>OX388216.1:17500-10017500 GCA_947578815.1 Epinotia ramella
GAACCTGTGGGAATAGCAGAACCGTGTTTGGTATCGCTGAAAAGGGCTCAGAGAGAGCTATCTATTGGATAAAAAATTTCGGCTCTACATAGACCCGCAAATATTAAATTTTTATTTCGTGCTAGTTTTAAGTATTTTAGTGACCCAAAGGACTATTGTCCAATATTTAGACATAAATATAGTTATTTAGTAATATAGAGACCAAAACTCTAGCTGTAACTAGAGCCAACAACTTCATTACAAAAAATTTTCTTTTGTATTATTTGACCTCAACTCGATTTCGAATTGCCCCCCGACAAACTAGGACCCTCCCCCCTAATCGGGTGTGTAACACTGACTACATTATTTTAAAACTTATACAAACTTAGTAGTAGTCACCCTCACTCGTCACCCCGCTCACCAAATAGCCGGATTTAAAAAATCAAAGGATGTTCGGCATCGGCATCAGGACCCCGGTCAACAAAAAGTCCCCGGAAAAGGAACAAAAATCCCCAATGCAGCACGTACAGCAAGAGGGAGCCGGAGCTCTATCGTCAAGCGTGAGAAAAAGTATAGGCGAGTGGGAAACAGGGAAAACCCCCCTCAACTCTCCCCCCAAACCAACGACATCGGCCCTGGCGGCCGTACAAAAACCTAAAGTGAAACCCATGCTCACCCAGGAGGTTAGAGCACCACTGATGACCAAATTACAAGGGGACCAAACCAAAACTCCGCCAAGAATTTACAAGAGCAGGACCGACGAGGCGAGAGCCTGTAACAACAGGGCGAAAACCTGCCTCGCAACGTCGAGAAACATAAAAACCGACATCAAGATAGATGTAACAAAGGACATCGAACGACTGTTCCAGCTGGTGAAAGAAGCCGAAACGGAACTGGAAAGGTTAAAAAGGGAGTTGGGGAAAGAAAACGGGAAGAAAACAGAGGAGCCAGTAACGATCGAGACGCAGGAAGTGGCGAAAGGAAACATAGCCGAAGTGGAAAGCCTCCTTCTTTCAAAAATGGAGGAAAATAGAAAACTCCTGACAGAAAACGCCAGAAGAATCGAGGACCTCCATGAAACGATGGCGAGCCAAAAGGTCGCCCTAGAGAAGGCAACGTACGCGAGTGTGGCGGCACCTAACCAGGCCAAGACGCAGGCCCCGGAACGCACAGCCTTGCACTCAGTCGTTATCTCCTCAGAGAAAGAGACAGAGACAGGAGAAGAGGTTCTAGAAAAAGTGCGGAAGGCTATAGATGCAAAAGAAGGATGGATACAGGTGGAAAGTGTAAGAAAGGCAAGAGACAGGAAGATAGTTATTGGATGTAAAACCCAAGAGGAAAGAAAAAAGATTAAAGAAAGACTGGAGACGGCGGGAGCTCACCTGGTCGTCGAGGAAATGAAAAATAAAAACCCGCTCATCATTTTGAGGGATGTGCTATTGATACACAGTGACGAAGACGTCTTAAAGGCCCTCAAAAACCAAAATCGGGACATTTTTCATGGCCTGGACGAGGAGGACTCCAGAATGGCGGTGAGATACCGAAGAAAAGCGCGGAATCCCCTGACGGGGCACATTATAATATGTGTCTCATCTAGAGTCTGGAAAAGAGCAACGGAGGGTGGGAGAGTGCGGGTCGACTTGCAGAGCGTCAGGGTCGAAGATCAGTCCCCGCTAATGCAATGCACCCGCTGCCTCGGCTACGGGCACGGCCGACGCCTCTGCAAGGAAACAGCCGACCTATGCAGTCACTGCGGGGGCCTGCACCTCAGAGCCGAATGCCCAGAACGGATAACTGGAGAGCCACCATCATGCCAGAACTGCAAGAGAGCCGGAATGGAGCGGTGCGCTCATAACGCTTTCAGTCAGGAGTGTCCGGTAAGAAAGAGATGGGACGCCCTGGCACGAGCCTCGGTGGCCTACTGCTAAAGTGGAGCGTGGGACCCATAGGTACGTAATAGCGCAAGCAAACCTCCAGCGCAGCAAACTGGCAACCCATGAACTTCTGCTTGAAGCCAAAGCGCAGAAACTCGCGATCGCGCTGATTCAGGAACCCTATGTTGGCAGCGAGGTAGGCATGAAGACCCATCAAGGAGTGAGAGTTTACCAGGACATCGCCACGGAAGGGGGGCCTGCCAAGGCAGCAATCGCGGTCTTCGACCAGGACCTGGATGTGGTCCAGTGCCCAGAGCTCACCACAAAGAATATCGTAGTGGTGAGGATCCGAACAAAAGCATGGATAATAACACTGGTGTCCTACTACTTCGAGCCAGACACTCCAATGGATCAATACCTCGAGCAAATAAAGAAGGCTGCCAGCATGTGGGGATCCAGAAGGCTTATTGCTGGAGGAGACGCAAACGCTAAGAGCGTTTGGTGGGGAAGCCCAAACGAGGACGCCCGAGGCGCACAGATGAGTGGAGCAATAGAGGAGCTCGACCTCCAAGTCCTTAATACAGGAAACACCCCGACCTTCGACACCATCAGAGGGGGGATAAGATACAGTAGCTATGTGGACATTACCGCCTGCTCCGCTGACCTACTGGACCTCGTGGATGGATGGCACGTCAAAGAAGACCTCACGAGCTCGGACCACAACGGCATACTTTTCGGATTAAATATTGAAAAATCACAGGGCATCAACATACACAGGACTACACGTATATATAACACACGGAAAGCAAGCTGGGGTCAGTTTCATGAGAAACTGACCGAGACTATGCAAAACACACAACTCACCCCAGAGCACTTGGAAACCATACCAAACACGGAACAAATAGATACAATAGTACATACATACAACAAGGCTATAATAGACACATGTAATCAAACTATCCCTAAGAAAAAGAACACAAAAACACCCACCATGCCGTGGTGGTCCGCGGAACTCGCTGAGATGAAAAAGAAGGTCGCCACCCATAAACGCCGAATTCGAAACGCAGCGCCAGTCCGTAGAGAAATAGTTGTAGCCGCCTACTTGGAGGAAAAAGAAGCCTACAAAACTGCAGTACAAAACGCACAAACAGAGAGCTGGAGAGTCTTTTGCACAAAACAGGAGAAGGAGGGTGTCTGGGAGGGAATCTATAGAGTGATGGCTAAATCAACCAGAAGGGAGGAAGACAAATTACTGCAGAGCAACAACAGAACTCTGGATGCGAAGGAGTCCGTCGAGCTTCTAGCAAGAACCTTCTATCCCGAAGACAATGAGGAAGAGGACTCCGAGGATCATGGTCATATTCGAAGTCTAGCTGAAGAAGTAAACCGTTGGAGTCATGCTGAGATTCATGACCCACCGTTTACCCAACACGAACTGGATATGACTATGAAGTCCTTCAACCCGAAAAAGGCTCCGGGAGCCGACGGACTGACATCAGACATTTGTACCAGAGCAATATCATGCAACCCTGCTTTCTTTTTGGCACTGCTGAACGCCTGCCTGAAACACGGTCACTTCCCGAAACAGTGGAAAGAAGCAACCGTGGTCGTGCTGAAGAAACCAGGCAAAGAGTCCTACACAACACCCAAGTAATACAGGCCGATTGGGCTTTTGCCTGTACTGGGAAAAGTGTATGAGAAGATGCTGGTGGCTCGTCTCAGACACCGTCTTCTGCCAAGGACCAGCGACAAGCAGTACGGGTTCATGCCACAAAGGAGTACTGAAGACTCCCTCTACACCCTAGTGAAACACATCCGCAATAAACTTGATGAAAAGAAAATAGTCACCATTGTGTCCCTGGATATAGAGAGAGCCTTCGACAGCGCCTGGTGGCCAGCAATCCGAGTCAGACTCGCTGAAGAAGAAGTCCCAGTAAACCTGAGAAGGGTCATCGACAGCTACCTCAAAGACAGATCAGTGGGAGTCCGTTACGCCGGTGAAGAGCACAGTAGACAAACGAACAAAGGATGCGTCCAGGGGTCCATAGGGGGACCCATCCTTTGGAATCTCCTACTGGACCCACTGTTGAAACAAATGGAGGCAAGAGAGGTCTACTGTCAGGCATTTGCAGATGACGTAGTAATGGTGTTCGATGGTGAGACCGCATTGAACATAGAGAGACAGGCAAATGCAGCTCTTAGCCGTGCTCTGGCGTGGGGCGCCGAAAATAAACTTAAATTTGCACCGCATAAAACATGCGCAATGCTTGTAACCAGAAAGCTTAAATTCGACGTGCCGCGCCTTAGTATGGGTGGGGTAGACATTGCAATGTCCAAAGATATTAAAATCCTAGGTCTCACCATTGACGACAAATTAACGTTCAACAAACACGTGGCAAACATCTGCGGGAAGGCACTGAGTAGGTATAAAGCGCTTGCCCGGACGGCTCGAGTGGGCTGGGGACTCCACCCAGATATAATAAGGCTGATTTACACCGCAGCAGTCGAGCCTACTATCCTGTACGCGGCAAGCGCTTGGGCACCAGCTGTTAATAAACTCGGCATACAAAAACAGCTGAATGTGGTGCAAAGAGGCTTCGCACAAAAGCTAAGTAAAGCGTATCGCACGGTCTCCCTCAACTCCGCGCTACTGCTGTCGGGACTGCTCCCCTTAGACCTCCGAGTCCGTGAGGTGGCCTCATTATACGAGGCCAAAAAGGGAGTTGAGACCCAAATACTGGGAGACAGGGAGATTGAGCGAATGACCCCAGCCACTATGGCACCACACCCGGCCAAACGAAGGAGTCTAACCTTTGACCACGTGGAAAATGAGGAAGAATACCGAGGTTGTGCCGATATACGGATGCGCATATTTACGGATGGTAGCAAAATCGAGGGCAAGGTTGGCGCGGCACTTTCCATATGGAACGGGGCTGACGAAGTCAAAACCCTCAAGCTCTTGCTGCCGCACTACTGCACCGTGTACCAGGCCGAGCTCTTGGCCCTAAACCGCGCGCTAAAAGAGGCAACAAGAACAAAGGAGACGAGTATAGGAGTTTTTAGTGACTCGATGGCAGCTCTGCAAGCTACGGCATGCCACAATTCTCGCCACCCTCTAGCCGTGGAAAACAGGGAAATGATCGAACTGTGCGCAGACCAAGAAAAGAACCTGTCCTTGTACTGGATAAGAGCACACGCTGGATTACCAGGGAACGAACGGGCAGATGAATTAGCGAAGGAGGCTGCCCTGAGACTAAAGAAAAACCCAGACTACGACATATGCCCTGTTTCCTATGTAAGGAAAAGAATCCGGATGGAAACACTGCAGATGTGGAACAAGCGCTACGTCGAAGGTGGAACCGCCTCCACCACAAAAATCTTTTTCCCAGATGCGATAGTGGCGTACGGGGTGACAAGAAAAATGGGTATAAATAACTTGACCACACAAATAATGACTGGCCACGGCGGGTTCTCCTCATACTTGTATCGTTTCAAGTGCAAGGACAACCCGTCGTGTCTCTGTGACCCAGGGATGGAGTTACACCTCATAGTCCAATGTCCATCATTCGCACGGGAGCGATTCGAACTCGAGCAGGAGTTAAATGAGGAAATTAAAATTGAAAAAATAGCCCATATAATGTTAGCGAGTAAGGACCGCAAAAAATTCATTAGCTTCTGTAAGCAAATAGTAAAAACCGAATGTCAAAGAAATAAGTAGCATAAGAAAATATGATAGACTTATATATTGTATATAATATAGTAAAACTATCATAATGAAAAAGATTAAGATGTAAAACAAATATATTGAGTAAGCATATAAGCTATGAAAGAATTCCAAGTTGCAAAATAGAAATTAAGATAAGAATGTAGACAACGCATATAAATAGAAAGAAAATATGTACAGAAAAAGAAATAAAAAACTGTGTCCCGATTTATTCCCCGAAAATAAAAATTAGTCGATAGTTATAGAAAGTAAGATAATAATGTAAACAACGCATGAAAATAGAAAGAAAATATGTACAGAAAAAGAAATAAACAACTGTGTCCCGATGTGGCGTAGACAGTAGAGGAGTAAATAATACAACGAAGCTCGGTGTTATAATGGATCTTTATTCAGGGAAAACAGGGGTTTATATACTGTGCTTGTATCGCGTGAGAGTAAGCACTTACATAGGTTTAACGATTCTAGATTCTTATCGTTAATGCACTTAAATGGTTATTGGGTTTACACGAGCGTACACCAGATGCTAGGCTATTCAGCATTCAAGGTTATTACTACAATGTTGCATTTCATAAGATTATTAGATATTGCATCATACACCTCACGTCCACGGTTTTTTTTTTTAGACAAAAATGTGGATACATATTTTTGGCTTAAAACTAACTTATATATAATGCTTAATACTAAGAATTTCTTATCTTCTATTTTGTGTAGTTGACAAAGTGTACTTGTGTTACTGTATGTGTTCCGTATATGGCGTGAGATTGTGTTTCCGTTAAGCTTGCGATTGTAATGATACGTTGTTTATCTTTTGTGCTTGAGGGATTTAGCTTTTGATGACTTTTATTGTTGATATTTAATGATATAGGTTTCTAGTTTCGGCTTTTGTTACTTTTTCTTGGGTGGTCTATGACTGGCTTGATGGGTGGCGTTATGGGTGATTATTGTTCAGTCTTGTGGAATCATGTCGCTAGCAAACATCATTGTTGACCTGGTCCTTAGCGCGGTATTTGACCGGTGCACGGCCTTCGGTGAACGGTTATAGTGGGGGAGGGGATAAAGGGTGGTTTAGTTTGTAGTTTTTTTTTATTTTATGTTCGTGTTTTCTTCTAATTGTGTGTGTTTAGTGTGTTGTCTGCTGTTTCTACTGGTAAGTGTATTTTTTTTGTTATTCTCTTATCCTACGGTAAATATAGTTATGATTTATTCTAATTATTATTATTTGAAGTTTTATTTTTTCATTTTTTATTATTATTATTTCTTTATTCAGTTTTCATCTTAGGCTAGGTTTTTACAATAACTATATAAAAAGTAAAGTATTATTATTAAAAGTAATAGCGTTTTGTTCTGTTTTTATGGACAGTGTATTCTTTTCCTGACATTAATATTTTGACATTTTCACCTTGGTCTTGAATGACACTATATGGTCCCGTGTATAAGGTAGTCATTTTGTCACGATCTTCCTTTTTTACTAATATTAAATCTCCTACGCTATAGTTAATTGGGTTAATATTTTTATCATAGCTTATTTTTCTAATTTGTTTTGAATTTATCAAATTATCTCTAGCATCCTCTTGGGATTTTTGTAACCTATACTTAAGTTCTATCGCATATGAATTAAAATTATATATTGGGTCTACTTGACCTATAATATTTCCTGGTATATGGCATAGTTTACCAAAAACCAATTCGTATGGTGTGTATTTCGTTGAAGTATGTACTGAAGTATTATATGAAAAACACCAATATTGCAACCAATCTGACCACTGGTGAGCCTGGTTGTTGGTCTGTATTCTAAGATATGCTCCTAATGATTTATGTGAATTTTCTAACGCACCTAAACTTTCATGGTGGTAAGCGGTCGATTGCAATTGGTTGATTTTCAATAGTTGACAAACCTCGCGCATAGTTGACGAAATGAATTCTGTTCCTCTGTCCGTGCCGATTTCTCGGGGAATTCCATAACGTAGTATAAAATTGTCAACAAATGATCGCGCGACTGTGTCTGTCTCTTTATTTAATAATGGATAGGCCTCGACATATTTTGTTAGCTCGCATTGCAGCGTTAATATATAACAATATCCGTTGGCATCTTTTGTCAGAGGTCCCACTAAATCTAAAAACAATTTGTCAAAAGCTGTTGTTGCCGTACTCGTTATACAGAGTGGCTGTTTTGTGTTCGTGTGATATTTTTGTTTTTGACACTTATCACATCGTTGTACAAATTTATGTATGTCATTATCCATTCCCGGCCAATAATAGTACCGTTTAACGTTGTTGGTCATTCTTCGAATGCCTGCATGGCCACTTGTTGGTAAAATATGGAAATCATTTAAAATTACTCGTCTGTCATCCTTATCACTTATTTTCGTTACACCTTTAATTATACATAATCGGGGTCCAGACCCTGCATTGTGCTTATGCATATATTGAGCTAGTTCTTTAATAATACGCGCGGTGTCTTTATTATATAGTATGCATACCTCTGTTATTCCTTGTGCCTTGCAAAATGTGCTTAATGCCCCCGCGGGAAAGTCTCGTTTCGATCGCGGTCGACAATAAGCTTTGGGACACAATGTCAGTGAGGATGGCGAGTATATTATCTCATTATTTGTACTGGTTATACAATCTGCGTGTTCCAGTGTTTTATAATAATCTTGTTCATCTAAACTTAATTCTGGCATGTTATTTGGCTTTTTTAGGATTTCCACCATTTTTGGATGATCAGTCCAGTCGTGGTTGGAAACTTTATTTGTGGAATCGGTTGGCTGTTTTTTCGCTTCCATTCGTTTTGTTTGTGCTCGAGTCATTACTGTTATTACTTGTGGTATCATACTCTTTAGTTCTTCGCTTGTTATTTCAATCCTAGACAATGCGTCGGCCGCTACATTATCTTTTCCTTTCAAATATTCTACTACAAAATCGTATTCCTCTAAACACAATCGAAACTTGGTGAGCCTGCTCGATGGATTATTCATGCCAAATAAATATATTAGTGGGCGGTGGTCTGTGATAATTCTGAACTTGCGGCCATATAAATATGGTCGAAAATATTTTACTGCCCATACAATCGCTAATAATTCTTTATCTGATGTTGGATAAAGTTTTTCTGCTGTATTTAATGGTCTGCTTGCGTAAGCTACTGGTAATCCATTTTTATTTGATAATAAACATCCTATAGCTATGCCCGAGGCGTCCGTGTGTATCACGAACTCGTTATCAGTTGAGAAGTCGGGATATTGTAGTATTGGCGGGTTTATTATCGCTGTTCTTAATGTCTCGAATGCCTTTTGGCATTGGTCAGTCCAATTAAATTCTATATTTTTCTTTAATAAATGATTTAAAGGTTGTGTAATTTCCGAAAAGAGTGGTATAAATTTTCTGTAATAATTTACGAATGCTACGAAACGTCTGACCTCGTCAGCGTTTTTTGGTATAGGATAATTTTGAACTACTGAAATTTTCTCTGGATCCGGTTTTATGCCTTCCGGTGTTACTACATGTCCTAAGTACAATATTTCCTTTTTTAAGAAATTACATTTTAAAGGATTTAATCTGAAGTTCACTTTGCGTAGTCTCGTAAATACGTCTATTAAATTTTTATTGTGTTTTTCTAAACTTCTGCCCATGACAATGATGTCATCTAAATATACGATACATTTCATATAATTTAAACCTGACATAGCTATAGTCATTGCTCTACTAAACGCATTTGGGGATGTTTTGAGCCCCATTGGGAGTCTTTTCATTTGATAATGTTTATCTGCAATAAAAGCTGTGTACTGCCTACTTGTAGGGTTGAGTTTGATTTGATAATATCCTTGATTTAAATCTAGGGTGGTGAAGTACATTGCACCCGATAACGAATCTAATATTTCGGTAATGTTTGGCAAAGGAAATTTGTCATTTTCGATGACTTCGTTGACCTTTCTGTAGTCTATTACTATTCTCCATTTTTTTTCTCCATTTGAATCTGATTTTTTGGGAACAAGGAGTAATGGACTTGCCCATTCCGACTGTGATTCTTCGATAATATCGTTTTCTAGCATTTGTTCTATTTGTTTTTGTATTTCTGGTCGTTGTGAGTGGGGTAATCGATATGGTTTAGTATATACCGGCGATGCGTTCGGTTTTAAATGTATTTCTTGTTGATATAAATTTGTTGTATTTAATAAATCGCCCGGTAAATGAAAAATGTCGGCAAATTTTGCACAGATATTTGCAATGGAAGTTCTTTCTTCGGTATGTAAGTTTTCCATTTTTAGTAGTGAAAATAATAATTTTACTCGTTTTGCGTCTTTTTCGCATTGATCAAATGATAAACACTTATATTCCTGTAATGGTCTTATTTGTGGGGTAAATTCTTTTAATTTTATATCTTCGTTTCGTGTGTTTAACACCCTAACAGTTATTTTTCCATTTACATTTTTAGTTAGTGTATTGGCGACAAAAATTCCGTCGCCGATTTCACTTGATAATATTACGCAATCGTCTAAATAATTTGTTGAAATTTTTATTATAGACTCACTTCGTGCTGGCAATGTTATTTGATTAGAATTTATGCTTTGGTTATTTTTCATCTGTATATTTAATGGTATATCATATAATTGGTTGTTATAATTTAATGTGATTATTTCTTTTTCAAAATCTATTAGGCATTTATATTTTATTAAAAAGTCTTGACCTATTATTCCATCTACTTGTAATGGTAAATTGTGGAAAACATGGAATGTGTGTTCAAAAGTATGTTTTGTTATATTTTTTAAATTTAAATCAATTGTTCCGTAAGACGTTATTTTTCCTCCTATTCCATTTATGCATGTATATTTCTGTGTAATTTGTTTTCCGGTTGATATTGCAATGTCGCGTTTTACTGCGCTGAGGGACGCGCCCGTGTCGATTAACCAATTATATGTTTTGCCTTTTATTTCGAACTGTACTGAATTTAAATTATTGTATGATAAAATGTGATTTTTAGGCACGAAAAAACTGCTTTTCGTTTTCATTGTTGTTCGCTTGTTCTGCTACATTTATTTGGTGTCGATTGTTGCGTGCATGATATTGTCGACGGCCCCGACCGTGAAATGGGTACCTCGCCCTATGCGTACCTCTTACTCTATATCGCGGCGTGTTTATTCGGTTTTTCACGTATGTATTTTGAATTGGACGCTGCTGATGTGGGTAGCGTTCTTGGTAGTTGCCTCCGAAGGGCTTTTTGTAAGGATACGGTCCCTTACGTATGTGCATTACGTGACCTTGACTTGTCGACGCGGGAGTCATAGAGACTTCCTGATCTTTTGCCCCTTGAATCGCGTCTTTTAGCGAGTTGTAATTGTGCGCTGCGATTATAGTGCTTAGTTTTTCGTTGCGTAATCCGTCGGCAAATTTATTTATCGCGGTTTTTTCATTTATTGGCTTTAAGATTTTGTATGCCTCAGGGTTGTTATTTGCTTGGGATATTGTTAGGTTGACTAGGAGGTCTTCTAACTCGCGGCCGTACTGCTCAATTGACCTGCCTCCCTGTCTCGAAGCTATTAATTTAGTTTGAATTGCTGTCGCGGATTTTTTTGTTAGCAAATGCGTTTTCATATCGGCCACTAAATCATTTATTGTGTCGTAACTTTGCGATAATCTTAACTTTGCGCTTTGTGTTAATCTAGTTTTTAATACGAAATTTATCAACATTTTTATGCTATCTTGTTGTAGCATTGTTTCGTATAGTTCTATTGCGTCGATTAACTGGTTAGTGACGGTTTCGGTTCCGTCCATTGTTGGTAATAACGATACCGCAGTCTTTAGGTCGAAATTGTCCTTGGAAGCCATTATTATGTCGGTTTTTTCTTTTATTTTGTAATATGAAATTGTTTTACTGTATATTTCTTCTATTTTTTGATAATATGACTGTATTATTTGACTGTCTTGCAATGATATCTCGGATTTTGCTACTTTTTCGCTATTTATTTGAATATATTTTTCGTATTCTTGGTATAAGCTATTTACTTTCGCAAGTTTGTCTAGTCCGAGTTGTTCTGCTCTACGTTGTGCTCCTAATTTTCTTATATCTTCACTTAATTTAATTAATTTCTCAAATATTTTTTGAATTTCGGACATAATTCATTTTAGACAGTGCATGAAAATGAGTGTAAACTACTATAAAACAAAATGTATGACTATAAGGTAAGTGATATTTTAAAAAGTACCGTGGCTTGTGTTCTTCTTCTGGGACGATGTTGGGTTTCGACGATCTTCTTTTTTCTTTATGCGGCGTTCGGCTGACGCATTACCGCTGCTACCGCTTGACGCTCGATCTTCTTAGTAAGGCATTTGTGTACCTTTTTCCATATGACGTAGCTGCACCCGATGGCTACCAATACCAAAATTGTTATGGTAATGTAGTTTGTTGAATAGTTGGTGGGCCCGAAGTCGGTCTGCGTTGGTTGCGCGTTGTTGCCTGCTCCGTTTTGCGCGATGATGACCTCTTCTTTTTGTTGCTGCGTCTTGTCGCACTGGCTGCCCATGATCTTCGTACTTTGCGCGGCGTGGCGTGGGTCGTGGACTGGCTGGATCGTTGTTGGTGCTTGGTTTGTAGTCGATGCGCTGCAGTGGTAGTCTGGCTGGCCTAAGCTGGCTAGGCTAGGCTAGGGACTGCCTGGAGCAGTCCTCTGGCAAGGTCGCCATGTGGCGTAGACAGTAGAGGAGTAAATAATACAACGAAGCTCGGTGTTATAATGGATCTTTATTCAGGGAAAACAGGGGTTTATATACTGTGCTTGTATCGCGTGACAGTAAGCACTTACATAGGTTTAACGATTCTAGATTCTTATCGTTAATGCACTTAAATGGTTATTGGGTTTACACGAGCGTACACCAGATGCTAGGCTATTCAGCATTCAAGGTTATTACTACAATGTTGCATTTCATAAGATTATTAGATATTGCATCATACACCTCACCGACTTATTTCCCCTGATGATAAAAAGTAGTCGATAGTTAGGTGGGAATCCCACCCACGCAATAATGAAAGATGAAGAATGCTAGAAAGAAATGTATGCAGCATGAAAGTACGAGCAGTAGCACAAGCGAGAACTGGTATGAATGAGTATAAGAAACAAAAAGTCTCCGATCATGTTGGAGGTCAAATAGTGTAGCCCTTCAGGCATAAAAAAAAAAAAAAAAAAAAAAAAAAAAAAAAAAAAAAAAAAAAAAAAAACCTTAGTACACCACAATAATTTTAAAAATAATTTAGAGAAAACGAATCTTATGCAATTTACTCAAAGAAAAATAGTTCCTGACATAGAAGTTAAATATCAAGGACAAGCTATAGGCAAAACACTTACACATAAGTTTTTAGGTACTTATATAAACCATAATATGTCGTGGGAAACACAATGCATTGAAACTTGCAAAAAGATTTACAAGTTTTCCTATGCATTATATAGATTAGCAAAAACTGCGGATCGTAGAATAGTCCTAACAGCTTATCCAGGTTTCGTTGCATCCACCTTGCGGTATGGCATAATCTTCTGGGGGAATGCAACATACAAAGAAATATTATTCAGAGCCCAAAAGAGATGCATTAGAGCCATCTGCGGATTGAAATCCTCGGAAAGCTGCCAGCCTCACTTTAAATCATTACAACTATTAACTCTACCATCCCTCTACATTTATGAGTGCTGTATATTTGTAAACTTCAACCCCGACCTGTTTCAAAGGAAAGAAGCAGTACAAGGACTCTGCCTTCGCCCAAGAAACCCTGGTGTGCATTTTGGAATATGTCAAACTAGCCTAATGAAAAAAAGTATTCTAACAATGGGTTCAAAGCTATTTAATAAATTACCAGGGGATATAAAAAATAAGAACCCAAGTAAATTTAAATCTTTGTTGTTTAAATTTCTTGTGGAAAAAGGTTTTTATAATGTTCAAGATTACCTTAGTATTAATTAAATCTTATTAGACATAACAATAATTATACTGTTACACTTGACATTTCGCAATTTTATTCTGTTTTAACTACTTGCTTATTAATTAATATAAATAGTATTTTTAGGATTAAGTTTGTGACATTGTATTTGTAATTTATCGTACGCCGAAAGGTACATCATGGTTGTTCCATTTTATAATACCTGCCACCTGTACATAACCTACCTATGATGACGAAATAAATGATTATGATTATGATTCAATATGAGCGTATCGCGTCTGCGCGTCGGTGAGTGTAGCAGACGCGAATTCGACCGGACGACCCGCCTGAAGCATCACAGCACCAAGTGCATGGGAACTTGCATCTACCGAAAGCAGCACTGGCGCACGTGGCGCGAACAGGGCCAGCACAGGCGCACCGCACACATAACTGCCCGGTAATTTTCCTAAACCGTGAAAGAGATCCTCATATTGATCTATGTCAAGTGAAAATATCCGTTTAATGAGGCCTAAATCCTCGCAAGCATTTTTACCTAAAACACTTTTACAATCGTGTTCAGATATAACGAAACGCAATGGAAATAAACGTTCTTTATATAACCAGTTTATGACCCATATGTACCCATAATTGGTATGTAATTGCCACAAAATGATTGGGCCCTAATATTTTCTTGTTTTATTAGAGCAATGTCCAGGCCTAATCTCTTGAATCTATTAAAAGACAGAACGTTTAATTTAAATCCGAGCCCGTATCAAGCTTGAAAGTTTCCCTCTTACGATTTAAACATAACAATAAAGTTTCATACCATTTTTTATAGTCCTTACTGTCATCGCGGTCTCCGTCGATCCCATCTACGAAATACAAGTCGTCATCGCTGACGTCATTATCCTCTTCTTCTATATGATACACTTTGCTTTGCGGTTTGAACGGGCACCTCGCTTTAAAATGACCTATGCCACTACACAACAAACACTTTGCACCCTTAGCCGGGCATCGGTACCCTCCGTCGCAGTAGATCCCGGCGCAGGCGTGACAGGCGCGCGCGGGCGCACTCGGGCCGGGCCGGGCGTCGCGAGGCGCAAAGCCGCCGCGTCGCGCGCCTCCTCCCCGGCCGCGCCGGCGCTGATGGGGACGTCCTGCCATGCGTCCTCGGGCTTGCGACCCGTGCGGTCCGTATACAACGTCCACCGCGGACGACGAAGCACCTTCGGCCTTGGTCCCTTCGATCTGGCGTTTCTCTTCATTCGACATTTCGTTCGCTTGACATATCTTCACAGCCCTTTCAAGAGTGAGATCCTCGGCCCTGAGTAACCGATACCTTGCTGTCGACCACCCCGCATACGATACGATCGCGTATTAGGCTCTCTTCGAGGTCGTTGAAGTTGAGTATCTTTAACGCGGTGACGTACTCGTCTATAGATTCTCCACCTTCCTGGTTCCTTGAGAAAAATTTGAAAAGTGCCATCGTCGCATTCTGCTTTGTTCCGAAGTGTTCAATCAACTTCTCCACTAATGTTTTTAAGTCATCACGCTTTTCGTCCTTTGTGAACTTTAAGGTCATTGTACGGCGCGGTGCCCCGTAGTTACATCACGGGAAGAGGGTTGCGACGTATGGTGCCTGGCTTCAATAGCCTCGGACTAAGGGTGCTGACCTAGTGAGGTCGCTGGTCCGAACCGCGGAAGTGGTCGACGTGCACACAAATTGGCATGTGTGGCCGTCGATTGTTCCCTGCAGCAGCGGAGGCACGGTGCGAGCGTGACGGGAGCTCTGTTGTCGTCGCACTCACACACAAGTGGGATCCACAGGCGGAAATAAAAACTCCGATACTCTTGAGAAAGCTTGATGGCACGGCTGGTTGGTTGGAGCGAGATGGGTATATGTTGCTCTAGTGATAGTCGAGCTTGTTATGAGTGAACATTTTGCAATCAATCTGTGTCATCTCACACTCTCCTAAATGGAGTGTGGGGGGGACTTTTCAGTGTTGTTACACTTATAATCTGTATGTTAAACATTTTGCTTGTACTCCACCTTATATATAAACCTTCCAGCATTACCATAACGTAAACATCTTTATTTCGATTAAAACAGTCATTTCTTTACACAATTTTGTCTTAGGTTTTAGCGTTTACATTCCAGTACCGTCTTAATCTAGGTAAATCTAGGTCTTAAGTTATGTTAATCTTGTACAGAATTACTCAGTGCATAATTGTTAATAGGCTAAATGAATACATTTCAAATAGTTTAGGTGAAATACCTATCTAAACACTAAACTTTTGTAGTTTTATGCAAATTAATACTTTTGATTCCTTTGTTACATCTAACAGAGGTCGTAAGCACTATTCTCAGTTATTTCATTAGATTAATATCTTACTGTAGATTAATAATGTAGTAAAGTTTACTATGTTAAGCTTAAGGCTTGTCTAATATTTATGAATGATGTGCATAGTGCAAGTGAAAATTACCAAAACATGAGCTATGCAAAGGAAATGACTATAATTACATGCTTCTAATTAGCTTAAAGAGCTTTACCTACTGTGGCATAGTGCCGTTTGTTCAAATCCTTAAAACTACGTTCGGCGCATTGCCGTTTTAAGCAGAATTAATGAGGAATGAGGAGGCAAAGGTTGTTTTGTGATTCTACTGTCGAATATAAATTAAGTTAATTAAATAAATTTAGAAAAATATGGAAACAACCTTGTATGAAAACTAAATGAACCCAGCTTTGGTTATGTGACTGGAAGCTTTGCAAAGCGTACTCTGAAAGCTTCGCAACCACCGGCTTTTCAGGCGGCCAGGCCAAAGTCACAATCGTTGAGGAATATTCGATTCATGAGGCACACCTACCAAAGGTGTGACCTCTATAAATGGTACAACTTCGTTTACCTATTTATATTTGGAGCTTAAAGCTCTTAACGGAGGCTTTTACCTACACGTTATTGTCAAGTCCGGGTATATTTGGATGGTTAGTAAACTAGACCAATCCGCTCATATAAGATGTTAACTGTAGGGGAAAGTACCTTGACATAAGTCCGAAACCTATGAACCAAAGAGAGCTGTTGAGATGGTAAAATAAAGAGTCAAAGCTATGTATTTGTCTTACAGACGGCTGCCTTGAACAGTCTCCCCTTAATACGTAAGCACAAGAAATATGCTAACCAAGGTAGCTTAATCGAACAAATATGAGTATAAATTTGTCAATCCAAATTTCGTTCTCACCTTTACAATACATGCGTGTACATCAATTTTCAGGAACTACTGAAGCGCGCGCTGCAGTCATATTTACGTATCGATTAATACGAGATGAAAATATCGCGCGCCGCGCTTACTACCTATTTTTTCGTATTGTAGGTAGATCGAAATACTCCCATTCACATCTACCCACCACACATGTTTTATGATTAGAACGAGACGCAAGATATCAAGCGCCTGCTCGCTCAGTGCTCTTTTCAAATGTGGGTGGATTGAAATAATCCTATTCACATCTACCCACCACATATGTTTTATGATTAAAACGAGATGCATAATATCGAGCGCCTGCTTGCTCAATACGCTTTTTTCTTATGTGGGCGGATCGAAATGTCTCCATTCACATTGACCCACTACATATGTTTTATAATGGTAGATGGGAATAAGACTACGAGATTTACTAAATAATGACTGTCTTGAACAATCTCCCCCCAGTACGCAAGTACAAAGAACTAATCAAGACTAGTCGAATCTATCAGTACGAGTCTCGAGGTCGGGCGACGGATGAGTCCAGCTGATGTTCTTACCTCTGTGACACGTACCTTGCCATCAGGTCCAGGATAAACTTTCTCTATACGCCCGCGGGGCCAAATACCTCTAGGCAAAGTGTTGTCCGCTATTAAAACAATGTCGCCGGGTTTCAAATTTGGCGTGTCGGAGGCCCGCTTGCGTGGTAACAAAGTTGGTTTATATTCTATGAGCCACTTCTTCCAGAATCTCTCAGCGAGCTGCTGAACTTCCTGCCAGCTATTTTTAGGAGATTTTTTATCGCTGAAACTACCGAAGGGCATCATACCGTTAGACCTATGTATGAGGAAATGATTTGGCGTGAGTTGCTCCTCTGAAAGGTTGGCATTTATGGGTGTTAATGGTCTGGAGTTTACTATGTGTTCCGCTTCCAATAAAAGTGTATGGAGCGTATCCTCAGATGGAACCTTGTCCTTAAGGGTTGCATATAAGGCACTCTTTACTCTCTTGACCATGACCTCCCAAGCGCCGCCCATGGATGGTGCGCCTGGCGGTATCTTTTTCCAGACGATGCGCTTATTTACGATAAAGTCGCTAAACTCAACGCTATCCATTGCCTCTTTTATTTCGCGTTCAGCTCCAATGTAATTGGTACCATTGTCACTGTAAATGATGGTGGGCGTACCTCTTCTAGCCATCATGCGTCTAAGGGTTTGAATCATAGAGCTGGCTGAGAGAGAATTGGCTAACTCTACGTGCACTGCCCGCGTAGTTAGGCAAGTGTACAAAGCGCCCCATCGCTTCTCTTTGCGACGCCCAATTGTGACCTTTAATGGCCCAAAAAAATCGGTAGCTATGGCGGTAAACGCGGGTTGGTGGTGCATAAAGCGTTCTTGTGGTAAATCTCCCTGCTGATGCATAGCGGGTTTACCTTTTCTTATTTTGCACCACTGACACCTTGCGTATATATTACGTAGATAGCTTCGCAAACCGATAATGTGATATTTCTGTTGTAACTCATTAATCACGGTATGATGATTTCCATGATTAAATTGCTCATGATAGTGATGCACAAGCAATCGAGTTATGTGATTTTTAATATCTAATATTATCGGTTGCCTCTGATTGTTAGCAGCGTTGATCTTATATCTGCCATCGAGTGTTAACAGCCCGTCTGTGGACAGCTTTACTGCCAGCCGATACAACTTTGATGACTTTGGTACAGCTTCATTACCACGCAAGCGAGTGAGTTCCTCGGTAAAGTCTTCTTCTTGACATCTACTTAATAACAGATGTTCTGCTATCAGCAGGTGTTTAGGCATCACGTCATTACCTAACGTATTCTTTACTTGCCTAGAGATAAAAATTTCAACAGCCACCAACAAACGACTGAGAGCGCGCTGCAATCTGACGAAACGTGAAAAACGCTGCGGATCTGGCAGGTGAGCGAACCTATCCTTGGTAACATTGCCAGCGGTGGCAGTATTAACCGGTTTACGTTCCTCACCGGTGTTAGACGTAGCCTGTACTGACGTTTTAATTTTAGGCCACTTATCTGGAGACTCTAAAATAAACTGAGGGCCTCTAAACCACCGGTGGTTTATATCGAAATCTGTCTTTATACCGCGTGTTGCAATGTCCGCAACATTTTCACTGGTCGGTACCCAGTGCCAATCGGATGGTCTCGTAAAAGTCTCTAATTCGGCTAAGCGATGTGCCACGAACGGTTTAAATGTCCTAGGATCCGAGTTTATCCAAGCGAGTACGGTTCGAGAGTCAGTCCAGTAGTAGGACTGGCAGATTTCGTAGTCCGTTTCGCGCCGGACTGCGTCTGCCAGTCTGCAAGCTAAGATGGTTGATTGTAATTCAAGTCTGGGCATCGAAATACACTTTAAAGGTGTTACCCTAGCTTTACTACTGACCAGATGTGATGTTTTATTGCCGTCAGAGTCGGTGACTACAATATATATGGCAGTTGCAAAAGCTTTCTCGCTCGAATCGCAAAAGGCGTGCAGATAAGCTGGTCCTTTCGATCTAGGTATATGCCTAGGTATAGCAAGGTCTTGTAATAAGTCCAGACTATCCAACCACTCGCGCCATGCTTTATTTAGATGATCGGGTATCGCTTCGTCCCACCGGCAAGACGCTCTCCATAAATCTTGAATTAGCATTTTGCCTAAAATCGTTACTGGTGACGCCATGCCAGTCGGATCGAAAACGCTAAACACTGCGCTTGTGACCTGTCGCTTCGTAGGTACCCTAAGTCCCTTGACTATGTCTGTAGGTGTATTGCGTAGATTCAAGTTGAAACCTAAGCTGTCATTGTGGTGATTCCACAAAAGTCCTAAGGTACGCTCGTGGTCCGATTTTCCTAATATCGTGGTAGAGTCCTTAGACACATCCTTAACGTTGCATATAGCTCTAGGTTCATTAGATGCCCAGCCACATAGCGTGAACGAGGCCCTTCTGAACACCTTGTCCATGTCGCTAATGGTTTTCTGCGCCTGCTCTACCGTGTCAAATGCGCCCAAAAAATCGTCTACATAGAAGTTACGTTCCGTGAGTCTAGCTACTTCAGGATACGTATCGCGATATTCGTTTGCGTTTTTGTTCTTAACATAAATAGCCGTAGCAGGACTTGACGCACTACCAAAAATCAAAGACGTCATTCTATAAGTCTGTGGAGGCGAGTCTCTGCTCTCCCCGCGCCATAAAAATCGTAAACTATCGCGATCCGCTTCTATGACTTTAACCTGAAGGAACATTTGCTTTATGTCCGAAATTACCGCTATACGGCCCTCACGAAATCTTATTAAAACTCCGAAAAGCGATTGAATTAAATCGGGTCCAGGTAGAATCGCGTCATTTAGTGCTTTACCGCTTGTTTTACAAGCAGCATCAAAAACGACTCTACTTTTTCCCTTTTGGGGGTGAATAACATTAAAATGCGGGAGGTAAAAGGCGCGCGGTGCGTCCGTGATAGAGTCGACTCTTTCAGCGAAACCTTGTTCTATGAGATCATCCATCTGCCTATTATATTCAGCCTTAAGTTTCGGGTCTCTATCTAATTTCTTCTCTAACGTGTATAAGCGTCGCAATGCGTGAGCTTTATTATCCGGTAGAGTCTCATCATCAGTTTTCCACAATAAACCTGCTTCAAACCTATCCTCGTTGGGTATACGCTTACACGTAGATTCTAACAACTTAATAGCTCTATCTTCTGGATCGTTAATTTGTTTACGCGGCTCTATGCCCAATGACTCTATACTAAAGTGCTCGCGTATCAAAGCTAGAGCTGGATCTTGACTATCGCAAGTAGGTTTAATGTGATTAACCGCCCCTAGCAATTTACGAGGAAAATCGTTAACCCCATGAAGCACCCAACCGAGGTGCGTCAGGGATGCGCAGGGTAAAGCTCTACCTGCTTCACATACTTGCCTACTCACTATCAAATGCCATGAGTCTTGACCTATAAGTATAGTAGGTTGTGCTGACTCGTAACACAACTCATCTTCTAAATGCCGTAAATGAGCACATTTACGAACGACCGACCTATCTACAGCTTGCGACGCAAGGTTCATCTTATCTATCGTATGCGCGGTAAAATCATGAAACTCTCTACTAGAGATACCTCTAATTCTAAGTTTTACTCGCGAAGAATCGTTGTCTATCACCTCGTGACCACCTACTCCTTCGAAGGAGAGGGTTTCCCGTTTACCGGGATGCGAGACTTGCAAAGCTATATCCTTTTGGATTAACGATAGCGTCGCGCCTTCGTCCATCAAAGCGTATGTGGAGATGGTACCTTTTGAACCCTTTAGCTCCACCGGAATTATTTTTAAATACGCTTGTGACTGGTTCGCGTGGTTAACCGAACTAACCTGCTCTTTAGTCGCTACGGTCTTTTCTTTACGCTCTAAGCTCTTCTTCTTGCCATGCAATAAAGCATGGTGTGATGCCTCGCATTCTCCCTTCCCACATGGGTTATATTTGCATTTATTGTATGAGGATGTATGCAAGTCACCTAAACACCGGAAGCAGAGCTTATAGCGTTTTAATGCGTCCCATCTATCGTTAACGCTCAGCTTAATAAAGTCAGCACAACTTGCTACAGGATGATTGCCTGTGCAAATTACACACTTACTTTTCTGACTGTTATTAGCAGAGACGTTATTCCTATTTTCTTGTGGTTTAAACTTCCTATCATTATTACGCCTAGACTTGAAACCGCCTCGCGTTGTGCGCTTGTTTGCCGCCGCAACATAATGTTGCTCCGACTCGGCTTCGCTATCAGAATCATGTGATATAGGTAGAGTTTTCCTATCCTGCCTATGTGCCGCAGACGCGCGAGAGTCGTGACTTGATACGGAATTGTCATCGTAGAAATCACTACCTCCCTCATCATCGGACGACACCGAGCTCTCCCTATACCTATGCCGCGAATTAATGTTATTCACTCTACGTGAGCGCACACCCGACTTGACCTTGGATTGTTCATATGCGAACATACAGTTAAAGTTTTCACTCAAGTCCTGCAAAAATCTTGATAATGATAAGAGTTCCGGCACATCATCAGCGTTGCCCTTGTACCTATACCACTCAAATCTAATTATATTATTCATCTTCTCTACTATACGGCTAACTAACTCAGGAGCGTATAGGTACTGTGGTTTATTCAGGGCTTTAATAGAGGCTACTACATTGCACACACGATTGCTGAATTCAGAAATGTTCCGACTATCATCGCTCATTCGCGGCATCCGTTTGACATTCTGAATTTCAGACATAATAATTACGTCTGGCTTTCCGAAAGCTCTATCTAAAGCGGCAATTACTTCATAAGGATTACTGCATGTGTGTAACATAGACCTTACTGACTCACGTGCCTGCCCTTTGACTGCCTTCCGAAGGCGTCCCATATTAGCTATGTTGGAGAACGAACTCTCCGTATCTAAATAAACACGTTTAAATGCAATCCAATCCGAGGGATTGCCGTCAAAAAGGGGCAAGTCACCTATATATTTGCCCAAGGTGATTTGCTGTGGCATGGGTGAAACGTGGTTGTCAGTCCTATTCATACTGATGGCTTGCACTATAGCGTCGCGTAGAGCGCTAATTTCCCCAGCCGCATTGTTTGGGCTGTGGTTCCTATCTATACCCTCGGTTTCTTGGGGTCTATGCTGTGGTGGCCTACTGCTACCTGGCTGTCCCAGAGTGGGAGAGGCGTTAGCTACGTTTCTACCATGCGTGGCTTCGTTGGGCAAACTAAATACGTTGGGCGGCGGCGCTCTTATAACCGAATGTTGGCTTTCAGCTAACAACAATTCGTACCTAGAAGCGGCGTAAGCGGCGGCGGCCCTAGCTTGCTCCAGCTGCGACGCGCGGAGTTCCGACTCCGCACGTAGTCTAACTAACCTATTGTCTTCAGCTCTTACGGCGTCATAATCAGTGGCGTCAATGACCCTAGGCGGCGTTTGTGCCCGCTCACCTACTACTGAACCGGTTCTCGAACCACTACGCGGATTGACAACATGATCGACAGCGCCCGCGTGTTCTACGTTGCCTACATTCGCGCCTAGTTGCCCAATGTTGGCGTCTAAAATTATTGCGCCCAAAGGGTTGGCGTCTTTAACGTTCGCGCCTATACTGTTGGCGTCTAAAATATCACCATTATTGGCTAAAACGGGGTTCCCCTGTTCGCCTAAAATCGGTTCACTCATCCTGACCGGAATATCGCCTAACCTGCTAGATCCTGCCTGCGGTGATACCGTAATAGTTGTCAGATCCGCAGTGTCGGTTCCATGGCTCCACGTATGGGTAGACGTCGTGGTGTCATAAGAAGACGCACCACTATTACCTTTGGAACTCTCACCGCTGACTGACTCCAGCTGATCCAGTCTACTCCTCGACCTCGTTACTCGACCCTCCCCCTTACCTGTCATCCTAACCTTACCCCCCTAGCACTAACAGTCCCTACCTGCCTAGCACTAACAGGCCCTATCTGCTCGCTCGGCGTACTACCGTATTGATGCCGATTGAGAATGGGAACGTAGGGAGGAAGGAGGTGATGGGTACCGTCTGGCAGAGGACTACTGTGCGATATAGGTGCTCGGGACGTGGTGGAACGCCACGCCCTTCAGCTTGCCAACCTGTGGCCAAACACCGCAAAGTATCATACCAGCAAACGGCCGAGTTATAAAGACGCTCTGAAAAGAGCGCTGCGGTAACCACTCGGTATACCGCACTAAGACGTGTTTGAGCTCTGGTTGACACCGTTAGGCCAGAGCCACGCCACCTACCAGAAGCAACGGGGATTGACGAATACCCGGTTCTGATAGGATTTGCTGATGCTCGATGACCACGACGACTTGACGCTTCGTTTTCGAAGTCTTCCACGCTGGTGTGTCTTCCTCGCTGGTACGCCTTTTCTTGCTTCTTTATCCCTTTTGAGGGCTTTTCGTTCTTGAGGCTTCGTTATCCCTATTGAGGGCTTTTCGGTCTTGAGGCTTCGTTATCCCTATTGAGGGCTCTTCGTGCTTGAGCTTTCTTGTTTCATTAACCCTTTTGAGGGCTTTTCTTGCTTGAGAGTTCTTTGTTCTTATCTCCTGGCAGCTTCTTCGTACGGCGCAGATTGTTCGAAAGGAGGCAATCTGTTCGCGCTGAACTGCTTGCTTCAAATGGCAGCTTCTCGTACGATGCTTGAAGATTGTTAGAGGATGTCTTCTTTAAAAGGGTCAATCTAATGCTTGATTGTTAGAAGAATCTTCTTTAAAGCCAAATCTTCTGCTTGAACTGCTTGCTTCTTCAGGGATCCGGCTCGAAGGACCATTGTACGGCGCGGTGCCCCGTAGTTACATCACGGGAAGAGGGTTGCGACGTATGGTGCCTGGCTTCAATAGCCTCGGACTAAGGGTGCTGACCTAGTGAGGTCGCTGGTCCGAACCGCGGAAGTGGTCGACGTGCACACAAATTGGCATGTGTGGCCGTCGATTGTTCCCTGCAGCAGCGGAGGCACGGTGCGAGCGTGACGGGAGCTCTGTTGTCGTCGCACTCACACACAAGTGGGATCCACAGGCGGAAATAAAAACTCCGATACTCTTGAGAAAGCTTGATGGCACGGCTGGTTGGTTGGAGCGAGATGGGTATATGTTGCTCTAGTGATAGTCGAGCTTGTTATGAGTGAACATTTTGCTTGTACTCCACCTTATATATAAACCTTCCAGCATTACCATAACGTAAACATCTTTATTTCGATTAAAACAGTCATTTCTTTACACAATTTTGTCTTAGGTTTTAGCGTTTACATTCCAGTACCGTCTTAATCTAGGTAAATCTAGGTCTTAAGTTATGTTAATCTTGTACAGAATTACTCAGTGCATAATTGTTAATAGGCTAAATGAATACATTTCAAATAGTTTAGGTGAAATACCTATCTAAACACTAAACTTTTGTAGTTTTATGCAAATTAATACTTTTGATTCCTTTGTTACATCTAACAGAGGTCGTAAGCACTATTCTCAGTTATTTCATTAGATTAATATCTTACTGTAGATTAATAATGTAGTAAAGTTTACTATGTTAAGCTTAAGGCTTGTCTAATATTTATGAATGATGTGCATAGTGCAAGTGAAAATTACCAAAACATGAGCTATGCAAAGGAAATGACTATAATTACATGCTTCTAATTAGCTTAAAGAGCTTTACCTACTGTGGCATAGTGCCGTTTGTTCAAATCCTTAAAACTACGTTCGGCGCATTGCCGTTTTAAGCAGAATTAATGAGGAATGAGGAGGCAAAGGTTGTTTTGTGATTCTACTGTCGAATATAAATTAAGTTAATTAAATAAATTTAGAAAAATATGGAAACAACCTTGTATGAAAACTAAATGAACCCAGCTTTGGTTATGTGACTGGAAGCTTTGCAAAGCGTACTCTGAAAGCTTCGCAACCACCGGCTTTTCAGGCGGCCAGGCCAAAGTCACAATCGTTGAGGAATATTCGATTCATGAGGCACACCTACCAAAGGTGTGACCTCTATAAATGGTACAACTTCGTTTACCTATTTATATTTGGAGCTTAAAGCTCTTAACGGAGGCTTTTACCTACACGTTATTGTCAAGTCCGGGTATATTTGGATGGTTAGTAAACTAGACCAATCCGCTCATATAAGATGTTAACTGTAGGGGAAAGTACCTTGACATAAGTCCGAAACCTATGAACCAAAGAGAGCTGTTGAGATGGTAAAATAAAGAGTCAAAGCTATGTATTTGTCTTACAGACGGCTGCCTTGAACAGTCTCCCCTTAATACGTAAGCACAAGAAATATGCTAACCAAGGTAGCTTAATCGAACAAATATGAGTATAAATTTGTCAATCCAAATTTCGTTCTCACCTTTACAATACATGCGTGTACATCAATTTTCAGGAACTACTGAAGCGCGCGCTGCAGTCATATTTACGTATCGATTAATACGAGATGAAAATATCGCGCGCCGCGCTTACTACCTATTTTTTCGTATTGTAGGTAGATCGAAATACTCCCATTCACATCTACCCACCACACATGTTTTATGATTAGAACGAGACGCAAGATATCAAGCGCCTGCTCGCTCAGTGCTCTTTTCAAATGTGGGTGGATTGAAATAATCCTATTCACATCTACCCACCACATATGTTTTATGATTAAAACGAGATGCATAATATCGAGCGCCTGCTTGCTCAATACGCTTTTTTCTTATGTGGGCGGATCGAAATGTCTCCATTCACATTGACCCACTACATATGTTTTATAATGGTAGATGGGAATAAGACTACGAGATTTACTAAATAATGACTGTCTTGAACAGTCATGTACACGTCGTAACCTTCCGACCCTATTAAGTTCACTAACAAGCTGGCTTGCACATCGTCGCTTTCCTTGCAAACACCAGAAGCCTTCAGGAATACCTCACACTGCGTATACCATCGGCGCCACGCGTCGGCGCGCCGAGCGGGACCGCCCTCTAAACATAGTTCTGGCGGCGGACGAGCGTGTTCCATATTGCTGCACTTAAGATCCACTAATCCACTAATGCTCACACTAATCCGCAAACAGCACAAATACGCGAAATAGCCCGTATCTCAAATAAAATTCGCCACCGCTGTCACCATGTTGTGAATGAAAGGTGCGCTAGGTTAGGACTGGATTTATTATTTTAAAGATCTACCCACCTAAACACATATATCTTAATAGTATCATAACAATAACGAAATTACTAATCATGGTTTTACTTTTTAGGCAAGTGGGTAATTTTTCATTACGTTACAACGGACATTCTTATTTTTGCAGTACGCAGCTACAATAATGGATTATAACTAAACGTAAGCATTATTAGATGTTAAGCATGAACACTATATACTGATTGACATTAATATTTGTTATATATAAATAATGTGCAACACTCACCTAGTCGGGGAAACACTCACTCACAATTTCTTTATAGTAGAAATTACATTTAATTATTAATTATAAATATATTGTTCCAGGCACATGGCGATAGACGCTCATGTCCGGACAGTGTTGGATTTTATATCTGGATAGCGACCACTCAGTTACACGGCCGTATGTTTAAATGCCAGGGCCGGTGTGATTTGGATATTAGAAACTCTTTATCATACTATGATTATTATTTTTGTAATTATTTAAAAGCGATTAAAATTTAATTCAGTAGGTGTGATAACCGCGGATTTGGTGGGTTTTTTGACCACCGAAATCAAAAAATAGCCCACCGTTGTCAATCTTTCCTATAAAATGATCGGTATTTTTGTATTTTACAGTATACTTACAAAGATATTTTAATTTGTTTATGTTAACATATGCTACTAGCATGTGCATATCGTGCATGTCCAAATAAATAAATAATTTTGATTTTTAAGCTGGTGCCACATACATTGTATTTATTTATTTACAGTACAATCTGCAATCTAATATGAACATGCGTACAAAAAGCAGTCACTTTAATAAAGTCTGAACTTTAATTTTGATATAGTTTTTAAAATATTAGTAAATTTTGAATTCAGTAGCACCCTTTTTATGAATATTGATTTCGGTGACTGTGTTAGATTTCAGTGTTTCGAAAAGTTTAAATATCTCGCGAACCCTTACGTCTATAAGGAGGTCTTCACCACCAATATTTTTAAAATTTAAGCCTTTTTTTTTAATTTTAACATCATATATCATATATAAAGTAAAAAAAAAAATCGGCACCGAAGTCAGGCACCGAACCTCACCTCTGAGAATCGCCCATAACAAGATAATGCAATAAATCTAAAGTGAGCATGGTAAGAAACCAAGCAATGACAACTTAGCTGAAGAGGCATTGACAATACACATGCAGACACAATCGTCGCCTAGACTACAATATAACATGACTTGATAAGATGAAACAATCGTCTCCTAGAATATACGTCATTTTTAACATATAAAAAAAAACAATCCCGTATCCTACTATCCTACTATATATATATATAATATTATAAATGCGAAAGTTTATATGTTTGGATGTTTGGATGTTTGTTACTCAATCACGCTTAAACGGCTTAACCGATTTGGATTACATTTTGCACAAAGATAGTTTATAGCCTGATTTAAAATAAAGGATAGTTTTTATCCCGGGTCCACGCAGACGAAGTCGCGGGCGGAAGCTAGTATGACATATACATCGGTCATTCTCAGAAAACTAAATTTTGCTCGTCCGGGCCTAAATTCGTATATAAATGTAAATATCGAGTATGATGGATTTGAGCTGGTGTCTGATTTGCAACTAATGTAATTGTCATGGTTTTTGTATCTGAAGTAAATTTAATGAAATTAAAACAAAATACGTTTAAGTTGTAAATTAAATTAGATTACTTAAATTTACAACCTGTATGTACTTAGAACTTCTAGCGTATCGAGCATTTGTGTTATTGTACATTCTCATGGTTTTCTTATTTTTGTTAACTTTTATCGTTACTTAAGTAATTCAATGGATGACTGTTATAGGCCTTATTTTATGTAAGCGTTAATATGTTTTAGTTATATTTACGGCTGTTGTTATCCTGAATAAAATAAAAAAATATAAATAAACCAAATTATAATAAATTGGTATTTTTTGTAGGATAGTTTACGTCTATACCTAGGTGTTGCACTATAGATCGAAGCCTTGTCATTAGTTGTTTAATATATATGTTTTTTCAAAGTCCTGTTCTCAAATTACCATAACGCGTCCACGCGCTTTCTTAGTTTACAAAATTGTCTTAAACTTTAAAAGAGTACAGATTTTTGTTATTTTTTATCGCATTTTAAATAAAGGAATAGTTTACCGACGACATTTATAAAATACAACAAAATACATTAAATTTTCTTTAACAAAATATGTAATGAAATTCTTGTCCAGCCTAAAGGAATAATTGCTCGGTCGATCATTCAGGACCATAGTGGTTCGTGTTTACATTTTGTTCACGATCTCCACGGCATGTGAGAGGAAAAGAAAGGGAACAAATATAATGACCACCAGAAAATACTTTGATACCCTCAAGCTTTCTTACCAAAAAAATGTACTGAACACCAAAAAAAGAATTCTGCCATTACAATGGTACTACCTGTTTTAGTAACGACTGCACAATTAAATTGTATTCAAAGATCAAATTTAGTAAATGATTACCAAATTTAGTAACTGAGCACCTAATCTTAGCGAAGAAATTATTACAATATGTCTACCTAAATAAGTCACTATGATTGCCATAAAATGTATGCATATTACCAAATAAAGTAGTACTTGCCGCGGGTACACTACATAAATACGAAAAACGAAATTCCGATTGTCGGAATCACGAATTTCATAATACCGATTTTCATAATTCCGAATGTTTTACAACTCCGAATATAACTATTCCGATTCTTCATAAATCCGATTTTTATAAATCCGAAATTTCAAAAGGTCTATCGGTTACAATTCCGATTATCAAAATTCCGAATTTCTATACCCCGAATAATAAGAAGTCCGACTGAATAATAATCCGAAATATCAAAAATACGAATCCCGATTATTAAAATACCGATTTACAAAAATCCGAATATCATTACACCGACCAATTATAAATCCGACTAATAAAAAATCCGAAAAATCTGAATTACGAATTCTTGTTCTTAATAACTGTTAAAATAAGCATTAAAACAACCCCCAACGTCTAAGATAACTACCGCAGCTAACAAACACGTTTTAGCATTGTTTTGCCTATCAAATTTTGGTCGGGGTGTAGCAAAGGGTAACCAGAAAATTCATAGTAGGCCAGTAGGGGTCGGGTTGCATAAAGTTTAAAGTCCTATTTTTGATAGGCATACGTGGATTCGTCATACTCATCATTACGAATAACTGTAAATAGTCATACATTTATGCGCATAACGTTTTTAATCATAATGTTTAAGAACATAAATTGCGTAATGCGCATAAATTTGATGCGCATAAAATTATTTAAGCATACTTTATAATGGACATAAATTGGTTGCTCATAAAACAATTTAACTATACTGTATAAACGCATAAACTGCAAAACGCATAATCCTATGTTTTTCTTAGTAGTAACTGAAGATCTCGAATCCTTTTATGTTGGGCCACAGTAGGTATAGTAAAGGACGGTCCATATAAAAGTTTACAAACAAGTTTTAATAACAAGTTTTTCCTCTCTTTTATAAAAAAAATAACATCGAAGACGAAAGCGGGAGCGAAGCTCCCGCTTTTGTCTTCTAACCTATCCGCGATCCGAGTCGGTTTTGCCACTAAGTAAGTCCCTGTTCCCTACTGCCTACGTGAAAACTTGAACTTTATACACCATGCTTATGAACAATAAAAAGTAGATTCTAAGCAATAAGTAAGTGAGGTTTCGTAGAACCGACTTTTGACCGATGAGGGGCCGCGATGCCGAGGGAATAAAAAAACAGTCGGTTCTGGCGCTTCGCCGGCCGCTACCGCGGCACGCTCGCTTCGCTCGCTCGGCTCGCGCGCTGTAGGGTCACGGTTAAACCTAACACTCCTCCTCGCTTCGCTCGTCGTCGCACCTACCTGGACTCTGTGAAATGTTTTTTAACGGTTTTTTTTTTTGTTTTAACATTATTCGTTTAATAGTTGTTAGGCCTAGTGAAAGATTTGACAAATTGTCAGTATGCCAAAAGTATTGAGTCATTACAATAATCGGCTTTATAATAATTCTGCCAAATGAAACGTTGTCATACAAAAATTTGCTAATAGTTGGTTGTCAAAGTGAACCATCGGCGAAATGTTGGTTGGCAAAAGAAATTCGAACAAATAAAGTTCGGGGAAAAGGCAGAACGCCCGTAATTTTCGGATTTTTTATTCCCCGTGTATGTCCCGTGATGGGAACACCCAAATACTCCGAAATATTATATTCCGAATTTGCTAATTCCGATTTTCAAAACTCCGAATTTCATAATTCCTAAGAGATAAAATTCCGATTATTAAAAACTCGAAGTTCATTATCCCGAATATTAGATTTCCGAATTAGCAATGAAATTTCGGAAAATTGATAATCGGAATACTGTTTTTCGGGCCAATGACATTTCGCGCTTTTGATTGTTCGGAGTTATAAAAATCGGATAAATCAACTATCGAGATTTTGTAATTCGGCAAATTAAAATTCGTGTTTTTGAGTAATCGAAATTATAAGTCTTAGGAATTATGAAATTCGGAGTTTTGAAAATCGGAATTAGCAAATTCGGAATAAAATATTTCGGAGTATTTGGGTGTTCCCACTTGCCGCTCAACTCCGTCGCCCCGCCCGCGCCGCGAATTTAGGGAATATGAAGAGGTATCAGGTTAGTAAACATTTTCTAGTAACTTAAATGATTCCTTGTTTATAGCGATCGAAAGGTAAAAATAGCTACCAAAACCCGAATCAGCGTACCCCACTTCCACGTGATCTTGTCTGTCTTACCCCTAGAGTGTATATAAAAGCCCGCGGAGACAGAAGCTTGCGAAGGAGGTCCTGAGCTGAGCGGGTGCACGAGGCCGAATCGAAGCGAGTGGGGGGAGGTGGCGAGCGAAGCGTAGGTCGAGTTCGCACGTGAAACGAAGGGCCGACGAAGCAAGTTTCTGGCGGGAGCCCGGGCGGAGGGCGGGAGACTGAGTTAGTTTTGGTTTAGCAATGATTAGTTGGGAGACATTTTCTTTAATAGGATAGTAAGATGTTATAATTTGGTTATCAATTAACATAAAAATGGTGATTAAATCTTGGCCCTCATTAACTATTTTTGGGTTAGCAATGATTAGTTGGGACACATTTTCTTTAATAGGATAGTAAGATGTTATAATTTGGTTTTCATTGAACATAAAAATGGTGGTAACATTTTGGTGATCATTTACTATTTATGTGTTAGCAATGATTAATTAGGAGACATTTTATTTAAATAGGATAGTAAGATGTTATTATTTAGGTTATCATTTCACATTAAAATGGTGAAAAAAATTAGGTGCTCAGTTACTATTTTTGGTCGTCAAAAGTATTTTTTTTGTGTTCATATTTTACTATATCTGGTGGTCCGTTAAACATATGCCGAAAAGAAATAAACCTTACTGATAGAAATCTGTCTACAATGCTTAGATACATAAAGGCAGACTGAAATCGTCCAGTGAATCCCGACAAATATGCCCGAGGAAACGCGTAGTTTATTCAAAGCCACATGATCAGATTTTCTTCTTTCAAGATTAAGTGCTTTTTGAGTCTCGACCTTATGTCTAGGGCAATACGGGTAACATGGGAAGTCGGTTCTAGGAAGTGGGAACCCCGCGCCCAAATCGAATCGGTCTTAAAATGGCTCCGACAGCCGCCCGCAGAAAAAACAACTTGGAAAATACTCTCCGAACCAGATAACTGCGGCACACGTCGACACTTTTCCTTATCTGACGCAGTATAATGAATCTCGCAATACCGTTTGCAGGAACATTGAAATATCAATCTGTCATTACATTGAATTATGAACGGTGATTCTGTTTTACTCAAATATATTAAAAACTCTCTTATAAATATTTAACGCCATAATCATCACGCTTCGATACATAGTTTACAGTAGGCATCTTACACGAGTATAAACCAAAGAAATAAAACATCACTACTAACTTGTAAACTCATAAGGGCCCTATTTCTCGAAACTATTAGTTTACTAGTATATTAGTTAATCCTAATATTTTCTGTTTCTCAAAATAATTATAAGAGTGGTAACTAATACTGGTAAACTAATAAAAAATATTAGTCTGGCTTGGCTGAATGCATGCTACATGCCTTCTTACCTATCAAAAAATCGGCCAAGTGCATGTCGGGCTACGCACAGTGTAGGGTTCCGTAGTTGCCTGTCTTGCTTAGTTACATCGACACGCGCGCGCCAACTAAATGGTTGCGTCGGCCGAATTTGTACGAAAGTTGGCCTTCCTAAGTACATTGTAAGGTGGTTGTTTGAAAAATCGTTTTCAGAAACCCATAATATTTTTGAACACGCTATGCAATGATACCCACACTATGGGCTTTACGAGAAAAAAAAATACATCCCCACTTTAGGTGTAGATGAGGTATCCCAAAAAAAATTTTTACAAGATTTTATTCTTTTGTTTTGTCGGCGTGATTGATTTATATACCCATGCTGAATTGCAGTTTTCTGGAAGTAATGGTTACTGAGCTAAGCCGAAGACGGACGGACAGACGGCCGTACGGACGGACATGGCGAAACTATAAAGGTTCCTTGTTGACTACGGAACCCTAAAAAGCGGGAAAAGTTCTCGCCACTTTTTTATTCGTTTTCTTTTGACGTTTGCACGTTGCCGGTAAAAGCGGATTGTTGGTTTGATTAAGATATTGCATATTTATATTATTTAACAATGGATATATTATTATATAAGAAGGCAAAGAGTTTTTGTTTGTAAGCTTTTCTGACGTATTAACAAAGCAAGACAAGTGGACAAATCTTTCATTAAACTGGAACGTTTATTCAAACAATTCGTACATATTTCGGTTCAAAAAGTTTCGTCGACAACGAATTATTATTAAACCTTCTTCACCGTTCGGAAGCATCCGAATCAGTCCACATTCTATAAACTTGTTTTGTAAAATGTGACGCTAGTAGTTTCGACTAATATTTTTTACAAACCTTCCGAGCTTTATTAGTGTGTTTTACAAATATATTTATTTTTCTTTTTATTTATGAAACCAAAACCCAATGAACTGTAATAATATTTGATAATATTTATTAGTTGGTAACTAATAACTAATATTTTACTAGAGTACCTAGCTTCGAGAAACGTACACTAGTAAATTTGTAAAAAATATTAGTTCATGGACTAATATTATTAGTCTAATAAGGTTCGAGAAATAGGGCCCTAGTCGTTATAGCAAAGAGGACTAATAAAAATTAATAAATCATCAAAAAGTAAAAACTGCCCAACTGTATATAAAGTGTAATACCGCAAAAAAGAGGCGATGCGAAAGGATGTTGAAAAGCTAATTGTAATCATTTACCGCGACACGGCTCGCGACACAACACACGCAAGTCCTAGTGTAAAATGTGTACGTAATTATAATAGAGTGTAGGTAGTATTAAAACAAGTGTTGTTAGAGCGGCGCCTCTGCGCGATGTCGAGTGCGAAAGTTGTAGCGGTTAAATGTGCTCGCAAGGTAGTTCCGCGGCGAGTGCGGCGCGTATCACACCGCGCCGAGCCGAGCCGAGCCGGCGAGGCTCTGGGGCCTAACTTACGAAGCTACATGATACAATATTGCAAGTGGCAACACTGAAGCATTTGACTAATAAGTGCTGGCCATTCGACCTGTGTTGCCTGTTTAAACTTGTAAAATTGTAACTTAAGTTACTGTAGCTTCATGTAATGGGCCACGCACTGGTGTTATAGTTGCCGTGTTCAAAGTGCTTCTGGAACTGTTTGCGCCAAGCAGAGAATGGCAAATGAACTAGTCGCGATACGCTGTCCGGCCGGCAGTCTATTTATTTCCAAATTATTGGATACTCAATTTAAAGCAGTTTAGAAGTTTTAGGATACGAACGAGTGTTTTGTAGATTTATCAGTAGTAGGTAGACTGATCAAGGCTCTGGCCCGCCCACGCTGTTCGACAACAACAAACACTCCGACACGAGAAACATAACACATACTTAACTTACAGGTACATTGGTACATAGACCTGAGACTCGAAATAGATAATCCCCCAGTTCCCATAACTTAAGATCTCTCTGTAGCCCATTCTTTGACTTATAACATTTACTTTATAAATCACATTTATTGTATACAGGACTTGGGGACATGTTCTTAACTAGAGCATAAAAGTAGCGTAAAAATAAAATTATCTTTATGACAGATGTGAATATGTGAAAACATTGAACAACGTTTACGGTTGGTTGTGCTCGGTCGTCGTGTGTGGCTCGGCGCGGTGTGCGGCTCGGCGCGCAGGCGCGGCGGCGGCGGCGGCGACGGCAGTCCGCCGCGCCGCCGACAGCACGCGGCCGCGACTCGCGCCACGCGCCGCGCGCGCTCGCCGCCACTACGTCGCAACTTCAGTCCGCGCAAGACCGAGTGCAACCAGTGTTCAGTGTAGTGACGACTTGGCTAACAGTTGCGAGTTGGTGTTTGTGTTCTGTGCGAGGAGCGGACGTGCGGCCAGCGGCCGGAGGCCGGCGGCCGGAGCGGCCTCTTACTTCTTGTGAGACATGTTGAAACTTCATCATTTATAAGCATTTTTTGCATTCTCAAATGTGTATATTTTCAAAGAGCTAGTACTTAATACTTGGAAAACCCTAGTTATAAGTGGTGGACCAGCTCAGGGACAATTTATTAATATTAAAACCGATTAATTAAATTATGGGAGTTTAATGTAAATACCATCTATAATAAACTTAGGGCTAGATAGTTCCATTACTCACCGACTTTAGTTCATGTTCCGTAAAAGTCTCGTCATTAAGTTTATTATTTAATCCATATTGGGCATTATATTATCGATAATTCCAAATAAGTTTTGTTCCTAGTTGTTTCGAATACTTCTATTTTTTTTACGAATAAAACATTTTAATACCTCCTGCAACATTGAGGTGTCAATTAATTTTAGGGCTTAGTCCAAACTGACTAGTGTTGGTGCATTCAATTTTGTTTCTTAGGTTGAGAAACACATTTATCAAAGTCAAAGTCAAAAGCATTTATTTGCCAGAATACAGTACAGGAAGGTCTTACATAATTGAACATAACAGTGTATTCAGCCTGCGTGCAGGCGTGCAAATATTTTACAAATCTGTAATCTTAGGGTCGCACGTATCTGTGTCAAGTGCACTAATTACTATTTTTTTTATTATTTACTCTAAAATAAAAGACCAAAAGTAACATATAAAGTAACATACTTACATCTTTCTCGGAGATTCCATTCATCAAAAAAATATTTTTTATTCGTTTTCGTAATTAGAGGTACTCAAAAATCATAACCTCCACCCTACTTGTTCAATTATTAATTGTTTCATAATGTGCGGCTAGTCACTGTAGCCGAGTGGTAAGGCACGCTAATTCTACACGGGGTTTTGCAAAAAAAATCTACCAAATATAATTTGACATTTAATCCATTCAAGGTCAATGACTCATAAGCCTCTCTCTACGAGCCTGCTCAACACTATTTGAGTGCTGAAGATTGAAAGCGGAATCATGTCAGTGCAGGTTACAGCTATGTATATCAAAACTGCGAACGTGAGTTTGTTTCTTTGTAAGGTACGTTTTAATGTGGTTTCAACCCTCGCAATAGGCACGTTTTAATTGGCATAGTAATCACCTTGTTTTTCTCCCTATAGATTAACAGGAACGAAGTGGCACATATTTTATAAATCTATCAATTAATCATTGGGAAAATTTGACACTGGGAAACAATGGGAACGGAATAAATGACAAAGAAAATGTGAATTTCGGAAATCCTGGGCCACACTCTGTTAAAGGGCTTTCATCACTCAACCATATAAATGACCACTCAATTGAATGAATGAAAATATCAGAAGTGCCTGATTCTTTTTTTGGTGATAGGAATAACCTTCTTGAGCACCAGAAAAAAGTTTCAGATTTTTTCGCTGATTCAATCATTTTTGGAAAATAAATACAGTTTCCTCCCTTAAGTTTTGGGCTTCACTCGGCCATATAGTTAAGACAATTTCTTTGGTCCGACTAATATTACAAAAAATCTGTGAAAACTGACACTGACAAAGACTTAAGCCGGCTGTACACATTGGGCCAACGTTGGCGCGTGAGCAGATGCAGTTATGCGTTAGAGGAAGAGGGCTTTATATCGTTCTCATGCGTTTGCATAGCTGCATCCTGCTCACGCGCCATCGTTGGCCCAATGTGTACAGCCGGCATTAGACAGCAGCTCGCTAACTAAACAACATAATCTTGTCTGGTTTTGTTATGAATCCAGACAAGGGTTTTCACAATTCGTCGCAGTTTGTGAACTGTTTCTGCCTCCGAACGTTAATAATTGCCTGCCTCAACGACTACTTTTCTCTTCGACCCTAGATTTTTATTTTGGGTAACTTTTTCGACGAGCACTGCATCTGAAACTGGACTATTGAATCGTTTTGTGTGCAACACAAGTGCACAAAGCATCAAACAGTCAAACTCCAGTAATTTAATACACGGAATTACGTCGGAGTCATGAACACAAGTCAGAGATCCCTTATAGGGATAAGTTCGCCTTTGTACTTTGATCTATTGTGTGACATGTATATTCTTTAACCTGTGTACAATAAAGTGCTTACATACTTACATACATACCAGTCCTAATCAACTGGTAACCATGACGCTCGCCGCGTTTCCCTGTTGGATGGCCAGGCTCTTGGCGGCACTCGACACACCCGAGTGTTGCCCGGGGCTTCGTTCCCATGACGCTCGCCGCGTTTCCCTGTTGGATGGCCAGGCTTTTGGCCGCACTCGACACACCCGAGTGTTGCCCGGGGCTTAGTTCCCAAGACGCTCACCGCGTTTCCCTGTTGGATGGCCAGGCTCTTGGCGGCACTCGACACACCCGAGTGTTGCCCGGGGCTTCGTTCCCATGACGCTCGCCGCGTTTCCCTGTTGGATAGCCAGGCTCTTGGCCGCACTCGACACACCCGAGTGTTGCCCGGGGCTTCGTTCCCAAAACGCTCGCCGTGTTTCCCTGTTGGATGGCCAACACATAAATCTATCAAATACTAATAAACAGGACATTTTTAAAATACATATCTAAAATTTTTTGTAATACTTACATTACATATTGTGACAATGTGCTAACTACCCTCCCATTTCCCAAATCCTAACTCGCCGCTATATCGACGCTTGGCGCGGGCACTGTGCGCCCGGGCTTGACACACTTCTCACGTGCCCGTTTTCGAAAATATCCGAAAGGACTCAAAAGGGTGAAATCTAGTCACCCTCCGTGTCGCAAGTGCTACCGATATTTTAAGCCCTGAAAACGCGAGTGAAAGGAGTATACATACAGTGCACTGGTGTTTGGACTACAACAAGACTGAAGCGTGAGTACTTCTCTTAACTCCCTAAACCCCCTACACATTGTCACAATATTATGTACGTACTTATAAAAGTCTACGGCGGAGGTCGAGAGATTGAGTCCCAGAAACGAAAGCGGGGCTCCGTCAACTCCAGGGCAGACATTGTTATATGAAAGCGCAATTATTTTAAATAATATGTATGTTAAACATATTTATGTTATAAATGCGTTATACGAAAATAGAATTATGTCACTTGCTAATTATGTCATTTTGCCTATTATATCAATTGATAATTGGACGTATTTATGCACAAGGGAACCAACCCACACAATGATAGTTTTGAGAAAAAGAGGTTTTTGTTAAAAAAGTGTATACAAAAAAAAATCTCATTTTTTTTGGCAAAGTTGGAGTGCCAAGCGTTGTAACATGGTAGTGTTGATATTTTTTTACTTAAACATGCTAAGAAAATGGAGTTTTAAGTTTAGTTTTGTCTTGAAAAGGCAATGGTTCCTTTTAGAAAAAATATATAAGTGAGGGTTGGTACCTTGTTGATTTAATAGGGACTATAAACAGGTATACAAAAAAAATATATACGCTAGTTTGAATGTACTTTATCAACAGAATGTTTACAATACAAAAGTTATAAAAAATCAGAAATATTATTATTTAATCTAATCCTTCTCAAACATCATCATTCTCCTAGCGTTGTTCCCGGTTATGCCCCTAAAGGAGCTCGGGGTCCGCTTTGACACCTAATCCCAAGATTTGGCATAGGCGCTAGTTTTACGAAAGCGACTGCCATCTGACCTTCCACCCCAGAGGGAAAACTAGACCTTATTGGGATTAGATCGGTTTCCTCACGATGTTTTCCTTCACCGAAAAGCTAACGGTAAATGGTAACGGTAACGGTAATCCTTCTCAAACATCAACGCTTTAATTAAAAAAATAAGAGAAAAATTTTATCACAAAGCTTTCTTAGTTCTCGCTAGTTTCATCTTCCACTTCAAAGTCAGGTTCACCCGAAAAGCCCTGCAGATCATCCTCGATGCTTTCGTCGGGAATTAACAGAACGTAAAACTCGTGATGGACCTGTGCATTCAGATGAAGAAGGCTCTTCAGGTCTTTAACTTTGCGTCGGCAACAAGCTTTCCTGATGGCCAAAGTGGTTCCATTAACTGCTTGGTAATAATTGATGATGCCCTTCCCCGAGCACTTTTTTCATAAATTCTACTTCCTTAAATTTTTCAATGAAGTTAGATCTCATGTAAATTTGAAACATTTCATGTTTTCTAAGCTCTATTTCTTTTGTGGGCAGCCATGACACTTTCGTTCCATCTGTACTTCTCTTTTTCTATTTGTAATATTCTTCTCCAACATTAATGAGGACAAAAATTCTTTCGGATCCATGTGGTGGTGTCCTGTCATGGCATTTTTTTTTCTTGCAAGTTTTTATTATATTCATATAATCTTCCGGCGTATAAATTATTTGCAGCCATTTTAAAGCATTCACTATTTTTCCGAAATCCGTATCATTTGGAAGAAAGCTCCCAATTCTAGATATCGTAAATTAATCTGTTCAAGCATTGGATGTTCATTTAAGATCGCTTTAAGCATCAACACAAGCTTTATATTCCGATTTTGGCCGCTACATGAATCGCTCCATAAAATAAGACGTTCCCATTCATGTTAGCGAAAATATTACCAATAGAAAAAAATTTACAGAAGTTGGAAGAGTTTTTAAGAGTTTAAGAAAGTAGATATTATGAAAAAATGTAATATTCGGGGAAGGGTCTCATCTAGTATTACCAAGCAATTAATGGAACCACTTTGGCCATCAGGAAAGCATGTTGCCGACGCAAAGTTAAATATCTGAAGAGCCTTCTTCATCTGATACCACAGGTCCATCACAATTTTTACGTTCCGTTAATTCTCGATGAAAGCTTCGAGGATGATCTGGAAGGCTTTTCGGGTGAACCTGACTTTGAAAAGGAAGATGAAACTAGCGAGTAACTAATCAATAATCAATAAAATCTTTCTCTTAAATTTTTTATTAAAGCGTTTGATGTTTGGGGAGGATTAGATTAGAGAATAATATTTCAAACATTTGCAGACCTTTTGTATTGTAAACATTTTGTTAATAAAGTACATTCAAACTAGTGTGTATATTTTTTTATTAAATCTACAAGGTACCAACCCTCACTTAAATGTTTTTGCTAAAAGGAACCATTGCCCTTTTAAGAGAAAACTACACTTAAACCTACATATTCTTGACATGATATCAACAACAAAATATCAACAATACCATGTTGTAACGCTTGGTATTCCAACTTTGCTAAAAAATATGGAAAAAAAATGTATAGGTACACTTTTTACAAAAACCTCTTTTTCTCAAAACTATTATTGTGTGGGTTGGTTTCCTTGTGCATAAATACGTCCAATTATGTCAGATCGTACGACTTTGATCTTTAAAGCCTTTTGCATGTAACTTACATTTGGGTAATGTGTAGGTTGGTTCCATTTGGTACAAATACGTCCAATTTCGATTATGCAAACCAGATTCAATGCAGTTGGTTCCTTACTTTATATAAACTAGATTATTTTAACCAGGAACCATGTGATGTGGATCTTTGTGAAAGTGTTAACTTTTGCAGTTTTTATTATGCAAACAAGAACCAACCCGCATGGACTCTTATGAAGTAAATGAAACGTTACTGTAACGGTGAACCACGTGATATGGATCTTTTCAAATAAATATAATGTAAAATTAGCAAGTTACCATACAGCATGGATCTTTTTAAAGATTTATGAAACAATGATAATGTGGTTTGATAACTTTATCAACGGAATCTTTTCATATGTCGAATGATCTTACGACTTTGATCTTTATGTAGGGGGTATAAGGCACATTTTTAAAGCCTTCTGCATACTTAACTCAATTTTGGGTGATGTGTGGGTTGGTTCCCTTCTGCATAAATACGTCCAATTAGAGTAAAGCAAAATATAGCAAAAAACTGTTATATAAAACGTTACATTATGCTAAATAACTTAATGCCAATGTAATGTATATCAAGTGTATGTTAGTTTTCTGACATTATAATAATATGAAACATTACGCACCCGGTTAGGTGAAATGTTGGAAAATAAACAGTCACATACGTAGCTAGATTATTGAGTGTACTGAGCTGCGCCAATCGAGTTCACGCCTAACAAATAATGCTTCGTAGTACAGGACGATTACTGTTAGTTAACCACTGACAGATAGTTTGCCTTCATTTAATTTTCAACTTTAATGTCATACAAATAAAGCAATTTTCAGAATACTGTTACCCACGTCTACCGATTTAGAAATAACTACTTAATTTCTATGAGGTTAAAGTTGAGAGTATGAGGGTCATACAAGGATGTCATACAAATAAAGCAATTTTCAGAATACTGTTACCCACGTCTGCCGATTTAGAAATAACTACTTAATTTCTATGAGGTTAAAGTTGAAAATTAAATGAAGGCAAACTATCTGTCAGTGGTAAACCCCAAATAATCCTACTGTAGCTCGAGCCCCTATTCAAAAATATATAATTGAAATTGTATAATTCGTTTGGGTTTTATAAAGTGCACCGTGTTCGGGCGGTTCGTTAACCCCGTGCGCGGCTGTGAGCCAGCCCACCCACAAGGCCAACAATCTGCGATAATTCATTTAAGGGCATATATTATTCATTATTTTGTCTCTTAAACGGATAGTTACGGATAGTAAAAAAACCGACAATCAATGTCAATCCCATAGATTAGATTTATTTATTACATAAATTACAGTACAATGTTGGTTTAGTCAAAATCATAAGAATTTATATCACAATCGTCTCAAAATAACAACATTCAAAATTATAAATACAATGATCACCAATAAAATTATTTCGTATCACCTAATCAGGATCGTCAAAGTACAGTTTATTGTAAAATATAAATAATAATATACGAAAATGTCAATCAATTATAAAATACATCAATCAAACAAAAACAGAGGAAATTTCATTAGCAGAAATAAAGTAGTATTAAATAAAATTAAGTAAATGTCATTTCCATAAATTCCCTAATTGAATACATTGGGTGATCCAATAAAAGGTTTCTGAGCTTGCGGCCATACATTTAGTAACAATACCGACAAGTTCGACGTGACTTAAACATCGCTTTAGCTAGCCTTAACCTGCCATTTTTTGAAATCATATACCATTTATTATTTTAGTTCTCCTAGTCTCTGTAGACTGTAAATTATTCCAAACCTATTGCAACGCACACAGGCAAACATACGACGTCAAATACATATGAGTCCATCAAGAAAATCCATACAGGTGAGAGAATTCTTATGTGACAAGTGGACGTAGTTAAAGGAAAAAGATCCAATCCACAGAAAGTTGAGCAAAAGTTATGGCGGTTTAAAGTTTCAACCGTGATTCCTCAAAACTGGTACATTTTTTTTATAATATATGTTTGGATGAAAATTGAGTTGAGTCGTGTATTATACATTCTTTCACACAGAATTCAGTTAAATGCTATATTTTTCAGGATTTCGACCAAAAGTGGGGTTGGATCTTTTTTTCGAAAACACACTTTTCATAGACCCTTCCTTTTGTTTAATTTTGTAATAAGGATTCACGAAATAAAACTGGCATAATAATCATGTAAAACCATCTCTATACATACATAAAATAAAGCTGAAGATGGTCGAAAGTCTGTACATGGAAGATATTCGAAAAAAAGTTTGCTGGGATACATAGAATCGATAACAGAACACGTTCCAACAGTTTTTAGAATTTTTGTCTGTTTATCTGTTTGTCTGCTTATGTGAACGCGCACCACGTGAAAACGGCTGAACGGATTTTGATGCAAACTTTACTAATCTGTTGAGAAAATCCCCGGCCAGGTTTTAGGCTATAAAAAATATTATGATAAGGGTGCAAAGGGGACCAAAACTGGGGTTGAACTTTGTATGGGAACTCCTTGAATCCCATACAAATCTAAAAATGCGGGTATAAAATTTGGACAAAACGGCATTCCGCGGAGAATTGAGTATATAGGTGCCAATTCTTTTTATGTAGAAAACTCTCGTGACACTGAAATATTATTGGGAGCGCATAAGGAGCGCTCCCTAAAGGGATATTTTGGGCCTTTCATTCCTACGAAAACCTCAGCCTTCGCTTCGCTTCTTCTTCGCTTGCCTCCCCGTTTACCTTCGGGATTTCGGCCCTTAAGTTTCGCTTGCAAGACACCGGAAGATAATGAGTGTGCTTAGGGGTGATTGCTCACATTGAGAACAGCTCTCAGAAGGGTTGCTTTGGGCCTTTCAGTCCAACAAAATGGCCTTGCTTGCCTCGCCGCTTACCTTCGGAACTTTGGCCTGGGATTTCGCTTGCAAGACACCTGGGGATAGTAAGTGTACGTGGGGGCTCGCCCTCAGGTTTCGTTTGCAAGACAACGGGAGATAATGAGTGCCCGTCCATGGGGGCGCATTTAGAGCGCTTTCTGAAGGAATGATAATGAGTCTTTCATTCCAACGAAAAGCAAGGCCTTTGGCCTCGCTTGCTTGGTGAGTGGCGAGCCGAGGTAAGTCCCGTAGGTAAGTGGCGAAGCAAGCGAGGCCAAGGGCCTTGCTTTTCGTTGGAATGAAAGACTCATTATCAATAAAAAATTGTAAGTGTCCGTGAGGGCTCGCTTGCCTCGCCGCTCATCTCCGGTACTTTAGCCACAGGTCGGTTTGGTCGTTTGCAAGACACCTAGGGATTGTAAGTGTCCGTGGGGGCTTGCATTCGGGTCTTGGGCCCTCGAGCTCGCCTAGGGAGCGGTCTCTTAAAGCATGCTAAAGCCTTTAAGTCCTAGAGAAAAGCTCACCCTTCGGCTTCGCTTGGCTCCCCTTTTACCTTCGGGAATTCGGGCCTCAGGTTTCGCTTGCAAGACTCCCGTAGATAATGAGTGTCCGTAGGCGCTCGCATTGAGAGCGCTCTCTAAAGGGATGCTTTGGGCCTTCCATTTGAACGTAAAGCTCGGCTTTTGGCTTCGCTGCCACCTGGGGATAGTAAATGTCCGTGTCCGTGAGGGCTCGCCGTCGGGCTCGCATTGGGAGCGCTTTATAAGGCTTGATTGTGACCTTTCATTGTTACGAAAAGCTCGGCATTTGGCCTCGCTTGCCTGCCCACTCCCCTTGGGGACTTTGGGCTCCGGCCTTCGGCCTTCAGGCTTGCATTGGGAGCGCTTTCTTAGGGCTTGATTGGGACCTTTCATTGTTACGAAAAGCTCGGCCTTCGGCATCGCTTGCCTGCCCGCTCCCCTTGGGGACTTTGGTCTCCAGTTTCGCTTGCAAGACACCTGGGGACAGTAAGGCCTTCAGCCCCCGAGCTCGCATAGCGACCGCTCTCTAAAAGTATGCTTAGGGCCTTTCATTCCTACGAAAAGCTCAGCCTTCGGCTCCGCTTGCCTCCCCGTTTACCTTCAGGTCTTCGGCCCTAAGGTTTCACTTGCAAGTTACTCGGAGATAACGAGTATCTATGGGGGCTCGGCCTCGGGCCTTAGGTGGTAGGTGGTGTTCGCATTAAGACCACTCTCTGAAGGTTTGCTTCGACGCTCAGATTTAGGGACTTTGGCTTCAGGTCTCGCTTGCAAGACACCTGGGGGATAGTGAGTGTCCGTGGGGCTCGCCATCGGGCCTTCGGACCTGGGGCTCGCATAGGGAGCGCTCTCTCAAAGGATACTTTGGGGATCTATATAATATTATAGACGACCAAGTTTATGAGGGTATTTATTTCGATTCGAAGACAATTTGAACTCTTACACGCACAGTATGGAAATGGAATGGTTATTTTCAAATTTGTCAGTAATATGGTTAAACATAAGAATATCATGTTTAAACCATAATTATACCTACACGTACGAAGTCGCGGGCAGAAGTTAGTTGTTAATATAACCATTTTCCTAAAAATGGTTTATGTGCGCTGGATCGGATAATACATTTACGTATAATGATCCAAGACAATAATACTGACAGCAAAAATCGTAATAAAGGCTGCTTTATAGTGAAAACTTCTTTTAATGATTAAAAATAAAGCTAAATGAATTTAAAAAATCAGATTTACAAAAAAAATATTGTAATAGGATCGTTTCTGTTGTTTACTAAGACACCATTGCAGGATTCAAAACAACTCAACAAAACTGATCCAAGTGAGTTGAATCTATTTTGTTGTATATCTAAAAGATTTAAAGAATCTAAATTTAGTTTTTCAAAAAGAATCCAAACGGATTGGATCCGTTTCGTTGAAAATATTAAAAGTAAAACGTGTGAATTGCATTTTCTTAAAAATGGTCCAAGCAGGTTGGATTTCTTTTGTTAAAACAAATGTGAATCAATTATGTAACTGATCTAATATCACTATACGGTTCCAAGCGTTATGGGTCTTTATTGAAGGATATCTTTTTTACTCCGTCATACATGTGGGATGGTATCCCATGTTGATTAAAATATGAAAACACTATGTGAGCGGGGCGTCTTTTTGCTGAATGAAAATATACGCCTCAGAGACCTCTCTGGTATACTTAACTCATGTTTTGGTCATTTTGTGGATTGGATCCTTTTCCTTTAACTACGTCCAAGTGCATTCGGTTGTGTTGTAGTGGCCGTCGACAGTCGGCCTCCCTCGAGGTCGAGGAGGCCAACAAAAATGTAGTTATATTTCAATTGTTAGTTATTATTCTTCCAATTATTTTTATTGAATGTTCACAATAGGGACTCTTTTAAATTGACATGTAATTTATACTGTAATCTTATATTGTGAGTAAATTAATCTGAATCTGAATCAACAATTTCATGTCGCGTAAGGAAATTCAAACGTAGTGATGTGTATGCATAGTTGCCCACCGGCCCACTGAACCGCTCCAGATGGGAAACCAGTTGCGCTCTCACCCTGATCAGAATGTGTGCCGCCCACGTGCCTAGGTACTTTATAAAATTGCGAACCTAGATACTTAATAAAATTGCGCGAATCGGAAGAGAATCGTAATGCAAATACATACAATACATTTGAATTGCAAAATCGCGCGGTCGGCAAATGTAAACTGCGATATAGTCTGGCAATTCGCTAAAGGGAAAATACGACTTGGGATTTTGTTCATACAAAAGCTCCGGATTGTTTTTCTACTCTTTCCTCTTAGGACCCAGTCATAAAGTTCTAGCTTGTTATTATCAATACAACTTTATCGTTCACGTTATTCATAATAATACATATATCCACTAGATTTTTTATTAGATTTAGAGCCGGCTCAGAGAAGTTGTTAATAGTCTGTATCTTACAGCAGTCATGAAAATTTACCTTAACCATCGCAGGTATGAAACCCGTATTCAAAACGCGCCTGGTGATTGCCTGTCTTGACTTGTCTCTCAAGACGCGCCGACTTCATGGGCTCAATATACCGTCATCGAATTGAACCTAAAGCATGCTTTTAACGAGACTCTTGGCGGGAACGCTTGCTAGCAGCACATTATATAATCAATGAGCGGAGTTGGCTCGGCTTCCACAAAGGAGCAAAGATGGTGCTCGAACACGCGTTGAGGTAAAAGGCTGCTCGTAAGTTAATGGACGCGGTGTCGAAATACCCTGCAGGGATCATTCATTACTCTCTGAGAATGCGAATATTTTACTTGACTTTTTTATTGGAGTCACTATTTGAAGTAATCTGTTATGTTGATTTTTTATGATAATGCATTAATCGATATTAGAGACGATGAACAGCTAAAAACAAGTCAATACAAATATGATTTCACGGAAAACTTATCTGCTATTTCCCTGTAAAACACTCTTCCACAAGCAATTTTCTCTAGATGGAAAACTTCTTTGGTAAGAATAAAATAAAAGCACAAAGGTCGAGGTAGGTTAGGTTAAGTAAGATTTGTTACATTTTTGATGGTACCATAGATCGACGTCGTAATCTCGTAGGCAATGTATCTCATCAATGCACGCTTAACACCCAGATCTGTCGTTGGCCCGTTATAATTGGCCAGGATGATGGTGCGTCGCTCGCCAGCGTACTACCAAACGGAATTAGGGCGAGTACTAGTCTGTGCCCATGTTATAATTGGCTGGGATAATGGTGCGTCGCTCGCCCACGCACTACCGAACGGAATTAGGGCGAGTGCTAGTCTGTGCCCATGTTATAATTGGCTGGGATGATGGTGCGTCGCTCGCCCACGCACTACCGAACGGAATTAGGGCGAGTGCTAGTCTGTGCCCATGTTATAATTGGCTGGGATGATGGTGCGTCGCTCGCCCACGCACTACCGAACGGAATTAGGGCGAGTGCTAGTCTGTGCCCATGTTATAATTGGCTGGGATAATGGTGCGTCGCTCACCCGCGTACTACCGAACGGAATTAGGACGAGTGCTAGTCTGTGCCCATGTTATAATTGGCTTGGATAATGGTGCGTCGCTCGCCCGCGCACTACCGAACGGAATTAGGGCGAGTGCTAGTCTGTGCCCATGTTATAATTGGCTGGGATGATGGTGCGTCGCTCGCCCACGCACTACCGAGCGGAATTAGGGCGAGTGCTAGTCTGTGCCCATGTTATAATTGGCTGGGATAATGGTGCGTCGCTCGCCCGCGTACTACCGAACGGAATTAGGACGAGTGCTAGTCTGTGCCCATGTTATAATTGGCTGGGATGATGGTGCGTCGCTCGCCCACGCACTACCGAACGGAATTAGGGCGAGTGCTAGTCTGTGCCCATGTTATAATTGGCTGGGATGATGGTGCTTTGCTCGCCCACGCACTACCAAACGGAATTAGGGCGAGTGCTAGTCTGTGCCCATCTTATAATTGGCTGGGATGATGGTGCGTCGCTCGCCCGCGCACTACCGAACGGAATTAGGGCGAGTGCTAGTCTGTGCCCATGTTATAATTGGCTGGGATGATGGTGCGTCGCTCGCCCGCGCACTACCGAACGGAATTAGGGCGAGTGCTAGTCTGTGCCCATCTTATAATTGGCTGGGATGATGGTGCGTCGCTCGCCCGCGCACTACCGAACGGAATTAGGGCGAGTGCTAGTCTGTGCCCATGTTATAATTGGCCGGGATGATGGTGCGTCGCTCGCCCGCGCACTACCGAACGGAATTAGGGCGAGTGCTAGTCTGTGCCCATGTTATAATTGGCCGGGATGATGGTGCGTCGCTCGCCCGCGCACTACCAAACGGAATTAGGGCGAGTGCAAGTCTGTGCCCATGTTGTAATTGGCTGGGATGGTGCGTCGCTCGCCCACGCACTACCAACTCCAGCGCCGGGGCCGCGGTAATGCAATCAGGTGAGCGGGAGCTTCCGTCTGGTCTACATCCGTTTGCTGCTAATTCTTACGTGTCCTGCCCACCGTAGGGTGTAGACCCTGTCTGTCTACCTTACGAGTACCTATATCCCAATATACTTTGAGTGATAATAGCATTATCTAATACTTTTTATGATACGCAAGTTCATACTAAACCTTTGGCAAATGAGGTGAATCCTCGAAGAACAACTATTTTGGTCTCATTCGCACAGGAAACCACCATGACACCAGTATACAACTGTCAGCGCCAGAAGTAGCTACGCGTACAAAGAGGTCAAAATGATTTAGGTGGCAGTTAGGAGCTTGTTGAGTGTGCCAGCGACAAAAAGGCTGCGAGAACACTCATCCTGAAGGACAATTCCTGAAACATGTCGCCTGCACTGACAATGAATATCAGCCATTTAAGTAAATCGTACAGATAATTAAGGTGGAGAAACAGGATTGAAGAGTACGTTAAAAAGTAAGAAGAGGATGTGCACATCTCTGCGCCGAAGGATCGGTAACCAGCCGAGCTGAGAGCGAGATTCAGAGATGTGGTCGTATTTGCGAAGGCCAAATATATATCTTACACAGATATTTTGTAATCGCTCAAGTTTTTCAAGCAATTCCTCTTTGAGATCTAAAAATGCAATGTCATCATAGTCCAAAAGAGGAAGCAAAAGTGATTGACAAGCGTCATCTTAGTATGGAAAGGAAGAAAATTCTGCAAACGCCTTATTTTTTTTTTATCTTACACATTACATTTATAGGCTAGGCTTACAGTAAAGTACCAAGGCGCCTATAATGTTAGGACTTAATTTAAAACTGTGCTTAATAAGTTAAATGAATACATAACAAAACTTACATACTAATCTAGGCACGTTGCTATATACCTACTAACAATACATGTTACATCGGGCACTTATTTTAGTGATGGATTGGAGGGAGGCAAACATATATTTGGACTTACTTCAGCAACATGGGGAGACCAAGAGATCGTCTGATCTATGGTGATACCCAGATTCCTGACGGTAAATGTAAAAGGAATGATAGTCCCACCAAAAATCACGTCTGGAATCATCATGTCCGAGAGTATACTTATATAGTAAGGACTACCAATGATAATTGCTTGCGATTTCTTTGCATTAACTTTTAAACCGTAGTTACACGCCCAACACCGTATAAATTACAGATCACTATTAATTTGATGAATTAGGGATGGAAATACTAGCCGCTGCATAGATCCTAAGGTCATCCGCATACAGATGATAAGACAAACTAAGAGACTTAAGTTAGTTTTAGAAATCTAGTTTTAATTTTTTTTTTCTACGTACCATACCGTACCAACATACCATAGTTATATATTTCTATGTGTTTTAACAATAAACCATTACTTCTCACTAAGAGACTCGGTAATACCGTTTATAAAAATTGAACAAAGAAGCGGTGAAAGTACCCCTCCCTGCGGGACACTAGCGGAAAGTTCGCACCATTCGGACATCTTGTCATCGATCCTAACGCACTGGCGCCTGCCAAATATAGGTAGTCACGAAACCATGATAAAGAACTTTGAGAAACATTGAGTTTCTGGCGTATGCCAAGAACTTTATGAAAGTCCACTGTGTTGAAGGCACTACTAAAGTCAAGGATGACTAAGACAATGAGCTTTTTGCACTCAATATTATGGCAAATGTCGTCGGTGACCTCACCCAAAGCGGTGATGGTCCTATGCCCGGGACAGAATCCGGATTGGAGAGGATTGAGCAAGGAATGCCTATTGAGGTGCGAAAGAAGACGACGATTCACATAATCTCAATAGCTTTAAATAAAATTGGCAAGATGGATATGGGACGGTAATCGGAGAAATTAACAGGATTTGAGGTTATGGGAAGCGGTATTACATGCGCATCCTTCCACGATGAAGGAAAAGTGCCAAGAGATAGGGAAAAGTTAATGACTTCAGAAAGGATGGGAGCAATGAAATCCGCCACGAGCATAAGCATATCCACGCCCAGGCTATCTTCACCGACGGCTTGCATCTTAATAGACGTCAGGATGGCAAGTGTTTCTTGCGACGAAATGTCTACAAATTCGAACTGAGGTACGTCGGGATTCGAAAGAACGGATAAGGTTGACTTTTTAATGGTAGGGCTAAGAGTAACCGGCGAGGCACTGAAATGGGTACTTATTAATGGCGTCTAAATCAAGATTGCTAAAAGTATTTAGTTGAGTGTTACCCACCCCACGTGACTTTAAAGTCAGTTTAACCGTATACTGACTAGTATAACAGTAAGTAAGTAAACATAAGTATACAGTAAGAGCTTGTTCAGATCATTTTGCGTTTTTCGCCCGCATCGTTTCTTCTGCTGGTGACTGTTCATCCTGTTTTTATGGAATTGCGATATCACGGGTAAATTATTACTCAGATATAATAAATTAATTTCCCCGGGGTACTGGCGTTCTAATGTACACTATTCTCTAGATATTCAATAAGTTATTTAAAGCTGATAATCAAAATATCGGGGGTGGACTGCAGCTAGAAACTTTACTGAAAATATCGTGTAATATAATTTACTCCAATATGCTCGGAAATGTTCGCCTAACTGTAGCAAAAATAGCACGTGAAGTTGGTTCCTCGTTAATGACGAGCGGAAATTTAAAAAGTTAAAAGTCATTACTGTACATATTTTGCAGCCAGGAAAATGTATGAAATTCCATTATTTTAACTTTTTTACGTTTTAACCATATGTTTTGACTAAGACAAATTACATACAGCCAAATGCTCGTACGTTTAAAGCTTGCATCACACTGGCGCGGCGTGGCCGCGGCGGACAATAGTAAAATTGTCATTAAGCTGTCAAATTTAGTATTGTCCGCCACCGCAGGCTGCGCCGATGTGTTGCAGGCCTAAAGGACTAGCAATTTGTCACACTAACTTGCTATAGTTAGACTGGTTAGTAATGTATTAAAGTTTTCCGCAGCTTTATTTTTATTGTCATAGACAAAACGCTAACTTTTTAAGTGATCAAAGTGACGTTTTTAAAAATGTCTCAAATAGTTTTCAAATAAGAATTAAAAATATTTATCAATATAAAATTCATCACGAACGTTTAATCTTTAATCATTTTCATTACTTACATCGAAACATTTGAAATTGTGATCGATTCTAATGTTTTAATTTTTTATGCGTGTCACTTGACTAGGGAATGCAATACCCGGTGATTTTTAGTACCCAGGTAGTACCCGACTTTGATGCTCGAAACCCGGGTACCCGGGTATTACCCGGACTACTACCAAAATAGTATTAAATATTTATTTTCATGGTTTTTACGGGTATTAACGAGTGAAAAGCACGTATAAGTAGGTACTTCAGTTGTTCCGTCATATTTTCCCGTTGATTTTGACATTTGTGACCAATAAATAGAAAGACTATAGGAAGGATCATCAAATTGTCGACACTCACTTCGTCGAATTTTACTTCAAAGTCAACGTTTCATGTATTTTCATTTCGTCGACAATTCAGGTCGTGGAATGGTCATTATAAGTAATTTTATATCGTGTATTTTTAATTGTCGGATGTTTCATTAAATAGTTGAATTTTGTCAAACCGGGAAGGTATCTCATCCGCGTCGAAACTACTCTTATTCTTTAGTCTCTGAATAATCCGCGATACTTCACGTTCTGTAATGGGGCTTACATACATAGAGTTTGTAGGAAGGAAAATTCGCCCGTAGACCTGTGCTTGTGAGCTGGGACGACTCACCCACAGTGGCAAACTCACCCACAGTGGCAACGGCAGTATATTTCTTGCATTGTACAGAATCCGAATTCCGAAAATAATCAGAAAAATAGAATTATCCGCAAGAAAATAAATAATTCCTTACAAGAAATTACAACATTGCATAATTTTAAGAAAAAGACATAAGAAGTCCTTGTGAATATCACGTTATCATTACACTCATCAAATTGCAAACCTTAAACATTAAGTATAAAGATTCGTAACATTGCAATTTATTTTATTAATCGTTCTGCGATCATATTTAACAATTCAAAGTAGGAGTTCATAAACTACTGTTACAGATTCCAAAAAAACAAAATTGTAACGTAAAAGAAGATAATAATTCAGATAATTAGCTTGCTTGGTCCATCGTTCCGTTCCGCGCTGTACATTAGGGTACATTTATATGAGTATTTATTAAATTAACCTATTTGGCTAAGGCCGCGAATTTTGACTAATTTGGACGTTTCAAATTTAACATGAACATAAAAAAAAATGGTAACATCGAGAGGTTTCTAAACAATTTTATTATATTACGCGATAAAAACTGTCAGTGACATAATAAATAATAAAAATATATTTCCGAAAGTTGACATTTTTTTTCGACCAAGTGTACTTAACTTAAAGCCTTGTTCATCATGATTTTGTTTAAACAACATTTTATGATATAACGATAGTTCTACAGATTGCGAAAAAATATAATAAAAATTTTTACTTGTTTTATCTTGCATCCTTTTATCGGGCCACATTATGTGTTTTCGTTACGAATACTTCAGTGACGCTTTTTAAAGCTAGATTTAAAGCCACTTGTGGTGGAAATTCGTTTTTGTGCACTGGCAACCCATATTCTAGTAGGGCAACACCAGAGAGAAAAACCAACCTCGTCAGTTTGTTGATAAATGGCGGACAAAGGTGATGCGGACAAAGTTTTTCTAGATAACTTCTAAAGTGCTTGTGCGATTTTAAGGGTAAGTAGTGATTATTTTTAAACGGTTGAGTTTTCATACGATAGATTAACGTTATTCACGAACGTGACATGCATGATTATATTCAAAATATTGTTATTTCAACATGATAATCAATCTTTTTTCAAAAATACGTTACACTTTCGTGTGTGTGTTGTGTAACGTGACGAAAACATGTGGTAAAGGCAAGTGCACACAGAAAAATACGAACTAAAATGAGTTTCAAATACAGTAAGTTATTAAGATGAATCAATTTGAGATTGTAGGTACCAGGGAGCGAAACTATGGTGCCGTTGACAGACGTATGACGTCAAGTTACATACAGAGTGTTTTTATCTAGATTATAGCTACCTAATCAAATAACAACTTTTTGGCCTCTTTAGTTTACTGATGTTGAAACTTGAGTTGAGTGTTTTATACGTACTGGCCACGTATAAAAACATAAGTAACTGTCTTTGAGTTGTAAATTGTAAATATAACCGAAGTATTATTGTTTCGCTTGAGCGAAGTCGCCATGGAAACTATGCAGCTGTATTTGTAGCAGTTTCCTTGTCTGATTGTAAACATGTACTTACTGCTCCTGCTGTCAGCAAAATTTAACAGCAACGAACGAAACATTTGTTGTGTTGTTTCATTTACTTGAGGATTTTTTTTGTTAGAATTACATTACCCAATACAAAACGCTATTCGTATCGTTTTTAATATTTACATTATTTTTTGTATACTTAAATACTAAACAATTATATATTACCATTACTTATTACATAATTAAGAATAATTGAAGTGTTGCAATGTTGTTTTAAAAAAACATCCTATATGCGACTTTGCGTCATAATGACGTCACCGGCACCATAGTTTCGCTCCCTGGTAGGTACAGGGATCAGCACGAGATAATTAAATCCATACTATCCATATCCATCCATACTATCCATACTAATTACCAGAAATTGACCTGGAATCCGCACGTTAACAGTATTTTGCAGAAGGCTAAAGAAGCCCACTCAATCTGCTGTCGTTTAGCGGGTAACAGATGGGGTCTAAAACCCAGAATTGCCCTGTGGCATACACGTCGATTGTGAACGACACAGAAAACAATAATAGCAAAGCTCAGCAGTCTACAACGGACGGCTTGCATTATCGTTACTGGAGCCATGTCAACCTCTCCAACAGCTGCCCTCGAAGCCGTGCTGAACCTTCCACCCCTGAACCTCCATTTGGAAAAGGAGGCGAGGTCCAGCATGCTCAGAATAGCGACATCAAGGAGAGGAGACTGGATATCCTCAGCCTTGAGAACACTCAGTGTAAGGGTGCTTACAGGGCATTGTCGCCTAAATAAGCACATGCAAACGTTAGGTCTGTGTGACACAAGGCAGTGCAGACTCTGCCTTGACGCGGAAGAGACGCCTACACACATCCTAACTGATTGCCCCTGCCTTATGCGCAGCCGTAACTCCTTTCTGGCAAAACACGTCATGTGCCCGGAGGAGATTAAATTTCTTGAGATCAACAGTATCCTGCAATTCTTCGAGTTTGCAGGACTTGACCAAGAATTGTAGTAAGTGGCGATCACAATAGATCAGCGATGGTCGCAGTGATATAAGGGCTCTCTAGTCCGGAAGCCACTACCAGAATAATAATAATTATCCATACTAATATTATAAATGCGAAAGTGTGTCAGTCTGTCTGTCTGTCTGTTACGTCTTCACGCTTAAACCACTGAACCGATTCAGATGAAATTTGGTATAAAGATAGTTTGAGTCCCTGAAAAGGACATAAAATAGTTTTAATCCCGAAGATCATCTCTAAAGAGGTGAAATAGAGGGTGAAAATTTGTATGGAGTTACGATATAAACGAGTTCCACGCGGAAGGAGTCACGGGCAGAAGCTAGCATTAGTCGAACGAGCGAGCGAAGCGTTGTTGATTACGCGAAAACTTTTTTTTTGTATTTAGGAAAAAAAAACATTTTTTTTAATTATGTTTTTTTGCGTATATTTACCAGTATGATCTAAGCTTAATAACAACTTATGTTACGTTTTATGATAACGTCACGTATTTTATTTATGTTAGTTCTGTGTCACATTGGTCAAAATTCGCGGCCTTACCCATTTAGCGATATTAGACGTAATTACTAATGACTAATTACTAATTAGTGTCTGGTTGACGTAACTGGTGACCGAAAAGCTGGCGGGTTTCTCGCGCCACAATTGCAATTCAGCGACGAAATGCCGCCAGCATCCTCGGTACAATGCCTCGAGGGCCTTTTTTTGATTTAAAACACTTTAGACAATAAAAATATATTTATTAGTGTTTTGATCTATGTTTAACTTTATATTGCAAGTCGTTCGTAATTTTATCTCTAGTTCATACTTGCTACTGTAAATTAAGTAAATTCCATTAAAATACCTTCTGATATTATACTATTTCGTATCTATCCAATTGAGCAAAAAACACGGTATATTTGTACAAGTTGGTAACTTAATGCGTAATCCCTATCGCAGAAATGTCAACCCAATAACTAAAGAACAAATTCTCATCTTAATCTAGTCACGTATACACAGCCAACCCTTTCTGGCCCGCGCGGACTCCGTGGCGGATAAAAATGAAATGTCCTGTCAGCTGTGGTCGCGCCCCGCTCCCCGCGCCTCGCCCCCGCGCGCGCGTCCTCACGGCCAGCCTCGGCCGCGGATAATTTCCATCTGTAATCTCCAACTTGGAATTCTTTTGTGGCCGACGTCGGACTTTGTGTTCGACAGATCTCGGGATTTGTTTTTTTATTTAAAAGACATTTTCAACTTTGTAATGCGGCAATCGGGATCTGAGCAGCATTAATTCCAGGGCGGCGTTAAGGGAAGCGAGTCGGAGATGGATTTTAAAATTAAAGTGTCAGAATCAGGCGCACAGGCGGTGATGCCGAGTCCTCAAAGAAAGAGGAGATGCAGATTTTAAAGCGAAAAGTTTCATTAATTAGCGGGATCGAGCCGTAAACAGATCAGCTAATCAGTAGAGGGACTACCGTCTCAATTATAATACCGAATGAGGCATTGACGACGCCCGCTGACTGCCATTTCCTGAATACTGGAAGAGGCTGCCCCCGCTCCTGGCAATGGCAATATCATTCGTTACTCGGCGGAGGCGAGTTTTGCTTACGATTTGAATTCATGAATGCTGATGTGTGGAGGAGCGCGAGCGGGTCGTGGCCGTGACCCGGCGGCTGACTCCGTGATTTGCGTACAGCGTGCATCCCATGCACGCGCGGCCAACGGACATCCGTGCGGCCGGGCGAGCGGTGCGGCGAGCGGCGCGGCAAGCGAGCAGCGCGCCGTGTCGGACACACCACAGTTACCACCATAGGGAACAATAATACGGACTTCCATGATCGTTTCAAAGCATCCCTGACAGTTGAGTCAAATTCTAAACCGCACACGTGTAGGCTTATACAAAACAAAAAGGTATCGTCTGATTCCGAAAGTTCAGGACAATTAAATTTGACTCGTTAAAGTTACTTGTTTTTATCAATGTCAGAGTTGGCATTTTTCTTTGTGCAGAATTTCTTATGTGGATGACATGACAAACCCTAATCCCTACAAATTTTAGTTTTCCCTCTGGTTTCGAATACGAAAGATAAACTGTATTTTCTTTCGCAGAATGTACTGCCAAAGCCAGTTTTTTTAATTATACTGTAGTATGCTGAAAAATAGGAAGAGCATTAAATTCATATTCAAACGCAACAAACAATACAGAAAATAAATGAAATAAATTAAAATAAGACAATAATTTTGTCACAAAATGGACCCAGCTCAGCATGTTGCTAGCTTTACAGCCAGCGCTGGGTTTCCGCAGGCACGGTAGCAACGACACAATATGCACTAAATGAAAATGAGGGTTTACTAATGTTTCGGCGAAAATTATTTGGCAAATGTTTAACTCCCAAACTATTTTTCCCATATTTTTATTTGGTCAAAGTTTTATTTCCCAACTCAACGTTTCGCACTGATATCATTTCCCAACAAATAATTTGATAAATTATTGTTAGGAAAATTATTACCTGGGATTTTTTTAATACGTCATTTATGTATTCGTCAAATGTATTGATTGGCATAACATACTTTTAGCACTGATATCATTTCGCAACTATTGATTTGATAAATTATTACCTGGGATTTTTTAAGATTATTATATTATATTATAATTTTTTTTTTAATTGCTCCGCGCCTCAGTATTTCTATGACCTTTGAAGCGCTCTAAATGGTGCCATGTTTTTGGTTGCCCAAACGTCGTTTGACGATTTGTTATTTGCCTAAGCTAATCATTTGCTTCATAATAATTTGCCACATAAAAGTTTGTCGAAGTAAAATTTAGCAATATAAAAATTTTGCTAAATGAGAAAACTGCGAAGTTAAGTTATGCCAACAATTGGTTTGCCACCAAATGAAAATTCTGCGAAAAGTTGGTTGCCATGTGAAATTCTGCGAAACATATTTCGCCGAAAAGGCAGAACCCCGAAAATGAGACAGTGACAATAACATACCTAACTAAACACAGACCATAATAAAACAAAAAAACTGGCCAAGTGCGAGTCGGACTCGCGCACGAAGGAGTCCGTAACATTATCTATAAAAACGGCAAAAAAAACACGTTTATTGTATGGGAGGCCCCTTAAATATTTATTTAATTCTGTTTTTTAGTATTTGTTGTTATAGAGGCTACAGAAATACATCATCTGTGAAAATTTCAGCTGTCTAACTATCACGGTTCATGAGATACAGCCTGGTGACAGACGGACAGACGGACGGACGGACGGACAGCGGAGCCTTAGTAATAGGGTCCCGTTTTACATAACGACTATCTAACTATAAACTTTAATAAGTATTACGACGACGAGGCAGTGAGCCAGTACAGTACAATCACGCCTGTGTTCACTATTTGGGACCTGCTACCTTGTATACAGCATAGGAGTCAAAGTTGTATACGCATCCAACACGCGACCATACAATCTGCCCATAACGAGCGACGTCAGCGACTGCGACCGTGAACACACAAAAAAAATGATTGGAATACGCAATATACATATTGCGTTATACATTTATTAAGAAAATGCATTGCTTGGTTAATATCTTATTTAATAAATCATTGATCGTCTGGATAAAGTTTTAAACCACAAGTTTTATAATTCTATACAGGTATTGTATAAGTCTGTATGAGCACACGGATAAGTCTAAAAGTGTTTAGCAAGTAAGTTATCATTCCTAGCCTAAAAAACAACTTTGAGGTTTTAACATGTACTGACATAACAGATGGATTACCTATCTATTCTACTTTAAGGCAGGTCAGTGTAGATACGACGATTTTGAGTTTAAACTTAACTTCGGTGCTGACAGTAAGAAGGAGTTTTCATAGCTCATTGACATCTTGCATTCCATTAAGAACAATCGGTGGGCGTTTGCTGGTTTCCTATTTTTTTTCGATGGGTGTTTCGTCTGTTGAGTCGTCGGTAGGTTGCTGAAGCGATTTTCCGTGGATGTTCTTCTTGCTCAGGCGGGGACCCGCAAGGTTTTCTCTTTTTACTGTGGCGCGGTGTGAGCACTTTCTGCCATGACGGTGGGTGACGGTGGGTGACGGTGGGTGACGGTGGGTGACGGTGGGGCAGGATAAGGCTGGTTGTCTTGTGGTGATAGTTCTGTCACGTCAGTCGCAGTTTCTTTTGGAGAGTCTTCAGAGCTCTGAGGTGTATTTTGAGCTAGGTCAGTCATGGATGATGATCTTGGTCTGTTAAACAGTCCGGGGTGAAATACTTGTTGAGTTAGTTGGGGTTGGGGTTTTTGGATTTTTTGGGTATTCGTATACATAATTATTGTTCCCACGAGAAGGGTCGAAATAGAGGTCACTCACAGGGTAACGCCCATTCATGTGAGAAGGCACATACAACGATGTGAACCAGGTCCATCGAGGGTAGCCTCAGCCATCCATCCCCTCGGCACGCACCTTGGGATTGGGGTAATTATATTATAGAGGTTTTCTTCCTCATAGCCCAGGCAATGTAGCCTCGGCTACCGGTCTTGCGAAACATGACCAAAAGGATGCAGTTTGTAAAGGTAATTTCCTACCTTCACACTGGCTGGCTCGTAACTTTGCCTAGTAGGCTAGTTGACCGCCGCCTAGGACTCGGCGTTTCTTGTTCTTTAGCACCACCCGGGGGACACGTGTAGGGTTGTGGTTAGTTAGCTCCTACGGACGCGAACAATTATTATGTGGCAAATAAAGTCTTCACAAAGAATTATAACACAAACCCAATGTTTGGCAAGTGAACGATTTTTTATCTGTCAGTAAACAAAATAGCTGGGGGCACGGTAGTGCCCTCGCCAAGTCGAGCAAAACAGCGGCACGGCCGTACCATCCTTTTCTCGAAGCACTTCAGGCCATTTTCGACCCCTCAATAACTTCGTTGTGGATAAAACTGGGAGCCTGAATTTTCAGTAACCAAGCACGCATTGTATAGACACGGTATATTTAAAATTTCATTCAATTTGAACCAGTGTTTTAACAATTATAACTAGACAAAGCAAGGTAGAGGTAGATAACAGGCGGTCTTATCGCTGAAGAGCGATCTCTTCCAGACAACCTTTGGGTATAATGTTCCATAGTAATATTTATGTCTTTATAATTTTTGTCATAACAATTCATTTGACTAAATGTTTATTGTATTATTTGTATATTTTTATTTATTTAATTAGAAACAAACGGTCTTAAATTATGAACAAAGTAATTAGCTAGAAGCTATACATTTCTTTTTACATTTTGATATTCTGCTTTAATAAAGTATTTCATAAAAGACTTCTGAACGTTATTTTCCGTATTAATATTATGCTGAGTGAAAATTTGGCCAAATGAAAATGTGCCTACTAAAATTATTCCAAAGATTGCATTATCAAACACAACGCTTGCCAAAATTTATTTGGGTAGGGAAATTTTACCAAAAGAACTTTGCCAAAACGGCAGGATCCGCATAGGTTTTTCATACAAGTTACGCAGTCGCTAGCGTGTAAAGTAAACGCGACTCACTGCAAATTCATACTAATACTACTGTTCCAAACATATTCGGTTGAGTTTTAATGCGAAGAACACTTTTATTTAAGTTGAGGCGGTTTCCGTGCGGAGTTCCGTCCATCCCGAGAGGTTTGTTTTAATCGTAGTATTGGTTAGTTATTAAATCGGTGTTATTTGTGCACTTGTGCTGCCATAGCTTCCGTTTGCTGGGAACAGTAAGAGTTATCATTGTGCACACGCAGTCGTCGACATACAGTAAGAGTTATCATTGTGCACACGCAGTCGTCGACATACAGTAAGAGTTATCATTGTGCACACGCAGTCGTCGACATACAGTAAGAGTTATCATTGTGCACACGCAGTCGTCGACATACAGTAAGAGTTATCATTGTGCACACGCAGTCGTCGACATACAGTAAGAGTTATCATTGTGCACACGCAGTCGTCGACATACAGTAAGAGTTATCATTGTGCACACGCAGTCGTCGACATACAGTAAGAGTTATCATTGTGCACACGCAGTCGTCGACAACAGAACTTACGTGTGGCCTTGACGCTTCTCGCTACATCATGACATTAAGCTCCTACAAACTGCGGTGTAGAGATGAACGTAGCTTAAGCAACGAATAAGTTATCATATTAAGTAGGGGCCGTAGGGGCGGACCACCGCCGCGCGTAGCTCGTAGCGCCTCTACGGTCCACCGCGTAGCGCACTACACGTGCGGCCTGCGAATCCTGCGATATATGGTGTACTGTTTGCGTTCACTGCTACACCGCGCTGTAGCGAATAGCATTATTTTCCCGGTAATAACGTGTTTGCCTTAAATTCCTATTAATAATGGCGTAACAATCCTTAGGTTTTGATTTCATATAATAATAATAATAAATCAGCCTATATAGGTCCCAGTGCTGGGCACAGACCTCCTCTCATAGATAAAAGAGAACGGAAGTAGTCCACACGCTGGCCGAGTGTGCCTTCACCGAAAAGCTAACGGTCAATGTCAAATTATATTCTGTACTTAAGTTCCGAAAAAATCATTGGTGCAAGCCGGGATTCGAACCCACGACCGCCGTTTTGACAGCCTGAACCACTCTGGTACTACACAGGTTTCATACTAGGTACTTAAATACATTAAAACTACCATACTTCAATTCACTTATTGCAAGTTGCTCCCAATTATGTGAAGTTTAAAGTTCAGTTGCAACTTTTGGTTGCAGTCGCTGAAATATCTGTGTCATTTGTTTGTTTAAATTGATTATAAAAACGGTCTAAAAGGGGGTCAAGGGCTAGTGCTCGCATTATTGGAATGTTTGTTTGTACGATAACATCATATCCATTCAGTTAATAATAAATGCGACGGCCGAGGCGCGCGGGTCTAGCTGAGCGAGGCGACCGCTGCCCGCGCGCCGTGCATTATATAATCCATATCCATACTAATATTATAAATGCGAAATGTGCATGTGTGTATTTGTTTGTTTGTTTGTCCGTCTTTCACGACAAAACGGAGCGACGAATTGACGTGATTTTTTAAGTGGATATAGTTAAAGGGATGGAGAGTAACATAGGATAGTTTTTATCCCCGTAATCATCCCCTAAAGGGGTGAAATGGGGGGGTAAAAGTTTGTATGGAGCTGCGATATAAACGAGTTCCAAGCGGACGGAGTCGCGGGCAGAAGCTAGTATCATAATATTTTGCATGTAAACTTTATGTTGCTGTACTTCAACTTTTAAGTTAACTAGGAAATTGGGAATCCAAGTTTCAAACAAAAAATTGGCAGTTTTGCAGTGGATATATATCGTAAAGATGGAATGAAACGTGTCAGTCTAAAGTTTACCGACAGTGCTATACCTACAACGTTGCTGAAGGACTTCAAGCTAAATGTAGTGCATGTAAATTCAATTCATGGGTTGATATTCACTTGACAGCTCAGTAGTTGTAAACTTGTTCTAGCAATAATATAGACCAGTAGTAGCTCGGAAATGTAACACTTGTGATACTGATAACGAGACGTACCCATGATCTCACTCGTTACATAAACGCGTTGGTGTAAACCGTTCTTGTTTTTAATAATAAATAAATAAATAAAGGTTGTTGTAGAAAGATCAAATTGCTTGAACTTGGCTTGACACGCTGCCGCGTGTCTAGATTCTTAATACGGTGCAGCGTCGAACATGTAACAGTCGTGAGATAGAACACAACACAGGGCAGGTTCGAAGCTGTTTCCAATCACAGACGAAAGCCGAATGCAGGAACCGGATAAGGGTCCACTGCCACTTACAGACTCGACGTCAGATACACAACACGTCTAGCAAATACCGGGAACGACACCTTCTGGCCTTGACATAAGTTACTATCAGATATTTTTGCGATCTTGACATCGTAATATAATAGCCGGTGATAGTACAGTCAAGAAATTTGATTGGTGAATTAAGACGAGTTGCTTTATCGACCAATTACTTTTTAACCTATTTGTGAATTGGTCTAGACGATCTTAAGGCATGTAGCTAAAGTGACTAGTTATACATATCGGACAAACCATTTATTTGTTGATTTTTTACGAGTGGCTTTATAGGCCGCTTACGTTTTCGACTATCTGCGAATTTGCCCAAATGATTTTTAGGTTAGTTGACGCTATGATAGGTACTAACCCCTCTTTTGGAGATTCCTCCACTCTGTCTCTGTATACGCATGAACGCCGGGGCGTCCCGAAGGTACACGCCGGGGGAAACTTATTCTGTGGTACAGTGCGGACCGCTTCTCGGGCGCTCGCATGCTTGTGTTCGTCTGGTTTACTGATTACGCCATTTTGACAGTGTACAATGCACTCAGACTTATGTTGTTAATGTAAACATAATCAGATAATTGTTTTCATCTGATGCGTTTACAGTATCATAAATATACTTTACTTTCATTGTTTCAATATTCTCGCCTGCCTGTAGTTAGAAATGCAATTTTCATTGCTTTTGTAATAAACGATTTGCCACTTATTAAGGGCGGTTTGTTTGAACCCTACTAGCGGGACAACCGTCAAGGCGGCTCCGCCAGTCACGCGCGCTCCTTTCACCTGCCTGCGTAACGTACCGCCGACGCCGCGGCGAGCCCACGGCGCAGGTAACCGCTCGTTACCAGCCTATCTGTACGAAACGTCTCATAATATTCGTCTGTGGGCTCACCCCTATTATAATAATCTGTACTGGTTACTCAGTAGAGAAGGCGCGTTTCTCTTGTGTACGTAGTCTTGTGAAAAAACGGCTTATGCCACCCCATGCACGTCCCAGAGCAAATAAATACGAGCGGCTAGTAGACAGAATAATTCATTAATGTAGTAATGCGACTAGGGATGTGCCGGGGAATATTCCCGTATGGGAATTTCCCGGGAATATTCCCTTGTTCCCGGGCATATTCCCCAAACTGGGGAATATTGAAATACAAATTAGGAAAATTAAAGTTGTAATAAAAGTAATTAAATTGAATAGTGCCCGACAAATAAAGTGCCATTCGCCAAAAGCTATTGCTAGTTATTGTACAAGTTCTGACTTTTTATCTCAATTACCATTTAATATGTGAATATTTTCATATTTTGTATCCGTACAAATTTTATTGTGATTTTTTTCATTAACTTTGTATCGTTTTTGTTACTTGCAGATTGCAGAAGTAGGTACTTTTGTAAAATTTGTTTTTTTCGGCATTGTTCATTGTTCCGGGGAATATTCCCAGGAACATTGGGAATTTACTTTTGAGGATAAATTACACTAGTTAATGTTTTGGTAAAAAAATCAAGGGCCCAAGTTATCATGGAATCCCTGATAGCAAGATATAAAAACATACACAATTTCAATATTCCCGTATATTCCGTTGTATGGGAATATTCCTGGGAACGGCACATCACTAAATGCGACTCTAAAACTAACCACGTTGCAAAGGGTCGTGGGTTGAAATCTTGTTCATTCAACATGACGTGTTGTGTGGAATATTACTTAAATTAAATTACCCTTATGTCACTTTTGTTTCGACGCGGGTTGCACCGGCCGGCCGTCTCAGCAAGTGTCAGCAGCGGAGAAATGGGTGACGTTAACGTCCTAGTCTTCGACGCTGCACTAGTGTATTACATGGATGACGTAAACGTCCTAGCCCTCGACGCTGCACTAGTGTACGACATGGGTACTTTATGTCACGGCTTAAATTCGAATGAAGAAATAATCCCCTTAGATTGAATTTAACCAACATTGCTTTGAAATTAAGCTTTTATACATCTCCGTTTAGCCAAATGGTTAGCTGGTACAGAATGCCATTTGGCATTAAGCTTGCTATTTGTACATTCCTATAATACGTCCAATTAAGTTTGAATAAATAAGTAAAGTGCCTATGTGTGCAACGTCTCGACGATTACGACGTTTACCATAATATATGTACATTTACACTGCAAAAGTAAAAAAAAATGTGGAAAGTCTGAATATCCACTGACCGTCCATTATAATTAACGTTAACAAAGGAATGAACAATAAATCACAAACGATAAAAATAAGTTAATTATACGTGATTAAGTCCCGCTTAGTATAAATAATGTGTGAGAATCGTGAAAGTTTAAATCAATAAATCACAGACGGTTATTAAAAATAATAGTACATTTCGATGCTAGTGCGGAAAGTATGGCATTACGCCACTAGTACCGAGATATCAGAGCCGTAGGCGAGTGGCAAGACTCGGGACGAGTCAAGAATGACATTTCCGCACGTGTATCGAAGGACGTTTTTTAATACAGTTGCGAAAAAATAAGAAAAACAACAAGTAAGGAATTCGAAACTTTTATATTATTAATTCTACTATTCTATTATTCTTATTATTCTTTTATTTTCTTTGACGACCGGTTAGTCTAGTGGGTAGTGACGCTGCCTACGACGCTGAAGGTCCTGGGTTCGAATCCCGGTAAGGGCAAATATTTGTGTGATGAGCATGAATATTTGTTTCTGAGTCATGGATGTATTCTATGTATTTAAGTATATATTAATATCTATTAAATATATCGTCGTCTAGTACCCATAACACAAGCCTTATTGAGCTTACTATGGGACTAGGTCGATTTGTGTAAGATTGTCCCCTAATATTTATTTATTTATTTATTTTAATTCTGTAACATCATTGTAATACAGTTGAAAAATAATGAAGTTGTTCAAAAATATTTTTTTGAAGTGAAAACTTCTTTAGCGGCGCTGAGCACTCTTTAGAGGATGGGGAAAAATTGTTAAATACGCGACAGAGTTTTGTGACGTCAGATGTGAAGAAGGTCACTTATTGCTGCTAGCCGATTCAACTTCATTCAAAACTGAAAGCTATTCGTAAGAGTATAAAGCCGATAAACACTTTTTGCAATAGCATATTCTGCAAATAAATTTGTAATAATACCAACGAGTCCTTCACCGTTTTGCTATTGAGAAAATTCGAATAGTTCGAATTTGGGCGTTATTCCTAAAGAGATAAAGCTTAGAAAAATATTTACCAACGGCAAAAACAAATTGATATTTTGGTCGCCACCGCCGTCTGCTGTGCAAATTCGAATAGTTCAAATTTAGACGTTATTCCTAAAGCGATAAAGCTTTGAAGAATATTTCGCAATGGCAAAAACAAATTGGTATTGTGTTTGCCGCCGCCCGTCGGCGCGCCGGACCCCGGCACCGTTGCGCCGCGGCGGCGCGTTGGGCCCGTCGCACCCAACGCGCCCGCGGGCCGTCCGCCTAAATAATTGATAATTGTTTATAAATTTGCATCAAATTCATTTTTAGGGTGACACCGTAAGATGTCACGTGACCTGATCGAAAAACTGTTACAATTTTATTGAGTTTTCACTTCTGCCGGCAATCCCGGAGTGCAACCCGGTCTTTTTTTATACATTTATCTTATTTATTTTTTATTGACATAACAATGAATGGTACAATTTGTACAATCATTGAATAGGGGGAAAAGTGAAAAGCACTAGTTTTGCGAAAACCAACTTTCCGCACGCTTAACAGCGACGTAAAGTAGCGCTTTTTGAGTATTATAAAATAATTAAACATTATATGTACTTAATGATTTTTAAAAACCTGTCCTTGTTTGTCGACTTATTTTTTTTTCTGCAATATTTATTGCGTCAGGTGGCCGATATTTTGAATTTTGATTACTGCCTTGTCATCTCATCAGTGACACACGCAAGATTATCGAATCGATTGACATAATTATGATTCATTAAAATCGACCCCATGTTTGATCTCTAGAGTGCGACAAAGAAAAATAAATACGTACATAGATAAGTAAACACATTACTCTCCTTTGCGCCGCGCAGTCGGGTAAAAATGTGCACAGACCGTCAGTTTAAAGTGCTATAAAATATTTTTTTGAAGGTACCACAAACTTTTGGTAAACAGCCCACTCCCCCAGGACTTTGAGAGGAGGCCTATGTCCACCTATGGGACGTTTTTGTACATGCTATGGCTTTATTGAACCGTATGTTTCGAGAACGGGGCAAAAAGTTAACTTTGAACGTATTTCGCGGCGGTCTCGACGCAACAAGAACTTCTCCACTCAAACAAGATTTCCGCATTTTCGGCGAACTTGTGCACGTCAACATGATGTGCGGCTTCACCTCCGCCGCCCGCGTCTTCACGGGGTTCTTTCAACACTTAAAATATTATCCTTTTTTGTTTACTTTGATGGCCAACGATGCTTTTGAGGGTTAAAGTGTACAGGATTTGACCGCGTTTATTATTACCGGAACAGCCCACAACACTCTAAGTTAATACTTATAAAAATATAATATTCCAAAACGAGTATTGTGATGGAAAATTGACACATAATGGGGGGAACAGATTCGCGTGGGAGCTGGCAGGCGGCGCGGCCTGCGGGGGCGGCGGCATTGTGTCAGTGAACATTACGCTTTCTTGACACTTGTTTCCACTCAGCGAAATTGTATTGTACAATATTGCTGGATGTTAGCAGCGATTGTATCATCTCTGGCATCATAAACACGGAGTGAATAAGCGCTCGAGCCGAGTAATAACAATCCGCAACATGTCTCAATAGAGCGGAGTGCGCGCGGCGCGCGCCGCCGCCGCCGCCGTGCTGAGTATTTCGGAGGCTTTTGTCAACGCCGCCGCCGCCGCCGGGTCGAGTAATAGCCGGCTTATGAGAACGACTGTAATATAGAAAACAAGTCAATAAAATGAACGCAAAATTACGGCTTTCCGCAGTTAGTTGTATTGGACCGGTCATTGTTTGGCATATCATGGAATAATACAATTGTTGCACGTGTGCTAGTGTTTACTATCAAATACACACTCAGAGCTAGTTAGGAGACAAAGCAGAGGCGTTGTTAGCTCAGGGACATGACACGGTGCTCCCTGTGGCGTCCGGCGTGTAAATATGTAAACATGTGCATAGCCGGCCGTGTGTCGGGCCGGTGACAGGGGCACCGTCCCACACGGAATCTGATAAATAAGCCTGGCGCTGCAATTACGGGTGTAGGTACCTACGTCGGTGCGGTCGGGCGGAGCGAACTAAAAAGCGCTTGAGTAGATAGGTATATAAGCGAGTCAAAATCAAGAACTGCAACTAGGTGTTTTCCTGAACCCGATACAATAGTTAACCTTTTAGGCACATAAATGATGTTTCGGGGTTTCAAATCGTAAACGCAAAACTGCTTTACCTGTATGAGTCAGTGCCAAAGTTAGACCTTATCTGAAGATTACCTTCAGATAATAATATGTCCCAAGGAAAAATTTAACACTTATTCATGATATTAAATGTTCTTGAACCCAGCACTTGTTTATCATAATCTGTGGTCGGCAACGGGCTCGGACGTGTTTACAAGGAATTATGATCGTGCTCGCGATCACGACTTCGTCATGTCGCAGTCAGCGGTCCGTATTCGATCGGCTTGAAATAGTAGTCGTACAACTTGCGAAGAATCTCGACACTCAACATAGACTTAGACATAATGCGTTCAAATTGTTTCGGAACTGACTGTCGGTGTAGTGTAAAGATGTCGATGAGCAAGTGCTCATGTCAATTGCAGTGGAACGAGTGGGAGAGGGGTGGTGGGGGAGGGTCTCGTACCCCTCCTCACCAAACGTGTGTGAGATGCCAACATGGAACCCGGCAGCGCCCCGCCGCGGGCCACGCGTGGTTCACGCTGATCATCGGCCGAAGCCGCAACAATGACGCTACGGGATTTCCGGGAACCTGACATCTATATCTAGCTCACGAGATTAATCTTCGCTTCCAGCCGGGAAATTGGGCTTTAATATAAAACGGCCGGTGTAAAAAGAGCGATCAGAGTGATTAATTATGTGAGTGCAGCGGCACAATGGCGGCGCGGCGCTCGCATTACGGCCGGACGTCATTACACGCCTGAACACGAGACCCCCTCCCTCTGCCCCTCGCGGCCTTTTTGCATTCGTAGAGGATTCGGGTCTCTCGCGGGCCGCGCAGCCTTTGAGCGGCCGGCAATCTACGGCCGCGGGCGGTCGCAGCAACTTTACAACATTTATAATGAAGCGGCGGCGCAATTAAGCTGTTGTCTTTGATCAGCGTCGCGCGAACCGGCCTCTCTTCGGTTCATTTGTTTCACTACCCGTTCGCACTTTAATGCGTTTCGCGCGCTCTGTGTGACACGTTAGCTGGGCGGGTGTGGGAGCGAGCGCGCTGATGAAACTGATTGAATCGTGATTGGATTGGATAGCATGGAAGAAAATAGACCTATAGCAAGTGTAGCAGAGAACTCGCTTTCCCGGTTCATTTGGATGAATGTGCCAACAATTGGCAAATCTTCTTAACAATTTAATTAGTTGTGCTCTATTGTTCGTTTTTCGGACCGTTGTCTCTCTTGCCTTTTTCGCAACTACGTTTTGGCAATACTAAACGGCGTGTTATAAATGATCAGTAAAGTTATTGCAGAATTAATAGTACATTGTTTAACGAGGGGCGTAAGTGGAATATTGCGAACAAGAGTCTATCAGAAGCCCGACGCCTAAGGCGGAGGGCTTTTGATGACTCGAGTTTGCAATGTTCTTACGCCCGTGTTATACACAATGTTTTTCATCACATTTGCGAGGAAACAAATACATTTTAGATGAAATGAATACAAATCGTAATAAAAGCTGCATCATGTCAGTCGTCCATTTTGTTGAATTTGACGTGAGGCGCGTATGGCAAAGACCCTTCGGTATACAGCCACGATTTGAAAACACTTAAAAACATTTTACATATACACTAAATAACTACATATTAAATCTGTATATAATTCAGTTAAACATGTTTAAGTAGTTTTTTAAGTTTAAATTTATTTATAAATACGTTTTCAGACATCGTATTTGCTATTAAACCTCTTTGCTTTGTAACTGCCGCATGAGTGACAGATACAATTTAAGAAAAAAACATTACGCCCCTGGGCGTAACACAGGCTATTACAGCTCTGTATGTCTGCGCCTTATGAAGCCCTTTTCGAGCAAGTGTGATGAAAAATTAAATTTCTAAATTACTCGAGAATGTTTCACCTACCTTACGAATAGAATTAAATACACCAAGAGCTTATTCAAGGGTGCGTAACGATGCCTATATATTTTATTGATATAATATTAATGACAATAATGCTTATTTGATATAATTATTGAGTCATATAACAACACTTAATATATTTACATAATTATGACATAATTATCATTTTATATAATGATCATTTGATATAACATACTTTAAGAGGAAACACCAAGGGCGAGATAATTGAGAAATAGGTAGGTATTTGTAAAATGTATTGCTGTCGCGCCAACCTCAAGCCTTCCCCCGCAGAGCGCGATAGAGACAACTGCAGCTTGGACCGAAAATACCTATTAATAGTACATAAAATCCACGTTTCGTAGTCCCTGGATTTCTTCTCCAAAACTTGATCTATTTGAGTATTTTTAGGTCTAGGAGAGCACTAAGAAAGGATTTTCTTAAATTCACCCCCTAAAGGGGTGCAATGGGGGTCCAAAGTTTGTATAGGGGAAACATTATTTTTTGAATTAGAGACTTGAAACTTTGTAGGAAGATTACTTATTAAGATACAAAGAAAAAACTTTCAGCGTTTTTGAAAATTCTACCCCTTAGTGGGTTAAATAGGGTTGCAAAGTTGACATATCAACGCACAGCCTAAACCGCTGGTTCTAGAGATTCCAAATTTGGCAAGTGGGTTCCTTATAAGGTCTAAGGGAGCACTAACAAAGGATTTTCCAAAAATTCACCCCCTAAGGGGGTGAAATGGGGGTCCAAAGTTTGTATGAAATAAACATTATTTTTAGACCTAGAGACTTGAAACTTTGAACTAGAGACTTGAAACTTTGTAGGAAGATTACTTATTAAGATTCAAAAATAGTACTTTAGGCGTTTTAGAAAATTCTACCCCTAAGGGGGTTAAATAGGGGTGCAATGTTTGTATGCGGGAAACATTATTCTTTGAGCTAGAAACTTGAAACTTTGTAGAAAGATTACTTAATAATATACAAAAAAGTTCTACCCCTAAGGGGGTTAAATAGGGGTGCAAAGTTTGTATGAGGGAACTTTATTTTTTGAGCTAGAAACTTGAAACTGTAGAAAAGTTACTTATTAGAATACAAAAAAGAACTGTCAGCGTTTTAGAAAAAACCACCCCTAAGGGGGTTAAATATGAGTGCAAAGGAAACATTACACAACGAATTCGGTTTTTCGGACCATAAAGGTATCTTATTTACTACTCCTAATGAAACACCAATATTACAAAATTTTATAGTTACTAAACGAAACTTCAATACCTCTAACATATGTAAATTTAAAACAGAACTACAAAAAGTAAATTGGGAAAATGTAATCACAATAAATAACTCATTAAACGAAAACTATAACTCTTTTCAAGAAACTTTAAATAAAGCATTAAATAAATGCATTCCAAAAACAGAGATAAAAATAAAATCTAAAAAAACTTATTTAACAAAAGGTTTAAAAACTTCATGCCGGAACAAAAGACTTTTAAAGCTATTAGTATCACAGTCGAAAAATTCAGTCCTAAAAGACTATTATAAAAAATATTGTAAAATTCTTAAAAAACTAGTACAAACAGCTAAAAAACTTAGAAATAAACAAAAATATAATCAGTCACAAAACAAAGTAAAATCCATGTGGCAAATAATAAATAAAGAAATAAACAGAAATAAATTTAAACATAAATGTAACATACATGTAAAAACGTCAGATAATATAGTAAGCGATCCTAAGCAAGTGGCCAATATATTTAATACATTTTTCTCTTCCATCGGCAACTCTTCTATCTCCAAAGACAAACTACCCATAAAAAACACTATAAATAACTCATTTTATCTAACGCAAATTGAGCCCAAAGAAACTTACTCCATTATAAAAAATCTTAAAAACAAAACATCTTTCGGTATTGACGAAATCCCTCCCATAGTAATAAAAAAATGTGCAGATATACTTACCATCCCGTACACTAAACTAATAAATCAATCCTTTTCAGAAGGAATCTTTCCTGACGCTCTAAAAATATCTCTGATAAAACCTATACACAAGAAAGGAGACCCCTCTGATATCAATAACTATAGGCCCATTGCTCTGCTTCCCACCTCGTCTAAAATATTTGAATCGGCAATAGTAAAACGACTCAACTCATTCTACGAAAAATTTAAAATACTTAACGATAGTCAAAACGGATTTAGAAAAAACCGATCTACTACCTTAGCAATATATAAATATATACAGGAAATAATAACCGAAATAAATAACAAAAAATACGCGGTAGGCCTCCTGCTTGATTTAAGTAAAGCCTATGATAGAGTGAGCTATGGGACTCTACTAAATAAATTGTATAGTACTGGAATTAGAGGAACTCCATTAAAATGGTTCAAATCTTACTTTGAAACTCGATCTCAATACACAGAGATAGAAAGTACAGACTTTGAAACTGGAATAGTTCGTCATTTCAGATCTGATAGAGTCCCGGTAAATGGCTCTATTCCCCAAGGAAGCGTGCTAGGATGTATTTTATTTCTAGTGTATATAAACGACCTCCCAGATATCCTAAATGATCATTGCACACTATTTGCTGACGACATTTCCGTATTATTTCCGTGTGTTAAAATCGACGAAGTTGAAACTAAATTAAATTTAATTCTAGATAAAATACTAAACTGGTTACAAATACATAATCTTGAGCTCAACATTAAAAAAACAAAAATAATACAATTTAAGCCATATCAAAAAACCACTCTTCCAATAAATTATAGCTATAATAATCTTAAACTTGAAAATGTGACCTCAGCTACATTATTGGGAATCGAGTTAGACTCTAGCTTGAACTTTAAACTCCATATACAAAAGCTTACAAAACAGTTATCGTCTTTTGTATATGCTCTAAATCACCTAAAGCGTTTAACTGACCTAACTTCCGCTCTTTCAGCCTATTATGCATATGCTTACTCCAGGATGTCCTACGGACTCATTTTATGGGGTAATAGCACAGACATAGGAAAAATATTTATCTTACAAAAAAAGTGCGTTAGGATATTGGCAAACATAGATCAAATGGAATCGTGTAGACCCCATTTCATAAAATACAAAATTTTGACTGTCACGTCCATGTACATTTTGGAGTCGAGTAAATTTGTTAGAAAACATATAGATTTATATTCACAGATAACCCAAAACAAAAGAAATGACCGAAATTTAAATAAACTAAGATTACCTTTTTCAAAATTAAAGTTCGTTACATCTAGCCCGCATTATATGACAATAAAAATTTATAACCACTTACCTAATTTTATAAAAAATGAGACCGAACTAAAATCGTTCTGTACAAAATTGAAAGCTTATTTAGTCGATAAATGCTACTATAATATAGACGATTTCTTTAATGATAAAGTGTAGAATCTGAAGTTCTAAAAATTTGTATGTATAACTTACTTAAAAATAATAGTTATTAAGCTGTAGATGCCCTCTCATATTGCTGCGCCCTATTCAGGGTATCACATGTAAAACTGCCCTATATTGTACCTACCTTTATAGCTATGTGATATGCAATAAACGATATTATTATTATTATTATTATTATTATTCTTTGAGCTAGAAACTTGAAACTTTGTAGAAAGATTACTTAATAAAATACAAAAAACTGTTTGTATGAGGGAACTTTATTTTTTGTGCTAGGAACTTGAATTGAAACCTTGTAGAAAAATTACTTTTTAGAATACAGAAAAGAAATGTCAGCGTTTTAGAAAATCGACCCCTAAGGGGGTTAAATAGGGGTGCAATAAAGTTTGTATGTGGGAACTTTATTTTTTCAGCTAGAAACTTGAAATTGACACCAGAACTTCCTTTTATGACGTATTTATTTATTTATTTATTTATTTATTTATTTATTTGGAGAACCAACAGCTACAGAAACATATTGACTATATAGATAAAATACAAAAAGCCAATTACAGGTTCCCACCGATAGCATCGCAGTAAACATTTGTGAGATCACTATTTTTACACTGAATTTGTGAGATTTCCTAACTAGGGGTTACAAAATGTGGAAACTTATGTATTCATTTAACTTAACTAAACAACAACATCATACGGATAGGAACACATTATGATTAAATAAAATTTTGAAGCTACGCTCATTCAAAGTAACAATTCGTATGCAAAGGATAAGACGGGATTTTTGGAAATTCCATCCCTAAAGGGGTTAAATAGGGGTGCAAAGTTTGTATGAGAGAAACACTATTTTTTGAACTAGAGACTTGAAACTTTGTAGGAAGATTACTTTTTGAGATACAAAAAAGTACTTTAGTTAGTACAATTCACGCCTTTATTCCCAAAAGGGGTAGGCAGAGCACATGAAACTTATGTTCCAGCGCCACTTTAGCATAAATGTGGGTGTATTGCAGTGATAGGTTGCTAGCCCATCACCCACGACACACTTCAACCCTGCTCCCTTAGTCGACTTTTACGACACCCACGGAAAGAAAGGGGGTGGTGAAATTCTAACCCGACACCACACGGGCATAAAAATAATAGGAAATAAAAAATAATTTACCATAACGGGTATTGACGAATGGCGGCCGGCGTAACAATTCAACTGTTATTGCAAAATTACACTTACTACGCGGGCGAAGCCGCGGGCAAAAGCTAGTTTAACAATATTTATGAAAAAAAGGAAAACATAGGAACATGTTGATACTAGCCATAGATTTATGGGAAAAAAAATGCTATACGGCCGTCATCCATTGAGAAAACAGGGGACTACGTTTCTATAAACGTTGTTTTAAAATAAAGGAGATACATAAGCAACAAAAAAATGTCAATGCTATTTTATTCACGTTTCAATGCGTTGAACAATGGGTGTAGGTACTTATTATCTACAAAGCTACCGTAGCACTAGCATGCGACATACATACGCTCGAGTAACCTTAATTCACCTATACCGCTGTAGGTGGTACAGTCCGCATCAAAAGTAAGTAACTGCGCAAACGAAGACGTCAAAAGTCTTTACTAAAAGGGAATAAGAGCTTTTGACGCCTTCGATTGCGCAGTTACTTTTGATGCTGACTGTACTTGTGCAGCGGGGTGAGCCACCGGCCGGCGGGTGACGCCTGCGGCCACTAGCGCGCGGGTGCCGCCACCGCCTGCAGCTAGGAGCCGCACTGAGCCTATACCGCTGTAGGTGGTATTTGTGCAGCGGGGTGAGCCACCGGCCGGCGGGTGACGCCTGCGGCCACTAGCGCGCGGGTGCCGCCACCGCCTGCAGCTAGGAGCCGCACTGAGCCTATACCGCTGTATGTGGTATTTGTGCAGCGGGGTGAGCCACCGGCCGGCGGGTGACGCCTGCGGCCACTAGGGCGCGGGTGCCGCCGCCGCCTGCAGCTAGGAGCCGCACTGACACACGCCAGCCAGACGAAGGTGTTTTAGTGAGTGCATTGCGGCTGCGGTACGAGTGGCCCAAGTTACAGTCATGCGCTGCCGGGTTTCCCGACTATCAGACCAAGCATTTATTATTTGACATGAGCGTTCGCGATTTTATTCGCGTGAACTTACGTATCTACTTCCACTCACTATATTTTATCATCTTAGGAGATGATTTCTGGATTGGTATTCTACGTCTCAATATAGGTTATAAGCACTACTTACCTGTAGATCATGATTCACCTAAATCTATTGAGCGGTTTATGTGAGTCTGAGTAGGTAAAATCATCCAAACATGAAATGTTTCGTATTTACATATATAATTTTTCTCAAACTTGTAATAAAATGCTGACATGACTTACTTCAAATTAGGTCCGGAAATACTACGTATCCGGTGCGATGAGTGAAGATGATAATGTCATCATCATCATCACTATCCTGGCCGATTACGACCACGGCGACTGGAAAAAAGGCTAACTTGAGCGTCGTTCGTGAGCTCTCAGGCGACTGACGTAGCCTATCCTTGCAGAGAATGTGCGACTACACTCCCTACAGGTCAGCACCCCTCCGACAAAATTTTAGTGAATGGCCGCAGGTGGTCGAGCCTTTAACTCCTCGCGCTTAGCGTCGAGTACATTTCGTCTTAGTTCTTCGAAGGCTTTCACATTAACCTTCACTGCATGCCTCCACTTTGACCGATCTAAAGCCAAAATCTCCCAGCGCGATGGTTCAATATCACATCTCCGCATGTGGCGCTTCAACACATCTTTATACCGCAGAAGCTGGCCGGATATCATAAATGCAGCCACGATTGCAACAAAGATATTTTACAGGTGGCACTATAGTAGCAATGCAGGTCATTCCCTACGGCTTCTGAACCCATCTTAGAGTACTTATGATATGTGTGTAGATAAATTAGTGTATGCAACTGTACACAATTTAGCCTTAAAACACTCACTCGTGTGATCCTATTATGAAAACACTTGTATTTTAAGGCTTGATTATGTATCAGTTGCACAAACTACAATAGAAGAAAGAGAAATGGGTATGATTAATTTTATCAATGTTATTGTTGACCTGTGTGCGTATTGTTGCAGGTGTGTGCGTCGCTCGAGCTCGGCGTCGGCATGGCGTAGCATGTCGGGGTGCTGCGGGGGCGCGGCGTGCGGGGCGTGCGGGGCGCGCGCGCGCAGCGGCTCCCCGCGCGCCTGCCTCGCCGCCTGCGCGCTCGTGCTGCTCTACAACCTGCTGGGGGGCTTCCTGTTCCTGGCGCTCGAGGGCGGCGAGGAGACCGCGGTGGCGGCCGTGGCGGCGGGGCGTGGCGCGGCGGCGCTGCGCGCGCGCACCGTCGAGCGGCTCTGGGCGCTCACCGAGGACCTCAACATCCTCTACAAGGACAACTGGACGAGGCTGGCGGCGCGCGAGCTGCTGGACTTCCAGCGCGGGCTGGCGGGCCCGCCGCCTTCGCCCCGCGCCCCCGCCGACGCCTTCCGCTGGACCTACTCCACCAGCTTCCTGTATGCACTCACGCTCATCACTACCATCGGTGAGATGCTGTGTAATGTTAACGTTTTTGTTGCATGCTAATATCGAATATGAGATGACGTCCTTGGTAGATACGTAACTAAATTTCAGCACAACTTGATCCTTAAAGATTACTAAAGGTAATGGTGTGTGTACAGGTCACGGCGACGTCGCGCCGACATCGCCGGCGGGGCGCGCGTGCGCGGTACTGTACGCGCTGGTGGGCATCCCGCTGGTTATGCTGTACCTGGCCACGCTGGGCGCGGCGCTCGCCCGCGCTGCGCGCCGCCTTTACGCGCGCCTAGCACCCGCACCGCCGCCCGACGCGGGCCTGGTGAAGGACTCCAGTGAGGAGAAGCTGACGCCATTCCAGGCGGCGCTGAACCTGGACGGCCTGGGCGCGGGCGCGCGGCTTTGCGCGACGCGCGCCCGCCGCGTACCCGCCGCGCTCAGCCTCGCACTGCTCGCATTGTATGTGGCGCTCGGCGCGGCGCTCTTTGCGCGCACCGAGCGCTGGTCACTGCTCGACGGGTGCTACTTCTCATTCTCGAGCCTCGCTACGATCGGGTTCGGCGCACTGCGGCCGGGGCGCGCGGCGGCGGCGCGCGCTGCGGCCGGCGAGGCGGGCGCCGCGGCCGCGCTGGACGCGGCCGTGGGTGCGTGCGCCGCTTACATTCTCGTGGGCGTGGCAGTAGTGGCCGCCGCTTTCGACTTACTGCAGGAGGAGCTGCGGGCTGCGCTGCGTGGCGCGGGATCACGGTGCGGAGCGCGGCGCGCCGTGCACTCGGTAGAGCGCTGCGCGCGCACGCCCGCCTCCTGACCCGCGCCCGCGCCCGCTGCGCCCGCACCCGACCGCCGCCCGCAGGTCACCTTCAAGGTGGAAGCGCTGCCGGCGCGCTTCAGCTCGCTGCCGCGGCGGCGGTCGGGCGGCGGCGAGGCGGGCGCGGGGTTCACGCGCGGCGGGCCCGGCCGCCGCTCGGCGGGCGCGGGGGGCGAGGGATGTGTAGAGTACTTTGTGCCGCGCTCGCTCAGCGAGTTCAACTTGAGCGCGATGAGTGGCGAGCTGTACGAGCTGAGTGCGCTGACGGGGCGCGCGCGGCCAGCGGGGGTCACTGGAGGTGCGGGGGGGGCCACGGCGGCGCGGGGGAGGGACAAGATGGTCACGTTTGAGGAGGCGGCCGCGCCGCAGCACGACGTGTTCATGTGACGATGCGGGGGGACGGGGCTCTTGGGGATATTTGTTATACAATAAATATTACATTTTACACACACTGTTGTTTGATTCCTAGCCCGCCGTCACCCGTGCCTGGGCACGCTCGGTCCGACATTAGCCAGAGTGCGGCTCTGTCCGGCGCTACACCGCCTCGGGTACGCTCGCCGCGACACGATAATTACTGCGATCGCCATTCACCGATGCGATGAATAGGGTGTTTTGACGACCCAGATTTCTATTAGGACCAGAATCGATGATTAATGATTGCGAGTGGACGTTTCTCATCGCGTCGAAATTAAATACTTCGCTTGAAGTTTGAAAAATGACGAGCGAAGGGAAGTGTGCCGCTGAAATGTGTGTCGTTTAGTATTTCCACAATGAGGCGCGCTGAATGCAGTCGCTGGGCCATTCAAGAAACCAGGTCGCTAAATAAGAGAGGAGGGAGGCCGCGACCAAAGCAGTCGTTCCGACACCTACCCGGCGTGCCGAGCGACCCGCTGACACACTGAGCGCGTATCCGGGACAGCCCACTACACGCAACAGTTGGGCTATAACTCACTCGCTATCAATTCGCGCAGCACTCGAGTGAGTTGTGGCCGAACTTTGGCAATAACTTCATTCATCGACGTGGGGCGGACAAGAAAACTACTACATAATTGTAAGAGGCATCCTGTTACGAGTCTGTGGACGGTGATGGTTTAGCTGATGGGCTATTTCCTCTGCGATAACTTAAAAAAGTATAACCTTATTTTCTTCAGTTATTTCCTGTATTTTGAGACAAGAAAACAGTGTAAGGCAAACGTGCGAATGTTTAACACCAATAATTGACACTGTTGTTCACTTCGTCTGGTATGAATTAATATTGACGGTTTCGAGCACTGAGAAGTTTACCTTATAGGTACGCTTACGGACTTTAATTGTTGAGCCATTTAGAGCTCACTTTATACTGGACACTTCAAAGTTTGACTATTAAAATACCAAAATTAGTTGACACCTAAATGGCTCAACAATTAAAGTCCTTGACTGTACCTCCTAAACACTAAGGGGTACTGCAAATGTGTAGAAAAATTACAATCAATAGGTAGTATAGGTACTAGTCATCTTCATGATAGTCATCAAGTCTATATACCTACATGATTTTCTTACCTACATGCCACCGTTGGGTTGGGCACAGGGCCCAGTCCTGGCAGATATATGGAGATTTCCTCATCGATATCTTACCCAGTCATATTCTGTGCTAATTAATCACTTCAAATAATTTTCGTTACATATGTAGATCGCGCTGCTAAGGACAGCAGCGCCCGCGCAGCGCTGCGAGAAGGTAGCAGTGAATGAGCTTATGACTCTCTGATTATATTGGATGAAATCTCTGTCTAAATATCCTTTTTTTTTATTTGTACAAGTACATCCATATCGCATATTATATTAGAACATTTACTTAAATTAATCTTAAAAGGTATTTAAGTAATACTGATATAGTAAGTATACAATTAAATAAACTTTTTTTTTAATTATTATTATTATATATTTTTTACCTTAATAGTTGTAAATAGCTAATCATCAATGATCTATATAAAAAACAAGCGTAATTGTAATGTACGTACGTTCGTGTGTATTGTGTTATTGTTGTATTGTGTGTGTTGTTGTATTGCGTTGTTGTATGTCATAGGTAAAGGATATTTACTCAATAGTAATATTAAGGCATCTCAGTAAACCATAGCTCTTAACATGTGTGTACAAGCCATTCCGCCCGTCAGCACTCGCATCATAATTGGCTCGTGAACGCAGTTGTCCTCCGCGGGTACCGCATTCCGCTGCCGCGACCGTCTCCGAGTGAAGTAAGGAGTTCAGTGCAGCCGCTTCAGAGATGCCGCTGTGATTTGGAACTACGGACTGAATTATTAAGTATGCTTAGCAGTGTGGAGGCTGAGTGTTGCGAGCGCGGGCTTAGAGGGTGAGTATATACAACGTATTGCCTACTTATATATTATGGCGTGTCTTTAGGAGTCTATTGGCACGCTGCGTTCCATCGTTATACACTATTATCGCCCTCGTATATGCGTAAAAGAGAGATGAATCGAAATAATAGTAGAAATAAAAAAAACTGTTTTTCTTGTTTGATTTGACATTGTTATAGTCGTAAACTGAAAACCGCATATTACAATATACTATACATCACTCAAATTATATTAGGAATTCATCTAGTCTATTAAAGAGATGAAAGCTAAGCAGGCTACAACTGAGACTGTGAAGAATCTAGGCTTTGCTAAAGACGGTCACGATCTAAAATTCCCGCCGCGCAAGCCGGCATTTATCCTCGGCTTTCCTGAAGAACGCATACTTTAGTGCACGTATGTATTTGTTCTAACGTAAAAACTTTAAAAACTTTCCCGCTTAGTAGGTACTCTGAGAGAAATCTAAAACGACTTGAAATCGAAAATTCGTCTAGCCTTTAATGCATAGCGTGCCAAGAAAATGGACGCAGGTAGGTAAGTACTTACGAACGAAAGTTTTTCGAGATTTAGTATGAATATGATGGTTATTTCCTGCTCGTTAAAAGTTAAATAGATGATTCGGTTCTTCCACTAGAGATGTGCCTAATATTAAGCAGCTAAAATGGGTTAAGCGGAGCGGAGCGGCGCGAAATTGCCACATCCCTCCATTCTGATGACACAACTTCCTTGGACTCGTTTCTACCAGAGATTAAGCTAATTGGCAACGATTATAAACGATTTTGATTGGTAACCTAACCTAACCTAACCCAACCTTAGCAATACACCTACCTACAGCCTAGGGCTACATAATTACAAAGAATCATTTGTCCGAAAGCATATTTTGTCGAATTTAATAATTCCGAAAACCATGAAGGTATTATTTTTCTACAGAATATAATATAATGATACAGAAAATAAAATAAACTACACATTTACAATAGCAAACCTAACCATTTAACATATTCAAATGAACCATCTCTGCGTCCAATTTAGCGGAAAATGGTTCGGAGTATTAAAATTTTGGAATAATGATGGATTGGACTGTTTCGAATTTTTCTGCAGCTTAGTTAATTTCTGGTGGAAAAGCAGTCAATCTTGCGTTTACTTGTGAAAGTCAATAGCACGCCGGTCTTGCCGGCGCCGGTTCCGGAGCCGGGGCGGGACCTAATTCCGTATGTTGTTTGCAGTCAGCACTAATTACCGGCGACGCTTCGATTCCCTCCCCGTCTCCCTCCGCGCGCCGCACCGCGCGCCGCCACCGCTCCCAGGCGAGACGCGCGGTTTCACTAACCGAGCTATTCGGAATTACGCACGCCCGTCGGCTGGTGGAGGTGTTGAGATAACATACCCTTTTAAGGCAAGTTGAGTATGTACACCTGTCTTCGGTTGATGTCAATGATATATGTAGAAAGTTAAGACGGTATATCGTTCGCAAAACATTTATTTAACTGCGACCAACCGAGGCTTCTATAAGTTAGATACGTGAATGGAGTTGATGAGAACGATGTTGGAAATCTAATGTACACCTGAATTAGCGCAACATGTCAGTTACCGAGGATCCTGATGCAGGTGTTTGACGAATATCTACGAATGAATGAAAAAGAGAAGCGTTTCAAGTCATACAAAAATAAGTTTTTATTCCGATTTTAATCAATATTACGCATGTAAGATAGCTGACTTCTCAGTTTACCTACGTATCGAGGAATAAAAATAAATCCAAATCACATTTTAATGTGTTTCGCACGCTCGCTGCAACTTGCGTGCCGAGCTTACATTATATATCAGGCGTAGCACGTGAAACATATTAAAATGTGAAAGAGATCAACTAAATTGGATCTGACCTTGAAAGAAATAATACGACGCAATGTCGCTATTGTCTTACATACTCGTAGATACTCGTATAATGCTATCAGTATGGTGGGCGACAGACCTAAAACATTAGATTGACTACGGAACCTTAAATATACTTTGAATTACTGAACTGGGGGCCTAGACAAGGTTACAATCGACAAGCGCTAACGCCAATAGAAAACCAATAAAATGTATGGGAATGACAGATGTTAACGAAAAGTGTTTCGTCGGCATCTGTCATTCCCCTACAATTTATTATTTTCTATTGGCGTTAGCGCTTGTCGATTGTAACCTTGATGTCTACGGCCCGTGACATGTAGATTAGCAACCGGAAACTAGCACTCTTATTAGTGCCCCAAACCGGTATTTGAAACACATAGCCTCGTCTGTTATTTGATATGACAATGAGTATTATAGTAGGTAATTCTGCGCCTAGGTATTTGCTGAATATGCCCGAACTTTCGATATTGCGAAAATGTCAGGGCTTATCGACGATTCATTCCGCCTTTGTTATTAGATCCACGCCAATGTCACTCGCATTACTCGTAATGTCTTTTTAACCAACTTAAAAAAAAAGAGGAGGTTCACAATTCAGTTGTATTTTTTTTTTTTCAGTATTTTTAAAATGTTTGTTACCTCAGAACTTCGTAATTAATGAAGCGCCAAAGGTTTCAGAATCACCTTTGTTGATGAATCGACGGAACTCCTGAAATATTATCGGCCCTCATACAGCGATTTTGTTTGTTAGGGTTCCGTAGTCAACAAAGGAACACTTATAGTTTCGCCATGTCCGTCTGTCCGTCCGTCTTCGGCTTAGCTCAGTAACCATTACTACTAGAAAACTGTGATTCGGCATGGGTATATAAATCAATCACGCCGACAAAACAGTACAATAAAATCTTGAAAAAAATATTTTTTAGGGTACCACCCCTACACCTAAAGCGGAGATGTTTTTTTTTTTCTCGTTACACCCATGTTGTGGGGTATCGTTGGATAGATCGTTCAAAAATATTATGGGTTTTTTATAACCATTTTTAAAATCAGTGATTAGTTTGCGAGATGTTGGGCTTTAACCCATTGACTGCCAACTATAAAGTGGCCGTCAATAGAACTTGCTAACTATGTAAACAAACAATGTATTGAAATTGACATTTAAAATGACAATTTCAATACATTGTTTGTTTACATAGTTAGCAAGTTCTATTGACGGCCACTATACTACGCAATATTACGTAGTCTAAGTACCAGGTACCTACGTGTAATATTGCGTAGTTGGCCGTCAATGGGTTAAAGCCCTAATTTTTGTTCGAGTCATGTGTCCCCCCCCCCCCCCCCCCCTTGTCGGCTAAATGGCTACTACCGGGCATGTGAACGAATAATGGTGGTAGTACATATAATGAATTTAAAAGGAAAACTATCACGGATAAGTAGGCGGCGCTGAGCACTTTTCAGGATGGGGAAAAACTGTTAAATACGCGACAGAGTTTTGTGACGTCAGATGTGAAGAAGGTCACTTTTTGCTGCTAGCCGATTCGATTTCATTCAAAACTGAACGCTATTCGTAAGAGTATAAAGCCGTTAAAGACTTTTTGCAATAGCATATTCTGCAAATAAATTTGTAATAATACCAACGCGTCCTTCACCGTTTTGCTATTGAGAAAATTCGAATAGTTCGAATTTGGGCGTTATTCCTAAAGAAATAAAGCTTAGAGCCTTATCACACTTGCGCTTTGCAAGCGTATTTTGTATGAAGGCGTTGACGCAGCGTGTACGCCGCGACTGATAATTGTATAGAAAATACGCTCGCAAATCGCAAGTGTGATAAGGCTCTTAGAAACATATTTACCAACGGTAAAAACAAATTGATATTTTGGTCGCCACCGCCGTCTGCTGTTCTTGCAAATTAGAATAGTTCGAATTTAGACGTTATTCCTAAAGAGATAAAGCTTTGAAAAATATTTGGCAATGGCAAAAACAAATTGATATTGTGTTTGCCGCCGCCCGTCGGCGCGCCGACGGGCGAGCCGGCGGCCCCTCGCACCCAACGCGCCCGCGGGCCGTCTGCCTAAATAATTGATAATTGTTTATAAATTTGCGTCAAAATCATTTTTAGGGTGACACCGTAAAATGTCACGTGACCTGATCGAAAAACTGTTACAATGTTATTGAGTTTTCACTTCTGCCGGCACTCCCGGAGTGCAACCCGGTCTTTTTTTTTATATTTAATATAACGGAACGTGTTATGAAGAGGGAAATGATATATTTTTTTTATTTCGCCCGCAACAAATGCTTGGGTCGCAAATTTAGATACCATGGAGTTGATAGGCGATACACGTTGTGCAATGTGCATTCTAATTTGATTTCAATGTGTTTTTCGCGCTCAGTCCCACGTACGACGAGTTTAGGTGTCAGAACTCAGTATAACCACGCGAAAACAACGTGTTGCCCGTTGTCTCGTAATAATATACCAATATGTACTGAATCCTTTGGTGGGAATGCACGTACATAGACGGGCTAGTGTTAAAACAGGTACGTAGATTTAGATACTATAAGCTTACCAAATGCCTTGCCACTGGTGTGCTACTTTAATTTAAAACTGAGGTCTAACGCATGGTTGGTAGTTGGTACCAACGTCGGGATCAATTTACATTAGGGTAGGTTGATGCGTGCAAAACGTCTTGTGAATAGGCAAAAATAGGTGGCGAAGATAATAGTGTCCAATGAGCGAGTTATTTGCGGTAACCCGGCGCCCGACGTAACGCACGGCGCGCGACACAAGTCGTGCGGATCACCGCGCGAGTCGCCCCGAATCATAGCGGGGTGCGGGGTGCGGGCCGCGGGGCGCAGGACCCTCATCTGCCGAGGAATGTGCTTATTGAATTTGTCATTTAAACAAAGAGGACCCACTGACACTGTCCCGAGTCGTAACAAGACAGTTAACCGACTTACTGAACCTTACCGCAGCGAGATACAGTCTATACGCGCGAGTCACTTTATTTGTCGGCAGGACCGCGAGGATATTGTACAAGCCGGGACGCAGGTAAACATCTGTCTTTCTTTTTACATTGAAATGGAACGGACGTTCTGGAGACAAAGAAGACCTAAAATAAAGTCAGGCTCGGTTTTATAAAGATTCTTTACACTTTATGTCAGCACAATATGATATTAATTCAGCAGAATTCTTGACATGTATCTATTGTGGAACAAGCCGTTCAGAAATTTTATAAAACAGACTAAGGGGAAGACGGTAGCGGGGGGCTCGGACGCCCCTTTTAAAGCATCGAAGTCCATGCGGGCAATATCTTACATTAAGCTAAAATGTAATTTTAGTATGGTCAAGCCCCCTCCAAAATTGTACTCGTAGAAGTCCCTCCCAAACCAAAATCCGCAGCAAATAGCACTGGCCGGCAGCGACTGGCTGTTACAGAATGCACCTACCTAATAAGGGGACACAATCTTACACAAATCGACCTAGTCCCATGGTAAGCTCAGTAAGGCTTGTGTTATGGGACGATAATATATATAATAGATATAAATACTTAAATACATAGAAAACATCCATGACTCAGAAACAAATATTCATGCTCATCACACAAATATTTGCCCTTACCGGGATTCGAACCCAGAACCTTCAGCTTCGTAGGCAGCGTCACTACCCACTAGGCTAACCGGTCGTCTCTAACCATACTTGTAGCATGCACAAGGAGACAAAGTCTCTCTAAGACTTAAAGGATCAATATCGCTTGTAGCTTGTTCCGTTTTTTCGGTAATAGTTCAGCGACGGCTGCAGTCTGCTTCGGCAGTGGGTACTACCCAGGCCTTTAAAACGTTATAAAATGAACCGGAATTATAACGGTATATTCCGTTAGTGTTCGAAAATTACGTTATAACAAAACCAATATTCTCCATAACGATATAAATACCGTAACAGAATGAATAACAGAACGATATATAATAACGATATAATATCGTTTTAAAATGCGAGCCGCGCGCTACGGCTGCGCCGTTGCCGCTCTGTGCCAATGCCAACATGCCACCACGTGGGCCGTAGCGCGACGTGCGACGTTGCCGTTACGTTGTTCTAGCTTCTAAATCTTATTAATGCTTGTTTACCTCGATCATTTGCAAATTGGTTGTGAATTGTGAATATTTGGTTGGTTGCGACGATAAATGGCGGAATAAAAATGGGACGCAGGAAACGCAACGCTGTCCACAGATTCGTGGACTTGCTCATAAATAAAAAAGAAAGAGTGCCAATCTTAATAGCCCCTAGGTATACACTATTACAATATGTAAGAGGGTCAATATTTTTCTATGTTAATTGTTTGTTTCGGCACTAAATCGCAGACTCCCAGTATTAGGACCTATTCCAAACAAGCCCTCCGACCGACGGTGTTGCCGTGAGCAAAAAATTATGCATAGGTATGTTGGTATGTGCTTTTGTTCATTAATCGTAATAAAATTAAAATATAGTTTCCGACATTTTATTTTATTTTTGATTTAGAGCCATTCCGAAAACGACAAGTTAAATAAAATCTGATTATTAAACCAAAGAATGTGTGAATTTTCGATTTCGGTTCTTCGCCATAATCTGTCTAGATAGGCTCACGATAGATAGGGGAGACCAAGGACGGTTGGTACACATAAATATATATCGATCCTCCTTTTCTTACGATTCATCCTCCTTTTCTAATTATTCCTTAGTCACTAAATATTTATGTAAATAACTAGCTGTTGCCAGCGACTTCGTTCGCGTGGAACTTGTTATGGTCTTAGAAAAAATATTGCTATTAAATTATGTTCGGTGCAAGCTATTTATCGCTGTCCCAAACACACTTCTACCATCTTAAAGATATACAAAAACTATCCTATATCCTTCCAAGGGTCTCAAATTATCTGTACGGGAAATTTCATCTAAATCCGTTCAGGGATTAGACCTACGTAAAAGGTAACAGTGCGATGAGTTCGTTAGTTTAAATTGATAAATCTAAATTGAAACCTTCGTTTTTACAAACATAAATATCTGAAGAATCATCAACAGACGTTTTCATACAGTATTAAAGAAAAATATATTTTTATATGTCTACTAAGCTACATTACTGTTGTAATAATAAGTACCCAATGTTGATTAAATCTATTCGATTCTGGGAGCATCGCAGTTCTAACCTAACCTATCCTACATTTCTGGTAACTGTTCAAATCTGTAAGTCTTACTTTAAAAAAGGTCTTGCTCTCTATACAACCTTCAAACCTTTTAACTCTCTTAGGAGATGAATAAAAAAAACGCTGAAATCGTTTTCTAATCATTAAACAAACGGTCCATAACCTAAGTAATAAATCTAGTATTTTAAAAATATCTTGCTCTTCGTATAAACTTTGAACCCCCTAGAAACCCTCTTAAGGGATGAATTTCAAAAACATTGAAATGTATTTTTTAGTTTTAAACAAACCGTCTAAAATCGTAGTTACACTAATGCTTTACTTTAAAATTGTCTTGACCCTATACGGCCTTCGAATCCCCTTTAAATTAAACACTCTTAGGTGATGAATAAAAAAATCTACTAATCTGCTCTCTCTATTTTAAGACCAAAATTAAAAAATCTTACTTAAAAAATGACTTTTCCCTCCATATAAACTTTGAAGCCCCATTAACGCCTATAGGGGATGAATTAAAAAAAAACTCTGAAATCAGTTTTGTTGTCTTTTAACATACAGACTAAGACTGACATTAGAAATATCTTACTAAGTATATTTTCTTGCTCTCCATATAAACCTTGAATACCGTTTTAACACTTTTAACCCCCTTAGGGGTGGTATTTTTCCAAGACTATGAAAGGATTTTTTTTTTCTAATAAGTAATCGTACCACAAAGTTGCCCATCTCTAGCTCAAAAAAAATGTTTCTCATCCTAATCTTGCATAAGTACCTTTTTAACCCCCTTAGGGATGGAATTTTCTAACATGTTAAAAGTACTAACTGTTTTTCTATTCTAATAAGTAATCTTTCTACGTTTCAAATCTCAAGCTCAAAAAAAGTGTTTCTCATACAAACCTTTCATCCCTATTTAACCCCCTTAGGGGTGGAATTTTCTAAAACGCTGACAGTCCTTTTTTGTATTGTATTTAGTAATCTTTCTACAAAGTTTGAAGTTTCTAGCTCAAAAAATAAAGTTCCCTCCATACAAACTTTGCACCTCTATTTAACCGCCTTAGGGATGAAATTTTCTAAAACACAGAAAGTACCTTTTTCTATTCTAATAAGTAATCTTTCTACAAAGTTTCAAGTCTCTAGTTCAAAAAATAATGTTTCCCCCATACAAACATTGCACCCCTGTCCCCTACTTAACCCCCTTAGGAGTGGAATTTTCTAAAACGCTGCAAGAACTTTTTATGCATCTTAATAAGTAATCTTCCTACAAAGTTTCAAGTCAATAGTAAAAAAAAAAGTTTCCCTCATACAAACTTTGCACCCCTATTTAACCCCCTTAGGGATGGGATTTCCAAAAATTCCATCTTGTCCCTTCTTTTTAGTCCCAGTAGTTTCGGCTGTGCGTTGATGAATTAGTCAGAAACATTTGATGCAGGCATTTAAATTATAAATAATTTACCATGTTATAACAATGCCATTAATATCTGGGGGCACGGCAGTGCCCCCGCCAAGTCGAGCGCGAAGCAAACACTGCCGTACCATCCTTTACTGGAACCATTTCGCCACATTTTCAGGCCCCTATTTGAGAACCTCTGGATAAGACCAGAATGCAGAAATTTTCGTCATCCAGTAAGCTATAATCACATACTTAAAATCCAAAATTTCAAGTCTGTAGGTCATTTAGTTCCGAAGTTAAGCGAAAGCAAAGTTTCGCATTTATGACACTCACTCACTCATGATCATCAAAATAGAACTAGTACTTCCCATAAACTCAGAGAGCTGAAATTTGGTACAGTTAGGGTTTAATGGCCACATAAAGGGAAAATTATAAAAAAATGCTATTTCAACCCAGTTTTCTAGATACACCAACTGTATACATTACTTTGTAATCCTATACAAATATATAGGATTACAAAGTTACATTTGCAGTGAATGGGAAAATTCAAAAGCAAGAATGGGCCTGCATTCATAGTTTGTATGTATGGATAACACATTACCCTAGAAAAAGAAGTGAGATTCCATAAAAAACACTCCATGTAAAAAAGAGGCCAAGTCTCGAAACTCTTCCACCGTAAAAAGTTGTGAGATATTTCGTAGAGCCAAGTTTCAGGCATTCTTATTAATCTTTATTTGCTTGCTAAATAAAATTTTGTGACTTGGCAATCACACAATACTACATAATTTTAGGTAAGTATGCAAAAATCTATAAATACAGTTAAGTTGTGTGATTGCCACGTTGCAGAATTTTATTTAGCAAGCAAAAACATTCCATGTAAAAAAGAGGCCAAGTCTCGAAACTCTTCCACCGTAAAAAGTTGTGAGATATTTCGTAGAGCCAAGTCTTATAGGCATTCTTTTATCTTTATTTGCTTGCTAAATAAAATTCTGTAACTCGCTGATTGCCAAATCACACCACTTTTCTGCATTAATGGATTTCTGCATACCTAAAGCTATGTAGTATTGTGTGATTGCCAAGTCACAAAATTTTATTTAGCAAGCAAATAAAGATAAAAGAATGCCTGAGACTTGGCTCTACGAAATATCTCACAACTTTTTACGGTGGAAGAGTTTCGAGACTTGACCACTTTTTTAGATGGCATGTTTTTAATGGGATGATGCATTTCCGATTAATGAGGCACAGAGTAGCTAAAGACAATCTGATTTGAAAATTATTAGTCAGGATATTCGTATCAGGCTACAACCTGCGCCGACAAGCCGAGCAAATCGAAAAATTCTCTATTTTACTATGACGTCGTGCACTCTAACAAACAACCTACGTTACGTAATCACATCGCTTACATTGCACGAGTAGGCTATACTGAATGCGAGAAAGGGGTAGCCTATAACGTTATTACATTATTATATCGGTTAAAAAAGTATCGGTTTTATATTAATGGTTTAGATTTATAACGTTATAATGGATATCGCTATACAGCGCGTCAAATATCGTTTTCGAGTATAGCGGTTTTAGGAATAATAACGTTATAAAAGATAGCGCTATACGAAAATAGCGCTATTTAAAGGCCTGGTACTACCGCGACCACTATTACTCGGATGTTTCTTCTATCGCGATCTTCCCGCTAACCGCTAAATGAAATAACCGCATTCGTCGAAGAGCAGTTTTTGCCTGCAGTACCTCCTTGCGGGCCGGCCGATGAGGCTTTGATGGAAATCTCAAATAAAAACCGTAATGCGCGTCCATAAGGGTAGTTTTATTTGCATGTCGCGCTGTGGTACGCTTCCAAACGATATGCGAATGCTATTGAATATCTATCATTCGTGTTTATTGGTTTCCGCTATTGAAACATTTTGCATAACCAGGGCCTGTACTTTTCGCGAAGATGGCGTAAAAATGATGTCATTTTGCACACAGGATGTTATGATAAATAATAGTAGATTGTATGACAAACAAGGGTCTAAAATAAGTCATATTACCACAAGATCCCGAGCGAAGTGTGGGAAAATTGTTCGAGTGGTAATATGGCGATTAGACCAGATTATACACTATACAGGAGACCGATTTTTGACTTTCGAGCGCTCGAAATTAATAGCGAGCGGTAGAAAATATTCGCAAACGAAAATTTGTCACTATTATTTTCGCATGAACCCAATAATAGTACATTACTACAGAGGCCGGGAAGTAAGGGGTTGCGGGCCGAGTACATATAGACGGCCGAGCGTAGCGAAGTCGGATAGTTATGAGGCTGGCAACCCCTTTTCACGCCGAGGTATTACTATACATAAAAAAATAAATAAAGCACTATTGCTTTTCTCAAACACGCAATTTAATAAATAAAAAATCAAACTTTAATTTTCATGGCTGAACGCCGTGATCCTGTGCCACAAATTGTGGAATAGAAATTGAAAAAGTAAGTAGTGAGTTGTAAGATGCAAACATTAATAATTGTAAAACGAAACGTAATTGTGTGAGAAAGAGACAGTATGAGAGCGTGACCTGAGAAAGAAAGGGATAGAGAAATTAAAGGGATAGGAGATAAGTTTCAGCGAGAGTAACAGAGAGAATAAATTAATTATGGCCGATCCGTTGTTTCCTTTGCTAATGGCCGGTTCCAATAATCAATCCACCGATAGTTACATTTTGACAGATTACCCGTAGAAAATGTGTCAAAATGTAACTGTTGGTAAGGAAAACTATCGGTGGATTGATTATTGGAACCGGCCATTACAGAGTAATAGTAAACGAAACGGTTATAAATGTTCCCGCCAATAGACTAACGATCTTGGTTTTCAACCACAAAATTCGGCAAGAAATTATACTCGTATATACTTAATCGTACACCAGCCCATCACTTAGCATCGATTCAGTATAATTTTATTTAAATATATCTATCCTTTAAATTAATAGTCAGTCCAAAATTAAATAGATAAAGTGAAGTGTCAACATTTCCTACCGATAGAATTGAATATTCAAAAATAGCATTTCATCGTTTTTGACCGTTTTCGAGTGAAAAGTCGAGCGTTCGAAAGTCAAAAATCGGTCCCCTGTTCACTTCGACTGCGAGAAAATAGTAAAAACAAAGATTATGCATCCACAATTATGTCTTTTTTCTTTGTACAGTCGAGTTCTTAAATATATGAGCATTCCCAAGGCTTCAAAATAAAAGTACTTACATAGAAAGGTACATATACACCTGAACACATATTTCTATCAAAAATATGTACACATGTCACTTGTCATATTATCTGAGCAAGCTTTTCAATAATAATATATAATAATAGTAAGTAACTGCAAATTTATAAATATCTGTACTAATATTTTTCAAAATTGTTTAACCAAGTAAGTACATAAATATCTAAACAAGCTCTAACCACAATATTATCTATATTATGTTCATTAAAGGTGAGTTTAGTGTCCAAAGTAATGTCTAAATCCCGAATCGATAACACGCGTGCGACACTTACCAGCTAATTTATAATCATAAGTAACAGGGTACTGTTTCCGGGAAAACTTGATATTTAGTATAGCATGTTTCAGCATTAAGGATTAGATGTTTGTTCTGACAGTAGTCCTCAAATCGTGACAAACCAGATTATAGCGCCACACAATTACCATAATTCCTAACTATCTTATATATTTTTGTGTTTGCATAAAATATGTGGGAAGGAGACTGAAAGCAATTATCAATATCATTTATTTATTTTATTTATTTAAACTTTATTGCACAAATATAAAAATAGAAGTACAATTGGCGGACTTAATGCCTTAAGGCATTCACATCATTCACATATAAGACAAATAGAAAAGGTCCCAGGTGCAAACCCTGTGGTACCCCCGAGGGAATCGGTAAGAACTTGGTTGCACTTAAGTGAAACCGCTTGACTTCTATTAGTGATATAAGACTTTAACCATCTAAGGGAGTGAAATATCTGTCTTTCTGTCAAGTGTCAAACCCTTCATGGCATTCTGCATTTTATTCAAATAATTGCTATGAACATGCCCAAGTCTACGGTGCCACGTCTCACTTGACATAACCGCTGTAGCCAACAACGCTTCTGGAATTCGTAACTTGTAAACATCGTTAGATAAGTATGCTGTGGCAACCAACTCACCAGCTTTATTGTGAATCTGACAGCCATTTGTTGTAAACTGAACACTGTTGCCTTTCTTGGTCATCTGACTCACAGATAGAAGGTTTGTGGTCAGGCTTGGAACGCGCAACGCGCCTTCGACAGCGACTTTGTACTCAGTCATCTGTCAATGTCGTACTCATCACGTCGTCAGAACACTGCACGGGCACTTTTTCTTTGATCGCGACAAAAAATTCCTTGATCGAATGCTCGTGCGAAGGTTTCGTAATCCATTCTGGATTCGCCGTAAGTTGTTTAATTGCACCAGAATCAAGATACCAATATTTTTATCCGAAATTGCCATTTAGAAATAACGGCACTGACCGCATTTGTTGGTTCACGGGTATTTTTATCATTATTAAGTCCCACTCATCATTGATAGAAAAGCCCGTTCCACTTAATTTCTGGCTCGTTTCTACTGTCTGCGTCAGGTAATACGACATAAACGTACAATTTCCTAGCTGAATTGGTATCAGATTCCTCAAGAAACTGATTCTCCTCGTGAATCCTGAGTCATCAATCAATTGCTTGAGCTTATTCCATAGCTCCTTTGTACTCTTTACTTTCGTGATGTGGACGTAAAGTGACGACTCAATCGTTAAGATTAATTTGGCCTTAGTTCTCGCATCAGCTGCGGCTTGTTCTGGCTTGATGCCGATACTCTTGATGCGTCATAAGTCCCCTCCAGAACAAGAAAATTCTCCGCGGCGCATGCCCATTCTGCATAGTTCTCCCGTCCTTTTAATTTAGGCACGCTAGCAACGTAATTCAACGTAATTTTTACTGAAATTACTGGCACAGCAAATTCTTAATCTTCATAAACTTATACAGCACTAAATGCAAGCTTCAATGCGATAATCAAATATGTAGTACTGGGACATAACCTATAGTATTTTCAGTAAAACAACCACGTTGTATGGAGAGCAGAATGAAAGTAATTTATTATTCTACAAGAATTCAAACGTAACAATAAGTTGACAGAGGATTAAAAGTATATAACACATAAAGAGTTTCTGTATGTGTTGCCACTATAAAGGATTACTTATATAGATATCAAAACATAACAATGAAGGCGATGTATAGGCTGTGTGTTTGTAACAACTTCTAGTTTTTTTTGTTCTGTAAGTAACTCAACTATGTACAGTCGGGAGAGATGCTCAGTCAACCACTAGGCCTTTTCGACCTCCACTTACGACGGCACTAGTCGATCCGGGCGCGCCCCATTTGCATTTTAATCGGGTGCGGACACGTAACCGAGTCCCGAGTCATCAGCGGGCAGTTAGCAGAGTGTTTGCGACACGCTCAGCCGCTTGCATAAACAGCAGTTGTGGGATTAGCTCACTCACCCGTGCAGCCTCAACGCAAACTCAGACCGCGTAATCGGGTTTACGCAGACTTAGGTTTAAGGACTAAGAAAATTGTAGTTGGAGTGCAGTTAAGCGGCAGTTTAAATGTAGTCCGACTGTATTGCCCCTAAAGCATTCACAGACTGACATATTGCAAGGTCAGACCTCGCGCTACGGCCTATGCAGACCTGAGTTGAACGCAATCTAGTTGAAAAACTACAGTCACGTGCAGTTACGCTGCCATTTAAATGTATTCCGAACTATCAAAGAGCAATCTATTGTTTTTGAGCGTGCAATTGTTGTGCATCGTGCCGACGTGTTTATGAGGGAGCCTGGCGCGGGATTTATTAAATTCCTAACGCGCCCACGCCCTCGGCGAACAACCAGATTTGCTGCAGAGGGGATTGGAGATGAATATCGTATTACACTGACTACATATTCGGGAACCTATTATGAGCTCACGGAACGGTGACTTTCTTAGAACTTCTTAATTTTCGTAGAAAGTTCTGTATAACAGCCTGCCAGGATTTAATGCAACCTAATTTGAGTACAATTATTACATGCAAACCTCTTTTGGAGAAGAGGATAACTTATCACACGGGGTCTATACATGGTTGACCATGCATGACTATCCGTTAGCTGGAGTCGGTTGATCAGAATTGTCATCGAAGTGATCGCTTCAGATCGCGTCTCTCTGTTGTGTAACGAGACAAAGAAAGAATCGGGGCAATACTTCAATCAGTGAATCATTTCGGCCATGAATGTCGCAAGGGCCCGCGGCGGTGATTTACCGCGACCCTGCCCGCGGGCCCCCGCCCGGTCCCCAACCCGGTAATATACGGCGCAGGTTAGCGCGCACGCCGCTGTCTCTTTTACAAATCGTCCCGAGATTTATCTGTTCGCGAACAACGGAACTACGGCTTACGACAAATGTTCACACTATTTTATAGGTTTTTGTAAAATACCGCCGGCGGCATGAATGCCTGATCTTCACAAGTTGTTACGACTTATACAACTCAGGTAGCTGTGAGGTACGATTGCCGGGGCTTTGTATCAATCAATCAATCAATCAATTTTATTCATTAACAATACAACGATTGTGTTTGAAATTACACGTAAATATTATGCACAATACAAATTTAACTAACAATATTATATAAAGAAATGTCAACTACTTAAGTACAATTATTACAAAAAACTAAAACTACAAAATATGATGTCAATGAAACTAACATTATCCACTAATTCAAATACTACACACTTAACACAAATTCGAGTTACATAAATATAATTATAACAAAAATGTTAAAAACAAAATAAACAAATGTCAATCAAAATAATAATGTTACCTACATCATGATCAAGAATTAAAAATATTTGAGAACATTACACAATGCAACTAAAACCTAATCAAGTACATGTAATACAGTCATAACGTATCTTTCATAAAGTCATCAACTGCGTATAGATGTCGGCGGCAGATCGTTAAATACGCCAGATCACGAAATTCCTCACGTTATCCACGTTAATCCCCTAGCCTGATCCCCCAGGGGAATTAGCGGCAATTATTTTATATTCAACTAGGAAAAAATGATAATGTTCGGTTATGGCGCTTCGCCGGACGCTACCGCGTCACGCTCGCTTCGCTCGCTCGGCTCGCGCGCTGTAGGGTCGCAGTTCAACTAACAACCTAACCGTTTTTTTCCCCTGGGGGATCAGGCTAGGGGATTAACGTGGACAACAGCAAATTCCTAGGCATATCGTGAAACGGCGCCATTTCATGATATGCCTAGAAGTCGGCTAGGCTTATCACGATGTGCCTGATAAACAATACGGCAGATCGATTAGAGCAACGCATTCGTCGATATTCCTAGCTCTATACCGGGCACATCGTAAAATAGTTTCTTTCTTGGCCACTGGTGGCGCTGCACATGCGATGGCGGCCGTTTTTGTTGCTAATAATCAGGGCGGACAAAAATGGTTTGTCATAAGCGAACTCTGTCTTAGGTCGGTTAGGTTAGGGTTCACTTGTGTCCCTCAGACCAGAAATAGACACCCCGCGCAGCGGGGTGGCGTCGACTTGCTGGAGATTATCAGTCCGCACTTCTTATTTTTTTTAATTTACCTAATTCAATTTTGGACACCCTACTTACGTATAACGGTGAGTATTGAACGATATGCCGGCGTTTCATGATATGCAGAGATGTACAAAATACTTTTTAAAAAGTATTTACTTAAATACAAAATACAAATACTTTTCTAATTTAGTATTTCAAATGCAAAATACAAAATACTTTTGCTTTTTGTATTTAAATACTAAATACAAAATACGTATTTTCAAAATACTTTATTCAAATAAAATACTTTCAAAAAGTAATCGAAACAAAATCGAAGTCAATCTCGTTAAAAAGCGAAGCGTAACGTCATGTTGCACAGATAATAACGTTAATTTTGTTTTAACTGTCATTTTGCACATATACTGTCAAAGTTGCAGCGCCTCTAGTGGCCATTTGCCGATTCGCTGACCCATTCACTTGAAAATTTCAGTGGTAAAGGTAATACTTTCGAAACTTATCAGTAATAAAGTATATTTGACAAATATGAAATACATTTCGAAAAGTATTTCAAATAAAATACAAAATACTTCAAAAAAAAAGGGTTGAAGTACAAAATACTGTATAAAACGTTATTTTGTATTTGCATTCTAAATACAAGTATTTCAAATAAGTCACAACTCTGAAAGTAACTTATGATATGATCGAAGCTTATATTTATATTACATACTTGCCACAATGCCCACAATGACATCTTTTTTGAAGTGCTGTTTATGTACCGGTTTTTTATAAATATATTTTTCTATTTCTGTATTTTTATTTGTCATTTATACATTCATAATCACTTAAATACGAATCGTTAAAATAACGTATTATTTATTGCCTACACGGCATATTGTTTAAATACAATTTGTTTTGGCATTTTTTAAAGACATTTCGAGCGAACAACACAGAAATAATGAAATAGCTGCCAACACTGCAAAACGTAACAGTGACTTTGAGGATTGTCAAGAGGGGTCCCTCATATATTATTGGTCAGGTTTTATATGCGTTTTGTTTCATCTGTCATTTTGCGCATAGACTTTAAAAGCAGCTGCGCCACTAGTGGCCATTTTTTGTTTTTACTGAATCGCGGAATGCTTTAGAAAAATGAAGCTAAGAATAAAAAAGTATTTTGTATTTTACAAACCATTTTACAAATACAAAATACGTCTCGAATAGTATTTCAAATAAAATACAAAATACTTTTAAAAAAAAGTACTTAAGTACAAAATCCAAAATACGTATTTTGTATTTTGTATTTGTATTTTAAATACAAGTATTTCAAATATGTCACAACTCTGATGATATGCCTAGGAATTTCATGATCAGCCTAAACGTCACTGGCTTGGCCAAATCATGAAATGCCGGCGTTTCATGATATGCCTAGGAATTTCATGATCTGCCTAAACGTCATTAGACAAATCGTTAAACGTTAAGTTTTGAACGATATGGCGGATGTCCTTTAGCCAAATCATGAAATGGCGGCGTTTCACGATATGCCTAGGAATTTCGTGATCTGGCGGATTTTACGATCGGCCGCCGACATAGACACTGTTTCAGCAGGATCTGCTTCAATTTACGGCCAAACATATTGTAATTTGTTAGCGACTTCAATTCTATGGGTAATTTGTTAAATAAACGAATACTCTGATAGCACTCAGCGTGCTTGACTATTTGGAGCCGAGTATCAATGCTTTGAGGCAGATTTTTTATTCTTGAGGCTAGCCGAAGGTCCCGTTCCTCTTCCGATTCTATCTAAACCTTATCAGGTAGTGTTGAATTATATCACTAAATTATTAATTATGTTCACAATTACTATACCACTGGTGAAATGATCTCCATGGTACATTATCGGTCTCAATTGTCGCAAGCTAATCATATCGTGAAATATCATCAGATCATAGTGAGAAAAACGACGTACATAATGTAAGGAACCACACATAACTCAGTCAGTTTAATGACGTGACAGTGATGTGAAAAATGTGAAATATCTAACATACAAACAAACCAATTTTTCGCATCAAATTGCAAGGTGACAACGATTCGGAATAATTTACAGCACAATCCTTTCGGGCTGCTGAGAATGTATGACACCATTCGGCGGCTCCATGTTTCATCGGCCGCCGCCGCCGAGGGCGCGGATGGCGCACGGGCCATTGGGTCCATTCAGCGGTGGCGGGTGGGGAAGGGGGAGGGACGACCGGCGCGGGGGCAGATAGCGCGCGCAATCGCGCGTGACGCGCGCTACATCACCACGCTTATGAGTCCGCACTATCGCCATATAGCAACGTGGTGTGGGGCGGCACCTTTGTCAGGTAATCAGTATTCGTGATCGCGAATACAAAAATTACTCTCCGAGCTATACGCACGCGCTTTGATGTGGAAAGTACAATGCTCGCTACTTGGGTTGATTCTATAAAGATGTATTTTCGAACAATTTCGACGGGGAAGGATCCGGTGTCTTGATAAGTGTAGAGTGTACCTCCCGGTGGTATAATGTCGTCAAAGCTCAAGAGTATGCGATTTGTTGAATAAACAATTGTACATATAAAAAACCGGCAACGGCATGCGCCCAATATGGAATCGCAAGTGTCCAATAGCTGTCGTTGACCGCTTACTAAGGAGGAAGGAGGCAATATTGATGAAAATTTAGTAAGTAGATGAGTGCTATGTTTTGATGTAGCAGCGTTAAATGAGTTTAAAGGTAAACGAATCCTATTTGCACACGTGACGTCTCATCCGGGCACTTATGGCTCGTTATCTCCGGTTTCCTTGCGAGTATAGACCCGTTGTGCTCTTAAACCCGCCGCTGCCGTTACCAGGCACTCCGCCCTTAACTCTCTTTTATTGAATTTCGGCCAGGGTAAATAGAATTTCGAATATGACTCGATTAAACGAAAGATGGCATTATATTTTCCTTATGGCTTAGGAAATAAATAACAGGCAATGATGCGCAATAATATCTGGGAGCCCGATGATGACCTGTTTGCATAATGGTATATGCATATTTTTGGTAGGTGGTAATTTTTCGCTTTTATTTTATTGGTAAACATCACTTGTGAATTTCAATGAAAGTGAATGTGAAGCAGACTGTCAGGCGCGGGGAGGGTGAAGGAAGGCGGGAAACACCATCGGTGGTAAGTAAACATGTCAGTTGTTTTACCGTCGATTGTATACAATTTCAATTAAAACTTTGTTTCCGGATGATGGAAACACAACTTAATAATGAAATACCTATATTCGAGACTTAAACTTTAAATGAATAAAACCAAAAATAAATTTAAAAATGTAGTACTTAACCAGTTTCGCCTCAAATCATTTGTAATTAAAATGTAGTAGAATAGTTTAAGTGAATAATGATGGCCAGAGAAGTTTGTTCGCACTATCCGAGGGCGCGCGCACTCGAGTTAATGCACTTATGCGTCCCTGTCTTCACCTCACATGGCGAGTGCCGTTGCATTGCAAAATCTACCTTATGTACAGTGTACTTAGTTGTATTTACATTGTCGTAGCGACGAGGGATACGACGTTGGCAAGGTAACAGTATATTTTAACGGTGGTCGGTAAATTGCTGCACTCGCTGAAAGAGTCGGGATTCCACACGTGCAGCGAGGCCACAAAGGGCTGTAAGCAGTAGTACAACCTAATAGTAAAATTTTCAGCGATACTTAAAAATATAATGGCTTGGATGCTTTTTAAACCGAACGAGTGCAAGAACCCATAATATAGGGTGAGTGAGCAATCTGAACGGGGCAATGAGGGGAAATCAGAAATTATACATGATAGAGTTCATCTAGGAATTCATAGATTTTAGAATTAAAAGAAATACTAAATTCAACGTTTTTCAACCTTCCTAGATGGCTGATAATTAATAAGTCTATCTAAGTGGTCTGATTTACTACCAGACCGAATATTGCATGGCATGTGCAATATTCGGTATGGCAATAAATCTGTAAAGTAAATAATTCAATTTTACTAATATGGTGAAAAATGACAAATAATTGATATAAATTCAACTATTTATTTCAATGATTACTTTTCGTGATTTATTTTTGAAGCATATTGTTTCTAAGGACGAGGTGCTGCTTAGCGTTGTCTGCGCACCGTTCCGTGCCGTACCGTAGTGCGGTGAGCTCGCTTGAAAGGGCACAGAATTACATCAAATAATTACCTCAGGCCCCAGCGCAAGTTTCCAGCTGCATGCCTCATAATAAATACGGAAAGCTCTCATTTTTGAGGGAGCTTAACGATGAGTTTTGCATTTATGATTTCGGCTTCACTTTGTGTGGAGTGGTTTTAAATGTGGTAAAACTTGGCATGTGGCGCTGAAAGTATTATCAACGCGTTTAGGATAAATAATCGACCAAGTGCGTGTCAGGCCACGCGCAGTGTAGGGTTCCGTAGTTGCCTGTCTGTCTTTAGTTATGTACATCAATACGCGCGAGCCAACTAAATGGTGCGGTTGCGTCGAATTTGTACGAAAGTTGGCTTTCTAAGTACAATAAGAATAAAAATAAACAAGATTTTAATCTACTGTTTTGTCGGCGTGGTTGATTTGTATACCCACTAGCTTCCGGCCGCGACTTTGGCTGCCTGGACCCGGGATAAAAACTATCCTTTATTTCAATCCAGGCTATAAACTATCTTCGTGCAAATTTTCATCCAAACCGGTTGGGCCGTTTAAGCGTGATTGAGTAACAAACATCTAAACATCCAAACATCTAAACTGTCGCATTTATAATATTAGTAGGATGCCGTATCACAGCTTTCTAGTTTAGTTTTTACTACCTAGTAAGGGTTACTGAGCTAAGCCGAAGACGGACGGACGGACAGGCAGATAGACATGGCGAAACTTAAAGGGTTCCTTGTTGACATTTCAGTGTCGGTGGCCAGCCACGACCAGGCCTTTAAATAGCGCTATTTTCGTATAGCGCTATCTTTTATAACGTTATTATTCCTAAAACCGCTATACTCGAAAACGATATTTGACGCGCTGTATAGCGATATCCATTATAACGTTATAAATCTAAACCATTAATATAAAACCGATACTTTTTTAACCGATATAATAATGTAATAACGTTATAGGCTACCCCTTTCTCGCATTCAGTATAGCCTACTCGTGCAATGTAAGCGATGTGATTACGTAACGTAGGTTGTTTGTTAGAGTGCACGACGTCATAGTAAAATAGAGAATTTTTCGATTTGCTCGGCTTGTCGGCGCAGGTTGTAGCCTGATACGAATATCCTGACTAATAATTTTCAAATCAGATTGTCTTTAGCTACTCTGTGCCTCATTAATCGGAAATGCATCATCCCATTAAAAACATGCCATCTAAAAAAGTGGTCAAGTCTCGAAACTCTTCCACCGTAAAAAGTTGTGAGATATTTCGTAGAGCCAAGTCTCAGGCATTCTTTTATCTTTATTTGCTTGCTAAATAAAATTTTGTGACTTGGCAATCACACAATACTACATAGCTTTAGGTATGCAGAAATCCATTAATGCAGAAAAGTGGTGTGATTTGGCAATCAGCGAGTTACAGAATTTTATTTAGCAAGCAAATAAAGATAAAAGAATGCCTATAAGACTTGGCTCTACGAAATATCTCACAACTTTTTACGGTGGAAGAGTTTCGAGACTTGGCCTCTTTTTTACATGGAATGTTTTTGCTTGCTAAATAAAATTCTGCAACGTGGCAATCACACAACTTAACTGTATTTATAGATTTTTGCATACTTACCTAAAATTATGTAGTATTGTGTGATTGCCAAGTCACAAAATTTTATTTAGCAAGCAAATAAAGATTAATAAGAATGCCTGAAACTTGGCTCTACGAAATATCTCACAACTTTTTACGGTGGAAGAGTTTCGAGACTTGGCCTCTTTTTTACATGGAGTGTTTTTTATGGAATCTCACTTCTTTTTCTAGGGTAATGTGTTATCCATACATACAAACTATGAATGCAGGCCCATTCTTGCTTTTGAATTTTCCCATTCACTGCAAATGTAACTTTGTAATCCTATATATTTGTATAGGATTACAAAGTAATGTATACAGTTGGTGTATCTAGAAAACTGGGTTGAAATAGCATTTTTTTATAATTTTCCCTTTATGTGGCCATTAAACCCTAACTGTACCAAATTTCAGCTCTCTGAGTTTATGGGAAGTACTAGTTCTATTTTGATGATCATGAGTGAGTGAGTGTCATAAATGCGAAACTTTGCTTTCGCTTAACTTCGGAACTAAATGACCTACAGACTTGAAATTTTGGATTTTAAGTATGTGATTATAGCTTACTGGATGACGAAAATTTCTGCATTCTGGTCTTATCCAGAGGTTCTCAAATAGGGGCCTGAAAATGTGGCGAAATGGTTCCAGTAAAGGATGGTACGGCAGTGTTTGCTTCGCGCTCGACTTGGCGGGGGCACTGCCGTGCCCCCAGATATTAATGGCATTGTTATAACATGGTAAATTATTTATAATTTAAATGCCTGCATCAAATGTTTCTGACTAATTCATCAACGCACAGCCGAAACTACTGGGACTAAAAAGAAGGGACAAGATGGAATTTTTGGAAATCCCATCCCTAAGGGGGTTAAATAGGGGTGCAAAGTTTGTATGAGGGAAACTTTTTTTTTTACTATTGACTTGAAACTTTGTAGGAAGATTACTTATTAAGATGCATAAAAAGTTCTTGCAGCGTTTTAGAAAATTCCACTCCTAAGGGGGTTAAGTAGGGGACAGGGGTGCAATGTTTGTATGGGGGAAACATTATTTTTTGAACTAGAGACTTGAAACTTTGTAGAAAGATTACTTATTAGAATAGAAAAAGGTACTTTCTGTGTTTTAGAAAATTTCATCCCTAAGGCGGTTAAATAGAGGTGCAAAGTTTGTATGGAGGGAACTTTATTTTTTGAGCTAGAAACTTCAAACTTTGTAGAAAGATTACTAAATACAATACAAAAAAGGACTGTCAGCGTTTTAGAAAATTCCACCCCTAAGGGGGTTAAATAGGGATGAAAGGTTTGTATGAGAAACACTTTTTTTGAGCTTGAGATTTGAAACGTAGAAAGATTACTTATTAGAATAGAAAAACAGTTAGTACTTTTAACATGTTAGAAAATTCCATCCCTAAGGGGGTTAAAAAGGTACTTATGCAAGATTAGGATGAGAAACATTTTTTTTGAGCTAGAGATGGGCAACTTTGTGGTACGATTACTTATTAGAAAAAAAAAATCCTTTCATAGTCTTGGAAAAATACCACCCCTAAGGGGGTTAAAAGTGTTAAAACGGTATTCAAGGTTTATATGGAGAGCAAGAAAATATACTTAGTAAGATATTTCTAATGTCAGTCTTAGTCTGTATGTTAAAAGACAACAAAACTGATTTCAGAGTTTTTTTTTAATTCATCCCCTATAGGCGTTAATGGGGCTTCAAAGTTTATATGGAGGGAAAAGTCATTTTTTAAGTAAGATTTTTTAATTTTGGTCTTAAAATAGAGAGAGCAGATTAGTAGATTTTTTTATTCATCACCTAAGAGTGTTTAATTTAAAGGGGATTCGAAGGCCGTATAGGGTCAAGACAATTTTAAAGTAAAGCATTAGTGTAACTACGATTTTAGACGGTTTGTTTAAAACTAAAAAATACATTTCAATGTTTTTGAAATTCATCCCTTAAGAGGGTTTCTAGGGGGTTCAAAGTTTATACGAAGAGCAAGATATTTTTAAAATACTAGATTTATTACTTAGGTTATGGACCGTTTGTTTAATGATTAGAAAACGATTTCAGCGTTTTTTTTATTCATCTCCTAAGAGAGTTAAAAGGTTTGAAGGTTGTATAGAGAGCAAGACCTTTTTTAAAGTAAGACTTACAGATTTGAACAGTTACCAGAAATGTAGGATAGGTTAGGTTAGAACTGCGATGCTCCCAGAATCGAATAGATTTAATCAACATTGGGTACTTATTATTACAACAGTAATGTAGCTTAGTAGACATATAAAAATATATTTTTCTTTAATACTGTATGAAAACGTCTGTTGATGATTCTTCAGATATTTATGTTTGTAAAAACGAAGGTTTCAATTTAGATTTATCAATTTAAACTAACGAACTCATCGCACTGTTACCTTTTACGTAGGTCTAATCCCTGAACGGATTTAGATGAAATTTCCCGTACAGATAATTTGAGACCCTTGGAAGGATATAGGATAGTTTTTGTATATCTTTAAGATGGTAGAAGTGTGTTTGGGACAGCGATAAATAGCTTGCACCGAACATAATTTAATAGCAATATTTTTTCTAAGACCATAACAAGTTCCACGCGAACGAAGTCGCTGGCAACAGCTAGTTATTTACATAAATATTTAGTGACTAAGGAATAATTAGAAAAGGAGGATGAATCGTAAGAAAAGGAGGATCGATATATATTTATGTGTACCAACCGTCCTTGGTCTCCCCTATCTATCGTGAGCCTATCTAGACAGATTATGGCGAAGAACCGAAATCGAAAATTCACACATTCTTTGGTTTAATAATCAGATTTTATTTAACTTGTCGTTTTCGGAATGGCTCTAAATCAAAAATAAAATAAAATGTCGGAAACTATATTTTAATTTTATTACGATTAATGAACAAAAGCACATACCAACATACCTATGCATAATTTTTTGCTCACGGCAACACCGTCGGTCGGAGGGCTTGTTTGGAATAGGTCCTAATACTGGGAGTCTGCGATTTAGTGCCGAAACAAACAATTAACATAGAAAAATATTGACCCTCTTACATATTGTAATAGTGTATACCTAGGGGCTATTAAGATTGGCACTCTTTCTTTTTTATTTATGAGCAAGTCCACGAATCTGTGGACAGCGTTGCGTTTCCTGCGTCCCATTTTTATTCCGCCATTTATCGTCGCAACCAACCAAATATTCACAATTCACAACCAATTTGCAAATGATCGAGGTAAACAAGCATTAATAAGATTTAGAAGCTAGAACAACGTAACGGCAACGTCGCACGTCGCGCTACGGCCCACGTGGTGGCATGTTGGCATTGGCACAGAGCGGCAACGGCGCAGCCGTAGCGCGCGGCTCGCATTTTAAAACGATATTATATCGTTATTATATATCGTTCTGTTATTCATTCTGTTACGGTATTTATATCGTTATGGAGAATATTGGTTTTGTTATAACGTAATTTTCGAACACTAACGGAATATACCGTTATAATTCCGGTTCATTTTATAACGTTTTAAAGGCCTGGCCACGACAGAGCGACCGCACTTATAAAATGAGTGTGTGTTTCTCTTTCTAGATGTCGACATCATCCTGAAGACCCCGGTTCAATTCGATTCGTCATATTTGCATTAATATTGCACTTTATAATGTGTTCAGCGCGCTCGTTCTGACACGTTAGCTCAGCGCACGCGGATTCGATTGGAATGTGAACGCAAGCAACGCATTAATGTATACATAAACGGACTTCATCACAAATAACTTTAGAAATAACATCACTATCAAGGCATTTTCCAGCTGTCTGATATAATCTGACTCCATTCCAGATATCTGCTTATCGTTATCAAAGCCCCGTCTTCCTTCACTTGAGCCCTACAAATTAGCCGCCTCTGTCCACAGTGTTATCTCATTGATGCGGCAGGGTACTAACTCGCCGGCTCCGTAATGACCTGGACAACCTTATCTAAGTAAGCCGGCGTTTTCTCTCCGCCTGTGAAATAGGATGATTAGCTCTCTCGATAAAAGTACTTTCAATTGTTTTGTGTTAGTCGGCGACAATTGAGCTCTTTTAGAGTTGGAAAGGAATCTGATGATCAAAATGGCATTTTATTAAGTGCTCGTCCTGCAATCCCACTAAGTTGATTAAACGTGCTAAGTTTCTTTCTATTTTTAAAACAAGACTCAAGGATTACTATTTTTGTCTTCCGTAACTAGTCATTCCTACTTGGTATGAGCTGTTTTCGATTGTAAGTGATACTGTTTCTATGACATTTAGTTATTGTACGTGTATGTAGGGTTATATGTATATTTGTATTTATGTAAGTGTGTCTTTCTTAAAGTTAAGTTGTTTATATTCTGTTTTTCTGTTTTCACCTGCTCAAATCATAGTTGCATCTACTCCACCACCCAAAGGTCTGGAAGAGATCGCTGTTTAGCGATAAGACCGCCTGTTGTCTACCATTGTTATTGTTTAATTTACCTCTATTTTTCTTTTATCTACTATTTCTGGTGAGCAATAAAGAATATTTGTAATTGTATTGTTGTAAGTATTTCTGTTTTATTTGAATAAACAACTATAGATTTTAAGCCCAACATCTGTCTTTTCAAGGAACTATTTATAGTTTCGTGCTAAAGTTGGCAAAATGTAATTATTATTATGTATCAACCAACCTAACGCCTTCTTAAGTTAATGTTACGCTTATCAATTTTCACTCACACATTATAGTTGCATTGCATGTATGATTCGTACACATACTCACGGGTATAAAACATAAAGTAGTAGGTATTTTATCTGTCAATAAACAAGGTTAACAAAAGGTTAATGACCTTTGGTATGAGACTAGCAAGTTATATGTTCTTAATAAAGCCGGCTACACCATTGGCGGAACGAACGGCCACTTATTTCCCTTCGCCGGATGATCTTTATGACCTTTATGTTGCTCTTCTGTTAGCAAATCGCGACGTAATTTTACAACACAAATGTGTAACATACGAAAACACAATGTACGAGGACGAGTTACTGTTATCTACACTCAATGAAATAAATCGGCCGCGATCATTGCTCGTCAAGTAATTTTATTTAGTAAATAGCTCCTAATACGAGGACCATTACAGAGAGGGTAGACATGAATACGCGCTCGAGTGAGCAGTTTGTAGACCTTATCCCGTTGTGATAAGGTTCACGAATGGTTAGCAAACTTTGTTCGGTGGTGCAGAGTTGCCTCCCGCTGCGATCCACCCGCAGCTCTATTCGTATGGAATATTGCGCATCATATTGAAGTAACGGAACATGCTATTAAGATATTAATCATTTGCCATATTCCATTGATTGCCATATTCGGTCGATTCCATTAAGGATTAACTTAGACTGTGTGAGGGCTACGCTCGCGGGCGCGTAATGGCGCTACAGCATGGTCTTAAATACTAGGTGAAGGAAAGCGAGGTGCTCATTTTTAAAGCACGAAAATATAACACGAACACATTGCCTAAGATCATGCTGGGGGGCGAGCCTCTTAAAGTAGTGGACAAATTGAAGTATTTAGGCCACATGCTCACTGCGGACCTGAATGACGATTTGGATATGGAGAGGGAGAGAAGAGCGTTGGCTGTACGAGGCAATATGCTCGCCCGCAGGTTCACACGTTGTAACAAACAAGTCAAGTTGACCCTGTTTAAAGCATACTGGCAAACAATTGACACGTGTAGCCTGTGGGCGAGATTTACTCAGAGGGCCTATAACATCCTGCGTGTGCAGTATGACAACATGAATGCAGTATAACCTTAGGATGCTGTTGAAGCTGCCGAAGCACTGCACTGCATTGGGCATGTTTTTTTATTTTATTGAGAATGTGGTTCAAAAGAAATGCTGCATCTACCCCAGTACTTTTATTTATTTATTTTATTTATTGAACATGCGAGCGAAGGGATTTTTTTTTTGTATAAAAGACATGATCGCAAGTTGGATAGCTCACAGAGCCAATTGTATAGGGGAAGCGGATGACGTAATGAATGGTGATGATAAAATGCGTGACGATTAACTATAGCACGCTAAATGTGTCTAAGGCCTGTTCATTAATTCGACGGAGTAAAATGACGTTTCATGTCTTGCCAGTTTTTTAGTAGTAGTAGTAGTAATTTTTTATTGCATTAAATGTGGTTAACAAAAGGTCTTAATTATTATAATTTAAAAGGATCATGCACTCATTTAGCTGACCTGCAGCGTGCAAAATGTACATCTTACATCTAAAATTTCTTGCAGCATGCAACATGTACTTGTACACAATCTTATATTTAAATTGAGATGTCTGAGAGTTGAGAGCAGGAAAATATAATTATAAATCTCTAGTAATTTAGTCGAAACGGCATTTAATAACCGATTATTGAGAATTAAACCACAAACCGTAATCATAGCATCGCACTGTTTGTAATAAGCTGGTATCATTATTTGTTGTGTTTGACATTTGTACCTGTCATTTTACTCCGTGCAATAAATGAACAGATTTCAATTGAGTTTCTGTGGGTACTGACAATGACGTGATGAGAAATTAAGTACCTCAGTGTAGTCGGTGCTCAGCTAAATATAATTGTATTGCTAATTTGCATCTTAACTTGATTGCATGCATTTATAATTGACAGGATTGTTGTATAGTGTGATTTGGGCAGCGACAGCGACTCGGTATATGTATATAGGTCGACACACGTAAAAAGAGCTCTGGCGGCCATACATTTAATATGGCGCGCAGAGCTCTTTTTACGTGTGTCGACCTATAACAACATTGGCTGGATGCAACGATACAACGATGGCTGAGATATGCGTCATACTCGTGGTGTGGTGCTGTTTGTGGAGTCCGGACTTTTCATGCTTGCAAGGGCATAGTACCTAACTACTTAAATACTAGTGTTATTATTATTGACACGTTTTATTGTTATTGACCCTGTACACCTCTGACAATATTACATTAATGTTCCTTTTTAGGGTTCCGTATTTAACAAGGAACCCTTATAGTTTCGCCATGTCCGTCTGTCCGTTCTCGGCTTAGCTCAGTAACCATTACTACTAGAAAACTATAATTCGGCATGGATATTATAAATCAATCACGCCGACAAAACAGTACAATAAAATCTTAAAAAAAAAAAACGGTACCTCCCCGTCGTGGTAGTAGTACATATAATGAATTTAAAACGAAAACTATCACGGACAACTAGGCATACGTAGTTACCGAGTAATAGTCGACCAACTTAATGTGTACTTGGAAAGGCCAAAGGAAATTTTCGTACAAATTCGGCTGACGCAACCGCACCGCACGTCGATGTAACTAAGACAGACAGGCAACTACGGAACCCTACACTGCGCGTGGCCCGACACGCACTTGTCTGATTTTTTTATTTTGTTTTGACGCTTAGCATTAAGAATAATTATTAATTGTATTTGGACGCTCAGATACCTTATATATCTCTGGAATACTGAATTCATATTATTAGATTAAGAAAGTTATCATCCCAAAGCCAATTTTGTTTATCTAAATATAATAATATATATGGTGCTCGAAAATACTCATACTTACTGCCTAAAATAATAAATGAATTACCTGAACATGTACAAAACTTATATGTAAAAGGCTGTAAATTAAGAAAAATATTAAAGATGCACTTTTTAAAATGCAATAATGTAACCTATATTCTGTAAACTAAGTTGTACTAACTAACCTACTTAAAATACTTAGTTTTTAATTTAGCTATAAATTAGATCAAAAGAATAATAAGAACTCCCCATCGGCACACAAACCTCTCCAAGGTTTTGCCTAGATGGGCTTTGTAATGATATTCATTGTTTTTGTCTTAATCAATAAATAAATAAAAAAAAAAATATCATTAACTTCTTGTTAATGCTGATACAGACCTTATATCGAATGTTTAATGGTCATATTTTGCAATCTTGTTTTGTTTTCATGAACTCAGTGACATTTAGTTTGTTAACCGTTTATATCGGTCCTTAATCTGCAAATTTTAAATTATTATTGCGTAAGAGTATTATTATTTTATTGTAAATTACCGTTTGACATGTAAAAGTGCCCTTGTAGCCCTATTTGCAGAATAAATAATTGATTTTGATTTTGATTGCTGACACAGCATTCGACTGTGCTCGGGTGGGCAGCGGCGGCGGCGGCCGGCACGCGCGCCCGATCGTGTAGAAAAATAGTAAGAATACCGACTTCACGGTGTATTTATTCCACGCGCGGTGTCCCCCGCCTCGGCGAGGCACGTCTTGCGGGGACCCTTATCAGTCCACTCCATGTGAATGCTACGAGAACGGAATATGTTCATTGCGTGGATCTGTTTCGATCGTGTTCAGTCGTAAGTAGTTTAGTTCGTGGCGTGCTAGGTCAAGACTGTGAAGAGTCCTCGACGTTGCGTTTACCGTGAGATTGTCACATATTTGTTGTGTATCTTAATGCATTTTGAATAGCCGAGTTTTACAGATTGCCGCTGTCACATCCATACATCCAAAACCCGACCATTAACGAATAGACTAGTTGGAAAAATTACATAACTTTGTCTAAGGCACTGCTAGTAGTATTAGTCTACTACAGTTGCTTAATGAAATATGTGCCGCTTGAACAGACAGGAACCTCTTCATTCTTAAACTATGCCACTACAACCGCTGACGTGTCGGCGATATTTCAACAGAATAAACATTCTTCACAGCACAAAGCTCAACCGAGTAGAGTGTGGACTTTGGACGGCGAGTGCAGTGGAACGCAAACAGTGTTGTTTGCCGGCGACCGGCGGTGCGATAAATCAGCGGCCGCGACCGCGTCCGACGGACATTTGTCCGGCGACCGGACCGGGCTTTAGCCGGACACGTCTTTACCGCGTCCTTACGGACCAAATTACACTGCTTACTCGCTAGTTCAACGAAGGAATAGAAAGTAGCTGAGGATAATAATGTTGCTCGTACACAGCCATTCTTATGTTTTTATTGCTATTTAATGAAATTGATATTGAAAATAAGATTCCTGACGAATAAATAAAAATATAACAATGCATACTTAACTGTTCCATGTTCACTTAATGTATTGCCTAAGCAACATGTACCTACTTAAGAAATATTATTTCCGATACGTTGGAAAGTTTATATTATAGATATGGATGTATTCAATTACGTCTATATACGAAATTCCGTGTTTCTAAAATGAATATGAATGAAAGATCTAAAACTAATCTGACAGCTGAAGATACGTTTATACGTTTCCGTTGACGAAGCAAAACTGAGGCAAGTTGCTGTAATTGCCTCAGTTTTATATATAGTGTGCCACTTTTGGAGCGCTTATAACCTGCTTCCGTACCCAAAGGGTAAAACGGGACCCTATTACTAAGACTCCGCTGTCCGTGCGTTTGTCTGTCTGTCTGTCTGTCTGTCTGTCCGTCTGTCACCAGGCTGTATATCATGAACCGTGATAGTTAGACAGTTGAAATTTTCACAGATGATGTGTTTCTATTGCTGCTATAACAACAAATACTAAAAAACAGAATAAAATAAATATTTAAGGGTGCTCCCGTGGCGTGATTTTTTAAACCTTTTTAGGGTTCCGTAGTCGAGTAGGAACACTTATTTTTATAGATATTGGTACGGACGGAACCCTTCGTGCGCTAGTCCGACTCGCACTTGGCCGTTTTTATATTACAATAGCTTCCGCCCGCAACTTTGTCTGCGTGGTCCTGGGATAGAAAATATCCTATATTTCAATCCAGGCTATATTTATTTATGATTAATTATAAGGGAAACCGAATGGGATAATTCCAACCTGTGACGAGGTCCAATCCCGACTGCCTCTATTGTAAAGACAGAACCCTGTACATGGATTCTTGTGCAATATTAAAGAGGTGTAATTATTTTACATGCCATATTGTAACATTTGAGTGTCACCAAGGATAATTTCAATTTAAATCACTGAGTCTGGTAGCAGCCAATTGATATAACAATAACTATAAATGTAAATAGTGGTTGGTACGATCGATTGTGATCCTATTTTTGTATTTAAAATCGTTTGGAGAGGGAATGCAAGAGTACAAACCTGATTGTATATTCTTGTCACTTCCAAGTGGTAATTTTCACTGCACTTTTGCGTTGCCGTGGCTATTGTCATACCTCGATGGCTTCATTATTGATACCTTTTTCATTCTGCATCGTTTGGATTATCCAAACTTTAACAATAAAGCTAATAAGTAAAGAAAAACAGTAGTTCTCCTAAATAAATATTATGACATGACGTCTGTCGGTGTTGACAGCTGAGTACCACAGATACGCCGAGAGCGGTATACGTGTGGATAAGAATGGAGTCCTCCAAAACAAGATAGGTCCTCTATTAATATATTTAATATTTATTAAATAATCATAAAGCATAATTGAAAGAATATCTAAATTATTTGCAATGATTACATTTTGGGAATTAGGTAATGTTGTTTTCGCGTAGAGAAACTGTTATATCACGGTGTTGCCTCCTTAAATCAATTGCGTTCCATTACAGGTGTATGCCGTTTCGTAGTTGTCTTCCTATTGACTCATATATTTTCTTTTCTTGCTATTTTGGTGGTTCCACGCCCAAAATAAGCATAACCTGCGGTTCGATGAGTTCTGCCGACTCTTACGAGTGAATCCTAAGTAAATTATATATTACTTATTTTTATCGGAATTTGGAACGTATGTGAAACGGATTATTTTCACCAGATGACCTCTAGGAAGATAGGTCGTGGCTGCAGGCATTATTTGGTATTTGTTTCATTAGCTGGTTGCCGATAATGTGCTTCTAAGTGAGAGTATCGATGTCGGGTAAGCGAAATTGTCCTAAAGTGGCTTTGTTCCACCTGGCCGATCATGTTTCCTATCTTTCGTTTCTGTTTCCAGTCTCTGGCCATCGAACCAACTTCTACAATATGTGAGGGATAAATTTCCATTGAAGCCCCGCCGACACACAGCACCAATGGTAAGCTTTGTGCCCAGTTTTATCCGTTCTTCCAACCTAATAAAAGGGTTGTATCCCGTATATTATTAGTCTCACATAATAATACGTCGTGTATTTTGTCCACAGCGGAATCAACGCCCACACCTGTCCATGTGGCAGTTTTAGAATTTTAACCGTAAACCCGCTATGTCGCGGTAAGTCTTTAAACTCTTTATTTAAATAAAAAGAAAACGAAAGTGTCTCTAAAAAGCTCAATCACAAATTCCAAGTTTATATCTGGAACATTTTTGTTCACAGGGTTTCAGTGTCAGGGTCCAACCATGTGATACAACAGTAGGATTACTTCTTGGTATGTAGCGGATTAAACGGTATACCTGGTCCATGTTGACCGTTTAATAACTTTTGTACCTGGGGAATAGTTCCTCTTTAACTCTGCAATGTATATCGTGCTGTACTACGAGTACAGACTTCCACATGTGTGTGAAGGAAGGCCTGCCTGCTAACCTGTCGCCATTGGGTGCGTGGTATACCTACCCGGTGTGTTGCGGACCATCGCGACTGTGGTGCTGGGGAAGCAGTGCGGCTTATCCGAAATGCGGTTAAATAGCTGAGTAACTGTAACAGCTGGTAATGTATTAATACTTTTGTTTCATGAACTTTAGACACCACGTGTCATAGACATTTATAGTGAAATCTGATGATAAAGCAAGACTTTTATAGATACAGTGTAACAGTGCCCTTATAAAAAAGTGTGTGGAAATATACTTCTCTATATTTACTAAGGACTGGTTTTATTTAAGTATGTTCATTCAGCTTGAGTATTGGTAATTGTCTGGCGCTCTGTATTTCTTATAAATTTTGACAATTGCTTACCTCCGAGGGCGGTCTAATTTCAACCCATACCTTGAGACCACTTGGGTCTATTTCTTACCACTGAGCCTAGCCTGACTATTACAAGTGGCGCCCAACGTGGGGCCTCGGATGAATGACATGCTTAAATAAATTTGTTTATAAGGTGAATATTTCAGGTACAAAATAAACTATAGGGATACCAAACTTTCTTTTGGTAACTCTAGCTATTATCTTACTGGCGTTGATACCATATTACTTTGAGTTGTGTTGTGTGTAGGTTAGGGTGGTATTGGCTAACTTAACATGAATAGTAAGTGCGGTTACTTACTAAACTAATATTTTTAACTACTTAAATTCTAAAGTAATGTCTTCAAACTGAGACATTTAACACTGTGTTTTAGAATAATATTTGTAAACGTTATATGAATAGTAGGTGGACATACTCACAAACATAAACATTTTCATAAAAGTTTATCAAATTACTTTTAAGGTCTTCACATGGAGACATTTAAAAAAAAATATGTGCATGTTTAAATTTTAAACTTAAAACACTAGTGTGTTCAAACTTTGCCCATTGCGGTTATTGCCTTGTTAAGGTGAGTATTACTAAAACATTTTGTATTTAAGCTGCAATTCTAATATAAGAAATTTACTTAGTTAAGTATAACCAAACGGTAACTATTTCTAAACAGCATAAATAATCTGATTTATGCATTATATAAGTGTGTACTTAATTTATTGATAAAAGTACATGGTATTGATAAATACTTTTCTGTGTTATACATATCTCTGGAGATCATTCGTTTTGATATGGACTAGGACCATTTGTAAATGAATTTGGAATTTATGTGATTGGTCTAAACTTACCAAAATACTAAACTTTTATTTTAGTTCTGGACAAGAATAAAATAATTAAATTTGTTTTATTTTTGGACTTAAAAAAAAAAAAAAAAAAAATAATAATAATGGATTTTATACAAGCCGGCTGCAGTATTTCTTATCTGAAGAAGGACGAAATATCTCATGAACTTATTATTAGGGGATGTAAGGTGAACCCCGTGTCTCGTCGTAGTAGCCTACAACAGGTTCTTGTGCAAACTGCCGACCTTACTCAAAAGGGCGGTGTGAAGTTAGACCTTTCTGGAAATTTTGACGCCTCAGTGGAAACATCGATAGTTCAACGGAAAGTGGAAGAGATCGAAAGGGCATTGCAGGATATTCCAACACTTTCTGCTAAATCTCGTTTACTTGCACGTTGCAAATATCTTCTTTGTCGTGTTTCGCGTTTACCAGCGGACAAAGAGGACGTTCAACTTCTTAAAGTTACTTTGAACGCTATTATGGATCGCTTGCAGGTCGCCAGTGGGTCAGATTCCGATGGTGACGACAGTGACGTCAGCTCGAATAACGTTCCAGCCCAAGTGATTAAAAAGATCATTTATAAAACTGAAAAACAGTTTAATATCAATACGTTGAATCTTAAATATAACGGCAACTCGTGCGCCCGTTTATTTTTAAGGCGTTTAGAGGAATTGCGTGTCGCTAGGCAGATTTCGGAACAGAGCGTTTTCCGCGGCTTTCCGGAAATTCTGGATGGACCAGCGTTATCGTGGTTTCGATCTAGGCGTGAACAATTCACCTCATACTATGACGTAGTCACAGCTCTTCGTGAGGATTTTGATATCCCGGATTTAGACTTCAAGCTGCTCCAAGAAATTCGTTCCCGCACTCAAGCTAGGGATGAGTCTATTGTGTCGTTTGTTTCTGTGGTGTTAGGTATGTTCGAGAGACTGAACAAAAAGGTGTCCGAAGAAGAAAAATTGGACATCCTCACTCGCAACATCCGACCTGATTATAGCAGGGAATTGGCGTTACAAGACGTTACCACCATATCACAATTGACTTCTTTGTGCAAGCGGATTGAGTTAGCTAAAGTTAGAGCGGATCAATTTCGAGAGCCGTCTTCTTCCAAACCTGATTCTGGTTCTTTCAACCATAAACCGTTAGCGGAACGTAAATATGTTTCGCAGAGTAAATTTCAAAAACCTACTGGTTCTTACCCAAACTCCAAGTCTTATGTAGCGTCTGTTGAACCAGCTACATCTAAGCAGGTTTGTTTTCGCTGCGGTGGTTCAAATCATTCAACTCGACATTGCAAGAGATCGCGAGAGATTGTTTGTTTTAAGTGTGGTGAGAAGGATGTCCGTACGCCGGACTGTCCAAAGTGTAACACCATTTCAAAAAACTAAAAAGGGTTGTTTCTTCTAATACAACATCTGAACTTTCTACTCCCTCGCTCTCTGAAAAAACAACCTACTTTAATCCTCCAAAGGGAGATGATCGACTATATATACTTTTGAATATTCTGGATTTAAAATGTAAAGCGCTCATGGATACAGGTGCAAGTACGTGCTTCCTAGGATCTCATAGCCATGCAATTTTTGCCTCGATTGGAATACCTATCCGTACTCATAAAACTCCTTTAAGACTCCGAGTAGCCAATGGCAATGAATTACTTTGCACTCAGTATATGTCTTTGCCTGTTAATTTCAATAACAACATACAAATTGTACATTTTAATATTCAACCAGAGATAACCACTCCTATTATTCTGGGAATAACATTTTGGAAAACATTTAAACTAGCTCCTGAACTTATCTCAGGTATAACGGCTACTGAATATATTGACAGTCTTTCTGCAGTACCTAGTGAATCGGGTTTAAATGATTTCGAGTCTTTGACATCGGATCAAAAGGCTCAAGTAGAGGATATTACAATGCTCTTTGATAAAATAAATACCGATAAAGTTGGTCTTGGAAAAACTCACTTAATAGAACATGTTATTAATACTGGCGACGCTAGCCCTATTAAACAAAAGTATTACAGACTTAGTCCTACTAAACAGTCCGCGTTGGAAAAAGAACTTGACCGCATGCTTAAGGAAGGGATTGTCGAACCTTCATATTCTCCTTGGAATTCTCCTGTGGTTATGGTTGAGAAACCCAACGGCGATCTGAGACTTTGTCTGGATAGTAGAAAGATTAATGCTGTTTCTAAATCTGACGCGTATCCTTTACCGTACGTAAATTACATTTTAGATAACTTACGAGACGCTAAGTACCTTACGTCTTTGGACCTTAGCGCTGCTTATCACCAAATACCTCTAAGTGAGAACTCTAGAGAAATAACAGCATTCACCGTTCCCGGGAAGGGATTATTCCACTATAAGCGTATGTGTTTTGGTCTCGTGGGAGCTTCCGCTACCATGCAACGTCTCATGGACTCACTTTTTACTGCTGACTATGACAATAAAGTTTTCTGCTATGTAGACGATATTATTATCTGTTCGTCCGACTTTGACGAGCATCTGCGACTTCTTAAGGAAGTATTTGAGAAATTAAAAGCCGCTAATCTAACCATCAACATGAATAAATCTCTGTTTTTCAGAACTGAGCTAAAGTATCTCGGATATGTGGTGGATAGATATGGTCTGCGTACCGATCCTTCTAAAATTGACGTTATTTTGAATTTTCCCATACCTGAAGATGCTAAAGGCATAAAACGTTTTCTAGGTATGTGTGGATGGTACCGTCGTTTCATCAATAATTTTTCAAAGATTGCTCGACCTTTATCACGTCTTACTAGTAAAAAAGTAAAGTTTGTTTGGTCGGAGGAAGCAAGTGAAGCCTTCGACACTCTCAAATCTGCCCTTGTCTCGGCGCCTATTTTAAAGTGTCCCGATTTCAATGAACCTTTCTATATTCATGCCGATGCTTCGTCATATGCCATCGGAGCGGTTTTGACTCAACGTCATAATGACGTTGACCATCCGGTTGCGTATTGTAGTCGTACCTTAAGCAAATCTGAAATTAATTTTTTAGCCACTGAACGGGAATTATTGGCTCTTCTGTTCGCGCTCGAACAGTACCGAGCATACGTAGAGGGTCGTAAATGCTATATAATTACTGACCATGCTTCTCTGAAATGGTTCTCAAACTTAAAAAACCCGACGGGTCGTTTAAATCGATGGGCTTGTCGTCTTAGTCAATTTGAATTCGAACTGATTCACCGGAAAGGTAAAGACAATATTATACCTGATTGTTTGTCTCGGATTACGATAGACGCCATTGACATACTTTCTACACAGGACCCCTGGTATTTAGAGTTGTATAAAAGGGTTACGGATAAACCATCATTGTTTCCCAATTTTAAAATAGAAAATGATAGACTCTTCCGGTTCTCAAAGAATAAATACCGTCTGACAGCTCAATTCGACTGGAAGCTGGTAGTGCCTTATGAGAACAGAAATGAAATACTTTTGAAGTGCCATGATGATGTCACTGCTGGCCATTTTGGTGTAGCTAAAACTCATGCTAAAATTTCTAGTCTCTATTATTGGCCTACAATATATCAGGATGCAAAGGATTACGTGGAGGCTTGTGAAACTTGCAAAACATACAAACCTGTCAATGTTGCTCGTCCCGGTCTTATGGGTAATCCTCGACGTATCTCAGCACCCGGAGAAGCCATTTCTTGTGACATTTTAGGACCATTTCCACAATCCTATCTGAGGAATCAATATTTGTTCGTCTGTACTGACTACTTCAGTAAATACGTAACTATATTTCCACTCCGTAATATAACTGCGAAAGCAATAGTAAAATGTATGGAAAAGGGTATTTTCTTGGTTCACGGAGTACCAAAATATATCTACTGTGACAACGGTGCACAATTTACTTCGAAAGATTTTCGGGAGTTAATAGTAAAATACGGTGTACCTCATCTTTTCTACAACCCTAGGTATCATCCACAGGTGTGTCAAACTGAGAGGGTAAACAGAGAAATTGTCAGAGTCATAGCATCCTACGTGCGTTCAGATCACCGTAATTGGGATAAGAACGTAGCTGAGGTCCAATGTGCTCTGAACACTGCTGTTCACGAGGTTACCAAATTTACGCCTTACTTCTTGACTTACGGTCGAGAGATGATACTAGAAGGATCTTTTTATAACTCTAATGACCCGGTTGACAGAGACACTCTGACTACTGATGTCGTTAATAATTTCTCTGATAAACTAAAGGACTTGAAGTCAATATTTCAAAAAGTACGTGGTTATATGCTTTCGTCTCATGAACGAAACGCACGTTACTATAATCTAAGGAAACGTCCTTTAGAACTTCAAGAAGGACAGATTGCCTATAAACGTTGTTTTCCTTTATCAAATGCTGCTAAGCACTTCTCCGCGAAGCTAGCTCCTCGTTTTGAGAAATGCGTTATTCATAAAAAACGGGGACCTTTAGTATATACTTTAAAGACTCTAGATGGTAAAATACTTGGAAACTTCCATATAAAAGATATAGTTCGACCCGGCGAAGCCGCCCCATCCTCGTGAAAAGGGTAGCGTCTTTCATACTTACCGAATTTTATCGTATTTTACTTACATACATGATATTCTTTGTCAGTATGACAACATCTTTTATTCTATTTGACAGTCGCCTTCAAAAGTTGCGACTTAGTCACCTATGAGATGTAGTGGTTTATCTCACTCATTCTTTTAACATAGTTCTCGTTGTGTTCACGGACCAAGATATCCTTAAATATATGTTTAGTTACGTACGGACCAAACATATCTCCTACTTGTTTTGAAGAAAAACATGTTTTTTTTTTTAAATAGGTTGTCTATTAGGGACACTTATTTTACCTTAGTCACAATGAATAAAACTCGATACCTAATTGTAGAGTTGATTTCAAACCTTTTAAGGACTTTCTTTACTGTAAGAAGTTAACCAATACTTACTTCCAGTTTTAGGCAAATAGATGCAAATCTAGTATCCAGGAAATGGCTAGATACAGATGGCCATTCCAATACTACTTTCATAGGGAATAAGTTTATGTGTACAAGTTAAGGATTCATACGTGTAGTTTTAGAAGTAGATGGATATCCGAGTAAGTTAGTATTAAAGCGCGCATAGATGAGTAAGGCTGTAAGGTGTACACCCGTAACTAATAAGTTAGGCTAGTAAACTCGTTATTTCCATAAGTTCTTCTCTAGTACACCCATAACTAATAAGTAAGGCTAGTAAACTCGTTATTTACATAAGTTCTTTTCTAGTACACTTAGAATCTAGGAGCTAGAATTATGTCCTAAAAGACAGACTTAAAAAAAAAAAAAATTTTACTTTAATTTAATTTTAACGAAAAATTTTTTTTTCCCAACGAAAGGGGTACTGTAACATTTGAGTGTCACCAAGGATAATTTCAATTTAAATCACTGAGTCTGGTAGCAGCCAATTGATATAACAATAACTATAAATGTAAATAGTGGTTGGTACGATCGATTGTGATCCTATTTTTGTATTTAAAATCGTTTGGAGAGGGAATGCAAGAGTACAAACCTGATTGTATATTCTTGTCACTTCCAAGTGGTAATTTTCACTGCACTTTTGCGTTGCCGTGGCTATTGTCATACCTCGATGGCTTCATTATTGATACCTTTTTCATTCTGCATCGTTTGGATTATCCAAACTTTAACAATAAAGCTAATAAGTAAAGAAAAACAGTAGTTCTCCTAAATAAATATTATGACATGACGTCTGTCGGTGTTGACAGCTGAGTACCACAGATACGCCGAGAGCGGTATACGTGTGGATAAGAATGGAGTCCTCCAAAACAAGATAGGTCCTCTATTAATATATTTAATATTTATTAAATAATCATAAAGCATAATTGAAAGAATATCTAAATTATTTGCAATGATTACATTTTGGGAATTAGGTAATGTTGTTTTCGCGTAGAGAAACTGTTATATCACGGTGTTGCCTCCTTAAATCAATTGCGTTCCATTACAGGTGTATGCCGTTTCGTAGTTGTCTTCCTATTGACTCATATATTTTCTTTTCTTGCTATTTTGGTGGTTCCACGCCCAAAATAAGCATAACCTGCGGTTCGATGAGTTCTGCCGACTCTTACGAGTGAATCCTAAGTAAATTATATATTACTTATTTTTATCGGAATTTGGAACGTATGTGAAACGGATTATTTTCACCAGATGACCTCTAGGAAGATAGGTCGTGGCTGCAGGCATTATTTGGTATTTGTTTCATTAGCTGGTTGCCGATAATGTGCTTCTAAGTGAGAGTATCGATGTCGGGTAAGCGAAATTGTCCTAAAGTGGCTTTGTTCCACCTGGCCGATCATGTTTCCTATCTTTCGTTTCTGTTTCCAGTCTCTGGCCATCGAACCAACTTCTACAATATGTGAGGGATAAATTTCCATTGAAGCCCCGCCGACACACAGCACCAATGGTAAGCTTTGTGCCCAGTTTTATCCGTTCTTCCAACCTAATAAAAGGGTTGTATCCCGTATATTATTAGTCTCACATAATAATACGTCGTGTATTTTGTCCACAGCGGAATCAACGCCCACACCTGTCCATGTGGCAGTTTTAGAATTTTAACCGTAAACCCGCTATGTCGCGGTAAGTCTTTAAACTCTTTATTTAAATAAAAAGAAAACGAAAGTGTCTCTAAAAAGCTCAATCACAAATTCCAAGTTTATATCTGGAACATTTTTGTTCACAGGGTTTCAGTGTCAGGGTCCAACCATGTGATACAACAGTAGGATTACTTCTTGGTATGTAGCGGATTAAACGGTATACCTGGTCCATGTTGACCGTTTAATAACTTTTGTACCTGGGGAATAGTTCCTCTTTAACTCTGCAATGTATATCGTGCTGTACTACGAGTACAGACTTCCACATGTGTGTGAAGGAAGGCCTGCCTGCTAACCTGTCGCCATTGGGTGCGTGGTATACCTACCCGGTGTGTTGCGGACCATCGCGACTGTGGTGCTGGGGAAGCAGTGCGGCTTATCCGAAATGCGGTTAAATAGCTGAGTAACTGTAACAGCTGGTAATGTATTAATACTTTTGTTTCATGAACTTTAGACACCACGTGTCATAGACATTTATAGTGAAATCTGATGATAAAGCAAGACTTTTATAGATACAGTGTAACAGTGTCCTTATAAAAAAGTGTGTGGAAATATACTTCTCTATATTTACTAAGGACTGGTTTTATTTAAGTATGTTCATTCAGCTTGAGTATTGGTAATTGTCTGGCGCTCTGTATTTCTTATAAATTTTGACAATTGCTTACCTCCGAGGGCGGTCTAATTTCAACCCATACCTTGAGACCACTTGGGTCTATTTCTTACCACTGAGCCTAGCCTGACTATTACAATATTAACATACGTCATTTTGATTTACAATAATTAATAGTCCTACTATAGATTAGTCAAAAGACATATGTGCTGCAACTAATATAAGTCCTTTCAGTTTTAAGCCCATGAACTGTTTTTGTTATCGTCTGCCGCTTAGTTTCAACAATCTAAACCACTTGAAATCATGAGTAGTAATAATTTAGACGAAATACGAGACCAGGTCTTTAGATACAAAAAATTAAAACCAATAAATTAGTGGTTAATTACACTGGGGAGTGTTGACATAAGATCGATTTCAAGGAAAGCTGGGCGTGAGAATTTTTTTTTATAGAATTAGTCTGAACTAGGTACCGATTTTTATAAAGATAATCAACAAGTACTGTAAGCTTGCAGTTACAACCGCGGTGTAGCAGCGCAGCGTCAACGGCGCCGATCGCGCGGCAAGTGCTTGCGCGCTTCACGTCGTTACGGCGCGCGGCGGCCATCGCCAGCTCGCAGCGACTTCATTTCCCCGCCCAAGACTCCCAAGAGCCCCCAATCAGCATTTTTATGTTAATATATACAAATTATTGTAATATGAACGTTGTTATCTTCTCTACAAGCAAAATTGCAGGTAACATTTCAAGGTAAATATTGTTCCGTGCTTAATTAAAACGGCATTTTCGTTCAAAACTCGGAGGTACTTACGAAAAATTATACTGAGTATGAGAAGCGAAGGTAATCCTATTAACCTTTGCGAGGCTCGCGCAACATGGCGGACGCCGAAACAAAAGTGGCTGCTGTAGAGCCATCAGTGGCTCGGTAAGTCATCGCACTGAAGATAACGCTTGTTTGTGATGCGTCGTCACGGCTCAATGCTCAATGATTACTTCAGACAGCATAAGCTTCATAACTTCCTATTCGGACATAAGCTTTATTACTTCCTTAGGTACGTTAATTACATAATAGTATGATATTACACTGTATTACATAGCATTTTGAGTACCTATTGATCTGCGTCAGGTGTTAGGGCTCCCAAGTGAATTTAAAAAGTTAACCGCTTGACTGATGTTGTTAACTGTAAGCCACAGTGACGAGCTTAAACCTAAGTAACCACGGTTTCAGTTAGCTAGTTTTATTTAACACTGACTTATAGATATCTGTCGTTATACCTCGCTGGCTCTATAATAAATCTGGACTAAACCTAACCCCCAAATTCGAGTTATCGCCAAATAACTTCACTTCTAAAAGCAAAATGTCGATTTACCTATGTTTATTTAAGTAACGATAAAGTAGGTAATAAGAATAATATAAACGCACGATAAGAGGTCAATCTTCGAATCCGACTCGACTGGGCAGTGTTCAGGAAGCTACGGAACATCTATTCCTTCAATATTCCGCAGTGTCTCAAGACAAGAGTCTTTGACTAGTGTGTGTTGCCAGTGACGATATATGACACTGAAACGTGGTCGCTTACTATGGGCCTCACAGGAAGACTCAAAGTCACCCAAAGGGCAATGGAGCGGGCTATGTTGGGAGTATATTTCGTGATCGCATCAGAAATGAGGCTATCCGCAGCAGAACCAAGGTAACCGATATAGCCCTCCGAATCGCTAAACTTAAGTGGCAGTGAGCGGGCCACATAGCACGGAGAACCGATGGCCGTTGGGGCGGAAAGTTCTCGAGTGGCGACCACGTACCGAAAGGCGCAGCGTGGGTAGTGGGTAGGCCCCCCACAAGGTGGACTGATAATCTGGTAAATATCGCGGGAGTCCGCTGGATGCGGGTGGCGCAGTACCTGTCACTTTGGCACTCTTTGGGGGAGGCCTATGTTCAGTAGTTGCTGACGTCTTTCAGCTGATATGATGATGATGATGATGAATAGCACTAATAATTGATGATGAGGTCTTGACGAATACCGTATTGTACCGTAATTCATCAAAATTTATTTGCGCTTATACCAACGTAAACGTGTGTTTAATTGAGTTTCGCGAATACAGCTGTTCACTAATTCCAGCCTCATTATGGGCTCGCACACTGTTGGTCGGCGTGTGTGTGTGTGCGTGCCTCAGGATTTATTAGTCTAATTAACTAATCTAAGTTCGCAGATGTAAACTTTCGCGGTATGTCAAGCTTGTGTAACGTAATCCGAAGTTGCGTCTGCGGTGAGTCGCGAGCAGGCAATTAACTACATTAGAGAATTGGAAGGAAATACCCTGAGAAAGATCTCAATGTTAAAGCTGTAATGACCCCGCGGTATTCGTCGGGCCCTCGCCGGGTGAGCGCGGCACGGCGGCGCTGCTGGCACGTACGTCGCTATACGAATCAAAGCGTTCGAATGCTCGTCGTTTGTCAGCAAATATCTGCAATACGTGGAACGACTCCCGAGTGTCTCTCTGTGCACAAGGTTGTTGGCGCGCGGCGACGAACCCCACTTGCAACCTTGCCGCACTCACCGCCGAGAGCCCGCGTCCTCGACACGCCGCGATCTGAGAGCTGTTCTCACTAATTATACCGACCACTGCTGCTCACGTTCGAATAACACTTCTATACCTTCGAGTTACGACTCGGATTCCGGTGGACACGTCTGTGCGGTCCAGCTCGAATGCGATTCTAAGTCAACGTGTTGAGGCTCGAATGGAACCCAGTAGTAGTGCAGGCTATCATCGAGTTCTCGGAAAAAAACGGTGAGAGCTTATATTAGGATTCGGCCGGACACTACAGCTAGTAGACGATAGAGAATTTCCAGATTTGCGCTAAGACGGCGGATCAGCGGTAAATAAGTACAAGGTAGCATCTAAAGTAGTCAAGATTTGCTGATGTTTTCTCTCCTTCAAAAACGCTTTCATACAAAAGTAGAGACGTAACAGGTACAGCAGACGGGAGTCAGTTTTGTTAAGATAAGCCGAGCCATCGTCCGCCGTTCCCGACGCAGCCAGCATTCAGAGCGCTTGTTCCGCGCAAACCTTTTATGCGTCGGTTTATATTCCATTCCTATTTGTTGCGACCGAGGCAAGGCAGAAATTGAAAATCGCGGTAGCGGCTGCGTCTCTATTCACGAGTGCAAACCGCTGCGAATATTGACAATACGATTGGAAAAGTGAATCATACCCCAGCTCCTATTGTCGTGGCTTTTAGTTTTAAAAACAGACCTGCCCATTATTATAAACACGTAAACAATTCCGTTCTAACGCAAACTGTGCCTCGGGAATAAGACGATCACAGTTTCACTTACAGCTATTGGCTATATTCGTTATTATCCTCTTTGTAACGACGTGAAGCTCCCGGCCAATTGTGAACACAGTCGTACGAAACATGGCTCGATACATTGCTACTGTGGTGTTGTCACGTACATTGTCCTTGCATGATTTTTCAAGAGAAGCCAGCATTGTATCTCTCACGTTGAAGGTGGTTGCTAGTGTGCATGCGTTGTGGTACGAGGCACGTTCTCGAGCGCCGGCGGCTCACCGAGTGGGCTCTTTTGACGACTTCCTCGTGCGATATCGAAGTTTCTCTGCATCGTGTGCAACTGCACAAAGCCAATGCAATAATGCGGCGACCCATTTGACTTATAAACAGGAAACGTCCAGGCATTGATTTCCCTTTAAAAATATTTTTCCATTGAGAGATTGGGCGGTTAACAATGAAATTTGGGCTCGGAAAGTAAGTTATGAAGTAATAACAACTTATCAAAAATGGAGCCTTCGCGAGCGACGCTTGCACCATCATTTTCGTTGCTACAATAATGTCTTTATTCTCGTAAAAATAAAAGCAGCGGCGGCGGCATTGTGCCGCGCGACAATGCGCCGCAGCCTCCCCGACTTTTAATTCCGCTCCAAAATGCCTTTAACCCTGAAAACTTGACACTCGTGAAGAAGCGCCGCGTCACTCGCCTCCCCCCACCCCGGCCCCGGGGTGCCCCCCTCGGCCCGTTCAAAGGGAATGGTTCCCGGGTTGTTAACAAAAATAGGCGATGTAGATAAAACTGCAGGTATTTTCTAAGAAACGGTGTTAAGGGGCGTTCCGGTATTTTTAAAGTGGGGACCGATCCGGTTCACATCTTTAAGTTCGTGTTTGCTTTTGAAATACTTTCTGAGGGGACTCGACACAGACGTGTACAACGCACAGTACATGAACTTTTATTTGGAACTCCTATTTTTCAGGTTGTTGATAGGTAGGACTCAAAATCGTCCTCATAGAAGAAAATAACCGCGTGTTCGTAACAAATGCTCACCTAATGTAAATTATACCAATTAAACCATATAATTTTGATGTTCTCTCGATACAAAAAAACCGCTTTAATTGAACTAGAGAAGTAAAATTATTTTAATCATCATAGGCCTTTACGTCTATTTCAGACGATTTAATAATGCTCCCTGAAATACTGAGCTCACAGTGACGTTACACTTATGGACCTTGAGAAAAGTTTGAATAGAGACTGATTAATTTTGGACGGCAATCCAAAAACAAATGGAAATGGGTCAAACATCGTTAAATATATCGGCAATATCGGCACTTAACCGAATAATTAAGAGCTAGTGACAGTTTAAAATGAATTGAAAAACTATTGAGTGGAATCAATGACGGGGGTTACGCGGCGACACGGCATCTCCATTAAACGATTAGACGCGTCTCGTGGAGGCGAAACAAACTTACAGGGCCGCCTTCCCGCAACTACCCATTCAAACCAAATAATATACTAATTCACCCAAAGGGCAATGGAGCGGGCTATGTTGGGAGTATCTTTCGTGATCGCATCAGAAATGACGCTATCCGCAGCAGAACCAAGGTCACCGATAGCCCTCCGAAAAGGTAAACTTAAGTGGAATTGGGCGGGGCCCAATGCACGTAGAACCGGTGACCGTTGGGGCGGAAAGTTCTCAAGTGGCTAGCACGTACCGGAAGGCGCGGTGTGCGAAGGCCCCCTACCAATCCTATGGACCAAGATTTATAAACCTAACGAAGCAATACTTTTGATACGCTGAAAGAGAAAAAAGAGGAGCCCGTTGAAAAACATTATACAACGTCGCGTCATCGGTGGCTAACATCATGCTATAAAAACAGAATAAAAATATTATACCACGTCGCGTCATCGGTGGCTAACAACATGCTATAAAAACAGAATAAAAATATTATACCACGTCGCGTCATCGGTGGCTAACAACATGCTATAAAAACAGAATAAAAATATTATACCACGTCGCGTCATCGGTGGCTAACAACATGCTATAAAAACAGAATAAAAATATTATACCACGTCGCGTCATCGGTGGCTAACAACATGCTATAAAAACAGAATAAAAATATTATACCACGTCGCGTCATCGGTGGCTAACAACATGCTATAAAAACCGAATAAAAATATTATACCACGTCGCGTCATCGGTGGCTAACAACATGCTATAAAAACAGAATAAAAATATTATACCACGTCGCGTCATCGGTGGCTAACAACATGCTATAAAAACAGAATAAAAATATTATACCACGTCGCGTCATCGGTGGCTAACAACATGCTATAAAAACAGAATAAAAATATTATACCACGTCGCGTCATCGGTGGCTAACAACATGCTATAAAAACAGAATAAAAATATTATACCACGTCGCGTCATCGGTGGCTAACAACATGCTATAAAAACAGAATAAAAATATTATACCACGTCGCGTCATCGGTGGCTAACAACATGCTATAAAAACAGAATAAAAATATTATACCACGTCGCGTCATCGGTGGCTAACAACATGCTATAAAAACAGAATAAAAATATTATACCACGTCGCGTCATCGGTGGCTAACAACATGCTATAAAAACAGAATAAAAATGTTTCGCCACCTTTTATAATATGATCATTAAAACCACCGTCGAAGGAATAGTCGAAGGAATATCAGGAGTCAAAGAGCATACATAGAAAAAATAAAAAAAACGTCTTTGGATGTTTAGATGTTTGTTACTTAATCACGCTTAAACGGCTCAACCGATTTGGATGCAATTTTGCGCAAAGATAGTTTATAGCCTGGATTAAAATATAGCATTGTTTTTATGCAGGGTCTAAAATATAGGATAGTTTTAAGCCACGCAGACAAAGTCGCGGGCGGAAGCTAGTGTGTATATAAGAGGTGAAAACCTTAAATACAAGGTTGAGTTTTTTGATATCGAAAAGTTTGCTAATTAGATGAAGCAGGCTAGTACAGTATAATAGAGTAAATTGATAAATTGTGTTACAATTCAACAGAGCTACCCCGATAAGCTTTAAGCCTGAAAAGGGATTTCCGACCTACGGCAGAAAGATGAGATGCGAATACAATATTATTAATACTCTTTGAAGCATTTGAAAGCGTTATTGTAAAACCCTGCCGCTGTTTTACCTTTAAAACTCAAAGAAGATAAATTCAATACACGTGTAGCCTGGCACGCGTCGAGCGACGTCTATTTGATTTTCCGAACCAATTGGAAATAGAGTTTTCGCCCCTAGTCAAGTCCTGTTTACAATGACAACTTCAGGCGAACCAGAGTAAGTGTGGTCTCCGCAGTACGCGTAGTCGATACGAATCGGGCTAAAGTTATACTGGAGAGTAGATAGAGGAGGCTAGCGGTTTGTGAATGTACTGGCAGGACGCACTCGCGCCAATAAAATCCATTACGTTACGGCATCGGCGGCGCCGCTAACAACGTTAAGCGAGTCCATTACGCGTAAGTAGCTCGCGCCGCGCCTCGCCCGCGCCGCAACCGCGCCGCTCCCGCACCGCTCGCGTGGCATTTAGATAATGGTTACGTTTTTACAGACGTTACAAAGGGTTCATTTAATGTTACATTCGAACGCGTGAATGCTTAAAATATAAAAGGCAGTGCGCCATTACCGCGCCTATTGCGGATGGATGCGGCCCATAAATAACGTTTGAATTACTCGCGTGCGCGCAAACATCACTGTATCCGCGCGTAATGGGCATTAATTAAATAAATGGAATGTTATCGCAACAGAGCTCGTAAAAATGTAACTACCGCCGCAATTAGCACGAGATTCAGACCGACTTTTAATTACACAAATAATACGTTTTACTTTGTATTAAATTGCGCGAACGCGAGCTATTTTCGGAGATACAAATAGTTAAATAAGGTAGGTACGTGTCGTAGCTGGGACGTGCCGCGCGGCTGCCCCTTCTGAAAAACCTCCCGAGTGAAAACGTGTCACACTTGTAGTGTCGCCTTTATTCCGCGCGAGGTCTCTGGGCTCGGTTAGTGCGGCGCGGGACTTCCTACTAAACAAGTTAGTGGGGTGTCCCGGGACTCCTGGGCAATCCATAATGTCGTACGTCTTCAGGTAACTAGCCACGACTTGCTGTATATAAGTGTTGGTTATGATATGAAATGCCATAATAGTTACTTTCATGATTGTCTTAAGTGTACTTTCTGTAGGTAACAAATGGGGTCAAAATCGGGAACAAAAACTATGTAGTCTTTCCTGTAGAAAATGCAATAATTATCGGTTTTGGCACATATAAATGATCAATCACACAGGTCATAAGTCGCACTCTACATTCCTATATGGGTGTCCAACCAAAATAAGGGATTAAAAGGCGTTAAAACTTAGAATTTGTCTGCAGGACAGTGGCAGGACAGCACTAATTTGCACTGATTTTTTTTTGATTCAATTATTTTTTTGACCTTATATAATCTCATAATCTGATTAGTTTAGCCATGTCAGTCCGAAGCTCGACGAGAATAATCTCTCAAGAATAAGAGTCCCGTGTGGTAGGTGCTTAGGACTTCCGCATTTTACTTAATGCAGTAGTTGTTGCGAGTGCACAGCCAAACATCTTTACGACGCGTGTGAAGAAAATAAGACAGCCTACTCAGGGTTACTTTACATACATAAAATAATAAGATGACATAATTGTTGCCGAGAGTCTCGAGCAGGTGCTGGGACTAACGCAGCACTCGGAGAAGGCAAGTCAACGTGCGCGGGAAGATGGGCAAGAGAACTCCTCTAATTTCAACCGTATCTTAACAGCTTAATGTTTAAAGTCCAACACAAATGGAGCTGTGACGTGCTTGATTTACAACCTTGTTTCGATTGAGTAGAGCAGGTATTGGAGTGAAGAGCGAGTTGTCGGGTACCTGGCGCCCGTGACAAAGTGTCCACTTGACGAGCGAGTTATCGGGGAGCAGCTCGGCGGGCGCTTTGTTGGCGTATAACTCCGCCGCGATCTATTACTGCCGGGCAGATAGCCACGACTATAGTCTAGCACTTTTGAAGCCCTAATCATTGCTATCTGATATAACTAACACGATTATCTACTTGTAATATAACTTCATACGGGCTTAAGCGAATACTTGTGTAATATATATATCCTCAGTAGCATACACGATGACATAACGTTTATAAATGGGGATACCTTTGTTTCCCATAAACTTATTGTTCCGAATTTCGATAGTCAGAAATTTATATCCATATAATTTATAGACATCAACAGTTATCATTTTTGTTAAGTTTAACGCTTTATAGTTCTAACATTAATGAATGACCGACGATGATATTAAGTATTATAATCACAAAAGTCAGAAAGGAATATTCTGATGGTCTTAAAATCTCAAATACAAAATCGAATATTTTAATTAGCTTTCTGCACTAGATTTTCAAATAGGAAAATGAAAGAACATTCCCTGTGTTCTCAAAGCGTCTGTAATGCGTCATAAATATATTTTCAGTATGACATTTTGTAAAGGGTATTCAGCAAGGACACGAAAATGTGAATCTTAGCGGAAACGCTGCACGAGTGTCATTGTAACGCGAACGGCTGCGCAAAATGCTCACGACATTTTTATTAGACCGCGAGTAGACTTTGACCCGTTGTAACAAGGTTTAAATAGTCCATTGTTTCAGATGGTACCGATTGCAGTTTGTTGTTTTTTCGACGCCGCAGTAAGTACAAAGTCAATTTTGAAATTTTGTACAAAGTTTTGTACGCAAGGCCCGCGTAGGAGGCTAGGAGAGCCGACCCGAAAGAAAATGGAAAAAAAGTTATATCAATGTTTGGCTATGCTTTAGCGCAATCGAACACGAACCAATACCTCTCCAATGTAATCTCATGCATCAGCCGCGCGCCCAGAATGTAGGCCCGGAAGACTGTAGCAGTCGGTACGTTATCTTCACGGCCCGGTATCGCGGGCATTAATAACCGGCGCGCGGACAGGACGCAACCTACTTTATTACAGCCCCAGTGCTTTCTTTTGGCGAACCACTATTTTGCAGCGATCCTAAAGCGGAAACAATGTTATTCACGAGGGTAATTGTATAATCTTATTTTTGCTTTTTTCTTTTATTGCTGTATTCTGCTTCAGCCAGGGCCGGGTCGGATATTATTACCTAGTTATGAGATACTTTGTGGTACCGACATCTATCTGCGATTTATTGTCATTCAGCTCAAATAGAGAATTGACAACTCGAAATTATTGGTCGAATCTGAATACTTAATGTCAATTTAAAAATCCTCGACGTGGAAAACTGTCCAGCCTGAATAATGCTAAAATGTAAATTACGTCCTAAAAGTAAAGTTGTCGGAAATACGTCATACATCAGTTAATAATAAATATTAAATGATTTGAATAAGGCAAAATTTCGTTTGCACGTGCATACATATGGACTTAATACTAGACAAAATTCCATTTGGCCTAGATTCTGAAAGATAAAAAGTATTATATAAAAAGTATAGACAGAATCACATTTTCACCAAATTCACTTTTGATGGTATTACTTTTCGTCCAATTACACAAAAGTCCAACTAACCGCCCAACTAAAAAATACCTAGCAAATGAGACCGTTTGAGTATTGATGTCTGTAGCCAATTTGACTGTAAGACGTTTCCAAGTCAATAAGTGTGCTCTATATAAAGTCGGTAAAGAGTCTTTCGCGTCGTAACCACACAAAATAAGATTGTGTCTACCATTAAGATTAAAATCACGTTCTACAATTGGTAAAATTCCAAAACGATTTGCCTGCAATAGCCGAATAAATTTTCGCATAAATTTTGAGTTCCATTCAAGATGATCGCGGCGTCCGCACAATGGTTGCGTCGGAAGGCGACAGACCTAAACCTGGGACTCAATATTGTAACTGAAGATTCCATCTTAACCCTTTGGCAGCGAGAACCGTGGTCCGGGGGGGTCCCGGTCGCGCTTAAATTATTTGCGCTGGCGGCTACAGCATTGCAATTCAGCGAGGAAATGCCGCCAACATCCCCGGTGCAATGCATGGGGCCTTTTTTAAAATTTAACTTAGTTATAATTTAATTTAGTTAATGTAAATTATCTATCTGTCATACTTTAAACAACATTTTTATATGCTATCTCAACAATAGGTGCTGCATTTGAGACATGCGTTTCGTATTGAATAAAATAATAATTTAATAACTTTAATTTCAGTTGGTATCGCTGTACCCGTTAGACGCAACACATTGAAATCAAATTAAAACATGACACGTATACATACATGTCAAGCTCCGGTAGTGTGCACCTCTCAAACATATGTGGAAAGATACGGGTCCATATCTGATGCGCGTGCTCGTTTACACGCGTACCGAACTAACACCTTAGAAAGAGCGCGCCATACTTATTCTAATCAATCCCCGCCGACTATAGTCGACTACTACTATTACTTACCGATAGGCCAACGACCGTCGAACTCACAGCGCGTAGCGCTACTCCACGTGTGCTACGCGCGCCGCGTCGTAGCCCGTAGCGTAGCATGTGTTCCATACCACGTAGCAAAAAAAATCGTGAAACTTTTAATCCAGTCTGTGGTGAGACTGGTGAGATGCCTCCATACATTGCCTTACAACTTTTTTGTTGCGATCACATAGTAGAACGAAATAAGCTGTTCAGTGAGTTCTCCGTATGTATTACAAACACGAAGCACAAGTTATCTCTTCAGTGTAGGTACATTCACCTGTATATATAAAGTCAGAACACGACGAGCAAAGTATCGGACACAATTTAATTTCTGAGTTTTTAGGTCGTAAATATTAGATACTTTGTCACATATTGGTGCAGCTGCATACACTATAATGTTTGTATTGATTTGAACGGCTAGGATCTTGTGTAGTGACAAAAGTTTTCATGTTAATATTTAGAAAAAACATAACTCAGTGTGTCACGGAACATTGATACCAGTTAGAAATCTCATTTGATATTTGCTGCGCGATATCATGACTCGTGAAGCCAGCTTTAACGACAAATATGATTTCTATCCACACGCTGAGTCAGACAGATCCCCGAGCCCCGTCAATCCTAACCTAACAGTTATAATACAAGCACGTTACACGTGTCTTCATGCCCGCTATTCATAAACAGCTTTGCCTGATTTGAGAATATAACTTGATCTCTATATTCATAACAATTGCACATTATCTGGGATCACGTAACGTGACTAGTGGTTTTTTCTTCGTTTAGTGAATGGGCCCGTCAGTCCCGCGGCTGTCTCCCATCTCGCAGCATCCGAGACGAGCAGCGGAGATGACGCGGCGCAAACACGATCGCAACATTATTATGTTTTTCATAATAATCGTAGATTCTAGGGTTCCGTTAAGGAAAACCGTATGTAATAAACTTATTATTACATACGGATACGGATTTGGTGTAGTTGGCCTGAACTTTACAAAAGCACACAGTTAGGGGTCAATTACGGTATTTGATAAATAGTAGTAGTAATAAATTATCCTTACAAACTTGCGAAAATACTGGGAAAATCTCACATTTAAATATAATTTATAAATATTTAAAGATCAAAAGATGGACGCTAGACTGTTACCGTTCATTTATTTTTTACACTCTGAAATTGTTTGTGTTTCTGTTAGCTTATTTTCTCGAAATTTTTTGTCGGTCGTTTTTCCTGAGTAATGGTTTTAATGGGTAACAAAGTCTCCTAGCTCACACTTACCAGCTTCTTACAATGTCTGCCATACAAGTAGGTCACAGATAGAACTCGACACGAGCTGGCGTGAACTTGTCTAATCAAGTCGGAGTAAACTTGAGCAGTTAATCACGGGTTCGTTTTACTGCGGGGGCGGTATTGGTTTCAGAGAGTCAATTACTTCATCTTCTCCCAGTCCTATTCACGAATTATATCCATTAATTCGCAGACCCGAGTGACCGCTATAAAGAGTAACCTACTATTACGTATCACTGTTACGAATCAAGAGGTCAAATAATACTGGAAATCTGAGGGTTAGTTCAGTGGTGTGTTTATTGACAGATGTGTTTATTGCCAGATTTGTTCATACCACGATGGTCATTGTTGAGGATTCCTTGTGTCACCAGCTAGAAATGAACGAAGGTCCCACTTTCGGCGCATCCACGACAGCTCTGGTGACCCGACTCACCGCCGCGAAGGCATCCCACATACCTGCAGATCAACTACTGGTGTTATTATGGCTGCGATCTTCTAAGATGAGTTACTCTCCAGTAAGGCTGCTTTCAATATGAGTGGGATGACATTCCGCAGGCCGCAGGACCCAACATCCCTCGGTGCTAATATAGGTAAAAGGGCGGTTATTCCATATAGTAAGCTTATTTTTGTACGCTAGAAGACAAAACATAGTGATACTAACATTTTTATCATAACACCACTATAACCAGATCCGGTCGACTACGTAACGCATTGTACGTACGTTAGGTAGATGGCAAACTGACAGTTAGATCTACCTAACGTGCGTTTAACAAATAAACACTTTTGTCAATGTGAGATTATGTTAAAGTTAAGAATAGAACATATAACATGCACGTAATGGTAACTTCTCTTCATCATCAACATGATCGTATCATCAGCATAGGCCAGGCCTCTCTTCGAGTACGCCACCCGTCCCTATCCTGAGCTAATCTTATCCAGAAGTGACCCGCAATCTTCCTTATTAGGGTTCCTTAGCCGACTAGGAACCCTTATAGTTTCGCTTTGTCTGTCCGTCCGTCCGCGGATAATCTCAGTAACCGTTAGTACTAGAAAGCTGAAATTTGGTAAGTACTAATATGTATATCAATCACGCCGACAAAGTGGTAAAATAAAAAGTGTTTTATTTTATTTTATTAGGGTAGCTCCCCTATACGTAACGTGGGCAGTGTTTTTTTATCATTTCAACCCTAACGTGTGATATATTGTTGGATAGGTAATTAAAAATAAATAGGGTTTGTTAAAACCATTTTTTGATAATTTTAATATTTTCGGAGATAATCGCTCCAGAAGTAAAAAAAAATGTGTCCCTCTAACTTTTGAACCATAAGTTTTAAAAATATGAAAAAAATCTCAAAAGTAGAACTTTATAAAAACTTTGTAGGAAAATTATTTTGAACTTGATAGGTTGAATAGTTTTTGAAAAAAATTACAAAAACTACGGAACCCTACACTGAGCGTGGCCCGACACGCTCTTGGCCGGATTTATCGTCCTTCTCTTAGCCACAAGTAAATAATTATTTATTCGTATGTACTATTTATTTATTCCATTGTACATTGTACCATTGGCCAACACCAATGTACCAATGGCTACTGTTTGTTACACATTTATTTTGGGAGATTTAACCCCCTTGGTACTTGACTTGTGTACTGTGTGCCTCTGGTATAGTCTGGCTTATCATTTAGACATTAATGAATCGCCCCGTAGCTTCTGCCACGGGCTACAAGAGAGCCACAAGGGAGTCGCACGTCGGGGCGCCGTCGGCGATAGACAGCGACTGCGATTTGTCGCCGACTGCACTTGCAGACGGGACCCTTGGGCCGGCGCTGTCAGCGACAATTGATCGCTGCGACTGCTGTGTCGCTGACGATGCTCGCTTGTTTATGGTTGCCCACCGAGACGAATGCTGTAAGAAATTCAGAAATGGTTGCACGCGTTCTGGCATCAAGCTGCGTTTTCACTCACTTAGCTGAGTGAGAAATAAAACAAGTGAAGTCAAAACATTTATCGTTTTTCTGTCTTTTGGCACAAATGGAAAATCGTCAACACCAAATGACCATTTTGAAATTTGACCAAAAGTAATACCACCGATAGTGAATTTGGTGAAAATGTGATTGTCTATAATTTTTTATGACCAATTTGTTCTTGTATGAATGAATCTAGCCCAAATACAATTTTGTCCAGTATGAAATAGATTCATATTGATATACCTGCTAAGTGAATATTGTCTTATTTAAATTAATATCAAAATATAATACGAGAACGACTATTTTGTACAAATATGTCTATTTCCGATTGGTTCTAATTTTGGAGTGCACTTAATTCCATATGGACGTATTTGTTTCAACCTTTATCAAGTGTGGCAATTTTAATTTTAGGACGTAAGTGATTACATTTTATCATTATTCAGGTTGTACAATTTTTCATGTCGCGGATTTTCAAATAACACTTCAGATTCGATCAATTATTTCGAGTTGCCAATTTTCCATTTGTGCTGAATGACAATAAAAACGATTTATCAAATAACCCAACTGTTTTTTTTTCATATAGCCTGGGCCACTCACCCGAGTTTCAGGAATCCATGACGCCTCAAATGCCAAACTCCATCAAGCCGTTTAGACTGTAGCCCATTGAATATAAATTTTCTTGTGCACTTTATACATACATACGCTCGAAAAACCTAACCCTTCTTCTCAGGGATTACTAATGTTTGGCAAATAATGTTCCCCAAAGTATGACATCTCAAACTATTTTTCCCAAAATGTTATTTGGCAAAACCTCATTTGTCAAAACAACTTATCGCAATTTTACATTTAGCAAATCTTTTTTTTGGCAAGTGATTGTTTAGCAAATAATTACATGGTCAAGGCTTTTTCCCCCATTTTTTTTTTGCAAATGTATCGTTTGGAATAACATACTAATCCCAAAACATTGCATAGCATACGATTTATATCCCAATTTGAGTAGTGAATAGAATAATAATTACAATATAGTTATATTTTATAAGTGGGTACTTGCCTGTGACATGTGTGGGTAGTTTTCAATAACAATTGATTGCTCATTCGTTTGAAATAGAAATATATATTGGTTGTTTGTTTTTTTCTATTTTTTAAAACAAACGCCAATTATTTTAACCTAACCTAAACCTAACCAGCGTGTCGACGTCACCCCGCTTCGCGGGGTGCCTATTACCGCTCTAAAGGACACAAGCAGACCCTAACCTAACCTAATAATGATACTACTGTTACGATTATTTGCTTTTTCTTCCCCCTGTGGGAGTGGGAGAAACGAACACTAAATGTTGTTGAAAATAAATAATTTTGAATTTTGAATTCAGAACCTTGTTGAAAATAAATAATTTTGAATTTTGAATTTTGTGGGGGGCTTCGCCCCCCCGCCCCCCCTTTTTTCTAGCTGCCATAACCTAATCTACTATATTATAATAAGGATCTGGAAGGAGGAAGGAAAAATCATATAATTATATTGTAGTTATATCTCGTGAGACGGACCCCGTTTTATAGTATGTTTAGTAAGTATCGGACAATCGATAATATGCCGAATAAAATTATGCTAATACTAAATAGTACAAACTATTTCTTTATTTATGCAATGAAATATGTAATTTCTGCCATTTGTTCGTTTATACTTGAAATCCCGGTATAGATACCTAATATTGTATTCCTGCAACAGTAAAATTATCATTTGCCAGGCTTTTGCTATGAGTTGCGCATGGGAAGTAACAAATTTGGCAAAAAACTGTTTGCCATATAATTTATGACAAAATGAAACATTTGTTATAAGCATTTGCTTAATGAAATCGTGACGAAGTAAAACTTTGCCAAATTATAATTTGACAAATAAATAAATTGCGACTTTGCTAAAGATTCGTTTGGGAAATTCAACTATTGCGATAAGTTATTTGGGAAGTCATATTTGGGAAAAATAATTTGCCAAACGGCAGGACACCTCTTCTCAGGCAGGGTAATTATACTTTTAACTTTTTTCAAAAGTATTATTTTTCAGTTTCAAGCAGGAGAATTTTAAATAAACGTAAACTGCATTTCCGTGAACTTTTCCCTCATAAATCTGAATACGTAAACCCACACAACATTTCCAAATTTTTAAGATGAAAGAAAGAGGACACTTTTAAAAAAGTCCAAAGGCCCTAGGACATTTTGCGCAACGCCGAGCTTACAGTGATCGTTATACATATTTTCAAATTACTAATTTTCAATTATAATTTTTAATATTTATTTATAACGAAAAAGTCAACGCTTAAAGAATGATTTTTTTTACTATAGAACACAATCAAATATTGATTTCTGCATCAAAATTATTATCAATTGAATGACCATTAGCAAAAGCAAATATATACATATCAGTGGAAAGTACAGTTCACACGAACACGGATGCCGTGTGGCAGCCGACCCGGCGGGGTCCATCTGACACATACATTTCTCGTTCCAATTTGATTTCAATATATTTCACGCGCTCTTTTGGAGACTGAGAGCCCACTATGCGTTAAAGCAAGCGCGACAATAACATTGAACTCTAATTAAGAATACGAAATATATGTTGCAGATTGAGCCTCAGTTCCCAGTACTTTTTGTTTGACATATTTTAAGCGGATTAGCGGCGCGTGGCGTGCGCACCGGGACACGGGGAAATACCCGCAGGTTTGTGGGTAATGGACGTAAAAATAAAATATGTAAAAGAACGGTGCGTCGGTTCTAGCCGGTTACAATGTGGGTGGAAGCGAGTGTTTGCTGGGGATCGGATATTCGGTTTGTAAATACCTACCGCCACGAGGATGAAGACTGACGTGAGTCAGCAGGATTTTATGAATCCAAATTTACTCACATGGATAAATTATCAATATATTAAAACACAACAATATAATAATAAACTACATATGTATAAAACATGTATACATACCATATACACAATTCTACATGTATATACTACATAATATACATATACACATGTAGAATTAAGTTTAATCACATTTCCGACTCCCACACCTAGGCTTTGTAAATCAACATATATGAACCCTTGGTATTCTTTACTTTGACCGATTTATATTTTGTTCCATGCTAAAATTGGTTCTCATATAAAAAGTAATTATATAGTGGCTAGTAACTTGTGAACACTCGTCGTCCCTTTCTTACGCTAGCACTACAATAGATTGCTACTGACTCGCTTGAGCTGGACTATGTTCCAGTAGGCATCGGGCTTATTAGATTGGCCTGATACAATAACGAGTAGTGAAGGGCTCTCGGCGGATCCCACGTGGACCCTCTCCCATGTGGAGGGCCCTTAACCCGATCGAGGGTACCTGCGCAAGTAGCAAGAGTGGTGTCTATTTCTTCGAGTTATTTTAATGTTCAGAAAGTATTAGAAAATAGGTCGGATTTCAAACTCACATTATAGGACACTCACATACTGATTTCTCCTGAAGAGAGGCCTCTGCGGAACAGTGGCCGATTACAAGTCGAAAATGATGGTAATGATACTAATGATAACCTTAAGTTATAGCGATATGAATTTTTTTGCGGTTACGATTATAATTTAATTGTGTTATTTTTCGAGTTAATAAAATCAATGAATATTTCCATAGGTATCATCAATTGGATAAGTGTTGGACAATTGATCTTACGTTTGGAGTCATAGCTGACTGGACTACAAGCTGCTCGCGACCTATCCCCGTTGACTGGACTAAGCCGGTCGCTCTGCTAATTCACCTTCGCTCATAAATTTAAACCCACAGCTCGTGCTTAATATTTACAGGCGGTAAATCACTCGCGACACCGGACCAGTGGAGCCCATTTGAAAAAACGCACTTGAGTTGAGATCGGTTTTAAGTATTCGATCGCGCCCGCTTCTACGTGAAAGAAAAAGTCGACTGCAATTCAATTATTGGAATAGACCCCGGCGAGCTTAGCGAAAGGATCGTCAAAATCATAATATGGTGATTGTATTTTCATGATTGCCAAAACGAGTCGCGTGCCAGATCCGAGCTTCGTTTACCATAATGTAAAGTAGGGAGATAAGATAGTTGACATAAAGAGCACAGACGTAAGGCCCTTTGCATAGGTTGACAGTACCCGCCTCGACTACGAAGAATTCACGTGAGAGCTGGCCCTACAGTGAGACTGAACCTTTAAATTCCATAATAGGCTTCTGGGGCACTTAATGACAGCTCGTGGCAAATTTTCCCACGCCTAAACGTTCGGGCCATAAAACATCTTAATATGTCACGGCCAAATTATATCTTGTTACTCAATTGAGTCTCCTACATAGAAAGAAAGAAAGAAAGAAAGATATATTTATTCACAAACACACAGGACACATATTAAATAATATACATGACGGTTTGTTGACCGATGCTCGAAAGTGGCTCGAGTAAATGCAGCAGTTTACCGTACGCCGTTCGACACTCATGTCAGGCACGGCACGGTGTGACGTGAGTCCTGGTTGTGTAGAATTGAATATTGCTTCAAATGTAGCGCAAAAAGTCAGCGGGCCAGCTCGCTTCTGCATTTGTGCATTTTTATTTATTTTCCAGATCATGAATACGTTAATGGGTCGTATTCACGTGCAAGTGACATTATGAAATCGAATGCCAGAAACGTTTTTTGTTGATAAAAAATATATTAAATTTTGGGATGACAAAATTAAAGATAGGTCGGTTTTTCTATCATCAATATAAATTGCCCAGAAGTGCCCACTGCTGACTCCACTATGGACAAAGCACAAGCTAGTAGGCAAAGCAAAGCAGCAGGGAGGGCTCTTGCAGATTAAACAATTGATTGTGATTGATTGAATACTGGCGGTAAGTAAATATAACTACTTAATGGCTTTGTGAGCAGTAGAACGTACGAAACTGTCTTTTTACAAAAAAAAAATTTAACATTTTGAATACGAGGTTTGACAAAAATATCTATATAACTAACGAACATGCTCACAATTTTTTACAAAAATCGGTTGAGAAATGCGACCTGTAGAGAACAGCGGGACAGCGGGACATCCGGACATACAAGCTGAAGTATAGAACTTCGCTCCCTCGTTCAAAAAGGTTTGATATCACCGAGTGCCACGTGGAAAATCCTTTTTACCTAATATTTCTCCCAGCCTCAACAACGAACATTTTTAATTACGAAAAATAATCTAACGAAGATATTGTACATACAATTTTTTATCGACGGCTTTCTATATTATTTTAGAAATGTAATTCTGTTACGACTTAATTGTTTCGACAGGAAAATCAATTACTTCTTTTAGACTTTAATATTACTTAATACTCTATTAAAAATTTCGAAGCAATTGATTAAGTTTGAGTATACATACCTAGCCTGTAGTTGGATCTACCTAACGCGCGTTCAAAACGTTACGTGATTACCCATCTGGACTCGTGTTTAGAGTTCCGTAGCCCTTATAGTTTTGCAATGTCCGTTTGTCTATCTGTCGTCACCGACAGCATACCTTTACTATTAGGAAGTTGTAATTTGGCATGGGTATACCCACAATTAAATCACCACGACAAAAGCGAGCAAAATAAAATGTATTTTGTCGTTATGCCCTATCCAATTAAATTGCTTAACAACAAGCTTTAAGAAGATGCCCCGATTCATGTAAACCACGCCTCCGTGTAAGAGACACACTTCTGTATTCCGCTTACGAGAAAACTAGATGCAATAATCCTCAGGAATGGCTTGTTACCCGACTGCCGAATGCGAGGAGGATGTATGTGACCTTATTCTTTGGCATGCATTGCAGCCTACACCGTTTGACGGATTTCGACATAATATATGAGGTGTCGTTGGATTCCTCTTAATCGTGGGAGTGACATAGGCTATGACGTTTTAAAAAAGCAGTCGGCATTTTTGAATAATCTTTTAATTTCACTTGTTTGGTAATTTTTTCGATGAGTATTTAAAACTTTAAAAAGTAAGCCTTGAAAAGTTTTACTCATATTTCCATTTAATAATACATTTTTGTATTTTGTCAAAACGCACTTGGCCGGTTGTTATTATTTTCTGATTTTGATTATACTCCGATTGTTGTAGATGTGTCAATAACAACGGAACAGGGCTCACTTTGTATCTAGGCATAGGTAACTAATTTTGTTTGTCCTTTTTCTTCTAGGAACATGAGGGTTCTTTCATTCCAGTCTGTGCATGACCCGTTTATAAAATGGAAAGGCGCCTAATGAACGTCGCTGCACTGCTAGTCGGGTAATGCCTCCTGCGTCGTGACACCGTCACGTTAGTCTCCATTCATACACATTTCGACTCGTCTTAGAACTCATCTCTAGCATAACTTGACACTTATAATGGTAACACTTGCGCATAATCGACGATAAGACTTAGACTGGTCGTGCTTTAGCGCTGTAGTGAGCTATGTGAACAGTCTGCTCGGGGCTAATGCGGCTTCTGTCGAGCAAAAAGCCAGCGCCGGGCGAGGGGGGACTTAGCGACGATGCAAAAAGTCGCTCACGAATCCTACGTGAGTGTAGTGGAACCAAAACTTAACAGTCTGCGGATGCTGAGTTGTCACATACGCGTGGCTAGTTACATGCAGACAGGACTTCTGAAAGCGATTTTACATATTTTAAACAAACCGCCAAAAAGAACTAGCTACTCGGACATCATCTACTACCAAGTCCGTAAAGCCTAAAGCTTGCTGAAATAAGTGTGCCGTTGGACCAATTTTGGTACGGAACATTAAGAATAGGCATTTTCGGTATCTATACCCATCCCTTACTCATCCGCATACATACACCCGAAAAACATCCGTAAGAGGTAATAATAGCAATTAGAAGCTACGGGTTAGACGAACCATTAGCGACAGCATGTTCTTGTTAGAATGGTGGCTCCGGATTTCCTCCATATTGTACATATAACAGCATAGCTCCGTGGAGAACTGTCTCACTGTCGGAAGACATTTGCATTACCGACCAAGTGAGTGGCCGGGCTGTCTTCCTGGGCATTAATCTGACACCGACATTTCGCATCCCAATTTGATCGCAATGTCCTCTCATGCGAGTGGAGCTAGCGTGCGAGAACAAGCGCGCGAAACCATTTGATATCAAATTGAAATGCGCAATGTAAGTGTATGATTGAGCCCCTGTATCGGGATTGTGTACGAAGTAATGGAATGAGGAGTGCGGCCGATGTTGTAGGACGGGCGTAAACAAGTTTCTAGGATCTCTACACAAACATTACTATCCTTATTTGAGTTACAAATACTTGTTTGAGTTATCTCACCTGTAACGCGTTCACTACCCGGCAACGGCCCCTAGGAACACATCTGTATGAATGTGACATATGTGCGTTACACTGGCACTTGACGTCCAAGTGGGTTTGTCAAAACTTCATTTGTATCCGTGGTTAGCACGTGTAAGTTCCCACTCGTTACATACACTTAACTGAGCCTTTCGTGAAACGGTCCTTCAACAAATTATCGTTCTCAAAATGGCCCTTCTTGAAATTATGTTTTATTTATTCGCAAGTAAAACGTTTCTTTCGCAAAACGTCCCTTTTAATACACCGCTTGAATAATCGCGTAATATTTAATGAAATACGGGAATAAGTTTATTTTCAAATAAATACATACTAGCTTTCATAATATACTCGTACTCTTAACGCAGACAACATTTTGCGAAAAGGATATCCCATAAAAAACATTCCATGTAAAAAAGAGGCCAAGTCTCGAAACTCTTCCACCGTAAAAAGTTGCGAGATATTTCGTAAAGCCAGTCTCAGGCATTCTTATTAATCGTTATTTGCTTGCTAAATAAAATTTTGTGAGTTGGCCTCTTTTTTACATGGAATGTTTTTTTATGGGATCTCACTTCTTTTTGTAGGTTAATGTGTTATCTATACATACAAACTATGAATGCAGGCCCATTCTTGCTTTTGAATTTTCCCATTCACTGCAAATGTAACTTTGTAATCCTATATATTTGTATAGGATTACAAAGTAATGTATACAGTTGGTGTATCTAGAAAACTGGGTTGAAATTGCAATTTTTTTATAGTTTTCCCTTTATGTGGCCATTAAACCCTAACTGTGTACCAAATTTCAGCTCTCTGAGTTTATGGGAATAACTAGTTCTATTTTGATGATCATGAGTGAGTGAGTAAGTGTCATAAATGCGAAACTTTGGTTTCGCTTAACTTCCGAACTAAATGACCTACAGACTTGAAATTTTGGATTTTAAGTATGTGATTATAGCTTACTGGATGACGAAAATTTCTGCGTTCTGTTCTTTTCCAGAGGTTCTCAAAAGGGGCCTGAAAATGCGGCGAAATGGTTCCAGTAAAGGATGGTACGGCAGTGTTTGCTTCACACTCGACTTGGCGGGGGCACTGCCGTGCGCCCAGATTTAGCCAAAGGGACATTATGCGACCTACTCCTTTCGATTTTTTTGATGAGTTCTACTTATCGTCAAAATGATGATTCAGAAATGCAACATACAACTAGGAATGTATCTTCTCGAACAAAATCAGAACTCAACTGGTCAGTCAAGCGTGGCACGTTTGAAATGGATGTATTTGTCTACCCCGAGACCTATCACTCACAACATTGTCCCTTTACTGAAGTACGCATTTCAATTATTTTTTTAAACCAGCGAATGCCAATAAAATCAATAATGTAGCAGGTAATCGCACAGCCATTACAGTAATGGAGTCCCGGCGCCGGGTATGCCCGCGCTCGTCCCGGGAAAGGCGGCGAGAATCGAGCTTTGCGAACGATTTGGTTTTGGTTCGGGCATGCGGGGGCAGTAATAGGAGCGGCCGGAACGTATTGGTTGGTATGGTACGAGTGCAAGGAATGCGGTGTCCCGCGGGGCTCTGCTTCCATCTGCCGGTTCGGAAATAAATGGAAAAGTACGTCATGCGAGAATATGCAAATCATATTTCTGCGTCGTACGGTAGGTACTTCCATCTCTACAGTTTTTGATTAAGTCACCGATCGATATGATATTATTATATCTATATCTCCGTTCAATAAGTAAATAATAACAGCTTACGAGCTAGGTGCAACTTTGTAACATACGTTCCGCATGTCAATTTGTAAAATACATTTTGCATATCAATTTGTAACATACCTTTCGCATATCAATTTGTAACATACGTTCCGCATATCAATTTGATGAGAATGCGTTTCAAGAGCTCGTTCGTGGAATAAATCAAATCAAATCAAAATATTTATTTTGTAAATAGGATTAAGCTAGCTCTTTTACACGTCATGTTTTAACTTAACTACTCAACTTAAGCTATTTTACATATAAATGCTTCTTTGTCATCTATAAATTCTTTTGTAGTATAATAAGATTTCTCTATAAGATGGCGCTTAACACTGAACTTAAATCTATTCATTGACAATTTCTGTATATCAGAAGGTAACTTATTGTAAAATCGTACACAGTTCCCCATAAACTCCATTCACTTTGCAGAGACGGTATCCGGGAATGGCTAATTTATTCTTATTTCTAGTGTTATAATTATGAACATCACTATTTAATTTATACATGTCAAGATTTTTACGAATATACATTATATTTTCATAGATATATTGTGAGGCAACGGTGAGAACATTGATTTCTTTAAACCTATCTTTCAGAGAAATGCGTGACCCTAAATTATAAATATTGCGTATAGCACGTTTTTGTAAAATAAAAATTGAATTAATGTCAGCAGCTTTGCCCCACAATAGAATACCGTAGGTCATGACAGTATGAAAATAGGCAAAATATACCAATCTTGCCGTTTCAACGTCTGCAAGTTGGCGAATCCTTTTAATTGCGTAAGCAGCTGAACTCAGTCTCCCTGCCAGAGTAGAAATATGTGGACTCCAATGCTATTTTGAATCTAAGGTAAGGCTAATAAAACAGTTTTATCCTCCAATTCAATAAGTTCGTCTTTTAGAACAATCTGTGTGTTATTTTTATGCTGTACATTAGGCAATGAGAATCGAATACTTTTTGTTTTTTTGTTGCATTAAGGAGCAAATTATTTATGGTAAACCAGTTAACAATAGACGACAGTACATTATTTATTTCACTAAAACTGTCTTGATTTCTTTTGACTTTAAATATTATCGATGTATCGTCTGCAAAAAGAACTAATTTATGTTTTCCATTCAGTACATAAGGCAAATCGGTTATGTAGACAAGAAATAAGAATGGTCCCAGAATAGACCCCTGGGGGACCCCCATAGAAATAAGAGACCCAGCTGATTTGGTTTTATTTATGTCTACTCTTTGAGTTCTGTCATTCAAATACGATCGAATGACATCAAGTGCTTTGTCTTTCATGCCATAATGGTTCAGCTAAAGCTATTAAACGAAACCTACCACCAACCTGCGACATAAAAATAATGATGATATATCTGATATACCCCCCGCAGGTTCGATTACCGCCCGAGCGCGTATGACTTTTGATAATATCTGAACTTCCTACGCAGTGTCTTAATGTTGCACCAACGTAAAAATTTTTTACTTAATATTGTCATAAAAATGGTCAATGATAGCTCTATTTTCATTTAATGACCAATATTTTTATAAAACAATGTTATGAAATGAGCCCTTCTTCTCCATACATAACTAAGTTATATGTCCTCCTAGTCATACTCAACTTTTCTGAATCTGCTGAAGGAAAAACAAATGTCTAAGGCAAGTCGGTGTAGGTACGACGACGAGCGAAGCGAGGAGGAGTGTTAGGTGTACTGCGACCCTACAGCGCGCGAGAGAAGCAAGCATGATGGGGCAGGCAGCGGCCGGCGAAGGGCCAGAACCAACTTTACGGATTTTTTTTCTTTTGTTTAATTACTGGTTATAAAACAGTGAAAAAAAAAACATAACCATTTATGAACATTTGTTTGTCCTACAGCAGGTTTAGAAAAGTGAATATGACTAGGACATGTATATTGTATATCCTCGTGGTCATACTGATATGATAAATTAGTTTGACCACCAGGAAACGGCGCTATTTATTATGTAGGTATCAAAAATACGAGCACGCCTAAATCGTCTCAATAATGTAAACAAACAATATACCTATATAATATTATATATATATATTTATTTTAATTTATTAATAATATGAATTTGCAATCGGTCGTTAGACCATAAGCGAATTTGTTCTGAGAAAATTGGCTTGCTCTCGTGGGGTGGCCAGCGCCACCTCTACCAATCAAATAGGTGGTCCCTTTTAAACAGAACACACATTTTGTCGAGCTCACGCCGTTTGTATGGAACAGCTGTTTTTTTTTTCGCGATTCGGATACAACTTATTATCCAATTTTGATCGAGATGCCAATGATCGGTTATCGGAAGCATTTTATGTCACTTTGACGTCCTACCTAATGAATAGTAATGACTAATATGGATAAGTCGGTGTTGTACAAAATAAAACCACACATTCTTAAAAACTAACTGAATTTAATTTGTTATAGTAAATAATCATTATTTTTTCTATGTTTGATATTGTCAATCGATTCCTTTTAACATTCAGGATCCAACGACCGTTCGACATCAACAGATGTGAGAGGTGCATAGTTGTAATCTGATATTTCGTTGTTATCATTCAAGTTTCTTACAAATTCGTAATCAGGGATTCTGTCAATTACTGATTCCATTTTGTTACTTAATGAATTTGAGGACGTCATCATTACATACAGCCTTATACCTCACCTCATCAAGTAAAGCGAATGATTCTCTGATAGATAAACCACGTTTTTCTAACAATGTTATATTTATGGTTATTATTTCAAAATTTTCCTTGATGTATATAAGATTGTTTTTTAAGTAAATAATACGCGCCTCGTTGCTGCATGCACAGACTAAAGGTCGCTGTTTGGCGCAGGCGGCTGGTCGCCCCGTTCTCATTCCCCGCGCCGCCGCGCACCTAGCGACTTCAGCGGGAGATGTGTTGCCATGCAAATTATTCAGTTGCTATGCAAATTTTCATTAAAAAAGAATACGATTTAATAATTTTGTTGTTAAATAATTAAATGCGATGCTCTTTATTGAGGCTAGATTTTGATTTTATTAGTAGACATAATGTTGAATTTCCAAAATAAATAAAGTAGCTGACGTACAAAATTAGTCGCAGAGTTATCAATTTAGAAGATAATTTATTGTATCGGTAGATGAGTTATATTAATTGTTGGTTGTAAATTGGCGCTGGATTCTTCATATTCTGTTGGGATTGTAAAGATGGCGTATTATTTTAAGCTGTTATTTGTTGTTGTTGTTTGTTAACCCGTTGCTTACATTCATATATGTACTAAAATAGACGTTACGGTGTTGATACTATATACATGGAAACTTTAGCAGCTGCACTTATAATTTTACGTTTAATAACTGTGACAGAGGAAGGTTGAACCGACGGAGACGCACCCTTTGATTGCGAAAACCTAAAATTCATGAAATGGATTTTGTTTTGTTTGTTTACACATACAATGCACTCCCAAGAGTCCGTATAAATAAACCCGGAGCAGGACTCTAATTACAAATTTTTCACATTAAAACGTTAATTAAAACTCATCGCAACCAAAAGTATACTTTCGACAACTTTCGGCAGAGCGTAATAACGGGAACATCCCGGACTGTTAGTCCAGTCAAAGAGGAGACTCTTCGGGTGGATAAGTCACTGAAAATGGGAAGCTAATGCCGTGACTTAAATAGCTATACCATTTGAACGCGTTGACAATCAAGTGCCGTGCAATGGACTGACGTGAAACTGACGTGGAACTTCAGTGGAATTTCGTTTTCGATACATGCAACGCTTAAAAAACGGACATAATAGTAGTTAGGGTGGTGAGTGGAGCCAATACACACATTCGTGAGCAAATACGGACATCACTATATTTCGGGTTGTATTCAGTTAAATGTGACAGTGACGAGGTAAGTATTTAAAAGCTAGACGCAGTGGCATTTAGCTTCCAAACACCTCGAGTTTTGATTGAATATAGAAAGTTCTAAGACATTTCGAGGGCAAATGCACAAAAGATCCCACTGGGTCGAAGTGCGTCCGAATGGGCCCTCATCTAGATAAGATATGAAGATAAGACATTTTTATCCTGAATCATATAGAATCAGTTTTATGAGTATTTGTCACGCACTCGCTTTGACCCTTAGTTTTGCACGCAAAGAATACAAAACCGGTGACAATTCAAAACGTTTAGCCGAATAAAGAACAAGGCTGCAGGCCAGCCCTCTGGTCACCAGTGGTATTTATTTTAGTGGTATTACTTTTAAGCGAACGCAAAATACATTGATATCTATTCGGAAATTTCGGCATGCAAAACGAAAGTGTCACAAAGCTCTAAAGCTAAGGACACGCGACGACACCAGACACAGACACTTCAGTGTATACATCGACCGTCTACGTGAGTCCACTGCTGCGACACCTGGTTGCAGATGTAGTGGCGGTGTCGCTCAGTGTCTGTGTCACTGCCGCGGAGACAGGACGTGCGCGGTGTCGGACACAAGTGTCTTGAATTTCGAACCTGTGCGAAATTTATAGCTAGACCAATATGACCGCACGTGGACTGCAGAGGAAATAAAATCTTTGATTTATTACTATAAAGCGCTGCCAGAACTATGGTAAATTTCAAACCCTAATAATTTGATTAAATGCCCCCAGCTGTGCTCTTCTTTTAATCCAATCTTTAACCCATATCGATATCTTTTTACGACGACGCATGTTAATTGAAACGCATATCGCGACCATCGCGGCAGCAGTAGTACGTCGATTCATGGTGATGGAATGTACCATACTGAATTGCAGTGTAGCATGTCGCGATTCGTGTAGACAGCCAATACACTTGAGCCGGGACACTAGATGTTTACACCAATGTCAACACAAAAAATTGCTTATTGTGTGGACGCAATCGACACTAGTGCCGACATTTGTGTCGAGTGTCAGTGTCGTCGTGTATCCTTACCATAAAGCTACCATGCCTCGTGCTTTGGAGTATCCAACTGGTGCAAACCAGTTTCAACTGGGTATCGGTGAGCAGACGAGTTGCGAGTTCCGCGGCCGCGCTGTGTTATGGCCCTTGATCGCTCGGACGGCGGGGCCCCGCGGTCCCTCCCTGCCTTGCCGTGATGGATATTGCGGATTTTTACAGATATTAAATAAGAGTGGACCAGTACACATGAAAAAGTGAAAACCGCCTTTGATCAGCGGAGCCCATGCTTCCATTTCCGTTCGACTAACGTACCTATTCAGAAACACAGAGCGAGTGAGCGGAGCACATTAATATTAAAATAGAACGCACTTCAATAGGTGCTTGACCTATAGTTATTAGTTAAGTGAGTACTGGTCTCTTAGTTGGTTAGAAAGAAATCGGAATAACTTTAAAATATTAAGTTTATAAACGGAATTACCGACCGCTGCGATCCGCACTGTCCGCTTTGCGACCGAGGATGATACTTTGACAATACTTTAAAGAGTCTCTAATAAAGATCCTAAATCCATCACGATGTAAATTCAAATAACTTTGACATTAAGCAAGCACATTTATGTTGTAACTAGCGCTTGCCCGAGACTTGGTTCGCGCGGAATTCGTTATATCGTAGCTCCATACGAGCCTTCATCCTCTATTTTACCCCCTTAGGGGATGATTCCCGTAACAAAAACTATTTTTTGTCCTTTACAGGGATTCAAACTATCTCCATTGCTAATTTCATCTAAATCGGTTCGGCGGTTTAAGAATAAAAGTTATCATACACACATACCGACCGTTAGTTTCGCATTTATAACATATGGATTTTGGGGGAGGCCTATGTCCAACAGTGGACATCTTTCGGCTGATATGATGATGACGGATTTTACCATGAAATAAACAAATCTCAATTTGAATCTAAAATATTGTTAAATAAAAGTCAACAAAAAAGTTGAACCCACGGACTAGGTATCCTCTCTCCTCTGGTTTAAACATGTCGGGTGGAAAGCTGGCCGCCGTAAAACCGCGCGGATTCGCAACTTTGCTCCGAGTTTAACTTCATTCGAGGTGTTAATTGAGTAATGAGCGGAGTCACGGGAGAAACATATTGCAGTAGTAACACGAGCGGTGCAGATTCAACATAATACAGGAATGGGACGCGTTTGGTTTTTAAAATGTGTCATGTCCCTAGCATTCTAACATGTCACATGACGGACGTCAAAATGTGTAAGTCGAATACCGAACCAGTTGTTTAAAAACATCAATTAACAACTACATTCAGGGACAGTTAACCGACATCCACTAATCCGGTCCTATTTAAATCACTTTATAAAACATAGATTATTCTTCATTTATAATTTATATCTCATAATCTCATCTTAGTTTTTACTAGTACGGGGATCAGAAGACGCTTACTCACTGTTTTTCGGTATGATTATCAAAACTGGTAGGTATAGGTTAGATTGAAACTTTTAACCGAATAAGAACCATGAGAATGCAATCAGCATCTAATAATTTTACAGTACATATGGTGCTACTTTTCCACACGTAAGTAGTGCGGAAAAGAGCACTTTTCGTGCATATGTCGAAACTTTAACAAGCCATATGTACAGTAAAACGTTGTACGATACACGTGCGAATAGGTAATTCGCAACTCGTGTCGATTTAAAACACTCCCTTCGGTCGTGTTTTAATTTATCACCACTCGTTGCTAATTTCCTATTTTCGGCACTTGTATCGTAAATAACTATTTTGATGTCAAAACCTCCCAACCATAGTCACCATGGCGTAACAAATAGCTGTCATAACATAACCGAACGGGGCAGCACATAAACAAGCACACACGCAATGCGTCTCCGTCACGTTATTTTCTTACGAGACCGAGACCGACCAGCAACCTTAGCCCCCCCTTCCTCACAGCTTCATTACTAAATAGCTCGAGTTAAAGTGGTCACATGTATTCATAGAGGAAATGTTGCAAATATTCCGTTAATGTTTCGAGAGAGAAATTGCTGCTTTTTATAAGTCATGGAATTACAAGACACATGATAAGGGTTTGGTTTATAAGGTTATAGCAAAGAGGCCGGTGGAATTAGGGTACATTAGACATGCAAACCCACGGCCTTGACCATAAAAAAGACTTGGAATATTTTCTTTAGGCTGTGTGTGTGTAAAATGTGTCTAGTACTACCTATATTCAAGCAAAACACGAGGTGTTTGGAAGCTAAACGCAGTGACGTTCAAGACTAATAGGGAGGTACTTTAGGTCATTCTTTCTCTTGAAAGAATTAATGAGCGTAAAAACCAACAATATAATTTTGTTCAAACGACTAACTGTCGCCGACAACGTGACCTACTTACTGAAGTTTTAATATCATGATGTCAAAGTTAGCCGGCTATTCCGCACTTTATGAAAGACAACTGCTTCAAATGTCAAGTACACTTCCCTTAGCCACCATGGAGTCATGTCACTCTGTTTGTCGAAGGGCCGAAACACATCAACCAACTCGGCGTCGTCAGTCACACCCGAAGAAGAATTGCGGAGATCCTTCGTAAAACAAAGCCTCGAAAACACGATAAACTCACACACAGACAAACTATTGGAAAGATTTCAAATAGCTTCTGCTATACGAGGAGGGGGTCGTGTCCCACGCGTTTCGATAAAAACAAACTGATTAACCGCGCTCTCAACACTTTTCCTCTTATCAAATTGGCCGTTCGGGCACCACACTGCCGCCCCATCCCGCTGCGGCGGACATATTTCGCCAGACGGAGGTGCGGAGCTGTGTGAAGTACAGAATATAATTTATATACAAACTGAGGTATTGGCATACAACGTTGCGGTTGCGGACCGCCGTTCCGCACGCCGCAGCGGGAGGCGCCGGCAGTGTGAGGACCGCATTATACGCGGATCAGTGGCCGCGCTGTGTTATGCGCTGTGTTGTTTCTGTAACGCTATGGGGGTGACCTCGAGACAAATGATCGTAAATATTTGATACTCTGTGGTAAAATGAAAACACCAACGGTTATAATGTATCACTGAATGGTTATTGTTTTTTTAATATTATCTTTGTAAAAACGGAGAATAGCAACTTGTTAGTGTGAGCGTTATTTGCGAGTGCGCTTCACTACTCCCGAAACAGCATTTTTTTTATACAACGACAGTGGCAAACAAGCGTACGGCCCGCCTGATGGTAAGCGGACACCGCAGCCTATAGACGCATGCAACTCCAAAAAAACATGGGCGTTGCCGACACTTGATATGTTTGAGGATTCGCCGTGTTGACAGCTGAAGGAACAAATCTTATTTATTAAGTAATTTATAAAACTTAAAAAGTTCTCACAAACACAAATAAATGCCAAAATAGCGAATAGGGATAAACGAGCTTGAACGGTATCCCTTCAATAGCAAGCAGGCCGTATACTTGATGGCCACCCTAAAAGTGGAAAAAAAACGTGGATCCTAGTAAATTTTTAGTAAAATAAATATTTTTTGAAGAGAGAAGAAGAAGATTCGTTAATCTTAATTATTGTAAGTATGCACCGTATGTGGTGGACTGGACGTCTTTCGGCTGATATGATCATCATGATGATCATGATGTATATAAGAACGAAAATTGACCTTACAGATGTGAGTGACCACTTCACTATAGGACTTGTACATAATATCCTATTTTTAGATGGTTATAACGAAAAACACCTGTTAGATATCGAGCACAAAAACAATATATTCAATAGTGAATAACAATAACCGTTATTAAAAACGTCAGTAAGACAAACTCACTAGTATACAATCCATATGGTATGCTTTTTGAGTTGTCTTTACTTTCGTTTTTTAGTTCGCCAGCGCCGCCACGACGAAAACCAACAAGCTTCCCAGCATTGTCGACCTGCAAGCGTTATAGTTATAGCGTGGCGTACAGTCACGCATTAAGAGTCCGCAGCAAGGTCCGCTCAACTCCGCGTTGAGATCGCGCGCTTACGCTTTAAAATGTTGTTGTTTCACCTAGAGGGAGACAGGGCGCTAGCAGTAAAGCGAGAGCGCGCGGGGAGGCGGAGCTATACATGTCGCAGTTAAAATATCGCAGTAAAATATCTTCATACAACGGCGAAATTATTGCGGTAAATAAAATATAACAGTAGAACATCTCCATAGCGAGATAACAATACAGTTTATACAGTGCGTAAGTGCGGCTAGGCAAATTTTAACTGATTATTTAACCTACTAAAAACGTAAATGTAGAGTACAGGCTACAAGTTTTGATGTGCCAACAAAAGTAGTAGTAACTAGTAACATAAGTATAACATACAATATACCAGGTTTTGTCATTTTAACAACCTAGTGCCATAATTGCATAGCAGATTTTCAGATACCACTACCACTATTTTTGTTATAAATGAAATAAATGAATATTTATTCTGCAAGTAGGCCGCCAAGTAAAGAGCACTTTTATAAGTCAAGCCCTACCAGCGCTTCTGCAGAGACCACTGTCAAGAAGAAACGCCGCAAGAAACTTAACAGTCAGTCTTTTTCCCAAAACAAGCTTATTACAGTGATAGTACTTAAACTATTTTTAAATAAGTAACTCTAAAATCCGTATTATAGATGATCAAAAATATTAGACACGTATTTTTTCTTTTGGTCACTAAACAAAAAATGTCGAAGTTATAAGTGCGCGTAACGTCACGGTTCATACGTTTGTGAAGTCACGCGGATTATCTACGCGCCATAACTTCGTCATTTTTACAGACTTCAAAAAAGCAGGAGGTTCTATGTTCGGTTGTGTGTATTTTTAAAATAGGTGACCAATATCTTATGATCAATAAAAATACGCACTAATTAGAATCCAGATCTTTTTTCCTAGGAACCTACCCTATAAATATTTATTCACATTGAAGATTTGGTGTATTGAAGGAAATAAAAAAAGATCATACATTATTGTTTTTATTTTTGGTAAAAAGTACCTACTTACAACAATGATCCTAGTTGGTCCATAAATAAATGAAATTTGAATTTATAGCCTTATTATAACTTACCTATTAGGATTTATATTTTCTTTTTGACGACGAGCCGGTCCTCTTTTCTTCCTTCGAGCCGATAGCCATAATTTTGTCTTTGAACACCTTTTCGCTTCTAGAAAAAAAAATTACTATAGGTAATTATAAACGTCTATACGCTCCCGTGATCGCTTACCATCAGGTGGACCGTATGCTTGTTTGCCCCCTTATAGTTTTAGTTGAAAAATATATGTACCTATGTACCTTGTACATCTTATATCTACAAATTGGACAAGCGCCAACCTGAGCACATAATATAGTAAGAACCTAGTACATACATAAATAATAAATACCTACAACCAAGGTTCAAGTAGCACCGAGAAACAACTGCTATTGTCGCGTCGTCATTTTTTTATTTAGATACCTACCTAGTATTGTTATTGTCAGGTCACTCGATCAAAAAAGTGGAAGGGTAGGTAAGTGCCAATATATAATTATGATATACAACGTGTTAATAAAATAACGCAAAACCTCAAAACAGTTTGTTCAGAATCGAGCATAGAATGCGAAAAAAATAAAAAATAAAAATTTGACAAGATTTATTTTTTACATTTGTATGGAGTGTTGGCCGTCTGGGGCGACCTGCTCCATACAAATGTAAAAAATAAATCGCGTCAAAAATTTTTTTTTTTATTTTTTTCGCATTTTACTCTCGATTCTGAACAAACAGTTTTCAGGTTTTGCGTTATTTTATTAACACGTTGTATAGAAGTACGTAGATTACTATAGAGAGTGACGAAAAAACCTATCCTATATACTTTAGGATACTATACTATAACTTACATACTTACTTAGGTAAACTAATTAAAATTTCTAAGCAATAATGTGTGATAGGTAGTTTTCGTATAAAGTCCGTTCGTTCATCCTCGTCTTATTTAAATTTATAGCGTATTATTATTTTTTAACTATGTAAGTATTTTGTTTTGGCTATATAAAAGAATCAAACTATATATCACCAAAGCCATATCCAGAATGATTTGACGTACCCAAGTGATATTTACGTAGGTAAGTACCTACCTATTTAATACCGAATGAGTACCTACTGTGAGATTAAAATTTTGTTTACCTACCAAATAAATTAAATAACACGTCAACTAAGGATTAATGACTAGGTACTCATATACATTAATATAATATGTACATATTACATGTATATAATTTATTTGTATACTTGGAACTTGACTAAAATGCATATAAGTAGGTACTTACCCGGTTTATCCATTTTTGTAACATAAAAATGCAAAGTCCATAAGAAAGCCACAGATCGTCGATCAGTATGATCAGTATGATCACACAGACCACCAGTATCACCAAGAAAAATCAAATCCGTTTTATCAGTCCAAGTCGTGAATTGACCGCGATTATCGTAGGAAGATAATTCACCAAAACACTACGTCGCTCCCGCGCACAGCAAATGGGTCACTATTGTCACTAAACTAAGCGCACGGCAAGGAGTAGCTATGATAAGGGCGGTGCGTACCGCCGCCCCCCCCCCCCCCCGGACCGTTCCCCGCGCTAGAGTAATTCGCTGCAGTTTCGCATCAAATTTTTGTAATTTATTTTAAGGTTTTCGTAGTTACGCTCTCATTTTAAAACTACAAGATCAATTTTGATAAATCTTTTTTCTTTTCAAACTGCATAGTTTAATCGACACCGGAAATAGGTTTTGACTTAAATCTAAACTATATTTTGGTCGTAGTAGGCCGCCGAACTGAACAACTTTCTGGGGTCTAAAAATGCAAAACTTGTACTCGCTCTATTTTCTTTCTATTAACATTTTAAGAGTCATAAACTAGTTTTAGCCCTAGATATATCTTACCTCATTATATTTAGAGAATTTCATGATAATGTGACATGTTATATTAAAGTAAGGACGTAACTACGTTTGTATGAAGAATCGAGCTTGCTGCGGACTCTTAAGATCTGCTAGAAGAAAGCGCGCATAAATATCTGACACGACTCTATTTCTAGGGCTGTTAGGACGAATCAGATGTTTTTGCCCGCTGTGTTATTGAACATATTAATGCAGGTGACTGTACGTATAGTTCAACTTATCTTTGTGCGTGGCTGTATAGATAAAGTATGATTATATTATTATTTGTATTTATAATAATAATATTTTATTTCATGCACAATCCTTAACTTACGACTCCAGCGCCCTGACGACACTGCTCCTCACTCCACCATTATATTTCATCGCGACTCCAGTCCGAGTCCGATTTCCAGTGACTGTTATAAAATATAGGAATTCTGCGTGTAAACACAAATTACATTAAAAATGGCATGTTAGCGACTTCTTGCCTAACTGACGATAAAAAAACCTATCTGTCAGTTAAAATGGGACCCGTTTCCCATTATGTAAACTCTGACTGATTTACTAAGATCAATCTTATGTTTATAAGAACTTCTCGACACCAATTTGTACCTAATTTAAATCGAGACAGATCTGTTACGAAGCCCGAAACCGAATCCCTAGTGCCTCCTACTAATTGAACAAGTTGCTAACCAATTAGATGTTGGATATTGACTCAGGGTCTAATGCCCTCAATAGCACCGTATTTAACTGATGAGTTAAACATTCCAAGTCTTAGCGTGCGGTCTGTAACACACTTTATTCCAGGGCCAGTTATTAAACAACTTTTGGTATGTACCGTAGGTATTCGTAGGTATTCACGAACAATACTAAATATTGTACCTATTTATGGAGCCTGCCCTGCCTGTCATCATCATCATCATCATATCTGCCGAAAGACGTCCACTGCTGGACATAGGCCTCCCCCAAAGAGTGCCAAAGTGACCGGTCCCGCCCGCGCCACCCGCATCCAGCGGACTCCCGCAACCTTTAACAGGTCATCGGTTCACCTTGTGGGGGCCTACCCACGCCGCGCCTTCCTGTACGTCGTCGCCACTCGAGAACCTTTCCGCCCCAACGGCCATCGGTTCTACGTGCTATGTGCCCTGCCCACTGACACTTAAGTTTAGCGATTCGGAGGGCTACATCGGTTACCTTGGTTCTGCTGCGGAGATTTGAAATTATGTTTAATGAAATGAAATGAAATTATTTATTTGCATTAGATACAGTACACGGCAGTTCCGATATATTTACGAGTATGTACATGTGCATCCAGCTTGCATGCAAGCATGCAAATATGTCAGGTACAAGTCAATTAAATTATCAGAAATAAAACAGATATTTAAATAACTGGACATTGTATTTTTTTTACATAATAGGCATAGCATAATCGTCATCAAAGAGGCACAAAAAATAATTATTAAACAATGTATAGTACTTACTTAGTAATCCTATTACTAGTACTATTGATAGTCGAGAATGATTAAGTTATTAATGAAAGTCTCTAACTTTGAAAATAATAACATTTTGATTGGTTTATTGTTAGTAAAACAATATTAAATATGAAGAGTCAGAGAGCAAGAGCATGCATAGAACCTTACAACTTAGTGAGCAGGAAATATTGAAACTGATTGAATTCAGTAAAAAAAAACCACCAAAGCTTCACCATCTCGTTAATCGCTCTGCAAGCATACTTCGGCAAACCACGATAGAATGAACACCCCCTCCTTGAAGTGTGTATAAAAGTTATTATTTTGTAAAAAAAACGATATGTAATCGTTGTTGATTGAAACACTGAAATTGCATTACGCAGGAAAGTCAAAGCATTTATTTGCTAAACATATTTAGGTTATATACAGATGTTATACAATGCAGCTTGGTATCACTATGTCTTACGTGAAGGTGTAAAAAAATATAGTATGGGACTACGAGTAGACTTAAATTAATGTTAAATCACAATTTCCATGCACATGCTATTCAATTTTTTTACTTTGATACGAGTAAAACAAGTTTCTGACGTGAATATATTATTCGAGTTTTGTAACCGGTTAAACGCGCGTTCAGTTCATGTTCGATAAAGCGTTTATTATTTTGAAGCTTTTAAAATGTTGACTTAATTAGCTCCGAAAATTTCAGCTTTTAGCTTTTGAGGAATTTATGATTTCTGGCGCCATCTAGTAGCAATCGTGGGTGGTATTCTGGTATCCGTGTAGTTACTAGTTTGATGCCAATTCGCCACATAGCTAAATAATACGTAAATTATATGACATTTGTTGTGTGCACGCAATTTTGCGCTTTTTGATGCCAACGCGTTTGCAACATAAAGAGGGAATTTTCCTCCCAAGTTAGATTACTCTTTCTGTGGACATCACCCATTAACGTAATATTTTTTTCTGAAAGAAATACAATTCTTTTACTAGACACAAGATGCTTTTAAGAATATAAGATGTAATCCGGCAAAGTTAAAACCGAACGAACAGACGGCGGAGCAACATTAATCTTGATAATGCAAAGTGGCCGCTTCAATGTAGGTCACACTTTTGGGGTTAAACCTCCAGAACTCACGCTGTAGGTAACTATGAATACGAAATACTTACTCTATCCATACTAATAGTATAATGCGAAAGTGTGTCTGTCTGTCCGTCTGTCTGCCTTTCTATCTTATAAATGCTTGGAGTGCTGGGTACTGAGACTACTGAGTGTCGTTCGCTCTACGACGCTGCGCCCCACTTTTTCTCATTGTACTTAACACGTTCACTGCCAACTGATTCGTAGCGCTTCCGTCGTGACCGATCATTTGGAATCAGAGTTGTTTACTTCTTGATAAAATTACAATTAAAGCCGTGGTTTCTCACCAAGTGAAGGAGGCGCGTACGAACACTGTCAACCGATAAAGGGCGTAACAGGTATCGTGTTCTGATAAGAAAAAACTAAGAGAAAAACATTTTTACGCGATTTTTTTTTACATTTTTATGGAGCCTAGGCCGACTGGGACTAGGGCGACCTACTCCATACAAATGTAAAAAAATATCGCGTAAAAAAAAAATATTCTTTTAGTTTTTTCTTATCAGAACACGATACCTTGATCGGTTCACACCCCATTTTTGCTACACTCTGTATATATTCTATAGTTTGAATCTATAAATATGTATATTATACATCCATACTAATATTATAAATGCGAAAGTGTATGTGTTTGTTTGTTTGTTTGTCCGTCTTTCACGGCAAAACGGAGCGACGAATTGACGTGATTTTTTAAGTGGAGATAGTTGAATGGATGGAGAGTAACAAAGAATAGTTTTTATCCCCGTAATCATCCCCTAAGGGGGTGAAACGGGGGGGTAATCGTTTGTATGGAGCTGCGATATAAATGAGTTCCACGCTAGTATAATATATACAACGTGTTAATAAAATAACGCAAAACCTGAAAACAGTTTGTTCAGAATCGAGCATAGAATGCGAAAAAAATAAAAAATAAATTTTATGACAAGATTTATTTTTTACATTTGTATGGAGTGTTGGCCGACTGGGGCGACCTGCTCCATACAAATGTAAAAAATAAATCGCGTCAAAAAATTATTTTTTTATTTTTTTCGCATTCTACTCTCGATTCTGAACAAATAGTTTTCAGGTTTTGCGTTATTTTATTAACACGTTGTATATATGATGGCCGAAAATAAATTAACACTAAAAAAACCGGCCAATTATGAGGCGGACTCGGGCACGAAGGGTTCCATACCATTATCTATAAAAACAGCAAAAAAAAATATGTACCTCTCGCGTTTGTTGTATCTGCCCCACTTAAATATTTATTTTATTTTGTTTTTAGTATTTGTTGTTATAGCGGCAACAGAAATACCTACATAATTTGTGAAAATTTTAACTGTCTAGCTATCGCGGTTCTTGAGATACAGCCTGGTGACAGACAGACGGACGCACGGACAGACAGCGACGTCTTAGTAATAGGGTCCCGTTTTTACCCTTTGGGTAAGGAACCCTAAAAAAGAAAAAAACTAATACAACTATCAGAAATAAACACAAATTCAACCAACTGTAATAAATATTTATTCAGCAAAGAGATCGCCACAAGAGCACAGGTTATTGAGGCCACCGGCTGTCGTGGTCGGGTACACAATACTCGTAATAAAGGTAGGACCGGGGTCGGATGATAGACCGATGATGTAACCATCAGGTTGTCATTTTATCACTTATCGTTGTGGATAAGACATCCCGTTACTCTCGCACTCGCATACATGTTAGAACGTGACGAATTTTTTATCCACAGCGATTTATAAGTGATATGATGACAACCATGTGACGCCCGCTAAGCCTACACTATAACATTTATAAATATCTGACGAGACGAATACTTCAGGAATGATTAATCAACATAATTAAGCCATTTTCTGAAGGGATTTATAAGCTGGTTCGCCATCTTTTAAAACTGCAAGAAAGTGCACTTTTTAAGCGGATAATCTTGCCAGAGACGAGCGTCGTACAAAAATAGTAGGTTACTGCAGAGGCCGTGAAGTAAGGGATTGCTGGACGAGATTGGGGTTGACGGCCGAGTCGTAGACGAGGCCGAATACAACGAGTCCAGCAATCCCTGTTCCGGCCGAGGATTGTATAGTACTTTTCTCAAACGATGTGAGGAAATATTAAAATTAAAATAAATACAAGGTAATCAATGAAATAATAGGTAATTTGCGCCTTTTTTATTTTTTAAACATGCCATTTGAACAAGCCGTTCGAGCACCATGTTTAACCGCACATAAGCATAGTACCTACCTTAGATTTTTTTTTTTTTTTATGTAGCAAGTATGCTTACAGTGTCTAGTGGTGGTTGCCTGTATGTAAATTTTCCTTTGTCAGTTTAATATTAGTAAGCAAATTTAAAAAGTTAGAGTAGCGGACAACAATGGTTTTACTTAGGGTTTTCATACATTACTTCTTGGCGTAAGGCCAAGAAGTAATGTAGGGAGCCATAAACAAGAAACTTCACGTCTTCATTTCGTGATATTAACGCGTACATTTCCGAGCATGTTTGAGAAAAGTTTTTTTATAGAATTGAACGCATTTTCTCATGGCATGTATTGAATACATCCCGAGGTTTCAAGTCTTTTCTTTGCGCTGGTCAAGCGAGTAAAGGCAGATTTGTTAAGTTAAGATTAACGTTAACGTGAACTTTGAAGTTGAAAATTTCAACACAGATATATTTGTAAGCCAGAGGACCAGACCCTTTTAATATTGATAATGATTATAATTAAAAAATATTTTAAGTATTACATCACGTTATTGAATTTACAAATAATCCTAAATTGAGAAACACAAATTCAACCAACTGTAATAAAATATTACTTAACTACTTTTTAAATGTGCAAACATAATGGATGCAGAATCTGAAATAAGTTTTTTTTTTTATTAATAATAATTTATTAATGGCTATGGAAAATTACCCCAAAACGTCGGCCTACATCATGTTTAGTTTACCGCCGTGCACTGCATGGCCGCTCATTTTAGTTTGACACCCGGATCCGGGGAGGCCTATGTCCAGCAGTGGACGTCTTTCGTTCGGCGGATAGCTTGATGGTGATGATTTATATCGGATCACTATTTGACGTATAATACGCAATCCTGAAAATCTTACAACACGGTTACCGTGATAAACCCTCGATTCATGCGCCAAGAAAGCGAAACGGCGCCGATTGCCGCCACAAAGGGCGCTCCTGACAAGCCAGTTATCATGCGAATGGCTCGATGAAGTCGGAGCGACATGTGTTATGTTAAAAGGGTCGAATGGTGATACTTATCAGCAGAAGGAATCTGTCGAGACACACTTTTATATGGCACGGCGTGACGTTTTACTACCGACTATTTACGCGACTCGGCGAAGTGACGGCGTTTTACTAGCTGAGAGCCTAGTAGGTGCTACTGTATGTACTGAATTTAGCTACGTTTGGTAACTTGAGGATAGTATAAAACGTAATTACTTAACATATTTATCGCCACGTTACGTACCTATACGATTATTAAAACAGGCGATAATTCCTGCATCATACATACTTGGTTGCGTTCCTTTTTTGTCCATACACACTCAAGTGTAAAAATATGGATGCATACAACTTACTCAGCATGTGTCATCACTCTTATGTCAAGAGGCTCTCGTACTCATGTGAGGATTACACACACATGACATGAACAATAGGATTCAGTAATAGTAATAATAATAGTCATTTATTTAAACACATTCCGTTACCTAGTTACCAGGGGTCCTCACATGGGATTTGATGATGATATTGTAAATATGAGCAGAGTTTTACATAATAAATTACCAAATGAATTACGAGCACTGTCGGGGGGACAAAATATTACATCGAAAATTGACGAAATGGTTACTAAAACAATGTTTTTACAGCGTCAAGGACTATATAAATTATAAGAATGTTTGACATACGAAATTATTACAATATTTAGTTAATTACTAAATGACATGTTATATTAACTTATTTAAATCTAATATTTGAATGCTTGCTTGCATGCTGAATACGAGGACTTTTACACTATTTATCGTGAAATTGTTACATTCCATCCATTGAAGCTAAGTACTTTAAAATGGGTAGTATTTAAACGAATGACTGTAAAATAATGTTTTAAGTGTCAAAAATAATTAATTTAGTATAGTATTACTAAGTGAGCGACTGACTGCGAGTGACGAGAAATCAACAGAACAGCAACTTGCAAACATTAATTTGAGTAACTTAAAATACAAAATGAGAAGCTCCATAATATTTGAGCGACCTAATATTTGTTTGAGTGTCAACTTTACGTCCTGCATTTTTTAAAATATTTGGAAAATGTTTTTTTTTGGGTGTCCATCTAGTCGCATAATGACTTTCGTCATAATTTCGAAAGCCATACAACTTTACGCATAAAGTTGTTGCGCATAAAAGTCTTTTGTCATTAATAATTCTGCGCATTATACTTTAATTGTCATAACTGTACTATGTCATATTTTGTTTAACCATAATGTTGATCAGCATACAAGTTTTAGTTGGAGATCATAATAATCATTAGTATTGCTATGCATAACTTATGACAATATAAGCTGTCATTATGATTGATTCGCAAAGAAACACAAGTTATTATATTAGTTGACTAGCATTTAATTAGGTTAGGCAGCAAGAAAGGGGGGGTTCGGGCGGCAAGCCCCCCGCAGTAAAAAAATAAACAATTGAAACAATTGTATTTTTGGTAGGTTATGGTTATCTCGTGTCCCTTAGAGCGGAAATAGGCACCCCGCGAAGCGGGGTGGCGTCAACACGCAGGCGGTTAGGTTAAAATAATTGCCAGGTGCTTGTTTTAAAAAAAAGAAAGTTGGATTAAGTTTAGGTTTAGGTTACACAGACAATTTATTAAAAAAAAATGTACATGATTAAAAATGTTTGTCTTATACCTATAATAAATAATAATAATAAATAATAAATATTAGGGGACAATCTTACACAAATCGACCTAGTCCCATAGTAAGCTAAATAAAGGCTTGTGTTATGATTACTAGACGACGATATATTTAATAGATATAAATACTTAAATAGATAGAAAACTTCCATGACTCAGAAACAAATATTCATGCTCATCACACAAATATTTGCCCTTACCAGGATTCGAACCCAGGACCTTCAGCTTCGTAGGCAGCGTCACTACCCACTAGACTAACCGGTCCTATGACTTGAAAACGTTATGCGCAAACATATTATGGCGATTGATATTTATGCTTAACGCTTTTATGCACAATAAATTTATGACATTTGCTATTTACGCTCTCTAATATTATGGCTAATTGTCGTTTATGCGTAATGATGATTATGACACAAGTAGTTATGCCTATCGGCCTTATGGCTACAAAATTTTATGCAACGCGATATATACCCGTTTTTTTTTCCTACTAAGCGGCATTTTATCTTAAATGAAGTGTTTCGATTACAAAAACCACGTTGAAAAATACTATAATGAGCAGAGTACTATGAGTTCACATTAAAAAAAAAACATATGAAATAACTATTTGAAGCATCCCTATTCTGGTTTATTATCAAATTGTCGACACTCACTTTGTCGAATTTCACGTCAATGTCAACGTTTCATGTACTTTTAATTTCGTCGACAATTCAGTTCTTGGAATAGTCATTACAAGTCATTTTAAATTGTGTATTTTTACTTGTCGGATGATTCATTAAATAGTTGAATTATGTCATGGAAAACGTTTTGTGATTTATTGTTTTAAGTATATTTAATTAACATACAAATTATTACTAGGATTATTATTTAAAATTATAATAGTTGGCATACACAGTTATCTAAATCAATTATTTTAACCAAATCGAAACCAAACCTAATCGCCAGCGTGTCGACGGCACTCCGCTTCGCGGGGTGCCTATTCCCGCTCTGAGGGACACAAGTGAACCATTACCTAACCTACTCATAATACAATTGTTACGGTTGTTCGTTTTTTTACTGCGGGGGGCTTGGCCCCCCGAACCCCCCATTTCTGGCCGCCCCGGTCTAGTTAAACCCCTGTAGTCACTTTTGGTCTGCAGCCCAACTCACCTGACTGCATCGAATCATCGCCCCGCCCCCATTCGAATTCACGCGCATTAGTTAAACAGTCTGTAGTTTTCATTAAAAAGTCGTATCAAAATAAAAAACATAAGACCTCAAATAGAATATCAGTAACCAATAATCATTCAAAATGCAGCTCACAAAACTTTGCTTAAAGTGAACTTTTTAGTAGTTCGTTATGTAATACCTCAATTGGAAAAAATCGAATCTATCTTAATATTGAAGTTGCCCTCTCTGTATTTCTAGTCGCTCACTTAGTAATTTAGTCGCACGGATAGAATTTTAATATCTCAAATGGATTAATCACAACCCACTTTTTGTAAGCTCGTTCTGGATTTTATTATTAATCAATATTCGTTATTAGTTTAGTTAATTTTTCGCTTTCTCAAATTCATACCGCTCAAGTTATTAAAACAGTACGTCATCATGAGTTGCTAAGTTTTTTTTTCCGATCGTATTATTATTCCCCCTTTAAAATTAGCAGTATAATATATTTTCTAAAGCACCTACCTCTACCTACATTAAATTCAAATAAATAGTATGCAAATATATACACAACTGCTCAAAAGTGAAAAGGAAGCGATCCCTTACAGGCACAAGTTTGCCTTCAGTTACGCAGGGGGTGTGTATTGGAAAATATCGCGTGCTTTAAAACGCCCTTATGACTAGATAAAAAAAAAGGTCTGATTTTCAGATATATGATTATTGACTATTTGTTTATATCTATCTGATTTAATCGATACATGATTGCCCAAAAATTCCTCTATAGAAAAAAAATCCAAAGTTGGGTCTTTATTTTCCATTTTTTACTCAGCCTACTCAAACAATACATTATTTTACGACAGAATCAAGTTAATACTAACACTACTACTTTGGATTTTATTTCATCTAAGATCTCACTTCAAATAAAACTTTTCTAAGTTAGATATTTATCGAAAGTCCAAAAGAGCCATTCCCGAAGAGTGTTGCATCTCTTTTTCTCGTGCGCGGAAGGCATAAGCGTGGCTCTGTCAAGGAGGAGTGGTCGACTCGAATCAAGGCATCCCCTTAACCTGTTTTTTCTGTATTTCACTTGAGTCTTTTGTTTCATAAAGTATATTTACATACTATCGACAACACAGCTACCATTACCATCCGTACACTTTATGTGTATTGTATAATAAGGTTCTATATAAATACAGGATAGTCAGTTAACTGCGTTGGCGTTTGTACAGACATACAAATATCTAAATATTCCCATCAAAATATAATTATTTCAAAAGTTAAAATAAAGGGATAACCACTTTATAATGGCATATGTTTAACGGACCAGCAGATATAGTAAAATATAACGCCATAAAATACTTTTTACTGCCAAAAATAGTAAATGATCACCAAAATTTGATCTCCATTTTAATGTGAAATAGTAACCCAAATTATAACATTTTACTATCCTATTAAAGAAAATGCTATCCTAATAAATCATTGCTAATCCAAAAATAGTTAAATGAACACCAAAATTTTATCTCCTGTTAATGTGAAATAATAACCCAAATTATAACATCTTACTATCCTATTAAAGAAAATGCTATCCTAATAAATCATTGCTAACCCAAAAATAGTAAATGATCACTAAAATTGTGTCTCCTATTAATGTGAAATAATAACCCAAATTATAACATCTTACTATCCTATTAAACAAAATGCTTTCGTTTCTGGGACTCAGTCTCCCGCCCTCCGCCCGGACTGGAGCCAGAAACTCGCTTCGTCGGACCTTCGTTTCACGTGCGCACTCGACCCTACGCTCCGCTCAGGAGGTCGCCGGCTCGCTTCGCTCGCCACCTCCCCCCACTCGCTTCGCATCGGCCTCGTGCACCCGTTCAACTCAGGACCTCCTTCGCGAGCTTCTGTCTCCGCGGGCTTTTATATACACTCTAGGGGTAGGACAGACGAGACCACGTGGAAGTGGGGTGCGCTGATTTGAGTTTTGGTAGCTAGTTTTACCTTTCGATCGCTATAAAGAAGAAATCATTTAAGTTACTAGAAAATGTTTACTAACCTGAAATTCAATTCCCAAAATTAATTAACCACCACCAAAAAAACAGAAGGGTCAGAGTATAGCAAAGGGAGCGCAACCATATGTAAGTGTTTTGAGGGGTCGCGGTACACCTAACACTCCTCGCTTCGCTCGTCGTCAACCTACACCGACCTGCCTTACACGTCCAATATCTTGGCCATTTTTAATTAAGGGACTTTTGGTCAGGTCGAGCGGGTCATGAGTACTATGAAGAACATGTTAACGGTTTATTCTACTTTTATCTACATGTCTCTATTTTTTTCTGATTTTTTCTGCTTTTATCTACTTATACATGTTTCTACTTTTTTCTACTTTTTGCTACCTTATTCTACTTTTATCTACTTTAATCTGATTTTTTTCTACTTTTATCTACGTTTCTACTTTATTCTACTTTTATCTACATTTTTCTACTTTTTTCTACTTTCTTCTCCTTTTTTCTACTTTTATCTACGTTTCTACTTTTTTCTACTTTTTCTACGTTTCTAATTTTTTCTACTTTCTTCCACTTGCTACTTTTTTCTATTTTATTTACTTTTTCTTCTTTCTTCCACTTGCTATTTTTTTCTATTTTTTCTACTTTTTCCTACTTTTTTCTACTTTTATCTGCCAAAGTCCAAAAAATTGTGTCCATTTAGGAGCCAATATCTCGGTAATTATCAAGTTTAGAAAAAAGTTGCCCATACAAAACATGATTATTTTAGCGTCCTCTATACGATAGCATCATAAATAAGTCCCGCGCCCCGTTTGCTCTACCCCAACCAACAGAAGCGTTTATTCAATCAAATGCCTATCAGATTAAAAAAGCACTTGTTTTGGCATCATTATACTTTATTTGGTAACACTTTATGGCAATCATAGTGGGTTATTAGGTAGAAATATTGTATTAATTTGCTCGCTAAGATTTGGTGATCATTTACTAAATTTGGTCTTCGAATACAATTTAATGTGCAGTGGTTACTTAAACAGCTAATACTATTGTAATGGTAGAATTATTATTTTTGGTGTACAGTATATTTTTTTGGTAAAAGAGCTTAGGGTATCTAAGCATTTTTTTGTGGTCATTATGAACGTTACCGTAATACATATACTTATTATCTGTGTCGACTGCACTCCGATTTGATTTTCCTGTGACGCTACTTCCTTTTAGATATGTAGTTATATTGAACTTTTTGATATTAATATTATCGGTAGAAATCAGTTGAGTTTGGTTCCGAGCGGTGCGCGGTCACCAACTGAAACAACGTACCTAAAGGAAAAAAAAAAACGCTTGCGAAAGTTCTTAAGTGAAAGTGACTAATTTGTGCCCTTTATTTTGATAAAATCAAAATATTAGTATAAAGTATAAATAACAAAATAAAATAAAATTCATGATAATAATTAGATTTTATTGTATATTACTAACACTTATGGGTGCAAGCCTGAAATAAATGATTTGAATTTGAATTATTTGAGACTTGAAAGTATCGAAAGAAAAAATCGTCCAAGAACAAATTTAAATTATTTCATAGGTAGAATAGTGGTCCTATGGAATTTGAAAAAAAAAATGCTTGTTACACGATTCGCTGCCAGAAAACCCAGAGCGTTTACTAGCGACTAATTTGTATTTTGTGCGCTACAAAATAAGGGAATAATAAATCAACCAAATAATTACCAAGGAGAAACAATGCGTATTACATTGATTATTCGCATATTTGAAACAACCCGATGGAAGTCAACTCGTCGTGGCCCAACTGTGACCTTTCATGAACGACAAAAAGTCTTTGTCATATTTTTATCACAAACTTTCCTCGAATAATAATGGATTACAATAATGATATATTTCTGCTGCTTCCTTCTTCGTTCCATTATCAGTATTTTGTACTATCCTTTTTATTTGTTTAATGATCCTGTTTTTTGCTATCCCGAGCGAAATATTCGTTACCAATTCAACAACAGAAATATCAGGGTGGGACGCTTTATTTATAACTTTTTCGGCTATTTGAGCGGGAGAGCCTTGTGGAAATCGCGTAGATTCATAATGTGGACTTTAAGTTTCGTACTCACTGAGAATGGATTGTGTGTTTGTAACACAGCTTCAGAAATTAAACGTAGATACGTGTTTTTGAAACAGTATTCAGTATCTGAAGGGTACACGGAAAGAACATGTCTAAGTCACTTTTTTATGAAAATAAGAGTTTATGGCATGCCGCAAATATTTATTTATTTATTAATGTCACTTAATACTAAGTTAATTACGAGCTTTAAATGTGAGATAAAAATCTTATTGGCCGTTTTATTTTTATATTATTCTAAACACTGATTCAACAAAAGAAAAATGTATAATCGAACCTGCTCATAAAATTTCACGAGAATCGGTAGAAAAATAATACCCATAGAGGAGAGCAGTCGGACAGCTGGACAGCGGGACATCTGGACATACGAAATAATTTTGGCCCAAGCTGAAACGGAGAGCTTCATTCGCTTCGCTCGCTCGTTCAACTATCAGTAGAGTACTACAGGAACGCTTCAGTAGGTATATACTGACAACTGCTGCTTGGTCTGCCTAATACAACGTTTGTGCAAATGATCAATAAACGTTCAGCTGCAAAGAGGTCCCGTGGGCAATGGAATTCTATTTTAGGGAACCTTTAATTGGTTTAGTTACGGTAACGAAGCAATCCTTTCGGCCCATGTTCCCTAACATTTGTACAATTTAAAGTTCCTGGTAATGACTGAACGGTTCTGTGGCTACTCTCAAATTATTGGACAAAGCCGGGTCCCAAAAAAACCCTCATGTAAAATTTGTTATTGAAAACGTAACTTGCTCGCCTTAACACACTTCGGTGTTGTTTTTACAAGTTTTTTATATTTGCACTGTTCATATGTACGTAAATATGTAAGTAAGTATGAGGGTATGTAAGTTGTACGTCAAAATTTGCAATCCATTTTTCAGTCATTTTATCAATTTTCGGTGAAGGTATAGTTTGGATGACTATTCAATATTATAGTATCAACAAGCTGATCTGATGGTAGAGACAGAAGGTGGCCATGGGAATTCAGTACTTAACCGACGTAACCCTGTTGAGTTTGGGCTCGTTAGAATCGTCTCGATGAGCAGTTAATGACGGTATACAGAAAAGTACCTACAGTCGGCAATAAAAGCTTGTACCGAAATTAAATTTTTGATAAAAACTTGTTAAGTCATAATTTGTCATTCTTCAATTCAAGGCGGAAAGGACTGTTGTTATGTCCTAACACTCTTTCGAAAAGTTACAACAGTACAGTTCATGCCTCGGCTGAGCTGAGATAAAGGTCCGAGTGCTCGAAGCTGTACTAGTATATGGCATGGGCACTCTATGTCAAAGTGACATGGCTTAAATTCGAATGAAGAAAAATCCTCTTAGTTCGAATTTAACCCATATTGTTTTTTTGACATGGAGTGCTCTTGCCATATATATACTCGTACAACTTCGAGCACTCTTGTATACAACATTTTATAACAATGGGCCTTTTGAATAAAATAATCTAGATCAATATTTTTGTCCCACTGTCGTAGGTGGGAACGCGCCCGAGAGCGATAAGGATGCAGCGTCACAAAAAACTCAAGGTGTCGATTTCGTTCTCAACTGACTGTTTCCTCCTCTGAAACTTAACCAATCGTAACAACCATTTGAAAACTAAATAGGAAAGAAATATTTAGTCCCGGACCGTATTTATTTTCACGTTCATTGTTGGCGGATTTCTATAATAGGCTGGTAAAAATAAAAATATCAAAAAATGAAAACACCGACTGGTATTGATTATATTGAATTTATAAAAAAAACATTTATCAAGCGTAAAATATCTTGGTGTAAACAGTCGAGAACGTTTTTATGGAAAGTTTACCAATAACGTCTCTGTTAAATAAATGCAAAAAGATGACCAATAATCTGTTCGTTAAAAGATATACTAAAGTGGCCGTCAATGGAATTTGCTAAGTATTCATATTCATATTCATTTATTAATAATAATTCATATTACATGTCATTGATGTTGGCACATCACAATTTCACAAACAATATTACTAAGAAATGTATTTAAAATACATGAGTAAACAATTATAAATTAATTAATGTCAAATGAAATATCTGAAAAATAATTAAGTATTTTTATAGTACTTAGTAAATTCATTAAAACTATAGAAAGTGTGCTCGATAAGCCATCGTTTGAGCTGCGATTTGAAGCTCGCCAGAGAGGGTCGTCACACCGTCGGGCCCATTACGTGGGTGAGTTTGGTGGACTTCGCGAGTTCTGTGGCCATATCGCAGGTTAGGTTAGGTTAGGTTAGGTTAGGTTAGGTTAGGTTAGGTATTTCACATTCGTCGTTCAGTATATAAACAAACTGCCATATTGAAAGACAATTTCAATATGGCGGTTTGTTACGGCTACTTTACCTTCACAGATATAATTACTGCCAAAGTGAGCGTCATAACATAACACACGCCCGATTGTTACACCCTAAATATAAACTCAAACGCTGTTTCCAATTCTAAATAACGATGTAAAGTTGGCATTCGTAAGTATTTAACAGTGTCATAATTGAAATTGTTTTGAGCTTTGAAAGCTTTCAGGGAATCAAAAGCTTCAAAACGGAGTAAAGCGCGTGTTCATTATGAATTATAATGAATCCTTTTCAGCTTGCAATTGAATCAATGTAGACCAGAAATCGAGGTAACAGATTATGATATCAATCTAGACACGCGGCAAAGGAACTGGCGGCGCAGCAGCTGTGTCTTTATATTACACGAACCAGATTATGATATCAATCTAGACACGCGGCAAAGGAACTGGCGGCGCAGCAGCTGTGTCTTTATATTACACGAACCAGATTATGATATCAATCTAGACACGCGGCAAAGGAACTGGCGGCGCAGCAGCTGTGTCTTTATATTACACGAACCAGATTATGATATCAATCTAGACACGCGGCAAAGGAACTGGCGGCGCAGCAGCTGTGTCTTTATATTACACGAACCAGATTATGATATCAATCTAGACACGCGGCAAAGGAACTGGCGGCGCAGCAGCTGTGTCTTTATATTACACGAACCAGATTATGATATCAATCTAGACACGCGGCAAAGGAACTGGCGGCGCAGCAGCTGTGTCTTTATATTACACGAACCAGATTATGATATCAATCTAGACACGCGGCAAAGGAACTGGCGGCGCAGCAGCTGTGTCTTTATATTACACGAACCATTTGGAGCCACTTTTGACTCCTTAATAACTCAAAATCTTTTTAATTCGTATTAAAACCCATTAGATTAACGAGAATCCGAAACAGAATCCGAAATTTCATATATACAGGTAAAACGTTATTGAGATATTAAAATCTAAAAATCGGCATTTCTATCACTGACTTAACAAGTCACTTATTAGCTGACGGATAGATCAAAAGCCTAACCCACTTCCAGATGACCTAGAAAGTTGAAAGGCGTCCGGCTCGGTAATTGTGTGCAAACAAAAAAGTCAAATAACAGGGAGCTTTGAACTATTATTTATAATTTCTATTATAATTTCTGTTATGTTCAGAGGTAACATAATTTCACCTAATTTACGAGAACAATATTTCTTTGCTATTCCGCTAAAAAAACGTGCTGGTCTATCAGTGAAGATAAGATGAAACTATTTGCGTATAAACATGCAAAAAATTACAGCAAACCACCACCAATATTGACAAAAACCTCGACACGTGTTTCGCCTCTCTACGAGGCATCATCAGGAGATGCTGGCAACTGTTATAATTAATAAAATAATGACTTCAAGCAAGTTCTTAGTATTGAACTTATGAAGAAAAAATTTAGGTCAACTGATCATTATGACTTCCGATGATAGATATAGAAGTTTAGGAACAAAAAAGTTAGGACGAAAAAAATTAGGACTAGCGATGATTATGACTACAATAAATTAGTTAAAAAAAATTTGGACAACGAATTTTATGGCAGCCAATATAGACCCTTTATAAACCGATTCGAAAAAAAAAAAAAACAATGTGAAATTGGGCGCAAAGTTCAATATTAGGAATATGCGTGGTTGTCAACTTCGCCGACAAAAGACTTGAGATCTAAATGGGTGCCAAGTTCAGTAGATACATCCTTCTTATCCTTAAATAAAATGCATTCTTAAGATTTTTTTTTTTTCTACTACAACAATGTTTGCTATAAAAAGTATAACTTCTTAAATTTGAACACTCGAATTATTACAGAAAGCATATAACTTGGAATAAATTGGTGTTCAAGACTTAATTTGGCCGGTTGGGCTTGGTATTTTCATATTTATGTTTTTGGTTGGATAAATTATACGGCACAGGATGGAATACATGAGTATTCCATCCTGTGCCTGTCAATGTTGCTGTTGCTTCTTTATTAAAAATATGACTACTGTTTAATCCTTTAGAGGCTAACCCTTTCATAGGCTAGATTTTAACAACGATTTTATAAAAAGTAAAACAAAACTGTACATACGAAACATAAAATCATTATAAAAGGCCGTTTCTTACCCAACCAAAGGGTAAAACGGGACCCTATTACTAAGAGTCCGCTGTCCGTCTGTCTGTCCGTCTATCACCAGGCTGTATCTCATGAATCGTGATAGTTTATATATATTATATATAAAAATTTAAGGGGGCTCCCATACAACAAACGTGATTTTTTGCGGTTTTTATAGATAATGGTACGGAACCCTCGGAGGTTTAGATGTTTGTATGTTTGTTACTCAATCGCGTCGAAATGGCCCAACCGATAAGGGTGAAATTTTGCACGAAGATAGTTCATAGCCCGGACCAAAATAAATAATAGTTTTTATCCCTATTTTATTCTTATCGTTTTTGACGACCGGTTAGCCTAGTGGGTAGTGACGCTGCCTACGAAGCTGAAGGTCCTGGGTTCGAATCCCGGTAAGGGCAAATATTTGTGTGATGAGCATGAATATTTGTTTCTGAGTCATGGAAGTTTTCTATGTATTTAAGAATTTATATCTATTATTTAAATCGTCGTCTAGTACCCATAACACAAGCCTTACTGAGCTTACTGTGGGACTAGGTCAATTTGTGTAAGATTGTCCCTTAATATTTATTTATTTATTTATCCCGGGTCCATGCAGACGAAGTTGCGGGCGGAAGCTAGTTACAGTATAAAAATAATGTATTTTTTATGACGTTACGAGTGGTGTTCATTAATTCCTGCAAATAAAAAAAAAACGCTTTGTCGTAGTATGCACAGTGACACTAAGCGTCACTCTTGTTGCTCGGTTCCTGGGTAATTTATTGGAAAACTGATGTAAATCTTACTTAAGCAAGTAAGCGGGATTTTAACACAATAAATGTTCATATTAGTAGAGAAGTAAAGATGTGTATAGATGAGGACAATTCAATAAACATCATCATTTACAAATAAGTATAATTTTTATTAGTAAATGTAAAATATCTTCAGAACACTACTGACGCCCTTTTAGTCTTACAATTGAGTAAAAAAACAATTCAAAACCATTAAAAGTCACTGCAATGTACTTACATTGATCCACTGCACTAAAATAAACAGCTGTTGCAGCAATCAAATTTAATTTCCATTAAGTAGCAATTTATTAACATTCACTTCGTTGTAAATGACGACTATAATTCAACCAAAAAAATCTCCCGCATACATTATTTACCGATGAAATAGCGTGGAAAGTTCCAAATGGGAATATTGTACACAGCGCGCACTCCTGTACATTTGCGCGAGTAATAAATAACAGGAACGTTTTTTTGTCATTACAACATATTTGCCGAATACTCAGGGCGAGACTATTTAAATAAATTAACATGATATATTAAATTCAATTATTAAATGTTTGGTTTGGCTTCGGAAGAACAAAATAACGAAAAATTTCGTGATAGTATTAAGCATGTCAAGTATATCTTCTAAATTAGTATCATGAATGTAACCACTAACCTATTGTTAAGTACCTATTTACTAACAAACATGATCCCAGTTGGTTGATTGGTTGGTTGGTTGAAATGAATCAAATTGAATTATTTAATGAATGAATTAATTAATGAAAAACATTTATTTCAAGTAACACATCGCGACGACCGGTTAGCCTAGTGGGTAGTGACGCTGGCTACGAAGCTGAAGGTCCTGGGTTCGAATCCCGGTAAGGGCAAATATTTGTGTGATGAGCATGAATATTTGTTTCTGAGTCATGGAAGTTTTCTATGTATTTAAGTATTTATTTATATCTATTATGTATATCGTCGTCTAGTACCCATAACACAAGCCTTAATGAGCTTACTATGGGACTAGGTCGATTTGTGTAAGATTTTCCCCTAATATCTATAATTTATTTATAATATAATATTTATAACACATGACTTATGTATACTTCCAGAAAATTACATATTCATCAAGATTAAGATTAAATAAGGCACCTATTCAAATTAAACATTCAGTTTTTGTATAAAAATTCTATTAAATGAAGTTAAATTCTTATCCAAAATATGCACAGTTGGAAACATGCATTTCGCAACAGAGCCTCAAGTACGGACAATCTAGCCTGTCCATAATCGACCGCAGGGTGGGGTTAGCCTGTCCACGATCGACCGCAGGGTGGGGCTAGCCTGTCCACGATCGACCGCAGGGTGGGGTTAGCCTGTCCACGATCGACCGCAGGGTGGGGTTAGCCTGTCCACGATCGACCGCAATTAAAAAAAATGTCAAAGAATATGATTTACTTTGCTCGTGAACATAGGGTTGCCAACGTGTATGTGAGACCCCTGGAGTTGCATGCGTCAATAGGCTATGATTACCATCAGGGAGTACGCTAGCTTGCCAACGAAGTGTCATAAAAAAAATTATTGCCTGAGGGTTTGTTACGCGCCCACTACTAACCCCCTTTCGTTAAACAAATGCTGTCCGTGAGTACCAACTTTTCTTCACAGACATGTTTTTAAGGAAATACGAGTACGGATCCAATATATCGTTACACGCTTATCGCCTGAGAGCGATCTCACCGTTGAAAGCACTTAAATTTTCGTTCAGCCGTTCGGACTCACGACTCAATCACTCGAAAGGCAGAGATTAATGGCTGGCCCGAAGATAATTGAGCGGGCTACAATTCACGAGCTACTGGATCATATCAATAGTTCCAGTATAATTTGAGCCCGCAATCTGTCACAGCTGTGCTTACTCGGCAGTCAGATATGAACTGGTGGTGTTGGGAGTCGGTAAGCATGACTTGCTACTAGCCTTGAAACAAATGCTGCCCTGAGATCACCTGAGTAAATGGAAGGTGTCCAAAAAAAAGTGTTTGCGACCCTCGCATGCTTGATAAGTTTAAATATGCAATTAAAATATATGACAGTATAATGACGATAATTAAGGTGACGCATCGCTAAATAATTAATCGAAAACAGAGCGTTTGTGCCCCGCAACCCGCTCTCACCCCCTCTACTTTTTACGCGGCTTGTCAGTGCGACAGTCAGGCGACCGTGCGTTACACTGACAGTGCGCTAGAACGTCTTAGAGTTGCCCTTACCACTTTTTTTTTCAAATTGTAGTAGGTAATGCAATAACGAGTATTTTATCTTATGGACCTATTTTACAAGGTTTTATTAACTTGCAATGTTTGTATGCATGTTCGTGTAAAATCTTGCAAGTGATTTTTGACCCACTTCTAGTGGTCGGATTGACAGTTATTTACTTTACATAATTATTTATATTTCAGATTTCACTTATTTACAGTTTAAAAAATATTATTTACACATACATCATTGACAGACAACACAAGCATTTATAGCCGGTAATATTCGGAAAATGGCATAACATCATTTAAGTTATCAACGTTAGCTACCTCACCAACACCAAAAACTTTGGGAAAATATTATTAGAGGAAATATTAGTAGTAATAGCTTCTGATACTTTCCGGTGGCGAATGCACTAGTCTCAAAACGCACTATCAGTCAATACACTCTAATTTCGAAAGCCCCTCTTCTCATAACAAACTAGGCCCAAAATACCATATTTCCAAAAAGGCTCATTCTCGATTTACACGAGAACCATTGAGAACTAGTCCCAAAATACACCTTTCCCAAAATACTCCAAATTGTGTTCACCTGTCTTCTTCTTTCTCCGGCCTTTTCCCATTTTTAGTTGGGGTCGGCTCTCCCAATTGCCTTTCGCCAGGTTGTTCTATCCTCTAAATTGTGTTCACCTGTGCGTGGCGTAATACTTTATTCTCATAATGCATAGGTCTCAAAACACTCTAGTTCCAAAATACCCTATTTTTTTGGAATGTGCGTTTTGAGACTAGTGCATTCGCCACCGGAAAGTTCTGCTTCTTCTGAAACGTTTCCGATAGTTGGCACAGAATGTTCCTTATTTTGTCCTGTATTCACGTATTCTGGATCGCGAATAGGCTTATTCCTAATACCTTGGATCGACGAGCTCTGGGAGAAGACAATCGTAATAGAATTTTAGTAATTTTGGTTCCGTCAAGTCTGCCCAAAACTTGTCATCTTTTTCTATCATTTCTGTTTTTATTTCATTGTCACCATACCATATCCCCAACAAACAATATCTTTTTTCTGCAGATTATAATAATAATAAAACTTTTTATTTCGGATGGAATCCATAGGCTGTAGCCTTATATTCTAGTGTTATTTGTTACTTAAAAATTAAAGAGTAGGTATTACAATTAAATACACAATTCAGGTATGGAGCTTAGTCCATCTCTGTAGAAGGGGGGAGTCCCATCTATCCGCTAGCGCTACCAGGATGCCGTTGGCGCTGCCTCGCCAGCGGTTTAGTAGTAAGGCACACCGTTAACGCATGATGGCCGCAAAACCATCAACCTGTGCCTCCGCAAACATTCCCGAGGCACTGCAGTGACGAGGCAGCCCGATAAGCATCCTGAAAGCGTTGATTATGCAATTTTCCTTTAATTTTGAAAATACCAATCCGATTTTTGTTTTTTTTATAAAAATGCATCTTTTTCTTTTCGATTGCCTCTTTGATACTAGTTTTAAAAGGCGCCATGTGACATTTAATTTCTATAAGCATATCATTAGAAATACTATCGGGTGTAGCACCTAAAACAGGATAGTTTCCATCAATAAATAAGCCACAATTTTCAATTTTAATATTTTTTATGACATATAGTTGCTCAAGTGCAATTTTTTCGATTTTTTTCCATTGCATTTGACATGATCAATATTAGGTTTATACAGCAAATATTTTTTACAATGTTCTTGCAAGAATTGCTCTGCTTTCTTTTGAATATTTTGCCGAAATTAGAGGCTGTTAAAATATTTCGTCTCAGCTCTAACCATTCCCCCGATTCACTCTGTAAGTATTATGGTTCGGTTTTCGATGTCCCTTCTTTCCTCATCGGTTTTTTTTTAATTTTGCACAAAAGTCGATTTAGCTTTTTTTTAAAGTTTGCTCTTGTAAATGTGGTTTGTCTACCACTTCTCAATAAGTAATTTAAATTTAACGTTCTAGGTATTAGTGTACTTTTTTCTTTTCTTTTGTCATGTTTCGCCTTACGCCTTTTATTATTTGTTGCTTTTCGTGTTGTTTAATACTTTTCAGGGATGTTTCCATATATTTTTCAATGAACAGTTGACAGCAAATTTCCGGTATTAATCATAATCATAATCATAATCAATCATTTATTTGCTATAAAACACATTTTAATGCATGCAAATATAGTTTTAACATACAAATAAAAATAAAATAAAAATAAAACTAACAAGCAAGTACAAGATTAAACCAAAACAAATATTATTACTTAACTTACATTAAATGTCACAAAAGCATAATAATAATTTTACGATTTAAATAATAATAATAATGCAATAAGAGGTAAGGTTCGGATAATGAAAAAAGGTAAAACAAAAAATAATTGTATCAGTAAATGTCACGAGATTTTGTCAAAAATTCTTGCATAATATTCTCTGATTTAATTTAATCGTATGGCGTTGTAGGCTTATATACTATTATAAATCGACATCCAGGTCGCACAGCCAGTCGATCGCGTCAGATGTTAAGTTAGTTCTCTGATTGAGTAGAATGGACGGGTCAAACAATATTCCTTTACTTTTTTGTCAAAGGATCTTAACTCTAGAATATTTTTTAGGTCGTCAGGAAGTAAATTGTACACTCTAATGGCAGTATTATTCAAACTTTTGTCAAAATGAACATAATGCACGTCATTTAAATGTAGTCTATTTCGTTGTCTAAGATTATGATTCGTAGTCTTGCCCTGCTGGACATACAGGTTTCTATCGTTAAAAACATAAATATATAAACGGTACAAATACAGGGAAATTACAGTCAAAATTTTTCTGTCAACAAATATACTACGGTGAGTCAGGAACATTAGCACATTTTTCTATTAATCTCAGAGCTTTTTTTTGTTTGAGGAGCACTTTGTTAATATTAGTTCCATTTCCCCAGACCTCGATACAATATCTTATTATGCTTTCAAAATATGAAAAATACGGGGTAAGTAATACTTCTTTGGTGGCTATGTTCATCAGTGATTTCATTGCATATCATTAAATGAAATTACAGCTCCTGAACATCTTGCTTGGTAGGAACGTCTTAGATCTTTTCCGACTTTATCAGCTAATTGTGCAACCAGTGTTTTTATTTTCTGCCAAAGTAGTCTGCCAAAAAATGGATGAGGAGCATCTGGACCCATATATTGCAGCGTATATTATGACTAGGTGCCATAAACTAATAGAGGCTACAAAATAATACTTACAAATACTTACTGATGCGAACAGCTGTAGGTTGCCGGATAGAACTCTCGGGGAAGCTTGAGCTTCTTTTTCAAGGGCCGTTCGTTTCAGACACACAGGGAGCGGTTGGTTGGCGAAATTGAATCATAAAAATTAACAAACAAGACTATATTGTTCTAACTCCAGACTACGTTACAACATGGCTCCGATTGCAGGTAGGTACAAAGTAAACAGGTCTATTTCTATGTTGTTAGGTAGGGTCGGAGAATGGGCCCATCTCTCATAATATATCATAACTAACTGATTACGAAAAAGGCGACGGCACCGAACGCATCGCGAACGCGAGCCAAGGCATATATTGAAGACGAAAAGTCACTCACGTGTTGACGCCGTAGGTAACGTATAATGGCGGCCGCGCCGCGTGTGTACCGCCATTAGTTTAAGTGGCGAATCGCATTATAGCGGTCCCGATGCGTTGCTTGGAGTCTTGGTCCATCAGGGCCACACGAAAAGCGAAGTCCTGCTTGCCGCCGGCGCCACCTCATTCGCGGACGGATCACGCAGCGTTGCCTCGTCGTTGGCCCGACATCCTACGGAGGTTGAGCACCCCAGGCATTACATTGAGCCCGATCTCCACGCTCCCTTGCTACTCTTTTTGTTCGCCACCCCTCCATAGACCACCCACGCCTCTGCCGTCCTCCCTGGCCAAAAACTCTCGACGATTGTTTATGGTCGACTGGACATGGACTTAAAAATACATTTCTCAATCGATGACGGGGCCCGTGAAGTCAACCCGGAAAAAAGTACTGCAATAGTCTTACTGCGTTAGTACAGAAAGGCGTCCCCTGGGTCAATGAGGCCAAATATCTTGGAGTGACCCTCGACAGGAAACTGACCTTCCGTAGCCACATCCGTCGGGTACGCAACCGCGCGTTGTTCGTTTTAGGAAGGCTTGGACCGATGATCAACAAGTTTAGTAAAATGACACTTAGAAATAAGCTGACACTCTACAAGACTTGTGTTCGTCCAATCTTGACATAAGCAAGTGTAGTATTTGCTCACGTCCCTATGTTATCGCTCAAGCCGCTTCAGGTCATTCAGAATCGATTTCTCCGTAGGGCGACTGATGCCCCGTGGTACCAATCGAACTTCAGCCTGCACCACGACATGGGGAATAGCACCATGTATGGTTTCTTTAAGCAGGCTGCCAGACGTTATTTTGACAACGCTCCCCACCATAGGAATTCGTTAGTTAGGAAAGCTGCTGATGCTGCTGCCGTTCTCATCCCTCCCCCCTCGGCGTTCACTGATTAGGGGCCGCACGGTCCTAGGTACACACTCACGGACCCGGACGACGAAATCACAGCGTCCATCGAAAGATGGAACGCTGCGCTTTCGGTGTCCATTACATCGCGTACACTTCGGCATTCCCGCCGGCGGGGACGTCCACCGCGAGATGGCGACAACACAGACACATACAGTCCCTATTCGTCCCGGTACCGCAGCATACCGGGTAGAGTCAGTCCGTCCCAGGTCGGGCCTAGCTGAGTTTCTTGCTGGACTCTTCTCAGCTAGGCTAGGTTTTAGCGAACCAGCGATAAAACTCCCAGTAGTTCGACACCACTCATACCTCAGATTCGGTTGATACCGTTCAACCAATCTCCCTGGAGCGCAAACTATTATAGTATACCAGTGTATAAACTTCCCCGCGTGGTCGTGCCGGAGGTTTTCCCTGGATTTTCCCCAGGCTACCCTCCAACCACGCAAACGACCGCTATATTGGGTCCGTCCTAGCAACAGTCAGGTTCAAAAAAAAAAAGGAAGGTGCGTGGCGAACGCAATTCACTCCGAACTCAGCAGCTGCCAAGTGAACACCTCCGCCTAAGAAGCCTCCCGACGTCGCATCGCTCCAGTCTCTCCAGCCAGGAGATCTACCTTACATTTTACGTGTTGCACTAGCAGCAAAACATCTGGTACTCTTGTTTTCATTGTAATACCTTTTTGTTCAACATGTTCTATGTAAAATAAATGATTGATTGATTGATTTATTTATTTTCTTTCTTTTTAGCAAAATTTCAGTAAGTATCAATATAAACATTTATACCAAACATAAGACCAAGTACAACTTAAAAACAAAGTAATCGACATGCAATTTGCTTCATTTATGCTTTACAATTATGTTTTGCTTTGTTTTTCTGTAGATCACTGGAACAAGTTCCTGCATTTACTTTGTTTGTCCAAATTTTATTCCTAAAACTAAATCTCTTTTGATCATTTCAAGAATGTAGCAACATCCGATATTGTCTAAAAGTGCCAAAAATGTAAAAACACCGATTTTGAAAAGAAAAAATAGTTACCTACTTTGTTTTTCCGTAGAGCAGCTGGTTTACCTTATATTTTTGACTAACTGCTTGCCCCGGCTTCGCACGAAGTATTTATTATTTAATATACCTAGCAACCTAATATGTATCAAAGCCAGTTGTTTTCATTCATGATTATTCATTCATTTTCATATTAATAATTTAAACCCTTTTTTCGCAATTAGTTTTTACTCGGCAGGTCTAATTTTCGTAGTAGAAATACTATAGTAAAGGTACGCTTTACTTTAAAGCTAAAATTATACGGCGAAGTTACAGAGAGAGGCAACAGGGGTATTCAAAGATTTCGTCAGCATCTACTACGGTGTCCACGGAAAGATGTCCTTCACTTGCAATTTGTAACTTGTTCAGTATAAAATTTCACTTTATTCACTTCTTCGTTGCTAGGACGCAATGTCGTCGTCATCTGAGTAGACGTTGTCGACTAAAGATTTTAAATTTTATTTATTAATAATTTTCAACATTATCATCATATCAGCCGAAACGGCCTCTGCTGCAAAGGGTGCCACAATTACTGGTCTTGCGTCTTCCGCACCCCATGCATGTATAGATGTTGACTGAACACGGAGAGGTAAAACCAAGAATAGAAAAGATCATTAGGTGGGATAAATTGGCTATTACTGGGCATACAAAAATGTAGAAAGCAAATATTTAATCAGTATTTTAGCTAATTACTTCATGAACTGTTATCATCAATAACAGGCAACAGCATATAAAGTTGGTAGCCAGTTAATGAGAACAATTTTCTTAACCCTTCATAATGCAGGGGGAAATGACATGTGGTAAATAGGACATGACAATTAGAGTTCTGTCTCTCTCACTCTGTGTGTAGGAAAAGTAGTATAAGCCATAAGGCATCGTCGATGGATGGGCGATGCGCAGCGGTGAACTCGCACAAACAACGCAAACACAGCGTTTTCAATCAGGAATAAATTTCTAGACCAAGAAACAATAATGCAAATTGGTATAAAAAAAAATGCTTGACGAAGACGGCTCAAAGTCGAATGATACTCGGTACTTCTGACATGGGATAGGTTTCACACGCTCAGTTCCCAAAATCAAAAAAAGTGATGAGCAAAATGAATTTTATTCAGATTTTACACATCTTGTTTTTAATAATTGATTATGATTATATATAATTAACGTTATAGGAATAAAATGTTGATTTATAATCTGGACATAGTTGTACTATTGATTCAACTTAAAACTATTTGAGTAGTTGAAGATTTCTTTGAAGTTAGTAAGGATAAATGTCACTAAATAAAACAGGATTAATATATCACAGTCCTTTACGAGCCAAAGTAGAACTAATTTTACTTTGGGACCAACCACAAAAACTTGATTGTTTCATAAGAAAGCTTCGAGAGCTCAATTCATCTCGAAGTAAAAGTGTCCTAGTGCCTACAGTTCAGCTCCTAAAATTTGTCAAAGATGAAATTCTTACTGTGTTGCTTTAAATATCAAAATTAAGCAAAACAAATTACCCTACTTGGCATCACCTTTTTCAATGATTTATTTGAAGAACGATGCAGTGCAATTGATCTATTTTGTTTAACCAAGTAAAGGGTTTTATTTCAGAATTTTGGTTATTTCTTTGCATGAGTTCGTTCGTCGTACCTATATAATATATTAGAAATCTTCAACTACGGTAGTAATAAACATTTTCAAGCTCAACACGTATTATTTCATAACATAAATCATTCTAGCCTCATTGTTACAACTATTATCATTTTATTTGAGTTTTATAAACTGTTTTTGACATAAAAACAGATGCGGAACGTAAGTTATCAGAAACGTACGTTCCTCATTCTAATATAATATCAAATGTGTCTCGCTCTCTCGCTCGCACGCGCGCCCGTATAACTTGCCAGAACGAGAGGGCGTAGGTTTAACAACTTGCAATGTGAAACGCAACCCCATGGGGGTTTTTGAATACCATTACCTATGACACACTAATTAAAACCAATATTTATTAGATTTCATTGTTATATTATCCTCGTAGGTTTTACCGGAGTCATTTTTAATTGGAAAAAAATATGACGAATATTGTTAAAGCACCACAATTATTATTAAAATCATCCGTTTAAATTTTATAATGTTCATATTTTGATTGAATCTTAGGTAGGAATTTTTTTATTCGTAAATATTTTTACGTCACACCTGGCCATAATGCGAGTTATACCGCACGCTGCGCGTACGGTATAACTCGCATTGTGGCCAGGTGAAGACGTAAAATTGTGTACTCACCACGGGCGGTAATTCGTAAAGCCCGAGATCGCATATTTATGGACCTCACCTTCGGTTCGGGCCACAAACACCTGCGGTCTGGGCCATTCACGAACTCACCGCGTCACGTAATGTACTATTTTATAATAATTGGAAACACGACCTTGATGACGTGTTTCATCTTAATTCGGCATCAAACGAATTACAACAAAAAAATAAATAAACAACTTACATTTTACAAAATAACTGCCACTTGTATATAGATTAAAATTATATACCATAGTGAGACTTGGCGTATGCTTAATCCGCACTTTACTTTCACTCACAACTCTCACAAGTCTGTTGGCGACATGTTATAAATGGGGGTGGAGGCCGTGACGCTGATTTTGGGTGAGAGCCCTAAAAAATTAACAAATTAAAACTAAACTAAACAAATAATTTTATAATTTTACGCACCACATAAGCTAGCGCCTCTGAAGTTAGCCTTAAGTTGCGTCCGTCCCGTACATCCGTCAAACTTCTCTGACACCGTTTGCGACGCTAACTTCAGACACGCAAACTTATGTGGGGCTTATGTAGTGTTTACTTAAAAAAACAATAACACCGGTCAGTTGGTTATGTCGCCAATATTGTTATTTATTGTTATCTATTGAACGAGCGCAAAACCTCAGTCGGTCTCCGTTTTTGCTCGGGAATTTTTTTCACCATATCGGTTGTTCTCCTCTACAGGTCTCATTATTTCTCAACGGATTCTCGGGAAAATTTGTGAGCAAATTCAATAATTCAATAGAATTTTCGTCAATTCAGTTTTGTTTTTTTTTATAATGCTCGTGAATTCGACAGCTCACAGAGCTACTTGTAATACAAATTTTAACCGTACGTTTGTAAAGGGAAGGGGTTGTAGGTACAGTTCCATGCGTTCGCGGTGTTCCAAAAGAAAATTTTGCCATGTTCCAAGCGAGGAGCTCAACTCTGCCTGTTCCAGCAAAAAACGCGACAAGTGAAAACGGTCGCCCTAACAGGCAACTGTGCATAATTTAAATTTGGTACTCCTTGTAGTTCCAGTTCCACGTTTTGTTGACGCTGTTCACGTCGCCAGTGCTCTGAAATGGTCGATCACCATGGCCCATGCTCTGAAATGGTCGGTCTCCGTCGCCGGTGCTCTTAAATTCTCGTTCTCCCTGACCCACGCTCTGAAATGCTCGGTCTCCGTCGCCCACGTCCTGAACTCTGGTTACGTCGCCCATGCTTTGAAATGCCCTGTTTCCACGGGCCACGGTGTGTAGTGTCCCGTGCTCCTGAATCTGTGAACCACAATTTTAACGTTTTCGCATAGTAACAAGTTGCAAATACACAAAGCAAAGCTTATGCATGGCATTCCGTATCAGTCAACCTTTAGGTGAAGTATACAGGGTGTCCCAAACTTATGGGACATGAAGGGGAAGTACCTTAAATATCGTAGATAGTGAATTTTGCTCAAAGAAGACTTTGTTATTTTTAAAAGTTAAGTAATTCTGCATTCATAGATTTTCTAAAAATTACTTGCTTCGTCTGGGAATCGAACCGCCAACTTAAATGTCAAAAAAAACACCCTACTTTTATGATGCCAATCGAAAGAATAGCTAAAAAATAATAACTCTAACTACTAAAAAAAAAAAAAAAAAAAAAAAACGGACAAATGGACCGATTAGATGGCCGGCCAGATCCCCGGACCTTACACCATTAGATTTCTTCTTTTGGGGATACGTGAAAGATATGCTATACAAAAAGTGATACGAGAACGTGGGCGAGTTGCAAACAGAATTGTGCCATATCACATCGAGTGTTCACCATAAAATGATAAGAAAATCAACAGGCAGCGGGCTCATTAAAAGATTGGAGATTTGCGTAAGACAAGAGGGATCACATTTTGAGCATTTAATTAATTAATTTACAAAAAAATACCTACTTAATTGACTACGGCAGTTTCATGTATGTTTTTAATTTGATTAAAATATTAATTTCACGTTGTTACTTTCTTTTAAAATACCATGTTACTCAAGCAGAGTTATTATTTTTTAGCTATTCTTTCGATTGGCATCATAAAAGTAGGGTGATTTTTTTTTGACATTTAAGTCGGTTCGATTCCCAGACGAAGCAAGTAATTTTTAGAAAATCTATGAATGCAGAATTACTAACTTTTAAAAATAACATAAAGTCTTCTTTGAGCAAAATTCACTATCTACGATATTTAAGGTACTTCCCCTTCATGTCCCATAAGTTTGGGACGCCCTGTATACTAACTAGCTTCCACCCGCGACTTCGTCTAAGTGAACTTAACCCGGAATAAAAACTATCCTCTATTTTAATCCAGACTATCTTCGTGTTTAAAGTAACAAACATTCAAGCTTTCAAATTTATATTTTTTTACGGTTTGTTATTATTTTACTTTTTCAATATTAATTAAACGTTACATTGATATTGTGACTCACATTGAACGGGCCATAGTCCCCCTCCCTCCTCCCCACGGGCTTCAAAGGCTCGTACTCGTCCGAGAGCCCGCTGTCGGGCGACTCCAGGCCGTTGAGGTAGCCTTTAGGCGGCCGGTTCTTGTGCACGCAGTAGTCGCCCGTGAATGGGTTCTGGTACGCCACTACGGTTCTGGAAATGATAGAGAATGTAGCACCAAAGTTTATGAATTTATAACCCTTCACGGAAAAAAGGAGGCTTATGCTCAGCAGCGACAGGTACACTATCAGAATGATGATGAAAATAATAATTAGGGAGATATTATTTTATCTCGAATGAAGCGAAATTATTAATTTATTTAATCTTTATTGCACATAAGAATATCTTTGGTACATAAGGCGGACTTAATGCTATAAAGCATGCCTCTACCAGTCAACCTTAAGGCAACACAGATAAAATGTGGGCAGTGCAACTTAATTTAAAACAAAAACTCTTTAACATGTCTAAAGATGGGATGAATAATATAGTAGAAAGAATTATGTCGAGTCAATGGGTTTTTTTCGCTTGGTTTGAGATAAACATCTTAATTTGAACGTGATATCTGTTAAAATATTTGTATGAAATAAGTGTATCTCTTTTGAAATGGTGCAGACTTGGAAACATTAGCAGTTTCATTTAGCAAAATAGCCCCCGAGGCCTACATCCAGAATTAATAGTAGCCCCCTTATTCATAAAACTTAAAATGCCTCTGCTGAATAAAATGTGCTTTGTTCCTTTCTGACAAACACAAATGTCAAAGTGACAGATAAAGACAAACGAAAATCAACGCCATTTTAGTTAAAATAGGCTTTTAAAAGCTCTAGATTTTTAAGGAATCGGTAAGTATAATAGTTAGTTTTGAATTGGAAGTGACAGTCTTGCCATTGAATTAAGTCAAAGTGTATTACATGAATTAACAGCTGTCTTATTCTTAAACCCATTGCGGTCCCTGACTACTGTAGATCATTGGAAATAGGGGGTCCAATATTGAAACACATGAATTGCCGCCATGTCATTAACTTAAACGACATTCAAAGGTGCATGTTATACGCCTAAATGTAAGAATAAATAACTTTGACTTTGATTTCTGTTAGCGTGAATTAAGATGAAAGGTCCCAATTAAAGGAAGTGTCAAGCACTGAGACGTTTACCTTACTCTGAGAGATAAACAACGTGCTTTACCTTAGCTCCTCCTTTCCGTTGTCCTCGTTCTTATGCGAGAACATGACTCTCGTCGGTCGCAGGAGAATGGTCACCTGCAACCATAATGTTATTGCAGGCTTGTCTATGGCTCAATAGGCATGATGCCTCATGTTCAAATTGATAACGTAGTGATGCTAAATAAACCATCAAATTATCGTAATAAAGTATAAATTATAAAATGTAATTCAAATCATAAAAATATATGAACCTTGAAAGTTTAGAAAAAATATGCATTTTTTTTATTGTCCAAGAGTAAATTAAAAGATACCAATAGAATCGTTACGCTTTTATAGAAACAAAATTGTATGACAACTATGTACTTAAACGCAGTATTTCGCGACCGAAACAACAGTCATCCATTGAATTACTTAAGTAACGATAAAAGTTAACAAAAATAAGAAAACCATGAGAATGTACAATACACACAAATGCTCGATACGCTAGAAGTTCTAAGTACATACCGGTTGTAAATTTAAGTAATCTAATTTAATTTACAACTTAAAAGTATTTTGTTTTAATTTCATTAAATTTACTTCAGATACAAAAACCATTTTCCATACTACGATTAGTACAAATGTGACGTCATACTTGTATAAACACACAGTATGAAGCGTTTTGCGCTGCCACCAGCGAGGTCAATCTTTGTCTCAATTTTTTAGGCATTTGTTCCTCTCCAAAAACTGCTCCTTACGAGAACGCTGTACACTGTAAACGAATTCCTAGATGCTAAATATCTTTAAATTTATTATGTAATCCCATACCTGTTGTACCTTTGACATTCTTAATTTTAGTTCTGTAGATAATAATAATTGAATGAATAATTTATATATTGCTTTATAAATAATAATAGTTAATACATATTAATATGATAATTCTTATTGTACAATTTGACGATCTCAGTATGTGTATGTTCTGTTTTCTGTGTATTGAAATCATGTCATATGACTATTGAGAAATAAATAATCTGAATCTGAATCTGAAAACTGGTTCGAATGACGTCACAAAAAAATCTTAGTCATCATCCCTATTATATAAAACGAGTCCTCCTCCGTCGAGTCGAGTATCCTATCGCAATCACTAAAATTAATGTTTCAACTGAACCGTTGGTTCAAATATTCAGCTCGGCAAAAAGCCGATGTTATAAGTTGAACATGTCTGTGTATCTGTGTATCTGTCTGTGGTATCCTAGCTCCCAAATGGATGGATGGACCGATTTGAATGCGGTTTTTATTATTCGAAAGATGTGATTCCGAGTGTTCTTAGCCATGTTTCATGAAAATCTGTTCAGCCGTTTTAGAGACATTGGACTTTGTAATGAAAATGTCGGTGGTTTTTCAACTTTTCTAAGTTATAGTTATTCGTTATTTTATACTTATTGTGTAGAACCGATAACGTTAGGTTAAATTATTTTTATAGTAATTCTGAAAATATCATGGTTTCAGAGAAAAACGGCTTTTAGAACAAATGAAAATTCGGACAAACAATACTGGTGGGAAACAATTGATAGTGATGCACATAGGTAACCATTAGAGACTTATATTTAGCATTTCACTTTGATGTCAATGTGTTTCGCGGTTTGTTCGGGGTTAGAAATAAAATCCATAATTTCAAACGATATGATACAGAAAACAAATATAATGGAAAAATAAACCATCCTCGTCTGAAGCTCAAGACAGGACTCGAACCTGTGCCCTCTGTATTGCCGGTACAGCGCTTCACCTCTGAGCTACCCAGCCATTTGCCATTAACTGTAACTTTTGCCGTAAGTAATTTTTCTCGGAAACTGTATTATTTTCACGATAGTTAAACGTAGCTAACCTAACCTATAAACCTAAAACCTATACACAGCTAATTATATGTAAGAGTCTAACAGAAAGCACGCTGCGGTGTAGGTACCTACTTACTGCAACATTACGCTGAGTTCCGCCCCTTTTTACCCGACTGCCGAAGGAGAGGAGGGTTATGTATTTAGCATCACACTTTTTAAATAAATATTAAATATAAATATTAGGGGACAATCTTACATAAATCGACCTAGTCCCATAGTAAGCTCAGTAAGGCTTGTGTTATGGGTACTAGACGACGATATATATAATAGATATAAATACTTAGATAAATAGAAAACTTCCATGACTCAGAAACAAATATTCATGCTCATCACACAAATATTTGCCCTTACCGGGATTCGAACCCAGGACCTTCTGCTTCGTAGGCAGCGTCACTACCCACTAGGCTAACCGGTCGTTGTTATGCCTCCCATCGTACGGTACTGTATAGGTTATAAGTATAATCTTAAGTCTAATTTGTACACTGTGTGTATTATACACGGTGCTCGCGAAGAATCCAAAAGATTTTAAACACGCATTCCTTGGGTCATTAGGAGTAAAAACAAAATGAACCCAATCAAATTCAGCAAAAAAAATTTTTTTTTGGATTTTTCCTTTTTTTAAAAGCTTTTATTTAACTTGCAATGTATGTATGTAATTTATTCGGGTGGAAACTTCCAACTGAATTTTGAAGCAGATATCTTCAACTGATTGAGCCGAATTTTTGGGTAAAGGTATAGTTTGGATGACAATTCAATATTATTGTACCATCGACCTGATCTGATGATTGAGACAGAAGGTGGCCATGGGAATTCAGTACTTAACCGATGTAACCTCGTTGAGTTTGGGCTCGTTAGAATCAGCTCAATGAGTAGTTGATGACGGTATACAAAAAAGTACAGTCGGCATTGAAAGCTTTTAACAAAAATGATTTTTTTTACAGAAACTTATTTATAAAATGTGGATGACAACTATTGCTGCCCTATGAAACTTGTCCTTTTTAATAAACTGTATCCTATAACATTTCCAAAAAAAGATGAATTTAGTGAGTGGTAGCTGTCACTTTGATGTCTGTCAATAGCGACGCTAAACTTAAATTAACAACATAGTGTGGCAACGTCGCGATCAAAAGAGCTTAATACACTTAGTAATCACAATAAATAGTTTACATGAAAATGTATGATATCTTCAAAACTAAGCCGGGTTTGATTCCGGTTCTAAAATATTTTGTTAATCCTAATGAATGACCCAAGGAATGCGTGGTTAAAATCTTTTGGATTCCTTGCGAGCACCGTGTATGTGATGTTGAATAAAGTGTTTCTGTCAACAGGGCTTTATAATTGAAAATAATTGAATTGAATAAAAAAACAATTTTATGGCAAATTATGATTATGGCAAACACTAGTGTTATGGCAAATGAAAGTAGGTATGCATATCGAAGGGAAGGATCTTACATGACCAGTCTGCTGCAGCCTCCGGATCCGTACCACACAGTATGTGCATACGCACAATATCAGGCACAGCTGGAAATGGATAAAATATGAATGGAAGTGAACTGGTGCACCTTGGCGAACAATTTTATGCATTTTTATTTCGCATAAGTATAATTCTACAAACGGTAAAACTGATTTCAGGAGTTTTAGAAAAAACATCGTATAAGTAGAATTTAATACGTAACATTACGTTTGTTTATAACTATTGTGAAACATGTACGATTCCAGAAAAAAACATAATATGGGAAAGAAAACTTAGGCGAAATTAAACATTTGCGAAAAAACGTTCTGGCAAACATTAGTACCTACATACACCGTCTGGGTATTTTAAAATACTTTTGTTTTCTTTATAAAATTTCATAATTCGTTTAATTATTTATTTATTTAATATATTGCAGTCATGTACATTTCATAATTATGTCTAAGAACTTAATACTAAAGTACATGAACCCTGATAGGGCAAATTAAAAGCAAAGGAGAACATTTTAACAAAAGTGATTAAAAGCCGTTCCGATTTAAAAAAAAAACACGATCACTCGTTTGATCTATGACAATCAGTCGAATTTTCCGGTAGTTATGTGGTGCAAGAAGGGTGACGTTGCTTGCGGAACAGACCTCTCTCCCACTCCTCTCAAGTATTGCTGGAACCTACTCAGCCAATCCGGAATAGTAAACAACATATAAAAAAAATTGTAACTTGTTTATTTTGTATTTTTATTTAATTTTTATACTCATACTTGCCTATATTAGTGACAACAATACGGCCACATCTCAAATGTTTTTTTACTTTCGAGGTGCGACTGTACTGCAGTTTGTAATAGGGCTACATCTCAAATGTGTTTTAATTTTGAGATGTCCCGTATTGCAATCACTAGGCGAGTGGTTCTGAAATTATTGTTACGCATGAACCACTTTCAGAATTTCAAAAATACCGCGGCCCCTGTTGATGAAAATGTTGAAAAAAAATCTATACCTACGCAGTCGGCCAATGAAAATGCTGAGCATACATAGAACCATGTCATTTTGAAATTGTAACTTCGTTTCAGTTCATTTCTTTGATTGTCAAACATGACGTTCACTGTAACAGAGAACTAAAGTGCGCAACATTTTCATTGGCTGACTGTACCTGCCTACGTTAAGATTTAACGAAGTGGCTGTGGGTCGCCAGCAATCATGCACCACACTTTAATAAACCCTGCACTAGGAGAATATTTTAAAAGGTTTCATCTGAGAGGACTAATAGATAAAGAGTCTTATTGAACCAGTATTGAACGGCAAACCTCTTACATAGTAGAATACAGTCAAAAACTTTATATGGACAACAAGGAAATATTGTCGTATTTTAAACTATATTTTATTTTCATGATGTTACGCTGTGTAATGTGTTTAACTGACTTATTTATTATTATCAGTAGTTTACACTTTTTCCTTAACACGATGGTTTTATCCCCATTATTGTTGCTATGACTAAAGTGCGGGTAATATCAGCAGGAAACTTTTGACTTACTAATTTATTATTATCAGTAGATTATACACTTTTCTATTACTTACCAAAATCATTAGTAACACAATATCTACGTACATAATCACCATATTTGTTAATACACTGAACATATTTCAATAACATCACCTATTATTCATTTGAACACACAAAACTATGTAAATAACTACTGAAAAAACTCAGAAATACCAGATTTGAGCGAACGCTGCGAATATTTTCAGTTGTTTGAAAACAAAGCTTGACATTTGTTACTTTCGAAACAGACACGCTTTCTGATTGGTTGATCGCTGAGAAGAGAGGCTGTGATTGGTCGACTTAAAGTCGCGAAATCAATGTTGGCCAATGGTAAACACCGTGTGAATGGAGACATAGTTGCTTCACTGGCTGTGGCAAAGAGTAATCGAGAATGATCGAGTTGGTAATGCCTACTTTCAGTAAATTTCGAACATAAGTCTTATGAGTTTCTTATTAAAAGTACTGTCATTTTCCCATACAAAAATTGACATTTAGATTTACCTAACGCACGTACAATAAGTTAAGTACGTAATCGACCAGCTAGTAACATAATTATTAATTGTGTATTAAGCAGTAACGCTGCTAACTAAATTTTAAATTTAGGTATATTAAGGGCCTGTTTCAAAATCGCGGGATAAAGTTATCTGCCAGTTAAAGTTATTGCTATCCTTTCTCCCGTCATATAAAAGAAAAGTGACAGCCAACATTTATCTGATGGATATGTTTTAACTGGAGATTGTGAAACAGGCCCTAAAGGAAACATTGAGAAATTTAATGCTCTGGGCCGGATTTGAACTGGCGACCACCGGCATATAGGGCCCCTCGCTACTAACCAACTGAGCTACATAAATAAATAAATAAATATTTAAGGACAATCTTACAGAAATTGACCTAATCCCAAACTGAGCAAAGCGGGTATTAAGCGACTATATGTACCTACATACTTATATTATAGACTAACTGCTGTCCGCAACTTCGTCTGCGTGGACCCGGGATAAAGAAACGATCATATATTTTAATCCAGACTATAAACTATCTTCGTGCAAAATGTCATCCAAATCGGTTGAGCCGTTTAAGCGTGATTGAGTAACAAATATCCAAACTTTCGCACTTATAGTATTAGTAGGATAGAAGGCTGAATAAATACACATCAGCTCTCAACACAGCGAAACCTCAAATATATCAAGGGTCGGCAACGGCCATGTTACTCCTCTGGAGTTGCATGCGTCTATAGGCTGCGGTGTCCGCTTACCATCAGGTGGTCCGTACGCTTGTTTGCCACGTTCGTTGTATAAAAAAAAAAACATATAAATAGAAAATATCCATGACTCAGGAACAAATATACGTGCTCTTCAGTCTTCACACAAATAAATGCCCTCACCGGGATTCGAACTCAGGAGCTCTAGCTTCGTAGGCAGAGTACCAACTAGGATAAAGTGGTCATCAATACAGACAATTAAGTGACAATAAATGTGTGTATAGTTATTTTTAAAGGTTGTCTGTATAGATATTGGAAAACCACTATCCCAAAGATGACAAGGTATATAGAACAGTACCCCGTCTGCGTGGTGTAATCTTTGGGCGCAGCTCGGCGGCTGGCGCCACCGCTGTCGCGCCGTCTGCGCTTCCGATCCATAACCCGCTATTCTGTAACTTGTTTCAAGCTCCCGCAACGCTCACCCACCAATATATCCTGGCGCCGCGATTCGTATTAGCTAAGTGTAGGTAGAGGTCTAGGTGCGTTAAGCGTGATGGGTGGGGTGAGTCGCATGAGCGCGTAAAGAATAAGCCTAACCCTATTCTGTAACTTGTTTCAAGCTCCCGCAACGCTCACCCACAAATATATCTTGGCGCCGCGATTCCTTGTAACTAAGGGTAGGTAGAGGTCTAGTTTCGTGGCGGGTGACCGGTGGGGTGAGCCGCATTAGCGCGTAGCCAATAACAGCGCTGCACTGGCTCGCCTCCGAGACTCGCGCGTATGCTGACGGCGGCGGCGGGATAAGTAGGGTGGAGCATTTTTGGAACAGTTTGTACCAATAAAGGTATAGCTTTCGTTTTTGTTTCCGTTTTCTTAGCTATTTAAATACATTGTTAAGAGTTTCTTTAGAATTACGAGTCCTATCCTATACAACTATGTAGCGGCTAACACAATACACCCATATTCCAGATTTCAAACAATTCAAAGTTTTTGAGTAAATGACTGACATAGGTACGGACAGACAGGTAGATTTTTTGTGTCAGAATATAAAGTAAATTAAGTCGAATAATCCGTTATTGCTATTTTGGTTGGCTACGGAACTCTTAAAACTACCTAAAGTAAAAAAAAAGTTTTTGGCTTCACTTACCTTTTAAATCTTAAAATTTTACTTGAATTATAGTAGATTTATTGTGTCAGGGGATGAAGTCAAGTAAGTCGAATAACTTGCCGCCAAGATTCTGATCGCGTGCGGCAGCAACAACGCGAGTAGGTACGATTAGGGATCTACGAGTATATCTGAATTCCTAACGTTTTTTAACCTATGTTTGCATTCCCTAACATTTTATGTCATAATGATCATTAATTGTCCTAACACTCATATGTCCTATCTTTAGTTTTCCTAACATCGTACGTTTGATTTTTTCCCCATAACGTTTTATTTCCTAACGTCACTTGCCATTTTGTTTATTCATCCTAACGTTATGTGCCATAATAGTCATGTATCATAATTATCAGTAAGCCTAATGATCGTTAATCCTAATGATTATTACCTGACAGCAGTCCGGTTCTGGCGCTTCGCCGGCCGCAGCCTCGGCACGCTCGCTTCGCTCGCTCGTTGCGCGCTGTAGGGTCCCAGTTCACCCTAACACTCCTCCTCGCTTCGCTCGTCGTCGTACCCAACTGGGCTCTGCCTTAGACCTATTCGATTACGCCATAATCATGCTAATTCTAGAGAGAGTATTAGGTTATGGCTATTGATCGTTAAGGCTAATGCCCATTAGGACAAAACAGTTCGGGCAAGTGATTTTAGGACCCACTATTAGTGCTCTATAACGTATTCAAATACTATGAATATATTATGCACTATAATCAGCTGATGATAAGGTTACGATAACTCAATGAAACCCACAGGGTTTGAGGCTTACTCTATTATAAGTTATGGTGACCACTTCCGATATGCTTACCACTACAATAAGGGGATTTCCGGTCTCTTCATTTAAACCCACGTCCAAATCCGTCTGGAAGTCAAATGATTAAACCAATATGCTACCATACAATTTTAATTAAAATTACGTTCTTTGGCAGTTTATTTAAATAGTCGATGTATTTAGGTAGTCGATATATTTATGTGGGTAGTCGACTACCTACACCAAGGTACATTGATATATTTTTTATTTATTTAATATGGCAGCGGCAGCATCTGTCTATCATTCGTCATTATACTCGTCACTTTCTTCTTCCGAGTCCGATTTTTCCATTATATTTCCATTAATTCTCTCTGTATCATATCGTCTGTTATCCATTACATTCGATATAAGGTCTGTATCAGAATTAACAAGAAGTTAATCAATTTAATCATATTAATTTAGTTTCCCAGAGATGTATCAGGTCTCTGAGCGTTCAAATACAATTTATAATTATTCTAATGTTCTTAGAGATCTATTCGGTCTCTAAGCGTCAACAAAAAACGAAATTTAATGTAATATTGTCAAGGACAGAATGATGTCTCTCGTCAATACGAAAATAATAATAATAACACTAGTATTCAGGTAGTTACTATGCCTTGCAAGCATGAACAGTCCCGACTCCACAAACAGCACCCGATCACGAGTATGATGCATATCTCAGCCATCGCCTTCATCAACCATATCTAAGGGAAGGTGGCGACCCGATCAACTACACCACCGTAAGCAAAGCCCTTTAAGCGAGCATGACATATTCAAGCCACCTGACATTGATAATAGCAAAGATTAAAGCGACTTGTTCGGCGAGAAACAGCATTCCGTGCTCTCATGTTACATAACGGAACAGTTATTACTTATAATGATTACAAAGGTAATACGCCAAGACAATCTTACACGTAGGTATATTCCTCAGAGGATTAGACTACTACTAGCCTAAAGGCATTTTTGTCCTTTAAAAAATCGTTAATATACTTTTAACATGACACTTACTGAACGGCAATTTAACAATTTCGGTGGGTATTTTATTGTAAAAACGTTCCCCACGAACGACGTGCTAATAAGCCTTTGCTTAATATTTATTCCATACATGTGAAATAAGATAAAGGTTTAAAGACTTTAAAGACTGCTTCATTTTCTATAAGATATTTCATTTCAAAATAAAACGAACGAAGTATGTCTACATAGATTTAAATATCTCACTTCAAGCAAATATACTGAACAAAGAAACTAAGAAAATTTAATATAACGACTATCTTATCTATAATCTGATTAATCTTTCTCCCTTATTACCATTTCCACTGACCGTTTCAAATACCTTGTTCAGAATACTTTATCGAGGCTCGAAGAACAGTTGATGTTCAACTCAAAACGAATAGAAACATTTTAATATTATGATAGTGATACCGATAATGTACCTAATATTAACATTACATCGGATTTTTTCCTGTTTGTGTGTCAATTAATTAATCGGCATTTCCGAGTATTTCGATTCCTCCGCAGTTTGGCGAATTGATGTATTTACGGTACACATATTTTATATTTTCATGTTAAATAAATAAAAAAAAAAAAAAAGATTAACTTTAGTATTTCACTAGATCTGAGGGCATTTCAACGCCTAATTCGTTTTAATTTGTGTGACATAACATAAGGTAAGTTATTTGACCTTGTATTTATCCTACGCCACAGGTGTATACATACTAGTGACTCCGTGAGCTGTAGAAATCGCAGGTGTTTTTTTTAACATTTATAACTTTTATAAGTATAAATATAATTCACGAAGCTGCGGTTGAGTAATGCGACCAGTAGAAGAGAACAGCCGGATAGTCGGACAGCCGGATACCTGGACAGCCGGACTTACGAAATAATGTTTGTGCAATCTGAGACGGAGAACTTCGTTCGCTTCGCTCGCTCGTTCAATTAGAATAGAATAAAGGGTGTAGAGAGAAAAAGATTATAATTATAACGTGATTAGGCCGTGTAAATAGGCAATTTTAACTATGCGGTAATGCGCGGTGCGGAGCTGAAGGCAAGGTTACGCCGTAGAATAAATTTAAAGACAAACCAAATTGTTAATTTAGAAGAGCTGAAACTGCTTACCTTTAGGTTTTTCGGCGTGCAGTGCAGCTTGGAGCGGGATAGTACGAGAAGACGATTATTTTCACTAAATTAGGCGTAAATATTATTATATGCGGGTTATTTGGTTTATTGCGGCGATATAATGGGGTGACAGCGTCTTGGAAAATTGTTGACAGGCAGACACTACTTTTTTTCTTCTGACGCATGAAGGCGGTGTAAGCAGTCTCAGCAGCTTTTAAGAAAGGAGGCCAAAAGGGATTTTGCTCTGACGGCGTAACCATGCTCCCGGCCTTGAAATGCGAAGAATTTCAAAAATGAGATGAAATGAAATTATGCGGTTCATGATAAATAAGAAAGAAAAAAAAAGAACCTCCCATTAAGAACTGGAAATAGGTTATTGATTACTGTGTAGGTAAAGGATATAGCTTCACAACAGGTCGTTTGAATAAGCCGTTATTAGTTTTAACAGTAGCTACTCGAATCACACCATCAGGTCCTGGATGTACGGTCGTAATTATACCTAACGGCCATCGAAGGGGCGGAACATCATCGTCACCCATCAAGACTACCGTGCCTTGAACAATAGGATGATCTGGAGTACACCACTTATGTCGGACTTGCAATGTGTGCAAAAACTCTAAGCGCCATTTTTTCCAGTATGATTGCACAATACTTTCTAGCAATTTTTTGCGATTCGTTAGATTCTTGCACTCAGTTGACAGTTCTGAAGTTGGTAAATACTGAAGTGGTGTAGACATTAAGAAATGTGCGGGGCTTATTATTTCAGGGTGCGGATCTGAAGAGAGCACACTGAGAGGGCGTGAGTTGAGTATACACTCTATTTGAACCAGAACAGTTAGCAACTCCTCATATGTTAAAAGTTGTGACCCTATGACACGATATAAATGTGTCTTTAAACTTTTTATATTTGACTCCCAAATTCCACCGAAATGGGGCGCGCGCGGGGGGATCATCTTCCATTCAATGCGGTGATTAAAGCATTCGCGGTCAAGTTTCGATTTGAAATCGCATGTGCGAAATAAATTATACATCTCATCTAATTGAGATTTGGCTCCAACAAAATTTGTTCCATGGTCCGAATAAAGACATGAGACCGGGCCACGGCGAGATATGAACCGCTTGAAAGCTGATATGAAGGCGTCAGATGTTAAATCTGAAACCAGCTCAATATGTATAGCCTTCGTGACAAGACATACAAACAAGCATATGTACGCCTTTTGCGCATGTTGACCACGTCGGCGACAAAGCGTAATACGAAGGGGACCAGCATAGTCAACCCCCGTATGCACAAAGGCTTTAGCTTCTTGCAAGCGATAAGAAGGAAGGTCAGCCATCTTCGGAATCGGATGGTCCGGTTTAACGCGGAAACACGAATTACATTTATGTACTCTATTCCTAATTACGGTTCTGGCATCCAAAATCCAGAAGCGCTGGCGGATGATTGACATCAACAGACCTGCACCTGTATGACAATTTACAGCGTGGTAGTGATCAATAATCATGTTGACTATATGATCGCGTTTGGGGAGCAATGCAGGATGCTTAGCTTCAAATGGTAAATCAGCATTTGAAAGTCGACCTCCTATACGCATAACATTTTTCTCATCAATAAACACTGATAACTTGACGAGTTTTCGCGAGGGTAGTATATTATTTTTCATGCGAGCAATGTCTTCATGAAAGTGAACGCTCTGTATCGCGAGTATTAAAGCGGTTTCAGCAATTTCGATATTTTTTATGATCTCAGTAGCGTTAAGCTTTTTTGTAAAACGTAGTACATAAACTACGGTTTTCAACAGCTTATTCCAGGATGATATGCGTTGCGCTAAATCATATAGTAGAGGTCGCTCAAGTTGCACAAGAGTTGTCAACGTAGTGGTTTTACACTCCGGCAATTGTTCAATTTCCGCGGCCTGAAAAGGTTGGATAGGCCATTCCGTTGGCGCATTATGCAACCACGAAGGTCCGTTCCACCATAGGTTATGAGAAACCAATTGTGAAGGTGTCATACCACGGGACAAGCAATCACTAGGATTGTTTATTCCAGCAACATGATAGAAATTCTCTGGTAACACATTTTCTTGACACTGAGCAACACGATTGCTTACAAAGATTGACCATCTATGCGGCGATGCTTTGATCCATGAAAGAGCGATCGTGGAATCGGAGAAAGCATATATGCCTGCAATCGGAATGCGAGCAAGATAAGTCTCTTGCACAATTTTAATCAGTTTGGACATTAAAACAGCGGCACAAAGCTCTAAACGAGCAAGCGTAGTTATCTTAGCTGGAGAAACCTTGGACTTGGAGCATAACAGCCTTACACTGATATCACCAGTCAAGTTTGTCACATGCAAGTAAATGACACAACCGTAACCACTAAGGCTGGCATCACTGAATCCAACAATATTTACTATACAATCGGATGATACGCCAATATGGCGCGGGATCTTAAACGTTGATAACAATGGAAATTCTTGAACCAATGTGGAGTAACACTTAATTATGTGTTCCGGGGGGTTAGCGTCCCAATCTATTTTACTGAGCCAAAGTTCTTTAATTAACAACTTGGCGTAAAGGACGACAGGAGCTACCAAACCAAGCACGTCAAACAAGCGAGCTACGGTAGACAAAATTATTCGCTTGGTACACTTCCCTCCGTCGGGCGGGAACGTGGTCAATGAGAATGTGTCATCGGAGGGTTCCCAAGATAAGCCTAACACTTTGGCAATATTTTGCTTGTCATCAAAATTAACACAAGCACGGTGTGAATTGGGCAGCTTATCCAGCAGTGACAGGGAGTTGCTGGACCATTTGACTAAATCAAATGCACCAGTTTTAAAAAGCGCGATTAAGTTTTGCGATAAACGCATTGCAGTTTCCTCATTTATACACGAATGAACTAAATCGTCCATGTATAATTGGGAACTAGCCACTGTTGCAGCATCGGGAAACCGATGTCCCTCATCAAGGCAAAGCTGCTTGACAGTGCGCATTGCCATATAGGGACTTGATTTTAGTCCAAACGCAACGCGCGTATACTGAAAGGTGCGAACCTGCTCCTTTTCATCGAAGCGAAATAAAATTTTCACGTATTTGTAATCTTTTGGCGGCAAACAGATTTGCATATACATTTGGCGGATATCCGATGTCATTGCGATGGGAAACAGGCGAAAATTCAGTAGCAGAATAAATAAATCTGCCTGCAAATTTGGACCAGTGTGCAAGATGTCATTGAGTGACAAGCCTGAGCTACTTTTAGCACTAGCGTCTAGGACTATTCTGACGCGAGATGTAGCTTTACCAGGACGAACCACTGCGTGATGAGGAATGTAATATCCGTCATCAGTGACGTCAGATTCAGGAACTTCGGTAAGATAACCGTTTTGCATATAGTCATTGATGACTTGGTTATAATCATCACGAAGTGTAGGTATTTGTTTAAACTTCTTTTCCAAGAAAAGTAGGCGGCGATGAGCAACAGCGCGAGAATTGCCTAGCTCAGAGGCATCTTTGCAGAAGGGCAAGGCTACAGAATATCTGCCATCATCATTTCGAGTCACGGAAGTAGTGTACAAATTCTCACACTCAGTCTCTTCTGGACTAAGAAAACGTTTGTATGGGATCTCTTCTAATTCCCAAAATTTATTGAGGCTCGATTCAAGGTCATTGAGCACAAACGCGGTAAAAGAAGTGTCATTAGAGTTAGACTTACAAGGATAGTCACCCATTAACACGTAACCAAACGTGGTTAGCAAAGCGGGGGGTGCGCATGTGCCAGAATCTACTCTGTTCCCCAAATATATATACGGGAAGAGTTGAACACCTAGCACGACATCAATGCAGCCTGGAATATTCCAGGTTAAATCTGCAAGCGGTATATTGGCAAGATATGCCAAGTCACATTTATTAGCTTCGATAAAATGCGCGGGCAGTTGATCTGTTATACAATCTACCACTAAAGCATGTATATAGTATTTATTATTTGGGTAGATGCGCGATTCAATATTCAAATACACATAACCAAGTATAGGCCTCGACGTTAAACCAACACCCTTTATATAGGAATTGTTAAGCGGTATCACGGGTAAGTTAAGTGATTTGCAACAATCAAGCGTTATTAGATTGTTTTGTGAACCATTATCAATTAGACATCTTATAATCGTCTTACCATCACCATTATAAGGCTTAGCGTACACCTGAGCAGTTGACAACAATATTGTTGACTTAGGGTTCGACTCTACTTTGAGTGAGACCGAAGCGTTAGAAAGCGGCTGTGCTATGGCCCCATCAGGTGACCATTGCGAATTTATGCTATCGCGTGGCGGTTGAGCAGTCAGCGGAGTATTTATTTGCGGTGTGCAGACACAGTTCGAGTTTGCATTAGGTGCATTTGGTATACAGGAATTGAACACTGCAGGCGGAGCGCGCGATGGAAGCGCGGCTGCTGACGGTCGCGGTACTCGAGCGGCGGAAGAAGTAACGTCGTTAGTGTTGGCGAACAATTGCGTAGATTTAATATTAGCCGAAGCAGCTTTATTCGACTCAAAATGTAAGAGCGTGTGATGACGCTTCTGACACACGTTGCAAGTGTGACGCGAGTTACAGTTAATAAGTGTATGCGTTGTACTTAAACAATTTTCACAACCATGCTTATCTTTTATAAATTCAAACCTTACTTGCGGGGAGACCATGTTTTTAAACTTCATGCAAGCATAAAGTTGCGAATGATCCTTTTTGTTGCACAATATACAAGCTGGTTCATTAATCGCGGGGTTTGAAGCGGTATCATTGCTGGCTACAAACGCCTTATACGTAGTTCGCGTAGTTTGTGCCGGTAAATTGGCAACTGATTTGCCGACGGTACTACTACTGGACCGTTCTAAAATCTTAACTTGGTCTTGCACAAATGATATGAACGATTTATAAGTCGGAATCTCAACATCGCGAATTGACATTTCGTAACTTTGTAAAGTCTGTTGGTCGGTCTTCCTCAATGCGCAATTTAAAAGAAGAAAATCAGCCAAATCAGGAATGTCCAACTGCTTAAGAGCGGCGATAGACGCGGAATACTTCTCAATGAAGGTGTTGAGACTGCTGGCATTGTTTGAGCATGGTTTTAAGTCAAATACATTGTTCAGGTAATAAGTACCCAAGGCGCGTTTATCTTGGTATTTTTTGACAAGACTGTCCCAATATAATAGGTTTCGCCTGTAGGCACTAAACCCGCGGTTAATTTCAGAGCATTATGTGTTAGCTTGCCCATGAGGTATTGCACACGTTGCGAGTCAGTCAGTTGGTCATTATTATGTACGTTGGTTTTAAATGACTCATAGAAGATGGGCCAGTTCTCAGTACGACCATCAAAGCAAGGCAATTCTATAGGCGGGAGTTTAATATAAGAGCCATTGTTACGACTCGCGGGTGCAGATGATGCACTTGCTTGCGGTGTTGACATTTTAATAATGTTGTTTCGAGTGCGTTTTATTTTTGAGTACATATCCTCGAACGCATCCAGGGCCTCATAGTCAGGTTTGGTACCAGGAACGAGAGACATGATGATTTTATTCATCTCATCGAGAATTGACTCGAAACTGACACGTAAGTCATCAATCGTTTCACTATCGGCCATGAAAGACTCGTTGCTTCGCGATTCAAAATTTGAAATATTTTTAGAAGCGGCATATATGCGAGAAAATCGCTGAAAGATTTTTTCTTCTTTACTTTTTAACACTGCTAACTTAATTTCCATTTCAGGTTTAGACATGTTGGCTAAATTAAAATTACAATTTTATCAATGACAATGTCAAGCGAAATATAAATGACAACGAGCGTGATATATGAAATGAGGGTTAATGGCGGCTGAAATATATGAGTATTGTGATGACCAAGTATTACGTCACTCACAGGCGGAAAATAAATGTAAATTTTTAAAAATTAAGCCGGAAGAATCCGGAACTCGATAGGACCAAAAATATGATTAGGCCGTGTAAATAGGCAATTTTAACTATGCGGTAATGCGCGGTGCGGAGCTGAAGGCAAGGTTACGCCGTAGAATAAATTTAAAGACAAACCAAATTGTTAATTTAGAAGAGCTGAAACTGCTTACCTTTAGGTTTTTCGGCGTGCAGTGCAGCTTGGAGCGGGATAGTACGAGAAGACGATTATTTTCACTAAATTAGGCGTAAATATTATTATATGCGGGTTATTTGGTTTATTGCGGCGATATAATGGGGTGACAGCGTCTTGGAAAATTGTTGACAGGCAGACACTACTTTTTTTCTTCTGACGCATGAAGGCGGTGTAAGCAGTCTCAGCAGCTTTTAAGAAAGGAGGCCAAAAGGGATTTTGCTCTGACGGCGTAACCATAACGACTGGTTTAGCCTAGAGAGTAGTGACGCTGCCTGAGAAGCTAACGGTGCTGGGTTCGAATCCCGATAAGGGCTAATATCAGATCTGCGTGATGAACATGAATATTTGTTTCAAGTCATGTTTTCATTATACACACACACTTAATTTGTTGCCTGAAAGTGAGTAATTATAAAATTCCATGGTTCGTCACAATCAGCCATTATTATGGCGTACAATATTTTAAAATTCTACCAACACGTTATTGAAATAAAAATTAAAAAATAAAAATTAAAATCTACTTTCTTAACGAAACAATTAACACACACTGTCCTCGTAGCTTAGTGGTTTAAGCGAGTTGGTTTATTTTTCCATTATATTCGTTCTCTCTGTATAATATCGTTTAAAAATAAAATTACACATGAATGACAATACATAGAATATTATTTGTTTAATAAAAAAAAGAAATATCAATGTTATGCTATGTGATATTGACAACACGAAGTAAAATAAAATATAAAACGAAACGGGGAAAAATAACAGAAAATGTGATTAATGACAAATATAGAATTAAATTAAACTGAGAAAACATAAAATTAATGATTACTTACAACTATAATATATACTAACTTTGTATTAATAAGGTATTGATAGGGACGATTTGTGTAAGATTCTCCGCTAATACATTATTTTATTTTTGTTCTGGACGGACTATCTTGACAAGTTTGTACGTAACCTTCGGCGCGCGAGTAAAACCCACACTCGTCCGATTTGTTTTCTTCTCTGGAAGTTATTTGGTTCCAATAATTTACAGTTTTTAGTATACGCATTATTTGTTTTCAGATCCCCAAAATGTTGTTTAAAGCCGATTTCACCGTTTGCCTGATTCTGATTATACTCCACTGTGCGTGTGCCGAGACTCCCACCTCACCGCCCAATGGAACTGACGTCTCTGGAACCACCAAACTGCCTGATTCCACGGATGGAACACCAGTCATCAATGGAACTGACGTCTCTGGAACCACCAAACTGCCTGATTCCACGGATGGAACACCAGTCATCAATGGAACTGACGTCTCTGGAACCACCAAACTGCCTGAATTAAACTCTACGAAAGAATACAACTTCTACACGTACATGTGCTTGGATGAAAACCTGACGTTCCCAGCCTGTTTTTTTATATCCTTGCAGGCTTTTGCCAAAGAGATCAAGAGGATTTTTTCATTTTAGATATCACGAAGTCAGTGTCCTTGACTAATAAATGAACTAAAAGTGTTACATTGTTTGGCAGGTAGTTGCGCGTTCAGTCGTCGGCGCGCGGCGTGTTTCCTCATTCGGGGTCACCACTTTCGGGGGCAGTGGTTGATGGTTGAAGATAGTGTCCACTGCCTGGCAATAATTAAAATGTTGATGGGGGAGTAGAGAGAGTGAGTGTGGACTTCACCCCAGAGGGGTTTACGGCAGTCCACACTCAGAGAGAGACTCTGGAGTATTGTCTATACAATAGTTATTTATTCATCAACTAACACAGTATATGTATATACTAGCTAGTAGCTACAGGCATTATCATTCATACATCTTGCACGTACTTAACCTATCGCATATACACGTTGTATATAATATCTTATCGGTAAAATAGAATGTGCCTTGCCGACACAAATTGTTTTCTTCTTGTGTCATGGGTCATTCTTCCTTCGAGCGTTTTCCGAATCACTTTCGTGGTCGCATTGATGTAAAAGTGGCTGCAGATTTCGATTTCGTTTCTGGTTAACTAATCAGCACAACACAGTCCGATACGTATCGAAGTTAACCGGACATGTAACAAATATGCGAATATGGCATCAAAATCAAAGCCGAATTCTTCAAAAATATGTCCACGGAAGTGAAGTGGTTGAAACGCTCGAATAATGCCCCTTATTATAAACAATAAGGGGTTGGCCCTGACTTGGAGTGCCAGTGGCAGCGGTGTTTCATACGCGGGAGCGGGAGAGCGGGGAGCAAAGCCGCGCTTTGATAATGGTAGAATTAAACAAGGTAAGTAATTCCCGTAACAGCTCGTGACACCAGAGCATTCTGCGTCATAAGCATCTTAAAAATGGCGGACTGGCAGTGTGTTGCCAATGTGAGAAATTAAATTACCCGAGTAAATTGCATTACTATACCTACGTACGTTCAATAAATATTTATGTTGAATTAGTAATATTGTACAGTTGTCTTTTCACCCCAAATAAATGGTTAGACTAGCTAGTTAACATTTTTTGAAATATTGTACGTACATTATAACAAAACTCCATGTTTGTACTGAAGTATCAATATTTTAGATACCTTGTTTTATTCTAACATTAGCTTTGGCCCGCGACTCCGTTCTCGCGGAACTCGTTTATATCGTAGCTCCATAAGTTTGAAACCCCCTTTGAGGATGAGGTCCGGGATAAAAACTATCCTATGTCCTTCCCGGGGACTCAAACTTTATCGATACCAAATTTCATCTAAATCGGATCAGAAGTTTAAGTGTGAAGCAGTAACAGACATACATACAAACAGACACTTTCGCATTTATAATATTAATATAGTATGGATGGCTCCGATCTCCTGCTTCATGTTATGGCCCAACGCTACCGCCCCCGCTTCCGCTCCAAGTTATGGCCGAGCCGCAAGTGTCAAATCGACCAAACACGGATACATTTTTATTCCAACAGCAGTCCATAGAATTCTGACGTTCCAGACCTGAGAGAGTTAAATAAATAAACTGCGCGCTGCGCGATCCAAGTCCGTGTCGCCTGGACTATGCCAAGTGCAATCCGTTCCACAGTCGATTCTAAACCATTTAAGTATATCCAGGTTTTCAGTTACGAGTATGTGCTCTCCCGTATGAATTGGGTACGTAACTGACCTTTCAAGCGTGTCTCATTCTAATAATTAAGCACATACGAGATAAGCAGATACTCGTAACTGAAACCCGGGTTAATAATGAAATTCTTAATTTAGTTTTCCATAACTGTAATGTTTGCTATAATGATCATTAGACCTTAATGGTTTTCCTCAGATACTGTAATCTTTTCAGGATTGTTACAAAACAAAGGTTAGGTTTCAGGGCTCTATACAAAGTTTATATAAGTTGTCCTAATAATGTTACGCGGTTTCAGAGAAAATAGATTTTATGGCGAATGATAATTACAGCAAACTGTGTCATGCCAAATGAAATGATGAGTATCGAAGGTATCCGAATTCCAAACTCTTCAACTATGGTATCTTATCGCAATCGCTAAATTCCAGTTCCAAAATGTGTCGTTTGTCCAAATTTTCATTTTGGGAAAAAGCCAATTTTCTCGAAGTTCCCAATTTTTTTTCATTTTATTTAAATACTATCGTGTAGAAGATTGTGTAAGGTTTGTTTTATAATAATGCTGAAAATGTCACGGCTTCAGAGAACAAAACTTTTACGACAAATTAAAATTCGGATAAACGATACAGTTGGGAAACAACTTTAAGTGAATCAGATAGGTAACCTTCAAATATTCACATTATTGTAATGTGCCCCGCGATAAAAGTCCTAAACCCGTGTTTTAAAGTATAGTTTAGTTTATTTCATTTCTTCACGAACTACTTCTTGAACCCATTATGCATAATGCAGTAAGGTGGAGAGGCAAGATGGGGGTTGGTACGCTAGTTTTATTCAATGCGCAGGTGGGGGAAGTTCGACTCATGGCCTAGGGGAGTCCGGCACAATGTGATTGATTTTAAATTCTAATCAAATTCCAAAATAGCACGAGATTTACAGTTCGAATATTTATTGTGTTGGTAACAACATGTCGTCGTCGTCGAATTGTAAATCTCCATCATTTGTGTTGAGGACCGATTTTTTGTGTCAACCGTCTCTTTTTTTTGGTCAAATATAAAGAAGATCTCTACCTCTACCTACATGTTATTGTATTGTTTCTATTTTTAACTGCTTTGTTTGTGTGGGGTGTGCAATAAAGATATTCGTATTGTTGTACTAGCTTCTGCCCGCGACTCCGTCCGCGTGGAAATCGTTTATATCGCAGCTCCATACAAACTTCAACCCCCCATTTCATCCCTTTAGGGGGTGATTTCCAGAATGAAAACTATCCTATGTCCTTCCCCGGGATTCAAACTATCTCCATACCAAATTTCATCGCAATCGGTTCAGCGGTTTAAGCGTGAAGAGGTAACAGACAGACAGACAGACAGACACACTTTCGCATTTATAATATTAGTATGGATGGATTGTACCTATTGTAAGATCTAATGATGCACGGAGAATAGATGAAATTAATTATTTTTCAATTTCGCGCGCTCGATCTTTCAAGTTCGAAGCGAATGTGCAAAAAATTTTAAATCAAACCGGCATGCGATATTTATGTCTCAGATCAACCCAAATAAAGAAAACCGCCAGTAAGTGACTAACGCATTTGCTCTTGAAAACCTCCATCGTCTGATCGAAAAAATCAATGGCAGTTAATTGCATTTAGTAGTTAAATAAGGATTGAACTCACAAAAGTGGTGTAGATACTAAATAAAATAATCAATAATGTCATATTTTTTCGAAAAAGGATTAAAAATGTAGTCAAATGGAGAAAAAATCAACGCAAAAGGTTAAATAATCACGAAGTTATAACTGTCCAAAGTTTTAAGAGGGGGTATGTTCTGTCCTTTTTTCGCAAAACGCAACTTTATATGAAACGATGACGCTTGAAGAATGTGACGTCACGCGTCGTCGACGTCGACGCGGCCCCCTGGCAGCATCCTGTAACGTGACGTCACACACCGTTTGCGTTTTCTCTCTCTAACAAGCAATATTAAAACGGTTGTAGCTTCGTAAATCTTTGAGATATCTGAATGGAATTTTCGTCACAAGGCATATTTATTTGCTTTCTTTTGGAGTAATGATAATTTTCGAGTCTACACCTATTGCTAGTAGTTGCACTGAAAATTCAATTACATGTGCTCTGCCTACCCGGCAAAACATGGCATGAGTCTAGGCATGAATGATCATAAAATAATGACTAAAGATTTCTCGTTATAAAAGTCTACCTATATGAGCTAATCATGGAATATAGGTACTCTGTGGACGGTTCGAGTTATGGTTCGAGTTCCCTTATACCTCAGCCGCACTGTGCTCCTCGCGTTGCTCATGGCTCTGCTCCTCGCGCTGCCGCGATGTCGCCTCCCTGGCCACACACTGCTGTACTCATGCGATGAACCGCGACGCTCCGCACTAGGGTAACCTATGCTTTTACTGCCGCTCGCTTGACTCGCGCCCAAAGGACCGACAAAACAGGGAGCGGAGGGCATCACGGGGAGCAAGATGAGCGGCGTGACGAGTAACGTTGCCACACCATGCTTCTGCCTCGTTTCCTCGCCATTTCCCACGTCACTCGACAAGTGTGAGGCTGATGTATTCAACACTAGAAAGGTTATCAATAAAAACGAAGTCTCAATTAGAAGTAGGTATTATTAATAATTATTAAAGTAACTAAATGTGTATAACTATTTTTATATACATTAGCTTATAAACGTAAAGAGTACACCATCATCTTTTGCAGCGACATATTCTTTTGAAAGCACGTTTCATTCCCGCGAAATAGTGCCGAACTTGTTCCTGAAACAGAATAAAAAATCCGTCGTAACTGATGCTTTGACATGGATGCATTATCTTATTTTCTCAGTATTTTTGAGCCCCGATAAAATTAACCGAAAATCAGCCGAAAATGCCTGAGGATAATTATTATCTATCCGTTTCGCCATATTATTATACCTATGACTATAACAGAATGTTTATGGATCGATTATAGCTATCCCAAACCTAAACTTATCGCGGCTGAATTAGACCTGCGGAGTAGCGTGGTTGCCGTTCTATCACTTGTCGTTGTGGATACGACATCAGTCATTCTCGCACTTGCATACTTGTCAGACCGTATCTGACGTCTTATCCATACAGCGAACGAAACAAACCGTAGAAGTCCAAGAGGCGTCGCAAAATGGCCCCACACAGTGCGCCATTGCCATTATGCGGGGTTGGGGGCGGGGTGTCAGAACGATGCCAGGCAGCCGTTTAGTTCGAACATGCGCATGCGCATACCGGGTTTAGGACCCCGTTTGGGTAGACATGTGTAAAGAGCTCGCTTTCTATGGTTTTTTCGTTCGCTTTATCCCATAGCAATCTGTGATAAACTGGCAACCACGCGACGCCCGCTGAATGATGTCGCTAGCTAGGAGCCGAACGAAACTCTAAAGCCAAAAACAGAAGGTCCATATTCACCTGCATGAGGTTGAAGCACATGGCTACCAACGCCATCCCCAGCATGAGGTACATGGAGCACACTATGAAGGAGGTCTCGATCCGCTGCGTGTACACCCGCTCGCCGGGGACGAAGTCGCCGAAACCGATACTGTGGAGCGGTAAATAAGCTTAAACTAAGTCCAAAGCAGAGTTGATTTAGTAAATTTCATGTTGTCTTCATATCAGCCGATAGACCACCACTGCTGGGCATACGCCTCCCCCAAAGAGTGCCCCAATGGCCAGTCCTGCGCCACCCGCATCCAGCGGACCCCTGCGACCTTTACAGGTCATCAGTTCACCTTGTGGGGTTCTACCCACGCTGCGCCTGCCGGTTCGTTTCACATTGTATTTGAATTTAATCTCATCTGATGTGCTTCCAGACGTAATCATCGACGGTGACATCTTGACAAAATTAATCTAGGAAAACTATACGTGTATGGGTTTGGGCGTGACTTGCACAACCAAATTTTATTTTGAATGAACGACTGCAAGAGACACAGTGAAGCTGTCCATTTATAACAGTAGTGGTACCTGCTTGGGCCGAGTTTTACGGAACTGACTTCTTCTCTTTTTGAGCATAATTATATGCATGTTACGATGTCGTATGTACGTGATGGTGATTGTGATCATATATTATTTATTTCTTTAAATAAGAACACTAGGCAGACTTAATATCTCTAAGCATTGCCTACCAATCAAGCATCATGGTTACCTGCTGAGCGAAATGAAACAGAAGTAGGCTCCGTCGAGCTGGTCCCACTGCTCCCACATGCCGAAGATCATGGAGCCGAACATTATGTACCTGTAACATACACATGGACAAACTAGAGTAACATCTTTACTATCACGACACCATCACGACTCGCCATGAATAATAATCGGGCGCGACAGTTCACTTGACAGACTAATTTTACAATTAAGAGTACATTACAGCAGAGACCATTAAGGAAGCCATACTGGCCGAGTATGAATTAGACGGACCGAGCCGCAGGTGAGGTCCGACTACAATACGAGGCCAGGATGGCTATTACGGTCGAAGCAAGTAGAGTTCTTTTCTTAGAAATGAAACAAGAAAAAAATATTAAAATATATTTAAGAAACATTAAAGGTACCTTTATTGATTTCCCGGGGACATTTATATTCGTTTGTTGGATGTCTGAATTTGACTTTTAGGAGGAAGTGAATGTACAGACATTCTTTATAATCTAATTCTTAAATATCGTTATGTTATCAAATACTGGCAGCATAGCATAGCATAGCTGGATATTTACATTCATCGCTGCTGAATATTTGTAGCCATCCGATTGTCTTAGTTGTATTTGTCCAGAGCACCCAAGAAGCGAGTCCTCAAGCACTGTGGAGAAATACAACGCAAAAAGAGTCGGAGCCATCACACAACCCTGTTTGACTCCACTGGTGACTGGAAATTGTTCCGAAAACTCGTTTTCATGTCGAACTGTAGCCATCATATTTTCGTGAAACTGTCTGACTAAGTTAACGAACTTTTCGGGACACCCAGTTTATTGCAAAACAAGCCAGAGAGCATCGCGTGGCACACGGTCGAAAGCCTGTTCAAGGTCTACAAAGCACATATATAGGGGACAATTTTGTTCTAAGCTTTTTTCTTGGATTTGTTTTACAACAAATATAGCATCGACAGTGCCCCTCTAAGGTCGAAAACCGCACTGGCTCTCTGGCAAGAGCTGTTCTGCTAGGCAACCTAGGCGGGTGTTAAGTATATAAGCTAAGATTTTACCGGCAGTGGATAGAAGGGAGATGCCTCTATAAGAACCGCAGTCAGAAAACCACCTTCTGTCTCCATCATCAGATCAGCTGGATGATACCATTATATTGAATTGTCATCCAAACTATACTTATACCCAAAATTTCAGCTCAATCGGCCACCGGAAAGTGGGTCAAATTTAACTTGCAAGATTTGTCCCATACTAACAGGGCAAGTTAAATAAAAGCTTGTAATTACATACTTACTTACTGGACAAATATTGATTTATTATGAATAATAAGTTTAAAATCTCGCGTTTTACTGGACACTTCTAATAAGTCTTCGGTAGGTTCCACTTTCTGTAGTCTTTTTAGCGATGTTATGGCAACAGCATTTTTGAGAAAATGCTATAACGTCGGCGATAACTAACTATTTATTGTCCTGTTCTTCTTTACTTGTTTTTATTATACGATGCTGTTTTGATGCCAACCGTATGCAATTTCCGCTTTCGCAAATGAATCTAGTTAAAAGTTTACTTTAAAATAATTCCACGAGGGGAGAATTTTCGGAAACATCCATTACTGCTCATTTTAAACTCTAATAGGTTACTTTGTAGTAAGCAAAATGAACGTAGTAAGTACTATCACGCCTATTTCCCAGACGGGTAGTTAGAGATCACGGATTCCCACTTACTACAATCTTGACAAACCTTTCTTGCTTCATTCACTTCCATTACATTCTCCAAACATGCTCGTCGGTTTAGGGTAACTTGACCTTTGTTTATACTAAGCGGGACTTCATCGCGTATAATCAAATGATTTATTTAACCTCACTGAGGTCTCCCGACGTTTCGGATGTGTTGCAACATCCATGGTTTTCACACCCCACACATTTCACACATCATACATCACACATCAGTCACATCAGACGCACAGACACACACACACCTACAAAATCTACCCTTAAAATCCACATACACGGCGTGTATGTGGATTTTATATTTTATATAAGGGTGTATTACACGCCTATAAACACACATACACACATCACATGGCACTTTGTTGTTAACTTTGTTTATTATCTATTTGTTTTTTTTTTGGTATTAGTTTAATTATTTTAATTCAACAACACAATATGTTTTATAGATATTTTTTTATTTATATTGAATGCATACTTTGTTTGTAACTTTTTTGTCTACGTGTGCGCTGCGACCGGCCTTTCTTCCTACAGGGACCATTCTGAAAACCAGCGCTGGGCATCCAAAACCAGCAAATGCTGAGATTGGGACCCTTTGTACCGGCTAAACATTAATATTAAAGTTTAAGTTCAATTTTAAATATATCTAAAGTGTACTTTTTAGTTTTTCATGCAGTAGTTCTTAAGTTTATATGCGGTGTACCTAAATTATTTTGTATTATGTTTAGTTTGTGGCAATAATCTTTATTATTATTATCTCTTTATTTATGTTTCATCTTAAGTTAGGTTTGTACAATAATTATTATATAAAAAGCAAAATATAAAACTATACACACAAAACATAAAATCATTATAAAAACCTAACCTAGCGTGCAGCCGGCAGCGAGGCGGGGCCTAAGCCACCGGCGGTCAGGGCGACAGAGACAGGAACCTCCTGACTATCCGCGCAGTATCCAGGAGTACCGCCTTCTGTATCTGACCCTTGATCCAGCCATCTAGCGAGAGCCTCTTGAGATGATGGTCGAGACTCTTCGCTATTAAACCATTCGCCGAAACGACGAAAATCGTCGAATCAACATCCCACATGGCGGTTATCTCGTGAGCCAGGTCTAGGTACTTGCTGGCTTTGTCCTTCTCGGCCTTCACTAGGTTCTCGTCATGGGGATGGTGATGTCGACGAGCACTGCCTGGCGTTTCGATCGATCTGTCAGCACGATATCAGGCCTATTGGCAAGAATAGTCCTGTCCGTGATGACAGATCGATCCCAATAGAGCGTGGCACGACCATTTTCGAGAACTGGCGCAGGTGTGTACTTATAGTAAGGCACTTCGGAGGCCACAAGACCGTATAGCAGAGCAAGTTGCTGGTGAATAATTCTGGCTACAAGGTTATGTCTGTGCAAGTACTCGCCGTTAGCAAGATGACCACAACCGGAGATAATATGCCTGAGTGACTCCCCGGGACGGCGGCATGTCCGACAAATGTCGACCGTACCGTCCTTCAGGATATACCTCCGATAATTGTTCGTCATGATAACTTCGTCCGCAATTGCACAGACAAAACCTTCGGTTTCCCCGAAGAGATCCCCGAAACGTAGCCAGTTCACCGACGCGAGCAGACCTACATCGGGCCCTGTGAGGGCCTTGTAGAACCGCGCGTGTAGCTCCTTGCTCCTCCATACCGCCCTGCGGTCCTCGGCGCTCATCACTTTAAGTCTGCGCCAGTTATCGTTTGCCAAGGAGAGCGGGGTGAAGTTTCCGTCTACTGCTACTACGTCGCGATGCATCCCACACTCGTTGTTTAGGAAATAATCCCTGAGGCTGCACACCTCGCGGTTGTGGAGGTCTTTGGCATTTAAAAAGCCGCGACCTCCACACTTCCGCGAGATGTACAGTCTCATAACAGACGAGCGTGGGTGTAGCATGCGCAGTAAGCAGTACTTGGACTCTTCGGTCTAGGGCATCCAGCTCAGTCTGGGTCCACCTTAGTACGCCAAAGGAGTAAGTAAGCAAGGGCATCACCCAGGCGTTGAAGGCGCGCACCTTGTTGCCGCCCGACAAAAGACTATTAAGTACTTTTGTCAGGCGACAAAAGAAGCGCTCCTTCACCGCCCGCTTTACGCCCTCACCCTCAATACCCAATGCCTGTGACATACCAAGATACTTATAGGTTTATGCTTCGGAGATAGATTTGAGGGACCTTGTCTCAGAAAGTTGCAAATTTGTTGAATTTACAACGTTCCCCCGCTGTACATGAATGATTGCACACTTATCGTCTACTGAAGACTTCTGTTGTTTTCAGTAGTTCCAAAAGGTCATGTGCATTCATTATTATTATTATCTCTTTATTTATATTTCATCTTAAGCTAGGTTTTTACAATAATTATATAAAAAGTAAAATATAAAACTATACATATAAAACATAAAATCATTATAAAAACCTAACCTAGGGTACCGCCGGCAGCGAGGCGGGGCCTAAGCTGCCGGTGGTCAGGGCGACAGAGACAGGAACCTCCTGACTATCCGCGCAGTATCCAGGAGTACCGCCTTCTGTATCTGACCCTTGATCCAGCCATCTAGCGACCTTTATTATTATTATTATGGTCACGAGACGCAATTAAGTCCCGTTTAGTATAAATAATGTGTGAGAATCGTGAAAGTTTAAATCAATGACCTTTCTTAAGAATTCCTCCATTTGGTAGAAAAAAGTCAGAATCTCTCAAAATATTCTACAAAACAAGATTCCAAGTTCGTTACAATCTCACCGAAGATTGTGACGAAATTTACATAGATATAGAGAGAGTTGTCACACCAGTACATTCCCTGTATGGCGTCATCGCTCGGTGTTCCGACACCAAATAAACAAGATGAACTGCAAACTAATACACCGCCAATTTCATAGGTGACTACCAACGCGAGGCAGCGCAGCTGGCGCACCCTTTTCATTTTGACAATTAACGCCGTAATAATTCAAACGACGTTCAGTGGAGACGCCAAAGTAAATATACAAAACGATTGATAATTCACTCTTCATTCTTGGTCGTCCACGAGTTTATGAGATTAGAGCATATCTCGACGGTCCCAATTAAAAGAGTCGGATCTGCAAAAATTGAGATTTTTGCTTTTCAGCGGCTTACTTAGGTCGTAAAAAACTCTAAATTTTAAAACCACATTTACAGATTTTAGTTTTTCTCAATACTTTTCGTAAAAACCAAGATAAAAATGTCGGATCTAAGAACAGATGACATTTAAAAACGTCGGTTGTGACAGTTCCGACATTTTTACGGGACACACAGTGAGTACAAAGTGTCGGATATATATAACACATTCTACTATTTTACACGGAAAATGTAGCGTGTTTTTTGTTGTGTATTTTATGTAATTTACAGCCTGTTCAGTTATCAAGTAAATTTTCTCTGTATTTAATTGTTACATAAGAGTTTCCGTGCAACAATGTCCGTTCTGCCAGTTACGACCTTTTTGGAGTACCTTTTTTGTAGGATGTGGTACATCCGACATAATTATGTATACAATTTCCAGACAAAAATGTCGTATGTGGCACTTCCGACAAATGATGCTTAACCTATTCCGGTTAAAAAAGTGATATAGGTTTTTGTATTTTTTTGGAAAAATGGCTGATAAAGTACATGAATGCTCAACGGCTAGTAATAAACAACCTACTAATCAGCAAACATTCGAAGTTTGATGACGATATTTCATTAATTAACAATTTCCCCCATAGGTACTTACATTTTTTTTTCCAAAAACTTTGACAGCTTCTCCTAAAAAGTAAATGTTTTGCAGATCTGACTCTTTTAATAGGGACCGTCGATCTGAGATATTTATCGAGATAAGTTTGTAGTTATTAGTTAATTGAGGCATAATTTTCAGTTTCCCCTTTTGTTTATTTTTAGTAATTTGTAATATAATGTCTTGAGTTTGTGTAGAATTCAAAATGTAGAAGTATAACACATCCTTAACTATAACAAACCAGCTAAGTGGGTGTCGGGCCACGCGCAGTGTAGGGTTCCGTAGTTGCCCGTCTGTCTTTGTTACATCGACACGCGCGTGCCAACTAAACGGTGCGGTTGCGTCGGCCGAATTTGTACGAAAATTGGTGTTTCCAAGTAGACATTAAGTTGGTCGACTATAACTCGGTAACTAGTTACGCCTACGTACCAGTGATAGTTTGTTCAAGCTTTAAGGCACAATATTTATCACGCAAACGGATAACTGAGTTGAAAAACGTTTATTTACATCCCATAATGTTTTTGAACAAGCTATGCAACGATACCTCACACTATGGGTTTAATTAAAGAGATAATTTTGTCGGCTTGACTGATTTGATTTATATTATATACCCATGCTAAATTACAGCTTTTTAGTAGAAAGGGTCACAGAGCTAAGCCGCAGACGGACGGACAAACGGACATGGCGAAACTATAAGGGTTCCGTAGTCAATAAGGAACCCTTTTATAGTTTCGCCATGTCCGTCTGTACTAAAAGTAATAACGTAAACTGTAATAAAGATCATATAAAATTACTAAAAAAGTTGGTAACAAAGGAGAAAAGTTAATGCTCAATACTTAATTGATAGAAGCTAGTTTTAAAATGAACGAACAAACAAAATATGACGAATGAACTAGTTTTGAAATGGTCTGCTTTGAATGCACATATTTAAATTGGCTAAGTTTATGGATTCATACTCATGATAAATACTTTTATAACAGTACTTGATTACTGTGTTATTACCAAATTTTTAATAAAATTATGTAATTATTACATTTTTAATATATGTATTTTTATATATTTTTTTATTCTATCATTAACTATTTGAAAAGGCTCAACTCTCTGCCACCAGCTAGAAATCCAATAAGTCTTTCACGGTTGAATGCATTCGTTTTTATAATGGAATCGAGCGAGCTTGCAGAAAGTTCAAATGGTCGGTTGGAAGCACAGCATCGATTTAAAGAGCTTTCCCATTGTTCCACAAATGGCGGAAAAAAGCTTAACGCGACTTGGGAACTCGTTATCTTGCGAGTCTTGCGGCTAAGATGTTTGTTTGTGTCTTAGAGAAATATTAAATGTTATGCTGATTAGTGTGCAGCCGGTGTCTGCAGAAAATCTAGTCAATAAGTGAATTTTTAACCATATTTATTTTTCTGACACAATTCAGGGTTTAGGGTGTAGCAGAATGTTACAGTCTTACTAAAAACCTTTGACATTGCTGCTTCATTAATGAAATCATCATGTCTGTCTGTCATCAATCGTCTTACTAGAAATAATTGAAGCCAGAAAATGGAATGATATCTATTTGATACTAAAATTTACCAATTATTTTCGCGCACGTCGACTGTTTCCTTTCATGAAATAACACAAGACGTTTCAAAATTCGTACAAGATGTTCACACAGTAAACATGGTGTTGAGTGCCCTCGTTTCCACGCGCACTGGGCATTATGTTTTGGATTACTGTGGACGTACACATGAGGGATGCGTACACACAGATGTGAACTGTGATGGTTTGCGCGTCAAAGGTAGCGGAACTAACACACTCATGCCCTTAAGGGTTCGGATCAGCGGCGTAGCTTCAAAAGTAACTTAGCTGTGACGCTCTCAGGGGGCTCACATCTCGGGGATTCGGCATAGATACGCACCCAACCATGATGGAGACGCATACACTGATGGGAACTGTGATGGATTGTGCGTCGAAGGTGACGTAGCTGAAGTCGGTGGTGACGCTCTCGGGGGGCTCGGACCAGCGGCGCGGGTACGGAAGGCGCGGGGCGCGGGGGGTCGGCATGGAGGCGCTGCGGAGGTAGTCCGGTCTTCTGAGGAGGAAGGTCAGCATCGTTACTCTCTTGAGAGGGCACTGGCTTTAGTCACCTCACTTATACATACAGAATGTTAAGAAATATGTATGCTTATTGGTGTTGGCGTTGTCTGTAAGCGTTACCATCAGGTCGATCACGTAACGCATTGCACGTACGTCAGGTAGATCTAAATGTCAATTTTTATATGGAAAAATGACAGTTGGATCTACCTAACGCGCGTTCAAAACATTACGTGACCCAGAGGAGTAATCACGTAATGTTTTGAACGAGTCGGGGAAGGTCTTAATCTATTCGAGGCCCTCTGGACTGGACACAAAAAAATCACAGTGTTTCTCTACGGCAGCAGTAAATGCCTTAGTAAAGATAAATAATATGATGGAACTATAGGGGTCCCGTGTTTATCATTTTAGCTACGTTACCCCACAGATAGATTAAAACAAGGTATGTCATTCCCGACGATGTATCTGACTACGTCACACAAAGGTTGCCATTGTGCAAAGTTGGCACACAATGTTTATTTTTTATATTAACTTCATTGCACAATACAAGATACAGTACAAACGACGGACGGATATATTGCCATTGATTGACAATTTCCACACAATTTCGTTAATGGACGAATAATATTTAAAAAAATGTTTGCTAGTTTAGCTATTTATTTGGCGTTGAAAGGCACGTAAGTGAATTAACGCAATTTACTCAGGTAATTTACTTTCTCACAGTGGCAGCACACTGACAGTCCGCCATTTCGAAATTTGTCCCCTTAAAAAAGAAAACCATAATAAACATGAACAATCAACAATACCCATTATGGTTTTCCTCTGACTGAATCCATTTAAATAAAATAAAAAACTTGTATCATAAACTATATAAACAAACCGGTAACTAACTTTACTACGCATTTTTTTCGTACTACAGGAGAATGGTAAATGCTAGATCTGAATCAGACTTACACTCGTACGTCCATAAATTAGAAACTAATATAATATTAGACCCGTCCTCATTATGGTCCTATATGAAACGTCACCGTCTATCTAATCAGCCTGCTAAGTTTGGCAGTATGTCTCCGCAACAAGTCGCAGACTCATTCGCCAATTTCTTTGAGAGCGTATTCCTCCAGAACACCCCCAAACTTGACGCTCTGGCAGCTGCGTCGGCCGCTAACACAGAATCATCCAGCTTAAATAACCGGTATATAACAGTCGACTACATCAGTGAAGCAAATATACGCACAGCAATCAATCGCCTCAGGCCCAGACCAACGCAGGGTCCTGATCAAATACCTCAATACCTAGTTAAAGACTGCCGTGAAGCATTTGTGCAACCACTTAAATTCCTTTTCAACTTAGCTCTAAAAAATAAAACGTATCCCTCAGTTTGGAAAACAACTAAAGTCCTACCAATTCATAAATCCGGAAACAAATCTGATATCCAAAACTACAGACCAATTGCTGTTCTTTCAGTATTCAGGAAAATATTCGAATCAGTAATATATGCCCAGTTATATAAACAGCTTCATGGTTGGTTTTGCGACGAGCAACATGGGTTCCTGCCAAAGCGATCAACAACTTCAAATTTGCTGAATATTACCACGCTAATAGCTAATAACTTGGATAAAAAAAAGCAAATTGACATAGCCTACTTCGATTTCCAGAAGGCATTTGACCGAGTTGATAGCGATGTTTTGCTTAAGAAATTGGCTATGGCTGGTTTTTCGACTTGATTTGCTCGAATTCCTGTCATGCTATCTTTCACGTAGGTTTCAATTTGTACAGTATGAAGGCTCTCGATCTGCTCACTTCTTAGTAACTTCAGGGATAGGACAAGGCAGCAATCTTGGGCCTTTATTATTTCTCATCCTCATAAATGACCTACCGGCAGCATTAAATCACTCAACATCCCTCCTATTTGCTGACGACTTAAAGCTAGCACTTTCTATTGACATTCTTTATGATTCCTTCCTACTTCAAATGGATATTGACGCTGTTTGTGCCTGGGCTAATAATAATAGCCTTACAGAAATGTTCTATAATGACTTACGCGCGTGTTCGGCTCCCTGTTACCTATAATTATACAATCGAAGGCAAACCACTGAAGCGTACAAATGCTATTAAGGACCTCGGTACATGGTTTGATACTCAACTCACCTTCAACCCTCACATAACTGAGGTCTGTAATGGGGCTAGAAGGTGTCTGGGATTCGTCATCCGCCAGTCCAAATTACTTACTTGCCGGCATGTTATCAGTGTATTATGCAACGCCTTTGTTCGTAGTAAATTGGAAACAAACGCCATCATCTGGAATCCCCACGAACAAGAGTACACGCTCCGTGTGGAAAAAGTCCAAAAGCGAATATCTTTTCTTCGATTCTTATATAAAAAACTATACGGCAGCTACCTATACATGTATCCTACCCTATTCGTGCTTGGTATGGTAGGGTATACTTCACTGGAGACCCGGGGTAGAGGAGTATTTAGTAAAATACTTCTTTCAATTAATACGCGGCCTGGTGACCAACCCCCAGCTGCTTGCTATTATAGGATTCAGAGTTCCACGTGTCTCCGCCAAGCATCTTCGTCCTCGTCGCCGCGATCTCTTCGCTGTCCCCCCAACTAGGACTCGTGCACTAGCCTCTTCCCCTCTGCATCAAGTACTAAAGCTGTTAAATAATATATTGGACAGTGACAGCCAACTGGACATATTCTTAAGCTCTAAACAAAAGTTTTTGGCAGCTGCCTATCAATATCTAGAGAAAGTTGTCACTCCTAGTTCCATAACTGCATAATCACTTTTATTAATAACCTAGACCTTCTGTATTTCTTTGTATTGACCTTCTGTATTTCTTGACATGCTACTAATGTGGAATGATAATCAGCAATTTGATTAATAATCATTCATTTTCTTTATTTTTTGTTTTGTATTCAGTAGTAAATCATTTGACATGTTACATTAAAAATTCGCATGATAAGTATCAATTTACCAATTAGCATGTAAGGTATAACTGTTAGTGCTAAATATTAATGGTAATAAACAAATAAATAAATTTTCAGATGCTGATGACGTAAGTCAGATACTCGGACGTCACGAGCTGCCACGGGAATGACTTACCTTGTTTTATTCTACCTTACGTGAGCCTAAAATTTTGCTGAAACATTATACAATTTTATCTATACAAGAGCGGTTGCCTTATGATGCCTATATAAGGTTTAAGTACAGATAAAATAATCACTTTGTATTCAATCAATACCCTCCTAATGTCTATAAAACTATAACTACCGCATCTCTCTTAAAAGGCCCATTTCGTCATTTAAAGGATCCATTGAGCCATTTAAAGTGTTCAGATCGTCCATTAAGGGGTCTTTAGGCCGATTAACCCTAACCTCCAGCCACTTGAGGACGCGATTGTGTGATGTCCCTTTGTTACCCGGAACGGGAGTCTTTCAGAGTGAAACGAATTAATCTCCGATTTCCGGCCATTTTGTGATCTATATATATTATAATTGTTAAGAAAAAATACAGCTGACAGCTGTTTTGAGCATGATAACATCATAGTTATTGGGAAAAAACGAAGCACGGTAAACGCTGATCAATTATGATATAACTTTTTTTTAATAAATCTTTAGTATATTTGGTGACTGCACTGTAAGCTAGTATAGAATATTAAATAATAAGAGAATAATACCGTAAAATAGTATTAGCTTGACGACACTGAAGCGTTTCACCTTCAATCAGATCAACTTGGTGGTTCCAAATGATTGTATTGTCATCTATATTTTATAACTTTAAATTTTCAAATCGATACCGCTACAGAAAGTGGGTTAAAATCGACTTGCTAGATTTTAAGTAAGTTCACTAATATTTGCCAGTAGCGGAGGCTAAAATTATTTTTTAGGCAAGCCTATATTTAATATACTTATACAGGATGTTAACGGGGTCATGATCCGGAATGACAAAAAGCGAATAAGATGATCATACTGAACAACCTTTCCCATGGGACCAACCACGAAATCACAAAAAAAAACCAGGTATTCCATACATTAACTCTCAATTAAATCGCAGTTAACTCACAGTTAACTCTTAATTGGCTCTTTTTTTTTGCGATTTCGTGGTTGGTCCCATGGGAAAGGTTGTTCAGTATGATCATCTTATTCGCTTTTTGTCATTCCGGATCATGACCCCGTTAACATCCTGTATATACTCTACTCTTTCATAGCCACTGCCGCCACTAATATTTACATTCATACACTGCTCAAAAAAAAAAAGCCACTTACATTTTCTATTTCATTGTTAATTAGTGGACATTTAAACTAATTGATAAGTGGCTAATTAATGATCAGAATCCAACCTCTTTCACCAAGTCTAACAGCTCGAAAAAATATGGAATACTGTTTAATATAAGTGACCGGAAACTCGGGAGCGATTATACCTAAACTTCGGGCTCAGTGCCTACGCCGCATCGATGTTGACTAGTATGGAGGCGGACTCAATTTAATTTTACTAATAAATTTCCCGGGATTTCCCGAAATACCGAAAATTAGAATAACAACCATACAAATGTATTAAAGTATTTAAATATACTATTTTAGTTGTTCTTATGATCAAAATTTAATGTAATTCATGTGTTTTTCATTTTACTGACAGTACAATATTAGTTAACATCAAACTAAAGTTGTATTGTTACTTTTAGTATACAAAGGTATGTTTCTTCGTAAAATCAGTAAATGAAAACAAAATGTACATACCTATGCAAAAGTAAACAGGTAATCAACCTACCGCGGCACACGTGGTATATTTGTATTTCCGCCATTGTTTCATGTTTAGCAGGTAAATAAATACTGTACTGTACTGGTGATCCGTTTAAGAGGATAACGGGCATCGTGTTTTGATAAGAAAAAACTAGACTTTTGGCCGAAACTATACCATAATTCTTTTCACAAAAAAATACCTAATGTTTCCTAAGACGGTTTCCCTGTATCTCCTATACTTTAGGATTTCCATATACTGGAAACCACTCAAAAATACCATGTATAAAAAAATCACGTTAAAAAACTTTTGTCTTGATATTATGTTATCAATATTATCATATTCTTAAATAAATAAATAAAAAAAAATAAAAAAATCTTAACACAATACCTATAACACAATACCTATAATTAATTAAGCCCTTAAACGGACTAACACGTGTCTTTTTGATACATTCTGTATGTCGTTAAAACGGCTTGTATGTTGACGAAATTCGCTTAAAAAGCCATAACCCAACGACAATTGATACGTATTAACCATTTTCTGATGTTGCATACAATCCCGGGATCCCGGGACTTAAATAATAAAAATATTATTTTTAAGAAGCCGACTGTCTAGTTGTAGGTATAATCGCCCCCGAGTTTCCGATCCCAAAATAATTTTCACGTAACGATCACCATAATTAATTGTGGCCACCAGTTTCTTTTGTTCAGTTGAAATTAATACCTAAATACAATCATGTAATATAAAAAACCGGCCAAGTGCGAGTCGGACTCGCAAACTAATGGTTCCGTACCATTATCTATAAAAACAGCAAAAATAAAACGCGTTTGTTGTATGGGAGCCCCTCTTAAATATTTATTTTATTTTGTTTTTAGTATTTGTTGTTATAACGGCAACCAAAATACATCATCTGTGAAAATTTCAACTGTCTAGCTAACGCGGTTCTTGAGATACAGCCTGGCGACAGACAAAACGGCAAAAAAAACACGTTTATTGTATGGGAGCCCCCTTAAATATTTATTTTATTTTGTTTTTAGTATTTGTTGTTATAGCGGCAACAGAAATACATCATCTGTGAAAGTTTCAACTGTCTAGCTATCGCGGCTCTTGAGATACAGCCTGGTGACAGACAGACGGACGGACCGCGAAGTCTTAGTAATAGGGTCCCGTTTTACCCTTTGGGTACGGAACCCTAAAAAGAGGTAAGTAGATAGGTTATAAGCACTCCAAAAGTGGCACACTAAAATTCAGCTAATTGTATGACCTTGCCTCAGTGTCGCGTCGTCAATGGACACGTATAAACGTGTCTCAGCTGTCAGATTTGGCGGCCATTTTTAAACACGGAATTTCATATAGACAACGTATCTACCTCTTTTTATATTACATCATTGCATAAATATAAGAGTTGTTCTAGATGGTGTTTATGGGTCTGTAAGTATGTTCGCTTATAACCCAAGACTAACAAATTATCTCATTAAATTTCACGCATTAAAAATTGCAAACAAAGGCTCGTCTGAAATATTCTTAGTTACTAGGATTTAATTATTAAATTTCAAGGTAGCGATTATAATTAAGAGCTTGCGAAAAGCTTTTCACCCGATTTGGATACATTCAATGTAAAGCATTTAACTCAGTTTTCTTTGAGCGCTTTCAAAAACTTGATAAGTTACATAATAGGTTACTTCCAAGGATTCTTGAAATATAATTCACGCTATCAAACAATAAAGTTTAAACTTAAGCTTTATTTAATCCGTTGATAGAATGAAACTTAAATTATAAAATCCCTCCCAAACTTAAGCTTAAGTACATTAGCATTTAAGTTGGATTTGGCTGTCCTGACGCGAAACACAGTATCCGACATATTTTTTTACGGAAATTGCGAATATTGCGAAAGTAGTTCACTGCTTTCATAAGTTTTTACATCGCACGTATAACCGAGAACCAATGGAGCGGAAAGGTTCGTCAGTGACGACCACGTTATTTTTTTTTATCACTTTGTTATACTTAACCGAAAACCCGCGAAGGATACGGGCGATTGAATCTGCGATTACTGTGTAGTAGTAATTTGTGATTCTGTGTATGAATGATGGGTGATGGTTGTAATATGTCAAAGGGGTAATGAACAATGCGACGTTGAAAATTTTTAGTAAGTATATTAACTATTATGGAGATGGCTTGCCAAATGAGGATATTGTGGTTACTTTACAAATGATTTCCTGCGGGTTATATGGTTCTATATGGAGAATATGATAGGTTATTTCGTGGGTAAATCTCAAGTTTGTGAATTTCGGAAGTTTCGGCTGTTATCTTGAAGCTTAGGTAGAGCCCCCACAAGGTGGACTAAAGACCTGGTAAAGGTCAAGGGAGCCCAATCGATACAGGCAGCGCAGAACCGCTCATGTTGGTACTCTTTGGGGGAGGCCTTTCTGCAGCATTGGAAGTCTTTCGGCTGATATGTGAATACATTTTTACTGAATATACGAAAAATCATTCTTCTCACCAGCTAAGTTGAAAAACGTTGTTTCAAACTCACTCTCACAACATAAACTCCCAAAGTGATCTACACACTACTGTGTAGAAAATATTATGATTTGAGCAGATAATTGTGAGACAGGTTTTTCTACGAAGCTACACTGCTTCTGATTTTACCACAGCACAATGTTCCAGCTAGTACGAATACTACGAATGTGTAGTACGGTGAATTCGCCAGTTACCCGGTGTTAACGTACCGCAGTCGTAATCTTCCTGCGAAAGGTCTAGCTTAATTAAATAACAAGACAAAGAGGCCCACGTAGTAGTGGCATATCTCAAATTATAATTATATGATCTCTATCACAACAGACAACCTAAAAGTAGGTAGACTAGAAATTAACCCGTTCCAACCTTCAATTATACGTCGTTTTCTTCTATTAATTCTAATTTTTGCCCGACCACGGCAGAGCCGAAAGGAAGGGTTGTGTTTTAGCAGTCATATGTTTGTATTTACATGTGTTACACTGTACTTAAAAAAAACCTCTGCTACTAATTGCCGTTTTTACCCAACAAGTCATAGATAGTTGCAAATTTTCAAGCAACTTTGCATTCACTAGATTCAAAAACTATAATAATAATAATTGTTAGCAGGTACATTGTGGCCAGTAATTCAATTAATTAATTAAAAACAATAAAAAATATACAAACTATGGGTATTCGGTACGTCAAAAATCCAGCTCAAAATTACATTTACTATAGCGAACTACCATTCAGGAATGAGATGTTTTTTAACTAAAATACAGTTCTACTCGCGTGTAATCTGTCACTTTGTTCTTCTTTGTAATATCTTTCCCTCATGACTGAGGATCGCGACCAATCATGCACGGTGTCTTTCCGCAGGACTTCTGGTTGGTTATAAACGAGAGTAAATTGGCACTTGGAGGAAAATGCTAGAAATATCTTGGACTGAATTTCGTAACAGTGAGTCCATAGGTAATCTTGGGATCAAGCAGAGTCTATCATCCATAGCGCGGTTTCGCAATCTGACATTTTTCGGGAACATATATGTCATCGAGGAGACGTAGCTTTCGGCGACTTGTGATCCAGATAAAGGTCGTGAGCAACCGCGAGGCAGGTCACCGATGAGATGGACAGACTAGGCTAAAGCTGCAGTAGATGCATCCACTACACGCAAGCATAAGGTACGCGACTATCAGAGACGAATGGCGGCGTGTTGTGAGTCTAGCTACTAACATCTGAAATGATGACCACGACCACTCTGTCAAGAGTGAAACGACGAAGTAGGAATTGCCAGTACGGGCAAATAAGGCATTATAAATTATGTTGATGTCGTGCGGTGAAATTGTTGGCTTTGCCAAATGGCCATGAAAAGTGTTGTTCTTGTTACCTTACCTCTCGAACTTTGGATGCGGCATCGGCGGCCCAAAGTCAGGCGTCATGTCCGACTCGTACTCGAACGGCAATGGCCCTCGCCTCCTCCAATGTTCAGGGCATTCGATGCTCTCCGCATCGCTTAACTCCAGCTGAAGTGAAAGGACCACGGTACATTAAGCATATTCGTCATCATGCCATACTCTTACATTACGAGTATAAATGCGAAAGTCTGTCTGCTTTATACATTTTCTCCCTTATGCCTCTAACAAATTTGAGTCGCGGAAAAAGAAATAGTATGCTTTTCATTCTGGAATTTCCTGAAGACGTTGAACGGAGATATAAAGAATTAGTCACCTGGTGAGGAAACGTCAATTAAATAAGGTATCCAGAATCGTAACTCGTATTAGTACATAATATTGACCGTTAAAAATGGCCGCGATTCGTCGTACACGGTCTTGTCACCAACTACCATTAAATTTCCTTCCCTTTATCATTTCTGATCACGATTCCGTCCCTGTATGCCAACAACAAATACCCTTATATTTATCAACTTGGTTTGGAAAGCCAATAGTGCGAGACTGGTGAAAACGAAAACTTTTCTTCATTTTTATCGGATTTTGTTACATGTTACAATGTAAAGAAATCCCAAACTGTAAGAAATAAGGTTAGTTTTGAAAGCTGCAGTAAAATGAGATGGGAGGTTGGAAAAGTGAGGCGTAGGAATATATTCATGCCCGAGGCGACAAATCGAGCCGCAATTTATTCAATTCGTTTGTGTCCCGGACATTTTTCACTATTTGCCTCGGTCACTGTTTATTTGATGGTTTGTGTGTTAGTCTTGTCTCTGATCTAGTTTGAACAGCAAAAGACGATAGCATTCGAGCAACTAGCTTCGAACAGATAAGCTTTTATGATGATTATTAAGACGCATGTTCAACTGACTTGTTAAGTTTCAAAAAAATTGACGGCAAAAAGTATGCTTAAACAGCGATGAAATAATAAACCAATATCGCATTCATTTCCCCGTGTGGCGTCGGGTTAGAATAGCACCACCCCCTTTCTTCCTGTGGGTGTCGTAAGAGTCGATTAAGGGAACAGGTTGAAGTGTGTTGTGGACGATGGGCTAGCAACCTGTCACTGCAATATCACATTTTGTCGATCTTTGTACGCTATGTATGCTAAAAGTGGTACTGGAACACAAGTCCAATGTGCTCTGCCTACCCCTTTTAGGGATAAAGGCGTGAATGTATGTATGTATCTATACAATCAATAAATATGTTTTCCTTTGGAAATGGTGGAAAGAAAAAAAACACTACCCCTTTTTTGCAAACTTACAACGCCATTGATTCCGCGGGGTTCCACTAGATGCGAGTGGCGCAGGACCGTGCACTAGATGCGAGTGGCGCAGGACCGTGCACTAGATGCGAGTGGCGCAGGACCGTGCACTAGATGCGAGTGGCGCAGGACCGTGCACTAGATGCGAGTGGCGCAGGACCGTGCACTAGATGCGAGTGGCGCAGGACCGTGCACTAGATGCGAGAGGCGCAGGACCGTGCACTAGATGCGAGTGGCGCAGGACCGTGCACTAGATGCGAGTGGCGCAGGACCGTGCACTAGATGCGAGTGGCGCAGGACCGTGCACTAGATGCGAGTGGCGCAGGACCGTGCACTAGATGCGAGTGGCGCAGGACCGTGCACTAGATGCGAGTGGCGCAGGACCGTGCACTAGATGCGAGTGGCGCAGGACCGTGCACTAGATGCGAGTGGCGCAGGACCGTGCACTAGATGCGAGTGGCGCAGGACCGTGCACTTTTTGCCCGATATGATAAGGATGATGCCGATGATTTGACCGTGATCTTCCAGACCTTTAGTGTATGTATGTAAGTCTGTACCTGAGTCCGAAACCTGACGACGCGTCTCCGGGTGAACCCCGGGCATCCCCGGCAGAGGCACACCAGGGCGTAGATGCATTTGAACCAGCGCGCCAGGAGCTCTCCTACGCATAGAACAACAATTATTTTTCTTTTTTTCAAAGGAGACCTGGATGGATGAATCACATATGGTTATGAACCTAAATATTATTAATCTGTAAAAATGTCACAGTATGTAAGTACTTGGAATTTTTTATTGCGTTTGATTGAATAGCGCAAATAGCTTATCTATCGTTAAAATGGTTTCGATAAGTTGTTGTGAATTGTTTTGTGAGCCAAATTCTGTAATGCTAGAAAACGAAATGAAATATTCTCAGACTATGTCAAGGAAAAAGCAAAGTGGAGCAAAAAGGACGGAAATTGCGGACAGCTACTATCATCAGGTCGGATAGGATAAAAATATTCCTAAGAATGTCACAGAGTTTTTTTTGGCAGAAACAAATGTATGAAAGACTTACCAACGTTTGCGAGGTAAAGCAGGAATAAGGGCATCCCCAACAGTGTGTATAGTATCGTGGTGATCTTGCCCCAACTCGTGCGAGGGGAGAGATGTCCGTAACCTGTGCGTGGAATCATACTATTGGCATCCTCTGATTTGGGTCGTGCAATTTGACGAAAGGGAGGTTTTAAAGTTTTCTGTTTTGGTTTCTTTCTTTCTTTTAACATTTCATAAGTTCATGGTCTAGAGAAAGAAATGATTACGGGATCCGTGGAAGATAAACATACTTATGGAAAGATTCTAAAGCGATAGGATCAAAACCTGCCTTTACCAGCAGTCTAATGACGAAGAATTGAATCATATATGAATAGCAATTACGTGCGATCTAGATACTTTAGGAAGATCCTTTTTTTGGTGGAATATTTAATTCAAATAAAAAAAAAGTCCGGGTTGCACTCCGGGAGTGTCGGCAGAAGTGTAAACTCAATAAAATTGTAACAGTTTTTCGATCAGGTCACGTGACATCTTACGGTGTCACCCTAAAAATGAATTTGACGCAAATTTATAAACAATTATCAATTATTTAGGCGGACGGGCCCGCGGGTGCGTTGGGTTCGACTGGCCGCCGGCTCGACTGGTCGACGGGCGGCGGCAAACAAAATAGCAATTTGTTTTTGCCATTGCCAAATATTTTTCAAAGCTTTATCTCTTTAGGAATAACGCCCAAATTCGAACTATTCGAATTTTCTCAATAGCAAAACGGTGAAGGACGCGTTGGTATTATTACAAATTTATTTGCAGATTATGCTATTGCAAAAAGTGTTTAACGGCTTTATACTCTTACGAATAGCGTACAGTTTTGAATGAAGTCGAATCCATTTTTCCCCATCCCAAAAAGTGCTCAGCGCCGCTAAAGAAGTTTTCACTTCAAAAATCAAAATTATTTTATTTGTGACATAGTTATGAGAAGTTAGTAATTATTTGATAAACTATAGAATTATATTGGTTTACTAAACTTAGTTGTGTACATATAACAAAGTAGAATTGTAGATTAACATATTATTATTATATGAAGTGCAACTCTAACATGAAATTAGTGTGTTAATGTATGATAGATTCAGCCTCATGATAATTTATGCTTTTTAAGTATGTTGTAATTAGCCTTTTACATTCATCATTAATATATATTTAGGAAAACTACTCATGGAGGTATACTGCCATAATCATCAGGCCTAGTAGGTATGCCTAGGTGGTAGGTATGTCGTCGAGGAGACGTAGCTATCAAGCGACATGTGGTCGAGGGAAGACATGTGGTCGACGGCACCAAACCGTGAGGCAGGTCAGCAAAGAGCTGGACAGCCCAATTGAATGCATCACTATACGCAAGCATAAGGAAGCGGCGTGTCGTGAAGCTCCTAAAATGATGACCACAACGACTAAGTCAAGAGTAAAAAGACGAAGAAGAAGAAGTAGGTATGCGGGTTGGCGATGGCAGCTATTCCACCTTCGGCTAAGATGATGAAAGTGATAATTATGAAATTGATATTCAGTGGAACGTCTTCTCAGTAAGTTTTTATTGCTTGTCTTACCTATGGTGGTGATGACTGTCAGCGAGTAGAGGAAGGAGGAGGAGAAGCTCCACTGGCGCGACGAGCGGCCTCCGTCCCAGCCGCGCTTCACCGCGTGCACCACCTTGTCTTGGTACTGCTGGATGGTGATGCTTATCCTGGCAGGAAGAACAATTCATTTTAATTTTAGCCAAAACGTATTTTTGTGACAGAAAATTGTCCCCATTTTTTATTCCACTACATCAAGATTTTTCATACATTGAAAAACATTTCTTTTTCCGAAAAGCTACGGTACGATAGTGGTTCAGGCTTGCGGCTGTCAAGCGGTGGTCGTGGGTTCGAATCCCGGCTCGTACCAATCAGTTTTTTGGAACTTATGTACGTAATATTAATTTACCGGTAGCTTTTCGGTGAAGAAAAACATCGTGAGGAAACCGGTTTAATCCCAATATGTTCCCAATAATTGCAACCACGGTCCCTTGGCAAACAAAGACCTGAGACCAAGATAAGAAATTGCGAGACCGCTATAATTGACATTTCGATTTAGAAACATTTTTCTTAATATTACCTATGTAATTGACACACGAGGGATCAAAAACCTCTACAATTGAAACTCTGTTAAAAAACTTGTTTTTATATTAATATAAATGACCTCTGTTATTGACACACGAGGCACCGAAGACCTCTATAACTGAAACGCCGTTAAATCTCTTTTTTTTTTCTTAAAATGAAATGACCTCTGTAATTGTTACAAGAGGCATCCAAGGCCTCTATATGTAATTGAAAGGCCGTTAAATCACACTGATATTTTTGCCTCTTGGAAGGTAGTTTTAATGTGTTTGTACAGTCGACAAGTGCAAAAATATGTATCGATAACATCCTCTCATAAATAAGTATCAAAACCTTAATCCGCTGAGTTATGGGACATATAATATGAGTAAGTTGTATGCACCCATATTTTTATACTTGATTGTACCTACCTCCAAATATGACTGCTAATACTGTATTTCAAAATTTTGTTATTGAAGCGATTTTCATGAAATCAACCTGAATGTAAAACAGTTTAAAAATAATACGAATATTTAAAACACGATCTGTTAGATCTTTAAAATTAAAAGAAATCATTTACAAAAATAATATTTACGAAGTAGTTTTTTCTTTATCATAAAAACATTATTTAGGCATTAGATTTTTTAGGATTTTAACTAACTTGCACCAGTTGCACCTCCATAAAAGAAATGTGCAGTATTACAACCTCCGTTATTGAGGACCTTTATAAATGAGACCAATTTTTTTTGAACCTGGTTATTTGGTACGACCTGGTTAGATTAAATACCTCTTTAATTGACACAAAATTGCTGGCCCCTTGAGATGTCAAGTATCCAGGTTTTACTGTATGTGAATTCCACTGAAAATATGCAGGTAACCTGTAAATGTCCCGTCCCATGTAAGTGTAAGAATTGCAGCTGTTAAATCAATACACCTTGTCAAGCTTTACTATTGCCGAACAACACGTTTCCAGTCCCTATTTCCGAAACTTGTTTTAAGCTCACCTCAACGCTCACCAACAAATATATCTTGACGCTTCAATTCATAGTAACTAAGTGTAGCTGGAGGTCTAGTTTCGTTAGGCGTGACGGGTGGGGTGAGACCCATGTGTGCGTAAAGAATAACAACCCTGGCCTGGACACACATTGAGTATAGCTGTACGAGCTCCGAGAACTAAGCCATTTCTGCCGGGACTTCCTATTCTATTAGTGTTCGCAAACGTGCACTGGACTTTAAACCTGGACAGTTTTTCATTTAGCCGTCTTTTCGAATTGAGTGCGCTTTGTTGAATTTACTGTATTTTTTTTGATAAACGGTTGGTTTTGGTAGTATTTGCACTTGCTGCCCGCGCGGCTTCGCCCGTGTCTTACAAAGGCACAGGAAGTGCCACTGGATAAAATATAGCCTGTGTCCATCTCTAAGATCTATAATATTATTGGGGACCTTCGAGCCTTCTGGCAGCATATTAGTAGTTTGAAATCTAAGGGGGGTTTTGAATCTCAAGTTACTTATAACGGGAAAGTTTGCGAGGGCCGAAAAGCGGCACAGGCTTTTTCGGACTTCTTCTCGAGTGTTTTGTTGCCCTCCGCTCCTATCCTAGACTGTGACAGCATTCTTGCTGAAGTTCTCACAAATACAGCTAACTATGTCCATACTCCATACTCGTATTAATAAAATTTCACTTCAAGACGTAGAAATTGGCATTAAACTCCTAAAGCCCCACAGCTCTCCTGGTCCAGATAATGTTCCAGCATTTATCTTAAAAGGCTGTAAAGACTCGCTAGCGTTGCCGCTGGTTCGGGTTTTCAACTTAGCCTTAGATTCTGGGACGTACCCCTATCAATGGAAATTGACACGCGTGCTTCCTATTCCCAAATCAATGGACACGGCTAAAGTTGAAAAATATCGACCCATTGCTATTTTGTCTGTGATTGCAAAGCTCTTTGAGTCCATCTTAAGTAGGCATATAACTCCTCAAATAAAGCCCTACCTAAGTGATGCTCAGCATGGTTTCAGACCTAATCGTTCAGTTGAAACGAATCTTCTGACTTTGGTTGACTCGATCTCTGAACACTTAGACAGGGGGATCCAAGTTGATGTGTTGTCGATCGCGTAGATAATGATGTGCTCTTGAGTAAGTTGAATTGTATCGGCATCTCCCCCAAATTACTTAGGTTCTTTGGCAATTACCTACGCGACAGACGACAGTACGTGCAGCATGGATGCTATGTCTCTGAATCATACCACACCCGTTCTGGAGTCAGCCAGGGTTCGATCCTGGGTCCGTTATTGTTTGGAATCATGATCAATGATCTGGCGTAAATCCCAAAACGTGCCGGATCACTGCTCTATGCCGATGACCAGAAGCTGATGTATGGCGTATAACAGCAGCAGCTTTCAGACTGCAAAGCACATCAGGACGACATTAATCGGTTATATCGGTGGAGCATTCAACAAGCTTGTATTTAATATAGATAAATGTTCAGTAATGACTTTTGGTCGTATCCATAATCCCATAGAAGCCAAATATACCCTAGGGACGGAACTATTAACTCGCGTAGATACCGTCTAGGACCTGGGTGTCATTTTCGATTCACGCCTCACCTTTCATGACCACATAAAAGCGTTAGCGGCAAATTGTTTCAGAAGGTTGGGGTTCGTGATCAGGAATGCGCGTGATTTCGACTGTCCTAGGGCTATACAACTCATATTCACCGCCCTAGTTAGAAGCAAACTTGAGACAGCATCTATAATTTGGAATCTGCATGAAGCTTCTTACACCTTGCTACTGGAAAAAATCCAAAAAGCCTTTTTACGGTTTCTTTATAACAAAAAATATGGATATTATCCATTTTTATATCCCACAAAATTTTTATTGGGCGTATTAGGTTTTAATTCACTTTAGGTGAGCAGGCCTTTAAATAGCGCTATTTTCGTATAGCGCTATCATTTATAACGTTATTATTCCTTAAACCGCTATACTCAAAAACGATATTTGACGCGCTGTATAGCGATATCCATTATAACGTTATAAATCTAAACCATTAATATAAAACCGATACTTTTTTAACCGATATAATAATGTTATAACGTTACCCCTTTCTCGCATTCAGTATAGCCTACTCGTGCAATGTAAGCGATGTGATTACGTAACGTAGGTTGTTTGTTAGAGTGCACGACGTCATAGTAAAATACAGAATTTTTCGATTTGCTCGGCTTGTCGGCGCAGGTTGTAGCCTGATACGAATATCCTGACTAATCATTTTCAAATCAGATTGTCTTTAGCTACTCTGTGCCTCATTAATCGGAAATGCATCATCCCATAAAAAACATGCCATGTAAAATAGAGGTCAAGTCTCGAAACTCTTCCACCGTAAAAAGTTGTGAGATATTTCGTAGTGCCAAGTCTCAGGCATTCTTTTATCTTTATTTGCTTTCTAAATAAAATTTTGTGACTTGGCAATCACACAATACTACATAGCTTTAGGTATGCAGAAATCCATTAATGCAGGAAAGTTGTGTGCCCATTCTTGCTTTTGAATTTTCCCATTCACTGCAAATGTAACTTTGTAATCCTATATATTTGTATAGGATTACAAAGTAATGTATACAGTTGGTGTATCTAGAAAACTGGGTTGAAATAGCAATTTTTTATAGTTTTCCCTATATGTGGCCATTAAACCCTAACTCTGTACCAAATTTCAGCTCTCTGAGTTTATGGGAAGTACTAGTTCTATTTTTAAAGTTTATGAGTGAGTGAGTGTCATAAATGCGAAACTTTGCTTTCGCTTAACTTCGGAACTAAATGACCTACAGACTTGAAATTTTGGATTTTAAGTATGTGATTATAGCTTATTGGATGACGAAAATTTCTGCATTCTGGTCTTATCCAGAGGTTCTCAAATAGGGGCCTGAAAATGTGGCGAAATGGTTCCAGTAAAGGATGGTACGGCAGTGTTTGCTTCGCGCTCGACTTGGCGGGGGCACTGTATTAATGGCATTGTTATAACATGGTAAATTATTAATAATTTAAATGCCTGCATCAAATGTTTCTGCTTAGCCCGTTGGTTGACTGGTAGAGAATGCCTTATGGCATTAAGTCCACCATATATACTTTTTTTTGTATTGTGTCACAAAGTTTAAATAAATTAAACTGGTCTCATGGCACCAGCATGCACATTACGGATGGATGGTCAGCTAAGATGCTTAAAATGAGGTAGAGAGAATGAGAAATTTGATTTATCTATATATGTAAAAGAAGACTTCCTGACTAATTCATCAACGCACAGCCGAAACTACTGGGACTAAAAAGAAGGGACAAGATGGAATTTTTGGAAATCCCATCCCTAAGGGGGTTAAATAAGGGTGCAAAGTTTGTATGAGGGAAACTTTTTTTTTTAACTAGAGACTTGAAACTTTGTAGGAAGATTACTTATTAAGATGCATAAAAAGTTCTTGCAGCGTTTTAGAAAATTCCACTCCTAAGGGGGTTAAGTAGGGGACAGGGGTGCAATGTTTGTATGGATGGGGGAAACATTATTTTTTGAACTAGAGACTTGAAACTTTGTAGAAAGATTACTTATTAGAATAGAAAAAGTACTTTCTGTGTTTTAGAAAATTTCATCCCTAAGGCGGTTAAATAGAGGTGCAAAGTTTGTATGGAGGGAACTTTATTTTTTGAGCTAGAAACTTCAAACTTTGTAGAAAATACAATACAAAAAAGGACTGTCAGCGTTTTAGAAAATTCCACCCCTAAGGGAATTAAATAGGGGTGAAAGGTTTGTATGAGAAACCTTTTTTTTGAGCTTGAGATTTGAAACGTTGTTGAAAGATTACTTATTAGAATAGAAAAACAGTTAGTAATTTTAACGTGTTAGAAAAATCCATCCCTAAGGGGGTTAAAAAGGTACTTATGCAAGATTAGTATGAGAAACATTTTTTTTGAGCTAGAGATGGGCAACTTTGTGGTACGATTACTTATTAGAAAAAAAATCCTTTCATCGTATTGGAAAAATACCACCCCTAAGGGGGTTAAAAGTGTTAAAACGGTATTCAAAGTTTATATGGAGAGCAAGAAAATAAAGTAAGATATTTCTAATGTCAGTCTTAGTCTGTATGTTAAAAGACAACAAAACTGATTTCAGAGTTTTTTTTTAATTTATCCCCTATAGGCGTTAATGGGGCTTCAAAGTTTATATGGAGGGAAAAGTAATTTTTTAAGTAAGATTTTTTAATTTTGGTCTTAAAATAGAGAGAGCAGATTAGTAGATTTTTTTATTCATCACCTAAGAGTGTTTAAAGGGGATTCGAAGGCCGTATAGGGTCAAGACAATTTTAAAGTAAAACATTAGTGTAACTACGATTTTAGACGGTTTGTTTAAAACTAAAAAATACATTTCAATTTTTTTGTAATTCATCCCCCAAGAGGGTTTCTAGGGGGTTCAAAGTTTATACGAAGAGCAAGGTATTTTTAAAATAATAGATTTATTACTTAGGTTATGGACCGTTTGTTTAATGATTAGAAAACGATTTCAGCGTTTTTTTTATTCATCCCCTAAGAGAGTTAAAAGGTTTGAAGGTTGTATAGAGAGCAAGACCTTTTTAAAGTAAGACTTACAGATTTGAACAGTTACCAGAAATGTAGGATAGGTTAGGTTAGAACTGCGATGCTCCCAGAATCGAATAGATTTAATCAACATTGGGTACTTATTATTATAACAGTAATGTAGCTTAGTAGACATATAAAAATATATTTTTCTTTAATACTGTATGAAAACGTCTGTTGATGATTCTTAAGATATTTATGTTTGTAAAAACGAAGTTTTCAATTTAGATTTATCAATTTAAACTAACGAACTCATCGCACTGTTACCTTTTACGTAGGTTTAATCCCTGAACGGATTTAGATGAAATTTCCCGTACACATAATTTGAGACCCTTGGAAGGATATAGGATAGTTTTTGTATATCTTTAAGATGGTAGAAGTGTGTTTGGGACAGCGATAAATAGCTTGCACCGAACATAATTTAATAGCAATATTTTTTCTAAGACCATAACAAGTTCCACGCGAACGAAGTCGCTGGCAACAGCTAGTTATTTATATACATATTTAGTGACTAAGGATTAATTAGAAAAGGAGGATGAATCGTAAGAAAAGGAGGATCGATACATATTTATGTGTACCAACCGTCCTTGGTCTCCCCTATCTATCGCAAGCCTATCTAGACAGATTATGGCGAAGAACCGAAATCTAAAATTCACACATTCTTTGGTTTCATAATCAGATTTTATTTAACTTGTCGTTTTCGGAATGGCTCTAAATCAAAAATAAAATAAAATGTCGGAAACTAAAAGTATATTTTAATTTTATTACGATTAATGAACAAAAGCACATACCAACATACCTATGCATAATTTTTTGCTCACGACAACACCGTCGGTCGTAGGGCTTGTTTGGAATAGGTCCTAATACTGGGAGTCTGCGATTTAGTGCCGAGACAAACAATTAACATAAAAATATATTGACCCTCTTACATATTGTAATAGTGTATACCTAGGGGCTATTAAGATTGGCACTCTTTCTTTTTATTTATGAGCAAGTCCACGAATCTGTGGACAGCGTTGCGTTTCCTGCGTCCCATTTTTATTCCGCCATTTATCGTCGCAACCAACCAAATATTCACAATTCACAACCAATTTGCAAATGATCGAGGTAAACAAGCATTAATAAGATTTAGAAGCTAGAACAACATAACGGCAACGTCGCACGTCGCGCTACGGCCCACGTGGTGGCATGTTGGCATTGGCACAGAGCGGCAACGGCGCAGCCGTAGCGCGCGGCTCGCATTTTACAACGATATTATAACGTTATTATATATCGTTCTGTTATTCATTCTGTTACGGTATTTATATCGTTATGGAGAATATTGATTTTGTTATAACGTAATTTTCGAATACTAACGGAATATACCGTTATAATTCCGGTTCATTTTATAACGTTTTAAAGGCCTGGAGGTGAGGCGTAACTGTGTGTTACTAACGAGCGCTTGCAAAATCTTGCGAGGTGGTTCAGATTGCCCTGAGCTGGTGGGTCAGGCGGTGCGTCTGCTAGTCCCTTCACTGTCGAGGATCAATTTTCGTCCGCGTAACCGGCTACTGCTAGCTCCTCCAGATGCGCGCACCGTAGCGCGCAAAAACTCTCCTTTGGATGTGGACGTCTTTGGAAGTAGTTGGGGAATTGTGTATCGTGAATGCTTAAGGTACTGTGAGATGATGGATAGACGTAATTCTTCTGTCATATATTAATATGCAGTGTATATATCATTTGTAATTCACAGTGACTTAGTTTTAAACTGTAATTGCTGTGTTATTTTTTAATTATTTTAAATAAATAAAAGTAATATCCGAAACTACTTGTCCCAATTCAACAATTTTTTCATGTATATATACGTGAAAAATTTGTTGAATTCGGACAAGTAGTTTCGGAGATTACTTCCCACATACAACATCACAAACTTACATTTCACAGATTACCTCTTTATTGTTAGTACACATGAGTAATAGTACATTGTGATACAAGTGAGGTATGTTGATAATTACATCACAGGCGGAATTGTTCATGCGAGCCGCAGGTGAGCGTGATAAGAGACGAGGATGTAATTATCAAAGCTCACGCGTTTCATACAACGTTTTTTAACACATTTTGCGAGGAAAATTTATTTTCTTTACTTAATGATGGCAAAAGGTTTTTACTCACATATTGTGCATCGCCAAGAATTTCCAGTGGCATCCATTCTATCTATCATTTTCTAGTCACCACGAATCAAAATTTTTGAGAATAAAATAACCAAACACGCATTAACAATGTTAATAAATATTTTGAATTATTTTTACAGCTTGCCTATAAATCAGTTCTGTTTCACCTAACATTCTCATCGTAAAGTTTTTCCATTATAAACCCATGTTAATTTCATCGAATGTTCAATTCCAGAGCAATATGTAAGTTGTTCAACAAACTATGTGCGTGATTGCCTATTGCTTTTAAAAAAGAATGCACGAGAGAATCCTAATACCATTGGCTCACAAAGGACAACTGGCCCCAAACTCGAATAAATCTCGCTTAAATTCGAAATATTACCTTCTTTGAAGTAACATGGAGTATTTTTAGTTGAGGTAAAAATCCTCTGACCATTTTGTTTAATCATAAACTCGAACAAGCAAGTGAAAAATAATCTACTAACTTATTATTTAAAAAAAAGGCGGCAATGCAAAAAATATTCTGTTTTTACATATAGCTCTAGCTATATATAGTAGTCGTTTTTTCGGAAAATATTGAAAATTGTCGTGTAAATTATTCCATATTGAAACGAAGCTGCTAGCTCAGTTATTGATAACTTGTTCCCTGCAAAGCCAAAAGACGAATATCTAAAGGGGTTCGACAATTTCATGAAGTGGCGAGAAGAAAAGCATGCCTTATCATTTTCAGAAAGTTTATTTTTGTCTTCTTGCACAGTTTTTGAGTAAAGCACTGTATTCGTCTCAGCCGGAAGGGCAATCCCAAGGTCGTCCGTTTAAAATTAATACTCAGCCAGCAATTGCTTACTTCCCTTGCTTCGACAATAATGTACTCTGTCTTTCTGATTTAGTATTACCTTTTAAAGGTAAGATAATACGAGGGCAGTCCCAGAAGTACCCGACCTGACACGCTTAAAGAGGTTTTTATTTTGAGTAAATACTCTTTTTGAAAATAATGCACTTTAAAAAGTTTAAATTTGAAATTCGAACACGCAGCGTCGTTTGTCTTTTGTTTAGTAGCCATCAATAGTGGACGCTGTGAACAAATTTTCAGACATGGAGAAAATTGGCCATCGTTATGTGATACAATACTTTCATTTGAAAGGTTTTAGTCCAACTATTATTAAAGCGGAGCTAGATTCTACTTTGGGGGAGTCTGCTCCATCGTTTACAACAGTAAAATATTGGGTGGCAGAGTTTAAACGCGGTCGCTCTAGTTGCGAAGATGAACATCGATGTGGTCGACCAAATGAAGTGACTACGCCAGAAACAGTAAAAAAAATCTACAAAATGGTATTAGATGACCGTAGATTGAAAGTACGCGAGCTAGCAGACATGGCAGGGATTTCAAAAAGTGCTGTACATCGCATATTGACTGAAAATTTGGATATGAAAAAGATGTGCGCAAGGTGGGTGCCGCGATTGCTCACAGACGAACAAAAACGACGTCGCGAAGATATTTCGACCGAGTGTTTGGCAATATTTCACAACAATAAAGCGGAGTTTTTGCGGCGTTTTATCACTATGGATGAAACGTGGGTGCATTATTACACACCAGAGACGAAAGAACAGTCTAAGCAATGGACTCGAAGAGGAGAACCGGCCCCAAAGAAGGCAAAAACCGTTCCATCAGCAGGAAAGGTCATGGCCTCCGTTTTTTGGGATTGCCGTGGGATAATCTTCATAGATTATCTTCAGAAAGGAAAGACTATCAATGGCGAGTATTATGCTAACCTTTTGCATCAATTGAGTGAAAAAATCTGTGAAAAACGACCGCATCTGGCGAAAAAAAAAATTTTGTTTCACCATGACAATGCACCAGTACACACGTGTGCCAAGGCCATGGCTAAAATCCGCGAGTTAAAGTTCGAATTACTTCCGCATGCACCCTATTCGCCCGATTTGGCCCCTTCCGATTATTTTTTATTTCCAAATTTAAAAAAATGGCTTGGTGGTAAAAGATTTGCCAGCAATGATGAAGTGGAGGCTGCGGTTGATGGGTATTTTGACGAGCTCGACAAATCTCACTACAAACAAGGCGTTGAAGCTTTCGAACATCGCTGGGCCAAGTGCATAGAACTAAAAGGAGATTATGTAGAAAAATAAAATAAAAGTTTTAGATTTTCTTTTGTTTTTTTTTGTCAGGTCGGATATTTTTGGGACTACCCTCGTAGTTGAGATCCTGGAGAAGACATAGGATAGTTTTGATCCCGGCAACATCCCAGAAGGCGGAAGTTTGTATGGAGGTACGATATAAGCGGATTCTAAGAGGAAAGATTGCGGTGGAGAGGAGGAGGAGGAGAGAGAGGAGCAAAGAGGAGAGAAAATCGCGGGCAAGAACTAGTACAGTCGAGGTCATAAATATGTTTACACTTTTGCACCTTATTACAAGGCAATAAGGTGCAAAAGTGTAAACGTATTTGACCTCGACCGTACCTACAGTATGTAGTTTATAATACACTAGGAAACGGAAGCCTATCTCAGTTTTTAAAACACCTATCGAAACAATTGTTTCTTCACATTTTTTAATCTTTGTATACGTACGAATTGAGCCGGAAGACGCAGCGTGGGTAGACCCCCACAAGGTCTGATGACCTGGTAAAGGTCGCGGGTGTCTGCTGGATGCGGGTGGCACAGGCCCGGTCATTGTGGCACTCTCGGGGAGGCCTATGTCTAGCAGTGGACGTCTTTCGGCCGATATGATGATGAAGTATGAACTAAATTAAATTATGCTCACTCACCTGTGTTTGAGATGTGTGTCGTTGAAAATGTTGACTTTCAGCACCTCTTGCCAAAGACTTTGCGCTGTATTGTCTCGCTGTAGCGTCATGTTGTTCGCTCGCTCCATCTCACTCGCACCCTCTATGGCTCGAAACATGAATGCACCTGTCGACAAAAGGTAAGATTCTCTTATCAACCTTTTACAAAACGAGAATTACGTGTCAAAAGGTGAGGGGAGTATTGACTTGACAAATTAAATCAATTATTTCTATTAAATACAGTGTGAAACATAAGTCGCAAACAGAATGTTTTGTTTCTATCGCACTATTTTAAGGAAAATTAATTGCATTAACTCTAGAAGCAAAAGAATTTAAATTTTATTGATAAATTTTAAATAGCAAAAACACCAACTTTATGGTCACCTTATTCCACAATGCTTGGTCTAGTAGCTTAAAGTGACAGTTTAACTTAGCAATTAGGGTGACCACAGTAGATTTAAAACTTTTTTTTTAAGTAAACGAATTAACAAAACAACTTATACATATTTTGCCTGTTATGTCACGTCCACATGTTTAAACTAAAGTTAAACAGTAAGAAACACATATTTCTGTTCACGACTTAGGATTCACCCTGTATATTTAAAACTAGGGGGTCTGTGAGCTGTAGAACTCGCGAGCCTGCCTTTATCACAAAAATGTTTTTTTTTTTAAGAAGTGACTCGACTAAAAGAACTGTATAATGAACGAACCTGCTCACAAAATTTCACGAGAATCGGTTGAGAAATGCGACGTGTAGAGAACAGCCATCCAAATGCGACCTATAGAGAACAGCTATCCAAATGCGACCTATAGAGAACAGCTATCCAAATGCGACCTATAGAGAACAGCTATCCAAATGCGACCTGTAGAGAACAGCCATCCAAATACGACCTGTAGAGAACAGCTATCCAAATGCGACCTATAGAGAACAGCTATCCAAATGCGACCTGTAGAGAACAGCCATCCAAATACGACCTGTAGAGAACAGCTATCCAAATGCGACCTATAGAGAACAGCCATCCAAATACGACCTATAGAGAACAGCTATCCAAATGCGACCTATAGAGAACAGCTATCCAAATGCGACCTGTAGAGAACAGCCATCCAAATACGACCTGTAGAGAATAGCCATCCAAATGCGACCTATAGAGAACAGCTATCCAAATGCGACCTATAGAGAACAGCTATCCAAATGCGACCTATAGAGAACAGCTATCCAAATGCGACCTGTAGAGAACAGCTATCCAAATGCGACCTATAGAGAACAGCTATCCAAATGCGACCTATAGAGAACAGCTATCCAAATGCGACCTATAGAGAACAGCTATCCAAATGCGACCTATAGAGAACAGCTATCCAAATGCGACCTATAGAGAACAGCTATCCAAATGCGACCTATAGAGAACAGCTATCCAAATGCGACCTATAGAGAACAGCTATCCAAATGCGACCTGTAGAGAACAGCCATCCAAATGCGACCTGTAGAGAACAGCCATCCAAATACGACCTGTAGAGAACAGCTATCCAAATGCGACCTATAGAGAACAGCTATCCAAATGCGACCTATAGAGAACAGCCATCCATATACGACCTGTAGAGAACAGTCATGGAAATGCGACCTGTAGAGAACAGCCATCCAAATGCGACCTGTAGAGAACAGCTATCCAAATGCGACCTGTAGAGAACAGCTATCCAAATGCGACCTATAGAGAACAGCTATCCAAATGCGACCTCCAGAGAACAGCTATCCAAATGCGACCTATAGAGAACAGCTATCCAAATGCGACCTGTAGAGAACAGCCATCCAAATACGACCTGTAGAGAACAGTCATGGAAATGCGACCTGTAGAGAACAGCCATCCAAATGCGACCTGTAGAGAACAGTCATCGAAATGGCTGTTGTCCACGTTAATCCCCTAGCCTGATCCCCCAGGGGAAAAAAACGGTTAGGTTGTTAGGTGAACTGCGACCCTACAGCGCGCGAGCCGAGCGAGCGAAGCGAGCGTGACGCGGTAGCGTCCGGCGAAGCGCCATAACCGAACATTATATTTTTTTCCTAGTTGAATATAAAATAATTGCCGCTAATTCCCCTGGGTGATCGGGGTCAGGTGATTAACGTGGATAACGTGTCGAAATGCGACCTGTAGAGAACAGCCATCCAAATGCGACCTGTAGAGAACAGTCATCGAAATGCGACCTGTAGAGAACAGCGGGACAGGGTTTACCCTTGAAATCTCGACAAACTTTTAATCGAATTTCAGTTCAAAGTCAACGTTTCGCGTATTTTCATTTGATCGAACATTCTTTACATCGAACAATTAAATGATGTATTTTTAAAAAACACCTATTTTTAATGTGTATAATTGGACGTATTTATGCAGAAGGGAACCAACCCACACATGACCCAAAATTGAGTTAAGTATGCAGAAGGCTTTAAAAATGTGCCTTATACCCCCTACATAAAGATCAAAGTCGTAAGATCATTCGACATATGAAAAGATTCCGTTGACAAAGTTATCAAACCACATTATCATTGTTTCATAAAACTTTAAAAAGATCCATGCTGTATGGTAACTGGCTAATTTTACATTATATTTATTTGAAAAGATCCATGTCACGTGGTTCACCGTTACAGTATCGTTTCATTTACTTCATAAGAGTCCATGCGGGTTGGTTCTTGTTTGCATAATAAAAACTGCAAAAGTTAACACTTTCACAAAGATCCACATCACATGGTTCCTGGTTAAAATAATCTAGTTTATATAAAGTAAGGAACCAACTTCATTGAATCTGGTTTGCATAATCGAAATTGGACGTATTTGTACCAAATGGAACCAACCTACACATTACCCAAATGTGAGTTACATGCAAAAGGCTTTAAAGATCAAAGTCGTACGATCTGACATAATTAGACGTATTTATGCACAAGGAAACCAACCCACACTATAATAATTTTGAGAAAAAGAGGTTTTTGTAAAAAGTGTACCTATACATTTTTTTTCCATATTTTTTAGCAAAGTTGGATTGCCAAGCGTTACAACATGGTATTGTTGATATTTTGTTGTTGATATCATGTCAAGAATATGTAGTTTTAAGTGTAGTTTTCTCTTAAAATGGCAATGGTTCCTTTTAGCAAAAACATTTAAGTGACGGTTGTTAGTACCTTGTAGATTTGATAAAAAAATATACACACTAGTTTGAATGTACTTTATTAACAAAATGTTTACAATACAAAAGGTCTGCAAATGTTTGAAATATTATTCTCTAATCTAATCCTCCCCAAACATCAAACGCTTTAATTAAAAATTTAAGAGAAATATTTTATCACAAAGCTTTCTTAGTTACTCGCTAGTTTCATCTTCCACTTCAAAGTCAGGTTCACCCGAAAAGCCTTCCAGATCATCCTCGAAGCTTTCATCGAGAATTAACGGAACGTAAAAATTGTGATGGACCTGTGGAATCAGATGAAGAAGGCTCTTCAGGTATTTAACTTTGCGTCGGCAACAGGCTTTCCTGATGGCCAAAGTGGTTCCATTAATTGCTTGGCAATACTTGATGAGACCCTTCCCCGAATATTAAATTTTTTCCTAATATCTACTTCCTTAAATTCTTCAATGAAGTTAGATCTCATGTAAATTTGAAACATTTCATGTTTTCTAAGCCTGTTTATAGTCCCTATTAAATCAACAAGGCACCAACCCTCACTTGAATATTTTTGCTAAAAGGAACCATTGCCTTTTCAAGACAAAACTACACTTAAAACTACATTTTCTTAGCATGTTTAAGTAAAAAAATATCAACAATACCATGTTACAACGCTTGGCAATCCAACTTTGCCAAAAAACATGAGATTTTTTTTTGTATACACTTTTTTAACAAAAACCTCTTTTTCTCAAAACTATCATTGTGTGGGTTGGTTCCCTTGTGCATAAATACGTCCAATTTTTATTTAGTAAATACTTTATGTCACAGATTTTTATTTAATACTTTATTATCTAATATTAATTTATTGTTTAGGTATTGTAAACTTTACATGTTTGAAAATCATTTAAGTATTTATTACTTCAATTAATTATTAGAGAAACTAAACGCAATGCGCTCGCAGACGGATGTGGGTAGATATTGGTGTTTTATGTGTGTACCCTGTTGTTTATGCTGCGAATTAGATGTCTTTGTCATCCGAGTATATCTAGTTGTACAATTAGTACTTGCTTATTGATAAATATATTGTTGTGAAAAATGAGTGATACTTTACTTTTTTTAAATAATACATATTACTCATAACTATACAATTTTTTGATTAACTTGCCCGTTTAAAAAAAAGTATACTAATAAAAAAGTCGGTTCTGGCGCTTCGCCGGCCGCTGCCGCGGCACGCTCGCTTCGCTCGCTCGGCTCGCGCGCTGTAGGGTCGCAGTTATACCTAACACTCCTCCTCGCTTCGCTCGTCGTCGTACCTAACTGAGACCTGCCTTAATGTCACTTTGCGTGTGTGTCATTCTGCGTAAGTTTCACTTATATGTTTTTTTTCTTTATTGGGTTTGTATATCCTTAAAATATGTAATCTAGTATAAAATTGAATAGTTATAAAATGATATATGGAATAAATAAAAAGCGATATTTTGTAGTACTGCCTTTTATATAGTTGGTTAAAAAAGATTTTAAGCATTTAATATTCCTTGTACAGTTGCTCTAATTATTGTTTTAATATATAATGAATAGTCGATGACGCCATAATACTACAAGAGATAATATGTATACTGAATATTCTATGAATCGTTTTCGATGAAATGAAATTCGATGAAAAGTTTGTCGAGATTTCAGGGGGCACCCGCGGGACAGACACCGGACAAACGAACGATTTTTGGTCCAAGCTGAAGCATAAAACATCAATAGCTTCACTCGCTCGTTTTAATATAAAAATTGTGAAAAAATATAATCAGTAATCATCAGAGTACCTAAAACTAAAGCTAACCTACTAGTTGCTCTGAAAGCTGTAGAACTTGAGAGCCTGTTTTAAAAGAAAAAACAAGAAGTGACGCAACCAAAAAAATTACGATATAGTTAACGAACCTGCTCACAATTTTCCTCCCTTGTTCGATAATGAGTGAATTTAATTGATACCGGTTTGGATCATGTTAGCCCGGATTACGTGGAAACCAACGCATATTTATAATTATCATATTGGTACGCGGTATGTCGAGTCAGATTAACCTCTTGAGTTATATTATCTTTTAGCAGGATATCAATCTAAGATGTAGCTACATTTCGCAATTTCGCTTTAATTTGAACGTGTTAATAAGTTAAGGGAAGGCAGCGCGTGTTTCAATTTGAAATCAAAATGGAATCTATTTATTAATCTTATTAATATTATAAATGCGAAAGTTTGGATGTTTGTTACTCAATCACGCTTTAACAGCTCAACCGATTTGAATGAAACTTTGCACGAAGATAGTTTATAGCCTAGATTAAAATGTAGGATAGTTTTTATTCCGGGTCTACGCCGACGAAGTTGCGGGCGGAAGCTAGTTTTAGATACCTATGTCAAGTTAGTAACTTTTTGAGACTTATAAAAGTTTGTGAAATTGCAGCTTTGTATGTATGTTTGTAGGGGGTAATCTCTGCGACAATGGTAATCTGCACACAGGATGTCGTGATAAATAAAATAGCTTATATAATTTGTATTACGCAATCATTATATTTTTAATAGTTTAAATTACTGGTAAAAGGTTTATGCAAAATTTATATTAACATAATACTCGTAATTATTATTTTATGCAAAAATTATGGCATTTTAATTAAAATAACTTTATTAATTATTAAAATAACTGTACTCGAAGGGAGAGTTCAGCGAAATTTTCTTTAAGCAACTGTTTCTGCAATTGCCAGGATTATTTAAATACGTAATAAAATTAATTTAATTTCATTGTTACCGAACCCCCAAAAACCGAAATCGTAACAATATTCTTGTAAAGATGTCATTTTTTATAGCTTATCGAGTGGGACATAAGCTACTATATCTATTCTGCGGCTCCGCCTGGGCGCACCACCAAATATAATTCTCAGATTAATCCCCAGTTCTACATTTAAGTAGATAATATTACAAAACTGACTCCGAACCCTTACCAATGCAGTGTCAACAATCTTTAACAAAAAGCAACGACGTAAAAGGATTTACCCATCAGTTACTCATGATTAAGGCCCTTGGTGGGGTCGCGTGTTTTTCCCCATTAGGCCCTATCACTCTAATTTGGCTGTCCCGGGGCGTGTTACACATTAACCGTTTTGGTAAAGTCGGGAAAAAGTCCAACAGAAGTTTTGATTGTTTGTTTTTAAAAGATTCGTTTTAGAGGATTCGTTGTGTTGCAGCTAGAGAAAAAGGCTAGGTCAATAAGACAAGTGTTCCGCTGGATCTATTTTCGTACGAAACTTTAAAAGTTATTGGTCACCGTAGACGCTTGTTACAACAGCGAGTTGCATTTATATCATACACGATAAACGATAAGTAATTTATGATAAATGAAAATGCTCTAAAAGCATCCGTCCTTTTCAAAGATTTCTTATACGCGTTGGCGACGTTCAAAGTATACATTTGTCATAGAATAAATAGAGGATTTAATAGATGGCGTCCGTAAAGACGGAAAGAAAGGACGATGGGAAATTAACGACTAAATTAAGAAGTATCGGAAGACTAATACATTTTTGACGTCTAAAGTTGTTTTTAATATAGTAGTGTTATATCAGTGATGATGTTAGCTATAATACAATATTTTTGTGGGACAAACAAAAAAAGTCTATACGCGCTGAGGGACATTGAGATTATTAGACATTGTATCTCGCTTCCACTTGTGTTATTGTCATCTTTTCACTCATGTGTGTTTGACTGCATGTGTCGGAGTTCCTCTATACTTATTATTTCTCTATAGTTTTACCAAAGCCAAAGTTACGGTCCATTGATAACGTTAACCCTCCCCCTGCAATAACTTCCTCTTTGCAGTGCCGTAGACCGTATTTTAGTTAACAAGCCGTAGCAACTTGTGCGCCGATAAAACTGCTCCCATGTTTGTTTAAAGCTTATTTATTCTTCACATAAAAGTTAAAGCGTACCTTCAACGGCTTCTAAACAAAATAGCCTCTAGTTTTTTCGCCAAAAATAAAACAACAGACAATTGTAAGGATATCTTACGAATTGTATCTGGGAGAAGTTAATAATGAAACACACGCACCAGAAGGACACATTCACGAATAGAGTCCTAGACAATTCAGTAATATCATGTTCGAAACATGTTTGAAACCAATAAATTTGTGTTGTTATTGTGAAAATGCCCTTACATCCAATATTTGACAGCTGGGATGACAGTTCAATTTATGTCATCATATGTCATCATTGAAGTTTATTGTACCGGGATGACGGCTGTCAAATATCGGCTGTTAAACAAATATAATTATAGTCTGTCTCTTGCATCCTCTTTTTGAAAGTCTCTGTTTGTATGGATGACTGGTAGAGAAAGCCATGAGGCATTAAGTCCGCTTTTGTTCTTATTCGTTTTAACCGACTTCAAAAAAAGGAGGTTTTCAATTCGTTTGTATTTTTTATTTTTTTTATTTTAACAACCTCAGAAGTCTCAGAACTCCGTCATTGATGAGCCGATTCGAATTTTTTTTTTTGTTTGTAAGAATATGCATCCAGGTGGGTCCCATTTTTTTAAAAATTTAGTTGGATATGGGATCCATGAGGAATTGAGAGAACTCCTCAATTATATTAGGCACGCGTGTAGTGATTTTGGTATTTTCTATTATATCTCGTGTATTTACATCCGGAAATCATAAATTTGGTGGAGTGGAACTGATGATGAAGACCACAGATGACTTATGGAATTCCTCAATTATTATTCCTTAAGAATTTCTCAAGTACAAAAGCACGTCACTGATTCTGATAAGATTCCGTTGAAATAGCAGCTAATGAAGTACCAAAGGTGATCCTTGTGGAATCGACGGAAGTCCTCAAATATTATCGGGCCACATACAGCGATTGGGTTTTTTTCTCTAATAATCAACGCATTTGCTCTCGGAAATCAGTTCATGTGGTAAATTGGAAAATAAATGTGGAAATGTTCTCGTGGCTTGGCGGAGTACTAAATTGAAGTCGGTTAAATTAAAACTTTGTTTTTAAAGTAAATTATATGCAATAAAGGTTACATTAATAAATAAATGTTGCTATATCTTTAAAAGTAGAGCCTGTATAAAGTTGTTCCGAAACATTGAACCCGGTTTTGCCCAGTGGGTATGGGTATTGATACCCTTCTTGCAAAGCCCCGGGTTCAAATCCCGGCAAGTGCTAATATTTGTGGAATGATCATGAATATTTTGTTTCTTAACATTGGGTTTTATTACTTATCGAACTAGCGAGCGAAGCGAACGAAGTTCTCTGCTTTGCTCGCTAAGATAATAAGTTTTTCGTTTTTTTTTTTTTTCAAGGCAAGCTCGCGTTTCCTACAGCTCAGATCAACTAGTTTATTTATTTATTGCTATGAGGCCTACTCGAGGAATAAGCAAACAGCAAAAGTGTATATATAATCTTTGATGTCGATTGCACAGGATAACTGTTAATAGGCATCTATAGCGATCTTTATACGACTACTAACTAATTAAAATGAAACAAAGCAGCTTTGTTTCATTCACTGTTTTGATGCTAAACACATTGCTGTCATTCATATATTTAAACATGTTAATATCCCAACAAACTTCAAAACAACGCATATTATGTTAAAACCCATTCAATATACATATGTTAAGTTAATTTCCATTCGTGCCAACATTAACAATCTGGCCCTGCATTCTGTGAAACATAATTCCGTTCATTATGAATGTATTAAATACGAACAAATAGTCTATTATCGCAACAAAAACAGGCTTGCTTTCGTGCTAATTTATATGAAAACTCAGTAAAGTGTACCTGTTTAGATTGTTCTTGAATCTATGTATCGTAGTCATTCTAAGTCCTTTATATGCATGTTTTTTATTACGAAAGTCAAAAGTATAATCCAGACGAATATCAACTGTAGCATTAAAACTTTGTTAAGTACTTATGTTTTTTTTCTGATGTAATATGCATTTGAAAACTTTTTGTATTTAACGGGCATAGATGACGTCACAAAAAGTCACAATCCATATTTTCGGCGCGTGTTTTTTTTTCTCTTTATTTTATCTATCTTTAGCATACATTTAGTGTCGACAAAAAAGTACCGAAAAAGATGGCAGGTAATAGAACGTTGCAAGGGACCTTTTTATATTACATCATTGCATATACCCCAGTATGCAATGATGTAATATAAAAAAAAGGTATAGATAGGTTAGAAGCCCTCTAAAAGTGGCACACTGAAACTCAGTCAATTGTATGATCTTGCCTCAGCGTAGTCAATGGTACGTATAACCGTGTCCCAGCTGTCAGATTTGGTGGCCATTTTTAAACATGGCATTTCATAGTTCGTAACCATAATCTAATACAATAGTTATTTTTTTATATATTTCTGTTGAATGATATTTCTACGTATATCCGTATTGATTGAGTGCAATTTGCATATTCCCTATTGAATGAACTAGGTACGGCCTAGATTCAATTATAATTCGAAATTAAATTGCCCGACACTTTTGGTAAGATGTGCTAAAGCAAGGACGTCGTCTCTAAAACAATTAAAAAATTTCATTGCTATTTAAGCGGTCTCAGAATAGCGTGTCTTCAGTCAATAGTGGACAAAAGGAATAAACAAAAGCTTGAAGGTTCATAAGACGCGGTGAATGGTTCTCGTCCCAGTGCCCTCATCGTGATTACTCGGCCCTTTTATACTCAAAACCAATTGATTTATTATTTGTATAAACCAACCAAGGAAAACCCAGGACTCTTAAATCAGCTACATTTTATCCCCCTCGTATGGCATTAATACAGTCGTTCAACACTAAAATAGTAAAAATTAAGATTTTATGTTTTGTATGTAAGTTTTATATTAAACTTTTTATAATTATTATAAAAACCTAGCCTAAGACTAAATAAAATATGAATAAAGATAATAATAATCATATACCTGAACATATAGTTTTAAAATTCGAACAACAATCACGTGGTTTGAAAGCAGTTTGCATTTGAGGTTTTCAGAACTCTTGAAATCACGATTCATTGTGAAATGTTTGCGCTACTTTTCACAAAACGCGTTTTTGAATTATTCATAGTCAAATATATAAAAGCAAACCCCTGAAATATTAATTACAACAAACAATACGACAGTGGCATATGCATTGTGGAATAGGCACAATAGCAGCCCTTACAAAGCCAATATACCGCCTCAAAGTCCTCCATTTTTCTTCCCGAACCGACCAAGCTAATAACCTCTCATAAATCAAATTTTCTAACAATAAAGGACTTAAAACACTTTTCAGACACCACCCGCGACCATTCTTTGTATGTTAAATTGAAAGAACTTTGCTTGCTTTCTGGGCATTGTTCGTCCCATTAATTATACGACTTGATGAATTGAGTTTGTCGACTAAATTGTGTTCATGCGATTGGTATCATTGCTAGTAAATTGCTTGTAAAATATTAATGCGATTTGTGCTGGCATTTTGTTGAACAAATTGCCTGTGTCGATAAGGATATTTAAATTAAGAAGCAGGATGAATAATGGCTTGCGCTTCGTTTAAAAAGAGATAATGTTTTACTTACAAGAGAGCCAGCACAGTTTTCTCCAAGTAAAGGTAAAGTTTTAAAATAGAAAACTAGAGCCCACGAACAAATGCGATCCCTAATCTAATTTCAATGAATATGTATGATGAATTCCGAACGGAGCTTATAGTACAGTCAGGGGTATTAATAAACGTACGTAAATATGGACATAAATATCTGTACAGGACTTAATTTGGAATGTCATTGAGGCGTGTACAGATATGTTTGTATGTATACTAATTACGACTGATCATGCATGCACTTGCCAAGAATTCTCGATTCTGTTTGTTGATAATCGTTATGGGATTGTTAAGTTATTTAACGATGTTAACTCAAGACAGGATCAAGTTCTATCATATTCCCAATTTGTTACTTTCGCAATTTGACCACCTAACTTAACCTAACAACTTTCATTGTCAAAGAGCTTTTTTTTTTTTAATACAACGACGGTGGCAAACAAGCGTACGGCCCGCCTGATAGTAAGCGGACACCACAGCCTATAGACGCATGCAACTCCAAAGGAGTAACATGGGCGTTGCCGACCCTTGATATGTTTGAGGATTCGCCGTGTTGACAGCTAAAGGAACAAATTCCCTCGCTCTCAACACAACGCATCTTCGGGAGCTCTGGCGACCTTGCTCACCTCCAGGAACACAACACTACTACAGAGCGAGTAGTAGTGTTATTATGGCTGTGGTCTTCTGCAAGGCGGAGGTACTTCCCCAGTTGGGCTGCTCCACATTCGAGCGGGATGACATTTCGCTGTGCCCTACCTCAACTGAAATGAGCTTGTTGTATTATAATGGCTGCGGCTTTCTGTAAGGTGTAGATACTTCCTCAGTTGGGCTGCTCCAAGTATAAGCTAGATGAAATTCTGCTGCGTCCTATATTTGTGACTATAGGCGAATTAATACTGAGTCAATTCCGGGAGTAGTTTTTGCGTGATACCAGCGGGCTGAAAGCGTCATACAAACAGCCCTTTCCTATCGCACAGGTACCCCAGGATGCGACTGAGATAACTACGTCGGTGCGGTCTAAACTTGCCGAAAGTGTTTTCGTACCTACTTTTGTAACGAAGAAAGGGTAGGTTAGCCACTTGATAGTGAACAGAGTAAATACGGCAAAACTGCAGTAATAATAAAAAATAATTTGCCTATACTAGAACACACACAAATCGGTCAGGAAGACATCATCATCATCATGTCTCTTGTGAGGAAGACTGCAGGGAACTCACCGGCTATCGTATAAGCAACGACCAGTACCACTACGCCGACATTACTGAACAGGAATGCCAGAAAGTTCCGCAGATAGTCCCTCAGCCGCGACGCCAGTCTCCTCTTGCGACGGGGCATGCTGTCATCCTGCCCTGACGACTAGCGCCATCTTGGATACTTCACAAACATCACTCAATTTGCCTATTGAATGGCATTGTCAAGGCAACGAGCTTGCGTGAGTTACTCGTAGTGGGCCATTGCTAGAGCAGGATAGCGAACTGTCGTGCTGGCTGCCATGATTATCGCAGTGTTCTTGAACAAGTCATGATGTCATCTGGATCTGAAACAATGGAATATCTCATTGAAGCCGTAAATAAACTGAAACTTACAGCGATGAGAATTAAACACCATCTAGACTAGTTTCAGTTTGACAAAACGTCTAGCGTGGACTTGGCCACCCGCAAAGTTCACCATAAGGGTATTTTTTCCATGTAAGGCCTGAATCATATTGGGGCGGCCTGCGGTGGCGGTCAATAGTAAATTTGTCAGCTAATGGCAAGTTTACTATTGACCGCCGCGACCAGGCCGCGCCAGTGTGTGAGATAAAAGTGACATTTAGATCTACCTGACGCGCGTACAACGCCTTATGCCGGCTGTACACATTGAGCCAACGTTGGCATGTGAGCAGGAGGCAGCTATGTAAACGAAAGAGATCGAATTATAGCCCTCTCCCTCTAACGCATAGCTGCCTCTGCTCACGCGCCAACGTTAGCCCAGTGTGTACAGCAGGCTTTACGTGATTGACCTGCTGACCTGTTAAAATAGGCTTTGATATGTAATTAATAATTATATACGACCGGTTAGCCTAGTGGGTAGTGACGCTGCCTACGAAGCTGAAGGTCCTGGGTTCGAATCCCGGTAAGGGCAAATATTTGTGTGATGAGCATGAATATTTGTTTCTGAGTCATGGATGTTTTCTATCTATTTATGTATTTCTATCTATTATATATTATATATCGTCGTCTAGTGCCCATAACACAAGCCTTATTGAGCTTAATATGGGACTAGGTCGATTTGTGTATTTGTTATTTATTGATTTATTTATTATTTATTATATATTAAGCTTTGACTCTTTTATATTTCATAACGATTATTAAAATTAACATTTTGGTTGCCCTTGACGCTCTTGCCCTTTATAAGTAATCTGCTTAAATTAATATTCATGTTGATATTACGGTTGTTATTAAGCCCCAAACTTAAAATAAATACATTTCCAAAAGTAAATAATCGGCAAATTATGATATGATAAACTTAAAGTGAAGTATAGGTAGTTAAATAATAAGCCTCTTTTTTTTGCCTGCATATCTTTCCAAGTTGGGCCCCGAAGGGGCCCTTAACTAATTACCTATAGTTAAATAATATGCCGATATTTTTACACGCACAGTTAACGAGAGCGAAATGTGAGTGACAGATTATCCCCTGCAGCGTGGGCCGCTTAGAATAATAATCATTTGTTTTATGTTCTCCAATCCTGTAGATGTAGGGGTTAGGGGTTGGTAATACCAAGTATAACAATTCTGTATAGAGCTATTTCATTATTTTCTTTGATCATTAATTATACTCTTTCCACGTTTTCTATTAAGGAAAAGAGCTCTTCATTAATTTAGTCGCTAGGGCACGAATTCTTTCAAAGTAAACGGTAAGTATATTTTTTTTGTGACGTCCTCCAATCTTTTTTCAAATCCTCGGTCGCAAGTATGCGAGTCTGTCTAATGCATACCAGTGATCTTATGCCAGCTTAGCCGATATTTTAGAACCACATTTATGCTAAAAGTGGCACTGGAACATAGGTTTCATGTGCTCTGTCTACCCTTATTGGTAATGAAGGCGTGTATCTATGTATATATGACTCACATCAATCACTGGTATGCGTTAGACAGATTCGCGTACTCGTAAGAATGTGACTGATGTCTTATCCACAATGATAAGTTATTGTTTTACAAAATGTGACGTATTCTCGGGATATCCTGTCATTTGAATATACGATAACCCTACGAAAAAGTAAGTACGGAAAAAAAAAATCATACAGAAGGTAGCCTTTGTCACCCGGAGCGTGATCTCGAATCGAATGTCACCTCAATTATCAAAATCGGTTCTGCATCTAAAACACTACCGGGGTGGAACAAACATACATACAAAAATAGACTACCAAATCTTATAGTCCTTCCTTTCCGCTCTGCCGTAGTCGAGCAAAAAGAACGAGATATGAAGCAGGGCACAAGATGGAGACACGAAACATTTTGTTAGTCCAAAGTGCCTTTACTGGCACAGTAGTGCCAAAGTGTGCCATAGAGTTTGATGAGCATTGATAGTGTAAATATTGAGACTGCTATGCAGCGTCTTCAGCTGTTTCTTTGAACTTGGCCAGAGAACGCACGTAAACAAACAAACTGTCAACTGATTTAATAATACCAGTCTGTAGGGACTTCCTGGGAAAATAGTTTACCAACAATTTTCATTCTACTTTTTGAAACTAAAGCATGTCTTCTCTATTTAATCAAGCAGATGCACTGCTATGGTATAAAATATTTTTAGTTCGCATTCGGAAACCAACTACATTATTAATAATAGTGGCTTTGTGAGCTGTACAACTCGCAAGACATAATTATATAATATATATATTTTTATATTCACTGAATTGACAAATAAAATGTATATAATGGACGACCTGTAGAGGAGAACAGCTGGACATCGGGACATTCGGAAATACGAAATAATTTTGGCCCAAACTGAAACAGAGAACTTCGGTCGCTTCGCTCGCTCATACAATTATATTTCAACTCAAATCAAATCAATTATTTATTCTGCAAATAGGCCACAAGGGCACTTTTACAAGGGCATTGATTTACAAGCACTTTGATAGATTCCTAAACTGCCAATATGACGTCTCAAAATTGACTCCCACTTTAATATATTTTTTTTTAACAAAAAAAAATTTTTTGCAAACATTAAAAAATATTCTTTTGGAATTTAAACCCATTAGCTTACTTGGTAGTGACCGCAACGAAAGCTACGAAGCAAGAGTCCTGGGTTCAAATCCCGGTAAGGGCATTTATTTGTGTGATGAGCGCGAATGTTTGTTCCTGAGTCACGGATGTTTTCTATGTATTTAAGTATTTATTTATCTATATAAGTATGTTTGTCGTCGTCTAGTACCCAAATTACAAGCTTAGCTTAGTTTGGGACTAGATCGATTTGTGTAAGATTGTCCCCTAATATTTATTTTTATTTTATTTTATTTGATAATAATTCAAAAGTTTTGAATAGCCTTATTTTACAGAAAACCTAAAATAAACGAGCAATTGACAGCACATGACGCACAAAAGTAATGCTTTTACTCGTAATACCCAAGTGAAAAGACTCAGCTGCGACTGCCGTATCGCGGAGATTAGTAGTATTTACAATTTCCTATAACAAACGAGCGAGGCGTGGGTCGCGGAGACAAATTGTTGCCGCTATTTATACGCAGGTGTTAAAGGCCTTGATGGCCGGAGATTTTAGATACGTCAATTCATTCAATGGTTTTCCTCAAAAACTCTCTCTTCTTTACACTATCACTATTAGTGTACCAAAAATGGGGTGTGATCCGATCAAGGGCATAACAGGTATCGTGTTCTGATGAAAAAACTAAAAGATTTTTTTTTAAGCATTTTTTTTTAAATTTTATATTTTCTGTCTGTCCGTCCGCCGGTCCGTCCATCTTCGACTTAGCTCCGTAACCCTTACTGCTAGAAAACTGTAATCGGCATGGGTATATAAATCAACCACGCCGACAAAACAATATAATAAAAAAAAAATACACATTTTTTTTCTCGTTAAATCCATAGTGTGGGGTATCGTTGAAAACCTTGGGTTTCTTTAAACCATTTTTCAACTCAGTTATTCATTTGCGAGATATTGGGCTTATTTTCTATTTCTCTCTATTACGGTACGCCAGCCTTTTGATTTCCTACGACAAGAAACCTGCTTTTTCTATCTATCTATCCTTTCATTTCTTTCACGTCATACGAAGGTCAATTATACACATGTTTCTTATTCCAATTTGATTCCAATGCGTTTCTCGTGCTCCCCAGGCACGAGCTAACTTTAATTCAAAGTGGAATGCCAAACGCATGTATCAGATTGAGCTTCTGTTACGCATTTCAGTAGTTCTATAAATCGAATACATATACAGAAATCGGACAATAACCACTCCCGGCGATCCCAAAATAGCTGGTTTACAACAGTGTCTATTCTTCGGGTAATCTAAACACGGGGATGACTAATGAAGTGCGCACGGCTTAGCTTTCGTTATCAATGTATAATTAACGATTCTCAGGCATGACATTCAATATTAATCTACGTCTTCAAAGGCTTTTTAGTGAAATTGAAGAGCAAGTTCAAACAGTCGAGGAATGCACAGTCAAGTGCGAAATGTATCGATTTATTCCTGTCATAAATAGGGGCATATGTTTAACGGACCACCAGATATAGTAAAATATAACGCCAAAAAAACACTTTTTACTGCAAAAAATAGTAATAATCACCAAAATTTTATCTCCATTTTAATGTGAAATAGTAACCCAAATTATAAGATCCTACTACCCTATTAAAGAAAATGCTATCCTAATAAATCACTGCTAACCCAAAAATAGTAAATGATCACCAAAATTGTGTCTCCTAACATCTTACTGTCCTATTACAGAAAATGCTATACCTACTAATAAATAATTGCTAACCCAAAAATAGTAAAATAATTTCCTAAATTCGACGGAGCTCCGCTTTCGTTTCTGGGACTCAGTCTCCCGTCCTCCGCACGGGCTCCCGCCAGAAACTCGCTTCGTCGGCCCTTTGTTTCACGTGCGCACCCGTTCAACTCAGGACCTCCTTCGCGAGCCTGTTACTAGAAAATGTTTACCAACCTGAAATTCAATTTCCCTAAATTAATTAACCACTACCAAAAAAACAGAAGTGTTTATTGAATCAAATGCCTAACAGGTAAAAAAAAAAGACCGGGTTGCACTCCGGGAGTGCCGGCAGAAGTGAAAACTGAATAACATTGTAACAGTTTTTCGATCAGGTCACGTGACATCTTACGGTGTCACCCTAAAAATGAATTTGACGCAAATTTATAAACAATTATCAATTATTTAGGCGGACGGGCCCGTGGGTGCGTTGGGTGCGACTGGCCGCCGGCTCGACTGGTCGACGGGCGGCGGCAAACAAAATACCAATTGGTTTTTGCCATTGCCAAATATTTTTCAAAGCTTTATCTCTTTAGGAATAACGTCTAAATTCGAACTATTCGAATTTGCAAGAACAGCAGACGGCGGTGTCGACCAAAATATCTTTTTTTTTGCCGTTGGTAAATATTTTTCTAAGCTTTATCTCTTTAGGAATAACGCCCAAATTCGAACTATTCGAATTTTCTCAATAGCAAAACGGTGAAGGACGCGTTGGTATTATTACAAATTTATTTGCAGAATATGCTATTGCAAAAAGTGTTTAACGGCTTTATACTTTTACGAATAGCGTTCAGTTTTGAATGAAGTCGAATCGGCTAGCAGCAAAAAGTGACCTCCTTCAAATCTGACGTCACAAAACTCTGTCGCGTATTTAACAATTTTTCCCCATCCCAAAAAGTACTCAGCGCCGCTAAAGAAGTTTTCACTTCAAAAATTACCCGCGCAAGCAAACGCGCCAATTATGCGCAGGTAGGTACATCGTTATTTATTTATCGTATGGCAATCAAAATTAAGAGGGTGTTCGAAAATTCGTCAGGAATAAGCGACAATTACGGATTTTTGACGTTCTAGATCTAAGAAACAGAAAGGTTGTGATAGATTCTGATTACTTATTTGTATAGGGCAACTTCTTATATTGTGCCTAGCGGCCTCTTATTTAAGAAAAACTGAATATGTTTACTGAATATACCCGATTACCGACAGTAGTTTTCGGAAAAGAGTGCAGAAGCCATAAGTTTGACGGCCTTATACTTAGTGATGTTACATGAAAACCTAATTGTTTTTCATAATCATAATCATAATCAATCATTTATTTGCTATAAAACACATCTATAAATGCATGCAAATATAGTTTTAACATACAAATAAAAATAAAACTAACAAGCAAGTACAAGATTAAACAAAAACAAATATTATTAACTTACATTAAATGTCACAAAAGCATAATAATAATTTTACAATTTAAATAATAATAATAATGCAATAAGAGGTATTAGTTCGGATAATGAAAAAAGGTAAAACAAAAAATAATTGGATCATTAAATGTCACGAGATTTTGTCAAAAATTCTGGCATAATATTCTCTGATTGAGTAGAATGGACGGGTCAAAAAATATTCCTTTACTTTTTTGTCAAAGGATCTTAACTCTAGAATATTTTTTAGGTCATCAGGAAGTAAATTGTACACTCTAATGGCAGTATTATTCAAACTTTTGTCAAAATGAACATAATGCACGTCATTTAAATGTAGTCTATTTCGTTGTCTAAGATTATGATTCGTAGTCTTGCCCTGCTGGACATACATGTTTCTATTGTTAAAAACATAAATACATAAACGGTACAAATACAGGGAAATTACAGTCAAAATTTTATTGTCAACAAATATACTACGGTGAGAGTCAGGAACATTAGCACATTTTTCTATTAATCTCAGAGCTTTTTTTTGTTTGAGGAGCACTTTGTTTATGTTAGTTCCATTTCCCCAGACCTCGATACAATATCTTATTATGCTTTCAAAATATGAAAAATACGTGGTAAGTAATACTTCTTTGGTGGCTATGTTCATCAGTGATTTCATTGCATAGCAAGCACCTGCTAGTTTCTTATTAACCTTATCGATCTGGTCATTCCACCTCAAGTATGGGTCAAGATTAACACCTAGAAATGTTGTACATTTAGCTTTACATATTGGTATATTACAGTTAAAGTCAGGACTAGATGTACTTCTACGAAATGTCATGTAAAAGCTTTTGCTACAGTTCATGTTTAGCCCGTTGGCCTCAAACCATGTTAGGAGTTGCGTCCAGGATTCTTGCATATGATTACATAAGACTAAAGAAGATGGTGCATTTAAAATAATACTAGTGTCGTCAGCGTAAAGATAAGGGGTTCCACAGCTTAAAAAGTCTGGTAAGTCATTAATAAAAATTATAAATAGTAAAGGGCCCAGGACTGACCCTTGTGGGACTCCAAATTTAATATATTTTTCAACAGATCTAGTTGGATACTTAGATGACTGATCACTAATTTCCACGTATTGACATCGATTAGACAGGTATGATTTCAGCAAGGCCAGAGCATCACCACGTATACCATAGAAATTAAGCTTGTTTATGAGAATTCTGTGATCCACACAATCAAACGCCTTGGTCAGATCACAGAAAATTCCTCCACAGGTAAGACCGAGATTGAGATGTGTCATAACTTCAGTTACCAATTTGCTTACAGCTGCTAACGTGTTTCTATTTTTCCTAAAACCAAATTGATGGGATGAAAGTAGACCATGATGTTCAAAATAACCTTGTAATCTCATGGCTATACACTTCTCGAAGACTTTAGCTAGAATTGGCAATAATGAAATGGGTCTGTAATTATTCAAATCAGTTTTGCTACCTTTTTTATGTATAATAATAACCTTAGCTCTCTTGAACAGCTCTGGGAAAGATCCATTAGATAAACACTCATTGAAAATTATACAGAGAGGTATACACAATACATCGATATGCATTTTGATTATATTAGTGTCCAGGTTATCAGGTCCCGTTGAGTACGTGTTTTTAAGATTTTTAACTATCTTAATGACTTCTGGTTCAATTATTGGTGACATAAATATTGAGCCGCTGCTGCTAGTGTTTCGCTTTTGAAGAATTTTCATGTATGTAGAGTCATCATAACTAACCGTGCTTTTACCTACGTTAACGAAGTAATTGTTGAAGGAATTCGCAACTGAAGTATTGTCGTTAACAATTACATTATCTATTCTAAGGGCAATTTTTTCACTTATCTTGTTTTTACCTTTTCATTATTGTTTGTTTGTTTTATTTCTTTTCACTATGTATTGTTTTATTTCTTTTCACTATTTTAATATGTTACTATTGGGTGTAGCGGCCTCGATTTTTCCTTATTTTTCACGTATATATATGTAAATTGATCTCAATTACACCATATTTTTCAACAAAATCGTACTGAATAATTTTGAAGTGTGTGGAATTCGCCAACCTTACACCGCTTTTGCCACAAATTATCAACCCAAACTTTTCTTTTCCTCTTTTGTGTATTAAGATGATATTCTTCTTCTTCTAATGCAATAGCCAATAATACTACGTCAACTTAAACCGTTTTCAAAAATTACAATACGTCAACGTGGTAAGAACGAAAATATTTGACTGGGTGCGGATACGTTCGCAAGCAACCGTACGGTGCCGATCGTGTGCGTCGACATCCTGTCGGCCGCGAACGGCTGTTACCGCCCGATCGTATGCGTCGACATGCTGCCGGACACGATCGGTTGTCGCCGCATCCGTTCGTATTCTTTCCGATCCGATCCGAGCCGGGCCGTTTGGTGGAAGTGGAAATAGTGCTTAGAATAGAAGGCGGCTGCGCTAGGGCTCCCTAAAACGATTGTGCACGAAAGATTGAAAAAGGACCTTGAATATCGCCCTTTCAAATTTGTAGATTTCAGGACGTTTTTTTTTCTACATATTCAATTCAATTCAATTCAATTCATTTATTTATTCAGATAACAAGATCCAGTTTTTGTTAGTAACAATTATCCTTAAAAAGAGACTATGTTAGTAGTTAGAATACCAAATTAAAAGAACATTAGACCTTTGGCTTTATTGAGTACGGCGCATGTAACCGACTACAATGAAGCAAGTAGGGGCAGTCCAATCTGTCCCCTATCATCATTAAGATGGTGTTTAGTACGGTACGTAAAATGAATGCACCTTCGATAATTCCCAAGGTCGCGATTTTTTTGTTAATATTTAGAATATGATGCGTACTACTAGTAGTAAAAAAAGATAGGGAAATTTGACGTTGCTTTTGGTATTACACAGCGTTTTCTTAGCGACCCTTGTAAATCCAGGGATAGATTATACAAGTGGTATTTTTATTCAATAGAGTATCGCATTTTACTATTATAATCTCCACTTTAATTTGCTAAAACTTTCGTCAAGTGCTTACGTCAGTATAATCCGAAACGAATAAAAAATATATATTTCCTCTAAAAGAATATACAAGTGAGTTTTGATTACTGAATACTATAACTATCAAAGATAACCTAAGTTTGAATTAATAACATATTTATCAATAGGTTAAATTTGTATGAACAGTTTAATGTTGAAAGCCTTCTAATTATTTTAAAATAAATCTCAAAAAAATTCTAGTCGACACATATAATCCAGCTTTATCATAGTCATCGATTGATAAAAAATCTAAGTAATTCATCAATAGCTCCACATTGTATTCATTAATCAATTATTTTTTAAATTTGAACGCACGACGAACTGCGCGCGAGTCTAGTGCGCCGACGGCGAGAGCGCCATGACCAATCACAGCACGCCGTCGTTGCTTGTTTCCTACGCAGTAGCCTCCCCTCTGTTGATCAGCTCACTTGCAAAATGAAAGAATGTTGATTTTACGATTGTGTTAATTTATATTGTGTTGTGTTTATAAATAAATCTTTGTAATGATGACTTTTCCGTCTATTAATTATACACTCATAAGCTTCATCAACCTAAAGAGTAACTATCAACGTACTTATGCAATGACTTATTCAATAATCAACTTATTGTGTAGCTTTAACAAGCTAGATTGACCCACTGAAACAACGTATGAGTGACCGGTAGGTAGATCTAAATGTATTTTTTTATATCGAAAAACGACAGTTGAATTGTCCTAACGCGCATTTGATACGTTTTGTGATTACCCCTCAGATCTCTAGCCGACCCAGCCGCGGCCCGATTTCTTACAGTCGGTTAATGGGTTTCTTCGGTTTCGGTTAAAACCGGTTTTGCATTCCCTACTCTCAACCAACTGAGCTATAGGAACAATCCACCTCGGTCACCTTTTTTTTTCAATCAGTTCATTCTTACAACGCCTTAGGGAGATGACGGCATTACATAAGTTGAAATAAATATGAATTATGCCCAGCCAAATAAGTGGTTTTCTTTGTCCAGCGTATGTATGTAATCATAGTATAGCCATTTGGTTTCGTTGCTATATTTGGTAAGGTTAGCCTTAAATATTATTGAAGAGAATGTTTCGCCTTAATATGATACAATGTGTATGTTAACTTAACATACAAAACTAAAAGCAAGCGTTTACGTAACGTATGTAATAAATAGGGAATGCAAATAATGCAATATGCAATTACCGAGCAAAATTCAAAACCGGTAAATTACCGACTTGAGTAGGACAAAACCTATTAACCGGTAAATTACCGGTAATTTCAATTTGGTTTATAAGTAGCGTTATTTAATGTTAATTTATCGTAAAAATAAGCTAATAGGTAGTATAAAGAGTAAAAGGTGGTTTCATGTTCCGTAAATGTCGTAATAATAATTTTCTTTAATATTTAAAACTTGCTCCGTGGTAGGAGGGCTAAAACACAACTGAAAACGTTCCTTGGGGATTAACAGGTCGGTAGAAATAGGAATTGGTCTCAGTTTTACAGATTACCATTACAACATCAGTAGTATCAGTACAATACAAAACAGTACCAGTAGTGAATATGGAGTGACGAAGGTTAACGTGAATATTAGTATTATGGTGCATTGCCTGTTCCCCTTCACCCATCATTGGCGTCGGCGGGTCACACAGTGCCCTCGGTCATTGTTTTGACTCCTAAATCTACAGATACGCAACCCTACGGATTTACAATCCTAAAAAACAATAATTTACTGAATAAAAAAACAATCAAAATAATACAACACAAACTGACTAGTTGACTACAAGTCCACGTAGTAGTAAAAAAAAGTATTTTACCAAATAGCTGTTTCTAAGGAATGTTGAGCGAAAAGATAGAGAAAACGGTACTAATAGTAACCGAACATTTTACTAAAGAGCGTTCGGACAAATGGTTTATTAACTTTATCTAGGAAAAGCGTGTACTGTTGCTCATGGGGTTCCAAATTGTGGCATCGGTTTAGCGATTTGGGGGGGCTAGGTCTGTATGTATACTTTCTGTATCCTAGCTCTCCTGCGGATAACCTAACTTCTAATGCGATCACGCAGACAAACTCCCAGCATAGCCCTCTCCATAGCCCTTTGAGCCTTCTAATGAGGCCGATAGTGCGCGAACACATTTCAGTGTCATATGTCATCACTGGCACCACACATGGGCCAAAGACTCTCGTCTTGAGACACTTCGGAATACTAGACGAAAAGATGTGTCGTAGCTTCCCGAACGAACGCTGCCCAGCTGAGTCGACAGGAGACAGTTTGTCCTACGTATATATAATCGTCTACAACTTCGAGCGTAAAGCGTCCGATTGTAATGAGAGTCGGTAATACATGGGCATCAGATGATCTTCGTCTTATCCATGTTAATTCTTAGACCAACCCGCTCAGAGGCTTTATAGTATTCAAGTCCTCCATGGTATCCGAAGGTGAGTGATATACTCGCCTTCTTCAGTCCAATCTTTAAAGCATCCACCAGTGCAGCGGTGAACAGTTTTGGCGAAATAACATCTCCTTGATCAACTCGCTTCAGCGGAATAGGTTTCGCGTTCCAATTCTGGAGTCGGATTTACACAGTGAAGTGGCATTCTCGTTTGATTGATTGATTAAAACTTTATTAATTCCCACAACATACATGGCATTGATAAAATACGACATTTAAATAATAAAGGTAAAAAATAATAATAATAATATACATATCTAAAGAAAGCATGCAAGAAGTAAATTCTAAAGAAGCCATGTGTCGTGGCTGAGAAATGGCGCTGGCTTAGCGAGCCATGCCAGGGCCTTAAATTACAAAATTGAAATATAAAATACTTGGCAACGCTGGAGAAACTGTAGTACAGCCCAGGTTTCGATTGAATCGTAGTCCAGAAACGCTAAGCAAAAGGGCAGATCTGATTATACTCCGCAGCCTTCTATATAACTTGACGGGTGGTCTTATTCTATCTTATCTAGGTGAGGGCCCTTTCGGATACACTTCGACCCAGTGGGATCTTTTGTGCATTTGACGTCTCATTTATGACTACTCCCAAATTGCTCCATCATTTCTACAAACTGCATGATACAGCTCAGCGGAAGTACCTTAAAATCCTTTGGTTGCGGATAGCCGTTATCAAAGTAATTAATTATTTTTCTGGCAAGGGCATGACATTCACACAGTAAGTGTTCCATAGTATCATCCTCCTCACCACACATTCTACAGTCTAAACTATCCGATAGTCCCATCTTGGCCAAGAGGTTCTTGACCCCGAAGTGACCTGTCAACACCCCAAATATAATTCTGAGTTGCTTTCTGCTGGATTTCCAGAGCTTTTGGTGAAGCCCGAGTCCACTCCTTCTATAAGCTGGCTTAGATTGCCTTAAGCCAGCCTCATTCCTCCACTCATGTTGGTGTTTGGTTTTGGCGTAGGCTTCAAAGGCCATTATCGTGGTTCCCTACGAGAGTACCACAAATTGTTCTGGACCTACAATAGTACATTACTACAGAGGCCGGGAAGTAAGGGGTTGCCGGCCGAGTACATATGCCGATCATAGCGAGGCCGGATAGTTATGAGGCTGGCAACCCCTTTTTACGCCGAGGTATGTATAGTGCTTTTCTCAAACATGCAATGAAATAAATAAATTAAACTCCAAGAAATCAAACTTTAATTTTCATGGCTGAATGCCGTGATGCTGTGCCACAAATTGTGGAATGTGACACTTCGAAGCCCATTATGAATAACACAACGTCAATACATAATTTCATGTTCGAGAAAAGTAATTTGTAGACCCCCTTCTTGCTTTAAGCTCATCTGCTTTTTCGTTGCCGATGAAGCCCTCGTGCCCTGGTATCCAAGCTAGTTGGTTATCTATAGTGCTAAAGCCTCTTCGGAAACTGGCTTGTTCGGGAGGCTGGAAGTCATCTAACCTGCGCACGAGACGATTTGTAATTACTCTCGAAAACAGCTTTTACACACGGCTCAGAAGTGAGATGGGTCGGTGTTTCTTAAGCAGGGTGTTTTTTTTTTTTTTATGATATAGGAGGCTCGAGTGCTCGTTTAGCAGACGGATCACCTGATGTTGTCACCATTTTTAAAGAAAAGCACCAGCACACCTCTGTTCGATGCTTTTGCCGTTCACTCTTACACTAAGACAAAGAGAGGTAATTCCTTGTTTTGAAAATGAAATGATTAGTATACCTATTACCTACAAACTATGTTAAATAAGGCGCTCTCTGTCGTACTAATCCAAGCAGATCATATTTTATAGAACGGAACCGTGTTTGTATTTTAAGAAGCTTCTGCAAACGATATTGTATTAATTTGGTACTATAACGCTAACCAGTTAATCAATTGTCATTTTACATGACAAAAGGAGGGTATTGATTGAGATATAATCATGTGACGATCAAGTATTAATAATTGTAAAAAAATATTATTTTACTAATAATTCATGTTTAGGTAAATTACCGGTTTTGATTTAAATTTACCGGTTTTATATCGGCCTTATACTCAGAAAATTGAACGGTTAACCGGTATGCATTCCCTAGTAAGAAATATGGATCGAAATTCTATAATTTCAATAACTCCGGATTTTTAGTATTAATTAATTAAAAAAGTCCTCTTCCGCTTCGATGAACAACAATTTTTTTTGGTAATTCAATCATTTAGTGTTAGGCTCTAATCGGAATTTGAAAGATTCTTGAGTACCTAACTTTCGGAGTTTACCTCCTACCTACACCCTAAGTTTACTACCTACTACTACTTAGAGAGATAACTAATACTAATAACCCTGTATATATATACTTTCTGTATCTACTTCATATTAGTAACATCAGATATGACATCGCGACTAGTAAATAAGTACCTACAAATAAAATTGAAGCTAATTTAAGTTTAATACTAAATAACCCTATATAACTTTCTTTATTGGTAAAATAAAATAGATAATTGCAACCGAAAAACAACTAGTAACTAAATATAAAGTAAAATCAAGTACTAAAAGTTTGTACCTACAAGTTTGAGCGTACGCACGGCACGGCCTTGGAGAGGTACTCGGCTGCTAGCACGCTGCACACGAATCGCGCGAGTCGCGCGCGAAAGATTTAAATTGCGGATAATAACTGATAAGCTAATGCAATTAAGAGCTATTGATGAATCCGTTAGAATTTGTGTTTATATATTCTTCGATAGAACTGAAATGAATTACGCCGACTTGAGAATTTATGAGATTTTTTTTATGGTAAGGAGAATGGTTTCAAGATATAATTCCTAATGAAAAAAAAGACTATTGATAAATCTGTTAGAAATTTGTGCTGCAATATATTTTAGTAGTTTTGAATGCACTATAGTAGCCACTAGTCACTTGAATATTCTTTCAGGAGATTTATAATTGTTTTAATCGTTTCCTTTTTTGCTGACGTAATCTCTTGACAAAACTATTAGAAAACGATAAGTAAGGTTTGAATAATCAAATGCGATGCATTATATGAAAAAACAATAACTTGTATAATCTTTGCAAAGTTTTACAAGTGTTCCTTACAAAAAAGTTAATTATTCGTAAACCAATATCAAAAACTGTTAGAAATTATTTTTCGCTGTTAGTACTTAAGGTACTCTCGCTGATAACAAAAAAAAATCAAACTTGGGAGTTATGTTAGTTTGACGACACATTACAGTGTTCGCGTACCGGACTAGTTGGGGCTGGCGCGCACCCGACGCACCAGGGATGCAGCTCTCTTGCGCACGGTGGCATAGAAGCAATCCACCCTAGCTTCTGCAAACATCCCTGATGCGCTACAGAAGCGCGGCAGCCCCACCAACACCCGGAACGCGTTGTTGTACTGGACGCGGAGGGACCCGTAGGCCCGTTTTGTATAATCACGCCATAAGCCGCACGAGTACAGGGAGGTACAGTAAGCTCGAAATAACGTAAGTTTCACCTCCCTTGAACAGCGTGCAAACTTACGAGCTATCATATTGGCCCGGACCGACAGTGCCCTCCGCTCCCGCTCAATATCTTTGTCGTCTTTGAGGTCGGACGTGACGATGTGTCCTAAATACTTAAACGACTCAACCCTTTCAAGGACAGCTCCGCTAAGTTTAATGGGTGTCACTTCAGCTGTTCTGCCACGTCCGACCTCAAACACCATATACTGGCTTTTATTGGTATTATATTTTAAACCATGGATTTCGGCATATGACTCGCACACTTGTAATAATTTGCGTAAACCGCCCACGCATATTATTCTTTTGTGTTGTCGGCGTCATCGATTTATGAATATACCCATGCCGAATTACAGAAACTATAAGGGTTCCTTGTTGACTACGGAACCCTAAAAATGACACCCCCATTTTAGGTGTACGGGAGGTACCCTTAAAATTTTTTTTTTTTTTTGGCTTTTATTCTACTGTTTTTCTGGCGTGAATGCTGAGTAACAGTTTTCTAGTAGCAAGGGTTATTGAGCGGCACTGAATCGGTCTCTGTCTCAGCATTATGCCGATTTGCTGGCTACGGAACCCTAAAAAGAGAAGATCCTCTTTATTCGTTTTGTTGACGTCGTTTAAAAATTGGGTCTCTTCTTTTTTTTTCATCATGATGACAAGAGAGTCACATTAGCCGAGCCGTGTCGTGTGTGCGAATACCGAATTTACATCTGGAGGTGGTGGGTTTGAGCCCCGGCTCGTGTCACTGTGTTTCACACAACAAAACTTATACACGCAATATCATTTGATATTGAACGGTGGCTTTTCGGTGAAGAAGAACATCGTGAGGAAACCGGTCTAGTCCCAATAAGGTCTAGTTTACCCTCGGGGTTTGAACGTCAGATGGCAGTCACTTTCGTAAATTCTAGTGCCTACGTCAAGTCTTGAGATTAGATGTCAAAGCGGACGCCGGGCTCCTTTAGGGGTGCCCTTACTAACCAGAAAAACGCTGGGATAATGATGATAATATTATGAAGTGAAGGGGTTTGGGTAAAAATGTTGTAATTTTTTTTAGATGAGCGGCCACTCGTAAAAGTGGTAGATTATGATAGCTCTACTCAAAACAAACATATTTTGCTATGAAATGTTATACACTAAAATGCATCGGAGCCGAGATATTTGCAATATATATTTTCACAGTTCATATTGTAACGTTATAATCCTTACTAATGTTATAAATGCGTAAGTGTGTGTGTTTGTATGTTTGTCCTTCTTTCACGTCGCAACGGAGCATCGTATTGATCTGATTTTTTGTATGGAGATAGTTTAGAAGCTGGAGAGTGACATAGGCTACTTTTTCCAGCGGGAAAACATCTAATTCCCACGGGAAATTTAATATGTTACATTTTCCTATAACCACGCGGGCGAAGCCGCGGGCATCAGCTAGTTAACTTATAAACTAAACTTCAAACTTAAATATCTCGGCTCCGATATTGTTTAACGCGTTTTTTTTATATATCGATGCATATTAAGAGGTCCTCTAAACGATTATTAAAAAAACGGTGTTGGCCGAGGCAAAAAAAACGTATTTTTTTCTCATACAAGGTTACCCAATGCCCTTTACAAATAATTATACTCGTATAGTCTAATAATTAATCTACCCTGCTACTGAAATAGCGCGATAATTGACACGGCTCAGAATACCCAGTAATTTCAAAGGCGTCAAGAGAAATGACCGTCAAACGCGATAATTTATTCGCTGATGGTAAAATATAATAGGCTTTATAAATATCTTCACTCGATCAACTAATGTATAGAAAGCATTAAGGAACGGGTTCGCGTCGACCGAATGGGTTTGCAAGGCCCACGCATTATTTTAACGGTAGCCATAACTTATAGGCATACAACTCGTTAATCCATCCCTTATTCCATTTTCTTAATTGGTTTTTAAAGACGATTCTTTAAATTCCATGCAAGCGCGACTTTTTCATTTTATTTAGGGGTTAAATTTGTACCACGTCCGTAGGAATCACCCACCGCTACCCTACACGATAAATAAAAATACTACAAATCGAACTACATACATGGTTCGTATTCTTCTTTCGTTCGTATACTATAGAGTAACTACTCCTATAGTTCAAGTGAATGAGCAGGTATATAATATAATTTCCTTTTCCCTTTAATTTCAAACCACCCGTCAGGTCGGCGTGTGCGCTGTTAATAACGAAAATAATTGGAAACTGTGTCGACATTGACAAGTTTGGGCGCAATTTAGTTTTGTTTGAAGAACATTTTATTAAGGATCTTTTGAACTTTATGTTACCCATTAATTAAATGAAAATTATTAGATCAAGCTTTTCGGTTTTAGAACAATTTCCGTTCTCTATATTTATTACTAAAATCCGCCCGCGACTTCGTCTGCGTGACCCGGGATAAAAACTATCCTATATATTTTTATCCAGGCACCATTTAGGTATTAACTATCTTCGTGCAAAATTTCATCCAAATCGATTGAGCTGTTTAAGCTTGATTGAGTAACAAACATCTTAACATTCAAACATCTAAACATCCAAACTTTCGCATTTATAGGTATACTCGTAACATTAAGAATAAGAATAAGAATTTATTTATTTAGCACAAAAAAAAATAAAAAAATGAAAAAGGTAACAGGTAATACAATATATGTAATGCGCTAAATAGGACCCTCACTCAGCATGTTGTCACGGAAGCCGTGACGCTGATATATTAGTAGGATATCTAGTTCTAACTAGAACTTACATTACGTTTGTGCCTCACAACTTCGTTATTATTCAACGGTTTGAGTTACTTTTTCCAATTTAGTTTTGTTTCTGCCCGACTAGAGCCGAAAGGAAGAGATGTTTTTACTGTCTGTGGATTTGTATTTACGCGTCTTCCATCGTAGACTTTAAGATGTACTGTACTGAACCGATTTTGTCAAATGAGGTATCAATAGGTTCAAAGTTATGGTCCGAGTGACAAGGAGCTACCATTTATATGAAAAAAAAGTCAGGTGCTTTTCCGTGTACTTGGCTTACAGTTGTTGAACTTGTAGTGGTCTTACATTTCTGGTCCCAAACTGCTGAAACGGCTGCTTACTAGGGTAAGGGTCAGTAGCAACAACATTCTGAGGCTCTAGTATAAGTTTTACCGAAACTAAACGTTACGACCGCGTTTGCGTTTGGCTGTCAAATCCCATACAAATTGAGGGTAAAACGCAAACGCGATCGTAAAGTTTTGTTTCGGTAAAACTTATACTAGAGCCTCTGATAATGTTTGCAGGCAGGCAAGCTCGTGCTATGCGCTGCAAATCCATAACTTGTGTTACGCAAGTAACTACAGTAGTTAATTTAATTTTCATCACACTTGCTCGAAAAGGGCTTCATAATGCGCAGACATACAGAGCTGTAATAGCCTGTGTTACGCCCACGGGCGTAATGGTTTTTTTCTTTAAATTGTATCTGTCACTCATGCGGCAGTTACAGAGCAAAGAGGTTTTTATATCAAATAAGATGTCTGAAAACGTATTTATAAATAAATATAAACTTAAAAAACTACTTAAACATGTTTAACTGAATTATTTACAGATTTAATATGTAGTTATTTAGTGTCTATATAAAATGTTTTTAAGTGTTTTCAAATCGTGGCTGAACTAAAGGGTCTTTGCCATATGCGCCTCACGTCAAATTCAACAAAATGGACGACTGACATGTTGCAGTTTTTATTACGATTAGTATTAATTTCATCTAAAATGTATTTGTTTCCTCGCAAATGTGATGAAAAACATTGTGTATAACACGGGCGTAAGAATATTGCAAACTCGAGTCATCAAACGCCCTTCGCCTTCGGTGTCGGGCTTCTGATAGACTCTTGTTCGCAATATTCCACTCGCTAAATATTCCACGCCCCTCGTTAATAATGTACTATTGTTTAATTAAAATTAAAAAAAATCATAATTTAGTTTTTTTTTTACTTTTAATTGTATCTTGCTGTATGATCCTAGTTGGTCGAAATAAATGTATAATTATGTATCTATGTTCATAACAAAATCATACAGTTGTTATAGATGACGTGTAGTTTTGTTCTCTTGAATGGTTTTCAAGTCTGTTTTCCTTGCAAAGCACAAACGTACGGCCCCGCGCGATGGTAAGCGGTCACCGTAGCCTATGGACGCCTGAAACAAAGTCATTATCAGCATCTGACGGCGTGATTTTACTCATACTACTCACTTTGGTTCTCAATTTCGTACTTCACTCACAGATTATATAATTCTACGACTTCGGTGCGGAAACCATGAATTTAGTCCTAGAGGTATTTGTTTTAGTTTGAATGTCGAAATGTTCTTAAAACCAACCATTATCGCTATTGTTAAATTGTAATCTTCAAGTAGGGCTGTAAAACAATTACGCATAAACAATAGAAAAAAACAGTAGGTACTCCAATACAAGTGCCACACGTCGGTAAGTTTCAGTGATATATTTTCCTTTCATAGGTATTAAGTAACAAAAGAAGTTGTAAAATCAACGTTAAGTAAAGTTTCGTAATTTTAACTGAAAAAAATATACACTATTATTTTGTTTCAGTTAAAATGACGAAAATTATTATGTTTGTACATCCTTTCGCAAGTATTTTAATTTCAATGGGTTTCTCCCACGCGCGAGTTAATATGTATGTCAGCGCTTCTCAAAGCACATTGAAATGTGAAAACAAAGCAGAAGTGATAAATAGTATAAATATTTACCCAACCCTGGAGAGCTGAGCTTGGCGCATTTGTCTCTGTCTAATCTGTATTGACAGACAAGGTTGCAAGGTAATGAGTTTAGGTTTAGCTCAGTCAGTTGGTGCTACAAACACTATGTCTTGCTTCAGACGTGGTAAGTTCTACGATGTTTATTTAGTTAACGATTCACGCTACTGCTGTGTCGAGTTTAAGCCGATTTCTTATAATATAAATTCACATAATACATGTTCTTCTCTAATGGCTCTGTGTGCTGTACAACTTGTAAAACTCTCTTTAAAAAGATATATGTATAATCATGTCATCCTCCTCTAACGTTATTCCCGGTTGTGCTTTGACACGTAATCCGAAAATCTCATAGGTACGAGCCGGGATTCGAACTCACGACCGCCCCTTGACAGCCGCATGCCTGAACCACTAGGCACTAGATATAATATATAATCATGTACAAAAGCAATGGGCGTTTAAAGAAAATTGTCAGTGCTCGAATCTTATTTTTCATTCAAATTTTAAAAATTGTTTTTTATTTATTCTGAATCATCAATACTTGTTTTATTAGTGTTGTTAATAAAATGGGTATTTGAATAAGGGAACCGTAACAGCCAAGGTAATTCAGACACAAAACCTGGACGGTACACATCGTTCCACATCAAGTTCGTCATTTTTAAAGTATGGTATTCATTATTTCGATACATAAGGTTAAGTACATTGTCCTTTATATCTGATGTACGATAAATTACATTGACCCAGATCCTACTATTATAATACTTATTATAAATGCGTGTGTTACTCAATCACGCTTAAACGGCTCAACCGATTTGGTTGAAATTTTACACGAAGATAGTTTAGAGCCTGGATTAAAATAAAGGATAGTTTTTATCCCGGGTCCTCGCATACGAAGTCGCGGGCGGAAGCTAGTAAATAATATAAATTATTAGCGATTTTGAAACTATAGAAGCATATTTCGTAAACCGTTCAATTTAACCGCAGCCTTTTTGCTTAATTAAGCAATTAGGCTCCAAATTAATTGTAATTAAACACGCAGGAAAATTACAGTGTTAGTGATTTTGCGCCTGAATAAACTACCCACTTTATTATGTTTAATTCCCGCGCCAACAATGTGTTTCCACGTGTCTGTTGCCGGCTGCAGACGCAATTAACCTAATAATAAATTGTGGCATACTGTATTATATTTAATTGTTGTCACTAGGTACCGCTCACAGTAAGTTATAATTATTGTTCATAGCTTTTTTACTACTACCTCAAAGACTAAATTAAGTGTAATGATTTTAGCAGTATATTTTTTCTTTACTTATTAAGACCTGAGATGGTTGAACACATCTTTGCACGGGGCTGTATGTATGCTTGCACTTGTTCTGATTACTGACTAGGCGAGCGAAGCGAACGCTTTTCTCAGTTTCAGTTTAGGCCAAAATCGTATGTCCGGATGTACAGATGCCCAGTTCTCCTATACGGGTCGCATATTCTCAACCGATTCTCGTGAAATTTTGTGAGCACTTTCAATAATTATACAGTTTTTATTTGTTGATTCAGATTTTCGAAATAAAAAAAAAATACTTAAAAATACAGGCTCGGGAGTTCTGGGGCTTACAGACCCACGAGTTGAATATTGTCATTGTTAAAGGAAACAAAATGACCAGCATCAATTTATAAACCATCTCACGTAACTTTTGACGTTTAAAATGATCGCCTAAAATGTCAAGCATAATATAAAATTCTGGCAATTGTGGCATTTGTGTTGACTATACAATTAATAACCTTTATTGCACACCTCAATAAAAACATAATACTTTACAGAACATCATCAACACAAGTAGAGGCAAACAATATTGTTTGTTTATTGTTAACACGCGGTCTTCTCGCTAGAGAGCGATCTCTTCCAGACAATCTAAGGTTAGCGGAAATCAAATCTAACCAGTAGCTACGATTCATAGTAGGTGACGCAGAAATAATTTATGGCACTTGAAGTTTCAAAAGTTTTGTGATTGCCTGTCACCCCTCCACCCCCAACACTAAATCATTAATAACAAGCTACTTTCCCATCGACCATTGTTTCCAAAGTTCAATCAAAACAGGCTCCCCTCAATCCGACCGCGGCTTTACAATTTGCAATATCATAAAGAACCAGCGTCGCTTTTTATCGACGTTCGAACAATAAAAGTTTTTGGCACCGCACACACAGGTGAGTTTTTGAACGGTTTACGACTGACATAGTCATTCGAGAATAAACCTTGTCTCTTTTAATGTAACGTTCCAATTCGATTGGTCGTTATTGACATGTTTACGAGATGCGTTCAAAAATACGTATTACGTTGTCACCGGCTCACGGTCAATCGGTTCGGGACGTGCATAAATTCATTTTGAAATGAATTTTATTCACAGACAATTTATGAACAAGTGAATCTAAAATTATTTTTAATGAACTGCTAAGATTTTGATGTGTCATTCTCATTATTTACCTATTTGGGCATTTTCACGAGAAATGTCAAATGCTCCTCTTTGAAACTTTTATTTGTCATACAATATTATGTTCTGTTTTGCTGACCGAATAAATATAGTTGAAATTTTTATTACCCGCCAATTTATAAAAGTAACAAATCTTATTTAGGCATGTACTTAAATGAAAAAAATCATCATCACTCATCATCAATATTAAATGATACTCATGATAATTTTGTTATATTTTTTGTTTATTCACTAACTTGACTAAATACTCAAAACAATGATAGTGACAATTATTAATGCAAAATCGATCATTATCATCATTTTCAGCCTGTAATCGCCCACTGCCCAGCATAAGCCTTCTCTTCGAGTACGCCACTTATCCCAGTCTCTTGCTAGTCTCATCCAGAAATGACGACCGACGAGACGCTTCTTTTTCCTGTAAGTGGCCACCAATCCATTAACGTTTTGGTCCATCTACCGTCACGCTGCCTGGCAATATGTCCTGCCCAACTCCATTTGAGTTTGGTTATGACTTTTCCGATGGGTTCGTAACGATGCTTATAAAAATGTTTGAAATAATATTAGTAGCAATAACACTCTTTTCATATAATTCCTTGGTCATATAACAACACTTAATATATTTACATACGATATAATTATCATTTTATATAATGATCATTTGATGTTATAACATTTCATATTACCTACTTTAAATAGAATGCATATTTCCTATAATGAACAAATGAAATAATGATAATTTCTTCTAATGCACATCTTCGATTGAGGAGTGTCCCCCTCTAAGTTGTGGAAATTTTTAAAGTCTCTTGGGGTCGGCAAAACTCAGCAATGTTCTTCCAACACTCTTGACATTGACGCTATTAGCAAACATTTCAGCGCGTCGCCGGTTATTCTTGACCCGTCCATTAAACAATCCACTCTTGCACTTCTTGCCAGTATTGATCACCCCGACTTATCTCCCTTTGAATTTGGTTTGATTTCACCGCAAGAGACGCTTGCCCTTCTCAAATCTATTAAGACGAAGGCCATCGGTGACGATAGCCTCAGTGTGGATATGCTTATGCTCGTGGCGGATTTTATTGTTCCTACCCTTTCGGATATTATAAATTTCTCCTTGTCCACTGGAACCTTTCCGGCATCGTGGAAGTGTGCTCACGTAATTCCTCTCCCCAAAATCCCTAATGCTGTATATTTCACTCAATACTGCCCTATTTCTATTCTCCCAGTTTTGTCAACGACCATTGAACATTATGTTAATCGTCGTCTCCTTTCACATCTTAACAGAAATTCTTTGTTTAATCCTTTCCAATCCGGATTCCGCCCCGGGCATAGCACGGTCACCGCTTTAGTTAACGTCACCGATGAAATTCGTCTCAATATTGAATCCAAAAAGCTTACTGTCCTTGTTCTTCTTGATTTTAGCAGTGCTTTTAATACGGTAGATTTTGATATTCTGTTAGGTATTCTCCGCTCTCTTAACATTTCTAAAACTCCCTTATCCTGGTTTCGCAGCTACCTCTTTAGCAGGCGCCAGCGCGTCATGTTCGATGACAAGATGTCCGAGTGGTGCGAACTCTCCGCTGGCGTTCCTCAGGGAGGTGTGCTTTCTCCATTACTGTTCTCTGTTTTTATAAATAGTATCACCGAATCCCTAACTACATCATATCACCTTTATGCAGATGACCTACAGATTTATGCAGCGGCTACTTTAGATGATATCTCCTCATTAATCTCGGAAGTCAATCGAAACCTTGAATCTATACCCTGCTGGGCGTGTAAGTTTGGTTTACAAATTAATGCGAAGAAATCGCAAGTGATTGTTATTGGCAGTCCTTACTATGTAAATAAGCTCTCAGAGGTGGTGGTGCCTGACATTATCTTTGATGGAGTCTGTGATCCGAACGCACTCGGAGTTAAACGTCAAAATCCAGTAGTGTATTTTAAAATGATTATAATAATATAAAATGTGTATAATTCGTTTAGTATAAGTAATAAAAGTGATCCTTAGTGAAGAATTTGGCTGTGCTACTGTTATCATGGAGTTTTACTATGTGTAAAGGTCAAAAATCGTCAAGAGAAAAACTGACAGCTGACTCACCGGCCAACGATTAAAAATTTGAATTAAAACTGTGTGAATTTGGTGTGATTGCTGCATTTCGGAATTTGAAAGCAGGAGAGTATTGTTTTGCATTATTTAGTACCTTAACTTATGTGTACGTGAAAATCTTGTAATCAAAACATAACCTATTCGTAACTTTTTATATACTAAATATAGTATGCCAATTATTATCAATTATATTTCACAAAACTACATCGTCAAAGCAAAATTAGTCTAAACCAAGGCTCTATAATCTGTTTAAGAGTATAAAAGTGCATTTTACTTGTGTTTTGTGTGCTCAGTTAATACGGATTCAGTTAAATTGTAAGGCATACTTAACTGTTTACTATTTTATCACTGCTCAGCTCTGTTTCCTAGCTAGAAGCCCTTTATATATGTTAATACAGAGGTGTACATTCGGATATCATACATTTTCAATATGTTTCCAGCTCAGATCACCAAACCATACACGCGCAAAGATGCATTACTTAACAAACTAAAACAAACCCAAAAAGAGCTAAAACAGGCGACAGATCTCAATGACAAGCTCCTGCAGGAAAGAGATGAGAGTGAAGAGGAGGTCATGCGTGTTGTCAGAACGAACACAACCCTCAAAGCCCAGCTCGCTGAACAGGATGTCGAGTATGAAGAGCTGTTGAGCCAACGGACTGAACTTCAACTCTCTGTGGACCGGTTCCAGCAGTGCCAGGAGGTACATGAGCAGGCGTTGCAGCGTATTCAGGATCTGGAGCAAGAACTGGAAGAAATGCAGGCAAAGCAGATTTCTATTTGCAAGTATTGCTCGGAGCTTGGTGAAAATAATTTAAGTATCTTTGCCGAACTTAAAACTTATGAAGTAGACTTAATGCATGACAGTTTAGTAAGTGCCCCCTTAGTTGACACCATAGATTTGACTGACTCTAAGTATTTAGAGAGTAAATCTGATCTAAGAATCAAAGTGAGAGGAACCAACAGGGTTAAAAAATATTTAAAATTGAGTAGATTTATTAAAAAATCAAAAGTATTACTGAAACGCCACAAGTCAATTTTTAAGACAGTACTGTCAAAATACAACAGTGTGGCACTGAATGACCAGCTTCTTAACTGTCAGCAACAACTAGACCGGGCAGTCGAAGAACTAAATAATCGTTCTGAAGAGCTCAAGTTACTGTATTCTAAACTGAAAGATATCAATAGCAAGCACGATCTCTCAAGCAAAGCATTGCAGGAATATATAGCCTTTATGAATGATGTTCTAGAACCGGGGAGTGGCATTGCGGTCCACTTCGAGTCGCCCCGTGTGCCGTCGCGCTCCTCCGGGCGCTCTCCAGCCGCTCCCGCGCCCGCCTCCCCCGCGCTCCGCCGCGCCGCCGCCGCGGCCGCCGCACCGTGCAGGGAGGCGCCGCCCGAGCCGCCGCGCAGCAGCGCCGAGCCCGAGCCGCCGAGCGCAGTGGAGCCGCCGCGCAGCAGCGCCGAGCCCGAGCCGCCGAGCGCGGTGGAGCCGCCGCGGAGCAGCGTCGAGCCGCCGAGCACAGTGGAGCCGCCGCCGTCCAGCCGAGACGAGCCACCGCTGCCGAGCAGATCCGAGTCACCGCCGCTGCCGCCCGGCCGACACGAGCCGGTAACCCCGCTGGCTTCATCGGCGCCTGCGCCCGCGCCGGCCGCCGCCCCCGCGCCCGGCCGCCCACGCCGGACCGCCGTGTACGTACACGGACCGGGTGGGCGCCGGCCTCGGTGCGCTGTTAGCAGGCCGCTTGATGCAGAGGGTGACCAATGACTGTCTCCCGGGAGCGCCGATGGACGTATTAGCCTCGCGTATTTCTGCGGACGCGTTTGACCGCGACTGTACGCTGGTAGTTTTAATTGGAGAGAGCCTGGATTATACGAAGCGGGATATTATACAACTATCCGAGGTTCTCACCCAAATTGATCGACGAGGTGTAGGTAAAATTATTATCTGCGCGTTGCCGTTTTCGCATAGCATATCGGAGAAGGATAATGCGAAGTTAGACTACTTTAACTCATTATTCTATAAACTTTCCTTGTACGGACGTACGATTTCGTATTTTGACACAAATAAGTTTGTACAAAATTTCGTCCTGACTCGAAAGCGTACCCACCTTCCAAGGAGGTACTTACGAGATTGTGCTAATTTGTTAGCATATAATATTGATGACCCCGAGTTGATGAACACGGTTTGTGGTAGTTTTAAGGCGGACCCCGTGTTACGTTTTAGTAGCGTGGGATCCGGAAGGGAGCCGGAGCCGGCGGGTAATTTAAACTGACCACCCCGACAACGCGTGCTTGTGCTTCCACCGGCTCCCAACCCCTTGATAGCTGTAACACTAGTATTTATAAAGACAGTAATGTTATTAATATGGTACACCAAAATATACAGGGATTCATTAGTAAGGAACTAGAAATTGACTTGTTTATACAATGCTCAAATATCCATATTCTTTGTATAACCGAGCACTGGCTTAAGAGTCATGAATTAATGTTTAATTTTAGCAATCATAGCATAGTAAGTTCATTTTCTAGAAAGACATGTAGGCGTGGAGGGTCTTTGATAATGGTAAAACACAATTTGAAAAGTAAGGAACGTAAAGATATTGTTGACAAATCCATCGAGCGCCAAATAGAACTCTCTTGTGTTGAGTTGGATCAATTCATAATTGTACGAGTATGCGTATACAGACCTCCATCGGCGGATTATAGTCTATTCGAGTCAGTTATGGATGAAGTGCTCAGTAGTATTTTTCTAAGTACAAAATGTGTTATTGTGTGTGGTGATTTTAATGTCAACTTACTCGAGAAATCGCCCATGTGTGTGAGTCTAGTGAATACTTTTAAATCTTTTAACTTAGTGAACCTGTTTTGTGAACCTACTCGAATTACAGCAACCAGTGCAACATGTATAGATAACATTTTCAGTAATGAGGAAGCAATTAATAAATCTATTATAAACAACTTAAGTTCTGACCACTGTGGACAACAAGTCTCCTTCAGCGGGAAAACGGACGAAGTTCCACGAGACACCATGTGCAGACCTATTTCCGAAAAGAGACTAGATTTATTCAATCGTAATATTGCGAAACGATTTCGTTATCTTCCATTTACTCCGGAAAGTCCTAACCGTTTGTGTGCTCATATGTTTAACTGTATCAAAATGGAATTTGATGCCTGTTTTAATTTAAGGAAAATTCAAAGCAAGGTCAAGACTAAATTTAGCGACTGGGCTACCCCGGATATTCACGAGAAAAGACGCCGTCTCTACGACTTGTACGATTCGAGAACTACCGATAAAAGGCCGGAATTTCTAGAATATGTTAAGAACTACTCGAAATTTTTTAAGTTAATGTGTGTCGCCGCTAAAGCCGATTACTTGTCCAAAAAGAATCAGAACTCCAATGATAAGGTTAAAACTGTATGGCAAGTTATCAACGCTGAAACTGGGAAACGCAAGATAAGAGATCCGCACTACAGCCTACGAATTGATGATACCTTAGTAAGTTCTGACCATGAAGTAGCGGATCATTTTGAACGGTTCTTTTCTAACGTACCCGTTGAGACCACGAAGTCTTTAAACTCATCACCAGATATCGCTGAATCGTTATTGAAAGCAAATGTAACGGAATGTACAGAAATCTTTAGATTTACTCACGTGACGTGACCTGTTCTTATAAAAGCGTTTAAATTGTTGAACTTGAAGAAGACTGAAGATCTTTGGGGCCTTTCAGTCAAAGTATTACATTCCATTGTAGAATCAATTGCACCTTTCTTAGCTGATATTTTCAATAAATGTATTGATACTGGAGTATTTCCTGACCTAATGAAACACGGTAAAATTATCCCGTTGTTTAAATCAGGAACGAAGACTGACCCTACCAACTTCAGGCCAATATCAATACTACCGGCATTAAGCAAAGTTTTTGAGAAACTTATTCTTCATCAGCTTATGTCCCACTTTAGTCGCAATAAACTGCTCAATACCAATCAGTTCGGATTCACTAGGGGCCGCTCTACCACTGATGCCGGTGTGGTTCTAATTAAACATATTTTTGATGCCTGGGAAGAGGCTCAAGATGCTATTGGAGTGTTCTGTGATTTATCAAAGGCATTTGATTGCGTTGATCACGAGAATTTAATCAGAAAGTTGAGACATTATGGGATTAAAAACGGTGCTCTTGATCTTGTTTCATCGTATCTCTCGGAGAGAACACAACGAGTACCAATGGGACCCAATCAGCAGGGACAACTGTTGCTCTTGGTGTTCCTCAAGGCTCGATTCTGGGTCCGTTTCTGTTTCTGATTTACATCAATGACCTACCAAATGTGTTGCAAGATAAACATGATATAGTGTTATTCGCAGACGACACGTCGCTTATCTTTAAGGTAGACAGGAAAGAGAAAAGCTTCGATGGTATTAATGATGCGCTCAACACTGTTGTGAAATGGTTTACAGCAAATAACTTACTGCTAAATTCCAAGAAAACAAAGTGTATCAGATTCACTTTACCTAATGTCAAGCAGGTAAACAATACTAAGATCAAATTAAAGGGCGAGGAACTGGAATTTGAAGATATAACAGTGTTTTTAGGTATCACCTTGGACTCAAAACTACAATGGCATGCGCAGATCGCCGCCCTAGCCGGAAAACTTAGTTCAGCAGCCTATGCAGTAAGACGCATAAGACAGTTAACGAACGTTGAGACGGCCAGGCTGGTGTACTACAGTTACTTCCACAGTGTTATGTCCTACGGAATCCTGTTGTGGGGGAAGGCGGCTGATATCCAGACCATATTCGTGCTACAGAAACGAGCTGTACGCTCCATATACGAACTAAAAGCTCGAGATTCTCTCAGGGACAAATTTAAGGAGGCAAACATTCTTACTGTAGCATGCCAATACATTCTTGAGAATATCATGTATGTGCGGAAAAACCTTCATGAGTTCAAACTCAACAGTGATATCCACGACTACAACACCAGAAGTAAAAACAAGATCGCAGTGAAGGCCAGTCGTCTCCGCAAGGTTAGCACGTCGTTCGTGGGGAACTGCATACGTTTTTACAATAAAATACCCACTGAAATTGTTAATTTACCGTACAGTAAATTTAAGTCTCATGTTAAGAGTAATTTGCTAAGCAAGGCGTATTATACTGTCAACGATTTCTTAAACGACAAAAATGCCTTTAAGCCAGTAGTAGTCTGATTCTATTAGGAATATACCTAAATACATGTAATCATTATAAGTACCTACCTGATATAACTGTACCGTTTTATGTAAGAAGAGAGCACGTAATGCTGTTTCTCGCCGAACAAGTCGCTTAATCTTTGCTAATATCAATGTCCGGTGGCTTGAATATGTCATGCTCGCTTAAAGGGCTTTGCTTACGGTGGCGTCGTTGATCGGGTCGCCACCTTCCCTAACATATGGTTGAGGGAGGCGATGGCTGAGATATGCGTCATACTCGTGATCGGGTGCTGTTTGTGGAGTCCGGACTGTTCATGCTTGCAAGGGCATAGTACCTAATTAACTACTTAAATACTAGTGTTATTATTATTATTATCGTATTGACGAGAGACATCATTCTGATCTTGACACGTTTTATTGTTATTGACCCTGTACATCTCTGACAATATAACATAAACACAATACAACATAAACATATAACATTAATGTTCCTTTTTTGTTTTGACGCCTAGAGACCGTATACATCTCTTAGAATAATTATTAATTGTATTTGGACGCTCAGAGACCTTATACATCTCTGGAATACTGAATAATAGCATTAACTTCTGTTAATGCTGATACAGATCTTATATCGAATGTAATGGTCATATTTTGCAATTTTTTTGTTTACTTTAACTTAGTGACATTTAGTTTGTAAACCTTTTATATATAATTTTAAATTATTATTGTGTAAGATTACTATTTTATTGTAAATTACCGTTTGACATGTAAAAGTGCCCTTGTGCATTTGCAGAATAAATAATTGATTTGATTTGATTTGATTTGATTTGATGGAGTTTCTATTCCTATTTCCTCTACTGTCAGGAATTTGGGTATCACCATGGACCAGATGGTCGTTTCTTGGTCACCCCATATAGCTGAGGTGAGTCAGAGGATCTTCAGATCCCTTCACTCCCTAAGGCGTCTCCAGAATTTCCTTCCTCTTCGTACCAAGTTGACCCTTACTCAATCTCTTTTGCTTCCTCTTCTGGACTATGGCGATATTGCGTTTCTGGACCTCAACGAGGAGCTACTTGATAAGCTGGATCGCCTACAAAATGTATGTATCAGATATATATTTGGTCTACGCAAGTATGATCATATCTCTGAATTCCGTTCTAAGCTTCGATGGTTACCGATTCGCCAGCGCAGGGACGTGCATACCCTGTCAATACTTTTCAACACACTGTTCAGCCCTACTTCCCCTCCTTATCTTTCTGAGCGGTTTAGTTATATGGCAGACGGCAGTGGCCACCGCTTGCGGTCGAGTGCTAACCTTACCCTTGCTGTACCGTCTAAAAAGACGCGAACATACTCTAGATCTTTTACCGCGCGCGCTGTTAAGTTGTGGAATGAGTTGCCTTTGTCGCTGAGACAGTCGCGGTCTGTTGCGTCACTTAAGATGAATTTGAAGAAGTTGTGGCTTTCCAATGACTTGTGAATTGGTTGAATATAGTATTTATTTATTTATTTATTTTATATTTGCGATATATATATTGCATATGATAGTGTGTATTACATTTTATATTGTATATGTATTTATATATGTATTGGCATGTTTTGTTTTCATTTTCTCTGTGTATCTCGTTCTACCTACCTTCCTCTCAATTGCTCAAAGGTTAGCTGGAAGAGATCCCTTATAGGGATAAGTTCGCCTTTGTACTTTGATCTATTGTGTGACATGTATATTTTTTTACCTTTTATTGTGTACAATAAAGTGCTTACATACATACATACATCAGTTAGCATAATATTTTTTGGTAGACTCTAAGGCAGGTAGGTACGAAGAAGAGCGAAGCGAGGAGGAGTGTTAGGATGAACTGCGACCCTAAAGCGCGCGAGCCGAGCGAGCGAAGCGAGCGTGCCGCGGCAGCGGCCGGCGAAGCGCCAGAACCGAACACGATTTTACTACCTAATATATACTTACATAGTATAATTTGCAAACCTTTATGTTTGCTATATTTTCTTTTGATAATAATATATTATGCTACTTGATAGTTATAATATATAACTTGTATATAACATGAGCATTATACGGATTATGCGATGGATAACACAAACGCGATTCTTCCTATTCGTGATTCCCATACAATATGGATTCCATACAACTGCAGTTTATTCCATTCGTAATTCTACACAGTCTATATTTTGACGCAATCTGGATTCTTCCCATTCGCGATTCTACACAAAATGAGTTTATCGCAACTGCAGTTTACTCCATTCGTAATTCTACACAGTCTATATTTTAACGCACTTGGGATTCTTCCCATTCGTAATTCGGTACTGTATGTGTTCAACGCAACCGCAGTTTACTAATGTGATTCTTAATACAACATTACATACAAGTGCGAAAAGGAAATTCGCAATGAGTGGCGATAAAGTAAAACACGGCCGAAGGGAGTGTTTTAAATCGACACGAGTTGCAAATTATCTGTTCGCACATGTATCGTATGACGTTGTCAAAGGATAGATATGACCGAGATAAACGTATCGCTCGAAGATCTCCAGCGAATCGTTTCTTTCACGGTTGGGAGTTGCTAGCCCATCGCCCACAACACACTTCAAGCCCGCTCCCTTAGTCAACATTAACGACACCCACTGGAAGAAAGGCCGTGGTGAAATTCTAACCCAACACCACATGGGTCTTCTCTTAAACTATTTCTTATGATTAAATTAGATATTATACTGGGAAAACCCTCATCAAAGACCATCTCCATAAATCTAAATCTCTTAAACTAAATACACGATTCTAATTGCACACGCTATAAAACGAACTGAACTATTAAATTTTCATTTTCATTCGACAACGTCGTAACTGTACTTCCATTACCAAAACGTACAGATTTTCGTATTAAGAGCTCACCGGCCAGCGAACGAAATAAGCTTATGAAGAACGTATACCGTTGAGATAGAGTCTCTTTTCGCTTGTTTACTTCAATGATGAGTTTGTGATTGTGCACTTTAAGGCCGACTTGACAAAGAAGTTGATAAGTTCATATACCTTTATAATAGAGTCGCTTATCGCTTCAAGCGTCGCGTGATAAGTTGGTTGCGGTGCACTTTGATGTGAAACGGCTTGTGTGGGATTGTTGATGCTTTGCCTTGCCAAAGGGTAAGAGTGACCACACTGAATGTTTTGTGGAGTAAGATACCACAAGGATCGAGTTCTCAAGTTAGGAATGAGCCATGTAAAGTTAGGTTGCAATTGCTACTGTCAAGTCGATTTTTTGATATATCTGTGATATTTTCATTTGCGGTTGATGCGTTCTTCCGAACCAAATCCCTTCTAGACCGTAAACCCTTTTAATTTGAATATAATTATTCTTCATAATCATCATCATTGCAGCCGAAAGACGTCTACTGCTGCACATTGGCCTCCCCCAAAGAGTGTCACAATGACCGGTCCTGCGCCACCCGCCTCTAGCCGACTCCCACGACCTTTAAGAAGGTCATCAGTCCACCTTGTGTGGGGTCTACCCACGCTGCGCCTGCCGGTACGTGGTTGCCATTCAAGAACCTTTCCACCCCAACGACCATCGGTTCTGCGTGCAATGTGCCTCTTAAGTTTAGCGATTCAGAGGGCTTTATCGGTTACTAAAGTACGCAGCAGAATTAAAATTCTGCTGCGGATAGCCTCATTTCTGATGTGATCACGCAGAGAAACTAATTAACTAAGTGCCCAGTTTTAAATTGATTTGCTAACGTCTGGATTTATGACTGGAACCTAGCAACAACCTAAACTTCTACAGATGTTACTCGAGCATAATCTGATTCCTACTATTTCGGAATCAACCCGGAGAACAGATTCTACCTCTACCATATTAGATAACATTCTGACAAATTACCACGACTATAATAGAGCACGTGTCGTACCATGTACTTTCTCAGACCATGATGCCCAAACTATTAATCTTTATCTACCATGCCATTTTCGGAATAAGACACAAAAGTTTACAACTACTTAAAAGGGTCCTTAGAGAAAATGCAATGCCAAGTTTTCGTGACAATCTTAATAAAATTGACTGGAACAATTAATTTATAAATAGTGACTGCAACAAAATGCTAGTAATATTCTATAATAAAGTCTTAAATCTGTGTAATAAATATTCTCCTATTAGAAAAGTTCCAATAAAAAGAAACGCTAAGAAATGGCTAACAAAAGGTATCAGAAAATCTAGTAAAACTAAAATAATTTTTTTTATATCCACCAGGAACTCTAAAGATGAACTACGTAAATCCTACCGTAAGCGATATCAGCAGATATTCAAAACTACACTTGTAATAGCCAATAAATGTTTTATTCGGAACACTATTGCGAATGCGAAATGCAAATCTAAGGCTATAATATGGAACATGGTTAATGAAAACACTGGTAAAACTAGCAAACGATGGCAAAATAACAAGATCACTCTAAAAAAAAATATATATCTGATAGCAAACAGCACACAAGTTACAAATTAACTCAACGATTATTTTATTAAAATTGGTAAAAGCATTACAATCCAAAACGACACCACTTATATGAACTTACTCAGACATGAAAATAACGCTAATACAAACTCTATATTTATGGACCCGATAATTGAACCCGAAATTATTAAAATCGTTAAAAACCTAATTAATACAAATGCAATGGGCCCCGATAAGATAAATACCATGCTTGTCAAAAATAATATTGATCTCCTTTGCATTCCACTTTGCATTATTTTTAATACTAGTTTTTTGGAAGGAACGTTTCCAGACTTGCTGAAACGCGTAAGAATAGTAGCCATACACAAAAAGGGGAGCAAACTGGAATTAAATAACTATCGTCCCATTTCGGTACTATCTATCCTAGCCAAAATCTTTGAAAAGTGTATAGCTAATAGATTAAAAGCGCATTTCATAAGAAATAATCTTTTCTCTGCACACCAATATGGGTTCAGACATAATAAAAACACATCTGAGGCAGTGAACAACTTGGTGATCGAGGTATTGTATTCCCTCAATCGAAACTCTAAATGCGGAGGGGTATTCTGTGATTTAACAAAAGCTTTCGACTGCGTTGATCACAGAATATTACTCGATAAACTGGAGTACTATGGAATACGTGGTACGGCACTTGAACTCTTTAAGTCATATCTATGTAACTGATCTCAGTTTCTTGAGATAAAAGACTACATGGAGGACAATGTAGTCAGGTCCGATGACAAATTAATTAAATATGGAGTTCCCCAAGGCTCAGCCCTCTCCTGTTTATAATATTTATCAACGATTTGCCAAGCTGCATCAGCTGTGGGACAACTTACCTATACGCAGATGATACTAGTATAGTTCTAAATGCTAGCTCTAAAAACGCTTTTAACGAAACAATAAAAACATGCTGGACTGAATTGTCTCACTGGTTCACAGCAAATGGATTACGGATGAACAGCAGTAAGTGCTTCTACATGATATTTCGCCGTAGTAGTAATAGTCCTGACTTTGAGTGCGATATACCGATTTCTAAATTAAACAGTGTTTGTTTTCTGGGCGTAAATCTAGATCCTTACCTGAGGTGGAATATCCAAATTGACAAAGTTAATAAAAAACTGGCTAGTGCATGTTTTGCATTAAAAAGTTTATCGAAGTCTACTGATAAGGTTATTCTAAAGAATGTATTATTTTTTGAGAGTATTCTCCGATATTGTACAGAGGTCTGGGGAAACGGAACCAACATGAATTCTGTCCTGTTAAAACAGAAAAAAGCTTTTTGGGATCATCGAAGGCTGTTCTAAAATACCTGTTACGCATAGACATATGTTTATTGAAAATAAAATTCTTACTTTTGTTTCGTTGTATCTATATCATGTTTACCTGTATATTCATCGTTCTTATAATTTGTATTCTACAGTAGGCCAAAGCCAAAACTACAATTTAAGAAGTAATGATAAATTAACATTGACTAGAGGTAGTTTGGTACATTTTATTAAAAGTTTAGGCAATAATGCAATAAGAGTATACAATAAGCTGGCCAAAGATTTAATAGATTGTGACGATATGAAAGTATTTAATAGAAAAGTGAAAGATTATTTTATAAAAAGGCCATACAGCCATTGACGAATATTTTGCCAATGCTCTAAATTAACTAGACATTGTAACTATTATTTGACTATTTTATTTTATTTTTAATTAAATTTGGACTAGTTTCTTTTATTGTTTTAATGACTGAACTACTTGCTATTATATGATTTTATTATTTTTGATGTAACGTGAATGAATTTATTTTTATATTATTGTTTATTGTAATTTAAATTGTATTTGCATGCATTTGAATGTGCTTAAAGCAAATAAAGATTTTGATTTGATTTGATTTGAATGACGTCCACAGCCCGGGAAACGTGACGTCACGTCATTTACCGGCAACGACGTCTTTATACGACGGACGGTTTAAACAGTCGTTAAAGCCGTCTGAGACTAGAATAGACAACGGTTTATAACCTGTGCAATTAGACATGGATTATGTACAACGACTATTAGAAATACTTATTGAACGAAAGAGCGAAGCGAACGAAGTTCTATGCTTCAGCTTGGGCCAACATTCTTCCGTATGTCCAGCTGTTCTCCTCTACCGGTCGCATACATTTTTCTATCGATTCTCGTGAATTTTGTGAGCAGGTTTGATAATTATTATATTAGGTATAGTGTTTTTTTCTTTGATTAAAATTATGTACATTTTTCAAAAAAAGGAGAACGTAAGCCTGTGCTTAGCAGTGGGACGTATATATGTCGCAGGGAAATGGCCAAAACAGAGATTTGAACAAATCTCTAAGGGATATGATCAAATCACGCAGGATGTTAAAATGGCGAATCCATTTTATCATTTGCCTAGAAAAAATCAGTCATTTGATCAAATCTCTGAGTCTGTTTAGTGATATGACGAAATCGGCCAAAAAAGTCAACTCGTTTTTTCATTTCACTAGATTTGTTTAGTGATTTGATAAAATCCCTGAACCGCGTCAGTGAGTTGACGAAACTAACTCGCAAAGCCAACTCGTTTTACCATTTCACTAGACAAGTTTAGTGAAATGATAAAAATCTCAACTCTAGTACGGATTAAGTCGCTAGTGCGGTCGTGTTACCCCCCTCCTGCACCTTACCGCTACCCGCTCTCGCCCTTGAGTGTCAGGGAAATGGCCAAAACAGAGATTTGAACAAATCTCTAAGGGACATGATCAAATCACGCAGGATGTTAAAATGGCGAATCCATTTTATCATTTGCCTAGAAAGAATCAGTCATTTGATCAAATCCCTGAATTTGTTTAGTAAAATGACGAAATCGGCCAAAAAAGGCAACTTGTTTTTTCATTTCACCAGATTTGTTTAGTGATTTGATAAAATCCCTGAAACGCGTCAGTGAGTTGACGAAACTAACTGCTCGCAAAGCCAACTCGTTTTACCATTTCACTAGACACGTTTAGTGAAATGGTAAAGTCTCTACTGTAACATGGTATAGGTCATGTGATCAAATCTCCGAATTGGTTCAGTGTTACTCTACAATTAAGTTTGATCAAATCTCTCACACGATGTTTCAGGGATTTTATCAAATCACTGAACAATTCTGGTGAAATTAAAAAATAACGAGTTGCCTTTTTTGGCTGATTTCGTCATTTCACTAAATAGATTCAGGGATTTGATCTAATGACTGATTTTTCTAGGCAAATGATAAAATGGAATAGCCATTTTCACATCCTGCGTGATTTGGTCATATCTCTTAGAGGTTTGTTGAAATCTCTGACATGATTTAGTGAAATGGTAAAATAAAATGTCGAAATTAGGTAATAAAATAGTTAATAGGTAATAGAATCAGATTTTTTTATCGTATACAAGAAATTTGTAAACCAGAATATAATCATTTTAAGGTGGTTCGCTTTCCATAAAAAAAATGACATTCGCAGGGTAACAGCGTGATATTTTAAGAAACTTATGTAAGAAACTTTTATAAATTGGCTTTCCATTTGCGCGAAATTCCCCCTTTACTAGAATAAACTTGTATGAACTAAAATCATTTGAGAAATTCGATTGGGACGTGATACTCTGGGCAAACAATTTTTCTCTAATTATTCTTTCTACAAGTCTCTACTTTTTACAAGTTAATTCTATGAAAGGGGGAATTTCGCGCAAATGGAAAGCTAATTTATAAAAGTTTGTAATAACATAAGTTTCTTAAAATATCACGCCGTTAACCTGCAAATGTTAAATAACGTTTTGTATGGAAAGCGAACCATTAAACATACCATATAACGGATTAACATACCTCAAACATACCTCCAGTTAAAAACTTAAACATACAAATGTAAAATTCGTTACGTAATGTTTGTTTACTTGCTGCGCTTATTGCACTGCACACGTGCGTCTGAGCCGGCCGGTGCCTAATACGCAAGGGCGAGAGCGGGTAGCGGTAAGGTGCAGGAGGGGGGTAAGACGACCGCACTTGAGCGACTTAATCCGTACTAGAGTTGAGATTTTTATCATTTCACTAAACTTGTCTAGTGAAATGGTAAAACGAGTTGGCTTTGCGAGTTAGTTTCGTCAACTCACTGACGCGGTTCAGGAATTTTGTCAAATCACTAAACAAATCTAGTGAAATGAAAAAACGAGCTGCCTTTTTTGGCCGATTTCGTCATTTCACTAAACAGACTCAGGGATTTGATCAAATGACTGATTTTTTTCTAGGCAAATGATAAAATGGATTCGCCATTTTAACATCCTGCGTGATTTGATCATATCCCTTAGAGATTTGTTCAAATCTCTGTTTTAGCCATTTCCCTGCGACATATAGATTGATTTATTATTTACTAGCTTCTGCCCGCGACTCCGTCCGCGTGGAAGTCGTTTATATCGCAGCTCCATACAAACTTTCACCCCCCCCATTTCACCCCCTTAGGGGATGATTTCGGGGATAAAAACTATCCTATGTCCTTTCCCGGGACTCAAACTATCTCCATACCCAATTTCATCGCAATCGGTTCAGCGGTTTAAGCGAGAAGAGGTAACAGACAGACAGACAGACAGACACACTTTCGCATTTATAATATTAGTATGGAAGTATGGATTATCTGTTTATAGAATGAACTTCTCGAGTTGGACATGGACATGGACTATATTGTATCTCGTGGCTCTGTATGGGTTTTTTGTATAACGCAGGAGCGGTCATCCATCTGTCACAATTCCACTGAGCTTCACTGAAATTGCCCGAAAAATTGCGATCTGATAATAAATACAACAGGTCAGTTCTGAAAACAGACAGAAGTTACTTTTCACCCTAAAACTTATACCCATGGGCCATTAAGGCGTGGAAATTTAGGTGGTTGTGCAGTTAACGAGCTTGCAAAGCTGGGGACCGTTAATCAAATAACCTTATTAATCGCTAACCCGTTACTTACAAAAAAACCGGCCGAGTGCGTGTCGGGCCACGCGCAGTGTAGGGTTCCGTAGTTGCCTGTCTGTCTTAGTTACATCGACGTGCGGTGCGGTTGCGTCGGCCGAATTTGTACGAAAATCGGCCTTTCCAAGTACACATTAAGTTGGTCGACTACTACTCGGTAACACTTATGCCTACTTGTCCGTGATAGTTTTCCTTTTAAATTCATTATATGTACAGTCAGCATCAAAAGTAACTGGGCAAACGAAGACGTCATAAGTCTTTATTAAAAGGGAATAAGTGCTTTTGAAGACGTCAATTGCGCAGTTACTTTTGATGCTGACTGTACTACTACCACTAACTTTTTCACATCCCCAGTTATAGTAGTAGCCATTTAGCCGGCAGGGGAGGGGGGGTTAAACCCACACCATGGGTTTAACGAGAAAAAAAAATACATGACTGGGAGAAGCTTTTCAATGATTTTGACGTCAATGGCATGCTTGGAGTTCTATATAATACAATTAATCAAATAAGTAAGGTACATGTACCTGTCACTCGATTAAGAAAACATAAATTTCCACCCTGGTTCGACAATAAATTAAAAAAAGTGTCAAATGAAAAGAATAAAATTAGATTGCGTTATATAAAATATAAAAACCCTCTAGATGCTTTAGAGCTAAAATTAATCAGCAAACGTCTTAGTAAATTAACAATTTCTAGATATAATGACTACATACATAAAACGGAAATTGAACTCAAAGAAAATCCCAAATTGTTTTGGTCATTTATGAAAGCGAAGCGTGGGGGAACTAGTCCATATCCAATATCTATGACGGATGGGACAGTCACTAGTTCAAGCAGTACTGATATATGTGAAATGTTTTCTTCCTATTTCTCGACAGTTTACACCAAAGTAGATCAATACGACAATGATTTTAACATGAGCAAGTCGTTACAATTTTTAATGATTAATAGTCAGAACTTGGTGACTCCTTCTATTGATGACGACTCTCTGCTAAATAAATTAAAAAACCTCGATCGTAAAAAAAGCGCGGGTCCCGACGGAATTCCGCCAATTTTTATTCATTCCTGTGCTCCACAGTTGGTTAAACCGCTTAGTATAATATACAACAAATCTTTAACATCCGGAATATTTCCATCACTGTGGAAGACAGCAAAGGTAGTACCTATTTACAAATCAGGTGATGACAAAACAGTATCTAACTACAGACCCGTATCCTTACTTTGTACATTCGCCAAGATCTTTGAATCGCTTATCTGTCCACTTATCAATAGGCATTTTGGACTGTATCTAAGCAACTTTCAGCATGGATTTGTTAAGGCCAGATCAACATCTACAAACCTTGTTTCATTCACTGAGCTCCTTTCTGATGCAATAGATGCAGGTAAGCAGATGGATGTCATATACACAGATTTCAGCAAGGCCTTTGATAAAGTAAGTCATAAAATCTTGCTACAAAAGTTGTCTGCTTATGGATACGGATCCATACTTAATTGGGTTGAGTCTTACTTGGAGCATAGGTCATTTTTTGTAGTAGTTAATGGTTATCAATCTCTGTCACACACCATATCATCCGGGGTACCCCAAGGTTCTCATTTAGGCCCAATATTATTTAACATTTTCATAAACGACATTCCTGATTGTTTTATACACTCGAACATACTTATGTACGCTGATGACCTGAAGTTTACTCGTAGCATTGGTTCTGTTAGCGACATTGACTTATTACAGAGCGACTTAAGTCGGCTTGTTGACTGGTGTACGAACAACCAGATGGTCTTGAATGCCAAAAAATGTGTACACATCAAGATATCTAGAAAACACAACCTTCTAAAATCTACTTATCTCATTGGTGAAGAAGTTATACAAGAAGTAAATACAGTTCGAGACTTGGGTGTAATTATAGATCAAAAGCTCACATTTGTCCCTCACATCGAAAATATAGTCAAAAGATCCTCTCGGATATTAGGCTTCGTTATACGGAACGTAAAAATATTTAAAAGTAGTGTAACTAAAACTTTGTTATACAATAGCCTAGTAAGGAGTATTCTGGAGTACTGTAGTGTGGTCTGGCGGCCGCACTATGCCACTCACTCGCTGCGACTGGAGCGTGTGCAGAAAAGGTTTGTTCGGCATTTGAGCTTTTCTGCTGGCAAACTTAAAAAATCGTATTCTTACACACAAGGTCTAAAGAAGTTCGGGTTAAGATCACTAGAAACGAGGAGAAAGATTGCGGACGCAATTTTCTCATATAAGCTCGTAAACAATCATATAGATAGTCCGCAACTATTATCCCTTCTCTCTTTTCGAGCTCCTTCCCGAACTCCTCGCAAACCGATTACACCACTCTGCCCACCGCTCAGAAGGACTGTTCTCGGCAGCAGATCACCTATCCCAAGGCTGTGTAAAGCGATTAACAGCTGCAGTCACATGTCTGATGTTTTCTTTGACTCGGTCTTGAAATTTAAAATACGGTCGAGTAATGTCTTCAAAAGTGAGTGACCAACACAAAATAGTTTTAAAATATTTAGTTATATAGTAATATTAAGTTAAGCAAAAACCTGTGTATAAATTTGATTAGTTAATTGTTAAAGCTGTTTTTTTTATATAGTGCATGCGGTGTTTACCTTTAAGTGATTGTTACACTTAGCAATAGTACCTAGTTAATATTTTGATAGTGTAAACAGTGTAAACAATTGTTGGTGAACCAAAATAAATAGATAAAAAAATAAAAAATAAAAATCCCCGCTTTACGTGTAGGGGAGGTATCCGAAAAAAAAATATTGTTCAAGATTTTATTGTACAGTTTTGTCGGCGTAATTGATTTATATACACATGCCGAATTACAGTTTTCTAGTAGTTATGGTTAATGAGCTAAACCGAAGACGGACAGACAGACGGACATGGCGAAACTATAAGGGTTCCTTGTTGACTACGGAACCCTAAAAAGTTAACTTCGTCATACGTTAAAGCGTGACATTCGTAAATCTCAAGAAAAAGTGCTATGGGCTATGGTAGTTTTGGTAGTACATGAAAAAAACCGGCCAAGTGCAAGTCAGACTCGCGCGCCGAGGGTTCCGTACTGTTCCGAGTGATTTACACACACAGTTTACGTACACCGAAAGTACTTCTCAGACAGTGTTTTGGCAGCACGGTGTCCTTTTGGCAGATAATAGGCACTTGATTTACAATTAACGTACTTATGGAAAGTTAACGGAAGTAAATGAGTCCGTTGACTATTTTTGAAGTTAACTTAAAAGTTAATCCGTTACTCAAAATGTTAACTTCGTTACTTAACTGTTAACGGGAGTAACGCCTATCTATTCGAGTTTGAGGATAAAGACACGAGTAAAAGCTAGTTTACTCATAATATATAGTTTACAAATAGCCGAAAGCTTCATAATATTTTAGTGTGGCTCAGTTAAATATGATTTATATGACTTTTACGGCCGCTGCAAAGAAAAATGTCTTCCATAGAACATATTTCATTAGCAAATGTCTTAGATTTTAGTCGTACTTAATGAAGGTTTTAAATCATATTGAAAGCGTTTCATGTGAAAAATGATGCTTTTATTTTTGTGGATAAAGAATTAGAGGATATTTTAAAATGTGATGAAAATAAGCCTTTTCAGATTCAATGTTGGATTTAACTAGTTGACGACTACCTAGTTGTCACGTTGCTAGTGCTCCTGGGTTCTAGGATTCGAATCATTGCATTGGTGGTCAATGCTATGAAAATTCCTTAAATCTCGATTCTTCTTCTTCATCTTCTATGGCTACTCCCTTGGCTTGGGGCCGCCCCTACTCGGTCGTGCCTACGAATGTCTCTCCTGGGCTATCTGCGTGTTTAGCTGTGCTGGGCCCATATCCTCGGTAACGGTTTTCCATTACTTGGCCGGCGGTAGTCCTCTGCTCGCTTTCTTGTCTCGGATAGCCAATGCTTTTCTTACAACGTATTCTTCGCCTCGCCTCATTATATGCCCGTACCTTCCTCATACGGCTATCGACGATCTGTTCCGTAATGGAAGCGAATTTGAAAGAGCTCTATGCCTGTTATTCCTGATTACATTTGTTATTTTTTATCCTTTTATGATGATGTTGTATGAGATTTTGTTCGCATTTTAGTGCTTCCCTATCCGTAAACGCACATTCAGTGGAACCTGTTCAACAACGGTATTCGGAGAGATAAGTTTGACATGTAATGACAGCTCCTACTGTTATTGCATAATGTAGGGAGTCCAAGATTCGAGTTATTTATTTTATTCAGTTTAGTAAAAGTTTCATACGACGAGTTTTGATGGAATCAGCCGTTACTTTATGGAAATCCATTATAAGTTTCTAGAACAATAATATTGTATTATATTGTTTATATTAGTTTATTATACTCCTTTTCTTTCTGCTAAAGAAGATTTTTCAAGAAAAATAATCTTATCAATTTACATAACGCATTATAATATGCGTCATGCACTGAGCGAGAAAAACTAATCTGGTAAAATGCATTTTTAGGATCTCTGAAAGTGTCTAAATAGAATAGCAAGGCAGTTGTGGGAAACGGGATTAACGATCTTCATTTGAATACTGATAGTTTTGGAAATGGGTTTCTGAAGAAAAATCAGTCCGTAAAATAACTTACACTAACGCAAAATGCGATAAGTGATTAACACCATAGTGTGCGCGCATGAAAACAAGGTTGTGGAAACAATTGTTATCATAAAAAATTTAGAATGTAAAATGTCAAGATTGTAGAGTCAAAGTGTCCTGTTACTGCTACTGCATTTAAAGATAGTCATAAATGCGTTCATATTGCGTAACTTGTAATGGTTTTAGATAAGGTAACTGTTTATAAGTTGTTTTGTAAGTGTTTATGTAATTTCTTTAGACAATTAATATTCTTTAAACCGAACTTTAAGCTCTCAAATAGCTCAATACACTCTAACCGCTTACTATATCGGATTTAAAAAAAGGTAGCCTAAAATTGCTTTTTTTTTCAAAACCGCCCACCCTTTGCTTGGCAAATACAGTTGCCACAATCAGTTTGGAGGTATGTGAAATTCTGGTTGCCACAAGCAAGTGAGTAGATAATATAGTAGTACCTGCGGAGCATTATACGAATATCATGAATCTGTCACGGTCATTCGGTTAAATGACATGACACTAAAACGCAATTTATCGTTGAACATAACCGCCTATTCGTTGCTCTTGTTGGTTACCTAATTAAATAGGTCATTATTTCTGTATGATAGACATACACAAATTTAAGTTCTAATGTTATTAATTTATATGGCTGCTTTTGCGTGTAAAATTATAAAAATAGTACATTTATTTTATTAACTTAAATTTATTTTGTATTTGAGCTTAAAATACTATTAACAGTTTCAATTACCTGCCGGCTCCCTTACCGTTTGTTGTTTTCTTTTTATAGTTGAGTCTTAGTTTGTATAGCTTACTTCTTTATTCTTTCGTATTGTTTTAAATATTATAAACATTTTTTTTTTAAATATAATGTTTATATTTCATGTAAATATGATGCTCTATACTTGATTAAATATTTCAGGAATTAATCGTTTTAGAAAGAAAATAAAGAAATCTAATCAAATATAATCTTGAATTAGCCACCTAATGCATGTGCTTGATAATACTGTCTTAACCTAGCATTTTTTGAAATGCACCTTTAAAATGCATTTTACGCGAGTTAAGTCGCGGGACGCACATTACTCACCACAGTACAGTACAAATATTTAAACAATCATATTTAGGTTGCAAAAAAACCCTAAATTAAATGCGTCAAAAATGGGACAAAACTTAATTATACATATCAAAACAGAATCACTAAAAATATACTTACTTACTGAAAACGTAGCAACAACCACTATAGAAAACACATTGAAACTACTTACGTCACATAAGGTATGAAATTCGTTATTAAACAACCCATACTTACAAAATTTTACGTCTGTTCACTAAACCACTCAACAACACTGCAAACACTTCGATAAAATCCCAAATAACACTATCTACCTACACCACTTTTTTAACAGGTCCAGTCTAGTCTAAACCACGCGGATGAAAGGCTGAATCACGACCACGGTTTAAGGGCTGGTGGACCAGTGTTTGACGAAGAGGAATGCTGGTGGTCGGCGGCGCTGGCGGCAACTAACCGCTCCGACGTTGGTTTACGAGCCGACATAGATCAAGTATGCGCAGACGCAGAAAATACAGCGCACTTACTAAATGTGTTTTAAAGCTGAATATCATTGACCTGTGGTAACGAATACAAAATTGTGACCATCAAAATAAGTTTCAACCCTTTTCTCCACATTTCTCGTTTTTTAGGGTTCCGTAGTCGACTAGGAACCCTTATAGTTTCGCTCTGTCTGTCCGTCCGTCCGCGGATAATCTCAGTAACCGTTAGCACTAGAAAGCTGAAATTTAATACTAATATGTATATCAATCACGCCGACAAAGTGGTAAAATAAAAAGTGATTTATTTTATTTTATTAGGGTACCTCCCCTATACGTAACGTGGGGAGTGTTTTTTTTTCATTTCAACCCTAACGTGTGATATATTGTTGGATAGGTATTTAAAAATGTATAGGGGTTTGCTATATATTTTTTTTGATAATGTTAATATTTTCGGAGTCCCCCTCCCTCTAACTTTTGAACCATAACTTTTAAAAATATGAAAAAAATTCAAAAGTAGAACTTTATAAAACCTTCTAGGAAAATTATTTTGAGCTTGATAGATTGAATTGTTATTGAAAAAAAATTACAAAAACTACGGAACCCTACACTGAGCGTGGCCCGACACGCTCTTGGCCGGTTTTTTTCAAGTGACGTCGAAATCGGTTCACTTGGTCAAGTTTACTTTATTAAGATTACTATTAATAAATTATTCGAAGAAATATTTTCAGGACAAATTGTCGATATGTAAATAGCAACTACCCGCCACTAACAAACAGAAACAACTAAAATACATTCACAGTAAAGGTTTAAAACACCCCCGACACAACAACTTTTTCGAATTCTGAGGTACGATGCCACATAAAGACACATAGAAAGTTAGAAACCACCTGTTACGTGTAATACCCGTCTTGTTCATCGCGAGGTAGCTATTAGGTTGAATTATTCACCCATACGTATACCAATTAAATAATAATAAATCAATGTTCATTTATAGTAATCGTCAACTTAAGGCGCCGTAGGTTCAGCGAAGTTAAGCGAACAGAGTTTCTGAAACAATTCAATAATGCGTCTGTTTATAATAATATGGTTTCAAAAAAATACGAATAGTAATCTTCAGGCTTTTCTGCAGGGAAATCAGTGCTTCGAAACATGATTAAGCAAATTTGGCTCGATTGAAAAAAATGACGAACATAGGTCTAAAACACACAAAAATACACTTAAAATATTCGTAACAAATTATGCACAAAAGCTATAAACATTAAAATTGCTTCTAAAAATCGGCAATATCATTTTTGAGGGAAATCAGTGTTTACAATTTTATTTATTTAAACGGCCAAAATATTAAAATTAAAAAACATGATATCCGCGCTTCCGATCACGCACTTCCAACTCGCTCACGCTTATGCTCAGTGAGAGGGAGAGAAGATCATGAACCTACGGCGCCTTAACAAAAATGAAAGTAGGCATATTATCTATATGTGTGCACCTATGTCAAAATCGAGTTCAATCCCTATAATAAATAATGAATTTTATCTAGGCTTATAATTCTTCATCCTATTAGCGCCAGCATTCGTGAATATTTATCTAATAGAATGCAGTACCACAACACCGTCGCTTCTGTATTTCCAAGTCTCTGCCGCTCCCGTCCAAGAATAAGCGCGCGCGACGGCGGTGCGTATCAGTTTTAGTTTTTATTGTGCGGTATTTCTGGCGCATGCGCTGCTCTCCTGATGGATCGAATCTGGGACAGGTCAATGGACCGTGTCAATACTGATTTTTGATAGGTGAGGGGTCAAATTGCACGCGATTGCGTAGCGCAACCCTCGTGGTCAAGGGAAAACTCGTATGTAGAGGGAAGTGCCTACAAGTGAAACGCCCACCTATTGGGTTCCTGGTACTGAATATGTCAATAAAGATATCCACCTGTGAGCCAAGTGGGAAATCTTTATTTTATTTTATTTAGAAACAGTCTTAAAAATCTTATAAATATAAAAATAGAGGTTATTTTTGTTTCCAATGTTGTGTCCAATTTCAATGCAATACGTCCTCGCCTCGCCGTCCTAAAGGAGCTCAAGAAAGAGAGAGATGCAGGATAATCCAAGTTCAGGCGCATTTAATCAATTCACCTAACATGTAACAGTGCAGACACAATATAACATTGTAAAAAGGTTTTTACAATCAATTATTTTTATTCTTATTCTAATAGATAGTTTTTTTTTCTGTTGACGCAGTTCTTTGCTTCCTCGTTATTATATTATAATTTAAATAAGTTGCACGATCTAGTATCATTAATTATTTTGACCAAATAACATATGAACTACGGAGCGTAGTTAGCTGTGTGAACGTTACAGAGGTGACGGTTGTGACAACCGTTAGAGCGAGACAAATATACGTCACAGACTAAAGTTGTCTTTTCAAAAATACTTCAACACACGTCAAATTTAATTTAAATAAAGAGTATCAAAAATACATTTAAATTGAGCTCCCCCTTTTCTATTGTCGGTTGAAGTAATAATCTTCTCAAATAGCACCTGCCTATTTTCGTTTTTTAATACAAAGGGTTAACCGAAGCTTGCCCTGTTGAGTGTTGCCCTGTTGTTTGCCTGTTGAGGTACACAAGCCTAAATCAACATTTCAAGTCTGGCGTTATACAAAAATAACTAATAATAACATACTAATATTAACACACTAAATTACACAATATTTTCAGAAGTCTAGACATGTTACAAAATGTACACAAATTAAGGTATTTTGTCAAGCCTAATATTTATCTGTCTAATATGTATCCCTGGTGCGCAGGGTCCGGTCTAACTCCAATAGCATCCTGAGGGCATTGGCGGAGAGGTTTGGTTCTCATAACTGAGGATCATTGTCATATATATGATTCATGCAATGGCAAACAAATCCTAGTTCGTTGCAATGCCAATTGAAGGTAAATGACTGGGGTTCTGCCTTTTCGGCGAAATATGTTTCGCAGAATTTCACATGGCAACCAACTTTTCGCAGAATTTTCATTTGGCAAACCAATTGTTGGCATAACTTAACTTCGCAGTTTTCTCATTTAGCAAAATTTTTATATTGCTAAATTTTACTTCGACAAACTTTTATGTGGCAAATTATTATGAAGTAAATGATTTGCTTAGGCAAATAACAAATCGTCAAATGACGTTTGGGCAACCAAAAACATGGCACCATTTAGAGCGCTTCAAAGGTCATAGAAATACTGAGGCGTGGAGCACTATTCTGGACGCGGATTATCAGGGCAGACAAAAATGGCTTGTCATAAGCGGACTGTCTTAGGTCGGTTAGGTTAGGGTTCACTTGTGTCCCTCAGACCAGAAATAGACAGACACCCCGCGCAGCGGGGTGGCGTCGACTCGCTGGAGATTATCAGTCCGCACAGATAAAACTATGGCACTCTAGTTCGTAGTTCGTTCGTTTGACGAATACATAAAAAAATCTTATAATATAATATATTAATCTTAAAAAAATCCCAGGAAATAATAATTATTACCTGGGATTTTTTTAATACGTCATATATGTATTCGTCAAATGTATTGATTGGCATAACATACTTTTAGCACTGATATCATTTCGCAACTATTGATTTGATAATATCAATAATATCAAATCAATAGTTGCGAAATGATATCAGTGCTAAAAGTATGTTATGCCAATCAATACATTTGACGAATACATATATGACGTATTAAAAAAATCCCAGGTAATAATTTGCCTAACAATAATTTATCAAATCATTCGTTGGGAAATGATATCAGTGCGAAAAGTTGAGTTGGGAAATAAAACTTCGAAAAATAGTTTGGGAGTTAAACATTTGCCAAATAATTTTCGCCGAAACATTAGTAAACCATAAGTAACAAAATACAATGTCACATATGTATGCAATTTATGTAATAAGATTGTAAAGTTGCACTGAATACAATGCAAGATGCGCACATTTCTTGCTGACGCGAAGAATCACCTTTGGGAAATTACAGAAATCCACAATGTCGAGTGCTTCACTTGTTTTATCTGAAGTACCTATGCAAATATAGAATCTTTTTAGTTTTATATAAACGAGTTAAGAATCTAAATGGTTTGTTTAATTAGCAGTATTAAAATGCTGATGCTGCTGTAAAGTATTTATGGCCGACTACGGCAGAGCCGAAAGGAAGGGACATGATTTTTAGCAATCTATGTTTGTAAACGATATGATACAGAGAAAGAATATAATGGAAAAATAAACCATCTTCGTCTGTAGCCCCCGACAGGATTCGAACCTGCGACCTTTCTATTAACGCTAGACTGCTCTACCAACTGAGCTACGAGGACAGTGACGCAAGTTGTAAATTTTTCCACTATATTCCCGCTAAGACTAGCGCCCTCTCTGTATCGAGTTATAGACTTGTTTCACAGTCTTGGCACCACTCTAATGGGCGAGCTGTGCGCTCGCTCCATTCTAATCGAACCACATCAGACAACAACACATTACACCTTGCGTCACTGTCCTCGTAGCTCAGTTGGTAGAGCAGTCTAGCGTTAATAGAAAGGTCGCAGGTTCGAATCCTGTCGGGGGCTACAGACGAAGATGGTTTATTTTTCCATTATATTCTTTCTCTGTATCATATCGTTTATAAAATGATCGGGGTAACTTCCTCGTTAAAAAATAACACGAAACAAAAATATTCAATTAAATAATTTGTTTCGTGAAAAGGGTATAATCTATGTTTGTATTTACGTTTAGGATACTGAAAGGATTTATATGAATGATTGATTCGAAAACTTTGCTCCGACTGACATAGGCTAATAAAGGCTGAAAAATTAACTGAAAAAAACGTTTTTTAGAACAAATGCGCGAAAGATATTGAAATGCCTGCTTGGTCACTTCGATTTGTCTGAGGCTATAATGAGAGATGGAGATTTGAGGATAGGATTACACGAAATACCTCACTCGCTCTTTCGCCATCTTAGGTCTAAGCGTGGAGGTGGGTTCCACGCGCATGTTGTTGATATACCACACGAAGCGCTTTGCTTCCAGTTTTCTTGCGAGAACAGCTGCTGCTAAAGAGTGGAACTCACTTCCGGCAAACCTTTTCCTAACTGCTTAATCTACTTATAACTTGGATATTTTCGAGACGAGAGTGAGTGGGCACTATCTAGGTAGGTATGCATGTAACACCCTCGACCTCATCATCACATCCATCACTTACCATCAGGTGAGATAGTGGTCATACGCGTAGGTATCTATAAGTAATAAAAATAATTCCAAACTGAGGAACCAAATTGAGCTTTACCGACCACGTTCATTACTCTCACAGTATACATGGGTCTAGAATACCGCTTCATATTTTGCGTCCCCGAGGACAAAAACAAAATGCTTCCGACAACTTGTTACATAAATCTGATACAACGACTTTGTGCACGTTATTTCAATTCCCCTACCTCCCATTTCGGCGACGGATGAAAAACGAGACCTCACGTCAATACGTCAATATATTGATTTTGGTATGTTTTAGTAAGAAAAGAGAAGGGCTTGTGAGTAAGTATACTAAGCATACACTACAATACAGCAAAGTTTTCTTTACGTAGTCTTCGAAACTTCGAAAGAGTGTCATCAATCGCACATGGATTTGTTAGATGGGTGCCCCGAACGCATTTTGCCCCGGAGGTTTTTTATCCCCATACGCATTTTGCCACGATCGTGTTTTGTCACATATGCTTTATGCTCTGGTCGTGTTTTCTCCTTTGAGTAATTTGCCATAAAGTATGTTGCCTAACTTGGATTTCGTCCCATCAATAATTTGCTTAACAGTATAGTGTAATGCTTACTTTTTGTCCTATATTAATGAACCCACACTGAACCTCAATTCACTTCCGTTAGGTACACTATATGTTTAATCTATTTATACATTTTGTATTAAGCAGTAACGCTGCTAACGAAATCATAAATTTAAAGTAAAGGATTTTTTTAAAGTTTTTATGATCCGAGCCGGATTCGAACCGGCGACCACAGGCATTCGTGGTCGTGGTATACAAAATTAATTAAGTATGGGGTGGCGCCAGGCCTTTAAATAGCGCTATTTTCGTATAGCGCTATCTTTTATAACGTTATTATTCCTAAAACCGCTATACTCGAAAACGATATTTGACGCGCTGTATAGCGATATCCATTATAACGTTATAAATCTAAACCATTAATATAAAACCGATACTTTTTTAACCGATATAATAATGTAATAACGTTATAGGCTACCCCTTTCTCGCATTCAGTATAGCCTACTCGTGCAATGTAAGCGATGTGATTACGTAACGTAGGTTGTTTGTTAGAGTGCACGACGTCATAGTAAAATAGAGAATTTTTCGATTTGCTCGGCTTGTCGGCGCAGGTTGTAGCCTGATACGAATATCCTGACTAATAATTTTCAAATCAGATTGTCTTTAGCTACTCTGTGCCTCATTAATCGGAAATGCATCATCCCATTAAAAACATGCCATCTAAAAAAGTGGTCAAGTCTCGAAACTCTTCCACCGTAAAAAGTTGTGAGATATTTCGTAGAGCCAAGTCTCAGGCATTCTTTTATCTTTATTTGCTTGCTAAATAAAATTTTGTGACTTGGCAATCACACAATACTACATAGCTTTAGGTATGCAGAAATCCATTAATGCAGAAAAGTGGTGTGATTTGGCAATCAGCGAGTTACAGAATTTTATTTAGCAAGCAAATAAAGATAAAAGAATGCCTATAAGACTTGGCTCTACGAAATATCTCACAACTTTTTACGGTGGAAGAGTTTCGAGACTTGGCCTCTTTTTTACATGGAATGTTTTTGCTTGCTAAATAAAATTCTGCAACGTGGCAATCACACAACTTAACTGTATTTATAGATTTTTGCATACTTACCTAAAATTATGTAGTATTGTGTGATTGCCAAGTCACAAAATTTTATTTAGCAAGCAAATAAAGATTAATAAGAATGCCTGAAACTTGGCTCTACGAAATATCTCACAACTTTTTACGGTGGAAGAGTTTCGAGACTTGGCCTCTTTTTTACATGGAGTGTTTTTTATGGAATCTCACTTCTTTTTCTAGGGTAATGTGTTATCCATACATACAAACTATGAATGCAGGCCCATTCTTGCTTTTGAATTTTCCCATTCACTGCAAATGTAACTTTGTAATCCTATATATTTGTATAGGATTACAAAGTAATGTATACAGTTGGTGTATCTAGAAAACTGGGTTGAAATAGCATTTTTTTATAATTTTCCCTTTATGTGGCCATTAAACCCTAACTGTACCAAATTTCAGCTCTCTGAGTTTATGGGAAGTACTAGTTCTATTTTGATGATCATGAGTGAGTGAGTGTCATAAATGCGAAACTTTGCTTTCGCTTAACTTCGGAACTAAATGACCTACAGACTTGAAATTTTGGATTTTAAGTATGTGATTATAGCTTACTGGATGACGAAAATTTCTGCATTCTGGTCTTATCCAGAGGTTCTCAAATAGGGGCCTGAAAATGTGGCGAAATGGTTCCAGTAAAGGATGGTACGGCAGTGTTTGCTTCGCGCTCGACTTGGCGGGGGCACTGCCGTGCCCCCAGATATTAATGGCATTGTTATAACATGGTAAATTATTTATAATTTAAATGCCTGCATCAAATGTTTCTGACTAATTCATCAACGCACAGCCGAAACTACTGGGACTAAAAAGAAGGGACAAGATGGAATTTTTGGAAATCCCATCCCTAAGGGGGTTAAATAGGGGTGCAAAGTTTGTATGAGGGAAACTTTTTTTTTTACTATTGACTTGAAACTTTGTAGGAAGATTACTTATTAAGATGCATAAAAAGTTCTTGCAGCGTTTTAGAAAATTCCACTCCTAAGGGGGTTAAGTAGGGGACAGGGGTGCAATGTTTGTATGGGGGAAACATTATTTTTTGAACTAGAGACTTGAAACTTTGTAGAAAGATTACTTATTAGAATAGAAAAAGGTACTTTCTGTGTTTTAGAAAATTTCATCCCTAAGGCGGTTAAATAGAGGTGCAAAGTTTGTATGGAGGGAACTTTATTTTTTGAGCTAGAAACTTCAAACTTTGTAGAAAGATTACTAAATACAATACAAAAAAGGACTGTCAGCGTTTTAGAAAATTCCACCCCTAAGGGGGTTAAATAGGGATGAAAGGTTTGTATGAGAAACACTTTTTTTGAGCTTGAGATTTGAAACGTAGAAAGATTACTTATTAGAATAGAAAAACAGTTAGTACTTTTAACATGTTAGAAAATTCCATCCCTAAGGGGGTTAAAAAGGTACTTATGCAAGATTAGGATGAGAAACATTTTTTTTGAGCTAGAGATGGGCAACTTTGTGGTACGATTACTTATTAGATAAAAAAAATCCTTTCATAGTCTTGGAAAAATACCACCCCTAAGGGGGTTAAAAGTGTTAAAACGGTATTCAAGGTTTATATGGAGAGCAAGAAAATATACTTAGTAAGATATTTCTAATGTCAGTCTTAGTCTGTATGTTAAAAGACAACAAAACTGATTTCAGAGTTTTTTTTTAATTCATCCCCTATAGGCGTTAATGGGGCTTCAAAGTTTATATGGAGGGAAAAGTCATTTTTTAAGTAAGATTTTTTAATTTTGGTCTTAAAATAGAGAGAGCAGATTAGTAGATTTTTTTATTCATCACCTAAGAGTGTTTAATTTAAAGGGGATTCGAAGGCCGTATAGGGTCAAGACAATTTTAAAGTAAAGCATTAGTGTAACTACGATTTTAGACGGTTTGTTTAAAACTAAAAAATACATTTCAATGTTTTTGAAATTCATCCCTTAAGAGGGTTTCTAGGGGGTTCAAAGTTTATACGAAGAGCAAGATATTTTTAAAATACTAGATTTATTACTTAGGTTATGGACCGTTTGTTTAATGATTAGAAAACGATTTCAGCGTTTTTTTTATTCATCTCCTAAGAGAGTTAAAAGGTTTGAAGGTTGTATAGAGAGCAAGACCTTTTTTAAAGTAAGACTTACAGATTTGAACAGTTACCAGAAATGTAGGATAGGTTAGGTTAGAACTGCGATGCTCCCAGAATCGAATAGATTTAATCAACATTGGGTACTTATTATTACAACAGTAATGTAGCTTAGTAGACATATAAAAATATATTTTTCTTTAATACTGTATGAAAACGTCTGTTGATGATTCTTCAGATATTTATGTTTGTAAAAACGAAGGTTTCAATTTAGATTTATCAATTTAAACTAACGAACTCATCGCACTGTTACCTTTTACGTAGGTCTAATCCCTGAACGGATTTAGATGAAATTTCCCGTACAGATAATTTGAGACCCTTGGAAGGATATAGGATAGTTTTTGTATATCTTTAAGATGGTAGAAGTGTGTTTGGGACAGCGATAAATAGCTTGCACCGAACATAATTTAATAGCAATATTTTTTCTAAGACCATAACAAGTTCCACGCGAACGAAGTCGCTGGCAACAGCTAGTTATTTACATAAATATTTAGTGACTAAGGAATAATTAGAAAAGGAGGATGAATCGTAAGAAAAGGAGGATCGATATATATTTATGTGTACCAACCGTCCTTGGTCTCCCCTATCTATCGTGAGCCTATCTAGACAGATTATGGCGAAGAACCGAAATCGAAAATTCACACATTCTTTGGTTTAATAATCAGATTTTATTTAACTTGTCGTTTTCGGAATGGCTCTAAATCAAAAATAAAATAAAATGTCGGAAACTATATTTTAATTTTATTACGATTAATGAACAAAAGCACATACCAACATACCTATGCATAATTTTTTGCTCACGGCAACACCGTCGGTCGGAGGGCTTGTTTGGAATAGGTCCTAATACTGGGAGTCTGCGATTTAGTGCCGAAACAAACAATTAACATAGAAAAATATTGACCCTCTTACATATTGTAATAGTGTATACCTAGGGGCTATTAAGATTGGCACTCTTTCTTTTTATTTATGAGCAAGTCCACGAATCTGTGGACAGCGTTGCGTTTCCTGCGTCCCATTTTTATTCCGCCATTTATCGTCGCAACCAACCAAATATTCACAATTCACAACCAATTTGCAAATGATCGAGGTAAACAAGCATTAATAAGATTTAGAAGCTAGAACAACGTAACGGCAACGTCGCACGTCGCGCTACGGCCCACGTGGTGGCATGTTGGCATTGGCACAGAGCGGCAACGGCGCAGCCGTAGCGCACGGCTCGCATTTTAAAACGATATTATATCGTTATTATATATCGTTCTGTTATTCATTCTGTTACGGTATTTATATCGTTATGGAGAATATTGGTTTTGTTATAACGTAATTTTCGAACACTAACGGAATATACCGTTATAATTCCGGTTCATTTTATAACGTTTTAAAGGCCTGGGTGGCGCATCGTTACTGACGATTTCTCAATATAATTTGAGACGTTGGTGCAGCGAACGAAATAAACATATGTAGAAGGCGAGCTCCTTACAAATTTCTACCCAAATACGTGCCTAAAACCCGGTATGCGCATTATCAACTGCGCATCCAATCACAACTATCCAAAATATCAGCCTATTTCCAATTACCCAACACAAATGGATGCGATTGGTCAATCTACGGATGCATTGCTGTGATTAGCCGTCGTGCATCACGTCGGACGACAGCTGTATGACAGTGACAACGAAAACTAATTGTTGACGGTTACATGCAACCAGAAGCTATTTAGTTGTCATAACGTTGGTGTAATATGTTTAGGTTAAGGTATATATTTTTATTTTAGCTACCTACTAAAAGTACAAAAAAATACTGCCTTGGTTTAAATCCTTTCTAAGATGATCGCAATGATGCCGTCAACTACAGATTCTATCCTATATTGTGAAACTAGCTAGTATATTTAACCACGTTAGGTTTTTCACCTAATTTTCCACGTTTCTTAAAAACGGCACCAACGATTTTGACGGCAGTGAAAGAGTTTACGCGAGACTGAGATTATAAAATTTAAGTTGTGACAAAACACGATCGTGGCAGACCCACATCATCATGCCATGCCATGTGATATATGGGGATAAACACCCAATGGGGAAAAATGCGTTTGGGGCACCCATCATCTAACAAATCGACATAAAGTCTCCACACCATACACTACCTATAGTCCAGTCAATGAACTGACAACTGGTATGGAAAAAAAAAGTTTTGGAAATAATTTATAATAGCAGATTTTGGAAATAATTTATAACAGCAGAGTTTGGAAATAATTTATAATATAGAAGAACGGATATATAATCAATAAATGGTACCTAGAGACAAAATACAACAACATTTCAGACATCAAAAATTATAACTTAACTAACAAGCTTCTGAAAAGACAGAAAAAATATTAATAAATGTGTTTATTTTTATTTTGGTTCATTTACATTTGTTCTATAATATTGTAGACAAATCAAACAAAAAAGACCATGCTTCAATTATGTAAATCTATATAATTACTTCGGAGTGGAAAGTTTGTTGGAATCTTGCATAAAGCATCTTAGAATAACGTTTTCCACTGAAATAAACAAAAAAACGCTAGGTACAATAAATTAATGTTTTTCAAAACCGTATTTATCCTTAAGTACTATCGAGTACTAGGATGTTTACCTTGGCTAAGAACCATCTCAACAGACAAGACTTTCGATTAAAAAAACGCAATAAAATCTGTTCACCCGTTTGGGAGATACGATGCCAAAGACAGACATACAACATACACATGAAAGTTAAACTTGTAACCCCCTCTGCGTCGAAGTTACAAAGACGGTTTATATGTCGTAACACGCGTTCGTCGTAACTCATTCAAAAGTTTGGTATAGGCACTAGTTTTACGAAACGATTGCCATCTGACCTTCCAACCCAGACGGAAAACTAAACCAAACTCAAACTCAACATAACCTTTGTTCAAGTATATAGGCCTAGTAAGAAGCACTTTCAAATCAGTTAGAAACATAATCTTATATAAGCTAATACGCTCGCGGTCAAAGAAACCGGGTCAGTACGAAAATCTGTAATATCTCCTAAAATAATAAAGCTAGGGACATGAATTAAAGTGCATATTGTAGATAATTTTATACTGAATTAAATAACATCAAATGGTGGAATCGTAATTCTTTTGTTTAATAAAATTACATAGGAAACAAAAAATCAACCAATTTTACGTACAAAAATATGCAGTAGGTACTTCACATACAACACAAAAATAAAAATTAATACTTCGTATTGCCTCCTCGGGCTCTTCTTACAGCTTCTAGACGATTCGGCATGCTGTTTATTAAGTTCTTTATGCGTTCTTGCGGGATAATGTCCCATTCTTCCACTAACGCCTGTTTCAGGTCTCTAAGTGTAGCTGGGGCGGGGTTTCGAGCTCTTACACGCCTCCCAAGCTCGTCCCATACATGCTCAATCGGATTTAAGTCCGGACTCCTCGAGGGCCAGTTCATACAGTTGATACCAACCTCCAAAAAATAATCTCTGACAATTTGAGCTGTGTGTGGCCTGGCGTTGTCATGCATAAACATAGAATTTCCACCCATATTAATTAAGTATGGGCCGACATGCTCATTAAGAATCTCTTCTACATATCTTGCACTCGTTAATGATCCATTTTCTATTAAAACTAACTCCGAGCGACTCTCTGAAGAGATTCCAGCCCAAACCATGACTGACCCACCGCCGAACGCCACTTTTTCCTCAAAACATGCTGGAATAAAACGTTCACCAGGCCGTCTGTAAACTCTTTGCCGCCCGTCATTTGCATAGAGCATAAATCTGGATTCATCGGAAAACAAAATTCTTGCCCAATCTTCGTCACCCCAGTATCTGTGATCGCGGGCATAAAGTCGTCTTGCTGTTCGATGTATTCTTTCAAGTTTTGGGCCATTGGCCGGCCTATGTGGTAATTGTGTAATTTGCTTCTTTGAGCCGCCGCCTGACAGTCCGCTCGCTGATGCCGTCCCTTCGGGTCTCTAAAAGCTGATTTTTCACTTCAACTGCTGTGAGGTGCCGATTTCGGAGCATGGTTGTAACAATAAATCGATCTTCTCTAGCTGTAGTACATCTTGTTTTGCCAGTTCCTGGTCTTCTAAGGTTCTGCCCAGTTTGTAGGTAACGTTGGAGGACTCGCTGCACTGTAGAAAGTGACACACCTGTTCTTCTCGCTGTATACCTCTGACTTCTTCTAACATAGTGATGATACGAGTACATTCATCTCGTGTTAGCGGCATGATAGACATTCAAGAATGACCACAAAATAAAACAATGACAGCCTTTTATCATAGTTCTTTGACAGATTGAAAACAATTGCTTAAAAACAAGCAAAAGTAAAACGAACGCAATTTCAAATAAGTACCTAATTGTTTTTTTTTTCAATTAAACCTTTTTCCAGTTACTACGTAGAACATTGAAGGTTGGATTTAGAAGGATATTAAATTCTCTATAAAACATTAACGAGTTAGTTTCATGCAGATACGACCAACGATTTACAAAATATTGAGGTTTTCGTCACTGACCCGGTTTCTTTGACCGCGAGTGTAGTTAAGGAAATATAAACTTAGGCAATATTAAAACTACAACTTAGAAAAGTTGAAAAACCCCCGACATTTTCATTTCAAAGTTCAATATGTCAAAAACGGCTGAACAGATTTTCATAAAACAGCTAAGAACACTCGGGATAAAATTATCTATGACACAAAAAAAACCGCATTCAAATCCGTCTATCCGTTTGGGAGCTATGATACCACAGACAGATACACAGATACACAGACACGTTAAACTTATAATATAACACCCCTCTATTTGCGTCGGGGGTTAAAAAGATTATTTATTGCCTAAAGTCTATATTTTCTTGTATTGTACTTAGTTAAAACTATATAATAAATAACTGATATTTAAGAGCAATTTAGTAATTAAATGATTATTCCGCAAATATTTTGAGTTGATATATAGAGTAAGTGCCAAAATAATAAATAATAATTTAGGAATAAGATCGTCACAACAAAAAATATTTAAATTGTATAAATAAAATACTAGTCTAGAATGTTTCTAGACAAAAAAGGCATAATATGTTTAACGGACCACCAGATATAGTAAAATATAACGCAAAAAAAATACTTTTTACTGCCAAAAATAGTAAATGATCACCAAAATTGTCTCTCCATTGTAATGTGAAATAGTAACCCAAATTATAACATCTTACTATCCTATTAAAGAAAATGCTATCCTAATAAATCATTGCTAATCCAAAAATAGTTAAATGAACACCAAAATTGTATCTCCTATTAATGTGAAATAATAACCCAAATTATAACATCTTACTATCCTATTAAAGAAAATGCTATCGTTTCTGGGACTCCCGCCAGAAACTTCTGTCTCCGCGGGCTTTTATATACACTTTAGGGCTAGGACGAGTAGACCACGTGGAAGTGGGGTGCGCTGATTTGGGTTTTGGTAGCTATTTTTACCTTTCGATCGCTATATAAAGAAGGAATCATCTAAGCTACTAGAAAATGTTTACTAACCTGAAATTCAATTTCCCTAAATTAATTATCCACTACCAAAAAACAGAAGCGTTTATTCAATCAAATTTGTACTTGTAAATTTGGCATCATTATACTTTATTTGGTAACATGATACACTTTATGGCAATCATAGTGGGTTATTTAGGTAGAAATATTGTATTAATTTGCTCGCTAAGATTAGGTGATCATTTACTAAATTTGGTCTTCGAATACAATTTAATGTGCAGTCGTTACTAAAACAGCTAGTACTATTGTAATGGTAGAATTATTATTTTTGGTGTTCAGTATATTTTTTTGGTAAAAGAGCTTAGGGTATCAAAGCATTTTTTGGTGGTCATTATATTTGATGCCGAAAAAAATCTAATGTCATAATTTGATTTGACCTCATTGGGATAAGACCGGTTTCCTCACGATGTTTTGATTCACCAACAAGCCACTGTGAAAAATATAAGATATTTCGTGCACAAGTTTTTGAAAAAACCCCGTGGTACAGTCAAAAGTAGCTACGCAAAGGAAGACGTCAAAAGTCTTTATTAAAAGGGAATACGAGCCTTTGACGTCTTCGATTGCGTAGTGACTTTTGATGCTGACTGTACACGACCCGGGGTTCGAACCCAGCACCTCCAGATAGAAAGTAATACCGACGAATTATAATGACAAAAATATTGAACAAGAACGTCGGTTTATCATATTTTATTTTTACTGGAATCGGAAATGCCTTGCACCTCAAATGGAAGTGAAAACGATGTATTCATATCCACAAAGCGTAAAAGTGTAAATACACTCAACACTCTATAATACATCCGCGGAGCGGACGGCATTTCTAAAATATTAAAGGCAAATACTCAGCGACTGCAGGAAAATGTTAGGCGTCCTGTGATATATTTAGATTCAAAGTAAATTGAAAGATACAGTTGACATAGAACTTTAATATTTTAAATGGAAATAGTTTTGTTTTTTCGTTCGTGGTTAGAAGAAGGTCGCCAGACCCCCAAGGATGCGCAGTGTAGGAAGTGAGAGGCAGGTGTCAGGCAGGAGCTGTCAACTAATCGACTCCTCAAATCAAATTAAGTGTTTATTTATTTAAGTTGCAAAAATATTAAAACCGGCGTAGCCTTACTACTACTACTCAATACTAGCAGGTTGTTGACCTCACAGATATAGATATACACTAGATAACTTAAACACCTCAATCTGTATGAAAACCGACCGTGTCACTTTTTTCTACCTACTGTGACGTCACGCGGGCGAATTAGTAATGTGAATTCCCCGTTGTCCGCGCAAAATCGATTCTGCAATAAGGCATTTTCTTAATATTCACGGCCAACCGGCTACCACAACAGACGCACGCGAAATTTAAGTCGGAGTGCCAACTGGAGACCGAATTCGGACCGCGAAGTACATTCATTTGCGTGATCTATGTATATCTATATCTGTGGTTGACCTACAATCCTGCATTTTACGAACGCGTTATTTCGACATTTGTAAGCGAAGCCGTATCAACATACAACCAAATCACGCAGATCACCTTACACTGTGGTGTCGGTCCTCATCCAAGACAAACGCATCTAGGGTAAGCCGTAACGCCAATTGTAATCCAAATAATCAAACACTGTGAACTACTTGCTTTGACTTCGGTACAATTTGTTATCAAATCTATTTTTGTTTGCATCAACCAATAAACAGGTTTAGGCTGGGCTCGAGTCAATTTATACTGATTTAAATCATAAGATAGCTTTGATTCATAGTGCGGAGTGTTCGTCGAAAGAAACAGTGTCGTGTCGGACGGTGTTTGCTAGAGGTATTGAGATACGAATAAAATTATGTCAACACAAGTGAAATGTGAAGATCTTTCCAAGGATGTTGTTCAACGATTAAGGGCTCTATATAAAGGTAAGTTATTTTTACTAGTTAATTTTAACCTCCGACGCAAAGAGAGGGGTGTTATAAGTTTAACGTTCATGTGTATCTGTGTATCTGTCTGTGGTATCGTAGCTTCCAAACGGATGGTCCGATTTGAATGCGGTTTTTATTCTGTCATTGATAATTTTATCCCGAGTGTTCCTAGCCATGTTTAATGAAAATCTGTTGAGCCGTTTTTGAGATATTGGACTTTGAAATGAAAATGTCGGGGGTTTTTCAACTTTTCTAAGTTGTTGTTATATTTCCGTGCAGTTATCGAAGGTATATAATATATATATTATGGTAAACATATCAAAGTTGTACACTTTAGAACCTAATACATAGTTACTACTTACTGTTGTAAGTAATAAGGTTCAAAGTTCTATGTTTGGATTTTTCATAATAAAATGCGTGTGCACTATTTGGTAATTTACATGCGACTATTTTTGCGCCTAGCCTCTTCAAGCAGTATACCTAAAAGTAAATAAATATCTACATAGTAGTACATAAAAATTAAATCGACTCACGATTCTTTACTTATTCAATCAGACCTCGTGCGTCTTGATGATTATTGCCATGATAACAGTCTAGACCTTAATCCATCTAAGTGTACCTCACTAACTCGCGCCAACGAAATACCATCCCCTTTACTTATACACTTAAAGGACAACCCCTGAGCACGGTTAGTCACGTGAGAGATCTGGGTGTAGTTCATGATTCCAAACTATTGTTTGATAAACATGTTGATGGCATAGTGAGCAACGCACTGAGAGCTCTAGGATTCTTAATGCGAAACTCCGCTCACTTTACCCAAGCTAAGACTCTTAAAGTTTTATATTGTGCCTTAGTTAGAAGTAAGCTTGAATATGCTTCCCAAATTTGGAATCGTTGTAGACAGGATTGAACGCATTCAAAAAAAGTTCCTCAGATACTTAAGTTTTAAGCTTAAAAGTCCGTATCACTCTAAGGATTATTTAAGCACTTGCAAAAAACATCATCTAATTACATTACAAAAACGTCGTCAAATCGCGGACATAACTTACATACTCAATATCACCACTGGCAATATACGCCTACTCGGTCTAAAAGGTTTTATCCCCCCCTTTCAGTTAAACGCACTTTATCTAATTATAGGCAAACTAGCTTCCTATGTCGCGCAGCTCGTAACTTAAATAACTTGTCGAAGGATCTAGATATTGACGTTTTTAACTGCTCAATTCCTTCTATAAGGCGTAATCTAGTCAATCGGTGCTTCTAAATAACCTGTTGCAGCCAGTAATATGCTATAGCGTCTGATCTGTAAGTTTCATTAATTTGTGTCCGGTCCATGTTGTTCATTAAATTATTTGTGTACATTTGTAGTTGTATTTGTACATTTATAGATGATTTGTACATCCAGAGATGTTCTTACTCGTTGCTCATATAAGATTTGATTCTTCTTTTGTTTTTTTGATATATTTCATACTGTAATATTTTGTATCACAGTATACTGTGCAATGTTATCACTTATCATATAGCGTGTACTGTGTAACATATTATTCTACTCAGTTTCTATTTGCGATTTCCTATAATTGGCTCTGTATTGCTATTTATAAAGTTTAGCGAATATTTCATAGCTGTTGGAATTCCTTGTATAAATAAATAAATAAATAAAAATAATAACATTGCAATTGCATTGTCGTTACCCAAAACACAAGTGTTATTGAGCTCACTGTGAGGCTCGTACGATATTTATTATTGTACTTCCTAAATACCCATTCCCTCTTACCCATGAGAAGAGTCTTGTGCCCAGCAATTGTTACCATTTTGTTACCATTATCGTTTTGCAGAACAGTTTGACGAGCTAGCGAGGTATGGCGAGCCTGGCTACCTGCTCCCTGCGCGGTTTCAGCCCCACGTTGGGCCGGTGCGGGCCATGCCGGTCCGGGCAGATGACGTGTGGGTCATAACCTTCCCTCGGTCAGGTAAGTTTGACGAGCTAGCCAGGAACGGAGAGCCTGGCTACCTGCTCCCTGCGCGGTTTCAGCCCCACGTTGGGCCGGTGCGGGCCATGCCGGTCCGGGCAGATGACGTGTGGGTCATGACCTTCCCTCGGTCAGGTAAGTTTGACGAGCTAGCCAGGAACGGAGAGGCTGGCTACCTGCTCCCTGCGCGGTTTCAGCCCCACGTCGGGCCGGTGCGGGCCATGCCGGTCCGGGCAGATGACGTGTGGGTCATGACCTTCCCTCGGTCAGGTAAGTTTGACGAGCTAGCCAGGAACGGAGAGGCTGGCTACCTGCTCCCTGCGCGGTTTAAGCCCCACGTTGGGCCGGTGCGGGCCATGCCGGTCCGGGCAGATGACGTGTGGGTCATGACCTCCCTCGGTCAGGTAAGTTTGACGAGCTAGCCAGGAACGGAGAGGCTGGCTACCTGCTCCCTGCGCGTTTTCAGCCCCACGTTGGGCCGGTGCGGGCCATGCCGGTCCGGGCAGATGACGTGTGGTTCATGACCTTCCCTCGGTTAGGTAAGTTTGACGAGCTAGCCAGGAACGGAGAGCCTGGCTACCTGCTCCCTGCGCGGTTTCAGCCCCACGTTGGGCCGGCGCGGGCCATGCCGGTCCGGGCAGATGACGTGTGGGTCATGACCTTCCCTCGGTCAGGTAAGTTTGACGAGCTAGCCAGGAACGGAGAGCCTGGCTACCTGCTCCCTGTGCGGTTTCAGCCCCACGTTGGGCCGGTGCGGGCCATGCCGGTCCGGGCAGATGACGTGTGGGTCATACATTGTGGTGAACAAATAAAAAGTATAGCATCAACAGTTTGCTCAGTTTGCATGAAGATATGTGTAAACTTTTGAGCTGACGCTGATCTTTATCAAGTCATCTTTCTAGGTCACAAGTTTCACGACAGTTTCGTTAAGGTTTGTCTTATTTCCATTATGTAAAAATAATATAATAGTAGTTTATGCAACTGAACCACAATTCCATATTGAGAGGCATAACATACGAGTATAATTGTGGTTTTATGAAACGAGTATCAGCCGGTTTCATAATAGGATCACACAAGTGTTTTAAGGCCTAATTATGTACAGTTACATACACTACTTCATCTACACACATATCATAAGTACCTAAGATAGGTTCACAATTCTACTTTCGTAATCGCAAAAACCCAACAAAAAATTACAACAGCAATGGCGGCAATTCGATCCTCCGTTAAGACGAATGGTTTTTTTGAAATCATAGACAAACGAATGAAGTCCCTATCCTATACTCATGTCACTCGAGATCAAATGTCGCGCGTCAATATTTAAAAAACATACTGAATTGACGTTTCGTATCGATAACTGTTTTAATATTCTATGGATACTAGAATAGAGACCCACTTGAGTTATGACCAAGGATAGGACAAACGCCCGTCATTTTGAAAACTTAACCCTGTTCTACACAGTAGAGACTTCCTTATATTTATAAAAAAAATTAGGTACTAAATAAGAATAAGAATAGTTTATTCGTGACAATACAAAACAAAGGACAAAAGTAATGTTTTATAAATTTATTTGAAGTACCATAATTTATATGTTTCCAGTGACAAGTTATTCAAATGACGATGATTAAGGCGATAAATCACTAAGACAAACATGTTTTTTAAGTTGTTAATCGCGTTAAATATTTTATCTAAATGGCCAGTAGTAAACAAAGTCATTGAAATCAAGTAGTGTCTAATGCGATGATAGAAGAATAGGTAATTTATTGATAAATGTGTTGAAGTACATTAAATTATAATATTTTGAGTAAACTTCTAAAAAAAAAAAAAAAACATTAGGAAGTCTCTACTGTACAGAACAGGGTTAAGTTTTCAAAATGACGGGCGTTTGTCCTATCCTTGGTTATGACAGCTGTTCCAAATTTAAACTCATAACGTTACAACAATCTGTACTGTTATAACATTAAAGTACAGATTTTACCTACTAACACAGACAAGAAAGTTCTCATAGTAAAATCGGTTGTAATAATGCTGATAATTTCCTGCGGTTTCTGAACGCATTTTAGAGCACTAATGATATGTGCGTAGATTTATTAGATAACAAGCTTAAAGAAACAATTATTAATTATGCTTGTATTCATATTCAACAGGTACGCACATGACCGCTGAACTAGTCTGGTTGCTACTACACGACCTCGATTTTAAAACAGCTGCAGAAATATCGCTGTCTGAACGCAATGTCTTCCTTGAGTGAGTACACGATACACGACCTTACCCGAGACGGTTAAATGCGTAGATAATAGTTGTAGTTATTTACATAGGTGTCTCGCTATGCTACTTTAATAACGTGGTAGATTAGATAACGAAAGATACAATAGGGTGAATAGGAACGTACTGACTTACATTACTAATAATGAGCATTCTGACAATGACTTTCCCAGCTGACTGGAAAATCGCTCAGGTGACCCCGTTACCAAAGAAACCGAATCCCACTGAAATGTCTCAACTGCGGCCTATAATTAATTACTATTCTTCCTTGTGCATCGAAGATCGAAGAACGGGTAGTTTGCGAACAGCTGTCCGATTACCTGGAGAAAAACAGCATACTCCCTGAACTGCAGTTAGGTTTTCGCAAGGGTCGATCTACAGCTACTGCGTTGCTCGACGTAGTCGATAACATCTTACAGGCTCGCGATGCTGGTAAAAGTACCTTTTTAGTTCTTTTAGATTTCTCCAGGGCCTTCGACTGCATTGCTGCCGACTGCCGACGACTGGACGCTCAGAGACCTTATACATCTCCGGAATACTGAATTAATATCATTTACTTCTGTTAATGCTGATACAGATCTTATATCGAATGTAATGGTCATATTTTGCAATTTTGTTTTGTTTACATTAACTTAGTGACATTGCGTTTGTTAACCTTTAATATATAATTTTAAATTATATTGTGTAAGATTATTATTATTTTATTGTAAATCACCGTTTGACATGTAAAAGTGCCCTTGTGGCCTATTTGCAGAATAAATAATTAATTTGATTTGATTAGCGTACCCCTACTATTATTCAAGATGTCTTATTACGGGTTTGATGTCACTGCTACAAAATGGTTCAGTAGCTATTTGTCTGGCCGTGCGCAGGCAGTTGCGTTGCGTAGGGTGGATAGTAGTGCTCTGCGGTCCACTGTTTGTCCTGTGACAAGAGGAGTACCGTAGGGTTCGATACTCGGACCTCTGCTCTTTATACTGTATAGCGCTGACATCACTAACAGTATAGAGAGCTGTAAGTATCACCTGTACGCGGACGACGTGCAACTTTACTTTTCTAGCTCGCCGTCAGACACATCTGCTGCCATAAACACGATAAATGCTGACCTTGACAGTATTTTCTCTTGGGCGGACCAGAACTGTTTAGTTCTTAATCCTAGCAAGTCGAAATATGTGGTTTTTGGGTCAAAACATCAAATCCGTAATACCCTTAATAACCTTGAAGCTCTAACTTCCGGGAATGTCGCCGTCATGGGCGAACCAATAGAACGGGTGGTAGAAGCAACCAACGTCGGCCTTCTTATGGACGGGAATTTGCGCTTTGAGAACCACATACTAAATGTTGTGAGTAACTGCTTGTATCGCTTTAAAGTTCTATATAATATATACGAGATTACCTTAGTGTCGATTTGCGTGTTGACCTATGTGAATCACTTCTATTATCTAGGTTAAACTATTGTGATGTCGTGTATGATGGGTGCATTACTGGTCGTTGCAAGAGGCTTATACAACGAGTGCAGAACGCATGTGCTCGTTTTTGTTTCAAAGTCCCTCCCCGATCCCACGTCACTCCATACTTGAACGCCGCTAACTTGCTTAACATGCCTGCACGCCGGCGCCTGCACCTTGCCACTTCGCCTGTCGGGGTAGTAAAACACGAAACCCCTAGCTACCTTTTTCATAAACTGGCATGGTCCAAAAGTGCGCGCAGGTTTAAGGCAATGGCCATTATACCTATGAACCGAACCGCTGCGTTCAGAGGTAGTTTCAAGTACGCGGCGTCTAAGTGCTGGAATGATATCCCTCCTCCTATCCAAGGGGCGCTTAGCAGATACACCTTTATTGGATTGGATTATACATAGGGCTATTTGTTGACGCTCCAGAAATCAAAATCCTAATCCCCAGCACTGTGACAGCAATAAATATGCCAATTGCTATTTTTTTATCGTTTTTTTTTTTTAATGGGTACGGTAAATATAAATATTTTATTGAAGCTGCATCCAGGTAGTGTGTAGGTACATGTATTATCTCACTTTAAGTATTTATGTTTATTTCTCTTTCGCCTGTCCCAATACTCCCAATAATGTAGGTAGTTCATTTATTACATTAGTATGACGTTTCCGTGAGTCACCGACGGTGCTGGCTGAAAACCAGCGCTGCAGGTGTCTGACACCTTAGCATAATGCTGAGCCAGTGTCCGGTTCACTGCCGCAGAGACACACTTGTTTCATGTTTTATCTGTTCTTTGATTATTTTATTGTTTAATATGTGTTCTGTGTGTTTGTGAATAAATGTATCTTTCTTTTCTTTCTTTCTTTCTTTAAATATTATGCTTAGTAGGTACAAAGAGATAAAGAATATTTAGAAGCATTGGAAATGTGGTGTTGGCGTAGAATGGAGAAAATTAGCTGGACAGAAAAAGTTACAAATGATGAAGTGCTGAAAAGAGTAAGAGAGAAAAGGAAACTAATAAAAACGATAGAGAATAGGAGAGGGAAAATGATTGGTCACCTTATACGACATGATGCTCTTATCAATAACATCATAGAAGGCAAGGTAGAAGGCAAGCGAGGAAGGGGAAGACCAAGGATAAGTTACATGAATCAAATAAAAGAAAAAGTAGCAGCCACGTCGTATAAAGAGGTCAAGGAGGCGGCTCTAGACAGAGTCAGGTGGAGGGAGCTACACCGACAAGAGTCTAACTCTTAAATTTGTGATGAGGTACTTGTTGGTAGGAGTACCTATTGGAATAATTATTTTTTTGTGATGACAGATCATTAAAATTATTGAACGAGCGCGAGCGAAGCGAACGAAGTTCAGTTGTTTTTTTCTACAGGCCGCATTTGCCAACCGATTCTCGTGAAAATTTGTAAGCAGGTTCAATCATATATCTTTAGTATATTTTCCCTCCATGACGGCGACGCTCCCATCCGCTACCAAATCCTAGCCACCCGCCCCTCCCCCCGCCTCATCAGCACCCAACTGGCCATCTCCCTCCTGCCCCCGACCGTCCCCGACACCGCTAGAGTGGTGTTCGTACCTCGGGGCCCGGGTGACGTCGTTGTGTCATACTGCAATTTTTATAAACGTTCTTGACTCTTCTCTTCATCCACAGGACATTCTCCCTTCACGACGGTAACGCTCCCATCGGCTACCAAGTCTTAGCCACCCGCCCCTCGCCCCGCCTCATCAGCACCCACCTGGCCCTCTCCCTCCTGCCCCCGACCCTCCTCGACACCGCTAGAGTGGTGTTCGTGGCGCGGGACCCGAGAGACGTCGCTGTGTCGTACTACAACTTCTTTAAGCAACTGAAGAATTATGGAAGTTTCGAAAATTTTGAGCAGTTTTGGGAACTGTTTGTTGAAGATCTGAGTAAGAAATTATATTTGCTCTAGTCCGATTGTAAATACTACTAGCTTCCGTCCGCAAATTTGTCTGCGTAGACCTGGGATAAAAACTATCCTATATTTTAATCCAAGCTATAAACTATCTTCGTGCAAAATGTTATCCAAATCGGTTAAGCGGTTGGTTGACAGCGAAATGTCATCCCGCTCGAATTTGGAGCAGCCCAACTGGGGAAGTACCTCCGCCTTGCAGAAGACCACAGCCATAATAACACTACTACTTGCTCTGTAGTAGTGTTGTGTTCCTGGAGGTGAGCAAGGTCGCCAGAGCTCCCGAGGATGCGTTGTGTTGAGAGCGAGGGAATTTGTTCCTTCAGCTCTCAACACAGCAAATCCTCAAACATATCAAGGGTCGGCAACGCCCATGTTATTCCTTTGGAGTTGCATGCGTCTATAGGCTGCGGTGTCCGCTTACCATCAGGCGGGCCGTACGCTTGTTTGCCACCGTCGTTGTATTAAAAAAAAAGCCGTTTAAGCGTGATTGCGTAACAAACATCCAAACTTTCGCATTACCCGTTCTCCCGTAAGAATGAAGCATTTTCCCGCGTTAAGTAGCCTATATTCGTCAGGGACAATGTCGGCTTCTAATGGTAAAATAATTATTCAAATCGGTCCAGTAGTTTCGGAGCCTATTCAATACAAACAAACAAACAATAAAATCTTTCCTCTTTATTATATTAGTGTAGATTACTGTTTACCTTGTGTATGTATACTAATATTAGAAAGACTTTGCAGTTAAATTATTGTTTTATTTAACGGTATTTGATTTTTGAGTAATTAGTGCTGTTCTTCCATTATATCTTGACATCTTATCGTGTTTATTTTCAGTTGTATTTACACCATTCTTCCCGCTGTTGAAAGAAGCATGGGCCCAACGGAACCACCCGAACATGTTGTTCTTGTTTTACGAAGACATCGTTAAGGTACCTGCATTCAGTTGTGTAGTTTTGAACTATATGTAGGATATTGATACGTAGAATGAGTAGGTACCAACTTAACCTGCTTTGACCAATGGCAATGACAAGGCTATGATGATTTGACCAAGACCCAAAAATACATATATCTAATAGCAAAGACGCAACTTGTCAAAACATCCCAGTTAACGTGATCAATTCAGCATCGTCTAAAGAAGACATCCATGAGAACCTATTTACTGTAGTATAATTATGCAAGGCTGATATGAGTGAGTAAAACATTACAATAACTTTGATTCTCCTACATTCGCAGGACATGCCTTCAGCCATACGTAGAATCGCCAAGTTCCTCGGCAAAGAGTTCTCGAACGAAGAGGTGACGCGTCTCAGCGAGCACATGAACATAGATAATATGAGGAATAACGAGGCTGTGCAGCCTGCCGGGGACCAAGATGGTGGGAAGGTCTTCGTGAGGCAAGGTGAGGAAAAAGACTACCAACGTGCGCCGCGCGTGCGTCACCATCATCATAATTTTTGTATTTCTGATGTACAGCTTATGCTGCTGAGCATAAGTCTTTATTTGAGTATACTACTTATCCCGTTCCTGCACATAGCACGTTGAACCGATGGCCATTGGGGCGGAAAGGTTATCGAGTGGCGACCACGTATCGGAAAGCGCAGGTAGACTGATGACCTGATAAAAGTAGCAGGAGTCCGCTGGATGCAGGTGGCGCAGGCACGGTCATTGTGGATGGCACTCTTTGGGTGAGGCCTATGTCCAGCAGTGGACGTCTTTAGGGCTGATATGATGATGATGATTATGACTTATCTCGGTCCTGAGGCACTTCAGGTTATGCGGTCCTAACCTCGCGGTATTTCTCGGCAAAGAATACTCAGACGATGACGTGAAGCGTCTAAGTGGGCAGATGAACATTATAGACAATATGGGGAGCAACGCGGCTGTTCAGTCTGTCCCCAACAGATGGTGGAAAGGTCTTCGTGAAGGAAGGTTAGGAAAAAGACTATCATCAATTTCGTGTTCACCAGTATAGCATAACTCTCTGTTTAAGTACACTATGTACTCACCTCACCCCGATCCTGAGCTACTTCAGAAATGCTCTCAGCCATGTTTCTCGCTAAAGAATACTGAGATGATGAGGTAAGTACATGGATGTATACCTACAACATGAAGCGAGCGCGGCTGTAGACAGCTGTGGACAAAGATGGCGGTAAGATCTTCGTAAAGCATGGTCAGGAGAAAGGCCAAATATATTTAGCCCAACACTACTCAGTAGAATTACATTTGGGGTCAAAACATGATGATCAGAATCATGATTAACAATTAAATAAGATAATTAAAGCTTTTTTCACTGAACATACAATTCAGTTGAAGAACAAAAACTTAACAGTACATTGTAGTAAAGGTTAGAAAGTAGGCAATAGATGGACGAGTGGGTCCGAGTGTCGAGCCGCTAGGTGAGGACCTCGAAGGAGACGAGTCCATCTATTGCACTTTTGGCCGAGACATTACATAGTGCTTTTCACGCCTACTGTGAGGAAATTGCTAATAATTATAATAAAATTATAAGTCAAAATTAAGTTCCAAATTAAAGATCATAATATGAAACACTAGCGCGGTCGCTCGCGTGTTGGGTGGGGGGGGCAGCGCGCGCGACGGGACGGCCCGCGCGGTGCCCCCACACGCGCGCGGGCCGGAGCGGGGTTGGGGGGGAGCTGTGATTGGTGAATCGCTGTTCAAACTGTCCAACAATAACAACCACTACTACAATGAAACATTGTAGTAGTGGTGGTTCAGGTGCTACAGCTTTTGCCTACTTTCCAGCTTGGTTTTAGACCATCTATTGCCACATTTCCGAACAGTGGCGTGAAAATTATATGTTTGTCTTATTTGCAGGCAAAGCAGGTGGATGGAAGGATTACTTCCACGACGCCCTTCGCGAGAAGGCTGACCGCTGGCTGCTCTCACAGCTCGCTAACACGGATTTGGCTTTCTCAGAATAATCACAGTGTATTAAAGAGTACTGAATAATATAGAACCTTTATAATTACGGTAGATGTCCCAATGGTCGGCACCTTAATGCCTAATAGTTGACCTCTATTGTTCACCTCTATTTTTCTAACATAAGATTGAAAGTGTCATGAATTAGGTTATTGTCGGCGGTTATTTATGTATTTCTTGTATTCCTTAAATCTGTTTCCTATATTTATTTAATATAAGGTTAGAAATAATCGGCATCTATAGTGAAGAAAGGTCAGCACGGATATCACGAGACAGCCTGCGATCTGTCTCGCACGTCAGAAATTGATATAAGGCGCGACATAGCAAATTCGTATCACAAGACGCTTCTTGTCTCGCGGTCTAATGTCAAAGCGATTTTTTTTGTCGCTGACAGTTCGTCGCGGGAGACTCTCGAAACTCATATCACATGTGCACTTTAGAGCGACAAAATATATCGCATTATTCGCGTCTCAACGTCAAAATGCTAAACATTGTCTGCGAGATGTGGAGCCCGCTACAGCGATAATAACTTGATAATTTGACTCACAAGAACTAAGAGCACACATTTTATCGATTAAATTGTAGGTACAATTTTACAATTATGTAAATTTTCCGGCATGACAAATTTGTAAGTTGTATTTTTTATTAAACAGAAATTTGTAAAATTGTAACCTGTCACCTACAATTACAATTTGTAACGTTTATTAAACAGGGCCCTGGTGGTCCGTTAAACATATGCCAATTGAAATTGGTCTTTAATCAGAGAAAGCGGAAGGATTGGCTTTTTTAGGGAGAGGAATAACATCGGCATCTTTCCACAGTGTAGGGAAAATACCAGATAATATGGAACAATTAAGGATATTTTTTTTATTTTTATTTTATTTTATTAAGTAACAAACAGTCATACTTACATAAATCTTGAGTAGGATAAAAATAACATAGACAGACCTATAGTTTCCTGAAAGTACGAGATAAAAATACGTGGCTAATATATTAAGTGTAATATGACAACATAGCAAACATAAACAGTTTTATAAGTAATTTAACAAATAAAATAAGAGTTTTAAGTGTACAGTAGCAGGTGTTTGATAAAATTAGAAGAAAAAATAGATATATACATATATGATTAAGGGGCTCAGTTTTCTAATGTTTTTTGTAGCTTATTATATTAACAACAACGGCTTTAAGCAATATAATTATATCTGTAGTGCAACAGTATTCAGAATGACTCAAAACATGTCGAAAATCGATGAAAACCTCGGGTAGCCCCTTAATAGTACGGTACGTAAAATGAATGCACCTTCGATAATTCCCAAGGTCGCGATTTTTTTGTTAATATTTAGAATATGATGAGTACTACTAGTAGTAAAAAAAGATAGGGAAATTTGACGTTGCTTTAGGTATTACACAGCGTTTTCTTAGCGACCCTTGTAAATCCAGGGATAAATTATACAAGTGGTATTTTTCTTCAATAGAGTATCGCATTTTAGTATTATAATCTCCACTTTAATTTGCTAAAACTTTCGTCAAGTGCTTACGTCAGTATAATCCGAAACGAATAAAAAAAAATATTTCCTCTAAAAGATTATACAAGTTGGTTTTGATTACTGAATACTATTAAAAACTATCAAATATAACCTAAGTTTGAATTAATAACATATTTATCAATAGGTTAAATTTGTATGAACAGTTTAATGTTAAAAGCCTTCTAATTATTTTAAAATAAATCTCAAAAAATTTCAAGTCGACACATATAAACCAGCTTTATCATAGTAATCTATTGATAAAAAATCTAAGTAATTCATCAATAGCTCCACATTGTATTCATTTATCAATTATTTTTAAAATTTGAACGCACGACGAACTGCGCGCGAGTCTAGTGCGCCGACGGCGAGAGCGTCATAACCAATCACAGCACGCCGTCGTTGCTTATTTCCTACTCGGTAGCCTCCCCTCTGTTGATCAGCTCACTTGCAAAATGAAAGAATGTTGATTTTACGATTGTGTTCATTTATATTAAGTGTTGAATTTATAAATAAATCTTTGTAATGATGAATGAATTTATAAATAAATCTTTGTAATGATGACTTTTCCGTCTATTAATTATACACTCATAAGCTTCATCAACCTAAAGAGTAACTATCAACGTACTTATGCAATTACTTATGCAATAATCAACTTATTGTGTAGCTTTAACAAGCTAGGTTGATCCACTGAAACAACGTATGAGTGACCGGTAGGTCGATCACGTAACGCTTTATACGTACGCTAGGTAGATCTAAATGTATTTTTTATATCGAAAAACGACTGTTGAATTGTCCTAACGCGCGTTTGAAACGTTTTGTGATTACCCCTCAGATCTCTAGGCGACCCATTTCTTACAGTCGGTTAACGGGTTTCTTCGGTTTCGGTTTAAAACTGGTTTTGCATTCCCTACTCTCAACCAACTGAGCTATAGGAACAATCCACCTCGGTCACCTTTTTTATCAATCAGTTCATTCTTACAACGCCTTAGGGAGAAGACGGCATTACATAAGTTGAAATAATTATGAATTATGCCCAGCCAAATAAGTGGTTTTCTTTGTCCAGCGTATGTATGTAATCATAGTATAGCCATTTGGTTTTCTTTGCTATATTTGGTAAGGTTAGCCTTAAATATGATTGAAGAGAATGTTTCGCCTTAATATGATACAATGTGTATGTTAACTTAACATAAAAAACTAAAAGCAAGCGTTTACGTAACGTATGTAAGAAATAGGGAATGCAATATGCAATTACCGGGCAAAATTCAAAACCGGTAAATTACCGACTTGAGTAGGACAAAACCTATTAACCGGTAAATTACCGGTAATTTTAATTCGGTTTATAAGTAGCGTTATTTGATGTTTATTTATCGTAAAAATAAGCTAAAAGGTAGTATAAAGAGTAAAAGGCGGTTTCATGTTCCGTAAATGTCGTAATAATCATTTTCATTAATATTTAAAACTTGCTCCGTGGTAGGAGGGCTAAAACACAACTGAAGACGTTCCTTGGGGATTAGCAGGCAGGTAGGAATAGGAATTGGTCCCAGTTTTACAGATTACCATTACAACATCAGTAGTATCAGTACAATACAAAACAGTACCAGTAGTGAATATGGAGTGACGAAGGTTAACGTGAATATTAATATTATGGTGCATTGCCTGTTCCCCTTCACCCATCATTGGCGTCGGCGGGTCACACAGTGCCCTCGGTCATTGTTTTGATTCCTAAATCTACAGATACGCAACCCTACGGATTTACAATCCTAAAAAACAATAATTTACTGAATAAAAAAACAATCAAAATAATACAACACAAACTGACTAGTTGACTACAAGCCCACGTAGTAGTAAAAAAAAGTATTTTACCAAATAGCTGTTTCTAAGGAATGTTCAAAAGACGTAACCAACCATACCAGGAGCGAAAAGATTTAGATAGAGAAAACGGTACTAATAGTAACCGAACATTTTACTAAAGAGCGTTCGGACAAATGGTTTATTAACTTTATCTAGGAAAAGCGTGTACTGTTGCTCATGGGGTTCCAAATTGTGGCATCGGTTTAGCGATTTGGGGGGGCTAGGTCTGTATGTATACTTTCTGTATCCTAGCTCTCCTGCGGGTAACCTAACGTCTAATGCGATCACGCAGACAAACTCCCAGCATAGCCCTCTCCATAGCCCTTTGAGCCTTCTAATGAGGCCGATAGTGCGCGAACACATTTCAGTGTCATATGTCATCACTGGCACCACACATGGGCCAAAGACTCTCGTCTTGAGACACTTCGGAATACTAGACGAAAAGATGTGCCGTAGCTTCCCGAACGAACGCTGCCCAGCTGAGTCGACAGGAGACAGTTTGTCCTACGTATATATTATTATAATCGTCTACAACTTCGAGCGTAAAGCGTCCGATTGTAATGAGAGTCGGTAATACATGGGCATCAGATGATCTTCTTCTTATCCATGTTAATTCTTAGACCAACCCGCTCAGAGGCTTTATAGTATTCAAGTCCTCCATGGTATACGAAGGTGAGTGATATACTCGCCTTCTCCAGTCCAGTCTTTAAAGCATGCACCAATGTAGCGGTGAACAGTTTTGGAGAAATAACATCTCCTTGATCGACTCGCTGCAGCGGAATAGGTTTCGCGTTCAATTCTGGAGTCAGATTTACACAGTGAAGTGGCATTCTCGTTTGATTGATTGATTAAAACTTTATTCATTCCCACAACATACATGGCAATGATAAAATACGAAATTGAAACAATAAAGGTAAAAGAAAATAATAATAATATACATATCTAAAGAAAGCATGCAAGAAGTACATTCTAAAGAAGCCATGTGTCGTGGCTGAGAAATGGCGCTGGCTTAGCGAGCCATGCCAGGGCCTTAAATTACAAAATTGAAATATAAAATACTTGGCAACGCTGGAGAAACTGTAGTACAGCCCAGGTTTCGATTGAATCATAGTCCAGAAACGCTAAGCAAAAGGGCAGATTATACTCCGCAGCCTTCTATATAACTTGACGGGTGGTCTTATTTTATCTTATCTAGGTGAGGGCCCTTTCGGATACACTTCGACCCAGTGGGATCTTTTGTGCATTTGACGTCTCATTTATGACTACTCCCAAATTGCTCCATCATTTCTACAAACTGCATGATACAGCTCAGCGGAAGTACCTTAAAATCCTTTGGTTGCGGATAGCCGTTATCAAAGTAATTAATTATTTTTCTGGCAAGGGCATGACATTCACACAGTAAGTGTTCCATAGTATCATCCTCCTCACCACACATTCTACAGTCTAAACTATCCGATAGTGCCATCTTGGCCAAGAGATTCTTGACCCCGAAGTGACCTGTCAACACCCCAAATATAATTCTGAGTTGCTTTCTGCTGGATTTCCAGAGCTTTTGGTCAAGCCCGAGTCCACTCCTTCTATAAGCTGGCTTAGATTGCCTTAAGCCAGCCTCATTCCTCCACTCATGTTGGTGTTTGGTTTTGGCGTAGGCTTCAAAGGCCGTTATCATGGTTCCGCGCGTTCCATGGCGAAAGTACCACAAATTGTTCTGGACCTACAATAGTACATTACTACAGAGGCCGGGAAGTAAGGGGTTGCCGGCCGAGTACATATGCTGATCATAGCGAGGCCGGATAGTTATGAGGCTGGCAACCCCTTTTTACGCCGAGGTATGTATAGTGCTTTTCTTAAACATGCAATGAAATAAATAAATTAAACTCCAAGAAATCAAACTTTAATTTTCATGGCTAAATGCCTCAAATTGTGGAATGTGACACTTCGAAGCCCATTATGAATAACACAACGTCAATATATAATTTCATGTTCGAGAAAAGTAATTTGTAGTCCCCCTTCTTGCTTTAAGCTCATCTGCTTTTTCGTTGCCGATGAAGCCCTCGTGCCCTGGTATCCAAGCTAGTTGGTTATCTATAGTGCTTAAGCCTCTTCGGAAACTGGCTTGTTCGGGAGGCTGGAAGTCATCTAACCTGCGCACGAGACGATTTGTAATTACTCTCGAAAACAGCTTTTACACACGGCTCAGAAGTGAGATTGGTCGGTGTTTCTTAAGCAGGGTGTTGTCACCATTTTTAAAGAAAAGCACCAGCACACCTCTGTTCGATGCCTTTGCCGTTCACTCTTTCACTAAGACAAAGAGAGGTATTTCCTTGTTTTGAAAATGAAATGATTAGTATACCTATTACCTACAAACTATGTTAAATAAGGCGCTCTCGGTCGTACTTATCCAAGCAGGTCATTATTCATATTTTATAGAACGGAACCGTGTTTGTATTTTAAGAAGCTTCTGCAAACGATATTGTATTAATTTGGTACTATAACGCTAACCAGTTAATCAATTGACATTTTACATGTCAAAAGGAGGGTATTGATTGAGATATAATCATTACGATCAAGTATTCATAATTGTAAAAAAATATTATTTTACTAATAATTAATGTTTAGGTAAATTACCGGTTTTGATTTAAATTTACTGGTTTTATACCGGCCTTATACTCAGAAAATTGACCGGTTAACCGGTATGCATTCCCTAGTAAGAAATATGCATCGAAATTCTATAATTTCAATAACTCCGGATTTTTAGTATTAATTAATTTAAAAAGTCCTCTTCCGCTTCGATGAACAACTATTTTTTTTGGTAATTCGATCTTTTAGTGTTAGGCTCTAATCGGAATTTGAAAGATTCTTGAGTACCTAACTTTCAGAGTTTATCTCCTACCTACACCCTAATTTTACTACCTACTACTACTTAGAAAGATAACTAATACTAATAACCCTGTATATATACTTTCTGTATCTACTTCATATTAGTAACATCAGATATGACATCGCGACTAGTAAATAAGTACCTACAAATAAAATTGAAGCTAATTTAAGTTTAATACTAAATAACCCTATATAACTTTCTTTATTGGTAAAATAAAATAGATAATTGCAACCGAAAAACAACTAGTAACTAAATATAAAGTAAAATCAAGTACTAAAAGTTTGTACCTACAAGTTTGAGCGTACGCACGGCACGGCCTTGGAGAAGTACTCGGCTGCCAGCACGCTGCACACGAATCACGCGCGAAAGATTTAATTGCGGATAATAACTGATAAGCTAATGCAATTAAGAGCTATTGATGAATCCGTTAGAATTTGTGTTTATATATTCCTCGATAGAACTGAAATGAATTACGCCGACTTGAGAATTTATGAGATTTCTTTTATGGTAAGGAGAATGGTTTCAAGATATAATTCCTAATAAAAAAAAGACTATTGATAAATCTGTTAGAAATTTGTGCTGCAATATATTTTTTTAGTTTTGAATACACTATAGTAGCCACTAGTCCCTTAAGTATTCTTTCAGGAGATTTATATATTTTTTAATCGTTTCCTTTTTTGCTGACGTAATCTCTTGACGAAACTATTAGAAAACGATAAGTAAGGTTTGAATAATCAAATACGATGCATTATAGGAAAAAACAATAACTTGTATAATCTTTGCAAAGTTTTACAAGTGTTCCTTACAAAAAAGTTAATTATTCGTAAACCAATATCAAAAACTGTTAGAAATTATTTTTCGCTGTTAGTACTTAAGGTACTCTCGCTGGTAACAAAAAAAAATCAAACTTGGGAGTTATGTTAGTTTGACGACACATTACAGTGTTCGCGTACCGGACTATTAAAGTGAGCAGAAACTAAACTATTAAATTCAGAGTACAATTGTCCTTAATTCTATTTAAATGCTTTTTTCAGAGAAGTACTTGTAAAGTTAAAGATATCAATGTTAGTAAGTTCTTCATTATTATTAAATAATTTGCAAACACGCTTAATGAATGTGTTCCCGGCGTAGTTAGTTCGATTGCGAGGAATACAGAAAAGGTCTTTCTTACGACACTGGCGCTCTCGTCTGCGCGGAATCCTAAAACTTATATTATGCAATAATGTAGGGTCATCTAACTCAGCATGAATAATTTTAAAAAGTAAGACAGAATCTACGGAATCTCGACGGTCACATAATGATTCAAATCAAATCAAATCAAAGTATTTATTCTGTAAATAGGCTTATGCTAGCTCTTTTACATGTCATCTTATGACTATATATTTATATATATATTCTATTTTAACATAAATGCATCCTTATCTTCTACGAATTCCTTTACAGTATAATAAGCTTTCTGTAACAGCTGTCGTTTCACAGTTGCCCTGAATTTATCCATTGACAATTTCGTTAAATTAGATGGTAACTTATTATAAAAGCGCACACTGTTCCCCATAAATGACATATTAACTCTATTTAAACGTAATCTAGGAATCGCCAATTTATTTTTATTTTTTGTGTTATAATTGTGTATGTCACTATTCAATTTATACATGTCCATATTTTTCCTCACATACATTATATTTTCGTAAATATATTGGGAAGCAACAGTGAGAATATTGATTTCTTTAAATTTGTCTTTAAGAGACACTCGTGTTCCAAAATTATATATGTTACGTATTGCACGTTTCTGTAAAACAAAAATTGAATGAATGTCAGCGGCTTTGCCCCATAATAATATGCCGTAAGACATGACGCTATGGAAATATCCATAATACACCAGCCGTGCTGTCTCAACATCTGCAAGTTGACGGATTCTTTTAACTGCGTATGCTGCTGAACTTAGTCTACCTGCCAGTGTAGAAATGTGCGTACTCCACTGTAATTTTGAATCCAAGGTTAAGCCTAAAAAAACAGCTTTGTCTTCAAAATCTAAAAATTCGTCTTTTAAAACCACCCGTGCATCACTCGTATGCTGGACATTAGGCAAAGTGAATCTTACACATTTAGTTTTCATGGCATTGAGAAGTAAATTATTAGTAGTAAACCAATGAACTATAGAGGACAATACATCATTTATTTCATTTAAATCACTCTGTTTCCTTTTTACTTTAAATATAATAGATGTATCATCAGCAAAGAGAACCAGCTTATGTTTCTTATTAACTACATAAGGCAAATCGTTTATATAGACGAGAAACAAAAATGGGCCAAGAATAGATCCTTGGGGGACGCCCATTGAAGTAATAGACCCTAACGATTTAGTTCTATTTATGTCCACTTTCTGAATCCTGTTTATAAGATAGGACCAGATGAGATCAAGAGCCTTACACTTCACGCCATAGTGGTTAAGCTTGCGAATAAGAGTGTCATGATCAACGCAGTCAAAGGCCTTCGAAAGATCGCAGAACACGCCTATTGCATCTAGTTGTTGTTCCCAAGCTTCAAATATGTGTTTAATTAAGGTCGTACCTGCATCCGTCGTTGACCTGCCCCGTGTAAATCCAAACTGTTCTTTACAGAGTAGTTTATTAACATTAAAATGTGATAGCAATTGATCCAGAATTATTCTTTCAAAGATTTTACTAATTGCCGGTAGAATAGAAACGGGTCTAAAATTTGTAGGATCTCTTTTAGATCCGGATTTAAATAATGGAACGACTCGACTGTGCTTCATTAGATCGGGAAAAACTCCTATATCAACACATTTGTTGAAAATCATCGCCAAGTGAGGTGCAATATCACCCACTATCGATTGTAAAACTTTTACAGATAGGCCCCAAATATCCTCGGTCTTTTTTAAATTTAATGTCCTAAACGCTTTTACGACTGTTTGCGGCGTGACGTATTTGAAACAGAAAATAGATGAGCATTTCGTCACATTTGCTTTCAGCATATTTTCGGCCAAAGAGGAGGACGAGTTAAGCGATCTAGTCGTTTCAATAGGGATATTTGTGAAGAAACGTTCAAATTCATTTGCAACGTCTATATCTGATTTTACTAATCTATCACCTACTTTCAGGGCAAAATTAGGATCACGTGATTTCGCTTTAGCAGTCTCACTACTAATAATTCTCCACACGGTTTTGACTTTGTCGTTTGAGTCTTTTACTTTACGTGCAAAATATTTTGATTTAGCCATAATACATATATTTTTAAATAATTTACTATATGATTTAACATATTCATTGAAATTGGGGTCAGTATTTAATACTCTTAATGCATATAGTTCATACAGCCTATGTCTAGATTTGTGGATTCCAGGAGTAGCCCACTCATCAAAACTTACCCTATCCTTGCGTTTAACTTTTTTAACTTTAAAACATGTATTAAATTCAGTTTCTATACAGTTAAATAATTTAGAATAATACAAATTAGGGTCCTCTATACTTGGTTCTAGTAATTCTAGTTGAGATTTGATGTTATTACCAAAAGTCACCAACCTCTTTTCTGTGACCGTCCTGTACAAAATCTCTAAGGGTAGTTCATCCACCTTACCACTGAAACATGCTAGTTGACCAAAGTGATCAGAGCCTAACTTGTTAAAAACTAGCTTATCAGACGGGTCCCTTGTGCAAAAGATATTATCTATGCAGGTTGCAGTGGTGTACGTAACTCTCGTGGGTTCACAAAAAAGATTTATTAAGTCGTAAGACTTAAATAAATTTAATATACTGGATGATGTGCTGGTGTCCTCTAGCAGATTTACATTAAAATCCCCACAAACCACAATACATTTTTGGCTGTTAAACAATTTATTTAGGGCTTCCTCCATTATTGACTCGAAAAGAGTGAAGTCCGCAGACGGCGGCCTATATACACAAATTATTATAAAATGATCGAGTTCAGCACAAGACAACTCAATTGTTCTCTCGACCGACAAGCGAACTATATCTTTTCGCTCTTTATATTTAAGGTTTTTATTTATAATTATCAGAGATCCCCCACGGATACATTTCTGTCTAGAAAAATAGCTCACAACAGTGTGATTTTTAAAATTAAACATAACTTCGTGGCTTTTGAGCCAGTGTTCCGTAACACAAAGAACATGTACATTATGATTGTCAATAAATAAATCCACCTCCAGTTCCTTACTAGCTAGCCCCTGTATATTTTGATGGGCAACGTTAATCGTTGACTTATTATTCTTACTAATCACTAAGGTACCGGGCTCCGGCGGAAACGGGCGGCTGCCTGGTCCGGGGCGGCGCGCACGCGCAGTGGGGCACGCGACCCCGGTCTCAGGCGCTGTCAACGCATGGAGTTTAAAGTTGGCGTAGGCGCAGCCGGCGCAGTGTCGCCTGGCTCCGCGCTGTCGCCGGACCTGGCGCTAATAAAACTCAACGCGTACGCTTTGTCCTTCTTTATGCTATTCATAACGGGATCAATGTTATATGCTAATAGCTTAGCACAGTCAAAAATATACTTCCTAGGAAGGTGCGAATATTCGCAAGTGAGAACATAACTTCCCTCTATAAACTTATTCGTATCGAAATACGATACTTTTTTGTGATACAATCCCAGTCTATGTAAAATTAAGTTCAAATAATAAATGTCATTGTTTCTTTTGAGCGATAATGTGTTTGAATAAGGAAACGCACAAACAATTATCTTTCCAATATTTTTATTTGAGATTTTAATTATGGTTTCAGTAAAAACGCTTAAGTTATGTTTATTTAGATTCGAACTGTCACTCAAATACACTACCAACGTTGAGTGTTCGTCAAACGATTCGGCGGCGATTTGTTCGCTAATACGTTTTAGAGAGGTCTCTGGCATACAATTATTGACCACAACTTGATTCAGCAGGTCATGCATTATCAAACCTAGCCCTATACCTACCCGGTCGGTATATAGCACAGTCTTACGAATGGGAGTTCTCACACATGAGATTGCATGTTAAAACGCTTACATGTATCCGTATAATCTGTATACGTTCGCCCAGTCCTAAACGCAAGTGATATGCGTCATGATAGGAGCAAGGAGATCAAGGAGAGGATGGATCATCTTACGGCTAACGCTGTTGACACCAACGGCATTGGAGGAAAACATCACTGACAGCGAATTGAGCAAGAGAGAAAGGAGGAAAGTCAGGAGTTGGGATACTCGAAAGAAAGTTAAGAGTATCAGTCTTAACTGACCCACTTAAAGCGGTAGAAGAAGAGAAATGCTGGTTAAGCTTGTCAAAGTCGACATCATTGGGAATTGAAGTTTGAAGTATTCATTTCTTTCAAAATCCGGTAAACAAAAATGGAGATAAAAGATTGAAGAACCGATAACCGTTTGACTTATAATTCTATCTGTAGTGCAAAAGTAGGATGTACGATTCAAAACTTGTCAAAAATCGATGAAAACCTCGGGTAGCCCCTTAAGTAAAAAAGGCCAGGCAGGCTGTTACTTCAATAAATATTTATTTTTGTGAAACCCCTTGGAACTGATTGCTGATTGGCTTGCGGGTCACACCCTGTATACGATACAGAATCAAATATAAGTTGGTATAAATTAATTTTAAACCTAATCTTCTCTATGTCTTATTGCGTTTATTTCTGAAAAGGAATGGTAATTCTCAGAAGTAACCATTCTGTAACTCCTACCTCCTGCTTCATTTTCTCTTAATTGTGTAATTTATATTAAATAGAAAGATCTACCAACTCTAATTTTTCGGTTGACATGTGAATATTCTTCAAAATATTGTAATGTCTTCTTGAGCCGTATTTTAGCAGATTAGTTTGATTAACATTGTCAATTTATGTTGCTAAATTATTAAATAATACATTCGCCTAGTTTAATTTTCCAATAAATCTAATTAATGGGTTGTATACGATAATTTTAAATAAGAATTATTGAAAAAAAATGTTGGCTTGGTACAATTTTGATATTTTAAATATTTAAAGATACATAATCGTGTCTGTCTGTGGCAAACGCACACCGTTTGTTTTTCTCCACTACAAATAAAAAAAGCGCGCGTGTATAGTACGTCAAAAACTGTAAGAGTCTTACCGTCTTAAGTACGTCCTAAAACGCAAGCAAAAAACTACCCTCAAGTCTTGTTCGTTGTTAGTTCGTGTTGTATGTTGTTAGTTCTGCACAAAGTCGTTTTTTGCTTGCGGTCGTTTGACAATATTTACACCTATAGTTATACACCTGTGAACAAGGCCATGTATTATATTAGAGTATAATACTAGACAAATACGACCCAAACAAATAGGTTTAACAGTTGCCCAAATAGTACTATTGTAACTGGATGACTTGCCCAGCCAGTTGCTGCTAGACTTTTATGTTAAAAAGATGTCCTCTCAAGTCGGCTGCTCGAAATTAAAAACAAGTAAGTCCATTTTTGTCGAAAATCTGTTTTTTGACCCAATCGATTTCTCGCATTCTGATGCATTAGCCTGCTTTTTTATATATTTTTAATAGTAATACTTTTTTAGTTATTTAACAAAAACAATTCCAAGTAACTCAAATTAGTCAACAAATCTGAGCTAAATCCAAGTATCTCAGCTACAACTAGGGTAACATCAAGCAAATCAAATATTGTTACTTGCTTTTACCTTGGCTTAACTAGATACTTGTTTTTATCTTTGCCCGATTATAAAACTGGACCAGAATACCTATGAGTTGCTTGGATTTAATTTGGTTTGACCAACGACTTACTTGTTTTTAGCTCAGTAACCACAATCTAAGTGTTTGATTGGATTATTGCAAAAAATAAGAATACCCACTAACCTACATGAAAAGTGAATGCAGTGTCAATTCAACGTAGAAAAAGGTTCAAACTTAACTGCCTTCCAAATAGGCTCAACAACGCTCGAGGAATACGTTCTTCAAAAAAAAAAATTATAAGCAAAGTTGTACCACTAATGCCACTTAACTGACAAAAAGGACGATGCCCATTTCTGCCCCACCTGTTATTAAAATATACAGAGACATCATTAAGTAGGCATTCGTAATTAATTCGACTTTGATTTTTGGGATAATTGTAGGATTAATTAAAGCTTGCGTTTATTATTCACTGATAAAACGTGATTAATGCATTTCCGATTTACAAATAATGGTGACATATTTAAACATATTGCTCCTAGCGGTGAGTAGCAGGCAACTGTATCTGTCAGTTATGCTATGTAATGCTGTCTCCAAATATTCGCCTTGACTGTTTTTAACACGACCAGAAACAATTAACAAGTAGGCATGCTTAATTATTTTGACATAGATTTTTGGGATAACTGTAAGATTCATTAAACCATGCGTCTATTATTCACTGATAAAACGTAATTAATGCGTTTCCGGTTTACAATGATGGTGACATATTTAAACATAGTGCCCCTAGCGGTGAGTAGCAGGCAACTTTATATGTCAGTTATGCCATGTAATGCCATCGAGAATTATTGAGCTGAATTCAGATGAATATTGCTATGTAGTGTTCGTTTTTTTGTCTAAACATATATTACGGCTCCATATATTTCTGGTTTAGTAATGTACTAAGTACAAAAAATGAACCTATTTATAAGTTCATTCAAATAAGACATGTTTCAGGTAGGTACCTAGTTAACACATCACACTTATTCGTTGTAAAAGTAAGAATAACTACTCATTAAGTCTGAATCGTGGACGACCAGGCCAAGGTCCACTCAGGGCTACATAGCCTCAGATCATGATGATGATGATCCAATCACCTTTCTTGTATAGAAAATACTTCTATAAAAGTATTCCAAGAAATTAATTGGTTAATGTCATTAGACACGCCTTCGGAAAAAAATTAGCACAGTCTGTTTAGCATATGCGCCTAGCTAAGTAATTACAAGGCGTAATTTTTCAATCAAAAAATATAGGAAGCCACCTGGTATAAATCAAAAATAAGAAATATATACTAAATCTACGTCCAAAGGACTTTTAAATAATATATACGTTAACTTTGCACTTGGCAATTTTTGGTGGGGCACGCGTCCATACTAATTTGGTCATCGTCCTTTTGGCATGATTTGCCGGAAACTGACGAAGTTGCTGATTTGATCCGTGTGAAAGGCATGAGACACTCCAGTAAAGTTTTCCACCATGTCTAATAACAAGCAATTACCGTAATCTGTTAGACTTAAATAAAAAAAAAATGCATTAACATTTTTCTTTTATTCGAAAAATTATGAACCTTATACCAAAAAACAAGTATCTCAAGATACTTGCTTTTAGCGCGTGGTTAAAGCTTTTTTTTAATTTATAAACAAGCTAAAAACTATTTTCAGCTGCATACCTGTAACGGTAGTAGTTACAGGTGTCTGAAAAACACATGTTGCAGGTAAAATATTTTTAAACCTTCAGACACAAAAAAAAAATCAGTATGTCGTATATTTTTAGAATAAATAGTCTTTAAACTTAAAAAACGTTTTTTGGCTCTCCTGTACAATTAGCTAAAACCTAGTTACTTTTTTAGGGTTCCGGAGCCAGAATGGCAAAAACGGAACCCTTATAGTTTCGCTATGTCCGTCCGTCCGTCCGTCTGTCCGCAGCTTAGCTCAGAGGCTCTTGGTACTAGAAAGCTGTAACTTGGCATGAATATACATATTAGTCATGCCGACAAAGTGGTAAAATAAAATCTTGAAAAACATTTTTTTTTAGGGTACCTCCCCTACATGTAAAGTGGGGATGATTTTTTTTATTGTCGTCTACCCCATAGTGTGGGGTGTCGTTGGATAGGTCTTTTAAAAATATTGGGGGTTTGTGGAAACAATTTTTCGATTAAACGATCCGTTTGAGAAATATTAAGCCTTAAAGTGCTAATTTTTGTTAGACTCCAGTGTCCCCACCCCCTGCTAGCTAAATGGTTGTTTTGGGATATGTGAAAAAATTCATGGTAGTAGTACATATAACGAAGTTAAAAGGAAAACTATCACAGCTAAGTAGGCTTTACACGTTTACGAGTAATAGTCGACCAACTTATAAAATGTACTTCAAGAAGTAATAGTTTCGTACAAATTCTATTGTAACTTATTATTATATATAATGGTACGGAACCCTTCGTGCGCGAGTCCGACTCGCACTTGGCCGGTTTTTATTTTAATTTCGAGCAGCCGAAGTGTGGTTGAGATTTGAGAAGAAGAGTGATGACGGAACAGTGATGAAGTTCAGGATACAAGACCTGCCAAAGGAGAGGATCTTAGAAGCTACGGAACTCATGGTCACGTATTTTGCGAGAGACGAACCTTTTCGAAGAGCAATAGGTAAGTCAGATGTAATTCACCGAAACGAGAATAGATATCAATGACGTATGATACCATGTCCCCGTATGTTGTCGAGTTAGAATAACACCTACCCCTTTGTTCCCTCGGGTGTCGTAGGAGGTGACTCCGGGGTATACATGTGTTGTTGGCGATAGGTTAGGAATCAAAATCACATTATCTCCGTCTGTAAATCCACAATTTTAAGATGTGGCGCTGAAATTTAAAAGTATGAGATCTGCCTACCCGCTTTTGGGAACACCGTCATTTATATCACTGAAATCCTTATTCTGATTAGGTCAAATTGGCCCAATACTTCATAACCGTAATAAAACAACTGTTGCAGGGTTCTCAAACAGTCCAGAAGCATTAGAAGAATATAGAAAGTATGCAGAGGAATCTTTCCGAGCGAGTCGCAACGTGATGAGCTGCGCCGACACGGACGATGAGAACCCGGCCATAATGGGTATTTCCTCAATAGATCTCGTTTCAGAAGTGGCTTGGAATCTGGTAATAACCAAACGTAAAGTGTTAGTCTTTATAGTCAACAAATAATTGGGAGATATGGAGCGTTATACAAACAGCCTCGAATATAATTATATATCATGGAGACGGGAAAGGTCGAGGATAGAGCTGCCGCGAGGCAGATCACCAGCTAGATAAAGTGGTTAAATCATCAAAATTATAAAAAATGGCCTATTGGTCATGGCCATTGAAGGACTGACTGCATGGGCTAGAAAGTCTATGCACTATGGCCTTCTATGAGTCAATGAGATAAAGGATAACCTGTGGAGCTGTCTTCACGCTGATACAGGGTCTCTCATAAATAAGTGAAACCAAAAGATTTTTCGAAAAACCCAAATGCTTTTTTACAAACATTGGTGCCTATGTCTATGTCGATATCCGTGAAATGGTTTAAGCTGTAGGGCGTGTCCAAGAATAATACATACACACATACATATACATACATACATACATACGCTCGAAAAACATATCCATCACCCTTCGGGTCGGGTAAAAATAAGCCAGAAATTCTACTAATCATATAGCACCATATAGCACGTCTCAGACAACTTACTGCCAAGTCTTGTCGCGTGCGACTTGGGGATACCTTTTTCACTCGCACTGTGCAAATTAGAAAGAGGAGGGTTTATTTTCTCGTCTCGCGTCACGGCTTCGTCATCGTCAGTTGTGCTAATTGGGAAATCTTTGGTGGGTGATTTTTCTCTGTCTTCATATTTTCTTCACGCTCTTTGAAGGAATTTTAAAAGTTATTTTAATCAAGTAAAATCCAGAAACAGTGTCCAGGTTTACAGTATATTCTGAGGCAGGGATCATTCTTGCCTGACAGTGCCAAATGGGAATGAACCAGAGTCTTTTGCTACAGACTTGAGGAAGTCTGGCGTCGTCCTTTTTACCGACACAGGAGACGTTTTCCCTTATCAAGGGCCTCACAATTCTCAAAGTCCAGCTGACGACGTAGACGAGGTGTAGTCATTCATGTGATCCGCACAGAGGGATATCCTCCCTCTTTAAAATCGTGCAGTAATTGAGATTCGGACTTATTACATACTAGCTTTTGCTCGCGACTTCGTACGCGTATAAATTATTGTTTAAGTACATGATAACCTTATGTTTGACCATACATCTGACAAATTTGAAAATAAAGATTTCATTTACACAGACTGTGCGGTGTGCGCGTAACAAATCACTTCGGCTCTAAATAATCCTAATAACCCTCATAAACTTGTTCGTCAATAATATTATATAGATGCCCAAAGTATCCTTTTAGATGCCTCCCTATGCGAGCCCCAGGTCCGAAGGCCCTAGGGCGAGCCCAACGGACACTCATTATCCTCAGGTGTCTTGCAAGCGAGACCTGAGGTCAAAGTCCCGAAGGTGAGCGGCGAGGCAAGCGAGGCCGAACGCCGAGCTTTTCATTGGAATTAAAGGCCTAAAGCAATAATAAAGATAACTTTAAAATTTAAATCACTCACAGCCAACAACCTAAAACATTGTCTCACGAATTGGCTTCTGGACAGATGTTTTTACAGCCTAAAAATGTATCTCGAGTGCAAATAGGTTTCAGATTTGACATTTGTTACTTATTCTATTTATATTTTATTCAATGCCTCCTTGTGTTCGTAACATTTATTAATTTATTGACAGTTTTGACTGTATTTTGACATTCGTTATTTTATTTTATTTTTTTAAATCAATAACTAAATAATTGGACACACCGAACTTGAAAATATTGTACACCATCCTTAAACTGTATTCAGCAAATAAACGATTTGTATTTGTATTTTGATTTTGGGTTTTACGGTTCGCAACGATACGGGGTTCTTTCAGATGAATCAATTTGGCCATTTCATAGTTTTAATTTTGGTTCCATAAACGTGAAAATAAATAATACGTTTATTATAACGGTGTCAATATTCAATTCATACCCTAACTGTACGCTGCGCAAGACGAGCGAGCAAGGAGGCCTCAGAATTAATCCAGGTATTTCAATTAATTATTCCCCAAGCTTTATTTCAGTTCTTTTGCGGTGTTTTATCAAGTAGTTAAGGTGGATCGTTACACTTTATATTAATATTAAGAAATGAAATCAAAACCATAGGTAGTTCACGTCCCGACATTGACACTTGCGGTTGAAACCTGCGGGGCTAGAAGTGACGCCGCGCCGCGTCGCGAGTCGAGAAAGATCTACCCTCCTTTTTGTAATTTGCACTGTGCGAGTGAAACAGGAAACGCTAGTCGTGCGCGAAGCGACTTGCCAGCAAGTTGAGCTAGGAGTACGAAAACTCCTCAATTTATGAACTTTTAGTTTTGTTTTGCAGAATGCTGGTAAAGGAACGGATGAAACTCAAAAGATCAATGCAATATACTACGAAGGTTATAAATATTTTAACGTGATCAATGAGTTGAACCTCAGCACTTACTATACCGACAAGTCTTTGTTGGTTGTTCCGGAATACAGGGGAAACGGCATGGCAGAAAAGTTTCTAAAAGTCAGGTGTGGGTTTATTAATAACAATTAAAGTAATATAAAATTAGTATTAATACAATAGACCACAGTAGCACCTGGCGACGACTGATGATAAAAAAATCGCCTTGTTTATTCCTCTCATCATCATATCATTCGAATGACGGGCACTTGCTGGGCCTAGGCCTTTATTTATTTATTTATTTATTTTATGAAACAAACGGTCATACAAAAGTATAATATTACTTGTTAGTTAATTACAAATCAGACCTATAGTTTCCAATATGTATCACAAATTAAAGCAAAAACTTAATTTGAAAAAGATTACATAGTTGCAGTTATTAGTTGCTACAAATAAAAATAGAAAATCTTGCGACAAGGTAAACAATGACAAAGAGAAGCGAGCAAAAAACACTAAGTACTACTACTATTACATTTGCAAGTACCTAGGTAACCTAACTTTGTTATAGGAATATAAATAAAAATTATCTAGATGCAATTTTAAAGACATTTTTTAAGGAACTTATAGTACAATTAAATATATCAATATCTTTTAGTTTATTGTTATTGTTATAATTATAAAGCCCAGAGGCACGCTTAATAAACATATTCTTTGCATAACTTGTTCTACTACGAGGGACGGAAAATAAATGTTTACTACGACATTGGCGTTCAATTTTACGTGGAACTCTAATTTGTATATCTTGGAGCAAGCTAGGAGCGTCAAGATGATTATGTATTATTTTATGAAGCAAAACTGAGTCAACACAGTCTCTACGACACTCAAGTGATTGCATATTGTATTTATTTATTTATTTATTTATTTATTTATTCCAAACAGATTACACAGTATGACAGTGAGACACCAAGGCACTGTGAAATGCATAAGTACAATAATTATATTTAACAATGAAAACTAATAATTGCATATACATATTTAAAAAATAAACTATATCAATACTTCACTGAAGATGGACGATCATCCATCGCCTCACATAACTTCTTACACTCATCACATATCATCTTCCAACTACTTGCAAAAACATCGCAGTCAGGTGTTGACTTGAGAAGCGCGTTCAGATACTGCAAAGCACGAAGTAATGGTGATTTCCTATGCGCCACAGTGCGCGCTTTAGGGACTGCTAGCAAGTCGCGATTTCGTGGTCTAAAATTAAAATTCAATTGAGACACAGAAGGCACGAGAAGTCGAACCAGTTGAGAGACCAGCTGGGGACAATCCGAATCCCCACGTAATATTCGGCATGCCCCAGTCACGAGTGCATAGTTACGCCTCACTTCTAAAGAATTGAATCCTAGAGTGCCAAGCAAAAACTTCGTCGGGTAAAGGAAAGGATAGTATCCATAGTTTTTTTTATACAAAAAACGCAGAAACGCTTTTTGGATCTTCTCCAGAAGCAAGGCGTAGGTAACTTCGTGGGGGTTCCATACAATACACGCTGCCTCCAGTTTGCTCCTAACTAATGCGGTGTAAGCAATCCTAATGGCTACGGTGTTATCAAATTCGCGAGCAATCCGGATAACAAAACCCAATCTCCGGTAGCAGTCAGTAGCTAGGGTTTTCATATGCTCATGAAAATCAAGACGTGCATCAAATGTAACTCCTAAGTCTTTGATGGAGTCAACGCGTTTTAAAGATTCCGCTCCAAGCAGGTAATTTATTGTTATGGGACTACGAGTACGGGTAAAAGACATTACAGAGCACTTCTCAGGGTGGAAAAGAAGGCCATTTGCAATACTCCATTGATAAATACGGTTGACATCCTCTTGGAGCGATTCACCGTCAGACAGTTGCTGCAAGCCATAAATGAGCTTTAGGTCATCAGCATAAAGAAGACATTGGGCATATCGAGGGAGAGACGCCAAGTCATTTATCATGATGCCGAACAGAAAAGGGCCCAGTATTGAGCCCTGGCTTACTCCAGAGCGAGTGTGGTAGGGATTGGAAACAAAGCTTCCGTGTTGCACGTACTGCTGCCTGTCGCGTAGATAACTTGCAAAAAACTGTATCAGTTTCGGCGAGAAGCCGATATTACATAACTTGCTCAGTAATATGTCGTTATCTACGCGATCAAAGGCTTTTTTAAAATCAAGGTACAACACGTCCACCTGTATTCCTTTATCCAAATGCTCAGAGATAGAGTCTACCAGGGTTAGGAGGTTCGTCTCGACTGATCGTCTAGGCCTAAAACCGTGTTGTGAGTCACAGAGAAAGGGCTTTGTTTGAGAGGCAACATGTTTGTTTATTATGGACTCAAACAACTTCGCGATCGAAGAGAGTATCGCTATGGGACGATAACTCTCAACCTTAGAGGCATCTCCCGACTTAGGAATCGGTCGCACCCGTGTCAACTTCCACTCATTCGGATACTCCCCTGTGAGTAGAGCTAGGTTGAAAATATAAGCTAAAGGCAGAACTAGCCAGTCTTTGCAGCCTTTCAGTATATACGCTGGGAAAGCATCTGGCCCCAACGAGCTTTGGGGCTTTAGGCGAGCAATGCCGGAATACACGTCCTCGGAGGATATAGTATGAATATTAATTAAATTTGCCGAATTCGTCCCATCCTGTTCAACAGTTTTATTATGGTCAAGTAATGGCACGCAAGGTAGAAAGACGCTTGAGAAAAAGTTTGCGAATGCTTGAGCAGCCTCAACACCCTCATAAGGCTTACCATCATAAGTCACCCTGCTCTCAAACCCACCCTTGGATCTTAAACTATTCATATGTTGCCAAAAAACTCGAGGATTAACTGTTAAGTTAGTCTGAACTCTACTAATATAATGTTTGTAAACTTCTGCCGTTCGCAATTTTATGTCGGCTCTGAGTTTAGAAAAAATGACGTATACTTCTACATCTCCTGTGCGTTTCCACTTACGGTGAAGAAAAGCTTTCCGTTTAATGTCAGCAATAAGATCCGCTGTAAACCAAATAGGATATATTCTGCAGGGCTTATTAGGCCTTTTCTTCCTTGGTATACAGGTATCGAAAATGTCATAGATTAAATTATAAAAGCGATCTACAGCGACATTAACATCTTGGGCTTCGAGAACGCTCTCCCAAGTCACGTCGGAGATCAGCTGGTAAAGAAGTTCGTAATTACCCTTGGAAAAATTCCAATCACGCCTCATATCAACATTACTAGGGTCAATCCCCGCGGGACTACTTAATGCTTTTTTGAGCGGTATTGAAATTTCAAGAGGTGGATGATAGGAGTCGGCATATGGAACCAGACTACCCTCCGGGACTTCACTGACCGAAACACCATGAGCGCGCTCTCGCACCAACACCACATCTAGCACTCCTCCATGCGCATTAACTACTTCATTCATCTCTTTAAACTCGCAGACTGTAGTAAAATAACAAAAGTAACTTAAAACACTAGTTGATGCATACTTAGGGTTAAGGTTCAAGTCACCAACAATTATAACCACGCCGATAGAGTCAATAAACGATTCAATTTTTTGAAAAAACTGCATGTAAACACTTTCAGATGAATTAGGTGGAATGTAAACAGCACACAGATGAAAAAGTGTTTCACCCAGTACGAAAGACGTCCACAGGTCCTCACCGTCAACAGTTGTGGCGGATTAAAGATTCAAAATAATCATTATATTCATTGCCAGTTATAAAGTCAAGGGATCTTAAGAACTTTTTCTGCAGTCTCTCAATCCTATTTATATGAACACTATAAAAAGGATTCCATACAGCACATGCGAACTCGAGCCGACTACGGACGTAACTATTATATAATATTTTAAGTGTCAGAGGATTTCTAAAAGGTTTACCAACACGCAGTATAAAACCCAACTGCTTAAAAGATTTTCCCAGAATGGAATCGATATGTGGTATGAAAGACAGTTTGTCGTCCAAAATGACGCCAAGATCACGGACTTCTTTCACTCTTACTAAATCCTTATCACATAACCTGTAATTAAAAATAGACGATTCCTTTTTTCTGCTAAAACTTATGATATTACATTTATCTGGATTTGGAGGCCTTCCCCAAAGAGTACCACAATATTGGGTCCAGCGCCACCCGTATCCAGCGGACTCCCGCGATGTTTACCAAGTCTTTAATCGACCTTGTGAGGGATCTACTCACGTTCCGCCTTGCGCTACGTTGCGGTCCGGTTTTATTCGCTAATTATCGTCATATCATACAAAGTAAGTGCTAGTTAGATACAAGACTCCACTTCCAGGCTATTGTCTGTCTTCGTCGTTCACTTTTATATAAATAAAAAAAACAACTACAACTTACCTTACTTATCAATTATAAAGGAGTAATCCTTACACTAAACTTAGTTAGTTTTTAGAGTAGTCGTGGTCAACGGGTAGAACTTCCTACAGTACACTGTACTGTTTTTTTTACTGTGTTGTATTACTATTGAGATGTGCAATAAAGGGTATTGTAACAATCCATATATTTTGAGGGTAGATAATTACTCGTCTTAGTACCAACTATTATAATACTGAGGGTAGAAATCCGACGAGTAACACTGGGTGGGGAATGTCACGGAAGGTTTTGAAACAAGTCCATCCAGCTCGGAACGGACACTTCGTGATCAGATTCAGGCTAATGCAGTCACATAGACTACAAAGATGTACTTTTCGATTATAATTTCGGATTGTGCCATTTTGTACGAACGGTGTTATTTTGTAGCGTGTTTTTAAGAGTAAGACTAAATTTGGTTAATCTAAAAAACGTGGTTTTCCTCGTGTTCCCCCACTGAAGGTTTCAGTATTGGTATTGAATTGTACACTTTTGCACTCAGTCCTTATTGGTTCATGGCATTTTAGACGTATTTTAATTTCAGACGAATGATGTGTTATGCGCACGGAGTACCGTTGACAGGAGCGTGGATGAGTCACTTGGCCACCCAGAAAGCCGCTGATAGGGACGGCTGGGAGACCTTGTGTGAAAGGTCTTACGAAGAGATCTCGCGCAAGCATGGCATCAGGTTTGAAGGCGTGCCACCGACCGTCAAGCTCATGGTGGGCAGGCCTCATCCGGACTACCCTGCTGTTGTCGGCCTAGTTTAATAACAGCAGATGTAACCATACGTCAGGCGAATGCAATTCTAGGAGGGTCGAACTACTACAGTAGAGGTCGAAGAGATGTTTACATCTTTGCATCTTATTCCTTTTAACAAGAAAAATATATAAATATCTTTGTTATTTAAATTAAACAGTTAAAGTTTACACATAGTTTTCGTGATATCGTCAAGTAATAATAATAATAATAAATCAGCCTATATAATCGTCAAGTATTTTCTTTTATTCATTTCAATCCTGGAAAACTACCCGAAGACATGTTTTATTGAGATTAATGCAAACCTTAATGTTTAATTCGATTGTCTTACGTTTACGACAGGCACTTGTGTGCATAAAGTTCAGAAGCTAATCTTTCATTTTATTCGAGTTGTAATTAAGTACATTTAAACTGTCTTTTAAAGCTTTGAATATGGTGAAAGTTTTGTGAAATATGAGTTTGCAGCTTTGTAAGTTTGTGAGTAAAATTTTTGTCAAGGGACAATCAAACTTACCAGCTATCAGTTTCAGGATGCTGTTGCTGCTCCCGCGCATTCTATTCATACTCGAGGCAAAATACGGGTTTGAAGAACATTAATTTATAACAGCGTTTTGTTTGTTGATTTCATTTGAAAATGTTATTCTAAGATGATTTACTCAAGAATCCGACAAACTTTCCACCCGGAAGTAATTATGTAGATTTAAATGAAGCATGCATTATCTTTTTTTGTACCTACGATTTATCTTGAATATTATAGAGCAAATTTAAATGAATCAAAATAAAGACAAAAACATCCATTAATATTTTTACTGACTTTTTAGAAGCCAGTTAACTTATAATATTTTCGATGTCGGATTTTTGTCGGATTTTGTCGCTGGGTAACTATTTAATTGATAATATATCCGTTATACATAAAAAATAAGCTATTGCAAATTATTTCCAAATTGACATTTTTTCCGTACAAGTTGTCAGTTCATTGCCTGGACTATCAGGACTTTCAGGAGAGAGGCAGACTTTTTGCGCCAAACGGCGTCAAATCCGCGTCTGTACGCGCCTCGGCAAACATAAATGACGCACTGCAGAAGCGCGGCAGCCGCAACAGCGCCCTGAAGGCATTATTAAATTGGATGCGCAGAGCAGCGCAGCTATAAAGCCAACATTTTGGTTGGACTCTTAATCCGCATAAACCTCATGTCCTTACCTTTCTCTTTATTCTACACCGGACTTGACAACGCAACGGAGCCACACTGTTTCGTTGCCTAAATAATAATCTTAAGAGGGGGCGTATCGCCAGGGAAAAATCAGAAATCACCCGCGCGCCCCGTACCTGCCGCGCTGATGCGTCTATTACTGCCCCGCTCCTTCTCGCATAGTATATGCCCCGACAGTCAGATGAAACATGATGAATACCTATAGATAATTATAATAAGTGGAAAGAAAGACAAAATCTGTAAGTACCTATATTTGAAGATATAATTTTAGCTAGTAGGTAAGTCAGTTTCGAGAGCTATAACTGAAATATGACCTTCCGTTTTTTTACTAAATCAGGTAAGGGTTGTAATTTAGCATAATAATGTCTCGTAAAAGGCTAAAGCAAAAAAACAGCTATAATCGAATTTAAACTTTTGTGAGACATATCTAAAATACTACTAATAAATCCACGGTTAAAAAATTAACGTAAATGTCACGGCAGGCGACATGTTTCGAACTCTTCGGGAGTTCTTCTTCAAAACAAACATCGAAAACACTAATCCTGAAGAAGAACTCCCGAAGAGTTCGAAACATGTCGCCTGTCGCGTCATTTAATACGTGAATTTATTAGTAGCATTAAAAAAAAACTGTAATTTATTATGAAAACTTCGATCATGTTTATGAAAGCCAGATTTTCAGGCCACTGTGTGGCGGCCAAATTTTTCAATTCTGACCCCGTGTCATGGTCGGCCTTATCACGCGATAAGTGACAGGATAGAGCGTCCGTCACTGCCTGACACCGTTTGATAGAACGAGACGATGCCCCTATCTTGTCACTTATCGAGTGATAAGGCCGACCATGATACGGGGTCTGATCTCGGATTCGTACTTGGAGACAATGGAGACGCTTTGGCCCTTTAGTTATCAATTTTGAACATACTCGTATTAAAGAAAAACTGCAAAATTGTGTTCACTTTTTTTAATATAAAAATGTCCAACTTCGCAGGCAATAATTCGGGTGCAGACTCGAAAATTATTATTACTCCAAAAGAAAGAAGGCAAAAAAATATGCATAGTGATGAAAATCCTATTCAGATATCTCAAAGAATTACGAAGATACAACCGTTTTAATATTGCTTGTTAGAGAGAGAAAACGCAAAAGGTGTGTGACGTCACATTACAGGATGCTGCCGGCAGGCCGCGTCGACGGCGTCGCCGACCACGATGCGCGCGGCACGTTGCCGTCTTCTGTGACGTCACATTCTTCCAGCGTCATCGTTTCATATGAAGTTTGTAATCGCGGAAAGGCGGGGTGTCGAACTTAAAGAGTTTGAGTCATGCGATAATAGACTTTATTTCTACTTAAGGGGTACATGTACCATACATTGAACGCTTCCAGAACTGTTTGGGGTATCCAAGCTAGGTTGAAGTACCCTAAAGCAGCAACGGTTTTTACTAGTACCAAGACGCTTAAAAGATTCAGCTAGGTGAGTGCTCAAAGCGTGCTAAGTACTAATTTCCCTACTGGCGGAATACAATAAATCGGTGCACTGCTCCGAGGGTCATGATTCTACGGGAAACAAACGATAGCGCGTTCTATTTCGACGACGGCGCCATCTATTGAGGACCGTCGGAAGCGCAGCATGTACATTGGCTTTAATAGTATGGGCGATGCGGTACTACTAACGCCATCTAACGTCATATGGTGTTACAAGTTCCGTTTTGCGAAAAAGGGACAGAACACATCCCTTCTTAAAACTTTGGACACTTATAACTTCGTGATTATTTAACCTTTTGCGTTGATTTTTTCTCCATTTGACTAATTTTTTTATCCTTCTTCGAGAAAATATCACAATATTTTATTTAGTGTCTACGCCCCTATTGTTGGAATCTAAAAGCGTCACCCGTGATGACTTTAAAGAAAAAAAATGACAATAATTACACGGTTCACCCACGTATTAAACGTCACTACGGGTGACATGTTTCGAACTCTTCGGGAGTTCTTATTCAGGATTGAGTGTTTTCGCGGCGGTGTCGCTTGAATCACGACAAGATTCAAGCGACCCCGCCGCGAAAACACTCACTTTATAGAGTACAAATTACTTTAATTACCCAAGGAATACCACTACCTACATTTTGTTGCTTAAAAAACCGCCGAAGCTATAACTGAAATATGGCCTTCCGTTTTTTTACTAAATCACGTAAGGGTTGTGAGCTAGCATAATAATGGCTAGTAAAAGCCTAAAGCAAAAAAAAGCTATAATCGAATTTAAACTTTTGTGAGACATGTCTAAAATACTACTAATAAATCCACGGTTAAATTCACGCATTAAACGTCACAACAGGCGACATGTTTCAAACTTTTCGGGAGTTCTTCTTCAAAACAAACATCGAAAACACTCATCCTGAAGAAGAACTCCCGAAGTGTTCAAAACATGTCGCCTGTCGTCTCGTTTAATACGTGAATTTAACCGTGAATTTATTAGTAGCATTAAAAAAAAACTATAATATATTATGAAAACTTCGATCATGTCTATGAAAGTCAGATTTTCAGGCCACTACAGCCACAGACAGCGGGAAGCGACTTTGTTTTATACTATGTAGTGATAGTGATAATCTTTCATAAAGTAAATACACCATCGACAGAAAAATGTTCGTCTAGTTTTGCATGTACTGCACAAATTATTCTAAGAAGCCGGTCACCCGCCGATCGCTGCGTAATCTTATAGTTGTATTTTGAACTTTAAGATCTATATGTTAAGGTCGACTTTTAAATATATTATTTCAAAATGTAGCAAAATATCTACTGGAATGTAATGATACGTTCATTCACTGGACGAATATACTGGGTCACAATATTAAGGAAATAATTATGTTCATCGTGCTGTCGTGAGAGCACAGAACGTAGTCCTCTCGTCTCAGCGGAGCGATTACGACTGACTCCGCCCGCGAACGGCAACAAAAGATATACAGAACCGCACGAAACACGCGACGGGAGAAAGGGTATCGCGCTAAATAAAAAAGGCCTATACGCCAAATACGTTTCACCTCAATAAGTCTGAAAAGGGACTACATAAAAATACCCCGCTAGTACTTTCATTAGGTAATGTGAAAAGCTATTATACACTCAACTTTTACTTAATTTATATGCACGGGAACCTCACACTATTGAAATTGAGTAAAAATAAGACATGTTTTGGCGGTTCATTTCTATCGAGGCAATTTTGGTTTTGTATGGTTTTGTTCAGACGATTCAATTGCAAATATGATGTAGTTTTGGTATGTTCTTTTTCCTGGCATTCGCTTTAGTTTGTCATAGGTAAATATTCAATCTAAGAACCCCGATTTCGCGGAGCGCCCCCTCTTAATAGAATAGAATAGAATAGAAAAAAAATATTCGTGACAACACAACAAAAATACTTACCGACCGCACCAAATCCCTTTTTACTATTAAGTACTAACCTAGACTAAGAATAACTAACACCAGTGGACCTCATAGATGTCTTGTAATAAATTGAAAATAAAATAAATAAAAAAATAGCCCATAGCTTTTGCAATGTCTCATGTATGTGATTTAACTAACTAAAATAATAAAAGTTCAGATTCCAGTGTGCGTGGTTACTTCCTTTGGTTTTAAGTTAAAACCAAAGGAAGTAACCACGCACACTGGAATCTTTAACTCGCCATATCTCTACTTACGGCTATTACAAACAGCGAAAAGCTTAACGATTCATATACAACATTTATCAAATCCATTTACTTAATAAAATTTAATTACAAAAAAAATTAACCCTCCTTTATCTCTGGCCTTCAAAAGTTTTTCTTGAACGACACCGTTACAATAACGCCCAAGATTATCGCGATGTTCGCCGCCCAAGTTACCGCAATTAATTATAACTTCGTAACTAGAGTAAAAGAGATCGGATCTAAACTCCGCTAATTCCGAAACAGTTGTTGGTAATTTGGGCGTTTAGGACTAGTCAGACCTTCGTCAAGTCGAAGATGTAACCATATTTAATGGACTACCTATTGCTTTAAAAAATATAATCATACTTTGCACATACAAGTAGATAGTTTAAATCAAATTAATTAAATTAAAAATAAGTTAAATCTAAATAGCTGCGCTGTAGGTGTCTGTCTGACACCTCGGCATAATGCTGAGACAGCGACCGATTCACTGCCGCGAAGACACACACATTATGTGTAAATTGTATTGTATTTGTACTCCCTTTGTCTCTGTGTGTCTTTTGCGTAGTGAATAAATGTCTTCTTTCTTTCTTTCTTTCTTTCTTTCTTTCAAATATGGCCCACGAGGCTTTGCACCGAGGATGCTGGCGGAATTTCCTCGTTGAATGCAATTCTGACTGCACGAGACGCACGCTTGAATCTGGAGCAGCCCGACTGGGGGAGTACCTCCGCCTTACAGAAGACCACAGCCATAATACCACTGCTGCCTACTCCGTAGGTATGTACTGTTGTGTTCCTGATGGTGAGTAAGGTTCCCAGAGCTCCAACCACAACCCCCCCTTTCTAATGATGATGGCGCAGTTAAAGAGGTTACCCCAGGAGGGTACCAGCTGCACTAGCGCTGGAGAATCCCTCTCTGGGCTTCCACGCTCGGTAACATTATGCCTGAGCGTGGACGCCGAGACCGCCCCACGTCGTACTCTGGGGGGGGCAAAACCGCGCTCATTCATCTGCCATCTGCCCGAGGCAAGAGCAAGGCAGCTCCGGCACCCCTTGCTACGCTGGCCGTGGACTTCTGCAACATCAGGGGTTTACATTCCAATCTTAATGCTGTCCACCTACACCTCGAGACAGCAAAGCCGGCCTTGCTTTTCTTGACCGAGACGCAGATATCGACTCCAGCGGACACATCTTACCTGTTCTACCCTGGGTACGGACTGGAACACTCCTTTTCGCCCAGGGCGTGTGCGTGTACGTTAGAGACGATATCAGTTTTCGCCGCCTCAGCAATCTTGAAGGTAGGATCCACCCCACCACCTTATGGCTTCGTATCGACAACGCTGACCATCCCCGTGTCTATTCGTGTCTATACAGGTCCCATAGTGGTGATGCCGAAACTGACCGACTCATTGAGCAGATCCAAACGGCTGCAGACTCTGTGCAGCAGCAGATCCCATCCGTTGAGATTATTGTACTTGGTGATTTTAATGCCCACAACGCCGAATGGCTCGGCTCTAGCAAGACTGATCATGCGGGTAGATCTGTTTTTGACTTTGCTCTGGCATATGGCTTGACACAATTGGTTACTGCGCCTACGCGAATCCCAGATGTGGAAGGCCAGGAACCTTCCCTGTTGGACCTTCTGCTGACCTCTCATCCGGTTGACTACCATGTATCCGTTGAAGCCCCACTCGGTTCTTCGGATCATTGCTTGATCCGGAGTACGGTGCCACTCGCGTGCCCGCCGCGTCGGCGAGTTGCTTGTGGCCGCCGTGTGTGGCACTATAGGTCAGCAGATTGGGACGAGATGAGGTCCTTCTTTGCATCTTACCCTTGGGGGCAGGTTTGCTTCACGCCGGATGATCCCAACGTCGTTGCTGATTCTGTTGCTGACGTGGTACTGCAGGGAATGGAGCTTTTCATTCCTTCTTCTGTGGTCCCTGTTGGTGGCAAATCCCAACCCTGGTTTGGTCGCTTCTGCAAAATGGCCTCTCGCCGAAAGCATGAATGTTACCAAGCCTGGGTAGACGCAGCGGCAGTACGGGATGAAAAGACTAGCGTATTAAAAAAGGAGTTTAACTTGGCCTCCAGGTCCTTCAAAAGAGATATTGCCAGAGCAAAGTCGCTGCATATTGGTAGAATTGGTGAGAAATTAGAGCGCCTCCCGTCGGGAACTCGTGCGTTCTGGTCTCTTGCCAAAGCTATCCAGGGGAATTTCTGCACGCCATCTTTTCCGTCTCTGCTCATGGATAACGATTCATTGGCCCACGACGCAAAAGACAAAGCCGATATTCTGGGTAAACTCTTTGCGTCCAACTCGACTTTGGATGACGGGGGAAACGCGCCGCCGACCATTCCGCGGTGTGAGAGCTGTATGCGGGATATCCGGTTCAACCAAAGCTCGGTGCGTAAAGCTCTTCTTTCCCTCGACACTCATAAGTCGAGTGGGCCTGATGGAATCCCTGCAATTGTGCTGAAGAGGTGTGCTCCCGAGTTGGCCCCGGTCTTAACGCGTCTCTTTCGGCTCTCTCATTCTTCTGGCGTAGTCCCGACCTCGTGGAAGTCAGCTTTGGTGCATCCGATCCCTAAAAAAGGCGACCGCTCAAACCCGTCCAACTACAGGCCAATAGCTGTTACTTCCCTTCTCTCGAAGATAATGGAGTCCATTATCAACTGCCAGCTCCTTCGGTACCTAGAGGACCACCAGTTGCTTAGCGATCGACAATACGGTTTCATTGTTATGCTGATGATAGTACAGGTGATGCCTCTTACACCGGCCGTACCAATATCTCTCGGGAAATCGTCATCGAGAACCGGAACAAACTTGTGTCTGAAATTGAGACTTCCCTAAGTGAAATCTCTGAATGGGGTCGACTTAACTTAGTCCGTTTTAACCCTACCAAGACACAGGTTTGCGCGTTTACCGCAAAAAAGTTGAAGTTCGACGTGTCACCTTGTTTTGAGAGCACTCCCCTGACTGCCGCAGCCAGTATCGGAATCCTTGGCGTCGACATTTCAAGTGAAGTCCAGTTCCGCGGCCATTTAGAGGGTAAGGCCAAATTAGCCTCAAAAAAGCTCGGTGTGCTCAATAGATCGAGACAGTATTTCACACCGGCCCACCGCCTGCAGCTTTATAAGTCGCAGGTCCGCCCACACATGGAATGCTGTTCTCATCTATGGGCAGGGGCACCCCAATACCAGTTTCTCCCTCTGGATCGCATCCAACGACGAGCAACTCGAATTGTCGACAGCGAGCATATTTCGGATCGGCTTGACCCCTTGGCGCTGCGTAGAGCTGTGGCCTCTCTACATTTTCTATCGCATGTATAACGGGGAGTGCTCCGAGGAATTGTTCGGATTAATCCCTGCCGCTTCTTTTCGCCATCGTCCAACGCGACAACATTACCATCCTCACCACTTAGATGGTTGGCAGACCTCAACTGTGCGCTTCTCCAGAAACTTCCTGCCTCGCACAGCTAAACTGTGGAATGGATTGTCGCCTGCGGTATTTCCGCACCGATACGACCTTCAAACCTTCAAGAAAAGAGCGTACTCCCATCTTAAAGGCCGGCAACGCACTCACAACACCTCTGGTGTTACAAGTGTCCATGGGCGGCGGTACTCGCTTACCATCAGGTGATCCGTCTGCTCGTTTGCCTCCTATATCATAAAAAAAAAAAAAAAAAACAACACAACAGAAATAAAAACAGTAAAAGTAGGTAGGTATGGAAAAAAGGGTGTTGCACGAAATGGTTCCATCTCAGCGTGGTGCTGGCGCGATTGCCAGCGCTGATCTTCCGATGGAACCATCAAGTGATTTCCCAGCCGGTAACACATAATAAAACAAAAGAGAGAAAGCCAAAATAAAAAATAAAAAACAATGAAAAATAAAACAGTAATAAAAATGACGAAACATCATAAAAGAAAAATAATCTCTAAAGAAATTAATCTATACAATATATAAACGTACAAGTCCTGACTGACTGACTTAAATCAACGCCCAGCCGAAACCGTTAAACCTAGAAATATTTTTTTTTTCATAATAGGTCATATAACGTTAGTACTCACTAAGAAGGGAATAGGAGGTTGAAAGTTTGTATGGGGATGGACTAAAATTTTAAGTGAGAGACTTGAAACTTTGTGCCTGGAATTTTTATTAAAATACAAGAAAAGTAATTTAAGGGTTTTGGAAAAACCTACCCCTAAGTGGGTTAAATAGGGGTGCAAATCTTGTATAGGGGAAAGATAAAGAGATAGTTTGAGTCTCGGGGAAAGGCCATAGAATAGTTTTTATCCCGGAAATCAGTCCCTAAGGGGGTGAAAGGGAGGGGTGAAAGTTTGTACGGATCTAAGATAAAGACGAGGTCAACGCGCACGGAGTCAATAAATCAATCCATCATTTATTTCTTAGAATATGGTACAATGTTGGTCAGTAGAGGGTGTTAGGTCAGCATATTCTGCCGTCATGCATCGGCGTAGAAATTTTTAGGGTACTTATAGTCTAGACAAATATACAATACAATTTATTTTTTTTAATTCAGAAACAGAATAGTAACATTTGTCAATGAACACTTTCTTCTGGAATTGGCATGTAGGCAGGATTTTAAAGTCATCTGGCAGTCCATTAAATAATTTTATAGCCATAAAATGTGCGTTCGAGTTGGCAACTTCGAGCCTTTGTGTAGGTTGAAAAAGCTGTAGTGGATTCCTGCTAGGTCTTTGTTTATTAACTACTTTATCATGAAGTGGAAAGAGCTGTGGATTTTTTATACAAACTTTCTTCTTCTTCTTTCTGTGCCATGTCCTCATCGGACCTCGGCGACCATCTGTCGGAACTTATTCCTATCCTGTGCCATTCTGCTTAGGTTGGCAGCGTCATCAATATGAGTCCAGCTTTTAACATTATCCATCCAGGTTAGATTCCTTCTTCCTCTGCTTCTTTTGCCCTCCATTTTGCCTTCTATTATTTTCCTTAGAATTTGATACTTGTTGTTGCGGTATATATGTCCAAAATATGAGATTTTTCTTTTCTTTACTGTTTCCAAAAGTTCCAATTTTTTCTTCATTCTTTGCAAAACTTCTACATTGGTTATTCGGCCTCTCCATGATATTTTTAGCATTCTTCTGTAGAGCCACATTTCAAAAGCATTTATTTTTGCTTCTTTGGTTCGGTCTATGGTCCATCCTTCGACGGCATACATAAATACAGATAACACGTAACATTTAACCATTCTCCATCTGAGTTTCAGGTGTATGTCTTTGTTGGTGAATAGCTTGTTCATTTTCATAAATGTGCGTCTTGCTATCTCTATTCTTGTACGTATCTCTTTCCGTGGGTCCCATTTTTCGTTAAGAGAGCTTCCTAAATACTTGTAATGTTTGACTCTTTCAAGTGGTTGGCCGTTGATAGACAGCATGGTCGATTCTACCGCGTTCTTGGTCATTATCATGTACTTGGTCTTTGTGTTGTTCATTTTTAGACCGTAATCTTCTACTACAGTATTTAAGCGGCTAAAGAGTTGTTGAAGGTCTTGCAGGGAGTGAGCTAAGATAACGGTGTCATCGGCGTATCGGAGGTTATTTATCACTGTACCGTTTACTCTGATACCAGTTTCAACGCCATCAAAAGCTTCTTGAAATATAGTTTCGGAGTAAAGATTAAACAGTAATGGTGATAGGATACATCCTTGTCTCACTCCTTTACGTATTTTGATATCATCAGTGCCAGCCGTTCCGACTTGAATGTGTGCTGACTGGGTCCAGTACAGGTTCCTGATAATTCTTTGATCTTTGCTGTCCACTTCGGTCTTGTTGAGTATATGCATTAATTTGTAATGTTTTACGTTGTCGAATGCTTTCTCAAAATCGATGAAACATGCATATACTTCGTTATTATATTCCAGACTATTCTGCACTATCACTTGAACTGCAACTAGGGCTTCTCGTGTTCCTAAACCATTTCTGAATCCAAATTGGTTATCTGATATAATTTTATCGATTTTGTTTTAGATGCTCATGTGAATCACTTTAAGAAATACTTTCAGGGCGTGACTCATCAGACTCATCAGCCTATGGTCACCGCATGTCTTAGCATTTGCCTTTTTAGGGAGCAGGAGGAATGTGGATTTTAACCAGTCTTCTGGTAATGTTCCTTTATCATAAATTTCATTGTACATTTTAACTAATAATTTCAAATTGTCGTCATCTAATAGTTTTAACAGTTCTACATATATCCCATCCGGGACAACAGCTTTATCGTCTTTCATCGATCTTATCTGGGGGCACGGGAGTGCCCCCGCCAAGACGAGCCAAACGAAGCGCAAGGGCACTACCTACCTTTTCTCGAAGCGCTTCGTCATATTTTTGAACCTTCTTAACTTGGGTTCGGATTATACCAGATAAACAAAATTTTCGGAATATAATGTCAGTGATTGAATTATTAAAACTATAAAGTTTCAATTGCATAGCTCTTATACTTTAGATTTTATTGATATCTAAAATACCCCGATTTCGTCACTGACTCACTGATGATCATCAATATTCTTAAGGTTCTTCCTGAAGTTCTAGAAAGCTGAAATTTGGTATGTAAGCTAGTAATAGTATACAAACATCGAAAAAATCTTAAAACTTGAAACTTTTACCCCCCCAACCCCTTAAACTAGGGGGTGAAAGTTTGCATGAGACTTCCGTTAATTTTGAAGCTAGAGGTCTGAAAATTGATATAGGGGGTCCTTGTTATCCTTGTTATAAATAATAAGATATGTATTTCAGAATTTTGAGTAAATCACCCCCCACTCTTTAAATTAGGGGATGGAAGTTTGTATGGGTTTTCCCATTCACTTCTTTAGAAATTACCTTACAAAAAGGAATGAGATCCCAGCAAAAACATTACATGTAAAGTGATGCCAAGACTCCATAGCTCATACAGCTTTCAGCGTGAAAAAGATATCAGATCGCAATTAGCGCCAAGCTTCCTACTCCACACGGCGTAACTCTACCACTACCAGCCACGCTCTACAAATTCTATATCTTGGCTAAAAAGTATACACTCGTCACTTATTAATATCATCATAAATTCATTCGGCGTGAAAATCTATGCGGCGACCGGGATGTGCCCAACAAAGCTATAATTTTTAGTCAAGATGTAGAATTTGTAGAGCGTGGCTGGTAGTGGTAGAGTTACGCCGTGTGGAGTAGGAAGCTTGGCGCTAATTGCGATCTGATATCTTTTTCACGCTGAAAGCTGTATGAGCTATGGAGTCTTGGCATCACTTTACATGTAATGTTTTTGCTGGGATTGCTTTTTCAATCTCTATTTCGAGTATTGGTGGTCTCTCCATTCATTGGGTGGTCCCTCCTCATTTCAGGTTGCTTTAGGTTTCCATCGCGTTTGTATCCACACGTTACAAACTTTACCTGTTCCAATATGTACTGGGAAGTGGCAAGATTTTAAGTTCCTTAAATATTGGTTTACAGTGGGCGAGATATTTACTTGCTACGTTTTAAACGGGCGAGATTAAATTAAACAACAATGTTAATCTACTCTGCATTTATTGCCGCTTAACGCCGCGAGCACACGATAAAAGTCGTCAGGTAGGAGTCATAAGCCGTCTGAGTTTTGCTCCCTGGCTCCAAGGGGGTGTTGCTGCCACCACGCCAGTACTTCCCTGGATCTCGGGACCGCCGTGAAGATGGAACGGGCTGAGGGACGTCAGCCGGCAGCACCAGGAACCCTGGTGTAAGTTCTGCTGCACTCGAACCGTAAGGTAGCACCCTGGAATTTTCGACCACCGTGTAAATAAACCTCGTTCCGTATTTATCTCCGTTGACTGTGACCGGCATAAGCAGAAGCAGAAGCAGGAAAAGAAAGTACTGCGTGATGGTGATGGTGAAATGGCTTGGTGAAATGCGGATGTCACAGTCAGACGGAGTTTACAAAATGAGGTGGAGAATGAATTCTAATTTAATGAGATTTATTATGTTACTATATAATTTATACTTCAAAACATTAAATGATGCGTGATAAAACTGATAAAGAATAGCGGAAAAAGATAAAATGTGTGTAAGTTCGTCTTTAAAGCGAAAATAAGCAGAAAAAGCATAATAACGGAAAGACCGTTAGACACGCCCTTAAATCTACCTACTTACAACTATTTCTGATTGTGAGAAGATTGTACGTGCGCCTGCGTCGAATGCAAAATATCTCTGCCGGGCGGCCGCGGCCGGTCGGGCCATCGCGGAAGCGGGCGCGGGCGCGGGCGCCGGGGCGCAGCGCGTTCCACCGGTTAGAACAATGGAGCTGCGAGCGAGGTACAGTTCGTCAGGGAAATTACGTGCCGCAATGAAATATACGATTAACATATTTTATTGTATGTTAATTCTAGTTGTTATTTGATTGTTATTATTTAGGTAAGTGCTTATAATAGGGGTTTGGTTATATTTGTTTAAAATTCCCGCATTCCCGTCAAGGTTAAAGGGAAAGTGTATAAGACGGCAGTTCGCCCAGCGCTACTGTATGGGTCCGAGTGTTGGACAATAAAACGGGTGTACGAGCAGAAAGTTGATGTCAATGAAATGAAGATGCTGAGGTGGGCGGGAGGTGTAACCCGACTTGATAAAGTTCGCAACGAACATATCCGTGGCACATTCAAAGTTGCACCAATCGTGGAGAAAATCACCGAGAACCGCTTAAGATGGTACGGACACGTAAGAAGACGCAGCAATGAACATGTGGTCCAAATCGCGTTAAATCTGCCGGAACTGAAGAGAGGCAGAGGCCGCCCGCCATCAACCTGGTGGTCTAATATAAAAAGAGACCTCAAACAAGCCCATTTGCCAGAAGCGACAACCCAAGACAGAGCGTCTTGGAGCAAACGTGTGAGGAGGCCCGACCCCAAATAATGGGAACAGGGATGGAAGAAGAAGAAGATACATAGTTTATTATTCATTTTTTTTATTACATAGTTCATAGTAACGAAAGTTATGTAACGCTACACGTTACAATGTATAGCCCTGACGCACTCTTTTTGGGTAACAAATGCCCTTAGGATATCTGTACTGTTGCCGATAAGACCGAAACGATAAGGCCATAACGCAAAATTGAAGCAACATAACCATGATCATGGTAAAGGCAATTGTCTCCCTACCATGTAATAGTGTTTTGCAGTTCAGTAACAGCTTCATTTTCTAAGTCGTGAATATTGCTAGATTTTATTATTAAGGTAGTGTCATCTGCAAATATAATGCATGTCTGTTTAAGTACGGCTGGCAAGTCATTAATATATGTCAAAAATAACATAGGACCGAGGACGCTGCCTTAAGGAACACCGCAATCATTCGTTTTCAACACAGATTTGTATGACACTTTCTTATTATTAACTATTTCCGTCATTTCCGTGTACTGTTTTCTCTCAGATAGGTAGCCAATCATTAGCTTTTCCCCGAATACCGTACTTATCCAGCTTTGAGAGTAGACTATCGTGGGAGACACTGTCAAAAGCTTTACTCATGTCTAGTAGAATTGCTAATGTATGTTGCTTGTCATTAAGAAATTGAGCAATATGCCTAACCAAATTAAAGCAAGCATGGGATGTAGAGCTGTCCCTTCTGAAGCCGAACTAGTTAGGATTTATAACATCTGCTTTATCAAAGAAATTACTTATTTTATTGTAAATAGCTTTTTCAAACACCTTTGATAACACCGGTATTAGTGCAATTGGGCGATAATTGTTTATCACACTCGGATCTCCTTTTTTTGAAAACTGGCTTGACAATTGTTATTTTAAGGCGGTCAGGGAAGCAGCCTTGCTCAAAACACAAGTTAACAAGATAACTGAGTGGTGGTGCTATATAAACTGCGCATTGTTTCAAAAAATTTGTCGGAATCTCATCATAACCTGTAGAGTTAGTTTCATTTAAAGATTTAATTGTTTTGACCACGTCATACTGATCTAGTGGAGAAAGAAAAATACCGTTATTAACAGTTTTTGTGTATGAATTTTTACATTTTTTTTTTTTTTTTTTACGTGGTAGTGGTTGATGAAGAAGTCGTTAAAAATCTCACATATCTTCGAAGGCTCAGTAAATACTTCATTATTTATCTTTATGCTTTTGATTTCTATATTTTTAGTATTTAAGTTAAGGCTGTCTTTGATAACGTTCCATACCGCTTTACCCTTATTTTTTGATTTATGTATATAGGAAGTATTATTAAGTTGCTGAGACTTAAGAATACATTTCTTTAAGATCTTTGAATACGCTAAGTACTTGTGCTTATTGCACTGTTTGTTTGTATTTTCGTTATGGTATTTAAAATACAAATTTCTTTTCAAAATACACGATTTCTTCAAGCCGTTTGTAATCCATTTATTTTTTATAGGTTTATTTCTTTATACTAAACGGGACTTAATCGCGTATAATTAACTTATTTTATTTACCTCACTGAGTAAATGACTGGGGTCAGTGAGGTAAATAAAATAAGTTAATTATAATTGTATTATATGTCTTGGTTGGCCTTGGTTGTCTGAAATAAATAATTGTTATTATTATTAGTATAGATATAACTTGAACCCCGTGTGGTGTAACCCCTTTCTTCCCGTGGGTGACGTACAAGTTGACTAAGGGAGCAGGGTTGAAGTGTGTTGTGGGCGATGGGCTAGCTACCTATCACTGCCATATCACATTTTGTCGATCTTTTATATCCACATTTATGCTAAAAGTGGCACTGAACATAAGTTTTATGTGCTCTGTCTGTCCCTTTTGGGAATAAAGGCGTGAATCTATGAAATAATGAATATAAATTGAAGTTTAATCAACACACGGGAGAAAAATTACAAATGTGACAACAGGGATCATCCAGATTTAAAATAACGTTAATACTGATTAAGGAATGAGACTCCAACCACTTTCTTTACGAGAAATCTACTGTTCGTTCGTGGTTCCTTCATTACATCTAATCCCATCATTTTCTGACTTATGTAAATCAGAGAGCGCTAATAATATGTTGAGACATACAGAGATTTAGGGTCGCGTCTCTTCTGTGGAGATTGCTAAAGTTAAGGGCTAAAAAGCCTAATTTTTGGTTGAATCTACATACACGGCGTCTCCTCTTCTATAATTCTATGTATAGTTCTTCTATATATATCTATATGCATAAACCCGTAACTAGTGACCATAGAAAGACGATTTTTGTTTTCTTGACTGTGTATGAATTAGTTAGGTATCACAAAGCTTGTCTGATGTTGGAGTCGGAATTCGAAATGTGTCAATGTCAATTAGAAGCTCTTTAAATGACAAACTTGAAGATAAATTATTCATCTTTAAGTAAACGGTTTTCAACTGTATTTAAGAAGCTTCTGAGATGGATTAATTGTATTAACAACCATCTCAATAAGCCGGAGTAATCAAAATTAAATCAGGACTTATTAAGGAATAACTTTACTTGGAAATTAATTCACAATTGTTATTCTACGAGCCTTGGATGTTCTATATGTATTTAAGTATTTATAATTATCTATTAGAAAAATTGTCGTTTAGTACTTTTACCTAAATGATAGCTTATCAAGTTCACTATGTAACATGGATCTAGTTAAATAAAAATAAAAAATAAACATCATAGACGAAACACTGGACAAGCTCGTCGATTACGTAACGCATTGCACGTGCTTAGTTAGATCATGATTCATGACTCAGATAAATGTCACTTTTTGAATGGGAAAATTACAGTTGGATTGTCCTAACGTATGTTTTAAGAGTTACGTGATCATCGGGTCGATCATGTTACGCATTGTATGTACGATCGTTAGGTAGAACTAAAAGTATTTTTTATATGGAAAAATGACAGTTGGATTGTCCTAACGCGCGTTGGAAACAGATTCAGATTCAGATTCAGCGTTTCGTGATTACTCCTCATCCCTCAGGGTTCGCACTACTACGAGTACCAACACCAACACAGGTATCTGACCACCCTGTATTTATATAGAACCTTATTACAAAGCATATAAAGTGCACGCATGGTCAGTTAGCTGTGTTGTCGATAGTACAAACTGGATCTCTAACGACGTCGTATAAAGGCATCTGTTTGCACGTAGGTGAGGCGAGACTCGTGCAATCAATTCTGCCAAAACAAATACGCGCTCGGTGTGGTCGAGAATGATAGGATGGACGATATAGTCGGATTCAAAATAAATGTTATGAGTTTTGTCTTAGAAATTGGAATGGGCCTGAGTTACATTTTTGTATTGTATTGCATAGCAGCCCTTTCAGTCGGCTTGCCAGGAGCAAAATTCAACATTTTTTAAAGTAGGTTTACCTTGTTACTCTGCTCTGCAAACTTTATTTAAGGGCAACATAGGTATGTGAAAATAATTTCAAGGCGTCGTTCTTTTTTTAGGGTTCCGTTTCCGTGTCAACAAGGAACCCTTAATAGTTTCGCCATGTCCGTCTGGCCGTCCGTCCGTCTTCGGCTTAGCTCAGTAACTAAGACAGACAAGCAGCTATTTTTTTATTTATATTAGGTATCTAGTGGAAGGTTTCTGGGTGTCAAACAATAAAACAAGCAATTTTTGGGTCTCAACGCACCGTCACTATTTCACAAATATGGTCGTGCAATGTAAATGCAATGCAATGCCTGTATTCTATCAAATTAAAATCTTTCATATGGTTCGAACACGTATACAATATGTATTGCTTATACTTGATCAAACGAAATGTGCGGATACTAGACATAAAAATATCGATAAAAAAAATAAAAATAAAAATTAGGCTAAAAAAAAAAAAAAAAGCCTACCAAAAAAAAAAGCCAAAAAAGTGCAAAAAAGACTTGCACTTTTTTGGCTTTTTTTTTATTGGTACCTAGGCTTTTTTTTTTTTTTTTTAGCCTATAATTTTAATTTTTATTTTTTTTATCGATATTTTTTTGTCTAGTATCCGCACATTTCGTTTGATCAAGCATAAGCAATACACATTGTATATCTAAACAGTAGCGGTCAGCTTATACTAGCTGTTACTGGACAGATGGACCACGCCATTATAAATTATCTAGGTCCTAGGTGAAATTGGTAAATCCTACAAGATCACCTAGTCATTTACCCCAAAGACGTTAGAATAGGAAGTTTTACCATTACCACCTTTCGCAAGCATTCTCGTTTTACTACGTTACGAGCAGCTATATACCACGATTCTAAAATGTACATACTTCGGAATTCACAGTGACAGTGACAGCCAAGGCCAAACCAAATATTTCGGTACACGTCTTTATTACTGTAAGAATCAGCTTGCTTGCGTACGCGCTAACTTGCTGATCATGCTGTGTCTGTGTGCACTTGCCTTGGATGTCATGCTAGTCTATAAGCTATTCATAAAGAACCATTGTATCTCATAATGTATGATGTCTGTAAAGTGTACCTAATAAATAAATAAATAAATAAAATAAAATAAAATAAATCAGGGTGTGTTACGAAATATTTGGCTTCTCTGACTGCTACTAACTATATGACGCTGACTGTCCACGAAACTACATACTCGTACTTAAAAGTTTCATGCTTAACGTTTTAGTGCATACAGCGTGGTTATTCAAAATGCGTTTTCACCACTTCTTTGCAGATGAACCACCGTTTTCTGACCTCCGCTTTCCTATTTTTGTAACGAAACGAGGAGTCAAGTTATACTTGTCACAGTTTAAAGGTTTCTGAATAAAAGCTTCTCGACTGTTCGGTTCCTGTTATTAAGCAGTAACTCAGCTCTCGTCTCGCAAAGCGCTATCTGAGAAATTGCTATTTTCCGACGTCTTTGTGGACGCCGAAACAAAGTGCCCGGGGATGCATTTTCAGGGTTCCTTTTACCGCACTAGGGAGACATATCATGATATATCGCTACGGGATTGTCATAAAATCGACGCTTGTACGAGAATGAAATATAGGACTGTGATAAAAGTAGGATTGCTGTAAATGCAACGTGAGAATTTGTTGGTTACTCGAGTTGCACCTTAATCAGCACAAGTCGTAAATTCTGTAGCAGTGTAGTGTTAATGGCGTTGGTAAAGACTTTTGCAATCGTATGGAGTACAAAGCGCTAAATATATCATTAACGAGCAAAGGCAAATAATTTACCTTTGTTAGAAACACATCTTTTATTCTAAGCGCTCATTATGATTTTGCATTTAAAGTAACTGAACTTTGTAGAATTTAAATAGTGTATTTTTTTTTCTTTTCCTTACTAATGTTGTATTTTAACATAAATGTCGTTATGGGCGCGTGCGTGGTAAGAACGCTGGTGCTTCGCCACCCTGTTTCGACTTATTACAGTTTCTTTTTTATTTTTATAATTAATTTTTGTTCATGTATATTACAAGATATTTCTTTTCTTTCTGTGTACGACCGTTTGTTTCCTAAATAAATAAATAAAAAAGAATAGACACATTAACTGCTAAGAATCGCTACGCACTACGCTCGTAAACGATCTCGTGGTTTTACTTGTGCAGCGGAAAGCGACTACAGCGTAGGCGGCTGCAGTGCTAGGTAGGTTCCTGGCAGTGAAAGTGTAAAAATCGTCTGTACCAGTTCCATATATATAGGACAAAGCTACAATGATTGAAAATGAATGATGCTACAAAAATCAGGATATTTTTTTATCAAACTGTAGATGAGTTGTGAAACTGACAAAGACGATGGTTGTATTGTCGGTTAGTTATCCTATACTTTATGATCAATTTGCTTTTAAAATGTTATTTGGAGTCGATTAGACTTTTACACTGCATTCCAATGGGTTATCAAAGTATTTCACGCGTTGGTTCCCCATGTTACATGGCGCGCGCGGAAAAAGCTATCATCCTCCTCATCACCCTCCTAGCGTTATTCCCGGTACTGCCCCTAAAGGAGCCCGGGGTCCGCTTTGACACCTAATCCCAAGATTTGATATAGGCGCTAGTTTTAAAAAAGCGACTGCCATCTGACCTTCCAACCCAAAGGGAAAACTAGACCTTATTGGGATTAGACCGGTTTCTTCACGATGTTTTCCTTCACCGAAAAACCTAATTAAAATAAAATGAAAATGAAATAAATGAACATGATAGAAGGAAGGAGAGGCAGAGGAAGATCAAGACGTGCGTTTATGGATCCAGCTAAAAGAGAAAATTAATGTACCAAATGTCGTATCAAGAGCTCAGAACAATGGCAGAGAGAAGAACAGAATGGAGATTACTCCACCGACAAGAGCCCGGCGGTTAAGTTAATGATGATGAAATGTACTTTACGCGGTAAGTACGAGTTAAACATTACTCTGTTAGTAGAACTTTACATAGCAGTTTAAGTCTACCAGCACTTTAGACGATAGAAATCGTCGAGAAGCAACGAAAAGCAATGCAAATCGTTAGTATCTAATCGACCTCCTTGCCAATAAAGTCCATGTTCACTTATTTTGATTTTGACCCACATGTATAAAACCCACGTACGCGGTAACCTGGGAGAATCCTTCCACGAGAACACACCGGAGCTATTAGGCGACGTGGCCACGGGAAAAACGACCTAACTATATAGTAATGCCATACGTCTTTGGTATATTTTCGTGTGACGAAGGTGCTGCGGTGCTTGCTAGAAGTTATCTCGCTAATAAAACTGTAAAGCGCACTTTATATTTTAAATCGCGTGTAACAAATGGCGTGGATAATGCGGGGTTAAGGAGTAGGTTAAGTTAAAATAAGTAACATTGTAACCTCGTAACGGTGTATAGGTGTTGAGTATAATATCTAGTAGATTCTTCTTTTTAGTTGCAAAGAAACCAAACAAATGGTCAAGATCAGTTCTCAAGTACGAGTATACTCTTGAATTAAGCCCTAATCCAGTTAAGTTAAATCAAGCCTTTGATATAAATGCCAAAGCTGTGTTTACACCGCTGCCATTGGATATTCTTATTTGAACCGTGTCGAGGTCAAGAAGAACAAAATGTGATCCATGTTGAACGATTTTGCAATAGTTATCCCTATTCTCATTCAAAATGATTCATGACTGGTTCAAGATAATATGCGTTTGTTAAACTTTATCTGAGGCCGAGCAGACATTTACGTTTTGCATGTTTATATCGATTTCTGTCTTGCTCTCAATCTGACTCGGTTCACGCTCGGAGAATGTAGCGTGCGGACCACAATTATATCAACTTTGATTCATACGAAACGTATATCTAACATTGGGAATCAGATTCCCGTTTTCTAAGTCAAAAATATATGAACTGTTAATATTTTTCGTAAAGCAGGGAACACGTACCAATTTTAGTCTAGCATGGCACCGGCCACCTTCCGCAAACTGAAGCTAAAAGCCAATTTGTATGTATGTGCCGACACAAGAAAACCAGGTAACAAGGAACAAAATAAGATTTTTCCACAAACTTCTAGAATTTTCCAGCTCCAATAACATCACCAGTATACTTTGAAACCGAAATAAATTACGCTGGCGTAGCGAGACCAGGTAGTTTAGGTAGGTTCGCTAACTTGCAAAGAAAACTTACGTAAATAGAAGAACAAAGAGCGTTAAGGAGTATTTTCTCTGCAGCTTCACTCTAAATTACCCTTTTTCTAGTGAGTGAGTCTTTGTAACAGCATCTGTGCGAGTAACTAGATCGAGTTGACTCGACTGGAATTCATTCAAGTGTGGACTTGGACTAATAGAATTCTATTTGTTTAATGGGGTAAGGAAACAATTTAGTATCGAAGCTGAAGGGTGATGTTGCGACTATTTTCAGCTTAGTTTAGGGAGGTCGCACACCGCGAGTTATTTCATCGATTCAGTCGCGCGTTTCGTGAACGCGCCAGTGCATCGCGGCATGTGGCCTATTGTCGCATTTTCAACGCGCGAAGCGATGCAGTAGCGATACAAACGCGCGACTTTCGCGATGCAGTCGCCCTGTTTTAATTCAGCATCGTTTCTACAAACAAGCGACTGTATTGATTCAGTGTTACTACTAACGCGGCTGTTTCGCGCGACATCGGTTATATGAAGAGTGGGGGGAGGAGCCCACGACTGCATCGATACTGCATCGTGTCTGAAATAATTCTGCGTTGCGACTATATAGATTCTGTAACGCGGCTGTATCGATCCTGTATCGATGCTGTCTCGCGATAGTAGCGATGCAGAATCGTATTTACGTGTGCGAGGGTATTTGACCAGCGACAGCACCGGAACTGTTTAGCGGCCTTTTTGCTACTGCATCGCTACTGAATCGCTGCAAAAAGTAGCGGTGTGCGACCTCCCTTAGATACCTTAATCGATCACGTAACATTGCACGCGTCAGGAAGATCTTGATCAATCTCACTTTTTGTAGAGGAAAATGACAGCTGAGTTGTCCTAACGGGCGTTGAAAAAGTTACCTGCAGATCGATCAGGTAACGCATTGTACGCGCGTCGAGTAGATCTAAATATCACTCTATACAAGGAAAAATGACAGTTAAATTGTCCTAACGCGCCTTTGGAACGTTACGTGAATACCCCTTTGATCACGGTACGGTCACAAAGAAAATTTTGAAATTAATTGATGATAAATTTCTTGTTTTTTTAATAAAACGTCTACAGGTTTTTGGGTCTAAAGTCGATCATATAAAACGCAAGGTTCTTATGAAATTTAATATCACATTATGTTGGTATATAAGGTAAACGTCCGTGTACTCGTATATGGCAGGGGCACTCTATGTCAAAATGACAAGGCTTAAATTCAAATGAAGAAAAATCCTCTTAGTTCGAATTCAAGGTAACGGAAATTATTCCGTGTAGGTACATAAGTTCCGAAAAACTAATTGGCACGAGCCGGGATTCGAATCCACGACCACCGCTTTCCAGCCGCATGCCTGAACCAATAGGCTACCGATTTTAGTAAATGTTACATTACAGCTAAAAGCTCACAATAGAAACAGCAGTAACCTCTACCTGAAACGACAACGACGACGACGACGTTTCGAACTTTGTACTGAGCCGGCTGCCGTCCCTCTCCTCCCACACCTCCTGCACAACATTCACTAAAGTCGCCGTCAATAGACTTTGCTAACTATGTAAACAAACCGCCATAGTGAAAGACAATTTCAATATGGCGGTTTGTTTACATAGTTAGCAAAGTCTATTGACGGCGACTTTAGAGCGTTTGCTACTCAATGTTCTGTCACATGTCATGTCACAAAGTCTAGCAGCACCTTAACTCCAATATCGTACAAACTATCAATGTAGACGCGTGGAATCAAGTATCACCGCTGAACTGCTACCTCGGGAGCCGAGCGTCACGTCCTCTGTTTATTAATTCCCGGGCCCCAGCTTATCCCGGTGATCAAAATCATTAGAACAACATGCGGGACCGGGACACGTCCACAGAACGCTGGTCCCCATGACAAGAGACAGTCAAGTACCCTTTTAAGAACCAGAGGGAACTTACGTAATCATTTGATTTAGAGTTAGGACAAATCAACAATCAATCTTTATTACTGCTTTGTTTTTGTGAGATTTGCAATATAAGATTATTTTTGAAACCTACTACATACCTACAAATTGGCTTTCGGCTTCATTTCGCGGAAGTTGACTGATGGTAATGCTAGACTAAAATTAGCGAACCGCTTCAGCTAAACGGTAAAGCTTATAGTAATTTAACGGAGTGTAATTCCACTAAACCTATTTGATTTATTACAATTACGGGCATGAGGACAGCATCTTGAAAACAAAAGAGAATCAATAAAATGTACACCCGCTGTCTCCTGTGCGCCGCACGCCGCCTCCATATTGACGCGTGTGGGGTATAATTCGGCGCCGTTTCACCGCAAGCGTTTCCTGCATGCCGAGTGGCTCCAACCTACTTGTGTCTATCGGCGGGCTTCCCGCTTGATCAACATGTACCCAGCTGTCGTAAACTTTATGGATACTGTACACGCACGCCACGTAAAGTTAGGCTTAACGCCCTTTTCGAGAAAGAAAGGGGTTCAGAATAGCGCTCTTGTTATATACGCAGTTTGGCATAGTTTTGTATAGTGAGAATATTTTTTGTAGAACGGATCTTATCCATTGTTAAGCCACGTGCCACAAAGCTCCGAAATGTAAAGACCATGTTAAATAAATACTTTACTCGAATAGTGACACTACTGTTAAAGTAGCAACGTTCAAAGTACAACTTAGAAAAGTTGAAAAACCCCCGACATTTTCATTTCAAAGTCCAATATCTCAAAAACGGCTGAACAGATATTCATTAAACATAGCTAAGAACACTCTGAATAAAATTATCTATGACACAAAAAAAACCGCATTCAAATCGGTCCATCTATTTGGGAGCTACGATACCACAGACAGATACACAGATACACAGACACGTTAAACTTATAACACCCCTCTCTTTGCGTCGGGGGTTAAAAAGGAAAGGTGTATTGCTATTAACAACTTTTTATTTGCAGCTGTAGCATACTTAGTACACGTATACTATAAGCAGTTACACTTAACAATGAATAACAATGGCTTTGTTTTCTCTTTATGCTTGGTACAAAGAGAAGTGGAATCGTTGTACACAAATGATTCTCGTCATACTAAAAATGACGCAAATCTTTAGCATAGACAACGATCCTGCCGCTCACTACCACAGACAATTCTCAACAACAACTTGCCAGGGCCTGTGGAGGCGATATTATCTTGTCTTGATAATTCATCAATCATTTGTTAAGACAGTGGATTAGACACTAACCCCTGTTCTGATTCAGCAAGAGACTGATATCTCCTAGCTCAAAGGACATCGTCTAGACGTGTGTGGTAACTTTGAAACTAGGTATTTATTTAAATTGGCTCTCTAATATGTCGTAAATGCACTTTGAAACTGGGCAATTATTGAAATTGGCTGTCTAATAAATTCTAAATGTGTTATTATACTGAATTCTCAATACACTATATTATTATGCTCACTTCGTATAATTATCTTACCCACCGCGGCTGCTCGAGTAAAAGGATTGACAATATTCTACAAAGAGTGTCACCTTAACTTCACTGCTTCAATATTAAAATATAACGAGTCAAATTAACTTTTTGGCTCAGTGGACGTGGCGCAAGCAACATCTCCTGCCAGGATCTCCTGATGATGCCTCGTAGAGAGCCGAAACACGTGTCGAGGTTTTGTCACTATTGTTATCGTCATCATCATCATCTCAGCCGAAAGACGTCCACTGCTGGACATAGGCCTCCCCCAAAGAGTGCCAAAGTGACCGGTCCTGCGCCATCCGCATCCAGCGGACTCCAGCAACCTTTACCAGGTCATCAGTCCGCCTTGTGGGGGTCTACCCACGCCGCTATTGGTGATGGTTAGCTGTTTTTATTTGCATGTTTGCACGTGCGAAGGGAGGGTGGGCGCGTTAGCCGCGTGCAAAAATATAAGCAAATAGTTGAATCTTATCTTCGCTGATAGACCAGCACGTTTTTAGCGGAATAGCAAAGAATCATTGTTCTCGTACATATCTCTTTATTATTATCTCTTTATTTATATTTCATCTTAAGCTAGGTTTTTACAATAATTATATAAAAAGTAAAATATAAAACTATACATATAAAACATAAAATCATTATAAAAACCTAACCTAGGGTACCGCCGGCAGCGAGGCGGGGCCTAAGCTGCCGGTGGTCAGGGCGACAGAGACAGGAACCTCCTGACTATCCGCGCAGTATCCAGGAGTACCGCCTTCTGTATCTGACCCTTGATCCAGCCATCTAGCGAGAGTCTCTTGAGGTGGTGGTCGAGACTCTTCGCTATTAAACCGTTCGCCGAAACGACTATCGGGACGATAAATAAATAAAATTATTATTATTATTATTTTATGATATAGGAGGCAAACGAGCAGACGGATCACCTGATGGTTAGCGATTACCGCCGCCCATGGACACTTGAAACACCAGAGGTGTTGTGAGTGCGTTGCCGGCCTTTAAGATGGGAGTACGCTCTTTTCTTGAAGGTTTGTAGGTCGTATCGGTCCGGAAATACCGCAGGCGACAATCCATTCCACAGTTTAGCTGTGCGAGGCAGGAAGTTTCTGGAGAAGCGCACAGTTGAGGACTGCCGACCATCTAAGTGGTGAGGATGGTAATGTTGTCGCGTTGGACGATGGCGAAAAGAAGCGGCAGGGATTAATCCGAACAATTCCTCGGAGCACTCCCCGTTATACATGCGATAGAAAATGCAGAGAGAGGCCACACTCTACGCAGCGCCAAGGGGTCAAGCCGATCCGAAATATAAGCAATCATGTATCTATAAAATCAGATAAACAATCATATAGTCAACAATCATATATCTGAAAATCAGACCTTATTGTTTCTTAATCTAGTCAGAACGGCGTTTCAAAGCACGCGATAATTTCCAATGCACAGCCTTAAAAATCATTGTTTTCGAGATATTTGGCATCAAAGTTGAACAATTGTAGGCCAAACAACTGGTTTTCTGGCCATAACTTTTCTCTGAATTAGTTTAAAATGAAAACCCTATACAAGATTTTAGAGACGTCATAGACGAACCCAAATATGTAGATTTCGTATATGTTAGATCTTCCACGTCAATAGAGATGCAAAATAAGTGTTTTTTTAGACAATGTGTAAAAAAATCATACAAAATTAAGCATTCATTTCTTTCAAAATCCGGTAGACAGAAATGGAGATAAAAGATTGAAAAACCGATAGCCGTTTGACTTATAATTCAAAAACTGACTTATAAAATGTAGTGCAAAAGTAGGAGATACGATTCAAAACTCGTCAAAAATCGATGAAAACCTCGGGTAGCCCCTTAAAGACGTGAACGGGGTCATATTTGAAAACATCAATAATGCTTTCATCGGCGATGTTTTTGTCAACTCAATATATCGTTCTGCGTTTGAATGCAAATCCAATTATGCCAACAGCGACCACACGAGAATATAATATTTTGTGTCCTTTGGAATTTGTTTATTCTGATATTCACGCCAATTAGGCTCGTCTAGGCCGCAGCTGTAACCGAGTAGAGTACGTTATTGGATGCGGTGACGGTATGTAAAGCCGGCTGTACATATTGGGCCAACGGTAGCGCGTGACCAGGATGCAGCTATGCGTTAGAGGGAGAGGGCTATAACTCGATCTCATTCGTTTACATTGCTGCATCCTGCTCACTCGCCAACGTTGGCAATGTGTACAGCCGGCATAAGTAAATTCATAACTTTGATTGGTCTGATGAGAAGTAATAAGGTGTTGACAGAGATGTACAAAATACTTTTAAAAAAGTATTTAAATACAAAATACAAATACTTTTCTAATTTAGTATTTCAAATGCAAAATACAAAATACTTTTGCTTTTTGTATTTAAATACTAAATACAAAATAGGTATTTTCAAAATACTTTATTCAAATAAAATACTTTCAAAAAGTAATCGAAACAAAATCGAAGTCCATCTCGGTAAAAAGCGAAGCGTAACGTCATGTTTCACAGATAATAACGTTCATTTTGTTTTAACTGTCATTTTGCACATTGACTTTCAAAGTTGCAGCGCCTCTAGTGGCCATTTGCCGATTCGCTGACCCATTCACTTGAAATTTTGAGTGGTTAAGGTAATACTTTTGAAACTTAGCAGTAATAAAGTATTTTATATTTGACAAAATATGAAATACATTTCGAAAAGTATTTCAAATAAAATACAAAATACTTTTTAAAAAAGTATTTAAGTACAAAATATAAAATACGTATTTTGTATTTGCATTTTAAATACAAGTATTTCAAATAAGTCACAACTCTGGGTGTTGACCGGTTAGCCTAGTGGGTAGCGACGCTGCCTACGAGCGAAGCGGAGGGTTCTGGGATCGAATCCCGGTGAGTGTACATAATTATTTGTATGATGAGCAATTAAAATAACCATGTATTATTAAAAGTTGCCAATAAGTAAATAAAAAAGTATTCATAAGAAAGTCTATGTGGAACTGACAGATTACATAACAAACGTCAGAAATGGGTCTACATCGGATGGCAATTTTTCATTGTTATATTTTCTTGTCGCATAACAACTATGCGCCTACCGGCTTTTGGCCTAATAATTGTTACAATATGTAAAAAAATAATTGATTAAGTATTTATTTATTTATTAGGAGCCTATGTGTCCCACTGCTGGGCAAAGGCCTCCCCCCTCCGTTTCCAGGCATCCCGAAATCAACTTGATTGTGACGTGAAATAATGTATTGTTTGATTAAGCTGAGTAAAAAAAGGAAAATAAAGACCCTACTTTGGTTTTTTTTTTGTATCGAGGAAATTGTAGGCAATCATGTATCGATTAAATCAGATAAACAATCATATAGTCAAGAATCATATATCTGAAAATCAGACCTTGTTGTTTCTTAATCTAGTCAGTACGGCGTTTCAAAGCACGCGATAATTTCCAATGCACCCACCCATTCAGGGCCAATGACGACACATATGCGTCAGAACGCCGTAGTCGCTTTCCGCTACATGCGAGGAAAACCACGGGATCGGCTACGAGCGTAGCGCGTATCGATTCTGGGCAATGAACGTGTTAAGTTGGTGACGCGCGGCGCATGTTCTGGGTGTCAAATAACTGGATAATAAATATTAGAAGTACTAATGCTCTTTGAACAGTTCATAATTCCTAATCATATCATTCATATAATATTATTTAATTCTTATAACAATATAAAGTAGTATAAAACTGATTGGTTCTGGTGCTGCCGGCCGCGCTGCCTGAAAGTGTCTATAGCTACCAAGTCAAAAAAACTGAAATCCAAAAGAGTCAGCAACGCGCTTGTGCTTCTGGTTATGACTCACCAAGACTCACAAGCGTCTAAAGGCTAGGGTATGCTTGTTTGCTACCGTCCCGATCGTAAAAAAGGTGAATATTTACAATAAAATCTTATGCTAAGCACTGTACAAATTGACTTAAAAGACGTAACATTGGAACTTATTCATATTTAAGCTTCTTTAGACATTAAAACACCTTTAAGACGAATTAACGTTGAAATAATAAAACAAAAGTAAACGTTACTTTAAAACTTTAAATGCAGCATTCTAAATATTCTAATCACAAAGTTTCATGCTATTATGTTGGAACTTGGAACTAACCCAAATCTAATAAAAATATTTCAACACTTACTATATTTACGTTCAATTTAAAATGCAGCCGTTACAAAACTCATTTTAATAACAGCTTTATTCTTTTGTAATTTCTAGCAAAGCGAGGCATAACACGTTATATTGAATCTTTAAAGTATTCGAAATAAGATATCACTTTAGCAACAGGTCTCCTAGCCGCGACGATGTCCCACGCCGGGACGGGGACCTCACGGCACGGCGACGAGGCGGGGACGCGGCAGGGAAGAATTTCAATTTCGCGGGCCATCGGCGCGGAACGCCGCGACGCTTTTTGCCGCGCGATGCGTTTAATCCGGCGACGTTAACAAATTATGATTCTAATCTAAAATGCTTTGGTGTTGGGGCTCTATTTCAGGCGAACTAAGCAGTTATAAGGATGAGATTGTGAAGCCGTATAATTTACTGCAGTTCATGATGGCGTACGAAATTGATTGAAGAACAATTTGTGGCACGGAATATAATTTCGTATTTGCTAGCTTCATTTCAGTCAAAGAATCACGAGGAAACCTACATCTGCATAAAACGGTGGATTTAGTGCACTAGGTAGAAAACTTTATAGCGCAACAAAATATAAAATAATAAACAAGAACCTTAATGGTCGCGTACGGTTTCAAAGGAATTTCTTCCCTCGAACGCTTCGTTTTGTGGGATGAGCTCTCTGTCGAGGTTTTCCAGTATGGGTTTCATCAAGAAAGCAGTGTCTACATTTTGAAAGGGACGGCATTGCGCATGATACACCCCTGATGTTTCAAGCGTACCTAGGCTACGGCAACCGCGTATCACCAGACGAGCCGTACACTTGTTTGCCACTGACTTGGTATTAAAAGAAATAGCGAATCATACATAGTTGCCCTCATGCCAAGGGCCGACCACGCTGTTTCAAAGGAGACCGCGTAGTGCTCCCTTAATTGGCTCATACCTGGTGTTGTGTGTTGGACGACCAAGACACTATTTACATGAGCATCCGTACCGCGTTCCACATGCCGTCAGTAGCTGAAAAGTAACAATGATGTTTTCGATTTCATCCACAGTCAATGCGTCCAAGCCGTAAACTGTTCCTTGTTTACAAATGGAGGTATCGGTTTTTACAAACCTCAAAAGATCTGTTGACATTCCTTCTTGCCATCGCAGCTCCGCAAATATGGCGTCATCACGCTTTGAGCCGGCGACAAACATGTAGTGCACGTTTACTCTTTAAATCAGCCTCAATAAATCCCTGCAGGCTTTATACGCGAATATACGTGAATGCACACGATCCGTCAGTGTCAGGGCCCGATTGGAATGCAGCTTCCAACAAACTCTGGCGAAAATCGTCGTAGTTAATAGGAAAAGTACATTCAACTTTGGACCTTATCCCCATTTGTCACAGGATTGTGGATGCTTTGACTGTGAGCGAGCGAGAACGTCCGCAGTTTTCTAAGTTACTTTAGCAACGATTGAATAAATTTCACGGAATGCTTTAAAATCCTTAAGCATTTGCTTAAGGTTCCTGTGATAAAATTAAAGAAAATATTGATACACTCAATGCTTTTTTCCAGGGAAGTTAAATTAGGTGAGTGCTTGCTTTTGCTTCTGAAAATATTATTATGGGAATTATTTGTCATGAATGTCGGGTTCCACATTATTTTCATTATTATATTCTTTGTAGTCTTTTAATTGTCTGGGCATGGAATTTGTACCATAGGAATGCACTAAAAATCTGTCATGTTTCTATGAAAAATAGTAGCACGTGAAACTACGAAATTTATTTAAATGGTAGGTTTATTATTTAAATTAAACACTAGGTATGGTTCTCTTACCAACAGTTCTTACTTAGGAAACAAAATATCTAGTGTTTATTAATGAAGCTCATTGTTGAACTACTTTAAAAGGCTGTACTGTCGTGGATCTTTGTAGCAAAATGTTGCGTACAACAGCTACCAGAATTGTTTGCACGAAGAAAGACTTTTGGGTTAAAAAATATGGCCTGCGTACAAAAGAAAGTTTTGATGACGTCCTAGTTTTTTTGCAAAATTGTGAATAGAAAGTATTTTTTTGCGAGTCTGCCCTATTAGATCGTACAAAGTTGAAAATATTTGGTCTTACGTTTCGCCCAAAATGATGCTTTTCAAAATGTGATTTTTCTATCGCATTTTAGAAGTAATGTATGTATGTGTGATATTATCATGTTACACATTGAGATTTATGGTATGGAAGGTACAGTAGCCTAGTGGTTCAGGCATGCGGGGGTCGTGGGTTCGAATCCAGGCTCGTACCAATGAGTTTTATACTGAACTTATGTACGGAATATTTACCGATAGCTATTCAGTGAAGTTTTTTTTTGGGAGGAAACCGGTCTAATTAATTCCGATAAGGTCTAGTCTTGCCAGATCGTAGATCTGAGAAGATCAGTTGGCAGTCGCTTTCGTAAAACTAGTGCCTATGCCAAATCTTGGGATTAGGTGTTAAAGCGGACCCCGGACTCCTTTAGGATACAACCGGGAATAACGCTAAGGAGCATCACCCGTAATGATGACCCACTATTAGATTAGATTGCGCCTCGAAAGCCTTATTTTCATTGGACCATTAATTTGCCTCTCTTACATATTATACCCATAGATATGGATTCCTTTATATAAGTACCTACAGTATATTTTCGCTATCCAAAACGTGCCTTAGACCAATAACCACACAAAGAACTTAAATGTAAAATCCCAGTTTGATACGAGACGCGCCGACTCCCGGCCGCAGGTGCGGCGCAGCCTCAGGTCTTGACTTGAAATATTGCTCACCCGCTCTGAGCTAACGATCTTCCAATTCTAACCGCATCTCAATCGCGCGCTAGTTTTCAAGCGTCCAAGCTACCTTGCTAGAGAGCGAAACACATTTATTGCGATCGGGACGTAAGGGCGATGAACGGAGTTGAGGCTCAACACGAGCTCGCAATGCGGCCCAAAAGTTATCCAAATCAAGCCTCAGCACAGCTATCACAGGAACAGTGGGCGGCGTTGGCCTGATTACATTCCTCCTCCTCAGTCTTACACTATTGACAGTGGTCGCGGTTGTTCCGCTGGCGTACGAGGTTAAGGGTACCCGTATATGGTTAATCCTCGTAGGTGATTTCGGCTTGAACTGCTTTCCTGACAACGTCTCGGTTTGCTGCGTTGCGAGAGCTATGGTAGTTTTCGTGGACGATTTGATTGGATTTTGACGTGAAGTGATCAGTCTCTAGATCGTCTGCCCTCTACGTGGCCCTGCACCACCAGTCTTTCAATGGAGTTCTCGTTCTTAGATATGTGGCCAAAAAACTCTAGTACTTATTCGCAATAGCACAGTCAACGAACTGATTTCATTACGTCGCTGTAAGGGTGAGTCGCACCAATCCTATCAGTAATCGTAGGCGGTGTTCGTTTAAATCTGAATGTATGGAAAGTTTGACAAGTTTCTATGGAATAACAGCTGCCCAACCCCTAAATCTAATAATGGCTATAAATGTTGTTGCAGCAGACAACATGCAAAATTACCTACAAAGGTAGGTGTGTAGACATGTTGGGAAATGTAGAACAAACAACAAACTTGCATTAATGATATTAGGAAGGGTCGAGGAATTAATTGCGGCTTCCGAGTCGGACTGAACTATAATGGAACAAACGTTACAGCAATTTGCATAATGTTATTTGAATTCGTTACTTGTAGGTGTGGTGTTAGATGGAAAAGGGGCGCCTTTTTGGGATATCATCAGTTTCCTTGTAATGTTGTATGTAATTGTGAATGAGTTGAAGCGAAGTCGAAGTCGAATTTTAATTTTATGTGCTAATACTTTTATGAGCTTAATGTTAAAATAAGTTATGTTTTCTTTGGGGAGGCCTATGTCCAGCAGCGGGCGTCTTTCGGCTTATGATGATAATGATGATGAAGAATATTAAAGTTTTGATAAATGTGAGCCATCAAATGTAGTAGAACCTAGAGCTTCGCAAAGTAACTAGAACGTATCGTACGCGCGTCAGGTAGATCTAAATGTCACTTTTTAAATAGAAAAACGGCAGCTAAATTGTCCTAACGCGCATTTGAAACGTTACGTGATTACCCCGCTGGTTGGAGAGGGAAGGAACAAATGCACTAATTGCGTTGATAACTCTAGTCAGACTCCCCACGCATGATATTACTGGCCGTGGTGAGAAGTGCAACCAATATCTACATTCTACACGTCTACACTAATATTATAAAGAGGAAAGATTTGATTGTTTGATTTTTTGTATTGAATAGGCTCTGAAACTACTGGACCGATTTGAAAAATTATTCTATCATTAGAAGCCGACATTATCCCTGATGAACATAGGCTACTTTTTACCGCGGGAAAATGCTTCATTCCTACGGGAACACGGGTAATCCGTGCGAAGCTGGATAACTACCTGCCCTATTCAAAACAAACAAACAATCAAATCTTTCCTCTTTATAATATAATTATTATATTATTATTAGTGTCGATTGCGTATACAACCAATATTACAAACAAGCACAGCTCACATTGATCTCCCGTAACAAACAATCGCCTCCATTGCCCACTTTGCGGGCTTCCGCAGCATTTCAAAACAACGGTGTATCGTCGCGATCTCGAATCGCTCGTTTGTGCACATTGACGACATTCCCGGGAACGACGGACGTGACACAACGCGCAGAGAAAATAAAATGGCCGCGACCTGGAAATAGAATCATAGAAGTATTGCTTTATGTGGAGATTGCTGCCATAGATAAAGAAATCTGGAGCAATACAAGGATGAAGATAACTTTATCGTGGTGACTGTCTTTTTAACCCCCACACAAAAAGAGGGGTGTTGTAAGTGTGACGTGTCTGCATGTCTGTGTATGTGTTGTGTGTCGTCTGTGGCATTATAGCTTCTGACCGGATGGATCGATTATAATGCGTTTTTTGTCAGAACGCTGATGTAATCGATATTGTTCTTAAGTTACGTTTCATTTCAACCCGATCAGGTCAGCTATTATTAAACTCTGAAATGAAAATGTCGGAGGTTTTCCAACTGTTCTTAGTAGTTAATTACCTATTCATAGCTGCCACTAGTTCTAATTGTTAGGGTCAGGAACCTTTTTTGAAAAAGCGATACATTGCCGAGTTTCTTACGCTGGTTCTTCACGTGGCAGGTTTATTTTGCAGAATCAGAGGTTTCAAGTCCAAATAGTGCAAACAAAAATAATAATTAAATATTACATATTAATGACAGCGCCAACACTAATTCATGTGTGTAACTGTTAATGTTTACCGTGACAGGCTTGCTTCTCGATAGCTACTTAGTAAACTTCACTGTTGTTTTGATTCAGGGTTCAAACAAAACTTGACTATCCATCCGGTGACAGTAATTCCTGTCATCCCTTAATTAAGATTGTTTACCAGGGATGGCATTGACCTTATTCTCCGTTAGAGTTATAATAATGCAGATTTTTGCACAAAAGTTTTATGAGCTCTAACTTGAAAACGGTCAAAAATATTAACATAGTTATTACGCAGAGCGGGATGTACTCGTAGTTTTACTTTTTCTTCTTTTTTATTAGGTAGTATTAGTTTAGAGCTTATACGTATTTTAATTTAATCATAGTTTACACTTCTGATTTAGAAAGAAAGAAAGAAAGAAAGAAAGAAAGAAAAGAAAGAAAATATGTTTATTTAGCATATAAGGAGTAATAGAAAAGAAATTACAGACATAATCAAAACATGCTAAAATGGTCGCCACTCAGCTTTGTGCCACGAAATAAGCCGTAAGGTTATATTTCGCAGCGCTGATTTTCAGTGGCGCCTGGCTACCGGGGTAATTGTCACTTTCTGGTTTATGTTGATTTCATCTACAAATACAATTTTATATAATTTAACTAAGACATGCAGTAAAATAAAACATTAATTTGATATATTTGTATTTGTATGGAATGTTAATGTGTCAAAATAAAATAAATATAGTTTAAAAGGAAAATTAGTGTAAACTATCCTCCTCTTGCGGGAAAGTCCATCGTTCCGTTGCACGCTGTATATGATATAATGAGTCGCATTTCACCTCGACCGTGTATTTAAGTATGGCGTATTGTCTTAATCACCAATGGTTTCGGGCGTTCAATGTTGTACTCGCTTTTTACCTCGATCGTATATTGGCAGAGTAAGGTCTTGCATTAGTTGCGAACAATGAGTTTGAAAACTTTGTTTAGTTACTAAACGCGTTTATATAATATCTATAAAACTACATCGTTTTATTAAAAACTTCAATCATAAAATATATGAATTAATAAACTAGCGTTCCAAACATAAATCGATCGCTGCGAAATGGGACTAATAGGGTAAAATACGCGGAAAAAAAGATGCTACTAATTAAATACACATGCGCAGGCAGGAAATACTCCCAAGCATATCATACCGCACTACAAAACTTTCAAGTGAGATCTCTACCGCAGGTACGTATCAGAATGTCTAGAATTAAAAAAAAACTAACGTTAAATAACCTACGTTCAAAATCCCTAAAATCTAAATACCTAATGTTTTTTTCACCTAAATTCAAAATACCGAAAGCTTAAAATGGCTACGTATGGCAATGTCTAAAATAAAATAAAAAACTAACGTAAATAACCTACGTTCTATATCACTCAAATATAAATACCTAACGATTTTTTCACTTATATTCTAAATATCGAAAGCGTCATTAGATATTTAGATTTTAGTGATTTGAGCCTGTGTTTTTCTTAGTAGTAAATTTTAATAACAAGTTTTTCCGCTCTTTTATTAAAAAAATAACCTCCCGCTTCCGTCTTCTAACCTATCCGCGATCCGAGTCGGTTTTGACACTAAGTCCCTGTTCAAAGGGTGGCTTTGCTCCCGCTTTCGTCTTTGAGGTATTTTTTTTTATAAAAGAGCGAAAAACTAACAATATGAGCCCTCATTTACGCTCGCGGAACCTGATCTACTACTTCATACAAATAGCTCGCAAGTGCATCATTTTAGGTATTTTAACCATTTGATATTTCAAATGTTGGTGTATCAAACTTAGGTGTAATAGCTATTGATATTTTAATCATTAACGGCCGTAATCATAAACGTACTACAAGCCTGTTTTAACTAAAATGGCGTTAAAATTCGTTTGTCCTAATCTGTCACTTTGACATTTTTGTGTTCGTAAGAAAGGAACAAAGCTCATTTTATTTAGCAGAGGCATTTTAAGTTTTATGAATAAGGAGGTAGATATTTAGTCCAATCGGTATTTTAAATATTAGATATTTAGTCCAATTGGTATTTTAAACTTAGGTAATTCGTAGGTAGGTGTTAGTTGCTTAGGTATTTCAAACCATTAGGTATTTAGATTTTAGGGATTTTGAACGTAGGTTATTTAACGTTAGTGTTTTTAACTTTAGACATTCTGATACGTACCCCTCTAACGCAATAAGGTTTAAAAGTATTGTCAATGTTCGATGTCTCTATTCGGATGTGGGCAGAATATTTATCGCGAATCCAATATTGCGGAGCGCGGTTCACAGAATCATTTGTTGGGGAAAAAAAAGGAAGTTGTATACGACGTGTTGCGACACAATATCTGAACTGACAAGAGAAAATACGGAATAGTGGTAGCATAGACTACAACTATACATAGTGCCAGCAGAGTCAACGTGGCGATTGAGTCATAAATTGCGTCGGAATTTTCTGTCGCACTCTACTGACTGGCGAGTGCAAGCGAAATGTCCAGCGAAATGAAATACGTCCACTGCTGGACATAAGCCTCCGCCAAGGATTGCCAAAGCGATCGGTCCTGCGCCTCGCGCGTTCAGCGGACTCCCGCAACCTTTACCAGGTCATTAGTCTTCCATGTGGGGGCTCTACCCACGCTGCGTCTTCCGTTACGTCATAAATTTACAAAATACTATATTCGTCATAATATATAAAAAAAAAAACATGGCATGCAAAGAAATCAATATTTTCATACATGGAACCCCGTTTAGTATTTATTAAACATTGTATTGTGCTCCAATGTTTAGTTGTTTGCAACAGTTAAAACTTTTAAGATTTATAAATTGACGAAGTACAAAAACTTGGACGACAATACAATTAAAAAAACTACTTAGCCTTAACTAATTACATTTTTTCGTGTGACAGACAAGAGGTAATTCAATTTACATTTTCATCAAATTAGACATCACTTTTGGGGCCCGGCAATGCCGAATACCCAGTGAGGTTTTGTACACGTAGAATAAACTTTCCGCTGGAAATCAACGCTGATATATTTTTCTAGGCCTTTCTGAGAGTTAATTTTGGTAGATTCGGATTGTCATTATTGTTATCAAAAAAACTATTACTTAATTCAGTACTTCGCCTTATTTGAAGAGGTCCCTCAATTTGTCTAGGATCCCGTCACCCTGACCCTGATGCCCATGGGACCTCCTGAAAAGGTGTATCCATACACTTTCAAGCAAAAAAGAAAATTTTCCAAATCGGTACAGGCGTTATTGAGTAATCGGGGAACATGGTACCTACATAAAAAATAAAGGATTCCAACTATAATTGATAACCTCATTTTTCCAAGTCGGTTAATGAAAAGTTTTTTTGTTTGTTATTTACTTTTTCATTTTATTAGAACCCTCTCAACGATGACTGTGCAAAAAAGTAGTCTGTAAAATAAACTTGTCCCAACATTTTTATAAAATATGAATGTACTAGCTTCTGCCCGCGACTCCGTCCGCGTGGAAATCGTTTATATCGCAGCTCCATACAAACTTCAACCCCCCATTTCATCCCCTTAGGGGGTGATTTCCAGGATGAAAACTATCCTATGTCCTTCCCCGGGATTCAAACTATCTCCATACCAAATTTCACCGCAATCGGTTCAGCGGTTTAAGCGTGAAGAGGTAACAGACAGACAGACAGACAGACAGACAGACAGACACACTTTCGCATTTATAATATTAGTATGGATTTTTCGCATCCTCGGCAATTTGTTTCGGAGCCCCGTCCGTTTTATTACATTTTCACCTCCATATTGTCACGTCCAGCATTCTTTGTAGTCAAGCTATTGTTACGCATATCATCCCTGATGACGTCAATCCAGCATTATTAGGCCTGTCTCTTTAATTAAGAGACATTTCAAAGTCACATTCAAAAGAGTACAAATGTAAAAGACAGTGTCCGGAACCCAACATCGTTCCTATCCGCTTCCCTATCTACATTTTTATATCCGACTTTAATTAAGTTACTAGAACTGAAGAAACCTTTTTAGATTTATTGAGATTGCAAACAAGATTAAAATAGATTTTTTAAAGCGGAAATTACTTAGATCTTTTCACCGGCTTATCGAACGAAGCTTGCTGTGGTAACTAAACGCTGCCTCATAAGACTTGGTCTTAGGAAAGTGTCATGTGTACGAATGTGTGGCATTTATAAAATAAAAATATTATTATAAAATATCCTTGTATTAATGAATTACAGGATATCCAACCGCCCCGGGACCAGCAGCGCATCCAAATATTAGAATTAAATTTAGGCAGAAAGTTATTAATGTATTTAAATGATTATTTTAATGAGTGACTAAATCTATGACGAAACAATGAATAAGTACTTGTCTTTTATATTATTAAATAGTTGTAAATGTAATGTATGGTCCTAACTGGGCTGTAATTAATTTTAACTGACTGGTAGGTATCTACCTATGACTTATGTTTAGTGTGTAAGCGATTTGGTCCTGGGCTGTTATGCTTGCGTATGTCTAAATAAATAAATAAAATAAAAATAAATAAATTACAAAAGCGAACGAAGTTCTTTGCTTCAGCTTGGGCCAAAATTATTTAGTATGTTCGTTTGTGCAGCTGTCCTCTTCTTCTTTATCGTTTCCTCATTGCTGAGTGTCGTGCCTACCACGAACGTCTTCAAGTCTTGCAAGTATCCAAGCACTTCTATTTAGCGCCATCCGCAGGCAAGCCTGAGCGCTGGTTCCTGCTGATTCTTTTAAGGAGTCTATCCACTGGATAGGCGCTAATGACTCTAGCTCTGTTCCCTTCCACGTGACCGACCTGTAACGATTTCTGTCTAGCCACGTGTCCGAAAAATCGAAGTACGCGTTGAGAACATATATCGAGTTCGAATCGTCAGCTGCTTGTGAGCAGATTCAATAATTGTATTATTCAAAATTCAAAAATTTATTCTGTAAGTTGGCCTCAAGGGCTCTTTCACATGTCCGAGCTTACAATCTTTAACATTACATGACATTAATACATAACAAAAATTGATACATAATGAAAACAGACAATACCTGGGCACACATTTCCCGAGAGATGTATAGTCTCCGGGTCCATATAGAACCGCGAGTTCCACAGGTGACAGAGCCACGTTCAGTTTCCGCTTAGAGTTATATTGCTAGCTGTTTTTGGTACTAGCTTTTATTGCTAACTGTAGTTTTCTTTATACTATCATCAACTCATTGAGCCGATTCTAACGAGCGCAAACTCAACGGGGCTACGTCTGTAAATACTTGTATACCCATGGCCACCTTCTGTCTCCATTTTCAGATCAGCTCGATGGTACCATAATATTGAATTGTCCTCCAAAGTATACTTAAGCCCAAAATTTGAGTTCACTCAGTTAAAGTTATCTGCTTCAAAATTGAGTTGCAAGATTCCACCCGAACAAACATAGTTACATACATACGTTGCAAGTTAAATACAAGCTTGTTATAACAATGTCATAGTAAGTAGGCTGTAGTCAATAGTAAATCGGCAAGACATACATACGCCAGCTATCATGTCAAAACTAGCAGTATTGAGATGAAATTGGAATGCCAAGAGCGTATGTCTCATTGGCCCGCCCGTGTATGCATAATTGTGTGTGCATGGCAATTTGGTTGTGATCGAGCTAGGATGTCCGAGCTTGCTGGAAATCGCGTGTGACTGCATGCCGATGCTGGCTTACGGTAGATCGATTTCTGCGCCATTGCAGTTGACACACGCTTTGAAATGTAAACCGTCCGTACACGGGTTTATTAATATGGACAGCACAGCAAAGCTATATTGAATTACAACAACACGCTTTGTATGATTGCCAGAACTCCTGCGAATGCACTGTGTTGAGAGTTAGGGACGCATATCCGTCTGTAGCTGCTCGTATCAAAACATCGAAACCTCAAATAAATAAATGTTCAGCAATGCGCTTTTAGTTCTCCTAGAGTCTCGCGTCAAGCGTCCATTGGCTACATTGCCTGCTTGCCATCAGGCAGGCTGTCCATAGATACCATTAAAAGATAGAGGTCGCATTCTCCTTGGAGACAATAGTAGATTGTTTCTCAAGGGAGCAAAATTATATATTTACGGCGAGTATATTGAATCCTGGTGCAGCAAAAAGTCTCAAGTTGAATCTTGAGCATACGAGGGATTCAATCCTCAGACGGAAATAATTGTGCTACCAAGTGACACTGCTTTTAATACCTTGTATGAGGAAAATTTTAATCCTTTATTTGAGGGCGACAATCATTCTTATCTGAATAACAGGTGTAAAGAAACATTAATGGATCTTTAATTAGTTACTTATAATTCTGCAAGATACGTTTCGGAATAAGTTCCTCGAAACAACCTGTATCGCATGCCATGATCAAGCCAGCATTAGTTTAGCAGCATTAGCTTTCAGTACGCTCGTGTTTGAAACGTGCGAGGTGTTGGTCTAATTTAATGGAAACTCGGAACTAGAGGTAACAGGAACGAAGCTAACTTCGCCAACGATCTGGCTAGGATACTTTGACGGCTATGTCCAAAAGCCCTTAGGGATCGGTCTGCGGCAAACATTTCACATATCTTTTGCAGTTTTCGTGAAATGCCTCGAAGGGTGCGAAATGTAAGTGGCTGATTGATCCACACTAACTGTAAGTAACAAATAGGAGAATATATTTGGTTATATGTAGGAAACGACTGTTAGTGTCCGAGCCTATAACCTATCCTTAATGAGAATGAGAGTGGAGGTGACAGGGTACCACTACAAAGAATTAAAAGTCAACGTGTAAACACCTCTATAGCGTTTGTCCCGGTGGTGCCTTAAAGAGGGGGTCCGCTTTTTGGTACCTAATCCCAATAAGTATATGGAATAATGTTGTGGGGCAGTAGTGTAAGTGCCAAAGATCTATTTTTATTGCAGAAAAGATGCTTACGAGTTCTCAGCAACATAAGAAATGAAGAGAGTTGCAGACCACACTGCTGTACATTAAAAATACTATTCACACCTTTCATTAGTAAGCTTTGCTTCACGAGGAGAGGGAGCAAAATGCTACTTGTCTGTTCAAGCTACGGTTTTAATTTATTGGCACATTGCGTAAATGCTACATATTAGCATGTAGCGTAAATGCATTAGCATGTAGCATTTACGCTACATGCTAATATGTAGCATTTACGCAATGTGCCAATTGAACACAGATCTTAATAAAATTATTAAATGTAATTTCATCGTAATCAAATAAAAACGAACATATTTCAAGTTTTAACGTAATATTTAAAATTTTGTGATAAAAATTAAGAAAATTTGTTAAAACTTGTGAAGTAATTTTAACAGCATCTTTTATAAATTTCTTCATAGTCAGTGTGAAAAATAGTATGTGTCACTCGGTAGCAAAATTATCTTCGTCTCGGGCGTTATCCCTGACTTCGCTCAAGATCATACGTTAGAATCCCTCGCTACGCTCAGGATTGTATTGTAGGATCCCTCGCTACGTTCACACCGCCCTCGCCGTAAATATACTATTTTGCTCCCTTGTAACACAAATCACTATACCCTCACATCTTTGTATAATATATTGGAAACGTTCAAAGGGCTTTGCTGGAAATTTATGGGCAAGGCAACTGGTGCCTTTTTTTTTATGGCACACTAACGCCTCCTTGTTAGATGTGTAAAGTACTTCCATACAAACAATAGTTACTATGGCAGCTCAGCCCTAAAGTACATCCGTCTTGAGTTACGCGTCCTTTTTATTTACGAGCCGGGATTCCAACCCACGACCGGCGCTTGACAGCCGCATGCTTGAATCACTAGGCTACCGTAGTTCAGGCACACAATAAATTACAATATTAATACTAGATTTAAGTAAGCCTAAACTTAACCTACTCGATTATTTACATTTAGGGTATAATGTCAAATAATATCTACTATTGTTTAATTTCAATTGCGTTTTAGTTTTTACTTACCGATAGCCATAAACGGGTCATTGTCAGATTTAGGTGCGCGTCTTTTCGGTGGACATTGCCAAAGTTAAGGGCTTTTAAAGCCTAATTTTTGGTTGAACTCTGAATCCGCATAAACGGCGTCGCCTCTTCTATAATTCTATGCGATAAAAACATATTATATATAAACATAAGCCCTTAACTATTGCCCACTGAAAAGACGATTTTTGTTTTACTGACTGACAATGACCCAAACCTAACCTTGCGTACGAACTCCGTTAACTTATTGGCGTACTTAAACGATTTCTTAAAAGAAAAATCCTTAATAATTCAGTCCCGCTACTTTATTACTCGCTAAACGCCATCTGAATTCGCATTTACCAGTTTATTTATGGATGCTGCCGCAGAATATTCATGCTAGCCCGATTCGGAGCTCGTTTTTGAAGTATTTCAATAATAAATATGTGTGTTGTCATTTCTTATTTTTGTGCTTCAAGCAAGAAATAAATGTAGGTCTCTCACTTTTAACGCGAAGCATCCTCCGGGGCAGCTCTAGGATCTAGACTATAAGCCATACAGCAGTGTAATAGCGTAACTTTTCAGACGAGCGTAACTTTTCAAAATAGTAATGTAGTTCTGGTACGTACGACATGTCTCTGTAATGGGTTGTCCAGCCTATCCCCTATAGCCACTAGGAAGCTGTTGGCGCTGCCCCGCAGTCTTCACCTCTGAGAGGCTACTCTTTTGCGCATTATCGAATAAAATGGCCCATCCGAGCCTCCGCAAACATGCCGGACGCGCTGCAGTAGCGCGGCAGCCCCAACATCGAATAGCCACGCAAGGCACTGTAAGCTATTGCTGCTGTATTTGAGATGGGATTATAATGTACCAAAATGAAATGTTAGTGGCAGAATGGAGTCCTAAGGCAGTGGCGGTGAAATATTTAAAAAGCAACTCCAGGAGGGGCAAGCCTCTCTCCGCGTAGGCTTGTAAATTTGTCATCCGGGCTTACTTCGGTGGCTTTTTATTTTTGAGAAACTTTGAAACATTAAAATTTAAGCATTTGGCTTCACAAGTTTTAATTATAGATAATACAAATAAAATAAAGCGGCCAAGCGCGTGTCGGACCACGCACAACGAGGGTTATTATTAGCCTATTAAAAAGGTCGTATCGTTTTTTTTTTTTTTTTTAATTTATTTATTTCCAAATACAAGTTAAATGATAAATTACAAATATACACTCGCCAAACTATTAAATTTGATTGCGAGACGCGCTCATTTACTACAACTATTGTAACTTAACCTAATTTGCTTTTATTACTAACCTAATCTCTTCTCTAAACTTTTTACAGATTTAGGTAGAATGGCAATTAAAAATATGAATAATAATAAAATACCGTATTATGACTCGACCTCCGGCGACAGTGGACGACAACAGCTTACCTAACTAGTTACTGAAATCTTATGGCACTTACGTCCTTTTCTTTAAGGAAGGCAGTTTTTTAGGAACATCTCAAAAACCTTTGAACCGATCTTGTTCAAAACAATTTTCGCTGAAAGAATTTAATAAGCCCTGAGCCTGATTTTTTTCTTATTTTTAAAATACACGGTTCAAAAATTAGAGGGGGGGGGGGATACAATTTTAGTGACTTTCGAGGCGATTATCTCCGACTATTCACTTAATCAATAAAATTGCTGAAAAATCTTATATTTATTTTGAAAGGCCTATCGATTGAATGTGCCACACGTGGGCTTGCAATGAAAAAAAATGTTTTGACTTTCAGTTTTATGTATGGAGTGCACCCCTAAAACATTTTTTTTTTAGTAATTTAATTACAAAACTATGTCGCGGTTAACAAAATACACCTAACCTCAAAATTTTATTGAAATACACCTTATAGTTTTCGAGTAAAATGCCTGTGACATACGGACGGACAGACAGACGTCACAGACAGACATGACGAATCTATAAGGGTTCCGTTGTTTGCCATTTGGCTACGGAACCCTAAAAAATAGCCTCAATCTCTCCTTTTCTCTCTCTATTAAAATATAGAGAGAAAAGAAGGGTTTGGTATAGCCTCCTAAGGCCCAACGAAAAATTCGGCATGGAGTCACTACAGCCCGCAGTCCTACCAGTAGAACTATTGTTTTATACTCATTCAGACCCAAGTACTTAGAAGACTTTTTTTAAATGTTATTGTACTTATACAGCTCCAATAACTTTTGGGCATGTTTATTACCGGTATATGATACCTTTTTGGACAATTTTGATTTAATTGAATAAGTACTACAAGGAAGGACCGTGAGCTTTTATAAACATGATTTGTATGTTTATATAGGTACCTTGGGAAATATAAAAAAGTTGTTTATTATTATTTTGATGTATACACGGTGGAATTTAATCGGTGATCAGGAATCAAAAAATCTTAATTATCAATCTACACAGAAACCAATACGTGAGATCTCGTGCAATATAGCTCACAATCTAATTAATCACACTTAATTAACATCGGTAAAATGTACACTGACTGAATAAATGGACACCCTACTTTTATTGAAGGGAAGTTACTCGTAAGTGTACATACGTCAAGTGCTTGCTGGCTTTGGCGGGAAACTAGACAGATCAGACGTTTGTTATGAATTTGACAATGACAAATTGACAGCTTATTGCTCATTTATGTTTTAAGTTTCTATGGCTGATAGTTTGAAAAGAGGTATTAAACTTTTCAGACTAAACCATTAGTAGGGTGACAATAAATTTAAATTTTAATTTAATTTCAACTTTTTTTTTCAATTTAAAAAAAAACTTGGTTCCACTTAAGTACTACATAAACGTGACCGCCATCGATTACTGAATTAGAAAAATGGGTTCCTGTTCACCGATTAAATTCCACCGTGTATAATTTATTATTATTATGTCATTTATTATTATTATGATAAATAACAAAAACAACTGCATCAATATTAGCGACTATCAAAACTTTGCATATAAACATGTAGTTAAAGCCCGCGGCTCTACTCCTAGTACCACATACTTTAACACAACGTGTTTTGCGAAATATGGGCAAAGACAATACAATTATTACTTTATTTTATCAAATAATAATATACATAATAGGCATAATGCTGAGACAGCGACCGATTCACTGCCGCGAAGACACACACATTATGTGTAAATTGTATTGTATTTGTACTCCCTTTGTCTCTGTGTGTCTTTTGCGTAGTGAATAAATGTCTTCTTTCTTTCTTTCTTTAAATAACTAATAAAAAAGGAGATTATATACAAATAAATACGGAATCATTCGAGATTACTCAAATAATTTTAGATTTACTAACTTCTTTTACGCGGACCTTCCATGTTGCCGACTGTCACTGACAACTTTGAAACTTGAAACTTTGTTTTTTTTTTACGAACTTATTAAAGGGCTCGCAGACAAGTCAAAATACTCCTTTAGAACTTCGGACACGCCAATTCCGATTAGCGTCATTTGAAACCCAAATGGCGGCTTTTCAAGTCCAACTGGTAGGACCGTGGTACGCTATGACTACACAACCATTGAAGGAGCTGGGTCTGAATAACAAAGTTAATAAGTTCTATGGGTCCGATAAATAAAATAACTATTTATTTTAATGATAGTAATGTGATGTGATATGAAAAAAATGCACCAATATCGTTCCAAATGAAAAAAAGTAAACATTTCAGCCGCAATTTGTGATTCCGTTTGCGTTCATGATAATTATTATGAAGGATTAATGCAGATTAAACATGAGCGTGGTCGATGATAATAGGTGCAAGTGGGTTAATCTGACACTTAAAATTCTCATACGTATAATCATAATGCAAATATATCAAGTGTTGTTATATGACTATTACTATAAAATTATATCAAGTCAGTAAGCGTTATTGCGGCGAAAGTGTTGTTGTTGGATGCGTGCTATATACCTATAATACATAGAAACAGAACGAAGTAAGCGGAATTTTTATTTAGACTTTCAAATCAAATCAAAACGTAGCTCAAGAAACTTAAAAGTTTCCTCGGTGCTCATATTGTTAGCCATGATTGCGCGTGCAGTATCAATCGCAACTCCGAACCACAACGCAGACACCGGACGTTTGCGCCAAAACGCTTTGATCCGTGCCACAAAAACCGACAACAATCGGATTCAAGTCGGACACATCTGCGGACGCGCAAATTACCCTCTATACGTTGGCGGATGCATCCGAAGATGGCGTCTGCAGATATGCATCTGTAGACGTGTAGTGGTATTCCTTGACTGTACTTTAACTTTTTTATAGATTAGAGTACGAAAAGCAAAAAAGTGTTATTCATTCTTCCCGCAATCCCGCAACGGGATTCCTGGGACTTTTATATTTCCAATTATTACCTCATTAGTCGTCGAATATGCGCGAAAGATTCAATTTGCATTATTATTTAAAAGCGACAGATTAAAACGGTATTTTATTGGAAAAAATATTGAAGAATTTTAATAATATTAGTTTAATAACTGATTGAATAGAAGTTCGTCGTTATATTAAAAAGGCTTTGTTGAATCCACTAGGTATTTCATTTTCTTTGCAGTAAAGAAAATATATTTATAGGTCTGTAAAACTTTAATTTAAGGAGATAATTTTAATTGGAATGAAATGAATGTCAAATATAATAAGACTATCCCGAATTAATTTATGCATCAAATTTAAATTCTATACGTAATCTGTAGGTTTAGGTTATTAATATAATACTGTGAGTAATTTGAGAGTTTTTGCTGTGAACTTTGGCGTGGCCGGCTGTGCCACGACGTTAAGGGTCGCCAGGTCGCTCAACCTCCATACAAACGTAGTTGGGTTGTGGCTTTAACATAACACCATATCTGTTGCTAGAAATTAAAATAGAAAAATAGCAATCAGAAAGTTTTTCATACAAAGTCTCCAATCGCTTAATTTTTTTTCTATTGTATTTCTAGCATAATTTATAGCAACAGAAGATAGTTTCTGACCTAGGTATAGCGGATCCCATTAACCTAAATAATCATTAAAACATACAAGATCGTTTTAGTGAGCATACGAGCGAGCGTTAAAGCGAAGATTCCAGCAAAATGATAATATTTTTGCTTCGAGCTTTTTGCCGAGCCGAGCAATTGTATTGTTTCGCCGTCGTCCTAGGTACGTCATAGGTACGTTGTCTATACGAAGTTCCGTCTCTAAAAAAGGCCACCAAATCTGACAGCTGAGACACATTTAGACGTTTCCATTGACGACGCGCAACTTAGGTAATTTTATGGAATTGACTTAGTTTTCGTGTGTCGCTTTTGGAGCGCTTATAACCTATCTACCTCTTTTTTATATTACATGATTTTTGGTAGCGTAGCATTTGGTACTATGAGTTTAGTTCAAATTGTGTATTATTTTTATATTTATTCATTCATATTATTATTTTGACCCATTCAGGCAATTTATCCTCTCTTAAAGTGGTTCGTATAACATCGTGAACAATTGAAACTATAGCCTATAACTGCAAGGCAAGCCTGCGCGTTGGTCAGTTCGACTTTAAAATCCAGCGTTGTGGAACCTCCCTGTGCAACCCGAACTGAGCAAACTTGGACTGGAAAGGAAATTGGAGGGGCGGTGAAAAAAAATCGACAGGTATTAGATTTAAACCAGCATTTCAATATATAAACAGCGTATACACTTTCAAGCAACCGCTGTTTCAATCGGCTGCCTCACGACTAAAAAAATATTTTTTTGACACGTTTTGTCTATTTCTGCCCCAGTCTACGTTGGGTCAGTTCGGGTTGCGCAGGGCGGTTCCACAATACTTCAAATACCGCGGACCGGGAATTCAAATACCGCGTGCCATCCAGTTGCCTCTTGGCCACTGCAACTACGCGTAATTGCTCTGAATATAGTTATATCGTTACGTAAGTAGAAGCGGAATTGCATGTAAAACTCGTGGCCGTAAGGGCGGAAAGGATCAGATTCTCGAGAGGCGTCCACGTATCAGAAGGTAATAATAATAATAATAATATTGTTTATTGCACCACAACATAAGAAAAACATGTTACAAGAGTACATTAAATAAATAAAGGTAACAACAGGCGGTCTTATCGCTTTAGAGCGATCTCTTCCAGACAACCTTTGGGTGGCAGGAAATTTTCAAGAAGAGTTGTAAACAGGTAGTGCAGGAATACATCAAGAAAAGCTTACTAACACATACATCACATTATATGACAACAGCGCTAAATACATACTTTAGGTTTAGCGAATGTGGAGTCATATGGTCCTCCATGCTGTTTTAGGCGAGACGGTCAACTTTTATTGCACTTTGTGGGAACGGCGCGCGCCACTATTACTTAGGTGACTTTTTTTAACGACAGTTTTACTACTGTCTCTTGCAGTTACGGCAATTTACTATTGTTCTGTTTGTGCTATAAGTTTTAACAGTTGACTTTAATAATGCGCTGGCGAAAGTTATTGAATTTGATATTTCCAAAGTAACAAACAGTTTTACAGTCTTGAAATTGAAATGTGTATTAAAGTTAACATGTACAAACATTGGTTTGGATAGATTAGAAGTAAAGTTTCACAGTAAAAAAAAGCCACGAGTGGAGCCCACGGTTGCTCAGTTGGTTAAGAGAAATGGACGGATTCCAGAGGTCACGGGTTCAAATCCCGCCCGTGAGAATATTTCTCAAAACATTTTTTTCACATTGATCGAAATTAAAAATTAGGAAAACTGCTTACCTATACTACTTCGTTTCTGAAAAGCAGAGGTGATTGGAATTTTAGGAGCATAGAGGTCTATTAGCATACCAGGACCTACAAATGACATCCTAATTTGATGTTAAAGCGTTTTGCACTCGTTCTGACACGACGTAGAAGCAAGCGCGGGAAACACATTGTAATCAAATTGGATTGCGAAATGTATGTCTCAATCTGATCTCCTGTTAGTCAATGGTCGCTGGGGTTTTGTAACCGGGAGCCAGATCGAACTTCAATGTTTGGGCTAGATTTGGCAGGCCCGTTGAAAAATAACAGGGATTTCGTCCACTATCAAATATCAAAGGCAAGAGTTGTTGATTTTGCACATGAATGCAATAGTTACAATCGTCAATCGTGTGGGGTTCTGAATAAAGTACCTAGTATCATGTACTTCAATATAAATAAGACATTAATTAATTACCAAATGTAATATGAATAAGAAAATAATTAGGTACCTATTTGTCAAGCAACCTAAAAAAAAATACGACTTTTTAATGTCTACTTTATTTTTATTCTATTAAATGATGATGATGATGATTTATTTATTTATTTATCGTATGGCAAATCAGTGTATTTAGAACCGTGAGATCTGACGATGATAATGATGATGTCGAGAAGCAAAATATATGTCGTTATGTTACCAAAACAGATAAATTCCTATCGTGAACTTTTCCTAATATGCGTTTTAATCCGAACCTGTTAGCTTTTCAGGACTTATCAAACAATTAATTTTGTATTAAGCAGTACGCTGCTAACGAAATTATATATATATTTTTTTTTAATAAAGGAAACATTTAAAAACTTAATGCTCCGAGCCGGATTTGAACCGGCGACCACAGGCATTCATGGCCCGTCGCTACTAACCAACTGAGCTATCGGAACTATCCGGTTCAGCCACCAAATTCTTCAATAAGTTCCTTCCTACAACGCCTTAGGGAGGCGTTTAGCAACATCTACCAGAAGACTTAGGCTTCTTAACGGCACCAACGTCTCTAATTACATTGAGAAATCGTCAGTAACAATGCGCCACCCCATACTAAATTAATTTTGTATTAAGCAGTACGCTGCCAACGAAATTATAATTTTTTTTTAAATAAAGGAAAAATTGAAAAATTGAATGCTTCGAGCCGGATTCGAACCGGCGACCACAGGCATTCATGGCCCGTCGCTACTAACCAACTAAGCTATCGGAACAATCCGGTTCTGCCACCAAATTCTTCAATCAGTTCCTTCCTACAACGCCTTAGGGAGGCGTGTAGCGACATCTACCAGAAGACTTAGGCTTCTTAACGGCACCAACGTCTCAAATTATATTGAGAAATCGTCAGTAACGATGCGCCACCCCATACTAAATTAATTTAGTATTAAGCAGTACGCTGATATCGAAATTATACATTTTTTTTAATAAAGGAAGGCTCGGAGCATTCAATTTTTCAATGTTTCCTTTATTAAAAAAATATATTATCAAACAATTATAATTTGTAAAATGTATCAATAAGAAAAACCATAGAATCACTAATGCTCAATCAGCGTTTACGCAGCGTCTTTTCGTGTATTTACAAAAAAATATTGTTGTAATAAATGATGATCAGAATAAACTTTTACTCCAGGCAAAATACGGTTTTGAAAAACATTAATTTATAATAGCGTTTTTTTTGTTGATTTCATTTGAAAATGTTATTCTAAGATGATTTAGTCAAGAATCCGACAAACTTTCCACCCGGAAGTAATTATGTATAGATTTAAATGAAGCATGCATTATCTTTTTTTGTACGATTTATCTTGAATATTATAGAGCAAATGTAAATGAACCAAAATAAAGACAAAAACATTTATTAATATTTTTACTGACTTTTTAGAAGCCAGTTAACTTATAATTTTTTCGATGTCTGAAATTTTGTCGCTGGGTAACTATTTAATTGATAATATATCCGTTGTACATAAAAAATAAGCTATTATAAATTATTTCCAAAATTGTCATTTTTTCCATACCAGTTGTCAGTTCATTGCCTGGACTATTTTGTTAGAAACGTATAACAATACCGGTATCGACTTTTATTCGATCATACTGGCAAGTTTTTACACTTTTACGACGATAATAGTGAGGCGATAATGACTTCATAAACAAGCATTTCAAACTGCCGGACATCACCTAGGGAAACAAGTTACATGTAAATCTGCCCCAGTCAAGTCCCAAGTTTTTATGAGCAAAACAGCATGTACGGTACCCGCTTGAAGCCCAAGTTTCGCGCAGTTTGCATTGTTCAAGCATCCCCCCGCACCCTTCGCCCTCCATGTGTCGCCGGTTCTTATAACAAACTGTCTACAACACAGCTCTGACGAACAGAGATTTCACTATGAAGACGCTATGCAGAGATTTCACTTTGAAGTGTCTATGCTCACCATGTTTCTTAAAGGAGCGACCACACCGCTGCTCAAAATACGCTAACGCACCGTAAACGCAGCAAAATGTATGAAGAATACGTGACGCATACGACACGTCAACGCGTATACGCAGCGTTACGCACCGGTGTGGTCGCTCCTTAAGAGTGCGCAGTAAGCTCGATTCTCCATACAAACGTAGTTACGCTCTCATTTTAAAACTACGTGTTGGATTGTAACGAAACTTTGCATATACAATGACATGAGGTATATTCAGGTCTGTAATTAGTTTATGTAGCTTCAGCTACCATAGTAAATCAAATATAGCGAATTTAAGTTTTTCATACAAAACTTGTTTTTGCTGTATTTTGTTTGTTTTATAAACTGGAACCATATAAACTAATTACAGCCCTGGATATACCTCATGTCATTGCATATGCAAAGTTTCGTCACAATCCAACACGTAGTTTTAAAATGACAGCGTAACTACGTTTGTATGGGAAGGTGAAATTCGGCCGACCTTACTGCGAACTCTTAAACGCGCCATTGACGCGTGTTTTTGTCGATACACACTTGATTGGAAAGAAACGCGCATCAGAGTCCCCTGATTTTACGGACAAACGTTTCTCCGAATGCTTTGTTTCTTTTAACTTTTTAGGTAATGCTAAAAAGTAATTGTGTAGGACCTATTAGGTTAGGTTAGGTTTGTGTTATAACAATCCTGAAAGGTTTACTATTACGGAAAAAAAAAATAATAGAATTAAAATTCGGCGAAACATTCATTCGGTGAACGTTTGTCGGTAAAAAAGCCATTTATTGGTGTCAGGTTGCCTCTAGTTTCCCCATATGGAGCCTGCCTCTCTTCTCTTTCTCGTGGTATCCTCATGACTGAGGGACGCCAACCACTCTCCAAGTTGCTCGGTCCTGGGCTTGGTGCATGCTGGCCTGTAGTGTGGCTCTAGTCACAGATGTTACCATGTCTACCCAACGCATACCTAGTCATCTGTCTCCTGCACCTCATTCCTGCCATCCGGCCAGTGATAATAGGGAAGATGCAATATCTTCAATTTTGCTTTCATTGGAAAGAATCGCATATAGAAGGCCACGAAAGTATAAAAAAAATACTATCATTTATAGTCAAAAATTCCTGTTACAAACTGGCAATTTAAACTTTCGCGCCTAAACGGATCTGCAGGTAAATTACTTTACACATACATGTGTCTGTGTACGTCAACGTGTCCCTGCAAATATACAATTACTACTAAAAATCAAAATCGTCTCGAAAGTAATTTACCTGCACAGTTCCTGTGACGTCACCCACGTGTGTAACTCGCCATATTTGTTTGTCCGTGGTTCGTCCCAGGATGTCATAGATTGCCTAAGTTTTGACTTTTGACAGGAGTGACGTCACCAGACGCTGATTGTTGGATTAAAGACGTTCCGTTTCACATTACTTCAAATCGTAATTATTGTTTGAAATTAGAAGGTGACGGCAGAAGTGAAAACTCAATAACATTGTAACAGTTTTTCGATCAGGTCACATGGCATCTTACGGTGTCACCCTAATATGAATTTGACGCAAATTTATAAACAATTATCAATTATTTAGGAGGACGGGCCCCGGGCGCGTTGGGTGCGACGGGCCGGCTCGCTCGTCGGCGGCGGCAAACAAATCATGTAATTTAGATCAAGGTACTAACGTTGAAAATTAGTGCCTCATTTCGCCGTTAAACGTAAGTTTGGCGAACCTAATTTAAGCCTAAAATGTACCATACTTCTTTTTTGAGAAAAAAAAAAAAAAATAAGTACCAATTTGTTTTTGCCATTGCCAAATATTTTTCAAAGCTTTATCTCTTTAGGAATAACGTCCAAATTCGAACTATTCGAATTTGTAAGAACAGCAGAAGGCGGCGGCGTACAAAATATCAATTAGATTTTGCCGTTGGTAAATATTTTTCAAAGCTTTATCTCTTTACGAATAACGTCCAAATTCGAACTATTCGAATTTGCTCAATAGCAAAACGGTGAAGGACGCTTGGACAAAATTACAAATTTATTTGCAGAATATGCTATTGCAAAAAGTGTTTAACGGCTTTATACTCTTACGAATAGCGTTCAGTTTTGAATGAAGTCGAATCGGCTAGCAGCAAAATATAAAAGTTTGTGACCTCCTTCACATCTGACGTCACAAAAATCTGTCGCGTATTTAACAATTTTTCCCCATCCCAAAAAGTGCTCAGCGCCGCTAAAGAAGTTTTCACTTCAAAAATCGGTTTAGCGTGAAACGGTAACAGACAGAGAGACATACAGAGTTACTTTCGTATTTACAACATTAGTAGGTAGGGAATATATTAGGCTATATCACAATATGTCAACAGACGTCATAAAAAAGCCGTCTCCGTTCCACGTATGTCATCTGTTCCCCACTACGCTGAGCCCAGTAGCAACTTGTGTATCAAATCCGCGTTTTATTAAAAGAACTTGCTCCGCGACCCGCGACAGCGCGAAACTTCCGCTGGATGTTTTACACATTTTTGCTCCTATTTTAAATAAGAACTGTGGTGGAGTTTTACGTTGTTTTTTCATACTTGGGATAACTTTGGAGATGGATCTTTGGGGTTCTTTACTCACTGTTGTAATCCGTGAGTGGCTGTTACTAATAGAAAGCTATACTTGGTTAAGTAGAGGTATTTTTACTAAGAGCGATCTCATCAATGCAGCCTTTCGAAAGTGATTTTGCAACAACTTCACCAGCGCAATAAACGACTTAAATAGTATTTTATGCAACTGTTTTAACTGTTTTTACTGTTCTTTGTGTGGTCTTGGCGAGCATCGCAATTCAAGACGCCACGAGCGTTTTAAGACCAAGTTATACACCGTTGCATACAATACTTTTCCTACGACTAATTCTAAATAAATAGCATTTGACTTTTCAGGCAGTCGCTTTTCCGTTAGTTCTAAACTACTCACGCAATTTCTTCAGCGGTGCAGTTATTTTCTTCTTCGTCCATTTTAAAAGGAACGTACACAGTTTTCTTCACTTCACAAACACGAATAAAATCTTAATAAGTTATAAATAACGAATATTTATAATATTTCGTCTTTTCGTTTTGAATTGGAAGTAATTGTTGGGAAATTAGAAATATGACACATTGACACCTCTTGTTTATGGCCTGTTTTGTTTTTAATTTCCTTGAACTTGCCATCCGAACCAAACTGAATCCAGATCCGAACCGAATCGGATCGGTTTATATATATAAATAATACCAATAATTGGTAAAATATGTATACACATAATACATGACCATTTATTTTTATTTTAGTAAATAATTTATGTTCTACAAATGTTTGATAGTAAAACTTTTTATTTCGAAAAATTTGCTTATGAAGTTGGTACCACTGCAATATGGCGGCCTATTGAAAAAAGTTAGATGATTTGACATCGTGGTAAACAGTGCTTTTATGAAAAATGTATGAACCATAAAAGTACACTAAACAGTGCGTTTATGGGCCATAGAGCATAGAGTTTTTCAACGACTTATTATCGGTGTCATTGTACTCGTATTTGAGCTAGTGCCTATATAAATGACAGATAACGGTACAGGAGTAGAAAAAATCGATTTTTATATCAATTTAGTCCTTAGAAAGTGTAGAAACTAACTAAGGGAAATTGTACTTTTTTTATAGTTGATTGACATCTATGTTTAACAACGCTTTCCAATTTTATTAAAAAAAACAAGAATGATTAGGTACTAAAATATCCGCAACGCAGGCTTCGTCAATCGCGTACAAACAACCATCCCCCAAGGCACTTATCTAACAGTGATAGAATCCGCAACAGGCTTCGTCAATAATACGCAATAACTTAAACTAACAAAAAGGACCGCCCCGGATCGTTGGTGGCCTGAAAGTTCCCATGACACTGGCGGCGTTGCCATGCTGAATGGCCAAATAAATTTGTTGAGCCATGTTCGATCCGGAACGAGGATATCCCTAAGCCGCCGACCCAAATCCCGTATACAGTCTTTGGCCTTCATACCCCAAGGTCCCGCAGTCTCCACCGCCACTGGCACAAAGTCGCACATTGGTTCCAATTAAAGGCAGAGTATTTGGCATGTTTCATCCGAGCCGCCGACTCTGTAATAATGCCTTTGCGTGTAAGGGGTGATTACGAAGGACTTTTGAAAGAGTTTGTCAGGATATAATATTATATTTTTATTCACCAGTCAGTATTTTCATTTTCTTTATTTTCTTTATTGGGGAAAAAATAGAAATAGAAATGTACAGATTTACAAAGGAAAAGAAGTTATACATAGATATTTAAGATCTTTAATCTTGAATCTGATCTTTAAGATCCCTAAGGCATTCCCACTATTGGTGGAGAATTAAAAAGCCAAAAGCTTCGTTTCAAATACTTTTACAAATATTCTCTTAATTTGTAAATATACCTAAGTGGTTTTAAACCGCATACAATTTTTTCTTTGTACAAAAGAAAATCCGGAGTATGTTGGGTAGTTCCGAATGACATGCAAAAATTACTCTTATTTAATTTTGACACAATGTACTTACATATTTCTTTATGGTGTGGAGGTAACTCCTAAAAAATAACTTTTATTATTGGATATTGCTTGGTTTGGTAGAAATTAACGGAATAACTCCATTTCCGGAGTAAGCCGAATGCACAGCCCCAAGCACGCCACGCCGGCTTACGGTAAGCCTGCAAAAACGTCGTATTCGTGCGTCACGCGAGACCCAACACGGCTTACGCGAGTGCTGCCGGCTTTGGAATACCTTTCAAAAAGGACCAGTATTCATTAGGATTGTAAAGATTTGGAAACAATATCCTTGATAATTTCATCCTTTATATCTATTATAGATATACTTATGTGTACTATTATATAGATATACTTATGTATACATAAAGACTTCATTATTAAAAAATGAAAGTAACTCGATTTATTTTTCCACTATACTGTGGCGTTTTTACATTCATTTTGTATCAGTCGTCACAAGTAACAAAACTAAGATTTTTTTTTTTATAAAAAAAACTTAGTTTTGTTCAAAAATAAAATAAGATTTTGTTAAAAAATAAATAGAAAACTCTGTACCAACACAAAGCCAATTACAGACGTCCACAGTAATACAGTTCATGGAAAAAGAACGTAAACACCTATGTGCTTGTTCCTTAATTGTTTCTTAAATAACTCTTTAATTAAGAAACAATGAAGGAACAAAATAAACTATATGAAAATGGGGATACTTTTTTTCGTCGGGTCTAATAAATAACACAATTATTATTGAATCAAAATCCCGTCAGTAACTGGACGATCGATCATTTATATCCAAACAGATTAATCTTACAAATTTTTCATTTCATATTTTGTTTTTCTGATATCATTTACTTATTCCTGTAGCTTTATAAAAGATCCTAACCTTTTTTTATGGATTCAACAGTTTGCTGTTTAATAAGTCGTGAAACGGTTTCAGCACCACCTATTTAATCGTATTTGACTAAAATAAATGGATTTTAACATCATCATCATCCTCCTGGCGTTATTCCCGGTAGTGCCCCTAAAGGAGCCCGGGGTCCGCTTTGACACCTAATCCCAAGATTTGGCATAGGCACTAGTTGTACGAAAGCGACTGCCATCTGACCTTCCAACCCAGAGAGAAAACTAGACCTAATTGGGATTAGACCGATTTCCTCACGATGGATTCTAACATAGCCTAAACAATTTATATGATACATCACCTCAGCGCCCTTGCACCCGTGTGACAGCTGCACATCGCTAATTACCCTCCCACCTCTTACCCCTACCTCCTTACCCCCCTAAATCGCAGACTGCTATCCGATCGCTGCGCTGTCAATCGCATCGGATGCCGCTCTGTGATATTAATGTTCGACTCGACACAGTGCACTGCTGTGGTACAGTCGGCTACAAAGAGATCGATACGGAGTTACAAAAATATATATACACGACTTTATTGCCTTAACACACGGTCGTGGATTCATAAGCGTATGGGAATTTCCCGGGAATATTCCCCAAACTGGGGAATATTGAAATACAAATTAGGAAAATTAAAGATGTAATAAAAGTAATTAAATTGGATAGTGCCCCGACAAATAAAGTGCCATTCGCCAAAAACCGCATTATTGTACAAGTTCTGACTTTTTATCCTAATTACCATTTAATATGTGAATATGTTCATATTTTGTATTCGTACAAATTTTATTGTGATTTTTTTCATTAACTTTGTATCGTTTTTGTTACTTGCAGAAGTACTTTTTTAAAATTTGTTTTTTTCGGCTGGGGGAATATTCCCAATAAATGGGAATATTCCCAGGAACATTGGGAATTTACTTTTGCGGATAAATTACACTGGTTAATGTTTTGGTAAAAAAATCAAGGGCCCAAGTTATCATGGAATCCCTGATAGCAAGATATAAAAACATACACAATTTCAATATTCCCGTATATTCCCTTGTATGGAAATATTCCCGGGAATGTTCCCACCTGTGGAATATTCCTGGGAACGGCACATCACTATTTGTAGTCGACTGTACAAAGTTCTTGTTCTGTTAGGTTTTATTTTGACGACCGCTTTAGTCTAGTTGGTAGTGACCCTGCCTTCGAAGCAAGAGGTCCTGGGTTCGAATCCCAGTTAGAGCATTTACTTGTGTGTTGAGCACGAACATTTGTTCCAAGTCATGGATGTTTTCTATGTATTTAAGTATCTATTTATCTATATAAGTATTTTTATCATCGTCTAGTTCCCACAGTGCAAGCTTTATTTGCTTAGTTTGGGACTAGGTCGCGATTTGTGTAAGATTGTCTCCTAATACTTATTGATTTATTTATGTTATGCGGACGGCGCAGAGCTCTTAGGCTTGCAGATCATTTCTGGCGACGCTGGATAATTTAATACTTGCCAACCCTTGCCCCTCGCCGTGTCAGAGGCCTCCCGACTCCAACCATTTCGATCGGAGACCCTGTCCTCATTGCTGATGGAAATCTACCAAGGGGCACATGGCCACGAGGCATAGTTTCACGTACATTCCCAGGCCGAGATGGATTGCTAAGAGTGGTTGACATAAGGACTGCCGCAGGGACGTTACGTCGCCCCTTAAGAAAAGTTGTCCTTTTGTAAAAAGGGGGAGGATGTGCACGACTGTGTATATAACCTGTTTTTTGTATGTTTTTATTATTTTTTGCTGTACCTATTGTCTATGCTCAGTTGTAAAACGTCAAATTGAAAAACAAGATATAATTTGGTTCAAATACTAATATTGGCTTTAATTTTATATTAGTAGTTATTTGAAATTACGTTGTTTTAATCAAATAATATAATTATAGTAACTTAAGATTTGCAGTCTTTATTTCATTTATTTAGTAGGCACAGATAGCATTTATTACATAGACTGTAGAAAATAAATCAGGGGTTAGGAATGCCATCCAAAACAGCGGGAAAACATCTAATTCCCACGGGAAAATTCAATATGTTACATTTTCCTATAACCACGCGGGCGAAGCCGCAGGCATCAGCTAGTACTACATAATAATTATGCTTAAGCATTCAAACCAGATCATAAGACAAGTAACGTTACATTTTTACGTTTACATATACATACACATACATTTTTACATATTATGTAATTAAAAAATACGCTGTTTTTTTTTCAAAATGCTTACTAGGATACTTTTGATTAGTAGTAGCAAAACATGTATCTTTCTTGAATGCTACAACCGTTTTAATATTGCTAATTAGAGAGAGAACACGCTCGCAGTTAGTGACGTCACAATCTACGAGCGTCATAGTAAATGATAATCGTTTCATATGAAGTTGCGTTTTGCGGAAAAGGGTACCTACTGCACACTGTGCATTATTCACTATGTAGGCACATACCATTCTGTTTATTATTATTGTTTTATATCATTTTTTGTTTTCTTTTTTGTATCATTGCTCTTTTTTTTAGTATTTTTAGTATTTATTCTTTAACACGTGTGTGAGCTGTGGTCACCTGTAAGTGGCTAAGCATCTTACAATGATTTTTGTACTAGGTTAGTTTTTTAGCATATTGATGTATTATCTGTTGGTGATCCTTAAATAAATAAATAAATAAATAAATAAAAGGGACAACCCCTATTTTAAAATAAAGCATGTATATTAATATTTGTTACGGAATTACATAAATTTGAGTGAAGTATAGTGTAATTCACTTAAGATGCGGTTAAAAGAATTCTTGCATGATTTTATAGCTTAGTTTTCTGAGGTACTCAAAAAGGGACCCACTAAATCCGATTTTATGAAGTAGTCAAAGCGAACTATTACTATTTTTTTTTATATACATACGAGTATGTTCCTAGGTAATAAACGATAAATACGGACAAGGCCAGTTTAATTTATTTTTATTTTAGTAAGTATTGTATGGAATTGTATACATTCTCTTTAAATGTGAAGATACTAGTTAACATAAATATCTGTTAGCGTTAGAAGATGGCCCAGTTAAAATGTAAAAAGGAACTCGCGCTAGTAATAGGACGAAGTTTGGATGCTGTTATCATTATTCCACTGTGCTCGAATAAGACGAGAAATTGTTCTCAAGCACTTCAATCAAACGACTCCAGCTTTTACTACCACGGGATAAAGGTCATTTTGCGTTCCATATTATTACATATTCCAAAACTTAAAGTGAATTTGAGACGGGATGTATGCATTTTATTTGTATTAACCTTTCATAACGCCGTCTGAAATGCGCAGTCTTCATCTGTCTTCAACTTCAGATGTATTTCGATAGAAATATGTGAAGCATAAACATTATATTCCTCTACGGTAATTTCTGATGTTTGTGGACTTTGAAAGCTATGCCTTGTGGATAAAGTTGAAATGTGTGTGTTTCAGTTCTAGATTTTACCGTTTCCTCGTGATGCTTGGAATTCAATTCAGTTTTGACTTAATAAAGACGTTTGTGAGTCGGTATGTCAATTGGGCAGACGAACTCCTAGAAAGGCATGAATTATATTATTGTTGAACCAAGCTTTTATCGTGAGTATGTGCTCTATTGCATTAACCAGCACAGGGGACCGATTTTTGACTTTCGAGCGCTCGAAAATCAAATAAAAGTAAATACGTTTGTAGTGTCAAAATGGCAGGCACTTACTTTCTAGCAATAGAATTGAATAGGAGTGGTCAATACCACTCGTTTTTCAATTTTTTATCGCTATTTCAAGGTAGCATTTCATGATTTTTGTCAGTTTTCGAGTGAAAGAGTCGAGCGCTCGAAAGTCAAAAATCGGTCCCCTGACTCACGATGATTAATTTTCGTGAGACTATACAGGGTGTTCTGTAAATCGAGGAGTATCCGTGGACAGCTGATAGGGCTGCTAAATATCTACCTCTCAATACATTAAATTTTAGGTTTGGTAAAAATGCCTTGCTTTTCGAGATATAGGTATTTTTGTAAAAATCGATTTATTTTCTCCTTACGTCAGTTTTTTGATTGAAAAAGCTATAAATGTTTTTTTATTAATCTTGTTTTTGTAAAATATTCCTTAAAAGCAAGGCTTTCACATAGTACGTTATTTTAAATATGAAGTCCTATTTAGCTTAAAAAGGACTTACTATCCACTTGTAAGTTTTTTTTTCAGTCTCATGCCATAAAATTGGCCATTCGCCGTGGAAAAAAAATTACTACGCTAATGTGGCTTTAAAATTAATATTCTGAGAGGTATTAAGCAGCCCTATTATCTGTCCACGGATTGTACGAGACACACAATCAAAATTAAAGGTAAAAACTCATTGGTACGAGCCGGGATTTGATCCCACGATCGCCGTTTGACAACCGCATCTTGAACCATTCGGCCACTAGCTCACTTACAGTTGGCATACTCGTAATCTACATCTACCTGCGTATTTCCAAATGTCTGGAAGATGACGGTTTGCCGTAAATTCTCATTAGAAGCAGTAGTGATTACAGTCGTCATTATACTTGATTACAGGCGCGCGTAATTGACGCACGCGTGTCGTTAACTAACGCGTCACCTGGGCCTCGTTACGCACTGTAATTTGTCTGGTTTTAGTCTGGCATGTTTCAACATGTCTGTTTAGACGTGAAAGTTTGAAGCGCTCATTACCTTCTGGCGCCTGCAGCGTTAGGTAGGCAATGATTTTTAGGGTTCCGTAGTCAACAAGGAACCCTTATCGTTTCGCCATGTCCGTCCGTCTGTCGGTCTGTCTGTCTGTCTGTCCTTCTTCGGCTTAGCTCAATAACCATAGCTCTTAGAAAACTGTAATTCGGCATGGGTATATAAATCAATTACGCCGACAAAACGGTACAATAAAATCTTGAAACATTTTTTTTTAGGGTACCTTCCCTACATCTAAAGTGGGGATGTAATTTTTTTTTCTCGTTAAACCCATGGTGTGGGGTATCATTCGATAGCTCATTTAAAAATATTATGGGTTTTCTTTAACCACTTTTCAAATAAGTAATTCGTTTGCGAGATATTGGGCTTTAAAGCCCTAATTTTTGTTCGAGTCATGTGTCCCCCCCCCCCCTGCCGGCTAAATGGCTACTACTGGAGATGGGAAAAAAATCGTGGTAGTAGTACATTTAATGTATTTAAAAGGAAAACTATCACGGAGAAGTAGGCAGAAGTAGTTACCGAGTAACAGCCGACCAACTTAAGTGTACTTGGAAAGGCCAATTTTCGTACAAATTCGGGAGACGCAACCGCACCGCACGTCGATGTAACGAAGATAGATAGGCAACTACGGAACCCTACACTGTGCGTGGCCTGACACGCACTTGGCCGGTTTTACTGTAATTCGGCACGAATGGAAAATCGTCAACACGAATCGTGTATTTTGAAATCGGACTTGGATATATCGATACGTGCAAAGTGGATGATTAAATAAATATCAAAATTTAATATGACAGCCGACTATTTTGTTCATAGTTCATATTATATGACTTATTTCCGAATGTTCATTATTTTGGAGTGTACGTAATAGGAAAAAGTAAGTAAATAAGTGATGGTAACGTTTGGACGAATTTCATTCGACCTATATCAAGTTTGAGTATGTCAATTTTACATTTATCACATAATTACATTTTACTATTATTCAAGCTGGACAATTTTCCATGTCGACTTTCGAATTGACATTATTCAGATTCGACCAAGAACTGGGAGATGTCAATTTTCAATTGTGCTGGATGACAGTAAATCAATCAAACAATTAGAAACGTTGAAAAACCCCCGACTTTTTCAATTCCAAAGTCCAAAATCTCAAAAATGGCTAAACAAATTTTCAGATCTAAGTACACTCGGGATAAAATTATCTATGAGATAAAAAAACCGCATTCAAATCGGTCTATCTGTTTGGGAGCTACGAAACCACAGACAGATACACAGATACACAGACACGTTAAACTTATAACACCCCTCTCTTTGCGTTGGGGGTTATTAAAAATCAAAACAATGACGGTGCGGGTCGGTCCTTGGATAAGTGCCTCGTAAATAGTTGTCCGTAGGTTCATCGGAGGCAGGCCGGACGTGTCGTCTCCGACATAATCCGACACACCGAATGATGTTTAAAGATACTTCTGCCGAAGGTTCACGTCCGATGATCGTACACACGACAATTCTCACAGTGCTGTCAGCGCTCTACTGTTTTTGCTCCAGATCACAAAGTCTAACCCAATTAAACACAGTAAAAACAAGTGCTATACATTACTATATGTATAAGCTCCATTATCAGCATTGAGATAAAGGAATCCTCTTATTAATGTAATCAGGAGGCTTTCAAGCACGTTCGCTGAGTCGCGTGCGCGAGCGTCGCTCTGGCAACGGAGATTGTATTTTCCGATACACCGAGTGCCGGCTGATAAGCAGAGTTGAAAGTATTTTCCGAGCCAGTAATAAGGTTTTTGATAAGCTCCGTATAAAGCATAAATAAGGCACTCCAAAAGTCGAGGATAACTTTGCCAATATGCGAGTTATGGTAGGTTGAAAAGCGTCCCTTCCGTAAGTTATAAACATTTTCAGTGCCTTTATTATCCCGGTACGGGCCGGGCCAATATTTGTGTGATGTCTTGGATGTTTTCTATATATTTAAGCATATTTATTATTATACTCGTACAAGATGATAGCTAATATTGAGTAAATTAAGTTAAATCTAAAAAAACTGGCTAAGTGCGTGTCGGGCAACGCGCAGTGTAGTGTTCCGTAGTGGCCTACCTGTATTTGTTACATCGACACACGCCAAGTATGGCGCGGTTGCGTCGGCCGAATTTGTACGAAAATTGGCCTTTTCATAGGGCTTTAAAGCCCAACATCTCGCAAACGAATCACTGAGCTGAAAAATTGTTTTCAAAAACCATAAATCTTTAAACAAGCTATACAACGAATCCCCAAACTATGGGTTTAACGAGAAAAAAAAATATATCCCCACTTAAGGAGGTGTAAGGGAGGTAGACAAAAAATATATATTCAAGATTTTATTCTACTGTTTCGTCGGCGTGATTGATTTATGTACCCTTGCCGTATTTCAGTTTTCTAGTTGTAAGGGTTACTGAGCTAAGCCGAAGACGGACGGACATACAGACGGACATGGCGAAAGGGTTCCTTGTTCACTACGGAACCCAAAAAAGACCTAGGAGGCATTGTAATTTAAGCATATCTATTAAATATATCGTCGTCTAGTACCCATTACACAAGTCTTATTGGGCTCGGAGCATACATTTTTTCCTTTAATTGAAATTTAAGTAGGTAATTATTTCACTTTTCGTTTGGCTTCATTTAGCAAGAATTTTACTCGTTAAATACTTGCTCTCTAGACAAACTCCTAACCCATTGCGTTGCCTAGCATTACCCTGCATGACTAAACCCTAGTCACGGTAGAACGGGTCGTGGGTAACATGCTAATGGCGCCGCACGACTATATTTACCGGGTGCATAGTTCGTGCATGTTAAATATCGGGCTGGTTAATATTCTCACCGGGTTTACCCACGACCATGATATCGTAGGCAAATGAGTTTCATGTAGTACAAGAGCCGGTTGCAATTAGTTACCATACCGTCGTAATATTCAATTCAATTCAATTCAAAAGTTGTTGTTGTAATATGAATTTATTTGGCATACAACATCAAATAAAATAAAAGACACAAACAATATATTATATTTGAAAGGAAAAACAAAAAACAAGTAAACACAATGGTTTTGCAATAAAGATAAAAAAAACACCAAATTTAAAATTACGACTTCAGTGCATTAAAAATAAAATAGAAATGTAAAATACCTAAAAAGTAAATAATATTAATTGTAATAAATCGTAATTTCAAATTGTATACGTTGCAGAAAATGTCGTGATTAATTGGTGAATAAGTAAAAACAGTATAAAAAATAAAGCATTCATTCAAACAGTATAAAAAAGAAATACGTGGCAACAATGTCAAAAAGAGGTAATGTTTTTACATGGTCCACGTTCTTTCTTAAAAAAAAATATCAATATCACTAACAAAGCTTTTAAGATTTCATCTTCGTGGAATCCGATCATAAGTAAATGCCAGCGCCAAAAAACATCGTCCGTTATATCACCGGACATTATTCATGTTGTGTGTCGGCCGGGTGACAACCCTAGTGTACAAGTGCTTAATAAATACCAAATGCGGGCAGTTCGGAAAACCCAAGCAAGAAGATGTTGACACCCGCTCAAGCCAGTTGTCCCTTGAACATGGATGTTGCGACATACATACGACGACAAATAAATAAGTTAATTATACGCGATTACGTCCCGTTTAGTAAAAATAATAACAATATATTTCACCTTATTGTCATCCTCATCCTCCTTGCGTTATTGCGTTTTTATTCTTAAGAGGCTGACAAGACCTAATTTGGTGAAATTGATGTCATTTAAGCAATTTTTTAAGAAAAATGATTTGTTCTAGCACATCAAATAAAATATATTTTAATATTCACCATATTTCAAAGACCGTGGACGGGCTCGATACATAATTCGACGAAATCGGCTCGATAGAAAATAATTGCAAAAATTGGTCTTAAAATCACATTAAACGGTTCTATGCCTTTATTTTTTTACGTATGGGTCTGCAATTAAAAACACGAAGTCAACATATTCATACCTAAACCGCTAACGAGTCATATTTCACAAATAATCCATCTTTTTTTAATTTTAATATTTATGTACTATTATCTTCAAAAACCGGGCCGCCCAGTAACACTCGCTCTCGTTTACTCCGATACAAATAGACATTGTGCGCGCTATCCAAAATCCTCAAGGACATTTTGGTGTTGACAGCGTCTTAAGCAACCCAGCACTAGCTCGGCTACTATAGAAAAGTCGCAGTCGAGAGTGGAAGATGGCGGCGAACCTCGCCTGTGGGGGTGCTGTGGGACGCAGACAATAGGACCGCGTTGATTCGGAAACACAACTTTTTGCGACGCCCACCACTTAACTTAGATAAACTTTAACTAATTGAATCTCTCACTAGTCTTGATCCTTAAATTTTCTTTGCGTTACCTATAACTAAATAAGAGTAGTGATGATACAGTAGCTTATACTAATGTCTAATCAGCAATGGGATCTTGGACTATTGGGTTCAGTGTTCGAGATTCTAGAATCTAACCAATACCCAGGATCGAAGCGCAATTAGTTATTTTGTAATACTACAATATCCTTTTGCTTACCTTCAACAAATACTAAAATGAGCAACTGAATTACTTTTCTATTTTTTTTTCTACACCTCACACAAGTATCTAAAGCCGGCTGTACACATCGGGCCAACGTTGGCGCGTGAGCAGAATGCAGCTATGCGTTAGAGGGCTTTATTTCGTTCTCATTAGTTTGCATAGCTGCATCCTGCTCACGCGCCAACGTTGGCCCAATATGTACAGCCGGCATAAAAGTACGGACTACGGTCGACGCCAAAGACTGAGGCGAAACATTTATAAATTAGACCGCGGCTGTACTAACTTTGTATCGGCTGATTTGTATAAGAATGTCCTAAAACTGTCTCAAAACATCTATCATGACAGTGCGATAGAACAGGGGTCGGCAACCGGCGGCCCGCCAGCCCCTTACTTGCGGCCTGTTTTGTATGTAAAGGTCGTTATATTCCAAATTTTGAAATTCCTATAATATGAAGAGTATATAATCAAGGATTTCATGTTTTGTAAAGTTTGTGGCGGATAAGGCTTCCGGTACATTAGTGTAATGCCTCCACTACACGTCTGCCGATGCGTCCATGGACGCTGACAGATGCATCCGCAGATGGAGCGCCTCGTCCACACGTCTGTAGTTCGATCAGTTCATGTTCATTCTTGACAAACGCAACGTTTAAATATGGATATTGAGACCGTAGCTTACGCATCTATATATTTAATTAGTACTTTTAACTACTACTTGAATGTGCATCGCAATAGAGTTATTAAAAAGAAGTGGAAAAGAAGGTGTTGGATGCGTGCTATACATAGCTAGTGTTAATACTAAATCAAACCTAATTAAGTAGCTTCTGTTTCACTCCTCTTTACATAATCTAAACTTAAACCATTTGTTTGTTATTACAACTTACCTTCATGTGAAGAGCGGTGTCTCTTGACACAGGTACCCCGGTACTTAAAAAGAGACACCAACCTGCTTATCTGTTACGTAGACCTAATGTTACATAATAAATCATTTTCATTTTCTTTTCCTTGGTGCTCATATTTTTAGCCATTGCGCGTGCACGCGCAGTCTCAATCGCAACTTCGAACAAACTGATGCGTCGACAGACGTGTGGACAGACAGTACAGACACCGGACGTTCGCGCCAAAACCCTTTGATCCGTGCCACAAAACCCGACAACAATCGGATTCAAGTCGGACGCATCTGCGGACGTTAATTACCTACAACAGACGCGCAAATTACCCCCTCTATACGTTGGCGGACGCATCCGAAGATGGCGTCTGCAGAGGCATCTGCAGACGTGTAGTGGAGGCTTTAAAGCTCCGTGAGCTGTAGGACTCAAGAGCTTGCCTTTTCTTCAAAGTTTTCTTTTAATTCGGAAAATTTTAAATGCTTAAAAAAAACTATATAAATATTGAAGGTGCTCACAAAATTTCACGAGATTCGGTTAAAAAAGGCGATCTGTAGAACAGTTGGAGAGCGGGACATCTGGACCTCCAAACATACGAAAGAATTCTGGCCCAAGCTGAAGCAGAGAACGTCGTTCACTTCGCACGCTCGCTAAATTAGTAAATTTTGCAAAGTAGTAATAGCAGGGATATTGCGTACTAAGCCAATTTCAGCTCATACTAAAATTGTTATACCAAACGCAACTTACATCCGTATTCACGATTTTGATTCCCAAACAAGATTGAACAAGAGGTACTTCCTCTTATAAACAAAATGTCGGTGGAAAATAGCATCAACCAAATAAAACAAAACGCAATCAAGTCAAACAACAAACTCTTCAAATGGCTCCATCTGTTCTCATAAAACGGCATAACGAACTCGTTTACTACATAATGAGACAGGTGGGACACGGGGGGTCACGGGGGCCGCGGGGTCATGACAAGTGACCCGCCTTTGGACGCTCGTAATTCATATTCAAAGACACATAAATAAAAAGGCATCTTAAAACTTTTTAATGGCAGAGGCCGTACAAATACAGGCGTAACTTGAAAACGATTTCCTGTAGGGATTAATGTGAGGACAAAGTTAAGTCTGCGTGTGTAAAGATCTCACAGCTAATAAAAACAGCATATTTTAATATACGCTTTATTTTAGCCTTTTTAATGTGTCAAACGCGTTTACACTTATTTTTACCAATTTGTGATATCAGCACGTCTATCATGAGACTGCCGCGACATACTCTCGATTTTTCTCGCACTATAGCTCTTGTTCTAATGGTCCAGGCAATGAACTGACAACTTGTATGGAAAAAATGGCAATTTTGGAAATAATTTATAATAGCTTATTTTTTATGTGTAACGGATATATTATCAATTAAATAGTTACCCAGCGACAAAATCCGACAAAATTTCAGACATCGAAAAAATGATAAGTTAACTGGCTTCTGAAAAGTCAATAAAAATATTAATAAATGTTTTTGTCTTTATTTTGATTCATTTACATTTGCTCTATAATATTCAAGATAAATCGTACAAATAAAGATAATGAAAACTTCATTTAAATCTACATAATTACTTCCGGGTGGAAAGTTTGTCGGATTCTTGACTAAATCATCTTAGAATAACATTTTCAAATGAAATCAACAAAAAAAACGCTATTATAAATTAATGTTTTTCAAAACCGTATTTTGCCTGGAGTATAAGTGTTCTAATGAGAGAGAGACGGATAGTGCGAGAAAAATCGAGAGAGCTCGCGCGCCGGCGCTTGATAGTCGTGCTGGGTCGTTGCGTTGTAAGCGATAGATAACAAATAGTACTTACATATTGTACAAGGAGCTTGTTAGAGGTAAAGGCGGGCTTTGCCAGCTAGTTTATACAATTTTTACAGTCATGTCAAAAATATTTTACAAAGACAATAAATGACTACAATAACATTTTTGAATCTTCTAATAATTCAGTTAACATGTGAACAACCTCTATATTTATTTATAACTACAACTTAGAAAAGTGGAAAAACCCCTGACATTTCAATTTAAGGTCCAACATATCAAAAACGGCTAAACAGATTTTCATGAAACATGGCTAAGAACATTCGGTATAAAATTAGCTATGACACAAAAAAACTGCATTCAAATCGGTCCATCCATTTGGGAGCTACGATACCATACAGACAGATACACAGACACGTTAAACTTATAACACCCCTATCTTTGCGTCGGGGGTTAAAAAAAAATCGATTAAAATAGAACCTTGTTTTAAAACTAACGTATGCAAATTCATGTCAGGTACGATCTAACGAAAAAAACATTAAGCTTGGCAGGCCACGTAGGCGAACATAATAGACTATTGTAACTCTGTATGGCTGTGCGTTTACGAACTAGTGTGATGAAAATAGTACATTACCCTCAGCTATAGGTAGTTTCAGATCGCGGGTACTTTCACGCACGATCCGAAAGCAACGGCGATAAATATGCGATCTGAGGTGAGGTTATAATGCCTCCCGTTGTGAGTACAACATTTTAAGTCTCATTTGAATTCTCCACACATTTAATGGTAATGGTAACAATAATAAATAAAAGTACCAATCTTTTTCAATTCTTGGATTCGGACACGGTGACTCGCAATAAGTACGAAACTGATCAAAATTCAATACGTTTAGTAGAATACATTCCCAGGAAATGTTAGCACAAAGCAAATTAAATAGCCTTAGATGGCCTTAGATACGAATAGAGGAACGCCCGACCTTCAACCGTCTGTTAAATGGATGAAAAGTATTTTATTTTAAGTTATTTTGGGCATAAAATACTTTTCATCGATTAAACAGTAATTATTCGTATCTCGTACAACAATTGCCATCGATCAGACAGACTCTCAAGTTTCGCATTCCAGTAAGATATCAACCTTTTCTGCTCGTGAACCGAGCGGGCGAAACAAATATCTGAACAGAGGGTTAAGGCGCCGTAGGTTCAGCGAAGTTAAGCAAACAGAGTGTTTGAAACAATATAATGCGTCTGTTTATTATAATATGGATTCAAAAAAATACGAATAGTAATCTTGAGGCTTTTCTAGAACAAGATCAGTGATTCGAAACATGATTAAGCAATTTTCGCTCGATAGAAAAAAATCACGAACATAGGTCTAAAATACACTTAAAATATTCGTAACAAATTATGCACAAAAGCTAAAAATATTAAAATTTCTTTTAATAATCGGCAATATCATGTTTGAGAGAACTCAGTGATTACTTTTTTATTTATTTAAACGGCCAAACAATTAAAATCAAAAAACATGATATCCCCGCTTCCGAGCACGCACTTCCATCTCGCTCACGCTTATGCTCAGTGAGAGGGAGAGAAGACCATGAACCTACGGCGCCTTAATCACGTAACGTTTCGAACGCGCGTAAGGATAATTTAACTGTCATTTCCTCATATTAAAAGTGACATTTAGATCTACCTGAACCTGACGCGTGTACAATGAGTTACGTGATCGACATGCAGAACGCACTACAGTAGAATTATTTGGGGTTTACCACTGACAGATAGTTTGCCTTCATTTAATTTTCAACTTAAACCTCATACAAATTAAGTAGTTATTTCTAAATCGGTAGACGTGGGTAACAGTATTCTGAAAATTGATTTATTTGTATGACATTTAAGTTGAAAATTAAATGAAGGCAAACTATCTGTCAGTGGTTAACTAACAGCAATCGTACTGTACGTTAATTATATCGATCGCCACGGCGTCGCCACTCGTTCATAATTGCTTATAATTGGATAATACATCAGCTTACGGTTTTACCGAATTATATTCCGGTTGAAGCGATTATACGCTGAGGTTTCAAAGAGATTATTATAACGGGATACCAAATTGGTTCGACACTAGAGCAAACGAGTCAAACCGAGAGGACGATATACATTGATATAAGTGGATTGCGGAAGATTAGTGTCTATTGTTCTAGCGAAGATGAGCGTTTTTAACCGACTTTTATATAGAAGGAATAAGTAATCCAAACGGACCGAAATCACGCGGCGGACTACGAGTACATCTGTAATCGGAGCGAGTTACGCGTGCCAAAGGCACGCCTATACGCGCCCACACGAGCTTCTATTCTCAAACCGTTGCCCTTTGTACAGTCAGCTTCATATAGTTAGTAGCAGCCAGAGTAGCCAAATATTTCGTAACGACCCTTATTCTTACAGTAATAAAGACGTGTACCGAAATATTTGGCTACCTTGGCTGTTACTAAGTGGGAATCCATCATTTTACCAAAAATAGTTTCATCGATTATCGTTTCCTATAACACTATTCGCTGAATTTTATCATCACTTACATAGGAATCATTCAACGAACTTCGTTAGATCGCTCATACATTTGCTCGAATTACCTTTTACAAGAGAATCAACTCATCTAATTTTACTTTATTATTTTATTTGTCGTTCATCGAATCGCCTTTTCTATAATTTCGGTTTAACACAAGTTCAGTCAGATCTTATATATCATGTTTATGTTTTAACCTCTTATTGTGTAAAATAAAGTCCTTACATACATACTTATATAGGTACCGTTCTTACGCTTCAACTGTAAAAGTGGCCTGTGTACATATAATCTCACCTATTTCCCGAAGGGGTAGGCAGAGATCACGAAAAGACGGATCCTCCAGCTTTAGTGCTCGAACGAGTCCGGGGCCCGTTTGGAACCTTATCCGAAGATTTGTCCTAGGCACTAGTTAAACGAAAGCGACTGCCATCTGACCTTCCAACCCATAGACGAATCTAGACATTCTACTATCCTACTAATGTAATGAATTATTTTTGTCTTAAGCTGCCTTAAATGTCTCAACCGATTTGGGTGAAATTTTGCGCGAAGATAGTTTAAAGCCTGGATTAAAATGTAGGATAGTTTTTATCCCGAGTCCACGCAGACTATGTCGCGGGCGGAAGCTAGTTATTAAATATCAAACTATATTTCGTAAATAAGTTTTTTGTAACCCCCGACGCAAAGAGAGGGATGTTATAAGTTTAACGTATCTGTCTGTGGTATCGTAGCTCCCAAACGGATGAACCGATTTCCGTTTAGTCTTTTTTTTGTCATAGATAATTTTATCCCGAGTGTTCTTAGCCATGTTTCATGATAATCTGTTTAGCCGTTTTTGAGTTATTGGACTTTGAAATGGAAATGTCGGGGGTTTCTCAACTTTTCTAAGTTTTAGTTATTCTTTAATTGGCTTTGAGCCCTTGACCTCCGGGTCGGAAGTCGCCCCGAGCTATACGGCTACAGTACCTTATGTAAGAAAATAATTATTTAAATCAATCTAATTAATATCTACTGGCCCGAGACCTGCAAGAATAATATTAATAATAAACGTATTTCAATAAGCCAAAGCTCATTTGTATGGGGCTCGGCGTGGTCGTTAAATGCCCGGGTCAGCAATCAAATAACAATCCAGCTGGTCTATTTTCGTCTTCGCTTCCGATTCTAATCACATTTCAATGTGTTGTGCACTCGCTTCCACACACGCCCAGCTAACGTGTCAGAGCGAGCGGGCAACATATTGAAATTTATGCAATTTGGATGGAAAGGAAATGTACCGAATTTAGGACCTACCTTGCCCTATTCATTAATCGCTTTCGACTGTCTAAGATTTCGCCCATGGTGTAAAGTGACCCCTAGGCAGGAACAGCACTTGCCGCTTCGGCCAAACTTGGCTCTCGCACACCTCTGAGGTGCCGATGCACCCGATCTCTTGAGGAACAAAAAAGAGCACGGGCCATGCGGCAAGCGCGGGCGAGCGGGATGCCATGATTCGAATTCTAGCCGTCGAACATCGGTTATGTTAGACTGAGGACCTTCTGTACGTAAGTGCTACTATTTGTTTTGTGTCCTAGGCCCGCAATGAATATTCATGATTGAAGTTCGAAAATAGTAGCCACACAATCGTGAACCCCGGAGTTGTTATACACCAGTGGGTCTGTGAGCTGTTTTCTTTTAGAATTTCCAAGAACTAAAAAACGTCCCATATATTGAACCTGCTGCTCACAAAACTTCACGAGAATCGGGTGAAAAAATTCGAGAATTTTTGCCCAAGGTCACAGTATAATAAAAAGTACTACTGGTGAAACATGAAACTTTGTTGGTTTCGCTCGCTCGTGCAGTAACTCTTACCGGATCAATATAGTCCGACCTCAGATGAGGCACAGTTGCTATGGACTGTGAGATCAAACTCATCGTTCATAGTTATCTATTCAGTAAACAGTATAATACCACAGAATAGTGATGGCGTTACCTGTCATTTATTGCCAAGAGACAATCATAGAGGGGGATATGGTTGTCGACGTACCACATTACTGAACATCCAAAATTTTAATTGTTTTAGTCGAGAAAAGAGAGAAGAAATAATATAATATGATAATAAAACAAATACAAAAGCCGGGAAGTCAGGTTTAAGTAAAAAAATACATGAAACTGATTAAGTTTTTAACAAAAACAGAACTTTTCATGGTTTGCACGGGGATTCTTTCGTCTAAATGTTGTACAATTGAAATTCGTTTAATGTTGTGTTGTTACGACATACAACGGAACGTATATATGAAAAGTCAGTGTGTTCAATACGTTGTTCAGCCCTAGCTAGACCTCCACAGGACGTTACCATGGATAAGAATCGTTTCGCGCTAAAATGACAGTGGGATAGGCCTGACTATACTAAAGGCGAGCTTAGAGACGAGTCACAATAATTTCGGAATTGGCTTAGGCCAGGGACCGAGCCTACCCTTCTCATTATGTACGTAGCTAAAACGCTGTCCCTAAGAAGTTACTCCCTTATTGATAAAAAGTTTGGGGCGATATGGCAGGGTATATTAGACCCTACACTATGAATGATTGTTTATGTGGTTTTCTGTCGTGTTTGATTAGCTCAAGGAAAAGGGAAGAAGGGTCGACTGCAGAGGAAACACAAGCTTTTGCTATAGATGGTTAGATGGCTAGTGAATGTCCAAGGATTTGAGAATACAAAGTCATACTTGAGGGTAGTCACGTAACGTTCCGAACGCGCGTTAGTACAGCTCAACTGTTATTTTCGCATAAAAATACTGACATTTAGATCTACCTTACGCGCGTACAATGCGTTACGTGATCAACCTGTAGATCTACCTGTGACGCGCGTACTATTCGTTACGTGATCGACCAGCTAGTAGAAAAAAGTTGATAATGAAAATAATAGTATTTTATGCAATCGTTATATAATGTTGCTTTTTCAGTTGGCTTGTTGACTACGGAACCCTAAAAATCGGTTCCGGGAGTAGGGTCGCAGTACACCTAACACTCCTCGCTTCGCTCGTCGCCGTACTGGCACGGACCTGCCTAAGGCCTACTGTCCACGGAAGCGTAGCTGCATAGACGCGTATTCGTCATTGTACGCTTGGTGTACGCTTGCTTGCAGCTTACATACAAAACCGCACAACTTTGTCCACGGAGCGGCAACGTCGCGTCAGCGACGCTGCATGCAAGCTTCATGCCGCCGGGCGTACCGCGCGCTATACGCCGGGCTGCATCGCACCGAACAGCACGTTGAGTATTTGTGAGAAAAAATGGCGGGAACAGCTGCAAAGTTTGTGCAAATAGTGGAAAAATATCCGTGTCTGTACTATAATAACCTCACGGAATATTCCCGTAAAGATATAACAGACAAGGCATATATTCTGAAATGTCCTTTTACTCATTCTATAAAATGAATGAAATACGTTGTATGGATGTATCTAATATAAATAGAAATAGAATATATGTAGAATCTTTTCACAAATAAACACCTAATTGTAAAAGTATAGCACTGTAAGTGCAGGAGTGAAGTGTTCATGCATTATCATGTTTAGTGTGTAATTTAGTGTTTAAGATTATAAGTATGTAGTTCATATAGCATACCTAACATAGTTTTAACATAGGTACTTAACACATTAGTTAAAATGAGCGCGGTCTCGCCAACAAACTGTTATCGCAGTTTGGCGAGTAACATAACATTGTTAATTGTTTTGTACTTTTGATAAATAAATTAAAAAAAAAAAAAAAAAAACGGCGTCGTCGCCGACTTCGAAGATAATTAATAGGCCGAAATAAAGTCTTCATCACTGGACGACATTGTCACGAATGAAAGAAAATGCAGGCTACGATACGCTTACGCTACGCTTCGTGGACAACGTCAGTACGCCGGGCTGCATGAATGCTGCACGGCGATGTGTGCAGCGTCTATGCAGCTACGCCTCGTGGACAGTAGGCCTTAGAATCGGGAATCTGAAATCATGAGAATCCTTAGAATTGGGAATCTGTAAACTTGAGAATCTGTAAAATTGGGAATATGTAAATATGAGAATCTTTAGAATTGGGAATCTGCAGACGTGCGCCTGAGCGGAATTTATTTTAGTTGTCTAAACTGATGTAAAATTTTGAGTTGGTAGCTCGATGGTAAAAAGTATGTGATTTTAGTTTGGTGTACGAAGACTTAACTCAAACATTAAAAACGAGTATAAAATGTTTATTTTTGAACGAGCGAGGACAGCATACGACGTTCTCCGTTTCAGTTTGGATAAACATGTTTTCGTAAGTCCGGCGTTCACCTGACTGTTCTTCTAGGTTCAATAATTAAATAGTTTTTTCGGCCGAAACAATTTTTCGGAATGAAAATAAAAATAAGAAAAAGGACAGTTCGCGATTTCTACAGCTTACAGAGCCACTTGTTTATTATATTAAAAAAAAATGCAAAATATTTTTTCACTTGACACATTATCTTATAATATAAATAAGTACAGTGTGGCAACTACTATGTAGGTACTCCTTAGTTTATGAGAGGACGGTTGTGCCCAGCAATGGAACGTACCTGTATTGGCTCCTGATGATGAAGATAATTATCTTATTCTAGTACCCTACAATAAAACATAATACCCGTCATCACTCGTTTGTAGTGATTTTTGAAGTGAAAACTTCTTTAGCGGCGCTGAGCACTTTTTGGGATGGAGAGAAATTGCTAAATACGCGACAGATTTGTGTGACGTCAGATGTGAAGGAGGTCACTTTTTGCTGCTAGCCGATTCGATTCGACTTCATTCAAAACTGAACGCTATTTGTAAGAGCAAAAGAATTTGTAATTTTGTCCACGCGTCCTTCACCGTTTTGCTATTGAGCAAATTCGAATGGTTCGAATTTGGACGTTACTCCTAAAGAGATAAAGTTTTGGAAAATATTTGGTAATGGCAAAAACAAATTGGTATTTTGTTTGCCGCCGACGTCCGCAGTTCTTGGCGCCGAACAATCATTCAAAATTCATTTTTAGGGTGACACCGTAAGATGTCACGTGACCTGATCGAAAAAATGTTACAATTTTATTGAGTTTTCACCTCTGCCGGCCCTCCCAGACTGCAACCCGGTCTTTTTTTTAACAGCCAGTTAGCCGATGAATGGTAGGTAGTAACGCTGCCTGAGAAGCTGAAGATCCTGGGTTCGTTTTGGATTCTGGGTCGTAAGCGCAAATAGTCTTGTGATGAGCAAGAATATCTGTTTTTAGGTCTTGGCTGTTTTCTATGTATTAATGTATCTTAATATATCACATTATATTGTCGTCTAGTACCCATAACACAAGGCCTATTGAACTTAGTGTGGGGCTAGTTCAATTTGTGTACTATTGTCCCCTAATTTTTATTTATTATAATATAGCCTATTTTTGAAACCCAATTTATTAATATGAATGCAGACTTCATGACATGCTTACTCAACAGCGTTTTTGCTTGTCACCCTGACACAATTAACCACGAGGGTTTTTTTCAAGTACGCATTAATAATAAGAAAATAAGCATAAAAGTCGGGACAATAAGTGCGTAATTATGTTTCCTTAAAAGCCCTTTTCGAGGGGCAAATTCGGTCCGACGGGGATTTGTTATACTTTTAGCGCAGGTCCCGAAGCTCTGACCGAGTTTTGAGGATGAGTGAAAGAGATATTTTATTAATAACTAGCTTCCGCCCGCGAATTCGTCTGTATGGACCCGGGGAAAAAACCGGGCAAGCTGTAAACTATCTTCGTAGAATTTTTTACTCAAATCGGTTGAGCCGTTTAAGTGTGATTGCGCAACAAACATCCAAACATCTAAACTTTCGCATTTATAATATTACTAGCTTCCGTCCGCGACTTCGTCTGCGTGGGGACTCGGGATAAAAACTATCCCATATTTCCCCGTATCATGGTTGGCCTTATCACACGATAAGTGACAAGACAGAGCTTCCATCACTGGCTGTCACCGTTCGATAGAACGAGACAGACGCTCTATCTTGTCACTTATTGCGTGATACGGCCGACCATGATACGGGGCCAGGCTATAAACTATATTCGTGCAAAATTTCATCAAAATGGGTGTAGCCGTTTAAGCGTGATTGAATAACAAACATCCAAACATCTAAACATCCGAACTTTCGCATTTATAATATTAGTAGGATGTATAATATTTTTCTAACAAACAAATACATTTTTTAGTACAATGAAGTGCAAAATTTGGGTGCATACAACTTACTCATACAACCAAGCTGCTCGATCCTGGGGTTGCCCAGCCAGTGCCAGTGTTGGCGACGAGCGCCCACAGCCGTCACGTCCCTCAACCATGAGGATACGACAATGCAGAAGTAGAACTTTCTCATGAATATGCCTGATGGCTCTTATGTATATATGTATGTAAGCACTTTATTGTACACAATAACTGGTTAAAGAATATACATGTCACACAATAGAACAAAGTACAAAGTCGAACTTATCCCTATAAGGGATCTCTTCCAGCTAAGCTTTGAGCAATTGAGAGGAAGGTAGAACGAGATAGGCAAACTTATACCGTTCTTATTTCGGCGGACTTAGGTTTCGGTACGTATTTATTAGAGAATTAAATCGATACACATTTTTGCACTTGACTGTACCGTATTGTTTTATAGTAATTTTTTAATTGAATGAATGAATAGTTTATTTGTGTAAAAAGGTTATAAATTGGTGTTACATTCTTAGATACTTAGCTAGCTAGTTTACAAATAAGTATAACTTTTTAAACAGAACTCGACTCATGACCCGATTCTGCCTAATCTGAATGGGTCATTCTTGAGAATTGCATTATTCATCTCATTCCCTCGGCGTTTTTTATTTTAAGGAATTTCTACTAAGTTACAATAAAATCAAATTAAGTATTTAATAATAAACATATTTATCGAATAGGCATCACTTTGGGTCAATTAGGTACGGAAATATACCAATTCAAAGTTTAGCTGTCGAGGGAATGACAAAAAATGACGGGGGAATGATAAAAAGTACGAGGGAATGAGAAAAATGACGGGGGAATGATAAAAACTACGAGGGAATGATAAAATTGACGAGGGAATGATAATCTTTGGTATTAGATTAGATATTTTATTAAATAATACAAAATATCAGTTTGAATAAAGAAAAAATTCACAGTTTTTTCTTAATAATCTTATAGACTAAGTACCATCATTTGAGACTTCAGTCTTAACCATTCATTGACATTAATTCTTTGCATTACTTGCAACAATCATCATTATCCTAGCGTTTTTCCCGGTAGTGCCCTACACGAGCCCGGGGTCTGCTTTACAAAAATACTTCTACAAATATATATTTTTCATTTGCTTATCACAATCTAACAGGGAAGTAATTTTAATAACATCTAACTCACTTAAATTCTCAAACTTCGGAAAATTATTATCATTAGGTATACGCTTCGTATCAAAGACTAAAATAGGTACTTTATGTTTTTTTCTCAAATACTTGATTTAATATTTGAGATCCCATAAAATTGCATGCATGATTAGAAACAAGTGAAACAACACACAATAATAGGTCCAGTTCAACAAAAATAACACAAAAATCGTTTTGCTGGACATTTGTTTTAAAGCAATTCTTTTTTTATAAGTTGCATTTGTTGATAAAAATCAGACTATTAGTTAGTTACCTAAGTATTAACATCTTTTTGGTTTGATTCCTAAATAAACTAAAATTCACAACTTTACTTATAGCATTAATATAATATTTTTGTATTACTGGAATAATACCTTTTTTTACTATAGTCGTAACCTTTTTTTATTTACTACGTAATCATAAATATCACTTGTGATCACAAATAAAACATATTTGTAACATTTATATAAAAATCAGACTCTTAATTAGTTATTAACGTTTTTTCAGTAACAATTTAATAATAAATGTATATTTTCTAAATTCTAAAGTAACCTAAATTGGCAACCATGCTTATACTTAGTATTGATTTCAAGACCTTCTATTTAACAGAAAATGTAATTTTACGTTCATGATAATTATAAATAAATTGTTGAATAAATGAGTCGACCATAATATGTTATAAGTACGGTATAAGGGTTTGGCCTGTAAAAGGAGCAATAAATGAAACGGTGGATTACTAACCCAATCAGCAAAAGTTCTAAGTGGTTTAACAAAAAACAAACAAGAAAACACTATTAATCACTATGACATATATATTCGAATATTCTATGGAGTCATCCTCTAAATGTATTGTTCCTATTACAGGCCACAGCCGGTACATATGATAAAATATTATAATTTTCAAGAAACTTCAGAAATCTATCATTACCCCGTTCAGAAAACCGGGGGAATGAGAGTCGAGGGAATGAGAAACCGAGGGAATGAGAGTCGGGGGAATAAGAAAAAGTATGTTTCTTGTCGATTATGCCGAAACTGTTATTATATATATTATAACTATTAAATCAACACATGCAATCATTCATGTGTTATTCTCTACACTAAATATTGTATGCCAATTGCAGGAAATAGATTTTATACGTAAATATAGGGTAATGATAATCATAGTGAACCAAAGTTAGGGGATGATATATCTACCTTCATTGCTCCGAGCTCCAGCGACGAGACGCGTCCTCTCTCCGCGGCGTCGGTAGCGCTACAGACGAGGGTGAGACACGGCCGAGATTACGCGTCACAAGACGTTGCAGTAGGGATGTACGCGTTGTTTAGTCAGGCATTAGGGAAATAATAGGTTAGCTCTGGACAAACCTTTGATATAGATTCCTATAAAAACTTAGATAAATAGGGGAACCATATTTTTATTTTTAAATCATTAACTTATATTCTAACGATTTAACTCGATACAATATTTGATTTTGATCCATAACTAGTTGTTTTCAGAGTAGATTGTTCACAAAATGGCGGATGGACGCACCGGGGGAATGATAATTTAGGTGTTTGACATTTTTTTATGGCTAATTCTACTTACCTTTAACAAAAAGTAAATCCTGCCCCAGTTAGATTAAGTGTTGAACTACTGTACAAAAATGTGTAAAGTCAATTATTTTATTATTTTGGGTACTTTTTCCCTCTGGACGCTGAAAATTGACCCTCTCAAGAATCACCCGAATACGAAAATGCATCTAATCAAATTAGGCACTCTCCTGACTACACCATCATCGGATAGACAGACCAACATGCATAGGATCAAAACGAAAGTATGCATATCAACTGTAATTTTTTGAAGGTTTAACTTTTTAATGCACATTTAAAAAAGTTACAAAATGGCCCTGCTGGTATAGCTGGCTTCCATAACAAGATAAAATCATTGGAAAAGTTTATCATTTTGGGACAGATTATTAAGTCTCTTCAACACACACAAAACTAAATAAGAGCTAGCACACTACGCGCATTGATACAACGACATAACTGATGGATTGTCCGTAAATAATAACTGCCTGATCGCTAATTGTAGACGCAGTAAACAATCAAAAACAAAAATTCCAGGGCAAATTTTGTCAAAACAAATAGTCCGAACTTGCCCCAAGGGTTAAGTATTGGTCTAACTAATCGTTACTAATTATTCAGCGCAGAGTAATAGGTGGCGCCCCTGCCGGCTACTTTGTGTAAACATCCATCACGACGGGAAACGGACATTTTTCCAGCAACAAGTCTGGTTGAGTTAGGAAGTCGATTAACCACAAGCGTTGGGGTGGTTCGGGTATTTTTTTGACTAAAAAGCCAATAATTAGATTTGGTCATCTAATTATTGGCTTTTTATTATACTAACGATTTGTATTCATAATCATCACTCTTCTTATTTTTATTTTCACATTGGATCATTTTCATTTAAAAAAAAAAATAATTCATTACTAAGCACAGGCTTGAACTCATAATGTTGTTTCTCATAACAGTTTCCTTCAAACGAGACACACGTCATATTTTTGTTAGTACTAATATCATAACTAACAACATACATACTTCAACTCATAATTTTATTTGCCTAATGAATAAACGCCTTCGCTAAGTAAATAACAATAAAAATCGGCTCTGGCGCTGTAGGGTCGCAGTTCTACCTTACACTCCTTCACGCTTCGCTCGTTGTCGTACATACACCGACCTGCCTTAGTTAAGGTCAGGTTAGGCGGCTTGCTTAGCGTCTTTTGAGTAACATTTATGTTGTTAAATGTTAGGAAAATCAATTTTATTATTAAAAAATGTATGAGTAGTGTAATTATGAATTGAAGTAAAACAGACAAGTTAGTGTTATGATGAAAAAAAAATGTTACTAAATATTAGTAGGTATATGAAAAATGTATGATTATTGACAGTATGAATTCGAATTGTTCTGAGGTGGTTCTGAGTTAGGTTCGTTTTAATAAGAACTATTATGACTAGTGATTATTATGGTGTAAAATTTTATGAAAAACGTTTTCGGAGTTCCAATAGGATTTAAAAGGTTATGTGAACTTAGCGCACCCAATTATTGGACAAACCTGAAGCCGAGCGGTAAGGCGCGCCCCTTTCATTTCGGAGGTCGCTTGTTTGAAGCCCGGCTCTTACCAGGGTGTTTTCAAATAATTTCAGACGCTGTCAACACCAAACTGCCCTTGAGGATTTTGAATAGCGCGCACACTGTCTATTTGTATCGGAGTAAACGAGAGCGAGTGTTACTGGGCGGCCCGGTTTTTGAAGATAATATTACATAAATATTGAAATAAAAAAAGGGTGGATTATTTGAGAAATATGACTCGTTAGCGGTTTAGGTATGAATATGTTGACTTCATGTTTTTAATTGCAGACCCATACGTCAAAAAAATAAAGACAGAACCGTTTAATGTGATTTTAAGACCCATCTTTGCATTTATTTTCTATCGAGCCGATTTCGTTCAATTATGTATCGAGCCCGTCCACGCCCCACGGTCTTTGAAATATGGTGGATATTAACATAATAATATACAGGGTGGAATTTCATAAACTGTACATAATAAAAGGAGAAAAATTTCAGCAAATTTCATCGGTGAAACGGTGTTTTTTTTTTTTCTAGTCATTAGTTTTTTTTTTACAGAATTTTGAAAATTTTTGTAAAAACTCGGGTAATACACCTAATTCAGACGGTATAACTTTTGATCCAATGGTCCTAAAATGAAAATAAAAAATGCAGAGTATTACCAAGGGACAGGTTAATAATTCTTAATAACAATAAAAAACCAACTAGAAGAGAAAATCCGCAAAAAAAAATATTGTTTTTGAAAAATGGCTACAAAAATTACGAATTTTAAAAGAAAAACACAATTTTCTGAAAAAAACGCAGATTTAGTTACCATTTTTTTTGCTTAGTATTAAACCTCACTTAATGCCAATTCTAAAACCGTTTTTAAACTGTCTCAGACTTTGAAAAATACCACGCAAATGGGTACGTAAATCAAACCATAATTTTATTAATTTTAATCCTCTTAAAATCCTTAATGACCGTTTGTTCACAGGTAGTCGAAGGGTGTTATTGGGTTTTAGGTGGAAATAACAAATTACGTACTTAGTATTAATCCTCACTTAATGCCGATTCTAAAACCGTTTTTAAACTGTCTCAGACTTTGAAAAATACCACGCAAATGGGTACGTAAATCAAACCATAATTTTATTAATTTTAATCCTCTTAAAATCCTTAATTACCGTTTGTTCACAGGTAGTTGAAGGGTGTTATTGGGTTTTAGGTGGAAATAACAAATTACGTACTTAGTATTAATCCTCACTTAATGCCGATTCTAAAACCGTTTTTAAACTGTCTCAGACTTTGAAAAATACCACGCTAATGGGTACGTAAATCAAACCATAATTTTATTAATTTTAATCCTCTTAAAATCCTTAATGACCGCTTGTTCCCAGGTAGTTGAAGGGTGTTTTTGGGTTGAAGGTGGAGATAACATGAGGGGTATAAAGGCATTGGGCAATAGGTCAACTATTCAGTCGCTCGCAAATCGCAATTGCTTGTCTTTGCTCGCCACTTCTTTGATTACTCCAGTACTTGTGTAATATTTGTCAGTATAATATTAATGCATGTGCCTAGGCAAGTCTGCGATGAACATGGAATATTGATTTAGGGTCGTGTGTTTGGGCTATGGCCAGAGCGGTTAGTGTCATCAAATATTTATATTTAATGAGCGCCAGATGAAACAACCGACAAGCTTGAGGATTAGCTAAATAAAATCACAAGAACACTTTTAACAAAGTTTATTAAGGCACACCCTCGAATAAGGCTACGTCACAAAGACGGTAATACATGAAAGGGTTTTCTAGTTTATACTTAAATGATACCACTAGACTTAAAATGATCTAGATATTTCTTTAAAATTAGTTGTACAGGGTAGTCATGTTACTTTGGGCTGAATTGATGCAGTCATTATCATAATAAAGAATTAATTTACCGGCGAAAGAGGTGACTCAAACCTCCATCTTCAACACCACAGGACAGCGACTCGCTCCGCAGTAAGTACTTAAAACATGGCGACAGTGTCTAGCCAGAAGCTGGTCCCGCAGTACAGATCAGGTGGACTGGTACACCTCCACGGCATTCATGAGTGTGCTCCTCATTTAAGCGGAGATGTTGAGTTTAAAACTGAGGTAAAAAGAAAAACCCTAGGACAAAGAATTGTCACCATTAGTAAAGAGTTGGTATTTGAGAATCTACAGTTTAGCGTCGAAATAGAAACAAAAGTATGCTTACCACGCGTGGTGGGTTTTTTCTATTAAGAGGTGTAGGTGGTTTTGACTAAGTCATCTTACACGTGTAACTGAAATGGACGAAATTCACACTTTGATTATTAAACGAAACGACTAAACATTGTCAGACACGAGTTAATATGAAAATCAAACACTCACCTGAGTAGTGAAAATGTTAAGAGAGATCTGGACTATTATGTCCAGACCATAGTGACGCTAAGTTAAGCAAACGGGGCTGTTGGCTGGAACAAAATGAAACACCAATTAGCACTAACACGGCAACAGACACTTAGGACATTGCTAGTAGCAAACACTTACCCCGAGGCGGCGAAAATTTGGAACCGGAGAGTAAAATACGCGGCTCTCACATTCTGGCTGGATTAGGAATGAACGAGTTCCTTCAATCCTCCCAAAATCGCAGAATCATTTCACCTCAAACCCGTTCCGAATCACCGAATACGGAGGAGGGCAGCGACCAAACAATAGACCGTCGACAATAATAATTTTATAGTTTTTTAAAGAAAACACTGCAAACTGAATCTACGACGTGTTTAAAAGAAAAGAACGACTTCTGAGTATTTTCTTACAGCTAACTCGAGCGAAAAGATAAATAAACAAAGTCTATGTTTGACACAACAACCAGTGTGACATGCCTAAAACGAAACGTTTCTTGACCGGTCACAGACAGAGTGATATGACGTTTTGTTAATGCAATCTCGGTAACATCGACACTTTAAGATAAAACTTTCCCTTAATTTCAATAGTTTAAATTTATGATAGATGTGCTGCCAGATAGTCTACGATCTGTAGCTTTAGAAATATATATTTTACCAATTTAGCACTAGCTTTACTCTTGAGAATAAAAAGATAAGTGTCAACTTTGACAGTTAGAACTAATGCAACGAAACGTAGTCCGATATAATTGCAAGTAAAAAGCCCTGAATGGAGATTTAATGTTTACCTGTTTAAAAGTGTTATTTAGTGTATAGTATTAAGCGAAAGTGTCTCGAGTGCATTTCTCCTGGATCATACAGCTAAAATGCAATGGAATACCGTCGAGACCGATTGGAAAATTCCTGTAGTTAAGGTAATATGTAGTCTATAAAAGTTGTCTTTCGGCTTGCAAGAACGAAGCCTTTTCGCGACTCAAACTAGCTTATTCCTAACCTATGAAGTGTTACAGTATCCCTTCTGTTGGCGAAATAATTTTATTTCTGCATTTCTTAAAATTCAGAAATAAAATTATTTGTCGAAGAACCCTACCTTACTCTTCTCTACTCTGAAATTAACCCCATACACAAGTTGAAACCCCCAACCAGCGTTTGAAATCCTACTTCTCTACACAAACGTTCATCCTACAAAGATTGACTGCTCTATAAGCACCGGCCCTTTAACCACGGGTGCCATCTGTGGGATCCTCTATTGAGTTACTAACCCAATACGCTAGTTGATACCCCCAAAAAGCGTTTGAAATCATACTTCCCTAAACAAACGTTAATCCTACAGAGACTGAGTGCTTTACTAACAGCACTGGCCCTTTAACCACGGGTGCCATCTGTGGGATCCGCAAGACTGCTAACCTATTTAACGAATATTTTTCATATAGAATAGAAAATCAAGACACAGAAGTCATGTGGAGAGAAAAAATATATATATTAAAAATGATGTGCCTCAGCACCTTGACAGGACTGGACCTTATATTCGACATGGACAGTAATTATTACTACTATTACGACAACCTAACATGCAACGTTTGAAAAAAAAAACGAGTTGAAAACTCTATGAATGCTTAACCACGTATAGATGATTATATGGCCAGAATAAGGATCTATACTGTATACCTATGAACTATGCGCGCCCTAAAACTATCTATGCTTAACACTTTTTTTTTTTCGGGATACTTAAACAAAAATTTAAACGACTTATTACAAGAAATTTAATTACGGGTCGGTATTAGACTACAAGTTTTACTCTAAAGTTTAAACTACTATATTTAAACAAAGGTAATCCTAATACTTAAACGAATTTAACTACGCGAAAACTTATCTAAAAGCATTTACGAGTAAATCAATAACTATCAGAGGGTAATTTAACGACTAAAGTTGTTTGCGGAAAGATCTTCCCGCCATTTTAATCTAATAACTACTACTTAAAAACTACGGTGGGTAACGGTAGTTTACTTTATTAACAGATACCCGAGGATTAGGGCTGGCAATGCACCATATAATAGTGATTTCCCAAGCACCAGCAGTATAGTTTGGGGACTGACAGAACTACTTCTGGTTAATCAGTAACCTTTCAATGAACATTTTTTAAATTTTCTTGTAGATAGGGCTCCAAAGAGTTCAAATCTTTTCAGAATTTTAGTAAGTCACATAAGTGATTTAGAACTTAAAGTTGGATGACTTGGCAAGTCAAATGCAATCAAGACTACGGCTAGTTCGTACGTAACTAGACCCATGTCGTTACTAAGTCAGATACCAATGTCTGAATAGAAATAAAGGTAGACGCAATCGTCTAATAAGAGTTTAATCAATTCTGACTCTGTGGTCTGAGGAAAACAAGTGAGTTATAAACAACCACTAGGCTTCTCTCAGCTGAACTGCACTATAAGAACAGTTAAAACAAGATAAGAGGCAGAAACATAACATCAGGAAGACGGCGCGGCATCACCGGGTCGAACTAAATCCTTGATGTGGAAATCACCTAGATTTTTCCCCTGTAGGGATTTTAAATTATATACCAAAGGTCCAAGCTTTTTATGGATAACGCATTCTCGTACCTAGGAGCTAACTTTGCCGAAAAATGTTTAGCGGCGTTAGATAAGCGAAAACATTTCTTATACACGATTTGTCCTTCTTGGAGTTCCATAGGACGTTTGCGCATATTATAATAACGTGCATTACGCTCGTGAGCAACACGTAGAGAGTTACGCACCTTTTCGAATATGGTTTGCATCTCTTTAAGATTTGTAGAGAAAGTGTGACTGTTATCCACCACTAGAGCGTGTCTATCAACAGGAACATCGGAATTGTAGAAGGATCCATCAAGTATCATTTCGCGACCATGGGTGAGGAAATATGGAGTAAATTTGGTTCCTTCATGAACAACCGTGTTTAGGGCACATTGCACCTCGCTTATGTTCTTATCCCAAGTTCTGTGATCTGAACGCACATACGAAGCAATGGTCCTAACTAGTTCACGGTTGACGCGTTCGGTTTGACACGTCTGTGGATGGTAACGTGGGTTATAAAATAGATGTGGAACGTTATACTTGCTCACCAGGTCTCGAAAATCTTTAGATGTAAATTGTGCACCGTTATCTGAATAAATGTATTTAGGTACGCCGTGAATTAAGAAGATACCCTTTTCCATGCACTTGACTATAGCCTTAGCGGTTATGTTACGTAACGGGAATAAAGTGACATACTTACTAAAATAGTCTGTACAGACGAACAGATATTGGTTTCTCAGATAAGATGGCGGAAAAGGTCCCAGAATGTCACAGGATATGGCTTCCCCCGGTAACGTAATACGTCTAGGATTTCCCATTAAACCTGGACGAGCCAAATTTACGGGTTTGTATGTCTTGCAAGTTTCACAGGAGTCGACATAATCCTTAACATCTTGGAATAAAGTAGGCCAATAATACATCGTAGCGATTTTTGAATGAGTTTTAGCAACACCAAAGTGACCTGCGGTAATATCGTCGTGAAATTTGGAAAGAATGTCTTTTCGATCCTCGTAAGGCACTACCACCTTCCAGTCGAACTGAGCTGTTAAGCGATATTTATTCTTAGAGAGTCGAAAGAGCTTGTTATTTTCTATTTTGAAATTTGGAAAAAGAGATGGCTTATCGGATACCTTGTTGTACATGTCCAAATACCATGGGTCCGTTGTAGAGAGTACGTCAATGGCAGCAATTTGAATTCGGGATAGACAATCTGGGATAACGTGTTCTTTTCCTTTACGGTGTATTAAATCGAACTCAAATTGACTTAGTTGACATGCCCATCGGTTCAGACGACCTGATGGATTTTTCAAGTTGGAAAACCACTTAAGGGACGCATGATCCGTGATTATGTAACACTTCCTACCCTCAACGTATGCCCGGTACTGGTCCAGCGCATGTAAAACCGCAAGTAGCTCGCGTTCAGTAACGGAGTAGTGGGTCTCGGCTTTAGAAAGGGTGCGACTGCAATACGCGATAGGATGGTCGACCCCACCATGCTTCTGAGTCAGTACGGCTCCAATGGCGTACGAAGATGCGTCAGTGTGGATATAGAAAGGGGCGTCGAAATCAGGGCACCTTAAGATAGGGGCAGATACTAAGGCAGCTTTAAGCTGATTAAAAGATTCATTTGCTTCGTCAGACCACGCAAACATTACTTTTTTGCTGGTCAAACGCGAAAGAGGACGAGCAATTTTAGAGAAGTTATTGATAAAACGTCGGTACCACCCGCACATACCTAAGAATCGTTTGATGCCTTTCGCATCTTCGGGTACTGGAAAGTTTAAGATCACATCAATTTTTGAAGGATCAGTCCGCAAACCGTATTTGTCTACGACATATCCAAGATATTTAAGTTCAGGTCGGCAAAAGAGGGACTTCTTCATGTTGATTGTTAAGTTTGCGGCCTTGAGTTTCTCAAAAACGGCCCTAAGAAGACGGAGATGCTCACTAAAATCGGACGTGCATATGATAATGTCGTCTATGTAACAGAAAACCTTGTTGTCGAACTCCGCGGTAAATAGGGTATCCATGAGGCGTTGCATAGTGGCAGAGGCCCCTACAAGACCGAAGCACATCCGGTTATAATGGAAAAGCCCTTTTCCGGCTACCGTAAAAGCTGTGACCTCTTTCGACTTATCATTAAGAGGTATCTGGTGATAGGCGGCACTAAGGTCCAAAGATGTCAAGAACTTAGCGTCTCGCAAGTTGTCTAGGATATAATTGACATAAGGTAATGGATAAGCGTCTGATTTAGAGACTGCGTTAATTTTCCGACTATCAAGGCACAGTCTGAGATCTCCATTGGACTTTTCGACCATGACCACTGGAGAGTTCCAAGGTGAGTGAGATGGCTCGACAATACCTGCCTCAAGCATACGATCTACCTCCTTCTCCAGGGCAGCCTGTTTTACAGGACTGAGCCTATAATATTTTTGCTTAATAGGAGGAGAATCCCCAGTATTAATCACATGTTGAATCAAAGACGTCTTACCTAAACCGACTTTATCCGTATCAATTTGATCGTAAAGAGATTTGACCCCCTCTAAACTAATCCTTTCTACTGGAGACAGTGAGTCAGCATCATTTAGACCAGATTCGGCAGGAACTGAAGATATACTGGCCACACTATCGTCATCAGGTAAACTAGAGATAATTTCCGGAGCCAAATTAAAAGTTTTCCAAAAATTAAGTCCAAGTATAATTGGAGTAGAAATTTCCGGTTGAATGTTAAAGTGAATTATTTGTATATTGCCTTTATAATTAACAGGCAACGACATATACTCGGTACACAGTAATTCCTGCCCATTTGCTACCCTGAGCTTTAACGGAACCTTGTGAGTCAGAATAGGCATTCCAATAACCGAGAATATGAGATGGCTGTTTTGTCCTAGTAGACTACAACCGGCACCACAATCGAGTAATCCTTTAACCTTTACGTCTAGAATATTAAGAAGAACGTATAATCGGTTATCCCCCTTTGGAGGTTCAAAATAAATAGTCTTTTCTACGGCGGAGGAATGATTAAAATTTAGTTTCAAATTAGTATTAGAAAAGACTAAGCTATCCCGTTTTTTGACTGATTAGAACAAGTAGGACATTCGGGAGTTCGAACGCCTTTTTCTCCACATTTAAAACAGATCACCTCTCTCGATTTCTTACATTGGCTGGTAACATGGTTAGTCATACCACAGCGAAAACAAGCCTGCTTAGACGCAGCTGGTCCAACTGAAGCCACGTAAGACTTTGAGTTTGGGTATAAACCCGGAGATTTTTGGAAGTTACTCCGCGATGCGAATTTAGATTCTGCTCCTAGTTTATGGTTGAGAGAGCCAGTATTAGGTTTAGAAGAAGACGGCTCGCGGAATTGATCTGCCTTAACCTTAGCCAACTCAATCCGTTTGCACAAAGAAGTTAACTGTGATATCGAAGTGACGTCCTGTAAAGCTAATTCCCTGCTGTAATCGGGTCGGATGTTGCGAGTGAGGATGTCTAATTTTTCTTCTTCAGGAACCTTCTTGTTCAGCCTCTCGAACATCCCTAGCACTACTGATACGAAGGACACAATGGACTCATCTCTAGCCTGAGTACGAGAACGAATCTCCTGGAGCAGTTTGAAATCTAAATCTGGAATATCGAAGTCATCCCTAAGAGCCGTGACTACATCATGGTACGAGTTGAATTGTTCACGCTTTGAACGGAACCACGATAACGCCGGTCCATCTAAAATTTCCGGAAAACCGCGGAAAATACTCGGTTCCGAAATTTGCCTCGCGACACGTAATTCCTCCAAACGCCTTAAAAACAGACGTGCACATGAGTTGCCATTATATTTGAGATTCAGAGAATTTATATTGAACTGCTTTTCAGTTTTATAAATTACTTTTTTGATCACCTGGGCGGTAATGTCATGAGAGCTGACGTCACTATCGTCATCGTCAGAATCCGAACCACTGACAGCCTGCAAACGATCCATTATCGCGTTCAAAGACACCCTGAAAAGTTGAACGTCCTCGTTGTCGATTGGCAACCGCGAAACACGACAAAGAAGATATTTGCAACGTGACAGTAGACGAGATTTAGCGGAAGGCGACGGACCATCCTGCAAAGCCTTTTCTATCTCTTCCACCTTACGCTGTACTATTGAGATTTCTACCGAAGAGTCAAAATTTCCTGAAAGACCTAGCTTTACACCACCCTTATGAGCAAGATCGGCAGTCTGTATCAGAACCTGTTGTAAACTGCTACGACGAGATGCTGGGTTTACCTTACATCCCCTAATGACAAGTTCGTGTGAAATTTCGTCTTTTTTCAGGTGTGTAATATTAGCACCGGCTTGTATAAAATCCATTTTGGAAAGTTACGCTTTGTTTCAAATTAGTCAATAATAATTAAAGTTTTCAAAACGGTAACAAAAACTATTTTGAATGTTTTTCAAATTCCAACTTTACAACTATAAACATCCTATCATTACCATTATAGACTACCAAAGCATATGAAAAATTATCCTTGCTTAAATTGTTTACGCTTTCACCAAAAGTTTAGGTTATTAAATGACAGACAGAAATGAATGACTCTCTAATAGACATTCCTGTTACATAACAGTACTAATATTATATCACTCCAGTAAAAATCACAATGTCAGTTTTGAAAAGTTTCAGTGTCACAAGTACATCAAAGTAGATGTTTGTATTTAGCAGAACCTAGATAAATAGGTATAGTTTGTTTAGTATCGTTCAAGATAAAGTTTTTATATTTTCCAGTTGATATAAAACCATTCAGGAAAACATCAGTATATTCAAGATGTTTTAAGTTTGAGTTATAAGTTATAACTGTTTAAGTTTTTAAAATTAATAGCTTAAATCCATAAGGAATCCTTAAAACTAACACATAAAAATACCATAGTCACTACTCAGTTTCTTAAAAATAGTACCAAAGCAACACTTTAATTAGAGAAACAGGTGTTCCCCTAAATATAAAATGAATAAGTTTAATTAATATTTATTTAGCTAATCTCAATCTGGCCCCACGTTGGGCGCCACTGTAATATTTGTCAGTATAATATTAATGCATGTGCCTAGGCAAGTCTGCGATGAACATGGAATATTGATTTAGGGTCGTGTGTTTGGGCTATGGCCAGAGCGGTTAGTGTCATCAAAAATTTATATTTAATGAGCGCCAGATGAAACAACCGACAAGCTTGAGGATTAGCTAAATAAAATCACAAGAACACTTTTAACAAAGTTTATTAAGGCACACCCTCGAATAAGGCTACGTCACAAAGACGGTAATACATGAAAGGGTTTTCTAGTTTATACTTAAATGATACCACTAGACTTAAAATTATCTAGATATTTCTTTAAAATTAGTTGTACAGGGTAGTCATGTTACTTTGGGCTGAATTGATGCAGTCATTATCATAATAAAGAATTAATTTACCGGCGAAAGAGGTGACTCAAACCTCCATCTTCAACACCACAGGACAGCGACTCGCTCCGCAGTAAGTACTTAAAACATGGCGACAGTGTCTAGCCAGAAGCTGGTCCCGCAGTACAGATCAGGTGGACTGGTACACCTCCACGGCATTCATGAGTGTGCTCCTCATTTAAGCGGAGATGTTGAGTTTAAAACTGAGGTAAAAAGAAAAACCCTAGGACAAAGAATTGTCACCATTAGTAAAGAGTTGGTATTTGAGAATCTACAGTTTAGCGTCGAAATAGAAACAAAAGTATGCTTACCACGCGTGGTGGGTTTTTTCTATTAAGAGGTGTAGGTGGTTTTGACTAAGTCATCTTACACGTGTAACTGAAATGGACGAAATTCACACTTTGATTATTAAACGAAACGACTAAACATCAGACACGAGTTAATATGAAAATCAAACACTCACCTGAGTAGTGAAAATGTTAAGAGAGATCTGGACTATTATGTCCAGACCATAGTGACGCTAAGTTAAGCAAACGGGGCTGTTGGCTGGAACAAAATGAAACACCAATTAGCACTAACACGGCAACAGACACTTAGGACATTGCTAGTAGCAAACACTTACCCCGAGGCGGCGAAAATTTGGAACCGGAGAGTAAAATACGCGGCTCTCACATTCTGGCTGGATTAGGAATGAACGAGTTCCTTCAATCCTCCCAAAATCGCAGAATCATTTCACCTCAAACCCGTTCCGAATCACCGAATACGGAGGAGGGCAGCGACCAAACAATAGACCGTCGACAATAATAATTTTATAGTTTTTTAAAGAAAACACTGCAAACTGAATCTACGACGTGTTAAAAAGAAAAGAACGACTTCTGAGTATTTTCTTACAGCTAACTCGAGCGAAAAGATAAATAAACAAAGTCTATGTTTGACACAACAACCAGTGTGACATGCCTAAAACGAAACGTTTCTTGACCGGTCACAGACAGAGTGATATGACGTTTTGTTAATGCAATCTCGGTAACATCGACACTTTAAGATAAAACTTTCCCTTAATTTCAATAGTTTAAATTTATGATAGATGTGCTGCCAGATAGTCTACGATCTGTAGCTTTAGAAATATATATTTTACCAATTTAGCACTAGCTTTACTCTTGAGAATAAAAAGATAAGTGTCAACTTTGACAGTTAGAACTAATGCAACGAAACGTAGTCCGATATAATTGCAAGTAAAAAGCCCTGAATGGAGATTTAATGTTTACCTGTTTAAAAGTGTTATTTAGTGTATAGTATTAAGCGAAAGTGTCTCGAGTGCATTTCTCCTGGATCATACAGCTAAAATGCAATGGAATACCGTCGAGACCGATTGGAAAATTCCTGTAGTTAAGGTAATATGTAGTCTATAAAAGTTGTCTTTCGGCTTGCAAGAACGAAGCCTTTTCGCGACTCAAACTAGCTTATTCCTAACCTATGAAGTGTTACAGTATCCCTTCTGTTGGCGAAATAATTTTATTTCTGCATTTCTTAAAATTCAGAAATAAAATTATTTGTCGAAGAACCCTACCTTACTCTTCTCTACTCTGAAATTAACCCCATACACAAGTTGAAACCCCCAACCAGCGTTTGAAATCCTACTTCTCTACACAAACGTTCATCCTACAAAGATTGACTGCTCTATAAGCACCGGCCCTTTAACCACGGGTGCCATCTGTGGGATCCTCTATTGAGTTACTAACCCAATACGCTAGTTGATACCCCCAAAAAGCGTTTGAAATCATACTTCCCTAAACAAACGTTAATCCTACAGAGACTGAGTGCTTTACTAACAGCACTGGCCCTTTAACCACGGGTGCCATCTGTGGGATCCGCAAGACTGCTAACCTATTTAACGAATATTTTTCATATAGAATAGAAAATCAAGACACAGAAGTCATGTGGAGAGAAAAAATATATATATTAAAAATGATGTGCCTCAGCACCTTGACAGGACTGGACCTTATATTCGACATGGACAGTAATTATTACTACTATTACGACAACCTAACATGCAACGTTTGAAAAAAAAAACGAGTTGAAAACTCTATGAATGCTTAACCACGTATAGATGATTATATGGCCAGAATAAGGATCTATACTGTATACCTATGAACTATGCGCGCCCTAAAACTATCTATGCTTAACACTTTTTTTTTTTCGGGATACTTAAACAAAAATTTAAACGACTTATTACAAGAAATTTAATTACGGGTCGGTATTAGACTACAAGTTTTACTCTAAAGTTTAAACTACTATATTTAAACAAAGGTAATCCTAATACTTAAACGAATTTAACTACGCGAAAACTTATCTAAAAGCATTTACGAGTAAATCAATAACTATCAGAGGGTAATTTAACGACTAAAGTTGTTTGCGGAAAGATCTTCCCGCCATTTTAATCTAATAACTACTACTTAAAAACTACGGTGGGTAACGGTAGTTTACTTTATTAACAGATACCCGAGGATTAGGGCTGGCAATGCACCATATAATAGTGATTTCCCAAGCACCAGCAGTATAGTTTGGGGACTGACAGAACTACTTCTGGTTAATCAGTAACCTTTCAATGAACATTTTTTAAATTTTCTTGTAGATAGGGCTCCAAAGAGTTCAAATCTTTTCAGAATTTTAGTAAGTCACATAAGTGATTTAGAACTTAAAGTTGGATGACTTGGCAAGTCAAATGCAATCAAGACTACGGCTAGTTCGTACGTAACTAGACCCATGTCGTTACTAAGTCAGATACCAATGTCTGAATAGAAATAAAGGTAGACGCAATCGTCTAATAAGAGTTTAATCAATTCTGACTCTGTGGTCTGAGGAAAACAAGTGAGTTATAAACAACCACTAGGCTTCTCTCAGCTGAACTGCACTATAAGAACAGTTAAAACAAGATAAGAGGCAGAAACATAACATCAGGAAGACGGCGCGGCATCACCGGGTCGAACTAAATCCTTGATGTGGAAATCACCTAGATTTTTCCCCTGTAGGGATTTTAAATTATATACCAAAGGTCCAAGCTTTTTATGGATAACGCATTTCTCGTACCTAGGAGCTAACTTTGCCGAAAAATGTTTAGCGGCGTTAGATAAGCGAAAACATTTCTTATACACGATTTGTCCTTCTTGGAGTTCCATAGGACGTTTGCGCATATTATAATAACGTGCATTACGCTCGTGAGCAACACGTAGAGAGTTACGCACCTTTTCGAATATGGTTTGCATCTCTTTAAGATTTGTAGAGAAAGTGTGACTGTTATCCACCACTAGAGCGTGTCTATCAACAGGAACATCGGAATTGTAGAAGGATCCATCAAGTATCATTTCGCGACCATGGGTGAGGAAATATGGAGTAAATTTGGTTCCTTCATGAACAACCGTGTTTAGGGCACATTGCACCTCGCTTATGTTCTTATCCCAAGTTCTGTGATCTGAACGCACATACGAAGCAATGGTCCTAACTAGTTCACGGTTGACGCGTTCGGTTTGACACGTCTGTGGATGGTAACGTGGGTTATAAAATAGATGTGGAACGTTATACTTGCTCACCAGGTCTCGAAAATCTTTAGATGTAAATTGTGCACCGTTATCTGAATAAATGTATTTAGGTACGCCGTGAATTAAGAAGATACCCTTTTCCATGCACTTGACTATAGCCTTAGCGGTTATGTTACGTAACGGGAATAAAGTGACATACTTACTAAAATAGTCTGTACAGACGAACAGATATTGGTTTCTCAGATAAGATGGCGGAAAAGGTCCCAGAATGTCACAGGATATGGCTTCCCCCGGTAACGTAATACGTCTAGGATTTCCCATTAAACCTGGACGAGCCAAATTTACGGGTTTGTATGTCTTGCAAGTTTCACAGGAGTCGACATAATCCTTAACATCTTGGAATAAAGTAGGCCAATAATACATCGTAGCGATTTTTGAATGAGTTTTAGCAACACCAAAGTGACCTGCGGTAATATCGTCGTGAAATTTGGAAAGAATGTCTTTTCGATCCTCGTAAGGCACTACCACCTTCCAGTCGAACTGAGCTGTTAAGCGATATTTATTCTTAGAGAGTCGAAAGAGCTTGTTATTTTCTATTTTGAAATTTGGAAAAAGAGATGGCTTATCGGATACCTTGTTGTACATGTCCAAATACCATGGGTCCGTTGTAGAGAGTACGTCAATGGCAGCAATTTGAATTCGGGATAGACAATCTGGGATAACGTGTTCTTTTCCTTTACGGTGTATTAAATCGAACTCAAATTGACTTAGTTGACATGCCCATCGGTTCAGACGACCTGATGGATTTTTCAAGTTGGAAAACCACTTAAGGGACGCATGATCCGTGATTATGTAACACTTCCTACCCTCAACGTATGCCCGGTACTGGTCCAGCGCATGTAAAACCGCAAGTAGCTCGCGTTCAGTAACGGAGTAGTGGGTCTCGGCTTTAGAAAGGGTGCGACTGCAATACGCGATAGGATGGTCGACCCCACCATGCTTCTGAGTCAGTACGGCTCCAATGGCGTACGAAGATGCGTCAGTGTGGATATAGAAAGGGGCGTCGAAATCAGGGCACCTTAAGATAGGGGCAGATACTAAGGCAGCTTTAAGCTGATTAACAGATTCATTTGCTTCGTCAGACCACGCAAACATTACTTTTTTGCTGGTCAAACGCGAAAGAGGACGAGCAATTTTAGAGAAGTTATTGATAAAACGTCGGTACCACCCGCACATACCTAAGAATCGTTTGATGCCTTTCGCATCTTCGGGTACTGGAAAGTTTAAGATCACATCAATTTTTGAAGGATCAGTCCGCAAACCGTATTTGTCTACGACATATCCAAGATATTTAAGTTCAGGTCGGCAAAAGAGGGACTTCTTCATGTTGATTGTTAAGTTTGCGGCCTTGAGTTTCTCAAAAACGGCCCTAAGAAGACGGAGATGCTCACTAAAATCGGACGTGCATATGATAATGTCGTCTATGTAACAGAAAACCTTGTTGTCGAACTCCGCGGTAAATAGGGTATCCATGAGGCGTTGCATAGTGGCAGAGGCCCCTACAAGACCGAAGCACATCCGGTTATAATGGAAAAGCCCTTTTCCGGCTACCGTAAAAGCTGTGACCTCTTTCGACTTATCATTAAGAGGTATCTGGTGATAGGCGGCACTAAGGTCCAAAGATGTCAAGAACTTAGCGTCTCGCAAGTTGTCTAGGATATAATTGACATAAGGTAATGGATAAGCGTCTGATTTAGAGACTGCGTTAATTTTCCGACTATCAAGGCACAGTCTGAGATCTCCATTGGACTTTTCGACCATGACCACTGGAGAGTTCCAAGGTGAGTGAGATGGCTCGACAATACCTGCCTCAAGCATACGATCTACCTCCTTCTCCAGGGCAGCCTGTTTTACAGGACTGAGCCTATAATATTTTTGCTTAATAGGAGGAGAATCCCCAGTATTAATCACATGTTGAATCAAAGACGTCTTACCTAAACCGACTTTATCCGTATCAATTTGATCGTAAAGAGATTTGACCCCCTCTAAACTAATCCTTTCTACTGGAGACAGTGAGTCAGCATCATTTAGACCAGATTCGGCAGGAACTGAAGATATACTGGCCACACTATCGTCATCAGGTAAACTAGAGATAATTTCCGGAGCCAAATTAAAAGTTTTCCAAAAATTAAGTCCAAGTATAATTGGAGTAGAAATTTCCGGTTGAATGTTAAAGTGAATTATTTGTATATTGCCTTTATAATTAACAGGCAACGACATATACTCGGTACACAGTAATTCCTGCCCATTTGCTACCCTGAGCTTTAACGGAACCTTGTGAGTCAGAATAGGCATTCCAATAACCGAGAATATGAGATGGCTGTTTTGTCCTAGTAGACTACAACCGGCACCACAATCGAGTAATCCTTTAACCTTTACGTCTAGAATATTAAGAAGAACGTATAATCGGTTATCCCCCTTTGGAGGTTCAAAATAAATAGTCTTTTCTACGGCGGAGGAATGATTAAAATTTAGTTTCAAATTAGTATTAGAAAAGACTAAGCTATCCCGTTTTTTGACTGATTAGAACAAGTAGGACATTCGGGAGTTCGAACGCCTTTTTCTCCACATTTAAAACAGATCACCTCTCTCGATTTCTTACATTGGCTGGTAACATGGTTAGTCATACCACAGCGAAAACAAGCCTGCTTAGACGCAGCTGGTCCAACTGAAGCCACGTAAGACTTTGAGTTTGGGTATAAACCCGGAGATTTTTGGAAGTTACTCCGCGATGCGAATTTAGATTCTGCTCCTAGTTTATGGTTGAGAGAGCCAGTATTAGGTTTAGAAGAAGACGGCTCGCGGAATTGATCTGCCTTAACCTTAGCCAACTCAATCCGTTTGCACAAAGAAGTTAACTGTGATATCGAAGTGACGTCCTGTAAAGCTAATTCCCTGCTGTAATCGGGTCGGATGTTGCGAGTGAGGATGTCTAATTTTTCTTCTTCAGGAACCTTCTTGTTCAGCCTCTCGAACATCCCTAGCACTACTGATACGAAGGACACAATGGACTCATCTCTAGCCTGAGTACGAGAACGAATCTCCTGGAGCAGTTTGAAATCTAAATCTGGAATATCGAAGTCATCCCTAAGAGCCGTGACTACATCATGGTACGAGTTGAATTGTTCACGCTTTGAACGGAACCACGATAACGCCGGTCCATCTAAAATTTCCGGAAAACCGCGGAAAATACTCGGTTCCGAAATTTGCCTCGCGACACGTAATTCCTCCAAACGCCTTAAAAACAGACGTGCACATGAGTTGCCATTATATTTGAGATTCAGAGAATTTATATTGAACTGCTTTTCAGTTTTATAAATTACTTTTTTGATCACCTGGGCGGTAATGTCATGAGAGCTGACGTCACTATCGTCATCGTCAGAATCCGAACCACTGACAGCCTGCAAACGATCCATTATCGCGTTCAAAGACACCCTGAAAAGTTGAACGTCCTCGTTGTCGATTGGCAACCGCGAAACACGACAAAGAAGATATTTGCAACGTGACAGTAGACGAGATTTAGCGGAAGGCGACGGACCATCCTGCAAAGCCTTTTCTATCTCTTCCACCTTACGCTGTACTATTGAGATTTCTACCGAAGAGTCAAAATTTCCTGAAAGACCTAGCTTTACACCACCCTTATGAGCAAGATCGGCAGTCTGTATCAGAACCTGTTGTAAACTGCTACGACGAGATGCTGGGTTTACCTTACATCCCCTAATGACAAGTTCGTGTGAAATTTCGTCTTTTTTCAGGTGTGTAATATTAGCACCGGCTTGTATAAAATCCATTTTGGAAAGTTACGCTTTGTTTCAAATTAGTCAATAATAATTAAAGTTTTCAAAACGGTAACAAAAACTATTTTGAATGTTTTTCAAATTCCAACTTTACAACTATAAACATCCTATCATTACCATTATAGACTACCAAAGCATATGAAAAATTATCCTTGCTTAAATTGTTTACGCTTTCACCAAAAGTTTAGGTTATTAAATGACAGACAGAAATGAATGACTCTCTAATAGACATTCCTGTTACATAACAGTACTAATATTATATCACTCCAGTAAAAATCACAATGTCAGTTTTGAAAAGTTTCAGTGTCACAAGTACATCAAAGTAGATGTTTGTATTTAGCAGAACCTAGATAAATAGGTATAGTTTGTTTAGTATCGTTCAAGATAAAGTTTTTATATTTTCCAGTTGATATAAAACCATTCAGGAAAACATCAGTATATTCAAGATGTTTTAAGTTTGAGTTATAAGTTATAACTGTTTAAGTTTTTAAAATTAATAGCTTAAATCCATAAGGAATCCTTAAAACTAACACATAAAAATACCATAGTCACTACTCAGTTTCTTAAAAATAGTACCAAAGCAACACTTTAATTAGAGAAACAGGTGTTCCCCTAAATATAAAATGAATAAGTTTAATTAATATTTATTTAGCTAATCTCAATCTGGCCCCACGTTGGGCGCCACTGTAATATTTGTCAGTATAATATTAATGCATGTGCCTAGGCAAGTCTGCGATGAACATGGAATATTGATTTAGGGTCGTGTGTTTGGGCTATGGCCAGAGCGGTTAGTGTCATCAAAAATTTATATTTAATGAGCGCCAGATGAAACAACCGACAAGCTTGAGGATTAGCTAAATAAAATCACAAGAACACTTTTAACAAAGTTTATTAAGGCACACCCTCGAATAAGGCTACGTCACAAAGACGGTAATACATGAAAGGGTTTTCTAGTTTATACTTAAATGATACCACTAGACTTAAAATTATCTAGATATTTCTTTAAAATTAGTTGTACAGGGTAGTCATGTTACTTTGGGCTGAATTGATGCAGTCATTATCATAATAAAGAATTAATTTACCGGCGAAAGAGGTGACTCAAACCTCCATCTTCAACACCACAGGACAGCGACTCGCTCCGCAGTAAGTACTTAAAACATGGCGACAGTGTCTAGCCAGAAGCTGGTCCCGCAGTACAGATCAGGTGGACTGGTACACCTCCACGGCATTCATGAGTGTGCTCCTCATTTAAGCGGAGATGTTGAGTTTAAAACTGAGGTAAAAAGAAAAACCCTAGGACAAAGAATTGTCACCATTAGTAAAGAGTTGGTATTTGAGAATCTACAGTTTAGCGTCGAAATAGAAACAAAAGTATGCTTACCACGCGTGGTGGGTTTTTTCTATTAAGAGGTGTAGGTGGTTTTGACTAAGTCATCTTACACGTGTAACTGAAATGGACGAAATTCACACTTTGATTATTAAACGAAACGACTAAACATCAGACACGAGTTAATATGAAAATCAAACACTCACCTGAGTAGTGAAAATGTTAAGAGAGATCTGGACTATTATGTCCAGACCATAGTGACGCTAAGTTAAGCAAACGGGGCTGTTGGCTGGAACAAAATGAAACACCAATTAGCACTAACACGGCAACAGACACTTAGGACATTGCTAGTAGCAAACACTTACCCCGAGGCGGCGAAAATTTGGAACCGGAGAGTAAAATACGCGGCTCTCACATTCTGGCTGGATTAGGAATGAACGAGTTCCTTCAATCCTCCCAAAATCGCAGAATCATTTCACCTCAAACCCGTTCCGAATCACCGAATACGGAGGAGGGCAGCGACCAAACAATAGACCGTCGACAATAATAATTTTATAGTTTTTTAAAGAAAACACTGCAAACTGAATCTACGACGTGTTTAAAAGAAAAGAACGACTTCTGAGTATTTTCTTACAGCTAACTCGAGCGAAAAGATAAATAAACAAAGTCTATGTTTGACACAACAACCAGTGTGACATGCCTAAAACGAAACGTTTCTTGACCGGTCACAGACAGAGTGATATGACGTTTTGTTAATGCAATCTCGGTAACATCGACACTTTAATATAAAACTTTCCCTTAATTTCAATAGTTTAAATTTATGATAGATGTGCTGCCAGATAGTCTACGATCTGTAGCTTTAGAAATATATATTTTACCAATTTAGCACTAGCTTTACTCTTGAGAATAAAAAGATAAGTGTCAACTTTGACAGTTAGAACTAATGCAACGAAACGTAGTCCGATATAATTGCAAGTAAAAAGCCCTGAATGGAGATTTAATGTTTACCTGTTTAAAAGTGTTATTTAGTGTATAGTATTAAGCGAAAGTGTCTCGAGTGCATTTCTCCTGGATCATACAGCTAAAATGCAATGGAATACCGTCGAGACCGATTGGAAAATTCCTGTAGTTAAGGTAATATGTAGTCTATAAAAGTTGTCTTTCGGCTTGCAAGAACGAAGCCTTTTCGCGACTCAAACTAGCTTATTCCTAACCTATGAAGTGTTACACTTGTTCAGTTTGAATCATCATGCCCCGCTTACGAGAGTTTTCGCCGTTACAAATAGCCAACATGCACTATTATTATGGATTGTGCCATGGATCTGCAAGAGCTGCGTGTATCGCCTATTTGGAGCAGTATCCTAATGACGTTCCAAGACCTGCTGCTCGCCACTTTCAAGAAGTTCATCGCCGGTTGTGCAATATTGGCCTGGGATACGGTGACCGAGATCGCCGAGAGCCAGGAAACATAATTGATGTTGCCATAGAAGAAGCAGTTCTCAGAGACTTGTACGCGGACCCAACCACGAGTCTAAGACGCTTGGCATTGAGGCACGGAATCTCAAAATTCTCTGTCTGGAAAATTTTGAAGAAGGAAGGACTGCATCCATTTCATTATCAACGGGTACAAAATTTGCAAATTGGCGATGCCCGCGTTAGGTGTGTTATGTCGACTTGGATACTTGGTAATATCAGAAGGGATCCGGAATTTACTAGAAGAATTTTATGGATGGACGAAGCAAGATTTACTCATACGGGAATAACTAACTTCAGAAATTTACACACATGGGCTCACGATAATCCAAACCTAGTAAGACCATCTAATTTTCAAGACCAATTCTCCATAAACGTTTGGGCAGCGGTACTCGACGATCAATTGATTGGACCAGTCTTCTTACCGAATACTTTGAACGCCGACAGATTTTTACTGTTACTGAGAGACGAGCTCCCAGAGCTTTTGGAAGATGTGATGTTAGATGTGAGACAACGCCTGTTTCTCCAAATGGATGGATGCCCAGCTCATTGGGCATTAAGAGTTCGACATTTTTTAAATGAGCAATATCCCAATAGGTGGATCAGCCGAGACGGCCCCGTTGGATGGCCTGCAAGATCGCCTGATATGACGCCGTTGGATTATTTTCTTTGGGGTGACATGAAGCAACGGGTATATCACAGAATCGTCAATACCGAAGCAGAATTGCACGACAGAATTTTAAATGCAGCACAAGAAATAAAAAATAATCCGGGAATGATTCGACGGGCTACGCAACAAATTCAAGCTCGGGCCACATTGTGCCTTCAAGAAAGAGGAGGTCATTTTGAACAATTAATACCATACAGGGAACGCCCTTTGCAACACTAGAATAGGTTTTTTCTTTAATAAAGGTTTATCAATCGAATTTATGACTTTTAATTAAAATACATGATTTTATTTACACAATTTTTAGGACTACTTTTCTTCCTATTGTTTTCTCTACCTAAAACCCGATAACACCCTTCAACAACCTGGGAACAAGCGGTCATTAAGGATTTTAAGAGGATTAAAATTAATAAAATTATGGTTTGATTTACGTACCCATTAGCGTGGTATTTTTCAAAGTCTGAGACAGTTTAAAAACGGTTTTAGAATCGGCATTAAGTGAGGATTAATACTAAGTACGTAATTTGTTATCTCCACCTAAAACCCGATAACACCCTTCAACTACCTGTGAACAAACGGTCATTAAGGATTTTAAGAGGATTAAAATTAGTAAAATTATGGTTTGATTTACGTACCCATTTGCGTGGTATTTTTCAAAGTCTGAGACAGTTTAAAAACGGTTTTAGAATCGGCATTAAGTGAGGATTAATACTAAGTACGTAATTTGTTATCTCCACCTAAAACCCGATAACACCCTTCAACTACCTGTGAACAAACGGTCATTAAGGATTTTAAGAGGATTAAAATTAATAAAATTATGGTTTGATTTACGTACCCATTTGCGTGGTATTTTTCAAAGTCTGAGACAGTTTAAAAACGGTTTTAGAATCGGCATTAAGTGAGGATTAATACTAAGTACGTAATTTGTTATCTCCACCTAAAACCCGATAACACCCTTCAACTACCTGTGAACAAACGGTCATTAAGGATTTTAAGAGGATTAAAATTAATAAAATTATGGTTTGATTTACGTACCCATTTGCGTGGTATTTTTCAAAGTCTGAGACAGTTTAAAAACGGTTTTAGAATCGGCATTAAGTGAGGATTAATACTAAGCAAAAAAAATGGTAACTAAATCTGCGTTTTTTTTAGAAAATTGTGTTTTTCTTTTAAAATTCGTAATTTTTGTAGCCATTTTTCAAAGACAATATTTTTTTTTGCGGATTGTCTCTTCTAGTTGGTTTTTTATTGTTATTAAGAATTATTAACCTGTCCCTTGGTAATACTCTGCATTTTTTATTTTCATTTTAGGACCATTGGATCAAAAGTTATACCGTCTGAATTAGGTGTATTACCCGAGTTTAACAAAAATTTTCAAAATTCTGTAAAAAAAAAACTAGTGACTAGAAAAAAAAAAAACACCGTTTCACCGATGAAATTGGCTGAAATTTTTCTCCTTTTATTATGTACAGTTTATGAAATTCCACCCTGTATTTTAATTGATGTGCTAAAACAAATAGTTTTTCTTAAAAAACTGCTTAAATAACATCAATTTTACCAAATTCAGCCTCTTAAGAATCAGAATAAGAATTTATTTATTTAGCACACAAAACACGGAAAAAGAAAGAAAATAAAAATATATCATTAATAATGTGCTAAATGGGAGCCCGATTTATGGGGAGGATTTTTGTACTTACGAAATATCATTTGATATTTTTAACCCTTAATTTGACAGTGTTCGGTGTAGCGAACCCACATTTCAAAAAAATCTAAAGGACACATTTTTATATTGTTATATTAAATTTTCAACTAAAATAGTAGCATTGTTTTCTATTATACGGTAGAAAATAAAATCATAACTGTGGCAACATTCATTTGTCAGTTGTGTACGATAAATGGCGCCGAGACGGCAAACACGGAGTATTGTCAAGGTATTTATGACATTATATCTGTTTTTTCGAGTATTACATTCATAAAAATTACATTCGTCTATTATTAAGGAGGTAATAAACCCAACTAAAGAGTTTTTAGTTTAGTATATGCCATAATTCAGTGACAGTGACACTTACAATGTGATGTTCGATGTGCCGAACACGGCCATGATCGCGGTGAAATAGTAAGTTTCGTGCATGTTCGGGGTGACGAACATTACCAACTACGCAGTGTTTAAGTACAATGTCAAAGAAAATGTTAATCCGATAAAAGAAAAACTTTCAGATATAATTGACAAAACTATAAAAAGTTCGGAAGAATCACTTTTAGGTCGTCACAAAAACGCTTCTTCAGGAGCAGTCCCTTTAAAACAATTCCGTCTCGAGCTATATCACGAGCTCCTTGAAGCCAACCGATCGGTCAAACGAGACGAAATTGAATGCCATGAAGTGAAAAATACCACCAAACCAAGACCAGTTCATTCTGTGTCATATGATGAAGTTGGGCACTTCCCTTCAACGAAGACTGAGGGACGATGCTGTCTTTGCATGAAAAATACTACAGCAGTATTCTGCATAAAATGTGATTTACGAATGTGTTTTGTGACTGAGAAGAATCCCAGAAATTGTTTCTTATCTTTTCATACTGAAAAATTATAATAATCCTCTTTTTATTCATTCTTATTAATGAATTAATTTATGTATTTATTTATTTAATAAAATTGCACGTTTTTCAATATTTTTTTTACAAAATTATTTCACCCCTTTGGTATCCGGTTCATTGGCAGTGTTCGGTACAGCGAACATAATTTTCCTGAAAAACTGAAAGCACGTGATTTTTTTCATAATTTTTTCGGGGCTGCTTATGACCCACAAAAACAGTTTTCAACAAAAAAAAGCTATTTTATTAATGTATGTATCTCTGCCAAATTAAGGGTTAACAGTAGCTTTTCGGTGACGGAAGACATCGTGAGGGACTCGAACTTATCCCTAGCTCTAGCTTTCCCCCTCGGTTGGAGGGTCAGATGGCAGTCGCTTTTGTAAAACTAGTACCTACGCCAAATCTTGGGATTAAGGGCTAAAATAAAAAAAATAAAAAGCGTTTATTTCAGACCCAATACGGTTCATAGTGGGTTAGTATCAATAACAATACTTACATACTATGTTAATTAAATAAACCACAGAGCCAAAAAAAAAAAAGGAAATCCAGAAAAAAAATATCTTAAAACTAATTATTATTATTTGGCCCTCCCTATAACAACCTCCATCCAATACAAAAAAAAGCAAAGCAAGCTAAAGTGGACCCCGGGCTCGTTTAGGAAAATACGCTAGAAGGATGACGATGGTCATCTAATTGGAAAATAGAAATAAGTAATGATATTATGTAACTTGACGTGTCTAAAGCACAGAAACAGTCAGTACATGTACAGTAACCACTCGAAGCGGTCACCCATCCAAGAACTGACCGCGGCCGACACTGATTAACATCGCTTAAATAAGACTTTAACATCGCAAGCCACGGGTAGGCCGAGAATAATTTGATTTATACTTATTTTCCTGTATTGAGAAATTAAGGTTAAAAGGAAATACAAAAGATTTTACGGAAAGTTACCTCGAAGCAGTCTTCCTTAAACAAGCAGGAAATAAAGGTTTATGTGGTCGGTTTCTTTTTGAAACCGAAATACCGTTTCATCATTTTAAATATTTTCCCTTTTTGAAACAATCTATTGAAGTATGATATTGATGTTTTTGCGGTTGACAATAGTCTTTTATGTGGTGGATATTCAATTGAAATCAAAATATCAATGATTTTTAGGGTTGTTACCAATCCCTGCTAACTTTATTAACTACTAAGGTTCCGTCTGTCACAAAGCTGTACCTTATTTTATCTCTATCTTAGAAAAATATCAGTCAAACTCATGGCCTAGTCACGTAGCCCAGAGATTAAAGGAACTGCACGGCATGACGCTGGACAGAGTCCTCATATATTTTGGCTTCAAGGTAAGGTGGCAAGCTATTAGCCGTATCATGGTAAAGCCGGTTTGCCATAGGACAGATAAGATAAGATAAGATAAGATAAGATTTCTTTATTGTCAGAACTGTGTACATTTAGTTGTTGTGGGTAAAATAAAGTCCAACAGCTTGCCCATTTCGGACGTACAATAATAAACTTAAAGCTAGTCAAATATACTAAAACAATAACAACAAACAACAATAGTATTTCAACATAATTTTAACCGTGTGTACACATAAAATATTCATTTAAATTGTAGAAACTTTTTATTACTAGCCATTTCTAGAGCTTATTTTTAAATGTGATACCATTTAACAACTTAATATGTTCAGGTAGGTGATTAAAAATCTTAATTCCCGAGACATAAGAGCTCTTGCTAAGTATAAAACTAGAAGATCTAACTGAACACAATATAAATATGATGTATTATTTATATTGTGTTCTTATATACTTTTTTATGTCACTTTTTTTGGTAAAAATGTCATTTCGTTCCTTAACTAATATGCAAATTTCTAATATATAAATACACGTCAAAGTCAATATTTCATTGTCTTTAAAAACATCTCTTAGGGATTCCATATTTCTCAACTTAAATATATTTCGTAGACATTTCTTTTGAAGGAGAAATGTTGACTCAACGTTTACCTAGTTGCCCCAAAATATTACACCGTATGTCAGGTGGGGATAAGCATTTCCATAGTACGCCTTCTTTGCGACATCGCTTGAAGTTATATTAGAAAGTATGGATAGTACATAACATGTTCTGGCTAGTTTTTTGTTAACATTTTCAATGTGATACTTCCAGTTTAAGTTGCTATCTATTGTAACACCTAAGAAATTTGTACTATTCACTTGTTCAATGCTTTTACCGTTTATTTCTATATTTAAACTGTTTGGTGTCTGCCTATAGTTAACAAATTGTACAACTTTTGTCTTGTCCAGGTTCACGCTTAGATTCAAAGTTGACAACCAATCAATTACAAGTTTTAGGGTATTGTGTAACTCATCGACTATATCTGACCCGTTCTCATCAGACACAAAAATAGTAGCATCGTCGGCAAACATAACACACAGGTGGTTAATTATCAAGGGCATCTCATTTACGTATACCAGAAATAAGAGAGGTCCCAATACACTGCCTTGAGGTACCCCTTGCGGATTCATGTCATATTTTGATATTACTTTTGTTACGGTCTTTGTATTCTTGTCATATGAGTCTAATAACGTAGCTTGTGTTCTTTTACTAAGATAATTCTGCATTAACTTTAAAGCAACTCCTCGTATCCCAATACGCTCCAGCTGTCTCAACAGAATTTCATGTGAAACGCAATCGAACGCCTTTGACATGTCTATAAATAATCCAATAGAAGTTTTTCTTGCATTCATGTCTATCCAGATTTTATGTAAAATTTTAAATATAGCTGATGTAGTATTTTTTCCTTTTTGAAATCCAAATTGAAATGCATTTATTATTTTATGTTTATCAAAAAAAGATGTCATGCGATTTAATATAACTTTTTCGAATATTTTTGAGAAATTAGGCAGCAAAGAAATGGGTCTATAATTATTCATGTCTACCTTGGACCCCTTTTTGTGTAAAGGCCTTATTAACGCCTTCTTTAGATCATCAGGAAATATGCCACTTTCTAAAGTTAAATTTATAATATGGGTCAAGGGCCCCGCTATGTGCTTAATACTTGATTTAATTAGTTTCAAAGGTATTTGATCATGTCCAGTACTATTTATATTCTTCAATTCTTTTACAATTTTTACGATTTCTTCATATGTCACCGGTTTCATAAATATGCTAGAAACGACGGGCTGGATAATTGGTTTATATTGAGGGTTACCTACTTTACTAAAAAAAATTAATGTCAAAAAGAATTCATTCATTGAATTAGCAATGTCAAGAGGATTATCCACAATAATATTATCTTTATGTATAGACTCTATTGTATCCTTTATCGTGTTTACATGTGTTGTGTTTTGTTTTATTATTTGCCATGTGGCCTTACTTTTGTTTGTACTCTGATTAATGAAGTTACTATTTGTGTTACGCTTTGACTGCTTCGTCACCACTTTCATGGTCCTACAATATTTTTTGTATTCACTTTTAACATTCACGTTATTTGATTTTAGAGTTTGTAGATATAATTGCCTTTTTCGTTTACTAGCATTCACAATTCCTTTAGTTTTCCAATTAGGTTTCTTTCTATGTGTTACTTTGATTTTTGTAGTTGGTACGCAAAGGTCGAAAATAAGACTATATGTATCAATAAATGTTTTATAGGCATTATTTGGATCTGTTATGAAGTACAAATCTGAAAAACTGGTTTTTGAGATGTATTTTAGAAATATGTCTAGGTATTTATCGATATTTCGGTTATATACGTGCCAATACTGCTCTTTAAAACCTAGGCTAGTGGGAACAGTGATAATCTGACACGTATGATCGGATATTCCGAGGTCCAGTACTTCAGCTTGGGAGTTCACCGCATTAGTAAAAATGTTATCTATGCACGTCTGGGAATGTGAAGTTATCCTAGTTGGTACGGAAATTTTGGGTTTAAGTTTGTATGAGCGAAAAGTATTTAAGAATGCCTCACTTTTTTTATTCTTCTCCAGAATATTTACATTGAAATCACCCATGGTAAATATATTTTTGTAGCAATTTCTTTGTCTAGTCACTAACTTATTTAATAGGAACTCCAAGTTAACGAGAAATATGTCTAGGTTACTGTTCGGTGTTCTATATACACATACAATCAAGTAATTAAGTCCACATACTATTGCACCACAACACTCAAAGTGATTTTCCACTGACATCTTAGCCACCCAATCGAGCTCACGGCATTCGACTGAGTGTTTTGCATAGATTCCTACTCCACCTCCTTTCTTGAGCTTACGAGAAAAGTGAGAAACATTTTTATATCCCTCAATCTGTAATATCTGTACTTCTACATCTTTTAAAAATGTCTCAGTGAAGCAACAAATATCTATACCCTTTTCATGTAGCATTAACTCTAACTCGTCTTGTTTTGATTTTATGCTTTGCGTATTTAGATGTAGTATGACTATATTATGTTGTGTTTTCTTACGAGCATTTTCATCTTTATGTACGAAAAAAGTCAGCTTGGCTTTGTTGTTGTTCATTCGTAGATACTTGTATTGCCCTGTCAACATATGCTTCTTTATGTTGTTTTAATTTAATTTGTTTAAACATGTGTGGTATAGTGGTGTTTCGCCACTTAGTTATTTTAGTGGTGTTATGTGTGAGTGAGTCAATTTTGTTTTTTGTTGGGAAGTAATCTGGAATAAGTTTTTGGCACATGTGTGATTTGGGGTTTTTAGCCGTTTTGTTTTTTAGGTACATGAATGCAGTAATATTATTTTTATAACTAATGCGTAGAATTTCCCTTGACAACCACCCACCAATGAGTTTACGATTTGGCAGCATATTGTTATATTCAAAAGATACGTACGTTGCATGTGTGGATTCCGAACAGGCCATACGAGCCGCGTCATTAAGACTATTTACATTTAAGTATTTGTTATGTTTTATCTCGCCAATCAAGACATTTGTATTTGCTAGCAAAGGTAAATTGCTGTGTAGAGAAGATTTAAAACTAAGAGGGTTCAGGTCGTTAGAACCACCGATAACCACCATGCAATCCGACATTGTTAAGTCCTTACACATAATTTCACATGATGACAAAACTTGTTGAAAACATGCATAAGGTTTTATGAAAGCCGACACGCTATAATTGTCACCTAGTACATCTTGCAAGTCTTTACGAAGTCCTTTACCATGCTGGTCACTGAAAATTCTTACATGTTTCTTCGGAATAGACTCATCGTGTACATGCGTCTTCTTGTTCCTTATCTTATTTGCCTTGTCAATCTTACTGGTAACCAAAGTATTTTCGACCCTCTTTGTCACCTCAGAACTAGTATGTTCCGAGGCATGTTTCAATCCAATTTCAGTATCCGTTGTTGATGTCATTTGACCACTTTTATCTATAGTTTTTATAGTCTCTGCGATATTGTTACTATAGCTTTGCAATTTAGGGTTCGTGTAAGCGTCAGCAGCTACATTTATTCCAGGATGTGAGTTATTCTTTTGTTCCAAATTAGACTGTTCAAATGTTTCCGCGTCCGTCACATTAAGTTTTGTTTTATTTATACTTCTGTGTCCTTTAGTATTTTTTGTCGGTGTCGATTTACATATATATGATAGTTTTTCGTTTTTCTTTTCATAAGCCAAAATTTGCTTTTTTAAGGAACAATTTTCTAGTCCTAGGTTTTCAATTTCTGCTTCAGCGATTTGCAAATTCATCTCTAATTTAGTAATTTAAATTTTTAATTCTTTTAACTCTTCTTTCATACTATACCCATTCCCAGAACAGCTTCGGTTCAACATTGAAGAGTAGTCCTCGTTGCTGCTTTCATCCGACGGTAGGGAATCGAAAGAGTTCTCCGTTGGTATATTTGGTTTAATACGTTCAGTCACATAATTTGAAGGTGTATGTAAATTACGTGAATTGGAAGTCGTTGCTCCTGATAATTGTCCCGTCAGTGAGGAATTGGGATTGTTTAATATATGTATACAATCATTACATTTCCAACTTGTTGATTCCTTTGTTCTCATTAGGTCATATAATTTTTCGGATATTTTTGTGCACCTCACATGAAACGTTTTTTTGCATTTGGAGCAATTTAGAAAGCGTCTATCTCTGACATCGTCTTGACATTTCGCGCACTTTGCCATAATGTCCTTTTCACTCGTGTGTTATAATGTGTCCACTTTGTTCATGTGTCAGCGGCCGCGCGCTGCATTGTACGTCAGGATCGGGTTGCGGATGACTCACCGCTCGCCACTCGCGTATGTGGGGTACTTTGGCCGTTAAGTAATTGTAACAGCAAGCTTACAGTACTTGTTGATTATATTCATAAAAATAGGTACCTAATTCAGACAAATACTATAAAACCGTTTCACACGGCCGGCGCTCCTTGAAATTGACCTTACGTCAACATTGGAACAATAAAGCACAGAGCTGGTCTCCTATTTCGTCTTTGTATTATGGTTGAGATTACTTAATGTGGCCGGCCTTTTATAAAACTGTCATTGTAATTAGAAGCTTCTACCTTCGAACGTAGAGTTGCTTTTTGAATGAACCACTGATGCAATTTGGCCAACTTAAATAATCTCATGTATACCATTCAAGTGTTTTAAACTCTTGTTGAAACTATGCGAGCTGACGATAACAAAAACAGTTCATGGGCTTAGATCCGAAAGGACTTATATTAGTTGCAAGATATAACACATATGTCTTTTGACTAATTTATAGTAGGACTATTAATTATTGTAAATAAAAATGACGTATGTTAATATGGCATGTAAAATAATTACACCTTTTTAATATTGCACAACAATCCATGTATAGGGTTTTGTTTTTACATGAAAGCAGTCGAGTTTGGACCTCGCGACAGGTTGGAATTATCTCATTAGGTTTCCCTTATAATTAATCATCAATTAAATTTGATATTAGATTTCCGCGCGCGTTTCGCGTTTTATTTATATGAAATAGTGTTCAATTACTAGAGATTTTATAGTGATATTTATAGAGACAATTTTAAGACATTTTAGAGACGAATAAGTGAATTTAGTGTAGGCACGTATTTTTTAAGACAATTGACAATAGTGCAAGTGTGAAACATTAAGTGTTTGATTTGTTTTTATATGAATAGTTAATAATTATAGAGTCAGTGTTCACATTAAGTATTTATAAAAATTTACCTACGTAGTTATTTAAGAGTAAAGTGTTTATTTTTGGTTTGTAATATTTAGGTCGTCGCTTCGGGAGATTAGCTGGAAATATAGTTCTGCGTGCTAATTGCTGAGATAGTAATTTCCAAGGCTTCATAAATTAAAGGTATAGTTAGTTCTTTTCTGCAATTCAACGGGTCCGCTGAGACGTTTAATCGAACATTAATAGGGGCCATAGGGCCAGATATTATTCTAAAATTTAATATTATGTATATACTATCTCTGGTATGAGAGTGGATTTAAAGATACACTACTATTGTCTTGAAATACAACTCTAATTTAAATAAGGATGCATGAATAGGTATAATAAATGATAGCATTGCAATGTGATTGAACTTTGGAAGAGCACACACACACATCTCAATTTTATAACTGGCTCTTTTTAACTTTTTTAAAGCATTGTAGTGTTATGCATTTAATGGCTTTTTGATCCTATTATTTGTGACAAGATAGTGAACTTACAAAAAAAAAAACTCTAATACACACCCATTGTATTTCGTGGCTTTAGCCTGATTTCAATGGACATACACTCATACACAAATCACATTTACACGACAAACATTAGCTGACACACCACGAGCTTAGATTTCATTTGAATACACGCACTTAGGTACACTCGACGCAAAGCTTTTTGGCTGATACTAGATCCTGGATTGCTGGAGTCGAATCGAGTTTACACCTAAGGAATCTGACGTGTCAATTTCTTAGAAGCTGTGAACTTTTCATACACAATAGGTATACATCCAAGGCCTGAGCTGTGTATATGTCTGTAACGTATTCTCTGTTTTCCCTGGGGCGCATCCTTTCGATAAAGCTGACCCCTGACGTCTGATGTCGTGTGTGAAGGCAGAGAGCTCTCCGTCCAATTTAAGGGGTCTACAGTACAGACTATGTTATAGCGTATACGTAGTATTCAGAGCACCTTGTACATAATCGACAACAATCACTATCTCTGTTACAAATACCGTGGCTGCACGAACGTTTAGGGTATGCGTAAATTCTGCCGCGCGTTATGTTTTGCTTAATTATTAAAATTAATTTTGGCAATCTGCGTAAAGTAAATTTAAAAGTACATTTAAAAGTACTTAAGATTCGTGTAAGATGATGAATGTGTAGGAGAGATGGTTTGAATCAAATAGATAGTAAGGGTTGATAGGTTGCATCATGACGGATTTGTTGGTTTGGCGAGGGTGTAGGAGCGTTGGGAGCCCTCGAAAGATTCAAGACATAACAATAGGTATAGGTCCCATTTTTCAAGACCTAAGGTCTAGAATCCCAAGGTCCCCTTGTAGTCTGTTTATTTTACAGGTCATCGTTGTCGTTCGTCGTGATGGAGCATTTTTATAGTATAATTTTAGTTAGTTCTAAGTTAGAAATATATGTATGTAATTAGTATTAGATAATTATATTTCGTATACGGTAATTAACTAATTAAATCAATTATCTTTGTTCGAGTGGTTCCTGATCGGGTGAGTCGCATGTTCACTAATGTAGATAGACTATTTGTTGATCTCAATTTTAAATGTTTATTTTGATTTGCGGATTTAATTAATTAATGCGGATTTTTTAAGGTTTGTTTTACCGTGCGAATTGATTTGCGGACGATAAAATTTATTGACGGATTATAATTTACAGTAATGTTTACGATTACTGAAATGACCTTTCACGTGTTTTGATTCGGTTTTTTGCGGCTTATGATCATACATTTACGTATGATTTTTGACGTTTATTTAAACGCATTATTTAATGCGTCGATTGAACTACATTTACGTTCTGATTCATTTTGAAATTTTAGTTTCATTCGTTTTATTTATTACGAATGTTATTTATTCACATTTATTTATTGCGTTTGTTACGGTTTCATTTGGAACATCATTTGACATTATTATTTTATACAATGCGTTTTACGACGAGATTTTAACACAACGTAGAGGGTCCTATTCGTACTTCTTGAACTAGACGATCACAAGTATTTTATTTATGGCCAGTATTTTAGTTAACTTATTAAATAGTATTTTATTTAAAGGAGGCTAGTTTAGTCTATCTACATAATGATATTTAAAATGTTTTTTGTCATAACTTCTAAAGTATACTATTGTTTTTGAAACGGTTTTTACCACTGCACTCCTTGTCTCACTGACTTGAAAATGATATATTACACAATCACAAAGACGCATTTATTTACGCGATTTTGAATTAAAATAACACCGACATCAAACAGAGTGACTGCCTTATGGAACCACAGATGACTTATTTTGTCAGTCGAAATCCAATCTTATTTCGGCTGGGCTCACACAGTCTGAATGCATGCCCTGAATTCAAAAAAAGGTACACGGCTTGGTAGAAATTCTGCACCACCCAATAAAAAGCTTCGCTACAGAGTGCCAAAGTGATCGGTTATGTGCCAGCCGGATCCAGGAGGCTCCCGCAACCTTTACCAGGTCATCAGTCAACCTAGTCGTGGTTCTACCCAAGAACCTGTACCCGCCCACAGCCATTTAAGTTTTGCGATTCGGAGGGTTAGATTATATCGATTACCCCGGTTCTGGTGTGGGGAGATTTCTGATGCGATCACGCAGAAAAATTCTGAGCTTAGATAGCCTTCTCAATGGACATGTTGAGTCATTTTATGAGGCTCATAAAAAGTACACAAAGGAAAACAATGTGACTCATTATCTACCTTGTACCAAAAATTGCTTGTGGAGGTATGACTCTTAACTGGGTCATGAGCCTGGAATGGATTAAACATAAACAATAGTGTACTTATTTATCGCTAAGTGATCTTTCCAGACAACCTTTCGGTAAGACACACGAGTCACAGGAACTCTTGTATATCCGAATAGTACTTGACCATTTTTTTTGTCGAAAATGCCATCACCTCCTAAAACTCCCCGCGATGAGGATCAATCAGTATCAATTAGTGGCGTGTCCGCAAACAGTGCTGGTTGACTGATTGGTCGATCGTTAATGACCTGCGCCTTACGCGAATATATCACGGGATTTGTGAGTGACTTTATCATTAAATGGCTATTCCGTTGGCGGGGCGAGGCTTTAATTGTATTTGTATACAACGATAATACTAATGCATACTTTATTGTTGATAGTAAGCAATATAATTGAATAATTTTCTATTTTTTTTGGTAGGTTCTTACGTTGTATTATTACTCACGTAGTTATTCGTTTAATTACAATACAAAAATGTGATTATTACAAAAATAAATTATCCTATTAAGTAGCTTTTTTTCCTCAAACTAGACCAGGGTCTGCTTTGACACCTAATCCCATGATTTGGTATAGGTACTAGTTTTAAGAACGGCGACCGGTTAGCCTAGTGGGTAGTGACGCTGCCTACGAAGCTGAAGGTCCTGGGTTCGAATCCCGGTAAGGGCAAATATTTATGTGATGAGCATGAATATTTGTTTCTGAGTATTGAAATTTTTTATGTATTTAAGTATTTATATCTATTATATATATCGTCGTCTAGTACCCATAACACAAGCCTTAATGAGCTTACTATGGGACTAGGTCGATTTGTGTAAGATTGTCCCCTAATATTTATTATTATTTTATTGCTAGTTTTAAGAAAGCGACTGTCATCTGACCTTCCAACCCAGAGGGAAAACCAGATCTTATGGGGATTAGACCGGTAATTACAATACTTACGTATTTTACTCTCTGATATTACAATTCAGTGTTATGACCGTCGAAGCTGTAGGTACTGATTTCTTCTTATTTAGAGTCTTCACTAAGGCTTTTTATAAAATACGGTTTCGATTCCTATCTTACTTGTACTCCCTTTGTCTCTGTGTGTCTTTTGCGTAGTGAATAAATGTCTTCTTTCTTTCATTCTTTCTTTACTTACCTACTTCAAGTTTTTGATATATGGAGTACTTACTGGTTGATAATAGTTCAATAATACTAGGTACTAATAGTACTTGATTAACGATACCAATGTATTATAGTGTAAACATTTGCTTGACACCAAATGAATTGTCTCATTTTGAAATCCCTCGAGGATATATATTATAAAATATACGTAAAGAAGGTGGACGTAACTGGTGACCGAAGAGCTGGCGGGTTTCTCGCGCAACGCATCAGCATTGCAATTTAGCGAGGAAATGCCGCCAGCATCCTCGGTACAATGCCTCGAGGGCCTTTTTAGGGTTCCGTAGACAACAAGGGACCTAGTTTCGCCATGTCCGTCCGTCTGTCTGTACGTGTTCGGCTTAGCTCAGTAACCATCACAACTAGAAAACTGTAATTCGGCATTGGTATATAAATCAATCACGCCGACAAAACAGTACAATAAAATCTTGAAAAAATATTTTTTTAGGGCACACCTAAAGCGAGGATGTATTTTTTTTTTCTCGTTAAACCCATGGTGTGGGGTATTGTTGGATAATTGCTCGTTTAAAACTATTGTGGGTTTTTTTAAACCATTTTTGAAATCAGTGATTCGTTTGCGAGATATTGGGCTTTAGAGCCCTAATTTTTGTTCGAGTCATGTGTCCCCCCCCCCCCCCTGCTGGCTAAATGACTTCTACTGGGGATGTGAAAAAAATGGTGGTATTAGTACATATAATGAATTTAAAAGGAAAACTATCACGGACAAGAAGGCATAAGTAGTTACCGAGTAATAGTCGACGAACTTAATGTGTACTTGGAAAGGCCAATTGTACAAATTCGGACGACGCAACCGCACCGCACGTCGATGTAACTAAGACAAGCAACTACGGAACCCTACACTGCGCGTGGCCCGACACGCACTTGGCCAGTTTTTAGATTAAATTTAGTTAATGTTAGTTCTCATCAAGAAGGTAAGTTAGAAACACAATACGTTTACTTATACTCATACTTATTACTTCGATTACTGGTAGTCAAGGAAACAAAGGTTTATGAATTTATAGGATTCAATATAATTACATAGCGATTACATATAAGTAGAAAAAGGAAGAGAAATAGAGGTTTCAATCGAATTTAAACTTTCGTGAGACATGTTGAAATAATGCTAATAATTACACGGTTCAAATCAAGTATTAGATGTCAATACGGGTGACTTGTTTCGAACTCTTCGGGAGTTCTTCTTCAGGACGAGTGTTTTCGCGGCGGTGTCGCTTAAATCACCCCGTAGGCGTAGTGACATTTAAATACGTGAGTTGAACCTTTTAATTATTAGCATTAGAGTTGTCAATGTCGTAGCTTAGACGAACATCTCAAAGTACCTATATTAACTATGTTTATTAGTAAAAGAACGAAATTACATTTTTATGAAAAAAAGTGACTCTAAAATATGATTACCCGATCTCAGCATAAATACGATGTATGTACCGTTAGACCTTCTAGCTTTACAATTCGCAAGAGCTCATAATATATGTCATGGCATTAAAAATTTTAATCATTTACCAATATATACCTGAGTATATCAAGTCACAAGATGGGATTAAATTTAAAAGAAAGCTCAAGGAATGGCTATTAATGAAATGTTTTTATAATTTTAATGAATGTTTTGTATGTTAAAATAAATAATGTTGCTGTTGTAATGCAATAATTTACTATTGTACGCCCAAAATGGGCAAACTGTTGGGACTTTAATATTTATTAGGTGATCTTTTGTATAAAGATAAAGATAAGATAAAATCATTTATTTGTCCAACATAGGTTACAGGATGTTACAGAGTTATGGTCAGTTTCACTATGTGGCGCCTTACGGCTTAAGAATTGTTGAGCATGCATGTCAAAATCACTTTCATTTATATACAATAGCTACAGTACGACGATGTTACTCCTTTGGAGTTGCATGCGTCTATAGGCTGCGGTGTCCGATTATCATCAGGCGGGCCGTACGCTTGTTTGTCACCGTCGTTGTATAAGTTCTGGACAGTAAGTTAATCTCATCTTTTCTTATTTTATGTCTCGACAGGTAGAACTGTAAAAAATAATTACGTACGTTGAAGAACTGTGTCTGTCAGCTTGATTTCTTTATACTATGTTGTTGCGGCATAGATACCTTTCAATCGCATCACTCCATAACCTCTTTATTTTTTACCAAGTACCCACATTAATTATAAAGCAGTCTGGAAGAACGCGTTCAGTAACATTCGGTAGTTAAAATTTTATGTATTTTATTATTTTTCTGTGAGTGTGTTTTTATGCTTTAACATTATGAAGTGTGACACCTCCATGACATTGAATGATATGACTAACTAATCAGATCACTACCAATCATTATGACTTGCGAAAAAAGACCTTACAAGAATTATTATAAACAAGATTATTGCCTTTAACATTATGTAATTGCATACCACCGGGATATTGAATGATATGGCTAACCAATTTTATGACTAACAATAATGAACTGCAAAAATCGGAACTCCAATTTATATTGTTAAATTTTATGACTTTCGACAATATGACTAGAAAAAAATAGGGTGGAAACGTTATGGACTGAAAACATCGGATCTTAAATTTTATGGGAAACAATAGAGACCCGTGCACTTTCTGTACAGGTGCATTTTTTTAGAATGATCATTTTCCCGGAAAGTACACTGTCTCTAAAAGTGCACTTCCCGATATGTACACTTTGTCAATAGGTGCACTTTCCCAGAATGTGCACTGTCGCAGAAGGTATATTTTCCCGGAAAGGACACTTTAGGGGTCCCTGTTTATAGTAATAAAAGGGTTTCTATGAAATAGTGCAAATGCAAACAGACGGACAGACGTACGGACGGACAAACGGACGGACGGACGGACAGAAAGACCGAAACTATAAGCGTTCCGTGTTTGCTATGTGTACCTTTTGAGAAATTGCCCTAAATGGGAAAGTGTACATTTTGGGAAAGCGTGCGTTTTGGAAAAGTGCACTGTTTGAAAAAGTGCACATTTCGGGAAAGTTTCCAAATTGGGAAAGTGTTCATTTTGGGAGTGTACATTTTGCGGAAAGTGCACCTTTGCAGAAAATGCACATTTCGGGAGAGTGTGTTTTACGAGCCTTACCCATTTATAATTTAATTTATAAATAATGTTAATTTTTATCATTTATAATATCCGAAATTTCATGTTTTTTGTCATTTACATTTTTAACATTATGTAACAATTATTATTATTTAAATTATAAGTCATTTCATTGCTGTGCCCTTACAGGGTTCATGTTGAACTGTAATCTCTAATTGAAGAACTTTATACTAACATGAGTGCAATCAATTATTTGACTTGATTTGATTTGATTATACACTCCCCTGGCGGTCACTCACATTCAAAATTGAACCATCATTCACTCTTCGTTTACTATACTCGCAATCGTTAACGGAACACAACACCACGTTACTACAGAGAAAATAGTGGTAGTATTAAGGCTGCGGTCGTCTGTCAGGTGGAGGTATATCCCCAGTTGGGCTGCTCCGAGCGAGATAACATGCCGCTCTACCCAACCTCTCTTAAAACACCCTAGTTCTGTAAACATTATGAATCTCACATCCAGTGCTCCATGCATTTGTTTCCACTCGCGTTCAGCTAAGGTCACAGAAAAATAGCGAGTTAAAGCATTTTCAAAAAGCCCCAATTAGCGTGAGTTGTTAAACAAAGATTTACTCAGTGTCAGTATTGTGACGAAACTTAAGCATACAAATTATGTGAAAATTAACTTCTTTCACATTTATACGTGTGCATGCAAATCCTATTATAAATGCGAAATTTTAGATGTTTGGATGATTGTTACTCAATCACGCTTAAGGTGGTTCGACGACCATACAAAACGTCTTTTGACATTTGCAGGCTAACGGCGTGATATTTTAAGAAACTTATGTAACAATCCTTCATAAATTGGCTTTCCATTTGCATTATCGTTTTCCCAAAGTATCACGTGACAAACTAATTTCTCAAATTATTCGGAATTTTGCGCAAATGGCAAGCCAAGTTATGAAAGTGTGTAACATAAGTTTCTTAAAATATCACGCTGATAGCCTGCGAATGTCAAAAAACGTTTTGTATAGTCGTCGAACCACCGCCGATTTGGATGAAATTTTGCACGCAGATAGTTTATAGCTTGGATTAAAATGTTCACGCTTATTGGGCACACATATTTTAGAAAATGCCCCCCAACTTGCATATAAAATTGTAATGCAAAATGCAAGTGTCTGACGGAATCAGTCCATGTAATTAAAAATAAAATATGCTCCGTTTGCAAAGCGCTGTTTTCCCGGTGATAAATGGGGTAAATAATAAAGCACATGAAATAATTATTCGTCGTTAATGAGAACAAATATTCGGTTCCACTACAAATAGAATAAATATATTATGTTAATATAGTCAGGAGCAAAAGTTTCGGGTGCACTTTAATTGTATACAAACTTTTAATCTTGAGTGTAGTTATATAGCCAAAAGGGCTGTTTACAGCAATCATGATTGTTTCCATTTGACACTTGGACCCGCATCCAATGACAGTCCTTCCTCCTAAGCCAGGGTCCGTTTGTTTGGAGTAGGCACCAGTGTTTGCCCGACTAGGCAAAGCCAATACGTTTTTAACAATCTATGTTTGAATGTACGTGTGATCCATCGTAGTATCTTAGATACGTAACCAATTTTGACGAGGTGTCAATCTGTTCGTAATTATGCTCTGGAGGCTACATTTTGTATGAAAAAAAAAAGACAGATGTCTTTGCAGAAACGACTACTATCTATATCTACCCAGAGGCGAAGCATCTTCTTAGTAGCTTCACTCTTGGCGTGATCGTCGCGCCGAGTGGTCGTGATCGTTATGTCGGTTTAGTGGCAAGCTTGACAATCCGTTGCCATTCGTCTTTCAAGGCCACCTACCTCTACCGCGGCCCTGATTTGGTCAGTCCATCTCACAGGCGATCTGCCGCGCGCTCTTGTGCCCCCAATCCTGCCCTGCACTACAAGCCGCTCGACAGAGTCACCGCCCCCGCCGTGATACGTGGCCGAAGAAAGTTAGAATGTGGACTGGACAGTGGAGGACTAGAGCGCTGAATAACTATTTGTCATATCAGCGGGCAAATTGGCTGATTAAAGTTCTCACCAGAAACCACATCCAACACCTTAATATAAGGTACGTATCGCACCTGTGGCACCCCGGGAGTTGCAAGCGTCTATAGTGACAGTAGGTGACAGTTTACCATCAGCCAGACTGTCCGCTTGTTTGCTACCTCATCCAATGACTGATTCCGGCCGATGTTTGTCACCACCTTCGACCACAAATCCTTTGATACCCTATTCCAGGTAGGATTAGAACAATCATGCGTTAATCGAAATGAAATATCAAGGAAAACCATTTTGAAGCGCAAAAAATGTGTATTGTTATGTTTGGAAGGCACTTAATGATCTCAATAAGTAAAACCACTATCCTGGAAAAAAAAAACGGGTGCAGCATGACAATCATTATCTGTTGATATACTACGACAAAAACAATAAATAATAGTACATTACGACAGAGGCCGGGAAGTAAGGGGTTGCCGGCCGAGTACATATACTCGTAGACGGCCGAGCGTAGCGAGGTCGGTTAGTTATGAGGCTGGCAACCCCTTTTCACGCCGAAGTATGTATAGTGCTTTTCTCAAACAAGCAATAAAATAATTAAAAAAAGCTCCAAGAAATCAAACTTTAATTTTCATGGCTGAACGCCGTGATCCTGTGCCACAAATTGTGGAATGGAAATTAAAAAAGACCATCTTGCAGGCCTAGGCTTCCAATTTTGTATGAAATGCCATTACGGGTCTCTCGTCTCGCTGCGCCCGAAACGTGACACTTTGAAGCCCATTATGAAGAACACAACGTCAATATATCATTGCATGTGTGAGAAAATAAATATTTGAGGACAATCTTACACAATTCGACCCAGTCCAAAAGAGCAAAGCTCGTACTATGGGTACTAGACGACGATAAACATACTTATATAAATATATATTAACTTAAATACATATAGAAAACATCCATGACTCAGGAACAAATATTCGTAAGCATCACACAAATAAATGCCCTTACCAGGATTCGCACCCGGAGGGGTAATCACGTAACGTTTTGAACGCGCGGTAGGACAATAGGCATGATGAAACATTTTGAAAAACTGTTCTAAAATGTTTAGAAACATTTATTATGTACCTACAACGAATAAGATTTTTCTAGAGAAAATAACAGTTAAGTAAGAAAACAATGCATTTTAGTTTTTAAATTTAAAATTGGCGCTAAAACGCTTGTCAGTGTCATGGCGTCCCGAGTAACGTCACATTTGTATAAACCACGAATTTATAGACATACTGGACATTGCCATTTAAAAATGTTTTGAAACCAGAAAAAAATTACCTACCGTCACGTCTTTCCGTCATCTCTTTCTAGTTTTGTGATGTTGCTATAACTTGAAACACAAACAGTGCGACATTTTTATAAAGACGTACTCTACGCTATACGGTTATCATTCATTTTGTTATAATTTCACTAAATTAAATGCAAATGAAAATTAATTTACTGAAATTAAAATGTTTTGACTATTCTAAATATCACTCCAAAAATACCAACGCAGTCAAAATCCTAACTTTGACGGTATGCTTGTACTGCTTGTTATGGCAATACTAATTAAAAAATATGGATGTTATGTCAAAACAGATTTTACCATATCGAAAGTTTATTTCGTGAAATATACCCTTAGCTACAATTTAATCGCAAAATGGTTATTGTCTTGTATAATGAAATGACGCTCTGAGGAAGTACTTAAAGACCGAATTCAGCTATCAAATTTTACAGGTAAGTGGCCATTTCACGAAAATATCGGCGGTTCTACTAGCAATCAATTTGGATCTAAAATCAGAGTGAAACTTGTTAGATTCTATGCAAATAACGTTCAGATAGGTTTATTTCGATCATTAGTAAGTGTGTATTGTTCATTTTGTAAGTAAACACTAACATTATAGGCTGATAAAAAATGTGTAATCTTATTACTAGGGTGACCATTCCGTCCTCGTGCGTGGTATTTCTTCGTATTGAAAGGAGCAAAATTGTATAATTTTGACAGATTATATCATGACAATTTTAATTATAGTCTGTAATAATACAGTTTAATTTGTATAATTATTATTCATTTTAGTTATTCAAATTTATTCAAAATTATTTATTCATCCTAGGTAGTAGGATGATGTAATGAGAATAATTTACATATTATATGAGTATCAAGTATCTTAAAATTCGTCAGTTATTCCTAGCGTATTCAGAATAATGGACACCCTAAAAGAAAGAGATGACAGAAAGACGTGACGTCATTCAAGGTCATTTTTAGGGTTCCGAGGCCAAATGGCAAAAAACGGAACCGTTATAGATTCGTCATGTCTGTCTGTCTGTCCGTCCGTATGTTACAGGCACTTTACTCGAAAACTATAAGGTGTATTTGAATAAAATTTTCCGGATAGGTGTATTTTGTTAACCGTTACATAGTTTTGTAAATAAATTACAAAAAAAATGATTTTAGGGGTGCCCTCCATACATAAAACTGAAAGGCAATTTTTTTTTTCATTGCAAGCCCACGTGTGGCACATTAATCGATAGGCCTTTCAAAATAAATATAAGGTTTATCAGCAATTTTTTTGATTAGGTGAATAGAGTCGGAGATAAGCTCCTCGAAAGTCACTAAAATTGTGTCCCCCCCCCTCTAATTTTTGAACTGTGTATTTTAAAAATATGAAAAAAATCATGCTCAATAGGGCTTATTAAATTCTCTCAGCGAAAATTGTTTTGGACAAGATCGGTTCAAAGGTTTTTGAGATATTTCAAAAAAACTGCCTTCCTTAAAGAAAAGGACATAAGTGCCGTAAGATTTCAGTAACGATACGACTTTTTTAATAGGCACGGAACCCTCGTTGTTCGTGGTCCGACACGCACTTGGCCGGTTTTTTTCTTGTTTCAAAACATTGTCTGAATGGCAAAGTCCAGTATGTACTTATATTATAAGTTCGTGGGTATTTGTTTATACGAGTGTGACGTCATGCGCTCTGATTGGTGTTTAACATATCATGGCGGGCGTCCGTATTTTTCAGTTTAATTTTATCAAAATAAATAATAATCTCTTACTTAATAAAAAAATATAAGCATTTTTCGAATTCTATAATTAAAATTTCACTAAGAAAATACCATATTTTAGTGATTTTCAATTACTGTCATCATGCCTATTAAACTGTATTTTTTACATATTTAGTTAACGCGCGACTACCTGACGCGCATACAATGCGTTACGTGATCAACCTGCTGGTCGGTACGCGCGTCAGTTAGATGTAAATATCATTTTTTATATGAAAAAATGACAGTTGCATCTACCTAAAGCGCGTTCAAAACGTTACGTAATTGCCCCTTTGCAGGACCTCTTTCTTTGTAGGCAAGGTCATTACATTACACACTAGGCTGAACCGTTCGTCCTAAATATAGTACAATATTGCCCTTTGATGTCAAACGACCTAAGCGAATTTGTACGTTAAATATCTAATGTTATATCGAATGGGTATGAATATAATTTAACCTTTATTAGGTACCTATTTACGGAAGAAATATTAGTATACAACTTTTCCATTACACTCGAAAAAATATAATATCAGTAGGTACTCCAGAACCTTCTTTCAACAGCGACCTACTTCGTCCGGCCGTCGCTAAGGAAAAGATATGAATGTAAATGGTCGGCGCTTTTTATGATTCGTTCTAGATAATTATCTTTACCCGGAGCGCCTTTATAAAAACCTGGGGCCTATCTGAGAGTCCTGTTTCGTAATACGATTTTATCGAACGAGGGAGCGAAGTGAACGAAGTTCTATGCTTCAGTTTGCTGTTGTCCACGTTAATCCCCTAGCCTGATCCCCCAGGGGAAAAAAACGGTTAGGTTGTTAGTTGAACTGCGACCCTACAGCGCGCGAGCCGAGCGAGCGAAGCGAGCGTGACGCGGTAGCGTCCGGCGAAGCGCCATAACCGAACATTATCAATTTTTTCCTAGTTGAATATAAAATAATTGCCGCTAATTCCCCTGGGGGATCAGGCTAGGGGATTAACGTGGATAACGTGGAGTTTGGGCCTAAAATCGCTTGTCTGTCCGTTGTCTGTCCCTCTGTTAATCCTCTACAGGTCGCTTTTCTTAACCGATTCTCGTGAAATTTTGTGATTAGGTTCGTTAACTATATAGTTTTTTTTTTATTAAACAGTCTCGCAAGTTCTACAGCTCACATAGTCACTTCTTTTATTCCCATTCAAGGCATGGGCCATGGGACCCTCATATGAGTCATGCCTGTACTTGCGATTCCCGTTACAAGGCAGATAAATGCTGCTACATCTTATAAGGGACGGAAAGGCTCATATGCAAATTAAGAACTAGTCTGACAGCTTACCATGAACAACCTGCTTAAGAGGGGGCGTATCGCCAGGGAAAAATCAGAAATCACCCGCGCGCCCCGTACCTGCCGCGCTGATGCGTCTATTGCTGCCCCGCTCCTTCTCGCATAGTATATGCCCCGACAGTCAGATGAAACATGATGAACACCTATAGATAGTTATAATAAGTGGAAATAAAGACAAAATCTGTAAGTACCTATATTTGAAGATATAATTTTCGCTAGTAGCTAAGTCAGTTTCGAGAGCTATAACTGAAATGACCTTCCGTTTTTTTACTAAATCACGTAAGGGTTGTAATTTAGCATAATAATGTCTCGTAAAAGGCTAAAGCAAAAAAACAGCTATAATCGAATTTAAACTTTTGTGAGACATATCTAAAATACTACTAATAAATCCACGGTTAAAAAATTAACGTAAATGTCACGGCAGGCGACATGTTTCGAACTCTTCGGGAGTTCTTCTTCAAAACAAACATCGAAAACACTAATCCTGAAGAAGAACTCCCGAAGAGTTCGAAACATGTCGCCTGTCGCGTCATTTAATACGTGAAATTATTAGTAGCATTTAAAAAAAACTGTAATTTATTATGAAAACTTAGATCATGTTTATGAAAGCCAGATTTTTAGGCCACTGTGTGGCGGCCAAATTTTTCAATTATGACCCCGTGTCATGGTCGGCCTTATCACGCGATAAGTGACAGGATAGAGCGTCCGTCACTGGCTGACACCGTTTGATAGAACGAGACGATGCCCCTATCTTGTCACTTATCGAGTGATAAGGCCGACCATGATACGGGGTCTGATCTCGGATTCGTACTTGGAGACAATGGAGACGCTTTGGCCCTTTAGTTATCAATTTTGAACATACTCGTATTAAAGAAAAACTGCAAAATTGTGTTCACTTTTTTGAATATAAAAATGTCCAACTTCGCAGGCAATAATTCGGGTGCAGACTCGAAAATTATTATTACTCCAAAAGAAAGAAGGCAAAAAAATATGCATAGTGATGAAAATCCCATTCAGATATCTCAAAGAATTACGAAGCTACAACCGTTTTAATATTGCTTGTTAGAGAGAGAAAACGCAAACGGTGTGTGACGTCACATTATAGGATGCTGCCGGCAGGCCGAGTCAACGGCGTCGCCGACCACGATGCGCGCGGCACGTTGCCGTCTTCTGTGACGTCACATTCTTCCAGCGTCATCGTTTCATATGAAGTTGCGTTTTGCGAAAAAGGGACAGAACACATCCCTTCTTAAAACTTTGGACACTTATAACTTCGTGATTATTTAACCTTTTGCGTTGATTTTTTCTCCATTTGACAATTTTTTTTATCCTTCTTCGAGAAAATATCACATTATTTTATTTAGTGTCTACGCCCCTATTGTTGGAATCTAAAAGCGTCACCCGTGATGACTTTAAAGAAAAAAAATGACAATAATTACACGGTTCACCCACGTATTAAACGTCACTACGGGCGACATGTTTCGAACTCTTCGGGAGTTCTTATTCAGGATTGAGTGTTTTCGCGGCGGTGTCGCTTGAATCACGACAAGATTCAAGCGACACCGCCGCGAAAACACTCACTTTATAGAGTACAAATTACTTTAATTACCCAAGGAATACCACTACCTACATTTTGTTGCTTAAAAAACCACCGGAGCTATAACTGAAATATGGCCTTCCGTTTTTTTACTAAATCACGTAAGGGTTGTGAGCTAGCATAATAATGGCTAGTAAAAGCCTAAAGCAAAAAAAAGCTATAATCGAATTTAAACTTTTGTGAGACATGTCTAAAATACTACTAATAAATCCACGGTTAAATTCACGCATTAAATGTCACAACAGGCGACATGTTTCGAACTTTTCGGGAGTTCTTCTTCAAAACAAACATCGAAAACACTCATCCTGAAGAAGAACTCCCGAAGTGTTCAAAACATGTCGCCTGTCGTGTCGTTTAATACGTGAATTTAACCGTGAAATTATTAGTAGCATTAAAAAAAACTATAATATATTATGAAAACTTCGATCATGTCTATGAAAGTCAGATTTTCAGGCCACTACTGTGTGGCGGCCAAATTTTTCAATTCTGATCTCGGATTCGTACTTGGAGACAATGAAGACGCTTTGGCCCTTTAGTTATCAATTTTGAACATATTAAAGAAAAAGTGCATAATTATGTTCACTTTTTTAATATCAAAATGTCCAAGTTCGCAGGCAATAATTGTTGGAATCTGCACTCTCGATAACCCTAAAAGCGACACCCGTGATGACTTTAAAGAAAAACAATGTCAATAATGTCACTACGGGCGACATGTTCCGAACTCTTCGGAAGTTCTTCTTCAGGATGAGTGTTTTCGCGGCGGTGTCGCTTGAATCACGACAAGAAAACACTCATCCTTAAGAAGAATTCCCGAAGAGTTCGAAACATGTCGCCCGTAGTGACATTTAATACGTGAGTTGAACCGTGTAATTATTAGTACTGTTTCAACACGTCTCACGAAAGTTTAAATTCGAAAAGCAATGTCCGCCATCTTGGAATTCAAAATGGACATCATTTCTAGAATCTTCACCCTCGAGAAGCCTGCCAATGTATGTTGTTCTTTAAAAAAACGCGCATATTAATTTACAACGAATGTTTCAAAAATTTTAAATAATGCGACCACTTTTTGAAATATTTCTGACTATGAATTCGTATTTAGACCTCTCAGACATCGATTTTGAACATAACCGGATTTATTCTCAACTAGCGATCCGCTCCGGCTTCGCACGGATACTATATTATACATATAAACCTTCTTGAATCACTCTATCTATTAAAAAAAACCGCATCAAAATCCGTTGCGTAGTTTTAAAGATCTAAGCATACATAGGGACAGACAGCGGGAAGCGACTTTGTTTTATACTATGTAGTGATAGTGATAGTGATAATCTTTCATAAAGTAAATACACGATCGACAGAAAAATGTTCGTCTAGTTTTGCATGTACTGCACAAATTATTCTAAGAAGCCGGTCACCCGCCGATCGCTGCGTAATCTTATAGTTGTATTTTGAACTTTAAGATCTATATGTTAAGGTCGACTTTTAAATATATTATTACAAAATGTAGCAAAATATCTACTGGAATGTAATGATACGTTAATTCACTGGACGAATATACTGGGTCACAATATTATTGAAATAATTATGTTCATCGTGCTGTCGTGAGAGCACAGAACGTAGTCCTCTCGTCTCAGCGGAGCGATTACGACTGACTCCGCCCGCGAACGGCAACAAAAGATATACAGAACCGCACGAAACACGCGACGGGAGAAAGGGTATCGCGCTAAATAAAAAAGGCCTATACGCCAAATACGTTTCACCTCAATAAGTCTGAAAAGGGACTACATAAAAATACCCCGCTAGTACTTTCATTAGGTAATGTGAAAAGCTATTATACACTCAACTTTTACTTAATTTATATGCACGGGAACCTCACACTATTGAAATTGAGTAAAAATAAGACATGTTTTGGCGGTTCTTTTCTATCGAGGCAATTTTGGTTTTGTATGGTTTTGTTCAGACGATTCAATTGCAAATATGATGTAGTTTTGGTATGTTCTTTTTCCTGGCATTCGCTTTAGTTTGTCATAGGTAAATATTCAATCTAAGAACCCCGATTTCGCGGAGCGCCCCCTCTTAATTTCGGCGGGTAATGATTTATTTGCCGCAAAATCATACTAACTCAGTTGCGGGCGTTGCGGCAAATAAAAAAAAGTTGAACTCTACCGAGCACAACGAATACAACGAAGATATTCTTACTAATCGAGATTTGTACATATATTAACATGTCGCACTGTCGTGGTATTATTGTTACCATAGCTTGCCCTGAGTATTAAGGGGCTCCCATACGCCAATGACTTTCCATTGCGATTCCTTGTTCCCTTAGTTTTCTAATGTTTTTTTGTAGCATATTATATTAAAAACAATGGCTTTAAGCAATCTTTTATCCCATATTTACTTCAAAGTTCATTGTTTTCGAGATATTTGGCATCAAAGTTAAACAATTTTAGGCCAAAAAACTGGTTTTCTGGCCATAACTTATGTTTTAATTAGTTTAAAATGAAAACCCTATATCCCTTCGTAAATTATACGAAATCTACATTGGTTGGTGGGTTGGTCTTTGACGTCTCTAAAAACAGGTCTAGGGTTTTCATTTTAAACTAATTAAAACATAAGTTATGGCCAGAAAACCAGTTTTTTGGCCTAAAATATGTTAGATCTTTCACGTCAATAGAGATACGAAATAAGTGTTTTTTTAGACAATGTTTAAAAAAATCACACAAATTGAAGTATTCATTTCGTTCAAAATCCGGTAAACAAAAATGGAGATAAAAGATTAAAGAACCGATAGCCGTTTGACTTATAATTCTATCTGTAGTGCAAAAGTAGGAGATACGATTCAAAACTTGTCAGAAACCAATGAAAACCTCGGGTAGCCCCTTAAAGGTCCATGTGCTACATGCTACGACGTAGCACGAGTACTCGTAGCATCGCTACGCTTTCAATGAAAGTGAGTTTGGTCGCCAGAGTTTCCGAGGATGCACTACGAGTATGTTGAGAGTGACCAGCATTTGTCTCTAGCAGTCGGCACAACGAATCCTCAAATCAATTAAGGGTTTTTTTTTTACTTGTGATTCTCTGGTGTCGCAATCGTCCGTAGGCGACGGTGTCTGACTGTACTTGCATTGCCATCGGATCCATTTAAGAGAGAGGAGTAGCTAGCAGCTCGCGACTGACAATAGGTTTTTTTTTTTTTAACTAAATATTAACGAATCACTTTGATTTTAATGTCGATCGCTTCAGCATTCATTTTCATACCACTTTAAAAAAAAAAAAATATTTCATAATTAGTAGACAAATTTTGAATATATTATTGCAAATTTTGAAATAAGGATACTCATACTCATACTCATTTATTTATAATGCACAAATACATTAAAATTCAAAAAGTTAATATTAGATTAAAAATAATTAATTCTAATTTATTTATAATTTTATAGGTCCTACCTACCCTTTCATTGTGTCAATAATGTACTACGAAATCGTTGAGATTGGAAAATTTTCGAAGTGGAAAAACATTTTCTCTTTTTGTAGGTATGGATGAGGACGTAGTATTCATCCCTCCTTACCAATATCCCTAGTCAAGCAAATAACAGTAAAATCCATTTACAGATTATTTTCATAAGCAAAGGCAACATTTCTAAATGTTTTACTCAAAATATACTCGGTTTATTATTCTTTAGTAAATACTTTATGTTAGTGAATTTTTCATCGGGACTGCAAATAAAATATTCAGAAAGTATATTACAAATGTAACTACTTTTAACACAAAGGATTTCTTTTAAAAGCCCGTAAGTCCATTAATTATTTAACTAAAGATAAAAGTAGCTCCATATTATTATTAAATATAAGATGATGCATCTAAGAGTTGCACATTTAATGACCACAACAGTCATAATAACTAATTGAATCACGGCCATTTACCTAATAGTAAAATTGTAAACAACACCACAATAGCATGTATGAAATCTTGACCATGATAACTCGCCTAGAATAAAATGTAAATTCGACACACAATAATTGTTGCTGCATGTATACTACACTCACCGGCAGAAAAATTGGCCCAAATTAGAAAAATACCTTTAATTATTTAAAACATTATTTAATCTACTCAATTTATAGTTTGAAATCACGAAAAGTTTTCGGGCCAAATTTTCTGCCGGTGAGTATATATTATTAAATATTTTCATTGCTATGCCCTAACAGGGTCCATGTGGAACTGTACTATCTATGTAGGATCTGTAATACCATGGTTGCAATGAATAAATAAATAATTTAGGTTATTTTTTGTTTCACAGTGCTTTGGTACTACTGTAATGCTGTGAAATTGTATGGAGTAAATAAATTAATGACCAAAACAGTCATTATAACTACTTAATTGAATCTCGGCCATTTACCTAATACGTAACAGAAGTACCAAAGCACTGTGAAACAAAAAAATATACATAAAAGAAACAAATAATAATAATTATGAAATTGTATGGAATAAATAAATAAATGTCCACAACAGTGATTATAATAACTGTTGTGGTGATTTATTTATTTATTCCACACAATTTCACAGCATAACAGTAGTACCAAAGCACTGTGAAATAAAAAATAATACGCAAAAGAAACAAATAATAATCATTATTACACAGAAGCCGGTCGTTATGCATCCATCTTCTCGTAGAACGTCAAACATTCATCACACATCTATCCACCGGCTAGCAAATATATCACAGTTTGGTGCTGATTCAAGCAACAAGTTTATAAAGTGCAAAGCTCGAATACCTAGCAGAAGTAATTATTGCATATTTGACGACCGCTGTAGCCTAGTTGGTAGTGACGCTAGTAACCCTGCCTACGAAGCAAGAGGTCCTGGGTTCGAATCCCGGTAAGGGCATTTATTTGTGTGATGAGCACGAAGTTCCTGAGTCATGGATGGTTTCTATGTATTACAGTAGATATTTATCTATATAAGTATGTTTATCGTCGTCTAGTACATACCTACCCATAGTACAAGCTTTACTTAGTTTGGGACTAGGTCGATGTTTGTCCCAAAAAAAACACATTATCTTGTATATAATATAACAGTCAGTCATCTTACGCCAACATTGTAATAAGTAAGTATAAATTTTAGAATGAAGAAAGAAAACACATTTATTTAGCGTCACAAATTACACAATAAAAAAAAAGAACAAGCAAAAGAAAAGACTTAAATACGAGGATGTTAAAGAGGAATAGGACGTTACGGAGGTTAATTTAAGCAAAAGATGATGTGAAGTTTATGTTGGCGATTATTCTTAAAGATGTCTCCCTTTTTCAGAAACACTTCTAGATTTTGACTGATCGAAAATCGTGACGTCTCTTTCTCCAATTTCCTAACAAATTTCATACGAACAGTGCTTTTGACGTTTTTTTTTTAAAGTGGCTGGTATGAGTATCAATCAACATATCTTGAGCCACTGACTAATCTAATTGAGTCCGCCATCATTCCCGCCAGCGTCTCCGTTACAAAACCGATCTAAACAACTCGCTGTTTTTCTTTAATCACGAGATAACTCCGTTATTTTCCAATTTTCTTGCAATAACAAACGTATCATTAATAACCACTTTCCTCGAGACGATATTTTTTGCTATTTTAAAAATGTTGTTAACTGTTTGTCATCATTTTTGTCTTCCTTGTCGAAACCTCACGACACAGGCCACTTCCGCAGTCGTCTGTGCGGAGTCGGTGCGGTCTCTGTAAGCTGTCAGCTGTCAGTGTCAACCGTCAGTCATGTCATTGCAGATTTTTTGTGATGTCACCGCTACGCACTATGTAATCAATGCCTATTGTATCATGCATTTAAAGGAGCATTCAATGAAAACGTCATAGAACGCTCCTTTAAATGCATTAATATTGCAGCATCCTTGTCTCATTACTCAAATCTTCGGAACCCCACATGGCGACCCTGCCATTTTTGCCAACATAGCTGCGCAACTCCATATAGTTTTACTTGGGCGCCTACGTTTCAATGAGTGCTTCCTAATAGGCGCGGGATGTGCGGAAGCCGGGCGTAATATTGACAGTTAGCATCGTGTAATTTACTATTAACTTCTGCTACTGCAGCCAAACATATTGTAACACATCGTTACTCTTAGACGTGAACCGAAATTGTTAGCTGCTCTGGCTGCTACTAACTATATCACGCTGACTGTACAAAATACTGCATACCGGATACCGATCCATGCCAAATGTGACCCCCACCATTAATTGTTAAACTCCAGTGGTCTCCAAAATGGCGGATTTTTCATCCAAACCACCAATTTGTTCGCAAACTCGATATATTTGCATTGTTCCTTTGCTTTTCAGTGCTACAGTCTGCCAATCAAATATAGTTTTTAATTGGCAATTTGAGTGGGACTTGCAAAGCGGCGAGTTAGCCTCCGAACAAAAGGACAGCCAAACGACGGGTCAGAAGGAACTTTCAGCAGCCTCCAGGTTGCTGCTTTTGAATGAGCTTACGTCAGAACAATGGCTCGAAACACATTTAATTTCATTTTAAGTAATTTAAAATCAACAACCCTCTTTCTTGCAAAAACTATATGTGTTTGTATCAATATGTTTGTCTTAGGTAGAGGATTCCCGTCGCCATCCTGGCGAGCGTCACGTCTATTTCAGTTTGTTAATGTAATTAATTATTTTGTAGTTAATTTTTCTTTTCAAAATCATTATTTTCACATTCCCAGTAACAGCCGGGAGGGGGGGACACATGACTCGAACAACAATTTGGGCTTTAAAGCCCAATATCTCGCAAACGAATCACTAATGTGAAAACTCGTAATATTTTTAAAAAGCTATCCAACTATACCCCACACTAGGGTTTAACGAGAAAAAAAATACATCCCTACTTTAGGTGTAGGAAAGGTACCCCATAAAAAAAACAAGATTTTCTTCTTGTTTTGTCGGTGTGATTGAGTTATATACCCATGCCGAATTACAGTTTTCTAGTAGTAATGGTTACTGAGCTAAGCCGAGGACGGACGGACAGACGAACGGGCGGACGGCCAGACGGACTATGGAACCCTAAAATATCTATACGGAATTCCGTGTTTAAAAATGGCCACCAAATCTGACAGCATACGTTTCCATTGGCGACGTGTAACTGAGGCAAGTTGGTGCAATTGACTCAGTTTTAGTGTGCTACTTTTGGAGCGCTTATAACCTATCTACCTCTTTTTATATTACATCATTGTGTATGTTAGTCAAGATAGATACGAATAGAGATATAATACGAATTGGCAAACAATTACACAAATTAAAATCATACACATCAAAGATATAAATAACGAATAATCTTACAACATATAGGATACTAGCTTCTGCCCGCGACTCCGTCCGCGTGGAACTCGTTTATATCGTAGCTCCATACAAACTTTAACCCCCCACTTCATTCCCTTGGGGGATGATTTCCGGGATAAAAACTATCCTATGTCCTTCCCCAGGACTCAAACTATCTCTATACCAAATTTCATCGAAATCGGTTCAGCGGTTTAAGCGTGAAGAGGTAACAGACAGACAGACAGACAGACACACTTTCGTATTTATAATATTAGTATGGATGGATTAGTATGGATTATATTCATTAAAGGACATCATTAATCGAGTGAGCAAAGCGAACAAAGTTTTCCGTTTCAGGTTGGGCCAAAAAAATTTCGTTTGCCCAGATGTCAAGATGTCCCGCTGTCCTTCTATTCCCCTCTACATATAGGTCGCAGTTCTCAACCGATTCTAGTGAAATTTTGTGAGCGGGTTTGATAATTATGCCGTTTTTAGGGTAGGGATAGTTTCGCTTTGTCTGTCCGTCCGTCTGCGGATAATCTCAGTAACCGTTAGCACTAGAAAGCTGAAATTTGGTACTAATATGTATATCGATCACGCCGACAAAGAGGCAAAATAAAAAGTGTTTTTTTTTATTATTAGGGTACCTCCCCTATACGTAACGTGGGGAGTGTTTTTTTTTTCATTTCAACCCTAACGTGTGATATATTGTTGGATAGGTAGGTATTTAAAAGTGAATAGGGGTTTGCTATAATCATTTTTTGATAGTGTAAATATTTTCCGGGATAATCGCTCCAGAAGTAAAAAAAAATGTCCCCCCCCCCTCTAACTTTTGAAACATAAAGTTTAAAAAATATGAAAAAAATCTCAAAAGTAGAACTTTATAAAAAAAATATTCTAGGAAAATTATTTTGAACTTGATAGGTTGAATAGTTTTGGAAAAAAAATACAAAAACTACGGAACCCTACACTGAGCGTGGCCCGACACGCTCTTGCCCGGTTTTTTTTGTCGATTCAGTTGCGTGCTGTCTTCTCATTGAATTGCTATTGAAACACTACATTTAATTTGCTAATGAATTTGAGATCAAAATAAGCATTTCCCAGAAACAAATGAACGCTGTATCTCTTTTGAAGCCTTATTACTTTAAAAGCCAGTTGTTATTCCGTCTACAAATCACTCCAGTTATTCAAAAAGGTAAAAAACAGACCGATTTATTTATTGTACCTTAATAGCCGTGACTCTCCTCGCGGGCAACGCAATTTGGGCTGTAGTACTGGAGAATAAGACAGAAATTCCAATGCAGGTGTCCAGAATTGTTGCGGGTGATCAAAGAAACCGCAAACGACAATCGTAACAGAGCGGCGGAGCGCCGGTGGGTAAATAATTGTATTTATAACCAAAAAGGAGTCAATCTGAGATACACAATTCACAGTCCGATTGAATTTATTGTTCTGATTATCTTCTCTAGTAAACTCCTTCTTCAGAGTAGTTGTTTCAAAAGACATGAAACTTTTTATACACTTTGGGTTACGCCACATCTAGGTCAGAAACTAGTTTTGGTTGGCAGAAATTATCATCATATCAGCCGAAAGACGTCCACTGCTGGACATAAGCCTCCCCCAAAGAGTGCCACAATTACCGGTCCTGCGCCACCCGCATCCAGCGGACTAGAAATTATACTTAATAAAAAAATAAAAAAAGTTTTTCATAGGAAATTTATTTTCTCTTCTTTTTAGGGTTCCTTAAAAAGCCCTCAACCCTTATATTTTCCCCAAGTTCGGCTGTCCGTCAACTGTCCAACCTTTATTTTCGTTTCCAAGTTAATCGCCACGTGTGGAAGAGAGCACGCAAAAAAAATACAGCTTAGATAATTTTCTAATAAAAAAATAAATAAATCAGCCTATACACGTCCCACTGCTGGGATAAGGCCTCCTCTCAAAGACGAGAGGGAACCACAGACCAGTAAACCTATAGACGTCGCTTAGTCGGGCGACCCCCTCTGCCACACATACGGTGAATTCACTCTATATTTGAGACACCGGACCAATCACTTCCCTACTACTAGACGTCCCCCGCGCCCCGCAAGTATGGCAGCTTTGTTTGTAAGTAAAAATTAGGCTAAGCGGGGTCTTTAGGATATATGGTCCGTGGAGGGAACGACCAGCAATCTAGTACTTAGTAGGATAATATTCATAAACTGCTACTCTCGTTCTCTGTATTCTCACGGAACCCCTTATTGAGAAAGTTGTTCTTTTATCTGTCCTGTGTTAATGAGCGGTCCCTGTGGCCCGAACGAGTCGTTTATATTCTCTAGATGAGCAATAATTACGTCAACGGGGAAAGGACCGCTTTTTAGGCTTCCGTAAAGAAAATTTTGTGTCGGCACTCAGTTTAGACAGATTGTGACTGTGTGCGAGGTGTGGTCGTGATCATGAGCAATAAGGGACCAAGGAAAAATACCCAGACCCTGAGACCCGACCAACCCTAGAGAGTACTGTAGAGGTCGTCTTTACAACCTCTAAAGTGCTGGCTGTACAGCATTATTCTCAGTTCAAATCAAGTTGTCTGGAAGTCTATAAATACACGAAGATCTGAAGACGTCGAGCAGTCGTCCCGGAGGCTTTGGCCTCTGAGCCACGAAACTCATAACTCACGTAACTCACGTACGTAAAAGAAGACGTCAAAAGTCTTTATTAGAAGGGAACGGGGGGGGGGGGGGGGTATTAGGGGGGGGGGGGGGGGCCTTTAACGTCTTCGATTGCGCAGTTACTTTTGATGCTGACTGTATTTGAATAAACGTGTTAAAAGTTTACATGTCTTCGTTATTCTACCTCTGGGCACCTTCCCTACACCTACAGTACCAATAGGGTAGATGTTTAGGCATCGCTGTATATCTTCGCAGACAATATGTACAACTGTCGGGCTACCAATCGGATGAATATTTTTTTTTTATACAACGACGGTGGCAAACAAGCGTACGGCCCGCCTGATGGTAAGCGGACACCGCAGCCTGTAGACGCATGCAACCCCAAAGGAGTAACATGGGCATGGGCATGGGTGGGTAATATTTCACCAGATCTGGAGTAAGTCAAGGCAGTACGCTTGGTCCTACTCTATTTCTGGTGATGATCCTTGACCTTTCTTCAGTTGTTAGTAGTTACTTGGTACAAGACATAATGATGAATACGCCACATATATCACGCCTAGGGAGCTAGATAACACAGACTAATGATGAATGCCCAAGGATTTAATTAATAGTAGCATTTTTTTCGTCTTTTTTTTATCTCTGCCTTGTATTATGTAACACGCATTATGATATTTTTTTTCTTTGGATTCCTATTCAGTGTTACTTATTTTAAGTAGGCTGATGCCACGGAACCATTCGTGTGCGTGTCTGACACGTACTTTACAGATCTTTAATTGTACGGTTTTTTCACGAAGCGTTTATTCCGACGAGTACTCCTGTAGAGGATGGGTTTTAAACTTTTAACATACTCAGGCAGCACCATTAAAGGAATGTTTACTGTTAATGCCTTAAAAATTTAAAATTGATAGCATTACATAAACGTATCAGTTTTTGCACTGCAACTAGCAAACATCATCATTGTCATCATTATCAGCTAAAAGACGTCCTTTTCTAGTCATAGGCCTCTCCCAAAGCGCAACTTGCAGTGCATTCGTAAATGCACATAAGAAAACATTTATTCAACGTGATTATTGAAGTATCTTTCGCACAGTGCTAAATTGGATCTTAGGTTTCACAAAATGTGAAACATACTACTCAAAAGAAAATAAGTTACGTGAAAATTATATGAAACAGTTTTTTTTTTCGACTTAAAGACCAACATGAAAGTGTTGGTTGGATTCTGAAGGACGGTAGTTTAGTTTAGTTTAGTTTATTTAATCTCATTGTAACATACCAGACTTCATCTGCTTTGTTTCAAAAATATGTAAACATAATTTTAAATATAACTTTATTTTAAATCAGATTAAATTGTCAACGCATTCCAGAGAATAATACTTCACACATATCTCGAGTAGTAGTGGATACATTGTATGACAATACAAACTTAATTGGTTATTGTACCTTAATAAACAAAAGATATTTTACCCAAAATTGAATTTTATTACAAAGCTTTAAGGACTTTAGAACATTTGCACATGTTGTAACGACAGCATTTTATTTTGTAAACTATAACCTGGCGACAGAACATTTCTTAAGTACTGAAATATGAACTACAAAAACAATTATAATTTTACAGTTAAATCACATATAAACAAATAGATATTCAAACGAAAATGAACCCTATCCTTAAAGGAATACGAAAATGGTCAAATTAGTTTACTTAGCTTATGATGGCAAAAAACTGAATGGAAAAAGTGTCAAGTGGCTAGTTGGTCGATTATGGTCTTTCGCACCGTGAGATTGTTTTTACAAAATTAAATAAGGAGGTTGATTATTTAGTTTAGGTCATATTTGATGTAGGAAATAGAGTTTAAAATAGTCATAATTATATGTAATTGATAACTTTGCATTTAATTTCAGACGCTTGTTTCACGGGGTACGGGGGGGTGTTCTTGGCTCCACAGAGTCAGGGTAGCCTGATATACGGGGATTCTGATTTTAGACGTTGGACGTAGCAGACGAATTCTCTTAGCTGGGTAAATAGGCCAATCTAGGTTACCTAAGTTGTGTCTGGACATGGATTGTATTAGTATTTTATTATGCTGGTTTAATCTTTGTTCGGATATAATAAATGGTACATTAAATGGGGTTTTTGAGTGTGTTTATTTGTGTGGGATATTTCTATTTAATTCAGTGATTTCATTTTAATTAATTATTGTAGAATTTAAAGATGTAAAATGAAGCTCTTTCTTTCGTGATTCTTTTGCTATTCATATTTTGTGTTCAAGTTTGAGTGATTAAGGTATTTATTTTGACGAGAGTTAACTTATCTAAAGCTTAATAGTTTGTTGGAGTTGAATTTAATTTAAATAAGTGTTTTAATGGGGTTAGTTCGTCTAGGAGAATTTTGTCTGATATTCAAGTACAGTTTACTTGGACTTTTTAGGGAGATTGAGACAGGTCACCCAAACGGTGTCAACGATAGTCTTAATCGTTCTAAAAAGGGTCTTTAATTATTGTGGTTAGTTAATTGTCAATTCTGGAGTTGTTGATTGCTTGCCGTATTTTACTGAAGAGACGGTAAAACTCCCGAGTCGTTTGATCATTTGGGATGTCAGACCAGACGTTTTAAATGCTCTAGCTTCTCTGACCTCATAAAATATCTAATTATTTATCTGCAAGTTTGGTTTCCCAATCCCCTGTCCAGACTTGTAGAAGCACACGAGGAATTAGGGCGATAGGATATCAGGGCGATCCTCACCCGACTTAGTTTAGATTTAGCCTAGGAATAAATATCTCATTGCACTCCGAGATATTTTTATACACGTTTAAATTAAATGTGAGACCCGGGTCTCTAGTTTGCATTATATATCGGCAGATTAGATGGATAGTTTAGCTGCTAGGGCTAGGGAAAATTGTTTAGGTCTTGATATTTCGTATTGGGGTTACCTTAAGTCGTTTTGTTAGAAAAGCCTACACTTTACTCACATAATTTATTAACTAGCGAGGTTTCATCTTCCGACATTATTTCATTTGGCTTTTGGGATAGATGTGAATGCTTAGTTGTAGGTAGACTTAGAGCTATTGGGAATTATTCTTTTAATAAACTAGTTTTATAGTGGGTTCAGGAATTAAAGATAGGCTAGGGTTTTTACATACATTTATATACGACACTGACTAACTTACATGACAAACGAATACAATATTGAGTATATATTTGCTCCCTTTTAATTTCTACTGGTAGAATTGATGTTGTGAGATAAAACTAAAATGAATAACTCGCAATATATTAAAATTGTAAATTCAATTTATTATGATGAATGAAAATATTTGTTTGCTCTCTTAGCAGTTGTGATTGATTTTATTCTAGTTTCTTTGGTTCTGTAAATAAATGAACATACTTTCAAAATTATCGATAAAATTTACGATGAATCTTTTATCTTGGCTAGATCGATAAATATGATCGTGGTTAATTAAGTGATCCTGAAAATATGGGTGATCTGAAAGACTACATAAATAGTTTGGATAAAATATCTCATTGAAAATTGAAATCTCGCCTTGATCTAAAAGTAAGATCATAGTATTTTTGGTTATCCTGAAAATATGGTGCTCCAAAATACTAACTCAACGGATATTAAAATAACACTCGAACAAATTCAAATTAAATTACAGAATACTTAGAGCTGGAGTAGATCTTTTGCTGCTGCTTCTACCAGTATTTTGCTATTCCGTAAATGGCCCTTTTTGCAAATGTCCTCTCAAAGAAATACTGAAGTCACAACATTTATTAACGTGACAATGAAATAAAGATCAAAAGAATAAATAGTCCTTCAGACTATGTGGAGGAGTTTTGTCCATGCAGCGGGAATGAGAAACACTGAAGGTAGCGAGGAGGGGCTCCTTCTTTACCACAAAAACAAATTTTGTTAATTATAATTTGATCATCTTTGACTTTAATTAAATTAGAATTCGATTCATGAGACAATTACTACATTTGACCAACGATTTCAATACTCAACAACAATAGGGAAACTCTATTTATTAATGACGTACTTTAAAAGGTGAATTTATATTTTAATAGTATTATTTTGTAGGTATTTATTCTAATTAGATTAGGTAGATAAATGACTCCATTCTTCATGTGAAAAGGACTTTGGTTTACTATTTCCGGACATAACTAGGGGTTCAACATACACACTAACGATCATTTGGCCAATTTACTGATGCAACTCAAGATATTAACTTATTTACTACATGCAATTAGAATTTAGAAATAGTTTAGGTTTTTTTTATTTGCATTTTCTTATTGGAATATTCTTATTAGAATATCTAGGTAGTCTAGTTAGTCAGCTATATAATTAGGGTAATAAGTAGGGTTATATTAATAATAATAATAGAAATAGAGAGGGGGGGGTATTACATCATTATATAAATTTCACATAAGTACAGGTTATCTTATATTAGTTTTCATATAGCGATCGTTTACAAAAATACGCAATTTACTATTTGATTATATTATAGGTACACAATGGAAAACATGTCAATTTAAGATTAAATAAATAATAATGAAAAATATTAATACGGTCATACCTAGATACAGGTAGGTACTATTCATTGCAATAGCCTTAATAAATAAAAATAAAAAATAAATCATGTCGTAAAAAATAATTATGAATAATACAAATTGCAGTACAAGTGGTACATATCAATAACCTTAAAAGATTTAGTAATGTCAACTCTTAATACCTACTAATAAATAATAAAAACTAATATGTCAAAAAATAAGATTAGCAAATTCACAATTATATTACTAGTCTATTTCTTAATTTCTATGAATTCTTTTACGGAGTAGAATGACTTCTTCAATAAGTGGTTTTTAAGTTTGCGTTTAAATGTTCCGTCGCAGCACTCGGTCTTTATCTCATCGGGCAGGTGCTCATAATACGTTGGTCCAATGATACGCGGATTTCTTTCGTGCAGAACTGTGCGACGCGGCACCGTCCGAAGTTTTCCCGTGCTGCGGAGGCACTTGCCCATAACTTCCACTCGCTTAAACTCAGCTAGATGTCTCCGCGTGAACATAATGATCTCGTAGAGGTAGTGGGAGTAGTGTGTCATAATCCTGTGTTCCACAAACAACTCTTTGCACGACTGTCGCTGATTCAAGCCAAGCATAACACGCACTGCTCGTTTTTGCATAAGCATGACTCTGCCAGCGTCAGTCGAGTTCCCCCACAGGATTACGCCGTATGTCATAAGCGAATGGAAGTGGGCAAAGTATGCTTGCCTCAGCGCATCACAAGAAATCAACGGTTTGAGTTTGCGTAAGGCAAATACCGCACCGCCCAGCCTATCACACAGAGAATCAACGTGTGGTTTCCAACTCAAAGTTGGGTCCAAAGTGAAGCCTAAGAATTTGCATTTATCACTCATTGGAATGTTGCACTGCATGTTGGTATTTGATGGGCACCTACCCGAGAAAAGCATGATGTTCGATTTAGTCACGTTTAGTACGAGTCCGTTTGCCGAGAACCATCCCTTCAGCTGATCACATGCCGTATTGATCTTTTCGTTCAGTTGAGCGTACGTACGCGCACTCACTACTACTGTGGTGTCATCGGCAAACAGAACGACTTCACCTTCCGTTATGGCGGATGGTAAGTCGTTTATAAACGCTAAAAATAGGGTATTTCCTAGTGCTGATCCCTGAGGAATCCCGATCGTCACGCTACCGCTGCTTGATCTCATTCTTTTTCCGTTTGATACCACCTCCACTGTCTGAGTACGGTTTGACAAAAACGATTTTAAAAGGTCACTAATACGCCCTTGCAGTCCATAGCACCTAAGCTTCTTTATTAGTAGCTCGTGATTTATGACGTCGAAAGCCTTCGATAAGTCGCAAAAGATTCCAGCTGTTTTTTGCTTCTCGTCGATGCTGGTAGTGAGGCTGTTGATAAGTTTATATGCTGCCGTTGTCGTGGACATTTGCTTCCTATAGGCAAACTGTCGGTCAGTCAGTAAGTCAGTCTCGAGGTGTTTCATTAGATGTTGTGAACAAATGGACTCTATAATTTTAGAAATGTTGGGTACTATCGAAATTGGCCTATAATTATCAACGCATGTTCTGTCTCCCTTACTCTTATACACCGGGCACACCCGCGTGCACTTGAGTACGTCAGGGTAGATACCTTCTGAGAACATCTCGTTTATTAAATCTACAATTATTATAGACAGTACAGGCCAAACCGATTTTAGTATATTTACCGATATGTCATATATGTCTAGGGTATTGCGACTTTTGTACATGGATTTAAGAATGCGATCAAGGTCGGCAAGCGTGACGGCGGGTAACTCAACAGGGGAGACGTTGTCAGCTTGTATGTGGTCACTTAAACATCGCATCACAAGCGGCTCATTTATACCTATATTTAATTTTGACGCAGCACTCAGAAAATGCATATTTAGGTGGTCAGGAATGTCCGTTTGAGAAACGGGTTTTGAGTGGTAATCATTTAAATTAATGTCCTTCCTGTCCTGTCTTGCTGAAGTTTCTTCCCTAATGATTTCCCATATTTCTTTTGAGGGATTTTGGCTATCTCTCAATCGTTTTTCGGTATGTTCCGTCTAGCCTCTAGAACTGTGCGTTTGATTAAATCAGAGTAGTACTTTATGCGATATAAAATATCTTTGTCATTCGGGTATTGTTGCCTAAAGTGGGTAAGGTCATTAAAATTATTCATATATTCTGTGATCTCGTCAGTCATCCACGGAACGTTTGGTTTCTTTTTCAATTGTTGTCTTTTAATAGGAAAATGAATGTCAATATAGTATATTAAAATATGAAATAATTTGCTAATTTTAGTGTTTATGTCAATGTCATTTCTATGTATAAAATTCCAATTATAATTTTCGAGGTCACAATAAAATGAGAAAAGTGAATCATTATTAATTAGTCTACGCTCAATAAAAGCGTTCGATTCCTCGCAATGCGAACGTTTCACCGATAACGTAAACAACTGCGCGTTATGGTCACTTATAGGTGTTTCTAGCGGTGCAGCGGTGACGTCACAGGGCTGAGGTACTGTACCACAGTCGAGGGAGGTGGAACAATCCGCGCACACACGGGTCGGAAACCCAACTATGTTCGCGCAGTTATAACTACTTAAAATGTCAATCAGTTTTCTTTTCAGGTTGTTTTCAGTGAGGAAGTCAACATTCAGGTCGCCTACCAATATTAACCTCTTATTTTCTGAAGTCACTTTACTCAGTAAGAGATCAAGTCTATTTATAAATATGTCAAAATCGCCCTTACCAGTACGACATGTCGCGATTATAATAATATTATGATTTATAATTTCAATGGATGTCAATTCGAAATGATATTGAACAGCAACACTTTGTAGGTCGTTGCGCTGTTTATACTGAATATCGCTCCGTATGTACAGCGCCACACCGCCGTGTGCTATGCGCCCACGGCAGTACGCGTTAGCCAGTTCATAGTTGCATAACCTCACTTGTTCAATTTCATTTCTTTTGCACCAAATCTCGCTACAAGCTAATACGTCGGGCTTTTCAGTATCTAGTAAAACATTTAATAATCCAGTTTTACCGCAAATGGACCTTACATTCTGGTGAATTATTCTAAAAACCGAAGACTTCGCTAGCGTGGTGGCCGGCCGCCGCTGCTCGCGTTGTAGTTTTTTGATTCGACGACGTTGAAGATTCTGACTGCTACACCGTCTGGCCAGTGTTTCTTGCTGCGTAGTATTCCTACTTTACTCGCCGGTACATCAATCTTGAATGACGAATAATGACCCCTCGTTACCGTCAGCTGTTCACATCTCTCAACTTGGACCCCCATGCTGGATTTAACGTGTTTAACTACATCATCAGACGTGGTTTCTGCACTCAAGTTGAAGACATGTAGGCTAATGGCACGAGGTGCTGCTGCACGCAAGCCTTGGTGCCGCTCCGCTGAAACCAGGGCTATCTGCGCAGGTGGAGGGACACGCACTGCTGCGATATCAACTGGAGGTGCTACCTGTACATGATGCCCTGCAGTGGTTCGATTAGCGGGCCCTGCTAGCACGGAGGGCTCAGGGAACGTCGCGCCTGCCGCCTGGGTAGCCGACCCATCTTCTGCATCTGGTGATTTCAGTGGATCTGCCGCAATAGCTTCAGACTGCATCTTGCGATGGGGACGAGATCTGAGACGTTTTTTTTCCACTGGCAGTGTCAATGAGCGTGGAGGAGTGGATATTTCCTGTACTGCTGGGCATATAGTGTCTTCGTTTTGGATGGCATGTGTGGTGTTGACAATATATGTTGGTCCACTAGGGCTGGAGTCATACTGTGAGACGTTATTCAGTGTTCTACATGTGTGCAAGTGTTGTTCTGATGTGTTTAGAACATTGGACTAATGTAAATCAAGGTCAGTTGATCTAATTTTCAGTGTTTTCAGTATATCTAGGTTTATCTCTTTCTGCTTAATGAGTTCTCTTTGTTGAATTTCGATTATATCACATGTATTGTCCAATTTTTGTTTCATTTCTAGTATCACACTTTTCAAATTTAAAATAACGTCAACTAACCTGTTGTTGTCATTAGAGTTTTCCTTTATTTTAGGCTTTGTAGGAGCCATTTTCACAACTTTAATGCACTGTCAGGCGTTTACAGTAAAGATTTATTAACCAGTATTTGTTTTATTTGGTAATTCAAAATAATAAAATTAAAAATATGCGAGCGATACAAAACAGCTGCTTAGAGGCGACAGAGGTACATGATTAATTAGCCACTTATCAATTAGTTTATTATGTCCAATAAATAACAATAAAATAGATAAATGAAAATGGCCCTTATTATGTTTTGAGCAGTCTACAATGGCCAATATCACAACATGGAACAGTCATTTATAAAAGCGGCCAAGTGCGTGTCGGGCCACGCGCAGGGTAGGGTTCCGTAGTTGCCCGTCTGTCACAGAATGCGGACTTAAAAGGGGCTCTTAAAAGCAACTCTACCGTCCACGGTAAAAGGTTCAAATTCCAATGACAATATATATGCACCCGAAATTAAGTGCATTTCTTACCAGTTAACTAGTTATGTCTATTACTCCTTAACAACACAGAAAAATCAGAGGCAATAAAGTTGTGGAAGTTCGCCAAAGGACAAAAGCATGCTAAAGCCTTGATCAAAGGGTACAACAATAAACTGTCTAAAGAGCTATTACAACTCAGAAGACACAAAACCTGCGCAGTGACAAGAATTCTGACAGGACATTGCAAACTAAACAAGCACCTGTTTCAAATGGGTATGACACAGGACGCAACTTGCAGGTTCTGCCAGGAGACAGAGGAAACAGCAATGCACATTCTCTGCTCCTGCGGACCACTCATGCACAAAAGAAGTATCTACCTAGGGCGGCACATCGTGCACCCAGAAGAGGTACAACATATCACCGCCCAAAGAATCTGGAATTTCTTAGAGGCAACGGGTCTTAACGGTGAAATCTAAAACAAAGGGCTGCCACAATAGATCACTTGCTGGTCGAAGCGACATATAAAGGCCCACAATAACACAATAATAATAAATACTCCTTAACTAGTTATGTCTACTTAACTGTGATAGTTTTCCTTTTAAATTCATTATATTTACTACTGCCTCAATCTTTTTCACGTCCCCAGTAGTAGCCATTTAGCCAAAAATTAGGGCTTTAAATCCCATTATCTCGCAAACGCATGACTGAGTTGAAAAATAGTTTTAGAAAACCCATAATATTTTTGAACAAGCTATCCAACGATACCCCACACTACAGAGTTAACGAGAAAAAAAATACATCACCAATTTACATGTAGGGAAGGTACATAGTACCGAATTGCAGTTTTCTAGTTGTAAGGATTACTGAGCTAAGCCGAAGACGGACAGACAGACCGACAGACAGACAGACGGACGGGCATGGCGAACTATAAGGGTTCCTTGTTGACTACGGAACCCTAAAAATGATCTGAACCATGCTTTTGCAAGTCGCAGGTAGGTATTTGACTAGTATTTTCACAAAGGATTTCATTACAGGACGGTGCAGCCGTTTCAGCAATGTGTATTACTCGTATTACTTCATACCTGAATGCATGAAATAACTCGCACGTTCGTATTCCAATATTAAAATATTTCAAATTATACTGGCAGTGATTGCGTTGAAAATCGCTCTCATAAAATTTTACTGCCATGTTCACAGCAACGATTACGATCAATAGGTCCTTCCAACGACCAATAAGGCGAGATGTTGATAAGGTTTTAATAAGGTCTTCCCATATTCGACCCCTGTCTCATTAACTACAATTTCTATAGGATAACGCAAAGGAAAAGGCGCCCTGTGATGCACTGTCAAGTTTGAAAATGCCGTAAAGTTAATTAAAGGTGAAACTGCCGGTGGCCTGGACTTTAACAACACTTCTCCTCACCTTCCCCAAACCAATGCATGTCAGACCTCCGTCTACGCGTCGTTAGTATGAACACCGTAGTCAAGATACGACGGGTGCGTGGTGAGATGAGGTGAGACAAGTCGTGAACACATGGTACATTGTAATTCGTTGGGCGCGTTTCCAGGCGCCATTTACAGTCCGTCATACTGTCAACGCCGCTAATTAAGAGAACCCTTCTGCCGAAGCTTAGTTAAAAGTAGCTAGAGCGCTTGAAAAATAAACGAGTGCTGCTACAGAATACGAAAGTCTTCCCGCCGGCACGGAGATAACTTCCTGCTCTGTGATGTCCACAGTTTTATAATCCGAGGTCATTTCCGCATTGACGACGCAAAGGACCAAGCTGTTTCGTCGTCTAAATAACTATTTTAGTGGCTCTGTGCACTGTAAACCTCGCGATGTATTTTTTCTTTTTAATATTCATAAATACGAGTCGATCGACTTGACTGTCAACTGTGAGCCAAGTGGAGTCAGTAGAGATTCCTTACTTGGCGACATCCTGGCTCGGCGGGGCAAGACCGGTATAGGTATACGATTTGTACTTCGATACCTCTGACCTCTGATGTCGCACACATTCCCCGACTTGTCGGTTTTTTTTGCGCAGTAGTAATATGATGGGTGGAAGCGGGGCGGTTAGCTTGCAGTGCTGCATTCGTACCGCCCCGCTTCCGCGCATTACGTGCTAGTCTGGAAGCCCTAATTTAAACGGAGACGCTTATCATCATCATCTTACCATCAGGCGAGATAGGGGTCAAATGCGTACCTATACTTAATAAAAAAAATAAAAAAAAGACGCGTACTTACGAGTAGGCAAAGAAAAGAAGATAAACGGAGCATTACGAACAACCAAGTAAAGTCGGTTTTCAAACGGTACTTGTGCAATGCGGTCGAGGTCACACATTTCGAGTTTTATGTTTTTTATAATATATGTGGGTGTTAGCGTGTGCCCACCTTATTGGTATGGCTAAGAACCGGCTTCGCTAGGTTGTTCGTAAAGACCGTCTATATAATTTTCTTCGTCACAGGGCGCGCGGTAAACAATCGGTATTGACTCGACTGACAGTTGCTACTGACCTGATATACCACCTCCGTAGCAACAAACCAACAAGTGTCTTAATTACTGCTTCCTACATGGCGCATATCTAGTAATAAATAAATAAATAAATATTAGGGGACAATCTTACACAAATCGACCTAGTCCCATAGTAAGCTCATTATAAGGCTTGTGTTATGGGTACTAGACGACGATATATACAGTGTGGAAGTCTAATAGAAGCAAATAATTAAATCAGGTATAGGATTAAGTACCGTAATCATGAATTAACAGGACTTTTTAAGTTAGACTTAATTTAAAGCATGTAAATAATTTTTGAAAAAATATCAAGCAGCAATGTAATGCACACAGCTAATACACCACGTAACAACTGTCAAAAAGTCTGACAAGTACCTACCTGTCAATCAGCTTTAGTAAAGTGATGCTGCGTAATGAGTGCTTTACACTGCGGGCTGAATTATTTTGTATGGAAATTTTTTTTGGCGTAATTTAGGATAAAAACTAACTAAATACTCGTCTTAGGATCTTTATTAACCACCGTATAATTATTTGCTTGTATTAGACTTCCACACTGTATAATAGATATAAATACTTAAATACATAGTAAACTTCCATGACTCAGAAACAAATATTCATGCTCATCACACAAATATTTGCCCTTACCGGGATTCGAACCCAGGACCTTCAGCCTCGTAGGCAGCGTCACTACCCACTAGGCTAACCGGTCGTCAAGTAGTAACTTAATTCCCAATTGACATGGCATGACATTTTATTTATATTTGGTAATATTAACAATTATAGGAACATCGACCTGCAAAAAATTACTTTCAGGACAAGAAATAAAAGGCCGGTTTTTAGCCAATTAGTCGCATTTTGCGATACTCACCTGGTGGAAAGTAGCTATGTATGACAGCTGAGAACGGTCTGTGATGCGCTGTGCCAGAAGCAGTCCAAATGAATAGGCCTTAGTTGCAAGGATCGCCTGCTAATGGTTCTTGCGCTTGTTAATGAGCTCTGACAACGGTGACACCCTGTCATGGTGACATAGTTCATTCATAACACTTTACCTGCTTGTATTTAACCCTTTAACGGGTGTCAACCTGAATTAACAGGGCTTTTGTCAAGAACAGTTGGATAAAAAACAAAAATGTATACTTCTTTTCATTATTATTAACTATAACTTATTTTTATGAAAGTAAGCAAGTTTGACGACCGGTTAGCCTAATGGGTAGTGACGCTGCCTACGAAGCTGAAGGTCCTGGGTTCGAATCCCGGTAAGGGCAAATATTTGTATGATGAGCATTAATATTTGTTTCTGAGTCATGGAAGTTTTTTATGTATTTAAGTATTTATATCTATTATATATATCGTCGTCTAGTACCCATAACACAAACCTTACTGAGCTTACTGTGGGACTAGGTCGATTTGTGTACGATTGTCCCTTAATACTTATTTATTTATTTATTTAAGCAATTGAAATACGTTCTTATCTTTGACACCTCAATCCCTAATCGACGGATACTTTTAACCTCTATTGTAAGGAATAAAATAAAGGTTGACTAAAAGATTTTTTTTATACAACAACGGTGGCAAACAAGCGTACGGCCCGCCTGATAGTAAGCGGACACCGCAGCCTATAGACGCATGCAACTCCAAAGGAGTAACATGGGCGTTACCGACCCTTGATATGTTTGACAGCTGAAGGAACAAATTCCCTCGCTCTCAACACAACGCATCCTCGGGAGCTCTGGCGACCTTGCTCACGTCCAGGAACAACACTACTACAGAGCAAGTAGTAGTGTTATTAATGGCTGTGGTCTTCTGCAAGGCGGAGGTACTTCCCTAGTTGGGCTGCCCCAAATTCGAGCGGGATGACATTTCGCTGTGCCCTACCTCACCAAGTGCCAAATTTTGGGACATAGTTAAGGCACTATGACGCTTGCCTTGGAATGGTTTTAACTGACAGTGAAGCGGATAAATTGCTGTTGTCCTAGTTGTTCTCCTTGCCTGATCCCTGAGGGGAAAAAACGGTTAGGTTGTAACGAGTAGGTGAACTGCGACGCTACAGCGTGGTAGCGTCCGGCGAGGCGCCATTATCGAACATTATCATTTCTTCCTAGTTGAATATAAATAATAGGGGTGTAGACTCCAAAATTATTATTACTCCAAAAGAAAGAAAGAAGAAAGAAGGCAAAAAAATATCCCTAGTGACGAAAATCCCATTCAATATCTCAAAAAATTACGAAGCTACAACCGTTTTAATATTGCTTGTTTGAGAGAGAAAACGCAAACAGTGTGTGACGTCACGTTACGGGATGCTGCCGGGGGGCCGCGTCGACGGCGGCGCCGAACACGATGGGCACGGCACATTGCCGTCTATTAGTGACGTCACAATCTTCCAGCGTCACCGTTTCATATGAATTAGCGTTATGCAAAAAAGGGACAGAACACACCCCTTCTTAAAATTTTGGACACTTATAACTTTGTGATTATTTAACCTTTTGCGTTGATTTTTTCTACATTTGACTACATTTTTAAACCTTTTGTGATAAAATATGACATTATTGATTATTTTATTTAGTGTCTACACCCCTATTGCCGCTAATTCCCCTGGGTGATCGGGGTCAGGTGATTAATGTGGATAACGTGGATAAATTAATAGTTAAGTAGTGCCTACTATATAAGCTGATGTTACATGGGAGTATTGTTCTCTATTCAATCCCCAAATGCGCAAGTATAGATGGACACCGAGACAGCGGTACAAGCATGGATAAGCACGAACTACTTAATAGTAAACGTACTTTCGGTACGAATTTAAATAATATATAAAACACACCTAATACACTTTATTGCACACCTCATTAAAATAACACTGTACAGAACATACTAAACACAAGTATAGGCAAACAACAGGAGGTCTTATCGCTAGAAACCTATCTCTTCCAGACAACCTTAGATAAACGCGTATTGAATGCACTGATAACGTTGTTCTTACTGGCATTCATGTGTAATCCAATGGGTAAAGGCGAGGGTAATTATTACAACATTTTTATAAATAATTCTTATTCTAACACTGACTGATTTTTGTCGAACAACGGAAAGCCCGGAAATAGTCGGTATTCATCTGTTGTAGCATCTTGCAAATTATTGTAGTATCTTTTGAAATGACCCCCTCTCCCTCTCCAGTTCCGTACCCTTAGGGCCGATATCAGGCAAATGTGGCGTTAAATTCACGCTCAAAAATAAAATGAGCATCTCAGAATGAATTGTGTTGAGTGATTGCCGCCATTGCCGTACTGATTCGCTCGTGGATGTATTTATGAGTGGACTGGGCTCTGTCAGGAGAAATATGCATTTTATTAATTTGTTTGTTTATCGTAAACTCACAAAATTCTCTACTTACTAATAATTTAATGTCAGATACAACATAACCAATTGCCCTTAGCTATTGCCCCTATTGGTGATTAAATTATGATGCCACAAAATGCTTTGATGAAACAACGGGTCCGATTCGATTGTATAGTACTAACATTAAACCATTTGTTTCAGGCATCTAAGGTCAATAGTTAGAAATACTTTAAAGACTAACGTACATACAATACAATTGTAAAATGAAAAACTAAATATATGTTTAGGCGAGGAAACAGCGTGGCTCCGTCGCATCGTCAAGTCCGATGTAGAATTCGATAGGTTGCCCCGGAACACAACACCCTTCGGCCAGAAATCAGCACACGCCACGGTCTCCTTGTTGTGCCGCGTCTGCGTGCCGTAGGGATTCCTTCCAATTTCATGTCCCTTGCAAAGACAGACACATGCAGGTTATCTCTGTCATTAAGATTGGAATCGCGGCCCTTATATGCTTTGGCAAAAGCTGACAAAGAAGAAGACACCTAAATAACCTAATCTGGTGAATCGTATATATACGGTGAGTTACTTCATCATGGAATCGTGGCTTGTATAGCTTGATAGTTTTGATTTTATAGAACAAGCGAGCGAAGCGACCGTCGTTCTCCGTTTCAGCTTAGGCCAAAATTATTTCATATCTCCTATATCATAAAATATCTCCGTCGTCTGTCTCAACCGATTCTCGTGAAATTTTGTGAACGGGTTCGACAGTTAAATAACTTTTTGTCAATTCTGTTTTTGAAAAAAAAAAACCAACTCGCAAGTTCTACAACTGACAGAGCCACTAACTAGTCTATCTATCTGGTAAAGTTTTGCTTGGGAGTTTGATGTACCCTATTCTGCAATTGTTAATTGAACGAGCGAGCTAAGCGACTGAAGAAATTATATCAGCAATTTAATATGAGTTGTCCATTCGAGTGTAGCTCTATGTCCATGGAGCTATGAGTATTCGAGGCTTCGAATAGGTTCGTATTTCATGAAAGTAATGAAACGTTTCATTGGCTTCTTTGTTTAAAATATCGCGGCTTTATTGGCGCTTGTTTCGGCTCAATTATAAATGGGATTCATCGAAACATGGGAGTTTTGAACGAGAGTAATTGGGTAGACAATTAGTTATCGGTTTTACTGCTGCGGTAATTTTTTAAATTATTTCACCTGTGTAATATATTAGACTTCATATTCATGTTCAAAGTATAAACCTGTATAATTAATTAAGTATAATTTACATGTAATTTAGTAGTGTGATATGTGTGTGTGTATATGAGTGCATTCTCTCATTTCTCTTAGCACTACATCCTTCCATCTTGTTCTGGGTCTGTTCTTCTAGTCTTAAAGTTTGTCACTCCTTAGTACCCAGAGGACACATGCAGGGTTGTGGTAGGTAGCTCTCTGCGGACGCGAGTAACACTTGTCCCCCCTTTGTCAAGTGAGTGGACAACTCGACTGTTAGGAGTTCTTAAGCCGCACGAAGGCCTCTAACTCAACTTAACGACTACTGTCATAGACAACAGCCGGGATCATCTGCTTAGCGTGCCTTCCAAAGCACGGAAGCGCTCATTTATATTAACCACTCAAACATCAGGCGGTAACCCATCCAAAGACTGACCATGCCATCTTTTCTTAACCTACCTTATCGTTTCCGACTCGTAGGCGCCGCTAGGCTATGAGCGCTTCAAAAGTTCTGGAATCCAGAGATGTAAGCATAGAACATTTCATACGCATCACAACTAGAACCAAATGGCAACCTGCTCCCAGCTTTAGGTAGCAGTAAATGATTCGATTCGTTTCTAACCAGCCGGAAAGAGTTATTAAGGAAAGAATTCTAACAAAAGGTCAAAAGCTTTGACGATAACAGCAGTCGGTGATTCATGTAGCGGAAATAACGAGTTGTAGATGAAATGTCTAGATGGAAGCAGGTTAACGTAGCGTTTGGAATCATGGGTATAAACGAGATGGCAAAATGAAATTAAATATTTACTATCATATATACAGATACTCAGAAATAAGCTTTGGTCGCACACTAGGCTATTAAGCCGTAGGCGTGTCCCGTGGAAACCAAGATAAATACAGATTAACAGTCCACGGCTTAGAATGAAAACAAGACAAAAGAGAAAAAAAGAGCATTAAAATCTAACAAATAATTAATTGTTCTAGGGTGCTTGCAGTAGGAGAGAAAGTATATCTGCATGAAATTATGAACCCCACTGCGAAGGAGAGGAGGGTTATTGGTGGTAACTGTGGTAAGATTGCCATTTGATTATGCCTCGATAGTGCCAATAACTACTAAACTTGCAGATGTTACACTCTTATTCAAGATTGTAAATTCCCTAGTAAATGCCGATATTATTCATGAATTTAATTTTAAATGTAGTAATAGACCTGGGGACCGATTTTTGACTTTCGACCGCTCGAAAATCAAATAAAAGTAAATACGTTTGTAGTGTCAAAATGGCAGGCACTTATTTTCTACCAATAGAATTTAATACTAGTGGTCTATACCACTCGTTTTTAAATTTTCTATCGCTATTTCAAAATATAATTTCATAATTTTTGACAATTTTCGAGTGAAAAAGTCGAGCGCTCGAAAGTCAAAAATCGGTCCCCTGTCCGCCATCCGCGATTGTTTGCCTGTCCTCTTGCCAAAAACAACGTCTCTGCAAATTGTCCTACTATCCGTATGTGTCACACATTTAATGATATTTGCTCAAAATGCGACTTATTTTCAGTGTCCCTCCATACATTTAAAGCCAATGCAACTTCAGCTTTTAATAGTCCAATGCCTTAAAAATATTAGCAGTACTTAGTATGACAGTATTATATCATCTCACATTGTATATCCGTGTGCCTTAAATATATATTTTTGTAAGTGATGTCCAGGACCGATCTGAAAACCAGCGCTGGGTTAAACTTAACCCAGCATATGCTGAGATTGGGACCCTTAACCAATAGGGGTGCAGACACTAACTAAACTAATCAATAATGTTGTATTTTTTCGATAAAGGCTTCAAAATGCAGTCAAATAGAGATAAAAGCAACGCAAGAGGTTAAAATATAATCCCAGTTAATAATAAGTGTCCCAAGTTTTAAGGTATGTTCTGTCTCTTTTCCGCAAAAGACACCCTCATACTAAACGATTGTCATTTACTATGACGCTCGAGGATCGTGACGTCACGATCCACTAGCGTTTTCTCTGTCTAACAAGCAACATTATTAAAACGGTTATATAGCTTCGTAAGTTATTGGCATATTGGAATGGGATTCTCGTCACTAAGGATATTTATTTGCCTTCTTTCTTTTGAAGTAATAATAAATTATGTGTCTCCACCTCTAATCCAAATGCATATGCATTGTTTCTTTCTTTTGGTCACACAATTTCATCTCTGTTCTGTAATGTCTAGGTTAAGTATGTGATAATAAAGATATATCTTAGTATCAATGTATGTATAGAAACTGTAGTTTCTATTCATATGTCGAAGGGTATGTATGAGTTGATTTCTGTTCCTACAGGCACAAGTGTTCTCAATCAGTTGCCAGGCAACTGTAATGCGTGGGCAGACAACACGATTTTGCTCCTTCAAAGTCGTAAAATAAGTTGTTATCATCCTTCGAGAGAGTTGTACATAATCCGAGATTTTTTTCTTATGCGTGGGCTTCTAATTAAGTAAATTGACGCAAACGCAAAATGTTGATTTAGTACGAGAATATCTTCTGAGCCCAATGATAACAAAGAAAATGCCAAGTGTTGGAAACAATTCGCACTTAAATCAAACTTGAATGTGTTTCGCGTAACGTGACAGAACGCTTTCACTACGGAACCCTAAGGAGGGTGAGCATGTATCTATCTATCATCGGGTGGATCATCGGGAAATGTTTGTTAGAGAAATTTTATCCTGAGTATTAATACTATCGATTAGTATAATAAAATAGAGTGTGTGTTTTTATTTTATTTTAGTTGGTTCGAGTCCCGGGCGAGGCAAGCGAGTTTTAGAAAATCTTTGAATGCAGAATTGTTTCTTTTTCAAAATAAAGGAATGTCTCCTTTAAGTAAAATGAGCTAGCTCAAGGATTTAAGGTAGTTTCCCTCCAGGGCCCGAGTTAACTTTCCACACTGTATATATGTAGTTTTATTTTGTTAAGATAGGTCAGATCCATGTTTGTCTATATATCGATAGGGGTCCAAGCGCTCGACAACTTTTTAACGAACAATTTACTTAAAAGGCTTCTTGCTTACTAATTCCTCGCACGTTGAGAATTAGTATCGCTATTCAGCGAGGTAATGCTACGACATCTTTGGTAAGATTTGCCACAGGGGCTGTTTTTAGGGTTTCGTCGACAAGGATTTTTTAAGTAAGCTTCAGATTTTACTTAATTATTTGTTATTGCATAAAGTTTTATATCAGTTTTCTTTGTATAATCAATATTTTATTCAGTAAAAATAATGTACCTATCCGATATTGACAGAACTCATTATAGACGCACGTGTTATCCAACGCAGTTGTAATGTCCGAATATCATTAGTGCAGCGTTTGTGGACAACCGCCACTTACTTACTGTAGGTCACATGAGCACACCAATGATAGTTGACATACGACGTTTTCAACGCGCATGGAATTAATGTTCACCAAATCAGATTAGGCTGTAATCTATTTGGATCCTGCGACTGGTTTGAATGAGTTATCACAGGCGTTAATACAATGACCTGTTTCGGTTGTTTTTAGAATATTTTGTGTATTTTGTTATGATTAACAGTTACCTAATAACCGGGGAATTACCGACTTTTTGAATCTGTATCAGAATCAAACATTTATTCGTGGCACAACACAACACACAGACAAAGGAAAAAGTCATTCTGTGCCGTGTCACGAAATGGGGCCAACTCAACATGATGCTGGCTTTTCAGCCAGCGCTGGTCTTCCGTTGGGTCCTTCCATTGAGGACACGGTACGTAACGCACATCATATCAAAAACAAAAGAACGGAAATAAAACATGAAATGATTGACAATAAAATAAAACAAAAAATAAAATAAAATGAAAAACCATTAAATTACAATTTAAGAAAACAAAATTAAAACTATAAACAAGCAAACAACGACATCACAATAAAATAAGGAGAAAATAATAATTAATAATTATTATTCTACACTACAAAACGCGACACCGTCAGTGCAAAGCCTTTATTTTGTGCGATCCGTGAACGAATCCATTGCATTGCCGCCCCGCATGTCAACTTAGAAAGACAGGAAGGAAAAAAAAAAAAAAAAGCCGCCCGCATGTTACAAATATGCCAACTAGACAGACAAAGCATAGGCTGCGGTGAGGTGATACATCACAAAGACCGGTGGCTACCTAAAATGAAACAAGATACCTACTTCAAATACAACGCATATGAAACAATGGACTAAAACAAATTAAACAACTGCAACGGCATTGAAAACTGCGGTTGTGAAATATAAAACCTACCGCTCGCTCTGCTCGTATTTCGTGATGCGTTTCAGGCATCTGTAGCACCAAGCTGATAATGACAGTGAGGCTGACAATCGGACAAATGTCGAGTGATCTTTGTCAAGTGACAGGTGACAAGTGACAATTTTGCCAATTATTTGATATATGAAATATGTCAATGTAGAGTATAAAGTATGACAGACAACTTGTTACAATTTTAAATACTTAATTTTATTGTCTGTCAACTAACGCCATTTTTTTTTACAATCTGGCGTGCCTGTCGCCTTGTAGAAGTTTATGACACAGCAATTTTCATGATAATTGTTACTTTTTTTGACTATGGCTATTTCAATCACTACCGTGATTTGTGCGTAGTACGATTGAGATCACCCTCGGTTGTCCAATTTCACGGTCGCGCTGTCAGTTTGCTCGATTTTGGTAGCACATCCAGAAAGCCAGCTCAAGCAAATTTTGTAATTTTATTTAACCATGCCAGAATATTTTGTGGCAACACTGGAACGGGTTAAGATGTTTCTATACAATATTCTTACTAAAATAGAAATGTTTAGAGCAGATTCTTTGTCTAGGCCGAATTCACTTCTCTCTGCGCCTATTAAACAATGCGGTTGCCTTTCATTGTTAAATGTATCCGCTAATTGATACTGTAAAATAAACGTACTAAACATCAACAGTTTTTCAACCAAAAAGCGACTTAATGTCTAAGGAAAGGAGGTCAACATAAAAAAATACTATAAGTATAGTATTTTTAGCTAAGTAGCTATGTTGACCACATTGTTTAAAAAACAATAGACTACTTTTACAATCGAGTCGCTATTCGAATAAATTATTCATTTAAATTGGCGTTTTGATTTCGATGCGTTTGTGGCATGTGGCTATTCTGGCTAAACAATTGCTTTGTTGGACTGATGGGTCTTAAGGTAAGATAGAAAAAATTGTTTGTCTGTAAAGTCAGTTTACGGACGATAATTTTACGTGATAACGTCATAAGAAAACAATGATGAAAAATTGCATACTTTTATAAATTGAATTTAATTATTATCACTGAATTATCATTATTTTGTTGTACGTCACAAAAAACCATAAAAACGACACCACTATTGATATTTAGACATTTCAACCCCATCGCACCCCAACAGGGGAGATGGTATTTCACGTCCGCCACGTTGGATTTTAAAATCGTTGTTTTTTTTGTAATCAGCGACTCGAAAAGCCATAGAAACTATACCCATGTTGATTTTCAGACTTTGTTATCACATTTCCCCCTTTTAGGGGTTGAATTCTCAAAAAACCTGAAACACATATTTACTAATTTATTGTTAGGAATACTCCTTATAGTTTCGAATAAAATAGTCGATATAATCTTGTTTCTCCATACAAAATTTGGACACCCATTTCACCCTCTTAGAGGGTGAATTTTGAAAAATCCTTTCTTAGTGCACCCCTAAACCTTATAAGGAACCTACGTGGCAAATTTGGAATCTCTAGAACCAGCGGTTTGGGCTGTGCGTTGATATTTCGTGCGCCCAGCCGGCGTTCGGAACGGAACAATGAGTCACACTTTTTCGTGCGTGCAGCCGGCGTTCATCGATTTATAAGACGTTATCACGTCAAAAGAATCCGCGCTATGTTAACGAATAGAGGCTTTAGCACTGTGGCACTAGACTGATTTGTGAAAGTTCATCCTCTAATATTTATTTTTATGAGTAAACCCTCAATCTAAGTTTTACGCTCTCTGGTCACTCAAATCCCGCATTGGTATTTGTAACATTTACCAAATCTCCGCAAGCCACCATAACTCTGGTCTCCAATAACGCATAGTTGCTACAATTACGCGGTCCAAGTTGTAATAGTTATCATGTTTTGAATTATTTAAAGTCTAGTTGCAAGTCTGAAAGCAATTTAAATAATGACATCGTCGATCGGCTGACAGTCGGCGACGTTCCAACTTGTGTCATCAATCCAGGTTGTTTTCTAACGAGATTTGTTTCGTTCTGAAATGTTTTTCATGAATAATCTTTGAAACTCTGTGACCGTAAAGTTGGCTATGCACGAGCGCTCCAACAAGCGGAATGAAGCGGTGTCGTGACAAAATCGGTCCCTGAATGTGAAAAATATTCTGTTTAAAAACAATTGAAGCGGCATGTTGGATATCTAAGGAAGAATTTTGGCCGAAGGGAGTCAAGTTCCGGCGATCTCGCGATTGGTTAGCCGACACCACAAGTTGCGTTACACATCGTAGTTATAGCGTATTTTTGTTGTATTTAAGTTTAAATTTTATATATGGTATTAATCTGTAAGTGTATATATGTAAATATGGGCCTTAGTTGCTTGATTTAAATAAATAAATAAATATCCAAGCGGGGCTCGATGCGCTAACGGTCCATCCAAATGCAACGGTCAAAAATATCGAAAGCCAACGTTGGATCAACGTTAACGTGCCTCCACTTGCAGCCGAGACAAAATGCCGCCCTATAGTCAATGTTGAAACTACGACGAACAAGTGACTACTACGTACAGCGGTCTTAAATGTATTCAAAATATTTCATTCATCCATTTGGATTCGAAACGGAGCGGCGTGACACCTCGGTGAAGGCTCAGCTTTATTAACGGGCGAGCCGGTACGCCGCCGATGGCCGTTTTCATATATTTATCCGTCTTATTTAAATAAGGATTCCGTTATCAGACGAATCTGCGGATGTGCCGTTGCCCCATTGCCATTCCTAGGAAGACTGCCACAGGTTTTATTAGATATCCAAATTTCTCCGGTTTTGTATTTGGTGCAAGAATTACAAAAGTATTATTTTCTTGTTATTAATGTCAAAATACTTACTGCAAAGAAAAAATTGTTGTCGTTTTGCCGGCAGCACTGCATTTGCTGCCGGCCTTTTGACTCTGATGACCTGTAATCTCGTAGAAGACTTTTCTGACAAGTTTTCCTAATAATCAGATTTTAATGAACTATTTTACGTTTCGTAACAACCGAGCCTATCTTATCGCTATTATAGCTCATAAAAAGAACCGATTGATCCGAGAGAACCCAATCAATCAATGACTTAATCTAGTTCTTTCCCCACTGGCAGGTCTCACGTGTGCCTGTAATGAGTATAAAATCCACCTGTCCCCTCACACTGGACCTACTCCATCGATCACCGAACCATGACCAACCTAACCTGAGCTCCGCGCTTGTCGCCTGTGAAAGAACTGTGAACAACTGTTTGTTTGGTCGTGTCATTTAACCGTCTACCGTTAGCTGAACTGACCAGCTGCTAGTTATTCTGGGTTTGGAGGGTCAAGTGATGTTGGTTGTTAGGTAATCAATTGCGATTAGGACGGTCCTGAGGGATTATTGGTTAAATACGAATGACACAAGTGAAGCATTGACTTTCGCAGTTCAAGTCAAGGTGAGGTGAGGTCTGAGCGCTGTCTCAGGGGACTTATTTAGGTAATTACCGTGCGTGAATCGAAAAATTGGAAAAAGTTGGTTAATTAACTGATGAGTTCGAAATCCCACCAGATTCATTGTAACAGGGGTCGATATCCGATGAATTATCCCGAAAAAGGAAAAAAATGTTAAATGGAGAAAAAAATTAAATAATCACAAAATTTTAGTTTTTTACTTTAAGGTATATTATGTTTTTCTTGTTTTTATACCTTTGTTACTTAATAAATCTATTAAGTACGTCTTTTAATCACAAAATAAGTGTCCAAAGTTTTAAGCATATGTTCTGACCCTTTTTCGCAAAACGCACCTTCAAATGAAACGATTGTCATTTACTTTGAGGCTCGTTTTCCCCCTCTAACAAACAATATAAAAGTATAGCTTCGTAATACTAGCTTACTTACTTCGTCTGCGTGGACCCGGGATAAAAACTACCCTATATTTGAATCCAGGCTATAAACTATCTTCGTGCAAAATTTCATCCAAATCGGTTAAGCCGTTTAAGCGTGATTGAGTAACAAACATCCAAACATCTAAACATCCAAACATCTAAACTTTCGCATTTACAATATTAAATAAAATAAATAAATAAAATAAAAAACACTAATACAAACTAACTTAACCCCCTAACTAACTTAACCCTTATACTAATATAAATATTAGTAGGATATTATTATATAATATTATTTTATATTATATGAGATATCTGAATGGGATTTTCGTCACTAGGCGTATTTTTTTGCCTTCTTTCTTTTGGAGTAATAATATATTTGGAGTCTACACCCGTAGGGATGTTTATAGGGCTTAAATTTATTTATTTATTTCACAAGAACGGTTAATACCAATTACACTTGTGCAAAAGATTCTTAAATATAGGGATTAAGTACATAAAAGGTATTTACTTAAATATATTACGTACATGTACAAGAAGTCTTACCTATAATGAGTTATGTACTCATTAATCATGCATCATCTCATTACTCATGCATTCTCACAATAAGAGAGGCACCTGGACGCGAGCATGGGCATGCTGTCGACAAAGAGATCCACTTTTGGATCAGTGCACAGGAGCCCGTTGAGCGAGCTGATCATGTCGCACAGCGGTGATCCAGTGCCGTCCGACAGTTTTAAGTACGCGCGCCGGCATGACTTAAGGGGCACGACAACGCAGTTAAATGAAAATGAAATGAAAATAATTTAATCCAGAACAAGTCCATAAATACTAATTCAATTATTTTGATGTAATTGATAATATTATTATCAATTACATCAAAATAATTGAATTAGTATTACAAATTGTTGTTAATTATTATTATAATTATTAAAACATAACATTAAAACATATGGGCTGGGCTTGCTGAACGCCGCGGGTCACCCCGATCCCGCGACGACCGGCCTGTGGTACTCCCTCCAGCGCTCATGCAGCGGGCTGGCGATGGCGTCCCACTCTCTCACCGCCGAGAGCAGTGTGTTGGAGGAAGAGTAAATTGCCTTTCTGGCGGTGGCGGTCCTCGCGCGCAGCAGCGCCGGCCAGCCCGGCGCGCGCCCCTCCGCGAACATCGCGCTCGCGCTGCACCAGCGCGGCAACCGAAACAAGAGAAAAGAAGAGTGTTGTGAAGTTCGGTGCTATTGATTTTATTACGGAGCACCTTACACGCTGTAACCATCCTCTCGTTGCTTCTTCGTACTTCTAGGGAGTTGAAGCCCAAGACGCCCAGCAAAAACTTCGTCGGGTACATGAATGGATAGTATCCATACAGTTTTTTATAGAAGAAGCGGAGAAATGCTTTTTGGACCTTTTCCAGCATAAGCTTGTACTTGGCCTCACTTGGGCTCCAAACACAGGCACTAGACTCTAGTTTACTTCGTACTAGAGCCGTATAGAGGAGCTTGATGACGCCGGATTTGGTGAATTTAAAATAAAGCATTGGTCCCTCTCGCACTTACGTACTTGCAAGTAAAGGATGATTTTTCATAACTTAGGGCTATACAGAATGAGCAATTAAAAAGGCTCAGCAAAAGGAATTCAACCGTGTAGTTTACATTTTCATTTTTTTTTTTACTAAATAGGCATTAATCGCGTATAACTTATTTGTCGTACCGTGCCCAAGGATTTCGTGACACATCCGAAACGTCGGGAAACCTCGGAGAGGTACCGAGAGGTACCGAGAGGTCCCGCTTAGTAAAAAAAATGTGTGTGAATCGTGAAAGTTTATATCGATAACATACAATTTCAAACAAAAATATGTGATGTATTTAAAACTATCTAATATTTTGAAACTGTAAAAGTGGAACTAAAAATTAAATTTCACGTGCTCTTCCCATCATTTCGAGGAAAATACGGACGAGATTTTATTCGCATGGTTTCATGTTCATCCAGCAAATATACATATCAATTCTTGTTTGAAAGTTTCATGTATGACGAAGCAGGAATTGTCCTTTATAGGATTTGATTTGTAAAACCCAGTCGAGTATTATGGTTAGGATATTTTAATGTGACAGAATTTTTATAAAATTGACATTGGAACTGGAATCTTCTACTTGGAACGCTAGAATTGCTTTTTGAATGGTCTAAATTGATGCAACTCGGCCAACTCAAAGAACCTGAAGTATACAATCAATCATAAACCGTACGCGCCTCATTATAAGATTGGTTTTACCCTACAGATGTAGTTAATGAGTATCTTGCCGTCTCAATTAGTTAACTAGCGCGTGCTGAATCTAATTAAGACAAGAGAAAAATATTGTTGCGTTGCTGAAATGGTTTTTGAAAAAATAATTAACTAATAAGGTTGCTTACAAAAATTTAGGGCGAAAAGAACCAAACCACTTCGCAATTAAACGCGTTTTTTAAATAGTTTCAGAAACCAGAAACAACATTTCGACCCGTTGAAAAATTAACTACAATACGCAGAGATTAAGGTTTGATACCGTAATCCTCTGACTATAACAGTATTACGTAAGCTCGACTGAGAGCATCAATATACAGCCTTCCCGCCGTGATTTCGCAGTTTCACAAAACTCTCCAACAATGTAGCTACCCAACTCTTTTCTCCCGCATGCGTTACAAGGCACCAAGAATTTAGATTAAAAAATCCCCTCTTCGCAAAAAAGTTCCTGCATTGTGTCGAGATGAAGGAAGTTAAGGGGAGTACGGGGAGATAAAACTTTTCTGTTAATTACAGACTCGTCGAAAATGTAGAAAAAATTTGGACAAATTGTATGCTCCCAAAAGTTTGACGAGTCTTGAGGAGTATTTCGGGATAAGAAGACATACTTTATAACATTTTGAAGATGAGTGTTCCGATTGTCTAACAGATTGGAGATGTCGCTTACGTGCCCCTCGTAACGGCTCTCACACGACTCATACCTCAGCCACACTATGCCGCGATGTTGCCGTCTCTGGCCACACACTGCTCTACCCGCAAGAATAATCGTGACGTTCCGCACTTGGTTACTTGCCTTTATTGTCGCTCCTTTGACTTGCGCCCAAAAAACCTATAAAACAGTGAGCGGTGGGCATGACGAGGAGCCAGATTAGCGGCATGACGAGTAACGTTGCCACACTATGCCTCTGCCTCCTATCCTCGCTATTTCCCACGTCATTAAGTGTGTGGCAAGCACCCACGCACTGCAGAATGACAGCGGGGGCAGTGGCAGGCCATACGTGGGAGGGAGAGATCGGAGCGTAGCTTTTCGCTCCCACGTCGCCGTCCACGGTCCAAGTCCTGACCGAGACCTGTTTGTCAAAGCCAGAGCGTGAAACAAATTCGAAAAAAATTACATTAGATATAAATATACCCGTCATGTTTGGGCTCATTGAAACCTCCTTAGCATTTTATGAATGTGCAAAAAATACAGTCCTCTGCAATGAAAACTTGTACCATTAGTGACTCTGTGAGCTGTACAACTAGCTAGTCTGTTTAATAAAACTAGATCTATAAAAAAAACTACATAACGAACATGCTCACAAAATTTCACGGATCAGTTACACGTGTGTGGCACGGTACAATGTAGCATCACCTTCAAAACGTCACGAATGTCAAATCGAAACCTTTCCGCCTCATTTCTCAACTTAATCATCCTCTCAGCCCAGCACATAATCATGTTTACGAACAATGATAAAGATATTCCTGGAACTTATCCAATATCGGGGCACGCTTCACGATCGAAATGTGGTAACCACCATGCATATGTGCTACAGTTATATCGTTATGGGTTTAGTTAGAAATGCAAATATAACGACAAAAGCCACATTATGCCTGTGTCATTAATGCTGGATTACTATTAAATTCGAAGTACTGGGTTTAGGGTCAGGGGTGCCTCTTACAAACTTACGATTAAGACTGACGAGAGTTTTAAATAAGTAATGAGAGAGATTGTTGTTTTTATCGATATATCTATATAAGTATGTTTATCGTCTTCCAGTACCCATAGTACAAGCTTTGCTTAGTTTGGGTCTAGGTCGATTTGTGTAAGATTGTCCCCTAATATTTATTTATTTATTTTATATCACTGTGTTAGCAGGAGTTGAATTCCCCCCTTATTCATACAACTTAAAATACCTCTCCTAAATAATGTGCTTTGTCACTTTCTTACGAACACAACAATACAAAGAGCGAAACGAGCATTAAAAGCGATCTTATCTGTCACTTTGACATTTGTCAAAGTGACAGATAAGGACAAACTAATATTAACGCCATTTTAGTTAAAACAGGCTTGTAGTACGTTTATGAATACAGCCGGAAGTTTATTATAATCCTTCTGGTAGTTGCAACTTCGCTTTTAATGCTCGTTTCGCTCTTTGTATTGTTGTAAAGGCTTCTGTTCACTTCTAAGGCCAACAATTTATTTTAAGGGAGATATTGAATCCATTTTAAAGTGTCCTGTTTATTAATATTTGAACGATTGACGTGTTCGTATGCTTTTCTTGATGTATTCCTGCACTACCCGTTTAAAATTCTAGTTTAAAGGCCAGGAAACCTACATTAATGTTGTCTGGAAGAGAATTGTAAGATGCTTCTTTCTTGTCGTGGTGCAATAAGAGTATTTATTATTATTAATCCACAAAAAAGTTAACGGGGTAACCTAGTTTTGAAAGCAAGAATTAATTTAGCGCCTGATTCTTATGCAATGTGAGATGGCACGAGAATCAGACGTTCCCATCCCTTACCCTATTATTTTGTTAAATATAATTCAATACTAGTATCCAAGTTTAGCATACTTTTAAGTTTTAAATTAGTTTCAGTGCAAATTCTGAGTGAGTTGTGCATATTTCCTTTATTAGGTTTAACTCACTTAATACTCGTAAATTGGTTGTTCCCCATTCAAACTTTTCATCTGTTTCGTCAACAGATCTCACTTGGCTCTAATTGAAGTCATCTTTCTAGCTGTGCCAACCAACCCTAAGCGCAGGGCTGACTCCATAAATCAGCGCTCGGATAGCTCTATGATTATGCAATGTTATTGATATCCGAATTAAATGTTGTTTCAGAGCACGAGGGCATAATCAGCGTAAATCAATATGATTTTGGTTGGGACATGAGACATGACGTTTGTATGATCGTTAAAATGATGGATAATAATATACCAATGAATAATAATTATTTATTAGCCTAAAACATTATGTGATTGATTGTGATATAGTTGTAAAACCACACGAATTGGATGGCAGAAAAATATGAAGATAAGGCCGAGTGGTATAGCACGCGACTTGCTATCTCGAGTTCGCGGGTTCGAAAACCGGCTCGGGGTTACTATTATGTTGCATAAAATTGATTGTCATAATTTTAATTTGCATAACAGCCCTTGGCAGAATCATCATTTCGCAGAATTACTTTTCGCATAAATTTCATTGCATACAGCCATTTCGCATAACTTCCTTAGGCAGAATAGTACATTGGCATAATGACGATTGTAATAATAGTCCTATGATCGAATAATCGTGTCACCGAAATTTGTATCGCATAATATTTAGCTGGCATACTGTCATTTATAAAAAAAATAACCTCGAAGACGGAAGCCGCTTTCGTCTTCTAACCTATCCGCGATCCAAGTCGGTTTTGCCACTAAGTCCACAGGGATTTTCACGAATCACGTAGGCAGTAGGGAACAGTCCCTACTGCCTACGTGATTCGTGAAATTCCGTAGTAATAGGTATTGTACAATACTAAACTCTAAAATCTAAACTTTCTTGGTTCATCTCCAGCACTCATCCATATCCACTGGAGGAAATTGAAGCATTCCTGGATTTTTTCGTCGCTCACCGCCACGCAACCTCGCACAGTACAGGAAATTTTTGAAATATTTTTAAAGGGTTTAAAAAGTAACTCTTTGCAGTTAAAAATGCAATCCCTGAAAGCAAAATAAATACTACCGCTTTGGAAAGTAAATATGTCTGCCAAAAATAAGCGCCGCAAGTAACTTAGCACGTTTATTAAGTTACGTAAGATAAGCGTCCTAGTCCTCGACGTGGCACTGGTGTATGACATAGGCACCTTATCTCAGAGCAATATGGGTTAGATTCGAACTAATATTTCTTTATTCGAATTGAAGGCCTGTCACTTTGACATAAAGTACCCATGTCATACACTAGAGCAACGTCGAGGACTAGGCCATTCATCTTATAGTCACATTATTTTTCAAATATAAATCTGATAAATCTTTGTACAAATAAAACTATCACGATTCACGGATTCAGTCAATTAATTTAATGTCTTCCATTAATTAGTTAAATGTTGTCATTAAGTTGATTACGGTCAGCCGCGATTCAGGTACCGTAGATAAGTATGAAGATTTTTATTTCCCTTGTAATCCTCTCCACAAATTCCGTAATAGTACTTAAATAGATTGAGTAAAACAAAAGTCGTCTTCCGTACATATAAAAAAATATACATATTGATATCATGTATGTATGTATGTAAGCACTATATTGTACACAATAACAGGTTAAATACAAATACTAAATACTTTATTCGTCGATCATAGGTATACAATATACATGACATAATATTGCAGATAGTGGTAAAAGCGGTGTTGTTTCACTATGTCGTACCCGGAGGCATACGAATTTTCATGCAGTCACTCAGTAGTAGAAGTGGCATGCATTAAATTATAATTGTTTACAGTCTTAAATAAAGGTAGTAACAATGACTAGTTTCAAATCTAATTAACGAATATTCTAATACAAGTAAATAATTGCTAAAAAAGTCAAAGTCAGAAAATATGCTAATTATAATAAAATATGATTCTAAGATGTCAACGTTTAAAATTCAATGTTAGTCACAAAACCATTATGTGCCTTCTGGCGAACAAATTGCTAGTTTTACATGTCGAATTTAAAAAATATGAAATATACATGTCATTGTCATATCACTAATACCAAGACACAGACTTAAAATAGATTTAAATTAGGATAGTAGTATCATTAAGATAATCCTCTAAATTATAATAACATTTGACCAGTAAGAATCTATAAAGTAAATATTTAAATTTAGAGGAGGTTTCAGACTTCCATGTTTCTGGCAATTTATTATACAGCTTTGGGGCCATTGTTATTACACATTTTCTCATCAATGCCGTCTTGCTCCTATTAACTACTACTGCCGCTGGTCTTGGGCGAAGATTCAAATTATCTGCTTGTTTTTTCTGTTCGAAGAAACCTGGATTCGCTTTAACAAAGATACAACACTCAAATATATATAAACTAGGGAACGTTAATAACCTTAGTAACTGAAAATGAGGCTTGCAACTTTGCTGAGGATTTAGTCCACAAATAGCTCTTATACATCTCTTTTGGGCTCGAAATAGTGTGACGCGATCAGAGGAGTTCCCCCAAAAAATTATACCGTACCGCAGGGTCGATGACACAAATCCATGATATGCTGTTAGCACTGTTTTGCGGTCATTAGTATGGGCTAGTCTGTAGAGCGCATAGGAAAAACGATACAATTTTTTACAAACTTCTGCAGAGTGAGATTTCCACGACATATTACTGTCCAAATAGATACCTAAAAATTTAGTAACTTGAACATTCTCTACACTATTGCCCTCATATTTAATATCTAGTCTAGGAACTGTTTTCCTTAATCTAAATTGCATTAATTTGGTTTTTTCTAAATTAACTTTTAAATTATTACAGTTTAACCAGTGAATAATATGTCTAAGATTTGTATTAACTTCATGTTCATAGTCGTTATTATTACTCTTTTCTATAAATATGGTACTGTCATCAGCATATAGTATCATTGGATATTTGCTGGATTTAGTTATGTCGTTGATATATACTAAAAATAATAAAGGACCTAATATGCTACCTTGTGGAATTCCATATGCGTTATGTCTACTATCGGAGGCGTATGTTTTTTCCTCCCCAGTTGTAGGACATAATTGAGTTAGTTCTGTGGTTTGTTGTCTATCCGCCAGGTATGATTTTATAAGGTCCTGAGCATTACCACGAATTCCACAGTGATATAATTTGTTTACTAGTAATTTATGATCTACGTGATCAAAAGCTTTCGTCATGTCCATATATATGGAACAAGACGGATTTCCCTTGTCAAGACTGTTTACAGCTCTATTAACCAAATCATAAATAGCCACATTTATAGAGGTATTTTTTCGAAAGCCCCGTTGTTCGGCTACGAGTATATTACATTTTTCAAAGAAGTTGTAGAACTTGATACAGATAAGCTTTTCAATAATTTTTGAGAATACTGGTAATAAAGCTACAGGACGATAGTTGCCAGCCTGTGATTTATCGCTCTTTTTGAACAAAGGTTTTATTACAGCCATCTTTAAGTTCGTGGGAAAAGTGCCTGTAGAGAAGCTTAGATTGGCAACATGAGATAAAGGTACAGCTATAAGATCGCTTACATATTTGACAACTTTTGTTGTAATGCCATCAAAACCGACGCTGTTTGTATTTTTTAACGAGGATATGGTTTGTTTAATGTCCACAGGTGTAATTGGGCTTAAGAAAATAGAATGTATGTTCATAGGTATACGCGTAATATCCCGGGCTATATTATTATTTGTTATTTCGTCTATGAAATAGTCATTGAAAACATTAGCTATATCAACTGGCCTCGTATATGATACACCATTTGCTGTCAACATATTTATAGGCATCTTAGGTTTTGTGATTTTAGATTTATTAATTATCTCCCAGGTAGCTTTTGACTTATTTCTAGATTTTGTAATATAATGATGATTTTGAGCTCGTTGAGTTAGTCTCAATACCTTTTTAAATCTTTGCGCATATGATTTAAAATTAACTTTATTTACCTCAGTTTTATCTAGTCGATAAGTCCAGAGGGCTTGTCGCTTTCTCTTACAGCACATACTAATGCCTTTTGAAATCCATCTAGGTCTAGATTTAAGAGATTTTCTGATTAGCACATAAGGAAAGCACATATCGTACACACACCTGAAAATGTCAAGAAAGTTATTGTATGCCGTGTTTGCGTCGTCCGATAATTGGACATCGTTGAAACTTAAACATTTTATGTGTTTGCGAAATAGATCAAGGTTTTCCTGACTGTAGTCTCTACGTCTAATACGCCATGATGTTAATAGAAAACTTTCATTTATGGGACACTTTATATTTATAATATACATGTCACACAATAGATCAAAGTACAAAGGCGAACTTATCCCTATACGGGATCTCTTCCAGCTAACCTTTGAGCATTTGAGAGGAAGGTAGGTAGAACGAGATAGGCAAACTTATACCGTGTACAAAAACACAGAGAAAATGAAAACAAAACCTAGGTATTAATCCTAGACAAATAAAAACATGCCAATACATATATAAATCCGGTTCGGCCACCAAATCTTTCAATCAGTTCCTTACTACAACGCCTTAGGGAGGCGTGTAGCGACATCTACCAGAAGACTTAGGCTTCTTAACGGCACCAACGTCTCAAATTATATTGAGAAATCGTCAGTAACGATGCGCCACCCCATACTAAATTAATTTTGTATTAAGCAGTTACGCTGCTAGCGAAATTATACATTTTTAAATAGGGGAAAAATTGAAAAATGTAATGCTCCGAGCCGGATTCGAACCGGAGACCGGCGGAGTAGCTCAGTTGGTTAGTATAGCGACGGGCCATGAATGCCTGTGGTCGCCGGTTCGAATCCGGCTTGGAGCATTACATTTTTCAATTTTTCCTCCTTTTTTGCAGTCGGTTAAAACTACGAAAACTGATTATTAGTAGGTTTCCATCCACGAATCAACTTAATTGCTTGATCAACTTAACTAAAGACAAACTTCCACTATGAAAGTCTTGAGTTTCCCCTTTGTGAAGTGAGAGCTTTTAATATTTTACTATTTTCTACTGAGTAAAACTTGTTTTAGAACAAAGCTTTGTTTTGTTAACTTATCAATTACACAACTCAATTAATTTTGTTTAGAGTTTGGTGTTTACTAAATTAAAAAAGCCGGAAAACTAGCAGACAAATAACTGTTTTTCATGTAGAAGGTATATACTCGGAGTATAGTTAATTACGAACCGATTGACACCTTATTTATCAAAATCGATTCATACTTAAACGCTACCGTGGATGGAACACATGGAAAATAAACTGTGCTAAAAAAAAATCCCTCCTGGTCAGAAGATGCCCTAGTGTCTGAAGGCTTTGCCGTATTCGGGCAATATAAGTCGGTAGGGAACTTAAAAAGTAGTAACATTCAAATAATCCAAAATGTACAGTCGAGTTCATAAATATATGTACACTTTTTTACCTAATCGAACGCGTTTGCATACTAATTGTTAGCGGCCGCATTCGAGTTGGTAAAAAAGTGTACATATATTGGAGAACTCGACTGTACACTGATTGCCTATTGGCGGCATGACTTTTGACAATTGACAATCCTCGTTATTAACCTACTTCAAGAACGGTGCAGTATTATGTATGTATTTTTAGGGTTCCGTACCCAAAGGGTAAAAACGGGACCATATTACTAAGACTTCGCTGTCCGTCCGTCTGTCTGTCACCAGGCTGTACCTCAAGAACCGCGATAGTTAGACAGTTGAAATTCTCACAGATGATGTATTTCTGTTGCCGCTATAATAATAAATACTAAAAACCAAATACAATAAATATCTAAGGGGGGCTCCCATACAAAAAACGTGTTTTTTTTTCTTGCCGTTTTTATAGATAATGGTACGGAACCCTCCGTGCGCGAGTCCGACTCGCACTAGGCCGGTTTTTTATTGATTTATTATCTGAGAGACAAAGATCACATGTGCCTTTTTGAAGACGTGCGTGTGAGAGTGACAGAAATAGACGTTGATATAATGCAAAAGCGACGCGAATCTGTAAAGACAAGTCATTTTTTACCCCCCGCTTTGAGAGTTCGAACTAAGCTTAGCTTTCAAGCAAAAAATAACTTTATTTCAACAGTCTTAAGACGCAAATTAGCTACACCTGTTCATTGACGCATTAGGCGTTTATATAATGTTTTAAAGTTAGTCTAAAAGTTCGCGTTATTTTTAGCTCGTAGATGTTTCTTTGTGACGAAAGCGGGGACCTTCGCAAAATGTTTTGTTAGGAAGTTGCTTGAGGTTGTACTAATCATTGTAGACTTGTTTCTACTGTTTTAAATACTATTGTTTTCTTTAGGGGTTTATCTTTATACATAAATATCATCATAAAGCATTATACATCTTGGCAGATGATTTAAGCAGCGTCTGTATGCGAGGGACAATGCCTCTCGTGAAGTCGTGACTATATATTGGCCAATCCGGGATCGACATTTGCGTCCACATTTGGGACACGCAGATTGAGGGATCGTATCATCGGCAACTTTTTGACGATTATGCCTCTTAGCACGTTTGTGGGCTAGATCTTGGAACCAGTGGATTTCGCGGCCTTTTGCGATAGTGTCCCTCAACTCATCGCAGTTGTCAGCAAGATCTTCCCAAGTACTGCGATCGATGTTAAATGCGAACATGTCGCGTTTCACGCAGTCCTTGAAGCGTAGCATGTGACGTCCTACATTGCGCTTTTCGAATGCAACTTGGCTCAACATAATCTGCCTGGGTAAACAAGAATTGTCCATGCGTAGCCCATGCCCAAGCCACCGCACACGCCTCTGCTTCAGCAGGGCAGAGATGCTGTGGAGGGTTGTCTATTGTTTGCCCGACAGTCATATACATATACTATAATAATCATTTGCCCGAACTTCGCCTGCCCGAATTTCATTTGCCCGAATGTTTCGCTTACCATAAAAGTTATTTGACATACTCTTGTCTACCCTAATATTGGATGTCATAATCATACGAATGCCAGAAACTTTACTTGACAGAATATTCATGTGCCATCACTACATTTCTGCGAGCAGTTAGAATATTTTGAATGATCGGTTCTGTCTGGCGCTTCCCCGGTCGCTACCGCGGCGCGCTCGCTTCGCTTGCTCGGCTCGCTGTAGGGTCGCACTTCTACCTAACACCCCCTCCTCGCTTCGCTCGATGTCGTACCTACGGTGTACTGCCATCTGGCCGAAATACTTTTCGCCTAATTTCACTTCCCAACCAACTGATTGCAACATTTTTAGTTGGCAAACCAATGCTTGGCATAATGTTACTTAGCATACTTTTTCTTTGATCACAATCATATTTTGCAGATATTCATTTTACCAAGAATCATTTCGGAAAATAGTTAATAGGCAAATGTTTTATTTGAGCTTACTATTTATTGTCAAATAACCTTTGACCAAATTTTAACTTCGCATAATTTATATTTGACAAATAATACTACGTAGTAGTTTTTTAATCAGAATTTATTGACACAACTTTACATTCGGTAAAGGTTTAATGTAGTTTACTACTTCTTGATTTTTTAATGTATAATTTAAGTTACAAGTAAGATCGGTTGGAAAAAAATTGAAATGGAAATGGAAATGGATTGGAAATGTCTATATATTCATAATGTTATTCAACATAAGGATCTCTGTTACTACTATCTATGTTTATAAACTTTTATATCATAGTGGTTTTTAGCAATATAGTTTAATATCACATTTATTTATATACATACTAGTAGTTATTGCTAAATTTTGTATTAATAAACTTCTCTCTGAGATCAACTAATACCAAGATAGTGGTGAATAAGTTCAAGTAGCAGTAGGGAACAGGGACTTAGTGGCAAAACCGACTCGGATCGCGGATAGGTTAGAAGACGGAAGCGGGAGCTTCGCTCCCGCTTTCGTCTTCGAGGTTATTTTTTTTTATAAAAGAGCTGAAAAACTTGTTTGCAAAAAAATATTACTTAACTAGTTATATTCTTAGTTATGATTTATGATATTAGGACTAACAAAATTATGATATAGTACCTTAGGTCCATTATGAAGTAAACTGTTATGTAAACCCAAATTATGAGTTCAAGTCTGTTCTTAGTAATGACATTATGAAGAAACATTTTATGAAAACTGTCCGTTATGAGTTCCGATAATAGTTACAGAAGTGTAGGAACATAAAAGGTAGGAAGAAAAAAATTATGAAGAGTGATGATTATGATTACAAAGCGGTATTACAAGAAAAAATCGACACATCAAGTTTATATGAGCCAATATGGACCCGTTTATTTTAAACCGCTATCACAAAAGAGGTATTTTTATCAATGTAATAATATTAACTACATGGTTAGGGTATGTTAGTAATATGTATCACAATAATATGGAAAAAATATACATGCCAATCAAAACATTCGACATAACAAATAAAGTCTTTTTAAAACATGACCAACTAAATATTTTGCCAACTAACATTTTGCTAAAACAATCATTTGGGACATGTTATATATACGAACCATTGGTATGCTACCTAAAAGTTTTCCAAATGAAACTAAGGGATAAGTTGTTTGGGAAGTCAATAATTGCCACATAATTTTCGGCCACATATTAGTAATCCCGTACCTACACGGACCAGCCTTAGAGTAAAATAAACATTCGAGCAAATTAAATTAGTAACATTCAAACAATATGTCAGTGACTGAAGTTCCAATATAATTTGTATCTAATGTTACTATCAAACTCAAACTCAAAATATTCTTTATTCAAGTAGGCCTATCAAAAAGCACTTTCAAATCGTCAGTTAGAAACATAATCATAAGCTAATTTCTTAGTCAATTATTAAACATAAAGAACATAGATAGTATTAAATAAAAATTATATAAAAATAAAAATACTAGCCTTAAATGTTTCTACAAACAAAATCTAATGTCAAAAAAAAAATATAACGAGAATAATAAATTAAGAACACAATGTCATAAATTTCCAAACGTAATAAATAAATTAAAAATTCTCTGAAGAGAATCTGAATCTGTTCTGAAGAACAGAGTTTTAGCATTAATGTAGTCTTGTGTGCTATTATAAGCTTCCGAAATAAGTACGCTTCACACAGTTCTTGAATTTATTAATAGATATCGGTGGAGATATCAACCAGTTTTGGTTAATATATAGTGTTAAGCCGCCTAGCACTATTTTATTTAAGTACATCCCGAGTTTTTCCACGTTTTATCTATATTTTGTTAAACGTTTGAATATAGTTCTTTTTAATTTCTAGTCAAAGTATATGCTTGCAAATTTTCAAGTCTTTAGGTCATAAATTCAAGGAGTTCCGATACCAAGTTCAACCCCATTTTTTAACCTCTTTGCACCCTTATCTTTATATTTTTTATAGCCTTAAACCTGGCCGGGGATTATTCGACAGATTAGTAAAGTTTGCATCAAAATCTGTTCAGCCGTTTTCACGTGATGCGCGTACACATAAACAGACAAACAGACAAAGATTCTAAAAACTGTTGGAACGTGTACTGTTATCGATTCTAAGTATCCCCAACAAACACTTTTTCGATCTTTCATGTACAGACTTTCGACCCTCTTCAGCTATTTTGTATGTATAGATGTATAGATGTATAGATGACATACTAAAGCGTTGAAGTTGTCAACTTTTCTAATGAATGTTTACGTTTCCAAGTTATCATTTTCCTGGTTTTCCAATCCCGGTATAAATTACATTATTTTTATTGCGACCGGGAACTTATTTAACTTCTGTAACCTACAGGTTGATTTGACGATACATTTCACATTCCAATATGATATTCAGGGAAATATGATTACAAGAATAGGTTTTTATCAAAACGGATCACTATTTCTAAGTTAAAGAAAAAGAACCCTCAACATTTTGTTTTGATCGCTCGACAGTGTTAGGTCGAAATGATGATCTCTTCGTCCGCGCACGATCGGTAAATTAATTGGTTATTATCAATAAGTAAGTACGCTTTTGTTAGCTCAATTCAAGGATCATGGAATCTCAGCGCTGAACGGTGGCAGAACTTTAGTCCTATATCTTTTAGGACAGGAGTTGGGATTTGGGAACTGGTGCGATTCACCAGCATGCCGTCAGTGTGCAGCTCCCGGGCAGACTGTACACCACACGGCATTTGACTGCCCTCCAACCAAATACCACGGGCAAGTGGAGGATTTTAAAACGTTAACCGAAGACGCGGTTGCGTACTTGAAAACTGTAAATCTTTGAAAAATAGAAATGTAATCAGCTAAACGATAAATACACTTCAATTCAAGGTAGTCACAAAATATAAACAATGATTAATATAGGTATTTTGATTCTTTTTCCGAAATAACTGTCCAATATCACTTCTAAATAAGATCGAAGCAGGAGCTTTAACACTTTCACTGCCAGGAACCCGCCTATCAGGAGTCTACGCCGAAGGCGCTTTTCGCTATTTAGTGGAAAACCATGGGAGCATAATTATGAATGTGTTAAAGTTGAGAATAGCCTAATTTTGTTTTGGCACTGCAACGCGTTATAACGCCCAAACGTGTAATATCTCTAATATCGACTGCACTTCTCTATAACAATTTCCAAGAATGAAATGAATATAGAAATCATCATCGTCCTAGCGTTATTCCCGGTTGTGCCTTAAAAGAGCCCGGGTCCATGAATACTGAAGTACCAATGGAAATTGTATTGGGAATGTGATAAGTCTAGTGATATAGGCCATTTAATCTAGCGCCGCGTACTTCTCTCATAGCGCCGTAGTCAGCGTCGTCTAGATACTACGAAGTCTACAAACATTTTAATTACTCATGTCAAGAATTTATCACAAACACCCTTAAATAGTTAAATAGTTTAATAGAATCTACAGTTATTTACTACCCAAAATAATGAATTGACAGAGAATTACATATAAAATATAATTATCAAATAATGTTATAGTTAATACATAGTTGCTAATAAGTATGTTTAGACATATAGGTATGGACATTGTTAATAATTAAAAATTTAGAGGAGAATTAAAATGCATGTGCATGACTCAGAATTACCTAAAATTAAAACGAAAATATTAGGTTTTAGGAAGAAATTGTATGTTAGCCGCATTGGACTCAAATGTACATTTTCACAATTTTGACATTTTGAATTTAAAACTTGTAGTTTTAAGAAATTGCTATGCTCAACAGAGCTCATGTTTAACTCTACTGTAGCTTTAAGACCTATTATACTAACATGAAACGCAATAAATTATGATTATAATTATGATTAATACGTATTCAATCCGATTAACATAGTAGTCCGCCTGCCCTCTCGTCTCCAGCATGAATTCGTCATTGTGAATTCGGCTTCGGTGGAGGATGTAAAGTTTACGTAGTTAAAGAAGAATCAGGAGGTAACAATTTCTATACATACATTCATACAGGCGCGGATTTCTACTTTCTACGCTCTATTCGAGACAAAAACAAATAATTAAACCAGAGAAAGTGTCAGACGTAGCATTTCGTCACACGGTTCCATCTCAGCATATTCCTGTCATTACGCGTGATTCCACGCTTTCATGACATCTGTCATGACATGCTCGGTAAAGGGTCGACGGACGACCGCTTTAGCCTAGTTGGTATTGGTAGTGACCCTGCCTACGAAGCAAGAGGTCCTGGGTTCGAATCCCGGTAAGGGCATTTATTTGTTTGATGAGCACGAATATTTGTTCCTGTGTCATGGATGTTTTTTATGTATTTAAGTATTTATTTATATTCATATTCGTTTTATCTACATAAGTATGTTTATCATCGTCTAAATAGTACCCATAGTACAAGCTTTGCTTAGTTTGGGACTAGGTCGATTTGTGTATGGGATTACCTTTGTTTGGCCTAGCAACGATTTTTCTAATTTCGGTGTGCCTATAATTTTATTTTGACTAATCTTGTTTCGCATAATAGCTCGTTTTGCCTAATTTTTATTGTTGCGAAAGTGTTTTTGTCTAATACTCGTTTCACCTAATTTTACTTTGCCTTATTTCGTTTTACCTAATTTTTAGATTATATAATCTTATTTTGTACTAGCTTCCGCCCGTTAAGCCGTTTAAGCGTGATTGAGTAACAAACATCCAAACATCTAAACACCCAAACATCTTAACTTTCGCATTTATAATATTAGTAGGATACTGTTTAACTGACATAATTACATTTTGTCCAATCACTCCCCGCCCTCCGCTCGGACTTTCACCAGAAACTAATGTAGATTTGAATAAAAGCTTTCGCTAAACGTGCATAACAATAGAGTGTTCCGCTTACCGCAGGTGGACCGAAATTAGGAAAAAAGTTAGTAAGTATGTATAACAATTGTAAACCGTCTTTTGTACAATGAGTACTTTTTAACAAGTAAATATTAGAATGATTCAGTATTAGAAAAATTAATGTAGGTAAAAACTTTATTCGGCAATGTGATGATTAGTTAAAATAAGAATCGTCAAAGTGATTTTTAGATAAAATAATATTTGGCAAAACAAGAGTTATGAAAATTGTCATTTAGGGTAAAAGTATTTCGAACTAACAAATATTATGAAAAGTGAAATTATACAGATTGACTCTAGACAAACAATGCATTAAGTATACTAAAAGTTGTTAGACAAACTGAAATTAGACAAAACGTTATTAGGCTAAACACGGGAATCCCGTAAGATTGTCCCCTAATATTTATTTATTTATAAAATACTCTTGACCTTACTTTTCCTTAAAATCCTTTTGATGTGGTCGGCAAAAGTTTTTCCCCTCCAACAATACCTTCCACATATTAGGTTGCATTTTCCATCTATTTTTTATTGAATTTTCATCTAAAACTGGAAACCTACAAAATTAATACAAATTCCTCGTTTTGAGTGTTTAAATATACGTCGCCAAATAGTTATTTCACTCCTCGGGAATCTTAAGGAAACCGACATTCTGGATTCTAGACTAAAGAATTTGCCTGAACAGCTTTGTGCCTTTTTGCGTTTGCTAGGTGTCTGGGAATTTTTAATATAAGTAAATGTAGGACCGTATTTTACATTGATGTTTACCATTCCAAGATAACGTTCTTATGAAAGTCTGATGGGAAACATCTATACCTATATTATAAATGCGAAAGTGTGTCTGTCTGTCTGCCTGCCTATTACCTCTTCTCGATAAAGATACGAGAATTCACGAGAAAGAAAGCAATAAAGATACTGATACTGATACGCCTAAACCGCTAGACCGATTTAGATGCAATTTGGTATACTAGTAGAAAGTTTTAATCCTGGCAAAGGACAAAGGATAGTTCCCGGAAATCATCCCCTAAGGGGTGTAATCGTTGATGGAAGTTTGTATGGAGTGGAGCTACGATATGATTGAGTTCCCCGCAGACGGAGTCACGGGCAGAAGGTTGGTTTTGATATAAATGTCGGGCCGTATTCTATATCATTGATTGCTATTCCAACACATCGTTGTTATGAAAGTCTGATGGTATACATAAGTATGGAAATCACAAGATGTGGAACATAACTTCATAATTGTAAGTTTGACAGCCTAATGTAAATAAATAAATATAAATAAATAAATATTAGGTGGACAATCTTACACAACTCGACCTAGTCCCAAATTAAGCAAAGCTTGTACTATGGGTACTAGACGACGATAAACATACTTATATAGATAAATAAATACTTAAATACATAGAAAACATCCATGACTCAGGAGCAAATATTCGTGCTCATCACACAACTAAATGCCCTTCACGGGATTCGAACCCAGGACCTCCTGCTTCGTAGGCAGGGTAATTAAAGGGTTAACATTATTCATTGTTTGATTCCTTCTTTGGGCCACATTATGGGAGCAACAACCAAAATCATTCATTGGATTATTTTCAATCTTTATTTCCAGGACAGTTTCGATAATTCTTATTTTCGCATTTTGAAACGAAAACCGTATTCAAAATATATTTTACCCCTTTGCACCAAAGTTCTATCTCCCTTGAGAGCATCCGTAAACATTTACCGCAAACATTAGGGTTGTCCAAACGATACTTTAAAGTTTGACACAAACTCTTAGATATCTATGTTGTTTTGCTAAACTGTTCCGTTTAAAACTAAGTACAATCCCGCGTGCCGTTGTAAATCCTTCTCAAATAAATATAAAAACGCAAATCAAAGATTCACGAACTTACTCAGCTCGACATTGATAACAATGATGACCGACGTATGTGCTAATAAATGGGGAATTATAAATAGATCGAATAAAAAAAAGAAACCTTGCGATTGATGATGGACATACTGTTTTAATAACTTGAGCGGTGTGCATTTGAGTAAGCGAAAAATTAACTAAACTAACGACGAATATTGATTAATAATACAATCCAGAATGAGCTTACAAAAAGTGGGTTTTGATTAATCCATTTCAGATACCAAAATTCTATCCGTGCAACTACATTGCTACGCGAGCGACTAGACTTATAAGAACGGAAAAACCTCTGCTCATTATAGTATTCTTCAAAGTGATTTTAGTATTCGAAACACATCATTTAAGATAAAATGCCGCTCAGTATAAAAAAAAACATTTGCCAAATATTGAAAGAAATGCAGGACGTAACGTTGACACTCAAACAAATATTAGGTCGCTCAGCTCAAATATTATGAAGCTTCTCATTTGGGGGGGGGGGGGTTAGGGGTAAGCTAGTTTAGACGCTGAAAGGCTTCGTTGCTGTATGCCGAGAAGCAACTTTTATAAACTACATATTAGATTAAATTAGATTATTTATTTCATATAGATAAAAAAATAATTACAGATTTGCATACATGTCAAAAAAATAAGAATTATTATCACGATCATCAAAAACCGAGAAATATTAAGACAATGTCAACAAATGTAAGAACACAATAACAAGGAAATAGAAGAAACAAACCAAAAGCAAAAGAACACAAATATATCAACCTCTAGGTATCGTAATTTTTTACAATATTTAAATACGTGACACAATACATTTAATGTCAAATCGTAATCGTACAAATTTAAAAAGGTAATGAGCGAACCGTAGGACATCAGCGAATGGAAATGAGGAAAATAAACCTGCTTCATGGCATCGTCAGATATTAAATGTTTTAACTTACGCAAAGCAAAGACTGCACTACTCAATCTATCGCATAGTTTGTCTACATGGCACTCTCAGTTAAGATTAGAGTCCAGAGTGAAGCCAAGGAACCTACATTCATCACTTATCGGCATCGAGCTGTTAGCTATACATGGAGGAATCGCAATTTAACGCCCCGAGAAGACCATCACATTGGATTTCGATATATTCAAGAGTAAGCCATTGGTAGAGAACCACCTCTGCAGTTGATCACAGCCGCCATGTATCTTCTCTCCAAGCTGTTTATGAGTGTGCGCACTGACGACCACTGTGGTATCGTCCGCGAATAGGACAGAGAGACCAGCTGTGATGGCAGCGGGAAGGTCGTTCATAAACGTTAGGAAAAGGGTATTTCCTAATGCCGAACCTTGAGGGATTCCTATATTCACGCTGCCAGTACTGGACTTCTGTCGTTTACCGCCTACAGATAATTTAACTACCTGTCTCCAGTCGGACAAAAACGATGTAACTAACTTGTGACTCAAGTCCCGTATCCCGTAATGATGTAACTTGTCCAAAAGCAATTCATGATCAATCACATCAAAAGCCACAAAACAAAGACAAGTCACAAAATATACCTGCCATCTTGCATTTGTCATCGAGACCGGAAACAATGCTTTCAAATATCTTGAGCGCAGCTGTTGTAGTGGACATGTTTTGCCGATAAGCGAACTGGCGATCAGTCAGTAGGTCATTGTTCTCTATTATTTTTCCATCGGTCATAAGGGTATTCGATTACATTTTAGCTGTACGATCCAGGGGAAATGCACTCGAGTCACTTTCACTTAATACTAGTCACTATAAATAATACTTTTACATCATGTATACATTATTTGCATTTCCGATGTTATGGCCTTGCCATTCTGTCGGGCAACGTTTTGTTGCATTAGTCGTAGCTGTCAAAGTTGACACTTGTCTTTTTATTTCTAGGAGTCAAGCTATAAAGTGTTAAATTGGTAAAATATATACTTCTAAATCTACAGATCGTGGGCTATCTGGCAGCACATCTGTTCTAAATTTAAACTATTAACTAAAATCTTATTTTAAATTGTCGATGTTACCTTGGTTGCATTAACAAAACGTCACATCACTTTATCTATGACCGTTCGGTTCCAAAATTCAATTGCTTCGGGGTAAGTGTTTGCTATTAGCAAGGGCCTGAGTGTCTGCGGTCGTTTTAGTGCTAATTGGTGTTTCATATTGTTCTAGCCACCAGCCCAGCTTGCATAACTTAGCTTCACCATGGTTTGGACATTAGTCCAGAACTTTTTTAACCATTTCACTACTCAGATGAGTGTTTTGAATTTCACATTAACTCGTGTCTGACTATATTTACTCGATTTTGCTTGATATTCAGTGTGAATTTCGTCCATTTCAATTACACGAGTTCGATGTTTTTTTCAAAACCGCCTACACTTTTTAACTGAAAAACCCACCACGCGTGGTAAGCATACTTTTGTTTCTATTTCAACACTAAAATGTAGATTCTCAAATATCAACTCCTTACTAATTGTGTCAATTTTTTGTCATAGGTTTTTTTTTAGGTTTATGCTCAACATCTCCGCTTCAATGACGAGCACACTGTATGCCGTTGAGGTGTACCAGCCCACCTGATCTGCACTGTGGGACCAGCTTCTGGCTGGACCCTGTTGCCATGTTAAGTTCTTACTGCGGAGCGAGTCGCTGTCCTGTGATGTTGGAGATGGAGGTTTGAGTCACCTCTACAGACCGGTAAATTAATTCCTTATAATGACTGTGTCTACCCAGCCAAAGTAGCTCGACTAACCTGTATAACTATTTTTTCTCTAATATGCAATGAAATATTGACGTTGTGTTCTTTATAATGGACTTCGAAGTGTCACGTTTCGGGCGCAGCGAGACGAGGACCCGTAATGGCATTATACTAAATTGGAGGCCTAGGCCTGCAAGATGGTCTTTTTTAATTTCCATTCTACAATTTGTGGCACAGGATCACGGCGTTCAGCCATGAAAATTAAAGTTCGATTTGTTGGAGTTTTTTTAATTTATTTCATTGCATGTTTGAGAAAAGCACTATACATACCTCGGCGTGAAAAGGGGTTGCCAGCCTCATAACTATCCGACCTCGCTACGCTCGGCCTTCTGCCGTCCAACCCCTTACTTCCCGGCCTCTGTAGTAATGTACTATTAAAAACACCGAAAAAAAAATAATAATAAATAAATAATAGTTTTACTGCTAGTGCTATCCTTTAAGTCTAAAATAGGAGCTCTTTAGAACTCTTTTATGGACTAAAAGCCTAATTCTAGGGTGTGCTATGAATAAACTCTTTGTTGAAAGTGCTCTTGTGATTTTATTTAGCTAATCCTCAAGCGTGACGGTGGTTTCATCTAGCGCTCATAAAATATAAATTTTGATGACACTAACCGCTCTGGTCATCATCACGACTCTAAATGAACCTCTCATGTTTACCATGGACTTCCCTAAGGTGTCCTAATATTATACTGCCAAATATTACTACAGACATCGGTACGAGCCCAGGCAGGCTACGACCAAAATGGAAACATACAAACTTGCTCGGTGGTTTAAAGTACGCGTTAAGTACGTAAAAGACTAGTAAGTAAAAAGTAGAAAAAAAAAGTAGAAAAGGAGCGTAAGCTGAAGTCCGCGAACTAACACGCCTGTCTCTCACCCCTTTCAAAAAAGGCTCTTGCGAGAGTTCTTCGTGTTAATTTGGTTTTTGAAGTCGACCTGTAAGTCCGCGAACTTCATCATATCAGCCGAAAGACGTCCACTGCTGGACATAGGGCTCCCCCAAAGAGTGCAACAATGACCTTCCTGCGCCACCCGCATCCAGCGGACTCCCGCGACCTTTAACAGGTCATCAGTCCACCTTGTGGGGGCCTACCCACGCTGCGCCTTCAGGTACGTGGCCGCCTCTCGAGAACCTTTCCGTCCCAACGGCCATCGGTTCTACGTGCAGCAACCCTTTTTAAAGAGGGCTCTTGTGAGAGTTCGTCGTGGCAATTTGTTTATCGAAGCATGTGGTTTGTTGTTACAAATAGGGTGGGGTTAATAACTCGCGATCATGCACGAAGCAGAAGTTTTGTTTGTTCTGTAATAAGTCATACTAGCAAAGGCTTGCGGTTTCAGTCGATATTGTGTAAGGGGAAACCAAGTTCCGGAATAACATTTTCAGGAGCGGGTGCGGAAATTATGTGTTTCTTTCACGATATAAGCAATTTTCCCCGTCCGTAAACAGAAGGATATTCGTTTAAGATCTGTGGTATGTTTTGAATGATTTATCTCGTACGTCGTTCCGATGTTTTTTACTCGTTGTTTCCTCTTTTATACGATTGGGACCAATTTAATATTTATTTTCCGTGTCCGGGAAATAAGCATGTCAAATCTAATGTCGGAATACGCGGAATGAAAGCGGAAGGGTTAGAAACGTTTACCTTGTTTCTCTTATTTGAAGAATAAGCATTTAGAAAGGTGTTTTAGAAATACAGTCATCCTCCTAGCGTTATTCCCGGTAATGCCCCTAAAGGAGCCCGGGGTCCGCTTTGACACCTAATCCCAAGATTTGGCATAGGCACTAGTTTTACGAAGGCGACTGCCATCTGACCTTCCAACCCAGAGGGAAAACTAGACCTTATTGAGATTAGACCGCTTTCCGCACGATGTTTTCCTTCACCGAAAAGCTAACGGTAAATATTCCGTACGTAAGTTCCGAAAAACTCATTGGTACGAGCCGGGATTCGAACCCACGACCGCCGCTTGACAGCCGCATGCCTGAACCACTGGGCTACCATAGCTACTAATAATACTGTTCATAAATCCTCCTGAGACCCATTGCTGATAATATCAACAGCCCACTATGAGGCACTGGAACTCCATTCACATGGACTCTAGAAATAATATCTATCAATTAATTAACTAAATCTCTATGTTTTATTTATTATTAATTTTAATTTCATTATTAACTGACATGTTTTTATTATTTTTATTTTATTCTTAATTAATGGATAAATGATATTGATTAAGTTATATTGTATTATGTTGTATGTTTGTGATGTGATATGGGCAATGCCTGAAATAAATAAATAATAGTAATAATAAAAATGTTAGTTCGAAAAAAAAACTATGAAATCAAAATAGTGTAGACACCAAATAAAATAACCAATAATGTTAAATATTCCCGAAAAGGGTTAAAAATATTGTCAAATGGAGAAAAGGGAAAAAAAGGGAAATAATCACAAAGTTATAAGTGTCCAAAGTTTTAAGAGGAGGTTGGGTCAGTTTGGGTATGTGCGCCACCGGGGAAAGTGCGCCTCAGTCATCATTCAGTCATTTAAATCAATATCAGCACTTACCCCGGGGCGCACTTTCCCCGGTGGCGTTTTTTTTTGCCTGCTTTCTTTTCTTTTAACCTACAAATACGTTTTGAGTCCACGCCTATTCTACGAATCAATACATTAATTAAACGTTTGTCGATGGAATAAGGGTACTCCGTTATATTAACTTGCTGTTGATTGAAATGGCCTTAAGTCATAATTTAACTCCACATTTTCCACTAGCTGAGATTAAAAGATTAAAGTCAACAATTTCAGAAACATTGCAAATACGCCGTCGAGACTTAAAATACATTTTCATTTGCTGTTAGCTAAACTGGACTTTTATTTACCACAGAATTTGAAGGAATGCTCCAGACGGCGGTTAGTAGGAAATGAGATTAGTTTTAATCATGGAAAATACTTAGAAATGTCTTTTAAAATTATTCTGATTAGCCTTGGTAGACGTAACAAATCTAGAGTTGTATTACGACCCAGAAGTATCGTACTATCGACTTAATGGAACACTTTTTTATGCGGTCACTGTGGGTGTCCGTGTCTCACATGCAGTTTTTTAAAGATCATCAGGAAAATGTAGTTGGAATTATGTATAGTTATTTTGTATTATTCATTGTGGAGGCGTATCGACATTGTGTCTATACCTATACTATTAATTTAAAGAGGAAAAAGTTTGTGACATTTTATCTTTGTAAAATTAAATTTACGTTGTATGTAATTGGTAATCTCCGGGACCGCCTAAACGACCGACTTTCAGATGGTTATAGGCAGATTGTTTTAAGCTATATTCCGGATTTTTATAGGCTATAATTATTTCAGATTGTTATAGGCTATATTTCGGATTGTTATAGGCTATATTTCGGATTGTCATAGGCTATATTTCGGATTGTTATAGGCTATGTTTCGGATTGTTATAAGCTATGTTTCGGATTGTTAAAGGCTATGTTTCGGATTGTTATAGGCTATATTTAGGATTGTTATAGGCTATATTTCGGATTGTTATATGCTATATTTCGGATTGTTATAGGCTGTTTCGGATTGTTATAGGCCATATTTATTTCAGATTGTTATAGGCTATATTTCGGATTGTTATAGGCTATATTTCGGATTGTCATAGGCTATATTTCGGATTGTTATAGGCTATGTTTCGGATTGTTATAGGCTATATTTCGGATTGTTATAGGCTATATTTCGGATTGTTATAGGCTATATTTTGCATTGTTATAGGCTATATTTTGGATTGTTATAGGCTACCTATATTTAGGATTGTTATAGGCTATATTCCTGATTGTTATGGGCTATATTTCAGATTGTTGTAGGCTATATTTCGGATTGTTAGAAGCTATATTTCGGATTGTTATAAGCTATATTTCGGATTATTCAAAGCTATATTTCGGATTGTTATAGGCTATATTTCGGGTTGTTATAGGCTATATTTAGGATTGTTATAGGTTATATTTCGGATTGTTATAAGCTATATTTCAGATTGTTATAAGCTTTATTTCGGATTGTTATAGGCTATATTTTGGATTGTTATAGGCTATATTTTATGCCGCGGGTTTGTCTACGGTCTTTGCAAAATGCGAACGAAGCCGGTCGCCGCAACGCTCGTATAGCTGTTTCCAATGTTGCGAAAATTATTTTGTGGAAAGTTCTCCGAACTTAAATCGTACAAATACTGAAAACTTGGCCAGAACTCTTTGGATACATACAATCCGCTGTTTTTATTGCTGGCCTGAACTTGAAGGAAAATAGGTTGAAGGTGTTCTACCCATCCGAAATGCCCATCGTAAACTTCATAACGGAAACTTGTTTTTTTTTGCGTAGTTAATAGTTTTAAATAATATTATCATGCATTTACATTGATCAATTCTAATATTTTGTATTTATATCCACGCTCGCAGAAGGATTCTTCTCAGAATTTATATTTTTTTAATGGATTCGTTGTTAAACCACGGTATTTAACTAGTGGCTCTGATCTGTGAGCTGTAGATTTTTATTTTTTTAATGGATTCGTTTTTAAACCACGGTATTTAACTAGTGGCTCTGATCTGTGAGCTGTAGATTTATATTTTTTTAATGGATTCGTTGTTAAACCACGGTATTTAACTAGTGGCTCTGATCTGTAAGCTGTAGAACTCGAGAGCCTGTCTTTTGTTTCTTAAAACTGAATTGTCAATAAAAATATTCTCACATCATTTCATTAGAAGCCGGACAGATCTTTGTTCGCTTTGCTCGCTCGTTCAGCTATCAGCGTATGTTGGCACCGAACTCATGAACAACAACAGTTTATACGTTAAACATGAAACGCACGAAAGGCCCACTTTAAAGTTCTGTATTGCCGTATAAAACTCGAAATTGCTGAACAATAACTTCAAAGAATAATTTGTTTCACAAAAGTGGGTAAGTCAAAATTATGTCTGTTTGACAATGGCGCGCTGCGGAGTTCACCTAGCAACCACACGTGTCATGAAAACTATCATTTTATTTAAGCAAAAATATACGTTTTTGTGAATTGCGTATCTGCACAGTGGTAAAATGGTTGTATTATATTTTCCCTTTAATTTATTTTTGTTCTTCAAAGCTACGTTAGCCTAGTATAGTGGTTCCGGAATTCGGCTGTCAAGCGGCGGTCGTGAGTTCGAATCCCGGTTCGTACCGTTGAGTTTTTCGGAACTTACGAGTATGTACGAAATAATGCTACTTATTTATTTATCGTATGGCTGATTATATATCTCTACTTCAAAGATGTACAGTTTTCAAGTACCTACGCTACCGCGTCTTCGGTTCAAGCTAATGCTAATAATTACACGGTTCAACTCACGTATTAAATGTCACTACGGGCGACATGTTAATAAGCCGTGTGATTAAGCATTATGTCAACATGTCTCACGAAAGTTTAAATTCGATTATGTACGGAATATTTACCGTAGCTTTTCGGTGAAGGAAAACATCGTGAGGAAACCGGTCTCATCTCAGTTAGATCTAGTTTTCCATCTGGGTTGGAAGGTCAGATGGCAGTCGCTTTCGTAAAACTAGTGCGTATGCCAAATCTTGGGATTTGGTGTCGAAGCGGACCCCGGGCTCGTTTAGGGCACAACCTGTAATAACGCTAGGAGGACGGAGGATGAATTTATGTTTGTTCATAAATAAACTCATTGAATACTGATACATTTTTTCTAAGACTCTTCTCGCTTACGGTGAAGAAACAAATTAAAAATATCCAACCCATTAACGTTTAGACGTTACAGCGCGCATTTCAGTCGGACGCCTGTGTCGAGCGCCGTCTGTGGCCGTTTGTCCGCAAAATGTCCCTTATTCACCCGCCACACTCAGAGTGCTAATTAAGTTCCCTTTAATCTGCAACTAGCTTCAAATTAACCTGAATTTCATAGATGTTGGAACAGTCCGTCCGTATACCCGGCTTCTTGGTGGGGAAGTTTAAGTGCGACCTGTTTTACGAGGTTAATCTGTGAGGAGAGGCTGACAAGACCTAATTTGGTGAAATTGATGTTATTTAAGCAGTTTTTTAAGAAAAACTATTTGTTCTAGCACATCAAATAAAATATATGTTAATATTCACTATATTTCAAATACCGTGGACGGCCTCCATACATAATTGGACGAAATCAGCTCGACAGAAAATAATTGCAAAGATTGGTCTTAAAATCACATTAAACGGTTTTGTCTTGTATTTTATTAAAAACATGAAGTCAACAGATTCATACCTAAACCGCTAACGAGTCATATTTCACAAATAATCCACCCTTTTTTATATTAATATTTATGTAATATTATCTTCAAAAACCGGGCCGCCCAGTAACACTCGCTCTCGTTTACTCCGATACAAATAGACAGTGTGCGCGCTATCCAAAATCCTCAAGGGCATTTTGGTGTTGACAGCGTCAGAGTTGGCTTGCGCCTGGTTGAGATCAGTCAAAATTGGTAGTTCAAATGACCGTGCCACCTTTTTAACCGACTTCAAAAAAGTAGGTTCTCGATCAAAATAACGCTTGGACCGATTTGGAAAAAGTACCTACCTATATCGATTTAATCGTCTAATATGTACCAAAACCTTAATCCGCTCACTAAAGAGCGATGGGACATATTTATGAATTAGTTGTAGGCTCATTGCTCCCGTATTTTTACGCTTGACACTAGCCGCCCAAGTGACTCTCCTCAAATTGCAAAGAACGCAGAGGCAAACCAACGGGATGAACTTAACATATAATGTCCATTCATAAAGTAAGTAACTCACTGAAAGTGAATTTGAAATTGCATAAATGGTACACTAGACAGCATAAGTGCATGGTCAAGTCGCAAACTGTTTCCCTTGACACGCTTGCTAACGCCATCTATGTGCACGACGTGTAATATCATTATAGATGTAAATGTAAACCTCAGAGGAGCGGCATAGTTTCACTAGATGGCGCTGTTAACACAGATGGAAACAAAAACTAATTCCTCATCTTGGATATAATTATATTTTTCTTGGGTTATTATTTTTCCTATATTATACTGTCAAGTAATCTTGCCAACGCATTATCGATCGATAATGGCGGTATTATGACGCAATTTGGAATGTGCTTTCTATTTATGTGCTACCTTTGTGCATTTATTTTTCTTGCGATGTTTCCGATTCACTACTAGTGAATATCCAAACAATTCCAAAAACACTTCTTTCCCAACATTTTTTTCGTTGGGTGCGGGATTTGAACCCGCGACTCTAAAGCTAGGTCGACAGTTACTTGCCTCGTTAGCCACTCGACCATCGGTTCAATTGACTAGGCAGTCGAAATTCATCATAAGTTTATTTTGCTGCTCAGATATTAATCCATTACGACTATGATTAGTATAATAATCGATGAGGGTAGACGAATGATTCAAAACTACCATACTTATTCGTTTTTATCACAAAGATGTTACATGTTCGTTCGTAGACCTACTTCAGCTGTGTTATTCATATTTTTTTTGGATATCATGAATATTAAAACTAGTTTTCTATGTAATATTGATCTAGTTAAAAGGTCGCAAATATTTGCGATATATAAAGAAGCTACAGAAACTGATCTAAACGTAAGTCGTTATTTTTACATGTTTGTGATATAATTATCTACTATAAGTAACTACTACTTAACTATCATACATTTTTCTGATGATTTATTTACGTATAATATTGTTGCAGCTAAAAAAAGGTTGAGCAAAAGGAAACGTCTCTGCTACACCGACAAAGAACGGCCACCAGCCATGGTAATGGACTACAAAGAAAATGATTTTGAATCGACAAGGCATTTCGTTGATTTATTGCACACAAGTGTGGACTGTTCGAGGTGTCTCCATAAAGAGGAGGGTTTATACTATCATGGGCATGCTGTTAAACCCTTGCTTACAGAGAAGCACATAAAACAGCAATTTGATACAATTTGGACACTGGACTAAATGTCATGTTTAGTGACGAGAAGTGAGAAGTGTTTAAATCTATTCAAAAGGACAATATAAGTTCACGTTCAGTGATCACGTAGTGCCTAACATGGAATCTGGTGGTATACCTAACTGAGAACATGTAAGGTTTGAAGAAAGACAGACCGGGTTATATATAAACAAGTGACAAAAGTAACATATGAGTAGGATATTGTTTTCATCATGCTTTTTTAACCCTATAGATACTATTAGTAATAGATGTGTTAAGTTAAGGAAAATTATTATTAAACAACATAATCATGTTAATTAACGAGATCGAGTGACATAGATAACCGTGGAATCCTACCATTATAATCTATAGAAAATTTGTTTAAGCGGATAACCCACATTCCACACAAGCGAAAGCCCAGTTCGTCGTTGCTAACGGAAGGCCAGAAAACAAGGTTGTAATTTGACCTATGATATGGCTGTCTGAAGTGAAGAGTGAAAAAGTGAAGTGTATTAAATCCAGTCAACAGGGCCATTTAAGTTTATGGTGTTATAATAATACGCGCCGTGATAGTGGTCGCGTAGTTCCTAATATAGAAAAAGTGCAGATGCTGTCGGCCAAAGAGTACGGATTACGTTAACATTTATATATTCTATAAACCGGGTTATCCTAAATTAATTTAAAAAATATATATTGTTTCAGTAGGTAGGTATTAATATGCCGTTTGCTTTACTTTTTTATATTTTTTTACTATTTAAAATGTGATATTTCATAAGATCAAACAAGTGTAAGTAACGGTGAAAGCCCAAATAAAATTATTATGATTATTTTCAAATCAATAACACAATAATTCATGGTTTGAACGCTCACATATAGGAATAGATATATTATGGCAATTAACACCTTAATGCATTCTGCTGATTTGAATGTTAGATAACCCGGTTGTAAGTTAATATTGTCAATATTATATTTATTGGGGTGAAGCTTCAATCTTTTTCCAATTATGGAAATGAAACTTAAGCTATTACCTCAATAAAAATGTTACAAAGTTGATAGGTAACTATTACTAAGTAGTATTATAAAATTGCTTTAACAGAACTGTAGTGAACAAAATAAACATATTAAAACATAAAATGCTGTTTTAATTATTTAAGTTATGAATATATAACTTTCTTTATGACTAATATTTGTATATAAAGAACTTTCATCTATAGAAATAGAACAAATATAAAAAAAATACAAAAACATCCCATTAGCTGTGATTCGAACCTCGATCGTTCTAGGCCGCTGAGCCTAGAGCACATGTCTTAATCCATTGAGCTATCTCAACATTATAGGTAATGGTGGAAATATAGCATTCACATACCAGTGGTATCGCACTTAAATACAGCTATTATAAATTAGCATTTAATAGCCTTGTTAATAATTATACTAATATGAGTATATTTCTGGTGATAACAGGTGTCAATTTATAGGTATTTAATGTGCCTAGTATAGTGCTTATTTTCCGCGGTATCTCTAAATAGTAGCGCCAACAACGCCATCTAGTTTAATTATTGCGCACCACGTGCAACTGTGTGAGCAGCAGACGTCAAACGATGCAAGCGAAACTGGGCCGTAAGGTGTCCATGCATTATTGCAGCCGATAGTACACTCTATACCAACTTAAAAAGCTACATTCTTACAGACTTTCCACTTCATAATATACTTAAATTGAAAGAGGTACGTGTAAAATCAGTATCGAAAACTAATTATAGCATTGCTAAACTATATTTAAGAGACAGCGATTGGTTTGCGCTATTGTCAGATAAAACATCGTCAATTAGTGGGTAAAAGTCGCAAAGTAAACTCCAACGCAGCGGGCAAAACTGATTTTTTAAGGCGCCGTAGGTTCAGCGAAGTTAAGCGAACAGAGTTTTTGAAACAATATAATGCGTCTGTTTATAATAATGTGGTTTCAAAAAAATACGAATAGTAATCTTGAGGCTTTTCTGCTTCGAAACATGATTAAGTAAACTTCACTCGATAGAAAAAAATCACGAACATTTAAAACACACAAACGGTTTAAAACACACAAAAATACACATAAAATATTCGTAACAAATTATGCACAAAAGCTATAAATATTAAAATGGCTTCTAAAAATCGGCAATATCATGTTTGAGGGAAAACAGTGTTTACATTTTTATTTATTTAAACGGCCAAAACATTAAAATTAAAAAACATGATATCCGCGCTTCCGAGCACGCACTTCCATCTCGCTCACGCTTATGCTCAGTGAGAGGGAGAGAAGATCATGAACCTACGGCGCCTTAACGCATTTGACACAAATACAGAAACTTACCATGCTGTAGAGCTTTAAATACAACTGTAAGTCTGACTATAAGAGTTTAAATTGTACAAAAGAATATAATTTATTACATTTCGAGCTTTTTTTAAAGCTTCATTTCCAGAACTCGGTAGTGAATTGTATTGTTCTATCTTAACGGTCTTATTTACCAGTTTTATCACAAGTTAACTTGTTCAAAGTAAACAAGGCCAAAATAGACATTAAATTGCTTTTGTGTTTTAAATGAATTTGCCATTGTGTCTGGCGAAAAGAAACGGCTATTTATTTTTAATTAAAAAAGTGTTCGCGGGTCAAGAGTCTCCCTATTATTATTGTATTACAGTTATGAACCTTAAAGCCTACGTAATAAAAGTTATAAGGGAGGCCATGTTTTTTCTTTTGGCAAATTAGCGGCTGTCCAGTTTGCGGTGGACTGACGGATAGGCGTATAATGAATGGCGTCGCTCCGTGGATGACAAATTGGCTTATAATACTCGTAGTTTTGATTACAGAGTGCTTTTCACCGAATTCAAACATATATATTTATAACGTTAGCAAGTATTTGAGGCAGCCCATTTTCTGCCGGAAATTTTGAATGATTTGTTACATGTCTGTCATGTGGGTATTATCACTGTTTTGCGTTATAGCGGTCGGTTACCTGCCATCAGGAAATTGTGCAAAACATCGCAGTAATAGTGTGTTTTTGTATACAGCCTGGAAATCTAATACGAGCAAAGAATTAAACCAGACATAGGGTTTAATACCGTAATCATTAATTACTGGGACTTTTTAAGATATACTTAATAGAAAGCCTGTAATTAATTTTTCAAAAATTACCGAGCAGCAATGTAACGCAAACGTAGCTGTCCAAATACTTGACAAGTAACTGTCAACGAGCCTTAACTTGAATATTTTGCGTTACATTGCGGGCTGAATTATTTTGTATGGTTAATTTTTTCGTTGTAATTTTAGACAAAAGGTATCTAAATAAACTTCTTACGTCCTGTACTAACCACCATTTAAAGATTTGCTCGTATTAGATTTCCACGCTGTATATTGATATGTAGTTAGTCTTTAAGGTATTTGTTATATGGGCCTTGATGCCTGATTTAAATTATTAAATAAATAAAATTTGGAACGTTATTTTTTGCCATAATCATCATTTTCCGTAAAAATAATAAACTCTGAAACCGTAACATTTTCATAAAAAAATATATATTTTTTTTATTATTATTTTTTATTATCCAAAATACTTAAAAAACTATTTACATTTGCATTCGAATAGCGAGCGAAAACCACGCACGGTTTATCTGTCACTATTGTCGCTCGTTTTACAGTTGTTGTTAAAAATTAAAAAAGAAAAAAGAAAAAAAAAAAACTTTGTATTGAACCCTTTAGTATTATGAAAACCTTGAAATGCTGTCAGTTTCTGAGAAAAACGAATAAGGACTAGATTAACGTTTATATTCGTAAGTTAGCTTTATCTTAAAGGATTAATAGTGCTCAGTACAGAACCAAGCCTCCCTCGGGAAGTATATAATACTATTATTCACTAAAAGGCTTCTAAATCATATTTAGTATCTTCGTAAAACGTATATAAATATTACGTATTCATCAGTAGAACGGTTCTCCGGGGAGGTGTAGGTAACAGAGCAAAGCCTAGGTTAGTTCCCGGGTTTTTCAGACGTTTCATAATTTAATACAATATTTGAGACATGAATCACGAGTCCCACAAGGGGCGACCCTGGGCCTGTGGCGCTAAGAGCTCGGATTTAGGAATAAAACATGAAGAAGTACTTACGTGTGGTATTCGTTTTTAGGGTTCCGTAGTCAACAAGTAACCCTTACCTATAGTTTCGCCTAGCCCGTCCGTCTGTGTCCGTCGACGACTTTGCTCATAACCCTTACAACTAGAAAACTATTATTCGGCATGGGTATATAAATCAACCACGCCGACAAAATATATTTTTTTTTATGGTAAGACCTTCCCCTACACGTAAAGTGGGGATGTAAACATTTTTTTTCGATAAACCTTCATTGTGAGGTATCGTGGGATAGCTTCTTCATAAATATTATGGGTTTTTATAAATCATTTTTCAAATCAGTGACTGGTTCGCGAGATATTGGGCCTTAATTTAACCCTTAAATGCATAATGATGTATACTGGGTGGAACAGATCGATGGACTTTTAAGCAAATGGGATATAGATCAGGTTTAGTGCTTTACTTCTCACCTAGTAACCATATTAATATTTCTAACGGTTACCGAGATACAACTTGTTAAACTTTGGTGAAAAAAACTGTATGTTTCAACCCTATCCAGCAGATTCAATGAAGTCAGCAAGATTCTTGTGACTTGTGACATGTGTCAATTTCAAATGAAAATAATAACTATGTATAGTATTAGGGTTGTCACTAAGATAAAATATTTCGATTTTTCTTTTTTTTTTTCTTTTAAATCCAGCTTAACATTTATAATAGATCGTTTGTACGTCACTTATATAACACTGTCCTTTCAGCTTAGTCCAAGGAAATGTTCCTCCCTGTATATGCATCGTATATTGTATATGTTTTTTTAAATACTATGATTTTTTTTTTTATTTTTCCCTCAATCTATACAACATGACACATCTATTTCATTTTATTAAAAAGTTATACAAAAAATCATGCATTTAAGGGTTAAAGCCCTAATTTTTGTTCGCACTTGGCCGGTTTTTAATACTACGTCACTGGCAAACAAGCGTCCGGCCTGTCTGGTGGTAAGCGGCAGTCACCGCAGCCTAAGGACGCTTGTAACTCCAGGCATAAACCCCTTTCTTAAAGAACCCCATATATAGTCCGTTGAAAAAGCGACTCTACCATTCAAGCAATTAGATTAAAATTTCATTGGCAGTTTTATAAAATGTGAGCGGTGATGTGTAGGGGTACCTTCTCATTCCTCTCAAGGCTGACGAGCGGTTGCCTGGTTCAAGCGGTGTTGACCGCTAAAGTAAATAGTAATAGGTTTCCAGGCAGTTGAACACCATTTAGGTACTTACAGTGGTCGACACGAGTCTAAATGGAGATGGCTGGAGGGCTGAGTCCCACAAACCCTCATAGGTACATAACTTGGGTTGATTTTTGAGTCATACCAATAAAATTCTAACTTACTTAACTTCAAAATGTTTCGCTTGCTCGCTCTTACTCGGTTCCGGGCAAAACACATCGAAATTAAATTGTAAGGACAACGCCCTAGTCCTCGACAGTGCACTAGTGTATGACATATATGCGAACACATGACATGGCTTAAATTCGAATGAATAAAAAACCATTTAGTTCGAATTTAACCCATATTGCTTTGACATAAAGTGCCTATGTCATAAGTGGTGCAACGTTCGTAGGACTAGAAGGTTTGCCTTATCCCGTTTAATACTGCAAATGGCAAAACGATTTTCCGAGTACTAGGTACTTAGTTCTTGCCTCAATATCTCTTAAAAAGTAAGACTGCTAGACTCTAATGTATGTCTAACCCGGCCACTAAGTACTTTAAGAATGATTAATCAACATAAGTAATTACTCCATTTGTGAAGAAAAACTTCTCTAGGGATTAATAGTTGGTTCGCCATTTTAAAAACTCGGGGAACATGCAGTTTTAAAGCGGATTATGTGGCTGGAGTCGGGGATAAAATTAAAGTAGTCTTGGTTCAGTTTTAATTTATGTGCACTAATGTGCATTTATTTATCTTATGGACATTTATAATTTTTTGTCAAACAGAGTAATCGTTATGATGTTAATGAGGTCGCAAAGTATACTACTCAAAAGAAAATAAGGGCCACTTACATATTTCTGTTTTTGAGTAAATTTTTAGATGTTAACTAATTAATAAGTGACTAATTAACTTGAAACTTTGTAGAAAAATGACTTATTAGAATACAAAAAAGAACTGTCAGCGTTTTAGAAATTTCCACCCCTAAGGGGGTTAAAAGGGGTGCCAAGTTTGTATCCGAAACTATTGGGACTAGAAACTTGAAATTTACACCAGAACTTCCTTTAATGACGGAGGCAAGGGATAAGACGGGATTTTTGGAAATTCTATCCCTAACAAGGTCAAATAGGGGTACAAATTTTGTATGAGAGAAACATTATTTTTTGAACTAGAGACTTGAAACTTTGTAGAAAGATTACTTATTAGAATACAAAAAAATACATTTTGTGCGTTTTTAGAAAATTCTATCCCTAAGGGGGGTAAATAGAAGTGCAAAATTTGTATGGAGGGAACTTTACTTTTTGAGCAAGAAACTTGAAACTTTGTAGAAAAAATATTTATTAGAATACAAAACAAAAGCTGTCAGCGTTTTAAAAAAATCCACCCCTGAGAGGGTTAAAAAGGGATGCAAGGTTAGGATGAGAAACACTTTGTTTTAGCTAGAGACTGCAACGTTGTAAAAAGATTAATTATACAATAAAAAAAACACTCAGCGTTTTAGAAAATTCCATCCCCAAGGGGGTTAAAAAGGGATGCAAGGTTGGTTAGGATGAGAAACATTTTTTTTGAGCTAGAGACTTGCAACGTTGTAGAGAGATTACTTATTAAATGCTCCCATAACCGAAAAGAAGGTAACATTTGATTAAACCTGCTGATTATAATGTATTCTCTAACACCGTGATTTTCCTTTCAAAACTATACAGGTAACCCGGACTAACGTGAATAAGGACGGATTTCGGCAAAAAAATCCAGTAATGTAGGTTAGAAGACATAAAAAAATATCTTTAATACTTTATGAAAAATGTAAGCTGTAACATCTGTTGATGATTCTTAACCTATTTATTTATGTTTGTAAAAACGGAGTTTTCAATTTAGATTTAGCAATTTAAACTAACGAACTCATCGCACTGTTACCTTTTACTCTTAATCCCTGAACGGATTGACTTTTTCCGTACAGATAATTTGAGACCCTTGGAAGGATATGGGATAGTTTTTATCTCGAAAACCATCCCTTAAGATGGTAGAAGTGTGTTTGGGACAGCAATAATTAGGCTTGCGCCTTACATAATTTAATACCAATATTTTTTCTAAGACGATAACAAGTTCTACGCGGACGATGTTGTCGTGGGCAACAGCTATAGATATTATAAAACTTTTGCGTTACTAATCTATTATATTGCCAGACAACGCATAGCCTTAACCGCTAACGATATAAGCATGAAATTTGGAACATATATTCTTTACAGTACGTGGACATTCCTTAAAGGGGTGAAAACTTGGTTACTGTGCGTAATGTACGCTAAGTTTAAGTTTGGCTATAGATTTATTTGTGTTAGTTTATTTCTATAAGTGAGAACCTGTAATTGGCTATATGGTTTTATTATTTTGTCTATAAATATGTTGCGCTGTTGGTTTTCCATGTATCAATAAATAAATAATTAAATAAATAAATAAGAGGTCGAACCGTTGTTGTATGGAAATCGTTCATTTGGAAAGTTATAGACTTGAATTTTTGTATGAAGGTTTCTTACTAAAAAGCAAAACAAACGATTTAGCGTTATTATAAAAATTCATCCCCTAAGGGGGTTAAAAAAAAGTTGAAAGTTTGTATGGGAAACATGTCGTTTTAAAAGTTAGACATTCAAAACTTCGGTCACAAGCTCTTAATGTACAGTCAAAAATATTGATAAGGGTTTATTTTCTAATTCATCCCTTGAAGGGAGCAGGTTTCTTTTATAATATAATTTACTCTCTAACGCCGTCAAATGGGGACGGCGGATGGAGATGGAAAGTTCTACGTCTTTTAGCATTAGATAAGTTTGCTTTCAAAACTATACCTAGGTCGCCCGGACTAACGTGAGTAAAACTGCTGGACGGAGATAGGCAAAAACTTCCAGTAATGTAGCTTTCTTTATGAAAAAGTATACGATTTAAGCAGAAACGTCTGTGGAGATATTTATAATTGTAAAAACGGAGTTATCCATTTAAATTTAAACTAATGAACCCATCTCACTGTTGCCTTTTACGCTTAATCCCTTAACGGATTTAGATGAAATTTTGGGTACAGATAATTTGAGACCCTAGGAAGGATATAGGATAGTTTTATCTCGGAAATCTTCCCTTTAAATATAGTAGAACTGTGTTTGGGTCGGCGATAATTAAGGTTCCGCCTACAATTATTTTTCTAAGACGGTAACAAGTTCTACGCGGACGAAGTCGCGGGCAACAGCTAGTTAACATATATTTTGTTTGATGTGCTAGAACAAATAGGTTTTGTTAAAAAACTGCTTAAATAACATCAATTTCACCAAATTAGGTTTTGTCAGCCTCTGCACGGTAGGGAGGTGTCGGTGGAGAGCGGCGGCGGTGGTAACATAATTGCTCAGCTCGGCAAAAAGCTCGAAGCAAAGGACAATGAGCGCAAAACGTCCCCACCAACACAATGAGAGACATGCCTCATTTAATAAATCTTTATAAGAGGAGGTTTCAGCGCTGTATAATGCTCTTGTGAGAAGCAAATTAGAGTGCAATGCTGCAGTATGGGGACCACACGAGAAAAAGTATATCCTCATGGTAGAAAGGATGCAGAATAAGTTTACCAGGTATCTGTACTGGAAACGTTATGGAGTCTACCCTTTCTATCCTTTGATGTATCCTACAGACTTCGTCATAGGCATGGTAGGGTCTTATCTGCAACCCGGGTATATTGCAGCAGTTAGGTTTGGGTGTGCCGGACGGGTACGCGGGGCGGCGGCGGCGGCCGCGGCTGCTGGCGGAGCCGAGCGGCAGAACCAACTTGCTTCGTAAACCGCCTCTCACTCGCGCCGTACACACACTAAACCTAGTTGCTGACCAAACTGATATTTTTCATTGTTCAATGTACGAATAAATAGGCATGGTAGGGTCTTATCTGCAACCCGGGTATATTGCAGCAGGTAGGTTTGGGTGTGCCGGACGGGTACGCGGGGCGGCGGCGGCGGCCGCGGCTGCTGGCGGAGCCGAGCGGCAGAACCAACTTGCTTCGTAAACCGCCTCTCAGTCGCGCCGTACACACACTAAACCTAGTTGCTGACCAAACTGATATTTTTCATTGTTCAATGTCCGAATAAATAGGCATGGTAGGGTCTTATCTGCAACCCGGGTATATTGCAGCAGTTAGGTTTGGGTGTGCCGGACGGGTACGCGGGGCGGCGGCGGCGGCCGCGGCTGCTGGCGGAGCCGAGCGGCAGAACCAACTTGCTTCGTAAACCGCCTCTCAGTCGCGCCGTACACACGCTAAATCTAGTTGCTGACCAAACTGATATTTTTCATTGTTCAATGTCCGAATTTGTTAGAGTGTGTCTGTGTTTCTTGTGCAAGTATAATAATTAGGTTAAATCAATAAGGTATTTAAGGCGCTATTGCATTAGGTTAACCTGTAAAAATAGTTGCTATATTGAAATAAATAAATAAAAATAAATAAAGAGGATTGTTTTTTTACGAAGACCGATCGTAATGCATGGGGTTTTCTTGAAAAATCAAATTTTACAATATAAAGGCTATGTTAACTACTGTATGGTAACCACCACCATCCATTTTTGGAAGAACCCCGTTGATATCTGAGTCAATAACGGTGATTACACGTTTTATGGCCCATTACAATCATATAACCAATGCCCCGTGTGGTGTCGGGTTAGAATAGCACCACCCGCTTTCCTGGGTGTCGTAAGAGTCTAAGGGAACAGGGTTGAAGTGTGTTGTTGGCGATGGGCTAGCAACCTATCACTGCGATATCACATTTTGTCGATCTTTTATACCCACATTTATGCTAACAGTGGCACTGGACACAAGATTCATGTGCTCTGCCTACCCCTTTCAGGGATAAAGGCGTGTATGTAGCAGTAGAATGCTTGTTCTCCTCTCCTCTTAAATCTTCCGGTACAGTCACAACGATAAACCTTGATCTCCGCGGTTACTAAATGGCTAAGACAGCGAAACGGTGCCGACTGTCCCCACAAATAGCGATCCTTGACAAAATCAGTTATCATGCGAATGGCCGGATGAAAGTCTAAGTGGCATGTGTTGTAGTTGCAATCCTTTTTCTGACCGACATTTTATAACATTGTTATTGGGTTTTGAATCTTCTCGTGGAGACTGTACAGTCGCTTTTAGTACATATTACTCATATTAGGTAGGTATAATAATACGTTGAGAGGGTCGGATGGTGTCTAGTATCAACTGTTGGATTCTGTCGAGGTCTTTTATATGACATATCACTATGTTTCTGAATTTAACGAATGTTCGTTTTATCGAATACTAGCTGCCCGCGCGGCTTCGCCCGCGTATTGCGCCCGCGTATTATTCTACAAGCATTTTTACTCGGTTGTTTAGGTCATATTTGTGGGATTCTGACGGGCCTCTTAATTAAAAACGAGATTAATCACTATAGTTTATTTTGTACTTAAACACCTTATTTTAATCTATTATTTATTTATTTCTCTAAAATCACGCACGTATTCGTTCTTCGTTCAAATCGTTCTCCCCGTCCCTTTTCGCACCTCTCGTCATCCTTCTCGCACACTTACGTTCCGTTTCACCCTATTCCCTTACGTTCCATTCCTACATTCGGCCATCCTGCGTCGTATCTGCCCTCAGATATGCCATACACACTCTTCCATCATGTTCATTCATTCATCTTAACATCATACTTAAAAAAAAACATCTCAAGTACTTAGGAATCTTAATACTACATTACACCATAGCCATGTTCATTTCAAATACAAGACAACAGTTATCTATGCATGTTTAGAGCTATTACATTACACTACATGGCATCTTTAAGAAATATAAACAAAATATTACACTATTCATCTTTGTTGATAAGACTCTTTGCATTTTTACTGCTTATGTTACACAAACAACTTGAGATAAGTACTAACTGTAACATTAAGTACAGCTGGTCAGTTTCAAACAAACTTAACTTTCTTTATCTCTACAAAAACATAATATTACACCATAAACATCTCAATAACGATAAATCTATAGCTCTGTGAGATCTGGTTAACTAGTTACTAACTGAGGGTTCCACCTTAACTAACATCTTTAAAATTAAGTAAGTAACCAAGTTCAGTCTCAAAACTTCTACACCAATTTGAACGAAAAATACACATAATAAAAATAAAAATAAATGCTACTCTCTCATACCTGTTTCACTCACAGTCATCTTCTTCAGGCCATCTCTTCATGTAATCTGCAGATGTGGCTGTACTGATTGGCCCTTCTGTGCCTCTAAACAGCTTCACCACGTCGTAGCGGTCGTTACGCTTCACTTTGACGACCTTATAAGGTCCAAAGAATTTGGGTTTCAACTTCAGGCCTGGCCCGAATTGCGTCCTTTTGATTGCGACCAGATCCCCCACCTCATACTCGGAGCTCTGCTTTCTCTTCTTATTGTAGGTATTTCTATTTTCTTCCTGGACTTTCTGAATTTGATCTCTGGCCTTCTGCCTCAAGCTTTCTCTACTTTCATTGTACTGCAATATACTTTCTTGCACTAGCAAGTTTAATATTTCTACATCCTCCTTGCAGTTCATCTTAGTTCCAGTAAGCAGTTGGAACGGTGTGGTATCTATGCTTCTTTGGTATGTACTGTTAATCGCTCTTTGCACTCGTCCCACATGCTTATACCACGATGACTGGTCTTCGATGCACAGCTTTGTCAGCATCGGGATCATTATTCGATGTACCCGTTCAACCTGGCCGTTGCCTCTCGGGATGCCTGTTGTAATGGTGACATGCTGTATACCTTCATCTTCACAGTACTTCTTAAACGCTCCACTTGTAAATGCAGTCCCTCTGTCTGTTATGATTCGTACAGGGTTGCCGAATGCCTGTTGGTGTAGCTGCATCTTACTTATAACTTCTGCGCTGGATGTTGATTTTGTTGGATATAGCCAAACAAATTTGGTAAACCCGTCAACCACAGTGAGTATGTGATTATACATCTTTCTTGTGTCTGTAAGCGGTCCAATGTGGTCCAGATGCAGAGTATGCAATGGAGTCCCTTCTTTTCCTATAGGATTTAAATATCCTTCTTGCTTGCCCTCTTTCCGGCTTGCTAACAGACATGGTATGCAACCAATGATCACTGCCTCTATTTTTCTGTCCACATTCCTGATATAGTAATCTTTGCCTATTGCTTCTTTCATTTTCTTCATAGCAAAGTGACCGTGGTTATGTACTTGCTTGATTACTTCTTTTTCCATTAATTTAGGTACAACGAGCTGCCTTTGATCACCTTTGAAAAGCACTCCTTGTTCTAAATAATAGTCGTTATAGTGGCCATCTTTCAAAATCAGCTGTTTTATCGCCTCAAGGTCGTCATCCCTCTCTTGAGCCTGGCTAATCTTATCATGTAAACTCACCACCATGGCTACATATGGGATTCGGCTGAGTGCATCTGCGTGTGGCATTCTGCATCCGGGTCGATGTTCCACTACATAGTCATATTCACTCAGAAGTAACACCCATCTGGCTACCTTTGCCGTTAGGTCCTTCTTCTTCAAGGTAAGCTCAAATGCCTGGCAGTCTGTGATAATCTTAAAGGGCCTACCAAACAGGTAATGGTGAAACTTCTTAACACCTTCTACTATTGCAAGCGCTTCAAGCTCATAGCTTGAATATAGACTTTCAGCCTCGTTTGTCCTCCTACTCCTGTAGTATACAGGGTGCAATTCTCCTTCTTGATTCTGCTGCATGAGAATAGCGGCTAAAGCTTGGCTAGATGCATCTGAGTGCAGTTCTGTATGTTGCTTCTGGTCAAAAATCATAAGTACCGGCTCACTCATCAGCTTTTGTTTCAAAATATTGAACGCTTCTCTCTCTTCTGGCCCAAAGATAAACTTCACATCTTTCCTCATCAAATCTATTAGCGGCCTTGCTATCTGTGCATAGCCTCTTATATACTTCCTGAAATAGGATGTCAGCCCGACAAAGCTTTGGATCTGCTTGACATTCACAGGCTCCGGATATTGTGCAACTGCTTCAATCTTCTCTGGACTGGGTTGTACTTGCCCGTCTTTAATCAAATGTCCTAAGTATTCAATTTCATGCTGTATCAATCTGGCCTTCTTCCAATTGATTTCAAGCCCGTACTCCGCAGCCACTTCTAGTACTCGTCGTAGTCTCCGTAGAGCATCTTGCTCACTCTGCGCTGGAATAACAATGTCATCAATGAATATCATCATAATACCCGCTTGTATCAAGTCTTTAAATATAATGGTGATGAACCTCATGAAGTACTTAGGCGATACCGAAAGTCCAAAAGGGGCCTTAAGGAACTCCCATTGACCGTGGTGCGTCACAAATGATGTGAATGGCACGGACTCCTTACTAACTCTCAAATGAAAGAATCCATTTTTAAGATCTAGGACACTGAACACCTTACCATCTCTCAGCTTGTCGATTAAATCCTCAATCAATGGTAGAGGGAATTCATCTTTCACCATCTTCTTGTTCAACTGCCTATAGTCGACACACACCCTGGTTGCACCATCTTTTTTTTTTACAAGGACTAAAGGGCTACTATATTCGGAGAAACTCACCTGCACAATTCCTTTCCGTATCCACTCATCTACCTGATCTTCCACTATCTTCTGTTCTATCAATGCCAGTCTTCTTGGTCGCTGCGCCACCGCGATGTCATCTTTAAGTATAATTCTCAGCTCGATCGGCGCCTCTTTTGTCTGGACCGGATTGTACTGCGTTACCAGCTGCTGCACCTCTTCTTTAATGCTTTCATCGCGGATATGACCTGCAATGTCACCCTCATTCACACAACAATTCACCCTCGCCAACCATTCCTCACCCTCAGGTAACAACAAGACGGAACCCTCGCGCATAACCATCACAACATTATTTAAAAATTCCTGACCTAAAATTACTTTATAGGGCATACAGTCTTTAGGTACGATGTGGAAAACAACCTCGTCATAACACCTTCCGTCGATAGAAACGCTTTCGTAAAACTTCCCGCACGATTTTATTTTTGACAGTCCGAGTCCCGCTAAAATCGTGTTGTCGGCGCACTTTTCTACGTTAAGTTCAGTATAAACGTCACTGGCCATCATATTAATTTGGCTGCCCGTATCAATTAACGCCTCCACGTCAGTGCCGCACAAACTAATTATCTTAACCGGCGTATTTTGCTCTTTTCCGTCTTTGTTTACATCTTTCCAGCCTTCGTCCACCATATTTGATCTGATATGGCTGTCCATCGTTCTATTGGCCGAAAGTCCGAACATGGCCGCTTGCCTCGTTTCCGTCGTGTTCTGCTTTACCGACGCTTGCTGTCTCGTTCTCTCCACAGGGCCGCTTACGCGATAGTCGCGATACTCGCGAAACTGCTTTGCCGACGATTCGCCCATGTTGGCAGCGCCGCTGCTTTGCTCGTTCGGACACTGCGCACCAATGTGACCAAACATATTACAACGGAAACACTTTGTTCCGTTTGGACACGCCGTGGAAATATGACTCGGATCGCCACACTTAAAACATCTTTTGCATGCCAATTGTTGATGTTGTCGACCCGCTGAATGTGCCGCTGATGTGTATGATTGATATGATACAGATGGTTTTCTATGTTTTTCAGTGTTCTTCGTCTTAATTTTTTCATAAAGAACGAGTTTTTCTTTAAGTACAGAGTAGGATGTGACCCCATATAACATCATTTTATTTACTTCTTGGTCCACGATGCCGTCCACTATGTACTGTATCGCGACGTAGTCTGGAAATTTGGCCCTTTTGCCCAGCTCCTTCATAACTAGCATGTACTGATAACATGTTTCGTCCCGCTGCTTCTTGCGCGCCGCCATAAGCTCGTGCATCTCTTTTACATTGACCGCATCAGGAAATTCTTTCTGTATCGCCGTTTTAAGGTCTTCGTATGACTTGAAGACTTTTTCAGATCGTAACCACAGCTCGGCCGTTCCTGTCAATGACCTTCTTGCTACTATTAACGTTTGCTGATCCGTCCATTTGAAGACCTCACTGTTGTCTTCTATGTCCTGTGCCCATTTTGAAGTCGAATAGGACTTGTCGTCGCCGCTAAATTTCGCGATGCTGTCCGCCATAAAGTTTCCATCCGCCGCCATTTTATCGTCTAGGAATTGAAGTGCCGTCGTTGATAATTTTGCAATTCCGTCTTCGTTTTTCCGTCGTAATCTTCTTACTTCGTTTTAGTAGTCGGAGAACCGTCTTCTTCTTTTTTCAGTTTGTCCCGTAAGCCAACAATAACCGTCGCCGTCTTGCGTCGATACCGCTGCGCCGTGCCCACGTGCCGTCGTAACTTTAAAATCTCGATTTTTGCGAGGCTGTCCCACTTCGACACCAAAATTATGTGGGACTCTGACGGGCCTCTTAATTAAAAACGAGATTAATCACTATAGTTTATTTTGTACTTAAACACCTTATTTTAATCTATTATTTATTTATTTCTCTAAAATCACGCACGTATTCGTTCCTCGTTCAAATCGTTCTCCCCGTCCCTTTTCGCACCTCTCGTCATCCTTCTCGCACACTTACGTTCCGTTTCACCCTATTCCCTTACGTTCCATTCCTACATATTTAATTCTTTGGAAGTGAGGCGAAATAACAACCTTCTCATGACAGTCGCTCTGCGCGGGGAGTCGGACGTCATCCAAATAGTACGTCACCCGCGTTAAGCCGGCTGTACACTTTGGGCCAACGTTGCCGGGTGAGCAGAATGCAGCTATGCGTTAGAGGAAGAGGGCTTTATTTCGTTCTCATTCGTTTGCATAGCTGCATCTTGCTCACGCGCCAACGTTGGCCCAATGTAACGTTGGTGCGTGAGCAGAATGCAGCTATGCGTAAGAGGAAGAGGGCTTTATTTCGTTCTCATTCGTTTGCATAGCTGCATCCTGCTCAAGCGCCAACGTTGGCCCAATGTGTACAGGCTGCGTGTGTGCGCGCGCCCGCTGCTGGCGGTGCTGGAGGCGCGCACGGTAGGTACTTTGGAATGGGGTTACTTTGACTCGGGGGGTCGACATTGATCAAATAGGTTTTACTCCGAAATCATTGTTTTCACTTGTGGGTGAACTGTGGCAATAAATATATTAGTATCCTATTTTGCTGTTTACTCGATTAAATCTTCTTACTTTCAAATATTACTGCTTTTATATGGCATTTTAAATCATCAAAGTAGCCCCATTTTTTCCTAAAGGAACCCCAGTTCACGGAAGCGCGCCGGAGCGCGTTCGCGCTGTCTGACTCTGCTCTATTCGCTCGTGGCATCGCTGCCTGAATTTTACCTGTTTGGTGACCAATACATGATGATGAAATACTGATGATCCTGGTTTACCAGTATTTGCAGCAATACTCAGTATGGAAGCAGTATTGAATGGCCCTTCAAACGCTAATTATTTATCGCGTCAGTAGTAGAGGGTAAGGGGGGAGTAAGGGGCCAGACGGTAGATCTGCTTCTTCCATATCCCCATCTCGCTCTATCATACAGCTGCGTATCGCTCATACCATCCACCAAGCAGAATACCTTTAGTCGCTCGCAGATTATTTCTTATCAGTGAGCGGATTTCAAAATCATCCGGATATTCTGCAATATATTGACAATCCTGTGATACACGTCAATATGCATGTGATCCGGATTGTGATATGGGTGGATCACCAGTATTTAATCACCGAGTATTGGCCGCCTTTGCGTGGCGATGGGTAGCCGTGTGCCGAGAATTTTTGAGATTTTGTGAGGCGATGTACACGCATAAAACCAACTGTTTTTGTGTGTGCACAAATTGTTATAAAGGTGTTACGATTTGTAAGTTGTTGTAGTGTACTTCAGTTATCTGGTTTCTCGGCGTATTGGTTCGATGTAATGGCGTGTAAACAAATTAAATAATAAATAAATATATAGTGTTTTTGTTCACACAGAGACAGTCCATTCAACACACAAACGAGATTTTTTTTATGATTGGTTCCAGAGATTACACCCTCTATGCAATGCATCTATATAATTACTTCCGGGTTGAAAGTTTGTAGACTCTGTGAGTAACGTTTTAAAATGAAATAAACAAACAAACACTAGTATTATAAATTAATGTTTTTCAAATTCCTATTTTTCCTGGAGGATATGAATCAATAATATAATTAACACATTTGAGTCGTTAGGTGTTTATGGTTTTATCCATGACATGATGGTTATTTCATTTAGGTTACCTAGATATTAAATATGGTTTTTTCCTGGATCTCTTATCATCCTTTTAATAATTCGGGTAAAACTGTACCTACATACGTCAAATTATACGCACACTAATTATACTAAACATCGTTTTTCCTTCATTTGTTATTAAATTATCCTTCTAAGGTACTCATATACAATTTAATTACAAGTAACAACAATTATACCCAAAACTATGTACAGTTGACTACAAAGAGATCGATACGGTAAAAGTTATAAAAATATTTATACTTACACGACGACCTTAATGTTAAGGCAATAAAGTCGTGTATACATATTTTTGTAACTTTGGGCGTATCGATCTCTTTGTAGTCGACTGTACTAAAATAAACATAAAATAAACAACTAGATACATACATACACACATACTTACATCAGAGTATTGCAGTCTACTTCTGGTCGTAGGCTTAAACAACAAGTTCATCATTTCATTTCTTTGCCCTTATTCCATTTACTTGGGGTCGGCGCAGCAACTCTTTTTCTTCCACACTTCTCTGTCTGCCGTCATCTCATCACTCACTTCTTGTCTCTTCATATCGTCTCCCACACAGTCCATCCACCTTTTCCTAGGCCTACCTGGTCTCTTAAATCCATCCACATCCATGCCTTAACTAGTTATGCAAATAATGTTTATTTATTATCCTTGTGTCTATCTACAGAAGAAATTCCGGGTTCATGAGATGTTGAGAGTCTATCCTCTATGATACGAGAAATCGTACATACAACAGCCAAGAGATGTAAGTATATTTTTCTCCTTATCACAAGGGAATAAAGCTACGATAGCCAAGTGGTTCAGGCATGCCACTGTCAAGCATGTCACTGTCAGGCATGTCACTGTCAAGCGGCGGTCGTGGTTTTGAATCCCGGCTCGTAACGTGACGGAAAACATCGTGAGGAAACCGATCTAATCCCTATAAGGTCTTGTTTTCCCTCTGGATTGGAAGGTCAGATGGTCGTCGCTTTTCGTTTGCCTATGCCAAATCTTGGGATTAGGTGCCAAAGCGGACTCCGGGCTTCTTTAGGGCACAACTGGGAATAACGCTATAGCAGGACGGATCACAAGGGAATAATGTCCATTCAAAAAAATGGTATTTATCATTTTAAATTACTTGGTATTTTGGTGAGGTAGGGCACAGCGAAAGCAGTAGGGCCCGCTCGAATTTGGAGCAGCCCAACTGGGGAAGTACCTCCGCCTTGTAGAAGACCACAGCCATAATAACACTACAACTTGCTCTGTAGTTGTGTTGTGTTCCTGCAGGTGAGCAAGGCTGCCAGAGCTCCCGAGGATGCGTTGTGTTGAGAGCGAGGAAATCTGTTCCTTCAGCTGTCAACACGGCGAATCCTCAAACATCAAGGGTCGGCAACGTTCGTCCTTTGGAGTTGCATGCGTCTATAGGCTACGGTGTCCGCTTACCATCAGGCGGTCCGTACGCTTGTTTGCCACCGTCGTAGTATAAAAAAAAAAAAACTTATTTAATAACATTGTTACCCGATATTTAACTAGATGCATACATAGAGACATACTTACATCAGACTGTGTATTTGTTAGGTATAGTTACTATACCCAGAACTTGATGCTGGAGGAACGGGATCTCCTAACAAACTATTACCCATACTTACTAGCAGGTCCCAACCTTTTCTTCCATAAACGCAATTTTGTGACCAAATAATCAAAAAATCATATTTTTTGAATTACCTACACTTTTTTCACATGGATTAGAAGATGTAGTGCGAATTTTTGAGGCTATCTTTTGCCTAGCTTTATTTATTTATTTTTTTTTTTCACGGACACTACTCAAAATCAGAAAGCAATATTTTTTGAGAAACATAATGCTGTTGCGAGTTGTTTTCAAGTTTTTAGGTTTATTCGTTTATGAAACATTCACGTTTCTTCTTCCCCTACTTAACCCTTTATCCGTAGAGCTAATTTCGTTACATCTACCAACGTTAGACATAATTCTCACTAGCCCTTGAGGTCATGTAGTCACTTCATGTGATTTACCATCGTCAATATACTCCCATACAATTTAGGTAGGAACGTATGAGATAATATAAATAATATTCCAAAGATAAGTCTGTATACTGTGTTGTCGCTTTGTTAGTTGGTATGCAAAGGCTAATCTTAGAACAGGGGGCCTAGACAAGGTTACAATCGACAAGCGTTAACGCTAACGCTTACGAATAAAATGTATGGGAATGACAGATGTTAACGAAAAGTGTTTCGTCGGCATCTGTCATTCCCATACATTTTATTCGTTAGCGTTGGCGTTAGCGCTTGTCGATCGTAACCTTGTCTACGGCCCCTGATCTGATAACCATGGAACCAGTAGGTAACTAATTATGTATGGCTTAATAACTAACTGGAATTTTAACGCGTAAGCGCATTAATCTTAGAACTAAAAAAAAAACAGCCAAGTGCGTGTCGGGCCACGCGCAGTGTAGGGTTCCGTAGTTGCCTGTCTTTCTTAGTTACATCGGCACGCGCACGCCAACTTAATGGTTACGTCGGCCGAATTTGTACGAAAGTTGGCCTTTCAGAGTACATTTTAAATTGGTCGACTATTACTCGGCAACTAGTTATGCCTACTTAACCGTGATAGTTTTCCTTTTAAATTCATTATATGTACCTACTACTGCCAGGATATTTTTCACATTCCCAGTAGCAGCCATTTAGCCGACAGTGGGGGACACATGACTCGAACAAAAATTTGGGGTTTAAAGCCCAATATCTACAAACGAATCACTGATTCGAAAAATCGTTTTAAAAACCGATAATATTTTTGAACAAGCTATCCAACGATACCCTATACATATAGATCACGCATATGCATCTACTTCGCGTGTCCGAGTTCGGTCTCCGAGTTGGCCGTCCGACTGTCATTCCGCGCGCGTCTGTTGTAGTAGCCAGTTGTCCGTGTATATTAAGATTCCTTATTGCAGAATCGATTTTGCGTGGACAACGGGGAATTCACATCACAATTCGCCCTTGTGACGTCACAGTAGGTAGAAAAAAGTGACACGGTCGGTTTTCATACAGATTGAGGTGTTTAAGTTATCTAGTGTAGGTATATCTGTGGTTTAACGAGAAAAAAAAAATACACCCCCTCTTTAGGTGTAGGAGATACCTCTCCTACACCTAAAGAGGGGTACCCCCCAAGAGAAGATTTTATTCTTCTGTTTGTCGGCCTGATTGATTTATATACCCATGCCGAATTACAGTTTTATAGTAGTAATGGTTACTGAGCTAAGCCGAAGACGGACGGACGGCCAGACGGACATGGCAAAACTATAAGGGTTCCTTGTTGACTACAAAACCCTAAAAAATCGTGTACACAATACATGCCATGATATAATACACGTTATCTTGATACGTATACAGCACTGTATAGCGTGGGTGTACATTTTAAGGTTTTTTTCCTGTACCAACTTCCTTCCTGCTGCTCGATTCCCCGATCGATCGATCTTTGATTACCCCTCTGATACCTTCTACTACTTATTCAGTTTCGAAATTAGTTGCAACTGGATCGGTGCTGTGTGGTGACCACTGACGAAAAGGAAGGTTAGTAATTACGTTATTTTTACAAGCTTTTATTTAATTGTATACAGAGTGTTCTAAAGGCGCAAACGGATGATATGAGGCCCAAGTCATAACAGTATTGAAAAAAATATAATAAGTTTCTGTCAAAAAAATATTTTTTACAGCTTTAATTGCCGACTGTTCTTTTCAGTATACCATCATCAACTTCTTGGAGGATGGGGTAACGTCGGTTAAATACTGAATTCCTATGGCCACCTTCTGTCTCCATCAGCAGATCAGCCTGATTGTACCATAATATTATACAAATACCCAAAATTACAGCTCAATCGGATAACGGCAAGTGACTGAAAAAAATATTGCAAGTTTTGAGGGATAACTTAATATAAAACTTGTAAAAAAAAAATTCAAGTCAAGTTAAACAAAACATTTTTTACTGGAAATTGAACTTTGAACCTCCTATGTATTCCACAATTGTATTATAAACATGCATCTCACACTCCTTTAAAAATACAAGTATTAGGTACTTCAATAATCTATAAAGTAAGCACCAGTTGAAAACGACAAAAATGTAAACAAACAATGTATTGAATTTGACATATTAAATTTGTTTGTTAACATTTTTTTTGTTTTCAACTGGTGCTTACTTTGGTAAGTGTTATACCATTTTGACTAAATAGGCCATCTTTTGAAGCTACTTGCCAATTTAGCGGAGTAATTATTTTTTTTAGTACAGTCTGTTAGAGTTAGTTGGCGTAACGATTAAATAAGTGCATGTTTGGGAAAAATGTGTAATTTTAATTAAATAGGAGGCATTTCTTTTTTTTATTGTCGGGTTATTGACGGTTGCATACCAATAAAAATGTTAAAGAAAAGTAAACTTTTGTAGCCTTAATACTACAGTAGTACTATATACTTTAAACATCATTACAGGGTGTCCATCTTTAGAAAAAAAACCGTTTTTTTTTTAATAATAATAAGACCGGTTTTTTTTTTTAACTTAACTGTTAAGCCAAAAATACGTTTCACCGGATCTGCCGTATTACCAGATTTTCCCTATTTTAACCTATAAGTCGAGTATTTACTTCTAATATGATTTTTTCCCCTTTAGAAACAGTCATTTTCATTCGAGACTCGATAATTGATCGCGTCAGTCGATCGCCGCTTTATAGGGGATTCCTTACGAAAATCGACGAGGACGCGGACAAAAGCTAGAACTAAGATTACATACAGTTGTATACTTAGTAAGTACTCGATTAATTGTATGCTTACACGACATTTTATTTGAAAAGGAACATTGTTATTTTTTCCATTATCCTGGTTGGATTTTGCACTGCTATATGTACTACGCAAACTTCGGCCCGAAACAGACGGTGAAACGCAACTGCAACGAAACTGCAACTTCTAGTTACATTTGAGTTTTGTGCCATGGACTCCTTTGAGAGACCATACATGACTCAAACATTTTGAAACCGGTTTACTACGTTTCAAACCGGTCGCGTGATGTGTGGTCTCTCAAAGGAATCTATGGCATCTGTGGGAGCCACTTGGTTGTAATTGCAGCCCACAACGCTTCTGGCATGCGGCTGACGTGTCTGGCCCAGTCCCATTTAAGTTTTGCGGCTGTGTGGGCTACGTCAGCTATCTGAGATTTGGAATGCAGTATTGTATTTTGAATGCGATCCATTAAGTTGACGCCCAAAATACTGCGTTTTAACCGACTTCAAAAAAAAGGAGGAGGTTCTCAATTCGGTTGTTTTTTTTTTTTAATTATTATTATTATTTTCAATGTTTATTACCTCAGAACTCCGTCATTGATGAGCCGTTTCGAATTTTTTTTGTTGTTTGTAAGTTAATGCTATGTAGGTATATATAAGTATATATGGTGGGTCCCATTTTTTTCAAAAATTCAGTTGAATGATGGGATCTATGAGGAATTGAGGGGACTCCTCAATTATATTAGGCACGCGTGTAGTGATTTTGGTATTTTCTAATATAACTCGTGTATTTACACCCGATAATCGTAAATTTGGTGGAGTGGCATTGATGATGAAGACCACAGATGACTTAAGGAATTCCTCAATTATGTACTTAAAAGTATATCACAGCTTCTGATAAGATTGCGTTGAAATAGGAACTAATAAAGTGCCAAAGGTGATGATGATCTTGGGGAATTGACGGAAGTCCTCAAATATTATCAGCCCACATATACAACGTGTTAATAAAATAACGCAAAACCTGAAAACAGTTTGTTCAGAATCGAGAGTAGAATGCGAAAAAAAAAAAAATTTTTTTTGACTAGATTTATTTTTTACATTTGTATGGAGCATTGGGCCGACTGGGGCGACCTGCTCCATACAAATGTAAAAAATAAATCGCGTCAAAAAATTTATTTTTTATTTTTTTTGCATTCTACTCTCGATTCTGAACAAACTGTTTTCAGGTTTTGCGTTATTTTATTAACACGTTGTATACAGCGATTCGGTTTTTTTTTCTAACAATCAACGCATTTGCTCTCGGAAATCAGTTCATGTGGTAAATTGGAAAATAAATGTGGAATGATCTCGTGGCTTGGCGGTGTACTAAATTGAAGTCGGTTAAAACTTTGTTTTTAAAGTAAATTATTTAATAATGTATTTTAATATCTGGACTGATAGCGGTAGACGCAGTTGTATTTACAAAGCTCGTGACTAAATGGGGACTGACATCCGGGAATATTCCAGACTGTTCAAGTATAAGTAGGTACTGAAATGTTCAATAATTCCCTCAGTCGAGCTAAGCTCTCTTTGTTTTTCATCGGTCGGCACTTTGAAATAGGTCGGTGTAAACAAATGACCTTGCAGATTTTCTCCAACTGGTAAATCAGCAATCACGTCAATACCCAAGTCTTCCAAATGTTTTCGCGGGCCTATTCCAGATAGTAAGCAGTTGTTTTTCTAGCAGGAAAAACCAGCAAACTGCGTGTCAGTGCGCAGTGTAGGGTTTCGTAGTTGCCCGTCTGTCTTTGACCTTTGTTACATCGTCACGCGCGCGCCAAACTTGGTCAATTTTTACGAAAGTTGGCCATTTCAGGTCCTTTTATTAAGTTGGTCGACTATCACTCGTTAACTAGTTATCCGTGATATGGCGAGTTGAACCGATCAACGTTAAATATGGCGCCGGCAGAGTTGTCATTCCATAGAAAACTGCTAAACTTTCCATACATTCAGATTTTAACGATCACCGCTTAAGGCGCCGTAGGTTCAGCGAAGTTAAGCGAACAGAGTTTTTGAAACAATATAATGCATCTGTTTATAATAATATGGTTTAAAAAAAAGAATAGTAATTTTGAGGCTTTTCTGCAGGGAAATCAGTGCTTCGAAACATGATTAAGCAAATTTCGCTCGATAGAAAAAAATCGCGAACATAGGTCTAAAACACACAAAAATACACTTAAAATATTCGTAACAAATTATGCACAAAAGCTATAAATATTAAAATTGCTTCTAAAAATCGACAATATCATGTTTGAAGCACATCAGTGTTTACATTTTTATTTATTTAAACGGCCAAAAAATTAAAATTAAAAAACATGATATCCGCGCTTCCGAGCACGCACTTCCATCTCGCTCACGCTTATGCTCAGTGAGAGGGAGAGAAGCATTAACCTACGGCGCCTTAACGATTACAGACGGTTAGGCGGTCGTCACACTGATCCGCATCTCCGGACTGAGGTGCGGAGCTGCATACAAACGCCGGCCTGAGGTGCGGTGCAGTGTGCCGTACCGTACCACACGGAATTTATATACAAACTGAGGTACTTGCATACAACGAGAAACGCACCTCCGTCCGGAGATGCGGCGCAGTGTGGCATCCACCTTAGGTGCAATATCCACCCATAGTTTTTGAAGTAAATTCATTTTAATTTACTTATTTACTGCCAGGATTTTTATATAATATTTAGACGGCAGACGACACATGGCTTTAATAAAAATTAGGGCTTTAAAGCATCACCCAATTTAAAAAATAACACTATGGATGAAAATATATTATACATATTATTATTTGCTTTCATGGATGTTTATATGTATCACGAATGTAATTGTCTGCACCTATAGAAAGTGTTGAGGTTGAAATATAAAATAAGGGCCTATGATTGGGTTTCGATGGGGATAAATAAAGCAATAGGGGTAGACTCGATTAAAAAATTATTATTACTCCAAAAGAAAGAAGGCAAAAAAATATGCCTAGTGACGAAAATCCCATTCAGATTTCTCAAAGAAATACGAAGCTACAACCGTTTTAATATTGCTTGTTAGAGAGAGAAAACGCAAACTGCAGTATGTGACGTCACAATATGTGAGGCTGCCGCAGGGCGCGTCGCGCGCGCGGCAGGCCGCGTCGTCGGCGGCGCCGAACACGATGGGCACGGCACGTTGCCGTCTATTAGTGACGTCACAATCTACAAGCGTCATCGTTTCATATAAAGTTGCGTTTTGCGAAAAAGGGACACAACATACCCCTTCTTAAAACTTTGGACACTTCTAATTTCGTGATTATTTAACCTCTTGCGTTGATTTTTTCTCCATTTGACCACTTTTTAAATCCTTTTTCGAGAAAATATGACATAATTGATTATTTTATTTAGTGTCTATATATTCATCAAGGAAATGATATTAGAAGTAAATCTTGAAAGTTCAAATATAATCAAGCAGTCGTAGAGAAACGTGACCATAGCACAAATAGCATAGCATATACCACAGCATACAAACGTAGAATGTTGCGCAGCTGACTGTACCTAACTCACAAATAAACACTTTCAGTACCTTTCTGGTCCTCTGGGTACGGTTTTACTCATGGTAATTAATAGGGGTGTAGACTCAAAATGTATTATTACTCCAAAAGAAAGAAGGCAGAAAATATGCCTAATGACGAAAATCCCATTCAAATATCTCAAATAAATACGTAGCTACAACCGTTTTAATGTTGCTTGTTAGGGAGAGAAAATGCTAGGTGACGTCACGATCCTCGAGCCATAGTAAATGGCAATGGTTTCATATGACGACGCGTTTTGCGGACCATGGACAGAACATACCCCTTCTTAAAACTTTGGACACTTATAACTTCGTGATTATTTAACCTCTTGCATTGCTTTTTTCTCCATTTGACTACATTCTTAGTCCTTTTTCAAGATAATACATCATTATTGGTTATTTTATTAAGTGTCTACACCCCTATTATGAAGTGGCCGTCAATAGAATTTGCTAACTATGTAAACAAACCGCCATATTGAAATTGTCATTCACTATGGCGGTTGGTTTACATAGTTAGCAAATTCCATTGACGGTGACTTTAATGAAATGTTGCAGGTACAATGCAGTCAATGCTGAGAGGCATGTTGGTTCTCCTAGCGGGGGCGGCGCTAGCGGAGCTGGTCAGCACCAGTAGCCCGAGCCCCTCCTTACACCATGGGAGCCCCCTGGTCCCCGGGAGCCCCTTAGTCCCTGGCTTGGCTGACGAGACCCTGCTCTTCATTAACAACCTGGTGTTCGCGCCACACATGACTAGCAACCCTAATGGTGCTGGTACCACTACCAACCCGGCTAACCGCTCAACTTGCACAAGTGGCACAAGCCTGCGAATTACTGGTTCTGGACGATACAAATGTGTACCTGATAACTAACTGTGCTAAATTAAAGTATACTTTGATTAATTGATTTGTATTGATTATAATTTCACGATTATCACACATTATTTATACTAAACGGGACTTAATCGCGTATAATTAACTTATTTTATTTACCTCACTGAGGTCTCCCGACGTTTCGGATGTTTGCAACATCCATGGTCACGGGACAACTGGCTTGAGCGGGTATCAACATCTTCTTGCTGCGCGGGTTTTCCGAACTACCCGCATTTGGTCTTTATTAACCAGTTTGTACGTACACTAGAGTTGTCACCCGGCCGACACACAACACTAATAATATCCGGTGATATAACGGACGATGTTTTTTGACAGTTAGGTACTTAAATAAAATAAGTTTATACGCGATTAAGTCCCGTTTAGTATAAATAACAATTGATTTGTGTTTCCATTCGAGTCTCAGTATTCAGGATCCTGCACCACTAAAGTTTCTGTTTAGCCCAATGCATGGTTGACTGGTAGAGAATGCCTTAAGGCAATAAGTCGGCCAATTGTACCTTTACTTTTATATTTGTGCAATAAATCTTAAATAAAAAAAAAAAAAATAATAAAAAAAAATTAAACTGTTTATTACAATAAAAAGTCTACAGATTTGCCCTTATACTTAGCCTAATCTCCATTGTGATAGATTGTATGCTAAGCTTAATTTTATTATATCTAACAATATGTTTTCTTGTATTTATTTATTTATATTTATATCTTTCTTCTTAGGTAATTTATATAATAATAAAAATGCACTTGTAACTTAAGGATTAAGGCAGTGCTTTTTTAACATTATTTTAATCTTGTGTGGCTTACCCTCTTCTAAATTATCTACTATGTGTCTAGGAAGACTATTTAAGATTTGTGGCAGATAGCTCGACCAAACTCTTTTTCCATAATAATTGTTGCTACTTGGTATATTGAAATGTTTACTATTTATAAGTACTCTAAGGTTGTTTGGCCTGTCATATCTATTCAGACTTTCCAATTTATGTCTATATTCTAATATTATCGCTAATTTCACTTTATCATACACATTCACTATTCTACAATGTTGGAATAAGTCATCATAGTTATGTTTATATTTATATTTGATCTTGAGTGGTACAATGGCTTTTAGGAGTCTTAATTGTATAAGTACTATATATTCGTTGCAGGTGAGTTTTGTGGGTTCTGCCATAGCTAGATAAACCATAGCTTATCACAGAGTCAACCATGGCCATGTATATTAGACGGAGTGTATTATAGGGCATTTTGTTTTTTAGAATTGTTAGGTTACTGAGTACAGCTCTTAGCCTCTTACATACATGGTCAATGTGCAGACTCCAATTAAATCTATTATCTATTATTAGTCCAAGGTATGTATGCTGTTCTACTATATCCAGGGGCTCACAGTCGCAGCTCGAGCCTGACCCATGCAAACAAAGGTTTTTGTGTGCTGTGATCTTGGATACTATGTTGGTTTTGATGTAAGGTGAAAGTATATGCAATATTTTAGTTTTTTGGTAGTTGATAGTTAGTCCTGCATCGTGGGACCACTTGCATAACACATCAAATTCGAGCTGCATCCTGCGTTGTGCCTCTAGGACATCAGTATCAGCTGTTATTAGACAAGTATCGTCGGCAAATTGGTACACAGAGGCCTCCCTGAAGATGTTGCACATATCGTTGACATAGATCAAGTATTCGGTTGGCCCGATTATTGAGCCCTGCGCTGTGCCTCGATGAGATTGCAGCAGCTCACTTTGCTCTCCTGCGATGCTGGCCGTATTGTATCTATTTGTGTGATAGTGTTTTATCAAGTTCAGGGCCGGCCCCTGTATTTCACTTTGCTGTAGCTTGTTGTATAATTTACTAAGATTTAAGGTATCAAATGCCTTGCTGAAATCAATCATGACTGCTAAAACGTGTTTTTTGTCATTAAGGTGCATATTAATCTCGTCTGTAAACTGTGCTAGTAGCTGGGTAGTGTTTTTTCCCTTTTGAAAACCGAATTGTTTTTCATGTAATATTCCATTGCCGGACAGAAAGTCGTTTATTGTTTTACCTAGGTGTTTTTCTAGAATCTTGTCAAGTACTGGTAATATAGTAATAGGCCTATAATTGTTTGTGTCAGTATAACTCCCTTTTTTATAAATTGGTCTAATTAACCCAATCTTTAGCTTGTCCGGGTATACAGAGTTACCAATACATTGGTTAGCAAGGTGGGTAATAACGGGTGATATTTCTTTGCTTACAAACTTTACGTCTCTAGCCCTAATTTTGTCATAGCCTGCACTCTTTTTTTCATTTAGGTTATTAATGATTTTACACATACCTCTTTCATTTAGTTTTCTAATTTTTAGTGTCAAATAAATAAATAAACATTGATTATTACAGAAAAAAAACAAATCGCCGTATGTGAGCCGATAATATTTGAGTAGTTCCGTCGATTCATCAAGTAAGGTGATTCTGAGACCTTTGGCACTTCATTAGTTGCTATTTCAACGGAATCATATCAGAATCTGTGACGTAATTTTACATTTTTCAGTACATCATTGGGGAGTACCAGGAGACATCTGTGGTCTTCATCAACAGTTCCACTTCACCACATTTGTGATTTCCGGGGATATAATAGAAAATACCAAAATTACTACATGCATACCTATTCTAAACTGTAATAAAGGTGGACTGATGACCTGGCAAAGGTCGCGGGAGTCCGCTGGATGCGGTTGGCGCAGGACCGGTCATTGTGGCACTCTTTGGGAGAGGCCTATGTCCAGCAGTGGACGTCTTTCGGCTGATATGATGATGATGATGATGCCTAATATTATATTTGAGGAGTTCCCTCAATTCCTCATGGATCCCATGATCCAACTGGAATTTTGAAAAGAATGGGACCAATCTGAAAGCATATAACAAACAAACAAAAAAAAAAGATATTGATAACATACACCATATTGAGAACCTCCTCCTTTTTTTTTCAAGTCTGTAAAAAATTGGAAATGTCCTCCTACTTCAAAATTCTATAAAAAATAAGTATTGAAGACTAGACCAATAAATATAAAGTAATAATTATTATTTATCAGGGCTTAAAACATCATATTAAATTGAAATGCGATTATTTAAATAATTTAAGGGGAAAGAGATACCAGTATGTGGCGCTCACTTTCTCGTACCGAGCGCGTCTAAACATCATCATAATCAATAATTTACTTTACAAATTAAGTTGAAAATGTTGTTGACTTCAAGTACTTTGCCGAGCCCTATAGATACCTAAACATTTTGTTATATAAGTACTTCCACTTTATCACATGTCTGAACTGTTTTTCGAGCGTAAATGCGTTGATTATTACTGAACAAATCCTAATCACTCCGAGGAGTTCCGTCGATTCATCAAGGATCCCCTTTGGCACTTCATTAGTGTTATATATGAGTAAAGGAAAGTCACACGCGTGTTCACTTAACCGTTTATTGCGAAACTAAAATGTCATACAGAGGGCGCACCGCAATGCACCGCGATAGATATCAGTAGGTACCTATATACCTACGTACCTACATACATTACATCACTCTCTTCTTAAAAGACTATTCAGAACATAAATCGTTATTTTGGAGACCATCTTCTCCTTTCCTAGCACCGAGTGTTTCTTAAATTATTAACATAAGTAATAAAGTAATCTGTACTTAACCCCTTTTTTTTTTTTTTCTTTAGTTTAGGAATATACCTACTACCTTGTAAATGTGAATTAAGATAACTTATAATAGGGTTAAGTACATTTGAACTTTATCCTGGGTGTATATATGTAAAATTTACTAATAATAAAAAAAAAAACTTATGTACTTATTTCTAATTACAACCGGCATATCCGAGTACATAATACCATAGGTATCTACATGCGGTTGATTGCGAACACGCATTCCTAAACGTACATTATGTTTATTAGCTGCTATGAAACAGAGCCCTCACTGAAAGAAATCAAACATTTAAAAAAAAAAATACTTAATGCTACTTAATAATCATAATGTTTCTACAAAGACTACATTTAATTAACACAGGAGATATTGAAACTTATTCCTTATGCGACTAGATTCTATTTAGATCGTCTGCCTTGTTGTTATGCAGGTCCTAGGCGATAAGAATAATTATAATTAGGTAGGTATGTATGTAACTACTAAGGCTGCTTACCATATACTTGGGCCAAGATAATAGAATTGTAAGACGAGCAAGGTAGAGTTCATGACGTTTATAATGCTGCTTAAAAGGTTAGTTATAAAAAGATAAACTTAACTTAAGCAGTGCAGATTAGCGACTTAGTATTTGTATTTAGGTGGGTTTTTCAGTCTACATTCTCTGACATGTCGGGGTAACTGGGGCGGTTCAGGTGGTGGGGTCGTTGTTGGCGACAAAAAGAGGTCCTCACTACAGTCTGATCTCGGTGAAGCAAACGGTGCTCTGACTCGCGCGTCCGCCGGCCGCGGCGAGCGACTAGTCCCTGGCACCGGACTCGCCTCGCTCCGAGTGGACGGTCGACCTTGTGGCCCGCGCTGCGGCGTGCCTGTATTGTCACGGATGGCATGGGCTGCGCCATCAGTGCGGTCCCCGGCCTGTGGTACCTGCAAAGCTGATGGGTCATCTGGACAGGTTAATACACTTGACCGCCGCCTTAACTGATCGATGTGCCTATGTGACTCCCTATTCAAGTTATCGCGTACGGTATAGTCCGTGGTACCCGCTCTTTGAATAATATGACCGGGAAGCCACTTCGCTTCCCCCTTATACTGCCTAATCCATATCTTATCCCCTGACTGCAGGACGCGGCTAGCACCTGTCCTAATGTCCGCCTGTTTCCTCTGTATTTCACGTACCTTATCCTCACAATCCGGTCGCAGTACGTCCAACTGGGTACGAACTTGTCTGCTGATCATGAGCGAAGCCGGGCTCTCGCCTGTCGTGCAGTGGGGTGTGTTACGGTAATGAAATATAAAGTTACTAAGTGCCAAATTGACGTTTTGTTTCTGTCGCACGGCTTTCTTTATTACTCGTTTTATTGTTTTGACCGCATTTTCCGCAGCCCCGTTAGAAGCTGGATGATATGGAGCCGAATGAATATGTTCAATTCGGTTTTTTGTTAAGAACGACGAGAATTGTTCACTTGTAAATGGAGGGAATGGCCCTCCATTTACAAGTGAACAATTCTCGTCGTTCTGATACTATTTGCCTAGGGAAACCCCACCGAGCGTTAACTTCACATAACTTTTCAATTGTACTATTAGCTGAGGTGCTGGGTACCGGAAATACCTCCAGCCACTTCGTGCGAGCGTCAATCATAACCAAATAAGTTACTCCAAAAAGTGGTCCTAAAAAATCTAAATGCACTCGGGCCCACTGGCGCGCGGGCCAGGCCCACGGGCTCGGCGCGTGGCGCGCGGGCGCCTCCGCCTCGGCGGCGCACACGCCGCACTCGCGGCACGCGCGCTCCACCGCCTCGTCTATGCCCGGCCACCACACGTAGCTCCGGGCGAAAGCTTTTGTCTTTACGATCCCCATATGGCTCTCGTGTACCACGCTCAAAACCCTATCTCGGCAACCTTCCGGAATTACTACCCGGTGGCCCCACATTACGCAACCCAATTCTTCGTATAATTCTAACTTGCGGTTAAAATACGGTTGTAAATTTCGAAGTTCCGCATCAGACGGCCAACTCGATCGTATGTAACCTAGAACTCGACTTAAGGTTGGGTCACGTTGTGTTTCTTTTTTAACATCATGGTAGTCTAATAACAGTTCGTTGTGCGCGAAGTGTAAATAAGTTTGCTCGGGCGGCGGCCCGTCCAGCGAGTCAGCATTTTTAATTGGCACAGGTAGGCGCGATAAGCCGTCCGCGCCATTCACATCTGTGCGTATGTATTCAATGTCATAGGTATATGCGGACAGTTTAATTGCCCAGCGTTGCAACCTGCTAGCTACCATAGCGGGAATACCCTGCTTAGGACCAAAAATACTAACGAGGGGTTTATGATCAGTTCGTAATAAAAATTGCCTGCCATAAAGAAATTGATGCAGTTTTTCTAAACTGAATATAATTGACAATGCTTCTTTGTCTATTTGGGAGTAATTACGCTCAAAGTCATTCAAGGAACGCGAGACGTAAGCCACCGGTCGCTCCCGCGCACCGTCTGCGCCCGCGCCACTGCCGGGCTGAGTCAGGACTCCGCTAATTCCCCGACTGCTTGCATCAGTTGTCAAAATCAGCTGTTTGTCTGGGTCGTAATGACATAACACTTCGGCACTAACTAAAAGTTTTTTAATACTTTTAAATGCCCTTTCGCAACGTTCATTCCATTTCCACACGGCACCTTTTCTTAGAAGGTCATACAAAGGAGATAAAATACTACTTAAATTTGGTACAAAACGGGCATAAAAGTTGACAACCCCTAAAAATGACCTTAATTCGGTTACATTGAGTGGTCGAGGTATCTTAAGGATACCTTCTATTTTAGTAGGATCTACCTTAATTCCGTCTTTTGAAATGATGTACCCCAAATATTGTACCTCTTCTAATAAGAAAAAACATTTACTTTTCTTTAATTTCATTCCATGACTACGAAGCCGGTCCAATACTTTCTCTAATGTCACTAAATGAGACTTAATGTCAGGTGAGCCAATGATGATATCATCTAGGAAAACTTCTACCTGAGGAAGATCTTTCAGTAAATTGGACATGATTCTCTGAAATATACCGGGACTGGACGAAAGGCCGTATACGAGTCTATTATATCTGAATAGTCCCTTATGTGTATTGATGACGGTATATTCCTTAGAGTCATCCAACTCCACCTGATTATACGCCTGTGTCAGGTCAATTTTTGAAAACACGCGGGCCCCGTTTAGCCTTACTAACAGATCATCAATTTTAGGAAGCGGGTACCTGTCGATCAGTAGGGCGGGGTTCAAGGTCACCTTGTAGTCTGCACAAATTCGCAATCCCCCATCAGCTTTACGTACCGGTACGAGCGGCGTGGCCCACTCCGACGTGTCCACCGGCTCGATGACGCCGCCGCGCAGCATCTCGTCCAGCTCGGCCTCGACGCGGTCGCGCAACGCGTACGGCAGTGGCCGCGCGCGGCAGAACACCGGCGTAGCCCCCTCGCGCACTCGAAGTGTTGCTTTTCCACCATTGAACCGCCCCAGTCCCCCGCTGAATAACTCCTTATACCTGTCGATTAACGTACACAAATCACCATTAACGGGCTCGTTATGAAAAATCGGAATTTGTACACCTAGCTCTGTCAGCCATTGTCTGCCCAAAAGTGAGGTCGTACCGCCATCAATTACAAAAGTTCTAGATTTTTCGACCTGTTTTCGTATTTAATTTCGGGCCGTATGACCCCTAGGGGTTTAACGCGGCTTCCGTCATAAAACTTTAACACTAAATCAAACGGTTCTATATTCCTGTGTTCAAAATACTTATTGTAAGTATCCCTACTTATACACGACACGGCGGACCCCGTGTCGACCTCCATGGGAATAACATTGTTATCCACGCATAAGGACATGCTTACCGGTTTGTAACCGTTTAGACAGAGATGATACAGGTCTTCTTCGACGTCCGATGCCGTCGTATTCCCATCATCCTCTGGAGCCTCGCCTTCCTCCGCCTGGACATGGTGCATGGCGCGCCTGGGGCGCCACGCGCCCCTGCGGCCGCCGGTGCCAGGGCGCCGGGCGCCGCCGCCGCCGCTGTTGCTCGACCCACGAGCGCCGCCGCCCGACCCACGGGCGCTGCCGCCATCACCACCTGCCATCCTTGCCGGACACACACGTTTTAAGTGACCTACATTACCACACTTGTTGCACTGAAAGTCTTTGTAGGGACATAGGAAGTCCCGGTGGCCTAACTTGCCGCATACTGCACAAATTACTTTGTTTACGCCATTACCGCAACGAGGCTGCCACGATGCGAGCGCGTGTACCGTCTCAGGTCTCCCTCCCGCATCGCCCCTCTCACTCACACTCGGGCGTTCAACCATAGCTGCGTCTTTCTCTGCGGCTTCCAACGAAAGGGCTAGCTGAACTGCTCTGTTATAGGTTAACCTGATCTCTGCGAAAAGACGTTGCCTAATGGTGTCGTTCCTTAAACCGCAAGTAAATTGGTCCCGAAGATTCTCCTCTAATGTTGATCCAAACTCGCAATGCTTGGCTAATTTCTTGAGATCTGTGAGATACTGCGCGACCGTTTCTTTATCACCTTGCCGCCTCTGACGCAACCGATATCGTTCTGCCATGAAAGATGGTCTGGGCTCAATATGTTCGGTCATTATTTTAATTACGTCAGCATACTTCATATCCGCTGGTTTCAGGGGGCTCGTCAAGTTACTGAGAAGGTCATACGCTTCTTCGCCCATAATAGCTATCAAAGTCGGCAACTGCAATTCTGCCTTTATGTCGTTGGCTTTAAAATACATATTTACGCGCTCCACGTACGTACTCCAGTTGCCCGACGAAACCTCGAACTCTCCGATCCTTCCCACTGACATCTCGATATCCACAAATAATTCCCGTGCTTAGTAACAATTTTAATCCTCGTGCGCCATTGTTATATATGAGTAAAGGAAAGTCACACGCGTGTTCACTTAACCGTTTATTGCGAAACTAAAATGTCATACAGAGGGCGCACCGCAATGCACCGCGATAGATATCAGTAGGTACCTATATACCTACGTACCTACATACATTACAATTAGTTGCTACTTCAACGGAATCATATTATACTTTACATTATGAGCAGTTCCATAAGTCATCTGTTGTCTTTGTCCACTTCACCAAACTTGCGAAAAAATAACAAAATCACTACATGCGTGTGCATGCGTGCCTATACATATAATTTTAGGGTTGCTGATCCTGACTTGATCGCAATGAGACTATATCAGAGGTAAGTATACTCTTTTAAATAAAAAAGAATTTTAATTAAGTAATCGGCGAACATACATAAAAAAATTACATACAGTGGAACCGATAGAACCTCCTCCTGTTCTGAAAAGTAACCTTATTCCCCGTACATGAACAAGTTACATTACCAGCACTCGCAAATTCGCGAAACACCAGGTTGGTTAGGTTTGTTAGGTAGCTTCAGAATCTGATGTCCGAAGGACAAACCGTCCAAAATATAAGCCCCACTGTGTTCTGTCGAATCATTCGTACTTCGCAGAAAATGACGAAAGGGGTGTGCCGGTAAAGTAACCTAGTTATGTACGGGGCATGGCACCTGGTCTCCTCTCAAACCACTAAACATGTTGAAATAAAATGTAAAATCTATCTCAGATTTACTCTGGCCGTAGCAATAAAACTATTAACCACCTGCGCTCCAGAAGCGTTCCAACTACCACAACGAAAATCACTTATTAATCAAGTTGCGGAGTTCAGTTCCGTTGATTTGATCCGGCAAACATCTTAGAGTACTAAACTAGTATTAAAATAATAGGAATAAAATACTGGCATCATATTTGAGTGAAGTTTTGGGTAACCGTTTATTGTTAACAAATGCGGATTTAAGTGCCAAAGTTTATACATAATAGTATTTTATGAAATCGTTATATAATGTATGCTTTTTCAGACGAGTACCATGGTCTAATTAAGGTACGAGACATAAAAAGCTAATTATATAACTATTGTATACAATACTTTTTCTACGAGTCAACTGAACTAATTAAACAAACTTGGTATTTATTGAAAATGTAAGCCTTGCTGAAACGGCTTTTTCTTTTTTGTGCGTTGATGTCTATTACTTTTTGACTTTCTCATGACGGCGTCCTATTGGTCAAGTTCAGTAAAGGCGCCACGTGATTGGTCAATTTCATTTTAGTTGTCTCAACAGTTACGAAATGTTGAGTTGGGAGCTCCATAGTAAAAAGTATGTGATTTAAGTTAAGTCTTAATTCAAACATTAAGGTTGACTAGTATAAAGTATCTATTAGAGCTGTGCAAGTAAGCAGAGCGGTGTGTGACGTATAAAAATCACAAATGGGAAAATATGCGTCGGTAGCAATGCACCGCGGAAAAGTTTCGAATGTTCCGAAATTTCTTCTATGGAGAGTTCTTAGCACTTAAATTTCACGAAAATACGTTAAGAACTCCCTGCACAGATACATCATTAACTGTTTTATTTGCATATAATTTTGGTTCTAAATGTATTTAATGATACATACCTACTAGAAAAATTCCCACACATATTTTTAATTTCAAAATCGTAAGTTTCCGGAAATTTCTAAGAATTTTACCTGATACGTTCTGCAACTTGTACATTGCCATTCCATTTTCAATTTGTCACCTTTTAATTGATGTGCGATATAACTTAGTATAGTCGAGGAATGAAAAGGTTGACCACTTTTCGACCTTATTTCAAAGCCATTAAGGTCCAAAAGTGGTCTACCTTTTCATTCCGCGACTGTACATACATATAATCACTCCTGTTTCCCGAAGTGTTCGCGGTCGGCACAGATTACGAATTTCCACTTGCTACGATCTTGCTACTTGGGGATTTATTACTTAATCGTATGGCAAACAGGATGACAAATTTACACAAAGTAACATACATAATCACTATAAGGTCATATTAAGGTTAATCAGCCACTTGATGGCTTCGTCGCTAAGGGCGATCAGGTCTTCTGGGGGGGCCATCGGCGTAGCGCGTTTAGGGGCAGTGCTAGAATCATCTGGTAGGTACATCACATCACACACAAGGTAGAGCACATCAGTGCTGGATGGTATGTATGTCGTCACCGCAGGGGCAACCTGGTGACTCCACCCAACCACAATGATGTTTATAATGAGCGCAACGGCAATCCCGTACTTGGGGATGACAAGCCATTCTTGCTTCATTCTGTCATGACATCCGTCATACATGCTCGTCGGTTGAGGTATTGAACTTAGTCCGTAGTATTTATACCAAGTATTTTGCACTTCTCTTGCCAAGCGTACCGGCTTACTGAAAACGTATTAGCTGAAACCCTTAATGTAGACGTTACAGGAACTCTGAGAATTCAATTTGGTGTTGATTTAACCGTGGCGTTTGCTTGTCTCAGCTTACAGTTTCAGCGGGTCAATCTGAAAGTTACGTTTGGCATTCCAATGTGATTTCAATGTGTTTCGCGAAAACATTATCACGGGCGCCGAGCTATTTTGTCAGAACGAGCGAGAATTATGTTGAAATGCGAAACGAAAGTATCGAATTAGCTCCTGACCTTGGTTATAATAAGCGAGGAAACGTGTAGTGTTTGTAGCAATTTCACAGATTACAGTCTAAGGTTGACTATCCACTGGAGTTCGTTCGTTTTTTTCACAGATTCTCTGGTATCTGCGCCTTAAAGTTGGGTCTGTTAAATTTTCTTAGTACTTACCATCAACAGGTGAAGAAATCATCCTGGGTTGGTGGGGGTGGAGAAATATGAGTTAGAAGGTCAGATGACAGTCGTTTTCGTAAAACTAGTGCCTACGCCAAATCTTGGGATTGGTGTCAAAGCGGACCCCGGGCTCCTTTAGGGCAGAACCGGGATAACGCTACGAGGATGATGAGGTGAAGAAATCATCCTGAGTTCGTAATGCATGGCCGCAAACCACACCAGAAAAAAATAACAATGTAATTTGCATCCACTGTAATGACCCCATTACCATTATATATACTTTATTTTTTAATCAAATACAAATCTGTCCATATTTACAAAGATGTAAATTCCATTAACGAGGGAAATACTTTTGAATTGGTTCATTGTCAAATTTTGTAACGGTATTATATAGCGATTACTATTAAAGTTGGCGATTTATCATCATACCTAATCAATTACCTAATGGTTAATTAATGTTAATAATGGTAATTAGCTGAGAGGAAATGATGTAATACAGGAAATGCTTATCAAATATACCTATAAATTAATTTAAATTAAATAATTCATTCGCGAGGAACACAAACACAAATTATTTAACTAAAAAGAATATTTAAAAAAGCGGCCAAGTGCGTGTCGGGCCACGCGTAGGGTAGGGTTCCGTAGCTGCCCGTCTGTCACAGAATGCGGACTTAAAAGGGGCTTTTGGGGTTTTTATTATAGCTTACCCTCGTAAATAATCGTAAATATTAGATACTACATAAAGTAATCGAACCGCAGATCGCAAACTTTTACCAGCAACAGGTTATTTACGTAAAATAATTACGAAAATCTCCGAACGTGAAAAAGCAACTCTACCGTCCACGGTAAAAGGTTCAAATTCCAATGACAATGTATAAATATGCACCCGAAATTAAGTGCATTTCTTACCAGTTAAATAGTTATGTATACTACTCGTTAACTAGTTATGTCTACTTAACTGTGATAGTTTTCCTTTTAAATTCATTATATGTACTACTACTGCCACGAATTTTTTTACGTCCCCAGTAGTAGCCATTTAACTGGCAGGGGGGGGGGGGGGGCGGACACATGACTCGAACAAAAATTAGGGCTTTAAATCCCATTATCTCGCAGACGCATAACTGAGTTCAAAAATAGTTATAAAAAACCCATAATATTATTTAACAAGCTATCCAACGATATCCCACACTATAGGTTTAAATAAAAAAAAAGATACATCACCAATTTACATGTAGGGGAGGTAACATAGAAAAAAAAAATTACAGGATTTTATTCTACTGTTTTGTCGGCGTGATTGTTTTATATACCCACGCCGAATTGCAGTTTTCTAGTTGTAATGGTTACTGAGCTAAGCCGAAGACGGGCGGACGGATGGACGGCCAGATGGACATGGCGAAACTATAGGTAATGGTACCTTGTTGACTACGGAACCCTAAAAATGTACATTAGATCTACCTAAGGTATCTAGTTATCTACGTACAATGCGTTACGTGGTCGACCTGCGGGCTTACGGACGTGTTTGGGTAAAAAATTGTAAGGAACTCGCATTCCATGGTTTTTTCGTTTGCTGGGCGATTAAATAGGCTACGGATTTGAAAATAGATATATTAAATAAATAAATATTAGAGGACACATTTATTATAAGGAAAAAAAAATATTTTTTTTCAACTTAAGGCGCTGTACTCATTTTATTTTTATTTATTTATTTATGACGGAACCTTGTACTATGCGTTGTATTTTTCCAGAATTAAATAGGCGGGAAACGTTTGTACGGAATCCTCGGTGCGCGAGACCCGCACTTGGCTGGCTTTTTCTTAATTTTTGAACTTTACGCCAATAACGCCCTTTTTCCTATTGACAGGATAAGTATTTGATTTGATCTTGATTTTGATACGATCTGCGACAAGCCCACTGGACTGAAGGTTGTTTAAGATAAAGATTACCGAAGCTTATCCGATTTCTCAACAGTAAGTAAAGCTCTTAAGAAGCTTACAATTTGTTTTAATTGGAAGCTCGATTAACAAGATAGGGTTTCGATGTCACTGAAGTTCACTAACGATGTTATTGTTTATTTCAAAAGTATATATTGCGAATGATTATTGATTAAGTTATTTTAGTTTAGTTTTACACTAAAGTTACCTGCAAACTTAAAGGTCGTTCTTGATTCTCGTACATAAAGGCATTTTATATGTAATATAATATTACTATTTTCCGAAATAAAAGCTTTGAAGTTGAATTTGAATAATAAAAATGAGTAATTATGTTTTAAGCAATCATGTTTTCGTTCTTACAAACAAAATAATCGAATGAGAGAGCGAAGCGAACGAAGTTCTGTGCTTCAGCTTGGGCCGAAAATCGTTTGTGTGTCCGGTGTCTGTCCCGCTGGTCTCCTCGACAGGTCGCATTTCTTAACCGATTCTCGTTTTTTTTTTAAATACAACGACGGTGGCAAACAAGCGTACGGCCCGCCTGATGGTAAGCGGACACCACAGCCTATAGACGCATGTAACTCCAAATGAGTAACATGGGCTTTGCTGACCCTTGATATGTTTGAGGATTCGCCGTGTTGACAGCTGAAGGAACAAATTCCCTCGCTCTCAACACAACGTAACCTCGGGAGCTCTAGCGACCTTGCTCACCTCCAGGAACACAACAGTACTACAGAGCAAGTATTAGTGTCATTATGGCTGTGGTCTTCTGCAAGGCGGTACTTCCCCAGTTGGGCTGCTCTAAATTCGAGCGGGATGACATTTCGCTGTGCCCTACCCCACCAACTGTGCCCTACCTCACCTAATTTTGTGACCAGGGTCGTAATTTTTTTTTTAATACTGTCTCGCCATTGCTATAGCTCACGGAGCAATTAGTAATATACCGTACCAGAAATCATGAATAGAGATTAGAGTGAGATAAGAAAAAAAAAACCGGACAAGTGTGAGTTGGATTCGCCCACCGAGGGTTCCGTACATAATTACAAATGTATAGTTTTCAGATTTCTCCCTGTACTTGAAGTATAAGACGATATTTCTTGCCAAATTTCATAGTTCTAGGTCAACGGAAAGTACCCTATTTTCGATTCCCTTGAGTGTCGTTTTTTGCGGCATAAACGGCCTTATCTTTTTTACGTTAACTTAGAAGTTTGATGTTTTTACAGCTTCGATAGTTTTGATTTCAACTCGATACCTCCACGCGTTCCCGAGATAAAGGGTCTTGCCAGACAGACAGACAGACTGACAAAATGATCGTTCCGTTTTTTCCTTTTGAGGTACGGAACCCTAAAAATGGTATAATATATGTGTGAGTATGTATTCAGGGTGTTAATAGAATATTAAATGAAAGAATGGAAAAAGGTATGAGTGAGATGCGAGAAGACCAATGAAGGTGTGTGAAAGAGAGAGCGTTAACAGAGCCCGAATCAAATCGAAACGCGTAAACTAAATTAGACTTCCTTTATAAATATTGAAACGAGTTTTGGTTAGTTTTATGGGCTTTCGACTCTGTACGCGTCCAATGTCATGAATTTTAACTGTGTTTTTAAAAAGTTTGGATTATTTAGAGGGATTTAAAAAAAACAGCCAAGTGCGAGTCGGACTCGCGCACGAAGCGTTCCGTACCATTATCTATAAAAACAGTAAAAAAAAAAGTTTGTTGTATGGGAGCCCCCTTTAAATATTTTGTTTTTTGTATTTGTTGTTATAGCGGCAACAGAAATCCATCATCTGTGAAAAATTCAACTGTCTAGCTATCGCGGTTCTTGAGATACAGCCTGGTGACATGCAGACGGACGGACAGCGAAGTCTTAGGTTAGTAATAGGGTCCCGTTTTTACCCTTTGGGTACGGAACCCTAATTACCTGTAGCTATATTTTGCAACTTTTCATGGCCTGTCATTCGGGACGAGCTGTTGCGCCTCACCTCACCCGTCACGCCTCAAGAAATCAGTTCTAGTAATTAGTAGACCTTAGTTAATAGGAATCGCGGCGTAAAGATATTATATATTTTGTGGATGAACGATGAGGTGAGGCTAAAACGACATAAGCGGGGCAGTGCGTTGCGATCACACATAATGGACGACCTTGGGGATGCAACTAGATAGTATTTTTTTGTATTTGTTTTCTTCCCTTAGTGGCAATTCTGAAAATGAATCCACAAACCGAACCGGCGTCACTTGATCACGATTTTTGATAAAATACTTTGTAAACGATAAGTAATTTTCTTTATTTTTTGCAATAACTTTAATTTGACCAGGCATTTCCCCTAATTCACGTAAAAATAAATGAGAATCATAAACGGACAAATTGTGGAAAAACACTGGCACGAATTCTGGTAAACGGAAGCGTAAGTTGCAAAATCTGTGGCTAGCCCCCGAAGTTTTCCTGAGACATGGCAATGATCTCGAACCGAGTCCCCAAGCAATAAATTGTCACAAAGAAATTATGTTGAGTTAAGTATATTGTTTACAATAACAGGTTAAGGAATATATACATGTCACACAATATATCAAAGTACAAAGGCGAACTATTTATATCTCTTTGCCTGAGATACAGGATATTCCTAGTTTAGGCGCATTTAATCAATTCGCCTAACATGTGACATTGCAAGCACAATGCACCACGAGCAATAAGGTTTTATCAATAATTGTCATTATATCACTTATCGCTGTGGATAAGATATCCGTCACGTTCTGACAAGTATGCGAGTGTGAGAGTGACGGATGTCTTATAAATGCACAAAGATAAGTGATAAAATGGCAACCATGCTACGCCCGCTGGTGATAAACTAATGTCTGTCAAAAAACAGTTGATGATTTTTTATTAGTAATCGATTACTCTTATTTCACGAACTTGACAATTGTCACCTGACACTGACAATTTGCCATACATTGCTTGTTCTAGAAGTTAAGGTGGTTGCTAGGTTACTTGTGGAATCAGCAATTTACGGAGAATTGTCGTTGTCAGGTGACAATTGTCAAGTTGGTGAAATAGGGGCGAGGATTTTCGTGGTGAATGAACAGACTCAAATTGCAAATCTATGTCAAGCTGAAATGAAACAAGCCTTGCTTTCCAATTGACGAGGGTAAGCTCATTTTGTAACCAAAGCGTTATTAGATGCAAATGCCTTTGACGGGTTTCGTGTCTGAATCGTTGCCGTGCAATACAATTCAATACAAATACTCTATAATGCACACCTCAACATAAGACATAACATAACATAGTACATGCAAACAACAGGGGGTTTTATCGCTAGAGAGCGATCTCTTTCTTCCGATAACGTTAAGGTTACTCTACATACCTGCAGATCAATAAGAAGTGTTTTTATCGAAATTTCTTACGTCCATTTTCATGTCGCCGAAAACCATTCCATGAGTTTCATTACGATTTTTTTTCTAATCACATTGCATTTTATATAATCGAACAACTTTTCATCGTTCAATCGCAGCGTAACGATTCATCGAATTTACGTGTCATACAATAATTAGTTATGCATAATATTAAATACTTTTCTCATGCTCGGAAATGTTCGCCTTACTTTAGTAAAAATAGTACGTGAAGTTCCTCGTTAAGGTAGGACGCAAATTTAAAAAGTTAAAAGTCATTACTGTACAGTTTTAGCGGCCAGGAAAGTGTATGAAATTCCTTTACTGTAACCTTTTTTACCTTTTAACTAAGTATATGCTTTGACTGGAGAAAAGCAATCTGCCTTGGCGGGAACGGCAATTCGTGGATTCGTCTCTATTGTCGAATTCAGCTTTGCTTCATCCGACAAAATCAACTCGTCCACGAATTGCTACTTCCCGGCCGCTGAAATGTTGTACTGTTATCAAAACATGATTCACAGATGATACGTTGCATATATTATTATCCACGTACAATGTTTACTTGCATTAATTAATACATTTTGCATAATTCATTCAATTTCTACTAATGTATTATTTTATAAAATGTTTGCCAGAACGCTGTAGGGTCGCAGTTCTACCTAACACTCCTCCTCGCTCCGCTCGTCGTCGTACTCAACGCATACAATATGCAAAATAGAGCGTCTCGATGTTATGCCTTGAAACGTATTAGTATAGTGACACTGGTCAATCGATTTTCTATATAATAAGAATTTACTTTAAACCAAAATTATAGTAAAGGCGATTTGATGAAAGACTATGTCGATGGACAAATAAAAAAACGGAGTAAAATTCGATGAGTTGATTCTTGTGTGAAAGGTAATTCGAGCATTAGTATGAGCGATCTGACGAAGTTCGATGAATGATTTCTAAGTGACTACAAATTTCTGCGAATAGTGTAATACGAAACGATAATTGATGAAATGATAATTGATGAAATGATTTTCGGTAAAATGATGGATTTTTATGGCTGCAGTCTTCTGTAAAGTACTTCCCCACTAGAACAAGATGACATACCGCTCTTAAGGTGGTTCGCTTTCCATACAAAACGTTATTTGACATTCACAGGCTAACGGCGTGATTTTTTAAGTAACTAATGTAACTAATTACCATAACTTTGGCTTTACATTTGCGCGAAATTCCCCCTTTCCTTGAATAAACTTGTATAAACTAGAACGATTAGAGAAAAATGGTTTTCCCAAAGTATGACGTCACAAACGAATATCTCAAATTATTCTAATTTATACAAGTTTATTCAAGGAAACGAGGAATTTCGCGCAAATGGAAAGCCAATGTATGAATGCGAATGTCAAATAACGTTTTGTATGGAAAGCGGACCACCTAAATGAATTCCACTTGCTCCACAATTTTGTTCAATCACCTTCGCTACTTAATCACATTTCATAATGTTTCACGCGCTCGCTTCACTATAACAACATTTATCTTGTCCCGTTTTACTTGGACAATGTAAATGAAGCCAGGACAAACTGGAATTTAATTCTGTTAGTTAGGGCACTCTAACTGTGACCGGACGTTTGGCTATTCACAAAGCTTATTACTACTAATATTATAAATGCGAAAGTTTGGATTGGAGGGAAGGTGCAGTTATAATATTTACCATTATTTTGTGATCAAAATGTTGAAAAAACATAAAATAATTGCTACTGAATCGTTTTTACTGTAGTTTATACTAATTTCAAACAATAATCACGATTTGAAGTAATGTGAAACGGAACGTTTTTTAAAATGCACCAATAGTCGACGTCACTCATGTTATGGCAACTAATGAAAGGTTATGATCATAAAGGGAAACATATTAAAATTGAAGTTTCGAATAAAGATGGATGTAGGCTTTATAAAAGCAGACCCTAGAAACCTTCCAAAACTTAGTGTCGGCATGGTCGTACATTTTTTTTGTTCAAAGTAGGGAGTATTCTAGCGTAGGAATGAAAGGAACTAAACTACTACTACGGTATGTTGTATAAATCATAGTAATACCTTGTACTTTATTCAGCAACTTCTACATATAGCAGTTATTTCAGGTCAAAAAGGGAATCGCATGGCGACAGATTTCCAAATCAGAAGGGCCAGTTAAAAATATTTTATTTGGAAACTTCGTTGAAGTTGATGGACACATTGCCATAAAACAAGAATCAACACGGCTTTTGATCGGAAGATTGGTGTCATTGTTGTGTTGGTGTCATACTTAAACAAATCAAAGCAGTGTGATGCTTTGATTTTTTTAAGTATTCACAAAATATCTCAAAATTCAAAACTTAGGCAACTATGACATCTATGGAACAAATATGGCTAGTGACAAACATGAGTGACGTGACAGGGACTGTAGATCCGTTTTGAAGAATAGAATATTTATTTAGAATATTTATTTGCTTAAACATGTAAAAGAGGACTAGAGCGTTAAGGTAAACAACGGTAGTTCATGTTATATGGCATTTATTAACACGATGAATACAACTCATGATCTAGTAAGTAATATACTCGAATAGACACGTTAACTTATTCTTAGTATTCTTACTCGGTGTGGGAATGACACTGACCTTTATTAATTCCACCTGGTATAACTAAAAGTAAAACACTTCACTTCCACCTTCAGTAACAGCTCGACTGCCGTCCGTTCGTCACCGATGATCAACAGTTAATGCCGCTGCTGGCAGTTATAAGTGGACTCTCGCTATTACTGGGGGTGGAAGGGATAGTCACGTGTTCAGATCGCGTGACCAATCATAACAATTACTTTTAAATATATTATTAACCTTAACAAATATAACAAGTGTTCTAAACATGAGTAAATCTGTCTTAATATATATACATAATCCTTACACATGGTAAGTATGTGTAGGTGGTATAACAATTATAATTATTCGTTTCACATGTTTAGCCGATTATGGCATGCAAATTATAAATTTTACACAATAATTCATTACATTACGCTATGTTACTAATTATGTTAATTACATTACATTCAATAATTGGAATACCCATTAAATAGTTTAATTAATATTTCAATAATAATAATGTCAATCTGTTCTTATAATTCTACAGTCAATAACACAATATTATTTTATCATCCAGCTGTCATACATAAATTATTTACATTACTCAAGCGAATTATTTTATAAATTGTCGTTATTTCTATCAAATTTGGCGCGATAGTTAAAATTTTCACTTTGTAACAGAAATTTTTGACTATACATTATAGTATTTTAATTTTATTATACTTTCGTGGTCTATTCTACATGCGATTCTTTCAAATGAAAGCAAAATTGAAAATATTGCATCTTCCCTATTACGCTTAAACGGCTCAACCGATTTGAATGAAATTCACGAAGATAGTTTATAGGCTACATTAAAATATAGCATAGTGTTTTTGGGGAGGGGCAGTGCGAGAATGGAGTTCGGGCGAATAATCCCACACACGTGCGGGAACAGGGGTCCCACACACGTGCGGGAACAGGGGTCCCACACACGTGCGGGAACAGGGGTGTAGAGACTAAATAAAATAATCAATAATGATGTACTTTCTTGAAAAAGGATTAAGAATGTAGTCCAATGGAGAAAAAAACAACGCATGAGGTTAAACAGTCACAAAGTTTTAGGATTTAGGGATATATTCTGTCCCGCCCGCAAAACGCATCTTCATATGAAACGATTGTCATTTTACTATGACGCGGGGATCGTGACGTCACGATCCACTAGAGTTTTCTCTATCTAACAAGCAACAATATAAGACGGTTGTAGCTTTGTAATTCTTTGAGACATTCAAATGAGATTTTCGTCATTAGGCATATTTTTATAATAAATTGTACAATACATTTAATCAGTTTATATATTTTATTATTTCCTCGCATGATGCATTGCGAAATTTTTTATGACACACTTGTGGATCGGTAATTCCCAACTCGTGTCGGTCAAAAACACACGTCACTCGTTGGGAATTACCTACTTTCCGCACTTGTATCATAAATCACGACGAGTATGGCACAAATCTATCTCACTACGAGATGCAACCAGGAAGAGTCTGGACTGGTGTCAGGAGTATATCCATAGAGGTGGAAGTATTCTTAATATGGCTGTGATTTAAAATAAGGAGGTACTCAAAATACAAGCTAGATGCATTTTTGCCGTGCCCTACCTGGGTTAGGCTCGTAAAACACACTTTCCCGAAATGTGCACTTTCTGCAAAGGTGCACTTTCCGCAAAATGTACAGTCCCAAAATGTACACTTTCCCAATGTACACTTTTTCAAACAGTGCACTTTTTCAAAACGCACGCTTCCCAATATGTACACTTTCCCATTTAGGGCACTTTCTCAAAAGGTACACATTTAAGCCTTAAGGTTTGGTGGCAATGTTCAATTCTGTCTGTCTGTCCGTCTGTCCGTCTGTTTGCATTTGCACTATTTCATAGAAACCCTTAGTACCATAAACAGCCCCTAGCCCTAAAGTGTACTCTCCGGGAAAATATACCTTCTGCAAAAGTGCACATTCTGGGAAAGTGCACCTATTGACAAAGTGTACATATTGGGAAGTGCACTTTTAGAGACAGTGTGCTTTCCGGGAAAATGATCATTCTAAAAAAATGCACCTTTACAGAAAGTGCACAATTCGGGAAAGTGTGTTTTACGAGCGTAACCCCCCCTAACTCTCTACCCTTTATTGTTTTAAGGATTCAATTTGTTGACTGCTAGACACAAAAACAGGTTCCTCCTTTAATATACAGGTCATTATTGTGAGCACTGGCGAACTTACATATCACCTCACATCATCACAACACAACATACCTACAGTAGTGGAATTATAGCTATGAATTAAGGTATTGTTTGCAGATATTGCTTGTCTCGGAGTCAAATAAGACTAGTGAGTGGTGAGACAAGTCGAGACAGGTTGTGAAGTGGAGGCTCGTAGTCACAACAAAGTGGAGTTAAATATCTTTACGGCAAACTATTCTAGTAATGGAAGAGTTTGAGCCGAAAGGGTGCAGTGGCAAGTAATCAAACAGCGACCGTATGATATGTTTTATTATCAAACCCCGATTAGAATGGGAATAAAGGAGACAGTTTTGCCATACAAATACGTTAATGTTTTTCTTTTTTTAGGGTTCCGTAGTCAACAAGGAACCCTTATAGTTTCCCCATATCTGTCTGTCTGTCTGTCCGTCTCCGGCTTAGCTCAGTAACCATTACTACTAGAAAACTGTGATTGGGCATGGGTATATAAATCAATCACGCCGCCAAAACAGTACAAAAAATCTTGAAAAAAAATTTTTTTAGGGTACCTCCCTACATCTAAAGCGGGGATTTATTATTTTTTTCTCGTTAAATGGTGTGGATAGCTCGTTAAAAAATATTATGGGTTTCCTAAAATCATTTTTCAAATCATTAATTCGCTCGCGAGATATTGGGCTTTAAAGCCCTAAATTTTGTTCGAGTCATGTGTCCCTTCCCCCTGCCGGCTAAATGGCTACATTGGCTACTACTAAGGATGTGAAAAAATTCATGGTAGTAGTATATATAATGAATTTAAAAGACAATTTATCACGGCATAAGTAGTTACCGAGTAATAGTCGACCAACTTAATGTGTACTTGGAAAGGCCAATTTTTCACCACCGTTTCTGAAACAGGAGACCACTGTACTCGTAAAGACTTCTTCTTCTTTGCGTCAAAGTTACTCGAATAAGAGATGCACAATGGGCAGCGGTGTGGACTGCTCTGGCAGTCGCGTCTCTCATCGTGTTCCGAGCAACAGTGTGGGGCAGGTGGGGCACGCCATCAGGCAGCGCCATGGTTTGCGGTGCTGTATCGCTAGCACATTGGGTCGGCCATGATGCAGACCCTATCTGGCCATGTCATCCACGTCAAATTTTACGTGAACTCCCGAACTCATGGCAGTTGAATAATACGCAATCTACAAGCTGTGTGTGTAATCCTGTATCTTATGGCGTCAACAAGGAAAATCGTCAATCAATAAAGGTTCGGCAATGCGCATATTATGATTCCTGAACATTGATATTCACTTTTGGCCTTTCGGAGAAGGAAACATCTAACTTCAATGGTGTCAAAGTGCCCAACCCGCGCTAAAGTATGAGGACTTAAATCCTCATTTGCCTGTACCCAGCAGCAGTGGGGTTTATGGGCTGCTGATGCTGAGCAGGGAGTGACTTCAATTGACGAAGTTGACGAACTGTTCAATTAGGTACGCTGTGGATCCATGAGCGCTCACTTGGAATTCAATTTGAGTTGACCTCTCTCTGGTGACTAAAATGGAAGTTTTATCCGTTTGAATATTCTACGGACATATGCACTCACAATCTTATATTGCCTGGGCGTAGCCAGAGCAGGGGTTTTGGGGGTTCAAACCCTGCAATCTTCAAAATATTACATTAACCAGAATATTTTTGTGCATATTTTTGTTGTTTAAGTTTCTTATCCCATCTGAAGTTAAAACTTTGCCAGAGCGTTTTGCGCCTATACAATTGCATCGGTGGCGGAGTAAAGATCATCGATTAGAATATGACACGGTTGGTACCTAGCTGAACGCTTCCATGATTTGGAACACAGCTAAGACTGATTCCGGATGATATAAGTACTTAATAATATGTAAATGACACCAGTCTCATTGAGATAGGCTACTATCGCGTATGGCGGGCGGTATCGGTATGCAGTATTTTGTACTTAACCGAGGGCTTACTGATGTCGCTCAGATTGCCAAATGCACACAAGATCGTTTAAAAAAAACCGTACGTACCTAACCTTCTTTTCTCAGTATTTTTTTGGGTTTTTCTTAAGAATCGTTGATGTGTCAATCCTTATACAAGAGAAAAATATACCCTGTATAAATAAATATGTAATTTTTTCTTCCAGTACCTACGTCACGACCAAATAAATAAAAAAATACTGCATATAAAAATGTGTCGAGCTGGACTGGAATATTTGGGTTACAATTTTTTTTCTTGTATGAGGATTGACAGTATTAACACTATCAGCGATTCTGAGTAAGAAAAGCTCAATAAAAATAATCGTCAGTATTAACGATTCTGAGTATTAAGAACGAAAAAGTGTAAATTGGAAAAAAAAAAGTTATGTACACTTTCTTTGGAAAACCCCTTGTCTTGCCTTTGTCAAATTTCCGCCGCAGACATGGCAAGAAGTCAATCCCCACCGGAGACAGAACCCCTCACAATACTACCTACCCGAAGTTGGATAGTTTTCAGCCGCTCTGGGCGGTCACTAAGTGCTTAGTCCCTAATTGTTATTTTATACTCTCATAGGGTACGTTGCTACACTTTCAAACTTTCAACTGAATTTCGATTCATACGACCAATCGGTACCATGGCACTCAAATTTGACATTTCGAATCGACGAATACCATAGCGATAGTAGTAAAGTATTTCACTTGAAAATTAGCGCGTAGTAAGGTATTTAGCCGTCAAGAGGTACCGTAGATCTGATCGAGACCTATCTCAAATAGATCGAATAAGGCATTTGAGTCGACATCATATATATCCGCAAAATTCGGATTATCGCGTATTTTGTATTTAGAAATGCAAATGAATGGCACAAATTCCGCCATATTTGGTTGTATCCAAAAACTTTATATAATATCTAGACTTGCTTTTTGAACAGTCATTTGAAGCAAAAAAAAATGACCTCGAATGACGTCATGTGTCATCTCTTTCTTTTAGGGTGTCCATGATTCTGCATACGTTATAGGAATAACATACGAATTTAAAGATATTTTATACTTATAATATATACAAATTATTCTCATTACATCATCCTACAACCTAGGATGAATAAATAATCGAAAAGACAGATCTTTAAATAATACTTCGTTTTTAATTTAATAGTTGTATGTATGTTAGTCTTTAAGGTTTTGTAACTATGGGCCTTAGATGCCTGAAATAAATGGTTTATTATTATTATTATGTTTGCTTATTACATTGCTTCTTATCTCTAGTTTCGAACCAACTCGGCGTCGTCAGTTACACCATAAACAGACAGACAAACTACTGGAAAGATTAGGTTCCCCTCCGTGAGCCCTAAGAATTTCAAACCAAATTTCACTAGCCCTAATGTTATGAATCCTAAAATCACCAACCCTAATTTGAATTTTTCCTAATTATTAATTAGCCCTAATATCAGTATCACGAATTTTCATAATGACTAATTTAATTCTCACTAAAACTAATTTTATTTCACCGATTTTTTCCTAGGCTGAATATTTCAATGACTACACCGCCTTATCATCCATGTCTCGAAAATAAAATCACAAACCCGAATCTTCATTTTGCTTAAATATTTTAGCCCTAATGTCATTATCCCGAATTTTCATAATTTCTAATGTCTCATGATCGAATTCTCAGTAATATTACTTTTATTTCACCGATTTTTTTTTTTGACCCTGCCTACGAAGCAAGAGGTCCTGGGTTCGAATCCCGGTAAGGGCATTTATTTGTGTGATGAGCAAAAATATTTGCTTCTGAGTCATGGATGTTTTCTCTGTATTTAAGTATTTATTTATGTATATAATTATGTTTATCGTCGTCTAGTACCCATAGTACAAGCTTTGCTTAGTTTGGGACTAGGTCGATTTGTGTAAGATTGTCCCCAAAATATAAATATATAAAGTCGGTTCCGGGCTAGCTTCGCTCTCTCCCTGTAGGGTCGCAGTTCTACCTAACACTCCTACTTGCTTCGCTCGTCGTCGTACATACACCCACCTGCTTTAATGTAAAATAGGTAAGTAATCCGATGTCCAGAGGTATTTTTGATTCTAGAAATAATTGATGATATTCAAATAAAACCCGAAAAATTCACTATTTTGAAGAAAAATGCATTAGGTCTAGTGAAACAGTAGAGCAAAAGTTAATAGGTCAAGTGACAGGATAGGTGTGGCGAAATTAGGTGTATTAATCATTAGGCTTTATAGCCTTAAGTTCTGGGGCATAGTTTTAAATATATTATCAATAGAGCCTTTGTTGTCCAATAAAGAGCGATTCGTACGATGACACGCATTCCTCCATGGTCCTCGTGTCGAGATCATTTTTGAAGACTGGGCATTCTCACAATGCCCAGTTTGTAAGTACATTTTCATTCTTGTTACCGAATTTGTAAAGACTTGTGACAAAAAGCGTCAATTATGAGGATGAAGAATTGCGGCTAGCTACACGTACGAAAAATGCTTCACACAGTTTTTACCCAAGACTCACGGTTGTGAGACATTGTGTGAGTCATATGTCAGTAAATTAGGGCTTGAGGAATAGACTTCCAGTTTTATCAAATATGATAAATGTAAATATATAATTTATTTATAAAATTTATAAAGTTTTCACATACACAAAATGACAAAATACCAAGTAGGGATAAACTAGTTTTCACGGTATCCGTTCACGAGCAAGCAGGCCGTATGCTTGTTTGCCACCTCAACTGTAGGAAAACAAAACTTGGGGTATTGTAAAGTACACAAAGTTAATTTAATATTTTTTTTTAATATTACTTTTTCTTCCATAAAATACCTAAATTAAGATTAGTTTGATCTAAATTATTGTAAATTTATATTATATAAGAACAATATTTCACCTTACTCATGTGAGTGACCACTTCATAATTGGACTTGTGCATTATTTAGATGTTCACAAAGACAAATATCTACGTAAATATATCTATCACAAAAAGAAAGATTTCAATAGTGAGGTACTGAAATAAATTTTGAAAATTCCTTTACAGTATGGTTTTCGAATTGGTTTTACTATAGTCTTTATTTATCGGAATTTGGAACACAGTCTTGTCCGCGCATAGTGTTTTGAAGTGTAGTACCTTCTGGGCATTTTTTTGTTTTTACTTTATTGCTGGGGCCCGTACCAGCCTCGTTTGGATTACTGGTCATGTGTGGAGCGAGCACCAGATTGGTGATAAAGAGAAGAGCCTCGTCGGTCACGCTGGGCGCGGGCGGCGTGGACGGCGCGGGCGACGTGGGCGGCGTGAGCTGCACGGTGGGCTCCCCGGGGCCGCCGCCCTCTGCCAGCGCCAGTGCCGCCGCGAGGATAACCAACACGCTTCCCAGCATTATCGACCTGCAGGCATTGCACCACAAGATAACGGCATGTTTGAAGCTCGATTTAAGGATGCTTATCAAATGTTTGTAAGAATAACTACGATTGGAATACGTAAAAAGATAAAAATGAGGGGCAAAGGCAGTTGCTGGCGACATCCGAAACGACTCATACTAATTATGATGTCACAACATTATATTCATACTAATATACTGTGCTCTTTTGGTAGTGGAATAGGTAATGCGTTTAATTACATACATAGTTGTTAGTAAAACAATTTTGGGTAACAAAGGGTATTGATATCTTTAGATTATAATTATTTTTATGAATTTAATAGAATTTTGTAATAATTTGATTATTTACTATCAATATAGCAACACTACGTTTTAAAATTTAACATGATGAAAGATGTCATGATGCATACGCTGCAAAAACAATGGCTTTCTAACAAAAACTTATGTTTTTACTTCCCAAAAACTGGTTCGGGATAAAAATAAATCATAAATAATTTTGGCCCAGGCAAGCTGAAACGCTTCATTCGCTTCGCTCGCTCGTTCTATTAAATTATCCTGTCCCCAGACATCAAAAAAGTAATATTATTCGATAGCTTAAATTGTCTTAAAATGAGAATGACAGATTCATGAAAATTATACAATCAATAAAACTTGAATTCGTATTTTATAAACTTAAAATCCGTAATACTAATAAGTAATAAAGAACTCCCTAAGAGTTCGAAACATGTCGCCCGTAGTGACATTGAATACGTGAGTTGAACCGTGTAATTATTAGTATTATTTCAACATGTCTGACAAAAGTTTAAATTCCATAAAACCCGTATTGAAAAATAGCCGACTGATCTTATCAGGAGTACAATCGTAAATTAAAAATGCAGGTCATAAAAAAAACCATAAATTTGAAAACCACAGTCACATATTTTTAATTTTCTCAATATTTTCCGTAAACACTGAGATAAAAAATAAATAAATAAATAATAAATAAATAAAAATGTCGGTTGTAAGACAATATGACATTTAAAAACGTCGGTTGCGACAGTACCCATATTTTAAGCATTTATTTTACGTAAACTTTAACGGCTGCTCCTGTAAAGCAGCTGTTTTGCAACAGACACTTTTATTTGGGACCCTCGAAATACTCACTTACGAATTTTAAAAACATTTTTTTTACCTTAATTGTTTCAGTTCGTCGCCGCGCACCGCTCGGAACCAAACGCAACTGACGTGTGCCGTTAAAAATAACAAAAAGTTGAATCTATATATCTAAAAAGGAAGTTGCGTCACAGGAAAATCAAATCCGAATGCAGTCGACACAGTGCCTTATATGTATGGTTCGTAATGGGTTGGCGACTTGGCGCAAGGTCGGGCTTACCAACACCGTTTCGGGATCGTGAAATGAACGTACTTATGGCGATATCGAGATGATTATGAAGTGGTTATTCGTTTATTTTGCCTTTTGAAATACGAGTATATTTTTTTGGCACGATATTTTCATGCGGTTTCAATTCAATGTAGACGTAGGTACATAAGAAAGGTACATTAGAAAATATATTATACTCCCAATTTTGAAGAAGATTTAATGGATGAAATGCAACAGTTTCATGATATTAAAAAAAAAAGATACTTGTTCGATTTGTTTACAGTCAATGCAAAAATATGGTTAGGTGCTGGCTTCACTGGCTTGGCGGGATTCCTTACTGGGATACCGGCAAAATTATCTCTTTCATAATTCTCGGCATCAAAGTAGACCCAAGAAGGCCCCGCGCCGCCCCGTTGGCTATACTCGTAGATACGCGCTCCTCCGCACCCCACCCACAATGGCTACAATTACACCAAAAATGGATTATAACGCAGGTCCTAGTTTGGCACCTGGCAATCTATCCCTGATAACAATCCTTGAGGAGGCGAGTGGGAACAGGAAATATGTGTTCGTATCACTTGTGCGTGATCATGAATTCTACGCGGACAAAGATGGCAAATTTTATCTGAGCAGGGCTGTCGATATTTCTACATTAAGCACAACTAGTTAGTTCTAATAATGCTGTTAATTGGGTTTAGTAAAAAAGAAAATTATCCGCATAGTTAAGAACAAGAACAATTACTCGTCTTAAGCAATAAATGGTTTGACATTAACTACAAAAGTATCAGTTACTAACTGCATCATTTCAGCTAACACTAAACTAAAACATTCATTGGTTTCCCGTAATTTTATAAGTATATTATATTTTTTTATAGATACCTCATGTTTCTGTAGGTACCTACAGGTAAGTGTAAAATACCTATGTATTGGTTTAATCCTCTCATAAATATAGTGATGGGACAATACTTATGAGTAAGTAAGTATATTATACACATACATTGCCTACCGTACATTACCATATTTTATACTTGACTGTGTATGGGCAAAAAGGAATGTAACAAATTATGATTCAGGAATTTGGCATGGTTTCATTATCGCTCGTACCTAATGGCGATAAATATGTTAAATAACGATATACTGTCCTCAAGTCATCAATCGAAGCGGAACTCAGTCAGTAGCACTACCACCAGTGGCTGTTGAGAACACACAATTCGTTACTTTACTCGTGAGCAAGTAAACGCGCTTCGAATAGAGTTCGATTGTCACAAAGTCGAGCTGTCAAATCCGTAAGTCATGGTGCCGTTGAACTCGGAAAACAACTTCAAAACGTCTATGGCGTTCAGTTTTCGATGCGTAATTTTAACTTTCGATTCATACGACCATACAAAAGGTATTTAGCCGGCAAGAGGTACCGTAGATCCGATCGAGACCTATCTCAAATGAAATATCGTAAAACGAAGGCATTTGAGCCGACATCAGATCCGCAGAGTTCAGATTATCGCGTATTTTGTATTTAAAAATGCAAATGCAGATTCCGCCATATTTGGCATATTTGTTGGTTGTATTAAAAACCTTATCTAGACTGGAGATTATTTTTCGAATATTCGTTTGAAGCAAGAAAAAAATACCTTGAATGACGTCACGTGTCATCTGTCATCTCTTTCTTTTAGGGTGTCCATCATTCTGCGTTAGGAATAACTTACGAATTTTAAGATACTTTTCTCAAACATACAATAAAATATTAACATTGTGTTCTTCATAATGGGCTTCGAAGTGTCACATTTCGGTCGCAGCGAAACGAGAGATCCGTAATGGCATTTCATACAAAATTGAAGGCCTAGGAAACGAATCTTAGGCTCTAGCGCAACAATCATGGCGAAACGTCTAACTTGTTTCAGTAACAAATTTGATATTATTGATGAATGCCAACACGGGTTTAGTAAACAAAAATCAACATTATTAACAGTATATAAATTTAAGCCTTAATTTTACTTAACAATAAACAACGTGATATGAGCAAGGCAACCGATCGAGTCCAGCATGATATTTTTTTAAATAAGTTGTGACGTATCTTAAGTGATTTAATGTTCCTAAAACAGTAAAGAGAAAAAAAACCGAGCCACGCTCAGTGTAGGGTTCCGTAGTTTTTCGTCCAGAAATTATTTTATAATTTTTTTCAAAAACTATTCAACCTATCAAGTTCAAAATAATTTTCCTATTAGGTTTTTATAAAGTTCTATTTTTGAGATTTTTTTCATATTTTTTAAACTTACGGTTCAAAAGTTAGAGGAGGGGGGGACACATTTTTTTTTACTTCTGGAGCGATTATCTCCGAAAATATTACCATTATCAAAAAATGATTTTAGCAAACCCCTATTCCTTTTTAAATACCTATCCAACAATATATCACACGTTAGGGTTAAAATGAAAAAAAAAACACTCCCCACGTTACGTATAGGGGAGGTACCCTAATAAAAAATAAAAAATACTTTTTATTTTACCACTGTCGGCGGGATTGATAATATATACATATATTATTAGTACCAAATTTCAGCTTTCTAGTGCTAACAGTTACTGAGATTATCCGCGGACGGACGGACAGATAAAGCGAAACGATAAGGGTTCCTAGTCGACTACGGAACCCTAAAAAAAGACTGGGTTGCACTCCGGGAGTGCCGACAGAAGTGGAAACTTGAATATTTTGACATTTCGAATCGACGAATACCGTAGCAACAGAAGTAAATTATTTCACTTGCAAATTAGCGAGCGGCCGAACGGGTAAGCGCCGCATTGCCACTCTCGCCATTTACGGTCACGTGACACCTGTCGCGAGTTTAACAATTTTTCCGCATCCCTAAAAGTGCACAGTGCCGCTAAAGAAGTTTTCACTTCAAAAATGTTAATATAAAAATCACGGACGCGTCATTGCTGTGTGTGTTGATCTGGAAGTGGGACGCGTCGGCGTCGCAGCTCGCACCGGGCCGGGGCGCCGATGCCCCGCCGCTCGCCCCGCGACGTTCCCCAACGTCGCCGCCGCCAACCAATTTGTTTTTGCCATTGCCAAATATTTTTCAAAGCTTTATCTTCTTAGGAATAACGTCCAAATCGAGCTATTCGAATTTGCTCAATAGCAAAACGGTGAAGGACGCGTGGACAAAATTACAAATTCATTTGCAGAATATGCTATTGCAAAAAGTGTTTAACGGCTTTATACTCTTACGAATAGCGTTCAGTTTTGAATGAAGTCGAATCGGCTAGCAGCAAAATATAAAAGTTTGTGACCTCCTTCACATCTGACGTCACAAAAATTTGTCGCGTGTTTAACAATTTTTCCCCATCCCAAAAAGTGCTCAGCGCCGCTAAAGAAGTTTTCACTTCAAAAAATAAGTTGTACGGAATAAGTGTCCGCGGCACCGCGCATGAATGGTTTCAAACGAAGTACCTCAAAAACCGCCAACAAATAGTTGAAATAGATTTCCTTGATGACGATAATAACACATTAACAAAAGTCGTGCTCTATTCCATAAGGAAGCGTACTGGGATGCAATCTGTTCAAATAAGTATTCATGCTCATCACACAAATAAATTCTCTTACCGAGATTTGAACTCGGTACCTCGAGCTTCGTAGGCAGGGTTACCAACTAGGCTACAGAGGTAGTCGACATTGCGACGTTTTGAAGTTTTTATATTTTTTTAACATCACGTTGCGTCTTACGGCGAAAATTTATATTCTCATGAGAAAAAATAAGTCACTCTACAATCATGAAACAGTGCTTTATTAGCAGGGGCGTTGTATAGGTTTTTCATACAAATCATTTACGGCTACATAAATGATTTGTATGAAACCCTAGTATACCCCTAATATACCCTTTGTATGTACCCTATCGTGTAAAGTAAACACTACTCACTACAAACTTAGACTAATGCTACTGTTATAAGTTTAGTAAATTGGTATTCCGAAAAACGCTACTCTATTTAATTTAAATTAATTGACTCGAGTGAGGAAGTGAAGTGAACATGGTTTAAGCCGATTTGAATAAATTTAATGAATTCACTTACGAGTTTGTATACAGGGAGGAACATTTCCTTGGACTAAGCTGAAAGGACAGTGTTATATAAGTGACGTACAAACGATCTATTATAAATGTTAAGCTGGATTTAAAAGAAAAAAAAAAAACATAAAAATCGAAATATTTTATCTTAGTGACAACCCTAATACTATACATACATAGTTATTATCTTCATTTGAAATTGACACATGTCACAAGTCACAAGAATCTTGCTGACTTCATTGAATCTGCTGGATAGGGTTGAAACATACAGTTTTTTTCACCAAAGTTTAACAAGTTGTATCTCGGTAACCGTTAGAAATATTAATATGGTTACTAGGTGAGAAGTAAAGCACTAAACCTGATCTATATCCCATTTGCTTAAAAGTCCATCGATCTGTTCCACCCAGTATATTTCATATTCCAATTTAATGATAATCAGAGACTGCTAGATTAACTACGACTGATTTTGATCTGAACACCCTGTGGTTGGTCTTTTTATGAGTAAATAAATGTGGATATTATACCCATTTTTTTTTTTCGTACTAATGAGTTTTTCGGTACTTATGTACGCAATATTTACCGTTAGCTTTTCGGCATGAGGAAACAGGCCTAATCCCAATAAGGTCTAGCTTTCCCTCTGGGTTCGAATGGCAGATGGCAGTCGCTTTCTTCAAACTAGAGCTGATGCCAAATCGTGGGATTAGGGGTCAAAGCGGACCTAGGGCTTTAGGACACAACCGGGAATAACGCTAGGAGGATGATGACTCGAGCAACGCGGTTGCCGCCACCGCTAACACAGTACGTAACTCGCTAGCGGTTTAGGAACATTAATCACGAACGAACCATTTGCGTGAGCTCGGTTCAATTTTCCTGTCGATCGTCGCCATTATCGGCGGTCGCACGCGCTGCCATTATGTACGGTTTCTGGATTTACCAGTGACGCAATCACTCTGATGGTCAATTGCATAACGTTACGTGTGTTTCTTTACAGTTAAGCCTTTAACTTCGCAAGTAAAGCCTCTGATTCGGAGAAGTTAAGCCTTTGTCCCCGGAAGTTATGTCTTTGTTTCTGGAAGTTGGGCCTTTGATCCCGGATGATAATTATAACTCCAGTCATTAAGCCATTTGCATTTGTTTTATACGCTCTTTCCAGACACGAAGCGATCGACAAAAACAACCAGGAGTGCTACGGGGTGATCACGTTACTTTACAAACGCACGTTAGGACTACTTAACTGTCACTTTCCCATACAAAAAGTGAAAATCTGATCTACCTGACGCGCGTGCAATGCGTTACGTGATCACGTAACGCATTTTACCTTCGAAACGTTACGTTATAATCCCTCTGAACTACAGTCAGTTAAATTGATTTAATATTAATGTTGAGAAGGCCTAAGGCTTTTGTTGGTAATAAAAAAAAACATTTTTTTATACTCGTCGACCTTAATGTTTGAATTAAGACTTCGTACACCAAACTTGAATCACATACTTTTTACTATGGAGCTCCCAACTCAACATTTCATAAATGTTGAGAGAACTAAAATGAAATTGACCAATCACGTGACGCCTTTACTGAACTATAATGTATTTGACCAATAGGACGCCATCATGAGAAAGTTAAAAGGTAATAGACATCAACGCACAAAAAAGAAAAAGCCGTTGGTTGCACTTCGTTTCAGCAGAGCTTAGATTTTTAATAGATACCAAGTTTGTTTAATTAGTTCAGATGACTCGTAGAAAAAGATAAGATAGATAAAAGATAAAATCATTTATTTGTCCAACATAGGTTACAGGATGTTACAGAGTTATGGTCAGTTTCACTATGTGGCGCCTTACGGCTTACAAAATGTTGAGCATGCTTGTCAAAATCACTATTATTTATATATTCATTTATGGTATAATAACTTCTATGAGCTAGAACATTTTTTAAGGCTTTTTTGAATATGTATAGTTGAGCTATTGAAATTAAACACTTTGGTAATTTATTAAATATTTTCGGAGCCATTCCAACTACATTTTTTTGGAATAACATTGTTTTGGGTATCATAGGGTTTTTTATTTTATGTTGTAAACGAGTGCTCTATAAGTTTAGGTACAGATGGGAGTTACATTTCACGAAAACACATTTCATAGATATACAAACTAGGAAGAGTTAGGATCTTAAGTCTTTGAAAATGAGGCTTACAAGATTCCAAAGAACTGATACCACATAAAGATCTTAGACACTTTTCACAAAGTATTGTATACAATAGTTATATAATTAGCTTTTTAAGTCTCGTACCTTAATTAGGCCAATCAGTAAGCTTCGAGGCCTAAACTGAAAAAGCATACATTATATAACGATTGCATAAAATACTATTGTAGCAGTTGTCAAATACCACGGCAAGAGTCCGATGAGAGTTATTTAGATGTTATATTTATGCAACTAATTTAAGAAACTTCGATAGCGCGATGCAGAGCACTGCACGTCAAATTTGACAGGAGTGTTGCCACAACCTTATAAGCCTACGCGGTTACATACCACGACCCAAAACATTGTGGCTATTCCATCCATGTATCTATTCCGGTACCGAAACAATTTTGGGGACAGTGTCCTAAGAATGGAGTTTCCTTATTGGTATCTAAGTTGTACATTACAGGGGTAGATAATTAATTGAAACGCGGCGATGCGTGGCTCGGCAGCGGACCCGCAAGTGCACTCAATAATTAGGTAATAGATCGTTTGCCGACCAATCACGCTAAAAGGGTAGGCAGAGCGATATATGTATATGTGGTAAAGTAGATGTAGCATGTCCCGTTGTTTCTGAGTGAAATGTGCAATGATGTAATATAAAAAAGAAATAGATAAGTTAGCTCCAAAATTCGCACTATAACGGAGTCAATCGCACCAACTTGCCGCAGTTTTGAGAAACGAACGAAACGTATGCTGCCAGAATTGGTGGCCATTTTTAAATATGGATTTTGGTATAGACAACGTACCTATCTACCTCTTTTTTATATTATTAAATTGGAAACGTGTGCGTCATTTGGAAATGGAGCTATTATCAATACCTGTTTTCATTTCACAAAAAACTTAACAGGCTTATGGGAATATGTACACAGAAAGATTAATTTGCGTGTGTATGAGAGATAGACTACGAAATACAGTCAGGTAGCTTGTACTTAAAACAGTGTTCGAGTTCGGGTAAAATATATATCGGCTTAAGAACGTGCAAGAGTAAACGAAAGAGTTATATTTATCTTCAAAACACAATACAATACAAATACTCTCAATTGCACACCTCACACAAACAAAGCAGTTACAAAGAGCAACAATACAATAACATGTAGGCAGAGGAAGACAACAGGCGGCTTATCGCTGAAGAGCTGCCAGACAACCTTTGGGTATCGGAGAGAGATAAAACTAGATTAAGTATGCAGTAGGTGCAGAAATTATAATTAGCCAAAAATCTAAATAATTAGATAAATATACGTACATAAATAGCTCTGAATAATTAATAATATTTTTTTCATTTAATTTCATTTCAGGTTTGTATCTCAAGGGAGAAAAATTATATAGTAACGTCGAGGGCGGAATATTGAATCCTGAATGCAGTCATATATTCTACAATAGAATCCTGAGCGTTGCGTGGACGCCCTAAACGAAAATAATGACTATTGAGTGGCATATACCTACTGCTTTTCACACCTTCGATGAGGAAAAGTGAATACCTAAGGGCAACAAAGGTTATTTATGAATAGCAGGACCAGGGAAGAAACAACACATTTTTTAACCAAAAACTCGGGTCGGAAACGGAAAGACTTAATTTGACACTTCATTGGCAAAATACCAACATTTCCATCGATCGTTCATCCAAGCGATTCATTGCCGAAATTTGCCGTGAAACTAGCCTATCAATAACACCCACCTAACTGAAACCTGTCTTAAGACTCACTGAAATCATATAGCTTTAAGACTTTCTGAATTTAGTAGGTTTATTCTTGTCATGTCACGAAGTATTTGATGAAGAATAATGACCAAAAAAATGTTGTATTACTAGCCTTATATAGCACATACATAGGCTAGCTAGCGTGATAGGTTTTAAATAAGTTTTAGGAAGAAAAAATTGCATGATTCTTCAAGTGAAATGTACGCATCCAAAATTACTGTCCACTTACATTCATCACTACATTTGTGCAAATAAACATATTTCTATCTTTATCTTTATCATCATGTTTTACGGCGAAAATGTACTGAAACGTTACGTAAAACATAACCATACAATCTACCGTGGCAAGGCCTCTATACATATATGAAGAGGTTTATAAAGATGTCACGATTTATTGTTAGCAACGGAATAAAACAACAATGTCATGTAATCAGCATGTAATTAGATACATTTAATATTAAATATCAAATTTAAATGAGGCCTATTTTACTGACACTACAGAAAGAAAGTGTGATCCCATGTGCTAAATATTAAGACTGAAAAAAGTTATACATTGTTTTCTACTCGAGCACTTTTATCCGTCAGTTAAATGACTGACAGCGATATCTAAATCAACTTTATATGAGATGGGCTCATAAGATTACTGCTAGCATAATATAAAATAACTGTGTACAGAACTAAAATGAAAACAGTCGCTTTCGTAAAACTAGTGCCTATGCCAAATCTTGGGATTAGGTGTCAAAGCGGACCCCGGGCTCCTTTAGGGGCATTACCGGGAATAACGCTAGGAGGAGGATGATATCGAAATAGTACCTTGACAAAAAAAAAACCTGCTTACAAAATTTCACGAAAATCGGTTGAATAATGAATGTAAAGGCGATCAGCGGCAAACCGGCCATCCTGACATTAACATTTTCGGCCCAAGCAAAAGCATTAGAACTTCGTTCGCTTCGTGCCCTCGTTTAATAATAGTTGCTAAACATTTTGCAGTCTTATTTCAAATCGGAATGCTCGGGCAATTCGATTTTTTATTGCACTCGTAATTTTATCCATGCAAGTTAATCCGGGATCTAAAGTAAATGAAACAACTGCAGTGCTAATAAAAGCCCAGTGGTCCGGAATGATGCCGCTCCGTCCCAACGAATGTGGGGAATGCTCCATTCATCGACACATTGGGCCTGCCAGCAGAGGTTGTGAGCAAAAAATAGGGCAATGCAACACGGATCAATCTGGGTGGTCATTCAGAATATTTAGAGCGGACAGCTGCAGTTGAACCAGTTTGTCCTACTGTCTACAAAATAAAGAGGTATTTTACCAAAAGTCTCTATTCGGTACAGTATTCGGTATAACTTTCTACTAAATGATTAGTGAATCATGTTTGCATAACCTAGTGAAGTTGGCCTCTAGATTTAATAATAATGCGAAAATTGAGTTCAAACACACTGGAACGCCGGTAGCTATGTGCTCAGTTTGCTTTAGCATTCTATTATTAAGAGGTTCTACTCAAATGTGTAGACTAGTTAATTGAAATTGATTTATATTTAATTTATTTTGCCCACTAAGCCTGCAAGAATTGTATGGCAATTGTCGTCTGAACCGATTAACGAATTCGATGGTCGAAGTCACGCTCAGACATTATATAGTTGTGTTTAGTATTTTTTGTCCAAATCGACTCACCAACTAGCCCACTGTGAGCGAAGCTGATTGAATTCAATCTAGCTTGTTTTTACTGTCGATTTTTAAACTCTGGTGTTGCCAATAAATCAGATTGGTTTCCCTCAGTTGAAATGTCACGATTGTCGACACTTAAGCCAGGGATTCACTGGGGGCAAACCCCACGACATGTGCCTTCGCGCACGAAGTGTTCCGTACCATTATCTATAAAAACGAAAAAAAAACACGGTTGTTGTATGGGAGCCCCACTCCGACTCGCACTTTGTCGGTTTTTTTAGTTTTTGTTGTTGTATCGGCAACAGAAATACAGCATCTGTAAAAATTTCAACTGTCTAACTATCACGGTTCATGAGGTACAGCCTGGTGACAGATGGACAGACAGACAGACAGACAGCGGAGCCTTAGTAATAGGGTCCCGTTTTGACCGTTTGGGTACGGAACCCTAAAAATAGCCTAATAGTAGTTTTCTCACAATTTTAAAAGCATTCCTTGTTAATAAAGCGTTTTACTCAGTTAGTGAAAACCGGCCGTATTCATAAACGTTCTACAAGCCTGTTTTAACTAAAATTCGTTTGTCCTTATCTGTCTCTTTGACATTTGTGTTCGTCAGACAGGGACAAAGCACATTTTATTTAGCAGAGGCATTTTAAGTTTTATGAATAAGGGGGTAAGCCTACAAAAGTAATATTTAATTTTTCAATCTTTTCTTTTATGTTATAGGAGGCAAACGAGCAGACGGATCACCTGATGGTAAGCGATTACCGCCGCCCATGGACACCTGCAACACCAGAGGAACTACATACTCATACGAGTATAATGGAAAACATAACTATCACATAAGAAAGGAGATTAGATTATATGTAAAGTAATACTGTGAAAGAAATATATTTTGCTTCATATAGGTATATTCTTTAAAAATATTCTTTCTGACGTCCACTTTGACCTATGTAGTGGTTAGTGACTCTGCCTGCGAAGCTAAAGGTCCCGGGTTCGAATCGAGCTGTTATTCGCTACGGTCACCCGTCTCAAAACTAGACCTCTGCCTACGCTAAGTCACTACGCATCGCGGTGTCAAGATATATTTGTGGGTGAGCGTTGAGCTGGGCTTTAAACAAGTAACAGCAGAGGGGGGCTGGTAAGGCCATTTGTGTGACCATGAATATGCGCTTGAGTGATTGATGTTTTCTATGTTAAGTATTTAGTTATCTAAATCAGTATATATACCGTCGCCTAATACCCATAGTACAAGCTTGACTTAGTTTGAGACTAGGTTGATATGTGTATCGTGTTAAGGTTGTCCCCAAATATTTTTTCCCCTCACTGTATCGGAAAGCCGTCTTTTATCCGTTAAAACCAGTGAGCAAAAACGCATTTTATTCACTAGTGGGGAAAGTAATTTGACCTTGGAGCTTGTTTAAGTAGCTTTTGAGACTTTGGACAGATAACAAAACATAAATCACTCATAATACAACATTTTCACAGTCGATGTACCTATTTCTGTTGCCGCTATGACAACAAATACTTAAAAACAGAATAAAATAAATATTTAAGAACTTTTAAAGAATTGCTTGTTGACTTCATTCAGGCGCTGGGTCTCAAAATGTATGGGAAAATTAAAACCCAACTCGCACTTCACCAAAATTCTACTTAATATTACTTAACGTTACTATTTATTACTGTTAAAAAAATTTAAATATAATTATTTAAATTAAATAAAGTTGTATTGCATGTTGCACTTTCCTCGCTACAGTGAGGTGAAAAGTTTTGTGTTACACACGGGTGCAAATGTATTTTACTTCTCCTGTGTTGAAACACTCGCTGCGCTCAAGATTCTAATTTAGAATCACTCGTTTCGCTCGTGGTTCAACTATAGTATCCTTTCGCTTGCTTGTGTTTCAATTCCACACTCGCGGGTAAAATACAACTTTGCACCCTTGTATAACAAATAACTATTATTATTTATTCTTTCTTTTCTGTCGCATATCGCGGCATCGTCGCGCCACTTCACCCGGCATCGCTGGCAACACATGTCATGGGACATGTATTCCCCGGTGAATCTCTGGCTCAAAGCGAATGGCAGTGAACTGGAGTTCGATCAGCGGGGTAATTGGCCTGAAAGGTCAAGAGCTTGAGGCCTTCACTAGTTGATTAGTACGCCGCCGTTCCGCGGGGAATAAGGCCGTTGCCGTCAAGATTGGTTCGTAGACATATGAGGCATATGTTAATGACAATTTCATCGCTTTTCCTTTTAACCTCGGACGCAAAAAGAGGGGTGTTATAAGTTTAACGTATCGTGTATCTGTGCGTCTGTCTGTGGCATCGCAGCTCCTAAACGACTGCACCGATTTTTATGCGGTTTTTGTCAGAAAGCTAACGTGATCGAAATGGGTCTCAGCTGTCTCAAGCTGATTTTCCACCGGAGGGGCGAGACGAGACGAGGCGAGGCGAGAATTTAAATTTGTATGGCACTTACTATGTCCACCTAGCGCGCGCTAGGAGAGAATTGAAAATTTGCCATATTTTTTTTGTTGAGATGTAGCTATAGCTGATTTTCCACCAGAGGAAAAACAGCTTTAGCTACGTCTTAACAAAATCGGACCCCCCATACAAATTAAAAGTTGTTTTAACACATTCAGTGCCAAGGATTTCGTTGCATTACGCTCGTAGCCGATACCAGGGGCCGTACACAAGGTTACAATCGACAAGCGCTAATAGAAAATAATAAAATGTATGGGAATGACAGATGCCGACGAAACACTTTTCGTTAACATCTGTCATTCCCATACATTTTATTAGTTTTCTATTGGCGTTAGCGCTTGTCGACTGTTACCTTGTCTAGGCCCCCGGGGGTACCAAGTACATGCCGGTCCGGGCCGGTACGTTAGCGCTGCTACGGCACCCACGCGTTCTATCACAACGCGTTGCATGCGATTGAAAGGGATGGCCAAATTTAGTTTCATTTTGCATATTTAAACAGGGGATCTGTTAACAGAGAATCTTTTGTACGTAAGTGCCGTTTATTAGGGTTCCGTAGTTGACTAGGAACCCTTATAGTTTCGCTTTGTCTGTCCGTCCGTCCGCGGATAATCTCAGTAACCGTTAGCACTAGAAAGCTGAAATTTGGTACTAATATGTATATCAATCACGCCGACAAAGTGGTAAAATAAAAAGTTTATTTTTATTTTGTTTTATTAGGGTACCTCCCCTATACGTAACGTGGGGAGTGTTTTTTTTTTCGTTTTAACCCTAACGTGTGATATATTGTTGGATAGGTATTTAAAAAGAAATAAGGGTTTGCAATAATCATTTTTTGATAATGTTAATATTTTCGGAGGTAACCTCCAGAAGTAAAAAATAATGTGTCCCCCCCCCCCTCTAACTTTTGAACCATAAGTTTAAAAATATGAAAAAATCTCAAAAGTAGAACTTTATAAAATCTTTCTAGGAAAATTATTTTGAACTTGATAGGTTGAATAGTTTTTGAAAAAAAATACAAAAACTACGGAACCCTACACTGAGCGTGGCCCGACACGCTCTTGGCCGGTTTTTCTTATCTTATTCTTTGCTGTTTATTTTGTGCCGATACAGTGGTTTTCGTGGTTTCTAGAGGAGTGCCCTTGGAACCAAAGGTGATTACGTAAAAACAAGTGAACTGCAGCTATCTCAAACATGAAAATTAAAAACCTCCCGACACAAAAATGAACTCTAAAAACTAACAAATAATATTTAAAATCTATAATAAATATTATCGTCACATATGTGACGAACTAATAACAAATAATATTATCGTCACATATATTATGTAAGTTCAAATATTTTTATTTTCCAAGCGTCGTCGCGTCGGGGGATTATTTTATAGTTTTTAGAGTTAATCTTTTGTGTCGGCGGGTTTTTTAAATTTTACTTTTATTTTGTCCTTTTTAAAGTGATAATCTTCAAATGGCTGATCAGGTCATTATTACCTTACCATATACTTTCAATATCATTGAAGTAACACGGTACCAAATTTCTAATCGATAGGACATAAGGAAGTTAGTCAGATCCCCTCATCATCTAGAAAATAACTGATGATCTTCAAACGGCTGATCAGGTCATGGTTACATAACCATATAATTTCAATATCATTGAAGTAACACGGTACCAAATTTCGAATTGATCGGACATACGGAAGGTAGTCAGATCCTCTCATCAACTATTAAAGAGCTGATGATCTTCAAACGGCGGATCAGGTCATGGTTACCTTACCATATAATTTCAATGTCATTGAAATAACACGGTACCAAATTTCGAATCGATCGGACATAAGGAAGTTATTCAGATCTCCTCATCAACTAGAAAAGAGCTGATGATCTTCAAACGGCTACACAGATTTTCATGTAACATGGCTAAGAACACTCGGGGTAAAATGATTTATGTATGATACAAAAAAAATCGCATTCAAATTAATAAAGCCTCAAACTGTTTTTTCCCCGAGCGAAACGTTGAAAGACCCAATATTAATTCAATACCAAAACGCGTCATAAACTTCGAAATGAACTGAACAACCACAAACTCGGTAAAATATGAGGCACTTGCACTTTCCGCGTTTTATTGAACACATGGCGTCCCAACAACAACAATGCAGCCAGCACAAGCTAATCCCACCTTTATTTCCACCCTATACAGAACACATCGACTGCATGAACACTCATCGTTACTAAAAGCACCAGATTAAGGATGCAGCTGGTTCGATCGATTTTCAACTTTAATTTGAGGGTGATAGGGTTTCGCGAGGTGGACGTGAATTCGCAATGAAGGAGGATTATTGGTGTCGAGCTCCTCATATTGGATGCAGTCATATGGTGGAATGTGAATGCGGAGCAGTTATTACTTTCCTCTGTTTAATAAGCGTATGTTAGCTTTCTTTAGGCGTCCTGCATTTGACGGTGCTTCAGTGAGTATAGGTATGTGTAGCTGACAGTTTAAGTCAGTACAGTCGGGGGTATTAATATACGTACATAATTGTCAAAATAGTTCCGTACAGATATTTAATATATTTTTCACGGCACTGCTCGGAAATGTGGCAAAAGATGGTTAGAATTCAGGCTTCAAAGCTGGGGTTAGTTGGACGTCGCACGAACAGGCCATCTATGAGTTCAAACTGTCCAACAATGTTTTTGTAGTCCAGTTTGAACAGCGTTTCGAACAATCACAGCTCCCCCCGCCCCTGCCCCCACCCCCGCCCAAGCCAGCTCGCGTGTGGAGTGGAGGGCAGCGCGCGGTCGGCCCGGCGCGCTGCTGCTGCTGGCGGGTGTTTCATATTGTGATCTTTAATTAGGTACTTCATTTTGACTTATAATTCTAATTATTTGCAATTTCCTCGCAGTAGGCGTGAAAAGCACTATGTAATGTCTCGGCCAAAAGTGCAATAGATGGACTCGTCTCCTTCGAGGCCCTCACCTGCGGCTCGGACCTCGAACACACTCGTCCATCTATTGCTTACTTTCTAGCCTTTACAACAATGTACTATATGTCCTTATATATGTTCCTACTAGCTTCCGCCGGCGACTACGTCCGCGTGGACCCGAGATGTATCCTATATTTTAATCCAGGCTATATTTAGATGTTTGGATGTTTGTTGCTCAATCACGCTTAAATGGCTCAACCGATTTGGATGACATTTTGCACGAAGACAGTTTATAGCCTGGATTCTCTGCTCTGCTCCTGTAGTAAGTTAAACCACCGAGCTCGGATAGCAACTGATTTATTAAAATAATAACGGGTACACATACATTTGTAGAACTACCTACAACATCTTTCCCTTAAAATAAAAAGCATGCATAACTACAACTAATGTAAAAATACAAATCCTTATACTACATGTTTAACCCCCCTTCTAAAAGAAAATGATTTTAGAACAAATTATTTATATCAATACCCATTTTACGAGCTTTGTTACGAGTAAGAGCGGGCTCGTATGGCTGACCAGCAGACCTTGCGCTCGCAACCGGGTTCGAACTTTGCGCCTGCAATACAGGTGGTACCGGCGCACTTTTTACATCAGGCGGGATCGAACCCTGAGCGGGAAGCGGCGGCGGCGGGGGAGGCACGAACTTCTCACCCGGCATCGGCACTCCCGGCTCACATTTAATTAGATGTCGGCGGTTACGACGATACTCCATTCCTTTTCGATTTTTTATTATATATGAACGTGGAGTGTTACATTTTTTAACAACTTTTCCTCTCATTTTATTTGTTGTACTAGTGTGATCCAATATGATTACGTCATCGCCAACACCTAACTCAGATAGATTTTTGCAATGTTTATCATAGTTTGTTTTGGTTTTATTTTGTTGCTTAATGAGTTCTTTATAATGTTGCATGTCATGACTAACCGGTTTTAACAAACTTTGATGAACGGGCAGCCTACAATTAAGTCGACGGCCCATTAACAATTGCGCGGGTGAACCTATGTTTCCTCGCGGTGTATTTCTGTAACTTAGTAAATCTAGATAAAAATCAGTACCACTATTAATTGATTTCATCAACATCTTTTTTATGATTTGCACGGCTCTTTCACTTTTTCCGTTTGATTGATGATAGTAGGGAGACGATGTCACGTGCTCGAATCCCCATTCAGTTTTAAATCGATTAAATTCCCTGCTCGTGTATTGTGTGCCGCTATCACTAATTACTGTGTGCGGAATCCCGTATCTAGCAAAATTTTCTTTCATAATAGTAATAACTGCCATCGAAGTTATATTTTTTAACTGTACCACTTCAATGTAACCAGAATAATAGTCAATCAGTATTAGAAAACACTGTTTTCTGTATTCAAATATGTCGGTTCCCACTTTATACCACGGCAATTCTGGGATTGGTATAGGTAACATCGACTCCCTAGCTGGAGCATTCTGACATTCCTGACAAGCGTCGCAGCGCCTCACGTACATCTCAATATCTCTCGATATGCCTGGCCAGAACAACACTTCTCGCGCGCGACCCTTGCAACGGTCAATGCCCTGATGACCATCGTGAATTACATTAAGCATTTGGTTTCGTAAAGACGTCGGGATTATAACTAGCCCGTTTTTAAAAATCACACCCGAAATAATATGTAACTCATCTTTAAATGACCAATATGGTCTTAATTGTTCCAGAACATTACGCTTATGCTGTGGCCAGCCCTTATTTATATATTCTGTTAGCTGACACATAACCTCATCTTTTGCAGTTTCATCACTGACCAGTTTCAATTTTAATTCTGACATCTGAACATTGCTAATTAACTGGTTTACTTGATACACAACAAACTTACTTATGGAGTCATCGTATAAATCCGGCAGGGGCGCACGCGATAAGGTGTCTGGTATATACATATATTTACCAGGTTTATAGCTGACTCTCAAGTCATAACCTTGCAATCGCAACATCATTCTCTGTAAGCGTACTGGGATCGTGTTTAACGCTTTTTTAAATATACTCTCTAATGGTTTATGGTCAGTTTCTACGAGGACATTTTTTTGACCATATATGTACTGATGATATTTCTCACACGCAAATAGAATGGCCAACATCTCTTTTTCTATTTGAGCATACCTCGTTTGGGTGTCCGTGAGCGTGCGCGACGCGTACTCGACAGGGCGCCCGCCCTGAAGCAGGGCGGCGCCCAGCGCCACCGCGCTCGCATCCACCGAAACCACAACGGATTGCGACGCATCAAACAGAGTCAACACCGGTGCATTGCAAACCAACTCTTTCAACTTAGCAAACACACCCTCATGGACGGCGTCCCAGCACCACGCGGACTCTTTTTTAAGGAGTCTGGTAAGCGGAAAAATATGTTTCGAGTAATGCGGGATGAACTTGGACAAATAATTAATTGCACCTAAAAAGCGTTCAAGTGATTTCTTATCGTCAGGTGCAGGCATATCTTTTATGGCCCTAATTTTCTCCGGATCAGGCTTCATGCCATTTTTATTAAACACATGACCTAAGTATGTTACCTCCTCTACGCACAACTTACATTTGTCCTTATTAAATTTTAAATTTATTTCTCTAGCTCTCTTTAATAAATTATTCAATCTTTCGTCATGTTCGCTCTTGGTCCGACCCCAACAAATAATATCATCAATAAACGAATCAACGCCATCTACATTTTCTAATAATTGTTTGATTTTAGCATGGAACACTTCTGAAGCACAATTTAATCCGTATGGTAACCTAAGGTACTGGTACCTACCAAAGGGGGTTCCGAATGTGCACAAATCTGCACTTTCATCGTCTAACTGCGTAGTCCAAAACCCCGAGCTAGCATCCAAGACCGAGAAGTATTGAGCCCCATGTGGTTTAGCAGCTATCTCATTAATAGTGGGCAGTTGGAAATGCGCGCGTTGCACGGCACAATTGAGCGGGCGGGGGTCCAAGCAGATACGAAGCGACCCATTCTTCTTAGCCGCTATCACCAGGGCACTCACCCACCGCGTAGGATGATTTACTTTACGTATGACGCCTAACTGAACCATCCTGTCCAATTCTTGCCGCAATTTATCATGCAAGCCTATCGGTACTTTCCGCGTCGCACTCACTACCGGCGGAATCGACTCATCAACCACTATGTGGTACCGCCCCGGAAGGCACCCCAGCCCCTCAAACAAATCACTAAATTCTGATAAATTAACAGTATGAATGCGTTTAATCAATCCTAGCTCACTACAGCTATCACGCCCCAATACGCTTTCACAACTTATGTCAGCTATAGCAAATTTCATTTTATACACTTTATTTTTATAACACCAATTCATAAAAGATATACCTTTTATAGGGATTATATTACCACTATAAGAATGCAATTTCATGTTCGGTTTATTTGTTATTGCTTTTGGGTCATAACCTAAACACAAATATCTTTGAAATGACAATACATTTATATCAGCACCGGAGTCCAGTTTAAATCTCTCATCTCCACACTCACCTCTTAATGTCTCATACCAGTCGTTCGACGACACGTTCACTGAAGACACATCAGCAATCACCGGTATATAAAACGACTCACACTCGATATCGGGTTCATTTTCGTCACAAACGGCAATCTCATACATTTTTCTCTTCACCGCATTATTACCACAGACTCGAGCAAAATGCCCATACCCTTGACACACAAAACATTGCACCCCGTTGGCTGGACACATGCCAGGATCACAGGTCTGCCCGCACCCCGGGCACGGAGGACGCACCGCGCTGACGCCGCGCTGCCGCGCCGATGGTGCCGCGCCGCCGCCGCCGGGCCGCACGCCCCAGGCGCCGCGACTCGGCCTCCATCGCCTGCCACCTCGGGCCCCACGGCTGGCTCCACCGCCACGAAATTGTAAAGCGTCCACCTGTGAAGGACCCGCGCTTATTCTAAGCGCTTCTAACCTTCGGGAACCGTCACTCGATATTTCATCCGCCTGGCAGATCTTGATCGCCTTATCTAACGTTAAATCATCTGTACGAAGTAGCCGGTCTCTCACGATAGCGTTATTGATGCCACAAACGATACGGTCCCGAATTAAATCCTGTTCCAATGATGAAAATGCACAATTCTTTGCCAATAATCTAAGAGCGGTCACATATTGACAAATAGTTTCACCATCCTCTTGACTGCGAGTGAAAAACTTGTATCTCGCTAACGTTATATTTGGTTTCAAACCAAAATATCCATCAAACTTTTCTTGAAGGATCTTAATATTATCGCGATCACTTTCCTTATCGAAAACAAATGTTTGATATGCATTGAACCCCTCGGGCCCTATTAAATTGATAAGCAAACTTGCTTGAGTCCCGGCATCTTCCTTAGACACTAGGGTGGGTCGAAAAAAATAATTGTTTATTTAAGATTTCTAATAGCGCGGGATTGATGACCCTGATAAGAACAAACACTAGGATATTTTTTTTATATTTTTTTTCCGACGATTTCTACCCGCGCATTGCGTTTAAATTTTTCATAAAACGCCGAAAATCGTAGTTTTGAAAATAGATGCCAAAGTCATTTTAAAAATTTATTTAAACCTCTTTCAACTTCTAAAATAATATAACAATTTAAATAGACAAGTACTGTGATCAACGGTGAAACCTACAGTAAGTTGAGGGGCGCGGGGGAGGGTCGCAAAGTATGCGATTCGCGCGTAAATCACGACGCACTGTTTTAGTAACGCCAATTAGTTCTAGGTGAAAGGTTACGTTACGTTTTGACAGATTCTGTTATTAATTTGATACGTTATTTTCACTATTATTATTCGAAGTTAGATTTGTCATGGAGATAAGCAGTAGAAGAACAACAAACTGTCGTATTTTTGGTTCGTTTGATGAGCTTAGCGAAAACCAACTACCCACTTACAAAAATGTGATGAAATATTATAACCTAGTAAGATATCGTCTTAAGCTCGAACAGAATTCTAAAAAAGAGCCTACCATTAATGAGATTTCCGAAATCCGAAAAAAAATTGAAAGTTTATGGTTAAAGGCTTCCATACCAATAATATCTCACATTCGTATATTGCAACTATTGAAAGCGTATCACGCTAAGTGCAAAAGTCTTATTAAGTCTTGGAAACGTCCATCAGAGGATAAAAAGCAAGATTTTTTACTTATTCTGGTGCAATTGGAAACCAACTTGACGACTGTGAAAAGCTTGATGTTGTGTCTTACGAAAAAATAGAAGGGAGATTACCTTGACACATCTAAAGTCCACGATCTTAGTTCAGACCAACGTTACCTGTACGACATAGTATCAGCTGTTATAAATGGCGAATGCGATCCTGATTTGTCTTATCGCTCTCCAGGGAAAATGTCTCACGCCCGATGGCTATAAAGGCAAACCGAATCATGCGGCTTTATGTTTCAACCAGCAATCCATCAAACAATTTAAAACAACTAGCTAAGTTTGTAGTCAAAGTTTACGCTCCCGTTTGGTTTGAAATCAAAAGACACCCCTTGTGTAAAGACGGAGCAAGACACTTATGGAGGTTGATCTCAGATTCTAGATATATTTCTGCAGATCTGGAAAAGGTGGTTGATCCGGTGATAAAACGAAACGCATATTTCGCTCACCCGGAAAACCTGCTCCTGGCTATGTTAGCCGATCCTCAAAAGCACGTACGAGAGCTCGCTGCCCGGTGTATTTTGAAAGCCAGAAATGCCCCAACTTCTGGTGATCTTCGAAGCCCTCGTGTGTTCCAGGTGCCCAAGATTAATCTAGATGCTGCGTGCTATATTAATATGATTGACTGGCAGGAAAAGTTCACTCAACCTCCGATACTACGCGATGTTACAGATGAAGCCCTACTTTCTATGGTGGAGTCCGGGGGCAACGATGAAATACTTTTTACCACGGCTGCCATGTCATACACAAGCTGTGGAGCGGGCGGTAATGACAGTTACTGAAGCCTCTTTACAGTTGTGCGACAAAACCGCCAGAGAAGGTATGATAAAGGCAAAAATTCAGAGCCGCAAAATCATGCCAAAATTTGAAAGCAGGAAGGATTTTAATGCTTTTTGAACGTTAGGTAGATATGGTAATTTCACAAATACGTAATGTTTTTTTGATTGAATATACTTTCTATAACATTTAACTTGCATTTTATATAATAAAACACCTTTTTTAAATGGTAGAATTAATAAAAAATGCTATCTAAGATTTTAGTGAAAATCAGATTTTTCTTTGATTTTCAAAATCAATGCGCGGGTAGAAGGAAATATCTTACATACCTTTTTTTTAATGAATTTTGAAGCTATACGGTTAGGTCAACTTTTTATCACTATTAGAAAAAAAATGGACAAAAATAAAAAAAACCCATACTAAAGCGACCCACCCTATTAGACACCCCGGATGCCTTAAGAAATAAATTGAATTGCATCTTCCAACACTGCCACGCGTCAGCCCGGCTGACGGGGCTCCCATCGGTGTTGAGCTCGGGAGGCGGTCTCGCGTGTTCCATCCTAGTCGCAACTCGTTTTTATAACACTGACTACACAATTTCACCACAAAGACTCGCAACATAAATGCCGAATTATTTTATTTTCACCGCTGTCACCATGTAGTAAGTTAAACCACCGAGCTCGGATAGCAACTGATTTATTAAAATAATAACGGGTACACATACATTTGTAGAACTACCTACAACAGCTCCGTAAGCTGTTGTATATTGAAAAGTGGCTCGTTAATTATTTTTATATAATCAACGGACCTGCAGCTCACAAAATTTCACGAGAATCGCTTGAGAAGTAGCATTTCTCAAGCGATTCTCGTGAAATCTAGAAGAGGCGGACAGCGTGACAGGCCCCGGATACCGGAAATACGAACTATTTTCAGCCCAAGCTCAAGCGTAGAAATTCGTTCGCTTCGGTCGTTTGTTCGAATAGGATAGCTTTTATCCTGGGTCCACGCAGTTAAGTCGCGGGTGGAAGCTAGAAGGAAGAAGACAAGTAAAAATTCGAAAAATAAGATTTTTGTCGTAATAGAGTAAAATAAAATTACCTATAGGATTAAAAGAAGACCGAGGCATGGCCTCCCAAGTCGAACAACGTATAATTATTACAAAAAAGAACTCATAGATGGCGACACAGGTACCGAGCGAAACATTTGAACCAGTAATCGTGAAGATAGAATGATTTTTACACCTTAATAAATCCAAAGTACCTTAATTATATCACAAACATCCTTCCGTACATAAAATAAAGGTATAGTTTATAAGTTTAGTATATTCAATACAATTGGTACTAAATCCATGTAACTCGTACTCTACGTGTGAGCTTTCAAGTTTGCTACGTATTATTGAGTACTGTCACTAGATGGCGCCATCACTGGTCGCGAAAGTCCTATGGAACCACAGGCTCCAAGCATTTGATTATGTATATTTTTGTGTGATGCGTAATATTTGTCTAGAAAATACTACTTTTGTATCAAAAAAATCAAAAATACTCTAATTGTTGCCCGGGAAGTCAATGCCATCTGGTGATATTTCAATGTATTACTAAAACGATCAGGTAGGCTGACAGCGTCATAGCCGTGGTAGCTCGGATACTGCATCTACTGGTGTAGCTACGGGACTAATATTGTATACAGAATTGCCTACATTAGGACGGTACGCTTTTTCTCTATGATATTGGGTATCTGTACTTGTATTCTTTAATCTGTGACCGAGGCTTCCTCGTGGATCGAACGACCTGCATAACCCTTTAAGGAATCATAACAGAAACGTTCTAATTAGATAATTCACTTTTACTTCCAAAGTGCGAAGTTCTTGTACATTAAGGGACCGTGCAACGTTCGCTTCGGGACAAAAGTTCCGCTGTTCAGCGCACGAGCGCGTGAAACAACATGATTACCAATTTTGTGCTTTTAACGAGTTATAACCGACTTTATAATTATAAACAGCTTTTCTATTTACGGTCATAACTTATGATCTTTATCTTTTTTTTATACAACGACGGTGGCAAACAAGAGTACGGCCCGGCTGATGGTAAGCGGACACCGCAGCCTATAGACGCATGCAACTCCAAAGGAGTAACATGGGCGTTGCCGACCCTTGATATGTTTGAGGATTCGCCGTGTTGACAGTTGAAGGAACAAATTCCCTCGCTCTCAACACAACGCATCCTCGGGAGCTCTGGCGACCTTGCTCACCTCCAGGAACAACACTACTACAGAGCAAGTTGTAGTGTTATTATGGCTGTGGTCTTCTGCAAGGCGGAGGTACTTCCCCAGTTGGGCTGCTCGACATTCGAGCGGGATGACATTTCGCTGTGCCCTCTTCTCTGAGTTTGGTGGCTAGTTGGCAGTCGATTCTGCTAAAACTCAGGGGTTTTAATATATTTCCAGATGTAGTGCATAATTGTTTGCCATCGTTTTTTCATATACATAAATATCTGTACAGGACTTTATTGTCAGTGTCATAAAGGCGTGTACAGATATTGATGTCCTTATTTATGAAAGTATACAAATACCCCTGAATGTAGCTACGCTACTTCTAAGGATTAGGTAGCGGGCACTGGTCTCTTTCAGAATGCAGATGAGTAAGTAACGATAGGAGAGAGTGAGAGAACTTATGAATTTTAAGGAGGAATCATAAATGTATAAATAAAATCATAAAAAGTCAGACAGCATCATTTATTTATGGAAGATTCCAGATATCTGAAAGCCATTTTCCAATAAAACATTTTTAGAATACTAGGTTATTGTTTTACTTACTAAAAACATTGTATTCGTCTTGAATTCGTTTTGGGAATAATGGAATTCGGAGAGTGATGCTTTCAGACCAGTGACTGGAAATATTAAGAAAAAAACCGGCCAAGTTTTTACCATTATTTATAAAAAAGGCAATAAAATAAGGTCTGTTGTATGGGAGTCCCACTCCGACTCGCACTTGGCCGGTTTTTAGGGTTCCGTACCAAAAGGTAAAAACGGGACCCTATTACTAAGACTTAGCTGTCCGTCCGTCTGTCTGTCACCAGGCTGTATCTCAAGAACCGCGATAGCTAGACAGGTGAAATGTTCACAGATGATGTATTTCTGTTGCCGCTATAACAGCAAATACTAAAAACAAAATAAAATAAATATTTAAGGGGGGGCTCCCATACAACAAATTTTTTTTTTTTCAGGCTGTATCTCAAGAACCACGATAGCTAGACAGTTGACATTTTCACAAATTATGTATTTCTGTTGCCGCTATAACAACAAGTATTTGTTGTTATAGCGAAAACAAAATATAATAAATATTTAAGGGGGGCTCCCATACAAAAAACGTTTTTTTTTTCAGCCTGTATCTCAAGAACCGCAATAGCTAGACAGTTGACATTTTCACAAATTATGTATTTCTGTTGCCGCTATAATAACAAATACTAAAAACAAAATAAAATAAATATTTAAGGGGGCCTCCCATACAAAAAACTTTTTTACTGTTTTTATAGATAATGGTACGGAAACCTTCGTGCGCGAGTCCGAATCGCACTTGGCCGGTTTTTTATTTAGTATTTGTTGTTATAGCGGCAACAGAAATACATCATCTGTGAAATGTTCAACTGTATAACACGGTTCATGAGCAAGGATAGGACAAACGCCCGTCATTTTGAAAACTTAACCCTGTTCTGTACAGTAGAGACTTCCTAATGATATTTTTTTTTTTTAGAAGTTTACTCAAAATATTATAATTTAATGTACTTCAACACATTTATCAATAAATTACGTCGATATAGGCTCACAAGTGAAAATGTGGAAAAAAATGTGGTCATTCTTTTCCATTGGCGAAAGTGATTTATCGCCTTAATCATCGTCATTTGAATAATTTGTCACTGGAAACATATAAATTATGGTACTTAAAATAAATTTATAGAACATTACATCTGAATAATCTATGGCCAATGCTCATGTTTCATAGCTTTTTCTAAAGCTAATATTCCAACAAACATAATTACATTTAAATAATTTAGAAGAATTAACCGATTTACAAAGATATCTGATGCAAACGAAAAAATGCAAAGTGATTCGATACTTTTGCATGCGAGTGTACTTTTGTCCTTTGTTTTGTATTGTCACGAATAAACTATTCTTATTCTTATTTAGTACCTATTTTTTTTATTAATATAAGGAAGTCTCTACTGTACAGAACAGGGTTAAGTTTTCAAAATGACGGGCGTTTGTCCTATCCTTGTTCATGAGATACAGCCTGGTGACAGACGGACAGACAGACAGACAGACAAACAGACAGACAGACAGACAGCGGAGTCTTACTGATATACTATTAGTAAAGTTTGGTTGTGTTACTTAGTAATCATTAATTTGAATTGTATGTTTTCTAATTTTAATTTAATTCTATATTTCTCGTTAATCACATTTTCTGTTTTTGTGCTGTTTCGGTTTTTTTTTTATGGTACGGTTGTGTTCTCATTATCACATAGCATGACATCGATATTTCTTATTTTATTATTAATTAATACATATTCTTAGTATTGACATTTAATTTTAATTTTTAGGACATTAAAATTCAACGACATGCTTGTAAAATCTTTAATTAGTGTACGTCGTATAATTAAATGGCTGATTCTGACGAACTATGGAACCACTATCAACTTTATAATTACTCACTTTCAGACAATATATTATTTGTATTTGTATAATAGGGGTGTAGACACCAAATAGAATAACCAATAATGTCGAATTTTCCCTGAAAGGATTAAAAATATTGTCAAATGGAGAAAAAAGTAAAGCAGGGGATATAATAAGCACAAAGTTATGTGTCCCAAGTTTTTAGAGGGGGTTTCTGTCCCTTTTCCGCAAAACGCACCTTCATATGAAACGATCGTAATTTACTATGACTCTCGCAGATCGTGACGTCATGCTGTATATATATTGTCTGAAAGTGAGTAATTATAAAGTTGATAGTGGTTCCATAGTTCGTCAGAATCAGCCATTTAATTATACGACGTACACTAATTAAAGATTTTACAAGCATATCGTTGAATTTTAATGTCCTAAAAATTAAAATTAAATGTCAATACTAAGAATATGTATTAATTAATAATAAAATAAGAAATATCGATGTCATGCTATGTGATAATGAGAACACAACCGTACCATAAAAAAAAAACCGAAACAGCACAAAAACAGAAAATGTGATTATAGAGAAATATAGAATTAAATTAAAATTAGAAAACATACAATTCAAATTAATCATTACTAAGTAACACAACCAAACTTTACTAATAGTATATCAGTAAGACTCCGCTGTCTGTCTGTCTGTCTGTTTGTCTGTCTGTCTGTCTGTCTGTCTGTCCGTCTGTCACCAGGCTGTATCTCATGAACAAGGATAGGACAAACGCCCGTCATTTTGAAAACTTAACCCTGTTCTGTACAGTAGAGACTTCCTTATATTAATAAAAAAAATAGGTACTAAATAAGAATAAGAATAGTTTATTCGTGACAATACAAAACAAAGGACAAAAGTACACTCGCGTGCAAAAGTATCGAATCACTTTGCATTTTCGTTTGCATCAGATATCTTTGTAAATCGGTTAATTCTTCTAAATTTTTTAAATGTAATTATGTTTGTTGGAATATTAGCTTTAGAAAAAGCTATGAAACATGAGCATTGGCCCTAGATTATTCAGATGTAATGTTTTATAAATTTATTTTAAGTACCATAATTTATATGTTTCCAGTGACAAATTATTCAAATGACGATGATTAAGGCGATAAATCACTTTCGCCAATGGAAAAGAATTACCACATTTTTTTCCAAATTTTCACTTGTGAGCCTATATCGACGTAATTTATTGATAAATGTGTTGAAGTACATTAAATTATAATATTTTGAGTAAACTTCTAAAAAAAAAAAATATCATTAGGAAGTCTCTACTGTACAGAACAGGGTTAAGTTTTCAAAATGACGGGCGTTTGTCCTATCCTTGCTCATGAACCGTGTTATACAGTTGAACATTTCACAGATGATGTATTTCTGTTGCCGCTATAACAACAAATACTAAATAAAAAACCGGCCAAGTGCGATTCGGACTCGCGCACGAAGGTTTCCGTACCATTATCTATAAAAACAGTAAAAAAGTTTTTTGTATGGGAGGCCCCCTTAAATATTTATTTTATTTTGTTTTTAGTATTTGTTATTATAGCGGCAACAGAAATACATAATTTGTGAAAATGTCAACTGTCTAGCTATTGCGGTTCTTGAGATACAGGCTGAAAAAAAAACGTTTTTTGTATGGGAGCCCCCCTTAAATATTTATTATATTTTGTTTTCGCTATAACAACAAATACTTGTTGTTATAGCGGCAACAGAAATACATAATTTGTGAAAATGTCAACTGTCTAGCTATCGTGGTTCTTGAGATACAGCCTGAAAAAAAAATATTTGTTGTATGGGGGTCCCCCCTTAAATATTTATTTTATTTTGTTTTTAGTATTTGTTGTTATAGCGGCAACAGAAATACATCATCTGTGAACATTTCACCTGTCTAGCTATCGCGGTTCTTGAGATACAGCCTGGTGACAGACAGACGGACGGACAGCTAAGTCTTAGTAATAGGGTCCCGTTTTTACCTTTTGGTACGGAACCCTAAAAACCGGCCAAGTGCGAGTCGGAGTGGGACTCCCATACAACAGACCTTATTTTATTGCCGTTTTTATAAATAATGGTAAAAACTTGGCCGGTTTTTTTCTTAATATTTCCAGTCACTGGTCTGAAAGCATCACTCTCCGAATTCCATTATTCCCAAAACGAATTCAAGACGAATACAATGTTTTTAGTAAGTAAAACAATAACCTAGTATTCTAAAAATGTTTTATTGGAAAATGGCTTTTAGATATCTGGAATCTTCCATAAATAAATGATGCTGTCTGACTTTTTATGATTTTATTTATACATTTATGATTCCTCCTTAAAATTCATAAGTCCTCTCACTCTCTCCTATCGTTACTTACTCATCTGCATTCTGAAAGAGACCAGTGCCCGCTACCTAATCCTTAGAAGTAGCGTAGCTACATTCAGGGGTATTTGTATACTTTCATAAATAAGGACATCAATATCTGTACACGCCTTTATGACACTGACAATAAAGTCCTGTACAGATATTTATGTATATGAAAAAACGATGGCAAACAATTATGCACTACATCTGGAAATATATTAAAACCCCTGAGTTTTAGCAGAATCGACTGCCAACTAGCCACCAAACTCAGAGAAGAGGGCACAGCGAAATGTCATCCCGCTCGAATGTCGAGCAGCCCAACTGGGGAAGTACCTCCGCCTTGCAGAAGACCACAGCCATAATAACACTACAACTTGCTCTGTAGTAGTGTTGTTCCTGGAGGTGAGCAAGGTCGCCAGAGCTCCCGAGGATGCGTTGTGTTGAGAGCGAGGGAATTTGTTCCTTCAACTGTCAACACGGCGAATCCTCAAACATATCAAGGGTCGGCAACGCCCATGTTACTCCTTTGGAGTTGCATGCGTCTATAGGCTGCGGTGTCCGCTTACCATCAGCCGGGCCGTACTCTTGTTTGCCACCGTCGTTGTATAAAAAAAATTCATATGAAACGATCGTAATTTACTATGACTCGCAGATCGTGACGTCACGATCTGCGAGCATTTTCTCTCTCTAACAAGCAATAATTAAAACGGTTGTAGCTTCGTAATTCTTTGAGAAATCTGAATGGGATTTTCGATACTGTGCATATTTTTTTTCCTTCTTTCTTTTGGAGTGATAATACATTTTGAGTCTACACCTGTATTAATAAGGTATTGAATTTTACGACAGGTGACATGTTTGGAACTCTTCGGGAGTTCTTCTTCACTTGAGTGTTTCGCGGCGTAGTCAACTCCCGATGAGTTCGAAACAACTTACGTGACATTTTATACGTGAGTTTAACCACGGATTTATTAGTAGTATTTTAGACATGTCTCAAGAAAGTTTAAATTCAAGTGTAATTAAGTATTTTCTCTCAACATTTACTTTCGAAAAGCAACATTTACTTTGGAACAGTGAAACTGGTGAGATGCTTTTTTTGTAGTTTGAAAGTAAGCATGTCTTGTAAGCTAATGCAGGGCCAAAACACAAAATTGATAAGTATAAATGCGAAAGTGTGTCTGTCTGTATGCCTGTCTGTCTGTCTGTTACCTCTTAATGTTTAACCAATTGAGATGAAATATATGGAGATTGTTTGACCGGAATTCAAAGGAAGGATAAAGCATAGTTTTTATCCCGGAAATCATCCCCTAGGGGAGTCAAATGGGGGTGAAAGTTTGTATGGACCTCCGATATAAACGAGTTCCACACGGATGGAGCTGGAAACAGAAGCTTGTATAGTCAACAGTAATGATGATCATTTTAGTACAGTTAGCGTCACATACAGTAGGTACTCTTCAGGGTGTTCAAAAATATCTGAACATGCAGAATAAAGTCTAAGAGTAAAGTAAGTAAGTTTGAGAATAAAGTCGTGTTCAGATGTTTGTGAACACCTTGACCGCTCAGATATATGTCTGAGGTCTAGTTTTATCTCTTTCTCCGATAGCCAAAGGTTGTCTGGAAGAGATCGCTCTTCAGCGATAAGACCGCCTGTTGTCTACCTCTACCTACATGTTATTGTATTGTTTCTCTTTTTAACTGCTTTGTTTGTGTGGGGTGTGCAATAAAGAGTATTTGTATTTGAGTAGTTCTATTGAGACTGACCGTCTCCCTGTATAACTGTATATCTAAGTGCATGATGCTTTGATACGAAACTGAGTCCTGTAACACAGGGGTTCCTAGCTCAGGACACAGGGTCGTGATGTACTGAAATGTTAATTTATCCAATAAACTTTTTTCATTTTCATTTTCATTTTATTATACGTATTGTGATGGCGACTGTATCCTGTCACTTTCACTACTTTGACGCATCCCAACTGTCGCAGTACCTATTGTTACGTGAGTGCGACAAGGTACTAAAATGATCATCTATCGACGACCGGTTAGCCTAGTGGGTAGTGACGCTGCCTACGAAGCTGAAGGTCCTGGGTTCGAATCCCGGTAAGGGCAAATATTTGTGTAATGAGCATGAATATTTGTTGGAAGTTTTTCTATGTATTTAAGTATTTATATCTATTATATATACAGGGTGTGGCCTGTAATAGGAGCAAAAAATTAAACGGTGCCTTATTAAGTTAATCAGTAATTATTTCCAAGTGGTTAAATTGAAAAAAAAATTGAAAAAAAAATAGAAAAAAAATAATAAGTAAAAGCGTACGTGTGTTCTTTTGCTTAACTGGAATGATATCCATTTTGTTTTACTTCAAAAACACCAAAAAATCTTGTAAAATTGAAAAAAAAAAACAAAAAGAATTAGAAAACCAAAGTTAGTATAATCGGAATTACGAAAGTGCCCAGTGTTTTACCAAGAAAGTTAATGACTGGCATGCTACGATATCGAGATGTCGAGATCCATTACTTAGGTATCACAACTTCAGATAAGATTATTTCCGAATTCAAGAATCTTGAAACACTGGTACCTTTACAGAATCACTGCGGATAATACATAGAGTCAGCCCTTAAATTTATTGCTCCCATTACAGGCCACACCCCGTATATCGTCGTCTAGTACCCATAACACAAGCCTAACTGAGCTTACTGTGGTACTAGGTCGATTTGTGTAAGATTGTCCCCTAATATTTATTATTTATCTATATTTGCTGTGTTGTAGTTACATAAGTATTCAGCAGTCCTCGAAATCTCGCGCCAAAGTATAAACACAATGTATCACGACATTTCATAACCTTTAGTGTCACTAGAAATATTATCACCGAATAAACACAAAACAAGCGTATTACATTACACACCTCATTACCTCGCCTTATTTAATAAGAACCCAAAACCCTTGTCACTGAATAGGGAAAACTACAAGATATTCTGTTATGAATGCCGACCTATAATATCGGAGAGCGAGTAATTTTTAACCCCCGACGCAAAGAGAGGGGTGTTATAAGTTTAACGTGTCTGTGTGTCTGTGTATCTGTGTATCTGTGTATCTGTCTGTGGTATCGTAGCTCCCAAACGGATGGACCGATTTGAATGCGGTTTTTTTAGTGTCATAGATATTTTTATCCCGAGTGTTCTTAGCCATGTTTTATGAAAATCTGTTCAGCCGTTTTTGAGATATTGGACTTTGAAATGAAAATGTCGGGGGTTATTCAACTTTTCTAAGTTGTAGTTATGTTGAATATTAACCAGCTATGCGAACATTAGATCTATCTTTTTTTTTATACCACGGAACTGATCGCGCGACTCGGTAGCGAACGGACGTGTTGACAAACTCTCCGGCACTTAGTAATCGCCGCGCGACATTTATATTGTTTAATGCGTTATCGTTTATTTACACAACGGTGCGGTGCAATATAAGAGTGAACTCAGTTGTTACAACGACCACGGACTGGCGCGGGGGGCGAACAGCCCCCCAAAAACGTGATGAAAACAAACAATAGTGAAGTTAACAGTGAAACAAGTGAAATGGACACGATTAATCCGCGGGAGTCGTCTCTCGAACCAACTCAACGTAGTAACGAGATTAAAATAAATATAACAGATATTAAAATATTCAACGCGAGTGAATTGGACTGCTGGCATTGCGGTGTCACAAATAAATTAGATAATAAACTAAGATGGGAAAAGGGAAACCAGACCGTCACGGGTCGCGTACGGTGTACCTCTTGCAGAAATTCCACCTGTTTTAAGTGCGTTATAGAATTTGACTGCCTAAAAACAGCCGAAGGAGACTATGAACAGACAGTAACCACAGCAAAAATAGTTACATACGACTATGATAAGTGCATTATTCGGGACATGAAATGCAAAGATTGTAAAAAAATAAACAATCGCCGTATCATACCATTGGACGGGCTTAAAAACATAGAATGGTTCCTCTGCGAGTGCGGAATAAATCAAATGCAAGAGCTAGTGAGCATTGGTCTCGAAATTGGCCCCCAAAATATTAAAAATAAGAGATATCGCCGCAAAACCGGCCGCAAGAATATAGAAATACCCCCAGCGCAATATTCTGCACCAACATTCCAAGGCAGATCTAAGATCATCGCTAACAGTGCAGGTGGGAGTGAGATACAAAATCGAGCGGATACGAACGCGAGCCGAACACCGCAGATAGCAAATACAAGTACCAGGGCAGCATACGGCGTAGTCAATAGCGGCCGCGCGCGTAGCACAGCGCGTAGCACCGCGCGTTGCACCACGCGTAGCACCACGCGTAGCACCACGCGTAGCACAGAGCCGGGCGCGACCCGCAATGAATCACCTAGTATTATGCGTTCATCCGCTACGCGGCCGGCCGCCGGTATATCAACAAGTAATAGATTCGAGCCGCTGTGCGCTCATACAAGTGAAGAGACAAATGACAGAGGGTCGAGTTCGCCTCCACAAAAAAAGCAGCGCACCAACAGTAAGCGAAGAAGAGATGATAGCGATAGCCCAACGTTCACAAATTTGCCCAAGGAAAATTCGCATATACCAAAAATCCGAGTTACGAATCCTCAATATCTAGACGAGGGTAACAAATTAGTGAAGCTAAGAGAATGTGCGAAACAAAATGATGTGCCGTACGATTTCTCTAAGAACAGAAGAGAACTAAGGTTTTATCCTAAGACGGGTAAATCTCGTCAGAATATGATAGAAGTACTGAACAGCTTCGGAGGAAAAATAACTTACATCGCTCCCAGACCGCCCGCGGATAGAGAGAGCAACGTGTTAATTGTAATCAGAAATGAAACATATGGAGAAATAGAAGAAGAACAGATCAATGAAATGGAAAGATCCATAGACATCAGGCCATCAAAAATAAACAAATTGAGCAACAATGGCAATCTGCATCTTGTAATATTTCCCGCTAAACGAGGTAACAAAACATTCACCACCACGGAAATAATCTCACGAATGAAGTCAACGGCAGAAAGATTCTTTGGAGCCCCGAGAATCAACGCGGAACCATACCGCAAAAATTTAAGCAGAATAGTACAGTGTAAAAAGTGCTACCAATTCAATCACACCAAACACTCATGCTATGGACCACAACTGTCACCGAGAATTCAGATAAAAATTGAAGACAGGGAGGTGATAGTGTGTCGGGCGTGTCGAAAAGAGGGCGACCACGGAGCCAATAACGCGACCTGCCCGGTTTTCCAAAATGAATTGCTGAAAAATGAACAAAGATTGCAAAAAATGGCAGACAAAGAAGCAAAGAAAAATGAAAGAATCGCCAACAGCTTCACACGACCAGGTTTCTCTTTTGCCAGCAGGGTCAGTGACTTCCCTCATCTTCCTAGAAATGAGTCAACAGGTGAGACAGTTACGGCCGAAATGGTACCGCCAGTGCTACAGTCTCAGCCGGCTCAACAACTCAACGTGGTACCAAACAGACTCGTGATGACACACGAAGATGCTATGAAACTAGCACAATGCATCTATGCTTATTTCAATGGCGGTTAAATCGCACTACAAAAAACTAAGAATATTACACGTCAACGCCCAAGGCTTACGAAATAAATTCACAGAAATAAAAGCTCTAGTGGACAAACACTTGCCTCACATTATCATCATTAACGAGTGCAAAGTGAACTTTCAGAAGGCAAAAATTAATTTACAAAACTATGACAAGTTGACACACAGCCGGGCGACGCACCTTGGCACGGCGATGTATATCGCCAAAGGACTAAGATGGACTCAAACTGCGCTCACACCGGGATGGGAAGAAGAGGATGGCATGCTCGAGGGCATCGCGATCAAGTTGGTTTACGACCACCGTTCTGGTCAATATATAAAGATAAAAGGGGTCTACTTCCCAGTGCCAGATCAACATCACGCCAGAGACGAACTTGAAGATACGATTATGGACGAACCGTCACTCGTAATAGGGGACCTCAACTTACGGATGAGACAGCTGGGACACTCCAGAGATGCGGGCCTCGGCACACTCGTGAAGAGGCTACAAGAGGAAGGTGTGTGTGTATTGAAACATACAGGCCTCCCATCGCGACCAACTAATCAAGGTAACAATATTCTCGACGCAGCCATTGTCACGCATGAACTGCAAGAAGTAGAAGAATTCAAAACAAAACAAATTCCTTCAATCGGCTCAGACCATCTTCCATGGATATTAGATGTCAAACTCAACGTCGACCGAGAGGTAACACTGACAAGGAACATGAGAAAAATCACAGAAAGCATCGAGAGTAAGAATGCCTACATGACTACTCTGTGCGAAAAAACGTGTGATCTTTCACCGATTCTCGATGATCAGTCGTGTGAAAAATACATCGAAAATCTTGAAAAGGCAATCACAGATACTTTGGATATACATGCTCCGCTTGTAGAACACAGCAGAAGAGACTTCCTTCCAAATGAAATAAACAAACTGATCGACCGAAGGAACCAGGCCAAGACAAAAGCCTGGATGAAAAGAAATCATGCAAATTCAGAGGTAACTCGACTCGCACGCTACGAATACAACAGACTTAAAAAAGAGACAAAAGATGCACTCATGAACCTAAAAGAACAGAGTTGGCTGAATGCCCTCGAAGACCCCACGGATAGCCGAACAAAGATGTGGAAGATTCAGAGAAGTATGAAAGCCCCTAATATGAAACTTCCCAATATCGAAGGATGTGAGAACGAAATGGAAACAATAGACGCGCTCGTAGACGCAGCTATTGTAAATGAAGCCAACATACACCCGGCAGACGAAGGTTCTGAAAAAACGACTCCTTTCGAACCCCTGGATAAGACGTCGACAAGAGAGCTACGTCTCGCATTGAGAAAATTTAAAAACAAAAAGGCCCCGGGACCAGACCACATCAGAGCGGATGCACTGAAGCTGGGAGGAGAAGTCTTTCTTGAAGCTTATAAACCTATAGCAGACTACGTACTCACCACAGGTTACTTCCCGAGACGATGGAAGCTCGGCGAATGCATCTTCTTACATAAACCCGGTAAAGATCACAAACTGGCCACCTCCTATAGGCCCATTACGCTGCTCAACATAATGGGGAAGCTATGCGAAAGAATAATACTGTCAAGGCTTCAGGGTACGGTAAACAAGATGCAACCACCATTTCAACACGGCTTTACCAGATTCAGAGGCACATCCACGCAGATTCTTCGCACTGGTAAAATAATAACGGACGCGCTGGCGCTTGGAGATAGTGTCTCTATGATATGCACGGACATCAGTAGAGCATTCGACTCAATTAACCATAAAGGGCTGATCAAGAAACTGCAGAACTCAGATAATCCTAATAATGTCATCAAAATAATAGAAAACTATCTGGAAGACCGATCGCTAAAAGGAAGGTTTCGGACTACGAATGGAGAAGAAAAAAAGATACCGCACGGGGTGCCTCAAGGATCAATCCTTGGCCCGGTCATTTTTAATTTATACGTGTATGACATATGGGATAGTCACGACAGAATACGAGGGCTGAAGCTGTCTCAATATGCGGATGATTTATGCATCCTTAACAGAGCTACAATCCCTGACCACGCTACCATGAGAGCGGAGTGGGCAGCCGAAACTATTGTGGACTATTATAACAGATGGGGACTTAACTGTAACGTAGATAAAACCGAGTGTATTATGTTCACGAAGAAAAGAAAATTTAAACCTACAGTCAAAATCAAGAACCAGCTATTCGTATATAAAAAGGAAGTAAAATATCTGGGAGTCTATTTCGACAAGACCCTGAAAATGAACCCACATACCGACAAAGTCGTCAAGAAACTGAAACAAGTAAGAGGTGCTCTAGGACCCATCATTGGTTTCAATTCTAAGGCTGAACTCGAAGTTAAACTGGCCATTATCCAAGCCTGTATTCTTCCTATTATGGACTATGGAGTGGTACAGCTATTATCAAGATATAGTAACACTAATCTGCAAAAGATCGAGAGGCAATACAGGATGGCGCTGAAAAATGCTGGCCAGTTCCCGAAACGTCTACATACGGAGACGCTCTGGGAAATATCGGACCTTGAGGCGTGGCACCTCCGGGCTGCCGACCTGAACAACAAAATGTTGGACAAAATTGCGACACTAGGCATAGAAGACCTCGACACTCCCGGGGACGCGTACCTGGCGCACGGCGAATTTAACCCCTTACTTAAAAACAATAGAATAGGCGAAATTTTGTATACTACGAATAAAGACATGAGACGTTGGCCCAGAGGGGCGACGGCGCCTTGCCCCCTTAGAATTAAATAGTATTATATAAGTGCAACATTCGAAACCTAGTAATATTCTAATCATCTTAATTTATCCTCTGTGACTCAACACCTTCAGCTTACACAGATCTTTTTTAGACACAAGTTAGCTGACACAATCCTGCGGGAACCCAAAGATGTAACACACAATAGGTAATAAATGTATTCTCATTCTCATTCTCATTCTCATACGACATTGACCGTTGGGGCGGAAAGGTTTTCAAGTGGCGAACACGTAATTCACATTTGTATGTACCAAATCGAAATGAGATACGTAAGTCGTCACCCAACGACCGCCATGTTGTTAAAGCGCAACTTGAAACAAAACGCCTGGCTAGGGATGATGACTAAGATTTTTTTATGATGTCATTCGAACAATTCGAAGTTATTGGAGGAACAAATGGTTGTATGGAAGCAACTACAATTTAAAGATCATAAATACCCGAAAATTTGAGACAGATTGACCTCGCTGACGGCAGCATTCATAGGTGCATGTAATATGCCTAAATTGAAGAATAAATAACTTTGACTTTGACTTTTTTGACTTTGCAGCGCAAAACGCTTCAAATCGTACTGATAGACGCACAGGTCACAACTGACATTGTACTAATCGTTGTATGGAAAATCAGGTAAATTGTTGTTTCGGTCGCTAAATACTGCGTTTTAGTACGTAGTTGTCATAGAATTTTGTTTCTATAAAAGCGTAAGGATTCTATTGGTAGCTGTAAATTTACTCTTGGACAATAAAAAAAAAGCGGCCAAGTGCGTGTCGCACCACGCACAACGAGGGTTCCGTGCCTATTAAAAAGGTCGTATCGTTACTGAAATCTTATGCCACTTACATCCTTTTCTTTAAGGAAGGCAGTTTTTTAGAAATATCTCAAAAACCTTTGAACCGATCTTGTTCAAAACAATTTTCGCTGAAAGAATTTAATAAGCCCTAAGCCCATGATTTTTTTTATATTTTTAAAATACATGGTTCAAAAATTAGAGGGGGGGGGGACAATTTTAGTGACTTCCGGGGCGATTATCTCCGACTCTATTCACTTAATAAAAAAAATGCTGAGAAACCTTATATTTATTTTGAAAGGCATCGATTGATGTGCCACACGTGGGCTTGCAATGAAAATGTTTTCTTTGATTTTCAGTTTTATGTACCTATGGAGTGCACCCCTAATTTTTTTTAGTAATTTAATTACAAAACTATGTAGCGGCTAACAAAATACACCTAACCTCAAAAAATGTTCGAGTAAAATGCCTGTGACATACGGACGGACAGACAGACAGACAGACAGACATGACGAATCCATAAGGGTTCCGTTTTTTGCCATTTGGCTACGGAACCCTAAAATTGGAATGCAAAACGTAAGTCATCCACCAACCAGTACATTGTTGAAAAGCGCAACTTGGAACAAAGCGCGCGATGGACAACTCTCCGTCATTCAATCAGAAAGTTTAATCAGCATCATGGCGCCAACGTTCCAGTTTCACGCCAACTTTGTCCAACTTCAAGTTGCGTGTGTTTAGGTTTAAAGGATGGATGTAGGCATTTTTTTTTTTGAGGAGACCTATGTCACCTACTTGAGGACGAACAAGTTGTGTTTAGCAGTGCACGTGTAAAGTAATGTTATACTTACCAAGCCTTAGGCTATTTCGACTTTCGACAAAGTGAATCTCCGTCAGCGTGCGTTGCGTTAGTGATAATAATTGCTCCGAACCGAACTATTTAATGCAACTGCAACTACAAGAATATTTATTTCGCAACACAACACAACTGGGTCGTACGTAACTAAAAATCCATTATGGCCTTCCGAATAGCAAATTCAAAACAAAAAACCCTGACAAATTAGAACGCCCCACATTGCGAGTAATAATCACAGCAAGGGACTTCTTTGATTTGCCGCATGAAGTCCGGCGGCCGGATTTGGGAGCATGTGTGGGTGTGATTTGCGTATACGTGTGTGCACTGAGCAAATCCGTACATAGTTCACGGACGATATTTACACAAGCGCACTGTGAGAGTGTGTGCCGTGGCTTAGGCTCTGTTCGCGGTGCCTAACCTGCGGTGAGCGAGTCTGGTTCGCGCGCAAATTTAAATTGCAGCGCGTCCCGTAAAGAAGTAGATTGTTTTAAAAACTATTCGGTATAGTATCATCATAGAGAAGAAAAATATATGTGGTGGTTATTTTGCAAGGTAGGCACTGCCTATTTGCCTATATGGCACGCACGCCTCTGAGGCTGATAATGTTGATGATTATGTAGTAGCCGCTGCAGCTTTAAGATAGATTTATTATATTATCTTACAATTCGACTAGCATTAATAGAATAGAACCGTATTATTGTGCCCTTACAGGGTGTCATGAACTCGCCAATGATTGTAACACCTTATTATGTACATGACAATGCAATATTTAAAAAATAAACAAATAAATTTCACTGGCTTTCTAGCACAGAAACCTAGCTTCGAGCACACCAAAATGCTGACCCCCAAGTGGGCGTTGTCGGGCGTTCACTAGTGCATGGAAATGTGTAGCCGAGGACACGAAACAAATACCTTCTGTACCAGACGCGTTGCACGGACCGCCTGGACGCGCGGAGGCCTTAGTGTAAGGCCTGAGTGGCCGCCCGCTCGGAGCGGGGCGTGCAGCGTCCATATAAAACAAATGCAATTTATATGGACGCTCGACGCCCCGCTCTGAGCGTCCACTCAGGCCTTACACTTAGGAAAACTGCTACACGTCGCAGCTCAGGACGCTGCCGTGTGTAAAGAGCACCCGGTGCTCTTCACACGCGGCAACACCGCTAGTTGGCGCGTAAACGCAGCGTGCGACGCGCCGAGGAGCTGCGATACCGCGTTCGCCGCGGCTATTCGCCGTGTGAAGTAGAGCGTTTTAGAACCTTACATCGCCATACAAACGGTTACGAAACGAAGGAGCCTTGTTGACTACGGAACCTTAAAACCTACAGGACAGAATTACTTGTATCACCTACTACTCCTACTAGTAGATAAATCTGATTACGCAATAGTTTTGAATTTGAATGGTTGGCTGAATTGAATACCATATAGAGACTTCGCAAAGCAAATATTCGTTTCGGCTTCAAATTACGTGTACATTTAAATTGAAACCGAATTATTTCGTGGCTGAATCATTCATTGTAAATAACTACAGTATTTTGATCTGGAAAGAGCTTCTGATGTGTTCATAATTTTGCGCATGAATTCGCGTTTAGTAGTTAAGTAGTGTTAGAAATATGTCAGGTACCTAGTGAATTATTTAGTTACGTTAATCTGCCGTGCTATTATTATTATTCAGACCGCGTATGCATAACTTCCCAAATGCGGGAAAATGACAATAATTGATGTCCTATACAGTTAAAAGTATAAGCCCTAATGAACGTAAATTGGAATCTGTAGTTTAAAAAAACTGTTTTTTTTTCTCATACAAATTAGAACTAGTAACTACTATATTTTTTACGATAAACCGGTTCACAGCACTTAAAGCTATCGTTACATAAAGGGCATTGGGCAACCTTGTATGAAAATAATTGTATTTTTTTTGCAGCGGCGATGGATTATTTTTTTAGAATCGATAAACGGACCTCTTACACATAGTTATAAAAATTAACGCGTTTAACAATATCGGAGCCGAGATATTTAAGTTTTGTTCATAACTTTTAATATGACCTATGGAAATATATATTGCAAAAATCTCGGCTCCGATGAATTTTAGAGTCCCTATTTAATTTTAAAACAAAATGTGTTTATTTTAATAGATCTCATAATCTATAACTTTTGCGAAAAGCCACACCTAAAAAAAAAACACTTTTACCCATGCCTTTTATGTTCTAATGGATGTTACACCTGTATAACGGTTGCTTAAAAAGTTGGGTGTTTTCTCATGTCCATGATAAGTATGCACCCATAATCATCATTAACTCGTTCACTTGCACAACGTCTATAGACGTCGCAACTTAAGAGTACCTCACGTGACCGAGCATGATAAGTATGTACTTATTCATATTCATCATACATTTAAACAGTAAATGGGAGCTGTTGTCAGTAATAACTCCGCCGTATTGCTGCCAGCTAGGGACAAAGTGGCTACACTATACATTCAGAATTCCGAAAACGATGTTTAAAAGTACGTCAGACGCTGCAGTCAACCCGTGCACGGCTGCATACAGCGTGTACCAATAGAAATTTCCCTGTTTAGTTAACTAACGGGTTAACGACGTCAATCTAGTTAAACTGTGGCAGTTAGCGTCTCGTTAATTTTAACTGACGTGCCGGCAGTTGTTCGCGAATTAATGGATTGCAATGAGGGTCATTAAAATTAACAGTCGTATTTGGATATTGGTTTTGTTCTGAAACGCGTGTAGCTTGGACGATTCATCTCAGAAGTAATATAGGTAGGTATTAACGAGAGGATGCATCTGGGTGGATCAACAATTTTATGTCACTAGTTGCCATGGTCACGTCTGCTGAGTCACTTTTTAAAATTGCGATTTATGGGTTTTAAATCACCAAATAAATGTGGGGTTTTCTTGTTACGTTCGACCCCTTGTATGAACCAACTTCTAGGCACGTTAGAAGTCATAGCAGATCCCGGGCTCACCAACCGGGAATAACGCTAGACGGATGGTGAGGGAGAGCATCATCCCAGTACTCGACGCTGGCCCAATTAATGACTTTCAGATCAGAGAAACAATGGACGTGAACAATATTTGTCTGAGTTTTTCATTGTAAGGTGTCGAGCATAGGGACTTTGCTTTAAATAGGTACATGTAATTTATACATTGGAACTTGATGAATTATATTAGAAACTTTTATAGGTAACATGTAAAAATAAAAATAAATCTGTTTGTTTCATAATAATAAATAAATAAAATACGTGTTTATAAATATTAAATGTTTTAAGTCTTATCTCACTCACATAGAGCAATAGAGGCGGGTTACGGGATGACGTCACACGGCTCGAGTCTAATCCGGATTAGAACTCCGCTCAACACGCTACAGTGCCGTCACAACACTTTACCAAAAATGTTTATTCTTCGGGAAATGTTCCGGACGAAAATAGAGTTTCTGAAGAGTTTTAAACCTTTTCAGTTGATTGGTTGTTACTAGTGGCTCAGTGAGTTGTGTAGAACTCGCAACTCGCGTGTATTTTTTTTTTATAAATAATAAATAAATAATAAATAAATATTAGGGGAAAATCTTACACAAATCGACCTAGTCCCATAGTAAGCTAAGCAAGGCTTGTATTATGGGTACTAGACGATGTATATAATAGATATAAATACTTTAATACATAGAAAACTTCCATGACTCAGAAACAAAAATTCATGCTCATCACACAAGTATTTGCCCTTACCGGGATTCGAACCCAGGACCTTCAGCTTCGTAGGCAGCGTCACCCCCCACTTCTCCAATCTTACGAGAGTCGGTTGAGAAATGCGACCTATAGAGGAAAACAGCCGGAAAGCGGGACATTCGGACATTGGAAATATGGCCCAAGCTGAAGCAAGGAAATTCGATCGCTTCTCTCGCTCGTTCGATACGTATGACTTCAATTGGATACCGGTCAGCAGCTCAAAAATGGGCTGCAACTTTTGAAGAGACAGTATTTCTGTCTGTATATCAGCAGATACCTTTTCACGTTTAAACCACCCGATTTAGATAAAATTTGAGTATAAGGTACGGTGATAGTCTAGACCCTGGGAGGACATAGAATAGTTATTATTGCGAAAATCATCCCTCAAGAGGAGAAGAGAGAAGTGAAAGCTTCTACGGGAGTGGGATAATTGATGCTGCGCCTGTGAGAAGTCTAGTAGGATACTATACGTTTTTGCTATTAGATTTTGTTAGGCGATTATCGAGTAAAGGAGGACGAAGCAGTGGGCAAAAGCTAGCACATACATATGTGTAGGTACTAATTTGGTGTTGTTAAGAATCCAATTTATACCCTTTTTACACAAATAAACTATTATTCATTCATTCATTTTAACCGCTTATTCCTGAGGCTCTAAGGAGTAAAACTTGGCAAATAAAGTAAACTAAGTTCAGCTTTTTTTGTAATTGTTTTGCTCACCCTATTGAGCGAAACTCAGCCTACTTCACATTATGTTTTTGCTCCTTAGGGCCACGAACACGCTGTTGAAATTATTTGGAATCCTCCCGGGTCACTGTGTACTGTTACTCATACTCATACTTTATTGATAATGAAAAATTACAGGTCTACATTAAACATTATACATACGTATAAATAAGCTTAGGTTATTAACATAGCCATTAATTATAAACATTATTTTAAGTTTAAAAACTCTTCAAAACTATAGAAAAAACAAGCTATGCTTTAAGTATATTTTTGAAACTAACTAGACTAGGAGCGTCTATTATCCTTATTGGCAATTCGAATTATATGAAAAGTACATGTTAAATAAAACTAAAACCAAGAATGTAATTCTGTAACTAGCTATGACCAGACTAATATACCTAGACAATGAAAGCCCTTTCGTCGGGTAAGTACATCAGTTTCATTAATCCCAGGCAATTATCAGACTGACAAGGGTGCGGCAACGCGGCCGGCGATTTGACACAAGCACCCCGCAGAATGTTAATATCAGAAAACTAATCTTATTTTGTCACTCAAGTGACAAATTTAAGTTTTGAGGGCTTTATTGCTTATTTTGTTACTTTGGAGAAACCGAATTGGATCATTATCATCTCATAATATCAAATCAAATCAAATCAAATCAATTATTTATTCTGCAAATAGGCCACAAGGGCACTTTTACATGTCAAACGGTAATTTACAATAAAATAGTAATCTTACACAATAATAATTTAAAATTATATATAAAAGGTTTACAAACTAAATGTCACTAAGTTAATGTAAACAAAACAAAATTGCAAAATATGACCATTACATTCGATATAAGATCTGTATCAGCATTAACAGAAGTTAATGCTATTATTCAGTATTCCAGAGATGTATAAGGTCTCTGAGCGTCCAAATACAATTAATAATTATTCTAAGAGATGTATACGGTCTCTAGGCGTCAAAACAAAAAAGGAACATTAATGTTATATGTTTATGTTGTATTGTGTTTATGTTATATTGTCAGAGATGTACAGGGTCAATAACAATAAACCGTGTCAAGATCAGAATGATTTCTCTCGTCAATCAGCCTAAAGACGTCCACTGCTGGACACAGGCCTCTCCCAAAAAGTGCCACAATGACCGATCCTGCGCCATCCACATCCAGCAGACTCCCGCAAACTTTACCAGGTCATCAGTCTACCCTGTGGGGGGTTTACCCACGCTGCGCCTGCCGGTACGTAAAGTAAATTGGATCAATAAATTCAAAAACCCAAATGCCGGATTTCCCGTGATCCTCTACTGGTAAAAGCGTACAAGCATATTTTTGAAATACTTTTAGCGCATCTTAAAAGGTGTATGTGAAGTCCCCAACCCGCACTGGGCCAGCGTGGGGACTACTGCCCATTCCTTCTCATCCATATTTATTTATTTGTCGCATTCAATAACGAAAAAAAGAGACACCATTTACGCAAAAATTAGGCTTTGTAGCCCTTAACTTTGAAGACTCCATAGGAAGGATTCCAGTGCGCTGGACTGATACAATTAAGAAGGCTGCCAAATACAGTATTTTCCATGCAGTCCACTCGACGAGGAACCGAACTGCGCGGAGGCCAATACGAGCGGTCACGATCCTCAGTCATGAGGGACAAAGAAAGTGACAGCAAAGAAAATAACCTGAATGTCTGAAAAGAATGGATGCAATTTTCCAGTTAAGATCATCAGCAGCAGGCGCAGTATCGCTGCAAAAAGAACATGCGGGTAAACTAAGTATAAGGTGCTCGCCCTTGCAATCTATAGTAATATTAACGTATGTCGTATTGAATTAACCTTACTTTCCGGCCTTAGGAGTAAACTTCCTCCTTTCTGGCCCGCCTGTAATACATCACTATCAAATCCCGTTCTGCAGACAAGCCATCAATCCGATTCGGACCCGCATCGCTTGCCACTAAGTCTGCAATTCAACTAAGTGATTCTAATGTAAGCAGCTTTGCAAGAAAATACTGTCCTCAATCAGGGGTCTTTTGACTCATCGGTTTTGCATTTCAATTTGTTTAGCAACGTTGTTCTGAGACGTTAGTTTAGTGTGCGTGAAAACAAGTGCACGGAACGTTAATGCCACGGTCTGCACGTCTATCATGCGACGGCCGCGACATACTCGCACTATACCTCTTGTTCTAAGTGTTCTAATAAGAAAGAGATGGATAGTGCGAGAAAAATCGAGAGAGCTCGCGCACCGTCGTGTGATAGCCGTGCTGGACGCCAGCTGGCAGCGGGGCGATGAGCGTGTATATTTGAGCTACCGCTCGTCGCCTCGCTGCCTACTGGCGTCCAGTCCAGCCCATGTCCTTAGAGCGGTTACACATGACTTTTTACAGCGAGACAATAGCGCGTTATATATATCACGAACTCGCAACTGTCAATGACACTGTAGTACACGCAAAGTAGACCAAAGACTGCCAAATAAGGAAAAGGTTGTAGGTAAACGTGTCTTAATCAACGAACTAAAACTACTGGTGCGTGGGGTTGGAGCTAACGGGTTGTGGGAGGGAAAATAACTCGTAAACGGTAGTCCATACCAAAAAGTATTCTGTTAAATAAGTAATCTGCATAAAACTTTCTCCAAAACAGATTAATACACTTTTTCCCTGGGATCAATATTTCATGAGATATGGAGGGAACAAGGTGGCTTGGTGGGTTACAAGGACTATTTCCCGTATTTTTTGTTCGTTGGGTAGGCTACTAGCCATAGATCACCTGTAGCGATACTTTATCGCGTTTATAGCGCTGCAAAAAGTCGCCGTTTGTGACGGCTATAAGGGCCGGTTGTTTTAAGCCGTCAGTAATATTGCAAGCTGTGCACGTTTAAATGGCGGCTGCTGGTCGATCACGTAACTTTTCTTACACGTTGGGTAGATCTAAATGTTTTCATTTTCACGTAACTGCGTACGTTTGAAAATGGTTACACACACCTCCCTAAGCCGTTGTAAGAAGGACCGAATTTAATGACTTGTGGGCGAAACAGATTGTTCCAATAGCTCAGTTGTTTTTTTTTTCCTTTAATTGGAATTTATGCATTTCAAACGGATATAAATATAACCCCAGAAAAAAAACTATATTAGAGTTTGTCTGCAACAATTGTAACATCAACTTTTGTGATATTCAAATACAAACGACTGGAACAATATTTGCCATTATAGTGGCAGTTGTAGCAGGTGAAATACGGCGCGGCGTTTCGTGAACCAATGATTTCCTTTGGCAGGATTGGTCCTTAGGACCCAAGGATAGATTTTAGAAGTGGAGCCACCAAGATTTTTGATGTAAATTTTTGAGAGGGGGGAAGGTCAACTTTATCTTTATATCTACATCGGTTAAGCTACTAGGCCAAGTTTGGTATCGTTTTCGTATAAATTGGGGATGCCGAATTCGTTTATGGTATCATATTGACACCTTTCCAAAGTAAAAACATAAAATAAAATAAATCTTGTTTTTTTAATTCCCTATTTTACAACGAAAAATTCCATAACTTAAACACAATTACGAATGTTGAAAAAAAAGAGATGCTTTAGAGAGCCTTATTATTCGAGCACTATAAAAAAATGTAATGTCAAATTAAAATGTTTCGTATGGGTGTAGTACAAAAAAAACTGTTGACCTAGCTAAAAATTGAACTGGAAAAAATCTAATTAAAATGGTATTTTTCGATCCTAGAATGATAGGGATGGGTTCGCAAACATGATAAAGATGTAAAAAAATATAAGTAATGGTTATGCATTCCGTTTTACGCCAATTTTGCCATAATATCGAAGAAAATTTAACTCAATAATATCAAATGAATTAACTACGCCATAACTTGTTTACAAAGGTATTCATTCCATAAAAAAGTTTAAAGTGGTCCTCATTTACTTCGCCGATTGGCAATTTGTAGCTCTCGTGTACTTGACGACGAACTCCTTGGCCCCTGTCGTCACGAACCTGTTTCTTAAGAGACATTGCAGAATAAAGGTCCCTAACGAGATCAACTCTTAAAAATTCTAGTTTTCTCCTTTTTAGGGTTCCGTAGTCAACAAGGAACCCTTATAGTTTCACCCTGTCCGTCCGTCCATCCGTCTTCAGCTTAGCTCTGTAACCATTACTACTAGAAAACCGTAATTCGGCATGGGTATATAAATCAATCACGCCGACAAAACAAAAGAATAAACTCTAGAAAAAAAAAAAAAATCTGGTACCTCCCCTACACCTAAAGTGGGGATGTCATTTCTTTTCTTGTTAAACCCATAGTGTGGGGTATCGTTTAATAGCTTGCTCAAAAATATTATGGGTTTCTCCAAACGATTTTTTTTTTGATTCTTCATTCGTTTGCGAGATATTTGGCTTTAAAGCCCAAATTTTTGTTCGAGTCATGTGTCCTTCCCCCTCGTTTAGATTTTTTTAAACACACTTGTTATAAAACAATGCTGTCGAAATTTTTTATATGTAAAAAAGGGGAATGATACTCTATAAAAGAAAAATGTATTCCCAAAATATTCACTATTTACAGTTACGAAAAAATAAAGTGAAGGTCTTTACATTTTTTTTAACTCTTTTTAAAATTTCTTGTGTTTTACTACAGATTGATGCAATTTTTATTCCAGAATTAAATTGTACATCGTTGATTTAGTTAAAAATGATACGAAACTTGACTTAGTACCTAAACTCAAACAGTTATTAACCTCAGTCAGCGCGGGGGGGAAAACCCCCCCTCCACCTGCATGAAAAATCTGCGTGGCTCCACTTCTTAAAAACATCTTAAGAACTCAAAGATTAATCCTGCCAAAGGAAATCATTGGTTCAGAAAAAGCCGTATTTGACCTTTTTATGTCGTGTGGAAACGCAACTATTACACAAAGCACAATGCTGTAAAAGAATATCATCCTCCAAGCCTTACAATACTAACAATACAATAGCGACTGCCTACTGACCTTACCAAAGGGAAAAATTGCCCTTGGGATTAAATCGGTTCCGTACGATGTTAAATATCAAATGATATTTCATACCTGCGTAAGTTTTATGGGAAACCCAGTGGTAATCGCATGGTTCAAACACTTCGAACCCAAGACCTCGAGATTGAAACAAATGAAAATGTACGTAGGTATTTATAAAGAGTACCTAATACCTCTCCAAATCGCTTAAGTAAACCTAAGCCCACCCACCCCACTAACCCATAACAAAACACTACTTACCCCGAACTCTATAGTATCTCACAATCTCAGGAACATATGCTAATCCTTACGCCTTAGTAGCAAGCCTTAAGATGTCAATTAAAATTCCATCCTCACAGCCCATCTTGCTCAGCTAACGCCCGTGACTCCTTGGAGAGACAAGAATAGGTATTTACGAGAGACCTTGGCACTTTCTATCAACCCATCTTGCTCTTTCAAAGCCCATGGCTCCTGGGAGAGACAGGTACTGATATTTTTCAGAAACCTTGGGCTTATAGCTGTGGACGCAGGAAATGCCTGGATGTAAACAGCGGAGCACGAAACAGTTTTCATTGAACGAAGAATTTAGGGCGAGGACGTGACGAGTAAAAACTATGCGGTGTCAGTGGGTTGGGAAATTGTTAAGGAATATGTCAGTGAAATATGGGGATGTATTTATTGTTGTCCACGAATATTATACGGTTTTTACAAGATTTATATTTTGTTACAATAGTTATAGGGTTTGCATTCCTTTAGGTGACAAAATGAATAATAATACTGATGATGATATACTTACCCAGAATGTTACACGTAAAAAAAAATATGATGACGTATTCAAAATGCCTTATTATAATTAAGTACTTGAACGAATTAAATACATAATTTACAATACTTTCCTTCAATTTGCGATACAATATATATATTACTTACTATAAACATTTAAAGAATGCTAAGTAGCTCCGAGCGTTAATATTAATTCACAAAATCTGGGGGCACGGTAGTGCCCCCGCCAAGACGAGCCAAACGAAGCGCAAGGGCACTACCTACCTTTTCTCGAAGCGCTTCGTCATATTTTTGAACCTTCTTAACTTGGGTTCGGATTATACCAGATAAACAAAATTTTCGGAATATAATGTCAGTGATTTAATTATTAAAACTATAAAGTTTCAATTGCATAGCTCCTATACTTTAGATTTTATTGATATCTAAAATACCCCGATTTCGTCACTGACTCACTGATGATCATCAATATTCTTAAGGTTCTTCCTGAAGTTCTAGAAAGCTGAAATTTGGTATGTAAGCTAGTAATAGTATACAAACATCGAAAAAATCTTAAAACTTGAAACTTTTACCCCCCCAACCCCTTAAACTAGGGGGTGAAAGTTTGTATGAGACTTCCGTTAATTTTGAAGCTAGAGATCTGAAAATTGATATAGGGGGTCCTAGTTATCCTTGTTATAAATAATAAGATATGTATTTCAGAATTTTTAGTAAATCACCCCCCCACTCTTTAAATTAGGGGATGGAAGTTTGTATGGGTTTTCCCATTCACTTCTTTAGAAATTACCTTACAAAAAGGAATGAGATCCCAGCAAAAACATTACATGTAAAGTGATGCCAAGACTCCATAGCTCATACAGCTTTCAGCGTGAAAAAGATATCAGATCGCAATTAGCGCCAAGCTTCCTACTCCACACGGCGTAACTCTACCACTACCAGCCACGCTCTACAAATTCTATATCTTGGCTAAAAAGTATACACTCGTCACTTATTAATATCATCATAAATTCATTCGGCGTGAAAATCTATGCGGCGACCGGGATGTGCCCAACAAAGCTATACTTTTTAGTCAAGATGTAGAATTTGTAGAGCGTGGCTGGTAGTGGTAGAGTTACGCCGTGTGGAGTAGGAAGCTTGGCGCTAATTGCGATCTGATATCTTTTTCACGCTGAAAGCTGTATGAGCTATGGAGTCTTGGCATCACTTTACATGTAATGTTTTTGCTGGTACCTTTTACTTTTTTCATTATTACGAAAGAAAGTGAAATATTTTGAAGCGGCAATATGCAAAATATTCCCGCAATTAAGAAGTTCTTTTCAAACGTTATGATACAGGGACAAATTATGTAATCGTGGATAGATATAATTATAATATAACGTTAAATTGACGGAAAAGGAAAAGGTGGATGGACTACGTGAGAGACTATATGAACAGGAAAGATGTGTGTGACGAGTTGACGGGCGATACAGAGGTATGGAAGAAAAAAACTTGCTGCGCCGACCAAGTAAATGGGATAAGGACAAGCGAATGATGACAACGTTAAATTGACACGAAACAAAAATATTCAATAAAATAATCTGTTTTGTTAAGAGGTTGTAGGTCTTTTCAGGTCTCATTTATAAGTAAATATTGTAAGCGTCCATTCTATACTTCGAAACGGGTCGTGAAATACTTTACTACATACTCGTAATATATGTATAAAAGTGAGCGGACGTATAAGCGATCCCAGTTGGGTTATTTCATCATCATCATATCAGCCGAAAGACGTCCACTGCTGGACATTGGCCTTCCCCAAAGTGTGCCAAAGTGACCGGCGGGCCTGTGCCACCCGCATCCAGCGGACACCCACGACCAATTATCATCATGTTAAAATGAAATGTAGTGAACGCCTTATAACTTTTAACATAGATAGTAAACCGTAAAATTAATTATTTAGTCCTTGGGTCAACATCAGGAACAAAAATAACCGGCCAAGTGCGTATCGGGCCACGCGCTGTGTAGGGAGGGTCCCGTAGTTGCGTCTACCTTTGTAACATCGACACGCGCGCGCCAACTAAACGGTGCGGTTGCGTCGGCTGAATTAGAAATTCGGCCTTTCCAGTTACATTTTTAAGAGTTATTCGAAATTATTTAATAAAAAAGCCGGCCAAGTGCGAGTCAGACTCGCACACGAAGGGTTCCGTACCATTATCTATAAAAACGGCAAAAAAAAACACTTTTGTTGTATGGGAGCCTCCTTAAATATTTATTTTATTATGTATTTTAGTATTTGTTGTTACTTATAGCGGCAACAGAAATCTGTGAAAATGTCAACTGTCTAACTATCACGGATCATGAGATACAGCCTGGTGACAGACGGACAGACAGACAGTCGGACAGACCGCGGAGTCATAGTAATAGGGTCTTTGGGTACGGAACCCTAAAAAACACTTGCAAGTTCTACAGCTCATAGAACCACTACTTAAGTTAAGTCTAGAGCCAAAATAAGCCATTAAGAGCACTTAAAACTTTGCACGGTTTCCCCAGAAAAGGCTAACACTAACACATACCTACGCTTATCGAGAGTGGTGGGAAACGACTACCGTCTGTAATATCACGTCAGTTTGATGTTGTGTCGTTGTGTGAAAGCAAACCATTAAGAAAACACTTTAATAAAGTCACGTATCTACTCCCAGTAGCTCAACTCTTGTGACTCTTATCTTAATTAGGCCAACTTTATTTGAACAAGAACAATTAAGTTGACTTATAACTTTGTACATGTTTGGATCCATTTGGCTAAATGATAGTGATTATGATTATATTGATTATATACACATTAGGGCCCGGTTCTAAAATATACGTTGAAGAAATATTGAAAATAAGTTTTAGACCAATAATCTATTTCAGGTGCAATTTTTTGCCGAGTGTCCTTTTTAGGGTTCCGTAGCCAAATGGCAAAAAACGGAACCCTTATGGATTCGTCATGTCTGTCTGTCTGTCTGTCCGTCCGTATGTCACAGGCATTTTACTCGAAAACTATTAGGTGTATTTGAATAAAATTTTGAGAATAGGTGTATTTTGTTAGCCGCTACATAGTTTTGTAATTTAATGACAAAAAAAAAATTTTTTTAGGGGTGCACTCCATACATAAAACTGAAAGTCAATTTTTTATTTCATTGCAAGCCCACGTGTGGCACATCAATCGATAGGCCTTTCAAAATAAATATAAGGTTTCTAAGCAATTTTTTTGATTAAGTGAACAGAGTCGGAGATAATCACCCCGAAAGTCACTAAAATTGTGTCCCCCTCTAATTTTTGGACCGTGTATTTTTAAAATATGAAATAAATCATGGACATAGGGCTTATTAAATTCTTTCAGCGAACATTGTGTTTAACAAGATCGGTTTAAAGGTTTTCGAGATATTTCTAAAAAACTGCCTTCTTTAAAGAAAAGGACGTAAGTGCCATAAGATTTCAGTAACGATACGACTTTTTAATAGGCACGGAACCCTTCGTTGTGCGTGGTCCGACACGCACTTGGCTGCTTTTTTCATCAAGTATCAACAAGTACCCCATGTGGTGTCAGGTTAAATGCAGCATCCCCTTTCTTCCTGTGGGTTTTGTAAAAGTCTTACTAAGGGAAAAGGATTGAAGTGTGTTGTGGGCGATGGGCTAGCAACCTATCACTGCGCTATCACATTTTATCGATATTTTATACCTAAAAGTGGTACGGTACACAAGTTTCCTGCCTCCCCCGTTAAATAAAAGCGTGAATGTATTGTATCAAGTACGGTCGAGTTGTCCAATATCTATACAGACAACCTTTCAAAACTATCTACACATGTGTCTTATGTCAGTAACAATAAAGTCTACACGACGGTTATTTAGGAGTTGCTCTGACCAAGTTTTATCTCCATCATCAGACTAGCTCATAATACTTAATTATTGTCACTGAATTTACAAATGAGTTTACAAGGATACCGACAACCAATGATTACCGGTTAGCCTAGTGGGTGACGCTGGAGGTCCTGGGTTCAAATCCCGGTAAGGGCAAATATTTGTGTGATGAGCATGAATATTTTGTTTCTGACAATTGGACGTTTTCTATCTGTTTAAGCATTTATATCTGTTCAAAACGCCCTTAAAGGGTCTTTGACGCCTCACGATACCGCGGGTCATAAGTTTACTACCCAAAACCTAGCTATTTAAATTACGTAATCCTAAATTGACAAATGTGATAACTTACTGAGTGTGCCGGCGTTTTCGCTTCGAGACGGGCAGTTAACAGTCAAAAGTAGGGTCAAGCAGGGATCGGAACCGGTTTTTTGCAAAAACCTCGAAATAACCACATATCTCGATCTATTTTATACTTCATATGTAGGACTCAGTTGTGTTTTGAGGTAACGACTGCGTATTATTAGATTGCCCAATTAGAAATGAAATAATTAACAAAGAACGAAAAAATAACGTTTTCGTTCCCATACAAAAAATACCGGTTGCCGATCTCTGGGGTCAAGTCAAATGTCGAGTACAAGTTCCATCGAAGGCATTGTGGAGGCCTGCCGCCAGCACGCCCGGCCACGTTGTAAGTATTCACTCTTCGCTGGTCTCCAAACTCGATACAATCTCACACTCGCACCTAGCGCGGACAAATACTAATATCTGAACACTGGACTGGCGTCTCCAAACAGATTCCACTTATATTTAAAAAAAACTAGCAGCCACCCGGCTCACCAAGTTAGGTCATAGCACACAGCCGGCATGCTTTGTTCTGTCCAACTGACAGCTCCAGCTGTCACTTTTTACTTTTTAATAATCCGCCGGTATTGCCATGTGAATAATACTCGGGCGTTTCATACGGGCCCGAACAATATCTTATAAATATATCGTTGTCTGGTACCCATAATACGAGCCTTATTGAACTTAGGTACTATGACTATTATTAAATATATATTACTTAAAACGGCTCATTATTACTAAAACCGGGTTTAGTCGCGACTTTGCGTGAACTTTCGTATTCTACCCCCAGTAACCGGTAAAAAGCATTTGGGAGCAAGCTATCATATGTTTTAATTGAAGTTCTCTCGAATGAAAACTGAAGCTGCATTAAACCTTATAAAAAGTACGTATTACATTGTAATAAACAAGAAAGCTCGCTTTATTAATAATACTACCATAAATAAAGTGAGCTTTTATTAACAAAAAAGGCAAACTTTTTTTTAATATATAAAGTCCATTTTTATCTCAAACGGAGCGGATTGTAATACTTTGTTAACGGCACTATAAGGCAAAGGTCGCCGTTCAGTTAGCCTCGGTCAGAGTTTAGGAAAACAAGTAGTTCATGTTTATACTTCCAAAAATTACAAACACAAAATTCTTTACGTACTCGTAATACTAGCTTCGTCTGCGTGGACCCGGAATAAAAGCCCCGAAAGAAAATTTGCCATATTGTAATTTTTAATTAATTGTTATGTGTTGACAATTTGAATGTTTGTAATTTATAATAATATTTCTACGCCGATGTCGGCAGGATATGTGAAACTGATATTGTAAAACATACCAACAAATGTACCATATTCGGAGAAATAAACTCATTCTATTCTATTCTATTCTAAAACTATCCTTTATTTTTATCCAGGCTATAAACTATCTTCGTGGAAAATTTCATCCAAATCGATTGAGCCGTTTAAGCGTGATTGAATAACAAACATCTAAACATCCGAACTTTCGCATTTATAATTATTTATTATTATTAATTATACATTATAAAAACGTGAGAGGGGCCGCCCAGTATGCAAAGTTGCCTGTGTTGGGAAGGACTGCTCTTCCTTAGGTTACTTTCTACTCATTCAGGTGAAAAGCTCACATATAAGTCAGAGGCATGACTTATGACGAGCGTTTGCCGCTAAAAAGCGGAATAATGCTGCTCAAAAGTACCCTAAACCGACGAGCATACAAAATGTTATGAAAGTGAGTGAAGCGAAAGAGGTTTGTCAGGATCGTAGCAAATGGAGATCCGTGATCTCTGCCTACCCCTCTGGGAAAGAGGCGTGATTATATGTATGTATGTATGTGTGTAATGCTGCTACACGCTGCACACGAGTCATTGTTTGGCCTTTAATGGTCTAAGAGAGGAGAAATAGCCTAGCTGAAAACGTAACGACTGCTGAAGTACGTAGTAAATTATTTAAGACTTTCCACAAAAGCGTGTCGGTCTATTTGCAAAAGTAAATTCGAAATGTAATAGATAATAATCTAATGAAGTCGCGACTGATTCTTGCAAATAAGCCTAATGAGGCTTCAGTAAGAATAAAATGAAAAAAAAACAAGTAGCTTAAGTAGTATTAAAAAAAAAAAATGTGAAAAAAGAAGTTTTTAGCAAATAATCTTAAATGAACCAGAAATCGGATTCTCTCTAACCATGAAATAAAATATTGGCTCAGAATAATTCGGCTTTCTTTGTTGGAGATGATTGAATATGTTTCTAACTACGGCTCTGAGAGCTGTAAATGTCACGAGCCTTTCTGGTTTCCATTATTTTAAAATTCTAAAAAGTTAGTTTCACAAAATTAAACGTTTTACGAGAATCGGTTGAGAAATGCGACATGTAGATGAGAACAGCCGGACAGGCGAACATACGAAATCATTTTGGCCCAAGCTGAAGCAGAGAACTTCGTTCGCTTTGCTCTCTCGTTCAATATTTATTGCGGTTCAAGAATATTGACCTCGCATCAAGTAGGGGTCTACTTTTTTTTGTGTAGAAGTTATCTATATATATAAACGTAAAACTCCTGACTGACTGACTGACTCACTGACTCACTCACTTAAATCAACGCCCAGCCCAAACCGTTTAACCTAGAAATCTGTTTTTTTTTACAATAGGTAGTTTATATAACGTAAGTACCCAAGAAGGGGTTTTTGAAAATTCCACTCACAAGGGGGTAAAAAGGGGGTTGAAAGTTTGTATGAGGATGGAGTAAAAATTTACGTGAGAGACTTGAAACTTTGTGTATAGACTCCTTATTACAATACAAGAAAAAGTATTTTAGGGTTTTGAAAAAACCCACCCCTAAGTGGGTTAAATAGGGGTGCAAATTATGGGGGAAACTCTTTTAATGAGTTACAAAACTAAAACTTTATGAAAAGATTCCCCAAGGGGGTGAAATGGGGGTGAAAGTTTGTATGGAGCTACGATATAAACGAGTTCCACGCGGATGGAGTAGCGGGCAGAAGCTAGTTACTTATAATGACTAAAAGACAGTCAGAAAACTCACAACTTTTATAAGCCCTAGTGAGCTACACTACTTAGTTTTCTTTACACTATAGTACTTGTCTGCTCTGCCTCGGGGCCAAACCTCCATTATTCTCCTCTAAAAGTCTATGAATAATATAAGCTAAACATAATCCGTCTGTCATGTCCCCTGGGGTCACATAATTTTCAGAATTTCGTCAATAAGTTTGTTTGGGATGTCCACAATGTCCACACAATTTTGCATAATTAATATTTTCTCTATTAAAACAGAATGTACTTTCTCGAGGCAACCATATTTCAATAGCATCCTGAATGACGACTAAGCGAGACAAAAATAGTTGCAACCAATATATAAATAGTTGTAGATAGTTTGTACATAAAATATACTACTTGCTACTAATATTATAAATAGTTTTGATATTTAAAGTTTTGTTACTCAATGACGCTTAATCGGTTCAACCGATTTTGATAAAGTTGTGGACGAAGATAATTTTATAACCTGGTTTAAAAATATATGATAGTTTTTATCCCGGTCCACGCAGACGAAGTTGCGGGCGGAAGCTAGTATCGATATAAAACAATTTTAGGAATCTGAATTGTACTCGTAAATTGTATCCTTAGTTTGACCCTATTTCTATTATGATTTATACGACAAATAAGTATTTGGTGCTATTATAACCCATTACCACACTGAACATCTTAAAACACAGTCTAAACAAAGGCTCAAAGTGGTCATCCATAAATTGGTGAGAAAGGGCACAGCGAAATGTCGTCTAGCTCGAATTTGGAGCAGCCCAACTGGGGAAGTACTTGCAGAAGACCACAACAGCCATAATAACACTACTACTTGCTCTGTAGTAGTGTTGTGTTCCTGGAGGTGAGCAAGGTCGCCCAGAGCTCCCGAGGATGCGTTGTGTTGAGAGCGAGGGAATTTGTTCCTTCAGCTGTCAACACGGCGAATCCTCAAACATATCAAGGGTCGGCAACACCCATGTTACTCCTTTGGAGTTGCATGCGTCTATAGGCTGCGGTGTCCGCTTACCATCAGGCGGGCCGCACGCTAGCTTGCCACCGTCGTTGTATAACAAAAAAAAAAAAATTACCACCCCTGACGTTGCTTACCCTCTCAAACTTACTGTCGACGAGTCCCGAACGCTGCTGGGGCGCTACTAGGGAGTCCGCAGTTCGAAACGAAGCCCGCAACGTAGTACAATTTTGAAAATGGTGTTAGTCAAACGCCAAACTTTACTGAAACTTTGTTAATGTACGTTTAAATTATTTGATTTTCCTTTTTTTTAATTACAACGGTGACAAGTAAGAGAGAGAGAGAGAGTTGTGAAGATTCCTCGTGTTGACTGCTGGAGAAGCTCTCAACACAGCAATCAGCCGAGATCGTGACATTTCTAATCAGAAAAGTCGAAGGTAAAAGTGTCATTGTTGTAAGTATTATCAATAGAATAGGTTGTACATTAAGCGAGGGTTATATATTATTATAAAACAGAATAGGCAGCCTCGAGGACCTTCGTCAGAATCAGTGAAGTTAAAAACAAACTCAGAATTACAACTAAATAAAAAAATTCAACACCAAGACCAATCAAAGACTTCAAACCGTTACGTATCGAGGATATGAGCTTGACACATGTCAGTTCAAGACGCTAAACAATGAGAGAAAGAAACAATGAAATAAAAAATGGTGAAACGGAGGCAAAACTATAACAATTTAGCTATCGTGAGAATCATTTCATCACGAGCTTCGTCCTGTCAAATACGACGAATTTCAGATTTTCAAGATCATTCGTTCATCACGAAAAGCCGCAAACGAAATTCGAAAGTGTTGGTAGTAAGAAACAGCCAAAACGATAGACGCACTTTCGAGTTTCGAGCTTCGTAGTAGCGCCTCTGGGCCGTGTACGGTCAGCATCACAGACATGTATAAAAGTTTGTTAGAAACTGCATGTAAACTATGTGTATAGTGGTTGTCTGTGTGTCTATGTGGCTGTATTAAAGCTGAAAGACGCTGTCGTTGCAATTACTTATATATGACTGTTACTAGGCTCCTAACAGTACACAGCTGTACTCACGATACGTATTCACGGACTAAACTTATTTTTTACCCTACTAAAGTGGTTTTCCTCTAACATGGTAGCAGAGCGTGGTTACGATCCACGGACCTCGGTCTTTCAAGGTCAAAAGGGTGGTGGGTTATGAAGTGGACTGTAAGCTTAAAAAACCTGAACCGAAACAGCGAAAACCTGTTAAGCTGCAGTTGTACCTACCCTAAACTAGCATTGTATCGTAAGTACGGTAGCTGGATTCAGTTGTAACAAGCGGCGAGCTAGGATTCTTTGTGTGGCTTGAGAGTTTGCAAAATTACAGCCTTAACGGAACGGCTGCTTCAAGCACATCTTTAATTTAAAGGTTAGGCTTTTAGGCCAAACAATGAAAAATGGCCGCTAGCTAGTTATTAGTTGCGATTTATTTTTCCGTAGTATGGAAAATTAGTCGTGGTTTCCTGACCTCCGCTTTTGTGTACCACTTATTTAATTACAAGCAAAAATACAAGGAAATTACGGCCCAAAGGTTAAAAAACACTGCCTTAAAAAACATGATAGGTACTGGGACGTTTTGAGATATTATACAAGAATGCTAAACGGAAAGACTTTTGAACAAACTGACAAACGTTTTACTTGGGCATCGCATGTGCTTAGGTCTCACTAAGAGGCAATCATCGGAGCCCATTTGCTTCTTAACCTGCCCATCAGGCTGTCGACATCAGCTGATAGATGTACACAGTAACTGTTAGTAGTGTCTACTGGATAAGGACTTTGTGATACGTTGACGGTTTAACCCAGTTCTCACCTACGCGGTGCAATTTTTTGCTCCTATTATAGGCCGCACCCAGTATAATATGTAGTTAAAAGGACCAAAGTTCGCCCGTATTCTTCATGGGGTCATTGGATCAAGAAACCATAGTATAAATATAAACGTAAACGTCAAAATGGCTTTACAAAGACGTGTGAATTTTTAGAATGTATTATTTATTTATTTATTGTATATTAGCGATATATAGTACATGTAGTGTAGTGTGGTGTGTATTATATTTTATATTGTATATATACATATATATTTGTACACGGTATAAGTTTGCCTATCTCGGTCTACCTACCTTCCTCTCAATTGCTCAAAGGTTCCCTTTTCCCCTTATAGGGATAAGTCCGCCTTTGTACTTTGATCTATGGCAGGGTTTATTAAAGTGGACACCTTAGGGGTCCGTGACATGATTGCTAGGGGTCCATGGCTCTATACTTCGTTCACTCTTAACGTAGGTAAAAAGTCTAAACGATAAAAATATATGAAACATGAGATTTCTTTTCAAATCTTTTTTAAAAGGAGTCCGTGGTATTTTTGAAATTCTGAAAGTTGTCCATGCCTAACAAAAGTAAGAACCCCTGATCTATGGTGTGACATGTATATTCTTTAACCTGTTACACACAACTGTTGTGTACAATAAAGTGCTTAAATACATCATCTTCATCATATCAGCCGAAAGACGTCCACTGCTGGACATAGGCCTCCCCTAAAGAGTGCCAAAGTGACCGCTTACATACATACATACATACAACGATCAAAATCGAAACAATGTCCCCGTAGGCTTGCCCTGTGACTCTTGGTCCCACGCCGGCACCGCTGCCGCCACCTCTGGAAGTCGAGCCCAACGCTTACGATGTTTATCGTATTACGTAACGGTACAACGTTGCACCTTGATAATTGAGCAAGCCGTCTTGCCTCAACTGTGTTAAAAACTTACACCAAGTGTTCAATTTGTAAGACTCGCGGCCACAACTGGGGACAGTTGTAGCAATATACGATATTTGGAAAAGTTTGGACCACAAATAGGGATGAAAGAGATTTGTTTTAGCTTTTCGAAATGCTGGCGGCTTTAGATTCTGGCAAATATCATACTCAGAATAATCTGTTTAAACCGGTGGAAGCCCGTTGCGGTACATACTTGACTATTTGAATAATTTGCGTGAATAACGTATGTTAATGTATGTTTTCTTTTTACGTATATTTTAGCATATTCTACGGGATGAAAATTACATGACATTATAAGAAAGGACGAGACGCGATAAAAGATTGTAGGACAAACTTAATACAGTTGATATCTAAGTTTCTAGCTATGACATTTCTCATGTAGTTGTGTCATCAGGTTACCTATAGCAACCACTAAATTTTATTTGTCAACCGTCTCGTTCTCAATTTTAAATTCGGCAAAAAACCGTTTTTCTCTGGAAACCTATAAAATTCACGAGTACTATAAAACAAATCTAACCTTACCTAATAGGTTCTACACTAGTGTTTAAATATGATCAAAAACTTTGTGACCTTAGAGAAAACTGGCTTATTCTTAAAATAAAAATACAGTTGAGAAATGAAATTTAATGATTGGGCGAATCTCCTAGCGTTTGAATCGCTCGGTTTTAACGTCATTGTCGGCTCAAGATTATTTCAACAGAGATAAAACGTACCGAAGAACCTTTAATCAGAAAAGATTTAGTACTGGTATTGGCTAACATCTTAATTCAAAATAGACTCTGATACACGTACCTTTTAATAGTATTTGCTGTCTACGACAATGACGAAAAAAAAAACGCCTTAAAAACGCTGAATATGCGCCCGATTGCAATAGCATACCGTATTCAATGGTGTGATTCTTCTGGAGGAACCAGCCTCTAAATGCTACAGTTGCTGGTTGCTATCAGGCAGGCCAATTGTGTAGTGTGGTCTGACCTTCGTCGTTTTAATTATGACTAAAGCAAACTCCTGATAGTCACAAACGGCTGCGTAGATTATGTCACTGGCTGACACCGTTCGATAGAACGAGACGACGCTCCTATCTTGTCGAGGGGTAAAGACGTAACGTTTCCAACGCGCGTGTCCTCACGCTCCAACTCTAATTTTTCTACATAAAATTGACATTTAGATCTACCTGACGCGCGTACAATGCGTTGCGTGATCAACCTGCCGGTCACATACATTCACGCGTTTGAATAATCTGCATCAGGGATGTTGCAGACATTCGCCTCCCATTATTTTCAACACCTGCATCCGCAAAAATCGTTGTGGTGTTATTGCTGATGCGGAAGTAGCACAAGTTGCGGTAAGAAACGGGCCAACGCGGCGCGTGCCGCTCGCGTGTTGGGTACTTACTTTTGCAAGCTTTTATTTAGTTTCACCTGTCCCGTTGTCTGTCTGTCTGTCTGTAATCAAATCTTGCAAGTTCAATTTGACCCACTTCTCGGTGACCGATTGAGCTGAAATTTTGGGTATAAGTATAGTTTGGATGACAATTCAATATTATGGTACCATCGAGCTGATCTGATGATGGAGACAGAAGGTGGCCATGCGAATTCAGGACTTAACCGACGTAACCCCGTTGAGTTTGGGCTCGTTAGAATCGTCTCAATGAGTAGTTGATGCTGGTATACAGAACTCAGAAGTACAGTCGGCAATAAAAGCTTGTACCAAAAATGAAATTTTTGACAGAAGCTTGTTATCATTAGCCATTAAGTCGCTTATGGTGAAGCGTTAGGTTTGCAACGATTGTAAATCAGTCGCAACGTGTTTGACTCCGCGTGACCATATGGACGGACGTTTACGTTTAGGTTTTTGAGTGTTTGGACCCAAAATCCGCACCCACATCCGCGGATGTGAGCCTCGAAATATCCGCGTCCTTAATGTCAAAGAAATCACATCCGCAACATCCCTGATCTGCACAAGAATCACACAAAGTGCGCAAACTCAAAACTGTACCGTCTTGACCCTATCTCTTTCTCTGGGGACTTTTCGCTTCATTTTTATCCCGTTTTTTTTATCACGTTTTTATCCCGGAAATCATCCCCTAAGGTGATGGAATAGGGAGGGGAGGGGAAGTTTGTATGGAGCTACAATATAAACGAGTTCCACGCGTACGGAGTCGCGGGCGAAGCCACTAATTTATAAACTTAAAACGTGAAAGATAAGATAAGTTGCACTGAAATGACAGTTAGCACCGAAACCAAGCTATTTGGAACGCAATATTTGAGCTTGAGACATCGTTCATTTGTTATCGAGCACCATATCGGCGTCGGCGCTGATGCCATAGCCATCATCTTATAACTTTTTGTGCTGTTTCACATTGGTGGATGATATGCCATTTCTTTGCCAACTTCGTGTTGTGCAACATTTATTTAAAATAGTTTATTTCAGACCATTTTGATCCTTACGTTGTTGGTCGAGAAAACCTTAAGAACTATGTAAGGGATATAAGCAAAAGCGTACAAAATTAAAATAAAAAATAATAAATGGCTTAGGCTAGCCCTTCGCACTTCGCAGTGCCAACTCGCAGGTCGATCACGTGACGCCTTGTACGCGCGTCTGGTAGATCTAAATGTCACTACTTTAATGACAGTTGTATCTACCTAACTCGCATTCAAAACGTGACGTGGTTACCTCGCAGGCGTACACAGTTCTCTACTACTGCCGACGCATAATCGAAAGCTATATTTAAGAAGATAACAAACAAACACATACAAAGACAATAAAATGTATTAATTATTTTATAATTAATTTAATAATACATATGTATGTGGCCAGATATATGTGGATGGAAAATTCTACACGTCGTAAAAAAAACAGTGAGTAGTTCCGGAGATTACTCCTAAATACAAACTTAGAACCTTAGAAACTCACAAATATTTCCTGTTTATCATATTAGTACAGATTAATATGAATCATGACAGTTTGCGTTTAATACAATAAAGACATTGCTCATAACTATCATGCCGTTCAGTACCTGCAACATTCACCAATAAACGATTTACGCAAGTCAGAAGCATTCTCCCTTGCCAATCAGTTCCTGTATGAGCTGCAGGCAGAGCGCACGGTGCACCTTACCGGAGTGTGTGCGCGGGAGTGTCGCCACGAACGCAATTCCTCCGCGCAGGCGCTTATAGTCGCTTAGAGTCGCTGCAATGGGAGAGAAGTTGAAACTTAGATGACCTCTTAGACGCCAGTGACGATACAAGACAAAACAGTGATCACAGTGGACATAGACATGCACTGACGAGAATTTTCCGAAGTTGCGGAACTTTCTATGTGGATAGTTGCTTCTTTATTCTCGCAAACTGAAAACTCGCTGCTTAGTCATTCTCGCAATATTATAAATTATAATATATGTTACCTACACGGAACATTCTAAATGATTTTCATGGATGTTTTTGCAAGTGATTGGCGAACGGTGTGTCGTGAATGTCTAAGGTATTGTGAGGCGATGGATAGTAGTAAGTCTTCTATTGTCTATTAGTTTGTACCTACCTTATTTAAAAATTGTATCTGTAATGCACAGTGATTTAGTTTTAACTGTTATGCTGTGTTTTATGTGGAATAAATAAATAAATAAAATAAATAAAAATGAAAGTTTCCAGTAAGTTCTCGGAATATTTCAACCCTTTTTGGGTCATTGTCACTCAGTAAAACAAAAATCGTCTTTTCAGTGGGCAATAGTTAAGGGCTTATGTTTTTATATAATATGTCTTTATCGCATAGAATTATAGAAGAGGCGACGCCGTTTATGCGGATTCAGAGTTCTACCAAAAATTAGGCCTAGACGCGAACCTAAATCTGACAATGACCCTTTTAAGAATCTTCTGCAACTTGAACATTGGTACAGCGGACTGGTCGATGATTGTACAATCAATAGGTATTTATGTGCGATGCTGGGCCTATAAAGTACAATCTCTTGGCCCAATTAGCCTCTGGTTTACTAATCTCCATGATTGGGATGTGTACTTTTTGATGGTTGTGTATGGCGCTGTTAAATGGCGGGTAAGGAACGGTTGAATGTGGTTTTAATTGTTTTGGAATAGCGAATGAATCGGCAGATGGCTCCGTCGTGAAAGTAGAACTAAGGGGAGGAGGAGAAGGAACGAGGAGAGATGTTACTAATAGATTAATTAGATCACAATGACTAAATGATTACCTTACCCTCTGGGGTCCATAAGTTCTGTTTCTAAGCTGAATTTGTTAGAGTAAGTAACAAGGGATAAAGTAAACGAACGTTATGTTTCACTCACTGCTCACAGCCTGCTGTATGCTCTTCCTGCTGACGTCACGACCTGGTTGCACCACCACTGCAGCAGCTGGCCCGGCCTCCGCACCACACACCACGGATTGCTGAACCCCTGGTACCTCGCCGATCACACGCTCGATTTCTTCTGGATATATCTGACAACATATCATCATCATCCATCATTAATTACCACCGTGCTGAAAAATCTCCCACAGACGTAAAACGTAGCTGCACTCAGGTTGCACTCATTAAAAAGTCGCTGTTCGACTTACAAAAAGAAAAATGCGCCTGATATTGTAATTTTCAAAGAAAGAAAGAAGAAACTTGAAGGAGTCTGTCCTTCCTGCCTTTCTTGGTAACATTTTGAGAAAATCTTAAATGAAACGAGCGCTGAAATGTTTGCTGCCGTCATAATATATAAAAAAAAAAACTACTGAACAATAAGAAGGAGTGAGACGCTTCCTTGTAGATACCCATCTTTACTCACCTGATAGTTCATGAACTTGAAGCCTAGCTTTGTTCGGTTGGCAAAGAAGAGCTGCCCGTTCTCGTCGGTATAGAAAACATCTCCCGTCTTCAACCAACCGTCTGGTGTTAGAAGATCATCGTAAGCTGCTTTGTTTTTGATGTAGCCCTGTTAACGTTGATTTATTCATTTATTTGAATCATAAGAAATGTACATTACAGCAAATGCCAAAGCGTTACAAATATTCGATACTAAAGCTAATTACTTAATATCTAAATAGAACTAGGGTCGGTCTACAGGACTCCTTTCGCGAATCATTGGACAGAGATTGCGGTGAACAGAGATGAGTGGATAAGAGGAAGGCTTTTACAACGCTGTTAAAAATTACCTTAAATAAAAATTTGGTCCTTAGATAGAGCTCCCCCTTTTCAAAAGGCTTTGAGACATCTTCAGCATCGCTGTTGATTATCTGTAACATCACAGGCATGTTGTACTTACAAGTCAATTATCACTTACGAGCGCAACGAAAAATGATCTTTAATGGATAAATATAGAAGCTACGGTAGTCTAAGTCTAGTGGTTTAGGCATGTGGCTGTCAAGCGGCGGTCGTGGGTTCGAATCCCGGCTCGTAGTTTTCAGAATCTATGTACGGAATATTTACCGTTAGCTGTTCCGTGAAGGAAAACATCGTGAGGAAATCGATCTAATCCGAATAAGGTCTAGTTGTCCCTCTAGGTTGGAAGGTCAGATGGCAGTCACTTTCATAAAACTAGTGCCTTTGCACCTTTAGGTCACAACCGGGAATAACGCTATAGATGATATCCCTAGAAAACCACGAGTAAAAGAAGAAAATTATCTTTGCATCAACCACCTTTAATTTTCAATGCAGGAAATGGTGATTGCAATTGTATAATAAATAAATAAATAAAAATAAAAAGCCCATTTATTCCAAAACCAACTTAAAGATAACAATTTTAAAATTACAATTTAAAATTACAATTTATGTATATACAATTTAATTTGCTTTGTACCGTTATTTTTTTTTTTTCTTTTTTTTTTTAATGTAAGCACCTATATTAATTTTTTTTATGTATTTTTTTCTATATTTCTGTGGGTTTGGACCCCTCGTGGGTGAAGGCCTCCTCCAGTTTATGCCATTTATCTCTATCCTGAGCTAATTCCGGCCAGTTTTGTGCTATTTTTTTAATGTCGTCCGTCCATCGAGCGATTGGTCTGCCCGGCCTTCTCTTCCCTTTTGGCCCAGTCCATAGTGTTACGATTTTAGCCCATTTTTCTTCTTGCATTCTTGCCACATGCCCGGCCCACTTCCATTTTGACCTTAAAGCGTATTCCAAAGCATCTATGCACTTTGTCTTTTTTCTAATTGCAATTGTATAATACTAACTCTGTATTCAAGAATATTGATGACATTTCCCACTGTCGTGAGCGGAGTGCCCGGCCTGCCAACTGCGACATGCCCTTGTATTTCTGTCATTCCGTATCCATTCAGCAAGTTTGCTGATGCTGACAGCTTTTCCTGTAACAAGTGCATTCTACAGTCTTCTAGTTGGATATGTCAGTAATAGTACGATATTTAGATGATATTAAGAAGATCGCGACTCGAAGAGATGTCTGTATACTTACAAAATCCTCAGTTTAAGACATCAAATATTATCTAACATTTACATAAAAGTCTTATTCTGGACACAAGAGATCAATGTCAAATAGCTAGTGAGTTACCTTCAAAGCAGCTACTGTCTCTGGTGTGAAGGATGAACCTCCGATGTATATCGTTGTAAAAGAAGATAGCTGTTCTGAAGTTCCCAGGTGCCCAATTTGGGACGCAAGCGATGGACCAAGAATGCACCATGTTGGCTGAAAATTAATTTAGAATTCAAAATACCCTTGATATCAACTACAGTGAAATAATAGAAAGAAAAGGGTTCTGGCCTGTTTGGTTTTGGTAGTAACAATAACCCTGTCTACGAATCTAGAGCTGGACGCGTTCAAATCCCGGTAAGGGCATTTATTTGTGGGATGAGCAGGGTTGTTTATGTATGTTTTCTATGTATTTAAGTTTTTTTTTATCCATATTTGTAAATTTATCGCCGTCTAGTACCCATAGTATAACTAAACTAGGTCGATTTGTGTAAGATTGACTGTCCGAAAATATTTATGTAATATTTTAGCAAAGGATTCAAATAAAAAACATTTGTAGCAGAGATCACACGGATATTTAAACTACCAATTTTTGTTATAAAATCGTTATATAAATATAATTATATTTAAATATTATATTAATTTACCCTTATCGTAACCCGGTGAACGACTCTCATACAGAAGCTTTGTAAATTCAGTTCAGAAATCCTTAATTATCAAGGCAAAATATTGTAGTAGCCTTTGCTAAAAGCTGTAGAAAATAAATGACGAGTAAGATGACCTTCAAAGTCAATATCAACCTTCAGTAAATTACTAAGTACACGTGCCAACACCAATTTGTTTTTTTTTATGATAGTGGTTGAAAGAAAGCTGCGTGAGCTCTTTGAATTTGTTAATGAAATTTTCATTTTGTGCATATTGTCACATTAGTAATGTCTCTTATCTTAAGATCCTCATACTCACGCACGCACACACACACACACACACACACACACACACACACACACACACACACACACACACACACACACACACACACACACACGCACCCCCTCACGCACACAAACACACACACACGCATACACGCACTCACACACACGCGCACGCACACTAGTGTACATACGCATAGTTCTCTTGAACACGATACAACTTACTCTTATTAACGTGTAATGTAAATGTGATACCTATAGTTACTTCATTACCATTATTATAAGTCTGGATGTTCTTATCACCAATCTCTGACCATGTAATTGGGCTTTCACTGGGGGCTGCAACACAGTGCAAACTAACGCAGTCGCCAGGGCTCCAAACTGTACCATGTATCATAAGTATGAACAATAAAGATTTTTATTATTATTATTATTGTGTCGTTGCTACCTACAGTACCTTCACCGAATACCGACCCAGCAAAAGACCAGCGCTGGCTGTAAAGCTTCAACATGCTGAGCTGGGTCCATTTCGTGACAAAACTTGAAATGAAAATGAAATGAAATGAAAATGATTTATTTGTACTATATAGGTATTACATAAGGATCTTAAATAATAGGTTTTAGAACCACTATACTGGGCCGTTAGGCATACAAATTTTAGCAGTAATTAATGCATTCATTACAGTCTAACAAATACTCATTTGTTGTGTAGTACGCTTTTTTCACCAGATGATCAAAAAAAATTCGTTTAAAGACTACCGTATTTTCTACTTCTACAATGTCTTTCGGTACCTTATTGTAAATTTTAGGAGCCATTCTAAGTATGCTTTTCCGATATAGAGCAGTTTTTGATAATGTTGGATTAATTCTATACTTAAGGCGCGTACTCCTTAAAGTTTGAAATAAATTAAGATTGTGTTATTAACTTATTGTGTTATTTTAATTTATTTGGTTTATTTTCTTTATTGATTGTCACGAATACATGTTTGAATTTGAATTTGAAAATAGAAGAGACGGAGCAAAATTTTACGTGATAATTTTTTCAACTTGTACACGGCGAGTACATCAATCACCTTTGGTTTGCTGATGATATAAGTAGTCTTGGCTGAGATCATGGAGGACTTGAGTACTATGCTCTATGACCTCAGTAAAGCCTCCGAGGGAGTTGGTCTAAGGATGAACATGGATAAGACAAAGATCATGTCAATCGGACACTTTCAAGACTTCTTCAGACTTTCAAGTTAGATAGGTCCAAGTTTGAGTAAGAGTCCGACTCGGATGGGCAGCATCCGGGAGCCTACGGCACATCTTTTCGTCCAATACTTCGCAATGTCTCAAGAGGAGAGTCTTTCACCAGTGTGTGTTGCCACTACCTCACTGTGTGATGACGTATGACACAGAAACGTAGACGGTTACCTCATAAGAAAGCTCAAAGTCACCCAAAGAGCAATGGAGAGGGCTATGCTGAAAGTTTCTCTGCGCAATCGCAAATCGCTAAACTTAAGTGGCAATGGGCTGGGCACATTGCACGTAGAACCGATGGCCGTTGGGGCGGAAAGGTTCTGGAGATGTGACCACGTACCGGATGGCGCATCGTAGGTAGGCCCCCCTCGAGGTTCAAAGATTTCAAAGATTCAAAGATTTTTATTTTGCTCGGAATGCAGTTACATAGTTCTTAAAAATACAACATAATCGTCCAGTGCATTCAGCCTGCGTGCAGGCGTGCAAAACATTTTTATGGAGCCTTACAGTCCATAATAATATATTATCTATCTATCTTTGAATCTTTGAATCTTTAAAAAAGAGTTACTAATTTACATCCATACCAAGTGTTGTAAACTAAACTATACCGTTATTGTCTATATAGTTTAAGTATTATTGTGATGTATGTCGTTTAAGGCCATTAATTGTCCATATTAAAAAATAATATTTGAGAAACAAAGCAAAATAAGTCAGTATTCTTTTAATATTTTATATATACGTTTGTCTTAAAGACAAATAATACACTATTATTCATAAGAAAAAAATATTTTTTTAAATTATTTTCTATTGAGACGTTAGTAGTACACATAAAAACTTATCCAAAGTATATAAATATCGTGTCACAACTCTAAACTGTAGTACATTTTTGAGTTTTTTTTGTGTAGTTTTTTGTTGTTTTCTTTTCATTTTCTTGGGTTTAAATAACTGGATGACAGAGGAAACTGTGACTAAAAGAAGATTTTAAATTGGTTATCTTAATAAAAAAATATAACAATATCTTATTTGTGTTTTTTTTTAATCTTTGCCCTGAAAAAACACAGTTTTTGAGATACAGAGTTGTTTTAGATAAGCATCGATATATACAACCATACATACATAAATACATACAATATACATACATACAATACATAAAAGGCAACTTAAGGGAGAGACAGGTAATATTGTTTCAACTGATTTTTGAAAATAGGAAGAGATTTTGCACACCTTATATGCAACGGCAAAGCATTCCACAACCGAACAGCCCGAAAGGTAAATGAGCTGTTATAAAATTTGGTAGATGAAGGTGGTGGGGCGAGAAGATGGTTTTGGGAAGATCTGATGGAAGTGAGACGATTAAAACGCTCTTTGAGATACGGAGGAGTAGAGGTAACAAAAAGTATACTGTAGAGTAACGCAAGAATGTGAGAATCACGGCGGAGACGAATTGGAAGGCACTTGAGCTGAGAACGAAAGGAGGAAACGTGGTCATACTTGCGCAAACCAAATATGAACCTAAGAGACAGATTTTGAAGGCGCTCAAATTTGTTAAGCTGGTCCTCAGTAAGGTCCAGATAGCAAACATCAGCATAATATAGAATGGGAAGAAGAAGAGATCAAATAGCAAACATGTTAGGTTGGTAATGTCAGTTAGTAATGTCACAAAACGTAGTCGACCACTTTGGAATTCAAATAAGGAAACGATTTTTGAAAAGAAGACCACTATTACACCTTCCCACTCCGTCTACTTCCCTTACAAAAGTTATTATACACTAAGAGAATACTTAGAAGAAATACTATTAACTAAAAGAAAAATTCAAACTCATCTTATTCACAAATATTCACCAAGAAGAAGAGAACAATACCAAGTTCCTGTAAAAAGATATGTATAAATAAATGTGCAATAAACAAATTTTGATACTTAAATATGCTCTTTGTAATTTGCACATTGCACAGAATGTGCAAATTGTGAAAGGCAGAACTTTACATAAACAGCATGTAAGTCGTCTTCTCTTCACTAATGTTGCGGTGCCCAACAGGGTCCACAATTAAGTGTTATTCTCATCACTTAGCAACTAAAACTTAAGTTTACCTAAAACCCTGTAACCTAACATTGTGGAATGCAATAAATGATTGAGTATTGAGTATTGCTGACTCTTTATTGATTTGAGTATTCGCTGTGTTGACAGCCAGATACAAATTCAGGTCCCTAGTTGACTGTATATATATATCATTACAGTAAAATTGTTAATATCGATGGCAAAAAGCAAACCTGCTGTAACCGCCAAAATGCAAACTGTACACCACAGCCAAAAAACTTTTCGTTTTAAAAAAAAGAAGCGGGTTGTGTCGGAGATACAACCGTTAATTAAGTTTAAGTGGATACTTCTTTGTTGGCTATGGAATCCTAATAAAAAAACCGGTCAAGCCTGCTATTATGGTGTACCCGTAAAATATATATCTGAATTAATTCACTAAAATCTGTATAAGTACAGATAAATCGGTATATATGGCAACATTGACTAACGTAGCTCATTTGACTCGCGATACATTGAAAATGGCGGTCATTTCAGCATTATTTTCATGTCCGCCACATAAACTAAATAACATTTTGTGATTAACAACTACTGGCAAATAAAGAAGGATTAAAACATGTAAGAAACAATTATTTGAAATCAGATTAGGCTTCTCTACAAAATGTTATTGCGGAAGTCACGTGATACATTTTGAACTGTACCCGTATACAAGAACGCGAGCAAAGAAGTATCCACTTCAAAAATCATAACTTCATCGTTTTAAAACAGAAATACTTGAAAATTAAGGTGAGTCGGGGCAAGAGTAACATCGGGGGAAGAGGGTCAAAAGCTTCTCCAGCTAATTCTTTTGACCCTCTTCCCCCGATTTTACTCTTGCCCCGATTCACCTTAGATCAATTACATAACTGATTACTTTCAATTGACATTCTCAAAATTAAATGAAAGTGCGTCGTTTCCATTTTAGTGACGCTTACAGCAATAGCACTCATATTTTCATAACGTTTAAATGCTGTAAAGGAAAAAAGGTAAATGTACTAAAATCGTTGGCCCAGTACAAATTCTATAAAGCATAAATGCTGTAACCTGATGCATAATTATTTGAAGTAATGTTATACATATTTTGACGTAGGTACCTATGTGCGATTAAATTTGTAATAGGATTAGCGGGAATGTGTTAAGGCGCCGTAGGTTCATGTTCTTCTCTCCCTCTCACTGAGCATAAGCGTGAGCGAGATGGCAGTGCGTGCTCGGAAGCGCGGATATCATGTTTTTTCATTTTATTTTTTTAGCTGTTTAAATAAATAAAAATATAATCACTGATTTCCCTCAAACATGATATTGCCAATTTTTAGAAGCAATTTTAATATTTTTAGCTTTTGTGCATAATTTGTTACGAATATTTTAAGTGTATTTTTGTATATTTTAGACCAATGTTCGTGATTTTTTTCTATCGAGCGAAATTTGCTTAATCATGTTTCGAATCACTGATATCGCTGCAGAAAAGCCTCAAGATTACTATTCGTATTTTTTTGAAACCATATTATCATAAACAGATGCATTATATTGTTTCAAAAATCCTGTTCGCTTAACTTTGCTGAACCTACGGGTCCAAAAAAGGACCGTAAAATTAAAACGACTTAAGTATCAATCGGCTTTTATATAGTCACTTTTTAAAAATGTTAGCCTAGTTTACATCTAGGTCTTCAATCAATAAAAACTCCACCACGTATTCGTCTTAATATCTCTCCATAGAAATATAACATACAATCACTCTAAAATTGCTTAGTAAAATCTCAAAACCCCCGTTAAATATTTATTGTATTTTGTTTTTAGTATTTGTTGTTATAGCGGCAACAGAATTACATAATTTGTGAAACATTCAACTGTCTATCTATCGCAGTTCTTGAGATACAGCCTGGTGACAGACAGACGGACGGACGGACAGACAGCGAAGTCTTAGTAATAGGGTCCCTTTTTACCCTTTGGATACGGAACCCTAAAAAGCACGAGTAGGTATAGACCCCTTACTATCCCTACTTAATAGTAATTATCTATATAAATAGCGATGGTTTGAAATGTTTTCAAGAGAAGCTGTATTTTCAAATTAGGTAGAATACTATCGAAATTATTTTTGAATATCGGTTAGTTAAAAATAAATAATAAGGTACTAAAAATGCAAATTTTTATTTTAATAATATTTTTAATAGTCTCCTATCAAAATATCAATGCAATAATTATTACAGGTGTACTATACCTCAGCAACGAACGTAATATTTCACACCTCGACACACAAAACCCGCACTACGCACAACCTGACGCTCCCGCCACCGCCGACCGACTGTTTCGTGTGTAGTAACCCACCGGCAACATCGCCGCCTGCGCATATTTCAATGGCGGTACCGTGAAGTTGTGCATACTTTACGACCTTTTCAAAATGGCGTAACTGTGGTACGTTTTTAAATCAATTTCTAATGAAATGTAAGTAAACGTTGATCATAGATAATAATTGAGCATATATGCAGTAAGTGTCTGGGGTAATTTTTTTGCAATATGCATAAATGCTCTAACCGCCACGGAACTGAATTTCTCAAATGCTGTAATCACCGAATTCTTTGAATTATTAAAAACCGAAATTGGCGTAAGTATATTTGTTTAAAAGAATCTACTAATCTACTTTTTGGTGTTTACAATAATTACAAGTAGGCATCGTCAAGAAAATACATTGGTTTTGCGACGTAGTCCAGTTTTTTCTAAGCGTCGTAGAGCCATGGGATCCAGACCATTCGACGCAGAAAAATTCGCTGATTCCGAATATGCAAAAAAAATTTTTTTGACCAAGTGGCGGTTACAGCAGTTTCGCTTTTTGCCATCGATATAGTAAAGCGAAGCCAGTTTTCAACTCACCCGATATTCTTCAGCCATTTCCACGAAATACTCCGCTGTGATCTTCACTGGGCTCATCAGAATCGGAACTTGGTACACGGGGCAAGTGTTCATTACGATAGTGTGTGTTAACCATTGCGCCGTGGATAGTAGCATAACGAGTTGCGTTGGATGCGGAAACTGGGTGTCGTACAGCCTTGGAAAGAAATATTTTTATAAGAATCGTGTTTAAAAAGTGGTGTTTTTAGGGTTCCGTAGCCAAATGGCAAAAAACGGAACCTTTATGGATTCGTCATGTCTCTCTGACTGTCTGTCTGTCCGTCCGTATGTCATAGGCATTTTAGTAGAAAACTATAAGGTGTATTTGAATAAATTTTTGAGGATAGGTGTATTTTGTTAGCCGCTACATAGTTTCGTAATTAAATTACCAAAAAAAAGTTTCTTTAGGGGTGCACTCCATACTTAAACCTGAAAGTCATCAAAAATGTTTTCATTGCAAGCCCACGTGTGGCACATTAATCGATAGGCCTTTCAAAATAAATATAAGGTTTCTCAGCATTTTTTTTTGATTATGTGCAAATTGTGTCCCCTCTAATTTTTGAACCGTGTATTTTAAAAATATGAAAAAATCATGGCTTTTTAAATCATTTCAGCAATTTTCGCGCAATTGACCAAGATCGGTTCAAAGGTTTTTGAGATATTTCTAAAAAACTGCCTTCCTTAACAAAAAGGACGTAAGTGCGGTAAGATTTCAGTAACGAGACGACCTTTTTAATAGGCACGGAACCCTTCGTTGTGCGTGGTCCGACACGCACTTAGCCAATTTTTTTTCTGTGACCGTAAACATAAAGCCTGCTTGATGGTAATTCAACTTCGGAGGAGTCACAGGCGCGTTGCCGACCCTTTATTGATTTGAAGATTAGTTTTGCCGACGGCACGACCCTTGCATTCCGTGCCGTGTCCGTTACCGTGCCCTTACTCAAAACGACGAAATCTTCAATCACTGTAGTCTTCTAATTACATTTTTTTATTTACAAAACATCTTTCAACCATTTATCAAGAAAAACCTCCCAAATTATTTGAGCATATTATACGTTCTCACCAGCTTCACCTCGAAAGAATCCTTGAAAGGACCAAATCCAGGAATAACGCACCAGAGGCCGGATTCCAACCAGGTCGTCTGAAACCATCAAGAAATCTTGCGGTTCAGCTCACTTGACTCTTGACCGCTTCATTTATGCAAGGTCAAGGTCACGATCCTCAGTCATCAGAACGACGAAGAAGAAGTTTGTTTACGATCGCATCTTACCATGTACTTGGTAATTGCGTGAGCAGGCCTCGGTGGTTCAACATGGCGGCCTTGGGTACGCCAGTGGACCCACTAGTGGGCAGTACTAAGGCGGTCGAGTCTCCAGTGAACTCCGGCAGCCTGGGTACAAGAGGAATGCCGGAATTAAAAATAATGCTTTATTGGTAGTTCTTCTGTTCGTTATAAAGGTCAAATCATCATCATCATCATTATAACAGCCGAAAGACTGCTGGACATAGCCATCTCCCAAAGAGTGCCACTATGACGGGTCCTGAATCAGCAGCATCCAGCGGACTCTCACGACCTTTACCAGGTGGTCTACCCACGTTGCGCCTTCAGGTACGTGGTCGCCACTCGAGAACGGCCATCGATTCTATGTGCAATCTGGTCTGATGGACCATCGGTCCTACGTGCATTGATGCAGGTCAATCTAACAAGTTGAATATGACCAAGTTCCTTAAGTCCAATTGAGTTTAAATTCTGTACAATGTGTGCACGAATGACTGCAACGGTATTCTGATAATGAAGACAGAAGATTGCTATATAAAAGAGTCTAGTAGAGATGCTACTTTAGCTATCATGCATAAATGTGGTCAGGCTTTGGTTAAAATATACTTTCTTACTGGTAACTCTCGATTTCGTCACTGAATCCTTGCACGAACTTGTCCAAAGACGCGCCGTCGGCCACCACTACCTCAGCTCTGATGTCACAGCCACGCATTGCGTTGGTGACGTCATCACGGCGGTCAGGCTCGCAGAAGATGAGACGAGGTGGCACAAGGGTGAGAAACTGTTGGATCTCATCTATGACAAATTAATCATGAAAGTTGTTGGGTATGAATGACTCTTTATCGCACTTTAGCGAAAAAATACACAAAAAAAACGACAGATTATTAATACACAAAGGTTCACGTATCCCTAGCAAATAACAATTATATAGATCTCCTTGTCGCATCCGACGACGGCGACCCTTACAGTTTTCTCTGATGAGCACAAATATGGCTCGCAAAGCCGAACTTAGTCTTAAATGTTCGGTCACATTGTGTGCAGTATATCTGGCCCTGTACTCCAGGCAAAATACGGTTTTGAAAAACATTAATTTATGATAGCGTTTTTTTTGTTGATTTCATTTGAAAATGTTATTCTAAGATGATTTAGTCAAGAATCCGACAAACTTTCCACCCGGAAGTAATTATGAAGATTTAAATGAAGCATGCATTATCTTTTTTTGTACGATTTATCTTGAATATTATAGAGCAAATGTAAATGAACCAAAATAAAGACAAAAACATTTATTAATATTTTTACTGACTTTTCATAAGCCAGTTAACTTATCATTTTTTCGATGTCTGAAATTTTGTCGGATTTTGTCGCTGGGTAACTACTTAATTGATAATAATATATCCGTTACACATAAAAAATAAGCTATTATAAATTATTTCCAAAATTGTCATTTTTTCCTTACAAGTTATCAGTTCATTGCCTGGACTACTGGTCATTATAAGCATATTTTTAGGATGGTCTGGGTAGAATCTTCCATATATGGCACTTTTGGTCCAGGTGTTCAAGTCGAGCTACTTCAAAAGAAGCTACACCTCAGCATACTTATATATAATATGTTTTTATCGCATACAATTATAGAAGAGGCGACGCCGTTTATGCGGATTCAGAGTTCAACCAAAAATTAGGCTTTAAAGCCCTTAACTTTGGCAATGTCCACCGAAAAGACGCGCACCTAAATCTGACAATGATCCGCTTACATTTTGTATTTATCACAATTTCTTATTAGAATTCTAATTATCGTAGCCGAAATTGAGTATGTAGTTGCTCTATTCTTTTTCGTGGAGAAAACTTGCGAGCCATGGCCCCAATCACCGGAGGATGACTGGGTTATGTGGTATTTCTATCCACTAAAAACTCCAAGGTGCCCTGCATCTGCACTCTCATGCAGGGGACTCCAGGAAAAAAAACGGTTTTGGTCTTAGGGTTCAGCCACGAGTTCGAGTAACGGCAGTGGAAGCGCTAGGGTGCGGACTGGAATGGCTGCCCATACATTGAAGTCGCTAGAAAGCACGAACTGCCGCTCGTCGCCCCGCTGCCCGCTGGTGTCCAGTCCGCGGCCTTACGCTCGCACCACGTATGGTGCCCCGCTGGCGCTGCAGCCACCGCTTGATCTCGTGGCCGAACGCCGAACATACTACTGCCTGCCTAGCGGGCTGAGCCGGCATCTGAGCAAACATTACGAGTGCCTACCAGACGGGTTCTTGGTTGCGAACGTGTTAAGCAGTCAACACAAATTCTGTAAGTTACATGCTTGCGGTTTCGGTCTGCGACGTATCTTACTTTTTGGGTTTGCTAGGCACTTTACCATCAGTTTCGTACGCTTTTTTGCCACCTTAAATGTGAAATCTACCTACACGTAACATATTGCCAAGAATCACTACGCTCTACGCTCCTGGATCCCGTGGTTTTCCCCGTATGTTGCGGAAGGCGACTACGCCCGTTACCGTCCGAACCCTCCTGGCAGTGAAAGTGTTAAATCTATATACTTACATTCAGTGGCTCCTGGTTCCGCCATGAACGGAACAATCCCGGCAAACAACACAGCGTAGAACAACGCAGACATGTGCTCATGGTTCCGTACCATGATTATCACTGTCTCTCCTGCACATGAGGCTATCAGAGCGCGAGCGATGGAGACAGCACGCTTTAATATTCGCTCGTTGGTAAAATTCTCACTCGTGGCCGCGTTTATCTAAAATTTGTTGAGATTAGTTGGACATTGTCGAACAAAAGTCAACAAATTAACACCAAAAACACATCCATACTAATATTATAAATGCGAAAGTGTATGTGTGTTTGTTTGTTTGTATGTTTGTCCGTCTTTCACGGCAAAACGGAGCGACGAATTGACGTGATTTTTTAAGTAGAGATAGTTGAAGGGATGGAGAGTAACATAGGATAGTTTTTATCCCCGTAATCATCCCCTAAGGGGGTGAAATGGGGGGTAAAAGTTTGTATGGAGCTGCGATATAAACGAGTTCCACGCGGACGGAGTCGCGGGCAGAAGCTAGTAAATAAATGAGACTTAGGTCTTCAATTTAATTGACTGAGCCTTAATCTGAAATTAAACATTGCAGTATACTCGTAAACTCTATCCCGTGATCCAGCTTGTTTTGGGCGACACGCTGCGTCTTTCGTAAACGTCGCCATTTCTTAGTTTTTGACAGTTTTCGAGTTAAAAGAGTCGAGTGCTCGAAAGTCAAAAATCGCATACTGCTAGGCAGGTTCTCGATAACATACATCCTTCTTCCGTCTCGCAGTTACCCACTAGCTTGTAAAATACAAACGTTTTACACATTTTTAGGGTTTTGTACTTCAAAAGGGATAAACGGAACCCTTATAGGATCATTTTGTTGTTCGTCTGTCAAGACCGTTTATCTCGTAAACACGTGAAGGGATCGAGTTGAAATTAAAACCATATACTCAAGTCTACAGTCTCTTGAAGTTGTGAAAAAAACGAACCTCTAAGTTAACGTGCAAAAAGATAAGGCCGTTTATAAATGCCGCAAACAATGTATACTTCGACAATTTCAAGGGATTCAAGGGGTACCTCCCGTTGACCTAGAACTATGCCCTCGCTCTCAACACAACGCACCCTCGAGAGCTCTGGCGACCTTGCTCACCTCCAGAAACACAACACTACTACAGAGCAAGTAGTGTAGTAAGTGTTATTATATAGCAAGTAAGTCTCACAAGTACAGGGAAAAATCTGAAAATTATACATTTGTAATTTGGTACGGAACCCTGGGTGGGCGAGTCCGACTCGCACTTTTCCGGTTTTTTGAGAGGCATTGACTCACCGAATGAGTAGCTTCAGGGTGAGTTTTCAAACAGTAATGTAAGAGCTCCGCGAGATTGACTTCGTCTCTAGTGCTAGCTCGAGTGCCGCCATCTTGAATAATGGAGTCCAGGACACCGTCGAGGTACAACTGGGACAGCTCAGGGTTGCCTCTGACCACCGCAAAAGACATCTGGAAATAAAATATGTAAAATATACAACGTTTTGTTACTTTTTTTTTTGTGGTCGTATTCAGGTTCTCATTCTCCCCGTGTGGTGTCGGGTTAGAATAGCACACCTTCTTTCTTCCCGTGGGTGTCGTAAGAGTCGCACTAAGGAAGCAGAGTTGAAGTGTGTTGTGCAACGTATCACTGCAATATCGCATTATGCTAAAAGTGGTACTGGAACATTAGTTTCATGTGCTCTGACTACCCCATTTGGGAATGAACGCGTGAATGTATGTCTGTATATTCAGGTTTTCACTGATTCACTGGCACCGGAAAATAATAAATTCAAAGTATCCGGCCGGGTGTGGCAAAGTAAATCATAAATATTTATTTGAAATAGATATAGTACTTACAGATCTTAGGCTAATATTTGCATGTCCATATATCGAGACTTAAATAAGTCATGCAAATTTTTAATTTTTTAGCCTACTCGCTAAAATAACTTATGTTAAATTAAAATATTCAGTGGTACTATGAAAGCATTTTTGTACCAGCCAAGTAAATAGTTTGTGCCTTAATTTTTTGAGGGGTAGTTCTCTTAATTGCGCTGGTAAATGTTTGAATATCTTAATACACATGGCGTTAGGATTTCTACCCCTCATTGCAGTGCGCATTTTTGGAAGCAGCGTTTAAATATTATTACCATGTGAGATGCAATAAAAAATAAGTACATGATCATTTTATGATAAATAAAGCTTTAGCATTTCCGTGCCGTATTCGTTATTTCCATGGACAGAAGGACAGCGAAATGACGCCCATGAACCAATTTTATTATTACGGCTAAACGATACGCGCCAGAAATACATGATCTTAACAAAACCCTAACCCCTAATAACAAAACAAGCTATCAAATGTAAAAAAATGTTCTCAATTATAGATGTTCTAGGTGCTTAAATAATGATCCATGGAAATGACTTCTTAGAGGACGAAAATACATCGCGTGAGACACTTACCTCGTAAACCACTTCAAAACGCGGAGCCGCCGTCCACTCACTTCACAGCCTAAGCACAACTGACGTAGTTTCTTGTAACATTGCAAACATGGCGTCAGTGCCTTCGGCCAACCAGTTATCAGCAGGTATTTGCGCCAAGTTGTTTACTGGCTAAACGTGTGACCGAGACAAATGGCCGTCCTTCTTTTAAATAAAACATAATTTAATCAAAATTGTTACACGTTGTAAGGCGTTATTTAATCGTCTTTCCAATGATGTACATAATACTTCTAAATAAGTTATTCAGAAATGATGTTGTGCTTACATTGTGTTTGAAGGAATCGGCGAATGCGACAGCCCTCACAGACTTGCTGCGAGGTGTAATTTACACATTAAACTAATTTTTTCTAGGTTTTGTTTATAATAATGTTCCTTTATGTCATCGACGTGTAAAAAAAAAAATGCAAGCTAGCTAGCTGGTAGCTTTAAGATCTATTATACTAACATGAAACGAAATAAATGATTGATGATGATGATTACCTACCTACTATTATTGTTTTTATTTCTGTTGTGTTGTGTTGTCACGAATAAATGTTTTCTATTATATTCTATTCTATTCTATTGAAATTGTAGTATTTTGGTGATTGGTATTTTTATAATTGGCTTGCGACACCTAAAAAAGTACCTTCGGAAATCCACCCGAATAACGCAAGAAGGATGATGAAACGTTAATACCTAAATAATAGTAAAATATTATCACTATTGTTAGCGGCATTTCCGAACGCGCCCAATGAATATGGGCGTGTTGGCAACACTGGAGGCATCATGGCGGTCGCGCGTCTACAAGAATGTCTAAGGGTCGATGGCTTGTAATTTATTAATGTGAAATATAATTATAATCTGAGGAACCAGTGCTTTTATTGTTAAAAGTTCAGAAGCGGGATCTTAATTATTCATGTCCATAAAGTGTTTGGCCTGACACATCAAGTTTCGTAAGAAATCGCATAGATCATTTTCGTAAGAAATGACGCGACGCTGCGTATGTTCCTTTTATTGCATTGATGTCGATAAAAGCACTGAATTTAAAGTATATCGACTAGTAATTGAGTGCATCAAAAGCATGGTGATAATTACCTACTGAGACTTGTGACAAAAAAGTCACTTGTTGGGAGAAAGTCGTAAGTTCAGGGAAATAGCTTCAGATATGGTGACTGACTGGTAATGTATAAAGCATTAAATTCAGGTATGTTTTATTGCTATGGAAAAGTTAAAGTGATAATAAGTTCTAACGTAAAGTATTGGAATACTAACAATGGAACTGGAACTTGGTCTTTATATGAATGGACTAAGGTTCACAGGAAGCTTACGCTTTGCTCGGTTCCCTTCTAATCACGAAAAGAAAACGTGAATTGTGTGTCTGTCTGTGTGTTATGTCAATTCTTACTTCATTCCGCTTGACATATTTTAACCATTATGCATGGTGTGTCGGTGTGTTTTGTGTCTAAGTTTCAGATAAGTAATATGATGGAAACTGACTAAACACTGTGTCAGAAATCCATGGATGTTGGTGCAGATCTGTTGGATGTGTGTTACCTGCCATAAAGGCTTGCAGCAGCAGCTTTCGACCAAAAAAAATGATATGTATAGCGGAGACCAGTGAGCCAACAATTGGAGTTGTAAGGGTCTAAGATATTATATATAAAATGCCTATGTCCAGTGTGGAGTGACATGGATACTTGATTTACCCGGGAGTTAGAGTATGTATGAAACATGACAGTTATAATTATGCTAATTATCTGTGCAGATGACACATATAAGTTTTACAGAGGATAAACTGAACAAGGGTACTACGGTGGTGTTGGTAGTGGTCTAGTGGTACAGTGGTTTCATTAAAATGAAATGGAAGAAAATCTAACTAATCGAGTTGTCTTAAATATATTGCCCAGACTAAGAGATGTCTGAAATACATATGCATATAAACTGATTATGTGTGTTTAAGTACTGCACACTGCTGGTTTATTGTGTAGGAAAATATAAGGGATCTTATCTTATCGGTCATGCTTATTTAAATCTAGACATGTGATCACAATTTAGCGGGATACTACAATATCAAACCAATGAGTTTTGGTTTGTATGATTGCGTACCAGTTGTGAATGGTGGACTTAATTACTTGTTATAGTTTCAGATAAGTACAGTTCAATTAAAATAAGAGTCAGGTTTCATGTTGAATTTGGTGGCTGTGTGTTGGAGAAGCAAATGTGCCGGTACAAGTGGTGAGACCAAACAAATACCTATTTCATGTATTTGTTTGTGGAACATTTTAATAAAAGTCAACAAGAATGATAATATAATAGTAGCTGGTAAAATGGTTGAAAACCTTATTTATTTATTTAATATTTGTCGATGAGAATTAATAAATTCAGTATTACCTGACTGACCTCGATGGTGAGATGATAGTGACTGATATTGTCTCTATGGAAAAGGGGAATTATTGGAAAGGAACTAAACACTATTATTGTTGTTGTACAAGTTGTCACCAAAACACAGTCACAGTATAGTTTTTCAGGCAGTCAGTTAATTGAAACAAATGCTTAATGTTCCTTTGGTTTAATTTGTTAAACGTGTAAATCAAACACCGTGTTCGGGCTAAGACTGACTTTATTCACATACCCACATGCATGATATTAAATGTACTTGGAGCTACCCACAACTCCCCTTTTAATAAAAATAAAACTTAAGTCTATATATTCCTTTTACAAAACGAAATTACATAAGTTACAAAACTTACATAAGTGTAAACTTAACAATTTTCTTTACATACTTTAAACAAGTAAAGTAAGAGAACATAAAAAAAATATATATATATATATATATATATATAACGAAAGTATTTAAGTAGATACATTTACAATTTCCATTGACTGTAGGTATGTAATGGTGGTTTTCAATTAATGAATTAGCATTTTTTCTTTACAAATATAAAGATGGATCTAAACTAATTAACATAATTTTATTTGTTTTATATATGGAGTAAGTATATTTTGCTATTATATTTTTTGTAAAAAACTATGTATAAAATATTTCATTGCCATTGTTATTGGTACATATTTGTATATTTTGAAAAATCAAAACAATATGTAATCATTTTTTATAACATCTAATCGTATACTTTATATATAGTTACTTATTTATAATAATGTTGACATTTTTTACTTACATAGATGGTTTTTATTTTATACAAAACAGTATTTACTTACATAGATGGTTTTTATTTTTTAACATGCGTACAATATACTTATACCTATGTAGTTTACACTGCAAAACGATTACATAATCCATTTGAGAGTACAAGCATAATTATCAACCAAACTTAGTGACCAGATAAAATATCTAATATGTAGGTAGGTAGGTACATACAATAAAACGCCTTTGTTAGCGACGTGGCTAGGTGGATTGGGGCCTCGACGTGTTTAGTAGCCCCATCGATCAGGTGGTATGACCGTCCTGCCGGAACGAGTAACATAATGATTAGTGTTTGCGTTGTTATCATTAGACACTGGGACCGTATAGGAATCGAACGCGGAGCGCGGGCGGTCGCCTAACCGCTGCACAGGCGGTGCATTCGGGAGTGACGTCATCGCGTTATCAGCCGGGAGAACTAGGTCATCGTAAGGCTGGAAGTACACAGCGCCACTGGACTCCGAATCGGACCGAAGATCTGAATCGCGTAACAAATGACGCCTATTTCTGATTAAGACTCCGCCACCTATTATTTGTACTGCATATGAGCGTATGCCACGAATTGACTTTACAATGCCATTAACCCACCTTTTGTCAACCCTAACCTTTACCTTCTGACCTGGTACGAGAGGAGTTAGATCACGGGCACCCTTATCATAATACTCTTTCTGTTTATTTTGTCGTAATTGGAGCTCGGATTCAACTCGCCTCGGTATTTTTGGCTGGAGGAGCCTTGGTGGACACGGAACAATACTTCTCATTTTCCTGTTATTCAATAATTCAGATGGACATGCTAGTTGGTTGCTTATGGGCGTATTCAAATACTCCAGCAAAGCTAGCCTAAACTCCGTACCATCAATATGTGTCTTTTTCAGGATATTTTTGATTGTTTGCACAGTTCGCTCAGCTTGGCCATTAGATTGAGCATAATAAGGAGAAGAAGTGACGTGTTGAAATTTCCATGTCTGAGCAAATGACCGGAAACTTTGAGAACTAAATTCTGGGCCATTATCCGTCATAACAATATCTGGTATACCCTGTCGACTGAAAATCACCTTTATGTGCTCTATCACGTGGTCAGATGTTAACGAACTTAATTCAGTGACTTCTACATACTTACTGTAATAGTCCACTACTATTATATACTTTTTATTATGCCAGTGAAAAATATCAGCACCAACTTTTGACCAAGCCCTTTTCGGAACTTCATGTGAAATAAGTGTTTCCCTTCTGTTCTCATTTTTAAACATTAGACATGCCTGGCAATTATTTATTAAGTCTTCTAATTGCGCATTTATGTTTGGCCAGAACATAATATCACGAATTCTCAATTTGCACTTGTCAAGACCTAGGTGACCAATGTGCACCCGCCTTAACATCTCACTACGCATAGCAGATGGAATAATGATTCTGCCGCTTTTCCATAGCATGCCGTAAGCCTCTGTTTATTCGTCCCTGTATCCCCAGTACGCCCTAACCTCATTACATACTTCCTGTTTGTGATCTGGCCATCCGTTTTTTATGTATTTAGCTAATGATTGTAGTTCTACATCATCTTGAGTGAGCCTTTGAATCTGAATGAAGTGTGTGTCTACAAGTGGGTTGCTGATAGCGACTGCGCAGACTTGCGCACGCGCGTCCAAGTAGTCGCGTGGTTCTGTTGTTTGCCCACGGACCGGTTCTACAGCGCGTGATAACGTATCAGCAATAAACAAGTATTTACCAGGCTTGTACACCAAATTAAAACTATATGGTTGCAGACGCATCAACATTCTTTGCAGACGTGCTGGGGCTGATGCTATGGGCTTTCGAATAATACTTACAAGTGGTTTATGATCTGTTTCTACGGTTATATCGTTTCGACCGTATATGTATGTATAGAACTTTTCGCACGCATAGACGCAAGCCAAAAGCTCTTTTTCGATCTGAGCATAGGCTTGCTCAGCTCTAGTCAAGGATCGTGACGCGTAACAAACCGGCAAATTGTTTTGCATCAAGCACGCTCCAAGACCATTTTTGCACGCGTCTACAGAGATAACTACAGGTATGTCTAAACTGTAATATTGCAAAATTGGCACTCTCGACAAGCACTCCTTAAGACTATTAAATGACTCCTCATGATTTTCATTCCAGTGCCATTCTATTTCTTTTTTGAGTAGTTCTCGTAACACGTGATTTTTTTTAGATAAATTGGGTATAAAGTTCCCAACATAATTGACCATACCAAGAAATCGTTCTAAATCCTTCACATTTGACGGACGCGGCATATTTCTGATCGCGGACGTGTGTGTATCATCAGGGTAAAAGCCGTGTGGGGTGATTTTATGACCTAAGTACTTAATTTCCGACAAACCAATCTTACATTTATCTCTATTTAATTTTAAATTAATTTCCTTGCATCTATCTAGAACCATTTTTAATCTCATGTCGTGCTCTTCTCTGGTACTGCCGTAAATGAGCAAATCGTCGATAAATAAACATACACCAGATATATCATCGAAGTGCTCATACATTTTTTTGTGAAAAACTTCTGAAGCAGATGTAATTCCAAATGGGACACGTAAAAATTTGTACCGCCCAAAGCTAGTATTAAAAGTACAAAGGTCCGTACTCTCTGCATGTAACTTTAGTTGCCAGAAACCCTGTTTTGCATCTAACGTACTGAAATACTTGGCGCCGCGTAGATTTGCTGTGATTTCGTCTAAAGTCGGTAGCTTGAAATGCTCCCGCTTGATTGCTTGATTTAAATCACGCGGGTCAAGACAAATCCTAATGTCCCCATTAGCTTTTCTGGCAACGGTCATACTACTGACCCAGTCGGTCGGACCCTCCACTTTAGCTATTATTCCGTCTTTAACCATTTCATCTAATTTACCGCCAAAACCAACTTTACGACATTTAACTCAGTACATGAGTCACGACCTAAAATAGGCGGCGAATCTACATCAGCAACCAAAAAATTTAAAATGAAGTCACGGTCCTTATACTCGACTTTCAAATGACAATGTCCTATAACTTTGATATCATTACCCGAATAACCCCGTAACCGAACTGACGACAACCCTAACTCCTGCTCGGATATACCTATTTCGTGTAAAAAGGTACGCGGTAAAATATTCACGTCAGACCCAGTGTCTAATTTAAACCTAATACTACAACTATTTATCATTAAATCAACGGACCAATCATTATGCGAACCAGAAAAATAATATATTACCTGGTCAGTTGACTCATCTGCTTGAACCTCGTGAACCGCGCACATCCGGGAGAAATGGTTGTACCGATTACAGTTGAGACACTTCTTGCCCACAGCCGGGCATCTCGAGTTCCAATGCTCATACCCACAGCTAGAACACCAAGCATTGCGCTCTCTTCCACGACCTTGAACTTGCATATTATATGCCAGCTGATGTCGTTGCACAGGCAGACCTCGGCGCGGGGCTGGCATCGGCGGGGCGGGGGACGCGCGGGGACGGGACAGCTGCCGACGGCCGCGGAACCAGCCGCGCTCGGCACCTCTATGCGCAGGCATACCTCGCCGCGATACCCACATCACCTGATTAACATCACCATCTTCATATACAGTTTCTCGCCCCAAATAATCACCCTGTATCGCATAGGCACAGTGTTCCACAGACTCTTTCTTTATCACGTGGGCCTGTAGCTTCGAGACTTGTGCAACATTACAAATATCTAATGATTTTTTCAAGGTCAAATCTGGCTCCCGCAATAGTCTTTCCCGAAGGGAGTGTTCCTTAATCCCACAAATGAGTCTATCTCGAATCAAAGTCTCCATTAAGTCGTTAAATTCACACGAGCTTGCTAGCTTTTTTAACTCGAACGAATACTGCTCAATGGATTCGCCCTCTAGCTGGTCGCGTGTAAAAAATTTGTGCCTTTCAATCGTTAGATTCTTTTTAGGCAGGAAAAAAGCGTCAAATTTTTGCAACAACTCAGACGATGTCGTTATCGATGCTTTGTCGAACTGGTCGTAAACTTCACGACACCGCTCACCGATGTTGTGCAATAATATGTTTATTTGAACTTTTTTATCCTTCTTTGATATTTCACATGCTTCATAGTAGATAAGAAAAGAACTTTTCCATTTTTCCCACTCTCTCGATAGATTCCCCGATGTAACATTTTCTAAGTTATTAACGAACAAAAATGGCGGCGGTGGTGGCAAAATCGAGTCCATGATTACTCCACTTTATCTTTGGTACAGACCGTCACCAATCGCAATTACTACAGCACGTAAGTACTAAAGTACCAACACTGACACTATCTACGTAAACTGTAAACTCCTTTTAACGCGATAACTTTAAATAGGTTCTTTTATTCCGGCTGCGCCATGTTAAACGTGTAAATCAAACACCGTGTTCGGGCTAAGACTGACTTTATTCACATACCCACATGCATGATATTAAATGTACTTGGAGCTACCCACATAATTGATTGTGATTTACTGTTGACCACAAAATATTATTGGTTATGGTATTCATAAATACTGGTGGTATTAATAAGTACAATAGTATGTCATTCTAGTTATTTTGGAATGAAAAATGGTATGAAGTATGTAATGTTGGGTAATTGTACTGTATGTGTGGGTTATAGTATGATTACAGGTACAGTTATGATGTGATGTTGATTTATTATGTGATGAGAAGTCATGCATCATGAGGAGGCAATGCTAGAGCCTGTCTCACACAAGTGGAAAGGAAATAATGGAATGGACCTACCTGTTACGAGGATTGGTCAGTATAACTTAGACTAGATTGACACAGAAATAAGTAGAGGTGAGAGACAAAAATGGAATAAAAGGTTAGTTCATTTGTCTGGTTTGATATGACTGTGTAAGTTGGACTAATAATTGTTAAGTGTCAATCTTGACCTGCGACTGAGGACTTGAGGTTGCGGGAGTCCGCTGGATGCGGGTGGCGCAGGACCGGTCGCTTTGGCACTCTTTGGGGGAGGCCTGTGTCCAGCAGTGGACGTCTTTCGGCTGATGTGATGATGATGAATCGTGACCTAACTCTTGGAAGATGGAAATAAAAACCGCTGTCCAAGTTACACGTTTTGTTAGAGAATACAAAGACTTGATGTTGTCCATGGATATTAGTGGACAATTTGTAGACCTAACTGTATTAATTTAAATGTAACCGGGATGTGATTAGATTGACTTGGATTGATTTACACTTATGTGTATTGATTGACTAATGAATGTATCATGGGATGTTTAGTGAATATGGCGGCTATGCTGTTTTTAAAGACTCCTGGAGTGTCCTATTGGTTTGAGATCCTAAAAGAATCAGTCCATTCTAAATGACATGACATGACATGGTGGCGTTGGGATATTATCCTGTTTGATTGATAGTGTCAAGTTGGAATGTGTACCACCGTTAGTGGCTGGCAATGCGCATGTGGCACCATTGGCCTTACAAGCGTCCATTGGTTATGGTGTCCGTTCACATTGCGATGAACCATACTTGAATACTTAGCAATTTGTTTCATGGAGTGCTAATTGGAACAATTTGCATTTCGAAGAGCAGATGTCCAAGTCAGTGAATAGTATACATAGCTACAACTATGCACTTTTACGACGTCGAGTTGTGCAAAATTATGGTCCTAATACATCATTGTCAGTGGATCTAATTAGTCAGGGCCAAGTTACCTAAGTTAGCTAGTTGCGTTACTTAAACCAAATTATTGTCGCTGGTTTATATTTTCAGATAGACATATGCGGGTATGTCGGTGGTTGGCAAGTCATTACTTGTGAGCAACCCAGTTGACAAGACTGGAGCAGCAGCATGTGGACGCTGCTGGTACGAGTATGTTGGAAACAGTGTGGCGAGCAATGTTACAGTTGGCAGTGATAATGACGCATCATGCGTGAGATGGTCGAGCATGTTCAAATGATACGTAATCTATAGCCAACGTAGCAAACTGTAAGTCACTGGGAGTATCAAAACTGCAACTGGTGATATTGGGTCACGAAGTTATTACTCATTAGACGATGATGAGTGAGATGGGTGATGGTTATATATTGACCTAATTATATATTTGATCGCGACGTCAATAGACGGTGATATATTACATACATTTTATCAAGACCTCATTGGACGGTGATATTTTATATTTATTTGATCACGACGTTGAAAGATGGTGATGTAACGTAAAATATTTCCCCAAACACGACGTCATGTTATCACAGTTTATTTTATTTATTTGATCACGGATATCACGATGTCTGGATTTCTGGATGAGACTAGCACGGGACGGGGAAGAGAGGCTTATGCTCAGCAGTGGGCGATTAATTGCTGAAAATGATGATGATGATGATCACGATGTCATTAGACGGTGATGTATCAAATTGACCTAAACACGACGACATGGGAGAATGGTATAGTATTTTATATATTTGATCACACCGTCAATGGTGATGTATATATTGTCTTAATTTGATCGTGATGTTATATATTTATTTAATTACGACCTTATAGGATGATGATACATAGTATATTGTATCTATTTGATCACGACGCTTAAGAGCGGTGATGTTTGACGTTTAGTCACGACGCCAAAGTGCGGTGATGCTTGACGTTTGTTCACGACGCCATAGTGCGGTGATGTTTGACGTTTGGTCACGACGCCACAGTGCGGTGATGTTTGTTGTTTGGTCACGACGCCACAGTGCGGTGATGTTTGATGTTTGGTCACGACGCCACAGAGCGGTGATATTTGGTCACGACGCCACAGTGCGGTGATGTTTGACGTTTGGTCACGACGCCACAGTGCGGTGATGTTTGACGTTTGGTCACGACGCCACAGTGCGGTGATGTTTGACGTTTGGTCACGACGCCACAGTGCGGTGATGTTTGGTCACGACGCCACAGTGCGGTGATGTTTGGTCACGACGCCACAGTCCGGTGATGTATGATGTTTGGTCACGACGCCACAGTGCGGTGATGTTTGACGTTTGGTCACGACGCCACAGTGCGGTGATGTTTGGTCACGACGCCACAGTGCGGTGATGTTTGGTCACGACGCCACAGTGCGGTGATGTATGATGTTTGGTCACGACGCCACAGAGCGGTGATGTTTGATGTTCGGTCACGACGGTGCTTCCCTCATGTGGCTGCAATGTGAGGCTGCTTTCACCCTACAATGGCGTTGCCCGAGATGATGTGAGGTTGACATCGACGGAAGGGTAAAGAAGATAATAAGGGTAAGGCAACATTACAATATTTCTCATCGAGTTGAGTGACACAGGTGACGAATTTGTACACGTAGTGATAATAATTATTAGCTTATGAAAATATAAAGTCAACATGAAAGTTGAGAATCCTCGTTTCGGATTTAAGGCAAGCTCAAGTCTGTTTGTTGCCTGGATAAAGAGGTAAAACTACAATTTCACTAAATGAGTAATAAAGAAGAAAATCACTTTGTATGTCTGTCCTGGATGGCCATGGCCAAAGTAAATAGTTCTTTATGAATTATCGCTAGTGTTCGAACACGCAAATGAAAGAAAACCTATGCTATGTTTTATGAGGAACTTTTAGCCTCAGCCTTAAAGTTTGTTACAGAGATTGAGACATACAGCGTATTACTTTGGTGGTCGTGGGCCCCACTTATGAAAGCGAGACTTTTCTGCTCTCTGGGCCTTGGCGGGTCAGCGGGCGTGAGTATGCTGACTAAGACGGAATGAATACGTTGAAAAGGCAGATGCTTCAACACTGAAATCGATTGTGAGTTCGTTCCATGTCTCTTTAGGAAATTTGTAAGATGTATGTTCAGTTAGATACTTTATTTGGTGGCCAAAGGAGATCTAAATTTAGGAATGCAATGTACAACATATTCTGCTCATCAGAAGTAGTAATTACAAATAATCCATCAGTTGAGCCATGTTTAACTTAAATGAAATATTCAGTGGTATCAGTATTTTGAGGACATAATTATTGTCTTCTTGTAACTTGTGTATTGACAGCTACTAATCATTAGACAAGTAGTATTCAGTGGGAACTTCCCTGTTTTGGTAGCATCGTTAAAGTAAAGATCTGGTATGGACTATAGTGTATGACTTTACAATCATGCATATAAGGTGTATTATAGTTTCATCCGCAGAATGGGCGAACAGGTGAAGACTACCGCCTGTAGTGGGAGCGAAGCTTGTGGCAGAGCATGGCGGTGGAGTTCAATGAAAGTGACCTTCGTGGACGAAGGTTTTGTCAGGCTGGCCGAACTGTTAGCGGCATTTCCGAACGCGCCCAATGAATATGGGCGTGTTGGCAACACTGGAGGCATCATGGCGGTCGCGCGTCTACAAGAATGTCTAAGGGTGTCTAAGGGGTGGGCTTGTAATTTATTAATGTGAAATATAATTATAATCTGAGGAACCAGTGCTTTTATTGTTAAAACTATGTTCTTGCCTATATGTCACCCGATGCCATAATTTCTAATACCTAAGCAGCCGGCAGCATCCAAGCAGGGCGATATTGCCTTCAAAACAAACCTTTCCGCAAACAAACTATATTCAATTCTAACCCGACTCGGCCGGGATTAATAGGATAGGTTACTCGTATATTTGAATTGTAGGAAAACAACAAAACTTCTTTCCTTCCTTAAACTTATAAACAATAAATTTATTATGTTTTATTGCAATTGTTTCCATTAAATTAAATCAGCGGACCCGTTGGGGTCATTAGCAGTCACTTAATGGAGCGTTACCCTAATACCGGTCATAAAACAAAGCTATAAAACTCTCTAAGAACCATTAAATAAACGATCAAATCATTAGAAAGCTGTGATTTTAATTAACAAGACGAAGCTTACGTTTTAGAAGCGTATTTTATTTCTATGAATATAAATTGATTATTAAACAAGCGAGCGAAGCAAACGAAGTTCTCGGTTTCAATTGGGTCAAAATTCATTCGTATGGTCGGATATCCGGCTGTTCGCCTGTTCTCCTCTACAGGACGCATTTCTCAACCCTTTGTCGTGAGTAGGGATGACTTAGATTTTTTTATGACGCCATTCGAACCAGTTTTTGCAGAGGAACAAATGTTTGTATGGGAGCAACTACAAATTAAAGAACATAAATACCCAAAAATTTGAGACAAAAGTTGACCCAGCGACGTCAAAGCGCTTCATACTGATAGTCCCATAAGTATGATGTCACAATTGTACAAAGTAGGTATCGTTGTATGGAAAATCCGGTAAATTGTTGTTTCGGTCGCGAAATACTGCGTTTAAGTACATATTTGTCACACGATTTTGTTTTTATAAAAGCGTAAGGATTATATTGGCAGCTTTAAATTTACTCTTGGACAATAAAAAAAATGCATAATTTTTCTAACTTTCATATCCTTATTTAATTTTAATTATATTTTATAATTTATACTTTATTACGATAATTTGATGTCCTGTGTCCTGTTTAGTAATATTTGAGAGATTGATGTGTTAGTATGCTCTTCTTGATGAATTCCTCCACTACCTGTTTAAAATTCTAGTTTAAATGATTCCTGCTATACATAGGTTGTCTGGAAGAGATCGCTTTAAAGCGATAAGACCGCCTGTTGTTACCATTATTTATTAAGCAATTATTTTGTAAGATGTTTCTCTCCTGTCGTGGTGCAATAAAGAGTATTTGTTTGTTTGTTTGTTTAATGGTTTACTATCCATTTCGCATCACTACGTTATCAATTTGAACATGAGGCCGCATGCCTATTGTCGACAACAACAAAAACTAATGTAGCATTTTGTCAACCGATTTGTGAGCTGAGGGGTAGTCACGTAACGTTTTGAACGCGCGTTAGGTAGATCCAAGTGTCATTTTGCTATACAATAAGTGACATTTAGATCTTCCTGACGCGCGTACAAGGCGTCACGTGATCGACCAGCAGGTTTAATAATTGTGTAGAATTTATTTGTCGATTCAGTTTTACGAATTTGAAATAATAAGGCTCGCGACTTCTACAGCTTCCAGATCAGTTTTACTCCATTTTCCAGTCTTACTAGGTAAACCACTAGGCTACCATAGCTTCGCTGCTTAATAATTTCCAGTAGGTAAGTACCGGCATACATTTACTTAATGAGAGTATATAATTATCGACATTATTAATGTACATATTCCAGGAGCATGCAATTAATATTATAATCAATTTAACTGTCATGTTACGTAATAACTATGTTGTAAAGGTGCTGATAGACTTGAGGGTGCCGGTTAATGTACGGCCCGATAATCCGCTTCTATCTTTCTTTCTCTCTTTTTGCATGATTTAAAAAGAAATAGTGGACGCCGATTATTGGGCCGCACATTAACCGCCACCGACTTGAGAATTCTAGCGAATGTTAGATTAAAGCTCACAACATAAACAGGGGCGTTTCAGCGAGCATTTTCGCATCAACAATACCTATATTTACGTCGAGCTTGTTGCCGACCAAGCACCAGCATTTACTAAAGCGTTCGTTAGACTGATCGTGAGAATTTTCGTAGCGATGCGGTGGGGTGAGCTGTTCGTCGTTCAGTTCGATAAACTTAAGACTCGATGTTCTGTAACATGTGAATGCTCGAGTCTAACGGCACCTTAAGACATACATTATTGCCTAGATACATATAACATTCAGCTATTTGGCTTAATGGCGACGGTAGGTAATATCATTTGATTGGATAGGCCAATATCGAATGCCGTTCTGCTGCCGAGTGAGAAAGCAATTAACAGCGATACCTAGCATAGCGTTAGGTAAACGACCCAGTCGTCGACATTGCACTAGTGTATGACATGAGCACATTATGTCAAAGTGACATGGCTTAAATTCGAAAAAAAATCTTAGTTCAAATCAAATCAAATCATCTCTTAGTTCAAATTTAACCTTTATTGCTTTAACATAAAGCGCCTGTCATTCACTAGTGCAACGTCCAGGACCAGGACATTTACCTTATGTCACGTTGGGGTCACAGAACTCTCCGATTTTGAGGACCTAGCTTTAAAATGAAACTACCAAAAAATAAAAAAACAAACGATTCAAAAACAAAAAAAAAAAACATTTAAAATTTTCAATTGATTATGATTGCCGTTGGGGTGGAAAGGTTCTCGAGAGGTAACCACGTACGTGGGTAGACCTCAAGGTGGACTGATGACCTGGTAAAGGTCGCGGGAGTCCGCTGGATGCGGCTGGCGCGGAACCGGTCATCATGGCACTCTTTGGGGGAGGTTTATGTCCAGCAGTGGACGTCTCTCGGCTAATATGATGATGATGATTTGAAAATTAAATCAACTCAGGTATATGAAACTATATTTTATGAGCAAACATATCGAATTTATTTTTTTGGTTTTGTAATTAATGTAGTGGAACTTACCTATTTTTTAACTACAATTGTAAAACGAGCGACAATGGCGAGAGATAAAAGCTCCATACAAAATTAAAAAAAAATTCAGTCAATTTTTTTTTGTATCAGAACACGATACCTGTTATGCCCTTGAACGGATCGACGCTGTTTTTGTTACACCTTGTATGTAGAGTCCAGCATCTTTGCGACCCTTAGGCATTGATTTAGTTCTATATACTAAATCAATGCCCTGAGGTGATTATTTTATCTCAACGACACAAAAAGTACCGCACCGCACGACCTTGCAATACATAGGATGATACTAGCTAGCATTAAGTTTAATGAACTTTAAAACAATAATGAAATGTTTATCACTTTTTAAGGCACTATCTGTCAAAGCGAGACTGCGACCGAGACTGATGCAGTTTAATTGTGTTAATGGACAAATAAATGAGATATGTCTCTAGCCTAGTACACAGTAGATAACAGTATTCATAATTCAATGACGACTGGTTTAGCGTAGTTGGTAGTGACGCTGCCTACGAAGCTAGAGCTCCTGGATTCGAATCCCATTGATGAGTCTGTATTAAATTAAAGTACTTATTTATTTTATGTTTATCGTTGTCTAATATCCATAGTACAAGCTTTGCTCAGTTTGGGACTTGGTCGATGTTGTGTTAGATTGTTCACAAATATTTATTTATTTAATACAAGTTAACGAACAATGAGCGGAATTTAAAGTGTTATCACACTGCCGCCGCCTCCCGCTGCGAGGTGTGATATGAGAAATACAAATATAGACTCAAAAAGTATTATTACTCCAAAAGAAAGAAGGCAAAAAAATATGCCTAGTGACGAAATTCCCAGTCAGATATCTCAAAGAATTACGAAGCTACCGTTTTAATATTGCTTGTTAGAGCGAGAAAACGGTCGCAGATCGTGACTTTTCTATCTGCTAGCGTCATAGTAAAATGACAATCATTTCATATGAAGGTGCGTTTTGCGGAAAAGGGACAGAATGTACCCTCTCTTAAAACTTTGGACAGATTATTTTAATCCCCGGCTGTACTTTTTTCTCCATTTGACGATAATTCAACTAATTCAATTCAACATTATTGGTTATTTGATTGTACAATTTCTTTACTAGGTGTGCTTTTTTGTAATTTTTATCATAAAACGAATGAATCTGAATCAAATACCCTTCGAGAAAACAAACCCGCTACTGTTTGTAATCTGTCGACTGTGTGGCTTATCAATGTTTAACTGCACTTTAACTCAATGGATTGCGTTCTAATGTTATCTGATATGTGAAATAAAGTGTTAAATTAGGTCAACACTGCAGCGCTCCACTTATAAATTAATGCAATGACAAGTTTTATCTTTATGTGCGTAGGTATAGTGAGATTGTTTTAAGATGTCCGAATGGCCATAAACAGCTTATTTTTAGAACAAAGACTTTGTGCTCTTTGTTTACTACTTATCAGATCAAAAGGAAAACAAAAAGTAACAGGGCAATACGCACAAATAGCTTCCTTGCAGTGCACGCTATAAGGTTCAAGTTGCAATACTAGAGCATTAGGAAGGGTAGTAACAATATGCCGCGGCTGGTGTTGCGGTCGACTGCTCCAAGATCCCTTGAAAAAATGTACACCCTCATCTGCTGTTTGATAATGTACACCCTCATCTGCTGTTTGATAATGTACACCCTCATCTGCTGTTTGATAATGTACACCCTCATCTGCTGTTTGATAATGGCCAATATTGCTCGTTAGATATAATATAGGTTGAGAATTCGCACATGGGTTGCCTAGCGAAATCCTGGAACGAAGCTGTTAAATAAAATAAATAATAATTACACACATGGGGTCCAGAGGGGTTGTATACCATTTATTATAATTTATGGAGTTACGAGTATGAATGATGTTCTAATATAGTAAGTAAGGCTTAGTGTATTATTATTTTTTACTAACATATTTTATGGACTTGGTCTGAAATAAATGAATTGAATTGAATTAACTTTTTTGGGTCAACTGCCCTCATGTGTAATTGAAAAAAATCAAGAATATCCTACCAGCTAATGGTAGAATATGACACTAGGAACAGGAAAAATAGGAGTTGCCTACTCCCAGCCTGGACTCCTATGAGGTTGCCTTATTTGAATGAATAATCGTCAAGAGATTGCCATGATGCGGTCCCCTATTTGCGTGCCCCAAATGTGAACGCAAATGTCGATCCCGGATTGGCTTATTACCGCCTGGCCACGACTTTGCGCGACCTGCTTCGGCGGCGGCGACTAGCGGATCGCGCATTATACAAAAACAGCGCGGAACAGAAGAGATGCCACGAACTTCCGCGCCGGCGACCAAGCGCGCGGATTTACTCGAGCGACCGGCAACTGCGGGCAGCGGGCAGGCAGGCGGAACGAACAGAGACAAGGCGCGCGAACGCGTGGCCACGACTCAGAGCGATGCGACCGCTCTTAGCGGCGGCACGGATCGCGCGGTGATTTTAAGAACAAATGTTTATTGTATTATCCGCGCGCGATGTCCATAGACACAGAAAAGTTTATTTCAGAAATATTAAACAGGCCTGCAATATGGATGCCGAAGCATCCTCAACATAAGATGAAAGACGATTTTTATGGAACAACACATTTCACGAGAGGCGTTCTCCAGTCAAGGGCATTGTGGTGTATACATTGGTGCACCAATGTATATACACCACATAGTCTTAAAAATATGTAGGCAGACCTTATTTCTGCAACAATAAGGTTGTATACATATTTATGAAACTTTGCCCGCCTCGCTTTGCTTTGGTGCCCTTGACTGTCCCTCGCGTACAGATGCTTCTTAAATCATCTGTCAAGATGTATAGGAACTTATGATGATGATGACATCTTAATATTTAAACTGAGCGCTTCCTGATTGGTGCAATAATATAAGTGCTACATTTTCGCGGTACAACTAAAAAGACGACGACCGGTTTAACCAAGTTGGTAGTGACCCTGCCTACGAAGCAAGGGTCCTGGGTTCGAATCCTGGTTAGGGCATTTATTTGTGTGATAAGCATGAATGTATTTAAGTATTTATTTATCGATACAAGTATGTTTATCGTCGTCTAACTTGTACCCATAGCATGTACAAGCTTTGCTTTACTTTTGTACTAGGTCGATTTGTATAAGATTGTTCCCTATACAGGTTGTTTTTTTAACCGTCTTAGAGCCGAAGCCCATTTAATAAAGTGGGCTTCGACTCTAAGACGGTAAAAAAACATGTTGTATATACAATGTACTACTGTCAGCAACATGTGCGTGCTATGCGACATTATTAAGGTCATGTCAAAGTACAAAATACCACGTGCCGATCCCGCTCCGACTAGTCAGAAAGTCGCCTTACAGGAGTTCGCTTCGTCCCGATTGACGCGAGCTGGGCTGTTATTCGCTAAGCGTTAATGCGGCTCACCCCGCCGGTCACCCGTCACGAAACTAGACCTTTACCTACGATTAGTTACTACGCATCGCGGTGTCAAGATATATTTGTGGGTGAGCGTTTTTGCATTTTTAAATAACTCCACGCTTACCTACACTAAAAAAGTCCAAGTATTGTTGGGTACTCACGCACGGGTAAACTAAGGCTCAAATACGCTTATTTCACTTTTTCCGCTAAATTAGCAGGCATTAAAATTCATATGTATATCTTCTGCACTAAAATCTATAAATAACCACCATTATTTTGGTTTTACTGTGGCTTAAAAACAAAACAAAATTAAATGTAGGTCTTACATGAGCTTTTTTTTTTAATAACTTTCCAAACGGTGCGTTCCAAATTTGGAAAAAGCGAAATTTTTTGAAAAATAAAACTATGTTTTAAAATGATTTATTCTTATTGTATCCTTCTAAGTCAGTCTAAGTATTGATATTTCGTATGTAATTAAGAAAGAATAAATAAGTATTATTAATTTAATTGTATCAAAATAATAACAATTAATTATTGGCATAACACCATCAGTTTCTGAACGCAGGATAATGACCTCTCATTCTGTATAAAAAAAAGTTGGATCTGGCGGTTGACCGTCACGTTCCAAATTAAAAAGTCTTTCCACGCTAGCGGATATAATGGGCTTTTAGGCGCATATTTTGAGCGATAAAGCAAGCCTTTTCGAGCCGGTGAGGTGAAAAAATATTTCTGTGTATAAATTGGACATTCTGGGTTTACATAGGCTATTTACTCTTATCGCACAGGTTTGCTTGTGTTCTTTGCAATGCAGGCGAAATCGCGCGGACATCTAATCCGATAAAGAGGCTTATATGACAGTACATGCAACCCATGGCGTCCTATTGTTTGATATTAGTGTGAGGCACGTAGCTAACCTTGTTACGTACGGCGTAGCTTGCTACGGCGTAGGCTCGTAGCACCTGCTAGTCGGATTATGTAGATGGATGCCGGACGTAGCAGCGACGCAGAGAATTCGAGAGCACGAGGGCTGTGTTCGGGACGTTTATGTAGCGGCTGGTGACATGACAGCCTAAAGAATGCTGTGGTAAAACTGGTAAACAGTGTTTCTGAGGTGCTGCCAAATATTGATTTTAGAAATAGTCCTCTATTTTAATTTGATGTTAATATACTTTCTTAACGAAACAAATTATTTATTCAATATTTTATTTCGTGTTATTTTTAACGAGGAAGTTACCCCGATCATATCATCATCATCATCATTTCATTCATTTTCCATTTTCGTCGATCATTTCTTTCTCTCTGTAGCATATCGTTTGATAACAATGTGTTTTGCGCGCTTGAAAAAAATGTATTTATATGAGGTGATGTTTAAGAAGGCACTGAGTTACAATCTTAATGATATTTCCCAATATTCACTCTTTCATTGAATTGATTGCGTGTACTAATCAAATTATTCTGTTGCTATTTACCTTATGCCAAGATTTGGTGTAGGCACTAGTTTAACAAAAGCGACTGCCATCGGACCCACCTAAAGAAAACCGGCCAAGTGCGTGTCGGGCCACGCGCAGTGTAAGGTTCCGTAGTTGCTTGTCTAAGTTACATCGATGTGCGGTGCGGTTGCGTCGGCCGTATTTGTATAATTGGCCTTTCCAAGTACACATTAAGTTCGTCGACTATTACTCGGTAACTACTTATGCCTTCTTGTCCTTGATAGTTTTCCTTATAAATTCATTATAATATGTACTACTACCACGATTTTTTTCACATCCCCAGTAGTAGCCATTTAGCCGGCAGGGGGGGGGACACATGACTCGAACAAAAATTAGGGCTTTAAAGGCCAATATCTCGCAAACGAATCACTGATTTGAAAAAATGGTTTTAAAAAACCCATAATAGTTTTGAACGACCTATCCAACGATATCCCACACTATGCGTTTAACGAGAAATAAAAATTACATCCCCGCTTTAGGTGTAGGGGAGGTACCCTAAAAAATTTTTTTTTTCAAGATTTTATTGTACCGTTTTTTCGGCGTGATTGATTTATATACTCATGGTGAATTACAGTTTTCTAGTAGTAATGGTTACTGAGCTAAGCCGAAGACGGACAGACAGACAGACGGACATGTCGAAACTATAAGGGTTCTACGGAACCCTAAAAACTAGAGCTGTTGAGGTTATCCTGGTTTCCTCACAATGTTTTTCTTCACCGAAAAACTACTTCTAAATAATAAATGATGTTTCGTACCATCGAAGACACACTTAACTGACCGTCTGGCAACCTTATAGCAATGCAAACAAGGTTGACAGTTGGTCAGTTATGTGTTGCTGTTTGTACATAAGCTTTCTTCTAACCCATTACCTCCTGATTAAAAGACATGTGATTTACAGCTCAGCTACAATGGCACCATGGAAAAACATTAGTCACTAAATCATAAAACTTAAAATGGCTCTGCTCAATAAAATGTGCTTTGTCCCTTTCTTATGAACGCAAATGTCAATGCGACATATAAAGACAGATTAATTTGAACGCCACTATAGTTAAAATATTTAGGTTTGTTGGACGTTAATGAAATCTGTAGCAATTTTCAAGCCGTCATGCATTGTTGTTGTTGTTTAATTTAATTGACAGTTTTAAACCAAAGATAATATTTAAAATTAAACATTTTTGATCTTTTTTATGCTTATCCGGTTATACGTATGCTGTGTTTGTCTGCAGGAGTCTGTTTTGATTAAGAACTAGCTTCTGCCCGCGACTCCGTCCGCGTGGAACTCGTTTATATCGTAGCTCCATACAAACTTTCGTCCCCATAGGGGATGATTCCCGGGATAAATAGTATTCTATATGTTAATCCATGCTACACTGTATACCAAAATTCATCTGAATCTGTTTTTGTGTGATTGAGTAACAAACATCCAAACATCTAAACATCGAATCATCCAATCTTTCGCATTTATAATATTATACTCGTAGTCGAGTTTGACGACCGGTTAGCCTAGTGGCTAGTGGCGCTGCCTACGAAGCTGAAGGTCCTGGGTTCGAATCCCGGTAAGGGCAAATATTTGTGTGATGAGCATGAATATTTTGTTTCTGAGTCATGGAAGTTTTCTATGTATTTAAGTATTTATATCTATTATATATATCGTCGTCTAGTACCCATAACACAAGCCTTAATGAGCTTACTATGGGACTAGGTCGATTTGTGTAAGATTGTCCCCTAACATTTATTAATTTTATTTATATATTTATAGTCAAATAGTTTTGTAAGTTATATTTTTGCACCTACTAAAACTTTAATGACCTTTGCCTGAATTAAATAATGTTATTATTAGTGCTAATAATGACACGGTTCAACTCGCGTATTAAATGTCGGCATATGTTTAACGGACCACCAGATATAGTAAAATATGAACACAAAAAAAATACTTTTGACGACCAAAAATAGTAACTGAGCACCTAATTTTTTTCACCATTTTAATGTGAAATGATAACCTAAATAATAACATCTTACTATCCTATTTAAAGAAAATGTCTCCTAATTAATCATTGCTAACACATAAATAGTAAGTGATCTCCAAAATGTTACCACCATTTTTATGTTAAATGAAAACCAAATTATAACATCTTACTATCCTATTAAAGAAAATGTCTCCCAACTAATCATTGCTAACCCAAAACTAACTCAGTCTCCCGCCCTCCGCCCGGGCTCCCGCCAGAAACTTGCTTCTGTCTCCGCGGGCTTTTATATACACTCTAGGGGTAAGACAGACAAGACCACGTGGAAGTGGGGTACGCTGATTCGGGTTTTGGTAGCTATTTTTACCTTTCGATCGCTTTATTTGGTAATATGCATACATTTTATGGCAATCATAGTGACTTATTTAGGTAGAAATATTGTATTAATTTGTTCGCTAAGATTAGGTGCTCAGTTACTAAATTTGGTAATCATTTACTAAATTTGATCTTCGAATACAATTTAATTGTGCAGTCGTTACTAAAACAGGTAGTACCATTGTAATGGTAGAATTCTTTTTTTGGTGTTCAGTACATTTTTTTGGTAAGAAAGCTTGAGGGTATCAAAGTATTTTCTGGTGGTCATTATATTTGTTCCCTTAAATGTCACTACGGGCGACATGTTTCGAACTCTTCGGGAGTTCTTCAGGATGAGTGTTTTCGCGGCGGTGTCGCTTGAGTCACTGCCCCTACTTCTCACTCCCGTCCCCGCCCGTGTGTCCCGAGGAAAACATCTCGCCCATAGTGACATTTAATAAGTGAGTTGAAACGTGTTATTATAAGCATTATTTCAACATGTCTCACGAAAGTTTAAATTCGATTTTTATTATTACTGTAGCAAACCCAATTAATGATACTAACATTGTTGCTATGTCGCGTGTTTCTCCAAAACACAAAGTGATCCAATGCATACGTAACGAGTTAAAGCTTCAAACTTTATGACTACAATCAAACTAAAGCTACACGCTTTTGTTTGAGACTGTATTTTCAAAACAAAACTACAGTTACGTGGAAGTTATGTAGTTATAATGAGGGAATGAGATGCAAACGTACGAGATATACGGGGTGTCATTTTAGAAAACCTGTTTCTGAAACAATGCCTGCAAAATGTATATATCCGCCCGCCCTCCTTATTTGACTGAGCTGCCATAATTCGCGTACTATTCCTATTATTAGTGAAAGCGCGACACTCGCACTCATTGAAGCAGCGGTCCCGACCGCACTGACCACTCCGCATAATTACTGCCACTGTTGGGGCTGCGGTCACGTTTGGTCCTGAGTCAAGTGAGATAATCCGAGGGGTTATATATTCACCCTTATACATAAAACTTAACCTCCGTTCAGTCTGAAAATCAGCGCTGTATGAGTCTGACACCTCATAATGCTGAGCCAGTGTCCGTTTCACTGCTGCAGAGACACGCGTGTGTTGTGTTTAATTGTTTAATATGTGTGGCTTGTGTCTTTGTGAATAGTCCAGAGTCTTGAAAACGTCCTCCAGTGCGGCGGTGAACAGTTTTGGAAAAAACTTCCCCTTGCCTGACACCCCGCTGCAGCGGAATAGGCTCCGATCCTGGAGGACTGAAAGAGGTCAATCGTCGAATCCGACTCGGCTGGGCAGCATTCGGGAGGCTACGGCACATCTTTTCGTCCAATATTCCGCTGTATCTCAAGACGAGTCTTTGACCAGTGTGTGTTGCCAGTGATGACGTATGGCCGCATAAGAAGGCTCAAAGTCACCCAAAGCGCAATGGAGAGGGCTATGTTGGCAGTTTCTCTGCGCAATCGCAGCAGAAATGAGGCTATCCGCAGCAGAACCAGGGTAACCGATATAGCCCTCCGAACCGCTAAACTTAAGTGCCAGTGGGCGGGGCACATTGCACGTAGAACCGATGGCCGTTGGGGCGGAAAGGTTCTTGAGTGGCGACCACGTACCGGACGGCGCCATAATATATTTGAGCATCCCTGTACTGTGTCTATGCAAATAATTAATTTCAATTTCGATTTCAATGACACTTGCTTTGAGCTTCTTTGCCGAGCCGAGCAATTTTATTACTTTACTAAAGCACACCGTTTATTAGAGCGTTGGCTACAGTGATCGTGAAAATATTCGTGGGGATGTTTGGATCTATGCTTGGCTCTGTTCGTTGTTCAGTTCAACTGTAATAAAAACTTTTACATATTTTTTTGCTCTCCGAAGATGCCCGGATCACTGTAGTTTATAGCATTTCCGTGTATGGGGCCGTCGTCTTGTCCTGTCTTTTGTAATCCTTTTGTGTTTTTTTATGTGGAACCTAAAACAAAATTGTTTGAAGATGTGAATGCTGGAATTCTGAGATAAAGCAGATATTTTTTAATTTTTATTTGTATATAGAATATTATAGAATGTAGTATATATCTTTCATTACCTTTGTTTTCTGTCCCTGATGTGGCGAAAATGGCGAAATGTACAATGCACAATTGTTCGCACATGAGGCTACATTTCCGTCTTCTTCTCTTTTTGTGTTAAAATGTTCGTAATACTAACTTGCATGTTTATTTTTTTCTAGATTTAACCATAGACTGTTTTATAATATCATTTTCTTTTTTGTATCTTCGGATTTTCTATTGTTTTAAGATATAAACTTGCTGGAATGCTGTATGGTGCGTGCGACCTAAGTGCGACCATGTGCCAAAATAATAATTTCACTCTTCGCAGCCAGATGGCGCTGTTTTGACGCAAGCGCAGCGGCTGCGTTCAGTTTAGTGTAAGGCCGTGTCGCACGTACAGCAGAAAACGTAATACGTGATACCTACTCAAAATGGTCTCGCCGGAAGACCAGCGCTGGCTTGTGAGCCAGCATTATTTATTTACATTAGCAAATAAATAGTTTATACCTATTGTACCTAATTAATATTATATGTGTGTATGTGATATTTATATTTGTTTGTTACGAATAAATAATTTTATTTTTTTAATTTTCATTTTTTTCCTTACCCAAATATTTAAACAGCTTATGTAATATGTACACACATAAATCTTCGCCAAATTGCAAGGCAGTTTGTTGGCGAATTCACTCTTTACACTCCCTTTATACCTACTGTGTAATACAAGAAAAAAGAAAAGTAATTTAAAACACTAAACTATTTAACCCATTGTATACCTAATCGATATGATACAGAGAAAGAATGTAATGGAAAAATAAACCATCTTCGTCTGTAGCCCCCGACAGGATTCGAACCTGCGACCTTTCTATTAACGCTAGACTGCTCTACCAACTGAGCTACGAGGACAGTGACTTACGCTGTGTATTTTTGCATTACATTCCCGCTAAGACTAGCGCCCTCTGTATCGTGTACTTGTCGTAGACTTGTTTCACACCCTTGGCACACCTCTAATGGGCGAGCTATACGCTCACTCCGCTCCGTGATAAGGGTATTTTTCCTTGTATACCTACTTAATATCTAGCACAAACAACTTCAACCTCACAATTGACATTGTTTGAGTAGGTTGAATTGCATCAAGGTAGTCAATTCTGAAAACGTCTGTATTGATCAAGTTAGAAGATTCAAATTCCAAGGACAGCTTAAAAACCATATCGGCCAGCTCAGACAATCTCATCCATATACGATTATTAGCTTTATTTTATATAGGAACTTATATTTAACTTAATTGTAACTGCAAACAAAACACACATTTACACGCTCAACAATAAATATTGTCAACAATTATTAGTCTCATCATAAGGATTACTTAATAGATACATTTTAAGTTTATTTTTATAAGACCTTAAGCTCGTACAACAGTTTCCCGTTGGGATATCGTTTAGGATACGAGGTATCATATTATATGCCCTTAATTTTTTCCCATAATAGTTTAGTTTATCTCAGTATACAAATTTCACATAACACATTACATTTGCTTATGCTACTCGTCGCATAGTGATCGTTATAAATACAGTCACAATAACTTAAAAAAATGCAAAAATATTGAACAATGTGCAGAGTATACAGCGTGTCTCTGACTTTGGGGCTATAAATGCAAATGTCAATTATGCTCCTTAAACGGAACTACTTTTGCTCTACAACTTTTCAAAAATACGTTCTTTTTATATTTTCATTATTCCATACAAATAAAATAAAATGTTCGATGTACATCATCCATTAGTTAGTTTTCATACTTGTCAGTGTCATGGATGTCAAATAATGAGGCCGTGTTTGCAATACATTGATGGTACAGTTAAAGTTCAAACACGAATAAATGATAGAAATAATAGTTATTTTACAAAGTTGCGGAACAAAAGTGGTTCAGTTTCAGGACCGTAATGGACATTTGCATTTAAAGCCCCTAAGTCAGAGACACACTGTATACAAATATATAGCTGCACTTCAAATAATGTAATAATATTAATAAATGTTGCGATGTCAGGTGTACACAGAAATAAAAAATCACAACGAATTTAAAAGAACAGAAAAACTAAAACCAACGATGTACACTAGACAGCATAAGTGCATGGTCAAGTCGCAAACTGTTTCCCTTGACGCGCTTGCTAACGCCATCTATGTGCACGACGTGTAATATCATTATAGATGTAAATGTAAACCTCAGAGGATCGGCATAGTTTCACTAGATGGCGCTGTTAACACAGATGGAAACAAAAACTAATTCCTCATCTTGGATATAATTATATTTTTCTTGGGTTATTATTTTTCCTATATTATACCACAGATTAAAGAATACAAGTACAGATACCCAATCCCATAGAGCAAAAGCGTACCGTCCTAATGTAGGCAATTCTGTATACAATTTTAGTCCCGTAGCTACACCAGTAGATGCAGTATCCGAGCTACCACGGCTATGACGCTGTCAGCCTTTAGTAATACATTGAGATATCACCAGATGGCGTTGACTTCCCGGGCAACAAATAGAGTATTTTTGATTTTTTCGATATAAAAGTAGTATTTTAGAGACAATATTACACATCACACAAAAATATACATAACCAAATGCTTAGAGCCTGTGGTTCCATAGAACTTTCGCGACCCGTGATGGCGCCATCTAGTGACAGTGCCCAATAATACGTAGCAAGCTTGAAAGCTGACTCGTATAGTACGAGTTACATGGATTTAGTATAAATTTTATTGCATTTACTAAACTTATAAAATATACCTTTATTGTATGTGCGAAAGTATGTTTGTGATATAATTAAGGTACGTTGAGTTTATTAAGGTGTAAAAATCATTCTATCTACACGATTACTGGTTCAAATGTTTCGCTCGGTACCTGTGTCGCCATCTATGAGTTCTTTTTAGTATCAATTATACGTTGTTCTAGATGGGAGGCCATGATTATACTGTCAAGTAATCTTGCCAACGCATTATCGATCGATAATGGCGGTATTATGACGCAATTTGGAATGTGCTTTCTATTTATGTGCTACCTTTGTGCATTTATTTTTCTTGCGATGTTTCCGATTCACTACTAGTGAATATCCAAACAATTCCAAAAACACTTCTTTCCCAACATTTTTTTCGTTGGGTGCGGGATTTGAACCCGCGACTCTAAAGCTAGGTCGACAGTTACTTGCCTCGTTAGCCACTCGACCATCGGTTCAATTGACTAGGCAGTCGAAATTCATCATAAGTTTATTTTGCTGCTCAGATATTAATCCATTACGACTATGATTAGTATAATAATCGATGAGGGTAGACGAATGATTCAAAACTACCATACTTATTCGTTTTTATCACAAAGATGTTACATGTTCGTTCGTAGACCTACTTCAGCTGTGTTATTCATATTTTTTTTGGATATCATGAATATTAAAACTAGTTTTCTATGTAATATTGATCTAGTTAAAAGGTCGCAAATATTTGCGATATATAAAGAAGCTACAGAAACTGATCTAAACGTAAGTCGTTATTTTTACATGTTTGTGATATAATTATCTACTATAAGTAACTACTACTTAACTATCATACATTTTTCTGATGATTTATTTACGTATAATATTGTTGCAGCTAAAAAAAGGTTGAGCAAAAGGAAACGTCTCTGCTACACCGACAAAGAACGGCCACCAGCCATGGTAATGGACTACAAAGAAAATGATTTTGAATCGACAAGGCATTTCGTTGATTTATTGCACACAAGTGTGGACTGTTCGAGGTGTCTCCATAAAGAGGAGGGTTTATACTATCATGGGCATGCTGTTAAACTCTTGCTTACAGAGAAGCACATAAAACAGCAATTTGATACAATTTGGACACTGGACTAAATGTCATGTTTAGTGACGAGAAGTGAGAAGTGTTTAAATCTATTCAAAAGGACAATATAAGTTCACGTTCAGTGATCACGTAGTGCCTAACATGGAATCTGGTGGTATACCTAACTGTGAACATGTAAGGTTTGAAGAAAGACAGACCGGGTTATATATAAACAAGTGACAAAAGTAACATATGAGTAGGATATTGTTTTCATCATGCTTTTTTAACCCTATAGATACTATTAGTAATAGATGTGTTAAGTTAAGGAAAATTATTATTAAACAACATAATCATGTTAATTAACGAGATCGAGTGACATAGATAACCGTGGAATCCTACCATTATAATCTATGAAATATATGGTCGTCTAGTATCAATAATAAAAGCCTTAGTGAACTGTAAGATTGTCCCGTATTTTATTATTATTTTAAATGTCATTAACACAAATGGCGGGTTTATTTACTTACTTAAAAGCTTACTTATAGATTTGGCTAACACCAGAATGCGTTCGCCTGATATATATGTTATCATAACCCGGTCTGAAATTATTAATAAAATTGTCAATAGGTTTTATTTTTATTGGGGTAAAGCTTCAATCTTTTTCCGATTTTCGGAAATGAAACTTAAGCTACATATAACCTCGATAACATGTTAGAAAGTGGCTAATTCACTAATACTATTAACAAAAACTTCTGTTAACAGTGTTGCTGCTAACGGAAGGCCAGAAAACAAGGTTGTAATTTGGCCTATGATATGGCTGTCTGAAGTGAAGAGTGAAAAAGTGAAGTGAATTAAATCCAGTCAACAGGGCCATTTAAGTTTATAGTGTTATAATAATACGCGCCGTCATAATGGTCGCGTAGTTCCTAATATAGAAAAAGTGCAGATGCTGTCGGTCAAAGAGTACGGATTACGTTAAGATTTATATATTCTATAAACCGGGTTATCCTAAATAAATTAAAAATATATATATTGTTTCAGTAGGTAATAGGTATTAATATGCCGTTTGCTTTCTTTTTTATATTCCTTTACTATTTAAAATGTGATATTTCATAAGATCAAACAAGTGTAAGTAACGGTGAAAGACCAAATAAAATTATTATGATTATTTTCAAATCAATAACACAATAATTCGTGGTTTGAACGCTCACATATAGGTATAGATATACTATGGCAATTAACACCTTAATGCGTTCTGCTGATTTGAATGTTAGATAACCCGGTTGTAAGTTAATATTGTCAATATTATATTTATTGGGGTGAAGCTTCAATCTTTTTCCAATTATGGAAATGAAACTTAAGCTATTACCTCAATAAAAATGTTACAAAGTTGCTAGGTAACTATTATTATGTAGTATTATAAAATTGCTTTAACAGAACTGTAGTGAACAAAATAAACATATTGAAACATAAAATGCTGTTTTAATTATTTAAGTTATGAATATATAATTTTCTTTATGACTAATATTTGTATATAAAGCACTTTCATCTATAGGAATAGAACAAATATAAAAAGATACAAAAACATAAACCTCCCATTACCTGGGATTCGAACCTCGACAGTTCTAGGCCGCTGAGCCTAGAGAACATGTCTTAATCCATTGAGCTATCTCAACATTATAGGTAACTAGCTTCTGCCCGCGACTCCGTCCGCGTGGAAATCGTTTATATCGCAACTCCATACAAACTTCAACCCCCCATTTCATCCCCTTAGGGGGTGATTTCCAGGATGAAAACTATCCTATGTCCTTCCCCGGGCTTCAAAATATCTCCATACCAAATTTCATCGCAATCGGTTCAGCGGTTTAAGCGTGAAGAGGTAACAGACAGACAGACAGACAGACAGACACACTTTCGCATTTATAATATTAGTATGGATGGTGGAAATATAGCATTCAAATACCAGTGGTATCGCACTTAAATACAGCTATTATAAATTAGCATTTACCAGCCTTGTTAATAGTTATACTAATATGAGAATATTTCTGGTGATAACAAACAGGTGTCAATTTATAGGTATTTAATGTGCCTAGTAATGTGCTTATTTTCTGCGGTATGTCTAAATAGTAGCGCCAACAACGCCATCTAGTTTAATTATTGCGCACCACGTGCAACTATGTGAGCAGCAGACGTCAAACGATGCAAGCGAAACTGAGCCGTAAGGTGTCCATGCATTATTGCAGCCGATAGTACCTGAGTGCAGGTACCAATCATAACATGTCACAAAGTAATAATGAAAAATAAAAGAAATAAAAATGTGGTACCTATGAAGTACATATCAACTAACTATATAAATTTACAGTGATGTCAAATCTAACAAATAATAACAAAATTGAAAATAAATAACAAGTAGTTAGTTATTTGCGCGCGGTTCGACATATTTTTTTCTTGATAAGCTTTCGTAAACTACGAGGGTACTCGTATATTTTAAGTGTTTTGAACTTTAACAACTAACTTTAACGGTTAACAGATATCTATTCTTTTCTTGAACATGGAGTATGCTACATTTCTTAAACTATCTCTATCTATCTATCGTTTATTACAATTTTCTCTAGTTTTTTTTCTTACTAGTGTTTTGATGAATAGAAGTTGAAGATTGTATAATCTGTCCCGTTGATTCTTAAACGTTCCACCGTAAACTATTAACCAATAGCTCAGCACTGAATCAGCTAACGCGTGATGCGTGGTATGCAATGTTGCCTTATCGGCGATGTATTTTATGCTATAAAATTTACATTAGATGGACCTCATTTTGTTGCCAACCACTTTTACGTGAGGTTTCCAATTGAAATTACTATCTATGTTAAGGACATGTGAATGATTAAGTCTACCAGCACCGTTAGGCCAACAAAGCAGAGTAATAGCTGTTTAAGGCTTAGTGCCGCTTCGCTATAACAACTTAGAAAAGTGGGTAAACCCCCGACATTTTCATTTCATAAAAATGGTTTACAATGCCTTAGTAAGGAGTAAGCTGGAGACTTCGTCGATCATATGGAACCCCTATGAATCGACGTATGCCTTACTCCTTGAGAAGGTTCAGAAAGCGTTTTTAAGGTTCCTCTATAAAAAAATATCCGGATTTTATCCGTATCTGTACCCAACAAAGTACCTTCTCGGCTCCCTCGGGTACAACTCCTTGCAGGTCAGGCGGAATTGTCGTCTGATGATCTCGGCATGTCAGGCCTTGCGTGGTGAGTCGGACTGTCCCGAGATTGTAGAGCGTCTGGTGCGACTGTATGTCCCTGATGTCCCGAGGATAGCCCTGAGACCTCGACAGCGCGACTTGTTGGCCGTGCCGTCGTCGAGGACCGTGTCGCTCAGGAATTCGCCGTTGCCCCGCGCCCTCTCACTTCTCAATGCGCTCCTGACATCGACACCCGAGTGTGACTTGTTTGCGTGGCGATGGGCGGCAGTGTGTAGTGAATGCCTGAGATTCTGTGAGGCGATGGATACTAGGTGCTCTACTGTTCCAAATTAAGCTGTTTGTTTATCTATTATTGTGAACCTTTTATTGTTAATTTAAGTTTTGTGATGCATAGGTTTATAACTGTAATGTCATAAAATGTTTTTATAAATAAATAAATAAATAAATAAATAAATAAATTTCAAAGTCCAATATCTCAAAAACGGCTAAACACATTTTCATAAAACATGGCTAAGAACAATTAAGATAAAACTATCTATGACACAAAAAAAACCGCATTCAAATCGGTCCATCCGTTTGGGAGCTACGATACCACAGACAGATACACAGATACACAGACACACAGATACACAGACACGTTAAACTTATAACATCCCTCTCTTTGCGTCGGGGGTTAAAAACAACTCGAACTGCGAAGTGCAAGTTTCGTAAACACACTCACCTACCAAGCTAAACTCGTGAACTAAGGCTAAATCGGGTATCCCCTTATTTCAACGACAAGCGCTTCACCGAATGCATCATGGGTTTGCCGAATTTTCGTTTTACCGAATTTCTGTTACTCTGCAGAAACCGTTAACTTTTTAGGTACAGCTATTCTGTAGAACCCATTAGTTAGGGTAGGTTTGTTTTATAGCATTCCTGGAAACTTACTTTAGGAAAAAATGGGGCTACTTTGATAATTAGAATGTAGTATAAAAAATTAAATTAAGAAGATTTAATCGAGTAAACAGCAAGATGGAATGCTAACACATTCATTGCCACAGTTCACCCACAAGTTAAAACGATGTTTTCGGAGAAAAACCTATTTTATCAAAGTCGCCTCTTAATCAAAGTACCCATTCCATGGTACTGGTTCTGAAGGAAAAGATTTTCGATGAAATGAAAATTCAGCGAAACATACATTCGATGGAACATTTGTCGGGGTACAACAGCTAAATCGGGATATAGATCTTAGAATTAACTGATGACCACCACCGTGTTAGATTTATCGTACACGGAGATTTTTAGGCAAGTCACAAATTAAATCAAAAGATATTAAAAACTACCCGACTGTTTTTAGGGTTCCGTACCCAAAGGGTAAAAACAGGACCCTATTACTAAGGCACCGTTGTCAGTCTGTCTGTCTGTCTGTCCGTCTGTCACCAGGCTGTATCTCATGAACCGTGATAGTTAGACAGTTGAAATTTTCACAAATGATGTATTTATGTTGCCGCTATAACAATAAATACTATAAATCCGAAACTAGCTTCTGCCCGCGACTCCGTCCGCGTGGAACTCGTTTATATAGTAGCTCCATACAATCTTTCATACCCTTGGGAGATGATTTCCGCGGGATATAAAGTATCCGATGTCCTTCCCCGGAACTCAAACTATCTCGACACCAAATTTCATCCAAATGTGTTCAGCGGCTTAAGCGTGAAGCGGTAACAGGCAGTCAGACAGAGAGACAGAAATACATAGACAGAAAGACAAACAGGCAGACCACTTTTCGCATTTATAATAATAGTTCCATACTAACGTCATATCCATCAAGCCATGAGGACTGTAGTCCGTGAAATATAATTTCCTTGTCCAATACCTATTGTTATATATTGTTACATACCTATATATATATACGTACACTCGAAAAACATAGCCCCTTCTTCTGAAGCATTCGGGTAAAAAGGGCCGCGATTTGTCTAAAGAGACATCTCTAGGACATCGCTTTAGTTTTATGTCTAATTCATTCTGATTTGAAAAGTTTAATAATAATAATAATAAACCATTTATTTCAGGTATCTAAGGCCCATGGACATACATATACAAAATAGATAAGCCAAGATATAGATACAATTTGTAGAGCGTGCTGACTGGTAGAGTTAAACCGTAGGAAGCTTGGCGCTAATTGCGATCTGATATCTTTTTCACGCTGAAAGCTATATGAGATATGGAGGCTTGGCAATCACTTTTAAGTTATATTTTTTGTGGGATTAAATACCCCAATATCCCAGAGATGTCACATTTTATCACACCGGGCAAGTTTAAGAGAAGTGGGGCGCGGCGGAACTTTATCTCGCTCATATTTAGAGAAACCCGAATATTTATTCTTACCCCTTCGGGGCAAACAACATGAATCAACGGCTTTGTATGTTTTCTTTTAATACAACGACGGTGGCAAACAAGCGTACGGCCTGCCTGATGGTAAGCGGACACCGCAGCCTATAGACGCATGCAACATGTCATGATGCATGTATGTCTTTCAAAGCACAAAAAGCATGAGTCTGAAGTAGTGATACTGAATTGCCTTTTTTGCGTTGGAGGAATGCGTTGACGCACCATCCCGTGCCCCCGGTAAGGTGTGAAACTTTCAAAGAGAAGGCCCACAGATTACCCAGTACACTGCTAAAGATTGTCCAGGATTTCACTTTCAGGGAAGGCCAAAGGTTCGCTGACGCATAGTTCGCTTTAAAGCCCTGACCAGGTGCCATTTTAAGAGACATTAAACAACTACAAACAAGACTGATTAAGTTCCTAGTTACTAAAAAAGAAAAGGAAAAGTGTAATAAGGAATATGACAAACTATTTCCCCTCTGTAAAATTCTACCAGTAGATAGTAAGACTAAGTATTTGATTGCTTTGGAGCACTACTATTCCGATGAGTATAAACTCAGTGTTACAAATACTTATAGCACTAAAAGTGTAAGGGAAAAAAAACTTGTACAACCTAGGGCTAAAAACTATTATGGGCAAAGAGTATCAAACTTCATAGTACCAAAAACTTTCAATCAGATTAGTATTAAGACAAACTCCTAAATTAAGTAAATCTATTTTAAAATCAAGATTAAATGACTTGCTCCTTAACGACAGGTCGATGTCAACAGAACTTATTTACTCTGTGGATAGATACCTGTACCTACATAGTAACTAGTTAGGTAAGCTGTTGTCGTCCACTGTCGCCGGAGGTCGAGCCATAAACGGTATTTTATTATTATTAATATTTTTAATTGCCATTCTTCCTACATCTGTAAAAAGTTTAGAGAAGAGATTAGGTTAGTAATAAAAGCAAATTAGGTTAAGTTACAATAGTTGTAGTAAATGAGCGCGTCTCGCCATCAAACTTAATAGTTTGGCGAGTGTATATTTGTAATTTATCATGTAACTTGTATTTGGAAAAAAAAAAAAAAAGGCGCTTCAACTCCTTGGAATGCAAAAGTCCCATCGTAAACCACGCTTCGTGGGCGATTGCCCTTACGAGTATAGCTCAATACACCACGATGTTCAATACTCATCCCACAGGCTATATATAACAGAGAAAACTTTAAAATTGCGCTCAGACTGTAACGTATCTGGTCTAGCATCTCTTTCTAGCTCGTTGGTTCGTGTGCTTGCCTCTATCGCGTATTCAACTATCGTATAAGGAGTTAAGAGAATTGACCTACTTGAGAAACTTTAAGGTATTGATATCTTAAACGAGTTGAGTTATGTAAGCTAGGTTTAGCAATTCCGTATAGGGCACGTGCAAAGGATGGAGCCTTCTCGTTTTTTTTTTTTTTTTACAATCTTACACAAATCGACCTAGTCCCATAGTAAGCTCAATAAGGCTTGTGTTATGGGTACTAGACGACGATATATTTAATAGCTAGAAATACTTAAAAACAAATATTCATGCTCATCACACAAACATTTGGCCTTACCGGGATTCGAACCCAGGACCTTCAGCTTCGTAGGCAGCGCCACTACCCACTAGACTAACCGTTTGCCACGATAAACTCTTCTGAGTGAATTAGCGCACGCTAAACCACAGATTATATAATATGGTTAAACGACCATCGGGCGACCTACAGAGTGTACCAAAAATGGGCTGTGAACCGATCAAGGACATAACGGGTATCGTGTTCTGATAAGAAAAGTAAGAGAAAAAAATTAAGCGATTTTTTATTTTACATTTGTATGGAGCATTGGCCGACTGGGGCGACCTGCTCGATAAAAACGTAAATAAAATCGCGTCAAAAAAAAATATTTTAGTTTTTTCTTATTAGAACACGATACCCGTTATGTCCTTGATCGGTTCACAGCCCATTTTTGGTACACTCTGTATGTTGCTATTGTAGATCACTAGCTTCTGCCCGCGACTCCGTCCGCGTGGAACTCGTTTATATCGTAGCTCCATACAAACTTTCACCCCCCACTTCATCCCCTTGGGGGATGATTTCCGGGATAAAAACTATCCTATGTCCTTCCCCAGGATTCAAACTATCTCTTTACCAAATGTCATCCAAATCGGTTCAGCTGTTTAAGCGTGAAGAGGTAACAGACAGACAGATACACTTTCGCATTTATAATATTACTAGCTTCTGCCCGTGACTCCGTCCGCGTGGAAATCGTTTATATCGTAGCTCCATACAAACTTTCACCCCCCACTTTATCCCCTTGGGGGATGACTTCCGGGATAAAAACTATCCTATATCCTTCCCCAGGACTCAAACTATCTCTATACCTAATTTCATCCAAATCGGTTCAGCGGTTTAAGCGTGAAGAGGTAACAGACAGACAGACAGACAGACACACTTTCGCATTTATAATATTAGTATGGATATAGCTTTTTTCCTAAAGTGATATGTTGTTGGGTTTCGTTTTTATATTTTTATAAGTGGGTAGATTGTATTTTTCCCATTACCTGTCAAACCCATCCTTACCTTGGCATGCACTGTGTAACGAGATGCAGCTAGCATCGGACGGTCGCTCGCTCATTTTTTTTCGACTAATTTTACCGCCATATTGGATGAGGTTTCGCTTATAGCCTCCCAGAGTGAATTTATATAAAACTGTTGTGATTTGTGCTATATAGACCCTTAAGAACATTTCTTCAGAGTGCGTATTTTGGTTGGCCAACCACGTCGAAAGCAGACAGCAGACCAGAATTAATCAGGTTAGTGCATTGCCGATCCTTTCTTCTGTATGCCTAATACCCAAAATACCTAAACCTATCGCAAAAAATACAGTCCACTTTTCAAATTAATTTAACCCGCAAAAACCACTCCCTCAGGTGTCGAGGTCGCACCCCGCTATTTATTTAACATTTATGGTTAATTTTGACACCACCATAAGTTTTGGTCCTTTTCGAACAGGATTAGAATCACACCTATGTGATTATTGCATACGTTTAATGATAATTATTGGGGAAATATAGGCGATCATTGTGCTAGTATTGAAATAATTTGTCACTTTAAATCTTTTTATATAAACCGCATCGGCAATTATTTCGCTTTATTTTCGCTCCCGCATACTTAGTACATTATATTGCTAGTTATTTCCTAATATATTTCATTCCTCGTGATCAATTTTGATAGACGTGTGCATACATTCCTTTGTCGTTCTAATCGTACCACCGCCCGGCCGCCATATGCAATCTTTGTAACTCACATTGGTTCGGTTAACGACATTTATTTACTCCGCCACACTCCGCTAATATTACAATCACAACAGTAAAAAATCATCGCATCTTAATTTTAAATACGTAAATATTACGTCCCGCTCGCATTTATCACAATTATTGTGTTCCGCTAAGTTAGTTAACAATATTTAGCTAACAAATCTATTTTTCTTCCGCAATTCCATATAAGTTCTTTTAACTGCATAGAATACTTTTACATACGCGCATACCATTATAGTTAACTTGAGAAAACTATCTTATCGTATCATACTCATGCTTCCAATGCAATAGGTCCTAAGTTAATAAAGAATCGTTGTCGCTTACGTCTTTTATACGTCCTTTGTACATTATTCGCACGTGTTTATATAAAACGTCCTAAGTTCTTAGTAAATCGTAGTGACTTACGACCTTCTGTATCAAATTCTTCGTGTTTTATGAATTGACCGCTTTTGTTATTTTATTTGTTGAAATTGACTTCATAGCTACTATTTACGATGGTTAAAGGTAGGAAAGGGAGTGATCAGTTTAGCCAGGGAATAGATTATGACACAAGTAAAAATCAGTTAACAATTTACACAGTTCGGCGTGAGGTTACGAGTATCTATAAACGGGTAGAAAACATTTTGGAATTGGCATACAAAGCCGAGACAGATCCCGCACAGTTCAGGGCATTTAAGACAAGTGCATTGAATATAGACACATTGCGTGACGATTATGAAAAGGTTTTAGAATCGTATAACTTGTTGTTTTTACAACTGAATCCTGATTCACAAGTTGATTACGATTCGTGGACTTCGTTTGAGGAAATGTACTGCTATATTAAACACTTATTGTCAGAAAATGAAGTACGTAGTATACCCGATGTCCAGTCCCCTGGTGTTAATAGGTCACAACCCCGTTTGCCAGTAATTGAATTACTTTCCTTCGATGGACAACCGCAAAACTGGCCGCTGTTTTATCAGCAATTTAAGAGTATGATACATGATAATAATTCACTAACTGATAGTGAAAGGATTTATTATTTAATTGGCAAATTGAGTGGCACGGCACGCGATATTTGCGCCGGGTTGCCTGCTACTGCCCAAAATTATAGCATTATTTGGAATGCTTTAATTGAGAAATATGATGACAAAAGATCGCTAGCCTGTACTTATCTTAAGCAGCTGTTGCATTTTAAATCGCTATCGACTGCGAGTTCGCACGGTTTGGATTCATTCATAAATAACTTTGATACATCCGTAAACGCTCTCAAAGAAATGAAACTGACTGATTTAACCGATTTCATCTTCTTACAGTTGGCATTACAAAAATTAGATGCAGAAACAATTAAATTATTTGAAATTGCTTATCGCAAGGAAGACATTCCAACTTACAAAAGTTTAATTGAGTTCGTCAAAGAACAAAGCAAAGTGTTATCTCGGACACCCAATGCTGTTATTACTAACAAGCCGATATTTAACTCGCCTAAGTCACATATCCCGAGAGCCGTCACAAAATCATTCGTATCAGGGCCGCACTCGGGCAGTTCTAATATAAATATTAATTGCGGACTTTGTAAAACTAAACAACATGAGCACCTATATTTGTGTTCGGCTTTTATGAAAATGACACCGCACGAAAGATATAATTTTATTAAATTGAACGCATACTGCAACAATTGCTTAAGTGTAAAACATAAAACGTCAACTTGTACTTCGACGCGAAATTGTTCTCATTGTTCAGCGAGACATCATTCGTTATTGCATTTTAACGTTAGTTCGAAGTCCAATTGTAATGTCGGAACAACTGTTTCCAAACCCGCTAATAAATTTAAATGTGAAAAAATCGGAGATTCTGAATCCGTCCCGGGCGTGCGTACGTTATCTCATGAGGAAAATAAGTTGTTTAATTCCGCTTATGTTGATAATATAACTAGTGCAGTTATGGTCGACCAAAGCATTCCGCATTCCTCTTCGAGTGATCGTAGCATTTGCACTATTTCGTGCGACAGTAATAATTGTCTACAAACGACAACGTTACTGGCCACCGCAAAAATAAAAGTTATTGATTCTTTTAACCGCACTCACTTGTTGAGATGTTTGCTCGATCCAGGCTCTCAAAGTGATTATATAACCGCTCCTTGCTGTAAGCGACTATCGCTACCTATAAATAAACAAAACCGCTACTCTGAAGTGCAAGGCATCGGTGGGACTTCGCAAAAAATATTAGGTGTAACTTCACTCAAATTCACGCCGCGAGTAGGAACCCCGCGCGAATACACAACCAGACCCCTGGTCGTGGACCGGATTACGACGCAGTTGCCTAGTGCGCGCGTAGATAACGCTTCGCTCGGATATATTAAAAACTTACCGCTGGCAAACGATGACTTTTCACAACCTGGGCCAATAGATATGCTGATAGGTGTGAAACTGTACTGTGAAATTTTATTGTTTGATAAAATTAAAGGCCCATCCGATAATATGCCAAATGCTTATGAAACTACCCTAGGGTACATTTTAATGGGTGACGCTCCTATAGTTGATTCCCAACCCGCTCCGCACACGCTCTGTGCTTTCAGCTGTGACCCGCTTCATCAACTGGTCGAGAAATTTTGGTCTGATGAGGAAATACCTTCGCGTACCTTTTTAAGCCCCGATGACAAAAAATGTGAGGATATTTATACTTCTACTACTGTCCGTAATGCTGACGGCAGTTACTCAGTTGATCTTCCATTCAAAGATGATCCCGAAAAATTGGGAGATTCTTTTAGAACAGCTAAAAAGCGCTTTTTACTTCTCGAGAAAAAGTTCTTGAAGGATCCCGCACTTAAATCTAGTTATGACAATGTTGTCCACGATTACCTAACTGAAGGTATACTCTCCCGCACCGCACCCGAAGAGTCTCTCTCTCCGGGTTTTTTTTTGCCGCATCACCCTATAATTCGCAACGATAAAGCGACATCCAAGGTCAGACCAGTTCTGGACGGATCTGCGAAAAGTGACACAGGGTTGTCACTCAACGATATCTTATATACTGGATGTAATTTACAGGCAAATATATTTACAATTTTATTAAATGTCCGCATATTCAACATCGCATTTTTTGCTGACGTGAAACAAATGTATTTACGCATTCATGTGAACGCACAGCATCATAAATATCAAAGGATATTGTATCGATTTGATGATACAGATCCGCTAGAGGTATATAACTATACTCGAGTATGCTTTGGGTTGCGCAGTTCACCATATTTGGCGCTGAGGACCTTACGTCAGCTTGCTGCTGATGAACGGCATAAATGGCCAACTGCGGCTGCCGTGTTAGAGAGAGATGTCTATATGGACGACCTCGCTTCTTCTGCTTCTTCTCTCGGGGAAGCAGTTAAGACAGCGGACGAACTCATCAACCTCTTCAAGGCCGGGGGGTTCGCCCTAGTTAAATGGACATCCAACTCGCGCGAACTACTCGAGCACATACCTGAGTCACACCGTGAGTCTGAATCTATTTCCTTTGATGACGGAAATACCTTTAAGATTTTAGGTTTGCGATGGCTGCCCGCACAGGACGTGTTCGTGTTCGATACCTCTAGACCGCCCGCGCTGTGTACTAAGCGCGCTATCCTATCCGCTACCGCAAGGTTATATGACGTGCTAGGTCTCGTCGGGCCGGTTATTTTATACGCTAAATTAATAATAAAGGAGCTGTGGCTTATGAATTTGCAATGGGATGACATAGCGCCCTCTCGCATCGTCAATTTGTGGCAACAATATTTATCAGAGCTGCCGCTGATATCTCAGCTTAATTTCCCGCGACATCTAGGCGTAGAAGTAGGATCTCAAGTCTCATTGGTAGGTTTCTCAGACGCCAGCGAGGCCGCCTACGGCTGCGTAATATATCTACATGTTGTCAACGCCGAACAGCCACCGATCGTAACGCTTGTCTGCTCGAAGTCACGAGTAGCTTCCGCTAAACCAAAAATTACTTTAGCGCGTTTAGAACTCAATGGAATTTTATTAATGTCAAGGCTTCTACGCGAAGTTCACGACACGCTGTCTAAAAGACATAAAATTGATAATGTTTATTATTTTTCTGACTCAGAAGTTGCCCTATGTTGGTCGGTCGCTTCGCCACATAGGTTCGACACTTATGTCGCCAACCGCATTTCACAAATTCAGACTAATATTTCGCATGATAACTTATATCACATTGCTGGATATCTTAACCCCGCTGACGCTATTAGCAGGGGTCTCACTCCCTCCCAGATCATGCAGCATGAGTTGTGGTTCCATGGACCGCCATGGCTAGCACAGCCTTTAAACCACTGGCCTTTACAAAAGTTTACTCCCAACCGCTCATCTTTGCCAGAGGAAAAGACTGTAGCTCACGTCATTACTAGTGTCACTAAAATAGAGCATCCCGTTTTTACGCTTGCTTCGCGATGCTCCTCCTGGAATAAACTTCTTCGAGCCTTTGTTTACGTGCTCCGCTTCTCGAGGAAGCTCCCGCGAAATGACGTAATCACCGCTAACGATTTAAATACCGCCGAGTTCGAAATAATTCGTGTCATACAGTCTATATATTTCTCCGACGACATTAAAAATATTGCAAAAGGGCAACGTTGCTCTCAAAAACTCCAAAAATTATTTCCATTTATTGAAAATGGAATCTTGCGCGTCGGAGGTCGACTGGCCAATTCGTCATTGGATTATGCATCTAAGCACCCTATGATCTTACCTAAACGTGATAACGTGGTGCATTTAATTGTTGATAGTTATCACCGTGATAACTCCCACGCAGGACCGCAGCTTTTAATAGGCATATTGAAAACTAGATACTGGATACTTTCCGCTCGCCGTGTTGTTAGACAACGCTTACAAAAATGCAATAGCTGTTTCAGGTTAAGTCCTAAAGCTAATTCACCGATTATGGCTGACTTGCCTAAATGCAGATTAGAGCAGTGCAAAGCGTTTTTGCACACAGGAACTGACTATGCAGGACCCCTGTATATCACTCCATATCGAAAGCGCGGCGTACGCAGTGTTAAAGCATATTTATGTATTTTTATTTGTTTAGTGACAAAAGCCGTACATTTAGAGTTAGTATCGAGTTTGACTTCTGCTGGGTTTATAGATGCATTTAAACGTTTTACGTCGCGACGAGGACCATGTACCTTTTTATATTCCGATAATGGAACTAATTTTGTTTCATCGAAAGCTTATTTTAATGAACTCCACGAATTTTTACAATCCGACGAATATTATAAAACTTTTAGTAACGAACTCGCTAAAACCCGCATTACGTGGAAGATGAACCCTCCGACTGCCGCCCATTTTGGTGGTATATGGGAAGCTAATATTAAAAGCGCAAAATCATTACTATTTCGCGTAATTGGAAAACAAATTCTCACGTTTGAGGAGATGTCTACTGTGCTTACACAGATTGAGGCAGTGCTAAATAGCAGACCTCTATATGTTCAAAGTTCGGATCCCTCAGAACCGCTTGCGCTAACTCCGTCACATTTTTTGTCTACATCTCCGTTAGAGTACCTCCCCGCACCCGACTTGTCCGACGAACGAACCAATTTGTTGTCTCGTTTTTTATTAATGGATTCGCTAGTCCAGTCATATTGGAAGCGATTCAAATCTGAGTATCTACATAATTTGCAACAACGCGAGAAGTGGAATACTTCTTCAAATCCAATAACGGTCGGCACGGTGGTACTGTTAAATGTTGATAATGCGCCGCCGCTACAGTGGCCATTAGGTGTTATAACTAACGTTTATCCCGGTAAGGACGGAATAACGCGTGTTGCGGAAGTAAAGACGAAAGTTGGAACGTATAAACGTCCAGTAGTACGTCTTTGCCCTCTCCCGACTCAATGAGTCAATCTTAACTAAAACATTTAGTATTTAAGTCCGCGTCTTTATAGACAATCTTAGTTAAGGTTATTCTTAGTTAAGTAGTGTTTTTTCATAAATACGTATTTCGCGCACAAACTACTGTGCTTTTCCTAGTTTAAGTTTTCTTACTATTTACTTACCGCTAAGCACAATGATCGCACCCCGCTCTCTATAAATAGAGCAGAGCACTTTCGCTCTTTTTTCTTTGAAGGGTTCCTTCAAGGCCGGGGGGATGTTGGGTTTCGTTTTTATATTTTTATAAGTGGGTAGATTGTATTTTTCCCATTACCTGTCAAACCCATCCTTACCTTGGCATGCACTGTGTAACGAGATGCAGCTAGCATCGGACGGTCGCTCGCTCATTTTTTTTCGACTAATTTTACCGCCATATTGGATGAGGTTTCGCTTATCGCCTCCCAGAGTGAATTTATATAAAACTGTTGTGATTTGTGCTATATAGACCCTTAAGAACATTTCTTCAGAGTGCGTATTTTGGTTGGCCAACCACGTCGAAAGCAGACAGCAGACCAGAATTAATCAGGTTAGTGCATTGCCGATCCTTTCTTCTGTATGCCTAATACCCAAAATACCTAAACCTATCGCAAAAAATACAGTCCACTTTTCAAATTAATTTAACCCGCAAAAACCACTCCCTCAGGTGTCGAGGTCGCACCCCGCTATTTATTTAACATTTATGGTTAATTTTGACACCACCATATGTAATAGCCTCATATCCAACCCTAAGAAAGCAATTTTGAAAATATTTACATTTAGTATTTTTTTATATTTTTTAAAAATTACTAACTGCGATAAGATCACAATTAGTTGAAACAAACTCCTCTCCTTTTTTTGTTTTTTTTTCGTGTTACGGGTCAAATTGATTCGTATGGCCTAAAGATCAATTGTTTCGATTTTCATGCCTTTAACACCATTTGCAGCATTTTACTGAATCTCGGGGTGAACAATTAAGCCACCTGGTGGCATGCGAAGTCAATATTGTGAATTTATAAAAAAACCAGAGATAATAGTATTTTATATATCGTACATCGTATATTTAGCAATATCCTGAGTAATACTGTTGTAATAGAAATGTGTCTAGAAAATTAACCAAACTAAACCTCATGCTTTTACGAGTATAACGCTATATAATTGTGGTTTGTGGTTTGAGCAATTTTGTACACAACATGTATAATATAATATTTAATAATAATAATAATAAATTTATTAAAAACGTATTTTACAGAATGATGACTTAATACTAAAATATTATATTAAGGGATACATTTTACGAGGGCATGAACTAGGATACCGAGGATACTAGGAGGAGGAGGGATACTAGGAGGCAGTAGGAAAGATCAGTATAAATATTTTAAACAAACTTGCAAACCATGAAAAATCTACATTTAAATACTTACAGTACAACACTTAACAAGTATACAAAGTATTTATGGGAGCCAGGGAGATATTTAGCCAAGATGTAGAATTTGTAGAGCGTGGCTGGTAGTGGTAGAGTTACGCCGTGTGGAGTAGGAAGCTTGGCGCTAATTGCGATCTGATATCTTTTTCACGCTGAAAGTGTATGAGCTATGGAGTCTTGGCATCACTTTACATGTAATGTTTTTGGTGGGATTCTATTTACATAAATCAAGATTCATAAAATAAATATATTATCTGTGTCTTCGTACGACATTTTTATGTACAAAATAACTCGTAGTACGAAATACTATTTGCCGAGTTCCAACTCGCACTTGGCCGATTTTTTCGGTGTCGATTATCTATAATTAAGTGATTAGATTACACTACTTTATCGCCGCTAATTGTATCAGCCTACACTTTAGATCTTTGGTGTTTGTCCATTGGATCATCTACTTCAGCTCCAGGGTCCGGGAACTCGTCCATGATGCGTCTTTCTTTCCTCATACTGATGCATGTGTAAATCATTGTTACCTGAAATGAAAACACGTTAATACATATAAAATAAAACGGTTTTAATGGATGCTGATTGTGTAATACGTATTCCGACGTTTCGAGCGGTTTCTAGCTATCCTACGACTACTGCTCAGATAAATAAATATTTCCTCCGTCAAATTTCACTGTACGAACTATTCACATAATGTAATTGAGATTCCAAATCAATTCCAATTTTTTGTATTTTTTTTTATCATTAAGAAAAGGAGACGAGCATGTTTAATTTAAGGCCACGGTTTGGACGGCAGCGGGCAGCGGGGCGACGAGCGGGCGTTCGCAGATTAAAATTGATCAAATCTATACCATAAATTCCAATCAATTGATACATCATTCATCAAAATCTGTTCAGTATCTCAAACGCTACGGAGGAACACACGTAAACACATACATAGATTGCAAACATCTTATCCCTTTTTTTCGGCTCTGCCGTAGTCAGGAAAAATATAGAAAAATTACTTACATAAGCAGCCACAACCATCATAGACATAAATGAAAATATCACGGCAGGATGAAGCAGAAACATTTTCCACACAAAACTACTTCTAGAAACCGCTGAACAAGACTGTGCAAACAACCATAAAATTTGGTGTACCAAAATACTCGTATACTTAATCTTATCTAAATCCGCAAATAGGCTTGTTCATTTCAATCATACAATATAATGTTATTTAAAGCAACATTATCGGTCTGATTTGCCTTGTGATCATTATAAGATATCGTATGATAACAATCCGTTGTTTCCAATTTAGAGACTTTTATTTCCTTTATATTCACTTCGTTCGTATTCCCATTTCATCACCTTCCATGCGATTCCCAATTCGTCCTCTTCTTGCCTCCTTTTCATTCCCAACTCATCCGAATTTTGAATTCGTCCGTATTCCCAACTCGTCAGAATTCTCAATTCGTCCGCATTCCCTATGCGAACGAAGTGAACCTAAAGGAATTTCTTCAATGTTTCGTTCTGCACTCGTTCTGAGGGGTCGGCTACGGCTTCCAGCAGTTCCAGCGGCAGCTGTATGGGATACGTTAGAGCGAGCGGTCGCGCTCGGATCTCCAGCATAGCATGCTGCCGCCGAAAAAGCCGCCTGAAAAAGAAAACCCCAAAACAAACTGTTTGTCAGTATTTTTTTGCAAAAAAAAAGCTTATTACAATGATAGTACTTAACCTAGTGGCGTGACCTCAATCATATTCGTAAGCAATTTCGAGCTAATTTGGCTTACAATAACTGGAGGGAGTGTAATTAAGTAACTGTAAGTACACAACTGATTTCAAGTTGGTAAAGATATATGCAATAATAATAATTAACAACTTAGAAAACTTGAAAACCCCCGACATTTTTATTTCAAAGTTCAATATCTCAAAAACGATAAACCGATCTTGTTAAAACGTATCTAAGAACCTCGATCACGACAGCTTTCGGACACAAACCGCATTACAGCGATGCCACAGACAGACACACAGATACACAGATACGTCAAACTTATAACACCGCTCTTTTTGCATCATCAAGTCAATCATCAATTGGCAGACCTGTATTTAATAAAAAAACTATGTAAGTACAAAACATTTACTTACTTAATAATGAGTAGAAGAATCTTTGGTTACAGATTGCTTTAGCAAAGCTTGAGCATATTTATATTATATTCTTACTGTACCACTCTGACGGACCATAAATAAGGTAAATGCACCGCACAAAAACCTATATTTCTGTTCAGTTTTTCTCATAACATTCAGCACACCTGCGCTGGTATTCATAACGCGAATCAACGCGTCTCAGGTGGACCAGTTATCTTTATCTTTGTGATTACGTGTAACTGTTATCTTTTTTGCACTGTTTTAGTATCCTATATTATTAAACGAGCAATGTTCTTTAAGTTGTCGATTAAATTTGCAATATATAGGAGTTTACCGGAGCGAAAAAAAATCTGGCTGGGTCTCATATCTAGGAAAATTCGTTTTACCTTTTTTTACCCGAGCAGAGCTCTGTCGCTTAGGTACTGAAAATTAAATGCATGCGCGACAAATCTCGCAGAAAGAGCGCGCTAATTAAATATTGGAAAATGATTTGCACATTGTTATATATACTTTGTCTCAAGAAGGGTACGAGTACTACGTTTTTTTTTCATTCTTAGTCTAATACAATTTTTAAGGCTGGTCAACCTGTAAGGCGTCGTTAGGTTCTGAGCGTATGTGTGTGTATCTGCCTAATATAAGTCCGGTGTGCTTCATCTGCGGATCGCTATTGCCAGATTGTTTACTCCGATTACCCTAATCGCCAGAGGGGTTGACATGACTTGCTTTCAGTAATAAAAATCGCAACAATTCGACCGCCGTCAGTGGTCCGCGTCCTTATTTGAAGAATGGAATATTTCTGCACATATAGACTCGGCAACCATTGGCGTTCGCTTTGACCTTCGGGCCTTCGGGGAGTTGCGAGCGATAGAGAAGCTGGCAACCGAGGACTTAAAAAGAAAAAAATAAAAGAGCCACGGAGTGGGTTGGCGGATGGGTGTTTAATTATATTAAAACCGCAGTATTTTTTCCTTTTTCACCAGCCGCAATCCTACTCACTACGTCCTAGGTAAAAGGAGCGTCAGCCGTCCACGAGCTCGATCGGTGGACTATATTAGGAAGACCGCGGGCCACTTCTGGGTAAGATTAGCTCAGGATAGGGACTTGAAGAGAGGCATATGGTCATCAGTGGGCGATTACGGGCTAAAAATGATGATGCTGATGATAATTCCTACTCCGGCACACCGATAGGACCCCGCGGGGGGCCCAATCAATCAATCAATAAAATTTATGCCAGAATACAGTAGGTATATAATACAGATGTCAATAAGATTTCACAGCACAGTGTATTCAGCCCACATGCAGGCATGCAAATGTCTTGAGTTTCATTACATAGGTGCATAAATAATAAATTCCAAAAAGTCAAAATTTCACTACACAATATAAAACATTGTCAAAAAAAAAACCCCTAGGTCTTTGGGACCCAAGCGTTTCAGCTAGCTGTTTATTCGATACGCTGTCGAAACCGAGGGATGGCTACGCCCTGAAGTCGACATTCGTAATTTTTTTTGCCACCAGGCGGGACGATTTTCTTCCAAATGGAGGTGTTAAGTCGAGGCCACGCCGTATGTCCGTAGCCAGGCGGCCTAGACCAACCGAGCTAGCGCTCCGTGTCAGGGGAACATTGTAGAGCGCCGCCCGGGACGGAAACCCGGCTAAGCTTAATAGACTTTTATATTTAAGAACTCGTGCAATCGACCGAGCGTCAAAAATACCCCACCCTTATGAAGTTTGTTGGAAAACTTTAGTTAATGTTAGTGAACGTCCGAGATACGCTGTACTAGTATATGGAATGGGCACTCTATGTCAAAGCAATAAGGGTTCAATTCGAACTAAGAGGATTTTTATTCGTTCGAATTTATACCATATCATATCACTGTGCCCATGCTATATACTAGACAGCGTCGAGCACTCAGATGTTTACCTTATATTACTGTTTATACGTTGACAGCAGTTTCTTTTCCACCAAAAAAATCCTTATTTCAGAGAGAGCCTAATGTAGTACCTTAAGGCGCCGTAGGTTCAGCGAAGTTAAGCGAACAGAATTTTGAAACAATATATGCGTCAATATAATGGTTTCAAAAAAATACGAATAGTCATTTTGAGGCTTTTCTGCAGCGAGATCAGTGATTCGAAAAATGATTAAGCAATTTTCGCTTGATAGAAAAAAAAACACGAACATAGGTCTAAAATACACTTATAATATTCGTAACAAATTATGCACAAACGCTAAAACTATTCAAATTGCTTCTAAAAATCGGCAATATTATGTTTGAGAGAACTCAGTGATTACTTTTTGATTTATTTAAACAGCCAAAAAACTAAAATTATTTAAACATGATTTCCGCGCTTCCGAGCACGCACACGCTTATGCTTAGTGAGAGGGAGAGAAGACCATGAACCTACGGCGCCTTAATAGTAGATAGAGAGAGTTGAACCGAAAAAAGGCAACTCTCAATAGTCAAGTTATAGTTGGAACGAGGTCGAACCTGGTTGTGAATACGGCCGCAATATCGTACTATTTATCACAATATCCAATAAGCAGGAAGCTGGTAGAACTTAATTTGTCGCCCCATTACCGGTCCGCGTATATCGCACGTAGCGATGCCGGCAAAGAACTTTATGGTACAGACTGAACACTGAGGTTGATGTGGTATACGACATTGTACCTTGTTTTGCGAGAAATACGAGTTACAATCCCGTGACGATAAATCAAGAGAATTAAAATAACAAATTTTAAGCACATGTGTACCTACTTGCAGCAGTACAGGTACAAGTAGGTCTTGAACTTTTGCGTGAAAGTACACACGGCGTCAAAAAAATCGCACATCTTAAAATCCTCTATTAGCCGACAGCGCAAAGCAAATTAGATTACAATACAAATCGTTTATTCATATTAATTTGCTGAATACCGTTTATTTGTTGAATACAGTTTAAAGATGGTGTACAATATTTAGAAGTTTTGTTATTTGTTGTGTTTTCGGTAATGATTGTGTTTACCCGTATATGTACTCGTATGTGTTTTTTCCTTCAGAGATTAATTCGTAGGTCGATTTTAATGAATCATACGTCAATCTTTTAAATCTTGCGAGTGTCACCGACGACAAGACAGTAATCAAAATTGGCCGCCACCCTGGCTCTAGTATAAGTTTTACTGAAACAAAACGTTACGACCGCGTTCGCGTTTAGCTGTCTAATCCCATACAAATTGAGGGTAAAACGCTAACGCGATCGTAAAGTTTTGTTTCGGTATAACTTATACTAGAGCCTCAGACTCCTAAATTAGAGTCGACGAACTATGTCATGTGGTTTATAGTTGAATAGGTATTTCAAAATTATTAGGTTTTTCGTATTTTTTAATTAAAATAACCGTTTATCATATCATAAGTGTATTTAAAGTAGGCTTGAAAAAAGAAGTTGGTTTTTTGTAAGTCTATTGTATCACTTATTGTAAGTTTTAAATCTCATTCGCAGTTAGTGACCTTCCGAAACTTCCTCATTTGAATCACCGATACACTAAAATGGAGAGTAAAATGTTAACTGCCATATATATAACTAATATCTTACCCTGCTGACTAGGTGGTGAGTTTATGAGCAGTAAAAGTTTAACGGCCCGGCTTTCCTCACGCTGTTTTCCTTGTAGACTGAAGGTCTATTTACGGGGACTTATAAATATGACATTTGTATGATATTTCATCATGATTATCACCATCAGCCTATATACGTTCGACTGCTGAGCACAGGGTATGATGATATTTTTTCAGGTATTAATAAAACAGCAACAGCAAAAGCGGATAATTTGAGTCATTATTATACTTTAGCCTATTAGACGACCTCTTTAGCCTAGTTGGTAGTGACCCTGCCTACTCCTGGGTTCGAATCCCGGTAAGGGCATTTATTTGTGTGATGAGCACGAATATTTGTTCCTGAGTCATGGCGGTTTTCTATGAATATAAGTATTTATCTATCTATATAAGTATGTTTGTCGTCGTCTAGTACCCATAGTACAAGCTTTGCTCACTTTGGGACTAGGTCGATTTGTGTTAAATTTTCCCCACATATTTATTTATTTATTTACTTACGTATAATAACTCAAAACCGTATCTGATTTAATAACACCTGAACAAATATCGTCGCTTGGAATATAAATTAACGTAACCGCCTAATGACGATTTTTCAGGAGAGGCTAAAAACGAATTGGCAAAACGGAAAAAGTGTAGTAACTTATTTTATCTACGCACATATCATTCGTGCTCTAAAATGCGTTCAGAAACCGTAGGAAATGACCAGCATTATTACAACCAATTTTACTATGAGAACTTTCTTGTCTGTGGTAGTAGGTAAAATCTGTACTGTAATGTTATTACAGTACAGATTTTTGTAAGGTTATGAGTTTAAATTTGGAACAGCTGTCAAAACTCAAGTGGGTCTCTATTCTAGTATCCATAGATATTAAAACAGTTATCGATGCGAAACGTCAATTCAGTATGTTTTTTAATATAAACCGCACGACATTTGATCAAGAGTGACATGAGAATAGGGACATCATTCGTTTGTCTATGATTTAAAAAAACATTCGTCTTGACGTAGGATCAAATTGCCGCCATTACTTTTGTTATTTATTTGTTGGTTTTTGCTGCTACGAAAGTAGAATTGTGAAAAGTTGTTTGTAATTCACATTTTAGGTGAAAATATGAGTAGTAGTGACTCCGAGAACGATATGCACACTCCGCCGGATATCGTAAATGCAGCCACGATTGCAACAAAGATATTTTACAGGTAGCACTATAGTAGCAATGCAGGTCATTTTCCTACGGCTTCTGAACCGATCTTAGAGTACTTATGATATGTGTGTAGATAAAGTAGTGTATGCAACTGTACATAATTTAGCCTTAAAACACTCGTGTGATCCTATTATGAAACTCGCTAACGCTCGTTTCATAAAACCACACTCATATTTTAAGGCCTCTGATTATGTATCAGTTGCATAAACTACTATATTACACACTTATTCTATTCAAATGATTTTTATAACAAATACCTTATTATTTTATGGGTCTTTTAACTGAAAAAGGTCTAGTAAAGGTTACTATTATACTTTAGAAAATAGCATCGTACTTACATGATTGCTTTTTATGTTGTAAGATACCGCTGCCTGGCAGCCGTAGGTATGTCATTTCGAAGATCTCACGGTTTTAAATACACTGATTTGCCATACGATAAATAAACCGCTAGTAATGGAGGAAGGGATGTTACTCCTTTGTGTAAGGTTTTAAACAAACTTCCAGGAAACGTAACTGAGTTATCTATTAATAAATTCAAGAACTATGTGAAGCGTAAACTTATTTCGAAAGCTTATTATAGCACACAAGACTACATGACTGATAAAACTCCATGTAACTAATTGTGACTGAATTTTTAATCAATAGACTAATTATTTAATTCTCGTTATATTTTGTTTTTTTGACATTAGGTTGTTTTTCTAGAAACATTCACTAGTATTTTCTATACAATTTTTACTTCATATAATAGTACATTATGATACAAGTGTGCTATGTTGGTCATTACACTCGAGTCGGTTTTTAAGCCTGAGCCGAAGGCGAAGGCTTAATGGAGACGAGAAGTGTAATGACCAATGCTCACGTGTTTCATACGACGTTTTTCAACACACTTGCGAGGAAAAGTAAATAAATATTATAATAATGAATACAAAACTAAATAGTGGAACTGACCTTTGTCGCTAGATATTGATTATCCGGTGCTTCTTTAATGAACTTCTCCACTTCATTAGGTGTTAAAACCTTGGATTTTCGACTGTAAAAGCCGTCTGAACGTCTTTTCAAGAATGCAGTTAGATTGGTGTACGCTTTGATGTCAATTGCATTTTTATTCTGCACGGTACTCTTCAACATAGAATATATACACCAAGGCGAACTAGGTTTATACCTCTTCGCCAGTTCACTAAAGTAAGCCATGAACACGTTCTCTGAGAAAGAGCTTGCATTTTTGCTATTTTTCCATTGAATGAAATTTGCGTAGGCTTGCATGTATTTATCTTTTGATTTTGAGGGCAAAAGACTATCACTCGCATTTTGCGCTTCAACTATGATATCTGGCGGCGTACACTCGATTTTTACAAAACAACACTAACGAAATGCAATACTGTGAATAAACTTAACAAACAGAAACCCATTTAAAAGATGGCGGCCGTAATTTTATTTTTTCGCGCGCTCAGCGCTGCATGCGCGCGCAAGTCTGAGATAAGGGCACCGGCAAAGTAGCTAATCAGCCACATATTTATAAATTTTGAAATTGGGTATTTATAGGTAAAAATACAGCGTCAAAATATGTATAAATACCAACAAGCTAACAAGCAGTTTCATGAAATTCTTTAATTATTTATCACATTTTGAATTGAATTTTATATTTACGCAAATAACTACTTAGCTGTTTTCGAAACATTAATACTTCTTGCTAATATTTAAAAAGATATGTAATGAAAAGGCACTAGTGCGATAATGTAATGTAAAAGGCACGGCACGGCATGGGTAATATTCTGCATTATCAGTGTAAATACGCTGTAATAAGACCTACTTTACGAGCAGGTGTGTTGAAAAATTATTTTTTATTGTTTATGTGTCATAAATTACTTTAAAAAAATAACTGACGATTTGAAAGTGCTTGTTACTAGGCCTACTTGAATAAAGATTATTTTGAGTTTGAGTTTGGAGTTGCATGCGTCTATAGGCTGCGGTGTCCGCTTACCATCAGGCGGGCCGTACGATTGTTTGCCACCGTCGTTGTAAAAAAGAAAAAAGAAAAAAAAGGATAATATGTTTTACCGGCCTATGTTTGTATTTACGTGTGTTCTATCGTACCGTTTATAATACTGAACCGATTTTGATAAATGAGTGCTTCGGATTCGACCTTTCGTATGAAGGAGAACGGTTTTTTTTCAGTTAATTTTCCGTAGCCGGGATACGGTTTACTTATTCAACTTTTTTGCTTATTCGACAAAAATAAATCTCAACGTACTAAAGGTGAACTTCGTATTTTCTACACAGCAAGGAGGACATCGAACTTAGCTCCCACATATTGCCAAGTCCGAAGACGCAAGCATATACACTAGTAGTTAAAAATTTCGGGTCACCCTAAATGAAATAACTGCGATAGGATTTTTTTTATATTATTATCCAACTGCAATCGCAATTTCCTGGATCCTATCATAAAAATATCAATATCCAAAAATGACTATATTGGCGCTATCCCGCTCCGTTAACGTTGTTTTTTTCATGGCTTTTTACAAGACGATACCAATTTTGACCCAAATAGACCCACTTAATTAATTAGATGTGGTTAATGAAGGTAATAACAATAACTTTGTTTTTGGTACAGGAAATGGCGTGTGAATTAGATTAGCTTGGAGCTGTTTATGTTAAAGATACGGGCTATTTATTTGTTTTGTAATGTTTTCTGACGGTCGATCAAATACTTACGTTTCAGATTGCAAATGGATATTCATCTATATGTGCCCATGCCATATACTAGTACAGCGTCGAACACTCGGACGTTTACCTAATCGAAGACGGTGTTCAAATACCATTAAGTTTTTAACGTCCACTTTATGTTTGGTTGATATTAAAAACAAAATATGTTGTTATGGGCGGCCTTAATGGCTAACCCAGGGGAAAAAAAACATCGTCGTGTAGTACTTTAGTAAGTGTTTTCCTGATTTTGGAGAGCAGCATCAGCTCCAAGAAGAGGCAGAGGAAACCGGATCCGGTAGGGCTCAGAAATCGACAACAGGGTGTACCGATTGTTGAACTGCGGTGTGGAACAGCAAGGCAAGAAAACATTGCAGAGAAAACAGCAAAGATACTCACAACTGCACAGCTCTTGTATAACTGATGATAAATTATCGATTAGTATAGTTTCAGTTTTAAACTTTTTGTATTAATTTGACATATACCCGGTAAGGCTATTAAGATGTTGCACAAATCCCGATGGTTCGCGAATGTTTTACAAATACATTATTTTTAATTTGTAAAACATAGGTATGACTATAGGTTTTATAGTTGTTGTGTATCACTATTTTAAGCCACAACGCATACGAATAGGTACAATTAGCATGCAGCTTGCAATGTTCATACATAAATGCCAAACTTATTATGTTTGTTTTGTTACTTTTCGTTCATATTGTGTATCGCATTTTTGTGATAATTTTGTTTTTATACGATTTTTTTTTCTGTGTGATTGAAGCAAACAAATAAACGTTATAGGTATCTCCTTTCTATTAAAATAAATTAAAATGTTATAGGATATAAATCGTTATTATTTATGTGACCCGATAATATTTGAGGACTTCCGTCGATTCCACAAGGATCACCTTTGGCACTTCATTAGTTGCTATTTCAACGGAATCTTATCAGAATCTGTGACGTACTTTTGTACTTTTAAGTACATAATTGAGGAATTCCATAAGTTATCTGTGGTCTTTATCATCAATTCCACTCCACCAAATTTATGATTTCCGGGTGATACACGAGTTATAATAGAAAATACCAAAATCACTACACGCGTGCCTAATATAATTGAGGAGTTCCTTCAATTCCTCATGGAACCCATCATCCAACTGACTTTTAAAAAAATGGGACCCACCTGGAAGCTTATACTTACAAAAAAAAAAAAATTACGAATCAGTTCATCCATCTAATATTAACTTTTTGACGTTTAATGTATTTGTGCATTATTAATAAATGAGTGTGAGTATGAGTCTGAGTAATGACGGAGTTCTGAGGTAACAAGCATTAAAAAAAAAAAAAAAAAAAAAAATACAACTGAATTTAGACCCTCCTCCTTTTTTTTTCGTCGTTAAAAATAGTGGAATATTCCATTGTAATACATGTGAATGATTCAACATCAAGGTTTTCATAAGTTAAGTTTAATATTAGCAAAGTTGTATAAAAATCAATATCTGAATTAAACCATCCCCAATCTCCATAAAACATAACCTCCCGTTTACATCCGACCCGGACAAGGGGCCGCTCGAGCGCTGTTGGTGTGTTTTTAACCTCTTTTTACTTTATGGCTCCCGTATTGGACCCTGCTCAATCAATGTCGGGTCTATGGTGCGGTGCCCTTATGGCGACGAGCGGAGCGACTTCATATATTATTATTATTACAAGTAAGCTAAAAGCTTGTATTAATAATATGCAGTCGATAATTAATAATTTACTTTGAAAACAAAGTTTTAACCGACTTCAATTTAGTACTCCGCCAAACCACGAGAACATTGCCACATTTCATTTCCAATTTACCACATAAACTGTATTCCGAGAGCAAGTGCAGCGTTGATTATTAGAGAAAAAAAACAGAATCGCTGTACGTGGGCCGATAATATTTGAGGACTTCCGTCGATTCCACAAGGATCACCTTTGGCACTTCAATCGTTGCTATTTCAACGGAATCTGATCAGAATCTGTGACGTACTTTTGTACTTTTCAGTACATAATTGAGGAATTCCATAAGTCATTTGTGGTCTTCATCATCAATTCCACGCCACCAAATTTATGATTTCCAGGTGTAAATACACGAGTTATAATAGAAAATACCAAAATTGCTACACGCGTGCCTGATATAATTGAGGACTTCCCTCAATTCCTCGTGGATCCCATCATCCACCTGATTTTTTTTTTAAATGGGACTCACCTGGAAGCATATACTTACAAACAAAAAAAAAATTGCGAATCGGCTCACCAATTGCGGAGTTCTAAGGTAACAAACATTAAAAAAAAAATGTTAAAAATATTAAAAAAAGACCGGGTTGCACTCCGGGAGTGCCGGCAGAGGTGAAAACTCAATAACATTGTAACAGTTTTTCGATCAGGTCACGTGACATCTTACGGTGTCACCCTAAAAATGAATTTGGCGCAAATTTATAAACAATGATGTCAATTATCAATTATTTAGGCGGACGGGCCGTGGGCGCGTTGGGTGCGACGGGCCGGCTCGTCCGACGCCGGCGGCGAACAAAATACCAATTTGTTTTTGCCATTGCCAAATATTATTCAAAGAATTTATTGAATCAGGCGTTACTTTGCGGAAGTCCATGATATATTACGAGAACAATATTTCTTTGCTATTCCGCTAAAAAAAGCGGAATAGCAAAGAAATATTGTTCTCGTAATATATTATTCAAAGCTTTATCTCTTTAGGAATAACGTCCAAATTCGAACTATTCGAATTTGCAAGAACAGCGGACGGTGGCGGTGAAAAAAATATCAATTTGTTTTTGCCGTTGGTAAATATTTTTCAAAGCTTTATCTCTTTAGGAATAACGTCCAAATTCGAACTATTCGAATTTGCTCAATAGCAAAACGGTGAAGGAAGCGTGAACAAAATTACAAAATTATTTGCAGAATATGCTATTGCAAAAAGTGTTTAACGGCTTTATACTCTTACGAATAGCGTTCAGTTTTGAATGAAGTCCAATCGGCTAGCAGCAAAATATAAAAGATTGTGACCTCCTTCACACCTGACGTCACAAAAATCTGTCGCGTATTTAACAATTTTTCCCCTACCCAAAAAGTGCTCAGCGCCGCTAAAGAAGTTTTCACTTCAAAAAGAAAATACAATTGAATTAAGAACCTCCTTCTTTTTTTAAAGTCGGTTAAAAATTAACTTGCAAATATATGTTCGGCCGGGTGGAATCTCTTGATTGAATTTTGAACCAGATATGTTCAACTGATTGAGCTGAAATTTTGGGTAAAGGTATAGTTCGGAAACAAATCAATATTATTGTACCATCGACTTGATCTGCTGATGGAGACAGATGGTGGCCATGGGAATTCAGTACTTAACCGACGCAACTCCGTTGAGTTTGGGCTCGTTAGAATCGTCTCAATGAGTAGGTAGGTTAGGTATTTTTTCCTTATTTATTGAACGACCGAGATAAGTGAACGAAGTACTAACGTTTCAGCTTGGGACAAAATTATTTCGTATGTTCCGGATGTCCGGCTGTCTAGGTGTTCTCCTCCACAGGTCGCAATTCTCAAGAAATTAGGTCTTCACTTCCTTTTAATTGAAATAACAAAATAACTGGAGATTTATCCACTCTTACACGCGCTTTCATCGCGTTCACTTGGCAACTTTGCCGTTGCCCGTTACGTGTGTCTGTCTGTCTGTCTGTCTGTCTGTTACCTTTTCACGCTTAAACCGCTGTACTGAATGAGATTAAATTTGGTATGGAGAAATTTCTGATCCCGGAGCCTTCTCTGAAGGAAAGGAAAGGGGGAAGGATTATTTTTATCCCGGAAATCATCATTTAAGGGGATCAAATGAGGGGTGGAATCTTGTATAGACCGAGTCGCGGGCAGAAGCTAGTCCTGTATAACATTTTGCGTAACGCTCACCCGCTTTTGCTCCCGCTTTCGCGTTTTCTATATCCATACCCGTTCCAATCCGTCTAGTATGCCTTAATAAAGTGTCGCGTAATCTGCGCACTCAGCTGGACCGGGCTATTACCATGAAAATCTAAATTCGATTTCCGAATATCTTTATCTCTATCGCACTTATATTATTTGAACGAGCGAGACTGAGATAGACGATCATCGAGATACGATTTTTGTGGTAAGTATGGTTTCAATCACTATTAAATAAGTTTTGTGGTTGCTTTTAAATGGAAACCAAACTGTATTGAATGTGTTTAAAATAGTCGCATAAGGATTTTCTGAAATGACCAGGGCTTGAAATACAGGTATTTTCCGGAAACAGCATCGTACCTTGAACCAGAAACTGGTATTAGACTTAGTACCGGTACCGAGAAAAGGAAGCGTTATTGTTAAAACCGGTATCCTACATGATACAGATACCTTGAGAACCGGTAAATTGATGAAATTTATCGGTTTTAGCAGGTAAAATACCGGTACTCGATAGTGCGAATGGAGTGATGAGACAGAAAGAGAACACAATAAGCTATCTACTCACATCGCGAGTTGCGGTTGTGCGCGCAAGCAAGCGTCGGATGGATGAATTATATTATTCTCTTAGACACTTCTGGATGCAGACGTATAATATTGTTATCCGGAGTTGGTAATCGGGACGATCTGATTTGTGGTACATCGCAATTGTGGTGTAAGGTGCAAGAAACGGCATCATCGCATACACGTGTAGGAGCAACTTTACAAAGCACCGGTATTTTGTCGGTGCTAATACCGATATTTTTCCTTTACCGGTTCTCTGGAACCTAAACGAAGAAAACCTATAAATACCGATATGTTCCAATTATAAAATTTTATAGGTATAAGTATAAGGACGTATGGTGGCATGAATTAGGGAAGATGTGATAAAGAATGTCCGGCTGATGATGATAATAAGATTAATAAGGTTAGTACTCTCCCTGTCATGCATGGAAGGTATCAAATATATGAAATCGCATCTTCAGACATCGCTGGTGGATATTAATTATGTACGTATCTATCAACAATAGAATCGCAGCCTTTAAACTTTTTTTTATTGATAAAAAGTGGCTTGTCGCCAGGCGAACCTACCGCCCGTAGCCATTGAAACAACGCAACATAGCAACGACCGACATGAATGCAAGCGCCATCTATGGGGGAATCGGAACAAAGTTCCATCCCCCCTATTCTGTAACTTGTTTAAAGCTCACCTCAACGCTCACCCACAAATATATCTTGACACCGCGATGCCTAGTAATTAAGCGTAGGTAGAGGTCTAGTTTCGTGACGGGTGACGGGCGGGGTGAGCCGCAATAGCGCGTAGCGAATAACAGCCCAGGATGAATGCAGGGAGCCTCGGTACTAGTAAGAAAAGCACCGGGGACAGGTGCCACTCGACCGTGACGTCACAATCACAATGTAGGCTTACATGGAGTACTAATTTTTTCACTGTTTTTGTTTTCGTCAATAACAGATGAATTTGATCCTTAATTGTCACAACCAACTTTTTTTCGGAACAAAGATACCTACAGGATGAATGCAGGGAACCTCGGTACTAATAAGAAACGCACTGGGATAGGTCCTACTCGACCGTGTCGTCACAATGTAGGCTCACATGGTGCTAATACTGATACTCATACTCATTTATTTATAATGCACAAATACATTAAACGTCAAAAAGTTAATATTAGATTAAATTTAATTAATTCTAATTTATTTATGTAGACAAAGAGTTCAATTATTTCACAAATGTATACAGATGTCAAATGAAAATAAAATTGGTAATAAAGTCATTAGAATTCCATAATTAGGAAGAATATATTAAAATGTTAGAATGTTAGTAGTCACACAGTTCGGAAATGTCATAAAAGGCGTTATTAACCAGCCATTTTTTCAATTCGCCGTAGAACGAACTGCCATTTTTAAGGTTTTTAATTCGATCAGGAATGGCGTTATATATTTTTGGACCAATAACATAGCGTCGGGGATAGTGCAATACCGCGTAACTAGCACTGGTAAATAGTGCGTATCTACACAACACCCATATTGCGAAACCGCGTAACTAGCACTGGTAAATACTGCGTATGTACAAAATTACCCAAATTTACAGGAGAAGCTTGGTATATTCTAATCAGGATTTTACGTTCGTTGGCGGGAAAACTTAATTTGGCTATATTTGTTAGATACGCGGTATTAACCAATGCTAGTTACGCGGATTTGCCCTATGGGTGTTGTGTAGATACGCAGTATTTACTAGTGCTAGTTACGCGGTATTGCACTATCCCCGACGGTAGGTCGTTTTGATAGATTTGGTTAATTTGCAGCTTGCCCTTGTGGTTATTACGTAACACTCCAATAATAATAATATAATAATAGAGAATATACTGTCACTTCTGAACTTTAAAATGAAAATTTCGGGGGTTTTCCAACTTTAAGAAGTTGTTAGGGATAGTCTGGTAGTAGATGGTCCATCACTGATATTTTAAATGAACAACTAAGCTCCAACTGGCTCCGTAGAAAGCTTAAAATCTATTTGAATTCATTTAATTTCGGGGATTGGCATTCAGACTCAAATTGTTCAATTCTATATCATTGATGGCAAACAAAAATAAATAGATTTTAATGTAATTAATAGAATATATTTATAATTCATAAAATAGTATAAAAGCAGTGATGCTAAAAGAATATAACTTTTATTCGTAAATTACATATAAATTATGGTAGTCAATTGTCATTACATTCGTATTTGTAAGCAGATGTATCCATTTTGATTGGCAGAGCGTCAGTACAACTCTATATCTAGATTATCTAGAGTATAGTCAAACTGGTAGCTTATACAGAAATATGATACTTGTGCCAACAAAAATCGATTTGTTAGATCGGTTTCCCAAACGCAATTTTTCTTTGTAGCTATTGTTTCTTTCGCCATTATCCCGAGTCACATAATTTCTCATTCTTTAAATTAACCATTCTCTCTATATTATGGTAGTTTTTCTTGCATTAGTTTACAAACGCGTTTTTTAACATTTCTTTTATTCGCAATTGAACAGTTTCGACGGAGCCCCGCTATGCGGGGCATCTATTCCTAGGCAGTTTGCCCTTCGGGCATCTGAAGTACCTAACGAACCTAACCTACCTACTCTTTCGAGATTGCAATGAGTTTCTCACAGGGAAGAAAATATCAGATGTAAATACGTTACGGGAGCAACACGACTGAGAAAGTGAGCTGCAGTGGAAAAAAAGCGATAATAACGTTCGGAAAAAAATGCGAAAAGAAAATTAGCTACAAAGAAAGATTACGTTTGGGGAAAACGATCTAAAAAACCCAACCATGCCACTGCCTGGCAAAATACTATTTTAAAATAACGGAAAAATACGCCTATCAGTAAAAAGGGAATATGCTGAAAGTGATTGGGACACATAATAACACTACAACTTGCTCTGTAGTAGTGTTGTGTTCCTGGAGGTGAGCAAGGTCGCCAGAGCTCCCGAGGATGCGTTGTGTTAAAAGCGAGTGAATTTGTTCCTTCAGCTGTCAACACGGCGAATCCTCAAACATATCAATGGTCGGCAACGCCCATGTTACTCCTTTGGAGTTGCATGCGTCTATAGGCTGCGGTGTCCGCTTACCATCAGGCCGGCCGTACGCTTGTTTGCCACCGTCGTTGTATAAAACAATAAAAAATAAATAAACACATTGCACGTAGAACCGATGGGAGTTGAAGTGGAAAGGTTCTGGAGTGGCGACCACGTACCAGAAGACGCAGCGTGGGTAGACCCCCCCCCCCCCCACAAGGTGTAGTGATGACCCGGTTAAGGTTGCGGGGGTCCGCTGGATGCGGGTGGCGCAGGACCGATCATCGTGGGGCTTTGTACAGCAGGCAACATTTTCGAGTAACAAGTAGAAAAGCATTTTAATATTGTTGATCGGAGACCAAAAACATCACTGATGTCACACAATATGAATACCGCGCTAATATGATAATAAATAATAATAATCATCATTTTTATTCATAAACTTTATTGCTAATGTTAGCAATGATAATTAAAAGAAACATGTTTTTCCCTAGAGGCTTCCCTAGCCCATATGCTGTTCCATAGAATATCCTACTGTAGTTGAAAGGCCACCCTGACACTCGCATTGGTCCTATGACAATAAATATTTTATGGTCACCATATAAACCTACCCTTATTTTTTATAGAGCACGCACGACATTAAGGGCAGCCCTATTGTTTGAGACATTGTCACCCTACTTATGATCTCAGTTACAAACTTACACCATATCACCCATTCACACCAAAGTAAACCTTAATACAACCCTATTCAGCCCTACGAAGCGGCCTGCTAATATTACAAAGACAAAATAACTTTTACTAGAAACTTGAGCGAATTAAAACCTAATGCGGACGGGGTAGAGGTGAAGTCAAGTGTATCGCGAGTTGGCATTTTAACAATAGGGTTGTCAGTTGACAGAGACTGACAAATGACGTCTAGAGTGTTGTTGAGTACAGTCAGCGCGAAAATGTAGATTTTTTGAAATGTGAAGTTTAGTGACATGATTGAGGGGGAAAAGGAAGGTTTTTGGTTCGAAGGAGTGTGATAAATTGCTACTTTTCAAGGCATATGTGTAAGACATAGTGTAAGCTACGGTAGCCTAGTGGTTCAGGCATGCGGCTGTTAAGCAGCGGTCGTGGGTGCGAATTCCGGCTCGTACCGATGTGTTTTTCGGAACATACGTTCGGAATATTTTTACGCTATTGGTGTTCCAATTAAAAGAATACCTGTGATTACCAAACAAACACTTAATTAGCAATAACTTGGTTATTGATTCAACAAATATTATTTAACCCGTAGCTGAAAATACCTTGATGCCTAACTATGCACACAATTCTAGGGTAATTGTATTCCTAAACCAAAGCTCACTCAATCTGTTGGATGAAATTCTAGTCTCGCATTCGTTCTGATTTGCCGCCCAGACCCTGTCTTGGGATGACACCACAGGAATACTCACGCTGCTTCCCGGCTGCGCCCGCGGCGGCTGCGTAGCGTGGGTTGAGGTTATGTGGTGACGAAAATAATAGAAATTCCTTGAATTTATGCACACAATGTAATTCGTTCACCACGATTTATTATAAAACGAAATACATTGTGTGCATAAATTCAAGGAATACCTTTGGCTAAGAGTTTTCGAAGAGGTGCGGGTGCTCACAGTATTCATCTGGCAAGTCAGATAACAACTCCTTAGAGTTGGATGACCACTTCCGAAGGTCATATTGTGCGCTTTTCATAAGGGCCACTAGCTCCTCCTTGAGGGTCTGAGCTTCGGATAGTGAATCTGCCCCCGTTAGAATGTCGTCCACGAACACATCCCTGCGCATGACGTGTGCAGCTCGAGACTCTGGGTGGGTAACCTCCCAGTCCGTGGCTAATTGCAGCAGCGTCCTTATAGCTACATAAGGAGCTGGCCGGAGACCGTATGTATTAGTATTTAGTTCATATACCTTGATATCTTCAGATGGGTTCTCCCGCCATAAGATCAGCTGGTACCTTCTGTCCTCAGGGTGTATCCAGGTCTGACGGAACATCATCTTGATGTCTGTAGTGAAGACTATCTGGTGGCGTCTGAAATTTAAAAGTATCTTGGTAATATCGTTCTGGAGTGGGGGTCCTGAGTGAAGGCATTGATTGAGGGACGTTCCCGTGGAAGATCTCCCACTCCCATCATACACTACTCGAATCTTATCCCCACCCCTTTTGAAAATGCCGTGGTGAGGGATCACGAAGTGTTCTGAGTCAAATTGGAACTCGGATAATGACATGTGACCAAGTGATTCATACTCCCGCATGAATGCCTTATACTTTTCAGCAAATAATGGATTCCTTGCCATTTTGCGCTCCAGGGCATGCAGCCGATGAGTAGCTGAAACCCTTGATTCACCTAGCGGGGGTCTACTTGAGCGTAGTGGTAACCGAACCATATATTTACCGTCCGGCATTCGTTGGGTAGTGGAAGCGTACAACCTTTCGGCCTCCACGTGCTCCGGGTGTGCAGCAGGCTTGGTGGGTGGTGCCTCGACTTCCCAAAACTTCTCCAAGACTTGTTCCAGCCTGGTAGACAGCAGGCCGTAGTCCTCGACAAGCGTGCCCGCCAGCGGCATCCGTGATGCAGCCGGTGCCTGACGTGATGGTGTCTGCGGCATGACGCCCATGATGACGTGCCCGAAGCATGACCCATATGCTGAGAGCCCTGGAATCCCAGTGTCAACCTTTGAGCCATCAAATACATAATTTAAAATATCAGTTCCTAGAATGACGTCTACATCCTTAGCCTCATCCAAGCCTTGGTCAGCTAGGATGATAGGTTGTGATTGAATATACTCCTTCAAACATGCATGAGTTACTGGGAGGCTTCCCGTTAATGAATACATAACCATAGCGACAGTGCTTATAATTGGTACTGGGTTGTTGACCGGCTTGACTACTAATTTGACTACAGTTCCGGGACTAGGAACATACTGCTGCCCTATTCCATAGACCTTGTTTCCATTAGACTGTTGGTGCAAGTTCAATTGTTTGACTAATGATTGTTTGATAATGCTGACACTTGCTCCAGTGTCGGCTAACGCTCTGACCTTGACATAACTACCATCACCTGCCCTAACCATGACCACTGCTGTAGGACAGATGGTGATGGGCAGTGACATCTGAGCACCAACAGTGGTATCATCTCACAGCTTCGGGTTCGTCCTCGAACCGAAGCGAAGTGAGGTGAATGTCTGCTGAGCCTGATGCGCTCGTGCCCCCACTCTCGGCCTAGGGTAGTGCTGATCCCGGAGGATCTCATTATGCCGCCGCGGCGGCGATGTCACCGAACCTGAGGGCGACGGCGTGCGTGGGGTTCGGTTCCCTTGGACCAACCCTTCTTCCTGCTGTGCTACCTGTACAGGTACCTGCCGCACGTCCTGACGAGGATCACCTGATACCATTGGCTGCTCGTAACCACATTGTTCGGGCATCGCCTCACGATGGTGGTAATTGTGTGGTCTGGGCGCTGATGGCATGTGAACTCCTCGGTGGCTTGGTAACTGAGCCTGACCGCCTTGGGTCTGAGGCCCAGCCTCCAAATTGCACAGTAGAGTATTGTGCAGGGTTGACTTGCAATGAGCACACCAGTTTTGGTAGCTGCACTCACGGGCAAAGTGCTGTCGCAAGCACCGGTAACACAGGCCAGCCTTCCTTGCCCAGGACCTACGGCCTGACGGGGCCATCTGCAGAAACCTGGCACACTGATACAATGAGTGGTCGCGTCCTTGGCAATGATCACACCGGAACGAGCTCACCTGTTCTGGTGGTGATGGTTGGGCTGTCATCACCTTCCGGGGTAGCGGCATCCTTGATGCGGCTGGTGCCCGACGTTCTCGCGCAGGTGCTGGATGCGTTGGTGACTGCTGCGGTGCCTGGGCAGCGCCCACGCCATCCTCCGGAGACACGCTTTGCAGCACACGACATTGCTCGTCCAATAGTTGAAGCAGCTGTCGCACTGTAGGCAACAGCTCCGGGTCGTTACCATGCCGTTCCTCGAACATAGCACGCAACCGTACCGGCAACTTCTGCAAGACTAAAAATAAAATTATATATGACCAGTCCTTGACCGGCTGATGAAGCTTCTCCAAGGCCTGGATTGACTCCATCAGTGGGTCATAAAAGTCAGACCTCAGTCCCACTGTTCCTTGAACAGTGGGCAGGTTGACAATACGACTCAAGTAGGTATCCACCAGAAGCCTGCTGTTCTGGTACCTGTCCTGGAGCAGTCCTATGGCTACCGAGTAACTTGAACCATCGATCGGCAGCTGTCTTACAATAGATAAGGCGTCCCCCTGAAGAGACGCTCTGAGGTAATAGTGCTTCTCGGCATCCGTGATATCCCGAGAATGCACTAGAGAGTCAAAGAGGTCCCAAAAGGACATCCATTCTGCCGGCCCTCCTGTAAACTTGGGAAGCTCGATAGATGGCAGTTTTGCACTTACTAGAGATGTTGGCAGTCTTGACGGACCTGCTTCGGTCACCGGCTGCTCGTCCAGACGTACCATGAACCGGTTGACTTCACTGAATTGCGCCCGGAGCAATTCAATGTCCCCCTCAGTGACATCCTCAGAGTCGGCCGCCAGGATCACCTCGTATGCCTCCACAAACTGGGGATAGAACACATCAAAATGCCGCCTCGCTACTGAGGCTGCAACACTATATTTTACATCTGTCACTGTGGCAAACAAGTCTGATAATATTTGGTGTTTTGATTTAAATTGAACTAGCGCCTTGCGCAGGGCAGCCATGGTGATATATCGGTTCGTAATCAATGGTACTACTTGACTGGATACTATAATTAGTTACCAATTGCAACCACAACTAATTCTTTGCGTTATTGCCAGGGATAGAACAAATGACAAATTACTAATCGTAAACAACAGCCTTTTACGTCACTGTCAACTTTAAAAACTATGATTCCTTGAATCCTATAACTGCACAATGAATTGACAGCGTTGCAGTGACGTAAAGTTCCAACCTTTAAATTCTAAATTCTAACCTAAAATGTCTTTTCGCGCCTTCCGGTGGGTGATGCAATACTTAACACGTCGCGTCGATGTGAATGTTCAATATGGCCGCCGAGATTGATGACGCAATTTACTAAATTGTTACACTTTTTTCACCATAAATTTATGAAATTGCCCGTAACGCGCACTGAATCGACACTGATTATGATTACACTATCTTGATTCGTGTAGCCGACAAATTCCTTGAATTCCGGCGATGTTCGACTTGACCCGGCGCCCGCGCCGTCTACGTCGAGTTGTTTTCTGGCCCGAAAATCGTGCTGATAACGCGAAGGTCGCGGGTTCGATCCCCTCATGGGCCACCAAAAATGTTGGATGAAATTCTAGTCTCGCATTCGTTCTGATTTGCCGCCCAGACCCTGTCTTGGGATGACACCACAGGAATACTCACGCTGCTTCCCGGCTGCGCCCGCGGCGGCTGCGTAGCGTGGGTTGAGGTTATGTGGTGACGAAAATAATAGAAATTCCTTGAATTTATGCACACAATGTAATTCGTTCACCACGATTTATTATAAAACGAAATACTAGGTTTAAACTTGATTAATTACATTTTCTTTAATTAAAGTACCGTGTACAATGTTTCGTGAACGAAATCCAAGATAGGAAGCGCCACAGATTATACTACACTCTCGATGTGTCACGTCACCGTTCGTTCCGAAACGCAATGGTGTCTCAAGAACCATCATTAGCTCGCTAATGTTGGCAGTAAGAGAATTTAATACTATTTAATTCATATTACAATTTATATGTTGATTTTGCTTCAACACAATCAATCAGGTACACTTTAACTTACAGGCAGTTACACATTAAACAATTGATTTCAATTAGAAATTCCAACTATTTGATTTTAGCCGGAGTACCAACAAACAAGACAAAGAAAGAAAGAAAGAAAGAAGACATTTATTCACTACGCAAAAGACACACAGAGACAAAGGGAGTACAAATACAATACAATTTACACATAATGTGTGTGTCTTCGCGGCAGTGAATCGGTCGCTGTCTCAGCATTATGCCGAGGTGTCACACAGACACCTACAGCGCTGATTTTCAGACAGCACCGTACGTGACCCACGGAACGCAACACAACATACCGCCGATACAAACGTATACACAAAATACATAAATAATTAATATACTAGTAAAATAAGTAACACAAGCACAATGGGATGAGAGACATGTGGAAAACGCGAAACGGTTGGGATGTTTAATAAAACAAAATGGATACAAATTAAATAAAGTGCTGGATGGGTTAGGGTTGGGATTTTTGGAGCGTCAACAAATAGCCCTTAAGCTGGCGCCTAAAGGTATACCTGCTAGACGCTCCTTGGATAGGTGGGGGGACAAGACAAACTTCTATAATAACCGGCAAATTATACCGTAACAGATTGTGCGATTAGCCTAAACAACATGTATAACGGGGAGTGCTCCGAGGAATTGTTAGGATTAATCCCTGCCGCTTCTTTTCGCCATCGTCCAACGCGACAACATTACCATCCTCACCACTTAGATGGTTGGCAGTCCTCAACTGTGCGCTTCTCCAGAAACTTCCTGCCTCGCACAGCTAAACTGTGGAATGGATTGTCGCCTGCGGTATTTCCGGACCGATACGACCTTCAAACCTTCAAGAAAAGAGCGTACTCCCATCTTAAAGGCCGGCAACGCACTCACAACACCTCTGGTGTTGCAAGTGTCCATGGGCGGCGGTAATCGCTTACCATCAGGTGATCCGTCTGCTCGTTTGCCTCCTATATCATAAAAAAAAAAAAAAAAACATTAATAATCTACCATATACACTTAATTATTAAAGGATCTACCACAATTAGTGACACAAGACACAATTGAAGACGTGAGTGGAAGAACATGGTATGTCGCGTTTTTGTTTTTTTTAAGGTCATACACTTTCTTTAATAATGTTACAAAAATATATTCGCCACAAAAATATATTCAAGAGATATTTGTCGCCGCTCTTAAATGTCACAAAAATGCACCAACTTTATATTGATATGTGTAATGCTGAATCACTCCCGAAAAAATTCAAGATTACAAAAACTACATATAATCAAATTTTTGTAACGGAATATAACCTTTCGTTTGGGTATCCTAGGAGTGACACTTGTGCAATTTGTGATGAAGGCAAATGTACAGAAGAACACACAGAAAGTCATCAGGCTGCAGTTGAAGCAATGAGGTCTGATAGAGATAATGCTAAAACAAGCGAGGACGTAACTTATATCACAATCGATTTGCAACAAACGATGCCCTTACCTAAAATTCCCACATCTAAAGCTTTCTACTTACGACAAATTTGGTTCTATAACTTAGTTACTCTTTTTCTTCTTCTTCTTCTTCTTCTCTTCTTCTTCTTACTTACTTCTTATATAATGTCAAAAAGGATAAAGAGAATGCAATATTTTGCACTTGGACGGAAGATGTTGCTGATCGTGGAAGTTGTGAAGTTGCTAGTGCCTTGCTAAGGTTTGTAGAGATTGAGCATAGTGGAAATTCAAGAAATAATCATCTAATAATATGGTCAGATTCATGTGCCGGGCAAAATAAAAACTTTAATATGATTTGCCTGTACCAATATATGATATTAAAAGGTTACTATAAAGTAATAGATCATAAATTTCCTCAAGTTGGACACTCTTATCTCGACTCTGATCGAGATTTTGGACGCATAGAAAAGGTCTTAAGGCGACACGAATCTTTTTTTGTTCCAGAGCAGTACAGGGATATAATTCGCTCATCATAAAAATACAATCAAGTTCTTGACATGTCTGGGTATTTTTGAAAGATTAGTGAGCTGACAGCTAAATTAAAGCTGATAAACCGAAAAAAAGACTTAAATACATCAAAAATACGGTTTCGTGATGGTATTCGATGGATTCGCGTCGAGGAGTTTGGGTCTTATCTATATAAAGAAACGTACGACATCATGACACCGTTTCAAAAGGTTGACATCATGAAAGTAAAATTCAGACCAGATGATTTCATTTTGGAACGAATCTCGGGCAGATATGGCACTATATCCCACGAGAAAAGGGAACATATTAAGGACCAACTCAAGTATGTTAAGCCTGAATTTAATTTTTTTTATGACGAAATTCTTTTGAATTAAATGTATTTTTGGTAATAAACATCTTCATGCACTAGACATTTTTTATTCAACCGAATTGTCAAAGTGAAAGAACATGCTATATACACAAAATTACTGAAATAATATATATAAACGCATATAATTTTAATTTTGTGAATGACTATTAGTCAAATATTCTATTAGTTGTATTTTAAGAAAAAAAACATGAATCTATTTGTACCATTTCATTTTCTACAGCTAAAATACCTTTAAATGCGATTTACTCGAAATTTTACTTTTGCGACATACCATGTTCTTCCACTCACGTCTTCAATTGACAAACTGGTTTTTAACAAAACTATGTTACAACTTATTTTTGCTACAAAACACTGAATTTAGTGTCAAATGTAACCGAAACCGCTTTTATTGACACACTTACTAACCTAATGTTGCTAGTCACGTTAGGTTAGTAAGTGTCACCTTGACTGGTGTCACTCATTTTACTTTTTAATTCTAAGGACCCACTGACGGGTCCGAACAGAAGTCGAAGGCTGAGCCCTACCTATAGCATGATTTTAGAGAGCGTTTCCTAGGTGAGCTCGAGGACCGAAGACCCGAAGGCAAGCCCCTGCGGACACCTACAATCCCTAGGTGTCTTGCAAGCGAAACCTGTGGCCAAGATGAGCGGCGAGGCAAGCGAGCCCTCACGTACACTTACTATCCCGTGTGAGTGAGTGAGTGGCAAGGCGAAGTAAGTCCCGTAGGTGAGTGGCGAGGCAAGCGAGGCCGTGCTTTTCGTTGGAATGAAAGACTCGAAGCATTCCTTCAGAAAGCGCTCTAAATGCGCCCCAATGGACGGACACTCATTATCTCCCTGTGTCTTTCAAGCGAACCTGAGGGCGAGCCCACACATACATTTACTATCCCCCGGAGTCTTGCAAGCGAAACCCCAGGCCAAAGTTCCGAAGGTGAGCGGCGAGGCAAGCGAGGCCTTTCCGTTGGAATGAAAGGATTGGGCCCTTCGCAACCCTTCTGAGAGCGGCCTCAATGCGAGCAATGCCAATGACCCCTAAGGACACTCATTATCTTCCGGTGTCTTGCAAGCGAAACTTGAGAGCCGAAATCCTGAAGATAAACAGGGAGGCAAGCGAAGAAGAAGCGAAGGCTGAGGTTTTCGTAGAAATGAAAGACCCAATAATATTTCAGAAAGTCACGGGAGTTTTCTGCATAAAAAAACTCAATTCTCCGCGGAATACCGTTTTGTCCAAATTTTATTCCCACATCCTTTGACATTGGTGAACTTCGAGATAAGTATTCAACTTAACCTATCAAATAACTTTAGATGACCTCTGATTTCATAGCAAATATAGGAAGGCAGAGATCAAGGTTACTGGTTTTTCAATATTAATACAGCGACGTCGTCAGTGACTGAAGTTCCAATATAATTAGGTCTCTAATGTCTAACAGTTACTATCGGTGGAGGTATCAACCTGTTTTGGTTATTATATAGCCTTTTAGCCGCTTAGCACTATTTTACCTCACGTTCACGATTTATTTTTGTTTGAATGGGGTTATTTTTACTTTCTAGTCAAATATATGCTTGCCAATTTTCAAGTCTTTAGCTCATAGATTCAAGGAGTGCCCATACAAAGTTCAACTCCAGTTTTTAACCCCTTTGCTCACTTAATTAATAATTTTTATAGCCTAAAACCTGGCCGGGGATTTTCTCAACTGATTAGTAAAGTTAACATCAAAATCCGTTCAGCCGTTTTCACGTGATGCGCGTGCACATAAACAGACAAACAGATAAAAATTGTAAAAACTTTTGGAACGTGTTCTGTTATCAATTCTAACTATACTCAGCGAACTTTTTCTCGAATATCTTCCATGTACAGACTTTCGACTCTCTTCAGCTTTATTATAATCAGGGATCGGAAATTCGGGAGCTTTTATACCTAAACTTCGGCCCCAGTACCTACACGGCGTTGTTGTGGAGTAGCATGGAGGCGGACTCAATTTAATTTTACTAATAAATTTCCAGGGATTTCCCGGAATACCGAAAATTAGGATAACATGAACGCATACGTATTAAAGTATTTAAATAAACTATTTTAGTTGTTCCTATTTACGAAATATTATTTAATCCACATATTCATTTATATAACAGTTACATAACATCAAACCAAAATTGTTTTGTAACTTTTATTAAAAATAATGGTACAAACGTAAGTATCTCTGTTAAATCAATAAATTAAAAAAAATGTACATAGCCACAGAAAAGTGAATAGGTAATCAACCTACAGCGACACACGTGGTATTTTTGCATTTCCGTTCTTGTCTAATGTATGTCATATTACGAGAACAATATTTCTTTGCTATTCCGCTAAAAAAACGTGCTGGTCTATCAGTGAAGATAAGATGCAACTATTAGATATTAGATAAGTCTAACGATATAAACGTGGCTTTCAAAACGAATAACACCTTGCGCTTTAGACTGTGCAATGGCAAGGAGAAAGTGGAAAGCTCAAAAAAGTCGGGAGTCGGGAAGGGAGCTTGGCTGTGACAATTGCAATAAAGTTTATGTGGGACAAACAGGCCGTAGTTTTAGCACAAGGTATAAAGAACATGTATTGTTGCGTCGTACCGGCATAATCACCCGGACAAGTCTAATTTTGCAAAACATTTATTGGAGAATAACCATGCGTTGTCTGACAATCATTCTTACAACATCTTGCATGTTTGCGAAAAAGGATTGCGTTTAAGTGTTCTAGAACAACTAGAAATAATTAGGTACAACAATAGAGGCGTTATTATTAACGAACAATTGAATGTTGCGTCATCACCGTTACTACGTGTTCTTCCATCTCTTTCACGCATGAATGGTAGTATGGGGGGACAGAATATAAATATGGCGGACGGCTCCGGGCGGCTCATTTGCTCAGTGGACGTGGCACAAGCAACATCTCCTGCCAGCATCTCCTGATGATGCCTCGTAGAGAGGCGAAACACGTGTCGAGGTTTTTGTCAATATTGGTGGTGGTTTGCTGTAATTTTTTGCATGTTTATACGCAAATAGTTGCATCTTATCTTCACTGATAGACCAGCACGTTTTTTTAGCGGAATAGCAAAGAAATATTGTTCTCGTAATATATCATGGACTTCCGCAAAGTAACGCCTGATACAATAATTTTTTTTAATGTATGTCGTTAAAACTGTTTACCAACGTGTATGTTGACAAAAATCGCTGAAAATAGTCATAACCTAAAAAAAAGGTATGCTTTTCATGATGCTTTATTTGAATCCCGGAACTTAAATAATTAAAATATTCTTTTTAAGAAGCTGACTCCATACTTGCTTCGCTTTTTCCGGGATTTTGCTAGGTTTAGGTATAAAAGCTCCCGAATTTCCGATCTCTAATTATAATGTATAGAAGATTATATAATATTATAAATGCGAAAGTTTAGATGTTTGGATGTTAACATGTTTAGATGTTTGTTACACAATCATGCTTTTACGGCTCAACCAATTTGGATGAACATTTTCACGAAGATAGTTCTTAGCCTGGATTACAAATATAGGATAGTTTTCATCCCGGGTCCAAGCAGATGAATTTAAGTCGCGGGCAGAAACTAGCCATGAATAAAACTTTACAAATCATTCCCTATGAGAGTTGCATCCCATTTTCTCGTGCGTGGAAGATATAAACGTGTCTTTTACACAGGGCGTAGTTTACAAGAACTGGCAAGCCCCTGAAACGAAGGTAACATAATCAGAAACGCAAACATTCATATTGTGTTGTTTGAAAAGTACTTAGTAATCGATGTAAACATTTGTAGAATATTTCCTGGATAAACGGAAACACGTAGAGGAATTTGTCCTTAATAGATTTACTAACACTTGATTAGTGTTATCCAACGAAATTCATGACAGCTTCCATATTGCCCACTATTGGCAACCTTATTCCTGAGCTATTAAAGTCCTATTTCCAATGGACGTTGGCTCGTTTCCGAGTTTCTGTAAATCTAATTTGATTTGTATGTGTAAGTTGTTAGAGTGAAATGTTGATTGGCTGCGATGTTGGCTGCAATCCAGCTGAGTCGGCGTTGTCATAGTGAATAGAGACGAGTAGGTACTCCATCTGATAACTACATTCTACGCAGGAGTTCGGTTGGTGGTGGTATATACCAGAAGTCTTGGAAAATTTTATAAAATTTTACAATTAAATTCCAAAACGGTTTACGGTTTTGCCGAAAATTAATTAGCAAATTCTTAACTCCCCAAACTACGTTTCCCATATTTTTATTTGGTCAATTTTTAATTCACTCAACGTTTCGCACTGATATCATTTCCCAACTAATGATTTGATAAATTATTGTTAGACAAATTATTATTATTAATATTATTTTTTTAAGATGTCAATTATGTTTTCGTCATATGTATTGATTGGCATACCTTGATTTAGCAACGTATTTAATGGCATTATGAAATCTAATTTGTTAGAATTCAAGGTTCAAATTGCAGTATGATTTTATTGCATTAAGCGGGTAGGATGATGCACCATTCAACCAAATTAAGAGGGTACTTTAGTTTGCATACTTTGCGGCTCAAAATAGTATTAATGTATAAATAATAATAAAATAATAATAATCATTGCGGACAATCTTACACAAATCGACCTAGTCCCAAACTAAGCAATGCATTGGTTTGCCATTTTATTTGCGTAGGCGTGCGGGTATACAAACGCACGGCAATTATTTTAACCTAACCTAAACCTAACCTAACCGCCAGCGTGTCGACGTCACCGCGCTTCGCGGGGTGCCTATTTCCGCTCTAAGGGACCCAAGATAACCATAACCTAACCCAACAAAAATACAATTGTTACGATTGGTTTTGTTAACTGCGGGGGGCATCGCTCCCCCGTGCTCCCCTCTGGGGGGCTTCGCCTCCCGTCTCCCCTTTTTTGGGCTTTTTAAGCACTAGTTGGTATGAGTTGGGCAAATTTTTATTTGAATAAGAATAAGAATAAGAACAGAATTTTTATTCTTATTCAAATTGATTTGAATAAGAATAATTCTTGCGCCCGTTATTTAGAATAACATCAAGGTGAATAAATCATGCTACTTTTATTTTAAATAAGAATAAAATACGGACTAATTATTCCACAAATGGGGTTATTCTAACTAACATTTTATTTAAATAAAACGTTATTCAAATAAAGTTAATTTGTTGGTATCGTCGGTAAAATTTTGTAAGTTGATTTATACACAATGGATTTTATGAAAAGTTTGGGTTTACTTGGTTTGTTTTGAAGAGTTATATACAATACATTATACTTGGTGACGATGGTCTGATGATGGAGTCAGGAGGTGGATAGTGGAACTCCTCAATGGCTACTTGTATATCCTTCGAGTTTGGGCTCATTTGGTTTGTTTTGGCGAGTTCTATACATTATACTTGGTGATGATGGTCTGATGATGGAGTGAGGAGGTGGATAGAGGAACTCCTCAATGGCTACTTGTATACCCATCGAGTTTGGGCTCATTCAGTTTGTTTTGTCGAGTTCTATACATTATAGTTGGTGACGATGGTCTGATGATGGAGTGAGGAGGTGGATAGAGGAACTCCTCAATGGCTACTTGTATACCCATCGAGTTTGGGCTCATTCGGTTTGTTTTGTCAATTTATATACATTATACTTGGTGACGATGATCTGATGATGGAGTCAGGAGGTGGATAGTGGAACTCCTCAATGGCTACTTGTATATCCTTCGAGTTTGGGCTCATTTGGTTTGTTTTGGCCAGTTCTATACATTATACTTGGTGATGATGGTCTGATGATGGAGTGAGGAGGTGGATAGAGGAACTCCTCAATGGCTACTTGTATACCCATCGAGTTTGGGCTCATTCGGTTTGTTTTGTCGAGTTCTGTACATTATAGTTGGTGACGATGGTCTGATGATGGAGTGAGGAGGTGGATAGAGGAACTCCTCAATGGCTACTTGTATACCCATCTAGTTTGGGCTCATTCGGTTTGTTTTGACGATTTCTATACATTACACTTGGTGACGATGGTCTGATGATGGAGTGAGGAGGTGGATAGAGGAACTCCTCAATGGCTACTTGTATACCCATCGAGTTTGGGCTCATTCGGTTTGTTTTGTCGAGTTCTATACATTATACTTGGTGACGATGGTCTGATGATGGAGTCAGGAGGTGGATAGAGGAACTCCTCAATGGCTACTTGTATACCCCACGAGTTTGGGCTCATTTGGTTTGTTTTGACGATTTCTATACATTACACTTGGTGACGATGGTCTGATGATGGAGTGAGGAGGTGGATAGAGGAACTCCTCAATGGCTACTTGTATACCCATCGAGTTTGGGCTCATTCGGTTTGTTTTGTCGAGTTCTATACATTATACTTGGTGACGATGGTCTGATGATGGAGTCAGGAGGTGGATAGTGGAACTCCTCAATGGCTACTTGTATATCCTTCGAGTTTGGGCTCATTTGGTTTGTTTTGGGGAGTTCTATACATTCTACTTGGTGATGATGGTCTGATGATGGAGTGTGGAGATGGATAGAGGAACTCCTCAATGGCTACTTGTATACCCCACGAGTTTGGGCTCATTTGGTTTGTTTTGACGAGTTCTATACATTACACTTGGTGAAGATGGTCTGATGATGGAGTCAAGAGGTGGATAGAGGAACTCCTCATTGGCTACTTGTATACCCCTCGAGTTTGGGTTCATCCGTATTTATACTTAGGGATCGCGGTCGTGTCCGTGTTTCGTGTACAAGTAGCCGTGCGCCCGTTTTCGTGTAACACGGCAACGGTTTTATGGCCTGTTCGGCACGTGAAAATCGGCTACGTGTAATTAAGTCACGTGTACCCGTGTAGATCCGTGTCACGGGTTCACGTACCTTAAGTACACGCGGATCCGGTCCGCCAGCGACGTTGAGTGAAGATAAGATGCAGTGTCTCTAAAGTCTAAAGGCGACGAATAAAAATATATCGTTAGTTCTTATTCGTAGCTCTTTATTCCGTTTCATTCTTTTATTTTTAAGAACATGGACTTTTAAATATTTAGTGAGTAGTAAATAAAAGGAAACCAACATTAAATATAATAAATAGGTAATACAGTAATTAAACGGGGGCTAAAATAACATAAGTGTGTGTAGTGGTGACTAATGGATAATCACTACGAGTCCAATATTCTAAACTGTCCCCTCCAGATTCGAAAAAAAAACAAAACGCGGTCACTTCTTTGAACTACATGAACAAAACGGTGGTATACCAGGTAAACCCGAAAGCTACTTATGAGTTTTGTTTGTTTAATTACGTCGTTCGCAAACCTTTATTACGAGTCCATTGTTATCTGCAATTCTGCACGTGCAACTCCAGTTATCTACAAAAATACCACCCTGGTAGGTAAATTACAATGACTGACTCAATAATTTTTAAACTTTGAGAGAACTCAAATTATTGAATAAAATATTTATATATAGATGCAAAATAAAATGTCATCAAGTCTGCGGCTTTTGTTTTTTACTTTCATCAATTAATATATTTAGGTGAAGTGTAATTACACTCTATATTCTATATAGCCACAATCCATTTAATGAAAATCTTTTTTTACCTTCAGTCGAACAAAAATATGTCACTATCTACTTTGTAATGTGCCGAAACCGATAAGAACTGCAGCTGTGTACGTTTTTGTTTGTTGTTTTCTTCTTTAGTCCATGCACGTGTTGTTTGCCTGGGTTTACCGTCATCATACGTACCGAAGATTCGCAGAAATTTGCTCTTTTGTTTCTTTAGATTAGGATTGCATCCTTAGATAGTAAACTTTTATATTAATTCATTTCACGAATAGCAGATTTTTTTTACTACTCTTTATTTAACGATAATTATGTACTATAACGCTATACGTCGCAGTCTCTAAATTGTATAATTAATACAAATATAACTAATGGAACTAGAGAATTTTGCATCATCGCTAGCTTTGACTAAAATCACAATAGCTGGTTATACAGAAAACAGAATAACGCCGTTAATTACTTAAATATACCTAACCATTATAACTGAAACGACGCAAAGAATATATTATAATTTAAACAAAAATCCAAATAGAAAAAAACCCGTTCGTCCCGTACTAAGTAATAATAAGTAATTCATTAGTAGTCCTAATTTGTTTTAATTTTAACTCCAACTGGCGGAGGCCCGGGTGTATCGTTCTAACCGGTGCACACGAACGCAGGTACGGGCTACGCATCTTAGCGTGTCACGTGAATCCGGACGCGAACGCAGGTACGGGCTACGTACCGGCCGTGTTCGTGAAATTCGTGATCTTAGTACCGCCGCGGTTAAGAACACGTAGCTACGGGTCGGTGTGATCCACGGATATCCAGAGCCCTACTTCTGACTCTGTCATCATACCATCCTCACCAAGTATAATGCATAGAACTCGTCAAAACAAACCAAATGAGCCCAAACTCGAGGGCTATACAAGAAGCCATTGAGGAGGTTCACTATCCACCTCCTCACTCCATCATCAGACCATCATCACCAAGTATAATGCATAGAACTCGTCAAAACAAACCAAATGAGCCCAAACTCGAGGGCTATACAAGTAGCCATTGAGGAGTTCCACTATCCACCTCCTCACTCCATCATCAGACCATCATCACCAAGTATAATGCATATAACTCGTCAAAACAAACCAAATGAGCCCAAACTCGAGGGCTATACAAGTAGCCATTGAGGAGTTCCACTATCCACCTCTTCACTCCATCATCAGACCATCATCACCAAGTATAATGCATAGAACTCGTCAAAACAAACCAAATGAGCCCAAACTCGAGGGCTATACAAGTAGCCATTGAGGAGTTCCACTATCCACCTCTTCACTCCATCATCAGACCATCATCACCAAGTATAATGCATAGAACTCGTCAAAACAAACCAAATGAGCCCAAACTCGAGGGCTATACAAGAAGCCATTGAGGAGTTCCACTATCCACCTCATCACTCCATCATCAGACCATCATCACCAAGTATAATGCATAGAACTCGTCAAAACAAACCAAATGAGCCCAAACTCGAGGGCTATACAAGTAGCCATTGAGGAGTTCCACTGTCCATCTTCTCACTCCATCATCAGACCATCATCACCAAGTATTATGCATATAACTCGTTAAAACAAACCAAATGAGCCCAAACTCGAGGGCTCTACAAGTAGCCATTGAGGAGTTCCACTATCCACCTCCTCACTCCATCATCAGACCATCATCACCAAGTATAATGCATAGAACTCGTCAAAACAAACCAAATGAGCCCAAACTCGAGGGCTATACAAGTAGCCATTGAGGAGTTCCACTATCCTCCTCCTCACTCCATCATCAGACCATCATCACCAAGTATAATGCATAGAACTCGTCAAAACAAACCAAATGAGCCCAAACTCGAGGGCTATACAAGAAGCCATTGAGGAGTTCCACTATCCACCTCCTCACTCCATCATCAGACCATCATCACCAAGTATAATGCATAGAACTCGTCAAAACAAACCAAATGAGCCCAAACTCGAGGGCTATACAAGTAGCCATTGAGGAGTTCCACTATCCACCTCCTCACTCCATCATCAGACCATCATCACCAAGTATAATGCATAGAACTCGTCAAAACAAACCAAATGAGCCCAAACTCGAGGGCTATACAAGAAGCCATTGAGGAGTTCCACTATCCACCTCCTCACTCCATCATCAGACCATCATCACCAAGTATAATGCATATAACTCGTCAAAACAAACCAAATGAGCCCAAACTCGAGGGCTATACAAGTAGCCATTGAGGAGTTCCACTATCCACCTCCTCACTCCATCATCAGACCATCATCACCAAGTATAATGCATAGAACTCGTCAAAACAAACCAAATGAGCCCAAACTCGAGGGCTATACAAGTAGCCATTGAGGAGTTCCACTATCCACCTCCTCACTCCATCATCAGACCATCATCACCAAGTATAATGCATAGAACTCGTCAAAACAAACCAAATGAGCCCAAACTCGAGGGCTATACAAGTAGCCATTGAGGAGTTCCACTATCCACCTCCTCACTCCATCATCAGACCATCATCACCAAGTATAATGCATAGAACTCGTCAAAACAAACCAAATGAGCCCAAACTCGAGGGCTATACAAGTAGCCATTGAGGAGTTCCACTATCCACCTCCTCACTCCATCATCAGACCATCATCACCAAGTATAATGCATAGAACTCGTCAAAACAAACCAAATGAGCCCAAACTCGAGGGCTATACAAGTAGCCATTGAGGAGTTCCACTATCCACCTCCTCACTCCATCATCAGACCATCATCACCAAGTATAATGCATATAACTCGTCAAAACAAACCAAATGAGCCCAAACTCGAGGGCTATACAAGTAGCCATTGAGGAGTTCCACTATCCACCTCCTCACTCCATCATCAGACCATCATCACCAAGTATAATGCATAGAACTCGTCAAAACAAACCAAATGAGCCCAAACTCGAGGGCTATACAAGTAGCCATTGAGGAGTTCCACTATCCACCTCCTCACTCCGTCATCAGACCATCATCGCGTCTTGTTTACCCCCGAGTATCCGATCGAACTACATTCATATGTTATTCATGGTATATTAGTTAAAATAAAAAATCATGATTAGATTTATTTGAATAAGAATAAGTTATTTTCATTCAATTTTCTAACATAAGAATTATTCACGGCGAAATTATTTGAATAACTTTGACGGGAATAAAATCAACATGATTTTATTCATGCGTATTCTTATTCAAATAATGATTTTATTCTTGAGTGCCCAACTCTGGTTGGTATTATGAGATTTTATGACGGTAAAATGATATTAGGGAAGATGATATTTAGATCTTACCGGAATTATGAAAAGAATCAAAAAATTAATGAAATCATTTGCTTCATAGTTAGTTGACAATATGTTATTTGCCTTAGCAAATCATTTGCTACACAATTATTTACCACTTGACGTAGTAAAATTTTGCAATATAAAAATGTAGCGAAATGAAAAAAATATGATGTAAAATTATGTCATGGATTGGTTTGCCAAATAAAACTTCGGCGAAAAAAAAAAATGAAATTTGACGAAACATAATTCGGCAAAAAGGCAGTACACCTTCCAGGTTATAGTATTTTCGAACTTATTGACTCTAATTTCAAATCTGTCGTAAAACAGACACTTTTTTCAAAAGCATATCCATACTAATATTATAAATGCTAGAGTGTGTATGTCTGTCTGTCTGTTACCTCTTCATGCTTAAACGTCTGAACCGATTTGGATGAAATTTGGTACAGATATCGTAAGTTTTTATCCCGAAAATCACCCCCTATGTGGGTGAAAGTTTTTATGGAGCTACGATACAAACGAGTTCAATGCGGACGGAGTCGCGAGCAGAAGCTAGTAAATCATACTCGTAAAATTGGTGATACGCAATAATTCGAGTCTTGGATGTTTCGTGCAAAAGTAAAGTTTGAGCAGTAAGTAGACAATGAAACTTTCTTATTTCGACGAGAGCACAATTCATCATTTCATCAAAAGATTGTAGTTCTTCAGATTTAGGTTCACCTCTTGGGATTCCAGTATGTAAAAGTTTTCATTTTAGTAAGAACCATGTTCAAAATGCAATATGTATGTGGATAGGTAATAAAATCCATACCTGCTCATTTTATACATTTGAAAATAACTAGGTACCTACACATTTCGCATTTAATCCACTAAACTGCCTGAGATGACATTAAGTATAACGATTGAATCTCTAGAAACGCAACAATTAAAACTTGAAATCCCAGAAATCATCCCCCAAAGAAGCGAAATTATAAAACATTTTTTTTGACTCCTAAGCTCAGGTTTACCCTTGCACGAACGATTATTATTGATTAACTCTGTTATTTATTATTTTTACGTATGCAATTGCAGAGCTTACTACTATTACTACTAAAAACATCCTCTTTTTCTTTTGTTAAAACTCACCCTCACTCCTAGGTACCAAGAAATTCTTTTAAAATGGTTTTTTATAATTCCTCGTAGTCACACCGAACTGACTTACTTAATTAATTAACAAGACTTAGCTTTAAGGTTGTGGTTCGAGACTGAAAACCTGCGGTCTCAACTCAACAGTCTCAAACCACCTCAATACACAGATCGCCAGTATTTGTACATGTATTTGCTATCGCCTTTGTTAATTGTGTGTTGTTGAATATTTTTTTTTTTTTTTTTTATTTACTCTTTTATTTTAACTAGGTGTCACTCGAGCTGCGGCAGAGGCACTTATTATCTTATCGGGCCCCGAGTCGCATCCGTTTGGTACCTCGCTGCAATGCTAGGTACAGTCAGTCACTGCAACACCTGACTTTTTATCCCCAGATCGATATTGCAGCGTTCAAGTCCAATTCATAAGCCAACTCATATTAAAGCTCAACACCGCCAACGCGCCTGAAACTCATATTCCCCTCCATCTTACAAATTCTGTTCTCTTCCGGTTCTGTGCAATCTTAGGTACAGCAGTGTGTGCAACATGTGACCTGGGACGGCTTTCTGTTCCTAAACCGTAATTATAGTCGCCGTTCTCACCACGTCGTCCACATAGGTAACTGGTCCGTGTCCTAAAATAGTACTCATCATTAATTTGTCACTATTCTTCCCAGCAGGTACGGTTAAATAAGTAGGGCGAAATCTAAAAATCCACAAAATGGAAAGCTTCCTGAGTTCCATTTTTTTTCTCCATTTCGTTGTTCAAGTTCAATAGAACCTACCTACAGACTTACCCCCTTATTCATAATACTAAAAAGCGGCCATGTGCGAGTCAGACTCGTCCATGAAGGGTTCCGTATCTAGGGTTTTTCATTTTTATATTTGAGTTGATTGAATGAAAGGTAAATTGAGGTTTACGATTTATGACGTATTAAAAAAAAACTAGTTACTAGATCTCGTTCAAACCAATTTTCGGTGGAAGTTTGCATGGTAAGGTACATCATTATATTTTTTTTAGTTTTATCATTATCTTATTTTAGAAGTTACAGGGGGGGGGGGGGGGGGGACACCCATTTTAGCACTTTGGAAGTGTCTCTCGCGCAAACTAAACAGTTTAGAAAAAAAATATTTTAGAAACCTCAATATCATTTTTGAAGACATATCCATAGATTCCCCACACGTATGGGTTTGATGAAAAAAAAAATGAGTTTCAGTTCTAAATATGGGAACCCCCAAAATGTATGTTTTTCTTCTATTTTTATGTAAAAATAGAAAAAAACATACATTTTGTTTACTTACTTCTTCTACTTACTAAGTTTCAACAGTATAGTTCTTATGGTTTCGGAAAAAAGTGGCTGTGACATACGGACGGACAGACAGACAGACAGACAGACATGACGAATCCACAAGGGTTCCGTTTTTTGCCTCCAAATGCCTCTGCCAAATAAAATGTGCTTTGTTCCTTTCTCACGAACACAAATGTCAGAGTGACAGATAAAGACATACGAATTTTAACGGCATTTTAGTTAAAACAGGTTTGTAGAACGATTATGAATACGCCAGTATACAGACTATGGGCTTTGCATCACGATAATCCGAAATACGTTTTATTATAGCAGAGACAAACGATTCCAGGGCAGTAAATCTGCGTTTTCCGATATTCAATTAGTTCCAGTATTGACTGCTCTAAATCCTAATACAGCTCACGGTTAGTAGCCCATAACTCCGGCAATTAGTACGAATGGTTCTGGCTTGTGGACGGCTGAGCTAGTTGAGTGGAGGCACGAGTCTCGGTCGTAGAATGAGCTCTGTAGTGTATTGTAAGTAAATATGCGGCTAGAGGTGTGTAACTCAGGAGTGAGAGATTCAAATGAACTGCATCTTTTCGTTTATATCACTCGCTCACTCGTTCAATGAAGGATGAAACAACTCACTAACTCACTATGTCAGTTCAGTATGCGTCCTTCCCCCGCTCTACCGCTCTCAACTCAACCGAGCAGAACTGATGTACGAGTGGGTTGCGCTCTTCGCACTAACGAGTCGAAGCCATAAACCTATCTCACACTCACGCGTGCACGCAACTTACGTTACTGATAGAAAAACATGTCAATGTGTGAGTCACTCATTTATACTCGTGTGTATTAATTACAAATGTTCTTCTCCAAAAAAATGAGTTAGTAATATAGCCTGACCAAGTATGAAGGAAAATCTGTGCAAGTATCAGCCGTTATTCATTCATTCATTATACTTTTCGGTTATCGCGATTTAGAGCTGATAGGAGTCCACAGATCAACTGAGCGAGAGCTGTTAGGAGTCTATAGATGAACTAAGCAAATTGAACGAAATGAACGAAAAGAGTGATACATATCTTTACGACATGAAGATATGAATCGCTCCTTTCACTTCAGTGACACGTTTTGCACATCTCTAAATATGCCCTACGGCAGGTAGAGCCGACGTGGCAAGGGTGCGGGGAGGGGATGCCATTCTTGCAATGGCGGTCAAGGCAGTCGGAATGTGATTGTGAATCGATTGTTGTTTTATTGGTACAGATTCGAACCTCTACAAGCTCCTTGGCGAGGTTTTTCTGAAGGACTACTGTTTGAGGTTGTACAAGAAAGGTGTGTATACATTTTTGAAGGGGCAGGCGCATGTCCATAGGCTGTACGCTTACTAACAAGTGGTATGCTCTTGAACGATTTGATACAGAGAACGAATATAATGGAGGCTTAAACCATCATCTTCTGAAATTCAGGGCAAGACGTCAAATTGACACGAAACAATTTTTTTTTTTTTTTAAAGGTGTATAAGGTGGTACGCTTGTTTGCCATCAGTGTGCTATATAAAAAAGACAGTGTGTCAGCGCAGTGCAATCAAATTCTGATAACCACTTCAACCTGTTGAAAGTGAGTCTGCTCCGAAGGTGGTGCTGGTTCGAATCCCGATATCACATCCGGTGGGCCGCATCGGATCGCATTTAAGTGATGAGCAAAAATATATTTCTGAGTATTGGATGTTTTCTGTGTATTTCAATAAATCTATATAAGAATGAGAAATCTACATACTTAAATACAACCATTTACTATAACTTAAAATAACAATTTTCTCTAAATACAGCTACTTTTACACTAGGCACAGCCTGTATCGTGGTAGTCAGATCGAATACAAGAGTTATAAATATCATGCGGCTATTTAAAAAAATGTTAAAATGTAATGTATATTTTTTTACAAAGGGGGCAAAAACCTGCAATTTGTTGAATTCGTGCGTAGTGTGATTACTTATTGAGTGAATGAATGTAGGAGTGTGTGTAGTGTTATAGATTAGGACGCGTAACTCAAGACAGATGTACTTTAGAGCTGAGCTGCCATAGTAACTATTGTTTGTATGGGAGTACTCTACACATAACAAGGTGGCGTAAAAAGGCACCAGTTGCCCATACATTTCCAGCAAACCCTTTGTGCACGGTGATGTAGGGCGGGCAGCAGCACGCTGGTGTCTCTGTGCTCGTTGGAACGGCAGAAGATCGAACCAAAGCTGCAACATGGGCAACCATAACTTCGCCCAGGGCCTTCCTCCAGTGGTCTCAGTCCTCAGATTCCAGTTCCCATTTGGTTGGGTCGATCTTAAAGGTAAAACTGTCCATAACTTAATCAATTTTCAATTTCTACACTAACTTCGCTCAATACAACAATGTCAAATTACAATTAGTACACATAATTACACTTTAACATGCAAGCAGCCGGCGGAAATGTGTAGAACAGCCAAGTTCTGGCTTTAAGTCAACTTCCGAAGTCCGTAATAGAATGCTGAACAAACTCGCAACATTTGCATTTTAAGGCGCGTTTACACTGGGGTAACAGCTAGACCGCAGCCTGCTTTTATATATTTAAATATTTATTTATGTTTGGAGAACCAACAGCCACAACACACATTAATTAAACACATTGATTATATCGATAAGATACAAAAAGCCAATTACAGGTTCCCACAGATAGCATTAAAAGTAGGTAAGTAAACATTTGTGAGATCACTATTACATTGCATTACTGATATTTCCATACTAGGGTTTACAAAATTTGGAAACGTATGTACCTACTTATTAATTTTACGCAAATGCGCAAATGTAATACTGACAGTATCATCAACATAATAAACTTAACATAATAAAAAAAAAAACAAAAAAAAAACATCATCATCATATGAGTCGGAAGACGTCCACTGCTGGACATAGGCATCCCCCAAACAGCGCCACAATGATCGGTTCTGCGCCACCCGCATCCAGCGGACTCCCAAGACCTTCACCAGGTCATCAGTCCACCTTGTGGGGATCCATCGCTGCGCCTGCTGATACGTGGTTGCCACTCGAGAACCTTTCGCCCAACAGCCATCGGTTCTACGTGCAATTTGCCCCACCCACTGCCTTAAATTTAGTGATTCGGAGGGCTTTATCGGCTATATAGAAAGGTAGTTTGGAATCCGAACTGACAACACGCGAAAATAACAGCTCCGCATCAATTAATTCGAGACAGTGGAAATAAGCCCCGGGAAACCAGAAGCTGGCATATTACTTTAGTTTAAGGTGCATGTGAATCGATAGTGACGATATTTACATTACAAAAGTGTTGTTTGATGTAAAAAATAAACGCAATAAAAGTAAACGGCTGTGATCTAAGTTAAGTCATCGTCCATGCCGGCATCTCTGTTGCGCGCGTGGACTTGCATATGGGATACGCTGCTCGCACGCGCTGACATCGACACCTACCCAACGCACGAGCCAACCGACTGCACAGCAAGTATAATTAGAGATTAAGTACACCAGATACAATAAAACATTCAAAGATGAAGTGCTTTGCCTGCGATTTAGTCATAAATCATCGCTTAGAGCTATTGACATGCGTCACCTGCCAGGCAACATATCACTATACGTGCACTAGTATGACTTCAGCTTATTATAGGGAACACGGAAAGGACCTTAAACTATATTGGACCTGCCAAAGCTGCGATAATATCACACGCAGGAAAAGAGATGATAATACCCCCGTACGGAACCGGTACTTACCCCCAGCACCGCCATCGGCCCCGAGCCTCGATGACACCTCCATGTCAGTCGACGACCTACTAAGTTTAGACGAGGATACACACCCTCAAATATATGATAAAACAGAAATAATCAACAACATCACGACACAGAATTCATCCACAAACATCGCATCCCGAACTACAAACGACCAGCCCCTCACACTAGATCAACTTAGCGCCCTTCTAGACAAAAAATTGGATAGATATAAAACAATTATGTTGGCTGAGATGAAAACTACAATACAAAGAGAAATAAATACAACTATACACCAACTAAAACAGGATATAACTCAAGAAATCAGTAAACTATCATCGCAACACGAAATTCAAAAAAGTGAATTACAGAAAACTAAGGCAAAAATAGAACAATTAGAGAAGGAAACTCACCAATTAAAGACAGAACTGCACCAGCTAAAACATCAACTAGGGACAGAAACAAACACAATTAAAAATACCGAACTAAACAAAATAATAATTCTGTATGGCCTGGACGAGTATGAATCTGAAACGGAATCAGATCTGTGTCGCCGTGTTGATAACATGTTCGCCAATCTCATGAATATAAATATTAACGGATTTATAGACCAAGCCACCCGAATAGGTAAAAGAGGGTACCGGCGCCCCTTACGGTTAGACCTCTTAAGCAGACGAATGACCAACTACATACTACAAAACGCACACTGTTTTAAAAACACAGGTTACGCAATTTCACCGTTCTTAGATAAAAAAGCATTAGAAGAAAAAATGCTACTTAGAGAAAATATGAGAAAAGCACGCCAAGAGGGTAAATATGCAATCATTAGGAACAACAAACTTTTTATAAACGGTGTAGAATACGGTTATAGCGAAAATAGGTCACGAGAAGTGCAAGCGCAGCCGTTAGACACAAATCAAAGCGAACCGATTACGTCATCACGCGCACAACGACAAACAACCTCCAACTCACCGAATGAAAAAATACTTATAAGTACACAAACAGATAACGATCACAATAAAACTGATTCCTTTCGTGAATGAACTTACCATTCTAGTTCAAAATGCTCAAAGCCTAAAAAACAAGATCGACATCATGGAGACGCTTCTACTAGACAAAAACATCCCAATAGCATGTGTTAGTGAAACCTGGATATCCGAAAACCAAAAGGAATTAGTTACAATTAACAACTATGACTTTGGAGCCTCATTTAATAGGATTCAACGCCAGGGAGGAGGAGTGGCAATACTGCTACAACAAAACATCGAATTTACGGAAAGAATAGACATATCTATACTATCAATAGAGTTCATTTTTGAGTGTTGTGCCGTAGAAATCCCTAAAGAAAATATACTTTTAATAAACATTTATAGACCAGATCGCGACATTGAAACCTTTTTTGACTGTTTAAATAGGCTGCTCTGTAAAATACAGCAAATAGAAAAAAACAGACATACTTTTATAGTTGGTGACTTTAATATAAACATGTTGGGTAATTCACCTATAAAAAACAGATTAATTGACACTATGTTATGTTATAATCTTAAACAAATTGTAAAACAACCTACAAGGGAAATAAATAACTCGTCTACATGTATCGACCTAGTTTTTACGAATCAGACAAAATGTAATGTTGAGGTAGAAGATAACGGCATATCGGACCATAAAAGCGTTTTGCTGACACTCCAAAGACAAGATACACAAAAAACTCAAAACCCGTGGCACGCACATAGTAGAATCTATAGCGAAAAAAACATGTTACTATTTAAACAAGAACTAGCCAAGATAAATTGGAACAGTGTGTTGTCGGAAAAAAATAACCTAAACCAAAACTTTCAGGCATTCCACAATATATTACAAAATATTCTAAATACCTATTTACCAAAGAGACATATTAATCTAGTACCTACCACCCATAAAAAAACATGGCTAACAAAAGGCCTAAAACTCGCTTGCCGACATAAACGACAACTGAAAAGCTTTGTCAATACTACAAATAACTTAATAATTCATGACTATTATAAAAAATACGAGAAGATCCTCAAAAAAAGTATAAAAAAGTCAAAGAAATTAAATCATATCAACGAAATAAAAAGATCTAATAATAAAGTAAAGACTATGTGGACACTTATAAATAACATAACCCGCAGAAACAAAAAACACATCTACAAAAATATTACATTAAAAATAGACAATATTATTTTAGAATCGCCCCTGCAAATAGCAAACCTGTTTAACGAGCACTTCGCATCGGTGGGTGAATCATCGGCTCCCGCGCCGTGCTCCCCGGCTGCGGCCGCGGGAGCGACAACACCGCGCATCGGACGCCCTGTTATTTATCCTACTACCAATTCAATCTATATTAGTCCAGTCAATGAAGACGAAATAACTAAATTGATACGTAAACTAAAAAATAAAAAAAGCTATGGTATTGACGAACTTCCACCTGCTTTAATAAAACAATGCAATGCTGAACTAGCAGCTCCACTAACTAGACTGATAAACCAATCTTTTGACGAAGGCGTCTTCCCGGAACTACTCAAAATAGCCAAAATTAAACCAATCTTAAAACCAGGCGGAACTGCAAACAACCAAAATCAATACCGACCTATTGCTCTGCTACCTTCCGTGTCAAAATTTTTTGAAAAAACGATGGCAAATCGGTTATATAAATTTCTCGAAAAATATAACGTCTTAGACTCAAATCAACACGGATTTCGAAAATGCCATTCAACAACTTTAGCAGTATACAAATATATAACACATATCTTAGAGCACTTAAAAGTGAAACAATATAGTATAGGTCTACTCTTAGACATGACCAAGGCATACGACAAAGTATCCCACGAAATCTTACTGGCTAAACTATACGGCATGGGAGTACGCGGCATGGCCCACAAATGGTTCCAATCATACCTACAAAATCGGAAACAATACGTCCAAATAGATTATTACGACCACCAGAGCCGAGAGGCAGCGAGCGTAAACTCCCAACTACGTCAGACCACTTGCTCCCTCCCTCAAGGAAGTATTTTGGCCTGCACCCTATTCTTAGCGTATATCAACGACCTGCCTAAAATTTTGGATATAAGTACAAAATGTGTCATGTTTGCAGACGACGTCTCTTTGCTATTTAGCGCTATGGACAGTACCGAAGCTAACCGAAAACTTTCGACCCTTTTACACACTGTCAAAAAATGGCTTGCCGAGCATAATTTAGATATAAACATACAAAAAACAAAAATCATTCAATTTAAACCGATACAAAAAAAATCATTAGAATTGGAACTACAAATACACAACAATACAATAGAAGAGGTAAATGATTTCAAACTGTTGGGTATAACTATAGACTCAGGGCTAAACTGGAAAGCGCACATCCAAAGTCTCAAAATAAAAATCATCAGATTTATTTACGCCCTTGGCATATTAAAAGCAAATACAGATTTTCAGTCGGCTTTATCGGTATACTTTGCATATATTTATTCTGGCCTCCGATATGGCGTACTTCTCTGGGGAGATAGCACAGACGCCAAAGAAATATTCGTCCTGCAAAAAAAGTGTATACGAATCTTAGCGAATGTACACATTCCTAACAGCTGCCGCCCTTATTTTATCAAATACAAACTGTTGACACTACCCTCAATACACATATTGGAGGCTGCACTTTTTGTCAGACAACATACAGAACTATTCCCACCGAAAATCGATACTTATAAAACTAGAAGTCAGTATAGAAATAAGCTGTTACTACCTAGATCTAACTTAGCTATGTATAAGAATGGACCACAGTATAAATGTATTCAAATTTTTAATAAAATCCCTAATGCTATCAAATACGAACTAAATGATAAAACCTTTAACTCAAAACTGAAAAGCCTATTAATAGAAAATTGTTATTACACAGTCAACTCATTTCTTGAAGATAATACGTTAGATAAATATGACACCGAATTAGTATAGGTTCTTTAACTTGTAACTTGACATATCGCTGCTACCACTTTATTATTCATTGACATTAAATAAATATTTACTATAATGAAATGAATTGAAAATAATTTAATCCAGTACTAGTCCATATAAGCAAATACATCAGAATAATTAAATTAAATACAAATGATACAAAATAGATTAAATTATACTTAATTATTACAAAATGTTATTAATAATAATTATATATATATGTATAATAATTAGGCAAATTAACCCAATCGGCCATTATTGTAACGGTGTTTTGTTGACGTTGCTATGTTGGAGTTCCTAAATTAATCCATAAAGGTTATTAAACTACCTACTGATACGTCAATTTATTATATTATCTTACAATTAGACTAGCATTAATAGAATAGAACCGTATTATTGTTTGCCCCTACAGGGTGTCATAAACTGGCCAATGATTGTAACACCTTACTCGTATTACGTATATGACAATGCAATATTGCCTTTATTTAAAAATGTACAATTTTATGCCTCGAACATAAGTGCCAGAATGCGGTTAATTTAATTTAATGCATGTGTGTGTAGTAGTAGCTTTAATTCGCCTAGAAGTAGTTTTAATTTTAAGAAATACTTACTGTGCCCTAACAGGGTTCATGTGTGAACCCACCCTAATGTAACACCTATTTGTACCACATGGAATATGCAATAAATGAATTATGAATTATGAGGGTATACCGAAAAGCATCAGGCTGTCGTAAAAGCACAATATACCACATTATCGATTTCGCACCACCAAATGCCGAAGAGGCCTAAGGTCAGTTTTAGCGGTTTAACTCTAAATAACTTCTACAGCAATCTATATAGGCCTGTTGGCGCTAATAGTATGCATGATGCTTAAACGATTCTAGTTAAGGAGTTGAAAGGAGCATGAAACAATGAAAGGGTCATGTAATGGAGAAAATAAACTCATGGTTAAATTTAAATGTATAAAAGTATGCGCAGCAACCGCGGAACAAAATATATCCTATTTCTAACTTGAATGTTCACATTAGTATCCCCACTTACCTAAATACAAAACGACCAACAAACTTACATACTTATAAACTATAGCACTTTATAATATTAGTACATAAATACTACCCGTCTAAATGCGGAGTGTGACGAACTTGCTGTGCCCACCCACCTAAAAAGTAAAGGCAAAGACAATTAAAAGATTGCTCACAATTTTGTTCTCTTCTTGTAATCGGCTTTTTCGCCTAATGTGAAAGTTCCTTTAAGCTTCGCCCACGCTTTAAAACGCAGTAAGGGAAGCATTAGAAGTTTCGACACAAAAACACTTGGACTTTGCGTTTCACGTTAAAACTTAGACAGGAGACAGTCTGGGATGCGGAGTTTTTTGCCCATCTGATATTCGGACGTGGCAACTTCTCGTTTATATTTAAATGGCTTAAAACCGAATAAGTAATAAGTTATAGCAATATCACTCCAACCGATAGCATTTTCCAACTGACTATATTTGTTAAGGGTTTTCACATACTGTATTACTGCAGAGGCCGGCAAAATTGGTATTGCCGGCCAAGTAGACATAGGATGTATGTATATGGATGTGTGTATAGTGATTTCCTCAACAATGCAATGAAAATAAACTTGTTTTTGTTAGGGTTCCGTAGTCAACAAGGAACCCTTATAGTTTCGCCATGTCCGTCTGTCCGTCCGTCTTCGGCTTAGCTCAGTAACCATTACTACTAGAAAACTGTGATTCGGCATGGGTATATAAATCAATCACGTTGACAAAACAGTATAATAAAATTTTGTAAAATATATTTTTTTAGGGTACCTACCTCCTACACCTAAAGCGGGGAGGTTCTCGTTAAACTCGTGGTTATTTTATTTTACGAGATATTGGGCCCTAATTTTTGTTCGAGTCATGTGTCTAAATGCCGGCTAAATGGCTACTACTAGGGATGTAAAAAAATTCTTGGTATAATTGTACATATAATGAATTTAAAAGGAAAACTATCACGGACAAGTACTTAGGCATAAGTAGTTACCGAGTAATAGTCGACAAACTTAATATGTACTTGGAAATGCCAATTTTCGTACAAATCCGGCTGACGCAACCGCACCGCACGTCGATGTAACTAAGACAGACAGGCAACTACGGAACCCTACACTGCGCGTGGCCCGACACGCACTTGGCCGGTTTTTTTTTTTTAATGGCTGTACACCATGTTGTTGTGTCACGAATTGATATTGAAACAAAAGAAGGTCACTCAGATTCAAAATAATCTTTATTCAAGTAGTACCAAGGACATTCGAATTTTGTATGAAATACCTCTCAATAAGGTAGGTGATAAGTATTGGAGAAGAGTGGACGGTAATATTTAAGAAATTGTAAAACAGAAGAAGGAATAGGGTCATTACGCCGGTTACGCGACCACCTTCGGTTAGCGACCACCTGAAGGAGAAGGTTTTTTCTATTGAAGATAACATCAATTCTACAGACCCTATTGAGACAATTATTTGTACATGCATTTTTTTGTTGTTTTAGAATAGAAATCTACAAAAAAACCGAGAAAATAACCTTTCAGTTCACCAACTCAGCTAAGTGGTCGCCAACCGGCAAATTAAATTAGGTGGTCGCTAACCGGCGAAATGACCCTATATGGTGACGTCGCAAAGGCAATGTGACGACTAGCCTCACGCCAAGGAAAGTAAAGAAGATTGGAATATAAACTTTTTATTTCCATATAAAAAGGTGGCCCCATCAGTGACCTAGTCGCCAACAAAACTTTGCAGGCCTACCTTCAATTTAAGCTACATCAAAACGTTAAGTAATTTTAGGATACGGCACTCAAGGTCTTGACTGACTGCCTTTTGCCGAAATAAAAAAAATTGTACGACCTACCGCTCGCCGCACCCGAATCCCGAATCGTGTTATTTGCAGGAACATGGCGTCAATATTTCATCGCATGTTTGAGAAAATGAACAATCTCTATGAAGTTTAAACACAAGATGGCAAAGTTGAAATTGTGTGCGATCTTAAGTTTTACTAGGAAAGTTAAATAATCTCGCGCAACCAGACAAAGGGCAAAGTTTTACTGTATTTCATTATCTTTGACAGGGTACAAAATAACTATTCTTCAGCAGAAGGACTACTTACCTTTATTTTACCGCACTGTCGTTAAATTGGCGTCTCCTGAGATTCGCGCGATTTTGTATAGGTACTTTGTTTTAGTTTAGACGACGAAAAGTACTTAAAACACTCGAGCGTCGTAGTAAATGACAACCGTTTCATATGAAGGTGCGTTTTGCGGAAAATGAACAGAACCTCCTCTTAAAACTTTGGACAATAACTTTGTGATTATTTAACTTCTTGCGTTGCTTTTTTCTCCATTTGACTACATTTTTCACTACCTGACTTGACTACATTTTTCGCGAAAATACTACATTAGTGATTATTTTACTTAGTGTCACCCGTCTATTATCGTGAATAAGTGCGCTGAGCGATCTCACGACGAAGCGGAAACTACGTGGCGTACCCGTGAATAGACAAAATATTACGTCTATCTATTTAGATACATCTATTTGTCGCGCAGATAAACGGCGCGGCGCGTCGGTGAATGCCTGGCTTTAGACAGTGGACTTTTTCTACGGAAGTGCTTTTATCTAATCTATAGACAACGTAATTTATGGGTTTTGATTGTTGCCTAAGATACCTTCCAAATATATTTTTTTACTGATATTATGTACCTAAGTACTACTATTTAATTAGCTTCTGCCCGCGACTCCGCGTTTATATCGTAGCGCCATACAAACATTCATCTCTAAGGGGGGATGATTTCCGAGATACCACCCATCCTTTGTCCTTCTTCAGGATTCAAACTATCTCCATAAAAAAAGACCGGGTTGCACTCCGGGAGTGCCGGCAGAAGTGAAAACTCAATAACATTGTAACAGTTTTTCGATCAGGTCACGTGACATCTTACGGTGTCACCCTAAAAATGAATTTGGCGCATATTTATAAACAATTATCAATTATTTAGGCAGACGGGCCGCGGGCGCGTTGGCTGCGACGGGCCGGCTCGCCCGCCGCCGGTGACAAACAAAATACCAATTTGTTTTTGCCATTGCCAAATATTTTTCAAAGCTTTATCTCTTTAGGAATAACGTCCAAATTCGAACTATTCGAATTTGCAAGAACAGCGGACGGCGGCGGTGAACAAAATATCACTTTGTTTTTGCCGTTGGTAAATATTTTTCAAAGCTTTATCTCTTTAGGAATAACGTCCAAATTCGAACTATTCGAATTTGCTCAATAGCAAAACGGTGAAGGACGCGTGAACAAAATTACAAATTTATTTGCAGAATATGCTATTGCAAAAAGTGTTTAACGGCTTTATACTCTTACGAATAGCGTTCAGTTTTGAATGAAGTCGAATCGGCTAGCAGCAAAATATAAAAGTTTGTGACCTCCTTCACATCTGACGTCACAAAAATCAGTCGCGTATTTTACCATTTTTCCCCATCCCAAAAAGTGCTCAGCGCCGCTAAAGAAGTTTTCACTTCAAAAATCTCAATCAGTTCAGCGGTTTAGGCGTGGAGAGGTAACAAACAGACAGACAGACAGACATACAGACAGATACACAGACACACATTTTCATTTATATAATCAGTAGGAATATTATATTGATTAATACGAAATACCCATTACATAACAATGTGCGAGTTTCCAACCCTGCCAGGGGGAACGTTTATGAAGATTTCTTAGTTTCCAAGCCACAGTAATGTTATTCGCTACGCGCTAGTGCGGCTCACCCGCCGGTCACCCGTCACGAAACTAGACCTCTACCTACGCTCAGTTACTACGCATCGCGGTGTCAAGATATATTTGTGGGTGAGCGATGAGGTGAGCTTAAAACAAGTTACAGAATAGAGGGGCTGTAAACAAAGGTAAACGTCCGTCCTCGACGTCATCATGAACTGGACACTTTATGTGAAAGAGACACGGCTTGAATTCGAATTAAGAAAATCCTCTTAGTTCTAATTTAACCCATATTGCTTTGCCAAAGTGCCCCCCGTGTGGTGTCCGGTTAGAGTTTCACTACCCTATTTCTTCCCGTGGGTGTCGTAATAGTCCACTAAGGAAGCAGTGTTGAAGTGTGTTGTGGGCGGCTAGCAACCTATCACTGTGATATCACATTTTGTCGATCTTTTATGCCCACATTTAAGCTAAAAATGGCGCTGGAACATAAGTTTCATGTGCTCTGCCTACTTTGGGAATAAATGCGTGAATGTATGTTTAACTAGCGCGTCGAGGATAAGGACGTTTACCTTATATGATCCTGCTGTCGCATCAAATCACATTAAAGTCGAATAAGTACCAAGAACACGTCTCTAGAGCAAAAATAAGTTAGGTAAATCGTCGCTGTCTGTTTCTGAGACGAACTTATATTTGCTTTCAGCTGTTTGGAAAGTTTTCTTGCCAGCGGCAGCCTTCAGTGTCAGACGTCAGACGTTATCAAGTCAACTAACTTACGACAACAACTTGAAGGTACCTCGTATGGAACATGGATTTATTTAAGGACCGAATAGATAATGTACAGTCAGCTTCATATACGATATGATACAGAGAGAAAGAATATAATGAAAAAATAAACCATCTTATCTAGCATCTCATCTTACCTAGCATAGTTAGTAGCCAAAAAAGCCAAATAATGGTACACGACTTCATCACTGTACGAATAAGGGTGTGTCAAAACAAAAAAGGAGTATATGTATGTTTGCCCGCGATTATCTTGCGTTTGGCTGAACCGATTTATCTACAGTTTTCACCGAAACGTTGTGAATTTCACGGTGGTGGTTTTAATATACAATTTATGGATGTTGTGTTTGTATTTAATTATGTACAGCGATTTATTTCAACCAATTCAGATAATTTGGGTGTGACAAATGGCTTCTTATTTATTGATTTCTCAGTGATTTATACTAAGTAAAATCGTTCGTATAAAGCCTACGGTCACTTTGGCATTTTTCAGGGGAGGCCTATGTCCAGCAGTGGACGCAGCAGCGTCTTAGTCCTCGACGTGGCACTAGTGTATGACATGTACACTGTACAGTTTATGTCAAAGTGGCTTAAAGTCGAATGAAAAAAAAAACCAACCTAGTTCGAATTTAACACATAATGCTTATACATAAAGTGCCCTTGTGGAATAACGTCGAGGACTAGGTCGTTTAACTTATAGAACATATTCTTCAACTTTCGATACTTTTCCAAGAAACAGTAAAATCGACCAAACAGTCGCAAAAACATCGCGTTTTTTTCAGTCTGAAAATAATTTATCTACTTACAGATAGTAAAGGTAATTTTGTTTTGCAAGCGCACCGTGTTTGCCGTGTTTCGGTAAATATTTACCGTTTTCTCGTATTTCGTTTTGTTCACGATACGGGCGTGCGATTTATTTTAATTCTTGATGCAGGAAAACGTATTGCTGGAAAAATTCCACTCTGAAAAGGACCGAGCTTATTTTTACCGAAGATTTCGCATTATTTTGATGTTGGAGCATTTTTGAACGCATTAAATTAGGCATATCTGGCAAGCCAGAGACTTCTAAAGTCATCGTGATAAGTTGTTATGCTGTGTGCCAACCACCATTACAGCTGTCAAAGTAACCTTAACATTAAGTTCTGGTTTTCAAGTAAGGGTTACATTTGTTCTCTACTAACACTACTTAAATACTAGTGTTATTATTATTATTATCGTATTGACGAGAGACATCATTCTGATCTTGACACGTTTTATTGTTATTGACCCTGTACATCTCTGACAATATAACATAAACACAATACAACATAAACATATAACATTAATGTTATATGTTTATGTTGTATGTTGACGCCTAGAGACCGTATACATCTCTTAGAATCATTATTAATTGTATTTGGACGCTCAGAGACCTTATACATCTCTGGAATACTGAATAATAGCATTAACTTCTGTTAACACATTCAGAGCCAATGACGACACATATGCGTCAGACCGCCGTAGTCGCTTTCCGCTACATACGAGGAAAACCACGCGATCGGCTACGAGCGTAGCGCGTAGCGATTCTTGGCCCGGAATGGGTTAATGCTGAGACAGATCTTATATCGAATGTAATGGTCATATTTTGCAATTTTGTTTTGTTTACATTAACTTAGTGACATTTAGTTTGTAAACCTTTTATATATAATTTTAAATTATTATTGTGTAAGATAACTATTTTATTGTAAATTACCGTTTGACATGTAAAAGTGCCCTTGTGGCCTATTTGCAGAATAAATAATTGATTTGATTTGATTTGATTTGAACAATGCATGAATAACAGATTTTTATGTGACGAATGGCGATGAGAGAGTTAACCCTTCGTAAGACTGAACCCGGATCAGTGCTAGGTATAGAAAATTGACTCAGAGACTGAAACTAAAAAAAGTATAATCTTTCAGCACTGTCAGTGTTCAGCATCCGGAAGATTTCAAGAGCATGTAGGTATTTCAGAGGGGTAATCACATAACGTTCCGAACGTGCGTTAGGACAATTTAACTGTAATGTTTCCATATAAAAAGTGACATCTACCTGACGCGCGTACAATGCGTTACGTGATCGACCTGCTGGTCCCGTTTAAAATCGAAAAACGGTCTGATTTAGTACGCAATTTAGTTAATTATGTAGTTTACGATCAGGGTGGAAATGATATAAGTTGCGGCTTTCTTTAAATAACAAGTTGACGACGCTAGAATACTCATATTACTTATGAGCTCACTGTCACATGACATGACTTTGCATTAACCGTGAAAGGCGCTATAGCTTACGAATTATTATTATCAAAAGCTTTTATTTACCTTGCCGTGTTAGTTAGGTAGAAGTTCTGCAAAGAATGAAGAAAAAAATGGAACTTTTGGAAACAGTAAAGAAAAGAAAAATCTGATATTTTGGACATATATACCGTAGCAACTATATATCAAATTCTAAGGAAAATAATAGAAGGCAAAATGGAGGCAAAAGAAAAAGAAGGAAGCTAGCCTGGATGGATAATGTTAAAAGCTGGACTCATACTGATGAGGCTGCCAACTTGAGAAGAATGGCACAGGATAGGAATAAGTTCCGACAGATGGTCGCCGACGTCCGTCCGATGAGCACATGGCACAGAAAGAAGAAGATTAGTTAGTTACATGTTCATCGTCATCATCATATCAGCCGAAAGACGTCCACTGCTGGACATAGGCCTCCCCCAAAGAGTGCCAAAGCGACCGGTCCTGCGCCACGTTGCGGGAATCCGCTGGATGTGGGACTCCCGCAACCTTTGCCAGGTCATCGGTCCACCTTGTCGAGGGCCTACCCACGCCGTGCCTTCCAGTACGTGGTCACCACTCGAGAACCTTTCCGCCCCAACAGACATCGGTTCTACGTGCTATGTGCCCCGCCCACTGCCACTTAAGTTTAGCGACGGTCCAAACACTAAAGAACACTCACTCATCTGGCTGGGACGGTATTTTCTCTTTCTTTCTTAAGCTCGCTGTTTATACTTTAGCCCTCCCAATCAGCATGATATGTAACCTCTGTTTCAACACTGGAAAATTTCCAGACCCACTAAAAAAATCGGTGGTCGTACCTATCTATAAGTCGGGGGATCCAGAGACTGCATTGCAAATTACCGGCCCATCTCGTTACTGCCTACTCTAGCTAAAGTACTAGAAAAAATAATTAATAGAAGATTAAAGAACTACCTGGAGACCAATGATCTCCTTAGCGCTAATCAACACGGGTTCAGAGAACGTAAATCAACTGTCGATGCGGTGCAACAACCAACTTCATTCCTTGTTGACAAACTAGATAATAACAAAAAAACACTTGGTATCTTCTTGGACTTAAAAAAAGCGTTTGATACAGTGTCTGTCCCCATACTTATAAAGAAAATGGAGAATATGGGTGTGAGGGGATTACCACTGCAACTGTTCCAAGACTACCTTACAAATCGTAAACAAGCAGTAAGAGTAGGAGATCAATTCAGTCTCGAAAAGCCTATCAACTACGGAGTGCCTCAAGGTAGCTTCCTAGGGCCAACGCTTTTTCTTGTCTACATAGACGAACTCTGTAGGATGAAGATCAGTGATGCTCAAGTAATAACGTTGGCCGATGACACTGTGCTGCTGTTCCACGGGAAATCCTGGACGGAAGTTAATGATACTGCTCAATTCGGTTTTAACATTGTTATGGAATGGCTAAATTACAATTTACTTACTCTCAACCTAACCAAAACTAAAATAATTCCATTTAGTGTTAGAAATATGAATCGACCTACAGAAGGAACTATCGCTATAAAAGCACAAAAATGTTCAGATCCCTCTAGGTGCCACTGCGAAGTTATCGCTGAAACCACAAGTCTGTGATATTTGGGAATACATGTCGATAAGAACCTTAACTGGCAAAAACACATAGATAGCCTTACTGGAAGAGTGAGAAAACTTATCTAAATTTTTAAAACCTTACGGCATGTTTGTGACAATAAGCTACTCACCTCAATTTACCACGCATTATGTCAATCTATCATGAGCTACTGTATCACTGGTTGGGGAGGTGCAACAAAAACGGCGATGCTGAAACTAGAGAGAGCTCAGTGGGTCGTACCTAAAGTAATGACTTTCAAAACTTATTGCTGCTCCACACAGCCCTTATACCAGCAGACTTCGGTTTTAACTGTAAGACAATTATTTATTAAGTATCTTCTACTAGCACAACACAAAAACCCACCTGATTACTCTGCATCCCGAAGAAGAAACGATTTAGTATATTCCATTCCGAAGCATAAGACCAAGTTTGCAAAGCGCTTTATAAAGGTTCTTGGACCAGCTCTCTATAATAAAGTGAGTAAAAACATAAGTCTACGTTCACTTGCATCATACGCCGGCATTGCCGCTATGATTTTGTCACTCACCCGCATTCTTCCCTTATTGTTAGTATTTCATAAATCTGTCTTTTTCCTTTTTCTTATATATTTAGTATTTAGCTAAGTAAACGCAAAATTTAAACAACGATGATGGCGAATCCTGTTCCACCGTGATACAGTATGATTACTAGTACGGGGAACAGAGGAAGCTTACTCCGAGTATTAAAAAATATTTTAGATACGTAATTGTTTACACCTTAGCATTTAATACTGGGTGGCGCGGGACCGGTAACTTTGGCACTCTTTGGGGGAGGCCTATCTCCAGCAGTGGACGTCTTTCAGCTGATATGATGGTGATGAGGTAAATATATAAACTTTCAGGACATACGAGGAGGAATGGATTTCAAATATAACAATTACAAAAACATTGTATATTTCGAACTGTTCCGCTATGTGTATTGTTTTATAGATACACAAACATAAATGTCTTATTTTGTTTTAAGTTATCTAATGTGTAGTGCTTACACACATCTATCTTATTTTTTCATTTTTGTTTATTGTGTCATTTAATGTGTCATTATTTTGAGACATCTATTATTGACAAATTAGAATAAAGGTACTTAATTAATTATAGATTGTGATGATCTGATTAGGTTTTCTGGGTTTCCCTTATCCTTGCAACAAATGTTGAACCATGGTTGTTATTACACTGTCCCAGGAAACACTCGGAAGTCACATGCTCTGCCTAGGATTGTGTTTTGGATTTTACGAGTATATAGGACATAATAAATACCTATAAAAAGTCAAGGATTATTTGATATTGACAATATAATACGATAGATTTGTGCCCAGTCAACCATCTTTAAAACACCCTCCAAAAGAACTCGTGAAAAGTATTACCTCACAAATAAAACCAATAAAACCTTTTTCCTGACCTTTAACTTTATTTAGATCTCAAAAGAAAAAAACCCGGAGAAGTTCGAGTCGGACTCGCCCACCGAGTTCCGTATTTAATTAAAAATGAATTTTTAGATTTGTTCCTGTACTCGTAGCATAAGACGATTGCAAAGTTTCGTAGTTCTAGGTCAAAGGAAAATACCCAATCAATTTTGATTCCCTTGAGAGTGCCCAAATATAGTTTTTTGCGGCATAAACGACCGTAACCGTACCGACTTATATTTTTTTAACTTAATTTGTGTTTTTACAGCTTCTAGGGACCTCTTGGTTTTAATTTCAACTCCGTAGTTTCATGCGTTCCCAAGATAAAGGGTCTTGCTTGACAGACGTGCGCTAGACAGACAGGCAGACGGACAACAAAGTGATCCTATGAGGGTTCCGTTTTTCCTTTTGAGGTACGGAACCCTAAAAACAATAGGGAATATGCATGTGATTTAGAAATGGACAAAAAAAATCACGTGTAATCTATATTGCTTAATAAATATACACACATGATTATTTTTTCAAATTATCATGTTTCTATTGATAAAATAAATTGTTTAAAAGTACTATTTTTCAAATTCCCTCGCAAATTTCCAAAACGCAACGCTATTGGCGGAGCGAAACGTGACGTCACCGTGCAGGTCGTTAGTATGATTATTGAAAGTTATTCGCATTGTTTGGCCGCTTTTTATGATAAATAATCAGTGTTTTTTGGTAATTATTAAGTGAAAAAAGACTCGCCACAATGACTGAAGGCGGTTTTGTCAAGGCACAGTCGGATAATCTGCCTAAAATTGATGTGTTCATGATGACTAAATTTAATACATACTTCGCAAATATTTGTGACTTTACGTCCGCTGAACTAAGAGGAGTAAAAGCTGCAAGGTAAATAAGTTACAGATATTCAATAAATTTTCATATTCCTTGTTTTTATACTCGTGAGATTGGTCAATTAAATAATTATAACCTATTTTGGCGATTCAAATAGCTAGACTTTTAAACGACTTCAAATAGGTGTCTTTGTTAAATAAGTGGAATAAAAAACTAGTAGATATTTATCCATACTATATACTATTTTACTATACTATAACTTTATATATTATATATACTAACTTCTGCCCGCGACTCCGTCCGCGTGGAACTCATTTATATCGTAGCTCCATACAAACTTTCACCCCCACTTCATCCCTTTGGGGGATATGGGGGGAGCTACGATATAAACGAGTTCCACGCGGACGGAGTCGCGGGCAGAAGCTAGTTATATTATATATTTTATATATACTTACTTAATAATAAATTATAAATGCGAAAGTGTGTCTGTCTGTCTATTTGTTACCTCTTCACGCTTAAACTGCTGAACCGATTTGGATGAAATTTGGTATAGAGATAGTATAAACGAGTTCCACGCGGACGGAGTCGCGGGCAGAAGCTAGTATTATATAATCAAAGATATGTAGGTACCTATTAGGAATGTTAAATGTTGAGAACATCTTTATGAACTTTAACAAACTAGGTTGTTTTCGTCAAGGCTTATAAATAAAACAAATGTGTGTAGGTCACTCAGTAAAAAGGATTAAATTCTTTTAACTTTCTTCGATCAACAGTGCAAACAAAGAAACTTAGCTAAAACGTTTCTTGATCATTATCAACACTCGTAGTCAGCTGTTGATCAACAAAAATCATAATATTTGTAACATTAATAACTAAAAAAATTGGGAATCAGAATAGTTTTATGAATAAGTATATAATACAATTTTGAGGTTTTGTTGGGAATGCGAGTTTTTCCCCTGCGGTGCTGATTCCGGTTCCTCCTTCACTTCGTTCAGTACCGTGCTTCCGGGACTCAAAGAGCTGTCAACCCATACTTTTACCCTCTTGGGTTCTCCCATTTTTTCTGAAGCCATCCCGGAGGCCTTCGAAGTGAGAAGGCGGCTTCTTCTGTCTGCTGGGGAGAGGTTGAAGCTGCTATCAGCGCACGTGGCTCTTATTTTGCTACGGGTCTGTTTCGCTGTTCTTTTTTTTTTTTTTTTTTTTATGATATAGGAGGCAAACGAGCAGACGGATCACCTGATGGTAAGCGATTACCGCCGCCCATGGACACTTGCAACACCAGAGGTGTTGTGAGTGCGTTGCCGGCCTTTAAGATGGGAGTACGCTCTTTTCTTGAAGGTTTGAAGGTCGTATCGGTCCGGAAATACCGCAGGCGACAATCCATTCCACAGTTTAGCTGTGCGAGGCAGGAAGTTTCTGGAGAAGCGCACAGTTGAGGACTGCCAACCATCTAAGTGGTGAGGATGGTAATGTTGTCGCGTTGGACGATGGCGAAAAGAAGCGTTCCCAAACTAACCTATTTTTTGCGCACGGTTCCGACTTGGCTTCACCCGGTGCACACTGACTCTTTTGATTGTGTGTTGAAGGAGTCAGTGGAGTACCTGTTGAATGTCTCTCTCAATTCGGACCAGTGGGACCTGGCATCTTTACCCATTCGGTTCGGTGGGTTGGGCGTAAGGCGCGCGCGGGATGTGAGTCTGCCAGCTTTCCTGGCGTCGGCGGAGGGGGTTGTGGACCTTGTCACTCAGATTCTTTCCCGAGATGGTGCCAAGGCTACTATACCTTTTGCTGCCGATGCTTTGTCAGCGTGGAGGACTCTCAACTCGGGTGCGCCAGTGCCTGAGAAACTTGACCGCCAACGGATGTGGGATGACATAGGGGGGAAGCGGACGCTGGACGGCCTGGTGGAGGGCGCGGTAGGTGTGGATAGGGCAAGGCTCATGGCCGTATCAAGGCCAGAGTCTGGGGCGTGGCTGCACGCTCTCCCTTCTCCGCATTTGGGTACGCTTCTTGATAATGACTCATTGCGGGTGGCCGTGGCTCTTCGCCTGGGCTGTGATGTTTGTGAACCACACATATGCATCTGCGGCGCTATGGTGGAGAGCAGCGGTCATCATGCACTGAGTTGTTGTCGTTGCGCAGGAAGGTTCCCACGTCACCACGCCCTTAATGATATTGTTCGGAGGGCGCTTGTGTCAGCAAATGTGCCGTGTATGCTGGAACCTCCTGGCCTTAGCCGATCTGACGGCAAAAGGCCTGACGGTTTGACCTTGGTGCCCTGGCAGAAAGGCAAGTGTCTGCTCTGGGACGCGACGTGTGTCAGCACTTTTGCTGCTTCTCACATTAGTCGCACCTCGCGGGCGCCTGGAGCAGCGGCTGAGCTGGCGGCAATGCGGAAGAGGGACAAATACTCAGGCCTATGCAATTATTTATTTGTTCCGCTTGCGGTGGAAACGACTGGGTGTTGGTGTTCGGAGGCCAAAACCTTTTTTAGGGAAGTGGGGCGTCGTTTGCAGGAGAGAGGCCTGGATCCCCGCTCTGGGTCATTTCTGGTGCAAAGGCTAGCCATAGCTGTGCAGCGCGGCAATGCGGCTAGCGTGATGGGAACCTTTGCACCTGGAGTGGCGCGGGGCGGGTTATTCGATACTTAGTTTTTAGTTTAGATTAGTAGGGTATTTTAGGCTTAGGTTTCTAATTTTAATGTATTGTTTTATTTTTATTCTATTGTGTGACATGTATTTTGTATTGTAGTGTAATGTTAAATGAATTACAATATAAATTAAAGCTATTTTGAGGTTAGGTTATTGTTTACCTATATTGTTCGCGAGTCGTAATAAAAAAGATTTTAGGTACATACATATTTAATACTCACGTCGAAATGATCTTCACAACAATATAAACTACTCAAGCACGATACATTATCTCTCCTCATCGCCTTACACCACTTTATCCTTATATTTGCACCTTTGGGCATATGAAAATATTTGCAGTTTTAATGTGATTTTCACACATAGGGACAATACAATATTTATAATAAGCTTTTGTGTGCTCTTCCATTACAATAAGTTGATCTTATAAGCTTTAATCACTCACATTTATTTAAAGTGTGAATCAAACACTTTGTTGTTAATTTGTTTAAGAACCGCCGTGCACTAAGCTGCACGGTGACGTCACAAATGAGCGCGCCAAAATGGTGGCGTTTTGATCGTCCGAAAATGATAGTAATTTTAATTATTTTTTTTTAGCTTATTTAATAATATTGTGAAAGTGTTATATTTTTTTCCGGTTATATAATTACTTATAGAATAGATAAAAAAAATAAAAAAATGTCATGAATATTCCCTATTGTGATTTACAATCGCAGTCTTCAAATCCCGAGCTTTATGCGAACATACAATAATATTTACCTCCACCACTCGAACGCGTACTCTGCGTAGAAATAAAATTATTCAGAGCAAATCCACCACTTACTTCAATAACGTGTCATATCTCATTCACCTTTTATTACAATTTGAGCTTTGAGACACGCGACAAATGGTTGATTTTGCACCAACGGTTTCTATTTAATACGACGTAGCGTAAGCAAATAGGAATGGGTCGATCGTTTGGATTTTGCACTCGACTTCGTACGCTTTACGACTCAAATTAGGTTACAAGTTATACATTTTATCATAAAATAATTTGGACGTTGTTTGCGTCCGCTATATTCTTTATTTCTTACGTGATACGGTTGTGAATTGCTTGGTTGGTTGATTTGGAGCTATTGTTTGTAGGCATCATTGTTCGAGTATCACTTGCTTGTTTGGGATTAGATTCAACAAATTGGTTACCTCAATAGATTAAATGTAATTCCTATAGTCTATAAATCAACTACTTATATTATATGTAACTCTTTTTCAAGGTGTTATTTACGGGGGTGAAGTGGAAATTATCGCGTCCGCTGTTCTGACTAGATTTGGAAACAATAAATGGAAACAATAAAGACTGATTTTCAGATATAATATATGATTCTTTACCATAGGGTCATTTATCTGATTTAATCGATACATGATTGCTTAAAATTTACTAAAATAAAAATAATAATTTGGGTTTACGTTACATTTATTTACACAAAAAACTAATTAAATTACAGAGGACAGGTGTTCTCATATGGCATACGTTAGGTTACTAAAGTTACTGACGAACACTGTGCTGCTGCGTGTTGCGTTAAGAGGAAACTTTGTAACTTTGTAAAATGTATTGCTGTCGCGCCAACCTCAAGCCTCCCCCCGCAGAGCGCGATAGAGACAACTGCAGCTTCGACCGAAAATACCTATTAAAAGTACATAAAACAACGTTTCGTAGTCCCCAGATTTCTTCTCCAAAACTTGACTATTTAACTATTTTTTTATTAAAAATCAAAGAAAGGCTTTGGCCGTGTTCCTATGTTTTCCTTTATTTAATAATCTAGTCAAAATTGTATTCTGTTTGTTTGAACACAGCGGAAAATCTGTCATTTTTTTAGGTTTTTCAGGTTTAGGTTTTTGGATATCTCTTTTAAGAATAAATTTATGAAAAAAAGGAAAACATAGGAACATGTCAATAGTAGCCATAGATTTATGGAAAAAAAAATTGCTCTACTGCCATTATCCAGGGAAAAAACAGGGGACTACGTTTCTATGGAAAAACGCCCCTTGTGTTTCCTCTTAGCCCGCAATTAAACTAGGATTGTAACAAAATTATACTAGGATTGGAAGGGGACAAACTCATCGAACTTTTTTCTGACCCAATCAGAAAAATCCTAAAGAAAGTTCAGGTCAAGAGTCCCCTAACTAAACCGACGAGCATGCATGGACAATGTAATGAAAGCGAATGAAACAAGGTTTCTCAAGATCGTAGCAAGTGGAAATCCGTGATCTCTGCCTACCCCTCCGGGAAATAGGTGTGATTGTATGCGTATGTACACATAATCACGCTCTTTAGCGATAAGGCCGCCTGTTGTTTGCCTCTGCTCTTATTTATATTCGCTGTTTTCTGTACTACTGTTCTGTATTAAGTTACTACTGTTATTCAAGATTATGCATTTCCTACTCGTATCATCAAAATTCAAATACTAGCTAGATCATTAAAGTAGAAACCATTTAAAAATAAAAAAATCTTAGTTGTTGAAATCCAAGACTTAAAAAGTTTAAAAATTCGGTCGCGACCCCTAAATCTTATCCAAAGATAAAAATACAAAACATACGTTATTTTTTCACGTATTAGAACAATACAAGAATCAATGAAAATTCAACTTTTCGATTTTTAAGGACCACATTAATGTATATATGTATACTAGGATTTAGGATTGCATGGTGAATTGCGGGCCACTCGCAAAATCTCAGCGGGCCGCTGGTTGAGTATAGCTGACCTGGCATGTCGTCCTCACCTTCTGACCCCGTATCATGGTCGGCCTTATCCTATAAGTGACAAGACAGGAGCGTCGTCTCGTTCTATCGAACGGTGTCAGCCAGTGACGGACGCTCTATCTTGTCACTTATCGTGTGATAAGGCCGACCATGGTACGGGGTCTGAGGTTATCTGTAGTCGTTCTACATCGGGTAACCGATTGAGCTGAAGTCTGGCAACATCCATTATGGATTAGGAAATTAGATCGAATTATAAACTTAACTCTAGTCTACCCCAATTCATATCACCAAGCGCTGAACAGTTTTAATGTTTCCAGATCGATCTTCCACGGAGATGGTACCCTGGGACCCGAGGCTGATCGGTCTCCATTGAAACTTCTGACTTGACTAACTTCGGTATGGTAGTTTTAGCGGAATTAGCCTTCGTGATCACCAGATGCACTTTGAAAATTATGGTTCAAATTTTAACGTTTCAAACAGGGAACGATCTAACTAATTTACCTATACTTATTAACCGAAATGAAAAAAAAGGTTCTCAAATAGGTTGTATTTTTTATTTTATTTTTTTAATGTTTGTTACCTCAGAAGTCCGTCATTGATGACCGATTCGATTTTTTTTTTGTTTGTAAGTATGTGCTTCCAGGTGGGTCCCATTTTTTTCAAAATTCAGTTGGATGATGGGATCCATGAGGAATTGAGGGAACTCCTCAATTATATTAGGCACGCGTGTAGTGATTTTGGTATTTTCTATTATAACTAGTGTAATTACACCCGGAAATCATAAATTTGGTGGAGTGGAATTGATGATGAAGACCACAGATGACTTATGGAATTCCTCAATTATGTACTTAAAAGTACAAAAGTATATTACAGATTCTGATAAGATTCCGTTTAAATAGCAACTAATGAAGTGCCAAAGGTGATCCTTGTGGATTCGACGGAATTCCTCAAATATTATCGGCCCACATACAGCGATTCGGTCTTTTTCTCTAATACTCGTAATCAAGGCATTTGCTCTCGGAAATCAGTTCATGTGGTAAATTGGAAAATAAATGTGGAAATATTCTCGTGCCTTGGCGGAGTACTAAATTGAAGTCGGTTAAAACTATGTTTTTTAAGTAAATTATATCATAATCATATCATATCATGTCTTGGTTGGAATTATGAGTTCACTGAGAAGTTCCTGAGATAGTGTACTTATCACATACACTCACGCGCATACACAAACGCTAGTAGTTCCTACACACTCACACACTCCCATACACACAATCACACGCACGCACACACATACAACTTTTACTTAATCCTAATGTATCTACTTTTATTCTGAATGTAATTTTTTTTTTCTCTTCTGTGTCATCCGCACTCCTGAGATCCCAAGATACAGGCGTTGCCTAGTTTGGGGTCCATAGGACATATCATATCCTAACAACGTAATTACTTTTTGGCAAATAAATAATTTATCATTATGTCTTTCCCGCTGACGCAACAATGATGTCCCGGAACTTTGGGAGGCGTGCGTGGAGCTAGGTACCTACAAAGTACCAACTGAGACAACACGTAGAGGCCCTTTTGACAATTTAATGAAATGCAAGGAGTACACCGAGCGGATGCTGTCCCTGCCCGTGTCATGGGACATACACAGAGACAGCACCCGCTGGGGTGTATAGGGCCTATTGATGGTTGATGGAACCTAAATGAAACGGGTTATTGGGTTAAAATGATGGACTAGTGGCTGGGCTATTGGATGAAACATCGGACGCCTGCCTAATAAAACTGTCTCACTTTTTATCTCTGGCAGACGGTGACTCGCCAACTGCTAGATGGGCCCCTATTAATAGCGACATTAAAAAATGGCCTAACGGCAACACCGGTCAGAGAGCTGGGGGATAGAGAGGTGGCACTGGACTTTAAACATATAGCCAACTCGCGACTTAGGTGTCCACATCAACCCTCGAGCAACAGCTCTTGCGACTCCACTCTGGTACCAGTAAAGGCAAGCCAGAGGCTGGGGGCCTGTCCAACCATCCACCCGGTCGGCTCAACCCGACCACAGGACACCACCAGCACGGCTAGCACGCGACGGCGCGCGAGCTCTCTCGATTTTTCTCGCACTATCCGTCTCTCTCTTATTAGAATACTTAGAGCAAGAGGTGCGATATAAATCGAGAGTATGTCGCGGCCGTCGTGTGCTAGACGTGCAGGAGTACTCAGGTACGTAGGGTCGCTACTCCCTAACAGCCCGCCACAAGCTGCCTTACGTTGACTGATTGCACCAGAAATCTGGTGGGTGATGGGGCCGTCACATCCCTACGCCTTATTATTATTATTATCATTAATCCTGCAGGCGTCGCATGATTGCCATCACTTATCGCCGTGGATAACACGTTCTGACATGTATGCGAGTGCGAGAGTGACGGATGTCTTATTCACAACGATAAGTGATATAAAACGGCAACCATTGTTACGCACGTCGGTACGGTGGCGAAGCGGCGGAAAAATTAAAAAGGTTTCATATAGTTTATATATTTTCATCACACTTGGTTGAAAAGGGCTTCATAATGCGCAGACATACAGAGCTGTAATAGCCTGTGTTACGCCCACGGGCATAATGGTTTTTTTCTTAAATTGTATCTGTCACTCATGCGGCAGTTACAAAGCAAAGAGGTTTTATATCAAATACGATGTCTCAAAACGTATTTATAAATAAATTTAAACTTAAAAAACTACTGAAACATGTTTAACTGAATCTGGGGGCACGGGAGTGCCCCCGCCAAGACGAGCCAAGCGAAGCGCAAGGGCACTACCTACCTTTTCTCGAAGCACTTCGTCGTATTTTTGAACCTTCTTAACTTGGGTTCGGATTATACCAGATAAACAAAATTTTCGGGATATGATGTTAGTGGTTGACTTATTAAAACTATAAAGTTTCAATTGCATAGCTCTTATATTTTAGATTTTATTGATATCTAAAATACCCCGATTTCGTCACTGACTCACTGATGATCATCAATTTTCTTAAGGTTCTTCCTGAAGTCCTAGAAAGCTGAAATTTGGTATGTAAGCTAGTAATAGTATACAAACAACGAAAAAATCTTAAAACTTGAATTTTTTTACCCCAGCAACCCCTTAAACTAGGGGGTGAAAGTTTGTATGAGACTTCCGCAAATTGAAAATTTATGTAGGGACTCCTTGTTATAAATAATATAATACCCTTTAAATTAGGGGATGGTAGAATGTATGGGTTTTCTCATTCTGAGGTGAAAACCCATACATCAATCCCATCAAATTCAAATAGTATTTTTTTAAGGAAGTCACGTACTCAATGGCGTGACTCATCTAGTGTAAGGGATAAAATTACCGCGACATATGTTAATCCACGGTAATAATATATACAAAATTATATATATATATACTTAAATTATAATACCAAACGCAAATAGAAATAACACGCCGTTTGATGAATAAAAAGTAGGAAATCATATGGTTAAAATTACGGTATCATTATTACTTTACAATATGAATTTAGAATCTTATAGCTTCTTTAATTGAATTCAAAATAACACAAGTACGACGTGTCCTTATGGCACCCGACAGCTGATATTACAGCCCGAAATACAAATTTTATATCAAACTTCGTGCATTGTTTTACTTACGTGTTAGACTTACATTCAAATTACAAAATTATATATATATATTTTACGAACCAATATTATCTTATCAATGACCCATATAGAAATTGTTTTCATAGAGCACAAATATTCGTTATAATTAGTATAGACCCAAATACCTACAAACACCGAATTTTAACCATATCGTAATAAAATCATTTCAGCAGATTTAGTAAAATCTTTTTTTTTTAAATCGGTATGTATCCGAGAAGGCTAAGACATGTAAGTTTTTCACAGTACGATTAGACTGATCACCTAAAAGTAAACGAAATTCTTATATGACGATGTTTTCAAGGATCATGCATAGTAGTGAAACATAAAATAAGTGAATCATATTAGCAAAAAGATGCATAGCCTATTATTATTATTAGGAGCAAAAGACTCCGACGGCAGTTAATATACGCGACGACGTATTATTAAATAAGATATACAGTACCAGAGACCATGATACCGATGGGCTAAATGCATATAACTAATATGATAAAGTGAAAAGTAAGATAATTTCAAATAAATATATAAAAAATAATGAAAAATATATTAAATGAAAAGAAATGAATATGTAAAAATCATTAAAATAAATCAACATAAAAGGAAAAATTAATATATTTATTTTTAAAAACAGTGACACTAGATTATATTTTAAATAGAAAAATAAGCTATAACTTTCATCATATTCAATTCACTAGATTATATTTTAAATATGTTCAATTTATTATAAGACAATATTACATTAGAAGAATAAGCTATTATTAACATTATATTCAATAAACTAGATAATAATTTAAAAGAAGAAATACCCAAAATATAAAAATAACAAAATAATATTTAAAATGAAGGAAAAATCTATTATATCCATTATATTTCAGTTCACTAAATAACTAACAAAAAACAAACCCAAAAATTTTTTAGTTGTAAATTTATATTCAAAAAATTAAATTAAATAACTGACCAACAAAAATTAACGAATAAAAGAGCAAAAACAAGTGAATCGTTCAGCTTACAGCTAATAAGTTCTCCAACTGTGATTGGCCGTTAACGTTAACTTGGCGGAAATCCTTAAAAAGAAACAAAAATAATAATAATAATAATACAAATAGGAATAATATAACTTTTATAAAAACGACAAAAAGTGTATAGGTGATATAAGGGATGCGCCAGGTACAAGGCAGGCAGGAAATCTTTGGATGCTGATCATGATTCGGTCGAGATATCAATCGCGAGAGCCCCTTAGACACATGGTAAAGTGTTAAATGAACTGTCTGTTTACACATATATTGATATGTGTGCGCGCTTAATAAATTAAATAAATGAACAGTATCTTGTACCTTAAGCAAATGATTATATTATATGTAAGGTCGGCCGACCACGTAAATGCGTAGCCCTAAACACCTAAAAACTTAAAAAAATAAAACCTAAAAAAACCTAAAAATCTAAAAAACCAAAAAACCCACAAATAAAAACCTAAAAAAAACTAAAACAAAAACTAAACTAAAACGTAAAAACAACAGCTATATGCCTAGGTACAACAGATTAACCAGGCTACAAGTGAGAAAAAACACTCCGACAAAAATAAATTAAAAATGGATTAAAATAAATATAAAAATGATAAATAAACGATAATAATGAAAAAATATATAAACAAAGAATTTTTGAACGTGTAAAATTAAATAAATAAATATAGTAACCAAGAAAAATATGTAAAAAAGCTCTCAAAAAGATAAATACTAACGAAAAATATTGAAGGTCAAAATAAAAGAAAATAAATATTAAAAGCGTAAAAACATCAAATAACATATATATATATATATACATAAAAAAACAGAACTTGCCATTATTTAGAGCAAATTTTGTTTTATTCAATTAATATTTTTAAACACCCAATAAGGAAATACTAGTAAAATATTTTTATCACGTAGAAGTAATCATATAATAAAAAAAAAAAAATATAATAAAAAAAAAATATATGTATCATTTGATTTTAAAATAACTCTATTTACTGTAGATTAAGAGATTTAATTACAAATAAAATAAAAAAATAAAACGGAAAAACAGTGGTAATCAAACTACACACAGAAACCATAAAACATCAATCAATTCAAGATCACCTTTTCAAGTTCAAGTTTAAATAATATGTAATATCAGGAAAACATAATATTTTACACAATCAAAACTAAACTATGTTGCTATTAACAATAAAACCCAAATTAAAAACTTACCGTTTCACAGCACACTGCACCAAACTACACACAAAGTTATTGTCCATCTTTCATAGTTTCATGAACACTGCCTACCCCTTTTGAGAATAAAGGCGTGAATCTTTAAATGAATTTACACAAAAACATACATACAAACCGGGAACACACACGAACACGGCACTAAACCGTATAAAATTGTTTAACTCAATTACAAACTAATATTTTAATAATAACTAAAATAAAACTCAAGCATAGTTTAAACCGACTAACCAACAGAACAAACTGAACTAAAAATAACTTCCACCGACACAACAGAAAGACCACCAGCGAAGTTGATAACCATAACAATGTATTCGCAATGTAACCTAAGATATCAAGACAACTAGTAAGCACCCAGATATGTATCACACAGTAAACAGTTTAAGAACAGTAACACACAGTAAACAGTTTAAAACCAGTAAGATAGTATAAGAAACAATATAGCAACGAACATAGTAATGTAATACAAGCCATATACAGGACGTTTAGAATTAACATTGACAAATTGTAACACCCATATTATTGTATACAGAATTAAAAATAAGATAAGTTTAAATACAAATGTAATACATTATATAAGTTAGTTTTAAGCCAAAAATATGTAACCACATTTTTGTCTAAAAAAAAAAAGGATGGGCGTGAGGTGTATGACGCAACATCGAATATATCTTATGCAACATTGTAAGTTATAACCTTGAATATCTAATAATCTTGTGGAATATTCTCTAGCCTTGAAATACAATACCCTAGCATCTGGTTCACGCTCGTGTACACATAATCACCATTAAAGTGCATTAGCGATAAGGATCTAAAGTCGTAAACCCTATGTAAGCGACCACACACACAGCGGCACCGAGACCCTATATAAACCCCTGTTTATACCTAAATAAATGTTCATTGATATCCCAACTCTCGTCTATATTATTTACCCTACGGTTTACATCTCAATTCACTTCTTTAGAAATTGCCTTACAAAAAGGAATGAGATCCCACTAAAAACATTACATGTAAAGTGATGCCAAGACTCCGTAGCTCATACAGCTTTCAGCGTGAAAAAGATATCAGATCGCAATTAGCGCCAAGCTTCCTACTCCACACGGCGTAACTCTACCACTACCAGCCTTGCTCTACAAATTCTATATCTTGGCTACAAAGTAGTCCTTCTTCTGATAGACTATCTTGTTCGCAATATTCCACTTCCGGCCCTCGTTAAACAGTGTAAGTAAATAAATAAATAAATATTAGGGGACAATCTTACACAAATCGACCTAGTCCCATAGTAACCTCAGTAGGGCTTGTGTTATGGGTACTAGACGACGATATGTATAATGGATATAAATACTTAAATACATAGAAAACTTCCATGACTCAGAAACAAATATTCATGCCCATCACACAAATATTTGCCCTTACCGGGATTCGAACCCAGGTCCTTCAGCTTCGTAGGCAGCGTCACTACCCACTAGGCTAACCGGTCGTCAAAGTCAAGTAAGTAATGTACTATTGTTGTAACTGTATATTTTTCAGAAATAATATTGTGTAATAAATATCGTTTTGACTTGACCGGCAGTAGATATCATTTGATATACAAGGGTATACGTTATTAGAAAAGTTTCCCCAATAAAAAACAGGAAAACCCACATACGAAACCCTATTACGATTAACAAACGATAAAATTAAGTGGTTACACAATCTTCCGCTCATTATACAACCCCTAACACCCTAAATATACAAACAAAAAGTAATTATATCCATGCAATTCGTAACCCCGACTCTCATCACCATTCTCTAGCATAACTTGACCCATGGCTTGATGACAAAAACACGCAGACGGAGGTCAACCTAAGAATGGTTTTCCTAAGGTAAGTGATGATTAGTAACGAGGCAATGTCACCGCCTAAACCGAACTTAAGGTAAATCCGCGCCAAATTGCTTTCAAATGTGTTAAAGGCTGGTAAGCGGAAAATAGAGCCGTCTCTATCGTTTGCGGTGGGTTAGAAAAGGGCAGCGGTTTAGTACGTGGTAATTTTTCTTTCCCGGCCGTGGAGTTGTAGATGAAATGAAATCTGTGTAGATAAGGCATTGTTTAAGTTTTTTATAGAATAGCACATTGTGTCACAAAAGTATGGTAAGAGATGGCGGAGGGCTTTGATGACTCGAGATTGTAAAATTCTTATTCGTGTCGCATCGCAATTTCGTGGAAACAAATACATTTGAATCGCAATAAAAAATACAAAATAGCAACCGTCAAATTGTGTTGAATTTGACGTAAGGCACGTAAAGCCAGGCTTAGACGAAGCCAGTGCTGGCTTGTGTTTGTATGTAAAGCACTGGCTGCCAGCACTGGCGGGGATAGAGCGCCGGGCTATTTTTCAAGCCAGTGATCCAGCACTGGCTTCGTCTAAACCTGGCTTAAGGGCCAACACCCTTCGGCATACAGCCACGATGTAAAATCACTGCTAAATATATTTTACACAGCAAATCATTTTACACAGAAATATTTCACAAAAATTGTTTACTTAGATCTTTAATCAAGTCAGTTAAACATGTTTCGTTCGTTTTTATACGTTTAGATCTATATAAAAATAGGTTTTCAAACATTGTATTTGAGTTAAAACCTCGCTTTATAACTAAGGCATGAGTGACAAATACAATTTAAGAAAAAAAACCATTACGCCCGTGGCTACGGTATTTAGGCTATTATAGCCTGCGCATTATGAAGCCGTTAACGAGCAAGTTCGATAAAAAACATATTTTGCGACCGAGCCCTTCGTTGTTCTTAATATTTATTTGCAGGCTTTGAAGGTAGTTCGGGACCTGAATTCAATCTCGAAACAGTAGCTTGACGCCGCCAAAATGAACGCGTACACACTGACGCGCGACGCAGCCTCCATTAGACAAGACGCGCCGTTTAATCTGTCCTTAGGCCACTTCTACATTCATGCGAATTCCTGCCTTGGCGGGGCGGGATCTGCCAAATGTAGAACTGGCCTTAAGGGACCAACATAGCCCATCATGCAGGACTCAAGTATGCTAGGGCGAAATACCTACTACTTAATCTCTCATTCCACGTACTAATTTATTCTCATGCTACCGCATAACAGCGTCCTGTTCTACGGGCATGATGGTCCATTGTCGGAACCTTAAAAATGAAGAAGAGTTTTGATTTATTGGGTGCTGTCTATAAGTCAACTCAGTCCTCGTCTGCACGGCGCACGGGTAGGACGATAACGGGGCGCGGGCGGCGTGCCGAAGCCGGGCTTTGCATCCTGCACGTCGCCTGTGCACCATAATTATCGTCGCTCCGAGAGCGAGTATTACTGGGCAGCCCGGTGAAAAAAAAGGGTGAATTATTTGTGAAATGTGACTCGTTAGCGGTTTAGGTATGAAAATGTTGACTTCATGTTTTTAATTGCAGACCCATACGTCAAAAAAATAAAGACATAGAACCGTTTAATGTGATTTTAAGACCAATCTTTGCAGTTATTTTATATCGAGCCGATTTCGTCCAATTATGTATCGAGCCCGTCCACGGTCTTTGAAATATAGTGAATATTAACATATATATTATATTTGATGTGCTAGAGCAAATAGTTTTTCTAAAAAAACTGCTTAAATAACATCAATTTCACCAAATTAGGTCTAGTCAGCCTCTCAAGCGGTCTACCTTTAAGAGTAAGTGCCTTATCTACCCTCGCAAAAGATCAACCTGTCGCAAACGCGCAGTGGGCGGGTACTATGATAATCCGAGGTCCACAATTACCGCACAATTATTCCGTGTGTGATTATTACACGAGCGCCAGTAGGTACTATGAATTTAATTTACATAGTAATTATAGTTTTCGTATTGCTAACCTGATGTTGTTTATTATATCAATAATTAATAACAGCTGATAAAATAAAGCATTTAAATAATTACCTTGAGGCAAACTCCAAGAAAATATCAGACATCAAAAACACTATAACTATACAACGTGTTAATAAAATAACGCAAAACCTGAAAACAGTTTGTTCAGAATCGTAAAAAAACAGTTTTCAGGTTTTGCGTTATTTTATTAACACGTATATTTTAGCTCCTGAAAAGTGAGTAAAAATATGAATAAATGTTTTAATCTTTATTTTTAACCCCCGACGCAAAGAGAGGGGTGTTATAAGTTTAACGTGTCTGTGTATCTGTGTAGCTGTCTGTGGTAACGTAGGGCCCAAACGGATGGACCGCTTTGAATGCGGTTTTTTTTTGTATCATAGATAATTTTAACCCGAGTGTTCTTAGCCATGTTTCATGAAAATCTGTTCAGCCGTTTGAAGATCATCAGCTCTTTTCTAGTTGATGAGGGTATCTGACTAACGTCCTTATGTCCGATCGTTTCGAAATTTGGTACCGTGTTATTTCAATGACATTGAAATTATATGGTAAGGTACCCATGACCTGACCAGCCGTTTGAAGATCATCAGCTCTTTTCTAGTTGATGAGGGGATCTGACTAACTTCCTTATGTTCGTTCGATTCTAAATTTGGTACCGTGTTATTTCAATGACATGGAAATTATATGGTAAGGTAACCATGACCTGATGAGCCGTTTGAAGATCATCAGCTCGTTAATAGTTGATAAGGGGATCTGACTAACTTCCATACTTATGTCCTATCGATTTGTAATTTGGTACTGTGTTACTTCAATGATATTGAAAGTTTATGGTAAGGTAACCATGACCTGATCAACCGTTTGAATATCATCACTTTAAAAAGAACACAATAAAAGTAAAATTAAAAAAAATAAACACCCCCGACACAAAAAATAAACTCTAAAAACTAACAAATAATATTTTACAGCTATAATAACTTTTATCGTCACATATATTTATGTAAGTTCAAATAGTTTTATTTTCCAAGTATCGTCGCGTCGGGAGACCGCTTCAGTCACCCGGTGGTCCCCCGACGCGGAATTTGAATTTTTGATTCCATGGTGAGTGTCGATATATACGTTTTTTGCGGCATAAACGGCCGTATGTTTTTTTTTACAAGTAACAAATGAGGACGTTTTGAGAAGGGTAAAAGAAGAGATCGATCTTGAACACCATCAGCACTCGAAGGGGGAAAATGATTGGTCATTTGATACGGCACGACAACTTCTTTAAAACCATAATGGAAGGAAAGATAGAAGGAAGGAGAGGCAGGGGAAGACCACGACGCAGTTATATGGACCAAATAAAGGAAAAAGCTGGCGTCGTGTCGTGTCGGCAAATCAAAGGGCTGGCGTATGACAGAGTGAGATGGAAAATACTCCACCGACAACAGGATAACTCTTAAGTTAATGATGATGATGAAGTGACTCGACAAAAAAAGAAAAAAAAAATAACAAGAATAGTTGGTCCCAAAGTAAAAGTTGTTCAGAATCATGGATAGATTCACATTTTGCTATTTTGTATCACGGATTAAATTACAACTCAACTCAACTCAACTCAAAATTATCTTTATTCAAGTAGGCCTAGTAACATTGCACTTTCAAATCGTCAGTTATTTTTTTAAAGTAATTTATGAAATAAATAAATTTTATATGAAGTAAAAAGTGTATAGAAAGTACTAGTGAATGTTTGTAGAAAAACAATCTAATGTCAAAAAACAAAATATAACGAGAATTAAATCTAATCTAATCTTTTTAATCTATTGATTAAAAATTCAGTCACAATTAGTTCCTTGGAGTTTTGTCATTCATGTAGTCTTGTGTGCTATAATAAGCTTTCGAAATAAGTTTTCGCTTCACATAGTTCTTGAATTTATTAATAGATAACTCAGTTACGTTTCCTGGAAGTTTGTTATAAAACCTACCAATGAATGTATTTTTAATTTTTTGGAGCCGAGTGGTGGGCACCGCGAGCTTATGCTTATTTCTAGTATTAATATTATGTATGTCACAGTTTTTCCTAAAATTGACAATGTTTTTATGTATATACACAATATTTTCATAGATATACTGACAATGTAATGTCATTATATTAATATTTTTAAACTTATCTCTAAGTGAGTCTCTATGTTTCAATCTATATATTGCCCAAATAGTCCGTTTCTGCAAAACAAAAATCGAATGAATGTCCGAGGCACTGCCCCACAATAAAATGCCATATGACATAATGCTATGGAAGTAGCTAAAATATACTAATCGAGCTGTTTTCACGTCTGTTAATTGACGGATCTTGCTCACTGCAAATGCTGCAGAAGTCAGTCTATTCGAGAGATAAGCAATATGGGGACCCCATTGCAGCTTAGAATCTAACGTTAAACCAAGAAAAACTGTACTATCAACTAGTTCCAATTCCTCATCTTTCACAAAGACACTCCCTTGCTCGTGCGTAACGTGATTCGTGACAAATTTAATACATTTAGTCTTTTTCTCATTTAACAATAAATTATTAACATTAAACCAATTTACTACTTTAGAAATAGCATTGTTTACATCATTGCAAGCTTGTTGCTGTCTTACGAGTTTGAAAATAAGTGAGGTGTCATCTGCAAACAATACTGTACCATGGTGGGTTTTTATTAGGTATTTACTAAGTCATTTATGTAGATAACGAACAGGAAAGGCCCCAATATTGATCCCTGCGGTACACCTATCGAGACCAATGACCCCGGTGATCGCTGTCCATTCACTTCGACCCTTTGTATTCTACCATGTAAGTAAGACTTAAGTAAATTCAGTGATGACCCTCTGACTCCATAGTAGTCGAGTTTCCAGATCAATGTTTCATGACAAACGCAGTCGAAGGCCTTGGATAAATCACAGAAGATACCTAAAGCATCTCGTGATTCCTCCCAGGCATCGAAAATGTGTTTAATTAGCTCGACACCAGCGTCGGTTGTCGAGCGATCCCGGGTAAATCCAAATTGCATGTTATGCATCAAATAGTTTATATTAAAATGTTTTATTAATTACAACAAATCTAATTTTTCAAAAATTTTGATATATGTTGGGAGCACAGATATTGGTCTGAAGTTAGTGGGGTCAGTAGTGCTACTTGATTTGAATAACGGAGTGATTTTACTATGTTTCATTAGATCAAGAAACTCACCGCAATCGACACTGTTGTTAAATATAACTGCCAACTCAGGCGCAACGAGTTCTATAATGGATTTGAGTGCATGAACAGAAACTCCCCAGAGGTGACAAGCTTTTTTGACATTAATTGATTTAAACGCCTTTACTACATCTGAGAAACTAACGTGTTCAAAATTAGGATTTGTATTACATTCCGGGGCGTTTTCTTTCAACAATGTAACGGCAGAGGAAGGTGATGAATTTAAATACTTAGTTGTGGAAACTGGTATCTCAGTAAAGAAATATTCAAATTCAGTAGCTACTTCCAAACTAGAATCTACAATTCTGCCATCAATTTTTATTTTAATATCGTTCGGTGTGTTCTTTGATTCTCTTACACCCTGTATTGGCTGTATAGCATAATGTAAAAGATTTAATCTATCTATAACTATACATATAATACAAAGAGAACGAATGTTCAAACTCCTCGCCTAGGGCGAGTGGAGTGAACTGCCACGCGTTTCGCGGGTCATATAAGCCAGTGGATTGGCTACAAAACTTGTTCAACTCACCTGATTCCGGGAGGCGCGATGTTCGCTTCAACTCCGGTTAGTATCTGTCAAGGTTCAGTCAACTGTCAGGTCAAGTCAAGTTCAATCAAGAGGGTCTTCGGGGCTGAAGAAGCAGCCGTGGTGTTCCGGGGCAGTCTCGCCAACAATCCGCGGCGTCAAATCACCAACTGTTCTGATATCACCTGGATATCCACACAAAACACTTGGACACCCGTGTGTCTTCAAAGCGAGCGATATTACACAAAACAAGGAAAATGCGTTTCCCAATTACCCAAAAACTCTCGTTCCCTTACGGGTCCGCAACAAGAAGTGTCACTGTCAAAACCACAGACTCAAGAGGCGTACACACGTGAGGAGTTTAAGGGGCGGGCAGACGGTCGGCCCGAACAATCACCCGCCTCGGAACGGCCTCTAAGCCGGTCCGCTATACTAGGGGAAGTCGCGATAGGGTTGCTACCGCTCGCTTCAGAACCGAGTCCCCAACCATGACCTCGGCAAACCGAGGGGTCCCGTCTTTACCGGGAAACAAATTAACGATGCGCCCCCGGCGCCATCGCAGTGGCGGAAGGTTAGCATCCTTAACTAGCACAAGGTCTCCAACTCTGGGGGGACTGGTTTTGTCAGTCCACTTGAGGCGCTGCTGCAAAACATGCAAATACTCTAATGACCATCTGGTCCAAAAGTTCTGAGCCATTTGTTGCAGCATCTGGTAGCGCGACAAACGACCGGAGGGTACGTCCCGGAGGGGGTGCTCCGGCAACGCTGCAAGTGGCTGACCAATCAAGAAATGGCCTGGAGAGAGCGCTTCCAGGTCATTTGGGTCGGAGCTGAGCGGACACAACGGACGGGAATTGAGGACGGCCTCAATTCTACAAAACAACGTCGCGAGTTCCTCAAAAGTCAATACAGTTTGACCGACTACCCGATACATATGGGCTTTTGCTTGCTTCACGCAAGCCTCCCAGATTCCACCCCAGTGGGGGCAGCCTGGCGGATCGAACGTCCAGGTGATACCCCGACGGGAGAGGTCTGTTCCAATATCAATCTTATTTTCAAATAAAAATTTTACAACATCTTGTAAATAACGGTCGGCACCCTTGTAATTGGTTCCACAATCTGACCGGATCAGAGATGGGAGTCCCCTACGGGATACAAATCTATCCAATGCCGCAATAAAAGCCTCCGTCGTAAGATCACCAACAAGTTCAAGATGAGCAGCCTTGGTCGACAGGCATACGAAAACGCACAAATACGCTTTTACAACCTTCGCATTTCGAAGTCGCGACGTTTTCACTAAAAAAGGTCCCGCAAAATCGGTCCCCACCCTAGAGAAGGTCCTAGCCTCGTTGACCCGATCAGGAGGAAGGTCCCCCATCTGGGGCTGCATCGTGGCTGCCTTGAGCCGAAAGCAAGGCAAGCACCGAAACACGATGCTCCGAATAACCCGTCGGCTGTTCAATATCCAAAAGTCTCGCTGCAAAATGCCCAAGAGTGCATTGCAGCTGGCATGCGAGTTCTTTATGTGGCGGTCAATCACCAACAATTCCACCAGATGCCCCTTCTTAGGCAGCAAAATGGGGTGGCGCACCGAGTACGGCAAGCTAGCGTTGCGGAGCCGTCCTCCAACCCGGAGTGTACCCGACTCGTCAATGAACGGGTTGAGGCGTGCTATCGCCTTCGGTAGCTTAGGACGTCCCTGCCGCAGGGGCTTCAATACGTCCCCAAAGTGTTCTTCCTGCACAACCCTAATCCAATGATGTAGGGCGGCATTCCGCTCTTCTGTGGCGAGAACTCTAACGCGTGACCGGTTGTCAGGGTGGCGACAATTGTGTATAAATCGCTTGACCCAGGCGGTCACTCCAACAAGCTTGTCGAGAGAGCTATACCGTTCTAGCAACCAAGCAGTGTCTGACACTGGAGCGGTCTCGACAAGGTGGACACCCAAGCCAGAGGATGGGGTCCCAATCACACAACTGGCAGGCCAGAGTGTCTCCGGTTCCAACAACCAATCTGGTCTCCACCACAGTGAGTGGGCAACAAGCTCAGGTGCCGTGCAACCCCTGGACGCCACGTCCGCTGGGTTCAGTTCACCTGGCACGTGTCTCCAAACCAAGGCAGTCTCCGAATTCTGGATTTGCGAGACCCGGTTGGCCACAAAGACCTCCAAAGTATGGAATGACGACTGCAGCCAACACAATACAATTTGGCTATCAGTCCATGCGTAGACACTCTCCTCAAGTTTCACGGTGTCCTTCAAGGTAGAGGCCACGTGGTTCAGTAGGCGTACAAGAAGAGCCGCTCCAGATAATTCCATTTTTGGGATTGTCAAACGCGTGCGAAGGGGAGCCACCTTGCTCTTCGCCATTACCAAGTGCAAATCGACCGATCCGGCGGAGCTGACCGTCCGCAAGTAAACGGCAGCTGCATACCCTCGCTCGGAGGCGTCGCAAAACCCGTGTAGGGTTACTCGGCATTTCCCTGCCGGCAACAGCTTACGCGGCAGTTCGACCTGATTTATCTCCGGGAGCGTGGAGAAGAAAACCTCCCAATCGCTCAACAAATTTCCGGATAGTGGATCATCCCAACCCAGTTGGACCATCCACAGGCGCTGCATAAATGCCTTCGCCGTGAAGATGACCGGCGCGATCCATCCATTCGGATCGTACGTCCTGGCCACCGTGGACAGCACAAGCCGCTTCGTCCAGACCCTCGGGGAATCCAGTTCCACCCGATAGGTGAACACATCTTGGACTGGTCGATATTGCACGCCTAGGACTGATAACATGTGCGGGCTCTCAACATTTTCGAACAGGTGCGGATCCTGCTGGTGATCCTCGGGGAGGCCGGCCACCACGGCCGGTGAGTTGGACATCCATTTGCGCAATTCATATCCACCCGTCCGCAAGAGTTCCACCAGCTCATCCCGCAAAACCAAAGCCTCTTCGACACTGTTTGCCCCGGTGCACACGTCATCGACAAATAAGTCCCGTTCCAAAATGGCGGACGCTCGAGGGAACCTCAGTCTCTCTCGAGACGCCAATTCTAACAAAGTTCGAATTGAAATGTACGGACTGCTCTTCAAGCCGTATGTATTCGTATTCAGCTCGTACACCAACATCGGTTTATCAGGGCTCTCACGCCACAAGATCAGCTGATACCGACGATCATCAGGATGGATCACTGTCCGTCGAAACATCATCCGGATGTCGGCGACGAACACCACCTGATGTTTCCTAAAATTTGTGAGGATATCCGTGATATCCTTGTGCAGCTTAGGACCTGCATGCAAACACTGGTTCAATGACACCCCAGTCGAGGTGGACGCGGACCCATCAAAGACCACACGAATCTTGGACTCCGGGGATTTTAGGACCGCGTGGTGCGGCAGGAAGCAGTGCTCCACTGTACTCCAGTCCGTCCGAGCCACCGACATGTGTCCCAAACCCTCGTACTCCCTCATGAAGTCCACATACTTCTGCCGGAAGAGCGCATCTCTTCTCATTCGGCGTTCCATCGAAACCAGCCGCTTCTCAGCCATCTCACGTGACGCTCCAAGAGGAGGTCGGTGGATGAGCAGAGGAAGTCGTGTTATGAACCGACCAGAGCAGAGGCGCCCAGTATTATTTTGGTAAAACCGTTCGCACTCTTCCTGCTCGGGGCTCATACGCGACGCGGTAGGTGGTTCCTCAATCTCCCAGAACCGTTGCACGGCTTCTGAAAGAGCAGTTCCAACCAGACAGCCCTCCTCAGTAGGAGGCGGTGGAGCCGCTAACACCAAACCCATTACAGCATAGCCAAACACCGTTTCCAGTGTAACCAGTCCGCCAGGCTGTAAGGTACGGTTGCCGCTCAACAGCACCCGCCCAAGAACGTCTGCACCCAGCAACACGTCAATCGGACCAGGTCTGTCAAATCCAGCATCCGCCAGAACTAATCCAGCTGTCAAACTCCGAACCTCTGGAGGCAGCTTCACCTGGGGGAGTCTCCCCACCACTTCATCCAATACTAACGCGGGAGCATTAATCCTCGCGCGTGAAGTGGGACCCGGTCCAAAGGTGAGTAAGGTCTGCCCTACCAGGTTTGACACTGTCACATTGCCTACCCCACGTATACTTTCCGGGTGGGGTTTCACAACCAAGCCCAACTGTCGCACCAACCTACTGGATACCATGCAGCCTTGCGCTCCCGTGTCAAGGAGAGAGCGCACGCAGGCTGATCCTCCGCCAGGGCCCCAAACACAAACCGAAGCCGTGGGCAATAACACGGTCTCCAAGGGCGTGGCGGTTGCTGGTGCGTGGGCGGCGTATCCCTAGCAGGGATAACGCGTGGCATCCTGTTCCGCATGGGCGGGCCGCTCGTACCGCTCGAGCGGGTCCCACTCCGGCTGGTACTGCCGTCGCGCCATGCGTGCCGCCTGCGGCCCCTGGTATGTCCTACTCCGGCCGTACACCGGAGGTCCCGACCCCCAGCGGGGTCGCTCCACAAGCGGCGGCGACATCCGTGGCGCCTGCCGGGGTGGAGGCGTTTGCGGGCACCCGCCCGTAAGGACCCCCCGTTGGGGCACGGGTGCGTGCGAAGTAGTCGCGTAGTTTTGGAGGGGGGGGGAGGGGGGTGTTACCCGACGTCCCCACTGGTAGGCCATGGGCCCCTGGTCAGCCCGCTGCTGACTCCGAACAGGGGAGCATGACCCCTGCGCAGGGGGGGGGGGGAGGTGTATCCCCACTGCGGTTCATGCATAAAATGGGGTGGTGCTTCCCACCACAGGACTTACACGCCCGCGGGTGGGCACAATCTCGCACAAAATGTGGGCCCAAGCAAACAAAGCACCATTGCCGCTGCTTAGCAATGTTGCGGCGTCCGACAACCCGCTGCGCAAGAAACTTCGGACACGCTGGCACCCGATGGCCAGGGTTCTTGCAGCATAGGCAGACTTCAGGGTCCAATGCACCGATATTATATTGGTGAGGACCCGCTGGTTGTGGGGCCGATTTGCCCCACCCTCCCCTTTGAGGTGCAACTCTCCCCTGGGCCCGCTGGGCCCCAGGAGGCCTCGGGGGTGGAGGTAGATCCGAGGTGTCGGCCCGTCGACACTCAAGTTCCAATTGGTCGATAAGATTGGTGAAGGTCGGCAGATGCTGAGCACTTTCACCACCATACCGGTGCTCAAACCTGGCGCGTACATCAGCCGGCAACCGGTTCAACAAAAAATTCAACAGTATGTAGGACCACTGGTCCACCGGCAAACCAAGGTTCTCTAACCCTTTGGTCGCTGTCAAAACAGGATTCAGCATTTTCAGCCGGATGTCTGAAGCCTGAGCGATCCGAGGGATATTCCAGATCTTAGTCATAAGAGTATCCGCAAGTCGCCGCACGTTCTGGTATCGGTCCCTCAGCAACGTGCGCGCGATTTCATAATTGTCGTCGGTGACCGACAAATGCGCGATCAAGTCGCGCGGCTCCCCGACGAGAGCAGACATCAGCTGCGCCAACTTCAACGCCGCTGGCAGGTCCGTCCGGGCATGCACCAAGCTATCAAAGAGGTCGATGAAGCTGGTCCACTCGTCCAGGTCTCCTCGGAAGACCGGCATCTGTATGGCTGGCAAGCGTGCTGCCAACCCTGGGTTATAGATAACTGCGTGTTTCGGAACGTCCCGGGCCGCACCATTCCGAACCCGCAGTATCTTAGAAGCCCTCTCGACAATCCTGTCCCCAAAATCCATACATTGCTCAAAGTCCCGCTCCACCTGCTCGGTCTCCGGGGTCGTCCGGCCGGGCTCCGCTAGGTAGAGTTCAACCTGGAACTCCACAGCCTTAAGACGGTCTGACACCTCCTCGTACCGGGTCAACAAAGCCTCCTCCCGGTCATTTCTGTCAACCAAAGCTACTGCAGATGAAAACCAACGCAGTGCAGACTGGATCTTAGCCTTAGGTGTAGATCCCATTTTAAATTAATTTCCAACAATACCAGAGAAAATTAAAATTAATTTAATTAATGTGGAAATTCCAATCTCTTGGTCACCCTAGTGAATCAAAACCAAATATCAACTCAATTACAGAAATGCCTTACAATAACAACCAATATAGATTCTCAAAACGCAGTGGAAGCTCAAATTATAATCTATAATTGGCTAGTTACATGACTTCTAATAATCTAGCTTACAACTAATATTTATGTTAGCCTTATATTTTAGCTTATATTCTTAGCAACCTTGGCCGCTTATAGCAAACTGAATAAAACAAATGCCTTATTACCAAACAACAAGCTATGAAAGGCTTTCCAAATTACAATCAATCAAATATGTGGCTTATATTTGCCTTCAACTATTTTCCAAATTAAATTGTACCAAACACTCAAAATCACCTTCCGGAGGTTGTAATCTCACTAATTTGCACTGCAAGTACAATAATTTCGTGAAATCTACAGTACAAAACACTTGCAGTGCCACAAAATAGAAGTTTTAAATACTTGTAGCTAAATTTGGTTTTAACAAATAACCTCAAAATGCCCTTTTTTACCCAAAAGGAAAAAACTATCAAAATTCGCGTTTTTTCTTTGTGAGTAACCACGCTCTGGGTACCAAAAATTGTTCAAACTCCTCGCCTAGGGCGAGTGGAGTGAACTGCCACGCGTTTCGCGGGTCATATAAGCCAGTGGATTGGCTACAAAACTTGTTCAACTCACCTGATTCCGGGAGGCGCGATGTTCGCTTCAACTCCGGTTAGTATCTGTCAAGGTTCAGTCAACTGTCAGGTCAAGTCAAGTTCAATCAAGAGGGTCTTCGGGGCTGAAGAAGCAGCCGTGGTGTTCCGGGGCAGTCTCGCCAACAATCCGCGGCGTCAAATCACCAACTGTTCTGATATCACCTGGATATCCACACAAAACACTCGGACACCCGTGTGTCTTCAAAGCGAGCGATATTACACAAAACAAGGAAAATGCGTTTCCCAATTACCCAAAAACTCTCGTTCCCTTACGGGTCCGCAACAAGAAGTGTCACTGTCAAAACCACAGACTCAAGAGGCGTACACACGTGAGGAGTTTAAGGGGCGGGCAGACGGTCGGCCCGAACAACGAATATAAAACTATTTGCAATAACAATAATAGAAGAATCTAAAGCTAACTTAAAAATAATGTAGGTATCCCTTTCAAAGATAATAAGTATTAGTCAAAACACAAGGTAATAGTAGCAGGGTAATTAAGATAAGCATCAATTTCATTACAATAATACGGTTATTTGGATCAAGCGAACGTTGTAACATTGTTTGTGGGATAATAGGTGTTTCTGCAAAGGCACTAATTAACAGAGAGTGGCAAGGTTCCAAAATACGAATTCTTTATGGGTTCGGCCTGATGTGAGTGCACTTTACTTGGCAAAATATAAACAATTTTAAGAGCTCTTACTTAATTCGCTCCGTTCGTATGTATGTAAGTAGACAACTTGCCCATATCAGATTGAGCTGAATTTGGCGTACATGTAAATTCGGTGATAAATAATGATAATGCAATGTTATGGGTACTACCCAACTGATATCAAGTAATCTTGGCATTCATTGGTGTTTGGTATCAAAAAAACGTAGGTACTTATATTTTTTTATTCTTTTAAAATATTTAAGAGCTTTTCCTCCTGATTTTAAAATGATTTTGTATTTGGGGTAAGTATATACCCTAAATTAATTTTGTATTAAGCAGTTACGCTGCTAACGAAATTATAATTTTTTAAATAAAGCAGGAGCTCGGAGCATTAATTTTTTCAATTTTTCCTTTATTAAAAAAAAATAAGTATGTACCCTATTAAATCATAAACTTAAATTTCACTATGGTCTTATGCTGGGTAGTAATATAATTATTATAACTTCAGTTAATGAGATTCCATAAATTTGATTAAATGCAGTCATTACGTCAAAGTTTTCAGCTAACCTGCTCCTTTCAAAAATAAATATTCGTTACTTGAGTTGGGTTAAATTGAAGTACGTGCTTTAATATTAAAATATTCACCAAGCGTGCTCACAAGCGAGTTAATTATTCGTGATTTTGGCCGCTTCATATTTCCTCTAAGAAACATCTTATAAATGAAAACAAACGACTTTAATATTCAGCTAGTGACCTCTGTTACACCGAAGCGTAACTAGAACTATGTAGGCGGTGACTGTCATTTTTTTTTACAAAAATAAATTTAAATGTCACTCGCCTAACGTGTCACGCCTAACAACTTGCTTATTATTTAATTAAATCGAAATTAAACCTAAGTGAGACATGTTTTGTTTTGTTTGTTTTTGTTTTTGTTTATTTGGGGCATCAACAGCATTACAGGAAAATATTACAAAGCTTAAAAGCTAATAACAAAGCCAGTTATAGATGTCCACCGAAATACAGTGAATGGAAAAGAACGTAAACACAGAGTAATTTAAGAAACGAACTAAAAAATTAAATCTATAACATGCTCGGTAAATACAAAATATCATGTGGGTGTGTGTGTGTGTGTGTGTGTGTGTGTGTGTGTGTGTGTGTGTGTGTGTGTGTGTGGGTGTGTAGGTGTGTGTGTATAGGTGCGAGGGAAAATGTATATATTTGTAAAAAGTGATAGTCGGAATATTAACTTTAGTTATAAGTATAATAATTATTAGCTTATTTTTTCTGCAGTGATCCTTATTCCTTATTCCTTATCCTTTGTCCTTTAATAACAGATTAACTCGCGTCTTAAGAGTAGGTTTGGTGCAATTGAATAAGTCGATAGTATTAAACTTTTTATTGTAATTTCCTAACATACGAATTAGAGGCGAATTCTGGGCATAATTTGTGTGCACAACTGGTATACTGAAAAGACTGCGCTCAGTGTGCCGAGTTCGAATTGCAGGAACGGAGAATTTAATTTCCGCAAGCAGCTCGGAACTGTCAATGCGTCCAAATAAAATGTCATGCAAAACCGACATATCAAGCGACAAGCGCCTACTTTCAAGGCTCAAAAGATGGTGACGGCTGCACATTGACTCGTAGGACGTATCCCACTTTCTGAGCCGAAAATTCAGGTGTCGAAGAAAACAGCGCTGAATTTTCTCTATTTTCTCTTTATGAGTTACATATTGAGGGGACCAGATACAACTGGCGTATTCTAGTATGCTCCTGACATAAGAATTATAAATAACTTTAATACAACTTGTATTATTGAACTCGCTGCAAACCTGGACAACAAAACCTAGGTTTCTTTGAGCACGGTTCACGATGTTATCAATGTGTTGGTCAAAAGTTAGCTTCGCGTCAAGGAGTACACCTAGGTCCCGTATCAAACTTACACGTTGTATTACTTCATCTCCGATTTTGTACTGAAAAATGACAGGAGACAGACTACGGGTAAAGGAGATCTGTACGCATTTTTGAGCGTTTACGTTAATACGGTTTCTGATATAATATATAGATAGTCGATCAAGATCATCTTGCAGTTTGATGCAGTCTTCCGGCTTTCGCACATCTAAGAAAACTTTTTTGTCGTCGGCATACATCAGAAAGTAGGAATTTTGAAACACTGTATAAATGTCATATAGATATGCGTTATACAACAGAGGACCCAGATGTGACCCCTGTGGGACTCCCGAGGGAATACCCACAAAGTCCGACCTGCAGCCAGCAAGTACAACCGCTTGGCTTCTATTTGAGACATATGAGCAGACCCACCTAAAAACATCACCGCGTAAACCCAACCAATATAATTTGCGGAGCAGAATGATGTGATCCACACGATCGAACGCTTTTTCGAAGTCTGTGTAGATCACATCAATCTGCTTCCTTTGTTCCATGTTCCTAAGAACGAAATTACTAAATAGTAAAAGGTTCGAAACTGTTGACCGCCCTTTTAAGAAACCGTGTTGTTGGGAAGGAATGCCTTTGTTTAAAACATTATATATATTATTTAAAATTATTTTTTCAAAAGTCTTACTGAATTGATTTAATATTGATATGGGACGGTAATTTATTATTTTAGTTTTCGACCCTTTTTTGTGAATGGGCACAATCAGCCCTTCCTTCCATTTATTTGGAACTAAACCCTCAGCTAAGGACTTATTAAAAAGTATAGAGAGCGGTAAACCAAGGCTCGATGCACAGTTTTTAATAAAAAAAGGTGGTATCCCGTCGCTTCCTGCACCGCCGTTAGCATCGATCTTTGACAAGGCTCTAGTTATATCCTCAGGTGAAATAATTATGGAAGATACTGATTCACCATTATCACAGAACGGAGGTGGGAGCGGATAGTCAGGGTACAGACTGAGGGGTTTACTAAATACGGAGCTAAAGAACTTACCAAATTCTGCACATATATCCTCATTCCTATCCAGCGTGTTATTCAAGTACTCAAACGACTTTGGATAGGAAGAACCGCCACGTCGAGCTTTAATGAAAGACCATAGCAGCTTGGGGTTTACTTTAATATTATTTTGGACGGAGTGCAGGTACTGTCTCCAGCATGTCTCCTGCACGCGCTTTTGTCGCTTACGTAGAAATGAGAAACTGTCGTAGTCAAGCGGATTGCCATACTTTTTCCATTTACCATGCACATGGTCTTTTTCTTTTATAATTTTTATTAGACTGCTTTTATACCAAATCGGATATCTGCCTTTGTGCGTACGGGAATCCAGAGGAACATGAGCAACAATAACTTCATTAAGAGCTTTGTAAAATTTCGTGAGCGCCGTATCCAGAGGGTCTCCAGCAAGATAAGAATTCCAATCAATAGTATTAAGATGATCGTTAATGGCAATGTAATTGCCTCTGCGGAATCGAAATAATGGTGTAGAATTTTCTTTCAGCGGAGCTAAAAATATATCGGCTATTGTTATTTCTAGAGGAGGATGGTGTAAGTCAATTTTAACAAGTGGAAAATGTGATTTCCTAACTTCAGCAGGAATATTAGAAAAAACAAGGTCAAGAGTGTTATTACTAGGATTTTTTATGTAGTTACTTTGCTCAAGGCCTGCGAAAGACAAAGTGCCAATCAATTTGTGAGCCGCGTTTTGGACTTCTATTGGCCCTCGCCGTACGTGTACAGGAGGAGCTTCACTATCCCATTGGATATGAGAAAGGTTAAAATCTCCGGCAATAAAAAAAAATGAATCTGGGGAATCGGTAAATACTCTCTCAAGGAGACAATTTATATTAGAAATATGGCTAGCTAAACATTGACCGGGGGGTGCGTATGCGGAACAGATATGAAGGTCCCGGCCCGACGAACGAGAGGCGCCACGCGAGTTCACTGTCGCAGCTGGGATAGTTACCCACAAACATTCAGCGCCGATAAAAGACCAGTCTGGGCGGGCTCGAGCGCCAAGAGAGCGCAACACTAATATCATTACACCACCGCCGTCCGATTTGCCACTCACAGCCCTGTCTCGATCTCGTCTAAACACATCATATCTGTTATCGCACAGCTCTGCATCTAAAACACTATCGCAAAGCCAACTTTCCGTTATCATTATTACGTCGTAACAGTTACTTAAGATATTCTGGTATAACTGGTGCGTTTTAGATCGTAAGCCGCGAGTATTTTGGTAAAACACACTTAATTTTTGTATGGTAGCCATGATATCGCATTGTGTGAGTACAGAGACATGATGTACGAATTGTATTTAAATTCACTGATTGTACGACCGGACGGCGTAAATCTAAAGGACAGCAAATGTATTATTATGTGTGCAGAATTAGTGACAAGTATATTCCTATTCCAGTGTTTAGTGTAAGTGTAGTGATGTTGTGTGAGAGGTATGTTTGTTATTGGAGTAGTAAAACAGCAATTACAAACTTTATGAGTGAAAAAGAAAAATGATTTTACATAAAAAAAATAAGCAAGCACATCATACAATTTTGCGAAAGTCAGCTGATGATCTAATATGGATCAATGGCGCTTGGTCTGCCTGTCGCGCATATATATTGCAGTTTTTGACCCATGTTTGAAATATAATTTCACGGTTAAACTCACGTATCAAATGTTTGTCACGTGCGACATGTTTTGAACTCTTCGGGAGTTCTTCTTCAAGATAAGTGTTGTCACGGCAGTGTCGCTTGAAATACCCAGCAGCAGCAGCAGCGTGCTTCACACGACACTAAGTTCAAAACATGTCGCCCGTAGTGACATTTTATGCGGGAGTTGAATCATTGAATTTGTTTGTTTTTGGTTTAGTTCCTGGACACACTAAAAATGTATCTGATCGAACGGTTACAACAAGCGGCTTGACTGTACTACTTGGATTGGACATTTTATTTTGGATTTCTTGTCATATACGAACGTCTGAAATACATAAACATTTCAAGAACGCTTCTCTATTCTAATCGTGTACGAGAATTTTACTACGGTGTGATAAACTTATTTTATAATTACTTTCATGTGGCCATGTTATTACCAAACCGGGCATAATAATTGCTCTTTTAACGTTTTTTCACCTATAACATATCTGCTATTTTTGGCGGTTTTCATCATCAACCCGCGGTTAATAAGGTGATAATATTTATATGATCCTTAAATGTGGATTTTTGTCTTATTCCTTTTTAGTATTTTTATTATTATAAATAAAAACAGTTAAGGACAGTTCCCTCAAGGAGAAAAACCATAAGTGTTTTTTTTTGTCAAATTGAGTTTTTAGCATTCTCGGACTCGGAGAAAAAAATGTGCTTTTTCTATCTCACACGGGTTTGGATATCTTTAATAAACCAGGATTTAGACAAGCATAAGCTCATGTCATTTTGTTAAGTTTACAACTTGTTCGAAGTAGAAAAGTCATAACTTCGTGTTCATAGGCAAAAAGTACTAAGTAACTGCCTATGTTTTTTGATATTTGTCTTGGATGTGTGCCTATATGTTTTATCATAAGAGAATAAACATATTTTAATTTAGTTTCAAATTACTAAGTTAAAAATACTTAAAATGAAACATATACACAAGTACCCATTTATGCTTTTTTAAAGTTCTTAGATCATATAGTAATAGGAGCATAAGTGAATTACTTGTGTTGTTTTTTCTTAGATGCTATAGTGCAAAGTTAACACAAACAACATAAGTGCGTACGTGTGTTGTTCTTTCTTTGCAACGATTTTTTCTTATGTTTTTTTTAAGAAGCAGAACCCTTTTTTTCTTAATATCTAATTCAAATAAAAATATTATTAACAAAATTAAGTTGTTTTAAATTTCTACAATTTATCTTGATTTATAAACACAAGTTTCAGTTTTGTACTTTGAAATAAAACCAATTGAACGGAAGTGAAAAGTTTTTTGGATTTATCTCACAACTTACATTTGTCACTTATCGTTTTTCTCCTTGGGGAGGGCAGAGTAGGAGGCTGGACTTAAGTTTTCCGACTTAAGATTCTAAAGAAACACTTATTTTTCACGATTATTCACAGGCACACTCTACAGGCATCATAATACATTATGAGATACAATGGTTCTTCATGAATAGCTTATAGGGCAGGGCATATTATGTCATCAACTGTACAGTATATAAAACTAGTGTCGAGTCGACCATTTCAATGAGTTTTACGCATTCACTTTTACATATGAGCTGGCGTGTGAGAGAGATGAACTGAATTGAGAGCAGACCCAAAAACCATTGTTTAACTAGCTATCTATATACTTAACCTTATAGTTGCAGTGAGAAAGTGGTAGGTAACAAACTGCTAAACGGTAAATGGTTAGTATGGTAACTAAGAGAAGACCTGAGCAATTTCTCGCTCATTTAGTTCCCAGTTCTCTCGATATTCCATTTAACTTGTTAAATACTAATTTGTTCAGTAATTTATGAAAGTATCCAGAACCGAGCAATTTGAATTAGAGAATGCACGGGAGCGCAAGCAGTGCCAAGTTTAGAACTATTATAGCTGAGCAAAAACACCGGCTTCGCTATTCTCAACTGGTTTCACCTCACATCACTGTGGCTATCTTGAACCTGCGACTGATAATAGCAATGCATAATCGGAGGTCTGACTTACATTGGTTATCCTGATGCTAGATCAAGCGTTGTAAACAAACTGGGACTGGACCGGCACAGTCCATGCCTTTCTGGAAGTTGCGTTTCAACTTTATGTTGGACTTTTATGAAGGCACTGCAAACAAGGTCCAAGTTTCTGCAAAATGCCTGGAAGTCTTACTTACGGTTCAACCTCCGATTGCTTTCAATGGGAAGTGCTTGCCACCCATTAGCTCAGTGAGTGTCGAAATCAATTCAGAATGCGGAATGTATGCCTCGAATTGATCTCCTAAGCTATCTATTCTAAATAAGTTTCCACTTACTTTCGTTAATAGTTCTAATAAATGGTGAACCAAAAACAGACTACATGTTTAGGTCTGTTTTACTCGATGTAATATCTGATACACATGTGAGATGACACATAGAAACGTTAAAAAATCGAAACAGATCTCATATTCTATTCCACATATGACTAAGAATCAGTTCAAAAAGTCCAGTAGTCCAATGCCTACACACACACATACAGCTTGTGTCCAAGTAAATGCAAATATCATTCTAGGGGACGTATTCTGCAACTAATGAGTTAGGACGTTTTTTTTTCAATGCAAGATCCGTCATTCATTACTAGACCGTTTTTCCACTGTTCGGCAAAACCCCTCGCACTATTGGCAGGCCTGACTTATAGCAAAGAAGTGAAAAGGGTAGCTATTAACTAATTAAAAAACCTTTATTCTGCCAAATATCTTAGTGTTTTACAAAGCCCAAACTCATCAACCAATCTCTTTCACTAGCCGTTACCAACTTATTCATTCATCAAATGGTAATGTAAAGAACCTTCAGAATACATTAGGAGTTAATTATGCACATTATTCATTACAAACGGAATCCTGAAGCATTTTAACACCTAAAAATACAATAGAATTCTGTTTTCGGTCAGAGGTACCGTAAATGCTGGAAGGACACAGGACTATCTAGTGTAGTAAAATAAGAGTTGGAAGTGATGTTCGAATTCCAGATAAACTTTTCAAAACACGGCGTCGACTAGTCCAGGTACCTCAGCTGTCTTTCAGCTGTTTTAGGTTAATACTATGCTCCAGGAACGTGAAGTTTAAGTGTAGAACATCGAATTGTGACTTGTATTTTTGCTTGCAGAGGACCATCTGGTAGAACAATAATAAGTAATAACAAATGACACGTCGTTGACGTCGTGACGATCTCATACTCAACCTGGGTCTCCAGTGCAATCAGTCAACCCAGGGCAGTTTGTCTGAACGATGCTCAAAAATCCTTTCAGGTATCCGACACAAACCCTTTATGCAAATGTGGCAATTCTATCGGCTCGTCAGTTGTTAATTCATAAAACCTGTGTAAAATGCATAAATGAGTAAAAATATGGCAAGTTTATCCCACCAGTTACTACCCATTAGGGGTGTTGCATTGCAGACATTCGCAGCCGCATCCGCGACCGCGGAGGTTTCGCATAAATTTCAACATCAGCATACACAAAATCGGATGCGGAGTTTTTGCAGATGCGGATGTAGTGCAATTCACGACAAGAAAGGAGCCCACGCGGTGCTTACCACGCGTGTTTTCTATATTTATGTAGTTTCGCCATTAGTAAAAAAAAACCTAATTTCGTTTCTGTGTGACCAAGGGCGAGACGTGTGCTTTGATAATTGCGTAATATAATAATAATATTAACGTTTATTTACGTGTTTTCGTGTTTGACCACAAAATCCCATTCGCGACATCCTTGCTACCCACTACCAAGTATCTATTTAAGAGAGATATTTGCGATACTTTTCGTACGAGCGTTAGGACAACTGAATGTCAGTTAGAATAACATTTAAAAATAATAAATGCATTGGGGTAACCTCGAAAATGGGGTTAAGTCGAAAATCACAAATATCTATTAAAGCTACAAGCAATTTAAACTCTGGCAGCACTTGCCAAGACGCTATGGTTATCTGTCCCCCCCGCTTCTGTTCGCTCCAGTCAGTAGCTGTGGAAATACGTGTGCTACAAAAAAAATTCCGAGTTCCGAGGGTGTACATACATACAAACATACATGCCTTTATTTCCAATTATGTTCCAGCGCCACTTCAAACATAATGTGGGTATAAAAGATTGACAAAAATGTGATATTGCAGTGATAGGTTGCTAGCCCATCGCCCACAATAGGTACACTTCAACCCAGCTCCCTTAGTCGACTTTTACGATACCACACATACGGTAAGAAAGGAGGTGGTGAAATTCTAACCCGACACCACATGGAGAAAAGAAAAGTACAGTCGGCAAAAAAAGCCTGTATCTAAAATTATATATTTTTACTTAAATCATTGAGATATTTAAAAGGGGTAAATTAGAACAAAAAAGGAATTGGTACCCTGGATTGATAATATGTAAGAACCATTTTTACGATACTTCTAAATTACCCCAACTGTTTTCGAAATTACCAGGTCCTTAAAAAAAGATATTCAAAACACGTTATTTTATAAATTCAGCAATATTTTTAAGCAGTGTTTTCAAATATCCAACTAGCTGTTGCCCGCGACTTCGTCTGCGTAGAACTTGAGAAAAAAATATTGCTATCAAATTATTTTAGGCGTAACCTTAATTATCGCTGTCCCTAACGAACTTCTACCATCTTAAGGGATGATTTTCGAGATGATCAACTATCCTAAATACTTTCAAGGGTCTCAAATTATCTCTATGCCAATGTTCATGTAATTCCGTTCTGGGTTTAGGCGTAAAAGATTTAAAAACCTAAATAGAAATGTCCGTTTTTAAATATATACATATTTTATGTATTATCACACACTTCTAACTATTTGAATTGTCCGTAAATCCGTTGCTTGTATAGTTCTGAAAGTAAAGTTATGTATGTATGAATGCAAGCACTTTATTGTACACAATAACAGGAAAAAAAAATATACATGTCACACAATAGATCAAAGTACAAAGGCGAACTTATCCCTATAAAGGATCTCTTCCAGCTAACCTTTGAGCAATTGAGAGGAAGGTAGGTAGAACGAGATAGGCAAACTTATACCGTGTAAGAAAAACAGAGAAAATGAAAACAAAACCTAATAGGTATTAATCCTAGGCAAATAAAAACATTCCAATACATAATATATAAACTAGCTGTTGCCCGCGACTTCGTCTGCGTAGAACTTGTAATCGTCTTAAAAAATATATTGCTATTAAATTATGTAAGGCGCAAGCTTAATTATCGCTGTCCCAAACACACTTCTACCATCTTAAGGGATGATTTCCGAGATACAAACTCCTATATCCTTCAAAGGGTCTCAAATGATCTGTACGGAAAATGTCATCTAAATCCGTTCAGGGGGCTAGCACTAATGACGCCGGGCCGCGACGCGAGTGGAGAAAGATCTACCCTCCTCTTTCTAATTTAAAGGTGTGAGTGAGACAGGGCACGCTCAGTCGCACGGGAAGCGACTTGTCAGCAAGTTGTGTTAGACGTACAGGGATTAAGCCTAAAAGGACACAGTGCGATGAGTTTGTTAGTTTTAATTGCTAAATCTAAATTGAAAACTCCGTTATTACAAACATAAATATCTTAATAATCATCAACAGACGTTTCTCTTTCTGAAACATAATTGTTTTGTCTACTAAGCTAGATTACTGGATTTTTTTGCCGAAATCCGTCCAGTAGTTTTATTTACGTTAGTCCGGGCTACCTGTATAATTTTGAAAGCAAAATTATCTTTTGCTTCATTTAACTGTGAGAATACATTATTTTCACTAACCAAAATAAACTTTTTATTTAACAAAATAATCTGCATGTTTAATCAAACATATCTGATAAACCAAAATTAATTTCTTAAATTAATAAAATTATCCGTAGTTTTAATCTAACATTACCTTTTTTCGGTTTGTAAGCATCGCAGTTCTAAACCTAGCCTACTGTTCTGGTAGCTCTTCGGTTCTGGGAGAATCGCAGTTCTAACCTAACCTGACCTACATTTGTGGTAGCTGTTCGATTCTGTAAGGGTCGTGGTTTTAACTTTTTTATCGTACTTTTTTGGTAAGTTAATTGGATTACCTATTTTGACTAATAGCTACTGCTAGCAGAAAAGTAGGTTTGGTTAAGTTAGAACTCCGACCCTTAAGAACTGAACAGCTACCAGAACAGTAGGCTAAGTTTAGAACTGCGATGCTTACAAACCGAAAAAAGGTAATGTTAGATTAAAACTACGGATAATTTTACTAATTTAAGAAATTAATTTTGGTTTATCAAAATGATTTCTACTCTAAGACCGTTAAATAAAAAAAATAAAAAAAAGCGTTTATTTCAGACCCAAGACGATCCATAGTGGGGTTACATGGGGACTGGGAATGGAGATGGAAAGTATTCTGAATTAATCGCTTACCAAATAGTATATAAATATGTCGAATTGTAATGGCGGCGCCACCAGTTTGTTTTGATTTCTATTTTTTTTTTTGTAAGTTAAGAATCAAGTTTAATCTCAATAGCAGTCAACAGGTGGCGGCACCACTTGACTGTTACTGGAAATCGTTCAATTATAATAACTAGCAACACTGTATTTTTACTTCTTTTATCGATTCCTTAGTGTGGCAACTTTTATTAAGATTTAAGTTGGCTAACTTGTACACTGTTTCCGTTAGATTATTTATTCTGATTGGTTTTCGATTATTACTTCTATGTTGGTACACTGGAAACTCAGGCGAGGTGGTGAACGCTCAGCTCTGATTGGTTGAGTAAGTTCCCCACTATCGCTTGGACATGGCTCTTGGCGGGAACGGGTCTAGAAAATGGCGAAGAAGCGACTAGAGTAGGATTCAGATTTGGTTTTGCTTTCGAACTATACAGACGTTCACGCCAAGAGACTTGTCGGTTTCCAATCTAGTGCATACCTAGGTACCCTAGGATATGGTTAAGATCTAGTGGAGAATATTTAGGTAACCGTTAATAATTGTGTAAATCCGATTCGACGTTTAGCTAAGTGTTACTATTAACTATCTTTTAACAATGTGAATGCGAATAAAGCATAAGTGGTTATATTTCTTCTGATTTTTATTTGGAAACGTGATAGGAAGCCCGTCGCTATGCCCGATACCCCAGAAGAAGCCCGATTACCCGCTCCGGTCAACCTTTCTCTTACATCAGAAGAAGTGGGATCTAATCGGGCACAAAGCGATGGACCACGTGTGGATGAAAATATGCTGCGAACACTATTGGAAGCACAGAATCGGAACATGATGGCTTTGATTAACTCCATGCAACCTGTGAGTACCCGCAAGATTATTTTACCAGATTTTGAGCCTGAAAAGGCTGGCGTAGATGCCCGAGCATGGTGTGCTACTGTGGATTTATGCCTGACTGAACGCGAACAACAAGGAAGTGCTTTGATCCTGGCCCTCAGTGGAGCATTGAAGGGCAATGCCTCGCAGTGGCTTTCACAAGTATCGTTTGCAGGAATGACTTGGCCTCAATTCAAAGATCTTTTTCTGGCCCGTTATGGCTTAATCGAAACCCCTGCTGCTACTCTTATCCACATGCAAAATGGCAAGCCCAAGGATAACGAAAACATGGCGTCGTATGCTGCGCGATTATCAACTACACTGATGGCACGATTCAAGGACATGACAATGGAACAGATAACCTTAGCCATGGTACTGGCGCACGTGTCTCAATTCGATAGAAGGTTACAACACACCGCTTTTACAACTGAAATCAAGACCCGAGAGCAAATGCAACGCGAATTACAAGCCAGCTGCTACATGAAGAGGACTCATGACTCTGCAGGAGACACATCCAATAGCAAGCGACCACGGCCTGCTACTGCTGGGCCGCCCCGCTGCTTTACGTGTCAGAAGCTAGGACATCGCAGTGCCGACTGCCGCTCCAAGGATCCTAAAAGGTCATGCGATCGTTCCACCCTTTCTAAAGCTACTTTTTCAGCCAAACAACCACCAAACGCGTCGAAAATAACATGTTACAGATGCGGCACTACTGGCCACTTTGCTAACAAGTGTCCGCGTGCTTCAGCCTCCGCGCCGGACAAGAAAACAGGCAACAGCAGCAACGGCAACTCCAGCTCTGCAGCGTCTGATGGCAGCAACCAGCGGCGTGTGGACCTGTGCTGCATCAGCAACCCCGCTGGACAGATGAATATTGCTGGTGAGTCATTTCCTTTTCACTACGATTCGGGTGCCGAATGCTCTCTCGTTAAAGAATCCATTGCTTCTAGATTCCCTGGCAAACGGTTGAGTAATATTGTAACTTTAACTGACATTGGTCAATCGAGTGTTCCTAGTACCGTGCAAATTGAATGTCAAGTAGTTGTGGACGACTTGAACTTGCAAATTTTATTTCATGTCGTACCTGATACATGTCTTAATAGCAACATACTGATTGGTCGTGAGATTTTAACCCAAGGCTTGAACGTAAACATGACTCGTGATAGACTCACTTTCTCTCGTTCTATAGGAGTGAATGTTTGTTCGTTGAATAGTCAGTCTGTGGGGGCTCTTTCGTTTGACAGCATTGATACCGACGTACCTGAGGAGAACCGTGAGCAGCTTGTTCACACTCTGAAGCAGTTTGAATCTTCGTTTTCAACGGGGGTAGCTACCACACGAGTTACAACAGGGCAGTTAGATATCCGACTGGTTGATCCTAACCGAATGGTTCAGAGGCGTCCATACAGGTTAGGTGCTGAAGAGAAAGTCATCGTTCGCGAAAAAGTCAACGAGTTGTTGGAGGCGGGTGTTATTAGGCCGTGTTGCTCTCCATTTTCGAGTCCAGTTTTGCTCGTCAAGAAGAAGGACGGTTTGGATAGATTATGCGTCGACTACAGGCAGCTCAATGAGAACACCGTCGACGATAAGTATCCATTGCCACTCATCAGCGATCAGGTGGAGAGGTTAGGTAACGCAAAGTGGTTTACAGCTCTCGATATGCTAAGCGGCTACCACCAGATACCTGTCGCACCTGACTCAATTGAGAAAACTGCATTTGTCACACCAGAAGGACAATGGGAGTATGTCACAATGCCTTTTGGTTTGAAAAATGCCAGTTCGGTCTATCAGAGGGCAATCATGAAGGCGTTAGGTGATCTTGCTTACACATTTGTAGTGGTTTATGTAGACGATGTGTTGATCTTGTCATCTACCGTTGAAGAAGGCATCGAGCGGCTGAATTTGGTTCTAGATGTTCTAAGAAAAGCAGGTTTTTCGTTGAATTTGTCGAAGTGCTCGTTCTTGAAGAAACGCGTAGAGTATTTAGGCTTTGTCATTGAAGATGGTCAAGTGCAACCCAATCCAGGCAAAGTTGAAGCACTAACAAAGCTTCTTCCCCCAACAACTATAACTCAGCTTCGACAATTTATTGGGCTAGCTTCGTATTTTCGGCAGTTCATACGAGATTTCTCCAAAACCATGGCTCTCTATAAATTGACGAGTAGAAAGAAAAAGTCCCTCGACTGGCGTCCAGAGCATGAAGAAATCCGTCAGAAGATCATTGCAAAATTGACTAGTGAGCCTGTGTTAGTGATCTTCGATCCAGACTTCCCAATCGAGGTTCACAGCGATGCGAGCACAGAGGGGTACGGTGCGATACTTCTTCAGAAAATTGGCGATAAACAACGTGTAGTCTGTTATTACAGTCGTCGTACATCTCCAGCTGAGTCAAAATATCACTCGTATGATTTAGAAACCATGGCGGTTGTCAACGCCGTCAAGTATTTTAGGCACTATCTACTAGGTCGAAAGTTCAAGGTTGTTACAGATTGTAACTCCGTCAAGGCTTCGAAGACAAAAGTCGATCTGTCTCCACGGGTGCACCGTTGGTGGGCGTATCTTCAATCGTTTGACTTTAGCATTGAGCATCGTGCTGGGACGAGGATGTCACATGTTGATTTTCTGTCTCGAAATCCTATTCCTGACGCACCTTCACCGCCCGTGAAGCGCGTATAACAAAAGCGTGTTGATCTAGCGACTCTGTCTGATAATTGGCTGCAAGCTGAGCAGGAGAAAGACGAAGAAATTCGCAAAATCGTGGCTAATCTGCAGAATGAGGTCTTGTCAGAGGATACGAGGAAAACTTATGAGATGCGAGCTAATATACTACATCGTAAGGTACAGCGTAATGGTCGTACTCGATGTGTACCTATGGTCCCTCGTACGTTTAGGTGGGCAGTTATAAACAACGTGCACGAATCTATAATGCATCTTGGATGGGAAAAAACCCTTGAGAAAGTTTATGACCATTACTGGTTCCCAGGAATGTCAAAGTACGTGCGTAAGTTTGTCAATAACTGCATCACGTGTGCGTTATCCAAGTCTCAGTCTGGGCGAGTCCAAGCTGAGCTGCATCCGATTCCCAAGGTTGCCATCCCTTGGCATACTATCCATATAGATGCTTCGGGTAAGCTTAGCGGTAAAAATCGTGATAAAGAGTACGTTTTTGTGATCATCGATGCTTTTACGAAGTTTGTTCTTTTAGTCCACGCAAAGAACATTGACAGTACGAACAGCATCAGGGCACTCAGTAAGGGTATTTCGTTGTTTGGCGCTCCACAACAGGTTATCGCAGACCAAGGACGTTGTTTCTCTAGCAAGGAATTCGCAAATTTCTGTTGCAGTCATAATATCAATGTGCATCTTATCGCAACTGGTGCTAGTCGTGCTAACGGTCAGGTTGAAAGAGTCATGGGTACATTAAAAGGCATGTTGACTTCAGTAGAGACAAGTAAAGATCGATCATAGCAGGATGCTTTAGGCGACATTCAATTGGCCATAAATTCGACGATCAACCGTGTCACTAAAGCAAGTCCTCTTGAACTATTGATAGGTAAAGTTGCCAGACCTATTGACTTAATGGCTATTGATGATAATGATGTCGTTGACATGGATGCAATGAGAGAGCAGGCGTCCCAAAATATAGTGAAAAGTGCGGAATATAACAAAGAGAGATTTGACAGCAATAAAGCTAAGATTCAAAGATGTGAAGTAGGAGATTATGTCTTAATAGAGAATGAGGAAAGGAACCAATTAAAACTAGATCCGAAGTTTAAAGGCCCCTTTAAAGTTATTAAAGTTTTAGATGGGGATAGATATTTGTTAAAATCACTCACGTCTAAAAGAACGTACAAATACCCCCATGATAGAGTGAAGAAAATGCCTGAGCAGCAGGTACCCCCTGAATTAGATGTCGCATGTGATGACGTTGACAGTACCAGTTCATGTGGACCAGATTAATGTAACCAAGAATATTTTTTTTTTGTTACTGGAATTCATTGTGTTCATTGAATGATGAGCACGCCCGACGGACTGGGTTTCATGTTTTCAAAGGACCGAAATAATTCTCGATGGACTGAGCGTTACAGTGACCTTGTCAGAAGTCCCGGAGCATGTAAGAGGTGCGCGTTGACTGTTCTTTTTTTCTGCAGTATACTCTTTGCGAGGAGTAGCATTTACGCAGCTGTGATGGTTAACTTCTGACAATGTGTTATCTGTTTGTTAATGATGTTTTTTTTTGACGCCAATGGACTGATGCGTCGTTACGTTATGGTAAATTCACCGAAGGACCGGTGCGATGTGTGTTTTGGTAACAATGAATTCCAGGTCTAATGCTGAAGGTTTTAAAATGATTATACTTGGTACTAACCAATGTCAGTTGACTGATTCCTTAAACTTTATTTCGTATCCAAATAGTGTTTATTGTAGTGACCTACCTACAGTTATTATTATTACTTTTTTTAAATTGTATTCTGACATCATGCAGTTTTTATGTCAGGTTAGCCGAGCGATATACTTTCCCATATTTTTTTTGGTCTACAGGTAACTCACCCAGGGACGGGTGAATGTCAAGATGGCCGTGTCGAATTGTAATGGCGGCGCCACCAGTTTGTTTTGATTTCTATTTTTTTTTTTTGTAAGTTAAGAATCAAGTTTAATCTCAATAGCAGTCAACAGGTGGCGGCACCACTTGACTGTTACTGGAAATCGTTCAATTATAATAACTAGCAACACTGTATTTTTACTTCTTTTATCGATTCCTTAGTGTGGCAACTTTTATTAAGATTTAAGTTGGCTAACTTGTACACTGTTTCCGTTAGATTATTTATTCTGATTGGTTTTCGATTATTACTTCTATGTTGGTACACTGGAAACTCAGGCGAGGTGGTGAACGCTCTGCTCTGATTGGTTGAGTAAGTTCCCCACTATCGCTTGGACATGGCTCTTGGCGGGAACGGGTCTAGAAAATGGCGAAGAAGCGACTAGAGTAGGATTCAGATTTGGTTTTGCTTTCGAACTATACAGACGTTCACGCCAAGAGACTTGTCGGTTTCCAATCTAGTGCATACCTAGGTACCCTAGGATAAGGTTAAGATCTAGTGGAGAATAATTAGGTAACCGTTAATAATTGTGTAAATCCGATTCGACGTTTAGCTAAGTGTTACTATTAACTATCTTTTAACAATGTGAATGCGAATAAAGCATAAGTGGTTATATTTCTTCTGATTTTTATTTGGAAACGTCATAGGAAGCCCGTCGCTATGCCCGATACCCCAGAAGAAGCCCGATTACCCGCTCCGGTCAACCTTTCTCTTACAAATAAATATTTCTGAGTTCTGACCGAAGAATTCCCTTACTTCAAAAAGTACTTGTTCCCCACTTTCAACCCCTTTTAACCTCCAACCTTAGAGGAAGAATATAAAAAATGCAGTAATTTGTTTTCTAATCCTTGACCGAAGTAGGTAACAGTCCCTTATTTTAAAATTGTCTTGTTTCCCGTATAAACTTCCAACTCATTTTAGCCCCTTTTGTGGGAATCTCTTTTAACACCCAATATTTTTTTCTAGTCTTCAAAGAAACAGTCTAACACCAAAGTTACAAATCTCTTACTTTAAAAATGTCTTGGTCATCATACAGGCTTATAACACCCCGTGAGGAATTAATTTAAAAAAACACTGAAATCAGTTTTCTAGTTTTAAAACAATCAGTCTAACTCCGATGTTAAAAATCTCTTACTTTAAAAATGTCTTGCTCTCTATACAAACTTTAAACTCCCTTTTAACCTTCTTAGGAGATAATAAAAAAAACGCAGTTATTTGTTTTCTAGTCCTTGACCGAAGTAGGTAACAGTTCCCTTATTTTAAAATTGTCTTGTTTCCCGTATATACATTTCCAACTAATTTTAGCCCCTTTTGTTGATGAATCTCTTTTAACACCCAATATTTTATTCTAGTCTTAAAAGAAACAGTTTAAAATCGAAGTTACAAATCTCTTACTTTCAAAATATATTGCTCATCATACAGGCTTATACACCTCGTAATTAAGGGATTCATTTCAAAAAACACTGACATCAGTTTTCTAGTTGTAAAACAATCAGTCTAAAACCGATGTTAAAAATCTTTTACTTTAAAAATGTCTTGCTCTCTATACAAGCATACAAACTTTAAACCTCCTTTTAACCCTCTTAGGAGATAATTAAAAAACCGCTGAAATTTGTTTTTCAGTCTTTTTTAGCATACAGGCTGTTACAAATCTCATACTTTAAAATTTTCTCTTTCTCCATACAAACTTTTTACCCCTTTATAAAAAGAAAGAAAATATTTTTTTTTTCTTCACCCCCCTTGGGGTGGATTATTCCAAAACGCTTAGTTCTTTTATGTATTTAAATAAGTAATCTGTCTACAGTATTCAGATTCTAGCTCAAAAGAAAAAGTTTCCCTCATTCAAACTTTGCACCCCTGTTTAACCCCCTTAGGGGTAAAATCTTCTAAAACGCAGAAATCACTTTTTTGTATTTGATTAAGTAATCTTTCTACAAAGTTTCAAGTTTCTAGCTCACAAAATCAAGTTCTCTCCATACAAACTCTGCACCCCTATTTAACCCACTTAGGAGTGGAATTTTCTAAAACGCAGAAAGTACTTTTTTGTATTCTAATAATTTTATTAACCTTTCTAGAAAGCTTTAAGTCTCTAGTTCCAAAAATAATGTTCCCCTCATACAAACATTGCACCCCTATTTAACCCCTTTGGGGGTGGATTTTTCCAAAACGCTTAGTTCTTTTATGTATTTAAATAAGTAATCTGTCTACAGTTTCAAGTTTCTAGCTCAAAAGGAAAAGTTTCCCTCATACAAACTTTGCACCCCTATTTAAAACCCTTAGGGATGAAATTTTCTAAAACGCAGAAATGACTTTTTTTGTATTTTAATAAGTAATTTTACTACAAAGTATCAATTTTCTAGCTCACAAAATAAAGTTCTCTCCATTCAAACTTTGCACCCCTATTTAACCCCCTTAGGGGTAGAATTTTCTAAAACGCAGAAAGTACTATTTTTGAATTTTAAAAAGAAATCTATCTACAAAGTTTCAAGTCTCTAGTTAAAAAAATAATGTTTCCCCTATATAAACTTTGCACCCCTATTTAACACCCTTAGGGATGTAAAGTCCAAAAATCCCGCCTTATCCCTTGTCTACGTCATAAAAGGAAGTTCTGGTGTATATTTCAAGTTTCTAGTCCTAGTAGTTTCGGCTGTGCTGTGATGAATCAGTCAGGAAGTCTTCTTTTATATATATATAGATAGATTGATTACACAAAAATTCCATCGCTCGTAAGGAATAATTCTTAGTTCTAGAACTAGGTAGGTTTGACAGGCTTACGAGTTTTGCAGCTGACAGAGCCACTTGTACCTATATAAAATCATACTCACAGGAACAAATTTACTCGTGCTCTTCACTCTAATATAATTATCTATTCTCCCCGGGATTCAAACCTGAAACCGTCATCGTCGCAGGCCGCTGCAAGCCAGGTTACCGTCAACATTCATGAGCAACTCAAACTTCAATTTTCAATATTCACTACGAAATGAAATTTCACCTAATGGAAGACCAAGATAGATTCGTCAATTAGGCCGCCTCCGACCCGGAATATTAACGACCTCTCTCTCTTATTGTGACCCTTGTCATGCTTCGTCTATCTAAATTAATATATTCAATTTTTTAGTAAAACTGATGGCCTTAACATTAGTTAACATAATGGTACATTACTTGTAACGTCACTTAAATAGTACATTACTGCGGTGGCCGGAAAAAAGGGATTGTCGGCCAAATAGATAGACGGCCAGGTAGGGATACGAGGCTGGCAATCCGTTGTTTCGCTGAGGCATTTATAGTGCTTTTCTCAAACATGCAATGGAATAAAATAAAACTCCAAGTTTTTGTTAATAGCTGAACGACCCGATGTCGGGTTACGAACAATATTTCATTCCATGTTTCAGAAAATATATTTTGTTCCTACAGTTAACAGCGGAAAAACAGTGAATGTCTGAGACCGCAGGTGGCTATGGCCGTTAAAACTAAGGTATTTTTTCGAACCGATACGCGCTTTTGGGTTACATTATGAGTTGCGTGTAACAAAAATGTTGTGCTATGGATAATACCAAAGTATCACATAAGTACCAATCACAAAACAAAACGTAAGTAATACAAAATCAGACGGTTAAAAAATCTTAAGGTGTTTTGCGTCCCTACCTTGGGAAAGAAAGTGGTATTTTCTGCACGCGTGCCAGGCGGTACTTGCCATTCAACCATCTAATAGTTTTGAGCGGTTTGCAGTGTCAGTGTCAGATGTTTTTTTCCAGTGACTGTAAAACTTAAATAGTATTGCTATTTGGAAATTACCATAACAAAGTGCTCTTCTGAAACAATGAAAATTGGATCAACGTAATCAAAAGCACACATCTAAATCCCAATTCATTGGAAACCTTGCGGACACAGGAAATTTAACACTGCTGCAACATCCACAGTCCTCAACCAAATGTCGAAATTCTATCCACTTTAGAAGCATTGACGACCTTACTCTTTTAGGAACACCCTATTTCTTGTTTAGTGGAATAACGTCCGTTGTAGCTGTACACTGCAGGGAAGGTAGGACGTTCTTAAAATCATGTGCAATAAGTCTGCGTGGCATTTGAAATGTGGAGCGTTTTCATTCGTCGCTTTGTTGGCCTTGTTAACAAAATATTTGCATATTGGTTAGTGATATGAACACTACCTACGGTAAATATCCGAGTGTCCGCCACTGGAATACCTGACACTTTTAATCTTATGTTACAGCAATAGCTAGGTGAATTTCCAACTATTAAGCATTAAGGAATAAAACGAAACAAACTACAAACTACTACTACTACTAGTAGGAATTAAACTTTATAACTCTCTTCCGACTGAATTGAAAAACTCATCGACTGACGCTATTTTCAGAGGCAAACTAAAAAGATTTTATTGGACATGTCGTGTTACGCCATTGACGAATTTAATGATAAGGTATTATTGACCCACGCATAACTTAGTTAATAACCCTTAATTAGACTGACATCTACAATGTCAATGACTATTGTTAAGAAATATTGTATATCCATTTAAAATTAAAACTACCTTGACATGTATAAAACGTATGTACCTACCTACTCTATTTGACATGTAAAATAATGTGTTTTATGAATAAACATCTGAATCTGAATCTGTAGGTGTCGAGCATTGAGACATTTACCTTCATTTCGAAAAGTTGTTTATCCAAAAGCATATTGATTATTCCGAAAACGATGTCTCTATTAAGGAGTTTATGACTACTTATATTCAGTTTTATCTGGAATTACACTTTCGTTTAGAGGGAGTGGCTCCTTGAATATTATCGCGAAATATCCGCATTGCAAGCACGCGCTACAAAAATGAATTAGCTATCAAACCAATACGAGTCTGATTGACCCCGGTCGACGCTACTATAATAATATATAATAAATCATGTATTCAGTGACAAAGTGGTTTATAATTGTTATATGATGGAACAGTCGACTACAAAGAGGTCGATACGAACATAATTACAAAATCATGTATACATGACCTTAAGGGGCAATAAAGGCGTGTATGCAAGTTTTTGTAACTTTAGCCGTATCGATCTCTTTGTAGTCAACTGTACCTCTATTTAAGTATACCTAAAATACCCTGTGCTAAGAGGCACCGCTCTTCCTAAAGAAGAATCCTGATTCTGAATTTCTGAAGATGTGAAGAATAATTATAGTAATCAAAATTAAAATAAAAATAAAATAAAAGAACATCATGAATTAATATGGATAACAAAGTAGTATTTATCTTACGTTTAAATTTAAAAATAAATGTAACAAGTACTTTATTTACTGGTATATGGTATAAGGTGTGTTAAGGCCCCTTTCTTCCAGTGGGCTCCGTGTGGTGACGGGTTAGAATACCACTACCCCTTTCTTCCTGTGGGTGTCGTAAGAGTCGACTGAAGGGTTGAAGTGTGTTGTGGGCGATGGGCTAGCAACCTGATACCTGATATTACATTTTGTCAATCTCTTATACCCCCATATTTATGCCAAAATTGGTACTATAACATGTGCTCTGTGGGTTCTCTATTATATGGGCAAAAATCATTTCCCAAAGTGTCACTTCCCAAAAATTTTTTCCCAAATATTCATTTAGCAAAAAATCACTAGTCAAATTATTGTTTCGCATTTTATCACTTGGCATTATCTCCTATGGCAAAATATTACTTCGCAAATGTTTGTTTGGCAAAGTTTTATATAGTCAAGTTTCATTTAGTCAAACATATTATTTGGCATAACATTCGTTTTCCAAATTATTGCATGGCATACGATTTATATCCTAATTGTGTAGTGCATACCAAATATATTGGCAATTATTATGACCTAACCTAACCGCCAGCGTGTCGACGTCACCCCGCTTCGCGGGGTGCCTATTCCCGCTCTAAGGGACACAAGTGAACCCTAACCTAACCTACTTATAATTTTATTTTTCAAATTATTGTGTCTATTTTTGCCGTTGATGAAAGATGGCCGTTATTAAGTTAAAAAAAAAACACGGTTTGTTGAACTTTGTTTATATCAAAATGTGTATTGATAAAATATAAATTAAATAATGTTATGTTTTGCATTTGTTTGTCTTTTCATTTTAGTTTGTAGTAAAAATAAAATATTTGCCAAAGTTATGCTATGTGAAGTGTGCGAAATGAAAATTTGAGCAAATGTTTTGTTTGGAAAACAATATTAGCCCAAACAAAGTGTTTGCTAAAAAAACTTTTGTCTTAATAACATTTGACAAAGCAAAATGATGCCAGATGATATTTTGACCAAATGAACAATTTGCGAAACAAAAGTGTGCTATTTGTTCGTTTGGGAAATGAAACTACTGCCATAAGTTTTGTGGGAAGTGAAATTTGGCGAAAAATATTTTGCCGAAACGGCAGGACCCCGCTCTGCCTAGCCCTTTTAGGGATAAGTATGTATGTATGTGTGTATGTATCTTGAGGTATATGTATACGGTATCTAACTATGATTTCATCGATCAAATTGATCGTAGTTACGTACATCGTACAATGTCATTAAGTTCAAACGATCGTGCTCATGCGAGTTTGCGAACAATATTCATTACGGCATGAAACATGCAAATTGAGTGAAATTCAATTAGCTAGTGACAGGTAATACGAATTTCGTGGCGCGGTTAGTAAAGTTGATATTAATGACCGGTCCGTTTGTGTAAGGCTACGCCTTGGACAAAGCAGAACGATTGAAGATCTAGATATCACTTATTTATGATTTAGATTTATTTATTTCACAATATACAATTACAATATAAATTAAAGCTAGCTTAATCTATATGAATTTATATTATGATCGTCAAAGAGAATAAGAATTGTAATAAAATGTCAAGTTACATTTGGTTCAAATTATATCGTCACAAGTAATTAATAGGCAAAAGTAAATATATGACTAAGATAAAGATCGTCAGATAACAAACTATACCTTAATAAACCAAAAATTCTAAAAATACAAATAACGATTTAATTTGTCAACAACAGTGATATTATTAATGTTTAATGTCCATAAATTCCTTTACTGAATATAATGCGTTTTTCAATCAAAATATAATGGATAATGATTATGGATAATATTATCGTAAATCCATCCATACTAATATTATAAATGCGAAAGTGTGTCTGTCTGTCTGTCTGTCTGTCTGTCTGTCTGTCTGTCTGTCTGTCTGTCTGTCTGTTACCTCTTCACGCTTAAACGGCTGAACCGATTTGGATGAAATTTGGTATAGAGATAGTTTGAGTCCCGGGGAAGGACAAAGGATAATTTTTATCTCGGATATCATCCCCCAAGGGGATGAAGTGGAGGGTGAAAGTTTGTATGGAGCTACGATATAAACGAGTTCCACGCGGACGGAGTCGCGGGCAGAAGCTAGTACGTAATAAACTCGCAAACTGAATGCCAATCTCATTTCACGAAGGCGACCTAAGGCTGAGACAGTTACCTTAATACTAGTGGCTCTCTGATTTGTAGACCTGGCTAGTCTGTCTTTCTTTAGGTTTTATCTGAGAAACGCAACCTGTAGAGAACCGCTGGACATCCGGATACGAAAGAATTTTTGCCCAAGCTGAAACGGAGAATTTAGTTCGCTTTTCTCCCTCGTTGAATTAATTATTCTTAAGTACTTTAAAATACGCACGCAGAACCGATGGCCATTGGGGCGGAAAGGTTCTCGAGTGGCGACCACGTACCGGAAGGCGCGGCGTGGGTAGGCCCCGACAAGAACGACCGATGACCTGGTAAAGGTTACGGGAGTCCGCTGGATGCTGGTGGCGCAGGACCGGTCGCTTTGGCACTCTTTAGGGGAGGCCTATGTCCAGCAGTGGACGTTTTTCGGCGGATATGATGATGATGATGATGACTTTAAAATAACGCTCGTTTTTCGGAACTATTTAGGGAATATTTACCGTTAGCTTTTCGGTGAAGGAAAACATCGTGAGGAAACCGGTCTAATCCCAATACGGTCTAGTTTTCCCTTTGGGTTGAAAGATCAGAAGGCAGTCGCTTTGTAAAACTATGCCAAATCATGGGATTAGGTGTCAAAGTGGACCCGAGGCTCCTTTAGGAGCACAACCGGGATTAACGCTAGGAGGATGACTTTAAAATCTAGCTGCGCTGCGAGCTGCGAGCAGTTGGACTAAGCTAGCTGAGGGCTGAGGCCGAGGACGTCGCTCAGCGCATCTAGCACAGGACGGCCGCGACATACTCTCGATTTTTCTCGCACTATACCTCTTGTTCTAAGTGTTCTAATAAGAGAGAGGCGGATAGTGCGAGAAAAATCGAGAGAGCTCGCGCGCCGTCGCGTGCTAGCCGTGCAGGACAGGAAGGTATGGGGCGAACTTATGAAGGCCCTTTGCACCTCGGGGGTGCCCTAGGACAACAACAATCAACTATATCTAGCTAAAATACTGCGTTTCTGCGTTAGCCACTAACTTAGGCCGACGCCTTACAATTCCAAACTTCCCATACTGTTGTGGTTGCCTGATATATCGCGCAGGGAACACCGTAGCGTCGCCTCGATTAGCCGTTTGATCGGGCAGCCGAGCTATCTGCGTGTCAGCACACGCTTCATCACGCGGCTATGGATTAGCCGGATTGCGCAGTTTAGCCAGAGTTTGGGTTCGCACGCTTAAGTTAGGCTTAACTTAACCGGGCGTGACCAAACGGAATGGCTAAAGCATTACTGGGCTATGAGTGTAAACTTCACAACTTCTCAAGATACGGATGTAATAAAACTCGTTTTCTTCAAATTAAATGCGTTTATTTGCTTAACATTATGTACGTTTAAAGATGGTGGGGTAAATGGTAAATAATGTCCATATAATGTCAATACCTTATAAAAGTAAACATGCAAAAATTTTTGGTATCTATTTTAGTCCAGGCAATTTACTGACCACTTGTATGGAAAAAATGACAATTTTGGAAATAATTTATAATAGCTTATTTTTTATGTATAACGGACATATTATCAATCAAATAGTTACCCAGCGACAAAATCCGACAAAATTTCAGACATCGAAAAAATGATAAGTTAACTGGCTCCTAAAAAGTCAGTAAAAATATAAATAAATGTTTTTGTCTTTATTTTGGTTCATTTACATTTGCTCTATAATATTCAAGATAAATCGTACAAAAAAAGGTAATGCATGGTTCATTTAAATCTACATAATTACTTCCGGTTTGAAAGTTTGTCGGATTCTTGACTAAATCATCTTAGAATAACATTTTCAAATGAAATCAACAAAAAAAAGCTATTATAAATTAATGTTTATCAAAACCGTATTTTGCCTGGAGTAAACTACAAAATACCTAACAGTATGATATCTATAGAGGCGCCACGCCACTGTGTCTAGAGATTACACGTGCCATAAATGTCAGAACAGGAACGAAAGTTGAATGCCAAAGTGTTGAAGCACATTTAAAGGTGGCGATAGACTTGGGTACTAGCGAATGTTACATTACGGGGAAATGCTCGCAAAATAAACAGGTGCGTTATGTTATGAGTTATGAGTTTAAATTTGGGACAGCTGTCAAACTCATATGGGTCTCTATTCTAGTATTCATAGATATTAAAACATGCGAAACGTCAATTCAGTATGTTTTTTTTTATATTTAACCGCGCGATGTCGAGTGACATGAGAATAGGGACTTCATTCGTTTATCTATGATTTAAAAAAACATTCGTCTTGACGTAGGATCGAATTGCTGCCATTACTGGCGGAGTCTGCATATCGTTCTCAGAGTCACTACTAATATTGAAAATACTATTGAAAATATGAGTAGTAGTGACTCCGAGAACGATATGCACACTCCGCCGGATATCGTAAATTCAGCAACGATTGCAACAAATATATTTTGCAGGTAGCACTATAGTAGCAATGCAGGTCATTTTCCTATGGCTTCTGAACCCTTCTTAGAGTACTTATGATTTATGTGTGTAGATAAAGTAGTGTATGAAACTTTTTTTTTTTTATGGTATAGGAGGCAAACGAGCAGACGGATCACCTAATGGTAAGCGATTACCGCCGCCCATGGACACTTGAAACACCAGAGGTGTTGTGAGTGCGTTGCCGGCCTTTAAGATGGGAGTACGCTCTTTTCTTGAAGGTTTGTAGGTCGTATCGGTCCGGAAATACCGCAGGCGACAATCCATTCCACAGTTTAGCTGCGCGAGGCAGGAGGTTTCTGGAGAAGCGCACAGTTGAGGACTGCCAACCATCTAAGTGGTGAGGATGGTAATGTTGTCGCGTTGGACGATGGCGAAAAGAAGCGGCAGGGATTAATCCGAACAATGACATAACTGAACTGTACATAATTTGGCCTTAAAACACTCGTGTGATCCTATTATGACACACTCGTATTTTAAGGCCTCTGATTATGTATCAGTTGCATAAACTACTATTCTATTTGTAATCTAGCAAGCATTCTAGCAATACGACAGTAAATTTCGTCGGACTTTTGTTAGAGCGGAGCAGTTTTGTTAATGTACCGGTGTGAAGTTAGCGGCCAAAGTTAGCGGCCGATGATAACCCGACCAAATTAAGAAGTTATGTTTTTTTTTAACTAGAATACGGTCAAAACAAGCAGAAACGCAAAATATCTACATTCTTATAAGAATACAACAACAAAAAAACGAATCTAAACATTCAAAAAAGCTAATAACAAGAAATGCACTTTGGCCGCTAACTTCACTACGTAGCAGCCAAAAAGATTCTTGATACATTTTTCATAATTTCTGGACCTGAGACTACAAGCAATTGTTAGCTATCAAATAACTCTATTTCTAGGGTGATGCTCGACGGCATAATAAAAGAAACAGAGGCGACCACGTAGAATAATCAGCTTTCTATGAAAAAGTGCATTCTTTCAATATTTGCTGCATCTTAGACGGCAAGCAAGTAACTTTTGACATATCATCCGTAGAGTTAACTATGACAGTTACCGAATACAGTCATTTGCAGAGTGACACTCGATCGTATAGTAGGGTAAAAGCGCCGAGGAACACACGTAAGTAACTTTGTCAATTAAATTTTAATAACAGTTAAATCTTTACATGACGGACGGCAAGCAAGTAACTTTTGACGTATCATCCGTTGACTTAACTATGACAGTTACCGAATACAGTCATTTGCAGAGTGACACTCGATCGTATAGTAGGGTAAAAGCGCCGAGGAACACACATAAGTAAATTTGTCAATTATTATTTAATAATAGTTAAATCTTTACATGATGGACGGTAAGCAAGTAACTTTTGACGTATCATCCGTCGACTTAACTATGACAGTTACCGAATACAGTCATTTGCAGAGTGACACTCGATCGTATAGTAGGGTAAAAGCGCCGAGGAACACACATAAGTAAATTTGTCAATTATTTTTTAATAACAGTTAAATCTTTACATGACGGACGGCAAGCAAGTAACTTTTGACGTATTATCCATCGACTGAACTATGACAGTTACCGAATACAGTCATTTGCAGAGTGACACTCGATCGTATAGTAGGATAAAAGCGCCGAGGAATACATCTAAGTAACTTGGTCAATGAACTTTTAATAACAGTTAAATCTTTACATGATGGACGGTAAGCAAGTAACTTTTGACGTGTCATCCGTAGGGTTAACTATGCCAGTTACCGAATACAGTCATTTGCAGAGTGACACTCGATCGTATAGTAGGGTAAAAGCGCCGAGGAACACACATAAGTAAATTTGTCAGTTATTATTTAATAATAGTTGAATCTTTACATGATTGACGGCAAGCAAGTAACTTTTGACGTATCGTACGTCGACTTAACTATGACAGTTACCAAATACAGTCATTTGCAGAGTGTCACTCGATCGTTGAGTTGGGTAAAAGTGCCGAGGAATACACATAAGTAAATTTGTCAATTAATTTTTGAAAACAGTTAATTCTTTACATGACGGACGGCAAGCAAGTAACTTTTGACATATCATCCATTGAATTAACTATGACAGTTACCGAATACAGTCATTTGCAGAGTGACACTCGATCGTTGAGTTGGGTAAAAGCGCCGAGGAACACACGTAAGTAAATTTGTCAATTAATTTTTGAAAACAGTTAATTCTTTACATGACGGACGGCAAGCAAGTAACTTTTGACATATCATCCATTGACTTAACTATGACAGTTACCGAATACAGTCATTTGCAGAGTGACACTCGATCGTTGAGTTGGGTAAAAGCGCCGAGGAACACACGTAAGTAAATTTGTCAATTATTATTTAATAATAGTTAAATCTTTACATGATGGACGGTAAGCAAGTAACTTTTGACGTATCATCCGTAGACTTAATTATAACAGTTACCGAATACAGTCATTTGCAGAGTGACACTCGATCGTATAGTAGGGTAAAAGCGCCGAGGAACACACATAAGTAAATTTGTCAGTTATTATTTAATAATAGTTGAATCTTTACATGATTGACGGCAAGCAAGTAACTTTTGACGTATCGTACGTCGACTTAACTATGACAGTTACCAAATACAGTCATTTGCAGTGTCACTCGATCGTTGAGTTGGGTAAAAGTGCCGAGGAATACACATAAGTAAATTTGTCAATTAATTTTTGAAAACAGTTAATTCTTTACATGACGGACGGCAAGCAAGTAACTTTTGACATATCATCCATTGAATCAACTATGACAGTTACCGAATACAGTCATTTGCAGAGTGACACTCGATCGTTGAGTTGGGTAAAAGCGCCGAGGAACACACGTAAGTAAATTTGTCAATTAATTTTTGAAAACAGTTAATTCTTTACATGACGGACGGCAAGCAAGTAACTTTTGACATATCATCCATTGACTTAACTATGACAGTTACCGAATACAGTCATTTGCAGAGTGACAGTCGATCGTTGAGTTGAGTAAAAGCGCCGAGGAACACACGTAAGTAAATTTGTCAATTATTATTTAATAATAGTTAAATCTTTACATGATGGACGGTAAGCAAGTAACTTTTGACGTATCATCCGTAGACTTAATTATAACAGTTACCGAATACAGTAATTTGCAGAGTGACACTCGATTTTATAGTAGGGTAAAAGCGCCGAGGAACACACGTAAGTAAAGTAATTATTATTTAATAATAGTTCAATTTTTACATGATGGACGGTAAGCAAGTAAGTTTTGACATATCATCCGTAGACCTAACTGTTATATATGTACTTGCATGTGTGAGTGCGCACCGTTGCAATAAACCAGTGTTAAACTAGCTCGCTTGTTTGATGGTCGTGTAACCTCCCGTAGCGCCCCTAACCGTATATCTAACACGTGGCGACGTTCGGACTCGCGTTTCTATTAACAATGGCCACGGGAGTATCGTTCGGTGTTATCTCGACTTTCGATCACACTTCGCATGACTGGAACAGCTACAAATCGCGACTAAATCAGTGGTTTATCGCCAACGACGTCAACGACCAGACCGACAAGTCCGCGGTCAAGCGAAGGGCGATTTTGTTAAGCGCACTGAGCGAAGGGACATTCAAGATAGCTAGTGACCTGGCCTTACCTAAAAAGGTAGAAGAGTTGGAATACACTCGGATAACAGAACTCCTCGACGACCACTTTACACCGAGAAGATTCGGGTTCGCGGAGAAATCTACCTTTTATTCGGCTACGCAGCGGCCAGGTGAAGGTCACTCACAGTGGGCAGCCAGGATTAGGGGATTGGCGGCACATTGCGGATTCAAAAATTTGGAAGAAGCCTTGCTGGATAGATTTATAATGGGCATGGCGGCAGGACACGAAAAGGATAAGCTGTTTGCACAGGACCAACGGGACCTGACCCTGGCCAAGGCAATAGACTTGGCAGAGAGCGTGCGGTGTGCGCGTCGCGCCGCCGCGCAGGCCCCGGGGGCGAGCGCAGCGGGCGCCGGCGCTGACGCGGCGGGCCAGGACTCCGTGTTCAACATCTCCAAAAAAGAGAAGTGCACTGTGTGCGGATTTACCAATCATAGGTCCGATCAATGCAGTTACAAAAACTATAAATGCAAAAAATGCAATAGAAAAGGACATTTGCGTAGGATGTGTTCGGTTAGAGATAAGGTGAAATACATGGAAGAAGGTAATGAGGACGAAGGAGACGATGGTAAGCATTTTTATAACATTCGGTGTGTAAAGGGCAAGCCCATGACGGAGCGTGTCCAAATTGGTGACCTGTTTTTGGAGTTCGAAATTGATAGCGGGTCGGCGGTTAGCGTTATTTCGAGGGAAACTTATGATACATATTTTAGAGCTCTGCCATTGTCGGTCACAAGTAAGAAGCTATTAAGTTATACGGGCGAAAGTATTATAACAATGGGTATAATTAACGTGCCTATTACGTATATCGAAGAAACTCATTTATTAACCGTCTATGTGGTGTGCAATGGTGGTCCACCGATCCTCGGTAGGAATTTTATTCGAGCATTTAACCTGGAGCTGGCGCCGGCGGCGCCCGCGCTCACGGAACACCATTGCGATCAAGACATTATTAAAGAGTTATCGTTAAAGTTTCCTTACGTTTTTTCAGGCAACCTAGGGACTTTTAATAAATATACTGTTGATTTACACCTAAAACCAGACGCCAAGCCGATTTTCTTCAAAGCGAGGTCGGTCCCTTATGCCCTAAGGGAGAAAATTGATAAGGAGTTAGATAGGTTAATCGGGTTAGGCATTTTGAAACCCGTTCAGCACTCGGACTATGCGTCACCGATAGTACCCGTTTTGAAGAAAGACGGTAGCATACGATTATGTGCCGACTATTCAGTCACTATTAATAAGCAATTAATAATTGACCATTACCCATTGCCTTCTGTCAACGATTTATTATCTAAACTACATGGGGGCGTTCAATTTAGCAAGATAGACTTATCAATGGCGTATAATCAATTTGTCCTTGGAGAGAAGTCGCAGCCCTTAACGTGTATCAATACACATCGTGGCCTCTTTATGTATAGTCGATTAGTCTTTGGATTATCCTGTGCCCCAGCCCTGTTCCAGCGCGCCATGGAGTGCGTGCTCGCGGGAATAGAGGGAATCATATTTTTGCTGGATGACATCCTAATCACAGGCACGAATAAACAACAAAATAAAGAAAGGCTAGCCGCGGTATTACAACGTTTGGAAGATGCACAATTAACCGTCCAAATGAGCAAGTGCGAATTCTTCAAGGACGAAATCTCTTATCTCGGTCATGTCATTGATAAAAACGGGGTTAGGAAATCACCCGACAAGGTCAAGGCTATTCTGGAAGCGCCCCGACCGGCAAACTTGTCTCAATTGCAATCGTTTTTAGGTCTTGCGAATTACTATCGTAATTTTGTGCCAGCCGCGTCTTCAATCTTAAGCCCGTTGTACAATTTATTAAAGAAGAATGTAAAATGGGAATGGACATCTGCCCATGATGACGCGTTTCTAAGGGTAAAAAATATCCTTGGGTCCGATACTACCCTTGCCCATTTTGACCCTAGTGCTACTTTAATTTTGACAGTAGACGCTTCGCCAGTCGGGTTAGGATGTATTCTTTCGCAAATATGTACTAATGGAATAGAAAAGCCTTTATCTTATGCATCCCGAACGCTTACGTCAGCTGAGAAAAGGTATGCACAAATCCAAAAGGAAGCTACAGCTATCATTTTTGGGATAAGGCGATTCCACCAGTACCTATACGGTCGGTCAATTCCCTTTGTGTTACGAACAGACCAAACCACTACTCTCAATTTTCGGTCCATATAAAGGCATCCCCGAGATATCCGCCAATAGACTGCAACGCTATGCTATATTTTTATCAGCCTACAATTACACCATTGAGTACATAAGTAGTAAACAAAATAGTGCTGATTATCTATCGCGAGCATGCCTGCCGACAGTGCCGACAGGGGGAGGGGCACGGGGCGCGGGGGATGCCGAGGATGCGGAATGCGAGGTGAGAACCGCTTACGTTAATTTTGTAGTGGAAGGTAGTTTGCCTGTGACACTGGCCGACCTGCAGCGCGAAACTAATGACGATGACGTACTTAGTACGGTTAAGCATTACGTCATGCACGGGTGGCCTAAAACGACAAAATATAAAAATTTAAAACCATTTTATTATTGTAGATCACAGCTATCGTACGAGAAAGGATGCTTAATGCGAGGACACAAGGTTGTGATTCCCTTGTCATTAAGGGATATCATATGTAATGAATTACATAGTTCACATTTTGGCATAGTAAAAATGAAAGCCGAGGCGCGTAAGCGGTTTTGGTTTCCCGGTGTGGACGCTGCGCTGGAGCGGCTGGCGGGGGCGTGCGCAGTGTGCGCCGCGCTGCGCCCCGCGCCGCCGCACGCGCCGCTAGCGAGCTGGCCCCTACCACCGCACCCGTTTTATCGACTTCATATTGATTTCTTGGGACCGTTCAATAATCACGTATTCTTAATAATAGTTGATGCATATACTAAATGGGTTGAATGTTACAGCATTCGTCGTATGGTACTAAAGCGGTTATTGATCGGTTATACGATTTCATGTCACGATTTGGTATACCTCATACTCTTGTGAGCGACAATGGCAGTTCTTTTACATCCCAAGAATTTAAATTATTTTGCGAAGTAAACGGCATAAAGCACGTATTATCACCTGTTTACCATCCATCCAGTAATGGACAAGCGGAATCTTTTGTCAAGATAGTAAAAAAAGGGCTTAAAGGAATAATTTTAAGCAGTACCAATAATAAATTATTACAGGGGAACATTTCTAAGTTTTTATTTGACTACAGGAACTCCAAAAATAATACCACCGGTAAGTCACCCGCGGAATTAGTGTACGGTCGGGAATTACGTTCTAGGTTGGATTTAATTAATCCACTCACGCCTCCTTCGTCCACAGCCCTCACTAAAGCCGTGGAAAACCAACAGTTCTTACAGGCTAAATATTACAAAGGAGTACAAAGGCCGGAGTTTAAAGTTAATGATAATGTTTGGCTAACAAAATATACAAACTCAAATAAAAAAATCACTTGGATCGAGGGCATCGTCAAAAGGAAAATTGGGAAAGTTATGTACCTTATTTACATACCACTGCTGGATTGCGAGGCAACAAGGCACATTGACCAACTGAGAGCTCATCCATGTCCCATTCAAAGCGACAGTTCGCAATGGGATCCAGACGTCGTGCCAGACTTACCATCGTCGGGAACCACCAGGGCGGCCGATGCTGCAACAGCAGGCGTAGCTGCGCCGGCTCTTACTGCCGCAGCAGGACCAGCTGTTCGCGAGGACCTGACACCGCAGCCAGGAGAGAGGGTGGATGTAGCAGACGGGCTAGAGACCCCAGACCTATGCCAGGCCTCAGAGCTGGCAACGCCGCCTCGCAGCGCCACCGACAAGCGACGCCAAGCGATCAGCCCTCAGTTTGCCACCCCTACGCTAGGGCAGGACAGCGGCCTTTCTACCGAGTGAATATTATTTAGTTATAGTTAGTTTCTAGCTATAAGGTGGAGGGATGTTATATATGTACTTGCATGTGTGAGTGCGCACCGTTGCAATAAACCAGTGTTAAACTAGCTCGCTTGTTTGATGGTCGTGTACCCTCCCGTAGCGCCCCTAACCGTATATCTAACACACATGACAGTTACCGAATACAATTGTTTGCAGAGTGACACTCGATCGTATAGTACGGTAAAAGCACCGAGGACCACATAGAAGTAACTGGGTCAATGAACTTTTAATAAGAGTAAAATCTTTACATGATGGACGGTAAGCAAGTAACTTCTTACGTATCATTCGTCAACTTAACTATGACAGTTACCGAATATAGTCATTTGCAGAGTGACACTTGATCGTTGAGTTGGGTAAAAGCGCCGAGGAACACACGTAAGTAAATTTGTCAATTATTATTAAATAATACACTCGCGGTCAAAGAAACCGGGTCAGTGACGAAAACCTCAATATTTTGTAAATCGTTGGTCGTATCTGCATGAAACTAACTCTGTTTTATAGAGAATTTAATATCCTTATAAATCCAACCTACGTAGTAACTGGAAAAAGGTTTAATTGAAAAAAAAGACCAATTAGGTACTTATTTGAAATTGCGTTCGTTTTACTTTTGCTTGTTTTTAAGCAATTGTTTTCAATCTGTCAAAGAACTATGATAAAAGGCTGTTATTGTTTTATTTTGTGGTCATTCTTGAATGTCTATCATGCCGCTAACACGAGATGAATGTACTCGTATCATCACTATGTTAGAAGAAGGAAGAAGTCAGAGGTATACAGCGAGAAGAACAGGTGTGTCACTTTCTACAGTGCAGCGAGTCCTCCAACGTTACCTACAAACTGGGCAGAACCTTAGAAGACCAGGAACCGGCAAAACAAGATGTACTACAGCTAGAGAAGATCGATTTATTGTTACAACCATGCTCCGAAATCGGCACCTCACAACAGTTGAAGTGAAAAATCAGCTTTTAGAGACCCGAAGGGACGGCATCAGCGAGCGGACTGTCAGGCGGCGGCTCAAAGAAGCAAATTTGACCCCACATAGGCCGGCCAATGGCCCAAAACTTGAAAGAATACATCGAACAGCAAGACGACTTTATGCCCGCGATCACAGATACTGGGGTGACGAAGATTGGGCAAGAATTTTGTTTGCCGATGAATCCAGATTTATGCTCTATGCAAATGACGGGCGGCAAAGAGTTTACAGACGGCCTGGTGAACGTTTTATTCCAGCATGTTTTGAGGAAAAAGTGGCGTTCGGCGGTGGGTCAGTCATGGTTTGGGCTGGAATCTCTTCAGAGAGTCGCTCGGAGTTAGTTTTAATAGACAATGGATCATTAACGAGTGCAAGATATGTAGAAGAGATTCTTAATGAGCATGTCGGCCCATACTTAATTAATATGGGTGGAAATTCTATGTTTATGCATGACAACGCCAGGCCACACACAGCTCAAATTGTCAGAGATTATTTTTTGGAGGTTGGTATCAACTGTATGAACTGGCCCTCGAGGAGTCCGGACTTAAATCCGATTGAGCATGTATGGGACGAGCTTGGGACGCGTGTAAGAGCTCGAAACCCCGCCCCAGCTACACTTAGACACCTGAAACAGGCGTTAGTGGAAGAATGGGACAATATCCCGCAAGAACGCATAAAGAACTTAATAAACAGCGTGCCGAATCGTCTAGAAGCTGTAAGAAGATCCCGTTGAGGCAATACGAAGTATTAATTTTTATTTTTTGTGATGTATGTGAAGTACCTACTGCTTATTTTTGTACGTAAAATTGGTTGATTTTTTGTTTCCTATGTAATTTTATTAAACAAAAGAATTACGATTCCACCATTTGATGTTATTTAATTCAGTATAAAATTATCTACAATATGCAGTTTAATTCATGTCCCTAGCTTTATTATTTTAGGAGATATTACAGATTTTCGTACTGACCCGGTTTCTTTGACCGCGAGTGTAGTTAAATATTTACATGATGGACGGCAAGCAAGTAACTTTTCACGTATCATACATCGACTTAACTATGACAGTTACTGAATACAGTCATTTGCAGAGTGACACTCGATCGTATAGCAGGGTAAAAGCGCCGAGGAACACACATAAGTAAATTTGTCAATTAATTTTTAATAACAGCTAAATCTTGACATGATGGACGGCTAGCAAGTAACTTTTGACGTATCATCCGTAGAGTTAACTATGACAGTTACCGAATACAGTCATTTGCAGAGTGACACTCGATCGTTGAGTTGGGTAAAAGCATCGAGGAACACACGTAAATAATGTGTAAATGTTATTTGTGAACGCGGCTGCAGTTAGTGTATAATTATTAAAAATTAGTATAAAATGTTAAAAATTCTGTATTGGTGATGTTTATACATATTTTTATTAAAAAATCTCAAGTGCTCATCGTTAGATACACCACTTTTCGTATTAAACCTCATCTCTGTGCCTCATCATTCACTTATTTCACATAACGCGTTCCGTTTTAGGTGCTAAAATTTCATTTCGTTCGATTTTCGCTACACGCGTGGAGAATTTATTTATTATTATTAATAGTATTATATTTCGTAATATTTTTAAAAATAGGTAGATTTGAGGCCGAGGGTGGTAGATAGGTAGAATTGAGGTAAAATAGGTAGATTTACCAAAAAAAATGGTAGATGTGACAACGTCGGCCGTGTAAAAATGCTGACCTCGCGTTAAGGCTGGTTCACACGTATTAAGGTAGGGTGCGCACGAGCAACTTTGTTGCCAGCGACAGTACATCTCTCTTTTTCTCACTTCGGGCGTGCGAAAGAGACAGATGTACTGTCGCCGGCGACAAAGTTGCTTCGTGCGCGCCCTACCTAAGTTGTCAAGTAGTGAACTTAATTTTAACCGACTTGGCTGGTTTATCACATGGAGTTAATACTTGACAACTTAATACGTGTGAACCGGCCTTTACTATTCGCAAAGCGCATAGAGTAACGTTGCGGTCAGGGTGTTTGTTCGAAACTAAAAATTAATGTTTTGCTTAATTTTATTTTTAACCAGCTTCTGCCCGCGACTTCGTACGCGTATAAATTATGGTTTAAACATGATATTCTTATGTTTAACCATACTACTGACAAATTTAAAAATAAAGATTTCATTTCCATAGTCTGTGCGTGTAACAGTTCAAAATTCTCTTCGAATCTAAATAAACACCCTCATAAACTTGGTCGTCAATAATATTATATAGATCCCCAAAGTATCCTTTGAGAGAGCGCTCCCTATGCGAGCCCCAGGTCCGAAAGCCCTAGGGCGAGCCCCACGGATACACACTATCCCCAAGTGTCTTGCAAGCGAGACCTGAGGCCAAAGTCCATATTTATAGTGTTTAGCCGCAGTAGCAGCACTAGCACTATTTTACATCCCGAGTTTTTTCACGTTTTCTTTATATTTTGCAAAAAGTTTGAATAGTACTAACAATTACACGGTTCAACTCACGTATTCTATGTCACTACGGGCGACATGTTTCGAACTCTTCGGGAGTTCTTCTTCAGGATGAGTGTTTTCGCGGCGGTGTCGCTTGTATCACAACAACACCGCCACAAGCACAAGTTGTGATACAAGCGACACCGCCGCGAAAACACTCATCCTGAAGAAGAACTCCCGAAGAGTTCGAAACATGTCGCCCGTAGTGACATAGAATACGTGAGTTGAACCGTGTAATTGTTAGTATTATTTCAACATGTCTCACGAAAGTTTAAATTCGAAGTTTGAATAGGGTTCTTTTTAATTTCTAGTCAAGTATTATGCTTGCAAATTTTCAAGACTAGCTCATAAATTCAAGCAGTTCCCATACAAAGTTCAACCCCGTTTTACGCACGTCTAGCACACGACGGCCGCGACATACTCTCGATTTTTATTTATTTATTTTATTTATTTAATTATGAAACAAACGGTCATACAAAAAATATTGATACAATTTCTTCTCTTAATCTAGACCTACAGTTTCCATTTTTATTAAACATATCTTTATATAAGCACGAAAAAGTACCTATCCTGGATCAGGTTAAGCTAATTAGTAAAAGGTTACACAGAATTTCTAGAAACAGTTTCACAGAAAACCTAGTGAACGGAAACATGTTCTACGTATTTAGCAACTTTTTGAATAAGTATCGACAATAAACATGATGAAATATATTAATAGTTTTATATATTGATAGATCACGTTAAGATTTACATACTAGTCCTGATTTTTTTTTTTATTGAGCTTATGGTACAATTAAATATATAACTTTATTTTACAATGTTATTTTCATTATAAAGTGCACATGCCCGCTTAATGGACATATTTTTAGAATAGTTAGTTCTACTACATGGGATGGAGAATAAATGTTTGTATTTGAGACGACATCGGCGTTCTTTATTACCTGGAACCCTTATACATATATCTTTTAACAAGCTAGGGGCATTGATATGACTATTTATTATTTTATATAATAGAACCGAATCAACACAGTCTCTCCGACACTCAAGCGACTGCATTTTATGTCGGTTTAGGGATTCCACATAATCTTTGTATTCAATACCGCATTTGAAATCAAGGGCTTTTTGGAACTTTTTCTGCAACCTCTCTATCCTGTCAATATTAATGCTGTAGTGGGGTTTCCAAACAGCACATGCAAACTCAAGCCGACTTCGTACATAACTGTTATAAAGATTTTAAGTGTTAAGGTATTCCTGAAAGGTTTACGAATTTTCAGGATCATACCTAATTGTTTAAAAGACTTAGCTAGGATGGAATCGATATGAGGTATAAATGATAATTTGTTGTCCATGACTACTCCTAGATCACGAATCTCGTTTACTCTTACCAGGTCTTGGTTACATAATTTGTAATTAAAGTAGGACGGTGTTTTTTTTTCTAGAAAAACTAATTGTATTACATTTGTCTATGTTTAAAAACAAATTATTCTCTCTACAAAAGCTCTCAAAATTACATAGATCATTTTGTAACAGTTCGCAATCAGAAGATTTTATCGCACTATACCTCTTGTTCTAAGTGGTCTAGTAAGTGAGAGACGGGTAGTGCGAGAAAAATCGAGAGAGCTCGCGCGCCGTCGCGTGCTATAGCCGTGCTGGCCGAAGATTTTCTCGGGAGCCAATAATGCACGGCCCAATAATGTACAGCCTGATAATCCGCGTCCACTTTTTGTGGACTCGGATTATTGGATCGTGCATTATCAGCCCGGACAAAAGCGGCTTCCAATTATTGCCCCGGACCAAGTTTGCTCAGGGTGATAATGCACGGCCCAATAATGTACAGCCTGATAATCCGCGTCCACTTTTTGTGGACGCGGATTATTGGGTTGTGCATTATCAGGGCGGACAAAAATGGCTTGTCATAAGCGAACTCTGTCTTAGGTCGGTTAGGTTAGGGTTCACTTGTGTCCCTCAGACCAGAAATAGACTCCCCGCGCAGCGGGGTGGCGTCGACTTGCTGTAAGTTATTAGTCCGCACTGATGACCGTCCCAATGTACATGGATTATCAGGCTGTACATTATTGGGCCGTGCATTATCAGCTCGTACAAAATTGGCTTCCAATTATTGCCCCGTACCAAGTTTGCTCAGTGTGATAATGCACGGCCCAATAATGTACAGCCTGATAATCCATGTACAGTATGGACGCGGAAGATTGGGCTGTATATTATTTTGGCCGTGCATTATTATGGCTGTACATAAACCGGCACCATTTTCTCGACAGGTTAGTAAAGTTTGCTTCAAAATCCGTTCAGCCGTTTTTATGTGATGCGCGTAGGTACACATAAACAGACAAAAATTCTAAAAACTGTTGGAGCGTGTTCTGTTATCGATTATAGGTATCCCCAGCAAACTTTTTTTCGAATATAATTCATGTACAGACTTTCGACCCTCTTCAGCTTTATTATAAGTGTAGGGTCTAATAGTTTATTAAACCTTACATGTACGAACGTTATATGTTAATGTTGGGTTGTTATGTTGATCGGAACGATATCTTAAGTAAAAGATGCAACCGTCCTGGTTGAGTACCTTTATTGCACTAAAATAACAAAGTAATAAAATGTATTAGGTAAACAGCGTAATGACGCACGCTCGGGTGCATCGTAAGCTTAATATTAAAATGTCGAGTGTGCTCGTACATGCTGCCAAATTTAAGAAATAAGAAAAGAAAGTTAAACCTAATCAAGGCGTAGTTGCCTTGTCAACGTGTGTTGCGGCATGTACAATCACCTCACTGACGGTGTCAGAGTCGCGCGGCTGTCGAAAATGTCGAATTGACGCATTGCCGTGGTCATTTTTCGGTTTCTGGCGTTTCTGCTCCTTGGTGATGGCTCGCGCTGCTGTGTTCCGCATTCTGCGTCTCATGTAGATGCCGGCCCAGACGCTAGCTGCGATCGTGCAGATAACGACAAATGATATGAAGCTGTAGTGATGCGTTTCGTGAGATGATGTTATATTTTGCAAGGAGTCTTGCTGCATCTTCACAGTGTCTATGCTGGTTTTCAGTTTGCGTAATGCTTCTTGATGATCTTCAGTGACAACGCTATAGTTTTTCTCAACGATGACGCGGTTTATTGAAGATTCTTGTATGTAGAGGTTGTTTTCGCTTATTGTCATCTCACTGTGGAAGTTGTTGTGAGATTGGATGACAACTTTGTCTCCCTTTATCATGCATCCCGTATCAAGCGTAATAATTCCTGCTTCGCGTAGTACAAGTGGCGTCACACCGGCTGGACAAAATGTGCGCATAGCACATTCCTGGCAGCACGCAAACAACCAGGCGCCGGGCTTATGTAATCGGATCCAGTTGTCGGCGCACTCCGTTGATATAGTCTTGCAAGCCGATATGTTTTTATTGTTAATTAATTGAGCTTCACATATGTTAATGCTTGATTTTGTGTCGTAGATAGGTAGGGCCATACTGCATAGTATATGATGTTCTTTAAATTGCAGGCACGATGTAATATCTTGATGTGTTAATGGTATCACCGCATCCTTTTTTAGGTTGACTGCCATGTATTCTGCTGTTATCACGATTCTCTGTGTTGTTCGTGATAGTAATTGAGGGATCGGTATAATTCGATTGAGCTCATATTGCTCTGCGTTTACTAATGGTAATTTAAACTCGAAAATTATAAAGTTGTCCGTTATATGTACATGTACACGCGACAGTTTTGTACATGTCTCTGATGCAATGTTTCGTGTTCGCACATGGCAGAGATAGTTCTCCCGGAAGCTGCCCGGAGATGATGTTTAGTTGTTCTTCAAATTGGTCGGGTTTCACTAGATGCATGTTGACACGTCCGTCCTTGACGTCAGTTATTAAGTCTAACAGCATTTGTTGTAATCGCCTTAGGTTGCCCATCACGATGTTAGCGGAAAGCGCGGTTGCTGTTATGTATATGTTGTTCGTAACTGCTTCATGATCAGCTCTACTCCGTTGGTCCGTTTCTTCAAGATGCCTGTTTATTGCTGTAAATTGTTGGTTCATAACTTCTTCGTGTCTCTTCAAGAGGTTGTATTCAGCTTCAATTATAGATGTATGATTTTTTAATAAGCTCAGCAGGTGATTTTCGTTATTATGCACAAGCTGGATGTCCTTGTCGTACTGTTGGGCGAATCTCTCATCTAACACGCCAAATAGAGAGTTGGCTAAGTATCCCACGCCGTTAACAAGGCCTCGCCTTACTCTCTTCGCATATAATCCGTGATCTGTTGTTAAAATGTCGTTATAATGTTTCAGCTCTCTTAATTCATGTTTGAGTTGGGCGGTGACGGTGGAGAATGCTGTTTCATAGCCGCCAAGATTGGTGAGACGGTTAACGTAGTTTTCCACGCTCTTCAATCCTTCCCAGTATGTTGTCATGTTGTAGTATACTATCAATTTCCATTGATCCTGTATTATCTGCATATCGGCTAATTTTATTTATCGAAATAAATTAGTTTGTTAGGGTTTAGCTTGATAACGTTTGTTGATTGTTGTGCTGATGCAGGAACACAGGATGCCAGCAAAAGTAAAAGCAGGCATGTGTAGCTATTGTAGCCGGGTTTTGGCGCCCTTCGGGTGCGTGTTGGTTGTTTGTTGGGCGTTTGTGATTCCGAGCTTGAATCTTCTTTTTCTTTGTCTGTGGCATCTACTGGTAATGGTGACAGTTTAGTAATTGGTCTTTTCATAATACTTGTTTTTGTTTTTAGTGTTACGACCCTTACGTGACCATCCTTTCCGGGGTGCGTTTCTATGACCTTTCCCAGAAGCCATCTTGCCGGAGGGATGTTGTCTTCTTTCACCAACACCATGTCACCGACCTTCAGGTTTCTTTTGACGCTGTTCCATTTGCTGCGAGTTTGTAGGGTATGTAGGTATTCAGTTGACCATCGCTTCCAAAAGTCTTTGTGCAACTTTTCTGTCAGTTGCCAGCGTGTGCGAATGTTGCGCGTTTCTTTTTCTGGAGATAGCGGACCTGCCAGTACTGGACCGCCGACCAGAAAATGTCCAGGACTAAGATATTCTAGATCGTCTACGTCGTCTGTTAGCGGCGTCAGAGGCCGGGAGTTCAGACAGCTCTCTATCTGTGCTAGGAGAGTGGAGAACTCTTCAAACGTCAGCTTCTGTTCTCCGAGAACACGTCGCAGGTGGTATTTCGTGCTCTTCACAGCAGCTTCCCACTCTCCATTGGCTGTAGGCCACGCCGGCGCACTGAAGTGCCATTCAATGTTGGAGTTGGCTAAGTATGCCAACAGCTCAGTGTTTACGTAACGTTCAAGAGCTTCCTTTCTTTCTCGCGCCAGCACCTTAGCTGAACCTGTGAAGTTGGTACCGTTGTCACTGTAGAGATGCTGGGGTGGACCTCGGCGAGCAATCAGTCTATGGAGTGCCGCTAAGAATGTTTCAGAGCTCAAATCTGAGACTAGCTCAAGGTGTATAGCCTTAGTCGACAGGCAAACAAAAACCGCTACGTAGCCCTTGGTTGTTTTAATTCCTCTTCCTTTGTTGGCCTTGACCTCAACATAGCCAGTGAAGTCAACGCCCGTGTGCGTGAACGGTCGCGATGGTGTTACTCGGGGTGCCGGCAGATCGGCCATAACTTGATTGTTGGTTGTTGGTTTGAATCGGTGACACCTGATGCAAGTACGAAGCCGATCCTTCACTGTTCTAACACCTCGTAGTATCCAAAAGTTGTTTCGCAGATGCGCCAGAGTGAGTCTCGGGCCTCCGTGAAGCGTTGTTCTATGGGCTTGTTGTACATCAGTAACTCCGTCAGCCTGTCGTCGTGCGGAATGATAGCTGGATGTTTCTGTGCGTATGTTATACACGCGTGTTCTAATCGACCACCAACACGCAGCACGTTATTTTCGTCCAATATCGGATTAAGTTTTAAAAGTCGACTTTTGTTAGATATAGCTTTATGTTTCTTTAATTGCGCAATTTCCTCGCTAAAATGTTTGTTCTGCACAGTCCGTATTATTGCAGTCTGCGCATTCCTTAGTTCCGACGTTGTTAAGTACGGCGACTGCAATTTATTTTTTCCACTTGCGTTGTTAGCAAAACGCGACACCCAGCCGAGCGTTCGAACTACACGTGTCATAGAGCTGTTATTATTCAGAAGGGTCTCTATAACCGGCGATGTCGATTGTAGAGAGCATGTTTGTTTGGTGTGTTTTCGCTCTTCTGTGGGTTCTTGATATACTGGTGTCTCCGTTAGTGTTGTTATGTCGTTAGATAGCGATGGTGGGCCTTCAAACCATAAATGGTGTGTTAAAAGTTGCGATGGCAGTATGCCTCGACTTGCGCAATCCGCGGGGTTGTCTTCTGAGCGCACATGTCTCCAACAGTTGGCGGGCATGACTTGGGTAACCTGAGTGACTCTGTTGGCGACGAATGTCTTCCATCGTGTTATGTCGCCTTGTAGCCATCCCAATGCCACAGTTGAATCGGTCCAGCCATACACTTGTACTGTCTGATTGTTTAGTGAATTTAAAGTTTTTCGCATTAACTTTGCAAGTAAGCCCATTCCGCAAAGTTCAAGTCTCGGTAGAGTGACGTGTCTGGTTAAAGGCGCTAACTTAGTCTTTGCGGTTATTTGTTTAATTGTTATTTGGCCATGTTTATTGGTACTTTTGCCATAAATAACGCAGCCGTACCCCTTTTCAGATGCATCGCAGTATCCATGTAATTGTTGTACATCTCCGACCCATCTTGGAGTTGTTATGTTGTTAAGCATTGGCAGCTCGGCTCTAAAGGTCCGCCATTCTTCTTGGATTTGATGCGGGAGGGCCTCGTCCCAAGACAGAGGCTGTTTCCATACTTGTTGAAAAATGATCTTGCCCTTCATTGTAACTGGAGAGAGCCATCCAAGTGGGTCATATAGTTTTGATAAGTCGGATAGCAATGACCGCTTGGTGATGACGTCATATATGCGCGGACTTAAGTCGGCGATGTTGAACGTAAATTGATCTGAGCAGGGATTCCATAGCACCCCGAGAGTTTTGTTGTTATTTACGTTCTTAAAGTCGATCAAGTTTTGGCTGATTTGATCTTCCGTTAAATCTTCAAGCAGGCGAGGGTTGTTACTAGCCCATTTGCGTAGGTTGAAGCCCCCTGCTCGTAGTAGTTTGATGAGTTGTTGTTGCGATATTTTGGCTTCCTCAAGGTTATTGTTTCCGCCAAGGAGATCGTCGACATACAGTTGTTGGTCTAAAATCGTAGCTGCGAGGGGGTACTGTGGCCCGTCGTCTGCGATCAGCTGTTTGATGGTCCGCATTGCCAAGTAGGCTGCGGCCTTGGTTCCGTATGTTACGGTGCAAAGCAGAAACTCCTGGATTGGTTCGGATGGCGAGTTACGCCAAACAATTTTTTGTAAATGTTGATCTTCTTCTTTTATAAGAATCTGTCTGTAGAACTTCTCGATATCCGCAGTGTATACGTGGCGATATGACCTCCACCGAAGAATTATAGCTTGGAGGTCTTGTTGTAAGTTTGGACCGCTCTCCATAAGTTGGTTAAGACTTCTTCCTGACCTTGTGGGGCTACAAGCGTTAAAAACTGTTCGTAGGCGTGTTGTGGTGGAGTCAGGTTTCATTATTTGATGATGCGGAAGGAAGCAGCTGGGCTCTCGCTGTACGGTACACAACTTCATGTGCCCTAGCTTTATGTATTCATTTATGAAGCTTTTGTAGCTGTTACATAGCTCTTCGTTTTTCGCTAGACGTTTCTCTAATTGAAGTAACTGCGCTATTGCCTGTGGCTTAGAAGCTCCGAGTTTTTCTTCGAAATTGGGTTGCATTGGAATTTTCACCTCGTAACGCCCACTTTCCAATCTTTTTGTTGTTGTACTGTATAATGTTTCGCAATATTCTTCAGTTGGAGTCATATTGCTAGTTTGTTCGGTTATTTCCTCGATTTCCCAGAACTGAGCGATGTCTTCAAGGTTGTTGAGCACCGCGTGGCAGTTGAACGTTTTTACGTTTCCCAAGAGCAGCCATCCGAGTCTTGTTTGTTGAGCAATTGGGGCATAGGCAGGACCTCTAAGAATGCCATCCATTATTATATCTGCATACACTCCAGCATCCAGTAGGGCGTCTATAGGCCTAGAAATGTTGTAGTCCGGGTCTGCGAGGTTGATGTTGCTGAGATGAGACCATTGTTGTTTTTCAAATGAGTAATTTGGTAAATTGTTTATCATGTTGTTCATAACTAGTGCATCTGTAGAGAATTCATGATCCCCGTATAGTGACTGGCACAATAATTGTACGGTTCCGTTACTTTGTTTGGCGGACATTCCAATGCCTGAGACCGTGGCGTTCTGTTTATGTCTCTTGAGACCAAGTCGTTGAGCTGCAGATTCAGTGATCAGGTTTATCTGGGATCCCTGATCCAGAAGACAGCGAAGCTGCATGAAGGTACCGTCAGCAGCCTTGACCTTAATTTGGACAGTAGCTAGCAGGACCTCGTTGAAGTTTCCTGATACGTGATTGTTAGACTTCCGTTGTCTATCCGAGGTTTCAGGTTGTTCTTGGATCGCCGACATTGAAGTAGCCGGCGGCGCGCGGGCGGTGTCACGTAACAGGTCATGTAGCGACGTGTGATGTGCCGTATTGCACACCTTGCAACGTTTGATTGACGTGCATTGTTTTCCGTTGTGCGAGAATAAACAATTTCCGCAAATGTTCAATTGCGACATCGTTGCCTTTTTTGCACTTGGAGTCATGTTCTGAAATGTTTTGCAATAGAGTAGAATATGATTTGTTTTGCATATCGGGCAATTACGTTCTGTGTTGGCATGATATGATTTCGCAATATATCGCTTGAACTTGCCGCTGTTGTGCCCATCGTTTTGTGGCGCGGTAGGAAAGTCTCGGGCTTGTCCGGGACTGGTCCTATGTTGGTTTGTAGTTGTCTGTTTCCGCTTGACCACAGGTTCTAATGCTATGAATTTACCCTCCAAAAATTCAATGAATTCGTCGAAATGTGGCAATTCACGCGGCTTCTTTCTTGCTTCCATGTAGGATGCGTAGGTGTCAGAATCCAATTTGTTGGTCAAAATGTGCACCAAAAGTGGGTCCCAAGATGAAGTATCGACACCCAGGTTGTGGATGGCGTGCACGACCTCTAGGCTGGTGTCGTGAAGTCGCTTAATTTCAAAGGCATTTTGCTGTTGTATGGCTGGTTGGTTAAGGAATAATTGCATTTGCTTGGTGAAGAGTAGTTGAAGGTTGTTGTATCGGTGGTTGAGAAGCTCCCAGCAAGTGTCGTAGTTTTCAGCCGAAACTGATAGATGTTGGACTATGCGCTCCGCCTCGCCGCGAAGCTTGCCTTTCAGATGTTGCATTTTCTGTGCCTTGCTTATCATGTTGTTGTTGTGAATTGCCTCAGAAAATAAATCGATGAATGTTGGCCACTGGGTATAGTTCCCAGAGAATGTTGGAATATCTACCTTGGGCACTGCTTGGAGTTGATGAGCCGTGGAGTTTAGCTTTTGGTGAAGTTGCTTCTTAGTAGACTCGTAGACGGATTCGTGCTGAGTGTACTCCTGTTCGTAATCTACGTCTGCACCAATAAACATGTTGTCCAGTTTCCAGTGAACTTCGTCGATCGCCTTCCACCTCGTCTGTAGCATTTGTAGCTTGTCCTCAATTTCCCATCTTTCCGAGATCTGGTTGAAGTCGATATTCTTGACCATACGAGTAAAGGCTCTAAAGTTGGTTGTTTGTTGGCTGAATAACTCATCTGCCTGCGATGGAATACCCTTTTCCTCCGTCGTTGAAAGTACACAGGTCTGTAGCTTGTTTTTGAACATGTTGTACAAACCTTTGACGTTGTCTACCAACTTGGCGTAGTCTTCATTCAAAATGGTCTTGTCCTCTGAAAGCTTGAGCTCTTCATGTTTCGTGGTAAACTCTTCCCAGAGAGCTTCCAGTGTTGACATTCGTTTCTCAATGTAGTCAGCGGTTTTACGTCCAGCAGAATCCTTCTGGAAGTTGGTCTTCATCTTATCGATGGTTTCGAAGATGATGTACTGTCTCTTCAAAGTTTCCATTGTTGATGTTGTTGTTTCCTTGGAATGAAATGTTGATTGTTCGGTTCAATCCCGCGCGATCGTGTCCTTTGTTTCTTCTTGCTCAATTAAACTGGTGGAACCCGCTTGTGGGAAGCCAGCCAAACTGAGCCACCGTGTAGAAGACACAATCACACTGAGAGAATCCGGTTCGAAGGACCAAAAATGTAGGGTCTAATAGTTTATTAAACCTTACATGTACGAACGTTATATGTTAATGTTGGGTTGTTATGTTGATCGGAACGATATCTTAAGTAAAAGATGCAACCGTCCTGGTTGAGTACCTTTATTGCACTAAAATAACAAAGTAATAAAATGTATTAGGTAAACAGCGTAATGACGCACGCTCGGGTGCATCGTAAGCTTAATATTAAAATGTCGAGTGTGCTCGTACAATAAGTATGTATAGATGTTAATTATTCCTTTTTGTTATTTAATTAAGAAGGTAAGTTAATTGAGCGTTACTTTTGATAGATTTAAATTATAAATTGAAAAACATTATTTTTTAAATATAACTAAGTAATCTATGTAAATATGTATATATGTACGTGACGGTCATCAGTGGCGATCACAATAGATCAGCGATGGTCGCAGTCATATAAGGGCTCTCTAGTCCGGAAGCCACTACCAGAATAATAATATATGTACGTGCACGGTTACGGATTTTATTACACTCATATTAATAAAATCTGCTCTTATCGTCGCGTAATCGCTGTATTCATAAAACTACTTTCATATATACTTACATCACGCGATTATTTTAGGCGTTAACAGACATACCTATCTAAAATGTAGAATGTTAACGCATCCTGCCATTTGGTAAGGCGTTCCATCATTGAAAAAAAAACTGGAAGACCCATACGAAAACTTAGAACAACCGATGTAGTGTAAATACAAATGACTGCAAATGACTGTATTCAGTAACTATTCTAGTTAAGTTGACGGATGATACGTCAAAAGTTACTTGCTTGCCGTCCGTCATGTAAAGATTTAACTGTTATTCAAAATTAATTGACAAATTTACTTATGTGTGTTCCTCGGCGCTTTTACCCAACTCAACGATCGAGTGTCACTCTGCAAATGACTGTATTCGGTAACTGTCATAGTTAAGTCAATGGATGATACGTCAAAAGTTACTTGCTTGCCGTCCGTCATGTAAAGATTTAGCTGTTATTAAAAATTAATTGACAAATTTATCTACGTGTGTTCCTCGGTGCTTTTACCCAACTCAACGATCGAGTGTCACTCTGCAAATGACTGTATTCGGTAACTGTCATAGTTAAGTCGACGTATGATACGTCAAAAGTTACTTGCTTGCCGTCCATCATGTAAAGATTTAACTATTATTAAATAATAATTGACAAATTTACTTGCGTGCGTTCCTCGGCGCTTTTACCCAACTCAACGATCGAGTGTCACTCTGCAAATGACTGTATTCGGTAACTGTCATAGTTAAGTCAATGGATAATACGTCAAAAGTTACTTGCTTGCCGTCCGTCATGTAAATATTTAGCTGTTATTAAAAATTAATTGACAAATTTATCTACGTGTGTTCCTCGGTGCTTTTACCCAACTCAACGATCGAGTGTCACTCTGCAAATGACTGTATTCGGTAACTGTCATAGTTAACTCTACGGATGATACGTCAAAAGTTACTTGCTTGCCGTCCGTCATGTTAAGATTTAACTGTTATTAAAAACTAATTGCCAAATTTACTTATGAGTGTTCCTCGGCGCTTTTACTCTACCATACGATCGAGTGTCACTCTGCAAATAACTGTATTCGGTAACTGTTATAGTAAAGTCGACGGATAATACGTCAAAAGTAACTTGCTTGCCGTCCGTCATGTAAAGATTTGACTATTATTAAATAATAATTGACAAATTTACTTATGTGTGTTCCTCAGCGCTTTTACTCTACTATACGATCGAGTGTCACTCTGCATATGACTGTATTCGGTAACTGTCATAGTTAAGTCTACGGATGATACGTCAAAATTTTCTTGCTAGCCGTCCATCATGTCAAGATTTAGCTGTTATTAAAAATTAATTGACAAATTTATCTACGTGTGTTCCTCGGTGCTTTTACTTAACTCAACGATCGAGTGTCACTCTGCAAATGACTGTATTCGGTAACTGTCATAGTTAAGTCGACGTATGATACGTCAAAAGTTACTTGCTTGCCGTCCATCATGTAAAGATTTAACTATTATTAAATAATAATTGACAAATTTACTTACGTGTGTTCCTCGGCGCTTTTACCCAACTCAACGATCGAGTGTCACTGCAAATGACTGTATTCGGTAACTGTCATAGTTAAGTCAATGGATAATACGTCAAAAGTTACTTGCTTGCCGTCCGTCATGTAAAGATTTAGCTATTATTAAAAATTAATTGACAAATTTATCTACGTGTGTTCCTCGGTGCTTTTACCCAACTCAACGATCGAGTGTCACTCTGCAAATGACTGTATTCGGTAACTGTCATAGTTAACTCTACGGATGATACGTCAAAAGTTACTTGCTTGCCGTCCGTCATGTTAAGATAAAACTGTTATTAAAAATTAATTGCCAAATTTACTTATGTGTGTTCCTCGGCGCTTTTACTCTACCATACGATCGAGTGTCACTCTGCAAATAACTGTATTCGGTAACTATTATAGTAAAGTCGACGGATAATACGTCAAAAGTTACTTGCTTGCCGTCCGTCATGTAAAGATTTAATTATTATTAAATAATAATTGACAAATTTACTTACGTGTGTTCCTCGGCGCTTTTACCCTACTATAAGATCGAGTGTCACTCTGCAAATGACTGTATTCAGTAACTATTCTAATTAAATTGACGGATGATACGTCAAAAGTTACTTGCTTGCCGTCCGTCATGTAAAGATTTAACTGTTATTCAAAATTAATTGACAAATTGACTTATGTGTGTTCCTCGGCGCTTTTACCCAACTCAACGATCGAGTGTCACTCTGCAAATGACTGTATTCGGTAACTGTCATAGTAAACCCTACGGATGATACGTCAAAAGTTACTTGCTTACCGTCCAGCATGTAAAGATTTAACTATTATTTAATAATAATTGACAAATTTACTTACGTGTGTTCCTCGGCGCTTTTACCCAACTCAACGATCGAGTGTCACTCTGCAAATGACTGTATTCGGTAACTGTCATAGTAAACCCTACGGATAATTCGTCAAAAGTTACTTGCTTGCCGTCCGTCATGTAAAGATTTAGCTATTATTAAAAATTAATTGACAAATTTATCTACGTGTGTTCCTCGGTGCTTTTACCCAACTCAACGATCGAGTGTCACTCTGCAAATGACTGTATTCGGTAACTGTCATAGTTAACTCTACGGATGATACGTCAAAAGTTACTTGCTTGCCGTCCGTCATGTTAAGATTAAACTGTTATTAAAAATTAATTGCCAAATTTACTTATGTGTGTTCCTCGGCGCTTTTACTCCACCATACGATCGAGTGTCACTCTGCAAATAACTGTATTCGGTAACTATTATAGTAAAGTCGACGGATAATACGTCAAAAGTTACTTGCTTGCCGTCCGTCATGTAAAGATTTAATTATTATTAAATAATAATTGACAAATTTACTTACGTGTGTTCCTCGGCGCTTTTACCCTACTATAAGATCGAGTGTCACTCTGCAAATGACTGTATTCAGTAACTATTCTAATTAAATTGACGGATGATACGTCAAAAGTTACTTGCTTGCCGTCCGTCATGTAAAGATTTAACTGTTATTCAAAATTAATTGACAAATTGACTTATGTGTGTTCCTCGGCGCTTTTACCCAACTCAACGATCGAGTGTCACTCTGCAAATGACTGTATTCGGTAACTGTCATAGTAAACCCTACGGATGATACGTCAAAAGTTACTTGCTTACCGTCCAGCATGTAAAGATTTAACTATTATTTAATAATAATTGACAAATTTACTTACGTGTGTTCCTCGGCGCTTTTACCCAACTCAACGATCGAGTGTCACTCTGCAAATGACTGTATTCGGTAACTGTCATAGTAAACCCTACGGATAATTCGTCAAAAGTTACTTGCTTGCCGTCCGTCATGTAAAGATTTAGCTATTATTAAAAATTAATTGACAAATTTATCTACGTGTGTTCCTCGGTGCTTTTACCCAACTCAACGATCGAGTGTCACTCTGCAAATGACTGTATTCGGTAACTGTCATAGTTAACTCTACGGATGATACGTCAAAAGTTACTTGCTTGCCGTCCGTCATGTTAAGATAAAACTGTTATTAAAAATTAATTGCCAAATTTACTTATGTGTGTTCCTCGGCGCTTTTACTCTACCATACGATCGAGTGTCACTCTGCAAATAACTGTATTCGGTAACTATTATAGTAAAGTCGACGGATAATACGTCAAAAGTTACTTGCTTGCCGTCCGTCATGTAAAGATTTAATTATTATTAAATAATAATTGACAAATTTACTTACGTGTGTTCCTCGGCGCTTTTACCCTACTATACGATCGAGTATCACTCTGCATATGACTGTATTCGGTACCTGTCATAGTTAAGTCTACGGATGATACGTCAAAAGTTTCTTGCTAGCCGTCCATCATGTAAAGATTTAACTGTTATTAAAAGTTCATTTACCAAGTTACTTAGATGTATTCCTCGGCGCTTTTATCCTACTATACGATCGAGTGTCACTCTGCAAATGACTGTATTCGGTAACTGTCATAGTTAAGTCGATGTATGATACGTCAAAAGTTACTTGCTTGCCGTCCATCATGTAAAGATTTAACTATTATTTAATAATAATTGTCAAATTTACTTACGTGTGTTCCTCGGCGCTTTTACCCTACTATAAGATCGAGTGTCACTCTGCAAATGACTGTATTCAGTAACTATTCTAATTAAATTGACGGATGATACGTCAAAAGTTACTTGCTTGCCGTCCGTCATGTAAAGATTTAACTGTTATTCAAAATTAATTGACAAATTTACTTATGTGTGTTCCTCGGCGCTTTTACCCAACTCAACGATCGAGTGTCACTCTGCAAATGACTGTATTCGGTAACTGTCATAGTAAACCCTACGGATGATACGTCACAAGTTACTTGCTTACCGTCCAGCATGTAAAGATTTAACTGTTATTAAAAGTTCATTGACCAAGTTACTTTTATGTATTCCTCGGCGCTTTTACCCTACTATACGACCGAGTGTCTCACTGCATATGACTGTATTCGGTAACTGTCATAGTTAACTCTACGCATGATACGTCAAAAGTTTCTTGCTAGCCGTCCATCATGTCAAGATTTAGCTGTTATTAAAAATTAATTGAAAAATGTATCTACCTGTGTTCCTCGGTGCTTTTACCCAACTCAACGATCGAGTGTCACTCTGCAAATGACTGTATTCGGTAACTGTCATAGTTAAGTCAACGTATGATACGTCAAAAGTTACTTCCTTGCCGTCCATCATGTAAAGATTTAACTATTATTAAATAATAATTGACAAATTTACTTACGTGTGTTCCTCGGCGCTTTTACCCTACTATACGATCGAGTGTCACTTTGCAAATGACTGTATTCGGTAACTGTCATAGTTAAGTCAATGGATGATACGTCAAAAATTACTTGCTTGCCGTCCATCATGTAAAGATTTAGCTGTTATTAAAAATTAATTGACAAATTTATCTACGTGTGTTCCTCGGTGCTTTTACCCAACTCAACGATCGAGTGTCACTCTGCAAATTACTGTATTCGGTAACTGTCATAGTTAACCCTACGGATGACACGTCAAAAGTTACTTGCTTACCGTCCATCATGTAAAGATTTAACTGTTATTAAAAGTTCATTGACCAAGTTACTTAGATGTATTCCTCGGCGCTTTTATCCTACTATACGATCGATTGTCACTCTGCAAATGACTGTATTCGGTAACTGTCATAGTTAAATCGACGGATAATACGTCAAAAGTTACTTGCTTGCCGTCCGTCATGTAAAGATTTAACTGTTATTAAAAATTAATTGACAAATTTACTTATGTGTGTTCCTCGGCGCTTTTACCCTACTATACGATCGAGTGTCACTCTGCAAATGACTGTATTCTGTAACTGTCATAGTTAAGTCGACGGATGATACGTCAAAAGTTACTTGCTTACCGTACATCATGTAAAGATTTAACTATTATTAAATAATAATTGACAAATTTACTTACGTGTGTTCCTCGGCGCTTTTACCCAACTCAACGATCGAGTGTCACTCTGCAAATGACTGTATTCGGTAACTGTCATAGTTAAGTCGATGTATAATACGTCAAAAGTTACTTGCTTGCCGTCCGTCATGTAAAGATTTAACTGTTATTCAAAATTAATTGACAAATTTACTTATGTGTGTTCCTCGGCGCTTTTACCCAACTCAACGATCGAGTGTCACTCTGCAAATGACTGTATTCGGTAACTGTCATAGTAAACCCTACGGACAATACGTCAAAAGTTACTTGCTTGCCGTCCGTCATGTAAAGATTTAGCTGTTATTAAAAATTAATTGACAAATTTATCTACGTGTGTTCCTCGGTGCTTTTACCCAACTCAACGATCGAGTGTCACTCTGCAAATGACTGTATTCAGTAACTGTCATAGTTAACTCTACGGATGATACGTCAAAAGTTACTTGCTTGCCGTCCGTCATGTAAAGATTTAACTGTTATTAAAAATTAATTGCCAAATTTACTTATGTGTGTTCCTCGGCGCTTTTACTCTACCATACGATCGAGTGTCACTCTGCAAATTACTGTATTCGATAACTGTCATAGTTAACTCTACGGATGATACGTCAAAAGTTACTTGCTTGCCGTCCGTCATGTAAAGATTTAACTGTTATTAAAAATTAATTGCCAAATTTACTTATGTGTGTTCCTCGGCGTTTTTACTCTGACATACGATCGAGTGTCACTCTGTAAATTACTGTATTCGGTAACTGTTATAGTAAAGTCGACGGATAATACGTCAAACGTTACTTGCTTGCCGTCCGTCATGTAAAGATTTGACTATTATTAAATAATAATTGACAAATTTACTTATGTGTGTTCCTCGGCGCTTGTACCCTACTATACGATCGAGTGTCACTCTGCAAATGACTGTACTCGGTAACTGTCATAGTTAACCCTACGGATGATACGTCAATAGTTACTTGCTTACCGTCCATCCTGTAAAGATTTGACTGTTATTAAAAGTTCATTGACAAATTTACTTACGTGTGTTCCTCGGCGCTTTTACCCTACTATACGATCGAGTGTCACTCTGCAAATGACTGTATTCGGTAACTGTCATAGTTAAGTCGACGTATGATACGTCAAAAGTTACTTGCTTGCCGTCCATCATGTAAAGATTTAACTATTATTAAATAATAATTGACAAATTTACTTACGTGTGTTCCTCGGCGCTTTTACCCTACTATACGATCGAGTGTCACTCTGCAAATGACTGTATTCGGTAACTGTTATAATTAAGTCTACGGATGATACATCAAAAGTTACTTGCTTGCCGTCCATCATGTAAAGATTTAACTATTATTTAATAATAATTGACAAATTTACTTACGTGTGTTCCTCGGCGCTTTTACCCAACTCAACGATCGAGTGTCACTCTGCAAATGACTGTATTCGGTAACTGTCATAGTAAACCCTACGGATGATTCGTCAAAAGTTACTTGCTTGCCGTCCGTCATGTAAAGATTTAGCTATTATTAAAAATTAATTGACAAATTTATCTACGTGTGTTCCTCGGTGCTTTTACCCAACTCAACGATCGAGTGTCACTCTGCAAATGACTGTATTCGGTAACTGTCATAGTTAACTCTACGGATGATACGTCAAAAGTTACTTGCTTGCCGTCCGTCATGTTAAGATTAAACTGTTATTAAAAATTAATTGCCAAATTTACTTATGTGTGTTCCTCGGCGCTTTTACTCTACCATACGATCGAGTGTCACTCTGCAAATAACTGTATTCGGTGACTGTTATAGTAAAGTCGACGGATAATACGTCAAAAGTTACTTGCTTGCCGTCCGTCATGTAAAGATTTAATTATTATTAAATAATAATTGACAAATTTACTTACGTGTGTTCCTCGGCGCTTTTACCCTACTATACGATCGAGTGTCACTCTGCATATGACTGTATTCGGTACCTGTCATAGTTAAGTCTACGGATGATACGTCAAAAGTTTCTTGCTAGCCGTCCATCATGTAAAGATTTAACTGTTATTAAAAGTTCATTTACCAAGTTACTTAGATGTATTCCTCGGCGCTTTTATCCTACTATACGATCGAGTGTCACTCTGCAAATGACTGTATTCGGTAACTGTCATAGTTAAGTCGATGTATGATACGTCAAAAGTTACTTGCTTGCCGTCCATCATGTAAAGATTTAACTATTATTTAATAATAATTGACAAATTTACTTACGTGTGTTCCTCGGCGCTTTTACCCTACTATAAGATAGAGTGTCACTCTGCAAATGACTGTATTCAGTAACTATTCTAATTAAATTGACGGATGATACGTCAAAAGTAACTTGCTTGCCGTCCGTCATGTAAAGATTTAACTGTTATTCAAAATTAATTGACAAATTTACTTATGTGTGTTCCTCGGCGCTTTTACCCAACTCAACGATCGAGTGTCACTCTGCAAATGACTGTATTCGGTAACTGTCATAGTAAACCCTACGGATGATACGTCAAAAGTTACTTGCTTACCGTCCATCATGTAAAGATTTAACTGTTATTAAAAGTTCATTGACCAAGTTACTTAGATGTATTCCTCGGCGCTTTTATCCTACTATACGATCGAGTGTCACTCTGCAAATGACTGTATTCGGTAACTGTCATAGTTAAGTCGACGGATAATACGTCAAAAGTTACTTGCTTGCCGTCCGTCATGTAAAGATTTAACTGTTATTAAAAATTAATTGACAAATTTACTTATGTGTGTTCCTCGGCGCTTTTACCCTACTATACGATCGAGTGTCACTCTGCAAATGACTGTATTCGGTAACTGTCATAGTTAAGTCGACGGATGATACGTCAAAAGTTACTTGCTTACCGTCCATCATGTAAAGATTTAACTATTATTAAATAATAATTGACAAATTTACTTATGTGTGTTCCTCGGCGCTTTTACCCTACTATACGATCGAGTGTCACTCTGCAAATGACTGTATTCGGTAACTGTCATAGTTAAGTCAACGGATGATACGTCAAAAGTTACTTGCTTGCCGTCCGTCATGTAAAGATTTAACTGTTATTAAAATTTAATTGACAAATTTACTTACGTGTGTTCCTCGGCGCTTTTACCCTACTATACGATCGAGTGTCACTCTGCAAATGACTGTATTCGGTAACTGTCATAGTTAACTCTACGGATGATATGTCAAAAGTTACTTGCTTGCCGTCTAAGATGCAGCAAATCTTGAAAGAATGCACTTTTTCATAGAAAGCTGATTATTCTACGTGGTCGCCTCTGTTTCTTTTATTATGCCGTCGAGCATCACCCTAGAAATAGAGTTATTTGATAGCTAACAATTGCTTGTAGTCTCAGGTCCAGAAATTATGAAAAATGTATCAAGAATCTTTTTGGCTGCTACGTAGTGAAGTTAGCGGCCAAAGTGCATTTCTTGTTATTAGCTTTTTTGAATGTTTAGATTCGTTTTTTTGTTGTTGTATTCTTATAAGAATGTAGATATTTTGCGTTTCTGCTTGTTTTGACCGTATTATAGTTAAAAAAAAACATAACTTCTTAATTTGGTCGGGTTATCATCGGCCGCTAACTTTGGCCGCTAACTTCACACCGGTTGTTAATGTCCCTCCACCCCGTCACTCTCTGCCCAGTGACCACACCTTCCGCACAGCATTCTTTAAAATGATCGTGAAATGTTCATAGCGATGTTTGGCTGTATGCTTGGCTCTGTTCGTTATTCAATTCAGCAAATTTTAAAACATAGCACGTAGAACCGATGGCCGTTGGGGCGGAAAGGTTCTCGAGTGGCGACCAAGGCGCGCGGCGTGGGTAGGCCCCCCGCAAGGTGTACTGATGACCTGTTAAAGGTTGCTGGAGTCCGCTGGATGCGGGTGGCGCAGGACCGGTCGCTTTGGCACTCTTTGGGGGAGGCATATGTCCAGCAGTGGACGTCTTTCGGCTGATATGATGATGATGATGAAATTTTAAAACGGCGAACATGATCGATGCTTTGTTACATGAGAATGCTTAAGTCTATCGGCACCTTTAGGTCTAGTTTGTCGACCCACACTGATGATAATATCGTTGAATACATTTTGATCCAAGTAATTTCCGATTTTGTTAGCAGCATTAACCTAGTTACTACGAGGTTAAACCCCAGGTGTTAGCTACTCTAATTAGTAAACTAGTTGGTCTAATCCAGGCTAAAACGGTATGAAGCATTTGCCAATTTGGAATAACGACTAAAATATGAGATTAGTGCATGTTGTTACGGAATTCCGTCGAACAAATATTTTTTTAATCTTGTAGGGTAAAGCCATTGTTGGTTATTTCACGACGATTTTCGAAATTTTGCTCTAAAATACTAGTTATCATTTGTGTGATACCTACATTACAATACAACAAAACAATAAGTACAAATATTCTTTACTAGCTTCTGTTCGCGACTCCGTCCGCGTGGAACTCACACTCAAACTCTCATCCCCAACTTTACCCCCTCCGGGGATGATTTCCGGGATAAAAACTATCCTATTTCCTTCCCCGGGATCCAAACTATCTTCGTACCAAATTTCATCTCAACGGTTCAGCGGTTTAAGCGTGAAGAGGTAACAGACAGACAGACACACTTTTGCATTTATAATACTAGCTTCTGCCCGCGACTCCGTCCGCGTGGAACTCGTTTATATCGTATCTCCATACAAACTTTCACCCTCCACTTCATCCCCTTGGGGGATGATTTTCGGGATAAAAACTATCCTATGTCCTTCTCCAGGACTCAAACTATCTCTATACCAAATTTCATCCAAATCGGTTTAGCGGTTTAAGCGTGAAGAGGTAACAGACAGACAGACAGACACACTTTCGCATTTATAATATTAAGTATGGATTAGTATTGAAGTATGGATTGCTCACCAGACATAGTAGATAAAAGATAAATAGAGGTAAATTAAACATAAACCTTGTGTGCTGTCGAGGTTAGAATAGCACCACCCCCTTTCTTCCCGTGGGTGTCGTAAGAGTCGACTAAGGAAACAGGGTTGAATTGTGTTGTGGGCGATGGGCTAGCAACCTGTCACTGCGGTATCACATTTTGTTGATCTTCTATACCCACATTTATGCTAAATTGGTACTGGAACAACGAGTTTTATGTGCTCTGCCTACCCCTTTTAGGGATAAAGGCGTGAATGTATGTATGTATGTATTATACATAAACAATGGTAGACAAAAGGAGGTCTTATCGCTAAAAAGCGATCTCTTCCAGGAAACCTTTGGGTGGTGGAGACGATGCAAAAAAAGATGATTTGAGCAGGTGAAAACAGAAAAACAGAATATTTACAAACAACTTAACTATAAGAAAGGCTTAGACACTTACATTATTACACATAATATATATATAAACCTACATACACACTACTTTACTACATTACTTTCATGTTCCTTTTCTAGTTTTGACACAGACTAAAAATCTATAGATTTTCTTATGCTTTGTTATAGTTTTGCTAATAATTCTTTAACTTACGGATGTATTTAAATATGATGTAACAATGAATGTTGTTTGATTTTTAGGGTTCCGTAGTCGACTAGAAACCCTTATAGTTTCGCTTTGTCTGTCCGTCCGTCCGCGGATAATCTCAGTAACCGTTAGCACTAGAAAGCTGTAATTTGGTACTAATATGTATATCAATCACGCCGACAAAGTGGTAAATTAAAAATTGTTTTAATTTTTTTATTTGGGTACCTCCCCTATACGTAACGTGGGAGTGTTTTTTTTTTCATTTCTACCCTAACGTGCGATATAGGTATTTAAAAATGAATAGGGGTTTGCTAAAATCATTTTTTGATAGTGTTAAAATCGCTCAAGAAGTAAAAAAAAATGTTTCCTCCCCCTCTAACTTTTGAACCATAAGTTTTAAAAATATGAAAAAAATCAAGTAGAACTTTATAAAAACTTTTTAGGAAAATTATTTTGAACTTGATAGGTTGAATAGTCTTGAAAAAAAAATACCAAACAATTTCTGGACGAAAAACTACGGAACCCTACACTGAGCGTGGCCCGACACGCACTTGGCCGGTTTTTTAACTTTCATTAGACACTCCACACGTGCATGCACACTGCATAGTTTGGATGTAATTGACACTTTTCTAAATGCGGCTGTGGAGATTTTGATGACGAGATACTCAATACTCAATACTCAATACTTTATTGCATTCCTTAATGTATTACAGGTGTAAGACTTACATGCTATAAAACATTAGGAACCCTGTTGGGCACAGCAAGTTTTGATGGTACATGCTTAAATATAAATACAATATGGATCTCTTATTACTACTATTTAACATAACATATATCACTTAAGGGTAATTAATACTTTCCCAACATGTTTCTAGGGTTTTCTGTTAGATAATCATTTGCAGTGTAATAACATTTATTTATTAAGTATTCTTTAAGTTTTTTTAGGAATCGTTTGTTATTTGATTCTTCTTTGAGGTATTCCGGTAACTTATTGTAAACTTTTATTGACATTACATGCGTACTATTTGAGTGCATTCTCAATTTTGACGAAGGCAACAGTAACTTATCTTTATGCCGCAAGAGATGAGTAGTTGGTAAATCTTGCCGTTTAGTATAGAAATTTGGATGTTTGCGAACAAATTTACACACTTCCAGAATGTATATACTCGGCAAAGTGAGTAATTTAAGACCAATATAATGAGGCTTGCAACTATCCATGTTTTTTATGTTTGCTATAATTCGTATTAATCTTTTTTGCATTCTGAAAAGTGTCGGAGCATCTGTGCTGTTTCCCCACAACGTGATACCATAAGTCCAAGTAATGAAAATTCGCTTGCAGCTTCTATTTGTTGATTATTATAGGCATAATCAATGTTTAGGGGAGGTTTCTGATGGGGATGGAAAAACATTATCCTGGTTTTTTTAAAGTTAATTTCTAAGTTATGTTCACACATCCAATTACTTGTTTTCCCTAGGATTGAATTTATTTGATCATTTACGTACTGGACATTGCTGTTTTCACAAGTTGTTAGAAGCGAGATGTCATCCGCAAAAAGAACACACAGCTCGTGCATTATTTTGGGGAGATCATTTACATATATTAAGAATAAAAGACATCCAATGACGCTACCTTGAGGAATTGAGGCTTTCGTTTTTATACAGTCCGATCGGATATTTAATATTTCACCTCTTTGATGGTCATAAAACTCTACTTCGGCGTACTGCTCCCTGTTTTGGAGGTACGATGCAAACCATCTATGTGCCATTCCACGTATTCCTATTCCATAGAGTTTATTTAACAATATGTTATACTGGACTTTGTCGTAAGCTTTTGTCATATCCAGTAATATTCCTATTGCATACTTTTGGGTGTTGATTGTATTTAATATTTCTTGTATATATTTATACACTGCTAGTGTTGTGGATCTGTTTCTTCGGAAACCATTTTGGCTTTCATCGAATATGTTATATTTCTCGCAAAAGGCGTATACAAACTCCTAGATTGTCACTTGGCAGTTTTTAACCCCCGACACAAAAAGCGGGGTGTTATAATATTGACGTGTTTGTGTATCTGGCATTCGTGTTTGTGGCATCGTAGCTAGAAAACAAATGGACTTTAATGCGGTTTTTTTAGTCCGCAAGCTGATGTGATCGAAATGGTTTTTCAAAAACGTTTCAACAAAATCGGTTCCGCCGGTTTTGAGATAAAGGACTTTGTAATAAAAATGTCAAGGGCTTTCAACTTTTCTAATTCGTTAAAAATAGGTGTTCCAACGACCAATTTTGGTACGGAACACTAAAAACATGCAACAACATACTTAAAGAAGGCGCGATATCAATTTAAGTATGTATTTTCCCGTAAGAACATGCACTAGAAAATACTGACTGTGAGCTGTTAAGCTTATTCTTCTATACTTAGCTTATGTCCATTTCTCCATGGCAAGTTCATCACAATTAGTTCAGCAGTTTAGCCATGAAGCAACAGGCAGACAGTTACTTTCGCATTTACAATATTAGTACTGTGCATTAGAACACTAACTAGTAAGTACAATGAGCGACTCCAAATAAAAATCTTTAAAAATAAGTAAAAAAATTGGCTTATTGATAAGGCATTTTATAGTCTAAACGAGTTGTTCGAGTGTGAGAATTGTTAATGTAGAAAGTAGTGTAATTGTCCAGATTATGTCACTCTAGTTTTTAAGCTAAGTATATTGCATGCCCGATGGGGTAACTGTTGAATCTATTAGTTTTAAATTTGTCACCCTAATGTACACAGTTATGCAATAAATCTTTATTATTCTTATAAAGCTTTATGTGCAGATACGATTCAATAAATTGAGCTGTCATGACTGGATAATCCCAAGATTACTAAAACAATTGAAATTCTATCATTGTTTAGTTAAGTAAGATCGGAGATGGGGCTTGCCTTCCTGGGACATTGGAGAATTTAGATGACATCGATTGTTTCGACACCATACTTATAATCACAGATATTTACAATCTATAGGGCATTATCTATCTATAATTATATTATAAAGAGGAAGTCTGTGAAATTGTTATGTCGCTTTGTAAATTTGTAAGTTTGTATGTTGTCTCTGGAATCACTGGATCGAGTTCAAACAAGCACACACAAAACACACAAAGGGCAGTTGCAAAAACGCTTGACAGTCACATTTTTTGCCACTGGATGAAGTCACACAATAAGTGAACTATGAAAAGTGACTGATAACTCTAATATAGCCTTAAGTAAGATTACTAACATATGATTATATGGATGTACCTTTTACTCTAAAACAAACATATTATTATTATTAGAATAAATCATTAGCATGCATCATTCGCTTGTCGACTCCACAATATTTAAATGAAGTTAGTATTTAATATACAATTATTTTGAATCTCACATCCGGAAGCTGGAAACTTAAATCGGGCTAATATCAACCGATTTATACCTACTAGTCAAAACTAGTTTGAAACTCAATGGAACATAATAAGCGGTCTTCGTTAATACCTGAAATGGGTTTGATTACGACCGGCATTAAACACGACACGGAAGTTTAATATACACCGGTGGTTCTGAAAGGTAACACATCGACGGTCCCTATTAAAAGAGTCGGATCTGCAAAACAGCTACTTTTTAGGAGAAGCTGTCAAAGTTTTTGGAAAAAAAAATTGTATGGGGGAAATTGTTAATTAATGGAATATCGTTATCAAACTTCGAATGTTTGCTTATTAGTAGGTTGTTTATTACTAGCCGTTGAGCTTACATGTACTTTATCAGCCATTTTTACAAAAAAATACAAAAACCTCTTATATTACTTTTTTAACCGGAATAGCTTAAGCATCATTTGTCGGAAGTGCCACATACGACGTTTTTGTCTGGAAATTGTATTCATAATTATGTCGGATGTACCACATCCGACAAAAAAGGTACTCCAAAAAATGTCGTAATTGGCAGAACTGACATTGTTGCACGGAAACTCTTATGTAACAATTGAATACAGAGAAAATTTACTTGATAACTTAACAGGCTATAAATTACATAAAATACACAACAAAAAACACGCTACACTTTTCCGTGTAAAATAGTAGAATGTGTTATATCCGACACTTAATACTCACTGTGTGTCCCGTAAAAATGTCGGAACTGTCACAACCGACGTTTTTAAATGTCATCTGTTCTTAGATCCGACATTTTTATCTTGGTTTTTAGAAAAAGTATTGAGAAAAACTAAAATCTGTGAATGTGGTTTTAAAATGTAGAGTTTTTTACGACCTAAGCCGCTGAAAAACAAAAACTCAAATTTTGCAGATCCGACTCTTTTAATTGGGACCGTCGACATGGCCGGTTTTGCAGAGTAAACTCGTGTCTAAATTGCGACTTAAAAAACCTCAAAACATCATTAAAAAATAATTCATCAGGAGAGTTTTAGCGTTTAAGTGTAAATCATCATCATCATCATCATATCAGCCGAAAGATGTCCACTGCTGGATATAGGCCTCCCCCAAAGAGTGCCAATGTAACCGGTCCTGCGCCACCCGCATCCAGTGGACCGCGAACTTTACCAGGTCATCAGTCCACCTTATGGGTGGGGGGGGGGGGGGGGGGGGGGGCTACCCACGTCGTGCCTTCCCGTACGTGGTGAAATGTGATACTAATTTAAATTTATTGGATTAATTTTACTTAGACTAAAATTTTATCATTTTATACATTTTTAATTTTTAAACTATTATTTTTACAAATTAATTTAACATTTTTGAATGCCACAAATTACTTTTGGAATATGGTTTATTGTAAAAACACACACACAATATATATAAAAACACATTAAGTATATTAAAACTAGATTTAATATTAAAACTAAAACTAAAGAAAGACTTAGAAAGTGATTATTATTTTATTTTATATTTTAAATATTTGTTGTATTGTAATAATTAATTATTGTAACGTTTGCTATGCCCTAACGGAGTCCAGTGCATTGCCTAGCTTTAAGTTGCATGAGTCAATTGTACAAGGTTGCAAATAAATAAATTGAAATTGAAATTGGTCGCCACTCGAGAACCTTTCCGCCCCAACGGCCATCGGTTCTAAGTGCAAAGTCCCCCACCCACTGCCACTTCTTTTTAGCGATTTGGAGTTTTGGAGGGCTATATCGGTAGGTAAGTGTAGGTAAATACCGATTTTGAATAGTCTTTTTTCTATAAATGTGCGTGTTAAGTCTCATTTTTTTTACGATAAGAAAATAATCTCACTTTATTTTGGTTATATTATATGTCAAGAATAACCTGGGACCGTTTCAACCACAAGACTTTCGATAAAACAATTGCTCTCAGTTTCGATCTCGATCAATCAGATAAGTCCATCCGTTCACAGACCACAGATAGCCACACAGATATAGTTTGTTTTAGTTTAGATGACGAAAAGTACTTAAAACCAACCATTAGCAACATATTTTGTTTCATTGTTATCTTCAAGTAGGGCCGTAAACGTAAATAAACAATGGAACACTCAGTAGCTACTCCAGTACACGTGCGACATGGCTACACATGGGTCAGTTTTATGACGTCTCTTTGATATCTTTTTCGTTAGTAACTAAAGAAGTTGCAAAATCCCACACTAAGTGTATTTTCGTATTGTAACTAAAACAAACTATACATAAGTACATATTTTAACTAAACTTATGTTACCCCTCGTTTTATTTAGAAATTGAGGAGTAGTCTGAAATGCTAAGTTACCACTAATATTATTGAAGTTCAAAGTTAACATAAAATATTTGGAACCAGACTCGGAGATAAATCTCCATAGCATCCAGCTCCCCAACTTTATGATACTTGAAGCCAATTCTGATCAGTGCTTTGAATAAATCCTTGGAGGAATAGTTTAGGTCAGGGGTCTCCAAGTAAGGTGCAAATCATTGGTGTAGCAAACAAGCACACGGCCTGCCTGATGGTATGCAGACAGGGTAGCTTATGGAAGTTGCCAATCTAGAAAATAAGACCAGTCTTTTTTATTGCAAACAAAACTATTGCATGAAATAATTAAGGTTATTGTGACACCTTCACTAAGTATTGTGAGTGTACCATAATCATGCAATAAAGACAATAATAATTAAGTTTTAAACGACTTTAATTCAGTGAGTAATCCGCCATGCCACATGCATGAACATTATTATCAAGGGTAAGGGGGAAAGGGGGGTTGAAAAAACACAAAAAAAATCCAAACCGGCCCAATGCGTCTTCGAGTAATCGGGGAACACACATAAAAATAAAAGATTCCAACGAATTGAGACCCCCTCCCTTTTTTAAGTCGGTTTAAAAGTCACCAACATGTCGCCGACCCTTTATCAATTTGGATCCGTAATGTCGACAGCTAGTGATAAATTTAGAGCTCACTCTCAACACAGTGCGTCCTAAAGAGCTATAAAAGACCTTACTCATGTCAGGTCACGACTCATGTCATGTATTGACAAAGCAAGGAGTACCCTTATCACGAAACAAATTATTTTTAATTAAATATTGCCAAGGCTGTGAAACAAGTCTATAACACGATACAGAGGGCGCTAGTCTTAGCGGGAATGTAATGCAAGAATACACAGCGTGAGTCACTGTCCTCGTAGCTCAGTTGGTAGAGCAGTCTAGCGTTAATAGAAAGGTCGCAGGTTCGAATCCTGTCGGGGGCTACAGACGAAGATGGTTTATTTTTCCATTATATTCTTTCTCTGTATCATATCGATTAAAGCAAGGAGTGTTATAATGGCTGCGGTATTCTTGAGGTTCCCAATAGAGCTGTTACAAATAAGAGCGAGATGACATTCCACTGTGTATATTAGGGAATATGGGCCCACAGGCCCCACAGGACGTCCACTGCTGGAAATAGGCCTCCCCAAAAGAGTGCCAGTGATCAGTCCTGCGTCACCCGCTTCCAGCGTACTCCTGCGACCATTACCAGGGGTGCGTAACGATGGCTATAAATATTTTTGATATAATATTACTCGCAATAACGCTCATCTGATATAATTCTCGAATTGTATAGCAACACTTAATATATTTTCATATGGTATAATTATCATTTTATATAACGATCATTTGATATAATAATATTTAGTATAACATACATTAAGTATAATGCATATTTGCTATATTGAACATTGGATATAATGCTCATTCCGTCTAATGTACAGTTGATATAACCAAGCCAGGGTAGCCAGAAAGAGGGGGGGACGGGGGGGCGAAGCCCCTCGCAAAGGGGGCTCGGGGGGCCAAGCCCCCGCAGTAAAAAAAACCACTCGCAACAATTGTACTATTGGTGGGTTAGGTGAGGGTTCACTTGTGTCCCTTAGAGCGGAAATAGGTACCCCGCGAAGCGGGGTGACGTCGATCCGCTGGCGGTTGGGTGAGGTTTACGTTAGATTAGAACGGAAAAAAGTAGTTTAGCTTAGGTTAATAAAACGCAATTCGCACATAAAAAGATATATATTTTTACACAAAGTGTACGATAATTTTAATAAAATTATACCGCTTGATAACTATACAATATGAGATGTATATCAAATAAGAATTATACTCTACTAGCTTCTGCCCGCGACTCCGTCCGCGTGGAAATCGTTTATATCGCAGCTCCATACAAACTTCAACCCCCCATTTCATCCCCTTAGGGGGTGATTTCCAGGATGAAAACTATCCTATGTCCTTCCCCGGGATTCAAACTATCTCCATACCAAATTTCATCGCAATCGGTTCAGCGGTTTAAGCGTGAAGAGGTAACAGACAGACAGACAGACAGACAGACAGACAGACACACTTTCGCATTTATAATATTAGTATGGATGATAGTTATAAGAAATAAGCGTTATACCGAATGATGGTTATACTAAATAAAAATATATATTTTAATATTATACCAAACGTTTATTATATACAATGAATGATTCTACCCTTTGAAATTATATCAATTTTTTTATATCAAATGAAGTTATATTATTTGTTTTTATACTGATCATTACACACCCCATTACCAGGTCATCAGTCCATCTTCCGCTACGTCGATATAGCCCTCCGAATCGGACTTTTACGGTAATTACCCTAAAATTAAATACGGGTGGCATTGACACAAAAGGGCCATAGAAACAAGGTTTGGAACCCCTGGCTAGATCAGCAAAGTCAAATGAAGTCATATCTCAAGTCGATGTTCAATCGGAGCAGACTTCTGAATAATTGATGTAGAAGTTGAAAGCTTTCAATTGGATTGAAAGTTCACAAACTTAGTGTATATTCGGATCGAACGTCTGATACTTTTATAGATTTCTGTTGATGTAATTTAGCTGAGTCTATTGTGTTGTGGGAGTTTTATTCTTTTCTCGTAGTTCATTACGTTTGAGTAAAGATAAATGGATTACTCTAACCCCCCACATTTTAAAATATTAAGATTGTCAATTTGTAAACCATTGATTAGATTTATCGCACAATAGGCACAAATTAAAAGTAAGTCTTACCAAAACTAATCCCAATAGACATATTGGCCCCCTTGGCCATAATGCTATTTCTAACCTGACACCACACGGGGTATACCAATATCATAATCATCATCATCGTCATATTAGCCAAAAGGCTGCTCGACATAGGCCTCCTCCAAAGAGTGCCACAATGACCAGTCCACCTCCCACTTCTACCTGTCTACCCACGCTGCGCCTTTCGGTACGTGGTTGCCTCTTGAGAACCTTTCCGCCCCAACGGCCATCAGTTCTACGTCTAACATTATTATTATTACAATGAACTGTCAATTTTAAACAAATGTAAATTTGACACATACCTACTCGATTACTCGGTTTAAAGGGATAGGGTATAGTTTGTTCCAATTTTGGCGACGAGAATTACAACCAACCATTACCGACTTCTTTTTATAACGCATAAACACACATTACCTCACCAGTACACGTGCCACACTTCGCACAATTTTATGCCGTCTCCTTATTATCTTTTCCTTTCATATTAAGGTACAAAAGAAGTTATACAATCCCACGCTAAGTGTTTTTACGTCATTTTGACTGGTACGAACTATACAGTACTTGAAAAATGTAATCCTTATCAAGTATGTAAACCCTTTTTTATCAGTTGTAAGAAAATTGGACAAAGTCAGGAGATCAATTTCAGAAGCCAAGTGAACAAGAAGTGATATTCACTTAGCATTCACCCCCAGGCCTAGGTCATTAGCAGATAGCCTAGCGCTTAGATAATTGGCTATTTGACCACAGCCGAAAATGTTACAGACACATCACTTGACAAATTATTGAAATTAGTTTCAATAATAGCAGGATACAAATATTCGTTATGTATTGATTTGAATTTATATCTATTTTATTTAGTAGAAATACGTTGGTAATTTTTAAATGAGTCGTATTGAAACAAGTGAGATTCAACATTTATAAAGTTGACGTCTTAGTCCTCGACGTTGAACTAGTGTATGAAAAGGTCCCTTTTTCAAAGTGATATGGGTTCAATTCAAACTAAGAGGATTTTTCTTCATTCGAATTTAAGCCATGTCACTTTGTCATAAAGTGCCCTTGTTATACACTAGTGCAAAGTTGAGGACTAGGACGTTTACCTCATAACCTTGTCATGACAGCAGCAGGTGGTCACATAGGCGGCTGTGTAATTTTATTTTATATATTTATTTAAATCAAACAACAAGGCCCATATTACAAATATCTAAAGACTTAGACTTGACGATCGTGATAATAATTCTTATTTTTTTGACATGTATGCAAATCTGTGATGTAATTTTTTATCATGAAATAAATAATCTAATCTAATCTAATCTAATCTTACATACATATCAATTTAAACTTATTAATAACTACAAAATACACAATTACTGCGAAGTGTTGCGCAATATCGAGGTTTCAGGTAACCGACCGCGAAAACGTCGGCGTGAAAGTCGATAGACCATGTTGAAACTCTGACCACAAAGGAATTAAAATTCATATCATGGCGAGACTGCAACCTCACGACCCTCAGGATTCTTTCTTCTTATATAACTTATTATTTTTGAATAAAAAAACTGTTAACAATTATAAAAAAATAATTTGGCAATAGTGAATGCTGACTTAAAAGCCAATACCTAAAATTGTAAGTAATATAATTAATTAACATGTTAAAACGAATTGCTTACGTAATTAAATTTGGTATAATATTATAATTCAATTCATGTCATTAAGTAGCGGATTTTACATGTTCTTATCAATTAAAAAGTCATTAAGACACTAGTAAGCATTTTCTATGAGTATTTTTTTCAATATAGATTGAAACTTGTCATTTGTTCATCTTCTATTTCTTGCGGAATATGATTATATGTTTTTCATCACACTTGCTCGAAAAGGGCTTCATAATGCGCAGACATACAGAGCTACAATAGCCTATGTTACGCCCACGGGCATAATGGTTTTTTTTTAGATTGTATCTGTCACTCATGCGGCAGTTACAAAGCAAATAAGTTGTATATCAAATACGATGTCTGAAAACGTATTTTTAAATAAATGTAAACTAAGAAACACAACTAAAACATGTTTAACAGAATTATATACAGATTTAGTATGTAGTTATTTAGTGTCTATGTAAAATGTTTTTAAGTGTTTTCAAATCGTGGCTGTCTACCGAAGGGTCTTTGCCATACGCGCCTCACGTCAAATTCAACAAAATGGAAAACTGACATGTTGCAGTTTTTATTACGATTTGTATTCATTTTATATAAAATATATTTGTTTCCTCGCAAATGTGAAGAAAAAAATTGTGTATAACACGGGCGTAAGAATATTGCAAACACGAGTCATCGTCTTTCGGCGTCGGGCTTCTGCTAGACTCTTGTTAACAATATTCCACTTACGCACCTCGTTTAACAATGTACTATTAACTGTATGACAGATTGTAATAGTAGAACGTATTACAGATTATACCAGTACTTCATTATGCCCACTGAACGTTATATAATATTACTGTTAAATTCATAGTTAGATCACATATCAGAATATATCAAATGTTGACATACCAAAAGTGCATTATATCCCTTAACAGTTTTATCGATCAATAATATATCAAAAGTTGTTATAGCGACCGTTACGCACGCACATAGGCTGGTTTACTAGTTAAAATGGTTCTTATCACTGTTTAATCTTCATTCATCATTTATCGACCAAGGTAACGTAGTACAACAAACATTGCGACTCATAATGAGAAATATGAATCATTCAAAATAAATATTAACTCCAATTAAAATATAAATGAGCTGGACATGTCTGCCGGATGCACCCGGAGCGGTGGCCCAATAGCCACCGAATGGACCTCACAAGATGGCTACCGAGGCAGAGACAGACCGAAAAGGAGATGGCGGGACGACCTTGATACATTTTATACGGATTGGTAAGGACTAGCATAGGACCGAAACGAACCGAATGGTGGAAAAGAGGGGAGGCATTTGCCCAGCAGTGGGACGCAATTTAGGCTAATATAAATAAAAACTACATTTTTTTTTAAATAATGCACTTTACATCGAATGTCAGATAATTATATCGTTACGTTAATGCGACGTCCTATCCCTGTAATGCTTCATTACTTCCAGTATTAATTATTCAAATACGGGGTCCGATAGAAAGAGATCTTCATCTGTCTCAATCTGTGACCAATAAAATAATCAGGCGATTCCAATTCTCTGTAGGCTTTCATTGTTATGACAATTAGTACAATAATCCAGCTTCGGACCCGACTGATATTAATCCACATCGAATAAATTACCTACGCAACTACGCATCATTCATCGACGCCGTTTTAAAATAGACTTTAGGCGTTACGAATATAGTTGGATATCGTATTAAGTATTCAAGTTAGAGTGTGGCGGAGGTTGCAAGTGTAAATGTTTAGATACTAATGTTGAATGCTATTATAATTGGCTTGTGGGCCAGGCTAATGGCCTGATTTAACTGATATATTAAATCCTGAAATAGATGTATTTAGAAATTTCATTGCATATGGTATATTATGTATTAATTCCTGGAATAATGTCTATACTGTCAACAAAGCTACCTTACTAGGCAAACGGCGGTCGTGGCTTCGAATCCCGGCTCGTACCAATGAGTTATGTTCACGAACTTTAATTTGGGACCCACTTAAGGTAGGTCCTGTCATCATGTTGTATTGTAGGCACACAATAGTACATTGTTGGCGGGGGCGGGGCTGGAGAGCTGTGATTGAGCGAATCGCTGTTCAAACTGTCCAACAATAACATGTTGGACATTTGAACTCATAGTTGGCCTGTTCGTGCGATGTCCAACTAACCCCCAGCTTTGAAGGCTGTTTTCTCACCATCTTTTGCCACATTTCCGAGCAGTGGCGTGAAAAGAATATTGTTGCAAAATTGGTCATAAATTCGAGAAATAAGGTTACTCCAGGCAAAATACGGTTTTGAAAAATATTAATTTATAATAGCGTTTTTTTTGTTGATTTCATTTGAAAATGTTATTCTAAGATGATTTAGTCAAGAATCCGACAAACTTTCCACCCGGAAGTAATTATGTAGATTTAAATGAAGCATGCATTATCTTTTTTTGTACGATTTATCTTGAATATTATAGAGCAAATGTAAATGAACCAAAATAAAGACAAAAATATTTATTAATATTTTTACTGACTTTTTAGAAGCCAGTTAACTTATAATTTTTTCGATGTCTGAAATTTTGTCGGATTTTGTCGCTGGGTAACTACATATTTAATTGATAATATATCCGTTATACATAAAAAATAAGCTATTATAAATTATTTCCAAAATTGTCATTTTTTCCATACAAGTTGTCAGTTCATTGCCTGGACTAGGTGTCGTTTTTTATGAAATAGTTCCGTCAGCTGAATGTTATACACCTTTGTAGAAATATTATTGAAGTATGAGCTTTGTAAAATAATGACGTGAAAATATAAAGGATTTTATCATTATGAAGATTCCTTAGGCAAGTAAGCCATTTGAAATCACATTTTCAAATAATACATAGCGTCTTACGCCGCTGTTTTGATGGAACCTTTTTTACTTGTCTTTCTCATCCTCCTAGAGTTATTCCCGGTTGTGTGGGAGGTCCACTTTGACACCTAATCCCAAGATTTGGCATAGGTACTAGGTAAAGAACTAAGTTTTACGAAAGCGACTGCCATCTGACCTTCCAACGCAGAGGGAAAACAAGACCTTATTGGGATTAAGACCGGTTTCCTCTCGATCTTTTCCTTCATCGTAAAGCTAACGGTAAATATTCCGTACATAAGTGCCGAAAAACTCACTGGTACGAGCCGGGATTCAAACCACTAGACTACCGCGGCTTTTACTTGTGTTTGTAAATAACGAATATATTATTATTTTAAACCACGCATAAAAAAAAATATGGGCCATTATTTAATAAATCATATAGCAATCTTCTAGAGAAATAAAATTGAAATGAAATAAAGGTGATAAAAAATTATATATTAATTATATTTCGTCGTTTCATTCTTCAGATATAATATAATAACCAGGTAGTCCCTTAAACCTACAGGCGACTCTGCACGATATTTAAGAGAAGTTTAATTGACTTATAAACTATTTTTAGTTCATTCATTCATTCACCTTACCCTTCCTGTCAATCCCACCTTCAACTGTGCTCATTCTTTTTTCGTGCACGGCGACAAGCGCACGCGCCTCCTCTTTTTCGTTACGCGCCATAATGTCGAAACGTAAGGCGCGAGAGAGGATTGATTATTATCAAGAAAAGCTTAAAAAACTTCAAGACGACCGTAGGCGATGGTCGAGAATAATTTACTCATCGTCGTCATCGGAAGATGAAGGTAAGTTAATTTTTTACATAATTATGCCGAGAAGTGATTAAAATGAGCCGACATAGGGATTGACTGCGAGTCATTAACTATGATCAAACACACAACGGGGTTGACTGCGAGTCTCCAACGCTGTGATAAAGCAGAACATACGTGCATTCTTCAGTAGAAATACACGTTTCTCTGCGACACTAATATTTTCTCAACCTACCCTCAAAAGAAAATATTTTTTTCTATAATGTATTAATCACTTCTTTTGTTGTTTTATATGACAAAATCGAACAAAATGCAGATTGTCCATCACCGGCTCATGATCCGATATTACCGGAATCTCAATTAGATTGCGAAATTCCCGCGCCTGAACATCCTAGCGACGTACCGGCGCCGGAACCGAATAATGAACTTTCCGTCACTGAAAATCAGACGACGATGCCGGTTCAGCCTGAACTCGATGCGGACATGTTACTAGCACTTGGGGAGTCGACAGACGACACCCCAGAGTTCAGCGAAAAGATCCATGCCGCTGCTAAAAAAGGGTATGATAAAGGAAACTAAAGATAAACTCCAGAAGGAATATCTCGTTCCCGATAATTGCCGCTTATTACAAGCACCAAAATTGAACGTGGAAATATCAGCGGCTGTACCCGATATGGTTCGCAACCGAGATAAAAATTTGGCGGCTTTGCAGCAACAGCTCGGCTCTGGAATCTCAGCCATTAACAGGGCAATGGATACCCTCATAAAAGGAGCCGATGCCGATAAAATCCAAGCAATGAAACATCTCAGTAATAGCTGTCGTATATTGTGTGACCTTCATGCGTCATCCACTCAGAGTCGCATAAAACTCATCACACCTAGCCTGGACAAAACGTTCTTGCAAGTAATTCAGGACGCGGAACGTGACGAAACAGTTTTCGGTGATAAACTGTCCGAAAAAATTAAGGCCGCGAAGACCATAGAAAAACAAGGCCTTCAAATCAAGAAAGCAGCTCCCAAGAACGTTACTTCGGTTCCATCGGTGAGCTCTAGCGTCTTACTCGGAAAACTGGTCAGCGCCCCCTCGTTACACGTCAAACAGGGGGGGGCGAAGGAATGCTCGCAGCAGGCCAACAGCAGGGAACTACACTCGCCGGACATTCCCGGCACCACAAACGGCCAAGACCTTCACCACAACGAATACACGTGCCCAGGCACCGTGAGTCAGGTACATGCAGGTCGAATCTCGAATTTTTATGACTGTTGGTTAAAAATAACCTCGAATCCTATGGTCTTGGATTGGGTCAGATATGGCTTTTCCATCCCATTTACTACACAAGTAAAACAAATATCGGTCCCAAAAAATACTTTCTCACCAAGTGAAGTAGCAGACATGAAACTAGCTATTCAAAAATTAGTGGATTTAGGAGCCATAACTATATGTGACCAAACCGAACCACAATATTATATATCTAAGGTTTTTCTTGCATCAAAACCTAATGGGGGAAAGCGCTTTATCTTAAATTTGAAAAGCCTTAATAAATTTATTTTTCCCTGTCATTTTAAGATGGAGGATCATCGCACAGCCTCAAAACTCATTCCTAAAAATGGTTACTTAGCCACAATAGACTTAAAAAAAGCCTATCTCCTTATACCAATCAATGTCTTCATAATGTAAATGAAACTTTAAAACTGCTGCTATGTTTAGGATTCATTGTCAATTACGACAAAAGTTCATTAAATCCAAAACAGACTTGCAAATTTTTAGGGTTTAATTTTAACACTCAAAATTTGACTCTGGCTCTACCCGAGGATAAACGAAATAAAATTGCACAGCTAGTCCACAAATTTCTAAGGCTTCCCAGATGTACTATTCGTGAATTCGCACAGCTCATCGGTGTTTTAGTATCTGCTTGCCCCGCTGTAAAATATGGTTGGGTTTACACCAAAACCTTAGAAAAGCAGAAATATCTGGAGCTATTGAATAATAATGACAACTATGAAGCTAAAATTAAACCTTCAAAAGTTATACTGGAAGATCTTAACTGGTGGTTAAACAATATTTACACTTCAGATAATAGTATGAGATATCCAGGTTTCCATCCCGAAATTTACTTGGAATTACTGGCTGTTTTCCTAGGTTTAAAGAGTTTCGCCCGAAACAGGACTCACTGTGCAATTTTGTTGCGTGTTGATAACACGACTGCCATAAGCTACGTAAATCGTATGGGCAGTATACACTATACAGTTTCCACACCTAAACAATCTAGCTCGTTCCATTTGGCAGTGGTGCGAGGAGCGAAATATATGGATATATGCCTCCTATGTCAATACAAAAGAAAACATTGCGGACGCAGAATCCAGAAAAATAATTAACCCTGAATTACCGAATGGGAATTATCAGCCGGAGCATTTGAATCCATTATAACACGGTTTGGGCTACCCGTAATAGATTTATTCGCTTCTCGTTCCAATACCAAATGTTCAAATTATGTGTCTTGGAAACCTGATCCCGATGCAATAGCCGTGGATGCATTTACAATCAGCTGGCGCACAAGATATTTCTACGCTTTCCCACCATTTTCGTTAATACTAAAATGTCTTGGAAAAATTATAGACGACCAAGCACATGGAATCTTAGTGTTTCCCTATTGGCCATCGCAACCGTGGTTCCCGTTACTGCAAAGCCTGCTTAAATCGGAAATAGTGTTTCTCAATCCGAATAAAAATCTTCTCCATTCCCATTTCAGGGACTCTCATCCCCTACACAAAGGGCTTACCCTGGGTGTCGCGAGGCTCTGCAACAGTCGTTCAGTCGAAGAGGCTCTCCTCCAGAAGCAATGACCCTTATGCTAGGATCGCTTTCCGACAGTACTATAAAACAATACGACGTCACGTATAAGCTCTGGTGGCAATTTTGCAGCATAAAGGCTATTGACACCTTTAATCCGCCTAAATCATCAATTTTGTCTTTTTTAACTGAACGATTCAGCCAAAATTGCGCTTATGGCACACTTAACAGCCACCGTTCAGCTTTATCTTTGTTATTGGGAAACAATGTTGGTTCAGATGATTGTGTAAAACGCCTACTCAAAGGAGCGTACAAACAAAAACCTAGTTGCCCCAAATACAATCATACTTGGGATCCACAGGTAGTTTTAAATCGCATTTCCCATTGGTATCCCAATACAAGTTTAAACCTGGAAAAAATTACCAAAAAATTAGTTACATTACTGGCCATATGTACGGCACACAGAGTCCAGACATTAGCGCTTATTAAGATTGAAAATATAGTTACTTCCAATGATGGTGTCAAAATTGGTATTACAGATATAATTAAAACATCCGCCGCAGGGCGCGAACAACCCGTTCTCTTCCTACCATTCTTTAGGGAAAATGTAGCAATATCTCCTGCTACAGCTCTCAGAGATTATATTTTTGTAACAAAAAATAAGAGAGCTGATAGTATAGGAAACCTTTTATTGACATACAGACCACCACACAGAGCTGCCACTTCTCAAACCATCAGCAGATGGATTAAACAAGTCCTGTCGGAAAGTGGCATAGACATTGAGGTATTTAGCGCGCATAGCTCGCGACACGCTGCTACTTCCGCCGCGAGCCGAGCCGGAGTCAGTATCGACACTATCCGGCGCACAGCGGGCTGGACCTCGAATTCTACTTCGTTTGCCCGTTTTTATAATCGTCCAATATCAGACGAAGGGCTTTTTGCAAGGACCGTTTGCTTACCAAGCAATAATCCCTAGAATAAGTCACATAAACAAGATTGATTATTGTTAATCATCCAATAATTAAGTTAGCCAATGTTGATTATGGTCACTCACTTACTTGTAATCTAGTTGAAAATAAACATATTTTCTTACAATAACTTCTGTTTTAATCCACCTAAAGAAAGCAAAACTTTAATTCTCTGAACATCTACCTGGTTATTATATTATATCTGAAGAATGAAACGACGAAATATAATAGATGATCAAACGAACTTCTCGAGCGAAGTTCGATCTCTATTATATGAGTCGTTTCATTCGAAGATATAAAGACCCGCCCACCCAAGTATAACCCTATATTTAAAAGTTTTGCATTTTCTCTGAAGATAATGAGCACAGTTGAAGGTGGGATTGACAGGAAGGGTAAGGTGAATGAATGAATGAACTAAAAATAGTTTATAAGTCAATTAAACTTCTCTTAAATATCGTGCAGAGTCGCCTGTAGGTTTAAGGGACTACCTGGTTATTATATTATATCTGAAGAATGAAACGACTCATATAATAGAGATCGAACTTCGCTCGAGAAGTTCGTTTGATCATCTATTTTAGTATATGTTCCAGTACTTGAAACTGCCTTATCATCATCAGAATATCAGCTGATAGACGTCAACTGCTGGTCACCGGCCTCCCTTAAAGAGTGCCACAATGACCGGTCCTGCACCACCCGAACCCTTAAAATTAATTAATATTAATTTTTCATAGTAAAAGAGTTCAAAATCAGGGATTTGAATGTTGGTATTAGTGTAAGACATAGGGACAGGGCGAAATAAGGGGAAATAAGATGGAAATTGGTAAACTTGAGTAAGCATTTATAATTTCATATACAACATTTGAGTTCCTCGCAAACACACATTTTTTTTTCTTGCTCAGCACAACTTTCTCGACCTGCTGCCATGCATTTTATCACGTTGTCATGAGACGTAGGTGTATTGAGAGTGGGCTTACGGACTATATGAAATGCAGCTACCTAAATACAATGTATCTCGTGTAATGCCTTCAGAATCTTCTAGAAGCATTTTCCCTTGCTGACGAGTTCCTGTATGAGCTGAAGGCAGCGCGCCCGGTGCACCTTCCCGTTGTGTGTGCGCGGGAGTGCCGCCACGAACGCGATCCCACCGCGCAGGCGCTTGTAGTCGCTTAGCGTCGCTGTAATTGAGGATATCATCAATATTCAACCTTATACTCGTACTACTGCGACACACTCGCCGAGTGACGCGGGAAATAGCGAGGAAAGGAGGCAGAGCAGGAGCGACAGCAAGTCATTTCGTGTGGGGCGTCGCGAGTAGGGCAGTGTGCGGCCAAAGAGAGCAACATCGTGGCAGCGCCAGGAGCGTAGTGTGGCTGAGGTATTATAGTCCATTTACGTTATGAGCAGAGTGTGGCCAAAGAGAGCAACATCGTGGCATCGCCAGGAGCGTAGTGTGGCTGAGGTATTATAGTCCATTTACGTTATGAGCAGTGTGTGGCCAAAGAGAGCAACATCGTGGCAGCGCCAGGAGCGTAGTGTGGCTGAGGTATTATAGTCCATTTACGTTATGAGCAGTGTGTGGCCAAAGAGAGCAACATCGTGGCAGCGCCAGGAGCGTAGTGTGGCTGAGGTATTATAGTCCATTTACGTTATGAGCAGTGTGTGGCCAAAGAGAGCAACATCGTGGCAGCGCCAGGAGCGTCGTGTGGCTGAGGTATTATAGTTCATTTACGTTATGAGCAGTGTGTGGCCAAAGAGAGCAACATCGTGGCAGCGCCAGGAGCGTAGTGTGGCTGAGGTATTATAGTCCATTTACGTTATGAGCAGTGTGTGGCCAAAGAGAGCAACATCGTGGCAGCGCCAGGAGCGTAGTGTGGCTGAGGTATTATAGTCCATTTACGTTATGAGCAGAGTGTGGCCAAAGAGAGCAACATCGTGGCAGCGCCAGGAGCGTAGTGTGGCTGAGTTAATATAGTCCATTTACGTTATGAGCAGAGTGTGGCCAAAGAGAGCAACATCGTGGCAGCGCCAGGAGCGTAGTGTGGCTTAGGTATTATAGTCCATTTACGTTATGAGCAGTGTGTGGCCAAAGAGAGCAACATCGTGGCAGCGCCAGGAGCGTCGTGTGGCTGAGGTATTATAGTCCATTTACGTTATGGGCAGTGTGTGGCCAAAGAGAGCAACATCGTGGCAGCGCCAGGAGCGTAGTGTGGCTGAGGTATTATAGTCCGTTTACGTTATGAGCAGTGTGTGGCCAAAGAGAGCAACATCGTGGCAGCGCCAGGAGCGTAGTGTGGCTGAGGTATTATAGTCCATTTACGTTATGAGCAGTGTGTGGCCAAAGAGAGCAACATCGTGGCAGCGCCAGGAGCGTAGTGTGGCTGAGGTATTATAGTCCATTTACGTTATGAGCAGTGTGTGGCCAAAGAGAACAACATCGTGGCAGCGCCAGGAGCGTAGTGTGGCTGAGGTATTATAGTCCATTTACGTTATGAGCAGTGTGTGGCCAAAGAGAGCAACATCGTGGCAGCGCCAGGAGCGTAGTGTGGCTGAGGTATTATAGTCCATTTACGTTATGAGCAGTGTGTGGCCAAAGAGAGCAACATCGTGGCAGCGCCAGGAGCGTAGTGTGGCTGAGGTATTATAGTCCGTTTACGTTATGCTGTACTGAGCAATTGGGCAGCCGATGTATGGGTCACTGCTGCTACTGTCTCTGCACGAAACAAGGACTTTTTTGAGCAGCAGTCTAAAAACCAGCAGCCCGAGTGGCAGGGAGTTTAGTTATGACCAAAATGATGACATGATCGTTATAGGAATGCTCCTCATACTACGTGGGTAGAAAAGAAACCCACGGTATAGACAAATCTTATGCCGAGGTGTTGTTCCTTAAAATGTTAAATCTTAACGCATAAGAAGGGTTGCATCAACTACACTTAACATTAAATATGCACCGTCATCTGACATCCCACATAACCCAGTCAAACTTTCCAAATAATCCGATTTAAACGGACGTTACGTTTACCGACGGGTTGTTACAACCAGTAGCGACGGGCCATGAATGACTGTGGTCGCCGGTTCGAATCCGGCTCGGAACATTACATTTTTGGTTCGTTATTATAATTTTGAGGTCATATGTTCGTTACTTCGATTAAGAAAATCCTATTAGAAATGATATTTTTCTGTGGTTACTTGGTTGATTTGAATACTTTGCGAGTAGTAAATATACAACAACATTGTAAGTATTTATTATGGTGTAATCCCAGAAAAAAGTGTAATAGTGTCTGCGAGAATCGTTTGTTTACATGATTGATAAGAAATATAAAAAAATATATATATTCGCTTTAACACGCAAGTATAAACAAACAAAGGTATCCGGCGGACCCCAAACTAGGCTGAGCCTGTATCTTGGGGCCCTGGAGTGCATATATGTGAAGCAGATTTGGTAGAAGAACATACAAACAATTTAACAAGCAAAAATTTACAATACATTACAATACAAAGTGACAAGACAAGTTCACGAGCGGTGCGGTTGTGTGTGTGTGTGTGTGTGTGTGTGTGTGTGTGTGTGTGGTGTGTGTTGTACGTGTTAGCTGATATGGAGAAGGACCTCCGTGTCGTGGTTAAGGATGAATAGACTTTACTTTAGTGATAAGTACTTACAATTCAAAGCCTCCTGTATACTCTCTCTGCTGACTTCGCATCCTGGCTGGAGGATCACAACAGCGGCAGGCCCAGCCTCCAAACCACACACCACGGACTGTTGAACTCCTGGTACCGATCCTATAACGTGTTCGATTTCTTCTGGATATACCTGGGGGTGAAATTATCATCATCATCTCGAGGCGACGAAGTCCAAAAAGACCTGAACGAAGTATATCGCGAATAAGATTACAAACTGACGGTGTTTCTAATCTGGCGGTAACCTATATAAGGATCAAATCATAACTGTCAAACGTCAATTCTTACAGAACTCCGCCTGTATTTCGTTTCGAGTCAGAGCGATTGTGATTCTGAAGCACTATAGTGACAGGTTGGCCCGATGGTGGACTGGTAGAAAATGCATTAATGGCAATAAACTTTAAGAATAATGGGATGAACACGTTCGTAACCAAGAACCCGCCTGAAAGGCACTCGTAATGTTTGCTCAGCCTGCTAGGCGGGCATTAGTATGAACCCACACGCCTAGCGAGTTCTGTCGGTTTCTGGTGTATTGTTCCATTTTTAGTCCAGTTACGAAAGTGTTAAAGGATCATGAGGCAGGGAAGGTCAAGAAGAAACTATTTCGAACAAATAAAGGGTTGACGACCGGTTAGCCTAGTGGGTAGTGACGCTGCCTACGAAGCTGAAGGTCCTGGGTTCGAATCCCGGTAAGGGCAAATATTTGTGTGATGAGGATGAGCATAAATATTTGTTTCTGAGTCATGGAAGTTTTCTATGTATTTAAGTATTTATATCTATTATATATATCGTCGTCTAGTACCCATAACACAAGCCTTAATGAGCTTACTATGGGACTAGGTCAATTTGTGTAAGATTGTCCCCTAAAAAAAAAAAAAAAAAAAAAAAAAAAAAAAAAAAAAAAAAAAAAAAAAAAAAAAAAAAAAAAAAAAAAAAAAAAAAAAAAGGAGAAAATTTAGGGCGGATCATATCACAGAAACTAAAGGAAATGGCAGAGGACAGAAACGGCTGGCGATTGCCCTACCTACTGATAAGAGTGCTACTCTTAAGTTAAAGAGAGAGAATGAATGTTGACCAACTTATTCTCGCTTTTGGAATTTACTAACGTGATGGTTAAGATACTTGAAGCTCAGCTTAGATCTGTTGGCGAAGAAGATCTTTCCATCCTTGTTCTTGTAGAAGTTATCTCCAGTCTTCAACCAGCCGTCCGCCACACTCTCTTTGTAAGCTGCGTCATTCTTGAGGTATCCCTGTAATAGTCAGGACAAGCTTGTAATAGATTCTGTTCATTCAAATTCAACAAATTATTTTCCGTCATACCATAAGTAGCAATTACCAAACGCTACGCGTACAGAAAATCCCGAGGCCTGGAGAAACTCATGTACCTACGATCGCAGATACTCATTCTTTTACCGCCCCAGGTTTTTTTCTAGTACGCCGCAAGCCCCAAAAGCAATTACTCGTACACGTACATTTTACAGCAGTAAGTGACATGAAAATCATACATTAAATGACAAAATAGACCTGTGCAACCGTTTGACGAAAGATGTGTCTCCGACTCTAATATAGTGTCTTATTAAACTTATCTCTTAATTCAGAGATGTCTCCAATGACATTAATAAATATAGTTTTTATAAACATCTACCACAGCTTTAGTAAAATTGGCAGTGCTTTATATACCCCAAATTGCCATTAGCAGTGAAATGCTCAATAATTACCAGAGTATTTTACAATTATTACCTTAAAAACACTTTTGCCCTTTAGATGAATTTCCCCCTTTTCGTCTGGCTCGATATCTTCACCATTTTCATTGACTATCTGAAACATCAACGTGAACACATAAATCATTAAGCTGCGGTTGATTACGTAACGTAACGAATTGTACGCACGCACATTCGGTAGATCTAAATGTCAAATTTTATATGGAAATATGACACTCAAACTGTCCTTACGCCCGTACGAAACGTTACGTGATTACCCCTATGGATTCCACTGGCCGAGATATGCGATTATTTAATTGTATCTAATTGGTGAAGAAACGAATGACAAATAGAAAATCGTCATTTGAATGTCTATCGGAGGAGACCGCACCCTCCTGCCGCAGCCTCACACTTTAACTCCAGCACAAGACTGCCCCCCTCCCCCCACCTTGTCAGCGCGTGCGTCACGCACGGGCCGCGCAGCAGTCAGAGCACGCGCGGGCGGTGCAAGCGACATTGCCGCGAAAACATTCATCCTCAAGAAGAACTCCCGAACAGTCCGAAATATGTCGTCTGTGGTGATACGTGGATTTATTAGTTGTATTTTAAACATGTCTCACGAAAGTTTAAATTTGATTACGAATAGAAAACCTATATACAGTGTCAAGGTAGGTATTCGTAAGGCCATCTGGACACGCGTTTCCACTGTCAAGTTGTTGAAATAGGAGCCAGGAGCGCGGTGTATGATTTGATTTGATTTGATTTATTTATTTCACATTATACAATATATGCAAACGCAAACATAATAGTTAGCATCGCTTTGTAGTGTTTATGCACCTACCGTAAGTGTTTCCTTACTCGCCAGATAGACCACGTCCATAAAAGCTGGTCCATATACCTCAGCCACGCTATGCTGCCGCGATGTTGCCCTCTCTGGCCACACACTGCTCTACTCATGCGATTAATCGCGACGCTCCGCATAAGGTTATGTGCCTGTTTTGCCGCTCGTTTGACTTCACGCCCTAAAATCCGACAAAACGGGGAGCGGTGGACATGATGAGGAGCAAGATGAGGGGCATAACGAGTAACGTTGCCACACTATGTCTCTGCCTCCTTTCCTCGCAATTTCCCACGTCACTCGACTAGTGTGTGGCAGGGGTAATAAACGCAGCATCAGCATGGCCATGACTTCCAGTGGTGTCAGCAGTGTGCCATGCGTGGGAACAAGATTGCGTGCTAAGATCTCAATTCGTCCAAGTCGTAGATCCGTTGAGTACCCTCATATTTACCCGATTATCAAGGATGTTGATGACATTCCCCACCGACGTCAGCGGAGTGCCGCAAGGGCCCACTGCTGCGAACCCCTGTACTTCCGTCAACCCATACAGGTTTAGTAGACGAGATGGCTCAGGCAACTTAGCCTGCAAGAACGAAGTAATTCATAGATTTCTGGTCAACTGACAAACGAAAGTAAAAAATGGTTAGGTTAAGTAAGAGTCCGGTTCATCCAAGACTCAGAAACGAATATTCGTCCTCATCACACAAATAAATGCCCTTACCGGGAATCGAACCCAGAACCTCTTGCTACGTAGGTAGGGTCACTACCAACTAGGCTAAAGCGGTCGTCTTTAATAATTAGTATTCAGGTTGACAGTAATAATAGTTTGTAAATAATTGCAAATAAGAAGAAAGGCCTGTGTCTCAAAATGCGGATACTGAAGAATAACAAATGTGATGAATTGTTTGTCAAGACTACCGCTTGTAAAAGTTTTGCAAATAGTGAGATACGCTCTTTATGTAATGTCTGGCATAAATCAAAACAGATAACTAAATCATGACTTGACATGAAGTCTTGATAACCCTAGCGAGTCGCGCGCACAACTTGCTAGGCGAAGAATGAGGGCGTGATTATTTGTCCTGTTAAATGTAGGGTTTTTTGGACAGTAGGCCTTCTATGCATATGCTATTGTGCTTGTACCTGTAAAGGAGCGAGGGTGTCTGGAGAAAACGGCGAGCCTCCCACGCTTAATATGTCGAACGACGAGAGCTGTTCCTTGGTCGCCAAGTGTCCCACCGCGGCCGCGAGCGCTGGGCTGAGGAACGCCCACGTTGGCTGGGAAATAAACTTTTTTTGCTATACACATAAGGTTCAAAATATCGACAGTCCAAATCTTCCTCTTCGATTTTGCTTAGCTTTGGTCTAAAGCGAGTCGCGTAATGGATATCTGCCTTTAATGCATGAGACTAAAGATTGACGCAAACTTGTCCTGCCTCAAATTAAAGGCAGCGAAGTCAACGCAACGAACAGGTGAACATTTTTCATGATATATAAAAAAAAAAATTACCTACCGCAATCACTAAATTATATTTCCCAACTGTATCATCACGTGGTCTATTTTACGTCATCAACCTATCGTGCAGGTGGACGACCAACGCTTCTTTTTCCGGTAAGTGGCCACCAATCCGTTAACGTTTTGGACCACCTACCGTCACGCTGCCTAGAAATATGTCGTGCCCACTCCATTTGAGTTTGGTTATGACTTCTCCGACGTCACGCTCCTTAGTGCGACGTCGGATATCAGATTCCTCACTCGGTCTTGCAGGTTAATGCCGAGCATGGCGCGCTCCATGGCTCTCTGTGCTACCCAGACTTTATGCACAGCCTCCTTTGTGAGCGTCCATGTCTCAGCACCATACGTCATTGTGGGCAGCCCAACTGTATAGTTTGTCCGAATTTTAACTTCTACAAAAAGCCGTTTTTGTGCTATCTTGATTATTATAAAACAAACCTAACCTAATGGTTCTATACGATAAGTATTTCAGAATAATATACAACTTTGCAGTTTTCGAGAAAACTCCATTTTGGGAAACGAAAAGGGATTGCTATAGGATACCGAAAAATATGAATATACTCGGCCTTCGTCAGAGTTTAACGACTTTTTGTTGAGGATGAGTGACTTCTGAGGTCACTAATTTGCAGCAACGCCACTGAATTAATATTTATCAAGAGCCTTCATAGAATAACAAAGTGTACGAGCTCACTCATTTGCATTTTTAAGAAAGTCTGAGACTAACTTGAGACTAAAATGCTAAATAAGTTTTATGTAAACTCATTCATGTTTTAGTCAAAGGAAAATATAATTTAAGTTCTGCAATCAAGCTTGATAAATACAAAACGATTTCACCAAACACTCATTTACGAGTACATTTTATAATGCCGGATTTTTAACTTAAAAACATTTCTATTAGAAAGTATGCATATTAAAAATGTATAAACCCTAATCGAAATAAAAATGTCGCACCAGGAGGGATGGCATAAACATTTCATTGTATAAACAGTATATACACTTTCAGGCAACCGCTGTTTCAATCGGCTGCCTCGCGACAAATGTTCAGACCGACTTTTTCCACCCCAGGCCAAGTTGTCTCAGTTCGGGTTGCACAGGGCGGTTCCACAACACTTCGGAAGCTCAAATACCGCGAGCCATCCGGTTGCCTCATGGATACTGCAATAACGAAGCATTGCTTTTTTTTTTTTTTTTAAAGTTCCAAATAATTTTATCGCAGAGTTTCATATGTGCTAAAGCCATTAATGGCTTAGTTAAAGCTAGAGTTCGGACTAACTATTTGCCATGTAAGTACTTACATTACCTTCACACTATTATTTTACTAAACGAGATTCAAGCACATATAATCAACTTATTTATTTACCTCTCTGAGGTTTAGTAAAAATATAGTGTGAGAATCGTGAATAAAGTAAAAGTGCTTTGAATAAAGTAAATGTAAACATATTATATGAACTTTAACATGCACATGCACACACAGTTACACACACGCACACACACACATTCCCATTTGTTTTATAATAATTTTAGAGAATACCTACCGGAATAAACTTGTACTGTTAATGTTTTTCAAACGGTCACCACGATACAGGGTAAGCCTAGTGTGGGGCCATGGGCTAACTTATGTTGTATTTATTCTGTTTCTTTTAAATAAACGACTTTTATTGTTTTTATTATTTTATTATTATTTATAAAAAAAAAAAAAGTAAAAGGCACTCGCTTGTGCCAAGGCACAAAAAGGGACGAATGCTTTTAGCTCCTTTGCTACCGCCATGCTTAACTGGTCTGACTAGTTTGGTGTGAGATAATTATCTGATCGCACTATCAAGTTGGACTGCCTTTCCCTTCGTTACTATCCCATTATCATAAGGTATCTTCCGTATTTGGTCAGTAGAGATCGGTGTGCAGTTTTACTTTAGATTTCCAATGTCACCCGGATTTCTTTGCTTGTCGGTACGCCGTACGCGTACAGGGTGAATTGTAAAGAAGCTACATTTCTATACATAGAAGGACACGCTCCGAGCGAGAGTGAACCGGCGGACACCACGACCAAATTACAATGTCATCATCATCATATCAGCCGAAAGACGTCCACCGCTGGGCATAGGCCTTCCCCAAGGAGTGCCATAATTAACGGTCCTGCGCCACCCATATCCAGTTGACTCCCGCGACCTTAACTAGCAGGTCGAACACGTAACGCAGTGTATTTAAATCTACCTAACGTGCGTCCAATGCGTCAAGTGATCGACTAGCAGGTCCCAAATTCCGATCTAAGTGAATTTTAAAAATAAATCGCCACGATTAGAATTTGAGCCCACGACCACTGCAATCATTTAACCATCAGGACATCGATTCACCTTGACCCAAGCTGCGTTCCTTCTACGTGATTAAAGTATACGCACCCGATATTTCTCAGCCACTTGAATGAAGTACTCTGCCGTAAACTTCAACGGCGTCATCAGTATCGGCACTCGGTACACGGGGCAGGTGGTCATGAGGATAGAGTGCGTCATCCATTGACCAGTGGACGTGAGGAGCGTCAGACGCGTTGGAAGCGGGAACTGACTGTGATACAGCCTGGGGAAATAAATACGCTTAGTACCCGTAAAGGCCTGCTACCGTTTAAGATTATGGAATGAACAATGTGGTCTTTAGATAAAAGTATACGATCTAAAAAACGTCTAGAACTGCCGATGATTCGAAAATGTATACACATATATATTCAATATTCTCTTTAATATTAAGTTCATGAAATAAATAAAATTTACTCCATAGAAGAAAAAAAAACCTTGTATGTTGTTGGTCTTAAGTAAGGTAATGTCAACTGTTTAAAGTTCTTCTAACCAGGGCCGGGCCTGCTCACTCCGCGATTTCGTCGCGCCGCTACTAGTACTTGCCCCGACCCCGGCCGGTATGTTCGCGGTGCTGCACGCACGCGTTCTATCGTAGCGTGTTGCATGATATAAAGGGATTGCTACGTTTAGGCTCGTCCGGCATACCTAGACAGGGGATTGTTTAAAAGAGCTTCGGTACGATCCTACTATTATTTATTCTATGCTGAAGATATAATATTTATTTTCAAAAAAATACAATGAAATATTGACGTTGTGTTCTTCATAATGGGCTTCGAAGTGTCACGTTTCGGGCGCGAGACGAGAGACCCGTTGTTGACGCTGTAGGTGTTCCACAATAAAAGGCACTGATTTTGGGACACGAAAATAGTATAATTTCGAAAAGTAACCGACACCACGTGATACAACTGAGAGAGCAGTAGGTACGTGTGTCGCGCGCGGATAGACAGGGGACGACTGACCAAGCGTCTAAGCAAGACCGTTAGCACTATGTCGCTGCGTCACACGTATATCTACCTTAAATTTTGTCTTAAAAACTAACAGTGTTCAGATTTATAAAAGTACCTTAATAAAATACAAAAATATAACAGTTTAAAAGAAACCCATTTTGAGCACGTCGCTAACACGCCCCACCCCAGTGCTGGCTCAGCACTCATCAATCAGAGGGATTCTAGCGACGCGCGCCGCTGACCGCCTCAGAACGCCCGATTTAGTTCTGACCTCCACCAGCCTGATCCGGCCGTCCTTACCTGGGAATACCTGCTGCACCACCGCTTTCATCCAGACGTTACGCGGAGCTCCCGGGTCTACAACTAGCACTAGGTCTCCTACCTGAAGTGGTGTCTGCTCTCGGTTCCACTTTGTTCTAGGAAGCAGTTCTGGCAGGTACTCCTTAACCCACCTTTGCCAATACATATCAGCTAGCCGTTGACTTTTCCGCCATTGCTTCCGAAGAAACAAGTCGGAATCGTCAAAGACCCCTAAAGCGGGTGAGTTAGGAGACGAGTGGAGAAGAAAATGGTTTGGAGTTAAAGCTTCTTCACTCCCCGGCTCAACTGACACGTGCGTCAAAGGGCGACTATTTACAATGTTCTCCACCTCTGCCATGAGGGTGTTAAGAACTTCGTCCTTCGGTGCACGCTCTTTCAAAATAACGCCAAGACTCTTCTTAATGCTTCGGATCAAACGCTCCCAAGCCCCACCCCAATGGGGACTTGCGGGGGGAATGAACTTCCACCCTGATCCATTATTCATAGTGACATCACTAATCGCTTTGTTATCAAGTTGCTGAATAGACCTTTTCATCTCTGTGTCAGCACCCCGTAGATTGGTCCCATTATCAGAATAGAAACAACCAGGCCATCCTCATCGCGCCGTCATGCGACGTAGTGCCATAATAAGCGAGTCGGTAGTGAGGGAATGTACGATCTCCAGATGGATCGCCCTTACTGTCAGGCAGGTAAATATAACCCCGTACCTCTTTTGGCGCCCTCTCCCTACCACCACTTCCATAGGCCCGAACAGATCCAAGCCGCAGTGCGTAAACGGCCTCTGATGATGCGCCATTCGACCTTGGGGTAGCTCACCCATTATAGGGACACTCGGTTTCGCTTTGCGTATTTTGCAAAACATACATCTCGTCGCTATATGTTTCACTGTTGGTCGTATCCTAGTGATTGCATATTTTTGCTTGAGGTTGTTAACCACAGTCTCCTGGTTATCATGAGCAGCCTTGACGTGGTAATGCCTCACGAGCAATCTGGTCACATGGTGCCGCCCGTCTAAAATAATCGGGTTTTTCATACCAGCTGGAACACCACGCGCAGCATTAATACGACCCCCGCAGCGAAGAACTCCGTGCTCATCCAGGTAAGGCGACCAGGTGAGTATTCGACTGTTTCGATCAATACTTACAGCTTTTCTAGTTGCAGCTAATTCCCCGCCAAAGCATTCCTCTTGTACGAGTCGAATCAGGAAAAGCTCGGCCCGCCGCATCAGCTCGGAGTCCCCTTGTGTTCGTTTTCGGCATATGTGTACGAACTTTAGCACATAAAATGTGCTCCTCAACAGCCGCAACCATGAAGAAAAGCGTTCAGGATCCGGGATAGGTAAACATGTAGCAGGTAAGTCATTCATAACATGTATAAATTCTGACCTTTCAGCTGGGACATCAGTCACAGAGCTAATAACAGTACGTGGCCAGGATGACTCATCACCTCGTAAAAATACAGGACCCCTTACCCATTCATTTTCAAAAAGAGCGTTATCATAACTATCACGCGTCGCAATGTCCGCAACGTTCAATGCTGTAGGTACGTACCGCCATTCATTACTGCGAGTCAGCTCATCGATCTCTCCCAACCGGTTTGCTACGAATGTTTTATAATTACGCGCATCATTGTAAATCCAGTGCAGGACAGTCGTAGAATCGCTCCAAAAGTAACGGCGCTGTGCCACTAACCTGTGTTCCTTCTCTAAACTGTCTGCCAGCCGCGCTGCTAGAAGCGCTGACTGTAATTCTGCCCGAGGTACAGTTAACACAGGTTTAACTGGCGTGACCCTGCACTTACTTGCTATGAAGGCGATACATATTTTATTGTTGCAAATCCAACGCCAATAAGCCGCTGAAAGAAAGAAAGAAAGAATACATTTATTCACTACGCAAAAGACACACAGAGACAAAGGGAGTACAAATACAATACAATTTACACATAATGTGTGTGTCTTCGCGGCAGTGAATCGGTCGCTGTCTCAGCATTATGCCGAGGTGTCAGACAGACACCTACAGCGCTGATTTTCAGACAGCACCGTACGTGACCCACGGAACGCAACACAACATACCGCCGATTCAAACGTATACACAAAATACATAAATAATTAATATACTAGTAAAATAAGTAACACAAGCACAATGGGATGAGAGACATGTGAAAAACGCGAAACGGTTGGGATGTTTAATAAAACAAAATGGATACAAATTAAATAAAGTGCTGGATGGGTTAGGGTTGGGATTTTTGGAGCGTCAACAAAATAGCCCTTAAGCTGGCGCCTAAAGGTATACCTGCTAGACGCTCCTTGGATAGGTGGGGGGAGATCATTCCAACACTTGGACGCCGCGAACCTGAAGCTACCTCGAAACGCCGCGGTCCGATGCTTTGGCACCAGAATCATCGCCTTACACCTACGCGCACTCTTAGGCCATACAAGTCTACTCAGCAAATATGCTGGGACCCCAGATTGAACTATGCCAAAGAGAAGAGTGGCGAGGTGAAGCCGTCTGCGTGCAGGCATGTTCAGCAGACCAGCGGCGTTCAAGTAGGGAGTGATATGGGAGCGGGGTGGGACTCGGAAACAGAAACGAATGCATGCGTTTTGCACTCGTTGTATGAGCTTTTTTGTACGACCAGTAATGCAGCCAGCATAGACAACATCACAATAGTTTAATCTTGACAATATCAGCGATTCACAAAGGTTAACACGCAAATCAACACTTAAGTAATCGCGAACATTGTAAAGAACTTTAAGGCGGTAGAAGCAGTTACTCACAACTTTCAGTACGTGGTTCTCAAAGCGCAGCTTGCCGTCCATGAGGAGGCCAAGGTTAGTTGCTTCTACCACCCTCTCTATTGGTTCGCCCATGATAGTAATCTTACTGGTAGTCAAAGTCTCGAGGTTACTGATGGTATTACGGATTTGATGCTCTGACCCAAATACAACATATTTCGACTTGTTCGGATTAAGGACTAGGCAGTTCTTTTCCGACCAAGTAGAAATACGTTCCAGGTCTGCGTTGATGGTGTTGATCGCAACAGATATGTCCGTGGGTGCGCTAGAAAGGTATAACTGGAGGTCGTCAGCGTAAAGATGGTATCTACTGCCTCTTATATTGCAAGTGATGTCAGCACTATACAATATAAAAAGCAGGGGACCCAGTATTGAACCTTGCGGCACACCTCTTTCCACAGGGCAAAGAGCGGACCGCAAAATGCTACCATCCATCCTACGCAACGCCACCGTCTGCACGCGGCCGGAGAGATAACTATCAAACCACTTCACTGTAGAAACATCAAACCCGTAATATGACATCTTCGATAGAAGTAAGGACACATTTATACAGTCAAAAGCTCTTGAAAAATCCAGAAGAACGAGAATGCTACTCTCCCCAACATCCCGAGCCTGTAGAATATTGTCGACTACATCAAGCAACGCAGTAACTGTCGATCGACCCTTGCGAAAGCCTGACTGTAGCTCAGGTAGGATGCCATTTTCCTCCAGGTATGCTGAGAGCTGGTCGCAGACCACGCGCTCTATTACCTTTGATGCGCAAGGGAGAATACTTATGGGACGGAGCTCGGACAGGTTAGCTGGATTTGGCTTTTTTGGTAATGGAGTTACTTGAGCAATTTTCCAGTCCATCGGGAAAGTCATAGTCTGTATACTTCTGTTAATAATGTGGGTCAGTATGTCAGCAGTCCTAGGCAGCGTCAAAAGTAGCATGTCAATGTCAATCATGTCGAGTCCCTTTGCAGTCGTCTTAATTGATGTCAATATTTTTGTGACAGCTGCAACAGTCGTAGGTGAAAGAAAAAAAGTTTTATTGCAGTGTCTGTCAAACTCATAAAAAGTCATGTCCGATATTGGTATGTCCCGTTTACCTGGTATATCCAGAAAATGTCCGTTCAGTAAGTCAGGGTCGTCAAAATGATGCGGGAGATCTGTTTGCGTCCGGAAATCTGGAATAACAGTCCGCTTCAAGTTGGTCCAAAGGGTCTTGGAGTCGGTCATATTATTAATCTCGTGTTGGAAGAAGGCACGCTTCTCATTGTGGATGGCCTCAATGACAAGATGTTTCAGGTCCAAGTAATATTTTTTATGTGCTTCGTTCCTTGTCTCCTTAAATTTAGCATGAGCTTTGTTCCTGAGACGCATCATAAGTTTGACGTTACTCGTCAACCACGGCTTGGGTGCCTCCCTCACAACAATTGTCCTCTCCGGTGCATGTATGTCAAACAGTCCTAGTAAAAGCTCATTAAATCGCCGAACCATGTCGTTTACGTCATACAGTAAAAGAATTTGTTCCCAGTCTATAGCGTCAAGGTCATTGTTGAAGTCATCCAAGGTAATGTCTTTAAGAGGTCGGTAGGTAATACGTCTTGGCGTCGGTTTCCTTTTTTTAATGTCAATCTCAGCTGTAATAAAAGCGTGTCTGCCTAAATCTGGAATATGCCTCACATCCACAGACAAAACGCGGGCGTCAGTACAGACTAGGTCTATCGTGGTCTCACTGTGGTCTGTGAAGTGCGTCGGGTCGTTTACGTGCTGAGTTAAGTCAAGTGTTGTCAAAAATTGCGTCAAGTGTTTGAGTTTTGTGTCATTTTTGTCACAGTAATTTATATTAAAATCCCCAAGTAATATTAAGCGGTCGTAGTTAGTAAAAGAAGTAATTGAGTCCGTAATAGCGTCAAAAAAAGTCTCCACGTTAAGCCACGGGGGACGATATGCAGTTCCGATCAGTAAACGTTTACAATTAATATTAATTTTTAGCCATAATTGCTCCACGAGCGGTGCGGGGGGATGGGGCACGGTGCGCGCGGTAAGGCCCCGGCGCAGATAGAACGCCACTCCACCTCCCCTCCCCGCGCGGACATCGGCCGGCCAGGCCCAGGCCTTCGGTGGTGGCGCCGCGGCGCGTGCGCGCGCCCCGCAGCAGCTCGTCCTTGACGGCGCGGCGCGCCAGGCGCAGCACGAGGGGCCGGGGCCGGCCCGCCTCGCGCGTCCGCCCGGCACGATGAACAGATACCACATCGCGCACGTCCAGCTCCACGCCCAGCTTTGCGCAGATCCGCGCGGCTAGGCCAGCTGTGCTCTCACCAGGCTCCTCCGGGACGTTCGTCACCTGGACGTCGTTCGACAGAAGCTCCTGGTCACGATCGTTCAACTCCATTTGAAGGGTCGCAACGGCTTCCTCGAGAACTCGGGTAGCGGCTGATGCCGCCCCATCTACGACCTGCTTCTCAATAACGTCGACGCGGCCCTCCAAACGATCCATCCTTTCGTTAAAATCGGACAGGTGCGCTCTCATCTCCTGAAACTCGTCACGAAATTCCTTCAGCTCCCGTCTGATGTTGAAGAACTCTGCGCTGATGAACCGCTTCAGTTCAACAAGCGCACGAGCCATGCCCTCCCCGTCGAAGCACACAGGAGAGTCGGGCATGTCCGCAGTGGAGGCGGGCATTGTGGCCCCGGGCTCTGTGATGACTGCCTGAGCAGCAGCAGCGGGCCGGTCGGTGGCGAGTGGAGCGGCGGCTACGGCAGCAGAAGACGAGTTGCCCGGCAGGCCTTTTACGGGCGTGTCGCAGCGGTTGTCTCTAGGCAGGGACCGCTGGCAATCAGGACAGACCCAGTCCTTGGGGATCACTGCTCCTGCCGAGACACCCACACAACCATTGTGGTACTGGCCGCTGCATTTTGGACACGATACGGTGCCAGTGCGCCCAATAAATTTAGCACAAGCCCCACACTTCATTGTTTTATTTTAATTTTTGTTGTTTTATTTTTATGTTTTTATCACTGTGGGTAGATGTTCGCAGCACTCGTCTGTGTTTTATTATTTATCACTTTTCGGCTTTGACACTGCACCTTTAATAACGCAAATAATATTTGTCAAGATTTACACCAACGCGAAGTAAATTAGCGTACTTTCAAAGCAAAAAGCAACTTGTTTTATTTTATATGGACGGCGGCGATAGTAAGCGCGTACGTCGTATGGCGTTCGTGACGTCACATGCGCACACTGCGCACATCGCTTTCAATGACGAGTCGCAGAAAATATGCATCTGTAGATCATTATAGGTACTCGTAGCCGGTCCCGGCGTCACTGTCGTAGCACTGACTGGCGGCGTAGCCGTAGCAGTTGGCGCGTGAGTAGACGCAGGTTCGGGGCGCGCGGGGGCGGGTTCCTCTGCTACGCTCGTAGCACCGCTAACCGCTGCTTGGCTGTCCGTCTTGCTCGCACCTATGGGACTCAGATAGCACCTCGGTATACGTACATGACGCATTTGTTTTAAAAGAATAAGCCACTCGGCCCACTTATTGAAAATATTGTTTGGAATATTTTCGTCCCAACCAATACATAATTGCCAAAGAGATTGTAACATTATTTTACCTTGTATGGTAAATGGTGACAGGAAGCCGAACACGTCGAATATCGACATAATCACTTGAAGCATAGTCCTTTTCGTCGGTACTTGTTTACCACTTACTATATCGTTAGATATGCGCTTGAGTGACAAGTCAAATCCAAACTCGTCTGCAGCCGGGTACCATATAAGACCGAGCGTTCGCTCACCTTCGTACTGTCGGTCTAATTTGAACCTTAAGGCCACCGGCCCTAAGGCTTCTTTTGGCACGCTATCCAATATCGCCTCACTGTTACTTGTCCAGTTGCACATTTCGAAGCCGCCCTCCTTGTGAATAAAAGTAATATCTTTTACCATTTGAATAGCTGCCGCTTCGTCCGGCAAACTATCCAAATAGTCATCCATGTAGTGTTGCTCGCAGATAGCGGCAACCGCGGTGGGCATTGTGGACACGAAACGTTGTGCGTTTTTATTTTTTATGTATTGGGCCACGAAAGGGGCACAATTTGCACCGAAGACCAGTGACGTCATAGCATAAGTGTTAACTGGCTGTTTACAGTCAGTCCTCCATAAAAACCTCAGTGCGTCCTGGTCCTCGGGTCTTATTTTGACCCTAAGAAACATGTCACGAATGTCCCCGGCCACAGCGTATCTGTTCTCCCTAAATCGTACCATAATGCCGAACAGAGACGCGAGTAGGTCGGGACCTTGAAGTAAGTAATGGTTTAAGGACGCGCCATTACTTATTGATGAACAATCGAAAACAAGGCGCAACTTTCTCTTGTTTGGATTATTTACTCCAAAATGCGCTAAATAATAGGTGCGCTGAGAAGTAGATAGCGGGTCGCTGACTTCCCTTGCGAAACCATTTTGGAACAAATGATTTACTCTATCCTCGTACCTCTTAGCGTACTCACCGTCCGCCGCCATCTTCTTTTCGACTCCCCTTAACCTTTTCAAGGCGTTCGGATAACTGTCAGGTAGCACGCTGTTCTCGTCTCGCCACGGCAGACCCACTTGCCACCTGCCATCAGCAAAGGTCGCCGTGCGGTCCAACTGGGCTATGGCTCGAACATCCTCACTGTTTTGACGAGGCTTGCTACACACACCTAGGGAGTCAATTACAAAAAAACGTCTTACTTCCTCGTGAAGATCGCGGAGCGCGTCCTCGTGAGCGCTCGGGTGCGGGTCCGCCGCCAGGAGCAGGCTGGTATGGGCAGCCCGAGCGCGGCCGCCACCGGGAGCACGAACAACACCGTGCACGCACCAACCTAGGGGGGATCGCGTAGCGGACGGCTCATTGGGTTTACCTACACATATTTCTAGTGGCACAAGTAAATTATAATTATCCTGCCCAATTAATACTTCAGGGGTACATGAACTTGCATTTAACATTAATTTATCCTTTAACTTTTGCAACTGGGCGTATTTACTACAATCGATTGACCTTGAGTTTTGTTCGGGAAGTTTCAAATTATCTACACCTCGCACATTTATATTAAAAACGTTACTATCGTTATAGCCAGACACATTAATAGACATTACCATAGAAGTACATACAATATCGCTGTCGCTCCACGCGCCGCTTACGCGCATAGTCTCAGTGCGCCCGCGCAGGCCGGCGCGTTCGGCGAGCGATCTACTAATTAGGCTAACACTCGATCCGTCATCCAAAAGTGCTGTTGACGTAATAATACCGTTAGGTCCATGAATTCTTATCGGTACTACCTTTAGCAATACTTTATGTGTACTTAAGTTTATATGCGTCACTGTTTCCGCGAAGGGAGAAGGGCTCGACTCGACTACTTCCCGCGCGTCAGGAGATCCCGGAGTAGTGTCCTTATCAACATTGCGATCTTGTAGGTAATGCAGTAACCGATGGTGGGCCCCGCCGCACCCGTCCTTATCGCAGGCCGGCGCGGAGCAGGTTTCACGGTCGTGGCGCGACACTAAGCACTTGAAGCAAACTCCGTGGCGCTTGACAAGCCGCCAGCGGTCCTTTCGCAACGCTTTTTTAAACGACTTGCACTCAGTTAGCATATGCTTTGTCCCGTGGCAAAAAAAACACTTATTGTCACTGCGCGCCGATTGCACTAAAACTGTCTGTTGGCGGTTAGTGTTATTATTATCACTCTTGCTTCTCGGGTGATGCTGATAACCGACGTTGCGCGGGTCCGTGGCGTGAATGTTTGCTGTTGTTGTGATTTTAACTGCTTCATTGTTCAAAAAGTCGCCGAGTATTTCTAGACGTGATTTCTTGCCTTCAGTTATTATAGGAAAACTGTAGTCAGACCATTTTGATATTATGACTGCTGGTAGTTTAGATAAAATAATATTGGCCATGTTTATGTCGCGTAGGTATTCTTCGCGGCCAACTGCATGTACAGCTGCGATGAAGTTTTGCACCTTTACTGAAAATGACACGATGTCTTTGCTGTACTCATTTGACATAGGTGGAAGTCTTCGTAATCCTTGCGTGAGCCGGTTCAGGATGCTTTCAGCGTTTCCACATACTAGTTCTAAGGTTTTCATCACTATGTCGGGAGATGTGGCACTAACCATTAGAGCTGAAACTGCTTCTCTTGCCGGTCCATGGAGACACTTCCTCAGTCTCCATAAGTTCTCCTTCGGGCTGAATCCACACACCTCGGTGGACTCCTCATAAGCCTGCTTAAATTGGAGCCAGTCCAACGGGTCACCAGAGTAGTTTGGCAAGTCTCTGGGAGTACATAATCGGCTAAGCAGGCTTTTCTCGGTCTTATGATTAGTAGAACTTGCGGTTAGATTTTGAAGTGCACTCGCGAGCATCTGCACCGTTCCATTACAGGTGCCGGGGTCGACGGCCGCCGGCGGGTCCGGCAAGCCCTGCTGATTACCATGATCGGGGGCTTGCTGTACGGCGGGTTCGAGTTCACGCTGGCTTCGTTCTAACCACTTCTCCACTTCACTCTGTTTATCGGTGTGGGAGTCTTCATGCGGACTGTATTCCTGTTGTTCCTCTTCCAAGTTGGCTAAATCAGCCTCAAGCTTCTTGTCGATGAGGGCCATTTGGATGCGCGCTTTTTCTTGAGCCGCTTCTAGTTCCAGCTGTTTCCTTCGAGCCAGCACAGATGATGAGGAGGACTTGGACTTTGCCCCCGTTAGCGAAGCGGGCGTACGTGGCTGGCGGTGTTCCGACTTTACGCTACTACCCGATATCTTAAACGCGGGGATAATTATTTGCGTTTTATCCATGGTCTCATTGTTCTGCGTAATTCCATCAGTTGGCTGAGAAGGTCCTGGTTGCTGGACTTGTCTATCCTGTATTTCTTTGTTCTCGCGCTCCCTGCGCGTAGTGCTGCGAGTGTTTACCATATTTCTCGGCGTGTGGAACATAAGATCCGATCGAAGTGACCACTTTGTTAACGCTGTAGGTGTTCCACAATAAAAGGCACTGATTTTGGGACACGAAAAGAGTATAATTTCGAAAGTAACCGACACCACGTGATACAACTGAGAGAGCAGTAGGTACGTGTGTCGCGCGCGGATAGACAGGGGACGACTGACCAAGCGTCTAAGCAAGACCGTTAGCACTATGTCGCTGCGTCACACGTATATCTACCTTAAATTTTGTCTTAAAAACTAACAGTGTTCAGATTTATAAAAGTACCTTAATAAAATACAAAAATATAACAGTTTAAAAGAAACCCATTTTGAGCACGTCGCTAACACCCGTAATGGCATTTCATACGAAATTGGAGGCCTAGACCTGCAAGATGGTCTTTTTTAATTTCCATTCCACAATTTGTGGCACAGGATCACGGCGTTCAGCCATGAAAATTAAAGTTTGATTTCTTGGAGTTTTTATTTATTTATTTCATGCATGTTTGAGAAAAGCACTATACATACCATGTACAGTCGAGGAATTTGAATGTTTAGCACTTTTGGACCTTAACGTCATTCAAATAAAGCTTAAATGTGCCATACTTTCATTTTCCTCGACCGTACCATTTCTAAATTATATACAAGATGATAATTAATATGAACTACATTACTTATGGTCGAGATTATTTAATGTGACAGATATTATAAACGACTGTCATTGAAATTAAAATATTCTAATGTGCGGTGGACGGTAGAGTTGCTTTTTGAATGGATGATTTTCGATGAAATTCGGCCAACTCAAATAAACTCAAGTATATTCTGGAATTAAAGTGTTGACTCATACGAGGAACACATTCTTACCATGCACTTGGTGTTTGTATGACCAGGCCTTGGTGGTTTAATAAGGCGGCTTTGGGCATACCGGTGGATCCACTTGTGGGCAGGATGATTGCGGTTGCATCTGATCTCACGTCTGGTAGCCTAGACATGTCAAATGTATGGCATAAACTGACAAATATCTTGGCACTGTAGAAGTCCTCTATGCAACCTCCACAGTCTTTTGTTTTTTTTATTGTACCGAAACATCGGTTACAGCATAATTCACAGTTTAATTTACGCCAAACTGCATAACAGTTAGGTGGCGAACAAGTTGGGTACTCACGTAACGATTTGAACGCGCGATAGGTAGATTTAACTGTCATTTTTCCATATTAAGAAGCGACATTTAGATCTACCTGAGGCGCGTACAATGCGTTACGTGATCAGCCTGCTGCACTGATGAAAGTTTATCTATCAATTATAATTAAATAAGTACTGACAATATCTTACGTTAGCGCCAACAATAACATGCAGGCCAGATTTTAAGATGGAAATGACGGGAGACTATTACAAAAAATACTATGGACTTAGTTCTTGAGGTTAGAGTTGAAGATCGTCTGAACGCATATTGAAATGTTATCGTAATGTTATCTGGAAGTCTATTTTTAATTTTTTTTAACTGTTTATTGCGATAAAGTAGACTTATTTCTGCAATACATTATAGTTACAATCTTTTACATTTAAGATTTTATGAACTTTGAGGTAATAAGTACAGTAAGTACAAAAAGATTTGAAGACATCAAGAAGTCGCCTCCGATTTCCGAGGCTTTGGCCACGAAACTGATACCTCTCGCAACGTACTTGAATAAAAGTGATAAAAGTCTACTGTGTCGTTACTCTACCATTGAGTACCTTCCCAGTACACATAATTCTCGATATAGCGAGATGTGGCTACATCAGGAATTTGGTCGAAGGAAATTGTAGAAATACCTTCATCATCATCACTATCCTGGCCGATTTCGACCACGACGACTGGAATAAAAGGCTAACTGGAGCGTCGTTCGTGAGCTCGCAGGTGACTGACGTAGCCTATCTTTGCAGAGAATGTGCGACTACATTGCCTACAGGTCAGCACCCCTCCGACAAAATTGTACTGAATGGCCGCAGGTGGTCGAGCCTTTAACTCCTCGCGCTTAGCGTCGAGTTCATTTCGTCTTCGTTCTTCGAAGGCTGTCACATTAACCTTCACTGCATGCCTCCACTTTGACCGATCTTGAGCCAAAATCTCCCAGCGCGATGGTTCAATATCACATCTCCGCATGTGACGCTTCAACACATCCTTATACCGCAGAAGCTGGCCGCCCTGTTTTCGCTTGCCTTCCTGCAGTTCTGAGTAAAAGATGCGCTTAGCCACTCGTTCTTGGGCCATGCGGGAGATATGACCAGACCATCGTAGCCGCCTACGCATTAGATAGGCTTCAATACCGCTGACATTAGCTCGGCGTAGAACTTCTGTATTCCTGACACGGTCTGACCAGGAGATGTTCATTATGTCACGCAGGCATTTGAGATGAAACCTATCTAATGAAAGAAAGAAATACCTTAATGTGACACAGAACATTTAAGTCAAATCTATAGGTACTTACTGTTGATAATTACTATCATTACCCATACTATAAAATTATAAATGCAAAAGTGTATATATCTGTTTGTTGGGTATGGAAGTTTGAATCCCGAGGAAGGACATAGCATAGTTTTTATCAGGGAAAATCATCCCCTGAGGGGGTGACATGGGGATGGAAGTTTGCGTGGAGCTACGATATAAAGGAGTTCCACACGGACGGAGTCGCGAACAGAAGCTAATATATCTACATAAATTAACCTGTAATTGCCCCTGTAATTCTATTGTTGTGTATCGTAATATTTCACGCAGTTGGCTCTCCATGCATGTACAAATAAATAAATAAATGTATATATTATATACATTAATAAAACCTACAGAGTCCCCTCTGTAACTCTATGTGGCACTCCCTTAGCACAAGTCAAGCATTTTAAGTATTTGGGCCACTGGGTCACTGATGATATGTGTGACAACATGGACATGGAGAGGGAACGCAGAGCGCTGGCTGTGCGCTGCAACATGCTGGCTCGTAGGTTTGCACGATGTACTGACAAGGTGAAGGCTACGCTTTTTAAAGCATATTGCCAGTCCTTCTACACGTGCAGCCTATGGATCAGCTATACGCAGCGGGCATACAGCACTCTGCGGGTGCAGTATAACAACGCGTACAGGGTGGTGTTCGGGCTGCCGCGGCACTGCAGCGCCTCGGGTATGTTCGCGGAGGGTCGGATCGACGGCTTCCACGCGATCATCAGAAAGCGATGTAGCTCGCTACTGAGACGGTGGCGCGCCAGCTCGAATACTATCCTGTGCACGCTGGCCGACAGGTGGGACTCACCGTGGCTGAAGCACTGGGTGCAACTGCATGCACCCTTATGTTTTAATGTGTATTAATATAGTATTAACCCTAGATTTAAGTAAAATGTTACTAACACGTTATGGACTTTGTTCGAAATAAAATTATTTGAATTTGAATTTGAATTAAAAGGTCATTTACGACCACCATGGTAACAACCTGATATTAAAGATAATTGATGAAAATCTACACTGTGCACTTATTTTACCTTTAAAAAAAGATCCTGGTCGAATCACGTGTGTATCGACACAAACACGCGTCGCCGGCGCGTTTAAAAAACACGGTGTGCATAGCCCCTCACGTACTTACTGGAAACTGTCAATGTCATCACTGTATCCTTTCACAAAGTTGTCCAAAGAAGGGCCGTCAACAGCCACCACGTCAGCTCTGACGTCAGAGCCGCGAACCGCGTTGGTGACGTCATCATAACGGTCAGGCTCACAAAAGACGAGGCGGGGGGAGATCAGGGGGAGAAACTGTTGGATCTCATCTAGAAACAAAGTGGAAATTTCTATAGGGGATATACAGTGTGTGGCCTGTAACAGGGGAAAATATTTAAAAGGACGTTTCCTTAGAGCATCTGTATTAGTAACCCCTTGTGTCCAATTTTTTTTTTTTTTATTCGGAGTCATGTTGATCTTAAGTTATGACCTTCAAGTAATGTATCTTGGCACCACGAGATCATAGCACAGCAGTCAATGCAGATATTAAGGTAAGATCATGTAATGAGTCATAATAGTTTTTGCATTTTTGTTTTTAAAAGATATTTATGTGATTTTTTAATTTTTTTAAGGCTTTTTAACCTTTCGTATAGCTTGTTCCGGATCCGCCCAGAACGGTTCGAGCTTACAACTTAAACTTCAAGGTCATGAATTGATTGAATTTTTTGACATCGGTACGAAAGGTATTACCTGAGGATCCAATTTAAACAATCACTTTGGTGTCACATGTCAAGTGTCAAAGTCTGATAAGGATCGCGCACCAAGAGTTCCATTCCATTTCTCAATACACTCGGTGGATCCCTGACATCAGTTGTTCTCCAAAATGGACCTACCTTGGCTTCTACCTTAAAGTCCATTTTCCAATACTCACATTCAGTGGCTCCTGGTTCCATCATGAACGGAAGCACACCAGCGAACAAAACAGCGTAGTATACCGCCGACATGTGTTCGTGGTTCCGTAGCATTATGATCACTTTCTCTCTCGCACATTTGGAGGTTAACGCACGAGCGATGGAGACCGCACGGTTTAGTATTTGTTGGTTGGTGAATTGGGCTCCAGTTTCTGCGTTAATCTGGAATTGGTTGAGCTTTTCTAGAAATTTCGGTAATATGCTTACAAATCTCAGACAAGAACATAATGATAATTTACTGTCTCGTTGAGATTCGTAAACCGTAGTACACTGAAGAGGGTACAAAATTTAACATCGAGAAGCTAACAACCCTGCTAATTATTCTGAACTATTTTTGTAAATCAAATGTAAAAAGAATACATACTTACATAAATTCACGCCTTTATGCATAAAAGGGGGCAGAGTACATGAAACTTGTGTTGCAGTACCACTTTTAGCATAAATTTGGTTATAAAAGATAGACAAAATATGATATCGCAGTGACAGGTTGCTAGCCCATCGCCCACAACAATGTAAAAAGAATCCACAGAGAAAACATAACATACCACCAAACATACCTGACACAACGCAACTTTGTGGTGTCACGTAACCGACCGCGAAAACATAGGGACTTGACTCCCTTTGTCCAAAAATCTTCTATAGTGAAGGTCGGTAGATGATCTGTTGGAACTCTCACCACAAAGGAATTAAAATTGAGTATAGTAGTGTACGTAAACGACAGCGTACCGTATGGATTCCTTCAGGGTGTGTCTTCAAGGAGTAGCATAAAAGCTCCGCTAGATTAACCCCCTCTCTGTTCGCCGCACGTGACCCGCCATCTTGAATGACCGAGTCGAGAACGCCGTCGAGGTACAGCTGGGACTGCATAGGGCTGCCCTTGACTACCGCGTAAGACATCTGGAAACAAAGAGGCATTTGTCCTGTTGAGTGGGGTAGGCTAAGCTTGATGATCGCTTTTGTAACGCTTAGACTCTTAAATGGGCCGGTGTATAAAGATTCCTCTTCTCTTTTTAATCATTCCCCCGTTACTGAAGATCGTTACCAAAATCCAGAAAACACAAAGACTAGCATGTGTTGCGGCTACAGGTTGTATGAGAACAACCCCAACAGCAGCACTAGAAATCATGCTAGGACTTCTAGCTTTACACATGCATATACAAAAGGAAACGGCTGCGACGGCAATACGCCTAAAAAGCCTCAACCTATGGAGGAAACTAAACACACCCCACACAAAGATACATAACAGACTGATCACAAGCCTCCCCATCATGGAGTGAACATAACACGGTATTCCAGGCTGAATGCGTAGGGATAATTGAAGCCTGCAATGCCATAAAGAGACGCCAAGTCGAGAACACAAACATACGGATACTCTCAGACAGTAAATCGGTACTACAAGCACTGAGCACTGACAGCATCACATCAAGCTTGATATACGAATGCCACCAAAACCTCACAGAGGTTTGCGCAGATAAAAACAACGTTACCATACAATGGATCAAGGGGCACAGTGGCTCAAGAGGAAACGATGCAGCGGATGAACTGGCCAGGAAAGGCTCAGAAACAACGGCATACGGACCGGAGCCAATTTTACCCCTACCACAAAGTTACATATATAATCAACTGGACCTATACACCAAGGACCTACACCAAAGATATTGGGAGGAGTTAGACACATGCAGACAGACTAAAGAGATTTTGTCGAAACGCGACAACAAACTCACAATCGCACTACTGAGGACCTTGCCGACCGTCACAAGCGACCTGCTGTATAAAGTAATCCGAAATATGTTAAAGACACGCGCAATTGTTGATACCTATGACATTTCACTCAATATTTTATTATGTATATGGCCAATTATTTCTGACATTTTAGTTATACTATTTTTGAAACAGGTGTGTATCCGGAAGTGTTAAAGAGTACCAGAGTGAGCCCAGTGTATAAGGGAAAGGGTGACAAGTGCGATGTCAACAACTACCGACCAATAACAATAGTCCCCACAATTTCTAAAATTGTGGAGTCTATCCTCTCATCTCATATAATGGCCCATCTAGAGAACAATGACCTACTGACTGACCGCCAATTCGCTTATCGGCAAAACATGTCCACTACAACAGCTGCGCTCAAGATATTTGATTGCCTTGTTTCCGGTCTGGATGACAAATGCAAGATGGCAGGTATATTTTGTGACTTGTCCAAGGCTTTTGATGTGATTGATCATGAATTGCTTTTGGACAAGTTACATCATTACGGGATACGGGACTTGAGTCACAAGTTAGTTACATCGTTTTTGTCCGACCGGAGACAGGTAGTTAAATTATCTGTGGGCGGTAAACGACAGAAGTCCAGTGCTGGCAGCGTGAATATAGGAATCCCTCAAGGTTCGGCCTTAGAAAATACCCTTTTCCTAACGTTTATGAACGACCTTCCCGCTGCCATCACAGCTGGTCTCTGTCCTATTCGCGGACGATACCACAGTGGTCGTCAGTGCGCGCACTCATGAACAGCTTGGAGAGAAGATACATGGCGGCTGTGATCAACTGCAGAGGTGGTTCTCTACCAATGGCTTACTCTTGAATATATCCAAATCCAACGTCATGGTCTTCTCGGGGCGCAAAATTGCGATTCCTCCATGTATAGCTAACAGCCCGATGCCGATAAGTGATGAATGTAGGTTCCTTGGCTTCACTCTGGACTCTAATCTTAACTTGAAGTGCCATGTAGACAAACTATGCAATAGATTGAGTAGTGCAGTCTTTGCTTTGCGTAAGTTAAAACCTTTAATATCTGACGATGCCATGAAGCAGGTTTATTTTGCTCATTTCCATTCGCTGATGTCCTACGGTTCGCTCATTTGGGGAAACTCAACGGATGCCAACAGAGTGCTACTTATGCAGAAACGTGCCGTACGTGCGATGATTGGGGCAAAATCGAGGACTTCGTGTAGAGGCTACTTCCCAATGCACGGTATTATGACGCACTACTCACTCTATGTATTCGAAATTATAATGTTCGTAAGGAAAAATCTTTCTTCTTTTGATACCGTAAATGCGATTGGCAAAACACTCCGCCGCACTGGGCGTTTGAGAACAGTTCCCCGTCGCATGGCACTTGCAGGCAAGAACCCGCGTGTCATTGGGCCTACCTACTACGAGCGACTGCCCGCTGATCTTAGACAGGAACCATCTGACGAAGCATTTCGACGCCGCCTTAAATACCTTTTATTGGAAAATCCATTATACTCAGTTAAAGAGTATATGAGTCTGGACTTGACATGTTAAATTATTATTATGACCTATTTAAATTTGTATGATTATGATTTGACTTTAAATGTATTGTGTCACGTATTTAAATATTGTAAAAAATGACGATACCTAGAGGTTGATATATTTGTGTTCTTTGCTTTTGGTTTGTTTCTTCTATTTCCTTGTTATTGTGTTCTTACATTTGTTGACATTCTCTTAATATTTCTCTGTTTTTGACGATCATGATAATAATTCTTATTTTTTTGACATGTATGCAAATCTGTAATGTAATTTTTTATCATGAAATAAATAATCTAATCTAATCTAATCATAGAAACCAACTACGCAAGATGGTTGGAATAATAACAGGACACAACACTTTGAACAGACACCTATACAACTTGGGTATCACAGAAAGCCCCACGTGCAGAGCGTGCATGGAAGCAGAAGAAACAACCAAACACATTCTACTGGACTGCAAGCAGGTAGAAGTATAAAGGAAAAAGCACCTAGGTCTCCGGACACACTACGGGACGCAGTCAGCAACACCAAGGCGCTCACAAACTTTCTGGAGGAGCTGGGGTGGTTAGAATAGCGCTATCCCACCGATTCACGCAAAATAGGCACACTAGATGTCGACTTGCGGAAAAACGCCCAGTATAACTAACTAACTAACTGACGTGACTCCTAATGCGATTCATGGTCTGGCTCCAACTGATCCAGTCAGTCGTCTAATGAAGGGCGGTGCCGACAGGAAACTCCAGCTGTTCGGAGACTACTCGTATTGCCCTCGACCTTTATTTGTTTATTGAAGTGAAAACTTCTTTAGCGGCGCTGAGCACTTTTTGGGATGGGGAAAAATTGTTAAATACGCGACAGAGCTTTGTGACGTCAGATGTGAAGGAGGTCACTTTTTGCTGCTAGCCGATTCGACTTCATTCAAAACTGTACGTTATTCGTAAGAGTATAAAACCGTTAAACACGTTTTGCAATAGCATACTCTGCAAATAAATTTGTAATAATACCAACGCGCCCTTCACCGTTTTGCTATTGAGAAAATTCGAATAGTTCGAATTTGGGCGTTATTTCTAAAGAGATAAAGCTTAGAAAAATATTTACCAACGGCAAGAACAAATTGATATTTTGGTCGCCACCATGCACCGCCATCTGCTGTTCTTGCAAATTCGAATTCGAAGTTCGAATTTAGACGTTATTCCTAAAGAGATAAAGCTTTGAAAAATATTTGGCAATGGCAAAAACAAATTGGTATTGTGTTCGCCGCCGCCCGTCGGCGCGCCGGACCCCGCGCGTTGGGCCCGTCGCACCCAACGCGCCCGCGGGCCGTCCGCCTAAATAATTGATAATTGTTTATAAATTTGCATCAAATTCATTTTTAGGGTGACACCGTAAGATGTCACGTGACCTGATCGAAAAACTGTTACAATGTTATTGAGTTTTCTCTTCTGCCGGCACTCCCGGAGTACAACCCGGTCTTTTTTGTTTATTAGGATCGCCAACAGAAAAGACAACACACAGCAATAAGAAACATATTAAACATCATTCATAATTGATCTCCCACTAACAGGCAATCACAGCATGCATTAAAGACACTGAGTTTAAAATTTTGCAACCTTAAGATAGGTACTTACCAAGGATAGGACAAACGCCCGTCATTTTGAAAACTTAACCCTGTTCTGTACAGTAGAGAGTTCCTAATGATATTTAAAATTAAAATTAAATAATTATTAATTAATTTTTATTTTAAAATTTGGAAAAAATTGTGGTCATTCTTTTCCATTGGCGAAAGTGATTTATCGCCTTAATCATCGTCATTTGAATAATTTATCACTGGAAACATATAAATTATGGTACTTAAAATAAATTTATAAAACATTACTTTTGTCCTTTGTTTTGTATTGTCACGAATAAACTATTCTTATTCTTATTTAGTACCTATTTTTTTTTATTAATATAAGGAAGTCTCTACTGTACAGAACAGGGTTAAGTTTTCAAAATGACGGGCGTTTGTCCTATCCTTGGTACTTACACAATAAAAACTGTTAAATTATATAAAATGAAAACACAAACTTAGCCCATAGTACAAGCTTTGCTTAGTTTGGGACTAGGTTGATTTGTGTAAGATTGTCCCCTAATATTTATTTGTTTATTTTATTTAACTAGTTACCGAGTAATAGTCGACTTACTTAAAATGTACTTTGAAAGGCCAACTTTCGTACAAATTCGGCCGAGACGCAACCATTTAGTTGGAGCGCGCGTGTCGATGTAACTATTCTTAGTGCATGCAACTACGGAACCCTACAATGCGCGTGGCCCGACACGCACTTGGCCGATTTTTTTTTTAGTAATATGGTTAAACAAAAGAATATTATGTTAACTATAATTTATAAGCATACGAATTCGCCGGCAGAAGCTCGTAATAAATAATAATATAAGATAAATATACTCACCTACATAAACACTACAGATCGGAAAGAATTACAAAACAAAACATCATGTATCTTAGCCTTATTTCCGATCTGTAGTGTTTACAGTCAATATCGAACTATCACACTGTTTGGAGTGTCCCTTAGCACGACATCTTTTAGGTAACGAAATTAGAGTAGACCTTTGTGTTTAAAGGTAAAAAAAAAATAAGACAGAAAATTGATTAACACGAGGATATCTTTTAAAAACTTAAGCGACATAAATATCATGTGACGTTTACGTGATTTATGTAAATATGGATATGCAAGCCGCTTACCAAAGTTCAAATGTTACAGAATAATCTTAAAAGTCGATAACAAGCGAAGTGATTCGATAACATCTATAAAACACAATGGTCTATCCCTCTTGCAGTTTTATTTATGCTATGAGAATTCCGCTCCTTGATATGTTGACCAATAAGTAAGGACTGGACGACATATTTAGATAATAAGGTCTTAGTAAAGTACAAAACACTGTACAGTCAAACTAATGTTAAAATATGGGTGCATACAACTTAGTCATAAATATGTCGTACTTATGTGAGCACATTAAGGTTTTGGTACTTATTTATAAGACGATGTTATCGATACATATTTTTGCACGAAAGGAGGAAATTACCTTGATTTAGCTTGTTAATAAACTCCGCTTTATTCAGTTACTGGTAAGGATGTTAGATAGAACATTTAACTGTTCAATGTGTTCCAATAACGACACTTAACTTCATAAATTAGACCGATAGCTTGCACCGGTTTGTTGACGCGCAAACTAGACAAGTGCATGGTTGACACTGTCACGTATTTATAAACACACCCACAGTAAAATAAAAGGCAACAGTATGAAAATGCAATTTTCACCAGTTGATTGGAGACGAGCAGAAAGTTTCGCTTACTAAGCGGTGAGGCACTCAATATAAAAGTTTATAAAGTAAAGTAAAGTAAAGTAAAGTAAAGTAAAGTATTTATTCATTGTAAACTGTGTACATACAGGTGTTAAAAATATAGTAAGCTCAATAAGGCTTGTTTTAAAATTGGGCAGCTTTTTCATTTTGTTTTAGTTTTATATGTTTTTTATTTATTTGTTTGTACTTAATAAATTACCAATTTAGTAGATTAAATGTAAATGAGGTTTACTGCACCTCGTTTAGCTGGTCCTTGGCCTGTCTACGATAGTTGTTCATAGACTTGTCAGTTAGGTTTGAATTAAAAAGATATTATGTAAAATGTTATGTCAAGATAAATAAATAATTAAAATGCAATTCGTAAAGGAATACGCGGAATAATAGGTTTAAAAAAAAGATACCCTTGGTGCTTTTTAAACGACACATGTAGGGCCACTTATTGGTGACATAAGCCGTCCTTTAGTTAAGGCAGTGATATACCTACAATACAATCTTAGTGTATGGTAAGTGACAAAACAAACCTGTTGTATTAATAAACCACATTAATATTAGTTATTTTAATATATTTTATTCATTGACATAGTTGTTTTTATCCGTTGCTAACCATAAGGCAGACGTCTTTATAAAGCCCTGTACAGGAGGCTATATGTATAAGGCGTGTTATACAACATTACTCTCCCTCCACTGAAAAGCTCGTTTTGCCTACAGTCCGAAAAATCCAAATCTTGCGGGTGGCTTTATCTTCCGACCCGACCGTCGTGGCGACGGGAGAGGGGCAGGGATCGGCGGATCGGGTGTCGGCGGATCTGCTGGGTGCGGCGGATCGGCTGGCTGTTGCGGCGGCTCCGCGTCACCACTTGGTTGAGCTCTGCTAGTGGAAGATGCCGGCTGTTGATCGTGGTCGCCGCTCTGACCACCGGTGTCCGATATGTTATGACGTCTGTAGTACGTGAACGCCTGGGTCCTGGTCGCGGTTCTTGGAGTGTGTTCAGATTTCGATTGTCCGGGGTCTTGTGTACTTCCAAGTGTCTGACGTTTGAATTCGGTTTTTGCTGCTGTTACTTGAGCATGTCTCGGTCGAAGCTGTTCTGAATGTTTGCGTTTGAGTAAGCCGTTCATCATCTCCACTTCATGGGAGTATGGCCCGTTGCTTTTAATAATTGTACCAGGATCAGCTCCTCTTCCGATAGGCTTGTTCACCCAGACCATATCCCCTGGTGTGTAAGTTGGAGGCACGACCACTTTGCTAGTAGGCCTCAAAATTTGTTGTAGGCGTGTCTTTTCTAAATTCTCCCTCACGTTGGGTTTCAATAAGTCAAAAGTTGTCCGCATTGGCCTTCCGAACATCATTTCGTGGGGTGATTGATCTGTCGATCGTCGAGGGGTGTTTCGATACCCCCGGAGAAAACTATTTAGGCGTTCGTGTACGTCAATGGTTTTGTCAGAGGCCAACATACGTTCTTTGAAAGTGCGCACTGCGCGCTCTGCTAATCCGTTCGTTTTAGGATGATAGGGCGTCGTTTTTATATGTGTGATGCCAGAAACTCTGCAAAAACGACTGAATTCTTCTGACGTAAATTGAGGGCCGTTATCGCTGACAATATATCTGGGTATTCCGTATGTGGTGAATATGTTACTTAGTCTTTGGATCGTTGTCTTAGATGTCCTTATTTTCATCGGCACTACTTCTAACCACTTCGTGTAGGCGTCTACGACTATTAGCCACATGTGGTTTAGAAAAGGCCCCGCAAAATCCACATGTAGTCTGTGCCACGGCTCTGCTGGAATTCCCCACGGGAATATCGGCGCTTCATTTATGTTGGTCCTTGATTGCTGGCAAAGGTTGCACTCTTTTGAGAAACATAAAATGTCTTTGTCAATGTTTGGCCAATACACGTGGAGGCGCGCCAGGGACTGCATCGCGGTGATACCGTTATGGCCGTCGTGCAACATCTCTAAAAAATGTCGTCTAAGTGTTTGGGGTATGACTAACCTCCCATTCCATATTAAAATGCCATCTTCAAATGACATCTGGTCTTTCTTTTCATAAAAAGTATGGAGCTCGTTAGGTAATTCTTTTTTATCTGGCCAGTGTGTTGTAATGTAATTTTTGACAACGTTCAGGGTCTTGTCTTTGATAGTTTGATGACGTAGCTCATGTTTCGTGACGGGAATGTTCCCAAGTCTCAAATGTAGGAGGTGGGCAAACTGCGGTAACCCGGTTCTTTCCTCCACTGTTGTGTCGCTGCATTTTATCGGTAGCCTGGACAGTGCGTCCGCCGGAGTGTTTTCCTTTGCTGCTTGGTAGTGTATAGAGTACTCGTAACTGTTTAGGAGCATGGCCCATCTGAGTAGCCGGTTGCTCGCGATTTTGGGTGTTTCTCGATCTTGACTAAAAATCCTTTCCAAAGGTTTATGATCTGTTAATAAGGTAAACTTTCTACCAAAAAGATATTGATGAAACTTCGTAACTGCATAGACGATTCCCAACGCTTCCCTGTCGATTGTTGAATATCGCTGTTCGATGTCGGAGAGTGTTCTGGAAGCGTATGCTACGGGTCTCATAATTTGGTTTATTTTGTGAAACAAAACCGCTCCAACTCCTTTTTCTGATGCATCACTGCTGACGAAAATAGGTTTGTTCTCATCATAATGTGTAAGAGTGTCAGATGATGTTAGGATGTTTTTCAGTTCATTTGTTATCTCTGTGTCTTTTTCGGTCCAGTTCCACCTTTGGTTCTTTTTCAGATGGCTGTACAATGGGGCACATCTCATGTGGAGGTTATCTATAAATCGGCCGTAATATGTTAGGGAACCCAGAAAAGAACGGAGTTCAGTTGTATTGCTTGGAAGAGGCATTTTCCTTATTGCGTCAACTCTTTCTTTTGTTGGGTGTAGGCCATTTGCGTCTATTTTATGGCCAAGATAGGTGACGCTTTTCTGTAGCCAGGCACACTTTGTTTCTTGACTCTTTACTCCGGCATCGTGTAGCCTCTGTAATACTGTTCTTACTCTTGTTAAGTGTTCTTGTAAAGTGGGAGCTGTTATTAGAATATCGTCGAGATAACAGACGACGCCATCAATGCCGCTGAGGATCTGGTGCATGGTACGTTGGAAAACAGCGGGCGCAAAGGATATTCCAAATGGTAACCGTTTATAACGGAAATAGCCCTTGCGTGTTGCGATCGTTAAGTATTTCCGCGATTCAGGATCTATTAAAAGTTGCAGGTAAGCGTCTTTTAAATCTATCTTAGTGAATAGTTGCCCCCCGGACAACTTGGATGTTATTTCTTCGAATCTCGGAAGGGGGTAGTCATCGATTTGGACATGTTGGTTTATAGTTACTTTGAAATCCGCGCAAATGCGGATTGTTCCGTTTGCTTTAATCGCTATGACAATCGGGGATGCCCATTCTATCGGGGTTGACATAGTGTCGACCGGCTCTAAGACATCTTCTTGGACTAGTCGCTGTAGCTCGCTGTTGACTTGTTCGCGTAGGGCAAGTGGTACGGGGCGAGGTCGGAATGTTTTGGGTTTCACATCGTTGGATATGTGAATTTTGGCGCTATGTCCTTTAATTGTTCCAAGTTTACCATCGAAAAGTGATTTAAATTCGTTAAGGATACTTTGCACCTCGGTGTTCGGTTTTTTGTCAGACTGCGTGGTGATTTTCGCTTTCGGTGTATTGATATTGCATAGCCTGGCTCCAGGAGGCATTGGTAATTCAAACTGTAGACACCAATCTAGTCCGAACAGAGGAATATCGTTCTGTTGCGTAACGTATGCGGTCAAAACCTTTTCCGTATTAAAGGCATTTACTGTTATTTCGCACGTTCCTAATGTTTCAATTGGGACTTCAGTATAGGCGATAAGATTTTTACATTTCTTTAGTTGGGGGCGTCCAATGGATTTCCATATTCTTTTTCCAATTACGGAGTGAACTGCACCCGGATCGTACAGCATTTCTGTTTTCAGTGTATTGAGTTTGGTTGGTATCAAGATCTTTGAAGCCGTATTATGTCGCTTCAAGGCGAAAGTGTGTATGCTTTGATCGTCCGACTCTTCTGAATCGGTGTTATGTGTTCTAGTTTTGGTTATTTGTCTTGTTGTGTTGGTTTGTTTTAGCTTTAGTCTGCCACTGGTTATGCAGACGCTTGAGAAATGGTTTTCTTTGCCGCAGGAGTTGCATCGTTTCCCCTTCGCTGGACAGTCATTCATGTTTGTATGGAATTCTCTTCCGCAAAACATACACTTCTTCGTTTTAAGTGCATGTTGATGTTGAGTGTGTCGTTGACCTCTTGATATTATCTTGTTAACAGTTTGTTGTTCCGTAATCATTTGTGAGTTGCATGTTATGTGTTGACTTTGTAGTTCCGCTTGTTCAAGTTTAATGGCTGTAGCTATAACATCAGAAAGCTTAGCTTGGTTTGTTGGGTGTTCCTTGATGAGTTCTTGCTGCCATGCACTGTTATTGATGCCTATCACTAGTTGGTCTCTTATGCGTTCGTCTAGAGTGTTTCCGAACTCGCAGTACCCCGCTAGTGATCTTAGCTTGAGAATAAATTGTGAGATCGACTCATCTACTTTCTTGTAATTTGTAGCAAAAGTGACTCTTTCCGATAGTACGTACGTCTTTTTACCGTAGTATTCGTTCAGTACTTTTTTTAAATCAACGTACGTTTTAGTAGTGACATCAATTGGTCGATAGTAATCTACGAGCACCTTGAAAACTGCTGGACCAATCCGGGAGAGGAGAAGCTGTTTCCGCTTGACCTCGGCGGCCTCGTTCTCTAGTCCATGTAATGTTAATTCGATTTCGAAACGCTGAATGTAATAGTCCCATTCTTCATTTTTACTGTCGAAAATATCGAATTGAAAACGTTCGACGCGTTCGGTCATACTTCCGTCCGTCGTCGCCAGAATGTTGTATTAATAAACCACATTAATATTAGTTATTTTAATATATTTTATTCATTGACATAGTTGTTTTTATCCGTTGCTAACCATAAGGCAGACGTCTTTATAAAGCCCTGTACAGGAGGCTATATGTATAAGGCGTGTTATACAACAAAACCTAACTAAGGATTGCGCGGATATGAAGCTGCGCCCAACGACGCATGAGCGCGGAGTCCCAGCGGTCTTCGGACTGTTGCTGGATGATGGATGTATTACTGTTTATTATCTCCCGACTGTCGGTCGTTTGTACAATGTCTCGAGCTACAGTTTTATCTGACTAAGATATGATTATTAAACAACAAGTAGTTACAAGAACAAATAGAGGAGAAAGTTAAGGTCGGGTCATATCGGAAAGTAAAGGAAATGAGCGCAGAGCAGCGCACAGAAACGGCTGGCAATTGCTCCACCGCTGCTACTCTTAAATTAAAGAAGATTAAATTATTAGACAGGTTTTAAAAGGACCTAACAGCCGTAGATATTGTATAGAAACACGCCTTTTAGTTCCAGAATATTAGCTTCGTACTTCGTTTAGTGGCTTCCAATTCGTCTCCGTCAGGATTCTCACATTGTATTTGCTTTACAGTACACTTTTTGATCCTTCATCTCCTCCGTATCTCAAAGAGAGTTAAAATCACCTCACTTCCATCAGGTCTTCACAAGACCATCTTCTCGCTCGACCGCCTTCATCCACCAAGTTCTATAACCACTCACTTGCTTTCGGATTTTTAAAAAGGTAGCCTTAATTGCTTTAATTTTTTTTATCAAGGCAGCCCATATTTTGCTTGGTAGCCACAGCTACCAGAAGCAATTTAGGGGTGCACGAAATTGGTAGCTGTGGTTACCACAAGCAAGCGACTGTCTAACAACTCATCCACCTTTCAGTCTGTTCGGCTGTGGAATGCTTTACCGTTGCATATAGTTAAGATGTGCAAAATCTCTTAAAATTTTCTAAAATCTGTTTATATTACTTACGACGCTCGCTTTAGCCAAGTTGGTAGTGACCCAGCCTACGAAGCAAGAGGTCCTGGGTTCGAATCCCTTACATTCGAACCCAGGACCTCTTGCTTCGTTCATTTGTGTGATGAGCACGAATATTTGTTCCTGAGTCATGGATGTTTTCAATGTATTTAAGTATTTATTTATATATATAAGTATGTTTATCGTCTACTAGTACCCATACCCAGCTTTGCTTAGTTTGGGACTAGGTCGATTTGTGTAAGATTGTCCCCTAATATTTATTTATTTACTTATTTATATGTATCCGTGCAAAGCCGGGGCGGGTCGCTAATACAACAATTAAAGTAAACAGAAAGATAATATATTTAGTTATAATAACATCAACTGACCTTTGTTGCTAGATACTGTCTATCTGGCGCTTCTTTTATAAATATTTCAACGTCGTTTGACGACAATACTTTTGACTTTCGACCGATATATCCGTCGGAGCGTCTCTTTAAAAACGTCGTCAGGTTGCAATACATTTTTATGTCTATGTTATTTTTGTTTCTAACAGTGCTCTTTAACATAGAATAAATACACCAGAGAGAGCTAGGCTTGTATTTGTTCGCCAGTTCATTCAAGTAGGCTAAAAACACGTTTTCAGATGACGAACAAGTCCTTTTGTTGGTTTTCCATTGGACGAACGTTCGCACGCAGCCATATCTCTCTTTAGATTTTGGAGGTAGCAAACTTTCACTTGCATTTTGTGCCTTTGTAAGGATTTCTGGCGGTGTAAAATCCTTCAATGTCTCTTCTTCTTGAGCACGACATTTTTGATAATGATTAAACACACAGCGTAAATAAATTTTACTAAACCTATAGCAATGGAAAATGGCGTGCAGAATTATTGTTTTTAAAAAATAAGTAAGTATCCTACATTAGGAGTTAAATTTAAAATAAAGTGTAAGTTACTATTTTTTGCCACTAAAATACTCTTTGCTGCCAGTCTGCCACCCAATTAGGTTTTATATTTATAGCCGTATAAGATCCTATAGCTCAAAGACCGACAGCGCTTGGATCGCGGCGCGGCACGTTCGAGCGCGGCAATGTTCGCGCTGCCGCGCGCGAAAAACCCCGTCTCCATTGCGCGCGGCCGCCGCGTGATCCAATGTTCGAGTGATTGCCGCGCATAATCTGTACGCGCCTTTACACTCCTCCTTGCTTCGCTCGTCGTCGTACCTAACGGCAACCTGCCTTAAGGTAGAATATGTAAGTCGTTTTATAATTTATGTCATATTATATTATGTCACCCGATCATTCGTTAAAATAATATAGTTCTATATTTTAATGTATATTATAACAAGTAAAATGATTCCTAATGATGGTTATAAACAATGTTTTTATGATAATACGACATTCTGTAATTTAATTATTATAACAAATAATATTATTGATTTTGTTTCTATATATTATGTTTATTATGAGTTTTAAAAGTAGTTAAATGTAATTATGCAAAATATTTTTATTAAAATTGAACGGCACCCAATATTAATGCGTGCGTTGTTGTGGCAGATTTGAACGCTGTTGACTGTACTAACATCAGCAAATTTTTAAACATACTTTAAAGCTTAACGATCCTCCCAAAGTATAATCATTAAAAACAACAGAGACTGATTGCAAAACGTTTCAAGAGAATGATGTCGACACATTCGTTCATTCGTTCAATTCGGTCCCATTCAGTGCAGTAATTATCTGTTCAGGGTTGGTCACAATGCTTACTCGTATTGAATACCTCGCATCAGCCAACCAGTATAATTTTGACTGACCTAATGTTTATTAAAAATCTTGATGTAACTAATATAATCAGAATTTTCTAATATTTTTTTCATCTTTCATTCGATGAATTATCTATATAAAAAAATAACAACATATGAAAACACACAAAAAATAAAAATCATACAAACAACAAAAACATACACTTATACTTAAGAGGCTCCCATACGCCAATGACCTTCGATCTGAATCCCTTAGTTTTCTAATGTTTTTTGTAGCTTATTATATTAACAACAACGGCTTTAAGCAATATAGTATCCCATATTTACTTCAAACTTCATTGTTTTCGAGATATTTGGCATCAAAGTTGAACAATTTTAGGCAAAAAACTGGTTTTCTGGCCATAACTTTTGTGTAAATTGGTTTAAAATTAAAACCCTCTACCAGTTTTTAGAGACGTCATAGACGAACCCAAATTTGTAGATTTCGTATATGTTAGATCTTTCACGTCAATAGAGATGCGAAATAAGTGTTTTTTTAGACAATGTTTAAAAAAATCATACAAAATTAAGTATTAATTTGTTTCAAAATCCGTTTAGTCAAAATGGAGATAAAAGATTGAAGAACCGATAGCCGTTTGATTTATGATTCTATCTGTAGTGCAAAAGTAGTAGATACGATTCAAAACTTGTCAAAAATCGATGAAAACCTCGGGTAGCCCCTTAACATAAATAGCCCAAGTCTAGCCAAACAAGACCGGAAAAGTTTTTAGGTGCTGTGATTGTAGCCATTGTTTGTTTTGGTTTAGGAGTTTTTATGTTAGGCTAAAGAATAATTATACCTAACAATATTATACTTTTAACGTTTTAGTCATAAAAAAAAATACCAAACAATTTGAGGTCAAACATGTTTTAGGTACCAAAAAATATGTATGCAAAAAGTTTTTATGCTAAAGAATAAGTATACCATTAAATATTATATAAAACATTTTCGGCCAAACAATTTTAGAACATAAAATTTTAGACCAAGCAAAGGGCATCCGTTTAATACAAAGACCGTTAGGAAAAACACATGATACAGACAGATTAGTTGACTTAGCATCTGCAGGCAAAGCACGGTTGCCATTTTGCAACTTATGTACTTGTCAGAACGTGTGGCACTGGCAACCACATGCCATGCGCACAGGATGTGTAAGCTCATTGGTAAAGCATATTCTGCGTGCAAATATTTGTAATAATTTATTGTAATGTAATGATATGGACTGAAGGGTTCGAAATAAATGTTTTTTTATTTTTTATTATTAAATTTTTAAAAGGCAAAACGGAGATGGGTCCAATACCGTCAGGTCGAGAAGTACGATACTGCATGCGATCGATGAACTGAGTCGAGGCATGCCGTGATCGTGAATCACATAGCAGATTTGCTTAAGTCTTAATTGGTTATTCCACCGTTTATCAAATTGAGATGATCACGTTAAAGAGCTCGATCTGGCACATTCGCTTTGTATTTTAACGTAATTTTTGTATGTTTCGCATGGTCTCATCGATGGTCACGGTTATTAGAAAACGGCGCGAGTTGTGGCGCGAGTTTTTGTGTTATATTAACACAATTCTATTCATGAAGTAAGAAACCCCTTGTCAACCTTTTGCCTCCGAATCGCTAAACTTAAGTGGCAGTGGGCACATTGCCCGTAAAACTGGTGGCCGTTAGGGGAGAAAGGTTCTCGAGTGGCGACCGCGTACTGGAAGACGCGGCGTGGGTAGGCCCATAAGGTGGACTGATGACCTGATAAAGGATGCGGGTGGCGCACGACCGGTCACTAGCACTCTATGCGGGAGGCCTATGTCCAGCAGTGGACGTCTGTCGGCTGATATGATGATTTTGAATAATTAAGGCATCGCATTTGACTTTAATTATCCACACAATGAATTTTTAAATCAATAAAGGATGGTGACGCGCTTGCTTCTTCTGAAGAGTCTATATACAGTGTTTCTTTAACATCCGTTAGGCCGTATGCTTGTTTGCCACAGCCATAGTAATAAAAAAGCCCCTGTAATGACTTTGGCCCTCTTATACGAAGTTTAGCTCACCTCCTTATGGTGTTTACTAGATATACATATGTACCTACACTACCTACGTAGCTTATAGGACACTTATATGTAGAACTATTACGAATGCATAGTGGCAGTAAGTAATAAAAAGCATCATTAGTCTTGAACACTCGTTTCAACTCATCTCTGAACCCCACACGTTACATGGCGGCCTTGCCAGGATCACTTGCCGTGCCAAACGTTTTACCGGCACACATTAAGTTGTAATAGTCCTTAAAGCACCATCAAACGCCTTTTACAACTTAAATTGATCTTTGTTCTCGCATTACCACTAAATTAGAGCAAATCGAATCGACGTATAGCGCTCTCAAGCGTCCCTTGATGCAATAAAACGAAGTGTTCGCCTTTGTCGCGCAATCGAGTTAGCGATACCGACGGCGAGTCTGCATTATCGGAGGTTTTGAGTGATACTTTTGAATGTCCGAGAATTTCTGTGACAGAAATCGTAGAAAGAAGAATAGGATTACTATCAAAGCCCAACTGATTGTAGTCGGAGGAGCTTAATCCGAGCAAAGGGCGTCATAATACGTGAAACACATCGGAATAGAATTGACCCCTTGAGTGGGCACAGTGGACCGTCTGATCAACATCATAAAATAAACTAAGAAAAAACAAAAACCTAGCCTTCCCTGCAATCCGTAGTTAAAGGCTAACATGAATACGTCGTGTAGGATTATTATGTTTTAATCGCATAATATAAGATAAGTACAGTAAACAATTTTTCCCATAGGAGACTGATTTTTTACTCCCCGTAAACCCCTTTATTGCAAATTTCATCGAAATCGTGAGCCGTTTTACTCGTTTAGTAGTACAAAATAAGAGGAGATGCCGTTTATATTTACTTATTTATTTAGACATGCACGGAGAGCCAACAGCGTGAAATATTAATTAACTACAATTACTCCAGGCAAAATACGGGTTTGAAAAACATTAATTTATAATAGCGTTTTTTTTGTTGATTTCAATTTAAAATGTTATTCTAAGATGATTTATTCAAGAATCCGACAAACTTTTCATCCGGAAGTAATTATGTAGATTTAAATGAAGCATGCATTGTCTTTCTTTGTACGATTTATCTTGAATATTATAGAGCAAATGTAAATGAACCAAAATAAAGACAAAAATATTTATTGATATTTTTTTTGACTTCTCAGGAGCTAGTTAATTTATCATTTCTGATTTTGTTCGGATTTTGTGGCTGGGTAACTATTTAATTGATAATGTATCCGTTACACATAAAAAACAAGCTATTATAAATTATTTCCAAAATTGTCATTTTTTCCATACAAGTTGTCAGTTCATTGACTGGACTAAATAGAATTACAGAGCCAATTACAGGTTCTCACTTATAGAACTTAACCACCTGACAAGAATAAACTTAGCCCAATTAAATTACGCACACGTACCAACGGCATAAGGATATGCTGTAAAGCATCATTAAAGAGACTCATTTACTCAACATGTTTTAATTCAAAAACGAAACAAAAACATAGTATATTTGGATATATGTTACATACGCATTAAAAATTCCAACGAAATTAGGGTTTCTAGCTGAGGTACTTAGGCTAGTCCACAGGAAATTAGATGACTTTAAGTCTCGGAATGACCCATATTACCCTCCTGGATCCTGTAGGTATCAATTGCGCCAAAACTGATATTTTTTTCAAAAAATAATTAAGTAGGTAGGTACGTGTATCTATTAACGTCGGGTTTGTTAAAAAAATTATGGAGTTTTCCCCTCGATTTTTCCTTATGTTCTCTGGCGAGTACGTGGGGACTCGAGAACAATATCAAATAAAATAAAATACATAAATAATACATACAAACTTGCAAAAAATACTTATTTGTACATGTTAAGTCCGCTTGTACAGTCAAAGGCACCAATATGTATTCACTCAAAGTTTCATAAATATGTATACAACAACCTTATTGTTGCAGAAATAAGGTCTGCCTACATATTTTTGAGACTTTGTGGTGTAAACATATTTGTGCCGTTGACTGTACAATACTCGCACATGTACATAAACTTTAGAAAGATCTGTATAAATCTAAAGTTTTTTATTTCTACACGGAAAAAATACTTATGGCGTACACCAAACATTTACAAAATCAAACAAAAATATATAATTAGACTTTCATAAAGATAAATCTAGATTTACTTACGGCGAAGCATGGTGTGGCCGGTGAGCCGGTGGTATCCGGTTTCGAAGCGGAACGCTGATTAGCCATTTGTGAATCGGTGTTTATTTTAAATGCGTACCGATGCCTATAAAAATGTTTGAAATAATATTAGTCGCAATAACACTCTTTTCATATAACTCTTGGGTCATATAACAACACTTAATATATTTACAAACGATATAATTATCATTTTATATAATGATATTTTGGTGTAATAACATTTAATATAACCTACTTTAAATATAATGCATATTTCCTATAATGAACAAATGAAATAATGCTAATTTCTTCTAATGCACAGTTAGTATTATATTTTTTGGTAGACTCTAAGGCAGGTAGGTACGACGACGAGCGAAGCGAGGAGGAGTGTTAGGTTGAACTGGGACCCTACAGCGCGCGAGCCTAGCGAGCGAAGCGAGCGTGCTGCGGCAGCGGCCGGCGAAGCGCCAGAACCGAACACTTTTTTACTACCTAATATATACTTACATAGTTTAATTTGCAAACCGTTATGTTTGCTACATTTTCTTTTGATAATAAAATATCATGCTACTTGATAGTTATAATGATTATACAAAATAAGTGTTATACCCAATGATAGTTATACAAAATAAACATATATATTTTGAAATTATAACCAACGTTTAATATATCCAATGTTGTTATAGCGAATGAAAATATAATATTTATTTTTATACCAATCATTACACACCCGTATATTTTTTAGGTGACAGTTTCTATGTACTATACCTTAGTATACTAGGTTTTACCAGCCATGCATCTGAAGGATAATCTCAGTGTAAAATCGTTTTTTTATTTTCACTGGATTTTGCGTCGTTGAGTAACAAACCACCGAAAACACATTTCCCTACTTGTATAAGATTAGTAGGTTTTTCGCATAAATAACCTATTAAACAAATGGTACAGTTAATCGAATGGTCCATTCCATGGGATTGAGAACGTGACTTCATCTTCAGGTGATTCGGGAACTCATCGACAGTTAGCGTACCTGGAAACAGCGAATCGTTTTATCACATTAAGCGATTCGCGAAAACCACGCCCCCTCAGCAGATACACGCTTATGTCTTCCGCGCACGAGGAACAGAGACGCAGCACTCTTCGGAAATGGTTTTTTCGGACTCGATAAATACCTAACTTAGTGAAGTTTTATTCGAATTTCGTTAAGTGAGATTTTAGATGATATAAAATACTGTAGTTTTTTTTTATATACAACGACGGTGGCAAACAAGCATACGTACAAGACGTGGCAAACAAGAGTATGAACTTGATTGAGTCTTAAAGTAATGTATTGTTTGAGGAGGCTGAATAAAAAAGGAGAATAAAGACCCATTTTGTTATTTTTATCGAGAATATGCAATCATGTAAGTATTGATTAAATCAGATAAACAATCATATATAATATTCTATAATCATATATCTGAAAATTAGGCCTTATTGTTTCATAATTTAGACAGAACGGCGTTTCAAAGAACGCGATAATTTCAAATTAACCTCGTTAACGTAGGCACGTATAGCACGTAGAACCGATGGCCGTTGGGGCGGAAAGGTTCTCGAGTGGCGACCACGTACCGGAAGGCGCGGCGTGGGTAGGCCCCCCGCAAGGTGGACTGATGACCTGGTAAAGGTTGCTGGAGTCCGCTGGATGCGGGTGGCGCAGGACCGGTCACTTTGGCACTCTTAGGGGGAGGCCTATGTCCAGCAGTGGACGTCTTTCGGCTGATATGATGAACGTCCGCGTACATATTTCGTCATCTCGAAAATTCACTCTACATGCTGGTGAAAGAATTTTTTTAATAGTATCATATTTTAATATCATTTAATCCACATAAAACACAATAACAAATAAAACAATAATAACTTAAGCTACTAGCTATCATTAGTTCTGGAGATTACTCATTGCATACAAGCTTTCAGACTTTTTCTCTTGATAAGACGACCTCTATAGACTAGGTAGTGACCTCCTACGAAGCAAGAAGTCTGGGTTCGAATCCCGGTAAGGGCATTTATTTGTGTCATTAGCACGAATATTTGTTCCTGAGTCATGGATGTGTTATGTGTTAGATGGCTTCAGGTCAATACTACGGAAGCGAGTAGCATCACTGATGCGGCGAGTGAAGGATAGTGACAACAGCCTCCTGAACAGCATTCTGGAGAAATTTGACTGTCCAGTTGTAAAACATTGGAATACAATACACATGGGGGACAGGATACCCATTTTCAATGTAAAATAAATGTATAACATAATTATTAAGTAGTTTAATATTAACGTAGTCATGTAAGTGAGCAAATGTTACTAACAACGCTATGGATGTTTTATCTGAAAATAAATGATTTATTATTATTATTATTATATGTATTTAAGTAAGTATTTGTTTATCTATATACTTAAGTATGTTTATCGTCGCCTAGTACCCATAAATAGTACAAACTTTGCTTAGTTTGGGACTAGGTCGATTTGTGTAAGATTGTCCCCTAACATTTATTTATTTTAAACATTTGTTATTATTATTATTTATTATTATATGAGTATAGACTAGCTGCCCGTGCAGCTCCGATTACGAATAAAAAAGTACGCAGGCAAAGGCACGGAATAAAATGAACTATGGCCATTCCAAAGGACAATTTTATGTCCTTTTGAAAAAAAAAATTGAGTCAGGTTAGCTGTTCCAGATATTTACTGTATCGTACAAACTTCGTCGATAGTTGACACTAATAGAAACACATGGTCCGTGTGGCCATCTTTCGGCTGATATGGTGATGTTGATGAAAGAGAAACACTCTGTGGGGTTGTACGTGTACATTTATAAGTTTGTATGTTACGGGTAATGTCTACAACTTCTTATCCAATCCCAGTAAAATTATCACTAGTGTATAAAATGAACCGACGGCATAGACATGCTTTGTCTTATCCCGCTTATTGCTTGCGTTCTATGTAATACAACATACACAGATTCACACCTTCATTCCCAAAAGGGATAGGCAGAGCACATGCAGCCTACGTCCCAGTGCCACTTTTAGCTAAAATATTGTGGGTATAAAACCAACACACTAAACCCCTGCGTCGATCACGTAACGCATTGTACGCGCGTCAGAGGTCTACCTCGTTCTAAGGGAACAGAGGGGTAAACCCGTAACGTTCTGAACGCGCGTTAGGTAGATCCAACTGTCATTTTTCCATACAAAAAGTGACATTTAGGTCTACCTAAATGTCACTTTTTGTATGGAAAAATGACAGTTGGATCTACCTAACGCGCGTTCAGAACGTTACGGGTTTACCCCTCTGTTCCCTTAGAACGACTCTTACGACATCCATTGGAAGAAAGGGGGGTGCCATTCTAACCCGACACCACACGGGGCATATAAATAATAAATAAATAAATATTAGGGGAAAATCTTACACAAATCGACCTAGTCCCATAGTAAGCTCAGTATGGCTTGTGTTATGGGTACTAGACGACGATATATATAATGGATATAAATACTTAAATACATAGAAAATTTCCATGACTCAGAAACAAATATTCATGCTCATCACACAAATATTTGCCCTTACCGGGATTCGAACCCAGGACCTTCAGCTTCGTAGGCAGCGTCACTACCCACTAGGCTAACCGGTCGCCAATAATAATCGGTCGGGTATAATACAAATACAGTAAATTACACCCCTAACCTAAAATCTTAAATCTTAGATGTTTAGCGGCCTGCAAATAAATCACACCGTTTTATTTATGGATCACGTCAACTAGAAGATACCGTGGCCCAAATATTCGTGTCAAACTATTTGTACTTAGGACGCCGTCTATTACGTAATCTCGTTCCGGGCCGGCAAGCAAATTTGGGATATTTGGCTCCAACGCTCACAGAGGTTTTTCATTTATCTCGACTGCCCCGAGTAAATCACGGAGATAACGGACGGCGAAGATCGAGACTGAGTCAAAGATGTAGCACGAATATGAAAAGCATATTGGTTATATACAAGTTGTATATACCGTAGCATTTTAGAATGTAATAGAAAAACTTTATTGTAAACGATATGATACAGAGAAAGAATATAATGGAAAAATAAACCATCTTCGTCTGTAGCCCCCGACAGGATTCGAACCTGCGACCCTGCACCTGCGACCTGTGTTGGTAGAGCAGTCTAGCGTTAATAGAAAGGTCGCAGGTTCGAATCCTGTCGGGGGCTACAGACGAAGATGGCTTATTTTTCCATTATATTCTTTCTCTATCATATCGATTATAAAATGATCGGGGTAACTTCCTCGTTAAAAATAACACGTAACAAAAATATTTAATTAAATAATTTGTTTCGTGAAAAGGGTATAATGTACACCAGCGCCATCTCTCTCGCTAAGTCCGAAACTACCTGATGTGGTTCGATTAGAATGGAGCGAGCGCATAGCTCGCCCATTAGAGTGGTGCCAAGACTGTGAAACAAGTCTATAATTTGATACAGAGAGGGCGCTAGTCTTAGCGGGAATATAGTGGAAAAATATATAACTTGCGTCACTGTCCTCGTAGCTCAGTTGGTAGAGCAGTCTAGCGTTAATAGAAAGGTCGCAGGTTCGAATCCTGTCGGGGGCTACAGACGAAGATGGTTTATTTTTCCATTATATTCTTTCTCTGTATCATATCGTTTATAAAATGATCGGGGTAACTTCCTCGTTAAAAATAACACGTAACAAAAATATTTAATTAAATAATTTGTTTCGTGAAAAGGGTATAAACTTTATTGTTTTAGAAATATTTATTTTCGATACTTTAGACTATTACCATCTATGAAAATTTACTTTTTGTCTATAATTTTTTCATTATTCACTGGATCATCATCATTGTCATCACTCATCATCATAACAGCCGACAGACATCCTCTGCTGGAAATGGCTTCCCCAAAAGAGTGTCAATTTAAGGTGACTGGTCCCGCGCCAGCCGCATCCAGCGGACTTTCGATGTCGCTGTGCTGTCCCGGTTACGCTGTGCTTTCCCGGTGTCTGACTTTCTGACTTTTCAGAAGCTAGTTTAGTGATTTTTTTTGTCTGAAAATTTGTTTTATTTTGTCTCTCTCCTATTTAATTGATAATATATCCTACATAGCAAAAATCAGCTATTATAAATTGTTTCCAGGGGGGCTAGCACAACAGACAACGCGCCGCGACTCGAGTCTAGAAAGATCTACCCTCCTCTTTCTAATTTGCACGGTGCGAGTGAGACAGGAGACGCTCAGTCGCGCGCGAAGCGACTTGTCAGGAAGTTGTGCTAGACGTACAGAATTGTAATTTTTTTCTTACAAGTAGTTGTCAGTTCATTGACTGGACTACCAGTAATGGCCAAATTGCCGCTCTGCACGGCTAGCACGCGACGGAGCGCGAGCTCTCTCGATTTTTCTCGCACTATCCGTCTTTCTCTTATTAGAACACTTAGAACAAGATGTATAGTGCGATAAAATCGAGAGTATGTCGCGGCCGTCCCATGCTAGACGCGCTGTATTGCTAACTCCAAGAGCGAGGGTCAATACAATAGAACTCTTCTGCAAGTGGCGCCACACTTTGCTTAAATTATAACCCGTTTGGAACTGTTTTCAGGCAAAGTAACAAAGGGACAAAAATGTATCATGTGCGTAAACGTAGGTGTCTCATCGACCCCTTTATAACAATGGGGATTGACAGTTGAAAGCCTGAAAGGGCTTCAGTCTGAGTACACAAAACTCGACTTTGTCACTCAAAAGTCTCAAAACAAAGGTCTGCAGATGTGCCTCAGCCCTATGACAAATGTACATACGCATGTACGTTTCACGTTGATTCACGGGCGCGTGTTTGTCAAAATTATCCGTGTCTCGAATCCCTTCCACCGCTGAGCTTATAGCTGTTTGAATAAGATGAATCGGTTTCGTTATTTTTCATTTTTTGTCCGAAGCTTGTTTGCTTCGGGCCTTTTAATCGCGTTCGCTGTTTTGTGGTATTTATTTGGTAAATATGTTACTGTTTGCCTGGGGTTTCGTGATTATTTATATTCTAAATATCAGAGAGAAAATAATGAAAACATTAGTTGCTTTGAAAAACTGTTTGTTCTCACGTCGTGAGAGTGGTCATCAAACGACCACTCTCACGACGTGCCACTGGTTTTTTTTTGCTTCTGTACCTTGGCTGAAAGAAAACGGTCTATCGTGGAACACCAGCCTTTTCCCAATAAGGTCTAGTTTTTCCTCTGATGGAAGTTGTTTTCGTAAAACTAGTGCCTATGCCAAATCCTGGAATAATGTACCAAATTGAGCCGGGCTTGTTTCGGGCACAACCGGGTCACATGGCGAAGAGTATGAATAGAGTAATCAGGTAACTGTTAAAAAAAGTTAATAAGTAGATATATATTTTAGGAAAATTATTCCATGCATCTTTTTTTTTTCATCCACAGTATCTAAAAAGATAAACATAACCTAGGTTTTGCAAACAAATTGGAGCACGAAACGGTATCGAAAATATTCAAATAGTTCGAGTTTCAGAAACAAACGTTCCGAATTTGGAAATGTTTTGTAGTTTTTGTTACGTTCTTTTAAAGTTCGTTCTAGTTTTCTAACGTAGGTAATCCTAGTTTCCATTATACCTATTATACCTTCGATTACTTATTAATTGTTTTATTGTGCTAATGTTTATTAATTTATTTAGGATCACCAACGGATAATACCTACATCAGCATGCAGTCATATCTAAACTGTTTCTGACCGCGACTCCATCCGCCCATTTCACCTTCTTAGGGGATGATTTCCGGTATAAAAACTATCCTATAACTCCAAATTTCATCTCAAGCGGTTCAGCGGTTTAAACGTGAATAGGTTACAGACAGTCCGAGAGACACACTTTCGCATTTATAATATTAAGTACATACATACATTTACGCCTTTATTCCCAAAAGGGGTTGGCAGAGCACATGAAACTTATGTTCCAGCGCCACGACAAAATGTGCTTATATTAAATACGTATTTACATTTGAGGCTTATACAAGTATCAGCTTCGAATGTAACTATAGATATAAGTGAATGTGTGATGAATTATCCGTTGGACATCGGAACTATCAAGTTTGTCACCAAAAACAGTTTTTTATCAGAAATCTACAGGGAAATAGGTCAAGTTTAAAGTAAACAAACGTAATCCCTTCACGCCCCTTGTTGGTCCACACAAATAGCCTTCACGATGTGACGCCATTTTACACCGGCCGCGCACCGCAGGCTCAATTCCGGTACAAGCCACTGGAGTACAGAATTGATTAGAATATTAATAGAGTATTGGTTAACTTGAATGTGCTTCTGCCTAAATTATTGTAGATACAGTACAATACAAATACCCTACTACTTATTATTGCACACCTCAATAAAAGAATACTGTACACAAGGGGCAAACCATAGTTTCCACAATACGGGATAGATTTTATACAATAACCATAAAAACAATAAACATCATTTTAATACACGAAATAAAAATAAAATAGCAACCAAAAAGTTTCGTGTTCGTAAAGTATACAAGTCTTTTTCGGGTCAATGTATCCATTTTTATAATAAATTAACCTAATGAAATTTTGGCTCTAGCTCTTAAAAATTACATGAAAAAACATTGATGTCAAAGGCTTATTACAGGGTTGAGGACTATCTCACTGACAGAAATGCATGGCCTAAACCAGAGCCCAAACTAATTATTCAAATAGCTTATTCGGACATGTGTTATTGTAGAACAACGCATTATGATGTTTTTTTTTTCTTTGTATTCATATTCAGTTTGACTTATTTTAAGTAGGTACGTTAAGAACTATCATTGTAATAAGCTTTTTTTGGCAAAAAAATACTGACTGTTGAGTTTGTTTCGGCGTTTCTTCTTAACAGTGGTCTTCTTTTTCAGAAACGCTGGTAGAATGTTGACTTGTATAAGTGCCAGTACGGGCTACTTGCAGAATAAAATTCATTTATTTATTTTTATTAACCATATCTTTTTTCCTGTACGCAATTATTTACGCTAGCAAGACGTCACATTCGTTAGATTAGATGAGATTAGATTATTTTATTTCATTTTGAAAATGTATATGTCATTTCATAAAATAAAAATAAGATGGATTCACAAAAAGATCGTAAGAAAACAATTATAAATAATAGTCAATAAAAATTCAATTTTAAATGAAAACAAACATGAGAAACAAAAAAACTAATAATAAGGCAACAGGAACAATTTCAATACTTAATGATAAATGGTACAATGCCAATTATTAATAATAGCTAGGCCAGGTCATCCTAGATGTAAATTCTCAGAAGTAAAAAAATAATAAATATTAGTAAGTAAAAATCATAGTGTTATTCTTTAGTCCTCATTATTGCACATTGGTTCGTTATCCTCCACAATCCGCATTTTTACTTCTTTATTTAAATAACAGACGTACTGGAATGTGTGAATTATTCTGTACTAAATACCAATGTGGTGATTTGTAGTCGTGAAGTTGAAGAAATGCTTTTTAAATTCTGAAGCTCCAGGATGTATCAGTGATTTGTCCAAAGGACTGCATGTATTTTGTATATTATAATTTTATTAAATATATTGCCATCTAGTACCCAAGCCTTATTGAGCTTACTATGGGACTAGTTCGATATGTGTAAGATTGTCCCTTAAGAGGCTCCCATACGCCAATGACCTTCGATCTGAATCCCTTAGTTTTCTAATGTGTTTTGTAGCTTATTATATTAACAAGAACGACTTTAAGCAATATAGTATCCCATATTTACTTCAAAGTTCATTATTTTCGAGATATTTGGCATCAAAGTTCAACAATTTTAGGCCAAAAAACTGGTTTTCTGGCCATAACTTTTGTGTCAATTGGTTTAAAATGAACCTGGACCAGTTTTTAGAGACGTCACAGACAAACCCAAATATGTAAATTTCGTATATGTTAGATCTTTCACATCAATAGAGATACGAAATAAGTGTTTTTTTAGACAGTGTTTAAAAAAATCATACAAAATTAAGTATTGTAAGAAAATACACACATAAACAGTCAAGAACAGCCTACCCAATTATCCGCTAGATGTCGCTGCCGGTCAGATAGATCGCGCTAACGTTAATTTTAAGCAATTCTGAGGTACATACTTTGTGTACAAACGTTAGTGACCCAATTTCATAAGAGATGGCGCTGCACGCCAGATAGAACGCGCTAACGTTTGGTTGCCGTAGGATGTATAAGACTCGAATGTGATTTTTGTTATTCATCTTCCCCCGAGGGTCCCTCCGGGACCCCCGGCGTCCACCTGTAGTAAATGGAGGAGGCGCTCCAAAACTGCAAACCAAAAAAAAAAAAAAAAAAAATGTTATTCATCTTGATTATTACAAGGTACTCGGCTTCATTATACTTGCATTTCTGTCTGCTTCCACTCGTGGGACGTTCGGAGACTTGTATAAAATATTAGCCCGCGGTATTATTTGCGCTTCGAGTGCACGCTCCTGCGACTGTGGGTCGGCGCTCGTACGCAGATAGGTGTTGCCTTTTTTTGGTTTAATTTTAAAGTTTGGAAAATAAATCTACGCTAGCTACAAGTTCCTTGTTTTGCTGTCACTACGCTCCACGATCCCGCCACACTCTTACAGTATTCATTTGTTTCAAAATCCGGTAGACGAAAATGGAGATAAAAGATTGAAGAACCGACAACCGTTTGATTTATAATTCTATCTGTAGTGCAAAAGTAGGAGATACGATTCAAAACTTGTCAAAAATCGATGAAAACCTCGGGTAGCCCCTTGACCATGTGCGGGCTAGTGCGCAGCCCATACAAAAACTAGAATTTAGAGGCTACGTAGCTCCCTATTTATATAATTTTTGTAACATATAATAACTAAGAGTAACACTATGTATATATTTATTTTAGGTTTGGAAAATGAGAATTTGAACTTTTTTAGCCCCTAGTTTAAGAAATGATTATTTTAGTACCTACGTTATCAGTTTTTGAATAGGTACATACTAATAGTCACGTAATCTTGAATGAAAAAAAGGAAGCATTTTGCAAAATACGCTCGTCTGTAGGAATAAGGACTTAAGAATCGAAACATAGAGACAGATAGGTACAACTCTTCGTGATCTCAGCTCAACTTATTCAGCTCCAGAAACACAGATATAGATATACACTAGATAACTTAAACAACTCAATCTGTATGAAAACCGACTCACTCACTTCTTTCTACCTACTGTGACGTCACACGGGCGAATATGTGATCTGAATTCCCCGTTGTCCGCGCAAAATCGATTCTGCAATAAGGCATGCTCTTAATATTCAGGGAGGCTTTTCTTGTTCTACGAGTATAAAATCCTTACTAATATTATAAATGCGAAAGTGTGTGTGTTTGTATGTTTGTCCTTTTTTCACGTCGCAACGGAGCGTCGTATTGATGTGATTTTTTGTATGGAGATAGTTTAGAAGCTGGAGAGTGACATAGGCTACTTATTCCAGCGGGAAAACATCTAATTCCCACAGGAAAATTCAATATGTTACATTTTCCTATAACCACGCGGGCGAAGCCGCGGGCATCAGCTAGTAAAGTATATTTATGAAATTTTCCCTCAAGTATGAAAAAAAATGGATTTATTAACGGTGAGAAGTGAAATATTTCCCACATGGTGCAAAATAAACGTCTGTAGCGGTCAGAAGTATAATATTTCCCACAAATTCGAAACTTCCAAATTACACTGAAATTCTCAAGTAATCACGAAAATATCACTTATAACTTGTCAAGAACATAAAACGACTCAAAATGTATCCATAAAACTAATTAAAAAAGTATTACCGGATTTATTCACGAGATTTATTTAAACTTGTTTAACACGACTTTACCATGTTTTGGCAACACATAACTGACGTTGTCACTTTGATATGAGTCGGAAAAAAATATATTTGCGTTTCGCTATATACACGTCTTTAATTTTGGGCAGAGACAAATTAATATACATTTTATATTTGACACAAAGTGGGATCCAGCCCCCTTCAGAGCGATTAGAGCACCGTAAAATGCGGTTGGGAAATATACTCCTTCTATCCAATTAAGGGTTGTAGCTCAATTTGAATCACTGTTCGTTAATCTATGTTAGAAAATTGATTTACATTGATTTACATTTGACGGAGAAATTAGAGGACTATGGCGGCTCGAAATGCAAATTATCGTATGGGGCTCGCGCCAGCCCGAATTTCCCCTTAATATTTAGGTATTTATTTTATTTACTATGATTCTCTATACAATAGAGTTATGGTCAAGTGGCCAATTATGGTACTGAGTCAATAATATGTTTACAATGCATGTGCTCGAAAAGAGCGTTTTCCAAGCACTAAAATCGTGCGGAAAGTGCCACTTTTTCGCACTAGTGCTTTTTACTTTTCAATTTTTTTTTAATTTTCTAGTCCGTCGTCAGCCCGACACAAACAGTTTTTATTACTCGAGAAAAGTTTTACAAATATTTAAATTACACGTTTTCTTTCATATAAAAGGTACATAAATACTAATAACGTATAAAATGATTTATTAATGTTTATGAATTTTGAATTTGGTCAATAAATTAATTAATTTTTAATATTCACTTAATGTGTTTGGCTGAACGCATATCTTTCTTATGCCTTTTACAATACGACAGTATGGCGGCTTGCACATGCGCAATGCGCATATGTATCTAAAAGCCCGCCATTGTTGTTTATTGTAAGTTTTGTGTAGTTATTTTATGTAAATATGTTAAAAAGGTCGAGTGAAAGTGAGTAATCAATAATAATAATGATTTATTGCGTTTCAATAGTGTTTAGTGTCAGTATGTTTCTTAGAACTACGACGGTACAGCGTCTTTTTGTTGTTTAATATAATATTGAGTTACTCAAAATTAATTGTGTTCCAAAACCACAATACAATGGTTTTAACTTTTAAGTGAATAAGCTTGACAGCAAAAGATGTGTAGAAGTTGTTAAATGCAATTCCAGATAATAAGTAAGGGTACCTGACAATCTACCTGGGTTCTTCAATTTTAACCTAGATCTATTTTAAACCAACATTTCAACATTTAATATATTTCCTCACACAAGGCATAGTAAAATGTTGTATGATACACGCGCGTAAAGATGATTTCCGACTCGTGTCGAATTATACATTCGCTCGCTTCACTCGCTCATGTATAAAAATGACACTCGTCGGAAATCACCTACTTTCCACACTTGTAGCATAAATAACTATTGTGGAGTCCGGACTGTTCACGCTTGCAAGGGCATAGTAACTACCTAAATACTAGAGATATTATTATTTTCGTATTCAATTCTGAGACAGACCTTATATCGTGTGTAATGGATAATATTTTGCACTTAAGTTTGCCGTTTATATCGGTTCTTAATCTTCCAATTTTAAATGATAATTGAGTAAGATTATTATAATTTTATTGTAAATTACCGTTTGACACGAACAAGAGCGCTTGTGGCCTTGCAGAATAAATAATTGATTTTGATTTTGAATAGTATCTACCGTATTTATGGTTTAAGATATTTATTTCTCAAAAGATTTACAAAATCACTTACTGAGAAAACATTATTGACTTAAATCTAGGTAGCTAAGAGAGGGTAACATGCAAAGTAATCGAACATAATTTCTAGGTAGCTAAGAGAGGGTAACATGCAAAGTAATCGAACATAATTTCTAGGTAGCTAAGAGAGGGTAACATGCAAAGTAATCGAACATAATTTCTAGGTAGCTAAGAGAGGGTAACATGCAAAGTAATCGAACATAATTTCTAGGTAGCTAAGAGAGGGTAACATGCAAAGTAATCGAACATAATTTCTAGGTAGCTAAGAGAGGGTAACATGCAAAGTAATCGAACATAATTTCTAGGTAGCTAAGAGAGGGTAACATGCAAAGTAATCGAACATAATTTCTAGGTAGCTAAGAGAGGGTAACATGCAAAGTAATCGAACATAATTTCTAGGTAGCTAAGAGAGGGTAACATGCAAAGTAATCGAACATAATTTCTAGGTAGCTAAGAGAGGGTAACATGCAAAGTAATCGAACATAATTTCAACAGAAAAAAGGGTAAGCGCCTAAACGATAACAACTGGTACAAGTAATGCAACATTGTAATGAATGCATACCAAGGGCCAGTTGAACCAAACTAGTTTACAACATTAGTTTACAGTCGGTTACACTATGCAAACATAATATCTAACTGTAATAAAAACAAAATACGCAAATTGAAAATTAAACATTAGAGGGAGCCTTGGAATATAATGTGTTTAATGTGTTATGTGCTGTATTTATTTATTAATCGTTTTCATATAAATACTTTTCGTAACAAAACGATATTTACCTAGTATTCAAAATATGTGTTTTTGAACTAAGTATATAATTGTTTAATTTTTTATTTTATTTTTTATTTATTTCTTTAATTTTTTTTTTTTTTTTTTTTAATCACGCATGGTACATTGTATTCTTTAAGTGTATTTTATTTAAATTTTTATTTTTTGTATTTGGCCAGTAGAGCTGTAGTGCCTGAAAGCGTACAAAACATAATTCCAATCCAATCTCAATTTACAATGAAGAGTGTCCGAAACAGATCCCCTGTTTATCCGGGACGGTTGTCCGGGTGCCGTCCTTGACTTTCGATTACTTCAATAGGACAGATAGGGACGGAATAACATATTAAGGAGTAAGGTTGTGATGCCACTTTCTACGGAAATATATGCACCCAATCTGACACAATAAGGTTGTGTCAGATTGGGTTGGTTTGGGACGTATTCTGATGCTTTTGTTCTTTTCTTGTATCACATTCTTTATTTACCGCCTATTTTGAAGAAGTGTTGTGTTGAGAGCGATGAACCTGCATTTGTTTCAAGCAGGTAGATCACGTAACGCATTGTACGTACGTCACGTTAGATCTAAATGTGACTTTTTGTATGGAATAATGACAGATGAGTTGTCCTAACACGAGATCACCCCTCTGAGGGGTAAACACGTAACGTTATTATCGAAGTGTGCGGCGGGCACTGGAGGGCCTTTGCCAGAGTCAAAAAGGGTACAAAATAACTACGAAACAAATAAAAAGTGACGTATGGTAAATCACTGTATTTAGAACGTGCATGAGATCTTCAATAAAGGGTCAGGTTGTGATTTTTCTGGCAATCGTTTCTGCCCACCGTCACAGGCCGTTTGGTTGTTTGTCACCGTAGTAGTTTATGAAAATAGTACAGACCCCGTATCATGGTCGGCTTTATCACACGATAAGTGACAAGATAGAGCGTCCGTCACTGTCAGACACCGCTCCTATCTTGTCACTTGTCGCGTGATAAGGCCGACCATGATACGGGGTCTGATTCCAGTTTCAATAACAAAGACCGTATGTTCCTCTAGATAGCCATTGGTATTATCGAGAAGTAGAAAACTATTGCGAAATGCGGGACAGTTGCTATGCCATTCACGACTTATTTCACCTCACTTCACCGGTCGCGGCTAGTATATCTTGACACCAATTCGTGATAACTACGTAATCTCTGACTCACTGATTCGCCTGAGGTAGACTGACTAGAGGGGGTGGGGTTGATATGCAGTATTTTATACTTTGACGCGAACTGATGTCGCACAGAGTTCCGGTATACTGTCAGTATTACATTTGCGCAGTAATATCCTGCGCCGAGGCGGGGCGAAGCGCTTGCAATGTATTCGTACGGCTCCGCTTTCACGCATCCCGCGCCAGTCACAAAGCTCTCATTTAAAATCGAAATCTACGCACGCAGTAAATAATTAATTGGTACTTGATTGATTGGTACGCCACTTTAGTCGAGCGCAGTCACGACGCGACTTGCAATCTGGCCCCGTATCATGGTCGGCCTTATCACGCGATAAGTGACAAGATAGAGCGTCCGTCTCGTTCCATCGAACGGTGTCAGCCAGTGACGGACGCTCTATCTTGTCACTTATCGCCGACCATGATACGGGGTCAGAAGGTCGCGGGTTCAAACCCCGGCTAGTATCACTGAGTTTGTCAGAATTCTATCGATATCCAATATTTAACAGGGGCTTTTCGGTTCGGTGAAAACATCGTGAGGAAACCGGTCTAATTTCAATAAGGTCTAGTTTTTTCTCTGGATTGGAAGGTATGATGGAAGCCGCTTTCGTAATAACTAGTGTCTTGGGACCAAAGCGCTTGGCGCCAAAGCGGACCCCGGGCTCTTTTGAGCACTACTGGGAAAAACGCTAGGAGGATGATGATGCCTTCATCGGTACTGACTCGACTGACAGTAGACACTGACGGTCGACAGCTTACACCGAACAATCTGGAAGTAGACGTAGGGTGAAGCGTTGTGAATAATATTGTGGATAGCAGATATACCCCGAGGGACTGCAAGTATTGCAGCGTCCGTATAGGACAATTTGAGTCGAAACAACTCTATTCTCCAAGGCTTCCAAGTAACGATACAGGTATTTGATACTTGATACTTTAACTACTGCATCCCTGATGTATACAGGACGGCTATCACGCGACGGTGCGCGAGCTCTCTCGATTTGTCTCGCACTATCCGTCTCTCTCTTATTAGACACTTAGAACAAGAGGTATAGTGCGAGAAAAATCGAGAGTATGTCGCGGCAGTCTCATGATAGACGTGCAAGGTCGATTAAAGACTAAAGTTTCGTTTTTATATTTGACGTCAGTTAGCCTACTAGTGACGCTGCCTACTAAGTTGATGGTCCTGGGTTCTAATCCCGGTAAGGGCAAATATTGCTGCATGAATATTTGTTTCCAAGTCTTCTATTCTTTTTCTGTTTTCTATGTATTCGGCATTTATTATCTGTTTAATAAATCGTATTCTAGTACCCATAAAACCAGCCCTATTGAGTTTACTCGGCTGGGCAGCGTTCGGGAAGCTACGGCACATCTTTTCGTCCAATATTCCGCAGTATCTCAAGACGAGAGTCTTTGACCAGTGTGTTTTGCCAGTGATGACCAGTCACTTTGGCACTCTTTGGGGGAGGCCTATGTCCAGCAGTGGACGTCTTTCGGCTGATATGATGATGCTGATGATGATTGAGTTTACCATGGAACTAGGTCGATTTGTGTAAGATTGTCCCCTAATATTTATTTATTTTAATGTGGTATCAATGTGTTTCGCGCATTCTGACTCGTTAGCTTGGATAAGATTAGCTTGATAGAACACGCTATTTTACTGATAGTCAAAACATCCACCGGAATTATGGAGTTCCTGGTGCTGAGCAAGCATAGCTTTCGGGAATGCTCTGTTTGAGAATAACGGACCTGTATTTGTACCTAGCTGTCGATACCCACATCTTTGTCCCATCCTCATGACTGAGGGCCGGCCGTGACTACACGAGTTCGTGGCTTTGCGCACTAATGCTCTCCAGGCGAATCCAGATATTACAGATAGACGTCTGCAAGTTTCCTTTGCAGACTTCTTTTACTGCGTCGGTCTAACGGATCGATGATTTTCCAGCGCTCCTTTTTCCTTCCACGTGTCCCACAACGATGAGTTCTTCCAGGCTATCGGTACGACACAGCGAATCCTGAAATCAATAAAGGGTCATTGTGCCTCCCATAATGTCATAAAAATCCGTCGGTTTCGGTGTCTGTTTACCATCAAGGAGGCCGTATATGTTTGGCATCGACGTTGTATTCAAAATCTAGAAAAGTGGAAAAACCCCGACATTTGCATTTCAAAGTTCGATAGGTACTTACCTCAAAACCGGCTATAAACGAATTTTGTTGAAACGTAGCTAAGAATCATCTCGATCACATCAGCTTTCGCACAAAAAAACCGCATTAATCGGTCTATTCGTTTAGGAGCTACGACGCCACAGACAGAAACACAGTCACACAGATACACAGACCCGTCTAACTTATAACACCCTTCTTTTTGTGTCAGTGGATACAAATATACGGTAGGAGAAGTGAATGGAAATCAGTGCAACTCTTGTCAATTTGAGTTGATGATTAATTAATTCACAAACTTATAGCGAACAATGTTTTCTGTGCCATATTCGTGCCCGGTTTGGACACTTTTCATGAAGTTTGCTCGGCGGCGAGCATGAAAAGTGAGAAATATCACAGTCGTTTCCGCATCTGTAGCACGCAGAAAAGTGCACAGTGAAAACAGAAGAGGAAGTTTGAAACCGTCAAAAATTTCAGTTTTGGTTTGTACCAAAAAAAAGCTTGTAAAAGCTTGTGCTTTAGTGCCGACTCATTGAGGTGATTCTAACGAGCCCAACCAAACTCAACGGGGTTACGTAGGTTAAGTACTGAATTCCCATGACCAGATCAGCTGGATGGTACTTATACCATTAAATTATCATCCAAGCTTATACGCAAAATTTCAGCTCAATCGTTTGAGGTTAACAAGTCAAGTTCGTTTGTTAGTGTGGGACAATAAAAGCTTGGCGAAATCAAAATATGGCGCGGCGTTTAAATCCGTCTCAACTAAAACTCAATCTTACGTACTCAACTCGTATTATCACTAAATGGAGACAAACATTGTACCACACGTAGTAAATATGTAATAAAAAAACAAATGTGTCCTTACCTCTTCTTGGTCGTTTCCACATTGCTGAGGGTCACCACCACCTTCCTCGAAGCACTTCTATTTTCCGCCATCCGCAAGCAAGCCTGAGCGCTGGTTACTGCTGATGCTTTTATGGAGTATACGAGTATACACCGGATAAGCGTTCCTAACCAGAATGTGCTATAATTTCGCACGGATTTTTGAAATCGGTACTCTGTTACATTTTTTTCGGCGTTCTCCGATTATTAAGGAGTGGTTTTGCAATGTCTTGAAATAATCATTATATACCCTTTTTATGTATGAATACATAATTACACATATATGTATCCATACTGTACAATTTTGACATGTAATTTATGACATTATTAATAAATATTTTTATGATTATGATATGTGTTCTACGCGAGCAGCTAATTTATTTGCCAACTAGCTTCTGCCCGCGACTCCGTCCGCGTGGAACTGGTTTATATCGTAGCTCCATACAAACTTAAACCCCCTATTACACTCTTAGGGGATGATTTCCGGGATAAAACTAATCTATGTCCTTCCGCGGGACTCTAACTATCTCTATAGCAAATTCCATCCAACTCGGTGCAGTGGTTCAAGCGTGAAAACGTAGGAGACTGACAGACAGATGGACAGACAGACAAACATTTTCACATTTATATTATTAAAGACGACGTTGAAGTGAAAGTGTACATATTATGAATGTTATTTGCCAATAAATCCCTTAGGTAGTAGGGAAGACGTTTCCTACTTACCTTGATACACAGCGGCCGCGCGAACTAGCTTGGACATCAACTACGAGCCAGTTTTCTGAATAACAAACAGCAAAGTCTTTTTATTTGTGGAAACAAGACGGAGTCCCGGAAGTGTGGTTTCAAATTTATTCCCGTTCTCGGGAACGCCGAGAAAATTGAGAGACATAATTTTGCTTTCAGGTTCTCGTTTTGTTGGTATTATAATGAATTACCGGGGAATGGCTTGGCAAGGATGCTGCGCTGGTTTAGTGCGGATCCGGTTTGTGGTTTTGAGCATCTTGGATATAACAGTTAGGTTACACCAGGGTGTATTTCATGAACTCAAAATAATTTCAGATTACGTGAAAAAATGCAATGGTAATCGAATTCAAACTTTCGCGAGATATAAAATCCTATACTTATAAATCCACGCTTAGACGGTGTGCTTCAAGCGACATTTCCGCGAAAAAACTCATCCTGAAGAAGAACTCCCGATGAGTTCGAAACATGTTGCCTGCCGTGATATTTTTACGTGAGTTTAACCGTCGATTTATTGGTAGTATTTTAATGCGGTGGTAAAGTAATATATAAGTTTGATATTTTCTTGCTTGAACCGTTAGTTTAATGAAGATGAATGTCAAAGGAGATGGATTTTAGTTCCGAAGTACAACAGAGGATAGAACTTTTATCGAACTCGTACCCTTAATGGGTTAAATGGGGCTCTCAAGGTACGGGCGTGCGATTAACGAGCACTTATAGTCGCTAGCACGAAAGTAGAACCAACATGGCGTAATTAGCGCACGCAGGTCTACGAGCATGTGGTCCGCACCGTCCGGTTGCTATATAACTATACTGCGTAAGTTATAGTAACGGGCTGTGCAAAAGTCGAAATATCCATATCCTACTACCCACGAAGTCAGTCTTCGGCTCTGTAGTCCTCACTCACTCACCTTTTCACATTCTTAATGCCAAAATCGATAGCACCCGAACCTGATAACTGCTCTAAGGACTTACCTACGGACAATGTATAATGCTGCGTAAAAGTCAAAATATTAATTGCAAGAATTACACAAGTTCATCATCATCATCATCATATGAGCTGAAAGACGTCCACTGCTGGACATTGGCCTTCCCCAAAGAGTGCCATTATGACCGGTACTGCACTACCCGCATCCAGCTAACTACCAGGTCATCAGTCCACCTAAGTCTCTACCAACTTGGGTCAACCAACGCTGCGCCTGCCGGTACATGGTCACTCGAGAATCTTTCCACAACACACTAGATTACACATGTTAAGGCGGGGTCCCACGGCCCGTGTTATTACAGGCCAGGCTGGATCGTACCAGGCCTGGGAACGCCTATGCGGCTGATTGCGTCTCGCGCCGAGCCGTTCCCACGGCGTGTGTCGGCCTGTACTGGCCTGTCGTTACGCCAGTCCAATATCAATTCGAATACCAGATCGTTCGTCCACTTCATCACATGAGTGTTCGCGCACGTGCCGCTCCTGGTGAAATTAATGAGTTATAAAGGACGCAAGCGCGCCCTTACAGGCCGCGACAGGCGCTGTTTCGCCGGCGGCGCCGCGCCGCGCTTTTGAACTTACCGACTCCCGATGGATAGGACGGGCGACGACAGGCCACCGCAGGCCTCATCGGATGTGACGGTACCCACGGCCTGTCGGTCTGACCTGGCGCGGTCTGACCTGTGAGAAATCAGGCTGTGGGACCCCGGCACATTTACTTATTTCAAAAAGACGTAGAAACAATTTACCCCATTCCTAACATTTATGAGCATAACCGTCCTAAAGTAGTCTTTAACGGGTCGTTCAAATAACAATCTCTGTACAAATTACAAAAAAGTCTATAAAAGTGAATTATGAAACCCCCGTTCCGTCGGCGGTTATTAACAATGTGTTATCATGGTTTACAGCCTCGTAAAGCTGCTGATAACATTATGAAGGCTATTTATGTATCCCAAGTTGGCCCGCATTTGATAAAGAAGTTAAAGGTGCCTTTAAGGTTTTAGAAATGGGGATGGAACATGCTTACGGTTTTTAGGGATAACTCGTGAGGACGGCAAGTGTACGAGGGCTGCCTTTTAAGTTGTGTCGTTTGGAAAAACTAAAGACAATTTAAGTGTTAAATGGTATTTATTGTTTTTCAAAGTGATTACCGTGATATGTAATACACTTTTTCATTCGATCGAACCAGTTTTCGAAACACTTATTCCAGTCCGAAGTCGGGGTCTCCAAAATGGCCGTTTTGTATGCCTCAACCGCTTCTTCAGGCGTCTGGTACCGTTGACCACGAAGTCGTTGCTTGATTTTTGGAAAAGTAAAAAAATCGTTAGGGCTTCAGTCTGGACTGTACGGCGGGTGTTCCAGAATTTCGACGTTTTGCTCTTTTAAAAACGCAATAGTTTGCCGGGCGGTGTGCGAGCTCGCACTATCGTGGTGCAGTCTTATACGACGTCTTGGGTTATTTTTTCGAAACTCGCCGATGACTTCTGGTAAACAGACAGTGGTATACCAGTCAGCATTAACCGTTTTACGATCCTCGAGCACGATGGTGGCAACGTGGCCACTTTTCGCCACAAACGTGGCGACCATTTTTTTCGAAGTGCTCCGTGAGCGTATTACTTTGGTCGGTTTTGGCTCATCTTGGAACACCCAAACAGTCGACTGCTGTTTAGAATCGGGATCGTAGGCATATATCCAAGATTCGTCACCACTGATAATGTCGTAAACATGTTTCGAGTTTCCTCGGTTGAATTGCCGCAGAGTTTTGCGACACCATCGAACGCGAGCCGTTTTTTGGTCTTCACTGATTAAATGTGGTATCCAGCGTGAGATCAACTTTTTTACGCCTAAGTGATCATGCAAAATACTGTGAACACTGGTCCCTGAAATACTTAAGGAAGCTTCTATCTCACGGTATGTCGCATGGCGATCTTCGATGATCAGTTGCCGTACAGCATCAATGTTCTCCTGGGTTACGGCTGTTTTTGGTCGACCTTCACGATGTCTATCACCAAGACTAGAGCAACCACGTTGAAATTCTAAATACCAGCGTTCCACAGTCCGAAGGCATGGTGCTTTATCATTGAAAACCGTAGTCAACTCTTCGAAGCACTGAAGTCGCGTTAAGCCCCTTTTGAAGTTGTAAAAAATTATCGCACGTAAATTTTCCTTCGAAATTTCCATTTTCACAACTGACTTGTCAACTTTGAACGAACGCTGTACTAAAACGGTTGGGCCGATTTCGAGTCATTCTTTTGTTTTCGAATTCTAAATTCAAATATTTTAACGTGACACTAGTTCTTTTTTATGCAATCACGGGAGGTTTGCAAACGACAGAACTTAAAAGGCAGCCCTCGTATGGTGTCGTGAAATTCAGAATGCTTTAACTAATCTTAGAATTCGAAGATGTAAAGAGTCCCCATGATGTGCACATAATGTAGGTTCCTCGGATTTATCTTAGACTCCAACCTTAACTGGAAGTGCCATGTCAACAAACTGTGCGATAAATTGAGTAGTGCCGTCTTCGTGTTGCGAAAATTGAAACCCTTCATATCGCAAGTTTTATGAAGATCGGTTTATTTTGCAATGTTTCACTCGATAATGTCGTACGGTACGGTACGCTCATGTGGGGTGATTTAACAGATGCCAATCGAGTATTAATACTGCAGAAACGCGCCTTCCGGACACCATCTTGATATTAGATTCAAAGATTTTTATTTTGCTCGGAATTTTGCGCGGTTCGTATATCAGATTCATCATGTTTTGACGGGTCTGTCTCTGCATTATTTGTCCAAACAGAAGTAACTTGCCGACATTTTCGAAAGTAGAAGTTTCTGACAAGGTCATTAGCTCAACGGGGCGGTTAACACATTAACTGCCAAGAATCGCTACGCGCTAATACGCTCGTAGCCGATCCCGTGGTTTTCATCGTATGTAGCGGAAACCGACTACGGCGTAGGCACCCGCGGAGCGGAACAGCCTCCCGTCGCATGGCACTTGCAGAGAAAAACCCGCGAGTCATCGGCCCGACATATTATGAGCGACTACCCCCAGAACAAAAAAACTAAACATCTGACATAAAATTTTAAAGTCGACTGAGAAACTTCTTATTGGAAAATCTGCTATATTCCATAAGGGAGTATTCTAGAATAGAATAGAATAACATTTATTCATGACAACAACACATACACGCACATTAATCAAAATACAAAATAGAAGACAACATTGCCACGAAACGGTTCTCAGCGTTGTAGTAGCGCTGGTCTTCCGATGGAACCATCCGGTGATTCCACGGCGTAACACACATTTTACAGTCGCACAAAATAATAATAATATTAGTAGTAATATAAAACAAAAACAATACTGTAAAGACAAATGATACAATTTCCGAACGCAACATAACCGCGCCAACCGACCAACTAGCGCCAATATGACAGCTGGATGCTCCCGGCAACTAAAACCATAGAGTATAATGAATAACCTGTAATAGAGTTGTCAATCAAATTTCGCCCTGAATTAAAAAAATCCATAACATAACTACCTATACGTAGAGCACAGTAGGTACATATAGGCGCACGGCTTCTGTTCTCACTTGTATTTATTTTTCTTTTTTTTGCACTCTGAATGAAAAGAAACACAAAGAAAGAAAGAAACACTTTTATTAAAGTAACAAAACAGAACAACACAAAATATACAAGAATTTTGCGTAGGAAATTTCTTTGCATATTCCCGTATCCGCTGTACACAAGGCATGAGTTACATAATTATATGATCTGCAACAAATGAGAAAGCAGTGAGAAATAAGAAATACTCAGACAGAATAAGATGTAGTAAGATCGATAAAAAAATGTTATTGTTAACAATAATCAGGGTTTGCATAGAATGGCCATGATCATGCAATGGAGAAAGTGGGATCTAATTGCGCTGAGCACTCTTTTTTATTTGAGCAGATGATAAAATAAATAAGTACATAGGTACGCGTTTTACCGCCATTTAACCATTTCTTTTAACCATTGTCGTCGGTATCCTTATCATAATGAAGACCAAGTCCAGTGGGCTATAGCAACAGTCAGGGCAGGGAATCGGAGTCCGATGATAGCGAAGTCCTCGTGTAAAATGTGAGAATATCAGAGTCAAAGAGTAGCCAAGTCGTAACCAATAATCAAAACACAGATAAGAGAAAAACACCGTCACACGCGGGCAGCAGTACAGCCATTGACAGTTAAAACAAAAACCAGTATAACGTTCCGTTTTACAAAATTTGCATGAGTAGTGTGTTTTGAAAAAGACCTTAATTATTTATTTTCATAGAACAACACTATTCTCATGTTATTGTATTTTATTTGTATTACTTTGAATAGGATATTTTCTACATAAGCGCATAAAATTTTATATGTTGGTAAAGTTTATGCATAGAATGAAATGTAAATGTCAGTGATGCCAGCTAGCAGCATCAATGAATAATACCAGCGGAAAAAATAAATACAGTAAAGTGGGTGTTACACTTTCCATTCGATAGAATCGGAAGGTGTGGAACCCACTTAAATTAATGAGTTAGCGCCATCTAGCGTCAACGTCTCTAAGTACTATTTTCTTCATACAATCGGTCTTTCGTACGTAGTGAAAACACTGACTAAAACGTCAAACAAGACAGACATGTGACGCGGGCGCAATGCCGATTTGACAGGCCATATAATTATGGAGAAACAAAACAAATATTTCAAGCAAAATGGTACAAAGACAAAGCCAAACTGAAAGCAGCAGAATAACAAACATTAAAACTAAAGGGACATAACACAGAGGTAAGACAACGTTATCATTCGAGTTCCTAAATGCAGCTCGTGTCTAGCCTGCAAGTTTCCTGGCTCTTTTGGTGGCTGAATATAAAAGTTTTAAGTTTAATTCTAAAGCTGTGCACATTTCATGATGACATAACCAGTTACATTTATATATTATACTGTATTTTTATTGACATCTGTATTGAACCTAATATTGTTTAAATTATTTGGATTATGTAATTCCCTGATTATTGACAGCTCTTATAAAGGTGACCTTAATTTTTTAATTTACTGACGTGTCGATTTAGTAGCTTGTTGACATATACCTGTAAATATTTCCTTAATCGTACACTGAGAGAAATTACATGTTGGATCAACCGAAAACCAACCGAGATTACACGTCAAAATAGCGCCAATCAAGAATATTGTTGAAGCAACAAATTTGAATTTGTTACTGTTACAAATAAAAATCGTAACCTTTGTATAAATTGATTATTTCAATCGTTTTTTTGTTACGGTAACAATATTTTTTGGTAATGACAACGAATTCGCATTTGTTGCAACAACCAAGTTTTATTAGGTAAATTTCTTTACAAATAACACTTGGTAGATTTAACTAATTTCACATTGGTTGTATTAACCATGCCTTTATTAGTAACATTATTTTGGTTAAATTATTGGTAACTATTACTATGTAGGGTATATCCTAAAATAATAGTAAAAGTTACCAATAACAATAATAGTTACCAATAATGTAATGGTTTGTTATACCAAAGCATTTGTTCGATTTACCGTGGCGTTTCAGTCAAAGCAACCAAACATAGTAATAAAATACTAGTATTGGTATTTAGAATAACCAATATTATATGTAGAACTAATCATAGCTGTTGGTTGGGTATACCAATGCATTTGTTGGATTTATCAAGGTGCTCTAGTAGAAGCAACCATATATAGCTGTTGGTTGTACTATGAAAATACTAGAATCGGTGTTTAGAATAACCAATATTATATGTAGAACTAACGATAGCTGTTGGTTGGGTATACCAATGCATTTGTTGGATTTATCAAGGTGCTCTAGTAGAAGCAATCAAATATAGCTGTTGGTTGTACTATGAAAATACTAGAATTGGTGTTTAGAATAACCAATATTATATGTAGAACTAATCATAGCTGTTGGTTGGGTATACCGATTCATTTGTTGGATTTATCAAGGTGCTCTAGTAGAAGCAACCATATATAGCTGTTGGTTGTACTATGAAAATACTAGAATCGGTGTTTAGAATAACCAATATTATATGTAGAACTAACGATAGCTGTTGGTTGGGTATACCAATGCATTTGTTGGATTTATCAAGGTGCTCTAGTAGAAGCAATCAAATATAGCTGTTGGTTGTACTATGAAAATACTAGAATTGGTGTTTAGAATAACCAATATTATATGTAGAACTAATCATAGCTGTTGGTTGGGTATACCGATTCATTTGTTGGATTTATCGAGGTGCTCTAGTAAAAGCAAACATATATAGCTGTTGGTTGTACTATGAAAATACTAGAATTGGTGTTTAGAATAACCAATATTATATGTAGAACGAATCATAGCTGTTGGTTGGGTATACCGATTCATTTGTTGGATTTATCGAGGTGCTCTAGTAGAAGCAAACATATATAGCTGTTGGTTGTACTATGAAAATACTAGAATTGGTGTTTAGAATAACCAATATTATATGTAGAACTAATCATAGCTGTTGGTTGGGTATACCAATGCATTTGTTGGATTTATCAAGGTGCTCTAGTAGAAGCAATCAAATATAGCTGTTGGTTGTACTATGAAAATACTAGAATCGGTGTTTAGAATAACCAATATTATATGTAGAACTAATCATAGGTGTTGGTTGGGTATACCAATGTATTTGTTGGATTTATCAAGGTGCTCTAGTAGAAGCAACCATATATAGCTGTTGGTTGTACTATGAAAATACTAGAATCGGTGTTTAGAATAACCAATATTATATGTAGAACTAATCATAGGTGTTGGTTGGGTATACCAATGTATTTGTTGGATTTATCAAGGTGCTCTAGTAGAAGCAACCATATATAGCTGTTGATTGTACTATGAAAATACTAGAATTGGTGTTTAGAATAACCAATATTATATGTAGAACTAATCATAGCTGTTGGTTGGGTATACCAATGCATTTGTTGGATTTATCAAGGTGATCTAGTAGAAGCAACCATATATAGCTGTTGGTTGTACTATGAAAATACTAGAATCGGTGTTTAGAATAACCAATATTATATGTAGAACTAATCATAGGTGTTGGTTGGGTACACCAATGTATTTGTTGGATTTATCAAGGTGCTCTAGTAGAAGCAACCATATATAGCTGTTGATTGTACTATGAAAATACTAGAATCGGTGTTTAGAATAACCAATATTATATGTAGAACTAATCATAGCTGTTAGTTGGGTATACCAATGCATTTGTTGGATTTATCAAGGTGCTCTAGTAGAAACAACCATATATAGCTGTTGGTTGTACTATGAAAATACTAGAATCGGTGTTTAGAATAACCAATATTGTCTGTTGAAGTAATGATAGTTATTGGTAAGGTTGGTTTTGTCATGGGACATCAGCTGATTTTAGTTGCTTCTGCTAAAACCCCTTGATAAAACCAACAATGTTTAAGTATACCCAACCAATAGCTAATATTACTTCAACAGACCATATTAGTAATTCTTAACACCGAAACTAGTATCATCAAACTATAGCTAAAAATGGTTGCTTCCGCTAAAACCCCTTGATATATCCAACAAATGTTTAAGTATACCCTACCAATAGCTAATATTACTTAAACATACAATATTAGTTATTCTTAACACCGAAACTAGTATCATCAAACTATAGCTAAAAATGGTTGCTTCCGGTAAAACCCCTTGATATATCCAACAAATGTTTAAGTATACCCTACCAATAGCTAATATTACTTAAACATACAATATTAGTTATTCTTAACACTGAAACTAGTATCATCAAACTTAGCTAAATATGGTTGCTTTTACTAAAACAATAATAAATCCAATTAATAGTTTTGTTTACCTTACCAGCAGCTATTATTACTTCCGATTTGTTAGTCTAATATTCTAACCAAAATCCATACGTTAAGACCGTATTATTAAAATTGCTTGTTTCTATATACTCGTATACTAATATGCAAAAATGAAACATATTATTTTTACATTTGCATATTAGTATCTATAGAAACAAAGATTTGTTTGAAACTTCAGTACATTCCCTAAGTTAACAATATCGGTTATGCTAAATTTACACCAGTCATTTGAAAACATTACAGTTTGTAACAATAAAGTTCTATTATATTTTTACTTCTTACACTTAACATTATTCATGAAAATCCAACAAATGTTATTTTTGCTCTGACTACCCAGTAACTAATTCTACCAAGAAACACCATTATTAAGTACAGTAAATGTCCTTAACTTATGTCGTGCATAACACGGTTACGAAATTAGAAAATATTATTGGGTAGTCAGAGATATTGAAATTATAAAGAAAATAAAATATTTTTTTTTGAATCGTGTTTTTATTTCAGTACTCAATTTATAAATACCTACAAAACAATTAAATGAACATGACAAAAGTACAACCTTAGTTATCGAAACAAGAAGAACCTCCTTGGGTTATAAACTTTCATCAAAGGACCCTGCAGTGGGTATATGAAAAATGGTTTTAAGTCATATTTACAGAATTATTGGCCCCTTCGTATCGAAACGTCCCAAAAGCAAATAGTCCTATTAGCATAATGACCTAAAAGCAAATTGTCCCATTAGCAAAATGACCCGAAAGCAGAACGTCCCTTTCGCAAAACAACCTAAAAGTAAGTCGTCCTATTATCAGGTTGCCCTTTTAGCAAAACGTCCCGGAAGCGAAACGCCATGAAATCAGAATGACCTAAAAGCAAAATGTCCTATAAGCAGAACGTCCCATGGTGTAGAGACAAGAAAAAAAACGGCCAGGGGCCCGTTTAAAAAATATTATTTTAATTCAGTTGAAGCAAAATAAATTAACAATGTGTTCAATCAACTAGCTCTTCTTAATAATTCCTGCCACATACTACTACATACAAACTTTTTTCTTGTCTCTACACCATGGGACGTTCTGCTTATAGGACATTTTGCTTTTAGGTCATTCTGATTTCATGGCGTTTCGCTTTCGGGACGTTTTGCTAAAAGGGTAACCTGATAATAGGACGACTTGCTTTTAGGTCGTTTTGCGAAAGGGACGCTCTGCTTTCGGGTCATTTTGCTAATGGGACAATTTGCTTTTAGGTCATTATGCTAATAGGACTATTTGATTTTGGGACGTTTCGATACGAAGGGTTTTTGGCATATGTAGGTTTTAACTTCCTTATTAATTAATTCAATAACATAATTAATATGAAATGCAAAGTATTCGTGCAATAATTATACAGTTTGATCTATTTTAATGACTTATTTTTTGCAAAACAAATGTCAGTCCCATTGACGGAAGACATTAGCTGCGAAGTAACATTAAGGTAAACGTCCAAGTTATCGACGCTGTACTAGTATATGGCATGGGCACACTATGTCACAGCAATATGGGTTAAATTCGCACTAAGACGTTTTATTTTATTTGACTTTAAGCCTTGTCACTTTGACATATAGTGCCCATGCCATATTTAGTATAGCGTTGAGTACTCGGACGTTTACCTTTATTTTATACAGCAAAAGCTTTTGTTTTTTTTTATATTAGCAACTAGTCATTTGCGGTGCTTGCGCTCATATTCAAATGTAAATAGGTAGTTGAATCCTACACTATGCCAAAATTGCAGTTTTGACTAAACACCATTTTTTTATATACCCACTGCGGAGTCCTTTTAAAACTTGACATACGGTCTATAATATTAAAGGTAATTTAATTACAAAACAATTACATGAACATGACAAAAATACAACCTTAGCCTTGCATCTGGCAAAATAAAATAAAAACCCTTATTCAAGCCTCATTGCTGAGACTAACAGCGATCTTATATTACTAAGTCTAACTATATTGTCGGTTTTAAACCTTTATACAGAATTACAATACAATAAAATCCATTTTCTAAATTTAACAATGTATTATTTATTTAAGTGTGAATGTAGCGAAATAGGTAAGATTAATGAATTCTAATACAATTTTGAATTACGAAACCAATGGTGATAAACTTATAACACAGAGAAATGTATTTTTAATACATTTCGAACTTAGTACTAGAGTTTGGCTCAGTGCCATTTATGCAGAATTACTATAAGAGATTGACATGTTACTAATACAAGAAAACTAGGTTATAAATAATGTTACGTTAATGACAAGGTTATGGGTCAATCTACTAATACAAAAAAATATGCAGTCCGGTTAGGTTATGTGTTAATAACTTTCACAGCAGCGTGCTATGAAAGTTAAACACGGGTCTGTTATGGGGACCAGCCCAAGTCATAATTCAGGTAGTATCTTCGATTAGATCGATATATATATTGTAAGGCTATTCAGACAATCGAGAGTGTGACCTATTAGTCGTAAACTTGTTATAGTATATATGTATTCATTTGTTTACGATCTATGTATATACGTAATGTCTTTTCCGGTATTTGGATGGTAAGAGCTCTGTCCCACTGACGTCCACTTTTTTGCGGGTACAGTTTCTGCAGGATCCAGTTTTCTGTAGTATGCGTGCAGTATCCCGCAAACGGAATGCTCATGTGAACGTTACTATATATTAGTGCGTATGCTACTAAAACGGAATCCTGCAGAAAACCGTATCCCGCAAAAAACTGGACGTCAGTGGGAAAGAGCTCTTAGAAGACAATTCCGGCAAGCAGTGAGGGCAACCATGGATCGAGACCGAGGGAGAAAAATCATCACTAAGGAAGAAAGCAATATGCCTGGTATATAAGACAAGCAGTTTGTTCGAAGCTGGAATGAGTGTCCATTGACTTTACTACTAGAGTTTGGCTCAGTGCCATTTATGCAGAATTACTATAAGAGATTGACATGTTACTAATACAAGAAAACTAGGTTATAAATAATGTTACGTTAATGACAAGGTTATGGGTCAATCTACTAATACAAAAAATATGCAGTCCGGTTAGGTTATGTGTTAATAACTTTCACAGCAGCGTGCTATGAAAGTTAAACACGGGTCTGTTATGGGGACCAGCCCAAGTCATAATTCAGGTAGTATCTTCGATTAGATCGATATATATATTGTAAGGCTATTCAGACAATCGAGAGTGTGACCTATTAGTCGTAAACTTGTTATAGTATATATGTATTCATTTGTTTACGATCTATGTATATACGTAATGTCTTTTCCGGTATTTGGATGGTAAGAGCTCTGTCCCACTGACGTCCACTTTTTTGCGGGTACAGTTTCTGCAGGATCCAGTTTTCTGTAGTATGCGTGCAGTATCCCGCAAACGGAATGCTCATGTGAACGTTACTATATATTAGTGCGTATGCTACTAAAACGGAATCCTGCAGAAAACCGTATCCCGCAAAAAACTGGATGTCAGTGGGAAAGAGCTCTTAGAAGACAATTCCGGCAAGCAGTGAGGGCAACCATGGATCGAGACCGAGGGAGAAAAATCATCACTAAGGAAGAAAGCAATATGCCTGGTATATAAGACAAGCAGTTTGTTCGAAGCTGGAATGAGTGTCCATTGACTTTACTACTAGAGTTTGGCTCAGTGCCATTTATGCAGAATTACTATAAGAGATTGACATGTTACTAATACAAGAAAACTAGGTTATAAATAATGTTACGTTAATGACAAGGTTATGGGTCAATCTACTAATACAAAAAATATGCAGTCCGGTTAGGTTATGTGTTAATAACATTCACAGCAGCGTGCTATGAAAGTTAAACACGGGTCTGTTATGGGGACCAGCCCAAGTCATAATTCAGGTAGTATCTTCGATTAGATCGATATATATATTGTAAGGCTATTCAGACAATCGAGAGTGTGACCTATTAGTCGTAAACTTGTTATAGTATATATGTATTCATTTGTTTACGATCTATGTATATACGTAATGTCTTTTCCGGTATTTGGATGGTAAGAGCTCTGTCCCACTGACGTCCACTTTTTTGCGGGTACAGTTTCTGCAGGATCCAGTTTTCTGTAGTATGCGTGCAGTATCCCGCAAACGGAATGCTCATGTGAACGTTACTATATATTAGTGCGTATGCTACTAAAACGGAATCCTGCAGAAAACCGTATCCCGCAAAAAACTGGACGTCAGTGGGAAAGAGCTCTTAGAAGACAATTCCGGCAAGCAGTGAGGGCAACCATGGATCGAGACCGAGGGAGAAAAATCATCACTAAGGAAGAAAGCAATATGCCTGATATATAAGACAAGCAGTTTGTTCGAAGCTGGAATGAGTGTCCATTGACTTTACTACTAGAGTTTGGCTCAGTGCCATTTATGCAGAATTACTATAAGAGATTGACATGTTACTAATACAAGAAAACTAGGTTATAAATAATGTTACGTTAATGACAAGGTTATGGGTCAATCTACTAATACAAAAAATATGCAGTCCGGTTAGGTTATGTGTTAATAACTTTCACAGCAGCGTGCTATGAAAGTTAAACACGGGTCTGTTATGGGGACCAGCCCAAGTCATAATTCAGGTAGTATCTTCGATTAGATCGATATATATATTGTAAGGCTATTCAGACAATCGAGAGTGTGACCTATTAGTCGTAAACTTGTTATAGTATATATGTATTCATTTGTTTACGATCTATGTATATACGTAATGTCTTTTCCGGTATTTGGATGGTAAGAGCTCTGTCCCACTGACGTCCACTTTTTTGCGGGTACAGTTTCTGCAGGATCCAGTTTTCTGTAGTATGCGTGCAGTATCCCGCAAACGGAATGCTCATGTGAACGTTACTATATATTAGTGCGTATGCTACTAAAACGGAATCCTGCAGAAAACCGTATCCCGCAAAAAACTGGACGTCAGTGGGAAAGAGCTCTTAGAAGACAATTCCGGCAAGCAGTGAGGGCAACCATGGATCGAGACCGAGGGAGAAAAATCATCACTAAGGAAGAAAGCAATATGCCTGATATATAAGACAAGCAGTTTGTTCGAAGCTGGAATGAGTGTCCATTGACTTTACTACTAGAGTTTGGCTCAGTGCCATTTATGCAGAATTACTATAAGAGATTGACATGTTACTAATACAAGAAAACTAGGTTATAAATAATGTTACGTTAATGACAAGGTTATGGGTCAATCTACTAATACAAAAAATATGCAGTCCGGTTAGGTTATGTGTTAATAACTTTCACAGCAGCGTGCTATGAAAGTTAAACACGGGTCTGTTATGGGGACCAGCCCAAGTCATAATTCAGGTAGTATCTTCGATTAGATCGATATATATATTGTAAGGCTATTCAGACAATCGAGAGTGTGACCTATTAGTCGTAAACTTGTTATAGTATATATGTATTCATTTGTTTACGATCTATGTATATACGTAATGTCTTTTCCGGTATTTGGATGGTAAGAGCTCTGTCCCACTGACGTCCACTTTTTTGCGGGTACAGTTTCTGCAGGATCCAGTTTTCTGTAGTATGCGTGCAGTATCCCGCAAACGGAATGCTCATGTGAACGTTACTATATATTAGTGCGTATGCTACTAAAACGGAATCCTGCAGAAAACCGTATCCCGCAAAAAACTGGACGTCAGTGGGAAAGAGCTCTTAGAAGACAATTCCGGCAAGCAGTGAGGGCAACCATGGATCGAGACCGAGGGAGAAAAATCATCACTAAGGAAGAAAGCAATATGCCTGGTATATAAGACAAGCAGTTTGTTCGAAGCTGGAATGAGTGTCCATTGACTTTACTACTAGAGTTTGGCTCAGTGCCATTTATGCAGAATTACTATAAGAGATTGACATGTTACTAATACAAGAAAACTAGGTTATAAATAATGTTACGTTAATGACAAGGTTATGGGTCAATCTACTAATACAAAAAATATGCAGTCCGGTTAGGTTATGTGTTAATAACTTTCACAGCAGCGTGCTATGAAAGTTAAACACGGGTCTGTTATGGGGACCAGCCCAAGTCATAATTCAGGTAGTATCTTCGATTAGATCGATATATATATTGTAAGGCTATTCAGACAATCGAGAGTGTGACCTATTAGTCGTAAACTTGTTATAGTATATATGTATTCATTTGTTTACGATCTATGTATATACGTAATGTCTTTTCCGGTATTTGGATGGTAAGAGCTCTGTCCCACTGACGTCCACTTTTTTGCGGGTACAGTTTCTGCAGGATCCAGTTTTCTGTAGTATGCGTGCAGTATCCCGCAAACGGAATGCTCATGTGAACGTTACTATATATTAGTGCGTATGCTACTAAAACGGAATCCTGCAGAAAACCGTATCCCGCAAAAAACTGGACGTCAGTGGGAAAGAGCTCTTAGAAGACAATTCCGGCAAGCAGTGAGGGCAACCATGGATCGAGACCGAGGGAGAAAAATCATCACTAAGGAAGAAAGCAATATGCCTGGTATATAAGACAAGCAGTTTGTTCGATTGATTGACTTGATTTCAGGCATGGCCATTCATTAACCATTGATGTTAGTGTAGCGTTACTCTCGTAAGTATTCTTTTTTCGATACGCGCAAGTATTCTTCCATTTTTCCTCAACCAAGGGCCATGGGTCACGGTTGAATTTTAGCCACTGTTCATCAGTTCCTGGAAGTATTCAGAATCTGAACCAGCACAAATAGAAAACTTATATTTTAATTTCTACCTACTTTCGTGCCGTTTATGCCCCCTATTGCTCGTGCCGTGCCGTGACAAAGCTTCCACTACTTAATCGATCGTTTAAAAAAATTAAGGCTCGCTCGATGTCGGCAGTTGCTAATGAGACACGATACCAAAAAGATTTTGTTTACAGACGAAAACATTTTTACTGTAGAAGAAAAGTTTAATTGATAAAACAACAAAGTTTATAAATGCCAAATGGTCAAAAGAGGTCCCGCCTTCTGTGCGAAATGTCCAGCGAACGCATCACCCAGCTAGTGTTATGGTGTGGTGGAGTGCTTCATATAAAGGTTCAACGGAGTTGCATTTTTGCCAACATGGAGTTAAGGCGAAGGCACATAATTACCAGACTGTTATCGTGAAAGGTGTTGTGAAACCACTATCGAATACCCTTTTTTAGGGTTCCGTAGTCAACAAGGAACCCTTATAGTTTCGCCATGTCCATAAGGCCGTTAGCATTTATGCAGAATTACTATAAGAGATTGACATGTTACTAATACAAGAAAACTAGGTTATAAATAATAATACGTTAATGACAAGGTTATGGGTCAATCTACTAATACAAAAAATATGCAGTCCGGTTAGGTTATGTGTTAATAACATTCACAGCAGCGTGCTATGAAAGTTAAACACGGGTCTGTTATGGGGACCAGCCCAAGTCATAATTCAGGTAGTATCTTCGATTAGATCGATATATATATTGTAAGGCTATTCAGACAATCGAGAGTGTGACCTATTAGTCGTAAACTTGTTATAGTATATATGTATTCATTTGTTTACGATCTATGTATATACGTAATGTCTTTTCCGGTATTTGGATGGTAAGAGCTCTGTCCCACTGACGTCCACTTTTTTGCGGGTACAGTTTCTGCAGGATCCAGTTTTCTGTAGTATGCGTGCAGTATCCCGCAAACGGAATGCTCATGTGAACGTTACTATATATTAGTGCGTATGCTACTAAAACGGAATCCTGCAGAAAACCGTATCCCGCAAAAAACTGGACGTCAGTGGGAAAGAGCTCTTAGAAGACAATTCCGGCAAGCAGTGAGGGCAACCATGGATCGAGACCGAGGGAGAAAAATCATCACTAAGGAAGAAAGCAATATGCCTGATATATAAGACAAGCAGTTTGTTCGAAGCTGGAATGAGTGTCCATTGACTTTACTACTAGAGTTTGGCTCAGTGCCATTTATGCAGAATTACTATAAGAGATTGACATGTTACTAATACAAGAAAACTAGGTTATAAATAATGTTACGTTAATGACAAGGTTATGGGTCAATCTACTAATACAAAAAATATGCAGTCCGGTTAGGTTATGTGTTAATAACTTTCACAGCAGCGTGCTATGAAAGTTAAACACGGGTCTGTTATGGGGACCAGCCCAAGTCATAATTCAGGTAGTATCTTCGATTAGATCGATATATATATTGTAAGGCTATTCAGACAATCGAGAGTGTGACCTATTAGTCGTAAACTTGTTATAGTATATATGTATTCATTTGTTTACGATCTATGTATATACGTAATGTCTTTTCCGGTATTTGGATGGTAAGAGCTCTGTCCCACTGACGTCCACTTTTTTGCGGGTACAGTTTCTGCAGGATCCAGTTTTCTGTAGTATGCGTGCAGTATCCCGCAAACGGAATGCTCATGTGAACGTTACTATATATTAGTGCGTATGCTACTAAAACGGAATCCTGCAGAAAACCGTATCCCGCAAAAAACTGGACGTCAGTGGGAAAGAGCTCTTAGAAGACAATTCCGGCAAGCAGTGAGGGCAACCATGGATCGAGACCGAGGGAGAAAAATCATCACTAAGGAAGAAAGCAATATGCCTGGTATATAAGACAAGCAGTTTGTTCGATTGATTGACTTGATTTCAGGCATGGCCATTCATTAACCATTGATGTTAGTGTAGCGTTACTCTCGTAAGTATTCTTTTTTCGATACGCGCAAGTATTCTTCCATTTTTCCTCAACCAAGGGCCATGGGTCACGGTTGAATTTTAGCCACTGTTCATCAGTTCCTGGAAGTATTCAGAATCTGAACCAGCACAAATAGAAAACTTATATTTTAATTTCTACCTACTTTCGTGCCGTTTATGCCCCCTATTGCTCGTGCCGTGCCGTGACAAAGCTTCCACTACTTAATCGATCGTTTAAAAAAATTAAGGCTCGCTCGATGTCGGCAGTTGCTAATGAGACACGATACCAAAAAGATTTTGTTTACAGACGAAAACATTTTTACTGTAGAAGAAAAGTTTAATTGATAAAACAACAAAGTTTATAAATGCCAAATGGTCAAAAGAGGTCCCGCCTTCTGTGCGAAATGTCCAGCGAACGCATCACCCAGCTAGTGTTATGGTGTGGTGGAGTGCTTCATATAAAGGTTCAACGGAGTTGCATTTTTGCCAACATGGAGTTAAGGCGAAGGCACATAATTACCAGACTGTTATCGTGAAAGGTGTTGTGAAACCACTATCGAATACCCTTTTTTAGGGTTCCGTAGTCAACAAGGAACCCTTATAGTTTCGCCATGTCCATAAGGCCGTTAGCATTTATGCAGAATTACTATAAGAGATTGACATGTTACTAATACAAGAAAACTAGGTTATAAATAATAATACGTTAATGACAAGGTTATGGGTCAATCTACTAATACAAAAAATATGCAGTCCGGTTAGGTTATGTGTTAATAACATTCACAGCAGCGTGCTATGAAAGTTAAACACGGGTCTGTTATGGGGACCAGCCCAAGTCATAATTCAGGTAGTATCTTCGATTAGATCGATATATATATTGTAAGGCTATTCAGACAATCGAGAGTGTGACCTATTAGTCGTAAACTTGTTATAGTATATATGTATTCATTTGTTTACGATCTATGTATATACGTAATGTCTTTTCCGGTATTTGGATGGTAAGAGCTCTGTCCCACTGACGTCCACTTTTTTGCGGGTACAGTTTCTGCAGGATCCAGTTTTCTGTAGTATGCGTGCAGTATCCCGCAAACGGAATGCTCATGTGAACGTTACTATATATTAGTGCGTATGCTACTAAAACGGAATCCTGCAGAAAACCGTATCCCGCAAAAAACTGGACGTCAGTGGGAAAGAGCTCTTAGAAGACAATTCCGGCAAGCAGTGAGGGCAACCATGGATCGAGACCGAGGGAGAAAAATCATCACTAAGGAAGAAAGCAATATGCCTGGTATATAAGACAAGCAGTTTGTTCGAAGCTGGAATGAGCGTCCATTGGCTGTGGCGTCAATTGGATGTAAGGAGCAATTGGATATTAACAGAGTCCGTAGGTTATGGAGCCTATTGAGCTGCGTACGAATTTGAGCGGCTCAGCCTGAGGTATGCTTGCCCCGCGCGGCGCGCTGCTCGCGAGCCAATTTGTTGCACATAAACATACGCGGGTGAGGCAGCAGCAAATTTACGTACAAACTCGATTAAACATGCACGGGTCATCCACTTGCTCAAATTCAAACAAGGCAGAACGTGTCGGTCTGCCCGCGGCAAGCTCGGATACACGTCCAAATCACGCGAGGTACGCACACTAAGGCGCCTTTGAGCACGGTCAAAAGAGCGCCTCGAGAGAGTATGGTGTCAATTGGATATCGAAGGAAGGCTCCTAATATTCAATCTTTAAACTATATGAAAATCCGATTGACACTGTACCCTATAGACGATTGATCCTTACATCCAATTGACGCCAAAGCCAATGGACGCTCATTCCAGCTTTGAACAAACTGCTGGTTTTATATTGCATCACTTTCATCCCGCTATTCAGATAAAGAAAGAACTTTCAGAGTACTTTCAGAGTATGAGTGATGAAAATGATTCACCAAGAGTTCAAGCTAAATTTTCGCTTTCGAGGAAGCACGCTGGATCTCTTTAACTTTCTAGTTTGATTATAATATCTGTCCACAAGTTTGCCCTTCGCTAGCATGGTGTTTTGGTGACCCATAGTTCTACTTGGAACATAATAGGCTTCCTGGAAGAGTTAACTAAGTAAGTAAATATGCCTTATACTCTGTTGACCATAACCGCACAATTTCTATAGCAATTGCTTCAAAATCAACTTATGACATTTTCCGAAAAGTTTTGAGATAATATTCGCCTACAGCATGTACTAAATTATTGCGCGAGCTAGTATCTAATTTCTTTTTTGAATAGCTTGTAGAACTTGTTGCCCTTTCGTATTTTCTGCTAATACGTGTTGTAAATTGAACTAAAACAATTATAAGAAATGTGCTTAATGTAAACAAGAACTTGGGCTTAACTTTAACTCACACACCCCAAGCACTAGGAGCTGCAAAGAACTTAACAGTTACATTGGATATTTCCCCAATGGAACTACAAGACAGAGTAGGTTATGAAGCCTATTGGATATACGGATTGTCCAAAGAGTATGATGTCAATTTGATATCGAAGGGGCTGGCCCGCCCAGGAGGCAACGGTATAAGTGATCGCAGATAGATAGACCTGAACTGGCCTCAAGCACAAGACCTTAATATTTAAATATATCGTACCCTACAGTAAGTATCACCGTTTGCTAAAGTATGATAATTACATGGAAATATAATTATTTCACTTGCATCAAGCATTGTCCAATCCTGACCGATATCAGTCATATTTAACTGATACGATCTAAGATGCTCATTAAACCCGAAACAAGTGATTTTTACACATAACAAAAGTGTGTCCTCAGATTTCGTGTGAAGTATGTACTTCAGAATGTAAAACTGGTAGCCCTTAACGGACGGTAAGGTAATTATATTATTAGTAACATATTTAATGCTATTGTATTCAACCCATTGAACTTTATTATCTAAACAAATATTAGGTGGGATACATTTTAGAATATCTGTCAAGTTTATTATATCAGAATTATCAACTTTCCCAATTTTAATTTTTGTCTTTAATTCTTCTCCACTTTGCATTCTACTAGCTACGTTTAATAATTGATCCTTTACCATTAAAGTGTGAGGTAAATTTTTTCTTGAAGTAGTATTATTGGCGATATATTTAAGTACTTTGTGCTTTGCTTCAAAACGCATACACCACAAATTTCTGAGTGGACCCAAATTTCGCATCACATGTGGGTAGTGAATCATGAAATGGTGCTTCGGTTTCAAATTATCTTTGAATAGTTTAACATACTCAATATTATGTTCCGCTATCAATGACTCTAAATGACAAATTGAGTTTTCATTAACACTTCTATCTAAAACTGTTTCCACAATTTGGACAAGAATTAAAAGAAAATTCCAAACGAAGTCATCATCAGGTATTAAATCCCCAAGCACAAGGGGTAAGGAATAAATCAATGTCATCATTTCCGAAGCACTTGTATGTAACCTCTTATTCAACAAATACTCTCTCTTTATTATTCCAGGAATATTTTTACGTGGTGAAAAATTAAACATTTGGATACGATTATTAAGAGTGTTTAAATCGAAAAACTTCGCATTTTCAGTGTAATATAAGATTATATGGCAGAGATCGTAATGGCACACTCCTTCGAAGATATCATGCATAATATCAACGCTTAAGTTTTCTACTACGTGAAACGTAGACAATGAGTTAAACACACATTCTTCGCGAATGCCAGTATTGCGTGGATCATTTAAACGGACGTCAATCTCATAATTTTCTCGGGTGCGCAATAATTGATCATTCTGTTTATATTCTGTAGTCATATGACTTTTATGTCCCTTGCAAATTCTGCAATAATAATTACTAGAGAAAGATTTACTGAAACCTAAAGCAGTATTTAATCCAAGGTTGTCACCCAAGATTAAAGCCAGTTTGAAATATAATTTAACTGGACCATCAGGACCCTCAATTTTTACACCTCTGTGTTCCAATATACGTAACTCTTTCAAAAGTTCACGAAATATAATCCCATTGCTAAATGACTTATCAGAAGTATAGTGAAGCATTGCAACAATTATATTTTCTAGCATAGCCGAGTACTTAGGTGGAAGACAGGCTATTTGGCAATATGTACCAGCAATCGCTTGGCGACCAGCATGACTTCCTAAAGCGTTTCCACATTCAAAGTCGTCAAAGTAAATGTCAGGTTGTGTTCGTAAAATCAATCAACAAATCTACTATATCTAACAAAGACCACTCCAACCATGTTATTTGTTATTGCAGCATGTAATCTCAAGTTGGTTCAACTACAAACATTCGGTTACTTTTACTAAAACAGCAGTAGTATGTTCAACAAAACCATTTGTTAATATTACCGAATAAAATAGTGAATTATAATAAAGTTTATTCGTTATTAATACTGAAGCAGTGCTGTTTAGTTAACCTTTAATAATTGTTTATTTTAATCAGAGTGTGTTCGTAAAATCAATCAACTAATCTACTATATCTAACAAAGACCACTCCAACTATGTTATTTGTTATTGCAACATGTAATCTCAAGTTGGTTCTACCACAAATATTCGGTTACTTTTATTAAAACAGCAGGGTTGTGTTCAGCAAAAATATTTATTACTTTTACTGAGTAAAATGGTAAATTCAAATAAATTGTATCCGTAATAAATACTAAATCATTGCTTTTTAGTTACACTATAATACTCATTTGTTTTAATCGAGAGGTGTTCGTGAAATCAATCATCAAATCTTATATATATCTAACAAAAACCAATCCAACAAGATTTTTTTGTTGTTGCAACTGGTACTCCTAAGTTGGTTCAACCGATAACATGTTTTATTTTAACAATATTAAACTGTTTCATTTTTAACCGACTTCAAAAAAGGAGGTTATCAATTCGAACTAAGTTTTTTTTTTTTTGTATGTATGTTACTCGATATCTCCGAGAACTGTGAACCGATTTTAATTTAAAAATTTTTAATCGAAAGGGTATAACTTCGAGTTGGTCCCGTGCGTTGAAGTTGGTTTTATTTTTTGTTATAATGAAATCAATATTTAGCAAAATTTGTTAAGAGTCCGCAGTAGGCTCGGCCGAATTTCACCTTCCCATACAAACGTAGTTACGCTCTCATTTTAAAACTATGTGTTGGATTGTGACGAAACTTTGCATATACAATGGCATGAGGTATATCTATGTCTGTAATTAGTTTACATGGTTCCAGTTTATAAAACAAACGAAATACAGCAAAAACAAGTTTTGTATGAAAAACTTAAATTCGCTGTATTTTTTTTACTATGGTATCTGAAGCCACATAAACTAATTACAGACCTGGATATACCTCATGTCATTGCACATGAAAATTTTCGTTACAATCCAACACGTAGTTTTAAAATGAGAGCGTAACTACGTTTGTATGGAGAATCGAGCTTACTGCAGACTCTTAATACGAATAATAAACGGATATATTCAACAAAGATAAATCAAATCAAAATTACTGTTCTGTTAAATTGTAATAATTAGTAAATTCGAAAACAAATCAGGTAATTTAAACATGTTAGTTTTGTACTAACTACCATAACTGTCATTAATATGAACCGATTCAGGAATCAGTAAATATTTTGTTGTATGTAACTAAACTATTGAGTAACTTTAAACAAATTTTTGGTTTAAATTACTGAATGCATACAACAAATCTAAATTTGTAATTTTAACCAAATTAGTAGGAACTTTTGTTGTCTAAAAAACCAAACTAACTGTTAAATATATACAAAACAGCATTTTACCATGACGTCCTTGTTACTTCAACACCGCGATTGATTTCAACTTAAAAGAATAGTTAATTTAAACATGACAGCTTTGTACTAATTACCATAACTGTCATTAATATGAACCGATTCAGGAATCAGTAAATATTTTGTTGAATGTACCGAGTCCTAACTAAAGTTATAAGTAATTATAAACAAATTTTTGGTTTAAATTACTAAATGTAATCAAACAATCAAATTTTGTAATTTCAACCAAAATGTTAAGTACTGGCTTCTGCGTATCAACCAAACTAACGGTTAAATTTACAAAATCTAATTTTACCATTTTGTCCTTGTTACCACAGCAAGTTTTTTTGTTATTCTAACTAAATAGGTTTGGTAAACGTAACAAAGTCATATTTGTTACTTGGAGCAAGACGGTTTTGTAGCGGTTTTGTTAAATTAACCAATTCCTAGTCAATTTAACCGACAAAAATTCAACCGAGATCCTTTTCGTTAAATCAACGTGTAGTGTTCTCTCAGTGTATAAAAATTAAAATGTTATTTATTTTATTTTGTTTAAAAACCAACATAGACTCCTAATCATTGACGTTGTTAATTTTAAGTGCAGTTGTATGTTGTGAAATAAATGAATCTGAATCTGATGCGGTCCAAAATTATTATACTTAGTCCCCCGCGGCTATGAAGTCAATCCTGACACGTCATGCCTCTAGGGTTGTTACACGTTCGATCATTGTATCGATAAAATTCGAGTCAAGTGTGAGTTAAGTCGAATGCGAACTACTAACTGTAATAAAAAAATATTTATCAGATGTTAATGAAGGAAAGTGAAAAAAACGTCTAGGTAGGTAGAGATAATGGCACTAGGTATTAATAGCCAAAAATATGCACAAGTTTAGCACAATCAAAATTATCAACCTTTGGAAGCGATCAAGGCAATACTTAAAATTGTTTTATCATACCTATTGACGTTTCATTGAATTTATTGACAGGAAATATGGTAAATAAAAAATTATTTTGCATTCCAATTTAAAAAGTTTTCTTTAGATAAAAAGAGTTCCATTCCAAGAGGTTAGTACTAAAGAAACACACGCATCTATTTATTAATATTTATAATTAACTGAAGGAGAATATTACTAATATAACTAATTTTACAATTAAGTAATACGTTTAATTTACATCACACACACACACATGCACATCATCATAAATCATAAACAATATTTTTGGCTATACGAACTTCTTAACGTGTATCGATATATTGTCTGTGATATTATTGCCACTCACTATTCTGTCACACGCAATAAGTAAATATGTATTTTTTTCTTTTGGTCGACATTGTCATTATTCAGAAACTTCATAGTTGCGCAATGTGTCAGAATTGACTTCATAGCCGCGGGGGACTGTAATAAGTAATAATAATAATAATAATCGCGACGTAGTAGCAGTAGACGGAAACTTCACCCCGCTCTCCAAGGAAACGAAACGAAGGAAGGCAAACGAGAACTGGCGCAGACTTAAAGTAATGAGCGCCGAGGACCGCAGGTCGGTGTGGAGGAGCAAGGAGCTACACGGGCGGTTCTACAAGGCCCTCACAGGGCCCGATGTAGATCTGCTCGCGTCGGTGAACTGGCTACGTTTCGGGGATTTCTTCGGGGAAACCGAAGGTTTTGTCTGTGCAATTGCGGACGAAGTTATTATGACGAACAATTACCGGAGGTATATTCTGAAGGACGGCACGGTCGACATTTGTCGGGCATGCCGCCGTCCCGGGGAGTCACTCAGGCATATTATCTCCGGTTGTCGTCATCTTGCTAACGGCGAGTACTTGCACAGACATAACCTTGTAGCCAGAATTATTCACCAGCAACTTGCTCTTCTATACGGTCTTGTGGTCTCCGAAGTGCCTTACTATAAGTACACACCTGCGCCAGTTCTCGAAAAGGGTCGTGCCATCGATCTGTCATCACAGACAGGACTATTCTTGCCAATAGGCCTGATATCGTGCTGACTGATCGATCGAAACGCCAGGCAGTGCTCGTCGACATCACCATCCCCCATGACGAGAACCTCTTGAAGGCCGAGAAGGACAAAGCCAGCAAGTACCTAGACCTGGCTCACGAGGTAACCGCCATGTGGGATGTTGATTCGACGATCATCGTCCCGATAGTCGTTTTGGCGAACGGTTTAATAGCGAAGAGTCTCGACCATCACCTCAAGAGACTCTCGCTAGATGGCTGGGTCAGATACAGAAGGCGGTACTCCTGGATACTGCGCGGATAGTCAGGAGGTTCCTGTCTCTGTCGCCCTGACCACCGGCAGCTTAGGCCCCGCCTCGCTGCCGGTGGTACCCTAGGTTAGGTTTTTATAATGATTTTATGTCTTGTATGTATAGTTTTATATTTTACTTTTTATATAATTATTGTAAAAACCTAGCTTAAGAAGAAAATTTAATAAAGTGAATAATAATAAATAATAAATATTAGTGGACAATCTTACACAAATCGACCTAGTCCCATAGTAAGCTCATTAAGGCTTGTGTTATGGGTACTAGACGACGATATATATAATAGATATATATATATAAATACTTAAATACATATAAAACTTCCATGACTCAGAAACAAATATTCATGCTCATCACAAAAATATTTGCCCTTACCGGGATTCGAACCCAGGACCTTCAGCTTCGTGGGCAGCGTCACTACCCACTAGGCTAACCGGTCGTCACTGTAATGTGTGTGTGTACTGTGTGTTACGTTACTACGTAATTCCCAGATTCCCATTCGCCATTGCCCAGAATCTTATTCAAATAACGAGAGCTGTATAACAGTTTCTAAATTGCCAATGAAAGTGCAATGGTTGTTTTGAGGTACACTTTGTACCTAACCTAGCCCAAAAAAATGATAATATTAAATCTTCAAAGCATTTTCTAGCAAAACTGGCAAACTTTACCTCTTTTTATTAAGGGGCTGCCCGAGGTTTTCATAGATTTTTGACAAGTTTTGAATCGTATCTCCTACTTTTGCACTACAGATATAATTATAAATCAAACGGTTATCGGTTCTTCCATCTTTATCTCCATTTTTGTCTACCGGATTTTCTAAGAAATGAATACATCATTTGATATGTTTTTTTTAAACATTGTCTAAAAAAACACTTATTTCGTATTTCTATTGACGTGAAAGACCTAACATATACGAAATCTACATATTTGGGTTTGTCTATGACGTCTCTAAAAACTTGTCCAGGGTTTTCATTTTAAACTAATTAACACAAAAGTTATGGCCACAAAACCAGTTTTTTGGCCTAAAATTGTTCAACTTTGATGCCAAATATCTCGAAAACAATGAACTTTGAAGTAAATATGGGATACTTACTATATTGCTTAAAGCCGTTGCTGTTAATATAAGCTACAAAAAACATTAGAAAACTAAGGGATTCAGATCGAAGGTCATTGGCGTATGGGAGGCCCTTAAAACATTATAGAAGTAGGTGTATTATATTACGACAGACAACGCTAAAATTGGCCTTAAAAATCTATATTGTAGCGCTTATTTCCCGTGCAATAACAAAACAATCGATGGAGAATAGGCGAGGTTAACACCTCATGATGCAACAACAAAAATATCGGGCCGATAGGGGAAACACGGGAAAGGTTAATTATTTCTTTCCCGCATCTCCCCTGCGTCTGACAGGCGTCACGCCATATTAAAGAAAAGGATAACTTCCCAGGGTTCCGTAGAAGAAAAGTAGGTAGTCTGGCCAGGGAAAGATTAGCCTTTTTTTATATGGCAGCAGTAATATCATTGTAAAATGCGTCAAACGTCTTTAATTAGTATGAGGTCCTCAAATTGATACTTGATATGGTAACGAAGAAAGTAACTGTACCATAGTAAATTGGTCTGTTTTTTTGTCCAGAGCGGTTCGAACTTACGACGTTAACTTCAATGTCATAATTTAATTGTTTTTTTTTACATCGGCATACGAAGGGTATAGAGAATGAAAGGGTGGGTTGCTGCGAATATTATTCACATTGAAGAATATCATTAAATACCGGCCAATTGCGTGTCGGGCCATGCGTAGTGTAGAGTTCCGTAGTTGCCTGTCTGTATTTGTTTCATCGACACGCGCCAAGTAAATGGTGCGGTTGCGTCCGACGAATTTGTACGAATATTTGGCCTTTTACGTTGGTCGATTATTACTCGGTAACTGGTTATGCCTACTTAGCCGTGATAGATTTCCTTTTAAATTCATTATATGAACTACTGCCACGAATTTTCACATTCCCAGTAGTAGCCATTTAGCCGGTAGGGGGGAAGGATTTTTTTTCAATATTTTATTCTAGTAGTAAAGGGTTACTGAGCTAAGCCGAAGACGGACAGACGCACAGGCGGACGGACATGGTGAAACTATTAAGGGTTCCTTGTTGACTACGGAACCCTAAAAATCAATTATTATGTTTCATCAAAACTTAAATTGTGGAGAGTGGTTTTGATTATTCTTCTTAAATATAATGTAGAATGAATTTAAAGAGTTTTATTCATTAAGGAAGTTGATTGTTCAAGTATCATTATTATTTTATGGCGTTAATACGGTGTTGCAACACGATATATTATTTTATATAGACTCATCTTTCCCTGGCCACACCCTATTACAAATGAACAAAACTGAGGATCTATTTGAAATTAAGTTGAATTATTGAATTCGATTGCGGACGCACGTAACCTACCGTTACCAATACTCTCGTTCCAAAAATCACTGCCTATGGCAATATTCCTCAGAATATTGCCAGTGTACTTAACGAAAATTGTATATTAATGCCAAAGGCGTAAATTACAAGAAACTTTTTTTACTTTCCTGACCTAATAATGTATACGTACATTTTTATTATGTAACTTCATCCACAAAACCGACTCGCGCTTGTCAAAATCTCGTTTCTTATAAAAGCCGCACGGATTTGGTTGAAACAAAATATGCCCACTCCAGACGGTTATTGATAGAAAAATTATGTTCACCGACGTAGCTCGTAGGTACCTCACGACATTGCTCAATTGGGTTACCGATGTATGATCGATTTTCCTACCAACCTGATTCATTTCGCAAATGCTATCTCCTTTTTTTTTTTTCTGAAACCTATTCGTGATTAATGGTTCTGATTTTTTTATCTCACCCTTTACTTTGATGTTACGAAAGTGTTACCATCATAATGATCCATTTAAATCCTGCATCTTTTTGAAAAGAAAAGATTTTTGTAAAAATTAAAAGGGTTCCTTTTACAATACTACTTACTGCATTCGGACCGCCCCGCTTACACGCATCCCGCGCCAATCTGGAATCATTCATTAAAATGTAAACACACTAGTAATTAATCTATACTGACTAGATTGACAGTTGCCACTGACGAGTTGCTGCTTATTGGTTGTACCTTGTTGTTGTTGTACTAGGGCACCCCAGAGGGGGGAGGGAGAGCCTTCTTGTCCTGAGCGACGTCCCTGGGCTGTTACTCGTATTCGCTACGCGCTAATGCGGCTCACCCCGCCGGTCTCCCATCACGAAACTAGACCTCTGCCTACGCTCAGTTACTACGTATCGCGGTGTCAAGATATATTTGTGGGTGAGCGTTGGGGTGAGCTTAAAACAATTTACAGAATAGGGGGGCAGCTCAGTCCAACAGCTTGGAGCTCACTCTCGTCTGTTAGCCGCCATGTGTTCACAGAATGTCCATGAATTCCAACCCCAAAATCCCAACCCTAACCCATCCAGCACTTTATTTAATTTTTCTTCTATTTTTTCTTTTAACATCCCAACCGTTTCGCGTTTTTCACATTGTGTCTCTCATCCCATTGTGCTTGTGTTACATATTTAACAAATGTATTATATTATTTATTATTATTATTTTCATTTGTATCGGCAGTATGTTGTGATGCGTTCCGTGGGTCACGTACGGTTTTGTCTAAAAATCAGCGCTGTAGTCTGTCTGTCTGACACCTCGGCATAATGCTGATTCTGATTCACTGCCACGAAGACACACACATTATGTGTCAATTGTATTGTATTTCTACTCCCTTTGTCTCTGTGTGTCTTTTGTGTACTGAATAAATGTCTTCTTTCTTTCTTTCTAATTCGCCTTCCGTCCGGCGGCTTCCACTCAAAACCGATGCGTGCATTATTTAGTTCCCTCTTCGAATCTAATGGCCTACCCATGTCCATTTACACGTCAAGATCTCTATACCTCTTCTTCTTATGGTCTTTGGCCAGAAAATGCGAATGGTTGGGAATTGTAAAAATATGGGTTCATACAACTTACTCACAAATACGTACCATCACTCTTATATCAGCGGATTAAGGTTTCGGTACATGATTTTGAGAGAATTAAATCGATACATTTTTTGCATTTGATTGCATACCTCACCGAAGGACTCCCCACATTTATCATTCGCATTATGTTATACGACCCGACTAACTGTGTGTTGTTTTGATATTTATTTGTGGAGTACAGGCTGTTTTAATATTCGAATATAATCCCTCCGGAAGGCACAAAAATCGTGGCCTCCTAACTCTCGAACCTGGAAGCCAGAACAAGTCGTAGGTATCTACGAACCTAATTAAGGACCAGTGCAACCAACCACCTGCGAAAAGAAAGCCCTAAAAGCTAAGCTATTCACAACGCACCTCATCACTCACCCTGAATGTATGTCCAGTGTGCCTTGACCTCGAGACTATCAACAACTGTATGTAATAAGAGTTTAGACACTGGTTTATCTGGACGAGTCGTGGCGTTGTGAATGCATGTTCCTTTGTACGAGTGCAGCGATGCACGCGGCAGTAAAAGGAGGAAAGGAGCTTGCGGCACAGATGCTGGCCAGCTATGGCAATGTGCATCTCTAAGCTGTTTTGTTGAGGCATTTCTCTGGAAGTGATCACCTTCTGTGTATGTAACAGTGCTTTCCAAACGAATTGAGTTCGTTCGATCTGAGCCGGCTGTCCTCTGGCGAGACCGGCCCGAGTTCGGCGAGCCCAACCTCGAGTCACCTACATATAGGGTAAATCGCCAATAACTGGCCCCTCATACTAAATAAGTTTCTGTCAAAAATTTCATTTTTGATACAAGCTTTTATTGCTGACTGTACTTTTCTGTATATCGATATCGACTACTCATTGAGACGATTCTATCGAGCCCAATTCTGTCGGTTAAGGACTGAATTCCCATAGCCATCTGTCTCCATCATCTGATCAGGTCGATGGTACATTAATGTTGAATGGTAATACAAACTACACCCAAAATTTCGAAGTCACGGAGTGAGCCGCCCTGTAACCCAGAAAAGTCACGTGTGAGTAGGCTGGCTGTTTGGTGCTACAGCCAAACTTATTGCCGCAAACAAGTCGCTCGTTATTTACTTTTAAGAGTTCCTCTAATTGTCTTCGAGACTGCGGTTGCAGTTGTCAATTTGTCACGTTGTCTATAGTTGCACATATGTATTTGTGTGCATTGGGTAAGCGTAGTTTGTCTACTACCAATTGTGGCGGATGACAACCGTGGAATTGCAATCATGCATAGGTAAAGGTCGCGGGAGTCCGCTGGATGCGGATGGCGCAGAAACGATCACTTTGGCACCACTTTATTCTGGCAAATATATAAATATATATATGTGTTGATTTGACTTGTACTCGTACGCCCGCGAATCATCATATCAGCCTGGTTTGTAAGATGGATTTCCCGATATTTTTCTTTTCTTGTATAAAAGTTTCCGAACGGTTATTTTTCCAGTAATTTATTTTACCACGCGGATAATTTCGTATGCGCATATTTGAAGTACTGCAAAATTTCTCATACACCTCTTTTTTCATAATGACGTGTTTTCTAATAGATTATTATTCTCAATAGAAAATTAAGACATTCGCAAATTTTCGGGTTAGTATCATCTCGTCTAAAACGCAACTGGTCTAAGCAAGTTCCTTACGCCTAGATAATAAGCAAACTAGGGGTCGGTGTAGGTACGACGACGAGCGAAGCGAAGAGTGTTAGGTGTACTGCGACCCTACAGCGCGCGAGCTGAGCGAGCGTGCCGCTGTAGCGGCCGGCGAAGCGCTAGAACCGACTTTACGGATTTTTTTTTTTAATAAAGTTGCTCTCCTTCCCGTTTTATTAGACTACACTTATATGTAATAATAGCATGTATGGAAATATCGCGTATAGGAAAATTAGTGATCCGAAAAAATCACAAACCGCTAATTATGCGAATGAGAAGTTTTAAATAATAGTAGATTACTGCAGAGGCCGTGAAGTAAGGGATTGCTGGACGAGATTGGGGTAGACGGCCGAGTCGTAGACGAGGCCGAATACAACGAGTCCAGCAATCCCTGTTCCGGCCGAGGATTGTATAGTACTTTTCTCAAACGATGTGAGGAAATATTAAAATAAAAATAAATACTAGGTAATCATTTAAATAATAGGTAATTTGCGCCTTTTTTATTTTTTAAACATGCCATTTGAACAAGCCGTTCGAGCACCATGTTTAACCGCACATAAAATATAGTACCATAGATTATTTTTATTTTTTTTATGAAGCAAGTATGCTTACAGTGTCTAGTTGTGGTTGGCAGTATGTAAATTTTCCTTTGTCAGTTTAATATTAGTAAGCAAATTTAAAAAGTTAGAGTAGCGGACAATAATGGTTTTACTTAGGGTTTTCATACATTACTTCTTGGCGTCAGGCCAAGAAGTAATGTAGGGAGCCATAAACAAGAAACTTCACGTCTTCATTTCGTGATATTAACGCGTACATTTCCGAGCATGTTTGAGAAAATAAAATAAATAAAAGTTTTGCGAGAGGTTAAATGTGAATCTATGAAATGAGTAGTATGGTAAAATAAATTACTGGAAAAATAAGCGTTCGGATTTTTTTATAAAAGAAAATAAAAATATCGGGAAATCCATCTAACAAATCCTGCTATTGCTATCAAAGAACTCCTTTACACTATAATAACAATTGTCCAATAACCAGTCCGTGTATAATAAAATAACCAGTCCAGCACATAACACGTAGAATTGATGGCCGTTGGGGCGGAAAGGTTCTCGAGTGGCGACCACGTACCGCGGCCCCCCACAGGTGTGTGGCTACACAGGTGGACTGGTAAAGGTCGCGGGAGTCCGCTGGATGCGGGTGGCGCGGAACCGGTCACTTTGGCATTTTGGGGGAGGCCTATTATGTCCAGCAGTGGACGTCTTTCGGCTGATATCATGATGATGATGAATAACCAGTCCGTCAATTTATACTTAAAAATATGTCCTAATCTTATACTGTCATTTGGTATACGTTAGTATTGTAGTATATTTTCAATACACATGTTATAAATATTTCTCATATGGATGTACTTCTTGCATGATGGTCTATGTATATTACTTCTTCATCAGTCTTACTCTTGTGTCTCTTTGCCTGGTATTGACTCTATTTTTAAAATATTGTGAATTTGACGTGACAAATATACACACACTTCTCTTATATATAGGCATGGTAAGGGCAACATTTGCAACTTTCTGAAAAGTGGAATACAGCTATCGTCAATCTTTGCGTCACAAAATATTTCGTCGTTCTTTTCATAGGTGCTTAATTTGCTTATTGCAGATAAATAAGAAAGAAAAAAAAAGTTTTCTAACATGTTGTTTTAAAATTGAACCGAACTACGTTTGTATGGAGATTGGAGTGTCGTAGCGACCCTTAAGGTGTAATTCTGTGCATCGCGGCCGATCGCAACCGCGCGCGATGCCGTCGCAGACTTCGGAAACCGCGCCATACATTTTCATTCGGCTGCGATCGGCCGCAATGTACGGAATTACACCCACTTTCACTGTAGGGAACCCGCCTAGCGGGTGCCTACGCCGTAGCGCTTTCCGCTACATACGAGGAAAACCACGTTATCGGCTACGAGCGTAGCGCGTAGCGATTCTTGGCAGTATATGTGTTAAGTGTTTAGGCGTAAGCAGAAACGAATCCGTTACCACAGTTTCATCCTCATTCATGTCTAACGTAGAATGGCAGTGAATGCTTACTCATTTCTAAAGCTTTTTGTCGCTAGACACCAAAGATAAACGACTGGATAGAGAAGACATGACGCGAACATATGGTCCTCACGAGATATGAATACGACAACGCCTGGGGTGTATTTGAAATGACTTGTTGAATTGGAATCCCTTTTGTATTTTTCGCGCTCGCTCGATTCTATGTAAGCCATGCATCTCTTTCTACATTACTATCACGTATTTAAATATTGTATAAAATGACGATACCTAGAGGTTGATATATTTGTGTTCTTTGCTTTTGGTTTGTTTCTTCTATTTCCTTGTTATTGTGTTCTTACATTTGTTGACATTCTCGTAATATTTATCTGTTTTTGACGATCATGATAATAATTCTTATTTTTTTGACATGTATGCAAATCTGTAATGTAATTTTTTATCATGAAATAAATAATCTAATCTAATCTAATCTATGAACCTTATACTTAAGATATTAAAAAAAGAAATGTGTTAAAACCCATGTATTATGTACTAGCTTCCGCCCGCGACTTCGTCTGCGTGGACCCGGGATGTCGTGCTGCGTGGAATCGGATGAGCCGGTTGGATGTGATTGAATAACAAACATTTAAACTTTCGCGTTTATAAAATTAGTGGGAGCAAGGAAGACCCCAGCGGATATTCAGGACCAGCAATAAAACAGCGTTGTTCTCTGAATCAGATCTATTTCAGGACTGCCTATGCAAAAAGCCTAACCAACACGTTCGACAATTATCAATAAGTTTTAACGTATCTATTAATAAAGAAACATACATAACATCTGGTTTATTATATCTTATAATACGTATGTGTAAAGGTAATAAAGTTTTGAAACGTGACTGACATATATTTTTTGTACAACGTGAAAAACACGTCTACAAACCGCCTGATCGTTAATCGTAGCGCCAGGGAACATACTTATGCGTTACTGAAAAATGTGTGCATTAAAAACACATTGTCATAGTCGATTACGTAAAGCCATGTACAGTCAGCATCACATAGTTAGTAGCAGCGAAAGTAGCCAAATATATCGTCACACTTCCTTATTCCTATAGTAATAATAATAATAATATAATAATAAATCATTTATTTTCAGATAAAAAATCCATAGCGTTGTTAGTACCATTTGCTCACTTACATGACTACGTTAATATTATACTACTTAATAATTATGTTATACATTTATTTTACATTGAAAATGGGTATCCTGTCCCCCATGTGTATTGTATTCCAATGTTTTACAACTGGACAGTCAAATTTCTCCAGAATGCTGTTCAGGAGGCTGTTGTCACTATCCTTCACTCGCCGTATCAGTGATGCTACTCGCTTCCGTAGTATTGACCTGAAGCCATCTATACTCGCCTCCATGAACATACCTGATGCACTACAGTGTCTCGGCAGTTCCAACAGCATCCTAAACGCATTATTATATTGAACGCGAAGAGCGTTTAGCGATTTTTGCGAATATTTGGTCCAGAGGCTGACGTGTTCCGATATATTTGGCTACTTTGGCTGCAACTAACTATATGATGCTGACTGTACGTGCGTCAGGTTGATCTAAATGTCAATATTTGTGTGGGAAAAAAACAGTTGAATAGGGGTGTGACCTAAGATTTTTTACGGTGCCATTAAACTAATTTTTGGAGAGGAATAACTTCAATTGACCTCGCTGGCGGCAGCGGAAACGCTTTAATACTAATTGACATAAACGTATGACGTCACAGTCTGCTATTTGTAATAATCGTTGTACAGAAGTCAAGTAAGTCTGTTTCGGTGCCGAAAAACTGCGTTTAGGTCCGTTTGGATTTTTTGTACCTTTAAAATTTTTAGGTACCCTTACAATTAAAAAAAGCATGCTTTTTATGATTAACCGCACCGCAACTCCGGGCAGCTGCCGTCTGCGTGAACCCGGGATAAAAACTATTTTATATTTCAATCCAGGCTATAAACTATCTTCGTGCAAAATTTCATTCAAATTGATTGAGCCGTTTAACAAACATCCAAACATCTAAACTTTCGCATTCATAATATTAGTAGGATTTAGCAACACTACGTTATTCATTTTAACATGAGTCCGACCCCTATATTGTGGTAAACGTAATGCTCGTTCTAAACGTGTGTGTTTATCCCTCTAGTATCAGAGCAGCCCTAAAAACGAACACTGACGTACATTTAACAACTATCTTCAAACCAATTATTAATTTATTTTTAATAATATCTTCGTGCCGCCGAATTTGTAACACTATCTACACTAGATTTCAATGAAATTGCGACCTTTCAAAAACATAATATATCGTATTCTCTTTTGTTAAATTTGTTTAACAAAATAAATCGAATTCTCTTTCTTCGGTAACATAATGCCAACTCTGACCAAATGTTTATATGGGTGGCTCAAGGGTGACTGAAAGGAAGAACTCACTCGGGCACCTCCCGACACGAAAGGGTAAGTAGATATAAAAGTGACCCAATTCGGCTGATCAGTCCATCAATAATAATCCCATTATGGCGGTTCTTACCCGACTCGGCCCTACAAAATACTATTACGGGGAAACAAGTTACAGCTACACTATTACCTAAATAAAGTCCCTGGGCGACCGAGCTCTGCTCGGGTGAAAAAAGAGAACATAAGGAGAAAATTATTTTTCCCAGACATGATGATCACTAGATGGGTCTAGATTGATCCTTCGCGCCCGTCAACCCACAATATTCCAAATTTCATTGAAATTGATAGAGCTGTTCTGAAGAACGTGATTACAAATATTTATTTATTTATTAACTTAAACTTTATTGCACAAAAAAAACTTATCGCACAAAAGGCCAAATATTGCTCATTGAATAGTATAATACGATATATATAGGATAAAAAATAATTTAACGCAAATCGAACCAGCTTCTTAATCAGCTCAATAAGGCTTATGTTATGAGTACTATACTAGACGACGGTATATTTAATAGAGATTGAAACGGAAATATATAGGAAACATCCATGACTCAAAACAAATATTCATATGCTCATCACACAAATATCTGCCCTAGCCAAACGCTCTCGACTTCATTTCGAATTTATGATAGTAACTTCAGTTACGATTTCGTCACACTTCAAAAAGGATCTTCGTAAAATATGTCAGGAGCGAAGGATCTTAGGGTGTTTTTATAGCAAGCGCAAAAGGCAATCGTTTGAAGTTCTGTATGCAATCTGGAAGTCTATCAGGTCTTGTTGTGCATTCCAATTTAATATTAAACTTAGTTATTTACGATACAAGTGCCGAAAATAGGAAACGCGCAACGAGTGGTGATAAATTAAAACACGACCGAAGGGAGTGTTTTAAATCGACACGAGTTGAGAATTACCTATTCGCATGTGTATCGTACAACGTTTTACTGTACATAATGGCTCTTTAAAGTTTCGACATATGCACAGAAAGTGCTCTTTTCGCACTAGTGCGGGAAAGTAGCACCATATGTACTGTAAAATGTGTTTTACTACGAATGTCATAACAATATTTAATTACCTTTGGCAATATAATGTAGAAGGCCCTATGATTTGACAGTTGAGTTCTCCTAACGTGCGTTCGAAATGTTATGTGAACACCCCTCAGGTCGCGTTTTGCTCAACCGATTCTCGTGGAATTTATGTGAGCACGTTCAATAATTATACTAGATTTTTTTTGTAGATTCGGTTTCTTTTTTTAAACCTGCACCTGCATGTTCTACCTACAGCTCACAGACTTATATTTACCACTAGCTGCCCGCAACTTCGCCCGCATGGAATTCGTTTATATCGTAGCTCCATACAAACTTCCACCCCCCGTTTCATCCTCTTAGGGGTTGATTTCCGGGTTTGAAACTATCCTATGTTCTTTTCCCGGGACTCAAACTATCATAATCGTCATCATATCACCTGAAAGACGTCTACTGCTGCACATAGGCCTCCCCCAAAGAGCACACTATCTCAAACTATCTCTATACCAAATTACACGAGTTAACAGACAGACAGACACACTTTCGCATTTATAATATTAGTATGGATTATATGTGTTTATGATTCTCTTAATGTTCCCAAAAGAAGATAAACGTAATAAATATTATGTCACAAGATTCGCTATCTGAAAAGCGTCTCAAATGCGAATTAAATTGCTTTGTCGTTGCTTATCTTAACTCCGTCGCTGTTTGCGAGATATTTTAAATGGTTTTCCACTTTAATGTATAGCTACGTATTTTCAATCTTGCTGGGTTGGCTTAGCTATCACGTTGACTTGCGTTGGGGTCTAGTGACTGGGAGAGCTATTAGGAGTATAAAATAACTGTTTTATATTGAAAATTCAACAGTCAATTAAATATAAAATGTTTAGTTTGAGCTCAAAATGTTAGCATAAGGTACAAACGCTCGTGGCCGATGTCGTGCGTTTCCCGCTGGGAGGAAAGCGTCAACCAAAGAGGGGTAATGACGTAACGTTTTGAACGCGCGTTAGGAGAGTCCAACTGTTATTTTCCCATTAAAAAATTGACATTTAGATATAGGATATTACATTTTATACCTTACATCATATAAACTCGCCGAACTGTAAATTGTGATGGGGAGAAACGCTCATATTTTATACTATAACAAACTACTATATAAATAATATATACTATAACAAACTTAAATCTAAAAAAAAAAATAAGTTTACATTTACATTCTTATTTGGTAACATTTCCCCTATAGGCATAAGTTTGCCTCTTATATGACATGTGTATGGTTTTAACCTGTTTTTGTGTACAATAAAGTGCTTACGTCATGCATTTAACTTAAAAACAAACAACTACGCATGCTCGTAGGTACCTACTTATCCTTAAAGTTTTATTTTAGCTAGCTACTCGACGGTGACTCGTTATCAAGGAGGAAGCCCTTTAACTTTGATTTTAACACAGGTTTGCTTACTTTGGGAGTTTCTCTTATGGCGACGGTACACATTGGGCCAACGTTGGTGCGTGAGCAGGATGCATCTGTGCGTTAGAGGGAGAGGGCTATAATTCGATCTCATTGGTTTACATAGCTGCATCCTGCTCACGCGCCAACGTTGGCCCAATGTGTACAGCCGGCATTAGGATATTAATTTATGTATTTTTTTATGTATTTTAACCAACGCTCTAGTAAAACTCAGTCAATACTAATCGTGACGCAAAGTCACTGGCTGGAAAGCTGGCGACAGTGACGGGCGTGCGGGGGATGTGGGCTGAGGAGGACGGGGGCAAAATAACAATAAAATTGCTCGGCTCGGAGCTCGGCCAAAATGAGATGCTTGCAAGAAAATCGCTCATGCGAACGATACACAAATACACACATAAGTACAACAACTTAACCAAAAAATATTCCTAAACTCGAAACCATCATTAGATTCCAGAAAAATAACCTTTAAATTATTATTATCATCCTATTTTGGACAGGCAGCTGACGCTGATACGTCTAAATCATAGTTCACTTAGAACAGTTAGAACAGAAGAGTCGGTTTTTTTTTTTCATTTTAATGGCAATTTTAAGGTTTTTTTTTGGAATCTAATAATGGTTTCAAGTATAGCTCTGTTGACTACATAGATCTATACTGCTTTATGTTATAAATATATTTAGTTGTAAGTTAATTTAGAAACATTGCGATGCTCTCACAGGGTTCATAGTTGAGACTTACTGTAACAAATGTCAACTATGTACCATACTGTAACAACATGTTTGTTGTAAATACTTGAATACTTGCATTAACTTTTAATGGGCATTCTAGCGAAAGATACATTACGGATAAAAGCTCACAAAATGAACAGGAGCGTTTTAGCGAGAATGCTAGCAAGCATTCTAGCGAAACAGTTGCTTCGAGCTTTTTTGCCAAGCCGAGTAATTTTGTTAGCGTTTCACCGCCGTCCCTATTCGCCCGCACCTCATGCACAGCGTTTATTAGAGCGGTCGCTAGATTGATATTTTGTTATTGTTTCACCGCCGTCCCTATTCGCCCGCACCTCATGCACAGCGTTTATTAGAGCGGTCGCTAGATTGATATTTTGTTATTGTTTCACCGCCGTCCCTATTCGCCCGCACCTCATGCACAGCGTTTATTAGAGCGGTCGCTAGAGTGATATTTTGTTATTTTTTCACCGCCGTCCCTATTCGCCCGCACCTCATGCACAGCGTTTATTAGAGCGGTGGCTAGAGTGATATTTTGTTATTGTTTCACCGCCGTCCCTATTCGCCCGCACCTCATGCACAGCGTTTATTAGAGCGGTCGCTAGATTGATATTTTGTTATTGTTACACCGCCGTCCCTATTCGCCTGCACCTCATGCACAGCGTTTATTAGAGCGGTCGCTAGAGTGATATTTGGTTATTGTTTCACCGCCGTACCTATTCGCCCGCTCCTCATGCACAGCGTTTATTAGAGCGGTCGCTAGAGTGGTCGTGATGCTGATTGAATCGAGCACTCGCCATTTTTTAATTCGTCAAACTGAATAACGAAAAGAGCCAAGCATAGAGCCGAACATATCAGAAGGGATCATTGACTGAGAAACAAAAATGACAGGTTGCAATCTTTGTCGTCTAATAAGTTAGGTACTTATTTATTTCCCCTACAAAAATAATTAGAGCGTTCGCTAGAGTGATCGTGATGCTCGTAACGATGTTTGGCTCTACATGTAATTATTTGCATGTTTGCACGCGCGGAGGGAGGGTGCATTAACCGCATGCAAAAATACGCAAATGGGTGCATCTCATCATCGCTAATAGACCTGCACGTTTTATAGGTACTGGAATATCAAAGACTGGGAAAGACTGGAATATTATTCTTGTAACTTAATTGAGTACGTATTTGGTTTAATATGCTTGGCGCTTTTCGTTGTTCAGTTCGACTAATTACATGTGAATACTCAAGTCTAAACAGTCTTAAATTTCGCCAAAAAAAAGCCAAATAGGAAGTGTATATTACAGGGTGGAAATAGATTTTGGGTCAGTGAGGGCAGCTACCAGATCCCGTGTTGCTAGGCGAAAATGATCTTCGGAGACCTTCCTTCGATTTCAAATTAATGAAGATTGGCATTTACAGATTTTGGAAAAAACATACAGGGTGCGAGAAAATTTCTTAAAACGCTACCGATTCCATTTCTATCCAGTATCAATAGTTTTCTTGAGATAAACTTTCGGTAATGTACAAAAAAAACAGAAATTAAAGAAAACTGTTTTCATACATTACTATGAAGAAAAAGTGAACGGAGTGAGTGAGTGATTGCAATTATTACTGTGATTTTCATACCGTATTATGATCCTTCAATGTAACAGAACTGATTAGCGTGACAGAAAAATTTAAATAAAGTTCACTTTTTCTCCATAGTAAATGTATGAAAACAGTTTTCATTAATTTCTGGCTTTTTTATACATCACCGAAAGTTGACCCCAAGGAAATTATTGATACTGGATAGAAATGGAATCGACTGATATAAAAAAAATACATGTACAAAATCCTTTTTTCATTTTCATACAAATTTTATGGGGAAAGTTTTTCTCGATTTATGGCTTTTGGTTTACGTTTGTGTGCTTAATTAATTTTTGGTCCCATACCAGCTTTTGATCCTGGATAGGAATGGGATCGTTTGGCATTAAAAAAACGGTTTGTCAAAAGTTACCATTTTCTCGCACTCTGTATATTTTTTCCAAAATCTGTAAACGCCAATCTTCATTAATTTGAAATCGAAGGAAGGTCTCCTTAGACCATTTTCACGTAGCAACACGGGATCTGGTAGCTGCCCTCACTGACCCAAAATGTATTTCCAGCTCTCAGAGCTCTCAGTACTCTCAGTTCAGGCACACTTTGCAGCATCTCCAAAAGCGACCCTTATTTACTTTCCGCTTCGCTCGCCGCCGGTGAAACGGATAGGACCGACAAAGTACATTGAACATTCAAAGGCATTTTTGTTTGTCCAATGCAACCCATGCGACACACAGATAAAAAAATACATAATCATCATCATCATATTATCAGCCGAAAGACGTCCACTGCTGGTTAAAGGCCTCCCCAAAGAGTGCCAAACGACATGACGACCACTTTAGGCTAGTTGGTAGTGACCCTGCCTACAAAACTGGAGGTCCCGGGTTTGAATCCCGGTAAGGGCATATACTTGTGTGATGAGCATGAATATTTGTTCCTGGGTCATGCATGTTTTCTATGTATATAAGATACTAGCTTCTGCCCGCGACTCCGTCCGCGTGGAAATCGTTTATATCGCAGCTCCATACAAACTTCAACCCCCCATTTCATCCCCTTAGGGGATGATTTCCAGGATGAAAACTATCCTGTGTCCTTCCCCGGGCTTCAAACTATCTCCATACCAAATTTCATCGCAATCGGTTCAGCGGTTTAAGCGTGACGAGGTAACAGACAGACAGACCGACAGACAGACAGACAGACACACTTTCGCATTTATAATATTAGTATGGATAAGTAAGTATGTATATGGTCGCCTAGTATCCATAGTTCAAGCTTTGCTTTGTTTAGGACAAGGTCGATTCTTGTAAGATTGTATACTTACGTTATAAATGTTAAAATACTTATTTATTTTATTTTTTGCCCGCGACTCCGTCCGCGTAGAGCTCGTTTATATCGTAGCTCCATACAAACTTTCAACCCACATTTCACCCCCTTGGGGGATGATATCCGGGATTAAAACTATCCTATATCCTTCCCCAAGATTCGAACTATCTCCGTACCGAATTTCATCTAAATCGGTTCAGCAGTTTAATCGTGAAGAGGTAACAGACAGACAGACATGGATATGGATACTATGGAAGTATGGATGAAAAACCACTGCCTGACAATTGGTACTTAATCTGTGGTGAAACTTGTAGCTTCTATATCATCGCGAAATACCGTATCAATAGCACCTGTTAATAATTTCATGTAAAATATATATGCGGCAAAAAAATTAAAACGTACAGAATTTCCATACCCAATACATTTTTGCCCAGTATACCCCGACACGCGACAATCGCAAATAAACTTTTTTCATAATCGAATTGAATCCACTTGGCTTGTCCCAACCACACCCACCCCGGGACAAGGGCAGACGGGAATACAAATATACGGACACTATCCAGGGACATGTTTTTGCCGTATTGAAATGATGGTTTTGCAGAGAGAGGGCACATTGGAATGTCATCTCGCTCGTATTTGGTGAACCATAAAAAAGACCGCAGCCATAGAAACACCTTACTGGTTCTGTAAGTGTGTGGTGTGGTGTCACTGATGAATTAAGGCACATGTTTGAGGGGTAAAGAAAGATGGGAGGGGACGGAGAAGGGCACAGTGGTATCTCGCTCATATTTGGAGCAGGTACGTACCATATACTCGCACGCAGCGATTTGCCTCGTTTTACCTAATGCGAAACTGCTAAAGAATGCATTCGCTCCCTTCATCTGTATTTCCTGAGAACTACGATCTAGGTGCCGTCAAAACACGAGTGAATAGGCTATACTAAATAAATATACTTCTTAAATAAATAAATATACTGAACCTGTGAGTAGGTACAATGCGTTACATAATCTATCACCAGAGGGGTGATCACGTAACTTTTCGAACGCACGTTAGGTCTCAACCGTAATTTTTCCATACAAAAAGTGACATTTAGATCCTGACACGCGTACAGTGCGTTACGTGATCGACTAGCTGGTCTACTTACATATCATAATGTAACCAAAGTGTGACAATATTATTTTAATCCAGTTCCGACAAGCGAACGAAAAAAACAGAATGTGTGCTCCTTACAAACTACCCAAACACGTGCCCTAAAACCCGGTAGGCGCATGTTTGAATTGAACTAAACGGCTGCCTGGCATCGTTTTGACACCCCGCCCCCAACCCCGCATAATGACAATGGAACCTATTCTGTTGGGCTATTAGGCGGCGATACTTCTATGGTTTTTTCGTTCGCTGGTTCTGACCATTCAAATACACGTTCCAGAATAGATGCCGAAGCCGGACATTGCAATTAATCATGGCTCCAGAATTTATTAAAATAATCCTGAATAGAACCAGTCACGCGTCGTCGTTAAGAGCCAAATATACATTGGTTCCTAATTCATTTGAGTCCAATTATTTTGCGCATAATTATGGCCTACTAAGAGGATAGAAAACAAAAGAGGAGAGGTTTTAGCCGCCATCTTACTTAGCTAAACAAGTTGCAACAGTCGCCTGTCAAGGATATAGCAGCTACTGATGTGTATACGATCTGCTTAGGTATACTTACCTAATTTGGGATTTGTTAAAGATAGTCGTCAGATTTTTGTTTATTTTCTATGAAGAAACTTACAAGAAGAAAAAAAAAAGTAAAGGCTTAATAGCTTTCCCCAGTTCGCTGTTTTTTAGACATTATCGTGCTTTTGCGGTCAACGAACGCATAAATCTGGTCATAAATTTTCAAACCAACTGCCAGAAATTAAACTATTTTCGGTACTAATCAAATAAAACACGCTAACACAAAGGAAAATAAATGAGGTAATACGAAATAACTAATGGACAACAATAAATTTAGTCATCCATTCCATGAACATATTTTTTCTCAATAGTAGGGTAACCTATTATATTTATCCGTATTATTGCTGTAATCCTTCGATTTTCCCCATAAAAGGAGGCTGTACGCATAAATAACATTTATCGCTTCATAATACAGATAAATGTTTCTATTGCATGGTTTCTATGGACCCTGTTTCTTTCTATTCCCTAATACTTAAAGATACAAAGATGCTTCGTCTACATTTTCATCAGAGGTAATTAAATATTTGATTTCATCCGTAGTCATCTACTAATATGCCTAAATAGGAAAAGTCTTTGTATGCAAGGAGGTAATCTCCGGAACCACTAGACTTATTTCAAGAACTCTTTCTCTTGAGTATGTATAGATTGGATTTAACTTACGGGTTGAACCAAGGCTATATTATATCCTGCATGTTTGCCTGCGTTATTTGTTATACAACGCGCAGCGTGGGTAGCCCCCCCCCACAAGGTGGACAGATGACCTGGTAAAGGTCGTGGGAGTCCGCTGGATGCGGGTGGCGCGGGACCGGTCATTGTGGCACTTTTTGGGGGAGGCCTTTGGCCAGCAGTGGACGTCTTTCGGCTGATATGATGATGATGATGATTTGTCATACGCGGATAGCTGATAATATATCTACTAACTGCCCGCGCGGCTTCGCTCGCCTACTGAACAACCAAATGGACCCATTTAATTCCGAACTAAGAATGTGTGTGCTGCCAGTGATGACATATATAAAAAAAAAAAAATAATAATAAATAAATAAATAAATATTAGGGGACAATCTTACACAAATCGACCTAGTGCCATAGTAAGCTCAATAAAGGCTTGGGTACTAGACGACGATATATTTAATAGATATAAATACTTAAATACATAGAAAACATCCATGACTCAGAAACAAATATTCATGCTCATCACACAAATATTTGCCCTTACCGGGATTCGAACCCAGGACCTTCAGCTTCGTAGGCAGCGTCACTACCCACTAGACTAACCGGTCGTCATATATTGGCACTGAAACGTGCTCGCTTACTACAGGCCTCATAACAGGGGTCAAAGTCACCCAAAGAGCAAAGGAGAGGGCTATGTTGGGAGTTTCTCTACGTCATAGCATCAGAAATGATTTTTTTGAATTATTATTTTTTGATTAATTGATAATAGTGGCAGTGGACCGGGCACATTGCACGTCCCGATGTCCGTTGGGGTGGAAAGGTTCTCGAGTGGCCACGAACTGGAAGACGCAGCGTGGGTAGACCCCCGACAAGTGGACTGATGACCTGGTAAAGGTCACGGGAGTCAGTCAGTCAGTCGGTCAGTCACAGGGCCGATCACTCTGGCACTCTTTGGGGGAGGCCTATGTCCGGCAGTGGACGTCTATCGGCTGATATGATGAAGAATTAAAATAAATAAAATTCATCCATTTATTGTTACGCAATATGTGGCGCGTGCTCGCTTGCATGCGTGCACGTCTGCCGAACGTGCCAAAAAGAGCGCGCGAAATTGTTCTCAGAAAAAACCCGTCAAGCCAATCTGACAGTGGAAACAAAAGAGGAATGTTTTCATTGGTAATATATCAAGGAATAATGGTCGTTATGCTGATGAGGATTAGGTCCGTTTTATTGCGATCGCTGGGTGCTTGCCAAAGCAAAACTAATACTGTTTCCTAATAATACTAACCGATATTACATGAGGAAGGAAACCATTGAGTTATTAGTTTATCTCACCATGGATATACTTACACGTATATTGAGGTTAGGTTCAGATGATTTCAGCTAGTGTTCCGCTGGGCCAATTTCGTGTAATTTATAATTAAATATTTCCATGTCTTACACAAACCGAAATAAAAACCTAAATTACGTGACCGGAGAGCGGCGGCTTTCTCGCGCAACGCATCAGATCAGCATTGCAATTCAGCGAGGCAATGCCGCCACCATCCTCAGTAAATACAATATATGTATGAGGGCTTTTTTAGGATTTAACTTAGTTTTAATTTAATTTAGGTAATTTTAATTATGATCTTGTATAAAATTAATACATACATTAATACTAACACGTATTCAATGTCACTACTGGCGACATGTTTCGAACTCTTCGGGACTTCTTCTTCAGGATGAGTGTCTTTGCGGCGGTGTCGCTTGTATGTGTGTGCTTTGAATGATAACCGTAGTGACATTGAATATGTGAGTTGAACCGTTTAATTGTTAGTATTATTTCAACAAGTCTCACGAAAGTTTAAATTCGAATACATACATTATTTGTCCACTTACTCAAATTTTTTAAATAGCTTTATCTATTCACAATATGTGTCAACTGTTTTTTTTTTTATAAAATTCAATGAAACTAAATCTATCACTGTCAAAAAATAGTTCTTAAACAAAAAAAATATTTTGATAGGTAGTCTTTAAGTCAAAAAATCAAATTGTTTAGTTTAATATCAATTTGTTATATCATGTCATTCTTCTTTTTATCAAAATGAGATTGAAATTCGACATCAAAGATATGAATGTATCCCCAATCCCTAATGTTGTCATGATAAGTTTTAAAAACACTGTAGTAGGTACTAAAAATTGGAAGTCTTTGGACCTGAATGTAGGTATGTGTCTTTACGGAAACGCGAAAGGACTTATTTACTCATACCCTTTAAAACAAAGCAGCAGGAAAACTGCTAGTAATAGTTGAAGACAAAGGTCCTATAAGATCGACTCACAAAGCAGAGTCAATAAGCGCTCAAACTTCGGATGGTCTATTTATGGTCCTCGCTTCTGACATCTTATACATTTCAATACGTTTCACTAACTTGTTTCAATGCGCGTCAAGCTAACTGTCAGATTGAACGTGCAAAGCAAATTTAAAAGTGATAGGAATGTGAAAGGGATGAGCTAAATCACGGCCCCGAGGTTGGTATTCACAAAGTAAAGCAGCAGCTCACCTCACAAAAACCAGCGTAAGTCTGACCTTTACGCATAGATATGAATCTTGAAGTCATCATCATCTTTTTCTTGACTTGTTTCCGTTTGGATCGGCTATTAGGAGAGAGATAAATTGAATAGTGGCAACGGCGGGAAGCGGTTCGATGGGGAGAGATGAGGACCGATGGTGGCGCCAATGAGGAAAGGCTTATGTCCAACAGTGGACGACCACAGGCTGAGGATAATGATGATGATGATGATTCAAGCATGTATCCTTACGAGTCTAGAGAAGTAATAATGCGTGTTGATGATATCAACATCACGACCACGGTACGAGATCGGTGTCCGTGGGTAAATTTGGTGTCCCTAGAGTTAAAAACTATTTTGGAGAACTTTAAAAAAACGCCTGCCATATATTCTAAATAGCCTCCCCGAGGACATCCGACTCGAACCTAATATACATATTTTTAAAAGAAAAATAATAATAATAATAATTAGATATACTACCTTAGACATTATAGTATAAGCGTCGAACTACCTAACCTAGGTATTTATTGTAAAATTGAACTTGTTATAAAAGTCTTCCTGCAGACAAACTGTATTAAACAGTTTTGCAGGGCTTTTGTTTTATATGTAACTTTGTTGTTAGCTTAATAAAGAAATAATAATAATAATGGACTAAAGGAGCAGTCAAGAGTGCAGGTTGGTGCAGATTCTTGCTCCTATATATCACTGTATGTTCAACATTGAGCCGTCGCCGTGGGAGAACGAGGTTGCGAAAAGCCCGGGTTAGCGACAGCTTGTTGTGCAGACCACCTGCGGCAATCAACTACTTACAATTATTTTGTGCTCACATGCCCGCAATGTGAGTAGATCTTCACGAAGAAGATTGGCTACATAAGTCACATGCGAGCACATGACCGTCGACAGCATACCTGTAACCGAAATCGGCCAGGACTACATCATCACAACATTTGACATTTGACTTCTTATAATGTATGTAGTTGTGACATTGAATATATTATTTAATGATTTGCACGCCTGCTCGCAGGCTAGATACACTGAGCGCACCATTTTTGTAATCTAGAGAGTAAAATTGATTTGCTTCAGATACAGTCTGAAGCAAATCAATTTTCTGATTTCTGATTCCATCAGCATCATTATGTTCCACATAATATGTCGAACATAAAGTGTTCGTCACTTACTAGCAAGTATCTCAGTGTGAGAGGGCAGTATCATAGCTAGACGGGGACCCAACACCTTCCTCACCACTATACAGGATGATTCAGGAGACATGAGCAGGATCAACCCTACGGATTCAATATTTTATAAGCTACTCAGTCGTACCAGCATTGGTAAGATTAACGTGAATTTTTTTTTAGTTGTGTAGGGTGACCATGATTTATTGTGAATGAAACTTTTACACAAAATGTAAAAAAAAACTGTGGGCGTTTAACTTAATTACGATGGTAAAAGATCCATTAACATTAACTGTATGTGTAGGGTTGATCCTGCTCACGTCTCCTGAATCACCCTGTATAGGAACACAATACTAAATACTCACAGAGGAAGTATTTTAGTTATTATCGCTGCTGTATGCTTCGGTGTAAGGTTCCCCTATTGGGCTGCTACAAATATGAGCGAGATGGCATTCTCCTGTGTCCTGTCTCTCTTAAACCAACTAGGGACGGCGATTGAGATGCGACAATATAAGTTATGAATCGCCAAGCTCAGTCCAATATATAATAAGGGTTCCTGTATCCAACTCACTATTTAAACAATACTATATTGTTATGTACAAATAGTACAATACTCGTGACATACGATCAAGTTATATTGCCGGGAATTTTAATAGTAGTAAAGGGGAGAATCTCACACAAAACAAGGTCCTTAAGTAAACTGCATATTGTGCACATCACATTAAGTGCAAAGCTGATTTTTATTGAATTAGCTCTGGATTGAAGATGTTGGCTTAAAGATGACGAATAAGAAACGATTTAAATGTTCATTAAAGTAAAAAGAAGCCACAATGGTGTGAAGCCAGAACAGCCGTGAAGGTTACTTTGTCCTCTGGCCTCTATAACCCTACTCTGTGTACTTTATTTACCCTACTCTATACATGAGTATTTTGCTTATGTATCTGTTTGTGACAATAAAATAATGATAAAAATATTTCTTTCTTTCTTTCTTTCTTTCTTTATGATTCAATAACCAAAAACTGCGTTATCTTTATTGGTTTCAGACACCCTTAACTACAAGTAAATACATCATGGATATTTGGCACTGATAAATTTCTGCACTGCATTAGAAATCTATCGCAAAATAAATAAATAGGCTTTCTACAGTAGCGATGTAAAATCATACTCTGATAGGTACTTAAAAATATATATAGCATACTGTTTTAAAAAAATCATACCTCGCTGAGTTTATTTACACCAGAGGCAGAGGCAGAGGTATTCTTTCCGAACCGAACTTTACTTTATCGTATAATATATATTATATTCATAGGTGCATGTAATATTGTATCTTCTTTGTGACAATAAAATAATGATAAAAATATTTCTTTCTTTCTTTCTTTCTTTCTTTATGATTCAATAACCAAAAACTGCGTTATCTTTATTGGTTTTCAGACACCCTTAACTACAAGTAAATACATCATGGATATTTGGCACTGATAAAAATAAATAACTTCTTCAAGAATAAATAACTTTGACTTTTAAGACACAATCATTAATCACGAGTGATACAACAGTCAACATCCAAGCAAACGTGATATTGATCATAATATTATACATATACATACATACCTATATTACACAAACCCCACAATCCATTAATTGCAAAACAGAATTAGACTTGAATTCCAGTCAGGAAGCGATTCTCCAAAACGTCATATTCCTCTTGCAACCACTCTTCTAATTTCAACTCAAAGCCTTCATTATCAAAGTTCACATTTACAGACCTGCTGCTATTCTGATATAAGATGTTTTGAAAAGCTAGGTCGGTTGTCACAGTGCACACAGGTACAGTAGATTTGCAGCGATATTACAGCAGTTAATCTTCGCAACGGTGGTCTTGATTGATTTACGGGCAATGCCGTGATTTAGGTTCCATTCCGTTTTCGTATTGTTTATGACTGTGAAAAACATTTGCAATACACGGGTACGGTAATCATATCAAAATTGTTGTCGATGTTATCAAGTTCATGTTGACTTTTAAGGTACATAAGCAGTACATTAAGGTAACAATCCATACGATCCATATCCATACTAATATTATAAATGCTAAAGTGCCTCAGTCTGCCTGTCTGTTTGTCTGTTACTTCTTCATGCTTATGCATTTTTTTTCGTGTTTTTTTTCTTTAACTATCTGTGTTGTTTTTGTCACGAATAACGTTGAATTTTAAACCGCTGAACGGATTAAGATGAAATGAAATGAAAAATTTGAAGTATTAGCGTAGCTCAATACAAACTTTCAGCCCCAATTCAACTCTTCAGGGGATAATTTGCGGGATAAAAACGAATTCTACGTCCTGCCTCTGGACTCAAACTATCTCTATACCAAAGTATATCTAAATTGGTTCAGCGGTTTAGCCGAAGAAGAACAGACAGACAGACGGACACACTTTCGCATTTATAATACTAGTTTGTTTCAAATGCTTCTCCCGTGCCCATTGCTTGGCATCTTCTATCATCATTCAACACAAATGGACATCAAGGGATAGGAAGGAGCCAAACTTTTGGGTTTCACTTAGAATCAAATTGAGATATTTACGTAGATAAATACGTATTCCGTCCACGTGGCTATTTACGCGAATAAGGGTGTACAGTTGTACACACTAAAACAAAATACTCAATAGTTTTGTGTTTTCTCGAAAAAGGATTAAATGTGTAGTCAAATGGAGAATAAAACAACGCAGGAGGTTAAATAATCACAAAGTTATAAGTGTCCAAAGTTTTAAGAGGGGGTATGTTCTGTCGTCACTTATTATGACACTCGAGGATCGTGACGTCACGATCTGCTAGCGTTTTCTCTCTAACAAGCAACATTGAGACGGTTGTAGCTTCGTAATTTTTAGAGATATTTGAATGGGATTTTCGTCATTAGGCATATTTTTTGCCTTCTTTCTTATGCAGTAATAATCCATTGTGAGTCTGCATCCGGTTTACCTGGGCAAGTAATATTAACCTTCAATAATATTTCAGTTTAGATAAATTCAAAGAGAAAGTATTTTTGCACAACAGTAAAATACCACAAACAAACTTGAAGAACTCCAATCTTTAAAAACCCGAGCCGACTTTAAGTAAACTTTGTACGGATTGCAAAAAAAGTGCAAAAATTTGGAAGAATTCATCATCACCAGCATATAATATATCGACGGCCGCTTTAGCCTAGTTGGTAGTGACTCTGCCTACGAAGCAACGGTCCTGGGTTCGAATCTCGGTAAGGGCATTTATTTGTGTGATGAGCACGAATATTTTGTTCCTGGGTCATGGATGTTTTCTATGTATTTAAGTTTTTTTTAATCTATACATATAAGTATGTGTATCGTCGTCTAGTATCCATCGTACAAGCTTTGCTTAGTTTGGGACTAGATCGATTTGTGTAAGATTGTCCATAAATATTTATTTATTTAGTTATATTCATCATCCTAGTGATGTTTGCAGGCAGGTTAAATAATAAATTAAATAAATATTTGGGGACAATTTTACACAAATCGACCTAGTCCCGAACTAAGCAAAAGATTGTACTATGGGTACTAGATGACAATAAACATAGTACTTATATATATAAATAAATACTTAAATACATAGAAAACATCCATGACTCTGAAACAAGTATACAAATAAATAGCCTTACCAAGATTCGAATCCGGGACCTCCTTACTTCTATTTAGGCTACAGAGGTCGTTGATCGTAAAAGTAAAGTAAAGTAAAAGTAATTTATTTTGCGCAAACCGTGGTACAGAAGATGGTTTACATAATATCACAGAGAAACACACATTTTACCAGCACCTGGCATGCAAAAATTGGAATATAACTAATAAGATATAAATTAATCATAATGGATGTATTAATCATGATGGATCTGCCGAATCCTACACCGGAGATGACGATGCAACGGGGCCACGCCGTTACGTCGCCTTAATAGTATAATTTGTTGTTTTTAGTTTCGTGACGCATTGGTTATTACTGTAATGTCTCGTAAATGTATTTGTCAATAAATAAATAAATAATAAGTAAATGTACACAATAAATACGATTATAATGTCAATTAAAATTAAAATTCCATTAATTAGGTCTTAATACTCAAGTTATTTAAATATTACATACCAATGCAATATTTGCAATTACCAGATGAAATAAAAATGGAATGATAGGGATATACATCACACACTTCATCTGTTTGCACATCTTGTCGCTCTTCTATACCCACATATGCATTCTATATGCTTAACCCTTGAATTGGCAAAGTGACTCAAGCGGTACATTAACTTCGATAAAAATTTGAAGCTGATTTTATAGATATTTTATTTACTTTTTACTGGCAATTCATCAATTGTACTGTCAATAGTAGAAAAAATCAGAAACGCTGCAACACTAACCTACAACTGTCAGTGTCAAAATTAGTATTTTTGTTGGTTTTGTTTTATTTTTGCATGTTTTATGGCATGTTTTGTTTTATTTGTTGACAGTGCTAAAAATTTACTCGGTTGCACAAAATCTTGGCTTTGGTTCCTGTGCCTTATGCCTGTTCAGATGATTGGTCAGATTCGGAAGAATCGCCAAGCTCAGTCCAATATATAATAAGGGTTCCTGTATCCAACTCACTATTTAAACAATACTATATTGTTATGTACAATTAGTACAATACTCGTGACATACGACCAAGTTATATTGCCGGGAATTTTAATAGTAGTCAAGGGGAGAATCTCACACAAAACAAGGTCCTTAAGTAAACTGCATGGGCTCATTGTGCACATCACATTAAGTGCAAAGCTGATTTGTATTGAATTAGCTCTGGATTGAAGATGTTGGCTGAAAGATGACGAATAAGGAACGATTTAATTGTTCATTAAAGTAAAAAGAAGCCACGTAGGTGTGAAGCCAGAACAGCCGTGAAGGTTACTTTGTCCTCTGGCCTCTATAACCCTACTCTGTGTACTTTATTTACCCTACTCTATACATATGTATTTTGCTTATGTATCTGTTTGTGTGACAATAATATAATGATAAAAATATTTATTTCTTTCTCTCTTTCTTTCTTTCTTTCTTTATGATTCAATAACCAAAAACTGCGTTCTCTTTATTGGTTTTTGGACACCCTTAACTACAAGTAAATACATCATGGATATTTGGCACTGATAAATTTCTGCACTGCACTTTCTTTTCTTGAAGGTTTGAAGGTCGTATCGGTCCGGAAATACCGCAGGCGACAATCCATTCCACAGTTTAGCTGTGCGAGGCAGGAAGTTTCTGGAGAAGCGCACAGTTGAGGACTGCCAACCATCTAAGTGGTGAGGATGGTAATGTTGTCGCGTTGGACGATGGCGAAAAGAAGCGGCAGGGATTAATCCGAACAATTCCTCAGAGCACTCCCCGTTATACATGCGATAGAAAATGCAGAGAGAGGCCACATCTCTACGCAGCGCCAAGGGGTCAAGCCGATCCGAAATATGCTCGCTGTCGACAATTCGAGTACTCCCATCTTAAAGGCCGGCAACGCACTCACAACACCTCTGGTGTTGCAAGTGTCCATGGGCGGCGGTAATCGCTTACCATCAGGTGATCCGTCTGCTCGTTTGCCTCCTATCTCCTCCCGTGCCCATTGCTTGGCATCTTCTATCATCATTCAACACAAATGGACATCAAGGGATAGGAAGGAGCCAAACTTTTGGGTTTCACTTAGTGTAAGGCCTGAGTGGACGCCCCGCTCTGAGCGGGGCGTCGAGCGTCCATATAAATTGCATTTGTTTTATATGGACGCTGCACGCCCCGCTCTGAGCGGGGCGTCCACTCAGGCCTTACACTTAGAATCAAATTGAGATATTTACGTAGATAAATACGTATTCCGTCCACGTGGCTATTTACGCGAATAAGGGTGTACACACTAAAACAAAATACTCAATAGTGTTGTGTTTTCTCGAAAAAGGATTAAATGTGTAGTCAAATGGAGAAAAAAACAACGCAGGAGGTTAAATAATCACAAAGTTATAAGTGTCCAAAGTTTTAAGAGGGGGTATGTTCTGTCGTCACTTATTATGACACTCGAGGATCGTGACGTCACGATCTGCTAGCGTTTTCTCTCTAACAAGCAACATTGAGACGGTTGTAGCTTCGTAATTTTTAGAGATATTTGAATGGGATTTTCGTCATTAGGCATATTTTTTGCCTTCTTTCTTATGCAGTAATAATCCATTGTGAGTCTGCATCCGGTTTACCTGGGCAAGTAATATTAACCTTCAATAATATTTCAGTTTAGATAAATTCAAAGAGAAAGTATTTTTGCACAACAGTAAAATACCACAAACAAACTTGAAGAACTCCAATCTTTAAAAACCCGAGCCGACTTTAAGTAAACTTTGTACGGATTGCAAAAAAAGTGCAAAAATTTGGAAGAATTCATCATCACCAGCATATAATATATCGACGGCCGATTTAGCCTAGTTGGTAGTGACTCTGCCTACGAAGCAACGGTCCTGGGTTCGAATCTCGGTAAGGGCATTTATTTGTGTGATGAGCACGAATATTTTGTTCCTGGGTCATGGATGTTTTCTATGTATTTAAGTTTTTTTTAATCTATACATATAAGTATGTGTATCGTCGTCTAGTATCCATCGTACAAGCTTTGCTTAGTTTGGGACTAGATCGATTTGTGTAAGATTGTCCATAAATATTTATTTATTTAGTTATATTCATCATCCTAGTGATGTTTGCAGGCAGGTTAAATAATAAATTAAATAAATATTTGGGGACAATTTTACACAAATCGACCTAGTCCCGAACTAAGCAAAAGATTGTACTATGGGTACTAGATGACAATAAACATAGTACTTATATATATAAATAAATACTTAAATACATAGAAAACATCCATGACTCTGAAACAAGTATACAAATAAATAGCCTTACCAAGATTCGAATCCGGGACCTCCTTACTTCTATTTAGGCTACAGAGGTCGTTGATCGTAAAAGTAAAGTAAAGTAAAAGTAATTTATTTTGCGCAAACCGTGGTACAGAAGATGGTTTACATAATATCACAGAGAAACACACATTTTACCAGCACCTGGCATGCAAAAATTGGAATATAACTAATAAGATATAAATTAATCATAATGGATGTATTAATCATGATGGATCTGCCGAATCCTACACCGGAGATGACGATGCAACGGGGCCACGCCGTTACGTCGCCTTAATAGTATAATTTGTTGTTTTTAGTTTCGTGACGCATTGGTTATTACTGTAATGTCTCGTAAATGTATTTGTCAATAAATAAATAAATAATAAGTAAATGTACACAATAAATACGATTATAATGTCAATTAAAATTAAAATTCCATTAATTAGGTCTTAATACTCAAGTTATTTAAATATTACATACCAATGCAATATTTGCAATTACCAGATGAAATAAAAATGGAATGATAGGGATATACATCACACACTTCATCTGTTTGCACATCTTGTCGCTCTTCTATACCCACATATGCATTCTATATGCTTAACCCTTGAATTGGCAAAGTGACTCAAGCGGTACATTAACTTCGATAAAAATTTGAAGCTGATTTTATAGATATTTTATTTACTTTTTACTGGCAATTCATCAATTGTACTGTCAATAGTAGAAAAAATCAGAAACGCTGCAACACTAACCTACAACTGTCAGTGTCAAAATTAGTATTTTTGTTGGTTTTGTTTTATTTTTGCATGTTTTATGGCATGTTTTGTTTTATTTGTTGACAGTGCTAAAAATTTACTCGGTTGCACAAAATCTTGGCTTTGGTTCCTGTGCCTTATGCCTGTTCAGATGATTGGTCAGATTCGGAAGATGAGCCAACTAACATAGTTCAATCACGTGCTCTGTCAGACGAAGAGAGTTCTGATCCACCGTCTATCAGTTCTTCACTGGAGACGCTAAATATATTGGATAGCGATTCAGACCAATCAGGACAGAAAGAGTGCGGTATGATAATGTGGGTCATTTTCCTGAAAACGGAACAGCAAGGGCACGTTGCAGGTATTGCAAAGAAAGTAAAACTTTTGTGTATTGTATTTAATGCAAAATGTTGCTTTGCTTTGTCTTTGGAGACGGTAATAAAATAAATTAAAATTTTGGGAATAACGGCGTGAATTTATGTATGTATGTACTATGTATGATAAGGATTATTTCTTTGTCATTTATTTGTAAGAAGTATTTACATTTAATAAAAAAAAAGTTTTAACCAAACATTTAGATAAAATTATAGTTAAAGAAATGACGCGTAGTTTCAGTGTCCGAGAGGCAACCGGATGGCTCGCGGTGTTTGAGCTCCCGAAGCGTTGTGGAACCGCCCTGTGCAACCCAAACTGAGCCAACCTGGACAGGGGCGGAAATAGTCAACTAAAATGTTTATTTTATTCTGATATTTTTTTATTGTCGTACCGGAAGGCGCGGCGTGGGTAGGTCCCCGACAAGGTGGACTGATGACCTGGTAAAGGTTGCGGGAGTCCGCTGGATGCGGGTGGCGTAGGACCGGTCGCTTTGGCACTCTTTGGGGGAGGCCTATGTCCAGCAGTAGACGTCTTTTTGGTTGATATGGTGATGATGATGATTTTTTTTGAGGGTATAAACTCACGTTTCTTTTAATGAAAATAGCAAGCGAATGCGTAGCAAATTTATAACGAAACGTTTATAGCTTGAGAAACATGTTAAACGCCACAGGACACTGTGGCAATATTTATTGACACTCAACGTCAAAATCAAAATGTAACTTACAACTCTTAAGCCCGCATTACACTGACGCGGCCTGGCCGCGGCGGACAATAGTAAACTTGTCATTAGCTGTGAAAGGCCTTATATGGGTCGGTGAAGATCTTAAACCACCATGTTGCAATAAACGCTTGATTGATTGATTAAATAAAAGACGACATACATTCATTCAATATCAACAAAGTGGTCTTCTTCTGGGTTTTCTATAGGATTATATAAAATACTTGACTTGCTTACAAGTGAATAAACCTGACACAGTAAAAACGGTAAATTCGATTCGCTGTAAAATCTAAACCCTCCCACAGAAATGCGAAAATTCATGAAAACGCTATGAAAATGCCTTGTTCCAAGTGAGTTGTGAATATTTGGCAGATATTTATTGCCAAGTCTTAAGATTACACTTATACAAAAATGTCTTACTTGTCTCTGCTACTTGGCCAGCCCTGAATATAATATTGTAAATGTTTAATTGTACTTACCACTGTGACAACTACATACGTCCTATTATATTCCATCTTATCAACAGATTTCCACAATGTTATAAAATTGAATTAAGTACCCTTCCACATCACTATCATCCGAACGTCTGACTAAATCTGAAAGCAGGTCCAGAGGGCTTGGCAAATATTAAAAATAACTTGTCATTGCATTGTCGCTCCTGTAACTTAGTCAATAGAGTATTATTTCAAATTATGGTTTGAAACGAAGAAGCGTCGCGGTATATAAATATCTACTTCCTGTTTATATCTAGGTGGTGATACACTTGAACTAACGAACCCGCGTCATCGGCAGCGGTATTATAAGATTATTTTTTAATATAGTTGCTCAAAAAGCGCTACTTTACTTAGCTGTTTAGCTTGCGGAAAGTTGGTTTTCGCGAACTAGTGCTTTTCAATTTTCCCACACAATAATTGTAAAAATTGTACCATTAATAATTATTTCAATAAAAAATAAATAAGATAGAACTGAACTTGAACAACTTCATTATTTTTGAACTGTATTACAAAGAATTAATAATATAAAAGTTTGTAATTCCTTACTTGTTGCTTTTCTTTTTCGCAACCGTATTAAAAAACGTCGTTCGATACACGTGCGGAAATGTCATTCTACACTCGTCCCGATATCCCGATCCCGATATATCGGTAATCGTGACGTAATGACATACTTTCTGCACTAGCATCGAAATGTACTATTTTGTTTCCTATAGGGTTAGGTTGGAACTGCTGGTTCATCCTGAACACGATTAGCCCAAGATAGAGAGGTGGAATCTTTTGATGGGGGCTTAATACCCGCTTAGGGGTTAATTTAGAATAGAAACGTAGCTCTTAGATTTTAAAAGTAAAAAGATTAAAGAAACTAGACTGACACGCAATAAAAATAAATATAATATTTTCATATACTTACTAACTTTACAGATTTTTGCAGTGAAAACTTCTTCAGCGGCGCTGTGCACTTTTTCTGTTGGGAAAAATTGTTAAACTCGCCACAGGTCACGTGACCGTAAGATGTCACGTGACCGTAAGATGTCACGTGACCGTGAGATTCGACAGATTGAAAATTCGTAAGACGGACACCTGATCGAAAAACTGTTACAATGTCATTGAGTTTTCACTTCTGCCGGCACTCCCGGATTGCAACCCGGTCTTTTTTATATAACAATAACTGCCACTAAGTTGCCTGCTAAGTTTAGCGATTCGGAGGGCTATATTATATCAAACCACCTGTTAAAGTGTGCCGGTTTGCGAAGGGTCTTATTTTTACAGTAAAATCCATCTAGTTTCGCTGTAAGTTAAATAAGGCTTGTGTTACATATACTCGTATGAACTACCAGGGCAGTCTTATAACCATCCCTCCCTCTTCACCGAAGGAGAGGCCATTTATAGTTAACTATAGTTAACTATAGTTAACTATAAATGGCCTCTCCTTAGCTGATGCCCGCGGCTTCGCCCGCGTGGTTATAGGGAAATGTAACATATTGAATTTTCCCGTGGGAGTTAGATGTTTTCCCGCTGTAAAAAGTAGCCTATGTCACTTTCCAGCCTCTAAACTATCTTCATACAAAAAATCACATTAATACGACGCTCCGTTGCAAAGTGAAGGAAGGACAAACAAACAAACACACACACTTTCGCAGTTATAATATCAGTAAGGATAAGGATTTAAATCAATAATAATAATAGAATTATAAAATTCAATAATTTAAGTTTGAACATACTAAAACCTCTGTTAAAAACTATATTCTGGATGTAACAATGTTTTATAATCAATAAATGGCTATTCTGTTTTATTATATTCTATATAAACTACATAGACGACCGGTTAGCCTAGTGGGAAGTGACGCTGCCTATAAAGCTGAAGGACCTAGGCTCGAATCCCGGTAAGTTCTGTTTTGTAACTTTTCAGTCTGTTGGACATGTTGGGAAGAATCTAACCCACGCAAAGTACACAGACGTTTTTTCCTTGTTGAGTGTTATTTTAATTAAAAATGCCTCGCGACTCTACAACTTTTTAGCAGTTATTGTAGTATCCACATAAGGAGCTCATCTAGGGCAGTGGAGGGACGTAACTCGTAAAATCCTTGCGGTTTACGGGCACTTTACGTGTGTGCTGTTAGTTTATGGGGAGCATAGACATGCATTGTATACACACCAAGTTGGCATGGTCCTTCGTTTTACTCTTATTATTAAGAAGGTTAAATGAAGCTACGGTAGCCTAGTGGTTCAGGCATGCGGCGGTCGTTGGTTCGAATCCCAGCTGGAGTATTTCTGTCTTTCCTTGTAAATTATTATTGTTAGAAATTATTGTAACAAATTTATTGTATGTCCCTGACGAGCTTTCTGTGAATTCATTTTATTTATATTCAAAGAAAGTGTAATGTAAATTTTCAATAAGCAATAAATTGAATCTGAATCTGTTTTCTGTGTATTTCGTTCGCTTTGATCGCTCGTTCAATAACACAAGCTTTACGAGTATTGATGTGATGTTGCTGGGTAACTAGCTCTATTTGTAAAAAAAAACCCCTAATACGAATTTATTGATTTTCTTAGAAAATAACCGGAAATTTAAAAATAACCGTCTGTTCAATCTTAAGTCCATAGACCAGATATCGTTGGGATCAGTGATAGATAGAAATGCCAACAGCTCCAAGGCTAAAGTTTATTACTTCCCAAGTATGGGGCTTCATTGGGTTTTATTGCGATTACTTTGCAGAGATTCCTTCTCTTTAAACACGGTTTTACATTGTACATGGTAACGTATTCGAGATTTTTTATTAACAGTTTAGTTTAGACGACCGGATAGCCTAGTGGGTGATACTGCCTACGAAGCTGAAGGTCCTGGGTTCGAATTCGGACAAATATTTGTGTGATAAGCATGAACAAGTATTTGCTTCGAAGTCTTAGATGTTTGTAAGTATAAATGCATAGAAAACATCCAAGTAATGGGTAAGAATATAACATGAATAAATAAATAAATGATGTTTTTTCTGCAAGTAAGCCGTAATGGCACTTTTACAAGTCAAAACTCTACCAGCGTTTCTGAAAAAGAAGCCACTGTTAAGAAGAAACGCCGAAACAAACTCAACAGTCAGTCATTTTTTTTTTCAAAAAACAGCTATAAGTAAAACTGAATATGAATACAAAGAAAAAAACATCATAATGCGTAAAATAAATAAACAAAGATAAATATATATTTACATTAAATATATATTCGTCATGTACCCATAATACAAGCCTTATTGAGCTTACTGTGAGTTTAATTCGATTTGTGTAAGATTGTGCCATAATATTTATTTAAACATGACATTTTTATTATTTATTTAGTTAAGTAGTAATAAGGATTATTTTTGATTTAAGGTTAAGGCACTACTGTATTAGGGTTACCTGTAAGGATAGTCGCTTTATTTAATAAGAAATAAATAAATAAATAAATAAATATTTTTTATTTATTTATTAGTTCTGATTGGCTAATTTTGTGATATTTAGAAAATTGCTCAAAAATGTTTAATTTCAAGCACTTTACCATTAATTTCCTTTAAAACGGTGATCGACCAGAGATGCCTAAAGACGTCTTTTCATATATTTGACCTACGTGTCAAGTATATGGAAACACAGTTCTTACGTCTTCTTTGGATATTCACCCTTATTGCGCATAACCGCGACCATAAATCGCCGGGGCCTGGTTGTCATACGTTGAGACAGCTCCAGAGAACGTGTTGTGTTGAGAGTGAGACCCGCTTTCTTTATCTATCAACGCAACGAATACTCAAATCAATTACTGAAAAAATGACAAAGTACCAGTGTCTCGGCCCTCATTACCACTTTGTGGCATTCGGTGTTCAGACACTGGGGCCCTGGGGTCCAGGCCCCAGGACGCTTTTTAAAGAACTATCAAAAAATCTTGTCGACACAACTGGCCTCGTAGCATGGATGGCGTTATCACGCGATAAGTGACAGGATAGGCGCGTCGTCTCGTTCTATCGAACGGTGTCAGCCAGGGACGGAAGCTCTATCCTGTCACTTATCGCGTGATAACGCCATCCATGCTACGGGGCCGTGTGACCAAAGAGCTGGCAGCTTCCTCGCTCAACGCATTAGTGTTACAATTCAGTGAGGTAATGCTGCCAGCCTTTGGCATGATACCGCGGGAAACTTATCTAGACGTTTTTTAGTTTCTAAGTTTAGGTTTAGGGTTTTTTTTATATTAATTTAAGTCGTTTTTTAAGTTGTTTTTGTTTACATATGCATCGTACTCGTATAATAATTAGAATAGTTGAAAAAGCCCCAATATTTTCATTTCAAAGTTCAATATATCTAAAACGGCTGAACCAACTTTGTTGAAACGTAGCTGAGAATCTCAATCAAGTCAGCTTTCAGATAAAATAAATAGGTCCGTTCGTTTAGGAGCTACGCTGCCACAGACAGACACACAGACACGTCAAACTTATAACACCCCTAAATAGTCAGCGCTTGTGATTCTTCTAGAATCGCCAGCGTCCCAGCCCAACTGGGGAAGTACCTCCGCCTTGCAGAAGACCCCAGCCATAATAACACTACTACTTTCTCTATAGCAGTGTTGTGTTCCTGGAGGTGAGCAAGGTCGCCAGACCTCCCGAGGATGCGTTGTGTTGAGAGCGAGGGAATTTGTTCCTTCAGCTGTCAACACGGCGACTCCTCAAACATATCAAGGGTCGGCAACGCCCATGTTACTCGTTTGGAGTTGCATGCGTCTATAGGCTGCGGTGTCCGCTTACGATCAGGCGTGCCGTACGCTTGTTTACCACCGTCGTTGTATAAAAAAATGGGTCCATAGGCTACGGTGTCTGCTTAACATCATCCAGTCCATATGCTTGTTTACCATCGTCGTATCAAAAACACATATGTTATTAATTTGTTGTTGTTTACATTAAAAAAATTGTACCATTTCATTCTCTTCTCTCGTTTTGAAATTAAGAACCCATTCGAAATCCGCTCGGTGGCAGCCTCTAGATTAATGTTCCATATATAGCCTTGTTTATTCAACTTTGATAATCTAAAATCCCATTACATCTGTCGGGTCTAAACCACCAGTTATAAATCAACAAAAGTTGTCCGATACTGGAATTTTATATTTTCAACTTAAATTGGGTTCGGAGCTGCACGACCCGTGCGTAAAGTAAATCGTAACAAAAAATGCAGACTGTCAACATTTTTAAAAGCTTTAATACATTTGACTTGTTTGTTAGTTAGTGTGTAAATGAGGGACAAAACTTGCAAGTTCGGGTGACCAATTGAGCTGAAATAGTTTGAATGACAATTCAATAGGTACCATCGATGATGGAGACAGAAGGTGGCCATGGGAATTCAGTACCTACTTAACCCCGTTGAATTTGGGCTCGTTAGAATAGTTTAAATGATTATATAATTAATGACGGTAGTTATACAGAAAAGAACAGTTGGCAATAAAAGCCTGTCTCTACCAAAAATGTTTTTCTCAGAAACTTATTTAAATTTGAAAACACTTTTTTGAAAGCAGTGTGAGATGCATGTTCCTAATTGCGTAAAACGGCATAGAAAATTCAAAATTTTATTTCCATCGATAAAGGAAAACAAAATTAAAACATTTTTGGTTTTTTTCCCAATTTTTTTTGATAACTGTATGACTTGGCCATATCACCCGTTTTTGGCTTGACGTACTTTTGAAACACATCGTTTACCTTCGATACCTGTCCAGATTTCGGTAATAGAGTTTTTTGTGTGGAACAATCCTTCCGCATACCTACTTCACTCTTTATTTTTCAGCTAGATCGTAAATTACAGGAAACACGTCGTTTTAGCCGCGTACGGAACATATATCTACACAATAACACGCCGAACAGACTTTGGGACGAGCACAAGGCTAAATTAAAGGGCTATAATATAACTGATCGCATTCATTGTTTTACGAAGTGGAATGACACGTTGGAAAGCATTCAAAGCTTTCAAAATCATAAATACGTATTTAATGGGTGAGGAATAAAAAAAGACCGGGTTGCACTCCAGGAGTGCCGGCAGAAGTGAAAACTCAATGACATTGTAACAGTTTTTCGTGACATCTTACGGTCACGTGACCTGTCTCGAATCACATGTCTGGCGAATCTGCGACCGTAAGATTCGTAAGACGTGACCTGTGGCGAGTTTAACAATTTTTCTCCATCACAAAAAGTGCACAGCGCCGCTAAAGAAGTTTTCACTTCAATAAACCGTTTGACGTTAACATTTCTATTAAATTATTAAATTGAAAACCGTTTCGTCATTGTGAAAATAATCACTCAAAGTAATGAAGTCAAAATAATTTCTATAAGTAAACAATAAACAATGCTCGTGAACCAAATAGGTACCTAAAATAATGCGATTATCTTCAAATCAGACCATCAATTCCTGGGCCATGATTCCATCTGTCTCTAGAATATTCTAGTTTTGCGCGATTGTTTAATATAGAGATAATTATTATAGAACAATATGAGGATTTAAGATATTCTGGATAACATTGCTTTTGTGTCATATCTATAACACCTCAAGTTTAAAAGTCAGAGACATTCATCATCGTCGTCATTATATCAGCCGAAAGACGTTCACTGCTTCCCCAAAGAGTGCCACAATGCCCAGTCCTGCAACACCCGCATCCAGCGGACTCTCGCAATCTTTACCAGGTGTCATCAGTCCACCTTGTGGGACAGCGATTACTAAAGTCTGAAAACCCCGTTTAAGTGCCGGGGAAATCGACATCTCAGATCGGGCGCGATCTCGCTAATTCACCTATTAGAACTTTAGCCAAGCTGTCACAGAACTTTCTCGAGCTCGTCTGAACTCGCCCGAAGACATCTGAACGTGACTAACGAACGACTCGCTCATTGGGCCAATTAATCGATTGTTTATTACGTCCCCACCAGCCCCGTGCTTCTGAAGGCAAGATTTATAGACTGAGGTTCATTTGGTGAGAGAATTGCTATTTTTCTCTGTGGACGATTAAGGTTACTTCCGGTTTAGCGAGGCGATGTATATCGTGCTTTACCGAACGCTGATTTCCTTACTTTGTCATAATCCTGTCAGTATTACATTTCCGCAGTAGAATAATATTGCGCGAACGCGGCGCGGTACATTACCTACATTTGCATTTTGTACCGACCGGTTTCCGTGTATACAAATATTAGTGCTCATCACACACATAAATGGATTGGATTCAAACCCAGGACCTCCAATGATGTAGGCAGTGCAACTACGCTAAAGTTGTGGTCAAGATCGTTTCTAAATTACCAAATTTTTCAAGCAGTACATTTTTGGCATATTTTAATCTATTTGGTCAATCACTTTCTTTTTAAATAGTTTATTATTTTTAAATAGGTTATTGTTCCAGTAAAAGGTACCGATTTACCAATCAAAGCGTATCATTAACACAACCTGTATCTCTTTGCTTCACAACAATGAATGATACAAACGAAGCATTGGTCTTGATTCGTAATTTGTACAACAAATGCAAAACATCAGGGAATTAGACGAATAGAATAAAACTGAGAACACCAAGAAAACGAGCGTCAGATTGGACGGAATACTTAAATTGGAGACGTTAACGAGTGAATGAAGCCGAAGCGAGCGGCTATGCTGATAAAGGTGTCGTCGACGCGCCGGTCACACTTGCCCGGTTAATTGAAATGGCTCCGGCTCAGGCAAGAACAATACCTAACTGGACGCGGTGCATAGGGATGATGACTAATATTTTTTTTATGATGTCATTCGAACCAGTTTTCGGAGAGGAACAAATGTTTGTATGGCAGCAACTACAGTTAAAGAACATAAATACCCAAAAATTTGAGACAAAGATTGACGTCGCTGGCGGCAGCGCAAAACGCTTCATACTTAAAGACACACAAGTATAACGTCACAATTGTACAAAGGAACAACTCCTCCGCAAATACCGGGATCCCGCGGGATCGAAAATGTGCAATCCCGCAGGTACTGAGATTAAAGATAGGCTGCGGGATTGGAAGCCCTACCCCCGATTCGCTATAACTATACCGATACTAACTGACTGTAACTATATTAACTATACTAACTGATTCGGTCTCGTGTGAAGAAGTAAGAGCGAACTGATGCTTCAGATGACATGTGAATATCAATATCGACAGTGGCTTTTCATATTTATGAAAAGGTGGTTGTTTATGCCTTTATTCATAAACGTACATCAAACCCAAATTATTTTTTCTGTATCCGTTATTTTGGTTATACTGTTTGTGAGAAATGGATCGAACACATTTTAGTAAAATTACGTATATTAATATTTCAACGTCTATGGAAAAAGGTGATAATTTGAACTAGTATGGTTGAGATTATTTAATGTGGCCATCTTTTTATAAAACTGTCTTTGTAATTCGAATCTTCTACCTAGGACAGGACGATAAAGTTGCTTTTTGAATGGACAACTAAATTGTGTTTACATGTTTCAGGCTTTCACAATGAGAATGACAAAACAGACACGAAACCAAAGCGATAACCTAAGGATGTTCCCCTCTGACAATTAAGGCTAATAGAATCGCGGCCCCGTAATCAAATCGTATTCAACTCAAATGAAACTGAACACACTAAAACGTTGATAAAGAAGAAAAATAGGCTGAATACCCAAATTGCAGGCATTAACGAGTGAATGAAGCCGAAGCAGAGCGCTAATGCTGATAAAGGTGTCGCCGACACGCCGGTCACACTTGCCCCGTTAATTGAAATGGCTCCGGCTCGGGCAAGAAACAAAACCTAAGTGGACGCGGTGCAAGCTATAAAAGACTTCGTCACATGGATAATTTATAAATTCACTCGTTCATTCAATTCGGTCGCTTTCCCATACAAATAAAATAGATCAACCTAATGTTTCGTACGTACAAAACACCCGGCAGGCCTCGAAATCTATTAAAATCCCATTACAACGTGTGGAAAAGCTTTGCTAGAGTTATTTTTTCTTACGTTAGTGTAACATCGCAATGTTCTCTAATATATTTATGTATTAAAAATATCGTTGTCAGGTACCTACCCATAACACAAGCCTAATTGAGCTTACTACAGTGGAAACTGGATAAGTGGAATCGCAAGGGCCTGGCTGTTTTGTTCCGCTTATCCATGTTTTCCATTTATCCAGTTTTCCACTTAATCATGTTCAAATAAAACGTTTTCTCACTTACAGAGGTTGTTGATGCTAGTAATGTCGCTTTTAGAGGTCACGTATAGTATGATCAAATAAAAGATCAAGCCTTAAATACATTAATCATCTTTTATTAAATATGTATGTATTAACAAAAAATAGGCCTGTAATCCTGACTTTAAAAAAAGCAATACCCGAAATAATCCACAGTACTCGTATACAATTTTCAAAACTTCAAAAACAAAATCAATTAAACAAAATCATTCATAATATTAATGTATGCAAGAGAAACCAGTATGGTTAAATAAATCAATGTACTGATTGTACTTTAATGAAAATAATCCGAACACACGAACCATAATGTTAACGAAACAAACTAACCTCCTTGTGACGGTTTATTAAAAATACAAATTTTATAACGCCGAGCTATTCCACTTATAGAGGTTTCGGAGACGGCTGTTTCCAGTTGCAGAGGTAAAAATAAGAAATTTTCGAAAAAATGGATTCCGCTTATCGAGGTCCCAAAATTCCACTTATAGAGGTAATTCGTTGCCAAGCGACTGGATTTCATAACGCCGAGCTATTCCACTCATAGAGGTTTCGAAGACGGCTGCTTCCAGTTACAGAGGTAAAAATAAGAAATTTGCGCAAAAATGTATTCCGCTTATAGAGGTCCCAAAATTCCACATATAGAGGTAATTCGTTGCCAAGGGACTGGTACCGAGAACTTGGGTCCACTTAAAGAGGTTTTCCACTCACCCAGGTTCCACTTATCCAGTTTCCACTGTACCATAGGCCTCGTTCGATTTGTATAAGATTGTCCACTATTGTTTAGTATAACGTGTCTTTCCCGGGCCTCCATTATGTATACTTAGATAAGTATGAAATATATTTTTACATTGATTAAGTAGTTCCGGAGATTACTCCCTTTCAAATGTAGAAAGTAACATTTCGTAGACATTAATTCTATGTATTGAATCGTATGGCGTTTCATAGTAGGCATATTATCATCAACAGGCCTTATACATCCTAACAGATGATTTAAGCAGCGTTTGTACGCGAGGGACAATGTCTCTCGTGACTATATAAGCCAATCCGGGATCAATAAGCGGTTATGCCCCTTGGAATCAGGTATCATCCTGGAGCGCACTCATCGCAGTATCATAGTATAGTAGTTCTCATAGTAGGTATATACATTAAGGCTATAATATCTATTCGTATAGATCTACAATACAGTCGCCTCTTTTACTATGTCCCTCAAAACATTTTTGATTGCCAAGCAGTAACATTAATACTTAGGCAACCTTGCACATTTACACGCATACTCTTGCGTAGTCTCGTCCACACATAGACACACACATACTTTGAAGTCATACACATAATTGTGAGTTAGGTACACATTAAAAATGCTTAAAATATATAAGTAGGTAGTTATACGAGTATTAGTCTAAAAGAGATTCCAATTATTATAATTACATTTTTTCCCAATTTTTTTTTTTACTTTTGTTGGAGCAGGTCGCTCCAGTCGGCCAACGCTCCTTACGTAAAAAAGAAAATCGCGTTTTTTTTTTCTCTTAATGTTTTCTTATCAGAACACGATAAGTACCTGTTATGCTCTTGATCGGTTCACACCCCATTTTTGGTACACCACTGTATGTACCAAAATCTTTACGCTAATAAATTATTTTCTTTCTATCTATCTAAATCACGCAGTTTGCACCACTCCTTATTCAACTGCTCGCTGCTTCCTGTCCAACGGGAATTCCCGTAATGAATCGGTGGAATTTGGCTCGCGTCCTAAAACACAAGTTTTTCAGGCGCAGAATAATGCGAACGGAAACTGAGGTGAAGGGAGTTCTGGAAATTCTATTATTTAAATGTAACTGCTGAAATCTTAATGGACAAAATTAAAGATGGGTTCATCTATTATTTAAGAGGTTATTTTGGTTATCTAATATTTTATCATTGTTGAAATAACAGTTCGTGATATTTAGCGGATATTGCCAACATTGAGAAATATTTTTTTTAATCTCTTTTACATATATATAAAAAAGGTCAAGGTTCATAATGCTTACATTTCTCAATTTAAGCGTTACGTACGAGTATGGTTGCTAGAGGTCTTGAGAGTGTTTAAAGTGAGGGACCTAGATTTGTCTTTACAGCACAAATTATCCTCAAATCAATTATGATTTGCGATGTATTATTTAAGATGTTTATTATTTAAGTATTGTTATTTTAAATATTTTTCACCCACGCCGCAAAAAGAGGGGTGTTATAAATTTGACGTGTCTTTGTATCTGTGTGTCTGTCTATGGCCTCGTAGCTCCTAAACGAATGGACCGATTTTATTCCGATTTTTCGTCTGAAAGCTGACGTGAGCGAGATGGTTCTTTGCTATGTTTCAACCCAATCGGTTCAGCTGGTTTAGAGATATTGAACTATGAAATGAAAATGTCGGAGGTTTTTCAACTTTTCTTTAATATGACGATAATGGTGTAATTTTTTTAATTTTAACTAAGGCTTTTGGACTGCAATTTATATCATGACATAAAATGATCTAATCTAATCTTATCTTATTATCAGCACGGCACGTATGATGTATGACTCCTCTACAGTCGCATTCTTCAATAACCTACATCTGCTTACCATCGGCAGACCGTATACTTTTAGCCACCGCTGTCAAGTAGTATATGAGACACATTTATAATATTCTTATCTTAAAAAATGGGTCTTTCCACGCTAGTGTTGAAAAACGTCGTATGAAACGCGTGAACTTTGATCATTACACCCCCAGCTCGATTATCACGTGAGACAAGATTTATAATTACGTTGGCAAAATTACGCAATATTTTTTTATCTGTCACACCATTTCCCAAGTTGAAACCGTTAACAAACCATTGAATAGATTATTAGGCAAACGGCTATTTTCAATAGTCTGAATGCAGCTCATTCAATACACACATACACAAGGCCCATTGTGTCGCGACAAACTCCCCAGATTAAATATTCATCCGATCTATTCGAGTGCGGCCTGGTTCGCCATTGTTTTGTACACTTATGTCTGATAGATAAATTATTCTAGCTGCGGGTAATAAATAAATGTGTTTGCTCCCTTCTAGCAGAGCCTTTCTTTAACCCGGGTTTCATTTGATCAAAGAGTTGAGGTTATTGAGGAGTCTTCTGCGCAACCTTATTAAATGTTTTTTGATTTCAAGAGTTGAGTTTATTGAGAAATAGTCTGTGCAATCTTTAAAAATGTAATACAGCTCCAACACGATACATTCTACTATTACTCCAGGCAAAATACGGTTTTGAAAAACATTAATTCATAATAGCGTTTTTTTTGTTGATTTCATTTGAAAATGTTATTCTAAGATGATTTAGTCAAGAATCCGACAAACTTTCCACCCGGAAGTAATTATGTAGATTTAAATGAAGCATACGTTATCGTTTTTTGTACGATTTATCTTGAATATTATAGAGCAAATGTAAATGAACCAAAATAAAGACAAAAACATTTATTAATATTTTTACTGACTTTTCAGAAGCCAGTTAACTTATAATTTTTTCGATGTCTGAAATTTTGTCGGATTTTGTCGCTGGGTAACTATTTAATTGAATATAATTCCGTTACACATAAAAAATAAGCTATTATAAATTATTTCCAAAATTGACATTTTTTCCAAACAAGTTGTCAGTTCATTGCCTGGACTATATTGTTTATTTCTCTTTCGCCTGTCCCAATACTCCCAATAATGTAGGTAGTTTATTTATTACATTTGTATGACGTTTCCGTGAGTCACCGACGGTGCTGGCTGAAAATCAGCGCTGCAGGTGTCTGACACCTCAGCATAATGCTGAGCCAGTGTCCGGTTCACTGCCGCAGAGACACACTTGTTTCATGTTTTATCTGTTCTTTGATTATTTTATTGTTTAATATGTGTGTCCTGTGTGTTTGTGAATAAATGTATCTTTCTTTCTTTCTTTCTTTCTTTCTTTCTTTCTTCTTCTATACATGATATTGCCACTAAATCTTTGACAAAAAATTTGCCTAAGTATATAAAAGTTTACATTTAGAGCTACCTAACGTACGTGTGCAATGCGTTACGTGATCGACCTGCCACTGTACCACTGCTCGGAAACTTGAGAACAATTAGTCTATCTAATGAGCAGGCCAATACGGCCTAATAATTCTATGTCAATACTCAGGTTGACGATGTTACGGTGTTGGATTGTTTGAACAACAATTCGACCAATCAGGGCAGCACACGCCACTCCGCCTTAATTGTATCCTTGCATTACGTATTACTCAAATAGTTATTACATCTGAGTATATCTCGATCTAGACCATCTTAAAAGGATTAGCTTTCCACGAGGCGCCTTACAGGCCTCTTACATGTCCCGTGATTTTCGAACAAGCTAGCGAAGCGCACGAAGTTCTATGCTCAGCTTGGGCCGAAAATCGTTTGTCTGTCCGGTGTCCGGTGTCTGTCCGGCTGTTCTTCCCTACAGGTCGCATTTATGAACCGATTCTCGTGAAATTTTGTAAGTAGCTGGTTCGTTAATTATATACAATTTTTGGTCAGGACATTTTTTTCAAAACCTATTTTGTTTTTAATACAGCTTCACGAGTTCTGCCATTCACAGAGCCACTAGATAAATGTTCAGGGAAAATGTTCTGAATTTAGATTTTTATATAATGTAATGTATCAATAATATATTGATTAGATATTTTAGAACCGTAACATTTCAAGCATGAGGAAATGCCTCTCTATATGCGCCATTAGGCATCCCCCAAAGAGTGCCACAATGACCGGTTCTGCGCCAACCGCATCCAGCGGACTCCCGCGAACTTTACCAGGTCATCGGTCCACCTTGAGCGTCGGTACGTGGTCGCCACTCGAGGACCTTTCCGCCGCGACGCCTATCGGTTCTAAGGCCCGGGCCGCACTGGTTAAGGCGATTTCAGTACAACTTGGGCGACTTGAGGCGACTTGATGTATGAAGATCGCCGTCGCGTCGCTAATCGTTCTACCAGTGCGGCCCCGGCCTTAGTGCAGTGTACCCCGACCACTGCCACTTAGCAATTCGGAGGGCTATATCGGTCATTTCTGACGCGATCACGCACAGGAACTCCCTTCATAGCCCTCTCCTTTGCCGTTTGGGTGACTGAGGCTTCTAATGACGATTTTTCCAATTCATACTAATATTTTTGCAACAGGCAAAAGCTTCCGTCAAACGCTTAACAACCGTCATGATATAACGACTCCTCCCAAAACAAATGACCTGTTATCCTTATTTATAAATTTGAAAAGTTCCCGAAGTGATTTACGCTCCACGATTTGTTCACTGTAAAGGCTGCTAAGCCATCGTAACTCTGCCAGACATGTATATTGCTTTTCGTTTCGAGGTACGTTTATTGATTTTATTTATGATATGTGCTTACCAAGACTTTTAGACTATCGTTGACTCTCCATGGATACGCCACAAAGCAAAGCTGCCAATACGGGTGTAGACTCGAAACTTATTATTACTCCAAAAGAAAGAAGGCAAAAAAATATGCCTAGTGTCGAAAATCCCATTCAGATATCTCAAAGAATTACGAAGCTACAACCGTTTTAATATTGCTTGTTATGCCAGCTGTACACATTGGGCCAACGTTGGTGCGTGAGCAGGATGCAGCTATGCAAACGCATGAGAACGATATAAAACCCTCTTGCTCTAATGCATAGCTGCATCTGCTCACGCGCCAACGTTGGCCCAATGTGTACAGCCGGCTTTAGAGGGAGAAAACGCAAACGGTGTGTGACGTCACATTACAGGATGATGCCGGCAGGCCGCGTCGACGGCGACACCGACCACGATGGGCGCGGCATGTTGCCGTCTTCTGTGACGTCACATTCTTCCAGCGCCATCGTTTCATATGAAGTTGCGTTTTGCGAAAAAGGGACAGAACATACCCCTTCTTAAAACTTTGGACATTTATAACTTCGTGATTATTTAACCTTTTGCGTTGATTTTTCTCCATTAGACTACATTTTTTATCCTTTTTCGAGAAAATATGACATTATTGATTATTTTATTTAGTGTCTACGCCCCTATTATTATCTTCCGTTTTGGTTTTGCCTTAAATTGAATTTGACGGTCTGCTTGCCGCAAAATGTTTGGCGTTGTGTACCTATAGCGGCGGGAAATTTCGGAAACAGTTCATAGTTCTCCTTAACTATGAAACATTCAACAACGTTACACTCATGCTTTTCACAATATTTCTGAAATATTTCCGTGATAATTACTTTGATTGATCTAATGACTTAATAACAACTTCTGTAACTTTGACTTCTTCTTGATTTTATAAATTACCGGCTTGCGCCTACGACTTCGTCTGCGTAAATCCCGGACAAAAATGATAACTATTCTATATTTTAATCCAGGCTATATACTATGTTCGTGCAAAATTTCTTCCAAATTGGTTTAGCCGTTTAAGCGTGATTGAGTAACAAACATCCAAATATATGAATATCCAAACTTTCGCATTTATAATATTAGTAGGATAATAGACATACCACATAACTTAAGTTGAAAAACCCCCGACATTTTCATTTCAAAGTCCAATATCTCAAAAACGGCTAAACAGATTTTCATGAAACATGGCTAAAAACACTCAGGATAAAATTACCCCTGACACAAAAAAAACGCATTCAAATCGGTCAATCCGGTTGGGAGCTACGATACCACAGACAGATACACAGATACACAGATATACAGACACACAGATACACAGATATACAGACACACAGATACACAGATACACAGTCAGACACGTTAAACTTATAACACTCTCTTTGCGTCGGGGTTAAAAATAAGAGAAAAAAACATGAAGCGATTTTTGTACTACTCGCTCTATATTTTTTTCTATGTTAATTTTCAGCAACAGAAACTATTTTCGGACCTAGATGTGGCTAAACCCGTTTTGTATACAAAGTTTCATGTTATTCTCTATGTTGTTTTAAAATGAGAACTAAACTATGTATGTACGAGTATGTGGAGTCGAGCGTCCTAGTTGGAATACTAATCCGAAAAGTTACACAATAACCACGCAGGTGTCCCTGATCCCAAACAAAAACTTCACAGAAGCTGTTAGCCCTTTCGGACTTTGGTGCGGTCTATAATTTATTCCATTAATCTAATACTTATTCAATCTATCGTTTAAAGCGCCGCTGTCCCTTGTAAATATTTATGAGGTAACTTATTTAATTTTCGGTCACGGTCCACTTCCTTCGCGGACCACACTAGTTCGGACGATGGCACGAGACACGAGCGTAACTCATTTGAGCTAACTTGTGGCATTTTAAGTCGGTGTTTCTGTCTTCAGATACTGATGGGTAGATTGAGTTGGGTAGTAGTGCTGGCGGATTCGCGGAAGTGTGCGAAAGCGTTCCCATGGCTAGAATACCGTGGGATTTTAGACAGTAATCCGGGCGGTTCCCTGGAGTCCGTCATACCTGTTCTGGTTCCCCAGCCAGAAACAGAAACGGTAATTAGTGCAAGTTATGAAATACGTCTAGTTTAATATCGGAATGTATAATGTGTATGCGAAGTCTCCAATTGGCATTAATCCAGCGTCGGAACAACAACCCACAAATTATTCGCTGTCTTTTTTATATTAGGCACACACAGGTACTCACTCACACAATTTACTTGCTGTTTACTTTTCCCTTGTCCAGCCGATTGGCATGGCGTGATCTTTATTCCTCCCAACAAAGAACATAGGCTACATGTATTACGGAAAAACCACAGACCAGTAAACCTATAGACGTCGCTTAGTCGGGCGACCCCCTCTGCCACACATACGGTGAATTCACTCTATATTTGAGACACCGGACCAATCACTTACGCGCGCAACCTTGAATGCACCAATCACAGCGCACTAGACGTCCCCCGCGCCCCGCAAGTATGGCAGCTTTGTTTGTAAGTAAAAATTAGGCTAAGCGGGATCTTTAGGATATAATATGGTCTGTGGGAAAAACTCACGTAGGAGTTCAAGATCAATTTAACGGTTCAAAAGAGATAAAAGAGGAAGATATTCGTAAATACAATTGTAAGGAAAGTCCTATTTAAGACTTCTCCGTTTTGATATTTAAGTGGGAGTGACACGGGTGAACAATAAAACCATTTTATTTTTTTAAAACAGAAGACAATCATTAGGGTTTTGCGAAGAGTTTTAACCGTTTCATGTTTTATTATCTGTTGTTTTTAAGTATTTTTTTGTCTTTATTTGGTCAGCGCATAGCATTGTGTAAGTGTGTCAGCGCCTAAGCATCTGCTGTAATGCTGTTTGAATTTTGTATTTTTATAACTAAATACCATTATGTCACCAAAATTCCCGCTTGTAACCGCGTTTGGGCTAAAACCATAACGAGAGCGCAACAATGATATCAATTTCGACTCAAACTATTTCTTACGAAGTTAGTTTAGCGTTAGTTATATTGTCTGATATTATTATAATTAAAGATTTTAATTTATAGAAATTTAATAATTCCCCAATCTCACCAATCCCCACCAAAGAATTAGCCCTCATCAACCGCCGTATCAAATCAAATCAAAAATTCAAAATTTCTTTATTTGCCAGAATATGGTAACAGGGTAAGGTCTTAAAACTGAATTTGTTCATGCATATTCAACCTGCATGCAGATGTGCAAATTTTTACAAAGTCATAACAATTTTTTTTTTTTTAGTAAAACATCTGTACTACATACACCAGTCGACAACCTGTCTCAAATAGGATCCTTAATACTAATAGTAGCCGTAGATGACCCTCTGTCTGACAGAGAATGACAGAGCCCTCGTAATCGCGGCTTTTATGGCCTTAGTTTAGAGAAGATTTCCTTTCGCTAAATAAACTATTGTTGTAAACTTTGTGAGCTGTGGAACTCATGAGCCCAACTTTTTTTTTTTTTTTCATTAAAAAAAAGTGAATATTACCAAAAAGTTAAGCAACGTCGGCTTTCGCAGGATATATCTGACATTTCACATTCTAACTTGATAATAAAGTGTCGCGCACTCGTTTTGGCACATGAGCTATGCACGCATAAGTCATAATTCATTTATTTCCCATAAAGGTATGCTTGGATACGAGTACACTTATGTCCGTCAACAATCCTTACTAATATTATAAATGCGCAAGTGTGTGTGTTTGTATGTTTGTCCTTCTTTCACGTCGCAACGGAGCGTCGTATTGATGTGATTTTTTGTATGGAGATAGTTTAGAAGCTGGAGAGTGACATAGGCTACTTTTTCCAGCGGGAAAACATCTAATTCCCACGGGAAAAATCAATATTATACATTTTCCTATAACCACGCGGGCGAAGCCGCGGGCATCAGCTAGTATACAATAAGATTTATAATCAAAAATTATCGCTATAATAATTATTTACTAGACAATCACAACAAATTGATATCATGTTCTAAAAACGAATGCGATGACGAATAAAAAATAGTTAATGTAACTATGATTCTTTGGTCTGGTCTGATTTTGGTCAGTCGATTGACCTTTCTTAGAAAACAGCATTTTTTTGTCACGTGTGACCCGCTTATTAGTTGTATTTTAATGGTAGGTCAAGTCGTTATTGGTCAAGTGCTTCAGTGATGCCAGTTTAGATTCGAAGCTTCATAAAACGGGCCACCGGTATCCGTTTCAGATGGACCCTTTGTAACTTAAGACTTAAATTGCCACCCCGCAAAGTTGTAACTTTAACACCAACTTTAATCACGTCATAACAAGTTTGTTTCAAGAACTCGAGTTTGCAAAGTATAATGAGTAGGAGTGCTTATAAAAACAGTAAGAAGCATTATTGGTGTTGGTATAACTATCGTCATGCTCATCAATATACCCAAGTAGGTTATTTAACGAGCAAGCGAAACCAATGAAGCTCTCCATTTCAGTTTGAGACTTGTACTAACCCTCTATGGGTGTCGTTTGTTTTGTCGAGTTTTTTATTTCATGGAAAACGTTTCAAGTAACAGTTAGTTCACGAACTATTGTTTGCTGTAATTTTATTTCATGACCAGATTATTCCAATTTTTATTATTTCATAGAATAACTGTTCAGTGAATATTATTAGGCAAATGATTCATTTTGTATGACTTTTAGATGGCAGAATAACAAAACAACGAATTTCATTTGTTCGAAATTGTATTACAACATTACCAAAATAATGAAAAAAAAATTTTTTCAACTATATTCTTGGCCTTTATAAAATGAATTTCTGAATACTCCGCTTGATGCTGTAAAATTGTGTCTATTCGAGCATCCTTGTCGAAAAACCTCCTTTTCTTGCTTTTTGGCGGGGAACCGCACATAATGTTTTCTATGTCCGCTAAGTTAGAAATTGTTTCTTTGATCGATTCTTTGATGAGAGAAACTTAAAATTGCCGCTTTCTCAAAATCAAGTATTCAAACCTTCGGATATATATTAATTTCATTCTCTGCTCCATATTCCAAAATTAATTCAAATATCATATCGTATGTTTTTTTTGTCCTTATGCGTACATAAGCAAAAGAGTAATGAGAAAGTTTTTTTAAGTCCAAAAATACATTTCCATGTATGGTATACAGTTGTTTAAAAATTAAGGGTGCTATCTTAAATGTGCCGTCTAATTTTCAATAATGTGATTAACTGAATGTTTTCATATGCACAGTAGTGGACAAGAGTAATATTCTCTTATTATTATCGAAAACTCGATCTTTGATTACAAAATTATCACCCATAATTTGAGTGTTCGCCACATCCAGCTCAAAATCGATATTATCCGGCGCAACTAGGGCCATAGAATTTCTCTTTTTTTCACGATATACGATTTGTTTCAGGGCCGATGTAGATGGTTATTGCTGTAATATAATTTGATTTACAGTTGATTTAGCGTCTTGAACTGCATGATTTTTTATCCGATGAACTTGATGCCCTCTTAAGGGTTTCTTTAAAATCAGCAATGTCTTTCCGCAACGGCTCAGGGCCATGGTTATGATCATTAGCCCGCTTTGTTATGATATGCTGACTATCAACATTAACTATTGTATTTATAGTTGCGTTGCACTTGGAAATGTTATTGTGATACATTTCACAGTACCAGTAAAACGTATATTTCGCACATTTATTTTTATTGTACGTAAATCCTTCCACAAACAATTTCAATGCTCCTCTACTAGATTTAAACACTTCACAAACAATATTTTCTTCTGAATCACTCATTTTTATAACACTAATATCACAATAACAACTAAACAACTCAAATGAATAGTTATGTGTCAAGATAAACAACTTAAAATCTCATTTAGCGCGTGGATTCCGATTGCATTGCGTTCCGTTCTCAACATAATGCCATAGATAACTGCGTATGCGAACTCTCTTTCTTCGAATCTTAAATTTAAATAATAATCCTTGTAATAATTTGTATGATAATTAAAAATACTTGAAACAATAAATCACAAAACGTTTTCCATGACATAATTCAACTATTTAATGAAACATCCGACAAGTAAAAATACACGTTTTAAAAGAAATGTAATAACCATTCCACGAATTGAATTGTCGACGAAATGAAAATACATGAAACGTTGACTTTGAAGTGAAATTCGACTAGAGCCTCAGATCTTATCTACAGGTCGCATTTCTCAACCAATTCTCGTGAAAATTTGTGAGCAGGTTCAATTAAATAAACTTTTAGCGGATCCAGTTTTTCGAAATAAAAAATATAATTAAAAAGGCAGGCTTGCGAATTCTACAGCTCACATAGCTACTAAATAGTATAAATAGGAAAAAAAATGGTCTCGTAAAAACCCAGGGAAGAGGCGTTTCCGCAACAGTAGGATAATTAGTGAGTGCAGTTAGAATTACTGTATAATAGGCTTAGAAAATGTGCCTTACTAGCTGAAATATCCGATCGAACATTCAAGAATTTTCATAAAATTTAAGGCACTAAACTACCTATCTTACATCGGCATTAGACGTCTTAAATTCTCCAAACGCCGCTCGCTCGAAGATGGTATTTTAAAGGCACTTAGGGGAAGGGGCGAAGGGGGGTCTGGTAAGCGATTCCTTGCGCTCGAATCGCTTAGCTCACCCGGATACGAACGAAGTTCCGGGTGGAGTTCCGGTAAGACTGGAATAATCCGCGAGATCTAGTATTTTTACGTGCAACGTACGTTGTGCCTCAGTTTCATCTAGATTCTAGACGCGGCAGTGGCGGTCCAAGTTTGAAGAAAAGGTCGATCCTACTATACATATATATATATTATATATAATATTATAAATGCGAAAGTTTGGATGTATAGATGTTTGGATGTTTAGATGTTTGTCACACAATCACGCTTAAGCGGCTCAACCGATTTGTATCAAAATTTTGCACGAAGATAGTTGATAGCCTGAATTAAAATATTTTATCCCGGGTCCACGCAGACTAAGTCGCGAGCGGAAGTTATATAAATGCGAAAGTGCGTCTGTCTGTCTGAAATCTCTTCACGCTTGAACCACTGAAATGATTTAGATCAAATTTTGTAAAGAGATAGTTTGAGTCCCTAGGAAGGACATAGGGTAGTTTTGTACCCCGGAAATCATTCCCTAAGGGCGTGAAATGGGGGGTGAAAGTGTGTATGGCGCTGTGATATAAACGTGTTTCATGCGGATGGAGTCGTGGGCAGAAGATGTAGATTTTTTATACCAGTGTGGTGAGAAACAAGCTTATGGCCCATGTGACAGTAAGTGAACAGCGTAGCCTATGAATAACAGGTCAGGTGAGCGAGGTCAGCAGGAGGATGTTTGCTTCGATCGGTTCTCTTCGTCGACTTCGTAACTTTTTGCCACTCGCCACTAAAATTGCGCTAGCTCAATCTCTTCTTCTTCCTATTCTAGATTATGCTGATGTTTGCTATCTGGACCTTACTGAGGACCAGCTTAACATACTTGAGCGCCTTCAAAATCTGTCTCTTAGGTTCATATTTGGTTTGCGCAAGTACGACCACGTTTCCTCCTTTCGTTCTCAGCTCAAGTGGCTTCCAATTCGTCTCCGCCGTGATTCTCACATTCTTGCGTTACTCTACAGTATACTTTTTGTTACCTCTACTCTTCCATATCTCAAAGAGCGTTTTAATCGTCTCACTTCCATCAGATCTTCCCAAAACCATCTTCTCGCCCCACCACCTTCATCTACCAAATTTTATAACAGCTCATTTACCTTTCGGGCTGTTCGGTTGTGGAATGCTTTGCCGTTGCATATAAGGTGTGCAAAATCTCTTCCTATTTTCAAAAATCAGTTGAAACAATATTACCTGTCTCTCCCTTAAGTTGCCTTTTATGTATTGTATGTATGTATTTATATGTATGTATGGTTGTATATATGTCTGCGTATTTATTCATTTATTAAGTGTGTCCTGTTTAGTAATATTTGAAAGATTGATGTGTTAGTATGCTCTTCTTGATGAATTCCTGCACTACCTATTTAAAATTCTAGTTTAAGTGTTTCCTGCTATACAAAGGTTGTCTGGAAGAGATCGCTTTAAAGCGATAAGACCGCCTGTTGTTACCATTATTTATTAAGCAAATTTTTTTGTAAGATGTTTCTCTCTTGTAGTGGTGCAATAAAGAGTATTTATTGTTATTATTATTAACAGCAAATCTGAGCATATAACAATTCAGGCATTTTTAGCTCAAAATACAATTTCTGTCAGTTGATCTGCATTTTGTAAAGCGGTTCTTAAGAACTTTTCAATTGTTTTACCCTTCATCATCATCCTCCTAGTATCATTCCCGGTTGTGCCCTAAACGAGTCCGGGGTCAGCTTCGACACCTAATACCAAGATTTGGCATAGCCACTAGTTTTACGAAAGCGACTGCCATCTGACCTTCCGACACAGAGGGAAAAGTAGACCTTATTGGGATTAGGCCGGTTTCCTCACGATGTTTGCCTTCACCGAAAAGCTAACGGTAAATATTCCGTACATAAGTTCCGAAAAACTCATTGGTATGAGCCGGGATTCGAACCCACGACCGCCACTTGACAGCAACCGTAGCACTCATTTACACACAACATTATGTTTTTGAATTACATTCAAACTCAGGAGATAAATTTGGCTGGTCAAGTGACCAGCCGTCACGCGCGAAGTCGCATAGAACTTCGCAACTCGCCGAAGGACTAAATTGTCGTTCGAACGACTGGTTAGCCTATTTAGTGGTTAGTGACGAATCCCGGTACGGGCAAATATTTGTGTAATGAGTATTTATTTCTATTGAATAAATATCGTCACTATCCCATAACACAAGCCTTATTGAACTTACAATGGTCCGATTTTTCCGAGATTATCCCCTAATACTTATTCAATTCTAATATCAAAGTCCGCGTTTAAGGAGAAAATAATTGAAAACAGCAAAACTGAGTAAACTTGGATAAAGGCCACCCACTCCACTGTTCGGGTCGTTTTATACACTGTCCCCGATATTTTTTTAAGCGTCCGGCGTATAAACTGGACCCGTAGGCATAAAAGTGTCGTTTTAATGCGGGCTAAACCCGTGTCGGAAATATGTCACTTTAAATTTATCGCCAAATTTGTTATACGTGTACAAGCGACATGGGACAAATTTAATCCCAAGTTACTTAATTTACGACCATGGCGCCGGCGTAAAGAATGGTGACGAGGACAACAGAAAAGAGCTTCGCTATTGTATGAAGACTATACTGGCATAGAATCGTAGTAGTGATGGGGCTGAGTTGCAACTAGAAAAAAGGGCGATTTCCTCGTGTTAAAAGTTCTAAGTAAGTGTTGCTATATACTGATAGTTAACCATCAAATTATTACAAACTTGACTTGACACAAAAATAACTCCCGAAAAGTTCGATACATGTCGCCCGTCGTGACATTTAATAAGCGAGTTAAACCGTGGATTCGCGACCTTTGACCTTTTTTTGGTCTTTTTACGTGCTCTAATAGGCATGATGCCTCATGTTCAAATTGACAACGTAGTGATGCTAAATGGATAGTAAACCATGTCATTATCGTAATAAAGTATAAATTACAAAATATAATTAAAATCATGAAAAGATATATGAACCTTGAAAGTTTAGAAAAATATGCATTTTTTTTATGTCCAAGAGTAAATTTAAAGCCACCAATAGCTACATTTTATAATTATAGATAACTATCTATAAATACTTATCCTTAAAAACTTTGAATTGAATAGAATTGAATTGAATAGAATCCTCACGCTTTTATAGAAACAAAACTATATGACAACTGTGTACTTAAACGCAGTATTAAGCGACCGAAACAACAATTTACCTGAATTTCCATACAACGATTAGTAAAAATGTCAGTTGTGACGTCATACCTGTGTTTTGCGTTTAAGCGTTTTCCGCTGCCGCCAGCGACGTCAATCTTTGTCTCAAATTTTTGGGTATTTATGTTCTTTAATTGTAGTTGCTCCCATACAAACATTTGATCCTATCCAAAAACTGGTTCGAATGACATCATAAAAAAAACTTAGTCATCATCCCTATTGTAGGTAGTCCCATACTAACTCAGGTCCACTCAGAAAACTGTTTTGAATGGCACAGTGAAAAACAATTGACAAATAGCCAAGGTTGGCTGGTGAATATAGCAGTCAGCAGTGACAGGGTTTATACTCCAGGCAAAATACGGTTTTGAAAAACATTAATTTATAATAGCGTTTTTTTTTGTTGATTTCATTTGAAAATGTTATTCTAAGATGATTTAGTCAAGAATCCGACAAACTTTCCACCTGGAAGTAATGATGTAGATTGAAATGAAGCATGCATTACCTTTTTTTGTACGATTTATCTTGAATATTATAGAGCAAATGTAAATGAACCAAAATAAAGACAAAAACATTTATTAATATTTTTACTGACTTTTTAGAAGCCAGTTAACTTATCATTTTTTCGATGTCTGAAATTTTGTCGGATTTTGTCGCTGGGTAACTATTTAATTGATAATATATCCGTTATACATAAAAAATAAGCTATACAGCTAGCTATATAGCTAATTATTTCCAAAATTCATATTTTTTCCATACAAGTTGTCAGTTCATTGCCTGGACTATTAGAGTACATGTGGTGAGAGGTTTGGACTCTGCAGAGCCAGGCCTGCCCGAAAAATGTTTTAACGGTCGTCAAACTGGTCGTGCATATAGACGTGATATAAACGAGTAATGGCCGATACTTCCATATTTTATTATTCTGTCAACGAAATTGCCTTTTTTATGAATCGTATTTAGGTTATTGCAAGCTTCTTGTAAAAAAAGTCAGAGCAGATCAACATATAGAGTAATACTAGTAAGTAAATAGTTTAGTCTATGTCTTAAGTCTATGAATAAAAATATATGAGTTGTCAGTGAGTTGGGTAGTCGGTTGGAAGCTGTTTAAATAGAAATAAATAATTGAATGAGTGTAAAGTGAGTGGTTTTCTATTTCTAAGCACAAGCACGTTGCCGACCCTTTATTTATTTGAGGATTCGCTTTCAGATATTCTAAAAAAAAAACAATTAAAAACATATTGTAACAGAAACGTGGAAGTCTCGTAGATAACCAGGGTTGTTGTTAGGAACGCGCTAGTGCACCTCAGCTCACTCGTCACGCCTAACAAAACTAGACCTCTGACTAAGCTGAGTCGGACTCGCCCACCGAGGGTTCCATACAAATTTCCTTCTACTTCGACGATAATTTAGATTAACGGAAAGTACCCTATAAATTTTGATTCACTTGAGAGTGTCGAAATATACGTTTGTTTTGTGTTTTACGTTGACTTAGAAGTTTAGTATGAGATATGGCATTTTCATTCACACACATTAGACCTGAGTATATGGTTTTAGTTTCAACTTGATACTTTCACGTGTTCCGAGGTAAAGGGTTTTAACACACAGACGGACGGATCACAAAGTGAGAAGCCGGTTTTTCCTTTTAAGGTGCGGAACCCTAATAAGTTTCTCTCGCAAATTTTATTTTTGATACAAGCCTTTATTGCCGACTGTACTTTTCTGTATACCGTCATCAACTACTCATTAAGACGATTGTAACGAGCCCAAACTCAACGGGTTTACGTCGGTTAAATACTGAATTCCCATTCCAATTTCAGCTCAATCGGTTGAAGATATCTGCTTCAAAATTCATTTGCAAGATTCCACCCGGACAAACATACAAGTTAATTAAAAGAGGTGATCTTGAACAAGTTACAGAAAGGCAATCTTTGTTTACTACCTATATACTTCGTTGTTTACCGACATTGTTATGTAAATAGCCCCGCTGGATTACACTGGGCCACACTGAGAACTGAGGGACTATTCGGACGTGTTATTTGACAGCTGTAACATCTCCATGATATCACGAAATTTCCGATATCCACTTTAACTTTTTCCTATACAACGACGGTGACAAACCGTATGGTTGATGGTCAGAAGAGTCCTTACCTATACAGGGTGTAATTTAGTTCGTGATAAAAAATAGCAAAATGTGAATCTATCTATCTATTTATTTATTTATTTATTGACAAATACATTTACGTGACATTACAGTAAAAACCAATGCGTCACGAAACTAAAAACAACAAATAATACTATTTAGGCCACGAAACGGCGTGGCCCCGTTGCATCGTCATCTCCGGTGTAGGATTCGGCAGATTGCCCCGTCGAAACACGACACCCTTCGGCCAGAAGTCGGCACATGCGATGGTCTCCTGCAGCGGCCGCGGCACGCGCACCACAAACGAGCTGAAGTGCACATAGTGGCGCGAACGCAGCTGGAACACCCTCAGCGAGAAGCCGGTCTTCTGACGAACGTACTCCACCACATCATCAGCCGTGGCGGTGTAATCTATTTATTTATTTATTTAAACTTTATTGCACAAAAGAAAACTTATCGTACAAAAGGCGGACTTAATTCCATATGGCATTCTCTACCAGTCAAACCTTAAGGCAAAGCGGAAAAGATTGTGGGGCAGTGCAAATAACAAGTAAAAAAAAATAACATTACGGTATTCCTATATACAACATATTTACACAAATACATATAGGTACATAAATAAAATAAATACTCACATACACAAATAAATATATATACATAAATATACACCACATACATACTTACAAGCGAAATTTTCAAACCTGTAACCTTTAGTCTATTCGGATCTGCCAGCAAATAAATTACGCACAGATTTCTTAAATACGAATTTGCTCGGGGCTTTCCTGATCGCGGGGGGAAGGCCGGCCGGCGGGGGGAACTGTAAAAAGTTGTTCAGAATCATGGATAGATTCACATTTTGCTATTTTATATAACCAATAAAATTACACCCTGTAGACGCTTGTGAGTCCAAAATATCATAAACGCCTCGTGGATCCTTTATTGCAGTGGTTCCTATACTTTTGTTAGACATGGACCACTCAGTCAGAATTTAAAAAATACCGCAGACCCCTTTCAAAGAAAATATTGAATATATGATTGATTGATGATTGATTGATAACAATGTATGCGCGAAATACTGCATATTTCTAATAAAAACGTTAAGAGTGAACGAAGTGGCCGTGGACCCATAGCAATCATGTCAGGGACCTCTAAGGGGTCCACACTTTAAGAAACCCTGCTTTCTGGGAAGGAAGGGACCCATTCTAAACAAAACGCATCCTAGCAACATAGACTATTCGTCTCTTTCTAACTCATCATCACCAGTCGTTCCCTCAACGCTGAGGGTCGTGACATCATGACCTCTTCTTGTTGACCAGACTTCTCCAAAGGCTTCTATCACCCGCCTTATGTATGGCCTCGTGCAGATGCAGTTTCTACATCACTAACTTAACGTAACTACATTTCCAATCAGGGGCGGCCTTTCGAGGTGGCGAGCAGTGCAACCGCACGGGGCCTCGCTCTTGTCACAACAACCTTGTGTCTTGTGTCTTGTCTTGTGACAAGCACTCGCGTAACAACCAACGTTGGAAAATATTGGGTACAAGAGCCTCACAAAAATCTACCAGCCCGGAGCCTCACAATGGCAAAAGCCGCCCCTGTATCTAATTAGAACACTTCAAAAGAGCTATCTCGCCGCGACAGCCCGTCCTATGCTAACCTTGCTGGCGACCTTGCTTATCGCCATAACACAACACCACATACAGAGCAGCGAACGAAAAAAACATAGAAGTCTAAGTAGCGCCGCAAAATGGTCCCACAGAATGGGCGCCATTGCCATTATGCGGGGATGGGGGCGGGGTGTCAAAACGATGCCAGACAGCTGTTTAGTTCGAACATGCACATACCGGGTTATAGGCACGTGTTTGGGTAGTGTAAGGACCTCGCATTCTATGCTTTTTTCGTTCGCTGATACAAAGCCATTAATGATGTGATTATGGCTGCGGTGTTTTGTAAGGTGCAGGGATTTCTCCAGTTGGGCTGCTCCGAATATGATCCTAATGTCATTCCGCTGTGACCTATTAACCTTTTTTGCCGTTGCCATGTCAAGAATAGTCACTAAAACTATTCGAATGAAGCCCTATTGCTTGAGTGGGATAACAACCCCAGAGTCCCTTTTATTCGGATTCGAATATATACGAGTATAAGGGCACTTTGGGACGACTTGCGAAACCCCTATTGATTTGATAGTATGTTTGGGGCTTGTATTTACTTTTCTTGTATAATTAAGGAGAATAGAGAAATTATAGGAAGGTTTATTTTCGTTCTTATTAGCAATTACTCTTATCCATTTTAAACTGCATTGTATCTAGATATAGATGACTAGGGTTAGGAGCAGGACCGGTCACTTTGGCACTCTTTGGGGGCTTATGTCCAGCAGTGGACTTCTTTCGGCTGATATGATGATGACACAATTCATACACGCGTGAACATTTCCATAATCGCCAGACAGTCCGCGTGCCGCTACGCCTGTCCATGAACGGCCTAAGCAGTATAATATCATTAACTGTTTAATGGAAACATGTTGATAATGAGATATAATTAGCACCGTAATTAAATGTCAGATGAGCACTTTAACGGCTCATAATTTCATTACTCAAAATGTGGAAATTAAATTTGTTCTCTAATTGAGTAATTTTCACGTAATATGAAATCACTGTTTGGAGAACAAACTAACTTTTTGTTACATAAAATTACTGTCTCCATCCAGAAGGTTAATTATATATAGGGAAACCTCTTTATTGTACAGACGCTTAATAACAGTTGAATACTCAAATCAGTTTGATAATATAATTCATCTGACAGATGTAATTTAACGAAGTGTCAGCCGTCATCAGTTTGCATAATTTACGAGATTGGAGAAATGAAATATCTGCGTTAACTAGTCAATGTCATACGTGTAGTCGGGCTAGCTTTGAATAAGGACGAGTGTACAATAGATGTGTTTGGTATGCGATTTTATTGGAGCGTTCACATGTAACAAAACATCGAGCATTTACCGTTCTTACATTTGTCGAACTGAACAACGGACAGAGCCAAGCATAGAGCCAAACATCGCTACGAACATTTTCGCGATGATTCAAGCTAACGCTAGCTAGTAAATGCTGTGTGGGAGGTGGGGGCGTGGAGGGACGGCGATGGAACAATAGCAAAATTGCTCGGCTCGGCCAAAAGCTCGAAGCAAATTTACCGTCGTTGCACTAGAATTCTCGCTAAATCGCTCTTATTTTGTTAGCTTTTACCTGCAATTTAACATTCACTAATAATGCTCATTACTAGAACTTTTGCTTTTGTCTAGACTCTGTCTTTAGATTTAAACAGACCTAAGAATATTTGCATATTTGGTTCATATTTTTATGTACGTTGGTTAAAAATAAAATAAATAATAATAATGATAAGGTTGATTAGGTTTCAGTGCCAAGGTAAGTTACATTTCCATGCAAGTGACACATAGCTCGTGTTCTTGGCAAGATGTTAGATGGTTCTTTTGAGTCCAGGCAAAATCCATATTTCGTAAATTGGTCCTGTTCATCGAAATAACAAAAACACTAAATCGATAGCATTCGAGTCAGGGAAATGGCACTATGTCAACCAAATTGTGATTGTTTATATTAACATACTATTTTCCGCCCGCGACTTCGTCTGCGTGGACCCGGGATAAAAACTATCCTATAATTTAATCCAGGCTAGAAACTATCTTCGTGCAAAATTTCATCTAAATAACCATTTAAGCGTGATTGAGTAACAAACATCCAAATAACCAAACATCTAAACATGCAAACTTCCTGATTTATAATACGAGTATATTATTAGTGTATATAAATGATTTTACACTGGTCTAACGCGATATTTTTTAATTTAATTTCTGACGTTTTGTCACGAGCTGCACCGGTTATGGTCGCAGAGGACTGTCGTCCCAGGAAGTTGTCAACGTAAATATGGGATGGGAGCATAATATTTCACTACTCACACATTCTCTTGATTTCAATTTATTCTTGTTCCATCCGCGGATAATGAACGCCACTGTTCAGTAGAGAGAATTTTGGGCTTATGTAACTCAATCGAAAGATGTCGATGTCTTTGTCTATCTTTGAGTATAGATATAAGAGCTAGAACGAATAACAAATGATTTCCGTGTGCTTTATTTCTGTATCGATTGTGTATTAATAAAGTTATCGCCTTTCTGCCCCCGGCCTTAAAACTTGCGATTAAGAATTCATATCTCTGCTAAGAATAATTGAACACTCGTATGGGGCCGAGACCCCGTCATCGCGAAATGACTTATACGTATAGTTTAAACCAATTTTTTTGGGTAGTAAGGTGGACTGATGACACGGTAAAGGTCGCAGGAGCCCGCTGGATGCGGGTGGCTCAGGACTGGTCATTGAGGCACTCTTCGCGGGAGGTCTATGTTCAGCCAGTGGACGTTTTTCGGCTGATATGAGGATGATGAAGAAATATTTTGCACGGGCCGACGTAAGGTTTGCTCGACTTTCTTGTTGATTTGATATAATATCAACAAGATAATATTATATAATTTCATGATGTCTAGTTAGTATGACATAAGTAAGCCTGTCACATCTTAGCGCGTAACATGTCAGACAGAACTAGCTAAACGAATGTCATAACTTCATACAATACTAATAACATGAGTTTTACTTCTACTACTTACTACTTCTTATCATGCGTGTCTGCGGGTTCCTCCGCTTCGTTTTAAAGTTTCTAAGTTCAATTTAGTGGAGTATAGACAGCGGGAGATTTGGGTACCGAACCCTAACTTACATACATATAATCACGCCTATTTCCCGGAGGGAGAGGCAGATATTCACGGATTTTCACTTTCTACGAACTTGACAAACCTTTCTTGCTTCATTCACTTTCATGACATTTTTCATACTTGCTCGTCGGTTTGACTAGTTTTGACCTGACCTTTCTTTAGGATTTCTCCGATTCACAGGACCCCTGCCAAATGTGCCATCCACTTTTCCTTTACACTTTATTTGTTATTATTACTGTCGTTATATACTGCTGGGTAAAGGCCGCCCCCCTCTTTTTCAAACCCACTTGATTTGTAGCAGTCTCTGGCCATCCTTTTAAAAAGAAGTCTAGCTCGTCACGCCATCGCCGACGGGGTCTGCCGCGTCTCCGTTAGGAGCTGTCGCGCTGCCACTCTGTGACGATCTTTGCCCACAGCTCACACGGCGTACGGCAGACATGACCAGCCCAGTCCACTTCAACTTTGTTTGTTTGTTAACTCTCTTTGTTAATCTCCTAAATTACGTGTTAATAAAAGTAAACCAAATTAATGGCATGTTGTTCATTCACTCGCGTAATATAACCACAATAGATTCATATCCAGGCAATTGGCTGAATTTATGTTATTCCATAATCATAATTCAGGAGCGGCAATCTATTCCGGTTCGGTGGAAATACTCGACGTGGTTTTATTGTTTGCCGGTTCGGGGAATGATATTGTTTACGACTTTATTTGATTTCACAATAACGTACACTAATGACACTTCTAATGACCTCACACTCAAAGTAAAAGGGACAAATGTATCATTTGACAGTACGGTACTCTTTTCGATGCTCGCCATTTTTCAACACTATAAGTGTTATGTTTCTACTTGATCACATAAAATTGGAATACGTTAGTACAGATATTTTTGTGCCACTACATGTTTCTAAATATTTGAAAAAAAACCTTGTTTAGATATTTATGTACTTTGACTTGGTCAAATAATTTTGTATAAATATTAGTATAGATACTTATTAGTTTGCAGTTGTTTACATATTTATTTATCTATTTAAGGAAGAAACAAACAGTCGTTTACAGAAAATAATTCTTAAATTATTGCTTACATCTCAGACCTGGAGTTTCCTTATTTTATAAATATAAGATATTACCATCATACATTATCAACAAACTTAAGTATTATAGCTTCATGTATATGTCGACCATTGTTACTGGAAAGCATGTTTTAATGACTTAATAGAACAATTAAACAGATCAATGTCTTTAAGTCTTTCATCCTGGTTAAACAGTTTACATGCACGTATTTTGTGCATAACAAGTTCGATTGCGGGGAATCAAAAATAAGAATTTCTTTTGACATTGGCGCTGACGTCTACGAGGTACTCTTAAATTGATTTGATGTAATAGTGAGGGGACATCCAACATATTAGACATGATTTTATATAATAAAAAGGAATCTACACAATCTCTGCGGGCACGGAGTGTTTGTAATTTATGGTGAGTTAGTGAATCAGTGTAACTAGTGTACTCATAGCCAGTTCTGAAATTAAGGGCTTTAACAATTTTTTTTTGTATCCTACATATTATTGAGAGGCTTGCCCAGATTAATATGACAGGTGACATGTGTACATATTTTTGATAGAAATATCTGTTCAGATGTATATGTATGTATGTACCTTTCTATGTACATTTATTTTTGAAGCCTTGGGAATGCTCATATATTTATGAACTAGACTGTACTCAGTGAATTGAGTTGAGATATGATTTCAAGGCAGTCACAAGCACAATAGGTAATATCAAAATTATTTGTGCCTTACAAAATATGTAAAAAAATAGCAAAAAACAATCTTTTTCAAATTCATGTAATACTAGCTTTCGCCCGCGACTTCGTCTGCGTAGACCCGAGGTAAAAACTATCGTATATTTTCACCCAGGCTATGAACAATCTTCATGCTAAATTTCATCTAATGGTTGAGCCCTTTAACTATGATTGACTACAAACATCCAAACATCTAAACATCCAAACTTTCCCATTTAAATGATATTGATTATATATGTAGTAGGATTACCATCGTATAAGCAATAGTTTTTAAGGTAAAGCTCACAGTGAATGTTGTTGTGTGGAGTCAAATATATCTGGTTTAAGCTAAAATTTGTCAGGTAAATAAAAATATGATTTCAATAAATCACATTTTTTTATGTTTTGTGACTTAGCACAATCTTAACTTTTAAAGATTATTAGCAACGTTTAGTTTAATATATATCATAGATTTGACATTTGTATTATGATAGTTCATTAATTAATGGTGATGTTTTAAGACCAAAAGGTAGAGAGGTACACTGTACCATGACCTGTAACAGTTGTTATTAATATGTTTTTAATTTCATTCCAATTCATTTCATTTCGCAGAATGAAATCGCCACAACCACGCTCAGGGTGGAGCAGCACGTCATATTGTGTAAATTGATACGCAACTTCCAAGAAATCATTATTTACGTTTCATTGCTGCGCACATGCTGCCTTGCGTGAATGAGAGGAGGGCTGAAGTGCCCACGCTAATCTAGTGTAGGTTAGTGACTCACGTCATACCTTAAGGAGACGCTACACGAGCGAAATAGGGGCGTAGACACTAAATAAAATAATCAATAATGTCATATTTTCTCGAAAAAGGATAAAAAATGTCGTCAAATGGAGAAAAAATCAACGCAAAAGGTTAAATAATCACGAAGTTATAAGTGTCCAAAGTTTTAAGAAGGGGTATGTTCTGTCCCTTTTTCGCAAAACGCAACTTCATATGAAACGATGATGCTGGAAGAATGTGACGTCACAGGAGAAGACGGCGACGTGCCGGGCCGCATCGTGGTCGGCGCCGCCGTCGACGCGGCGCCCCGGCAGCATCCTGTAATGTGACGCCACACACCGTTTGCGTTTTCTCTCTCTAACAAGCAATATTAAAACGGTTGTAGCTTCGTAATTCTTTGGGATATCTGAATACGATTTTCGTCACTAGGCATATTTTTTTGCCTTCTTTCTTTTGGAGTAATAATAATTTTCGCGTCTACACCGTATTGGCAGGACTCCAAGAAAGGTCACAGAAAATCTAGTATGGATTGACCTCGATTTGGTTGGCCACCGTGCTTCCGACACGTATCCACACGGGCGGAATCGCGCGGCAGGACTGCATGCAGGCCTGCCGATTTCGGCCGTGTAGCGTCTTCTTTTGATTATTGAAGCGCTCTAATTATTGATATTATTGAAGCGCTCATAGCCTAGCGGCGCCTGCGAGTCGGAAACGATAACGCAGGTTAAGCAAAGATGGCAGCGGTCAGTCTTTGGATGGTTGACCGCCTGATGTTTGAGTGGTCAACATAAATGAGCGCTTCCGTGCTGTGGAAGGCACGCTAAGCAGTTGATCCCGGCTGCTGTCTATGACAGTAGTCGTTAAGTCGAGTTAGAGGCCTTCGCGCGGCTTAAAAACTTCTAAGAGTCGAGTTGCCCACTCACTTGACAAATGGGGGACAACTGTCACTCGCGTCCGCAGGAGTTACCCACCACAACCCTGCACGTGTCCCCTGGGTGGTACTAAAGAGTGACAAACTTTAAAGGCCAAAATAAACGATTAAATAAATTTTGATTATTTTCGCAGATGTGTGCAGGTTTCCTCGCGATATGTCACATCACTGAAATTGAGATACCAAATTATAAAAAGCTCCTAAAGATTCATCGGTGCGAGCTACAATTCAAATTCACGATCTCAGTATAAAAGGCGCAGTCACACTCACACTACTGGTGCTGCGTAGCACATCAGACTCAACCAAGGATACGGAACAAGAATATTAGTGCAACATCTCACTTATCCTCAGGAGATTGCAACCAAGTTGACCGTGCAATATAACGACATTTGCCTGCATTCGTGCATGTAATCGCATCTTGTACCCAACTTGTGTGTTGACCCACGGGAAATCTCACTACTTTACACGCCGCAGCATTTGCATGTCAAACACACTAAATAAGGTTTTAATACGGAGGAAATAGTGGTTATTTTGAGTGCATCGATTAGTAAGATAAGCCAGGAGTGCAACATGTGCAATTAATATTGCGGTGTTAGAGAGAACTTGGGTAAGTATGAAACATAATAATAATAATATTTTTTATTGCACCAAAACAAACAAACGCAGAACAGTATTTAGATGTAAGTATGTAAAAAAAAAGCAGTTCCTTTTTTTTCATGGGTAGAATACCAATTCTTACCATGAAAAAAAAACCACGTATTTAGTTGGTCATGGCCATGACCAACTACGGTGGCCAGCCAAGACGTAGATTTTTACGCTTCAGTGGCGCAAATAAGTAGGTATGATCTTTATGTATGGTCACTTCATAATCATATCAGCTGGAAGACGCCACTGCTGGACATAGGCCTCCCCTAAAGAGGAGAGAGGTCAGCAGACCCTGCGCCTTCCGGTACGTGGTTGCCACGCGAGAACCTTTCCGCCCCAACGGCCATCAGTTCTACGAGGTCACTTAATTTTAGGCAAAATTTTCTCCATTTAAATCATATTGCAAATACTTATTTATTTTCCATGGTGCATTTTTTAATCAAGATTGCTGATACATTTTCTGGAATAAAATTAATTCAAAACGATCATGTAAATTTTGAGTAGGTACTAAAAAATACCCCAGTGCCTTTTTTACACATTTGATATCTTAAAAAAGCATAATATAATCTTCTTCACAATAAAAAAATGGTAGATTCAAATAGCCAATTAATTGAAGCAAAAGTTGTAGTTGTCTTCAGCTTTGGGAAGAATCGAGACAACATTTTGTTGAACACGAACGAACGAAGAATTTATTAAATCTAACTTTCGAACATTTCACAAATTCACAGACTGTTATTTTATCGCGAATACTTGTAACGTCACTTGGCAAGTTTTGGTATCAGTTTTTATTGCTTAAAATAAAAACAATATACATAATATCATGTAAAGAAAATACAATTGCAATTTTTACATATAAAAATGGACATTAAGATGTCACGGCGATACGTGTTAATAAAATTAAAAAGTTAAGATTAAATACATGCTAATATTAAAAGTAACTCCGTATGTCTGTCCGTCTAGATATACATTTAATATGGACATAATTATTTTGATACCCTGGGAAGGCCATAAGAGAGCGAAAAGGGGGTCGGAAGTTTTTATGAAGGGCACCAATATATTCACTCAAAGTTTTATAAATATGTATAATACAACCTTATTACAGAAATAAGGTCTGCCCACTTATTTTTGAGACTTTGTGGTGTATACATATTGGTGCCCTCGACTGTACGATGTAAACGAGCTCTACGCGGACCAAGTCGCGGGCTAACGCTAGTGCACAATAAATGTACAGTTACGCCACTTCGCCAAATGGACGCTTATTCTAACGATATATTTCCGGAGTGAACAAGCGGTGCACAAGTTTAATTAGCTGCGAGACTCCATGCTGTTCCGACTCGTGCATGAATGGACTGTTTTAACTGCCGGTTAACACGAACTTGCTGGGTGTTAAAGGTGCTGGTAGACTCAAGCATTCACTTTGAATTGCGCATTCTAGGGAATGTTACATTACAGGTAAAAGCTCGCAAAATAAATGGGAGCGTTTTCAGGTGTTCGATTACCCACCAGAGGGCGTGAGAAAGTGTATCGTGTCGACCAACATCGCCGTAACAAAGGGCATTCCCGAGGGGATCCCTTTGTCGCACTTATTGCTTCAAATTTTGACGATATTGATGCGTTTATTATCTGTCGTTTAATTAGAGACTATACGAAAAATCCGGCCAAGTGCGTGTAGGACCACGCGCAGAGGGGTATGCCAACTTATCCGTGATAGTTTCCGAATTAAATTTATGAGAGGAATCAGTGAAAATTATATTTCGTCAACTATAAGGTAAAAGACCTCTAGATACTAATAATTACCGACCTATAGCACTCTTGCCCACAGTATCAAAGATCTTTGAAAAATGTATGTGCAATCGGGTCTATAAGTTTCTGGAAAAATACCAAGTACTGAATGAAAACCAATATGGCTTTAGAAAGAACCGTTCCACAACTCTTGCCATAAATAACTACATACAAGAAATCTTAGAAACGATAAATAATGGGCACCATGCCGTAGGACTGCTCCTAGACCTTACAAAAGCTTATGATAAAGTTTGCCACAAGATCTTACTTGATAAATTGTACAAAGCTGGTATAAGAGGTCTTGTATATGATTGGTTTAAGTCATATTTGGAAGATCGTACGCAGCTCGTCCAAGTAGAACATCTTAATCATGCATCTAATGAATTAGAAATAATTCGCTCCAGTGTTATAGAAGTAAGAGGCTCTATTCCACAGGGCAGTGTTTTGGGATGTTTACTTTTCCTTTTATACGTCAACGACCTTCCAAAATCGATTAATGTTAAATGTATATTATATGCAGATGATATCTCCTTAGTTTTCAAATTTCAGAAGAATGATAATCACAACGAACAATTGTGCCAAAGTATAAACCGAGTTAACGATTGGATGCGTGCAAATAATCTCTCAATAAATACCAGTAAAACTAAACTAATACAATTCTGTCCCTACCAAAGAGAACCTTTAACACTAGGTTTAAAACTAGATAATATTGATATCGAGGAAGTAGAAAATTTTAATCTTTTGGGTGTGACATTGGACACAGGCATAAATTGGAAGAGTCATATCCAAAATTTTTAAAACGAAAATATCGAAATTCTCATATGGACTCTTTACGCTACGCAAAACGACTTGTTTTAGTACAGCACTATCTGCCTATTTCGCATATGCGCACCCATGGCTGCGATATGGCATCACAACGTGGGGGAACAGCACAGATGCTCACAATTTATTTATTATGCAAAAACTGTGTATACGTATACTGGCGGGCATTTGCAATCGGGACAGCTGTAGGCCCTACTTCATAAAATATGGCATACTTAGTTTACCAAGTATTTATATTTTTGAACTTAGCATGTTTGCGCGAAAAAACTTGCACCTTTTCAAAAAGGAAAAAAATAAACGGTTCAAATATAAACTTGCTCCACCCGTAGTCCACTTACAATTATTTAGGAAGAGCCCTCAGTTTGCAGCCATAAAATGTTATAATAATCTCCCAGTAAAAATTAAAGCAGAAGAATTGGACAAAACCTATGAGAAAAGGTTAAAGGCATTCCTTGTCCAAAAATGCTATTATACAAGTAGAAGACTTTTACAAAGCAAACTGTGATAATATTCGTCAAGATTACTCTATTTATACCAGAAGTTAATAATTATGTGTTCTTCTTTATATATTTCTGGATTCGTATTTATCAATTTCACTAACCGTAGTTTGTATAAAATTTGTGTAAAATTAGTTATAAGATAACCTTGTTATACCCTACCAGGGTCCATGTGGTACTATTATTGTGTAAGATCCTTTGTAAACCATGGTACATGAATAAATTAATATGAATATGAATATGAAAAGTCCTAATCCTCGACGTTGCACTAGTGTATAACATGGGCACTTTATGTCAAAGTATAGCTTTAATTCGAATTAAAAACATGTAATGCGCATTCTAGGGAATGTTACATTACAGGTAAAAGCTCGCAAAATAAACGGGAGCGGTTTAGCGAGCGTTCTAACGAGCACTAGTAAATTTGCTTCAAGCTTTTGCCAAGCCGAGCAACTTTGTTACGCGACCGTCAAGTCTGACATGTTCGTGCGAGCTTTTGCCAAGCCGAGCAACTTTGTTACGCGACCGTCAAGTCTGACATCTTCGTGCGAGCTTTAGCCAAGCCCAGCAACTTTGTTACGCGACCGTCAAGTCTGACATCTTCGTGCGAGCTTTTGCCAAGCCGAGCAACTTTGTTACTCGACCGTCAAGTATGACATCTTCTGCGAGCTTTTGCCAAGCTGAGCAACTTTGTTACGCGACCGTCAAGTCAGACATCTTCGTGCAAGCTTTTGCCAAGCCGAGCAACTTTGTTACGCGACCGTCAAGTCTGACATCTTCGTGAAGAAGTTATTTTTGACGAGCATTTATTTAAGAGCTTTCGCTAGAATTATTGTGAAAATTTGTAGCGATGTTTGGCTCTATTCTTGGCTCTGTCTTTAAAATTTCCAAAAACTGAATGGATAAAGAAATCAATGAACCTGATAATTGAACCTGCTCACAAAGTTACTCGAGAAACGGTTGACACATGAGACCTGTGGAGGAGTATAGCTAGACAGACGTCAGACATACGAAATATTTATTACCCAAACTGAAACGGAGAACTAACACTTGGTCGATAATATATTTTTCTACAATGTTGCCATGGAATTCCGCATTGTAACGCCTGATTCAATCAATTACTTTTCTCACTTTATCTTTCTAAGTCAGTCACTTTTACTAATGCTCCGTTGGGGAATAAAATCAACATTATTATAATACATGTCCGATTCCGTTCCAAAGCTCCATCCCGACAGACGGTATTACACTCAAATATATTCAAATAGTAACAAAACAGCAGTCTCGTCCCTTGCTTTTAGTCACTTAATACGAAAGAAAAGTATAAAATGAAAGCGGTAAGAGCTTTTTGCGACGTAGCTTTTGTGCTCTCTAGTTTTTTTAATATCACAATATTAAGCTTACAATGAAAGCTCTAGTGGGCGAAGTGCTTTTCTTGATACAGTGTCGTTTTATTTGGTTTTTAATCTCATCAATTTATTGTTTGCTTTTAGAGATTATCTACTGCGTATTGTACTTTTAATGGATGTAGTAATGTGCACTTAAGACTGAAATACTTACTTTGTAAATAAATCACACAAAAAATGGATGTGGCGATTGCATAAAAGCGAAAAACCTAACACGATTGACTACTGTTACGTATGTGTGCGTGTGGCTGTGCACACACCCTAATAGCTATGATGAATAAACGTCAGTGCGCTACCCAATGGCCGTGGTTTCACTCGCTCCTAACCCCGTATTTATCAGTGGCGACTCGCGTGCGCAATCTACCCGCGTCGTTGAAAATAAATAGAAAAATATGTCTGGCCCCAATTTTGGGATATTAACCAACTTTGACCATGTCAGTCAGAGTTGGAAGACCTACAAAAGCAAGCTTAACCAGTATTTTATTGCAAACGACCTAGACGGCGCGAAGGATGCAGCGGGGAAGAAGAGGAAAGCCATCTTGTTAAGCGCACTCAGCGAAGGCACGTTTAAATTAGCAGCAGATTTAGCGTTGCCGAAAGAATTGGAAGATGTGCCATTCGAGGACATATTATACCTTCTGGATAGGCATTTTACTCCAACACGGATCGGATTCGGCGAACGTCATAACTTTTACTCCGCATCACAGCAGCCAGGCGAGTCTCACACGCAATGGGCGGCGAGGCTCCGCGGTCTGACTGCACACTGTGGATTTGCTAACATAGAGGAGACGCTGCGTGACCGGTTCGTGATGGGCATGATCCCAGGTCAAGAGAAGGAGAAGCTGTATGCTCAGAATCTACAGGATTTAACGTTGGCTAAAGCAGTCCAGTTGGCAGAAAATATTCGCTGTGCCCGCGCGGGGGCCGCGGCCTCCAACGTAGAACCCAGAAGCAGCGCGGATCAGCTGTATAAGATTACGAAGGGCTCGAAGGAAAATGAAGGTCACGCTAAGGTTCCGTGCGCGGTGTGCGGATACACTAATCATAAAGCAACGGAGTGTCGTTTTAGTAACCTTGTGTGTAAGAAGTGTAAAGTGAAGGGCCATTTACGTCGAATGTGCACAAAAGTGAAGTACGTAAACTTGGGCACCGAAAACGAGGGCGATGATGACGGTAAGTTGTATAATATTCGTTCAGTTCGTGGGTAGCCTATGGTGGAAACGGTAACTATTCATGGAGTAGATTTTAAATTTGAAATCGACAGCGGGAGTGCCGTTACCGTTATTTCACAAAATGCGTACAATATACACTTCAGTGATGTAACTTTACAGCCGACGAATAAAAGACTACACAGTTATACCGGGGAGAGTATTAAGTGCATAGGAATGATTCCGCTGCCCGTGACATTCGCGGGCAAAACACAATCGCTAAACGCTTACGTAGTCTGCGATAACGGTCCCGCATTGCTGGGAAGGGATTTCATTTCGTTGTTTAACTTACAGTTATCCCCAGTACTTTATTGCAATGAAAGTGTGATACAAAAATTATACGAGGAATATCCTCACCTGTTCTCGGATAAACTCGGATGTTATAATAAAACTAAAGTTAAGTTAACATTAAAGGAAAACTCTAAGCCGATTTTTATTAAAGCGCGACCGATTGCGTTCGCGTTGCGAGATAAGATCGATAAAGAATTAGATCGGCTAGTAAATTTAGGGGTCCTCGTGCCGGTTGAACACTCCGATTACGCCTCGCCCATCGTTCCTGTTTTAAAACGAAACGGCACTATTAGGTTATGTGCAGATTATTCGGTGAGCATTAATAAACAGCTGATCGTTGAGCAATACCCGTTACCTACCGCGAACGAGTTATTTTCCAAATTGTATGGTGGCCAAAAGTTTACAAAACTTGATCTTTCAATGGCGTATAACCAATTTATGCTCAGCGAAGACTCGCAGGACATAACGTGTATTAATACTCACCGGGGGTTGTACAAATATACCCGTTTAGTCTTTGGTTTGACATCAGGTCCTGCGGTGTTCCAGCGTGCCATGGAGGGCCTGCTGGCGGGCATGGACGGCGTGTTGTGTTTGTTAGATGACGTGCTGATCACGGGCAGTGATGAAAAACAACACTTGAACCGGCTCCATGCGGTTCTTAAGCGGTTGGAATCGGCAGGGTTAACTTTACAAAAGGAAAAGTGTGTATTTTTCCAAGACGAGGTTTCGTATCTAGGATATGTTATCAGTAAAGATGGCTTAAAAAAATCGTCCGAAAAAGTAGAAGCAATGGTGAACGCACCGGCACCAAAAAATATAAGCGAACTGCAGTCTTTCTTAGGACTAGTGAATTATTATAGGAACTTCGTGCCTGGAGCATCTATAGTTCTTCGTCCATTGTACGATTTATTAAAAAAAAAAATTAAATGGCACTGGTCAAGTGAACAAGAAAATGCATTTAATACAATTAAACAAATGTTAGCGTCTGAGCAAGTGCTAGCGCATTTTAACACTAATGCGAAGGTAATTTTAACAGTGGACGCATCTCCAACCGGGTTATCCGCTATTTTATCTCAGATTGAACCGGACGGAAGCGAGAGACCCGTGTCCTTCGCTTCGCGTAGTCTTAACGCGGCCGAAAAACGCTACTCGCAGATACAAAAGGAGGCTACGGCTATTGTGTTCGGGGTACGTAGGTTTCACCAATACCTTTACGGTAGGTCCTCACCTTTCGTGTTACGTACGGACCACAAACCCTTAACAAGCATTTTTCATCCGGAACGTGGCATTCCCGAGGTATCTGCGAATAGGTTACAGAGGTACGCAATGTTTTTAAGCGGATATAATTATGTAATTGAATATGTTCGCAGCGCTGATAACAGCGCAGATTATCTGTCGCGAGCTTGCCTACCGCCGCGGGGGCGCGGGGAGGAGAGCGACTCTCAGGTAGACCCGCGCGCCGACTGGGACCGGGCTGCATACATATGCTTCGTCGCGGAAGGTGATTTACCTATATCAGTTAATGAGCTTCGCAACGAAACCAACAAAGATGCCGTTCTCGATAAAGTTATTAAATATACTTTAAATGGCTGGCCTCGTAAAGTAATCGATATTAAAATTAAACCGTTTTATTTGTGTCGTACACAATTATCTATAGAAAACGGTTGTTTGATGAGAGGCCATAAAGTAGTTATACCGGAAACATTGCGTGGAAAAGTTTTATCGGAACTACATACCTCACATCTAGGTATTGTTAAAACCAAAGCTGAGGCACGTTCAAGGTTATGGTTTCCCGGCATAGACGAGGCAATAGAGGGAATGATAGGGTCATGTGACGTATGCATCCACCTACGACCATCACCGGCGCGAGTTCCTATAGCACACTGGAACCTACCCCCCACGGTGTTTTTTAGGATCCACATAGATTTCTTAGGTCCGATAAACAGTCGTACATATTTAATAATTGTGGATGCTTACACAAAATGGGTGGAAGTTTATGATATGGGAGCGTCGACGTCGTCTATCTCCGTCATAGATAAGTTATGTGACTACTTTTCAAGGTTTGGGTTGCCTGCGATGGTGGTCAGTGATAACGGTACATCGTTTTGTTCGCACGAATTTAACGCATTTTGTGAGATAAATGGTATACGGCACGTGACGTCACCGGCATATCATCCGGCCAGCAATGGCCAAGCCGAATGCATGGTGAAAGTAATTAAGAAAGGGATTAAAGCTAGCTTGTTAACATGTCATAATGCACGTGACAGCAAAGTTAAATTATTGCAATACATATTTAATTACAGGAACTCCGTACATTCTACCACAGGCTATTCACCAGCTCAACTCGTCTACGGACGCAAACTAAGGTCGCGGTTAGATTTACTTGATCCCGTGCTACCGTCGCCCTCGCCCTCGTCGATCGCCTTAGCTAATGACGTCAAAACGAAACAGTGTTCGCAGAATAATAGACTGAACCGAAAGAACCAACAAACATTTATACCAGGTGAAAACATTTTATATAAAAAGTTTTATAATAAAAACAAGTTCACTTGGTGTAAAGGTGTGGTTGAGAAAAAAATGGGAAAAGTTCTGTACTTAGTAAAAAACAGTTTAACTTCAATGTTTATTAAAACACATAAAAATCACATGCTTAAGTATAAGGGTACCGCAAATAACTGGGACTATCATGAAACATATGATTGTGACTTACCTACGGACTCCTTACTCATGCCAAGGACGTCATCGCCAGCGCCACCGCCGCCGCCGCCGCCGCCGATGCCGCCATCGCCGCTTCCTACGCTACCGCCGTCGCCGTCGCCGTCACCGACTCCGGAAATTGGGTCACTGTCTTCACAAGCAATTTTGGCACCATTGCAAATGCAATCTTTGGAGTCATCAGATATTGCCGCCGAGGGAGGGAAAGGAGATAAGGTTGCGTCAAGCTCAGATGACGATGGTGAATTTCACGAGGCAGTAGAGGAAGGTCAAAGAGACCCAGACTCGCAAGGTGGGACTGGCACTACACCAGCATTGCCCAAAAGGGTATTGCGCAAGCGTACCAATCTTAATTTTAAGAAATATTTTTAATATGTAACAATTCTATATTCGATGTACATTCAGTTAGTCAGTTACGTAACTAGAGGGAGGAAGTGTTACGTATGTGTGCGTGTGGCTGTGCACACACCCTAATAGCTATGATGAATAAACGTCAGTGCGCTACCCAATGGCCGTGGTTTCACTCGCTCCTAACCCCGTATTTATCAACTACTAAGGGTAAGGGCCGGTTGTTTCAAATTGGTGGTCATCGTAAGTTGCATCCATTAAAATCGAATGGTTTGTGTCATTTCATCCATTTCATTTCATCTCCGTGGCCTTTTTAGGGTTCCATACCCAAAGGGTAAAAACGGGACCCTATTACTAAGACTTCGCTGTCCGTCCGTCTGTCTGTCACCAGGCTGTATCTGTTGCTGCTGTTGAAATTTTCACAGATGATGTATTTCTGTTGCCGCTATAACAACAAATACTAAAAAAAAAAAAAAAAAATATTTAAAGGGGGCTCCCATACAACAAACGTGTTTTTTTTTGCCGTTTTGTCTGTCGCCAGGCTGTATCTCAAGAACCGCGATAGCTAAACAGTTGATTTTTTACAAATTATGTATTTCTGTTGCCGCTATAACAACAAATACTAAAAACAAAATTAAATAAATATTTAAATAAAAATACAACAAACTTTTTTTTTTACTGCGTTTATAGATAATGGTAAGGAACCATTTGTGCGCGAGTCCGAATCGCACTTGGCCGGTTTTTTATTATGTCCGTCCAGCGTGTTGGCGAGCGGCCCCGTGCTCCTTGTTCCCTATACAAATCCCTGGATGACGAGCCATTAATCATCATCATCATCATCATCATATCAGCCGAAAGGCGTGCACTGTTGGACATAGGCCTCCCCCAGTGAGTACCAATATGATCGGTCCTGGGCCACCCGCATCCATCGGACTCCCGCGACCTTAACAGGTCATCAGTCCACCTTGTGGGGGGCCTAACCACGCCGCGCCTTCAAGTACGAGGTTGCCACTCGAAAATCTTTACGCCACAACGGCTATCGGTTCTACGTGTAAATCAATGTGCCTTGCCCACTGCTCCTTAAATTCAGCTATTCAGAGAGCTATATCGCTTACCTTGGTTCTACTGCAGATAGCCTCATTTCTGATGCGATCACGCAAACAAAAAGCCACTATACTATATTTTTTTTAAGATTAGAATTATCTGTCAAACGGGTAAACAAAGAAGCAGTGGTCGTAAACCATCCTTCTTCGATTTCGACCGATACCACTGAATTTCTCGGAACTTATGTACATACGAGTACATATCATTTGATATTTACCGATAGCTGAACGCATAGTTTTCACATTTATTACTAATTTGTTGGCAAAACTGTAAGTTATAAGTGTTTATAAGCAAGATGGCGGCAATAGAAATAAAATAAATAGAAATCACAACCGACTCAACCGACAACAGTATGAACTCCAATGAAAAACCCACATGAGTGATAGTTGACAGATAGTGACAGTGACGTTTAAAAATAGACCATTGTGTGAGAACTCTGCCTCTTTAGGTTTTTTAATGTACAACCTTTCCATAAAACATTGCAAACGCAATTTATTAAAATTCTTATCTTTTCATCTTAGAACTATTAACTAATATTATGTTTCTTATCTGTTCACAAATAATTGTTGTCTTAATGTATGTATTAATAAAAAAATATAATAAATACGTGATATTTATTAACTCGTTTTCACTGTTCGATCCGCAGAATGTGCCCGATAAAAAACCTTATATCTTGTTCTGCAAAGGTCTCTCTAATGCTAAAAAAAACAGAGTATAATGACAGGATATAAATATGCTAGAGTATTGAGCTGTCCTGTAAAATATAGGCTTTATTTATGGCCAGGTGTTTCATGCGGCGGCGCGATACGCACGCCATCAGGCGACTATGGAAACAGAAGACCGTATAGGTGACAATTTATCCATAAGAAGCACATTGTTGACATTAGCAATAAGATTTTTCAATAAATTATTATTATTATTTGTTACTCCTTTTAAAAACACGGGTTTTAAAGCCCGGTCATTTGATAGGCATGCACAGATCCAACACGTAGAGTCTGTTTGGGGAAGTTTAATGATATATAGTAGGTACACCTGCTAGAACTCATTCACGAGTACATCGGTTGATACCCGTGAATCGGTGCCAACAGGCGTTTTGGGGCTATTGTAGGTTAAGCGGAAAGAATAATGGGCTAAATTTGGATGGACAAATGAATGGGCTATTGTTAAAGTTCCGGACACCTGCCATAACATTGTGAGATGCCATCGAGGCAGGCGGTGACCAGCCACTCGCTAGATGGGGCCCTGAAAGCGCCGTCGTAAAGACGGCCAGGAGCAACACCGTGGTGAGCGGCTCAGGGGTGTCGAGAGGTGGTGCAGCGCTTTCTCCGTGGTTAATCGCGGCGTTATGCCCTTTAACACTTCCAACTTCCAACCCTGGAGCATATAGCTCTAACGACTTCTCTCTGGACAGCCAATGAAAGCAAGCCAGAACTGAGAGTCCTGCGGGCCCCCTTGGGGTTCCACTCCGACCGACGAAGATCCTGACCGACTCTCGGGAGCACTGCGGTCCGCCGTGGGGTCGTTACTCCCCAACATTATTATTGTTATAAGCACTCGAAGCAATTCCGTATGTTTGTTATTGGGCGACTTCCAACGCGGAAATAGCGTCGCTACACGCATCGCCTAACCACAAGAGCGCACATTACAGCCACTCGTGGTCGCAACTAAACGCGAAAACTCTGAATCACATTAAGCCACTAGTCAGTGGTCATCAGGAGCGAGTGCGAGCCTCTCCCGCAATTTGTGGCTCGGACACGGCCACCAAACGCACGATGTGCGCCGATGCTATACAAAATGTATGAAAGAACTCGTCCGCAGCGTCCGTACAGGCTACCAACATCTTACACGAGTTACCAACTTTATCAGCTTTCTATTTCTGCTTTGAAGTTTTATTGCTTTAAAATTTTATTATTAAATTGCTTTAAAGTTCCATTGATCAATTGTTTTAAAAACACCGCTAATTTGACAGCCAGTTTGGATATATCTTAAGTTTTTTGTTTTGAAAGAAAATTCCATTTTCGAGTGGCCGCCCGTGCCAAGAAAAACGGAGTGAGATTTATCGATGTACGAAACTCAGTTAGGAATATGGATAACTGACGTTTTCTGCACAAACGATGAGTTAGTTTAGTCTGAGCAACTTTTGCTATGAAACTCATCTCAAAATAAACAAAAATGCTGTTCTACACAGTTTGGAATCTGACCTCTGAAGTAAAAGAAAGAATTCAACACCTAGTTTTTTTATGCATGAAGGAAAGTTAGGTACCTACTCTTTTCTCACGGTGATCCACGCATGAGCCAAACGTTTCGTATAGACGGTGTCGTTTATCATGTGTCACAAACGTGAAGTCTTTGAACGCTTAAACCCTCGTATGCTTAGGTACGGATCTACGGATCCGTGCTAAACATTTGAACCTGTTGTTTGATAACTCAAAGTCCTCATTTGATTGGACAATTTTAACATCCGCATAGGTTAAGAGCTGTAAATCTAGGTACTCTTTATTCTTTCAGTACTTTTTGTATGTAAGTTTTATATTAAATGTACCAGATCCTATGACTCATATTGAAAACGATTTTGATAAACGCTATCAGATCCCCGGATTCACAATATCCGGAGAAAGCGACGAAGCGCAGATAAGTATCCTAGGATACTTATACCTTACATCCTTGGATACTTATCTTGGCGTGCTAAGCCAAGATAAGTATCCAAGTGTATTCCGATGCAGGCGGATATGATCTCAATTGGAGGTCTATGTTTCGTAGTCGCTTCACATCCTTATATTGTATTTAATGTGATGCACTCGTTACCACACACGCTGAGCTTACGTGGCAATAAGAACAGACACACATTGAAAAAGATTGGAATGCGAATGTGAAGGATGAATGAGCTCTTGGTTGATTTTCACAACGCTAACAGACTTCCAGTAAATAAATCGATAAATAAATAACTCTGTGTGCTGTAGGACTCGCAGACCTGTCTATTGTTTTTTTATTCGTAAACCTCATGAAAAAGTATAATTCCACCATTTGGCGGAAAAGAATAGCCTCACTGCTAAAGCGGATGCGAGGTAGCAGCATACTGCTACGAGCGTGTCGGCAGAGCGCGTTATAATATATAACTGCCCAGTCACCAAGTATTGGGTTGAAGTGGTCATTGGTAGGGCCAAGTAGGGCATAAAAACGTTAATCACTACTTGCTCCTGCCTTTCGGCCATTTTACAGCACCAAAAATTAAATTAAACTTAGCTTAACGTGTAATGCTAACCTAGTCTTGTAAGTCCCAATTGTTACTAACACTATTATGGATCTCGGTCTAAAATAAACTGTTTTTGTTTAATATAATTATTGAACCTGCACACAAGATGTTACGAAACTCGGATGAGAAACGAACATAAGAAATAGTTTTGCTGGTCCAAGTTTTCTTCTTCTACTTCGTAATCAAGATACAGTTTTCTCAAATCGACCTCCCAAAGTAAGCAAACTTGTACTTTGGGTACTATATGACAAGATCAGGAACAAAATATCCGTCCCTATAAGTACCTACACTTACCGGGACTCAAACCCGGGACCGCCGGCTTCGAGAGTCACTTCCAAATGGGTCAAAGTGGCCTATTTTAGATAGCATTTCGTCGTCTCATCATCAATACCCACGCAATCGCGTTTCACAATAATCCTCTTATGTGAGTGGAATATAATACCCATGAGCCCACTACTCTAATTGACAAAAATCTCTTTTTCCAAGTTTATTATTTACGTGTACTTGTATAGACATGACACAGAAATAACAACCGAAAAAATAGGCTTAGCGTGTCCAAAAGAAAACAAAGTGACAGAGAAAAGGCCAAAGCAACATTGACAATTCCAATTTCGGCTTTTTCCTCCACGCTTGGTTATCGCAAATTGGGACACTTTTTATTGGGTCGCTTCCGGACAGAATTTCGCATTTTCGAAACAACTCAACTTGGGACTTGAGACGTATTATTTTTATATCAATTAGGTCTAAATGTAACCGCGATTGGAATGAAATTAGAAGGTTTGCCTCATCAAAGTTTACGTTACGAGTATGTAAACTGACAGCTAGTTAATTCCGAAAATTATTGCGGCCGAACCAATGACGTAATATAAAGAGGGTAAACACATCTCTACACGTTGTCTATACGAAATTCAGTGTTTAAAAATGGCCACCAAATCTGACTGCGTTTATACGCCACGAAACGGAGGCAAGTTGGTGCCATTGACTCAGTTTTAGTGTGCCACTTTTGAAGCACTTATGACCCTTCTACCTCTTTTTTATATTACATCATTCAGTCGAACAGTAACGCCTTAGTGCAGCGTACGGAAAAGTCAGCTCGTGAAACATATTGAGCTATCTACAATAAAACGGTTCTTCAAAAATGAAGCGTTCGAAACACGTTAGGCACGCTACATCTCCAGCGGAGTCGATGGTGTCTACAAGGTACGGTCCTTTTTTCCACCAACATTACATAAAAATTAACAAATTGGAGTGCGAAACGTAATTCTATGACTGACCGCCTTCACGGCGACGCTTAATCACTACTTGTCTAAGGCGAACTAATAGGTTTGACCTAAAATTACGCGTAGTTGATAATAATCCCAGGGTCCAATTTATAATAATATATGTATATAATAACAATTATGCTTGCCGGTTGCAAATCGCATAACCAAGATGCCAAGAGCTTGTGTCATTTAACAATCAAAGGTTTTTGAAAAACACTTAGTCCTATTTGACGTCGAGACACTCGGCCCTTGGGGAAAAAGCACGCGTGAGCTCCACAAGGATATCAGCAAGCGGTTGAGGGACGCCACGGGTAACCCTCGAGCAGGCAGTTTTCTCGCTCAAAGAATAGCGATTGCTATTCAGCGCGGGAATGCTGCCTGTGTGATGGGCACCCGGCCCTGCCTAAATGGCAAAGTTTTGATACGTTTTTCTAATTGTATATTCCTTATTTCCATTTAAGTAGCTTTACATATGTGATGTGGATGTACTTTTTAGGGTTCCGGAGCCAGAATGGCAAAAACGGAACCCTTATAGTTTCGCTATGTCCGTCCGTCCGTCCGTCTGTCCGCAGCTTAGCTCAGAGGCTCTTGGTACTAGAAAGCTGTAACTTGGCATGAATATACATATTAGTCATGCCGACAAAGTGGTAAAATAAAATCTTGAAAAACATATTTTTTTAGGGTACCTCCCCTACATGTAAAGTGGGGATGATTTTTTTTATTGTCGTCTACCCCATAGTGTGGGGTGTCGTTGGATAGGTCTTTTAAAAATATTGGGGGTTTGTGAAAACAATTTTTCGATTAAACGATCCGTTTGTGAAATATTAAGCCTTAGAGTGCTAATTTTTGTTAGACTCCAGTGTCCCCACCCCCTGCTAGCTAAATGGTTGTTTTGGGATATGTGAAAAAATTCATGGTAGTAGTACATATAACGAAGTTAAAAGGAAAACTATCACAGCTAAGTAGGCTTTACACGTTTACGAGTAATAGTCGACCAACTTATAAAATGTACTTCAAGAAGTAATAGTTTCGTACAAATTCTATTGTAACTTATTATTATATAATAATGGTACGGAACCCTTCGTGCGCGAGTCCGACTCGCACTTGGCCGGTTTTTATATAAATAAATATAATATTACCTTAGTTTAAGATATTTTTTGTTGAACCGTCGTGGTAACTTTGCCGTTATGTAGAAAGAAAGTTCCCTGAATTGAAATTGTGTAATGTGTTATTTTAATGAGGTCCAAAATTGTATGGTAGTTTGTGTATTTTAAACCAATAGATGGAGGAGTTTTCTACGGTGTTTTCTCAAAAGAGGTACTTTAATAACCGTTACCACCTAGCTTTCCTTCTCCTTGTTTCCTAGTTCAAAACCAAAAATCTAGTAAAATTTGAATCATCATTATCATCATATCAGCCGAAAGACGTTTACTGCTGGACATAAACCTCCCCCAAAGAGTGCCACAATGACCGGTCCTGCGCCACCAGCGTCCAGCGGACTTCCGCGACCTTCACCAGGTCATTAGTCCACCTTGTGGGGGTCTACCCACGCTGCGCCTTCCATTAAGTGGTCGAGAACCTTTCCGCCCCGCCAAAAATTTGAATCTATCCCTTTAAAATTACGATGCGAAGTGGCGATGTCGTGTGACGCAACTATAATTTATGCGACCGTGATGAAATTGTTAGAACAACTAGTTTGCGAATAAATCTCTCTTGACAATTTGACGAATGCGCTAGCGAAACATAGCTTAGAATAGCCTAGTCAGTCGAATACAGAATGAATAAATGAGTGAATTAATGATGATTAATTTGAAACACAGCACAACAACATTACAACTTGCTTAAAACTAGAAAAAAAAAATGTAATACATTGTTGAGTTTACAGAAACGTACTCTATTATTTAAATTTTACATTACAATTCACTGTCAATATGCTAGCTCTCGTTGTATCGGTAGGCATGAAAACGAGAACGCGAAACATATTAATATTAAAATAGAATACGAAATCGGAGTGTCAGATTGGATCACTTTCCCAACGTTACTCAAAAACAACAATGCTGTTGGTCCACTCCTTCCATTCCTTCCGTATATTTGACAGGAGACATCCTGACATTGATGCCTCTGTTATGATGACATGTCCCTTCAGTCGAATATCCAAACTACAGAAATATAGAAAATAGCAAATAATTCTGTATATTGAAAACTCAATATGGCTGATGGAATATTGTCTGCGAATCTGGAAGATAATCATGAAAGTGTGGATAATATGTTACATTTTGAGACTCGAATCGTGCATCAGATCATTGTGCAAATGATTATTTCTGTTACGGAGCATTTCCGTCCCCGCGTTCGCATGAATTCCGGTATTCATTTGCATGTCCCATTTCATCCTTCATTTTTGAGATGATATGTTCGAGGTTATATAATTATTATATGTGTGCCGACAAGGAGGACGATGACCTGGTAAATTACACGGGAGTCCGCTCGACGGTCCCTATTAAAAGAGTCGGATCTGCAAAACAGCTACTTTTTAGGAGAAGCTGTCAAAGTTTTTGGAAAAAAAATTTGTAAGGGGGAAATTGTTAATTAATGGAATATCGTTATCAAACTTCGAATGTTTGCTTATTAGTAGGTTGTTTATTACTAGCCGTTGAGCTTACATGTACTTTATCAGCCATTTTTACAAAAAAATACAAAAACCTCTTATATTACTTTTTTAACCGGAATAGCTTAAGCATCATTTGTCGGAAGTGCCACATACGACGTTTTTGTCTGGAAATTGTATTCATAATTATGTCGGATGTACCACATCCGACAAAAAAGGTACTCCAAAAAATGTCGTAATTGGCAGAACTGACATTGTTGCACGGAAACTCTTATGTAACAATTGAATACAGAGAAAATTTACTTGATATCTTAACAGGCTATAAATTTCATAAAATACACAACAAAAAACACGCTACACTTTTCCGTGTAAAATAGTAGAATGTGTTATATCCGACACTTTGTACTCACTGTGTGTCCCGTAAAAATGTCGGAACTGTCACAACCGACGTTTTTAAATGTCATCTGTTCTTAGATCCGACATTTTTATCTTGGTTTTTAGAAAAAGTATTGAGAAAAACTAAAATCTGTGAATGTGGTTTTAAAATGTAGAGTTTTTTACGACCTAAGCCGCTGAAAAACAAAAACTCAAATTTTGCAGATCCGACTCTTTTAATTGGGACCGTCGCGCTGTGTACGCGGGTGGCGCAGGACCGGTCACCTTGGGAGACCTATGTCCAGCAGTGGACGTCTTCCGGCTGACATGGTGATAATGATGATGATCTGTGCCAAATTTCATCTCAATCACTTCAGCCGTTTGTGTGAGTTTAGAAACATTAAAATTTTCACATAATCATTTTAATAGGATACAGTTTTAAGTGTTTCCTTAGTGCATACGCTGTCTTCACACTTCTGCGCGAGCTCTAAATATCATCAGACTGAAATTAATGTCTGTCCCACAGCATAATGTGTTTAACTTCATGAGTAAAATGTTCATACGCATATACGCTCGCGGTTGAATAGGAGAAATTAAATGGGCTCGGAATACGCGGAGTTTTTCCTTTTGTCGCGTAATTGTCGCTTTATTTGAGTATGTGTGGAAGGGGAGAGATTGTTTTATGTTAAATGAGTGTCATCTGAATTTACTTATTGTCGTGCTGAATTTAAATGGGAATCATATTATGTTTAATTTATGTGTTGTATTTTTGGTGAACACTAAGAATATTTGTATTGTGTTGTATTGCATATTAGTAAAGATCGTGAGGAAACCGGTCTAATCCCAAATAAGGTCTAGTTTTCCCTCTGGGTTGGAAGGTCAGGTGGCAATCGCTTTCGTAAAGTTTTACGACAGCCCACTATATACTAGTTAGTGTCTATGCCAAATCTTGGGATTAGGTGTCAAAGCGGAACCCGAGCTACTTAAGGAGCCCTAAAGGGGGTCACAACCGGGAATAACGCTAGGATGATGATGGATGATGATTAGTTCAAGATATCATGTTTTTGCAGCTGTTGGTACAAAAGTAGATAAAAAGTGAGCAATTGGCATATTTATTGCTGTCACACTGGGGATTAGGATTTTGATTTCTGGTGCGTCAACAATTAGCCTTTAAGCGTACGCTTAAAGGTGTATCTGCTAAGCGCCCCTTGGATAGGAGGATCATCATTCCAGCACTTAGACGCCGCGAACTTGAAACTACCTCTGAACGCAGCGGTTCAGTGCATACTTAGGTATAATGGCCATTGCCTTCAAGCTGCGCGCACTTTTGGACCATACCAGTTTATGAAAAAGGTAGGTGGGGGGTTTCGTGTGTCTTACCACCCCGAACAGCAGAGTGGCCAGGTGCAGGCGCCCGCGTGCAGGCATGTTAAGCAAGTTAGCGGCGTGCAAGTACGGAGTGATGTGGGATCGGGGAGGGACTCTGAAACAAAAACGAGCATATGCGTTCTGCACTCGTTGTATGAGCCTCTTGGAACGACGAGTAATGCACCCATCATAAACAACAAGTTTGTTTGTATATATGTTTCAGGTCTTTATAGTACTTTTTGAGGACTTCAGACCGGGTTTGCCTATACCTAACGTGGGCGTCGTTACGTAAACTCATAATTTTCCTTACCGTATGGGTAATCCAGGGACTGTTATGCGGTTTTAATTAAAACGTCCTGAGCGAAGCATGCGCGTTAAATAAGGATAGTTAACTAAATCAAGCATTTCGTTGACATTATGTAAACCGGCAATGTTTTCCCAATTAACATGTTTAAGATCTCGCTCGAAGCAGGAGTAATCGATGTCTGATAAGGGCCCATATGAAATCAATATACGTTAGTTTGTAAGTTTTTTTTTAAATCTTTCAGTTTGATGCTTTTTTTTCATGATTATTCTTTTAAATAGACTTAAGGTTCGATTACACTGAATTTATAATACTTATCATTAAAGTGTACTCTTATATTATTTATTTAGGTGCTGGTTTTACCAATTTCATATTAATTTGACACGTAACAAATGCAAGCAAGTTAAGATCTGGGGACTGATTTTTGACTTTCGAGCGCTCGACTCTTTCACTCGAAAACTGACAAAAATTATGAAATGCTATTTTGAAATAGCGATAGAAAATTGAAAAACGAATGGTATTCACCACTCGTATTCAATTCTATTGGTAGAATGTAAGTGCCTGCCATTTTGACACTATAAACGTATTTACTTTTTTTTTGATTTTCGAGCGCTCGAAAGTCAAAAATCGGTCCCCTGGTATAAATTGAACTCGGGTAAAATACACAGACGCGTCAGTGCAAACCAGGTCTAGCAAAGTACTGCTATGCTCAGTGAAGTGAGTCGGTTCCTTTATATACTGCGTAAGATTAAAACTGCAAAAAATTCAATAAGTTTTTTGAGCACGCGTCGTTGACATTCAAAAGATTAATATTAAAATCTCCTAACAATATACTTAATAAAGTCATACTTCGCAAATGAGCTTGCAGAGCTAGTCAATCCGTCAAGAAAAATATTAACATCTTACCAAGGAGGGCGGTAGGCCGTACCACAGGAGCCCCGCACCCTTTACCAGCCACATTTGCTCGATTGACGAGGTAGGATTGCTTCAGACGCGCGCGTTGATACCGCGTCTGACCTAATATATCGTACCACATCCTTACTCCTATAGTAATAAAGACGTGTTTCGATATATTTGGCTACTTTGGCTGCTACTAACTATATTATGATGCTGACTGTACATTTGATATATTCATTTGTTGTACATTAGATAATGTGATCTCTGCTGAAAGGCTAGGTATCTGTAGTTCCAAATTTTCGTCCATCTCCGCAGCAAGGCTAGCTATATCCAAAATTGGCTTTTCCAAAGCTATATATATATATATATATATATGATGAGCTGAAGCATAGTTAACGCTACGTCAGACACGATTTCTTATCCGAGAAGTAATCATGTCTTCTCGTGAAATCCAGAGTTTTCGTGTTTTATAAGCATAAAATAAAGTCAATAAAAAAAAAACAAAGAACAAATTACGAAATTATGCCTGAAGTATGAAAACATAATGATTCCTAAACGGTCAGAAGTAAAATATGGTGCCGGTTAATGTACGGCCCAATAATCGGCGTCCACCTATATCTCTGTTTCTTTTTAACTCATGTAAAAAGAGAGAGAGAAAGATAGATGGACGCGGATTATCGGGCCGTACATTAACCGGCACCGTAAATGATTTCCCACAAATTGGAAACATCCAAATATAAATTCTGAAGTAATGACGAAAATATCACCACAGCAGATAAAACAACTCAAAATCTATCCATTACACTAATAAAAAAAAAACTGATGTTGCGAAACATACAGATTTTTTTAAATTATTTCACACGAACGGTCCAAGTTTTGGCAACACTCGACTGGCGTTGTCACTTTGACATGTGTCAAAAAATATATATTTGTGTTTCGTTTCACGTCTTTTGTTTTGGGCAGACAAGTTAGTACGATTTATATTTGACACAAAGCGGGATCCAGCATGCTTTATTAGAGCACCGTAAAATATTGTTGGGAAATATACACCTTCTATTCAATGAAGGGAAGTTATAAGTGACCATAGATTTAAGAGCGGTTTATGTTTTGTCCCTTTTCCGCTAAACGCACATTCATATTAAAAGATTGACATATATTATGACGCTCAAGGACGTCACGATCATCACGATCTGCTAGGGTTTTCTCTCTCTAAGGCCGGCCGCCCACTGGACACGAATTCCTGTCGTACGTATACGTACAATGCGGGTCGTACGAATAAAGTGCGCACATTGAATACGTTTACCTGCGTGAAACATGTCAGTTGATGTCAGTGATACGATACAAATAACGCACGAATGTATTTAAAATCCCAACAAGTTCGGATTCATGCGGACGTCGTACCTACGCGTGCGTATACGTACGACCAATTCGCATCCAGTGAGCGCGCTCCCGTAGTACTTTCAAGGTCGGGATCGTTCGCACGGTTTCGTGCGTGTTCGGACGAGTATATTTCGTACGAAATCGTGTCCAATGGGCGGCCGGCCTAACAAGCAACATTTAAACAATTATAACTGTTGTAGACATTTGAATGGTATTTTCGTCTTCTTCTTCCACAGTTCAGTTGGGGTCGGGTCTCCTCATTTTTCTGCGCCAGGACAGTGTGTTCTGGGTTGTCACATCGGGCAATTGGGCTCTCTCGATGTCTTTCTTGGATTTTCTTCAATAGGCATATTTTTTGCCTTCTTTATTTTGAAGTAGTAATATTATATTTTTTTAATCTACACCCCTATTATTTACTTACCTACAAACGCGGTGACAGGTGTTTCTAAAGGTAGCATCCGGTAGAAGGACAAATTAAGAGGCTGATGCTTGATAAGATGAGGGAGGAAAAGTGTGAATCAAATTTATTAGAGACACGAAATTACCATTTAAGTAAAACGTCGCTAATAGAATTGGAAGGAAAAGTGCGTCGCTAGTAGCTACTAAAAGAATAGAAAAACTTTATTTCGTAAATAACAGTACCTAAGTATATTTTAGATTTACACTTAGATGCTATATTAAAACTAAGATTAGATGCGAAAACGGAGTCCACTCAGCATAATGTCGCTCCACAGAAGGCGAAACGACGCTGGTATTATGTGGATCCACATGTGGTGCGCTACAGAACTGCACGTTACATAGTACTACTAATTTAAGGGTTTTGTTTACATACACTAATATTCTTGTTAAATGAGTTTCATCTAAAATTACAAGGGATGCATGTATCTAGGACTTATAAATTGTTAACTGAGTACGAAAATAAACATAATTATACACATAAAGACACTGAAAGGCTATGTTGGATTTATTTGTTGATCTAGTAAATACATTTTTAAGTTTAATAAGGATAATAATTAATAACATTTCCTTTTCATGTTGACAACTCTAGGAATTATTTTAAATAAGAGTCCCTTAAGAATATCTGTTCCATTCTGTTGTGACATTAACTAAAAATATATACACAAGACGATTCATCTTATCGTTCGGATACAAAAACGACCGGACGCCAAAAGCCCGATTGACGTCCGGACTGCCGGAACCGGGCCGGATCGGACGGGGCAAGTTGTGACAAGTTGGGATTTACGACTCCGCCAGTCGCGCTAACCCTGAATTATTATATGCGTGTATAAGCAAGCATGGAACTTTTCTAATACCTATTAGGAATATACAGTGGAGTGGAGTCAGGGGGAAGTTTAAGATATAAATGTAGGTATAGCTTAGGTATAAATAGATACAGTCTGTGCCATGTAGTAGCTTTGTAAGTTTGTATGTAAGGGGTGTAACCATTTATTTATCCGATTTACTAGGTATATTTCTGGATACACATAGACTAATAATACTAATATTTTATTCGGCGGGTTTATTTGTATTTTATACAATTCGCGCGCAAAGCTACACGGGCATCTAGTAACTTAATAATTTGTCAGGTTAAGTACCAAGTCTCAATTATTTTTCTTTATTATTTATTTATAATAACAATACGTCTATCATTACAGTCTCCCAATGCGATAGCGTAGTAAATTATTAACATAACAAATATTGGCTACTACATTACTCTAAGTTTTGAAATAACATAACACATACAAAGTAACTTAAATAAACACATTCAATTTCTAATAAATTTATTTCATTGGACTTCATCACTCCGCAAGACATGTACGCGTAGGTAATGACTAATGAAAATCCATACTAATATTATAAATGCGAAAGTGTGTAGGTATATATGTCTGTTACCACTTCAAGCTGAAACCGCTGAACCGATGTAGATGGGTATAGCTATAGAGTTAGTTTATTTTTATTTTTTATCGAGATTCTTAAATGATAATTATACAAAGACTTAAAATACAAAGATGTAGTAAATACATTAAAAAAAGCATCGTTAAACCGTTTGGTTTGTCTCGATTCTAGCGCAGTGACTCGCTAACGTAAAAAATAATTATTATCAATTAGTAATTTCATTTATATATCTAGCTTATTCGGTATAGTTAGGCAAGTTATGACCAGGGAAGGGTCTAAGATAGTTTTTATCCCGGTAATCATCCCCTAAGGGGGTGCAATGGGAAATGAAAGTTTGTATGCAGCTACGATATAAAAGAGTAGGTACTACGCGGACGGTTGATTGTTAATATTTTATTATTTATTGATTTACCTTACTTTACGCAGCACTGCACGGAAACGCTGGAAAATTCAGTTATTCATTAAATTAATTAATATTACTTAAGGAAAGCTAACCCTGTTTCTTAGACAGGGTCACCAACGGACACTTACAAATAATTCCATATATATTCTAAACCTTTACATTTGAATGTGACAACTATTCTCAGTGGAGCTATGAGGCCGATGCCAGGCAGCCCCCATATTCTGTTACTTGTTTTAAGCTCACCTCAACGCTCACCCACAAATATATCTTGACACCGCGATGCGTAGTAACTAAGCGTAGGTAGAGGTCTAGTTTCGTGACGGGTGACCAGCGGTGTGAGCCGCTTTAGCACGTAGCGAATAACAGGCGCTGGAAGGGTTAGCGATGTGACAAGGCTTTGGAAAATCTGAAATATGCTGACAGATTTATAGCTTCGGTCGATTTCCAATTTAGACTGCAGTTTTGAGTCTATGTGTCCCAACGTATACGATTGAAAACAGTTTTCGCTCATTCGGAAACTTTTTTTTTAACATACTTACATATAATTCGTACATAAACAACATTAGGACCAGCATTCGGTATACAATTATGCAACAAACATAGAACAAAAAACGGAAAAAGACAATAGATGTGTAAGTTGCAGCAAACCAAAAGACTGCAAGGCTCAGTTATACGCTTCGCTCTTTCGAATATGAATTAATTAAATACATTGCAGTTATGTACAATTGTACATTTAATATTCTGCATTCACCCACACTACACGCTGTTGGGTCATTTTTCTTTTTTACCGACAATGAACCGACGTTTTGTTGTTTATGAACTACCGAAAATTGCGGTTTTGGTGTGCGATAAAAAATGCATAATGTTCTTTATTAGGACTAATTAAAGTTTCCTTTCTCGCCAATACATATTTTATTAAAGATGGTTTAAAAAAAATGTATCATACGGACTCTTTTAGTGAGTACCAAATTTTGGTTTACCATTCTCAGCCATTGGCACAGCATTCTACGAAAAACAAACGTATAAAAAATGCTGTTTAGAGAAAGTGAAATATGAAATAATAATAATCAATAAAATAATATGGACGTTACGAGCATTATAAAACTGTGAACATAAATAGTGAAATGAGATGCCGTAATAAGACGAAGGACAGGTTATTGTCCGTAGAAAAGAAGAACGACCAGCAGGTCGATCACGTAACGCATTGTACGAACGTTAGGTAGATCTAAATGTCAATTTTTAGGGTTCTGTACCTCAAAAGGAAAAAAACGGAACCCTTATAGGATCACTTTGTTGTCCGTCTAAAATGTTTACCAAATACTCAAGTCTACTGTCCCTTAGAGCTGTGAAAAAATCAAACTTCTAAGCCAAAGCAATCAAAAGATACAGCCGTTTATGCCGCAAATTTCCGCAAATTTTCAAAACTCGCAATGGAATCAAAACTTACAGGGTACTTCCCGTGAAGTCAGAATCTTGATATTTGGTACGAAGCAACGTCTTATAGCACAGATAAAGGAAACATTGCGAAACCCGTAAATTTTTAGTTACATCACAGAATAAAAATATTTTTAATAATTTTAATGTTACTATTACTACCCCTTAACTTATGAACGCGTAGAGGTATTAAATTGAAATTCATAAACATATCATTTACGGAACCCTCGGTGTTCTACTGTGAATAATGACAGTTAGACTGTCCTAACGCGCGTTGGAAACGTTACGTGATTACACCTCTGGCTCCTCTTACTTTAATGACTTTCTGCAGCGATACAAACGCGCACTTCAGCTTACTGTCGCGTATAAATAGCCATAGATCACCTGTATCGATACAAAAATTCGACGTGTGTGACGGCCCTAATACGCGACTACTTTTTTTAAATCATTTAATTACTATAAAAAAACAATACAAAAGGAAGGAAGGAAGGGACTTACTTAGTACTAAAGCGTTAATGAGATTATGTATGTATATACAACGTGTTACATAAATAACGCAAAACCGTTTAAGGGCGTAACACGGTGTTCTGATAAGAAAAACTAAGAAATTTTTTTTAGCCGCGATTTTTTTTTACAATTGTATGGAGCAGGTTGCCCCAGTCGGCCAACGCTCCATACTAATGTAAAAAAAATGTATACGGGTGGCGCAGGACTCGGTAGATATGATGATGATCGAAATTAAACTTTAGTGAGACATGTTGAAATAATACTAACAGTTACACGGTTCAACTCACGTATTCAATGTCACTACGGGCGACATGTTTCGAACTCTTCGGGAGTTCTTCTTCAGGATGAGTGTTTTCGCGGCGGTGTCGCTTGTATCACACCGCCACCTGAAGAAGAACTCCCGAAGAGTTCGAAACATGTCGCCCGCAGTGACATTGAATACGTGAGGTGAACCGTGTAACTGTTAGTATTATGATGATGATCATGATAATTTCATCATCATCAGTATTCAGTATTCATTATTTATTGCAATAAAGGACACGTCCTGTCATAGATAATTATAATATAAAACAACAATAATAGAATTTACAACTGACAGAAAAACAACAGAATAATAGGCTTAAACTTTGAAAAATATACGAAATAGGATTACAATTAAGGTAATTTTTAATGTCAGGTAAAGAATACAAAAATAAAGTCAGTTTAAATATCCATTACAATTGCATTAAATTGGTATTAACATGTCAAAGAAGAGAAATTACTAAGATGTAATTACTAGGAAATTACAATAATTGAGAGATAAAATGGACCAAGTAATGGATGATTATTAGGAACAAAAATTAAATAAAGTGATTGATCAATCAAATATCAATCATATAAATATAAATGATCATCATGGTAATAAATCAGCCTATAACCTACGTCCCACTGTTGGTCACACGGATGAGAAGGAACGGCTCCTGGACAAGTGCTATTATAGCGTAAAAAGCTATCTAAATCAAAGGTGACATAGAATTTGTAATTTTGACTCTGTGCTTATTTTGACATTTATATTGACATTTATTTTATAATTACTTATTTTAACTTTATGAACTCTACTCCTCTACTACTTTATTGTATTATTTGCCTATTTATTAAAGCTGACATATTGTTATGATTATTAATGATTTAATCGTAACGTAACACTCGAAAATGTTTGCATGCCTGCATGCAGGCTGAATACATGAAACTTTATTTTAGTTAATAAGACCTATTTTCATTACTGTATTCGAGCAAATAAATGATTTGATTTATTGATTGATTCATTGAACGGGCACTAGTCCCCACGCTGGCCCGGTGCGGTTAAGGGTCCTCACGTACACCTTTGAATCTCTTTGCAAATGTACGCCAGTTTCCTTACGATGTGTTTCCTTCACCGAAATGCTAACGATAAATATCAAATGATATTCCGTACATAAGTTCCGAAAAACTCATTGGTACGAGCCGGGATTCGAACCCACGCCGCCGCTTGCCTACCGTAGCTTCCATATTAATATGGATGGTGGAAAACAATTGCAACGTAGCAATAGGTTCAGACTACTTCACTTAGCATGTTGTTTCTGTTTTCGATGTTGGCTCAGATTAGTTCGTTTATTTAGTTTCTGTAGCAAACTTGAACTAAATTCGCGATGTAAGCACAGGGAACCGCATATTACTTACTCATTCAGAGTATTTGTGTTCAGGATCCTATTGATATGGCTTAGGGAGTATAAAGTCGACTGCAATGATTTACATACTAGCCAACCCAATTGGATTGCACTTGGGTGATATTTCCTAAAGTTCATTCGAAATGTTACGAACTGCTGACAACCATTGCATTCATTGCTTTCAAACAGTGTACACACGAACTGGGCAGTTTTCTGTCAAATCGAGTACAGTGATTGAGATAAATGCTGCCTCAATAAATTGGGTTTGGTTATTAATACTCTGCTGCAGCATAATGCTGAGCCAGTGTACGGTTCACTACCGCAGAGACACACTTGTTTCATGTTTTATGTGCTTTTCTTGTTTATTTTATTATTTTTTCTACTCCTGTACCGTTATCTGTCATCTCAAATACAATGACACCAAAAATAAGTCGTCGTAAAACACCCCATCCCCCACCCCTTCTATGGCCCATAAACGCACTGTTAAGCGTCCTTTTGTGGTTCATAATTTTTTCATAAAAGCACTGTGTTCGCGCCGCTTCATTAAATAGTTTTAATATTTAGTCTTAAGTACACAAAAATGACACTTACACCCTTGTATTAACGTTCACTTTGGCTTGTATTCCTTTCACCTATCAAGACACTCAGATATCACGACATATTTGTAGCTAACCAATCACAGACACTCTCACACACACGTCACATACATACGTCACAGCCACGCCGCGCTGGACACTTGCATTCCGAATCCTAATAGACGAACGACATACAACCTCTGTAATTTAAAGGAAATTATAAGCATTTTCGAAGATCCAGAGTTTTAATCATCTTCTTGCTCCTATACGGAACACACTGTTTACCATGATCTCAAATCATGTAACCTTTTTTAAATCTTCCGCGATATTGCAGTGGTACCAACTACATAAGCAAATTTTTCGAAATAAACAGTTTTTATTTATGATTTAACATTTGTATGTTATTCATTATTTACTAAAATAATAAAAAATCATCATCTATTGTGTGTTAATTTTCATGTTTTATAAATTCTTGGTATTATTTATAATAATAAACAGTTTGGATTCGGTTCGGGTCCGGATTTAGTTTGGTTCGGATGGCAAGTGCAAACAAATTAAAAACAAAACAAACCATAAACAAGAGGTATCATATTTCTGATTTCCCACCAAAATACACTTAAAATGAAAAGACGAAAGGTGATAAACTATTACTCCTAAACTTTTAAGATTTGATTCGTGTTTGTGAAGACAAACGTGTAAATTCATTTTAAAATGGTCAAAGGAATTCACAAATGCACTTCTGAAAAAATTGCGTAAGTAGCAAAATAACGAATAGAAAACTTGCTGCCTGAAAAGTCTAAATAATGCAATTTATTTAAACTTTTGTCGTAGAAAAAGTATTGTATGCAACGGTATATAATTGGTCTAAAAACGCTCGTGGCGTCTTTAATTGTGATGCTCGCCAAGGCTCGCATCGCAACCCACGACACTTGCGTTTTAAGACCCTTCTTATGCAACAGTTGCATAAAATACTATAATATAATGTGTCCTGCATGTTTGTGAATAAATATATATTTCTTTCTTTCTTTCTAAATCCTTGTAGGTAATATACAAGTTTTGCTGATAAGTAACTTTCACAAATTTAAACTTATTCCGAGCCCTTTTGTAAGCCCACAAAATTAAATATTTGTTCACCCCTCGGCTATGAACTAACACCTAAGTAAGAAGAAACACACAATTAATCTTATGGTTGACATTATTCAATATGGCCGACTTTTTTTTTAATTGTCATAGCAATTGGAATCTTCTATATTGGGCGGTACAGTTGCTTTTTGAATGGACGACTTTGATGCTATTCGGCCAACTCAAATAATCTTAAGAACAACCAGAAATTAAATTCACGACCTTGTTTGGAGAAAGTTTATAGCGCGATTTTAAGCTTCAAATGATACATCGTATCCTTAACTTGTGATTATACAGCTATACATGAAAACTATTACTAGTCGCTCTGTGGGCTGTAGAAATCAAGGGGCTCTTTTTTTGAAGTGAAAACTTCTTTAGCGGCGCTGTGCAATTTTTGTGATGGGGAAAAATTGTTAAACTCGTCACAGGTCACGTGACCTGATCGAAAAACTGTTACAATGTCATTGAGTTTTCACTTCTGCCGACACTCCCGGAGTGCAACCCGGTCTTTTTTCATTTGTTTTGAATTTCGAAAAAGTGAATCAATTGAACCAACAATGGGTTACCACAATTGTATTATACACCGCAAGAGGTCGAACTGTCCCAATTACGCAGCGCTCCAACGCAAAGGGTTTTTCCTTGTACCACAAGAATTGACAAAAACGCTCTCCTCACGCCGCTTTGTACACTTCCTACACCCTTTTATTTACAATAGAGTATTAAAGCTATTCAATATTCAAATTTTGTCTCACAAAGATATTCAGAATATCCTTCGAAAATGGTTGAATGGTCTTTCTTATAAGGCGACTGAAACCTTTACAATAAATAACACACAATTCCATATGGACATACACAAACACTCACACATACACAGACTTACACTTACACACACACACAGAGCATACCTCTACAGTTTTAAATTCCGTATTTCTATAGTTTCCCTAATTTTAGCATATTGTAATTTACGAATGTATGTTTTAACATTATCTCTGAGTACCAGATCTATATTTTTGCGCAATTCGTTTGGGTTTAATTCTTCTGGAATCACCTTAAAGTCTCACGGCGCAGGTCATCCTGTTTGTTAACTCACTGGGTAAATATACATTTTGAGTTTTGAATCGCCTAAAAAATCTATATAAATTAACGAACCTGCACGTCTATTATGGGACAGCCGCGACATACTCTCGATTTTTCTCGCTGCACTATACCTCTTGTTCTAAGTGTTCCAATAAGAGAGAGACGGATAGTGCGAGAAAAATCGAAAGAGCTCGCGTGCCATCGCGTGATAGTCGTGTTCACAAAATTTCACGAGAATCGGTTCAGAAATACAACCTGCAGAGAGAAGAGCGGGAAAACGGGAAATATAGAAAGCATATAACTTCGTTCGCTTCGCTCGCTCGTTCGATAATTTGCACAACTATGATGGATCGTGGGTTTCGAACACCATGTGAGATTAAATAATGATATAAATTCTGATAACGTACTCACATGACTAAATGGCGTAGCGCATTTTATTTTCAGAGCTGAAGCATGGTACCTAAACGTAAGTACGAGTATGGTGGCCAGTACCTACGTTACGAAGATGTTCTGAGGCTCTAGTATAAGTTTTACCGAAACAAAACTTTACGATCGCATTTGCGTTTTACCCTCAATTTGTATGGGATTTGACAGCTAAACGCGAACGCGGTCGTAACGTTTTGCTTCGGTAAAACTTATACTAGAGGCTCTGAAATGACACATGAAGAGCTGAGTGAGAGGACAAAGCAGCACGGCAGCCCAAATGGTGACAGCTTATCCAGGTTCACGACTTGAAAATGAGCGTCGTAATGACAATTTATTGAATCAGGCGTTACTTTGCGGAAGTCCATGATATATTACGAGAACAATATTTCTTTGCTATTCCGCTACAAAAACGTGCTGGTCTATCAGTGAAGATAAGATGAAACTATTTGCGTATAAACATGCAAAGAATTACAGCAAACCACCACCAATATTGACAAAAACCTCGACACGTGTTTCGCCTCTCTACGAGGCATCATCAGGAGATGCTGGCAGATGTTGCTTGCGCCACGTCCACTGAGCAAATGCCCAGTTCAAATTTCATTTAATTTTTTCAGTTTCATCTTATCTTCACTGATGACCAGCACGTTTTTTTAGCGGAATAGCAAAGAAATATTGTTCTCGTAATACGTCGTAATGACCTCGATGAGCTCAAGGCTCGTCCACCAGCGGCCATCAGTTATAACTACTAACTACGTCGGTGGAGTTTTAAGTTACGTGAGCCACTTGAGAGCGCACAAGAGAGTAAAAGAATAATAATCATTATTATCTGGTAATAATAATTGTTAATACTTACCAAAACCATAATACACAACCGCAGGACAACATTATCACTAGTATAGTATCTTATAACAATAATATTATTAAACTTGAGCACTTTAAAATGTGATTCCACTAATGTTGTAGACAAATGAACAGCCTCGTCATCATTATATTAGCCAAAAGATGTCCACTGCTGCTGGACATAAGCCTCCCCCAAAGAGTGCCACAAAGACCGCCCCGATACAGTTTACATTCCAATTATTTATTCACCTACGTTTACTTATTGAAACTTAATTGCGCAATTAAAATAATTACAAATGACGAACTTAACGTCACAAGGCATTCTTTACCAGTCAACCATAGGGCAAAACAGAAACTTGCTACGAAAAATTTGAAGACATCGGGACGAACTGACAAGAGCTTTTATTTCACAAAACACATCTATTTCGTAAATTTTAAAACGAGACGATGAACTTAACTTAATTTTTCATGTTTTACACCGCACTGTAACCAGCGCCGAGGCTAACCCAACTCATTAGAAATGTGCGCTAAAGAGAAGGCAAATACACAGGCCTGGTCGGTTATTCACAACGGCTTACCTCACCACACCACAGACGCCATTTTAAGAGGTGCATCGACCAAAGATTTTTAGTGCTCGGAATGTTTGATTCCAGTGACAGGTTAAACAAAAAACATGGCGTCGACCCAGTGCGCGTAAGATGATTGCCAATTTATATCACATATCGTTGTGCATAAGACATCCATCACTGTCGCATCCGCATACCTGTCAGAACGTAACGGATGTCTTATCGACAGCGATAAGTGATAAAATTAATGTCAACCATACTCACTCGATTACTTGTAAGAACGTGACGATGTCTTATCGACAAAGATAAGTGATAAAACGGGAACATAACATGGTGTACCGGTGTGAAGTTAGCGGCCAAAAGTTGGCGGCCAAATGTTGGAGCAAATCAGCCGCCAACATTTGGCCGCCAACTTCACACTAAAATTACCCTACCAACTTAGGAAGTCCGTATGAAATCTATCCATACATCACACTAATAGGGGAACGATAAGGCGATTCAAATCAGCTTGTAGTAGAGCTTTACCTCGTTTATTTTGGACTCAGCAGCCGAAATATTTCTAAAAGATTTGTAGACAACTATTAAATATATATTTTTTTTAGCTAATTTTTAGATAGAGGATTGGGGTCGCACTATAAGCATCTTATTACGAATCTAATAGGCTATACAAATCGACTTTAAGTAGAGCTGTACCTCGTTTTGTTTCGACGCTATGACTCAGCAGCCGAAATATTTGTAGAAAAATGGGGAGAACTATTAAAGATTTCCTTTTTTTTAGCTTACTTGTAGATCGATGATTGGGGTCGCACTATATGTGTTTTATTAAACATCTAATAGGCTATACAAATCGCCTTTAAGTAGAGCTGTACCTCGTTTTGTTTCGACGCTATGACTCAGCAACCGAAATATTTGTAGAAGTATGGGGAGAACTATTTATGATTTTTTTTTCAGCTTACTTCTTGATCGATGATTGGGGTCGCACTATATGTATTTTATGAAGCATCTAATAAGCTATACAAAGCAGCTTTAAGTAGAGCTGTACCTCGTTTTGTTTCGACGCTGTGACTCAGCAGCCGAAATATTTGTAGAAGTATGGGGAGAACTATTTAAGATTTCTTTTTTTTCATCTTACTTCTAGATCGATGATTGGGGTCGCACTATATGTGTTTTATTAAACATCTAATAGGCTATACAAATCACCTTTAAGTAGAGCTGTACCTCGTTTTGTTTCGACGCTATGACTCAGCAACCGAAATATTTGTAGAAGTATGGGGAGAACTATTTAAGATTTTTTTTTCAGCTTACTTCTTGATCGATGATTGGGGTCGCACTATATGTATTTTATGAAGCATCTAATAAGCTATACAAAGCAGCTTTAAGTAGAGCTGTACCTCGTTTTGTTTCGACGCTGTGACTCAGCAGCCGAAATATTTGTAGAGGTATGGGGAGAACTATTTAAGATTTCTTTTTTTTCATCTTATTTCTAGATCGATGATTGTGGTCACACTATATGCGTTTTATTAGGCATCTAATAGGCTATACAAATCAGCTTTAAGTAGAGCTGTACCTCGTTTTGTTTCGACGCTATGACTCAGCATCCGAAATACTTGTAGAAGTATGTGGAGAACTATTTAAGATTTCCTTTTTTTTTGCTTACTTGAAGATCGATGATTGGGGTCGCACTATATGTGTGTTATTAAACATCTAATAGGCTATACAAATCAGCTTTAAGTAGAGCTGTACCTCGTTTTGTTTCGACGCTATGACTCAGCAGCCGAAATATTTGTAGAAGTATGGTGAGAACTATTTAAGATTTTTTTTTCAGCTTACTTCTTGATCGATGATTGGGGTCGCACTATATGTATTTTATGAAGCATCTAATAAGCTATACAAATCAGCTTTAAGTAGAGCTGTACCTCGTTTTGTTTCGACGCTGTGACTCAGCAGCCGAAATATTTGTAGAAGTATGGGGAGAACTATTTAAGATTTCTTTTTTTTATCTTATTTCTAGATCGATGATTGTGGTCACACTATATGCGTTTTATTAGGCATCTAATAGGCTATACAAATCAGCTTTATGTAGAGCTGTACCTCGTTTTGTTTCGACGCTATGACTCAGCAGCCGAAATAATTGTAGAAGTATGGGGAGAACTATTTAAGATTTTTTTTTCAGCTTACTTCTAGATCGATGATTGTGGTCACACTATATGCGTTTTATTAGGCATCTAATAGGCTATACAAATCAGCTTTAAGTAGAGCTGTACCTCGTTTTGTTTCGACGCTATGACTCAGCAGCCGAAATAATTGTAGAAGTATGGGGAGAACTATTTAAGTTTTTTTTTTTTTCAGCTTACTTCTAGAACGATGATTGGGGTCGCACTATATGTGTTTTATTAAACATCGGATAGGCTATACAAATCGCCTTTAAGTAGAGCTGTACCTCGTTTTGTTTCGACGCTATGACTCACCAGCCGAAATATATGTAAAAGTATGGGGAGAACTATTTAAGATTTATTTTTTTTCAGCTTACTTCTAGATCGATGATTGGGGTCGCACTATATGTATTTTGTGAAGCATCTAATAAGCTATACAAATCAGCTTTAAGTAGAGCTGTACCTCGTTTTGTTTCGACGCTGTGACTCAGCAGCCGAAATATTTGTAGAAGTATGGGGAGAACTATTTAAGATTTCTTTTTTTTCATCTTATTTCTAGATCGATGATTGTGGTCACACTATATGCGTTTTATTAGGCATCTAATACGCTATACAAATCAGCTTTATGTAGAGCTGTACCTCGTTTTGTTTCGACGCTATGACTCAGCAGCCGAAATAATTGTAGAAGTATGGGGAGAACTATTTAAGATTTTTTTTTCAGCTTACTTCTAGATCGATGATTGTGGTCACACTATATGCGTTTTATTAGGCATCTAATAGGCGATACAAATCAGCTTTAAGTAGAGCTGTACCTCGTTTTGTTTCGACGCTATGACTCAGCAGCCGAAATAATTGTAGAAGTATGGGGAGAACTATTTAAGTTTTTTTTTTTTCAGCTTACTTCTAGAACGATGATTGGGGTCGCACTATATGTGTTTTATTAAACATCGAATAGGCTATACAAATCGCCTTTAAGTAGAGCTGTACCTCGTTTTGTTTCGACGCTATGACTCACCAGCCGAAATATATGTAAAAGTATGGGGAGAACTATTTAAGTTTTTTTTTTTTCAGCTTACAGCTAGATCGATGATTGTGGTCACACTATATGCGTTTTAATAGGCATCTAATAGGCTATACAAATCAGCTTTAAGTAGAGCTGTACCTCGTTTTGTTTCGACGCTATGACTCAGCAGCCGAAATAATTGTAGAAGTATGGGGAGAACTATTTAAGTTTTTTTTTTTTTCAGCTTACTTCTAGATCGATGATTGGGGTCGCACTATGTGTTTTATTAAACATCTAATAGGCTATACAAATCACCTTTAAGTAGAGCTGTACCTCGTTTTATTTCGACGCTATGACTCAGCAACCGAAATATTTGTAGAAGTATGGTGAGAACTATTTAAGATTTTTTTTTCAGCTTACTTCTTGATCGATGATTGGGGTCGCACTATATGTATTTTATGAAGCATCTAATAAGCTATACAAATTAGCTTTAAGTAGAGCTGTACCTCGTTTTGTTTCGACGCTGTGACTCAGCAGCCGAAATATTTGTAGAAGTATGGGGAGAACTATTAAGATTTCTTTTTTTTTTCATCTTATTTCTAGATCGATGATTGTGGTCACACTATATGCGTTTTATTAGGCATCTAATAGGCTATACAAATCAGCTTTAAGTAGAGCTGTACCTCGTTTTGTTTCGACGCTATGATTCAGCAGCCGAAATATATGTAAAAGTATGGGGAGAACTATTTAAGATTTCATATAATCAGCTTTAGAGATAGTTCTTAGCTACGTTTCAACAAAATCGGTATAGCCGTTTTTGAGATATTAATTTTTGTAATTAAAATGTCGGGGGTTTTCAACTTTTCTAAGTTGTAGTTATTCTACAAGAACACGAAGTTTATGAATGCATCTATGAACAAAATCTAGCCGATAAACTGCAGGACCTATCCCGGGAAAAATTCTTGACCTCTATTAGATTGAGTCATAAGTCGAGCAAGAAACCTGTAATTACGTTTTTGTAGTGCCGGCCTATATATGCAAAGCGCTAATATCCCAAAATCGAGTTTTTGTGAATTGGTCTTCGTGTCCATTGAGAGACTTTAGGATCGTCCAGGGCGCCTACTCCCATCGTTACGAGAAGGGGAACGATAAGGCGATTCAAATCAGCTTCTAGTAGAGCTTTACCTTGTTTATTTTGGACTCAGCAGCCGAAATATTTCTAAAAGATTTGTAGACAACTATTAAATATATATTTTTTTTAGCTAATTTTTAGATAGAGGATTGGGGTCGCACTATAAGCATCTTATTGCGAATCTAATAGGCTATACAAATCGACTTTAAGTAGAGCTGTACCTCGTTTTGTTTCGACGCTGTGACTCAGCAGCCGAAATATTTGTAGAAGTATGGGGAGAACTATTTAAGATTTTTTTTAGCTTACTTCTAGATCGATGATTGGGGTCGCACCATATGTGTTTTATTAAACATCTAATAGGCTATACAAATCACCTTTAAGTAGAGCTGTACCTCGTTTTGTTTCGACGCTATGACTCAGCAACCGAAATATTTGTAGAAGTATGGGGAGAACTATTTAAGATTTTTTTTTCAGCTTACTTCTTGATCGATGATTGGGTTCGCACTATATGTATTTTATGAAGCATCTAATAAGCTATACAAAGCAGCTTTAAGTAAAGCTGTACCTCGTTTTGTTTCGACGCTGTAACTCAGCAGCCGAAATATTTGTAGAAGTATGGGAAGAACTATTTAAGCTTTCTTTTTTTTCATCTTATTTCTAGATCGATGATTGTGGTCACACTATATGCCTTTTATTAGGCATCTAATAGGCCATACAAATCAGCTTTAAGTAGAGCTGTACCTCGTTTTGTTTCGACGCTATGACTCAGCAGCCGAAATAATTGTAGAAGTATGGGGAGAACTATTTAAGATTTCTTTTTTTTTCAGCTTACTTCTAGATCGATGATTGTGGTCACACTATATGCGTTTTATTAGGCATCTAATGGGCTATACAAATCAGCTTTAAGTAGAGCTGTACCTCGTACTACACACACATACTTCTACAATTATTTCGGCTGCTGAGTCATAGCGTCGAAACAAAACGAGGTACAGCTCTACTTAAAGCTGATTTGTATAGCCTATTAGATGCCTAATAAAACGCATATAGTGTGACCACAATCATCGATCTAGAAATAAGATGAAAAAAAAGAAATCTTAAATAGTTCTCCCCATACTTCTACAAATATTTCAAATCAAATCAAATCAAATCAATTCAAGATGTTTTATTTCAAATAGACTCAAAGAGTGCTTGAGAAACGTCACAAATAATATATGTATATATACAAAGCAACAAAAGAAAATTAAAATTATCTACACAGAAAATTTAAAATACACATTAAAATTTTATAGCTGACAAGCACAAAAAATTATAGAACACAGTTCACATCAAAATTGATTATGTCAAATAAATAAAATGTCACTTAAAAATAATAAAAATTAAAAAGTAGAATAAATTGGCTTAAAAGAAGTCACTGTCTTCCACAAAGTCCTTAACACTATAATATGCCTTACATACTAAGCGGTCTTTTACAATTTTCTTAAATTTAGTGAGCGATAGAATCAAAATATCTTTAGGGATTTTATTGTAGAAGCGTACACCATTTCCCATAAAAGACGAATTCACCTTATGGAGACGGAACCGAGGAACAACAAGTTTGTCCTTAGCTCTTGTATTAAAAGAGTGCACTTCATGATTTAATTTAAACAAGTGCTGATTTCTTTTGACATACATGATATTTTCAAGAATGTACTGGGAAGCAACTGTGAGAATGTTAATGTGCTTGAACTTTTCTCTTAGGGAGACACGAGATCCTAACTGATAAATTGATCTTATTGCCCTCTTTTGTAGGATAAATATATATTCAATGTCAGCGGCTTTTCCCCAGAGTAGTATGCCATATGACATTACACTATGGAAGTAGGAAAAGTATACGAGCCTGGCCTTCTCAACATCAGTGAGTTGCCTCATTCGTTTGACCGCGTATGCTGCCGAACTAAGCCTATTTGCCAACTTGACTATATGTGGACCCCATTGCAGTTTATGATCTATGGTTATACCTTGAAAAACCGTACTATGGGAGAATTCAAGAGTCTCGTCCTTCATTTTCACCTGGTCACTGCAACAAGCCTTAACATTAGGAAGCGTGAACTTGATACATTTCGTTTTTTTGCCGTTCAAAAGTAGGTTGTTGGCTGTGAACCAGTTAGCAATGGAGCTTAATACTGCATTCACCTCGTCAAAATTGTTTTGCGTTCGGCTTAATTTAAAAATTAATGATGTGTCATCAGCAAATAGTATGATGTCATGTTTTTTGCTTATATGATAGGGCAAATCATTAATATATACTAGGAACAGGAACGGCCAAGAATCGAGCCTTGGGGGACTCCCATCGTGACGTTAGACCCAGATGATTGTACTCTGTTTACCTCCACTTGTTGCTTTCTATTAGATAAGTAAGATGTGATAAGAGATAGAGCATTGTTCTTTACGCCGTAGAAACTAAGCTTTCGGATTTATATACCATGGTGTACACAATCGAATGCCTTTGAAAGATCGCAAAAAATGCCATAGGCATCCATTGACATTTCCCATGCATTATAGATTGCTCGTAATAGTGTTACTCCAGCATCTGTTGTAGATTGGCCTTTAATGAAGCCAAATTGATTTTCATGAAGCAGTTTATTTAAGTTAAAATGTGACAAGTTGTTCCAATAATATTTTTTCAAAAATTTTACTTAGTGCGGGAAGTATGGAGATCGGTCTAAAATTAGTGGGGTCAGTTCTTGACCCCGATTTGAATAATGGTATAATTTTGCTGAGTTTCATCCAGTCTGGGAATATTCCATCATCAACGCAGGCGTCAAATATCACAGCTAGATATGGTGCAATTATGACAATCACTGATTTCAGGACCTTAACGGAAAGGCCCCAAAGATCTTCAGTTTTTTTAACATTAAGTAAGTTAAAAGACTTAATTATTTGACTAGGAGTAACATGAATAAATTTAAATATATTGTCACTTTCATTTAAACAGCTTCTTAAAAGTGCTCCGATTTTAAGAGTTTCATGAGGCTCTCTCTTTTTTATTCTTCCAGTTTCACTATTAATAATTTTCCATACTGTTTTTATCTTATCAACAGAGCCTTTAATTTTCTTAGAAATAAATATAGACTTTGCAACTTTACAAACTTGTTTAAATGTTTTTGAGTAGTTGCGAACATAATCTAAAAATTGAGGATCTTTATTAACACTTCTCATTCCATATAGTTCGTACATATGGTTCCTACTTTTATAAATACCGGGTGTTGCTCAGTCATTAAAAACTGTCCTTTCTCTTCCCCTAATTACTTTTATTTCAAAAATGGATGCAAACTCATTCTCTATGCAATTAAAGAGAGAAGAATACATTTCATTTGGGTCATTCTGCGCAAAAGGCAATGCATTAAGACAGCTACTTAGTCCGTTATTAAATTGGGCTAAGCGGTCTGCAGTAATTGGTCTACAAACGATATCTTTTTGTGTGTTAGCTACTTTCCCATAGAAGGATGCTAGTTGACCACAGTGATCAGAACTCAACTTATTTAAAATACACTTGTGAACAGGGACTTGGCTGCTAAAAATGTTGTCAATACAGGTGGCGCTGGTCGTAGTGATTCTAGTTGGCTGTGAGAACAAATTGATCAGATTGAATGACTTAAATAAATTAATTACACCATTTGACATGGCTGTTGAATCTATTAAATTTACGTTAAAGTCTCCGCATACAATGATATACTTAGAGCTGCTACAGACTTTTCTAAGCACATCCTCCATGACAGACTCAAAGATACTGAAGTCTGCAGACGGTGGGCGGTAAACATTAATAATAATAAACTGTTCAAGCTCCGCGCATGACACCTCAATAACCCGTTCAACAGATAGCTTTACAATGTCTTTACGCTCTATACTTGATCAAATTTACTTAAACATAATAACATCGTTATGTGAGGCTTCTATGCACAGCAAGGCTGTCACGGAAGGTCCCGGATCCCGGAAGCAGATAGTTGTAGGGTGGAACAAACATGTTAGCGCTGCGCACAGGGAGGCCAGGGCTAGATTCCAGGATTGGATTTCGTATGGTATGCCTAATGGTGGGTCCATTTTTGAAGCTATGAGTCTTACTCGTAAAATATTTAAGTCAAGACTGAGATGGGTCCAACAACATCAGGATCAAATAAAAATGGACCTACTTGCCGCACATCACACGAAAAATGATTTTCGAAATTTCTGGAAGATGACGAAAAAGTTGGAGACTAGGCCTGGACTCTCTGTATGCGTGAATAGAGTTTCAGATCCCAAGCTCATTGCAAATGTATTTAGAGACCAGTTCAATGTTAAACCCGCTCGCAGCACGGACGGGGACAGGGGGCGGCGGTTGCTCGATATAAAAGAACCGGAGGGGAATGACCTTCAGATCCATTACAGTGCAAGTGACGTAAGAAAAATGATAAAGGATATGAAGAGAGGAAAGTCGCCCGGTCACGACCACTTAAGTATCGAGCACCTGCTGTTTGCTGGCTCTCACCTACCCCGTATATTGGCAATGTTTTTTAATCTTTGTATATGTCACTCGTATTTGCCATCTGATTTGACCAAAACCATTGTTGTGCCTATTGTTAAAAATAAAACGGGTGACATATCAAACAAGGATAACTATAGGCCCATCTCTTTGGTGACAATTGTAGCCAGAGTGCTCGACGGCTTGCTTAATGTGCAATTGGACAAATGTATAAAATTACATGATGCACAGTTCGGCTTTCAAACCGGTTTATCTACTGAAAGTGCCATCATTTGTCTTAAGCAGGCTGTTGAATACTACACTCGAAGGCGAACACCTGTATATGCGTGTTTTCTAGATCTTTCCAAAGCCTTCGATCTTGTTAACTACGATCTACTTTGGAATAAGCTTGAAGAAGTGCACTTTCCTAAGGAGCTCACGCGCATATTCAGGTGTTGGTATGCGGGCCAGAGAAATTGTGTTCGATGGGGTAGTGTGTTGTCGGATGAGTACGGCCTGGAGTGCGGGGTGAGGCAGGGGGGACTTACCTCACCAAAACTTTTCAATTTGTATATCGATGCCCTGATCGGCGGGCTCAGCAGTGCGCGTGTGGGATGTCACATAGATCGAGTTTGTTTTAATAACATAAGCTATGCTGACGACATGGTACTGCTGAGCCCGTCGGTTGGTGGTCTGAGATTGCTCATTGAAAAGTGTGAGTCATATGCCCGGACGCACAACCTTAAATATAATGTACACAAGAGCGAGTACATGGTTTTCAAAGCGGAAAGCAAGTGCCCATCACACATCCCACCCATTCGTTTGAATGGCAAGCTGCTGGAAAGGGTTTACTCATTTAAATACCTCGGGCACTTGTTAACTGACGATTTTCGTGATGATCCTGATATTGAGAGGGAGAGGAGAGCCTTAGCCATCAGGGCCAATATGATAGCTCGCAGGTTCAGCCGGTGTACAGCGCAAGTTAAAATAACATTATTTCGTGCGTTCTGTACATCGCTGTACACCTGCAGCTTTTGGACTAGGTACACGCAGCGGGCTATTAACGCCATGCGCGTACAGTACAATGATGCGTTTAGGGTACTGTTGCGGCTGCCGCGCTACTGCAGTGCGTCGGGCATGTTCGCGGACGCGCACGTGGACGGTTTCCACGCGACGCTGCGCAAACGCTGCGCCGCGACGCTCCGCAGAGTGCGCGACAGCCGCCACAGTCTCCTGACCGTTGTGGCCGACAGATGGGACAGTGGCCTGACACGGCACTGGTCCTCTCTGCATTTAAGCTTAGCATATAAGAATATTATTTAAGTTAACCTTAGTATTAGTGTTTATTTTACCTAACTAACAAAATATGGACAACATTGGTCTGAAATAAATGCATTTTATTTTTATTTTATTTTATTTTATTTTTTTATTTATTTACTTTTTAAACAATTATTAACTATTATCAAAGAGCCCCCGCGGGCACAAGTTATGCGACTAAATGAGCTTATAAAGCTATGGTTCTTAAAATTAAACATAAATTCGTGTTCTTTAAGCCAATGCTCAGTGATGCAAAGTACATGAATATCGAAACAATCTAAAAATAGTCCTATTTCTAGTTCTTTAGCGGAAAATCCTTGGATATTTGGTTGAACAATATTAATTTGACTAGATGATTTTATCACAGTATCGTTACTTATATTACTAATGTCTCGGCTACCGCGACTGCGGCCACACACGGCCTCAGCCGAGGGCGTCGTCAATGATGTCAGTTTAAAACAGCTGACTGTGCTTCAGCACTTATGTTTGTGGACATCTCTTCATCTGTGGAGCCCGGCCCATTTGTAGGGATGATAAAAGCAGAGTTGTTTATAACTGGGTCCAATATATTGAATGCCAATAATTTGGCACACATAGATTTGTCTTTTCTACTAAGCTGAATGGAATTTCGCGTTTAACCTACACTTTTAATAAATTTATTTAGGTCAAAATAAGCTTTTAATTTCGGCTGCTGAGTCACAGCGTCGAAACAAAACGAGGTAGAGCTCTACTTAAAGCTGCTTTGTATAGCTTATTAGATGCTTCATAAAATACATATAGTGCGACCCCAATCATCGATCAAGAAGTAAGCTGAAAAAAAAATCTTAAATAGTTCTCCCCATACTTCTACAAATATTTCGGTTGCTGAGTCATAGCGTCGAAACAAAACGAGGTACAGCTCTACTTAAAGGCGATTTGTATAGCCTATTCGATGTTTAATAAAACACATATAGTGCGACCCCAATCATCGTTCTAGAAGTAAGCTGAAAAAAAAAAATCTTAAATAGTTCTCCCCATACTTCTACAATTATTTCGGCTGCTGAGTCATAGCGTCGAAACAAAACGAGGTACAGCTCTACTTAAAGCTGATTTGTATAGCCTATTAGATGCCTAATAAAACGCATATAGTGTGACCACAATCATCGATCTAGAAGTAAGCTGAAAAAAAAATCTTAAATAGTTCTCCCCATACTTCTACAATTATTTCGGCTGCTGAGTCATAGCGTCGAGACAAAACAAGGTACAGCTCTACATAAAGCTGATTTGTATAGCCTATTAGATGCCTAATAAAACGCATATAGTGTGACCACAATCATCGATCTAGAAATAAGATGAAAAAAAAGAAATCTTAAATAGTTCTCCCCATACTTCTACAAATATTTCGGCTGCTGAGTCACAGCGTCGAAACAAAACGAGGTACAGCTCTACTTAAAGCTGCTTTGTATAGCTTATTAGATGCTTCATAAAATACATATAGTGCGATCCCAATCATCGATCTAGAAGTAAGCTGAAAAAAAAAGAAATCTTAAATAGTTCTCCCCATACTTTTACATATATTTCGGCTGCTGAGTCATAGCGTCGAAACAAAACGAGGTACAGCTCTATTTAAAGCTGATTTGTATAGCGTAATAGATGCCTAATAAAACGCATATAGTGTGACCACAATCATCGATCTAGAAGTAAGCTGAATAAAATTAAATCTTCAATAGTTCTCCCCATACTTCTACAATTATTTCGGCTGCTGAGTCATAGCGTCGAAACAAAACGAGGTACAGCTCTACTTAAAGGCGATTTGTATAGCCTATTAGATGTTTAATAACACACATATAGTGCGACCCCAATCATCGATCTTCAAGTAAGCAAAAAAAAAGGAAATCTTAAATAGTTCTCCACATACTTCTACAATTATTTCGGCTGCTGAGTCATAGCGTCGAAACAAAACGAGGTACAGCTCTACTTAAAGCTGATTTGTATAGCCTATTAGATGCCTAATAAAACGCATATAGTGTGACCACAATCATCGATCTAGAAATAAGATGAAAAAAAAGAAATCTTAAATAGTTCTCCCCATACTTCTACAAATATTTCGGCTGCTGAGTCACAGCGTCGAAACAAAACGAGGTACAGCTCTACTTAAAGATGCTTTGTATAGCTTATTAGATGCTCCATAAAATACATATAGTGCGACCCCAATCATCGATCAAGAAGTAAGCTGAAAAAAAAATCTTAAATAGTTCTCCCCATACTTCTATAATTATTTCGGCTGCTGAGTCATAGCGTCGAAACAAAACGAGGTACAGCTCTACTTAAAGCTGATTTGTATAGCCTATTAGATGCCTAATAAAACGCATATAGTGTGACCACAATCATCGATCTAGAAGTAAGCTGAAAAAAAAGAAATCTTAAATAGTTCTCCCCATACTTCTACAAATATTTCGGCTGCTGAGTCACAGCGTCGAAACAAAACGAGGTACAGCTCTACTTAAAGCTGCTTTGTATAGCTTATTAGATGCTTCATGAAATACATATAGTGCGACCCCAATCATCGATCTATAAGTAAGCTGAAAAAAAAAGAAATCTTAAATAGTTCTCCCCATACTTTTACATATATTTCGGCTGCTGAGTCATAGCGTCGAAACAAAACGAGGTACAGCTCTACTTAAAGCTGATTTGTGTAGCGTATTAGATGCCTAATAAAACGCATATAGTGTGACCACAATCATCGATCTAGAAGTAAGCTGAATAAAATTAAATCTTCAATAGTTCTCCCCATACTTCTACAATTATTTCGGCTGCTGAGTCATAGCGTCGAAACAAAACGAGGTACAGCTCTACTTAAAGGCGATTTGTATAGCCTATTAGATGTTTAATAACACACATATAGTGCGACCCCAATCATCGATCTTCAAGTAAGCAAAAAAAAAGGAAATCTTAAATAGTTCTCCACATACTTCTACAATTATTTCGGCTGCTGAGTCATAGCGTCGAAACAAAACGAGGTACAGCTCTACTTAAAGCTGATTTGTATAGCCTATTAGATGCCTAATAAAACGCATATAGTATGACTACAATCATCGATCTAGAAATAAGATGAAAAAAAAAGAAATCTTAAATAGTTCTCCCCATACTTCTACAAATATTTCGGCTGCTGAGTCACAGCGTCGAAACAAAACGAGGTACAGCTCTACTTAAAGCTGCTTTGTATAGCTTATTAGATGCTTCATAAAATACATATAGTGCGACCCCAATCATCGATCAAGAAGTAAGCTGAAAAAAAAATCTTAAATAGTTCTCCCCATACTTCTACAAATATTTCGGTTGCTGAGTCATAGCGTCGAAACAAAATTAGGTACAGCTCTACTTAAAGGTGATTTGTATAGCCTATTAGATGTTTAATAAAACACATATAGTGCGACCCCAATCATCGATCTAGAAGTAAGATGAAAAAAAAGAAATCCTAAATAGTTCTCCCCATACTTCTACAAATATTTCGGCTGCTGAGTCACAGCGTCGAAATAAAACGAGGTACAGCTCTACTTAAAGCTGCTTTGTATAGCTTATTAGATGCTTCATAAAATACATATAGTGCGACCCCAATCATCGATCTACAAGTAAGCTAAAAAAAAGGAAATCTTAAATAGTTCTCCCCATACTTCTACAAATATTTCGGCTGCTGAGTCATAGCGTCGAAACAAAACGAGGTACAGCTCTACTTAAAGGCGATTTGTATAGCCTATTAGATGTTTAATAACACACATATAGCGCGACCCCAATCATCGATCTTCAAGTAAGCAAAAAAAAAGGAAATCTTAAATAGTTCTCCACATACTTCTACAATTATTTCGGCTGCTGAGTCATAGCGTCGAAACAAAACGAGGTACAGCTCTACTTAAAGCTGATTTGTATAGCCTATTAGATGCCTAATAAAACGCATATAGTGTGACCACAATCATCGATCTAGAAATAAGATGAAAAAAAAGAAATCTTAAATAGTTCTCCCCATACTTCTACAAATATTTCGGCTGCTGAGTCACAGCGTCGAAACAAAACGAGGTACAGCTCTACTTAAAGATGCTTTGTATAGCTTATTAGATGCTTCATAAAATACATATAGTGCGACCCCAATCATCGATCAAGAAGTAAGCTGAAAAAAAAATCTTAAATAGTTCTCCCCATACTTCTATAATTATTTCGGCTGCTGAGTCATAGCGTCGAAACAAAACGAGGTACAGCTCTACTTAAAGCTGATTTGTATAGCCTATTAGATGCCTAATAAAACGCATATAGTGTGACCACAATCATCGATCTAGAAGTAAGCTGAAAAAAAAGAAATCTTAAATAGTTCTCCCCATACTTCTACAAATATTTCGGCTGCTGAGTCACAGCGTCGAAACAAAACGAGGTACAGCTCTACTTAAAGCTGCTTTGTATAGCTTATTAGATGCTTCATGAAATACATATAGTGCGACCCCAATCATCGATCTATAAGTAAGCTGAAAAAAAAAGAAATCTTAAATAGTTCTCCCCATACTTTTACATATATTTCGGCTGCTGAGTCATAGCGTCGAAACAAAACGAGGTACAGCTCTACTTAAAGCTGATTTGTGTAGCGTATTAGATGCCTAATAAAACGCATATAGTGTGACCACAATCATCGATCTAGAAGTAAGCTGAATAAAATTAAATCTTCAATAGTTCTCCCCATACTTCTACAATTATTTCGGCTGCTGAGTCATAGCGTCGAAACAAAACGAGGTACAGCTCTACTTAAAGGCGATTTGTATAGCCTATTAGATGTTTAATAACACACATATAGTGCGACCCCAATCATCGATCTTCAAGTAAGCAAAAAAAAAGGAAATCTTAAATAGTTCTCCACATACTTCTACAATTATTTCGGCTGCTGAGTCATAGCGTCGAAACAAAACGAGGTACAGCTCTACTTAAAGCTGATTTGTATAGCCTATTAGATGCCTAATAAAACGCATATAGTATGACTACAATCATCGATCTAGAAATAAGATGAAAAAAAAGAAATCTTAAATAGTTCTCCCCATACTTCTACAAATATTTCGGCTGCTGAGTCACAGCGTCGAAACAAAACGAGGTACAGCTCTACTTACAGCTGCTTTGTATAGCTTATTAGATGCTTCATAAAATACATATAGTGCGACCCCAATCATCGATCAAGAAGTAAGCTGAAAAAAAAATCTTAAATAGTTCTCCCCATACTTCTACAAATATTTCGGTTGCTGAGTCATAGCGTCGAAACAAAATTAGGTACAGCTCTACTTAAAGGTGATTTGTATAGCCTATTAGATGTTTAATAAAACACATATAGTGCGACCCCAATCATCGATCTAGAAGTAAGATGAAAAAAAAGAAATCCTAAATAGTTCTCCCCATACTTCTACAAATATTTCGGCTGCTGAGTCACAGCGTCGAAACAAAACGAGGTACAGCTCTACTTAAAGCTGCTTTGTATAGCTTATTAGATGCTTCATAAAATACATATAGTGCGACCCCAATCATCGATCTACAAGTAAGCTAAAAAAAAGGAAATCTTAAATAGTTCTCCCCATACTTCTACAAATATTTCGGCTGCTGAGTCATAGCGTCGAAACAAAACGAGGTACAGCTCTACTTAAAGTCGATTTGTATAGCCTATTAGATTCGTAATAAGATGCTTATAGTGCGACCCCAATCCTCTATCTAAAAATTAGCTAAAAAAAATATATATTTAATAGTTGTCTACAAATCTTTTAGAAATATTTCGGCTGCTGAGTCCAAAATAAACAAGGTAAAGCTCTACTACAAGCTGATTTGAATCGCCTTATCGTTCCCCTATTAGTGTGATGTATGGATAGATTTCATACGGACTTCCTAAGTTGGTAGGGTAATTTTAGTGTGAAGTTGGCGGCCAAATGTTGGCGGCTGATTTGCTCCAACATTTGGCCGCCAACTTTTGGCCGCTAACTTCACACCGGTACATGGTGTGACAATGCAGTGGTGCACGTGCTACGCAATGTGGCTCGGCCTTTTAAAGTGATATAACCTTGTTATATCGTGGTTGTCACTTGGAATAGTTTATTATAATAATAATCCAAAAGTCCGCGACCCCATATCGAAAATATAGTCCTGAGATATGGTCCTGAGATATGGAAAAAACATACAAATAATAATAATAATCATGCATTTCAGATATTAACCACATAGGCTCTTAAAATCTGTTTTTCTTTGCCTTTGTCTTATTCACAACGATGAGTGATAAAATCGCAACCACCCTTGGCCCGCAGGCCTTTAATCTCCTAAAGTCTTCCACCCCAAGTTTTTGGCTTTCGTACTACTCATGGATGTCAGGAGTCTACAAACGCAAGACCCACGCAAAGTACCACGCAAATGCATGTACTTCACGTGTCAGAATTCGGACCTCGAGTTGGCATTCCGACTTCCATGCCGCGCGCGTCTGTTGTGGTAGCCGGTTGTCCGTGAATATTAAGAAAATATCTTACTGCAGAATCGATTTTCCGCGAACAACAAGGAATTCAGATCACTAATTCACCCGTGTGACGTCAAAGTAGGTAGAAAAAAGTGACACGGTCGGTTTTCATACAGATTGAGGTGTTTAAGTTATCTAGTGTATATCTATATCTGTGCCAAGACCCGTCTTAAATTGTACAAGTAACAGCGGGGAGTGGTGAGACAAGGTGGAATCATTTGTGAATAGCAGAGCTGGAATTTCATTATCAAATATGAACCGCGTACGTAGCACAAAGGCTAATTAGTGTGTACTGAACTAAGAGATTCTTCAATTAAGACAGAAATAGGTTCGTAATTAAATCTATTTATCTTGTATAATACATATAAATAAATAAATAAATTTGTGCGATAGTGCAAATCAGCATTCATTATGTTTAGGGATTTTCTTTACTGAGTATCTAAAAATAATTTTGTATATGGATTAGAAACATTTTTTTTTTATTAATGTCAATAATTGGTCTAGACAACCAAGTAGATGCTCTAAGTGTATTACTATTAAATATAAAGTTGTTAAGTTTGTGAGTATGTACATGTAGAAGAAGATTTAGGTGAGTGAATATTATACCACACGAAAGGGACCCTTAAAAAATCCGTTAGTCTCGTTTTTGCAAAAGTTTGGTTCAAAAATACAATCCGATACACAACGTATTTTTAGGGTTCCATACCTCAAAAGGAAAAAACGGAACCCTTATATATAGGATCACACTGTTGTCCGTCTGTCTGTCTGTCAAACCCTTTATCTAGGGAACGCGTGGATATGGAGTTGATTTTTACTAACAACTATGGACATGCTCAGAAAATAAAAGTATTGGAATTGAATTGAATTGAAAACAATATACTTAGGACTACAGTCCCTTGAAGCTGTGAAAAAAAGAACAAATTCTAAGTAAAAGTAAAAAAAGATACAGCCGTTTATGTCTGTATTATGGCGGTTTGTAATTAACCTCAGTAGAAGAGGAAATTACAATGTTTGCACGAATCAGCAGGGAGGGTATGAAATATGGCCTGTTTGCAAATTACCATTACGCTAAAGCGGCACAGAGCCTACGCTCTTTTGCCCTCTTTTATGGCATTTCTGGACGCATTATGAGATGTAGATTGCACTATAATTCAATAATTTTGAGATTTGAGAGAAGTCGTGCGAAACCAAATTAATAAGTAAATCCTAGGGCCCGATTCGATTTTCGAAATGTGATATGCCCGTTATTATATCGGGGTATCCCCACTTTCTTTTGTTTTCAGACAGCAGATAGACCGTAGGTGAAGGTAGATCACATCGTTACGTGATCCAAAATTGATTGTACGCGAGTCTGGAAGATGTAAATGTCACTTTTTACAAGCTTTATATGAACTTGCCCTGTTAGTATGTATGTATGTATGGGACTAATCTTGCAAGTAAAATTTGACCCACTTCCCGGTGACTGATTGAACTGAAATTTTGGGTATAAGTATAGTTTGTATGACGATTCAATATTATGGTACCATCGAGCTCATCTGATGATGGAGACAGAAGGTGGCCATGGGAATTCAGTACTTAACCGACGTAACCCCGTTGAGTTTGGGTTCATTAGAATCGTCTCAATGAGTAGTTGATGATGGTATACAGAAAAGTACAGTCGGCAATAAAAGCTTGTACCAAAAATGGAAATTTGACAGAAACTTATTGTATGGGTAGCACTTGAGTTGTCCTAACGCTATCTCTATGACATGCGTTCTGAAAATATCCCGCACTCCGGATGAAAGTGAAGTACTTCTCGAATGAAAGTGAAGAGCGTTGCCAGCTCGCTGCTACTTCAGCTTGCTAACTTTGAAAGCTACTAGTATGTTTTAAGCCAGTTAGTTTGGTTCGCTAGTAGCTTACTTCGTTACAGTTCTTATCCCTAAGAGAGAACTTAAGCATAGCCCTCTCCATTCTCGCTGGGGTACTTTTAAGAGCTCTTGCAAAAAAGATAATGGCTTGGGTGTGTTAGTTTTAGGAGAATAATTTTTCGTGAAGGACCTCATCATCTTCCTAGGGTTTTTCCGGTAGTGCTCAAACGATCCCAAGCTCGGCTTTGTCACTTTATTCCAAGATTTGGCGTAGGCACTAGTTTTACGAAAGTGACTGCCATCTGACCTATCAACCCAAAGGGAAAACTAGACCTTATTGGTATTAGGTTGGTTTCCTCACGGTAGTTTCCTTCACCGAAAAGCCACTGTTAAATATGAAATGATATTTCGTACGTATAAGCTTTTTTCGAATAGGTTTCAATCTAAACGAAAACCTAACGGTAAGAGATGATAACTCGTTAATTATGTGATTGTTAAAAAGCATAAATAAAGACTGTCCTTTACGAAAATAAATTTTCCAACTCTCAACACAATACACATACATTTTCCAACTCTCTCGTTTGTATTTATGAGTAGCCGTAAGAGTTGGAACTGACAACTTGTATGGAAAAAATGACAATTTTGGAAATCCATATCCATGCTAATATTATAAATGCGACAGTGAATGTGTGTTTGTTTGTCCGTCTTTCACGGCAAAACGGAGCGACGAATTGACGTGATTTTTTAAGTGGAGATAGTTGAAGGGATGGAGAGTAACATAGCATAGTTTTTATCCCCGTAATCATCCCCTAAGGGGGTGAAATGGGGGTGTAAAAGTTTGTATGGAGCTGCGATATAAACGAGTTCCACGCGGACGGAGTCGCGGGCAGAAGCTAGTAGTTTATAAAAGAAAAGTCTGAAAAGATATTAATAAATATTTTAGTCTTTATTTTGGAGCATTTACATTTGCTCTGAAATATTAAAGATAAATCATACCAAAAAAGATAATGCATAATGCTTCATTTAAATCTACATAATAACTTCCGGGTGAGAAGTTTGTCGGATTCTTGAATAAAGCAGCTTAGAATAACATTTTAAAGTGAAATCAACAAAAATAACGCTATTATAAATTAATGTTTTTCAAAACCGTATTTTTACTGGAGTAATGTGTCTGGCTTAGGTGTGTGTATTCAAGACGACATAGTGAGCTTACATAATGGTGGTTCCAGGATTGCGGCTACAAAGCCGTGCAGCGGCATTTATGGCATAATACTTGTTACAGTGTCGGTCTCGCACTAAGTGATTACCGACGTGTGGTACATTGCAACGTACTCGTCTATAAAATTGTATATAATGTAAGCACTTTATTGTACACAATAACAGCCCCGCTATTCTGTAACTTGTTTTAAACGAACCTCAACGCTCACCCACAAATATATCTTGACACCACGGTTCGGAGCAACTAAGCGTACGTAGAGGTCTAGTTTTGTTAGGCGTTACGGGTGGGGTGAGGCGCAAGAAGGCATAAATAACAGCGCTGACCCCGTATCACGGTCGGCCTTATCACACGATAAGTGACACGATAGAGCGTCCGTCTCGTTCTGTCGAACGGTGTCAGCCAGGGACGGACCCTCTGTCATGTCACTTATCGTGTGATAAGGCCGACCATGATACGGGGCCTGGATTACACAAGACTGATGTGTTTAGTAAACTTATCCCTAAAAAGGATCTCTTCGAAACAGCGGTATACGGACCGGACCTTACCCCTGCCACAAAGCTACATATACAATCCACTTGACCTATACACCAAAGACCTACACCAAAGATATTGGGAGGAGATAGACACATGCAGACAGACTAAAGAGATTCTGTCGAAACGCGACAACTAACTCACAACTGCACTACAGAGGATACATAGAAACCAACTACGCAAGATAGTAGGAATAATAACAGGACACAACACCTTGAACCGACACCTCTACAACATGGGTATCACAGACAGCCCCATGTGCAGAGCGTGCATGGAGGCGGAAGAAACGACCAAAATATTCTACTGGACTGCAAGCAGGTAGAAGTATACAAAAAAAAGCACCTAGGGTCTCCAGACACACTACGGGACGCAGTCAAAAACATAAAGGCACTCACCAACTTTCTAGAGGAGCTGGGGTGGTTAGAGAAGCGCTACCCCACCATTTCACGCAAAATAGGCACACTGGATGTTGACTTGCGGAAAAGAGCCCAGTATAACTAACTAAGGATCTCTTCCAGCTAACCTTATGTTGAAATGTTTTAGTAGTTAAGATACAAGTCTCAGTGCTCGACACTGACCTTAAGTAATGATTTGGGACCAATATATACTAAATCAATGGGACCAATAGGTTGATTTTAAATACAGAGAAGTGATTGTACAACCTTTTGAATCATTATTAGGAGAGAGGTGTCAAATATACAGACCCTTATCTTATCATAATTTGTCATGGCAATTACTTATTCATTGGCAATCCTATATAGACATCAATCTTCTTTTTAGGGTTCCGGACCAAAAAGGTAAAAACGGAAATATGAAATTTGGAATAGTTGTAAATAGAGCTAATCTAAGTGTATGAAAAATTAAAATTTTAAGATATTAATTTTGTATTAAGCAGTAACGCTGCTAACGAAATTATAAATATTAAATTAAAGGAAAAATTTAAAAATGATTCGAATCGGAGCATTAAATTTTTAATTTTTTCCTTTAATTCCTTTAAAAAAGGACGGATAAGAGGGGGGAAAAATTTAAAGTCTAGTTAGAAGGTCGAGTTCGGTATCATATGAAACGGCTTAAATTACACATTCTATACCATTTTTTTTTCTCCAGGGGTAAAATTTTGTTTTGTAAAAGAAAATGTCCAAAAAATTCACGTTATCCACGTTAATCCCCTAGCCTGATCCCCCAGGGGAATTAGCGGCAATTATTTTATATTCAACTAGGAAAAAATGATAATGTTTGGTTATGGCGCTTCGCCGGACGCTACCGCGTCACGCTCGCTTCGCTCGCTCGGCTCGCGCGCTGTAGGGTCGCAGTTCAACTAACAACCTAACCGTTTTTTTCCCCTGGGGGATCAGGCTAGGGGATTAACGTGGACAACAGCAAAAAATTAGAATTGAGAATTAAATAGGGGTGCACAGGTATGGTAAGGGGTGTGTGTAGTGAGTGATACCCAGGGTCCGGAGGCAAATACAGCTTAGAACAGCGCGACCAGTTGATCCGAAAAACGCTCTAAATTCGGGGCTAGAATGTGTTCCGCACGTTCGGTTCTACCCGTGAGAAAGCGCGCGAAATACGTTGAAATCAAATTAATTCCGACGATTAGGTAGCCCTGTCTACGAAGGTTCCGGGTTCTAATTTGTGTGATGACGACGAATACTTGTTCTTGAGTCATGGATGTTTTCTATGTATTTATTTTTCTAGATAAGTATGTTTTTTCGTCGTCTAGTTAGTACCCATAGCTTTGCTTAGTTTGGCACTAGGTTTTGGTTTGTATAAGATTGGCTGCATTTTTTAAAATAATTATACTCAACCACAGTGCCGGAAACTTAGTCAACATGACTTTTTTTTTTTAATTTATTGATACAATGGGGCTTGTCGCCACGCGAACATACCGCCCCACAACATGACTTAATTATGGCTTCACAACAAAAACACGTTCCAAAAATGGACCTTTAATAATGTCAGAGACACTCTAATCTGTTTCAATAAGTACTGGGTAACCCACCGATTTCATTATATGAAATCGGTGGGTTACCCAGAAACTTAGTCAACATGACTTTTTTTTTTTTATTTATTGATACAATGGGGCTTGTCGCCACGCGAACATACCGCCCCACAACATGACTTAATTATGGCTTCACAACAAAAACACGTTCCAAAAATGGACCTTTAATAATGTCAGAGACTCTAATCTGTTTCAATAAGTACTGGGTAACCCACCGATTTCATTATATTATACGGAACTGTGTTGAGTTAACCATTTAGACCAGTAACTGCAATTTTGGCTGCAATACAAACGCGACACACTAAAAGCTACGGTAGCCTAGTGGTTCGGGCATGCGGCTGTCAAGCGGCGGTCGTAGGTTCGAATTCCGGTCCGTACCAATGAGTTTTCTGAACTTATATACGGAATATTTTCCCTTAGCTTTTATATAAAGGAAAACATCGTGAGAAAACTGGTCTAATCCCTAATAAGGTCTAGTTTTCCCTCTGGTTTGGATGGTCAGATGGCAGCCGCTTTCGTGAAACTAGTGCCTATGCCAAATCTTGGGATGAGGTATCAAAACGGACCCCGGGCTCCTTTAGGGCACAACGGGAATAACGCTAATGAGGATGATGATTACAAACGCGCTACAGTAACGATTCACGCGTGATCTTTGACAGGTGATCTATGCCTACTAAAGTTCGTGAACGCGCGTTTGTATCACTGCAAAAAGTTTTCGTGGAACCGTTGCTAGATACTGTACTGTCAATTTAATAGGAATGAAGAGACCAAATAAAATAATCAATAATGTACAATTTTCTCGAAAAAGGATGAAAAATATAGTCACATGGAGGAAAAGTAGCACAATACTTTAAATAATATCAAAGTTATAAGTGTCCAAAGTTTTAAGAGGGGGTATATTCTGTCCCTTTTTCGCAAAACGCACCTTGACATGAAACGATTGTCATTTACTATGACGCTCGAGACCCAGGCATGATATAATGTCACGGGTCTCAAGCGTTTTCTCTCTCTATCAAGCAATATTAAAACGGTTGTATCTTCGTAATATTGAGATATTTGAATAGAATTTTCGTCAGTAGGTATATTTCTTTTGCCTTCTTTCTTTCGGAGTCATTATAAAATTAGCGTCCACAAGTATATTCCTTCGGCGGTTTAACAAAAACTAATCTCGCTGTATAACTGCGCTGGCCAGCTCACGCTCACGTCGCGACGATGTCGGCCAATTGAGGATAATCTTACACGACGGGACACCCGGGCTTGCGACCCTCTCTGGACACTTAAGCCCCCCTATTCTGTAACTCGTTTTAAACTCAACTCAACAAATATATCTTGACATCGCGATGCGTAGTAACTAAGCGTAGGTAGAGGTCTAGTTTCGTGACGGGTAACCGGCGGGGTGAGCCGCATTAGCGCGTAGCGAATAACAGCCAAGGATTCAGTCCGGTCCGTGCCCGTCACGAGTCCAGCCTGGTCACTCGGTCACCGAAGTTTCCGTACCCAGCGGGCGTAGTAACTATAGTCCAGGCAATGAACTGACAACTTGTATGGAAAAAATGTCAATTTTGGAAATAATTTATAATAGCAAATTTTTTATGTGTAACGGATATATTATCAATTAAATAGTTACCCAGCGACAAAATCCGACAAAATTTCAGACATCGAAAAAATGATAAGTTAACTGACTTCTGAAAAGTCAGTAAAAATATTAATAAATGTTTTTGTCTTTATTTTGGTTCTTTTACATTTGTTCTATAATATTCAAGATAAATCGTACAAAAAAAGATAATGCATGCTTCATTTAAATCTACATAATTACTTCCGGGTGGAAAGTTTGTCGGATTCTTGACTAAATCATCTTAGAATAACATTTTCAAATGAAATCAACAAAAAAACGCTATTATAAATTAATGTTTTTCAAAACCGTATTTTGCCTGGAGTACTAAGCGTAGGTAGAGGTCTAGTTTCGTGACGGGTAACCGGCGGGGTGAGCCGCATTAGCGCGTAGCGAATAACATCCAAGGATTCAGAGTCCGGTCCGTGGCTGTCACGAGTCCAGCTTGCGGCGCTACCACGACCTTCGAAAGTCGAAGTTCGGGTATTTCCATCTCTATCGCACTCCCTTAATCGAGTGACAGGGATGCATGTATTACGAACTTCGACTTTCGAAGTTCGTGGTAGCGCCGCTGGTCACTCGGTCACCGAAGTTTCCGTACCCAGCGGGCGTAGTAACTAAGCGTAGGTAGAGGTCTAGTTTCGTGACGGGTAACCGGCGGGTTGAGCCGCATTAGCGCGTAGCGAATAACAGCCAAGGATTCAGAGTCCGGTCCGTGGCCGTCACGAGTCCAGCCTAGTCACTCGGTCACCGAAGTTTCCGTACCCAGCGGGCGTAGTAACTAAGCGTAAGTAGAGGTCTAGTTTCGTGACGGGTAACCGGCGGGGTGAGCCGCATTAGCGCGTAGCGAATAACAGCCAAGGATTCAGAGTCCGGTCCGTGGCCGTCACGAGTCCAGCCTGGTCACTCGGTCACCGAAGTTTCCGTACCCAGCGGGCGTAGTAACTAAGCGTAAGTAGAGGTCTAGTTTCGTGACGGGTAACCGGCGGGGTGAGCCGCATTAGCGCGTAGCGAATAACAGCCAAGGATTCAGAGTCCGGTCCGTGCCCGTCACGAGTCCAGCCTAGTCACTCGGTCACCGAAGTTTCCGTACCCAGCGGGCGTAGTAACTAAGCGTAAGTAGAGGTCTAGTTTCGTGACGGGTAACCGGCGGGGTGAGCCGCATTAGTGCGTAGCGAATAACAGCCAAGGATTCAGAGTCCGGTCCGTGGCCGTCACGAGTCCAGCCTGGTCACTCGGTCACCGAAGTTTCCGTACCCAGCGGGCGTAGTAACTAAGCGTAGGTAGAGGTCTAGTTTCGTGACGGGTAACCGGCGGGGTGAGCCGCATTGGCGCGTAGCGAATAACATCCAAGGATTCAGAGTCCGGTCCGTGGCTGTCACGAGTCCAGCTTGCGGCGCTACCACGACCTTCGAAAGTCGAAGTTCGGGTATTTCCATCTCTATCGCACTCCCTTAATCGAGTGACAGGGATGCATGTATTACGAACTTCGACTTTCGAAGTTCGTGGTAGCGCCGCTGGTCACTCGGTCACCGAAGTTTCCGTACCCAGCGGGCGTAGTAACTAAGCGTAGGTAGAGGTCTAGTTTCGTGACGGGTAACCGGCGGGTTGAGCCGCATTAGCGCGTAGCGAATAACAGCCAAGGATTCAGAGTCCGGTCCGTGGCCGTCACGAGTCCAGCCTGGTCACTCGGTCACCGAAGTTTCCGTACCCAGCGGGCGTAGTAACTAAGCGTAGGTAGAGGTCTAGTTTCGTGACGGGTTACCGGCGGGGTGAGCCGCATTAGCGCGTAGCGAATAACAGCCAAGGATTCAGAGTCCGGTCCGTGCCCGTCACGAGTCCAGCCTGGTCACTCGGTCACCGAAGTTTCCGTACCCAGCGGGCGTAGCACGGTTGCCATTGTCACTTATCGCTGTGGATAAGACATCCGTCCCGTTTTCTGACAAGTATGCGAGTGCGAGAGTGACGGATATCTTATCCACAACTAATATAGATTAGGTTAGGTTAGGCATTTAGCATTAGAACCAGGCCTTCATTTCACCAACTTGGCACCTGTGAGCTGACAATGACTATTTGCCGTACATTCATGCTGGTCTACAAGTAAAGGTCGCTTTATATTAAAGATTACGTCAGCTGTGGATTACGTAACGCATTGTACGCGCGTCAGGTAGATCTAAATGGTAATGTTTGTATGGAAAATTGCAGTTGTATTGAATTGTGCTGTCGTTACGTGTTTTCCCCTCAGGTGACAATTTTTGTACCTGCATTTAGCATTCTAAATCGATATCAAGGTCAACACCTCTCACTCTTTAAACATGATATGTTAGTTCGCCGGATGTAGAACTTCAGTTTATTACCAACCAACAGCTATGAATCCACCGAATGCAGTTTAAGTACTTAGACATATACATAGCCAATTACAGTTAGCTTGTTTAGACCGCGTTGTACAGTCAAGTGCACCAATATGTACGAGTATTCATTTAAAGTTTCATAAATATGGATACTACAACCTTATTGTTGCAGAAATAAGGTCTTCCCACATATTTTTGAGACTTTGCGGTGTATACATATTGTTGCCCTTAAGAGGCTCCCATACGCCAATGACCTTCGATCTGAATCCCTTAGTTTTCTGATGTTTTTTGTAGCTTATTATATTAACAACAACGGCTTTAAGCAATATAGTATCCCATATTTACTTCAAACTTCATTGTTTTCGAGATATTTGGCATCAAAGTTGAACAATTTTAGGCCAAAAAACTGGTTTTCTGGCCATAACTTTTGTGTTAATTGGTTTAAAATTAAAACCCTCTGCCAGTTTTTAGAGACGTCATAGACGAACCCAAATTTGTAGATTTCGTATATGTTAGATCTTTCACGTCAATAGAGATGCGAAATAAGTGTTTTTTTAGACAATGTTTAAAAAAATCATCATACAAAATTAAGTATTAATTTGTTTCAAAATCCGGTCTGTCAAAATGGAGATAAAAGATTGAAGAACCGATAGCCGTTTGATTTATGATTCTATCTGTAGTGCAAAAGTAGTAGATACGATTCAAAACTTGTCAAAAATCGATGAAAACCTCGGGTAGCCCCTTAACTGAACAAAGACGTGTTTAGCTTATTTGCATATTGCCAGTTTATCAACGCATTACTAAATCGCGAAAGACTCGTTTGATCAGCCAAACGGGGCCATAAAAATCGTTTTCAGCCCTAACGGGCGAATTCAATTAATCCCGCCTAACGACACGCCGCTCAAATCCCCATTAACCTTTAAGGAGACCCCCCTTTAACCCCCCTTTACCTTCCTGCAAAGGTAAGACCGGATGTAGAGGCCGGAGGCCGAGGGTCAAATGCGATTCGATTAGTTCACATCAAAGGGCTGCAGCGTGGGGAAATTTGTCTCGCTATACAGTATGCAGGATTTTGCACGATTTAATTACAACTCGAGTCATGGCAACCATGGTTTATGTAAAGTTGTGTTGATGTCACAGGTGCTTTAACGAAGTTAATTATGGTGTATGAGCATTACGGTCGGGTGAAATGTACAATTTTGAGAGCTTGGCTAGGCTTTTATGTTACTTAACCAAAAAATATTTTTAATTAAACATATAATCATATTATAACCATTACAATTTGACTGCTCCTAAAGTAAATTTTGACAGTTTTTTGCGAAAACAATCAAAATAAAATAAACGTCCTAATAAGAGATTACACAGTATTACAGTGAGACACACCAAGGCACTGTGAAATGCATACAATGTTATATAAGTACTAACATAAATTTATAATAACGATAATGACGCGGTCATCCATCGCCTCACATAACCTCTTACACTCATCACATATCATCTTCCAACTACTTGCAAAAACATCGCAATCAGGTGGTGACTGGAGAAGCGTGTTTAGATAATCTAAAGCGCGAACTAGTGGTGATTTCCTGTACACCACAGTGCTCGCTTTAGGAACTGCCAGTTAGTCGTACCATAATAATTCTTCCTTGGGATTCAACCTATCTTCGCTTCTGCTTATTTAAGAGCTAAGCTCTTATCGGTGGTGCTCAATGTAGGCCCTCCATTTACTCCGATCCCAGGCAACCTCTTTGACATCTCGATACGACTTAACATCAACTCTTTTTTTGAGCTGCTCTATGTATTTTCTTATGTCGCTTCCCCTCTATCTTCAACCTATATCCATAGCAAATTTGATCTCAATCGGTTTGGCGATTTAAGCGCGTAGAGGTAACACACAGATAGACAGATATACAGACAGACAGACACACTTTCGCATTTATAAATATTAATTAACTCAACTGTCATTTTAAATTTTAATCCCCAACGCAAAAAGAGGGGTGTTATAAGTTTGACGTGTCTGTGTGTCTGCCTGTGGCATCGTAGATCCTAAACCAATGCACCGATTTCAATGCGGCTTTTTGACCGAAAGCTGACGTGATCGAGATGGTTCTTAGCTATGGTTCAACGAAATCGGTTCAGCGGGTTTAGAGATATTGAACTTTGAAATGAAAATGACAGGGGTTTTTTAACTTTTTCCAGTTGTTAATTATTCCCATGCAAAATTTGATAGGTATTTAGATCTACCTGCGCGTACAATGCGTTACGTGATCGACCTGCTGGGTCACGCAAACGCGAAAAAACCTCGCCTCCTGTTAAAACAAAATTATAGAGACAATTTTGAATTTAAGTAGTTAAGAATGAGACTGCATCCGATTTATTTTTGGACTTCTCAAGTATGACTATATATCCGCTCTTTGCCGTCAACAAACTGGCTCCCCATTCGCGACCGCAGGTCATTACGAGTTCTATACACACTGTATTCGCTTCTGTTCGACCCTGCCGCGCCGGAATATCTCACGTCCAAATGTATTTTTGTTACTGCTCGACCCGGAGGCGTACTCCGCAGTTCCCGTAGCCTAAATTTTTCTGTTCTCTCTTACCGGTCCGGTTCTTTTACCGTTCAGGCAATTCGACTCTGGAACGCTCTTCCGCTAACTATCCAGCAAGCACAAAGCAAAAAGACTTTCAAGCGAAAGTTACGCCAGTATCTTTCTGATAACCGCGTAGGATAGCTGTCACCATAGTATTTTTCACTAGGTACAAACAGTGTATATTATTTTGTATATGTGTATGTTTATTTCAGTTGGTATTTGATAGAAGTTTATCTTGGATTAAGTTCTCATTTAAAATGCCTGCACCAAATGTTTCTGTTTTGCCCAATGGTTGACTGATAGACAATGTCTTATGGCATTAAGTCCGCCATTTGTACTTTATCTTGTATTGTGCAGTAAGCTTTAAATAAATAAATAAATAATGAGTGCATTGTATTCACAGCTCCAATGTTCAGTAAATTGAAAAACTTTACATAATGCTCAATTTAATCCGACACTAAGAGGGTGGTGTTAAGAATTCCCGCCCCGTAGTTGGCTATCTTTCAATTAAGAGCGTCCGTGGATAGTGATTTCTTTAAGGTTGTTTTATAATAAAGAACTTTGAGCAGGTAATGCGTATTTTGTCCAATTATTGCAAGGTAAGGTTTATTGAACATTTTCTAATTAAAGCGAAAAATTTTACACGCTCTGATTGAACATAATTATAATGGCGAATATGTTAGCATTTCACGTAAAACCGTGCGTTTTTTGAAACATGCGTCAAATTTAAAACGAAACCACGGCTACACATTATATTCAATTCAATCGTTTACTTATAGAAAAAAAATATATATATACTTATATATTTATTTAGTATGACCAAGTCATACATAATTATGTTTATAAAACTTAAATACACCAATATGGATATAATTATAAAATACGAGCTTTTCCCGCGACTTCGTCCGGACTCGTTTATATTGTGACTCCATAAAAACTTTCTCCCCCCTTTTCACCCCTTTAGATGATGAATTTTGGGATAAAAACTGTTCCTTGTCCTTCCACGGAATTCAAAGTACCTATCTCTATACCAAATTCCATCTCAATCAGTTCAGCGGTTTAGGTATGAAATGGTAACAGACGGACAGAGTTACTCTCGCATTTGTAATATTAGTATGGATTCTATAATACGTAAAGGGTCCTTATGACTGAGTTACATGATTTTTTAGGGTTCCGTAGTCAACAAGGAACTCTTATAGTTTCGCCATGTCCGTCTGTCTGTCCGTCTTCGGCTTAGCTCAGTAACCACATCTCGTCGAAAACTGTAATTCGGCATGGGTATATAAATCAATTACGCCGACAAAACGGTATACAAAATCTTGAAAAAAAAAATTTTTTTAGGGTACCTTCCCTGCACCTAAAGCGGGGATGTAATTTTTTTTCTCGTTAAACCCATGGTGTGGGGTATTTTTGGATAGCTCATTTAAAAATATTATGGGTTTTGAAAACCACTTTTCAAATCAGTAATTCGTTTGCGAGATATTGGGCTTTAAAGCCCTAATTTTTGTTAGAGTCATGTGTCCCCCCCCTGCCGGCTAAATGGCTACTACTGGGGATGTGAAAAAATTCGTGGTAGTAGTGCATATAATGAATTTAAAAGGAAAACTATCACGGACAAGTAGCCAGAAGTAGTTACCGAGTAATAGTCGACCAACTTGTACTTGGAAAGGCCAATTTTAGTACGAATTCGGCCGACGTCGCAACCGCACCGCACGTGGATGTAACTAAGACAGACAGGCAACTACGGAACCCAACACTGCGCGTGGCCCGACACGCACTTGGCCGGTTTTATTAACTTACTCAGATCGCCTTTTTTTTACATTACAAAAATAGACTCCGCCGTAAACTCGGTTCCTGTGACCCTCCTCATCATATGATAGATGCACGTATGCTTTTTTCAGTACTATTTTGTATCTTTTCTTATCACACGGCTGTAAGGTACCTTTTCTTCTAGACCGTAGGACCAAATTACCGTACTCATAATTTACATATAATAAAAATAAAACTACGTCAACAAATGGTAAATCTTAGTTTTCAAAATGGCGATAAAATAAAACGTCTTTTTAACCCACTTTTACAAAAAAAAAAACTATATTTCCGAAACTGCCACTTTAAGGTATCTTTACCCGTGGAACGTCACATATTATGTTCCTGCACATTATAATATATTATTTTATTTTACTCTTTGCTGTCAATCCTTAAGCCTCTCGCAGGCGCGGCTTGGCCTAGTAAACTTATCATTACCGGACTAATTTACTATTGACCGCCACCGCAGGCCGCGCCAGTGTGATTCAGAGGGCCTACCGCGAAACGAAAACGAACTTCGTTTGTGTATCTCCCTCTCTGTCGCACTTGCTAGTTCGAGCGACGAAGACGGAGATACGCGAACGAAGTACGTTTTCGTTTCGCGGTAGCTCCTCAGGCCTATATTTCCTTTTCCTGAATTTATTCCTTCACTCCTGTGTGTAAAACTCATCCTTGCATATATTTAAAGCTTTATATAAAATTATGTCTTTAAATAATATCAAACTTTAATGAATATTATACTCCACGAGCACTAACCTTACAAAAATTTCAAGTTCGTGTTTAATTGTTCAAATATGTTAACTCATTTAATAAAATTACGCCATAATACAAATTTGCGCATATAAGTTCTCATATCATTACGAAAGTCATTACGAGTTCTCTGTACACTGTTTTCCATATTATTCGATCCTGCTGCGCCTAGCTGTCTTAGGTCTAAATTTAACCGCCAGACCTGGTGTTACTCTACGCCAGTCCCGAAGCCTGAAGCTTGTAGCCCCCCCTCATCGCACTGGATTTATGAATTCCTTCACTGTCCAGGCCATTCAGCTTTGGAATGCTCTCCCGCTTACTATCAGACAGGCACAAACGAAACTCACCTTCAAGCGCATGTTGCGCAAGCATTTTCTCATCTCAACGATATCCCTGGTTAGTTTAGTGACATAGTTTTTTTTTGCACTGGGTACGCAAAGTAATATGTATGTATGTAAATTATATTTTTGTATTTATGTAAGTAAATGCATTTATTTATTATATTACGAAATGTATTTTCATTAGCTACCTATCCTTTTATTTTGTGTTTTTCTTGGTCGACTGCCTGCACCTATAAGCTTTTCTGTTTAGCCCTGTGGTTGACTGGTAGAGAATGCCTTAAGGTATTAAGTTCGCCATTTGTACTTCTTATCTATGCAATAAAGTTTAAATAAATAAATATCAGAATCGATTAGTTTTTATGATTTATCATTTGGTTTGCGTTTTGTGACGATCTATCGTGAATCGAAATTATTAATAGCTAAAAGACAAAGCAAATTCCGCCATTTTGACGTCAATAACAGCTGACAACCATGACGGCAATTACCCTGAAAAATAACAAGCATAATTTATTTGGTAAAAAACCCACGACGAATGTTTGGTTGCTAATATTGGAACAGAATTAAATAAAATTTCGGAATACCCTATTGATTGCAAAAATAATAAGTACAAAAAAAGGTGTAGGTAGGTACATAATACGGGTGTAGACTCGAAAATTATTATTACTCCAAAAGAAAGAAGGCAAAAAAATATGCCTAGTGACGAAAATCCCATTCAGATATCTCAAAGAATTACGAAGCTAGAGTCTGGCCAGGGAAAGACGAGTCTTTTTTTTATATGGCAACAGTAGTAATATCGTTGTCAAATGTGTCAAACGTCTTAAGATATTATGATGTTCTAATCTTGATACTTGATATGGTAACTAAGAAAGTAACTGTTCGATAATAAATTGGACTGTATTTGTCTTCTAAGAGAATTTATTTATTTATTTAGCTTACTTGAACTACACATTTTTTTTAATTAAAGGGAGGCTTACTGCTAATGTTATTCACATTGATGGATGTCATAAAAAAGTACAATTAATATGTCTCGTGTAAATTGAATTTTTGTAGAGTGGTTTTGATTATTCTTCTTAAATATAAAGTAGAAGTAAGTGGCGAAGTAAAACAGTTTTATTTCATATACCTTCCTTCCGCTTGACCAGTTGCATTTTGTGAAATTAAGAAAATTTATAATTTTTCAAGTATCATTATTATTTTATCGCGTTATAAGCAGTGTTGCAACACGCTGTTTTTTAAAATTTGCCGCTCTTTTCTAGGCTCATCTTTCCCTGGCCAGACTCTACGACCGTTTTAATATTGCTTGTTAGAGAGAGAAAACGCAAACTGCTATTGTGACGTCACAATCTGCGGCGCCGAACACGATGGGGCACGGCACGTTGCCGTCTATTAGTGACGTCACTAATTGCGAACGTTATCGTTTTATATGAAGTTGCGTTATGCGAAAAAGGGACAGAACATACCCCTTCCTAATACTTTGGACACTTATAACTCCGTGATTACGAGTATTTAACCTCTTGCGTTGATTTTTTCGCCATTTGACTACATTACTTTAATCCTTTTTCAAGAAAATATGACATTATTGATTATTTTATTTAGTGTCTACACTACACCCCTATTGCAAAACAACACACATTTGTCGGGGGCTGCCGTTGCCATGTCTGTTCCCAATTTCACAGGTAATGAAAACCACTCATCACTCAAGGTATCAATTTCAATTAATTGGATAAAGTCGAAGCGACTTGCCATATCTAATCTAATCATGTGTTATGTTTCAAAGATCAAATGGTGCTACTTATCAGCAAAAGGAATCTGTCAAGAGTCAAGACACACTTTTATGTGACACGTGACGTTTTAATACTGCTTCGGCTCCGCGAAATGCCGGCCAATTTTTACTAGCTGAGAGCCTGGTACAGACAGGCTACTGTGCTGAGTTCCGCTTCGATTGGTAACTTGAGGATATCGTTATTACCATATTTATCGCCATTAACTACGCGCGATAATTAAAGCATGCCATAATTCCTGAATCATACTTTGTTACATTCCTGTTTTGCCCATACACAGTTAAGTATAAAATAGGGTAATGTACGGTAGGCAATGTACGAGTATGTGTATATACTTACTCATAAGTATACTGTCCCAGCACTCTTATGCCGGTGGATTGGGAATTAAGATTTCGGTACTTAATATACTTATTTATGAGAGGATTAAATCTACATATTTTTACACTTACCTGTAGGTACTTAAAGAGATATGAGGTATGAATAAAAAAAAAGACCGGGATGCACTCCGGGAGTGCCGGCAGAAGTGTAAACTCAATAACATTGTAACAGTTTTTCGATCAGGTCACGTGACATCTTACGGTGTCACCCTAAAAAATGAATTTGACGCAAATTTATAAACAACTAGCTTCTGCCTGCGACTCCGTCCGCGTGGAACTCATTTATATTGTAGCTCCATACAAACTTTCACCCCCCACTTCATCCCCTTGAGTGATGATTTCCGGGATAAAAACTATCGTATGTCCTTCCCCAGAACTCAAACTATCTCTATACTAAATTTCATCCAAATCGGTTCAGCGGTTTAAGCGTGAAGAGGTAACAGACAGAGAGACAGGCAGACTGACAGACAGACACACTTTCGCATTTATAATATTAGTATATAGTATATATTAGTATGGATTATCAATTATTTAGGCGGACGGGCCGCGGGCGCGTTGGGTGCAACGGGCGGCATACAATACCAATTTGTTTTTGCCATTGCCAAATATTTTTCAAAGCTCTTTCGGAATAACTAAATTCGAACTATTCGAATTTGCAAGAACAGCAGACGGCGGTGGCGACCAAAATATCAATTTGTTTTTGCCGTTGGTAAATATTTTTCAAAGCTTTATCTCTTTAGGAATAACGCCCAAATTCGAACTATTCGAATTTTCTCAATAGCAAAACGGTGAAGGACGCGTTGGTTATAATTACAAACTTATTTGCAGAATATGCTATTGCAAAAAGTGTACTTTATACTCTTACGAATAGCGTTCAGTTTTGAATTAAGTCGAATCGGCTAGCAGCAAAAAGTGACCTCCTTCACATCTGACGTCACAAAACTCGCGTCGCGTATTTAACAATTTTTCCCCTTCCCAAAAACTGCTCAGCGCCGCTAAAGAAGTTTTCACTTCAAAAATATAATATGCTTGTAATATTGCGGGAAAGCAATGAATGTTTTACTTTAGTGTTAGCTGAAATAAAATTGTTTTTATGAAGTAACTGGTAAGTACTTTTATAGTTAGGTAATGTCAAACCATTTATTGCTTGAAACGAGTACCTAAATTGTTTTTGTTCTTAATTAGTCAACTAATTTACTGTTTTCCTGAACCCAATTAACAGCGTTTTATGAACTAACTAGCTTCTGCCGCGACTCCGTCCGCGTGGAACTCGTTTCTATCGCAGCTCCATACAAACATTTTACCCCCCCCCCTTAGGGGATGATTACGGAGATAAAAACTATCCTATGTTACTGTCCATCCCTTCAACTATCTCCACTTCAAAAATCACGTCAATTCGTCGCTCCGTTTTGCCGTGAAAGACGGACAAACAAACAAACACACACATACACACATACACTTTCGCATGTATTATATTAGTATGGAAGTACGGATTAAGTGTGCTTACTGTAGAAATTATAGACAACCCTGCTCAGAAGTAACAAGTGCCCTCGGCTTTGTCTGCGTAGAGTTCATAAACGCCTCCTCTGGGATTATTAATCCATTTTGGTGTAATTGTAACCATTGTGGGTGAGGTGCGGAGGAGCGCGTATCTACGAGTATAGCCAACGGGGCGGCGCGGGGCCTTCTTGGGTCTACTTTGATGCCGAGAATTATGAGAGAGATAGTTTTGCCGGTATCCCAGTAAGGAATCCCGCCAAGCCAGTACGCAAAGCAGAAGGAGAAGAATAAATATTTGGGGACCAACAAACCAGTCAAGTGTAAAAATATGGGTGCATACAACACAACTTACTCATCAATATTTTCATCGCTCTGTCATGTCAGGAGGCTCTCGTACTTATGTGAGGATTAAATCGATACATATTTTAGCATTTGACTTTAAATAAATCGAATAAGTATGCTTTTTTTTTATATCATCAAACTGTTGCATTTCATCCATTGAATCGTCTTCAGAATTAGGAGTATACATTAAATTGAAACAGTATGAAAATATACTCCATTGCTCAAAACCAGGAAGAGATCCCTTACAGGGATAAGTTCGCCTTCAGTACGATGTTACGCTTAACCTGTTTTATCTCTAGTCTTATTTCAGTTTTGTGTCAAATAAAGTATTTACATACATACATGCAAATATTTGAATATCCCCATCAAAACATTTGCCAAAAATATATATTTCAAAAGGCAAAATAAACGAATAACCACTATAATTATAATCAACTCGGTATCGCCAAGTGCGTTAATTTCACGATTCCGAAACGGTGTAAGCCCGACCTGCGCCAACTCATTACGAACGTTACCGCAATACATATAAGGCACTGTGGCGACTGCATTCGGATTTGATTTTCCTGTGACGCAACTTCCTTTTAGATATATACTCGTAGATTCAACTTTTTGTTATTTCTAACGGCACAAGTCAGCTGCGTTTTGTTCCGAGCGGTGCGCGGCGACGTACTGAAACAATAAAGGTAAAAACAATGTTTTTAACGTTCTTAAGTGAATATCTCGCGGGTCCCAAATAAAAGAGACTTTGTAAAACAGCTACTTTACAGGAGAAGCCAGTCAGTTTTCGGAAAAAAATATGGGAGAAATTGAAATTATTGGAATATCGTTGTCCAACTTCGAATGTTTGTTGTTAATAATAGGTTGTTTAATTAGTAGCCTTTGAGCATACATGTATCTAAAAAAATACAAAAACCTCTTGTTACTTTTTTAACCGGATAAGTTTAATCCAAAAATGTCGCTACTAGCAGGACTGACTTTGTTGCACGGAAACTTATTTAAACATTAAATACAGAGAAAATTTACTTGATAACTTAACAGACTGAAAATAATATAACGTACAAACCAAAAACACGCTTTAGTGAATGTGGCACATCCGACACTTTCAATGAATAAATCAATCAATCAAGCGTTGTATTGCACCATGGTAAACAAATATAGGTCTTACATGTATAAAACACAAAAGTATCTCATGGACCCTGGAAAGGTGTTGCTAAACCTTAATAAAAAGCTTTATGGAAACTACTATAATTAATGCATAAAATCTAGATTTGTTAACTTACAAACTAATGAACTCTAATATAGGGAACAGATTATTTTAAACAATATAATACTGACAACAGGTAAGATATTGCTAAAGCTTGTCATCAAAAAACTCATTCATTGTATAATAACATTTTTGTGCAAGAAATAATTTCAGTTTCTTGGCATAATTAAACTGTTTTTTTTCCTGCTTAATATAGTCTGGGTGATGATTGTAACATTGTACTGCTGCGTAGTGAGGGTTGTTGCGAAATATTTGCAAGTTTGAGGTAGGCAATTTGAGTTTATGTTTAAACCTTTTATTTGTGTACCTACTCCTCGATTAGGTGTGTATATTTTCTCTCAAATAAGCCAAATTCTAAAACACTTTGCACTCACTGTGTGTCCCGTAAAAATTTCGGTACTGTCGCAACCGACTTTTTTTTATCTCAGGGTTTACGGGAAATATCGAGAAAATTTTAAATCTGAGAATGTGGTTTTAAAACTTAAGGTTTTTTTGATTTTGGTTTACCTGCGCGGGTGAAAAGCAAAAATCGAAATTTTGCAGATCCGACTCTTTTATTTGGGACCGTCGATTTGTTGCCTTTATTCTGATTTGAGGCAATATAAGTAGTATCCATTTCTAATATACGATTGTACTCCTGAGAAGATCAGTCGGCTATTATTCAATACGGATTTAATGTTTATAATTATAAAAATACGAATTCAAGTTCGATATGCGACTTTAAAAAAATGTGATGTTTATCTTGTTATACCCCGTTTCATGATTCTGTCATTTTCATTTTAAGACGATTTTAAGCTATCGCATAATATAACGTTTTTGATGACAGGATAATTGAATTGAACGAGCGAGCGAAGCGAACGAAGCGTTTCAGCTTGGGCCAAAATGCATTCGTATATTATTCTTCTGCACACGTCGCATTTCTCAACCGATGTTCGTGAAATTTTGTGGGCAGGTTCGATAATTATACGGATTTTTTAAAGCCCGAACCAGCATTGGGATTTATAAAAAAAAAAACTGTTTTTGTTTGAAATTCGTTTTCGCGAGCTCTACGGCTCACAAAGCCATTAGTGTTTGTAGGCAGTTTAATTCATAAATATTGCCTTTTATCAGCGTACTTAACTGGGTACTTTCCTCATGTTAAATTTTAAAACTTAGTGTTGCTATACTGATAGTAAACAATCAAATTATTATTAATTTAAATTAAATTCAAAGAAATAATTATAATCTAATGATACCAATAGTAAACAAAAAATGTTTTACCTACAACTACAATTCCACTACTAAAACTGCAACTAACGTGATTTTTAGGGTTCCGTAGCCAAATGGCAAAAAACGGAACCCTTATAGATTCGTCATGTCTGTCTGTCTGTCTGTCTCTGTGTCTGTCTGTCTGTCTGTCTGTCTGTCCGTCCGTATGTCACAGGCATTTTACTCGCAGTCTATAAGGTGTATTTCAATAAAATTTTGAGGATAGGTGTATTTTGTTAACCGCTTCTAATTTTTGTAATTAAATTACTAAAAAAAAATGTTTTAGGGGTGCACTCCATACATAAAACTGAAAGTCAAACTTTTTTTTTCATTGCAAGCCCACGTGTTGCACATCAATCGATAGGCCTTTCAAAATAAATATAAGGTTTCTCAGCAAATTATTTGATTAAGTGAATAGAGTCGGAGATAATCGCCTCGAAAGTCACTAAAATTGTGTCCCCCCCCCCTCTAACTTTTGAACCGTGTATTTTAAAAATATGAAAAAAATCAGGCTCATAGGGCTTATTAAATTCTTTGAGCGAAAACTGTTTTGAATAAGATCGGTTCAAAAGTTTTTGAGATATTTCTAAAAAACTGCCTTCCTTAAAGAAAAGGAAGTAAGTGTCATTAGATTTCAGTAACGATACGACCTTTTTAATAGGGACGGAACCCTCGTTGTGCGTGGTCCGACACGCACTTGGCCGCTTTTTCATATGGTATATTAGTATGAATATTATGTTGTGACATCATTAGGGTTCGGAGTTTCGGTGGCAAATTTCACAGAGGTAATGGAGTCGCCTCACTATTTTTTTTTGATTAAACGAATAACGATTAAATGAATAATTTTGCATAATACTCCTTATAAAATATCTTGCGAGCATTACCTACTTATACCACGATAACACAGGACTACTAATAACACAAGTATGTAGGTAAACATTGTTGAATAAATTTATTTATTTTTACTTATTACTTACATACGTACAACATGTCACCAAAACAGTCGGGACAGTATAATGTTTGTACCTGCCGCCAATTAATGTCATACTAAGTACTTCAGGTAAATGAATAATTTTTTTATTCAAATCTTAAAAAGTTAATCACAAAAACGACTCCATTATCCACTGTGTGAAATTTGCCACCGAAACTCCGAACACTAGACATCATAATTAGTATGAGCCGTTTGCCACTGCGACTGCCTTTGCCTCTCATTTTTATCTTTTTACGTGTTCCAATCGTAGTTATACTTACAAACATTTGATAAGCATCCTTAAATCGAGCTTCAAACATGCCGTTATCTTGTGGTGCAATGCCTGCAGGTCGATAATGCTGGGAAGCGTGTTGGTTATCCTCGCGGCGGCACTGGCGCTGGCAGAGGGCGGCGGCCCCGGGGAGCTATCCGTGCAGCTCACGCCGCTCGCGTCGCCCGCGCCGTCCACGCCGCCCGCGCCCAGCGTGACCGACGAGGCTCTTCTCTTTATCACCAATCTGGTGCTCGCTCCACACATGACCAGTAATCCAAGCGAGGCTGGCCATGTCGCCAACAATAATCCAAAATCAATAGAATGCCGAGAAGGTACTCAACTACAAGATACTATGCACGGACGACGGTGTGTTTAAGATTCCAATAACTAAAAACGATAGTAAAACCAATTCAAAACCATACTGTAGTGGAATCGTTAACTGTGTTTGTCTTACTGACGATTTTAATGGTTATTATAATTTTCTTTTTGTGATCGATATCTTTAGTTAAGTACAGATATTTTTCTTTGTGAACATCTAAACAGGAAATGCACAAGTCATATTATGAAGTGGTCACTCACTTGAAATGCTCATATTGTTCTTATACATGCATTTACAACAATTTAGATTAAACTAATCTTAATTTATTTTATGGAAGAATAATATTTTAAAAAAATGTTTAAATTAATTTTGTGACATTTTCCCACGTTTTTTTCCTACATTTAAGGTAGCAAACAAGCATACGGCCTGCTTGCTGGTGACCGGATACCGTTAAAACTAGTTTATCCCTAGTTGCTATTTTGGCATTTTTGTTTGTGACTTTTTTTAAGTTATATAAATAAATTATAAATTAGGGGTGTATAAATTGTTAGGGGGTAAATTACTTAATAATTGATGCGGTTGCGGGAGTGGTGGGGTTGGGTTCATGAAGAATTCTTAAGATATGTCAAAACACTCGCAAATGACGCTCACATATATATTGCTATATACATGCTTAAATCGTTCTTCATCTTTACAAAGATAATATTCAAAAACAATAACCATTCATTAATACATAACCGCTGTTGTTTTAATTTTACCGCAGAGTATAAAATATTTACGATAATTTGTCTCGAGGTCACCCCCATAGCGTTACAGAAACAACACAGCGCATAACACAGCGCGGCCACTGATCCTCGCATAATGCGGTCATCACACTGCCGCCGCATCCCGCTGCGGCGTCGTTTCTCTGCGGCGTCGTCTACGTTCCATTTCTATTATCGCTCTAATAATTTACTTTAAAAACAAAGTTTTAACCGACTTCAATTTAGTACTCCGCCAAGGCACGAGAATATTTCCACATTTCTTATCCAATTTACCACATGATCTGATTTCCGAGAGCAAATGCGTTGATTATTAGAGAAAAAAACCGAACCGCTGTATGTGGGCCGATAATATTTGAGGAATTCCGTCGAATCCACAAGGATCACCTTTGGTACTTCATTAGTTGCTATTTCAACGGAATCTTATCAGAATCTGTGACGTACTTTTGTACTTTTAAGTACATAATTGAGGAATTCCATAAGTCATTTTTGTGGTCTTCATCATTAATTCCACTCCACCAAATTTATGATTTCCGGGTGTAAATACACTAGTTATAGAAATACCAATAATAGAAAATACCAAAATCACTACACGCGTGCCTAATATAATTGAGGAGTTCCCTCAATCCCTCATGGATCCCATCATCCAACTGAATTTCGAATCGGCTCATCAATGACGGAGTTCTGAGGTAACAAACATTGAAAAAAAAAAAAAAAAAATACAACCGAATTGAGAACCTCCTCCTTTTTTTTTGAAGTCGGTTAAAAATACAGAAAATACTGGATATGACGACTATTCATCTTTATTTAGTCTGATTATCAGTACCTATGCTAAACTTTCGCACATTTGCCTACGCACTATAGCGAGTGTGCGCATGCGACAACAGTGACGGAGCATTTTTATATCCTACTTATATTATAAATGCACGGACGGATGTACGGATGTGAAGCCTGGACACTCACTTTAAGGGAAGAGAATAAGCTTTTGGTGGCTGAGAGAAAGATTCTCCGAAAAATCCTTGGCCGAACGCAGAGACCCGATGGCAGCTGGAGGATCCGCAAAAACGCCGAAATTGAGGAAATGGTAGCTGAACCAAATATCATTGGCGTGACGAACGCGCAAAGGCTTCGGTGGCTCGGTCATCTTGAGCGGATGGGAGGCGAACGGGCGGTGGAAAGAGCTTAGGAGAGAAAACCGACAGGACGCCGCCCGGTCGGTCGGCCTAGGTATCGATGGGCGGATGTGGTGAATGCGGATCTGCGCGAGCTCCGGGCTGGCGACTGGCGGGAAACTGCACAGGACCGGGATCAGTGGCGAGCAGTCGTGTTGGAGGCCAAGACCCACTTTGGGTCGCTGCGCCAGAGGAGTAGTAGTAGTAGTATTATAAATGCGAAAGTTTGGATGTTTGGATGTTTAGATGTTTGGATGTTTGTTACTCGATCACACTTAAGCGGCTCAACCAATTTGGATGAAATTTGGCACGAAGATAGTTTATACCCTAGATCAAAACATAAGATAGTTTTTATCCCAGATCCACGCAGACGAAGTCGCGGGCGGAAGCTAGTATAGTTATAAATATACTTTTTCATAACATTTTATGCTGCGGCATGGGTATACTTACAACATATTTTATCCTAGTCTGAGGAATGAGGCGTCCGTCTGTATAGTGTACCTGGCTGACACCGTTCGATAGAACGTGACGACGCTCCTATCTGCCCGGCCTCTGTAGTAATGTACTGTAAAACAGGGACTTTTAAAAATTAATAAATAGTATTCTCTCAGTGCCATGCCATCTAGTCCAAATAATGGCTTCACTGAAAATAGCGTCACGGGATGTGTCCTCTGACTCGCCCCGTGACATCAAGTCTGAGGTAAAAGCTGGTAGACATTTTTACTAAAAGTGTACTTATCGCGTGATAAGGCCGACCATGACGGGGTCTGGAGGTCTAATTTCAATGATAAATGGCGTACTAATGAAATCACTGAAAATAATCTGAGAAACTGTACACTTTCCAGGATTGTTATATAAAACAACCTACAGGTATCAAAGTTTATTTCCATTGCCCTGAAAATGTTACGGTTTCAGAGAAAATCACATTTATGGCAAATGACGATTTATATTTTTAAAATATACAATAAAATGTATAATATGAACTAAACTCTAAAGGAATATTAAAAAATTAAATTTAAAATAAAAATAGTACTAAACTAAATCTAAAAATGGCCCCTGCGGCATTGTGCCGAAGTAATGGCAGCATGACGATTACTGCAAACATCAGTGATAAGGCAAATTCCTGCTTCCAGTCCACTCGTTTCCAACTTGTCTGTTTCTCAACCCAAGTCGGCTTGCAGAGCTACAATTTAGCTCGGGTCAAAGCGCACGGCAGCCAGGTACATTAAAACTGAATGCGATTTGGAAACTACGGACCTGCAGAAACATGAATATACGGAGCGAAGGAAAATTTGCTGCGTCTGAAATGGTTTAGGGTCTGACATTTCCGGTTACTAGTGGTTTCAGGATTTCAAATTATCTTACTAACTACAACCAACCAACCGCTGATTCAACTACTTAAGCGAAAGGTGTAAATTGAATAATAACAATATTTTTTTCACACCTTTGATTCAGAAAAGTAAGTTTTGCTCCACGACGACAGGGATCAAAATGCTACTTTTTTAATTTATTAATTGGTATGTAGCATAAATTTACGCAATGTGCCAATTGAACACAGATCTTGATAAAATAATCGAATGTAATTTCACCGTAATCGATTAAAAACGAACGTGTTTCAAGTTTTAACTTTAACAACGTTATATGAAACTTTATGAATTTTTCGTAATATTTAAAAAGGACTATGCGTCAAAATGGACCAAAAACCAACAGAGCTGGGAGTAATGTCATTAAAAAGGTCTGCTTATGTACTTTATTTCATTATATGGGTGCAAAGTTGAATTCCATTGCATAACCGAGATATACACAATTGAGTCAGTCTAAGTAAAATCTTCGAGAAATTGTGTTTTACATGAACTATACGCCTTATATTTTTTTAAATAATTCTGGAGGGTAGTTAAGACAGATTTATTCAGGTACTAAGGCGTGTAAAATAAAGTATCTTTGTAGGTAATCAAATCCTTTATTTTACAATATTATATATACATCAAGTTATCTAACGTTCATTACGTCAAAAATGAAGTCGTTTAGATGACCAGCGGGATGATTGCAGGGCATATGCCTGCCTAACCCTAAATACCATATAATGGCAATTGAATGTGCACAAGATCCAATTGTGCGTCTGCCAGTTAAACAGGAACAATAATAGTGTGGAATAGCCTCCGTGCCTTCTTGGTTTCTATCAAATAGAATATAGACGTAGTATTGACGTGCTCTAACGTGTCTCGTGCTCTAAGTAAGGCGTTCTGCGGGTACTCTCTAAGTAAATCACAGTTTCTCTTAGATCGTATTTACTCTGACTAAACTATGAATATCTCAGTTTTGCAATGGAATTAAACATAGTGCCCATAGAATGAAATGAAATAAATATAAATACCTATTTAATGACACAACTTTCAGCTCTGTTGGTTTTTGGTCCACTTTCCATACAACGCTGCCCATGGTCCTTTGTAATAAAAATTAACAAAGATTGTTTGAACTTGTTAAGTAATTTTAACAGCATCTTTTTTAAATTTCTTTAAAGTTGGTGTGAAAAACAGTATGTGTCACTCGGTAGCAAAATTATCTTCGTCTCGAGCGTTAACACTTGTATCCCTCACTACGCTCAGGATCCTACGTTAGAATCCCTCGCTACGCTCAGGATTCAATTGGAGGATCCCTCGCTACGATCAGGATACAATACACCGCCCTCGCCGTAAATATATTGTTTTGCTCCCTTGTGACACATAACTATTATTCAATCAAGGTAATATGAGATAGAAAACTATGAATAACATGAAAACTTTTATTTTATCCTTGTTGTGCACATAATAAATGAGAGAGGTTTTAACACGCTAACAGTTACTACAATTGCTGTGCATGTGTTGTGTGTATATGTATAGTTACTACATTTTATCACCACACAAAAAAAAATCTTCGTAATCAAATATTCATAATTACTAGCTTCCGGCCGCAACTTCGTCTGTGCGTGGACCCTGGATACAAACTATTTTATATTTTAATCCAGGCTATGAACTATCTTGGTGCAAAACATCCAAATCGTTATTGAGTAACAAACATCGACACATCTAAACATCCAAACTTTCGCATTTATAATATTAGTAAATAGGATAATTTTACGCCCAATTTGAGATGAGGAAAAGTGTTGAGAGCGCATTTAGTTCCTAATCAGTTTGTTTTTAACGAAACGCGTGGAACGATCCCCGTATAGCAGAAGCTATTTGAAACGAATAATCTTCGCAGTAGTTTGTCTGCGTGTGAGTTTATCGTGTTTTCGAGGCTTTGTTTTACGACGGATCTCCGCCAGAATCTGCTTATGGTGTAACTGACGACGCCGAGTTGGTTGATGTGTGTCGGTCGGCCCTTCGACAAACACAGTGACATAACATCACTCCATGGTTGCTAAGGGAAGTGTACTTGACATTTGAAGCAGTTGTCTTTCATAAAGCGCGGGATATTAGCTAGCTAACTTTGACATCATGATAGTAAAACTTCAGTAATGGCCGGTTCCAATAATCAATCCACCGATAGTTTTCCTTACCGGCAGTTACATTTTGACAGATAACCCGTAGAAAATGTGTCAAATTGTAACTGTTGGTAAGGAAAACTAGCGGTGGATTGATTATTGGAACCGGTCATTAGTAGATCTAAATGTTACTTTTTATATGGAAACATTACAGTAAGGTTGTCTCGCGCCTTCGGAACGTTACGTTGTTACCCCTCAGTTCACGTTGTCGGCGACCGTAGTCGTTCGAAACAAAATGTTGTATAATTGTTGGTTTTTTACGCCTGAAAATTGATTAAAGAGAAAGCAGAATCAGCTAAATCGTCCTCTATTAGTCCTGAATGACATTGCGACTAGCTCTCAACAACTCATGTTTTGCTTGAATATAGGTAGTTCTAGACTTTTTAGCGTAAAGAAAATACTCCAAGAAGTCTCTTTTTTATGGTCAAGGCCTGCACAAGCAAAGCAAGCAATTACTGATTAATTGAAATTGGTACCTACCAAACTAGTCGTACCCAAGCATAAAACTGCGTTCTTTAGGGGGGGTTTTAAATTTGCTGCTGCTAAGGTATGGAATGACCTGCCACCACCACTCCGTGAGCCTATACCGCTCTCTAAATACAAACGGTTACTACAGGCACATTTATTAGCAAAGCAGAGCGAAGGATACCCTCCCCCTAAACAACGTTGTTTCATGTAACCAAACACACACAACACACACACACACACACACACACACACACACACACACACACACACACACACACACACACACACACACACACACACACACACACACACCAGCGCGTGCACGTGCACACAGGCACCCGCATAAGCAAGCATTCCTAATGTCTAATTATTATTTTTACAACATCATGTTATTATTACTTCTAATGTTATATGTATCTTTATCGTGTATTATATTAATGGTTAAAATGTACTTAATTACGAGCACAGAAACTGATAATTATTATATAATTTAATTATGCTGCCCTCCGACCGTCTTAGTCTGGGAACGGTCTGAAAACCGCCGGGCACCTGGGCTCGCTCGCTGAGACTGGAAACCCTTTGCCCAACATTTTGTAAATTAATATTAGTTTTTTTTTTCTTTTCCTTCTTTGTAATATTTTTATTTTTAATTTCGTATGTAATGGATGTGTTATGTGGCAATAAATAATTCTTATTCTTATTCTTATTCTTACCTTGATAAGAGTTCCTTTTTACATGTGAAATTGGCAACAGAGATGGCAACGGCTGCTCCCGACTATTTTTTGTTGTTTTCTATGTACCTACCTACATCTTTTTTTGTACTTACTCGTACATATTTTAAAGTCAAGGGTTTAAAAAAAAAATCCAACAGCAGTCGTGAGTATTTACAAAAAGTTTAATTTTGCTTAATATTTTATTATTTTTAAAGAGTAGTGATTAAAAATACTCGTCAAAGAACACAGTTATATTCTTCTATTATATATTACTATTCTTCAATAGGTACAATTGTCCACTAGCTATTTACGTTGACAAGGTTGTAACAAAGATTTTCATATACCCATAATTTCGCATGTGGCGACATCTAGTGATTAACGCCCACACTTCCTCACCGTATTAGAGACTATAAGTTATAACGTATGTGTTCCTGAAGTGCGCAGGAGTAGTTATTAGTTTCGTATTCTGGAGACCCGGCGCTACTATCTCTTTTTGATCGAATCCGCGGCGCGACAAGCACGCGTCAAAATGATTAAGAGCTCATTTTGTGTTTTCAAGTGCCATGCGGTGAAATTAACTTAAAGTTTAAACCCTTAAGTGCTACTTTTATTAAATTAGTTCTAAAGGAAGCGTAACAAGTATTAACTGGCAGTAAATCCCAATCATGTAGGTAAGTACATTTTGTATAGACAATTCGTTAGGTTTAATAACTTGTTTCATAACGTTTCTCGATTTATTTTGTATTAGGAGTCCTAAGGTTTAGTTCCTCGTACAACTTCACATATAATGGCCAACAAGTATGTCTCGCACTTAAAAGCTTCAAGGATCCATCAGCAGTGAACACATGGCCAGGATGATGGAGTGCCTCACCTAAGCACGATGTTTTTGTGCTCCATCATCAGACCCTCAGTGCCTCATGTACCTACTCTAGCTACTCAGCAAACAGTATAAATAGAACCAAAACACAGTAAAATAGATATACGCGTCCTCAAAGTATCCCACGATGTTGTTTTGCTCCATTATCAGACCCTCAGCAGCTCACTTACTTACCGAAGCTAATCGCCAAACACTGTCAAAAGAACCCAAACATGGCATTAATCGTTCATGCCGTTTTAGAGATAATTGGGATCATTCGTGTAAAAAAATATTATTTGTTATCACAGTATTGTTTTTGTTTTGTATTACTATTAATATTATTATTATTATTTTGTGCGAGTGTAAAATGTGTGTGGAAGCACCGGATGGTTCCATCGGAAGACCAGCGCTGGCTACCAGGCCAGTACAACGCTGACATGGAACCGTTTCGTGGCAATGTTGTCTTCTATTTTGTATTTTGACTTATGTGTTGTTGTCATGAATACATGTTATTCTATTCTAATCTATTATATTCTGAAATACTTACTACAGCGCCCCCTGGTAAGCGAACATCATAATTTTAATGAAAGAACCATCACCATATACGGCGTTCAGCCATGAAAATGAAATTTTAAAAAGGGGTTGCCAGCCTCATAGCTATCCGACCTCGCTACGCTCGGCCATCTATATATGTACTAGGCCGGAAACCCCTTACTTCCCGGCCTCTATAGTAATGTACTGTAAAACAGGGACTTTAAAAATTAATAAATAGTATTCCCTCAGTGCCAAGCCATCTAGTCCAAATAATGGCTTCACTGAAAATAGCGACACGGAATGTGTCCTCTGACTCGCCCCGTGACACCGAGTCTGAGGTAAAAATGTCTACCAGCCGCAATACTTCCAAGCATTTCCCCACGTCGGTCGCTTCCATACGGCGCACGTCGCAACGCCACAATGAAACTAAACGTGTGCAGCAAGGACTGGAAGTATGCTCAAAGCTCGATTCCAGCACATTTCCTTTTATTGTGAGCTATATTCAGAACGCGTGGTTTTGTTCTGAGGCCCGGTGGAACATATGCTGAAAAACGGCTACTTAAAGCATCGAAAAGTTTAAAGATTTCCGTTTCTTAATTGAAATGACTGGCTAAGCGTAACATGTATTAATTGTAACCTACAGCTATTTGTTATTAAAATGAAATGTCGCTAGTGCAAAACTAGCAAATATTAATATTGCTTGATACGCCACGAGTCTCAAGCACCATGTAATTATTTATAGTCTTGCGTCTCCATATTTTTAATCATTTTTCGACAAAAATCTGCATTATTGATTGCTTTATTTGGGGTCTCATCCCTATTCTGTGGCACGCCTGCCGTTTCATGATAACGACTTGAGATCGCTCCGGTCTGATCTCGCGGCTTAGAACAAAAAGTTTGAAAGAACAATTAGCTTGAACAAAATTCAATTACTTTATTTTTGTTGACACTGATCCAATTTGCTACGTAATTCGTGATCACGAGACTTTGCAACGGTATTTTTCCATTTGCGCGAAATTACCCCTTTCCTGGAATAAACTTTTATAACCTAGAATAATTTGAATTCGTTTGTCACGTGATACTTTGGGAAAACGATTATTCGCCAATTATTCTAGTTTATTCTAGGAAAGCCAATTTAGGAAAGATTGTTACATAATTTTCTTAATTACAAAGACCCTTGCATAATGTAAAAAAAATGTTCAAAAATTTATGGAAAACCACGACACTATTAATCACTATGACATAAGCACACAGTTTTCTACCAAGATCCATACTAATATTATAAATGCAAAAGTGTATGTGTGTGTTTGTTTGTTTGTTTTTTTGTCGATTTTTCACAACAAAACGGAGCGACGAATTGACGTGATTTTTTAAATGGAGATAGTTGAAGGGATGGAGAGTAACATAAGATAGTTTTTATCCCCGTAATCAACCCCTGAGGGGGTGAAATGGAGGGGTGGGGGGGGGGGTAAAAGTTTGTATGGAGCTGTGATATAAACGAGTTCCACGCGGACGGAGTCGCGGGCAGAAGTTAGGACTTAATAAGTTAAATGCTACGGTGTCATTATGTCAAAATTCATTAGTGATGGACAGGGCTCGAATAATTCATGCAGATTACGTGAAAACTACGTACGTGTGATGTTTGTATTTAAACTTCCGTGTGACATATCGCACGAAGTAACAATATAATCGTGAGTAAATCCATGAATACAGGATGACGGGATGATGTGGTGAATAAAATAAATGTTACGAAATTTGCAATTGTAAACGATTAAAGTAAATAAATATATTATTAAAAAACAAAAAAGACAATTTTATGTTATTATTTATCTCACTCATGTACTCGGCTTATTTCAAGCGAGGATATCGTTTAAGTAAAGAGGTTGATATGAAAATACTATTTGAAATCATCCTATGTCAACGTCAAACCGTCATCCGCATGAATTGTTCGAGGAATGCTGATGGATCACAACATCAATTTTTTTTTTGAATTCAATCTTTTTAAAAACACTGGGCGCGATATAGAATAACTGCGGATATTTTATGGAATCATTCTTACATTTTTTGCTCCTATCACAGCCACACCCGGTAAGATGCCATGCACGCTGGCCAACCCACGCCGTGAAGAAATCGGAACGTTTGAATTACTTGTAGAACGTTGAATTTAATCATTGTTTTTTTTTTGACGTCCGGTCACTCCGGTTAGCCTAGAGGGGGTGGTGATAGTGAGTGATGCCGCTGCCTACGAAGCTGAAGGTCCTGAGTTCAAATCCCGGTAAGGGTAAATATTTGTATGATGAGCATGAACATTTGTTTCAGAGTCTTGGATGTTATCTATGTATTTAATTACTTATATTTATTAAATACATCGTCGGCTAGTACGCATAACACAAGCGTTATTGAGCTAACTATGGGTCTAATTTAATTTGCGTAACATTGTCCCGTATTTTTTTTTTTTATTGAATTGTATTGTCTAGAAAATGTTGAAATGAGATTGTATCCAAATTAAAATTTGCTACTGCTTTTCTACAGATGGTATTTAAACGATCCATCGAAAAAAATGTAAGTGTATCTTAAATCTCAAAGTTTTTCATCTGCCCTGCCGAGCCTACATCAGCGATCGAGCAAGACATAATTATAGCGGGCTATGGTCTCCTTAACCATTTTTGATTTAAAAATGTCCAAATTATCCTTCAAAATTACTTCGGTTAAATGTACGTCAAAATGCTTTTACTTGGGTACTTAATTATAGCTAGATTAGCTTTAAACAATCAAAAATAAGATTAGCGTCAAGGTATTAACATGGTGCCTCGTCATGGTTGTTAGCTGCGTGGAGTACTTTTCTCTGTCGCTTTTGTTAGATTAGCGATAGTTATAAGCAATAATGTTTATTTTCCTTGTCTTCGCATAAGGAGCGTGTTGTTTTTTTTTTATTTCTTTCTACATTAAACCCTGGTTAACCTAGTCCCGGCACCACCAGGCCGGTTGAAAGCAACTACACCAACCGTAATAACTAGAACTCTCGCACACGAGCTGGTTTTGATTTCAATGGCTGCGACTGTTCCTAGTTACACAGGGCTAGTCCTATTGTCCCGCCCTTTAATTTAAAGTGCTTTTTTACCTTAAAAGGAAAGGTTCTGTACTGTACCTCAAAAGGAAAAAACGGAACCCTTATAGGATAACTTTGTTGTCCGTCTGTCTGTCTGCCAAGACCCTTTATCTCGGGAATGCGTGGGAGGTATCGACCTGAAATTAAAACCATATACTCAAGTCCATACTCCATAGTAATTGAAGCTGTGTAAACATCAAACGTATTTGGACACTCTCAAGGAATTCAATATGTATAGGATACTTTCCGTTGAACTATGAAAGGGAATAATATAAATAAATAAATAAATATTAGGGGACAATCTTACACAAATCGACCTAGTCCCATACTAAGCTCAGTAAGGCTTGTGTTATGGGTACTACACGACGATATATATAATAGATATAAATACTTAAATACATAGAAAAACTTCCATGACTCAGAGACAAATATTCATGCTCATCACACAAATATTTGCCCTTACCGATATTCGAACCCAGGACTTTCAGCTTCGTAGGCAGCATCACTACCCACTAGGCTAACCGGTCGTAATATCGTCTTATACCTACTACTAAAATCTGAAAACTATACATGTGTAAATTAGTACGGAACCCTCGGTGGGCGAGTCCGACTCGCACTTGTCCGGTTTTTTGGTACTGGTAGGACCAGTTCCTGATTCAGCGGAGTGGATTGTGTATATGATGTTTTCTACTTAATCGAGAGTTTTCTGATGTGTGTCGGTGTTCTGATGGCGCGTGAGAGTGACTTGCCTGAGTTCGTGGCGACGGAGGTCTCCAGATTGCCGTCCTGCATTTCCAGAACATGTCGACGTGAGTGACATGATGAAGGAAATCGTGGCTCTTAAGGCAGGCATGGCTGAAATTTTGGAAAAGTTTGACGTTTCGCAGGCTACTATTGCCGTGTTACGCAAACAAATTGTGACGTCATGGAAACCGCCACAGACGCCGCCGCGACAGAGCGGCGCCGACGCGGGGACAGACGAGCGGGGCAGAGCAGCGCACGGCACCGCACCCACCGCACCGCTACCCGCCGGCCCGTATATAAGCGCCGCGCGCCCATCAGACCGCAGGAGTTTAGCTAGCGGCTCGCCGTGTGCTCAACTCTCTCCCCTCACCCTCCTCTCCTTCCCGCCACTGGCGCTTGGCTACCCCGAGTTCTAGCCGTGGCATCCCGACTCCTGGCACTTGGCTGCCCCGAGCTTGCCGGAGTCTTCCGCCTCCCCTCATCCCTTCCAGGCCGCTTGGCTACCCCGAGCGCTGCCTGAGGGATGAGTAAGTAGGGCCGCCCCGGTATCCCTGGCGCTTGGCTACCCCGAGTACAAACGGGTTCCCGGGATATCGAATCCGCGATACTTCCTGGCGCTTGGCTGCCCCGAGTTACTAAAAGCCGGAGTATTGCAATCCCACCGTTCCCGTCTCTCACCAACCCTGTATCAAAATCCCGGGGCGACCGCGCCCCACCTCGCGCGCGATAGCGATAGTGATAACCTAGGTTAGGGGTGATCTTTGGTAAATAAAAGGGCGACAAGACCCACTTTCTAATATTAATCCGACCGCTGTTCTCATTTACCCCTGCTCCTGCTAGGCTCCTTCCCGTCTGAGTTAGCTAGGAAACCCTCACACGCCCTTCTGTTGTTCATTTTAGTTTCGTGACGCATTGGTTATTACTGTAATGTCACGTAAATGTGTTTGTCAATAAATAATTAAATAAATGTGTGATGTCGCCCAGATTTCCTTACTCGTCGGTAAGGGAAACGCCTTAGGTCTTGACGCACTAGTATAAATAGTATATGACATGAGCACTTTACGAGTATGTCAAAGCAATATGGGTTCAATCGGACTAAGATGATTCTTCTTTATTCGAATTTAAGCCATGTCACTTTGACATTAAGGGTGCATTGGAAATTATCGCGTGCTTTGAAACGCCGTTCTGACTAGATTAAGAAACAATAAGATCTGATTTTCAGATATATGATTCTTGACTATATGATTCTTTATCTGATTTAATTGATACATGATTGCCCAAAGCCTCTATAGAAAAAAAAACCAAAGTTGGGTCCTTATTTTCTTTTTTTTACTCAGCCTCCTCAAACAATACAATACATTATTTTACGATACAATCAAGTTGAATGAATACAATCAAATGAAATGTAAATAAAACTTCACTAAGTTAGGTATTTATCGAAATTTGTCCAAAAAAGCCATTCCCGAAGATTGTTGCATCTCTTTTTCTCGTGCGCGGAATGCATAAGCGTGTCTCTGTCAAGGGGGCGTGGTCGACTCGAATCAAGGCATCCCCTTAAGTGCCCATGTCATACACTAGAGCAACGTCAAGGACTAGGGCGTTTAGTCTAGTTTCATTACAGGTGCAGTTGTATTGCGCGGACGCGGGGTAGTTAGTTATCACTCAGGATTGTGAGGAAGCATTGATTGAAATTAAGGTAAACAGTAAATAAACTGTACTGACTCGTTACAGTTTACTGATACCGTACCGACTGAAGAAGCCTAAAAGTCAAAATTAAGTTCGATCAATCGTGTCCCAAAAATATGTGTAACTTAAAATGTTTAACAACATAGGTACATATCCCTAAAAGGGGTAGGCAGAGCACATGAAACTTGTGTTCCAGTACCACTTTTAGCATAACTGTGGGTATAAAGGATCGGCAATATGTGATATTGCAGTGACAGGTTGCTAGCCCATCGCCCACAACACAATTCAACCCTGTTCCCTTTGTCGACTCTTACGACACCCACAGGAAGAAAGGGGGTGGTGCCATACATTTGCTTCGAACAAAAATTCACTACGCCTAAGTTTTTGATTCAAACTAACTCAGATTCATGTTTAATAGTCAAATTAATGAATATAAACGTATTTCAATAAATAAAAAATAAGAACAAAAATAAAAACATCGATTTTAAAAAGAAATGCACTCTTTAGCAAGATTCTAATTAAGTATGTCAAAAAATCAGAAATAATTGGCACCAAAAGCATCTGCGAGGATTACGGTTAACTTATTATTTTAGATGAAAATCTTATTTTTCTGATAGACATACACATACAGTATTTAATAATATAATTAATTATTTTCCCAATCGAATTAATTAAGATTCATTTTGGGACATAATAAGACCCAACAAAAGCTATTCCAAGAAAAAAAAAATCAAAATTTAAGACTAGGTACGCCTCGCTTTCTATGTGTAAGGCCTGAATGGACGCCCCGCTCTGAGCGGGGCGTCCACTCAGGCCTAGCAAGCACTATGGAGGCCGATTTTCAGCCCACCGTGAGCCGCACTGAAATTTTGTAGGAATCTTATTCTTTTGTGCGTTTTCGCTACATTAACAAAACGACGGGCTTGTGTGAGTACGACCCCACTGTAATGCAGATATAATTTTAAATAATTTAGATCCTTTAAGACAAAATGAAGTCAGATACATTAGGGGAGATCGAATTTGTATCTCGGAAACAGATTCCTTTTTCGTGTTTTTCTTTACACGACTTTTTTGTACAATTGTGTCGTTATAAGACCTTCCTAACATTATAGAATGATGGAGCATTATTTATATTCAGAACTTGAATAAGTGAATTATTTTCAATTCGTTGCTTACTGAATATTATTTGTGTATATCTTGTTTTATGTTTTACCCAAATACTCGTTATATCTACATGCCCAAAGACCATATTCCTTAATAATAAATAATAATATGTGTCATACTGAGATTTAGGTTGGCGTCATTTCTGTAGAGATAGGAAAAGTTGAGGACTATATTATATAACCAACATTTTGGTCTAGAAATGGGTGCGACAGGCCATGCCTTTGGCTTGGGTGTGTAATGTTTCATATAAAAACAATTGCATATTGTTACGACGGCGGGGTCAATAACAGTTTTGTTGGCATAGTGACTCGCCGTCAAGATGTTTCAAAATTCGCTGTGTCGACTAAGACATCTGTAGCCCAGCAGACATGCACTTTTTGTATGTTTTTAATTAATGGTGAGTACATTTTCAAAACGCCGAGTAGCATGGAATGTTCTAGAAGGGGTAAGCGAATAGAACATTCGATGCTTAAGGACATTTATAGACGAATGTATGGGCTTGGAATATTCGAGAAACGTGGACGTAGCACGTTTATCTGGAAAAGCCCATGCTACTCAAAACAAGTAAGTAATGAAATGAACTACGAAATGAAGATCGAAATTAAGGACTAGAATCTTCGGTAAGGGGTATATAAGGGGACCACGTTCGCGGTACTAGTCAGTTTTGAAGGGAGTCTTGTAGTGAGTTCTTGAAGATGAGTCTTGGAGTCAGTCTTGAAGAGTCAGTCCTGAGAAGAGTCAGGGTTGAGTGAGTCTTCAGAGTGGAGTTCTCAGAATAGGATACTAAGGGAGTAGTATCGGGTGAGAACTGGTGGAAGAAGTACAGTGGAAAGTGGTGATTAGTGAAGTGGTCTAGTGCGTAACAGTAAAGTGTAGATGTGTCAGTACTAGTAGGCGCGAACTCAGTCACTTGTGTGAGTTAATTGAGTTGTCAGCGTTAGTACATGTGGACTCAGAGGACTTTACTCTGTGCAAATCACAGAATAAATCTATTGTCGTGTTGAAAAGGTGTTTAACTCTATCCTACCCCCCCACGCTCGTAACAATATTTTCATTTTGCATAACAACGAATTGCATAATTCCAGGTTGTGTGCAGTGGTTAATATGCATAAAAACAAAATGAATAAAAACGATTTTCATAATATCATCGATTATAATCATCAATGTTAATAAATTTAATTTATTTAATAAACAAACGCTATAATGGTCAGTCTGTATAAAATTTCATGCTCATTATGTTTTTTTTTTTATAAAGAACTTTTTTCATAATCTTCATTTACTCACCTTCTGTGCCCTTCTCATATTTAAGCTAGATAGAATGACTGTCGATTGGACAGGGACAGGACTCCGCCTTAGCTCCGGCGCTACGGCGAGAGCAGCCCTTTCGCCCTCGCGTGACAAAGCACGGTCGCCCGTGCTCCGCTCCGCAGCTTCGGCTTGCTGGTCACCTTTGGCGCTCAGCTCCGCCGCTCCGCTTTGCACGGCTCCCGCGCTTTGTCACAGCGGGCGTGGGCTGCTCTCCCTCCGCGCCTCCGGCTTTTTATATACACTCTAGGGGTAGGGCAGACAAGACCACGTGGATATTGGGGTGTAGCAAATGTAGCGTTGATAAATGAGTGTTTTGTTATTTAAATGTTATGACCAATAGCAATATTAATTTTGTTATTATGATAATAGTTTGTTATGATTTCCGTACGTATGCTACTTGAAATTATGCATTTTTTTTTATGGCGAATGAACGGCACCCCTTTGGCTTAGCTTAACCAGTCTGAACTAACTCAAATGCTCGAAAGCAAACAGAATCGCACAAGACACAATTTCTTCTTTTATTCATAAACGTCCTTCTGGCCGGGCCGAGTCCATTCCTATTTCTTGAAGCGGGCGGCGAGTCAAAGGGCTCGCCCGAGGGACAGACGGGAGGTCGAATTGATTTGACATATCGCATTTTAAATTCATAGTATCTCAAGTAGGACTTGAGGGCTCTTTAACCAACTGACAAAAGGAGGAGGTTCTATATTCCATTGCATGTATTATTATTTTTAATGTATGTTCGCCGTTATGTGGAATGATTAAAAAAAATATATATATATTCGAAAGAGCATACTTCTGAGGTGGAAAATTATTTAGGTGGTGAGAAAGTTTCCCAGGAAGCGCTGTGTTGAGAGTGAGGATCCTGTTGTCGCTACCTGGCAGCACAAGGAATCGTTAACTCAATATAGACTTGGCAAGGCGCTGGTGATTATTCTAAAATCGCAAGCAGTCCTACAGGCCGTGTGATGTTGTGTCGGGCCACGTGCAGTGCAGGGTTCCGTAGGTTGCCTGCCTGTCTTTGTTACAGCGACACACCCGCGCCAGGTATATGGTGCGTTTCGTCGGCCGAATTAGTATGAAAGTTTGCCTTTCCAAGTACATTTTGAAGTTGCTCGACTATAATATACGACTATATAACTACTGCCACAATTTTTTTCACATTCCCAGTAGTAGCCATTTAGCCGGCAGTGTGGGGTGACAATTGACTCGAACAAAAATTAGGGCTTTAAAGTGCAATGTCACGTAAACGGATCACTGAGTTGAAAAATGTATCTTAGAAACCCATAATATTTTTAAACAAGCTGACCAACGATAACCCACACTATGAGTTTAACGAGAAAAACAATTAAATCTCCACTTAAAGTTTCAAGATTTTATTGTACCGATTGGTCGGCTTGATTCATTTATTTACCCATGCCGAATTACAGTTTCCTAGTAATAAGGGTCACTGAGCTAAGCCGCACACGGACAGACGGTCATGGCGAAACTATATGGGTTCCTTGTTGGCTACGGAACCCTAAAAAGGACACAGATATCATATTAGAATGCCAAACGTCGAGTAGACCTGGCCTTATTTAAAGACGCAAACACCCCGGGGCGGTTTCCATGCACTGTTTGTTGGGTTGTCGTTTCGTAGCTGAGACGATCCAAATAAAACGAAAACGGACGACAAGTGGATTTTTCTCTACGATGCCCGATGTTGAATTTCTTAAAAAAAGTGTTGCTTGTAATAAAAGACAATAATGAAACGGTAAATATTTTGTGATGAGCAACGACGAAAGATGCGGAGACATTAGAAGTGTTTGAAATGTGGTGTTGGAGGCGAATGGAGAAAATTAGCTGTGTGGGTTTCGACTGGTGTAATCAAGATTGAAACCCACTAATATAGTTCACATTCATTTATTATAACGGCTCATGGTAAAACCTTACATATAACACGATAATAGTACTCGCGGTGTTTACGCGGAATGTCGCGAGAGCGGCGGACCTAAGGACGAGTGACGTGACCGTGCTCTAAGGTTGTCTGGCTCGAACTGGCGACCCGGCCGGCGCGCGCGACGCTCGTAGTGCGGTTCGGGGAAACTAGTGTTGTGGCGAAACGGCGTGAAGTTTTAGTGATGGGCTAAGCCGTGTGGAAAACGAGTCCGCCTCAGCTGGATAGAGAGGGTAACCAATGTAGAAGTGCTGAATAGAGTGAGGCAAACCAGGCTGTTACTGGGAAACTTAGAAAATAGAAGAGGGCAGATGATAGGGCGCCTCATACGACATGACAAGTTCATACTCAATATAATTGAAGGAAAGATAGAGGGGAAGCGAGGAAGAGGAAGATAGACACATGCAGACAGACCAAAGAGATTCTGTCAAAACGCGACAACAAACTCACAACAGCACTACTGAGGACACATAAAAACCAACTACGCAAGATAGTAGGAATAATAACAGGACACAATACCTTGAACAGACACCTCTACAACATGGGTATCACAGATAGCCCCATGTGCAGAGCGTGCATGGAGGCGGAAGAAACGACCAAACACATTCTACTGGACTGCAAGCAGGTAGAAGTATACAGGAAAAAGCACCTAGGGTCTCCAGACACACTACGGGATGCAATCATAAACACAAAGGCACTCACCAACTTTCTGGAGGAGCTGGGGTGGTTAGAGTAGCGCTACCCCACAAATTCACGCAAAATAGGCACACTGGATGTCGATTTGCGGAAAAGAGCCCAGGATAACTAACTAACTAAGAGGAAGACCTTGAATTAACTACATAGAGCAACTCAAAAAGAGATATGATGTTAGGTCGTATCGAGATGTCAAAGAGTTTGCGTGGGATCGGAGTAGACGGAGGGCCTACTTTGAGCACCACCGACAAGAGCTCAGCTCTTAAATAAGAAGAAGAAGAGAAGATCGTATTTTTATGAGAGGAGATGATCTGATGAGGCATAAATTGTGCAAGTAATGGGTTACTTGCACAATTTTTTTAGCACTAATAGTACAGTAAACTGTTTATTTTTTATATTGAATAGATGTATTGCTTGAGTTATTAGGGGAAAAAAAGAACAATTATAGACTTATCTTCTTATTCACAATACTTATTGTTTCACTGTCACCCAATCATATTATAGTATTTTATGCAATCGTTAGATAATGTATGCATTTCAGTCGAGTACCACGTATTGTATACAATACTTTTTCTACGAGTCAACTGATCTAATTAATCAAACTTGGTATCTATTGAAACGAAGTGCAACAAACGGCTTTTTCTTTTTTGTGCGTTGATGTCTATTACCTTTTGACTTTCTCAGGACGGCGTCCTATTGGTCAAATACATTATAGTTCAGTAAGGGCGCCACGTGATTGGTCAATTTCATTTTAGTTGTCTCAACAGTTATGAAATGTTGAGTTGGGAGCTCCATAGTAAAAAGTATGTGATTTAAGTTTGGTGTACGAAGTCTTAATTCAAACATTAAGGTCAACGAGTATAAAAAATAGTTTAACACCCACCGACTAAAATTGTACGGCTGACTATAAAAATGTATTTTATGTTATATTATTCTTACTGTGCGCACATATTTTGAGTTATAGTCCAGCACATTGCATTATTTGTATTATTCTATAGAAGTTAACAGGTTTTGTGAGAATTGTTTTGTGAGAATTAAATAAATAAAATAAAAAAAAGACCGGGTTGCACTCCGGGAGTGCCGGCAGAAGTGAAAACTTGAATATTTTGACATTTCGAATCGACGAATACCGTAGCAACAGAAGTAAACTATTTCACTTGCAAATTAGCGCGTGAGAACTTATTTTGAATTTGCTCAATAGCAAAACGGTAAAGGACGCGTGGACAAAATTACAAATTCATTTGCAGAATATGCTATTGCAAAAAGTGTTTAACGGCTTTATACTCTTACAAATAGCGTTCAGTTTTGAATGAAGTCGAATCGGCTATTAGCAAAATATAAAAGTTTGTGACCTCCTTCACATCAGACGTCACAAAAATCTGCCACGTGTTTAACAATTTTTTCCCATCCCAAAAAGTACTCAGCGCCGCTAAAGAAGTTTTTACTTCAAAAATGTTTTGTTCCGAAATTTTATTCATTTCATTGCTTTGCCTTTAAAAAATCTCTTAATTACAAGCTTTTATTTAGTTTCATCTGTCCCGTTGTCTGTCTGTATGTCTGTCTGTAATCAAATCTTGCAAGTTAAATTTGACCCACTTCCCGGTGACCGATAGAGCTGAAATGTTGGGTATAAGCAGTATAGTTTGGATGACAATTCAATATTATGGTACCATCGAGCTGATCTGATGATGGAGACAGAAGGTGGCCATGGGAATTCAGTACTTAACCGACGTAACCCCGTTGAGTTTGGCCTCGTTAGAATCGTCTCAATGAGTAGTTGATGATGGTATACAGAAAAGTACAGTCGGCAATAAAAGCTTGTACCAAAAATGATTTTTTTTACAGAAACTTGTTTAGTTTCACCTGTTTGTCATCAAATCTTGCAAACTAAATTTGACCCACTTCCCGGTGACCGATTGAGATGATTTTTTGGGTATAAGTATAGTTTGGATGACAATTCAATATTATGGTACCATCGAGCTGATCTGATGATGGAGACAGAAGGTGGCCATGGGAATTCAGTACTTAATCGAGGTAGTCCCGTTGAGTTTGAGCTCGCTAGAATCGTCTCAATGAGTAGTTGACGTTGGTATACTTGGTATACAGAAAAGTACAGTCGGCAATAAAAGCTTGTAAGTACCAAAAATTTATTTTTTGACAGAAACTTGTTTTCCATTTCATGACCTCGAGCATCTTTGCTATAACATAATTAAATAAATTTTATTTATCAAGGAAACTCCCATTCGTCTTCATTGACACACAGGCAAATCCGTTGGACATGCCACTTACGATTCACTTAGGGTGCTATTCCGCTGGTCCAAGTTCTTTGTCCAATGTGTATTTGCGTCTCACATTTGGCTTAAGGAGTGAGTGAGACGCAATGCACATTGGACAAAGATCTTGGACAAGTGGAATACCACCTTATCGCCGGACCGCTTAAGAACTTATCGTTCACCTGCGTACTTCAATGTCACACGTTGAAAGAAATAAATAACCATTGAAGTATTACAAGACGATATATCAAATAATCCCTTATTTTTCACCCGTTCTGCTAATGTAGAAAGAGTGACGTATCGTTTTGCCGAATGAATAATTAAATAGGTACCTACCTATACCTACCTAGGTATAAAAGTGACATAACAAAAATGGGATTTCAGCCAAAGCCTCGCATTTCATTTCGACCTTGTGCAACGTACCTAGAGTACGAAATGAAACCGTCAAACGCTGCAGCTTACAAAAAACAGCGGGTTATGTCGGAGATACAAGCGTAAATTATAAGTGCATACTTCTTATATTGCCTGGTTCGATCACAAAAGCATTAAATATTTTTTCTACTCCTGTACCGTTCTGTCATTTATATAGGCTCTAGCTCAAATACAATGACACCGATAATAAGTCGTCGAAAAACTTTATGCTCTATGGCCCATAAACGCACTGTTTAGTGTACTTTTATGGTTCATACATTTTTCATAAAAGTACTGTTTACCACGATGTCAAATCATGTAACTTTTTTTCAATCGGCCGCCATATTGCAGTGGTACCAACTTCATAAGCAAATTTTTCGAAATAAAAAGTTTTACTATCAAACATTTGTAGAACATAAATTATTTACTAAAATAAAAATAATGATCATGTATTAGTGTACATACATATTTTACCAATTATTGGTATTATTTATAAATATAAACCGATTCGATTCGGTTCGGGTCCGGATTCAGTTTAGTTCGGATGGCAAGTTCAAGGAAATTAAAAACAAAACAGACCATAAACAAGAGGTGTCAATGTGTCATATTTCTAATTTCCCACCAAAGTTCCAATTCAAAATGAAAAGACGAAATATGATATCTATTCGTTATTTATAACTTATTAAGATTTTATTCGTGTTTGTGAAGTGAAGAAAACTACGTGTACGTTCCTTTTAAAATGTACGAAGAAGAAAATAACTGCACCGCTGAAGAAATTGCGTGAGTAGTTTAGAACTAACGGAAAAACTACTGCTGAAAAGTCAAATGCTATTTATTTAGAATTAGTCGTAGATAAAGTATTGTATGCAACGGTGTATAACTTGGTCTTAAAACGCTAGTGGCGTCTTTAATTGCGATGCTCGCCAAGGCTCGCATCGCAACTCACGCCACTCGCGTTTTAAGACCCTACTTATACAACAGTTGCATAAAATACTATAATGTGTTCGAGTAGAATTGCGAACACGTTGAAAATACGACTGGTATGTGAAAGTGATGAACCAAAATGAAGGCTTGGGTGACGAACGTTTTCATAGTTTTATGTACCTACGGAAATGGATCTAGCTTGGACCGGAGGTTTGTAATAGGTACTCGTACTATACCCGTAGTAATCAAAAGTCAATTTATACTGGTAAGAATATGGTGAGTTTGAAAACTGATTTTTTGAAACTTTATTGAGTCAAGTTATGTTTGAGATTATTTAATGTAGCCGACTTTTTATAAAACTGTCTGTTGAATTTGGAATCTTGTACCTAGAACTGTAGAGTCGCTTTTTGAATGGACTACTTTGATGTAATTCGGCCAACTCAAATAATGTCAAGTATACAGGGAGCATTTTAACTGATCGCATTAGGATTAGGAAGACCTTAAAGACAATAGCCGTTCGAAACCACTTCGAAATTATTGATATATTTGTACGTTTGCTACGCGAATATCGCATTACATGAAATTTTATTTGTTGACGTAGACAGATTGCTGAGGTTATCGACTTTGTTTTTTTCAAAGCAACATTGCCAACGTGAATTACAAGTGTGTTTCCCTACCCATGATAAGTGTTCTTTTGACTGTTTTTTTATTGTATTGTGTTGTATTTTTTTTTTTTTTTTGAGGTTTATGTTTGTTGTGGTATGAGTGATAAGGGGACGAACTGAAAACCAGCGCTGTACAGCATTCCACTGTCACAGCACATGCTGAGTTCGTTCCTTTTGTCACACAAATAATCTTGTTAATGGTTTTACCTTTATATCTATTTTGCTTATACTATTTGTGTGACAATAAACATTTTCTTTCTTTCTTTCTTTCAATTTCATTTCATACCGCTATAGTCGAACAAAGAAGTAGTCACATACGCACTGATCAAATACTGGTATATCACTTTCGACATAGAGATTCTACTCTCGTAACTACCCGAGAGCCCTTTGGGTCACGGACACGTACTTCTTGCATTCTAGTTTTATATCAACGTATTTTTCAAAAAATACTTATCTCTCCCAAATAAGCCTAGTTTTCGGGTTTTAAGGTAAGATATGGCAGTCTAAAACCTACGTCATATCTTGGAATTAGGTCCTAATACTGCCAAAGCGGACCCCAGACTCCTTTTTAGGTACAACCCATGGTATAACAACACAGGTCGTACTCTCTTCCGAGACTCGCGAACCACGTGACTGTCACAAGCCTACGTCATCACGCTGTTAAATGCCGTTTGATGACGTAGTGTGTCAGTCACGTGGTTCGCGAGTCTCGGAAGAGAGTACCTGTGTTGTTATACCATGGGTACTTACAATCAGAAAAACACTAGGAGGACGATAAGTGTTGTGTCATGTACGTTATGATGTTAGCTTGGCATGGAAGCCCCAGTACGGCTATCAAAGATCTACCCGCGAGCTTTGTCGCGGCGACATAGACTATTCGTCTCTTTGTAAGCGTTCTAATTAGAAGGCGACAGATAGTCTATCTCGCCGCGACACAGCTCACACCGTGTAGACTGTAGAAGTTTTAAACGGTGGCCAAGCTCCTTAACAAATATTTTACCAAGAATATCCTCAAACGCGAGATATAATTTATTGGCAACGCGTCCCTTGGGTCACCGGTAGCGCCCGCCGCGGGCACCGGCCATTTGCTCGGCCCTCACCACCGTAGTTTACAAACAACGCTTAAGAAGTGTCTTAAGCAAACCAGTTTAGCTCTGAACCCTAATAGTTAGTTGCACTCCGGGAGTGCCGGCAGAAGTGAAAACTCAAATGACATTGTAATAGTTTTTCGATCAGGTCACGTGTCCGTCTTACGAATTTTCAATCTCTCGCATCTTACGGTCACGTGACCTGTGGCGAGTTTAACCATTTTTCCCCATCACAAACAGTGCACAGCGCCGCTAAAGAAGTTTTTACATCAAAAAAAAAAGAATGTTGAATTTTCTCAGAATAGGATTCAAAATATAGTCACATGGAGAGAAAAATAACACAAGACAATAACTAATCACAAAGTTGTATCCAAAGTTTTAAGAGGGGGTATACTCGGTCCCTTTTCCGCAAAACGCACCTTCACACGAAACGATTGTGACGTACACATTACAATTCAGTACAATTTGGGTCTGTTTTTTCACATAATACCAAAATAGAGAGTGGGGTTGTCAGGGAGCATGACATGATTATTTTGGGGAGTAGCTGCTCCATTGCGAAGCTTTGTAGTCAGGTAGTTCTAAATGTCATCCTTTGTATGGGAGACAGAGACAGTTCATTTGTTTTAATGCTCATTTGAAAAGTTACGTAGTTACCCTGTTTCGGTAGGCAATACGAGTATAGTCCAATTTTTATGAACTGAGATCATGACACGTAGCGCTAACCTTTTTATGAAAAATTTTGCACGCGCTGCCAACAATCAATAGCCATTGATGAGTTCAGCTGCAAAATAAGTGCTGTCAAAAATGTCATTTTTGGTACAAGCTTTTATTGCTGACTGTACTTTTCTGTATACCGTCATCAACTACTCGTTGAGACGATTCTGACGAGCCCAAACTCAACGGGTACTTACGCCTGTTAAGACCTGAATTCTCATGGCCACCTTCTGTCTCCATCATAAGATCAGCTCGATGATATCATAATATTGAATCATAATAATTAAACCCAAAATTTCAGCTTAATCGGTTGATGATATCTGCTTCAAAATTGAGTTGCACATACATACATTGCAAGTTAAATAAAAGCTTGTAAAATAGACTATGCTTTGACAGCATTGCAATATTTAATCGCGGGATTAACCTTTTGTAGAGACTAGCTTTTGCCCGCCACTCCGTCCGCGTGGAACTCGTTTATATCGTAGCTCCATACAAACTTTCACCCCACATTTCACCCCATTGGGTGAAACTATCCAATGTCCTTCCCCGGATTCGAACTATCTCCGTACCGGATTTCATCTAAATCGGTTCAGCAGTTTAAGCGTGAAGAGTAACAGACATACAGACAGACAGACAGACACACTTTCGCATTTATAATATTAATTATGGATAGTTTGGATGAATGAGATGAATAAAGATGGTTGATAAAGGTTGTAAATAGCGCTGACGTATTTCTTCGATATTACTGAGCAGCGAGTTTTTAGGATGACGTTTGACAAAGTACCGCCGGAAGCGGTAGTTATATAACTCTGTTGTTTTATTGGCCGAGCAAACATTAAGCCCTGGTTCCCACTATGTCGTCTGTCGGGACGATTTTTTATCGTGTGTCGTAGTGGCAGAACATTTTATATGAAGCTGTTCACACTTGTCGGACACCAATTTGTATGGCGACGACACGTCATGATAAAAAATCGTCCCGACAGACGACATAGTGGAAAACAGGGGTTAGGAAGAACACTAAAGCGACTTATATATAAATGTAAGGGCCAAGGAAATTTAAAATTCTAAAAAACCAGTATATTTTTTTCTATATCCATCCTCGTCACGTTCCATGGTCTGACTTTTACTTTATACACCTAGTGCGGGAAAATAAACATTGTGATTAACGTGACATCTAGGTACATTCACCGCCAAGAATAGAGAGCTACGCGCTACGCTCGTAGCGCTCGTAGCGTCTCGTAGTCGTGATGATGATGATGACACTCGTAGCCGGTCCCGTGGTTTTCCCGCCAAGTACCGGCGTAGGCACCTGATGAGATGAGATGGGTACCTGACAGTGAAAGTGAAGGTTGTTTGCATTAGATTCTACGTTGTAATCCTTTGTTGAAACGAAAAACCATAGAAAATTCCACTTCCCATTTCACCTTCATAGCGGATGACTTTTGGAATTAAAAATATTCTATGTGATTTCGTGGAACTATCTGCATGACATACCTTGGTTTACCCTTGTTTTACCGACAAACGAGCCATCGAATGTATATTGCGCAGAATTTTCATTTCGCTGAAAACCATTTTTTTCAGAATCAATATAAAACCTACACTAACATAGCGCCCAAGTTAATAATGTACCTAAAACTAACAAATATGGATGTCTTTACTCCGAAATAAATATTTATTATTATTATCTTTATTAAATTTTCTTCTTAAGCTAGGTTTTTACAATAATTATATAAAAAGTAAAATATAAAACTATACATACAAGACATAAAATTATTGTAAAAACCTAACCTAGGGTACCGCCGGCAGCGAGGCGGGGCCTAAGCTGCCGGTGGTCAGGGCGACAGAGACAGGAACCTCCTGACGATCCGCGCAGTATCCAGGAGTACCGCCTTCTGTATCTGACCCTTGATCCAGCCATCTAGCGAGAGTCTCTTGAGGTGATGGTTGAGACTCTTCGCTATTAAACCGTTCGCCGAAACGACTATCGGGACGATGATCGTCGAATGAACATCCCACATGGCGGTTACCTCGTGAGCCAGGTCTAGGTACTTGCTGGCTTTGTCCTTCTCGGCCTTCAAGAGGTTCTCGTCATGGGGGATGGTGATGTCGACGAGCACTGCCTGGCGTTTCGATCGATCAGTCAGCACGATATCAGGCCTATTGGCAAGAATAGTCCAGTCTGTGATGACACATCGATCCCAATAGAGCGTGGCACGACCATTTTCGAGAACTGGCGCAGGTGTGTACTTATAGTAAGGCACTTCGGAGACCACAAGACCGTATACAAGAGCAAGTTTCTGGTGAATAATTCTGGCTACAAGGTTATGTCTGTGCAAGTACTCGCCGTTAGCAAGATGACCACAACCGGAGATAATATGCCTGAGTGACTCCCCGGGACGGCGGCATGCCCGACAAATGTCGACCGTACCGTCCTTCAGGATATACCTCCGGTAATTCTTCGTCATGACAACTTCGTCCGCAATTGCACAGACAAAATCTTCGGTTTCCCCGAAGAGATCCCCGAAACGTAGCCAGTTCACCGACGCGAGCAGATCTACATCGGGCCCTGTGAGGGCCTTGTAGAACCGCCCGTGTACCTCCTTGCTCCTCCACACCGCCTTGCGGTCCTCGGCGCTCATTACTTTAAGTCTGCGCCAGTTCTCGTTTGCCAAGGAGAGCGGGGTGAAGTTTCCGTCTACTGCTACTACCTCGCGATGCATCCCACACTCGTTGTTTAGGAAATAATCCCTGAGACTGCACACCTCGCGGTTGTGGAGGTCTTTGGCATTTAAAAAGCCGCGACCTCCACACTTCCGCGTGATGTACAGTCTCATAACAGACGAGCGTGGGTGTAGCATGCGATGCGCAGTAAGCAGTACTCGGACTCTTCGGTCCAGGGCATCCAGCTCAGTCTGAGTCCACCTTAGTACGCCAAAGGAGTAAGTAAGCAAGGGTATCACCCAGGCGTTGAAAGCGCGCACCTTGTTGCCGCCCGACAAAAGACTATTAAGTACTTTGGTCAGGCGACAAAAGAAGCGCTCCTTCACCGCCCGCTTTACGCCCTCACCCTCAATACCCAATGACTGTGACATACCAAGATACTTATAGGTTTCTGCTTCGGAGATAGATTTGAGGGACATTGTCTCGGAAAGTTGCAAATTGGTTGAATTTACCACTTTCCCCCGCTGTACATGCATGACCGCACACTTATCGACACCAAATTCCATTTTGATGGCGCTACTGAAGACTTCTGTTGTTTTCAGTAGTTCCAACAGGTCATTTCCATTCGGTGCAAATAGTTTAAGGTCATCCATGTAGAGCAGATGAGAAATGACCTCACCCCCTCTCCGAAGCCGGCAACCTAGTCCTGAATCCTTCAGCAGGGTGCTAAGCGGATTCAGCGCTAGGCAGAACCACAAAGGACTCAGACTGTCGCCCGGGAAGATCCCACGTTTATTCCTTATAGAGTCCTGCGGACCAGAAGGGCAATCTCCTCCCCCCGGTTGACGAAGGACTGTGGTCCACTGCCCCATGCAAGCGCCTAAGAAGGATCTCAGAACTGCATCAACTTTATACAACTCTAAGATCCTCCTCAGCCATGAATGAGGCACCGAATCGTAGGCCTTCTTGTAGTCAATCCAGGCGGCCGAGATGGCCCCTTTGTTCCGCCGGACTCGTTGGCAAATGGTCATGTCTATGAGGAGGAGCCCCTTTAGTACCACGAGACCCAACCTTATTATTATTATTTTTAAGGTGCTGATTCACTTGAACATTTACTTGTAACGAGCATTGTAATAACAAAATGAACAGGAGCGGTTTAGTGAGCACTAGCAAGCATTTTCACGAGCTTTTTTGCGAAACGACAAAAAATTTGCTACCTGCTTTTTGCCGAGCCGAGCCGTCCCTCTCCGCCCACACTCCCAGCATTTACTAGAGCTTTCACTAGAATGAGCGTAAAAATGATCGTAGCCATGTTGCTGTGAGGTGTGAGTTGTTTAGTTCGACAAATAGTTTTAACCGACTTCAAATCAGTACCCAAAACGCTTCAAGTGTGCTTATAAAATTTGAAGATTTCCTTCGATTTCGATCGATCCCATTATCAGTTCCTGTACTACCTAAGAAGGATACCCTTTCTAACAAATAAAGAATTTTCCAAGTTTCAAGGAGCTTCCAGAAATCTCTAAGCACTCGATCCCAGGTAAGTATATTAGAATGTTGTGCCATTGATTTGACTTGTCACGCTACTATATTATACATGGTTATAATGATTTAAATTTATTTTATGAAAAAATGGATATTATATTAAAAAAAACTTGTAAAAAGAATTCTTACAAAAAAATATTATGTGGGGATTTTAATGTTGACATCTTAAAAACGAACAATATCACATTAGAATTTGAGTATTTCTTTCGGAGTTACGGTCTAGTACTAGAGACCAGGGAGCCGACAAGGCCCATATTGTAATGTAAATACACATCACACAGACAGCACATTTATATGGTGTTCCTCAGGGAAGTGTGCTGGGTCCACTCTTATTCCTTGTCTACATTAATGACCTTCCCAAAATCAATCGTCACCCTATGGTGCTCTTCCCCGATGACAGCACTTCAATCATTCAATGTGACAATGTTAATGATTATGAACAAGACACAAATATTGTATTGGACAATATAATTACATGGTTAAATAAGAATGACCTATTAATAAACCTGACAAAAACTAACTTAATGCACTTCCGACAACGAACACAAAACATTGACTTGTATGTACACTTCCGAGGCACACAAATTGACAAAGTAGAAGTAACAAATTTTTTAGGGCTAATGATAGCCAGCTTGAATGGAAATATCATATTAAATATGTGGGTAAAAAGTTGTGTAAAGCGGCCTACGCACTTTTTAGACTATCAACGACGGTAAATCGAGAAGCTATATTAACGGCCGATTATGGTATTGTAGCCTCGGTATTAAGGTATGGAGTTATATTCTGGGGTAACTCGGTTGATAAGGATATAGCTTTCGAATCGCAGTGACGTTGTATAAAAGCAATGTGTGGACTAAAATTTAGAGATTACTGTGCCTCCTCTTTTAAATCGCTTAAAATACTAACACTGCCATCCTTATACATACTTGAAGTTGCTATATTTGTCAAGTCCAACCCCAACTTATTCATGAGCGTCTCACAAGGCCGGAGACTTCCAACACGGCAGCATTACAAATCCATATCCATACTTAATATTATAAATGCGAAAGTGTATGTGTTTGTTTGTTTGTTTGTCCGTCTTTCACAGCAAAACGGAGCGACGAATTGACGTGATTTTTTAAGTGGATACAGTTAAAGGGATGGAGAGTAACATAGGATAGTTTTTATCCCCGTAATCATCTCCTAAGGGGGTGAGATGGGGGGGTAAAAGTTTGTATGGAGCTGCGATATAAACGAGTTCCACGCCGACGGAGTCGCGGGCAGAAGCTAGTACAAAATAAAAACTCTGGAATGTTGCAATACGGCGCTGATGAGAAAAAGGCTTCATCTTAGGCATGGCACCGAGAATATTTGATAAAATTCCAGATAAAATTATATCACTTGACATACGTAACTTGTTTAGTTGACATTATTCCTTATCGACAAATGCTATTATTCAATAAATGACTTTTTTAATGATAATGATGGCAAAACTATGTATTGATAGTAGTACTAGTGTAGTTACTGATTTGATTATTATTGTATGGATGCTTTATTTCAGTTACATAAGAGAATGACTTGCTTATTGCATAGCTGCATGCAACGATTTTTGTACACCTGCATTGCGGGTAAAACATAGTGCTCTTATATATCTGTTCATGTAACATCCTTCACTGTAACCTATGTTTAACAAAATAAATATTCTGACTCTGATTCCAAATCGGTCCAGGAGTTTTCGAGTAATTGGCGAACATTCATGAAAAGGTTCCGAAGAATTGGAACCTCGCGAATGCTCGATGTTCCGTAACAAGTGAATGGTCAACTCTATCAGCACTTAATACGCGGGCATCCCGCGCTTATCAAGAAGCACAGTACAAGCCCTATTGAGCTTACTATGGGACTAGGTCGATTTGTGTAAGATTGTCACATAAAATTTATTTTATTTTATTTATATACCGGCCTAGCACCGGCAAAATTAAATGATGTAGTGGCCTTAACCATTTACAACATTAGTATGGATGGGGTAGTTAATCATAACAGCTCAGACGTTTCGGCGGTAATATAAACAATTTAAGCGAAAGCTTCGAACCATATTTCAAACTCCGGATCCTACGTCACTGTAGATCTATTACGGCCTTTGTACTATCTTAGTTCCGTTCCGTGCTTGTCAGCGCAGAATTAAGCCATTAGGCGGGCGATGACGCGGCGCTTCGCTCGCTTCACTGGTCGCTCGGTAGGCAACGTCTTACAGCGAGCAAGAACAAATCTATGGGCATTTTCATTCTTAGATGTTAAATGTAACTTGAGTTATATTTAGGTCACGTCATCTGTTAGTCTTGTGACGAAATGTATGCATTTGACGTTAACCTTCTTTGTAACGACCTCGTAACCTTCCGTCTATCTTATTTATTTATTTATTTTATTTCTATGCTGTTATATACATCTTGTAAGGCTATTTTTTTTTTTCATACGTTGCCTAAATTCATTTCCATGGTTCAGGGGCTTAAATGTATCAAAGGAGCAGCCTTGTCCTGTGTCAGATAAGAATATACGTTGAAATTCCTTAGTACGCCAACTACATCTTTCCCAGTTTCGCCATTTATAGCTACACCCTTTTCTTGATATTGTATCTTACAAGATACACAAATTTTGATGTTCTTTTTGTTTTTTGTAATAGACAATTTTTTTGGCTCTACAAGGCGCAAACGAGACTTGAACTCACATTTTTTTTGTTATTTGCCAAGAAAAGGGTTAAACCAAGAACTCTTGTTTGATTTCCGCACATACAATTTATTTATTTATTAGGCACACAAAACAGATAACATTTATTACATAGATTGTACAAGATAAATCAGGGGTTCTGGTTAGGAATGCCATTCAAAACATGTATTGTTCGCTACTAGCCCGGGCTTGCAAGACTCTACTCGGTTGATGCCAGGGCTGGGCCCGACGAGTTCCTGACCCGAATAGAGGCCTGGACTAGAACGACCGGTATAACCCCGCTAAGCTATAGCTTCCAAGAAGCGTGGCATACCGAAGATGCGCCAGGTATCGGTCCGGTACAAAACAAAACGTGCTTTTACCTTGATGGAAGCTTCATCCGCCGTTGTACAGGGCGGCTTCGATATGTGAATCTGAATGTATGAGTATTAGTGTGTGTGTCGAGGCCGTCGCGTGTCCTGGTGAACACTTCCTGGCTCCTGGATGATAGTTCACCACGTACTACTACACTACCGACACTAAATTTATCACTTCAGGCTCCAAACACTGGCAGGCAAAAACAAAACTCCTCGATATGAGCGCCTGGCCTCAATTATGAACTGATTCCAATTAACATAAATCAAATGTCCCGAATTCTTTCTCAAAAATCAAATACAAATCAAAGAATGGGTTGTTCAAACCCCGCAAGGGCAAAATTCTAGGTTATACTACTAAAAATGGCAGACGTCAAACGTCAAAAAGTGACGTGTCTTTTTCTTCCCCGATTGTCAACCGAGTGATACCCGCGGTAAAAGACCGGTCCCGAACATGTATGCACAGCATGATTACAAGTAACAAGGCGCGAAAACTATCCTAAAACTACACTAAAATTATACATAACAATATTATGCTTAAGCATGCGAACTAGATCATAAGTATGTATCATTATTTTATGTTTACATTTACATAAGAGCAGAAAAGAAACAAAAGAAAACCAAACAAAAATAAATAAGAATTAAGAACACTAATTTCACCAATCTTAATTTAAGTTCAGAGGTTAGGAGGTTAGGACGTTAAGAGGCAGGATGACAGAAAACTTCGACTAATTGTCTCCTTAATGTCGTAATTATCAATACAGGCTGAACCCAATGCGATAATGTAGCAAAAAAAAATCTATTATAAATATTATAATAACTATCTTCTTCTTAGTCGTCGTTTTACTCTTGACAGAGTGGTCGTGGTCATCATTTCAGGTGTTGGTAGCAAGCTTCACAACACATCGCCATTCTCTCTGGCAGTCGCCTTCCTTATGCTTGCGTGTAGCGATGCATCTACTGCAGCTTTAATCTGGTCTGTCCATCTCATTTCCGTCTATAGATGGTACAATATATTTTTTCAATCATACAATAAAATTGTTCTTCATAATAAATAGGCTGCGAAGTATTTTTTTTTTTTTTTTTTTTTATGATATAGGAGGCAAACGAGCAGACGGATCACCTGATGGTAAGCGATTACCGCCGCCCATGGACACCTGCAACACCAGAGGTAAGTTTCAGGTGAGTTTTGCGGTGAGAGAGCAAAAAATTTGCCTGCTAAAGTGACCTTCTTTTGTTTTAGTACCTATCAATTCGTGACGCAACATCCAGGCGTTCAGTCATTGAAAAACTTGGAGATTTGTGCACTGGTATCCCTATATGGTGCCTCTACGCTCATCCGTCTATCTCTACTTGGCTGGCAATCCCTATTTCCCCTAGTTTTACATATTGACTAGGGCTCAGTGCGATAAATGTGAGTTTATAATATTTTCTATTACTTAGCGCGTAATAACTATAACGACGATTACTTGGAACTTGTGCAGAAACGACAAAATGAATTGGAACACTTGGAATTACATTTTATGATACAAATATTTCAATGGTTATATTAAATCATAGGATATATTAAAGGTCGGAAATGGTGCCTTAGGGGGATGGAAGTGAGGATTTATAGGCAATTTTTCCACCGGAACTAAGCTCAGCTATGTTTTCATACTACTGACATTGGCATGGCTGATTTGTTCTTATGCAAATATAGCCTACTACTTACAGTAGTATTTTTCAGGACAGTGCTGTTTGATTAAACCAATCTTTAATCTCATCGCTCCGCCGCGCCGCCGCCCGACCGCAGCCTTGCACCCCTAAAATTTGGCCATTAACCTGACTTACGATGTTTATGGAGGACCAGGTTACGCAGTGTACGAGAAAGGGTTTTTAATTATAGCTTTTTAAATAGAGCTTATGCAACAAATATAATATTAGATACACATTCAACAAAAAGTCATGTATAGCGATTTTTAAGTGGTTTCTTAAAAGGGTTAATTCGAAGGTAGGAAGGGTCATTTCCCATTCCAATCTAATTTCAATGTGTTCTGACACGTTAGCTATATAGCTAACGTGTCAGAACACAATACACGCCTTTTATAATAGAAGGCGCATATCAAAAAGATAGCGCCATTTGATTGGCATTGGGTGGCAAGACTAAACGACCTTCATACTCGTACTGAGTTATTTACTTAGTTAATTTTATAACCAGTTGTTTTAAAATATTACATTATTAGTTGCCTGCCTATCCGTGTTATTTTTTTATGGCGAAAAAAAATACTTGTACTTACTTAATTATAATATGGAGTTTGCTTCCTGGAAAAAATAAAAAAATAAATATGCAATCAATACTTTATTTGAAAAAGGTTTTTTTATTCCTGTTCCCAATGGGGAACTCCTTGCAATAAATCAGAATTTACAGCATTTAATTTTAATTATTTTACTGTATGCCTCCTATACCGTTAAAAAAAAATCAAAATTGTACCAACGAGAACAAGAAATGTAAGCAAACTACGAGCAAAACATAAATAACCGTTCCTACAGGCTAGACAACAAACTTATGCCAATGTCATAAAGACTCTAATAAGTGCAAACGTTCTTCACTTGGTCGGTATTCGCAATATGAACGTTTGAAAAATCGTGCTCAACGTTATGTAAATATCGCAAAATTATGAAATTACACTAACCCATCAGTAATGCACTGTTTTGCAGACACTATAGTATTTTATTCTAGCTGCTTCACCTCTTATAGTTATTTATGATACAAGTGTGGAAAGTAGGTGATTTCCGACGAGTGTCATTTTTATACATGAGCGAGTGAAGCGAGCGAATGTATAATTCGACACGAGTCGGAAATCATCTTTACGCGCGTGTATCATACAACATTTTACTATGCCTTGTGTGAGGAAATATATTAAATGTTGAAATCTTGGTTTAAAATAGATGTAGGTTAAAATTGAAGAACCCAGGTAGATTGTCAGCCTACTTATTATCTGGAATTGCATTTAACAACTTCTCCACATCTTTTGCTGTCAAGCGTATTCACTTAAAAGTTAAAACCATTATATTGTGGTTTTAGAACACAATTAATGTTGAGTAACTCAATATATTAAACCACAAACAGACGCTGTACCGTCGTAGTTCTAAGAAACATACTGACACTATTGAAACGCAATAAATCATTATTATTATTATTGATTACTCACTTTCACTCGACCTTTTTAACATATTTACATAAAATAACTACACAAAACTCACAATAAACAACAATGGCGGGCTTTTAGATACATGCGCGGTCAACATATGCGCATTGCGCATGTGCAAGCCGCCATACTGTCGTATTGTAAAAGGCATTAGAAAGAAATGCGTTCAGCCAAACTGATGAACATTAAGTGAATATTTAAAATTAATTTATTTATTAACCAAATTCAAAATTCATAAACATTAATAAATCATTTTATACGTTATTGGTATTTCTTTTATATATAAGAAAACGTGTAATTGAAATATTTGTAAAACTTTTTTCGATTAATAAAAACTCTTAGTGTCGGGCTGACGACGGACTTTGAAAATTAAAAAAAAATTGAAAAGTAAAAAGCACTAGTGCGAAAAAGTGGCACTTTCTGCACGATTTTAGTGCTTGGAAAACGCTCTTTTCGAGCACATGCATTGTAAAATATGTTTTACCACCATCCGTACCTAAGTTGACGAAAACAAAATTTTGCATTGACTCCCGACCCGGATTAGGTCACTCGATCCGTGGTAGGACTAGCAGCAGCCTAGTGTCATATGTGTCTTTTTACGTATAACCGATGTCGCTGCCTACCTCATTCCTAACGTAATTCGCGGTTAAGTTACGTTACGTAGCTGTATACAATATGAAATGTACGTGTATGTCTAAATGTCATATAGAATTGGGACATATAATTGAGTAAATATATCAAAAACATAACAAATTCTCACACTCCTTAGCAAACTATGTAGTATGAAATGTACGTGTATATCTAAATGTCATATAAAATTGGTACATATCATTTGGTAAATATATCAAAAACATAACAAATTCTCACACGCCTTAGCAAACTATGTAGTATATGACTAGAAATCACATTATTTAAGGCAACTAATAACAATTATTCGATAGCCAGCTACATAAAATTACTAATTCCAAAAAATAATTTCATAAATACAATTCCAATCAGCAGTATCACAGCCACTTCCAGTATTACTGCCACCGCCGTCAAGTCTGCTATTACTGGCATAAGACCTCCCACAATATCAGCTTCTCTATCACAAGTTCTGCTACCTCTGCTACTGCCTTACCCTGTTCCATTTCCAACCGCATTTCCACCTCCTCTGTATTCTTCTCGTCATCTCTGCTTACAAGCCTGCGGCATTCATATTACCATTTCTGTGTAATATGAATGCCGCAGGTTGTCAGCTATATGCTGCGGCATTTCCGTTATCATTTGTCACATTACTATATCAACTCCTTGCCAATTCCACCACCACTTCCGCCATCTTTGCAATCTACGTCATCACTCCTGTTTCCGCTATTCTTAGTGCCTTTCACACTATCCGTTTCATCTCTGTACTCTGATTCATTTCCTTCTGCACCTCTACCACTGTTATATCCTGTGCCATTCGCAACTCCTCCTCGACCATCATCATTCTCGATTTCATATGTACGGACACCTCTCATACCGCTATAACGTTTGCTACTTCCAATACAATATCTACCATTATGAGAACCTAAACCTCTATCAAAACTATTGCGACCGTTCTGTTCAAGACTGGCATTATGATAATATCCTTGAATGGCTTCTAAATAGCTGGGCGGAGGGTCTTCAATTTGTTTCAATGCCATATTGGCATGGCGTGATGCGGATTGGTAGGAATCGTGATTCTCGTTGACTGAATAACATTGGTGAGTATTCTCGTTGTTAGTGGAAGTACGGTTGAACCTGTGATCAATATTAGAAGGACCGACGTTAACCGAAGGCTTGAAACTGTGATCGATGGTTGGATAAATGAAACCATTATCAAAGTTAGGATAGTTAAACCCGTAATCTCTACTTGTAGGACAGACAAAACCAATACCAGGATTGGAGCGGTTGAAACCATCATCAATGTTGTCATAAGTAATCATCCTCTGATCACTGTTTGAATGATAGTTGTAACCGTGATCAATGTCAGCGTTGACATGATCAACGTTGGTGAACAGGTCCTGGAACTCTTGGCCAGCGTGGCTTGCGGAATGGCTCCAATCCTCTTCAGGTGCAAAGGCTATGGTTTGCATATGGTTTGTCCGAGGTAAACTTCTGTCACGTTCTGTTGTTTGACAGCATGTACAGAAATAAAGTGTGAAGACAACTATCCCGGTCACAACCTGGAATGAAAATATCAAATTATAATATTATAGAATATACCAGCTTAATTTACAAACAGATAAAGATGAAGATGCATTAAAATTCCTCGGAAGTATGTTTCAACGGTCTTAGTGCGAAGGCTTAAGGGAATAAATGACCATGTATATATGATATTATAATATATTGAGTCAGTGGTCAGTACATCAAACATAATACATGTCTACTTAAAATAAGTACATTTTACCTATTTCGTTCATCTTCTAATGTTTACACAAACAATAATATCTTGTCAAATAAACCCCTATTTTTATAGCAGACTTGAAAAAAAAAGCAGACGTCAACCACTCATCATCAGATTTAATAAAAGACTGAAATTATATTTTTATACACGTCCACTATAATCTTTAAATTAGAACCCCGCAAACCATAACGCAATGGAATACTTTTATTCTGATGAAAAAGATTATGCTCTATGGACAATCGAAATAATAATTATTCAACTGTACACAGAACTGAAATGATTTTTGACCAATCACGAGGCTCGATTTCCAGAAGACATCAACGCAGACATCGACGCGCAAATAAAAAAGCGGTTGGTTGCACTTCGTTTCAGAAGAGCGATTTTCAATAGATACCAAGTTTGTTTAATAAATTATTATTTCCGTTTACTCGTAGAAAAAGTATCGTATGCAATAGTTATATAATTAGCTTTTTAACTCTCGTACCTTAATTAGGCCAATCGGCAAGCTTCGTGGCCTAAACGTGGTACTCGACTGAAAAAGCATACATTATATAACGATTGCATAAAATACTATTGTTAAGAATTGTGATTATTTAAGTTGACCAAATTGCATCAAAGGCATCAAAGCAGTCCATTTAAAAAGCAACTCTACCGTCCTAGGTAAAAGATTCAAATTCCGATAACAGATGTTATAATAAGTCGGTCACATTGAATAACCTCAACAAGCCTTCATATAGCTACGTATAATAATTATTAGTATAAGCAAGTACAGTATGCGACTTTGTACGATTATCCGGTAATCACCAAAATTATTTCTATTTCTAAAGATATTTCACCGAATAGAGAACAGATCTTCACAATGCAAATATTTGTACTAATACCTATTCTTCTTATTTAGCCTAGGCTCTTGTCCGTGGAGTAAAATCCAACATTTTCTGCATTCCATAATTTTTATTTCTCTAGTTACAGGATAAAGCAGTTAGACTTAGGTACTTTTAATTTGTGCCTATTGTGCGAGAAAAATAAGAATATATATAGTTTGAACATAAATAAAACATTGTTAATTAAGTACGTTATTATTACTGTTAAAAAAATATTTTTTTGACTATTACCATCTCGTCAAAATGAATAAGCTACTATATATAATAAGCTAAATACTTCATTAAACGCGGTTGGAGGCCGCTAGTATGAAATTAAGATAATCATTTTAACTAGAGAAAAATATAGCTGTCAACTTACAAAACTTAGTAAGATCGCCACGACTGTCAATTCCATTTCCGTAATATTTGTTCCCCTCACTAGCCTCACGACTCAGACTCACAACACATTAGCGACTATTACGTTCGATTGTTTCGCCAAGTAACTTTGTCAGCGAACAATCCCAATTGAACTAACAAAAATATTACGAAACTGCTAAAAAAAGCACTAATTTGTTTCTTTACTCCAATACAATACCAAATTTAACACTACCAAACACGGTTTATTTTTGATTGACGGAACCACGGAGCACGCGAAAATTGAAACAAAAATGCGCCGTTGAATGTAGTCCATGTTTGTGTACCCCACTGTTTTCCAGCTGCAGGAATGAGTCTAATTTTTCAAAGGAACTTTCGACACTGTGAATCAGCGTGCTGAATGTTTTACTGAACAGACGTCGCGTTTGGATGGCGTCACTATTATTTGTATACACTCGCCAAGGTCGTGCTATGCCAAAATAGCGTGCGAAATGTGCAGATAATAAGATATATGCTTCTACACAACGGTCTTTATGTCTTTGGTATAAGATTGAAAATGGCCTGGCTTGTATTTTTCTATTTCACTTTCGCTGCGATGTTGTAAAGGAAAGGTGTGGTACGGCTTTCCTCAATACTCCTCCAATTCTGGGAAAGCCAAACCTAGGTATATCAACAATTTATATTAAATTGTTGCTAATTTCTATTTCATCTGTTATATCTTGACATTGTTGATATTCTGCATAATTAAACTGTATTCCAATTGAAATGTTGACATCATTATTTTAAATAGAATATTGATAGTTAGCCTTTTTATAAAATTGTTGTTAATTCTATTTTTTATCTATTATATCATGGCATTGTTGACATCCTGTATTATTATACAGGATGTTAACGGGGTCATGATCCGGAATGACAAAAAGCGTATAAGATGATCATACTGAACAACCTTTCCCATGGGACCAACCACGAAATCGCAAAAAAAAAGAGCCAATTAAGAGTTAACTGTGAGTTAACTGCGATTTAATTGAGAGTTAATGTATGGAATACCTGGTTTTTTTTTGGCGATTTCGTGGTTGGTCCCATGGGAAAGGTTGTTCAGTATGATCATCTTATTCGCTTTTTGTCATTCCGGATCATGACCCCGTTAACATCCTGTATAATGTAAATGAATTAAAAAATAAAATGATAAAAACTTGCATGCTTAGTAAAGCAGAATGTATTGGACACCAAATGTTTGTTCCACCTTGTTTTGTACTACATTCTAGCAATGAATAAATGATTATGATTAACAAAGTGATTGTTAGGAATCTAGACACAAAAATGAAATTGTTTATTTTGTTCCAAAATGCTCCTCTCCTTTTTAAGACCACCTTCAACATTGTACTTATTTAACAAGCTTTTATTTTTAACTTGCAATGTAACTGTTTTTTCGAGTGGTTTTTGCGACGCAATTTTGAAGCAGATGCGTTGAACTGATTGAGCTGAAATTTTGGGTTTAAGTATGACAATTCAATATTATGGTACCATCGAGCTGATCTGATGATGGAGACATAAGGTGGCTATGGGAATTCAGGACTTAACAGACGTAACCCCGTTGAGTTTGGGCTCGTTAGAATCGTTTCAACGAGTAGATGGCAGTAAAAACTTGTACAAAAAGTGATTTTCCTAGATTTAAGCAATTATTGGTCTTAATGCTGTGGTTGTTTTTCAAGTAATCAATTCGTTTAACTCCCTCATACTTCACAATCGCATTTCAGTATGTTTTTGTATGTATGTATGTATGTAAGTACTTTATTGTACACAATAACAGGTTAAAGAATATACATGTCACACAGTAGATCAAAGTACAAAGGCGAACTTATCCCTATAAGGGATCTCTTCCAGCTAACCTTTGGGTAATTGAGAGGAAGGTAGGTAGAACGAGATAGGCAAACTTATACCGTGTACAAAAACACAGAGAAAATGAAAACAAAACCTAATAAGTATTAATCCTAGACAAATAAAAACATGCCAAGACATGTTTTTCGCTCTCGTTCTGACACGTTAGCCCGTGTTCATGGACAAGTGGGTGTCAGTAGCAGTCGCCCAAACAAACATACGGCGTCGCCTACGAGTGTTTATAGTAAACGCGAAATGCTGCAGAGAAATCCGAATACAAGTACAATTGCGGAATGGTGCATCTCAACATCTCAAACCATTATGTTTCTGAATACAGAAAAATGTTAAGTATGTATGTGATTTCGTCCTCAACATTAACCCGTTCCCGTGCCAAAGTGTGTCTTTTTGTGTCTGTCTGTCTGTTTGGTACCTCTTCACGCTTAAACCGCTGAACTGATTTGGATGTAATTTGGTATATAGATAGTTTGAGTTTTGGGGAAGGACATAGGATAGTTTATATGCCGGAAATCTTTCCTTAAGGGGGTGTAATGGGGGTGAAAGATCGTATGAAGCTACATATAAACGGGTTCCACGCGGATGGAGTCGCGGGCAGAAGCTAGTTCTATATAAATAACGGATCTGCTCACAAAATTTCACGAGAATCGTTTCAGAAATGCGACCAGTAGAGGAGTACAGCCGAGCCGGGCAGACACCGGACAGACAAACGATTTTTGGCCCAAGCAATAGCATAGATCTTCGTTCGCTTCGCTCGCTCGTTTGAAAAGTTAAATTTTAATTATTCCCTAAATAAGTTTGTATGTGTGGAGCTCGTTTGAATGATAGAATAAAAAATAGTATAATAAGAGAAAAATGTGGAATAGAAGACGATGTAGTGACTAGGATTGACCAAGGTATGCTTCGGTGGTTTGGGCATGTTGAGAGGATGTGTGAAATTAGACTGACTAAGAGGATTTAAGTCCAGGAGATGGATGGAAGGGTCGGTAGGGGGCGGCCTAGGCGAGGGTAGCATGACCAAATTTCAGCGATACTGTTAAAAGGCCAGGTCAGGAGTACCCGCAACCGACGAGCGTCTATGAGAAGATGTATGGATGTCATCGAAGCGAAAGAAGTATGTAAGGACCGTAGTATTTGGCGTTCCTTAGTCTCTGCCTACCCCAATGGGATACGGGCGTGAGTATATGTATGTATGTATGTATGTTCTTAAGCGCAAATCTATAATTCGAGACCTTGGTTACCTTTTTTTTTATAAAAGACTGTCCAGAGATTGACCCTAGTCTCACCTGATGGTAAGCGACGACAGATCCAACGACACCCCACAATATGGGTTTACCGATTAAAAAAATTACATCCCCACATTCCCCACCACAATAAAATGTATTCTCAAGAGTTTATTCTACTGTTTAGTCGGCGTGATTGATTTATACGAGTATACCCGTGCCGAATTACAGTTTTCTAGTAGTAAGGGTTACTGAGATAAGCCGAAGACGGACAGACGGACAGACGGACGGCCAGACGGACAGACGGACGGACATGGCGAAACCATAAGTTGACTACAAAGACAAACGAATTTGAACGGCATTTTAGCTAAAACAGGTTTGTTGACCGTTTATGAAGACGACCATTAGTCTTTAACTCAATATATTAACTGAGGTTTATATATCATCATCATCATCATATCAGCCGAAAGATGTCCACTGCTGGACATAAGCAAAGAGTGCCAAAGAGACCATCCAGCGGACTCCCACGACAGTTACCGGTCCACCAAACCCGTCACCCACTAATATATCTTAACGCCTGAAGTAACTAAGCGTAATCAGAGTTCCATTGCGTTAGGCGTGACAGGTGAGGTGAGGCGAAAGAACGCGTGTAGAATAACAGCCCAGGATAACAGGCTAGGTATTTTCCAGGATTGTTAACTGTCCTGCATTAAAATTCTCAGTAAACAATGAAATATACAATAATAATAATAAGGACAAACCCAGCAAGTACTTTGACCTGGCTCACGAGGTAACGAGGTAACGTATAGTAGTTTCTGCGAACATTCTAATAGCGAAGAGTCGCGACCAACACCTCAAGAGACTCTCGCTAGATGGCTGGATCAAGGGTCAGATACAGAAGGCGGTACTCGGAAACTGATGGGGTAGTCGGAAGGTTCTTCTCTCTGTCGGCTTAGGTCTCACCTCGCTGCCAGCGGCACCCTAGGTTAGGTTTTTTGCAACATATTTGCTTGTAACGTACCTATTATTATGTCGCTTTTAGGCTCATAATCCTGGGTATTAAACACGCGTGTTTTATAACATTACGACACTCGTGTTTTATGGTTATATACCGATTAAGTCACGTTGGCACCTTGCAGCAAGATATATGCATGACATGAACACGGTGCATTACTAAATTAACCACCGGCTTGTACAGAATGTAAAGTTTTTTTTTAATTCTCGGCAAATGGATTCTTACTCGACTAAACAAATTAAATCCTATTTGTTAATTAATTGACTATTTCTTTTTGGATATGACATAGAAACGTTTAATTTAGTAAAACTATTCACATTTGCTAACAATGAAAGATAAGATAAAGGTAAGATATAATTTATTGTCAAATCAAAACTGAAATTAATTAATAAAGATAACATTTTAAAACGTAACTACTTATTTTATTTTGTATTGGCTGTTTAGAGATTTCATCTAAGTTTCGCTTTACATACATCTGCGCGCGCACTGCGCGAACTTCACGAAAAAAAATAGTTGCGCGCCGTTATTGGTAGGTAGGTACATAATTTCACAAATATTTGTAAACATTGTTGGTGCATGTTTGGTTATTATTAAAAATGTTGATTTGTTGGTGAATAGAAAAGTGATAAATAGAATTGACGCCCCTGGAAATTCTTGTCAATGTACAATATTATGGGAGTAAAAACCTGTTGCCATCAATAACTAAAGGAAATAACTGAGGAGCCTATACTTAACATTTTCATTTTATGAAAATATTTTTTTCCTCGCAAATGTGTTGAAAAACGTCGTATGAAACGCATGAGCTTTGATAATTACATCCTCACCTGCGGCTCGCGTGGACAATTCAGCCTCTGATGTAATTATCAACATACCTCACTTGTATCACAATGTACTATATTATGATTTTATTTTGAAGTTTTATATTTTGCCTAAGACCAAATATAAATAAAGAGAATAATAATTACATCTTACAAAAAATCTTACAATATTCGTCCTAATCGTTAAATAATCTTATAAAGAAACTTGACAATGGCCATCATTAGTCTCATGTGAGGTATCCTGATAGCTCTCGTTGCCACAGTAATGATGATGATCATGATGATGCTGTTCTGAGTTAAAGTCCATGTAGCTGACTGGCCACCCGTTCGCCCGATAGCTGAAATCATGGTCGCTGTTGCTTCTGTTCCTAGGCAGGCTTCCATTCTCAGCGTCTATCTCTCTATGGAATCTCTTGCACCAGCAGTAGCAGTGTACAATTAGGATGAAAATAATCTGAAAACAAAAGAAATGATTGTAAATGAAAGGCGGAATTTTGAAAATTCATTGCTCCGAGCTGAACTCGAACCAGCGACTTTCGGTCATACTATCGGAACCGTCACTGAGCTCGAATATTCTTAGAAGTTCGCTTGTTTTACGTACGCTTTAGGGAGGCATGTTGCTGCATCTACTGCTTAATACAAAAAATATCAAGTAATGAGTCTCGTACTGACGATTCTCACAATGCGACTTGACTCTGAGACCTTGTGATGATTAGGGTCCGACCAGAAATGTTATCTTGAGAGATGAAGGATCTGCACTTTGCACTACTACTCCCGTTAACCTGGCTTTTCTGCTTGCGAGCACCACTAGGTATGTATATTTTCAGCGCTATAAATATAATATTGGAAGCATTGTCGTCAAGGTCCGACCCTGGAACCCCTCCCGTGCCCCGCTGGAAATATTACCCATCGATTGGCAGGGGAATTCTCTTCGAAGGGACCCCAGGAACTGGTCCGGCGGACCTCTCCGAGGCCATTCGCGCTTGGGCCGCGTTGTGTGTTCTGTGGTGTGATTTGGGCAATCACAGAGCTAATTAGTGTTTGTTAGTTGTGTGAAGGCTAAATGAAAGTCTTATATCATGTCATAGTGCAAGCTTTGCTTGGTTTGGGACTAGGTCGATTAGTGTAAGATTGTTTCAAAATGTTTATTTATTTTATTTTAAGTCTAGAATAGTAAGTGTCAGAATCATCTTAAACAGATTTGTTTTACTTTTATGTACCCATAGTTTTAACGAAAAGGTGGTTTCCAATTACTCTTTTAGCTCACAATATTATACGGACATCTACAGTTTACCTTGTCGTTCTGCCACATGATAAACTTGACTATATTATAATCACTGCCTTCTAGACTTCCTCGAGAAGAGTTCGCCCGTAAGTGGAACTATCAAAGGAGCTTGTAAACTTTCGCCGCAGCTGGCTTGCAAATTATTTCGAAGTTCGTTTAGGTGTTTTATTAGCGGGAGAACTTACTATGGTTAAATTTTAGAGTTGCTTTTTTTTACTTACCTGCTTTGCGGTATAAGTAAGCTTTCTGGCCTGACACTCACTGTCTGTGACAATTGTATTTTAGGGTAATCACATAACGTTTCCAACGCGCGTTAGGACAGTCAAACCGTCATTTTTTATATAAAAATTGACATTTAGATCTACCTAACGAACGTACAATGCGTTACGTGATAGACCAGGACTGGCAGTAGGTATTAATCAGCGAAGGAAAAAACCATAGAACGCGAGCTCCTTACGAATTTCTACCCAATCACGTGCCTAAAACCCGGTATGCGCAAGGCCCCGCAAAATGGCCCCATAGAATACCCGGGTGACATTACCATTAAGCGGATAATGGCCATGTCACCCATTCTATGGGGCCATTTTGTTCGCTGCCATTTCATTTTCCGCTTACAATATCGGCTTAGAATAACACGACCCCCTGTCTTCCAATGAGTGTCGTAAGAGATAACTTTTGAAATATTGTTAAAATGTGTTTGAGCGATGGGCTAGTGACTTAAGTCTGCAACATCACACTTTCTAGAAATCGCACAGAACATTTTTCATGAGCCTACCCCTTTTAGAAATACAGGAGTGAGTTTATTTATATATGTGTTTTTTTATGTATGTTTGTTGTGTACACAAATGTGAATGCATGGCTGAAAATTAAGCTTTAATACGGGGATAATTATGTCTCCACACACGCACGGGTTGTTCATGATGTCACCCTGTATGATCGCGGCGACGCGCGGTGTTGTCTCCGCTGACCCTGTTTAACATTCTGTGAGCGTAGTTTTCGTACAAACGTATATTTAATGGTGCTAAATATGTTGGTAAGTAAATACATGTGCAGGTGACGGTATCGATGTAAACATGTGATTTCAGGTTCAGAAGGTACAGTTTCAGTTTCTAATTTCTATACGTTAAAGATGTTGGCTCCTATCATAAGTGATATACCTGTATGGCCGAAATTGATCCAAATCCGTTACACATTCACTGCCAAGAACTTCGTTGCTAGGCTCGTAGCCGATGCCGTGGTTTTCCCGCTAAGTAGTGGAAAGCGCCTACGAACAGAGCGCCCGGTAGGCGGGTTCATGGCAGTGAAAGTGTTAAGCCGTTTTTGCGTGATTGAGTAACAAATATTCAAACATCTGAACGTCCACACTTTCTAATTTATAATATATACTCGGAGGTATATATTTATACATAGTGTGTCTTTGTATACATATAAATTATCAGCATCCTCCCAGCGGCAGCGTTATTTCCGCTTGTGTCCTAAAGGATCCCGGGGTCCGCTTTTGATATCCTATCCCAATATTTGGCAGAGGCACTAGTTTTACGAAAGCGCCTGACACACACCTTCCAACCCAGAAGGAAAACTAGATCTTGTTGGAATTAGACCGGTTTTCCTCACGATGTAATCCTTCACCGAAAAGCTAACGGTAAATATTACGTACCTACATAAAGCCGAAAAACTCATTAGTACGAGCCGGGATTCGAACCCACGGCCGCCGCTTGACAGCCGCATGGAACCACTAGGCTACCGTAGCTTTTTCGTACTAAAGGCGCATATTTATTTTATATACGCACTATTGATGTCTTGGTGTATGGTTTCGCTAAAGCGAAACTTTCGCTTACGACAGTTGGGCAATATAAAAATAATTTAGAAACACAACACAATCATTTATATATTTTGAAGAAAAATAATAAAAAGTTCAAAAAACTGTATCCCGACAGCTAAACTGAAAACTGGTTTTTATACTCGTCGACTATAATTTTTAAATTAGCACCTCGCAAACCATAACGCAATTGAATACTTTTATTCTGATGCAAAAGTGTATGCTCTATGTACAATCGAAATAATAATTATTCAATTGTAAGCAGAACTAAAATGAGTTTTGACCAATCACGAGACTCGATTTACAGTAAGACATCAACGCGTTTTAAAAAAAAGCGGTTGGCTGCACTTCGTTTTAGCAGGGCGATTTTCAATAGATACCAAGTTTGTTTAATAAATTATTATTTCCGTTGTATACGTATAAAGTATTGTATTGTATACAATAGTTATATAATAAGCTTTTTAAGTCACGAACCTTAATTACGTGTTACTTTAAACGTGATACTCGACTGAAAAAGCATACATTATATAACGATTGCATAAAATACTATTAATTACGTACATATACAAAAAGGAGCCAATGTCACCTGGAACATAATTTCGAATCGATTGATACCACATTCATCAAAATCGGTTCATTATCATTAACGCTACGGTGGAACACAAGTAAATACTAAGATAAACTGCTAATTCATCCCTTCCTTTCAACTCTAAAAGTATTGAGATTAAATGATACCCTATCCCAACTTACCACCAGTGCTATCCAAAGATAAATAGTCAAATCCATTTTAACAACAACTAAGTTACTCCACTCGTCACTGCACTGAACGTGAACTGTTATGATGAACTTATGACTACAGCAATCGCGATTCCGCAAAGTTTTATACCTACATGTTACTGAGAATTCTATTTGTGGGTGCATCCCCGGTTTTATCACAGCGCTGTAGTGTGCCTACTTGGTGGAAATGAGTAACTGCAGCGAGTCAACAGATAGTCTTGATTCGCGAGTGTCAGTTAACACTCGTACTTATTTCAATGAAAACTGTTTTTTTTTTGTTTTTTCATGTCATGTGCACTCCTCAGACAAAAGAAAAAAAAAATCACTTTTCTTGACTGACATGTAGTACTGTTGTTTCTGTTCGCTACTAGACCGGGCTTGCAAGACTCTACTCGGTTGATGCCAGGGCTGGGCCCGACGAGTTCCTGACCCGAGTAGAGGCCTGGACTAGAACGACCGGTATAACCCCGCTAAGCCATAGCTTCCAAGAAGCGTGGCATACCGAAGATGCGCCAGGTATCGGTCCGATACAACAAAAAGTGCTTTTACCTTGATGGAAGCTTCATCCGCCGTTATCTGTCGGCCGGTGTATGTGTGAATGAATGGGTGAGTATATGGGTGTGGGTGTCGAGGCCGTCGCGTGTCCTGGTGAACACTTCCTGGCTCCTGGATGATAGCTCACCACGTACGCGCACCAATTTATCACTTCACTCTCCAAAACACTGGCAGGCAACAACAAAACTCCTCGATAGGAGCGCCTGGCCTCAAATATGAACTGATTCCAATTAACATAAATCAAAAGTCCCGAATGCTTTCACAAAACTCAAAATACAAATCAAAAGCATGGGTGGTTTCCACCAACAGGCTCAAATTCTAGGTTATACTACTAAAAATGACAGACGTCAAACGTCAAATAGTGACGTGTCTTTTTCTACCCAAATTATCAACCGAGTGATACCCGCGGTAAAAAGCCGGTACCGAACAATCCCCCGCTCCAGGCAGAGGAGCTCTGTCTGCTAATAAATGGGCAGGCGGGCTAAGCTCGCTACAGCTCGCTTCAAAACCGAATCTCCGACCATAACCTCCGCAACCCTGGGGACCCCGTCAGACCCATACAACAAATTTACAATGCGTCCACGACGCCAATACAAAGGTAATAAATTAGCTTCCTTAACTAGTACAAGATCTCCAACGTGAGGAGGATCAGTTTTGTCAGTCCACTTAACGCGCTGCTGCAAGATGTGCAAATATTCTAGCGACCAACGATGCCAGAAGCTTTGGGTCATCTGCTGTAGCAACTCAAACCGACTTAAGCGTGATGATTTTATCTCCCTGAAGGGGTACTCCGGCAGCGCGGTAAGGGGCTGGCCAATCAAAAAATGACCAGGAGTCAATGCTTCCAGGTCATTTGGGTCCGACGAGACAGGGCAGAGAGGGCGCGAGTTGAGGACAGCCTCAATTTTACAAAATACCGTAGCAAGTTCCTCGAACGTTAAAATCGTTTCACCAATAACTCGGCGGAGATGCGTTTTTGTAACTTTTACAACAGCCTCAAAAATACCACCCCAATGTGGGCAAACAGGGGGATCAAATTGCCACTTAATGCCCATTCGAGACATTGCAAATCTTAAATTATCCTTATCACTATTCAAATAATTACAAATTTCATTCAAGTAACGGTCAGTGCCTTTATAATTGGTGCCGTTATCAGAGCGGATCAGAGATGGCAGTCCCCGGCGGGATACAAATCTACCTAGCGTCGCAAGAAACGCTTCCGTGCTGAGGGCACTTACCAGTTCCAAGTGAACTGCCTTGGAGGCCAGACAGACAAACACACACAAGTACGCTTTGACAGATCGAGCGTTGCGAAGCTGCGAGGTCTTTACCAAAAAGGGGCCGGCAAAGTCCGTGCCCACACAAGCAAATGGTCGACTCTCCGAGACTCTGTCGGAGGGCAGATCCCCCATCATGGGCTGCGTGGGGGTGGCCGTCAAACGATAGCACGGCATACATCTGAAGATAATGCCGCGAATAGTGCGTCTGGCAGACAAAATCCAAAATTCACGCTGCAAAATGGCTACAAGGGCATTGCAGCCTGCGTGAGCGTTAGCAACGTGTCGATCAAACACCAACAAACTGACCAAAGTCCCCCCTTTGGGGAGCAACAAAGGATGGCGAGCTCCATAGGGCAAGTTCGAGTTTCGAAGTCGTCCGCCGACTCGAAGCAAACCCGATGCGTCTAGAAATGGATTCAGACGAGCGATCGAACCCTTAATTCTCGATCCTCCTTTAAGCGCGTCAATAATCGGTTCGAAGTGCTCCACTTGCACCACACGAACCCAAAATAGCAGGGCCTCTTGGCGTTCCAAGGGCGACAAGGCCAATTCCGTGGTCAATGCCCTCTGAGCTGGGTTCCGTGCGTGGAGCAAGAAACGTCGGATCCGCGCGGTAACCCCAATCAATTTCGACAGAGAGCTGTACCTCTCCAACAGAGGATTCAAGTCGTAGACAGGTTGCGTTTCCATAACGCCCACACTTAAACCTGGCAACGCCTCTGGAGAAGAGAACCGATTCTGGGGCCAAGATGCCGCAGGATGCGACAACCAATCTGGTCCCCACCACAGGGAATGGTTTACAAGTACCGGAGCCTCGCAGCCTCGCGAAGCGCAGTCAGCGGGGTTCAGTTCCCCTGGAACATGTCGCCAAATCAGCGGGGTCGCTGAACTCTGGATCTGTGAAATCCGATTCGCAACAAAAACCTCTAAATTATGCACGGAGGTGCGAAGCCAACAAAGAACGATCTCACTATCAGTCCACGCAAAAACATCTGAAATCTCCACGGTACGACCCAAAGTATCACAAACATGATTGAGGAGCCTCGTAAGGAGGGCTGCTCCCGACAATTCCAACTTAGGAATAGTTAACCTAGTCCTGATAGGAGCCACCTTACTCTTGGCCATTATCAAATGTAGTCCCACATGACCGGATAGGCTAATAGTCCGCAAGAATACCACGGCCGCGTACCCTCGTTCAGACGCGTCACAAAACCCGTGGAGGCTAACTTTACACTTGCCGGATGGCAGAAAGAGTCTGGGCAAGGAAATCCGGTTCACGTCCGGAAGTGAGTAAACAATCGAACACCATTCGGTTAGCAAGTCTCCCTGAAGAGGTTCGTCCCACGTAACTTCCGCAATCCACAGCTTCTGCAAAAAACACTTAGCCAGAAAAATGACAGGTGTGATCCATCCATTAGGATCGAAGGTCCGAGCAACAGTCGACAAGACCGAACGCTTCGTCCAGGTCTTAGGGGGGTCCAACTTAACCCGATAAGTGAAGACATCCTGGACGGGCTGGTACTGTATGCCAAGGACCGCAATCAAGTTAGGGTTGTCCGCATCTTCGAACAAGAGAGGATCCTGCTGATGTTCCACCGGAAGATCTCGCAACAAATCAGGGCAATTTGACAACCACTTACGCAGTTTGTACCCACCTGACTTCAGGATCGCAATCAACTCATCCCGTAAAATCAAAGCCTCCGTAGCAGTGGAAGCCCCAGTGCAAACATCATCAACATATACTGAATCTTCCAAGATGGCCGCTGCACGGGGGTAGTTCAATCGCTCCCGATGAGCCAACTCCAACAAAGTCCGGATGGCAATATACGGACTGGAGGTAAGACCGTACGTGGTAGTGTTCAGCTCGTACACTCGCATAGGATCACAAGGTCGCTCACGCCACAAAATCATCTGATAACGCCGGTCATCTCGGTGAACCACCGATTGACGGAACATCATTCGGATGTCAGCCACAAAAACAATTTGATGACGGCGGAAGTTGGTGAGGATATCCGAAATGTCCCGGTGCAGTTTGGGACCGGAGTGCAAACACTGGTTCAAGGAAACCCCATTTGACGTAGGGGCCGAACCGTCAAAAACCACCCGAATTTTGCCCCCAGGCGTCTTCAAAACCGCATGGTGGGGCAAAAAATAGTGCTCGAGCGAACGCCAATCAATAGTCGAGCGTGACATATGTCCCAAAGCCTCATACTCGCGCATAAACTCAATGTACTTAGCACGAAGATCTGAATCCCTCTTCATTCGGCGCTCCATGGACAACAACCTTTTTTCCGCTAGGGCATGAGACTGACCGAGAGGGGGGCGTGCAGCCCTAAAAGGCAACCGAGTAACAAAGCGACCATCAGCGAGGCGACCCGTATTATTCTGATACGACAATTCGCATTCTTGTTCCGCTGGATCGACTCTGGGAGCCTTGGGGGGCTCCTCGACCTCCCAGAAACGCTGGACGGCGTCCGAGAGCGAGAGCCCTACGGTAACAATTTCATTTTCAACCCGTGGGACCAAGCCCCTCAACACGGGTCCAAAAAAGGTGTAACCAAAAATGGTTTGCAAAGCCATCAAACCGCAGGGTTGTAAAACCCGCTTGTCCCCGGACAAGATCAAACCTAAAACATCAACACCCAAGAGCAGGTCTATAGGTCCTGGAACAAACCATTGGGGGTCAGCGGGGGTCAACTCTGACGTCAATTTCACCGCGGTAGGGGAGATAACCACCTGCGGGTTGCTGCCCAAAATATCGTTCAACACAACCGCTTTGGCCACAATGGCTGGCCCACAATTGACAGTTGAAAAACAAACATTAATTTCCCCCATGGAACCCTGCACCTGAAGGCCACCTATTCCGTGGATGACGGAGGGGCGGGGTCTACATGGGAGGCCCAATCTCTCCACCAAATAAGACGACGCAAGACAGCCCTGGGCACCCGAATCCAAAAGGGCACGAACTAACAAGGACTTCCCCATCGGGCCCCAGACCCTGACACAAACAGTTGGCAAGAGTACTGTTTCAGGGTGGGCGGCTGTGGTGGAGGAGCGGGCGGCAGCTACCTATTGGGGGCGTCCCTCATCGGGCCGCCAACAACCCTCATAGGCGCCGTCCTGTTGGGCTGGCACCGCCCAATTGGACCGCACCAGGTACTGGTCCGCCGGAACCTCAGGGCAGCGACCCGGGCGCGCCCAGGTCGACGCGTAGTACTCGGAGCGGCGTCCAACTTGGGGCGGGCGGCGTTCCAACCGCGGTCTTTCGCACAACGGTGGTGAGAATCTCCGAGGCGGGGAGCTGCGCTGAGCAGCAGCGAACCTGGCCTGTGGACGAGGAGATGGGGGAGGGGTACCCCCGCCCGTGGACGGTGAGCCCCGACGAGACTCCCTTTGGGGGTAATGGGGAAGCGGGCCCCCGCCCGTGGGGGAACGTCCCGCACCATCCAACCGATTACCCCCATTTTGGTTGGCGCACAACACCAGGTGGTGTTTCCCTTGGCACTGCGGGCACGGTTCAGGCCGTGGGCAATCCCGCTGCAAATGCTGCCCCAAACAGGAGTAGCACCACCGGCGATCATTCGCGGTACCGCGCCGATCCTTCACCCTCTTGTGCAGGAACCTGGGGCATGCTGCAACCAAATGGCCATCATCCGTGCAATACACGCACCTTGGGGGCGCGTGGGCCGTCGCGTATCGGAGGGGCGGGCGGCGTGGCTCTACCACCCCTGGCTTAGGGGGGCGAGCAGCCACACGCCGCTGTTCCCGTGGAGGTCCCGCCGAGGGTCCCGAGGGGCCTTCAATCCCGTCGTTGTCCACCAACCGACACTCCTCCTCCAGAAAGGAGACAAGGTCCGCAAAACGTGGCAATTGTGTGGCACTGCCCCCACCGTGCTTATACTCAAAACGGAGCTTCAAGTCCGTGGGCAACCGTGACAAAACTATATGCAAGAGCATGAACGACCATTCATCCACCGGCAGGCCAAGCCGTCGTAAAGCATTCAAGGCCACCATCACGGGATTCACCAAATCCCTCCGCAACGTGGCAACTCCATAAATGTGAGGAAGCGCCAAAATTTGTGCCACATGGGTGTCTGCCAAACGCCTAATGTTGGCATATCGTTTCTCCAAAAGCTCCTGGGCTGTGGTGTAATTTTGGTCGGTGACCGCAAGATGTGAGACTAACTCCAGTGCCTCTCCATTCAAGGTGGAGAAAAGATATGCCAACTTTTGGCTCGGTGCCAAGTCCGTCCTGGCGTCCACCAGACTTGAAAACAAGTCGTGGTAGGCGGTCCAACATTTTAAGTCCCCGTCAAAATGGGGCAAATCCAGGGTTGGCAAACTTCCTAGGAGAGCCAGGGGTGGCGGTGATCGCGTCTCCGCCGTCAAAGGACCCCGCTGCACCTTGTGCGCAGCCTGAACCAGCTCATCATGCAAGTCATAATATTGTGTGATGTCTGCCTCCACTGAATCATCAATCTTTTCATCCATCGCCAAAAGCGCTGCATAAGCACTCTGAACTACCGCACTTCGGTCCGGTAGCTCAGCCGATCGCTTCAGCAAAGCGTCGGTCCGGTCGGGTCTACCTATCAAATGCACCGCAGAGGACAACCATCTCAGCTCCGCCCTAATCTTGGCTGTCCACTTTGCCATGGCTGTAGCCAGCAACAACAACCACTCACAAACAAACGCAAGTCCAATCGACTTCTAATTAAAATGTTCAATAATGCAAAACAAAAACAATATAAACTAAAATTATTTGGCACCAGGAACCCTGCAAAATGTTACTTGTTGAACCCTAAATCAAGTAATATTTATAATGAGAATTAATTTATTTTAACAAGTATAATTTATTTTCAAATCGCAACACATTGGTCAATACAGAACCCTTCTGGACAATATTCACTTCTCAGGGAACCCCAAAATATTCCAAACCTGTATGTTCCCAACGCACAAAACAATTAATCCAAATATTTTTAGTCAATGCAAATTATATTTAATTACCAACTTATATGGCTTGCCAAGGAACCCCTCAGAATATTACTTATTCTCTGAGTGAACTCTAATTTATAACTGCTAAACTAAGCCAAACAAACAATGTCAAACAACCAGGGGCAAACTTCAAATAATTATAATCCCAATCAATACTGATATATATCCACACCGAGCAATCCTGAGATATAGTTCAAATTATTATATAAACAAGCAATATCAATTTCCTATGTGTTTAGTATATACCTAAGAATTGAATTTGAGATTGCTATTGCCATGGCCTCCCAACTAGAACAACGTATAATTGATACTAAAAAGAACTCATAGATGGCGACACAGGTACCGAGCGAAACATTTGAACCAGTAATCGTGAAGATAGAATGATTTTTACACCTTAATAAATTCAACGTACCTTAATTATATCACAAACATACTTCCGCACATACAATAAAGGTATATTTTATAAGTTTAGTAAATGCAATAAAATTGATACTAAATCCATGTAACTCGTACTATACGAGTGAGCTTTCAAGCTTGCTACGTATTATTGGGTACTGTCACTAGATGGCGCCATCACGGGTCGCGAAAGTTCTATGGAACCACAGGCTCTAAGCATTTGGTTATGTATATTTTTGTGTGATGTGTAATATTGTCTCTAAAATACTACTTTTTTATCGAAAAAATCAAAAATACTCTATTTGTTGCCCGGGAAGTCAACGCCATCTGGTGATATCTCGATGTATTACTAAAGGCTGACAGCGTCATAGCCGTGGTAGCTCGGATACTGCCTCTACTGGTGTAGCTACGGGACTAAAATTGTATACAGAATTGCCTACATTAGGACGGTACGCTTTTGCTCTACGAGTATGAGATTGGGTATCTGTACTTGTATTCTTTAATCTGTGCTATTGCTATTGCTATGTTCAGTGACCAAGAAATTCACCAAATAATATCAAATCAACTATCAAAACAATTAGCAATGTATGCTATTATATCACTACAAACCAATTCAGTAATATTTTGCTATTTTCAATACAAGTATGTATGTTCCATCAAGGGTTAACTTCAAAACGTTTTTTCCACAAATATCAAAATAATACTGTGAACCAGTCAAAGATACCTATTGACACGGCCAGAGGCGTTTCAAAGAACCACGCCCTTGCTACCAAATTGTTCGCTACTAGACCGGGCTTGCAAGACTCTACTCGGTTGATGCCAGGGCTGGGCCCGACGAGTTCCTGACCCGAGTAGAGGCCTGGACTAGAACGACCGGTATAACCCCGCTAAGCTATAGCTTCCAAGAAGCGTGGCATACCGAAGATGCGCCAGGTATCGGTCCGATACAACAAAAAGTGCTTTTACCTTGATGGAAGCTTCATCCGCCGTTATCTGTCGGCCGGTGTATGTGTGAATGAATGGGTGAGTATATGGGTGTGGGTGTCGAGGCCGTCGCGTGTCCTGGTGAACACTTCCTGGCTCCTGGATGATAGCTCACCACGTACGCGCACCAATTTATCACTTCACTCTCCAAAACACTGGCAGGCAACAACAAAACTCCTCGATAGGAGCGCCTGGCCTCAAATATGAACTGATTCCAATTAACATAAATCAAAAGTCCCGAATGCTTTCACAAAACTCAAAATACAAATCAAAAGCATGGGTGGTTTCCACCAACAGGCTCAAATTCTAGGTTATACTACTAAAAATGACAGACGTCAAACGTCAAATAGTGACGTGTCTTTTTCTACCCAAATTATCAACCGAGTGATACCCGCGGTAAAAAGCCGGTACCGAACAGTTTCTTATTATAACAAATTTCTGCAACTATCACTACATTTTCAGGTTTCAGGGACAAAAAATATGAGTCCCTTTATTTTCTAGATTCTAAAAATTATTATATTCTAATATATAAAATCCACTGTTTTTTTTTAAGGGAAAATGATTCATATATTTCCATAAAGCAAAGAAACAAAATGTTCAATTCAATTACACTAACTATTTACCAAGTTAAAAGTTTTTGGCAACCGTTATAATCAGTAGTAGGTATCCCTTTTACGCTAGAAGAGTGACAGTTACTTGCGCAAAACTATTGCGTAGGCCATTTCCTGGGACTACGTATGAACGATGAAGCAGACCCCATAGTCCAGTCAATGAACTGACAACTTGTATGGAAAAAATGTCAATTTTGGAAATAATTTATAATAGCTTATTTTTTATGTGTAACGGATATATTATCAATGAAATAGTTACCCAGCCACAAAATCCGACAAAATTTCAGACATGAAAAAAATTATAAATTAACTAGCTCCTGAGAAGTCAAAAAAAATATTAATAAATATTTTTGTCTTTATTTTGGTTCATTTACATTTGCTCTATAATATTCAAGATAAATCGTACAAATAAAGACAATGCATGCTTCATTTAAATCTACATAATTACTTCCGGATGAAAAGTTTGTCGGATTCTTGAATAAATCATCTTAGAATAACATTTTAAATTGAAATTAACAAAAAAAAACGCTATTATAAATTAATGTTTTTCAAAACCGTAACCAAGTGTTCCATTACCAGGAGTAGCGAAGTGAACGAAGTTCTATGCTTGAGCCGAAAATCGTTTGCCCTGTGTCCGATGTCCCGCTGTCCGGCAGTTTTCCTCTATTGGTCGCATTCCTCAACCGGTTCTCGTGTTTTGTGAGCAGGTATAATAATAATACCTTTTTTTTTTATACAACGACGGTGGCAAACAAGCGTACGGTCCGCCTGATGGTAAGCGGACACCGCAGCCTATAGACGCATGCAACTCCAAAGGAGTAACATGGGCGTTGCCGACCCTTGATAAGTTTGAGGATTCGCTGTGTTGAGAGCTGAAGGAACAAATTCCCTCGCTCTCAACACAACGCATCCTCGGGAGCTCTGGCGACCTTGCTCACCTCCAGGAACACAACACTACTACAGAGCAAGTTGTAGTGTTATTATGGCTGTGGTCTTCTGCAAGGCGGAGGTACTTCCCCAGTTGGGCTGCTCCAAATTCGAGCGGGATGATATTTCGCTGTGCCAGTAAACCTACGTAGTTTTTTTTTGTCGATCCTGCACTACATCGAAATTCAAAGACCCGGCCCGCGTTTTCTACAGCTCACAGAGCCGTTAGTAATATTACCTTTTCTGGGTGATGTATTTATTCTCCCTCCTTTTTTTTTCATTGCAAGCCCACGTGTGGCACATCAATCGATAGGCCTTTCAAAATAAATATAAGGTTTCTCAGTATTTTTTTGATTAAGTGAATAGAGTCGGAGATAATTGCCCCGAAAGTCACTAAAATTGTGACTTTCGGGGCAATTATTTTTGCCCCCCCCCTCTAATTTTTGAACCGTGTATTTTAAACATATAAAAAAATCATGGACATAGGGCTTATTAAATTCTTTCAGCGAAAATTGTATTGAACAAGATCGGTTCAAAGGTTTTTGAGATATTCCTAAAAAACGGCCTTCCTTAAAGAAAAGGACGTAAGTGCCATAAGATTTCAGTAACGATACGACCTTTTTAATAGGCACGGAACCCTTCGTTGTGCGTGGTCCGACACGCGCTTGGCCGTTTTTCATATTTTTGTCGTGAACGAAAACACGTTTTGTTTAGACAGCTAAGTATACACTTATTTTATTTCTACAGCCATTTGTAAATATCATTTGTTGTAATAACCACCTTTTCTGGGCGATGTATCTCAAAGTATTTAAATTGTCTCATTTCATATTTTTTGTGAAAGAAAACACGTTTTGTTTTAAATAATGGGGGTGTATAGGTTTAGCGTGTCTGTCTGTTTATCTGTCTGTGGTATCGTAGCTGGCAAACGGTTGAACCGATTTTCATTTAGTTTTTTTTGTGTCATTGATAATTTTATCCCGAGTGTTCTTAGCAGAGCTCGGACAGGGTGAGCTATTCTTATGTCATTAATGTCATGCGTTAATATTAATATGGATACACCCTGAAAATAAATATTAAAACAAAACGAAACTTTAATTGATTATGATTAAACTATAATGATAATGCATTGCAAAAAGAGTACTCTCTACGATTTTTAATTTATTATAAAGTTTCTGTGTAAAAGAACTATCAGTTTTTCTATATTTACTATTTTCAACGTATTTCTTCTTACGTTTGATATCGACTTAAGTATAGATATAATTCAACAAAGTAAGGTACCTAATTAAATTACACTTTGGACAAATACCATTGACAGGTATGTCCATGTAATGCAAACTCTCAAAACAGCTCACCCTATCCGAGCTCTGGTTCTTAGCCATTCAGCCGTTTTTGAGATATTGGACCTTGAAATGAAAATGTCGGGGGTTTCTCAACTTTTCTAAGTTGTAGTTATTACCTACCGTAATTGGAGTATCAGGCCGCAATTTTCCCTTAATCTTCTGTTTGAATAGCCGTCTTCTTAGTAGGCATGATCTTCTTTAAGTCTTTTGAGTATATGGCAGCACTAATTATTATTAAAAAAGCGGAAAACCGGCATGCCACGGCAGTTGGAACAGCATCTGGCTTCAAGATCATCTTCATTACTATCTGCTGGTCCAATTGCTGTGTATCTATCTGATGTATTTCGATCGAAGTGCCTACACCAGAGGCAGAAGTATACTACCAGAACAATTGCCACCTGAAAATAAAGAAAATAGGTACATTACCACGTTGACCTAGTTGGTACTGACCCTGCCTTCAAAGTTGGCAGACCTAGGTCCATGTCCCGGTAAGTGCAAAGTCGTGAGCAATCTGCTGTGAGCAGTTCCCGTTTCTTGAATGGTTTCTATGTATTTGGATCTGTTTTTTTACAATTGTAATCCAATACCCAATTAATAGTTTTACTACTTAGTACTACGGTTTGCCACACAAGTGAGGGTATTCCCATTTTTAGGGTTCCGCAGTCAACAAGGAACCCTTATAGTTTCCCCATGTCCGTCTGTTCGTCCGTCTACGGCTTAGCCCAACCATCACTACTAGAAAACTGTGATTCGGCATGGATATATAAATCAATCACGCGGACAAAACAGTACAATAAAATCTTGACAACATTTTTTTTTAGGGTATGTAGGGGTACATCTAAGGCAGGGATGTATTTTTTTTCTCGTATGCCCATGGTGTGGGGTATCGTCGGATAGCTCGTTCAAAAAATATTATGCGTTTTCTAAAACTGTTTTTCATATCAGTGATTTTTTTGCGAGATATTGGGCTTTAAAGCCCTAATTTTTGTTCGAGTCATGTGGAGAACACAAATGCCGGCTAAATGGCTACTGCTGGGGATCTGAAATAATCGTGGGAGTAGTACATATAATTAATTTAAAAGGCAAACTATCACGGACAAGTAGGCATAAGTAGTTACCGAGTAATAGTCGACCAACTTAATGTGTTCTCGCCAATTTTGTACAAATTCGGCCGACGCAACCGCCCCGCACGTCGATGTAACTAAGACAGACAGGCAACTACGGAACCTGTACTACCCGCGTGGCCCGACACGCACTTGACAGGTTTTTATTAATCTTTCTTTTATTGGTGATTTTATTATTATTTAACAGGCGTCCCGTAGTTGTGGCCACGTCTTGTAAAAAGCCTTTTTTTTTCTTTTAAATCCAACCTCCACTAGGTGATAAATACAATACAATGCAGAATTGTACTTTCCCAAATCAGCTAACTAGTTTTCAACCTAAAAAAAAACAGGCCAAGTGCGGGTTCCGTACAAACTTTTATAAAACGTGCAAGAGGGGCACGTTTTATAAAAGTTTCCCGCCCATTGATCCAGTAAAAATCCTAACAACGCCTAGTAAAAGTTACCGTCACGAGTACAGCGCCATCTATCGGTGCAATTTGTTCTTTATCACGTGAACCGACTTCAATATACATATACAGCGTGTCTCTGACTTAGGGGCTTTAAATGTAAGGCTAGAATCTACTCACCAAACTAAGCAACTTTTGTTTTACAATTTCTTAAAAAAATGCTATTTGTTAATTTAATTATTTTCATACAAAGTAAATGTGATGTTCAATGTACATCATCCATTAGTTAGTTTTCATACTTGTCAGTGTCATGGATGTCAAATAATGAGGCCGTGTTTGCAATACATTGATGGTACAGTTAAAGTTCAAACGCGAATAAATTATAGAAATAATAGTTATTTTACAATGTTGCGGAACAAAAGTGGTTCAGTTTCAGGACCGTAATGGACATTTGCATTTAAAGCCCCTAAGTCAGAGACACGCTGTATGATTTCATTTGAAAAAAGATTCTTTCAGTAGTAGGTAGTACGTAATTGAAGTAAAAATACATGAAAAGGTGATTAAATTACAAACACAATATAATCCAGACATGATTTTTAATTATTAAAAGAAAACCAACCCAGATAGAGATATTTTTGTTATATAATAATGCCAATTTAATATATTAATTTCAAACTTTTGACTTGGTAAACTGCCGCGATAAGGAGGGCCATGGTATTTTTTTCGTCATTTTCCTTCATAAATGCACTGTAAAAAAATATACCAGAATGTGCATTTAAAGCCCTAGCTTTCATTAGATATCCCACTTGACCATATTACTAGACTTTGACTTTTTGCCTCCCTCATATCCTTCATTTTTCATGCGAAATAAAAGTATATGTTGAAATTGTTCACTTTCCATACACGCGTGTTAAGCTCGTTTACAACTACTCCACATTTCAAATTGATAGCATGATTAGTTCCTGAGATATTTAACGTTGTGACAGACGGACGGAGTCGCACCATAAGGGTTCCTTTTTTACCTTTTTCGTACGGAACCCTAAAAACACGTGGTCTTACATTGATGTATTTAAATAAATTCGTACGAAACCAAACTCACTTCATTAACGATAACTGTTCACTTAACCTGAACTGTTTATATTGTTATTGTCCTTAGTTTCCGCGATTATTACTCACTTTAAATGAAATAATTTAAACGTCGGGTTGCATATAATAAAATAATACACGAAATCCGTTTAAACCGCGTTATTTAAATAATATTCATAGCGTAAATAAAAACAAAACTTACCACCAGTCCTATCAATACATAATACATGGGATCCATATTTAAACCGAAAACCACAAACTTATTCCAACACACTGCACAGTACTGTGACACATGATGTTAGCAACAAACACATATTCACAGACACAAGTATAACTATGTTGGTCAACGCAGGGACCTCCCCGGATCCATGATAATATGGACAAGTACTAACAATACCTACTTAAACGAATTAGGATCTTATTCCCAAGCCTGAAGTTCCAAAATTGATTTATTGTATAGACGTGACTGTATATATAGGTTGACCAAACCGAGTAGCCCATTTGAAGAGGAACGGGTGCTATAACTGTGATTGTCTCCTTAACTTGGTTGCCTGATATCTGCTGGAATTGATGGAGTTGAATTCAACTGTAGTCAATCTTATCTCTTTGATATATGCGTATAATTTATACGTTTATAAATGTGACCTATATAGATATACTATACTTACCTCAATATTCAAAGTATGATTAATGACGCTGATCATAAAAATACTCCTGGTAAACATCCTTACAGGTATTTGCGGGTGTAAAAACATGGTAAGGTTCAATATCCATACATCGATACAAATATTATAAATGCGAAAGTGTGTCTATCTGTTACCTCGTCATGCTTAAACCGCTGAACCGATTTAGATGAAATTCGGTGTAAAGATAATTTGAGTCTTAGGCAAGGACATATGATAGTTTTAATTCCGAAAATCATCCCCTAAGGGGATGAAATGGGAGGTGAAAGTTTATCGAGCTACATATACGTACAAACGACTTCCACGCGGACGGATTCGCGGGTAGAAGCTAGTTTTACCATACGGTCACACCGTTTTTATACATATGTTACAGCAGCGCCCCGCGAGACGCCCTGGCTGTTCGCATCTAAGACCTTTGGCCTAATAAAGTCAAAAAATATTAATAAGTGCGACCCGCGTTAATTTCGATGCCGACTCGCTAAAAGGTTGCCGACCGCTGCGTTACAATAAAACCATTGATACATAATTTAGATAAGCATAGGGCTCAGCGGAATGGCATCTCGCTCATATCTGGAGCAGCAAAACTGGGAAAGTAGCTTACCGATGACCGCAGCCATAATAACGCCACTACATAACCAGCCCCCCTATGCTGTAACTTGTTTTAAGCTCACCTCAACGCTCACCCACAAATATATCTTAACACCGCAATGCCTAATAACTAAGCGTAGGTATAGATAAATTAACGAGAGCATGGAATTGCATATGTAGTAGTATTGTATGTTTACAGGAATTCTATATTTGAATTTTCTATTTCCACGTACTACCACTACAAATGCAATTCCATGTTCTCGATAATTCATCTATAGAGGTCTAGTTTCGTGCCGGCCGGGTGAGCCGCATTAGAGCGTAGCGAATAACAGCGCCCTGACCCCTTATCATGGTCGACCTTATCACGCGATAAGTGACAGGATAGAGCGTCCGTCACTGGCTGACACCGTTTGATAGAACGAGACGACGCTCCTGTCTTGTCACTTATAGCGTGATAAGGCCGACCATGATACGGGGTCTGGGCTGTTATTCGCTACTCGCTCATGCGCCTCACCCCACTCGTCACGCCTAACGAAACTAGATCTCTACCTACGCTTAGTTACTGAGAATCGCGGCATCAAGATATATTTGTGGGGAGCGTTGAGGTGAGCTTAAAACAAGTTAGAGAACAGCGGGGCGGTGGTGTCGTGTTCCTAATCGAACGAGGGAGCGAATCGAACGAAGTTCTATGCTTCAGCTTGGGCCGAAAATCGTTTGTATGTCTAGATGTCCGGATGTGCCGCTTTCCCGCTGTTCTCCTCTACAGGTCGTTCTCGTGATGTGAGCAGGTTCTAGGTCAGTCACATTTGACCTGAAAAATTGCTGAAATCGCAATCTAACCCCATAGTTTAGGATTTGTATTGACAATACCAAAAAAGTGCAGAAATTTCGTGGTTTTTGAGTGTTGCAAAGTTAGCACAGATCTCCCGAAGCTGCAAACTTAGATATACGGTATTGGTAATGGTCCTAACACCAATATTAAGAAATCACAACTAGCCATCAGCTTGCAATTTTAATGTTCGATATTTATGACCTACTCGTTAACTACCTATTAGAATTAAAGGCGGGCCAATTTTTCGAATTAAAAAAAATAATCGAAGTTCTAAATAACGAAACAAATTATTTTATTAAATACTCCGTCCGCGTGGAACTAGTTTATAACGTAGCGCCTTTCAAACTTTCACCCCCTATTTTACCACTTTAGGGGATGATTTCCGGGATAAAAACTATTATATGTCCAATTTGGTATCGATATACCAAGATTACCACGGTTGAAGCGTGAAGAGGTAACAGAGAGCAGGGACTGCATAACCGAAAAATACCGGTATGTTTTATAACCGATATGACGTCATATCGGTTTTCAAATAGTGGTTTCGGTAGCGGAGCCTTTATATTTCGCTATCGAAAAATAACGGTAACCTTAATATTTTTCGGTACCGTAACCGCTTTTTAAAGGTTACCGATACTTCGATTTTGGCGTCGTTGCCAAACCGTCGGTGCTGCTGTTTTGTCTTTCAGTTTTGTCGGTTCTTTTCTGATACTTTTCTGATTCGTTCGTTCGTTCCTATTGGAAGAAGTTGTCTGTTTAAGTGTTAGTTCGCTTGTTTTTTCGGTAACCATTATAATACCGGTTTCGAACCGAAGCCGAAGAGATCGTCCAGTCAAACTTCACCCTGAGGGTAGAGCGTTTGGAGTCCCGCCACAAAGTGAATTTCAATGAACATGCTGTCGACCTAAATGAAGGTGGAGTTCTGGCCGATGGGTGTAATTTTCTGGCGATTTCGAGGCCGGTTATTTGACACCCAGATCCAGAACATGCGCCGCGCCGCGCGTTTTTTGTCGAGTTTCGACAAGTTTAGAGTTGATATTCCTCCGTCAAAACTATAGATATATTTATGGCATAAACGCTAATCGGTTCTTCAATCCATTACCTACATTTGCACGAGAGTTTTATTTACATGAATATTCATTTTTTTATTATTTATTCAAACGTGGTCCAAAAAAGCTCTGTTTTCGTATAATAAGTATGTTTTTTATGCACTTTTATATGTTAAATCTACATGTAACTGTTCCTTATTGACGTCTCTAACAACCCACGAGAGTTTTTTTTATTATGAATTCATTTTCACAAAAGTTACGTCCAAAAAACTGGTTTTTGGCCTGAAATTGCCAAGGTTTGGTGCCATATGTATCGAAAACTGTGAGTTTTGAAGTAAATATGGGATACTATTTCGGTATACCTTATTGTTGTTAATGCGATAAGCCATAAAAAAACACGAAATAACGGAAGGTTACAGATCGAAGGTCATTGGGAGGTAGGAGCCCCTTAACGTCATATTTGTGCTATATTATGTGAATATGGGCCTCTTTGCCTGAGATAAATAAATCACTACATAGTATAAAACAAAGTCCCTTCCCGCTGTCTGTCCCTATGTATGCTTAGATCTTTAAAACTACGCAACGAATTTTGATGCGGTTTTTTTAATAGATAGATTGACTCAAGAGGAAGGTTTATATGTATAATATAGTACCCGTGCCAAGCCGGGGTGGGCCGCTAGTAGTAAATAAAGAAATATCCCTCCTCTTCGGCTCTGCCGTAGTCAGGCAAAAATAGAAAATATTAAAGCATATTTTTACTGCTTTGTATTTGAACTCCAAACATTCTGGACGCACATTGAGTAAACATGTGGGGAAAGTTTGCAGTGGAAAAGCTCTGGTCGCGACAATAACTCACCTGCAAGCGCGCCTGTCACTCTGAAAGTTCTAAAACTGGTATAAAGTGCCCACAGCTTGCTGCGAGCTTAAAGTTTCAATAACATTAGTCATTTTCATTTGCAATGCAGGTGCATATCAGCTAGTAAAGCGTGACTTGTTATTCAGTGCATTTTTGAGCCAATTTACCGAAACAAAATATACTTCGTCCGCGTTATAATAAAATAATTATAACTCCTTTATATTTTCCGGGATAAAAAGTGTCTTATGTCCATTCCAAAGTCTGGGAACAATGGACCAGTGCGGTTTGGGGACTTCACAATCTTCACATACGCCTTGACTTTGTGCATTTCGGATTGAAGATTCTTAGGGCACGATGGTTGATTTAAATTGAAAAAAAAAATGTAATGCTCCGAGCTTCATTCCAACTGGCGACCACAGGCATTCATGGCCCGACGCTACTAAGCAACTGAGCTATCGGAACAATTTATTTGTCTCAGCCACTAAAATTCTTCCTTTAATTTAAATTTATAATTCGTGTTATGATTGCTAGGGTGATAAAAAAAATACAAGCGTGCGTATTTAATATCATTTAATAACCTTACTTCACTAATTTCAGCGCCTAACAAAATATGAATATTTTTAGTAAGTAAAGTACCTGCCTAATTATATTTTAGGCGTTCTTTTAAAGTTAGCACGGTGTCCCGCCACGTGGCTTGCTATAAAAAAAAAACTCAGAATCGAGCGTGGCGTGCATTTAAAACTGTTCGTTGTCCCACCGGCAGCTCACATGGCCCGCTGGTAAAATCTCTAAAATCATGCATGGCGTACTGCAAAAGAAATATTGTTGTCCGCCGGCCCATTTGGCCTGCTGGTAAGCACCTCAAAATTCACAGTGGCCTGCTTCATTCGAATCTTCGTGGACCGCCGGCGTGTGTGAGAGTGCGTGAGAATGTGTTTAATGGCGGCTCCACACGATGGGCCTTCCTGACCCATCATACAGGACGCGACTATGCGGTAGAACGAGACATAATTATGTCTTACTCCCTTTAACGCATGGTTGCGTCCTGTATGATAGGTCAGGGTGGCCCATCGTGTGGAGCGGTCATAATATGGACTGAGGAAAATAATGATTTGTACCTTTAAATTGGTTAACAAATATTTACAATATTTTGCCACACGTCATTAAACGCTTTTATAACTTGCACTAAGTATATATTATACTATAAATCTTTTAAGAGTCACAAACACGCTCGACAAAAAAATATAGAGACATTATCTTTAGTTATAAACTTCTTCCGGCTCTATTTTATTTATGTTATAATTTGTAGCTACAGAAACGTGTTTCTGACCTATGTTGTTATAACACACACATACCTATATGTAACATGTAATACACATGTGACATGTAGGTACCTAATATTTACATAATATTATGAATAGTGTAGGTTTACAAAGTTCCATGTGTCCAGCTTTAAAACCAAACTACTTTTGTGTGGAGATTCGAGCGTCCTGGGAACTCTAAAAGTATTGTAAATCTTATACACCTGGTCATAAAGTGGCAATTCCCGCCCGCTACGCTCAATTCTAGCCAGGGAAGACATTAAGTGTTGTATTCACTAAGGGCGGTAATAAAGAAGCTTCAGATCGCATATTTATAAATAATCGAGACATTTCTTGTTTTACCGCCCTAGGCGAGTAATGTACGCCACGTCACATCTGGTTGGCACATTTAATTCTGACAGTGGAATCATCGTACAGCACCGCCATCATCCTGTTGTGGTCGTGGTCCTGCTCTCTCGCATGAATCTGTCTCTGTTTGTGCCACACCCAGCATTGCCATAGCGATGAGCTTATAAGCTGAAAAATATATAATTATACATGATTACAAATCAGCCTATATACGCACAGGCCTCCTATACATACAATACGCCGTAAAACCAGATTACTTAATTATCTACAGTACAACCACTTATTATATATATTGCACACACAAAACACTGGATATATAAACGATATGATACAGAGAAAGAATATAATGGAAAAATAAACCATCTTCGTCTTCGTTCGTCGTCGGCGCATAGCTCGCCCATTAGAGTGGTGCCAAGACTGTGAAACAAGTCTATAACACGTTACAGAGAGGGCGCTAGTCTTAGAGCCTTATCACACTTGCGATTTGCGAGCGTGTTTTCTATACAATTATCAGTCGCGGCGAACACGCTGCGTGATCGCCTTCATAAAAAATACGCTTGGAAATCGCAAGTGTGATAAGGCTCTTAGCGGGAATGTAATTGAAAAATATACAACTTCCGTCACTGCAGTCCTCGTAGCTCAGTTTGTAGAGCAGTCTAGCGTTAATAGAAAGGTCGCAGGTTCGAATCCTGTCGGGGGCTACAGACGAAGATGGTTTATTTTTCCATTATATTCTTTCTCTGTATCATATCGTTTAAAAAATGATCGGGGTAACTTTCTCGTTAAAAATAATACGAAAACAAAAATATTTAAGTAATTAAATAACGTGATAAGGGTATACTGGATATATATATATATATTTATTCGTAACAACCACTAGGGCGACGTAATCACAAAGTTTTAAGAGATATGAAACGATTGTCATTTACTATGACGCTCTGTGAGCGCTTTCTCTCTCTAACAAGCAATATTGAAACGGTTGTAGCTTCGTAATTCTTTAAGATATCTGAATCAGCGAACGAATAACCCATAGAATGCGAGCTCCTTACAAGTTTCTACCCAAACACGTGCCTAAAACCCGGTATGCGCATGCGCATGTTCGAACTAAACGGCTGCCTGGCATCGTTTTCGACACCCCGCCCCCATCCCCGCATAATAGCAATGGCACCCATTCTGTGGGGCCATTTTGGGGCGCTACTACCCCTACTTGCGGATAACAATTACACAATAGATTTCGGTCTATTGTTTAATTGGTATCTTCAAGTAGGGTTTTAAAAAATTACGCATAAACAATAGAACAAACAGTAGATTGCATTTTCGTCATTTTAACGGGAACAAACTATAACCAGAGTGCGAGTGCTAAAGGAAATAAAGGGACAGAGACCTTTTTATAGTTAAACTAGCTTAAGTAGGCTTATCTTTTTATAGGAACGCGACATTGCATAAACATTAGCCATTGTATTAATTTATTTCACCCATAGTAAAACTCATCAAACAAAATTTCGTTTAAGTTTTTTGATCCCTTCACACGAGAAAGAAGAATCATCAATACTAAATAAGTCAATAGTAATTAATAAAAATAAAAAAAAATACTCACTACGACTGCAATGATAACTAATAATATGTAAATTACCACCATGAAATCCATAGCCAATTAAACTGAACGCTTGGTTAGAGACAATTTACTGCTCTAGGAGGAAAATACGACCGGCGGAGATAACTGCGAGGACACAAATAAACATTACCAGTGACTAACCTCATAATAAGTGTTTGAGAGAACACTAACAAATAAAATATTAAATCAATACACCGTGGGCCCGAGGAACCCGACCAATTAAAACGTCGATTCTAGAGCCTATTTGGAGTCTATAAAGTGGTATAACATGTAGTCCAATAACGCATAAGTGCTAGTCGGACCGCCCACCGATGGTTCCGTACAAAATAACAAATGTATAGTTTTCAGATTTTTCCCTATACTTATTTATTTATTTTATTTACTTATTTAACTAATATGAAGCAAACGGTCATACAAAAAATATTGAATAAAAATAAGAATAGTTTATTTGCCAGAATATGTTCACAAGGATCTCAGTATTCAGTCGAACATCCGACATGCTTTCCGAGTGGAGGTATGCCATTTAACAGAATTATCATTAGATGAGTACATTACATTGCATTACAGACAAATGAGTCACTTAAATCGAAAAAGAATACTCAGCTTTTAATTAAATCATATCAAATCATATTAAATTAAATGACTAAATTAAATTAAATTACATTTAATTACATCCCAGAGATATATCACCTTAATAGCTAATGAATGATTTCATATTATAATGACGAATTATAAAATTGATACAATTTCGTCTCTTAATCTAGTCCTATAGTTTCCATTTTTATTAAACATATCTGTATATATAAGCAGAAAGAAGCGAAAAAGTACAGTCAGAAGCTTTAATTAGGGACCCACTTAAGGTTGACGGACCTGTCATATAGTATAGGAATTCAAAGAATATTTTTGCGAAATGGATCCAGGTAGCCCGATGGTTATGTGTCGGCGGGGTCGTAAGCCGGGAGCGCTACCACGATTGCGGCATGGGCGCAGTTGTCCCACAGGGTACCGAAAAAACCGCAGATGTTAAAGGCGGTTCTCTACACTAGCGTGCAACACGCAGCATTCAGGAAATGACACACAGGCACAGCACTGACAACAACTGGTCACAAATAAACTAAATAAACTGTATTAAACCCAACATTATCAATTAAAGCTGTTTTCATTCCAATCACACGGAAAAATTCTCATTTTGAGTCATAGATTTTCACGTCAAATTCAAGATTTCAAATACGGAACGAAATGTGGAAACGGCCAGTTCCGTATAAAAAGAAGACAATAAGAACGTAAACACATAAACATGCAGCCATTTTACGCTGCAGACTCTACTTGCCAAATTTCATTAATCTATTAGATCAACGGAAAGTTCCCTATTAATTTGAGTATATCGCACGCTTAATAATAAACGGGCTTAACTCAAAATTGGAGAAAATCTCGTTTTTATAATAAAACGGCTTATTTCTTGTTACTTTATCCGGTCCCTCTCGAAAAGCGGCCGAAATCGCGTGTCAAAAAGAGATAGCACGATTTGATGCGTTTTACTTTTAAGCTAAACTACTTTTTCTATTTCGTGCTAAAGCAGGTAACTTCAGTCTTGTTCCGTCGTGTTTGCGAGTGGGACGTCGCTCGTGTGGCAGAATAGGAGATAGTACCCTATTGGATTGAGAACCGTCATAGTTTATTGAAAAACTTTTTGTCAAAGGTAAGCATATTTGGAGTTACCCCGATTTAGTATAAAATTATGCAATGCAAAATGTGATGGATTTGGTATTACTTCGTTGTACTACAAAATATTTTTGGGATTAGTTGAATCATTTAAAAATGGGTCTGTTTATTATTTAACACTGCACAGAATGTGATAAATATTACATAATAACTCTTTTTATCAATTTAAGTTCCTAGCATTATTCTACCGTTTAAGACTTGAGTCCATTTATCATGACATGAGCTTCTTTGTTTTTTGTGTATTTCTACTTATTACATTTTATTATTTAATACGTGTAACTCAAATGTGTTAATTCATACAAAATTACGTTTTTAGCATGAGTAAAAGGGTCAAAGAAATGATGCGGCTTGCTGGTGTCAGTGTTGAAAAACGGAAAAAAGAAGGGGTTATTCCAGAAAAAAGGAACATCATGGTAAAAACTACATTTAAATAAATATTATTATTGTATTATATGGTACGTTTTCTTGTTTAATTACTTGTAGGGTTTAATAAAATTGATTGCCATTAACGCTACTTTGCCTTCAGTTTAATACAAATTGACGCCATTGGTAGTAAATGTGTTGAATGTTTTTATTTTTATTTTTATTTACATCTTTTTAAAAAAGTACCTACAACTAGTAAACATTATTTCTAGGCGGAGCAAGCTAAAAAAGTATGCAGTACTCTTCTTCTACCTAGCGTTATCCCGGCCTTTGCCAGGGTCCGCTTTCCTACTCGCTTTCCTCCACTGCACGATCCTGGGCGTCTTCATTTGTGAGCTCGTTTTCGCTCATATCGGCCTTCACGACATCCAGCCATCGCTTCTTAGGTCAGCCGCGGGGTCGAGGGCCGTCGAGGACTAGGTCAAGGCATTTGTTCCCTACGTAGTCAGATGGCCTGCGAGAGACGTGACCGAACCAACGAAGGCGACATTCCTGGAGCTTATCCGCTACGTCACGAACTCTGAGGCTGCCACGGATGTACTCGTTACGAATGCGATCCGCACGCGTAACGCCGCACATCCACCGCAACATCTTCATTTCAGTAACGCGAAGCTCCCGAATGTGCCTTCCAAGAACTGGCCACGTCTCGCTGCCATATAATAGGACTGGTCGTATGACGCACTTGTACACTAGCCCTTTGAGTCGAAGTGGTATTCTGCGAAAAAGTATGCAGTACTCAAGAAGACAAAAGAACAGAAGATGAACAAGAGACGCAAAATACTCTAAATGCAATGCTCTAAGTGTCCTCAGATATTGTTACCTATATAATATATCCCTTTGCAATACCTTTCGATTTACTTATCACATTTTAATTTATTACAGTCTGATAGTATGACAACAAGCCAGCTGGTAACTTTTGTTGTTCAAAGTTATAGTCCAGAAGATGAACGTCAGATCATCATGAGAGGACAAAAGAACTGAAGACATGCTTTTGGAGACGCAACATAGTTCAAATCCAAATGATCCAAATACTCTTCAAAGTAATACTACAGAAGGAAATACTACCCACACAGTAATAAATACTGCAGAAGATGAAACTGATATCATAGAGGATTATCTTACCGATCAGGTATTTGACTTAAATCCGAATCTGATCAGCTGCCAACGCAATTCTTATGCGATCCGAACAGAAGTGCCAGGTCATAGTTACGTATATTCACCCATAAATTCGGGAGAAAGTGACGTTGACCTAAGTGATACAGATCCCACATACCATAATACCACCGACTTGTCACACATTCCTCCAAAAGTTAGACCAGAGTCGTCGTCAAGTGGGTCTTCGTCCAGCACTAGTTCCTCGTCCAGTTCTTCTTCCGATTCCGACAATGCTAAAAGCATGCTAAAGCATACAATGTAAGTTTTTGATAGGTACGTTTACAAGTGCATTACTTTTGTGATAAACATGTATGTGCCTTTAAATGTTAAACTATGAGGCTAATACCTGTATTCCTGTTAATTGTTAACGATCTCAATAATAAGTGGCAAAGGCTAATTAATTTAGATCCATAATTAACTAATTATAAGATTTTGTAAGCATTACATTTAAGTTTTTGAAGATTTCGCTTAGCGGAAGCTACGGGTACTTACTTTTGTGATAAACATGCCTGTGCCTTAACATGTCAAACTATGAGACTAATAAGTATTCCTGTTGATTGTTAACAAATAATTAACAGAACAACGAACATTTGTTGTATTACTATTCAATTTTTCTATTTAATAAATAAACGACAAAGTTAATTATATTATTTTATTGTTTTATTCCAAATAAGACTCCTGATCATTTATATTTTAAATGCAATATTTCTGATTGAACTATTATTTTCATAATTTTTTTTATAATAAAACACATCTATTCGAATTGTTAACATCATAATGTCTGTAGATCAAATAAAAAAAAAGCACTTTTAGGAGTTACGCCTTTACACAAATAATTATTTAAAAAGAAAATTGTAATAAAGTGACTTATCATGACAATTTTTTTTTTTTTGAAAAAATACCTGTAAATCATAATAAATCACTTCATTTTATTTGTAATATTTTAGCACATACTATACACAAAAAAAAACTGGTTAACAGAAATAATTAAAAATAAGAAAATCCAACTCAATATTTAAATGAAAGAGATGGGTGTTGATTATCTGCATCTTTAATCTCGATTTACCACAATTTTCATTTTTTAAGTTAGGCCCGTTTATTATTAAGCGTGCGATATGGTTTTAATTTCAACTCGATACCTGTACACGTTCCCGAGATAAAGGGTCTTGATAGACAGACAGACGGACAACAAAGTGATCCTAGCTTTCCGTTTTTTTCTTTTCGAGGTACGGAACCCTAAAAATGACTCAAGTTGTAAAATCTCAAGTCCAACATACCCTAATGATGTGACGTACATTCTCCACACATAATGAGTCGGGAATGTTCGGTTATACTCGCAAACGGAGGCATCGATAAATTTCGGAGGCTACTACTATTTCTGATCAATCTGATCATCCATCATACGTTTTCTGTCTCTCAATAAACAGCCTTTAAGCGGCCTTTAGACCTATCTAAATGCAGTACACTAAATCAGAAAGACTGCAAAAAGACAAGTGTAAAGACTGTTAGCATGTAAGTCACGCTAATTAGACAGTTAGACTCGACACTGCCATCACTCTGAATCAGTGTATGCATTTAGATAGATCTAAAGGCCGCTTTATGTTGCTATTGACAACAGGCATGCGCATTGTAAACTGTTTATACGTTACCATGGGTCAATCGCTGTACGATCATTTCCGAGGTCAAATTAACGATTATTTAACTGTCATTACTACTAAACGCGATGTAACAATATCTATGGTCAAAATTCAGTACTACGGAGTTCGTAATCAAGAATGCAGCCATTTTGTCGATGCTACTTGACGTTTGTTGTCATGAACTAGTAAACAACCACGTGACATGACACATTCACTCACCGCACTCGCCGTGTATCGTATGAGGTCGAGTGATTCGCGAAGTGTCGTTTGCTTACTCTGTTTCTCGAGTAGGGATTGAACTATTTTTCTCACTCACTCTAAAGTGGCCGTCAATAGTATTTGCTAACTATGTACACAAACCGCCATATTGAAATTGTCTTTCGCTATGGCGGTTTGTTTACATAGTTAGCAAATTCCATTGACGGCGACTTTACAAAAGATTTGTTCACAAGTAAGTGCTAAACATAGTTGATTAATTTTGTTATATTTCTTTTTATTATGATACATTATTGGCTACTTATTTATTTATTTAATCTCTATTGCACAAAAGAATATCTCATAGTACAAAAGGCGGACTTAATGCTATAAAGCATGCACCTATGCCTACTGCACTGTGGTTTGGCAGATTTCTATTTAGCTTTAAGTATGTAAGAAAAAAAGGGAATAAACATTTATTTCATTTCATTTCATGTTGATATAACACAACACTACTACTGGTAGTATCGTCAGGATTACGCTGTTAAAATCTGTCAGGTTTCTCGGGCCCACGGTGTATAGGTACCTACCTCATTCATCTAAATCAGCTCAGAAGTTGAAGCGCATAGGACGTACATTCTGATGACCACTTTAGCCTAGGTGGCACTGACTCTGCCTACGAAGTCGGAGGTTCAGGGTACGCATCCCGGTAAGGGAATTTATTTGTGTGTTCAGCATGAATAAGTTGTTCCGGAATTTTGGATGTTTTTTATGTATTTAATTATCTATATCATCGTCTAGTACCCACACAGGACAGTACTTTGCTTAGTTTGGACTAGGTCTTAGACAGCAAACTATAACTTTTACACCAGAATAACATAAGCATAAGGCTATGGTTTTATAATACTCGTCGAGTATTAAACGATCTCCCCCGAATATAATTATTCGTCATAATTGATTGAATCAGACGTTACTTTGTGGAATTCCATGATATGTTACGAGAAGAATATATGTCTTTGCTATTCCGCTAAAAAACGTGCTGACCCCGTGTCATAGTCGGCCTTATCACACGATAAGTGATAGGATGGAGCGTCCATCACTGGCTGACAACGTTCGACAGAACGAGACGACGCTCCTATCTTGTCACTTATCGCGTGATAAGGCCGAACATGATACGGGGTCTGGTCTATCAGCGAAGATGAGATGCAACTATTTGCGTTTACTTGCAGACGCTTCATGCGCCCACCCTCCGCTCGTGCAAACATGCAAATAATTACAGCAAACCGCCACCAATAGTGTCAACCTCAACGTGTTTCGCCTCTCTACGAGGCATCATCAGGAGATGCTGGCAGATGTTGCATGTTCGTCATGTTTATTTCAAATCGATTAGAATTCTGATAATGGGCTTCATATATTGTGCAATAAAGTTGAAATAAATAAGTAAACAAGGGGCAAAGTCATGGTTATTTCCGGATCTATAAGGAAAAGCCCTAAGAAAACTTGAGAGCATTTGAGTTGGCCGGATTGCATCAAAGTAGTCCATTCAGAAAGCAGCTCTACCGGTCAAGCTAGAAGATTCTAATTCCGATGACAGTATTATAAAAAGTCGGCCAGATTAAGTAATGTCAACCATACCAATGATGAAAGAGACGCTCAATGTGAATTCCACCCGTTAGAACGAGGCGTACGTTCATTGTTCAGTTTCATTAACTGTTAACATTCATTAACCTTAACCATTACTTAATACATTAATTACATGTCGTATATTACACATCTTATATCCCACTTACATCACACTTATATCTTACAATTATTGAAAGATATAAGTGTGATTAATTATTATTATTATAGGTTTAAGTAGTAGTAAGTAACTTGTTTGTGTGTTTTTTAAATATGGATCTTATGTTATCCGAAATAAATGAATTGTATTTTTATTTATTTTTATTACGCATGTATGTCTTCCTCACGTATTTAATATGTTTATAATTGGGTACCTACTTTCCTGGGTTACAATAAATATAATTCTATTTAGTCTGTCAGTTAGATTATCAAAAAGTATTGGACACGTATTTTTTTGTTTGTCAATTAAACAAAAAATGATGAAGATAATTAATTAAAATTCTGCGTGACGTCACATTGTGCTAAAATGTGTACCGTAATGTGACGTCACACGGAACATTAACTGGCTACTTATCCATACTTATATACTTATACTTATCCATACTAATACTAATATACTAATACTAATATACTTACATACTAATAATACTAATATAATATTATAAATGCTAAAGTGTATGTGTGTGTTTGTTTGTTTGTGTGTCCGTCTTTCACGGCAAATCGGGGCGACGAATTGACGTGATTTTTTAAGTGGAGATAGTTGAAGGGATGGAGAGTAACATAGGATAGTTTTTATCCTCGTAAACATCCCCTAAGGGGGTGAAATGGGGCGGTAAAAGTTTGTATGGAGCTGCGATATAAACGAGTTCCACGCGGACGGAGTCGCGGGCAGTAGCTAGTAATATTATAAAAGGGAAAGTGTATGTGTGTGTGTTTGTTTGTCCGTCTTTCACGGCAAAACGGAGCGACGAATTGACGTGATTTTTTAAGTGGAGATAGTTGAAGGGATGGAAAGTGACATAGGCTACTTTTTGTCTCTTTCTAACCTAACTAAGGGGGGGGCCCTTCCGAAAATGGGGGGTGAAAGTTTGTATGGAGCTACGATATAAACGAGTTCCACGCGGACGGAGTCGCGGGCAGAAGCTAGTTTCTTCAACACGTAGTTTTTGTATGATAACACAATAGTGTTATCATACAAAAACTACGTGTTCTATATTTTTTGATAATCTAACTGACGGACTAAATTTTTTTTTTTACAAAAGAAGCCAATTGTGCTCGCTCTTACACATTGGATTACGTGCGGGCGTGAGCGAGACCTACATACCTTCTCGTACATTTTGATATTTAATATTACAGTCACCAGCATCAATGCCTGCGCCGAGAAAGCGCGCATAAAGATCAGAGGTATAACCACGAAAATCGAATCTCGAAGTGCGTATATATCTCCGTCTCTAACACACTGATTGTTTATGGTACTCGAGCGACAGGGACAGAGATATACGAACATCATTAAAATATCTGTACAACTTTCTTACATACATAAACCGGCCAAGTGCGTGTCGGGCCACGCGCAGTGTAGGGTTCCGTAGTTGCTTGTCTTAGTTACATCGACGTGCGGTGCGGTTGCGTCGGCCGAATTTGTACAATTGGCCTTTCCAAGTACACATTAAGTTCGTCGACTATTACTCGGTAACTACTTATGCCTTCTTGTCCGTGATAGTTTTCCTTTTAAATTCATTATATTATGTACTACTGCCACAATTTTTTTCACATCCCCAGTAGCAGCCATTTAGCCGGCAGAGGGGAGGGGGACACATGACTTGAACAAAAATTAGGGCTTTAAAGCCCAATATCTCGCAAACGAATCACTGATTTCAAAAATAGTTCTAAAAAACCCATACTAGTTTTAAACGAGCTATCCAACGATACCCCACACCATGGGTTTAACCAGAAAAAAAAATTACATCCCCGCTGTAGGTGTAGGGGAGGTACCCTAAAAATAATTTTTTTTTCAAGATTTTATTCTAGTTTTTTGTCGGCGTGATTGATTTATATACCCATGCCGAGTTACAGTTTTCTAGTTGTAATGGTTCCTGAGCTAAGCCGAAGACGGACAGACATACAGACAGACAGACGGACGGACATGGCGAAACTATATGGGTTCCTTGTGACAACAACGTAGACATACGGAACCCTAAAAATGGTAGCGATTCGTTTAAGGCGTTAATGAATTATGTACAATTATATATTTATTCAAAAAAGAGTACACAGTATTACAGTGAGAAACCAAAGCACTGTGAAAAGCATAACTACAATGTTATTTAAGTAATAACATAAACTTATAATAACAATAATTTTACCAACTAACTGAAGACGGACGGTCATCCATCGCTTTACATAACCTCTTACATTCATCACATATGATCTTCCAACTACCTGCAAAAACATCGCAGTTATAGGTGCTGAATTGAGAAGTGCGTTTAGATAATCAAAGCGCGAACTAGTGGTGATTTCCTGTACACCACAGTCCGCGCTTTAGGAACTGCCAGTAAGTCGCGATTACGTGGCCTAAAATTAAACTGTAACTAAGACAGAGATGGCACGAAAAGGAGTACCAGCTGCGAGACCAGCTGGAGTCTTAGGATATTAGTATTAATCAATACCGCCTCCCCCACTGTCACAACCACCACCACTGTCACACCCCCCGCCACTGTCACAACCACCAGTGTCACCCCACCCACTGTCACAACCGCCAGTGTCACCCCCGCCACTGTCACAGCCACCAGTGTCACCCCCGCCACTGTCACCCCCGCCACTGTCACACCCCCCAGTGTCATCACTGCCACTCATGAATATAGTGTCGTAGACGGGTGGTGCGTGACCTTTGTAATGGGTATAATACTTGAGGCGCATGCCACCACGTTCCACGTCTCTTCGACGCACGTGTGCACTTCTCACGTTCTGTTTTTTGAGGTCTTCATCGCTGCCACAGCACGCTTTGCATACAAGTATAATGCAGCAGGAAAACTGCAAAATAAAATAGAATATCTTTTATCACCTGAACTATCTGGGCACAGTTACAGTTACAAACATTTGGACGAGACCTTATTGTCAAGGCAGTTCTTTTTGTGGTAAGACTGATTTATACTTATTTATACTAGTTTCTGCCCGCGACTCCGTCCGCGTGAAACTCGTTTATATTGTAGCTCCATACAAACTTTCACCCCCCATTTTAGGGAAGTGGGGGGTTAGAAAGAGACAAAAAGTAGCCTATGTCACTCTCCATCCCTTCAACTAACTCCACTTAAAAAATCACGTAAATTCGTCGCTCCGTTTTGCCGTGAAAGACGGACAAACAAACAAACAAACACACACACTTTCGCATTTATAATATTAGTATGGATGTGTATATTGAAAAGAAAGTCACTTTGTGAGTTTGAAAAATAGTATAATTCGATTTCTGAGTCTACGGTACCTATATGGCATGGTCCTTCAGGATATAATTTAACAGTGACTAGCTTTTTCCCGTGGTACGATGTCCCTAACACCCAGTATTGTTTATCCCAATGAGAGAAGAATCTTTGCGAAGACGACTCTGATCTTACACTTTCCAACCCAGAGAGGAAGCCAACTTGTAAAAAAGACTTCACTTCGCATGGCTGTATAAAGTTTGTCTTTATGTACGCGTATGAAACGCGTGAGCTTTGATAATTACATCCTCGGCTCTCTTATCACGCTCACCTGCGGCTCGCGTGATAATTCCGCCTCTGATGTAATTATCAACATACCTCACTTGTATCACAATGTACTATTACGTCACACCTGCGGCGCTACCACGAACTTTGAAAGTCGAAGTTCGTAATACATGCATCCCTGTCACTCGATTACGGGAGTGCGATAGAGATGGAAATACCCGAACTTCGACTTTCGAAGTTCGTGGTAGAGCCGCTGGCCTGGGCCTTGTGGCCTGATTTAAATAAATAAATAAATAACGTGAGTTTTCGCTAGGCGTACGGTAAAACTCGCTTTATGGCCAGATGAAGACGTAAAATTGTGTACTCACTACGGGCAGTATACTCATACTCATACTCATTTATTCATAATATTATCTAAATATTACATGTCACATATTATTAGCATCACAATTGCGTATAGGTATTGTCATTCATATTGTGTGTAAGCTGCATAAGTAGGTATAGTCTGGCAAAAAAGAGTAGAAAATAATAGGTCGCCACTATCGCTCATATGGGCAACACGAATAGTACGACCTAGAGATTTTGATACTTCACTTTTTACTAGGACATGTTTACATTTGGTTCCTAATTTAGAAAAATTACATACATATACAGTATATTGGTTATGTGCGTTTTAGAGGTTATGTTTACACAAAACCAACTTGGTACCTGAAGTATATTTGATGAATATTAAGTATTTATTATTAAGTGTAATTGTAACCAAAGTGTAATATTTCAGTACATTGTACTATTTCATAAAATTGGTAAACTAAAATTGTATTTAAATTACTAGCATTCTGTCTACATAAACATTATATAGAGGTAATGTTTGTGGATTTCTGTCCTGATTCGTCGATTCAAATATAGCTGTATTCTGGTTGGTTGATACCAAATATAAAGTTTAATTTAAAAGCTAAATTAATTGAAGTAATAGGTATACGTATCAAAGAGGATCCCAACGTTCCGATTGACTGTCGAAGTGTATTGTGTTTGGTGGATTTTTAATAGTTGCGAAGTATTTTGATTGGTCAAATTAAAATGTTAATCATAAATATTTTTTTATAGAAAACTCCCGTGAGAGTCAGGCATATTAAAATGTAATCAAAACGGGGCACTGATTATGCAGTGCTAAATGCATAATCAGTGCTGTTCCTACTGATTATGCAGTGCTAAATGCGCCGGCAACGCGTGTGCTCATGACTAGGAAAGAAACTGCGAAACGGTTCGAAACATGTCGAGCGTTTCTCGATATAAAATACGTGACTGACCCGTTTTCATTATATTTGAATAAATCATAAATTGTGTTACTGTAATATGTACGCATATTTTCCTTAGGGACTAAATATACTACTTTACCCTACTTGATAAGCCTAATACACTTTTCAAGCTTGAGATGTGAAAAGTCCATTTCTTGGTTAAAATGGCTTGTTTACTGCACTATTTGTACAATCTAATAATAAAAGAAACTTACGATTACGAACCCCACGGACCCGATGAAAGCCCAAATGGACCAGGGGTATCCTATACCTTGACCCATTGTCACAATATCAGTCACTGTCCTACTAAGTTATCCTACAACTTTCAACACTGTATAACACTGCATCTAAACTGAGTGTGTTATTGAACATGCTCTGAGATGAAATGAATCAGTCCCAAGACTTTACCTACATTTACAAACCATGGTTCCTAATTGTAGGTAAAAAGTCTTATGGGACTGATTCATTGCAGCAGCGTTGGAATTCCCGCGTGCAGAGCCAATTCATTCAAAAGTTAACCTTACTCCGACGCCACGCGGTCTAAAATACACTGATACTGATGCCTTTAGACTTTAAGTTTACGCACTTACTTGATGCAACAGGAAAACTTGAATGATGAAGTGGATGCATACTTTAAGTCAACCACTTCACTACATAGTATAAAACAAAGTCGCTTCCCGCTGTCTGTCCCTATGTATGATTAGATCTTTAAAACTACGCAACGGATTTTGATGCGGTTTTTTTAATGGATAGAGTGACCGTGCGAGGCCGGGGCGAGTCGCTAGTAAGTACTAGGTATATTCGAATGGCAGTCATTATTTAAAAACCGTTCGATTGCCAATAATTATGGTAGTTGAGCATCATCCTCCTAACGTTATTCCCGGCAGTGCCCTACACGAGCCTGGGCTCCGCATTGGCATTTCATCACAAGATTTAGCGTAGGCACTAGTTTTACTAATGCGACCCCAGAGGGAAATCTAGAGCTTAATAAGATTAGACCGGTTTACTCTCGATGTTTATTGTTTTCCTTAAAGGAAACGCCACTGTTAAAATATCTAATGATATTTCGTAAAACATCGTGAGGAAACCTGTCTAATCCCAATAAGGTCTACTTTCCCATCTGAGTTGGAAGGTCAGATGGCAGTCACTTTCGTAAAACTAGTGCCTATGCCAAATCTTGGGATTAGGTGTACCCGGGCTTCTTTAGGGCACAACCGGGAATAACGCTGGGAGGATGGAGGATCATAATCATAATCATAATCAATTTATTCATTAACAATACAACGATTGTGTTTGAAATTACACGTAAATATTATGCACAATACAAATTTAACTAACAAAATTATATAAAGAAATGTCAACTACTTAAGTACAATTATTACAAAAAACTAAAACTACAAAATATGATGTCAATGAAACTAACATTATCCACTAATTCAAATACTACACACTTAACACAAATTCGAGTTACATAAATATAATTATTACAAAAATGTTAAAAACAAAATAAACAAATGTCAATCAAAATAATAATGTTACCTACATCATGATCAAGAATTAAAAATATTTGAGAACATTACACAATGCAACTAAAACCTATTTCTATATGGATTTCGTACATAGGTAGTTTGTAAAAACCCAGTGGCACAGGCCGGTATTCGAAAACCCACGACCTCCGAAGGCTTCCTGCTCGGCTGCAAAGGCTTCCAATAATGGAGTTGATAAAAATAAAATATGTTCACTTCACATTACCATAAACAAAGCTCTTGAATAAATGGGGGAAAATCTCGCATCAACTTATAAGGTGTGCATTTTTTTTAATACCTGCATAAAGAACATCAAATGGACTCTGTTATGCCATAGACAATTGAGACGTCTTATTCCTTGTTTGAGTGACTTCGAGGTTTTTCCTGACGTTAAACTCAACTCAAACATTTTATAATATTTTCAACCGACTTCAAAAAAAAGGAGCAGGTTCTCAATTCGGTTGTATTTTTTATTTTTATTTTTTCAATGTTTGTTACCTCAGAACTCCGTCATTGATGAGCCGATTCGTATATTTTTTTTGTTTGTAAGTATATGCTTCCAGGTGGGTCCCATTCTTTTCAAAAGTTCAATTGGATGAATGGGATCCATGAGGAATTGAGGAAACTTCTCAATTATATGAGGCACGCGTGTAGTGATTTTGGTATTTTCTATTATAACTCGTGTATTTACACTCGGAAATCATAATTTTGGTGGAGTGGAATTGATTATAAAGACCACAAATGCTTATGGAATTCCTCAATTATTTACTTAAAAGTACAAAAGTATGTCACAACTTCTGCTAAGATTCCGTTGAAATAGCAACTAATGAAGTGCCAAAGGTGATCCTTGTGGAATCGACTGAAGTCCTCAAATATTATCGGGCCACATACAGCGATTGGGTTTTTTTCTCTAATAATCAATGCATTGCTCTCGGAAATCAGTTCATGTGGTAAATTAGAAAAGAAATGTGGAAATGTTCTCGCAGCTAGGCGGAGTACTAAATTGAAGTCGGTTAAAACTTTGTTTTTAAAGTAAATCATTACGTTATTGCATCGTTATGACGCAAAACCGGCCAAAGTTTGATTGTGGCACTCTTGAGGTCAGTTTTATATTTCTTTTTTGAAGACCGGTTTAGCCTGATTGAGCAGGGTCACTATCAAGGGACCCTGCCTACGAAGCCAGAGGTCCTGGGTTCGAATACCGGTAAGCACAATTAATTATTTTTGTGAGCATGAATATAATATGTTCCTTTCAAAATGATTTCTTGTAAAAAATATGACAAAATCACATTTACATTTCATTTACCGGGAAGATGCTGCCGGCAGCTCTGGGAAAGATCCCGGCAATGTTGCCACTGGCAATATTACGACTAATGTGAATATCGGCAACGGAACTTCAGTAGGGTATCCTATCCCAATCACTAAGTATGTCATGTCCCATCTGTATTGTTTGTCCGAATATTCATTTCGGTAAAAAGCCAATTTTCTCGAAGCCCCCAAAGCTTTTGCGTTCTTTTTTTTAGTTTTTTACTAATCGTGTAAAACAGATTTGGTTAGGTTTGTTTTATAATAATCTTGCAAATTTCATGGTTTCATAGAAAAACTTATTTTAGGAATAATGAAAATTAGGACAAACAATACAGTTGGGAAACTATTTTTAGTGATTCAGATAGGTAACCCTTCGGTAGGCATAGGCATGATTAGTACATACCTACTATACAATTGCATCATAACTCGGTTGATAACAGTTATCCGGACGGGAAATTAGTTCATTTTGTTTTAGAAATCATTATTATTTTATACTGGATGACATTATCCCTAATAAGTTGGTAGGTATTATTTTATATTGATTAAAACTTTCACGATTCTCACACATTATTTATACTAAACGGGACTTAATCGCGTATAATTAACTTATTTTATTTACCTCACTGAGGTCCCCCGACGTCCCTCACCTCGACGACCTCAGTGAGGTAAATAAAATAAGTTAATTATACGCGATTATATCCCGTTTAGGTATTATTTTATTAGTAAAACTATTTAAAAAAGATATTATCCAATCCAGTTATATACAGTCGCCGAGGCCCAAATCGGCTAGGATACCATCATCATCATCATTATCATCTATACTGTACCATGGCTTCAATAAATAATGATGAATTACTTATTAATAAGTTTAACTCAAAATTAAAATACACCGCCTACAATAATTTATCTGACTCTTTTTGTACTAAGTAGGTACATAGAGATATTTTTTTTGTACGATACAGATTAAATACCTAAATAATCCTCAACTCCGGTACTTCGTATATAATTAGTATAATTACCTACGAACCACTAGTACGACTAGCATGAGTTACTATCGAAAACACACATTACTTTACTACTCTCGAAAGCGAGTGAACACGCTTCGAATAGATTTCGATTGTCACAAATACGAGCTGTCAATTCGTCACTGATGGTGCCGTTGTACTCCGAAAACAACTTCAAAACGTTTCTCGCAAGCGCTTATTTTTCGATGCGTAAGGTGGATGTCACACTGCACACTGCGACGCATCTCCGGACGGAGGTGCGTTTCTCGTAGTATGCAAGTACCTCAGTTTCTATATAAATTCTAAACAGTTATCCGGACTGGAAATTAGTAAATTTTGTTTGATAATTCATAATTATTTTATACTGGAGGATGAAAGTAACATACCTAATAATATTTATAACGAAATATATCAATCAATCAATCATAAACATGTGATACTCTTGATGATTTGCTGCTAGCGCAAGACGCAAAATGTAAGGTAATATTCATCTACTTAATTAATTAATAATAGATACAATTCTATATTAAATATTATCATGATATGTATGTAAGTATGAATAGTTAAAGTAAATTTAGGTACGTATGTCGAATGAATTGTCAAATAATAGTAGGTAGATAAAATAAAATAATTTTGGAATACAATTGCTATCAAATCCTTTATCATAAAATGTCATAATTTAAATATTCATTGACCGAGTAGAAGCATTTTTGCACTAGCCATCTTTTGAGTTGCCTTCTAAACATATTCAGCGGCATTTTTTATACTCTTCTGGTAATTTATTTTAGATGGTAATGGCCATACAGAATGCACTTCTGCTATAAAGTTTAGTCTTCTTAGATGATACTACTATAACTAAACTAAACCTATATTTATAAACTAAACATAAAAATTAAATGCCCCCCAGGTCCCCGTCATTGGATATGGTGCCCAGAAGTCTAGCTGCGTTACCTCTTTGGATTGCTGGGCTAATCCTTTGGCCAAAATAGCTACCAGCCCTCTGGTCACCGGGTGTTGGAATGAGCCGCTCCGAAAGCTCATTATATAGGGCCTTTGCGCCCGGTCCCCACGGCCCCAGTTTCCAAATAATATTAAATTAACCGAATAAAACACGACAAAGATCTGTTTCCCTTTTTATTCATATACAAAATGTAGAAACTTTGAAATTAGACTTAGACAGTAAGTAACACCAAAGGCACAAACAATATCTACACTCTTTAATTCTCTCAGAAGTACATTGTGGAACGAGGTTATAAGTAGAGCGACCTCTCTGTATCCTCTTGAAAGGCTCACAGCCGTCTAGGACCACTCTAATGGGCGAGCTATTCGTAGCGGGAATATAGTTGAAAGATACGACGACTTCCGTGACTGTCCTCGTAGCTTCGTGGTCAAAGCACGATCTCTCTATTAGAGCTAGCTCTAGCGTTAATAGAGAGATCACAGGTTCGAGTCCTGTCGGGGGCTACAGACGAAGGTGGTTTATTTTTCCCATTATATTATTTCTCTCTGTATCATATCGTTTAAAATATAATCGGGGTAACTTCCTCGTTAAAAATAACACGAAGCAAAAATATTTCATAAAATAATTTGTCTCGATAAGAAGTATGATAAATGACTTAGGTAAAATATCTGTACAACTTTCTTAAATACAAAATAGGTACCAATTCGTTAAAGGCATTAATTAATTAAGTACAATTTATAATTAGTATTAATCAATACCGCCTCCCCCACTGTCACATCCCCCGCCACTGTCACATCCCCCGCCACTGTCACAACCACCAGTGTCACCCCCGCCACTGTCACAACCACCAGTGTCACCCCCGCCACTGTCACACCCCCCAGTGTCATCCCCGCCACCTCCACCATGACCGCCGCCCACGCCGCTTATCCAACCATCACTGCCACTCATGAATATAGTGTCGTAGGCGGGTGGTGCGTGACCTTTGTAATGGGTATAATACGTCGGGCGCATGCCACCACTTTCCACGTCTCTTCGACGCACGTGTGCGCTTCTCACGTTCTGTCTTTTGAGGTCTTCATCGCAGCCACAGCACGCTTTGCATACACGACTAAGGCAGCAGCAAAACTGAAAAATAAAATAGAATATATTTTATTACGTTAATTACTATCTGGGAACAGTTACAGTTACAAACATTTGGACGAGACCTTATTGCTAAGGCAGTTCTTTTTGTGGTTAGGCTGATTTATGCTAATATATGTATATTGCAAAGAAATTCACTTTGTGAGTTTGAAAAATAGTATAATTCGATTTCTGAATCTACCGCTAGTGTGCTACTTGGGATAGAACGTATCGTAAACTCCATTTGGTGTCAGTCATCAGTGCTATAAGAGGCATAAGAACTGCTACATACCCCCGATTTGGCGTAATTATATTTCCATTCTGTGATAATAGTAGAACTATAACAGTGTCAAGCGGAACGATTTGGGTCTATAGAATGGATGTAATGTTGAAGCATATGTCAATTTGTTGATATCGTGACACTTCTATAGTGCTTTTTTGTACTGTAGTAGATTCTGGGTTCACACTTATATCTCCATTCAGTGAAATAGTGGAACTATAGCAGTGCCAAGCGGAACGATTTAAGTCTATAAAGTGGATATAATAAATAATGGTGGCGCATATGTCAATTTCATTATATACGCGGCACCGTGACGCAACTATTGTGCTTTTTTGTACTGAAGTAGACTTCGTGTTACCTTTAGTATTCATTTCACGGCCACTAGTGCAGTGATAGTGCTACTCGGTAAAAAAAAAGAGTGTTTATGTGTCTAAAATAAAAAGGACTCCAAACAAACAAATATTATAGTGGTAAGTAAGAATTTATTTACTTGATTTATTTTATGAATGAGTCGTCCCATATTAGGTACAAAACGACATGCGCACGCAATTTTATTAAATTTTTATTATTTTATTAAACTAGTATCAATTTTATGAAGGATTTTCAATCCGCCATCGTTTTATTGAGTATTCAATTAACTATTTTAATAAATTAATAATGAAATGTATGGTACATTGCTCATAACCCAAGAAGTAACTCCGACGCTCTTATTGGCTAACTATGAGAAGATTTTCGCCGCCATTATGGTTCAAATTAGGGTTCCTTCCATGACATAAAAATAGTCGTCACTCTTTGAAGCAGTGGTAATCAATCGAAATACTAGGTACAAATACTTTTGTCATAATTTGAGTTCAAAATATTTTAAAACTCTGTAAGGCCTCTTGAGTATTTTTTTGTAGAGATTATTAAAATAATCCTGCAAATGTCATGGTTTCAGAGAAAAACGTATTTTACGACAAATGAAAATTCGGACAAACGATTATTTTATACTGGATGACATTATCCCTAATAAGTTAGTAGGTATTATTAGTATAACTATTTAAAAAAGATATTATCCAATCCAGTTATATACAGTCGCTGAGGCCCATCATCATCATTATCATCTATACTGTACCATGGCTGCAATAAAGAATTATGAATATTTTAATCGTATGGCATACATTATTTTGGCCTTTAATTTTGTCACTCTTTGGTGTAGTTTTGTCACCCAGGGGACACGTGCAGGGTTGTGGTAGGTAGCTCCTGCGGACGCGAGTAACAGTTGTCCCCCCTTTGTCAAGTGAGTGGGCAACTCGACTGTTAGAAGTTCTTAAGGGGGTTGAAGGTACCTTTTTTCTGATTTTCGTACATATCTCGAATATCTGTACGAATAGCGTTATAATTACTTCAGACAAAATTTTTTACATAAAATTTCCTACAAAATTGGTCATAATTATTTTAACTCCCCGATCAATACTTTGGGAGCTACATGGTGTTTAAGTTAACTTCGAGATTCAAGCACATACAATCAACTTATTTATTTACCTCTGAGGTTTAGTAAAAATATAGTGTGTGAATTGTGTAACTTTAGACCAATATACTTTCATTCAGTTTACTGTACCGAACGCTAATGAACAATAACAGATCTATCACTAGGTTATTACAAGGCGTAATCATAGTTGTTACTTGACATAATAATACTTGTTTACATCTTTGGTTGATGTAGGGTTGGATAGGTATACATTTTGTATGTGTTTTGGGAGGCTATTTATAAATTTTATAAGGATGTAATGATGAGTTCTCATCCCGCAAACGTTTTTAATTTTTGGTAATACAAATCTGTGTGTATTGGATAAACTCTTTCGCATTAAGGAATTGTAGAGAAAATATAAAATAAAATTTATATAAAATGTATCACAGGCACAGACTTAATCTTATTGATCACTGAGGTCCTTACAATATTATTCACAAAATTTCGATTTCGATTTCGACACAAAAGGTGATATTATATATCCTCGGTTTCATATCCTTTTTTTATCATATCTATTAAATATCAGACTAGCAGGTGAGACCCCGGGGAAACGTCACGGTTTGTAACTGGAGAAGCTACTGTTGTTATGTTGTTTATGCGTAATTATTTTACAACCATACTTTACAATAACAATAAACAATAGACATCAGTAATGGTTGGTTTTAAGTACGTTTCGTCATCTAAACTAAACTAAAACAAACTATACGTGCAAAAGCGCGAGGGTTTAAAATGATACGGAAATTACCAATGATGTAATATAAAAAAGAGGTAGATAGCTTATAAGCCCTCCAAAAGTGGCACACTAAAACTCAGCCAATTGTATGACCTTGCCTCAGTGTCGCGTCGTCAATGGACACGTATAAACGTGTTTCAGCTGTCAGATTTGGTGGCTCTTTTTTATATTACATCATTGGAAATTACGGAATATGAATAGGTAGATGGATATGTCTTCGTTCTCACTTTAACATTTATCTGCCCCGCCTCTTCTGCCACCACTGCTTCCTTTCGGACCACCACCAAATATCTGGTCATAGGTAGGCGGAGCATCCAACACACTTCCACAACTAGCAGACGGTACAAGGTGATGAGGGGTCAGCGCAGGCGCAGCTACACTCCCGTAACTAGGAGCCGGGTCTACGATACGTGTCTCGTGTCTGTGAGTATGTGCCTCGTTGATGTTCGTGTATGGGTGCATGGGTTCGCCACAGAACGCTGTTCGTGCGAGGTAAATCGTGACGCAGAACTAAAAACAATAATTTTCAAAATTATTAACGTGTTCGGTTCTATTGTCTACAAATGTATCTAACAATGAACACGAACCTTACATACGTTATTGAACGTTCATATACCTTTACAATGATTTGCGTAAGTACTAAAAGTTAACAAGTATCCATTAATAATAATAGTAGCAATGTTAACTTGAAACTTTTTTTTAATCCGCAAACTTCACTTTCAATAGGGGTACCTACAGTAATACTCCGGTTTACGCGAGGGATGTTTGAGATTATTTAATGAGGCCGACGCTCCTACCGCCCAGCATACAATACAAAATGGCATTGAAATTGGAATCGTGTTGTGTCGGAAATAGAGTGGACTTTCGTTTGTTTTAAAAAGAGCCGAACAAAACAAAATCAGCTCTATTCCAGTTGAATATAATTTATATTCCTTCAACAGAATAAGTCCTGTGAGTGCGCACATGGGCATTAGGAGGTTTAAACCATCATCAGGGGCCCGTTTCATGAAGCAACAAGTTACAAATTACAAGGAAGTCTCTTTTGATTTGTAACTTGTTGCTTCATGAAACGGGCCCCTGAATTGAATTCTTCTGCATTGGATGGTAGAATTGGTAGATTTGCTTTTTGAATGTACTTTGATGCAATTCGGGCAACTGAAATAATCTCAAGTGCTACAATTAAAAACACGTCATTAATAGAAACAACTTACGATTATAAATCCCACCGTCGCGACGAAAGCGAAGAACACCCACATAAACCAGGGGGGTCCCGGAAAGTCATCCATTGCAACTATACCACGTTCACTGCAACAATTTCGTTTTCAAACGTCTTTTTAGCACAACTCAATCAAAATTAAACAGAACGTCCGTTGTTGATTTCGCTTGGCGATACAATGAATCATGTATACATACACACAATACTGTGGTTTTACTTCGGATTCCCCCACCGACAACTTCTGCAGTCAATTTGGAATCTTATTATATCGCCACAAGGTTTAAATTGGTGACATTCAACAAAGCCGTGGTAAAAAATCCTGCATCAATGCTGCACTCCGACTTTGGTGACTCAGTATTCTTTAAGTCAATCACTGAAGAGCTATATTCGAGTGGCTTGCAAGTAATGAAAGACTGTTCGATTACTGAACACGACACTCAATTTGATGAGCCTTATGTCGATCCACTAAGATCTAAATTTAAGCGGCCGCGGGCATTTTCCTGCTATTATTTTATTAGGCACGTTGTCCTACAACCTGTTTTGGTGTTGCATAAATATGTAGGTATACCTTGTTATACCGTTGTCAGTAATATATTTTTAACATAACTTATGTATTAATTTATATGAATGAATACTTAATGTTTTTTCTTATAAAATTACCGTAGGTAACTATTTTCCACATGAGTATTCTTTAGTCTCAAATCGGCTAATTTAAAAATCCGTCGTTTATTTAAAAACGCGGTGTTACTCCTTGTAACAGTTGTAACTACATATTAACTTTATTCTACGCGCCTGACTCATTTGTATTGTATTGTATTGAAAAATGTATGCGGTCGAGGAAAATGCATGCGGTCGAGGAAAGGTTTGGCATATGTCAACTCTATTTGAATGACGTTAAGGTCCAAAAGTGCTAAACATTTAATTTCCTCGCCTGTACCTACGGCATTTCATTGCGTAATATATATATATACGAACTGAGTATAACGTTGTTCTAAGTCTAAGTTTGTGACTAGAAAAAAAACCGGCCAAGTGCGAGTCGGACTAGCGCACGAAGCACGAACCATTATCTATTAAAACGGCAAAAAAATCACGTTTGTTATACAACGGCTCCCGTACGGGAGCCCCCTTAATTATTTATTTAATTCAATTTTTAGTATTTGCTGTTATAAAATTAAAATTAAATAGTCATTTATTTCAGATTGTTACAATCCATATTACCTCACTACACATTACAAAAAATACACATTAGTCAATACAAATAAAATAAAATAAAATAATAATAAAAACATGTCAAAATATAGGAGGTTAGAACACTTAGAACTTATTTAAAACATTATGATGGAGCTTAGTGCAGTGGTTTAGGTAAGCCCCATCCCACCTGCCTGCAAACATTGCTAGGATGCTGTTGGTACTGGCCCTCACCCTGCTAAGTAGCGAGGTTATAGCGGCAAAGAAATACATCATCTGTGAAAATTTCAACTATGTAACTATCACGGTTCATGAGATACAGGCTGGTGACAGACGGGCACACAAACAGACAGACAGACGGACAGCGGAGTCTTAGTAATAGGGTCCCGTTTAACCCTTTGGGCACGGAACCCTAAAAACGGAAAATTAATTCAATGTAGGTACTTACTTATGACCTGGTAAAGGTCGCGGGAGTCCGCTGGATGCGGGTGGCGCAGGACCGGTCACTTTGGCACTCTTTGGGGGAGGCCTATGTCCATCAGTGGACGTCTTTCGGCTGATATGATGGTGATGATTAATTTTTATATTCTGTGTTTGCTCTAACATAATGTTCAGTTGAAAAAAAAAATGAAAATCCAGAAACTGCGTGTTTCAGATCATTTATTCGATACGAGATAGATAAAACACTTATTTGACTTAAAATGTAAAAAACATTTGTATTTTGATAAAAACAGGAAATAATTATCAAATTGAATAAGCATAGGTACTTTGGTCACGAGTGTTGAGATTTTACCATTATACCGATTTTATAATTAAGTTAATCGCAACTTTTATCAAAATACCGATTATTATACAGGGTGTGGCCTGTAATAGGAGCAAAAAATTAAACGGTGGCTTATTAAGTTAATCAGTAATTATTTCCAAGTGGTTAAATTGAAAAAAAAATTGAAAAAAAAATAGAAAAAAAAAATAAGTAAAAGCGTACGTGTGTTCTTTTGCTTAACTGGAATGATATCCATTTTGTTTTACTTCAAAAACACCAAAAAATCTTGTAAAATTGGAAAAAAAAAACAAAAAGAATTAGAAAACCAAAGTTAGTATAATCGCAATTACGAAAGTGCCCAGTGTTCTACCAAGATAGTTAATGACTGGCATGCTACGATATCGAGATGTCGAGATCCATTACTTAGGTATCACAACTTCAGATAAGATTATTTCCGAATTCAAGAATCTTAAAACACTGGTACCTTTACAGAATCACTGCGGATAATACATAGAGTCAGCCCTTAAATTTATTGCTCCCATTACAGGCCACACCCCGTATAATGTTGTATTATAATTTTATAATCAAATAATACGACGGTCTTCTTTGCTTTTCATTACTTTTAATTTAAATATACCTATACGTACAGAATTTAGGACGACAGTAATAAGTAGAAAAATACAAGAACTTTGTACTTACATTATTCTTAGTAGGTATCATAAAATGAGTACCTGGCCGACCGAGCTCTGATCGGGTGAAAATAGAGAAAATACGGAGAAAACGAATTTTACCAGACATGAGACCCAGCTAGATCGATTTTTCGCCCTCGTAAAACCCTATAAGGACAACCGGCGTCATCGGGAAAATGCGTTTGAGTTTTTTTTAAACAACGTAAGCTGCAAACGCTCCTGCCCTCTAGTGATATTAATAAACTACTTGGACGGCATGAAAAATATTTCAATACATTTAATATTTTTTTTATAAATGGAGGCTGAAAAAACTGTCCAAAATTGGTGACGCCTTTGCCCCGGTTGACCTTATTCCGAATTTCATTGAATATATATATATATGTGATTTCAAATATATGTATACAAATATTGCTCGTTTAATAGTATTATGATGCTGATTGACTGACTGATTATGATGCTTTTTATGCATGGACGTTTAACTTTGACTTTTTTGAATTGTTGTAAAATGTTTATGCAAGTACATTCGCATAATATATCTCCGACAATAACTGAAGCCTTGGCCATTGACATGTAACAGAACATCGCTGGATACTGGTGTGGATCTATGGGCCTCGGCCGCGAAACGCGAGAGGGTATTCAGGCTGCAGAAGAGAGCGGTGCGCGTCATCGCGGGGATTGTCGCGAAGCCACTTCTGGTTACTCTCATGGCCGCGAATGAGTACCTATAGCACTCTAGCTTAGGTATCTGTATTAGCATATATTATGCAACTATGAACCTACACATACAGCTTCCGAAATCCTTTATATATCTGACATATGAGCTGCCGCCTTATGCGTACCAGCTCCATCTCAGATGTGGGGACCTTCGTCCCCGAGAATGTCCTCCACCTCCCCTTACAGACATCCCTTACCACACAACTGATACTGTACCAATTCACACACTATATTGTTCCAGTTATAATTACCCGGGTGCACCTTTGATTGATGACGACATGGCCTGAGGCTGAGACTACCGAACCTGAGACCCTGTTGTTACACTTGTTACTAATCCTCTCACACTAAAGAACTCCACGACTAAGAACTGTTTTATCGCATGTACGTGACATGTAGGAAAACCTTATTCATATACATAATATACCGTCACGCCTCCCAAATAGAATAAGACCTGTGGACGCATGACATCATGAACAATCATCGACCGAGCTGTGTAAGTGAACCAAATCGTTACAATGTCATAGGATGCATTGAAAGTGATTATGGAAAGAGCTCACCCTGGTTTTCCTCCAAATCTAACACTACAAATCTGCACTTAACTGTTCGTACACAATATAGCCTTTAGGAACTCTGACTACTCGCCTACCCATCAACATTGTTATAAAAATATTGTGGGTTGCTACATGAAATAAATCGGCTGTTTGAGACATGATTATTAACATCAATGTAAATACTATCGTGAATCATGACTATTCACGACAGGGATGGGATCATCCTGCTAAAGACCTCTTCAGGAGATACAAGATCCTAACGTTACCTAGTCTGTACATCCTGGAGGTGGCTAAATATGTAAGGAGTCACATGCACCTTTTCCGCACAAACGCCGCGCATGGCTCCACCACCAGGAGGCAGCACCTGCTGAGCCTGCCCCGAACACGACTACTTAACCAAAGCCAAAAAATGCCTAAGTGCGATTGGTCCTAAAGTGTATAATATAATCCCTCCAGCTATAAAGCAGCCCCCCTATTCTGTAACTTGTTTTAAGCTCACCTCAACGCTCACCCACAAATATATATTGACACCGCGATGCGTAGTAACTAAGCGTAGGTAGAGGTCTAGTTTCGCGACGGGTGACCGGCGGGGTGAACCGCATTAGAGCCTTATCACACTTGCGATTTGCAAGCGTATTTTGTATGAAGGCGTTGACGCAGCGTGTACGCCGCGACTGATAATTGTATAGAAAATACGCTCGCAAATCGCAAGTGTGATAAGGCTCTTAGTGCGTAGCGAATAACAGCCCAGGCTCCTACGTCAGCTACGTCAGCTACGTCTCATTTGTAGACCGACTGAAAGCGAAGCGGTGCGGGGACGCTTTTTACTCTATTGACGAATTCTTTCAGAGCCGAGAGGCGAAATAACCTTAAGTACGACATGATAATTATAATCCTTATAACTGGACATAATAGGTATTAATGTAAAAATCGTAGGTTAAGTTTTTAACATGTAAAATTGTGATTTTTGTGAATAAAAGATTGAATTGAATTGAATTGGATACGCCATTTTTTAAATTATTGAACTGAAAAATGAACAGAGCCAGGCATCTCTGCAGCTCTGATAAATGCTCGTCAAAAGATGTATTCTTCGAAAATATGTAGTACAGTAAATATGTATTTAATTGTCAGTCCAATCTAACCACTCTGGTGTGAATATTTTAAAACCATACTACCGTGAAGTAAGTGCCATATAAAATAAGTACACTTATTACAAACAATAATATAAATAGTTAATTAATACACTAAAACGAACAAAATTACTTTTTTTTTACAAATAATACCTACTACACGCTAGTAGGTCCCTAATACTTGTACCGCATCCAGTTACAGTAAAAAAACTGAATTCAATTCGGGACCAAGAAATAAATTAATCGACACGAGATTTTGAGAATCTGTGTTTTGAGACAGTTGTAATTTAGATATGAGTCGTAAACTTGTAAATCAATTTGTACATAATTATTTAGATTTATACCTACAACAAAAATGTGTAGAAATTTTCCGTTTCACAGTCACTTACTAATTTGTAATCCATTATAACAACTTAGAAAAGTTGAAAAACCCCCGACATTTTCATTTCAAAGTCCAATATCTCAAAAACAGCTGAACAGATTTTCATAAAATTATCTATGACACAAAAAAAACCGCATTCAAATCGGTCCATCCGTTTGGGAGCTACGATACCACAGACAGATACACAGATACACAGACACACAGATACACAGACGCACAGATACACAGACACGTTAAACTTATAATAATAATAATCATTTATTTTCAGATATAACACCCCTCTCTTTGCGTCGGGGGTTAAAAAGGCCGAAACGCACTGACAGCGGTGGCGGAGCGGTGCGGAGGCGGCACAGAATACCGCGCCGCGCCGCGCCGCTCTGTGCGGAATCCTTTCATACTAATTGGGTCATTGTCAGATTTAGGTGCGCGTCTTTTCGGTGGACATTGCCAAAGTTAAGAGCTTTAAAACCTAATTTTTGGTTGAACTCTGAATCCGCATAAACGGCGACGCCTCTTCTATAATTCTATGCGATTAATAGTAGATTATACACTAAGGGGATAAAGCACTGTTTTATGTCACGGGAGCGAATTGAATCCCGAACGTAACGAAGGACTCATAATTTAACTCCTGAGCGTAGCGAGGGAGTTATAAGTTAATTCCTGAGCGAAGCGAGGGAATTAAGACTGAGTCCTGAGTGCAGTGAGGGGTTCAACCGCCTAAGACTAAAGCAGTCTTATCCCCGAGGTGTATACTCTACTTTTCACACCTTATGCGAGACAAAAAAACAGGCTCAGTAGATAAATAATGTTTATTTAGCAAATTAAAAGTACATAGTAACATTAGACACGTTAGTCCAATTATGGAAAGATAAGGTAATGTTTTTAGGTATTTTTCCTTTGACTTCTCTGGCAGCAGATTGTTGACAATGCCTATGGCATCTAATTTGATAAACTCAGGAGTCAAAACACTTTCATCACTCGACATTTTCAATATTATTTTTGAAATTAAATCTTCTATAGGCACCTACAAGAACTCGATTTGTTCGTCACGCGTGAACAAATGAAGGCGTGCGACGTTCCAAATTCGAAAGCACAAGCCGTGGTCCTAGATTCGAAATTCGAATTTCGAACACCGCGTTCCTCCGGACCGGGGTTCACACGGAGGCAAACTTCATTTATTTTGTCAAATCAAGTAGGCCATGGCCTAGGACAAATTGTGTTTAGCAAAATTATACTTTATGTATATAGTAATAAGAATTATGAAAAGTGAAATCATATTATTAACCAGCGGGTTATAATGAAATTCAGTACAACATTATAACCCGGCTAATACCAAGGGATTTAATGTCTTGCTTTCGGTAGGGTTTACATGACCTATAATTCGGCATTGTCGAGCATGTGGTTTGAAAAACATATTATATATAAACATAAGCCCTTAACTATTGCCCACCGAAAAGACAATTTTTGTTTAACTGACTGATAATGACCCAATTAAGCTCGAACATTACAACCGCTCCGCCACCGCTGTCTGTGCGTTTCGGCCTTAAAGGAATTGCTCGAGATGGTTAAGAAAAAAAGGAAGTTGTTAAAAACCAGAGAGAACAGAAGAGGCCAGATGTTTGGACACTTGTTATGGCACGATGATTACATTGAAGGGAATATTGAGGGAATGAGGAAGAAGGAGATCAAAAAGATCTTTTACGGACCAAATGAAGGAAAAGTAAACAGCGTGTCGTATCAGGGTGTGAAGAAGAAAGCTGAGAATAGAAAGGACTGGACATTGCTCGACCGACAAATTCTGCTTATTGCTGTGGACTTTATGCGCCCAGCAGCACTGTGGTTGGCAAATGGAGATGCCTTTAAGTAGGTTATTGAATTAGCTAGTAGGTAATTGTGTGTGTATAAAACTGAATGAGTCATTGTTACTTGGAATAAATATTAATTATTATATATTTACTTCCAGTAACAATGACTCATACTTATTAGCTCTTAAATATATGATTTTTTTCTTATTTTTATTTTTGTATAGTCTCTTATATTAAAAACTTACGATAAAAAAACAATTCAAATCCAATCCAATACGTCCAATCCAATCCATCCAATCCAATTACCATGAGATCTATACGAAATGACATAAAATAACTGTTTTGAGGTAAGGTAACGGATTCTATGAAATCATCAAATGGAGGTCGAAAAAATGAAAACTTATTTCAACTATTTTTCAAAAAATAAACAAAAACTGCTTATTTTAGCATTTTTTTTTAAAGCTTGGCGTCCTAACGCGTTATTAAAATCATATCATCAAAACCATTTTTTTTTGTGTTGATTTGACAATAATGTTGGTTAAAATGTTAATCATCACATCCGCCACCGCCACTGTCACATCCCCCAGTGTCACCCCCTCCACTGTCACATCCCCCAGTGTCACCCCCTCCACTGTCACATCCCCCAGTGTCGCCCCCTCCACTGTCACATCCACCAGTGTCACCCCCTCCACTGTGACATCCACCAGTGTCACCCCCTCCGCTGTCACATGCTCTGCCACTGTTATCGTTGTCACGACAACCGTCAGTGTCACGGCTAGGAGTACGAAAGTTGTCACCTTGGCCAGTGTCTCCCCAATTGTCACCTGAAAATTCAAAGTATTTTATTATTCAGTGTTTTTAAGTTCGTATGTAAGTTATTATATTTTGTGTTTAGATATGTCCTTAATTTATTTAATTTGTGCATCTGTCGTTACTCCCTACAGTGCCTTTACCGAATGGACCCTGCGGAAGACCAGTGCTGTCTGTATAGTAGGCTTTCTCACGAAATGGACCCAGCTCAGCATGTTGCTAGTGCTGAGCTGGGTACATTACGTGAGAAAGCCTACTATAAACGATATGATACAGAGACAGAATATAATGGAAAAATAAACCATCTTCGTCTGTAGCCCCCGACAGGATTCGAACCTGCGACCTTTCTATTAACGCTAGACTGCTCTACCAACTGAGCTACGAGGACAGTGACGCAAGTTGTATATTTTTTCCACTATATTCCCGCTAAGACTAGCGCCCTCTCTGTATCGAATTATAGACTTGTTTCACAGTCTTGGCACCACTCTAATGGGCGAGCCATGCGCTCGCTCCATTCTAATCGAACCACATCAGGTAGTTTCGGACTTAGCGAGAGAGATGGCGCTGGTGTACATTAAAACGAAACAAAAATATTTAATTAAATAATTTGTTTCGTGAAAAGGGTACAAAGCCTTATTTTATGTTATTTTATTACATACAAATATGTGTAATAAAATAAATTAGTAGGCTTTCTAAATTAAAAAAATAAAATAAAAAATACATATATTACGTTTTCATGTAAAAAAAATATAGATATTTAATTATCTGTGTGTAAAGCTACGGTAGCCTAGTAGTTCAGGCATGCGGTCGTGGGATCGAATCCTGGCCTGTGACAATTAGTGTTTCGGAACTTATGTACGGAATGTTTACCGTTAGCTGTTCGGTGAAGGAAAACATCGTGAGGAAACCGTTTTCCTTAATATTTAAGTTCTAGTTTTTCCTCCTGTTTGGAAGGTCCGATGGCACTCGCTTTCGTAAAACTAGTGCCTATGAAAAATCTTGGGATTAGGTGTCAAAGTGGACCCCGGGCTCATTTATGGCACAACCGGGAATAACGCTATTAGGATGATGATCTGTGTGTAATTGTTTGTCACGAATACATGTTTCAGTTTGATAGTTATTCTATTCTGCACGTTTTGAGAAATCAAGGGCTATTCGTTCTGTACATCAGAGTTTCACAATGTCGTTAACTGTCACTTAAATGCATAGCAACGTTGAGGTAACAGATAACAAACGCGTGTAAGCATAAATGTATTTTATTGAAGATGATAATGATAATTTGAATTCGATCGATTGTGCTCTATCCATACAAACTCTCATTCGGAACGTTACGCAATAAACCGATAGCGTCATATATGCGACTGTATGAGTGCTATTTTTTATGATAAGTACTTAAAAAAAAAAAAAAACATTTATTTCGACCAACTGGGATCATGTTACAAGGCGAGGAATAACATGAAATAATTATAATTAGCTTGTTACATTACACAATATAGTATACTACTATACAATATAATTGTTTTTTTTTTTTACATTAAATTAATTACTGGGATTTGTTTAAGTCGGGTGTGATGAGAAGTTTCGGAAATTATCCCCTGCGTACAGTTAGTGACAAATTACCAATTCATTCAAAATATTAGTTTTATTTAGTAATACATCGGTAGCAAACAAGCAACGGTCTGCCGGACGGCGATCGGTCACCGTAGTCTAACTTCTAACTCCAGCTTGTTACATGCGCGTTGCTGTGCTGACCCTTGAAAAAGTATACACCCCTCTCTTGAACTCATACTATCGTCCATCGAAAAATCCTCGGCATGAGAGCTAATTCCACAACCGAAGCGTTCAGCCCCCCCCCCCCCCCCTCTATTCTGTAACTTGTTTAGGTCTGTGCCCACTAGAGCGTATCATACCATGACCGTTACCGTACCGTCACATGCAAGATTTTTTTTTGTATGAGGGTTTTGAGACGACGCCCACTAGACCGTTCCGGCACCGGCACTTTTTAATATGAAGATTTTTTTTTTGCCTGACACGTTCATAGCACGGTCATGGTATGATACGGTGTAATGGGTAGAGACCTTAAGCTCACCTCAACGCTCACCCTAGTAACTAAGCGTAGGTTTCGTGACGGGGTGACCGGCGGGGTGAGTCGCATTAGCGCGTAGAGAATAACAGCTTTCGAATCGAAGTAAGTACCGCGAATGGCGCTTTTGGCGCATACTTACCTACTACTAGGGCGCAATGAGTAAGACAACAAGTCTATGAGTTAAAAGTAATTGGAAACTGCACAATATTTAGAAACAGGCTAATAACATATTTATTAGTAAAATGCTCTAGACGTAAATGATTTTTGACCACTATTTATATTTGTAAAACATAACTGCTGGACATACTGCAATGCAATATCTTATTGTTATTTAATTGTTTGACTTGACTATTCTTATACTGATTATGTTTTATTCATTATTATGTTACATTCAAACACAATGAACATTTTTAGAGGAGTCCGCTGGATGCGGGTGGCGCAGGACCGGTCACTTTGGCACTCTTTGGGGGAGGCCTATGTTCAGCAGTGGACTTCTTTCGGCTGATATGATGATGATGATAAACATCGTTAATGAATTAAATACTTAAACTGAAACTGTTCCCAGGAAATCGTACTGTACGCGACCATTTCTCAGGTTCTAGGGTGTGAGGATGGTATTAAGAGTAAGTATAGATAAATACCTAGCTGGGTATAGTTGGGTGACCAAGCTCTGCTCTGGTTAAAATAGAGAAAGTATTGAGAAAACTATTTTATTCCATATATGAGACGAGATTACATCTAGAACGATTTTTAGCTTATCGTAAACTCCTATACAAAATTTCATTGATTTTTTTAGAGCCTATTTCGAGAACGTGGATACAGATGTTATATAAAATATTGATCAATTCAATTCAATTCATTTATTTGTCTGTAAAACATAGGTACAGGTAGATTGGTGTTATAAGAATCAGTATAGAATCACTTTGTTCGGGCCATGAGGCGTACAAACAGTCATTAGCAAATGACAAAGGTAGGTACATTTGGAATTAGGTATAATTACAACAATATAAAAAACAAAGAATATTCAGTAAAAAAAAAATGGTCAATGAGTAAAGAAATGTCAAATGTCATAATAATTCAGGAATAAGTACATTAATAAATTAATCTAATTAAAATACCTCCTCTCAATTGCTCAAAGGTTAGCTGGAAGAGATCCCTTATAGGGATAAGTTCGCCTCTGTACTTTGATCTATTGTGTGACATGTATATTCTTTAACCTGTTATTGTGTACAATAAAGTGCTTACATACATACATAAAATAATAACAAATTTATATAATAATGACAGATATTACTGTATGAAGTTATGTCGTCTATTAAAAAATCCGATATTGAATAGTAGGACTCGAGGTGGTTTAATAAAATGCCTCAGCTTGGGCCGAAAAACGTTTGTACGGTAAATTTTGTGAGCAGGTTCATTAAATATATCATCAGGTGATCCGTCTGCTCGTTTGCCTCCTATATCATAAAAATAAAAAAAATACATATATATAGGATAGGATTTTACCTCCAATGTTGTGCACCACAAAACTGTCCCCAGCATTGCCGCCATCGCATCCGTAGTCAACGTCATAGGTGTAAGGCTCGTCCCAATCCATTTGGTTCAGATCCGTTGTCTGATGGAGGTATCTCGTATTTCGGTTGATCTTCGTGTTCCCGTTCGTGTCTCCTGATAAAGCTTTTATACACCATTTGACTAACTGAAAAGTAACAGAAACAGAACAGAAAAATATTTATTGCCACAAATAGAACCTTAAATATACAAGAACACATGATAAAAGAGAAAAAAAAAATACAAAGGAATAAACAAAAATAAAACTATACAAAATAAACTTAAGGAACTAGTGGGCAATGGGTCCCAGTCTCAGCATGTGCTGGGCAACGCGGCCCGGCAAGTAGACGTGTTATTTAGCAAGGTATAGTTGAAATTTTCTTGGTTGGTTTTCTAAACTAAGCTCATGAATGGACATTGTACTGAGCTCATGAATAGCCTTTGTACAAAATAAGTGTTCATTGTATAATGAACATTTTACGTGGCGGTAATTTTTTTTTGCAAATTTGGTACGCGCTGATCGCAAACAAAGGCTTATTACTCCAGGCAAAATACGGTTTTGAAAAACATTCATTTATAATAGCGTTTTTTTTTTTTTATTTCAATTTAAAATGTTATTCTAAGATGATTTATTCAAGAATCCGACAAACTTTTCATCCGGAAGTAATTATGTAGATTTAAATGAAGCATGCATTGTCTTTTTTTGTATGATTTATCTTGAATATTATAGAGCAAATGTGTATGAACCAAAATAAAGACAAAAATATTTTTTTTGACTTCTCAGGAGCTAGTTAATTTATCATTTTTTTCATGTCTGAAATTTTGTCGGATTTTGTGGCTGGGTAACTATTTAATTGATAATATATCCGTTACACATAAAAAATAAGCTGTTATAAATTATTTCCAAAATTGATTTTTTTCCATACAAGTTGTCAGTTCATTGACTGGACTAATTCATGAGCTCAGTACAATGGCCATTCATGAGCTTAGTTTAGAAATTTTCAACTATAATATAGAACTAGCTTCTGCCCGCGTTTATATCGTAGCTCCATACAAACTTTCATCCACCATTTCACCCAATCAGGGGATGATTTCCGGGATAAAAGCCTGTCTTTTCCCGAGATTCAAACTATCTTCATGCCAAATTTCATCTTAATCGGTTCAGCGGTTTAAGCGTGAAGAGTTAACCGACAGACAGTCACACTTTCGCATTTATAATATTAGTACGAAAAGTAGGTATGGATATGGATAAGATGTTTTAATCCCAATAAGGTCTAGTTTTCCCTCTGGTATTAGAACGTGAGATGGCAGTCGCTTACGTAAAACTAAACTAACAAATTTTGGCCTCCTTTAGGGCACAACCGGGAATAACGCTAGGACGATGATTTAATTTAATCGTATGGCATATATTATTTTGGCCTTTAAAGTTTGTCACTCTTTAGTACCACCCAGGGGACACGTGCAGGGTTGTGGTAGGTAGCTCCTCCGGACGCGAGTAACAGTTGTCCCCCCTTTGTCAAGTGAGTGGGCAACTCGACTGTTAGAAGTTCTTAAGCCGCCCGAAGGCCTCTAACTCGGCTTAACGACTACTGTCATAGACAGCAACCGGGATCAACTTCTTAGCGTGCCTTGCAAAGCACAAAAACGCTAATTTATATTAACCACTCAAATATCAGGCGGTCACCCATCCAAAGACTGACCGCTGCCATCTTTGCTTAACCTGTGTTATCGTTTCCGACTCGCAGGGGCCGCCAGGCTATGAGCGCTTCAGGACGATGATGATAGAATAAAATGGAAATAGGCTGTGGGGCGTTTTGTGAAATCGTAATCCAGACAGGCAAACATATTTTAATTGATATATGCACACTAAAACGCTTTTATTTGGTCAATACTACTTACAAGTAATACGGTGTTGTAGGTAAAAAACTTAAGTAAAGTCCATGTAGATCGTTCTTTTTTTTTTTTTGCAACACTGGTCAAATGGCCAGTCGTTATTGGTCCGCCTCAATATTGCCTGCCAAATTCTACTTGTAACTTTGACAAACACAAACAAAACAAATGCCTATACGAAAATGTCACAAATAGGTAGGTACATACCCACAAGGGCTTTACTTATTTTTTAGGATTCCGTAGTCAACAAGAGCCCTTATAGTTTCGCCATGTCCGTCTGTCTGTCTGTTCATTTATCCGTCTGCGGCTTAGCTTAGTAGCTACTTAAAATTAGGCATGTAAATCAATCACACCGACAAAATGGTAAAATAAACGTATAAAATAATATTTTTGAGGCGTTGGTGTGGATTTTTTTTTTTTCGTACAAACCATGTCTTTGGATAGCTTGTTCAAAAATATTATGGGTTGATGAAAACCATTTTCAACTCAGTAGTGGTCTATTTGTGTGATATTGGGCTTTAACGCCTAATTTTTTGTTCGAGTCAAATGTCTCCTGGGAATGTGAAAAAAATCGTGGCAGTAGGTAGTACATATAATGCATTTAAAAGGAAAACTATCACAGCTAATAGACATTACTAGTTGCCGAGTAATAGTCGAACAACTAAGGGAGCGACCACACCGGTGCGTAACGCTGCGTATACGCGTTGACGTGTCTCGAATGCGTCACGTATTCTTCATACATTTTGCTGCGTTTACGGTGCGTTAGCGTATTTTGAGCAGCGGTGTGGGCGTACCTTTAATCGGCCGACGCAACCGCACCATTTACCTGGCGCGGCGCGTGCATGTCGATGTAATAAAGACAGACAGGCAACTACGGAACCCTACACTGCGCGTGACCCGACACGCACTTGGCCGATTTCTTACATATATATACACTTAAAAAGTAATTAAAATTCGCATTATTTTCTCACTCAGAAAAATTACATTCTGTCTGTGCGAGTTCCCTTAATTGTTCTAATCTTGGCAACTCATTCTTTCCAATATGCGGGCATATCTTCGCTTCCCTCCCTCTTACGTTAACGCAGACCCATTGTGTTGTGAGCAAGATGCACTGATATTGACATTGGGATGGGTCCATTGAACGCTTCATCTCGATAAAATGTGAACGAAATGCAGTGCCACTCAGTGCGTTACAATGCTCGCTATTTAAATGAACTCTAAGAGCCTTATCACACATGCGATTTGCGAGCGTATTTTCTATACAATTATCAGTCGCGGCGTACACGCTGCGTCAACGCCTTCATACAAAATACGCTTGCAAATCGCAAGTGTGATAAGGCTCTTAAGCAACGCCATTTACCAGCAATGCATGTCGTTTCTTCCCTATACTAATCAGATAGGTAGGTACCTAACCGATAACCCTTAAAACCATCACAACAATAACATTTTTTTTTAAATAAGCAATATCGAAATATTTATAAGTTTGCAAGAAAAGTTCACGTGAAACGAAAACAGTACAATTTGTATTAACTTACCATTACGATTATCACTGATACACCTAGCATCAGGACAAACCAGGCTGCTTTCATTTCAGCTTTTTAAACCGACACAACATAGATTCGTATAATTCGTAGTTCATAAAAGACTTGTTACTTTTTTACACTAAATAAAACATCACCAAGCACTTAAAATTAATAAAAAAAAAAACAGAATTTAGGCGAAAACAAAACACTACAGCAACCTCTTGGCAACGCATGCAGCCGAATGAATCGAACGTAAACACCCTCATGTACCCATAGTATACAGATCCATCGTACTGTCATACAAGTTACAACCTTATAGTGTTGCAATACGTCATAAAACTGTAATAAAGACTTATTTCCTATTGGAATGCGAAGGACGAACCGGTCGGAAATGTATAAATAGCGCACGTGATTATTACACGTTGATAAGACATCGTGAGCACCTTATGTCAATCACATAAGATCGATAATCGGATGATTTGACGTGTAGACTGTAGTTATATTATAATAAATGCTAGAATCGAATTTCGGGTAAATACAAATACGGTGAACCTTAAGCCAATGTATGAAGGTGTATAATAGAGTAGTTGTGTCGTTGACCTGCCACTACAGTGCGAAATCGGACTGTGTCTGTTTCGCTCGCGTTCATAATGTACGAATGGGATGACACTCCGAGTGTTTTGGGATCGAAATATGCGAGTGGAATGATGTCATCGTTTAAAGCCTGTACACACTGGGCCAACGTTGGCGCGTGAGCAGGATGCAGCTATGCAAACGCATGAGAACGATATAAAGCCCTCTTCCTCTAACGCATAGCTGCATCTGCTCATGCGCCAACGTTGGCCCAATGTGTACAGCGGCCATCAGTTTCTTTTCATGAATTAATTTGACATAGTATTTCGTTTTATTAGCGTGGGTAGGCCTCCGCAAGGTGGACTGATGACCTGGTAAACTTGCGGGAGTCCGCTGGATGCGGGTGGCGCAGGACCGGTCACTGGGACTCTTTGGGGGAGGCCTATGTCCAGCAGTGGACGTCTTTCGTCTGATAATGATGATGATTGTTATGTTTCGTAATTTTAATGTTTAAAATAAGTACACCATCATTTATTTATTTATTTATTTATTTATTAGGCACACAAAACAGATAACATTCATTACATAGATAGTACAAGATACATCAGGGGTTCTAGTTAGGAATGCCATCCAAAACATGTATGCACAGCATGATTATAAGTAACAACGAGCGTGAACTATCCTAAAAACTACACTAAAATTATACATAACAATATGCTTAAGCATGCGAACTAGATCATAAGTATGTATTGTTATTTTATGTTTACATTTACATATGAGCAGAAAAGAAACAAAATAAAACCAAGTAAAACTAAATAAGAATTAAAGTAAAATAAAATAAAATAGAATAAAATAGAACAGAACACTAATTTCACCAATCTGAATTTAATTTAAGTTAAGAGGTTAGGAGGTTCGGACGTTAGAGGCACGATGACCAAGAATTCCGACTAACTGTCTCTTAAATGTCGTAAGTCGTGAGTTGAATATATCAATGTCACTGTGTTTCGATACCAGGTCATTATACTGACGACACATTCTTACAATGGGGTTGTAAAAAGAAGTATTGTTCCTATATACCTGGAGAGCAAACGTTTTAGGAGCACGGGATCTAAATCGGGGTGTATTGAAAGTAACAAGGGACAGGATTTCCGGTGAGTCGATATTGGAATGGAGAAGTTTGTGAAGAAATGATAAATCCTGTAGTAGACGACGAGATTCAAGGGAGCAAATCCCATATGAACACAGTCGCTGGTCATAGCTCTGATGTTTGAGTTCTGGTTTGTATCGATACGACATAATTTTAAGGCATCTCTTCTGAACTCGTTCAATATTGTTGGAGTGAACGGCGTAAAACGGAGACCAAACAGTGGAACCATACTCAAGAACACTACGCACGAGACTGTTAAAGAGACAAAGTAGGCTGTTCGGTCTCTTAAAGTCTTTGGTGATTCGAAGAATAAATCCAAGCAATTGGTTAGCTTTTTTTGTAATAACCTCGTAATGAAATTTAAAATTCAGTTGTTCATCAAACCAAATACCTAGATCCTTAGCAACCGATTTGCGCGCAAGCTTCTGACCAGCCAAGGCATAGTCGTATAAGATTTTTTGTTTTTTATTAGAAAAAGAAATTACAAAGCATTTACTTACATTCAAAAACATGCGGTTATTGATACACCAGGCTGAGACATAGTTTAAATCCTTTTGCAGCATTGAACACTCAGCAGGACTGCTCACGCTAGTATAAACTTTCAAGTCATCCGCGTATAAGAGAGATTGGCAAGTCAGACGGCTCACCAAATCGTTTATAAAAACAATAAAGAGTAATGGTCCTAAATGCGATCCTTGAGGCACACCCGATGTTATAGGCACAGGAGAAGACAAAAATCCGTTAATAGCTACCAGTTGACTCCTTTTATTCAAATACGAGCAAACCCATCTGAGCAAACTACCGTGTATCCCATACAACGCAAGTTTATGACAAAGTATACTATGGTCAACCTTATCAAATGCCTTTGAGAAATCCGTGTATATGGAATCGACCTGCCCTCTAACTGCAAAATTGGTACAAAGGAAATTTTTATATTCTAATAGATTTGTGACAGTGGACTTGTTTTTGACGAAGCCATGTTGACTATTTGACAAAAATATTCTGAAGTGATTGTTATACTGTTTAGGATTGTGCGCGACGCACCGCCCTTCGTGGCGCGCGGGACCTGCGCGATACGCCTAGAGCAGCCGGCGTTCGCCACTCGACAGTCACCGTCCAAGGACGTTTGCAAAGGCACGGTTGCACACGTGTTAACGCCGCCCTTTCGTGCTCTGAATTTTCGGGATGCTGCGCACAGGCGCGACACGGGATCTAAGACCCGTAGCCCACTCGCCCTCCCCTCCCCTCTTCCCTCTCTGTGGAAGCTGTGATAGCTATTGCTCACGGGTGCGACCCTGAGTAAGCTCAGAGTCCACTCGACAGCCTCTGTTACCTGGCATACGTACTATCTTGAACTACCGGAGACGTGATGATAAAACAGGCTATACTGATTTGAAGATTTTTAATTAAGTATTATGTATATATATTTGAACATTAACAAACTTTTTCTTTACAATTACTTAATTTTTACTTTCCTAATATTTATACTTCCTATTTATAGAATAGAATAGAATAGAAAAACTTTATTTCGCAAATAACAGTAAGCACATTTTAGATTCACACTTAGACGCTATATTAAAACTAAGATTAGATGCGAAAACGGAGTCCACTCAGCATAATGTCGCTCCACAGAAGGTGAAACGATGCTGGTATTATGTGGATCCACATGTGGTGCGCTACAGAACTGCACGTTACATAGTATTACTAATTGAAGGGTTTTGTTTACATACATTCTTGTTAACCCCTGAGCTGTGGAAAGGCCCCACGGGCCCGCGTCTGTGGCATGACCCGCCGGGCCCGCTCGAAACGGGTCTATACTTTTCGTAAAATATCAGTGAAACGTATATCTATCGCGTTTTAACCTATTAAAACGTGTTTTAAACGAACGTCGTTGGAAACGTCATGGTAATACCTACATAGTTACTGCAGTTAGATAATTTAATAGAGAGCAGATATATTCCAAAATAATGACTGCAACTGCGTAAAAAACGGAATAAAACGTAATTTTCCACCTACACGACATGCACTTGGAAATCTTGTTCATGAAGCAGGCCCCACGGGGCTTCCACAGACGTGGGTTATCTGTAATTTTATCTCCCACAGTTGAGGGGTTAAATGAGTTTCATCTAAAACTACAAGGTATGCATATAGAACTTATATTTGTAAATAAATTGCTAACCAAGTACGAAAATAAACATAATCATGCACATAAAGACACTGGAAGGCTATGCTGGATTTATTTGTTAATCTAGTAAATACATTTATAAGTTTTTTTTTAATGAATTTAATGTGGAAGCATTTTTGACAGGGGGTGGGATGTTATTCCAGCATTTCGTGGCAGAATAGGTAAAGCTGCCACGAAAAGACGCACTTCCGTGTCGAGGACAGATAAGTCGAGGGATCCATCTAGGACGAATTTACTTTCCTAGTTATATTCACACAAGTTGTTGTTCTCTCTCAAGACTCAGCTGACACAATTTGGACTGAAATCTGACACGTTTTTATTGTAAATATTGACCTTTTCACTAGCGGGGTCAGTATCGAGCGTAATTGGCATTTACGAGCTTTTGATTGACTGAATACTAGATTTCAAATTTCGATCATAGTGGAAAATTGAAATATTATTCGCCACGAGCGGGATTTGAACCCACAACCTCTGAAATCCATCCATCGCTCTGCCAATTGAGCTACCGTGGGTCCGCGAATTTGTATTTACACCTTAGGGAGGCTCGTAGCGACATCTACTGCGAAGTTATTACAACTTCTGAAACGGCACCAACGTCTCAAGTTACATTGAGAATCGTTAGTAACAATGCGCTACCCCATTTTTTTACATTAAATGTTTTAATAAGCAGAAACGTCCGCTAACGAAATTTCAAATCTCGATCATAGTGGAAAATTGAAAAATTATTCGCCACGAGCGCGCCACTATTGTACTTACACCTTAAGGGCACCTTAGGGGGGGAGGGGGATAATTTTTAAATTTTGGGCGGGGCTGCTCACCCCACCGGTCACCCATCACGAAACTAGACCTCTACCTACGCTTAGTTACTGCGCATCGCGGTGTCAAGATATTATATTTGTGGGTGAGCGTTGAGGTGAGCTTAAAACAAGTTACAGAATAGGGGGGCAGGAGTTGGCAGCGGCAGCGGTCGGGCGCGGCGAAACGTTTCCTCAAATCACGGCGCGTGCTCGTCACGGCGTCGAGCGAGACGTCACGTACCGCACCCGCTGTCCAACACAGGCATGTAAAAAGAATTATGTAGAACACGCAAACGCATATGTAAGCGCCTCTATGTTAAATTATGATGACCTTTTTGGTGCTGGCTGGATGCGAACACTGGATGGTAACAAATAGAAAACAAAAGAAAGTGGCATTCGGCTGTCACGATTAGGATGAATATTTTCGCAGCCTGCAATGTGCCAGGGAGCGTACATTTCATGCCGGTTTCGTCATAATGACGTATTCATATAAACACACAGGTGATTCAAAAAACGAAGTGACACGACTTAGTAACTAATATTTTATTTTATTTTTAATTACTTATAGGCCACAACAACGTGTCTATCGATGCTATCGTGAAATTGGTCAAGTCCATGTTAAAATCAAACTGTGTTTCTTTATGTTCCTCATGTCCTTTGTGTTTTATTGTTTGCAAATGTAATTTGATGTTGCTTGCTTTTGGTGGCAAACTTTGCTGACAGCAGGAACAATAAATTTGTTTATTATTTATCTAAACATGGATTTATTTGACACAATAATTTTATAGCCTCCATGGCGACTTAGGCCACTAGCAAAGCATTAAGTTTCCTGATCTTAATAAATTTAACTGAAATGTTGTTTCCGCATGTCTCCTATTTAAGACAAAGAGTAAACTTTGATGTGACAATGTCAGATAAAGTTCTTTCAATGTCCGTCTCAAGTGTCAATATAGTACATCTACTTAAACGGAAGAGGTTGATTAGATAACAGTGATTAATCATTGATTAATCACATTTTCCATTATTGGGTACGGATAAATAAACGTTCGTTATGCCGTTGCTCTTTTCAAACTTTTTCCATCCTGTATGTAGCTTGACGTCATACGCCTGTCATCGGCATGAAATGTACGCTCCCTGTAATTATCACTATTTTAGTTTTTCTCGTATGAAGAAGATGTAATTGTTGTTTTGTTTTAGTATTTTGTTATATATCTGGTGAGCAAGTTATTTACCCTTCGCGCCGTCTGTAGCATCTATTTGGCGTGCCAACAATGCTATACAAAGGTACTGTCGAATTCGAACCTAGGACAACCTGATCAAAAATATGTGAACACGACTGTGCATAAGGTAGGTCAGATAATTTTGAACCTTTGGGAAAGTGCATATATTTGGCAAGATATGGAGTTGGAGGCTTGCCTGCGGGATCGCATCAGAGATGAGACTATCCGCTTCAACGGGTGCAGCAAGGTTAACATTTTATGTTCTTACTAGCTTCCACCCCCGACTTCGTCTGGGATAGAAAACTCTTATATTTTAATCCAGGCTATAAACTATCTTCGTGAAAAATTTCATCCAATAGGGGCGTAGACACTAAATAAAATAATCAATAATGTCATATTTTCTCGAAAAAGGATAAAAAATGTAGTCAAATGGAGAGAAAATCAACGCAAAAGGTTATATAATCACGAAGTTATAAGTGTCCAAAGTTTTAAGAAGGGGTATGTTCTACCCCTTTTTCGCAAAACGCAACTTCATATGAAACGATGACGCTGGAAGAATGTGACGTCACAGAAGACGGCAACGTGCCGCGCTGCATCGTTTTCGGTCGGCGCCGCCGTCGACGCGCCCCCCGGCAGCATCCTGTAATGTGACGTCACACACCGTTTGCGTTTTCTCTCTCTAACAAGCAATATTAAATCGGTTGTAGCTTCGTAATTCTTTGAGATATTTGAATGGGATTTTCGTCACTAGGCATATTTTTTTGCCTTCTTTCTTTTGGAGTAATAATAATTTTCGAGTCTACACCCGTATTCGGTTGAACCGTTTAAGCGTGACTGAGTAACAAACATCCAAACATTTAAACATCCAAACTTTCGCATTTATAATATTAGTAGGAGTAGGTAGTAGGATTGCTTTCGATAAGACATATGTCACGTTCAGACAAGTACCTACACGAGTGCGAAAGACGGATGTTTTATCCACAACGATAAGTGATAAATAAACTGGCAACCATCGTAGACCCACTGACCAAGGTAACCGATATATAATAACCGTATTCTGCCATAGAAAACGATAAGTGACAAGTTTTGTCAAGTCGAGTTTTTAACAGTCTCGGCCTCGGGGAAAATATAATGTGATTTTTTGAAGTGAAAACTTCTTTAGCGGCGCTGTGCAATTTTTGTGATGGGGAAAAATTGTTAAACTCGCCACAGGTCACGTGGCCGTGAGATTCGAGAGATACTCGCAACAGGTCACGTGCCCGTAAGATGTCACCTGCGGCGCTACCACGAACTTCGAAAGTCGAAGTTCGGGTATTTCCATCTCTATCGCACTCCTTTACTCGAGTGACAGGGATGCATGTATTGCGAACTTCGACTTTCGAAGTTCGTGGTAGCGCCGCTGACCGTAAAATGTCGCGTGAAGATTCGACAGATTGAAAATTCGTAAAACGGACACGTGACCTGATCGAAAAACGGTTACAATGTCATTGAGTTTTTTTTATCTCACACGGGTTTGGATATCTTTAAAAAAACACAATTTAGAAAAGCATAAGTCCATGTAATTTTTAGGGTTCCGTACCTCAAAAGGAAAAAACGGAACCCTTATAGGATCACTTTGTTGTCCGTCTGTCTGTCAAGACCATTTTTCTCAGGAACGCGTGAAGGTATCAAACTAAAATTTATATCAAATACTCAGGTCTATTGTCTCAAAGAGCTGTCAAAAAATCAAACTTAAAAAGCAACGCAATCAAAAGATACAGTCGTTTATGCTGCAAATTTTAGAGTTTTTCGACACTCGCAAAACCTACGGGGTACTTCCCGTGAACTCACAAACTTGAAATTTGGCACGAAGCAACGTCATATAGCACAAACAAAGGAAAAATTACGAAAAGTAGACATTTTTAGTTAAATCATACAAAAAAATATTTTTTAATATTTTAAACTTAATACCTTTTTCCTCGTAAACGTGTAGAGTTATTAAATTGAAATTCATGTCAAATACCCAGGACTAAAGGACCTTTCAGATGTAGCAAAACCAAACTTTTATGTCAACGCAATCAAAAGAAATAGCAATTTAAGTCGCATATTTTGAAACCGAGTACTCGCAAGAAACTCAAAACCTAAAGGGTACTTCCCGTTAACACAGAAACTTGAAACTTGGCATGAAGAAACTTTACATAGCACAGACAAAGGAAAAATTACGAAAAGTAGACATTTTTAGTAAAATCATACAGAAAAATATTTTTTTTAATTTCAACTTAATTCCTTTTTTCTTTGTAAACGTGTGGAGGTATTAAATTGAAATTCATGTCAAATACTCAGGGCTATATGACCTTTCAGATGTAGCAAAACCAAACTTTTATGTCAACGCAATCAAAAGAAATAGCAATTTAAGTAGCATATTTTGAACTCAAAACCTAAAGGGTACTTCCCGTTAAGACAGAAACTTGAAACTTGGCACGAAGAAACTTCATGTAGCACAGACAAAGGAAAAATTACGAAAAGTAGACATTTTTAGTAAAATCATACAAAAAATATTTTTTTAATTTTTAAACTTACTACCTTTTTCCTCGTAAACGCGTAGTATTAAATTGAAATTCATATCAAATACTGAGGTCTATAATACCTTTCAGCTGTAGCAAAACGAAACTTTTATGTCCACGCAATCATAAGAAATAGCAACATAAGTAGCATAATTTAAAACTGAGAAGGTTATATGGCTGTCGGTCGTATGACTTCTATGGATGTAGAGTTAATACATTCTAGAGGTTACAGCATTGCTACTTTACCTTTTGAGGCAGATGGAGCGATAAAACATACTACAACTTTTGCTTGTTATAGGTTTGTACGGAACCCACGGTGCGCGAGTCCGACTCGCACTTGGCCGGTTTTTTTTTAATTTACCACCTCATCGAAGTAGAAAAGTCGTAACTTCATGTTCATAGACAAAAAACTACTAAGTAACCACCTATGTTTTTAGGGTTCCGAAGTCAACAAGGAACCCTTATAGCTTCGCCATGTCCGTCCATCTTCGGCTTAGCTCAGTAACCATTACTACTAGAAAACTGTAATTCGGCATGAGTATATAAATCAATCACGCCGACAGAACAGTACAATAAAATCTTGCAAAAATTTTTTTTTTAGGGTACCTCCCTTACACCTAAAGTGGGGATGCATTTTTTTTCTCGATAAACCCATAGTGTGGGGTATCGTTGGATAGCTCGTTAAAAACTATTATGGGTTTCCTAAATTTATTTTTCAAATCATTGATTCGTTTGCGAGATATTGAGCTTCAAAGCCCTAATTTTTGTTCGAGGCATGTGTCCCGTCCCCCCCCCTGCCGGCTAAATGGCTACTACTGGGCATATGAAAAAAATCGTGGTAGTGTACATATAATGAATTTAAAAGGAAAACTATCACGGACAAGTAGGCATAAGTAGTTACCGAGTAATAGTCGACCAACTTAATGTGTACTTGGAAAGACCAATTTTCGTACAGATTCGGCCGACGCAACCGCACCGCACGTCGATGTAACTAAGACAGACAGGCAACTACGGAACCCTTCACTGCGCGTGGCCCGACACGCACTTGGCCGGTTTTTAATCTTGGTCTTTGTTGTGTGCCTATATAAGAAGAAAAAACTTTTGTTTCAAATTACTAAGTTAAAAATACTTAAAATGAAACATTTATGCTACATCATGCATTTGTGCTTTTTCAAGTTCCTAGACCAATTCAAAGGTCAGCTGGAAGAGATCTCTTATGGGGATAAGTTCGGCTTTGTACTTTGATCTATTGTGTGACATGTATATTCTCCTGTTATTGTATACAATAAAGTGCTTACATACATACATACAATTAGTAATAGAAGCATTTGTGAGTACTTGTGTTGTTTTTTGTTAGATGCTTTAGTGCAAAACTAACACAAAAAACATAAGTGCGCAAACAGACAGACAAACACACTTTCGCATTAATAATACTGAGGATCGGGCGACTAGCTACACTTAGCTACGGCGTAGCCGCAACGCTACGTGCCACGCGCTACGTGTCTCGTAGAATTTTATATTTCGTCTAGTGCTGGGAGAGTGTCGATAGATTCAGTTCCAGGAACCCACCTAGGGCACTCTGTTTATAGGCGTGTTCCAATACTTAGCGGGAAAACTACGTTGTTAACTCAATCAATGCCAACAATTTCATAGCACCACGTTCGTAACTGATATCTTGCGAAAACCCGTTTGTTGAGGAAAGTGCCTATTTGAATCTAATCTATAATCTGTTTATATTCTGACCAGAGTGACCGACCAGTTACTAATATTTCACTAGAAAACCGCGGAAAGAAATCTAGGTTTGTGCAATAGGAATCAGGCACTTAAGACTGTCTTGATACGAGTTCTAAATGTCCCTACATATTCAAAACTGATATTCTTTTAATTGCTATTAACCTGGGTGGTGGATAGACTTTACATACTTATATATAATACACGTTTTATTTTCTCGCTTGTCATTCGTTCATTCAAGTGTCGCAATCGAATGACTGCTAGGAATTGGCAAAACGAATTATCTGCCGCCAAGTCGAGCAAAATAGCTGCTCTGCCGTACCATCCTTTTCTCGAAGCGGTTCAGGCCATTTTTAACCCCCCTATAACTTCGTTGTGGATAAAACTAGAAGCCTGAATATTCAGTAACCAAGCAGGCATTGCGTAAACACGGTATATTTTAAATTTCATTAAATTTGAACCAGTAGTTTAAGAATTATAACTAGTCAAAGTTTCTTAATTTTGTCACTCACTCACAGACTGACCGATCATCAAAAGTCTAAGGCAAAAATCAAGGAAAAACTAAAATAAATTCAATTTCGGTCCAGTTTTCTAGATACACCAACTGCATAAATATTAAAAAGCAAGAATGGGGCTGCATTCATAATTTGTATATATTGATAACACATTAACCTTCAAAGAGAAGTGAGATCTCATAAAAAAAACATTTCATGTAAAAAAGAGGCCAAGTATTGAAACTCTTCGTGAGATATTTCGTAGAGCCAATATTCAGGCATTCTTATTAATCTTTATTTCCTAGCTAAATATAATTTTGTGACTTGGCAGTCACACAATACTGCATAGTTTTAATCAATAAATTTTTATTTAGCTAGCAAATAAAGATCAATAAGAATGCCTGAGACGTGGCTCTACGAAATATCTCACAACTTTTTACGGTGGAATAGTTTCGAGACTTGGCCTCTTTTTTACATGGAATGTTTTGGTATGGGATTTATTTATTTCTATCCCATTGCAGAAGTACAAGCAGCTTCAAGAGCAATAAAATTATGGATATTAATTAAATCCTATAATATGTATTAGGTTTATTTGGGGCATCAGCAATACGTGCAGAAATAAAAATCCTTAAAAAACGTCACCAATAGCCAACCAATTAGACGACCGGTTAGCCTAGTGGGTAGTGACGCTGCCTACGAAGTTGAAGGTCCTGTGTTCGAATCCCGTTAAGGGCAAATATTTGTGTGATGAGCATGAATATTTTGTTTCCGAGTCATGGAAGTTTTCTATGTATTTAAGTATTTATTTATATCTATTATATATATCGTCGTCTAGCACCCATAACACAAGCCTTAATGAGCTTACTATGGGACTAGGTCGATTTGTGTAAGATTGTCCCCTAATATTAAAAAAAAAGAAAAAAGAAATATTAATATTAAAAAATAACAGATGACCACAAAAATACAATCATTAAAATCAACTTATACTGAAAATGTCCTTACATCCAATATTTGACAGCTGTCATCCCAGTAGAATGTATGTCATCATATATGTCATCATATATCATCATTGACGTTTAATTGTACCGGGATGGCGTACCTATCAAACATCTGCTGTTAAAAAAATTTATATGTGGTCGTGGTAAATTAGAGTGTGACTTTTTCGACAACGATATTTTATAGTTATCGACTCAATTCCGTCACTAGCAATCTTTTGACACCACAGACAAGATAAGGAATGCTCCCAAGTTTCCTTTCTGTGGGACGTCAATTCTGCACTTTTCAATTTGTGAAATCTTCAAAGCCAATACATATAGGACGTACGAGTCTATGTTAGGTTCATCACATGCGACTTTTTGTAAGTAATAGTATTCCTGCAGTCTGTTGAAAGTGTACCTGATATTGCGGGTTTAGAAAGATTTCGATTTGTTTGTCCTGAGTAGAACAGAATTGCTAAAATAAATATATATAATTAGGTATATTAGGGTACAATCTTACACAAATCGATTTAGTGGCAAACTCAGGAAAACTTGTAGTATGGGAAGTATATAACGACATATACTTATTTGTGGCAGTTTCCTATTAATACTGGTGACACTACATTCATAAAGGTATGCTTGTATTTTTAAATGGGGTAGGTGGAAAACATGACATTTGTTTCCAGTGCGCATGCTTGACTACCTACTTTGAATGAAATAAATAAATAATAAATGAATAAATAAGGACTTAATCCGTGATTCAATTTAATGCCAGAGTTTACGAACTATTTCATGTCGAAATCAGGTCTTGGCAAGTTTATAGTTGTTTGCATTAACACGTTAGAAATAAAACTTTAACAATCTCAGTTAAAAAAGCTTCCTTCTAAAAATTATGAACCATTAAAGTTAGTACCGTTGTCGGAGTACAGTTAGGTGAATAGACGTCGAATTGAAAAGTTGGTACAATTAAATAGTTATGAGCTTTCGAAGCTCGAGTAGGAGCTTGCTGCGGTCATGAATACGGGTCTTTAAAACTTTGCATTGTTCGTGGTGTGAAGCTGTAGGAGTGAATAGTTTGGAACATTATTAAAGAGTTTTGTGAAAACCAAGAAGTAGTAGATATAGGTAAGGATTGCAATTTTAGAAATGTACACAACCATATATTTTTATTGTGATCATGTTGAAAATACAATAGTTTTATGTAAATCTTGTTTTATGAAGTGAAAACTTCTTTAGCGGCGCTGTGCACTTTTTGTGATGGGGGAAAATTGTTAAATTCGCGACACGGTCGCAATTCGTAAGAGTCATTGAGTTTTCACTTCGGCCGGCACTCCCGGAGTGCAACTTGGTCTTTTTTTTATTACTTACACAGCATATCAACGCAGTCGAAACTAAATCACTGTGAAACAACAGAAACAACAATACAAATAACATAACATATAACAAAATAACTCTCAGGCAGAAGAGAGACGCACATCCATCTTCTCGCAGAATTGTCAGTGACACGTAGATTCCCTGTTAAGTTAACCTTTTTTGTCCTATGCCTGTAAAGCCGGCTGTACACATTGGGCCAACGTTGGCGCGTGAGCAGGATGCAGCTATGCAAACGCTTGACAACGATATAAAGCCCTCTTCTTCTAACGCATAGCTGCATCTGCTCACGCGCCAACGTTGGCCCAATGTGTACAGCGGCCGAAAAGTGTCCCGACTGCTGGACAAAGGTCAAAGACAAGACACATTCATTGCCCAGAATCGCTACGCGCTACGCTCGTAGCCGATCCCGTGGTTTTCCTCGTATGTAGCGGAAAGCGACTACGGCGGTCTGACGCATATGTGTCGTCATGGGCCCTGAATGGGTGGTTCGACGACCATGCAAAACGTTATTTGACATTCGCAGGCTAACGGCGTGATATTTTAAGAAATGTATGTACATAAGTAACAATCTTTCTTACACGACGATGGGCAGAAGCTAGTCTAACAATAAATTGCCAGCGAAGTAAATTTACAGCTCTTAACGGTAGGCCTTGTACCAAGTGCGCAATAACGAGAATTTTCACTAACTACATCTTTTTTTTTGTTATTATCCAAAATACTTAAAAACTATTTACATTTGCATTCGAATAGCGAGCGAAAACCGCGCACGGTCTAAAGACGATCGATCTAAAGTTCGGATTAAAAAAATGTGTAGTTAATTCATATACTTGAACGAGCGAGCGAAGCGAAACTAGTTCTACTTTTTTGTTTTGCCCAATTTTTTGTCGTATGTCCGGATGCCGCGCTCTCCGGCTGTTTTCCTCTAGAGGTTGCATTTCTCGACCGATTCTTTTTTTTCGAATTTTCATTTTGACGATAGTAAGGTAATAGATTTTCTCGTCGATTCTGGTTTTGGAAACATAAATTTTGTTTTTAAACAGGGACACGAGTTTTTTTGCTCACAATCTCATAGCTACTAGTTATGATTTGATAATGGAATATGAATTGCTAATGGAACAGTATTATCAGTTTTAATAAATGCCCGCGTCCTCGATCCCACGAGATCTCGTCCTATGGACTAATTTAAGAGACTTGAGTCTCGTACAATATTCATACGAGAGCTCGCGTCATAATCATTAAATGGAATTCATAACATTTGCATGCGTTTTCAATGAAAAACGCCCAATCTCGCGAGATGTCGTAAATCTGAAAGTCTCGCGAAATTGTATTCCCTATGCGCGCCTTAGAAAAGTATCAGAACAAGTTCAATTAACACATTGAAACCAAACCTAAATCACATTAGTTTTACTAAACGGGGCTTAGTCCCGTATAATTAACTGTACGGGAATATATTTATTTATACGCGACAAAGTCCCGTTTAGTAAAAATAATGTGTGAGAATCGTGAAAGTTTAAATCAAATCAAAATCAAATTGGATTGCTCAACGTCTGTCTCACATCGAGCTCTATTTGCCTGCGTGTCGAACAGGCGTTGAGGACGGATGGTTTGAAATGGGGCGACTCGGCTAGTTTCCGGCCCGGGCCGGAAACGGGCCGGACGGCGCCGGACATGGGGCATGAAGTTTCAGTCCACCCGATAAGGGTTTAGGGTTTTAGACACACACAGCGGTATATCATCTCGCTCACATTTGGAGCAGCCCAAACCTTTCTGGGTCCGAATCCAGACCCCGTATCATGGTCGGCCTTATCACAAGACGATAAGTGACAAAATAGAGCGTCCGTCACTGGCTGACACCGTTGGATAGAATGAGACGACGCTCCTTTCTTGTCATTTATCGCGTGATAAGGCCGACCATGATACGGGGTCTGGTAAAGGCAATTATTTGTGTGATGAGCACTAATATTTGTTCCTGAGTCATGGATGTTTTCTATGAATTCAAGTATTTATCTATCTATCGAATCGCTAAACTTAAGTGGCAATGTCCCGTTGGGGCGGAAAGGTTCTCGAGTGGCGACCACGTACCGGAAGGCGCGGCGTGGGAAGGCCCCCCCACAAGGTGGACTGATGACCTGGTAAAGGTTGCGGGAGTCCGCTGGATGCGGGTGGCGCAGGACCGGTCACTTTGGCACTCTTTGGGGGAGGCCTATGTCCGGCAGTGGATTATATATGATGATGACGACCGGTTAGCCTAGTGGGTAGTGACGCTGCCTACGAAGCTGAAGGTCCTGGGTTCGAATCCCGGTAAGGGCAAATATTTGTGTGATGAGTATGAATATTTGTCTCTGAGTGATGGATGTTTTCTATATATTTATGTATTTCTATCTATTAAATATATCGTCGTCTAGTGCCCATAACACAAGCCTTATTGAGCTTACTATGGGACTAGGTGGATTTGTGTAAGATTGTCCCCTAATATTTATTTATTTATTATTTATCTATCTATCGAATCGCTTAACTTAAGTGGCAGAGGGCGGGGACATAGCACGTAGAACCGATGGCCGTTGGGGCGGAAAGGTTCTCGAGTGGCGACCACGTACCGGAAGGCGCAGCGTGGGTAGGCCCCCCCACAAGGTGGACTGATGACCTGGTAAAGGTTGCGGGAGTCCGCTGGATGCGGGTGGCGCAGGACCGGTCACTTTGGCACTCTTTGGGGGAGGCCTATGTCCGGCAGTGGATTATATATGATGATGATGATGATGATTATCAGTATGCTAAACTATTCGCACATTTGGCTAGAACCTCGCCGTGCGCCTGCGCTTGCTGATCTATGATGATTTATCTATGTATATAACTTATGTTTATCGTCGTCTAGTTGAACCTCCACCTTACCGATGGCCGCAATCTGGATATGGCGGATCCCTTTTGGTATAAAGTTTCATGTTATTCCTCCATGCCGATTCAAAATGAGAACCAAAACGTTTGCATGGAGAGTCTAGCTTTCTGGGGACTCTTAACACAGATTATACCTGTCGCTCTACCCCGTATCATGGTCGGCCTTATCACGCGATAAGTGACAAGATAGAGCGTCCGTCTCGTTCTATTGAACGGTGTCAGCCAGTGACGGACGCTCTATCTAGTCACTTATCGTGTGATAAGGCCATTTGTAGAAGAGAACAGCAGGACTGACGCCGCCGGCCGGACGGACTAAAGATGTTCGCTCTAAGCTGAAGCATACAACTTCGTTCGCTCCGCTCCATCGTTCGTAAGAACAAAGAGGAAAAGTCTATGGGATTCTATAGCTTTGTGTGTAATACGTAACTTTTAAAACGACTGCACCGATTTCAAAAATTATTTCGCCTGTGTATGTTTTGACATACGCGAACGAAGCCGAGCGGGCCGATAGTAAAATAATTGACGACCGCTTTAGCCTAGTTGGCAGTGACCCTGCCTACGAAGCAAGAGAGTTGCTAATGCATTTCCCGGCCGATACTTCACTTTATCACTCACAGCGGCGGCGCGCGGTCGCAAGGAGCGACTACACGCTGCACAGTTTTACTTTAAATGAGCGTTCTTATTACACTCCCGGTATTCCTCGGTTCCTGGTTATGCTGGTAATGGTGCTCCTCGGTTCCTGGTTATGCTGGTAATGGTATTCCTCGGTTCCTGGTTATCCTGGTAATGGTATTCCTTGGTTCCTGGTTATGCTGTAATGGTATTCCTCGGTTCCTGGTTATGCTGGTATTGGTATTCCTCGGTTCCTGGTTATCCTGGTAATGGTATTCCTTGGTTCCTGGTTATGCTGGTAATGGTATTCCTCGGTTGCTGGTTATGCTGGTAATGGTATTCCTCGGTTCCTGGTTATGCTGGTAATGGTATTCCTCGGTTCCTGGTTATCCTGGTAATGGTATTCCTTGGTTCCTGGTTATGCTGGTATTGGTATTCCTCGGTTCCTGGTTATGCTGGTAATGGTATTCCTCGGTTGCTGGTTATGCTGGTAATGGTATTCCTCGGTTCCTGGTTATGCTGGTAATGGTATTCCTCGGTTGCTGGTTATGCTGGTAATGGTATTCCTCGGTTCCTGGTTATGCTGGTAATGGTATTCCTCGGTTGCTGGTTATGCTGGTAATGGTATTCCTCGGTTGCTGGTTATGCTGGTAATGGTATTCCTCGGTTCCTGGTTATGCTGTAATGGTATTCCTCGGTTCCTGGTTATGCTGCTAATGGTATTCCTCGGTTCCTGGTTATGCTGGTAATGGTGCTCCTCGGTTCCTGGTTATGCTGTAATGGTATTCCTCGGTTCCTGGTTATGCTGGTAATGGTATTCCTCGGTTGCTGGTTATGCTGGTAATGGTATTCCTCGGTTCCTGGTTATGCTGGTAATGGTATTCCTCGGTTCCTGGTTATCCTGGTAATGGTATTCCTTGGTTCCTGGTTATGCTGGTATTGGTATTCCTCGGTTCCTGGTTATGCTGGTAATGGTATTCCTCGGTTGCTGGTTATGCTGGTAATGGTATTCCTCGGTTCCTGGTTATGCTGGTATTGGTATTCCTCGGTTCCTGGTTATGCTGGTATTGGTATTCCTCGGTTCCTGGTTATCCTGGTAATGGTATTCCTTGGTTCCTGGTTATGCTGGTATTGGTATTCCTCGGTTCCTGGTTATGCTGGTAATGGTATTCCTCGGTTGCTGGTTATGCTGGTAATGGTATTCCTCGGTTCCTGGTTATGCTGGTAATGGTATTCCTCGGTTCCTGGTTATCCTGGTAATGGTATTCCTTGGTTCCTGGTTATGCTGGTATTGGTATTCCTCGGTTCCTGGTTATGCTGGTAATGGTATTCCTCGGTTGCTGGTTATGCTGGTAATGGTATTCCTCGGTTCCTGGTTATGCTGGTAATGGTATTCCTCGGTTGCTGGTTATGCTGGTAATGGTATTCCTCGGTTCCTGGTTATGCTGGTAATGGTATTCCTCGGTTGCTGGTTATGCTGGTAATGGTATTCCTCGGTTCCTGGTTATGCTGGTAATGGTATTCCTCGGTTGCTGGTTATGCTGGTAATGGTATTCCTCGGTTCCTGGTTATGCTGGTAATGGTATTCCTCGGTTGCTGGTTATGCTGGTAATGGTATTCCTCGGTTGCTGGTTATGCTGGTAATGGTATTCCTCGGTTGCTGGTTATGCTGGTAATGGTATTCCTCGGTTCCTGGTTATGCTGTAATGGTATTCCTCGGTTCCTGGTTATGCTGCTAATGGTATTCCTCGGTTCCTGGTTATGCTGGTAATGGTGCTCCTCGGTTCCTGGTTATGCTGTAATGGTATTCCTCGGTTCCTGGTTATGCTGGTAATGGTATTCCTCGGTTCCTGGTTATGCTGGTAATGGTGCTCCTCGGTTCCTGGTTATACTGGTAGTGGTATTCCTCGGTTCCTGGTTATGCTGGTAATGGTGCTCCTCGGTTTCTGGTTATGCTGGTAATGGTGCTCAGCTCGATGCCCGTATAGTGCACTCAACCTTATGGGTTTTTAATGCCGGTAAGGGCAATTATTTGTGTGATGAACACTAAGTATAAGTATGTTTTGTACCCACAGTACAAGCTTTGCTTAGTTTAGGACTAGGTCGATTGTGATGTAAGATTGTCCGCAAATATGTATATGTTTAAATATATATTATATTAAGTATATTTTTATTTAAATTTTAGATTTTGACAGCAAGGATATTCAGTAGGGGTTCTCGCAATAGGGCGGCACTCAATGTTATTTCCACTCCAGTTTAATGGCGAGCTCGGCGGGGCCCGGAGACACATTTGCATAAGATTCACTGCGCCCCGATACAAGATGGGGCTTTATCGGTCATAAACAAGCCAGACGCGTTTTCGCTGCCACAGTTAACTATAACTATACTTAGTTAGTTAAGAGTCCTTACTCATACAGACGAGCGTATTTTGCAAAATGCTACCTTATTCATTCAAGATTGCGACGTAACTATTCGTATTTATTAAAAATATATGATATAATAACGTACTAAAATAATCATGAATTTCTCATCTTAAACTCTAAACATTTCTTAAATAAACATTTCGGCGTTGATATAACATACGTCTTTTAAAAAAATATATATTTACGGCAAACCTGTATGATTATTTTTCATGGGTAAAATAAAGTTACAGTTTGCTATAATATTATTTTAAGGCAAAATATAAGGCAGTAAAAACATATAATGTCCCTCTTTTCACCAAAAAAAAAAGAGAACTCGAAAGGTATTAGGTATTATATCATTTTTTTTAATAATCTTTGATTTTCAACCATTTCAGCTCTGTGTCAGCCCCTCGTACAAGATATGGTGAATTGGGTATGTTCTACCAAAAATTGTTTGACAAATCAACTCCCAAAAAAAAATTCGTAGAATTTCATTTGCCAAATAATCGTTTGCCAAATGAACACTTTACAAATAGTTCTTACGCAAACCTAATGTTTGGCGTATTCATGTTTAAGCAAGATCTCGTTTACCAACTGGTACCAAGTTTCATTTAGTCAAATATGTATTATATAAAATGATCGTTATAACCAGTGATCGGTTATTTGGATTCTCCCTCGCGGGATGTCAAGTAGAAAAGTTAATATAGATACGACAGTTTCCCGCGATACCGAACAAAGCGTACAAATATAAAGCAATTCAAATTATCTCTAAGGATTTTTTTACTCTTACATGGCAACCAGTTGAGACAAAAACTTCTATTAAGCAAAATATTATTAAAACCTCCACAAAGTATTAGCTTATATATCTGTCATGATGGAAAAACTACTTCAAAATCTTGATATTGACATTTCATTATTTTCTTTGGATTTCTGTTCTAATTATTTGCTTCTAAGGATTGCATAAATAAATAGGTATTAGCTGTATAATTTATGCTATAATATTAGGTCACAGGTTATCGTATAAGTGCAAATACATAGATCTTATAGCTCAAAGGCGATCCAATAAATAAGTATCCACGTTAAGTTCGCACACTATGATTTATGGTTCAATTTTCATTTCATCGACTTGTTTCTGAGATTATCTTTTACGACAACTGTGGCTTACTCTAATTGAACTTTTTATTCGCGTAGATATGATTGGAATATTCTCGGGGAGTACTAGACCGATCTCTGTTGATAACGAATTCATTTATTCAAACAATTAACCCGTAGTAACCATATATTAGCTGATAGACACGCGTACTTACTCGCTGAACTTTTATCCAAACGGTACAAAATGTGCCGCTTTGGAGGCAGCAAATGAGCGTAAACACTTGTGCTCATTTGTTCGATTTAGACAAAAGAACGGAGAGTATAGAAGTACTCGTCTATCAGCTACTTAGATGTTTTAAAGTGTAATAAAATAATCACATTGTATTTTTTTGCCTTTTCTAACAACATAAAGCCCGGATTCCCGGGGCATATCCATACTAACATAATGATTGAGGTCGTTCACCCCATGTCGAATCCAAAAAACCGATCACTGGTTATAACTATTATTTTTTATTTAAGGGACCGTGCCGTTTTATTAATAGTATTTTGGTAAAAAATCATAACCCAAACAAATGTGATTTTTGTGTATTTAGTTATTTACAGCTTGCCATAACATTAACTTGACTAATTGTTTATTGTCTAATGTTTTTTGCCTTATTAAAGCATTTTTTACCAAATGCCTTATTGTAATTTTTCGTAATAATATTTGGTTGAATGAAAAGACATAAAAAATATTCGTATTAAAATTGTGCCCAAGTTTGCATTGGCAAACAAAATAGTTGCCAATATAAACCTGGTAAAACGGCAGGATGCCGGTGAATTGAATTGTAATAATTCATGTACCAAATGATTCTTGTTTACTGCAAAATTGAGAACCGAAACGACACTTCTAACTGCATTTTTTTTTAAACTTCTAAGAAAACTCATTTATTTTAGGTTTAGAAACAGAATATGAAAATTTGAACTTTGTTAGCCCCTAGTTTAAGGACTGATTATTTAAGTACGTTAACAGTTTTAGGATAAATACTAATACTTACGTCGTAATCTTGAAAGATAAAGAAGCATTTTGCAAAATACGCTCGTCTGTAGGAGTAAGGACTCTTAATATCAAACAAACCGATACGTACAAACCTCATTAAATAAAGCAAAAAATATTCACGAATAATATGTATAATATCCGTGTATATTTAAGAATGTTGTTTTGTCATAAATATCCCGAATTCTACACAAAATGGAATAATGTTGTTAACTCCTGCACGTTACGCTCTAGAAATAAACTAATGTTACCATTTTCACGACTTAAATTATGCTCATCAGGCCCTTCAACAATGTTATAATTATTATTATTGTTTATAATTTTTATAAGAAAAATAAAACAACAAATAAAAACACAGTTTTCATAAATAAGTTAAAACAATTGCTTATAGAGAAGTCTTATCTATCTATCTATATATATATATATAAATAAAAATGAATCGCCTAAATGTATGTGATCGCATAACTTCGGAAAGACCGAACCGAATTTTGGCTTTGAAATAATTGTTGATGTTCAGGGAAGGTTTAAGAGATAAAAAAAAATGAATTTATGCGAAGAAAATAGTAAAAATCAACAATTCTCTTTTCCCATACAAGATGTACCTACCTGTCAAAAAAAAATTGTTGCGGTACAGTAGAGCCGTATCCCCTCGAATTGAAGAAGGTATTAAAATAAGGGTTTTGAATCGACAACATATATCCACAACGTTATGATCAACGCATATTTTCAATCTTAACATTGCTAAATAGTGCCAAAGGAAGACATATTTCGTAGTTGTCAAATATTTATGGATGCGTTCAGTAATCATAACTGAATAATAGTTATCCAGCTATATAAAAAATATATCTGACTATGAGAGATGTTCAATATATTGTCAAAAAATTGACTGGGGCCTGTTACACAGTGATTATTACCACGCGATAAAATAATATCAAGTGAGTTATAAAGTGAGTACTCTACTCGTACTTATAAGAGTACTTACATGGACCTATGATACTCAGGACAAGCTATGGTAATAATAATACCACTGTGATGTGTGGGTTTAGGACACATACAACTCCCTCGAGCGCTACGGCCTTACGAGGGTTTCCTGACTAGCTCAGAGGTTAGATTAGGGATCGAGGAGGAGCAGAAGGCAAACACTGGTTTAATGGTTCACAAATATGGGTCTTTCACGCCCGTTTATTCTCACTTTAATCTTACGTCTAAAACCTAACGGCGGTATGAAATGTCGTACACTCCGGTACGGCGGTATTGTCGCGGAACTACTTATATCTCTACGGACGGCGTTTGTTAATGGCAGGATATAGCGGATGGTTAATCGGAAGCCTGGGCGAAAGCGAGGACGTGCCAGCGCTGCCTCGAGACTACGGGAACCTGGAGTCCTGGGCGAGCGAGGGCTTGCCAGCGCTGCCTCGGGAGGACTCGAGGGTGATTCACTTAGGTCCGCGGCTAACGAGGACGAGCCCCACTGCCATGTACGCTAGGCGGGATATGCACGGGCAAGCGAGGACGTGCCAGCGCTGCCTCGGAGCGAGGTGGTAGGGAACTCGGGCGAGCGAGGACTTGCCAGCGCTGCCTCGGAGTGAGGAGGGGAGGGGGTAGTGCTTTCCACCGCGGTCGGTGGGCCACACTGCCGCTCTCGGCGCGGCGCCGCGGGTTTTATACCCGTCGCGTGGTGGGGCGTTATGGTGGGGCGGCCGGTGCGTCGTACCGCTCTTCCCCCCGCCTGCCGCCCCGGCGTTCTCACCGGCGTTCTCATCGCCTGGCCCGCCGTGTGACGTAGCGCTGCAGCGCCCACGTTACAGTCCCCGGGGTCCTCTGGAGATTTTTACCTATGGGAAAAATCACCGTTATTATCGGTACAGGGTAGTGTCAGCTAGGTATCTGCTCCCTTCTTTTTTTCTTATTTCATAAGGGGACACAATCTTACCCAAATCGACCTAGTCCCCTAGTAAGCTCGGTAAGGCCTGTGTTATGGGTACCAGAAGACGATATATATAATAGATATAAATACTTAACTACACAGAAAACATCCATGACTCAAGAAGAAGTAATATTAGTTATGGGATTTATCTAATTGCCTGGTGTTCATTCAAATTATGTAACTACGTTTTACGTTAGCGGTCATCGGGTGAATGTTTTATTATCCGTTGTCGTCATATGGAATGCTGGGTGCGTGTGGGCGAATGTCAACCTTGTTTCTCTATCAATAGGGTTGATTTTCTTTATCGGTGGGCCGGTTTCGCGCCCAGTTAATTTACTACGCCGGGGGAGGGGTCCTTATTCGGTTGCGTTTAGAGTTGAGAATCGTTTGTATTTTTATTGCCTATACGGTTTTAAGTCTTTCACGTGTGCTGTAATAGTTTTCCCGGTTCCCTCGGGATCCTTTAATATATATATTACTGGTGACGTTCGGCTTTGTATTTTAAATGGGCCTATGTATTTAGGGGCTAGTTTCGCGCAAAAGTGTTTCTCTGCACTTGACAAAACTTGGTTCTTCTTTAGAACTAAGTCGCCTACTCTTGGTTCCCAGTGTTGCCTTTTTTTATCGTAGTATTGCTTCTGCTGGACGGATGCTTTGTTCTGGTGTCGCCTTACTAGGTCGTACACTTCTTGTAACTTATTGTTATCTTTAACTCGGGGCGTCGGTAACGCGTTTCGATCCTTGGGGTTTCTTAGTTCCCTTCCGTACAATAGGAAGGCTGGGGTGTACTTAGTTGATTCTTGTACTGAAGTGTTTAGAGCAAAGTTGAATTCCGCTAAGTGTTTGTCCCACTGTTTATGGTTGTCGTCCACGAACGTTGCAATCATTGTTTCCAGAGTTCTGTTCTGCCTTTCTGTGGGGTTGCAATTCGGACTGTATGGAGGAGTCAGCCTGTGTTCCGTCCCATACTTTTGTAGCACATCCCTAAACTGTTTAGACATATATTGTGGTCCGCGGTCGGACAAAAGCGCTTGCGGCGAGCCGTATCGCAACGCTATCCGCTCTTCGAACGCGTTTGCTATTGTGCTGGCCGTGGCGTTTCGCAACGGCATTATTTCTGACCATTTGGTGAACTTGTCGTGAAACACTATTATCCATTTGTACCCCTTGGACGACCTTGGTAATGGACCGATTAAATCACTTGTCACCATTTCCCATGGATTACTGGCGTTATTAATGTGCATTAGTCCGCTTTTCTTTTGCTGTGACACTTTATTCTTTTGACAGGCGTTACATGCCCTCACATATTTCATGATTTCTGTTTGCATTCTCGGCCAGTAGTATCTCTGTGATATACGTTTGATTGTTTTCGCTATCCCTAAATGTCCGGCGCTGGGTTGGTCGTGGTTGTGACTTATTACATCCTTCCTGTCGGCGTTCGGTACGCATATTTTCCATTCTGAATCGGGATCTGTATACTTGTTGTGCGTGAGGTGGGGTGCCCTCCAGTACAATTTATCATCTTCCAAGCAGTATTGTTGTGACGGTTCTGTTCCGTTTTGTACTTGCGCTCGCTTAGCTTCGTACCAGTCGCGTTCTATGACCGCGCAAACAGGATTGCGGGATAGTTCGTCCGCTATCTTATTCTGTTTGCCACTTCGGTACACTATATCGAACTCGTACTGCTGTAATTCCAGAGCCCACCTGGCCAATCTTCCTGATGGGTTTTTCATTGTGTTCAACCATTTTAGGGCTTGGTGGTCTGTGATGACTGTGAATTTGTATCCTTCGAGAAACGCCCTCATCTTCCTTATTCCCCAAACTATGGCTAGACATTCGCGTTCTGAGACCGTATATCGCGTCTCCGGTGGGGTGAGTTTCCTACTAGCGTACATCACGACTTTAGGTATTCCCTCATCTACTTGAGTAAGGGCTGCGCCTAGGCCAATGTCGCTCGCATCTGTTTGTAGTATAAACGGACGTGAGAAGTCAGCTCTCGTTAGGATCGGGTCTGTCGTTAGTATCTGTTTTATCTTAGACACTGCGCCTTCTTGTTCTGGCCCCCAGGTGAACTTCCCGTCTTTCTTTAGTAATTTCACTAGCGGTGCGGTGATTTCTGCGTACCCTGGAATGAATTTTCTGTACCAGGACGTCATTCCTATGAACGTCCTGATCCCTTTTATATTTTTCGGTGATTCTAGGTTCGTGATGGCCCTAATCTTGGCCTCATTCATTTTGATCCCGGCTCTTGTAACGGTATGGCCTAAATACTCGACCTCTGGTTTCGCGAACTCGCACTTTGTCCTATTTATCCTGAGTCCTGCCTGGCGCACTCTACGGAATACCTCTTTGAGGTGTTTGATGTGATCTTCGAACGTCGGGCTGCACACGATTATATCGTCCAGGTATACGTATGCGTGTGGTTCCAGTTCTGGGCTTATCACTCTGTCCAGCAGTCTCTGGAATGTTGCCCCGCTTGAGTGGAGACCGAACGGCATCACTTTAAACTGATACAGTCCTCGGCCTGGTACGGTGAACGCTGTGACTGGTCTACTGGCCTTCTCCAGTGGTACGTTCCAGTAGCCATTTTTTAAATCAAACTTTGAAAAGAATTGTGCGTTTCTGAGCTTCTCTAGGGTGTCGTCTATTTGCGGAAGTGGATATGCGTCTTTTTCTGACGCTTCGTTTACCCTTCTGAAGTCGATGCAGAATCGGTGTTGGCCATTGTCTTTTTTAACCAGTACGACCGGCGAGCTGTACGGGCTACTGGATTTTTCAATGACTCCCTGTTCCAGCATCTCTTTTACGTGGTTGTCTATGATTTGTTGTTGCTTTGGGTTCTTCGGGTAATATCTTTGCTTGATCGGTTCTTTATGTTTTAGCTTTATTTTGTGTTCGACCCACGTATTGCCTTTAGGTGAGTTTTCGGACAGCTGAAACTGGTGTTGCAACATGTCGGCCAGTTCCTTGTTTTGTGTTTCAGTTAAAACTTGAGCTGTTTCGGGCTGCGAGTCGCTGTCGGCTCGTGCTACGACTTTGTCGCCTGTGTCTGCCGGCTGTCTCATGACTGTCCCTTCTGGACCGGGTGTCTGTTGCGCTGTCGTGGCTGCCCCCAACGACTCCGGTATCTCGGCTACCCATGTTATTGCCATCCCGACACGCCTTAGTACGTCCATACCAATGATTGTGTGTGCGGCTGATGGGAGTACTCGTAGCCAGTGCTTGATGCTCGTTCCTTTCAACTCTATATTCGCTAACAGCCTCTTGCTGATTTGCGTCTTCGTCCCGTCAGCTAGTACGATTCCCCTGTGGGTGTGTTTTTCCAACGCACCTTGTCCCTGGCAGGCGTTATAAACTTGTTCGTTGATGTACGTGTTTGTGGACCCTGTGTCCACCAAGCAAATGTGTGTAGTTCCCATTATTTTGGCTTCTATGTAAATCCGGTTATCGTCGCGGTTCTGATCGTCCGCTTCCCCCAGGCATTCCTTTTTTGGACGTGCTCCCGTCCTGCAGCAATCCTTGCTTAATACGCCCATTCTCCCGCAACCACTACAAAATATTTGACGCCTTGACCTACATTCTCTGGCGTCATGGCCCGGTTTACCACATGACCAGCAGCACGTCTTCGGGTCGTATTTGGGATGTATCCTTGTCCCCGTGCTGTCGTCTGGGTTTTCCCTTCGTGCTTGTCGGTCTGATTGTGTATAGCCGGGTGTGACGTGTGGTAGTGCGTATTGTGTCGCGTACCCGGGACCCTTCGTCATGGTGCGTGTCGCATTGGGCTCTTGTCGCCATGGCTCCTGTCTGGATGGGCCTGCATATGGGGTGTACGCGTAATTTGTCGGATAATTCCCGTAGGATGGAGCTGGTATGTTCTCATACTCAGCCGCCAACCTCACCAGTTCACTAAGGTTCTTGTAATCCTGCTTCTTGATATATAACCTATAGTTTCGTAGCATGTTTTCGTGGATACGGTGGAGTTTTTCTTTCTCATCAAGTTTTCCATACCTTCTCATCAACGTCTGTAGGTCCGTTAAATATTCCGTGAAGCTTTCTCTGTGCCCTTGTTTCATTGCGACTATCCTGACTATGAGGTCTTCCTCGTAGTTGCTTGGGTAATAATAGAGCTTGAACAGCTCCAGGAAGTCCTCCCAAGTCTCCCATGAGTCGGAATTGTTTCGGTACCAATGAAGGGCCTTTCCCTTCAGGATGCGTGGTAATGCTGGTAGTACGTCCTCTCTGTCTATGCCACTGGCGTCTACCAATTCTTCCAGCCTTTCCACGAATTCTACAGCGTTTTCGGACGTCCCGTATGAGAGGTTCCATTCCTTGATCAATTTATTAAGTCTGTTCGACTTACCCTTATCTTCGTCGTTCTCCATGGTTACGGACTGCGAATCTTCCGGTATCTTAAACTTCTCGTCTGCCTTTACGGATTCTACCAGACACTTTCGTATCTGTTCTACGGTTAAGTTTTCGGTCGTTATGTCTCGGCTCTCGGCTTCGTCGATGAGTTCTGGTTTCTTGAGGCGGTAGATCCAGGCTGTCGGCATCTGATCGAGCCCTTGTCACCCTACGGATTGTCCTGTAAACGGTTACGTTATCGGAACTAAACACTGTACGGCGGTAATTTATGCGGATGATAAATAATGACCTCGATTATTCCTATCGAGCTAGTTCAACTCTTATGTGAGTAATTATGTTGGGCGCCAGATGTGATGTGTGGGTTTAGGACACATACAACTCCCTCGAGCGCTACGGCCTTACGAGGGTTTCCTGACTAGCTCAGAGGTTAGATTAGGGATCGAGGAGGAGCAGAAGGCAAACACTGGTTTAATGGTTCACAAATATGGGTCTTTCACGCCCGTTTATTCTCACTTTAATCTTACGTCTAAAACCTAACGGCGGTATGAAATGTCGTACACTCCGGTACGGCGGTATTGTCGCGGAACTACTTATATCTCTACGGACGGCGTTTGTTAATGGCAGGATATAGCGGATGGTTAATCGGAAGCCTGGGCGAAAGCGAGGACGTGCCAGCGCTGCCTCGAGACTACGGGAACCTGGAGTCCTGGGCGAGCGAGGGCTTGCCAGCGCTGCCTCGGGAGGACTCGAGGGTGATTCACTTAGGTCCGCGGCTAACGAGGACGAGCCCCACTGCCATGTACGCTAGGCGGGATATGCACGGGCAAGCGAGGACGTGCCAGCGCTGCCTCGGAGCGAGGTGGTAGGGAACTCGGGCGAGCGAGGACTTGCCAGCGCTGCCTCGGAGTGAGGAGGGGAGGGGGTAGTGCTTTCCACCGCGGTCGGTGGGCCACACTGCCGCTCTCGGCGCGGCGCCGCGGGTTTTATACCCGTCGCGTGGTGGGGCGTTATGGTGGGGCGGCCGGTGCGTCGTACCGCTCTTCCCCCCGCCTGCCGCCCCGGCGTTCTCACCGGCGTTCTCATCGCCTGGCCCGCCGTGTGACGTAGCGCTGCAGCGCCCACGTTACACCACGTGCGAGCGAGCTGGTAGCATACAAATCTCGATAAGTATGACAGAAAGGGAAATATCATTCGTTGTCCTTCTCATAGTTCTACTTTTTTTTATTAGCCACAACTGATTTAGTTTTGAAGTTGTGGCACATAAACCATTACACGTCTAAATTAAGTAGGTTGTTTACGGCAACTCATCAGCCATTTTAAGACCAGTTCTTAATATTAGCTGCATAGGAGCTTTTCCGTCCATCGTTGTAGCAACACGTTAGCCTGTCCAGAGTATCATAGGTCCATGTATTTGTATAGTGTATACGTAGTATCTCCTGTCTCTATGGCGGTCAATACACGGTGATTAAACCGACGACCGGTTAGCCTAGTGGGTAGTGACGCTGCCTACGAAGCTGAAGGTCCTGGGTTCGAATCCTGGTAAGGGCAAATAAGTGTGATGAGCATGAATATTTGTTTCTGAGTCATGGAAGTTTTCTATGTATTTATATCTATTATATATATCGTCGTCTAGTACCCATATCACAAGCCTTAATGAGCTTACTATGGGACTAGGTCGATTTGTGTAAGATTGTCCCCTAATATTTATTATTTATTATTATTATTTATTTATTAAATACTGATGATCCTGGTTTGACAGTATTTGCAGAAATACACAGTATGGAAGTAGTATTGAATGGCCCTTTAAAAGCTAATTATTTATAGTCTAAAAGCGCGTGGAGCCCCTTAACGAACATTTGGACGTAGAATGTCTGCAACATCCCTGATGTTGCAGACATTCGCATCCGCAACCGCGAAAACCGATGCGAAGTTTTTGCGCATGCGGATGTAGTGCAATTTACGACCAGAAAGAGCCCAAGCGGCGCTTACCGCGCGCGTTTAATATATTTACGTCATTAGTCAAAAAAACTTATTTTCGTTTCTGCGACGAACAAACATACAGGCATACATAGATTCATGCCTTAAGGCGGTCGTCACACGGCGACGCATCAACGGACTGCGTACAAATTTCGCCGGACTGAGGTGCAGTGCAGTGTGCCGTACCACACGGAATTTATATACAAACTGAGGTACTTGCACACAACGAGAAACGCACCTCCGTCCGGAGATGCGGCGCAGTGTGACATTCACCTTATCCCCAAAATGGGTAGTGTAACAGCAAGCTTACAGTACTTGTTGATTATATTCATAAAAATAGGTACCTAATTCAGACAAGTACTATAAAACCGTTTCACACGGCCGGCGCTCCTTGAAATTGACCTTACGTCAACATTGGAACAATAAAGCACAGAGCTGGTCTCCTATTTCGTCTTTGTATTATGGTTGAGATTACTTAATGTGGCCGGCCTTTTATAAAACTGTCATTGTAATTAGAAGCTTCTACCTTCGAACGTAGAGTTGCTTTTTGAATGAACCACTGATGCAATTTGGTCAACTTAAATAATCTCATGTATACCATTCAAGTGTTTTAGGTACTTGAAACTCTATGCGACCAGACGATAACAAAAAACAGTTAATGGGCTTAGATCCGAAAGGACTTATATTAGTTGCAAGATATAACACATATGTCTTTTGACTAATTTATAGTAGGACTATTAATTATTGTAAACCAAAATGACGTATGTTAATATGGCATGTAAAATAATTACACCTTTTTAATATTGGACAAGAATCCATGTATAGGGTTTTGTCTTTACATTAGGGCAGTCGAGTTTGGACCTCGCGACAGGTTGCAATTATCCCATTCGGTTTCCCTTATAATCATCAATTAAATTTGATATTAGATTTCCGCGCGCGTTTCGCGTTTTATTTGTATGAAATAGTGTTCAATTACTAGAGATTTTATAGTGATATTTATAACAGACAATTTAAGACATTTTAGAGACGAATAAGTGAAATTAGTGTAGGCACGTATTTTTTAAGACAATTGACAATAGTGCGAGTGTGCAACATTAAGTGTTTGATTTGTTTTTATATGAATAGTTAATAATTATAGAGTCAGTGTTCACATTAAGTATTTATAAAAATTTACCTATGTAGTTATTTAAGAGTAAAGTGTTTATTTTTGGTTTGTAATATTTAGGTCGTCGCTTCGGGAGATTAGCTGGAAATATAGTTCTGCGTGCTAATTGCTGAGATAGTCATTTCCAAGGCTTCATAAATTAAAGGTATAGTTAGTTCTTTTCTGCAATTCAACGGGTCCGCTGAGCCGTTTAATCGAACATTAATAGGGGCCATAGGGCCAGATATTATTCTAAAATTTAATATTATGTATGTACTATCTCTGGTATGAGAGTGGATTTAAAGATACACTACTATTGTCTTGAAATACAACTCTAATTTAAATAAGGATGCATGAATAGGTATAATAAATGATAGCATTGCAATGTGATTGAACTTTGGAAGAGCACACACACATCTCAATTTTATAACTGGCTCTTTTTAACTTTTTAAAGCATTGTAGTGTTATGCATTTAATGGCTTTTTTGATTCTATTATTTGTGACATGATAGTGAACTTAAAAAAAAAACTTCTATACACACCCATTGTATTTCGTGGCTTTAGCCTGATTTCAATGGACATACACTCATACACATATCACATTTACACCAACATACATAGCTGACACACCACGAGCTTAGATTTCATTTGAATACACGCACTTAGGTACACTCGACGCAAAGCTTTTTGGCTGATACTAGATCCTGGATTGCTGGAGTCGACTCGAGTTTACACCTAAGGAATCTGACGTGTCAATTTCTTAGAAGCTGTGAACTTTTCATACACAATAGGTATACATCAAAAGGCCTGAGCTGTGTATATGTCTGTAACGTATTCTCTGTTTTCCCTGGGGCGCATCCTTTCGATAAAGCTGACCCCTGACGTCTGATGTCGTGTGTGAAGGCAGAGAGCTCTCCGTCCAATTTAAGGGGTCTACAGTACAGACTATGTTATAGTGTATACGTAGTATTCAGAGCACCTTGTACATAATCGACAACAATCACTATCTCTGTTACAAATACCGTGGCTGCACGAACGTATAGGGTATGCGTAAATTCTGCCGCGCGTTATGCTTTGCGTAATTATTAAAATTAATCTTGGCAATCTGCGTAAAGTAAATTTAAAAGTACTTAAGTACTTAAGATTCGTGTAAGATGATGAATGTGTAGGAGAGATGGTTTGAATCAAATAGATAGTAAGGGTTGATAGGTTGCATCATGACGGATTTGTTGGTTTGGCGAGGGTGTAGGAGCGTTGGGAGCCCTCGAAAGATTCAAGACATAACAATAGGTATAGGCCCCATTTTCAAGACCTAAGGTCTAGAATCCCAAGGTCCCCTTGTAGTCTGTTTTTTTTACAGGTCATCGTTGTCGTTCGTCGTGATGGAGCATTTTTATAGTATAATTTTAGTTAGTTCTAAGTTAGAAATAAATGTATGTAATTAGTATTAGATAATTATAATTCGTGTACGGTAATTAACTAATTAAATCAATTATCTTTGTTCGAGTTGTACCTGATCGGGTGAGTCGCATGTTCACTTATGTAGATAGACTATTTGTTGATCTCAATTTTGAATGTTCATTTTGATTTGCGGATTTAATTAATTATTGCGGATTTATTACGGTTTGTTTTACCATGCGATTTGATTTGCGGACGATAAAATTTATTGACAGATTATAATTTACAGTAATGTTTACGATTACTGAAATGACCTTTCACGTGTTTTGATTCGGTTTTTTGCGGCTTATGATCATACATTTACGTATGATTTTAGACGTTTATTTTTAAAACGCATTATTTAATGCGTCGATTGAACTACATTTACGTTCTGATTCATTTTGAAATTTTAGTTTCATTCGTTTTATTTATTACGAATGTTATTTATTCACATTTATTTATTGCGTTTGTTACGGTTTCATTTGGAACATAATTTGACATTATTATTTTATACAATGCGTTTTACGACAAGATTTTAACACAACGTAGAGGGTCCTATTCGTACTTCTTGACTAGACGATCACAAGTATTTTATTTATGGCCAGTATTTTAGTTAACTTATTAAATAGTATTTTATTTAAAGGAGGCTAGTTTTTAATTTCTACAGTGTTGCCGTGAGACCAGGATTCAAGTTATTCAAAATTGAGTCAATTTAATTGATTTAATTACTTGATTACGAATCTGAGTTAAAGTTTAGTTTATATGTCATTATTCGCAAGTTACTACACTTATAACAAAATTGTAAAAGATACAATTAAAAGGTGTTATTAGCATTAAATCGTTTTTGTGTAGTAGTTTGTGGTTTTAGAATGAAACATAAAATATGTACGCTTATAGAACCAACCCCTATTTACGAATGTCAGGGGGTACAATTGATACTTATTACTCATGACTGCGTAATTTATTATTATCTTTACTAAACAGTCGTGCGATTTCTTTGTGAATATAATTTTTATGGGATGTAGTGTACGTTCTGCCTATTATCGGACAAAGCATGTACTTAATAGCAATTGTAATTAAATTAAATAAATATCGTTTCGGTCTTAGAGAAGTGAGGGCGCAGGTTTATGCTTAGTTTGCTCAGATGCTATCAGGGGTTTGAGTACATTACCTATTGAGATAGCCTCACAATTTCATCCTTTTCAATTCTAAAATTGTATCGTCGATCTGAGGGCGCTCTGTAACAGCAAGCTTACAGTACTTGTTGATTATATTCATAAAAATAGGTACCTAATTCAGACAAGTACTATAAAACCGTTTCACACGGCCGGCGCTCCTTGAAATTGACCTTACGTCAACATTGGAACAATAAAGCACAGAGCTGGTCTCCTATTTCGTCTTTGTATTATGGTTGAGATTACTTAATGTGGCCGGCCTTTTATAAAACTGTCATTGTAATTAGAAGCTTCTACCTTCGAACGTAGAGTTGCTTTTTGAATGAACCACTGATGCAATTTGGTCAACTTAAATAATCTCATGTATACCATTCAAGTGTTTTAGGTACTTGAAACTCTATGCGACCAGACGATAACAAAAAAACAGTTAATGGGCTTAGATCCGAAAGGACTTATATTAGTTGCAAGATATAACACATATGTCTTTTGACTAATTTATAGTAGGACTATTAATTATTGTAAACCAAAATGACGTATGTTAATATGGCATGTAAAATAATTACACCTTTTTAATATTGGACAAGAATCCATGTATAGGGTTTTGTCTTTACATTAGGGCAGTCGAGTTTGGACCTCGCGACAGGTTGCAATTATCCCATTCGGTTTCCCTTATAATCATCAATTAAATTTGATATTAGATTTCCGCGCGCGTTTCGCGTTTTATTTGTATGAAATAGTGTTCAATTACTAGAGATTTTATAGTGATATTTATAACAGACAATTTAAGACATTTTAGAGACGAATAAGTGAAATTAGTGTAGGCACGTATTTTTTAAGACAATTGACAATAGTGCGAGTGTGCAACATTAAGTGTTTGATTTGTTTTTATATGAATAGTTAATAATTATAGAGTCAGTGTTCACATTAAGTATTTATAAAAATTTACCTATGTAGTTATTTAAGAGTAAAGTGTTTATTTTTGGTTTGTAATATTTAGGTCGTCGCTTCGGGAGATTAGCTGGAAATATAGTTCTGCGTGCTAATTGCTGAGATAGTCATTTCCAAGGCTTCATAAATTAAAGGTATAGTTAGTTCTTTTCTGCAATTCAACGGGTCCGCTGAGCCGTTTAATCGAACATTAATAGGGGCCATAGGGCCAGATATTATTCTAAAATTTAATATTATGTATGTACTATCTCTGGTATGAGAGTGGATTTAAAGATACACTACTATTGTCTTGAAATACAACTCTAATTTAAATAAGGATGCATGAATAGGTATAATAAATGATAGCATTGCAATGTGATTGAACTTTGGAAGAGCACACACACATCTCAATTTTATAACTGGCTCTTTTTAACTTTTTAAAGCATTGTAGTGTTATGCATTTAATGGCTTTTTTGATTCTATTATTTGTGACATGATAGTGAACTTAAAAAAAAAACTTCTATACACACCCATTGTATTTCGTGGCTTTAGCCTGATTTCAATGGACATACACTCATACACATATCACATTTACACCAACATACATAGCTGACACACCACGAGCTTAGATTTCATTTGAATACACGCACTTAGGTACACTCGACGCAAAGCTTTTTGGCTGATACTAGATCCTGGATTGCTGGAGTCGACTCGAGTTTACACCTAAGGAATCTGACGTGTCAATTTCTTAGAAGCTGTGAACTTTTCATACACAATAGGTATACATCAAAAGGCCTGAGCTGTGTATATGTCTGTAACGTATTCTCTGTTTTCCCTGGGGCGCATCCTTTCGATAAAGCTGACCCCTGACGTCTGATGTCGTGTGTGAAGGCAGAGAGCTCTCCGTCCAATTTAAGGGGTCTACAGTACAGACTATGTTATAGTGTATACGTAGTATTCAGAGCACCTTGTACATAATCGACAACAATCACTATCTCTGTTACAAATACCGTGGCTGCACGAACGTATAGGGTATGCGTAAATTCTGCCGCGCGTTATGCTTTGCGTAATTATTAAAATTAATCTTGGCAATCTGCGTAAAGTAAATTTAAAAGTACTTAAGTACTTAAGATTCGTGTAAGATGATGAATGTGTAGGAGAGATGGTTTGAATCAAATAGATAGTAAGGGTTGATAGGTTGCATCATGACGGATTTGTTGGTTTGGCGAGGGTGTAGGAGCGTTGGGAGCCCTCGAAAGATTCAAGACATAACAATAGGTATAGGCCCCATTTTCAAGACCTAAGGTCTAGAATCCCAAGGTCCCCTTGTAGTCTGTTTTTTTTACAGGTCATCGTTGTCGTTCGTCGTGATGGAGCATTTTTATAGTATAATTTTAGTTAGTTCTAAGTTAGAAATAAATGTATGTAATTAGTATTAGATAATTATAATTCGTGTACGGTAATTAACTAATTAAATCAATTATCTTTGTTCGAGTTGTACCTGATCGGGTGAGTCGCATGTTCACTTATGTAGATAGACTATTTGTTGATCTCAATTTTGAATGTTCATTTTGATTTGCGGATTTAATTAATTATTGCGGATTTATTACGGTTTGTTTTACCATGCGATTTGATTTGCGGACGATAAAATTTATTGACAGATTATAATTTACAGTAATGTTTACGATTACTGAAATGACCTTTCACGTGTTTTGATTCGGTTTTTTGCGGCTTATGATCATACATTTACGTATGATTTTAGACGTTTATTTTTAAAACGCATTATTTAATGCGTCGATTGAACTACATTTACGTTCTGATTCATTTTGAAATTTTAGTTTCATTCGTTTTATTTATTACGAATGTTATTTATTCACATTTATTTATTGCGTTTGTTACGGTTTCATTTGGAACATAATTTGACATTATTATTTTATACAATGCGTTTTACGACAAGATTTTAACACAACGTAGAGGGTCCTATTCGTACTTCTTGACTAGACGATCACAAGTATTTTATTTATGGCCAGTATTTTAGTTAACTTATTAAATAGTATTTTATTTAAAGGAGGCTAGTTTAGTCTTTCTACAGTAGGCAGAGTCACACAAGCTAAAAAAATGTTTTATCAATATTTCAGTTCTTATTAAGTTGAAATGAAGGATACACGCAAAATACTAATTAAAAAAGCCTTAAATAATAAGTAGATACCCTTATTTAAGAAGTTCTGCGTTTTCAGCTTGGGCGAAAATTATTTCGTATATCCGGCTGTCTGGCTGTTATCCTCTACACCTCGACCTTCCAGATCCTCGTGAAATTGTGTGTGCAGGTTCGATGGTCAATCTTTTTTAAACCACTCGTAAATTCAGTTCACGAAGCCACTAGTTTATTAGATTCAGGTAACAAGGCTTATACAGGATGTAACAAAAATGGAGTGTGAACCGATCAAGGGCATGTCCGGTAGGATTCGCCATCATTTCATAAAAAAAGTTTCATAAAATGATCATTTTATTCGATTCACAAACTATTCATTTCACAAACCTATCATTCCTCAAAATGCTTATACTATAAATAATTATATGACAAATATTCATTAAGCAAATGTTACACTTTAAAAAAACATTGAATGGTAAATTGTCATTTTAAAAATGATCATTTACCAAATAAATCGTTTATATTAGGTGTTTTTACAAATCGTCGATTGATAAATGATTATTTCATAAAAGTAAATATCTGACACATCACGGTATCTAGCGGACTGGCCAAGAAACATTCCTGAGGTAAATTCATAAAAAAGTATAGAATTTAAACATAAATCGGTTTTGACACTTCGCCGGCCGCTGCCGCGGCACGCTCGCTTCGCTCGCTTGGCTCGCGCGGTGTAGTATCGCAATTTACCTAACACTCCTCCTCGCTTCACGCGTCGTCGTACCTACACTCACTTGCCTTAAGGCGAGTTGCTTCGGGGTTCTTCTAGGATATGTGATTTTGTAAACGGTTTTATTTTGAAAACCTACATATTAAAAATTAAAAAAAAATGTATTATTATATTTAAGACCTTTATCTAGTTCCGTCGGTTGTCCGTTACATAATTGGATAAACTTTGATCGATAGAAAAAAATGCCAAACATACCTCTATTCTCATCTTAAAACTGACATTATTCCAATCTTACGTAACTTGATGAATAGAAAATTACACCAAAATAAGCGTCTATGATGATGTGAGTGATGTCGGTCATAATATTTTTAATTTATTAAGACATGTCTTTTTTCACCCAAAATCAACGAAATTATGGCACAATTCACTCCCGGTCCGTTCCCGCTGCACCGCGGCAGTCCCGAGCGGAACGCATTGGAGGTCGGACGTACGCGCATTTTCGCAGCACAGCATTTGTTAAAAATGGGTAACAAAAAAATTAAAAAGAAGATATCGTCACTGGGGCTTCGGAAACTGAATAAGCAGAAAAGGTTAGTACATAAAAAAAACGAATTCCCGTATTAAATACATCAACCACACACACGCGCGCGCGCAGATTACACCGCGTACACTTCCACAGTTACACAGTATAGAGAAAAACAGTACGAGAACTACTAAACATATTTTATACTATAATAATTATGTGATTAGCATTACGAAATATTAAAAAAAAAACCCTTGACACGACACTCACTAGTTTCCACTGAAAAATAATAATTACGAACAGTATACAGGGTGGAAATAGATTTTGGGTCAGTGAGGGCAGCTACCAGATCCCGTGTTGCTACCTGAAAATGGTCTTAGGAGAGCTTCCTTCGATTTCAAATTAATGAAGATTGGCGTTTATAGATTTTGGAAAAAACATACAGGTTGCGAGAAAATGGTCATTTTGACAAACTTTTTTTTTGATGCCAATCGATCCCATTCCAGTCCAGGATCAAAAGCTTGTATGGGACCAAAAAGAAATTTCCGGCTAGAAAAGCCATAAATCGTGAAAAACTTTCCCCATACAATTTGTATGAAAATGAAAAAAGTTTTTTTTTACATGTATTTTTTTAAAGTAAATCGATTCCATTTCTATCCAGTATCAATAGTTTCCTAGGGGTTAACTTTCGGTGATGTACAAAAAAGCCAGAAATTAAAGAAAACTGTTTTCATACATTTACTATGAAGAAATAGTGAACCTTTTTAATTTTTTTCTGTCACGCTTATCAGTTCTGTTACATCGAAGGATCATAGAGTCTGGCTAGCGAGTCGTGTCCACAGCATTTTTACCAAATTCTTTATATGGCAACAATTTTACCTATCAAATAAACTGTCAGTCATAAGTATACCTATTAATCCGCCATACATTCGTGTTACATGCGTATTTTTATAATTTACCGCCATTTTCCAGGGACACGACTCGCTTGCCAGACTCTAATACGTTATGAAAATCACAGTAATAATTGCAATCACTCACTCACTCCGTTCACTTTTTCTTCATAGAATATGTATGTATACTGGATAGAGTGTAATCGATTGACATAAAAAAAATACAAGTAAAAAAAAACTTGTTTCATTTTCATACAAATTATATGGGGAAAGTTTTTCTCGATTTATGGCTTTTCTAGCCGGAAATTTCTTTTTGGTCCCATACAAGCTTTTAATCCTGGACAGGAAAGGGATCGATTGGCATAAAAAAAAGATTTATGATTAAAATTCGTCTAAATGATTGATTTTAAAATGATTGTTAAATAATTAGTGTTTTTCTACTTTGTGTTTTCTTTTATAGGTTTCTGCACCCGTGGGTGCCAAACGGAATCATATTACTAAGTCTATACCAATCAATTCAATTCCATCTGTTTCTTCATCGGACCTTTAACTGAGTTTTCCCTAAACCCGCAAAAAATCTTAAAATATGCACCGTTATAGTGGACAAGTGAAATAGTAAAATAAACAATACAGGGTTTTTTCTGTAGTCCGAAACCCGTACATAGTTCACATCCTTCACAGATAGCAAACTTGACCCTTGCACGGTCCAGTTAATATACGGCGATCGTAAGATCACTTTACTGTGACCCGTCTTGTCTGTGCAATGGCTGCCGCGCGTTCACGTGCTCGACGAGCAGGTCGGGGCGCGCGGGCGGCGCTTCACGGATTGCCGCGCACCTCACCCCCTCAGATTGCTTAGCGCGTCGAATCATATCGCCTTAAAGTAGAATAGATAGGTTATCCACCTGTTATGTCAGTACATATTAAGACCTAAAAGTTGTTTTTTAGGCTAGGAATGATACCTTACTTGCTAAAACTTTTAGACTTATCCGTGTGCTCATACAAACTTATACATACGATACCTGTATAGAATTATACTTTTGGTTTAAAACTTTATCAAGACTGATGAATGATTTATTAAATAGGGTATTTACCAAACAATGCATTTTCTTAAACGTTACTTTACCATACGTTACTTTGCCAATTGTCAGGAATAATAAATGAGTAATTTGTCAAATAGGTATTTATAATATGATGTTTTTTTCAATTAAATGATTTGTCTAATGAAATCTTTGTAAAACAATATTTTATAAACTTACTTGTTAATTGTTAGTTTGCCAAACGTTGTTTGTTCAACTCCTCGCCTAGTGCGAATGGAGTGAACTGCCACGCGTTTCGCGGGTCATATAAGCCAGTGGATTGGCTACAAAACTTGTTCAACTCACCTGATTCCGGGAGGCGCGATGTTCGCTTCAACTCCGGTTAGTATCTGTCAAGGTTCAGTCAACTGTCAGGTCAAGTCAAGTTCAATCAAGAGGGTCTCCGGGGCTGAAGAAGCAGCCGTGATGTTCCGGGGCAGTCTCGCCAACAATCCGCGGCGTCAAATCACCAACTGTTCTGATATCACCGAAATATTCACACAAAACACTCGGACACCCGTGTGTCTTCAAAGCGAGCGATATTACACCAAACAAGGAAAATGCGTTTCCAAATTCCCCAAAAACACTCGGACCTCTCGGGTCTGCAACAACGAGGTTATATTTTTTCGTCCGCCTTGACAAGAAGTGTCACTGTCAAAACCACAGACTCAAGATGGTACACACGTGAGGAGTTTAAGGGGCGGGCAGACGGTCGGCCCGAACAATCACCCGCCTCGGAACGGCCTCTAAGCCGGTCCGCTATACTAGGGGAAGTCGCGATAGGGTTGCTACCGCTCGCTTCAGAACCGAGTCCCCAACCATGACCTCGGCAAACCGAGGGGTCCCGTCCTTACCGGGAAACAAATTAACGATGCGCCCCCGGCGCCATCGCAGTGGCGGAAGGTTAGCATCCTTAACTAGCACAAGGTCTCCAACTCTGGGGGGACTGGTTTTGTCAGTCCACTTGAGGCGCTGCTGCAAAACATGCAAATACTCTAATGACCATCTGGTCCAAAAGTTCTGAGCCATTTGTTGCAGCATCTGGTAGCGCGACACACGACCGGAGGGTACGTCCCGGAGGGGGTGCTCCGGCAACGCTGCAAGTGGCTGACCAATCAAGAAATGGCCTGGAGAGAGCGCTTCCAGGTCATTTGGGTCGGAGCTGAGCGGACACAACGGACGGGAATTGAGGACGGCCTCAATTCTACAAAACAACGTCGCGAGTTCCTCAAATGTCAATACAGTTTGACCGACTACCCGATACATATGGGCTTTTGCTTGCTTCACGCAAGCCTCCCAGATTCCACCCCAGTGGGGGCAGCCTGGCGGATCAAACGTCCAGGTGATACCCCGACGGGAGAGGTCTGTTCCAATATCAATCTTATTTTCAAATAAAAATTTTACAACATCTTGTAAATAACGGTCGGCACCCTTGTAATTGGTTCCACAATCTGACCGGATCAGAGATGGGAGTCCCCTACGGGATACAAATCTATCCAATGCCGCAATAAAAGCCTCCGTCGTAAGATCACCAACAAGTTCAAGATGAGCAGCCTTGGTCGACAGGCATACGAAAACGCACAAATACGCTTTTACAACCTTCGCATTTCGAAGTCGCGACGTTTTCACTAAAAAAGGTCCCGCAAAATCGGTCCCAACCCTAGAGAAGGTCCTAGCCTCGTTGACCCGATCAGGAGGAAGGTCCCCCATCTGGGGCTGCATCGTGGCTGCCTTGAGCCGAAAGCAAGGCAAGCACCGAAACACGATGCTCCGAATAACCCGTCGGCTGTTCAATATCCAAAAGTCTCGCTGCAAAATGCCCAAGAGTGCATTGCAGCTGGCATGCGAGTTCTTTATGTGGCGGTCAATCACCAACAATTCCACCAGATGCCCCTTCTTAGGCAGCAAAATGGGGTGGCGCACCGAGTACGGCAAGCTAGCGTTGCGGAGCCGTCCTCCAACCCGGAGTGTACCCGACTCGTCAATGAACGGGTTGAGGCGTGCTATCGCCTTCGGTAGCTTAGGACGTCCCTGCCGCAGGGGCTTCAATACGTCCGCAAAGTGTTCTTCCTGCACAACCCTAATCCAATGATGTAGGGCGGCATTCCGCTCTTCTGTGGCGAGAACTCTAACGCGTGACCGGTTGTCAGGGTGGCGACAATTGTGTATAAATCGCTTGACCCAGGCGGTCACTCCAACAAGCTTGTCGAGAGAGCTATACCGTTCTAGCAACCAAGCAGTGTCTGACACTGGAGCGGTCTCGACAAGGTGGACACCCAAGCCAGAGGATGGGGTCCCAATCACACAACTGGCAGGCCAGAGTGTCTCCGGTTCCAACAACCAATCTGGTCTCCACCACAGTGAGTGGGCAACAAGCTCAGGTGCCGTGCAACCCCTGGACGCCACGTCCGCTGGGTTCAGTTCACCTGGCACGTGTCTCCAAACCAAGGCAGTCTCCGAATTCTGGATTTGCGAGACCCGGTTGGCCACAAAGACCTCCAAAGTATGGAATGACGACTGCAGCCAACACAATACAATTTGGCTATCAGTCCATGCGTAGACACTCTCCTCAAGGTTCACGGTGTCCTTCAAGGTAGAGGCCACGTGGTTCAGTAGGCGTACAAGAAGAGCCGCTCCAGATAATTCCATTTTTGGGATTGTCAAACGCGTGCGAAGGGGAGCCACCTTGCTCTTCGCCATTACCAAGTGCAAATCGACCGATCCGGCGGAGCTGACCGTCCGCAAGTAAACGGCCGCTGCATACCCTCGCTCGGAGGCGTCGCAAAACCCGTGTAGGGTTACTCGGCATTTCCCGGCCGGCAACAGCTTACGCGGCAGTTCGACCTGATTTATCTCCGGGAGCGTGGAGAAGAAAACCTCCCAATCGCTCAACAAATTTCCGGATAGTGGATCATCCCAACCCAGTTGGACCATCCACAGGCGCTGCATAAATGCCTTCGCCGTGAAGATGACCGGCGCGATCCATCCATTCGGATTGTACGTCCTGGCCACCGTGGACAGCACAAGCCGCTTCGTCCAGACCCTCGGGGAATCCAGTTCCACCCGATAGGTGAACACATCTTGGACTGGTCGATATTGCACGCCTAGGACTGATAACATGTGCGGGCTCTCAACATTTTCGAACAGGTGCGGATCCTGCTGGTGATCCTCGGGGAGGCCGGCCACCACGGCCGGTGAGTTGGACATCCATTTGCGCAATTCATATCCACCCGTCCGCAAGAGTTCCACCAGCTCATCCCGCAAAACCAAAGCCTCTTCGACACTGTTTGCCCCGGTGCACACGTCATCGACAAATAAGTCCCGTTCCAAAATGGCGGACGCTCGAGGGAACCTCAGTCTCTCTCGAGACGCCAATTCTAACAAAGTTCGAATTGAAATGTACGGACTGCTCTTCAAGCCGTATGTATTCGTATTCAGCTCGTACACCAACATCGGTTCATCAGGGCTCTCACGCCACAAGATCAGCTGATACCGACGATCATCAGGATGGATCACTGTCTGCCGAAACATCATCCGGATGTCGGCGACGAACACCACCTGATGTTTCCTAAAATTTGTGAGGATATCCGTGATATCCTTGTGCAGCTTAGGACCTGCATGCAAACACTGGTTCAATGACACCCCAGTCGAGGTGGACGCGGACCCATCAAAGACCACACGAATCTTGGACTCCGGGGATTTTAGGACCGCGTGGTGCGGCAGGAAGCAGTGCTCCACTGTACTCCAGTCCGTCCGAGCCACCGACATGTGTCCCAAACCCTCGTACTCCGTCATGAAGTCCACATACTTCTGCCGGAAGAGCGCATCTCTTCTCATTCGGCGTTCCATCGAAACCAGCCGCTTCTCAGCCATCTCACGTGACGCTCCAAGAGGAGGTCGGTGGATGAGCAGAGGAAGTCGTGTTATGAACCGACCAGAGCAGAGGCGCCCAGTATTATTTTGGTAAAACCGTTCGCACTCTTCCTGCTCGGGGCTCATACGCGACGCGGTAGGTGGTTCCTCAATCTCCCAGAACCGTTGCACGGCTTCTGAAAGAGCAGTTCCAACCAGACAGCCCTCCTCAGTAGGAGGCGGTGGAGCCGCTAAAACCAAACCCATTACAGCATAGCCAAACACCGTTTCCAGTGTAACCAGTCCGCCAGGCTGTAAGGTACGGTTGCCGCTCAACAGCACCCGCCCAAGAACGTCTGCACCCAGCAACACGTCAATCGGACCAGGTCTGTCAAATCCAGCATCCGCCAGAACTAATCCAGCTGTCAAACTCCGAACCTCTGGAGGCAGCTTCACCTGGGGGAGTCTCCCCACCACTTCATCCAATACTAACGCGGGAGCATTAATCCTCGCGCGTGAAGTGGGACCCGGTCCAAAGGTGAGTAAGGTCTGCCCTACCAGATTTGACACTGTCACATTGCCTACCCCACGTATACTTTCCGGGTGGGGTTTCACAACCAAGCCCAACTGTCGCACCAACCTACTGGATACCATGCAGCCTTGCGCTCCCGTGTCAAGGAGAGAGCGCACGCAGGCTGATCCTCCGCCAGGGCCCCAAACACAAACCGAAGCCGTGGGCAATAACACGGTCTCCAAGGGCGTGGCGGTGGCTGGTGCGTGGGCGGCGTATCCCTAGCAGGGATAACGCGTTGCATCCTGTTCCGCATGGGCGGGCCGCTCGTACCGCTCGAGCGGGTCCCACTCCGGCTGGTACTGCCGTCGCGCCATGCGTGCCGCCTGCGGCCCCTGGTATGTCCTACTCCGGCCGTACACCGGAGGTCCCGACCCCCAGCGGGGTCGCTCCACAAGCGGCGGCGACATCCGTGGCGCCTGCCGGGGTGGAGGCGTTTGCGGGCACCCGCCCGTAAGGACCCCCCGTTGGGGCACGGGTGCGTGCGAAGTAGTCGCGTAGTTTTGGAGGGGGGGGGGGAGGGGGGTGTTACCCGACGTCCCCACTTCTCCTCGGCCATGGGCCCCTGGTCAGCCCGCTGCTGACTCCGAACAGGGGAGCATGACCCCTGCGCAGGGGGGGGGGAGGTGTATCCCCACTGCGGTTCATGCATAAAATGGGGTGGTGCTTCCCACCACAGGACTTACACGCCTGCGGGTGGGCACAATCTCGCACAAAATGTGGGCCCAAGCAAACAAAGCACCATTGCCGCTGCTTAGCAATGTTGCGGCGTCCCACAACCCGCTGCGCAAGAAACTTCGGACACGCTGGCACCCGATGGCCAGGGTTCTTGCAGCATAGGCAGACTTCAGGGTCCAATGCACTGGTATTATATTGGTGAGGACCCGCTGGTTGTGGGGCCGATTTGCCCCACCCTCCCCTTTGAGGTGCAACTCTCCCCTGGGCCCGCTGGGCCCCAGGAGGCCTCGGGGGTGGAGGTAGATCCGAGGTGTCGGCCCGTCGACACTCAAGTTCCAATTGGTCGATAAGATTGGTGAAGGTCGGCAGATGCTGAGCACTTTCACCACCATACCGGTGCTCAAACCTGGCCCGTACATCAGCCGGCAGCCGGTTCAACAAAAAATTCAACAGTATGTAGGACCACTGGTCCACCGGCAAACCAAGGTTCTCTAACCCTTTGGTCGCTGTCAAAACAGGATTCAGCATTTTCAGCCGGATGTCTGAAGCCTGAGCGATCCGAGGGATATTCCAGATCTTAGTCATAAGAGTATCCGCAAGTCGCCGCACGTTCTGGTATCGGTCCCTCAGCAACGTGCGCGCGATTTCATAATTGTCGTCGGTGACCGACAAATGCGCGATCAAGTCGCGCGGCTCCCCGACGAGAGCAGACATCAGCTGCGCCAACTTCAACGCCGCTGGCAGGTCCGTCCGGGCATGCACCAAGCTATCAAAGAGGTCGATGAAGCTGGTCCACTCGTCCAGGTCTCCTCGGAAGACCGGCATCTGTATGGCTGGCAAGCGCGCTGCCAACCCTGGGTTATAGATAACTGCGTGTTTCGGAACGTCCCGGGCCGCACCATTCCGAACCCGCAGTATCTTAGAAGCCCTCTCGACAATCCTGTCCACAAAATCCATACATTGCTCAAAGTCCCGCTCCACCTGCTCGGTCTCCGGGGTCGTCCGGCCGGGCTCCGCTAGGTAGAGTTCAACCTGGAACTCCACAGCCTTAAGACGGTCTGACACCTCCTCGTACCGGGTCAACAAAGCCTCCTCCCGGTCATTTCTGTCAACCAAAGCTGCTGCAGATGAAAACCAACGCAGTGCAGACTGGATCTTAGCCTTAGGTGTAGATCCCATTTTAAATTAATTTACAACAATACCAGAGAAAATTAAAATTAATTTAATTAATGTGGAAATTCCAATCTCTTGGTCACCCTAGTGAATCAAAACCAAATATCAACTCAATTACAGGAATGCCTTACAATAACAACCAATATAGATTCTCAAAACGCAGTGGAAGCTCAAATTATAATCTATAATTGGCCAGTTACATTACATCACTTCTACACAATACTACTACCTACTTACTTAATACTAATACTTCTACTTGTAAACAACAAGCTATGAAAGGCTTTCCAAATTACAATCAATCACCTTCCGGAGGTTGTAATCTCACTAATTTGCACTGCAAGTACAATAATTTCGTGAAATCTACAGTACAAAACACTTGCAGTGCCACAAAATAGAGGTTTTAAATACTTGTAGCTAAATTTGGTTTTAACAAATAACCTCAAAATGCCCTTTTTTACCCAAAAGGAAAAAACTATCAAAATTCGCGTTTTTTCTTTGTGAGTAACCACGCTCTGCTACCAAAAATTGTTCAACTCCTCGCCTAGTGCGAATGGAGTGAACTGCCACGCGTTTCGCGGGTCATATAAGCCAGTGGATTGGCTACAAAACTTGTTCAACTCACCTGATTCCGGGAGGCGCGATGTTCGCTTCAACTCCGGTTAGTATCTGTCAAGGTTCAGTCAACTGTCAGGTCAAGTCAAGTTCAATCAAGAGGGTCTCCGGGGCTGAAGAAGCAGCCGTGATGTTCCGGGGCAGTCTCGCCAACAATCCGCGGCGTCAAATCACCAACTGTTCTGATATCACCGAAATATCCACACAAAACACTCGGACACCCGTGTGTCTTCAAAGCGAGCGATATTACACCAAACAAGGAAAATGCGTTTCCAAATTCCCCAAAAACACTCGGACCTCTCGGGTCTGCAACAACGAGGTTATATTTTTTCGTCCGCCTTGACAAGAAGTGTCACTGTCAAAACCACAGACTCAAGATGGTACACACGTGAGGAGTTTAAGGGGCGGGCAGACGGTCGGCCCGAACATTGTTTATAAAATGAATATTTATGAAACGTTTTTTTATGAAATGATCGGATACCGTTCGGTAGCGTATGGCGATTCCAATAGTGCGTTTGATTATTTTTTGTCATTTCTGATTTGTTTTTGTTTACTTTGAGATGTTTGTTTTTCTTTACATTACTGTCTTTATATTTGTTGACATTGCTTGTGTATGACATCAAAAACGTAAAACCTGCGTCTCAAAAAAACATACACAAAACATTTGTTTTCATAACACAGCGGTGCGCGCGGCGTTGTGTGTAAATGAAATAAACCGTTCACCCTCGCGGGGGATGTTGTCATACACAAGCAATGTCAACAAAAACAAAGACTGTAATGTTAATAAAAAAAGACCGGGTTGCACTCCGGGAGTGCCGGCAGAAGTGAAAACTTAATAACATTGTAACAGTTTTTCCATCAGGTCACGTGAAATCTTACGGTGTCACCCTAAAAATAAATTTGACGCAAATTTATAAATAATTATCAATTATTTAGGCGGACGGGCCCGTCGGCGGCGGCAAACAAAATACCAATTTGTTTTTGCCTTGCCAAATATTTTTCAAAGCTTTATCTCTTTAGGAATAACGTCCAAATTCGAACTATTCAAATTTGCGAGAACAGCAGACGGCGGCGGTGAACAAAATATCAATTTGTTTTTGCCGTTGGTAAATATTTTTCAAAGCTTTATCTCTTTAGGAATAACGTCCAAATTCTAACTATTCGAATTTGCTCAATAGCAAAACTGTGAAGGACGCATGGACAAAATTACAAATTTATTTGCAGAATATGCTATTGCAAAAAGTGTTTAACGGCTTTATACTCTTACGAATAGCGTTCAGTTTTGAATGAAGTCGAATCGGCTAGCAGCAAAATATAAAAGTTTGTGACCTCCTTCACTGTCGCGTATTTAACAATTTTTCCCCATCCAAAAAGTGGTCAGCGCCGCAAAAGAAGTTTTCACTTCAAAAACAAAAATATCAATGTAAACAAAAATATTCATAAAATAAAAACATAAACAAATGCATATTTGGAATCGCAATGCCCTACCGAATATGCCATTGCTCGGTTCACACCCTATTTATGATACACCCTGTATTATACTTAGACCTTTTATGCTTAGGAACCTACTCTAAATTCGTTATATCGTTAGGCTTATGGACCTAGGGTTATTGTGAACTTTACTTAAAGGTTCAAAACCTGAATAACTTCCAACATTTTGTGCTTGCTAAGCTTTTACTCAAACAGTTGAGCTGTGCTCAAACTCTTCGACTCGGAGCTTTGTTGAACTTTTACTTTGGAGTTTAACCCTATCCAACACTAAGGATATTCCCAGCGATTCTGCTTTATCCTTAGCAGTACAAGGGTTAACGGACGTCTGCATAAAATAATTAGTCTTTTGATATGTTAAACTTTGGCTGTTTCTATGATAAAACGAATGGTTGTTACGAATAAAGATAAGGGAACGCCTTTCTTTATGCCATTAAGTTCACTTTTTAGTGTTCAATAATTTTCAAATAAAAAAATAAAAATGTAATTCGATTCTCAAAATGAAAATTGGAACCCTGTCTGGCAAGAACTTTATATCGAGTAGAAATTAAAAAAAGTCAACAATCTGTTGAAGCTGTGAAAAAAAACAAACTTATTAGTTAACGTTAAAAAAATACAGCCGTTAATGCCGCAATAAACGTATATTTCGACACTCTCCAGGGAATCAAAATTTGTAGGGTGTTTTAGAACTATGAAATTTGGCAAGTAATATCGTCTTAATACTACAAGTACAGGGAAAAATCTGAAAACGATACATTTGTAATTTTGTACGGACCCTCGGTGGGCGAGCCCGACTCGCACTTGTCCAGTATTTTTTTAATAATACGACGGTGGCAAACGGATATTCCTGCGGATATTTGACGGAGTTTGTCGGTAAGCAGACATCGAAGCCTCCGTAAGCATCTCAAGTACGTTGCCGACCTTACTTTGATTCGAGGATTCGTTGTATTAACAGCTAGATACAAATGCAGTTGGGTAACTGCGTAACTTATCGAAAGACCGTTAGGGCCACGCATACCGCGTTTTTTAAACGCGCCGTCGACGTTTGTGTCGATTTACACGTCATTAGGTATTGCCCGCGAGCTAGCAACAGATTTTCGTGACCAATCGACCCCCGTGCGATAACTTGTGAGAAGGTTCAGAATGTTGTATCATGAAGCCCCGTGCACGTCAGCTGGGGCTCCGTCGGTGGCTTGACCAGCAGCAGCCTCCCAAACACGTAAAAAAAAGAAGAACATTTTGCTATTTACCCTCGATTCATTTTATCATCTAATATTATGAGTAAAAATAATCGTCAGCTGACTGTAAAGTGGTGGAAAACCCGTCAGCCGGTCACACGAAAATGTTAAAATATATTTACTATGTATAAAAAGAGCAGATCAACGCCTGCTATAAAATGCAAAGTATCGCGCCGTCGCTTTAACGCGCGTTTATAGTAGAATTTCCACCACTGTACAGCCAGCTGACGATTTTGTTTCGTCATAATATTGGATTAACTATCATTTGATGATAAAATGAATCAGGGGTAAATGGCCAAAATTTAGTTTTTTTTTTACGTGTTTGGTCTGCTGTTGGTGAACTCGCCAACGGAGCCCCAGCTGACGGCCACGGGGCTTCGTGATACAACATTCTTAACCTTCTCACAAGTTATCGCCCGGGGTTAAGTGACTGACAAAAAAAAGCTCCTAGCTCGCGGTCTAGTACAAGCCACGTACCGGAAGGCGCAGCGTGGACTGATGACCTGGCAAAGGTCGCGGGCGTCCGCTCGATGCGGGTGCAGGACCGGGCATTGTGGCACTCTTTGGGGGAGGCCTATGTCCAGCTGTGGACGTCTTTCGGCTGATATGATGATGATGAGGTACAAACGCGCGTCGACGGCGCGTTTAAAAACCGCGCTGGTATAGGCCTCTAGGGTAACTCAACAGGCATTTTCCCATATTAAAAATTAAATTAATTTACGTACAAAGCGCTACGCAATCGAACTCAGGTCCCTAACGAAGAGGAAAATCCACAATTTAAAAGGTATTTTAGCAAAGGGGTTTAGTTCTCGGAAGCTGTCTAGTCAAATCAAACATCAGCGTATTCTTTCACATGAGGATTATTGAGGATGGTACGAGTCAGCAGAATGCCAATGTAGCCAAGCTGTTCGTATCAGACGGTACACCATATTTTTTTTTTTTTTTTTTATGATATAGGAGGCAAACGAGCAGACGGATCACCTGATGGTAAGCGATTACCGCCGCCCATGGACACTTGCAACACCAGAGGTGTTGTGAGTGCGTTGCCGGCCTTTAAGATGGGAGTACGCTCTTTTCTTGAAGGTTTGAAGGTCGTATCGGTCCGGAAATACCGCAGGCGACAATCCATTCCACAGTTTAGCTGTGCGAGGCAGGAAGTTTCTGGAGAAGCGCACAGTTGAGGACTGCCAACCATCTAAGTGGTGAGGATGGTAATGTTGTCGCGTTGGACGATGGCGAAAAGAAGCGGCAGGGATTAATCCGAACAATTCCTCGGAGCACTCCCCGTTATACATGCGATAGAAAATGCAGAGAGAGGCCACATCTCTACGCAGCGCCAAGGGGTCAAGCCGATCCGAAATATGCTCGCTGTCGACAATTCGAGTTGCTCGTCGTTGGGTTGGTTGGTATATCATCTTCGAGGGTCCTATCACTGAATTTAGCGGGAAAACGGCTCACTTCAAGATTCTCTCGACGGATGCAGTTGCTTTCCATCTTACATCATAATAATTTAAGCCATACAATAAATTAAATAACCCTAGTTGGTAAGTCGTTATTGTATACTAACAACTTATGGATAATAATGTCCGAAATAAAGGATTGAATTGAAATAAATAAAAATAAGTGTATTCTTTCTGGGACTTCTCTGAACGCGGTTTTTGTCTACTGTATTTGATTTCGCCCTTCACTTGCACTCTCTTTACTTTAAGGGCATTTTCAACAATCGTTTGAACCAAAGACAAACGACAAAGGCCTTTTAGGCCTTTTGTCTCTGTCTGACATTGACAAATGAATACCAAATAGACCGAATTTGAAATTTGCCGCCGCAGTGGTTTGAGGGCACTAGAAACTAGACAACCGTTGTCTCTGAGAGATCTTAATTGAGGTTAAATATCTGTACAATGAATTGAATGAGTTTATTTACACAGTGCGAAATACTTGAATAATGGCGGCTCCACTACACAATGGGCCAAATTGGACGACCAAAAATGTGAAAAACAGGGACACAAAGGTTTCATCACCATGATTATAATTTTCAGCCCAAAAATCGCCCACTGCTGAGTTTAGACCTGTCTTCGAGGACGCCACCTACCCTGATCCTGCGGCGCTACCACGAACTTCGAAAGTCGAAGTTCGTAATACATGCATCCCTGTCACTCGAGTAAGGGAGAGCGATAGAGATGGAAATACCCGAACTTCGACTTTCGAAGTTCTTGGTAGCGCCGCTGAGTTAATTCTATCCAGCACCGCTATTCTGTAACTTGTTTTAAGTTCACCTCACCGTTCCCGCACTGGGCAGTCGTCAAAGAATATTTAATCAGCATTTGCGACTGAATGATGGACGATTATAGTGAACCATTTTCACATTCAGCGATCCCCTATCTGACTTTGTATCTCACTTTTACCTTTTGCTTGTCCTCTCTAAAATCTCGTTCTAGCCTTTTAGGCCTGTAATGATAATTATATGTGTGGAAAAAAAAAATTTTTTCATTTCGAACATAAGTTCGATAAAGGGCATTGCGCAACCTTGTATGAAATAAAATACGTTTATTTCTGCAGCGTCCAAGAATGTTTTTATTAATAATCGTTTATCGGAGCCGATATATTAAAGTTTTAAGTTTTGTTTATAGTTTTTCAATATGCACTGAGAAAAACGGGCTACTTACATTGGGCAAATTTGTAATGTACTGGCAGCCAGATACGTATCACGTGCTTTTCACACGTAAATTATAAGAGCTTTACTTATAATGTAACGACACCATGTTAAGTCAGTATGCGGGATAATGCTCTGTAAAGACAATGCAAACGAGTTACTTGTAATGAGGCCGTATCCTTATTATGTATGGCGCGTCAAGAAATTACTGTGCCTGCACTGGTAACATTTACGTATGCGGTTTAATGATGCCCCTTATGTATAACAGAGCAGCCTACGGAATTTAATTAACCCGCAACAGGAAATATGTATGCGCTATACGTACGAAGTGATGCAGCTGCATTATATCAGTATCCAGGCTCTTTATAACAGTAACTGGTTGCCAAATCATTGTACTGACTCCGTCTCATTAAATAATGTACCCGGTTACGTACGGTATATGCCGAAACATTTTACGCACACTGGATAATTAATAATGTCTCCGCCTACATAATCATTTACGTATCCTGGCTCATTTTACGATCTCCGTTTACTTACTGACTGTGTTCGGTACATAGCATCTTTATGACGTAAGCCGCATCTAGAAATTACTTTTGCGCACTCTTAACATTTATAATAGTAACCTGTGAGGCTTGCTTGCCAAAGCATTGTACTGACTCCGTCTCATTAAATAATGTACCCGGTTACTTACGAGTAGTCGGGGATATGCCGATACATTACGTTCGCACACTGGCTAATTAGGTAATAATGTCTCCGCCTACAGTTTACGAACTCCGTTTACTTACTGACTACGTTCCGTACATACCTGGCCACTTTATACTTAATTTAAGTAATCTGATTGTTCATCCTTCGTAACACTAACCGAGTCTTGTTGCCACATCATTTCACACGCGTTCCGCTTACGGAAGCATACGTATGCTGTCTATTTACTTAACACAACGGAATTGTTGGAATAGACTACATACACAATGAATACACAAGCTGCAGAACGTTAAAACATAATACTATCCCGTCAAATCAAATCAATCAACTGAAGTTACGTCATCTATTCCATTGTAATTGGTATGAGATTATAAACATTTCATTGCGCCATCTATATGTTTACATTTGAACTAACTTCGCAATGACCTATCGTTATCGATGGATTGCTTCAAAGGCTGCTGTAGTGTTTAAATTATCCGATAGATGGCGTTGATATTTAGTATCTCACAGAACACCTCCACTAGTATCTTAATATATGTCAATTACTTGCATTTACGTTTTTGCTGAGATCCTTTGGGATAATACATGTATCGACCTCGACACGATGTCAAAATCTATCTGTCTACAGAACCCGTAAAACAGTAGGTACCGTTTCGTTCGTCTGTCGGCAGTCGGGTACTAGATAAACAAATATAATAAAACAATATCTACAATCTTTTTCGCCGAGTAATAGTATAGTATACAATAACATAAAAAAGAAATTGCGTAGGCCCGGATTACGTACTCTAGCGTGATAGTCGATTGCTTTCGCTATTACGCTGTTAACACGATGACCAGCCATGTGAAAATATGAATCACTTTCAAAAACGTTCCCACTCTTCATAAGTTCTAAAATACCGAAATAACTAATTTTCCCAGGAGATCTAGCTAGATCGACATACCTATTGGAAACTTCATTAAAAAAGTTATTATAATTAATAAACATATGTTGTTCGTAGGATCTATTAATAGGATAGAATGCAGTAAAAAAAAACATGTGTTATTATGCTAATGAATGTTATTGTTAACATTTAGTAAAATGAGAAATTATGAAAACGAGTTCATCGGTAAATCACAATTATGTATCTATTTTCGTTATAAGTAGTTAGGTATGTCTATTTGATTCATGTTTTAAGGTGTGCAATAAAGAGTATTTGTATTGTTGTATTGTATTGTATGTTCTTTGTACGTAATGGGGTGTATACATGTCATGATTAGTCAGCCCCAATTTATCAGAAACTGACTAATTGCTATCGTCTGGAGGCATGTTGCGCTGCTGATCCAAGAGTATGCGCCCACGGGCAACTTAGTCGCAAGGCGATTTATTTGTCTCTTTCGACAAATCTGTCAAACGAGTTGTACTGACAAATTGTATGCACATCACAATCAACACAATTTGGACCATGGAAATATTTATGATCTGCCAAGTTTTCTGTCAGATAATTTTGAAGTAAAATATTTAAAATATTATACAATAATTTGTAATTAGCCTTTCCACAAATTTAACACGCATTTATTAAAGAGATTTTATTTTGAAGCTGCTATACTGCTATTAAAACGCGTTTTATAGTAGATTTGAGTCTTTTTTTAAATAAGGTTTGCATTTTACCTCGAATAGCAATATCTTAGGAAACAATAAAAATATCACAATCATGAGACAGTGCTTTGGTATGGCAATATAATTTTTACTAAATGGTATCCCTTAACTGCCACAATTTGTCAAAAATTGGGGCTGACAAATCAGAAGATATAATTGTACGGTTTGTAGAGCCCATAATATAAGTAACCGCGCACATTATACTGCAGCCGGTTACTTATTCTGTAGCGGCTTACTTACGTCGTACTGCGCATTTAACGCATTTGGGGTTGCCATCGCATTAATGTTATGTTGTTTGGTGGTTATTAGCTACTTCATAAGTTTATTTTTGTTTGCTCTTTTTACTCGACTGCCGAAGAAAAGGAGTGTAATTTTTTTTTACAACCGAGTGGGCAAAAACTTTAGTTCAGTAAAAATATAAGCAAAACAAAATAAGTTTGTAAGATGCAGATTGCGACCAAATGGCTGCTTTCTAACGTAATTATTCATTTTAGTAGCCGACCGCTGGATTTTATTGGAATATAAGTATCGAGGGGGCATACATCATAATGCTTAATACTACCTAATAAAACTTGTAGTTTGGGCCCTAATCTGTTATGGGGGTCTACCTCTAGGTAGGGTCAGTATGTACTCATGGTAACTAAAATTTCAGATATCTATATAACTTTATTTATACACAGCGACGATACAGGGGCCAAGTGATTCCACGCAGAAAAAATCTCCAGGACAAATGTATGGGAGAGTGGGGTTCAGTGGGTCATGGGTCTCAGTGGATCGTTTGCTATAGCTTTGCATGTATTGCACGCACATACATAGACGCTCGCGACGTTGCCGCTCTGCCATGCCCACATCAACCGAACCAGTGATCCGCGTAGTGTGAGGTCGTGTAAGTAAGTGCGAAAGTATTTATTTACAAAGTAAGTGCGAAAGTATTTATTTACGTGATTTTCAAAAACGTTAAGTGTCAAAATTTTCTACCGATAGAATTGAATACGAGTCGATTGGTCAATACCACTCGATTTTCAATTTTCTATCGCTCGTATTTCAAAAATAGCATTTCATCGTTTTTGACCATTTTCCAGTGAAATAGTCGAGCGTTCGAAAGTCAAAAATCGGTCCTCGATTGCTCCAACTTTGAACCGATCTAGTTCGTAAACGGTCAAGTTATAAAAATAATATCAATAAAAGATGCTTCTTATCAAAAAACTACTAAAAACGCATAAAAACTCGCAAATTTTGTTAAGTCCTTGCTATACTCATACTCAGACCGACGTCATGATCAAAAATACACCTTGTAAAATGTATTTTTTTGTAATCTACAAATATGTTCATGCAACCAGCACGGCTATCACGAGACAGCGCGGCGCGCGAGATCTCTCGATTTTTCTAACACTATCTATCTCTCTCTTTTTAGAACACTTAGAAAGAGAAGTACATATAGTGAGAGAAAAATCGAGAGTAACTAGTTCGCGGCCGTCTCGTGATAGACGTGCTGGGTGAGTGAATAAAGAGCTAAATATCTTTTAAAACGTTTCATGAGAGATTTAAGCTAGTAAGGATATACTTAATATCTTTTAAACACAAATATATCGAGAAATTATGAAAACGTACTTTGCGGATCCTCGCGACTATTTTCTGATCTTTTCAAGGCTCGTCTCGCATCGAATCGAATTCCAGTGCTGGCAACACTGGTGCTCACTTCATGTGACGCCGCTCACCGCACGCGCACGAAATTATTACTCACGATCGATAGCCATCGAAACTGGAACATGGATTTATCAGAAATTTTGAACGCGGAAGGATTAAGTGAAATAGTCCCATTTCTTGAAGGTAAGCCAATAAGCCATTGCTTGTCTGTAGGTTTTATTTCGATTGTGTGTAAACGTAGGTAATGATAATGATTATACATAAATTTCTTAGATCTATCGCCCGTGGCGGCTTAAATTTGTTTGCGCATTGTTTTATTGTCATGTTTAAACAGCTTTGTCCAATTATTACTACACAAAGTAGTAAGACCCATGGAAAGTTGCCCTAGACAAATTTTAGGCCTGCACGGCTATCACGCGACCACGCGCGAGCTCTCCATTTTTATCGCACTTTCTTATACGAACACTTAGAACAAGAGGTAGTTTTAGTGCGAGAAAAATCCAGAGTATGTCGCGGCCGTCCCATGATAGACGTGCAGATGAAGTCCGGCCATTTTGATCATAAATAATCATAATTTACATTTTAGGTTAGGGCGGTTAGGTTCTGTAAGATTTCGGTTTTAGTACATCAAACAAGCTGTATAACAATTTCACAAAGCCAAACCCATGATTTGCTTTTTTTCAGACAACCTTATATACACAATAGATACTGCCATTCTGTTAAACGATGAAGAATTAAAAGAAATGATTCCAAAGATTGGTCCCAGAATAAAATTTAAAAATTGGCTACAACTGCAAAAAGCGACCAGTGTCAATACTGTCAATGTACGTATATACTGTTCTTTGGTCCTCTTGTATTTAGGTAATAGACCTCTCGATTCTCATGGCCTCTGCAAAGTAACGCTGTATCTATAGTTTTATTTTTTTATATGCTTAAGAATAACAGATCTACATGTCTGTCTACTTCGTAATAAAGTTTTTAAATTATTTTTCTAGAACCTTGGAACTAAGAATGCTGAGACAAACGACTCAAATCAAATTGCTGTACCAGACACTGATGTTGATGATGGTATAAAAATTTCCTCAGACGCTGCAAATAACACTGTGAGTTACTCATAATCATATCATTACTCAGTTTGATATAACAAAACATAACTAAATTCATTGTATTGACAGTCTAGTTTTTCTGACAAATTCCTAAGTCATTGCCCGTCACGTCAAAATCATTATTGAACAGAAATATGTAAAATTGTAGCTAGTAGGTGTTTTTTGACTGTACCTCAGAATAAGAAGTTATTTTAAACTGCGTTTGCAGGCGGACATATATGGTTCGGAGCGGACCAAATCCGTTGTCCGGCCCGTACCAAATTCGATTGTCTGCTGTTACTGCTTTTACTATATACAATTTGTAATTACAATTACGATTTACATTTATACCCTGTCCAAAAAAAAATATAAGTTACAATATTGTCATGGTAGAAAATTTTCAAAATTGTAGCTATAATTTTACATATTTCTGTTCAATAATGATTTTGACTTGACGGGCAATGACTTAGGAATTTGTCAGAAAAACTAGTATTAAACGCATATAAGTAATTGTAGTTACAAGTTTACAATATTGTAGAATTGTAATACAATTCTGACAGGCGGCCTCACCCTTATAGGGTTCCATACCCAAAGGGTAGAACGGGACCCTATTACTAAGACTTCGCTGTCCGTCTGTCTGGCTGTATCTCATGAACCGTGATAGATAGAAAGTTGAAATCTTCACAGATGATGTATTTATGTTGCCGCTATAACAAAAAATACTATAAAACCAAATACCCATGATAATATATATTTAAGGGGGCTCCTATATAACAAACGTGATTTTTTTGCCGTTTTTATGGATAATTAATGGTACGGAAGCCTTCATGCGCAAGTCTGACTCGCACTTGGCCGGGTTTTTTTATGTTTGTAATAATAATAAATAACATATGTTCCACTTTTAATGATAATAAAATTAGTAGTTATTATGGTTAATTTTAAAGGTTTCCGATTAGTTGTATTTAAGGCTTCCACTCACCGAACGCGGGTCGGGCACGGCGCGGTTCGGGCGCGGCACGGGTCGTGCGCGGTATATCTCTCTCACTACCAACGCATTTAATATCTCTCTCACTATCTCTATCACACCGTTGCGCGGGCCCGCGCTACTGTGCGATAGAGACGCCGCGCTACTGCGCGAAAGAGATAGAGATAACGCCCGACTCACGCCGCGCACGACCCGCGTTCGGTGTGTGGAGGCCTTTATGGTAAGCCGGTGGGAATAAGGTTGTATGGACGCCACCCCACTGGTACATGCTAACGAGCCTTTTACACAATTTACAAAATAATATCTACACTAGAAGGTAAAATCTAACGTAGCATGTCAGTCTTGCTGCACGGCTATCACAAGACGGCGCGCAAGCTCTCTCGATTTTCCTCGTCCTATACCTCTCTTTCTAATAACAGAGAGACGGATAGTGCGAGAAAAATCAAGAGAGCTCACGCGCCGTCTTGTGATAGCCGTGCAGCTGCATAAAGCACAGTTTGTCAATAAATGTACTGCGTAGGTAGGTACTCAAACGTGGCACTGTAAGATCACGCTTTTTTTGTTTCAGGTATCGAAACTACTAAATGTAATGTTACTTTCTTTGAGTAGATAGTATGAGTATTTAGACAATGCAATAGTCAAAGTTAGTGCGCTGGTAGAATATACATACCTTAGTTAGTAGTAGTGTTGTTGAACCAGCAAAAATGTAAGTACATCCATATGTATAGTATTTATTTGGTAAGTTGATTGAAGATGCTGGTTAGTATACACATTAAAAGGATGATGACCGCTTTAGTACAGAGCACTTTAGGATATTATGAGACAAAATAGTAATAATGGCTTTATTGTTTAGACTAGAAAGGTAATTTTAAATATAAAAACCTTGTTCGCAGATATATATTTTTTCATTTTTAAAGACATAAAAGAGCATTATACTTTTTAGAGAATTAGCTGTGAATTTTATTTATTTTTGAATAGTTACATGGTGAGGGCAAAAAAGGTCATTGTCCTTTGATGATTAGAATTTGATTTGATAGTTTTAATTATTTCGTTAAAGCTTGTATGTACAGTTGCGCAATTCCCATTTTTTTCCGGGTGTTTCCCATTGGTCTGATCGGTCAATCGGCCCAGTGGGATTTCTTTTTCCCTTCCTTTCACCCATCGCATTGGGCCGATTGATCGTTGGAAACACCTGGCGGTTATTCCAACGATCAATCGGCCCAATGGGATGGGTGATTCCCCTTTGTCCCATCGGTCAGTCGGCCCAATGGGATTTCTTTTTCCCTTTTAACCGATTGATATTTCCAACGGTCAAGTCCAAATGGGATTTAGGGGATTAGTATGGAGAATGGGAAAAAATTCTGTGGAACAAAATGGGAAGGACCCGTATAGTTACTCAGTAGTATTTATTTAGTATTAGCTTATTTCGATAACTGTGCGGCTTTTGACCGAGGAGGTTCTCAAGTCGTCGGAACCTTTTTTGTTTTTTTTTATTATGTTTATTTTTTATGTATGTTTCCGAATCAGGTACTTGAAGACCCCTGGACCGATTCGGCATATTCTTTTTTTTTTAAGAGTATACCTCCTAGGTGGTCCTATAGTCATCAGGTCAGGGATTGATGGTGGGATCCTGACAAAATCGAGGGAACGTATATTATATACAGGGTGTTTGGTATAACGATGTAGGAACTTTAGGAGGTGATAGAAGGGACTATTAGGAAGAGTTTGAACCCTATTTACCTTAGTCCAATAAACAAAACACATTTACTTGCCACTAAAAATAGATAAATAAAGTTTTTTTTTTCGGGATAGCATAAACTGTCTGTGTGGCATTTCATCCAAATCTGTTTTTGCGTAATTGAGTAACACATACATCCAAACATAGAAACTTTCACATTTAGAATATTATTAGGATTAGTTTTTTTTGGGATCAATAATGTTTGTGTTTTACATACAGGATAGTTTAGACGGCAGAGCAATACTCAAAGAGGGAAAAGGAGGCTTACTGACAGAGGGTTCCCGAAGGAAATTGAGCCAGCTGGTAATACACCACAAACTAGAAAACAATTGTGCGAAGAAAATTTCCAGTGAAGAATTTTATAAACTAGCTTCCGAAATTGTAGAAATATTCCACAAAGAAAGCGTTGTGGTGTATTATTCTGCATATTTATCAGCTACAAATAAATTAGCTAAAAAAAATGCTAGTGGCAAGTTATACGAGAGTTACATAGCACGAAGGAGAAAGTTGCGAGAAGTTGGACAGTTGCCGGGAACTAGCCGCTCATCCTCGAAGTCGTCGGGATCATCGCTCAGGTCCACGCCAACTATCACAGATGAGGACATCCATAGCCTGGAATCTCTGGAAAGTGGTAAGCAAATAATTACTAGTCAATTTCGAGTCGGGCTCGCACCTAGAGGGTACCGGTTATATGTTAATACAATACTTTTTCACGCCACTGCTCGGAAATGTGGCAAAAGATGGGCGGAATTCAGGCTTCAAAGCTGGGGGGGCTAGTTGGACATCGCACGAACAGGCCGTCTATGAGTTTAAACTGTCCAACAATGTTTTTGTAGTCCAGTCTCGAGTCGCTCAATCACAGCGCGCGGCGGCCGGGACTCGCCGCGCTGGCCGGCCCGGCTCGCTTGCCCCCCACACGCGAGCGGCCGCGCTAAAGTGTTTTTATATTATGATCTTTAATTAGGTACTTAACTTTATTTTGACTTATAAATAAATAAATAAACTAAAATAAATAAATATTAGGGGACCATCTTACACAAATCGACCTAGTCCCATAGTAAGCTCAGTAAGGCTTGTGTTATGGGTACTAGACGACGATATATATATAATAGATATACATACTTAAATACATAGAAAACTTCCATGACTCAGAAGCAAATGTTCATGCTCATCACACAAATATTTGCCCTTACCGGGATTCGAACCCAGGACCTCCAGCTTCGTAGGCAGCGTCACTATCGGTCGTCAAATAATATAATTATAATTATTTGCAATTTCCTCGCGGTAGGCGTGAATTCAGTAAATACCCTATGTACGATTATGAACGTTATCAAGTTGTATTAAACATGTATATAATATATATACTTATAGGTGTTACCATATTAGTTACCGATATTTTTACAGTTGCTAGTACTCGGCGGTAAATGAAATGTCTGCCTGTATGTATGTATGTATGTATGTATGTGTGTATGTATTTCTGTCTGTCTGCCTGTATGCATGTATGTATGTCTGTCTGCCTGTCTGTCTGTCTGTATGTATGTATATATGTGTGCCTGTCTGTCTGTCTGTCTGTCTGTATGTATGTGTATATGTATGTATGAATGTATGCATGCCTGTCTGTATGTATGTACGTATGTATTTGTCTGTGTGTATGTCTGCCTGCCTGTCTGTCTGTATGCATGTATGTCTGTCTGTATGTATGTATGTCTATTTCTGTGTGTATGTCTGTCTGTATGCATGTATGTCGGTCTGTATGTATGTATGTCTATGTCTGTGTGTATGTCTGCCTGTCTGTATGCATGTATGTCTGTATGTATGTATGTATGTCTGTTTGTTTGTCTGTCTGTATGTCTGTCTGTCTGTACGTGTGTGCGTGCGTGCGCGTTGTCACTTCTTCACGCTCAAACGGCTGGACCAATTTTGATGAAATTTGGTATGAAGGTAGCTGACACCCTGGATTAACACATAGGCTACTTTAAAACCGCGGGTAACACCGCGGGGCGCAGCTAGTTATACATAAGTGGCTATATCTTTAGAATGCGTTCACTTAGAGGTTTGAATTTGTCACACCGCCAAGAGACTGCAAACAGACTGCATCCCATACATTCTTTGATAAAATATCAATATTATCCATACTAGTTATGTTACCTGTCAAATTAGTATCCGGGTTAGAAAAACAGCCTGTAATATTAAATATTTATATTAGTTTAAAAAAGAAAACAACGTTTACAGTTCGTTGTGCGTCACTTTGACGTTTGACGCTTGACAGCTCGACTGCTGTCATCTCACTCTGCCCTTCCTCTTGTTAACTCATCCCACTATACACATATAAATTACAGGTATTGTCTATGAAGAAACATTGCTGTGGCTGAAAAACAATGTCGATCCATGGAAATCTGTTGAAGAAAAGTGGGCAGACACTGCAGATCACCGCCTAAACCGCATCCAATGTGGAAAAGGAGAAATTGCGGATTATTTCAAGGATTTCCCAGCCTTGAAACAATCACAAGGCTATACCTTGGTAAGCATATACCGCAGCCTTATTTGTTTTTGCATAGTCCTTGTGGTTTTTGTATATAAACCTACGCAATGACAAATAAATGACAGAAGTTTCTTTATTGTTCTCCTTCCGCACAGACTCTAGACACTTGCAACACCAAACTATTATTATGAAAGCAGTAAAAGAGATAAGCTATTCTAGTGCTCACTTAATACCCCAATAAGCTCTGTGGCAGCGATCCGGACGGACCTTGCACAAGGTCCTGCCACCCTTTCTCACCAGTGGAAATAACATAGCGTACATTTATTGTATTCTTTTTTCAGCTAATGAACGATTTCAGTCGTCTGTATCCGGGAAAGGAAAACAAATTATTTTCTTCTATCACCCTCAAAAATGAAGAAATTATAAAATATGCTTCATTAAAATTAAGAAAAATTAGAGACCAAGACACAAGAACAAAAATAGCAAATATAATTGCACTGATTGACGGTAAGATTTTTTTCTCAAATATTAGTTCTTATTAACGTTCATAAAATTAAGTCTCAAAAATTAACCGAAACTTTTTTTTAAAATTCAGATGATGAACCAGAGACATCTAGCAATGTTGCTTTGATGCTGCTGGCTTATGTCATCAACATTTCACCTGCACGAAAATTAAAAGGAAAGCCAGCGTGGAAGCCATCCAGAGCGGAGGTATGCGACGGCTATATATCACAAGCTGCTTCTGAAGCCGACGTAACCAACAAGATCATTCAAAAAAGGGAGAACCTGCAGAGGCTAGGCCGCACAGTTCAACCATTCGTTATTTTTGTTGGCCCTACCGTTATTGAGGTAAAAGTAGCGTATGTATGTATAAACGACACATTGTATAGTTTTAACAAATTAGTAACAGCAGTAGACTGTGCATTTAAAATATTTCAGTCGACAGGAGCTTGTTATCCGGAGGAAGCTGGAGACATCTGGCTTTTTATTCAATTGGGTTTCTACGATATTAAAACTAAATTTGACAGACCCACGCAGGCTGTGAATACTCTATTAACTGATCTAGAGTTAATACTTTAAAAAATGTTCACGTGTTACTACTGCAAAAAAGCCAGTGCGTCTCCGAATTTACTTATAACTCATGTGCGAACTTTCTGTAAATTAACGGTAGGATTTTCCGGATTTCGCTGTGGTGAACAAGGGTGTTATCGTCATTATATTTCCTCTGCATCTTTCAAAAAGCACTTAGTTAGAGACCACCAGTCATCATTGTCAGACTTGCCTCATCCAAATAGTAACAATGCGATTGATACAGATACAGAAGCCTATATCTCAAATTTACCTTCAACGACCAGCAAAGAAACTTACGAAACAGCAAATGCAATTGAATCTCTACCAACTCTAAGAGACGACAACTCTCTTGGTCAACATGCTGCAAGTCTCGTCTCCACTCTATATGCTAGCCCGATAATACCGCGTAAATCCGTACAAGTTCTTGTAGAAAATCTTCAATTATTTCATTCTAAATCACAATGCATCATAGAGCGACAGTTTAATGATATGGTACCACCAGACCAAAATAATGTTCATGTTAAAAATGCTGTTCAAAGAATATTTAGCGCGTTCAGCGATGCTTTTGAGAATTTAGATTCTGAACACAAACGCTTAAAATATTTTAAAGCAATAGGAACTTATTCTGAGCCCCTTGAAGTGGTTGTGGGCCAACGTAATGAGGCTAAAAAAACAGCGGCTGGTTCCTTATTAGTACAAGTCAATTGTACAATGCAGGTGATTCCGTTAAAAGAAAATTTAAAACTCATTTTTTCATCAAAAAATTTCATGAAGGATACTCTTGAATATTTGGACACTGTACAAAATGACTCTTTTGGTATTGAGAATATTGTTCAGGGTTCAGTATGGAAAAAAATGACAGAAAATTCTGTAGAGCATGATGCAATGATTTTACCTTTAATAATCTACTTTGACGATTTTGAAATAGGCAATCCCTTAGGAAGCCACGCTGGGATTCATAAACTTGGAGCAATTTATGTCTCAGTACCATGTCTTCCACCTCACTACGTCTCGCTTTTGCAAAATATTTTATTATTGGCTCTTTTTCACTCATCAGACAGAACAAGCTTTGGAAACAACATGATTTTTCAAAAAGTTTTTGATGTTCTTAATGATTTAAAGATCCATGGTATTCATCTTGAAACTGATGTGTATAATGGAAAAATTAAGTTTTATATTGCAGCTGTGACGGGAGATAATTTAGGATTGAATGGTATGTTAGGTTTTGTTGAAAGTTTTTCTGCAAATCGGCCATGTAGAATTTGTACTGCTAATAAAGAACAAATTAAAACACTGCTTTATGAAGATGACACGTTGTTGAGAAACAATGTCATTTATGAAAATGATTTACGTTTAAATGACATTTATATGACTGGTATTAAAGAAAAATGCTCGTGGCTTGCTTTAGATGGGTTTGACTTATTTCAAAACGTCGCCGTAGATGTATTACATGACTATCTCGAGGGCGCTTGTCGATATGTGATGTCATTTGTGATACAGAATCTAGTGCACACTCAGATGCTCATTTCTTTTGACAATTTGAAATCAAGAATACGGTATTTTAATTATGGACCTGACTCAACATCGACACCATGTAATTCTGTAGCAAAAGAAGGCTCAACATTAAAGTTAAAATGTTCGGCTTCTGAAATGCTTACTCTTGTTCGATATTTTGGGCTAATTGTCGGACACAATGTCCCAGATGAAAACGAAGTTTGGTTCTTATACATCAAATTAAGACAATTGTTGGATAAACTTTTGAGTCATAGAGTCCATGAAAATACTATTGATCAAGTAAAATTTTCAGTAGCTGAATTAAACGAGCTCTATCGTCAATTAACTGAAACAGACTTAAAGCCAAAGTTTCATTTTCTTACACATTATCCAGGAATGTTAAAAAAATTTGGCCCACTTACCCAAATCTGGACGATGAGGTTTGAAGCTAAGCATCGTATATCTAAATTTGTGGCCAGAGCATCGCACAACAGAGTAAATGTTTGTAAAACAATAGCTATTAAACATCAATTAATTTTGAACGATACTTTTATCAGAAATGAAACTTTAAAGACGATCTCTTATGGTAAAAAGGCAAATATGACAGAAGCGCAAATTGAAAATGTAAGGCTAAACTTTCAGTCTCGAGGTATAATGGATAATAATTGTTGGTACTCATTATCATGGGTGAAACTACATGGTGTCCGATTTGAGTTGTCGTCAATTGTCATTCTAGATATTTCAGAATCTTCAGGCTTACCAAAGTTTGGTGAAATAAAACATATTTATTTACTTGACAATGATGAAGTTACATTTGAGTGTGTTTCATTAGAGTGTATAGATTTTAATCAGCATTACTATGCGTATCAAGTGCAAAGAACCGACGATTACCTATTACATAATTATAATACCCTTGTTTCGCCTGTACCGGCCACAATTACCATAATGTCAAATTTAAAACTTTATGTCACTGTTCGATGGACTTTAGAATAAGGTTTCGCCACCGTCCGTCGTTTGCTCGTAGCCAAACTAATTCGCCAATCTATTTTGACCACGAGGAATTACATTGTCCTCTTGGCCAAAGTATGGTGTGATACTACGCAGCACGGCCACGGAGGATTTTTTTGTTTCTTTTGCGGTAGATATTCATGAAAAAAAATGTACTTTTATGTACTAATCATTTAACAAAATGTACTCGTACGGTTTCGGCATTAGAGATTGCGGTCGTGGTCGTGCTAGGTAGATTGCTTTCTGGCACGACCACGCTATATTTATGACATTTAAGTTTCATCTTAATATGCTCAAAATAGTACAAAATAAATGTACTCAAATTGTACCAGTCTGCAGCACATCAAATGTGACAGTGGTACTGCAAAAACCGCATTGATTACAAAGGCGGCATTTGAAGTCAAGGTTAAGGTACAAGTTGGAACCCGGCCGCAGACAGTAGCAGCTGACGACGTTTTGCGGCGACACTACTGGTGTCTATTTATTTTTATGACAGCGATGCCCGGTGACGTGTCGCAGCGACATGTCGTCTGCTGCTGCTGTCTGCAGTCGGGTTCCAACTTGTACCTTATGTGCATAACAAAAGTAAATAAATAAACACGAGTAGTGATAAACTATTTTTTAATCAGCAACTTATATATATGACACAATAATGACAAAAAAAAATTGTTGATTAAAAAATAATTTATCACTACTGTCTGCGGTAGGATTCCAAACTTGTACCTTAACCTTGACTTCAAATACCCCGTTTGTAATCGTTGCGGTTTTTGCAGTACCACTGTCACATTTGATGTGCTGCAGACTGGTACAATTTGAGTACATTTATTTTGTACTATTTTGAGCATAAGATTAACCTTAAATGTCATAAATATAGCGTGGTCGTGCCAGAAAGTAATCTACCTAGCACGACCACGACCGCAATCTCTAATGCCGAAACCGTATGAGTACGATTTTTTAATGATTAGTACATAAAAGTGCATTTCTTTCATAAATATGTACCGCAAGAGAAACAACAAAATCCTCCGTGGCCGTGCTGGGTAGTATCACACAAAGTATGTATTATTCCTGTGCTATAAACAAATGTGTTTAAAGTGGGACAGATAAAACAAAGTATATAAATCGATGTACAATCTATGTTCACATCTTTTGAATGTTTTATAGTATTGAGCAAATTCGCAGAAGATATGGTCCATTTTGTTACGGCAAGCTAAACAACTATTTATGTTTCCCATTGCATTCGGACATTTGAAACGTCTGACTAATAATTGGTGTAAATGTTAAAGAACTGTGTTCTTATTGATATCCCAAATTTCCCAAAAAAATCATCGTGGGGGAAACCCGCCATCTTGAATTTTTTTCAAAATTCTTTGACTTTTTCAGTTTTTGCTGTTTAATTCATAAAGTAAGGGGTTTTAATATTAGTTGTTACTATAGCTTTGAAACTGTGTTAAATTTGAGACAATTTAAGTCCACCCACAGCTCCATGTCCAATAGTTTTTGAGAAATGAAACTTTGAATACTGTAATTTTTTTAATAACATTTAAATTCCAAGTTTCGTTTTTGTTTTCAGCCTAATATCAGCATAACCGCACATGGTTGACATATAAAACATATAAAGTTTCAATTGCATAGCTCTTCTACTTTAGATTTTATTGATACGATGTCGTCGTAAAATGTTTTGACTGTATCTATAAAAAGCCGATTTTGTCACTCATTCACTGTTAATCATCAAATTTAAAAGCTTAAATTCGCTTTACAAGCTAGTTTTAGTACACACTATTCTAAAACTTGAAACTTTTACCAAAATAAAAAAATGGCATACACAACTAACTTACAAAAAGGAGTGAAATCCCATCAAAAACATTTTCATGTTAAAAGTTGCCAAGACAAGACTATGCAGCTGCGAGCTGTGGGCAGGCTTAAATTGTCTCAAATTTAATGTACTTTTAAAGTGTTAGCAACAACTAATGTCAATCATATGCGGTTATGCCGATATTAGACTGAAAACAAAAACGAAACTTGGAATTCAAATGTAATAAAAAAATGACAATATCAAAGTATCATTTCTCAGAAACTATTGGACATGGAGCTGTGGGTGGATTGTCAAAATCTTAAGTATAGCTTATTAATTAAACAGAAAAAAACTGATAAAAGGCTGAAAATTTTGTAGTTTTTTTTTTTGATGACGGATATATCTGTCCGGGTCCATAGTTAGCTGTAAAACATTCAAAAGTGGTGAACATACAGACTTATTAATGAGTGTCCAAATTTTTTGTAGGCATTTGGCATCACTAATAGACTCCATTTTTGAAAAATAATAATTTTAAATGATCTATCCCAAAAGATAATCGGTACAGCGTGGTTACTCGGAATTCAGTGCCGCGCGGAGCGGGGCGGAGGCGGGGAGGGGAGGTGTACCTTGTGCAAACCTTACTACCCGCTGAGGTGCCCGCGCTGTGAGGTGTTTTAGGTACAACTTGAAGCAGCATTACTAAAAATTTTAGTACTGAATGATATGAAACAAAAAACACGTATTTTATATTTTTTTCTGAAGAATCTTATACTTCAATTTGGACACTCATTAAAAATTCACCCTCTAGATCGTGCATCGATTTCTTGAGTATTGGTTTTATCTGTCTTACCTTGACACAAGATTCCACGTGGCCAAACTAGTTTGGCAAATTAGTTTGGCTACTAGGAAACGACCTTTACACATCACATACGACACACGTATCCTTGAGCTAGGACTTCCCATCGTATTAGCACCAACCTTCTTCGTTTACTGTTCTCTCATCACAGACTTACATGCATACAATACAATATGTACAGAAATTCAGAAACACACCCACCTGTGCGGATCTGTTGCCCGCAGGTGATACAGTGTACACATCGTACTTACCCCATACCTTACCGTTTTGTCAAAGCGTGAATGCGGGCCCACCACCAATTTGTTTCTTTAACTTAACTGCAGGTTAAACATCAGTAGTGAGTTTCATTTGTTGTTTGTATTCTTTCATCGTATTGTGTCATTAAGCTTTTAAAATCAGTCAAATTTCGTAACAGTAGAAATATCGAAACTCGGTACTGATGTTTAACCTTATCCTAGGCCCTGGGGTAGGGGAGCACCGCCCCTACTGCCAAAAGGTGGCTCTCGGATCGCTACCAAAACGGGGCGATCCCCACATTTTGTTGTTTTTTTTTTTTTTTTTTTTGTAGTATGCCGGTTATATCAGTTTAAAGTCGGGCCTTGCGACATAGGTTCTGCAACTATTTAGGTTTATGCGTATGTATTAGCGTTCGTATGCGAACGAGCTTGAAGTTAAGTTTACCGTAGGCCTAGACGCATTGCTTTCCAGCGACGACCACGCGGACTCCATTGATGCCGAGGTACCCTTACTAGTGATTCTTTGGTCGGGAATCCTAGGTTGCTCTTACTTACCCGCTTCTGGTTCGTGCAACAAATACCTGAGATCTGAAATATTGTTTATGTTTATGTTGATCATGGACTCTCTATTCTTGTACGTAATTATTTCTTATTGCCCTAAAACACTCAGACGAAATCTATAAAAGATAGGATGACTGACGCCTTTATATTGTTATAAATATCAATCATCTCGTCCTTCCCGTAATATGTATAGTAAATCTTGCAATGGTGAAAACCTGTCAACAAGTTAAGAAATCAGTCAGTTAAGTAATAAGTAGTAAGTTGTAAGTAGCGTCCAAACGTAGGCGAGTGAGTAGTCATAAGTTGCCGTTCCGAGAGGAAGACCAGTCGCGTCGGTTGTTTTATTCCTCCGAAACAGTTGCCGGCCGCAGTTTACAAACGTATGGACTGTACTAAACTCGCCCCTCTACATGCCGGCCAGTTAAGTTGGCGGGGCGCGGGAGACGCGAGAGAGGGGGCTACTTCGCACTAAACTCACCGAAAAATAGGATCGCGATCTATTCACCGTTTACTTACAACTTAACTTACAACTTAACTCGCTTTTGCCGTTCAAACGGCAAAAGCGACTTAACTAGCCGATGTCGCAAGTTAACTCGCTACTGTACTTATTGAAATGTAAATCGGGCTTAATTCTAGAATAGTATGATTAAGTAATTAAGCTTGTTGTGGTTTTTCAGTATGTCTCAATTTTACGATTCAAAATAAAATGAAGCTTTTATTATGTTTCACGGGTACGCCAAGTTGACAACCATGTAATTGGAAACATTAAGTTTTCCAAAAGTATTCATATTGTATTTTTTCCTGACAGTAGGTATACGTTATTCGGACTTAATGCCTACTATTTAGGTACCATTTTTTAAAACCTCGATGTGACGTTTGGTTAAAGGACGGATGTATGCAACATTATTGAAATGTAAATCGGGCTTAATTTTAGAATAGTATGATTAAGTAATTAAGCTTGTTGTGGTTTTTCAGTATGTCTCAATTTTACGATTCAAAATAATATGAAGCTTTTATTATGTTTCACGGGTACGCCAAGTTGACAACCATGTAATTGGAAACATTAAGTTTTCCAAAAGTATTCATATTGTATTTTTTCCTGACAGTAGGTATACGTTATTCGGACTTAATGCCTACTATTTAGGTACCATTTTTTAAAACCTCGATGTGACGTTTGGTTGTAGGACGGATGTATGCAACATTATTTTGGTCTGTATGGAATTAAAAAAGTAGTCGTGACATTGACAGACAGATTCCATATGGACCGAAGTAATGTTGCATACATCCGTCATTTAACCAAACGTCACATTGAGGTTTTACAAAAAAGATTATTCGTAGATTCCGAGTTCAAATAGCATATACTATAGGAAAAAAATATAATGGAACATGGATTTATCAGAAATTTTGAACGCGGAAGGATTAAGTGAAATAGTCCCATTTCTTGAAGGTAAGCCAATAAGCCATTGCTTGTCTGTAGGTTTTATTTCGATTGTGTGTAAACGTAGGTAATGATAATGATTATACATAAATTTCTTAGATCTATCGCCCGTGGCGGCTTAAATTTGTTTGCGCATTGTTTTATTGTCATGTTTAAACAGCTTTGTCCAATTATTACTACACAAAGTAGTAAGACCCATGGAAAGTTGCCCTAGACAAATTTTAGGCCTGCACGGCTATCACGCGACCACGCGCGAGCTCTCCATTTTTATCGCACTTTCTTATACGAACACTTAGAACAAGAGGTAGTTTTAGTGCGAGAAAAATCCAGAGTATGTCGCGGCCGTCCCATGATAGACGTGCAGATGAAGTCCGGCCATTTTGATCATAAATAATCATAATTTACATTTTAGGTTAGGGCGGTTAGGTTCTGTAAGATTTCGGTTTTAGTACATCAAACAAGCTGTATAACAATTTCACAAAGCCAAACCCATGATTTGCTTTTTTTCAGACAACCTTATATACACAATAGATACTGCCATTCTGTTAAACGATGAAGAATTAAAAGAAATGATTCCAAAGATTGGTCCCAGAATAAAATTTAAAAATTGGCTACAACTGCAAAAAGCGACCAGTGTTATCATCATTTATCACTACTGTCTGCGGTAGGATTCCAAACTTGTACCTTAACCTTGACTTCAAATACCCCGTTTGTAATCGTTGCGGTTTTTGCAGTACCACTGTCACATTTGATGTGCTGCAGACTGGTACAATTTGAGTACATTTATTTTGTACTATTTTGAGCATAAGATTAACCTTAAATGTCATAAATATAGCGTGGTCGTGCCAGAAAGTAATCTACCTAGCACGACCACGACCGCAATCTCTAATGCCGAAACCGTATGAGTACGATTTTTTAATGATTAGTACATAAAAGTGCATTTCTTTCATAAATATGTACCGCAAGAGAAACAACAAAATCCTCCGTGGCCGTGCTGGGTAGTATCACACAAAGTATGTATTATTCCTGTGCTATAAACAAATGTGTTTAAAGTGGGACAGATAAAACAAAGTATATAAATCGATGTACAATCTATGTTCACATCTTTTGAATGTTTTATAGTATTGAGCAAATTCGCAGAAGATATGGTCCATTTTGTTACGGCAAGCTAAACAACTATTTATGTTTCCCATTGCATTCGGACATTTGAAACGTCTGACTAATAATTGGTGTAAATGTTAAAGAACTGTGTTCTTATTGATATCCCAAATTTCCCAAAAAAATCATCGTGGGGGAAACCCGCCATCTTGAATTTTTTTCAAAATTCTTTGACTTTTTCAGTTTTTGCTGTTTAATTCATAAAGTAAGGGGTTTTAATATTAGTTGTTACTATAGCTTTGAAACTGTGTTAAATTTGAGACAATTTAAGTCCACCCACAGCTCCATGTCCAATAGTTTTTGAGAAATGAAACTTTGAATACTGTAATTTTTTTAATAACATTTAAATTCCAAGTTTCGTTTTTGTTTTCAGCCTAATATCAGCTTAACCGCACATGGTTGACATATAAAACATATAAAGTTTCAATTGCATAGCTCTTCTACTTTAGATTTTATTGATACGATGTCGTCGTAAAATGTTTTGACTGTATCTATAAAAAGCCGATTTTGTCACTCATTCACTGTTAATCATCAAATTTAAAAGCTTAAATTCGCTTTACAAGCTAGTTTTAGTACACACTATTCTAAAACTTGAAACTTTTACCAAAATAAAAAAATGGCATACACAACTAACTTACAAAAAGGAGTGAAATCCCATCAAAAACATTTTCATGTTAAAAGTTGCCAAGACAAGACTATGCAGCTGCGAGCTGTGGGCAGGCTTAAATTGTCTCAAATTTAATGTACTTTTAAAGTGTTAGCAACAACTAATGTCAATCATATGCGGTTATGCCGATATTAGACTGAAAACAAAAACGAAACTTGGAATTCAAATGTAATAAAAAAATGACAATATCAAAGTATCATTTCTCAGAAACTATTGGACATGGAGCTGTGGGTGGATTGTCAAAATCTTAAGTATAGCTTATTAATTAAACAGAAAAAAACTGATAAAAGGCTGAAAATTTTGTAGTTTTTTTTTTTGATGACGGATATATCTGTCCGGGTCCATAGTTAGCTGTAAAACATTCAAAAGTGGTGAACATACAGACTTATTAATGAGTGTCCAAATTTTTTGTAGGCATTTGGCATCACTAATAGACTCCATTTTTGAAAAATAATAATTTTAAATGATCTATCCCAAAAGATAATCGGTACAGCGTGGTTACTCGGAATTCAGTGCCGCGCGGAGCGGGGCGGAGGCGGGGAGGGGAGGTGTACCTTGTGCAAACCTTACTACCCGCTGAGGTGCCCGCGCTGTGAGGTGTTTTAGGTACAACTTGAAGCAGCATTACTAAAAATTTTAGTACTGAATGATATGAAACAAAAAACACGTATTTTATATTTTTTTCTGAAGAATCTTATACTTCAATTTGGACACTCATTAAAAATTCACCCTCTAGATCGTGCATCGATTTCTTGAGTATTGGTTTTATCTGTCTTACCTTGACACAAGATTCCACGTGGCCAAACTAGTTTGGCAAATTAGTTTGGCTACTAGGAAACGACCTTTACACATCACATACGACACACGTATCCTTGAGCTAGGACTTCCCATCGTATTAGCACCAACCTTCTTCGTTTACTGTTCTCTCATCACAGACTTACATGCATACAATACAATATGTACAGAAATTCAGAAACACACCCACCTGTGCGGATCTGTTGCCCGCAGGTGATACAGTGTACACATCGTACTTACCCCATACCTTACCGTTTTGTCAAAGCGTGAATGCGGGCCCACCACCAATTTGTTTCTTTAACTTAACTGCAGGTTAAACATCAGTAGTGAGTTTCATTTGTTGTTTGTATTCTTTCATCGTATTGTGTCATTAAGCTTTTAAAATCAGTCAAATTTCGTAACAGTAGAAATATCGAAACTCGGTACTGATGTTTAACCTTATCCTAGGCCCTGGGGTAGGGGAGCACCGCCCCTACTGCCAAAAGGTGGCTCTCGGATCGCTACCAAAACGGGGCGATCCCCACATTTTGTTGTTTTTTTTTTTTTTTTTTTTGTAGTATGCCGGTTATATCAGTTTAAAGTCGGGCCTTGCGACATAGGTTCTGCAACTATTTAGGTTTATGCGTATGTATTAGCGTTCGTATGCGAACGAGCTTGAAGTTAAGTTTACCGTAGGCCTAGACGCATTGCTTTCCAGCGACGACCACGCGGACTCCATTGATGCCGAGGTACCCTTACTAGTGATTCTTTGGTCGGGAATCCTAGGTTGCTCTTACTTACCCGCTTCTGGTTCGTGCAACAAATACCTGAGATCTGAAATATTGTTTATGTTTATGTTGATCATGGACTCTCTATTCTTGTACGTAATTATTTCTTATTGCCCTAAAACACTCAGACGAAATCTATAAAAGATAGGATGACTGACGCCTTTATATTGTTATAAATATCAATCATCTCGTCCTTCCCGTAATATGTATAGTAAATCTTGCAATGGTGAAAACCTGTCAACAAGTTAAGAAATCAGTCAGTTAAGTAATAAGTAGTAAGTTGTAAGTAGCGTCCAAACGTAGGCGAGTGAGTAGTCATAAGTTGCCGTTCCGAGAGGAAGACCAGTCGCGTCGGTTGTTTTATTCCTCCGAAACAGTTGCCGGCCGCAGTTTACAAACGTATGGACTGTACTAAACTCGCCCCTCTACATGCCGGCCAGTTAAGTTGGCGGGGCGCGGGAGACGCGAGAGAGGGGGCTACTTCGCACTAAACTCACCGAAAAATAGGATCGCGATCTATTCACCGTTTACTTACAACTTAACTTACAACTTAACTCGCTTTTGCCGTTCAAACGGCAAAAGCGACTTAACTAGCCGATGTCGCAAGTTAACTCGCTACTGTACTTATTGAAATGTAAATCGGGCTTAATTCTAGAATAGTATGATTAAGTAATTAAGCTTGTTGTGGTTTTTCAGTATGTCTCAATTTTACGATTCAAAATAATATGAAGCTTTTATTATGTTTCACGGGTACGCCAAGTTGACAACCATGTAATTGGAAACATTAAGTTTTCCAAAAGTATTCATATTGTATTTTTTCCTGACAGTAGGTATACGTTATTCGGACTTAATGCCTACTATTTAGGTACCATTTTTTAAAACCTCGATGTGACGTTTGGTTAAAGGACGGATGTATGCAACATTATTGAAATGTAAATCGGGCTTAATTTTAGAATAGTATGATTAAGTAATTAAGCTTGTTGTGGTTTTTCAGTATGTCTCAATTTTACGATTCAAAATAATATGAAGCTTTTATTATGTTTCACGGGTACGCCAAGTTGACAACCATGTAATTGGAAACATTAAGTTTTCCAAAAGTATTCATATTGTATTTTTTCCTGACAGTAGGTATACGTTATTCGGACTTAATGCCTACTATTTAGGTACCATTTTTTAAAACCTCGATGTGACGTTTGGTTGTAGGACGGATGTATGCAACATTATTTTGGTCTGTATGGAATTAAAAAAGTAGTCGTGACATTGACAGACAGATTCCATATGGACCGAAGTAATGTTGCATACATCCGTCATTTAACCAAACGTCACATTGAGGTTTTACAAAAAAGATTATTCGTAGATTCCGAGTTCAAATAGCATATACTATAGGAAAAAAATATAATACGAATACCTTTGGAAAACTTAATAATGATCCCAGTTCTAGAATAGTATGATTAATTAAGCTTGTTCTGGTTTTTTTTGGCATGTCTCAGTTTTACGATTGAAAATAAATAATATGAATCTTTTATGTCTATTTACTTTTAACCACGTAAGCCTATAAAACTTTTACGGGGTCTGAGAACAGAACTTCTTCAGAATTTCTTCTGTTATTAACCTTGTAAAAGTTTAAAAAATGTTGTATCATTGCTGTGTCTGTAGTGTGTACACTGAATGTATATGTATTGTAGGCATGCTCCTGACTTACAGGTCCGGACTTAGGTGCTATATCGGTGCAGCTGTTAAGTTTGCTATAAAAATATTTTGCATAATAATAATAATAATTTAGCCGCACTAATATCGTACAAGTACAACAGTAGATAAAGCCTGACCAGAGTTTTAAATGAATTCATAATGGCAATGACGTAATAACTATTACCAGTAAAAGAAATTAAATCAGAAAAATACCGCACGCGGGTTTTAAAACATCTGATCAGCTTTAAAATGATACATCATTCTTTAGCGTACTCGCACCATTATTTATAAGTAGATATTTCTGTTACCAGTGCAGGTTGTACAGTCACGTCTATAAACATGTATACGATTTTCAACGTTATTCCATTGACATACGTCCCTAAACGTGTACATGTTTATAGACGTGACTGTACTGCTTATACTACAAAGCATAATGTGTATAAAACGTATTAACTGTTATAATAGAGGTATGAACGGGAAGTGGGAGCGTGGCCAGACCGGCATTCCTAAGATGGCAGGGCCGACCTCGACCAGATACGCCGCATCGAGAACGATATAGAAAAACCATGGGAGAGGCATATGTCCAGCAGTGGACAAATATATTATGCTGAGAAGAAAAATAAGAGGTATGATTCTAGTGCGGGGCAATAAAGCACCTTACCATTAACCATACGTACATAACTAGATGGACAGCCGTCCATTAGACATACTTGATTTTTAGGGTTCCGTACCTCAAAAAAGTGAAAACGGAAACCTAAAAATCAAGTGTGTCTACTTAGACACACGCCCGAGTACATGCGATACTGCTGCGAGTGTAAGGCTAGGTGCACTATACGTATTACGTATGGCACACCAGGTCTTACGATACTCGCACCTGTATTTTCCTTATGCTGGCATGGTACAGTCAGCGTCATTTATATATATACAGCCATCGAGTCAAAATGTGTAAACACCAACCATATTGTTATCATATGTCTAGTGGTGTGTAGATATTTTTGAGCTCTTATTAACCTATATATATTTATGACGCTGGTCGTACATAAAAAGGTGTTCAGATAATTATTTTGATTATTAACCTATCAAAGTCAATTCAATTTTGTAGACTTGTCTAGAAACCAATAACTAGGTCTGTGATTTAGTACATTTTCGTAAATATGTATTGTTTAAATATTGCAGGGATTTTGATATTTTCATTCATCTCTCCCTGCAATATTTAAACTGTACATTTTTACGAAAATTACCATAGACCTAGATATTAGTTTCTCGATCGTGTCTACAAAATTTCGTTGACTTTGATTGGTTAATATTCATAAAAATTATCTAAACACCTTTGTAAGTTTACATGCCAGCATAAGGAAAATACAGGTGCGAGTATCGTGAGGCATGGTGTGCCATACGTAACACGTATAGTGCACCATGCCTTAATATACCCGCAGCAGTATCGTACGTATGCTGGCGTGGTAAATAAGTATGGTTCACCGTGCTTTACTGTTCCCGCACCAGTATCGTACGTACGCGGCCGTGGTACATACGCACGGTTCATCATGCCTGACTGTACCGGCAACGGTACCTTACCTCTACTACGACAGTAAATACGTATGACACATCATGCTTTACTGTGCCTGCCACAGTATCCTACGTATGCCGCCATGGTGCACACGTATGGCGCACCATGCGTTACTGTGTCCGCCATAGTATCGTAAGTATGCCACAATGGTGCAAACGTTTGGCGCACCATGCTTGACTGTGCCCGCCATAGTATCGTACGTATGCCGTCACGGTGCACACGTATGGCGCACCATGCTTTACTGTGTCCGCCATAGTATCGTAAGTATGTCACCGTGGTGCAAACGTATGCCTCACCATGATTTACTGTGTCCGCTACAGTATCACACGTATACCGCTGTGGTACAAACGTACGGCTCACCATTATTTACTGTGCCCGCTACAGTATCGTACGTATGCCGCCATGGTACACACGTATGTCTCACCATTATTTACTGTGCCCGCCACAGTATCGTACGTATGCCGTCGCGGTGCACACGTATGGCTCACCATTATTTACTGTGCCCGCCACAGTATCGTACGTATGCCGCCATGGTACACACGTATGGCGCACCATTATTTACTGTGCCCGCTACAATATCGTACGTATGCCGCCATGGTACACACGTATGGCTCACCATCATTTACTGTGCCCGCCACAGTATCGTACGTATGCCGTCGCGGTGCACACGTATGGCTCACCATTATTTACTGTGCCCGCCACAGTATCGTACGTATGCCGCCATGGTACACACGTATGGCGCACCATTATTTACTGTGCCCGCTACAATATCGTACGTATGCCGCCATGGTACACACGTATGGCTCACCATCATTTACTGTGCCCGCCACAGTATCGTACGTATGCCGTCGCGGTGCACACGTATGGCTCACCATTATTTACTGTGCCCGCTACAGTATCGTACGTATGCCGCCATGGTACACACGTATGGCTCACCATTATTTACTGTGCCCGCCACAGTATCGTACGTATGCCGCCATGGTACACACGTATGGCGCACCATTATTTACTGTGCCCGCTACAATATCGTACGTATGCCGCCATGGTACACACGTATGGCTCACCATCATTTACTGTGCCCGCCACAGTATCGTACGTATGCCGTCGCGGTGCACACGTATGGCTCACCATTATTTACTGTGCCCGCTACAGTATCGTACGTATGCCGCCATGGTACACACGTATGGCGCACCATTATTTACTGTGCCCGCTACAGTATCGTACGTATGCCGCCATGGTACACACGTATGGCTCACCATAATTTACCGTGCCCGCTACAGTATCGTACGTATGCCGCCGTGGTACACACGTACAGCTCACCATTATTTACTGTGCCCGCTACAGTATCGTACGTATGCCGCCGTGGTACACACGTATGGTTCACCGTGTTCTACTGTGCCCGCAACAATAGCATACGGGTGTTGCAGTCGTAGTTTCAGGGGTATTCAGTGCGACTTGCGCACTACGTATACGTAGCCGGATGACGGGCTACGTACGTAAGTACAAAAATCGACCACGAGTAAATTACGTAACCCGCTCCATGATGAGCGTCAGTATGCCGACTACGTACGACCGACTACGTACCCGTAATGGAGCGGGTTACACACGTCATTGTGGTCGATTTTTGTCCTTATTTTACGTAGCGCGGCAGAGGAAATTTTTCTCAGTGTGACCTGTGGAAATATATATTGCAACGATGACGAGACATAAATTCTTCGACCTCAGATTTGATGACGTTAATTTAAACTTTCATCGTATTTGTTGGAACGCATCTTTATTTTAGTAATCTGAAAAGTATTAGAAAGTTGAGATTTTTATCGATATTTTAACCGCTCTTTTTATGGTTGTGCAGAATTTTATCGCTACAGCTGGACATTACCATTGGTTTAACACTTCGTTATTTTATGAATGATTGACAGACATTAGGAGATATTGCATAACTCTTAAAGCTCACGTTCGTGTGCCCAAAATGGACACTTTGCCTCTCTCCTCAGGAGAGAGACGTCTATAATAAATATTAAAGCCGTATACCACTTTGCCGGGCTGTGGTTGGTGAATGAAGATCGTGGCCACTGCCTAGCAATAATTACGATGTTGATGGGGGGTAGAGAGGGTGAGTGTGGACTGCACCCACAGAACCTTTAAAAAAAAAAACGAAAGTCAGAAAAAAAACATACATTTTATACGTACAGTCAGCGTCATATAGTTAGTAGCGGCCATTAAGGTAGCCAAATATTTCGGTACACGTCTTTATTACTGTAGGAATAAGAGTGTGTTACGAAATATTTGGCTACTCTGGCTGCTACTAACTATATGAGGCTGACTGTACATCGTTCGCTTCGCTCGCTCGTTTATACAAATTGAACTAGCCCGGACAGTCGGCTTCGTAAGCAGTGTGCGGTTCACTAGGCAAACTGGCCGTCGCATAATATTATAACGCAAATATTATACATCATATATTATTATGGATGGCGCAAGACCGGTCACTTTGGCACTCTTTGGGGGAGGCCTATGTCCAGCAGTGGACGGCTTTCGGCTGATATGATGATTATTATGGAGTCCCTGGGCGACCGAGCTCTGCTCGGGTGAAAATACGAAGAAAATGTTTTTTTCAGTAAAAACATAGTGTTTACGTTACATCCACTACAATAGGTATATGTATATATTCATATACAAATATTGCTCGCTTAATAGTATAGGATAACATAAGTACTTATATATATGAAACCAAATCGTGGCACGAATAGCACTGAAAGGATTTACATTGCCCTCATATGTTCTAACATAGGCTAATTCTACATTATTGTCTTGTCTTCCTTTAATTGCATTATATTCGAGGTAATTTGATAACACCCCAAGCTTGCTCTCACTCATACAAAAGCCATCCCATATCAACGAATTGGCGCATTGAAAATAATTGGTAACTAGATCTTTTGCTCCGGGCTCTTATTGTACGCGCATGGGTAAATTAGGAATATGATCGTATTACGGCAAATTGTGAAAATTACGCTTTCAATATGCCTGGAATATAAGGTTTTAGTAAGGCAGCCCGTGAGCGGATTTTAGGATTTATTCGAGCGCGGCAGATTAACATATGAGAGGTGCTTGTCCCTGCCCTGCCCTGTTGAGTACCTCTACCATTTAAAAGACCTGTAAGACCGCGCGTGCATGGCCTTTAAAAAAAGCCGCCACGAGCTAGCGTCACGTCCAAATCGTCAGATTATTGAAGGCATATGTTTAACGGATCACCAGATATAGTAAAATATAACGCTAAAAACACGTTTTACTGTCGAAAATAGTAAATGATCACCAAAATTTAATCTCCATTTTAATGTGAAATAATAACCCAAATTATAACATCTTACTATCCTATTAAAGAAAATGCTACCCCAAAAATGGTAAAATAGTTTCCTAAATTCGACGGAGCCCCGCTTTTGTTTCTGGGACTCAGTCCCTCCGCCCGGGCTCCCGCCAGAAACTCGCTTCGTCGGCCCGTCGTTTCATGGCCGCTCCACACGATAGGACATCCTGACCCATCATACAGGACGCGGCTATGCGGTAGAACGAGACATAAATATGTCTTGCTCCCTTTAACGCATAGTTGAGTCCTGTATGATGGGTCAGAATGGCCCATCGTGTGGAGCGGCCATCACGTGCGCACTCGACCTACGCTCCGCTTCTGCTTCTGGCTCCGCGGGCTTTTATATACACTCTAGGGGTAGGAAAGACAAGACCACGTGGAAGTGGGGTGTGCTGATTCGGGTTTGGTAGCACTTGTAAATTTGGCATCATTATACTTTATTTGGTACTTAATATGCATACATTTTATGGCAATCATAGTGGGTTATTTTGGTAAAAATATTGTATTAATTTGCTAGCTAAGATTTGGTGATCATTCACTTTTGGTCTTCGAATGCAATTTAATGTGCAGTCGTTACTAAAACAGCTAGTACTACTTGTAATGGTAGAATTATTTTTTTTGGTGTTCAGTATATTTTTTTGGTAAGAGAGCTTAGGGTACCTATCAAAGCATTTTTTGGGGGTCATTATATTGAACCCCATTATTGAATAGTAGCTTCTTTTGGGTCTAATTAACGTCCCCTATAAATATCTGACGCGCTCGAGTGTTTTTTTTTTTTCCTACTACATTTATTTTATTATTTTTTTTAATTTTTTCAATTTTACATTGTACCCTTCCGTACTCTCACAGTCACTATTCAAATCGGCAAGTTAACATACTTTCGTTATCAGAGATACGTGAGGCGTACACACTAGCAAAATCAATGTCACTTTCGAGTCACTGCTTATTTTTCACCTGCAGAAGCTCTCGAGATCCCCATCGAGTAAACCCAGCGCTTGTGGGCTATTTGGTATACATATATTATACCTGCTGGTCGTTTGCGCAACGTTTCGCGTTAGGTAGATCTAGATGTCACTTTTAGTATGGGAAAATTATTGTTGCATTCTCCTAAAAAGTTACGTGGTAAACACTCGACGTCGTTTTTTGTAAATATTACAGTTCAGTTGTCCTCATTTTGTTTCATACTGTGTGTGTGTCACGACTAAATGTTTGATTCTGGCTTCTTCTTTTTTTTGTTATAACACTCATTCAAAAAGATACGAAATCGCCCCTCAGGTCTCCGCACGTAGAAACGAATGCGCGCCACATTGAATTGCGATGAAGATGTGAAGCGATACACAAGAACAGACCCCTTGCCCTACAGATCTCTAAACCTCTTTATTGCCCTCATGACTCGGCCAAGACCTTGCTCAATAGTCCTGAACTTGGCAAGTATCGTTAATTTATTATTTCGTCCCAGCGTCATAGTTTGAAGTTTTATTGAAAAACTCGCCCGAAACCTGCTTAAACACTTTAAAAGCTCGCTTGAGGGCTTTTAATGTAATTTGCAACGTTTTTATTACTTTGACACTTTTAACCCATATCAAATTATAGATTAAACGCTAACGTTTTGCACCGAAGCCGTTTTGTAAATAAATAAATATTAAGTGTCAATCTTACATAAATCGAACTAGCCCCAGCATAGGAAGGTCAATAAGGCGTGTGTTATTGATACTAGACGATATATTTAATAGGTATAAACACTTCATAGAAAACATCCAAGACTCAGTAACAAATACTCATGCTCATCACTCAAATATTTGCCCTTACCGGGATTCGAACCCAGGACCTTCAGCTTCGTAGTCAGCGTCACTCCCCCTAGGCTAACCGGTCGTCAAAATATTAACATTGTCTGATAGCTTACAACACAGAATCCTCATATCAATAAAGGCCGCCACCCACCGAACGCGTGTCGAGCGCGGTTGAAGCGGTATATTCACACCGCAAGCGGGCGGCGTGTAGCAACGCGGGGGTACGCGGCGGGCCCGTTAGCAACGCGTGTGCAGCGCGGGCCCGCGCGTCATATTGAATTCTAACTATCTCTATCACACTCAGCAGCGCGGGCTCGCGCAGGCCCGCGCTTCACACGCGGCCGCGCTGCGGAGTTGTAACTTTAGCGCCGCGGGCCCGCGCCGGCCCGCGTACGGACCGCGTTCGATGTGTGTTTGAAGTGTAGTTTCAATGCTTTACAACTTGCGCAGGCCCGCGTAGCACACGCGCCGCGCACGACACGCGTTCGGTATGGGTGAAGGCCTTAAGGGATCACCAAGGCGTTTGTAACTCCTCTGAAGTCGTGAGCGTCCTTAGCCTACGGTGTATACGTCCCATCGCGGGCCGTATGCATATTACGAGCGGGCGAAGTTAACACATTTCTCCGTTTTTGCTAGGGCAAAAAATATTTTGTTTGTCTGGCTGTCCTCCTCTACAGGTTTTCTCAACCGATTCTCTTGAAATTTTGTGAGTAGATTGAATAATTAAGTAGATATTTTGTCGGTTCAGTTTATTGAAATTTATTAAAACATTATTTTTAGCCTGTCTTAAAAAAAGTTCGCGAGTTCTGCAGCTCACAGAGCCACGAGATTACATGTATTCGTCCTTTAGAATTGTCAGATGGGTACATGGTAGGTACTCAGAAATTGCTTCTGCACCCTTTTCCTTTTGGGCCTGAATGCCACACGATATACCAATCACAACAGCTCGAATGAGGGTTCCTCCGAGGGCCAAATTGAATCCGATTTGGCAGAAAAATTGAAATAATATTACACTCTGCGCACCGCGTTGGAAGTGTTGAAAGATTGAAGCTCTAATTCGATGTGTATATTTGGGACACGATTGGTTGCTAAAATTCAGAGGTGATCTTAAAAATAAAAATAAATATTTCCGTAACTAAAATGAGGATACAGTATCTGTGCCTGTGTCTTTTTAAGTATATATAAAGTATCTCTTAGTTTCAAGAATTTTGTATTAAAAATTGGCCAAGTGCGTGTCGGGCCACGCGTAGTGTAGGGTTCCGTAGTTACCTGTCTTTCTTAGTTACATCGACACGCGCGCGCCAACTAATGATTGCGTCGGCCGAATTCGTATGAAAGTTGGCCTTTCTAAGTTGGTCGACTATTACTCGGTAACTACTTATATTACTTATGCCTACTTGTCCGTGATAGTTTTCCTTTTAAATTCATTATATGTGCTACTGCCACGATTTTTTTCGCATTCCCAGTAGCAGCCATTTAGTCGGCAGGGCGACACATGACTCACACAAAAATTTGGGGTTTAAAACCCAATATCTTGCAAACGAATCACTAATTTGAAAAATCTTTTGAAAAAACCCATAATATTTTCGAACAAGCTATCCAACGATACGCCACACTATGGGTTTAATAAGAAAAAAAAATGACATTCCCACTTCAGGTGTAGGGGAGGTACCCCAAAAATATATATTTTTAAAGATTTTATCCTTCGTTTTGTCGTGGTGATTGATTTATATACCCATGCCGAATTACAGTTTTCTGGTTGTAATGGTTACTGAGCTAAGGCGAAGAAGGATGGACAGACGGACGGACGGACGCGCTCTCAGATCGTGACTTCACGATCTGCGAATGTTTTCTATCTCTAACAAGCAATATTAAAACGGTTGTAGCTTCGTAATTCTTTGCGACATCTGAATGGGATTTTCGTCACTAGGCATATTTTTGAAGTGAAAACTTCTTTAGCGGCGCTGAGCACTTTTTGGGATGGAGAAAAATTGCTAAATACGCGACAGATTTTTGTGACGTCAGATGTGAAGGAGGTCACAAACTTTTATATTTTGCTGCTAGCCGATTCGACTTCATTCAAATCTGAACGCTATTCGTAAGAGTATAAAGCCGTTAAACACTTTTTGCAATAGCATAATCTGCAAATGAATTTGTAATTATCAAATCAAATCAAATCAAATACTTTATTTCGACCAACAAGGATCATATACAATACAATTATTAATTTAAAATTATTTAATACAAAATTATAATATTATATTATTAGATTCAATTAAAATATTAATGAATTATGTGTTATTACAAATAATTAAAGAAACATCTTATCCTATTGTTAATCACTAATATCTATAATCGTATAAAGGTCTGCCAGGTTTGTTTGCCAGTACATGAATCATGTGGCAGTGGTTCAGATACTGGCAATCAAACCTATCCGACAATGCCCTCAGGATGCCGTTAGCGCTATCCCGCACCCTGTGCGCCAGAGATGTGCACCGTTTCCGCATTAATGTGTAAAAACAGTCCACCCTCGCTTCGGAAAACATCCCCGACGCACTACAGAAACGGGGCAGCCCCATCAGCACCCTGAAAGCATTGTTGTACTGTACATGAAGGGCGTTGTACTGCTTCTGCGTATAGTGGACCCACAGGCTGCTCGTGTAGAAGGTGGTACAGAAGGCTCTAAAGAGCGTTAACTTAACTTAACCTCTGCGGAGCAACGAGCAAACCTGCGAGCCACCATGTTCGCTCTGACGCACAACGCTCTTCGTTCTCGTACGATGTCTGCATCGTCTTTCAAGTCAGAGGCTATTTAGCGGCGTGCCGTATAGACGGACAGGTGGCACAGGTGGTAACTATGTTAATGTGGTAATTATGTTCACGCGTCCTTCACCGTTTTGCTATTGAGCAAATTCGAATAGTTCGAATTAGGACGTTATTCCTAAAGAGATAAAGTTTTGAAAAATGTTTGGCAACGGCAAAAACAAATTTGTATTTTGTTCGCCGCCGCCGTCCGCTGTTCTTGCAAATTCGAATAGTTCGAATTGGGACGTTATTCCTAGAGAGATAAAGCTGAAAAATATTTGGCTATGGCAAAAACAAATTGGTATTTTGTTCGCCGCCGCCGTCCGCTGTTCTTGGCGCCGACGGCGGCGGGCGAGCCGGGCCGACGCACCCAACGCGCTCGCGACCCGTGCGCCTAAATAATTTTTAATTGTTTATAAATTTGCGCCAAATTCATTTTAAAGGTGACACCGTAAGATGTCACGTGACCTAATCGAAAAACTGTTACAATGTTATTGAGTTTTCACTTCTGCCGGCACTCCCGGAGTGCAACTGGGTCTTTTTTTTTAAGTCTTTCTTTTGGAGTATTAATAATTTCACCAAAAACATTACATATAAAGTGATGCCAAGAATCCATAGCTCATACAGCTTTCAGCGTGAAAAAGATTTCAGATCGCAATTAGCGCCAAGCTTCCTACTCCACACGGCGTAACACTACCACTACCAGCCACGCTCTACAAATTCTACATCTTGGCTAAAAAGTATAGTTTTGTTGGGCACATCCCGGTCGCAGCATAGACTTTTACGCCGAATGAATTTATGATGATATTAATGTGACGGGTCTATACTTTTTAGCCAAGATATAGAATTTGTAGAGCGTGGCTGGTAGTGGTAGAGTTACGCCGTGTGGAGTAGGAAGCTTGGCGCTAATTGCGATCTGATTTCTTTTTCACGCTGAAAGCTGTATGAGCTATGGCGTCTTGGCATCACTTTACATGTAATGTTTTTGGTGGGATCTCATTCCTTTTTGTAAGGTAATTTCTAAAGAAGTGAATGGGAAAACCCATACAAACTTCCATCCTCTAATTTAAAGTTTGCGGAAAAATACAAACTTCAACCCCCTAATTTAAATGAAATGAAATGAAATGAAGTATTTATTTCGGATAATTTTTACAAAATACATCCATATTGTTAGTAATAACTTATCTAGGTGTGTTAGTAGAAAGTATAATTATAATTAGAATTAACATGCAAGGACATCCAGTGCGCGAGGATAGGGCTGTCCATCCTCTCGGCGATCACCTTCAAGAGGGTGTTGGTACTGCCCCGCACGCGCACGCCCAGGGACGCCACCCGCTTGCGCATCACGGCTTGGAAACCGTCGGTTCTCCACGCGGCGAACATTCCTGACGCGCTGCAGCGCCAGGGCAGCCCCAACAACCCCCTGAAGGCGTTATTGTACTGGACGCGCAGAGCACTGTAGGCTTTTTTGGTGTAGTCACTCCACAGGTTGCACGTGTATAGGGTTTGACAATACGTTTTGAACAGTGTTATTTTCACCTCCGTAGAACAACGCGCAAACCTGCGAGAAAGCATGTTACACCTTACCGACAGTGCTCTGCGCTCCCTTTCTATATCCACATCATCTTTCAGAGTGTCAGTTACCCAGTGACCCAAGTATTTGAACCTAGTAACTGTTTGAAGAGGAGAGCCACTGAGCATTATTGGCGGAATGGGATATGTTTTAGTGCCAGACTTGAACAGTAACACCTCACTCTTTTTGACATTATAGTTTAGTCCGTGGGCCACAGCATATCTGTCACATATATCAAGCAGAGTCCTAAGGCCGTTGACTGAGGGGCTCAGCAGCACCATGTCGTCTGCGTAGCTTATGTTGTTAACAAAACAACCATCCACCGAACATCCGACACCCGCGCTGCTGAGCTCCTCAATCAAGCCGTTAATGTACAGGTTGAACAAAGTGGGCGAAGTTAACCCCCCCTGTCTAACTCCGCACTCCATTTTATAGACATCAGAGTATCCCCCCGCCCATCGAACTATGTTTGATTGGTTGTCATACCAGTATTTTAAAATGTCTATGATTTCAGCTGGTAAACTTGAGCTCACGCTTAACTTGTTCCACAACACTTGGTATGACACCAAGTCGAATGCCTTCGACAAGTCCAAAAAACATGCGTATACTGGCGTGTTCCTCTCAGTGTAATACCGAACAGTGTGCTTGAGACATAGAACCGCTGACTCAGTGGATAGTCCCGGCCGGAAACCGAACTGGGCGTCATGCAGGTTAATATGCTTGTTCATATACGTGTTAAGCACACTGTCCAGTACCTTCGCCAAGATAGTAGCCAGAGAAATTGGCCTATAATTGGACTTGTCGGAGGCATCACCTGTCTTATTTTTTATGATAGGTACGACTATAGTTTTCATAAGGTCGTCCGGCAAGTAATTGTGGCGCAAGCAGAATGTATACAACATGGCAAGGACTCTAGAGAGATGTACGCCTGCATATTGCAGATGCTCGATGCTTAGGCCGTCATGCCCGGGCGACTTACCTCTCGTCATCTGTCGGATTACCTTGGATACTTCTGCTGGTCTAATTCTGATCGGGCTGTCTCCAGGCACGCGGTTCCCAGCATCGAGCAACTGCCCACCCCCGGCAGCTGGCACCGGTTCCACTTTGAAGTGATTCATAAAAAGACTGGCAACCTCGCTGGGCTCACTAATACCCTGAACACTAGCGGGTGGACTCACTCGAGGATTTACTTTATTAGTGGATTTCCAGAACTGTACGAAGTTTTGTGACTTATGGTGTGAGGCTATTATATCCATTCTAATTTGGTCTTTGTTGTTTTGACAAAACTTCAGTTTGGCTTTGAATTCTTTCCTGGAACTGCACATTTCCTCAAATACGCGGCCTACTTTAGGCTTCCCGTGTGCACACCATTCCTGGAAACAAAGCCTCGCCTTCAAGTGAGCCCCCCGGACATGTTTGTTCCAGCCTGTCACATAACCACGTCCCCTGGGCCGCTCTTTACCACAACTACCAACCGAAGCCTCAATGAGTGCCCCCTTAATCGAATTATACAGTTTGTCAATGATTTTCCTATGACAATTGTTATTACATAACTTATCACAACATGCCTCCAATTCTCTAGGAAAATCAATGTGCTTCAACTTGTTATTACATATGTTTAAATATTCTTTTATTTCTGATAGGTCCCTTTCCCCCCATATTACTCCTTTCACTATATTACCCTTGCTAGCCTCACTTTCACTCATTTTTGGCACACTTTTATTTAGATTGCATACAATCTCTATGGGAAAGTGATCGGACCAGTACACATCATAATGTATTTTGGCGGACATAACTGTTTGCCTAGCAGCTGCTGATGTCACGCAGTGGTCTAGCCACCTTCTACACCCGTGACTATCACTCACATATGTGTACGAGTCCGAAGGCAAGAGCTCTGAGTCTATTATACACATTTGTTGCTCCAAACAAAAGCTATTTAATTCATTATAGAAACATGTATTCGGATGAGCGTTAAAGTCGCCTAACAAATAAGTCAAGTCCACCTGTTCAATATCTATGATCGCATACATTTCACTCAAGCAGTCCGTGAATTCAATTAGGTTATCACTCTCGTTAGTAGGCATATATGTCGAGAATACTAAGATGGATCTATTACCAGTAACAATTTTTATAGCCACGAGTCGAACACTTTTGCACTGTATAATTGAAACGCACGGAAACCGGTTTTTACGCCAAAGAAGCGCGACACCTCCGTGTGGACGACCACGCAGAACGCCCGCCGATAAATCCACCGCTGTATTGCCGTAGTACGCAAAATTGGGATTAATTGTACCCAGCATGGGTATGTCGTGCTGCAGAAGCCACGTTTCTTGAAGTGCGACGAGGTCAGCTGATTCACAGAGTGCCCGAACACAGTCCACTGATCGAGATACACCTTTACAGTTAAAAGATAGAAATGTGCAGTTATTACTTATATCTAAGTCTGCATGCGACATTGTTGCTTTTGCACGCGCATCAGATGTTTGTCTCGAGTCATGACTGCACATCCGCGGATCTGCCCGCGCAGTACTTGAACTTGAACGCAATATAGTTACATTTGCGTGCGCACTCGCATTGTGTGACATAGGTGATTTTGGTGGCACAACTGTATCGTCCGGGGTTGCTATATTGGAGAGCTGATTTAACATACGCGGTATTGGAGTCCCATCGTCGTTATTACTGGCCGCTTGTCCGCTTTGTCCGGTACTATGACTCACGCTGTAGGTAGATATGTCTCGATAAAGATGTGTTGATGTTTGAAGCGGTTGTTCGGGACTATTACACAAACCCATACAATTAAAGGATATAAACTTACAGTTACTTGTTGATTGTGGACTATCCATTATGTTGATCATCAAGTCTATCCTCATTTATCTTTCTTGGAAAGTTTACAAAACGCCTGAACAGTACGCCTTTAGGCCAGAAGTTTGCATTTAAAAACATATTTAGCTTATTTTTGGGCACTAGTACTTTGTAAGCATCGTAACCTCTGTCAATTTTAATATTCAACTTTTTTAAGGACACTGTTATTTGTGTCTGACTGTATACATGCGCAGTTATATCATTTTCCGTGGTGGACTTGCAGACATTATAGATAAACAATGGTATTTTGATGTCAGCCGCTTTAAAATTACCACTTGAATCGGTAGCTGCCGTGCCCATTTTTCCTATAATTCTATTTCTTAACCTTTTCCTCTGCCCATCTTTCCATTCCTCTGAGGATATTTCAGTTCTCCATTGCCCAGGCTCTTTAAGTTTATCCGCAAAAGACGGTTGCAATTTCTCGGCGCACATTCGCGGACTTGATTTCGCATTGTTCAAGTCTGTAGGTAACATTGTTGATTTTGCATCCGCTATCTTAGACGTTTGCAGTTCTTGTGCGCACATTCGCGCATCTGATTGCGCAGCGTCCGAGACTGCTGATGCTGTATGTGACATCGTTGGTTTTAAACTAGCACCGTTCGACATAGGTGATTTTGCTTGCACACCGGTGTCGGTATTAGTCATAACTGCTACTGCACTTGACACCTGATTGGACATACGCGGTATTGAAGTCTCATAGTTGTTTACGCTGATTTGTCCGTTACTATGATTCATATTTGAGGTAGATATTGGTCGGTATGAGTTTAATGGTAACGGCGGTAGTTCGTGTTGTTTTTGTTCAGGGCTATTTAATGTGAAACTACTGTTATTCGGGCTAGAAATAGGACCCTCGATATGTTTCAAACCCATAGGCCCGCTGTTGTAGCTAAAATTATTCGTTAGGTAGTTTCCTCTTCGTGTTGTTACATTGTCATAGTCATTACGATGCGTAATGGAGGCAAATTTTAACTCTTCTACATCTTTCTTTAACGTCTGAAAGGTATTCAATGTGACGTATCGTTCTTGTACTGTCTTAAGTTCCTCTTTTAACATCAGAATATCCTTAAGAAGACGCGTTACATCGACATGATCAAATGTGATCGGAGGTAATTTCTGAAGATCTCTGGCTACAAATATAGGGATACACTCCGGATCCGTCTGTTTCAGGAGTGAGATTATGTCGTCAATATCTTTATGCATTTTTTTGTCGCCCTTACGAATCTTAATTCGCTTATTAGTTGGTATTGAATCATATAACAATTTCTTTGCACTTAGTACTTCTTCCGGCGTAAACGCCGTCACACATATTCGACTTAGACTGTCCTCGTCCATGACATCGAGTTTATTTTTCACGAAGGCTAAAACTTCACTGATCACTAGATTACATCCTGTACATTTCACAACTTTCGAAGCCATTGTCACAATGCGTAGCGACGCAGGTACGCTGCAGTCTGACACACGCCCGTTACGTACGATGCGCGCGCGCTGACTGATTTAAAGGGTGGGGGGGGGGATTTACTAAAAATCCTGAAATACGTATTTTATTATTTATAACAAGGAGTCCCTATATAAATTTTCAGACTCAGATCAAAATTTGCGGAAGTCTCATACAAAGTTCCATCCCCTTACTTTAAGGGGTTGGGGGGTACAAGTTCCAATTTTTTGAATTATTTTGTTGATTGTGTACTAATACCAGCTTACATACCAAATTTCAGCTTTCTAGGACTTCAGGAGTCAGTGAGGAAATCGGCGTTTTGTAGATATCAATAAAATCTAGTATATAAGCTATATTAATTTTGTATTGAGCAGTTACTGCTAACGAAATTATACATCCCCCCCTCATCCCTAAGGCGTTGTAGGAAGGAACTGATTGAGGGATTTGGTGGCCGAACCGGATTGTTCCGATAGCTCAGTTGGTTAGTAGCGACGGGCCATGAATGCCCGTGGTCGCCGGTTCGAATCCCGCTCGGAGCATTCAATTTTTCCTTTATTTAAAAATGTGTATAAGCTATGTTACTGAAACTTTATATGTTTAATAAGTCCACTATTGACATCATATCCCGAGAATTTTGTTTATCTGGTATAATCCAAACCCAAGTTACGAGGGTTCAAAAAAACGACGAACCGCTTCGAGAAAAGGTTGGTAGTGCCCTTGCGTTGCGCTTCGCTTGGCTTGTCTTGGCGGGGCACTGCGGTGCCCCCAGATTATTGACTCTACACCCGAATTGAGGATATACTAATTTAAGGCTATAGCCGCTTTACGTCTCCATCATCAGACCAGCGTCTTAATAAGTCCGACGATAATGTAATGTTATACGCAAGATGTTGTACCCCGCAAGATTTGACCCGCGCATACTAACGAACCACGCAACAAGGCCAGTTATCAGTTGGCAGTTGTTATTATCAGAGGGACGTAATCAGTAACGTTTTGAACACGCGTTAGAACAGTTTAATATAAATAACTCGTTAGAACTAATAATTGACTGGCTTAACCACAACAACTTACATATAAATTTAGGCAAAACTAAAGTAATGAATTTTTATCAGAGGATTAATAACTTGACTAATTTAATGGTGACATACAAGAATCATACAATTGAGGAAACGGAATGTACAACATTCTTAGGTTTAAGCTTAGATCATAAGTTAACATGGAAGAACCAAATTGACATTATATGTAAAAAATTAAATAAGTATTCTTATGCACTATATAATTTGAATAAAGTAGTGAATCGGCCTGCAGTACTCACCGCCTACCACGCCTATGTAACCTCTACACTTAGATACGGCATCATATTCTGGGGTAATTCCACTGACCGAGAATTGGTGTTTAGGGCTCAGAAGAAGTGCTTGAGATCTGTTTGTGGGCTACAGCCAACGGATTCTTGCAAGCCTTACTTTATCCAATTTAAGATATTGACCGCATGCCATGTTTATATATTTTCGAGTTAGTTATGTATATAAAGTGCAACATCAAGCAATTTCCTGCTTTTAAAAGTATACGCCAGCGGCATAAAATTAATTCTAGGCCTTTGAAAACAGCTTTACTAGCAAAAAGTGCTTTCGGCATGTCACCGAAATTATACAATAAGTTACCAGAATTTATAAGAGAAACTGACCTGCCCCATTTTAAATCGAAATTATTTAAATTCTTAACAGATAAAGCTTTTTATTCAGTAAATGAGTACTTAAACTGTAGCGAAATATAATTATAATTAAGACTAATATACATATATATATGTATAAGCATAAATGCATGCTGCTCGCAAATTTGTATGCCTAACGGCCAAACATAGTGATACACATAATATTACCATTGTACCATCTTTGTTACCTATGTTTCACAAATAAACTTTACTTTACTTTACTTTAACTAGTTCAGTAACCCACTAGAAAACTGTAATTTGGCATCCATACTTACTTACTAATATTATAAATGGGAAAGTGTGTGTGTTTGTTTGTCCGTCTTTCACGGCAAAACGGAGCGACGAATTGACGTGATTTTTCAAGTGGAGATGGTTGAAGGGATGGAGAGTGACATACTTTTTGTCTCTTGCTAACCCCCCACTTCCCTAAAATGGAGGGTTGAAGTTTGTATGGAGCTGCGATATAAACGAGTTCCACGTGGACGAAGTCGCGGGCAGCTAGTGGATATATTTAAATCAATCACGCCGACAAAACAGTACAATTTATTCTAAAAAAAAATTTTTTTGATGGTAAGTACCTCCCATATACACGTAAAATGGAGATGTAGTTTTGTTTTCTCGATAATCCCATAGTGTTGTGGAATAATTAAAAATATTATGGGTTATAAGTACAAACAATTTTTCAACTCAGTGATCCGTTTGTGTTGGGCTTTAAAACCTAATTTTTGTTAGAGTCAAGTGTCCGGTTTTTGTTTCATATTAAATTTGTCATTTAGATAGATCTACCTAACGTACCTAATTGCAATGGGTGACGTGATTGACCTGCAGGTCGGCAAACACGATAACCTCAGTGGATAATGAGTACAACTTATCAGTAATAAAATTCTCGGAATAACGAGTTTCATCACAAGGCGAAGTTTGAAGCGCTAGAGTAAAGTGTGTGTCTTTCACACGAACTTATTGAATATACACTACGACATCGTGCTCTTTTCTCTGCACGAGCACAGCGGAGCAAGCTTTGAGGTTGGACATAAAATGAATGTCGAAAATGCAGCTCATGAGCAGCAGTCCCCAAAGAATCGAGGTTGATGGGCAGGAAATACACTATGACGAAGAATACATCTATGTGGTCCAGCTAGTCTCTTTGAGGAACAGACAAGACCAAAAAATCTAAAGACGCATTGACCATTCCTGGAAGAACTACCGGTCCATAAAAGATCTGTTGAAGGGAAACCTTCCACTGAAAATATAAGCGCTATGGTATCTTGAAAAAAAAATACGTTTTATTCACACAAATTAATCCAGCAAAGCTAGTATCAACAACAGATTAGCACCTCACATCACTGACATTTGATTGTTTCTCAGACAACTCAAATTAATGTTGAAATTAAATGAAAAATGAAACGAAATGACAATATTTATTTCACTAATAAACAGTGCTTTAAAAGGTTAAAGGTTGGGATTTCCTATTAAATAAGCATTACCTGTATCAGGAAGCCCCGCTCCTCCATAGCAACACGTTGTGGGTTTAAGGACATAAGCAAAAATAAAGTTAAAATAAACATTACTAAATTTAAATTGCTGCTCTAGAAAACTTAAAAAATATATTACGCTCAAGTGTAGTCGTTATATTGATTTGATAAAACGGCTTATAAAACTATTGATAGGCGATTTCCTAACTCTTTCTGATGTCACACAGATTTCCTAACTGTCGGCTTACAGGAAATCGCCGCAGTAAAAAAATAGTTTACTATGGAAGACACCTGCTGAATCCCACCCACCTTAAAAGCCAGTGGCCCCAAAACGCTCCATTTCCGCCCCTTCATTATTCACGCGGTGCCGAACGGAGCCGGGCGCCGTGCAAGTCTAATAAAGAGTGAAATATCCCTCGAAACCCTTAAAATCTGAGAGTTGGAATGCAGAGTAAAGTTTACTTTGCACCACCATGGTGAAAAATAAACGTACGGCCTGATGGTAAGCGCACACCGCAGCGTGCAGCGTATTGACGCCTGCAACTCTTTACAATCCTATTCCCTACTGCTTGAACTTATTTACTGTTGAGATGTAAAATAATACTTTGGCCAACAACATAAATAATTATGATGTTTTGAGTATTTCAAAAATATCCTATATTGTTAGGTCGAACCGCGACCCTACAGCGAACCAGAACCGAACACTATTTACTACCTAATACTTACATATTATTTAAGTACAATTTGCAAAGCGTTTTTTTATGCGCCTTGAAAAATTATGCTTGGTTACTTGCTTGAAAACTGACGACACAAGTCCTTTGCCTTATTATATTTGGCGTAAAATGTGTTTTTCCAACTGAAACATTTGACTACTTACATGAAATTTGGTCAAAGTACCAGTTGGTAAGCGAGTCATTGGTTAAACGTTCACTTGCCAAAGATTGGGTTTGTGTTATAATAATATGTCAAGAGTTAATATAGTTGATTGTTAACCAAGGGCTGAAAGGCACCCACGTGTGACGAGATATTTTGGCGCTCGAACGAAGTGAGAGCGCCAATGGTTCGAGGCAGAAATGGGTGACTTTCACCCGAGTTAAACACTACTTTTCATATCGAATACGAGGAAAGTAAAAAAAACACAGACGGAAAATTAAACAATATGTTTATTCAAAGTATACAATTCAAAAACGGCAGCCGCCATTACTGTGACGTCATCCGAGCCGAAAGAATAATCGGGTAATCGGCCCAACGTACTACACGGGCGTCTACCCGCCTAATTGCGAACTGAACCATCCGACGAAACATTCAATCGTCAGCTGAGGATCTTTTTATTAGAAAATCCATTGTATTCTGTGTGCGAGTATATGGACATATAGTGTGTTTGACATGGTTAAATTAATTAAAATTGTTTTAGGATTTGCTTATATTCTAGTTCTTATTTTGACGATCATTAAGAGATAACAAAATCAATATTTAAATATTCCTTATTTTGACTTTATCATAAATCGTTTTGTAATACATACATTTATGTTGAAATGTTGTGTTGTACGTGTGAAATTTCATTAATTTATTATTATTTTCATTATTTGACGATCACAAGTTAAATTCGTGTAAAGTTAATTTATAATGTTAATTTATTTTATGAAAAAAATGAAAAAATTGTCCCATCTCTCCTGTCCTAAAGAAAGAGGCAAATATCTGTCTCGCTCGCGCTTATGGTTAAATGTCGTAATTCGGTCACATGATATACAGATAATAAACCTACGATTTTAATTTTGAAAAAAAAAATATTGCTTATGTTTTTATAACCAAATGGTATTATATTCGTATTTCCTAAAGTCAAAACTATATGAATAACATACTTTCATAATTTAATTGTGATAGACGAAAATAGCCTATTCAAATATGTTCATACTATTTGTATTTATTATTAGTATTAGTTGAAGAATTAGAGGCTGTATGCGTTTCTGCCTTGGTTCACATACACAACTTTAAGTTAAAAAAAGCTTTTGTGGGTGTATTCCATTTGTCACCAACTCATAGACCCTAGTGAATATTTTAGCTAAAATAAAAGTAATGAATTTACAACATAAATTTATTTTATATTTTTTAAATAAATTCCATGAACTAGTAAGAATAAAATTATTTCCCTTTGTCAGTAGCGGGGTAAGTATTGATATTTATTAGAATTAATTCCCTCATAATGCTTATAAGGCGAGGACTAATTGGAATCCACTACTTTTCTGCACTAGAGCAGAAACGTATCACTATCTGCACACTTTTTAGAACAACAACGACCCACTTTCAGAGCATGAGATATGAAAAATAATCATTTGGCAAATGAATTTTTTCGAAAAACTGTTTGTGAAGTGAAACTTTGTAATTTTTTTTTTGGCAATACAGGTAACCCTGTGTTGAATACTTATCTCGAATTATCATAGTTCACCAACGTCAAAGGATGTAAAAGGGTATAAAATTTGGACAAACAGTATTCCGCGGAGAATTGAGTTTTTTTATGTAGAACACTCCCGTGACTTTCTGAAATATTATTGGGTCTTTCATTTCTACGAAAACCACAGCCTTCGCTTCGCTTCTTCTTCGCTTGCCTCCCTGTCTACCTTCAGGATTTCGGCCTTCAAGTTTCGCTTGCAAGACACCGGAAGATAATGAATGTCCATAGGGGTCATTGCTCGCATTGAGACCGCTCTCACAGGGTTGCGAAGAGCCCAATCCTTTCATTCCAACGAAAAGGCCTTGCTTGCCTCGCCGCTTACCTTCGGAACTTTGGCCTGGGGTTTCGCTTGCAAGACCCTGGGGGATGATGAGTGTCCGTCCATGGGGTCGCATTTAGAGCGTTTTTTGAAGGAATGCTTCGAGTTCATTCCAACGAAAATCACGGCCTGTAGCCTCGTTTGCCTAGGGATAGTGTGTGTCCGTGAGGGCTCGCTTGCCTCACCGCTCATCTTCGGTACTTTGGCCACAGGTTGCAAGACGCCCGAAGATAATAAGTGTCCGTGGGGGCTCGCATTGAGAGCGCTCTCTAAAGGGATGATTTGGGCCTTTCACTCCAACGTAAAGCTCGGCCTTTGGCCTCGCTGCCACCTGCATATTTAGTATATGTGGATAGTTAACTTTAGGCAAGCCGTTGGGAATCGGCTTGGATGGGTGCTCCGTCACTGTTGTCGCATGCGCACACATGTTGTAGCATAGCTAAAGTTTAGCATACTGATAATCAGACTAAATAAAAGATGGATAGTCGTCATATTAGCAGCCATATGATACTTGTATCCAGTATTTTCCGTGGTATTTTAAAGGCGATGATAGAAATAGAACGTAGATAAGGAAGTAAGCTAAAGTTTTCGTGTCGACATTCTAGAAGTAACTTTGAGAAGTTCGCAGCGTCCAGAGCTCGTTCTCGTCTTCATTCTGTTCTTCTCGTGCCTTGCTCGGGCCCCACACTGCCGCCGCAACTCGCTGCGGGGTGCGGAGCCACGGACAATTTTTCATCGGACGGAGGTGCGTTGAGTTGTGTTTTTTTTTTTTTTTTGGCTTGGTTCTGTGCAGCAGCCGGAAGGGCTGTTGCTGCAAATCATGGCTGGTCAGTGGGTAGTCTCCACTATGGGGCTACCCGACTGCCGAAAAGTTTTAAAGCGCGAGCACTCGGGGCGCGCGGGCGCCTCGAGGCAGTGTATGAATTTATCATGTGTCGAATTTACATTTAAGTTCTTGTTAAAAGCAATAAGTACTAATGTGGAGTGAGTGTCTGAGTGGAGGTAGGTCCCGGTAGCTGTCCGTACCGGGCCTGGTAGTGAGCTGCTGTGTTGAGTTGTGAAATACAGAGCAGAATTTGTATACAAACTGAGGTATTGGCATACAACGATGCGGACCGTCGCAGCGGGATGCGGCGGCGGCAGTGTGAGGACCGCCTTAAGCCGCGTTCACATTTGTCTGTCGTGTTGTGTTGTGATGCTCTCATTCGTGATGGCTGCTGTTCACATTTATCTGACGTGTTATGATGCATTTTTATATCAGTTCGGTCTTGGCTCTCAGAGGAGGATGTTCGTCGTCCATACTTCACGTGTGGCTATGACGCGTCACAACACAACACTGGCGCGTGCACACTAATCTGATGCGCTGTGTCGTGTCGCTGCACCGCCCCCCGCACCTCACCCGTTCTGACGCGGACTGGGATCGCTTGTGATGCGACACAAAATAAGCCGTCACAACACACGGCATCAGATAAATCTAAACGCAACCATATTAAATGTATGAAACCGATACCGTTCTGATGCATCACACACAACACAACACGACTAGTGAACGCGGCTTTATACGCGGATCAGTGGCCGCGCTGTGTTATGTTATGCGCTGTGTCGTCTCTGTAACGCTATGGGGGTGGCCTCGAGACAAATTATCGTAAATATTTTATACTCAGAGGTAAAATTAAAACATTTCAAGGTTATGTATCAATTAATGTTTATTTCCTATTAAGATGTTCACAAAGAAAAATATCTGTAACTAAAGATGTCGATCACAAAAACATACTATTCATTAGTGAAGTACTGAAATAATGTTTGAAAACTATAATAACCATTAAAATCGGCAGTAAGACAAACACAGTTTTGAATTGGTTTTACTACTTATCGTTTTTAGGATCTGGAACACACCTTAATCCTTGCATAGTGTATACCGGTGACCGGTACCGGTGTGGTGGTTCAGTACCGTTTGGGCATGATATTAATCTATAATTATTGCTGGGGATGTTACTGCTCATGTGTACGGAACCCTCCACCAGCGCCAGCGCCGCCGCGAGGACAACCAACACGCTTCCCAGCATTGTCGACCTGCAAGCATTGCACCACAAGATAACGCCATGTTTGAAGCTCTATTTAAGGATGCTTATCAAATATTCATAAGAATAACTACGATTAGAGGACGTAAGAAGATAAGAGAGTCAAAGGCAGTCGCAGGCCACAGCCGAAACGGCTGATACTAATTACTTATGATGTCACAACATTATATTCATACTGTTACGACGGGCTCAATAAGAGTTTTGTTGTCATAGTGACACGCCGTCAAGGTATTTCAAAATTTGCGATGTTGTCTAAGACATCTGTAGCCCAGTGGTACACATGCTCTTTTTAACCGACTTGAAAAAATAGGAGGAGGTTCTCAATTCGGTTGTATTTTTTTTTCACTTTTTTTATTTTTTTTATCATTATTTTTTTCAATGTTTGTTTTGTTACCTACCTCAGCACTCCGTCATTTATGAGCCGGTTCGTATTTTTTTTTTTTTGTTATGCTTCCAGGTGGGTCCCATTTTTTCAAAAATTCAGTTGGATGATGGGATCCATGAGGAATTGAGAGAACTCCTCAAATATTAGGCACGCGTGTAGTGATTTTGGTATTTATAACTCGTGTATTTACACCCGGAAATCATAAATTTGGTGGAGTGGAATTGATGATGAAGACCACAGATGACTTATGGAATTTCTCAATTATGTACTTAAAAATACAAAAGTATATCACAGATATAGTGTAGCTGAGCATTTTCAATAATTCGTGCACCCAATTAGCGTGAGTTGTTAAACAAAAATTAACTCGGTGTCAGTTTTGTAACGAAAATTAAGCATACAAATCAAGTGAAAATGAACTTTTTTCACATTTAATTAACGTGTATAGGCATCACTACATAGTATGCTTAGATCTTTAAAACTACGGATTTTGATGCGGTTTTTTTTGATAGATAGTGTGATTCAAGAGGAAGGTTTATTATGTATAATATATAGTACCCGTGCGAAGCCGGGCGGGTCGCTACTCGTTCTTAAATTAAACAGAAAAAGTTAGTTTTTATACAAACTGATTGCTTAATTGCCGTAACAAAACTGCGAGGTGCACGAATTATTGAAAATGCCCAGCTGTGTCAGCGGGACTAGTATTGGGTGCGGATTTAGTCACTTGTGTGAGTTAATTGAGTTGTCAGTACGTGTACGTGTGGACTTAGTGGACTTTGGCCTGTGTAAATAGCAGAACAAATCTATTGTTGTGTTAAAGGTATTATAACTTTATCCTACCCCCGTATGTTTAGATTATAATTATTTTTATCATATTATTGCCATTACTACCTACCTATGTAACACGGTTTGCAATAAATCATTGTTATTCTTATTCTTATCTTAATTTAATTTAATTTTGTATTAATTTTATTGTTTACTAAATAGTTTGTGAAAGTAAATGATTTGATTTGTATGATATATTTGTATTTGTATGTAATTTTAATGTTCTGAATTAAAGATATTTTATTCTACTTTATTTTTATCAATATAGCAACACTACGTTTTAAAACGTAACATGAGGAAAGTACCCAGTTAGGTACGCTGCTAAAAGGCAATATACTATTAGAGATAATACCTGTAGAGATGAATTTATACGAATGCATTTTGGCCCAGGCAAGCTGAAACGCTTCGTTCGCTTCGCTCGCTCGTTCTATCAAATTATCCTGTCCCCAGTCATCAAAAAAGTAATATTGTGCGATAGCTTAAAATCATCTTAAAATGAGAATGACAGATTCATGAATCGGGGTAGGTATATCAAGACAAACGTCACATTTTTTTAAAGTCGAGTATCGAACTTGAATTGGTATTTTATAAACATAAAGTCCGTATTGAATAATAGCCGACTGATCTCATGAGTACAATCGTAAATTAGAAATGGATACTACTTATATTGCCTCAAATCAGAATAAAGGCAACAAATCGACGGTCCCAAATAAAAGAGTCGGATCTGAAATATTTTGATTTTTGATTTTCACCGGCGCAATAAAAAACCTTAAATTTTTCAACCACATTCACAAATTTTCAATTTACTCAACATTTTCCGTAAACACTGTGATAAAAAAAATGTCGGTTGCGACAGTACCGACATTTCGCAATCTGTCGGATGTGCTGTGCCACATGTTACACGTTAAACTAAAGCGTGTTTTGTTAAGTTATCAAGTATATGTTCTGTGTATTCAATGGATAAATAAGAGTTTCCGTGTAACAACGTCGGTTCTGCTAGTTGCGACATTTTCGGATTAAACTATCCGGTTAAATAAATAAGAGGTTTTTGTATTTTTTGGAAACATGTATGCTCAAAGGCTAAGTAAAGAACCTTATAATAAGAAAACATTCGAAGTTGGACAGCGATATTCCAATAAAAATTATCAATTTCTCTCATATATTTTTATCGAAAACTTTGAAGGCTTCTCCTGTAAAGTAGCTGTTTTGCAGACTCTTTTATTTGGGTCCGTCGAAATATTCACTTCAGAAGTTTTAAAAACATTGTTTTTATCATTTATTATTCGGAGAACGAACAGCTAACAATTAAAAATCATAATATAATCTAAATATATAACTTAAGTAACAGATGTAAGACCTATGTAAGAAACAAAACTTATTATTTATTAAGTGATATACATTGATTAACCGTTACAGTAACATGCTGTCGCGCATGCTACTTCCTCACTTAAAAAACTATAGGTAGTGGTGATGTTGCTATTGAAAACGTCAATATCCCGCTCCTTATTTTTTCTATAATTACGTGATGTAAATGGAATTGAGAGGGGAGGGAAGTATCTTTTAGACCTGGATGGATTATTGAAGGAGAGCTTAGCTAGTTATTCCGGACAATCAATGTTACCATTTAACGTTTACGTTTTTACCTTTATTGTTTCAGTTCGTCGCCACGCACCGCTCGTAACCAAACGCAACTGACTTGTGCCGTTAGAAATAACAAAAAGTTGAATATATAGTACATTTATATCTAAAAGGAAGTTGAGTCACAGGAAAATCAAATCCGAATGCAGTCGCCACAGTGACTTATATGTATTGCGGTAACGTTCGTAATGGGTTGACGCAGGTCGGGCTTACACCGTTTCGTAATCGTGAAATTTACGTACTTGGCAATTACAAAGTGTTTATTTGTTTATTTTGCCTTTAGAAATATATTTTTTTGCAAACGTACTGAAGGCGAACTTATCCCTGTAAGAGACCTCTTCCATTAATTTTTTGAGCAATTGAGTATATTTTCATACTGCTTCAATTTACTCGTAATGTAGAGATAGGTACATTAGAAAATATGTTATACTCCTAATTCTGAAGAAGATTCAATGGATGAAATGCAAGTTTCATGATATTTAAAAAATATATACTTATTCGATTTATTTACAGTCAAAAAGATGTTTCGATTTAATCCTCACATAAGTACGAGAGCCTCTTGACATAAGAGCGATGAAAAATATTTATGAGCTAGCTGCGAGACCTGGTGTCGATCTTCGTCGTCGGACTGATTTGGAAACGGCGAGTGGGGAGGATCTATGGGCCTCTGTTACACTTAACGGATATGAGTGTTTAGTATGTGTAGTGTACCTCAAACCAAGTGCTGTTGATTCTGACTATTTGACGTGGTTCTGTAAAGTTGAGGACAATTCTTCAGATATCCATAGTGCAAAATTTATAATTTTAGGTGATCTTAACTTAAATAGTGCCAGTCTAAATGTGAATAATTACTATAGTTGGTTTTTGACGTTTTGTAACCTGCAGGATTATAATAATATTGTTAACATAAAGGGAAGTAAGTTAGATGTAGTACTGGTTTCGGAATGTTTGGGTGCAGTGAGAGTGTGCACAGCGTGCGAAGGCTTAGTTAGTCACGCTGATGTTTACCATCCTCCTTTAGATATTTCTATCTTCCCGGTGCATTCTGGAAAGGCCCCAGCGATCGAGCCAAGTAACATACAGTCGGCCACAGACTGGAACTTTGTTAAAGCAGATTTCCCTTTACTGTATGATCTCATCGCTAAGATTGATTGGAGCCCGGTACTGGCTCAAGAGTGCGCGAATAAGGCTGTCGACTTGTTGTATACCTTATTATATAGTTGTTTTGACTCCAGTGTCCCTAAAAAAAGTCGTACCAAGAAATCCAGCAGAATGTACCCAACTTGGTTCTCCGCGGATATTATTAAAGACCTAAAACTTAAAGGGGAATTACATAAGCAGTGGAAGGCCTCACGTGAAACATCAGTGTACAAACGTTTTAGTGAGCTCAGGGCTGATATTAAGAATAGAGCATCTCATGCTTACGATGCTTATTTGATTAACATTCAGCGTAACATAAAAACCAACCCCAAAACCTTTTGGAAACATGTCTCTAACTTGCGATCCAAAGGTGGTTTTGATCCAAACATTACCTATAATGGCACCTCATTTAGTGGACAAGCAGCTGCAGGTGCCTTCGCTGATCATTTCAGCGGCGTGTTTCTTCCTTACACGCCTCAACTAAATGCTGACTTGGCTGGTTCTGTTCCTTGTGATCACGTAATAAATATAACGGGGTTTTCGCTTCACGAGGTTGGTCTTGGGATCGACAAGTTAAAACCAAATAGTTCACTTGGTCCAGATAATGTGCCGCCTTATATAATAAAAGCCTTTAAGACCCAACTTTTATCTCCCCTTGGTCATATATTCAATCTGGCTCTTAAAACCGGGATCTATCCTGATTGCTGGAAAATCTCACGGGTGACGCCAATCCTGAAGTCAGGCGATAAGTCAGAGGCTGCAAATTATCGTCCTATCGCCATCTTAAGCTCGTTCGCCAAGGTCTTTGAGAGTGTCCTACACACTAAATTATATCACCTAATTGATCCATACCTGGATGATGCTCAACACGGGTTCAGGAAAGGTCGCTCCGTCAACACAAATCTCCTATCACTTGTGGAACACGTCTCCAGGAAATTGGATGAGGGTTGCCAAGTCGACGTAGTTTACTTGGACTTTAGGAAAGCGTTCGACCAAGTTGACAACGACGTACTCTTAGAGAAGCTCTCCTCGATGGGTTTCGCGCCGTCGCTCCTGCGGCTGTTCGCCAGTTACCTGAGGGATCGCTGGCAGTTCGTTCGCCTGGGGTGCTACGATTCGGGTCTTTTTCGCACGAAGTCTGGGGTAAGTCAGGGGTCCCTCCTGGGCCCCTTTTTATTTACCATCATGGTCAACGATCTTCCCAGTTATCTTAAATCTGGTAAATCCTTGCTGTATGCCGACGATATCAAAATAGTGGTTGACATTAAGAGCCCATTGGATTGTGAGAGTATGCAAAGCAATTTAGATGCGATCCACCGCTGGAGTAACAGGAATCGCCTCTATCTAAACACGTCCAAGTGCCACGTCATGAGTTTCACCAGATCTAAGCAGGGAATACTGACAAATTATTTCATTGGCGGTGAAACTCTCAATCGTGCTAACTACATGAAAGAAGAAGGAGTGGTTTTCGACCCTGGGCTCACATTCCACGACCACATGCGCTCACTTGTAAAAGAGGGCTTTAAACGTTTAGGCTTCGTTACACGTAACTGTAGGGACTTTACGCATGCTGGGATTATAAAACTGCTGTATTCTGCACTCGTAAGGTCTAAATTAGAGGCAAGTTCGTGCGTCTGGAACCCTTATGAGTCGACGTATGCCCTAATGATTGAGAAGGTGCAGAAATGTTTCCTACGCTCCCTTTATAAAAAGCTTTACGGTTATTACCCGTTTATGTACCCTACCGCTTATCTGCAGGGTACTCTCGGCTTTAACTCCCTAGCCACGCGCAGACTGTTTGACCAACTGATCACAGTCCTCCGTGTACTCCGAGGTCGTCTTGACTGTCCTGGTCTAGTCAATGACATTTGTCGACTTTTTGTTCCCGATGGTAGGATTCGGTTTTGTGTAGAGCGGTTGCGGCTTTTCGCCGTGCCACTTGCCCGAACAATATCGCGTCGCAACTCCCCCATTTGCCGATCCCTACATGCTCTCAACAAGCTCGACACTGTGCAGCTCTCCTGTGATGTGTTTGCGGATGGCTGGCCGGTGGTTGAAAGAGGATGCTTGAATCTGTGTGAGATGATATCCTAGCTTGTATTTATATAGTTACATCGATGGTGTCAATGTCAAATAGAAATATAAATGTTTATTGTGTGTATCATGTCTCATGTTTTGTGATTAGTTTTAGTTACTTAAAAATGTAATGGCTTAGGGTAGTTCCTGTAATGTTACATGTTTTTTCTTAATAAATAAATAAATAATAAATAAATGAGTAAGTTGTATGCACCATATTTTTACACTTGACTGGTTTGGTGGTCCCCAAATATTAACTCTGATGAGGGTAACAGTGCTGTGGACAGATGAGAGAAATGCAGGAAGAGCCAGGTCACCTGTACGCCGAATGCCCAGTCCGCCATATTTAATTGGCAGAGTTGCCTGGGGCCAAGTAAGAGGATTAAAGGAAATGTTTTAAATTACTCACAGAATCTTTTAGCACATTGTCAATTGATGATGTCAAAATAGGGAATTTCCAAACCGGGCAGCACCGAAGAATATATAAGAATTTTGGGGAGAAAAGACATAAGCGTAAAATGTAAATGGCAATGTGAGGGTGAATCTTAAATAACATTACATTCTCCATATTATGTCCATATTCATTAGTGAGATACAACTACCCCGAATAATCGGCAGCTAGCTATCTACAGTTTATATTGTCAACAGGTAACCGATCGCAACTAAAGAGTTCTCCGAATATACAATTCATTACTTTTTTCATTTACCATTTGATGTTATCCAAATGTTTCAGTTGTCCGATTGTTTTTTACCGCTACAGTCAATTGAGTTTTGGCTTGTTACAACTTTTGTTTCACAGCCAATCATTACTTTCCGCATTTCATACGTTTAGCCAAATGTTCATTTTGAGTGAAATTCAAAGTAGTTTTACAGAGACTCTAAGGCAGGTCGGTGTAGGTACGACGACGAGCGAAGCGAGGAATGTTAGGTGAACTGTGACCCTACAGCGCGCGAGTCGAGCGAGCGTAGCGAGCGTGTCGCGGCAGTGGCCGGCGAAGCGCCAGAACCGAACACTTTTTAGTGTTCCGTACCAAAATTGGTCCGACGGAACACTTATGCGATCACTAGGAGGCCACAGCCAGTTTTCTCGAAGACCGTTTGACATAGGAAGCTGAAATTTGGTATAGATACTTATAGAAATGTATGGCCTAAATACATAAATAAAGTCAAAAAGGTGTAAACCCCAATAAAGGGGGCAGTTTGAGGGGTAAGCAATTTTATTGTTGGATTCTAAGGAGGGGTATCATTCGAAAGCTCGTAAAATTTTGAGACGGTATACACATTTTGAGTTATTTTTACGATAGCTCTTAATAGTGTAAAATATGACCAAAGTAACTTTTTTTCATACGGAACGGTTCTCGAGTGGTGACCACGTACCGGAAGGCGCAGCGCGGGTAGACCCCCTACAAGGTGGACCGATGACCTGGCCCCGTATCATGGTGCATATGATAAGGGGCCTGGTAAAGGTCGCGGGAGTCCGCTGGATGCGGGTGGCGCAGAACTGGTCATTGTAGCACTGTTTGGGGGAGGCCTATGTCCTGCAGTGGACGTCTTTCGGCTGATATAATGATGACGCATCAATATCGATGAATATTTTGGATTCAGTTAAACTACAAACAGGAAACAGTTCAATCAATTAAACGATTCAGTTGAGAACTAAAAAAAAAAACTCCTATTTAATCTTCTTATATGCGGTTTTGTTTGGGTTACTAAAACACACAAATAATACTATGCTTAATAATGGCTTCAGATCTCAACACTACAAGCGGCTTTTGGTGTTCTATATTTTAACAGTTCTACATATTGTTGACTCTATTTGTTTAAAATCTAGAAACAAAATAGCATCAAAGTACTAGGTTCTTTATTTGATTTAAAATTGGAATACCGAGCTGTAGTGGTGAATCGTATTCTTGCCTTATGGCCGGTTCCAATAATCAATCCACCGATAGTTTTCCTTACCAGCAGTTACATTTTGACAGATTACCCGTAGAAAATGTGTGAAAATGTAACTGTTAGTAAGGAAAACTATCGGTGGATTGATTATTGGAACCGGCCATTAGAACGTTCAAGTTTGAGAGCTTGCTGCGAAAATTTTGAACCCGACACCTAAAAATGAGACAAGCAGCGTTTAGTTAGTTTCAAAATCCGGAGATAAAGTATGAATCATTTAAAATAACTGAATGTACGGAACACTAATTGCTGAGTTCCGACTCGCACTTGGCCGATTTTTTACTACCTAATTCTTACATATGTACTATAGTAGCTACATAAGTAAGGGTCAGGTCGCAAGAAATAACTTGATAAATAAACGTTGTAATTATTTAGTATCGATTTATTTAAAGAAACACACGTAATTAATAATAGAATCGTATGTACCTACACTTAAACCTTTCGTAATTTACTTTAAGTTTGTGTTGGATTTAGTGACCCTTTGTGTCTTCTTAAAGCTTCTGATACTTAAATGTATTAATGCCTATATTCTGCCAATTTTGAGATATCAACTTCTCTCTAAAAATATTATTATTCATGACATTATCATCTAAGTACGTTCCCTACGAATAGACAATTGTCGCTGTTCTATTGCACTACTTTTGGCACTAGTTACAATTCTACAGAGCAATCCAGCATGTCCATCCGCCAGCCCATTGTGATCTACCTCTATGGATACAAGGGTGTCTGATAAGTTCGTAAACACGTTGTCTATTCGTTTGTAAGTGGAAGTTGTCACCAAATGTCTAAAGTTGTAGCACTTTAATAATGTCTTTAGAGCTGTACTATCATCGTCATTTGATAGCAAATTGATATTAAAATCTCCACAGATTACACACTTCTTCCTGAAGAAGTGATCAAGTATTTGTTCAAGTTTTTCCATAAAAGTTCCTAAGTTAGAATCGCGTGGACTATGATAGCAGCATAACACACAAATATTAGTATCGCAATCCCTAATTCCACACACTTCAAAGAACTCCATTGAGTATAATTTTGTGCATATTTGCAGCTTCTCGGTTTTTCTCTCTACGAGCTAAGATATGACTAAATACCACCTCTTGTTTATTAAGGTTCCGTAGTCCACTAGGAACCCTTATAGTTTCGCTTTGTTTGTCCGTCCGTCTGCGGATAATCTCAGTAACCGTTAGCACTAGAAAGCTGAAATTTGGTAGGTACTAATATGTATATCAATCACGCCGACAAAGTGGTAAAATTAAAAGTGATTTTTTATTTTTTATTAGGGGGAGTGTTTTTTTTTTCATTTCAACCCTAACGTGTGATATATTGTTGGATAGGTATTTAAAAATGAATAGGGGTTTGCTAAAATCATTTTTTGACAATGTTAATATTTTCGGAGATAATCGCTCCAGAAGTAAAAAAAAATGTGTCCCCCCCCTCTAACTTTTGAACCATAAGTTTTAAAAATATGAAAAATATCTCAAAAGCAGAACTCTATAATAAAATTCTAGGAAAATTATTTTGAACTTGATAGGTTGAATAGTTTTTGAAAAAAAATACAAAAACTACGGAACCCTACACTGAGCGTGGCCCGACACGCTCTTGGCCGGTTTTTAGTACTAACATTATAAGTTGCTGTGTAATATTCTGGAAAGTTAAGAAGAGGCGCTGACAGCTTATTGAGAAAGTGCTCACTAAGTGCTGAACTTCAGGTGAACTGTTCAAATATAATTCTAATTCGGATGTTTTATTGCTGATACCACACAATTTTTGAGTAGTAAACTTTATTACGTTAAATAATACATCATATAAAATAATATAAGAAAAAGAGGAGGAATTTAATGTTCTATGGTGGGTAATCCACAGCCGTCTTCGCATCCAAATCTTTCTATTCTTCTTCTCGTTCCTCTAATTCTCATAAAGACTGCTCTGATGATTGATACTTGTATTTTGACTTTGATCCAGCTTATTATTTGTGAGTATGGTTTGTTTCACATAGCTTTAGAGATGTTTTCTTTATAAAGGATTCATATTCCATTCCCACAATGCCATCACAGGAGACCACAAGCGGAGTAAATGAGGCTCTAAGATCTTCTGCAGCCAAGTCGTATTTGCGGTATTTGAGATAAGTTTTGATGATACACATTAGTAAATACTTTATTCTCGTCTTTACCGACTAAGCTAATTCTGCTCTCGCTACTTTTGAAGGGAATCGTTACTGTCTCGAAAAAACTGGTTTTCTGTAGGAACAATGTCAGCAACCGTTGAGAGAGTGTGCACCTGTCTAGTAAATTCTTTGAGGCTGGAAGAAACCGACTTCATGCCGAATTTAGTTATTCTACCAGAATAGCCCGAAAACATATCCAACGTAAGGTCGCGGTTCGTGGCAAATAAATTAGTAATAATAAGTAATAGTAAAAGAGTTGGTCTGGATGACAGGGTAGATAACTAATAGTATAGATTTTACTTCCCTGAATAGCGTCCCTGGTAATCTGCAAGCTCTGCCAAATAGAAAGTTTATATCGTTTCGTGTTTTTTTCTCCTTCAATTGCTATATGATTATCTTATATCTCTCCTTGAGTTTTAACACCCATAGGTATATGTATTTAGCACCTACGTTCACCCAATTTCTAGAATTTAAGAAATATGAATGTTAGGTATGTATTGCTGTCTAATTCCAAGTTCTAATTCTTCAATAATAATTCATTCTTGTGACAAATTGCTACATGTCTAACGGCCTTAAATTTGGTTACAGATACAATGCTCAGAGGCGTGCTGGTTCTTTGCGCGGTGGCACTGGCGCTCTGCGTGCTGCTGATGCCACAAACTATAACCGCACACATCCCGCAAACAAAAGTAATATGCAATCGCGGTTACATTCTCAAACCAATTGTTTCGGGAAGACAGGAGTGTGTTCCTGATCCTCATCAGAGCTAAATCTTAAGATATCAAGGCGCGTTGATGCGGCGCTCTCTGGCCGGCCATGTTCCACACATTGATTTGCGTTTTGTACTTTTTTAAGGCTGTCAAAAATACGAAATAAATAAATAATTGTATTTATGAGAGGCAAGGATTTTATGAATAAGGGGGCTATAGTTTAGATAACCCCTAGCCCGCAATGGCACAAGTTAGGCTACTAAGTATTCTAGCCGAGATCGCAGATAGGGCGATAGGCTGAGCAGTGGTTAGGCTCGCATTTGGAGTATTAGGCGGGCCCCTATATTGCCAACATCTATATACATGTAACAACGCTTGTTTACCACCGCAGTGGTTTAAAACACATGAGCTAAAAAGATTTTAAAACTTTTTTCACAACTTCTTCAATAAGAAGTGAAGGAAACACGGAAGTCCTGGATTTGCTCTATAAGTAGCTGTTTTCTTTGAGAACCTTTGAGGAGCAATCGACCAATCCGCTGGGGCAACAAGCGGTAACTGCATCACTCGGCTTGCAGTCGCTGGCCACAGAGTAGCGCACAACAAACAGACCACTCTCTAAATTAATACCATCAAAGTCAGCCTAACAAAGCAAGCATGCAGACTGTAATAAGTTTCTGTATTTTTTTTTTTTTTTTCGGTACAGTCGAAGGCACCAATATGTATTCACCCAAAGTTTCATGAATGTGTATACTAAACGATATGATACAGAGAGAAAGAATATAATGGAAAAATAAACCATCTTCGTCTGTAGCCCCCGACAGGATTCGAACGTGCGACCTACAGTGACGGACGTTGGTAGGTAGCTCAGTTGGCAGAGAGAGCAGTGTAGCGTTAATAGAAAGGTCGCAGGTTCGAATCCTGTCGAAGGCTACAGACGAAACTGGTTTATTTTTCCATTATATTTTTTCTCTCTGCATTATATAGTTTAAAAATGATCGGGGTAACTTCCTCGTTAAAAATAACACGAAACAAAAAATACTTAATCAAATAATTTGTTTCGTTATAAAGGTATAATGTGTATACTACAACCTTATTGTTGCAGAAATAAGGTCTGCCTACATATTTTTGAGACTTTCTGGTGTAGGTATACATATTGGTGTCCTTGACTGTACAAGTTTTTATCGCTAACTGTACCTTTCTGTAAAGCGTCAACAACTACTACTTGAGACGATTCTAACGAGCCCAAACTTAACGGGGTTACGTCTGTTAAGTCCTGAACATCCAAGGCCACCTTCTGTCTCCATCATCAGATCAGCTCGATGGTACAATAATATTGATTTGTCATCCAAAATTTCTGCTCAATCGGTTGAAGACAACAGCTTCAAAACAAGGAATAACGGTGAACAGGATAATTATGAGAATAATTCATACTTCCATACAATGCTATTACAAATGCGAAAGTGTGTCTGTCTGTTACCTCTTCACGCTTAAACCGCTGAACCGATTTGGATGAAAGGACAATGGGCAAATTTGTATGGGCACTGTCCCCCCCCCCCCCCCCCCCCCCCCCAACAGAAATGAAACATGTCTCATTTAATAGATCTTGGCCAACTGATGATTTTTTTGGTATGACGAGAATCTCCCTATGTATGGGGTTTTCTTGGAAAACCGTGTTTTGTTTTTACATATTTTTTGCTCATCTCATTGAAAGTTACAAAGAGAAGGTTGAAAAAATATTATGTTACTAACAATAATACTTCACAAATATATATTTAGGACAGAAATCTTTTATATTATTTAATAGTTTCGGCTAAAAATATACTTTAATATAAGTTACCTATAGAGACTCTTTAAAAGACAACATGTATGAATATAGTTATATCCAGCCAGTGGGCTAATTCCGTAATGCATTTGAATTTCGAACACTTATATTCAGCCAGTGTTTCAGTAAAAACAAAACACGGTTTTCCAAGAAAACCCCATAAATATGGCGATCCTCGTCATAGTAAAAAATCATCAGGTTGCTAAGATCTATTAAATGAGACATGTTTCATTTCTGTTGGTGGGGGCGGACATTTCTGCCCATGGTCCTTTGGTACAGAGATAGTTTGAGTCCCGGGGAAGGACGTAAGATAGTTTTTACCCCAAAAATCATCCCCTAAGGTGATTAAATGGGGGTTAAAAGTCTGTATGGAGCTACGATATGAACGAGTTCCACGCGGACGGAGTCGCGGTGAGAAGCTAGTCTTATATAAATCGACCTTGAGACTAGAACTAGTCCCGAACAATTCAAAGCTCGTATTATGGATGCTTGTATTAAAATATTTATTTATTCTCAACAGTCTCTCACACAAACTTACCGGGTTCGACCCCGAACTGTCAGCTTGGTCGGTAAGGTTGGGCCAAGTTGGACTCACTATTTTAAACAACGATGTAACACTGTATATTTGTTTACAATCTTTTATATCTTGCAATGTATGTAACCAAAGAGAATATAACCACTACGTTTTAAGAGGCGGAACTTCATACATTGTTTTAAGGCGAGTTGCTTCGGGGTTCTTCTAGGATATGTGATTTTGTAAACGGTTTTATTTTGAAAACCTACATATTAAAAATTAAAAAAAAATGTATTATTATATTTAAGACCTTTATCTAGTTCCGTCGGTTGTCCGTTACATAATTGGATAAACTTTGATCGATAGAAAAAAATGCCAAACATACCTCTATTCTCATCTTAAAACTGACATTATTCCAATCTTACGTAACTTGATGAATAGAAAATTACACCAAAATAAGCGTCTATGATGATGTGAGTGATGTCGGTCATAATATTTTTAATTTATTAAGACATGTCTTTTTTCACCCAAAATCAACGAAATTATGGCACAATTCACTCCCGGTCCGTTCCCGCTGCACCGCGGCAGTCCCGAGCGGAACGCATTGGAGGTCGGACGTACGCGCATTTTCGCAGCACAGCATTTGTTAAAAATGGGTAACAAAAAAATTAAAAAGAAGATATCGTCACTGGGGCTTCGGAAACTGAATAAGCAGAAAAGGTTAGTACATAAAAAAAACGAATTCCCGTATTAAATACATCAACCACACACACGCGCGCGCAGATTACACCGCGTACACTTCCACAGTTACACAGTATAGAGAAAAACAGTACGAGAACTACTAAACATATTTTATACTATAATAATTATGTGATTAGCATTACGAAATATTAAAAAAAAAACCCTTGACACGACACTCACTAGTTTCCACTGAAAAATAATAATTACGAACAGTATACAGGGTGGAAATAGATTTTGGGTCAGTGAGGGCAGCTACCAGATCCCGTGTTGCTACCTGAAAATGGTCTTAGGAGAGCTTCCTTCGATTTCAAATTAATGAAGATTGGCGTTTATAGATTTTGGAAAAAACATACAGGTTGCGAGAAAATGGTCATTTTGACAAACTTTTTTTTTGATGCCAATCGATCCCATTCCAGTCCAGGATCAAAAGCTTGTATGGGACCAAAAAGAAATTTCCGGCTAGAAAAGCCATAAATCGTGAAAAACTTTCCCCATACAATTTGTATGAAAATGAAAAAAGTTTTTTTTTACATGTATTTTTTTAATATAAATCGATTCCATTTCTATCCAGTATCAATAGTTTCCTAGGGGTTAACTTTCGGTGATGTACAAAAAAGCCAGAAATTAAAGAAAACTGTTTTCATACATTTACTATGAAGAAATAGTGAACCTTTTTAACTTTTTTCTGTCACGCTTATCAGTTCTGTTACATCGAAGGATCATAGAGTCTGGCTAGCGAGTCGTGTCCACAGCATTTTTACCAAATTCTTTATATGGCAACAATTTTACCTATCAAATAAACTGTCAGTCATAAGTATACCTATTAATCCGCCATACATTCGTGTTACATGCGTATTTTTATAATTTACCGCCATTTTCCAGGGACACGACTCGCTTGCCAGACTCTAATACGTTATGAAAATCACAGTAATAATTGCAATCACTCACTCACTCCGTTCACTTTTTCTTCATAGAATATGTATGTATACTGGATAGAGTGTAATCGATTGACATAAAAAAAATACAAGTAAAAAAAAACTTGTTTCATTTTCATACAAATTATATGGGGAAAGTTTTTCTCGATTTATGGCTTTTCTAGCCGGAAATTTCTTTTTGGTCCCATACAAGCTTTTAATCCTGGACAGGAAAGGGATCGATTGGCATAAAAAAAAGATTTATGATTAAAATTCGTCTATGTGATTGATTTTAAAATGATTGTTAAATAATTAGTGTTTTTCTACTTTGTGTTTTCTTTTATAGGTTTCTGCACCCGTGGGTGCCAAACGGAACCATATTACTAAGTCTATACCAATCAATTCAATTCCATCTGTTTCTTCATCGGACCTTTAACTGAGTTTTCCCTAAACCCGCAAAAAATCTTAAAATATGCACCGTTATAGTGGACAAGTGAAATAGTAAAATAAACAATACAGGGTTTTTTCTGTAGTCCGAAACCCGTACATAGTTCACATCCTTCACAGATAGCAAACTTGACCCTTGCACGGTCCAGTTAATATACGGCGATCGTAAGATCACTTTACTGTGACCCGTCTTGTCTGTGCAATGGCTGCCGCGCGTTCACGTGCTCGACGAGCAGGTCGGGGCGCGCGGGCGGCGCTTCACGGATTGCCGCGCACCTCACCCCCTCAGATTGCTTAGCGCGTCGAATCATATCGCCTTAAGATTATCTGGTGTGGCTAGGTATAGGTACCAACACCAACGTAAAGAAAATATTGCCAATATATTATATTCTGTATTAGTCTGTATTACATGTATGCTGTGTTTTGTTAGGTTGGCCGCAATGGGATTTCGTCCCCGTACATTTTTTCATTATAAGAGTTTCCAAAGGCTGTATGTAACTGTTTGTTCGGGTGGAATCTTGCAACGCAATTTAGAAGCTTTAGCAGATTCAGCTGAAATTTTAGGTCCGAGTACGAGTTAGGTTATTATCGAGCTGATCTGATGATGGAGACATAAGGTGGCTATGGGAATTCAGGACTTAACAGACGTAACCCCGTTGACTTTGGGCTCGCTAAAGTCGTCTCAACGAGTAGTAAAAGTAGTAAAAGCTGGTACCAGTAATGATTTTTTTGACAGAATATGATTCATATTTTCATAGTGGTCCCTCTTCCGATTTCTACGTCTGCGTCTCCGGCATTCCGGAAACGCTTGGGAATCGAATTTTAAAGCCCGCTTTATGGAAATTGGCGGCAAAAACTCCGCTAAAGAAAGGGAAGTGGGAAATTTACTGAGAATTTTTCATTGCAAACGATTTATTGATTAAATTGAAGTCTCGGCCAGTTTGTTACGTTCGCGCCAGGGCGCTAAATGGTTCTCGATAAAATTTATGATTTGCAGTTAAGTAGTTTCTTTTACCCCGGAGGCACACGGCAGGCACCTGCACGGCCTATAGAAGCTTGTGACTTCTGCAATGCTATTCTGTTACTGGTTTTTACCTCACCCGTCATCCCTAGTATATATAGAATTGACGCCGCGATTCGTAGTAAGTAACCCTAGTCAGAAGTCCGGTTTACACTGGTTTCGTTCGAGGTGAGGTGACAGGAAGCGTTCAGAATAACCGCCCAGACTCTTCTGGCGTCTTCTGATTAGCGTGTTGCCTACTCTTTATGGATATGAAGGTTCGCTGTGTTGGCGCTACAGGTAGTAGCAATCAATCCAACTAATATTATAAATGCGAAAGTTTGGATGTAAGTAAGTTACTCAATCACGCTCAAACGGCGCAACCGATCGGGGTGAAATTTTGCACGAATATAGTTCATAGCCTGGACCAAGATAACGAATAGTTGTCATCCGGGTCCACGCAGCGAAGTCGCGGGTGGAAGCTAGTTGTAGATGAAGTTAAGGAAAGGCGATTGCGTTGGTATGGTCACGTTCTCCGCCGCCCGCCCTGATGACCTGGTTCAAGCAGCCCTCAGGATGCCGACGACTCCACGGCGCCGTGGAAGACCCTCCGCTTGGTTGACGACGGTCCACCTGGACGTGCATAATCGTGTTCAGGGAGGTGCGGACAAGGGAGCCGACCCCAGATGATGGAATCCTGTTCAGGAGACGAAACTGCGACCATGACCGGTGCAACCCGTCAGAAATGAAGGTGAATAAATAACGCGTTAGGACCGAGAAAAACAGTAATTTAAGTACGAGTACAAAACGCGAGAGTCTAAGTGTCGCCCATTGGACACGAATTCCTGTCGTACGTACACGTACAATGCGGGTCGTACAGTCGCCATCAGATATTTCGGAGCGGCCGAGGTGCTCACAAATATCGGAACACGCCTCTATTGTCGAGGCATTAGAGACGTGTTCCGATGATTGTGAGCACTTTGGCCGCTCCGATTTATCTGATGGCGACTGTACGAATAGAGTGCGCACACTGAATACCTACGTTTACCTGCGTGAAACATGTCAGTGATTTGTTGACATTGACCTAGGGTTTTTGGTGCAAAACGAATAATTTGGTGAGGTAGGGCATAGCGTAATGTCATCCCGCTCGAATTTGAAGCAGCCCAACTGGGGAAGTACCTCCGCCTTGAAATAGTATTTAATTCCAAGAGCAGTATTATAGCAAATATGAAACAAACTGAAAACTGCAAACCAAACTATATATAAGTCTTCAAATTTGTCAGTCCGCTCCTTATATACACTTCAATTAGCTACCTTCGTAAGAAACAATACTAACATATTCGAATTTAACAAAAGTTCACGGCGCACAAACCAACTAGTCGCTCCAGAACCAATACTAGACATTTATAAAAAGGAACCATATTACCGATCAATAAAAGTATATAATAAATTGTTCCGGCCGAGCAAAGCTACGCGCCTTCACAAAGTTGCATAACACATATCGTCAGGCGCTAAAATAATCTACGGCTGTCAAAATTACTTGCCTTCACTTGCAATCCGGTCTTGTTACAACCAGCATGATTTATTTTAATTAAATTGTCAAAGATACAATTTTGGAGTTTATTTGAAGCTTCCTTATGTCCGCTAAGACATAAATTACCCAACCATATCAAGAACATAGACAGCAACAATTCATTTATAAACCGACTAAAAACACTTCTTTTGAAAAGATCATACTATTCTGTCCAAGAATTCATGGAGGATAAAGTAGCATAACGATTACCTGTAACTTGTAATTAATATACCTACTTACTTCTAATAAAATAACCACTTGTAGTTACTATGTAATTATAATTAGTACTTTGTGCGTATTAGAATTTGATTTGTGTTAGTATTAATAATTAGTTTTTATGAACCATCTTTGCAATACCCTGTTCGGGGTCCATGTTATGCTATTTATTACTTATTTTTAAAAAAATGTACCATGGTGAGCAATAAACGAATATTATAATTACGATATTATTTTTGGCCGCGACTTCGTTGGCGTACAACTCGTTGAATCACAGGAGCGACATTAGAAGATTTTGCTATTCAATTGTTTCAGGCGCAGTACTATTTATGACTATCACAGAATCTTCTACTTCCCGTTTTACCTTACGGATATTTCCCGGTATAATAATTGCCCTCCCTCGTCACGGTCGTGACGACAAAGGGTTTTTACTTATTTTAATAGCACCGGCGCTCTTCATATCGGGCCTTCAAGGTACCTATAGATAATACTTTATTTTAGCACTTTAAAATTCTTATACAAAACTAATAGGAAATGCTATATGGTAACTCATTGGTACGCGCCGGGATTCCAACCCACGACCACCATTTGACAGCCGCATGCCTGAACCACTAGGCTACCGCAGCAAAAGCAAGTAATAACATAAAATGAAATTAACGTTCTATTAACTAATCAAAAGCCCTCCAAACAAATATCTGAACAATTTATAAGCTATCAATCAATAATCTTACCTAATAAAACAAATATCAGACCAATAATATACGAAAAACTTATTTCTACATCAGAAAGCAAAATTTATTGCTTTATAAGTGGATTAGTGCCCATCAAAAATTCCACCGCCCTGAATTTGGGCACAATTTAATTTGCGTGATTGAGGTCCAATCCTCTGAGGTATTTGAGGTCGCGTAAAAAACGTTAGGTACTTAGTTGATTAATTTATTCTTACGATTACGTACACAATAATAAAAACAATATAGCTATTATGCTATATATAGAGGGTATATTTGAGTTAGCGTTGAAATCACATTTGCTTACTACCCAAAGGTTGCCAAGAAATCGCTTCTTAGCGATTAACACCTGTTGATTACCTCTACTAAATGTATGTTCTATACTGTGTTACTATTTGAAGCATGCATGTTATAAAGTGGATGTGTATTGTATTGTATTGTTCATATTGTTGTGCGCGTTCATTATGATTATGACTATACCCAATGAAGTAGGTAATATAATAACTACAACTTAGAAAAGTTGAAAAAGCCCCGACATTTTCATTTCAAAGTCCAATATCTCAAAAACGGCATAACAGATTTTCATGAAACATGGCTAAGACCACTCGGAATAAAATTATCTATGACACAAAAAAACCGCATTAAAATCGGTCCATCCGTTTGGGAGCTACGATACCACAGACAGATACACAGATACACAGACACACAGACACGTTAAACTTATAACACGAGGGGTGTTTGTCATTGCGTCGGGGGTTAAAAAAGAGGTACACAATTCGTCTATACGAAAATCCGTGTTTAATTAAATATGGCCACCAAATCTGACAGCCTCCATTGACGACGCTAAACTGAGGCAAGTTGGTGCAAGTGACTCAGTTTTAGTGTGCCACTTTTGGAGCCCCTATAACCTATCTACTTCTTTTTAGGGCTCCGTAGTCAACAAGTCCGCCTGTCCGTCTGTCCGTCTTTGACAACTACAACTAGACAACTGTAATTCGGCATAGATATATAAATCAATCACGCCGACAAAACAGACGATTTTTTTTTTATGTTACCTAAAACACGTAAAGTGGGGTTAACTTTTTTTCTCGATAAACCTATAGTGTGGGATATCATTGGATAGCATAACTAATAGCTAAGCCTACCCATCAATTCTTTTGTAAGGGAGTCCCTCTGCCAACAAACTGTCCTGCAGTTTGGCAGAAGAAAATGTCGTAAAACATGGGTTGTTTAAGTGAATACATGTTTCTTATTCTTATTATTATACTCATACTCATACGCCAAAGGCGTGGCCTTTTTAACTGTTACTTTGCTTGGTTTCGTTTTTCGATTAACCAACACTAACTTTAAGGTACGAGGGCTGCCTTTTAAGTTCTGTCGTTTGCAAACCTCCCCTGATTGCATAAAAAAGAACTAGTGTCACGTTAAAATATTTGAATTTAGAATTCGAAAACAAAAGATGGACTCGAAATCGGCCCAACCGTTTTAGTACAGCGTTCGTTCAAAGTTGACAAGTCAGTTGTGAAAATGGAAATTTCGAAGGAAAATTTACGTGCGATAATTTTTTACAACTTCAAAAGGGGCTTAAGGCGACTTCAGTGCTTCGAAGAGTTGACTACGGTTTTCAATGATAAAGCACCATGCCTTCGGACTGTGGAACGCTGGTATTTAGAATTTCAACGTGGTTGCTCTAGTCTTGGTGATAGACATCGTGAAGGTCGACCAAAAACAGCCGTAACCCAGGAGAACATTGATGCTGTACGGCAACTGATCATCGAAGATCGCCATGCGACATACCGTGAGATAGAAGCTTCCTTAAGTATTTCAGGGACCAGTGTTCACAGTATTTTGCATGATCACTTAGGCGTAAAAAAGTTGATCTCACGCTGGATACCACATTTACTCAGTGAAGACCAAAAAACGGCTCGCGTTCGATGGTCTCGCAAAACTCTGCGGCAATTCAACCGAGGAAACTCGAAACATGTTTACGACATTATCAGTGGTGACGAATCTTGGATATATGCCTACGATCCCGATTCTAAACAGCAGTCGACTGTTTGGGTGTTCCAAGATGAGCCAAAACCGACCAAAGTAATACGCTCACGGAGCACTTCGAAAAAAATGGTCGCCACGTTTGTGGCGAAAAGTGGCCACGTTGCCACCATCGTGCTCGAGGATCGTAAAACGGTTAATGCTGACTGGTATACCACTGTCTGTTTACCAGAAGTCATCGGCGAGTTTCGAAAAAATAACCCAAGACGTCGTATAAGACTGCACCACGATAATGCGAGCTCGCACACCTCCCGGCAAACTATTGCGTTTTTAAAAGAGCAAAACGTCGAAATTCTGGAACACCCGCCGTACAGTCCAGACTTAAGCCCTAACGATTTTTTTACTTTTCCAAAAATCAAGCAACGACTTCGTGGTCAACGGTACCAGACGCCTGAAGAAGCGGTTGAGGCATACAAAACGGCCATTTTGGAGACCCCGACTTCGGACTGGAATAAGTGTTTCGAAAACTGGTTCGATCGAATGAAAAAGTGTATTATATATCACGGTGATTACTTTGAAAAACAATAAATACCATTTAACACTTAAATTGTCTTTAGTTTTTCCAAACGACACAACTTAAAAGGCAGCCCTCGTAAATGAGACTTTATGTAAAAGCTCTCAAAGTTCTATACAACCTCACATTACTTCTTTACTATAGGTATTCCAAGTTGACGTGGTATAGATTCCAATCATCAGTGACGAGATGATTGATGATTGGTAATGATCTGACAATATTTGCATAATATATACTACGACGGAGCAGTTAAGATACTTGATCATGTATTTTTTTGATTTAAACTTTCACGATTCTCACAAATTATATTTACTAAACGGGGCTTATAATCAACGTATTTATTAATCTCTTTGAGGCTCCCCGAGTGAGTGTCCGCGCTGCTTTGACAGCTAATGACTATTTTACTATTTTCCGCTGCGGCCAGGGGACCGAGCGCTCGAAAATCAAATAAAAGTAAATACGTTTGTAGTGTCAAAATGGCAGGCACTTACTTTCTACCAATAGAATTTAATACGAGTGGTCAATACCACTCGTTTTTAAATTTTCTATTGCTATTTCAAAATAGCATTTCATAATTTTTGTCAGTTTTCGAGTGAAAGAGTCGAGCGCTCGAAAGTCAAAAATCGGTCTCCTGGCCGCGCCAGTGTGATGCAGGCTTAAGCCAGTTCGTCCCGCGACCAAGGATGTTGTGACACATCCGAAACCTCGGGAAGCCTCTAAGAGGTAAATAAATACGTTAATTTTATTGTACGCGATATCTCAAAATTGGCTGAACCTATCTGAAGCGGAAATAGGTGTTTTTTTTAGCGATTTAGCCGATTGAAACAGCGATTGCCTGAAATATGTACGCTGTATATATTTTTTTATGTCAACCCGGCTTAGTACGGGTTGCACAGCACAGAGAGGTTCCACAACACTTCAGGAGCTCAAATACCCTCTGCCTCTCGGATACTGCAACAACGCGTCATTGCTTTAACTATCCATGGATCAAGATCATTCGTTCCTTCTACTCCTTACGGGATGGGTCGTGAGTACAAGAAAGCTTATTTGTCAGTGAGCACGAGGAGCTCGTAGTGTAAAATGTGCGTGTCCAAATGCGTGTTTGTGGTGATTTTTACGATACTTTTCTACGATGAAGGTAAGAATTTTAATGTAAAGTCTAAATACAAAGTTTGTAACCTGTGAACAGTTTAAATTTCATGAAGGATTAAAGGTGATGAGCTTTTTACTCTACTGTTATAACTAGTGCCTTAGGAGTGGTATAACTAGTGATGTACCTACGTACCCAGCTTCTTTAATGTTTGGTAGGTAATTTCCTATTCAGGTTAGAGAGTAAATTATCTACATGTTTGTTTATACCTACTTTTACCTAACAAAAGGTTTATAGTAGTTAGAGAGTTTGAGAATATTCTTAATAGCTACACGAAATGTTCATGTATCTTTCCAATATTTAGTGATTAGGATAAAAGTCAAGAAAAACCGGCCAAGTGCGAGTCGGACTCGCGCACGGAGGGTTCCGTACCATTCTCTATAAAAACGGCAAAAAAAAACACGTTTGTTGTATGGGAGCCCCCCTTAGATTTAGATTGATTTATTTCACAATATACAATTACAATATTTATTTTATTTATTTGTTTTTTTTTTTTTATTTTTTATTAAAGCTAGAATGAATTTATATTATGATCGTCAAAGAGAATAAGAATTGTAATAAAATGTCAAGTTACATTTGGTTCAAATTATAGTCACAATTAATTAATAGGCAAAAGTAAATAAATGACTAAGATAATATCACATAAAGATCGTCAGATTACAAACTTAAATATTTATTTTATTTTGTTTTTAGTATTTTTTGTTAAAGCAACAACAGAAATACATCATCTGTGAAAATTTAAACTATTTAGCTATCGCGGTTCTTGAGATACAGCCTGGTAACAGACAAAACGGCAAAAAAAATCACGTTTGTTGTGTGGGAGCCCCCCTTAAATATTTATTTTATTTTGTTTTTAGTATGTGTTGTTATAGCGGCAACAGTAATACATCATCTGTGAAAATTTCAACTGTCTAGCTATCGCGGTTCTTGAGATACAGCCTGGTGACAGACAGACGGACGGACAGCGAAGTCTTAGTTAGGGTCCCGTTTTTACCCTTTGGGTACGGAACCCTCAAAATCATAGTATGTCGTTGTGTAGTCCCCAATTAGGTAGCTAGGTAGTGCGAATGCAAAACGAATGTTTTTAGGGTTCCGTAGTCAACCAGGAACCCTTATAGTTTCGCCATGTCCGTCTGCGGCTTAGCTCAGTAACCCTATTACTAGAAAACTGTAATTCGGCATGGGTATATGAATCAATCACGCCGACAAAACAGTAGATATAGACTACTCGCTTTGGAATGTAATTAAAAGAAAAAATCATTTGCTCAAGTTGTTTACCGTCTACTGTAACACACTTCTCTTAGAGAGAGGTGGGCACAGCGGGATGGCATCACGCTCATATTTGGAGCAGCCCGACTGGGGGAGTACCTCCACCTTACAGCAGACCGTAGCCACAATACCAAATTTAGTCAATCATAAGGCAGCGCGTTTGCGCGGGTAAAATCTTCAACGCCCATTGGCCGAAATTTTGCGCGTGACGCCGGCAGCTTCGGCGCCCGCCATTTTGTCTGGCGCCATGAGCGGGAAAGCACGAGTTCACCTGTCATTGCATACCACGCACCACATCACCTGTCACCTGTCATTGCATCTTACGTATAGTGCAACAAGGTACTTGTCAGCGCTCGTCGGCGTGAACGAAGATTGCCGATGTAACTTATATTTGTGGCTCGTACTGTACTTGTACTTGCTCTGTAGGCATGTGGTGTTGTTCCTGGTGGTGAGTCAGGTCGCCTGAGCTAGCGCCCGAGGATGTTTATGTTGAGAGTAACTGACCCGTGTTTCTCTCCAGCTATCAACACAACGAATCCTCAAATCAATAAAGACAGCCACGCGCTTGTGATTCTTCTGGGATCGCAAGCATCCATAGGCTACGGGGTCTACTTACCGTCAGTATGCTTGTTTGCCACCGTCATGGCATAAAAAGAAGCTGTACACTGGCAAAACTTATCCTCAATCTTTCTCTTCATCACAGTGAACACCCAATACCACCTCCGCATAGTCGGTGGCGCCCTGACCACCATCGAGCGGTACCCAATCGTGGCGCAGCTGTTGCTCGACGTGTGGGGCCGGCGCGAGTACGAGCAGCACTGCGCGGGAGTCGTGCTGACGTCGCGGCACGTCATATCGTGCGCGCACTGCTATCAGTACAGCGCGGGGACGGGGCAAAAGTGAGCATCAGATGCGGCAGAAGTACATGGACCGAATCCGATAGGCAGAACGCTTGTAGATGGCGCTTCAATTGGCTTATTGGTTCTTGGAACTCTCTTATCCTAAACGAAGAGGCCCAGGCAGGTAGCCTGACCCATCATTATGAGCTCTGGTGCCTCCACCCACGACCAATATGGTAACTCTTTGCCGTACGAAATATCTCAGACGTCAACTGTATCTTGTCAGCGTGTTGAAACGACAATGTAAAGCCAACATTATTTACTAGCGACATCTCGCGTGCAGTAGCACAAGCGAAGGAAACGGGATTTTGATATAATTAGGTGTTATAACGTGGATTTTTAACATTTATTCGTTCAAGGAAAAATCTACGATCTCAATCCAGTTCATTATCAAGCCTTTTAAGTCATACACTAAAATATGCGCCACCGTCTATGCACAAGTGGCGCATTAGTATGAGAATATTTAGTTCCAGTAAACGCCGCAGTGCAGTTATAAAATGAGCTATTGGAGCTTCCCTGCACGCGACCGTCTTCGGCGTCATAGACAGAATTAAAAATGTTAAGAGCTTTCAAATAATATATGTCTCAACTGTATACACCTTGGGTACACCGCCCATACTAATTTGCCCATTCTCCAAACGAACCACAGGACAGGAATAGAACAGGATCATTTGGATTCGGTCTTTTATTTATTTTTTTATTTATTTTTTATTTCTTTTGTAGGATGATTAAGGCCCGGCGCCCACTACCCTACCGGCATGGCATGGCAAGGGAAGGGATCGCGCATATAAAATCCACATGCCTAAGCACGCCTCGGCAATAATTTGTACTTCCCGAAGGATCCCTTGCCATGCCATGCCGATAGTGGGCGCCGGGCCTAAGGGATTACATAAAACATAGTATTTTGTCTTCTAATGGATATAGGATTATGGTACTTCTAATATTTACTGACATTATTTCTACTCTGGACCGAGCTGCCCTCCAAAAAATATATCATTTATCCCTATGTTGGGTTTTTTCGCATGACTGCTGCTAAGCGAAGATCTGAAAGATACTAAAGCGGCCTTTATAGACCTGGCCAAATGTAGTGCACTAACTGGGGGGAGGGGAGGGGTTTTAGTCAAACTATCTCGCCCTAATGAATGTAAAGGCCGCTTAAGACATCTTGTACCCTCGTCATGATCGTTCTCTGATATCACAAACTGCTTTTTCCAGCTACACTCTCCCCAAGTACTGGAAAATCCGCGTGGCCTCATCGTACCGCAGCCAGGGCGGGGTCCTCCACAAGATCAAGACGATCGTCATCCACCGAGACTTCGATAAGTACTATTACACCAACGACATAGCTGTGCTGGTTGTGGCCAAGGCCTTTGAGCACGGGCCTGGGTTGAGGCAAGGGACGATCTCGAAGCTTGGAAATGAGATCAAGACGAATTCGTCTTGTACTGTTGTTGGGTGGGGAGCGACGGAGGTAAGGGTCACTTTCCTATTGTAGTCACTATGATATTCAAGGTGCAAAGTTTTATTGAGTTAGGCAAGGGCAAGGGACCGCCGGTTCCCATGAAGGGACGAAGGGATCAGAACAAGCTAGAGATCTTCACTCAGTTTTAAAGTTAATATCATTCGACATACTTGGATTTTTAATAAATGTAGTCGGCAGTAGGGAAGATGGAATATATTCATTTTTGCTTTCATTTAAAAGAATCGCATGTAGAACAGACCACGAAAGTATGTAAAGATTACAATACTGTAATTTATATTTTAAAAAATCCTGTTACAAACTGTCAATTTAAACTTTCGCGCCTAAACGGACATGCAGTTCCTGTGAGGTCCCTCATGGGGCATCCACATTATGTGATTTTGCCCCAATTTGTCAGCCCAACATGTCGAAGTCATAATTGGGTGTAGAGTACAGACGTAACTACTGCAGCTACAATTTCATTCAGTGTGGCCAGTTAACAGTAAGAAAGTGAAAATGGCCGCATTCAAACGGTCCTGCGAAGCGGACTGCAAGATTGTTACTAACCGATGAGATAGGGCAGACGTCTATCATGGGACGGCCGCGACATACTCTCGATTTTTCTCGCACTACCTATACCTCATGTTCTAAGTGTTCTAATAAGAGAGAGACGGAGAGTGCGAGAAAAATCGAGAGCTCGCGCGCCGTCGCGTGATAGCCATGCAGCACACAAAAATCGAGAGTATGTCACGGCCGTCTCATGATAGACGTGCTGTCTCGCCATATCTCATCGGTTACTAACAATCTTGCAGTCCGCTTTGCAGGACCGGTTGAATGCGGCAATTTTCGCTTTCTTACTGTTAACTGGCCACACGGAATGAAAAAGTATTTGCAAAACACCTGTTTAAAAAAATTGACAAAATTACAGTGTTACTTAAATATTAAAACAATATTCTTTAGGATATATATTTTTTTTCGTTTAAAATTTGAATGAATTTTGTGAGAAAAAGAATATTTGGCATATCATGCCAATTCCATGGTCCATATTGTGACTTTCATGCAACTAGTCGGACAACTCGTTTGACGGTAGGATCGGCAGCGCAACATGCATCCACACGATAGCAATTAGTCAGATTCTGATGAATTGGGCTGACAAATTGGGGTAAAATCACTTAATGTAGATACCCCATCATATGTGTCACTCGCCATGTTTGTTTGTCCGTGGTTCGTCCCTAGATGTTATAGAGTTGCCAGTTTTGACTTTTGAAAGGAGTGACGTCACCAAACGCTGATTCTTGGATTAAAACACGTTCCGTTTCACATTACTTCAAATCGTAATTATTGTTTGAAATTAGTATAAACTGAAGTAAAAACGTTTCAGTAGTGTTTTTGTTTCGTTTCAGTTGCTATTTTATGTTTTTTCTACATTTTGGTCACAAAATAATGGTAAACTAAATATTATAGCTGCTTCTTCCCTATTAGAGTACCTACTTATCATGTTTCCGAAAACTGTTTTAATGCCAAGTTAAGTCAGCCAAAGGTCCACAATCTGTTTGAGATTAACAAAAGCTACCCAAAAAAAATACTCGGTTAGGAACCTACTTTTACTTAAAGTTAAGTTACTCTGAAAGAAAAAGTCGCCTAACAACACAGAAGATAACAATTACCTCGGTTATGTTTCATTTAGGTACTTATTGGTGAGCAGTAAAGAGGATTTGTGTTGTATTGACATACTTTATTGTCTTGCACCTTTAACCCATTTAAACATTCCGTCCTGTATACAAGCAAAACCTCAACTTTTAACAATAAAAGCACTGGTTCCTTTGATTACGATTATATTACACATTAATAAATTACAAGTCATCGACCTTAGACATTATCCTAGACAAAGAGAATTATAATATAACCACTACGTTTTAAGAGGCGGAACTTCATACATTGTTTTAGGATTCCCTTATGTCTACTACCAACGTAAAGAAAAATGAGTGCACTTTATAGCCTTGTAATAAGGTGCTAAATTTCTGTGTTTGGTTAGGTTGGCTAAGATGCGAGCAACTATCCCGTACATTTTGTCATTCTATGAGAGTTTCCAAAGGCTGATCGTAGACGCGCGAACCGCCATGATGCTCCCGGTGTTGCCAATACGCCCATATTAATAAGGCGCGTTCAGAAATGCCGCTAACACAACATAGGCACTTCTTTTTTCAGAGCACTGGAATGCTATCGGAACAACTCCGATACACCACCGTGTACACGGTAGACCGCAGTCTCTGCTCGCACAGATACAGCAACATCAAGGCCATCATATCGGACTCCATGCTCTGCGCTGGTCATATAGACGTGGGCGGTATTGACGGCTGCTTCGGGGACTCCGGAGGCCCATTGCTGTATAAAGGAGTGGTCGTTGGACTGGTTTCCTTCGGGTTCGCTTGCGGGCATGCGTACTATCCGGGTGTATATACGAAAATATCTAGTTACACTGATTGGATTCTTAAAACAATTGCTACTTATAAATAGCTAGGTTTTCCCGCGACTTGAACAACGGTATATTACCTTTCTAGCCCAATTTCATACTCTTGGGGGCTTTCGAGATAAGAAGTAAGTTAGTTTCCTATCATCATCATGTCAGCCAAAAGACGTCCACTGCTGGACATAGGCCTCCCCCAAAGAGTTTTTTTGGGGACATTTTTTTTTCTTTATCGGGATCAAGAGTGCTCATTTCTGAACAGGACAACCAAAAAATCTTAAATCTGAGAATAAAAGTCACACTTTTGAGTGAAAGCGCCCTAATTCTCTCTACAACTCAGATTTTTGTAAGCTATTTATAACATTTTGCACATTTGTTTTCACTTCATATAATGTTTTGTTACCTAGCGCTAAATACTGTAGACTAATTGTTCAGTTAAGTTAAATGAATACATACGTTTCCACATTTTGTAACCCCCAGTTAGGAAATCTCACAAATTCAGTGTAAAAATAGTGATTTCACAAATGTTTACTGCAATGCTATCGGTGGGAACCTGTAATTGGCTTTTTGTATTTTTTCTATACAGGGTGCCATCGGAGACGTAATCAGAAACCACTTTTTCAGACCTGGTAATTGATGGTCATTTCAACATAGTAGGAGTTACATGAAATTACCCGTTCTTTTTTTTTGGTAATTTAGTCCTAAATTAAATCGCTGATTCACCAAATTATGGTTACCCTATTTATTTAATCAAAACCTCTTTGGTTATCTTTCAGAATAGTTTATAATTATGACAATTTAAGTTTATCTTTGCATCTCTTTCTTGGTTATAGGGTGACCACGCTGTTTAGAGGACATAATTTAATTTTAAAGATTGCATGATTAAGTTTAAATAATGCAACTAACCACCTCCATTCCTGTGTCATTGTAATCTCAGTTTAATGCTTAATTAAGTCTTGTCATTTCTGATTACGTCTCCGATGGCACCCTGTATAATCAATGTGTTTCTGTAGCTGTTGGTTCTCCAAATAAATAAATAAATAATAACTTATCTAGTAATTTGTGGACCATGTTGTTAGTCTCAGAGTTAATACTTGTTTTTTTTATACTTTAAGCCCAAAATCCAAATAATAATAAAAAAACTTTTGAAAGACTTGCACATTTATTCCAACTGTCATGGACATTAGAAAGGCTGGAAACAACTGTCCTCCTGCAGGCCGCCATGGCTCGGAGCATGTGGTGATAGAGTCGTCGTCAAAGAGATGTATACATATTTCGCTTTATTACAATGGAATAAGGTGCAAAAGTGTACACATATCTTTGAACTCGACTGTACCACGTCAGGACCGCGCCCATCGGCTCGTTCTTCAGGTTCCGGAGCTCGTGGCGACCAGAGGCCGGAGGCCCATTTGACACAGTGAAAGTTATTTATTCTTTTCTAGGCATATTTCATGCACCTATTAGTCCAGGCAATGAACTGACAACTTGTATGGAAAAAATGTCAATTTTGGAAATAATTTATAATAGCTTATTTATTATGTATAACGGATATATTATCAATTAAATACACTCGGCGTCAAAAAAATCGCACCTTTCCTAAAATTCGTTTCAAGCGATTATAACTCCTAAGATCTTTACTTTACTCTATCATTATTAGTATCATTTGAAAGCTAATGAAATCCCCTATTTGAAAACGGTAGGAAATCGGCCACCACCCCCATAAAAAAAAAAATCTGGGAAAATGTGAAACAATGTGTATTCTGATCAAAATTACAAAGAAAAGGAACAATACAAAAATTACATTAACAATAACAACCCTTAAAAATTAGTCTTAAAACCTAGTGTTGCCTCCTCTAGCCCTCCGAGCAGCTTCCATGCGGTCAGTCATGGACCTGATGAGCGTCACGACGTGTTCCTGGGGAATGCTGTCCCACTCCTCGATGACGGCATCTCGAAGCTCATCGAGAGTGGCAGGAGCTGGATCACGGGCCTGAACTCGCCGTTTCAGCTCGTCCCAGAGGTGCTCGATAGGATTGAGGTCGGGGCTTCTTGCTGGCCAGTCCATAACCTTGATGCCAACTCGACGTAGGTAGTCCTTGACAATCAAGGCTGTGTGACACCGGGCGTTGTCGTGCATGAACTCCAAGTTGGCGCCGACAAAACCAGCATATGGGACCACATGCACTTCCAAAATCTCGGTGATGTACCGGTGAGCAGTCAGAGACCCCTGGCCGCGACCACCTCCAGCTCTGGAGACGCACACGAGGTCTGTCTTGCCGTCGATAGAGATGCCGCCCCAGAACATGCAGGATCCTCCTCCATAGCCGACGGTTTCCACGGTGCAGGCTGGTGTGAAACGCTCCCCTGGTCGCCTGTAGACTCTCTTACGCCTGTCGTTGGTGTACAGGCACACTCGGGTTTCGTCGGAGAACAGGACATTCCTCCACTGGTCGAATGTCCACGGCACGTGCGTTTCGGAAAATCGCTTCCTGGTCGACCGGTGGATGGCAGTCAATTGGGGGCCTGTAGCATCTCTCCGGGCTCTCAAATCTTTTCTCGCTGCCTTCTTCTGATAGTGGAGACGCTGACTGCTGTACTTGGAGTAGCTCGAAGCTGCTGCTGCAGCTCCACAGCGTTGGAGAAGCGGTTCCGCAGAGACGTCGACACAATGTAGCGATCATCTCTGACGGCAGTGCAGCGACGTCTCCCGGATCCATGTCTCCTGATGTAACCTCCAGTCTCTTGGAACTGTCTGTATACCCGTTGCACTCGAAATCGGCTGATGTTCAGTTGCCGAGCAACTTCAACCTGCCGTAGTCTGGTTTGCAGTAGGGCCACCACTTGAGCTGCTTCTTCTGCCGTGGTATCCATTTTCACTGGGTTTTTTCTTGTCGGAGCTCTTCAGGTGTGACCTCTGTGACGTCTGGATAGCGAATAACCCATAATTCGGGAACATCAGTCGGCTCACACAGCCTCTTGGCTGTGGAGGTAGCCATTTCAGGGCGTAGCCCTCTGGTGGCGGATATCTGCTCAGCCCGTAATAACGGGCCGGTCTTTAGGGGCCTTTTTTGGGCGGGTTCGTTGGCCAGTCTTGGCTTTGTGGTCCGTTGGCCATTCGGCGGCTTTGGGGTCACGTTGGCCGGTCTTGGCATTGTGGTCACCTGGGCGTGTGTCAGGGGGCATCAGTAACCCATAATTGACTTTAAACCCCCTCTTTTATACGCGTCCAGGGTGGTACAATTAGTGAGCCTCCAAACGCGTACATCGCCACTTTTTAATCAAAGTGCTGGCGATTTGTGGTTTTTGATTTTCCGTAAACAAATGATATATTTTTTTAAAGCTTATTCATTGAGCTTTTAAATGATACTAATATCGATAGAGTAAAGTAAAGATCTTAGGAGTTATAATAGCTTGACACGAATTTTAGGAAAGGTGCGATTTTTTTGACGCCGAGTGTAGTTACCCAGCGACAAAATCCGACAAAATTTCAGACATCGAAAAAATGATAAGTTAACTGGCTTCTAAAAAGTCAGTAAAAATATGAATAAATGTTTTTGTCTTTATTTTGGTTCATTTACATTTGCTCTATAATATTCAAGATAAATCGTACAAAAACAGATAATGCATGCTTCATTTAAATCTACATAATTACTTCCGGGTGGAAAGTTTGTCGGATTCTTGACTAAATCATCTTAGAATAACATTTTCAAATGAAATCAACAAAAAAAATGCTATTATAAATTAATGTTTTTCAAAACCGTATTTTGCCTGGAGTATATGAATGTCGATAAACTACCACCGGTATGGAAAAAAACCGGCCAAATGCGAGTCGGACTCGCGCACGAAGGGTTCCGTACCATTATCTATAAAAACAGCAAAAAAAAATCACGTTTGTTGTATGGGTGGCCCCTTAGTATGGAAATATTTATTTTCTTCTGTTTTTTAGTATTTGTTGTTATAGCGGCAACAGAAATACATCATCTGTGAAAATTTCAACTGTCTAACTATCATAAAGCTGGTGACAGACGGACAGCGGAGTCTTATTAATAGTGTCCCGTTTTTACCCTATGGGTACGGAACCCTAAAAACCTGCCACAAGAAGAACTGGCGAAAAAAACTCAGCGAGGCATAATTTAGGTACAATAAACTAGTACTACAAGCAGACGTCACTCTAACAAAATGAGTTGAAAAGATGCTTCCGCTTGCATTACACCTAACAAATGTTTATGAAACAGGCCCGAAGCCTTATAGGAACGAAGACACGATTGTATCTTCGTACCTAAAAACCCACCTTCGTACCTTATAATAGGGATGATGACTAAGATTTTTTTGTGACGTCATTCGAACCAGTTTTTGGACAGGAACAAATGTTTGTATGGGAGCAACTACAATTAAAGAACATAAATACCTAAAAAAATGAGATAAAGATTGACCTCGCTGGCGGCAGCGCGAAACGCTTCATACTGTGTATCTATACAATTGTGACGTCACATTTGTATATTTGTAGTAATCGTAGTATGGAAAATCAGGTAAATTGTTGTTTCGGTGGCGAAATACTGCGTTTAAGTACATAGTTGCCATACAATATTGTTTCTAGAAAAGCGTAAGGATTCTATTGGTAACTTTTAATTTACTCTTGGACAATAAAAAAATATGTTATTTTTTCTAAACTTTCAAGGTTCATAACTAGAGATCGGAAATTCGGGAGCTTTTATACCTAAACTTCGGCCCCAGTACCTACACCGCGTTGTTGTTAAATAGCATGGAGGCGGACTCAATTTAATTTTACTAATAAATTTCCAGGGATTTCCCGGAATATCGAAAATTAAGATAACATGAACACATACGTATTAAAGTATTTAAATAAACTATTTTAGTTGTTCCTATTTACAAAATATTATTTATATCACATATTCATTTAACTAACAGTTAGATAACATCAAACCAAAATTGTTTTGTAACTTTTATTAAAAATAATGGTACAAACGTAAGTAACTCTGTTGAATCAATAAATTAAAACATATGTACATAGCCACACAAAAGTGAATAGGTAATCAACCTGCAGCGACACACGTGGTATTTTTGCATTTCCGTCCTTGTCGTTAAAACTGTTTACCAACGTGTATGTTGACAAAAATCGCTGAAAATAGTCATAACCTAAAAAAAAGGTAGGCTTTTCATGATACAATCCCGGAACTTAAATAATTAAAATATTATTTTGAGGAAGCCGACTCCATACTTGCTTCGCTTTTTCCGGGATTTTGCTAGGTTTAGGTATAAAAGCTCCCGAATTTCCGATCTCTGTTCATAACTTTTTATGATTTTAATTATATTTTATAATTTATACTTTACTACGATAATTTGGTGGTTTACTATCCAATTTGCATTATTATGTTATCAATTTGAACATGAGGCATCATGCCTATTCTACAAGCGTACACAACTGCTCAAAAGGCCCACTCGTCATTAGCCATGAGTTGCCAATTGAAAACTTATAAAATTGTAACTTAACTTCACAAAATGGGCCACAGGGGAGCGTTATGACCTTCGCGTTTCGAGCGCTTGAAAATTATTTACGAGTATAGTACATTGTTTGACGAGGGGCATAAGTGGAATATTGCGAACAAGAATCTATCAGAAGCCAACGCCGAAGGCGGAGGGCTTTTGATGACTCGAGTTTGCAATATTCTTACGCCCGTGTTATACACAATGTTTTTCATCACATTTGCGAGGAAACAAATACATTTTAGATGAAATGAATACAAATCGTAATAAAAACTGCAACATGTCAGTCGTCCATTTTGTTGAATTTGACGTGAGACGCGTGTGGCAAAGACCCTTCGGTATACAGCCACGATTTGAAAACACTTAATAACATTTTACATAGACACTAAGTAACTACATATTAAATCTGTAAATAATTCAGTTAAACATGTTTAAATTGTTTTTTAAGTTTAAATTTATTTATAAATACGTTTTCAGACATCGTATTTGATATAAAACCTCTTTGCTTTGTAACTGCCGCATGAGTGACAGATATAATTTAAGACAAAAACCATTACGCCCGTGGGCGTAACACAGGCTATTACACCTCTGTATGTCTGCGCATTATGAAGCACTTTTCGAGCAAGTGTGATGAAAAATACTTAAAGATTTTAGTGTCAAAATTGTGAGCACTTTTCTACCGATATAATTGAATACCAGTCGGTTTTCTGTTCTATCGCTATTTCAAAATGGCATTTATTCCTTTTTGACAGTTTTCAAGTGAGATAGTCAAGCGCTCGAAAGCCAAATTCGCCAACTGGTCCAAGATTGCTAAGAAAAGCTATTGTGAAGACGCGATGTCATATCATCATATCAAACACAGGGCAAGACTTTAATTAATTTAATTTCCTCATCCACTATAAAAAGGCTGGTTACAACTGTCCCCCTTGCAGGCCGCCATGGCTCGGAGCACGTGCTGGTACCACGCCAGGAACGCACCCATTGTTTCGTTCTTCAGGTTCCGGAGCTCGTAGGGATCGGAGTCCAGGTTGTAGATTTCGATGAAATTCTGAAATTTTGAAGATGTTTCGATAGATTTTTCTTTACGGCGCTCGTCCCCTGACCTTTATTCGATCCCAATTCGAGTTGGCAATGCGGACGAGATAGGATAACGATTGGGAATCGCAGGCGACCGAGGCGGGAATGCGGACGAGCTGGATGCTGATGAGATGGGTACCGAATATGCCTTTGATCGGTTCACACCCCATTTTTGGTACATCCTGTATATATTTGACACCTTGCTTGCCTTGCTTGCTTTTGTGCTTGACAGCAAGGTGCTAAATATATGTAACACAGCTTCGCACATCATCATATCAGCCGAAAGACGTCCACTGCTGGACATAGGCCCCCCCCAAAGCGTGTCACAGTGCCCGGTCCCACCCGCATCCATCGGACTCCCGCGACATTTACCAGGTCATCAGTCCACCTTGTGGGGTTTACCCACGCTGTGTCGGTGGTCGCCACTCGAGAACCGCACTGCTCCAACAGCCATCAGTATGTACAATCGCCATCAGATATATCGGAGCGGCCAATGTGCTCACAAATATCAGAATATGTCTTTATTGTCGAGGCATTAGAGACGTCTGCAGATATTTGTGAGCCCTTTGGCCGCTCCGATATATCTGAGGGCGACTGTACGCCCATACGTGCTATGCCCCGCCCACTGCCACTTAAGTTTAGCGATTCGGAGGGCAATCGGTTACCTTGGTTCTGCTGCGGATAGCCTCATTCCTGATGCGATCGCGCAGAGATACTCCCAACATAGCCCGCTCCACTGCCCTTTGAGTGACTTTAAGCCTTCTTATGAAGCCCATAGTAAGCGACCACGTTTCGGTCGCCACTGGCCACACACACTAGACAAAGACTCTACTTGAGTAATACTACTAAGTTTAGCGGTTCGGAGGGCTACATCGGTTACCTTCCCACATCCCTTTTTTTATAAAAGACTGACCAGTGACCATACCGCATCTGATGGTAAGCGACGAGAGAGTCTGAGATGAATGTCACTGGTTCAGTAATAGCCTATTCACTCTTGTTTTGAAGGCACCTAGATCGTGATCGTAGTTCTCAGGAAATACAGTTGAAGGGAGCGAATTATATTCTTTAGCAGTTTGCATTAGGAAAGACGAGGCAAATCGCTTCGTGCGAATAAATGGTAAGTTGACAACATAAGGATGCATTCGCTCTCCACGCGTCGTTCGGTGATGGCACGGGGAAGGTCTTCAAGTATTCAAGTAATTTATTGCATTCAAGTTGTTACATTACAGGCAAAATATTTTCCTGAGTCGCGCTAGTCGCACTTTGAATAGTTTGTCGAAAGAGATGGATATTGATGTATTCAACTGTTCGGTTCCTTCTGTGAGGCGAAAACTAGCATGTCGGTTTTTTTCATAGTAACAATTCATAATTTGCAAGTGGTGATTTGTTCAAGTGCGTGTGACTTTGCTCACGTGTTCCTTCTTTGTTAATTAGTTGCTATGTAGTTTTATGTATTTTTTTTTTTTTATCTGTTTTTCTGGTGCACTATTCTGTATTTGTAGTGTACATATACCTAGTGCGATATTGTGTGCTAAGTGTGTCAAACATTTTTCTTTTTTCTATGCCATTTCTATCTGTGAGTTCCTTTAATTGTTTTTGCAGCTGTTGGTACTCCTTAAGCATAAATAAATAAATAAATAAATAAAGGTGGTAAGTGTTACAATATGGACGACACGAGCCCTGCAAGGCCATCGCAAATGTAGTATTTAAGGGGCTACCCGAGGTTTTCATCGATTTTTGACAAGTTTTGAATCGTATCTCCTACTTTTGCACTACAGATTGAATTATAAATCAAACGGCTATCGGTTCCTCAATCTTGTATCTCCACTTTGGTCTACTGGATTTTGAAACAAATGAACACTTAATATTGTATGATTTTTTTAAACATTGTCTAAAAAAACACTTATTTCGTATCTCTATTGACGTGAAAGATCCGACATATACGAAATCTACATATTCGTTTCGTCTGTGACGTCTCTAAAAACTGGTCCAGGGTTTTCATTTTAAACCAATTAACACAAAAGTTATGGCCAGAAAACCAGTTTTTTGGCCTAAAATTGTTCAACTTTGATGCCGAATATCTCGAAAACAATGAACTTTGAAGTAAATATGGAATACTACGAGTATATTGCTTAAAGCCGTTGTTGTTCATATAATAAGCTACAAAAACATTAGAAAACTAAGAGATTCAGATCGAAGGTCATTGGCGTATGGGAGCCCCTTTTTTTTTTATGATATAGGAGGCAAACTAGCAGACGGATCACCTGATGGTAAGCGATTACCGCCGCCCATGGACACTTGCAACACCAGAGGTGTTGTGAGTGCGTTGCCGGCCTTTAAGATGGGAGTACGCTCTTTTCTTGAAGGTTTGAAGGTCGTATCGGTCCGGAAATACCGCAGGCGACAATCCATTCCACAGTTTAGCTGTGCGAGGCAGGAAGTTTCTGGAGAAGCGCACAGTTGAGGACTGCCAACCATCTAAGTGGTGAGGATGGTAATGTTGTCGCGTTGGACGATGGCGAAAAGAAGCGGCAGGGATTAATCCGAACAATTCCTCGGAGCACTCCCCGTTATACATGCCCCTTAAATTAAATCTGTAGGTGTCTGTCTGACACTTCGGCATAATGCTGAGACAGCGACCGATTCACTGCCGCGAAGACACACACATTATGTGTAAATTGTATTGTATGTCTACACCCTTTGTCTCTGTGTGTCTTTTGTGTAGTAAATAAATGTCTTATTTTTTTCTTTCTTTCTTTCTTTCTTTCTTTAAATACTAACTTAAAAACGAACAAAGTTTCAAGTGATATAATAGCTATAACAAAACTATTTGCACGGAATTGTAGTTAATGCTTGTTGGTGTAAGGTACTCTGGTGATATCATCAGTTTATTTAGGTATTATTATTGATTATGTGTAAGAACTCACTTTGTTATAATAAATTGTCTTCTAAGTATTCACTAATAGGACGACACGGATACGTTTCGTTATCACTACATAGTATAAAACAAAGTCGCTTCCCGCTGTCTTTCCTGTATGCTTTAAAACTACGCAACGGATTTTGATGCGGTTTTTTTAATAGATAGACTGATTCAAGAGGAAGGTTTATATGTATAATATAGTACCCGTGCAAAGCCGGGGCGGGTCGCTAGTTATTTATAAGAAATTGTTTTCCTTGACTTATAAATTTGTATTTAGGTGGAATTAAGTTGTATCCTGCGCGCACTTTCCAAAATGTATCCGATCAAACACCGATAGGCAAGCTACCGCCGTCGGTGTTCGAGACCCTGTAGGGCCCAGTAACCCCAGGTGGATATTCGCCCTTAGTCTCACCTGCTCATCTTTAAATTCACAGTATTTGTCGTTGACGCGTGTCCCGACGCGTCGCACGCAGGCGTAGGTGTTGTTCCTCGAGTCTTGACACTTGCAGTCGTACAGCGGGTGGCATTGCTGAAATAACATAATAATTATACTAATAACATTCTTTATTGCACCACAAAAAACAGAGATTATTACAAGATTAGGCAAAATAAATAATGGTAACAACGGGCGGTCTTATCGCTTTAAAGCGGTCTCTTCCAGACAACCTTTGGGTAGCAGGATTTTTTAACAAGAATAGGGATGATGACTAAGATTTTTTTTATGGTGTCATTCGAACCAGTTTTTGGATAGGAACAAATATTTGTATGAGAGCAACTACTATTAAAGAACGTAAATACCCAAAAATTGAGACAAAGATTGACGTCTTTGGCGGCAGCGCAAAACGCTTCATACTGATAGACACACAAGTATGACGTCACAATTGTACAAAGTAGTTGTATCATTGTATGGAAAATCCGGTAAATTGTTGTTTCGGTCGCGAAATACTGCGTTTAAGTACATAGTTGTCATACAATTTTGCTTCTATAAAAGCGCAAGGATTCTATTGGCAGCTTTAAATTTACTCTTGGACAATAAAAAAATGCATAATTTCTCTAAACTTTCAAGGGGCATATCTTTTTACGATTTTAATTATATTTTATAATTTATACTTTATTACGATAATTTGATGGTATACTATCCATTTAGCATCACTACGTTATCAATTTGAACATGAGGCACCATGCCTATTGTAAACAGGCAGTGCAAGAATTATAGCTAAAAGAGCGTAATATAACACATCTAAATTTAACTAAATAATAATGTGAGTCGAATGGGCACTATAGAATTCCGAAGAGTGATTTTTCCGAGAACATATTTTTTTCCGAATATCATAAGGAATATTTGATTTTCCGGGATATAATACTAAGCTGACGTAGGTAACCTATTTATATATTTAATTGAATCATAGTCTGCGTCCAAATTTTTAATTAGCGCAAAATGACGTTCGGATTATTTTAATTTCGTAATAATGATGGTTTTGGATAAATAACTGTTCTGAATTTTACTGTGTTTCAAATTCGGATACTTTCATAGATCTACAGAGTGTACAAAAAATGGGGTGTGAATCCATCAAGGGCATAACAGGTAACGTGTTCAGATAAGAAAAAACTAAGACAATTTTTTTTACGCAGTTTAGGTTTTACATTTTTATGGAGCGTTGGCCGACTGCGAACTGCTCCATACAAATGTAAAAAAAATAACGTAAAAAAAATTATTTTAGTTTTTTTTATAAAATAAAATAAAAAAAATAAAAAATTCTTTATTGCCACACCTTATCAATAATAAAAGTAAAACTTATCTAACTTAATATAAACAGTAGGTAGTAGCTAAAACTATTAACTTAACTATATGTTATAACTAGTAAGGTGGGCAAAGGGTCCCAATCTCAGCGTATGCAGAGCCCAGTGAGTTCTGGTTCTGCGCTGGTTTTCAGATTGGTCCCGAGTGAGGGACGGTCGCGACCCACACAGTATACATACACTCGGTCTTGCGCTATTCTGGTGTTAGTGTTTTGTCGTTTGAATGTGTGTGAATTATCAGAACACGATACCTGTTATGCCATTGATCGGTTCACACCCCATTTTTGGTACACTCTGTATGTATACGCAGTAAGACTAGAACGCATTAGGCTCGTAACATGCATGCTGAATTCCGCTGGGCTAATTCTGACCGCAGCTGCTCTGTACGAAACCTACGGCCGTACTCACAGAAAGGCAGGTGAATTCCGCGGCGGATTTTATCCGCAAGTCGGCCGCGGAATTCAGTCTGTTGCAGTGAGTCGGCAAAGCGACCGATTCAATTGCGCGTCGAACGTGACGATATAATTTTTTATGAATCGTGGTATTTCGGTAGTCCCTGCCTTCTACTCTCTACTTCACCAACGAATATTAGGACGACGAACCGTACATCACTACATAGTATAAAACAAAGTCGCTTCCCGCTTCTGTCCCTATGTATGCTTAGATCTTTAAAACTAAGCAACGGATTTTGATGCGGGTTTTTTTAATAGAGTGATTCAAGAGGAAGGTTTATATGTATAATATAGTATCCGTGCGAAGCCGGGGCAGGTCGCTAGTTTGATATAGAATGAGACAAAATTACGCTTACTGCGAGATGGTCGCTATCATATTTCCACGGACATTTCGGGTCCACAGTTCCGTCCCTGGCTTCGCCGAAGTATTCCACCAGCATGGTCCTCTCTTCCACTGGATTTCCACCTGGAACTGGAAAAAAGGTCGGAATAGATATCTACTAATGTTTGACATAATACGTAGAATAATCGTCGATATATATATATATATATATAGCCGCAGCACGGTCGGCGCCAGGTCGATGTTCAGCGCCGGCGCCGCGCTGCTGACGTTGTATGAGTATATAGCTTACCTAGAACAGGAATGGGCCTCCCGTCCATGGCCCCCGGGGCCCCCGCGCCGGCCAGCCGCAGCACGGTCGGCGCCAGGTCGATGTTCAGCGCCGGCGCCGCGCTGCTGACGTTGTATGAGTATATAGCTTACCTAGAACAGGAATGGGCCTCCCGTCCATGGCCCCCGGAGCCCCCGCGCCGGCCAGCCGCAGCACGGTCGGCGCCAGGTCGATGTTCAGCGCCGGCGCCGCGCTGCTGACGTTGTATGAGTATATAGCTTACCTAGAACAGGAATGGGCCTCCCGTCCATGGCCCCCGGGGCCCCCGCGCCGGCCAGCCGCAGCACGGTCGGCGCCAGGTCAATGTTCAGCGCCGGCGCCGCGCTGCTGACGTTGTATGAGTATATAGCTTACCTAGAACAGGAATGGGCCTCCCGTCCATGGCCCCCGGGGCCCCCGCGCCGGCCAGCCGCAGCACGGTCGGCGCCAGGTCAATGTTCAGCGCCGGCGCCGCGCTGCTGACGTTGTATGAGTATATAGCTTACCTAGAACAGGAATGGGCCTCCCGTCCATGGCCCCCGGGGCCCCCGCGCCGGCCAGCCGCAGCACGGTCGGCGCCAGGTCGATGTTCAGCGCCGGCGCCGCGCTGCTGACGTTGCGGCCGACAGTAGGCCCTCGCACTAGCAGGGGGACTCGGATGTCTGACTCGTACGGTTGTCTCTTGTCGTATACTTGGGAGAATTGTCCTGAAAAGTCATGAGTAGGCATTGGCAGGTTGGCACATAGAAGTGTATTGGTATTCTAACCAGCTATTTCCTAGAAATGGGCATATAATTACAGCAATGACGCGTATTTTTAATTTCCAAGAGGCAACCGAAGCCGAAGCGTTGTGGAAGAACCCTGTGCAACCTAACTGAGCCAATTTGGACTGGTGCAGAATTAGTTATTTGTGCAACTAGAGAGCAAAGTTTATTCATGCTGCGAGTGCCAAATTTGAGCACCGAGTAAGCGAAAGATTCTAACATTTAATCACGAGCGTAGCGAGTTTGAATCTTGAGCGCAGCGAGGGACTCAAAAGCACGAGATGCAAATAATTTGCACTCGAGTAACACGTGCAACTTTTCACATCAGCAGTGAGAACATATTCACATTTTTAAAAAAAACATAGTATCACGTGCCTATTCGTCTAGTCATTATTCAGGAATAAAACTTGATTAGGCATTCGTCACGTGTTTATTTTACCTTCTCAGCGTCGCTAGTAAGTAGGTACTAGAAAGGCGAGACAAGGTGCAACCAAAGGATATTTTTGTAAGTATCCGTATACGAGTCTCGCGTGATAACACTTAAAAACGTATTCGTCACTAGTTTCACTCATACTCGCATTTGCAAATAATCTGATGAAAATTGATCAGGTTACGTAGGGCGATGGCAGACATATGACTTTGAAAAATAATGGTTTTGCAAATTCCTCTGAAACTTATCAATATACAACGTATTGCATTACAATGTTAGAACGAGGCATAGCTTATTTTATTAGCTTCCAGTAGTTCGGGTTTAATTTTAACTTTTTAATAAGCGGGAGCGGGGGGCAATTTTTATTAGTGCTGTCGGTTTTGTGCGACTTACTGCTACAATTTCGACCCGACTTTGTTTTTTTTTACTGTGTTGTATTGCCTAATAGTTAGGTATTATTCCAGTAACCCACAACATTTTTGCACAATATCTAAGCTTTCCAGAAAATCTAATGTTAGCAGGCTTTTCACTTTTCTTCTGTACTATTTTGCAAATACCTCTATAATTTACGCATAATATGGATTCACAATTTCCCCAATTTTGCAAGTCGTAAAATAAAAACTGAAATGTAAAGCTAAAATACTAGATATCATTTGTGTTCTACATTAATTTCGTGTATCTTTTTTAGTTTTGCCGCAAAGTCTGAAAGTCCTTAAAGTCCTAGTATTTACTTAATACGTTTGTTAATAGTACTTAAACTAGCGAACGTATTGAAATAAAATGTATCAATAAGTGATAGACAATTTATTAAGCTTTCATTTAGTACCCCATATGTGAATATACGTAGCATAGTTCGGGTGTAATTTGCACTTTTCCAAAAGCGGCCGCGGTGATTTTGATGATGACACTACGGGCAGACCGGCTCCTTAGAGATTGTGTCGCGGCAGTTTTGGGATTCAGGCATGCCTAACAATATACTTTTCAAACCACATGCTCGACAATGCCGAATTATAGGTCATGTAAACCCTACCGAAAGCAAGACATTAAATCCCTTGGTATTAGCCGGGTTATAATGTTGTACTGAATTTCATTATAACCCGCTGGTTAATAATATGATTTCACTTTTCATAATTCTTATTACTATATGCATAAAGTTTAATTTTGCTAAACACAATTTGTCCTAGGCCATGGCCTACTTGATTTGACAAAATAAATGAAGTTTGCCTCCGTGTGAACCCCGGTCCGGAGGAGCGCGGTGTTCGAAATTCGAATTTCGAATCTAGGACCTCGGCTTGTGCTTTCGAATTTGGAACGTCGCGCGCCTTCATTTGTTCACGCGTGACGAACAAATCGAGTTCTTGTAGGTGCCTATAGAAGATTTAATTTCAAAAATAATATTGAAAATGTCGAGTGATGAAAGTGTTTTGACTCCTGAGTTTATCAAATTAGATGCCATAGGCATTGTCAACAATCTGCTGCCAGAGAAGTCAAAGGAAAAATACCTAAAAGCCTACAACGATTTTGACAAATGGAAAGCTGTAAAAGGCGTAAAGTCTGTGTCTGAATCAGTGCTTCTGGTCTATTTTGAATATTTATCTACTGAGCCTGTTTTTTTGTCTCGCATAAGGTGTGAAAAGTAGAGTATACACCTCGGGGATAAGACTGTTTTAGTCTTGGGCGGTTGAACCCCTCACTGCACTCAGGACTCAGTCTTAATTCCCTCGCTTCGCTCAGGAATTAACTTATAACTCCTTATGAGTCCTTCGTTACGTTCGGGATTCAATTCGCTCCCGTGACATAAAACAGTGCTTTATCCCCTTAGTGTATAATCTACTATTAATATGGCGCTGGTATCCGAAAGCGAAGTATCGTCCCGTAACAACATGCACTATATTTCTTTCACTATTTATATAGGCACGACTAATTATCCGGCGCCGCGCTGTAGTCGCGGCAACAAAACGCTTGTGGCAGTATTTACATATATATTATAATCGTTCAACTAACCCATTCTAGCGAAATAGCCGTAATTTTATTAGAGCCGTTTTAAGTTTTACGATTGAGGGTGTTAGTGTACGGACTTTGCATAAAACAAATGCACAGCATTTTTCTTTGATTTGTCACGCAGCGCAGCGCTCGCAGTGGGATGGGCACCAATGGGAGCCAATAATGCACGGCCCAATAATGTACTGCCCGATAATCCGCGTCCACTTTTTGTGGACTCGGATTATTGGGTCGTGCATTATCCATATTTCAAAACTCCATATTTAAAAAAAGACTAAAAAGTTGTTTAGTCGAGCAGGCCTTCTATAACCACAAGGAGTTATTTGAGTTAGAAATGTATAGAGATATGTAATATAAACAACATATAACCATTGACATGTTATCTGAATTATCAATAGACAATTAGACAAATTGAATATTTAAGTTAATTATTACATATACATTACTATTGTAAAACATACCAGCTGACATGTTATTTAGAACTATCCTGATATTGTGAATTAATTTAAGTAAACCTGACTTGTAATTAATATTATCAATAAAATGGATATGAATATCAGCCCGGATGAAGATGGCTTCCAATTATTGTCCCGGACCAAGTTAGCTCAGGGTTATAATGCGCGGCCCAATAATCCATGTACACAATGGAAGCGGATTATTGGGCTGAACATTTTGGCCGTGCATTATCATGGCTGTACATTAACCGGCACCAAACTGAAAGCTTCTGAAAACTCACCAACATGGTACCCATTGTCCGAAGTATATATAAAGTAGGTGTTGTCTGCTCGCTTCCCCAAAGCCGCAATGACGTCAGCCACCATTTCGTCGACGGCGAGCAGCGCCTCCCACCGCGAGCGGTACGCGCGGTCCAGCTCGGGGAGCGTGGACGCTGGCAGCGGGGACGGAGGCATCCTCATTAACCAGTGTTTGTCCTGAGATGGGAAGATTCATGGATTGATTGAAATCGTCACTTTTGTAGGAATCCTACTAACATTATAAACGCTAAAGTTTGGATGTTTGTTACTCAATCACTGGATGAAATTTTGCACGAAGACAGTTTATAGCTTGGATTAAAATATAGGATAGTTTTTATCCCGGGTCCACGCTAAGTCGCGGGCGGAAGGGTGCCGGTTAATGTACGGCCCAGTAATCGGCGTCCACTATACTGCCCTCACAAGCCAAATAGCGGTAAATATCTCAAAATGAAATGTCATTGGAACATTCAATTTAAAATCTACGTCTAATGACATAACTTACAATGAAATTTCATTTTGATATACCGCTATTTGGCTTTCGAGGGCAGTATATCTCTGTTTCTTTTTAAATCAAGCAAAAAAAGAGAGAGAGACAGCTGGTCGCGGATTATCGGGCCGTACATTAACCGGCACCGCTGGCCCGAGCATCTAGCATGTTCACCTGGGCGGCGATGTTGAAGTGCGGCGTGCGCGGCGCCGTGACGTCACGGAAGGCGCCGGCGTGGCGCGCCGCGGGCGTGAAGGGCTGGTGCGGCGCGGGCGGCGCGATCATCATGAGGAATGGCGCTGTCTGCGTCTCTGACTTCTCTATAAAGCTGATACTGATGTCTCTCTGCAATACGGGTGTAAACTCAAAAATGTATTATTACTACAAAAGAAAGAAGGCAAAAAAATATGCCTAGTGGCGAAAATCCCGTTCAGATATCTCAAAGAATTACGAAGCAACAACCGTTTTAATGTTGCGTGTTAGAGAGAAAACGCTCGCAGATCGTGACATCACGATCCACGAGCGTCATAGTACCTAAATGACAATCGTTTCATAAGAAAGTGCGTTTTGCGGAAAAGGGACAGAATATACCTACCCCCTCTTCAAATTTTGGACGATTATAAGTATTATAACTTTGTGATTATTTAATCCCCCGCTTTACTTATTTCTCCATTTGACAATATTTTTAACCCTTTTTCGGGAATACTCAACATTATTGGTTATTTTATTTGGTGTCTGCACCCCTACTAAATAATGCATGCAATTAAAATAGTAAATGAAATTGGCATTAACTTTGACATCTAGTTTGTCTAGAAACGCAGGAGACTGAACTGTAAAGATTGTTAGAAAAACTATCACATCTTTTCGTGGGAAAATGTGTGCGTGATTTTGAAGTATAAGTAAGTTTTTAATTTTTTTCAGTGCACATAGTTTTGTCTAAATTTAGAGAGCAACCCAAAAGTAACGCAGGAGACAGAACTTGATTGGCTCAAAACATCACAAAAGAAAACGTTAAAATTAAATTATAATATTTTACTTTTGATATCGAGTGTAGTAATATATATACAAAGGTAAGCATATCTAAAGGCTTGGTGATACAGAGCGCGCGACGCAACAAACGTCACCTCTGCACCGAAATATACGGTAGCTCTGAGCTATAACCACGACTTCGAAAGTCGAAGTTCGGGTATTTTCATCTCTATCGCACTTACATAACTCGAGTGACAGGGATACATGTATACGAACTTCGAGTTTCGATTTTCGTGATAGGCGCACGTCAGTACCACGCAGACTGTGCGATGCCCGCTTGATCTGGGTGACCACGCGCCCCGAACACATCGCGCACTCAACGCGTCCCGCCGGCGTCGCGCAGCTGTGTGACCAAACCTTAAGACTATAATTTATTTTGAATCGCACTTACGATAATATCCGTGAGATACAGGTCGTCTGAGTGCGTGGGCACGCCGTTGTTGGAAATCGTGTAGTTGTAGTAAACAGAGTCGCGACGCAACAAACGTCACCTCTGCACCGAAATATATGGTAGCTCTGAGCTCTCTATAACCACGACTTCGAAAGGCGAAGTTCGGGTATTTTCATCTCTGTCGCACTTACATTACTCGAGTGACAGGGATACATGTATACGAACTTCGAGTTTCGATTTTCGTGATAGGCGCACGTCAGTACCACGCAGACTGTGCGATGCCCGCTTGATCTGGGTGACCACGCGCCCCGAACACATCGCGTCCCACCGGCGTCGCGCAGCTGTGTGACCAAACCTTAAGACTATAATTTTTTTTTTTTATCGCACTTACGATAATATCCGTGAGATACAGGTCGTCCGAGTGCGTGGGCACGCCGTTGTTGGAAATCGTGTAGTTGTAGTAAACAGAGTTGCCGATGAGCCCGTGCCACTCCGTCCAGCCAGGCGGCACCCTCGCCCCGTCGTCTTTCACGCCGTACTAAAAAAAAAAAATACCGTTTTAATGAGTTTTATTCAGCGAACGAAAAAAACATAGAATGCGAACTTCTTACAAATGTCTACTCAAACACGTGTCTAATACCCGGTATGCGCATGTTCAAACTAAACGGCTGGCTGGGCATCGTTTTGACACCCCTACCGCATCCCCGCATAATGGCACCCATTCTGTGGGGCTATTTTGCGGCGCTACTTAGACTTCTAAGGTTTTTTCGTCCGCTGGCTGTATTGGAATACATTTGACACGAGGAAGAGATGCCTAATGGTAACGAGAATGCCGAGGGAACTGCTCATGCTCGTTTCCATGAAAGATAGACATCCAAATATCAGTAAGGAAAGTTATTTTTTGAGAATTGTCTACTAAAAGCAGGAAGTTACTTTTTTAAGTCAAAAAGTTCAATTGTAAAATGAAAATGATTGTCACGCGTAAAACAGTAGATTTCCTTTTGAAAAAAAAAAAAGATATTTTACTAGTAATTTCGTTTTTGACTAATTATTTTAGTATCTGTTTTTTCCCTAAAATGTAAACTGTAAACTTTAAATGACTGTATACAAAATAAAATACTTATACCTACTTACCGACTTAGTTTACTTGGGTTTGTTCTTTTTTTTTTTTTAATTATTTTGTACTGCCGTTGCTACTAAGTAGTATGAGAAAAAAAAATATTAATATCAAATACAATATTAATATTTTTTTTGCCAAGGAGGGAGGTGTAGTGTGACACTCACACTGCCACACACTAACTCTATATAAGTAACCTATCCTATGTAATATTAGACAGAATATATATCATAATCCCAACGTGAACTGTTGTTTGACTACACCCATCCTTACAGATCTCAACTCGTCAACCATCCCATTCATAAAAGCCACGATTGCTGACAAGACTTAGTTTGTGTCCTGACTTGGCACAAATTATGTTTTGTCTCAATTTGAATCTTGACATTGAATATGTCAATATTAGTAGCAAACTAATTGTAATCAGTTTTTAGGGCTCCGTAGTCGACTGGGAACCCTTATAGTTTCGCTTTGTCTGTCCGTCCGTCCGCGGATAATCTCAGTAACCGTTAGCAAAAAAAAACACCCCATGTTACGTATAGGGGACCCCTATATAATACGTAACGTGGGGAGTGTTTTTTTTTTCATTTCAACCCTAACGTGATATATTGTTGGATAGGTATTTAAAAATGAATAGGGGTTTGTTAAAATATTTTTTTGATAATGTTAATATTTTTTGAGATAATCGCTCCAGAAGTAAAAAAAAATGTGTCCCCCCTCTAACTTTTAAAAATATGAAAAAAATCTCAAAAGTAGAACTTTATAAAAACCTTCTAAGAAAATTATTTTGAACTTGATAGGTTGAATAGTTTTTGAAACAAATTACAAAAACTACGGAACCCTACACTGAGCGTGGCCCGACACGTTCTTGGCCGGTTTTTTTTATTTTATATTTTCACTTGATGCATGCTGTGTCCTTCTGTAACTAATAAGGTTCTTAGTTTTAATTTGTGCACTGAAGAGCAGTATTATGTAATGGTATGTTTATTGTTGAAGGTCCTAATAAATAAATAAAATAAAATAAAATAATGATCTGCGTCGTTGCATCTCTGTAACGAGGTAGGTGTGTGTTTTTTTTTACTATGTTATTTTACACATTGACTCCATTTTACCTTTATAGTAGGTACCGGATGCATAACAAAATGGGGAATGGAGGAATTCGTTAATTTCGTTAATAACACAAGCGAAGGTCTAACGGGTTGGTCGCTATAGCTTGACCACAACCGCTGTGCCGCTCCTTAGGTATGCGAGCGACGAGACGGGGGGGCAGAGCCTTTGTCATTCCGCCGTCCCCGCCTCGCCCCGTCACCCCCGCCGCGTCACCCCGCCTCCCCGCGCATACCTAAGGAGCGGCACAGCGGTTGTGGTCAAGCTATAACACTAGCCAATTCTACATAAGACATTTATTTAATTTAAACGTAATGCAGAAGACAAGAAATATATGAAGCTATATAAAACATGCAAAGGGCAATGGAGAGGGCCATGTTGGGAGTTTCTCTGCGTGATCACATCAGAAATGAGGCTATCCGCAGGAGAACCAAGGTAACCGACGATGTGGCCCTCCGAATCGCTAAACTTAAGTGGCAGTGGGCAGGGCACATAGCACGTAGAACCGATGGCCGTTGGGGCGGAAAGGTTCTCGAGTGGCGACCACGTACCGGAAGGCGCGGCGTGGGTAGGCCCCCCACAAGGTGGACTGATGACCTGGCAAAAGTCGCGGGAGTCCGCTGGATGCGGGTGGCGCAGGACCAGTCATTGTGGCACTCTGTGGGGGAGACCTATGTCCAGCAGTGGACGTCTTTCGGCTGATATGATGATGATGATGATATAAAACTTGACGTAAGCAGCGCAGAACGTGGTAGTACCAGCCTACTTTAGCGCAGAGGCGAAACTATGCCTATGTTTTCTTATATCTAAGAGGCTCAGATTTCAACTCACACATTACACGCCAAGAGTAACGCAGGAGACAAGTCTTAACGTTGACGTACGTATTCATATACTTCCCAGCGTAGAACGTGGTATAGCCCGCGTTCTGCAGCGCCGTGGCAAATGTCTTGGATGTTCCTTCCACTGCGCACCGTAGCACCCGCCCCTCGCGGTGTTTTTGGTCGTGCCGTGGTTGTGGACGTACAGACCTTCAGCTTATTTAGGGTGCGCCAAAAGCAAAGCGGGAGACAAAAGTAACGTTGACGTACCTCATTCATATACTTCCCAGCGTAGAACGTGGTATAGCCCGCGTTCTGCAGCGCCGTGGCAAATGTCTTGGACTCGAGTTCCTTCCACTGCGCGCCGTAGCACCCGCCCCTCGCGGTGTTGTTGGTGGTGCCGTGGTTGTGGACGTAGAGACCAGTGAGGAAGCTGGCGCGGCTCGGACAGCATATTGGTGACGTCACAAACTGTGATGTTGAGATACAAGTTATTACCAGTGGCTCTGAGCTGTTGTAGATGTCGCGAGTCTGTGTTTAAAAAAAAACAATAACTGAATCGACGATAATTATCGTACCTGGGGGCCTAGACAAGGTTACAATCGACAAGCACTAACACCAATAGAAAACTAATAAAATGTATGGGAATGACAGATGTTAACGAAAAGTGTTTCTTCGGCATGTCATTTCCCTACAATTTATTATTTCCAATGGCGTTAGCGCTTGTCGATTGTAACCTTGTCTACGGCCCCTGTTTATAGAATTTCACGAGAATCTGTCGAGAAATGCGACCTGTAGAGAAGAACAGCTGGACAGCGGGACATACGTAAGAATTTTTGCCCAATCTGAAACGGAGAACTTCGGTCGCTTCGCTCGCTCGTTCAATTAGGTATGGGATTGAACCCCGCCTTAATATGTCTGCCATGTTGTGACGCTAGGGTCACTCCGCCAGTTAACCACCACTTAACAGATGAGTTCGTGAAATTACAAGGATTTTTTTGTAAATTCCGCCCGGTTTTGTGAAGATGCGTTAGAGCAAATTTTAATAACATAATTTTGACTTCAATTACCAAAATAAGGTCTAACAGTCTAACGGATAAATGCGATGCAGATATTTGGACGTTTGTCACTCAATCACGCTGTAACGGCTCAACCGATTTGGATGAAATTTTCCACGAAGATAGTTTATTGCCTGGATTAAAATATACGATAGTTTTTTATCCCAAGTCCACGCAGACGAAGTCGCGCGCGGAAGCTAATCCATCCATACTAATCCATACTATCCATACTATCCATACTATCCATACTTCCATACTTATTATGCTTATATACTTATACTTACTTATATACTTATACTTAAGTATATACTTATATACTTACTAGCTTCTGCCCGCGACTCCGTCCGCGTGGGAATCGTTTATATCGCAGCTCCATACAAACTTCAACCCCCCATTTCATCCCCTTAGGGGGTGATTTCCAGGATGAAAACTATCCTATGTCCTTCCCCGGGATTCCAACTATCTCCATACCAAATTTCATCGCAATCGGTTCAGCGGTTTAAGCGTGAAGAGGTAACAGACAGACAGACAGACAGACACACTTTCGCATTTATAATATTAGTATGGATATATATATATATATATATATATATATATATAGTAAGTATATATAGTATATAGTATGGATGGATATATACTTATACTTATACTTACTTATATTATATTATATATATATATATTTATTTATATTATAAATGCGAAAGTGTGTCTTTCTATCTGTCTGTCTGTCTGTCTGTCTGTCTGTTACCTCTTCACGCTTAAACCGCTGAACCGATTTGGATGAAATTTGGTATAGAGATAGTTAGAGTCCTGGGGAAGGACATAGTATAGTTTTTATCCCGGAAATCATACCCCAAGGGGATGTAGTGGGGGGTGAAAGTTTGTATGGAGCTACGATATAAACGAGTTCCACGCGGACGGAGTCGCGGGCAGAAGCTAGTAATATTATAAATGCGAAAGTGTGTCTGTCTGTCTGTCTGTCTGTTACCTCTTCACGCTTAAACCGCTGAACCGATTTGGATGAAATTTGGTATAGAGATGGTTTGAGTCCTGGAGAAGGACATAGGATAGTTTTTATCCAGCGGTTTAAGCGTGAAGAGGTAACAGACAGACAGACAGACAGACACACTTTCGCATTTATAATATTAGTATGGATATATAATATATATATATATATATATAGTAAGTATATATAGTATATAGTATTATAGTATGGATTGATATATACATATACTTAATTATATTATATATATATATATTATCCATACTAATATACTAATCCATACTAATATTATAAATGCGAAAGTGTGTCTGTCTGTCTGTCTGTCTGTCTGTCTGTCTGTTACCTCTTCACGCTTAAACCGCTGAACCGATTGCGATGAAATTTGGTATCGAGATAGTTTGAGTCCCGGGGAAGGACATAGGATAGTTTTTATCCCCGAAATCATCCCCTAAGGGGGTGAAATGGGGGGGTGAAAGTTTGTATGGAGCTGCGATAAAAACGATTTCCACGCGGACGGAGTCGCGGGCAGAAGCTAGTAATATTATAAATGCGAAAGTGTGTCTGTCTGTCTGTCTGTCTGTTACCTCTTCACGCTTAAACCGCTGAACCGATTGCGATGAAATTTGGTATCGAGACAGTTTGAGTCCCGGGGAAGGACATAGGATAGTTTTTATCCCCGAAATCATCCCCTAAGGGGTTGAAATGGGGGGTGAAAGTTTGTATGGAGCAGCGATATAAACGAGTTCCACGCGGACGGAGTCGCGGGCAGAAGCTAGTATATAATATTATAAATGCGAAAGTATGTCTGTCTGTCTGTCTGTCTGTTACCTCTTCACGCTTAAACCGCTGAACCGATTTGGATGAAATTTGGTATAGAGATGGTTTGAGTCCTGGAGAAGGACATAGGATAGTTTTTATCCTGGAAATCATCCCCTAAGGGGGTCAAATGGGGGGCTGAAAGTTTGTACGGAGCTGCGATATAAACGAGTTCCACGCGGACGGAGTCGCGGCAGCCGCTAGTATATAATATTATAAATGCGAAAGTTTGGTTATTTGGATGTCTAGCTAGCATTTGTTACTCAATCACGCTTAAACGGCTCAACCGATTTGAATGAAATTTTGCACGAAGATTATAGCCTGGATTAAAATATACCTAGGATAGTTTTTATCCCGGGTTCACGCAGACGAAGTCGCGGGCGGATGCTACTAAATAAACAGATCACGGTCACGGCATTCTGACCACGAATGATGTCATAATAACAATTTGCGGATTTTATTTACAAAATATCCACCTTTTTTTTTTGTTTTTTTTTTAACGTTGGGGAAATGCGTTTACGCATCCCTTCCTATCCGGGGAGGCAGGACGGGTGTGACGAACTAACCGAAGCTGGACTACCGTCTAAAACCACTAACGGATTCGAGACAAAAGTTACACATTTCAATTTAATTTCAATATATCTCGAACGAAAATGCGACGTCTTCTGTCGTAGATATATAGGTATCCACAAAAGGGTACACTACATAACTCCGAAGAGTCATTTGTTCGAAAGCATATTTTTTTCGAAATTCATAATTCCTAAAACCATGTTCCGGTGATTTTTTTTGGTCTTTCAGGATATAGGTAATAGTAACCTAACCTATTTAAATAAAAATAAATAAATAAATAAATATTAGGGGACAATCTTACACAAATCGACCTAGTCCCATTAGTAAGCTCATTAAGGCTTGTGTTATGGGTACTAGACGACGATATATATAATAGATATAAATACTTAAATACATAGAAAACTTCCATGACTCAGAAACAAATATTCATGCTCATCACACAAATATTTGCCCTTACCGGGATTCGAACCCAGGACCTTCAGCTTCGTAGGCAGCGTCACTACCCACTAGGCTAACCGGTCGTCTATATATTACACATATATTATTATTTATGTATTACATTTAATAATCTACGTCCAAATTTTCGTTAAGCGGTAAATGGCGTTCGGAATTATGAAATTTCTAAATAAAGACGCTTTCGGACAAATGACTTCGGATTTTTTTGTGTGTTCCCACACAAAAGCGGGCGGAATTATCTCCATGGCACTTTAACATGTAAATAATTTGCAGAATAAATAATTGTTTTTTTTTAGTTTGGCAGGCCATGGCGGAGGTGGCCATAACTCGCTCCGAACCGGGCCGGGTGAAAGTGGAAGTCAAGGGTAAGTATTTGTCATAGCGAGTAGGGTTATTGTACATCACTTGTATCTCACACAAACACACCTCACGCGTATTGTCTAGGCAGTTAAGAGCGACTTCTGTCGTCTAATGCCCGTTGCACACGAGGGCCGAACAGTGAGGGCAGAACAGTGGGCATGCTCCTGCATGCATGCTGATAACATCTTTTAGGACATTGCTTCACGATATGGTCTATGGTTAGCCTAGTGCAGGGGTCGGCAAACTTTTTAGACAAAAGAGCCAGATCCCGGAAATATTACGATTTTTACAAAGAGCCACAGTACCTACCAAATTTTAGGGAAAATAATAATTTCAGGTGAGTGCAAAGTGGATATGCTGTGTTTGGGTTCGATGAAAATAATCACATTTGCCTCGCGCTATTTACGATTTTTTTTGTCTGATTTTCAAAAAAAACTATTTTTTGGGGAACCTAAAGAGCCGCAACAAACCTTTCAAAGAGCCGCATGCGACGGTTTGCCGACCCCTGGCCTAGTGGGTAGTGACGCTGCCTACGAAGCTGAAGGTCCTGGGTTCGAATCCCGGTAAGGCAAATATTTGTGTGCTGAGCACGAGTGTTTGTTTCTGAGTCATGGATGTTTTCTATGTATTTAAGTATTTCTATCTATTAAATATATCGTCGTCTGGTACCCATAAACAAGCCTTATTGAGCCTACTATGGGACTAGGTCGATGTGTGTAAGATTAATAATAAATAATAATAAATAAATAAATAAATAAATAAATATTAGGGGACAATCTTACACAAATCGACCTAGTCCCATAGTAAGCTCAATAAGGCTTGTGTTATGGGTACTAGACGACGATATATATAATAGATAGAAATACATAAATAGATAGAAAACATCCATGACTCAGAAACAAATATTCATGCTCATCACACAAATATTTGCCCTTACCGGGATTCGAACCCAGGACCTTCAGCTTCGTAGGCAGCGTCACTACCCACTAGGCTAACCGGTCGTCTAACTAAGATTGGACAATCTAATATTATTTGTCACACAATGGGCTATATGTCCATCCCCATTTGAGCTTCAGGTAATTGCAGCTGGCGTGCACGTGCCCAGTGCGGATTCTGTTCAGACAGCACCAGTGTTTCCTTGGCAGGGAGAACCCTTTAGGTTTCTGCGTTGGGTCTAGTGAAGCAAATGGGGGTTCCGTAGCAGGGATGTTGCAGATATTCGCATCCGTATCCGCAAATATTAATGCCGAGTTTTTGCGGATGCGGATGTAGTACAGTTCGCGACAAGATAGGGGCCGACACGGCGCGTGTGTTATTCGTCATTACTCATTAGTCAATAAGAATCTTCATTTCGTTTCTGTAATCTGACGATTCGCTGTGTCCGCTACCTATTGGTGATGCGTTAGGTTTGCAAAAACGTTGCGTATTTATGTTTTTGAGTGTTTTGCCTCACAAGTCGCATCCGCGGCATCCGTGTTCCGTAGCTGCGGCGCTACCACGAACTTCGAAAGTCGAAGTTCGGGTATTTCCATCTCTATCGCACTCCCTTAATCGAGTGACAGGGATGCATGTATCACGAACTTCGACTTTCGTAGTTCGTGGTAGCGCCGCTGATTCCGATCACCCTTTCCTCCACGGTTCTTGCAGTAGCTCAACTGGAGAAGTACCTCCACATAACCGAGTACTGCGGCCACAGTAAGACCACTACTTGCTCTGTGGGTTAAATGTTGTATAACAAGATTAACAAGCCTTTTTATTACTGTTACATTTGTTTTTGGAGGCCAGGGGGCAAGAGTAATGAGCTGTCAAGACACCGAATCCTCAAATCAATAAAGGTTCGGCGATGCGTTTGTGATCTTCTGAAGCGTCCGTAAGCTGCGGTATTCGCTTACTATCAGGTGGGTACGTTTGTTTACCAACATTATGTACACGAAGGCACATATTTCTGACTGTTAATATTATTTATTATATTCCTTATCGCAATGATGTAAACGACCTCTAAAAACCACACTATTTTTTTGTTATTCCGTTGGGATAAGCGTATCTATACCACAGAATCAATAAAAGTACTTGTACAGAAGATCCTCTGCCTAACAAAACCTGTTAGAACTAGAAACCCCAAATGAATAATGGCATCACACTCAACCGCATAGTACGAGCTCTGTTGTCTAGTTAGTCGTCAAGTTTATGTATCAGATTGTCACAACCGACAGAGACACAACGATAGTTGGAATGAGACAGCAATCATTTAATTCTATGTAGTAATTTGCTGTGACAAATTGTAAAGGTGATAGTCTTAAAGCGTGCAACACACTGGCGCGGCCATTAGCCATTAATTATTAAGTTTTTATTTGTCATTAGCTGTCAAATATACTATTGACCGCCACCGCAGGCCGCTCCAGTCTGTGAGAGGCTTGACACAAGACTTACCTGTGACATAAGTACGTCATCAGAGATGAGACTTGAGCTAGTCGCGAACAGCCAAAACAACTTATTGCAAACATCTCACCGAGTTAGTAAACGTCACGCCCTCCTCGCCGATAAGCCGCCTCACATTCTTCATCGGAGTCTGAAATAAATAAAACATCCGCTCGTTTCAAACCATTTCTTTATTTAAATAACATTTCCAGTATCATTTACTAACCATACCGCCCATCGTAACATCCTGGTCGTCCGTCAATACAATCACAAAGTTCGGTTTGCACAAAACGCCCGCGAACAGATAAAACAAAACAGATTTAAAAAGTAACATTGCGTTCTACTTAAACTTAACAGTAATGTCTATGGTTAGCTTTTTTTAATTCGGGACGGCGGGCATGAGATCAAGGCCCGTGCACTCGCTCGCGATCACGACGCCGACTGCGAAAAATCCGATGCTCTTTACCACTGACCTGAAATGTAAAACAATAATCAGCGCATGTGCGTTATCGTATTGCTAAGTTGTTTTGTTTTAAATCATTTTTATTTATTTGTGTAAGTTATGTTATGGGTTATCAAGGCTATAAATATAAACATGTTGTTTGGCCGTGCTTTCAATAAAATAACACAAGCATTGGAACTGTTTATTTTGTTTATCCATTATTTTTATATTTCTAGATGCCATGATTTTCAAAGAGGAGTGGAGTACCATTCATGGGGGTCAGTTAAACATTTTTTGAAGACCATCAGCCTAGTTAACATGATCGCTTTTATGTTGCACATAAAGCATTTGTCCCGCTCACACATACAATCTTGCTGGTAAGGGAAAGGGATAAATGCTTAAGAGTCCGCAGTAAGCTCGATTCTCCATACAAACGTAGTTACGCTCTCATTTTAAAACTACGTGTTGGATTGTAACGAAAATTTTCATGAGGTATATCCAGGTCTGTAATTAGTTTATGTAGCTTCAGATACCATAGTAAAAAAAATACAGCGAATTTAAGTTTTTCATACAAAACTTGTTTTTGCTGTATTTCGTTTGTTTTATAAACTGGAACCATGTAAACTAATTACAGACATAGATATACCTTATGCCATTGTATATGCAAAGTTTCGTGACAATCCAACACATAGTTTTAAAATGAGAGCGTAACTACGTTTGTATGGGAAGGTGAAATTCGGCCGAGCTTACTGCGGGCTCTTAATATCAGACACTAACATGATCATGCTACTGTAGTGATATGTTAAACTACGAAGTGAATTATTAAGTTCAGTTTAGTCTTCGAAAAGAAAAATTAAAATGTCAATTTTCAAGGTTCAAGGTTGCAACTCAACCTGCACAGAGTGAATTTACTTCATTTTAGCCATGTAATTGTTGGCCGGATATCCGTTGCCCGGATATCCGGTGGCCGGATAGCGGATATTCGGCCATCCGTAGCGCCGGATATTCGGTATCCGGTATCCGGTCAAACCACTATCCGTTGCATCTCTAGTAATTACTCATTACTCAAAGGTTGTCTGGAAGAGATCGCTCTAAAGCGATAAGACCGCCTGTTGTTACCTTTATTTATCGTCTATACTTTTGTAACATGCTTTTCTTATGTTGTGGTGCAATAAAGAATATATTATTATTATTATTATTAATTACAGCATTGGAATTATAGCATAGTTTATCAGTTTACGCAGACGACCTTGCATTGCTGGGTGAAAACAGCGCGGCTGCAGCAGAGAAGGCAAAGGCTCTGGCAGATGAAGCCATAATGGTGGGTCTCAGGATCAATAAGGAGTAGACGGAATATGTGCGTATGTAGAGGTATAGAAACATTTTAGAGCCCAGAGAAAACCTGGATGTAAACGGTGTCTCATATAAATACCTGGGCTGCGTGATAACTGATACCAACGACAGAGTAGAGGAAATTGAATCTCGTATCCAGGGTGCTCTAAGGTGTGCGGCGGGACTTCACAAAGCTTTAGTGTCGAAGATCATGCGCCGCAAACTAAAATTCGCATCTACAAAACTGTCATTAGACCGGTCCTAATGTATGGTTGCGAATCGTGGACACTGACACTGAAGGAAGAAAACCAGCTACTTGTTACCGAACCGAAAATATTTCGGAAGATCTTGGGCCCAGTGCAGAGGGAAAATGGTAGCTGGAGAATCCGCCAAAACCAGGAACTGGAGGATATGGTGTCCGAGCCCAACATCATAGGAGAAATCGAATATGCAAGACTCCGCTGGCTTGGACAACTTGAGAGAATGCCAGAAGACAGGGCGGTGAAGAGAGCCTACGTAGGACGGCCGAGCGGTCGAAGACCGGTTGGTCGGCCTAGATATTTAAAAAAAAAATATATATATATTGTTGGAGGGACGAGGTTTAGAAAGACCTTCGCGCCTTGCACGCAGAAAACTGGGAGGAGATCGCAGAGAACAGGGCGCCCTGGCGCCAACTCGTATCGGAGGCCAAGATCCACTTCGGGTCGCTGAGCCAGCGGAGTAAGCAAGTAAGTTATCAGTTTAATTGTTTTATGGCTATTGACAATCATAATTTAGAATTAGTTTAATTTATAACTTTCAATATCCTCAATTGTTGTAATGAGGTGTGTGTACATTGTGATGATGATTATGTCATGGCTGGTAACGTCAGACATGTCTCATTCCGGTTGATAGCTTTGTACAAAATGTTTTGTCCAAAATCATATTTAATGTTTATTATCAGTGTAATGTGTGTTTCTCCCAAATAAATTAATAATAATAATAATAGACATTTATTCAACGAGTTAATTGCCACTGCCATAGCCCTTCTGCTTTTATTATAATAACATAAATAATTAAACTAACAAAGCCACTATCTCACGGCCTTATTTTTTTATAATATTAGGAAAGATAGGTTAAAACCTAAATTATTACTAATATATAGCTTTAATCCATTTCTTTACATATTTTTGTTATATATTCTTATGTATTTATCTATAGGTTGGCAATGGATCCCTTTTGGATAAGGCTCTTACCCAAAACCTAAATTAATATCAGTTAATTTCGTGCTGGACTGGTTGTTGGATTAATTAGATTTAAAGGTTCTGGCGCTGCAGACTCCGCAGCAGTCACACTGAGTCAGCGCCTATTTTACCACAACAGACAACCCTCAACAAAGTTTTACTCTAAATGACTCAGGTTATAAAATCATTTGGTTTGTTTTATGTTTATACCACTATATTTGTTTGTTGTGGCTGAATAAAGTTATTATCTATCTACCTATCTAATAACGTTGGATTGAATAGTACACTATGAAAACATCCGATTCCGTAACCTTTATCATGTAATATTGATTTTGCATTGCACTTGCACTTTCGTCTAATAGTATTTTACATTTTACTTCAAAGTTTTGTGAACATCCAGGATTCAAAACAAGAAGTAAATACAAAAGGACGTATTACTAAAGAAATAGTCAGGCATCGTTAAGTTTTCTATATACTATTTTACATATTGAAATATGCACATTACAAAATTGAGGTTATGTTTACTCACCATTTGAAGGGATCGTTATAGAAGTCCTTGACAAACGGAATAACACCCTTGTTGCCCATTATTAACTATACGCAATAGTTATTCCGGATATTCGAAAAAATATGTAGAGTAAAACAATGGTTTCGTGAGAATCAATGAATTTTCACTTCTAAATATTTGACACTGACAGATACAAAAATTGTTGCCATATCTAATTATCAATCTCCCTTTTTATAGTTTTCATTGCAAAATGTATTTTCGCAAAAAAATGCTTTGAAAAAAATGATAGATTAATACGAATATATTGAATGAAATGGGATGTAGTTGGTAAATCTAGCAAAATCCAGTTTATTTGGCAAACAAACATTTTTGATTTAGTGGCTATTCATAATTGTTCATTCTAAAGGCCCCTCCACAAAATCGGTCATCATAGCCCACCATACAAGACGCAATTATGCTTTACAGGGAGAAAGCCATACTTCCATCGCACTCCAACGTGTTACTGCGTCCTGTCTTGCAGCCATTGATTGCCCATTGGAAGGATGGCATGCAGTCCGCCGCGTGATTTTGGCCCGTGTGGATAGATGCCGGAAGCACGGCGCCCTGCAAAACTCTATCCCTGTCTCGCAACTTTGTACTGCTCGTGTTGTCCACCGCCGCCGTTACTTATTTCAGTCTTTGGTTCAGGTGTATCATTATTGTATAAGTAATTATTACATTTATATCTATTAAAAAACCGCGATTAGAGACAGTATTGCCATATAAATACGTTAAAGTGGTATCATACTGCACGGCTGACACAGGACCATGCACGAACCGTCTCGTGCTCGAGGTAGACTACTGCTGTTGCACTTTCATCGTTACCCAGGTAGCGTGCACGCGCGCATTAAATCGTTAAGTATCAATATGATAGATAATATCAGAGACTAGAAAAATATAACACAGCCAAAGTTTATAATAGTTATTTACGATACAAGTGCCGAAAATAGGAAATTCGCAACTCGTGTCGATTTAAAATTCTCTCTTCGGTCGTGTTTTAATTTATCACCACTCGTTGCGAATTACCTATTCGCACGTGTATCGTACAACGTTTTACAGTACATAAGGCTCTTTAAAGGTTCGACATATGCATGGAAAGTGCTCTTTTCCGCACTAGTGCGGGAAAGTAGCACCATATGTACTGTAAATTGTATTTCCGCGTTCCTTTAAAACAGAGGTCGGCAACCGGCGGCCCGCGAGCCCCCTGGCTGTTTTGTATGTAAAGGTCGTTGAATTCAGAATTTTGGAATTGATAGTCACAAAAATTAAGAATAAAATAATATGTTGCTGTTACCCATATAAGGGTCAAAAAATATTATTGACTGCCACCGTAGTCTATAAGAGGCTAAGCATGACACAGTGGCACTGCCTGCGGTAGCGGTCAGTAGAAAACCTGACAATTACTGTCAAGCTCACTATTGACCGCCACAGCAGGTCGCGCCAGTCTGTGGGGACAGGTTTACTATTGACCGCCACAGCAGGTCGCGCCAGTCTGTGGGGACAGGTTTACTATTGACCGCCACAGCAGGTCGCGCCAGTCTGTGGGGACAGGATTACTATTGACCGCCACAGCAGGTCGCGCCAGTCTGTGGGGACAGGATTACTATTGACCGCCACAGCAGGTCGTGCCAGTCTGTGGGGACAGGTTTACTATTGACCGCCACAGCAGGTCGCGCCAGTCTGTGGGGACAGGTTTACTATTGACCGCCACAGCAGGTCGCGCCAGTCTGTGGGGACAGGTTTACTATTGACCGCCACAGCAGGTCGCGCCAGTCTGTGGGGACAGGTTTACTATTGACCGCCACAGCAGGTCGCGCCAGTCTGTGGGGACAGGATTACTATTGACCGCCACAGCAGGTCGCGCCAGTCTGTGGGGACAGGATTACTATTGACCGCCACAGCAGGTCGCGCCAGTCTGTGGGGACAAGTTTACTATTGACCGCCACAGCAGGTTGCGCCAGTCTGTGGGGACAGGTTTACTATTGACCGCCACAGCAGGTCGCGCCAGTCTGTGGGGACAGGTTTACTATTGACCGCCACAGCAGGTCGCGCCAGTCTGTGGGGACAGGTTTACTATTGACCGCCACAGCAGGTCGCGCAAGTCTGTGGGGACAGGTTTACTATTGACCGCCACAGCAGGTCGCGCAAGTCTGTGGGGACAGGTTTACTATTGACCGCCACAGCAGGTCGCGCCAGTCTGTGGGGACAGGTTTACTATTGACCGCCACAGCAGGTCGCGCAAGTCTGTGGGGACAGGTTTACTATTGACCACCACAGCAGGTCGCGCCAGTCTGTGGGGACAGGTTTACTATTGACCGCCACAGCAGGTGTCGCCAGTCTGTGGGGACAGGTTTACTATTGGCCGCCCCAGCAGGTCGCGCAAGTCTGTGGGGACAGGTTTACTATTGACCGCCACAGCAGGTCGCGCCAGTCTGTGGGGACAGGTTTACTATTGACCGCCACAGCAGGTCGCGCAAGTCTGTAGGGACAGGTTTACTATTGACCGCCACAGCAGGTCGCGCCAGTCTTTGGGGACAGGTTTACTATTGACCGCCCCAGCAGGTCGCGCAAGTCTGTGGGGACAGGTTTACTATTGACCGCCACAGCAGGTCGTGCAAGTCTGTGGGGACAGGTTTACTATTGACCGCCCCAGCAGGTCGCGCAAGTCTGTGGGGACAGGTTTACTATTGACCGCCACAGCAGGTCGCGCCAGTCTGTGGGGACAGGTTTACTATTGACCGCCACAGCAGGTCGCGCAAGTCTGTGGGGACAGGTTTACTATTGACCGCCCCAGCAGGTTGCGCAAGTCTGTGGGGACAGGTTTACTATTGACCGCCACAGCAGGTCGCGCCAGTCTGTGGGGACAGGTTTACTATTGACCGCCCCAGCAGGTCGCGCAAGTCTGTGGGGACAGGTTTACTATTGACCGCCACAGCAGGTCGCGCAAGTCTGTGGGGACAGGTTTACTATTGACCGCCACAGCAGGTCGCGCAAGTCTGTGGGGACAGGTTTACTATTGACCGCCACAGCAGGTCGCGCAAGTCTGTGGGGACAGGTTTACTATTGACCGCCACAGCAGGTCGCGCAAGTCTGTGGGGACAGGTTTACTATTGACCGCCACAGCAGGTCGCGCCAGTCTGTGGGGACAGGTTTACTATTGACCGCCACAGCAGGTCGCGCAAGTCTGTGGGGACAGGTTTACTATTGACCGCCACCGCAGGCCGCGCCAGTCTGTGGGGTGAAGTTTACTTTTGGCCGCCACAGCAGGTGGCGCTGGCGCCTGAAACACACTGGCGCAGCCTGCGGTAGCGGGCTTTAGAAGATTAAGATGAAATAGAAAAACAAAAAAGATTTTAACAATTTTTATTACTAATCAAACACAACCCTGTTATAAAAACGATTAAAAACTAAATAAAATATCAAAAATCACAGGCTCGTTATGGCAGCTTACGTAATAATAATACTGTTTCCCATTCCTACATCAGAATTGTTGGACTGTGTGTATATGCCTTAAGTAATATGATCTATGGACATGGTCTAGATTGTCTCTTTCTCTTTGCTACGAACCGCAGACAGGGGTTACCGCGAAGTGAAAACGAACTTCGTTCGAGTATCTCCCTCTCTGTCGCACTTGCTAGTTCGAGCGATAAAGACGGAGATACACGAACGAAGTTCGTTTTCGTTTCGCGGTAGCCCCTCAGAGCGGACGCTATCGCTATGTGCGTTAATTAATAATATAATATTATTCCACGATGTGACTTGTACATGGGTGACCGTACCTGAATAAAATGTGTTATTGAAGATACATGTTTTAATATCAAGCAAGCCCGATAGCACTCCAACCCATTATGACTCTTGATTTGAAATAAAGCTCAGTGACAATCCAATCCGTCACAGGTCATAATATAATATAATACTGAGATAGAGTAGCCAGTCGTCGTTACCTTATAGCGACATCTATGTAGAAATGCGCGAACTAAGAGCGTAAAGCGGGCTTTAGACATGGCTAAATGTATCCATGTCTATAGCGGCCTTAATAGATATATGGGTACGCATAGCTGCGCTTGTATAATCGGTATATGACTGGATTGCAAAAAAATTGTACACAATTGACGAAAGTTGTCGTTAAACGATGGAAATAAATTAAGCGCACATTAAATTAAGGCCTTAAACTATGTACAATTTTATTGCAATCCGACCATGTATCCAATATGTAGGTATATAGATAGTATCACAATAACGATAAAAGAACAAATAACGCTAGTATTCTAAGTCATGAATAAATGTAATACTTATAATATACTGAACTCATGACAGGAATTGGAATTTTACACATTTTTTTGCGTTTGGGCATGATAAAATCACATACATAATCGTTATAAAGGAAAGCCATTCATAAAATTGTTAATTATTTATTGTAGAAAAAATATTAGAAAAGAAAAAGGGTCATTATTTTATTTAGGTAGGTACGTACCCAAACGGGACCCCTTCGGACCGTTTCGTAGCTGACTTTTGGAGCCAGCTACCGTATGAGAATTTATATTCCCGTTCAGGAGCTGGCTCTGAAATGAGACTTTCTTTTACCGTTTCGTAGCTGACTTTCGGAGCCAGCTACCATATGGGAATTTAAAATCCCGATTGAGAGCTAGGCATATTATGACTTACTGTTACGGATAGGTACGACGACGAGCGAAGCGAGGAGGAGTGTGTTAGGTATCTTGTGATCATTTGGTACGACGACGAGCGAAGCGAGGAGGAGTGTAGGTTAAAAAAGTTGAAAAAAAGTTCATGTGGTGCGATTGGTAGGACAAAGGCAGTAGGATTTTAACCTACACTCCTCCTCGCTTCGCTCGTCGTCGTACCAAATGATCACAAGATGATGACCACTGCTTTACCTAACGAATCTATGTAGTGGCTTACACATTTGGAAATACCATATCATTAATTCTAGTGTGCTTATTTCGAACAATGTTTATATGTATTTAATGTCATACCTTATAATAATATAAAAGGCAATATTTAAGATTATACAATTTAGTCACGACTTAAGATTTCAAATCTTTATGTTCATTTAATAGTAGAATGGCCCAAACTAGCAACAAAAATAAATCTCATCTGCAGAGACATTCTTATGTAACACTTTTTCGTGGGCATAAGAATATTAACATTACCTAATGGATTATAACATTAATACAGTCTAGCTGCTATTAATAAAACATATTCAACAAAAAATTATCCTAAATATGTATAAAAAAACAGTTTTTACTTTCTAAAGTGTATAAGTAGATAACAAACATTCATTAACTAAATTAAGTTCGCGAGATTTCCCCAAATAACGTATGTGCACTGGGACCCCATGGACCAACGCCGAAGGGTACAAATTTTCACTCTTTGTCTCATATTTACTATGTTTCAGATTTTATAAGTTCTTTTAGATGTAATCTGTCAGAAGTGCTTGCATCCGTCATAAACTCCAAGGGGCAAAGACACACCATCATATTTTTTGCCATCATCTCTGACAATACCAGTCAGCTCAAGAAGATCAGGCACATTGATGGTGGCAACGGATTATATAATTGTGTCGCATTGAAAAGCGGCTAGCACTTTTTTGGCAACATAGTCCATGGTGACCCAGTTCACCTCCGTGGCACATGAAAATATGTGTGAGGTGCGTATTGTGACCCTGAGCCGAGCAAGTTTTAATTCAAAAAAGCAACTCTGCCGTCCACGGCAGAAGGTATCATTTCAAATAAGCTACTCTGCCGTCTACGGCGAATGATTCCAATTCAATAAGTAACTCTGCCGTGCATGGCGGAAGATTCTAATTCAGAAAAGCAACTCTGCCGTCCACGGCAGAAGGTTCTTGTTCCACAAAGCCACACTGACGTCCACGGCAGAAGTTTTAAATTATAAAAGAAACTCTGCCGTCCACGGCAGAAGGTTCCATTTTAAATAAGCTACTCTGCCGTCAACAGCGGACGATTCCGATTCAATAAGTACCTATGCCGTGCACGGCGGAAGATTCCAATTCAAAAAAGCAACTCTGCCGTCTACGGCAGAAGTTTCTTATTCAACAAAGCAACTTTGCCGTCCACGGCAGAAGTTTTAAGTCAAAAAAGCAACTCTGCCGTCCACGGCAGAAGGTACAATTTCAAATAAGCTACTCTGCCGTCTACGGCGGGCTATTCCAATTCAATAAGTAACTCTGCCGTGCCCGGCGGAAGATTCTTATTCAAAAAAGCAACTCTGCCGTCCACGGCAGAAGGTTCTTATTCCACAAAACAACACTGACGTCCACGGCATAAGTTTTAATTCAAAAAAGTAACTCTGCCGTTCACGGCAGAAGGTACCATTTCAAATAAGCTACTCTGCCGTCTACGGCAGACGATTCCAATTCAATAAGTAACTCTGCCGTGCACGGCGGAAGATTCCAATTCTATAAGGAAGTCTGCCGTCTACGGCAGAAGGTTCTTATTCAACAAAGCAACTCTGCCGTCGACGGCATAAGTTTTAATTCAAAAAAGTAACTCTGCCGTTTACGGCAGAAGGTACCATTTCAAATAAGCTACTCTGCCGTCTACGGCGGATGATTTCAATTCAATAAGTTACTCTGCCGTGCATGGCGGAAGATTCTATTTCAAAAAAGCAACTCTGCCGTCCACGGCAGAAGGTTTTTATTCAAAAAGCAACACTGCCGTCCACGGCAGAAGGTTCCATTTTAAATAAGCTACTCTGCCGTCAACGGCGGACGATTCCAATTCAATAAGTACCTCTGCCGTGCACGGCGGAAGATTCCAATTCAAAAAAGCAACTCTGCCGTCTACGGCAGACGATTCTAATTCAATAAGAAACTCTGCCGTGCACGGCGGAAGATTCCAATTCTATAAGGAAGTCTGCCGTCTACGGGGGTTCCATTTTAAATAAGCTACTCTGCCGTCAACGGCGGACGATTCCAATTCAATAAGTACCTCTGCCGTGCATGGCGGAAGATTCCAATTCAAAAAAGCAACTCTGCCGTCTACGGCAGACGATTCCAATTCAATAAGTTACTCTGCCGTGCACGGCGGAAGATTCCAATTCTATAAGGAAGTCTGCCGTCTACGGCAGAAGGTTTTTATTCAACAAAGCAACTCTGCCGTCCACGGCATAAGTTTTAATTCAAAAAAGTAACTCTGCCGTTCACGGCAAAAGGTACCATTTCCAATAAGCTACTCTGCCGTCAACGGTGGACGATTCCAATTCAATTAGTACCTCTGCCGTGCACGGCAGAAGATTCCAATTCAAAAAGGCAACTCTGCCGTCTACGGCAGACGGTTCCAATTCAATAAGTAACTCTGCCGTGCACGGCGGAAGATTCCAACTCTATAAGGAAGTCTGCCGTTTACCGCAGAAGTTTTTTATTCAACAAAGCAACTCTGCCGTCCACGGCATAAGTTTTAATTCAAAAAAGTAACTCTGCCGTTCACGGCAGGAGGTACCATTTCAAATAAGCTACTCTGCCGTCTACGGCAGACGATTCCAATTCAATAAGTAACTCTGCCGTGCACGGCGGAAGATTCCAATTCTATAAGGAAGTCTGCCGTCTACGGCAGAAGGTTCTTATTCAACAAAGCAACTCTGCCGTCCACGGCATAAGTTTTAATTCAAAAAAGTAACTCTGCCGTTCACGGCAGAAGGTACCATTTCAAATAAGCTACTCTGCCGTCTACGGCGGATGATTTCAATACAATAAGTTACTCTGCCGTGCATGGCGGAAGATTCTATTTCAAAAAAGCAACTCTGCCGTCCACGGCAGAAGGTTTTTATTCAAAAAGCAACACTGCCGTCCACGGCAGAAGTTTTAATTTATAAAAGCAACTCTGCCGTCCACGGCAGAAGGTTCCATTTTAAATAAGCTACTCTGCCGTCAACGGCGGACGATTCCAATTCAATAAGTACCTCTGCCGTGCACGGCGGAAGATTCCAATTCAAAAAAGCAACTCTGCCGTCTACGGCAGACGATTCTAATTCAATAAGTTACTCTGCCGTGCACGGCGGAAAATTCCAATTCTATAAGGAAGTCTGCCATCTACGGGGGTTCCATTTTAAATAAGCTACTCTGCCGTCAACGGCGGACGATTCCAATTCAATAAGTACCTCTGCCGTGCACGGCGGAAGATTCCAATTCAAAAAAGCAACTCTGCCGTCTACGGCAGACGATTCCAATTCAATAAGTTACTCTGCCGTGCACGGCGGAAGATTCCAATTCTATAAGGAAGTCTGCCGTCTACGGCAGAAGGTTCTTATTCAACAAAGCAACTCTGCCGTCCACGGCATAAGTTTTAAATCAAAAAAGTAACTCTGCCGTTCACGGCAAAAGGTACCATTTCCAATAAGCTACTCTGCCTTCAACGGCGGACGATTCCAATTCAATAAGTACCTCTGCCGTGCACGGCAGAAGATTCCAATTCAAAAAGGCAACTCTGCCGTCTACGGCAGACGGTTCCAATTCAATAAGTAACTCTGCCGTGCACGGCGGAAGATGCCAACTCTATAAGGAAGTCTGCCGTTTACCGCAGAAGGTTCTTATTTAACAAAGCAACTCTGCCGTCCACGGCAAAAGTTTTAATTCAAAAAAGTAACTCTGCCGTTCACGGCAGAAGGTACCATTTCAAATAAGCTACTCTGCCGTCTACGGCGGACGATTCCAATTCCATAAGTAAGTCTGCTGTGCACGGCAGAAGATTCCAATTCTATAAGGAAATCTGCCGTCTACGGCAGAAGGTTTTTATTCAACAAAGCAACTCTGCCGTCCACGGCAGAAGGTATCAGGGTAAGGCCGTTGAGATTATCACTTATAACACAAAAATAACACAATCACTTTTGTGATACCGTAACACAAATATAACACAAAAGTAACACTATTTTTTGTAAAGGTTGTTTCATAATAGTATTAAAATAAAGGGTAAGGAAAAAATATCATTTTTTTTACGTATGTTAATATATTTATAATGACAACATTTTAGAATACGTGATCGATCGGTATTTGACTAAATCAGTATTTTTTATGATGATCTGTTTTTATAAAAAAAAGATAATTTCCTTTTCTGCATAAAAAAACAGATCATCATAAAAAAATACGACAAATTGAGCATTATTCCTAGGAAACAAAAAAGTTTTCAGAATTATTGCAAACATACAAGAATTTAAAAATATATTTCAAGTAGAAACTAAATGATTCATTTAATAAGTTCACGTGGTTGTCTGAAATAAACGAATTTTATTTTATTTTATTTATTTATTGAATAAAAATCACATTCATCAAAGGCAATTGAGCATGGCGTCTTAGTTTAAATAATTCTCGCAAACATAAAAGAATTTAAAAATATATTTCAAGTAGAAACTAAATGATTCATAAGTTCAATCAATAGAACGCGTGCGGCTCACGGAATTATATAATAGAAGACCTAATTCAAGTTTGATCCAATGCGGCATCACTGGTGTACATCGTCCGGTGAGAACCTAAACTGTCTAATTACACGTAATAGTAGGTACATGAAAACTCGACCTTATTTCTACGTTAACACAGTTGATATTTGTTTTTTTTTGCAAATGCACTAAATAGTGAGTTTTTTTTATTTATTTGATTTATTTTATTTTATTTAATATGATACGATAATATGAAAATGATTTTCTTTACTATTACAGTATTCTCAATCTGCATGACTCTTTACACTTGTTTTGTGTTACTGAACACAAAAACTTGTGTTATGCATAACACAAAACTAACACAAAACGCCATAATATAACACAAAACCAGTTTTTTACAAGCGTTTTAGGTTATAAAACCAAATTAAGTCAAACTAGACGCAAATGTACATGTTTCATGTAAGCTTTAAACATAAACGAAAACAACCATAGTAAAGTGAACTTCTGAAACGCTTACTTACTTGAGATATTCATCAACACAAATTCTGACGAAAATATGCGACTCACTTTCAACTTTTCTCATAGACAAACTAAAAATGGCAGTTTCTTTTTTTTAACATTGATTGACAGCTTACGGTGTTTCTGTGCCAAAATACATTTTTCCCCAGTTTTCTGTTAATATTTAGGGGTAATTATGCATAACACAAAAATTTGTGTTACGAAAGCCAAAACTCTGCCCACTAATCTAAAGACCTATAAAATACGCAAAACAAAGTATTTAAACACCGTTCTTGGTCTTACAGAAAGTAATGTGTCTCACCTTTCAAACGTATTTAAACGTTTTTTTCTAAATGTTTAAAAATGAAAATAATTCGTAGTTGAAAAGTACTCGGAAAAAAGCGACACGTCATTTTCGACCAAAATTAGGGGGGTTTGATGAACATAAATGCAAGTATTTTATAGAAACAACAACTTTTATTCAGTTTGCGAAATGGGGAAACAAGCTCAATAATTGCTTTATAGTATCAACTAACAACAACGGCAGTAGTGCTTACATATTTGGAGAAAACGTGCTGGAAAGTTTTGTTCCGACCAAAACTGACAATGTCGGCGGCCTTACCCATCATTTCAAATAAGCTACTCTGCCGTCTACGGCAGACGATTCCAATTCAATAAGTACCTCTGCCGTGCACGGCGGAAGATTCCAATTCAAAAAAGCAACTCTGCCGTCTACGGCAGACGATTCCAATTCAATAAGTAACTCTGCCGTGCACGGCGGAAGATTCTAATTCTATAAGGAAGTCTGCCGTCTACGGCAGAAGGTTCTTATTCAACAAAGCAACTCTGCTGTCCACGGCAGAAGTTTTAATTCAAAAAAGCAACTCTGCCGTCCACGGCAGACGATTCCAATTCAATAAGTACCTCTGCCGTGCACGGCGGAAGATTCCAATTCAAAAAAGCAACTCTGCCGTCTACGGCAGACGATTCCAATTCAATAAGTAACTCTGCCGTGCACGGCGGAAGATTTCAATTCTATAAGGAAATCTGCCGTCTACGGCAGAAGGTTCTTATTCAACAAAGCAACTCTGCCGTCCACGGCAGAAGTTTTAATTCAAAAAAGCAACTCTGCCGTACACGGCAGAAGGTATCATTTCAAATAAGCTACTCTGCCGTCTACGGCGGATGATTTCAATTCTATAAGTTACTCTGCCGTGCATGGCGGAAGATTCTAATTCAAAAAAGCAATTTTGCCGTCCACGGCAGAAGGTTTTTATTCAAAAAGCAACACTGCCGTCCACGGCAGAAGTTTTAATTTATAAAAGCAACTCTGCCGTCCACGGCAGAAGGTTCCATTTTAAATAAGCTACTCTGCCGTCAACGGCAGACGATTCCAATTCAATAAGTACCTCTGCCGTGCACGGCGTAAGATTCCAATTCAAAAAAGCAACTCTGCCGTCTACGGCAGACGATTCCAATTCAATAAGTTACTCTGCCGTGCACGGCAGAAGATTCCAATTCTATAAGGAAGTCTGCCGTTAACGGCAGAAGGTTCTTATTCAACAAAGCAACTCTGCCGTCCACGGCATAACTTTTAATTCAAAAAAGTAACTCTACCGTTCACAGCAAAAGGTACCATTTCAAATAAGCTACTCTGCCGTCAACGGCGGACGATTCCAATTCAATAAGTACCTCTGCCGTGCACGTCAGAAGATTCCAATTCAAAAAGTCAACTCTGCTGTCTACAACAGACGATTCCAATTCAATAAGTAACTCTGCCGTGCACGGCGGAAGATTCCAATTCTATGAGGAAGTCTGCCGTTTACGGCAGAAGGTTCTTATCCAACAAAGCAACTCTGCCGTCCACGGCATAAGTTTTAATTCAAAAAAGTAACTCTGCCGTTCACGGCAGAAGGTACCATTTCAAATAAGCTACTCTGCCGTCTACGGCGGACGATTCCAATTCCATAAGTAAGTCTGCTGTGCACGGCAGAAGATTCCAATTCTACAAGGAAATCTGCCGTCTACGGCAGAAGGTTTTTATTCAACAAAGCAACTCTGCCGTCCACGGCAGCAGTTTTAATTCAAAAAAGCAACTCTGCCGTCCACGGCAGAAGGTATCATTTCTAATAAGCTACTCTGCCGTCTACGGCGGATGATTTCAATTCAATAAGTAACTCTGCCGTGCACAGCGGAAGATTCCAATTCTATAAGGAAATCTGCCATCTACGGCAGAAGGTTCTTATTCAACAAAGCAACTCTGCCGTCCACGGCAGAAGTTTAAATTCAAAAAAGCAACTCTGCCGTCCACGGCAGAAGGTTCCATTTTAAATAAGCTACTCTGCCGTCAACGGCAGACGATTCCAATTCAATAAGTACCTCTGCCGTGCACGGCGGAAGATTCCAATTCAAAAAAGCAACTCTGCCGTCTACGGCAGACGATTATAATTCAATAAGTAACTCTGCCGTGCACGGCGGAAGATTCCAATTCTATAAGGAAGTCTGCCGTCTACGGCAGAAGGTTATTATTCAACAAAGCAACTCTGCCGTCCACGGCAGAAGTTTTAATTCTAAAAGTAACACTGCCGTTCACGGCAGAAGGTACCATTTCAAATAAGCTACTCTGCCGTCTACGGCGGACGATTCCAATTCAGTAAGTAACACTGCCGTGCACGGCGGAAGATTCCAATTCAACAAAGCAACTCTGCCGTCCACGGCAGAAGTTTTAATTCAAAAAAGCAATTCTGCCGTCTACGGCGGAAGATTCCAATTCAATAAGTAACACTGCCTTGCACGGTGAAACATTCCAATTCTAAAAGGAAATCTGCCGCCTACGGCAGAAGGTTCTTATTCAACTAAGCTACTCTGCCGTCCACGGCAGAAGTTTTAATTCAAAAAAGCAACTCTGCCGTCCACGGCAGAAGGTATCATTTCAAATAAGCTACTCTGCCGTCTACGGCAGACGATTCCAATTCAATAAGTACCTCTGCCGTGCACGGCGGAAGATTCCAATTCAAAAAAGCAACTCTGCCGTCTACGGCAGACGATTCCAATTCAATAAGTAACTCTGCCGTGCACGGCGGAGAATTCCAATTCTATAAGGAAGTCTGCCGTCTACGGCAGAAGGTTCTTATTCAACAAAGCAACTCTGCCGTCCACGGCATAAGTTTTAATTCAAAAAAGTAACTCTGCCGTTCACGGCAAAAGGTACTATTTTAAATAAGATACTCTGCCGTCTACGGCGGACGATTCCAAATCAATAAGTTCATCTGCCGTGCACGGCGGAAGATTCCAATTAAAAAAGCATCTCTGCCGTCTACGGCAGAAGTTTCTTATTTAACAAAGCAACTCTGCCGTCCACGGCATAAGTTTTAATTCTTAAAGTAACACTGCCGTTCACGGCAGAAGGTACCATTTCAAATAAGCTACTCTGCCGTCTACGGCGGACGATTCCAATTCAATAAGTAACACTGCCGTGCACGGCGGAAGATTCCAATTCAACAAAGCAACTCTGCCGTCCACGGCAGAAGTTTTAATTCAAAAAAGCAATTCTGCCGTCCACGGCAGAAGGTATCATTTCAAATAAGCTACTCTGCCGTCAACGGCGGACGATTCCAATTTAATAAGTACCTCTGCCGTGCACGGCAGAAGGTACCATTTCAATTAAGCTACTCTGCCGTCTACGGCAGACGATTCCAATTCAATAAGTAACTCTGCCGTGCACGGCGAAAGATTCCAATTCTATAAGGAAGTCTGCCGTCTACGGCAGAAGGTTCTTATACAACAAAGCAACTCTGCCGTCCACGGCAGAAGTTTAAGTTCAAACAAGCAACTCTGCCGTCCACGGCAGAAGGTATCATTCCAAATAAGCTACTCTGCCGTCTACGGCAGACGAATCCAATTCAATAAGTACCTCTGCCGTGCACGGCGGAAGATTCCAATTCAAAAAAAGCAACTCTGCCGTCTACGTCAGACGATTCCAATTCATTAAGTAACTCTGCCGTGCACGGCGGAAGATTCCAATTCTATAAGGAAGTCTGCCGTCTACGGCAGAAGTTTTAATTCAAAAAAGCAATTCTGCCGTCCACGGCAGAAGGTATCATTTCAAATAAGCTACTCTGCCGTCAACGGCGGACGATTCCAATTCAATAAGTACCTCTGCCGTGCACGGCGGAAGATTCCAATTCAAAAAAGCAACTCTGCCGTCTACGGCAGACGATTCCAATTCAATAAGTAACTCTGCCGTGCACGGCGGAAGAATCCAATTCTATAAGGAAGTCTGCCGTCTACGGCAGAAGGTTCTTATTCAACAAAGCAACTTTGCCGTCCACGGCATAAGTTTTAAGTCAAAAAAGTAACTTCGCCGTTCACGGCAAAAGATACCATTTCAAATAAGCTACTCTGCCGTCTACGGCGGACGATTCCAATTGAATAAGTAACACTGCCGTGCACGGCGGAAGATTCCAATTTAACAAAGCAACTCTGCCGTCCACGGCAGAAGTTTTAATTCAAAAAAGTAACTCTGCCGTTCACGGCAAAAGGTACCATTTCAAATAAGCTACTCTGCCGTCTACGGCAGACGATTCCAATTCAATAAGTACCTCTGCCGTGCACGGCGGAAGATTCCAATTCAAAAAAGCAACTCTGCCGTCTACGGTAGACGATTCCAATTCAATAAGTAACTCTGCCGTGCACGGCGGAAGATTTCAAATCTATAAGGAAGTCTGCCGTGCACGGCGGAAGATTCCAATTCAAAAAAGCAACTCTGCCGTCTAAGGCGGACGATTCCAATTCAATAAGTAACACTGCCGTGCACGGCGGAAGATTCTAATTCAACAAAGCAAATCTGCCGTCCACGGCGGAAGTTTTAATTCAAAAAAGCAATTCTGCCGTCCACGGCAGAAGGTATCATTTCAAATAACCTACTCTGCCGTCAGCGGCGGACGATTCCAATTCAATAAGTACCTCTGCCGTGCACGGCGGAAGATTCCAATTCAAAAAAGCAACTCTGCCGTCTACGGCAGACGATTCCAATTCAATAAGTAACTCTGCCGTGCACGGCGGAGAATTCCAATTCTATAAGGAAGTCTGCCGTCTACGGCAGAAGGTTCTTATTCAACAAAGCAACTCTGCCGTCCACGGCATAAGTTTTAATTTAAAAAAGTAACTCTGCCGTCCACGGCAGAAGTTTTAGTTCAAAAAAGCAACTCTGCCGTCCACGGCAGAAGGTATCATTCCAACTAAGCTACTCTGCCGTCTACGGCAGACGATTCCAATTCAATAAGTACCTCTGCCGTGCACGGCGGAAGATTCCAATTCAAAAAAGCAACTCTGCCGTCTACGGCAGACGATTCCATTTCAATAAGTAACTCTGCCGTGCACGGCGGAAGATTCCAATTCTATAAGGAAGTCTGCCGTCTACGGCAGAAGGTTCTTATTCAACAAAGCAACTCTGCCGTCCACGGCATAAGTTTTAATTCAAAAAAGTAACTCTGCCGTTCACGGCAAAAGATACCATTTCAAATAAGCTACTCTGCCGTCTACGGCGGACGATTCCAATTCAATAAGTTACACTGCCGTGCACGGCGGAAGATTCCAATTCAACAAAGCAACTCTGCCGTCCACGGCAGAAGTTTTAATTCAAAAAAGCAACTCTGCCGTCCACGGCAGAAGGTATCATTTCAAATAAGCTACTCTGCCGTCTACGGCAGACGATTCCAGTTTAATAAGTACCTCTGCCGTGCACGGCAGAAGGTACCATTTCAAATAAGCTACTCTGCCGTCTACGGCAGACGATTCCAATTCAATAAGTAACTCTGCCGTGCACGACGGAAGATTTCAATTCTATAAGGAAGTCTGCCGTCTACGGCAGAAGGTTCTTATTCAACAAAGCAACTCTGCCGTCCACGGTAGAAGTTTTAGTTCAAAAAAGCAACTCTGCCGTTCACGGCAGAAGGTATCATTCCAAATAAGCTTCTCTGCCGTCTACGGCAGACGATTCCAATTCAATAAGTACCTCTGCCGTGCACGGCGGAAGATTCCAATTCAAAAAAGCAACTCTGCCGTCTACGGCAGACGATTCCAATTCAATAAGAAACTCTGCCGTGCACGGCGGAAGATTCCAATTCTATAAGGAAGTCTGCCGTCTACGGCAGAAGGTTCTTATTCAACAAAGCAACTCTGCCGTCCACGGCATAAGTTTTAATTCAAAAAAGTAACTCTGCCGTCCACGGCAGAAGTTTTAGTTCAAAAAAGCAACTCTGCCGTCCACGGCAGAAGGTATCATTCCAACTAAGCTACTCTGCCGTCTACGGCAGACGATTCCAATCCAATAAGTACCTCTGCCGTGCACGGCGGAAGATTCCAATTCAAAAAAGCAACTCTGCCGTCTACGGCAGACGATTCCAATTCAATAAGTAACTCTGCCGTGCACGGCGGAAGATTCCAATTCTATAAGGAAGTCTGCCGTCTACGGCAGAAGGTTTTTATTCAACAAAGCAACTCTGCCGTCCACGGCATAAGTTTTAATTCCAAAAAGTAACTCTGCCGTTCACGGTAAAAGATACTATTTCAAATAAGCTACTCTGCCGTCTACGGCAGACGATTCCAATTTAATAAGTAACACTGCCGTGCACGGCGGAAGATTCCAATTCAACAAAGCAACTCTGCCGTCCACGGCAGAAGTTTTAATTCAAAAAAGCAACTCTGCCGTCCACGGCAGAAGGTATCATTTCAAATAAGCTACTCTGCCGTCTACGGCAGACGATTCCAGTTTAATAAGAACCTCTGCCGTAAACGGCGGAAGATTCCAATTCTATAAGGAAGTCTGCCGTCTACGGCAGAAGGTTCTTATTCAACAAAGCAACTCTGCCGTCCACGGCATAAATTTTAATTCAAAAAAGTAACTCTGCCGTTCACGGCAAAAGATACCATTTCAAATAAGCTACTCTGCCGTATACGGTGGACGTTTCCAATTCAATAAGTAACACTGCCGTGCACGGCGGAAGATTCCAATTCAACAAAGCAACTCTGCCGTCCACGGCAGAAGTTTTAATTCAAAAAAGCAACTCTGCCGTCCACGGCAGAAGGTATCATTTCAAATAAGCTACTCTGCTGTCTACGGCAGACGATTCCAAATCAATAAGTAACTCTGCCGTGCACGGCGGAGAATTCCAATTCTATAAGGAAATCTGCCGTCTACGGCAGAAGGTTCTTATTCAACAAAGCAACTCTGCCGTCCACGGCATAAGTTTTAAATCAAAAAAGTAACTCTGCCGTTCACGGCAAAAGACCATTTCAAATAAGCTACTCTGCCGTCTACGGCAGACGATTCCAATTCAATAAGTACCTCTGCCGTGCACGGCGGAAGATTCCAATTCAAAAAAAGCAACTCTGCCGTCTACGTCAGACGATTCCAATTCATTAAGTAACTCTGCCGTGCACGGCGGAAGATTCCAATTCTATAAGGAAGTCTGCCGTCTACGGCAGAAGTTTAAGTTCAAACAAGCAACTCTGCCGTCCACGGCAGAAGGTATCATTCCAAATAAGCTACTCTGCCGTCTACGGCAGACGAATCCAATTCAATAAGTACCTCTGCCGTGCACGGCGGAAGATTCCAATTCAAAAAAAGCAACTCTGCCGTCTACGTCAAACGATTCCAATTCATTAAGTAACTCTGCCGTGCACGGCGGAAGATTCCAATTCTATAAGGAAGTCTGCCGTCTACGGCAGAAGTTTTAATTCAAAAAAGCAATTCTGCCGTCCACGGCAGAAGGTATCATTTCAAATAAGCTACTCTGCCGTCAACGGCGGACGATTCCAATTCAATAAGTACCTCTGCCGTGCACGGCGGAAGATTCCAATTCAAAAAAGCAACTCTGCCGTCTACGGCAGACGATTCCAATTCAATAACTAACTCTGCCGTGCACGGCGGAAGAATCCAATTCTATAAGGAAGTCTGCCGTCTACGGCAGAAGGTTCTTATTCAACAAAGCAACTTTGCCGTCCACGGCATAAGTTTTAAGTCAAAAAAGTAACTCTGCCGTTCACGGCAAAAGATACCATTTCAAATAAGCTACTCTGCCGTCTACGGCGGACGATTCCAATTGAATAAGTAACACTGCCGTGCACGGCGGAAGATTCCAATTCAACAAAGCAACTCTGCCGTCCACGGCAGAAGTTTTAATTCAAAAAAGTTACTCTGCCGTTCACGGCAAAAGGTACCATTTCAAATAAGCTACTCTGCCGTCTACGGCAGACGATTCCAATTCAATAAGTACCTCTGCCGTGCACGGCGGAAGATTCCAATTCAAAAAAGCAACTCTGCCGTCTACGGTAGACGATTCCAATTCAATAAGTAACTCTGCCGTGCACGGCGGAAGATTTCAAATCTATAAGGAAGTCTGCCGTGCACGGCGGAAGATTCCAATTCAAAAAAGCAACTCGGCCGTCTACGGCGGACGATTCCAATTCAATAAGTAACACTGCCGTGCACGGCGGAAGATTCTAATTCAACAAAGCAAATCTGCCGTCCACGGCGGAAGTTTTAATTCAAAAAAGCAATTCTGCCGTCCACGGCAGAAGGTATCATTTCAAATAACCTACTCTGCCGTCAGACGATTCCAATTCAATAAGTAACTCTGCCGTGCACGGCGGAGAATTCCAATTCTATAAGGAAGTCTGCCGTCTACGGCAGAAGGTTCTTATTCAACAAAGCAACTCTGCCGTCCACGGCATAAGTTTTAATTTAAAAAAGTAACTCTGCCGTCCACGGCAGAAGTTTTAGTTCAAAAAAGCAACTCTGCCGTCCACGGCAGAAGGTATCATTCCAACTAAGCTACTCTGCCGTCTACGGCAGACGATTCCAATTCAATAAGTACCTCTGCCGTGCACGGCGGAAGATTCCAATTCAAAAAAGCAACTCTGCCGTCTACGGCAGACGATTCCATTTCAATAAGTAACTCTGCCGTGCACGGCGGAAGATTCCAATTCTATAAGGAAGTCTGCCGTCTACGGCAGAAGGTTCTTATTCAACAAAGCAACTCTGCCGTCCACGGCATAAGTTTTAATTCAAAAAAGTAACTCTGCCGTTCACGGCAAAAGATACCATTTCAAATAAGCTACTCTGCCGTCTACGGCGGACGATTCCAATTCAATAAGTTACACTGCCGTGCACGGCGGAAGATTCCAATTCAACAAAGCAACTCTGCCGTCCACGGCAGAAGTTTTAATTCAAAAAAGCAACTCTGCCGTCCACGGCTGAAGGTATCATTTCAAATAAGCTACTCTGCCGTCTACGGCAGACGATTCCAGTTTAATAAGTACCTCTGCCGTGCACGGCAGAAGGTACCATTTCAAATAAGCTACTCTGCCGTCTACGGCAGACGATTCCAATTCAATAAGTAACTCTGCCGGGCACGACGGAAGATTTCAATTCTATAAGGAAGTCTGCCGTCTACGGCAGAAGGTTCTTATTCAACAAAGCAACTCTGCCGTCCACGGTAGAAGTTTTAGTTCAAAAAAGCAACTCTGCCGTTCACGGCAGAAGGTATCATTCCAAATAAGCTTCTCTGCCGTCTACGGCAGACGATTCCAATTCAATAAGTACCTCTGCCGTGCACGGCGGAAGATTCCAATTCAAAAAAGCAACTCTGCCGTCTACGGCAGACGATTCCAATTCAATAAGAAACTCTGCCGTGCACGGCGGAAGATTCCAATTCTATAAGGAAGTCTGCCGTCTACGGCAGAAGGTTCTTATTCAACAAAGCAACTCTGCCGTCCACGGCATAAGTTTTAATTCAAAAAAGTAACTCTGCCGTCCACGGCAGAAGTTTTAGTTCAAAAAAGCAACTCTGCCGTCCACGGCAGAAGGTATCATTCCAACTAAGCTACTCTGCCGTCTACGGCAGACGATTCCAATTCAATAAGTACCTCTGCCGTGCACGGCGGAAGATTCCAATTCAAAAAAGCAACTCTGCCGTCTACGGCAGACGATTCCAATTCAATAAGTAACTCTGCCGTGCACGGCGGAAGATTCCAATTCTATAAGGAAGTCTGCCGTCTACGGCAGAAGGTTTTTATTCAACAAAGCAACTCTGCCGTCCACGGCATAAGTTTTAATTCAAAAAAGTAACTCTGCCGTTCACTATAAAAGATACTATTTCAAATAAGCTACTCTGCCGTCTACGGCAGACGATTCCAATTTAATAAGTAACACTGCCGTGCACGGCGGAAGATTCCAATTCAACAAAGCAACTCTGCCGTCCACGGCAGAAGTTTTAATTCAAAAAAGCAACTCTGCCGTCCACGGCAGAAGGTATCATTTCAAATAAGCTACTCTGCCGTCTACGGCAGACGATTCCAGTTTAATAAGAACCTCTGCCGTAAACGGCGGAAGATTCCAATTCTATAAGGAAGTCTGCCGTCTACGGCAGAAGGTTCTTATTCAACAAAGCAACTCTGCCGTCCACGGCATAAATTTTAATTCAAAAAAGTAACTCTGCCGTTCACGGCAAAAGATACCTTTTCAAATAAGCTACTCTGCCGTATACGGTGGACGTTTCCAATTCAATAAGTAACACTGCCGTGCACGGCGGAAGATTCCAATTCAACAAAGCAACTCTGCCGTCCACGGCAGAAGTTTTAATTCAAAAAAGCAACTCTGCCGTCCACGGCAGAAGGTATCATTTCAAATAAGCTACTCTGCTGTCTACGGCAGACGAGTCCAATTCAATAAGTACCTCTGCCGTGCACGGCGGAAGATTCCAATTCAAAAAAGCATCTCTGCCGTCTACGGCAGACGATTCCAATTCAATAAGTAACTCTGCCGTGCACGGCGGAAGATTCTTATTCTATAAGGAAGTCTGCCGTCTACGGCAGAAGGTTCTTATTCAACAAAGCAACTCTGCTGTCCACGGCAGAAGTTTTAATTCAAAAAAGCAACTCTGCCGTCCACGGCAGACGATTCCAATTCAATAAGTACCTCTGCCGTGCACGGCGGAAGATTCCAATTCAAAAAAGCAACTCTGCCGTCTACGGCAGACGATTCCAATTCAATAAGTAACTCTGCCGTGCACGGCGGAAGATTTCAATTCTATAAGGAAATCTGCCGTCTACGGCAGAAGGTTCTTATTCAACAAAGCAACTCTGCCGTCCACGGCAGAAGTTTTAATTCAAAAAAGCAACTCTGCCGTACACGGCAGAAGGTATCATTTCAAATAAGCTACTCTGCCGTCTACGGCGGATGATTTCAATTCTATAAGTTACTCTGCCGTGCATGGCGGAAGATTCTAATTCAAAAAAGCAATTTTGCCGTCCACGGCAGAAGGTTTTTATTCAAAAAGCAACACTGCCGTCCACGGCAGAAGTTTTAATTTATAAAAGCAACTCTGCCGTCCACGGCAGAAGGTTCCATTTTAAATAAGCTACTCTGCCGTCAACGGCAGACGATTCCAATTCAATAAGTACCTCTGCCGTGCACGGCGTAAGATTCCAATTCAAAAAAGCAACTCTGCCGTCTACGGCAGACGATTCCAATTCAATAAGTTACTCTGCCGTGCACGGCAGAAGATTCCAATTCTATAAGGAAGTCTGCCGTTAACGGCAGAAGGTTCTTATTCAACAAAGCAACTCTGCCGTCCACGGCATAACTTTTAATTCAAAAAAGTAACTCTACCGTTCACAGCAAAAGGTACCATTTCAAATAAGCTACTCTGCCGTCAACGGCGGACGATTCCAATTCAAAAAGTACCTCTGCCGTGCACGTCAAAGATTCCAATTCAAAAAGTCAACTCTGCTGTCTACAACAGACGATTCCAATTCAATAAGTAACTCTGCCGTGCACGGCGGAAGATTCCAATTCTATGAGGAAGTCTGCCGTTTACGGCAGAAGGTTCTTATCCAACAAAGCAACTCTGCCGTCCACGGCATAAGTTTTAATTCAAAAAAGTAACTCTGCCGTTCACGGCAGAAGGTACCATTTCAAATAAGCTACTCTGCCGTCTACGGCGGACGATTCCAATTCCATAAGTAAGTCTGCTGTGCACGGCAGAAGATTCCAATTCTACAAGGAAATCTGCCGTCTACGGCAGAAGGTTTTTATTCAACAAAGCAACTCTGCCGTCCACGGCAGAAGTTTAAATTCAAAAAAGCAACTCTGCCGTCCACGGCAGAAGGTTCCATTTTAAATAAGCTACTCTGCCGTCAACGGCAGACGATTCCAATTCAATAAGTACCTCTGCCGTGCACGGCGGAAGATTCCAATTCAAAAAAGCAACTCTGCCGTCTACGGCAGACGATTATAATTCAATTAGTAACTCTGCCGTGCACGGCGGAAGATTCCAATTCTATAAGGAAGTCTGCCGTCTACGGCAGAAGGTTATTATTCAACAAAGCAACTCTGCCGTCCACGGCAGAAGTTTTAATTCTAAAAGTAACACTGCCGTTCACGGCAGAAGGTACCATTTCAAATAAGCTACTCTGCCGTCTACGGCGGACGATTCCAATTCAGTAAGTTACACTGCCGTGCACGGCGGAAGATTCCAATTCAACAAAGCAACTCTGCCGTCCACGGCAGAAGTTTTAATTCAAAAAAGCAATTCTGCCGTCTACGGCGGAAGATTCCAATTCAATAAGTAACACTGCCTTGCACGGTGAAAGATTCCAATTCTAAAAGGAAGTCTGCCGCCTACGGCAGAAGGTTCTTATTCAACAAAGCTACTCTGCCGTCCACGGCAGAAGTTTTAATTCAAAAAAGCAACTCTGCCGTCCACGGCAGAAGGTATCATTTCAAATAAGCTACTCTGCCGTCTACGGCAGACGATTCCAATTAAATAAGTACCTCTGCCGTGCACGGCGGAAGATTCCAATTCAAAAAAGCAACTCTGCCGTCTACGGCAGACGATTCCAATTCAATAAGTAACTCTGCCGTGCACGGCGGAGAATTCCAATTCTATAAGGAAGTCTGCCGTCTACGGCAGAAGGTTCTTATTCAACAAAGCAACTCTGCCGTCCACGGCATAAGTTTTAATTCAAAAAAGTAACTCTGCCGTTCACGGCAAAAGGTACTATTTTAAATAAGATACTCTGCCGTTTACGGCGGACGATTCCAAATCAATAAGTTCATCTGCCGTGCACGGCGGAAGATTCCAATTAAAAAAGCATCTCTGCCGTCTACGGCAGAAGTTTCTTATTTAACAAAGCAACTCTGCCGTCCACGGCATAAGTTTTAATTCTAAAAGTAACACTGCCGTTCACGGCAGAAGGTACCATTTCAAATAAGCTACTCTGCCGTCTACGGCGGACGATTCCAATTCAATAAGTAACACTGCCGTGCACGGCGGAAGATTCCAATTCAACAAAGCAACTCTGCCGTCCACGGCAGAAGTTTTAATTCAAAAAAGCAATTCTGCCGTCCACGGCAGAAGGTATCATTTCAAATAAGCTACTCTGCCGTCAACGGCGGACGATTCCAATTTAATAAGTACCTCTGCCGTGCACGGCAGAAGGTACCATTTCAATTAAGCTACTCTGCCGTCTACGGCAGACGATTCCAATTCAATAAGTAACTCTGCCGTGCACGGCGAAAGATTCCAATTCTATAAGGAAGTCTGCCGTCTACGGCAGAAGGTTCTTATTCAACAAAGCAACTCTGCCGTCCACGGCAGAAGTTTAAGTTCAAACAAGCAACTCTGCCGTCCACGGCAGAAGGTATCATTCCAAATAAGCTACTCTGCCGTCTACGGCAGACGAATCCAATTCAATAAGTACCTCTGCCGTGCACGGCGGAAGATTCCAATTCAAAAAAAGCAACTCTGCCGTCTACGTCAGACGATTCCAATTCATTAAGTAACTCTGCCGTGCACGGCGGAAGATTCCAATTCTATAAGGAAGTCTGCCGTCTACGGCAGAAGTTTTAATTCAAAAAAGCAATTCTGCCGTCCACGGCAGAAGGTATCATTTCAAATAAGCTACTCTGCCGTCAACGGCGGACGATTCCAATTCAATAAGTACCTCTGCCGTGCACGGCGGAAGATTCCAATTCAAAAAAGCAACTCTGCCGTCTACGGCAGACGATTCCAATTCAATAAGTAACTCTGCCGTGCACGGCGGAAGAATCCAATTCTATAAGGAAGTCTGCCGTCTACGGCAGAAGGTTCTTATTCAACAAAGCAACTTTGCCGTCCACGGCATAAGTTTTAAGTCAAAAAAGTAACTTCGCCGTTCACGGCAAAAGATACCATTTCAAATAAGCTACTCTGCCGTCTACGGCGGACGATTCCAATTGAATAAGTAACACTGCCGTGCACGGCGGAAGATTCCAATTCAACAAAGCAACTCTGCCGTCCACGGCAGAAGTTTTAATTCAAAAAAGTAACTCTGCCGTTCACGGCAAAAGGTACCATTTCAAATAAGCTACTCTGCCGTCTACGGCAGACGATTCTAATTCAATAAGTACCTCTGCCGTGCACGGCGGAAGATTCCAATTCAAAAAAGCAACTCTGCCGTCTACGGTAGACGATTCCAATTCAATAAGTAACTCTGCCGTGCACGGCGGAAGATTTCAAATCTATAAGGAAGTCTGCCGTGCACGGCGGAAGATTCCAATTCAAAAAAGCAACTCTGCCGTCTAAGGCGGACGATTCCAATTCAATAAGTAACACTGCCGTGCACGGCGGAAGATTCTAATTCAACAAAGCAAATCTGCCGTCCACGGCGGAAGTTTTAATTCAAAAAAGCAATTCTGCCGTCCACGGCAGAAGGTATCATTTCAAATAACCTACTCTGCCGTCAGCGGCGGACGATTCCAATTCAATAAGTACCTCTGCCGTGCACGGCGGAAGATTCCAATTCAAAAAAGCAACTCTGCCGTCTACGGCAGACGATTCCAATTCAATAAGTAACTCTGCCGTGCACGGCGGAGAATTCCAATTCTATAAGGAAGTCTGCCGTCTACGGCAGAAGGTTCTTATTCAACAAAGCAACTCTGCCGTCCACGGCATAAGTTTTAATTTAAAAAAGTAACTCTGCCGTCCACGGCAGAAGTTTTAGTTCAAAAAAGCAACTCTGCCGTCCACGGCAGAAGGTATCATTCCAACTAAGCTACTCTGCCGTCTACGGCAGACGATTCCAATTCAATAAGTACCTCTGCCGTGCACGGCGGAAGATTCCAATTCAAAAAAGCAACTCTGCCGTCTACGGCAGACGATTCCATTTCAATAAGTAACTCTGCCGTGCACGGCGGAAGATTCCAATTCTATAAGGAAGTCTGCCGTCTACGGCAGAAGGTTCTTATTCAACAAAGCAACTCTGCCGTCCACGGCATAAGTTTTAATTCAAAAAAGTAACTCTGCCGTTCACGGCAAAAGATACCATTTCAAATAAGCTACTCTGCCGTCTACGGCGGACGATTCCAATTCAATAAGTTACACTGCCGTGCACGGCGGAAGATTCCAATTCAACAAAGCAACTCTGCCGTCCACGGCAGAAGTTTTAATTCAAAAAAGCAACTCTGCCGTCCACGGCAGAAGGTATCATTTCAAATAAGCTACTCTGCCGTCTACGGCAGACGATTCCAGTTTAATAAGTACCTCTGCCGTGCACGGCAGAAGGTACCATTTCAAATAAGCTACTCTGCCGTCTACGGCAGACGATTCCAATTCAATAAGTAACTCTGCCGTGCACGACGGAAGATTTCAATTCTATAAGGAAGTCTGCCGTCTACGGCAGAAGGTTCTTATTCAACAAAGCAACTCTGCCGTCCACGGTAGAAGTTTTAGTTCAAAAAAGCAACTCTGCCGTTCACGGCAGAAGGTATCATTCCAAATAAGCTTCTCTGCCGTCTACGGCAGACGATTCCAATTCAATAAGTACCTCTGCCGTGCACGGCGGAAGATTCCAATTCAAAAAAGCAACTCTGCCGTCTACGGCAGACGATTCCAATTCAATAAGAAACTCTGCCGTGCACGGCGGAAGATTCCAATTCTATAAGGAAGTCTGCCGTCTACGGCAGAAGGTTCTTATTCAACAAAGCAACTCTGCCGTCCACGGCATAAGTTTTAATTCAAAAAAGTAACTCTGCCGTCCACGGCAGAAGTTTTAGTTCAAAAAAGCAACTCTGCCGTCCACGGCAGAAGGTATCATTCCAACTAAGCTACTCTGCCGTCTACGGCAGACGATTCCAATTCAATAAGTACCTCTGCCGTGCACGGCGGAAGATTACAATTCAAAAAAGCAACTCTGCCGTCTACGGCAAACGATTCCAATTCAATAAGTAACTCTGCCGTGCACGGCGGAAGATTCCAATTCTATAAGGAAGTCTGCCGTCTACGGCAGAAGGTTTTTATTCAACAAAGCAACTCTGCCGTCCACGGCATAAGTTTTAATTCAAAAAAGTAACTCTGCCGTTCACGGTAAAAGATACTATTTCAAATAAGCTACTCTGCCGTCTACGGCAGACGATTCCAATTTAATAAGTAACACTGCCGTGCACGGCGGAAGATTCCAATTCAACAAAGCAACTCTGCCGTCCACGGCAGAAGTTTTAATTCAAAAAAGCAACTCTGCCGTCCACGGCAGAAGGTATCATTTCAAATAAGCTACTCTGCCGTCTACGGCAGACGATTCCAGTTTAATAAGAACCTCTGCCGTAAACGGCGGAAGATTCCAATTCTATAAGGAAGTCTGCCGTCTACGGCAGAAGGTTCTTATTCAACAAAGCAACTCTGCCGTCCACGGCATAAATTTTAATTCAAAAAAGTAACTCTGCCGTTCACGGCAAAAGATACCTTTTCAAATAAGCTACTCTGCCGTATACGGTGGACGTTTCCAATTCAATAAGTAACACTGCCGTGCACGGCGGAAGATTCCAATTCAACAAAGCAACTCTGCCGTCCACGGCAGAAGTTTTAATTCAAAAAAGCAACTCTGCCGTCCACGGCAGAAGGTATCATTTCAAATAAGCTACTCTGCTGTCTACGGCAGACGAGTCCAATTCAATAAGTACCTCTGCCGTGCACGGCGGAAGATTCCAATTCAAAAAAGCAACTCTGCCGTCTACGGCAGACGATTCCAATTCAATAAGTAACTCTGCCGTGCACGGCGGAAGATTCTTATTCTATAAGGAAGTCTGCCGTCTACGGCAGAAGGTTCTTATTCAACAAAGCAACTCTGCTGTCCACGGCAGAAGTTTTAATTCAAAAAAGTAACTCTGCCGTTCACGGCAAAAGGTACCATTTCAAATAAGCTACTCTGCCGTCAACGGCGGACGATTCCAATTAAATAAGTACCTCTGCCGTGCACGGCAGAAGGTACCATTTCAATTAAGCTACTCTGCCGTCTACGGTAGACGATTCCAATTCAATAAGTAACTCTGCCGTGCACGGCGGAAGATTTCAAATCTATAAGGAAGTCTGCCGTGCACGGCGGAAGATTCCAATTCAAAAAAGCAACTCGGCCGTCTACGGCGGACGATTCCAATTCAATAAGTAACACTGCCGTGCACGGCGGAAGATTCTAATTCAACAAAGCAAATCTGCCGTCCACGGCGGAAGTTTTAATTCAAAAAAGCAATTCTGCCGTCCACGGCAGAAGGTATCATTTCAAATAACCTACTCTGCCGTCAGACGATTCCAATTCAATAAGTAACTCTGCCGTGCACGGCGGAGAATTCCAATTCTATAAGGAAGTCTGCCGTCTACGGCAGAAGGTTCTTATTCAACAAAGCAACTCTGCCGTCCACGGCATAAGTTTTAATTTAAAAAAGTAACTCTGCCGTCCACGGCAGAAGTTTTAGTTCAAAAAAGCAACTCTGCCGTCCACGGCAGAAGGTATCATTCCAACTAAGCTACTCTGCCGTCTACGGCAGACGATTCCAATTCAATAAGTACCTCTGCCGTGCACGGCGGAAGATTCCAATTCAAAAAAGCAACTCTGCCGTCTACGGCAGACGATTCCATTTCAATAAGTAACTCTGCCGTGCACGGCGGAAGATTCCAATTCTATAAGGAAGTCTGCCGTCTACGGCAGAAGGTTCTTATTCAACAAAGCAACTCTGCCGTCCACGGCATAAGTTTTAATTCAAAAAAGTAACTCTGCCGTTCACGGCAAAAGATACCATTTCAAATAAGCTACTCTGCCGTCTACGGCGGACGATTCCAATTCAATAAGTTACACTGCCGTGCACGGCGGAAGATTCCAATTCAACAAAGCAACTCTGCCGTCCACGGCAGAAGTTTTAATTCAAAAAAGCAACTCTGCCGTCCACGGCTGAAGGTATCATTTCAAATAAGCTACTCTGCCGTCTACGGCAGACGATTCCAGTTTAATAAGTACCTCTGCCGTGCACGGCAGAAGGTACCATTTCAAATAAGCTACTCTGCCGTCTACGGCAGACGATTCCAATTCAATAAGTAACTCTGCCGGGCACGACGGAAGATTTCAATTCTATAAGGAAGTCTGCCGTCTACGGCAGAAGGTTCTTATTCAACAAAGCAACTCTGCCGTCCACGGCATAAGTTTTAATTCAAAAAAGTAACTCTGCCGTCCACGGCAGAAGTTTTAGTTCAAAAAAGCAACTCTGCCGTCCACGGCAGAAGGTATCATTCCAACTAAGCTACTCTGCCGTCTACGGCAGACGATTCCAATTCAATAAGTACCTCTGCCGTGCACGGCGGAAGATTCCAATTCAAAAAAGCAACTCTGCCGTCTACGGCAGACGATTCCAATTCAATAAGTAACTCTGCCGTGCACGGCGGAAGATTCCAATTCTATAAGGAAGTCTGCCGTCTACGGCAGAAGGTTTTTATTCAACAAAGCAACTCTGCCGTCCACGGCATAAGTTTTAATTCAAAAAAGTAACTCTGCCGTTCACGGTAAAAGATACTATTTCAAATAAGCTACTCTGCCGTCTACGGCAGACGATTCCAATTTAATAAGTAACACTGCCGTGCACGGCGGAAGATTCCAATTCAACAAAGCAACTCTGCCGTCCACGGCAGAAGTTTTAATTCAAAAAAGCAACTCTGCCGTCCACGGCAGAAGGTATCATTTCAAATAAGCTACTCTGCCGTCTACGGCAGACGATTCCAGTTTAATAAGAACCTCTGCCGTAAACGGCGGAAGATTCCAATTCTATAAGGAAGTCTGCCGTCTACGGCAGAAGGTTCTTATTCAACAAAGCAACTCTGCCGTCCACGGCATAAATTTTAATTCAAAAAAGTAACTCTGCCGTTCACGGCAAAAGATACCTTTTCAAATAAGCTACTCTGCCGTATACGGTGGACGTTTCCAATTCAATAAGTAACACTGCCGTGCACGGCGGAAGATTCCAATTCAACAAAGCAACTCTGCCGTCCACGGCAGAAGTTTTAATTCAAAAAAGCAACTCTGCCGTCCACGGCAGAAGGTATCATTTCAAATAAGCTACTCTGCTGTCTACGGCAGACGAGTCCAATTCAATAAGTACCTCTGCCGTGCACGGCGGAAGATTCCAATTCAAAAAAGCAACTCTGCCGTCTACGGCAGACGATTCCAATTCAATAAGTAACTCTGCCGTGCACGGCGGAAGATTCTTATTCTATAAGGAAGTCTGCCGTCTACGGCAGAAGGTTCTTATTCAACAAAGCAACTCTGCTGTCCACGGCAGAAGTTTTAATTCAAAAAAGCAACTCTGCCGTCCACGGCAGACGATTCCAATTCAATAAGTACCTCTGCCGTGCACGGCGGAAGATTCCAATTCAAAAAAGCAACTCTGCCGTCTACGGCAGACGATTCCAATTCAATAAGTAACTCTGCCGTGCACGGCGGAAGATTTCAATTCTATAAGGAAATCTGCCGTCTACGGCAGAAGGTTCTTATTCAACAAAGCAACTCTGCCGTCCACGGCAGAAGTTTTAATTCAAAAAAGCAACTCTGCCGTACACGGCAGAAGGTATCATTTCAAATAAGCTACTCTGCCGTCTACGGCGGATGATTTCAATTCTATAAGTTACTCTGCCGTGCATGGCGGAAGATTCTAATTCAAAAAAGCAATTTTGCCGTCCACGGCAGAAGGTTTTTATTCAAAAAGCAACACTGCCGTCCACGGCAGAAGTTTTAATTTATAAAAGCAACACTGCCGTCCACGGCATAACTTTTAATTCAAAAAAGTAACTCTACCGTTCACAGCAAAAGGTACCATTTCAAATAAGCTACTCTGCCGTCAACGGCGGACGATTCCAATTCAAAAAGTACCTCTGCCGTGCACGTCAGAAGATTCCAATTCAAAAAGTCAACTCTGCTGTCTACAACAGACGATTCCAATTCAATAAGTAACTCTGCCGTGCACGGCGGAAGATTCCAATTCTATGAGGAAGTCTGCCGTTTACGGCAGAAGGTTCTTATCCAACAAAGCAACTCTGCCGTCCACGGCATAAGTTTTAATTCAAAAAAGTAACTCTGCCGTTCACGGCAGAAGGTACCATTTCAAATAAGCTACTCTGCCGTCTACGGCGGACGATTCCAATTCCATAAGTAAGTCTGCTGTGCACGGCAGAAGATTCCAATTCTACAAGGAAATCTGCCGTCTACGGCAGAAGGTTTTTATTCAACAAAGCAACTCTGCCGTCCACGGCAGAAGTTTAAATTCAAAAAAGCAACTCTGCCGTCCACGGCAGAAGGTTCCATTTTAAATAAGCTACTCTGCCGTCAACGGCAGACGATTCCAATTCAATAAGTACCTCTGCCGTGCACGGCGGAAGATTCCAATTCAAAAAAGCAACTCTGCCGTCTACGGCAGACGATTATAATTCAATTAGTAACTCTGCCGTGCACGGCGGAAGATTCCAATTCTATAAGGAAGTCTGCCGTCTACGGCAGAAGGTTATTATTCAACAAAGCAACTCTGCCGTCCACGGCAGAAGTTTTAATTCTAAAAGTAACACTGCCGTTCACGGCAGAAGGTACCATTTCAAATAAGCTACTCTGCCGTCTACGGCGGACGATTCCAATTCAGTAAGTTACACTGCCGTGCACGGCGGAAGATTCCAATTCAACAAAGCAACTCTGCCGTCCACGGCAGAAGTTTTAATTCAAAAAAGCAATTCTGCCGTCTACGGCGGAAGATTCCAATTCAATAAGTAACACTGCCTTGCACGGTGAAAGATTCCAATTCTAAAAGGAAGTCTGCCGCCTACGGCAGAAGGTTCTTATTCAACAAAGCTACTCTGCCGTCCACGGCAGAAGTTTTAATTCAAAAAAGCAACTCTGCCGTCCACGGCAGAAGGTATCATTTCAAATAAGCTACTCTGCCGTCTACGGCAGACGATTCCAATTAAATAAGTACCTCTGCCGTGCACGGCGGAAGATTCCAATTCAAAAAAGCAACTCTGCCGTCTACGGCAGACGATTCCAATTCAATAAGTAACTCTGCCGTGCACGGCGGAGAATTCCAATTCTATAAGGAAGTCTGCCGTCTACGGCAGAAGGTTCTTATTCAACAAAGCAACTCTGCCGTCCACGGCATAAGTTTTAATTCAAAAAAGTAACTCTGCCGTTCACGGCAAAAGGTACTATTTTAAATAAGATACTCTGCCGTTTACGGCGGACGATTCCAAATCAATAAGTTCATCTGCCGTGCACGGCGGAAGATTCCAATTAAAAAAGCATCTCTGCCGTCTACGGCAGAAGTTTCTTATTTAACAAAGCAACTCTGCCGTCCACGGCATAAGTTTTAATTCTAAAAGTAACACTGCCGTTCACGGCAGAAGGTACCATTTCAAATAAGCTACTCTGCCGTCTACGGCGGACGATTCCAATTCAATAAGTAACACTGCCGTGCACGGCGGAAGATTCCAATTCAACAAAGCAACTCTGCCGTCCACGGCAGAAGTTTTAATTCAAAAAAGCAATTCTGCCGTCCACGGCAGAAGGTATCATTTCAAATAAGCTACTCTGCCGTCAACGGCGGACGATTCCAATTTAATAAGTACCTCTGCCGTGCACGGCAGAAGGTACCATTTCAATTAAGCTACTCTGCCGTCTACGGCAGACGATTCCAATTCAATAAGTAACTCTGCCGTGCACGGCGAAAGATTCCAATTCTATAAGGAAGTCTGCCGTCTACGGCAGAAGGTTCTTATTCAACAAAGCAACTCTGCCGTCCACGGCAGAAGTTTAAGTTCAAACAAGCAACTCTGCCGTCCACGGCAGAAGGTATCATTCCAAATAAGCTACTCTGCCGTCTACGGCAGACGAATCCAATTCAATAAGTACCTCTGCCGTGCACGGCGGAAGATTCCAATTCAAAAAAAGCAACTCTGCCGTCTACGTCAGACGATTCCAATTCATTAAGTAACTCTGCCGTGCACGGCGGAAGATTCCAATTCTATAAGGAAGTCTGCCGTCTACGGCAGAAGGTTCTTATTCAACAAAGCAACTCTGCCGTCCACGGCATAAGTTTTAATTCAAAAAAGTAACTCTGCCGTTCACGGCAAAAGGTACTATTTTAAATAAGATACTCTGCCGTCTACGGCGGACGATTCCAAATCAATAAGTTCATCTGCCGTGCACGGCGGAAGATTCCAATTAAAAAAGCATCTCTGCCGTCTACGGCAGAAGTTTCTTATTTAACAAAGCAACTCTGCCGTCCACGGCATAAGTTTTAATTCTAAAAGTAACACTGCCGTTCACGGCAGAAGGTACCATTTCAAATAAGCTACTCTGCCGTCTATGGCGGACGATTCCAATTCAATAAGTAACACTGCCGTGCACGGCGGAAGATTCCAATTCAACAAAGCAACTCTGCCGTCCACGGCAGAAGTTTTAATTCAAAAAAGCAATTCTGCCGTCCACGGCAGAAGGTATCATTTCAAATAAGCTACTCTGCCGTCAACGGCGGACGATTCCAATTTAATAAGTACCTCTGCCGTGCACGGCAGAAGGTACCATTTCAATTAAGCTACTCTGCCGTCTACGGCAGACGATTCCAATTCAATAAGTAACTCTGCCGTGCACGGCGAAAGATTCCAATTCTATAAAGAAGTCTGCCGTCTACGGCAGAAGGTTCTTATTCAACAAAGCAACTCTGCCGTCCACGGCAGAAGTTTAAGTTCAAACAAGCAACTCTGCCGTCCACGGCAGAAGGTATCATTCCAAATAAGCTACTCTGCCGTCTACGGCAGACGAATCCAATTCAATAAGTACCTCTGCCGTGCACGGCGGAAGATTCCAATTCAAAAAAAGCAACTCTGCCGTCTACGTCAGACGATTCCAATTCATTAAGTAACTCTGCCGTGCACGGCGGAAGATTCCAATTCTATAAGGAAGTCTGCCGTCTACGGCAGAAGTTTTAATTCAAAAAAGCAATTCTGCCGTCCACGGCAGAAGGTATCATTTCAAATAAGCTACTCTGCCGTCAACGGCGGACGATTCCAATTCAATAAGTACCTCTGCCGTGCACGGCGGAAGATTCCAATTCAAAAAAGCAACTCTGCCGTCTACGGCAGACGATTCCAATTCAATAAGTAACTCTGCCGTGCACGGCGGAAGAATCCAATTCTATAAGGAAGTCTGCCGTCTACGGCAGAAGGTTCTTATTCAACAAAGCAACTTTGCCGTCCACGGCATAAGTTTTAAGTCAAAAAAGTAACTTCGCCGTTCACGGCAAAAGATACCATTTCAAATAAGCTACTCTGCCGTCTACGGCGGACGATTCCAATTGAATAAGTAACACTGCCGTGCACGGCGGAAGATTCCAATTCAACAAAGCAACTCTGCCGTCCACGGCAGAAGTTTTAATTCAAAAAAGTAACTCTGCCGTTCACGGCAAAAGGTACCATTTCAAATAAGCTACTCTGCCGTCTACGGCAGAAGATTCCAATTCAATAAGTACCTCTGCCGTGCACGGCGGAAGATTCCAATTCAAAAAAGCAACTCTGCCGTCTACGGTAGACGATTCCAATTCAATAAGTAACTCTGCCGTGCACGGCGGAAGATTTCAAATCTATAAGGAAGTCTGCCGTGCACGGCGGAAGATTCCAATTCAAAAAAGCAACTCTGCCGTCTAAGGCGGACGATTCCAATTCAATAAGTAACACTGCCGTGCACGGCGGAAGATTCTAATTCAACAAAGCAAATCTGCCGTCCACGGCGGAAGTTTTAATTCAAAAAAGCAATTCTGCCGTCCACGGCAGAAGGTATCATTTCAAATAACCTACTCTGCCGTCAGCGGCGGACGATTCCAATTCAATAAGTACCTCTGCCGTGCACGGCGGAAGATTCCAATTCAAAAAAGCAACTCTGCCGTCTACGGCAGACGATTCCAATTCAATAAGTAACTCTGCCGTGCACGGCGGAGAATTCCAATTCTATAAGGAAGTCTGCCGTCTACGGCAGAAGGTTCTTATTCAACAAAGCAACTCTGCCGTCCACGGCATAAGTTTTAATTTAAAAAAGTAACTCTGCCGTCCACGGCAGAAGTTTTAGTTCAAAAAAGCAACTCTGCCGTCCACGGCAGAAGGTATCATTCCAACTAAGCTACTCTGCCGTCTACGGCAGACGATTCCAATTCAATAAGTACCTCTGCCGTGCACGGCGGAAGATTCCAATTCAAAAAAGCAACTCTGCCGTCTACGGCAGACGATTCCATTTCAATAAGTAACTCTGCCGTGCACGGCGGAAGATTCCAATTCTATAAGGAAGTCTGCCGTCTACGGCAGAAGGTTCTTATTCAACAAAGCAACTCTGCCGTCCACGGCATAAGTTTTAATTCAAAAAAGTAACTCTGCCGTTCACGGCAAAAGATACCATTTCAAATAAGCTACTCTGCCGTCTACGGCGGACGATTCCAATTCAATAAGTTACACTGCCGTGCACGGCGGAAGATTCCAATTCAACAAAGCAACTCTGCCGTCCACGGCAGAAGTTTTAATTCAAAAAAGCAACTCTGCCGTCCACGGCAGAAGGTATCATTTCAAATAAGCTACTCTGCCGTCTACGGCAGACGATTCCAGTTTAATAAGTACCTCTGCCGTGCACGGCAGAAGGTACCATTTCAAATAAGCTACTCTGCCGTCTACGGCAGACGATTCCAATTCAATAAGTAACTCTGCCGTGCACGACGGAAGATTTCAATTCTATAAGGAAGTCTGCCGTCTACGGCAGAAGGTTCTTATTCAACAAAGCAACTCTGCCGTCCACGGTAGAAGTTTTAGTTCAAAAAAGCAACTCTGCCGTTCACGGCAGAAGGTATCATTCCAAATAAGCTTCTCTGCCGTCTACGGCAGACGATTCCAATTCAATAAGTACCTCTGCCGTGCACGGCGGAAGATTCCAATTCAAAAAAGCAACTCTGCCGTCTACGGCAGACGATTCCAATTCAATAAGAAACTCTGCCGTGCACGGCGGAAGATTCCAATTCTATAAGGAAGTCTGCCGTCTACGGCAGAAGGTTCTTATTCAACAAAGCAACTCTGCCGTCCACGGCATAAGTTTTAATTCAAAAAAGTAACTCTGCCGTCCACGGCAGAAGTTTTAGTTCAAAAAAGCAACTCTGCCGTCCACGGCAGAAGGTATCATTCCAACTAAGCTACTCTGCCGTCTACGGCAGACGATTCCAATTCAATAAGTACCTCTGCCGTGCACGGCGGAAGATTCCAATTCAAAAAAGCAACTCTGCCGTCTACGGCAGACGATTCCAATTCAATAAGTAACTCTGCCGTGCACGGCGGAAGATTCCAATTCTATAAGGAAGTCTGCCGTCTACGGCAGAAGGTTTTTATTCAACAAAGCAACTCTGCCGTCCACGGCATAAGTTTTAATTCAAAAAAGTAACTCTGCCGTTCACGGTAAAAGATACTATTTCAAATAAGCTACTCTGCCGTCTACGGCAGACGATTCCAATTTAATAAGTAACACTGCCGTGCACGGCGGAAGATTCCAATTCAACAAAGCAACTCTGCCGTCCACGGCAGAAGTTTTAATTCAAAAAAGCAACTCTGCCGTCCACGGCAGAAGGTATCATTTCAAATAAGCTACTCTGCCGTCTACGGCAGACGATTCCAGTTTAATAAGAACCTCTGCCGTAAACGGCGGAAGATTCCAATTCTATAAGGAAGTCTGCCGTCTACGGCAGAAGGTTCTTATTCAACAAAGCAACTCTGCCGTCCACGGCATAAATTTTAATTCAAAAAAGTAACTCTGCCGTTCACGGCAAAAGATACCATTTCAAATAAGCTACTCTGCCGTATACGGTGGACGTTTCCAATTCAATAAGTAACACTGCCGTGCACGGCGGAAGATTCCAATTCAACAAAGCAACTCTGCCGTCCACGGCAGAAGTTTTAATTCAAAAAAGCAACTCTGCCGTCCACGGCAGAAGGTATCATTTCAAATAAGCTACTCTGCTGTCTACGGCAGACGAGTCCAATTCAATAAGTACCTCTGCCGTGCACGGCGGAAGATTCCAATTCAAAAAAGCAACTCTGCCGTCTACGGCAGACGATTCCAAATCAATAAGTAACTATGCCGTGCACGGCGGAGAATTCCAATTCTATAAGGAAATCTGCCGTCTACGGCAGAAGGTTCTTATTCAACAAAGCAACTCTGCCGTCCACGGCATAAGTTTTAAATCAAAAAAGTAACTCTGCCGTTCACGGCAAAAGACCATTTCAAATAAGCTACTCTGCCGTCTACGGCAGACGATTCCAATTCAATAAGTACCTCTGCCGTGCACGGCGGAAGATTCCAATTCAAAAAAAGCAACTCTGCCGTCTACGTCAGACGATTCCAATTCATTAAGTAACTCTGCCGTGCACGGCGGAAGATTCCAATTCTATAAGGAAGTCTGCCGTCTACGGCAGAAGTTTAAGTTCAAACAAGCAACTCTGCCGTCCACGGCAGAAGGTATCATTCCAAATAAGCTACTCTGCCGTCTACGGCAGACGAATCCAATTCAATAAGTACCTCTGCCGTGCACGGCGGAAGATTCCAATTCAAAAAAGCAACTCTGCCGTCTACGGTAGACGATTCCAATTCAATAAGTAACTCTGCCGTGCACGGCGGAAGATTTCAAATCTATAAGGAAGTCTGCCGTGCACGGCGGAAGATTCCAATTCAAAAAAGCAACTCGGCCGTCTACGGCGGACGATTCCAATTCAATAAGTAACACTGCCGTGCACGGCGGAAGATTCTAATTCAACAAAGCAAATCTGCCGTCCACGGCGGAAGTTTTAATTCAAAAAAGCAATTCTGCCGTCCACGGCAGAAGGTATCATTTCAAATAACCTACTCTGCCGTCAGCGGCGGACGATTCCAATTCAATAAGTACCTCTGCCGTGCACGGCGGAAGATTCCAATTCAAAAAAGCAACTCTGCCGTCTACGGCAGACGATTCCAATTCAATAAGTAACTCTGCCGTGCACGGCGGAGAATTCCAATTCTATAAGGAAGTCTGCCGTCTACGGCAGAAGGTTCTTATTCAACAAAGCAACTCTGCCGTCCACGGCATAAGTTTTAATTTAAAAAAGTAACTCTGCCGTCCACGGCAGAAGTTTTAGTTCAAAAAAGCAACTCTGCCGTCCACGGCAGAAGGTATCATTCCAACTAAGCTACTCTGCCGTCTACGGCAGACGATTCCAATTCAATAAGTACCTCTGCCGTGCACGGCGGAAGATTCCAATTCAAAAAAGCAACTCTGCCGTCTACGGCAGACGATTCCATTTCAATAAGTAACTCTGCCGTGCACGGCGGAAGATTCCAATTCTATAAGGAAGTCTGCCGTCTACGGCAGAAGGTTCTTATTCAACAAAGCAACTCTGCCGTCCACGGCATAAGTTTTAATTCAAAAAAGTAACTCTGCCGTTCACGGCAAAAGATACCATTTCAAATAAGCTACTCTGCCGTCTACGGCGGACGATTCCAATTCAATAAGTTACACTGCCGTGCACGGCGGAAGATTCCAATTCAACAAAGCAACTCTGCCGTCCACGGCAGAAGTTTTAATTCAAAAAAGCAACTCTGCCGTCCACGGCAGAAGGTATCATTTCAAATAAGCTACTCTGCCGTCTACGGCAGACGATTCCAGTTTAATAAGTACCTCTGCCGTGCACGGCAGAAGGTACCATTTCAAATAAGCTACTCTGCCGTCTACGGCAGACGATTCCAATTCAATAAGTAACTCTGCCGGGCACGACGGAAGATTTCAATTCTATAAGGAAGTCTGCCGTCTACGGCAGAAGGTTCTTATTCAACAAAGCAACTCTGCCGTCCACGGTAGAAGTTTTAGTTCAAAAAAGCAACTCTGCCGTTCACGGCAGAAGGTATCATTCCAAATAAGCTTCTCTGCCGTCTACGGCAGACGATTCCAATTCAATAAGTACCTCTGCCGTGCACGGCGGAAGATTCCAATTCAAAAAAGCAACTCTGCCGTCTACGGCAGACGATTCCAATTCAATAAGAAACTCTGCCGTGCACGGCGGAAGATTCCAATTCTATAAGGAAGTCTGCCGTCTACGGCAGAAGGTTCTTATTCAACAAAGCAACTCTGCCGTCCACGGCATAAGTTTTAATTCAAAAAAGTAACTCTGCCGTCCACGGCAGAAGTTTTAGTTCAAAAAAGCAACTCTGCCGTCCACGGCAGAAGGTATCATTCCAACTAAGCTACTCTGCCGTCTACGGCAGACGATTCCAATTCAATAAGTACCTCTGCCGTGCACGGCGGAAGATTCCAATTCAAAAAAGCAACTCTGCCGTCTACGGCAGACGATTCCAATTCAATAAGTAACTCTGCCGTGCACGGCGGAAGATTCCAATTCTATAAGGAAGTCTGCCGTCTACGGCAGAAGGTTTTTATTCAACAAAGCAACTCTGCCGTCCACGGCATAAGTTTTAATTCAAAAAAGTAACTCTGCCGTTCACGGTAAAAGATACTATTTCAAATAAGCTACTCTGCCGTCTACGGCAGACGATTCCAATTTAATAAGTAACACTGCCGTGCACGGCGGAAGATTCCAATTCAACAAAGCAACTCTGCCGTCCACGGCAGAAGTTTTAATTCAAAAAAGCAACTCTGCCGTACACGGCAGAAGGTATCATTTCAAATAAGCTACTCTGCCGTCTACGGCAGACGATTCCAGTTTAATAAGAACCTCTGCCGTAAACGGCGGAAGATTCCAATTCTATAAGGAAGTCTGCCGTCTACGGCAGAAGGTTCTTATTCAACAAAGCAACTCTGCCGTCCACGGCATAAATTTTAATTCAAAAAAGTAACTCTGCCGTTCACGGCAAAAGATACCATTTCAAATAAGCTACTCTGCCGTATACGGTGGACGTTTCCAATTCAATAATTAACACTGCCGTGCACGGCGGAAGATTCCAATTCAACAAAGCAACTCTGCCGTCCACGGCAGAAGTTTTAATTCAAAAAAGCAACTCTGCCGTCCACGGCAGAAGGTATCATTTCAAATAAGCTACTCTGCTGTCTACGGCAGACGAGTCCAATTCAATAAGTACCTCTGCCGTGCACGGCGGAAGATTCCAATTCAAAAAAGCAACTCTGCCGTCTACGGCAGACGATTCCAAATCAATAAGTAACTCTGCCGTGCACGGCGGAGAATTCCAATTCTATAAGGAAATCTGCCGTCTACGGCAGAAGGTTCTTATTCAACAAAGCAACTCTGCCGTCCACGGCATAAGTTTTAAATCAAAAAAGTAACTCTGCCGTTCACGGCAAAAGACCATTTCAAATAAGCTACTCTGCCGTCTACGGCAGACGATTCCAATTCAATAAGTACCTCTGCCGTGCACGGCGGAAGATTCCAATTCAAAAAAGCAACTCTGCCGTCTACGGCAGACGATTCCAATTCAATAAGTAACTCTGCCGTGCACGGCGGAAGATTCCAATTCTATAAGGAAGTCTGCCGTCTACGGCAGAAGGTTCTTATTCAACAAAGCAACTCTGCCGTCCACGGCATAAGTTTTAATTCAAAAAAGTAACTCTGCCGTTCACGGCAAAAGATAGCATTTCAAATAAGCTACTCTGCCGTCTACGGCGGACGATTCCAATTCAATAAGTAACACTGCCGTGCACGGCGGAAGATTCCAATTCAACAAAGCAACTCTGCCGTCCACGGCAGAAGTTTTAATTCAAAAAAGCAACTCTGCCGTCCACGGCAGAAAGTATCATTTCAAATAAGCTACTCTGCCGTCTACGGCAGACGATTCCAATTCAATAAGTACCTCTGCCGTGCACGGCGGTAGATTCCAATTCAAAAAAGCAACTCTGCCGTCTACGGCAGACGATTCCAATTCAATAAGTAACTCTGCCGTGCACGGCGGAAGATTCCAATTCTTTAAGGAAGTCTGCCGTCTACGGCAGAAGGTTCTTATTCAACAAAGCAACTCTGCCGTCCACGGCATAAGTTTTAATTCAAAAAAGTAACTCTGCCGTTCACGGCAAAAGATAGCATTTCAAATAAGCTACTCTGCCGTCTACGGCGGACGATTCCAATTCAATAAGTAACACTGCCGTGCACGGCGGAAGATTCCAATTCAACAAAGCAACTCTGCCGTCCACGGCAGAAGTTTTAATTCAAAAAAGCAACTCTGCCGTCCACGGCAGAAGGTATCATTTCAAATAAGCTACTCTGCCGTCTACGGCAGACGATTCCAATTCAATAAGTACCTCTGCCGTGCACGGCGGAAGATTCCAATTCAAAAAAGCAACTCTGCCGTCTACGGCAGACGATTCCAATTCAATAAAAAACTCTGCCGTGCACGGCGGAGAATTCCAATTCTATAAGGAAGTCTGCCGTCTACGGCAGAAGGTTCTTATTCAACAAAGCAACTCTGCCGTCCACGGCATAAGTTTTAATTCAAAAAAGTAACTCTGCCGTTCACGGCAAAAGGTACCATTTCAAATAAGCTACTCTGCCGTCTACGGCAGACGATTCTAATTCAATAAGTACCTCTGCCGTGCACGGCGGAAGATTCCAATTCAAAAAAGCAACTCTGCCGTCTACGGCAGACGATTCCAATTCAATAAGTAACTCTGCCGTGCACGGCGGAAGATTCCAATTCTATAAGGAAGTCTGCCGTCTACGGCAGAAGGTTCTTATTCAACAAAGCAAGTCTGCCGTCCACGGCATAAGTTTTAATTCAAAAAAGTAACTCTGCCGTCCACGGCAGAAGTTTTAATTCAAAAAAGTAACTCTGCCGTTCACGGCAAAAGGTACCATTTCAAATAAGCTACTCTGCCGTCCACGGCAGACGATTCCGATTCAATAAGTAACTCTGCCGTGCACGGCGAAAGATTCCAATTCTATAAGGAAGTCTGCCGTCTACGGCAGAAGGTTCTTATTCAACAAAGCAACTCTGCCGTCCACGGCATAAGTTTTAATTCAAAAAAGTAACTCTGCCGTTCACGGCAAAAGGTACCATTTCAAATAAGCTACTCTGCCGTCTACGGCAGACGATTCCAATTCAATAAGTAACACTGCCGTGCACGGCGGAAGATTCCAATTCAACAAAGCAAATCTGCCGTCCACGGCAGAAGTTTTAATTCAAAAAAGCAATTCTGCCGTCCACGGCAGAAGGTATCATTTCAAATAACCTACTCTGCCGTCAACGGCGGACGATTACAGTTTAATAAGTACCTCTGCCGTGCACGGCAGTAGGTACCATTTCAAATAAGCTACTCTGCCGTCTACGGCAGACGATTCCAATTCAATAAGTAACTCTGCCGTGCACGGCGGAAGATTCCAATTCCATAAGGAAGTTTGCCGTCTACGGCAGAAGGTTCTTATTCAACAAAGCAACTCTGCCGTCCACGGCAGAAGTTTTAAATCAAAAAAGCAACTCTGCCGTCCACGGCAGAAGGTATCATTCCAAATAAGCTACTCTGCCGTCAACTACGGACGATTCCAGTTTAATAAGTACCTCTGCCGTGCACAGCAGAAGGTACCATTTCAAATAAGCTACTCTGCCGTCTACGGCAGACGATTCCAATTCAATAAGTAACTCTGCCGTGCACGGCGGAAGATTCCAATTCTATAAGGAAGTCTGCCGTCTACGGCAGAAGGTTCTTATTCAACAAAGCAACTCTGCCGTCCACGGCAGAAGTTTTAGTTCAAAAAAGCAACTCTGCCGTCCAAGGCAGAAGGTATCATTCCAAATAAGCTACTCTGCCGTCTACGGCAGACGATTGCAATTCAATAAGTACCTCTGCCGTGCACGGCGGAAGATTCCAATTCAAAAAAGCAACTCTGCCGTCTACGGCAGACGATTCAAATTCAATAAGTAACACTGCCGTGCACGGCGGAGAATTCTAATTCTATAAGGAAGTCTGCCGTCTACGGCAGAAGGTTCTTATTCAACAAAGCAACTCTGCCGTCCACGGCATAAGTTTTAATTCAAAAAAGTAACTCTGCCGTTCACGGCAAAAGGTACCATTTCAAATAAGCTTCTCTGCCGTCTACGGCAGACGATTCCAATTCAATAAGTAACACTGCCGTGCACGGCGGAAGATTCTAATTCAACAAAGCAAATCTGCCGTCCACGGCGGAAGTTTTAATTCAAAAAAGCAATTCTGCCGTCCACGGCAGAAGGTATCATTTCAAATAACCTACTCTGCCGTCAGCGGCGGACGATTCCATTTTAATAAGTACCTCTGCCGTGCACGGCGGAAGATTCCAATTCAAAAAAGACGGCAGACGATTCCAATTCAATAAGTAACTCTGCCGTGCACGGCGGAGATCTCCAATTCTATAAGGAAGTCTGCCGTCTACGGCAGAAGGTTCTTATTCAACAAAGCAACTCTGCCGTCCACGGCATAAGTTTTAATTCAAAAAAGTAACTCCGCCGTTCACGGCAAAAGGTACCATTTCAAATAAGCTACTCTGCCGTCTACGGCAGACGATTCCAATTCAATAAGTAACACTGCCGTGCACGGCGGAAGATTCCAATTCAACAAAGCAACTCTGCCGTCCACGGCAGAAGTTTTAATTCAATAAAGCAACTCTGCCGTCCACGGCAGACGGTATCATTTCAAATAAGCTACTCTGCCGTCTACGGCCGACGATTCCTAATCAATAAGTACCTCTGCCGTGCACGGCGGAAGATTCCAATTCAAAAAAGCAACTCTGCCGTCTACGGCAGACGATTCCAATTCGATAAGTAACTCTGCCGTGCACGGCGGAAGATTCTAATTCTATAAGGAAGTCTGCCGTCTACGGCAGAAGGTTCTTATTCAACAAAGCAACTCTGCCGTCCACGGCAGAAGTTTTAAATCAAAAAAGCAACTCTGCCGTCCACGGCAGAAGGTATCATTTCAAATAAGCTACTCTGCCGTCTACGGCAGACGATTCCAATTCAATAAGTACCTCTGCCGTGCACGGCGGAAGATTCCAATTCAAAAAAGCAACTCTGCCGTCTACGGCAGACGATTCCAATTCAATAAGTAACTCTGCCGTGCACGGCGGAAGATTTCAATTCTATAAGGAAGTCTGCCGTCTACGGCAGAAGGTTCTTATTCAACAAAGCAACTCTGCCGTCCACGGCATAAGTTTTAATTCAAAAAAGTAACTCTGCCGTTCACGGCAAAAGGTACCATTTCAAATAAGCTACTCTGCCGTCCACGGCAGACGATTCCAATTCAATAAGTAACTCTGCCGTGCACGGCGAAAGATTCTAATTCTATAAGGAAGTCTGCCGTCTACGGCAGAAGGTTCTTATTCAACAAAGCAACTCTGCCGTCCACGGCATAAGTTTTAATTCTAAAAGTAACTCTGCCGTTCACGGCAGAAGGTACCATTTCAAATAAGCTACTCTGCCGTCTACGGCGGACGATTCCAATTCAATAAGTAACACTGCCTTGCACGGCGAAAGATTCCAATTCTAAAAGGAAGTCTGCCGTCTACGGCAGAAGGTTCTTATTCAACAAAGCTACTCTGCCGTCCACGGCAGAAGTTTTAATTCAAAAAAGTAATTCTGCCGTCCACGGCAGAAGGTATCATTTCAAATAACCTACTCTGCCGTCAACGGCGGACGATTCCAGTTTAATAAGTACCTCTGCCGTGCACGGCAGTAGGTACCATTTCAAATAAGCTACTCTGCCGTCTACGGCAGACGATTCCAATTCAATAAGTAACTCTACCGTGCACGGCGGAAGATTCCAATTCCATAAGGAAGTCTGCCGTCTACGGCAGAAGGTTCTTATTCAACAAAGCAACTCTGCCGTCCACGGCAGAAGTTTTAAATCAAAAAAGCAACTCTGCCGTCCACGGCAGAAGGTATCATTCCAAATAAGCTACTCTGCCGTCAACTACGGACGATTCCAGTTTAATAAGTACCTCTGCCGTGCACAGCAGAAGGTACCATTTCAAATAAGCTACTCTGCCGTCTACGGCAGACGATTCCAATTCAATAAGTAACTCTGCCGTGCACGGCGGAAGATTCCAATTCTATAAGGATGTCTGCCGTCTACGGCAGAAGGTTCTTATTCAACAAAGCAACTCTGCCGTCCACGGCAGAAGTTTTAGTTCAAAAAAGCAACTCTGCCGTCCAAGGCAGAAGGTATCATTCCAAATAAGCTACTCTGCCGTCTACGGCAGACGATTGCAATTCAATAAGTACCTCTGCCGTGCACGGCGGAAGATTCCAATTCAAAAAAGCAAATCTGCCGTCTACGGCAGACGATTCAAATTCAATAAGTAACACTGCCGTGCACGGCGGAGAATTCTAATTCTATAAGGAAGTCTGCCGTCTACGGCAGAAGGTTCTTATTCAACAAAGCAACTCTGCCGTCCACGGCATAAGTTTTAATTCAAAAAAGTAACTCTGCCGTTCACGGCAAAAGGTACCATTTCAAATAAGCTTCTCTGCCGTCTACGGCAGACGATTCCAATTCAATAAGTAACACTGCCGTGCACGGCGGAAGTTTCTAATTCAACAAAGCAAATCTGCCGTCCACGGCGGAAGTTTTAATTCAAAAAAGCAATTCTGCCGTCCACGGCAGAAGGTATCATATCAAATAACCTACTCTGCCGTCAGCGGCGGACGATTCCAGTTTAATAAGTACCTCTGCCGTGCACGGCGGAAGATTCCAATTCAAAAAAGACGGCAGACGATTCCAATTCAATAAGTAACTCTGCCGTGCACGGCGGAGATCTCCAATTCTATAAGGAAGTCTGCCGTCTACGGCAGAAGGTTCTTATTCAACAAAGCAACTCTGCCGTCCACGGCATAAGTTTTAATTCAAAAAAGTAACTCCGCCGTTCACGGCAAAAGGTACCATTTCAAATAAGCTACTCTGCCGTCTACGGCAGACGATTCCAATTCAATAAGTAACACTGCCGTGCACGGCGGAAGATTCCAATTCAACAAAGCAACTCTGCCGTCTACGGCAGACGATTCAAATTCAATAAGTAACACTGCCGTACACGGCGGAGAATTCTAATTCTATAAGGAAGTCTGCCGTCTACGGCAGAAGGTTCTTATTCAACAAAGCAACTCTGCCGTCCACGGCATAAGTTTTAATTCAAAAAAGTAACTCTGCCGTTCACGGCAAAAGGTACCATTTCAAATAAGCTTCTCTGCCGTCTACGGCAGACGATTCCAATTCAATAAGTAACACTGCCGTGCACGGCGGAAGATTCTAATTCAAAAAAGCAAATCTGCCGTCCACGGCGGAAGTTTTAATTCAAAAAAGCAATTCTGCCGTCCACGGCAGAAGGTATCATTTCAAATAACCTACTCTGCCGTCAGCGGCGGACGATTCCAGTTTAATAAGTACCTCTGCCGTGCACGGCGGAAGATTCCAATTCAAAAAAGACGGCAGACGATTCCAATTCAATAAGTAACTCTGCCGTGCACGGCGGAGATCTCCAATTCTATAAGGAAGTCTGCCGTCTACGGCAGAAGGTTCTTATTCAACAAAGCAACTCTGCCGTCCACGGCATAAGTTTTAATTCAAAAAAGTAACTCCGCCGTTCACGGCAAAAGGTACCATTTCAAATAAGCTACTCTGCCGTCTACGGCAGACGATTCCAATTCAATAAGTAACACTGCCGTGCACGGCGGAAGATTCCAATTCAACAAAGCAACTCTGCCGTCCACGGCAGAAGTTTTAATTCAATAAAGCAACTCTGCCGTCCACGGCAGACGGTATCATTTCAAATAAGCTACTCTGCCGTCTACGGCCGACGATTCCTAATCAATAAGTACCTCTGCCGTGCACGGCGGAAGATTCCAATTCAAAAAAGCAACTCTGCCGTCTACGGCAGACGATTCCAATTCGATAAGTAACTCTGCCGTGCACGGCGGAAGATTCTAATTCTATAAGGAAGTCTGCCGTCTACGGCAGAAGGTTCTTATTCAACAAAGCAACTCTGCCGTCCACGGCAGAAGTTTTAAATCAAAAAAGCAACTCTGCCGTCCACGGCAGAAGGTATCATTTCAAATAAGCTACTCTGCCGTCTACGGCAGACGATTCCAATTCAATAAGTACCTCTGCCGTGCACGGTGGAAGATTCCAATTCAAAAAAGCAACTCTGCCGTCTACGGCAGACGATTCCAATTCAATAAGTAACTCTGCCGTGCACGGCGGAAGATTTCAATTCTATAAGGAAGTCTGCCGTCTACGGCAGAAGGTTCTTATTCAACAAAGCAACTCTGCCGTCCACGGCATAAGTTTTAATTCAAAAAAGTAACTCTGCCGTTCACGGCAAAAGGTACCATTTCAAATAAACTACTCTGCCGTCCACGGCAGACGATTCCAATTCAATAAGTAACTCTGCCGTGCACGGCGAAAGATTCCAATTCTATAAGGAAGTCTGCCGTCTACGGCAGAAGGTTCTTATTCAACAAAGCAACTCTGCCGTCCACGGCATAAGTTTTAATTCTAAAAGTAACTCTGCCGTTCACGGCAGAAGGTACCATTTCAAATAAGCTACTCTGCCGTCTACGGCGGACGATTCCAATTCAATAAGTAACACTGCCTTGCACGGCGAAAGATTCCAATTCTAAAAGGAAGTCTGCCGTCTACGGCAGAAGGTTCTTATTCAACAAAGCTACTCTGCCGTCCACGGCAGAAGTTTTAATTCAAAAAAGTAATTCTGCCGTCCACGGCAGAAGGTATCATTTCAAATAACCTACTCTGCCGTCAACGGCGGATGATTCCAGTTTAATAAGTACCTCTGCCGTGCACGGCAGTAGGTACCATTTCAAATAAGCTACTCTGCCGTCTACGGCAGACGATTCCAATTAAATAAGTAACTCTGCCGTGCACGGCGGAAGATTCCAATTCCATAAGGAAGTCTGCCGTCTACGGCAGAAGGTTCTTATTCAACAAAGCAAGTCTGCCGTCCACGGCATAAGTTTTAATTCAAAAAAGTAACTCTGCCGTCCACGGCAGAAGTTTTAATTCAAAAAAGTAACTCTGCCGTTCACGGCAAAAGGTACCATTTCAAATAAGCTTCTCTGCCGTCTACGGCAGACGATTCCAATTCAATAAGTAACACTGCCGTGCACGGCGGAAGATTCTAATTCAACAAAGCAAATCTGCCGTCCACGGCGGAAGTTTTAATTCAAAAAAGCAATTCTGCCGTCCACGGCAGAAGGTATCATTTCAAATAACCTACTCTGCCGTCAGCGGCGGACGATTCCAGTTTAATAAGTACCTCTGCCGTGCACGGCGGAAGATTCCAATTCAAAAAAGACGGCAGACGATTCCAATTCAATAAGTAACTCTGCCGTGCACGGAGGAGATCTCCAATTCTATAAGGAAGTCTGCCGTCTACGGCAGAAGGTTCTTATTCAACAAAGCAACTCTGCCGTCCACGGCATAAGTTTTAATTCAAAAAAGTAACTCCGCCGTTCACGGCAAAAGGTACCATTTCAAATAAGCTACTCTGCCGTCTACGGCAGACGATTCCAATTCAATAAGTAACACTGCCGTGCACGGCGGAAGATTCCAATTCAACAAAGCTACTCTGCCGTCTACGGCAGACGATTCCAATTCAATAAGTACCTCTGCCGTGCACGGCGGAAGATTCCAATTCAAAAAAGCTACTCTGCCGTCTACGGCAGACGATTCCAATTCAATAAGTAACTCTGCCGTGCACGGCGGAAGATTTCAATTCTATAAGGAAGTCTGCCGTCTACGGCAGAAGGTTCTTATTCAACAAAGCAACTCTGCCGTCCACGGCATAAGTTTTAATTCAAAAAAGTAACTCTGCCGTTCACGGCAAAAGGTACCATTTCAAATAAGCTACTCTGCCGTCCACGGCAGACGATTCCAATTCAATAAGTAACTCTGCCGTGCACGATGAAAGATTCCAATTCTATAAGGAAGTCTGCCGTCTACGGCAGAAGGTTCTTATTCAACAAAGCAACTCTGCCGTCCACGGCATAAGTTTTAATTCTAAAAGTAACTCTGCCGTTCACGGCAGAAGGTACCATTTCAAATAAGCTACTCTGCCGTCTACGGCGGACGATTCCAATTCAATAAGTAACACTGCCTTGCACGGCGAAAGATTCCAATTCTAAAAGGAAGTCTGCCGTCTACGGCAGAAGGTTCTTATTCAACAAAGCTACTCTGCCGTCCACGGCAGAAGTTTTAATTCAAAAAAGCAATTCTGCCGTCCACGGCAGAAGGTATCATTCCAAATAACCTACTCTGCCGTCAACGGCGGACGATTCCAGTTTAATAAGTACCTCTGCCGTGCACGGCAGTAGGTACCATTTCAAATAAGCTACTCTGCCGTCTACGGCAGACGATTCCAATTCAATAAGTAACTCTGCCGTGCACGGCGGAAGATTCCAATTCTATAAGGAAGTCTGCCGTCTACGGCAGAAGGTTCTTATTCAACAAAGCAACTCTGCCGTCCACGGCAGAAGTTTTAAATCAAAAAAGCAACTCTGCCGTCCACGGCAGAAGGTATCATTCCAAATAAGCTACTCTGCCGTCTACGGCAGACGTTTGCAATTCAATAAGTACCTCTGCCGTGCACGGCGGAAGATTCCAATTCAAAAAAGCAACTCTGCCGTCTACGGCAGACGATTCCAATTCAATAAGAAACTCTGCCGTGCACGGCGGAAGATTCCAATTCTATAAGGAAGTCTGCCGTCTACGGCAGAAGGTTCTTATTCAACGAAGCAACTCTGCCGTCCACGGCATAAGTTTTAATTCAAAAAAGTAACTCTGCCGTCCACGGCAGAAGTTTTAGTTCAAAAAAGCAACTCTGCCGTCCACGGCAGAAGGTATCATTCCAACTAAGCTACTCTGCCGTCTACGGCAGACGATTCCAATTCAATAAGTACCTCTGCCGTGCACGGCGGAAGATTCCAATTCAAAAAAGCAACTCTGCCGTCTACGGCAGACGATTCCAATTCAATAAGTAACTCTGCCGTGCACGGCGGAAGATTCCAATTCTATAAGGAAGTCTGCCGTCTACGGCAGAAGGTTTTTATTCAACAAAGCAACTCTGCCGTCCACGGCATAAGTTTTAATTCAAAAAAGTAACTCTGCCGTTCACGGTAAAAGATACTATTTCAAATAAGCTACTCTGCCGTCTACGGCAGACGATTCCAATTTAAAAAGTAACACTGCCGTGCACGGCGGAAGATTCCAATTCAACAAAGCAACTCTGCCGTCCACGGCAGAAGTTTTAATTCAAAAAAGCAACTCTGCCGTCCACGGCAGAAGGTATCATTTCAAATAAGCTACTCTGCCGTCTACGGCAGACGATTCCAGATTAATAAGAACCTCTGCCGTAAACGGCGGAAGATTCCAATTCTATAAGGAAGTCTGCCGTCTACGGCAGAAGGTTCTTATTCAACAAAGCAACTCTGCCGTCCACGGCATAAGTTTTAATTCAAAAAAGTAACTCTGCCGTTCACGGCAAAAGATAGCATTTCAAATAAGCTACTCTGCCGTCTACGGCGGACGATTCCAATTCAATAAGTAACACTGCCGTGCACGGCGGAAGATTCCAATTCAACAAAGCAACTCTGCCGTCCACGGCAGAAGTTTTAATTCAAAAAAGCAACTCTGCCGTCCACGGCAGAAAGTATCATTTCAAATAAGCTACTCTGCCGTCTACGGCAGACGATTCCAATTCAATAAGTACCTCTGCCGTGCACGGCGGTAGATTCCAATTCAAAAAAGCAACTCTGCCGTCTACGGCAGACGATTCCAATTCAATAAGTAACTCTGCCGTGCACGGCGGAAGATTCCAATTCTTTAAGGAAGTCTGCCGTCTACGGCAGAAGGTTCTTATTCAACAAAGCAACTCTGCCGTCCACGGCATAAGTTTTAATTCAAAAAAGTAACTCTGCCGTTCACGGCAAAAGATAGCATTTCAAATAAGCTACTCTGCCGTCTACGGCGGACGATTCCAATTCAATAAGTAACACTGCCGTGCACGGCGGAAGATTCCAATTCAACAAAGCAACTCTGCCGTCCACGGCAGAAGTTTTAATTCAAAAAAGCAACTCTGCCGTCCACGGCAGAAGGTATCATTTCAAATAAGCTACTCTGCCGTCTACGGCAGACGATTCCAATTCAATAAGTACCTCTGCCGTGCACGGCGGAAGATTCCAATTCAAAAAAGCAACTCTGCCGTCTACGGCAGACGATTCCAATTCAATAAAAAACTCTGCCGTGCACGGCGGAGAATTCCAATTCTATAAGGAAGTCTGCCGTCTACGGCAGAAGGTTCTTATTCAACAAAGCAACTCTGCCGTCCACGGCATAAGTTTTAATTCAAAAAAGTAACTCTGCCGTTCACGGCAAAAGGTACCATTTCAAATAAGCTACTCTGCCGTCTACGGCAGACGAATCCAATTCAATAAGTACCTCTGCCGTGCACGGCGGAAGATTCCAATTCAAAAAAGCAACTCTGCCGTCTACGGCAGACGATTCCAATTCAATAAGTAACTCTGCCGTGCACGGCGGAAGATTCCAATTCTATAAGGAAGTCTGCCGTCTACGGCAGAAGGTTCTTATTCAACAAAGCAAGTCTGCCGTCCACGGCATAAGTTTTAATTCAAAAAAGTAACTCTGCCGTCCACGGCAGAAGTTTTAATTCAAAAAAGTAACTCTGCCGTTCACGGCAAAAGGTACCATTTCAAATAAGCTACTCTGCCGTCCACGGCAGACGATTCCGATTCAATAAGTAACTCTGCCGTGCACGGCGAAAGATTCCAATTCTATAAGGAAGTCTGCCGTCTACGGCAGAAGGTTCTTATTCAACAAAGCAACTCTGCCGTCCACGGCATAAGTTTTAATTCAAAAAAGTAACTCTGCCGTTCACGGCAAAAGGTACCATTTCAAATAAGCTACTCTGCCGTCTACGGCAGACGATTCCAATTCAATAAGTAACACTGCCGTGCACGGCGGAAGATTCCAATTCAACAAAGCAAATCTGCCGTCCACGGCAGAAGTTTTAATTCAAAAAAGCAATTCTGCCGTCCACGGCAGAAGGTATCATTTCAAATAACCTACTCTGCCGTCAACGGCGGACGATTACAGTTTAATAAGTACCTCTGCCGTGCACGGCAGTAGGTACCATTTCAAATAAGCTACTCTGCCGTCTACGGCAGACGATTCCAATTCAATAAGTAACTCTGCCGTGCACGGCGGAAGATTCCAATTCCATAAGGAAGTTTGCCGTCTACGGCAGAAGGTTCTTATTCAACAAAGCAACTCTGCCGTCCACGGCAGAAGTTTTAAATCAAAAAAGCAACTCTGCCGTCCACGGCAGAAGGTATCATTCCAAATAAGCTACTCTGCCGTCAACTACGGACGATTCCAGTTTAATAAGTACCTCTGCCGTGCACAGCAGAAGGTACCATTTCAAATAAGCTACTCTGCCGTCTACGGCAGACGATTCCAATTCAATAAGTAACTCTGCCGTGCACGGCGGAAGATTCCAATTCTATAAGGAAGTCTGCCGTCTACGGCAGAAGGTTCTTATTCAACAAAGCAACTCTGCCGTCCACGGCAGAAGTTTTAGTTCAAAAAAGCAACTCTGCCGTCCAAGGCAGAAGGTATCATTCCAAATAAGCTACTCTGCCGTCTACGGCAGACGATTGCAATTCAATAAGTACCTCTGCCGTGCACGGCGGAAGATTCCAATTCAAAAAAGCAACTCTGCCGTCTACGGCAGACGATTCAAATTCAATAAGTAACACTGCCGTGCACGGCGGAGAATTCTAATTCTATAAGGAAGTCTGCCGTCTACGGCAGAAGGTTCTTATTCAACAAAGCAACTCTGCCGTCCACGGCATAAGTTTTAATTCAAAAAAGTAACTCTGCCGTTCACGGCAAAAGGTACCATTTCAAATAAGCTTCTCTGCCGTCTACGGCAGACGATTCCAATTCAATAAGTAACACTGCCGTGCACGGCGGAAGATTCTAATTCAACAAAGCAAATCTGCCGTCCACGGCGGAAGTTTTAATTCAAAAAAGCAATTCTGCCGTCCACGGCAGAAGGTATCATTTCAAATAACCTACTCTGCCGTCAGCGGCGGACGATTCCAGTTTAATAAGTACCTCTGCCGTGCACGGCGGAAGATTCCAATTCAAAAAAGACGGCAGACGATTCCAATTCAATAAGTAACTCTGCCGTGCACGGCGGAGATCTCCAATTCTATAAGGAAGTCTGCCGTCTACGGCAGAAGGTTCTTATTCAACAAAGCAACTCTGCCGTCCACGGCATAAGTTTTAATTCAAAAAAGTAACTCCGCCGTTCACGGCAAAAGGTACCATTTCAAATAAGTTACTCTGCCGTCTACGGCAGACGATTCCAATTCAATAAGTAACACTGCCGTGCACGGCGGAAGATTCCAATTCAACAAAGCAACTCTGCCGTCCACGGCAGAAGTTTTAATTCAATAAAGCAACTCTGCCGTCCACGGCAGACGGTATCATTTCAAATAAGCTACTCTGCCGTCTACGGCCGACGATTCCTAATCAATAAGTACCTCTGCCGTGCACGGCGGAAGATTCCAATTCAAAAAAGCAACTCTGCCGTCTACGGCAGACGATTCCAATTCGATAAGTAACTCTGCCGTGCACGGCGGAAGATTCTAATTCTATAAGGAAGTCTGCCGTCTACGGCAGAAGGTTCTTATTCAACAAAGCAACTCTGCCGTCCACGGCAGAAGTTTTAAATCAAAAAAGCAACTCTGCCGTCCACGGCAGAAGGTATCATTTCAAATAAGCTACTCTGCCGTCTACGGCAGACGATTCCAATTCAATAAGTACCTCTGCCGTGCACGGCGGAAGATTCCAATTCAAAAAAGCAACTCTGCCGTCTACGGCAGACGATTCCAATTCAATAAGTAACTCTGCCGTGCACGGCGGAAGATTTCAATTCTATAAGGAAGTCTGCCGTCTACGGCAGAAGGTTCTTATTCAACAAAGCAACTCTGCCGTCCACGGCATAAGTTTTAATTCAAAAAAGTAACTCTGCCGTTCACGGCAAAAGATAGCATTTCAAATAAGCTACTCTGCCGTCCACGGCGGACGATTCCAATTCAATAAGTAACACTGCCGTGCACGGCGAAAGATTCTAATTCTATAAGGAAGTCTGCCGTCTACGGCAGAAGGTTCTTATTCAACAAAGCAACTCTGCCGTCCACGGCATAAGTTTTAATTCTAAAAGTAACTCTGCCGTTCACGGCAGAAGGTACCATTTCAAATAAGCTACTCTGCCGTCTACGGCGGACGATTCCAATTCAATAAGTAACACTGCCTTGCACGGCGAAAGATTCCAATTCTAAAAGGAAGTCTGCCGTCTACGGCAGAAGGTTCTTATTCAACAAAGCTACTCTGCCGTCCACGGCAGAAGTTTTAATTCAAAAAAGTAATTCTGCCGTCCACGGCAGAAGGTATCATTTCAAATAACCTACTCTGCCGTCAACGGCGGACGATTCCAGTTTAATAAGTACCTCTGCCGTGCACGGCAGTAGGTACCATTTCAAATAAGCTACTCTGCCGTCTACGGCAGACGATTCCAATTCAATAAGTAACTGCCGTGCACGGCGGAAGATTCCAATTCCATAAGGAAGTCTGCCGTCTACGGCAGAAGGTTCTTATTCAGCAAAGCAACTCTGCCGTCCACGGCAGAAGTTTTAAATCAAAAAAGCAACTCTGCCGTCCACGGCAGAAGGTATCATTCCAAATAAGCTACTCTGCCGTCAACTACGGACGATTCCAGTTTAATAAGTACCTCTGCCGTGCACAGCAGAAGGTACCATTTCAAATAAGCTACTCTGCCGTCTACGGCAGACGATTCCAATTCAATAAGTAACTCTGCCGTGCACGGCGGAAGATTCCAATTCTATAAGGAAGTCTGCCGTCTACGGCAGAAGGTTCTTATTCAACAAAGCAACTCTGCCGTCCACGGCAGAAGTTTTAGTTCAAAAAAGCAACTCTGCCGTCCAAGGCAGAAGGTATCATTCCAAATAAGCTACTCTGCCGTCTACGGCAGACGATTGCAATTCAATAAGTACCTCTGCCGTGCACGGCGGAAGATTCCAATTCAAAAAAGCAAATCTGCCGTCTACGGCAGACGATTCAAATTCAATAAGTAACACTGCCGTGCACGGCGGAGAATTCTAATTCTATAAGGAAGTCTGCCGTCTACGGCAGAAGGTTCTTATTCAACAAAGCAACTCTGCCGTCCACGGCATAAGTTTTAATTCAAAAAAGTAACTCTGCCGTTCACGGCAAAAGGTACCATTTCAAATAAGCTTCTCTGCCGTCTACGGCAGACGATTCCAATTCAATAAGTAACACTGCCGTGCACGGCGGAAGATTCTAATTCAACAAAGCAAATCTGCCGTCCACGGCGGAAGTTTTAATTCAAAAAAGCAATTCTGCCGTCCACGGCAGAAGGTATCATTTCAAATAACCTACTCTGCCGTCAGCGGCGGACGATTCCAGTTTAATAAGTACCTCTGCCGTGCACGGCGGAAGATTCCAATTCAAAAAAGACGGCAGACGATTCCAATTCAATAAGTAACTCTGCCGTGCACGGCGGAGATCTCCAATTCTATAAGGAAGTCTGCCGTCTACGGCAGAAGGTTCTTATTCAACAAAGCAACTCTGCCGTCCACGGCATAAGTTTTAATTCAAAAAAGTAACTCCGCCGTTCACGGCAAAAGGTACCATTTCAAATAAGCTACTCTGCCGTCTACGGCAGACGATTCCAATTCAATAAGTAACACTGCCGTGCACGGCGGAAGATTCCAATTCAACAAAGCAACTCTGCCGTCCACGGCAGAAGTTTTAATTCAATAAAGCAACTCTGCCGTCCACGGCAGACGGTATCATTTCAAATAAGCTACTCTGCCGTCTACGGCCGACGATTCCTAATCAATAAGTACCTCTGCCGTGCACGGCGGAAGATTCCAATTCAAAAAAGCAACTCTGCCGTCTACGGCAGACGATTCCAATTCGATAAGTAACTCTGCCGTGCACGGCGGAAGATTCTAATTCTATAAGGAAGTCTGCCGTCTACGGCAGAAGGTTCTTATTCAACAAAGCAACTCTGCCGTCCACGGCAGAAGTTTTAAATCAAAAAAGCAACTCTGCCGTCCACGGCAGAAGGTATCATTTCAAATAAGCTACTCTGCCGTCTACGGCAGACGATTCCAATTCAATAAGTACCTCTGCCGTGCACGGTGGAAGATTCCAATTCAAAAAAGCAACTCTGCCGTCTACGGCAGACGATTCCAATTCAATAAGTAACTCTGCCGTGCACGGCGGAAGATTTCAATTCTATAAGGAAGTCTGCCGTCTACGGCAGAAGGTTCTTATTCAACAAAGCAACTCTGCCGTCCACGGCATAAGTTTTAATTCAAAAAAGTAACTCTGCCGTTCACGGCAAAAGGTACCATTTCAAATAAACTACTCTGCCGTCCACGGCAGACGATTCCAATTCAATAAGTAACTCTGCCGTGCACGGCGAAAGATTCCAATTCTATAAGGAAGTCTGCCGTCTACGGCAGAAGGTTCTTATTCAACAAAGCAACTCTGCCGTCCACGGCATAAGTTTTAATTCTAAAAGTAACTCTGCCGTTCACGGCAGAAGGTACCATTTCAAATAAGCTACTCTGCCGTCTACGGCGGACGATTCCAATTCAATAAGTAACACTGCCTTGCACGGCGAAAGATTCCAATTCTAAAAGGAAGTCTGCCGTCTACGGCAGAAGGTTCTTATTCAACAAAGCTACTCTGCCGTCCACGGCAGAAGTTTTAATTCAAAAAAGTAATTCTGCCGTCCACGGCAGAAGGTATCATTTCAAATAACCTACTCTGCCGTCAACGGCGGACGATTCCAGTTTAATAAGTACCTCTGCCGTGCACGGCAGTAGGTACCATTTCAAATAAGCTACTCTGCCGTCTACGGCAGACGATTCCAATTAAATAAGTAACTCTGCCGTGCACGGCGGAAGATTCCAATTCCATAAGGAAGTCTGCCGTCTACGGCAGAAGGTTCTTATTCAACAAAGCAACTCTGCCGTCCACGGCAGAAGTTTTAAATCAAAAAAGCAACTCTGCCGTCCACGGCAGAAGGTATCATTCCAAATAAGCTACTCTGCCGTCAACTACGGACGATTCCAGTTTAATAAGTACCTCTGCCGTGCACAGCAGAAGGTACCATTTCAAATAAGCTACTCTGCCGTCTACGGCAGAAGATTCCAATTCAATAAGTAACTCTGCCGTGCACGGCGGAAGATTCCAATTCTATAAGGAAGTCTGCCGTCTACGGCAGAAGGTTCTTATTCAACAAAGCAACTCTGCCGTCCACGGCAGAAGTTTTAGTTCAAAAAAGCAACTCTGCCGTCCAAGGCAGAAGGTATCATTCCAAATAAGCTACTCTGCCGTCTACGGCAGACGATTGCAATTCAATAAGTACCTCTGCCGTGCACGGCGGAAGATTCCAATTCAAAAAAGCAACTCTGCCGTCTACGGCAGACGATTCAAATTCAATAAGTAACACTGCCGTGCACGGCGGAGAATTCTAAATCTATAAGGAAGTCTGCCGTCTACGGCAGAAGGTTCTTATTCAACAAAGCAACTCTGCCGTCCACGGCATAAGTTTTAATTCAAAAAAGTAACTCTGCCGTTCACGGCAAAAGGTACCATTTCAAATAAGCTTCTCTGCCGTCTACGGCAGACGATTCCAATTCAATAAGTAACACTGCCGTGCACGGCGGAAGATTCTAATTCAACAAAGCAAATCTGCCGTCCACGGCGGAAGTTTTAATTCAAAAAAGCAATTCTGCCGTCCACGGCAGAAGGTATCATTTCAAATAACCTACTCTGCCGTCAGCGGCGGACGATTCCAGTTTAATAAGTACCTCTGCCGTGCACGGCGGAAGATTCCAATTCAAAAAAGACGGCAGACGATTCCAATTCAATAAGTAACTCTGCCGCGCACGGCGGAGATCTCCAATTCTATAAGGAAGTCTGCCGTCTACGGCAGAAGGTTCTTATTCAACAAAGCAACTCTGCCGTCCACGGCATAAGTTTTAATTCAAAAAAGTAACTCCGCCGTTCACGGCAAAAGGTACCATTTCAAATAAGCTACTCTGCCGTCTACGGCAGACGATTCCAATTCAATAAGTAACACTGCCGTGCACGGCGGAAGATTCCAATTCAACAAAGCAACTCTGCCGTCCACGGCAGAAGTTTTAATTCAAAAAAGCAACTCTGCCGTCCACGGCAGACGGTATCATTTCAAATAAGCTACTCTGCCGTCTACGGCCGACGATTCCAATTCAATAAGTACCTCTGCCGTGCACGGCGGAAGATTCCAATTCAAAAAAGCAACTCTGCCGTCTACGGCAGACGATTCAAATTCAATAAGTAACACTGCCGTGCACGGCGGAGAATTCTAATTCTATAAGGAAGTCTGCCGTCTACGGCAGAAGGTTCTTATTCAACAAAGCAACTCTGCCGTCCACGGCATAAGTTTTAATTCAAAAAAGTAACTCTGCCGTTCACGGCAAAAGGTACCATTTCAAATAAGCTTCTCTGCCGTCTACGGCAGACGATTCCAATTCAATAAGTAACACTGCCGTGCACGGCGGAAGATTCTAATTCAACAAAGCAAATCTGCCGTCCACGGCGGAAGTTTTAATTCAAAAAAGCAATTCTGCCGTCCACGGCAGAAGGTATCATTTCAAATAACCTACTCTGCCGTCAGCGGCGGACGATTCCAGTTTAATAAGTACCTCTGCCGTGCACGGCGGAAGATTCCAATTAAAAAAAGACGGCAGACGATTCCAATTCAATAAAAAACTCTGCCGTGCACGGCGGAGAATTCCAATTCTATAAGGAAGTCTGCCGTCTACGGCAGAAGGTTCTTATTCAACAAAGCAACTCTGCCGTCCACGGCATAAGTTTTAATTCAAAAAAGTAACTCTGCCGTTCACGGCAAAAGGTACCATTTCAAATAAGCTACTCTGCCGTCTACGGCAGACGAATCCAATTCAATAAGTACCTCTGCCGTGCACGGCGGAAGATTCCAATTCAAAAAAGCAACTCTGCCGTCTACGGCAGACGATTCCAATTCAATAAGTAACTCTGCCGTGCACGGCGGAAGATTCCAATTCTATAAGGAAGTCTGCCGTCTACGGCAGAAGGTTCTTATTCAACAAAGCAAGTCTGCCGTCCACGGCATAAGTTTTAATTCAAAAAAGTAACTCTGCCGTCCACGGCAGAAGTTTTAATTCAAAAAAGTAACTCTGCCGTTCACGGCAAAAGGTACCATTTCAAATAAGCTACTCTGCCGTCCACGGCAGACGATTCCGATTCAATAAGTAACTCTGCCGTGCACGGCGAAAGATTCCAATTCTATAAGGAAGTCTGCCGTCTACGGCAGAAGGTTCTTATTCAACAAAGCAACTCTGCCGTCCACGGCATAAGTTTTAATTCAAAAAAGTAACTCTGCCGTTCACGGCAAAAGGTACCATTTCAAATAAGCTACTCTGCCGTCTACGGCAGACGATTCCAATTCAATAAGTAACACTGCCGTGCACGGCGGAAGATTCCAATTCAACAAAGCAAATCTGCCGTCCACGGCAGAAGTTTTAATTCAAAAAAGCAATTCTGCCGTCCACGGCAGAAGGTATCATTTCAAATAACCTACTCTGCCGTCAACGGCGGACGATTACAGTTTAATAAGTACCTCTGCCGTGCACGGCAGTAGGTACCATTTCAAATAAGCTACTCTGCCGTCTACGGCAGACGATTCCAATTCAATAAGTAACTCTGCCGTGCACGGCGGAAGATTCCAATTCCATAAGGAAGTTTGCCGTCTACGGCAGAAGGTTCTTATTCAACAAAGCAACTCTGCCGTCCACGGCAGAAGTTTTAAATCAAAAAAGCAACTCTGCCGTCCACGGCAGAAGGTATCATTCCAAATAAGCTACTCTGCCGTCAACTACGGACGATTCCAGTTTAATAAGTACCTCTGCCGTGCACAGCAGAAGGTACCATTTCAAATAAGCTACTCTGCCGTCTACGGCAGACGATTCCAATTCAATAAGTAACTCTGCCGTGCACGGCGGAAGATTCCAATTCTATAAGGAAGTCTGCCGTCTACGGCAGAAGGTTCTTATTCAACAAAGCAACTCTGCCGTCCACGGCAGAAGTTTTAGTTCAAAAAAGCAACTCTGCCGTCCAAGGCAGAAGGTATCATTCCAAATAAGCTACTCTGCCGTCTACGGCAGACGATTGCAATTCAATAAGTACCTCTGCCGTGCACGGCGGAAGATTCCAATTCAAAAAAGCAACTCTGCCGTCTACGGCAGACGATTCAAATTCAATAAGTAACACTGCCGTTCACGGCAAAAGGTACCATTTCAAATAAGCTACTCTGCCGTCCACGGCAGACGATTCCAATTCAATAAGTAACTCTGCCGTGCACGGCGAAAGATTCCAATTCTATAAGGAAGTCTGCCGTCTACGGCAGAAGGTTCTTATTCAACAAAGCAACTCTGCCGTCCACGGCATAAGTTTTAATTCAAAAAAGTAACTCTGCCGTTCACGGCAAAAGGTACCATTTCAAATAAGCTTCTCTGCCGTCTACGGCAGACGATTCCAATTCAATAAGTAACACTGCCGTGCACGGCGGAAGATTCTAATTCAACAAAGCAAATCTGCCGTCCACGGCGGAAGTTTTAATTCAAAAATGCAATTCTGCCGTCCACGGCAGAAGGTATCATTTCAAATAACCTACTCTGCCGTCAGCGGCGGACGATTCCAGTTTAATAAGTACCTCTGCCGTGCACGGCGGAAGATTCCAATTCAAAAAAGACGGCAGACGATTCCAATTCAATAAGTAACTCTGCCGTGCACGGCGGAGATCTCCAATTCTATAAGGAAGTCTGCCGTCTACGGCAGAAGGTTCTTATTCAACAAAGCAACTCTGCCGTCCACGGCATAAGTTTTAATTCAAAAAAGTAACTCCGCCGTTCACGGCAAAAGGTACCATTTCAAATAAGCTACTCTGCCGTCTACGGCAGACGATTCCAATTCAATAAGTAACACTGCCGTGCACGGCGGAAGATTCCAATTCAACAAAGCAACTCTGCCGTCCACGGCAGAAGTTTTAATTCAATAAAGCAACTCTGCCGTCCACGGCAGACGGTATCATTTCAAATAAGCTACTCTGCCGTCTACGGCCGACGATTCCTAATCAATAAGTACCTCTGCCGTGCACGGCGGAAGATTCCAATTCAAAAAAGCAACTCTGCCGTCTACGGCAGACGATTCCAATTCGATAAGTAACTCTGCCGTGCACGGCGGAAGATTCTAATTCTATAAGGAAGTCTGCCGTCTACGGCAGAAGGTTCTTATTCAACAAAGCAACTCTGCCGTCCACGGCAGAAGTTTTAAATCAAAAAAGCAACTCTGCCGTCCACGGCAGAAGGTATCATTTCAAATAAGCTACTCTGCCGTCTACGGCAGACGATTCCAATTCAATGAGTACCTCTGCCGTGCACGGCGGAAGATTCCAATTCAAAAAAGCAACTCTGCCGTCTACGGCAGACGATTCCAATTCAATAAGTAACTCTGCCGTGCACGGCGGAAGATTTCAATTCTATAAGGAAGTCTGCCGTCTACGGCAGAAGGTTCTTATTCAACAAAGCAACTCTGCCGTCCACGGCATAAGTTTTAATTCAAAAAAGTAACTCTGCCGTTCACGGCAAAAGATAGCATTTCAAATAAGCTACTCTGCCGTCCACGGCGGACGATTCCAATTCAATAAGTAACACTGCCGTGCACGGCGAAAGATTCTAATTCTATAAGGAAGTCTGCCGTCTACGGCAGAAGGTTCTTATTCAACAAAGCAACTCTGCCGTCCACGGCATAAGTTTTAATTCTAAAAGTAACTCTGCCGTTCACGGCAGAAGGTACCATTTCAAATAAGCTACTCTGCCGTCTACGGCGGACGATTCCAATTCAATAAGTAACACTGCCTTGCACGGCGAAAGATTCCAATTCTAAAAGGAAGTCTGCCGTCTACGGCAGAAGGTTCTTATTCAACAAAGCTACTCTGCCGTCCACGGCAGAAGTTTTAATTCAAAAAAGTAATTCTGCCGTCCACGGCAGAAGGTATCATTTCAAATAACCTACTCTGCCGTCAACGGCGGACGATTCCAGTTTAATAAGTACCTCTGCCGTGCACGGCAGTAGGTACCATTTCAAATAAGCTACTCTGCCGTCTACGGCAGACGATTCCAATTCAATAAGTAACTGCCGTGCACGGCGGAAGATTCCAATTCCATAAGGAAGTCTGCCGTCTACGGCAGAAGGTTCTTATTCAACAAAGCAACTCTGCCGTCCACGGCAGAAGTTTTAAATCAAAAAAGCAACTCTGCCGTCCACGGCAGAAGGTATCATTCCAAATAAGCTACTCTGCCGTCAACTACGGACGATTCCAGTTTAATAAGTACCTCTGCCGTGCACAGCAGAAGGTACCATTTCAAATAAGCTACTCTGCCGTCTACGGCAGACGATTCCAATTCAATAAGTAACTCTGCCGTGCACGGCGGAAGATTCCAATTCTATAAGGAAGTCTGCCGTCTACGGCAGAAGGTTCTTATTCAACAAAGCAACTCTGCCGTCCACGGCAGAAGTTTTAGTTCAAAAAAGCAACTCTGCCGTCCAAGGCAGAAGGTATCATTCCAAATAAGCTACTCTGCCGTCTACGGCAGACGATTGCAATTCAATAAGTACCTCTGCCGTGCACGGCGGAAGATTCCAATTCAAAAAAGCAAATCTGCCGTCTACGGCAGACGATTCAAATTCAATAAGTAACACTGCCGTGCACGGCGGAGAATTCTAATTCTATAAGGAAGTCTGCCGTCTACGGCAGAAGGTTCTTATTCAACAAAGCAACTCTGCCGTCCACGGCATAAGTTTTAATTCAAAAAAGTAACTCTGCCGATCACGGCAAAAGGTACCATTTCAAATAAGCTTCTCTGCCGTCTACGGCAGACGATTCCAATTCAATAAGTAACACTGCCGTGCACGGCGGAAGATTCTAATTCAACAAAGCAAATCTGCCGTCCACGGCGGAAGTTTTAATTCAAAAAAGCAATTCTGCCGTCCACGGCAGAAGGTATCATTTCAAATAACCTACTCTGCCGTCAGCGGCGGACGATTCCAGTTTAATAAGTACCTCTGCCGTGCACGGCGGAAGATTCCAATTCAAAAAAGACGGCAGACGATTCCAATTCAATAAGTAACTCTGCCGTGCACGGCGGAGATCTCCAATTCTATAAGGAAGTCTGCCGTCTACGGCAGAAGGTTCTTATTCAACAAAGCAACTCTGCCGTCCACGGCATAAGTTTTAATTCAAAAAAGTAACTCCGCCGTTCACGGCAAAAGGTACCATTTCAAATAAGCTACTCTGCCGTCTACGGCAGACGATTCCAATTCAATAAGTAACACTGCCGTGCACGGCGGAAGATTCCAATTCAACAAAGCAACTCTGCCGTCCACGGCAGAAGTTTTAAATCAAAAAAGCAACTCTGCCGTCCACGGCAGAAGGTATCATTTCAAATAAGCTACTCTGCCGTCTACGGCAGACGATTCCAATTCAATAAGTACCTCTGCCGTGCACGGTGGAAGATTCCAATTCAAAAAAGCAACTCTGCCGTCTACGGCAGACGATTCCAATTCAATAAGTAACTCTGCCGTGCACGGCGGAAGATTTCAATTCTATAAGGAAGTCTGCCGTCTACGGCAGAAGGTTCTTATTCAACAAAGCAACTCTGCCGTCCACGGCATAAGTTTTAATTCAAAAAAGTAACTCTGCCGTTCACGGCAAAAGGTACCATTTCAAATAAACTACTCTGCCGTCCACGGCAGACGATTCCAATTCAATAAGTAACTCTGCCATGCACGGCGAAAGATTCCAATTCTATAAGGAAGTCTGCCGTCTACGGCAGAAGGTTCTTATTCAACAAAGCAACTCTGCCGTCCACGGCATAAGTTTTAATTCTAAAAGTAACTCTGCCGTTCACGGCAGAAGGTACCATTTCAAATAAGCTACTCTGCCGTCTACGGCGGACGATTCCAATTCAATAAGTAACACTGCCTTGCACGGCGAAAGATTCCAATTCTAAAAGGAAGTCTGCCGTCTACGGCAGAAGGTTCTTATTCAACAAAGCTACTCTGCCGTCCACGGCAGAAGTTTTAATTCAAAAAAGTAATTCTGCCGTCCACGGCAGAAGGTATCATTTCAAATAACCTACTCTGCCGTCAACGGCGGACGATTCCAGTTTAATAAGTACCTCTGCCGTGCACGGCAGTAGGTACCATTTCAAATAAGCTACTCTGCCGTCTACGGCAGACGATTCCAATTAAATAAGTAACTCTGCCGTGCACGGCGGAAGATTCCAATTCCATAAGGAAGTCTGCCGTCTACGGCAGAAGGTTCTTATTCAACAAAGCAACTCTGCCGTCCACGGCAGAAGTTTTAAATCAAAAAAGCAACTCTGCCGTCCACGGCAGAAGGTATCATTCCAAATAAGCTACTCTGCCGTCAACTACGGACGATTCCAGTTTAATAAGTACCTCTGCCGTGCACAGCAGAAGGTACCATTTCAAATAAGCTACTCTGCCGTCTACGGCAGAAGATTCCAATTCAATAAGTAACTCTGCCGTGCACGGCGGAAGATTCCAATTCTATAAGGAAGTCTGCCGTCTACGGCAGAAGGTTCTTATTCAACAAAGCAACTCTGCCGTCCACGGCAGAAGTTTTAGTTCAAAAAAGCAACTCTGCCGTCCAAGGCAGAAGGTATCATTCCAAATAAGCTACTCTGCCGTCTACGGCAGACGATTGCAATTCAATAAGTACCTCTGCCGTGCACGGCGGAAGATTCCAATTCAAAAAAGCAACTCTGCCGTCTACGGCAGACGATTCAAATTCAATAAGTAACACTGCCGTGCACGGCGGAGAATTCTAATTCTATAAGGAAGTCTGCCGTCTACGGCAGAAGGTTCTTATTCAACAAAGCAACTCTGCCGTCCACGGCATAAGTTTTAATTCAAAAAAGTAACTCTGCCGTTCACGGCAAAAGGTACCATTTCAAATAAGCTTCTCTGCCGTCTACGGCAGACGATTCCAATTCAATAAGTAACACTGCCGTGCACGGCGGAAGATTCTAATTCAACAAAGCAAATCTGCCGTCCACGGCGGAAGTTTTAATTCAAAAAAGCAATTCTGCCGTCCACGGCAGAAGGTATCATTTCAAATAACCTACTCTGCCGTCAGCGGCGGACGATTCCAGTTTAATAAGTACCTCTGCCGTGCACGGCGGAAGATTCCAATTCAAAAAAGACGGCAGACGATTCCAATTCAATAAGTAACTGCCGCGCACGGCGGAGATCTCCAATTCTATAAGGAAGTCTGCCGTCTACGGCAGAAGGTTCTTATTCAACAAAGCAACTCTGCCGTCCACGGCATAAGTTTTAATTCAAAAAAGTAACTCCGCCGTTCACGGCAAAAGGTACCATTTCAAATAAGCTACTCTGCCGTCTACGGCAGACGATTCCAATTCAATAAAAAACACTGCCGTGCACGGCGGAAGATTCCAATTCAACAAAGCAACTCTGCCGTCCACGGCAGAAGTTTTAATTCAAAAAAGCAACTCTGCCGTCCACGGCAGACGGTATCATTTCAAATAAGCTACTCTGCCGTCTACGGCCGACGATTCCAATTCAATAAGTACCTCTGCCGTGCACGGCGGAAGATTCCAATTCAAAAAAGCAACTCTGCCGTCTACGGCAGACGATTCAAATTCAATAAGTAACACTGCCGTGCACGGCGGAGAATTCTAATTCTATAAGGAAGTCTGCCGTCTACGGCAGAAGGTTCTTATTCAACAAAGCAACTCTGCCGTCCACGGCATAAGTTTTAATTCAAAAAAGTAACTCTGCCGTTCACGGCAAAAGGTACCATTTCAAATAAGCTTCTCTGCCGTCTACGGCAGACGATTCCAATTCAATAAGTAACACTGCCGTGCACGGCGGAAGATTCTAATTCAACAAAGCAAATCTGCCGTCCACGGCGGAAGTTTTAATTCAAAAAAGCAATTCTGCCGTCCACGGCAGAAGGTATCATTTCAAATAACCTACTCTGCCGTCAGCGGCGGACGATTCCAGTTTAATAAGTACCTCTGCCGTGCACGGCGGAAGATTCCAATTCAAAAAAGACGGCAGACGATTCCAATTCAATAAGTAACTCTGCCGTGCACGGCGGAGATCTCCAATTCTATAAGGAAGTCTGCCGTCTACGGCAGAAGGTTCTTATTCAACAAAGCAACTCTGCCGTCCACGGCATAAGTTTTAATTCAAAAAAGTAACTCCGCCGTTCACGGCAAAAGGTACCATTTCAAATAAGCTACTCTGCCGTCTACGGCAGACGATTCCAATTCAATAAGTAACACTGCCGTGCACGGCGGAAGATTCCAATTCAACAAAGCAACTCTGCCGTCCACGGCAGAAGTTTTAATTCAAAAAAGCAACTCTGCCGTCCACGGCAGACGGTATCATTTCAAATAAGCTACTCTGCCGTCTACGGCCGACGATTCCAATTCAATAAGTACCTCTGCCGTGCACGGCGGAAGATTCCAATTCAAAAAAGCAACTCTGCCGTCTACGGCAGACGATTCCAATTCGATAAGTAACTCTGCCGTGCACGGCGGAAGATTCTAATTCTATAAGGAAGTCTGCCGTCTACGGCAGAAGGTTCTTATTCAACAAAGCAACTCTGCCGTCCACGGCAGAAGTTTTAAATCAAAAAAGCAACTCTGCCGTCCACGGCAGAAGGTATCATTTCAAATAAGCTACTCTGCCGTCTACGGCAGACGATTCCAATTCAATAAGTACCTCTGCCGTGCACGGCGGAAGATTCCAATTCAAAAAAGCAACTCTGCCGTCTACGGCAGACGATTCCAATTCAATAAGTAACTCTGCCGTGCACGGCGGAAGATTTCAATTCTATAAGGAAGTCTGCCGTCTACGGCAGAAGGTTCTTATTCAACAAAGCAACTCTGCCGTCCACGGCATAAGTTTTAATTCAAAAAAGTAACTCTGCCGTTCACGGCAAAAGGTACCATTTCAAATAAGCTACTCTGCCGTCCACGGCAGACGATTCCAATTCAATAAGTAACTCTGCCGTGCACGGCGAAAGATTCCAATTCTATAAGGAAGTCTGCCGTCTACGGCAGAAGGTTCTTATTCAACAAAGCAACTCTGCCGTCCACGGCATAAGTTTTAATTCTAAAAGTAACTCTGCCGTTCACGGCAGAAGGTACCATTTCAAATAAGCTACTCTGCCGTCTACGGCGGACGATTCCAATTCAATAAGTAACACTGCCTTGCACGGCGAAAGATTCCAATTCTAAAAGGAAGTCTGCCGTCTAAGGCAGAAGGTTCTTATTCAACAAAGCTACTCTGCCGTCCACGGCAGAAGTTTTAATTCAAAAAAGCAATTCTGCCGTCCACGGCAGAAGGTATCATTTCAAATAACCTACTCTGCCGTCAACGGCGGACGATTCCAGTTTAATAAGTACCTCTGCCGTGCACGGCAGTAGGTACCATTTCAAATAAGCTACTCTGCCGTCTACGGCAGACGATTCCAATTCAATAAGTAACTCTGCCGTGCACGGCGGAAGATTCCAATTCCATAAGGAAGTCTGCCGTCTACGGCAGAAGGTTCTTATTCAACAAAGCAACTCTGCCGTCCACGGCAGAAGTTTTAAATCAAAAAAGCAACTCTGCCGTCCACGGCAGAAGGTATCATTCCAAATAAGCTACTCTGCCGTCAACTACGGACGATTCCAGTTTAATAAGTACCTCTGCCGTGCACAGCAGAAGGTACCATTTCAAATAAGCTACTCTGCCGTCTACGGCAGACGATTCCAATTCAATAAGTAACTCTGCCGTGCACGGCGGAAGATTCCAATTCTATAAGGAAGTCTGCCGTCTACGACAGAAGGTTCTTATTCAACAAAGCAACTCTGCCGTCCACGGCAGAAGTTTTAGTTCAAAAAAGCAACTCTGCCGTCCAAGGCAGAAGGTATCATTCCAAATAAGCTACTCTGCCGTCTACGGCAGACGATTGCAATTCAATAAGTACCTCTGCCGTGCACGGCGGAAGATTCCAATTCAAAAAAGCAACTCTGCCGTCTACGGCAGACGATTCAAATTCAATAAGTAACACTGCCGTGCACGGCGGAGAATTCTTATTCTATAAGGAAGTCTGCCGTCTACGGCAGAAGGTTCCTATTCAACAAAGCAACTCTGCCGTCCACGGCATAAGTTTTAATTCAAAAAAGTAACTCTGCCGTTCACGGCAAAAGGTACCATTTCAAATAAGCTTCTCTGCCGTCTACGGCAGACGATTCTTATTCAATAAGTAACACTGCCGTGCACGGCGGAAGATTCTAATTCAACAAAGCAAATCTGCCGTCCACGGCGGAAGTTTTAATTCAAAAAAGCAATTCTGCCGTCCACGGCAGAAGGTATCATTTCAAATAACCTACTCTGCCGTCAGCGGCGGACGATTCCAGTTTAATAAGTACCTCTGCCGTGCACGGCAGAAGATTCCAATTCAAAAAAGACGGCAGACGATTCCAATTCAATAAGTAACTCTGCCGTGCACGGCGGAGATCTCCAATTCTATAAGGAAGTCTGCCGTCTACGGCAGAAGGTTCTTATTCAACAAAGCAACTCTGCCGTCCACGGCATAAGTTTTAATTCAAAAAAGTAACTCCGCCGTTCACGGCAAAAGGTACCATTTCAAATAAGCTACTCTGCCGTCTACGGCAGACGATTCCAATTCAATAAGTAACACTGTCGTGCACGGCGGAAGATTCCAATTCAACAAAGCTACTCTGCCGTCTACGGCAGACGATTCCAATTCAATAAGTACCTCTGCCGTGCACGGCGGAAGATTCCAATTCAAAAAAGCTACTCTGCCGTCTACGGCAGACGATTCCAATTCAATAAGTAACTCTGCCGTGCACGGCGGAAGATTTCAATTCTATAAGGAAGTCTGCCGTCTACGGCAGAAGGTTCTTATTCAACAAAGCAACTCTGCCGTCCACGGCATAAGTTTTAATTCTAAAAGTAACTCTGCCGTTCACGGCAGAAGGTACCATTTCAAATAAGCTACTCTGCCGTCTACGGCGGACGATTCCAATTCAATAAGTAACACTGCCTTGCACGGCGAAAGATTCCAATTCTAAAAGGAAGTCTGCCGTCTACGGCAGAAGGTTCTTATTCAACAAAGCTACTCTGCCGTCCACGGCAGAAGTTTTAATTCAAAAAAGCAATTCTGCCGTCCACGGCAGAAGGTATCATTCCAAATAACCTACTCTGCCGTCAACGGCGGACGATTCCAGTTTAATAAGTACCTCTGCCGTGCACGGCAGTAGGTACCATTTCAAATAAGCTACTCTGCCGTCTACGGCAGACGATTCCAATTCAATAACTAACTCTGCCGTGCACGGCGGAAGATTCCAATTCTATAAGGAAGTCTGCCGTCTACGGCAGAAGGTTCTTATTCAACAAAGCAACTCTGCCGTCCACGGCAGAAGTTTTAAATCAAAAAAGCAACTCTGCCGTCCACGGCAGAAGGTATCATTCCAAATAAGCTACTCTGCCGTCTACGGCAGACGTTTGCAATTCAATAAGTACCTCTGCCGTGCACGGCGGAAAATTCCAATTCAAAAAAGGAACTCTGCCGTCCAAGGCAGAAGGTATCATTTTAAATAAGCTACTCTGCCGTCAACGGCGGACGATTCCAATTCAATAAGTACCTCTGCCGTGCACGGCGGAAGATTCCAATTCAAAAAAAGCAACTCTGCCGTCTACGGCGGACGATTCCAATTCAATAGGTAACACTGCCGTGCACGGCGGAAGATTCCAATTCAACAAAGCAACTCTGCCGTCCACGGCAGAAGTTTTAATTCAAAAAAGCAATTCTGCCGTCCACGGCAGAAGGTATCATTTCAAATAAGCTACTCTGCCGTCAACGGCGGACGATTCCAGTTTAATAAGTACCTCTGCCGTGCACAGCAGAAGGTACCATTTCAAATAAGCTACTCTGCCGTCTACGGCAGACGATTCCAATTCAATAAGTAACTCTGCCGTGCACGGCGGAAGATTCCAATTCTATAAGAAAGTCTGCCGTCTACGGCAGCAGGTTCTTATTCAACAAAGCAACTCTGCCGTCCACGGCAGAAGTTTTAGTTCAAAAAAGCAACTCTGCCGTCCACGGCAGAAGGTACCATTCCAAATAAGCTACTCTGCCGTCTACGGCAGACGATTGCAATTCAACAAGTACCTCTGCCGTGCACGGCGGAAGATTCCAATTCAAAAAAGCAACTCTGCCGTCTACGGCAGACGATTCCAATTCAATAAGTAACTCTGCCGTGCACGGCGGAGAATTCCAATTCTATAAGGAAGTCTGCCGTCTACGGCAGAAGGTTCTTATTCAACAAAGCAACTCTGCCGTCCACGGCATAAGTTTTAATTCAAAAAAGTAACTCTGCCGTTCACGGCAAAAGGTACCATTTCAAATAAGCTACTCTGCCGTCTACGGCAGACGATTCCAATTCAATAAGTAACACTGCCGTGCACGGCGGAAGATTCTAATTCAACAAAGCAAATCTGCCGTCCACGGCAGAAGTTTTAATTCAAAAAAGCAATTCTGCCGTCCACGGCAGAAGGTATCATTCCAAATAAGCTACTCTGCCGTCTACGGCAGACGATTGCAATTCAATAAGTACCTCTGCCGTGCACGGCGGAAGATTCCAATTCAAAAAAGCAACTCTGCCGTCCACGGCAGAAGGTATCATTTTAAATAAGCTACTCTGCCGTCAACGGCGGACGATTCCAATTCAATAAGTACCTCTGCCGTGCACGGCGGAAGATTCCAATTCAAAAAAAGCAGCTCTGCCGTCTACGGCGGACGATTCCAATTCAATAGGTAACACTGCCGTGCACGGCGGAAGATTCCAATTCAACAAAGCAACTCTGCCGTCCACGGCAGAAGTTTTAATTCAAAAAAGCAATTCTGCCGTCCAAGGCAGAAGGTATCATTTCAAATAAGCTACTCTGCCGTCAACGGCGGACGATTCCAGTTTAATAAGTACCTCTGACGTGCACAGCAGAAGGTACCATTTCAAATAAGCTACTCTGCCGTCTACGGCAGACGATTCCAATTCAATAAGTAACTCTGCCGTGCACGGCGGAAGATTCCAATTCTATAAGGAAGTCTGCCGTCTACGGCAGAAGGTTCTTATTCAACAAAGCAACTCTGCCGTCCACGGCAGAAGTTTTAGTTCAAAAAAGCAACTCTGCCGTCCACGGCAGAAGGTATCATTCCAAATAAGCTACTCTGCCGTCTACGGCAGACGATTGCAATTCAATAAGTACCTCTGCCGTGCACGGCGGAAGATTCCAATTCAAAAAAGCAACTCTGCCGTCTACGGCAGACGATTCCAATTCAATAAGTAACTCTGCCGTGCACGGCGGAGAATTCCAATTCTATAAGGAAGTCTGCCGTCTACGGCAGAAGGTTCTTATTCAACAAAGCAACTCTGCCGTCCACGGCATAAGTTTTAATTCAAAAAAGTAACTCTGCCGTTCACGGCAAAAGGTACCATTTCAAATAAGCTACTCTGCCGTCTACGGCAGACGATTCCAATTCAATAAGTAACACTGCCGTGCACGGCGGAAGATTCTAATTCAACAAAGCAAATCTGCCGTCCACGGCAGAAGTTTTAATTCAAAAAAGCAATTCTGCCGTCCACGGCAGAAGGTATCATTCCAAATAAGCTACTCTGCCGTCTACGGCAGACGATTGCAATTCAATAAGTACCTCTGCCGTGCACGGCGGAAGATTCCAATTCAAAAAAGCAACTCTGCCGTCTACGGCAGACGATTCCAATTCAATAAGTAACTCTGCCGTGCACGGCGGAGAATTCCAATTCTATAAGGAAGTCTGCCGTCTACGGCAGAAGGTTCTTATTCAACAAAGCAACTCTGCCGTCCACGGCATAAGTTTTAATTCAAAAAAGTAACTCTGCCGTTCACGGCAAAAGGTACCATTTCAAATAAGCTACTCTGCCGTCCACGGCAGACGATTCCAATTCAAAAAGTAACTCTGCCGTGCACGGCGAAAGATTCCAATTCTATAAGGAAGTCTGCCGTCTACGGCAGAAGGTTCTTATTCAACAAAGCAACTCTGCCGTCCACGGCATAAGTTTTAATTCTAAAAGTAACTCTGCCGTTCACGGCAGAAGGTACCATTTCAAATAAGCTACTCTGCCGTCTACGGCGGACGATTCCAATTCAATAAGTAACACTGCCTTGCACGGCGAAAGATTCCAATTCTAAAAGGAAGTCTGCCGTCTACGGCAGAAGGTTCTTATTCAACAAAGCAACTCTGCCGTCCACGGCAGAAGTTTTAATTCAAAAAAGCAACTCTGCCGTCCACGGCAGACGGTATCATTTCAAATAAGCTACTCTGCCGTCTACGGCCGACGATTCCAATTCAATAAGTAACACTGCCGTGCACGGCGGAAGATTCTAATTCAACAAAGCAAATCTGCCGTCCACGGCAGAAGTTTTAATTCAAAAAAGCAATTCTGCCGTCCACGGCAGAAGGTATCATTCCAAATAAGCTACTCTGCCGTCTACGGCAGACGATTGCAATTCAATAAGTACCTCTGCCGTGCACGGCGGAAGATTCCAATTCAAAAAAGCAACTCTGCCGTCTACGGCAGACGATTCCAATTCAATAAGTAACTCTGCCGTGCACGGCGGAGAATTCCAATTCTATAAGGAAGTCTGCCGTCTACGGCAGAAGGTTCTTATTCAACAAAGCAACTCTGCCGTCCACGGCATAAGTTTTAATTCTAAAAGTAACTCTGCCGTTCACGGCAGAAGGTACCATTTCAAATAAGCTACTCTGCCGTCTACGGCAGACGATTCCAATTCAATAAGTAACTCTGCCGTGCACGGCGGAAGATTCCAATTCTATAAGGAAGTCTGCCGTCTACGGCAGAAGGTTCTTATTCAACAAAGCAACTCTGCCGTCCACGGCAGAAGTTTTAATTCAAAAAAGCAACTCTGCCGTCCACGGCAGACGGTATCATTTCAAATAAGCTACTCTGCCGTCTACGGCCGACGATTCCAATTCAAAAAGTACCTCTGCCGTGCACGGCGGAAGATTCCAATTCAAAAAAGCAATTCTGCCGTCTACGGCAGACGATTCCAATTCAATAAGTAACTCTGCCGTGCACGGCGGAAGATTTTAATTCTATAAGGAAGTCTGCCGTCTACTGCAGAAGGTTCTTATTCAACAAAGCAACTCTGCCGTCCACGGCATAAGTTTTAATTCAAAAAAGTAACTCTGCCGTTCACGGCAAAAGGTATCATTTCAAATAAGCTACTCTGCCGTCAACGGCGGACGATTCCAGTTTAATAAGTAATTCTGCCGTGCACAGCAGAAGGTACCATTTTAAATAAGCTACTCTGCCGTCTACGGCAGACGATTCCAATTCAATAAGTTACTCTGCCGTGCACGGCGGAAGATTCCAATTCTATAAGGAAGTCTGCCGTCTACGGCAGAAGGTTCTTTTTCAACAAAGCAACTCTGCCGTCCACGGCAGAAGTTTTAGTTCAAAAAAGCAACTCTGCCGTCCACGGCAGAAGGTATCATTCCAAATAAGCTACTCTGCCGTCTACGGCAGACGATTGCAATTCAATAAGTACCTCTGCCGTGCACGGCGGAAGATTCCAATTCAAAAAAGCAACTCTGCCGTCTACGGCAGACGATTCCAATTCAATAAGTAACTCTGCCGTGCACGGCGGAGAATTCCAATTCTATAAGGAAGTCTGCCGTCTACGGCAGAAGCTTTTTATTCAACAAAGCAACTCTGTCGTCCACGGCATAAGTTTTAATTCAAAAAAGTAACTCTGCCGTTCACGGTAAAAGATACTATTTCAAATAAGCTACTCTGCCGTCTACGGCAGACGATTCCAATTTAATAAGTAACACTGCCGTGCACGGCGGAAGATTCCAATTCAACAAAGCAACTCTGCCGTCCACGGCAGAAGTTTTAATTCAAAAAAGCAACTCTGCCGTCCACGGCAGAAGGTGTCATTTCAAATAAGCTACTCTGCCGTCTACGGCAGATGATTCCAGTTTAATAAGAACCTCTGCCGTGCACGGCGGAAGATTCCAATTCTATAAGGAAGTCTGCCGTCTACGGCAGAAGGTTCTTATTCAACAAAGCAACTCTGCCGTCCACGGCATAAGTTTTAATTCAAAAAAGTAACTCTGCCGTTCACGGCAAAAGATACCATTTCAAATAAGCTACTCTGCCGTATACGGTGGACGTTTCCAATTCAATAAGTAACACTGCCGTGCACGGCGGAAGATTCCAATTCAACAAAGCAACTCTGCCGTCCACGGCAGAAGTTTTAATTCAAAAAAGCAACTCTGCCGTCCACGGCAGAAGGTATCATTTCAAATAAGCTACTCTGCTGTCTACGGCAGACGAGTCCAATTCAATAAGTACCTCTGCCGTGCACGGCGGAAGATTCCAATTCAAAAAAGCAACTCTGCCGTCTACGGCAGACGATTCCAATTCAATAAGTAACTCTGCCGTGCACGGCGGAAGATTCCAATTCTATAAGGAAGTCTGCCGTCTACGGCAGAAGGTTCTTATTCAACAAAGCAACTCTGCCGTCCACGGCATAAGTTTTAATTCAAAAAAGTAACTCTGCCGTTCACGGCAAAAGATAGCATTTCAAATAAGCTACTCTGCCGTCTACGGCGGACGATTCCAATTCAACAAGTAACACTGCCGTGCACGGCGGAAGATTCCAATTCAAAAAAGCAACTCTGCCGTCCACGGCAGAAAGTATCATTTCAAATAAGCTACTCTGCCGTCTACGGCAGACGATTCCAATTCAATAAGTACCTCTGCCGTGCACGGCGGAAGATTCCAATTCAAAAAAGCAACTCTGCCGTCTACGGCAGACGATTCCAATTCAATAAAGTAACTCTTCCGTGCACGGCGGAGAATTCCAATTCTATAAGGAAGTCTGCCGTCTACGGCAGAAGGTTCTTATTCAACAAAGCAACTCTGCCGTCCACGGCATACGTTTTAATTTAAAAAAGTAACTCTGCCGTCCACGGCAGAAGTTTTAGTTCAAAAAAGCAACTCTGCCGTCCACGGCAGAAGGTATCATTCCAACTAAGCTACTCTGCCGTCTACGGCAGACGATTCCAATTCAATAAGTACCTCTGCCGTGCACGGCGGAAGATTTCAATTCAAAAAAGCAACTTTGCCGTCTACGGCAGACGATTCCATTTCAATAAGTAACTCTGCTGTGCACGGCGGAAGATTCCAATTCTATAAGGAAGTCTGCCGTCTACGGCAGAAGGTTCTTATTCCACAAAGCAACTCTGCCGTGCACGGCGGAAGATTTCAATTCTATAAGGAAGTCTGCCGTCTACGGCAGAAGGTTCTTATTCAACAAAGCAACTCTGCCGTCCACGGCAGAAGTTTTAGTTCAAAAAAGCAACTCTGCCGTCCACGGCAGAAGGTATCATTCCAAATAAGCTTTTCTGCCGTCTACGGCAGACGATTCCAATTCAATAAGTACCTCTGCCGTGCACGGCGGAAGATTCCAATTCAAAAAAGCAACTCTGCCGTCTACGGCAGACGATTCCAATTCAATAAGTAACTCTGCCGTGCACGGCGGAAGATTCCAATTCTTTAAGGAAGTCTGCCGTCTACGGCAGAAGGTTCTTATTCAACAAAGCAACTCTGCCGTCCACGGCATAAGTTTTAATTCAAAAAAGTAACTCTGCCGTTCACGGCAAAAGATATCATTTCAAATAAGCTACTCTGCCGTCTACGGCGGACGATTCCAATTCAATAAGTAACACTGCCGTGCACGGCGGAAGATTCCAATTCAACAAAGCAACTCTGCCGTCCACGGCAGAAGTTTTAATTCAAAAAAGCAACTCTGCCGTCCACGGCAGAAGGTATCATTTCAAATAAGCTACTCTGCCGTCTACGGCAGACGATTCCAATTCAATAAGTACCTCTGCCGTGCACGGCGGAAGATTCCAATTCAAAAAAGCAACTCTGCCGTCTACGGCAGACGATTCCAATTCAATAAGTAACTCTGCCGTGCACGGCGGTGAATTCCAATTCTATAAGGAAGTCTGCCGTCTACGGCAGAAGGTTCTTATTCAACAAAGCAACTCTGCCGTCCACGGCATAAGTTTTAATTCAAAAAAGTAACTCTGCCGTTCACGGCAAAAGGTACCATTTCAAATAAGCTACTCTGCCGTCTACGGCAGACGATTCCAATTCAATAAGTACCTCTGCCGTGCACGGCGGAAGATTCCAATTCAAAAAAGCAACTCTGCCGTCTACGGCAGACGATTCCAATTCAATAAGTAACTCTGCCGTGCACGGCGGAAGATTCCAATTCTATAAGGAAGTCTGCCGTCTACGGCAGAAGGTTCTTATTCAACAAAGCAAGTCTGCCGTCCACGGCATAAGTTTTAATTCAAAAAAGTAACTCTGCCGTCCACGGCAGAAGTTTTAATTCAAAAAAGTAACTCTGCCGTTCACGGCAAAAGGTACCATTTCAAATAAGCTACTCTGCCGTCCACGGCAGACGATTCCAATTCAATAAGTAACACTGCCGTGCACGGCGGAAGATTCCAATTCAACAAAGCAACTCTGCCGTCCACGGCAGAAGTTTTAATTCAAAAAAGCAACTCTGCCGTCCACGGCAGAAGGTATCATTTCAAATAAGCTACTCTGCCGTCTACGGCAGACGATTCCAATTCAATAAGTACCTCTGCCGTGCACGGCGGAAGATTCCAATTCAACAAAGCAACTCTGCCGTCCACGGCAGAAGTTTTAATTCAAAAAAGCAACTCTGCCGTCCACGGCAGAAGGTATCATTTCAAATAAGCTACTCTGCCGTCTACGGCAGACGATTGCAATTCAATAAGTACCTCTGCCGTGCACGGCGGAAGATTCCAATTCAAAAAAGCAACTCTGCCGTCTACGGCAGACGATTCAAATTCAATAAGTAACACTGCCGTGCACGGCGGAGAATTCCAATTCTATAAGGAAGTCTGCCGTCTACGGCAGAAGGTTTTTATTCAACAAAGCAACTCTGCCGTCCACGGCATAAGTTTTAATTCAAAAAAGTAACTCTGCCGTTCACGGCAAAAGGTACCATTTCAAATAAGCTACTCTGCCGTCTACGGCAGACGATTCCAATTCAATAAGTAACACTGCCGTGCACGGCGGAAGATTCTAATTCAACAAAGCAAATCTGCCGTCCACGGCGGAAGTTTTAATTCAAAAAAGCAATTCTGCCGTCCACGGCAGAAGGTATCATTTCAAATAACCTACTCTGCCGTCAGCGGCGGACGATTCCAGTTTCATAAGTACCTCTGCCGTGCACGGCGGAAGATTCCAATTCAAAAAAGACGGCAGACGATTCCAATTAAATAAGTAACTCTGCCGTGCACGGCGGAGATCTCCAATTCTATAAGGAAGTCTGCCGTCTACGGCAGAAGGTTCTTATTCAACAAAGCAACTCTGCCGTCCACGGCATAAGTTTTAATTCAAAAAAGTAACTCCGCCGTTCACGGCAAAAGGTACCATTTCAAATAAGCTACTCTGCCGTCTACGGCAGACGATTTCAATTCAATAAAAAACACTGCCGTGCACGGCGGAAGATTCCAATTCACCAAAGCATCTCTGCCGTCCACGGCAGAAGTTTTAATTCAAAAAAGCAACTCTGCCGTCCACGGCAGACTGTATCATTTCAAATAAGCTACTCTGCCGTCTACGGCCGACGATTCCAATTCAAAAAGTACCTCTGCCGTGCACGGCGGAAGATTCCAATTCAAAAAAGCAATTCTGCCGTCTACGGCAGACGATTCCAATTCAATAAGTAACTCTGCCGTGCACGGCGGAAGATTTTAATTCTATAAGGAAGTCTGCCGTCTACTGCAGAAGGTTCTTATTCAACAAAGCAACTCTGCCGTCCACGGCATAAGTTTTAATTCAAAAAAGTAACTCTGCCGTTCACGGCAAAAGGTATCATTTCAAATAAGCTACTCTGCCGTCAACGGCGGACGATTCCAGTTTAATAAGTAATTCTGCCGTGCACAGCAGAAGGTACCATTTCAAATAAGCTACTCTGCCGTCTACGGCAGACGATTCCAATTCAATAAGTTACTCTGCCGTGCACGGCGGAAGATTCCAATTCTATAAGGAAGTCTGCCGTCTACGGCAGAAGGTTCTTTTTCAACAAAGCAACTCTGCCGTCCACGGCAGAAGTTTTAGTTCAAAAAAGCAACTCTGCCGTCCACGGCAGAAGGTATCATTCCAAATAAGCTACTCTGCCGTCTACGGCAGACGATTGCAATTCAATAAGTACCTCTGCCGTGCACGGCGGAAGATTCCAATTCAAAAAAGCAACTCTGCCGTCTACGGCAGACGATTCCAATTCAATAAGTAACTCTGCCGTGCACGGCGGAGAATTCCAATTCTATAAGGAAGTCTGCCGTCTACGGCAGAAGCTTTTTATTCAACAAAGCAACTCTGTCGTCCACGGCATAAGTTTTAATTCAAAAAAGTAACTCTGCCGTTCACGGTAAAAGATACTATTTCAAATAAGCTACTCTGCCGTCTACGGCAGACGATTCCAATTTAATAAGTAACACTGCCGTGCACGGCGGAAGATTCCAATTCAACAAAGCAACTCTGCCGTCCACGGCAGAAGTTTTAATTCAAAAAAGCAACTCTGCCGTCCACGGCAGAAGGTGTCATTTCAAATAAGCTACTCTGCCGTCTACGGCAGATGATTCCAGTTTAATAAGAACCTCTGCCGTGCACGGCGGAAGATTCCAATTCTATAAGGAAGTCTGCCGTCTACGGCAGAAGGTTCTTATTCAACAAAGCAACTCTGCCGTCCACGGCATAAGTTTTAATTCAAAAAAGTAACTCTGCCGTTCACGGCAAAAGATACCATTTCAAATAAGCTACTCTGCCGTATACGGTGGACGTTTCCAATTCAATAAGTAACACTGCCGTGCACGGCGGAAGATTCCAATTCAACAAAGCAACTCTGCCGTCCACGGCAGAAGTTTTAATTCAAAAAAGCAACTCTGCCGTCCACGGCAGAAGGTATCATTTCAAATAAGCTACTCTGCTGTCTACGGCAGACGAGTCCAATTCAATAAGTACCTCTGCCGTGCACGGCGGAAGATTCCAATTCAAAAAAGCAACTCTGCCGTCTACGGCAGACGATTCCAATTCAATAAGTAACTCTGCCGTGCACGGCGGAAGATTCCAATTCTATAAGGAAGTCTGCCGTCTACGGCAGAAGGTTCTTATTCAACAAAGCAACTCTGCCGTCCACGGCATAAGTTTTAATTCAAAAAAGTAACTCTGCCGTTCACGGCAAAAGATAGCATTTCAAATAAGCTACTCTGCCGTCTACGGCGGGCGATTCCAATTCAACAAGTAACACTGCCGTGCACGGCGGAAGATTCCAATTCAACAAAGCAACTCTGCCGTCCACGGCAGAAGTTTTAATTCAAAAAAGCAACTCTGCCGTCCACGGCAGAAAGTATCATTTCAAATAAGCTACTCTGCCGTCTACGGCAGACGATTCCAATTCAATAAGTACCTCTGCCGTGCACGGCGGAAGATTCCAATTCAAAAAAGCAACTCTGCCGTCTACGGCAGACGATTCCAATTCAATAAAGTAACTCTTCCGTGCACGGCGGAGAATTCCAATTCTATAAGGAAGTCTGCCGTCTACGGCAGAAGGTTCTTATTCAACAAAGCAACTCTGCCGTCCACGGCATACGTTTTAATTTAAAAAAGTAACTCTGCCGTCCACGGCAGAAGTTTTAGTTCAAAAAAGCAACTCTGCCGTCCACGGCAGAAGGTATCATTCCAACTAAGCTACTCTGCCGTCTACGGCAGACGATTCCAATTCAATAAGTACCTCTGCCGTGCACGGCGGAAGATTTCAATTCAAAAAAGCAACTTTGCCGTCTACGGCAGACGATTCCATTTCAATAAGTAACTCTGCTGTGCACGGCGGAAGATTCCAATTCTATAAGGAAGTCTGCCGTCTACGGCAGAAGGTTCTTATTCAACAAAGCAACTCTGCCGTGCACGGCGGAAGATTTCAATTCTATAAGGAAGTCTGCCGTCTACGGCAGAAGGTTCTTATTCAACAAAGCAACTCTGCCGTCCACGGCAGAAGTTTTAGTTCAAAAAAGCAACTCTGCCGTCCACGGCAGAAGGTATCATTCCAAATAAGCTACTCTGCCGTCTACGGCAGACGATTGCAATTCAATAAGTACCTCTGCCGTGCACGGCGGAAGATTCCAATTCAAAAAAGCAACTCTGCCGTCTACGGCAGACGATTCCAATTCAATAAGTAACTCTGCCGTGCACGGCGGAGAATTCCAATTCTATAAGGAAGTCTGCCGTCTACGGCAGAAGGTTCTTATTCAACAAAGCAACTCTGCCGTCCACGGCATAAGTTTTAATTCAAAAAAGTAACTCTGCCGTTCACGGCAAAAGGTACCATTTCAAATAAGCTACTCTGCCGTCTACGGCAGACGATTCCAATTCAATAAGTAACACTGCCGTGCACGGCGGAAGATTCTAATTCAACAAAGCAAATCTGCCGTCCACGGCAGAAGTTTTAATTCAAAAAAGCAATTCTGCCGTCCACGGCAGAAAGTATCATTTCAAATAACCTACTCTGCCGTCACCGGCGACGATTCCAGTTTAATAAGTACCTCTGCCGTGCACGGCGTAAGATTCCAATTCAAAAAAGCAACTCTGCCGTCTACGGCAGACGATTCCAATTCAATAAGTAACTCTGCCGTGCACGGCGGAGATCTCCAATTCTATAAGGAAGTCTGCCATCTACGGCAGACGGTTCTTATTCAACAAAGCAACTCTGCCGTCCACGGCATAAGTTTTAATTCAAAAAAGTAACTCCGCCGTTCACGGCAAAAGGTACCATTTCAAATAAGCTACTCTGCCGTCTACGGCAGACGATTCCAATTCAATAAGAAACACTACCGTGCACGGCGGAAGATTCCAATTCAACAAAGCAACTCTGCCGTGCACGGCAGAAGTTTTAATTCAAAAAAGCAACTCTGCCGTCCACGGCAGACGGTATCATTTCAAATAAGCTACTCTGCCGTCTACGGCCGACGATTCCAATTCAATAAGTACCTCTGCCGTGCACGGCGGAAGATTCCAATTCAAAAAAGCAACTCTGCCGTCTACGGCAGACGATTCCAATTCAATAAGTAACTCTGCCGTGCACGGCGGAAGATTCTAATTCTATAAGGAAGTCTGCCGTCTACGGCAGAAGGTTCTTATTCAACAAAGCAACTCTGCCGTCCACGGCAGAAGTTTTAAATCAAAAAAGAAACTCTGCCGTCCACGGCAGAAGGTATCATTTCAAATAAGCTACTCTGCCGTCTACGGCAGACGATTCCAATTCAATAAGTACCTCTGCCGTGCACGGCGGAAGATTCCAATTCAAAAAAGCATTTCTGCCGTCTACGGCAGACGATTCCAATTCAATAAGTAACTCTGCCGTGCACGGCGGAAGATTTCAATTCTATAAGGAAGTCTGCCGTCTACGGCAGAAGGTTCTTATTTAACAAAGCAACTCTGCCGTCCACGGCATAAGTTTTAATTCAAAAAAGTAACTCTGCCGTTCACGGCATAAGTTTTAATTCTAAAAGTAACTCTGCCGTTCACGGCAGAAGGTACCATTTCAAATAAGCTACTCTGCCGTCTACAGCGGACGATTCCAATTCAATAAGTAACACTGCCGTGCACGGCGGAAGATTCCAATTCAATAAAGCAACTGCCGTCCACGGCAGAAGTTTTAATTCAAAAAAGCAATTCTGCCGTCCACGGCAGAAGGTATCATTTCAAATAACCTACTCTGCCGTCAACGGCGGATGATTCCAGTTTAATAAGTACCTCTGCCGTGCACGGCAGAAGGTACCATTTCAAATAAGCTACTCTGCCGTCTACGGCAGACGATTCCAATTCAATAAGTAACTCTGCCGTGCACGGCGGAAGATTCCAATTCTATAAGGAAGTCTGCCGTCTACGGCAGAAGTTTCTTATTCAACAAAGCAACTCTGCCGTCCACGGCATAAGTTTTAATTCAAAAAAGTAGCTCTGCCGTTCTCGGAAAAAGGTACCATTTCAAATAAGCTACTCTGCCGTCTACGGCAGACGATTCCAATTCAATAAGTAACTCTGCCGTGCACGGCAGAAGTTTTAATTCAAAAAAGTAACTCTGCCGTCCACGGCATAAGTTTTAGTTCAAAAAAGCAACTCTGCCGTCCACGGCAGAAGGTATCATTCCAACTAAGCTACTCTGCCGTCTACGGCAGACGATTCCAATTCAATAAGTACCTCTGCCGTGCACGGCGGAAGATTCCAATTCAAAAAAGCAACTTTGCCGTCTACGGCAGACGATTCCATTTCAATAAGTAACTCTGCCGTGCACGGCGGAAGATTCCAATTCTATAAGGAAGTCTGCCGTCTACGGCAGAAGGTTCTTATTCAACAAAGCAACTCTGCCGTGCACGGCGGAAGATTTCAATTCTATAAGGAAGTCTGCCGTCTACGGCAGAAGGTTCTTATTCAACAAAGCAACTCTGCCGTCCACGGCAGAAGTTTTAGTTCAAAAAAGCAACTCTGCCGTCCACGGCAGAAGGTATCATTCCAAATAAGCTACTCTGCCGTCTACGGCAGACGATTCCAATTCAATAAGTACCTCTGCCGTGCACGGCGGTAGATTCCAATTCAAAAAAGCAACTCTGCCGTCTACGGCAGACGATTCCAATTCAATAAGTAACTCTGCCGTGCACGGCGAAAGATTCCAATTCTTTAAGGAAGTCTGCCGTCTACGGCAGAAGGTTCTTATTCAACAAAGCAACTCTGCCGTCCACGGCATAAGTTTTAATTCAAAAAAGTAACTCTGCCGTTCACGGCAAAAGATAGCATTTCAAATAAGCTACTCTGCCGTCTACGGCGGACGATTCCAATTCAATAAGTAACACTGCCGTGCACGGCGGAAGATTCCAATTCAACAAAGCAACTCTGCCGTCCACGGCAGAAGTTTTAATTCAAAAAAGCAACTCTGCCGTCCACGGCAGAAGGTATTTTTTCAAATAAGCTACTCTGCCGTCTACGGCAGACGATTCCAATTCAATAAGTACCTCTGCCGTGCACGGCGGAAGATTCCAATTCAAAAAAGCAACTCTGCCGTCTACGGCAGACGATTCCAATTCAATAAGTAACTCTGCCGTGCACGGCGGAGAATTCCAATTCTATAAGGAAGTCTGCCGTCTACGGCAGAAGGTTCTTATTCAACAAAGCAAGTCTGCCGTCCACGGCATAAGTTTTAATTCAAAAAAGTAACTCTGCCGTCCACGGCAGAAGTTTTAATTCAAAAAAGTAACTCTGCCGTTCACGGCAAAAGGTACCATTTCAAATAAGCTACTCTGCCGTCCACGGCAGACGATTCCAATTCAATAAGTAACTCTGCCGTGCACGGCGAAAGATTCCAATTCTATAAGGAAGTCTGCCGTCTACGGCAGAAGGTTCTTATTCAACAAAGCAACTCTGCCGTCCACGGCAGAAGTTTTAGTTCAAAAAAGCAACTCTGCCATCCACGGCAGAAGGTATCATTCCAAATAAGCTACTCAGCCGTCTACGGCAGACGATTCAAATTCAATAAGTACCTCTGCCGTGCACGGCGGAAGATTCCAATTCAAAAAAGCAACTCTGCCGTCTACGGCAGACGATTCCAATTCAATAAGTAACTCTGCCGTGCACGGCGGAAGATTCCAATTCTATAAGGAAGTCTGCCGTCTACGGCAGAAGGTTCTTATTCAACAAAGCAACTCTGCCGTCCACGGCATAAGTTTTAATTCAAAAAAGTAACTCTGCCGTTCACGGCAAAAGGTACCATTTCAAATAAGCTACTATGCCGTCTACGGCAGACGATTCCAATTCAATAAGTAACACTGCCGTGCACGGCGGAAGATTCCAATTCAACAAAGCAAATCTGCCGTCCACGGCAGAAGTTTTAATTCAAAAAAGCAATTCTGCCGTCCACGGCAGAAGGTATCATTTCAAATAACCTACTCTGCCGTCAACGGTGGACGATTACAGTTTAATAAGTACCTCTGCCGTGCACGGCAGTAGGTACCATTTCAAATAAGCTACTCTGCCGTCTACGGCAGACGATTCCAATTCAATAAGTAACTCTGCCGTGCACGGCGGAAGATTCCAATTCCATAAGGAAGTCTGCCGTCTACGGCAGAAGGTTCTTATTCAACAAAGCAACTCTGCCGTCCACGGCAGAAGTTTTAAATCAAAAAAGCAACTCTGCCGTCCACGGCAGAGGGTATCATTCCAAATAAGCTACTCTGCCGTCAACGGCGGACGATTCCAGTTTAATAAGTACCTCTGCCGTGCACAGCAGAAGGTACCATTTCAAATAAGCTACTCTGCCGTCTACGGCAGACGATTCCAATTCAATAAGTAACTCTGCCGTGCACGGCGGAAGATTCCAATTCTATAAGGAAGTCTGCCGTCTACGGCAGAAGGTTCTTATTCAACAAAGCAACTCTGCCGTCCACGGCAGAAGTTTTAGTTCAAAAAAGCAACTCTGCCGTCCAAGGCAGAAGGTATCATTCCAAATAAGCTACTCTGCCGTCTACGGCAGACGATTGCAATTCAATAAGTACCTCTGCCGTGCACGGCGGAAGATTCCTATTCAAAAAAGCAACTCTGCCGTCTACGGCAGACGATTCAAATTCAATAAGTAACACTGCCGTGCACGGCGGAGAATTCTAATTCTATAAGGAAGTCTGCCGTCTACGGCAGAAGGTTCTTATTCAACAAAGCAACTCTGCCGTCCACGGCATAAGTTTTAATTCAAAAAAGTAACTCTGCCGTTCACGGCAAAAGGTACCATTTCAAATAAGCTACTCTGCCGTCTACGGCAGACGATTCCAATTCAATAAGTAACACTGCCGTGCACGGCGGAAGATTCTAATTCAACAAAGCAAATCTGCCGTCCACGGCGGAAGTTTTAATTCAAAAAAGCAATTCTGCCGTCCACGGCAGAAGGTATCATTTCAAATAACCTACTCTGCCGTCAGCGGCGGACGATTCCAGTTTAATAAGTACCTCTGCCGTGCACGGCGGAAGATTCCAATTCAAAAAAGACGGCAGACGATTCCAATTCAATAAGTAACTCTGCCGTGCACGGCGGAGATCTCCAATTCTATAAGGAAGTCTGCCGTCTACGGCAGAAGGTTCTTATTCAACAAAGCAACTCTGCCGTCCACGGCATAAGTTTTAATTCAAAAAAGTAACTCCGCCGTTCACGGCAAAAGGTACCATTTCAAATAAGCTACTCTGCCGTCTACGGCAGACGATTCCAATTCAATAAGTAACACTGCCGTGCACGGCGGAAGATTCCAATTCAACAAAGCAACTCTGCCGTCCACGGCAGAAGTTTTAATTCAAAAAAGCAACTCTGCCGTCCACGGCAGACGGTATCATTTCAAATAAGCTACTCTGCCGTCTACGGCCGACGATTCCAATTCAATAAGTACCTCTGCCGTGCACGGCGGAAGATTCCAATTCAAAAAAGCAACTCTGCCGTCTACGGCAGACGATTCAAATTCGATAAGTAACTCTGCCGTGCACAGCGGAAGATTCTAATTCTATAAGGAAGTCTGCCGTCTACGGCAGAAGGTTCTTATTCAACAAAGCAACTCTGCCGTCCACGGCAGAAGTTTTAAATCAAAAAAGCAACTCTGCCGTCCACGGCAGAAGGTATCATTTCAAATAAGCTATTCTGCCGTCTACGGCAGACGATTCCAATTCAATAAGTACCTCTGCCGTGCACGGCGGAAGATTCCAATTCAAAAAAGCAACTCTGCCGTCTACGGCAGACGATTCCAATTCAATAAGTAACTCTGCCGTGCACGGCGGAAGATTTCAATTCTATAAGGAAGTCTGCCGTCTACGGCAGAAGGTTCTTATTCAACAAAGCAACTCTGCCGTCCACGGCATAAGTTTTAATTCAAAAAAGTAACTCTGCCGTTCACGGCAAAAGGTACCATTTCAAATAAGCTACTCTGCCGTCCACGGCAGACAATTCCAATTCAATAAGTAACTCTGCCGTGCACGGCGAAAGATTCCAATTCTATAAGGAAGTCTGCCGTCTACGGCAGAAGGTTATTATTCAACAAAGCAACTCTGCCGTCCACGGCATAAGTTTTAATTCTAAAAGTAACTCTGCCGTTCACGGCAGAAGGTACCATTTTAAATAAGCTACTCTGCCGTCTACGGCGGACGATTCCAATTCAATAAGTAACACTGCCTTGCACGGCGAAAGATTCCAATTCTAAAAGGAAGTCTGCTGTCTACGGCAGAAGGTTCTTATTCAACAAAGCTACTCTGCCGTCCACGGCAGAAGTTTTAATTCAAAAAAGCAATTCTGCCGTCCACGGCAGAAGGTATCATTTCAAATAACCTACTCTGCCGTCAACGGTGGACGATTCCAGTTTAATAAGTACCTCTGCCGTGCACGGCAGTAGGTACCAATTTAAATAAGCTACTCTGCCGTCTACGGCAGACGATTCCAATTCAATAAGTAACTCTGCCGTGCACGGCGGAAGATTCCAATTCTATAAGGAAGTCTGCCGTCTACGGCAGAAGGTTCTTATTCAACAAAGCAACTCTGCCGTCCACGGCAGAAGTTTTAAATCAAAAAAGCAACTCTGCCGTCCACGGCAGAAGTATCATTCCAAATAAGCTACTCTGCCGTCTACGGCAGACGTTTGCAATTCAATAAGTACCTCTGCCATGCACGGCGGAAAATTCCAATTCAAAAAAGCAACTCTGCCGTCCACGGCAGAAGGTATCATTTTAAATAAGCTACTCTGCCGTCAACGGCGGACGATTCCAATTCAATAAGTACCTCTGCCGTGCACGGCGGAAGATTCCAATTCAAAAAAAGCAACTCTGCCGTCTACGGCGGACGATTCCAATTCAATAGGTAACACTGCCGTGCACGGCGGAAGATTCCAATTCAACAAAGCAACTCTGCCGTCCACGGCAGAAGTTTTAATTCAAAAAAGCAATTCTGCCGTCCACGGCAGAAGGTATCATTTCAAATAAGCTACTCTGCCGTCAACGGCGGACGATTCCAGTTTAATAAGTACCTCTGCCGTGCACAGCAGAAGGTACCATTTCAAATAAGCTACTCTGCCGTCTACGGCAGACGATTCCAATTCAATAAGTAACTCTGCCGTGCACGGCGGAAGATTCCAATTCTATAAGGAAGTCTGCCGTCTACGGCAGAAGGTTCTTATTCAACAAAGCAACTCTGCCGTCCACGGCAGAAGTTTTAGTTCAAAAAAGCAACTCTGCCGTCCACGGCAGAAGGTATCATTCCAAATAAGCTACTCTGCCGTCTACGGCAGACGATTGCAATTCAATAAGTACCTCTGCCGTGCACGGCGGCAGATTCCAATTCAAAAAAGCAACTCTGCCGTCTACGGCAGACGATTCCAATTCAATAAGTAACTCTGCCGTGCACGGCGGAGAATTCCAATTCTATAAGGAAGTCTGCCGTCTACGGCAGAAGGTTCTTATTCAACAAAGCAACTCTGCCGTCCACGGCATAAGTTTTAATTCAAAAAAGTAACTCTGCCGTTCACGGCAAAAGGTACCATTTCAAATAAGCTACTCTGCCGTCTACGGCAGACGATTCCAATTCAATAAGTAACACTGCCGTGCACGGCGGAAGATTCTAATTCAACAAAGCAAATCTGCCGTCCACGGCAGAAGTTTTAATTCAAAAAAGCAATTCTGCCGTCCACGGCAGAAAGTATCATTTCAAATAACCTACTCTGCCGTCACCGGCGACGATTCCAGTTTAATAAGTACCTCTGCCGTGCACGGCGGAAGATTCCAATTCAAAAAAGCAACTCTGCCGTCTACGGCAGACGATTCCAATTCAATAAGTAACTCTGCCCTGCACGGCGGAGATCTCCAATTCTATAAGGAAGTCTGCCGTCTACGGCAGAAGGTTCTTATTCAACAAAGCAACTCTGCCGTCCACGGCATAAGTTTTAATTCAAAAAAGTAACTCCGCCGTTCACGGCAAAAGGTACCATTTCAAATAAGCTACTCTGCCGTCTACGGCAGACGATTCCAATTCAATAAGTAACACTGCCGTGCACGGCGGAAGATTCCAATTCAACAAAGCAACTCTGCCGTGCACGGCAGAAGTTTTAATTCAAAAAAGCAACTCTGCCGTCCACGGCAGACGGTATCATTTCAAATAAGCTACTCTGCCGTCTACGGCCGACGATTCCAATTCAATAAGTACCTCTGCCGTGCACGGCGGAAGATTCCAATTCAAAAAAGCAACTCTGCCGTCTACGGCAGACGATTCCAATTCAATAAGTAACTCTGCCGTGCACGGCGGAAGATTTCAATTCTATAAGGAAGTCTGCCGTCTACGGCAGAAGGTTCTTATTTAACAAAGCAACTCTGCCGTCCACGGCATAAGTTTTAATTCAAAAAAGTAACTCTGCCGTTCACGGCATAAGTTTTAATTCTAAAAGTAACTCTGCCGTTCACGGCAGAAGGTACCATTTCAAATAAGCTACTCTGCCGTCTACAGCGGACGATTCCAATTCAATAAGTAACACTGCCGTGCACGGCGGAAGATTCCAATTCAATAAAGCAACTCTGCCGTCCACGGCAGAAGTTTTAATTCAAAAAAGCAATTCTGCCGTCCACGGCAGAAGGTATCATTTCAAATAACCTACTCTGCCGTCAACGGCGGATGATTCCAGTTTAATAAGTACCTCTGCCGTGCACGGCAGAAGGTACCATTTCAAATAAGCTACTCTGCCGTCTACGGCAGACGATTCCAATTCAATAAGTAACTCTGCCGTGCACGGCGGAAGATTCCAATTCTATAAGGAAGTCTGCCGTCTACGGCAGAAGTTTCTTATTCAACAAAACAACTCTGCCGTCCACGGCATAAGTTTTAATTCAAAAAAGTAGCTCTGCCGTTCACGGAAAAAGGTACCATTTCAAATAAGCTACTCTGCCGTCTACGGCAGACGATTCCAATTCAATAAGTAACTCTGCCGTGCACGGCAGAAGATTCCAATTCTATAAGGAAGTCTGCCGTCTACGGCAGAAGGTTCTTATTCAACAAAGCAACTCTGCCGTCCACGGCACAAGTTTTAATTCAAAAAAGTAACTCTGCCGTTCACGGCAAAAGGTACCATTTCAAATAAGCTACTCTGCCGTCCACGGCAGACGATTCCAATTCAATAAGTAACTCTGCCGTGCACGGCGAAAGATTCCAATTCTAAAAGGAAGTCTGCCGTCTACGGCAGAAGGTTCTTATTCAACAAAGCTACTCTGCCGTCCACGGCAGAAGTTTTAATTCAAAAAAGCAACTCTGCCGTCCGCGGCAGAAGGTATCATTTCAAATAAGCTACTCTGCCGTCAACGGCGGACGATTCCAATTCAATAAGTACCTCTGCCGTGCATGGCGGAAGATTCCAATTCTATAAGGAAGTCTGCCGTCTACGGCAGAAGGTTCTTATTTAACAAAGCAACTCTGCCGTCCACGGCATAAGTTTTAATTCACAAAAGTAACTCTGCCGTTCACGGCAAAAGATACCATTTCAAATAAGCTACTCTACCGTCTACGGCGGACGATTCCAATTCAATAAATAACACTGCCGTGCACGGCGGAAGATTCCAATTCAAAAAAGCAGCTCTGCCGTCGACGGCAGAATATTTAATTCAAAAAAGCAATTCTGCCGTCCACGGCAGAAGGTATCATTTCAAATAAGCTACTCTGCCGTCAACGGCGGACGATTTCAATTTAATAAGTACCTCTGCCGTGCACGGCAGAAGGTACCATTTTAAATAAGCTACTCTGCCGTCTACGGCAGACGATTCCAATTCAATAAGTAATTCTGCCGTGCACGGCAGAAGGTATCATTTCAAATAAGCTACTCTGCCGTCAACGGCGGACGATTTCAATTTAATAAGTACCTCTGCCGTGCACGGCAGAAGGTACCATTTTAAATAAGCTACTCTGCCGTCTACGGCAGACGATTCCAATTCAATAAGTAATTCTGCCGTGCACGGCGGAAGATTCCAATTCTATAAGGAAGTCTGCCGTCTACTGCAGAAGGTTCATATTCAACAAAGCAACTCTGCCGTCCACGGCATAAGTTTTAATTCAAAAAAGTAACTCTGCCGTTCACGGCAAAAGGTATCATTTCAAATAAGCTACTCTGCCGTCAACGGCGGACGATTCCAGTTTAATAAGTACCTCTGCCGTGCACAGCAGAAGGTACCATTTCAAATAAGCTACTCTGCCGTCTACGGCAGACGATTCCAATTCAATAAGTAACTCTGCCGTGCACGGCGGAAGATTCCAATTCTATAAGGAAGTCTGCCGTCTACGGCAGAAGGTTCTTATTCAACAAAGCAACTCTGCCGTCCACGGCAGAAGTTTTAGTTCAAAAAAGCAACTCTGCCGTCCACGGCAGAAGGTATTATTCCAAATAAGCTACTCTGCCGTCTACGGCAGACGATTGCAATTCAATAAGTACCTCTGCCGTGCACGGCGGAAGATTCCAATTCTATAAGGAAGTCTGCCGTCTACTGCAGAAGGTTCATATTCAACAAAGCAACTCTGCCGTCCACGGCATAAGTTTTAATTCAAAAAAGTAACTCTGCCGTTCACGGCAAAAGGTACCATTTCAAATAAGCTACTCTGCCGTCTACGGCAGACGATTCCAATTCAATAAGTACCTCCGCCGTGCACGGCGGAAGATTCCAATTCGAAAAAGCAACTCTGCCGTCTACGGCAGACGATTCCAAATCAATAAGTAACTCTGCCGTGCACGGCGGAAGATTCCAATTCTATAAGGAAGTCTGCCGTCTACGGCAGAAGGTTCTTATTCAAAAAAGCAATTCTGCCGTCCACGGCAGAAGGTATCATTTCAAATAAGCTACTCTGCCGTCAACGGCGGACGATTTCAATTTAATAAGTACCTCTGCCGTGAACGGCAGAAGGTACCATTTTAAATAAGCTACTCTGCCGTCTACGGCAGACGATTCCAATTCAATAAGTAACTCTGCCGTGCACGGCGGAAGATTCCAATTCTATAAGGAAGTCTGCCGTCTACTGCAGAAGGTTCATATTCAACAAAGCAACTCTGCCGTCCACGGCATAAGTTTTAATTCAAAAAAGTAACTCTGCCGTTCACGGCAAAAGGTACCATTTCAAATAAGCTACTCTGCCGTCTACGGCAGACGATTCCAATTCAATAAGTACCTCCGCCGTGCACGGCGGAATATTCCAATTCAAAAAAGCAACTCTGCCGTCTACGGCAGACGATTCCAATTCAATAAGTAACTCTGCCGTGCACGGCGGAAGATTCCAATTCTATAAGGAAGTCTGCCGTCTACGGCAGAAGGTTCTTATTCAACAAAGCAAGTCTGCCGTCCACGGCATAAGTTTTAATTCAAAAAAGTAACTCTGCCGTCCACGGCAGAAGTTTTAATTCAAAAAAGTAACTCTGCCGTTCACGGCAAAAGGTACCATTTCAAATAAGCTACTCTGCCGTCCACGGCAGACGATTCCAATTCAATAAGTAACTCTGCCGTGCACGGCGAAAGATTCCAATTCTATAAGGAAGTCTGCCGTCTACGGCAGAAGGTTCTTATTCATTAAAGCAACTCTGCCGTCCACGGCAGAAGTTTTAGTTCAAAAAAGCAACTCTGCCATCCACGGCAGAAGGTATCATTCCAAATAAGCTACTCAGCCGTCTACGGCAGACGATTCAAATTCAATAAGTACCTCTGCCGTGCACGGCGGAAGATTCCAATTCAAAAAAGCAACTCTGCCGTCTACGGCAGACGATTCCTATTCAATAAGTAACTCTGCCGTGCACGGCGGAAGATTCCAATTCTATAAGGAAGTCTGCCGTCTACGGCAGAAGGTTCTTATTCAACAAAGCAACTCTGCCGTCCACGGCATAAGTTTTAATTCAAAAAAGTAACTCTGCCGTTCACGGCAAAAGGTACCATTTCAAATAAGCTACTATGCCGTCTACGGCAGACGATTCCAATTCAATAAGTAACTCTGCCGTGCACGGCGAAAGATTCCAATTCTATAAGGAAGTCTGCCGTCTACGGCAGAAGGTTCTTATTCAACAAAGCAACTCTGCCGTCCACGGCATAAGTTTTAATTCAAAAAAGTAACCCCGCCGTTCACGGCAAAAGGTACCATTTCAAATAAGCTACTCTGCCGTCTACGGCAGACGATTTCAATTCAATAAAAAACACTGCCGTGCACGGCGGAAGATTCCAATTCACCAAAGCATCTCTGCCGTCCACGGCAGAAGTTTTAATTCAAAAAAGCAACTCTGCCGTCCACGGCAGACGGTATCATTTCAAATAAGCTACTCTGCCGTCTACGGCCGACGATTCCAATTCAAAAAGTACCTCTGCCGTGCACGGCGGAAGATTCCAATTCAAAAAAGCAATTCTGCCGTCTACGGCAGACGATTCCAATTCAATAAGTAACTCTGCCGTGCACGGCGGAAGATTTTAATTCTATAAGGAAGTCTGCCGTCTACTGCAGAAGGTTCTTATTCAACAAAGCAACTCTGCCGTCCACGGCATAAGTTTTAATTCAAAAAAGTAACTCTGCCGTTCACGGCAAAAGGTATCATTTCAAATAAGCTACTCTGCCGTCAACGGCGGACGATTCCAGTTTAATAAGTAATTCTGCCGTGCACAGCAGAAGGTACCATTTTAAATAAGCTACTCTGCCGTCTACGGCAGACGATTCCAATTCAATAAGTTACTCTGCCGTGCACGGCGGAAGATTCCAATTCTATAAGGAAGTCTGCCGTCTACGGCAGAAGGTTCTTTTTCAACCAAGCAACTCTGCCGTCCACGGCAGAAGTTTTAGTTCAAAAAAGCAACTCTGCCGTCCACGGCAGAAGGTATCATTCCAAATAAGCTACTCTGCCGTCTACGGCAGACGATTGCAATTCAATAAGTACCTCTGCCGTGCACGGCGGAAGATTCCAATTCAAAAAAGCAACTCTGCCGTCTACGGCAGACGATTCCAATTCAATAAGTAACTCTGCCGTGCACGGCGGAGAATTCCAATTCTATAAGGAAGTCTGCCGTCTACGGCAGAAGCTTTTTATTCAACAAAGCAACTCTGTCGTCCACGGCATAAGTTTTAATTCAAAAAAGTAACTCTGCCGTTCACGGTAAAAGATACTATTTCAAATAAGCTACTCTGCCGTCTACGGCAGACGATTCCAATTTAATAAGTAACACTGCCGTGCACGGCGGAAGATTCCAATTCAACAAAGCAACTCTGCCGTCCACGGCAGAAGTTTTAATTCAAAAAAGCAACTCTGCCGTCCACGGCAGAAGGTGTCATTTCAAATAAGCTACTCTGCCGTCTACGGCAGATGATTCCAGTTTAATAAGAACCTCTGCCGTGCACGGCGGAAGATTCCAATTCTATAAGGAAGTCTGCCGTCTACGGCAGAAGGTTCTTATTCAACAAAGCAACTCTGCCGTCCACGGCATAAGTTTTAATTCAAAAAAGTAACTCTGCCGTTCACGGCAAAAGATACCATTTCAAATAAGCTACTCTGCCGTATACGGTGGACGTTTCCAATTCAATAAGTAACACTGCCGTGCACGGCGGAAGATTCCAATTCAACAAAGCAACTCTGCCGTCCACGGCAGAAGTTTTAATTCAAAAAAGCAACTCTGCCGTCCACGGCAGAAGGTATCATTTCAAATAAGCTACTCTGCTGTCTACGGCAGACGAGTCCAATTCAATAAGTACCTCTGCCGTGCACGGCGGAATATTCCAATTCAAAAAAGCAACTCTGCCGTCTACGGCAGACGATTCCAATTCAATAAGTAACTCTGCCGTGCACGGCGGAAGATTCCAATTCTATAAGGAAGTCTGCCGTCTACGGCAGAAGGTTCTTATTCAACAAAGCAACTCTGCCGTCCACGGCATAAGTTTTAATTCAAAAAAGTAACTCTGCCGTTCACGGCAAAAGATAGCATTTCAAATAAGCTACTCTGCCGTCTACGGCGGACGATTCCAATTCAACAAGTAACACTGCCGTGCACGGCGGAAGATTCCAATTCAACAAAGCAACTCTGCCGTCCACGGCAGAAGTTTTAATTCAAAAAAGCAACTCTGCCGTCCACGGCAGAAAGTATCATTTCAAATAAGCTACTCTGCCGTCTACGGCAGACGATTCCAATTCAATAAGTACCTCTGCCGTGCACGGCGGAAGATTCCAATTCAAAAAAGCAACTCTGCCGTCTACGGCAGACGATTCCAATTCAATAAAGTAACTCTTCCGTGCACGGCGGAGAATTCCAATTCTATAAGGAAGTCTGCCGTCTACGGCAGAAGGTTCTTATTCAACAAAGCAACTCTGCCGTCCACGGCATACGTTTTAATTTAAAAAAGTAACTCTGCCGTCCACGGCAGAAGTTTTAGTTCAAAAAAGCAACTCTGCCGTCCACGGCAGAAGGTATCATTCCAACTAAGCTACTCTGCCGTCTACGGCAGACGATTCCAATTCAATAAGTACCTCTGCCGTGCACGGCGGAAGATTTCAATTCAAAAAAGCAACTTTGCCGTCTACGGCAGACGATTCCATTTCAATAAGTAACTCTGCTGTGCACGGCGGAAGATTCCAATTCTATAAGGAAGTCTGCCGTCTACGGCAGAAGGTTCTTATTCCACAAAGCAACTCTGCCGTGCACGGCGGAAGATTTCAATTCTATAAGGAAGTCTGCCGTCTACGGCAGAAGGTTCTTATTCAACAAAGCAACTCTGCCGTCCACGGCAGAAGTTTTAGTTCAAAAAAGCAACTCTGCCGTCCACGGCAGAAGGTATCATTCCAAATAAGCTTTTCTGCCGTCTACGGCAGACGATTCCAATTCAATAAGTACCTCTGCCGTGCACGGCGGAAGATTCCAATTCAAAAAAGCAACTCTGCCGTCTACGGCAGACGATTCCAATTCAATAAGTAACTCTGCCGTGCACGGCGGAAGATTCCAATTCTTTAAGGAAGTCTGCCGTCTACGGCAGAAGGTTCTTATTCAACAAAGCAACTCTGCCGTCCACGGCATAAGTTTTAATTCAAAAAAGTAACTCTGCCGTTCACGGCAAAAGATATCATTTCAAATAAGCTACTCTGCCGTCTACGGCGGACGATTCCAATTCAATAAGTAACACTGCCGTGCACGGCGGAAGATTCCAATTCAACAAAGCAACTCTGCCGTCCACGGCAGAAGTTTTAATTCAAAAAAGCAACTCTGCCGTCCACGGCAGAAGGTATCATTTCAAATAAGCTACTCTGCCGTCTACGGCAGACGATTCCAATTCAATAAGTACCTCTGCCGTGCACGGCGGAAGATTCCAATTCAAAAAAGCAACTCTGCCGTCTACGGCAGACGATTCCAATTCAATAAGTAACTCTGCCGTGCACGGCGGTGAATTCCAATTCTATAAGGAAGTCTGCCGTCTACGGCAGAAGGTTCTTATTCAACAAAGCAACTCTGCCGTCCACGGCATAAGTTTTAATTCAAAAAAGTAACTCTGCCGTTCACGGCAAAAGGTACCATTTCAAATAAGCTACTCTGCCGTCTACGGCAGACGATTCCAATTCAATAAGTACCTCTGCCGTGCACGGCGGAAGATTCCAATTCAAAAAAGCAACTCTGCCGTCTACGGCAGACGATTCCAATTCAATAAGTAACTCTGCCGTGCACGGCGGAAGATTCCAATTCTATAAGGAAGTCTGCCGTCTACGGCAGAAGGTTCTTATTCAACAAAGCAAGTCTGCCGTCCACGGCATAAGTTTTAATTCAAAAAAGTAACTCTGCCGTTCACGGCAGAAGTTTTAATTCAAAAAAGTAACTCTGCCGTTCACGGCAAAAGGTACCATTTCAAATAAGCTACTCTGCCGTCCACGGCAGACGATTCCAATTCAATAAGTAACACTGCCGTGCACGGCGGAAGATTCCAATTCAACAAAGCAACTCTGCCGTCCACGGCAGAAGTTTTAATTCAAAAAAGCAACTCTGCCGTCCACGGCAGAAGGTATCATTTCAAATAAGCTACTCTGCCGTCTACGGCAGACGATTCCAATTCAATAAGTACCTCTGCCGTGCACGGCGGAAGATTCCAATTCAACAAAGCAACTCTGCCGTCCACGGCAGAAGTTTTAATTCAAAAAAGCAACTCTGCCGTCCACGGCAGAAGGTATCATTTCAAATAAGCTACTCTGCCGTCTACGGCAGACGATTGCAATTCAATAAGTACCTCTGCCGTGCACGGCGGAAGATTCCAATTCAAAAAAGCAACTCTGCCGTCTACGGCAGACGATTCAAATTCAATAAGTAACACTGCCGTGCACGGCGGAGAATTCCAATTCTATAAGGAAGTCTGCCGTCTACGGCAGAAGGTTTTTATTCAACAAAGCAACTCTGCCGTCCACGGCATAAGTTTTAATTCAAAAAAGTAACTCTGCCGTTCACGGCAGAAGTTTTAATTCAAAAAAGTAACTCTGCCGTTCACGGCAAAAGGTACCATTTCAAATAAGCTACTCTGCCGTCCACGGCAGACGATTCCAATTCAATAAGTAACACTGCCGTGCACGGCGGAAGATTCCAATTCAACAAAGCAACTCTGCCGTCCACGGCAGAAGTTTTAATTCAAAAAAGCAACTCTGCCGTCCACGGCAGAAGGTATCATTTCAAATAAGCTACTCTGCCGTCTACGGCAGACGATTCCAATTCAATAAGTACCTCTGCCGTGCACGGCGGAAGATTCCAATTCAACAAAGCAACTCTGCCGTCCACGGCAGAAGTTTTAATTCAAAAAAGCAACTCTGCCGTCCACGGCAGAAGGTATCATTTCAAATAAGCTACTCTGCCGTCTACGGCAGACGATTGCAATTCAATAAGTACCTCTGCCGTGCACGGCGGAAGATTCCAATTCAAAAAAGCAACTCTGCCGTCTACGGCAGACGATTCAAATTCAATAAGTAACACTGCCGTGCACGGCGGAGAATTCCAATTCTATAAGGAAGTCTGCCGTCTACGGCAGAAGGTTTTTATTCAACAAAGCAACTCTGCCGTCCACGGCATAAGTTTTAATTCAAAAAAGTAACTCTGCCGTTCACGGCAAAAGGTACCATTTCAAATAAGCTACTCTGCCGTCTACGGCAGACGATTCCAATTCAATAAGTAACACTGCCGTGCACGGCGGAAGATTCTAATTCAACAAAGCAAATCTGCCGTCCACGGCGGAAGTTTTAATTCAAAAAAGCAATTCTGCCGTCCACGGCAGAAGGTATCATTTCAAATAACCTACTCTGCCGTCAGCGGCGGACGATTCCAGTTTCATAAGTACCTCTGCCGTGCACGGCGGAAGATTCCAATTCAAAAAAGACGGCAGACGATTCCAATTAAATAAGTAACTCTGCCGTGCACGGCGGAGATCTCCAATTCTATAAGGAAGTCTGCCGTCTACGGCAGAAGGTTCTTATTCAACAAAGCAACTCTGCCGTCCACGGCATAAGTTTTAATTCAAAAAAGTAACTCCGCCGTTCACGGCAAAAGGTACCATTTCAAATAAGCTACTCTGCCGTCTACGGCAGACGATTCCAATTCAATAAGTAACACTGCCGTGCACGGCGGAAGATTCCAATTCAACAAAGCAACTCTGCCGTCCACGGCAGAAGTTTTAATTCAAAAAAGCAACTCTGCCGTCCACGGCAGACGGTATCATTTCAAATAAGCTACTCTGCCGTCTACGGCCGACGATTCCAATTCAATAAGTACCTCTGCCGTGCACGGCGGAAGATTCCAATTCAAAAAAGCAATTCTGCCGTCTACGGCAGACGATTCCAATTCAATAAGTAACTCTGCCGTGCACGGCGGAAGATTTTAATTCTATAAGGAAGTCTGCCGTCTACTGCAGAAGGTTCTTATTCAACAAAGCAACTCTGCCGTCCACGGCATAAGTTTTAATTCAAAAAAGTAACTCTGCCGTTCACGGCAAAAGGTATCATTTCAAATAAGCTACTCTGCCGTCAACGGCGGACGATTCCAGTTTAATAAGTACCTCTGCCGTGCACAGCAGAAGGTACCATTTCAAATAAGCTACTCTGCCGTCTACGGCAGACGATTCCAATTCAATAAGTTACTCTGCCGTGCACGGCGGAAGATTCCAATTCTATAAGGAAGTCTGTCGTCTACGGCAGAAGGTTCTTATTCAACAAAGCAACTCTGCCGTCCACGGCAGAAGTTTTAGTTCAAAAAAGCAACTCTGCCGTCCACGGCAGAAGGTATCATTCCAAATAAGCTACTCTGCCGTCTACGGCAGACGATTGCAATTCAATAAGTACCTCTGCCGTGCACGGCGGAAGATTCCAATTCAAAAAAGCAACTCTGCCGTCTACGGCAGACGATTCCAATTCAATAAGTAACTCTGCCGTGCACGGCGGAGAATTCCAATTCTATAAGGAAGTCTGCCGTCTACGGCAGAAGGTTTTTATTCAACAAAGCAACTCTGCCGTCCACGGCATAAGTTTTAATTCAAAAAAGTAACTCTGCCGTTCACGGTAAAAGATACTATTTCAAATAAGCTACTCTGCCGTCTACGGCAGACGATTCCAATTTAATAAGTTACACTGCCGTGCACGGCGGAAGATTCCAATTCAACAAAGCAACTCTGCCGTCCACGGCAGAAGTTTTAATTCAAAAAAGCAACTCTGCCGTCCACGGCAGAAGGTATCATTTCAAATAAGCTACTCTGCCGTCTACGGCAGATGATTCAAGTTTAATAAGAACCTCTGCCGTGCACGGCGGAAGATTCCAATTCTATAAGGAAGTCTGCCGTCTACGGCAGAAGGTTCTTATTCAACAAAGCAACTCTGCCGTCCACGGCGGAAGTTTTAATTCAAAAAAGCAATTCTGCCGTCCACGGCAGAAGGTATCATTTCAAATAACCTACCCTGCCGTCAGCGGCGGACGATTCCAGTTTCATAAGTACCTCTGCCGTGCACGGCGGAAGATTCCAATTCAAAAAAGACGGCAGACGATTCCAATTAAATAAGTAACTCTGCCGTGCACGGCGGAGAATTCCAATTCTATAAGGAAGTCTGCCGTCTACGGCAGAAGGTTCTTATTCAACAAAGCAACTCTGCCGTCCACGGCATAAGTTTTAATTCAAAAAAGTAGCTCTGCCGTTCACGGAAAAAGGTACCATTTCAAATAAGCTACTCTGCCGTCTACGGCAGACGATTCCAATTCAATAAGTAACTCTGCCGTGCACGGCAGAAGTTTTAATTCAAAAAAGTAACTCTGCCGTCCACGGCATAAGTTTTAGTTCAAAAAAGCAACTCTGCCGTCCACGGCAGAAGGTATCATTCCAACTAAGCTACTCTGCCGTCTACGGCAGACGATTCCAATTCAATAAGTACCTCTGCCGTGCACGGCGGAAGATTCCAATTCAAAAAAGCAACTTTGCCGTCTACGGCAGACGATTCCATTTCAATAAGTAACTCTGCCGTGCACGGCGGAAGATTCCAATTCTATAAGGAAGTCTGCCGTCTACGGCAGAAGGTTCTTATTCAACAAAGCAACTCTGCCGTGCACGGCGGAAGATTTCAATTCTATAAGGAAGTCTGCCGTCTACGGCAGAAGGTTCTTATTCAACAAAGCAACTCTGCCGTCCACGGCAGAAGTTTTAGTTCAAAAAAGCAACTCTGCCGTCCACGGCAGAAGGTATCATTCCAAATAAGCTACTCTGCCGTCTACGGCAGACGATTCCAATTCAATAAGTACCTCTGATGTGCACGGCGGTAGATTCCAATTCAAAAAAGCAACTCTGCCGTCTACGGCAGACGATTCCAATTCAATAAGTAACTCTGCCGTGCACGGCGAAAGATTCCAATTCTTTAAGGAAGTCTGCCGTCTACGGCAGAAGGTTCTTATTCAACAAAGCAACTCTGCCGTCCACGGCATAAGTTTTAATTCAAAAAAGTAACTCTGCCGTTCACGGCAAAAGATAGCATTTCAAATAAGCTACTCTGCCGTCTACGGCGGACGATTCCAATTCAATAAGTAACACTGCCGTGCACGGCGGAAGATTCCAATTCAACAAAGCAACTCTGCCGTCCACGGCAGAAGTTTTAATTCAAAAAAGCAACTCTGCCGTCCACGGCAGAAGGTATCATTTCAAATAAGCTACTCTGCCGTCTACGGCAGACGATTCCAATTCAATAAGTACCTCTGCCGTGCACGGCGGAAGATTCCAATTCAAAAAAGCAACTCTGCCGTCTACGGCAGACGATTCCAATTCAATAAGTAACTCTGCCGTGCACGGCGGAGAATTCCAATTCTATAAGGAAGTCTGCCGTCTACGGCAGAAGGTTCTTATTCAACAAAGCAACTCTGCCGTCCACGGCATAAGTTTTAATTCAAAAAAGTAACTCTGCCGTTCACGGCAAAAGGTACCATTTTAAATAAGCTACTCTGCCGTCTACGGCAGACGATTCCAATTCAATAAGTACCTCTGCCGTGCACGGCGGAAGATTCCAATTCAAAAAAGCAACTCTGCCGTCTACGGCAGACGATTCCAATTCAATAAGTAACTCTGCCGTGCACGGCGGAAGATTCCAATTCTATAAGGAAGTCTGCCGTCTACGGCAGAAGGTTCTTATTCAACAAAGCAAGTCTGCCGTCCACGGCATAAGTTTTAATTCAAAAAAGTAACTCTGCCGTCCACGGCAGAAGTTTTAATTCAAAAAAGTAACTCTGCCGTTCACGGCAAAAGGTACCATTTCAAATAAGCTACTCTGCCGTCTACGGCAGACGATTCAAATTCAATAAGTACCTCTGCCGTGCACGGCGGAAGATTCCAATTCAAAAAAGCAACTCTGCCGTCTACGGCAGACGATTCCAATTCAATAAGTAACTCTGCCGTGCACGGCGGAAGATTCCAATTCTATAAGGAAGTCTGCCGTCTACGGCAGAAGGTTCTTATTCAACAAAGCAACTCTGCCGTCCACGGCATAAGTTTTAATTCAAAAAAGTAACTCTGCCGTTCACGGCAAAAGGTACCATTTCAAATAAGCTACTATGCCGTCTACGGCAGACGATTCCAATTCAATAAGAAACACTGCCGTGCACGGCGGAAGATTCCAATTCAACAAAGCAAATCTGCCGTCCACGGCAGAAGTTTTAATTCAAAAAAGCAATTCTGCCGTCCACGGCAGAAGGTATCATTTCAAATAACCTACTCTGCCGTCAACGGCGGACGATTACAAATCAAATCAAATCAAATCAATTATTTATTCTGCAAATAGGCCACAAGGGCACTTTTACATGTCAAACGGTAATTTACAATAAAATAGTAATCTTACACAATAATAATTTAAAATTATATATAAAAGGTTTACAAACTAAATGTCACTAAGTTAATGTAAACAAAACAAAATTGCAAAATATGACCATTACATTCGATATAAGATCTGTATCAGCATTAACAGAAGTTAATGATATTATTCAGTATTCCAGAGATGTATAAGGTCTCTGAGCGTCCAAATACAATTAATAATTATTCTAAGAGATGTATACGGTCTCTAAGCGTCAAAACAAAAAAGGAACATTAATGTTTATGTTGTATTGTGTTTATGTTATATTGTCAGAGATGTACAGGGTCAATAACAATAAAACGTGTCAAGATCAGAATGATGTCTCTCGTCAATACGATAATAATAATAATAACACTAGTATTTAAGTAGTTAATTAGGTACTATGCCCTTGCAAGCATGAACAGTCCGGACTCCACAAACAGCACCCGATCACGAGTATGACGCATATCTCAGCCATCGCCTCCCTCAACCATATGTTAGGGAAGGTGGCGACCCGATCAACGACGCCACCGTAAGCAAAGCCCTTTAAGCGAGCATGACATATTCAAGCCACCGGACATTGATAATAGCAAAGATTAAGCGACTTGTTCGGCGAGAAACAGCATTACGTGCTCTCTTCTTACATAAAACGGTACAGTTATATCAGGTAGGTACTTATAATGATTATTTAGGTATATTCCTAATAGAATCAGACTACTACTGGCTTAAAGGCATTTTTGTCGTTTAAGAAATCGTTGACAGTATAATACGCCTTGCTTAGCAAATTACTCTTAACATGAGACTTAAATTTACTGTACGGTAAATTAACAATTTCAGTGGGTATTTTATTGTAAAAACGTATGCAGTTCCCCACGAACGACGTGCTAACCTTGCGGAGACGACTGGCCTTCACTGCGATCTTGTTTTTACTTCTGGTGTTGTAGTCGTGGATATCACTGTTGAGTTTGAACTCATGAAGGTTTTTCCGCACATACATGATATTCTCAAGAATGTATTGGCATGCTACAGTAAGAATGTTTGCCTCCTTAAATTTGTCCCTGAGAGAATCTCGAGCTTTTAGTTCGTATATGGAGCGTACAGCTCGTTTCTGTAGCACGAATATGGTCTGGATATCAGCCGCCTTCCCCCACAACAGGATTCCGTAGGACATAACACTGTGGAAGTAACTGTAGTACACCAGCCTGGCCGTCTCAACGTTTGTTAACTGTCTTATGCGTCTTACTGCATAGGCTGCCGAACTAAGTTTTCCGGCTAGGGCGGCGATCTGCGCATGCCATTGTAGTTTTGAGTCCAAGGTGATACCTAAAAACACTGTTATATCTTCAAATTCCAGTTCCTCGCCCTTTAATTTGATCTTGGTATTGTTTACCTGCTTGACATTAGGTAAAGTGAATCTGATACACTTTGTTTTCTTGGAATTTAGCAGTAAATTATTTGCTGTAAACCATTTCACAACAGTGTTGAGCGCATCATTAATACCATCGAAGCTTTTCTCTTTCCTGTCTACCTTAAAGATAAGCGAATACAGTTTAATAAGTACCTCTGCCGTGCACGGCAGTAGGTACCATTTCAAATAAGCTACTCTGCCGTCTACGGCAGACGATTCCAATTCAATAAGTAACTCTGCCGTGCACGGCGGAAGATTCCAATTCCATAAGGAAGTCTGCCGTCTACGGCAGAAGGTTCTTATTCAACAAAGCAACTCTGCCGTCCACGGCAGAAGTTTTAAATCAAAAAAGCAACTCTGCCGTCCACGGCAGAGGGTATCATTCCAAATAAGCTACTCTGCCGTCAACGGCGGACGATTCCAGTTTAATAAGTACCTCTGCCGTGCACAGCAGAAGGTACCATTTCAAATAAGCTACTCTGCCGTCTACGGCAGACTATTCCAATTCAATAAGTAACTCTGCCGTGCACGGCGGAAGATTCCAATTCTATAAGGAAGTCTGCCGTGTACGGCAGAAGGTTCTTATTCAACAAAGCAACTCTGCCGTCCACGGCAGAAGTTTTAGTTCAAAAAAGCAACTCTGCCGTCCAAGGCAGAAGGTATCATTCCAAATAAGCTACTCTGCCGTCTACGGCAGACGATTGCAATTCAATAAGTACCTCTACCGTGCACGGCGGAAGATTCCTATTCAAAAAAGCAACTCTGCCGTCTACGGCAGACGATTCAAATTCAATAAGTAACACTGCCGTGCACGGCGGAGAATTCTAATTCTATAAGGAAGTCTGCCGTCTACGGCAGAAGGTTCTTATTCAACAAAGCAACTCTGCCGTCCACGGCATAAGTTTTAATTCAAAAAAGTAACTCTGCCGTTCACGGCAAAAGGTACCATTTCAAATAAGCTACTCTGCCGTCTACGGCAGACGATTCCAATTCAATAAGTAACACTGCCGTGCACGGCGGAAGATTCTAATTCAACAAAGCAAATCTGCCGTCCACGGCGGAAGTTTTAATTCAAAAAAGCAATTCTGCCGTCCACGGCAGAAGGTATCATTTCAAATAACCTACTCTGCCGTCAGCGGCGGACGATTCCAGTTTAATAAGTACCTCTGCCGTGCACGGCGGAAGATTCCAATTCAAAAAAGACGGCAGACGATTCCAATTCAATAAGTAACTCTGCCGTGCACGGCGGAGATCTCCAATTCTATAAGGAAGTCTGCCGTCTACGGCAGAAGGTTCTTATTCAACAAAGCAACTCTGCCGTCCACGGCATAAGTTTTAATTCAAAAAAGTAACTCCGCCGTTCACGGCAAAAGGTACCATTTCAAATAAGCTACTCTGCCGTCTACGGCAGACGATTCCAATTCAATAAGTAACACTGCCGTGCACGGCGGAAGATTCCAATTCAACAAAGCAACTCTGCCGTCCACGGCAGAAGTTTTAATTCAAAAAAGCAACTCTGCCGTCCACGGCAGACGGTATCATTTCAAATAAGCTACTCTGCCGTCTACGGCCGACGATTCCAATTCAATAAGTACCTCTGCCGTGCACGGCGGAAGATTCCAATTCAAAAAAGCAACTCTGCCGTCCACGGCAGACGATTCAAATTCGATAAGTAACTCTGCCGTGCACAGCGGAAGATTCTAATTCTATAAGGAAGTCTGCCGTCTACGGCAGAAGGTTCTTATTCAACAAAGCAACTCTGCCGTCCACGGCAGAAGTTTTAAATCAAAAAAGCAACTCTGCCGTCCACGGCAGAAGGTATCATTTCAAATAAGCAATTCTGCCGTCTACGGCAGACGATTCCAATTCAATAAGTACGTCTGCCGTGCACGGCGGAAGATTCCAATTCAAAAAAGCAACTCTGCCGTCTACGGCAGACGATTCCAATTCAATAAGTAACTCTGCCGTGCACGGCGGAAGATTTCAATTCTATAAGGAAGTCTGCCGTCTACGGCAGAAGGTTCTTATTCAACAAAGCAACTCTGCCGTCCACGGCATAAGTTTTAATTCAAAAAAGTAACTCTGCCGTTCACGGCAAAAGGTACCATTTCAAATAAGCTACTCTGCCGTCCACGGCAGACAATTCCAATTCAATAAGTAACTCTGCCGTGCACGGCGAAAGATTCCAATTCTATAAGGAAGTCTGCCGTCTACGGCAGAAGGTTATTATTCAACAAAGCAACTCTGCCGTCCACGGCATAAGTTTTAATTCTAAAAATAACTCTGCCGTTCACGGCAGAAGGTACCATTTTAAATAAGCTACTCTGCCGTCTACGGCAGACGATTCCAATTCAATAAGTAACTCTGCCGTGCACGGCGGAAGATTCCAATTCTATAAGGAAGTCTGCCGTCTACGGCAGAAGGTTCTTATTCAACAAAGCAACTCTGCCGTCCACGGCAGAAGTTTTAAATCAAAAAAGCAACTCTGCCGTCCACGGCAGAAGGTATCATTCCAAATAAGCTACTCTGCCGTCTACGGCCGACGATTCCAATTCAATAAGTACCTCTGCCGTGCACGGCGGAAGATTCCAATTCAAAAAAGCAACTCTGCCGTCCACGGCAGACGATTCAAATTCGATAAGTAACTCTGCCGTGCACAGCGGAAGATTCTAATTCTATAAGGAAGTCTGCCGTCTACGGCAGAAGGTTCTTATTCAACAAAGCAACTCTGCCGTCCACGGCAGAAGTTTTAAATCAAAAAAGCAACTCTGCCGTCCACGGCAGAAGGTATCATTTCAAATAAGCAATTCTGCCGTCTACGGCAGACGATTCCAATTCAATAAGTACGTCTGCCGTGCACGGCGGAAGATTCCAATTCAAAAAAGCAACTCTGCCGTCTACGGCAGACGATTCCAATTCAATAAGTAACTCTGCCGTGCACGGCGGAAGATTTCAATTCTATAAGGAAGTCTGCCGTCTACGGCAGAAGGTTCTTATTCAACAAAGCAACTCTGCCGTCCACGGCATAAGTTTTAATTCAAAAAAGTAACTCTGCCGTTCACGGCAAAAGGTACCATTTCAAATAAGCTACTCTGCCGTCCACGGCAGACAATTCCAATTCAATAAGTAACTCTGCCGTGCACGGCGAAAGATTCCAATTCTATAAGGAAGTCTGCCGTCTACGGCAGAAGGTTATTATTCAACAAAGCAACTCTGCCGTCCACGGCATAAGTTTTAATTCTAAAAGTAACTCTGCCGTTCACGGCAGAAGGTACCATTTTAAATAAGCTACTCTGCCGTCTACGGCGGACGATTCCAATTCAATAAGTAACACTGCCTTGCACGGCGAAAGATTCCAATTCTAAAAGGAAGTCTGCCGTCTACGGCAGAAGGTTCTTATTCAACAAAGCTACTCTGCCGTCCACGGCAGAAGTTTTAATTCAAAAAAGCAATTCTGCCGTCCACGGCAGAAGGTATCATTTCAAATAACCTACTCTGCCGTCAACGGTGGACGATTCCAGTTTAATAAGTACCTCTGCCGTGCACGGCAGTAGGTACCATTTCAAATAAGCTACTCTGCCGTCTACGGCAGACGATTCCAATTCAATAAGTAACTCTGCCGTGCACGGCGGAAGATTCCAATTCTATAAGGAAGTCTGCCGTCTACGGCAGAAGGTTCTTATTCAACAAAGCAACTCTGCCGTCCACGGCAGAAGTTTTAAATCAAAAAAGCAACTCTGCCGTCCACGGCAGAAGGTATCATTCCAAATAAGCTACTCTGCCGTCTACGGCAGACGTTTGCAATTCAATAAGTACCTCTGCCGTGCACGGCGGAAAATTCCAATTCAAAAAAGCAACTCTGCCGTCCACGGCAGAAGGTATCATTTTAAATAAGCTACTCTGCCGTCTACGGCGGACGATTCCAATTCAATAAGTAACACTGCCTTGCACGGCGAAAGATTCCAATTCTAAAAGGAAGTCTGCCGTCTACGGCAGAAGGTTCTTATTCAACAAAGCTACTCTGCCGTCCACGGCAGAAGTTTTAATTCAAAAAAGCAATTCTGCCGTCCACGGCAGAAGGTATCATTTCAAATAAGCTACTCTGCCGTCAACGGCGGACGATTCCAGTTTAATAAGTACCTCTGCCGTGCACAGCAGAAGGTACCATTTCAAATAAGCTACTCTGCCGTCTACGGCAGACGATTCCAATTCAATAAGTAACTCTGCCGTGCACGGCGGAAGATTCCAATTCTATAAGGAAGTCTGCCGTCTACGGCAGAAGGTTCTTATTCAACAAAGCAACTCTGCCGTCCACGGCAGAAGTTTTAGTTCAAAAAAGCAACTCTGCCGTCCACGGCAGAAGGTATCATTCCAAATAAGCTACTCTGCCGTCTACGGCAGACGATTGCAATTCAATAAGTACCTCTGCCGTGCACGGCGGAAGATTCCAATTCAAAAAAGCAACTCTGCCGTCTACGGCAGACGATTCCAATTCAATAAGTAACTCTGCCGTGCACGGCGGAGAATTCCAATTCTATAAGGAAGTCTGCCGTCTACGGCAGAAGGTTCTTATTCAACAAAGCAACTCTGCCGTCCACGGCATAAGTTTTAATTCAAAAAAGTAACTCTGCCGTTCACGGCAAAAGGTACCATTTCAAATAAGCTACTCTGCCGTCTACGGCAGACGATTCCAATTCAATAAGTAACACTGCCGTGCACGGCGGAAGATTCTAATTCAACAAAGCAAATCTGCCGTCCACGGCAGAAGTTTTAATTCAAAAAAGCAATTCTGCCGTCCACGGCAGAAAGTATCATTTCAAATAACCTACTCTGCCGTCACCGGCGACGATTCCAGTTTAATAAGTACCTCTGCCGTGCACGGCGGAAGATTCCAATTCAAAAAAGCAACTCTGCCGTCTACGGCAGACGATTCCAATTCAATAAGTAACTCTGCCCTGCACGGCGGAGATCTCCAATTCTATAAGGAAGTCTGCCGTCTACGGCAGAAGGTTCTTATTCAACAAAGCAACTCTGCCGTCCACGGCATAAGTTTTAATTCAAAAAAGTAACTCCGCCGTTCACGGCAAAAGGTACCATTTCAAATAAGCTACTCTGCCGTCTACGGCAGACGATTCCAATTCAATAAGTAACACTGCCGTGCACGGCGGAAGATTCCAATTCAACAAAGCAACTCTGCCGTGCACGGCAGAAGTTTTAATTCAAAAAAGCAACTCTGCCGTCCACGGCAGACGGTATCATTTCAAATAAGCTACTCTGCCGTCTACGGCCGACGATTCCAATTCAATAAGTACCTCTGCCGTGCACGGCGGAAGATTCCAATTCAAAAAAGCAACTCTGCCGTCTACGGCAGACGATTCCAATTCAATAAGTAACTCTGCCGTGCACGGCGGAAGATTCTAATTCTATAAGGAAGTCTGCCGTCTACGGCAGAAGGTTCTTATTCAACAAAGCAACTCTGCCGTCCACGGCAGAAGTTTTAAATCAAAAAAGAAACTCTGCCGTCCACGGCAGAAGGTATCATTTCAAATAAGCTACTCTGCCGTCTACGGCAGACGATTCCAATTCAATAAGTACCTCTGCCGTGCACGGCGGAAGATTCCAATTCAAAAAACCATTTCTGCCGTCTACGGCAGACGATTCCAATTCAATAAGTAACTCTGCCGTGCACGGCGGAAGATTTCAATTCTATAAGGAAGTCTGCCGTCTACGGCAGAAGGTTCTTATTTAACAAAGCAACTCTGCCGTCCACGGCATAAGTTTTAATTCAAAAAAGTAACTCTGCCGTTCACGGCATAAGTTTTAATTCTAAAAGTAACTCTGCCGTTCACGGCAGAAGGTACCATTTCAAATAAGCTACTCTGCCGTCTACAGCGGACGATTCCAATTCAATAAGTAACACTGCCGTGCACGGCGGAAGATTCCAATTCAATAAAGCAACTCTGCCGTCCACGGCAGAAGTTTTAATTCAAAAAAGCAATTCTGCCGTCCACGGCAGAAGGTATCATTTCAAATAACCTACTCTGCCGTCAACGGCGGATGATTCCAGTTTAATAAGTACCTCTGCCGTGCACGGCAGAAGGTACCATTTCAAATAAGCTACTCTGCCGTCTACGGCAGACGATTCCAATTCAATAAGTAACTCTGCCGTGCACGGCGGAAGATTCCAATTCTATAAGGAAGTCTGCCGTCTACGGCAGAAGTTTCTTATTCAACAAAACAACTCTGCCGTCCACGGCATAAGTTTTAATTCAAAAAAGTAGCTCTGCCGTTCACGGAAAAAGGTACCATTTCAAATAAGCTACTCTGCCGTCTACGGCAGACGATTCCAATTCAATAAGTAACTCTGCCGTGCACGGCAGAAGATTCCAATTCTATAAGGAAGTCTGCCGTCTACGGCAGAAGGTTCTTATTCAACAAAGCAACTCTGCCGTCCACGGCACAAGTTTTAATTCAAAAAAGTAACTCTGCCGTTCACGGCAAAAGGTACCATTTCAAATAAGCTACTCTGCCGTCCACGGCAGACGATTCCAATTCAATAAGTAACTCTGCCGTGCACGGCGAAAGATTCCAATTCTAAAAGGTAGTCTGCCGTCTACGGCAGAAGGTTCTTATTCAACAAAGCTACTCTGCCGTCCACGGCAGAAGTTTTAATTCAAAAAAGCAACTCTGCCGTCCGCGGCAGAAGGTATCATTTCAAATAAGCTACTCTGCCGTCAACGGCGGACGATTCCAATTCAATAAGTACCTCTGCCGTGCATGGCGGAAGATTCCAATTCTATAAGGAAGTCTGCCGTCTACGGCAGAAGGTTCTTATTTAACAAAGCAACTCTGCCGTCCACGGCATAAGTTTTAATTCACAAAAGTAACTCTGCCGTTCACGGCAAAAGATACCATTTCAAATAAGCTACTCTACCGTCTACGGCGGACGATTCCAATTCAATAAATAACACTGCCGTACACGGCGGAAGATTCCAATTCAAAAAAGCAGCTCTGCCGTCCACGGCAGAATATTTAATTCAAAAAAGCAATTCTGCCGTCCACGGCAGAAGGTATCATTTCAAATAAGCTACTCTGCCGTCAACGGCGGACGATTTCAATTTAATAAGTACCTCTGCCGTGCACGGCAGAAGGTACCATTTTAAATAAGCTACTCTGCCGTCTACGGCAGACGATTCCAATTCAATAAGTAACTCTGCCGTGCACGGCGGAAGATTCCAATTCTATAAGGAAGTCTGCCGTCTACTGCAGAAGGTTCATATTCAACAAAGCAACTCTGCCGTCCACGGCATAAGTTTTAATTCAAAAAAGTAACTCTGCCGTTCACGGCAAAAGGTATCATTTCAAATAAGCTACTCTGCCGTCAACGGCGGACGATTCCAGTTTAATAAGTACCTCTGCCGTGCACAGCAGAAGGTACCATTTCAAATAAGCTACTCGGCCGTCTACGGCAGACGATTCCAATTCAATAAGTAACTCTGCCGTGCACGGCGGAAGATTCCAATTCTATAAGGAAGTCTGCCGTCTACGGCAGAAGGTTCTTATTCAACAAAGTAACTCTGCCGTCCACGGCAGAAGTTTTAGTTCAAAAAAGCAAATCTGCCGTCCACGGCAGAAGGTATTATTCCAAATAAGCTACTCTGCCGTCTACGGCAGACGATTGCAATTCAATAAGTACCTCTGCCGTGCACGGCGGAAGATTCCAATTCTATAAGGAAGTCTGCCGTCTACTGCAGAAGGTTCATATTCAACAAAGCAACTCTGCCGTCCACGGCATAAGTTTTAATTCAAAAAAGTAACTCTGCCGTTCACGGCAAAAGGTACCATTTCAAATAAGCTACTCTGCCGTCTACGGCAGACGATTCCAATTCAATAAGTACCTCCGCCGTGCACGGCGGAAGATTCCAATTCAAAAAAGCAACTCTGCCGTCTACGGCAGACGATTCCAAATCAATAAGTAACTCTGCCGTGCACGGCGGAAGATTCCAATTCTATAAGGAAGTCTGCCGTCTACGGCAGAAGGTTCTTATTCAAAAAAGCAATTCTGCCGTCCACGGCAGAAGGTATCATTTCAAATAAGCTACTCTGCCGTCAACGGCGGACGATTTCAATTTAATAAGTACCTCTGCCGTGCACGGCAGAAGGTACCATTTTAAATAAGCTACTCTGCCGTCTACGGCAGACGATTCCAATTCAATAAGTAACTCTGCCGTGCACGGCGGAAGATTCCAATTCTATAAGGAAGTCTGCCGTCTACTGCAGAAGGTTCATATTCAACAAAGCAACTCTGCCGTCCACGGCATTAGTTTTAATTCAAAAAAGTAACTCTGCCGTTCACGGCAAAAGGTATCATTTCAAATAAGCTACTCTGCCGTCAACGGCGGACGATTCCAGTTTAATAAGTACCTCTGCCGTGCACAGCAGAAGGTACCATTTCAAATAAGCTACTCTGCCGTCTACGGCAGACGATTCCAATTCAATAAGTAACTCTGCCGTGCACGGCGGAAGATTCCAATTCTATAAGGAAGTCTGCCGTCTACGGCAGAAGGTTCTTATTCAACAAAGCAACTCTGCCGTCCACGGCAGAAGTTTTAGTTCAAAAAAGCAACTCTGCCGTCCACGGCAGAAGGTATTATTCCAAATAAGCTACTCTGCCGTCTACGGCAGACGATTGCAATTCAATAAGTACCTCTGCCGTGCACGGCGGAAGATTCCAATTCTATAAGGAAGTCTGCCGTCTACTGCAGAAGGTTCATATTCAACAAAGCAACTCTGCCGTCCACGGCATAAGTTTTAATTCAAAAAAGTAACTCTGCCGTTCACGGCAAAAGGTACCATTTCAAATAAGCTACTCTGCCGTCTACGGCAGACGATTCCAATTCAATAAGTACCTCCGCCGTGCACGGCGGAATATTCCAATTCAAAAAAGCAACTCTGCCGTCTACGGCAGACGATTCCAATTCAATAAGTAACTCTGCCGTGCACGGCGGAAGATTCCAATTCTATAAGGAAGTCTGCCGTCTACGGCAGAAGGTTCTTATTCAACAAAGCAAGTCTGCCGTCCACGGCATAAGTTTTAATTCAAAAAAGTAACTCTGCCGTCCACGGCAGAAGTTTTAATTCAAAAAAGTAACTCTGCCGTTCACGGCAAAAGGTACCATTTCAAATAAGCTACTCTGCCGTCCACGGCAGACGATTCCAATTCAATAAGTAACTCTGCCGTGCACGGCGAAAGATTCCAATTCTATAAGGAAGTCTGGCGTCTACGGCAGAAGGTTCTTATTCATTAAAGCAACTCTGCCGTCCACGGCAGAAGTTTTAGTTCAAAAAAGCAACTCTGCCATCCACGGCAGAAGGTATCATTCCAAATAAGCTACTCAGCCGTCTACGGCAGACGATTCAAATTCAATAAGTACCTCTGCCGTGCACGGCGGAAGATTCCAATTCAAAAAAGCAACTCTGCCGTCTACGGCAGACGATTCCAATTCAATAAGTAACTCTGCCGTGCACGGCGGAAGATTCCAATTCTATAAGGAAGTCTGCCGTCTACGGCAGAAGGTTCTTATTCAACAAAGCAACTCTGCCGTCCACGGCATAAGTTTTAATTCAAAAAAGTAACTCTGCCGTTCACGGCAAAAGGTACCATTTCAAATAAGCTACTATGCCGTCTACGGCAGACGATTCCAATTCAATAAGTAACACTGCCGTGCACGGCGGAAGATTCCAATTCAACAAAGCAAATCTGCCGTCCACGGCAGAAGTTTTAATTCAAAAAAGCAATTCTGCCGTCCACGGCAGAAGGTATCATTTCAAATAACCTACTCTGCCGTCAACGGTGGACGATTACAGTTTAATAAGTACCTCTGCCGTGCACGGCAGTAGGTACCATTTCAAATAAGCTACTCTGCCGTCTACGGCAGACGATTCCAATTCAATAAGTAACTCTGCCGTGCACGGCGGAAGATTCCAATTCCATAAGGAAGTCTGCCGTCTACGGCAGAAGGTTCTTATTCAACAAAGCAACTCTGCCGTCCACGGCAGAAGTTTTAAATCAAAAAAGCAACTCTGCCGTCCACGGCAGAGGGTATCATTCCAAATAAGCTACTCTGCCGTCAACGGCGGACGATTCCAGTTTAATAAGTACCTCTGCCGTGCACGGCGGAAGATTCCAATTCAAAAAAGCAACTCTGCCGTCTACGGCAGACGATTCAAATTCAATAAGTAACACTGCCGTGCACGGCGGAGAATTCTAATTCTATAAGGAAGTCTGCCGTCTACGGCAGAAGGTTCTTATTCAACAAAGCTACTCTGCCGTCCACGGCATAAGTTTTAATTCAAAAAAGTAACTCTGCCGTTCACGGCAAAAGGTACCATTTCAAATAAGCTACTCTGCCGTCTACGGCAGACGATTCCAATTCAATAAGTACCTCTGCCGTGCACGGCGGAAGATTCCAATTCAAAAAAGCAACTCTGCCGTCTACGGCAGACGATTCCAATTCAATAAGTAACTCTGCCGTGCACGGCGGAAGATTCCAATTCTTTATGGAAGTCTGCCGTCTACGGCAGAAGGTTCTTATTCAACAAAGCAACTCTGCCGTCCACGGCATAAGTTTTAATTCAAAAAAGTAACTCTGCCGTTCACGGCAAAAGATATCATTTCAAATAAGCTACTCTGCCGTCTACGGCGGACGATTCCAATTCAATAAGTAACACTGCCGTGCACGGCGGAAGATTCCAATTCAACAAAGCAACTCTGCCGTCCACGGCAGAAGTTTTAATTCAAAAAAGCAACTCTGCCGTCCACGGCAGAAGGTATCATTTCAAATAAGCTACTCTGCCGTCTACGGCAGACGATTCCAATTCAATAAGTACCTCTGCCGTGCACGGCGGAAGATTCCAATTCAAAAAAGCAACTCTGCCGTCTACGGCAGACGATTCCAATTCAATAAGTAACTCTGCCGTGCACGGCGGTGAATTCCAATTCTATAAGGAAGTCTGCCGTCTACGGCAGACGGTTCTTATTCAACAAAGCAACTCTGCCGTCCACGGCATAAGTTTTAATTCAAAAAAGTAACTCTGCCGTTCACGGCAAAAGGTACCATTTCAAATAAGCTACTCTGCCGTCTACGGCAGACGATTCCAATTCAATAAGTACCTCTGCCGTGCACGGCGGAATATTCCAATTCAAAAAAGCAACTCTGCCGTCTACGGCAGACGATTCCAATTCAATAAGTAACTCTGCCGTGCACGGCGGAAGATTCCAATTCTATAAGGAAGTCTGCCGTCTACGGCAGAAGGTTCTTATTCAACAAAGCAAGTCTGCCGTCCACGGCATAAGTTTTAATTCAAAAAAGTAACTCTGCCGTCCACGGCAGAAGTTTTAATTCAAAAAAGTAACTCTGCCGTTCACGGCAAAAGGTACCATTTCAAATAAGCTACTCTGCCGTCCACGGCAGACGATTCCAATTCAATAAGTAACACTGCCGTGCACGGCGGAAGATTCCAATTCAACAAAGCAACTCTGCCGTCCACGGCAGAAGTTTTAATTCAAAAAAGCAACTCTGCCGTCCACGGCAGAAGGTATCATTTCAAATAAGCTACTCTGCCGTCTACGGCAGACGATTCCAATTCAATAAGTACCTCTGCCGTGCACGGCGGAAGATTCCAATTCAACAAAGCAACTCTGCCGTCCACGGCAGAAGTTTTAATTCAAAAAAGCAACTCTGCCGTCCACGGCAGAAGGTATCATTTCAAATAAGCTACTCTGCCGTCTACGGCAGACGATTGCAATTCAATAAGTACCTCTGCCGTGCACGGCGGAAGATTCCAATTCAAAAAAGCAACTCTGCCGTCTACGGCAGACGATTCAAATTCAATAAGTAACACTGCCGTGCACGGCGGAGAATTCCAATTCTATAAGGAAGTCTGCCGTCTACGGCTGAAGGTTTTTATTCAACAAAGCAACTCTGCCGTCCACGGCATAAGTTTTAATTCAAAAAAGTAACTCTGCCGTTCACGGCAAAAGGTACCATTTCAAATAAGCTACTCTGCCGTCTACGGCAGACGATTCCAATTCAATAAGTTACACTGCCGTGCACGGCGGAAGATTCTAATTCAACAAAGCAAATCTGCCGTCCACGGCGGAAGTTTTAATTCAAAAAAGCAATTCTGCCGTCCACGGCAGAAGGTATCATTTCAAATAACCTACTCTGCCGTCAGCGGCGGACGATTCCAGTTTCATAAGTACCTCTGCCGTGCACGGCGGAAGATTCCAATTCAAAAAAGACGGCAGACGATTCCAATTAAATAAGTAACTCTGCCGTGCACGGCGGAGATCTCCAATTCTATAAGGAAGTCTGCCGTCTACGGCAGAAGGTTCTTATTCAACAAAGCAACTCTGCCGTCCACGGCATAAGTTTTAATTCAAAAAAGTAACTCCGCCGTTTACGGCAAAAGGTACCATTTCAAATAAGCTACTCTGCCGTCTACGGCAGACGATTCCAATTCAATAAGTAACACTGCCGTGCACGGCGGAAGATTCCAATTCAACAAAGCAACTCTGCCGTCCACGGCAGAAGTTTTAATTCAAAAAAGCAACTCTGCCGTCCACGGCAGACGGTATCATTTCAAATAAGCTACTCTGCCGTCTACGGCCGACGATTCCAATTCAAAAAGTACCTCTGCCGTGCACGGCGGAAGATTCCAATTCAAAAAAGCAATTCTGCCGTCTACGGCAGACGATTCCAATTCAATAAGTAACTCTGCCGTGCACGGCGGAAGATTTTAATTCTATAAGGAAGTCTGCCGTCTACTGCAGAAGGTTCTTATTCAACAAAGCAACTCTGCCGTCCACGGCATAAGTTTTAATTCAAAAAAGTAACTCTGCCGTTCACGGCAAAAGGTATCATTTCAAATAAGCTACTCTGCCGTCAACGGCGGACGATTCCAGTTTAATAAGTAATTCTGCCGTGCACAGCAGAAGGTACCATTTCAAATAAGCTACTCTGCCGTCTACGGCAGACGATTCCAATTCAATAAGTTACTCTGCCGTGCACGGCGGAAGATTCCAATTCTATAAGGAAGTCTGCCGTCTACGGCAGAAGGTTCTTATTCAACAAAGCAACTCTGCCGTCCACGGCAGAAGTTTTAGTTCAAAAAAGCAACTCTGCCGTCCACGGCAGAAGGTATCATTCCAAATAAGCTACTCTGCCGTCTACGGCAGACGATTGCAATTCAATAAGTACCTCTGCCGTGCACGGCGGAAGATTCCAATTCAAAAAAGCAACTCTGCCGTCTACGGCAGACGATTCCAATTCAATAAGTAACTCTGCCGTGCACGGCGGAGAATTCCAATTCTATAAGGAAGTCTGCCGTCTACGGCAGAAGGTTTTTATTCAACAAAGCAACTCTGCCGTCCACGGCATAAGTTTTAATTCAAAAAAGTAACTCTGCCGTTCACGGCAAAAGATACCATTTCAAATAAGCTACTCTGCCGTATACGGTGGACGTTTCCAATTCAATAAGTAACACTGCCGTGCACGGCGGAAGATTCCAATTCAACAAAGCAACTCTGCCGTCCACGGCAGAAGTTTTAATTCAAAAAAGCAACTCTGCCGTCCACGGCAGAAGGTATCATTTCAAATAAGCTACTCTGCTGTCTACGGCAGACGAGTCCAATTCAATAAGTACCTCTGCCGTGCACGGCGGAAGATTCCAATTCAAAAAAGCAACTCTGCCGTCTACGGCAGACGATTCCAAATCAATAAGTAACTCTGCCGTGCACGGCGGAGAATTCCAATTCTATAAGGAAGTCTGCCGTCTACGGCAGAAGGTTTTTATTCAACAAAGCAACTCTGCCGTCCACGGCATAAGTTTTAAATCAAAAAAGTAACTCTGCCGTTCACGGCAAAAGACCATTTCAAATAAGCTACTCTGCCGTCTACGGCAGACGATTCCAATTCAATAAGTACCTCTGCCGTGCACGGCGGAAGATTCCAATTCAAAAAAGCAACTCTGCCGTCTACGGCAGACGATTCCAATTCAATAAGTAACTCTGCCGTGCACGGCGGAAGATTCCAATTCTATAAGGAAGTCTGCCGTCTACGGCAGAAGGTTCTTATTCAACAAAGCAACTCTGCCGTCCACGGCATAAGTTTTAATTCAAAAAAGTAACTCTGCCGTTCACGGCAAAAGATAGCATTTCAAATAAGCTACTCTGCCGTCTACGGCGGACGATTCCAATTCAACAAGTAACACTGCCGTGCACGGCGGAAGATTCCAATTCAACAAAGCAACTCTGCCGTCCACGGCAGAAGTTTTAATTCAAAAAAGCAACTCTGCCGTCCACGGCAGAAAGTATCATTTCAAATAAGCTACTCTGCCGTCTACGGCAGACGATTCCAATTCAATAAGTACCTCTGCCGTGCACGGCGGAAGATTCCAATTCAAAAAAGCAACTCTGCCGTCTACGGCAGACGATTCCAATTCAATAAGTAACTCTTCCGTGCACGGCGGAGAATTCCAATTCTATAAGGAAGTCTGCCGTCTACGGCAGAAGGTTCTTATTCAACAAAGCAACTCTGCCGTCCACGGCATACGTTTTAATTTAAAAAAGTAACTCTGCCGTCCACGGCAGAAGTTTTAGTTCAAAAAAGCAACTCTGCCGTCCACGGCAGAAGGTATCATTCCAACTAAGCTACTCTGCCGTCTACGGCGGACGATTCCAATTCAATAAGTACCTCTGCCGTGCACGGCGGAAGATTCCAATTCAAAAAAGCAACTCTGCCGTCTACGGCAGAAGATTCCAATTCAATAAGTAACTCTGCCGTGCACGGCGGAAGAATCCAATTCTATAAGGAAGTCTGCCGTCTACGGCAGAAGGTTCTTATTCAACAAAGCAACTCTGCCGTCCACGGCAGAAGTTTTAATTCAAAAAAGTAACTCTGCCATTCACGGCAAAAGATACCATTTCAAATAAGCTACTCTGCCGTCTACGGCGGACGATTCCAATTCAATAAGTAACACTGCCGTGCACGGCGGAAGATTCCAATTCAACAAAGCAACTCTGCCGTCCACGGCAGAAGTTTTAATTCAAAAAAGTAACTCTGCCGTTCACGGCAAAAGGTACCATTTCAAATAAGCTACTCTGCCGTCCACGGCAGACGATTCCAATTCAATAAGTAACTCTGCCGTGCACGGCGAAAGATTACAATTCTATAAGGAAGTCTGCCGTCTACGGCAGACGATTCCAATTCAATAAGTAACTCTGCCGTGCACGGCGGAAGATTCCAATTCTATAAGGAAGTCTGCCGTCTACGGCAGAAGGTTCTTATTCAACAAAGCAACTCTGCCGTCCACGGCAGAAGTTTTAATTCAAAAAAGCAACTCTGCCGTCCACGGCAGAAGGTATCATTTCAAATAAGCTACTCTGCCGTCTACGGCAGACGATTCCAATTCAATAAGTACCTCTGCCGTGCACGGCGGAAGATTCCAATTCAAAAAAGCAACTCTGCCGTCTACGGCAGACGATTCCAATTCAATAAGTAACACTGCCGTGCACGGCGGAAGATTCCAATTCAACAAAGCAACTCTGCCGTCCACGGCAGATTTTTAAATTCAAAAAAGCAACTCTGCCGTCCACGGCAGAAGGTATCATTTTAAATAAGCTACTCTGCCGTCAACGGCGGACGATTCCAATTCAATAGGTACCTCTGCCGTGCACGGCAGAAGATTTCAATTCAAAAAAGCAACTCTGCCGTCTACGGCAGACGATTCCAATTCAATAAGTAACTCTGCCGTGCACGGCGGAAGATTCCAATTCTATAAGGAAGTCTGCCGTCTACGGCAGAAGGTTCTTATTCAACAAAGCAACTCTGCCGTCCACGGCATAAGTTTTAATTCAAAAAAGTAACTCTGCCGTTCACGGCAAAAGATACCATTTCAAATAAGCTACTCTGCCGTCTACGGCGGACGATATAATTCAATAAGTAACACTGCCGTGCACGGCGGAAGATTCCAATTTAACAAAGCAACTCTGCCGTCCACGGCAGAAGTTTTAATTCAAAAAAGCAATTCTGCCGTCCACGGCAGAAGTTTTAATTCAAAAAAGCAATTCTGCCGTCCACGGCAGAAGGTATCATTTCAAATAAGCTACTCTGCCGTCAACGGCGGACAATTCCAATTCAATAAGTACCTCTGCCGTGCACGGCGGAAGATTCCAATTCAAAAAAGCAACTCTGCCGTCTACGGCAGACGATTCCAATTCAATAAGTAACTCTGCCGTGCACGGCAGAAGTTTTAATTCAAAAAAGCAACTCTGCCGTGCACGGCAGAAGGTATCATTTCAAATAAGCTACTCTGCAGTCTACGGCAGACGATTCCAATTCAATAAGTACCTCTGCCGTGCACGGCGGAAGATTCCAATTCAAAAAAGCAACTCTGCCGTCTACTGCAGACGATTCCAATTCAATAAGTAACTCTGCCGTGCACGGCGGAAGATTCCACTTCTTTAAGGAAGTCTGCCGTCTACGGCAGAAGGTTCTTATTCAACAAAGCAACTCTGCCGTCCACGGCATAAGTTTTAATTCAAAAAAGTAACTCTGCCGTTCACGGCAAAAGGTACCATTTCAAATAAGCTACTCTGCCGTCTACGGCAGACGATTCCAATTCAATAAGTAACTCTGCCGTGCACGACGAAAGATTACAATTCTATAAGGAAGTCTGCCGTCTACGGCAGACGATTACAATTCAATAAGTAACTCTGCCGTGCACGGCGGAAGATTCCAATTCTATAAGGAAGTCTGCCGTCTACGGCAGAAGGTTCTTATTCAACAAAGCAACTCTGCCGTCCACGGCATAAGTTTTAATTCAAAAAAGTGACTCTGCCGTTCACGGCAAAAGGTACCATTTCAAATAAGCTACTCTGCCGTCTACGGCAGACGATTCCAATTCAATAAGTAACTCTGCCGTGCTCGGCGGAAGATTCCAATTCAACAAAGCAACTCTGCCGTCCACGGCAGAAGTTTTAATTCAAAAAAGCAACTCTGCCGTCCACGGCAGAAGGAATCATTTCAAAAAAGCTACTCTGCCGTCTACGGCAGACGATTCCAATTCAATAAGTACCTCTGCCGTGCACGGCGGAAGATTCCAATTCAAAAAAGCAACTCTGCCGTCTACGGCAGACGATTCCAATTCAATAAGTAACTCTGCCGTGCACGGCGGAAGATTCCAATTCTATAAGGAAGTCTGCCGTCTACGGCAGAAGGTTCTTATTCAACAAAGCAACTCTGCCGTCCACGGCATAAGCTTTAATTCAAAAAAGTAACTCTGCCGTTCACGGCAAAAGGTACCATTTCAAATAAGCTACTCTGCCGTCTACGGCAGACGATTCCAATTCAATAAGTACCTCTGCCGTGCACGGCGGAAGATTCCAATTCAAAAAAGCAACTCTGCCGTCTACGGCAGACGATTCCAATTCAATAAGTAACTCTGCCGTGCACGGCGGAAGATTCCAATTCTATAAGGAAGTCTGCCGTGGACGGCAGAGTTGCTTTGTTGAATAAGAACCTTCTGCCGTAGACGGCAGACTTCCTTATAGAATTAGAATCTTCCGCCGTGCACGGCAGAGTTACTTATTGAATTGGAATCGTCTGCCGTAGACGGCAGAGTTGCTTTTTTGAATTGGAATCTTCCGCCGTGCACGGCAGAGGTACTTATTGAATTGGAATCGTCTGCCGTAGACGGCAGAGTAGCTAAGTTGGAATGATACCTTCTGCGGTAGACGGCAGAGTTGCTTTTTTGAACTAAAACTTCTGCCGTGGACGGCAGAGTTACTTTTTTGAATTAAAACTTATGCCGTGGACGGCAGAGTTGCTTTGTTGAATAAGAACCTTCTGCCGTAGACGGCAGACTTCCTTATAGAATTGGAATCTTCCGCCGTGCACGGCAGAGTTACTTATTGAATTGGAATCGTCTGCCGTAGACGGCAGAGTTGCTTTTTTGAATTGGAATCTTCCGCCGTGCACGGCAGAGGTACTTATTGAATTGGAATCGTCTGCCGTAGACGGCAGAGTAGCTTATTTGAAATGGTACCTTTTGCCGTGAACGGCAGAGTTACTTTTTTGAATTAAAGCTTATGCCGTGGACGGCAGAGTTGCTTTGTTGAATAAGAACCTTCTGCCGTAGACGGCAGACTTCCTTATAGAATTGGAATCTTCCGCCGTGCACGGCAGAGTTACTTATTGAATTGGAATCGTCTGCCGTAGACGGCAGAGTTGCTTTTTTGAATTGGAATCTTCCGCCGTGCACGGCAGAGGTACTTATTGAATTGGAATCGTCTGCCGTAGACGGCAGAGTAGCTTTTTTGAAATGATTCCTTCTGCCGTGGACGGCAGAGTTGCTTTTTTGAATTAAAACTTCTGCCGTGGACGGCAGAGTTGCTTTGTTGAATTGGAATCTTCCGCCGAGCACGGCAGAGTTACTTATTGAATTGGAATCGTCTGCCGTAGACGGCAGAGTAGCTTATTTGAAATGGTACCTTTTGCCGTGAACGGCAGAGTCACTTTTTTGAATTAAAACTTATGCCGTGGACGGCAGAGTTGCTTTGTTGAATAAGAACCTTCTGCCGTAGACGGCAGACTTCCTTATAGAATTGGAATCTTCCGCCGTGCACGGCAGAGTTACTTATTGAATTGTAATCGTCTGCCGTAGACGGCAGACTTCCTTATAGAATTGTAATCTTTCGCCGTGCACGGCAGAGTTACTTATTGAATTGGAATCGTCTGCCGTAGACGGCAGAGTAGCTTATTTGAAATGGTACCTTTTGCCGTGAACGGCAGAGTTACTTTTTTGAATTAAAGCTTATGCCGTGGACGGCAGAGTTGCTTTGTTGAATAAGAACCTTCTGCCGTAGACGGCAGACTTCCTTAAAGAAGTGGAATCTTCCGCCGTGCACGGCAGAGTTACTTATTGAATTGGAATCGTCTGCCGTAGACGGCAGAGTTGCTTTTTTGAATTGGAATCTTCCGCCGTGCACGGCAGAGGTACTTATTGAATTGGAATCGTCTGCCGTAGACTGCAGAGTAGCTTATTTGAAATGATACCTTCTGCCGTGCACGGCAGAGTTGCTTTTTTGAATTAAAACTTCTGCCGTGCACGGCAGAGTTACTTATTGAATTGGAATCGTCTGCCGTAGACGGCAGAGTTGCTTTTTTGAATTGGAATCTTCCGCCGTGCACGGCAGAGGTACTTATTGAATTGGAATTGTCCGCCGTTGACGGCAGAGTAGCTTATTTGAAATGATACCTTCTGCCGTGGACGGCAGAATTGCTTTTTTGAATTAAAACTTCTGCCGTGGACGGCAGAGTTGCTTTGTTAAATTGGAATCTTCCGCCGTGCACGGCAGTGTTACTTATTGAATTATATCGTCCGCCGTAGACGGCAGAGTAGCTTATTTGAAATGGTATCTTTTGCCGTGAACGGCAGAGTTACTTTTTTGAATTAAAACTTATGCCGTGGACGGCAGAGTTGCTTTGTTGAATAAGAACCTTCTGCCGTAGACGGCAGACTTCCTTATAGAATTGGAATCTTCCGCCGTGCACGGCAGAGTTACTTATTGAATTGGAATCGTCTGCCGTAGACGGCAGACTTCCTTATAGAATTGTAATCTTTCGCCGTGCACGGCAGAGTTACTTATTGAATTGGAATCGTCTGCCGTGGACGGTAGAGTAGCTTATTTGAAATGGTAACTTTTGCCGTGAACGGCAGAGTTACTTTTTTGAATTAAAACTTCTGCCGTGGACGGCAGAGTTGCTTTGTTGAATTGGAATCTTCCGCCGTGCACGGCAGTGTTACTTATTGAATTGGAATCGTCCGCCGTAGACGGCAGAGTAGCTTATTTGAAATGGTATCTTTTGCCGTGAATGGCAGAGTTACTTTTTTGAATTAAAACTTCTGCCGTGGACGGCAGAGTTGCTTTGTTGAATAAGAACCTTCTGCCGTAGACGGCAGACTTCCTTATAGAATTGGATTCTTCCGCCGTGCACGGCAGAGTTACTTATTGAATTGGAATCTTCTGCCGTAGACGGCAGAGTTGCTTTTTTGAATTGGAATCTTCCGCCGTGCACGGCAGAGGTACTTATTGAATTGGAATCGTCCGCCGTTGACGGCAGAGTAGCTTATTTAAAATGAGACCTTCTGCCGTGGACGGCAGAGTTGCTTTTTTGAATTAAAACTTCTGCCGTGGACGGCAGAGTTGCTTTGTTGAATAAAAAACTTCTGCCGTAGACGGCAGACTTCCTTGTAGAATTGGAATCTTCCGCCGTGCACGGCAGAGTTACTTATTGAATTGGAATCGTCTGCCGTAGACGGCAGAGTTGCTTTTTTGAATTGGAATCTTTCGCCGTGCACGGCAGAGGTACTTATTGAAATGGAATCGTCTGCCGTAGACGGCAGAGTAGCTTATTTGAAATGATACCTTCTGCCGTGGACGGCAGAGTTGCTTTTTTGAATTAAAACTTCTGCCGTGGACGGCAGAGTTGCTTTGTTGAATAAGAACCTTCTGCCGTAGACGGCAGACTTCCTTATAGAATTAGAATTTTCCGCCGTGCACGGCAGAGTTACTTATTGAAATGGAATCGTCTGCCGTAGACGGCAGAGTTGCTTTTTTGAATTGGAATCTTCCGCCGTGCACGGCAGAGGTACTTATTGAAATGGAATCGTCTGCCGTAGACGGCAGAGTAGCTTATCTGAAATGGTATCTTTCGCCGTGAACGGCAGAGTTACTTTTTTGAATTAAAACTTCTGCCGTGGACGGCAGAGTTGCTTTGTTGAATTGAAATCTTCCGCCGTGCACGGCAGTGTTACTTATTGAATTGGAATCGTCCGCCGTAGACGGCAGAGTAGCTTATTTGAAATGGTATCTTTTGCCGTGAACGGCAGAGTTACTTTTTTGAATTAAACTTATGCCGTGGACGGCAGAGTTGCTTTGTTGAATAAGAACCTTCTGCCGTAGACGGCAGACTTCCTTATAGAATTGGATTCTTCCGCCGTGCACGGCGGAGTTACTTATTGAATTGGAATCTTCTGCCGTAGACGGCAGAGTTGCTTTTTTGAATTGGAATCTTCCGCCGTGCACGGCAGTGTTACTTATTGAATTGGAATCGTCCGCCGTAGACGGCAGAGTAGCTTATTTGAAATGGTATCTTTTGCCGTGAACGGCAGAGTTACTTTTTTGAATTAAAACTTCTGCCGTGGACGGCAGAGTTGCTTTGTTAAATAAGAACCTTCTGCCGTAGACGGCAGACTTCCTTATAGAATTGGATTCTTCCGCCGTGCACGGCAGAGTTACTGATTGAATTGGAATCTTCTGCCGTAGACGGCAGAGTTGCTTTTTTGAATTGGAATCTTCCGCCGTGCACGGCAGAGGTACTTATTGAATTGGAATCGTCTGCCGTAGACGGCAGAGTAGCTTATTTGAAATGATACCTTCTGCCGTGGACGGCAGAGTTGCTTTGTTGAATAAGAACCTTCTGCCGTAGACGGCAGACTTCCTTATAGAATTGGAATCTTCCGCCGTGCACGGCAGAGTTACTTATTGAATTGGAATCGTCTGCCGTAGACGGCAGAGTTGCTTTTTTGAATTGGAATCTTCCGCCGTGCACGGCAGAGGTACTTATTGAATTGGAATCGTCTGCCGTAGACGGCAGAGTAGCTAAGTTGGAATGATACCTTCTGCGGTGGACGGCAGAGTTGCTTTTTTGAACTAAAACTTCTGCCGTGGACGGCAGAGTTACTTTTTTGAATTAAAACTTATGCCGTGGACGGCAGAGTTGCTTTGTTGAATAAGAACCTTCTGCCGTAGACGGCAGACTTCCTTATAGAATTGGAATCTTCCGCCGTGCACGGCAGAGTTACTTATTGAATTGGAATCGTCTGCCGTAGACGGCAGAGTTGCTTTTTTGAATTGGAATCTTCCGCCGTGCACGGCAGAGGTACTTATTGAATTGGAATCGTCTGCCGTAGACGGCAGAGTAGCTTATTTGAAATGGTACCTTTTGCCGTGAACGGCAGAGTTACTTTTTTGAATTAAAGCTTATGCCGTGGACGGCAGAGTTGCTTTGTTGAATAAGAACCTTCTGCCGTAGACGGCAGACTTCCTTATAGAATTGGAATCTTCCGCCGTGCACGGCAGAGTTACTTATTGAATTGGAATCGTCTGCCGTAGACGGCAGAGTTGCTTTTTTGAATTGGAATCTTCCGCCGTGCACGGCAGAGGTACTTATTGAATTGGAATCGTCTGCCGTAGACGGCAGAGTAGCTTTTTTGAAATGATTCCTTCTGCCGTGGACGGCAGAGTTGCTTTTTTGAATTAAAACTTCTGCCGTGGACGGCAGAGTTGCTTTGTTGAATTGGAATCTTCCGCCGAGCACGGCAGAGTTACTTATTGAATTGGAATCGTCTGCCGTAGACGGCAGAGTAGCTTATTTGAAATGGTACCTTTTGCCGTGAACGGCAGAGTCACTTTTTTGAATTAAAACTTATGCCGTGGACGGCAGAGTTGCTTTGTTGAATAAGAACCTTCTGCCGTAGACGGCAGACTTCCTTATAGAATTGGAATCTTCCGCCGTGCACGGCAGAGTTACTTATTGAATTGTAATCGTCTGCCGTAGACGGCAGACTTCCTTATAGAATTGTAATCTTTCGCCGTGCACGGCAGAGTTACTTATTGAATTGGAATCGTCTGCCGTAGACGGCAGAGTAGCTTATTTGAAATGGTACCTTTTGCCGTGAACGGCAGAGTTACTTTTTTGAATTAAAACTTATGCCATGGACGGCAGAGTTGCTTTGTTGAATAAGAACCTTCTGCCGTAGACGGCAGACTTCCTTAAAGAAGTGGAATCTTCCGCCGTGCACGGCAGAGTTACTTATTGAATTGGAATCGTCTGCCGTAGACGGCAGAGTTGCTTTTTTGAATTGGAATCTTCCGCCGTGCACGGCAGAGGTACTTATTGAATTGGAATCGTCTGCCGTAGACTGCAGAGTAGCTTATTTGAAATGATACCTTCTGCCGTGCACGGCAGAGTTGCTTTTTTGAATTAAAACTTCTGCCGTGCACGGCAGAGTTACTTATTGAATTGGAATCGTCTGCCGTAGACGGCAGAGTTGCTTTTTTGAATTGGAATCTTCCGCCGTGCACGGCAGAGGTACTTATTGAATTGGAATTGTCCGCCGTTGACGGCAGAGTAGCTTATTTGAAATGATACCTTCTGCCGTGGACGGCAGAATTGCTTTTTTGAATTAAAACTTCTGCCGTGGACGGCAGAGTTGCTTTGTTAAATTGGAATCTTCCGCCGTGCACGGCAGTGTTACTTATTGAATTATATCGTCCGCCGTAGACGGCAGAGTAGCTTATTTGAAATGGTATCTTTTGCCGTGAACGGCAGAGTTACTTTTTTGAATTAAAACTTATGCCGTGAACGGCAGAGTTGCTTTGTTGAATAAGAACCTTCTGCCGTAGACGGCAGACTTCCTTATAGAATTGGAATCTTCCGCCGTGCACGGCAGAGTTACTTATTGAATTGGAATCGTCTGCCGTAGACGGCAGAGTTGCTTTTTTGAATTGAAATCTTCCGCCGTGCACGGCAGAGGTACCTATTGAATTGGAATCGTCCGCCGTTGACGGCAGAGTAGCTTATTTAAAATGATACCTTCTGCCGTGGACGGCAGAGTTGCTTTTTTGAATTTAAAAATCTGCCGTGGACGGCAGAGTTGCTTTGTTGAATTGGAATCTTCCGCCGTGCACGGCAGTGTTACTTATTGAATTGGAATCGTCTGCCGTAGACGGCAGAGTTGCTTTTTTGAATTGGAATCTTCCGCCGTGCACGGCAGAGGTACTTATTGAATTGGAATCGTCTGCCGTAGACGGCAGAGTAGCTTATTTGAAATGATACCTTCTGCCGTGGACGGCAGAGTTGCTTTTTTGAATTAAAACTTCTGCCGTGGACGGCAGAGTTGCTTTGTTGAATAAGAACCTTCTGCCGTAGACGGCAGACTTCCTTATAGAATTGGAATCTTCCGCCGTGCACGGCAGAGTTACTTATTGAATTGGAATCGTCTGCCGTAGACGGCAGACTTCCTTATAGAATTGTAATCTTTCGCCGTGCACGGCAGAGTTACTTATTGAATTGGAATCGTCTGCCGTGGACGGCAGAGTAGCTTATTTGAAATGGTACCTTTTGCCGTGAACGGCAGAGTTACTTTTTTGAATTAAAACTTCTGCCGTGGACGGCAGAGTTGCTTTGTTGAATTGGAATCTTCCGCCGTGCACGGCAGTGTTACTTATTGAATTGGAATCGTCCGCCGTAGACGGCAGAGTAGCTTATTTGAAATGGTATCTTTTGCCGTGAATGGCAGAGTTACTTTTTTGAATTAAAACTTCTGCCGTGGACGGCAGAGTTGCTTTGTTGAATAAGAACCTTCTGCCGTAGACGGCAGACTTCCTTATAGAATTGGATTCTTCCGCCGTGCACGGCAGAGTTACTTATTGAATTGGAATCTTCTGCCGTAGACGGCAGAGTTGCTTTTTTGAATTGGAATCTTCCGCCGTGCACGGCAGAGGTACTTATTGAATTGGAATCGTCCGCCGTTGACGGCAGAGTAGCTTATTTAAAATGAGACCTTCTGCCGTGGACGGCAGAGTTGCTTTTTTGAATTAAAACTTCTGCCGTGGACGGCAGAGTTGCTTTGTTGAATAAAAAACTTCTGCCGTAGACGGCAGACTTCCTTATAGAATTGGAATCTTCCGCCGTGCACGGCAGAGTTACTTATTGAATTGGAATCGTCTGCCGTAGACGGCAGAGTTGCTTTTTTGAATTGGAATCTTTCGCCGTGCACGGCAGAGGTACTTATTGAAATGGAATCGTCTGCCGTAGACGGCAGAGTAGCTTATTTGAAATGATACCTTCTGCCGTGGACGGCAGAGTTGCTTTTTTGAATTAAAACTTCTGCCGTGGACGGCAGAGTTGCTTTGTTGAATAAGAACCTTCTGCCGTAGACGGCAGACTTCCTTATAGAATTAGAATTTTCCGCCGTGCACGGCAGAGTTACTTATTGAAATGGAATCGTCTGCCGTAGACGGCAGAGTTGCTTTTTTGAATTGGAATCTTCCGCCGTGCACGGCAGAGGTACTTATTGAAATGGAATCGTCTGCCGTAGACGGCAGAGTAGCTTATCTGAAATGGTATCTTTCGCCGTGAACGGCAGAGTTACTTTTTTGAATTAAAACTTCTGCCGTGGACGGCAGAGTTGCTTTGTTGAATTGAAATCTTCCGCCGTGCACGGCAGTGTTACTTATTGAATTGGAATCGTCCGCCGTAGACGGCAGAGTAGCTTATTTGAAATGGTATCTTTTGCCGTGAACGGCAGAGTTACTTTTTTGAATTAAACTTATGCCGTGGACGGCAGAGTTGCTTTGTTGAATAAGAACCTTCTGCCGTAGACGGCAGACTTCCTTATAGAATTGGATTCTTCCGCCGTGCACGGCGGAGTTACTTATTGAATTGGAATCTTCTGCCGTAGACGGCAGAGTTGCTTTTTTGAATTGGAATCTTCCGCCGTGCACGGCAGTGTTACTTATTGAATTGGAATCGTCCGCCGTAGACGGCAGAGTAGCTTATTTGAAATGGTATCTTTTGCCGTGAACGGCAGAGTTACTTTTTTGAATTAAAACTTCTGCCGTGGACGGCAGAGTTGCTTTGTTAAATAAGAACCTTCTGCCGTAGACGGCAGACTTCCTTATAGAATTGGATTCTTCCGCCGTGCACGGCAGAGTTACTGATTGAATTGGAATCTTCTGCCGTAGACGGCAGAGTTGCTTTTTTGAATTGGAATCTTCCGCCGTGCACGGCAGAGGTACTTATTGAATTGGAATCGTCTGCCGTAGACGGCAGAGTAGCTTATTTGAAATGATACCTTCTGCCGTGGACGGCAGAGTTGCTTTGTTGAATAAGAACCTTCTGCCGTAGACGGCAGACTTCCTTATAGAATTGGAATCTTCCGCCGTGCACGGCAGAGTTACTTATTGAATTGGAATCGTCTGCCGTAGACGGCAGAGTTGCTTTTTTGAATTGGAATCTTCCGCCGTGCACGGCAGAGGTACTTATTGAATTGGAATCGTCTGCCGTAGACGGCAGAGTAGCTAAGTTGGAATGATACCTTCTGCGGTGGACGGCAGAGTTGCTTTTTTGAACTAAAACTTCTGCCGTGGACGGCAGAGTTACTTTTTTGAATTAAAACTTATGCCGTGGACGGCAGAGTTGCTTTGTTGAATAAGAACCTTCTGCCGTAGACGGCAGACTTCCTTATAGAATTGGAATCTTCCGCCGTGCACGGCAGAGTTACTTATTGAATTGGAATCGTCTGCCGTAGACGGCAGAGTTGCTTTTTTGAATTGAAATCTTCCGCCGTGCACGGCAGAGGTACCTATTGAATTGGAATCGTCCGCCGTTGACGGCAGAGTAGCTTATTTAAAATGATACCTTCTGCCGTGGACGGCAGAGTTGCTTTTTTGAATTTAAAAATCTGCCGTGGACGGCAGAGTTGCTTTGTTGAATTGGAATCTTCCGCCGTGCACGGCAGTGTTACTTATTGAATTGGAATCGTCTGCCGTAGACGGCAGAGTTGCTTTTTTGAATTGGAATCTTCCGCCGTGCACGGCAGAGGTACTTATTGAATTGGAATCGTCTGCCGTAGACGGCAGAGTAGCTTATTTGAAATGATACCTTCTGCCGTGGACGGCAGAGTTGCTTTTTTGAATTAAAACTTCTGCCGTGGACGGCAGAGTTGCTTTGTTGAATAAGAACCTTCTGCCGTAGACGGCAGACTTCCTTATAGAATTGGAATCTTCCGCCGTGCACGGCAGAGTTACTTATTGAATTGGAATCGTCTGCCGTAGACGGCAGACTTCCTTATAGAATTGTAATCTTTCGCCGTGCACGGCAGAGTTACTTATTGAATTGGAATCGTCTGCCGTGGACGGCAGAGTAGCTTATTTGAAATGGTACCTTTTGCCGTGAACGGCAGAGTTACTTTTTTGAATTAAAACTTCTGCCGTGGACGGCAGAGTTGCTTTGTTGAATTGGAATCTTCCGCCGTGCACGGCAGTGTTACTTATTGAATTGGAATCGTCCGCCGTAGACGGCAGAGTAGCTTATTTGAAATGGTATCTTTTGCCGTGAATGGCAGAGTTACTTTTTTGAATTAAAACTTCTGCCGTGGACGGCAGAGTTGCTTTGTTGAATAAGAACCTTCTGCCGTAGACGGCAGACTTCCTTATAGAATTGGATTCTTCCGCCGTGCACGGCAGAGTTACTTATTGAATTGGAATCTTCTGCCGTAGACGGCAGAGTTGCTTTTTTGAATTGAAATCTTCCGCCGTGCACGGCAGAGGTACTTATTGAATTGGAATCGTCCGCCGTTGACGGCAGAGTAGCTTATTTAAAATGAGACCTTCTGCCGTGGACGGCAGAGTTGCTTTTTTGAATTAAAACTTCTGCCGTGGACGGCAGAGTTGCTTTGTTGAATAAAAAACTTCTGCCGTAGACGGCAGACTTCCTTATAGAATTGGAATCTTCCGCCGTGCACGGCAGAGTTACTTATTGAATTGGAATCGTCTGCCGTAGACGGCAGAGTTGCTTTTTTGAATTGGAATCTTTCGCCGTGCACGGCAGAGGTACTTATTGAAATGGAATCGTCTGCCGTAGACGGCAGAGTAGCTTATTTGAAATGATACCTTCTGCCGTGGACGGCAGAGTTGCTTTTTTGAATTAAAACTTCTGCCGTGGACGGCAGAGTTGCTTTGTTGAATAAGAACCCTCTGCCGTAGACGGCAGACTTCCTTATAGAATTAGAATTTTCCGCCGTGCACGGCAGAGTTACTTATTGAAATGGAATCGTCTGCCGTAGACGGCAGAGTTGCTTTTTTGAATTGGAATCTTCCGCCGTGCACGGCAGAGGTACTTATTGAAATGGAATCGTCTGCCGTAGACGGCAGAGTAGCTTATCTGAAATGGTATCTTTCGCCGTGAACGGCAGAGTTACTTTTTTGAATTAAAACTTCTGCCGTGGACGGCAGAGTTGCTTTGTTGAATTGAAATCTTCCGCCGTGCACGGCAGTGTTACTTATTGAATTGGAATCGTCCGCCGTAGACGGCAGAGTAGCTTATTTGAAATGGTATCTTTTGCCGTGAACGGCAGAGTTACTTTTTTGAATTAAACTTATGCCGTGGACGGCAGAGTTGCTTTGTTGAATAAGAACCTTCTGCCGTAGACGGCAGACTTCCTTATAGAATTGGATTCTTCCGCCGTGCACGGCGGAGTTACTTATTGAATTGGAATCTTCTGCCGTAGACGGCAGAGTTGCTTTTTTGAATTGGAATCTTCCGCCGTGCACGGCAGTGTTACTTATTGAATTGGAATCGTCCGCCGTAGACGGCAGAGTAGCTTATTTGAAATGGTATCTTTTGCCGTGAACGGCAGAGTTACTTTTTTGAATTAAAACTTCTGCCGTGGACGGCAGAGTTGCTTTGTTAAATAAGAACCTTCTGCCGTAGACGGCAGACTTCCTTATAGAATTGGATTCTTCCGCCGTGCACGGCAGAGTTACTGATTGAATTGGAATCTTCTGCCGTAGACGGCAGAGTTGCTTTTTTGAATTGGAATCTTCCGCCGTGCACGGCAGAGGTACTTATTGAATTGGAATCGTCTGCCGTAGACGGCAGAGTAGCTTATTTGAAATGATACCTTCTGCCGTGGACGGCAGAGTTGCTTTGTTGAATAAGAACCTTCTGCCGTAGACGGCAGACTTCCTTATAGAATTGGAATCTTCCGCCGTGCACGGCAGAGTTACTTATTGAATTGGAATCGTCTGCCGTAGACGGCAGAGTTGCTTTTTTGAATTGGAATCTTCCGCCGTGCACGGCAGAGGTACTTATTGAATTGGAATCGTCTGCCGTAGACGGCAGAGTAGCTAAGTTGGAATGATACCTTCTGCGGTGGACGGCAGAGTTGCTTTTTTGAACTTAAACTTCTGCCGTGGACGGCAGAGTTACTTTTTTGAATTAAAACTTATGCCGTGGACGGCAGAGTTGCTTTGTTGAATAAGAACCTTCTGCCGTAGACGGCAGACTTCCTTATAGAATTGGAATCTTCCGCCGTGCACGGCAGAGTTACTTATTGAATTGGAATCGTCTGCCGTAGACGGCAGAGTTGCTTTTTTGAATTGGAATCTTTCGCCGTGCACGGCAGAGGTACTTATTGAAATGGAATCGTCTGCCGTAGACGGCAGAGTAGCTTATTTGAAATGATACCTTCTGCCGTGGACGGCAGAGTTGCTTTTTTGAATTAAAACTTCTGCCGTGGACGGCAGAGTTGCTTTGTTGAATAAGAACCCTCTGCCGTAGACGGCAGACTTCCTTATAGAATTAGAATTTTCCGCCGTGCACGGCAGAGTTACTTATTGAAATGGAATCGTCTGCCGTAGACGGCAGAGTTGCTTTTTTGAATTGGAATCTTCCGCCGTGCACGGCAGAGGTACTTATTGAAATGGAATCGTCTGCCGTAGACGGCAGAGTAGCTTATCTGAAATGGTATCTTTCGCCGTGAACGGCAGAGTTACTTTTTTGAATTAAAACTTCTGCCGTGGACGGCAGAGTTGCTTTGTTGAATTGAAATCTTCCGCCGTGCACGGCAGTGTTACTTATTGAATTGGAATCGTCCGCCGTAGACGGCAGAGTAGCTTATTTGAAATGGTATCTTTTGCCGTGAACGGCAGAGTTACTTTTTTGAATTAAACTTATGCCGTGGACGGCAGAGTTGCTTTGTTGAATAAGAACCTTCTGCCGTAGACGGCAGACTTCCTTATAGAATTGGATTCTTCCGCCGTGCACGGCGGAGTTACTTATTGAATTGGAATCTTCTGCCGTAGACGGCAGAGTTGCTTTTTTGAATTGGAATCTTCCGCCGTGCACGGCAGTGTTACTTATTGAATTGGAATCGTCCGCCGTAGACGGCAGAGTAGCTTATTTGAAATGGTATCTTTTGCCGTGAACGGCAGAGTTACTTTTTTGAATTAAAACTTCTGCCGTGGACGGCAGAGTTGCTTTGTTAAATAAGAACCTTCTGCCGTAGACGGCAGACTTCCTTATAGAATTGGATTCTTCCGCCGTGCACGGCAGAGTTACTGATTGAATTGGAATCTTCTGCCGTAGACGGCAGAGTTGCTTTTTTGAATTGGAATCTTCCGCCGTGCACGGCAGAGGTACTTATTGAATTGGAATCGTCTGCCGTAGACGGCAGAGTAGCTTATTTGAAATGATACCTTCTGCCGTGGACGGCAGAGTTGCTTTGTTGAATAAGAACCTTCTGCCGTAGACGGCAGACTTCCTTATAGAATTGGAATCTTCCGCCGTGCACGGCAGAGTTACTTATTGAATTGGAATCGTCTGCCGTAGACGGCAGAGTTGCTTTTTTGAATTGGAATCTTCCGCCGTGCACGGCAGAGGTACTTATTGAATTGGAATCGTCTGCCGTAGACGGCAGAGTAGCTAAGTTGGAATGATACCTTCTGCGGTGGACGGCAGAGTTGCTTTTTTGAACTTAAACTTCTGCCGTGGACGGCAGAGTTACTTTTTTGAATTAAAACTTATGCCGTGGACGGCAGAGTTGCTTTGTTGAATAAGAACCTTCTGCCGTAGACGGCAGACTTCCTTATAGAATTGGAATCTTCCGCCGTGCACGGCAGAGTTACTTATTGAATTGGAATCGTCTGCCGTAGACGGCAGAGTAGCTTATTTGAAATGGTACCTTTTGCCGTGACCGGCAGAGTCACTTTTTTGAATTAAAACTTATGCCGTGGACGGCAGAGTTGCTTTGTTGAATAAGAACCTTCTGCCGTAGACGGCAGACTTCCTTAAAGAATTGGAATCTTCCGCCGTGCACGGCAGAGTTACTTATTGAATTGGAATCGTCTGCCGTAGACGGCAGAGTTGCTTTTTTGAATTGGAATCTTCCGCCGTGCACGGCAGAGTTACTTATTGAATTGGAATCGTCTGCCGTAGACGGCAGAGTTGCTTTTTTGAAATGATACCTTCTGCCGTGGACGGCAGAGTTGCTTTTTTGAATTAAAACTTCTGCCGTGGACGGCAGAGTTGCTTTGTTGAATAAGAACCTTCTGCCGTAGACGGCAGACTTCCTTATAGAATTGGAATCTTCCGCCGTGCACGGCAGAGTTACTTATTGAATTGGAATCGTCTGCCGTAGACGGCAGACTTCCTTATAGAATTGTAATCTTTCGCCGTGCACGGCAGAGTTACTTATTGAATTGGAATCGTCTGCCGTAGACGGCAGAGTTGCTTTTTTGAATTGGAATCTTTCGCCGTGCACGGCAGAGGTACTTATTGAAATGGAATCGTCTGCCGTAGACGGCAGAGTAGCTTATTTGAAATGATACCTTCTGCCGTGGACGGCAGAGTTGCTTTTTTGAATTAAAACTTCTGCCGTGGACGGCAGAGTTGCTTTGTTGAATAAGAACCTTCTGCCGTAGACGGCAGACTTCCTTATAGAATTAGAATCTTCCGCCGTGCACGGCAGAGTTACTTATTGAATTGGAATCGTCTGCCGTAGACAGCAGAGTTGCTTTTTTGAATTGGAATCTTCCGCCGTGCACGGCAGAGGTACTTATTGAAATGGAATCGTCTGCCGTAGACGGCAGAGAAGCTTATCTGAAATGGTACCTTTTGCCGTGAACGGCAGAGTTACTTTTTTGAATTAAAACTTCTGCCGTGGACGGCAGAGTTGCTTTGTTGAATTGGAATCTTCCGCCATGCACGGCAGTGTTACTTATTGAATTGGAATCGTCCGCCGTAGACGGCAGAGTAGCTTATTTGAAATGGTATCTTTTGCCGTGAACGGCAGAGTTACTTTGTTGAATTAAAACTTATGCCGTGGACGGCAGAGTTGCTTTGTTGAATAAGAACCTTCTGCCGTAGACGGCAGACTTCCTTATAGAATTGGATTCTTCCGCCGTGCACGGCAGAGTTACTTATTGAATTGGAATCTTCTGCCGTAGACGGCAGAGTTGCTTTTTTGAATTGGAATCTTCCGCCGTGCACGGCAGAGGTACTTATTGAATAGGAATTGTCTGCCGTAGACGGCAGAGTTGCTTTTTTGAATTGGAATCTTTCGCCGTGCACGGCAGAGGTACTTATTGAAATGGAATCGTCTGCCGTAGACGGCAGAGTAGCTTATTTGAAATGATACCTTCTGCCGTGGACGGCAGAGTTGCTTTTTTGAATTAAAACTTCTGCCGTGGACGGCAGAGTTGCTTTGTTGAATAAGAACCTTCTGCCGTAGACGGCAGACTTCCTTATAGAATTAGAATCTTCCGCCGTGCACGGCAGAGTTACTTATTGAATTGGAATCGTCTGCCGTAGACAGCAGAGTTGCTTTTTTGAATTGGAATCTTCCGCCGTGCACGGCAGAGGTACTTATTGAAATGGAATCGTCTGCCGTAGACGGCAGAGTAGCTTATCTGAAATGGTACCTTTTGCCGTGAACGGCAGAGTTACTTTTTTGAATTAAAACTTCTGCCGTGGACGGCAGAGTTGCTTTGTTGAATAAGAACCTTCTGCCGTAGACGGCAGACTTCCTTATAGAATTGGATTCTTCCGCCGTGCACGGCAGAGTTACTTATTGAATTGGAATCTTCTGCCGTAGACGGCAGAGTTGCTTTTTTGAATTGGAATCTTCCGCCGTGCACGGCAGAGGTACTTATTGAATTGGAATCGTCTGCCGTAGACGGCAGAGTAGCTTATTTGATATGATACCTTCTGCCGTGGACGGCAGAGTTGCTTTGTTGAATAAGAACCTTCTGCCGTAGACGGCAGACTTCCTTATAGAATTGGATTCTTCCGCCGTGCACGGCAGAGTTACTTATTGAATTGGAATCTTCTGCCGTAGACGGCAGAGTTGCTTTGTTGAATTGAAATCTTCCGCCGTGCACGGCAGTGTTACTTATTGAATTGGAATCGTCCGCCGTAGACGGCAGAGTAGCTTATTTGAAATGGTATCTTTTGCCGTGAACGGCAGAGTTACTTTTTTGAATTAAAACTTCTGCCGTGGACGGCAGAGTTGCTTTGTTGAATAAGAACCTTCTGCCGAAGACGGCAGACTTCCTTATAGAATTGGATTCTTCCGCCGTGCACGGCAGAGTTTCTTATTGAATTGGAATCTTCTGCCGTAGACGGCAGAGTTGCTTTTTTGAATTGGAATCTTCCGCCGTGCACGGCAGAGGTACTTATTGAATTGGAATCGTCTGCCGTAGACGGCAGAGTAGCTGATTTGAAATGATACCTTCTGCCGTGGACGGCAGAGTTGCTTTTTTGAATTAAAACTTCTGCCGTGGACGGCAGAGTTGCTTTGTTGAATTGGAATCTTCCGCCGTGCACGGCAGAGTTACTTATTGAATTGGAATCGTCTGCCGTAGACGGCAGAGTAGCTTATTTGAAATGGTACCTTTTGCCGTGAACGGCAGAGTCACTTTTTTGAATTAAAACTTATGCCGTGGACGGCAGAGTTGCTTTGTTGAATAAGAACCTTCTGCCGTAGACGGCAGACTTCCTTATAGAATTAGAATCTTCCGCCGCGCACGGCAGAGTTACTTATTGAATTGGAATCGTCTGCCGTAGACAGCAGAGTTGCTTTTTTGAATCTTCCGCCGTGCACGGCAGAGGTACTTATTGAAATGGAATCGTCTGCCGTAGACGGCAGAGTAGCTTATCTGAAATGGTACCTTTTGCCGTGAACGGCAGAGTTACTTTTTTGAATTAAAACTTCTGCCGTGGACGGCAGAGTTGCTTTGTTGAATAAAAAACTTCTGCCGTAGACAGCAGACTTCCTTATAGAATTGGAATCTTCCGCCGTGCACGGCAGAGTTACTTATTGAATTGGAATCGTCTGCCGTAGACGGCAGAGTTGCTTTTTTGAATTGGAATCTTTCGCCGTGCACGGCAGAGGTACTTATTGAAATGGAATCGTCTGCCGTAGACGGCAGAGTAGCTTATTTGAAATGATACCTTCTGCCGTGGACGGCAGAGTTGCTTTTTTAAATTAAAACTTCTGCCGTGGACGGCAGAGTTGCTTTGTTGAATAAGAACCTTCTGCCGTAGACGGCAGACTTCCTTATAGAATTGGAATCTTCCGCCGTGCACGGCAGTGTTACTTTTTGAATTGGAATCGTCTGCCGTAGACGGCAGACTTCCTTATAGAATTGTTATCTTTCGCCGTGCACGGCAGAGTTACTTTTTGAATTGGAATCGTCTGCCGTGGACGGCAGAGTAGCTTATTTGAAATGGTACCTTTTGCCGTGAACGGCAGAGTTACTTTTTTAAATTAAAACTTCTGCCGTGGACGGCAGAGTTGCTTTGTTGAATTGGAATCTTCCGCCGTGCACGGCAGTGTTACTTATTGAATTGGAATCGTCCGCCGTAGACGGCAGAGTAGCTTATTTGAAATGGTATGTTTTGCCGTGAACGGCAGAGTTACTTTTTTGAATTAAAACTTATGCCGTGGACGGCAGAGTTGCTTTGTTGAATAAGAACCTTCTGCCGTAGACGGCAGACTTCCTTATAGAATTGGATTCTTCCGCCGTGCACGGCGGAGTTACTTATTGAATTGGAATCGTCTGCCGTAGACGGCAGAGTTGCTTTTTTGAATAGGAATCTTCCGCCGTGCACGGCAGAGCTACTTATTGAATTGGAATCGTCCGCCGTTGACGGCAGAGTAGCTTATTTAAAATAATACCTTCTGCCGTGGACGGCAGAGTTGCTTTTTTGAATTAAAACTTCTGCCGTGGAAGGCAGAGTTGCTTTGTTGAATAAGAACCTTCTGCCATAGACGGCAGACTTCCTTATAGAATTGGAATCTTCCGCCGTGCACGGCAGAGTTACTTATTGATTTGGAATCGTCTGCCGTAGACGGCAGAGTAGCTTATTTAAAATGGTACCTTCTGCCGTGCCCGGCAGAGGTACTTATTAAATTGGAATCGTCCGCCGTAGACGGCAGAGTTGCTTTTTTGAATTGGAATCTTCCGCCGTGCACGGCAGAGGTACTTATTGAATTGGAATCGTCTGCCGTAGACGGCAGAGTTGCTAAGTTGGAATGATACCTTCTGCGGTGGACGGCAGAGTTGCTTTTTTGAACTAAAACTTCTGCCGTGGACGGCAGAGTTGCTTTGTTGAATAAGAACCTTCTGCCGTAGACGGCAGACTTCCTTATAGAATTGGAATCTTCCGCCGTGCACGGCAGAGTTACTTATTGAATTGGAATCGTCTGCCGTAGACGGCAGAGTAGCTTATTTGAAATGGTACCTTTTGCCGTGACCGGCAGAGTCACTTTTTTGAATTAAAACTTCTGCCGTGGACGGCAGAGTTGCTTTGTTAAATAAGAACCTTCTGCCGTAGACGGCAGACTTCCTTATAGAATTGGATTCTTCCGCCGTGCACGGCAGAGTTACTGATTGAATTGGAATCTTCTGCCGTAGACGGCAGAGTTGCTTTTTTGAATTGGAATCTTCCGCCGTGCACGGCAGAGGTACTTATTGAATTGGAATCGTCTGCCGTAGACGGCAGAGTAGCTTATTTGAAATGATACCTTCTGCCGTGGACGGCAGAGTTGCTTTGTTGAATAAGAACCTTCTGCCGTAGACGGCAGACTTCCTTATAGAATTGGAATCTTCCGCCGTGCACGGCAGAGTTACTTATTGAATTGGAATCGTCTGCCGTAGACGGCAGAGTTGCTTTTTTGAATTGGAATCTTCCGCCGTGCACGGCAGAGGTACTTATTGAATTGGAATCGTCTGCCGTAGACGGCAGAGTAGCTAAGTTGGAATGATACCTTCTGCGGTGGACGGCAGAGTTGCTTTTTTGAACTAAAACTTCTGCCGTGGACGGCAGAGTTACTTTTTTGAATTAAAACTTATGCCGTGGACGGCAGAGTTGCTTTGTTGAATAAGAACCTTCTGCCGTAGACGGCAGACTTCCTTATAGAATTGGAATCTTCCGCCGTGCACGGCAGAGTTACTTATTGAATTGGAATCGTCTGCCGTAGACGGCAGAGTAGCTTATTTGAAATGGTACCTTTTGCCGTGAACGGCAGAGTTACTTTTTTGAATTAAAACTTCTGCCGTGGACGGCAGAGTTGCTTTGTTGAATTGGAATCTTCCGCCATGCACGGCAGTGTTACTTATTGAATTGGAATCGTCCGCCGTAGACGGCAGAGTAGCTTATTTGAAATGGTATCTTTTGCCGTGAACGGCAGAGTTACTTTGTTGAATTAAAACTTATGCCGTGGACGGCAGAGTTGCTTTGTTGAATAAGAACCTTCTGCCGTAGACGGCAGACTTCCTTATAGAATTGGATTCTTCCGCCGTGCACGGCAGAGTTACTTATTGAATTGGAATCTTCTGCCGTAGACGGCAGAGTTGCTTTTTTGAATTGGAATCTTCCGCCGTGCACGGCAGAGGTACTTATTGAATAGGAATTGTCTGCCGTAGACGGCAGAGTTGCTTTTTTGAATTGGAATCTTTCGCCGTGCACGGCAGAGGTACTTATTGAAATGGAATCGTCTGCCGTAGACGGCAGAGTAGCTTATTTGAAATGATACCTTCTGCCGTGGACGGCAGAGTTGCTTTTTTGAATTAAAACTTCTGCCGTGGACGGCAGAGTTGCTTTGTTGAATAAGAACCTTCTGCCGTAGACGGCAGACTTCCTTATAGAATTAGAATCTTCCGCCGTGCACGGCAGAGTTACTTATTGAATTGGAATCGTCTGCCGTAGACAGCAGAGTTGCTTTTTTGAATTGGAATCTTCCGCCGTGCACGGCAGAGGTACTTATTGAAATGGAATCGTCTGCCGTAGACGGCAGAGTAGCTTATCTGAAATGGTACCTTTTGCCGTGAACGGCAGAGTTACTTTTTTGAATTAAAACTTCTGCCGTGGACGGCAGAGTTGCTTTGTTGAATAAGAACCTTCTGCCGTAGACGGCAGACTTCCTTATAGAATTGGATTCTTCCGCCGTGCACGGCAGAGTTACTTATTGAATTGGAATCTTCTGCCGTAGACGGCAGAGTTGCTTTTTTGAATTGGAATCTTCCGCCGTGCACGGCAGAGGTACTTATTGAATTGGAATCGTCTGCCGTAGACGGCAGAGTAGCTTATTTGATATGATACCTTCTGCCGTGGACGGCAGAGTTGCTTTGTTGAATAAGAACCTTCTGCCGTAGACGGCAGACTTCCTTATAGAATTGGATTCTTCCGCCGTGCACGGCAGAGTTACTTATTGAATTGGAATCTTCTGCCGTAGACGGCAGAGTTGCTTTGTTGAATTGAAATCTTCCGCCGTGCACGGCAGTGTTACTTATTGAATTGGAATCGTCCGCCGTAGACGGCAGAGTAGCTTATTTGAAATGGTATCTTTTGCCGTGAACGGCAGAGTTACTTTTTTGAATTAAAACTTCTGCCGTGGACGGCAGAGTTGCTTTGTTGAATAAGAACCTTCTGCCGAAGACGGCAGACTTCCTTATAGAATTGGATTCTTCCGCCGTGCACGGCAGAGTTTCTTATTGAATTGGAATCTTCTGCCGTAGACGGCAGAGTTGCTTTTTTGAATTGGAATCTTCCGCCGTGCACGGCAGAGGTACTTATTGAATTGGAATCGTCTGCCGTAGACGGCAGAGTAGCTGATTTGAAATGATACCTTCTGCCGTGGACGGCAGAGTTGCTTTTTTGAATTAAAACTTCTGCCGTGGACGGCAGAGTTGCTTTGTTGAATTGGAATCTTCCGCCGTGCACGGCAGAGTTACTTATTGAATTGGAATCGTCTGCCGTAGACGGCAGAGTAGCTTATTTGAAATGGTACCTTTTGCCGTGAACGGCAGAGTCACTTTTTTGAATTAAAACTTATGCCGTGGACGGCAGAGTTGCTTTGTTGAATAAGAACCTTCTGCCGTAGACGGCAGACTTCCTTATAGAATTGGATTCTTCCGCCGTGCACGGCAGTTACTTATTGAATTGGAATCTTCTGCCGTAGACGGCAGAGTTGCTTTTTTGAATTGGAATCTTCCGCCGTGCACGGCAGAGGTACTTATTGAATAGGAATTGTCTGCCGTAGACGGCAGAGTTGCTTTTTTGAATTGGAATCTTTCGCCGTGCACGGCAGAGGTACTTATTGAAATGGAATCGTCTGCCGTAGACGGCAGAGTAGCTTATTTGAAATGATACCTTCTGCCGTGGACGGCAGAGTTGCTTTTTTGAATTAAAACTTCTGCCGTGGACGGCAGAGTTGCTTTGTTGAATAAGAACCTTCTGCCGTAGACGGCAGACTTCCTTATAGAATTAGAATCTTCCGCCGCGCACGGCAGAGTTACTTATTGAATTGGAATCGTCTGCCGTAGACAGCAGAGTTGCTTTTTTGAATTGGAATCTTCCGCCGTGCACGGCAGAGGTACTTATTGAAATGGAATCGTCTGCCGTAGACGGCAGAGTAGCTTATCTGAAATGGTACCTTTTGCCGTGAACGGCAGAGTTACTTTTTTGAATTAAAACTTCTGCCGTGGACGGCAGAGTTGCTTTGTTGAATAAAAAACTTCTGCCGTAGACAGCAGACTTCCTTATAGAATTGGAATCTTCCGCCGTGCACGGCAGAGTTACTTATTGAATTGGAATCGTCTGCCGTAGACGGCAGAGTTGCTTTTTTGAATTGGAATCTTTCGCCGTGCACGGCAGAGGTACTTATTGAAATGGAATCGTCTGCCGTAGACGGCAGAGTAGCTTATTTGAAATGATACCTTCTGCCGTGGACGGCAGAGTTGCTTTTTTAAATTAAAACTTCTGCCGTGGACGGCAGAGTTGCTTTGTTGAATAAGAACCTTCTGCCGTAGACGGCAGACTTCCTTATAGAATTGGAATCTTCCGCCGTGCACGGCAGTGTTACTTTTTGAATTGGAATCGTCTGCCGTAGACGGCAGACTTCCTTATAGAATTGTTATCTTTCGCCGTGCACGGCAGAGTTACTTTTTGAATTGGAATCGTCTGCCGTGGACGGCAGAGTAGCTTATTTCAAATGGTACCTTTTGCCGTGAACGGCAGAGTTACTTTTTTAAATTAAAACTTCTGCCGTGGACGGCAGAGTTGCTTTGTTGAATTGGAATCTTCCGCCGTGCACGGCAGTGTTACTTATTGAATTGGAATCGTCCGCCGTAGACGGCAGAGTAGCTTATTTGAAATGGTATCTTTTGCCGTGAACGGCAGAGTTACTTTTTTGAATTAAAACTTATGCCGTGGACGGCAGAGTTGCTTTGTTGAATAAGAACCTTCTGCCGTAGACGGCAGACTTCCTTATAGAATTGGATTCTTCCGCCGTGCACGGCGGAGTTACTTATTGAATTGGAATCGTCTGCCGTAGACGGCAGAGTTGCTTTTTTGAATAGGAATCTTCCGCCGTGCACGGCAGAGCTACTTATTGAATTGGAATCGTCCGCCGTTGACGGCAGAGTAGCTTATTTAAAATAATACCTTCTGCCGTGGACGGCAGAGTTGCTTTTTTGAATTAAAACTTCTGCCGTGGAAGGCAGAGTTGCTTTGTTGAATAAGAACCTTCTGCCATAGACGGCAGACTTCCTTATAGAATTGGAATCTTCCGCCGTGCACGGCAGAGTTACTTATTGATTTGGAATCGTCTGCCGTAGACGGCAGAGTAGCTTATTTAAAATGGTACCTTCTGCCGTGCCCGGCAGAGGTACTTATTAAATTGGAATCGTCCGCCGTAGACGGCAGAGTTGCTTTTTTGAATTGGAATCTTCCGCCGTGCACGGCAGAGGTACTTATTGAATTGGAATCGTCTGCCGTAGACGGCAGAGTAGCTAAGTTGGAATGATACCTTCTGCGGTGGACGGCAGAGTTGCTTTTTTGAACTAAAACTTCTGCCGTGGACGGCAGAGTTGCTTTGTTGAATAAGAACCTTCTGCCGTAGACGGCAGACTTCCTTATAGAATTGGAATCTTCCGCCGTGCACGGCAGAGTTACTTATTGAATTGGAATCGTCTGCCGTAGACGGCAGAGTAGCTTATTTGAAATGGTACCTTTTGCCGTGACCGGCAGAGTCACTTTTTTGAATTAAAACTTCTGCCGTGGACGGCAGAGTTGCTTTGTTAAATAAGAACCTTCTGCCGTAGACGGCAGACTTCCTTATAGAATTGGATTCTTCCGCCGTGCACGGCAGAGTTACTGATTGAATTGGAATCTTCTGCCGTAGACGGCAGAGTTGCTTTTTTGAATTGGAATCTTCCGCCGTGCACGGCAGAGGTACTTATTGAATTGGAATCGTCTGCCGTAGACGGCAGAGTAGCTTATTTGAAATGATACCTTCTGCCGTGGACGGCAGAGTTGCTTTGTTGAATAAGAACCTTCTGCCGTAGACGGCAGACTTCCTTATAGAATTGGAATCTTCCGCCGTGCACGGCAGAGTTACTTATTGAATTGGAATCGTCTGCCGTAGACGGCAGAGTTGCTTTTTTGAATTGGAATCTTCCGCCGTGCACGGCAGAGGTACTTATTGAATTGGAATCGTCTGCCGTAGACGGCAGAGTAGCTAAGTTGGAATGATACCTTCTGCGGTGGACGGCAGAGTTGCTTTTTTGAACTAAAACTTCTGCCGTGGACGGCAGAGTTACTTTTTTGAATTAAAACTTATGCCGTGGACGGCAGAGTTGCTTTGTTGAATAAGAACCTTCTGCCGTAGACGGCAGACTTCCTTATAGAATTGGAATCTTCCGCCGTGCACGGCAGAGTTACTTATTGAACTGGAATCGTCTGCCGTAGACGGCAGAGTAGCTTATTTGAAATGGTACCTTTTGCCGTGACCGGCAGAGTCACTTTTTTGAATTAAAACTTATGCCGTGGACGGCAGAGTTGCTTTGTTGAATAAGAACCTTCTGCCGTAGACGGCAGACTTCCTTAAAGAATTGGAATCTTCCGCCGTGCACGGCAGAGTTACTTATTGAATTGGAATCGTCTGCCGTAGACGGCAGAGTTGCTTTTTTGAATTGGAATCTTCCGCCGTGCACGGCAGAGTTACTTATTGAATTGGAATCGTCTGCCGTAGACGGCAGAGTTGCTTTTTTGAAATGATACCTTCTGCCGTGGACGGCAGAGTTGCTTTTTTGAATTAAAACTTCTGCCGTGGACGGCAGAGTTGCTTTGTTGAATAAGAACCTTCTGCCGTAGACGGCAGACTTCCTTATAGAATTGGAATCTTCCGCCGTGCACGGCAGAGTTACTTATTGAATTGGAATCGTCTGCCGTAGACGGCAGACTTCCTTATAGAATTGTAATCTTTCGCCGTGCACGGCAGAGTTACTTATTGAATTGGAATCGTCTGCCGTAGACGGCAGAGTTGCTTTTTTGAATTGGAATCTTTCGCCGTGCACGGCAGAGGTACTTATTGAAATGGAATCGTCTGCCGTAGACGGCAGAGTAGCTTATTTGAAATGATACCTTCTGCCGTGGACGGCAGAGTTGCTTTTTTGAATTAAAACTTCTGCCGTGGACGGCAGAGTTGCTTTGTTGAATAAGAACCTTCTGCCGTAGACGGCAGACTTCCTTATAGAATTAGAATCTTCCGCCGTGCACGGCAGAGTTACTTATTGAATTGGAATCGTCTGCCGTAGACAGCAGAGTTGCTTTTTTGAATTGGAATCTTCCGCCGTGCACGGCAGAGGTACTTATTGAAATGGAATCGTCTGCCGTAGACGGCAGAGAAGCTTATCTGAAATGGTACCTTTTGCCGTGAACGGCAGAGTTACTTTTTTGAATTAAAACTTCTGCCGTGGACGGCAGAGTTGCTTTGTTGAATTGGAATCTTCCGCCATGCACGGCAGTGTTACTTATTGAATTGGAATCGTCCGCCGTAGACGGCAGAGTAGCTTATTTGAAATGGTATCTTTTGCCGTGAACGGCAGAGTTACTTTGTTGAATTAAAACTTATGCCGTGGACGGCAGAGTTGCTTTGTTGAATAAGAACCTTCTGCCGTAGACGGCAGACTTCCTTATAGAATTGGATTCTTCCGCCGTGCACGGCAGAGTTACTTATTGAATTGGAATCTTCTGCCGTAGACGGCAGAGTTGCTTTTTTGAATTGGAATCTTCCGCCGTGCACGGCAGAGGTACTTATTGAATAGGAATTGTCTGCCGTAGACGGCAGAGTTGCTTTTTTGAATTGGAATCTTTCGCCGTGCACGGCAGAGGTACTTATTGAAATGGAATCGTCTGCCGTAGACGGCAGAGTAGCTTATTTGAAATGATACCTTCTGCCGTGGACGGCAGAGTTGCTTTTTTGAATTAAAACTTCTGCCGTGGACGGCAGAGTTGCTTTGTTGAATAAGAACCTTCTGCCGTAGACGGCAGACTTCCTTATAGAATTAGAATCTTCCGCCGTGCACGGCAGAGTTACTTATTGAATTGGAATCGTCTGCCGTAGACAGCAGAGTTGCTTTTTTGAATTGGAATCTTCCGCCGTGCACGGCAGAGGTACTTATTGAAATGGAATCGTCTGCCGTAGACGGCAGAGTAGCTTATCTGAAATGGTACCTTTTGCCGTGAACGGCAGAGTTACTTTTTTGAATTAAAACTTCTGCCGTGGACGGCAGAGTTGCTTTGTTGAATAAGAACCTTCTGCCGTAGACGGCAGACTTCCTTATAGAATTGGATTCTTCCGCCGTGCACGGCAGAGTTACTTATTGAATTGGAATCTTCTGCCGTAGACGGCAGAGTTGCTTTTTTGAATTGGAATCTTCCGCCGTGCACGGCAGAGGTACTTATTGAATTGGAATCGTCTGCCGTAGACGGCAGAGTAGCTTATTTGATATGATACCTTCTGCCGTGGACGGCAGAGTTGCTTTGTTGAATAAGAACCTTCTGCCGTAGACGGCAGACTTCCTTATAGAATTGGATTCTTCCGCCGTGCACGGCAGAGTTACTTATTGAATTGGAATCTTCTGCCGTAGACGGCAGAGTTGCTTTGTTGAATTGAAATCTTCCGCCGTGCACGGCAGTGTTACTTATTGAATTGGAATCGTCCGCCGTAGACGGCAGAGTAGCTTATTTGAAATGGTATCTTTTGCCGTGAACGGCAGAGTTACTTTTTTGAATTAAAACTTCTGCCGTGGACGGCAGAGTTGCTTTGTTGAATAAGAACCTTCTGCCGAAGACGGCAGACTTCCTTATAGAATTGGATTCTTCCGCCGTGCACGGCAGAGTTTCTTATTGAATTGGAATCTTCTGCCGTAGACGGCAGAGTTGCTTTTTTGAATTGGAATCTTCCGCCGTGCACGGCAGAGGTACTTATTGAATTGGAATCGTCTGCCGTAGACGGCAGAGTAGCTGATTTGAAATGATACCTTCTGCCGTGGACGGCAGAGTTGCTTTTTTGAATTAAAACTTCTGCCGTGGACGGCAGAGTTGCTTTGTTGAATTGGAATCTTCCGCCGTGCACGGCAGAGTTACTTATTGAATTGGAATCGTCTGCCGTAGACGGCAGAGTAGCTTATTTGAAATGGTACCTTTTGCCGTGAACGGCAGAGTCACTTTTTTGAATTAAAACTTATGCCGTGGACGGCAGAGTTGCTTTGTTGAATAAGAACCTTCTGCCGTAGACGGCAGACTTCCTTATAGAATTGGATTCTTCCGCCGTGCACGGCAGTTACTTATTGAATTGGAATCTTCTGCCGTAGACGGCAGAGTTGCTTTTTTGAATTGGAATCTTCCGCCGTGCACGGCAGAGGTACTTATTGAATAGGAATTGTCTGCCGTAGACGGCAGAGTTGCTTTTTTGAATTGGAATCTTTCGCCGTGCACGGCAGAGGTACTTATTGAAATGGAATCGTCTGCCGTAGACGGCAGAGTAGCTTATTTGAAATGATACCTTCTGCCGTGGACGGCAGAGTTGCTTTTTTGAATTAAAACTTCTGCCGTGGACGGCAGAGTTGCTTTGTTGAATAAGAACCTTCTGCCGTAGACGGCAGACTTCCTTATAGAATTAGAATCTTCCGCCGCGCACGGCAGAGTTACTTATTGAATTGGAATCGTCTGCCGTAGACAGCAGAGTTGCTTTTTTGAATTGGAATCTTCCGCCGTGCACGGCAGAGGTACTTATTGAAATGGAATCGTCTGCCGTAGACGGCAGAGTAGCTTATCTGAAATGGTACCTTTTGCCGTGAACGGCAGAGTTACTTTTTTGAATTAAAACTTCTGCCGTGGACGGCAGAGTTGCTTTGTTGAATAAAAAACTTCTGCCGTAGACAGCAGACTTCCTTATAGAATTGGAATCTTCCGCCGTGCACGGCAGAGTTACTTATTGAATTGGAATCGTCTGCCGTAGACGGCAGAGTTGCTTTTTTGAATTGGAATCTTTCGCCGTGCACGGCAGAGGTACTTATTGAAATGGAATCGTCTGCCGTAGACGGCAGAGTAGCTTATTTGAAATGATACCTTCTGCCGTGGACGGCAGAGTTGCTTTTTTAAATTAAAACTTCTGCCGTGGACGGCAGAGTTGCTTTGTTGAATAAGAACCTTCTGCCGTAGACGGCAGACTTCCTTATAGAATTGGAATCTTCCGCCGTGCACGGCAGTGTTACTTTTTGAATTGGAATCGTCTGCCGTAGACGGCAGACTTCCTTATAGAATTGTTATCTTTCGCCGTGCACGGCAGAGTTACTTTTTGAATTGGAATCGTCTGCCGTGGACGGCAGAGTAGCTTATTTGAAATGGTACCTTTTGCCGTGAACGGCAGAGTTACTTTTTTAAATTAAAACTTCTGCCGTGGACGGCAGAGTTGCTTTGTTGAATTGGAATCTTCCGCCGTGCACGGCAGTGTTACTTATTGAATTGGAATCGTCCGCCGTAGACGGCAGAGTAGCTTATTTGAAATGGTATCTTTTGCCGTGAACGGCAGAGTTACTTTTTTGAATTAAAACTTATGCCGTGGACGGCAGAGTTGCTTTGTTGAATAAGAACCTTCTGCCGTAGACGGCAGACTTCCTTATAGAATTTTATTCTTCCGCCGTGCACGGCGGAGTTACTTATTGAATTGGAATCGTCTGCCGTAGACGGCAGAGTTGCTTTTTTGAATAGGAATCTTCCGCCGTGCACGGCAGAGCTACTTATTGAATTGGAATCGTCCGCCGTTGACGGCAGAGTAGCTTATTTAAAATAATACCTTCTGCCGTGGACGGCAGAGTTGCTTTTTTGAATTAAAACTTCTGCCGTGGAAGGCAGAGTTGCTTTGTTGAATAAGAACCTTCTGCCATAGACGGCAGACTTCCTTATAGAATTGGAATCTTCCGCCGTGCACGGCAGAGTTACTTATTGATTTGGAATCGTCTGCCGTAGACGGCAGAGTAGCTTATTTAAAATGGTACCTTCTGCCGTGCCCGGCAGAGGTACTTATTAAATTGGAATCGTCCGCCGTTGACGGCATAGTAGCTTATTTGAAATGATACCTTCTGCCGTGGACGGCAGAATTGCTTTTTTGAATTAAAACTTCTGCCGTGGACGGCAGAGTTGCTTTGTTGAATTGGAATCTTCCGCCGTGCACGGCAGTGTTACTTATTGAATTGGAATCGTCCGCCGTAGACGGCAGAGTAGCTTATTTGAAATTGTATCTTTTGCCGTGAACGGCAGAATTGCTTTTTTGAATTAAAACTTCTGCCGTAGACGGCAGAGTTGCTTTGTTGAATTGGAATCTTCCGCCGTGCACGGCAGTGTTACTTATTGAATTGGAATCGTCCGCCGAAGACGGCAGAGTAGCTTAGTTGGAATGATACCTTCTGCCGTGGACGGCAGAGTTGCTTTTTTGAACTAAAACTTCTGCCGTGGACGGCAGAGTTGCTTTGTTGAATTGGAATCTTCCGCCGTGCACGGCAGTGTTACTTATTGAATTGGAATCGTCCGCCGTAGACGGCAGAGTAGCTTAGTTGGAATGATACCTTCTGCCGTGGACGGCAGAGTTGCTTTTTTGAACTAAAACTTCTGCCGTGGACGGCAGAGTTACTTTTTTGAATTAAAACTTATGCCGTGGACGGCAGAGTTGCTTTGTTGAATAAGAACCTTCTGCCGTAGACGGCAGACTTCCTTATAGAATTGGAATCTTCCGCCGTGCACGGCAGAGTTACTTATTGAATTGGAATCGTCTGCCGTAGACGGCAGAGTTGCTTTTTTGAATTGGAATCTTCCGCCGTGCACGGCAGAGGTACTTATTGAATTGGAATCGTCTGCCGTAGACGGCAGAGTAGCTTATTTGAAATGGTACCTTTTGCCGTGAACGGCAGTTTTACTTTTTTGAATTAAAACTTATGCCGTGGACGGCAGCGTTGCTTTGTTGAAAAGGAACCTTCTGCCGTAGACGGCAGACTTCCTTATAGAATTGGAATCTTCCGCCGTGCACGGCAGAGTTACTTATTGAAATAAAATCGTCTGCCGTAGACGGCAGAGTTGCTTTTTTGAATTGGAATCTTCCGCCGTGCACGGCAGAGGTACTTATTGAAATGGAATCGTCTGCCGTAGACGGCAGAGTAGCTTATTTGAAATGGTACCTTTTGCCGTGAACGGCAGAGTTACTTTTTTGAATTAAAACTTCTGCCGTGGACGGCAGAGTTGCTTTGTTGAATTGGAATCTTCCGCCGTGCACGGCAGTGTTACTTATTGAATTGGAATCGTCCGCCGTAGACGGCAGAGTAGCTTATTTGAAATGGTATCTTTTGCCGTGAATGGCAGAGTTACTTTTTTGAATTAAAACTTCTGCCGTGGACGGCAGAGTTGCTTTGTTGAATAAGAACCTTCTGCCGTAGACGGCAGACTTCCTTATAGAATTGGATTCTTCCGCCGTGCACGGCAGAGTTACTTATTGAATTGGAATCTTCTGCCGTAGACGGCAGAGTTGCTTTTTTGAATTGGAATCTTCCGCCGTGCACGGCAGAGGTACTTATTGAATTGGAATCGTCCGCCGTTGACGGCAGAGTAGCTTATTTAAAATGATACCTTCTGCCGTGGACGGCAGAGTTGCTTTTTTGAATTAAAACTTCTGCCGTGGACGGCAGAGTTGCTTTGTTGAATAAAAAACTTCTGCCGTAGACGGCAGACTTCCTTATAGAATTGGAATCTTCCGCCATGCACGGCAGAGTTACTTATTGAATTGGAATCGTCTGCCGTAGACGGCAGAGTTGCTTTTTTGAATTGGAATCTTTCGCCGTGCACGGCAGAGGTACTTATTGAAATGGAATCGTCTGCCGTAGACGGCAGAGTAGCTTATTTGAAATGATACCTTCTGCCGTGGACGGCAGAGTTGCTTTTTTGAATTAAAACTTCTGCCGTGGACGGCAGAGTTGCTTTGTTGAATAAGAACCTTCTGCCGTAGACGGCAGACTTCCTTATAGAATTAGAATTTTCCGCCGTGCACGGCAGAGTTACTTATTGAATTGGAATCGTCTGCCGTAGACGGCAGAGTTGCTTTTTTGAATTGGAATCTTCCGCCGTGCACGGCAGAGGTACTTATTGAAATGGAATCGTCTGCCGTAGACGGCAGAGTAGCTTATCTGAAATGGTACATTTCGCCGTGAACGGCAGAGTTACTTTTTTGAATTAAAACTTCTGCCGTGGACGGCAGAGTTGCTTTGTTGAATTGAAATCTTCCGCCGTGCACGGCAGTGTTACTTATTGAATTGGAATCGTCCGCCGTAGACGGCAGAGTAGCTTATTTGAAATGGTATCTTTTGCCGTGAACGGCAGAGTTACTTTTTTGAATTAAACTTATGCCGTGGACGGCAGAGTTGCTTTGTTGAATAAGAACCTTCTGCCGTAGACGGCAGACTTCCTTATAGAATTGGATTCTTCCGCCGTGCACGGCGGAGTTACTTATTGAATTGGAATCTTCTGCCGTAGACGGCAGAGTTGCTTTTTTGAATTGGAATCTTCCGCCGTGCACGGCAGAGGTACTTATTGAATTGGAATCGTCCGCCGTTGACGACAGAGTAGCTTATTTAAAATGATACCTTCTGCCGTGGACGGCAGAGTTGCTTTTTTGAATTAAAACTTCTGCCGTGGACGGCAGAGTTGCTTTGTTGAATAAAAACTTCTGCCGTAGACGGCAGACTTCCTTATAGAATTGGAATCTTCCGCCGTGCACGGCAGAGTTACTTATTGAATTGGAATCGTCTGCCGTAGACGGCAGAGTTGCTTTTTTGAATTTTTATCTTTCGCCGTGCACGGCAGAGGTACTTATTGAAAAGGAATCGTCTGCCGTAGACGGCAGAGTAGCTTATTTGAAATGATACCTTCTGCCGTGGACGGCAGAGTTGCTTTTTTGAATTAAAACTTCTGCCGTGGACGGCAGAGTTGCTTTGTTGAATAAGAACCTTCTGCCGTAGACGGCAGACTTCCTTATAGAATTAGAATTTTCCGCCGTGCACGGCAGAGTTACTTATTGAATTGGAATCGTCTGCCGTAGACGGCAGAGTTGCTTTTTTGAATTGGAATCTTCCGCCGTGCACGGCAGAGGTACTTATTGAAATGGAATCGTCTGCCGTAGACGGCAGAGTAGCTTATCTGAAATGGTACCTTTCGCCGTGAACGGCAGAGTTACTTTTTTGAATTAAAACTTCTGCCGTGGACGGCAGAGTTGCTTTGTTGAATTGAAATCTTCCGCCGTGCACGGCAGTGTTACTTATTGAATTGGAATCGTCCGCCGTAGACTGCAGAGTAGCTTATTTGAAATGGTATCTTTTGCCGTGAACGGCAGAGTTACTTTTTTGAATTAAACTTATGCCGTGGACGGCAGAGTTGCTTTGTTGAATAAGAACCTTCTGCCGTAGACGGCAGACTTCCTTATAGAATTGGATTCTTCCGCCGTGCACGGCGGAGTTACTTATTGAATTGGAATCTTCTGCCGTAGACGGCAGAGTTGCTTTTTTGAATTGGAATCTTCCGCCGTGCACGGCAGTGTTACTTATTGAATTGGAATCGTCCGCCGTAGACGGCAGAGTAGCTTATTTGAAATGGTATCTTTTGCCGTGAACGGCAGAGTTACTTTTTTGAATTAAAACTTCTGCCGTGGACGGCAGAGTTGCTTTGTTGAATAAGAACCTTCTGCCGTAGACGGCAGACTTCCTTATAGAATAGGATTCTTCCGCCGTGCACGGCAGAGTTACTTATTGAATTGGAATCTTCTGCCGTAGACGGCAGAATTGCTTTTTTGAATTGGAATCTTCCGCCGTGCACGGCAGAGGTACTTATTGAATTGGAATCGTCTGCCGTAGACGGCAGAGTAGCTTATTTGAAATGATACCTTCTGCCGTGGACGGCAGAGTTGCTTTTTTGAATTAAAACTTCTGCCGTGGACGGCAGAGTTGCTTTGTTGAATTGGAATCTTCCGCCGTGCACGGCAGAGTTACTTATTGAATTGGAATCGTCTGCCGTAGACGGCAGAGTAGCTTATTTGAAATGGTACCTTTTGCGGTGAACGGCAGAGTCAGTTTTTTGAATTAAAACTTATGCCGTGGACGGCAGAGTTGCTTTGTTGAATAAGAACCTTCTGCCGTAGACGGCAGACTTCCTTAAAGAATTGGAATCTTCCGCCGTGCACGGCAGAGTAACTTATTGAATTGGAATCGTCTGCCGTAGACGGCAGAGTTGCTTTTTTGAATTGGAATCTTCCGCCGTGCACGGCAGAGTTACTTATTGAATTGGAATCGTCTGCCGTAGACGGCAGAGTTGCTTTTTTGAAATGATACCTTCTGCCGTGGACGGCAGAGTTGTTTTTTTGAATTAAAACTTCTGCCGTGGACGGCAGAGTTGCTTTGTTGAATAAGAACCTTCTGCCGTAGACGGCAGACTTCCTTATAGAATTGGAATCTTCCGCCGTGCACGGCAGAGTTACTTATTGAATTGGAATCGTCTGCCGTAGACGGCAGACTTACTTATAGAATTGTAATCTTTCGCCGTGCACGGCAGAGTTACTTATTGAATTGGAATCGTCTGCCGTGGACGGCAGAGTAGCTTATTTGAAATGGTACCTTTTGCCGTGAACGGCAGAGTCACTTTTTTGAATTAAAACTTATGCCGTGGACGGCAGAGTTGCTTTGTTGAATAAGAACCTTCTGCCGTAGACGGCAGACTTCCTTATAGAATTGGAATCTTCCGCCGTGCACGGCAGAGTTACTTATTGAATTGGAATCGTCTGCCGTAGACGGCAGAGTAGCTTATTTGAAATGGTACCTTTTGCCGTGAACGGCAGAGTCACTTTTTTGAATTAAAACTTATGCCGTGGACGGCAGAGTTGCTTTGTTGAATAAGAACCTTCTGCCGTAGACGGCAGACTTCCTTAAAGAATTGGAATCTTCCGCCGTGCACGGCAGAGTTACTTATTGAATTGGAATCGTCTGCCGTAGACGGCAGAGTTGCTTTTTTGAATTGGAATCTTCCGCCGTGCACGGCAGAGTTACTTATTGAATTGGAATCGTCTGCCGTAGACGGCAGAGTTGCTTTTTTGAAATGATACCTTCTGCCGTGGACGGCAGAGTTGCTTTTTTGAATTAAAACTTCTGCCGTGGACGGCAGAGTTGCTTTGTTGAATAAGAACCTTCTGCCGTAGACGGCAGACTTCCTTATAGAATTGGAATCTTCCGCCGTGCACGGCAGAGTTACTTATTGAATTGGAATCGTCTGCCGTAGACGGCAGACTTCCTTATAGAATTGTAATCTTTCGCCGTGCACGGCAGAGTTACTTATTGAATTGGAATCGTCTGCCGTAGACGGCAGAGTTGCTTTTTTGAATTGGAATCTTTCGCCGTGCACGGCAGAGGTACTTATTGAAATGGAATCGTCTGCCGTAGACGGCAGAGTAGCTTATTTGAAATGATACCTTCTGCCGTGGACGGCAGAGTTGCTTTTTTGAATTAAAACTTCTGCCGTGGACGGCAGAGTTGCTTTGTTGAATAAGAACCTTCTGCCGTAGACGGCAGACTTCCTTATAGAATTAGAATCTTCCGCCGTGCACGGCAGAGTTACTTATTGAATTGGAATCGTCTGCCGTAGACAGCAGAGTTGCTTTTTTGAATTGGAATCTTCCGCCGTGCACGGCAGAGGTACTTATTGAAATGGAATCGTCTGCCGTAGACGGCAGAGAAGCTTATCTGAAATGGTACCTTTTGCCGTGAACGGCAGAGTTACTTTTTTGAATTAAAACTTCTGCCGTGGACGGCAGAGTTGCTTTGTTGAATTGGAATCTTCCGCCATGCACGGCAGTGTTACTTATTGAATTGGAATCGTCCGCCGTAGACGGCAGAGTAGCTTATTTGAAATGGTATCTTTTGCCGTGAACGGCAGAGTTACTTTGTTGAATTAAAACTTATGCCGTGGACGGCAGAGTTGCTTTGTTGAATAAGAACCTTCTGCCGTAGACGGCAGACTTCCTTATAGAATTGGATTCTTCCGCCGTGCACGGCAGAGTTACTTATTGAATTGGAATCTTCTGCCGTAGACGGCAGAGTTGCTTTTTTGAATTGGAATCTTCCGCCGTGCACGGCAGAGGTACTTATTGAATAGGAATTGTCTGCCGTAGACGGCAGAGTTGCTTTTTTGAATTGGAATCTTTCGCCGTGCACGGCAGAGGTACTTATTGAAATGGAATCGTCTGCCGTAGACGGCAGAGTAGCTTATTTGAAATGATACCTTCTGCCGTGGACGGCAGAGTTGCTTTTTTGAATTAAAACTTCTGCCGTGGACGGCAGAGTTGCTTTGTTGAATAAGAACCTTCTGCCGTAGACGGCAGACTTCCTTATAGAATTAGAATCTTCCGCCGTGCACGGCAGAGTTACTTATTGAATTGGAATCGTCTGCCGTAGACAGCAGAGTTGCTTTTTTGAATTGGAATCTTCCGCCGTGCACGGCAGAGGTACTTATTGAAATGGAATCGTCTGCCGTAGACGGCAGAGTAGCTTATCTGAAATGGTACCTTTTGCCGTGAACGGCAGAGTTACTTTTTTGAATTAAAACTTCTGCCGTGGACGGCAGAGTTGCTTTGTTGAATAAGAACCTTCTGCCGTAGACGGCAGACTTCCTTATAGAATTGGATTCTTCCGCCGTGCACGGCAGAGTTACTTATTGAATTGGAATCTTCTGCCGTAGACGGCAGAGTTGCTTTTTTGAATTGGAATCTTCCGCCGTGCACGGCAGAGGTACTTATTGAATTGGAATCGTCTGCCGTAGACGGCAGAGTAGCTTATTTGATATGATACCTTCTGCCGTGGACGGCAGAGTTGCTTTGTTGAATAAGAACCTTCTGCCGTAGACGGCAGACTTCCTTATAGAATTGGATTCTTCCGCCGTGCACGGCAGAGTTACTTATTGAATTGGAATCTTCTGCCGTAGACGGCAGAGTTGCTTTGTTGAATTGAAATCTTCCGCCGTGCACGGCAGTGTTACTTATTGAATTGGAATCGTCCGCCGTAGACGGCAGAGTAGCTTATTTGAAATGGTATCTTTTGCCGTGAACGGCAGAGTTACTTTTTTGAATTAAAACTTCTGCCGTGGACGGCAGAGTTGCTTTGTTGAATAAGAACCTTCTGCCGAAGACGGCAGACTTCCTTATAGAATTGGATTCTTCCGCCGTGCACGGCAGAGTTTCTTATTGAATTGGAATCTTCTGCCGTAGACGGCAGAGTTGCTTTTTTGAATTGGAATCTTCCGCCGTGCACGGCAGAGGTACTTATTGAATTGGAATCGTCTGCCGTAGACGGCAGAGTAGCTGATTTGAAATGATACCTTCTGCCGTGGACGGCAGAGTTGCTTTTTTGAATTAAAACTTCTGCCGTGGACGGCAGAGTTGCTTTGTTGAATTGGAATCTTCCGCCGTGCACGGCAGAGTTACTTATTGAATTGGAATCGTCTGCCGTAGACGGCAGAGTAGCTTATTTGAAATGGTACCTTTTGCCGTGAACGGCAGAGTCACTTTTTTGAATTAAAACTTATGCCGTGGACGGCAGAGTTGCTTTGTTGAATAAGAACCTTCTGCCGTAGACGGCAGACTTCCTTATAGAATTGGATTCTTCCGCCGTGCACGGCAGAGTTACTTATTGAATTGGAATCTTCTGCCGTAGACGGCAGAGTTGCTTTTTTGAATTGGAATCTTCCGCCGTGCACGGCAGAGGTACTTATTGAATAGGAATTGTCTGCCGTAGACGGCAGAGTTGCTTTTTTGAATTGGAATCTTTCGCCGTGCACGGCAGAGGTACTTATTGAAATGGAATCGTCTGCCGTAGACGGCAGAGTAGCTTATTTGAAATGATACCTTCTGCCGTGGACGGCAGAGTTGCTTTTTTGAATTAAAACTTCTGCCGTGGACGGCAGAGTTGCTTTGTTGAATAAGAACCTTCTGCCGTAGACGGCAGACTTCCTTATAGAATTAGAATCTTCCGCCGCGCACGGCAGAGTTACTTATTGAATTGGAATCGTCTGCCGTAGACAGCAGAGTTGCTTTTTTGAATTGGAATCTTCCGCCGTGCACGGCAGAGGTACTTATTGAAATGGAATCGTCTGCCGTAGACGGCAGAGTAGCTTATCTGAAATGGTACCTTTTGCCGTGAACGGCAGAGTTACTTTTTTGAATTAAAACTTCTGCCGTGGACGGCAGAGTTGCTTTGTTGAATAAAAAACTTCTGCCGTAGACAGCAGACTTCCTTATAGAATTGGAATCTTCCGCCGTGCACGGCAGAGTTACTTATTGAATTGGAATCGTCTGCCGTAGACGGCAGAGTTGCTTTTTTGAATTGGAATCTTTCGCCGTGCACGGCAGAGGTACTTATTGAAATGGAATCGTCTGCCGTAGACGGCAGAGTAGCTTATTTGAAATGATACCTTCTGCCGTGGACGGCAGAGTTGCTTTTTTAAATTAAAACTTCTGCCGTGGACGGCAGAGTTGCTTTGTTGAATAAGAACCTTCTGCCGTAGACGGCAGACTTCCTTATAGAATTGGAATCTTCCGCCGTGCACGGCAGTGTTACTTTTTGAATTGGAATCGTCTGCCGTAGACGGCAGACTTCCTTATAGAATTGTTATCTTTCGCCGTGCACGGCAGAGTTACTTTTTGAATTGGAATCGTCTGCCGTGGACGGCAGAGTAGCTTATTTGAAATGGTACCTTTTGCCGTGAACGGCAGAGTTACTTTTTTAAATTAAAACTTCTGCCGTGGACGGCAGAGTTGCTTTGTTGAATTGGAATCTTCCGCCGTGCACGGCAGTGTTACTTATTGAATTGGAATCGTCCGCCGTAGACGGCAGAGTAGCTTATTTGAAATGGTATCTTTTGCCGTGAACGGCAGAGTTACTTTTTTGAATTAAAACTTATGCCGTGGACGGCAGAGTTGCTTTGTTGAATAAGAACCTTCTGCCGTAGACGGCAGACTTCCTTATAGAATTGGATTCTTCCGCCGTGCACGGCGGAGTTACTTATTGAATTGGAATCGTCTGCCGTAGACGGCAGAGTTGCTTTTTTGAATAGGAATCTTCCGCCGTGCACGGCAGAGCTACTTATTGAATTGGAATCGTCCGCCGTTGACGGCAGAGTAGCTTATTTAAAATAATACCTTCTGCCGTGGACGGCAGAGTTGCTTTTTTGAATTAAAACTTCTGCCGTGGAAGGCAGAGTTGCTTTGTTGAATAAGAACCTTCTGCCATAGACGGCAGACTTCCTTATAGAATTGGAATCTTCCGCCGTGCACGGCAGAGTTACTTATTGATTTGGAATCGTCTGCCGTAGACGGCAGAGTAGCTTATTTAAAATGGTACCTTCTGCCGTGCCCGGCAGAGGTACTTATTAAATTGGAATCGTCCGCCGTTGACGGCATAGTAGCTTATTTGAAATGATACCTTCTGCCGTGGACGGCAGAATTGCTTTTTTGAATTAAAACTTCTGCCGTGGACGGCAGAGTTGCTTTGTTGAATTGGAATCTTCCGCCGTGCACGGCAGTGTTACTTATTGAATTGGAATCGTCCGCCGTAGACGGCAGAGTAGCTTATTTGAAATGGTATCTTTTGCCGTGAACGGCAGAATTGCTTTTTTGAATTAAAACTTCTGCCGTGGACGGCAGAGTTGCTTTGTTGAATTGGAATCTTCCGCCGTGCACGGCAGTGTTACTTATTGAATTGGAATCGTCCGCCGAAGACGGCAGAGTAGCTTAGTTGGAATGATACCTTCTGCCGTGGACGGCAGAGTTGCTTTTTTGAACTAAAACTTCTGCCGTGGACGGCAGAGTTGCTTTGTTGAATTGGAATCTTCCGCCGTGCACGGCAGTGTTACTTATTGAATTGGAATCGTCCGCCGTAGACGGCAGAGTAGCTTAGTTGGAATGATACCTTCTGCCGTGGACGGCAGAGTTGCTTTTTTGAACTAAAACTTCTGCCGTGGACGGCAGAGTTACTTTTTTGAATTAAAACTTATGCCGTGGACGGCAGAGTTGCTTTGTTGAATAAGAACCTTCTGCCGTAGACGGCAGACTTCCTTATAGAATTGGAATCTTCCGCCGTGCACGGCAGAGTTACTTATTGAATTGGAATCGTCTGCCGTAGACGGCAGAGTTGCTTTTTTGAATTGGAATCTTTCGCCGTGCACGGCAGAGGTACTTATTGAAATGGAATCGTCTGCCGTAGACGGCAGAGTAGCTTATTTGAAATGATACCTTCTGCCGTGGACGGCAGAGTTGCTTTTTTGAATTAAAACTTCTGCCGTGGACGGCAGAGTTGCTTTGTTGAATAAGAACCTTCTGCCGTAGACGGCAGACTTCCTTATAGAATTAGAATTTTCCGCCGTGCACGGCAGAGTTACTTATTGAATTGGAATCGTCTGCCGTAGACGGCAGAGTTGCTTTTTTGAATTGGAATCTTCCGCCGTGCACGGCAGAGGTACTTATTGAAATGGAATCGTCTGCCGTAGACGGCAGAGTAGCTTATCTGAAATGGTACATTTCGCCGTGAACGGCAGAGTTACTTTTTTGAATTAAAACTTCTGCCGTGGACGGCAGAGTTGCTTTGTTGAATTAAAATCTTCCGCCGTGCACGGCAGTGTTACTTATTGAATTGGAATCGTCCGCCGTAGACGGCAGAGTAGCTTATTTGAAATGGTATCTTTTGCCGTGAACGGCAGAGTTACTTTTTTGAATTAAACTTATGCCGTGGACGGCAGAGTTGCTTTGTTGAATAAGAACCTTCTGCCGTAGACGGCAGACTTCCTTATAGAATTGGATTCTTCCGCCGTGCACGGCGGAGTTACTTATTGAATTGGAATCTTCTGCCGTAGACGGCAGAGTTGCTTTTTTGAATTGGAATCTTCCGCCGTGCACGGCAGAGGTACTTATTGAATTGGAATCGTCCGCCGTTGACGACAGAGTAGCTTATTTAAAATGATACCTTCTGCCGTGGACGGCAGAGTTGCTTTTTTGAATTAAAACTTCTGCCGTGGACGGCAGAGTTGCTTTGTTGAATAAAAACTTCTGCCGTAGACGGCAGACTTCCTTATAGAATTGGAATCTTCCGCCGTGCACGGCAGAGTTACTTATTGAATTGGAATCGTCTGCCGTAGACGGCAGAGTTGCTTTTTTGAATTTTTATCTTTCGCCGTGCACGGCAGAGGTACTTATTGAAAAGGAATCGTCTGCCGTAGACGGCAGAGTAGCTTATTTGAAATGATACCTTCTGCCGTGGACGGCAGAGTTGCTTTTTTGAATTAAAACTTCTGCCGTGGACGGCAGAGTTGCTTTGTTGAATAAGAACCTTCTGCCGTAGACGGCAGACTTCCTTATAGAATTAGAATTTTCCGCCGTGCACGGCAGAGTTACTTATTGAATTGGAATCGTCTGCCGTAGACGGCAGAGTTGCTTTTTTGAATTGGAATCTTCCGCCGTGCACGGCAGAGGTACTTATTGAAATGGAATCGTCTGCCGTAGACGGCAGAGTAGCTTATCTGAAATGGTACCTTTCGCCGTGAACGGCAGAGTTACTTTTTTGAATTAAAACTTCTGCCGTGGACGGCAGAGTTGCTTTGTTGAATTGAAATCTTCCGCCGTGCACGGCAGTGTTACTTATTGAATTGGAATCGTCCGCCGTAGACTGCAGAGTAGCTTATTTGAAATGGTATCTTTTGCCGTGAACGGCAGAGTTACTTTTTTGAATTAAACTTATGCCGTGGACGGCAGAGTTGCTTTGTTGAATAAGAACCTTCTGCCGTAGACGGCAGACTTCCTTATAGAATTGGATTCTTCCGCCGTGCACGGCGGAGTTACTTATTGAATTGGAATCTTCTGCCGTAGACGGCAGAGTTGCTTTTTTGAATTGGAATCTTCCGCCGTGCACGGCAGTGTTACTTATTGAATTGGAATCGTCCGCCGTAGACGGCAGAGTAGCTTATTTGAAATGGTATCTTTTGCCGTGAACGGCAGAGTTACTTTTTTGAATTAAAACTTCTGCCGTGGACGGCAGAGTTGCTTTGTTGAATAAGAACCTTCTGCCGTAGACGGCAGACTTCCTTATAGAATAGGATTCTTCCGCCGTGCACGGCAGAGTTACTTATTGAATTGGAATCTTCTGCCGTAGACGGCAGAATTGCTTTTTTGAATTGGAATCTTCCGCCGTGCACGGCAGAGGTACTTATTGAATTGGAATCGTCTGCCGTAGACGGCAGAGTAGCTTATTTGAAATGATACCTTCTGCCGTGGACGGCAGAGTTGCTTTTTTGAATTAAAACTTCTGCCGTGGACGGCAGAGTTGCTTTGTTGAATTGGAATCTTCCGCCGTGCACGGCAGAGTTACTTATTGAATTGGAATCGTCTGCCGTAGACGGCAGAGTAGCTTATTTGAAATGGTACCTTTTGCGGTGAACGGCAGAGTCAGTTTTTTGAATTAAAACTTATGCCGTGGACGGCAGAGTTGCTTTGTTGAATAAGAACCTTCTGCCGTAGACGGCAGACTTCCTTAAAGAATTGGAATCTTCCGCCGTGCACGGCAGAGTAACTTATTGAATTGGAATCGTCTGCCGTAGACGGCAGAGTTGCTTTTTTGAATTGAAATCTTCCGCCGTGCACGGCAGAGTTACTTATTGAATTGGAATCGTCTGCCGTAGACGGCAGAGTTGCTTTTTTGAAATGATACCTTCTGCCGTGGACGGCAGAGTTGCTTTTTTGAATTAAAACTTCTGCCGTGGACGGCAGAGTTGCTTTGTTGAATAAGAACCTTCTGCCGTAGACGGCAGACTTCCTTATAGAATTGGAATCTTCCGCCGTGCACGGCAGAGTTACTTATTGAATTGGAATCGTCTGCCGTAGACGGCAGACTTACTTATAGAATTGTAATCTTTCGCCGTGCACGGCAGAGTTACTTATTGAATTGGAATCGTCTGCCGTGGACGGCAGAGTAGCTTTTTTGAAATGGTACCTTTTGCCGTGAACGGCAGAGTTATTTTTTTGAATTAAAACTACTGCCGTGGACGGCAGAGTTGCTTTGTTGAATTGGAATCTTCCGCCATGCACGGCAGTGTTACTTATTGAATTGGAATCGTCCGCCGTAGACGGCAGAGTAGCTTATTTGAAATGGTATCTTTTGCCGTGAACGGCAGAGTTACTTTTTTGAATTAAAACTTATGCCGTGGACGGCAGAGTTGCTTTGTTGAATAAGAACCTTCTGCCGTAGACGGCAGACTTCCTTATAGAATTGGATTCTTCCGCCGTGCACGGCAGAGTTACTTATTGAATTGGAATCTTCTGCCGTAGACGGCAGAGTTGCTTTTTTGAATTGGAATCTTCCGCCGTGCACGGCAGAGGTACTTATTGAATAGGAATTGTCTGCCGTAGACGGCAGAGTTGCTTTTTTGAATTGGAATCTTTCGCCGTGCACGGCAGAGGTACTTATTGAAATGGAATCGTCTGCCGTAGTATTTGAAATGATACCTTCTGCCGTGGACGGCAGAGTTGCTTTTTTGAATTAAAACTTCTGCCGTGGACGGCAGAGTTGCTTTGTTCAATAAGAACCTTCTGCCGTAGACGGCAGACTTCCTTATAGAATTAGAATCTTCCGCCGTGCACGGCAGAGTTACTTATTGAATTGGAATCGTCTGCCGTAGACAGCAGAGTTGCTTTTTTGAATTTGAATCTTCCGCCGTGCACGGCAGAGGTACTTATTGAAATGGAATCGTCTGCCGTAGACGGCAGAGTAGCTTATCTGAAATGGTACCTTTAGCCGTGAACGGCAGAGTTACTTTTTTGAATTAAAACTTCTGCCGTGGACGGCAGAGTTGCTTTGTTGAATAAGAACCTTCTGCCGTAGACGGCAGACTTCCTTATAGAATTGGATTCTTCCGCCGTGCACGGCAGAGTTACTTATTGAATTGGAATCTTCTGCCGTAGACGGCAGAGTTGCTTTTTTGAATTGGAATCTTCCGCCGTGCACGGCAGAGGTACTTATTGAATTGGAATCGTCTGCCGTAGACGGCAGAGTAGCTTATTTGATATGATACCTTCTGCCGTGGACGGCAGAGTTGCTTTGTTGAATAAGAACCTTCTGCCGTAGACGGCAGACTTCCTTATAGAATTGGATTCTTCCGCCGTGCACGGCAGAGTTACTTATTGAATTGGAATCTTCTGCCGTAGACGGCAGAGTTGCTTTGTTGAATTGAAATCTTCCGCCGTGCACGGCAGTGTTACTTATTGAATTGGAATCGTCCGCCGTAGACGGCAGAGTAGCTTATTTGAAATGGTATCTTTTGCCGTGAACGGCAGAGTTACTTTTTTGAATTAAAACTTCTGCCGTGGACGGCAGAGTTGCTTTGTTGAATAAGAACCTTCTGCCGAAGACGGCAGACTTCCTTATAGAATTGGATTCTTCCGCCGTGCACGGCAGAGTTTCTTATTGAATTGGAATCTTCTGCCATAGACGGCAGAGTTGCTTTTTTGAATTGGAATCTTCCGCCGTGCACGGCAGAGGTACTTATTGAATTGGAATCGTCTGCCGTAGACGGCAGAGTAGCTGATTTGAAATGATACCTTCTGCCGTGGACGGCAGAGTTGCTTTTTTGAATTAAAACTTCTGCCGTGGACGGCAGAGTTGCTTTGTTGAATTGGAATCTTCCGCCGTGCACGGCAGAGTTACTTATTGAATTGGAATCGTCTGCCGTCGACGGCAGAGTAGCTTATTTGAAATGGTACCTTTTGCCGTGAACGGCAGAGTCACTTTTTTGAATTAAAACTTATGCCGTGGACGGCAGAGTTGCTTTGTTGAATAAGAACCTTCTGCCGTAGACGGCAGACTTCCTTATAGAATTGGATTCTTCCGCCGTGCACGGCAGAGTTACTTATTGAATTGGAATCTTCTGCCGTAGACGGCAGAGTTGCTTTTTTGAATTGGAATCTTCCGCCGTGCACGGCAGAGGTACTTATTGAATAGGAATTGTCTGCCGTAGACGGCAGAGTTGCTTTTTTGAATTGGAATCTTTCGCCGTGCACGGCAGAGGTACTTATTGAAATGGAATCGTCTGCCGTAGACGGCAGAGTAGCTTATTTGAAATGATACCTTCTGCCGTGGACGGCAGAGTTGCTTTTTTGAATTAAAACTTCTGCCGTGGACGGCAGAGTTGCTTTGTTGAATAAGAACCTTCTGCCGTAGACGGCAGACTTCCTTATAGAATTAGAATCTTCCGCCGCGCACGGCAGAGTTACTTATTGAATTGGAATCGTCTGCCGTAGACAGCAGAGTTGCTTTTTTGAATTGGAATCTTCCGCCGTGCACGGCAGAGGTACTTATTGAAATGGAATCGTCTGCCGTAGACGGCAGAGTAGCTTATCTGAAATGGTACCTTTTGCCGTGAACGGCAGAGTTACTTTTTTGAATTAAAACTTCTGCCGTGGACGGCAGAGTTGCTTTGTTGAATAAAAAACTTCTGCCGTAGACAGCAGACTTCCTTATAGAATTGGAATCTTCCGCCGTGCACGGCAGAGTTACTTATTGAATTGGAATCGTCTGCCGTAGACGGCAGAGTTGCTTTTTTGAATTGGAATCTTTCGCCGTGCACGGCAGAGGTACTTATTGAAATGGAATCGTCTGCCGTAGACGGCAGAGTAGCTTATTTGAAATGATACCTTCTGCCGTGGACGGCAGAGTTGCTTTTTTAAATTAAAACTTCTGCCGTGGACGGCAGAGTTGCTTTGTTGAATAAGAACCTTCTGCCGTAGACGGCAGACTTCCTTATAGAATTGGAATCTTCCGCCGTGCACGGCAGTGTTACTTTTTGAATTGGAATCGTCTGCCGTAGACGGCAGACTTCCTTATAGAATTGTTATCTTTCGCCGTGCACGGCAGAGTTACTTTTTGAATTGGAATCGTCTGCCGTGGACGGCAGAGTAGCTTATTTGAAATGGTACCTTTTGCCGTGAACGGCAGAGTTACTTTTTTAAATTAAAACTTCTGCCGTGGACGGCAGAGTTGCTTTGTTGAATTGGAATCTTCCGTCGTGCACGGCAGTGTTACTTATTGAATTGGAATCGTCCGCCGTAGACGGCAGAGTAGCTTATTTGAAATGGTATCTTTTGCCGTGAACGGCAGAGTTACTTTTTTGAATTAAAACTTATGCCGTGGACGGCAGAGTTGCTTTGTTGAATAAGAACCTTCTGCCGTAGACGGCAGACTTCCTTATAGAATTGGATTCTTCCGCCGTGCACGGCGGAGTTACTTATTGAATTGGAATCGTCTGCCGTAGACGGCAGAGTTGCTTTTTTGAATAGGAATCTTCCGCCGTGCACGGCAGAGCTACTTATTGAATTGGAATCGTCCGCCGTTGACGGCAGAGTAGCTTATTTAAAAAAATACCTTCTGCCGTGGACGGCAGAGTTGCTTTTTTGAATTAAAACTTCTGCCGTGGAAGGCAGAGTTGCTTTGTTGAATAAGAACCTTCTGCCATAGACGGCAGACTTCCTTATAGAATTGGAATCTTCCGCCGTGCACGGCAGAGTTACTTATTGATTTGGAATCGTCTGCCGTAGACGGCAGAGTAGCTTATTTAAAATGGTACCTTCTGCCGTGCCCGGCAGAGGTACTTATTAAATTGGAATCGTCCGCCGTTGACGGCATAGTAGCTTATTTGAAATGATACCTTCTGCCGTGGACGGCAGAATTGCTTTTTTGAATTAAAACTTCTGCCGTGGACGGCAGAGTTGCTTTGTTGAATTGGAATCTTCCGCCGTGCACGGCAGTGTTACTTATTGAATTGGAATCGTCCGCCGTAGACGGCAGAGTAGCTTATTTGAAATGGTATCTTTTGCCGTGAACGGCAGAATTGCTTTTTTGAATTAAAACTTCTGCCGTGGACGGCAGAGTTGCTTTGTTGAATTGGAATCTTCCGCCGTGCACGGCAGTGTTACTTATTGAATTGGAATCGTCCGCCGAAGACGGCAGAGTAGCTTAGTTGGAATGATACCTTCTGCCGTGGACGGCAGAGTTGCTTTTTTGAACTAAAACTTCTGCCGTGGACGGCAGAGTTGCTTTGTTGAATTGGAATCTTCCGCCGTGCACGGCAGTGTTACTTATTGAATTGGAATCGTCCGCCGTAGACGGCAGAGTAGCTTAGTTGGAATGATACCTTCTGCCGTGGACGGCAGAGTTGCTTTTTTGAACTAAAACTTCTGCCGTGGACGGCAGAGTTACTTTTTTGAATTAAAACTTATGCCGTGGACGGCAGAGTTGCTTTGTTGAATAAGAACCTTCTGCCGTAGACGGCAGACTTCCTTATAGAATTGGAATCTTCCGCCGTGCACGGCAGAGTTACTTATTGAATTGGAATCGTCTGCCGTAGACGGCAGAGTTGCTTTTTTGAATTGGAATCTTCCGCCGTGCACGGCAGAGGTACTTATTGAATTGGAATCGTCTGCCGTAGACGGCAGAGTAGCTTATTTGAAATGGTACCTTTTGCCGTGAACGGCAGTTTTACTTTTTTGAATTAAAACTTATGCCGTGGACGGCAGCGTTGCTTTGTTGAAAAGGAACCTTCTGCCGTAGACGGCAGACTTCCTTATAGAATTGGAATCTTCCGCCGTGCACGGCAGAGTTACTTATTGAAATAAAATCGTCTGCCGTAGACGGCAGAGTTGCTTTTTTGAATTGGAATCTTCCGCCGTGCACGGCAGAGGTACTTATTGAAATGGAATCGTCTGCCGTAGACGGCAGAGTAGCTTATTTGAAATGGTACCTTTTGCCGTGAACGGCAGAGTTACTTTTTTGAATTAAAACTTCTGCCGTGGACGGCAGAGTTGCTTTGTTGAATTGGAATCTTCCGCCGTGCACGGCAGTGTTACTTATTGAATTGGAATCGTCCGCCGTAGACGGCAGAGTAGCTTATTTGAAATGGTATCTTTTGCCGTGAATGGCAGAGTTACTTTTTTGAATTAAAACTTCTGCCGTGGACGGCAGAGTTGCTTTGTTGAATAAGAACCTTCTGCCGTAGACGGCAGACTTCCTTATAGAATTGGATTCTTCCGCCGTGCACGGCAGAGTTACTTATTGAATTGGAATCTTCTGCCGTAGACGGCAGAGTTGCTTTTTTGAATTGGAATCTTCCGCCGTGCACGGCAGAGGTACTTATTGAATTGGAATCGTCCGCCGTTGACGGCAGAGTAGCTTATTTAAAATGATACCTTCTGCCGTGGACGGCAGAGTTGCTTTTTTGAATTAAAACTTCTGCCGTGGACGGCAGAGTTGCTTTGTTGAATAAAAAACTTCTGCCGTAGACGGCAGACTTCCTTATAGAATTGGAATCTTCCGCCATGCACGGCAGAGTTACTTATTGAATTGGAATCGTCTGCCGTAGACGGCAGAGTTGCTTTTTTGAATTGGAATCTTTCGCCGTGCACGGCAGAGGTACTTATTGAAATGGAATCGTCTGCCGTAGACGGCAGAGTAGCTTATTTGAAATGATACCTTCTGCCGTGGACGGCAGAGTTGCTTTTTTGAATTAAAACTTCTGCCGTGGACGGCAGAGTTGCTTTGTTGAATAAGAACCTTCTGCCGTAGACGGCAGACTTCCTTATAGAATTAGAATTTTCCGCCGTGCACGGCAGAGTTACTTATTGAATTGGAATCGTCTGCCGTAGACGGCAGAGTTGCTTTTTTGAATTGGAATCTTCCGCCGTGCACGGCAGAGGTACTTATTGAAATGGAATCGTCTGCCGTAGACGGCAGAGTAGCTTATCTGAAATGGTACATTTCGCCGTGAACGGCAGAGTTACTTTTTTGAATTAAAACTTCTGCCGTGGACGGCAGAGTTGCTTTGTTGAATTGAAATCTTCCGCCGTGCACGGCAGTGTTACTTATTGAATTGGAATCGTCCGCCGTAGACGGCAGAGTAGCTTATTTGAAATGGTATCTTTTGCCGTGAACGGCAGAGTTACTTTTTTGAATTAAACTTATGCCGTGGACGGCAGAGTTGCTTTGTTGAATAAGAACCTTCTGCCGTAGACGGCAGACTTCCTTATAGAATTGGATTCTTCCGCCGTGCACGGCGGAGTTACTTATTGAATTGGAATCTTCTGCCGTAGACGGCAGAGTTGCTTTTTTGAATTGGAATCTTCCGCCGTGCACGGCAGAGGTACTTATTGAATTGGAATCGTCCGCCGTTGACGACAGAGTAGCTTATTTAAAATGATACCTTCTGCCGTGGACGGCAGAGTTGCTTTTTTGAATTAAAACTTCTGCCGTGGACGGCAGAGTTGCTTTGTTGAATAAAAACTTCTGCCGTAGACGGCAGACTTCCTTATAGAATTGGAATCTTCCGCCGTGCACGGCAGAGTTACTTATTGAATTGGAATCGTCTGCCGTAGACGGCAGAGTTGCTTTTTTGAATTTTTATCTTTCGCCGTGCACGGCAGAGGTACTTATTGAAAAGGAATCGTCTGCCGTAGACGGCAGAGTAGCTTATTTGAAATGATACCTTCTGCCGTGGACGGCAGAGTTGCTTTTTTGAATTAAAACTTCTGCCGTGGACGGCAGAGTTGCTTTGTTGAATAAGAACCTTCTGCCGTAGACGGCAGACTTCCTTATAGAATTAGAATTTTCCGCCGTGCACGGCAGAGTTACTTATTGAATTGGAATCGTCTGCCGTAGACGGCAGAGTTGCTTTTTTGAATTGGAATCTTCCGCCGTGCACGGCAGAGGTACTTATTGAAATGGAATCGTCTGCCGTAGACGGCAGAGTAGCTTATCTGAAATGGTACCTTTCGCCGTGAACGGCAGAGTTACTTTTTTGAATTAAAACTTCTGCCGTGGACGGCAGAGTTGCTTTGTTGAATTGAAATCTTCCGCCGTGCACGGCAGTGTTACTTATTGAATTGGAATCGTCCGCCGTAGACTGCAGAGTAGCTTATTTGAAATGGTATCTTTTGCCGTGAACGGCAGAGTTACTTTTTTGAATTAAACTTATGCCGTGGACGGCAGAGTTGCTTTGTTGAATAAGAACCTTCTGCCGTAGACGGCAGACTTCCTTATAGAATTGGATTCTTCCGCCGTGCACGGCGGAGTTACTTATTGAATTGGAATCTTCTGCCGTAGACGGCAGAGTTGCTTTTTTGAATTGGAATCTTCCGCCGTGCACGGCAGTGTTACTTATTGAATTGGAATCGTCCGCCGTAGACGGCAGAGTAGCTTATTTGAAATGGTATCTTTTGCCGTGAACGGCAGAGTTACTTTTTTGAATTAAAACTTCTGCCGTGGACGGCAGAGTTGCTTTGTTGAATAAGAACCTTCTGCCGTAGACGGCAGACTTCCTTATAGAATAGGATTCTTCCGCCGTGCACGGCAGAGTTACTTATTGAATTGGAATCTTCTGCCGTAGACGGCAGAATTGCTTTTTTGAATTGGAATCTTCCGCCGTGCACGGCAGAGGTACTTATTGAATTGGAATCGTCTGCCGTAGACGGCAGAGTAGCTTATTTGAAATGATACCTTCTGCCGTGGACGGCAGAGTTGCTTTTTTGAATTAAAACTTCTGCCGTGGACGGCAGAGTTGCTTTGTTGAATTGGAATCTTCCGCCGTGCACGGCAGAGTTACTTATTGAATTGGAATCGTCTGCCGTAGACGGCAGAGTAGCTTATTTGAAATGGTACCTTTTGCGGTGAACGGCAGAGTCAGTTTTTTGAATTAAAACTTATGCCGTGGACGGCAGAGTTGCTTTGTTGAATAAGAACCTTCTGCCGTAGACGGCAGACTTCCTTAAAGAATTGGAATCTTCCGCCGTGCACGGCAGAGTAACTTATTGAATTGGAATCGTCTGCCGTAGACGGCAGAGTTGCTTTTTTGAATTGGAATCTTCCGCCGTGCACGGCAGAGTTACTTATTGAATTGGAATCGTCTGCCGTAGACGGCAGAGTTGCTTTTTTGAAATGATACCTTCTGCCGTGGACGGCAGAGTTGCTTTTTTGAATTAAAACTTCTGCCGTGGACGGCAGAGTTGCTTTGTTGAATAAGAACCTTCTGCCGTAGACGGCAGACTTCCTTATAGAATTGGAATCTTCCGCCGTACTCGGCAGAGTTACTTATTGAATTGGAATCGTCTGCCGTAGACGGCAGACTTACTTATAGAATTGTAATCTTTCGCCGTGCACGGCAGAGTTACTTATTGAATTGGAATCGTCTGCCGTGGACGGCAGAGTAGCTTATTTGAAATGGTACCTTTTGCCGTGAACGGCAGAGTTATTTTTTTGAATTAAAACTACTGCCGTGGACGGCAGAGTTGCTTTGTTGAATTGGAATCTTCCGCCATGCACGGCAGTGTTACTTATTGAATTGGAATCGTCCGCCGTAGACGGCAGAGTAGCTTATTTGAAATGGTATCTTTTGCCGTGAACGGCAGAGTTACTTTTTTGAATTAAAACTTATGCCGTGGACGGCAGAGTTGCTTTGTTGAATAAGAACCTTCTGCCGTAGACGGCAGACTTCCTTATAGAATTGGATTCTTCCGCCGTGCACGGCAGAGTTACTTATTGAATTGGAATCTTCTGCCGTAGACGGCAGAGTTGCTTTTTTGAATTGGAATCTTCCGCCGTGCACGGCAGAGGTACTTATTGAATAGGAATTGTCTGCCGTAGACGGCAGAGTTGCTTTTTTGAATTGGAATCTTTCGCCGTGCACGGCAGAGGTACTTATTGAAATGGAATCGTCTGCCGTAGTATTTGAAATGATACCTTCTGCCGTGGACGGCAGAGTTGCTTTTTTGAATTAAAACTTCTGCCGTGGACGGCAGAGTTGCTTTGTTCAATAAGAACCTTCTGCCGTAGACGGCAGACTTCCTTATAGAATTAGAATCTTCCGCCGTGCACGGCAGAGTTACTTATTGAATTGGAATCGTCTGCCGTAGACAGCAGAGTTGCTTTTTTGAATTGGAATCTTCCGCCGTGCACGGCAGAGGTACTTATTGAAATGGAATCGTCTGCCGTAGACGGCAGAGTAGCTTATCTGAAATGGTACCTTTAGCCGTGAACGGCAGAGTTACTTTTTTGAATTAAAACTTCTGCCGTGGACGGCAGAGTTGCTTTGTTGAATAAGAACCTTCTGCCGTAGACGGCAGACTTCCTTATAGAATTGGATTCTTCCGCCGTGCACGGCAGAGTTACTTATTGAATTGGAATCTTCTGCCGTAGACGGCAGAGTTGCTTTTTTGAATTGGAATCTTCCGCCGTGCACGGCAGAGGTACTTATTGAATTGGAATCGTCTGCCGTAGACGGCAGAGTAGCTTATTTGATATGATACCTTCTGCCGTGGACGGCAGAGTTGCTTTGTTGAATAAGAACCTTCTGCCGTAGACGGCAGACTTCCTTATAGAATTGGATTCTTCCGCCGTGCACGGCAGAGTTACTTATTGAATTGGAATCTTCTGCCGTAGACGGCAGAGTTGCTTTGTTGAATTGAAATCTTCCGCCGTGCACGGCAGTGTTACTTATTGAATTGGAATCGTCCGCCGTAGACGGCAGAGTAGCTTATTTGAAATGGTATCTTTTGCCGTGAACGGCAGAGTTACTTTTTTGAATTAAAACTTCTGCCGTGGACGGCAGAGTTGCTTTGTTGAATAAGAACCTTCTGCCGAAGACGGCAGACTTCCTTATAGAATTGGATTCTTCCGCCGTGCACGGCAGAGTTTCTTATTGAATTGGAATCTTCTGCCGTAGACGGCAGAGTTGCTTTTTTGAATTGGAATCTTCCGCCGTGCACGGCAGAGGTACTTATTGAATTGGAATCGTCTGCCGTAGACGGCAGAGTAGCTGATTTGAAATGATACCTTCTGCCGTGGACGGCAGAGTTGCTTTTTTGAATTAAAACTTCTGCCGTGGACGGCAGAGTTGCTTTGTTGAATTGGAATCTTCCGCCGTGCACGGCAGAGTTACTTATTGAATTGGAATCGTCTGCCGTCGACGGCAGAGTAGCTTATTTGAAATGGTACCTTTTGCCGTGAACGGCAGAGTCACTTTTTTGAATTAAAACTTATGCCGTGGACGGCAGAGTTGCTTTGTTGAATAAGAACCTTCTGCCGTAGACGGCAGACTTCCTTAAAGAATTGGAATCTTCCGCCGTGCACGGCAGAGTTACTTATTGAATTGGAATCATCTGCCGTAGACGGCAGAGTTGCTTTTTTGAAATGATACCTTCTGCCGTGGACGGCAGAGTTGCTTTTTTGAATTAAAACTTCTGCCGTGGACGGCAGAGTTGCTTTGTTGAATAAGAACCTTCTGCCGTAGACGGCAGACTTTCTTATAGAATTGGAATCTTCCGCCGTGCACGGCAGAGTTACTTATTGAATTGGAATCGTCTGCCGTAGACGGCAGACTTCCTTATAGAATTGTAATCTTTCGCCGTGCACGGCAGAGTTACTTATTGAATTGGAATCGTCTGCCGTGGACGGCAGAGTAGCTTATTTGAAATGGTACCTTTTGCCGTGAACGGCAGAGTTACTTTTTTGAATTAAAACTTCTGCCATGGACGGCAGAGTTGCTTTGTTGAATTGGAATCTTCCGCCATGCACGGCAGTGTTACTTATTGAATTGGAATCGTCCGCCGAAGACGGCAGAGTAGCTTATTTGAAATGGTATCTTTTGCCGTGAACGGCAGAGTTACTTTTTTGAATTAAAACTTATGCTGTGGACGGCAGAGTTGCTTTGTTGAATAAGAACCTTCTGCCGTAGACGGCAGACTTCCTTATAGAATTGGAATCTTCTGCCGTAGACGGCAGAGTTGCTTTTTTGAATTGGAATCTTCCGCCGTGCACTGCAGAGGTACTTATTGAATAGGAATTGTCTGCCGTAGACGGCAGAGTTGCTTTTTTGAATTGGAATTTTTCGCCGTGCACGGCAGAGGTACTTATTGAAATGGAATCGTCTGCCGTAGACGGCAGAGTAGCTTATTTGAAATGATACCTTCTGCCGTGGACGGCAGAGTTGCTTTTTTGAATTAAAACTTCTGCCGTGGACGGCAGAGTTGCTTTGTTGAATAAGAACCTTCTGCCGTAGACGGCAGACTTCCTTATAGAATTAGAATCTTCCGCCGCGCACGGCAGAGTTACTTATTGAATTGGAATCGTCTGCCGTAGACAGCAGAGTTGCTTTTTTGAATTGGAATCTTCCGCCGTGCACGGCAGAGGTACTTATTGAAATGGAATCGTCTGCCGTAGACGGCAGAGTAGCTTATCTGAAATGGTACCTTTTGCCGTGAACGGCAGAGTTACTTTTTTGAATTAAAACTTCTGCCGTGGACGGCAGAGTTGCTTTGTTGAATAAAAAACTTCTGCCGTAGACAGCAGACTTCCTTATAGAATTGGAATCTTCCGCCGTGCACGGCAGAGTTACTTATTGAATTGGAATCGTCTGCCGTAGACGGCAGAGTTGCTTTTTTGAATTGGAATCTTTCGCCGTGCACGGCAGAGGTACTTATTGAAATGGAATCATCTGCCGTAGACGGCAGAGTAGCTTATTTGAAATGATACCTTCTGCCGTGGACGGCAGAGTTGCTTTTTTAAATTAAAACTTCTGCCGTGGACGGCAGAGTTGCTTTGTTGAATAAGAACCTTCTGCCGTAGACGGCAGACTTCCTTATAGAATTGGAATCTTCCGCCGTGCACGGCAGTGTTACTTTTTGAATTGGAATCGTCTGCCGTAGACGGCAGACTTCCTTATAGAATTGTTATCTTTCGCCGTGCACGGCAGAGTTACTTTTTGAATTGGAATCGTCTGCCGTGGACGGCAGAGTAGCTTATTTGAAATGGTACCTTTTGCCGTGAACGGCAGAGTTACTTTTTTGAATTAAAACTTCTGCCGTGGACGGCAGAGTTGCTTTGTTGAATTGGAATCTTCCGCCGTGCACGGCAGTGTTACTTATTGAATTGGAATCGTCCGCCGTAGACGGCAGAGTAGCTTATTTGAAATGGTATCTTTTGCCGTGAACGGCAGAGTTACTTTTTTGAATTAAAACTTATGCCGTGGACGGCAGAGTTGCTTTGTTGAATAAGAACCTTCTGCCGTAGACGGCAGACTTCCTTATAGAATTGGATTCTTCCGCCGTGCACGGCGGAGTTACTTATTGAATTGGAATCGTCTGCCGTAGACGGCAGAGTTGCTTTTTTGAATAGGAATCTTCCGCCGTGCACGGCAGAGCTACTTATTGAATTGGAATCGTCCGCCGTTGACGGCAGAGTAGCTTATTTAAAATAATACCTTCTGCCGTGGACGGCAGAGTTGCTTTTTTGAATTAAAACTTCTGCCGTGGAAGGCAGAGTTGCTTTGTTGAATAAGAACCTTCTGCCATAGACGGCAGACTTCCTTATAGAATTGGAATCTTCCGCCGTGCACGGCAGAGTTACTTATTGATTTGGAATCGTCTGCCGTAGACGGCAGAGTAGCTTATTTAAAATGGTACCTTCTGCCGTGCCCGGCAGAGGTACTTATTAAATTGGAATCGTCCGCCGTTGACGGCAGAGTAGCTTATTTGAAATGATACCTTCTGCCGTGGACGGCAGAATTGCTTTTTTGAATTAAAACTTCTGCCGTGGACGGCAGAGTTGCTTTGTTGAATTGGAATCTTCCGCCGTGCACGGCAGTGTTACTTATTGAATTGGAATCGTCCGCCGTAGACGGCAGAGTAGCTTATTTGAAATGGTATCTTTTGCCGTGAACGGCAGAATTGCTTTTTTGAATTAAAACTTCTGCCGTGGACGGCAGAGTTGCTTTGTTGAATTGGAATCTTCCGCCGTGCACGGCAGTGTTACTTATTGAATTGGAATCGTCCGCCGAAGACGGCAGAGTAGCTTAGTTGGAATGATACCTTCTGCCGTGGACGGCAGAGTTGCTTTTTTGAACTAAAACTTCTGCCGTGGACGGCAGAGTTGCTTTGTTGAATTGGAATCTTCCGCCGTGCACGGCAGTGTTACTTATTGAATTGGAATCGTCCGCCGTAGACGGCAGAGTAGCTTAGTTGGAATGATACCTTCTGCCGTGGACGGCAGAGTTGCTTTTTTGAACTAAAACTTCTGCCGTGGACGGCAGAGTTACTTTTTTGAATTAAAACTTATGCCGTGGACGGCAGAGTTGCTTTGTTGAATAAGAACCTTCTGCCGTAGACGGCAGACTTCCTTATAGAATTGGAATCTTCCGCCGTGCACGGCAGAGTTACTTATTGAATTGGAATCGTCTGCCGTAGACGGCAGAGTTGCTTTTTTGAATTGGAATCTTCCGCCGTGCACGGCAGAGGTACTTATTGAATTGGAATCGTCTGCCGTAGACGGCAGAGTAGCTTATTTGAAATGGTACCTTTTGCCGTGAACGGCAGTTTTACTTTTTTGAATTAAAACTTATGCCGTGGACGGCAGCGTTGCTTTGTTGAAAAGGAACCTTCTGCCGTAGACGGCAGACTTCCTTATAGAATTGGAATCTTCCGCCGTGCACGGCAGAGTTACTTATTGAAATAAAATCGTCTGCCGTAGACGGCAGAGTTGCTTTTTTGAAATGGAATCTTCCGCCGTGCACGGCAGAGGTACTTATTGAAATGGAATCGTCTGCCGTAGACGGCAGAGTAGCTTATTTGAAATGGTACCTTTTGCCGTGAACGGCAGAGTTACTTTTTTGAATTAAAACTTCTGCCGTGGACGGCAGAGTTGCTTTGTTGAATTGGAATCTTCCGCCGTGCACGGCAGTGTTACTTATTGAATTGGAATCGTCCGCCGTAGACGGCAGAGTAGCTTATTTGAAATGGTATCTTTTGCCGTGAATGGCAGAGTTACTTTTTTGAATTAAAACTTCTGCCGTGGACGGCAGAGTTGCTTTGTTGAATAAGAACCTTCTGCCGTAGACGGCAGACTTCCTTATAGAATTGGATTCTTCCGCCGTGCACGGCAGAGTTACTTATTGAACTGGAATCTTCTGCCGTAGACGGCAGAGTTGCTTTTTTGAATTGGAATCTTCCGCCGTGCACGGCAGAGGTACTTATTGAATTGGAATCGTCCGCCGTTGACGGCAGAGTAGCTTATTTAAAATGATACCTTCTGCCGTGGACAGCAGAGTTGCTTTTTTGAATTAAAACTTCTGCCGTGGACGGCAGAGTTGCTTTGTTGAATAAAAAACTTCTGCCGTAGACGGCAGACTTCCTTATAGAATTGGAATCTTCCGCCGTGCACGGCAGAGTTACTTATTGAATTGGAATCGTCTGCCGTAGACGGCAGAGTTGCTTTTTTGAATTGGAATCTTTCGCCGTGCACGGCAGAGGTACTTATTGAAATGGAATCGTCTGCCGTAGACGGCAGAGTAGCTTATTTGAAATGATACCTTCTGCCGTGGACGGCAGAGTTGCTTTTTTGAATTAAAACTTCTGCCGTGGACGGCAGAGTTGCTTTGTTGAATAAGAACCTTCTGCCGTAGACGGCAGACTTCCTTATAGAATTAGAATTTTCCGCCGTGCACGGCAGAGTTACTTATTGAATTGGAATCGTCTGCCGTAGACGGCAGAGTTGCTTTTTTGAATTGGAATCTTCCGCCGTGCACGGCAGAGGTACTTATTGAAATGGAATCGTCTGCCGTAGACGGCAGAGTAGCTTATCTGAAATGGTACCTTTCGCCGTGAACGGCAGAGTTACTTTTTTGAATTAAAACTTCTGCCGTGGACGGCAGAGTTGCTTTGTTGAATTGAAATCTTCCGCCGTGCACGGCAGTGTTACTTATTGAATTGGAATCGTCCGCCGTAGACGGCAGAGTAGCTTATTTGAAATGGTATCTTTTGCCGTGAACGGCAGAGTTACTTTTTTGAATTAAACTTATGCCGTGGACGGCAGAGTTGCTTTGTTGAATAAGAACCTTCTGCCGTAGACGGCAGACTTCCTTATAGAATTGGATTCTTCCGCCGTGCACGGCGGAGTTACTTATTGAATTGGAATCTTCTGCCGTAGACGGCAGAGTTGCTTTTTTGAATTGGAATCTTCCGCCGTGCACGGCAGTGTTACTTATTGAATTGGAATCGTCCGCCGTAGACGGCAGAGTAGCTTATTTGAAATGGTATCTTTTGCCGTGAACGGCAGAGTTACTTTTTTGAATTAAAACTTCTGCCGTGGACGGCAGAGTTGCTTTGTTGAATAAGAACCTTCTGCCGTAGACGGCAGACTTCCTTATAGAATAGGATTCGTCCGCCGTGCACGGCAGAGTTACTTATTGAATTGGAATCTTCTGCCGTAGACGGCAGAATTGCTTTTTTGAATTGGAATCTTCCGCCGTGCACGGCAGAGGTACTTATTGAATTGGAATCGTCTGCCGTAGACGGCAGAGTAGCTTATTTGAAATGATACCTTCTGCCGTGGACGGCAGAGTTGCTTTTTTGAATTAAAACTTCTGCCGTGGACGGCAGAGTTGCTTTGTTGAATTGGAATCTTCCGCCGTGCACGGCAGAGTTACTTATTGAATTGGAATCGTATGCCGTAGACGGCAGAGTAGCTTATTTGAAATGGTACCTTTTGCGGTGAACGGCAGAGTCAGTTTTTTGAATTAAAACTTATGCCGTGGATGGCAGAGTTGCTTTGTTGAATAAGAACCTTCTGCCGTAGACGGCAGACTTCCTTAAAGAATTGGAATCTTCCGCCGTGCACGGCAGAGTAACTTATTGAATTGGAATCGTCTGCCGTAGACGGCAGAGTTGCTTTTTTGAATTGGAATCTTCCGCCGTGCACGGCAGAGTTACTTATTGAATTGGAATCGTCTGCCGTAGACGGCAGAGTTGCTTTTTTGAAATGATACCTTCTGCCGTGGACGGCAGAGTTACTTTTTTGAATTAAAACTTCTGCCGTGGACGGCAGAGTTGCTTTGTTGAATAAGAACCTTCTGCCGTAGACGGCAGACTTCCTTATAGAATTGGAATCTTCCGCCGTGCACGGCAGAGTTACTTATTGAATTGGAATCGTCTGCCGTAGACGGCAGACTTACTTATAGAATTGTAATCTTTCGCCGTGCACGGCAGAGTTACTTATTGAATTGGAATCGTCTGCCGTGGACGGCAGAGTAGCTTATTTGAAATGGTACCTTTTGCCGTGAACGGCAGAGTTATTTTTTTGAATTAAAACTTCTGCCGTGGACGGCAGAGTTGCTTTGTTGAATTGGAATCTTCCGCCATGCACGGCAGTGTTACTTATTGAATTGGAATCGTCCGCCGTAGACGGCAGAGTAGCTTATTTGAAATGGTATCTTTTGCCGTGAACGGCAGAGTTACTTTTTTGAATTAAAACTTATGCCGTGGACGGCAGAGTTGCTTTGTTGAATAAGAACCTTCTGCCGTAGACGGCAGACTTCCTTATAGAATTGGATTCTTCCGCCGTGCACGGCAGAGTTACTTATTGAACTGGAATCGTCTGCCGTGGACGGCAGAGTAGCTTATTTGAAATGGTACCTTTTGCCGTGAACGGCAGAGTTATTTTTTTGAATTAAAACTTCTGCCGTGGACGGCAGAGTTGCTTTGTTGAATTGGAATCTTCCGCCATGCACGGCAGTGTTACTTATTGAATTGGAATCGTCCGCCGTAGACGGCAGAGTAGCTTATTTGAAATGGTACCTTTTGCGGTGAACGGCAGAGTCAGTTTTTTGAATTAAAACTTATGCCGTGGACGGCAGAGTTGCTTTGTTGAATAAGAACCTTCTGCCGTAGACGGCAGACTTCCTTAAAGAATTGGAATCTTCCGCCGTGCACGGCAGAGTAACTTATTGAATTGGAATCGTCTGCCGTAGACGGCAGAGTTGCTTTTTTGAATTGGAATCTTCCGCCGTGCACGGCAGAGTTACTTATTGAATTGGAATCGTCTGCCGTAGACGGCAGAGTTGCTTTTTTGAAATGATACCTTCTGCCGTGGACGGCAGAGTTGCTTTTTTGAATTAAAACTTCTGCCGTGGACGGCAGAGTTGCTTTGTTGAATAAGAACCTTCTGCCGTAGACGGCAGACTTCCTTATAGAATTGGAATCTTCCGCCGTGCACGGCAGAGTTACTTATTGAATTGGAATCGTCTGCCGTAGACGGCAGACTTACTTATAGAATTGTAATCTTTCGCCGTGCACGGCAGAGTTACTTATTGAATTGGAATCGTCTGCCGTGGACGGCAGAGTAGCTTATTTGAAATGGTACCTTTTGCCGTGAACGGCAGAGTTATTTTTTTGAATTAAAACTTCTGCCGTGGACGGCAGAGTTGCTTTGTTGAATTGGAATCTTCCGCCATGCACGGCAGTGTTACTTATTGAATTGGAATCGTCCGCCGTAGACGGCAGAGTAGCTTATTTGAAATGGTATCTTTTGCCGTGAACGGCAGAGTTACTTTTTTGAATTAAAACTTATGCCGTGGACGGCAGAGTTGCTTTGTTGAATAAGAACCTTCTGCCGTAGACGGCAGACTTCCTTATAGAATTGGATTCTTCCGCCGTGCACGGCAGAGTTACTTATTGAATTGGAATCTTCTGCCGTAGACGGCAGAGTTGCTTTTTTGAATTGGAATCTTCCGCCGTGCACGGCAGAGGTACTTATTGAATAGGAATTGTCTGCCGTAGACGGCAGAGTTGCTTTTTTGAATTGGAATCTTTCGCCGTGCACGGCAGAGGTACTTATTGAAATGGAATCGTCTGCCGTAGTATTTGAAATGATACCTTCTGCCGTGGACGGCAGAGTTGCTTTTTTGAATTAAAACTTCTGCCGTGGACGGCAGAGTTGCTTTGTTCAATAAGAACCTTCTGCCGTAGACGGCAGACTTCCTTATAGAATTAGAATCTTCCGCCGTGCACGGCAGAGTTACTTATTGAATTGGAATCGTCTGCCGTAGACAGCAGAGTTGCTTTTTTGAATTGGAATCTTCCGCCGTGCACGGCAGAGGTACTTATTGAAATGGAATCGTCTGCCGTAGACGGCAGAGTAGCTTATCTGAAATGGTACCTTTAGCCGTGAACGGCAGAGTTACTTTTTTGAATTAAAACTTCTGCCGTGGACGGCAGAGTTGCTTTGTTGAATAAGAACCTTCTGCCGTAGACGGCAGACTTCCTTATAGAATTGGATTCTTCCGCCGTGCACGGCAGAGTTACTTATTGAATTGGAATCTTCTGCCGTAGACGGCAGAGTTGCTTTTTTGAATTGGAATCTTCCGCCGTGCACGGCAGAGGTACTTATTGAATTGGAATCGTCTGCCGTAGACGGCAGAGTAGCTTATTTGATATGATACCTTCTGCCGTGGACGGCAGAGTTGCTTTGTTGAATAAGAACCTTCTGCCGTAGACGGCAGACTTCCTTATAGAATTGGATTCTTCCGCCGTGCACGGCAGAGTTACTTATTGAATTGGAATCTTCTGCCGTAGACGGCAGAGTTGCTTTGTTGAATTGAAATCTTCCGCCGTGCACGGCAGTGTTACTTATTGAATTGGAATCGTCCGCCGTAGACGGCAGAGTAGCTTATTTGAAATGGTATCTTTTGCCGTGAACGGCAGAGTTACTTTTTTGAATTAAAACTTCTGCCGTGGACGGCAGAGTTGCTTTGTTGAATAAGAACCTTCTGCCGAAGACGGCAGACTTCCTTATAGAATTGGATTCTTCCGCCGTGCACGGCAGAGTTTCTTATTGAATTGGAATCTTCTGCCGTAGACGGCAGAGTTGCTTTTTTGAATTGGAATCTTCCGCCGTGCACGGCAGAGGTACTTATTGAATTGGAATCGTCTGCCGTAGACGGCAGAGTAGCTGATTTGAAATGATACCTTCTGCCGTGGACGGCAGAGTTGCTTTTTTGAATTAAAACTTCTGCCGTGGACGGCAGAGTTGCTTTGTTGAATTGGAATCTTCCGCCGTGCACGGCAGAGTTACTTATTGAATTGGAATCGTCTGCCGTCGACGGCAGAGTAGCTTATTTGAAATGGTACCTTTTGCCGTGAACGGCAGAGTCACTTTTTTGAATTAAAACTTATGCCGTGGACGGCAGAGTTGCTTTGTTGAATAAGAACCTTCTGCCGTAGACGGCAGACTTCCTTAAAGAATTGGAATCTTCCGCCGTGCACGGCAGAGTTACTTATTGAATTGGAATCATCTGCCGTAGACGGCAGAGTTGCTTTTTTGAAATGATACCTTCTTCCGTGGACGGCAGAGTTGCTTTTTTGAATTAAAACTTCTGCCGTGGACGGCAGAGTTGCTTTGTTGAATAAGAACCTTCTGCCGTAGACGGCAGACTTTCTTATAGAATTGGAATCTTCCGCCGTGCACGGCAGAGTTACTTATTGAATTGGAATCGTCTGCCGTAGACGGCAGACTTCCTTATAGAATTGTAATCTTTCGCCGTGCACGGCAGAGTTACTTATTGAATTGGAATCGTCTGCCGTGGACGGCAGAGTAGCTTATTTGAAATGGTACCTTTTGCCGTGAACGGCAGAGTTACTTTTTTGAATTAAAACTTCTGCCATGGACGGCAGAGTTGCTTTGTTGAATTGGAATCTTCCGCCATGCACGGCAGTGTTACTTATTGAATTGGAATCGTCCGCCGAAGACGGCAGAGTAGCTTATTTGAAATGGTATCTTTTGCCGTGAACGGCAGAGTTACTTTTTTGAATTAAAACTTATGCCGTGGACGGCAGAGTTGCTTTGTTGAATAAGAACCTTCTGCCGTAGACGGCAGACTTCCTTATAGAATTGGAATCTTCTGCCGTAGACGGCAGAGTTGCTTTTTTGAATTGGAATCTTCCGCCGTGCACGGCAGAGGTACTTATTGAATAGGAATTGTCTGCCGTAGACGGCAGAGTTGCTTTTTTGAATTGGAATCTTTCGCCGTGCACGGCAGAGGTACTTATTGAAATGGAATCGTCTGCCGTAGACGGCAGAGTAGCTTATTTGAAATGATACCTTCTGCCGTGGACGGCAGAGTTGCTTTTTTGAATTAAAACTTCTGCCGTGGACGGCAGAGTTGCTTTGTTGAATAAGAACCTTCTGCCGTAGACGGCAGACTTCCTTATAGAATTAGAATCTTCCGCCGCGCACGGCAGAGTTACTTATTGAATTGGAATCGTCTGCCGTAGACAGCAGAGTTGCTTTTTTGAATTGGAATCTTCCGCCGTGCACGGCAGAGGTACTTATTGAAATGGAATCGTCTGCCGTAGACGGCAGAGTAGCTTATTTGAAATGATACCTTCTGCCGTGGACGGCAGAGTTGCTTTTTTGAATTAAAACTTCTGCCGTGGACGGCAGAGTTGCTTTGTTGAATAAGAACCTTCTGCCGTAGACGGCAGACTTCCTTATAGAATTAGAATCTTCCGCCGCGCACGGCAGAGTTACTTATTGAATTGGAATCGTCTGCCGTAGACAGCAGAGTTGCTTTTTTGAATTGGAATCTTCCGCCGTGCACGGCAGAGGTACTTATTGAAATGGAATCGTCTGCCGTAGACGGCAGAGTAGCTTATTTGAAATGATACCTTCTGCCGTGGACGGCAGAGTTGCTTTTTTAAATTAAAACTTCTGCCGTGGACGGCAGAGTTGCTTTGTTGAATAAGAACCTTCTGCCGTAGACGGCAGACTTCCTTATAGAATTGGAATCTTCCGCCGTGCACGGCAGTGTTACTTTTTGAATTGGAATCGTCTGCCGTAGACGGCAGACTTCCTTATAGAATTGTTATCTTTCGCCGTGCACGGCAGAGTTACTTTTTGAATTGGAATCGTCTGCCGTGGACGGCAGAGTAGCTTATTTGAAATGGTACCTTTTGCCGTGAACGGCAGAGTTACTTTTTTGAATTAAAACTTCTGCCGTGGACGGCAGAGTTGCTTTGTTGAATTGGAATCTTCCGCCGTGCACGGCAGTGTTACTTATTGAATTGGAATCGTCCGCCGTAGACGGCAGAGTAGCTTATTTGAAATGGTATCTTTTGCCGTGAACGGCAGAGTTACTTTTTTGAATTAAAACTTATGCCGTGGACGGCAGAGTTGCTTTGTTGAATAAGAACCTTCTGCCGTAGACGGCAGACTTCCTTATAGAATTGGATTCTTCCGCCGTGCACGGCGGAGTTACTTATTGAATTGGAATCGTCTGCCGTAGGCGGCAGAGTTGCTTTTTTGAATAGGAATCTTCCGCCGTGCACGGCAGAGCTACTTATTGAATTGGAATCGTCCGCCGTTGACGGCAGAGTAGCTTATTTAAAATAATACCTTCTGCCGTGGACGGCAGAGTTGCTTTTTTGAATTAAAACTTCTGCCGTGGAAGGCAGAGTTGCTTTGTTGAATAAGAACCTTCTGCCATAGACGGCAGACTTCCTTATAGAATTGGAATCTTCCGCCGTGCACGGCAGAGTTACTTATTGATTTGGAATCGTCTGCCGTAGACGGCAGAGTAGCTTATTTAAAATGGTACCTTCTGCCGTGCCCGGCAGAGGTACTTATTAAATTGGAATCGTCCGCCGTTGACGGCAGAGTAGCTTATTTGAAATGATACCTTCTGCCGTGGACGGCAGAATTGCTTTTTTGAATTAAAACTTCTGCCGTGGACGGCAGAGTTGCTTTGTTGAATTGGAATCTTCCGCCGTGCACGGCAGTGTTACTTATTGAATTGGAATCGTCCGCCGTAGACGGCAGAGTAGCTTATTTGAAATGGTATCTTTTGCCGTGAACGGCAGAATTGCTTTTTTGAATTAAAACTTCTGCCGTGGACGGCAGAGTTGCTTTGTTGAATTGGAATCTTCCGCCGTGCACGGCAGTGTTACTTATTGAATTGGAATCGTCCGCCGAAGACGGCAGAGTAGCTTAGTTGGAATGATACCTTCTGCCGTGGACGGCAGAGTTGCTTTTTTGAACTAAAACTTCTGCCGTGGACGGCAGAGTTGCTTTGTTGAATTGGAATCTTCCGCCGTGCACGGCAGTGTTACTTATTGAATTGGAATCGTCCGCCGTAGACGGCAGAGTAGCTTAGTTGGAATGATACCTTCTGCCGTGGACGGCAGAGTTGCTTTTTTGAACTAAAACTTCTGCCGTGGACGGCAGAGTTACTTTTTTGAATTAAAACTTATGCCGTGGACGGCAGAGTTGCTTTGTTGAATAAGAACCTTCTGCCGTAGACGGCAGACTTCCTTATAGAATTGGAATCTTCCGCCGTGCACGGCAGAGTTACTTATTGAATTGGAATCGTCTGCCGTAGACGGCAGAGTTGCTTTTTTGAATTGGAATCTTCCGCCGTGCACGGCAGAGGTACTTATTGAATTGGAATCGTCTGCCGTAGACGGCAGAGTAGCTTATTTGAAATGGTACCTTTTGCCGTGAACGGCAGTTTTACTTTTTTGAATTAAAACTTATGCCGTGGACGGCAGGGTTGCTTTGTTGAAAAGGAACCTTCTGCCGTAGACGGCAGACTTCCTTATAGAATTGGAATCTTCCGCCGTGCACGGCAGAGTTACTTATTGAAATAAAATCGTCTGCCGTAGACGGCAGAGTTGCTTTTTTGAATTGGAATCTTCCGCCGTGCACGGCAGAGGTACTTATTGAAATGGAATCGTCTGCCGTAGACGGCAGAGTAGCTTATTTGAAATGGTACCTTTTGCCGTGAACGGCAGAGTTACTTTTTTGAATTAAAACTTCTGCCGTGGACGGCAGAGTTGCTTTGTTGAATTGGAATCTTCCGCCGTGCACGGCAGTGTTACTTATTGAATTGGAATCGTCCGCCGTAGACGGCAGAGTAGCTTATTTGAAATGGTATCTTTTGCCGTGAATGGCAGAGTTACTTTTTTGAATTAAAACTTCTGCCGTGGACGGCAGAGTTGCTTTGTTGAATAAGAACCTTCTGCCGTAGACGGCAGACTTCCTTATAGAATTGGATTCTTCCGCCGTGCACGGCAGAGTTACTTATTGAATTGGAATCTTCTGCCGTAGACGGCAGAGTTGCTTTTTTGAATTGGAATCTTCCGCCGTGCACGGCAGAGGTACTTATTGAATTGGAATCGTCCGCCGTTGACGGCAGAGTAGCTTATTTAAAATGATACCTTCTGCCGTGGACAGCAGAGTTGCTTTTTTGAATTAAAACTTCTGCCGTGGACGGCAGAGTTGCTTTGTTGAATAAAAAACTTCTGCCGTAGACGGCAGACTTCCTTATAGAATTGGAATCTTCCGCCGTGCACGGCAGAGTTACTTATTGAATTGGAATCGTCTGCCGTAGACGGCAGAGTTGCTTTTTTGAATTGGAATCTTTCGCCGTGCACGGCAGAGGTACTTATTGAAATGGAATCGTCTGCCGTAGACGGCAGAGTAGCTTATTTGAAATGATACCTTCTGCCGTGGACGGCAGAGTTGCTTTTTTGAATTAAAACTTCTGCCGTGGACGGCAGAGTTGCTTTGTTGAATAAGAACCTTCTGCCGTAGACGGCAGACTTCCTTATAGAATTAGAATTTTCCGCCGTGCACGGCAGAGTTACTTATTGAATTGGAATCGTCTGCCGTAGACGGCAGAGTTGCTTTTTTTAATTGGAATCTTCCGCCGTGCACGGCAGAGGTACTTATTGAAATGGAATCGTCTGCCGTAGACGGCAGAGTAGCTTATCTGAAATGGTACCTTTCGCCGTGAACGGCAGAGTTACTTTTTTGAATTAAAACTTCTGCCGTGGACGGCAGAGTTGCTTTGTTGAATTGAAATCTTCCGCCGTGCACGGCAGTGTTACTTATTGAATTGGAATCGTCCGCCGTAGACGGCAGAGTAGCTTATTTGAAATGGTATCTTTTGCCGTGAACGGCAGAGTTACTTTTTTGAATTAAACTTATGCCGTGGACGGCAGAGTTGCTTTGTTGAATAAGAACCTTCTGCCGTAGACGGCAGACTTCCTTATAGAATTGGATTCTTCCGCCGTGCACGGCGGAGTTACTTATTGAATTGGAATCTTCTGCCGTAGACGGCAGAGTTGCTTTTTTGAATTGGAATCTTCCGCCGTGCACGGCAGAGGTACTTATTGAATTGGAATCGTCCGCCGTTGACGACAGAGTAGCTTATTTAAAATGATACCTTCTGCCGTGGACGGCAGAGTTGCTTTTTTGAATTAAAACTTCTGCCGTGGACGGCAGAGTTGCTTTGTTGAATAAAAACTTCTGCCGTAGACGGCAGACTTCCTTATAGAATTGGAATCTTCCGCCGTGCACGGCAGAGTTACTTATTGAATTGGAATCGTCTGCCGTAGACGGCAGAGTTGCTTTTTTGAATTGGAATCTTTCGCCGTGCACGGCAGAGGTACTTATTGAAAAGGAATCGTCTGCCGTAGACGGCAGAGTAGCTTATTTGAAATGATACCTTCTGCCGTGGACGGCAGAGTTGCTTTTTTGAATTAAAACTTCTGCCGTGGACGGCAGAGTTGCTTTGTTGAATAAGAACCTTCTGCCGTAGACGGCAGACTTCCTTATAGAATTAGAATTTTCCGCCGTGCACGGCAGAGTTACTTATTGAATTGGAATCGTCTGCCGTAGACGGCAGAGTTGCTTTTTTGAATTGGAATCTTCCGCCGTGCACGGCAGAGGTACTTATTGAAATGGAATCGTCTGCCGTAGACGGCAGAGTAGCTTATCTGAAATGGTACCTTTCGCCGTGAACGGCAGAGTTACTTTTTTGAATTAAAACTTCTGCCGTGGACGGCAGAGTTGCTTTGTTGAATTGAAATCTTCCGCCGTGCACGGCAGTGTTACTTATTGAATTGGAATCGTCCGCCGTAGACGGCAGAGTAGCTTATTTGAAATGGTATCTTTTGCCGTGAACGGCAGAGTTACTTTTTTGAATTAAACTTATGCCGTGGACGGCAGAGTTGCTTTGTTGAATAAGAACCTTCTGCCGTAGACGGCAGACTTCCTTATAGAATTGGATTCTTCCGCCGTGCACGGCGGAGTTACTTATTGAATTGGAATCTTCTGCCGTAGACGGCAGAGTTGCTTTTTTGAATTGGAATCTTCCGCCGTGCACGGCAGAGTTACTTATTGAATTGGAATCGTCTGCCGTAGACGGCAGAGTTGCTTTTTTGAAATGATACCTTCTGCCGTGGACGGCAGAGTTGCTTTTTTGAATTAAAACTTCTGCCGTGGACGGCAGAGTTGCTTTGTTGAATAAGAACCTTCTGCCGTAGACGGCAGACTTCCTTATAGAATTGGATTCTTCCGCCGTGCACGGCAGAGTTACTTATTGAATTGGAATCTTCTGCCGTAGACGGCAGAGTTGCTTTTTTGAATTGGAATCTTCCGCCGTGCACGGCAGAGGTACTTATTGAATTGGAATCGTCTGCCGTAGACGGCAGAGTAGCTTATTTGAAATGATACCTTCTGCCGTGGACGGCAGAGTTGCTTTGTTGAATAAGAACCTTCTGCCGTAGACGGCAGACTTCCTTATAGAATTGGATTCTTCCGCCGTGCACGGCAGAGTTACTTATCGAATTGGAATCTTCTGCCGTAGACGGCAGAGTTGCTTTGTTGAATTGAAATCTTCCGCCGTGCACGGCAGTGTAACTTATTGAATTGGAATCGTCCGCCGTAGACGGCAGAGTAGCTTATTTGAAATGGTATCTTTTGCCGTGAACGGCAGAGTTACTTTTTTGAATTAAAACTTCTGCCGTGGACGGCAGAGTTGCTTTGTTGAATAAGAACCTTCTGCCGTAGACGGCAGACTTCCTTATAGAATAGGATTCTTCCGCCGTGCACGGAAGAGTTACTTATTGAATTGGAATCTTCTGCCGTAGACGGCAGAATTGCTTTTTTGAATTGGAATCTTCCGCCGTGCACGGCAGAGGTACTTATTGAATTGGAATCGTCTGCCGTAGACGGCAGAGTAGCTTATTTGAAATGGTACCTTTTGCCGTGAACGGCAGAGTTACTTTTTTGAATTAAAACTTCTGCCGTGGACGGCAGAGTTGCTTTGTTGAATTGGAATCTTCCGCCGTGCACGGCAGTGTTACTTATTGAATTGGAATCGTCCGCCGTAGACGGCAGAGTAGCTTATTTGAAATGGTATCTTTTGCCGTGAATGGCAGAGTTACTTTTTTGAATTAAAACTTCTGCCGTGGACGGCAGAGTTGCTTTGTTGAATAAGAACCTTCTGCCGTAGACGGCAGACTTCCTTATAGAATTGGATTCTTCCGCCGTGCACGGCAGAGTTACTTATTGAATTGGAATCTTCTGCCGTAGACGGCAGAGTTGCTTTTTTGAATTGGAATCTTCCGCCGTGCACGGCAGAGGTACTTATTGAATTGGAATCGTCCGCCGTTGACGGCAGAGTAGCTAATTTAAAATGATACCTTCTGCCGTGGACGGCAGAGTTGCTTTTTTGAATTAAAACTTCTGCCGTGGACGGCAGAGTTGCTTTGTTGAATAAAAAACTTCTGCCGTAGACGGCAGACTTCCTTATAGAATTGGAATCTTCCGCCGTGCACGGCAGAGTTACTTATTGAATTGGAATCGTCTGCCGTAGACGGCAGAGTTGCTTTTTTGAATTGGAATCTTTCGCCGTGCACGGCAGAGGTACTTATTGAAATGGAATCGTCTGCCGTAGACGGCAGAGTAGCTTATTTGAAATGATACTCCAATTCAATAAGTAACTCTTCCGTGCACGGCGGAAGAATCCTATTCTATAAGGAAGTCTGCCGTCTACGGCAGAAGGTTCTTATTCAACAAAGCAACTCTGCCGTCCACGGCAGAAGTTTTAATTCAAAAAAGTAACTCTGCCGTTCACGGCAAAAGATACCATTTCAAATAAGCTACTCTGCCGTCTACGGCGGACGATTCCAATTCAATAAGTTACACTGCCGTGCACGGCGGACTTCCTTATAGAATTGGATTCTTCCGCCGTGCACGGCAGAGTTACTTACTACTGGAATCTTCTGCCGTAGACGGCAGAGTTGCTTTTTTGAATTGGAATCTTCCGCCGTGCACGGCAGAGGTACTTATTGAATTGGAATCGTCCGCCGTTGACGGCAGAGTAGCTAATTTAAAATGATACCTTCTGCCGTGGACGGCAGAGTTGCTTTTTTGAATTAAAACTTCTGCCGTGGACGGCAGAGTTGCTTTGTTGAATAAAAAACTTCTGCCGTAGACGGCAGACTTCCTTATAGAATTGGAATCTTCCGCCGTGCACGGCAGAGTTACTTATTGAATTGGAATCGTCTGCCGTAGACGGCAGAGTTGCTTTTTTGAATTGGAATCTTTCGCCGTGCACGGCAGAGGTACTTATTGAAATGGAATCGTCTGCCGTAGACGGCAGAGTAGCTTATTTGAAATGATACCTTCTGCCGTGGACGGCAGAGTTGCTTTTTTGAATTAAAACTTCTGCCGTGGACGGCAGAGTTGCTTTGTTGAATAAGAACCTTCTGCCGTAGACGGCAGACTTCCTTATAGAATTAGAATTTTCCGCCGTGCACGGCAGAGTTACTTATTGAATTGGAATCGTCTGCCGTAGACGGCAGAGTTGCTTTTTTGAATTGGAATCTTCCGCCGTGCACGGCAGAGGTACTTATTGAAATGGAATCGTCTGCCGTAGACGGCAGAGTAGCTTATCTGAAATGGTACCTTTCGCCGTGAACGGCAGAGTTACTTTTTTGAATTAAAACTTCTGCCGTGGACGGCAGAGTTGCTTTGTTGAATTGAAATCTTCCGCCGTGCACGGCAGTGTTACTTATTGAATTGGAATCGTCCGCCGTAGACGGCAGAGTAGCTTATTTGAAATGGTATCTTTTGCCGTGAACGGCAGAGTTACTTTTTTGAATTAAACTTATGCCGTGGACGGCAGAGTTGCTTTGTTGAATAAGAACCTTCTGCCGTAGACGGCAGACTTCCTTATAGAATTGGATTCTTCCGCCGTGCACGGCGGAGTTACTTATTGAATTGGAATCTTCTGCCGTAGACGGCAGAGTTGCTTTTTTGAATTGGAATCTTCCGCCGTGCACGGCAGAGGTACTTATTGAATTGGAATCGTCCGCCGTTGACGACAGAGTAGCTTATTTAAAATGATACCTTCTGCCGTGGACGGCAGAGTTGCTTTTTTGAATTAAAACTTCTGCCGTGGACGGCAGAGTTGCTTTGTTGAATAAAAACTTCTGCCGTAGACGGCAGACTTCCTTATAGAATTGGAATCTTCCGCCGTGCACGGCAGAGTTACTTATTGAATTGGAATCGTCTGCCGTAGACGGCAGAGTTGCCTTTTTGAATTGGAATCTTTCGCCGTGCACGGCAGAGGTACTTATTGAAAAGGAATCGTCTGCCGTAGACGGCAGAGTAGCTTATTTGAAATGATACCTTCTGCCGTGGACGGCAGAGTTGCTTTTTTGAATTAAAACTTCTGCCGTGGACGGCAGAGTTGCTTTGTTGAATAAGAACCTTCTGCCGTAGACGGCAGACTTCCTTATAGAATTAGAATTTTCCGCCGTGCACGGCAGAGTTACTTATTGAATTGGAATCGTCTGCCGTAGACGGCAGAGTTGCTTTTTTGAATTGGAATCTTCCGCCGTGCACGGCAGAGGTACTTATTGAAATGGAATCGTCTGCCGTAGACGGCAGAGTAGCTTATCTGAAATGGTACCTTTCGCCGTGAACGGCAGAGTTACTTTTTTGAATTAAAACTTCTGCCGTGGACGGCAGAGTTGCTTTGTTGAATTGAAATCTTCCGCCGTGCACGGCAGTGTTACTTATTGAATTGGAATCGTCCGCCGTAGACGGCAGAGTAGCTTATTTGAAATGGTATCTTTTGCCGTGAACGGCAGAGTTACTTTTTTGAATTAAACTTATGCCGTGGACGGCAGAGTTGCTTTGTTGAATAAGAACCTTCTGCCGTAGACGGCAGACTTCCTTATAGAATTGGATTCTTCCGCCGTGCACGGCGGAGTTATTTATTGAATTGGAATCTTCTGCCGTAGACGGCAGAGTTGCTTTTTTGAATTGGAATCTTCCGCCGTGCACGGCAGTGTTACTTATTGAATTGGAATCGTCCGCCGTAGACGGCAGAGTAGCTTATTTGAAATGGTATCTTTTGCCGTGAACGGCAGAGTTACTTTTTTGAATTAAAACTTCTGCCGTGGACGGCAGAGTTGCTTTGTTAAATAAGAACCTTCTGCCGTAGACGGCAGACTTCCTTATAGAATTGGATTCTTCCGCCGTGCACGGCAGAGTTACTTATTGAATTGGAATCTTCTGCCGTAGACGGCAGAGTAGCTTATTTAAAATGATACCTTCTGCCGTGGACGGCAGAGTTGCTTTTTTGAATTAAAACTTCTGCCGTGGACGGCAGAGTTGCTTTGTTGAATAAAAACTTCTGCCGTAGACGGCAGACTTCCTTATAGAATTGGAATCTTCCGCCGTGCACGGCAGAGTTACTTATTGAATTGGAATCGTCTGCCGTAGACGGCAGAGTTGCTTTTTTGAATTGGAATCTTTCGCCGTGCACGGCAGAGGTACTTATTGAAAAGGAATCGTCTGCCGTAGACGGCAGAGTAGCTTATTTGAAATGATACCTTCTGCCGTGGACGGCAGAGTTGCTTTTTTGAATTAAAACTTCTGCCGTGGACGGCAGAGTTGCTTTGTTGAATAAGAACCTTCTGCCGTAGACGGCAGACTTCCTTATAGAATTAGAATTTTCCGCCGTGCACGGCAGAGTTACTTATTGAATTGGAATCGTCTGCCGTAGACGGCAGAGTTGCTTTTTTGAATTGGAATCTTCCGCCGTGCACGGCAGAGGTACTTATTGAAATGGAATCGTCTGCCGTAGACGGCAGAGTAGCTTATCTGAAATGGTACCTTTCGCCGTGAACGGCAGAGTTACTTTTTTGAATTAAAACTTCTGCCGTGGACGGCAGAGTTGCTTTGTTGAATTGAAATCTTCCGCCGTGCACGGCAGTGTTACTTATTGAATTGGAATCGTCCGCCGTAGACGGCAGAGTAGCTTATTTGAAATGGTATCTTTCGCCGTGAACGGCAGAGTTACTTTTTTGAATTAAAACTTCTGCCGTGGACGGCAGAGTTGCTTTGTTGAATTGAAATCTTCCGCCGTGCACGGCAGTGTTACTTATTGAATTGGAATCGTCCGCCGTAGACGGCAGAGTAGCTTATTTGAAATGGTATCTTTTGCCGTGAACGGCAGAGTTACTTTTTTGAATTAAACTTATGCCGTGGACGGCAGAGTTGCTTTGTTGAATAAGAACCTTCTGCCGTAGACGGCAGACTTCCTTATAGAATTGGATTCTTCCGCCGTGCACGGCGGAGTTACTTATTGAATTGGAATCTTCTGCCGTAGACGGCAGAGTTGCTTTTTTGAATTGGAATCTTCCGCCGTGCACGGCAGTGTTACTTATTGAATTGGAATCGTCCGCCGTAGACGGCAGAGTAGCTTATTTGAAATGGTATCTTTTGCCGTGAACGGCAGAGTTACTTTTTTGAATTAAAACTTCTGCCGTGGACGGCAGAGTTGCTTTGTTAAATAAGAACCTTCTGCCGTAGACGGCAGACTTCCTTATAGAATTGGATTCTTCCGCCGTGCACGGCAGAGTTACTTATTGAATTGGAATCTTCTGCCGTAGACGGCAGAGTTGCTTTTTTGAATTGGAATCTTCCGCCGTGCACGGCAGAGGTACTTATTGAATTGGAATCGTCTGCCGTAGACGGCAGAGTAGCTTATTTGAAATGATACCTTCTGCCGTGGACGGCAGAGTTGCTTTGTTGAATAAGAACCTTCTGCCGTAGACGGCAGACTTCCTTATAGAATTGGATTCTTCCGCCGTGCACGGCAGAGTTACTTATCGAATTGGAATCTTCTGCCGTAGACGGCAGAGTTGCTTTGTTGAATTGAAATCTTCCGCCGTGCACGGCAGTGTAACTTATTGAATTGGAATCGTCCGCCGTAGACGGCAGAGTAGCTTATTTGAAATGGTATCTTTTGCCGTGAACGGCAGAGTTACTTTTTTGAATTAAAACTTCTGCCGTGGACGGCAGAGTTGCTTTGTTGAATAAGAACCTTCTGCCGTAGACGGCAGACTTCCTTATAGAATAGGATTCTTCCGCCGTGCACGGCAGAGTTACTTATTGAATTGGAATCTTCTGCCGTAGACGGCAGAATTGCTTTTTTGAATTGGAATCTTCCGCCGTGCACGGCAGAGGTACTTATTGAATTGGAATCGTCTGCCGTAGACGGCAGAGTAGCTTATTTGAAATGATACCTTCTGCCGTGGACGGCAGAGTTGCTTTTTTGAATTAAAACTTCTGCCGTGGACGGCAGAGTTGCTTTGTTGAATTGGAATCTTCCGCCGTGCACGGCAGAGTTACTTATTGAATTGGAATCGTCTGCCGTAGACGGCAGAGTAGCTTATTTGAAATGGTACCTTTTGCCGTGAACGGCAGAGTCAGTTTTTTGAATTAAAACTTATGCCGTGGACGGCAGAGTTGCTTTGTTGAATAAGAACCTTCTGCCGTAGACGGCAGACTTCCTTAAAGAATTGGAATCTTCCGCCGTGCACGGCAGAGTAACTTATTGAATTGGAATCGTCTGCCGTAGACGGCAGAGTTGCTTTTTTGAATTGGAATCTTCCGCCGTGCACGGCAGAGTTACTTATTGAATTGGAATCGTCTGCCGTAGACGGCAGAGTTGCTTTTTTGAAATGATACCTTCTGCCGTGGACGGCAGAGTTGCTTTTTTGAATTAAAACTTCTGCCGTGGACGGCAGAGTTGCTTTGTTGAATAAGAACCTTCTGCCGTAGACGGCAGACTTCCTTATAGAATTGGAATCTTCCGCCGTGCACGGCAGAGTTACTTATTGAATTGGAATCGTCTGCCGTAGACGGCAGACTTACTTATAGAATTGTAATCTTTCGCCGTGCACGGCAGAGTTACTTATTGAATTGGAATCGTCTGCCGTGGACGGCAGAGTAGCTTATTTGAAATGGTACCTTTTGCCGTGAACGGCAGAGTTATTTTTTTGAATTAAAACTTCTGCCGTGGACGGCAGAGTTGCTTTGTTGAATTGGAATCTTCCGCCATGCACGGCAGTGTTACTTATTGAATTGGAATCGTCCGCCGTAGACGGCAGAGTAGCTTATTTGAAATGGTATCTTTTGCCGTGAACGGCAGAGTTACTTTTTTGAATTAAAACTTATGCCGTGGACGGCAGAGTTGCTTTGTTGAATAAGAACCTTCTGCCGTAGACGGCAGACTTCCTTATAGAATTGGATTCTTCCGCCGTGCACGGCAGAGTTACTTATTGAATTGGAATCTTCTGCCATAGACGGCAGAGTTGCTTTTTTGAATTGGAATCTTCCGCCGTGCACGGCAGAGGTACTTATTGAATAGGAATTGTCTGCCGTAGACGGCAGAGTTGCTTTTTTGAATTGGAATCTTTCGCCGTGCACGGCAGAGGTACTTATTGAAATGGAATCGTCTGCCGTAGTATTTGAAATGATACCTTCTGCCGTGGACGGCAGAGTTGCTTTTTTGAATTAAAACTTCTGCCGTGGACGGCAGAGTTGCTTTGTTCAATAAGAACCTTCTGCCGTAGACGGCAGACTTCCTTATAGAATTAGAATCTTCCGCCGTGCACGGCAGAGTTACTTATTGAATTGGAATCGTCTGCCGTAGACAGCAGAGTTGCTTTTTTGAATTGGAATCTTCCGCCGTGCACGGCAGAGGTACTTATTGAAATGGAATCGTCTGCCGTAGACGGCAGAGTAGCTTATCTGAAATGGTACCTTTAGCCGTGAACGGCAGAGTTACTTTTTTGAATTAAAACTTCTGCCGTGGACGGCAGAGTTGCTTTGTTGAATAAGAACCTTCTGCCGTAGACGGCAGACTTCCTTATAGAATTGGATTCTTCCGCCGTGCACGGCAGAGTTACTTATTGAATTGGAATCTTCTGCCGTAGACGGCAGAGTTGCTTTTTTGAATTGGAATCTTCCGCCGTGCACGGCAGAGGTACTTATTGAATTGGAATCGTCTGCCGTAGACGGCAGAGTAGCTTATTTGATATGATACCTTCTGCCGTGGACGGCAGAGTTGCTTTGTTGAATAAGAACCTTCTGCCGTAGACGGCAGACTTCCTTATAGAATTGGATTCTTCCGCCGTGCACGGCAGAGTTACTTATTGAATTGGAATCTTCTGCCGTAGACGGCAGAGTTGCTTTGTTGAATTGAAATCTTCCGCCGTGCACGGCAGTGTTACTTATTGAATTGGAATCGTCCGCCGTAGACGGCAGAGTAGCTTATTTGAAATGGTATCTTTTGCCGTGAACGGCAGAGTTACTTTTTTGAATTAAAACTTCTGCCGTGGACGGCAGAGTTGCTTTGTTGAATAAGAACCTTCTGCCGAAAACGGCAGACTTCCTTATAGAATTGGATTCTTCCGCCGTGCACGGCAGAGTTTCTTATTGAATTGGAATCTTCTGCCGTAGACGGCAGAGTTGCTTTTTTGAATTGGAATCTTCCGCCGTGCACGGCAGAGGTACTTATTGAATTGGAATCGTCTGCCGTAGACGGCAGAGTAGCTGATTTGAAATGATACCTTCTGCCGTGGACGGCAGAGTTGCTTTTTTGAATTAAAACTTCTGCCGTGGACGGCAGAGTTGCTTTGTTGAATTGGAATCTTCCGCCGTGCACGGCAGAGTAACTTATTGAATTGGAATCGTCTGCCGTAGACGGCAGAGTAGCTTATTTGAAATGGTACCTTTTGCCGTGAACGGCAGAGTCACTTTTTTGAATTAAAACTTATGCCGTGGACGGCAGAGTTGCTTTGTTGAATAAGAACCTTCTGCCGTAGACGGCAGACTTCCTTAAAGAATTGGAATCTTCCGCCGTGCACGGCAGAGTTACTTATTGAATTGGAATCGTCTGCCGTAGACGGCAGAGTTGCTTTTTTGAAATGATACCTTCTGCCGTGGACGGCAGAGTTGCTTTTTTGAATTAAAACTTCTGCCGTGGACGGCAGAGTTGCTTTGTTGAATAAGAACCTTCTGCCGTAGACGGCAGACTTCCTTATAGAATTGGAATCTTCCGCCGTGCACGGCAGAGTTACTTATTGAATTGGAATCGTCTGCCGTAGACGGCAGACTTCCTTATAGAATTGTAATCTTTCGCCGTGCACGGCAGAGTTACTTATTGAATTGGAATCGTCTGCCGTGGACGGCAGAGTAGCTTATTTGAAATGGTACCTTTTGCCGTGAACGGCAGAGTTACTTTTTTGAATTAAAACTTCTGCCATGGACGGCAGAGTTGCTTTGTTGAATTGGAATCTTCCGCCATGCACGGCAGTGTTACTTATTGAATTGGAATCGTCCGCCGAAGACGGCAGAGTAGCTTATTTGAAATGGTATCTTTTGCCGTGAACGGCAGAGTTACTTTTTTGAATTAAAACTTATGCCGTGGACGGCAGAGTTGCTTTGTTGAATAAGAACCTTCTGCCGTAGACGGCAGACTTCCTTATAGAATTGGATTCTTCCGCCGTGCACGGCAGAGTTACTTATTGAATTGGAATCTTCTGCCGTAGACGGCAGAGTTGCTTTTTTGAATTGGAATCTTCCGCCGTGCACGGCAGAGGTACTTATTGAATAGGAATTGTCTGCCGTAGACGGCAGAGTTGCTTTTTTGAATTGGAATCTTTCGCCGTGCACGGCAGAGGTACTTATTGAAATGGAATCGTCTGCCGTAGACGGCAGAGTAGCTTATTTGAAATGATACCTTCTGCCGTGGACGGCAGAGTTGCTTTTTTGAATTAAAACTTCTGCCGTGGACGGCAGAGTTGCTTTGTTGAATAAGAACCTTCTGCCGTAGACGGCAGACTTCCTTATAGAATTAGAATCTTCCGCCGCGCACGGCAGAGTTACTTATTGAATTGGAATCGTCTGCCGTAGACAGCAGAGTTGCTTTTTTGAATTGGAATCTTCCGCCGTGCACGGCAGAGGTACTTATTGAAATGGAATCGTCTGCCGAAGACGGCAGAGTAGCTTATCTGAAATGGTACCTTTTGCCGTGAACGGCAGAGTTACTTTTTTGAATTAAAACTTCTGCCGTGGACGGCAGAGTTGCTTTGTTGAATAAAATCTTCTGCCGTAGACAGCAGACTTCCTTATAGAATTGGAATCTTCCGCCGTGCACGGCAGAGTTACTTATTGAATTGGAATCGTCTGCCGTAGACGGCAGAGTTGCTTTTTTGAATTGGAATCTTTCGCCGTGCACGGCAGAGGTACTTATTGAAATGTAATCGTCTGCCGTAGACGGCAGAGTAGCTTATTTGAAATGATACCTTCTGCCGTGGACGGCAGAGTTGCTTTTTTGAATTAAAACTTCTGCCGTGGACGGCAGAGTTGCTTTGTTGAATAAGAACCTTCTGCCGTAGACGGCAGACTTCCTTATAGAATTGGAATCTTCCGCCGTGCACGGCAGTGTTACTTTTTGAATTGGAATCGTCTGCCGTAGATGGCAGACTTCCTTATAGAATTGTTATCTTTCGCCGTGCACGGCAGAGTTACTTTTTGAATTGGAATCGTCTGCCGTGGACGGCAGAGTAGCTTATTTGAAATGGTACCTTTTGCCGTGAACGGCAGAGTTACTTTTTTGAATTAAAACTTCTGCCGTGGACGGCAGAGTTGCTTTGTTGAATTGGAATCTTCCGCCGTGCACGGCAGTGTTACTTATTGAATTGGAATCGTCCGCCGTAGACGGCAGAGTAGCTTATTTGAAATGGTATCTTTTGCCGTGAACGGCAGAGTTACTTTTTTGAATTAAAACTTATGCCGTGGACGGCAGAGTTGCTTTGTTGAATAAGAACCTTCTGCCGTAGACGGCAGACTTCCTTATAGAATTGGATTCTTCCGCCGTGCACGGCGGAGTTACTTATTGAATTGGAATCGTCTGCCGTAGACGGCAGAGTTGCTTTTTTGAATAGGAATCTTCCGCCGTGCACGGCAGAGCTACTTATTGAATTGGAATCGTCCGCCGTTGACGGCAGAGTAGCTTATTTAAAATAATACCTTCTGCCGTGGACGGCAGAGTTGCTTTTTTGAATTAAAACTTCTGCCGTGGAAGGCAGAGTTGCTTTGTTGAATAAGAACCTTCTGCCATAGACGGCAGACTTCCTTATAGAATTGGAATCTTCCGCCGTGCACGGCAGAGTTACTTATTGATTTGGAATCGTCTGCCGTAGACGGCAGAGTAGCTTATTTAAAATGGTACCTTCTGCCGTGCCCGGCAGAGGTACTTATTAAATTGGAATCGTCCGCCGTTGACGGCAGAGTAGCTTATTTGAAATGATACCTTCTGCCGTGGACGGCAGAATTGCTTTTTTGAATTAAAACTTCTGCCGTGGACGGCAGAGTTGCTTTGTTGAATTGGAATCTTCCGCCGTGCACGGCAGTGTTACTTATTGAATTGGAATCGTCCGCCGTAGACGGCAGAGTAGCTTATTTGAAATGGTATCTTTTGCCGTGAACGGCAGAATTGCTTTTTTGAATTAAAACTTCTGCCGTGGACGGCAGAGTTGCTTTGTTGAATTGGAATCTTCCGCCGTGCATGGCAGTGTTACTTATTGAATTGGAATCGTCCGCCGAAGACGGCAGAGTAGCTTAGTTGGAATGATACCTTCTGCCGTGGACGGCAGATTTGTTTTTTTGAACTAAAACTTCTGCCGTGGACGGCAGAGTTGCTTTGTTGAATTGGAATCTTCCGCCGTGCACGGCAGTGTTACTTATTGAATTGGAATCGTCCGCCATAGACGGCAGAGTAGCTTAGTTGGAATGATACCTTCTGCCGTGGACGGCAGAGTTGCTTTTTTGAACTAAAACTTCTGCCGTGGACGGCAGAGTTACTTTTTTGAATTAAAACTTATGCCGTGGACGGCAGAGTTGCTTTGTTGAATAAGAACCTTCTGCCGTAGACGGCAGACTTCCTTATAGAATTGGAATCTTCCGCCGTGCACGGCAGAGTTACTTATTGAATTGGAATCGTCTGCCGTAGACGGCAGAGTTGCTTTTTTGAATTGGAATCTTCCGCCGTGCACGGCAGAGGTACTTATTGAATTGGAATCGTCTGCCGTAGACGGCAGAGTAGCTTATTTGAAATGGTACCTTTTGCCGTGAACGGCAGTTTTACTTTTTTGAATTAAAACTTATGCCGTGGACGGCAGCGTTGCTTTGTTGAAAAGGAACCTTCTGCCGTAGACGGCAGACTTCCTTATAGAATTGGAATCTTCCGCCGTGCACGGCAGAGTAACTTATTGAATTAAAATCGTCTGCCGTAGACGGCAGAGTTGCTTTTTTGAATTGGAATCTTCCGCCGTGCACGGCAGAGGTACTTATTGAAATGGAATCGTCCGCCGTAGACGGCAGAGTAGCTTATTTGAAATGGTACCTTTTGCCGTGAACGGCAGAGTTACTTTTTTGAATTAAAACTTCTGCCGTGGACGGCAGAGTTGCTTTGTTGAATTGGAATCTTCCGCCGTGCACGGCAGTGTTACTTATTGAATTGGAATCGTCCGCCGTAGACGGCAGAGTAGCTTATTTGAAATGGTATCTTTTGCCGTGAATGGCAGAGTTACTTTTTTGAATTAAAACTTCTGCCGTGGACGGCAGAGTTGCTTTGTTGAATAAGAACCTTCTGCCGTAGACGGCAGACTTCCTTATAGAATTGGATTCTTCCGCCGTGCACGGCAGAGTTACTTATTGAATTGGAATCTTCTGCCGTAGACGGCAGAGTTGCTTTTTTGAATTGGAATCTTCCGCCGTGCACGGCAGAGGTACTTATTGAATTGGAATCGTCCGCCGTTGACGGCAGAGTAGCTTATTTAAAATGATACCTTCTGCCGTGGACGGCAGAGTTGCTTTTTTGAATTAAAACTTCTGCCGTGGACGGCAGAGTTGCTTTGTTGAATAAAAAACTTCTGCCGTAGACGGCAGACTTCCTTATAGAATTGGAATCTTCCGCCGTGCACGGCAGAGTTACTTATTGAATTGGAATCGTCTGCCGTAGACGGCAGAGTTGCTTTTTTGAATTGGAATCTTTCGCCGTGCACGGCAGAGGTACTTATTGAAAAGGAATCGTCTGCCGTAGACGGCAGAGTAGCTTATTTGAAATGATACCTTCTGCCGTGGACGGCAGAGTTGCTTTTTTGAATTAAAACTTCTGCCGTGGACGGCAGAGTTGCTTTGTTGAATTGGAATCTTCCGCCGTGCACGGCAGTGTTACTTATTGAATTGGAATCGTCCGCCGTAGACGGCAGAGTAGCTTATTTGAAATGGTATCTTTTGCCGTGAACGGCAGAGTTACTTTTTTGAATTAAACTTATGCCGTGGACGGCAGAGTTGCTTTGTTGAATAAGAACCTTCTGCCGTAGACGGCAGACTTCCTTATAGAATTGGATTCTTCCGCCGTGCACGGCGGAGTTACTTATTGAATTGGAATCTTCTGCCGTAGACGGCAGAGTTGCTTTTTTGAATTGGAATCTTCCGCCGTGCACGGCAGAGGTACTTATTGAATTGGAATCGTCCGCCGTTGACGACAGAGTAGCTTATTTAAAATGATACCTTCTGCCGTGGACGGCAGAGTTGCTTTTTTGAATTAAAACTTCTGCCGTGGACGGCAGAGTTGCTTTGTTGAATAAAAAACTTCTGCCGTAGACGGCAGACTTCCTTATAGAATTGGAATCTTCCGCCGTGCACGGCAGAGTTACTTATTGAATTGGAATCGTCTGCCGTAGACGGCAGAGTTGCTTTTTTGAATTGGAATCTTTCGCCGTGCACGGCAGAGGTACTTATTGAAAAGGAATCGTCTGCCGTAGACGGCAGAGTAGCTTATTTGAAATGATACCTTCTGCCGTGGACGGCAGAGTTGCTTTTTTGAATTAAAACTTCTGCCGTGGACGGCAGAGTTGCTTTGTTGAATAAGAACCTTCTGCCGTAGACGGCAGACTTCCTTATAGAATTAGAATTTTCCGCCGTGCACGGCAGAGTTACTTATTGAATTGGAATCGTCTGCCGTAGACGGCAGAGTTGCTTTTTTGAATTGGAATCTTCCGCCGTGCACGGCAGAGGTACTTATTGAAATGGAATCGTCTGCCGTAGACGGCAGAGTAGCTTATCTGAAATGGTACCTTTCGCCGTGAACGGCAGAGTTACTTTTTTGAATTAAAACTTCTGCCGTGGACGGCAGAGTTGCTTTGTTGAATAAGAACCTTCTGCCGTAGACGGCAGACTTCCTTATAGAATTGGATTCTTCCGCCGTGCACGGCGGAGTTACTTATTGAATTGGAATCTTCTGCCGTAGACGGCAGAGTTGCTTTTTTGAATTGGAATCTTCCGCCGTGCACGGCAGTGTTACTTATTGAATTGGAATCGTCCGCCGTAGACGGCAGAGTAGCTTATTTGAAATGGTATCTTTTGCCGTGAACGGCAGAGTTACTTTTTTGAATTAAAACTTCTGCCGTGGACGGCAGAGTTGCTTTGTTAAATAAGAACCTTCTGCCGTAGACGGCAGACTTCCTTATAGAATTGGTTTCTTCCGCCGTGCACGGCAGAGTTACTTATTGAATTGGAATCTTCTGCCGTAGACGGCAGAGTTGCTTTTTTGAATTGGAATCTTCCGCCGTGCACGGCAGAGGTACTTATTGAATTGGAATCGTCTGCCGTAGACGGCAGAGTAGCTTATTTGAAATGATACCTTCTGCCGTGGACGGCAGAGTTGCTTTGTTGAATAAGAACCTTCTGCCGTAGACGGCAGACTTCCTTATAGAATTGGATTCTTCCGCCGTGCACGGCAGAGTTACTTATCGAATTGGAATCTTCTGCCGTAGACGGCAGAGTTGCTTTGTTGAATTGAAATCTTCCGCCGTGCACGGCAGTGTAACTTATTGAATTGGAATCGTCCGCCGTAGACGGCAGAGTAGCTTATTTGAAATGGTATCTTTTGCCGTGAACGGCAGAGTTACTTTTTTGAATTAAAACTTCTGCCGTGGACGGCAGAGTTGCTTTGTTGAATAAGAACCTTCTGCCGTAGACGGCAGACTTCCTTATAGAATTGGATTCTTCCGCCGTGCACGGCAGAGTTACTTATTGAATTGGAATCTTCTGCCGTAGACGGCAGAATTGCTTTTTTGAATTGGAATCTTCCGCCGTGCACGGCAGAGGTACTTATTGAATTGGAATCGTCTGCCGTAGACGGCAGAGTAGCTTATTTGAAATGATACCTTCTGCCGTGGACGGCAGAGTTGCTTTTTTGAATTAAAACTTCTGCCGTGGACGGCAGAGTTGCTTTGTTGAATTGGAATCTTCCGCCGTGCACGGCAGAGTTACTTATTGAATTGGAATCGTCTGCCGTAGACGGCAGAGTAGCTTATTTGAAATGGTACCTTTTGCCGTGAACGGCAGAGTCAGTTTTTTGAATTAAAACTTATGCCGTGGACGGCAGAGTTGCTTTGTTGAATAAGAACCTTCTGCCGTAGACGGCAGACTTCCTTAAAGAATTGGAATCTTCCGCCGTGCACGGCAGAGTAACTTATTGAATTGGAATCGTCTGCCGTAGACGGCAGAGTTGCTTTTTTGAATTGGAATCTTCCGCCGTGCACGGCAGAGTTACTTATTGAATTGGAATCGTCTGCCGTAGACGGCAGAGTTGCTTTTTTGAAATGATACCTTCTGCCGTGGACGGCAGAGTTGCTTTTTTGAATTAAAACTTCTGCCGTGGACGGCAGAGTTGCTTTGTTGAATAAGAACCTTCTGCCGTAGACGGCAGACTTCCTTATAGAATTGGAATCTTCCGCCGTGCACGGCAGAGTTACTTATTGAATTGGAATCGTCTGCCGTAGACGGCAGACTTACTTATAGAATTGTAATCTTTCGCCGTGCACGGCAGAGTTACTTATTGAATTGGAATCGTTAGCCGTGGACGGCAGAGTAGCTTATTTGAAATGGTACCTTTTGCCGTGAACGGCAGAGTTATTTTTTTGAATTAAAACTTCTGCCGTGGACGGCAGAGTTGCTTTGTTGAATTGGAATCTTCCGCCATGCACGGCAGTGTTACTTATTGAATTGGAATCGTCCGCCGTAGACGGCAGAGTAGCTTATTTGAAATGGTGTCTTTTGCCGTGAACGGCAGAGTTACTTTTTTGAATTAAAACTTATGCCGTGGACGGCAGAGTTGCTTTGTTGAATAAGAACCTTCTGCCGTAGACGGCAGACTTCCTTATAGAATTGGATTCTTCCGCCGTGCACGGCAGAGTTACTTATTGAATTGGAATCTTCTGCCGTAGACGGCAGAGTTGCTTTTTTGAATTGGAATCTTCCGCCGTTCACGGCAGAGGTACTTATTGAATAGGAATTGTCTGCCGTAGACGGCAGAGTTGCTTTTTTGAATTGGAATCTTTCGCCGTGCACGGCAGAGGTACTTATTGAAATGGAATCGTCTGCCGTAGACGGCAGAGTAGCTTATTTGAAATGATACCTTCTGCCGTGGACGGCAGAGTTGCTTTTTTGAATTAAAACTTCTGCCGTGGACGGCAGAGTTGCTTTGTTGAATAAGAACCTTCTGCCGTGCACGGCAGAGGTACTTATTGAATTGGAATCGTCCGCCGTTGACGGCAGAGTAGCTTATTTAAAATGATAACTTCTGCCGTGGACGGCAGAGTTGCTTTTTTGAATTAAAACTTCTGCCGTGGACGGCAGAGTTGCTTTGTTGAATAAAAAACTTCTGCCGTAGACGGCAGACTTCCTTATAGAATTGGAATCTTCCGCCATGCACGGCAGAGTTACTTATTGAATTGGAATCGTCTGCCGTAGACGGCAGAGTTGCTTTTTTGAATTGGAATCTTTCGCCGTGCACGGCAGAGGTACTTATTGAAATGGAATCGTCTGCCGTAGACGGCAGAGTAGCTTATTTGAAATGATACCTTCTGCCGTGGACGGCAGAGTTGCTTTTTTGAATTAAAACTTCTGCCGTGGACGGCAGAGTTGCTTTGTTGAATAAGAACCTTCTGCCGTAGACGGCAGACTTCCTTATAGAATTAGAATCTTCCGCCGTGCACGGCAGAGTTACTTATTGAATTGGAATCGTCTGCCGTAGACAGCAGAGTTGCTTTTTTGAATTGGAATCTTCCGCCGTGCACGGCAGAGGTACTTATTGTAATGGAATCGTCTGCCGTAGACGGCAGAGTAGCTTATCTGAAATGGTACCTTTTGCCGTGAACGGCAGAGTTACTTTTTTGAATTAAAACTTCTGCCGTGGACGGCAGAGTTGCTTTGTTGAATTGGAATCTTCTGCCATGCACGGCAGTGTTACTTATTGAATTGGAATCGTCCGCCGTAGATGGCAGAGTAGCTTATTTGAAATGGTATCTTTTGCCGTGAACGGCAGAGTTACTTTGTTGAATTAAAACTTATGCCGTGGACGGCAGAGTTGCTTTGTTGAATAAGAACCTTCTGCCGTAGACGGCAGACTTCCTTATAGAATTGGATTCTTCCGCCGTGCACGGCAGAGTTACTTATTGAATTGGAATCTTCTGCCGTAGACGGCAGAGTTGCTTTTTTGAATTGGAATCTTCCGCCGTGCACGGCAGAGGTACTTATTGAATAGGAATTGTCTGCCGTAGACGGCAGAGTTGCTTTTTTGAATTGGAATCTTTCGCCGTGCACGGCAGAGGTACTTATTGAAATGGAATCGTCTGCCGTAGACGGCAGAGTAGCTTATTTGAAATGATACCTTCTGCCGTGGACGGCAGAGTTGCTTTTTTGAATTAAAACTTCTGCCGTGGACGGCAGAGTTGCTTTGTTGAATTGGAATCTTCCGCCGTGCACGGCAGAGTTACTTATTGAATTGGAATCGTCTGCCGTAGACGGCAGAGTAGCTTATTTGAAATGGTACCTTTTGCCGTGAACGGCAGAGTCAGTTTTTTGAATTAAAACTTATGCCGTGGACGGCAGAGTTGCTTTGTTGAATAAGAACCTTCTGCCGTAGACGGCAGACTTCCTTAAAGAATTGGAATCTTCCGCCGTGCACGGCAGAGTAACTTATTGAATTGGAATCGTCTGCCGTAGACGGCAGAGTTGCTTTTTTGAATTGGAATCTTCCGCCGTGCACGGCAGAGTTACTTATTGAATTGGAATCGTCTGCCGTAGACGGCAGAGTTGCTTTTTTGAAATGATACCTTCTGCCGTGGACGGCAGAGTTGCTTTTTTGAATTAAAACTTCTGCCGTGGACGGCAGAGTTGCTTTGTTGAATAAGAACCTTCTGCCGTAGACGGCAGACTTCCTTATAGAATTGGAATCTTCCGCCGTGCACGGCAGAGTTACTTATTGAATTGGAATCGTCTGCCGTAGACGGCAGACTTACTTATAGAATTGTAATCTTTCGCCGTGCACGGCAGAGTTACTTATTGAATTGGAATCGTTAGCCGTGGACGGCAGAGTAGCTTATTTGAAATGGTACCTTTTGCCGTGAACGGCAGAGTTATTTTTTTGAATTAAAACTTCTGCCGTGGACGGCAGAGTTGCTTTGTTGAATTGGAATCTTCCGCCATGCACGGCAGTGTTACTTATTGAATTGGAATCGTCCGCCGTAGACGGCAGAGTAGCTTATTTGAAATGGTATCTTTTGCCGTGAACGGCAGAGTTACTTTTTTGAATTAAAACTTATGCCGTGGACGGCAGAGTTGCTTTGTTGAATAAGAACCTTCTGCCGTAGACGGCAGACTTCCTTATAGAATTGGATTCTTCCGCCGTGCACGGCAGAGTTACTTATTGAATTGGAATCTTCTGCCGTAGACGGCAGAGTTGCTTTTTTGAATTGGAATCTTCCGCCGTGCACGGCAGAGGTACTTATTGAATAGGAATTGTCTGCCGTAGACGGCAGAGTTGCTTTTTTGAATTGGAATCTTTCGCCGTGCACGGCAGAGGTACTTATTGAAATGGAATCGTCTGCCGTAGACGGCAGAGTAGCTTATTTGAAATGATACCTTCTGCCGTGGACGGCAGAGTTGCTTTTTTGAATTAAAACTTCTGCCGTGGACGGCAGAGTTGCTTTGTTGAATAAGAACCTTCTGCCGTGCACGGCAGAGGTACTTATTGAATTGGAATCGTCCGCCGTTGACGGCAGAGTAGCTTATTTAAAATGATAACTTCTGCCGTGGACGGCAGAGTTGCTTTTTTGAATTAAAACTTCTGCCGTGGACGGCAGAGTTGCTTTGTTGAATAAAAAACTTCTGCCGTAGACGGCAGACTTCCTTATAGAATTGGAATCTTCCGCCATGCACGGCAGAGTTACTTATTGAATTGGAATCGTCTGCCGTAGACGGCAGAGTTGCTTTTTTGAATTGGAATCTTTCGCCGTGCACGGCAGAGGTACTTATTGAAATGGAATCGTCTGCCGTAGACGGCAGAGTAGCTTATTTGAAATGATACCTTCTGCCGTGGACGGCAGAGTTGCTTTTTTGAATTAAAACTTCTGCCGTGGACGGCAGAGTTGCTTTGTTGAATAAGAACCTTCTGCCGTAGACGGCAGACTTCCTTATAGAATTAGAATCTTCCGCCGTGCACGGCAGAGTTACTTATTGAATTGGAATCGTCTGCCGTAGACAGCAGAGTTGCTTTTTTGAATTGGAATCTTCCGCCGTGCACGGCAGAGGTACTTATTGAAATGGAATCGTCTGCCGTAGACGGCAGAGTAGCTTATCTGAAATGGTACCTTTTGCCGTGAACGGCAGAGTTACTTTTTTGAATTAAAACTTCTGCCGTGGACGGCAGAGTTGCTTTGTTGAATTGGAATCTTCCGCCATGCACGGCAGTGTTACTTATTGAATTGGAATCGTCCGCCGTAGACGGCAGAGTAGCTTATTTGAAATGGTATCTTTTGCCGTGAACGGCAGAGTTACTTTGTTGAATTAAAACTTATGCCGTGGACGGCAGAGTTGCTTTGTTGAATAAGAACCTTCTGCCGTAGACGGCAGACTTCCTTATAGAATTGGATTCTTCCGCCGTGCACGGCAGAGTTACTTATTGAATTGGAATCTTCTGCCGTAGACGGCAGAGTTGCTTTTTTGAATTGGAATCTTCCGCCGTTCACGGCAGAGGTACTTATTGAATAGGAATTGTCTGCCGTAGACGGCAGAGTTGCTTTTTTGAATTGGAATCTTTCGCCGTGCACGGCAGAGGTACTTATTGAAATGGAATCGTCTGCCGTAGACGGCAGAGTAGCTTATTTGAAATGATACCTTCTGCCGTGGACGGCAGAGTTGCTTTTTTGAATTAAAACTTCTGCCGTGGACGGCAGAGTTGCTTTGTTGAATAAGAACCTTCTGCCGTGCACGGCAGAGGTACTTATTGAATTGGAATCGTCCGCCGTTGACGGCAGAGTAGCTTATTTAAAATGATAACTTCTGCCGTGGACGGCAGAGTTGCTTTTTTGAATTAAAACTTCTGCCGTGGACGGCAGAGTTGCTTTGTTGAATAAAAAACTTCTGCCGTAGACGGCAGACTTCCTTATAGAATTGGAATCTTCCGCCATGCACGGCAGAGTTACTTATTGAATTGGAATCGTCTGCCGTAGACGGCAGAGTTGCTTTTTTGAATTGGAATCTTTCGCCGTGCACGGCAGAGGTACTTATTGAAATGGAATCGTCTGCCGTAGACGGCAGAGTAGCTTATTTGAAATGATACCTTCTGCCGTGGACGGCAGAGTTGCTTTTTTGAATTAAAACTTCTGCCGTGGACGGCAGAGTTGCTTTGTTGAATAAGAACCTTCTGCCGTAGACGGCAGACTTCCTTATAGAATTAGAATCTTCCGCCGTGCACGGCAGAGTTACTTATTGAATTGGAATCGTCTGCCGTAGACAGCAGAGTTGCTTTTTTGAATTGGAATCTTCCGCCGTGCACGGCAGAGGTACTTATTGTAATGGAATCGTCTGCCGTAGACGGCAGAGTAGCTTATCTGAAATGGTACCTTTTGCCGTGAACGGCAGAGTTACTTTTTTGAATTAAAACTTCTGCCGTGGACGGCAGAGTTGCTTTGTTGAATTGGAATCTTCTGCCATGCACGGCAGTGTTACTTATTGAATTGGAATCGTCCGCCGTAGACGGCAGAGTAGCTTATTTGAAATGGTATCTTTTGCCGTGAACGGCAGAGTTACTTTGTTGAATTAAAACTTATGCCGTGGACGGCAGAGTTGCTTTGTTGAATAAGAACCTTCTGCCGTAGACGGCAGACTTCCTTATAGAATTGGATTCTTCCGCCGTGCACGGCAGAGTTACTTATTGAATTGGAATCTTCTGCCGTAGACGGCAGAGTTGCTTTTTTGAATTGGAATCTTCCGCCGTGCACGGCAGAGGTACTTATTGAATAGGAATTGTCTGCCGTAGACGGCAGAGTTGCTTTTTTGAATTGGAATCTTTCGCCGTGCACGGCAGAGGTACTTATTGAAATGGAATCGTCTGCCGTAGACGGCAGAGTAGCTTATTTGAAATGATACCTTCTGCCGTGGACGGCAGAGTTGCTTTTTTGAATTAAAACTTCTGCCGTGGACGGCAGAGTTGCTTTGTTGAATTGGAATCTTCCGCCGTGCACGGCAGAGTTACTTATTGAATTGGAATCGTCTGCCGTAGACGGCAGAGTAGCTTATTTGAAATGGTACCTTTTGCCGTGAACGGCAGAGTCAGTTTTTTGAATTAAAACTTATGCCGTGGACGGCAGAGTTGCTTTGTTGAATAAGAACCTTCTGCCGTAGACGGCAGACTTCCTTAAAGAATTGGAATCTTCCGCCGTGCACGGCAGAGTAACTTATTGAATTGGAATCGTCTGCCGTAGACGGCAGAGTTGCTTTTTTGAATTGGAATCTTCCGCCGTGCACGGCAGAGTTACTTATTGAATTGGAATCGTCTGCCGTAGACGGCAGAGTTGCTTTTTTGAAATGATACCTTCTGCCGTGGACGGCAGAGTTGCTTTTTTGAATTAAAACTTCTGCCGTGGACGGCAGAGTTGCTTTGTTGAATAAGAACCTTCTGCCGTAGACGGCAGACTTCCTTATAGAATTGGAATCTTCCGCCGTGCACGGCAGAGTTACTTATTGAATTGGAATCGTCTGCCGTAGACGGCAGACTTACTTATAGAATTGTAATCTTTCGCCGTGCACGGCAGAGTTACTTATTGAATTGGAATCGTTAGCCGTGGACGGCAGAGTAGCTTATTTGAAATGGTACCTTTTGCCGTGAACGGCAGAGTTATTTTTTTGAATTAAAACTTCTGCCGTGGACGGCAGAGTTGCTTTGTTGAATTGGAATCTTCCGCCATGCACGGCAGTGTTACTTATTGAATTGGAATCGTCCGCCGTAGACGGCAGAGTAGCTTATTTGAAATGGTATCTTTTGCCGTGAACGGCAGAGTTACTTTTTTGAATTAAAACTTATGCCGTGGACGGCAGAGTTGCTTTGTTGAATAAGAACCTTCTGCCGTAGACGGCAGACTTCCTTATAGAATTGGATTCTTCCGCCGTGCACGGCAGAGTTACTTATTGAATTGGAATCTTCTGCCGTAGACGGCAGAGTTGCTTTTTTGAATTGGAATCTTCCGCCGTGCACGGCAGAGGTACTTATTGAATAGGAATTGTCTGCCGTAGACGGCAGAGTTGCTTTTTTGAATTGGAATCTTTCGCCGTGCACGGCAGAGGTACTTATTGAAATGGAATCGTCTGCCGTAGACGGCAGAGTAGCTTATTTGAAATGATACCTTCTGCCGTGGACGGCAGAGTTGCTTTTTTGAATTAAAACTTCTGCCGTGGACGGCAGAGTTGCTTTGTTGAATAAGAACCTTCTGCCGTGCACGGCAGAGGTACTTATTGAATTGGAATCGTCCGCCGTTGACGGCAGAGTAGCTTATTTAAAATGATAACTTCTGCCGTGGACGGCAGAGTTGCTTTTTTGAATTAAAACTTCTGCCGTGGACGGCAGAGTTGCTTTGTTGAATAAAAAACTTCTGCCGTAGACGGCAGACTTCCTTATAGAATTGGAATCTTCCGCCATGCACGGCAGAGTTACTTATTGAATTGGAATCGTCTGCCGTAGACGGCAGAGTTGCTTTTTTGAATTGGAATCTTTCGCCGTGCACGGCAGAGGTACTTATTGAAATGGAATCGTCTGCCGTAGACGGCAGAGTAGCTTATTTGAAATGATACCTTCTGCCGTGGACGGCAGAGTTGCTTTTTTGAATTAAAACTTCTGCCGTGGACGGCAGAGTTGCTTTGTTGAATAAGAACCTTCTGCCGTAGACGGCAGACTTCCTTATAGAATTAGAATCTTCCGCCGTGCACGGCAGAGTTACTTATTGAATTGGAATCGTCTGCCGTAGACAGCAGAGTTGCTTTTTTGAATTGGAATCTTCCGCCGTGCACGGCAGAGGTACTTATTGAAATGGAATCGTCTGCCGTAGACGGCAGAGTAGCTTATCTGAAATGGTACCTTTTGCCGTGAACGGCAGAGTTACTTTTTTGAATTAAAACTTCTGCCGTGGACGGCAGAGTTGCTTTGTTGAATTGGAATCTTCCGCCATGCACGGCAGTGTTACTTATTGAATTGGAATCGTCCGCCGTAGACGGCAGAGTAGCTTATTTGAAATGGTATCTTTTGCCGTGAACGGCAGAGTTACTTTGTTGAATTAAAACTTATGCCGTGGACGGCAGAGTTGCTTTGTTGAATAAGAACCTTCTGCCGTAGACGGCAGACTTCCTTATAGAATTGGATTCTTCCGCCGTGCACGGCAGAGTTACTTATTGAATTGGAATCTTCTGCCGTAGACGGCAGAGTTGCTTTTTTGAATTGGAATCTTCCGCCGTGCACGGCAGAGGTACTTATTGAATAGGAATTGTCTGCCGTAGACGGCAGAGTTGCTTTTTTGAATTGGAATCTTTCGCCGTGCACGGCAGAGGTACTTATTGAAATGGAATCGTCTGCCGTAGACGGCAGAGTAGCTTATTTGAAATGATACCTTCTGCCGTGGACGGCAGAGTTGCTTTTTTGAATTAAAACTTCTGCCGTGGACGGCAGAGTTGCTTTGTTGAATAAGAACCTTCTGCCGTAGACGGCAGACTTCCTTATAGAATTAGAATCTTCCGCCGTGCACGGCAGAGTTACTTATTGAATTGGAATCGTCTGCCGTAGACAGCAGAGTTGCGTTTTTGAATTGGAATCTTCCGCCGTGCACGGCAGAGGTACTTATTGAAATGGAATCGTCTGCCGTAGACGGCAGAGTAGCTTATCTGAAATGGTACCTTTTGCCGTGAACGGCAGAGTTACTTTTTTGAATTAAAACTTCTGCCGTGGACGGCAGAGTTGCTTTGTTGAATAAGAACCTTCTGCCGTAGACGGCAGACTTCCTTATAGAATTGGATTCTTCCGCCGTGCACGGCAGAGTTACTTATTGAATTGGAATCTTCTGCCGTAGACGGCAGAGTTGCTTTTTTGAATTGGAATCTTCCGCTGTGCACGGCAGAGGTACTTATTGAATTGGAATCGTCTGCCGTAGACGGCAGAGTAGCTTATTTGATATGATACCTTCTGCCGTGGACGGCAGAGTTGCTTTGTTGAATAAGAACCTTCTGCCGTAGACGGCAGACTTCCTTATAGAATTGGATTCTTCCGCCGTGCACGGCAGAGTTACTTATTGAATTGGAATCTTCTGCCGTAGACGGCAGAGTTGCTTTGTTGAATTGAAATCTTCCGCCGTGCACGGCAGTGTTACTTATTGAATTGGAATCGTCCGCCGTAGACGGCAGAGTAGCTTATTTGAAATGGTATCTTTTGCCGTGAACGGCAGAGTTACTTTTTTGAATTAAAACCTCTGCCGTGGACGGCAGAGTTGCTTTGTTGAATAAGAACCTTCTGCCGAAGACGGCAGACTTCCTTATAGAATTGGATTCTTCCGCCGTGCACGGCAGAGTTACTTATTGAATTGGAATCTTCTGCCGTAGACGGCAGAGTTGCTTTTTTGAATTGGAATCTTCCGCCGTGCACGGCAGAGATACTTATTGAATTGGAATCGTCTGCCGTAGACGGCAGAGTAGCTTATTTGAAATGATACCTTCTGCCGTGGACGGCAGAGTTGCTTTTTTGAATTAAAACTTCTGCCGTGGACGGCAGAGTTGCTTTGTTGAATTGGAATCTTCCGCCGTGCACGTCAGAGTTACTTATTGAATTGGAATCGTCTGCCGTAGACGGCAGAGTAGCTTATTTGAAATGGTACCTTTTGCCGTGAACGGCAGAGTCACTTTTTTGAATTAAAACTTATGCCGTGGACGGCAGAGTTGCTTTGTTGAATAAGAACCTTCTGCCGTAGACGGCAGACTTCCTTAAAGAATTGGAATCTTCCGCCGTGCACGGCAGAGTTACTTATTGAATTGGAATCGTCTGCCGTAGACGGCAGAGTTGCTTTTTTGAATTGGAATCTTCCGCCGTGCACGGCAGAGTTACTTATTGAATTGGAATCGTCTGCCGTAGACGGCAGAGTTGCTTTTTTGAAATGATACTTTCTGCCGTGGACGGCAGAGTTGCTTTTTTGAATTAAAACTTCTGCCGTGGACGGCAGAGTTGCTTTGTTGAATAAGAACCTTCTGCCGTAGACGGCAGACTTCCTTATAGAATTGTAATCTTTCGCCGTGCACGGCAGAGTTACTTATTGAATTGGAATCGTCTGCCGTGGACGGCAGAGTAGCTTATTTGAAATGGTACCTTTTGCCGTGAACGGCAGAGTTACTTTTTTGAATTAAAACTTCTGCCATGGACGGCAGAGTTTCTTTGTTGAATTGGAATCTTCCGCCATGCACGGCAGTGTTACTTATTGAATTGGAATCGTCCGCCGTAGACGGCAGAGTAGCTTATTTGAAATGGTATCTTTTGCCGTGAACGGCAGAGTTACTTTTTTGAATTAAAACTTATGCCGTGGACGGCAGAGTTGCTTTGTTGAATAAGAACCTTCTGCCGTAGACGGCAGACTTCCTTATAGAATTGGAATCTTCCGCCGTGCACGGCAGAGTTACTTATTGAATTGGAATCGTCTGCCGTAGACGGCAGAGTTGCTTTTTTGAATTGGATTCTTCCGCCGTGCACGGCAGAGGTACTTATTGAAATGGAATCGTCTGCCGTAGACGGCAGAGTAGCTTATCTGAAATGGTACCTTTTGCCGTGAACGGCAGAGTTACTTTTTTGAATTAAAACTTCTGCCGCGGACGGCAGAGTTGCTTTGTTGAATAAGAACCTTCTGCCGTAGACGGCAGACTTCCTTATAGAATTGGATTCTTCCGCCGTGCACGGCAGAGTTACTTATTGAATTGGAATCTTCTGCCGTAGACGGCAGAGTTGCTTTTTTGAATTGGAATCTTCCGCCGTGGACGGCAGAGGTACTTATTGAATTGGAATCGTCCGCCGTTGACGGCAGAGTAGCTTATTTAAAATGATAACTTCTGCCGTGGACGGCAGAGTTGCTTTTTTGAATTAAAACTTCTGCCGTGGACGGCAGAGTTGCTTTGTTGAATAAAAAACTTCTGCCGTAGACGGCAGACTTCCTTATAGAATTGGAATCTTCTGCCATGCACGGCAGAGTTACTTATTGAATTGGAATCGTCTGCCGTAGACGGCAGAGTAGCTTATCTGAAATGGTACCTTTCGCCGTGAACGGCAGAGTTACTTTTTTGAATTAAAACTTCTGCCGTGGACGGCAGAGTTGCTTTGTTGAATTGAAATCTTCCGCCGTGCACGGCAGTGTTACTTATTGAATTGGAATCGTCCGCCGTAGACGGCAGAGTAGCTTATTTGAAATGGTATCTTTTGCCGTGAACGGCAGAGTTACTTTTTTGAATTAAACTTATGCCGTGGACGGCAGAGTTGCTTTGTTGAATAAGAACCTTCTGCCGTAGACGGCAGACTTCCTTATAGAATTGGATTCTTCCGCCGTGCACGGCGGAGTTACTTATTGAATTGGAATCTTCTGCCGTAGACGGCAGAGTTGCTTTTTTGAATTGGAATCTTCTGCCGTGCACGGCAGTGTTACTTATTGAATTGGAATCGTCCGCCGTAGACGGCAGAGTAGCTTATTTGAAATGGTATCTTTTGCCGTGAACGGCAGAGTTACTTTTTTGAATTAAAACTTCTGCCGTGGACGGCAGAGTTGCTTTGTTAAATAAGAACCTTCTGCCGTAGACGGCAGACTTCCTTATAGAATTGGATTCTTCCGCCGTGCACGGCAGAGTTACTTATTGAATTGGAATCTTCTGCCGTAGACGGCAGAGTTGCTTTTTTGAATTGGAATCTTCCGCCGTGCACGGCAGAGGTACTTATTGAATTGGAATCGTCTGCCGTAGACGGCAGAGTAGCTTATTTGAAATGATACCTTCTGCCGTGGACGGCAGAGTTGCTTTGTTGAATAAGAACCTTCTGCCGTAGACGGCAGACTTCCTTATAGAATTGGATTCTTCCGCCGTGCACGGCGGAGTTACTTATTGAATTGGAATCTTCTGCCGTAGACAGCAGAGTTGCTTTGTTGAATTGAAATCTTCCGCCGTGCACGGCAGTGTAACTTATTGAATTGGAATCGTCCGCCGTAGACGGCAGAGTAGCTTATTTGAAATGGTATCTTTTGCCGTGAACGGCAGAGTTACTTTTTTGAATTAAAACTTCTGCCGTGGACGGCAGAGTTGCTTTGTTGAATAAGAACCTTCTGCCGTAGACGGCAGACTTCCTTATAGAATTGGATTCTTCCGCCGTGCACGGCAGAGTTACTTATTGAATTGGAATCTTCTGCCGTAGACGGCAGAATTGCTTTTTTGAATTGGAATCTTCCGCCGTGCACGGCAGAGGTACTTATTGAATTGGAATCGTCTGCCGTAGACGGCAGAGTAGCTTATTTGAAATGATACCTTCTGCCGTGGACGGCAGAGTTGCTTTTTTGAATTAAAACTTCTGCCGTGGACGGCAGAGTTGCTTTGTTGAATTGGAATCTTCCGCCGTGCACGGCAGAGTTACTTATTGAATTGGAATCGTCTGCCGTAGACGGCAGAGTAGCTTATTTGAAATGGTACCTTTTGCCGTGAACGGCAGAGTCAGTTTTTTGAATTAAAACTTATGCCGTGGACGGCAGAGTTGCTTTGTTGAATAAGAACCTTCTGCCGTAGACGGCAGACTTCCTTAAAGAATTGGAATCTTCCGCCGTGCACGGCAGAGTTACTTATTGAATTGGAATCGTCTGCCGTAGACGGCAGAGTTGCTTTTTTGAATTGGAATCTTCCGCCGTGCACGGCAGAGTTACTTATAGAATTGGAATCGTCTGCCGTAGACGGCAGAGTTGCTTTTTTGAAATGATACCTTCTGCCGTGGACGGAAGAGTTGCTTTTTTGAATTAAAACTTCTGCCGTGGACGGCAGAGTTGCTTTGTTGAATAAGAACCTTCTGCCGTAGACGGCAGACTTCCTTATAGAATTGGAATCTTCCGCCGTGCACGGCAGAGTTACTTATTGAATTGGAATCGTCTGCCGTAGACGGCAGACTTACTTATAGAATTGTAATCTTTCGCCGTGCACGGCAGAGTTACTTATTGAATTGGAATCGTCTGCCGTGGACGGCAGAGTAGCTTATTTGAAATGGTACCTTTTGCCGTGAACGGCAGAGTTATTTTTTTGAATTAAAACTTCTGCCGTGGACGGCAGAGTTGCTTTGTTGAATTGAAATCTTCCGCCATGCACGGCAGTGTTACTTATTGAATTGGAATCGTCCGCCGTAGACGGCAGAGTAGCTTATTTGAAATGGTATCTTTTGCCGTGAACGGCAGAGTTACTTTTTTGAATTAAAACTTATGCCGTGGACGGCAGAGTTGCTTTGTTGAATAAGAACCTTCTGCCGTAGACGGCAGACTTCCTTATAGAATTGGATTCTTCCGCCGTGCACGGCAGAGTTACTTATTGAATTGGAATCTTCTGCCGTAGACGGCAGAGTTGCTTTTTTGAATTGGAATCTTCCGCCGTGCACGGCAGAGGTACTTATTGAATAGGAATTGTCTGCCGTAGACGGCAGAGTTGCTTTTTTGAATTGGAATCTTTCGCCGTGCACGGCAGAGGTACTTATTGAAATGGAATCGTCTGCCGTAGACGGCAGAGTAGCTTATTTGAAATGATACCTTCTGCCGTGGACGGCAGAGTTGCTTTTTTGAATTAAAACTTCTGCCGTGGACGGCAGAGTTGCTTTGTTGAATAAGAACCTTCTGCCGTGCACGGCAGAGGTACTTATTGAATTGGAATCGTCCGCCGTTGACGGCAGAGTAGCTTATTTAAAATGATAACTTCTGCCGTGGACGGCAGAGTTGCTTTTTTGAATTAAAACTTCTGCCGTGGACGGCAGAGTTGCTTTGTTGAATAAAAAACTTCTGCCGTAGACGGCAGACTTCCTTATAGAATTGGAATCTTCCGCCATGCACGGCAGAGTTACTTATTGAATTGGAATCGTCTGCCGTAGACGGCAGAGTTGCTTTTTTAAATTGGAATCTTTCGCCGTGCACGGCAGAGGTACTTATTGAAATGGAATCGTCTGCCGTAGACGGCAGAGTAGCTTATTTGAAATGATACCTTCTGCCGTGGACGGCAGAGTTGCTTTTTTGAATTAAAACTTCTGCCGTGGACGGCAGAGTTGCTTTGTTGAATAAGAACCTTCTGCCGTAGACGGCAGACTTCCTTATAGAATTAGAATCTTCCGCCGTGCACGGCAGAGTTACTTATTGAATTGGAATCGTCTGCCGTAGACAGCAGAGTTGCTTTTTTGAATTGGAATCTTCCGCCGTGCACGGCAGAGGTACTTATTGAAATGGAACCGTCTGCCGTAGACGGCAGAGTAGCTTATCTGAAATGGTACCTTTTGCCGTGAACGGCAGAGTTACTTTTTTGAATTAAAACTTCTGCCGTGGACGGCAGAGTTGCTTTGTTGAATTGGAATCTTCCGCCATGCACGGCAGTGTTACTTATTGAATTGGAATCGTCCGCCGTAGACGGCAGAGTAGCTTATTTGAAATGGTATCTTTTGCCGTGAACGGCAGAGTTACTTTGTTGAATTAAAACTTATGCCGTGGACGGCAGAGTTGCTTTGTTGAATAAGAACCTTCTGCCGTAGACGGCAGACTTCCTTATAGAATTGGATTCTTCCGCCGTGCACGGCAGAGTTACTTATTGAATTGGAATCTTCTGCCGTAGACGGCAGAGTTGCTTTTTTGAATTGGAATCTTCCGCCGTGCACGGCAGAGGTACTTATTGAATAGGAATTGTCTGCCGTAGACGGCAGAGTTGCTTTTTTGAATTGGAATCTTTCGCCGTGCACGGCAGAGGTACTTATTGAAATGGAATCGTCTGCCGTAGACGGCAGAGTAGCTTATTTGAAATGATACCTTCTGCCGTGGATGGCAGAGTTGCTTTTTTGAATTAAAACTTCTGCCGTGGACGGCAGAGTTGCTTTGTTGAATAAGAACCTTCTGCCGTAGACGGCAGACTTCCTTATAGAATTAGAATCTTCCGCCGTGCACGGCAGAGTTACTTATTGAATTGGAATCGTCTGCCGTAGACAGCAGAGTTGCTTTTTTGAATTGGAATCTTCCGCCGTGCACGGCAGAGGTACTTATTGAAATGGAATCGTCTGCCGTAGACGGCAGAGTAGCTTATCTGAAATGGTACCTTTTGCCGTGAACGGCAGAGTTACTTTTTTGAATTAAAACTTCTGCCGTGGACGGCAGAGTTGCTTTGTTGAATAAGAACCTTCTGCCGTAGACGGCAGACTTCCTTATAGAATTGGATTCTTCCGCCGTGCACGGCAGAGTTACTTATTGAATTGGAATCTTCTGCCGTAGACGGCAGAGTTGCTTTTTTGAATTGGAATCTTCCGCCGTGCACGGCAGAGGTACTTATTGAATTGGAATCGTCTGCCGTAGACGGCAGAGTAGCTTATTTGATATGATACCTTCTGCCGTGGACGGCAGAGTTGCTTTGTTGAATAAGAACCTTCTGCCGTAGACGGCAGACTTCCTTATAGAATTGGATTCTTCCGCCGTGCACGGCAGAGTTACTTATTGAATTGGAATCTTCTGCCGTAGACGGCAGAGTTGCTTTGTTGAATTGAAATCTTCCGCCGTGCACGGCAGTGTTACTTATTGAATTGGAATCGTCCGCCGTAGACGGCAGAGTAGCTTATTTGAAATGGTATCTTTTGCCGTGAACGGCAGAGTTACTTTTTTGAATTAAAACTTCTGCCGTGGACGGCAGAGTTGCTTTGTTGAATAAGAACCTTCTGCCGAAGACGGCAGACTTCCTTATAGAATTGGATTCTTCCGCCGTGCACGGCAGAGTTACTTATTGAATTGGAATCTTCTGCCGTAGACGGCAGATTTGCTTTTTTGAATTGGAATCTTCCGCCGTGCACGGCAGAGATACTTATTGAATTGGAATCGTTTGCCGTAGACGGCAGAGTAGCTTATTTGAAATGATACCTTCTGCCGTGGACGGCAGAGTTGCTTTTTTGAATTAAAACTTCTGCCGTGGACGGCAGAGTTGCTTTGTTGAATTGGAATCTTCCGCCGTGCACGGCAGAGTTACTTATTGAATTGGAATCGTCTGCCGTAGACGGCAGAGTAGCTTATTTGAAATGGTACCTTTTGCCGTGAACGGCAGAGTCACTTTTTTTAATTAAAACTTATGCCGTGGACGGCAGAGTTGCTTTGTTGAATAAGAACCTTCTGCCGTAGACGGCAGACTTCCTTAAAGAATTGGAATCTTCCGCCGTGCACGGCAGAGTTACTTATTGAATTGGAATCGTCTGCCGTAGACGGCAGATATGCTTTTTTGAATTGGAATCTTCCGCCGTGCACGGCAGAGTTACTTATTGAACTGGAATCGTCTGCCGTAGACGGCAGAGTAGCTTATTTGAAATGATACCTTCTGCCGTGGACGGCAGAGTTGCTTTTTTGAATTAAAACTTCTGCCGTGGACGGCAGAGTTGCTTTGTTGAATAAGAACCTTCTGCCGTAGACGGCAGACTTCCTTATATAATTGGAATCTTCCGCCGTGCACGGCAGAGTAACTTATTGAATTGGAATCGTCTGCCGTAGACGGCAGAGTTGCTTTTTTGAATTGGATTCTTCCGCCGTGCACGGCAGAGGTACTTATTGAAATGGAATCGTCTGCCGTAGACGGCAGAGTAGCTTATCTGAAATGGTACCTTTTGCCGTGAACGGCAGAGTTACTTTTTTGAATTAAAACTTCTGCCGCGGACGGCAGAGTTGCTTTGTTGAATAAGAACCTTCTGCCGTAGACGGCAGACTTCCTTATAGAATTGGATTCTTCCGCCGTGCACGGCAGAGTTACTAATTGAATTGGAATCTTCTGCCGTAGACGGCAGAGTTGCTTTTTTGAATTGGAATCTTCCGCCGTGGACGGCAGAGGTACTTATTGAATTGGAATCGTCCGCCGTTGACGGCAGAGTAGCTTATTTAAAATGATAACTTCTGCCGTGGACGGCAGAGTTGCTTTTTTGAATTAAAACTTCTGCCGTGGACGGCAGAGTTGCTTTGTTGAATAAAAAACTTCTGCCGTAGACGGCAGACTTCCTTATAGAATTGGAATCTTCCGCCATGCACGGCAGAGTTACTTATTGAATTGGAATCGTCTGCCGTAGACGGCAGAGTTGCTTTTTTGAATTGGAATCTTTCGCCGTGCACGGCAGAGGTACTTATTGAAATGGAATCGTCTGCCGTAGACGGCAGAGTAGCTTATTTGAAATGATACCTTCTGCCGTGGACGGCAGAGTTGCTTTTTTGAATTAAAACTTCTGCTGTGGACGGCAGAGTTGCTTTGTTGAATAAGAACCTTCTGCCGTAGACGGCAGACTTCCTTATAGAATTAGAATCTTCCGCCTTGCACGGCAGAGTTACTTATTGAATTGGAATCGTCTGCCGTAGACAGCAGAGTTGCTTTTTTGAATTGGAATCTTCCGCCGTGCACGGCAGAGGTACTTATTGAAATGGAATCGTCTGCCGTAGACGGCAGAGTAGCTTATCTGAAATGGTACCTTTTGCCGTGAACGGCAGAGTTACTTTTTTGAATTAAAACTTCTGCCGTGGACGGCAGAGTTGCTTTGTTGAATTGGAATCTTCCGCCATGCACGGCAGTGTTACTTATTGAATTGGAATCGTCCGCCGTAGACGGCAGAGTAGCTTATTTGAATAAGAACCTTCTGCCGTAGACGGCAGACTTCCTTATAGAATTGGAATCTTCCGCCGTGCACGGCAGTGTTACTTTTTGAATTGGAATCGTCTGCCGTAGACGGCAGACTTCCTTATAGAATTGTTATCTTTCGCCGTGCACGGCAGAGTTGCTTTTTTGAATTAAAACTTCTGCCGTGGACGGCAGAGTTGCTTTGTTGAATAAGAACCTTCTGCCGTAGACGGCAGACTTCCTTATAGAATTGGAATCTTCCGCCGTGCACGGCAGTGTTACTTTTTGAATTGGAATCGTCTGCCGTAGACGGCAGACTTCCTTATAGAATTGTTATCTTTCGCCGTGCACGGCAGAGTTACTTTTTGAAATGGAATCGTCTGCCGTGGACGGCAGAGTAGCTTATTTGAAATGGTACCTTTTGCCGTGAACGGCAGAGTTACTTTTTTGAATTAAAACTTCTGCCGTGGACGGCAGAGTTGCTTTGTTGAATTGGAATCTTCCGCCGTGCACGGCAGTGTTACTTATTGAATTGGAATCGTCCGCCGTAGACGGCAGAGTAGCTTATTTGAAATGGTATCTTTTGCCGTGAACGGCAGAGTTACTTTTTTGAATTAAAACATATGCCGTGGACGGCAGAGTTGCTTTGTTGAATAAGAACCTTCTGCCGTAGACGGCAGACTTCCTTATAGAATTGGATTCTTCCGCCGTGCACGGCGGAGTTACTTATTGAATTGGAATCGTCTGCCGTAGACGGCAGAGTTGCTTTTTTGAATAAGAATCTTCCGCCGTGCACGGCAGAGCTACTTATTGAATTGGAATCGTCCGCCGTTGACGGCAGAGTAGCTTATTTAAAATAATACCTTCTGCCGTGGACGGCAGAGTTGCTTTTTTGAATTAAAACTTCTGCCGTGGAAGGCAGAGTTGCTTTGTTGAATAAGAACCTTCTGCCGTAGACGGCAGACTTCCTTATAGAATTGGAATCTTCCGCCGTGCACGGCAGAGTTACTTATTGATTTGGAATCGTCTGCCGTAGACGGCAGAGTAGCTTATTTAAAATGGTACCTTCTGCCGTGCCCGGCAGAGGTACTTATTAAATTGGAATCGTCCGCCGTTGACGGCAGAGTAGCTTATTTGAAATGATACCTTCTGCCGTGGACGGCAGAATTGCTTTTTTGAATTAAAACTTCTGCCGTGGACGGCAGAGTTGCTTTGTTGAATTGGAATCTTCCGCCGTGCACGGCAGTGTTACTTATTGAATTGGAATCGTCCGCCGTAGACGGCAGAGTAGCTTATTTAAAATGATAACTTCTGCCGTGGACGGCAGAGTTGCTTTTTTGAATTAAAACTTCTGCCGTGGACGGCAGAGTTGCTTTGTTGAATAAAAAACTTCTGCCGTAGACGGCAGACTTCCTTATAGAATTGGAATCTTCCGCCATGCACGGCAGAGTTACTTATTGAATTGGAATCGTCTGCCGTAGACGGCAGAGTTGCTTTTTTGAATTGGAATCTTTCGCCGTGCACGGCAGAGGTACTTATTGAAATGGAATCGTCTGCCGTAGACGGCAGAGTAGCTTATTTGAAATGATACCTTCTGCCGTGGACGGCAGAGTTGCTTTTTTGAATTAAAACTTCTGCTGTGGACGGCAGAGTTGCTTTGTTGAATAAGAACCTTCTGCCGTAGACGGCAGACTTCCTTATAGAATTAGAATCTTCCGCCTTGCACGGCAGAGTTACTTATTGAATTGGAATCGTCTGCCGTAGACAGCAGAGTTGCTTTTTTGAATTGGAATCTTCCGCCGTGCACGGCAGAGGTACTTATTGAAATGGAATCGTCTGCCGTAGACGGCAGAGTAGCTTATCTGAAATGGTACCTTTTGCCGTGAACGGCAGAGTTACTTTTTTGAATTAAAACTTCTGCCGTGGACGGCAGAGTTGCTTTGTTGAATTGGAATCTTCCGCCATGCACGGCAGTGTTACTTATTGAATTGGAATCGTCCGCCGTAGACGGCAGAGTAGCTTATTTGAAATGGTATCTTTTGCCGTGAACGGCAGAGTTACTTTTTTGAATTAAAACTTATGCCGTGGACGGCAGAGTTGCTTTGTTGAATGAGAACCTTCTGCCGTAGACGGCAGACTTCCTTATAGAATTGGATTCTTCCGCCGTGCACGGCAGAGTTACTTATTGAATTGGAATCTTCTGCCGTAGACGGCAGAGTTGCTTTTTTGAATTGGAATCTTCCGCCGTGCACGGCAGAGGTACTTATTGAAATTGAATCGTCTGCCGTAGACGGCAGAGTAGCTTATCTGAAATGGTACCTTTTGCCGTGAACGGCAGAGTTACTTTTTTGAATTAAAACTTCTGCCGTGGACGGCAGAGTTGCTTTGTTGAATAAGAACCTTCTGCCGTAGACGGCAGACTTCCTTATAGAATTAGAATCTTCCGCCGTGCACGGCAGAGTTACTTATTGAATTGGAATCGTCTGCCGTAGACAGCAGAGTTGCTTTTTTGAATTGGAATCTTCCGCCGTGCACGGCAGAGGTACTTATTGAAATTGAATCGTCTGCCGTAGACGGCAGAGTAGCTTATCTGAAATGGTACCTTTTGCCGTGAACGGCAGAGTTACTTTTTTGAATTAAAACTTCTGCCGTGGACGGCAGAGTTGCTTTGTTGAATAAAAAACTTCTGCCGTAGACAGCAGACTTCCTTATAGAATTGGAATCTTCCGCCGTGCACGGCAGAGTTACTTATTGAATTGGAATCGTCTGCCGTAGACGGCAGAGTAGCTTATTTGAAATGATACCTTCTGCCGTGGACGGCAGAGTTGCTTTTTTGAATTAAAACTTCTGCCGTGGACGGCAGAGTTGCTTTGTTGAATAAGAACCTTCTGCCGTAGACGGCAGACTTCCTTATAGAATTGGAATCTTCCGCCGTGCACGGCAGTGTTACTTTTTGAATTGGAATCGTCTGCCGTAGACGGCAGACTTCCTTATAGAATTGTTATCTTTCGCCGTGCACGGCAGAGTTGCTTTTTTGAATTAAAACTTCTGCCGTGGACGGCAGAGTTGCTTTGTTGAATAAGAACCTTCTGCCGTAGACGGCAGACTTCCTTATAGAATTGGAATCTTCCGCCGTGCACGGCAGTGTTACTTTTTGAATTGGAATCGTCTGCCGTAGACGGCAGACTTCCTTATAGAATTGTTATCTTTCGCCGTGCACGGCAGAGTTACTTTTTGAAATGGAATCGTCTGCCGTGGACGGCAGAGTAGCTTATTTGAAATGGTACCTTTTGCCGTGAACGGCAGAGTTACTTTTTTGAATTAAAACTTCTGCCGTGGACGGCAGAGTTGCTTTGTTGAATTGGAATCTTCCGCCGTGCACGGCAGTGTTACTTATTGAATTGGAATCGTCCGCCGTAGACGGCAGAGTAGCTTATTTGAAATGGTATCTTTTGCCGTGAACGGCAGAGTTACTTTTTTGAATTAAAACATATGCCGTGGACGGCAGAGTTGCTTTGTTGAATAAGAACCTTCTGCCGTAGACGGCAGACTTCCTTATAGAATTGGATTCTTCCGCCGTGCACGGCGGAGTTACTTATTGAAATGGAATCGTCTGCCGTAGACGGCAGAGTTGCTTTTTTGAATAAGAATCTTCCGCCGTGCACGGCAGAGCTACTTATTGAATTGGAATCGTCCGCCGTTGACGGCAGAGTAGCTTATTTAAAATAATACCTTCTGCCGTGGACGGCAGAGTTGCTTTTTTGAATTAAAACTTCTGCCGTGGAAGGCAGAGTTGCTTTGTTGAATAAGAACCTTCTGCCGTAGACGGCAGACTTCCTTATAGAATTGGAATCTTCCGCCGTGCACGGCAGAGTTACTTATTGATTTGGAATCGTCTGCCGTAGACGGCAGAGTAGCTTATTTAAAATGGTACCTTCTGCCGTGCCCGGCAGAGGTACTTATTAAATTGGAATCGTCCGCCGTTGACGGCAGAGTAGCTTATTTGAAATGATACCTTCTGCCGTGGACGGCAGAATTGCTTTTTTGAATTAAAACTTCTGCCGTGGACGGCAGAGTTGCTTTGTTGAATTGGAATCTTCCGCCGTGCACGGCAGTGTTACTTATTGAATTGGAATCGTCCGCCGTAGACGGCAGAGTAGCTTATTTGAAATGGTATCTTTTGCCGTGAACGGCAGAATTGCTTTTTTGAATTAAAACTTCTGCCGTGGACGGCAGAGTTGCTTTGTTGAATTGGAATCTTCCGCCGTGCACGGCAGTGTTACTTATTGAATTGGAATCGTCCGCCGAAGACGGCAGAGTAGCTTAGTCTGAATGATACCTTCTGCCGTGGACGGCAGAGTTGCTTTTTTGAACTAAAACTTCTGCCGTGGACGGCAGGGTTGCTTTGTTGAATTGGAATCTTCCGCCGTGCACGGCAGTGTTACTTATTGAATTGGAATCGTCCGCCGTAGACGGCAGAGTAGCTTAGTTGGAATGATACCTTCTGCCGTGGACGGCAGAGTTGCTTTTTTGAACTAAAACTTCTGCCGTGGACGGCAGAGTTACTTTTTTGAATTAAAACTTATGCCGTGGACGGCAGAGTTGCTTTGTTGAATAAGAACCTTCTGCCGTAGACGGCAGACTTCCTTATAGAATTGGAATCTTCCGCCGTGCACGGCAGTGTTACTTATTGAATTAAAATCGTCTGCCGTAGACGGCAGAGTTGCTTTTCTGAATTGGAATCTTCCGCCGTGCACGGCAGAGGTACTTATTGAAATGGAATCGTCTGCCGTAGACGGCAGAGTAGCTTATTTGAAATGATACCTTCTGCCGTGGACGGCAGAGTTGCTTTTTTGAATTAAAACTTCTGCCGTGGACGGCAGAGTTGCTTTGTTGAATAAGAACCTTCTGCCGTAGACGGCAGACTTCCTTATAGAATTAGAATCTTCCGCCGTGCACGGCAGAGTTACTTATTGAATTGGAATCGTCTGCCGTAGACAGCAGAGTTGCGTTTTTGAATTGGAATCTTCCGCCGTGCACGGCAGAGGTACTTATTGAAATGGAATCGTCTGCCGTAGACGGCAGAGTAGCTTATCTGAAATGGTACCTTTTGCCGTGAACGGCAGAGTTACTTTTTTGAATTAAAACTTCTGCCGTGGACGGCAGAGTTGCTTTGTTGAATAAGAACCTTCTGCCGTAGACGGCAGACTTCCTTATAGAATTAGAATCTTCCGCCGTGCACGGCAGAGTTACTTATTGAATTGGAATCGTCTGCCGTAGACAGCAGAGTTGCGTTTTTGAATTGGAATCTTCCGCCGTGCACGGCAGAGGTACTTATTGAAATGGAATCGTCTGCCGTAGACGGCAGAGTAGCTTATCTGAAATGGTACCTTTTGCCGTGAACGGCAGAGTTACTTTTTTGAATTAAAACTTCTGCCGTGGACGGCAGAGTTGCTTTGTTGAATAAGAACCTTCTGCCGTAGACGGCAGACTTCCTTATAGAATTGGATTCTTCCGCCGTGCACGGCAGAGTTACTTATTGAATTGGAATCTTCTGCCGTAGACGGCAGAGTTGCTTTTTTGAATTGGAATCTTCCGCCGTGCACGGCAGAGGTACTTATTGAATAGGAATTGTCTGCCGTAGACGGCAGAGTTGCTTTTTTGAATTGGAATCTTTCGCCGTGCACGGCAGAGGTACTTATTGAAATGGAATCGTCTGCCGTAGACGGCAGAGTAGCTTATTTGAAATGATACCTTCTGCCGTGGACGGCAGAGTTGCTTTTTTGAATTAAAACTTCTGCCGTGGACGGCAGAGTTGCTTTGTTGAATAAGAACCTTCTGCCGTAGACGGCAGACTTCCTTATAGAATTAGAATCTTCCGCCGTGCACGGCAGAGTTACTTATTGAATTGGAATCGTCTGCCGTAGACAGCAGAGTTGCGTTTTTGAATTGGAATCTTCCGCCGTGCACGGCAGAGGTACTTATTGAAATGGAATCGTCTGCCGTAGACGGCAGAGTAGCTTATCTGAAATGGTACCTTTTGCCGTGAACGGCAGAGTTACTTTTTTGAATTAAAACTTCTGCCGTGGACGGCAGAGTTGCTTTGTTGAATAAGAACCTTCTGCCGTAGACGGCAGACTTCCTTATAGAATTGGATTCTTCCGCCGTGCACGGCAGAGTTACTTATTGAATTGGAATCTTCTGCCGTAGACGGCAGAGTTGCTTTTTTGAATTGGAATCTTCCGCTGTGCACGGCAGAGGTACTTATTGAATTGGAATCGTCTGCCGTAGACGGCAGAGTAGCTTATTTGATATGATACCTTCTGCCGTGGACGGCAGAGTTGCTTTGTTGAATAAGAACCTTCTGCCGTAGACGGCAGACTTCCTTATAGAATTGGATTCTTCCGCCGTGCACGGCAGAGTTACTTATTGAATTGGAATCTTCTGCCGTAGACGGCAGAGTTGCTTTGTTGAATTGAAATCTTCCGCCGTGCACGGCAGTGTTACTTATTGAATTGGAATCGTCCGCCGTAGACGGCAGAGTAGCTTATTTGAAATGGTATCTTTTGCCGTGAACGGCAGAGTTACTTTTTTGAATTAAAACCTCTGCCGTGGACGGCAGAGTTGCTTTGTTGAATAAGAACCTTCTGCCGAAGACGGCAGACTTCCTTATAGAATTGGATTCTTCCGCCGTGCACGGCAGAGTTACTTATTGAATTGGAATCTTCTGCCGTAGACGGCAGAGTTGCTTTTTTGAATTGGAATCTTCCGCCGTGCACGGCAGAGATACTTATTGAATTGGAATCGTCTGCCGTAGACGGCAGAGTAGCTTATTTGAAATGATACCTTCTGACGTGGACGGCAGAGTTGCTTTTTTGAATTAAAACTTCTGCCGTGGACGGCAGAGTTGCTTTGTTGAATTGGAATCTTCCGCCGTGCACGTCAGAGTTACTTATTGAATTGGAATCGTCTGCCGTAGACGGCAGAGTAGCTTATTTGAAATGGTACCTTTTGCCGTGAACGGCAGAGTCACTTTTTTGAATTAAAACTTATGCCGTGGACGGCAGAGTTGCTTTGTTGAATAAGAACCTTCTGCCGTAGACGGCAGACTTCCTTAAAGAATTGGAATCTTCCGCCGTGCACGGCAGAGTTACTTATTGAATTGGAATCGTCTGCCGTAGACGGCAGAGTTGCTTTTTTGAATTGGAATCTTCCGCCGTGCACGGCAGAGTTACTTATTGAATTGGAATCGTCTGCCGTAGACGGCAGAGTTGCTTTTTTGAAATGATACTTTCTGCCGTGGACGGCAGAGTTGCTTTTTTGAATTAAAACTTCTGCCGTGGACGGCAGAGTTGCTTTGTTGAATAAGAACCTTCTGCCGTAGACGGCAGACTTCCTTATAGAATTGTAATCTTTCGCCGTGCACGGCAGAGTTACTTATTGAATTGGAATCGTCTGCCGTGGACGGCAGAGTAGCTTATTTGAAATGGTACCTTTTGCCGTGAACGGCAGAGTTACTTTTTTGAATTAAAACTTCTGCCATGGACGGCAGAGTTGCTTTGTTGAATTGGAATCTTCCGCCATGCACGGCAGTGTTACTTATTGAATTGGAATCGTCCGCCGTAGACGGCAGAGTAGCTTATTTGAAATGGTATCTTTTGCCGTGAACGGCAGAGTTACTTTTTTGAATTAAAACTTATGCCGTGGACGGCAGAGTTGCTTTGTTGAATAAGAACCTTCTGCCGTAGACGGCAGACTTCCTTATAGAATTGGATTCTTCCGCCGTGCACGGCAGAGTTACTTATTGAATTGGAATCTTCTGCCGTAGACGGCAGAGTTGCTTTTTTGAATTGGAATCTTCCGCCGTGCACGGCAGAGGTACTTATTGAATAGGAATTGTCTGCCGTAGACGGCAGAGTTGCTTTTTTGAATTGGAATCTTTCGCCGTGCACGGCAGAGGTACTTATTGAAATGGAATCGTCTGCCGTAGACGGCAGAGTAGCTTATTTGAAATGATACCTTCTGCCGTGGACGGCAGAGTTGCTTTTTTGAATTAAAACTTCTGCCGTGGACGGCAGAGTTGCTTTGTTGAATTGGAATCTTCCGCCGTGCACGGCAGAGTTACTTATTGAATTGGAATCGTCTGCCGTAGACGGCAGAGTAGCTTATTTGAAATGGTACCTTTTGCCGTGAACGGCAGAGTCAGTTTTTTGAATTAAAACTTATGCCGTGGACGGCAGAGTTGCTTTGTTGAATAAGAACCTTCTGCCGTAGACGGCAGACTTCCTTAAAGAATTGGAATCTTCCGCCGTGCACGGCAGAGTAACTTATTGAATTGGAATCGTCTGCCGTAGACGGAGTAAGATTCCAATTCAGAAGGTATCATTTCAAATAAGCTACTCTGCCGTCTACGGCAGACGATTCCATTTCAATAAGTACCTCTGCCGTGCACGGCGAAAGATTCCAATTCAAAAAAGCAACTCTGCCGTCTACGGCAGACAATTCCTATTCAATAAGTACCTCTGCCGTGCACGGCGGAAGATTCCAATTCAAAAAAGCAACTCTGCCGTCTACGGCAGAAGATTCCAATTCAATAAGTAACTCTGCCGTGCACGGCGGAAGAATCCAATTCTATAAGGAAGTCTGCCGTCTACGGTAGAAGGTTCTTATTCAACAAAGCAACTCTGCCGTCCACGGCATAAGTTTTAATTCAACAAAGTAACTCTGCCGTTCACGGCAAAAGATACCATTTCAAATAAGCTACTCTGCCGTCTACGGCGGACGATTCCAATTCAATAAGTAACACTGCCGTGCATGGCGGAAGATTCCAATTCAACAAAGCAACTCTGCCGTCCACGGCAGAAGTTTTAATTCAAAAAAGTAACTCTGCCGTTCACGGCAAAAGGTACCATTTCAGATAAGCTACTCTGCCGTCTACGGCAGACGATTCCATTTCAATAAGTACCTCTGCCGTGCACGGCGGAAGATTCCAATTCAAAAAAGCAACTCTGCTGTCTACGGCAGACGATTCCAATTCAATAAGTAACTCTGCCGTGCACGGCGGAAGATTCTAATTCTATAAGGAAGTCTGCCGTCTACGGCAGAAGGTTCTTATTCAACAAAGCAACTCTGCCGTCCACGGCAGAAGTTTTAATTCAAAAAAGCAACTCTGCCGTCCACGGCAGAAGGTATCATTTCAAATAAGCTACTCTGCCGTCTACGGCAGACGATTCCAATTCAATAAGTAACTCTGCCGTGCACGGCGGAAGATTCCAATTCAACAAAGCAACTCTGCCGTCCACGGCAGAAGTTTTAATTCAAAAAAGCAACTCTGCCGTCCACGGCAGAAGGTATCATTTCAAATAAGCTACTCTGCCGTCTACGGCAGACGATTCCATTTCAATAAGTACCTCTGCCGTGCACGGCGAAAGATTCCAATTCAAAAAAGCAACTCTGCCGTCTACGGCAGACAATTCCTATTCAATAAGTACCTCTGCCGTGCACGGCGGAAGATTCCAATTCAAAAAAGCAACTCTGCCGTCTACGGCAGAAGATTCCAATTCAATAAGTAACTCTGCCGTGCACGGCGGAAGAATCCAATTCTATAAGGAAGTCTGCCGTCTACGGCAGAAGGTTCTTATTCAACAAAGCAACTCTGCCGTCCACGGCATAAGTTTTAATTCAAAAAAGTAACTCTGCCGTTCACGGCAAAAGATACCATTTCAAATAAGCTACTCTGCCGTCTACGGCGGACGATTCCAATTCAATAAGTAACACTGCCGTGCATGGCGGAAGATTCCAATTCAACAAAGCAACTCTGCCGTCCATGGCAGAAGTTTTAATTCAAAAAAGTAACTCTGCCGTTCACGGCAAAAGGTACCATTTCAAATAAGCTACTCTGCCGTCCACGGCAGACGATTCCAATTCAATAAGTAACTCTGCCGTGCACGGCGAAAGATTACAATTCTATAAGGAAGTCTGCCGTCTACGGCAGAAGGTTCTTATTCAACAAAGCAACTCTGCCGTCCACGGCAGAAGTTTTAATTCAAAAAAGCAACTCTGCCGTCCACGGCAGAAAATATCATTTCAAAAAAGCAACTCTGCCGTCTACGGCAGACGATTCCAATTCAATAAGTAACTCTGCCGTGCACGGCGGAAGATTCCAATTCAAAAAAGCAACTCTGCCGTCTACGGCAGACGATTCCAATTCAATAAGTAACTCTGCCGTGCACGGCGGAAGATTCCAATTCTTTAAGGAAGTCTGCCGTCTACGGCAGAAGGTTCTTATTCAACAAAGCAACTCTGCCGTCCACGGCATAAGTTTTAATTCAAAAAAGTGACTCTGCCGTTCACGGCAAAAGGTACCATTTCAAATAAGCTACTCTGCCGTCTACGGCAGACGATTCCAATTCAATAAGTAACTCTGACGTGCACGGCGGAAGATTCCAATTCAACAAAGCAACTCTGCCGTCCACGGCAGAAGTTTTAATTCAAAAAAGCAACTCTGCCGTCCACGTCAGAAGGTATCATTTCAAATAAGCTACTCTGCCGTCTACGGCAGACGATTCCAATTCAATAAGTATCTCTGCCGTGCACGGCGGAAGATTCCAATTCAAAAAAGCAACTCTGCCGTCTACGGCAGAAGATTCCAATTCAATAAGTAACTCTGCCGTGCACGGCGGAAGAATCCAATTCTATAAGGAAGTCTGCCGTCTTCGGCAGAAGGTTCTTATTCAACAAAGCAACTCTGCCGTCCACGGCAGAGGTTTTAATTCAAAAAAGTAACTCTGCCGTTCACGGCAAAAGATACCATTTCAAATAAGCTACTCTGCCGTCTACGGCGGACGATTCCAATTCAATAAGTAACACTGCCGTGCACGGCGGAAGATTTCAATTCAACAAAGCAACTCTGCCGTCTACGGCAGAAGATTCCAATTCAATAAGTAACTCTGCCGTGCACGGCGGAAGAATCCAATTCTATAAGGAAGTCTGCCGTCTACGGCAGAAGGTTCTTATTCAACAAAGCAACTCTGCCGTCCACGGCAGAAGGTATCATATCAAATAAGCTACTCTGCCGTCTACGGCAGACGATTCCAATTCAATAAGTACCTCTGCCGTGCACAGCGGAAGATTCCAATTCAAAAAAGCAACTCTGCCGTCTACGGCAGAAGATTCCAATTCAATAAGTAACTCTGCCGTGCACGGCGGAAGAATCCAATTCTATAAGGAAGTCTGCCGTCTACGGCAGAAGGTTCTTATTCAACAAAGCAACTCTGCCGTCCACGGCAGAAGTTTTAATTCAAAAAAGTAACTCTGCCGTTCACGGCAAAAGGTACCATTTCAGATAAGCTACTCTGCCGTCTACGGCAGACGATTCCATTTCAATAAGTACCTCTGCCGTGCACGGCGGAAGATTCCAATTCAAAAACGCAACTCTGCTGTCTACGGCAGACGATTCCAATTCAATAAGTAACTCTGCCGTGCACGGCGGAAGATTCTAATTCTATAAGGAAGTCTGCCGTCTACGGCAGAAGGTTCTTATTCAACAAAGCAACTCTGCCGTCCACGGCAGAAGTTTTAATTCAAAAAAGCAACTCTGCCGTCCACGGCAGAAGGTATCATTTCAAATAAGCTACTCTGCCGTCTACGGCAGACGATTCCATTTCAATAAGTACCTCTGCCGTGCACGGCGAAAGATTCCAATTCAAAAAAGCAACTCTGCCGTCTACGGCAGACAATTCCTATTCAATAAGTACCTCTGCCGTGCACGGCGGAAGATTCCAATTCAAAAAAGCAACTCTGCCGTCTACGGCAGAAGATTCCAATTCAATAAGTAACTCTGCCGTGCACGGCGGAAGAATCCAATTCTATAAGGAAGTCTGCCGTCTACGGCAGAAGGTTCTTATTCAACAAAGCAACTCTGCCGTCCACGGCATAAGTTTTAATTCAACAAAGTAACTCTGCCGTTCACGGCAAAAGATACCATTTCAAATAAGCTACTCTGCCGTCTACGGCGGACGATTCCAATTCAATAAGTAACACTGCCGTGCATGGCGGAAGATTCCAATTCAACAAAGCAACTCTGCCGTCCACGGCAGAAGTTTTAATTCAAAAAAGTAACTCTGCCGTTCACGGCAAAAGGTACCATTTCAGATAAGCTACTCTGCCGTCTACGGCAGACGATTCCATTTCAATAAGTACCTCTGCCGTGCACGGCGGAAGATTCCAATTCAAAAAAGCAACTCTGCTGTCTACGGCAGACGATTCCAATTCAATAAGTAACTCTGCCGTGCACGGCGGAAGATTCTAATTCTATAAGGAAGTCTGCCGTCTATGGCAGAAGGTTCTTATTCAACAAAGCAACTCTGCCGTCCACGGCAGAAGTTTTAATTCAAAAAAGCAACTCTGCCGTCCACGGCAGAAGGTATCATTTCAAATAAGCTACTCTGCCGTCTACGGCAGACGATTCCATTTCAATAAGTACCTCTGCCGTGCACGGCGAAAGATTCCAATTCAAAAAAGCAACTCTGCCGTCTACGGCAGAAGATTCCAATTCAATAAGTAACTCTGCCGTGCACGGCGGAAGATTCTAATTCTATAAGGAAGTCTGCCGTCTACGGCAGAAGGTTCTTATTCAACAAAGCAACTCTGCCGTCCACGGCATAAGTTTTAATTCAAAAAAGTAACTCTGCCGTTCACGGCAAAAGATACCATTTCAAATAAGCTACTCTGCCGTCTACGGCGGACGATTCCAATTCAATAAGTAACACTGCCGTGCATGGCGGAAGATTCCAATTCAACAAAGCAACTCTGCCGTCCATGGCAGAAGTTTTAATTCAAAAAAGTAACTCTGCCGTTCACGGCAAAAGGTACCATTTCAAATAAGCTACTCTGCCGTCCACGGCAGACGATTCCAATTCAATAAGTAACTCTGCCGTGCACGGCGAAAGATTACAATTCTATAAGGAAGTCTGCCGTCTACGGCAGAAGGTTCTTATTCAACAAAGCAACTCTGCCGTCCACGGCAGAAGTTTTAATTCAAAAAAGTAACTCTGCCGTCCACGGCAGAAAGTATCATTTCAAAAAAGCAACTCTGCCGTCTACGGCAGACGATTCCAATTCAATAAGTAACTCTGCCGTGCACGGCGGAAGATTCCAATTCAAAAAAGCAACTCTGCCGTCTACGGCAGACGATTCCAATTCAATAAGTAACTCTGCCGTGCACGGCGGAAGATTCCAATTCTTTAAGGAAGTCTGCCGTCTACGGCAGAAGGTTCTTATTCAACAAAGCAACTCTGCCGTCCACGGCATAAGTTTTAATTCAAAAAAGTGACTCTGCCGTTCACGGCAAAAGGTACCATTTCAAATAAGCTACTCTGCCGTCTACGGCAGACGATTCCAATTCAATAAGTAACTCTGACGTGCACGGCGGAAGATTCCAATTCAACAAAGCAACTCTGCCGTCCACGGCAGAAGTTTTAATTCAAAAAAGCAACTCTGCCGTCCACGTCAGAAGGTATCATTTCAAATAAGCTACTCTGCCGTCTACGGCAGACGATTCCAATTCAATAAGTATCTCTGCCGTGCACGGCGGAAGATTCCAATTCAAAAAAGCAACTCTGCCGTCTACGGCAGAAGATTCCAATTCAATAAGTAACTCTGCCGTGCACGGCGGAAGAATCCAATTCTATAAGGAAGTCTGCCGTCTTCGGCAGAAGGTTCTTATTCAACAAAGCAACTCTGCCGTCCACGGCAGAGGTTTTAATTCAAAAAAGTAACTCTGCCGTTCACGGCAAAAGATACCATTTCAAATAAGCTACTCTGCCGTCTACGGCGGACGATTCCAATTCAATAAGTAACACTGCCGTGCACGGCGGAAGATTTCAATTCAACAAAGCAACTCTGCCGTCTACGGCAGAAGATTCCAATTCAATAAGTAACTCTGCCGTGCACGGCGGAAGAATCCAATTCTATAAGGAAGTCTGCCGTCTACGGCAGAAGGTTCTTATTCAACAAAGCAACTCTGCCGTCCACGGCAGAAGGTATCATATCAAATAAGCTACTCTGCCGTCTACGGCAGACGATTCCAATTCAATAAGTACCTCTGCCGTGCACAGCGGAAGATTCCAATTCAAAAAAGCAACTCTGCCGTCTACGGCAGAAGATTCCAATTCAATAAGTAACTCTGCCGTGCACGGCGGAAGAATCCAATTCTATAAGGAAGTCTGCCGTCTACGGCAGAAGGTTCTTATTCAACAAAGCAACTCTGCCGTCCACGGCAGAAGTTTTAATTCAAAAAAGTAACTCTGCCGTTCACGGCAAAAGGTACCATTTCAGATAAGCTACTCTGCCGTCTACGGCAGACGATTCCATTTCAATAAGTACCTCTGCCGTGCACGGCGGAAGATTCCAATTCAAAAACGCAACTCTGCTGTCTACGGCAGACGATTCCAATTCAATAAGTAACTCTGCCGTGCACGGCGGAAGATTCTAATTCTATAAGGAAGTCTGCCGTCTACGGCAGAAGGTTCTTATTCAACAAAGCAACTCTGCCGTCCACGGCAGAAGTTTTAATTCAAAAAAGCAACTCTGCCGTCCACGGCAGAAGGTATCATTTCAAATAAGCTACTCTGCCGTCTACGGCAGACGATTCCATTTCAATAAGTACCTCTGCCGTGCACGGCGAAAGATTCCAATTCAAAAAAGCAACTCTGCCGTCTACGGCAGACAATTCCTATTCAATAAGTACCTCTGCCGTGCACGGCGGAAGATTCCAATTCAAAAAAGCAACTCTGCCGTCTACGGCAGAAGATTCCAATTCAATAAGTAACTCTGCCGTGCACGGCGGAAGAATCCAATTCTATAAGGAAGTCTGCCGTCTACGGCAGAAGGTTCTTATTCAACAAAGCAACTCTGCCGTCCACGGCATAAGTTTTAATTCAACAAAGTAACTCTGCCGTTCACGGCAAAAGATACCATTTCAAATAAGCTACTCTGCCGTCTACGGCGGACGATTCCAATTCAATAAGTAACACTGCCGTGCATGGCGGAAGATTCCAATTCAACAAAGCAACTCTGCCGTCCACGGCAGAAGTTTTAATTCAAAAAAGTAACTCTGCCGTTCACGGCAAAAGGTACCATTTCAGATAAGCTACTCTGCCGTCTACGGCAGACGATTCCATTTCAATAAGTACCTCTGCCGTGCACGGCGGAAGATTCCAATTCAAAAAAGCAACTCTGCTGTCTACGGCAGACGATTCCAATTCAATAAGTAACTCTGCCGTGCACGGCGGAAGATTCTAATTCTATAAGGAAGTCTGCCGTCTACGGCAGAAGGTTCTTATTCAACAAAGCAACTCTGCCGTCCACGGCAGAAGTTTTAATTCAAAAAAGCAACTCTGCCGTCCACGGCAGAAGGTATCATTTCAAATAAGCTACTCTGCCGTCTACGGCAGACGATTCCATTTCAATAAGTACCTCTGCCGTGCACGGCGAAAGATTCCAATTCAAAAAAGCAACTCTGCCGTCTACGGCAGACGATTCCAATTCAATAAGTAACTCTGCCGTGCATGGCGGAAGATTCCAATTCTATAAGGAAGTCTGCCGTCTACGGCAGAAGTTTTTTATTCAACAAAGCAACTCTGCCGTCCACGGCAGAAGTTTTAATTCAAAAAAGCAACTCTGCCGTCCACGGCAGAAGTTATCATTTTAAATAAGCTACTCTGCCGTCAACGGCGGACGATTCCAATTCAATAAGTACCTCTGCCGTGCACGGCAGAAGGTTCTTATTCAACAAAGCAACTCTGCCGTCCACGGCAGAAGTTTTAATTCAAAAAAGCAACTCTCCGTCCGACTTACTTATTGAATTGGAATCTTCTGCCGTAGACGGCAGAGTTGCTTTGTTGAATTGAAATCTTCCGCCGTGCACGGCAGTGTTACTTATTGAATTGGAATCGTCCGCCGTAGACGGCAGAGTAGCTTATTTGAAATGGTATCTTTTGCCGTGAACGGCAGAGTTACTTTTTTGAATTAAAACTTCTGCCGTGGACGGCAGAGTTGCTTTGTTGAATAAGAACCTTCTGCCGAAGACGGCAGACTTCCTTATAGAATTGGATTCTTCCGCCGTGCACGGCAGAGTTACTTATTGAATTGGAATCTTCTGCCGTAGACGGCAGAGTTGCTTTTTTGAATTGGAATCTTTCGCCGTGCACGGCAGAGGTACTTATTGAAATGGAATCGTCTGCCGTAGACGGCAGAGTAGCTTATTTGAAATGATACCTTCTGCCGTGGACGGCAGAGTTGCTTTTTTGAATTAAAACTTCTGCCGTGGACGGCAGAGTTGCTTTGTTGAATAAGAACCTTCTGCCGTGCACGGCAGAGGTACTTATTGAATTGGAATCGTCCGCCGTTGACGGCAGAGTAGCTTATTTAAAATGATAACTTCTGCCGTGGACGGCAGTTGCTTTTTTGAATTAAAACTTCTGCCGTGGACGGCAGAGTTGCTTTGTTGAATAAAAAACTTCTGCCGTAGACGGCAGACTTCCTTATAGAATTGGAATCTTCCGCCATGCACGGCAGAGTTACTTATTGAATTGGAATCGTCTGCCGTAGACGGCAGAGTTGCTTTTTTGAATTGGAATCTTTCGCCGTGCACGGCAGAGGTACTTATTGAAATGGAATCGTCTGCCGTAGACGGCAGAGTAGCTTATTTGAAATGATACCTTCTGCCGTGGACGGCAGAGTTGCTTTTTTGAATTAAAACTTCTGCCGTGGACGGCAGAGTTGCTTTGTTGAATAAGAACCTTCTGCCGTAGACGGCAGACTTCCTTATAGAATTAGAATCTTCCGCCGTGCACGGCAGAGTTACTTATTGAATTGGAATCGTCTGCCGTAGACAGCAGAGTTGCTTTTTTGAATTGGAATCTTCCGCCGTGCACGGCAGAGGTACTTATTGAAATGGAACCGTCTGCCGTAGACGGCAGAGTAGCTTATCTGAAATGGTACCTTTTGCCGTGAACGGCAGAGTTACTTTTTTGAATTAAAACTTCTGCTGTGGACGGCAGAGTTGCTTTGTTGAATTGGAATCTTCCGCCATGCACGGCAGTGTTACTTATTGAATTGGAATCGTCCGCCGTGCACGGCAGAGTAACTTATTGAATTGGAATCTTCTGCCGTAGACGGCAGAGTTGCTTTTTTGAATTGGAATCTTCCGCCGTGCACGGCAGAGGTACTTATTGAATTGGAATCGTCTGCCGTAGACGGCAGAGTAGCTTATTTGATATGATACCTTCTGCCGTGGACGGCAGAGTTGCTTTGTTGAATAAGAACCTTCTGCCGTAGACGGCAGACTTCCTTATAGAATTGGATTCTTCCGCCGTGCACGGCAGAGTTACTTATTGAATTGGAATCTTCTGCCGTAGACGGCAGAGTTGCTTTGTTGAATTGAAATCTTCCGCCGTGCACGGCAGTGTTACTTATTGAATTGGAATCGTCCGCCGTAGACGGCAGAGTAGCTTATTTGAAATGGTATCTTTTGCCGTGAACGGCAGAGTTACTTTTTTGAATTAAAACTTCTGCCGTGGACGGCAGAGTTGCTTTGTTGAATAAGAACCTTCTGCCGAAGACGGCAGACTTCCTTATAGAATTGGATTCTTCCGCCGTGCACGGCAGAGTTACTTATTGAATTGGAATCTTCTGCCGTAGACGGCAGAGTTGCTTTTTTGAATTGGAATCTTCCGCCGTGCACGGCAGAGATACTTATTGAATTGGAATCGTCTGCCGTAGACGGCAGAGTAGCTTATTTGAAATGATACCTTCTGCCGTGGACGGCAGAGTTGCTTTTTTGAATTAAAACTTCTGCCGTGGACGGCAGAGTTGCTTTGTTGAATTGGAATCTTCCGCCGTGCACGGCAGAGTTACTTATTGAATTGGAATCGTCTGCCGTAGACGGCAGAGTAGCTTATTTGAAATGGTACCTTTTGCCGTGAACGGCAGAGTCACTTTTTTGAATTAAAACTTATGCCGTGGACGGCAGAGTTGCTTTGTTGAATAAGAACCTTCTGCCGTAGACGGCAGACTTCCTTAAAGAATTGGAATCTTCCGCCGTGCACGGCAGAGTTACTTATTGAATTGGAATCGTCTGCCGTAGACGGCAGAGTTGCTTTTTTGAATTGGAATCTTCCGCCGTGCACGGCAGAGTTACTTATTGAATTGGAATCGTCTGCCGTAGACGGCAGAGTAGCTTATTTGAAATGATACCTTCTGCCGTGGACGGCAGAGTTGCTTTTTTGAATTAAAACTTCTGCCGTGGACGGCAGAGTTGCTTTGTTGAATAAGAACCTTCTGCCGTAGACGGCAGACTTCCTTATAGAATTGGAATCTTCCGCCGTGCACGGCAGAGTTACTTATTGAATTGGAATCGTCTGCCGTAGACGGCAGAATTGCTTTTTTGAATTGGATTCTTCCGCCGTGCACGGCAGAGGTACTTATTGAAATGGAATCGTCTGCCGTAGACGGCAGAGTAGCTTATCTGAAATGGTACCTTTTGCCGTGAACGGCAGAGTTACTTTTTTGAATTAAAACTTCTGCCGCGGACGGCAGAGTTGCTTTGTTGAATAAGAACCTTCTGCCGTAGACGGCAGACTTCCTTATAGAATTGGATTCTTCCGCCGTGCACGGCAGAGTTACTTATTGAATTGGAATCTTCTGCCGTAGACGGTAGAGTTGCTTTTTTGAATTGGAATCTTCCGCCGTGGACGGCAGAGGTACTTATTGAATTGGAATCGTCCGCCGTTGACGGCCGAGTAGCTTATTTAAAATGATAACTTCTGCCGTGGACGGCAGAGTTGCTTTTTTGAATTAAAACTTCTGCCGTGGACGGCAGAGTTGCTTTGTTGAATAAAAAACTTCTGCCGTAGACGGCAGACTTCCTTATAGAATTGGAATCTTCTGCCATGCACGGCAGAGTTACTTATTGAATTGGAATCGTCTGCCGTAGACGGCAGAGTAGCTTATCTGAAATGGTACCTTTCGCCGTGAACGGCAGAGTTACTTTTTTGAATTAAAACTTCTGCCGTGGACGGCAGAGTTGCTTTGTTGAATTGAAATCTTCCGCCGTGCACGGCAGTGTTACTTATTGAATTGGAATCGTCCGCCGTAGACGGCAGAGTAGCTTATTTGAAATGGTATCTTTTGCCGTGAACGGCAGAGTTACTTTTTTGAATTAAACTTATGCCGTGGACGGCAGAGTTGCTTTGTTGAATAAGAACCTTCTGCCGTAGACGGCAGACTTCCTTATAGAATTGGATTCTTCCGCCGTGCACGGCGGAGTTACTTATTGAATTGGAATCTTCTGCCGTAGACGGCAGAGTTGCTTTTTTGAATTGGAATCTTCTGCCGTGCACGGCAGTGTTACTTATTGAATTGGAATCGTCCGCCGTAGACGGCAGAGTAGCTTATTTGAAATGGTATCTTTTGCCGTGAACGGCAGAGTTACTTTTTTGAATTAAAACTTCTGCCGTGGACGGCAGAGTTGCTTTGTTAAATAAGAACCTTCTGCCGTAGACGGCAGACTTCCTTATAGAATTGGATTCTTCCGCCGTGCACGGCAGAGTTACTTATTGAATTGGAATCTTCTGCCGTAGACGGCAGAGTTGCTTTTTTGAATTGGAATCTTCCGCCGTGCACGGCAGAGGTACTTATTGAATTGGAATCGTCTGCCGTAGACGGCAGAGTAGCTTATTTGAAATGATACCTTCTGCCGTGGACGGCAGAGTTGCTTTGTTGAATAAGAACCTTCTGCCGTAGACGGCAGACTTCCTTATAGAATTGGATTCTTCCGCCGTGCACGGCGGAGTTACTTATTGAATTGGAATCTTCTGCCGTAGACAGCAGAGTTGCTTTGTTGAATTGAAATCTTCCGCCGTGCACGGCAGTGTAACTTATTGAATTGGAATCGTCCGCCGTAGACGGCAGAGTAGCTTATTTGAAATGGTATCTTTTGCCGTGAACGGCAGAGTTACTTTTTTGAATTAAAACTTCTGCCGTGGACGGCAGAGTTGCTTTGTTGAATAAGAACCTTCTGCCGTAGACGGCAGACTTCCTTATAGAATTGGATTCTTCCGCCGTGCACGGCAGAGTTACTTATTGAATTGGAATCTTCTGCCGTAGACGGCAGAATTGCTTTTTTGAATTGGAATCTTCCGCCGTGCACGGCAGAGGTACTTATTGAATTGGAATCGTCTGCCGTAGACGGCAGAGTAGCTTATTTGAAATGATACCTTCTGCCGTGGACGGCAGAGTTGCTTTTTTGAATTAAAACTTCTGCCGTGGACGGCAGAGTTGCTTTGTTGAATTGGAATCTTCCGCCGTGCACGGCAGAGTTACTTATTGAATTGGAATCGTCTGCCGTAGACGGCAGAGTTGCTTTTTTGAAATGATACCTTCTGCCGTGGACGGCAGAGTTGCTTTTTTGAATTAAAACTTCTGCCGTGGACGGCAGAGTTGCTTTGTTGAATAAGAACCTTCTGCCGTAGACGGCAGACTTCCTTATAGAATTGGAATCTTCCGCCGTGCACGGCAGAGTTACTTATTGAATTGGAATCGTCTGCCGTAGACGGCAGACTTACTTATAGAATTGTAATCTTTCGCCGTGCACGGCAGAGTTACTTATTGAATTGGAATCGTCTGCCGTGGACGGCAGAGTAGCTTATTTGAAATGGTACCTTTTGCCGTGAACGGCAGAGTTATTTTTTTGAATTAAAACTTCTGCCGTGGACGGCAGAGTTGCTTTGTTGAATTGAAATCTTCCGCCATGCACGGCAGTGTTACTTATTGAATTGGAATCGTCCGCCGTAGACGGCAGAGTAGCTTATTTGAAATGGTATCTTTTGCCGTGAACGGCAGAGTTACTTTTTTGAATTAAAACTTATGCCGTGGACGGCAGAGTTGCTTTGTTGAATAAGAACCTTCTGCCGTAGACGGCAGACTTCCTTATAGAATTGGATTCTTCCGCCGTGCACGGCAGAGTTACTTATTGAATTGGAATCTTCTGCCGTAGACGGCAGAGTTGCTTTTTTGAATTGGAATCTTCCGCCGTGCACGGCAGAGGTACTTATTGAATAGGAATTGTCTGCCGTAGACGGCAGAGTTGCTTTTTTGAATTGGAATCTTTCGCCGTGCACGGCAGAGGTACTTATTGAAATGGAATCGTCTGCCGTAGACGGCAGAGTAGCTTATTTGAAATGATACCTTTTGCCGTGGACGGCAGAGTTGCTTTTTTGAATTAAAACTTCTGCCGTGGACGGCAGAGTTGCTTTGTTGAATAAGAACCTTCTGCCGTGCACGGCAGAGGTACTTATTGAATTGGAATCGTCCGCCGTTGACGGCAGAGTAGCTTATTTAAAATGATAACTTCTGCCGTGGACGGCAGAGTTGCTTTTTTGAATTAAAACTTCTGCCGTGGACGGCAGAGTTGCTTTGTTGAATAAAAAACTTCTGCCGTAGACGGCAGACTTCCTTATAGAATTGGAATCTTCCGCCATGCACGGCAGAGTTACTTATTGAATTGGAATCGTCTGCCGTAGACGGCAGAGTTGCTTTTTTGAAATGATACCTTCTGCCGTGGACGGCAGAGTTGCTTTTTTGAATTAAAACTTATGCCGTGGACGGCAGAGTTGCTTTGTTGAATAAGAACCTTCTGCCGTAGACGGCAGACTTCCTTATAGAATTAGAATTTTCCGCCGTGCACGGCAGAGTTACTTATTGAATTGGAATCGTCTGCCGTAGACGGCAGAGTTGCTTTTTTGAATTGGAATCTTCCGCCGTGCACGGCAGAGGTACTTATTGAAATGGAATCGTCTGCCGTAGACGGCAGAGTAGCTTATCTGAAATGGTACCTTTCGCCGTGAACGGCAGAGTTACTTTTTTGAATTAAAACTTCTGCCGTGGACGGCAGAGTTGCTTTGTTGAATAAGAACCTTCTGCCGTAGACGGCAGACTTCCTTATAGAATTGGATTCTTCCGCCGTGCACGGCGGAGTTACTTATTGAATTGGAATCTTCTGCCGTAGACGGCAGAGTTGCTTTTTTGAATTGGAATCTTCCGCCGTGCACGGCAGTGTTACTTATTGAATTGGAATCGTCCGCCGTAGACGGCAGAGTAGCTTATTTGAAATGGTATCTTTTGCCGTGAACGGCAGAGTTACTTTTTTGAATTAAAACTTCTGCCGTGGACGGCAGAGTTGCTTTGTTGAATTGAAATCTTCCGCCGTGCACGGCAGTGTAACTTATTGAATTGGAATCTTCTGCCGTAGACGGCAGAGTTGCTTTGTTGAATTGAAATCTTCCGCCGTGCACGGCAGTGTTACTTATTGAATTGGAATCGTCCGCCGTAGACGGCAGAGTAGCTTATTTGAAATGGTATCTTTTGCCGTGAACGGCAGAGTTACTTTTTTGAATTAAAACCTCTGCCGTGGACGGCAGAGTTGCTTTGTTGAATAAGAACCTTCTGCCGAAGACGGCAGACTTCCTTATAGAATTGGATTCTTCCGCCGTGCACGGCAGAGTTACTTATTGAATTGGAATCTTCTGCCGTAGACGGCAGAGTTGCTTTTTTGAATTGGAATCTTCCGCCGTGCACGGCAGAGATACTTATTGAATTGGAATCGTCTGCCGTAGACGGCAGAGTAGCTTATTTGAAATGATACCTTCTGCCGTGGACGGCAGAGTTGCTTTTTTGAATTAAAACTTCTGCCGTGGACGGCAGAGTTGCTTTGTTGAATTGGAATCTTCCGCCGTGCACGTCAGAGTTACTTATTGAATTGGAATCGTCTGCCGTAGACGGCAGAGTAGCTTATTTGAAATGGTACCTTTTGCCGTGAACGGCAGAGTCAGTTTTTTGAATTAAAACTTATGCCGTGGACGGCAGAGTTGCTTTGTTGAATAAGAACCTTCTGCCGTAGACGGCAGACTTCCTTAAAGAATTGGAATCTTCCGCCGTGCACGGCAGAGTAACTTATTGAATTGGAATCGTCTGCCGTAGACGGCAGAGTTGCTTTTTTGAATTGGAATCTTCCGCCGTGCACGGCAGAGTTACTTATTGAATTGGAATCGTCTGCCGTAGACGGCAGAGTTGCTTTTTTGAAATGATACCTTCTGCCGTGGACGGCAAAGTTGCTTTTTTGAATTAAAACTTCTGCCGTGGACGGCAGAGTTGCTTTGTTGAATAAGAACCTTCTGCCGTAGACGGCAGACTTCCTTATAGAATTGGAATCTTCCGCCGTGCACGGCAGAGTTACTTATTGAATTGGAATCGTCTGCCGTAGACGGCAGACTTACTTATAGAATTGTAATCTTTCGCCGTGCACGGCAGAGTTACTTATTGAATTGGAATCGTTAGCCGTGGACGGCAGAGTAGCTTATTTGAAATGGTACCTTTTGCCGTGAACGGCAGAGTTATTTTTTTGAATTAAAACTTCTGCCGTGGACGGCAGAGTTGCTTTGTTGAATTGGAATCTTCCGCCATGCACGGCAGTGTTACTTATTGAATTGGAATCGTCCGCCGTAGACGGCAGAGTAGCTTATTTGAAATGGTATCTTTTGCCGTGAACGGCAGTTACTTTTTTGAATTAAAACTTATGCCGTGGACGGCAGAGTTGCTTTGTTGAATAAGAACCTTCTGCCGTAGACGGCAGACTTCCTTATAGAATTGGATTCTTCCGCCGTGCACGGCAGAGTTACTTATTGAATTGGAATCTTCTGCCGTAGACGGCAGAGTTGCTTTTTTGAATTGGAATCTTCCGCCGTGCACGGCAGAGGTACTTATTGAATAGGAATTGTCTGCCGTAGACGGCAGAGTTGCTTTTTTGAATTGGAATCTTTCGCCGTGCACGGCAGAGGTACTTATTGAAATGGAATCGTCTGCCGTAGACGGCAGAGTAGCTTATTTGAAATGATACCTTCTGCCGTGGACGGCAGAGTTGCTTTTTTGAATTAAAACTTCTGCCGTGGACGGCAGAGTTGCTTTGTTGAATAAGAACCTTCTGCCGTGCACGGCAGAGGTACTTATTGAATTGGAATCGTCCGCCGTTGACGGCAGAGTAGCTTATTTAAAATGATAACTTCTGCCGTGGACGGCAGAGTTGCTTTTTTGAATTAAAACTTCTGCCGTGGACGGCAGAGTTGCTTTGTTGAATAAAAAACTTCTGCCGTAGACGGCAGACTTCCTTATAGAATTGGAATCTTCCGCCATGCACGGCAGAGTTACTTATTGAATTGGAATCGTCTGCCGTAGACGGCAGAGTTGCTTTTTTGAATTGGAATCTTTCGCCGTGCACGGCAGAGGTACTTATTGAAATGGAATCGTCTGCCGTAGACGGCAGAGTAGCTTATTTGAAATGATACCTTCTGCCGTGGACGGCAGAGTTGCTTTTTTGAATTAAAACTTCTGCCGTGGACGGCAGAGTTGCTTTGTTGAATAAGAACCTTCTGCCGTAGACGGCAGACTTCCTTATAGAATTAGAATCTTCCGCCGTGCACGGCAGAGTTACTTATTGAATTGGAATCGTCTGCCGTAGACAGCAGAGTTGCTTTTTTGAATTGGAATCTTCCGCCGTGCACGGCAGAGGTACTTATTGAAATGGAATCGTCTGCCGTAGACGGCAGAGTAGCTTATCTGAAATGGTACCTTTTGCCGTGAACGGCAGAGTTACTTTTTTGAATTAAAACTTCTGCCGTGGACGGCAGAGTTGCTTTGTTGAATTGGAATCTTCCGCCATGCACGGCAGTGTTACTTATTGAATTGGAATCGTCCGCCGTAGACGGCAGAGTAGCTTATTTGAAATGGTATCTTTTGCCGTGAACGGCAGAGTTACTTTGTTGAATTAAAACTTATGCCGTGGACGGCAGAGTTGCTTTGTTGAATAAGAACCTTCTGCCGTAGACGGCAGACTTCCTTATAGAATTGGATTCTTCCGCCGTGCACGGCGGAGTTACTTATTGAATTGGAATCTTCTGCCGTAGACGGCAGAGTTGCTTTTTTGAATTGGAATCTTCCGCCGTGCACGGCAGTGTTACTTATTGAATTGGAATCGTCCGCCGTAGACGGCAGAGTAGCTTATTTGAAATGGTATCTTTTGCCGTGAACGGCAGAGTTACTTTTTTGAATTAAAACTTCTGCCGTGGACGGCAGAGTTGCTTTGTTAAATAAGAACCTTCTGCCGTAGACGGCAGACTTCCTTATAGAATTGGATTCTTCCGCCGTGCACGGCAGAGTTACTGATTGAATTGGAATCTTCTGCCGTAGACGGCAGAGTTGCTTTTTTGAATTGGAATCTTCCGCCGTGCACGGCAGAGGTACTTATTGAATTGGAATCGTCTGCCGTAGACGGCAGAGTAGCTTATTTGAAATGATACCTTCTGCCGTGGACGGCAGAGTTGCTTTGTTGAATAAGAACCTTCTGCCGTAGACGGCAGACTTCCTTATAGAATTGGAATCTTCCGCCGTGCACGGCAGAGTTACTTATTGAATTGGAATCGTCTGCCGTAGACGGCAGAGTTGCTTTTTTGAATTGGAATCTTCCGCCGTGCACGGCAGAGGTACTTATTGAATTGGAATCGTCTGCCGTAGACGGCAGAGTAGCTAAGTTGGAATGATACCTTCTGCGGTGGACGGCAGAGTTGCTTTTTTGAACTAAAACTTCTGCCGTGGACGGCAGAGTTACTTTTTTGAATTAAAACTTATGCCGTGGACGGCAGAGTTGCTTTGTTGAATAAGAACCTTCTGCCGTAGACGGCAGACTTCCTTATAGAATTGGATTCTTCCGCCGTGCACGGCAGAGTTACTTATTGAATTGGAATCTTCTGCCGTAGACGGCAGAGTTGCTTTTTTGAATTGGAATCTTCCGCCGTGCACGGCAGAGGTACTTATTGAATAGGAATTGTCTGCCGTAGACGGCAGAGTTGCTTTTTTGAATTGGAATCTTTCGCCGTGCACGGCAGAGGTACTTATTGAAATGGAATCGTCTGCCGTAGACGGCAGAGTAGCTTATTTGAAATGATACCTTCTGCCGTGGACGGCAGAGTTGCTTTTTTGAATTAAAACTTCTGCCGTGGACGGCAGAGTTGCTTTGTTGAATAAGAACCTTCTGCCGTAGACGGCAGACTTCCTTATAGAATTAGAATCTTCCGCCGTGCACGGCAGAGTTACTTATTGAATTGGAATCGTCTGCCGTAGACAGCAGAGTTGCGTTTTTGAATTGGAATCTTCCGCCGTGCACGGCAGAGGTACTTATTGAAATGGAATCGTCTGCCGTAGACGGCAGAGTAGCTTATCTGAAATGGTACCTTTTGCCGTGAACGGCAGAGTTACTTTTTTGAATTAAAACTTCTGCCGTGGACGGCAGAGTTGCTTTGTTGAATAAGAACCTTCTGCCGTAGACGGCAGACTTCCTTATAGAATTGGATTCTTCCGCCGTGCACGGCAGAGTTACTTATTGAATTGGAATCTTCTGCCGTAGACGGCAGAGTTGCTTTTTTGAATTGGAATCTTCCGCTGTGCACGGCAGAGGTACTTATTGAATTGGAATCGTCTGCCGTAGACGGCAGAGTAGCTTATTTGATATGATACCTTCTGCCGTGGACGGCAGAGTTGCTTTGTTGAATAAGAACCTTCTGCCGTAGACGGCAGACTTCCTTATAGAATTGGATTCTTCCGCCGTGCACGGCAGAGTTACTTATTGAATTGGAATCTTCTGCCGTAGACGGCAGAGTTGCTTTGTTGAATTGAAATCTTCCGCCGTGCACGGCAGTGTTACTTATTGAATTGGAATCGTCCGCCGTAGACGGCAGAGTAGCTTATTTGAAATGGTATCTTTTGCCGTGAACGGCAGAGTTACTTTTTTGAATTAAAACCTCTGCCGTGGACGGCAGAGTTGCTTTGTTGAATAAGAACCTTCTGCCGAAGACGGCAGACTTCCTTATAGAATTGGATTCTTCCGCCGTGCACGGCAGAGTTACTTATTGAATTGGAATCTTCTGCCGTAGACGGCAGAGTTGCTTTTTTGAATTGGAATCTTCCGCCGTGCACGGCAGAGATACTTATTGAATTGGAATCGTCTGCCGTAGACGGCAGAGTAGCTTATTTGAAATGATACCTTCTGACGTGGACGGCAGAGTTGCTTTTTTGAATTAAAACTTCTGCCGTGGACGGCAGAGTTGCTTTGTTGAATTGGAATCTTCCGCCGTGCACGTCAGAGTTACTTATTGAATTGGAATCGTCTGCCGTAGACGGCAGAGTAGCTTATTTGAAATGGTACCTTTTGCCGTGAACGGCAGAGTCACTTTTTTGAATTAAAACTTATGCCGTGGACGGCAGAGTTGCTTTGTTGAATAAGAACCTTCTGCCGTAGACGGCAGACTTCCTTAAAGAATTGGAATCTTCCGCCGTGCACGGCAGAGTTACTTATTGAATTGGAATCGTCTGCCGTAGACGGCAGAGTTGCTTTTTTGAATTGGAATCTTCCGCCGTGCACGGCAGAGTTACTTATTGAATTGGAATCGTCTGCCGTAGACGGCAGAGTTGCTTTTTTGAAATGATACTTTCTGCCGTGGACGGCAGAGTTGCTTTTTTGAATTAAAACTTCTGCCGTGGACGGCAGAGTTGCTTTGTTGAATAAGAACCTTCTGCCGTAGACGGCAGACTTCCTTATAGAATTGTAATCTTTCGCCGTGCACGGCAGAGTTACTTATTGAATTGGAATCGTCTGCCGTGGACGGCAGAGTAGCTTATTTGAAATGGTACCTTTTGCCGTGAACGGCAGAGTTACTTTTTTGAATTAAAACTTCTGCCATGGACGGCAGAGTTGCTTTGTTGAATTGGAATCTTCCGCCATGCACGGCAGTGTTACTTATTGAATTGGAATCGTCCGCCGTAGACGGCAGAGTAGCTTATTTGAAATGGTATCTTTTGCCGTGAACGGCAGAGTTACTTTTTTGAATTAAAACTTATGCCGTGGACGGCAGAGTTGCTTTGTTGAATAAGAACCTTCTGCCGTAGACGGCAGACTTCCTTATAGAATTGGATTCTTCCGCCGTGCACGGCAGAGTTACTTATTGAATTGGAATCTTCTGCCGTAGACGGCAGAGTTGCTTTTTTGAATTGGAATCTTCCGCCGTGCACGGCAGAGGTACTTATTGAATAGGAATTGTCTGCCGTAGACGGCAGAGTTGCTTTTTTGAATTGGAATCTTTCGCCGTGCACGGCAGAGGTACTTATTGAAATGGAATCGTCTGCCGTAAACGGCAGAGTAGCTTATTTGAAATGATACCTTCTGCCGTGGACGGCAGAGTTGCTTTTTTGAATTAAAACTTCTGCCGTGGACGGCAGAGTTGCTTTGTTGAATTGGAATCTTCCGCCGTGCACGGCAGAGTTACTTATTGAATTGGAATCGTCTGCCGTAGACGGCAGAGTAGCTTATTTGAAATGGTACCTTTTGCCGTGAACGGCAGAGTCAGTTTTTTGAATTAAAACTTATGCCGTGGACGGCAGAGTTGCTTTGTTGAATAAGAACCTTCTGCCGTAGACGGCAGACTTCCTTAAAGAATTGGAATCTTCCGCCGTGCACGGCAGAGTAACTTATTGAATTGGAATCGTCTGCCGTAGACGGAGTAAGATTCCAATTCAGAAGGTATCATTTCAAATAAGCTACTCTGCCGTCTACGGCAGACGATTCCATTTCAATAAGTACCTCTGCCGTGCACGGCGAAAGATTCCAATTCAAAAAAGCAACTCTGCCGTCTACGGCAGACAATTCCTATTCAATAAGTACCTCTGCCGTGCACGGCGGAAGATTCCAATTCAAAAAAGCAACTCTGCCGTCTACGGCAGAAGATTCCAATTCAATAAGTAACTCTGCCGTGCACGGCGGAAGAATCCAATTCTATAAGGAAGTCTGCCGTCTACGGTAGAAGGTTCTTATTCAACAAAGCAACTCTGCCGTCCACGGCATAAGTTTTAATTCAACAAAGTAACTCTGCCGTTCACGGCAAAAGATACCATTTCAAATAAGCTACTCTGCCGTCTACGGCGGACGATTCCAATTCAATAAGTAACACTGCCGTGCATGGCGGAAGATTCCAATTCAACAAAGCAACTCTGCCGTCCACGGCAGAAGTTTTAATTCAAAAAAGTAACTCTGCCGTTCACGGCAAAAGGTACCATTTCAGATAAGCTACTCTGCCGTCTACGGCAGACGATTCCATTTCAATAAGTACCTCTGCCGTGCACGGCGGAAGATTCCAATTCAAAAAAGCAACTCTGCTGTCTACGGCAGACGATTCCAATTCAATAAGTAACTCTGCCGTGCACGGCGGAAGATTCTAATTCTATAAGGAAGTCTGCCGTCTACGGCAGAAGGTTCTTATTCAACAAAGCAACTCTGCCGTCCACGGCAGAAGTTTTAATTCAAAAAAGCAACTCTGCCGTCCACGGCAGAAGGTATCATTTCAAATAAGCTACTCTGCCGTCTACGGCAGACGATTCCAATTCAATAAGTAACTCTGCCGTGCACGGCGGAAGATTCCAATTCAACAAAGCAACTCTGCCGTCCACGGCAGAAGTTTTAATTCAAAAAAGCAACTCTGCCGTCCACGGCAGAAGGTATCATTTCAAATAAGCTACTCTGCCGTCTACGGCAGACGATTCCATTTCAATAAGTACCTCTGCCGTGCACGGCGAAAGATTCCAATTCAAAAAAGCAACTCTGCCGTCTACGGCAGACAATTCCTATTCAATAAGTACCTCTGCCGTGCACGGCGGAAGATTCCAATTCAAAAAAGCAACTCTGCCGTCTACGGCAGAAGATTCCAATTCAATAAGTAACTCTGCCGTGCACGGCGGAAGAATCCAATTCTATAAGGAAGTCTGCCGTCTACGGCAGAAGGTTCTTATTCAACAAAGCAACTCTGCCGTCCACGGCATAAGTTTTAATTCAAAAAAGTAACTCTGCCGTTCACGGCAAAAGATACCATTTCAAATAAGCTACTCTGCCGTCTACGGCGGACGATTCCAATTCAATAAGTAACACTGCCGTGCATGGCGGAAGATTCCAATTCAACAAAGCAACTCTGCCGTCCATGGCAGAAGTTTTAATTCAAAAAAGTAACTCTGCCGTTCACGGCAAAAGGTACCATTTCAAATAAGCTACTCTGCCGTCCACGGCAGACGATTCCAATTCAATAAGTAACTCTGCCGTGCACGGCGAAAGATTACAATTCTATAAGGAAGTCTGCCGTCTACGGCAGAAGGTTCTTATTCAACAAAGCAACTCTGCCGTCCACGGCAGAAGTTTTAATTCAAAAAAGCAACTCTGCCGTCCACGGCAGAAAGTATCATTTCAAAAAAGCAACTCTGCCGTCTACGGCAGACGATTCCAATTCAATAAGTAACTCTGCCGTGCACGGCGGAAGATTCCAATTCAAAAAAGCAACTCTGCCGTCTACGGCAGACGATTCCAATTCAATAAGTAACTCTGCCGTGCACGGCGGAAGATTCCAATTCTTTAAGGAAGTCTGCCGTCTACGGCAGAAGGTTCTTATTCAACAAAGCAACTCTGCCGTCCACGGCATAAGTTTTAATTCAAAAAAGTGACTCTGCCGTTCACGGCAAAAGGTACCATTTCAAATAAGCTACTCTGCCGTCTACGGCAGACGATTCCAATTCAATAAGTAACTCTGACGTGCACGGCGGAAGATTCCAATTCAACAAAGCAACTCTGCCGTCCACGGCAGAAGTTTTAATTCAAAAAAGCAACTCTGCCGTCCACGTCAGAAGGTATCATTTCAAATAAGCTACTCTGCCGTCTACGGCAGACGATTCCAATTCAATAAGTATCTCTGCCGTGCACGGCGGAAGATTCCAATTCAAAAAAGCAACTCTGCCGTCTACGGCAGAAGATTCCAATTCAATAAGTAACTCTGCCGTGCACGGCGGAAGAATCCAATTCTATAAGGAAGTCTGCCGTCTTCGGCAGAAGGTTCTTATTCAACAAAGCAACTCTGCCGTCCACGGCAGAGGTTTTAATTCAAAAAAGTAACTCTGCCGTTCACGGCAAAAGATACCATTTCAAATAAGCTACTCTGCCGTCTACGGCGGACGATTCCAATTCAATAAGTAACACTGCCGTGCACGGCGGAAGATTTCAATTCAACAAAGCAACTCTGCCGTCTACGGCAGAAGATTCCAATTCAATAAGTAACTCTGCCGTGCACGGCGGAAGAATCCAATTCTATAAGGAAGTCTGCCGTCTACGGCAGAAGGTTCTTATTCAACAAAGCAACTCTGCCGTCCACGGCAGAAGGTATCATATCAAATAAGCTACTCTGCCGTCTACGGCAGACGATTCCAATTCAATAAGTACCTCTGCCGTGCACAGCGGAAGATTCCAATTCAAAAAAGCAACTCTGCCGTCTACGGCAGAAGATTCCAATTCAATAAGTAACTCTGCCGTGCACGGCGGAAGAATCCAATTCTATAAGGAAGTCTGCCGTCTACGGCAGAAGGTTCTTATTCAACAAAGCAACTCTGCCGTCCACGGCAGAAGTTTTAATTCAAAAAAGTAACTCTGCCGTTCACGGCAAAAGGTACCATTTCAGATAAGCTACTCTGCCGTCTACGGCAGACGATTCCATTTCAATAAGTACCTCTGCCGTGCACGGCGGAAGATTCCAATTCAAAAACGCAACTCTGCTGTCTACGGCAGACGATTCCAATTCAATAAGTAACTCTGCCGTGCACGGCGGAAGATTCTAATTCTATAAGGAAGTCTGCCGTCTACGGCAGAAGGTTCTTATTCAACAAAGCAACTCTGCCGTCCACGGCAGAAGTTTTAATTCAAAAAAGCAACTCTGCCGTCCACGGCAGAAGGTATCATTTCAAATAAGCTACTCTGCCGTCTACGGCAGACGATTCCATTTCAATAAGTACCTCTGCCGTGCACGGCGAAAGATTCCAATTCAAAAAAGCAACTCTGCCGTCTACGGCAGACAATTCCTATTCAATAAGTACCTCTGCCGTGCACGGCGGAAGATTCCAATTCAAAAAAGCAACTCTGCCGTCTACGGCAGAAGATTCCAATTCAATAAGTAACTCTGCCGTGCACGGCGGAAGAATCCAATTCTATAAGGAAGTCTGCCGTCTACGGCAGAAGGTTCTTATTCAACAAAGCAACTCTGCCGTCCACGGCATAAGTTTTAATTCAACAAAGTAACTCTGCCGTTCACGGCAAAAGATACCATTTCAAATAAGCTACTCTGCCGTCTACGGCGGACGATTCCAATTCAATAAGTAACACTGCCGTGCATGGCGGAAGATTCCAATTCAACAAAGCAACTCTGCCGTCCACGGCAGAAGTTTTAATTCAAAAAAGTAACTCTGCCGTTCACGGCAAAAGGTACCATTTCAGATAAGCTACTCTGCCGTCTACGGCAGACGATTCCATTTCAATAAGTACCTCTGCCGTGCACGGCGGAAGATTCCAATTCAAAAAAGCAACTCTGCTGTCTACGGCAGACGATTCCAATTCAATAAGTAACTCTGCCGTGCACGGCGGAAGATTCTAATTCTATAAGGAAGTCTGCCGTCTACGGCAGAAGGTTCTTATTCAACAAAGCAACTCTGCCGTCCACGGCAGAAGTTTTAATTCAAAAAAGCAACTCTGCCGTCCACGGCAGAAGGTATCATTTCAAATAAGCTACTCTGCCGTCTACGGCAGACGATTCCATTTCAATAAGTACCTCTGCCGTGCACGGCGAAAGATTCCAATTCAAAAAAGCAACTCTGCCGTCTACGGCAGAAGATTCCAATTCAATAAGTAACTCTGCCGTGCACGGCGGAAGATTCTAATTCTATAAGGAAGTCTGCCGTCTACGGCAGAAGGTTCTTATTCAACAAAGCAACTCTGCCGTCCACGGCATAAGTTTTAATTCAAAAAAGTAACTCTGCCGTTCACGGCAAAAGATACCATTTCAAATAAGCTACTCTGCCGTCTACGGCGGACGATTCCAATTCAATAAGTAACACTGCCGTGCATGGCGGAAGATTCCAATTCAACAAAGCAACTCTGCCGTCCATGGCAGAAGTTTTAATTCAAAAAAGTAACTCTGCCGTTCACGGCAAAAGGTACCATTTCAAATAAGCTACTCTGCCGTCCACGGCAGACGATTCCAATTCAATAAGTAACTCTGCCGTGCACGGCGAAAGATTACAATTCTATAAGGAAGTCTGCCGTCTACGGCAGAAGGTTCTTATTCAACAAAGCAACTCTGCCGTCCACGGCAGAAGTTTTAATTCAAAAAAGCAACTCTGCCGTCCACGGCAGAAAGTATCATTTCAAAAAAGCAACTCTGCCGTCTACGGCAGACGATTCCAATTCAATAAGTAACTCTGCCGTGCACGGCGGAAGATTCCAATTCAAAAAAGCAACTCTGCCGTCTACGGCAGACGATTCCAATTCAATAAGTAACTCTGCCGTGCACGGCGGAAGATTCCAATTCTTTAAGGAAGTCTGCCGTCTACGGCAGAAGGTTCTTATTCAACAAAGCAACTCTGCCGTCCACGGCATAAGTTTTAATTCAAAAAAGTGACTCTGCCGTTCACGGCAAAAGGTACCATTTCAAATAAGCTACTCTGCCGTCTACGGCAGACGATTCCAATTCAATAAGTAACTCTGACGTGCACGGCGGAAGATTCCAATTCAACAAAGCAACTCTGCCGTCCACGGCAGAAGTTTTAATTCAAAAAAGCAACTCTGCCGTCCACGTCAGAAGGTATCATTTCAAATAAGCTACTCTGCCGTCTACGGCAGACGATTCCAATTCAATAAGTATCTCTGCCGTGCACGGCGGAAGATTCCAATTCAAAAAAGCAACTCTGCCGTCTACGGCAGAAGATTCCAATTCAATAAGTAACTCTGCCGTGCACGGCGGAAGAATCCAATTCTATAAGGAAGTCTGCCGTCTTCGGCAGAAGGTTCTTATTCAACAAAGCAACTCTGCCGTCCACGGCAGAGGTTTTAATTCAAAAAAGTAACTCTGCCGTTCACGGCAAAAGATACCATTTCAAATAAGCTACTCTGCCGTCTACGGCGGACGATTCCAATTCAATAAGTAACACTGCCGTGCACGGCGGAAGATTTCAATTCAACAAAGCAACTCTGCCGTCTACGGCAGAAGATTCCAATTCAATAAGTAACTCTGCCGTGCACGGCGGAAGAATCCAATTCTATAAGGAAGTCTGCCGTCTACGGCAGAAGGTTCTTATTCAACAAAGCAACTCTGCCGTCCACGGCAGAAGGTATCATATCAAATAAGCTACTCTGCCGTCTACGGCAGACGATTCCAATTCAATAAGTACCTCTGCCGTGCACAGCGGAAGATTCCAATTCAAAAAAGCAACTCTGCCGTCTACGGCAGAAGATTCCAATTCAATAAGTAACTCTGCCGTGCACGGCGGAAGAATCCAATTCTATAAGGAAGTCTGCCGTCTACGGCAGAAGGTTCTTATTCAACAAAGCAACTCTGCCGTCCACGGCAGAAGTTTTAATTCAAAAAAGTAACTCTGCCGTTCACGGCAAAAGGTACCATTTCAGATAAGCTACTCTGCCGTCTACGGCAGACGATTCCATTTCAATAAGTACCTCTGCCGTGCACGGCGGAAGATTCCAATTCAAAAACGCAACTCTGCTGTCTACGGCAGACGATTCCAATTCAATAAGTAACTCTGCCGTGCACGGCGGAAGATTCTAATTCTATAAGGAAGTCTGCCGTCTACGGCAGAAGGTTCTTATTCAACAAAGCAACTCTGCCGTCCACGGCAGAAGTTTTAATTCAAAAAAGCAACTCTGCCGTCCACGGCAGAAGGTATCATTTCAAATAAGCTACTCTGCCGTCTACGGCAGACGATTCCATTTCAATAAGTACCTCTGCCGTGCACGGCGAAAGATTCCAATTCAAAAAAGCAACTCTGCCGTCTACGGCAGACAATTCCTATTCAATAAGTACCTCTGCCGTGCACGGCGGAAGATTCCAATTCAAAAAAGCAACTCTGCCGTCTACGGCAGAAGATTCCAATTCAATAAGTAACTCTGCCGTGCACGGCGGAAGAATCCAATTCTATAAGGAAGTCTGCCGTCTACGGCAGAAGGTTCTTATTCAACAAAGCAACTCTGCCGTCCACGGCATAAGTTTTAATTCAACAAAGTAACTCTGCCGTTCACGGCAAAAGATACCATTTCAAATAAGCTACTCTGCCGTCTACGGCGGACGATTCCAATTCAATAAGTAACACTGCCGTGCATGGCGGAAGATTCCAATTCAACAAAGCAACTCTGCCGTCCACGGCAGAAGTTTTAATTCAAAAAAGTAACTCTGCCGTTCACGGCAAAAGGTACCATTTCAGATAAGCTACTCTGCCGTCTACGGCAGACGATTCCATTTCAATAAGTACCTCTGCCGTGCACGGCGGAAGATTCCAATTCAAAAAAGCAACTCTGCTGTCTACGGCAGACGATTCCAATTCAATAAGTAACTCTGCCGTGCACGGCGGAAGATTCTAATTCTATAAGGAAGTCTGCCGTCTACGGCAGAAGGTTCTTATTCAACAAAGCAACTCTGCCGTCCACGGCAGAAGTTTTAATTCAAAAAAGCAACTCTGCCGTCCACGGCAGAAGGTATCATTTCAAATAAGCTACTCTGCCGTCTACGGCAGACGATTCCATTTCAATAAGTACCTCTGCCGTGCACGGCGAAAGATTCCAATTCAAAAAAGCAACTCTGCCGTCTACGGCAGACGATTCCAATTCAATAAGTAACTCTGCCGTGCATGGCGGAAGATTCCAATTCTATAAGGAAGTCTGCCGTCTACGGCAGAAGTTTTTTATTCAACAAAGCAACTCTGCCGTCCACGGCAGAAGTTTTAATTCAAAAAAGCAACTCTGCCGTCCACGGCAGAAGTTATCATTTTAAATAAGCTACTCTGCCGTCAACGGCGGACGATTCCAATTCAATAAGTACCTCTGCCGTGCACGGCAGAAGGTTCTTATTCAACAAAGCAACTCTGCCGTCCACGGCAGAAGTTTTAATTCAAAAAAGCAACTCTCCGTCCGACTTACTTATTGAATTGGAATCTTCTGCCGTAGACGGCAGAGTTGCTTTGTTGAATTGAAATCTTCCGCCGTGCACGGCAGTGTTACTTATTGAATTGGAATCGTCCGCCGTAGACGGCAGAGTAGCTTATTTGAAATGGTATCTTTTGCCGTGAACGGCAGAGTTACTTTTTTGAATTAAAACTTCTGCCGTGGACGGCAGAGTTGCTTTGTTGAATAAGAACCTTCTGCCGAAGACGGCAGACTTCCTTATAGAATTGGATTCTTCCGCCGTGCACGGCAGAGTTACTTATTGAATTGGAATCTTCTGCCGTAGACGGCAGAGTTGCTTTTTTGAATTGGAATCTTTCGCCGTGCACGGCAGAGGTACTTATTGAAATGGAATCGTCTGCCGTAGACGGCAGAGTAGCTTATTTGAAATGATACCTTCTGCCGTGGACGGCAGAGTTGCTTTTTTGAATTAAAACTTCTGCCGTGGACGGCAGAGTTGCTTTGTTGAATAAGAACCTTCTGCCGTGCACGGCAGAGGTACTTATTGAATTGGAATCGTCCGCCGTTGACGGCAGAGTAGCTTATTTGAAATGATACCTTCTGCCGTGGACGGCAGAGTTGCTTTTTTGAATTAAAACTTCTGCCGTGGACGGCAGAGTTGCTTTGTTGAATTGGAATCTTCCGCCGTGCACGGCAGAGTTACTTATTGAATTGGAATCGTCTGCCGTAGACGGCAGAGTTGCTTTTTTGAAATGATACCTTCTGCCGTGGACGGCAGAGTTGCTTTTTTGAATTAAAACTTCTGCCGTGGACGGCAGAGTTGCTTTGTTGAATAAGAACCTTCTGCCGTAGACGGCAGACTTCCTTATAGAATTGGAATCTTCCGCCGTGCACGGCAGAGTTACTTATTGAATTGGAATCGTCTGCCGTAGACGGCAGACTTACTTATAGAATTGTAATCTTTCGCCGTGCACGGCAGAGTTACTTATTGAATTGGAATCGTCTGCCGTGGACGGCAGAGTAGCTTATTTGAAATGGTACCTTTTGCCGTGAACGGCAGAGTTATTTTTTTGAATTAAAACTTCTGCCGTGGACGGCAGAGTTGCTTTGTTGAATTGAAATCTTCCGCCATGCACGGCAGTGTTACTTATTGAATTGGAATCGTCCGCCGTAGACGGCAGAGTAGCTTATTTGAAATGGTATCTTTTGCCGTGAACGGCAGAGTTACTTTTTTGAATTAAAACTTATGCCGTGGACGGCAGAGTTGCTTTGTTGAATAAGAACCTTCTGCCGTAGACGGCAGACTTCCTTATAGAATTGGATTCTTCCGCCGTGCACGGCAGAGTTACTTATTGAATTGGAATCTTCTGCCGTAGACGGCAGAGTTGCTTTTTTGAATTGGAATCTTCCGCCGTGCACGGCAGAGGTACTTATTGAATAGGAATTGTCTGCCGTAGACGGCAGAGTTGCTTTTTTGAATTGGAATCTTTCGCCGTGCACGGCAGAGGTACTTATTGAAATGGAATCGTCTGCCGTAGACGGCAGAGTAGCTTATTTGAAATGATACCTTTTGCCGTGGACGGCAGAGTTGCTTTTTTGAATTAAAACTTCTGCCGTGGACGGCAGAGTTGCTTTGTTGAATAAGAACCTTCTGCCGTGCACGGCAGAGGTACTTATTGAATTGGAATCGTCCGCCGTTGACGGCAGAGTAGCTTATTTAAAATGATAACTTCTGCCGTGGACGGCAGAGTTGCTTTTTTGAATTAAAACTTCTGCCGTGGACGGCAGAGTTGCTTTGTTGAATAAAAAACTTCTGCCGTAGACGGCAGACTTCCTTATAGAATTGGAATCTTCCGCCATGCACGGCAGAGTTACTTATTGAATTGGAATCGTCTGCCGTAGACGGCAGAGTTGCTTTTTTGAAATGATACCTTCTGCCGTGGACGGCAGAGTTGCTTTTTTGAATTAAAACTTATGCCGTGGACGGCAGAGTTGCTTTGTTGAATAAGAACCTTCTGCCGTAGACGGCAGACTTCCTTATAGAATTAGAATTTTCCGCCGTGCACGGCAGAGTTACTTATTGAATTGGAATCGTCTGCCGTAGACGGCAGAGTTGCTTTTTTGAATTGGAATCTTCCGCCGTGCACGGCAGAGGTACTTATTGAAATGGAATCGTCTGCCGTAGACGGCAGAGTAGCTTATCTGAAATGGTACCTTTCGCCGTGAACGGCAGAGTTACTTTTTTGAATTAAAACTTCTGCCGTGGACGGCAGAGTTGCTTTGTTGAATAAGAACCTTCTGCCGTAGACGGCAGACTTCCTTATAGAATTGGATTCTTCCGCCGTGCACGGCGGAGTTACTTATTGAATTGGAATCTTCTGCCGTAGACGGCAGAGTTGCTTTTTTGAATTGGAATCTTCCGCCGTGCACGGCAGTGTTACTTATTGAATTGGAATCGTCCGCCGTAGACGGCAGAGTAGCTTATTTGAAATGGTATCTTTTGCCGTGAACGGCAGAGTTACTTTTTTGAATTAAAACTTCTGCCGTGGACGGCAGAGTTGCTTTGTTGAATTGAAATCTTCCGCCGTGCACGGCAGTGTAACTTATTGAATTGGAATCTTCTGCCGTAGACGGCAGAGTTGCTTTGTTGAATTGAAATCTTCCGCCGTGCACGGCAGTGTTACTTATTGAATTGGAATCGTCCGCCGTAGACGGCAGAGTAGCTTATTTGAAATGGTATCTTTTGCCGTGAACGGCAGAGTTACTTTTTTGAATTAAAACCTCTGCCGTGGACGGCAGAGTTGCTTTGTTGAATAAGAACCTTCTGCCGAAGACGGCAGACTTCCTTATAGAATTGGATTCTTCCGCCGTGCACGGCAGAGTTACTTATTGAATTGGAATCTTCTGCCGTAGACGGCAGAGTTGCTTTTTTGAATTGGAATCTTCCGCCGTGCACGGCAGAGATACTTATTGAATTGGAATCGTCTGCCGTAGACGGCAGAGTAGCTTATTTGAAATGATACCTTCTGCCGTGGACGGCAGAGTTGCTTTTTTGAATTAAAACTTCTGCCGTGGACGGCAGAGTTGCTTTGTTGAATTGGAATCTTCCGCCGTGCACGTCAGAGTTACTTATTGAATTGGAATCGTCTGCCGTAGACGGCAGAGTAGCTTATTTGAAATGGTACCTTTTGCCGTGAACGGCAGAGTCAGTTTTTTGAATTAAAACTTATGCCGTGGACGGCAGAGTTGCTTTGTTGAATAAGAACCTTCTGCCGTAGACGGCAGACTTCCTTAAAGAATTGGAATCTTCCGCCGTGCACGGCAGAGTAACTTATTGAATTGGAATCGTCTGCCGTAGACGGCAGAGTTGCTTTTTTGAATTGGAATCTTCCGCCGTGCACGGCAGAGTTACTTATTGAATTGGAATCGTCTGCCGTAGACGGCAGAGTTGCTTTTTTGAAATGATACCTTCTGCCGTGGACGGCAAAGTTGCTTTTTTGAATTAAAACTTCTGCCGTGGACGGCAGAGTTGCTTTGTTGAATAAGAACCTTCTGCCGTAGACGGCAGACTTCCTTATAGAATTGGAATCTTCCGCCGTGCACGGCAGAGTTACTTATTGAATTGGAATCGTCTGCCGTAGACGGCAGACTTACTTATAGAATTGTAATCTTTCGCCGTGCACGGCAGAGTTACTTATTGAATTGGAATCGTTAGCCGTGGACGGCAGAGTAGCTTATTTGAAATGGTACCTTTTGCCGTGAACGGCAGAGTTATTTTTTTGAATTAAAACTTCTGCCGTGGACGGCAGAGTTGCTTTGTTGAATTGGAATCTTCCGCCATGCACGGCAGTGTTACTTATTGAATTGGAATCGTCCGCCGTAGACGGCAGAGTAGCTTATTTGAAATGGTATCTTTTGCCGTGAACGGCAGTTACTTTTTTGAATTAAAACTTATGCCGTGGACGGCAGAGTTGCTTTGTTGAATAAGAACCTTCTGCCGTAGACGGCAGACTTCCTTATAGAATTGGATTCTTCCGCCGTGCACGGCAGAGTTACTTATTGAATTGGAATCTTCTGCCGTAGACGGCAGAGTTGCTTTTTTGAATTGGAATCTTCCGCCGTGCACGGCAGAGGTACTTATTGAATAGGAATTGTCTGCCGTAGACGGCAGAGTTGCTTTTTTGAATTGGAATCTTTCGCCGTGCACGGCAGAGGTACTTATTGAAATGGAATCGTCTGCCGTAGACGGCAGAGTAGCTTATTTGAAATGATACCTTCTGCCGTGGACGGCAGAGTTGCTTTTTTGAATTAAAACTTCTGCCGTGGACGGCAGAGTTGCTTTGTTGAATAAGAACCTTCTGCCGTGCACGGCAGAGGTACTTATTGAATTGGAATCGTCCGCCGTTGACGGCAGAGTAGCTTATTTAAAATGATAACTTCTGCCGTGGACGGCAGAGTTGCTTTTTTGAATTAAAACTTCTGCCGTGGACGGCAGAGTTGCTTTGTTGAATAAAAAACTTCTGCCGTAGACGGCAGACTTCCTTATAGAATTGGAATCTTCCGCCATGCACGGCAGAGTTACTTATTGAATTGGAATCGTCTGCCGTAGACGGCAGAGTTGCTTTTTTGAATTGGAATCTTTCGCCGTGCACGGCAGAGGTACTTATTGAAATGGAATCGTCTGCCGTAGACGGCAGAGTAGCTTATTTGAAATGATACCTTCTGCCGTGGACGGCAGAGTTGCTTTTTTGAATTAAAACTTCTGCCGTGGACGGCAGAGTTGCTTTGTTGAATAAGAACCTTCTGCCGTAGACGGCAGACTTCCTTATAGAATTAGAATCTTCCGCCGTGCACGGCAGAGTTACTTATTGAATTGGAATCGTCTGCCGTAGACAGCAGAGTTGCTTTTTTGAATTGGAATCTTCCGCCGTGCACGGCAGAGGTACTTATTGAAATGGAATCGTCTGCCGTAGACGGCAGAGTAGCTTATCTGAAATGGTACCTTTTGCCGTGAACGGCAGAGTTACTTTTTTGAATTAAAACTTCTGCCGTGGACGGCAGAGTTGCTTTGTTGAATTGGAATCTTCCGCCATGCACGGCAGTGTTACTTATTGAATTGGAATCGTCCGCCGTAGACGGCAGAGTAGCTTATTTGAAATGGTATCTTTTGCCGTGAACGGCAGAGTTACTTTGTTGAATTAAAACTTATGCCGTGGACGGCAGAGTTGCTTTGTTGAATAAGAACCTTCTGCCGTAGACGGCAGACTTCCTTATAGAATTGGATTCTTCCGCCGTGCACGGCGGAGTTACTTATTGAATTGGAATCTTCTGCCGTAGACGGCAGAGTTGCTTTTTTGAATTGGAATCTTCCGCCGTGCACGGCAGTGTTACTTATTGAATTGGAATCGTCCGCCGTAGACGGCAGAGTAGCTTATTTGAAATGGTATCTTTTGCCGTGAACGGCAGAGTTACTTTTTTGAATTAAAACTTCTGCCGTGGACGGCAGAGTTGCTTTGTTAAATAAGAACCTTCTGCCGTAGACGGCAGACTTCCTTATAGAATTGGATTCTTCCGCCGTGCACGGCAGAGTTACTGATTGAATTGGAATCTTCTGCCGTAGACGGCAGAGTTGCTTTTTTGAATTGGAATCTTCCGCCGTGCACGGCAGAGGTACTTATTGAATTGGAATCGTCTGCCGTAGACGGCAGAGTAGCTTATTTGAAATGATACCTTCTGCCGTGGACGGCAGAGTTGCTTTGTTGAATAAGAACCTTCTGCCGTAGACGGCAGACTTCCTTATAGAATTGGAATCTTCCGCCGTGCACGGCAGAGTTACTTATTGAATTGGAATCGTCTGCCGTAGACGGCAGAGTTGCTTTTTTGAATTGGAATCTTCCGCCGTGCACGGCAGAGGTACTTATTGAATTGGAATCGTCTGCCGTAGACGGCAGAGTAGCTAAGTTGGAATGATACCTTCTGCGGTGGACGGCAGAGTTGCTTTTTTGAACTAAAACTTCTGCCGTGGACGGCAGAGTTACTTTTTTGAATTAAAACTTATGCCGTGGACGGCAGAGTTGCTTTGTTGAATAAGAACCTTCTGCCGTAGACGGCAGACTTCCTTATAGAATTGGATTCTTCCGCCGTGCACGGCAGAGTTACTTATTGAATTGGAATCTTCTGCCGTAGACGGCAGAGTTGCTTTTTTGAATTGGAATCTTCCGCCGTGCACGGCAGAGGTACTTATTGAATAGGAATTGTCTGCCGTAGACGGCAGAGTTGCTTTTTTGAATTGGAATCTTTCGCCGTGCACGGCAGAGGTACTTATTGAAATGGAATCGTCTGCCGTAGACGGCAGAGTAGCTTATTTGAAATGATACCTTCTGCCGTGGACGGCAGAGTTGCTTTTTTGAATTAAAACTTCTGCCGTGGACGGCAGAGTTGCTTTGTTGAATAAGAACCTTCTGCCGTAGACGGCAGACTTCCTTATAGAATTAGAATCTTCCGCCGTGCACGGCAGAGTTACTTATTGAATTGGAATCGTCTGCCGTAGACAGCAGAGTTGCGTTTTTGAATTGGAATCTTCCGCCGTGCACGGCAGAGGTACTTATTGAAATGGAATCGTCTGCCGTAGACGGCAGAGTAGCTTATCTGAAATGGTACCTTTTGCCGTGAACGGCAGAGTTACTTTTTTGAATTAAAACTTCTGCCGTGGACGGCAGAGTTGCTTTGTTGAATAAGAACCTTCTGCCGTAGACGGCAGACTTCCTTATAGAATTGGATTCTTCCGCCGTGCACGGCAGAGTTACTTATTGAATTGGAATCTTCTGCCGTAGACGGCAGAGTTGCTTTTTTGAATTGGAATCTTCCGCTGTGCACGGCAGAGGTACTTATTGAATTGGAATCGTCTGCCGTAGACGGCAGAGTAGCTTATTTGATATGATACCTTCTGCCGTGGACGGCAGAGTTGCTTTGTTGAATAAGAACCTTCTGCCGTAGACGGCAGACTTCCTTATAGAATTGGATTCTTCCGCCGTGCACGGCAGAGTTACTTATTGAATTGGAATCTTCTGCCGTAGACGGCAGAGTTGCTTTGTTGAATTGAAATCTTCCGCCGTGCACGGCAGTGTTACTTATTGAATTGGAATCGTCCGCCGTAGACGGCAGAGTAGCTTATTTGAAATGGTATCTTTTGCCGTGAACGGCAGAGTTACTTTTTTGAATTAAAACCTCTGCCGTGGACGGCAGAGTTGCTTTGTTGAATAAGAACCTTCTGCCGAAGACGGCAGACTTCCTTATAGAATTGGATTCTTCCGCCGTGCACGGCAGAGTTACTTATTGAATTGGAATCTTCTGCCGTAGACGGCAGAGTTGCTTTTTTGAATTGGAATCTTCCGCCGTGCACGGCAGAGATACTTATTGAATTGGAATCGTCTGCCGTAGACGGCAGAGTAGCTTATTTGAAATGATACCTTCTGACGTGGACGGCAGAGTTGCTTTTTTGAATTAAAACTTCTGCCGTGGACGGCAGAGTTGCTTTGTTGAATTGGAATCTTCCGCCGTGCACGTCAGAGTTACTTATTGAATTGGAATCGTCTGCCGTAGACGGCAGAGTAGCTTATTTGAAATGGTACCTTTTGCCGTGAACGGCAGAGTCACTTTTTTGAATTAAAACTTATGCCGTGGACGGCAGAGTTGCTTTGTTGAATAAGAACCTTCTGCCGTAGACGGCAGACTTCCTTAAAGAATTGGAATCTTCCGCCGTGCACGGCAGAGTTACTTATTGAATTGGAATCGTCTGCCGTAGACGGCAGAGTTGCTTTTTTGAATTGGAATCTTCCGCCGTGCACGGCAGAGTTACTTATTGAATTGGAATCGTCTGCCGTAGACGGCAGAGTTGCTTTTTTGAAATGATACTTTCTGCCGTGGACGGCAGAGTTGCTTTTTTGAATTAAAACTTCTGCCGTGGACGGCAGAGTTGCTTTGTTGAATAAGAACCTTCTGCCGTAGACGGCAGACTTCCTTATAGAATTGTAATCTTTCGCCGTGCACGGCAGAGTTACTTATTGAATTGGAATCGTCTGCCGTGGACGGCAGAGTAGCTTATTTGAAATGGTACCTTTTGCCGTGAACGGCAGAGTTACTTTTTTGAATTAAAACTTCTGCCATGGACGGCAGAGTTGCTTTGTTGAATTGGAATCTTCCGCCATGCACGGCAGTGTTACTTATTGAATTGGAATCGTCCGCCGTAGACGGCAGAGTAGCTTATTTGAAATGGTATCTTTTGCCGTGAACGGCAGAGTTACTTTTTTGAATTAAAACTTATGCCGTGGACGGCAGAGTTGCTTTGTTGAATAAGAACCTTCTGCCGTAGACGGCAGACTTCCTTATAGAATTGGATTCTTCCGCCGTGCACGGCAGAGTTACTTATTGAATTGGAATCTTCTGCCGTAGACGGCAGAGTTGCTTTTTTGAATTGGAATCTTCCGCCGTGCACGGCAGAGGTACTTATTGAATAGGAATTGTCTGCCGTAGACGGCAGAGTTGCTTTTTTGAATTGGAATCTTTCGCCGTGCACGGCAGAGGTACTTATTGAAATGGAATCGTCTGCCGTAAACGGCAGAGTAGCTTATTTGAAATGATACCTTCTGCCGTGGACGGCAGAGTTGCTTTTTTGAATTAAAACTTCTGCCGTGGACGGCAGAGTTGCTTTGTTGAATTGGAATCTTCCGCCGTGCACGGCAGAGTTACTTATTGAATTGGAATCGTCTGCCGTAGACGGCAGAGTAGCTTATTTGAAATGGTACCTTTTGCCGTGAACGGCAGAGTCAGTTTTTTGAATTAAAACTTATGCCGTGGACGGCAGAGTTGCTTTGTTGAATAAGAACCTTCTGCCGTAGACGGCAGACTTCCTTAAAGAATTGGAATCTTCCGCCGTGCACGGCAGAGTAACTTATTGAATTGGAATCGTCTGCCGTAGACGGAGTAAGATTCCAATTCAGAAGGTATCATTTCAAATAAGCTACTCTGCCGTCTACGGCAGACGATTCCATTTCAATAAGTACCTCTGCCGTGCACGGCGAAAGATTCCAATTCAAAAAAGCAACTCTGCCGTCTACGGCAGACAATTCCTATTCAATAAGTACCTCTGCCGTGCACGGCGGAAGATTCCAATTCAAAAAAGCAACTCTGCCGTCTACGGCAGAAGATTCCAATTCAATAAGTAACTCTGCCGTGCACGGCGGAAGAATCCAATTCTATAAGGAAGTCTGCCGTCTACGGTAGAAGGTTCTTATTCAACAAAGCAACTCTGCCGTCCACGGCATAAGTTTTAATTCAACAAAGTAACTCTGCCGTTCACGGCAAAAGATACCATTTCAAATAAGCTACTCTGCCGTCTACGGCGGACGATTCCAATTCAATAAGTAACACTGCCGTGCATGGCGGAAGATTCCAATTCAACAAAGCAACTCTGCCGTCCACGGCAGAAGTTTTAATTCAAAAAAGTAACTCTGCCGTTCACGGCAAAAGGTACCATTTCAGATAAGCTACTCTGCCGTCTACGGCAGACGATTCCATTTCAATAAGTACCTCTGCCGTGCACGGCGGAAGATTCCAATTCAAAAAAGCAACTCTGCTGTCTACGGCAGACGATTCCAATTCAATAAGTAACTCTGCCGTGCACGGCGGAAGATTCTAATTCTATAAGGAAGTCTGCCGTCTACGGCAGAAGGTTCTTATTCAACAAAGCAACTCTGCCGTCCACGGCAGAAGTTTTAATTCAAAAAAGCAACTCTGCCGTCCACGGCAGAAGGTATCATTTCAAATAAGCTACTCTGCCGTCTACGGCAGACGATTCCAATTCAATAAGTAACTCTGCCGTGCACGGCGGAAGATTCCAATTCAACAAAGCAACTCTGCCGTCCACGGCAGAAGTTTTAATTCAAAAAAGCAACTCTGCCGTCCACGGCAGAAGGTATCATTTCAAATAAGCTACTCTGCCGTCTACGGCAGACGATTCCATTTCAATAAGTACCTCTGCCGTGCACGGCGAAAGATTCCAATTCAAAAAAGCAACTCTGCCGTCTACGGCAGACAATTCCTATTCAATAAGTACCTCTGCCGTGCACGGCGGAAGATTCCAATTCAAAAAAGCAACTCTGCCGTCTACGGCAGAAGATTCCAATTCAATAAGTAACTCTGCCGTGCACGGCGGAAGAATCCAATTCTATAAGGAAGTCTGCCGTCTACGGCAGAAGGTTCTTATTCAACAAAGCAACTCTGCCGTCCACGGCATAAGTTTTAATTCAAAAAAGTAACTCTGCCGTTCACGGCAAAAGATACCATTTCAAATAAGCTACTCTGCCGTCTACGGCGGACGATTCCAATTCAATAAGTAACACTGCCGTGCATGGCGGAAGATTCCAATTCAACAAAGCAACTCTGCCGTCCATGGCAGAAGTTTTAATTCAAAAAAGTAACTCTGCCGTTCACGGCAAAAGGTACCATTTCAAATAAGCTACTCTGCCGTCCACGGCAGACGATTCCAATTCAATAAGTAACTCTGCCGTGCACGGCGAAAGATTACAATTCTATAAGGAAGTCTGCCGTCTACGGCAGAAGGTTCTTATTCAACAAAGCAACTCTGCCGTCCACGGCAGAAGTTTTAATTCAAAAAAGCAACTCTGCCGTCCACGGCAGAAAGTATCATTTCAAAAAAGCAACTCTGCCGTCTACGGCAGACGATTCCAATTCAATAAGTAACTCTGCCGTGCACGGCGGAAGATTCCAATTCAAAAAAGCAACTCTGCCGTCTACGGCAGACGATTCCAATTCAATAAGTAACTCTGCCGTGCACGGCGGAAGATTCCAATTCTTTAAGGAAGTCTGCCGTCTACGGCAGAAGGTTCTTATTCAACAAAGCAACTCTGCCGTCCACGGCATAAGTTTTAATTCAAAAAAGTGACTCTGCCGTTCACGGCAAAAGGTACCATTTCAAATAAGCTACTCTGCCGTCTACGGCAGACGATTCCAATTCAATAAGTAACTCTGACGTGCACGGCGGAAGATTCCAATTCAACAAAGCAACTCTGCCGTCCACGGCAGAAGTTTTAATTCAAAAAAGCAACTCTGCCGTCCACGTCAGAAGGTATCATTTCAAATAAGCTACTCTGCCGTCTACGGCAGACGATTCCAATTCAATAAGTATCTCTGCCGTGCACGGCGGAAGATTCCAATTCAAAAAAGCAACTCTGCCGTCTACGGCAGAAGATTCCAATTCAATAAGTAACTCTGCCGTGCACGGCGGAAGAATCCAATTCTATAAGGAAGTCTGCCGTCTTCGGCAGAAGGTTCTTATTCAACAAAGCAACTCTGCCGTCCACGGCAGAGGTTTTAATTCAAAAAAGTAACTCTGCCGTTCACGGCAAAAGATACCATTTCAAATAAGCTACTCTGCCGTCTACGGCGGACGATTCCAATTCAATAAGTAACACTGCCGTGCACGGCGGAAGATTTCAATTCAACAAAGCAACTCTGCCGTCTACGGCAGAAGATTCCAATTCAATAAGTAACTCTGCCGTGCACGGCGGAAGAATCCAATTCTATAAGGAAGTCTGCCGTCTACGGCAGAAGGTTCTTATTCAACAAAGCAACTCTGCCGTCCACGGCAGAAGGTATCATATCAAATAAGCTACTCTGCCGTCTACGGCAGACGATTCCAATTCAATAAGTACCTCTGCCGTGCACAGCGGAAGATTCCAATTCAAAAAAGCAACTCTGCCGTCTACGGCAGAAGATTCCAATTCAATAAGTAACTCTGCCGTGCACGGCGGAAGAATCCAATTCTATAAGGAAGTCTGCCGTCTACGGCAGAAGGTTCTTATTCAACAAAGCAACTCTGCCGTCCACGGCAGAAGTTTTAATTCAAAAAAGTAACTCTGCCGTTCACGGCAAAAGGTACCATTTCAGATAAGCTACTCTGCCGTCTACGGCAGACGATTCCATTTCAATAAGTACCTCTGCCGTGCACGGCGGAAGATTCCAATTCAAAAACGCAACTCTGCTGTCTACGGCAGACGATTCCAATTCAATAAGTAACTCTGCCGTGCACGGCGGAAGATTCTAATTCTATAAGGAAGTCTGCCGTCTACGGCAGAAGGTTCTTATTCAACAAAGCAACTCTGCCGTCCACGGCAGAAGTTTTAATTCAAAAAAGCAACTCTGCCGTCCACGGCAGAAGGTATCATTTCAAATAAGCTACTCTGCCGTCTACGGCAGACGATTCCATTTCAATAAGTACCTCTGCCGTGCACGGCGAAAGATTCCAATTCAAAAAAGCAACTCTGCCGTCTACGGCAGACAATTCCTATTCAATAAGTACCTCTGCCGTGCACGGCGGAAGATTCCAATTCAAAAAAGCAACTCTGCCGTCTACGGCAGAAGATTCCAATTCAATAAGTAACTCTGCCGTGCACGGCGGAAGAATCCAATTCTATAAGGAAGTCTGCCGTCTACGGCAGAAGGTTCTTATTCAACAAAGCAACTCTGCCGTCCACGGCATAAGTTTTAATTCAACAAAGTAACTCTGCCGTTCACGGCAAAAGATACCATTTCAAATAAGCTACTCTGCCGTCTACGGCGGACGATTCCAATTCAATAAGTAACACTGCCGTGCATGGCGGAAGATTCCAATTCAACAAAGCAACTCTGCCGTCCACGGCAGAAGTTTTAATTCAAAAAAGTAACTCTGCCGTTCACGGCAAAAGGTACCATTTCAGATAAGCTACTCTGCCGTCTACGGCAGACGATTCCATTTCAATAAGTACCTCTGCCGTGCACGGCGGAAGATTCCAATTCAAAAAAGCAACTCTGCTGTCTACGGCAGACGATTCCAATTCAATAAGTAACTCTGCCGTGCACGGCGGAAGATTCTAATTCTATAAGGAAGTCTGCCGTCTACGGCAGAAGGTTCTTATTCAACAAAGCAACTCTGCCGTCCACGGCAGAAGTTTTAATTCAAAAAAGCAACTCTGCCGTCCACGGCAGAAGGTATCATTTCAAATAAGCTACTCTGCCGTCTACGGCAGACGATTCCATTTCAATAAGTACCTCTGCCGTGCACGGCGAAAGATTCCAATTCAAAAAAGCAACTCTGCCGTCTACGGCAGAAGATTCCAATTCAATAAGTAACTCTGCCGTGCACGGCGGAAGATTCTAATTCTATAAGGAAGTCTGCCGTCTACGGCAGAAGGTTCTTATTCAACAAAGCAACTCTGCCGTCCACGGCATAAGTTTTAATTCAAAAAAGTAACTCTGCCGTTCACGGCAAAAGATACCATTTCAAATAAGCTACTCTGCCGTCTACGGCGGACGATTCCAATTCAATAAGTAACACTGCCGTGCATGGCGGAAGATTCCAATTCAACAAAGCAACTCTGCCGTCCATGGCAGAAGTTTTAATTCAAAAAAGTAACTCTGCCGTTCACGGCAAAAGGTACCATTTCAAATAAGCTACTCTGCCGTCCACGGCAGACGATTCCAATTCAATAAGTAACTCTGCCGTGCACGGCGAAAGATTACAATTCTATAAGGAAGTCTGCCGTCTACGGCAGAAGGTTCTTATTCAACAAAGCAACTCTGCCGTCCACGGCAGAAGTTTTAATTCAAAAAAGCAACTCTGCCGTCCACGGCAGAAAGTATCATTTCAAAAAAGCAACTCTGCCGTCTACGGCAGACGATTCCAATTCAATAAGTAACTCTGCCGTGCACGGCGGAAGATTCCAATTCAAAAAAGCAACTCTGCCGTCTACGGCAGACGATTCCAATTCAATAAGTAACTCTGCCGTGCACGGCGGAAGATTCCAATTCTTTAAGGAAGTCTGCCGTCTACGGCAGAAGGTTCTTATTCAACAAAGCAACTCTGCCGTCCACGGCATAAGTTTTAATTCAAAAAAGTGACTCTGCCGTTCACGGCAAAAGGTACCATTTCAAATAAGCTACTCTGCCGTCTACGGCAGACGATTCCAATTCAATAAGTAACTCTGACGTGCACGGCGGAAGATTCCAATTCAACAAAGCAACTCTGCCGTCCACGGCAGAAGTTTTAATTCAAAAAAGCAACTCTGCCGTCCACGTCAGAAGGTATCATTTCAAATAAGCTACTCTGCCGTCTACGGCAGACGATTCCAATTCAATAAGTATCTCTGCCGTGCACGGCGGAAGATTCCAATTCAAAAAAGCAACTCTGCCGTCTACGGCAGAAGATTCCAATTCAATAAGTAACTCTGCCGTGCACGGCGGAAGAATCCAATTCTATAAGGAAGTCTGCCGTCTTCGGCAGAAGGTTCTTATTCAACAAAGCAACTCTGCCGTCCACGGCAGAGGTTTTAATTCAAAAAAGTAACTCTGCCGTTCACGGCAAAAGATACCATTTCAAATAAGCTACTCTGCCGTCTACGGCGGACGATTCCAATTCAATAAGTAACACTGCCGTGCACGGCGGAAGATTTCAATTCAACAAAGCAACTCTGCCGTCTACGGCAGAAGATTCCAATTCAATAAGTAACTCTGCCGTGCACGGCGGAAGAATCCAATTCTATAAGGAAGTCTGCCGTCTACGGCAGAAGGTTCTTATTCAACAAAGCAACTCTGCCGTCCACGGCAGAAGGTATCATATCAAATAAGCTACTCTGCCGTCTACGGCAGACGATTCCAATTCAATAAGTACCTCTGCCGTGCACAGCGGAAGATTCCAATTCAAAAAAGCAACTCTGCCGTCTACGGCAGAAGATTCCAATTCAATAAGTAACTCTGCCGTGCACGGCGGAAGAATCCAATTCTATAAGGAAGTCTGCCGTCTACGGCAGAAGGTTCTTATTCAACAAAGCAACTCTGCCGTCCACGGCAGAAGTTTTAATTCAAAAAAGTAACTCTGCCGTTCACGGCAAAAGGTACCATTTCAGATAAGCTACTCTGCCGTCTACGGCAGACGATTCCATTTCAATAAGTACCTCTGCCGTGCACGGCGGAAGATTCCAATTCAAAAACGCAACTCTGCTGTCTACGGCAGACGATTCCAATTCAATAAGTAACTCTGCCGTGCACGGCGGAAGATTCTAATTCTATAAGGAAGTCTGCCGTCTACGGCAGAAGGTTCTTATTCAACAAAGCAACTCTGCCGTCCACGGCAGAAGTTTTAATTCAAAAAAGCAACTCTGCCGTCCACGGCAGAAGGTATCATTTCAAATAAGCTACTCTGCCGTCTACGGCAGACGATTCCATTTCAATAAGTACCTCTGCCGTGCACGGCGAAAGATTCCAATTCAAAAAAGCAACTCTGCCGTCTACGGCAGACAATTCCTATTCAATAAGTACCTCTGCCGTGCACGGCGGAAGATTCCAATTCAAAAAAGCAACTCTGCCGTCTACGGCAGAAGATTCCAATTCAATAAGTAACTCTGCCGTGCACGGCGGAAGAATCCAATTCTATAAGGAAGTCTGCCGTCTACGGCAGAAGGTTCTTATTCAACAAAGCAACTCTGCCGTCCACGGCATAAGTTTTAATTCAACAAAGTAACTCTGCCGTTCACGGCAAAAGATACCATTTCAAATAAGCTACTCTGCCGTCTACGGCGGACGATTCCAATTCAATAAGTAACACTGCCGTGCATGGCGGAAGATTCCAATTCAACAAAGCAACTCTGCCGTCCACGGCAGAAGTTTTAATTCAAAAAAGTAACTCTGCCGTTCACGGCAAAAGGTACCATTTCAGATAAGCTACTCTGCCGTCTACGGCAGACGATTCCATTTCAATAAGTACCTCTGCCGTGCACGGCGGAAGATTCCAATTCAAAAAAGCAACTCTGCTGTCTACGGCAGACGATTCCAATTCAATAAGTAACTCTGCCGTGCACGGCGGAAGATTCTAATTCTATAAGGAAGTCTGCCGTCTACGGCAGAAGGTTCTTATTCAACAAAGCAACTCTGCCGTCCACGGCAGAAGTTTTAATTCAAAAAAGCAACTCTGCCGTCCACGGCAGAAGGTATCATTTCAAATAAGCTACTCTGCCGTCTACGGCAGACGATTCCATTTCAATAAGTACCTCTGCCGTGCACGGCGAAAGATTCCAATTCAAAAAAGCAACTCTGCCGTCTACGGCAGACGATTCCAATTCAATAAGTAACTCTGCCGTGCATGGCGGAAGATTCCAATTCTATAAGGAAGTCTGCCGTCTACGGCAGAAGTTTTTTATTCAACAAAGCAACTCTGCCGTCCACGGCAGAAGTTTTAATTCAAAAAAGCAACTCTGCCGTCCACGGCAGAAGTTATCATTTTAAATAAGCTACTCTGCCGTCAACGGCGGACGATTCCAATTCAATAAGTACCTCTGCCGTGCACGGCAGAAGGTTCTTATTCAACAAAGCAACTCTGCCGTCCACGGCAGAAGTTTTAATTCAAAAAAGCAACTCTCCGTCCGACTTACTTATTGAATTGGAATCTTCTGCCGTAGACGGCAGAGTTGCTTTGTTGAATTGAAATCTTCCGCCGTGCACGGCAGTGTTACTTATTGAATTGGAATCGTCCGCCGTAGACGGCAGAGTAGCTTATTTGAAATGGTATCTTTTGCCGTGAACGGCAGAGTTACTTTTTTGAATTAAAACTTCTGCCGTGGACGGCAGAGTTGCTTTGTTGAATAAGAACCTTCTGCCGAAGACGGCAGACTTCCTTATAGAATTGGATTCTTCCGCCGTGCACGGCAGAGTTACTTATTGAATTGGAATCTTCTGCCGTAGACGGCAGAGTTGCTTTTTTGAATTGGAATCTTTCGCCGTGCACGGCAGAGGTACTTATTGAAATGGAATCGTCTGCCGTAGACGGCAGAGTAGCTTATTTGAAATGATACCTTCTGCCGTGGACGGCAGAGTTGCTTTTTTGAATTAAAACTTCTGCCGTGGACGGCAGAGTTGCTTTGTTGAATAAGAACCTTCTGCCGTGCACGGCAGAGGTACTTATTGAATTGGAATCGTCCGCCGTTGACGGCAGAGTAGCTTATTTAAAATGATAACTTCTGCCGTGGACGGCAGTTGCTTTTTTGAATTAAAACTTCTGCCGTGGACGGCAGAGTTGCTTTGTTGAATAAAAAACTTCTGCCGTAGACGGCAGACTTCCTTATAGAATTGGAATCTTCCGCCATGCACGGCAGAGTTACTTATTGAATTGGAATCGTCTGCCGTAGACGGCAGAGTTGCTTTTTTGAATTGGAATCTTTCGCCGTGCACGGCAGAGGTACTTATTGAAATGGAATCGTCTGCCGTAGACGGCAGAGTAGCTTATTTGAAATGATACCTTCTGCCGTGGACGGCAGAGTTGCTTTTTTGAATTAAAACTTCTGCCGTGGACGGCAGAGTTGCTTTGTTGAATAAGAACCTTCTGCCGTAGACGGCAGACTTCCTTATAGAATTAGAATCTTCCGCCGTGCACGGCAGAGTTACTTATTGAATTGGAATCGTCTGCCGTAGACAGCAGAGTTGCTTTTTTGAATTGGAATCTTCCGCCGTGCACGGCAGAGGTACTTATTGAAATGGAACCGTCTGCCGTAGACGGCAGAGTAGCTTATCTGAAATGGTACCTTTTGCCGTGAACGGCAGAGTTACTTTTTTGAATTAAAACTTCTGCTGTGGACGGCAGAGTTGCTTTGTTGAATTGGAATCTTCCGCCATGCACGGCAGTGTTACTTATTGAATTGGAATCGTCCGCCGTGCACGGCAGAGTAACTTATTGAATTGGAATCTTCTGCCGTAGACGGCAGAGTTGCTTTTTTGAATTGGAATCTTCCGCCGTGCACGGCAGAGGTACTTATTGAATTGGAATCGTCTGCCGTAGACGGCAGAGTAGCTTATTTGATATGATACCTTCTGCCGTGGACGGCAGAGTTGCTTTGTTGAATAAGAACCTTCTGCCGTAGACGGCAGACTTCCTTATAGAATTGGATTCTTCCGCCGTGCACGGCAGAGTTACTTATTGAATTGGAATCTTCTGCCGTAGACGGCAGAGTTGCTTTGTTGAATTGAAATCTTCCGCCGTGCACGGCAGTGTTACTTATTGAATTGGAATCGTCCGCCGTAGACGGCAGAGTAGCTTATTTGAAATGGTATCTTTTGCCGTGAACGGCAGAGTTACTTTTTTGAATTAAAACTTCTGCCGTGGACGGCAGAGTTGCTTTGTTGAATAAGAACCTTCTGCCGAAGACGGCAGACTTCCTTATAGAATTGGATTCTTCCGCCGTGCACGGCAGAGTTACTTATTGAATTGGAATCTTCTGCCGTAGACGGCAGAGTTGCTTTTTTGAATTGGAATCTTCCGCCGTGCACGGCAGAGATACTTATTGAATTGGAATCGTCTGCCGTAGACGGCAGAGTAGCTTATTTGAAATGATACCTTCTGCCGTGGACGGCAGAGTTGCTTTTTTGAATTAAAACTTCTGCCGTGGACGGCAGAGTTGCTTTGTTGAATTGGAATCTTCCGCCGTGCACGGCAGAGTTACTTATTGAATTGGAATCGTCTGCCGTAGACGGCAGAGTAGCTTATTTGAAATGGTACCTTTTGCCGTGAACGGCAGAGTCACTTTTTTGAATTAAAACTTATGCCGTGGACGGCAGAGTTGCTTTGTTGAATAAGAACCTTCTGCCGTAGACGGCAGACTTCCTTAAAGAATTGGAATCTTCCGCCGTGCACGGCAGAGTTACTTATTGAATTGGAATCGTCTGCCGTAGACGGCAGAGTTGCTTTTTTGAATTGGAATCTTCCGCCGTGCACGGCAGAGTTACTTATTGAATTGGAATCGTCTGCCGTAGACGGCAGAGTAGCTTATTTGAAATGATACCTTCTGCCGTGGACGGCAGAGTTGCTTTTTTGAATTAAAACTTCTGCCGTGGACGGCAGAGTTGCTTTGTTGAATAAGAACCTTCTGCCGTAGACGGCAGACTTCCTTATAGAATTGGAATCTTCCGCCGTGCACGGCAGAGTTACTTATTGAATTGGAATCGTCTGCCGTAGACGGCAGAATTGCTTTTTTGAATTGGATTCTTCCGCCGTGCACGGCAGAGGTACTTATTGAAATGGAATCGTCTGCCGTAGACGGCAGAGTAGCTTATCTGAAATGGTACCTTTTGCCGTGAACGGCAGAGTTACTTTTTTGAATTAAAACTTCTGCCGCGGACGGCAGAGTTGCTTTGTTGAATAAGAACCTTCTGCCGTAGACGGCAGACTTCCTTATAGAATTGGATTCTTCCGCCGTGCACGGCAGAGTTACTTATTGAATTGGAATCTTCTGCCGTAGACGGTAGAGTTGCTTTTTTGAATTGGAATCTTCCGCCGTGGACGGCAGAGGTACTTATTGAATTGGAATCGTCCGCCGTTGACGGCCGAGTAGCTTATTTAAAATGATAACTTCTGCCGTGGACGGCAGAGTTGCTTTTTTGAATTAAAACTTCTGCCGTGGACGGCAGAGTTGCTTTGTTGAATAAAAAACTTCTGCCGTAGACGGCAGACTTCCTTATAGAATTGGAATCTTCTGCCATGCACGGCAGAGTTACTTATTGAATTGGAATCGTCTGCCGTAGACGGCAGAGTAGCTTATCTGAAATGGTACCTTTCGCCGTGAACGGCAGAGTTACTTTTTTGAATTAAAACTTCTGCCGTGGACGGCAGAGTTGCTTTGTTGAATTGAAATCTTCCGCCGTGCACGGCAGTGTTACTTATTGAATTGGAATCGTCCGCCGTAGACGGCAGAGTAGCTTATTTGAAATGGTATCTTTTGCCGTGAACGGCAGAGTTACTTTTTTGAATTAAACTTATGCCGTGGACGGCAGAGTTGCTTTGTTGAATAAGAACCTTCTGCCGTAGACGGCAGACTTCCTTATAGAATTGGATTCTTCCGCCGTGCACGGCGGAGTTACTTATTGAATTGGAATCTTCTGCCGTAGACGGCAGAGTTGCTTTTTTGAATTGGAATCTTCTGCCGTGCACGGCAGTGTTACTTATTGAATTGGAATCGTCCGCCGTAGACGGCAGAGTAGCTTATTTGAAATGGTATCTTTTGCCGTGAACGGCAGAGTTACTTTTTTGAATTAAAACTTCTGCCGTGGACGGCAGAGTTGCTTTGTTAAATAAGAACCTTCTGCCGTAGACGGCAGACTTCCTTATAGAATTGGATTCTTCCGCCGTGCACGGCAGAGTTACTTATTGAATTGGAATCTTCTGCCGTAGACGGCAGAGTTGCTTTTTTGAATTGGAATCTTCCGCCGTGCACGGCAGAGGTACTTATTGAATTGGAATCGTCTGCCGTAGACGGCAGAGTAGCTTATTTGAAATGATACCTTCTGCCGTGGACGGCAGAGTTGCTTTGTTGAATAAGAACCTTCTGCCGTAGACGGCAGACTTCCTTATAGAATTGGATTCTTCCGCCGTGCACGGCGGAGTTACTTATTGAATTGGAATCTTCTGCCGTAGACAGCAGAGTTGCTTTGTTGAATTGAAATCTTCCGCCGTGCACGGCAGTGTAACTTATTGAATTGGAATCGTCCGCCGTAGACGGCAGAGTAGCTTATTTGAAATGGTATCTTTTGCCGTGAACGGCAGAGTTACTTTTTTGAATTAAAACTTCTGCCGTGGACGGCAGAGTTGCTTTGTTGAATAAGAACCTTCTGCCGTAGACGGCAGACTTCCTTATAGAATTGGATTCTTCCGCCGTGCACGGCAGAGTTACTTATTGAATTGGAATCTTCTGCCGTAGACGGCAGAATTGCTTTTTTGAATTGGAATCTTCCGCCGTGCACGGCAGAGGTACTTATTGAATTGGAATCGTCTGCCGTAGACGGCAGAGTAGCTTATTTGAAATGATACCTTCTGCCGTGGACGGCAGAGTTGCTTTTTTGAATTAAAACTTCTGCCGTGGACGGCAGAGTTGCTTTGTTGAATTGGAATCTTCCGCCGTGCACGGCAGAGTTACTTATTGAATTGGAATCGTCTGCCGTAGACGGCAGAGTTGCTTTTTTGAAATGATACCTTCTGCCGTGGACGGCAGAGTTGCTTTTTTGAATTAAAACTTCTGCCGTGGACGGCAGAGTTGCTTTGTTGAATAAGAACCTTCTGCCGTAGACGGCAGACTTCCTTATAGAATTGGAATCTTCCGCCGTGCACGGCAGAGTTACTTATTGAATTGGAATCGTCTGCCGTAGACGGCAGACTTACTTATAGAATTGTAATCTTTCGCCGTGCACGGCAGAGTTACTTATTGAATTGGAATCGTCTGCCGTGGACGGCAGAGTAGCTTATTTGAAATGGTACCTTTTGCCGTGAACGGCAGAGTTATTTTTTTGAATTAAAACTTCTGCCGTGGACGGCAGAGTTGCTTTGTTGAATTGAAATCTTCCGCCATGCACGGCAGTGTTACTTATTGAATTGGAATCGTCCGCCGTAGACGGCAGAGTAGCTTATTTGAAATGGTATCTTTTGCCGTGAACGGCAGAGTTACTTTTTTGAATTAAAACTTATGCCGTGGACGGCAGAGTTGCTTTGTTGAATAAGAACCTTCTGCCGTAGACGGCAGACTTCCTTATAGAATTGGATTCTTCCGCCGTGCACGGCAGAGTTACTTATTGAATTGGAATCTTCTGCCGTAGACGGCAGAGTTGCTTTTTTGAATTGGAATCTTCCGCCGTGCACGGCAGAGGTACTTATTGAATAGGAATTGTCTGCCGTAGACGGCAGAGTTGCTTTTTTGAATTGGAATCTTTCGCCGTGCACGGCAGAGGTACTTATTGAAATGGAATCGTCTGCCGTAGACGGCAGAGTAGCTTATTTGAAATGATACCTTTTGCCGTGGACGGCAGAGTTGCTTTTTTGAATTAAAACTTCTGCCGTGGACGGCAGAGTTGCTTTGTTGAATAAGAACCTTCTGCCGTGCACGGCAGAGGTACTTATTGAATTGGAATCGTCCGCCGTTGACGGCAGAGTAGCTTATTTAAAATGATAACTTCTGCCGTGGACGGCAGAGTTGCTTTTTTGAATTAAAACTTCTGCCGTGGACGGCAGAGTTGCTTTGTTGAATAAAAAACTTCTGCCGTAGACGGCAGACTTCCTTATAGAATTGGAATCTTCCGCCATGCACGGCAGAGTTACTTATTGAATTGGAATCGTCTGCCGTAGACGGCAGAGTTGCTTTTTTGAAATGATACCTTCTGCCGTGGACGGCAGAGTTGCTTTTTTGAATTAAAACTTATGCCGTGGACGGCAGAGTTGCTTTGTTGAATAAGAACCTTCTGCCGTAGACGGCAGACTTCCTTATAGAATTAGAATTTTCCGCCGTGCACGGCAGAGTTACTTATTGAATTGGAATCGTCTGCCGTAGACGGCAGAGTTGCTTTTTTGAATTGGAATCTTCCGCCGTGCACGGCAGAGGTACTTATTGAAATGGAATCGTCTGCCGTAGACGGCAGAGTAGCTTATCTGAAATGGTACCTTTCGCCGTGAACGGCAGAGTTACTTTTTTGAATTAAAACTTCTGCCGTGGACGGCAGAGTTGCTTTGTTGAATAAGAACCTTCTGCCGTAGACGGCAGACTTCCTTATAGAATTGGATTCTTCCGCCGTGCACGGCGGAGTTACTTATTGAATTGGAATCTTCTGCCGTAGACGGCAGAGTTGCTTTTTTGAATTGGAATCTTCCGCCGTGCACGGCAGTGTTACTTATTGAATTGGAATCGTCCGCCGTAGACGGCAGAGTAGCTTATTTGAAATGGTATCTTTTGCCGTGAACGGCAGAGTTACTTTTTTGAATTAAAACTTCTGCCGTGGACGGCAGAGTTGCTTTGTTGAATTGAAATCTTCCGCCGTGCACGGCAGTGTAACTTATTGAATTGGAATCTTCTGCCGTAGACGGCAGAGTTGCTTTGTTGAATTGAAATCTTCCGCCGTGCACGGCAGTGTTACTTATTGAATTGGAATCGTCCGCCGTAGACGGCAGAGTAGCTTATTTGAAATGGTATCTTTTGCCGTGAACGGCAGAGTTACTTTTTTGAATTAAAACCTCTGCCGTGGACGGCAGAGTTGCTTTGTTGAATAAGAACCTTCTGCCGAAGACGGCAGACTTCCTTATAGAATTGGATTCTTCCGCCGTGCACGGCAGAGTTACTTATTGAATTGGAATCTTCTGCCGTAGACGGCAGAGTTGCTTTTTTGAATTGGAATCTTCCGCCGTGCACGGCAGAGGTACTTATTGAATTGGAATCGTCTGCCGTAGACGGCAGAGTAGCTTATTTGATATGATACCTTCTGCCGTGGACGGCAGAGTTGCTTTGTTGAATAAGAACCTTCTGCCGTAGACGGCAGACTTCCTTATAGAATTGGATTCTTCCGCCGTGCACGGCAGAGTTACTTATTGAATTGGAATCTTCTGCCGTAGACGGCAGAGTTGCTTTGTTGAATTGAAATCTTCCGCCGTGCACGGCAGTGTTACTTATTGAATTGGAATCGTCCGCCGTAGACGGCAGAGTAGCTTATTTGAAATGGTATCTTTTGCCGTGAACGGCAGAGTTACTTTTTTGAATTAAAACTTCTGCCGTGGACGGCAGAGTTGCTTTGTTGAATAAGAACCTTCTGCCGAAGACGGCAGACTTCCTTATAGAATTGGATTCTTCCGCCGTGCACGGCAGAGTTACTTATTGAATTGGAATCTTCTGCCGTAGACGGCAGAGTTGCTTTTTTGAATTGGAATCTTCCGCCGTGCACGGCAGAGATACTTATTGAATTGGAATCGTCTGCCGTAGACGGCAGAGTAGCTTATTTGAAATGATACCTTCTGCCGTGGACGGCAGAGTTGCTTTTTTGAATTAAAACTTCTGCCGTGGACGGCAGAGTTGCTTTGTTGAATTGGAATCTTCCGCCGTGCACGGCAGAGTTACTTATTGAATTGGAATCGTCTGCCGTAGACGGCAGAGTAGCTTATTTGAAATGGTACCTTTTGCCGTGAACGGCAGAGTCACTTTTTTGAATTAAAACTTATGCCGTGGACGGCAGAGTTGCTTTGTTGAATAAGAACCTTCTGCCGTAGACGGCAGACTTCCTTAAAGAATTGGAATCTTCCGCCGTGCACGGCAGAGTTACTTATTGAATTGGAATCGTCTGCCGTAGACGGCAGAGTTGCTTTTTTGAATTGGAATCTTCCGCCGTGCACGGCAGAGTTACTTATTGAATTGGAATCGTCTGCCGTAGACGGCAGAGTAGCTTATTTGAAATGATACCTTCTGCCGTGGACGGCAGAGTTGCTTTTTTGAATTAAAACTTCTGCCGTGGACGGCAGAGTTGCTTTGTTGAATAAGAACCTTCTGCCGTAGACGGCAGACTTCCTTATAGAATTGGAATCTTCCGCCGTGCACGGCAGAGTTACTTATTGAATTGGAATCGTCTGCCGTAGACGGCAGAATTGCTTTTTTGAATTGGATTCTTCCGCCGTGCACGGCAGAGGTACTTATTGAAATGGAATCGTCTGCCGTAGACGGCAGAGTAGCTTATCTGAAATGGTACCTTTTGCCGTGAACGGCAGAGTTACTTTTTTGAATTAAAACTTCTGCCGCGGACGGCAGAGTTGCTTTGTTGAATAAGAACCTTCTGCCGTAGACGGCAGACTTCCTTATAGAATTGGATTCTTCCGCCGTGCACGGCAGAGTTACTTATTGAATTGGAATCTTCTGCCGTAGACGGTAGAGTTGCTTTTTTGAATTGGAATCTTCCGCCGTGGACGGCAGAGGTACTTATTGAATTGGAATCGTCCGCCGTTGACGGCCGAGTAGCTTATTTAAAATGATAACTTCTGCCGTGGACGGCAGAGTTGCTTTTTTGAATTAAAACTTCTGCCGTGGACGGCAGAGTTGCTTTGTTGAATAAAAAACTTCTGCCGTAGACGGCAGACTTCCTTATAGAATTGGAATCTTCTGCCATGCACGGCAGAGTTACTTATTGAATTGGAATCGTCTGCCGTAGACGGCAGAGTAGCTTATCTGAAATGGTACCTTTCGCCGTGAACGGCAGAGTTACTTTTTTGAATTAAAACTTCTGCCGTGGACGGCAGAGTTGCTTTGTTGAATTGAAATCTTCCGCCGTGCACGGCAGTGTTACTTATTGAATTGGAATCGTCCGCCGTAGACGGCAGAGTAGCTTATTTGAAATGGTATCTTTTGCCGTGAACGGCAGAGTTACTTTTTTGAATTAAACTTATGCCGTGGACGGCAGAGTTGCTTTGTTGAATAAGAACCTTCTGCCGTAGACGGCAGACTTCCTTATAGAATTGGATTCTTCCGCCGTGCACGGCGGAGTTACTTATTGAATTGGAATCTTCTGCCGTAGACGGCAGAGTTGCTTTTTTGAATTGGAATCTTCTGCCGTGCACGGCAGTGTTACTTATTGAATTGGAATCGTCCGCCGTAGACGGCAGAGTAGCTTATTTGAAATGGTATCTTTTGCCGTGAACGGCAGAGTTACTTTTTTGAATTAAAACTTCTGCCGTGGACGGCAGAGTTGCTTTGTTAAATAAGAACCTTCTGCCGTAGACGGCAGACTTCCTTATAGAATTGGATTCTTCCGCCGTGCACGGCAGAGTTACTTATTGAATTGGAATCTTCTGCCGTAGACGGCAGAGTTGCTTTTTTGAATTGGAATCTTCCGCCGTGCACGGCAGAGGTACTTATTGAATTGGAATCGTCTGCCGTAGACGGCAGAGTAGCTTATTTGAAATGATACCTTCTGCCGTGGACGGCAGAGTTGCTTTGTTGAATAAGAACCTTCTGCCGTAGACGGCAGACTTCCTTATAGAATTGGATTCTTCCGCCGTGCACGGCGGAGTTACTTATTGAATTGGAATCTTCTGCCGTAGACAGCAGAGTTGCTTTGTTGAATTGAAATCTTCCGCCGTGCACGGCAGTGTAACTTATTGAATTGGAATCGTCCGCCGTAGACGGCAGAGTAGCTTATTTGAAATGGTATCTTTTGCCGTGAACGGCAGAGTTACTTTTTTGAATTAAAACTTCTGCCGTGGACGGCAGAGTTGCTTTGTTGAATAAGAACCTTCTGCCGTAGACGGCAGACTTCCTTATAGAATTGGATTCTTCCGCCGTGCACGGCAGAGTTACTTATTGAATTGGAATCTTCTGCCGTAGACGGCAGAATTGCTTTTTTGAATTGGAATCTTCCGCCGTGCACGGCAGAGGTACTTATTGAATTGGAATCGTCTGCCGTAGACGGCAGAGTAGCTTATTTGAAATGATACCTTCTGCCGTGGACGGCAGAGTTGCTTTTTTGAATTAAAACTTCTGCCGTGGACGGCAGAGTTGCTTTGTTGAATTGGAATCTTCCGCCGTGCACGGCAGAGTTACTTATTGAATTGGAATCGTCTGCCGTAGACGGCAGAGTTGCTTTTTTGAAATGATACCTTCTGCCGTGGACGGCAGAGTTGCTTTTTTGAATTAAAACTTCTGCCGTGGACGGCAGAGTTGCTTTGTTGAATAAGAACCTTCTGCCGTAGACGGCAGACTTCCTTATAGAATTGGAATCTTCCGCCGTGCACGGCAGAGTTACTTATTGAATTGGAATCGTCTGCCGTAGACGGCAGACTTACTTATAGAATTGTAATCTTTCGCCGTGCACGGCAGAGTTACTTATTGAATTGGAATCGTCTGCCGTGGACGGCAGAGTAGCTTATTTGAAATGGTACCTTTTGCCGTGAACGGCAGAGTTATTTTTTTGAATTAAAACTTCTGCCGTGGACGGCAGAGTTGCTTTGTTGAATTGAAATCTTCCGCCATGCACGGCAGTGTTACTTATTGAATTGGAATCGTCCGCCGTAGACGGCAGAGTAGCTTATTTGAAATGGTATCTTTTGCCGTGAACGGCAGAGTTACTTTTTTGAATTAAAACTTATGCCGTGGACGGCAGAGTTGCTTTGTTGAATAAGAACCTTCTGCCGTAGACGGCAGACTTCCTTATAGAATTGGATTCTTCCGCCGTGCACGGCAGAGTTACTTATTGAATTGGAATCTTCTGCCGTAGACGGCAGAGTTGCTTTTTTGAATTGGAATCTTCCGCCGTGCACGGCAGAGGTACTTATTGAATAGGAATTGTCTGCCGTAGACGGCAGAGTTGCTTTTTTGAATTGGAATCTTTCGCCGTGCACGGCAGAGGTACTTATTGAAATGGAATCGTCTGCCGTAGACGGCAGAGTAGCTTATTTGAAATGATACCTTTTGCCGTGGACGGCAGAGTTGCTTTTTTGAATTAAAACTTCTGCCGTGGACGGCAGAGTTGCTTTGTTGAATAAGAACCTTCTGCCGTGCACGGCAGAGGTACTTATTGAATTGGAATCGTCCGCCGTTGACGGCAGAGTAGCTTATTTAAAATGATAACTTCTGCCGTGGACGGCAGAGTTGCTTTTTTGAATTAAAACTTCTGCCGTGGACGGCAGAGTTGCTTTGTTGAATAAAAAACTTCTGCCGTAGACGGCAGACTTCCTTATAGAATTGGAATCTTCCGCCATGCACGGCAGAGTTACTTATTGAATTGGAATCGTCTGCCGTAGACGGCAGAGTTGCTTTTTTGAAATGATACCTTCTGCCGTGGACGGCAGAGTTGCTTTTTTGAATTAAAACTTATGCCGTGGACGGCAGAGTTGCTTTGTTGAATAAGAACCTTCTGCCGTAGACGGCAGACTTCCTTATAGAATTAGAATTTTCCGCCGTGCACGGCAGAGTTACTTATTGAATTGGAATCGTCTGCCGTAGACGGCAGAGTTGCTTTTTTGAATTGGAATCTTCCGCCGTGCACGGCAGAGGTACTTATTGAAATGGAATCGTCTGCCGTAGACGGCAGAGTAGCTTATCTGAAATGGTACCTTTCGCCGTGAACGGCAGAGTTACTTTTTTGAATTAAAACTTCTGCCGTGGACGGCAGAGTTGCTTTGTTGAATAAGAACCTTCTGCCGTAGACGGCAGACTTCCTTATAGAATTGGATTCTTCCGCCGTGCACGGCGGAGTTACTTATTGAATTGGAATCTTCTGCCGTAGACGGCAGAGTTGCTTTTTTGAATTGGAATCTTCCGCCGTGCACGGCAGTGTTACTTATTGAATTGGAATCGTCCGCCGTAGACGGCAGAGTAGCTTATTTGAAATGGTATCTTTTGCCGTGAACGGCAGAGTTACTTTTTTGAATTAAAACTTCTGCCGTGGACGGCAGAGTTGCTTTGTTGAATTGAAATCTTCCGCCGTGCACGGCAGTGTAACTTATTGAATTGGAATCTTCTGCCGTAGACGGCAGAGTTGCTTTGTTGAATTGAAATCTTCCGCCGTGCACGGCAGTGTTACTTATTGAATTGGAATCGTCCGCCGTAGACGGCAGAGTAGCTTATTTGAAATGGTATCTTTTGCCGTGAACGGCAGAGTTACTTTTTTGAATTAAAACCTCTGCCGTGGACGGCAGAGTTGCTTTGTTGAATAAGAACCTTCTGCCGAAGACGGCAGACTTCCTTATAGAATTGGATTCTTCCGCCGTGCACGGCAGAGTTACTTATTGAATTGGAATCTTCTGCCGTAGACGGCAGAGTTGCTTTTTTGAATTGGAATCTTCCGCCGTGCACGGCAGAGATACTTATTGAATTGGAATCGTCTGCCGTAGACGGCAGAGTAGCTTATTTGAAATGATACCTTCTGCCGTGGACGGCAGAGTTGCTTTTTTGAATTAAAACTTCTGCCGTGGACGGCAGAGTTGCTTTGTTGAATTGGAATCTTCCGCCGTGCACGTCAGAGTTACTTATTGAATTGGAATCGTCTGCCGTAGACGGCAGAGTAGCTTATTTGAAATGGTACCTTTTGCCGTGAACGGCAGAGTCACTTTTTTGAATTAAAACTTATGCCGTGGACGGCAGAGTTGCTTTGTTGAATAAGAACCTTCTGCCGTAGACGGCAGACTTCCTTAAAGAATTGGAATCTTCCGCCGTGCACGGCAGAGTTACTTATTGAATTGGAATCGTCTGCCGTAGACGGCAGAGTTGCTTTTTTGAATTGGAATCTTCCGCCGTGCACGGCAGAGTTACTTATTGAATTGGAATCGTCTGCCGTAGACGGCAGAGTTGCTTTTTTGAAATGATACTTTCTGCCGTGGACGGCAGAGTTGCTTTTTTGAATTAAAACTTCTGCCGTGGACGGCAGAGTTGCTTTGTTGAATAAGAACCTTCTGCCGTAGACGGCAGACTTCCTTATAGAATTGTAATCTTTCGCCGTGCACGGCAGAGTTACTTATTGAATTGGAATCGTCTGCCGTGGACGGCAGAGTAGCTTATTTGAAATGGTACCTTTTGCCGTGAACGGCAGAGTTACTTTTTTGAATTAAAACTTCTGCCATGGACGGCAGAGTTGCTTTGTTGAATTGGAATCTTCCGCCATGCACGGCAGTGTTACTTATTGAATTGGAATCGTCCGCCGTAGACGGCAGAGTAGCTTATTTGATATGGTATCTTTTGCCGTGAACGGCAGAGTTACTTTTTTGAATTAAAACTTATGCCGTGGACGGCAGAGTTGCTTTGTTGAATAAGAACCTTCTGCCGTAGACGGCAGACTTCCTTATAGAATTGGATTCTTCCGCCGTGCACGGCAGAGTTACTTATTGAATTGGAATCTTCTGCCGTAGACGGCAGAGTTGCTTTTTTGAATTGGAATCTTCCGCCGTGCACGGCAGAGGTACTTATTGAATAGGAATTGTCTGCCGTAGACGGCAGAGTTGCTTTTTTGAATTGGAATCTTTCGCCGTGCACGGCAGAGGTACTTATTGAAATGGAATCGTCTGCCGTAGACGGCAGAGTAGCTTATTTGAAATGATACCTTCTGCCGTGGACGGCAGAGTTGCTTTTTTGAATTAAAACTTCTGCCGTGGACGGCAGAGTTGCTTTGTTGAATTGGAATCTTCCGCCGTGCACGGCAGAGTTACTTATTGAATTGGAATCGTCTGCCGTAGACGGCAGAGTAGCTTATTTGAAATGGTACCTTTTGCCGTGAACGGCAGAGTCAGTTTTTTGAATTAAAACTTATGCCGTGGACGGCAGAGTTGCTTTGTTGAATAAGAACCTTCTGCCGTAGACGGCAGACTTCCTTAAAGAATTGGAATCTTCCGCCGTGCACGGCAGAGTAACTTATTGAATTGGAATCGTCTGCCGTAGACGGCAGAGTTGCTTTTTTGAATTGGAATCTTCCGCCGTGCACGGCAGAGTTACTTATTGAATTGGAATCGTCTGCCGTAGACGGCAGAGTTGCTTTTTTGAAATGATACCTTCTGCCGTGGACGGCAAAGTTGCTTTTTTGAATTAAAACTTCTGCCGTGGACGGCAGAGTTGCTTTGTTGAATAAGAACCTTCTGCCGTAGACGGCAGACTTCCTTATAGAATTGGAATCTTCCGCCGTGCACGGCAGAGTTACTTATTGAATTGGAATCGTCTGCCGTAGACGGCAGACTTACTTATAGAATTGTAATCTTTCGCCGTGCACGGCAGAGTTACTTATTGAATTGGAATCGTTAGCCGTGGACGGCAGAGTAGCTTATTTGAAATGGTACCTTTTGCCGTGAACGGCAGAGTTATTTTTTTGAATTAAAACTTCTGCCGTGGACGGCAGAGTTGCTTTGTTGAATTGGAATCTTCCGCCATGCACGGCAGTGTTACTTATTGAATTGGAATCGTCCGCCGTAGACGGCAGAGTAGCTTATTTGAAATGGTATCTTTTGCCGTGAACGGCAGTTACTTTTTTGAATTAAAACTTATGCCGTGGACGGCAGAGTTGCTTTGTTGAATAAGAACCTTCTGCCGTAGACGGCAGACTTCCTTATAGAATTGGATTCTTCCGCCGTGCACGGCAGAGTTACTTATTGAATTGGAATCTTCTGCCGTAGACGGCAGAGTTGCTTTTTTGAATTGGAATCTTCCGCCGTGCACGGCAGAGGTACTTATTGAATAGGAATTGTCTGCCGTAGACGGCAGAGTTGCTTTTTTGAATTGGAATCTTTCGCCGTGCACGGCAGAGGTACTTATTGAAATGGAATCGTCTGCCGTAGACGGCAGAGTAGCTTATTTGAAATGATACCTTCTGCCGTGGACGGCAGAGTTGCTTTTTTGAATTAAAACTTCTGCCGTGGACGGCAGAGTTGCTTTGTTGAATAAGAACCTTCTGCCGTGCACGGCAGAGGTACTTATTGAATTGGAATCGTCCGCCGTTGACGGCAGAGTAGCTTATTTAAAATGATAACTTCTGCCGTGGACGGCAGAGTTGCTTTTTTGAATTAAAACTTCTGCCGTGGACGGCAGAGTTGCTTTGTTGAATAAAAAACTTCTGCCGTAGACGGCAGACTTCCTTATAGAATTGGAATCTTCCGCCATGCACGGCAGAGTTACTTATTGAATTGGAATCGTCTGCCGTAGACGGCAGAGTTGCTTTTTTGAATTGGAATCTTTCGCCGTGCACGGCAGAGGTACTTATTGAAATGGAATCGTCTGCCGTAGACGGCAGAGTAGCTTATTTGAAATGATACCTTCTGCCGTGGACGGCAGAGTTGCTTTTTTGAATTAAAACTTCTGCCGTGGACGGCAGAGTTGCTTTGTTGAATAAGAACCTTCTGCCGTAGACGGCAGACTTCCTTATAGAATTAGAATCTTCCGCCGTGCACGGCAGAGTTACTTATTGAATTGGAATCGTCTGCCGTAGACAGCAGAGTTGCTTTTTTGAATTGGAATCTTCCGCCGTGCACGGCAGAGGTACTTATTGAAATGGAATCGTCTGCCGTAGACGGCAGAGTAGCTTATCTGAAATGGTACCTTTTGCCGTGAACGGCAGAGTTACTTTTTTGAATTAAAACTTCTGCCGTGGACGGCAGAGTTGCTTTGTTGAATTGGAATCTTCCGCCATGCACGGCAGTGTTACTTATTGAATTGGAATCGTCCGCCGTAGACGGCAGAGTAGCTTATTTGAAATGGTATCTTTTGCCGTGAACGGCAGAGTTACTTTGTTGAATTAAAACTTATGCCGTGGACGGCAGAGTTGCTTTGTTGAATAAGAACCTTCTGCCGTAGACGGCAGACTTCCTTATAGAATTGGATTCTTCCGCCGTGCACGGCGGAGTTACTTATTGAATTGGAATCTTCTGCCGTAGACGGCAGAGTTGCTTTTTTGAATTGGAATCTTCCGCCGTGCACGGCAGTGTTACTTATTGAATTGGAATCGTCCGCCGTAGACGGCAGAGTAGCTTATTTGAAATGGTATCTTTTGCCGTGAACGGCAGAGTTACTTTTTTGAATTAAAACTTCTGCCGTGGACGGCAGAGTTGCTTTGTTAAATAAGAACCTTCTGCCGTAGACGGCAGACTTCCTTATAGAATTGGATTCTTCCGCCGTGCACGGCAGAGTTACTGATTGAATTGGAATCTTCTGCCGTAGACGGCAGAGTTGCTTTTTTGAATTGGAATCTTCCGCCGTGCACGGCAGAGGTACTTATTGAATTGGAATCGTCTGCCGTAGACGGCAGAGTAGCTTATTTGAAATGATACCTTCTGCCGTGGACGGCAGAGTTGCTTTGTTGAATAAGAACCTTCTGCCGTAGACGGCAGACTTCCTTATAGAATTGGAATCTTCCGCCGTGCACGGCAGAGTTACTTATTGAATTGGAATCGTCTGCCGTAGACGGCAGAGTTGCTTTTTTGAATTGGAATCTTCCGCCGTGCACGGCAGAGGTACTTATTGAATTGGAATCGTCTGCCGTAGACGGCAGAGTAGCTAAGTTGGAATGATACCTTCTGCGGTGGACGGCAGAGTTGCTTTTTTGAACTAAAACTTCTGCCGTGGACGGCAGAGTTACTTTTTTGAATTAAAACTTATGCCGTGGACGGCAGAGTTGCTTTGTTGAATAAGAACCTTCTGCCGTAGACGGCAGACTTCCTTATAGAATTGGAATCTTCCGCCGTGCACGGCAGAGTTACTTATTGAATTGGAATCGTCTGCCGTAGACGGCAGAGTTGCTTTTTTGAATTGGAATCTTCCGCCGTGCACGGCAGAGGTACTTATTGAATTGGAATCGTCTGCCGTAGACGGCAGAGTAGCTTATTTGAAATGGTACCTTTTGCCGTGAACGGCAGAGTTACTTTTTTGAATTAAAGCTTATGCCGTGGACGGCAGAGTTGCTTTGTTGAATAAGAACCTTCTGCCGTAGACGGCAGACTTCCTTATAGAATTGGAATCTTCCGCCGTGCACGGCAGAGTTACTTATTGAATTGGAATCGTCTGCCGTAGACGGCAGAGTTGCTTTTTTGAATTGGAATCTTCCGCCGTGCACGGCAGAGGTACTTATTGAATTGGAATCGTCTGCCGTAGACGGCAGAGTAGCTTTTTTGAAATGATTCCTTCTGCCGTGGACGGCAGAGTTGCTTTTTTGAATTAAAACTTCTGCCGTGGACGGCAGAGTTGCTTTGTTGAATTGGAATCTTCCGCCGAGCACGGCAGAGTTACTTATTGAATTGGAATCGTCTGCCGTAGACGGCAGAGTAGCTTATTTGAAATGGTACCTTTTGCCGTGAACGGCAGAGTCACTTTTTTGAATTAAAACTTATGCCGTGGACGGCAGAGTTGCTTTGTTGAATAAGAACCTTCTGCCGTAGACGGCAGACTTCCTTATAGAATTGGAATCTTCCGCCGTGCACGGCAGAGTTACTTATTGAATTGTAATCGTCTGCCGTAGACGGCAGACTTCCTTATAGAATTGTAATCTTTCGCCGTGCACGGCAGAGTTACTTATTGAATTGGAATCGTCTGCCGTAGACGGCAGAGTAGCTTATTTGAAATGGTACCTTTTGCCGTGAACGGCAGAGTTACTTTTTTGAATTAAAACTTATGCCGTGGACGGCAGAGTTGCTTTGTTGAATAAGAACCTTCTGCCGTAGACGGCAGACTTCCTTAAAGAAGTGGAATCTTCCGCCGTGCACGGCAGAGTTACTTATTGAATTGGAATCGTCTGCCGTAGACGGCAGAGTTGCTTTTTTGAATTGGAATCTTCCGCCGTGCACGGCAGAGGTACTTATTGAATTGGAATTGTCCGCCGTTGACGGCAGAGTAGCTTATTTGAAATGATACCTTCTGCCGTGGACGGCAGAATTGCTTTTTTGAATTAAAACTTCTGCCGTGGACGGCAGAGTTGCTTTGTTAAATTGGAATCTTCCGCCGTGCACGGCAGTGTTACTTATTGAATTATATCGTCCGCCGTAGACGGCAGAGTAGCTTATTTGAAATGGTATCTTTTGCCGTGAACGGCAGAGTTACATTTTTGAATTAAAACTTATGCCGTGGACGGCAGAGTTGCTTTGTTGAATAAGAACCTTCTGCCGTAGACGGCAGACTTCCTTATAGAATTGGAATCTTCCGCCGTGCACGGCAGAGTTACTTATTGAATTGGAATCGTCTGCCGTAGACGGCAGAGTTGCTTTTTTGAATTGAAATCTTCCGCCGTGCACGGCAGAGGTACCTATTGAATTGGAATCGTCCGCCGTTGACGGCAGAGTAGCTTATTTAAAATGATACCTTCTGCCGTGGACGGCAGAGTTGCTTTTTTGAATTTAAAAATCTGCCGTGGACGGCAGAGTTGCTTTGTTGAATTGGAATCTTCCGCCGTGCACGGCAGTGTTACTTATTGAATTGGAATCGTCTGCCGTAGACGGCAGAGTTGCTTTTTTGAATTGGAATCTTCCGCCGTGCACGGCAGAGGTACTTATTGAATTGGAATCGTCTGCCGTAGACGGCAGAGTAGCTTATTTGAAATGATACCTTCTGCCGTGGACGGCAGAGTTGCTTTTTTGAATTAAAACTTCTGCCGTGGACGGCAGAGTTGCTTTGTTGAATAAAAACCTTCTGCCGTAGACGGCAGACTTCCTTATAGAATTGGAATCTTCCGCCGTGCACGGCAGAGTTACTTATTGAATTGGAATCGTCTGCCGTAGACGGCAGACTTCCTTATAGAATTGTAATCTTTCGCCGTGCACGGCAGAGTTACTTATTGAATTGGAATCGTCTGCCGTGGACGGCAGAGTAGCTTATTTGAAATGGTACCTTTTGCCGTGAACGGCAGAGTTACTTTTTTGAATTAAAACTTCTGCCGTGGACGGCAGAGTTGCTTTGTTGAATTGGAATCTTCCGCCGTGCACGGCAGTGTTACTTATTGAATTGGAATCGTCCGCCGTAGACGGCAGAGTAGCTTATTTGAAATGGTATCTTTTGCCGTGAATGGCAGAGTTACTTTTTTGAATTAAAACTTCTGCCGTGGACGGCAGAGTTGCTTTGTTGAATAAGAACCTTCTGCCGTAGACGGCAGACTTCCTTATAGAATTGGATTCTTCCGCCGTGCACGGCAGAGTTACTTATTGAATTGGAATCTTCTGCCGTAGACGGCAGAGTTGCTTTTTTGAATTGGAATCTTCCGCCGTGCACGGCAGAGGTACTTATTGAATTGGAATCGTCCGCCGTTGACGGCAGAGTAGCTTATTTAAAATGAGACCTTCTGCCGTGGACGGCAGAGTTGCTTTTTTGAATTAAAACTTCTGCCGTGGACGGCAGAGTTGCTTTGTTGAATAAAAAACTTCTGCCGTAGACGGCAGACTTCCTTATAGAATTGGAATCTTCCGCCGTGCACGGCAGAGTTACTTATTGAATTGGAATCGTCTGCCGTAGACGGCAGAGTTGCTTTTTTGAATTGGAATCTTTCGCCGTGCACGGCAGAGGTACTTATTGAAATGGAATCGTCTGCCGTAGACGGCAGAGTAGCTTATTTGAAATGATACCTTCTGCCGTGGACGGCAGAGTTGCTTTTTTGAATTAAAACTTCTGCCGTGGACGGCAGAGTTGCTTTGTTGAATAAGAACCTTCTGCCGTAGACGGCAGACTTCCTTATAGAATTAGAATTTTCCGCCGTGCACGGCAGAGTTACTTATTGAAATGGAATCGTCTGCCGTAGACGGCAGAGTTGCTTTTTTGAATTGGAATCTTCCGCCGTGCACGGCAGAGGTACTTATTGAAATGGAATCGTCTGCCGTAGACGGCAGAGTAGCTTATCTGAAATGGTATCTTTCGCCGTGAACGGCAGAGTTACTTTTTTGAATTAAAACTTCTGCCGTGGACGGCAGAGTTGCTTTGTTGAATTGAAATCTTCCGCCGTGCACGGCAGTGTTACTTATTGAATTGGAATCGTCCGCCGTAGACGGCAGAGTAGCTTATTTGAAATGGTATCTTTTGCCGTGAACGGCAGAGTTACTTTTTTGAATTAAACTTATGCCGTGGACGGCAGAGTTGCTTTGTTGAATAAGAACCTTCTGCCGTAGACGGCAGACTTCCTTATAGAATTGGATTCTTCCGCCGTGCACGGCGGAGTTACTTATTGAATTGGAATCTTCTGCCGTAGACGGCAGAGTTGCTTTTTTGAATTGGAATCTTCCGCCGTGCACGGCAGTGTTACTTATTGAATTGGAATCGTCCGCCGTAGACGGCAGAGTAGCTTATTTGAAATGGTATCTTTTGCCGTGAACGGCAGAGTTACTTTTTTGAATTAAAACTTCTGCCGTGGACGGCAGAGTTGCTTTGTTAAATAAGAACCTTCTGCCGTAGACGGCAGACTTCCTTATAGAATTGGATTCTTCCGCCGTGCACGGCAGAGTTACTGATTGAATTGGAATCTTCTGCCGTAGACGGCAGAGTTGCTTTTTTGAATTGGAATCTTCCGCCGTGCACGGCAGAGGTACTTATTGAATTGGAATCGTCTGCCGTAGACGGCAGAGTAGCTTATTTGAAATGATACCTTCTGCCGTGGACGGCAGAGTTGCTTTGTTGAATAAGAACCTTCTGCCGTAGACGGCAGACTTCCTTATAGAATTGGAATCTTCCGCCGTGCACGGCAGAGTTACTTATTGAATTGGAATCGTCTGCCGTAGACGGCAGAGTTGCTTTTTTGAATTGGAATCTTCCGCCGTGCACGGCAGAGGTACTTATTGAATTGGAATCGTCTGCCGTAGACGGCAGAGTAGCTAAGTTGGAATGATACCTTCTGCGGTGGACGGCAGAGTTGCTTTTTTGAACTAAAACTTCTGCCGTGGACGGCAGAGTTACTTTTTTGAATTAAAACTTATGCCGTGGACGGCAGAGTTGCTTTGTTGAATAAGAACCTTCTGCCGTAGACGGCAGACTTCCTTATAGAATTGGAATCTTCCGCCGTGCACGGCACAGTTACTTATTGAATTGGAATCGTCTGCCGTAGACGGCAGAGTTGCTTTTTTGAATTGGAATCTTCCGCCGTGCACGGCAGAGGTACTTATTGAATTGGAATCGTCTGCCGTAGACGGCAGAGTAGCTTATTTGAAATGGTACCTTTTGCCGTGAACGGCAGAGTTACTTTTTTGAATTAAAGCTTATGCCGTGGACGGCAGAGTTGCTTTGTTGAATAAGAACCTTCTGCCGTAGACGGCAGACTTCCTTATAGAATTGGAATCTTCCGCCGTGCACGGCAGAGTTACTTATTGAATTGGAATCGTCTGCCGTAGACGGCAGAGTTGCTTTTTTGAATTGGAATCTTCCGCCGTGCACGGCAGAGGTACTTATTGAATTGGAATCGTCTGCCGTAGACGGCAGAGTAGCTTTTTTGAAATGATTCCTTCTGCCGTGGACGGCAGAGTTGCTTTTTTGAATTAAAACTTCTGCCGTGGACGGCAGAGTTGCTTTGTTGAATTGGAATCTTCCGCCGAGCACGGCAGAGTTACTTATTGAATTGGAATCGTCTGCCGTAGACGGCAGAGTAGCTTATTTGAAATGGTACCTTTTGCCGTGAACGGCAGAGTCACTTTTTTGAATTAAAACTTATGCCGTGGACGGCAGAGTTGCTTTGTTGAATAAGAACCTTCTGCCGTAGACGGCAGACTTCCTTATAGAATTGGAATCTTCCGCCGTGCACGGCAGAGTTACTTATTGAATTGTAATCGTCTGCCGTAGACGGAAGACTTCCTTATAGAATTGTAATCTTTCGCCGTGCACGGCAGAGTTACTTATTGAATTGGAATCGTCTGCCGTAGACGGCAGAGTAGCTTATTTGAAATGGTACCTTTTGCCGTGAACGGCAGAGTTACTTTTTTGAATTAAAACTTATGCCGTGGACGGCAGAGTTGCTTTGTTGAATAAGAACCTTCTGCCGTAGACGGCAGACTTCCTTAAAGAAGTGGAATCTTCCGCCGTGCACGGCAGAGTTACTTATTGAATTGGAATCGTCTGCCGTAGACGGCAGAGTTGCTTTTTTGAATTGGAATCTTCCGCCGTGCACGGCAGAGGTACTTATTGAATTGGAATCGTCTGCCGTAGACTGCAGAGTAGCTTATTTGAAATGATACCTTCTGCCGTGCACGGCAGAGTTGCTTTTTTGAATTAAAACTTCTGCCGTGCACGGCAGAGTTACTTATTGAATTGGAATCGTCTGCCGTAGACGGCAGAGTTGCTTTTTTGAATTGGAATCTTCCGCCGTGCACGGCAGAGGTACTTATTGAATTGGAATTGTCCGCCGTTGACGGCAGAGTAGCTTATTTGAAATGATACCTTCTGCCGTGGACGGCAGAATTGCTTTTTTGAATTAAAACTTCTGCCGTGGACGGCAGAGTTGCTTTGTTAAATTGGAATCTTCCGCCGTGCACGGCAGTGTTACTTATTGAATTATATCGTCCGCCGTAGACGGCAGAGTAGCTTATTTGAAATGGTATCTTTTGCCGTGAACGGCAGAGTTACTTTTTTGAATTAAAACTTATGCCGTGGACGGCAGAGTTGCTTTGTTGAATAAGAACCTTCTGCCGTAGACGGCAGACTTCCTTATAGAATTGGAATCTTCCGCCGTGCACGGCAGAGTTACTTATTGAATTGGAATCGTCTGCCGTAGACGGCAGAGTTGCTTTTTTGAATTGAAATCTTCCGCCGTGCACGGCAGAGGTACCTATTGAATTGGAATCGTCCGCCGTTGACGGCAGAGTAGCTTATTTAAAATGATACCTTCTGCCGTGGACGGCAGAGTTGCTTTTTTGAATTTAAAAATCTGCCGTGGACGGCAGAGTTGCTTTGTTGAATTGGAATCTTCCGCCGTGCACGGCAGTGTTACTTATTGAATTGGAATCGTCTGCCGTAGACGGCAGAGTTGCTTTTTTGAATTGGAATCTTCCGCCGTGCACGGCAGAGGTACTTATTGAATTGGAATCGTCTGCCGTAGACGGCAGAGTAGCTTATTTGAAATGATACCTTCTGCCGTGGACGGCAGAGTTGCTTTTTTGAATTAAAACTTCTGCCGTGGACGGCAGAGTTGCTTTGTTGAATAAGAACCTTCTGCCGTAGACGGCAGACTTCCTTATAGAATTGGAATCTTTCGCCGTGCACGGCAGAGTTACTTATTGAATTGGAATCGTCTGCCGTAGACGGCAGACTTCCTTATAGAATTGTAATCTTTCGCCGTGCACGGCAGAGTTACTTATTGAATTGGAATCGTCTGCCGTGGACGGCAGAGTAGCTTATTTGAAATGGTACCTTTTGCCGTGAACGGCAGAGTTACTTTTTTGAATTAAAACTTCTGCCGTGGACGGCAGAGTTGCTTTGTTGAATTGGAATCTTCCGCCGTGCACGGCAGTGTTACTTATTGAATTGGAATCGTCCGCCGTAGACGGCAGAGTAGCTTATTTGAAATGGTATCTTTTGCCGTGAATGGCAGAGTTACTTTTTTGAATTAAAACTTCTGCCGTGGACGGCAGAGTTGCTTTGTTGAATAAGAACCTTCTGCCGTAGACGGCAGACTTCCTTATAGAATTGGATTCTTCCGCCGTGCACGGCAGAGTTACTTATTGAATTGGAATCTTCTGCCGTAGACGGCAGAGTTGCTTTTTTGAATTGGAATCTTCCGCCGTGCACGGCAGAGGTACTTATTGAATTGGAATCGTCCGCCGTTGACGGCAGAGTAGCTTATTTAAAATGAGACCTTCTGCCGTGGACGGCAGAGTTGCTTTTTTGAATTAAAACTTCTGCCGTGGACGGCAGAGTTGCTTTGTTGAATAAAAAACTTCTGCCGTAGACGGCAGACTTCCTTATAGAATTGGAATCTTCCGCCGTGCACGGCAGAGTTACTTATTGAATTGGAATCGTCTGCCGTAGACGGCAGAGTTGCTTTTTTGAATTGGAATCTTTCGCCGTGCACGGCAGAGGTACTTATTGAAATGGAATCGTCTGCCGTAGACGGCAGAGTAGCTTATTTGAAATGATACCTTCTGCCGTGGACGGCAGAGTTGCTTTTTTGAATTAAAACTTCTGCCGTGGACGGCAGAGTTGCTTTGTTGAATAAGAACCTTCTGCCGTAGACGGCAGACTTCCTTATAGAATTAGAATTTTCCGCCGTGCACGGCAGAGTTACTTATTGAAATGGAATCGTCTGCCGTAGACGGCAGAGTTGCTTTTTTGAATTGGAATCTTCCGCCGTGCACGGCAGAGGTACTTATTGAAATGGAATCGTCTGCCGTAGACGGCAGAGTAGCTTATCTGAAATGGTATCTTTCGCCGTGAACGGCAGAGTTACTTTTTTGAATTAAAACTTCTGCCGTGGACGGCAGAGTTGCTTTGTTGAATTGAAATCTTCCGCCGTGCACGGCAGTGTTACTTATTGAATTGGAATCGTCCGCCGTAGACGGCAGAGTAGCTTATTTGAAATGGTATCTTTTGCCGTGAACGGCAGAGTTACTTTTTTGAATTAAACTTATGCCGTGGACGGCAGAGTTGCTTTGTTGAATAAGAACCTTCTGCCGTAGACGGCAGACTTCCTTATAGAATTGGATTCTTCCGCCGTGCACGGCGGAGTTACTTATTGAATTGGAATCTTCTGCCGTAGACGGCAGAGTTGCTTTTTTGAATTGGAATCTTCCGCCGTGCACGGCAGTGTTACTTATTGAATTGGAATCGTCCGCCGTAGACGGCAGAGTAGCTTATTTGAAATGGTATCTTTTGCCGTGAACGGCAGAGTTACTTTTTTGAATTAAAACTTCTGCCGTGGACGGCAGAGTTGCTTTGTTAAATAAGAACCTTCTGCCGTAGACGGCAGACTTCCTTATAGAATTGGATTCTTCCGCCGTGCACGGCAGAGTTACTGATTGAATTGGAATCTTCTGCCGTAGACGGCAGAGTTGCTTTTTTGAATTGGAATCTTCCGCCGTGCACGGCAGAGGTACTTATTGAATTGGAATCGTCTGCCGTAGACGGCAGAGTAGCTTATTTGAAATGATACCTTCTGCCGTGGACGGCAGAGTTGCTTTTTTGAATTAAAACTTCTGCCGTGGACGGCAGAGTTGCTTTGTTGAATAAGAACCTTCTGCCGTAGACGGCAGACTTCCTTATAGAATTGGAATCTTCCGCCGTGCACGGCAGAGTTACTTATTGAATTGGAATCGTCTGCCGTAGACGGCAGACTTCCTTATAGAATTGTAATCTTTCGCCGTGCACGGCAGAGTTACTTATTGAATTGGAATCGTCTGCCGTGGACGGCAGAGTAGCTTATTTGAAATGGTACCTTTTGCCGTGAACGGCAGAGTTACTTTTTTGAATTAAAACTTCTGCCGTGGACGGCAGAGTTGCTTTGTTGAATTGGAATCTTCCGCCGTGCACGGCAGTGTTACTTATTGAATTGGAATCGTCCGCCGTAGACGGCAGAGTAGCTTATTTGAAATGGTATCTTTTGCCGTGAATGGCAGAGTTACTTTTTTGAATTAAAACTTCTGCCGTGGACGGCAGAGTTGCTTTGTTGAATAAGAACCTTCTGCCGTAGACGGCAGACTTCCTTATAGAATTGGATTCTTCCGCCGTGCACGGCAGAGTTACTTATTGAATTGGAATCTTCTGCCGTAGACGGCAGAGTTGCTTTTTTGAATTGAAATCTTCCGCCGTGCACGGCAGAGGTACTTATTGAATTGGAATCGTCCGCCGTTGACGGCAGAGTAGCTTATTTAAAATGAGACCTTCTGCCGTGGACGGCAGAGTTGCTTTTTTGAATTAAAACTTCTGCCGTGGACGGCAGAGTTGCTTTGTTGAATAAAAAACTTCTGCCGTAGACGGCAGACTTCCTTATAGAATTGGAATCTTCCGCCGTGCACGGCAGAGTTACTTATTGAATTGGAATCGTCTGCCGTAGACGGCAGAGTTGCTTTTTTGAATTGGAATCTTTCGCCGTGCACGGCAGAGGTACTTATTGAAATGGAATCGTCTGCCGTAGACGGCAGAGTAGCTTATTTGAAATGATACCTTCTGCCGTGGACGGCAGAGTTGCTTTTTTGAATTAAAACTTCTGCCGTGGACGGCAGAGTTGCTTTGTTGAATAAGAACCCTCTGCCGTAGACGGCAGACTTCCTTATAGAATTAGAATTTTCCGCCGTGCACGGCAGAGTTACTTATTGAAATGGAATCGTCTGCCGTAGACGGCAGAGTTGCTTTTTTGAATTGGAATCTTCCGCCGTGCACGGCAGAGGTACTTATTGAAATGGAATCGTCTGCCGTAGACGGCAGAGTAGCTTATCTGAAATGGTATCTTTCGCCGTGAACGGCAGAGTTACTTTTTTGAATTAAAACTTCTGCCGTGGACGGCAGAGTTGCTTTGTTGAATTGAAATCTTCCGCCGTGCACGGCAGTGTTACTTATTGAATTGGAATCGTCCGCCGTAGACGGCAGAGTAGCTTATTTGAAATGGTATCTTTTGCCGTGAACGGCAGAGTTACTTTTTTGAATTAAACTTATGCCGTGGACGGCAGAGTTGCTTTGTTGAATAAGAACCTTCTGCCGTAGACGGCAGACTTCCTTATAGAATTGGATTCTTTCGCCGTGCACGGCGGAGTTACTTATTGAATTGGAATCTTCTGCCGTAGACGGCAGAGTTGCTTTTTTGAATTGGAATCTTCCGCCGTGCACGGCAGTGTTACTTATTGAATTGGAATCGTCCGCCGTAGACGGCAGAGTAGCTTATTTGAAATGGTATCTTTTGCCGTGAACGGCAGAGTTACTTTTTTGAATTAAAACTTCTGCCGTGGACGGCAGAGTTGCTTTGTTAAATAAGAACCTTCTGCCGTAGACGGCAGACTTCCTTATAGAATTGGATTCTTTCGCCGTGCACGGCGGAGTTACTTATTGAATTGGAATCTTCTGCCGTAGACGGCAGAGTTGCTTTTTTGAATTGGAATCTTCCGCCGTGCACGGCAGTGTTACTTATTGAATTGGAATCGTCCGCCGTAGACGGCAGAGTAGCTTATTTGAAATGGTATCTTTTGCCGTGAACGGCAGAGTTACTTTTTTGAATTAAAACTTCTGCCGTGGACGGCAGAGTTGCTTTGTTAAATAAGAACCTTCTGCCGTAGACGGCAGACTTCCTTATAGAATTGGATTCTTCCGCCGTGCACGGCAGAGTTACTGATTGAATTGGAATCTTCTGCCGTAGACGGCAGAGTTGCTTTTTTGAATTGGAATCTTCCGCCGTGCACGGCAGAGTTACTTATTGAATTGGAATCGTCTGCCGTAGACGGCAGAGTTGCTTTTTTGAATTGGAATCTTCCGCCGTGCACGGCAGAGGTACTTATTGAATTGGAATCGTCTGCCGTAGACGGCAGAGTAGCTAAGTTGGAATGATACCTTCTGCGGTGGACGGCAGAGTTGCTTTTTTGAACTAAAACTTCTGCCGTGGACGGCAGAGTTACTTTTTTGAATTAAAACTTATGCCGTGGACGGCAGAGTTGCTTTGTTGAATAAGAACCTTCTGCCGTAGACGGCAGACTTCCTTATAGAATTGGAATCTTCCGCCGTGCACGGCAGAGTTACTTATTGAATTGGAATCGTCTGCCGTAGACGGCAGAGTAGCTTATTTGAAATGGTACCTTTTGCCGTGAACGGCAGAGTCACTTTTTTGAATTAAAACTTATGCCGTGGACGGCAGAGTTGCTTTGTTGAATAAGAACCTTCTGCCGTAGACGGCAGACTTCCTTAAAGAATTGGAATCTTCCGCCGTGCACGGCAGAGTTACTTATTGAATTGGAATCGTCTGCCGTAGACGGCAGAGTTGCTTTTTTGAATTGGAATCTTCCGCCGTGCACGGCAGAGTTACTTATTGAATTGGAATCGTCTGCCGTAGACGGCAGAGTTGCTTTTTTGAAATGATACCTTCTGCCGTGGACGGCAGAGTTGCTTTTTTGAATTAAAACTTCTGCCGTGGACGGCAGAGTTGCTATGTTGAATAAGAACCTTCTGCCGTAGACGGCAGACTTCCTTATAGAATTGGAATCTTCCGCCGTGCACGGCAGAGTTACTTATTGAATTGGAATCGTCTGCCGTAGACGGCAGACTTCCTTATAGAATTGTAATCTTTCGCCGTGCACGGCAGAGTTACTTATTGAATTGGAATCGTCTGCCGTAGACGGCAGAGTTGCTTTTTTGAATTGGAATCTTTCGCCGTGCACGGCAGAGGTACTTATTGAAATGGAATCGTCTGCCGTAGACGGCAGAGTAGCTTATTTGAAATGATACCTTCTGCCGTGGACGGCAGAGTTGCTTTTTTGAATTAAAACTTCTGCCGTGGACGGCAGAGTTGCTTTGTTGAATAAGAACCTTCTGCCGTAGACGGCAGACTTCCTTATAGAATTAGAATCTTCCGCCGTGCACGGCAGAGTTACTTATTGAATTGGAATCGTCTGCCGTAGACAGCAGAGTTGCTTTTTTGAATTGGAATCTTCCGCCGTGCACGGCAGAGGTACTTATTGAAATGGAATCGTCTGCCGTAGACGGCAGAGAAGCTTATCTGAAATGGTACCTTTTGCCGTGAACGGCAGAGTTACTTTTTTGAATTAAAACTTCTGCCGTGGACGGCAGAGTTGCTTTGTTGAATTGGAATCTTCCGCCATGCACGGCAGTGTTACTTATTGAATTGGAATCGTCCGCCGTAGACGGCAGAGTAGCTTATTTGAAATGGTATCTTTTGCCGTGAACGGCAGAGTTACTTTGTTGAATTAAAACTTATGCCGTGGACGGCAGAGTTGCTTTGTTGAATAAGAACCTTCTGCCGTAGACGGCAGACTTCCTTATAGAATTGGATTCTTCCGCCGTGCACGGCAGAGTTACTTATTGAATTGGAATCTTCTGCCGTAGACGGCAGAGTTGCTTTTTTGAATTGGAATCTTCCGCCGTGCACGGCAGAGGTACTTATTGAATAGGAATTGTCTGCCGTAGACGGCAGAGTTGCTTTTTTGAATTGGAATCTTTCGCCGTGCACGGCAGAGGTACTTATTGAAATGGAATCGTCTGCCGTAGACGGCAGAGTAGCTTATTTGAAATGATACCTTCTGCCGTGGACGGCAGAGTTGCTTTTTTGAATTAAAACTTCTGCCGTGGACGGCAGAGTTGCTTTGTTGAATAAGAACCTTCTGCCGTAGACGGCAGACTTCCTTATAGAATTAGAATCTTCCGCCGTGCACGGCAGAGTTACTTATTGAATTGGAATCGTCTGCCGTAGACAGCAGAGTTGCTTTTTTGAATTGGAATCTTCCGCCGTGCACGGCAGAGGTACTTATTGAAATGGAATCGTCTGCCGTAGACGGCAGAGTAGCTTATCTGAAATGGTACCTTTTGCCGTGAACGGCAGAGTTACTTTTTTGAATTAAAACTTCTGCCGTGGACGGCAGAGTTGCTTTGTTGAATAAGAACCTTCTGCCGTAGACGGCAGACTTCCTTATAGAATTGGATTCTTCCGCCGTGCACGGCAGAGTTACTTATTGAATTGGAATCTTCTGCCGTAGACGGCAGAGTTGCTTTTTTGAATTGGAATCTTCCGCCGTGCACGGCAGAGGTACTTATTGAATTGGAATCGTCTGCCGTAGACGGCAGAGTAGCTTATTTGATATGATACCTTCTGCCGTGGACGGCAGAGTTGCTTTGTTGAATAAGAACCTTCTGCCGTAGACGGCAGACTTCCTTATAGAATTGGATTCTTCCGCCGTGCACGGCAGTGTTACTTATTGAATTGGAATCGTCCGCCGTAGACGGCAGAGTAGCTTATTTGAAATGGTATCTTTTGCCGTGAACGGCAGAGTTACTTTTTTGAATTAAAACTTCTGCCGTGGACGGCAGAGTTGCTTTGTTGAATAAGAACCTTCTGCCGAAGACGGCAGACTTCCTTATAGAATTGGATTCTTCCGCCGTGCACGGCAGAGTTTCTTATTGAATTGGAATCTTCTGCCGTAGACGGCAGAGTTGCTTTTTTGAATTGGAATCTTCCGCCGTGCACGGCAGAGGTACTTATTGAATTGGAATCGTCTGCCGTAGACGGCAGAGTAGCTGATTTGAAATGATACCTTCTGCCGTGGACGGCAGAGTTGCTTTTTTGAATTAAAACTTCTGCCGTGGACGGCAGAGTTGCTTTGTTGAATTGGAATCTTCCGCCGTGCACGGCAGAGTTACTTATTGAATTGGAATCGTCTGCCGTAGACGGCAGAGTAGCTTATTTGAAATGGTACCTTTTGCCGTGAACGGCAGAGTCACTTTTTTGAATTAAAACTTATGCCGTGGACGGCAGAGTTGCTTTGTTGAATAAGAACCTTCTGCCGTAGACGGCAGACTTCCTTAAAGAATTGGAATCTTCCGCCGTGCACGGCAGAGTTACTTATTGAATTGGAATCGTCTGCCGTAGACGGCAGAGTTGCTTTTTTGAATTGGAATCTTCCGCCGTGCACGGCAGAGTTACTTATTGAATTGGAATCGTCTGCCGTAGACGGCAGAGTTGCTTTTTTGAAATGATACCTTCTGCCGTGGACGGCAGAGTTGCTTTTTTGAATTAAAACTTCTGCCGTGGACGGCAGAGTTGCTTTGTTGAATAAGAACCTTCTGCCGTAGACGGCAGACTTCCTTATAGAATTGGAATCTTCCGCCGTGCACGGCAGAGTTACTTATTGAATTGGAATCGTCTGCCGTAGACGGCAGACTTCCTTATAGAATTGTAATCTTTCGCCGTGCACGGCAGAGTTACTTATTGAATTGGAATCGTCTGCCGTGGACGGCAGAGTAGCTTATTTGAAATGGTACCTTTTGCCGTGAACGGCAGAGTTACTTTTTTGAATTAAAACTTCTGCCATGGACGGCAGAGTTGCTTTGTTGAATTGGAATCTTCCGCCATGCACGGCAGTGTTACTTATTGAATTGGAATCGTCCGCCGAAGACGGCAGAGTAGCTTATTTGAAATGGTATCTTTTGCCGTGAACGGCAGAGTTACTTTTTTGAATTAAAACTTATGCCGTGGACGGCAGAGTTGCTTTGTTGAATAAGAACCTTCTGCCGTAGACGGCAGACTTCCTTATAGAATTGGATTCTTCCGCCGTGCACGGCAGAGTTACTTATTGAATTGGAATCTTCTGCCGTAGACGGCAGAGTTGCTTTTTTGAATTGGAATCTTCCGCCGTGCACGGCAGAGGTACTTATTGAATAGGAATTGTCTGCCGTAGACGGTAGAGTTGCTTTTTTGAATTGGAATCTTTCGCCGTGCACGGCAGAGGTACTTATTGAAATGGAATCGTCTGCCGTAGACGGCAGAGTAGCTTATTTGAAATGATACCTTCTGCCGTGGACGGCAGAGTTGCTTTTTTGAATTAAAACTTCTGCCGTGGACGGCAGAGTTGCTTTGTTGAATAAGAACCTTCTGCCGTAGACGGCAGACTTCCTTATAGAATTAGAATCTTCCGCCGCGCACGGCAGAGTTACTTATTGAATTGGAATCGTCTGCCGTAGACAGCAGAGTTGCTTTTTTGAATTGGAATCTTCCGCCGTGCACGGCAGAGGTACTTATTGAAATGGAATCGTCTGCCGTAGACGGCAGAGTAGCTTATCTGAAATGGTACCTTTTGCCGTGAACGGCAGAGTTACTTTTTTGAATTAAAACTTCTGCCGTGGACGGCAGAGTTGCTTTGTTGAATAAAAAACTTCTGCCGTAGACAGCAGACTTCCTTATAGAATTGGAATCTTCCGCCGTGCACGGCAGAGTTACTTATTGAATTGGAATCGTCTGCCGTAGACGGCAGAGTTGCTTTTTTGAATTGGAATCTTTCGCCGTGCACGGCAGAGGTACTTATTGAAATGGAATCGTCTGCCGTAGACGGCAGAGTAGCTTATTTGAAATGATACCTTCTGCCGTGGACGGCAGAGTTGCTTTTTTAAATTAAAACTTCTGCCGTGGACGGCAGAGTTGCTTTGTTGAATAAGAACCTTCTGCCGTAGACGGCAGACTTCCTTATAGAATTGGAATCTTCCGCCGTGCACGGCAGTGTTACTTTTTGAATTGGAATCGTCTGCCGTAGATGGCAGACTTCCTTATAGAATTGTTATCTTTCGCCGTGCACGGCAGAGTTACTTATTGAATTGGAATCGTCTGCCGTAGACAGCAGAGTTGCTTTTTTGAATTGGAATCTTTCGCCGTGCACGGCAGAGGTACTTATTGAAATGGAATCGTCTGCCGTAGACGGCAGAGTAGCTTATTTGAAATGATACCTTCTGCCGTGGACGGCAGAGTTGCTTTTTTGAATTAAAACTTCTGCCGTGGACGGCAGAGTTGCTTTGTTGAATAAGAACCTTCTGCCGTAGACGGCAGACTTCCTTATAGAATTAGAATCTTCCGCCGTGCACGGCAGAGTTACTTATTGAATTGGAATCGTCTGCCGTAGACAGCAGAGTTGCTTTTTTGAATTGGAATCTTCCGCCGTGCACGGCAGAGGTACTTATTGAAATGGAATCGTCTGCCGTAGACGGCAGAGTAGCTTATCTGAAATGGTACCTTTTGCCGTGAACGGCAGAGTTACTTTTTTGAATTAAAACTTCTGCCGTGGACGGCAGAGTTGCTTTGTTGAATAAGAACCTTCTGCCGTAGACGGCAGACTTCCTTATAGAATTGGATTCTTCCGCCGTGCACGGCAGAGTTACTTATTGAATTGGAATCTTCTGCCGTAGACGGCAGAGTTGCTTTTTTGAATTGGAATCTTCCGCCGTGCACGGCAGAGGTACTTATTGAATTGGAATCGTCTGCCGTAGACGGCAGAGTAGCTTATTTGATATGATACCTTCTGCCGTGGACGGCAGAGTTGCTTTGTTGAATAAGAACCTTCTGCCGTAGACGGCAGACTTCCTTATAGAATTGGAATCTTCCGCCGTGCACGGCAGAGTTACTTATTGAATTGGAATCGTCTGCCGTAGACGGCAGAGTTGCTTTTTTGAAATGATACCTTCTGCCGTGGACGGCAGAGTTGCTTTTTTGAATTAAAACTTCTGCCGTGGACGGCAGAGTTGCTTTGTTGAATAAGAACCTTCTGCCGTAGACGGCAGACTTCCTTATAGAATTGGAATCTTCCGCCGTGCACGGCAGAGTTACTTATTGAATTGGAATCGTCTGCCGTAGACGGCAGACTTCCTTATAGAATTGTAATCTTTCGCCGTGCACGGCAGAGTTACTTATTGAATTGGAATAGTCTGCCGTGGACGGCAGAGTAGCTTATTTGAATTGGTACCTTTTGCCGTGAACGGCAGAGTTACTTTTTTGAATTAAAACTTCTGCCATGGACGGCAGAGTTGCTTTGTTGAATTGGAATCTTCCGCCATGCACGGCAGTGTTACTTATTGAATTGGAATCGTCCGCCGAAGACGGCAGAGTAGCTTATTTGAAATGGTATCTTTTGCCGTGAACGGCAGAGTTACTTTTTTGAATTAAAACTTATGCCGTGGACGGCAGAGTTGCTTTGTTGAATAAGAACCTTCTGCCGTAGACGGCAGACTTCCTTATAGAATTGGATTCTTCCGCCGTGCACGGCAGAGTTACTTATTGAATTGGAATCTTCTGCCGTAGACGGCAGAGTTGCTTTTTTGAATTGGAATCTTCCGCCGTGCACGGCAGAGGTACTTATTGAATAGGAATTGTCTGCCGTAGACGGCAGAGTTGCTTTTTTGAATTGGAATCTTTCGCCGTGCACGGCAGAGGTACTTATTGAAATGGAATCGTCTGCCGTAGACGGCAGAGTAGCTTATTTGAAATGATACCTTCTGCCGTGGACGGCAGAGTTGCTTTTTTGAATTAAAACTTCTGCCGTGGACGGCAGAGTTGCTTTGTTGAATAAGAACCTTCTGCCGTAGACGGCAGACTTCCTTATAGAATTAGAATCTTCCGCCGCGCACGGCAGAGTTACTTATTGAATTGGAATCGTCTGCCGTAGACAGCAGAGTTGCTTTTTTGAATTGGAATCTTCCGCCGTGCACGGCAGAGGTACTTATTGAAATGGAATCGTCTGCCGTAGACGGCAGAGTAGCTTATCTGAAATGGTACCTTTTGCCGTGAACGGCAGAGTTACTTTTTTGAATTAAAACTTCTGCCGTGGACGGCAGAGTTGCTTTGTTGAATAAAAAACTTCTGCCGTAGACAGCAGACTTCCTTATAGAATTGGAATCTTCCGCCGTGCACGGCAGAGTTACTTATTGAATTGGAATCGTCTGCCGTAGACGGCAGAGTTGCTTTTTTGAATTGGAATCTTTCGCCGTGCACGGCAGAGGTACTTATTGAAATGGAATCGTCTGCCGTAGACGGCAGAGTAGCTTATTTGAAATGATACCTTCTGCCGTGGACGGCAGTGTTGCTTTTTTAAATTAAAACTTCTGCCGTGGACGGCAGAGTTGCTTTGTTGAATAAGAACCTTCTGCCGTAGACGGCAGACTTCCTTATAGAATTGGAATCTTCCGCCGTGCACGGCAGTGTTACTTTTTGAATTGGAATCGTCTGCCGTAGACGGCAGACTTCCTTATAGAATTGTTATCTTTCGCCGTGCACGGCAGAGTTACTTTTTGAATTGGAATCGTCTGCCGTGGACGGCAGAGTTGCTTTTTTGAATTGGAATCTTTCGCCGTGCACGGCAGAGGTACTTATTGAAATGGAATCGTCTGCCGTAGACGGCAGAGTAGCTTATTTGAAATGATACCTTCTGCCGTGGACGGCAGAGTTGCTTTTTTGAATTAAAACTTCTGCCGTGGAAGGCAGAGTTGCTTTGTTGAATAAGAACCTTCTGCCATAGACGGCAGACTTCCTTATAGAATTGGAATCTTCCGCCGTGCACGGCAGAGTTACTTATTGATTTGGAATCGTCTGCCGTAGACGGCAGAGTAGCTTATTTAAAATGGTACCTTCTGCCGTGCCCGGCAGAGGTACTTATTAAATTGGAATCGTCCGCCGTTGACGGCATAGTAGCTTATTTGAAATGATACCTTCTGCCGTGGACGGCAGAATTGCTTTTTTGAATTAAAACTTCTGCCGTGGACGGCAGAGTTGCTTTGTTGAATTGGAATCTTCCGCCGTGCACGGCAGTGTTACTTATTGAATTGGAATCGTCCGCCGTAGACGGCAGAGTAGCTTATTTGAAATGGTATCTTTTGCCGTGAACGGCAGAATTGCTTTTTTGAATTAAAACTTCTGCCGTGGACGGCAGAGTTGCTTTGTTGAATTGGAATCTTCCGCCGTGCACGGCAGTGTTACTTATTGAATTGGAATCGTCCGCCGAAGACGGCAGAGTAGCTTAGTTGGAATGATACCTTCTGCCGTGGACGGCAGAGTTGCTTTTTTGAACTAAAACTTCTGCCGTGGACGGCAGAGTTGCTTTGTTGAATTGGAATCTTCCGCCGTGCACGGCAGTGTTACTTATTGAATTGGAATCGTCCGCCGTAGACGGCAGAGTAGCTTAGTTGGAATGATACCTTCTGCCGTGGACGGCAGAGTTGCTTTTTTGAACTAAAACTTCTGCCGTGGACGGCAGAGTTACTTTTTTGAATTAAAACTTATGCCGTGGACGGCAGAGTTGCTTTGTTGAATAAGAACCTTCTGCCGTAGACGGCAGACTTCCTTATAGAATTGGAATCTTCCGCCGTGCACGGCAGAGTTACTTATTGAATTGGAATCGTCTGCCGTAGACGGCAGAGTTGCTTTTTTGAATTGGAATCTTCCGCCGTGCACGGCAGAGGTACTTATTGAATTGGAATCGTCTGCCGTAGACGGCAGAGTAGCTTATTTGAAATGGTACCTTTTGCCGTGAACGGCAGTTTTACTTTTTTGAATTAAAACTTATGCCGTGGACGGCAGCGTTGCTTTGTTGAAAAGGAACCTTCTGCCGTAGACGGCAGACTTCCTTATAGAATTGGAATCTTCCGCCGTGCACGGCAGAGTTACTTATTGAAATAAAATCGTCTGCCGTAGACGGCAGAGTTGCTTTTTTGAATTGGAATCTTCCGCCGTGCACGGCAGAGGTACTTATTGAAATGGAATCGTCTGCCGTAGACGGCAGAGTAGCTTATTTGAAATGGTACCTTTTGCCGTGAACGGCAGAGTTACTTTTTTGAATTAAAACTTCTGCCGTGGACGGCAGAGTTGCTTTGTTGAATTGGAATCTTCCGCCGTGCACGGCAGTGTTACTTATTGAATTGGAATCGTCCGCCGTAGACGGCAGAGTAGCTTATTTGAAATGGTATCTTTTGCCGTGAATGGCAGAGTTACTTTTTTGAATTAAAACTTCTGCCGTGGACGGCAGAGTTGCTTTGTTGAATAAGAACCTTCTGCCGTAGACGGCAGACTTCCTTATAGAATTGGATTCTTCCGCCGTGCACGGCAGAGTTACTTATTGAATTGGAATCTTCTGCCGTAGACGGCAGAGTTGCTTTTTTGAATTGGAATCTTCCGCCGTGCACGGCAGAGGTACTTATTGAATTGGAATCGTCCGCCGTTGACGGCAGAGTAGCTTATTTAAAATGATACCTTCTGCCGTGGACGGCAGAGTTGCTTTTTTGAATTAAAACTTCTGCCGTGGACGGCAGAGTTGCTTTGTTGAATAAAAAACTTCTGCCGTAGACGGCAGACTTCCTTATAGAATTGGAATCTTCCGCCATGCACGGCAGAGTTACTTATTGAATTGGAATCGTCTGCCGTAGACGGCAGAGTTGCTTTTTTGAATTGGAATCTTTCGCCGTGCACGGCAGAGGTACTTATTGAAATGGAATCGTCTGCCGTAGACGGCAGAGTAGCTTATTTGAAATGATACCTTCTGCCGTGGACGGCAGAGTTGCTTTTTTGAATTAAAACTTCTGCCGTGGACGGCAGAGTTGCTTTGTTGAATAAGAACCTTCTGCCGTAGACGGCAGACTTCCTTATAGAATTAGAATTTTCCGCTGTGCACGGCAGAGTTACTTATTGAATTGGAATCGTCTGCCGTAGACGGCAGAGTTGCTTTTTTGAATTGGAATCTTCCGCCGTGCACGGCAGAGGTACTTATTGAAATGGAATCGTCTGCCGTAGACGGCAGAGTAGCTTATCTGAAATGGTACATTTCGCCGTGAACGGCAGAGTTACTTTTTTGAATTAAAACTTCTGCCGTGGACGGCAGAGTTGCTTTGTTGAATTGAAATCTTCCGCCGTGCACGGCAGTGTTACTTATTGAATTGGAATCGTCCGCCGTAGACGGCAGAGTAGCTTATTTGAAATGGTATCTTTTGCCGTGAACGGCAGAGTTACTTTTTTGAATTAAACTTATGCCGTGGACGGCAGAGTTGCTTTGTTGAATAAGAACCTTCTGCCGTAGACGGCAGACTTCCTTATAGAATTGGATTCTTCCGCCGTGCACGGCGGAGTTACTTATTGAATTGGAATCTTCTGCCGTAGACGGCAGAGTTGCTTTTTTGAATTGGAATCTTCCGCCGTGCACGGCAGAGGTACTTATTGAATTGGAATCGTCCGCCGTTGACGACAGAGTAGCTTATTTAAAATGATACCTTCTGCCGTGGACGGCAGAGTTGCTTTTTTGAATTAAAACTTCTGCCGTGGACGGCAGAGTTGCTTTGTTGAATAAAAACTTCTGCCGTAGACGGCAGACTTCCTTATAGAATTGGAATCTTCCGCCGTGCACGGCAGAGTTACTTATTGAATTGGAATCGTCTGCCGTAGACGGCAGAGTTGCTTTTTTGAATTTTTATCTTTCGCCGTGCACGGCAGAGGTACTTATTGAAAAGGAATCGTCTGCCGTAGACGGCAGAGTAGCTTATTTGAAATGATACCTTCTGCCGTGGACGGCAGAGTTGCTTTTTTGAATTAAAACTTCTGCCGTGGACGGCAGAGTTGCTTTGTTGAATAAGAACCTTCTGCCGTAGACGGCAGACTTCCTTATAGAATTAGAATTTTCCGCCGTGCACGGCAGAGTTACTTATTGAATTGGAATCGTCTGCCGTAGACGGCAGAGTTGCTTTTTTGAATTGGAATCTTCCGCCGTGCACGGCAGAGGTACTTATTGAAATGGAATCGTCTGCCGTAGACGGCAGAGTAGCTTATCTGAAATGGTACCTTTCGCCGTGAACGGCAGAGTTACTTTTTTGAATTAAAACTTCTGCCGTGGACGGCAGAGTTGCTTTGTTGAATTGAAATCTTCCGCCGTGCACGGCAGTGTTACTTATTGAATTGGAATCGTCCGCCGTAGACTGCAGAGTAGCTTATTTGAAATGGTATCTTTTGCCGTGAACGGCAGAGTTACTTTTTTGAATTAAACTTATGCCGTGGACGGCAGAGTTGCTTTGTTGAATAAGAACCTTCTGCCGTAGACGGCAGACTTCCTTATAGAATTGGATTCTTCCGCCGTGCACGGCGGAGTTACTTATTGAATTGGAATCTTCTGCCGTAGACGGCAGAGTTGCTTTTTTGAATTGGAATCTTCCGCCGTGCACGGCAGTGTTACTTATTGAATTGGAATCGTCCGCCGTAGACGGCAGAGTAGCTTATTTGAAATGGTATCTTTTGCCGTGAACGGCAGAGTTACTTTTTTGAATTAAAACTTCTGCCGTGGACGGCAGAGTTGCTTTGTTGAATAAGAACCTTCTGCCGTAGACGGCAGACTTCCTTATAGAATAGGATTCTTCCGCCGTGCACGGCAGAGTTACTTATTGAATTGGAATCTTCTGCCGTAGACGGCAGAATTGCTTTTTTGAATTGGAATCTTCCGCCGTGCACGGCAGAGGTACTTATTGAATTGGAATCGTCTGCCGTAGACGGCAGAGTAGCTTATTTGAAATGATACCTTCTGCCGTGGACGGCAGAGTTGCTTTTTTGAATTAAAACTTCTGCCGTGGACGGCAGAGTTGCTTTGTTGAATTGGAATCTTCCGCCGTGCACGGCAGAGTTACTTATTGAATTGGAATCGTCTGCCGTAGACGGCAGAGTAGCTTATTTGAAATGGTACCTTTTGCGGTGAACGGCAGAGTCAGTTTTTTGAATTAAAACTTATGCCGTGGACGGCAGAGTTGCTTTGTTGAATAAGAACCTTCTGCCGTAGACGGCAGACTTCCTTAAAGAATTGGAATCTTCCGCCGTGCACGGCAGAGTAACTTATTGAATTGGAATCGTCTGCCGTAGACGGCAGAGTTGCTTTTTTGAATTGGAATCTTCCGCCGTGCACGGCAGAGTTACTTATTGAATTGGAATCGTCTGCCGTAGACGGCAGAGTTGCTTTTTTGAAATGATACCTTCTGCCGTGGACGGCAGAGTTGCTTTTTTGAATTAAAACTTCTGCCGTGGACGGCAGAGTTGCTTTGTTGAATAAGAACCTTCTGCCGTAGACGGCAGACTTCCTTATAGAATTGGAATCTTCCGCCGTGCACGGCAGAGTTACTTATTGAATTGGAATCGTCTGCCGTAGACGGCAGACTTACTTATAGAATTGTAATCTTTCGCCGTGCACGGCAGAGTTACTTATTGAATTGGAATCGTCTGCCGTGGACGGCAGAGTAGCTTATTTGAAATGGTACCTTTTGCCGTGAACGGCAGAGTTATTTTTTTGAATTAAAACTACTGCCGTGGACGGCAGAGTTGCTTTGTTGAATTGGAATCTTCCGCCATGCACGGCAGTGTTACTTATTGAATTGGAATCGTCCGCCGTAGACGGCAGAGTAGCTTATTTGAAATGGTATCTTTTGCCGTGAACGGCAGAGTTACTTTTTTGAATTAAAACTTATGCCGTGGACGGCAGAGTTGCTTTGTTGAATAAGAACCTTCTGCCGTAGACGGCAGACTTCCTTATAGAATTGGATTCTTCCGCCGTGCACGGCAGAGTTACTTATTGAATTGGAATCTTCTGCCGTAGACGGCAGAGTTGCTTTTTTGAATTGGAATCTTCCGCCGTGCACGGCAGAGGTACTTATTGAATAGGAATTGTCTGCCGTAGACGGCAGAGTTGCTTTTTTGAATTGGAATCTTTCGCCGTGCACGGCAGAGGTACTTATTGAAATGGAATCGTCTACCGTAGTATTTGAAATGATACCTTCTGCCGTGGACGGCAGAGTTGCTTTTTTGAATTAAAACTTCTGCCGTGGACGGCAGAGTTGCTTTGTTCAATAAGAACCTTCTGCCGTAGACGGCAGACTTCCTTATAGAATTAGAATCTTCCGCCGTGCACGGCAGAGTTACTTATTGAATTGGAATCGTCTGCCGTAGACAGCAGAGTTGCTTTTTTGAATTGGAATCTTCCGCCGTGCACGGCAGAGGTACTTATTGAAATGGAATCGTCTGCCGTAGACGGCAGAGTAGCTTATCTGAAATGGTACCTTTAGCCGTGAACGGCAGAGTTACTTTTTTGAATTAAAACTTCTGCCGTGGACGGCAGAGTTGCTTTGTTGAATAAGAACCTTCTGCCGTAGACGGCAGACTTCCTTATAGAATTGGATTCTTCCGCCGTGCACGGCAGAGTTACTTATTGAATTGGAATCTTCTGCCGTAGACGGCAGAGTTGCTTTTTTGAATTGGAATCTTCCGCCGTGCACGGCAGAGGTACTTATTGAATTGGAATCGTCTGCCGTAGACGGCAGAGTAGCTTATTTGATATGATACCTTCTGCCGTGGACGGCAGAGTTGCTTTGTTGAATAAGAACCTTCTGCCGTAGACGGCAGACTTCCTTATAGAATTGGATTCTTCCGCCGTGCACGGCAGAGTTACTTATTGAATTGGAATCTTCTGCCGTAGACGGCAGAGTTGCTTTGTTGAATTGAAATCTTCCGCCGTGCACGGCAGTGTTACTTATTGAATTGGAATCGTCCGCCGTAGACGGCAGAGTAGCTTATTTGAAATGGTATCTTTTGCCGTGAACGGCAGAGTTACTTTTTTGAATTAAAACTTCTGCCGTGGACGGCAGAGTTGCTTTGTTGAATAAGAACCTTCTGCCGAAGACGGCAGACTTCCTTATAGAATTGGATTCTTCCGCCGTGCACGGCAGAGTTTCTTATTGAATTGGAATCTTCTGCCGTAGTCGGCAGAGTTGCTTTTTTGAATTGGAATCTTCCGCCTTGCACGGCAGAGGTACTTATTGAATTGGAATCGTCTGCCGTAGACGGCAGAGTAGCTGATTTGAAATGATACCTTCTGCCGTGGACGGCAGAGTTGCTTTTTTGAATTAAAACTTCTGCCGTGGACGGCAGAGTTGCTTTGTTGAATTGGAATCTTCCGCCGTGCACGGCAGAGTTACTTATTGAATTGGAATCGTCTGCCGTCGACGGCAGAGTAGCTTATTTGAAATGGTACCTTTTGCCGTGAACGGCAGAGTCACTTTTTTGAATTAAAACTTATGCCGTGGACGGCAGAGTTGCTTTGTTGAATAAGAACCTTCTGCCGTAGACGGCAGACTTCCTTAAAGAATTGGAATCTTCCGCCGTGCACGGCAGAGTTACTTATTGAATTGGAATCATCTGCCGTAGACGGCAGAGTTGCTTTTTTGAAATGATACCTTCTGCCGTGGACGGCAGAGTTGCTTTTTTGAATTAAAACTTCTGCCGTGGACGGCAGAGTTGCTTTGTTGAATAAGAACCTTCTGCCGTAGACGGCAGACTTTCTTATAGAATTGGAATCTTCCGCCGTGCACGGCAGAGTTACTTATTGAATTGGAATCGTCTGCCGTAGACGGCAGACTTCCTTATAGAATTGTAATCTTTCGCCGTGCACGGCAGAGTTACTTATTGAATTGGAATCGTCTGCCGTGGACGGCAGAGTAGCTTATTTGAAATGGTACCTTTTGCCGTGAACGGCAGAGTTACTTTTTTGAATTAAAACTTCTGCCATGGACGGCAGAGTTGCTTTGTTGAATTGGAATCTTCCGCCATGCACGGCAGTGTTACTTATTGAATTGGAATCGTCCGCCGAAGACGGCAGAGTAGCTTATTTGAAATGGTATCTTTTGCCGTGAACGGCAGAGTTACTTTTTTGAATTAAAACTTATGCCGTGGACGGCAGAGTTGCTTTGTTGAATAAGAACCTTCTGCCGTAGACGGCAGACTTCCTTATAGAATTGGAATCTTCTGCCGTAGACGGCAGAGTTGCTTTTTTGAATTGGAATCTTCCGCCGTGCACGGCAGAGGTACTTATTGAATAGGAATTGTCTGCCGTAGACGGCAGAGTTGCTTTTTTGAATTGGAATCTTTCGCCGTGCACGGCAGAGGTACTTATTGAAATGGAATCGTCTGCCGTAGACGGCAGAGTAGCTTATTTGAAATGATACCTTCTGCCGTGGACGGCAGAGTTGCTTTTTTGAATTAAAACTTCTGCCGTGGACGGCAGAGTTGCTTTGTTGAATAAGAACCTTCTGCCGTAGACGGCAGACTTCCTTATAGAATTAGAATCTTCCGCCGCGCACGGCAGAGTTACTTATTGAATTGGAATCGTCTGCCGTAGACAGCAGAGTTGCTTTTTTGAATTGGAATCTTCCGCCGTGCACGGCAGAGGTACTTATTGAAATGGAATCGTCTGCCGTAGACGGTAGAGTAGCTTATCTGAAATGGTACCTTTTGCCGTGAACGGCAGAGTTACTTTTTTGAATTAAAACTTCTGCCGTGGACGGCAGAGTTGCTTTGTTGAATAAAAAACTTCTGCCGTAGACAGCAGACTTCCTTATAGAATTGGAATCTTCCGCCGTGCACGGCAGAGTTACTTATTGAATTGGAATCGTCTGCCGTAGACGGCAGAGTTGCTTTTTTGAATTGGAATCTTTCGCCGTGCACGGCAGAGGTACTTATTGAAATGGAATCATCTGCCGTAGACGGCAGAGTAGCTTATTTGAAATGATACCTTCTGCCGTGGACGGCAGAGTTGCTTTTTTAAATTAAAACTTCTGCCGTGGACGGCAGAGTTGCTTTGTTGAATAAGAACCTTCTGCCGTAGACGGCAGACTTCCTTATAGAATTGGAATCTTCCGCCGTGCACGGCAGTGTTACTTTTTGAATTGGAATCGTCTGCCGTAGACGGCAGACTTCCTTATAGAATTGTTATCTTTCGCCGTGCACGGCAGAGTTACTTTTTGAATTGGAATCGTCTGCCGTGGACGGCAGAGTAGCTTATTTGAAATGGTACCTTTTGCCGTGAACGGCAGAGTTACTTTTTTGAATTAAAACTTCTGCCGTGGACGGCAGAGTTGCTTTGTTGAATTGGAATCTTCCGCCGTGCACGGCAGTGTTACTTATTGAATTGGAATCGTCCGCCGTAGACGGCAGAGTAGCTTATTTGAAATGGTATCTTTTGCCGTGAACGGCAGAGTTACTTTTTTGAATTAAAACTTATGCCGTGGACGGCAGAGTTGCTTTGTTGAATAAGAACCTTCTGCCGTAGACGGCAGACTTCCTTATAGAATTGGATTCTTCCGCCGTGCACGGCGGAGTTACTTATTGAATTGGAATCGTCTGCCGTAGACGGCAGAGTTGCTTTTTTGAATAGGAATCTTCCGCCGTGCACGGCAGAGCTACTTATTGAATTGGAATCGTCCGCCGTTGACGGCAGAGTAGCTTATTTAAAATAATACCTTCTGCCGTGGACGGCAGAGTTGCTTTTTTGAATTAAAACTTCTGCCGTGGAAGGCAGAGTTGCTTTGTTGAATAAGAACCTTCTGCCATAGACGGCAGACTTCCTTATAGAATTGGAATCTTCCGCCGTGCACGGCAGAGTTACTTATTGATTTGGAATCGTCTGCCGTAGACGGCAGAGTAGCTTATTTAAAATGGTACCTTCTGCCGTGCCCGGCAGAGGTACTTATTAAATTGGAATCGTCCGCCGTTGACGGCAGAGTAGCTTATTTGAAATGATACCTTCTGCCGTGGACGGCAGAATTGCTTTTTTGAATTAAAACTTCTGCCGTGGACGGCAGAGTTGCTTTGTTGAATTGGAATCTTCCGCCGTGCACGGCAGTGTTACTTATTGAATTGGAATCGTCCGCCGTAGACGGCAGAGTAGCTTATTTGAAATGGTATCTTTTGCCGTGAACGGCAGAATTGCTTTTTTGAATTAAAACTTCTGCCGTGGACGGCAGAGTTGCTTTGTTGAATTGGAATCTTCCGCCGTGCACGGCAGTGTTACTTATTGAATTGGAATCGTCCGCCGAAGACGGCAGAGTAGCTTAGTTGGAATGATACCTTCTGCCGTGGACGGCAGAGTTGCTTTTTTGAAATAAAACTTCTGCCGTGGACGGCAGAGTTGCTTTGTTGAATTGGAATCTTCCGCCGTGCACGGCAGTGTTACTTATTGAATTGGAATCGTCCGCCGTAGACGGCAGAGTAGCTTAGTTGGAATGATACCTTCTGCCGTGGACGGCAGAGTTGCTTTTTTGAACTAAAACTTCTGCCGTGGACGGCAGAGTTACTTTTTTGAATTAAAACTTATGCCGTGGACGGCAGAGTTGCTTTGTTGAATAAGAACCTTCTGCCGTAGACGGCAGACTTCCTTATAGAATTGGAATCTTCCGCCGTGCACGGCAGAGTTACTTATTGAATTGGAATCGTCTGCCGTAGACGGCAGAGTTGCTTTTTTGAATTGGAATCTTCCGCCGTGCACGGCAGAGGTACTTATTGAATTGGAATCGTCTGCCGTAGACGGCAGAGTAGCTTATTTGAAATGGTACCTTTTTCCGTGAACGGCAGTTTTACTTTTTTGAATTAAAACTTATGCCGTGGACGGCAGCGTTGCTTTGTTGAAAAGGAACCTTCTGCCGTAGACGGCAGACTTCCTTATAGAATTGGAATCTTCCGCCGTGCACGGCAGAGTTACTTATTGAAATAAAATCGTCTGCCGTAGACGGCAGAGTTGCTTTTTTGAATTGGAATCTTCCGCCGTGCACGGCAGAGGTACTTATTGAAATGGAATCGTCTGCCGTAGACGGCAGAGTAGCTTATTTGAAATGGTACCTTTTGCCGTGAACGGCAGAGTTACTTTTTTGAATTAAAACTTCTGCCGTGGACGGCAGAGTTGCTTTGTTGAATTGGAATCTTCCGCCGTGCACGGCAGTGTTACTTATTGAATTGGAATCGTCCGCCGTAGACGGCAGAGTAGCTTATTTGAAATGGTATCTTTTGCCGTGAATGGCAGAGTTACTTTTTTGAATTAAAACTTCTGCCGTGGACGGCAGAGTTGCTTTGTTGAATAAGAACCTTCTGCCGTAGACGGCAGACTTCCTTATAGAATTGGATTCTTCCGCCGTGCACGGCAGAGTTACTTATTGAATTGGAATCTTCTGCCGTAGACGGCAGAGTTGCTTTTTTGAATTGGAATCTTCCGCCGTGCACGGCAGAGGTACTTATTGAATTGGAATCGTCCGCCGTTGACGGCAGAGTAGCTTATTTAAAATGATACCTTCTGCCGTGGACAGCAGAGTTGCTTTTTTGAATTAAAACTTCTGCCGTGGACGGCAGAGTTGCTTTGTTGAATAAAAAACTTCTGCCGTAGACGGCAGACTTCCTTATAGAATTGGAATCTTCCGCCGTGCACGGCAGAGTTACTTATTGAATTGGAATCGTCTGCCGTAGACGGCAGAGTTGCTTTTTTGAATTGGAATCTTTCGCCGTGCACGGCAGAGGTACTTATTGAAATGGAATCGTCTGCCGTAGACGGCAGAGTAGCTTATTTGAAATGATACCTTCTGCCGTGGACGGCAGAGTTGCTTTTTTGAATTAAAACTTCTGCCGTGGACGGCAGAGTTGCTTTGTTGAATAAGAACCTTCTGCCGTAGACGGCAGACTTCCTTATAGAATTAGAATTTTCCGCCGTGCACGGCAGAGTTACTTATTGAATTGGAATCGTCTGCCGTAGACGGCAGAGTTGCTTTTTTGAATTGGAATCTTCCGCCGTGCACGGCAGAGGTACTTATTGAAATGGAATCGTCTGCCGTAGACGGCAGAGTAGCTTATCTGAAATGGTACCTTTCGCCGAGAACGGCAGAGTTACTTTTTTGAATTAAAACTTCTGCCGTGGACGGCAGAGTTGCTTTGTTGAATTGAAATCTTCCGCCGTGCACGGCAGTGTTACTTATTGAATTGGAATCGTCCGCCGTAGACGGCAGAGTAGCTTATTTGAAATGGTATCTTTTGCCGTGAACGGCAGAGTTACTTTTTTGAATTAAAACTTCTGCCGTGGACGGCAGAGTTGCTTTGTTGAATAAGAACCTTCTGCCGTAGACGGCAGACTTCCTTATAGAATAGGATTCTTCCGCCGTGCACGGCAGAGTTACTTATTGAATTGGAATCTTCTGCCGTAGACGGCAGAATTGCTTTTTTGAATTGGAATCTTCCGCCGTGCACGGCAGAGGTACTTATTGAATTGGAATCGTCTGCCGTAGACGGCAGAGTAGCTTATTTGAAATGATACCTTCTGCCGTGGACGGCAGAGTTGCTTTTTTGAATTAAAACTTCTGCCGTGGACGGCAGAGTTGCTTTGTTGAATTGGAATCTTCCGCCGTGCACGGCAGAGTTACTTATTGAATTGGAATCGTATGCCGTAGACGGCAGAGTAGCTTATTTGAAATGGTACCTTTTGCGGTGAACGGCAGAGTCAGTTTTTTGAATTAAAACTTATGCCGTGGACGGCAGAGTTGCTTTGTTGAATAAGAACCTTCTGCCGTAGACGGCAGACTTCCTTAAAGAATTGGAATCTTCCGCCGTGCACGGCAGAGTAACTTATTGAATTGGAATCGTCTGCCGTAGACGGCAGAGTTGCTTTTTTGAATTGGAATCTTCCGCCGTGCACGGCAGAGTTACTTATTGAATTGGAATCGTCTGCCGTAGACGGCAGAGTTGCTTTTTTGAAATGATACCTTCTGCCGTGGACGGCAGAGTTGCTTTTTTGAATTAAAACTTCTGCCGTGGACGGCAGAGTTGCTTTGTTGAATAAGAACCTTCTGCCGTAGACGGCAGACTTCCTTATAGAATTGGAATCTTCCGCCGTGCACGGCAGAGTTACTTATTGAATTGGAATCGTCTGCCGTAGACGGCAGACTTACTTATAGAATTGTAATCTTTCGCCGTGCACGGCAGAGTTACTTATTGAATTGGAATCGTCTGCCGTGGACGGCAGAGTAGCTTATTTGAAATGGTACCTTTTTCCGTGAACGGCAGAGTTATTTTTTTGAATTAAAACTTCTGCCGTGGACGGCAGAGTTGCTTTGTTGAATTGGAATCTTCCGCCATGCACGGCAGTGTTACTTATTGAATTGGAATCGTCCGCCGTAGACGGCAGAGTAGCTTATTTGAAATGGTATCTTTTGCCGTGAACGGCAGAGTTACTTTTTTGAATTAAAACTTATGCCGTGGACGGCAGAGTTGCTTTGTTGAATAAGAACCTTCTGCCGTAGACGGCAGACTTCCTTATAGAATTGGATTCTTCCGCCGTGCACGGCAGAGTTACTTATTGAATTGGAATCGTCTGCCGTGGACGGCAGAGTAGCTTATTTGAAATGGTACCTTTTGCCGTGAACGGCAGAGTTATTTTTTTGAATTAAAACTTCTGCCGTGGACGGCAGAGTTGCTTTGTTGAATTGGAATCTTCCGCCATGCACGGCAGTGTTACTTATTGAATTGGAATCGTCCGCCGTAGACGGCAGAGTAGCTTATTTGAAATGGTACCTTTTGCGGTGAACGGCAGAGTCAGTTTTTTGAATTAAAACTTATGCCGTGGACGGCAGAGTTGCTTTGTTGAATAAGAACCTTCTGCCGTAGACGGCAGACTTCCTTAAAGAATTGGATTCTCCGCCGTGCACGGCAGAGTAACTTATTGAATTGGAATCGTCTGCCGTAGACGGCAGAGTTGCTTTTTTGAATTGGAATCTTCCGCCGTGCACGGCAGAGTTACTTATTGAATTGGAATCGTCTGCCGTAGACGGCAGAGTTGCTTTTTTGAAATGATACCTTCTGCCGTGGACGGCAGAGTTGCTTTTTTGAATTAAAACTTCTGCCGTGGACGGCAGAGTTGCTTTGTTGAATAAGAACCTTCTGCCGTAGACGGCAGACTTCCTTATAGAATTGGAATCTTCCGCCGTGCACGGCAGAGTTACTTATTGAATTGGAATCGTCTGCCGTAGACGGCAGACTTACTTATAGAATTGTAATCTTTCGCCGTGCACGGCAGAGTTACTTATTGAATTGGAATCGTCTGCCGTGGACGGCAGAGTAGCTTATTTGAAATGGTACCTTTTGCCGTGAACGGCAGAGTTATTTTTTTGAATTAAAACTTCTGCCGTGGACGGCAGAGTTGCTTTGTTGAATTGGAATCTTCCGCCATGCACGGCAGTGTTACTTATTGAATTGGAATCGTCCGCCGTAGACGGCAGAGTAGCTTATTTGAAATGGTATCTTTTGCCGTGAACGGCAGAGTTACTTTTTTGAATTAAAACTTATGCCGTGGACGGCAGAGTTGCTTTGTTGAATAAGAACCTTCTGCCGTAGACGGCAGACTTCCTTATAGAATTGGATTCTTCCGCCGTGCACGGCAGAGTTACTTATTGAATTGGAATCTTCTGCCGTAGACGGCAGAGTTGCTTTTTTGAATTGGAATCTTCCGCCGTGCACGGCAGAGGTACTTATTGAATAGGAATTGTCTGCCGTAGACGGCAGAGTTGCTTTTTTGAATTGGAATCTTTCGCCGTGCACGGCAGAGGTACTTATTGAAATGGAATCGTCTGCCGTAGTATTTGAAATGATACCTTCTGCCGTGGACGGCAGAGTTGCTTTTTTGAATTAATACTTCTGCCGTGGACGGCAGAGTTGCTTTGTTCAATAAGAACCTTCTGCCGTAGACGGCAGACTTCCTTATAGAATTAGAATCTTCCGCCGTGCACGGCAGAGTTACTTATTGAATTGGAATCGTCTGCCGTAGACAGCAGAGTTGCTTTTTTGAATTGGAATCTTCCGCCGTGCACGGCAGAGGTACTTATTGAAATGGAATCGTCTGCCGTAGACGGCAGAGTAGCTTATCTGAAATGGTACCTTTAGCCGTGAACGGCAGAGTTACTTTTTTGAATTAAAACTTCTGCCGTGGACGGCAGAATTGCTTTGTTGAATAAGAACCTTCTGCCGTAGACGGCAGACTTCCTTATAGAATTGGATTCTTCCGCCGTGCACGGCAGAGTTACTTATTGAATTGGAATCTTCTGCCGTAGACGGCAGAGTTGCTTTTTTGAATTGGAATCTTCCGCCGTGCACGGCAGAGGTACTTATTGAATTGGAATCGTCTGCCGTAGACGGCAGAGTAGCTTATTTGATATGATACCTTCTGCCGTGGACGGCAGAGTTGCTTTGTTGAATAAGAACCTTCTGCCGTAGACGGCAGACTTCCTTATAGAATTGGATTCTTCCGCCGTGCACGGCAGAGTTACTTATTGAATTGGAATCTTCTGCCGTAGACGGCAGAGTTGCTTTGTTGAATTGAAATCTTCCGCCGTGCACGGCAGTGTTACTTATTGAATTGGAATCGTCCGCCGTAGACGGCAGAGTAGCTTATTTGAAATGGTATCTTTTGCCGTGAACGGCAGAGTTACTTTTTTGAATTAAAACTTCTGCCGTGGACGGCAGAGTTGCTTTGTTGAATAAGAACCTTCTGCCGAAGACGGCAGACTTCCTTATAGAATTGGATTCTTCCGCCGTGCACGGCAGAGTTTCTTATTGAATTGGAATCTTCTGCCGTAGACGGCAGAGTTGCTTTTTTGAATTGGAATCTTCCGCCGTGCACGGCAGAGGTACTTATTGAATTGGAATCGTCTGCCGTAGACGGCAGAGTAGCTGATTTGAAATGATACCTTCTGCCGTGGACGGCAGAGTTGCTTTTTTGAATTAAAACTTCTGCCGTGGACGGCAGAGTTGCTTTGTTGAATTGGAATCTTCCGCCGTGCACGGCAGAGTTACTTATTGAATTGGAATCGTCTGCCGTCGACGGCAGAGTAGCTTATTTGAAATGGTACCTTTTGCCGTGAACGGCAGAGTCACTTTTTTGAATTAAAACTTATGCCGTGGACGGCAGAGTTGCTTTGTTGAATAAGAACCTTCTGCCGTAGACGGCAGACTTCCTTAAAGAATTGGAATCTTCCGCCGTGCACGGCAGAGTTACTTATTGAATTGGAATCATCTGCCGTAGACGGCAGAGTTGCTTTTTTGAAATGATACCTTCTTCCGTGGACGGCAGAGTTGCTTTTTTGAATTAAAACTTCTGCCGTGGACGGCAGAGTTGCTTTGTTGAATAAGAACCTTCTGCCGTAGACGGCAGACTTTCTTATAGAATTGGAATCTTCCGCCGTGCACGGCAGAGTTACTTATTGAATTGGAATCGTCTGCCGTAGACGGCAGACTTCCTTATAGAATTGTAATCTTTCGCCGTGCACGGCAGAGTTACTTATTGAATTGGAATCGTCTGCCGTGGACGGCAGAGTAGCTTATTTGAAATGGTACCTTTTGCCGTGAACGGCAGAGTTACTTTTTTGAATTAAAACTTCTGCCATGGACGGCAGAGTTGCTTTGTTGAATTGGAATCTTCCGCCATGCACGGCAGTGTTACTTATTGAATTGGAATCGTCCGCCGAAGACGGCAGAGTAGCTTATTTGAAATGGTATCTTTTGCCGTGAACGGCAGAGTTACTTTTTTGAATTAAAACTTATGCCGTGGACGGCAGAGTTGCTTTGTTGAATAAGAACCTTCTGCCGTAGACGGCAGACTTCCTTATAGAATTGGAATCTTCTGCCGTAGACGGCAGAGTTGCTTTTTTGAATTGGAATCTTCCGCCGTGCACGGCAGAGGTACTTATTGAATAGGAATTGTCTGCCGTAGACGGCAGAGTTGCTTTTTTGAATTGGAATCTTTCGCCGTGCACGGCAGAGGTACTTATTGAAATGGAATCGTCTGCCGTAGACGGCAGAGTAGCTTATTTGAAATGATACCTTCTGCCGTGGACGGCAGAGTTGCTTTTTTGAATTAAAACTTCTGCCGTGGACGGCAGAGTTGCTTTGTTGAATAAGAACCTTCTGCCGTAGACGGCAGACTTCCTTATAGAATTAGAATCTTCCGCCGCGCACGGCAGAGTTACTTATTGAATTGGAATCGTCTGCCGTAGACAGCAGAGTTGCTTTTTTGAATTGGAATCTTCCGCCGTGCACGGCAGAGGTACTTATTGAAATGGAATCGTCTGCCGTAGACGGCAGAGTAGCTTATCTGAAATGGTACCTTTTGCCGTGAACGGCAGAGTTACTTTTTTGAATTAAAACTTCTGCCGTGGACGGCAGAGTTGCTTTGTTGAATAAAAAACTTCTGCCGTAGACAGCAGACTTCCTTATAGAATTGGAATCTTCCGCCGTGCACGGCAGAGTTACTTATTGAATTGGAATCGTCTGCCGTAGACGGCAGAGTTGCTTTTTTGAATTGGAATCTTTCGCCGTGCACGGCAGAGGTACTTATTGAAATGGAATCATCTGCCGTAGACGGCAGAGTAGCTTATTTGAAATGATACCTTCTGCCGTGGACGGCAGAGTTGCTTTTTTAAATTAAAACTTCTGCCGTGGACGGCAGAGTTGCTTTGTTGAATAAGAACCTTCTGCCGTAGACGGCAGACTTCCTTATAGAATTGGAATCTTCCGCCGTGCACGGCAGTGTTACTTTTTGAATTGGAATCGTCTGCCGTAGACGGCAGACTTCCTTATAGAATTGTTATCTTTCGCCGTGCACGGCAGAGTTACTTTTTGAATTGGAATCGTCTGCCGTGGACGGCAGAGTAGCTTATTTGAAATGGTACCTTTTGCCGTGAACGGCAGAGTTACTTTTTTGAATTAAAACTTCTGCCGTGGACGGCAGAGTTGCTTTGTTGAATTGGAATCTTCCGCCGTGCACGGCAGTGTTACTTATTGAATTGGAATCGTCCGCCGTAGACGGCAGAGTAGCTTATTTGAAATGGTATCTTTTGCCGTGAACGGCAGAGTTACTTTTTTGAATTAAAACTTATGCCGTGGACGGCAGAGTTGCTTTGTTGAATAAGAACCTTCTGCCGTAGACGGCAGACTTCCTTATAGAATTGGATTCTTCCGCCGTGCACGGCGGAGTTACTTATTGAATTGGAATCGTCTGCCGTAGACGGCAGAGTTGCTTTTTTGAATAGGAATCTTCCGCCGTGCACGGCAGAGCTACTTATTGAATTGGAATCGTCCGCCGTTGACGGCAGAGTAGCTTATTTAAAATAATACCTTCTGCCGTGGACGGCAGAGTTGCTTTTTTGAATTAAAACTTCTGCCGTGGAAGGCAGAGTTGCTTTGTTGAATAAGAACCTTCTGCCATAGACGGCAGACTTCCTTATAGAATTGGAATCTTCCGCCGTGCACGGCAGAGTTACTTATTGATTTGGAATCGTCTGCCGTAGACGGCAGAGTAGCTTATTTAAAATGGTACCTTCTGCCGTGCCCGGCAGAGGTACTTATTAAATTGGAATCGTCCGCCGTTGACGGCAGAGTAGCTTATTTGAAATGATACCTTCTGCCGTGGACGGCAGAATTGCTTTTTTGAATTAAAACTTCTGCCGTGGACGGCAGAGTTGCTTTGTTGAATTGGAATCTTCCGCCGTGCACGGCAGTGTTACTTATTGAATTGGAATCGTCCGCCGTAGACGGCAGAGTAGCTTATTTGAAATGGTATCTTTTGCCGTGAACGGCAGAATTGCTTTTTTGAATTAAAACTTCTGCCGTGGACGGCAGAGTTGCTTTGTTGAATTGGAATCTTCCGCCGTGCACGGCAGTGTTACTTATTGAATTGGAATCGTCCGCCGAAGACGGCAGAGTAGCTTAGTTGGAATGATACCTTCTGCCGTGGACGGCAGAGTTGCTTTTTTGAACTAAAACTTCTGCCGTGGACGGCAGAGTTGCTTTGTTGAATTGGAATCTTCCGCCGTGCACGGCAGTGTTACTTATTGAATTGGAATCGTCCGCCGTAGACGGCAGAGTAGCTTAGTTGGAATGATACCTTCTGCCGTGGACGGCAGAGTTGCTTTTTTGAACTAAAACTTCTGCCGTGGACGGCAGAGTTACTTTTTTGAATTAAAACTTATGCCGTGGACGGCAGAGTTGCTTTGTTGAATAAGAACCTTCTGCCGTAGACGGCAGACTTCCTTATAGAATTGGAATCTTCCGCCGTGCACGGCAGAGTTACTTATTGAATTGGAATCGTCTGCCGTAGACGGCAGAGTTGCTTTTTTGAATTGGAATCTTCCGCCGTGCACGGCAGAGGTACTTATTGAATTGGAATCGTCTGCCGTAGACGGCAGAGTAGCTTATTTGAAATGGTACCTTTTGCCGTGAACGGCAGTTTTACTTTTTTGAATTAAAACTTATGCCGTGGACGGCAGCGTTGCTTTGTTGAAAAGGAACCTTCTGCCGTAGACGGCAGACTTCCTTATAGAATTGGAATCTTCCGCCGTGCACGGCAGAGTTACTTATTGAAATAAAATCGTCTGCCGTAGACGGCAGAGTTGCTTTTTTGAATTGGAATCTTCCGCCGTGCACGGCAGAGGTACTTATTGAAATGGAATCGTCTGCCGTAGACGGCAGAGTAGCTTATTTGAAATGGTACCTTTTGCCGTGAACGGCAGAGTTACTTTTTTGAATTAAAACTTCTGCCGTGGACGGCAGAGTTGCTTTGTTGAATTGGAATCTTCCGCCGTGCACGGCAGTGTTACTTATTGAATTGGAATCGTCCGCCGTAGACGGCAGAGTAGCTTATTTGAAATGGTATCTTTTGCCGTGAATGGCAGAGTTACTTTTTTGAATTAATGAAATAAAATTTTAAATAAGCTACTCTGCCGTCAACGGCGGACGATTCCAATTCAATAAGTACCTCTGCCGTGCACGGCGGAAGAATCCAATTCTATAAGGAAGTCTGCCGTCTACGGCAGAAGGTTCTTATTCAACAAAGCAACTCTGCCGTCCACGGCAGAAGTTTTAATTCAAAAAAGCAACTCTGCCGTCCACGGCAGAAGGTATCATTTCAAAAAAGCAACTCTGCCGTCTACGGCAGACGATTCCAATTCAATAAGTAACTCTGCCGTGCACGGCGGAAGATTCCAATTCAAAAAAGCAACTCTGCCGTCTACGGCAGACGATTCCAATTCAATAAGTTACTCTGCCGTGCACGGCGGAAGATTCCAATTCTTTAAGGAAGTCTGCCGTCTACGGCAGAAGGTTCTTATTCAACAAAGCAACTCTGCCGTCCACGGCATAAGTTTTAATTCAAAAAACTGACTCTGCCGTTCACCGCAAAAGGTACCATTTCAAATAAGCTACTCTGCCGTCTACGGCATACGATTCCAATTCAATAAGTAACTCTGCCGTGCACGGCGGAAGATTCCAATTCAACAAAGCAACTCTGCCGTCCACGGCAGAAGGTTCTTATTCAACAAAGCAACTCTGCCGTCCACGGCAGAAGGTATCATTTCAAATAAGCTACTCTGCCGTCTACGGCAGACGATTCCAATTCAATAAGTACCTCTGCCGTGCACGGCGGAAGATTCCAATTCAAAAAAGCAATTCTGCCGTCTACGGCAGAAGATTCCAATTCAATAAGTAACTCTGCCGTGCACGGCGGAAGAATCCTATTCTATAAGGAAGTCTGCCGTCTACGGCAGAAGGTTCTTATTCAACAAAGCAACTCTGCCGTCCACGGCAGAAGTTTTAATTCAAAAAAGTAACTCTGCCGTTCACGGCAAAAGATACCATTTCAAATAAGCTACTCTGCCGTCTACGGCGGACGATTCCAATTCAATAAGTAACACTGCCGTGCACGGCGGAAGATTCCAATTCAAAAAAGCAACTCTGCCGTCTACGGCAGAAGATTCCAATTCAATAAGTAACTCCGCCGTGCACGGCGGAAGAATCCAATTCTATAAGGAAGTCTGCCGTCTACGGCAGAAGGTTCTTATTCAACAAAGCAACTCTGCCGTCCACGGCATAAGTTTAATTCAAAAAAGTAACTCTGCCGTTTACGGCAAAAGATACCATTTCAAATAAGCTACTCTGCCGTCTACGGCGGACGATTCCAATTCAATAAGTAACACTGCCGTGCACGGCGGAAGATTTCAATTCAACAAAGCAACTCTGCCGTCCACGGCAGAAGTTTTAATTCAAAAAAGTAACTCTGCCGTTCACGGCGAAAGGTACCATTTCAGATAAGCTACTCTGCCGTCTACGGCAGACGATTCCATTTCAATAAGTACCTCTGCCGTGCACGGCGGAAGATTCCAATTCAAAAAAGCAACTCTGCCGTCTACGGCAGACGATTCCAATTCAATAAGTAACTCTGCCGTGCACGGCGGAAAATTCTAATTCTATAAGGAAGTCTGCCGTCTACGGCAGAAGGTTCTTATTCAACAAAGCAACTCTGCCGTCCACGGCAGAAGTTTTAATTCAAAAAAGCAACTCTGCCGTCCACGGCAGAAGGTATCATTTCAAATAAGCTACTCTGCCGTCTACGGCAGACGATTCCATTTCAATAAGTACCTCTGCCGTGCACGGCGAAAGATTCCAATTCAAAAAAGCAACTCTGCCGTCTACGGCAGACGATTCCAATTCAATAAGTAACACTGCCGTGCACGGCGGAAGATTTCAATTCAACAAAGCAACTCTGCCGTCCACGGCAGAAGTTTTAATTCAAAAAAGTAACTCTGCCGTTCACGGCTAAAGGTACCATTTCAGATAAGCTACTCTGCCGTCTACGGCAGACGATTCCATTTCAATAAGTACCTCTGCCGTGCACGGCGGAAGATTCCAATTCAAAAAAGCAACTCTGCTGTCTACGGCAGACGATTCCAATTCAATAAGTAACTCTGCCGTGCACGGCGGAAGATTCTAATTCTATAAGGAAGTCTGCCGTCTACGGCAGAAGGTTCTTATTGAACAAAGCAACTCTGCCGTCCACGGCAGAAGTATTAATTCAAAAAAGCAACTCTGCCGTCCACGGCAGAAGGTATCATTTCAAATACTACGGCAGACGATTCCATTTCAATAAGTACCTCTGCCGTGCACGGCGAAAGATTCCAATTCAAAAAAGCAACTCTGCCGTCTACGGCAGACAATTCCTATTCAATAAGTACCTCTGCCGTGCACGGCGGAAGATTCCAATTCAAAAAAGCAACTCTGCCGTCTACGGCAGAAGATTCCAATTCAATAAGTAACTCTGCCGTGCACGGCGGAAGAATCCAATTCTATAAGGAAGTCTGCCGTCTACGGCAGAAGGTTCTTATTCAACAAAGCAACTCTGCCGTCCACGGCATAAGTTTTAATTCAAAAAAGTAACTCTGCCGTTCACGGCAAAAGATACCATTTCAAATAAGCTACTCTGCCGTCTACGGCGGACGATTCCAATTCAATAAGTAACACTGCCGTGCATGGCGGAAGATTCCAATTCAACAAAGCAACTCTGCCGTCCACGGCAGAAGTTTTAATTCAAAAAAATAACTCTGCCGTTCACGGCAAAAGGTACCATTTCAAATAAGCTACTCTGCCGTCCACGGCAGACGATTCCAATTCAATAAGTAACTCTGCCGTGCACGGCGAAAGATTACAATTCTATAAGTAAGTCTGCCGTCTACGGCAGACGATTCCAATTCAATAAGTAACTCTGCCGTGCACGGCGGAAGATTCCAATTCTATAAGGAAGTCTGCCGTCTACGGCAGAAGGTTCTTATTCAACAAAGCAACTCTGCCGTCCACGGCAGAAGTTTTAATTCAAAAAAGCAACTCTGCCGTCCACGGCAGAAGGTATCATTTCAAAAAAGCAACTCTGCCGTCTACGGCAGACGATTCCAATTCAATAAGTAACTCTGCCGTGCACGGCGGAAGATTCCAATTCAAAAAAGCAACTCTGCCGTCTACGGCAGACGATTCCAATTCAATAAGTTACTCTGCCGTGCACGGCGGAAGATTCCAATTCTTTAAGGAAGTCTGCCGTCTACGGCAGAAGGTTCTTATTCAACAAAGCAACTCTGCCGTCCACGGCATAAGTTTTAATTCAAAAAACTGACTCTGCCGTTCACCGCAAAAGGTACCATTTCAAATAAGCTACTCTGCCGTCTACGGCGGACGATTCCAATTCAATAAGTAACACTGCCGTGCATGGCGGAAGATTCCAATTCAACAAAGCAACTCTGCCGTCCACGGCAGAAGTTTTAATTCAAAAAAATAACTCTGCCGTTCACGGCAAAAGGTACCATTTCAAATAAGCTACTCTGCCGTCCACGGCAGACGATTCCAATTCAATAAGTAACTCTGCCGTGCACGACGGAAGAATCCAATTCTATAAGGAAGTCTGCCGTCTACGGCAGAAGGTTCTTATTCAACAAAGCAACTCTGCCGTCCACGGCATAAGTTTTAATTCAAAAAAGTAACTCTGCCGTTCACGGCAAAAGATACCATTTCAAATAAGCTACTCTGCCGTCTACGGCGGACGATTCCAATTCAATAAGTAACACTGCCGTGCATGGCGGAAGATTCCAATTCAACAAAGCAACTCTGCCGTCCACGGCAGAAGTTTTAATTCAAAAAAATAACTCTGCCGTTCACGGCAAAAGGTACCATTTCAAATAAGCTACTCTGCCGTCCACGGCAGACGATTCCAATTCAATAAGTAACTCTGCCGTGCACGACGGAAGATTCCAATTCTATAAGGAAGTCTGCCGTCTACGGCAGAAGTTTTTATTCAACAAAGCAACTCTGCCGTCCACGGCAGAAGTTTTAATTCAAAAAAGCAACTCTGCCGTCCACGGCAGAAGGTATCATTTTAAATATGCTACTCTGTCGTCAACGGCGGACGATTCCAATTCAATAAGTACCTCTGCCGTGCACGGCGGAAGATTCCAATTCAAAAAAGCAACTCTGCCGTCTACGGCAGAAGATTCCAATTCAATAAGTAACTCCGCCGTGCACGGCGGAAGAATCCAATTCTATAAGGAAGTCTGCCGTCTACGGCAGAAGGTTCTTATTCAACAAAGCAACTCTGCCGTCCACGGCATAAGTTTAATTCAAAAAAGTAACTCTGCCGTTCACGGCAAAAGATACCATTTCAAATAAGCTACTCTGCCGTCTACGGCGGACGATTCCAATTCAATAAGTAACACTGCCGTGCACGGCGGAAGATTTCAATTCAACAAAGCAACTCTGCCGTCCACGGCAGAAGTTTTAATTCAAAAAAGTAACTCTGCCGTTCACGGCGAAAGGTACCATTTCAGATAAGCTACTCTGCCGTCTACGGCAGACGATTCCATTTCAATAAGTACCTCTGCCGTGCACGGCGGAAGATTCCAATTAAAAAAAGCAACTCTGCCGTCTACGGCAGACGATTCCAATTCAATAAGTAACTCTGCCGTGCACGGCGGAAAATTCTAATTCTATAAGGAAGTCTGCCGTCTACGGCAGAAGGTTCTTATTCAACAAAGCAACTCTGCCGTCCACGGCAGAAGTTTTAATTCAAAAAAGCAACTCTGCCGTCCACGGCAGAAGGTATCATTTCAAATAAGCTACTCTGCCGTCTACGGCAGACGATTCCATTTCAATAAGTACCTCTGCCGTGCACGGCGAAAGATTCCAATTCAAAAAAGCAACTCTGCCGTCTACGGCAGACGATTCCAATTCAATAAGTAACTCTGCCGTGCACGGCGGAAGATTCCAATTCTATAAGGAAGTCTGCCGTCTACGGCAGAAGTTTTTTATTCAACAAAGCAACTCTGCCGTCCACGGCAGAAGTTTTAATTCAAAAAAGCAACTCTGCTGTCCACGGCAGAAGGTATCATTTTAAATAAGCTACTCTGCCGTCAACGGCGGACGATTCCAATTCAATAAGTACCTCTGCCGTGCACGGCGGAAGATTCCAATTCAAAAAAGCAACTCTGCCGTCTACGGCAGAAGATTCCAATTCAATAAGTAACTCTGCCGTTGCTTTTTTGAATTGGAATCTTCCGCCGTGCACGGCAGAGGTACTTATTGAATTGGAATCGTCTGCCGTAGACGGCAGAGTAGCTTATTTGATATGATACCTTCTGCCGTGGACGGCAGAGTTGCTTTGTTGAATAAGAACCTTCTGCCGTAGACGGCAGACTTCCTTATAGAATTGGATTCTTCCGCCGTGCACGGCAGAGTTACTTATTGAATTGGAATCTTCTGCCGTAGACGGCAGAGTTGCTTTGTTGAATTGAAATCTTCCGCCGTGCACGGCAGTGTTACTTATTGAATTGGAATCGTCCGCCGTAGACGGCAGAGTAGCTTATTTGAAATGGTATCTTTTGCCGTGAACGGCAGAGTTACTTTTTTGAATTAAAACTTCTGCCGTGGACGGCAGAGTTGCTTTGTTGAATAAGAACCTTCTGCCGAAGACGGCAGACTTCCTTATAGAATTGGATTCTTCCGCCGTGCACGGCAGAGTTTCTTATTGAATTGGAATCTTCTGCCGTAGACGGCAGAGTTGCTTTTTTGAATTGGAATCTTCCGCCGTGCACGGCAGAGGTACTTATTGAATTGGAATCGTCTGCCGTAGACGGCAGAGTAGCTGATTTGAAATGATACCTTCTGCCGTGGACGGCAGAGTTGCTTTTTTGAATTAAAACTTCTGCCGTGGACGGCAGAGTTGCTTTGTTGAATTGGAATCTTCCGCCGTGCACGGCAGAGTTACTTATTGAATTGGAATCGTCTGCCGTAGACGGCAGAGTAGCTTATTTGAAATGGTACCTTTTGCCGTGAACGGCAGAGTCACTTTTTTGAATTAAAACTTATGCCGTGGACGGCAGAGTTGCTTTGTTGAATAAGAACCTTCTGCCGTAGACGGCAGACTTCCTTAAAGAATTGGAATCTTCCGCCGTGCACGGCAGAGTTACTTATTGAATTGGAATCATCTGCCGTAGACGGCAGAGTTGCTTTTTTGAAATGATACCTTCTGCCGTGGACGGCAGAGTTGCTTTTTTGAATTAAAACTTCTGCCGTGGACGGCAGAGTTGCTTTGTTGAATAAGAACCTTCTGCCGTAGACGGCAGACTTTCTTATAGAATTGGAATCTTCCGCCGTGCACGGCAGAGTTACTTATTGAATTGGAATCGTCTGCCGTAGACGGCAGACTTCCTTATAGAATTGTAATCTTTCGCCGTGCACGGCAGAGTTACTTATTGAATTGGAATCGTCTGCCGTGGACGGCAGAGTAGCTTATTTGAAATGGTACCTTTTGCCGTGAACGGCAGAGTTACTTTTTTGAATTAAAACTTCTGCCATGGACGGCAGAGTTGCTTTGTTGAATTGGAATCTTCCGCCATGCACGGCAGTGTTACTTATTGAATTGGAATCGTCCGCCGAAGACGGCAGAGTAGCTTATTTGAAATGGTATCTTTTGCCGTGAACGGCAGAGTTACTTTTTTGAATTAAAACTTATGCCGTGGACGGCAGAGTTGCTTTGTTGAATAAGAACCTTCTGCCGTAGACGGCAGACTTCCTTATAGAATTGGATTCTTCCGCCGTGCACGGCAGAGTTACTTATTGAATTGGAATCTTCTGCCGTAGACGGCAGAGTTGCTTTTTTGAATTGGAATCTTCCGCCGTGCACGGCAGAGGTACTTATTGAATAGGAATTGTCTGCCGTAGACGGCAGAGTTGCTTTTTTGAATTGGAATCTTTCGCCGTGCACGGCAGAGGTACTTATTGAAATGGAATCGTCTGCCGTAGACGGCAGAGTAGCTTATTTGAAATGATACCTTCTGCCGTGGACGGCAGAGTTGCTTTTTTGAATTAAAACTTCTGCCGTGGACGGCAGAGTTGCTTTGTTTAATAAGAACCTTCTGCCGTAGACGGCAGACTTCCTTATAGAATTAGAATCTTCCGCCGCGCACGGCAGAGTTACTTATTGAATTGGAATCGTCTGCCGTAGACAGCAGAGTTGCTTTTTTGAATTGGAATCTTCCGCCGTGCACGGCAGAGGTACTTATTGAAATGGAATCGTCTGCCGTAGACGGCAGAGTAGCTTATCTGAAATGGTACCTTTTGCCGTGAACGGCAGAGTTACTTTTTTGAATTAAAACTTCTGCCGTGGACGGCAGAGTTGCTTTGTTGAATAAAAAACTTCTGCCGTAGACAGCAGACTTCCTTATAGAATTGGAATCTTCCGCCGTGCACGGCAGAGTTACTTATTGAATTGGAATCGTCTGCCGTAGACGGCAGAGTTGCTTTTTTGAATTGGAATCTTTCGCCGTGCACGGCAGAGGTACTTATTGAAATGGAATCGTCTGCCGTAGACGGCAGAGTAGCTTATTTGAAATGATACCTTCTGCCGTGGACGGCAGAGTTGCTTTTTTAAATTAAAACTTCTGCCGTGGACGGCAGAGTTGCTTTGTTGAATAAGAACCTTCTGCCGTAGACGGCAGACTTCCTTATAGAATTGGAATCTTCCGCCGTGCACGGCAGTGTTACTTTTTGAATTGGAATCGTCTGCCGTAGACGGCAGACTTCCTTATAGAATTGTTATCTTTCGCCGTGCACGGCAGAGTTACTTTTTGAATTGGAATCGTCTGCCGTGGACGGCAGAGTAGCTTATTTGAAATGGTACCTTTTGCCGTGAACGGCAGAGTTACTTTTTTGAATTAAAACTTCTGCCGTGGACGGCAGAGTTGCTTTGTTGAATTGGAATCTTCCGCCGTGCACGGCAGTGTTACTTATTGAATTGGAATCGTCCGCCGTAGACGGCAGAGTAGCTTATTTGAAATGGTATCTTTTGCCGTGAACGGCAGAGTTACTTTTTTGAATTAAAACTTATGCCGTGGACGGCAGAGTTGCTTTGTTGAATAAGAACCTTCTGCCGTAGACGGCAGACTTCCTTATAGAATTGGATTCTTCCGCCGTGCACGGCGGAGTTACTTATTGAATTGGAATCGTCTGCCGTAGACGGCAGAGTTGCTTTTTTGAATAGGAATCTTCCGCCGTGCACGGCAGAGCTACTTATTGAATTGGAATCGTCCGCCGTTGACGGCAGAGTAGCTTATTTAAAATAATACCTTCTGCCGTGGACGGCAGAGTTGCTTTTTTGAATTAAAACTTCTGCCGTGGAAGGCAGAGTTGCTTTGTTGAATAAGAACCTTCTGCCATAGACGGCAGACTTCCTTATAGAATTGGAATCTTCCGCCGTGCACGGCAGAGTTACTTATTGATTTGGAATCGTCTGCCGTAGACGGCAGAGTAGCTTATTTAAAATGGTACCTTCTGCCGTGCCCGGCAGAGGTACTTATTAAATTGGAATCGTCCGCCGTTGACGGCAGAGTAGCTTATTTGAAATGATACCTTCTGCCGTGGACGGCAGAATTGCTTTTTTGAATTAAAACTTCTGCCGTGGACGGCAGAGTTGCTTTGTTGAATTGGAATCTTCCGCCGTGCACGGCAGTGTTACTTATTGAATTGGAATCGTCCGCCGTAGACGGCAGAGTAGCTTATTTGAAATGGTATCTTTTGCCGTGAACGGCAGAATTGCTTTTTTGAAATAAAACTTCTGCCGTGGACGGCAGAGTTGCTTTGTTGAATTGGAATCTTCCGCCGTGCACGGCAGTGTTACTTATTGAATTGGAATCGTCCGCCGAAGACGGCAGAGTAGCTTAGTTGGAATGATACCTTCTGCCGTGGACGGCAGAGTTGCTTTTTTGAACTAAAACTTCTGCCGTGGACGGCAGAGTTGCTTTGTTGAATTGGAATCTTCCGCCGTGCACGGCAGTGTTACTTATTGAATTGGAATCGTCCGCCGTAGACGGCAGAGTAGCTTAGTTGGAATGATACCTTCTGCCGTGGACGGCAGAGTTGCTTTTTTGAACTAAAACTTCTGCCGTGGACGGCAGAGTTACTTTTTTGAATTAAAACTTATGCCGTGGACGGCAGAGTTGCTTTGTTGAATAAGAACTTTCTGCCGTAGACGGCAGACTTCCTTATAGAATTGGAATCTTCCGCCGTGCACGGCAGAGTTACTTATTGAATTGGAATCGTCTGCCGTAGACGGCAGAGTTGCTTTTTTGAATTGGAATCTTCCGCCGTGCACGGCAGAGGTACTTATTGAATTGGAATCGTCTGCCGTAGACGGCAGAGTAGCTTATTTGAAATGGTACCTTTTGCCGTGAACGGCAGTTTTACTTTTTTGAATTAAAACTTATGCCGTGGACGGCAGCGTTGCTTTGTTGAAAAGGAACCTTCTGCCGTAGACGGCAGACTTCCTTATAGAATTGGAATCTTCCGCCGTGCACGGCAGAGTTACTTATTGAATTAAAATCGTCTGCCGTAGACGGCAGAGTTGCTTTTTTGAATTGGAATCTTCCGCCGTGCACGGCAGAGGTACTTATTGAAATGGAATCGTCTGCCGTAGACGGCAGAGTAGCTTATTTGAAATGGTACCTTTTGCCGTGAACGGCAGAGTTACTTTTTTGAATTAAAACTTCTGCCGTGGACGGCAGAGTTGCTTTGTTGAATTGGAATCTTCCGCCGTGCACGGCAGTGTTACTTATTGAATTGGAATCGTCCGCCGTAGACGGCAGAGTAGCTTATTTGAAATGGTATCTTTTGCCGTGAATGGCAGAGTTACTTTTTTGAATTAAAACTTCTGCCGTGGACGGCAGAGTTGCTTTGTTGAATAAGAACCTTCTGCCGTAGACGGCAGACTTCCTTATAGAATTGGATTCTTCCGCCGTGCACGGCAGAGTTACTTATTGAATTGGAATCTTCTGCCGTAGACGGCAGAGTTGCTTTTTTGAATTGGAATCTTCCGCCGTGCACGGCAGAGGTACTTATTGAATTGGAATCGTCCGCCGTTGACGGCAGAGTAGCTAATTTAAAATGATACCTTCTGCCGTGGACGGCAGAGTTGCTTTTTTGAATTAAAACTTCTGCCGTGGACGGCAGAGTTGCTTTGTTGAATAAAAAACTTCTGCCGTAGACGGCAGACTTCCTTATAGAATTGGAATCTTCCGCCGTGCACGGCAGAGTTACTTATTGAATTGGAATCGTCTGCCGTAGACGGCAGAGTTGCTTTGTTGAATTGAAATCTTCCGCCGTGCACGGCAGTGTAACTTATTGAATTGGAATCGTCCGCCGTAGACGGCAGAGTAGCTTATTTGAAATGGTATCTTTTGCCGTGAACGGCAGAGTTACTTTTTTGAATTAAAACTTCTGCCGTGGACGGCAGAGTTGCTTTGTTGAATAAGAACCTTCTGCCGTAGACGGCAGACTTCCTTATAGAATAGGATTCTTCCGCCGTGCACGGCAGAGTTACTTATTGAATTGGAATCTTCTGCCGTAGACGGCAGAATTGCTTTTTTGAATTGGAATCTTCCGCCGTGCACGGCAGAGGTACTTATTGAATTGGAATCGTCTGCCGTAGACGGCAGAGTAGCTTATTTGAAATGATACCTTCTGCCGTGGACGGCAGAGTTGCTTTTTTGAATTAAAACTTCTGCCGTGGACGGCAGAGTTGCTTTGTTGAATTGGAATCTTCCGCCGTGCACGGCAGAGTTACTTATTGAATTGGAATCGTCTGCCGTAGACGGCAGAGTAGCTTATTTGAAATGGTACCTTTTGCCGTGAACGGCAGAGTCAGTTTTTTGAATTAAAACTTATGCCGTGGACGGCAGAGTTGCTTTGTTGAATAAGAACCTTCTGCCGTAGACGGCAGACTTCCTTAAAGAATTGGAATCTTCCGCCGTGCACGGCAGAGTAACTTATTGAATTGGAATCGTCTGCCGTAGACGGCAGAGTTGCTTTTTTGAATTGGAATCTTCCGCCGTGCACGGCAGAGTTACTTATTGAATTGGAATCGTCTGCCGTAGACGGCAGAGTTGCTTTTTTGAAATGATACCTTCTGCCGTGGACGGCAGAGTTGCTTTTTTGAATTAAAACTTCTGCCGTGGACGGCAGAGTTGCTTTGTTGAATAAGAACCTTCTGCCGTAGACGGCAGACTTCCTTATAGAATTGGAATCTTCCGCCGTGCACGGCAGAGTTACTTATTGAATTGGAATCGTCTGCCGTAGACGGCAGACTTACTTATAGAATTGTAATCTTTCGCCGTGCACGGCAGAGTTACTTATTGAATTGGAATCGTCTGCCGTGGACGGCAGAGTAGCTTATTTGAAATGGTACCTTTTGCCGTGAACGGCAGAGTTATTTTTTTGAATTAAAACTTCTGCCGTGGACGGCAGAGTTGCTTTGTTGAATTGGAATCTTCCGCCATGCACGGCAGTGTTACTTATTGAATTGGAATCGTCCGCCGTAGACGGCAGAGTAGCTTATTTGAAATGGTATCTTTTGCCGTGAACGGCAGAGTTACTTTTTTGAATTAAAACTTATGCCGTGGACGGCAGAGTTGCTTTGTTGAATAAGAACCTTCTGCCGTAGACGGCAGACTTCCTTATAGAATTGGATTCTTCCGCCGTGCACGGCAGAGTTACTTATTGAATTGGAATCTTCTGCCATAGACGGCAGAGTTGCTTTTTTGAATTGGAATCTTCCGCCGTGCACGGCAGAGGTACTTATTGAATAGGAATTGTCTGCCGTAGACGGCAGAGTTGCTTTTTTGAATTGGAATCTTTCGCCGTGCACGGCAGAGGTACTTATTGAAATGGAATCGTCTGCCGTAGTATTTGAAATGATACCTTCTGCCGTGGACGGCAGAGTTGCTTTTTTGAATTAAAACTTCTGCCGTGGACGGCAGAGTTGCTTTGTTCAATAAGAACCTTCTGCCGTAGACGGCAGACTTCCTTATAGAATTAGAATCTTCCGCCGTGCACGGCAGAGTTACTTATTGAATTGGAATCGTCTGCCGTAGACAGCAGAGTTGCTTTTTTGAATTGGAATCTTCCGCCGTGCACGGCAGAGGTACTTATTGAAATGGAATCGTCTGCCGTAGACGGCAGAGTAGCTTATCTGAAATGGTACCTTTAGCCGTGAACGGCAGAGTTACTTTTTTGAATTAAAACTTCTGCCGTAGACGGCAGAGTTGCTTTGTTGAATAAGAACCTTCTGCCGTAGACGGCAGACTTCCTTATAGAATTGGATTCTTCCGCCGTGCACGGCAGAGTTACTTATTGAATTGGAATCTTCTGCCGTAGACGGCAGAGTTGCTTTTTTGAATTGGAATCTTCCGCCGTGCACGGCAGAGGTACTTATTGAATTGGAATCGTCTGCCGTAGACGGCAGAGTAGCTTATTTGATATGATACCTTCTGCCGTGGACGGCAGAGTTGCTTTGTTGAATAAGAACCTTCTGCCGTCTACGGCAGACGATTCCAATTCAATAAGTAACTCTGCCGTGCACGGCGGAAGATTCCAATTCTATAAGGAAGAGTTACTTTTTTGAATTAAAACTTCTGCCGTGGACGGCAGAGTTGCTTTGTTGAATTGGAATCTTCCGCCATGCACGGCAGTGTTACTTATTGAATTGGAATCGTCCGCCGTAGACGGCAGAGTAGCTTATTTGAAATGGTATCTTTTGCCGTGAACGGCAGAGTTACTTTTTTGAATTAAAACTTATGCCGTGGACGGCAGAGTTGCTTTGTTGAATGAGAACCTTCTGCCGTAGACGGCAGACTTCCTTATAGAATTGGATTCTTCCGCCGTGCACGGCAGAGTTACTTATTGAATTGGAATCTTCTGCCGTAGACGGCAGAGTTGCTTTTTTGAATTGGAATCTTCCGCCGTGCACGGCAGAGGTACTTATTGAAATTGAATCGTCTGCCGTAGACGGCAGAGTAGCTTATCTGAAATGGTACCTTTTGCCGTGAACGGCAGAGTTACTTTTTTGAATTAAAACTTCTGCCGTGGACGGCAGAGTTGCTTTGTTGAATAAGAACCTTCTGCCGTAGACGGCAGACTTCCTTATAGAATTAGAATCTTCCGCCGTGCACGGCAGAGTTACTTATTGAATTGGAATCGTCTGCCGTAGACAGCAGAGTTGCTTTTTTGAATTGGAATCTTCCGCCGTGCACGGCAGAGGTACTTATTGAAATTGAATCGTCTGCCGTAGACGGCAGAGTAGCTTATCTGAAATGGTACCTTTTGCCGTGAACGGCAGAGTTACTTTTTTGAATTAAAACTTCTGCCGTGGACGGCAGAGTTGCTTTGTTGAATAAAAAACTTCTGCCGTAGACAGCAGACTTCCTTATAGAATTGGAATCTTCCGCCGTGCACGGCAGAGTTACTTATTGAATTGGAATCGTCTGCCGTAGACGGCAGAGTAGCTTATTTGAAATGATACCTTCTGCCGTGGACGGCAGAGTTGCTTTTTTGAATTAAAACTTCTGCCGTGGACGGCAGAGTTGCTTTGTTGAATAAGAACCTTCTGCCGTAGACGGCAGACTTCCTTATAGAATTGGAATCTTCTGCCGTGCACGGCAGTGTTACTTTTTGAATTGGAATCGTCTGCCGTAGACGGCAGACTTCCTTATAGAATTGTTATCTTTCGCCGTGCACGGCAGAGTTGCTTTTTTGAATTAAAACTTCTGCCGTGGACGGCAGAGTTGCTTTGTTGAATAAGAACCTTCTGCCGTAGACGGCAGACTTCCTTATAGAATTGGAATCTTCCGCCGTGCACGGCAGTGTTACTTTTTGAATTGGAATCGTCTGCCGTAGACGGCAGACTTCCTTATAGAATTGTTATCTTTCGCCGTGCACGGCAGAGTTACTTTTTGAAATGGAATCGTCTGCCGTGGACGGCAGAGTAGCTTATTTGAAATGGTACCTTTTGCCGTGAACGGCAGAGTTACTTTTTTGAATTAAAACTTCTGCCGTGGACGGCAGAGTTGCTTTGTTGAATTGGAATCTTCCGCCGTGCACGGCAGTGTTACTTATTGAATTGGAATCGTCCGCCGTAGACGGCAGAGTAGCTTATTTGAAATGGTATCTTTTGCCGTGAACGGCAGAGTTACTTTTTTGAATTAAAACATATGCCGTGGACGGCAGAGTTGCTTTGTTGAATAAGAACCTTCTGCCGTAGACGGCAGACTTCCTTATAGAATTGGATTCTTCCGCCGTGCACGGCGGAGTTACTTATTGAATTGGAATCGTCTGCCGTAGACGGCAGAGTTGCTTTTTTGAATAAGAATCTTCCGCCGTGCACGGCAGAGCTACTTATTGAATTGGAATCGTCCGCCGTTGACGGCAGAGTAGCTTATTTAAAATAATACCTTCTGCCGTGGACGGCAGAGTTGCTTTTTTGAATTAAAACTTCTGCCGTGGAAGGCAGAGTTGCTTTGTTGAATAAGAACCTTCTGCCGTAGACGGCAGACTTCCTTATAGAATTGGAATCTTCCGCCGTGCACGGCAGAGTTACTTATTGATTTGGAATCGTCTGCCGTAGACGGCAGAGTAGCTTATTTAAAATGGTACCTTCTGCCGTGCCCGGCAGAGGTACTTATTAAATTGGAATCGTCCGCCGTTGACGGCAGAGTAGCTTATTTGAAATGATACCTTCTGCCGTGGACGGCAGAATTGCTTTTTTGAATTAAAACTTCTGCCGTGGACGGCAGAGTTGCTTTGTTGAATTGGAATCTTCCGCCGTGCACGGCAGTGTTACTTATTGAATTGGAATCGTCCGCCGTAGACGGCAGAGTAGCTTATTTGAAATGGTATCTTTTGCCGTGAACGGCAGAATTGCTTTTTTGAATTAAAACTTCTGCCGTGGACGGCAGAGTTGCTTTGTTGAATTGGAATCTTCCGCCGTGCACGGCAGTGTTACTTATTGAATTGGAATCGTCCGCCGAAGACGGCAGAGTAGCTTAGTCTGAATGATACCTTCTGCCGTGGACGGCAGAGTTGCTTTTTTGAACTAAAACTTCTGCCGTGGACGGCAGGGTTGCTTTGTTGAATTGGAATCTTCCGCCGTGCACGGCAGTGTTACTTATTGAATTGGAATCGTCCGCCGTAGACGGCAGAGTAGCTTAGTTGGAATGATACCTTCTGCCGTGGACGGCAGAGTTGCTTTTTTGAACTAAAACTTCTGCCGTGGACGGCAGAGTTACTTTTTTGAATTAAAACTTATGCCGTGGACGGCAGAGTTGCTTTGTTGAATAAGAACCTTCTGCCGTAGACGGCAGACTTCCTTATAGAATTGGAATCTTCCGCCGTGCACGGCAGTGTTACTTATTGAATTAAAATCGTCTGCCGTAGACGGCAGAGTTGCTTTTTTGAATTGGAATCTTCCGCCGTGCACGGCAGAGGTACTTTTTGAATTGAAATCGTCTGCCGTAGACGGCAGAGTAGCTTATTTGAAATGATACCTTCTGCCGTGGACGGCAGAATTGTTTTTTTGAATTAAAACTTCTGCCGTTGACGGCAGAGTTGCTTTGTTGAATTGGAATCGTCCGCCGTTGACGGCAGAGTAGCTTATTTGAAATGATACCTTCTGCCGTGGACGGCAGAATTGCTTTTTTGAATTAAAACTTATGCCGTGGACGGCAGCGTTGCTTTGTTGAAAAGGAACCTTCTGCCGTAGACGGCAGACTTCCTTATAGAATTGGAATCTTCCGCCGTGCACGGCAGAGTTACTTATTGAATTAAAATCGTCTGCCGTAGACGGCAGAGTTGCTTTTTTGAATTGGAATCTTCCGCCGTGCACGGCAGAGGTACTTTTTGAATTGGAATCGTCTGCCGTAGACGGCAGAGTAGCTTATTTGAAATGATACCTTCTGCCGTGGACGGCAGAATTGTTTTTTTGAATTAAAACTTCTGCCGTGGACGGCAGAGTTGCTTTGTTGAATTGGAATCTTCCGCCGTGCACGGCAGTGTTACTTATTGAATTGGAATCGTCCGCTGTAGACGGCAGAGTAGCTTATTTGAAATGGTATCTTTTGCCGTGAACGGCAGAGTTACTTTTTTGAATTAAAACTTATGCCGTGGACGGCAGAGTTGCTTTGTTGAATAAGAACCTTCTGCCGTAGACGGCAGACTTCCTTATAGAATTGGAATCTTCCGCCGTGCACGGCAGAGTTACTTATTGAATTGGAATCGTCTGCCGTAGACGGCAGAGTTGCTTTTTTGAATTGAAATCTTCCGCAGTACACGGCAGAGGTACCTATTGAATTCGAATCGTCCGCCGTTGACGGCAGAGTAGCTTATTCAAAATGATACCTTCTGCCGTGGACGGCAGAGTTGCTTTTTTGAATTAAAACTTCTGCCGTGGACGGCAGAGTTGCTTTGTTGAATTGGAATCTTCCGCCGTGCACGGCAGTGTTACTTATTGAATTGGAATCGTCCGCCGTAGACGGCAGAGTAGCTTATTTGAAATGGTATCTTTTGCCGTGAACGGCAGAGTTACTTTTTTTAAATTGAAACTTATGCCGTGGACGGCAGAGTTGCTTTGTTGAATAAGAACCTTCTGCCGTAGACGGCAGACTTCCTTATAGAATTGGAATCTTCCGCCGTGCACGGCAGAGTTACTTATTGAATTGGAATCGTCTGCCGTAGACGGCAGAGTTGCTTTTTTGAATTGGAATCTTCCGCCGTGCACGGCAGAGGTACTTATTGAATTGGAATCGTCTGCCGTAGACGGCAGAGTAGCTTGTTTGCAATCTGCCGTCCACGGCAGAAGGTATCATTTTAAATAAGCTACTCTGCCGTCTACGGCAGACGATTCCATTTCAATAAGTACCTCTGCCGTGCACGGCGAAAGATTCCAATTCAAAAAAGCAACTCTGCCGTCTACGGCAGACGATTCCAATTCAATAAGTAACTCTGCCGTGCACGGCGGAAGATTCCAATTCTATAAGGAAGTCTGCCGTCTACGGCAGAAGGTTCTTATTCAACAAAGCAACTCTGCCGTCCACGGCAGAAGTTTTAATTCAAAAAAGCAACTCTGCCGTCCACGGCAGAAGGTATCATTTCAAATAAGCTACTCTGCCGTCTACGGCAGACGATTCCATTTCAATAAGTACCTCTGCCGTGCACGGCGAAAGATTCCAATTCAAAAAAGCAACTCTGCCGTCTACGGCAGACAATTCCTATTCAATAAGTACCTCTGCCGTGCACGGCGGAAGATTCCAATTCAAAAAAGCAACTCTGCCGTCTACGGCAGAAGATTCCAATTCAATAAGTAACTCTGCCGTGCACGGCGGAAGAATCCAATTCTATAAGGAAGTCTGCCGTCTACGGCAGAAGGTTCTTATTCAACAAAGCAACTCTGCCGTCCACGGCATAAGTTTTAATTCAACAAAGTAACTCTGCCGTTCACGGCAAAAGATACCATTTCAAATAAGCTACTCTGCCGTCTACGGCGGACGATTCCAATTCAATAAGTAACACTGCCGTGCATGGCGGAAGATTCCAATTCAACAAAGCAACTCTGCCGTCCACGGCAGAAGTTTTAATTCAAAAAAGTAACTCTGCCGTTCACGGCAAAAGGTACCATTTCAGATAAGCTACTCTGCCGTCTACGGCAGACGATTCCATTTCAATAAGTACCTCTGCCGTGCACGGCGGAAGATTCCAATTCAAAAAAGCAACTCTGCTGTCCACGGCAGACGATTCCAATTCAATAAGTAACTCTGCCGTGCACGGCGGAAGATTCTAATTCTATAAGGAAGTCTGCCGTCTACGGCAGAAGGTTCTTATTCAACAAAGCAACTCTGCCGTCCACGGCAGAAGTTTTAATTCAAAAAAGCAACTCTGCCGTCCACGGCAGAAGGTATCATTTCAAATAAGCTACTCTGCCGTCTACGGCAGACGATTCCATTTCAATAAGTACCTCTGCCGTGCACGGCGAAAGATTCCAATTCAAAAAAGCAACTCTGCCGTCTACGGCAGACGATTCCAATTCAATAAGTAACTCTGCCGTGCATGGCGGAAGATTCCAATTCTATAAGGAAGTCTGCCGTCTACGGCAGAAGTTTTTTATTCAACAAAGCAACTCTGCCGTCCACGGCAGAAGTTTTAATTCAAAAAAGCAACTCTGCCGTCCACGGCAGAAGTTATCATTTTAAATAAGCTACTCTGCCGTCAACGGCGGACGATTCCAATTCAATAAGTACCTCTGCCGTGCACGGCAGAAGGTTCTTATTCAACAAAGCAACTCTGCCGTCCACGGCAGAAGTTTTAATTCAAAAAAGCAACTCTGCCGTCCACGGCAGAAGGTATCATTTCAAATAAGCTACTCTGCCGTCTACGGCAGACGATTCCATTTCAATAAGTACCTCTGCCGTGCACGGCGAAAGATTCCAATTCAAAAAAGCAACTCTGCCGTCTACGGCAGACAATTCCTATTCAATAAGTACCTCTGCCGTGCACGGCGGAAGATTCCAATTCAAAAAAGCAACTCTGCCGTCTACGGCAGAAGATTCCAATTCAATAAGTAACTCTGCCGTGCACGGCGGAAGAATCCAATTCTATAAGGAAGTCTGCCGTCTACGGCAGAAGGTTCTTATTCAACAAAGCAACTCTGCCGTCCACGGCATAAGTTTTAATTCAAAAAAGTAACTCTGCCGTTCACGGCAAAAGATACCATTTCAAATAAGCTACTCTGCCGTCTACGGCGGACGATTCCAATTCAATAAGTAACACTGCCGTGCATGGCGGAAGATTCCAATTCAACAAAGCAACTCTGCCGTCCACGGCAGAAGTTTTAATTCAAAAAAATAACTCTGCCGTTCACGGCAAAAGGTACCATTTCAAATAAGCTACTCTGCCGTCCACGGCTAACGATTCCAATTCAATAAGTAACTCTGCCGTGCACGGCGAAAGATTACAATTCTATAAGTAAGTCTGCCGTCTACGGCAGACGATTCCAATTCAATAAGTAACTCTGCCGTGCACGGCGGAAGATTCCAATTCTATAAGGAAGTCTGCCGTCTACGGCAGAAGGTTCTTATTCAACAAAGCAACTCTGCCGTCCACGGCAGAAGTTTTAATTCAAAAAAGCAACTCTGCCGTCCACGGCAGAAGGTATCATTTCAAAAAAGCAACTCTGCCGTCTACGGCAGACGATTCCAATTCAATAAGTAACTCTGCCGTGCACGGCGGAAGATTCCAATTCAAAAAAGCAACTCTGCCGTCTACGGCAGACGATTCCAATTCAATAAGTTACTCTGCCGTGCACGGCGGAAGATTCCAATTCTTTAAGGAAGTCTGCCGTCTACGGCAGAAGGTTCTTATTCAACAAAGCAACTCTGCCGTCCACGGCATAAGTTTTAATTCAAAAAACTGACTCTGCCGTTCACGGCAAAAGGTACCATTTCAAATAAGCTACTCTGCCGTCTACGGCAGACGATTCCAATTCAATAAGTAACTCTGCCGTGCACGGCGGAAGATTCCAATTCAACAAAGCAACTCTGCCGTCCACGGCAGAAGTTTTAATTCAAAAAAGCAACTCTGCCGTCCACGGCAGAAGGTATCATTTCAAATAAGCTACTCTGCCGTCTACGGCAGACGATTCCATTTCAATAAGTACCTCTGCCGTGCACGGCGAAAGATTCCAATTCAAAAAAGCAACTCTGCCGTCTACGGCAGACAATTCCTATTCAATAAGTACCTCTGCCGTGCACGGCGGAAGATTCCAATTCAAAAAAGCAACTCTGCCGTCTACGGCAGAAGATTCCAATTCAATAAGTAACTCTGCCGTGCACGGCGGAAGAATCCAATTCTATAAGGAAGTCTGCCGTCTACGGCAGAAGGTTCTTATTCAACAAAGCAACTCTGCCGTCCACGGCATAAGTTTTAATTCAAAAAAGTAACTCTGCCGTTCACGGCAAAAGATACCATTTCAAATAAGCTACTCTGCCGTCTACGGCGGACGATTCCAATTCAATAAGTAACACTGCCGTGCATGGCGGAAGATTCCAATTCAACAAAGCAACTCTGCCGTCCATGGCAGAAGTTTTAATTCAAAAAAGTAACTCTGCCGTTCACGGCAAAAGGTACCATTTCAAATAAGCTACTCTGCCGTCCACGGCAGACGATTCCAATTCAATAAGTAACTCTGCCGTGCACGGCGAAAGATTACAATTCTATAAGGAAGTCTGCCGTCTACGGCAGAAGGTTCTTATTCAACAAAGCAACTCTGCCGTCCACGGCAGAAGTTTTAATTCAAAAAAGCAACTCTGCCGTCCACGGCAGAAAGTATCATTTCAAAAAAGCAACTCTGCCGTCTACGGCAGACGATTCCAATTCAATAAGTAACTCTGCCGTGCACGGCGGAAGATTCCAATTCAAAAAAGCAACTCTGCCGTCTACGGCAGACGATTCCAATTCAATAAGTAACTCTGCCGTGCACGGCGGAAGATTCCAATTCTTTAAGGAAGTCTGCCGTCTACGGCAGAAGGTTCTTATTCAACAAAGCAACTCTGCCGTCCACGGCATAAGTTTTAATTCAAAAAAGTGACTCTGCCGTTCACGGCAAAAGGTACCATTTCAAATAAGCTACTCTGCCGTCTACGGCAGACGATTCCAATTCAATAAGTAACTCTGACGTGCACGGCGGAAGATTCCAATTCAACAAAGCAACTCTGCCGTCCACGGCAGAAGTTTTAATTCAAAAAAGCAACTCTGCCGTCCACGGCAGAAGGTATCATTTCAAATAAGCTACTCTGCCGTCTACGGCAGACGATTCCAATTCAATAAGTATCTCTGCCGTGCACGGCGGAAGATTCCAATTCAAAAAAGCAACTCTGCCGTCTACGGCAGAAGATTCCAATTCAATAAGTAACTCTGCCGTGCACGGCGGAAGAATCCAATTCTATAAGGAAGTCTGCCGTCTTCGGCAGAAGGTTCTTATTCAACAAAGCAACTCTGCCGTCCACGGCAGAGGTTTTAATTCAAAAAAGTAACTCTGCCGTTCACGGCAAAAGATACCATTTCAAATAAGCTACTCTGCCGTCTACGGCGGACGATTCCAATTCAATAAGTAACACTGCCGTGCACGGCGGAAGATTTCAATTCAACAAAGCAACTCTGCCGTCTACGGCAGAAGATTCCAATTCAATAAGTAACTCTGCCGTGCACGGCGGAAGAATCCAATTCTATAAGGAAGTCTGCCGTCTACGGCAGAAGGTTCTTATTCAACAAAGCAACTCTGCCGTCCACGGCAGAAGGTATCATATCAAATAAGCTACTCTGCCGTCTACGGCAGACGATTCCAATTCAATAAGTACCTCTGCCGTGCACAGCGGAAGATTCCAATTCAAAAAAGCAACTCTGCCGTCTACGGCAGAAGATTCCAATTCAATAAGTAACTCTGCCGTGCACGGCGGAAGAATCCAATTCTATAAGGAAGTCTGCCGTCTACGGCAGAAGGTTCTTATTCAACAAAGCAACTCTGCCGTCCACGGCAGAAGTTTTAATTCAAAAAAGTAACTCTGCCGTTCACGGCAAAAGGTACCATTTCAGATAAGCTACTCTGCCGTCTACGGCAGACGATTCCATTTCAATAAGTACCTCTGCCGTGCACGGCGGAAGATTCCAATTCAAAAACGCAACTCTGCTGTCTACGGCAGACGATTCCAATTCAATAAGTAACTCTGCCGTGCACGGCGGAAGATTCTAATTCTATAAGGAAGTCTGCCGTCTACGGCAGAAGGTTCTTATTCAACAAAGCAACTCTGCCGTCCACGGCAGAAGTTTTAATTCAAAAAAGCAACTCTGCCGTCCACGGCAGAAGGTATCATTTCAAATAAGCTACTCTGCCGTCTACGGCAGACGATTCCATTTCAATAAGTACCTCTGCCGTGCACGGCGAAAGATTCCAATTCAAAAAAGCAACTCTGCCGTCTACGGCAGACAATTCCTATTCAATAAGTACCTCTGCCGTGCACGGCGGAAGATTCCAATTCAAAAAAGCAACTCTGCCGTCTACGGCAGAAGATTCCAATTCAATAAGTAACTCTGCCGTGCACGGCGGAAGAATCCAATTCTATAAGGAAGTCTGCCGTCTACGGCAGAAGGTTCTTATTCAACAAAGCAACTCTGCCGTCCACGGCATAAGTTTTAATTCAACAAAGTAACTCTGCCGTTCACGGCAAAAGATACCATTTCAAATAAGCTACTCTGCCGTCTACGGCGGACGATTCCAATTCAATAAGTAACACTGCCGTGCATGGCGGAAGATTCCAATTCAACAAAGCAACTCTGCCGTCCACGGCAGAAGTTTTAATTCAAAAAAGTAACTCTGCCGTTCACGGCAAAAGGTACCATTTCAGATAAGCTACTCTGCCGTCTACGGCAGACGATTCCATTTCAATAAGTACCTCTGCCGTGCACGGCGGAAGATTCCAATTCAAAAAAGCAACTCTGCTGTCTACGGCAGACGATTCCAATTCAATAAGTAACTCTGCCGTGCACGGCGGAAGATTCTAATTCTATAAGGAAGTCTGCCGTCTACGGCAGAAGTTTTTTATTCAACAAAGCAACTCTGCCGTCCACGGCAGAAGTTTTAATTCAAAAAAGCAACTCTGCCGTCCACGGCAGAAGTTATCATTTTAAATAAGCTACTCTGCCGTCAACGGCGGACGATTCCAATTCAATAAGTACCTCTGCCGTCCACGGCGGAAGATTCCAATTCAAAAAAGCAACTCTGCCGTCTACGGCAGAAGATTCCAATTCAATAAGTAACTCTGCCGTGCACGGCGGAAGAATCCAATTCTATAAGGAAGTCTGCCGTCTACGGCAGAAGGTTCTTATTCAACAAAGCAACTCTGCCGTCCGCGGCAGAAGTTTTAATTCAAAAAATAACTCTGCCGTTCACGGCAAAAGGTACCATTTCAGATAAGCTACTCTGCCGTCTACGGCAGACGATTCCATTTCAATAAGTACCTCTGCCGTGCACGGCGGAAGAATCCAATTCAAAAAAGCAACTCTGCCGTCTACGGCAGACGATTCCAATTCAATAAGTAACTCTGCCGTGCACGGCGGAAGATTCCAATTCTATAAGGAAGTCTGCCGTCTACGGCAGAAGGTTCTTATTCAACAAAGCAACTCTGCCGTCCACGGCAGAAGTTTTAATTCAAAAAAGCAACTCTGCCGTCCACGGCAGAAGGTATCATTTCAAATAAGCTACTCTGCCGTCTACGGCAGACGATTCCAATTCAATAAGTAACTCTGCCGTGCACGGCGGAAGATTACAATTCTATAAGTAAGTCTGCCGTCTACGGCAGACGATTCCAATTCAATAAGTAACTCTGCCGTGCACGGCGGAAGATTCCAATTCTATAAGGAAGTCTGCCGTCTACGGCAGAAGTTTTTTATTCAACAAAGCAACTCTGCCGTCCACGGCAGAAGTTTTAATTCAAAAAAGCAACTCTACCGTCCACGGCAGAAGGTATCATTTTAAATAAGCTACTCTGCCGTCAACGGCGGACGATTCCAATTCAATAAGTACCTCTGCCGTGCACGGCGGAAGATTCCAATTCAAAAAAGCAACTCTGCCGTCTACGGCAGAAGATTCCTATTCAATAAGTAACTCTGCCGTGCACGGCGGAAGAATCCAATTCTATAAGGAAGTCTTCCGTCTACGGCAGAAGGTTCTTATTCAACAAAGCAACTCTGCCGTCCACGGCATAAGTTTTAATTCAAAAAAGTAACTCTGCCGTTCACGGCAAAAGATACCATTTCAAATAAGCTACTCTGCCGTCTACGGCGGACGATTCCAATTCAATAAGTAACACTGCCGTGCACGGCGAAAGATTCCAATTCAACAAAGCAACTCTGCCGTCCACGGCAGAAGTTTTAATTCAAAAAAGCAACTCTGCCGTCCACGGCAGAAGGTATCATTTTAAATAAGCTACTCTGCCGTCTACGGCAGACGATTCCATTTCAATAAGTACCTCTGCCGTGCACGGCGAAAGATTCCAATTCAAAAAAGCAACTCTGCCGTCTACGGCAGACGATTCCAATTCAATAAGTAACTCTGCCGTGCACGGCGGAAGATTCCAATTCTATAACAAAGTCTGCCGTCTACGGCAGAAGTTTTTTATTCAACAAAGAAACTCTGCCGTCCACGGCAGAAGTTTTAATTCAAAAAAGCAACTCTGCCGTCCACGGCAGAAGGTATCATTTTAAATAAGCTACTCTGCCGTCAACGGCGGACGATTCCAATTCAATAAGTACCTCTGCCGTGCACGGCGGAAGATTCCAATTCAAAAAAGCAACTCTGCCGTCTACGGCAGACGATTCCAATTCAATAAGTAACTCTGCCGTGCACGGCGGAAGATTCCAATTCTATAAGGAAGTCTGCCGTCTACGGCAGAAGGTTCTTATTCAACAAAGCAACTCTGCCGTCCACGGCAGAAGTTTTAATTCAAAAAAGTAACTCTGCCGTTCACGGCAAAAGATACCATTTCAAATAAGCTACTCTGCCGTCTACGGCGGACGATTCCAATTCAATAAGTAACACTGCCGAGCACGGCGGAAGATTCCAATTCAACAAAGCAACTCTGCCGTCCACGGCAGAAGTTTTAATTCAAAAAAGTAACTCTGCCGTTCACGGCAAAAGGTACCATTTCAAATAAGCTACTCTGCCGTCCACGGCAGACGATTCCAATTCAATAAGTAACTCTGCCGTGCACGGCGAAAGATTACAATTCTATAAGGAAGTCTGCCGTCTACGGCAGACGATTCCAATTCAATAAGTAACTCTGCCGTGCACGGCAGAAGTTTTAATTCAAAAAAGCAACTCTGCCGTCCACGGCAGAAGGTATCATTTTAAATAAGCTACTCTGCCGTCAACGGCGGACGATTCCAATTCAATAAGTACCTCTGCCGTGCACGGCGGAAGATTCCAATTCAAAAAAGCAACTCTGCCGTCTACGGCAGAAGATTCCTATTCAATAAGTAACTCTGCCGTGCACGGCGGAAGAATCCAATTCTATAAGGAAGTCTTCCGTCTACGGCAGAAGGTTCTTATTCAACAAAGCAACTCTGCCGTCCACGGCATAAGTTTTAATTCAAAAAAGTAACTCTGCCGTTCACGGCAAAAGATACCATTTCAAATAAGCTACTCTGCCGTCTACGGCGGACGATTCCAATTCAATAAGTAACACTGCCGTGCACGGCGAAAGATTCCAATTCAACAAAGCAACTCTGCCGTCCACGGCAGAAGTTTTAATTCAAAAAAGCAACTCTGCCGTCCACGGCAGAAGGTATCATTTCAAATAAGCTACTCTGCCGTCTACGGCAGACGATTCCATTTCAATAAGTACCTCTGCCGTGCACGGCGAAAGATTCCAATTCAAAAAAGCAACTCTGCCGTCTACGGCAGACGATTCCAATTCAATAAGTAACTCTGCCGTGCACGGCGGAAGATTCCAATTCTATAAGAAAGTCTGCCGTCTACGGCAGAAGTTTTTTATTCAACAAAGCAACTCTGCCGTCCACGGCAGAAGTTTTAATTCAAAAAAGCAACTCTGCCGTCCACGGCAGAAGGTATCATTTTAAATAAGCTACTCTGCCGTCAACGGCGGACGATTCCAATTCAATAAGTACCTCTGCCGTGCACGGCGGAAGATTCCAATTCAAAAAAGCAACTCTGCCGTCTACGGCAGACGATTCCAATTCAATAAGTAACTCTGCCGTGCACGGCGGAAGATTCCAATTCTATAAGGAAGTCTGCCGTCTACGGCAGAAGGTTCTTATTCAACAAAGCAACTCTGCCGTCCACGGCAGAAGTTTTAATTCAAAAAAGTAACTCTGCCGTTCACGGCAAAAGATACCATTTCAAATAAGCTACTCTGCCGTCTACGGCGGACGATTCCAATTCAATAAGTAACACTGCCGTGCACGGCGGAAGATTCCAATGCAACAAAGCAACTCTGCCGTCCACGGCAGAAGTTTTAATTCAAAAAAGTAACTCTGCCGTTCACGGCAAAAGGTACCATTTCAAATAAGCTACTCTGCCGTCCACGGCAGACGATTCCAATTCAATAAGTAACTCTGCCGTGCACGGCGAAAGATTACAATTCTATAAGGAAGTCTGCCGTCTACGGCAGACGATTCCAATTCAATAAGTAACTCTGCCGTGCACGGCGGAAGATTCCAATTCTATAAGGAAGTCTGCCGTCTACGGCAGAAGGTTCTTATTCAACAAAGCATTTCTGCCGTCCACGGCAGAAGTTTTAATTCAAAAAAGTAACTCTGCCGTTCACGGCAAAAGTTACCACTTCAAATAAGCTACTCTGCCGTCCACGGCAGACGATTCCAATTCAATAAGTAACTCTGCCGTGCACGGCGAAAGATTACAATTCTATAAGGAAGTCTGCCGTCTACGGCAAAAGATACCATTTCAAATAAGCTACTCTGCCGTCTACGGCGGACGATTCCAATTCAATAAGTAACACTGCCGTGCACGGCGGAAGATTCCAATTCAACAAAGCAACTCTGCCGTCCACGGCAGAAGTTTTAATTCAAAAAAGCAACTCTGCCGTCCACGGCAGAAGGTATCATTTCAAACAAGCTACTCTGCCGTCTACGGCAGACGATTCCAATTCAATAAGTACCTCTGCCGTGCACGGCGGAAGATTCCAATTCAAAAAAGCAACTCTGCCGTCTACGGCAGACGATTCCAATTCAATAAGTAACTCTGCCGTGCACGGCGGAAGATTCCAATTCTATAAGGAAGTCTGCCGTCTACGGCAGAAGGTTCTTATTCAACAAAGCAACTCTGCCGTCCACGGCATAAGTTTTAATTTAAAAAAAGTAACTCTGCCGTTCACGGCAAAAGATACCATTTCAAATAAGCTACTCTGCCGTCTACGGCGGACGATTCCAATTCAATAAGTAACACTGCCGTGCACGGCGGAAGATTCCAATTCAACAAAGCAACTCTGCCGTCCACGGCAGAAGGTATCATTTTAAATAAGCTACTCTGCCGTCTACGGCAGACGATTCCATTTCAATAAGTACCTCTGCCGTGCACGGCGAAAGATTCCAATTCAAAAAAGCAACTCTGCCGTCTACGGCAGACGATTCCAATTCAATAAGTAACTCTGCCGTGCACGGCGGAAGATTCCAATTCTATAACAAAGTCTGCCGTCTACGGCAGAAGTTTTTTATTCAACAAAGAAACTCTGCCGTCCACGGCAGAAGTTTTAATTCAAAAAAGCAACTCTGCCGTCCACGGCAGAAGGTATCATTTTAAATAAGCTACTCTGCCGTCAACGGCGGACGATTCCAATTCAATAAGTACCTCTGCCGTGCACGGCGGAAGATTCCAATTCAAAAAAGCAACTCTGCCGTCTACGGCAGACGATTCCAATTCAATAAGTAACTCTGCCGTGCACGGCGGAAGATTCCAATTCTATAAGGAAGTCTGCCGTCTACGGCAGAAGGTTCTTATTCAACAAAGCAACTCTGCCGTCCACGGCAGAAGTTTTAATTCAAAAAAGTAACTCTGCCGTTCACGGCAAAAGATACCATTTCAAATAAGCTACTCTGCCGTCTACGGCGGACGATTCCAATTCAATAAGTAACACTGCCGAGCACGGCGGAAGATTCCAATTCAACAAAGCAACTCTGCCGTCCACGGCAGAAGTTTTAATTCAAAAAAGTAACTCTGCCGTTCACGGCAAAAGGTACCATTTCAAATAAGCTACTCTGCCGTCCACGGCAGACGATTCCAATTCAATAAGTAACTCTGCCGTGCACGGCGAAAGATTACAATTCTATAAGGAAGTCTGCCGTCTACGGCAGACGATTCCAATTCAATAAGTAACTCTGCCGTGCACGGCAGAAGTTTTAATTCAAAAAAGCAACTCTGCCGTCCACGGCAGAAGGTATCATTTTAAATAAGCTACTCTGCCGTCAACGGCGGACGATTCCAATTCAATAAGTACCTCTGCCGTGCACGGCGGAAGATTCCAATTCAAAAAAGCAACTCTGCCGTCTACGGCAGAAGATTCCTATTCAATAAGTAACTCTGCCGTGCACGGCGGAAGAATCCAATTCTATAAGGAAGTCTTCCGTCTACGGCAGAAGGTTCTTATTCAACAAAGCAACTCTGCCGTCCACGGCATAAGTTTTAATTCAAAAAAGTAACTCTGCCGTTCACGGCAAAAGATACCATTTCAAATAAGCTACTCTGCCGTCTACGGCGGACGATTCCAATTCAATAAGTAACACTGCCGTGCACGGCGAAAGATTCCAATTCAACAAAGCAACTCTGCCGTCCACGGCAGAAGTTTTAATTCAAAAAAGCAACTCTGCCGTCCACGGCAGAAGGTATCATTTCAAATAAGCTACTCTGCCGTCTACGGCAGACGATTCCATTTCAATAAGTACCTCTGCCGTGCACGGCGAAAGATTCCAATTCAAAAAAGCAACTCTGCCGTCTACGGCAGACGATTCCAATTCAATAAGTAACTCTGCCGTGCACGGCGGAAGATTCCAATTCTATAAGAAAGTCTGCCGTCTACGGCAGAAGTTTTTTATTCAACAAAGCAACTCTGCCGTGGACGGCAGAAGTTTTAATTCAAAAAAGCAACTCTGCCGTCCACGGCAGAAGGTATCATTTTAAATAAGCTACTCTGCCGTCAACGGCGGACGATTCCAATTCAATAAGTACCTCTGCCGTGCACGGCGGAAGATTCCAATTCAAAAAAGCAACTCTGCCGTCTACGGCAGACGATTCCAATTCAATAAGTAACTCTGCCGTGCACGGCGGAAGATTCCAATTCTATAAGGAAGTCTGCCGTCTACGGCAGAAGGTTCTTATTCAACAAAGCAACTCTGCCGTCCACGGCAGAAGTTTTAATTCAAAAAAGTAACTCTGCCGTTCACGGCAAAAGATACCATTTCAAATAAGCTACTCTGCCGTCTACGGCGGACGATTCCAATTCAATAAGTAACACTGCCGTGCACGGCGGAAGATTCCAATGCAACAAAGCAACTCTGCCGTCCACGGCAGAAGTTTTAATTCAAAAAAGTAACTCTGCCGTTCACGGCAAAAGGTACCATTTCAAATAAGCTACTCTGCCGTCCACGGCAGACGATTCCAATTCAATAAGTAACTCTGCCGTGCACGGCGAAAGATTACAATTCTATAAGGAAGTCTGCCGTCTACGGCAGACGATTCCAATTCAATAAGTAACTCTGCCGTGCACGGCGGAAGATTCCAATTCTATAAGGAAGTCTGCCGTCTACGGCAGAAGGTTCTTATTCAACAAAGCATTTCTGCCGTCCACGGCAGAAGTTTTAATTCAAAAAAGTAACTCTGCCGTTCACGGCAAAAGTTACCACTTCAAATAAGCTACTCTGCCGTCCACGGCAGACGATTCCAATTCAATAAGTAACTCTGCCGTGCACGGCGAAAGATTACAATTCTATAAGGAAGTCTGCCGTCTACGGCAAAAGATACCATTTCAAATAAGCTACTCTGCCGTCTACGGCGGACGATTCCAATTCAATAAGTAACACTGCCGTGCACGGCGGAAGATTCCAATTCAACAAAGCAACTCTGCCGTCCACGGCAGAAGTTTTAATTCAAAAAAGCAACTCTGCCGTCCACGGCAGAAGGTATCATTTCAAACAAGCTACTCTGCCGTCTACGGCAGACGATTCCAATTCAATAAGTACCTCTGCCGTGCACGGCGGAAGATTCCAATTCAAAAAAGCAACTCTGCCGTCTACGGCAGACGATTCCAATTCAATAAGTAACTCTGCCGTGCACGGCGGAAGATTCCAATTCTATAAGGAAGTCTGCCGTCTACGGCAGAAGGTTCTTATTCAACAAAGCAACTCTGCCGTCCACGGCATAAGTTTTAATTTAAAAAAAGTAACTCTGCCGTTCACGGCAAAAGATACCATTTCAAATAAGCTACTCTGCCGTCTACGGCGGACGATTCCAATTCAATAAGTAACACTGCCGTGCACGGCGGAAGATTCCAATTCAACAAAGCAACTCTGCCGTCCACGGCAGAAGTTTTAATTCAAAAAAGCAACTCTGCCGTCCACGGCAGAAGGTATCATTTTGAATAAGCTACTCTGCCGTCAACGGCGGACGATTCGAATTCAATAGGTACCTCTGCCGTGTACTGCGGAAGATTTCAATTCAAAAAAGCAACTCTGCCGTCTACGGCAGACGATTCCAATTCAATAAGTAACTCTGCCGTGCACGGCGGAAGATTCCAATTCTATAAGGAAGTCTGCCGTCTACGGCAGAAGGTTCTTATTCAACAAAGCAACTCTGCCGTCCACGGCATAAGTTTTAATTCAAAAAAGTAACTCTGCCGTTCACGGCAAAAGATACCATTTCAAATAAGCTACTCTGCCGTCTACAGCGGACGATTCCAATTCAATAAGTAACACTGCCGTGCACGGCGGAAGATTCCAATTCAACAAAGCAACTCTGCCGTCCACGGCAGAAGTTTTAATTCAAAAAAACAATTCTGCCGTCCACGGCAGAAGGTATCATTTCAAATAAGCTACTCTGCCGTCTACGGCAGACGATTCCAATTCAAAAAGTACCTCTGCCGTGCACGGCGGAAGATTCCAATTCAAAAAAGCAACTCTGCCGTCTACGGCAGACGATTTTAATTCAATAAGTAACTCTGCCGTGCACGGCAGAAGATTCCAATTCTATAAGGAAGTCTGCCGTCTACGGCAGAAGGTTCCTTTTCAACAAAGCAACGCTGCCGTCCACGGCATAAGTTTTAATTCAAAAAAGCAATTCTGCCGTCCACGGCAGAAGGTATCATTTCAAATAAGCTACTCTGCCGTCAACGGCGGACGATTCCAATTCAACAAAGCAACTCTGCCGTCAACGGCAGAAGTTTTAATTCAAAAAAACAATTCTGCCGTCCACGGCAGAAGGTATCATTTCAAATAAGCTACTCTGCCGTCTACGGCAGACGATTTCAATTCAAAAAGTACCTCTGCCGTGCACGGCGGAAGATTCCAATTCAAAAAAGCAACTCTGCCGTCTACGGCAGACGATTTTAATTCAATAAGTAACACTGCCGTGCACGGCGGAAGATTCCAATTCTATAAGGAAGTCTGCCGTCTACGGCAGAAGGTTCTTATTCAACAAAGCAACTCTGCCGTCCACGGCATAAGTTTTAATTCAAAAAAGTAACTCTGCCGTCCACGGCAGAAGTTTTAGTTCAAAAAAGCAACTCTGCCGTCCACGGCAGAAGGTATCATTCCAACTAAGCTACTCTGCCGTCTACGGCGGATGATTCCAATTCAATAAGTAACACTGCCGTGCACGGCGGAAGATTCCAATTCAACAAAGCAACCCTGCCGTCCACGGCAGAAGTTTTAGTTCAAAAAAGCAACTCTGCCGTCCACGGCAGAAGGTATCATTCAGACTAAGCTACTCTGCCGTCTTCGGCGGACGATTCCAATTCAATAAGTAACACTGCCGTGCACGGCGGAAGATTCCAATTCAACAAAGCAACTCTGCCGTCCACGGCAGAAGTTTTAATTCAAAAAAGCAATTCTGCCGTTCACGGCAAAAGATACCATTTCAAATAAGCTACTCTGCCGTCTACGGCGGACGATTCCAATTCAATAAGTAACACTGCCGTGCACGGCGGAAGATTCCAATTCAACAAAGCAACTCTGCCGTCCACGGCAGAAGTTTTAATTCAAAAAAGCAATTCTGCCGTCCACGGCAGAAGGTATCATTTCAAATAAGCTACTCTGCCGTCAACGGCGGACGATTCCAATTTAATAAGTACCTCTGCCGGGCACGGCAGAAGGTACCATTTTAAATAAGCTACTCTGCCGTCTACGGCAGACGATTCCAAATCAATAAGTAACTCTGCCGTGCACGGCGGAAGATTCCAATTCTATAAGGAAGTCTGCCGTCTACGGCAGAAGGTTCTTATTCAACAAAGCAACTCTGCCTTCCACGGCAGAAGTTTTAATTCAAAAAAGCAACTCTGCCGTCCACGGCAGAAGGTATTATTTTAAATAAGCTACTCTGCCGTCAACGGCGGACGATTCCAATTCAATAAGTAGCTCTGCCGTGCACGGCGGAAGATTCTTATTCAAAAAAGCAACTCTGCCGTCTACGGCAGACGATTCCAATTCAATAAGTAACTCCGCCGTGCACGGCGGAAGAATCCAATTCTATAAGGAAGTCTGCCGTCTACGGCAGAAGGTTCTTATTCAACAAAGCAACTCTGCCGTCCACGGCATATGTTTTAATTCAAAAAAGTAACTCTGCCGTTCACGGCAAAAGATACCATTTCAAATAAGCTACTCTGCCGTCTACGGCGGACGATTCCAATTCAATAAGTAACACTGCCGTGCACGGCGGAAGATTCCAATTCAACAAAGCAACTCTGCCGTCCACGGCAGAAGTTTTAATTCAAAAAAGTAACTCTGCCGTTCACGGCAAAAGGTACCATTTCAAATAAGCTACTCTGCCGTCCACGGCAGACGATTCCATTTCAAAAAGTAACTCTGCCGTGCACGGCGAAAGATAACAATTCTATAAGGAAGTCTGCCGTCTACGGCAGACGATTCCAATTCAAAAAGTAACACTGCCGTGCACGGCGGAAGATTCCAATTCTATAAGGAAGTCTGCCGTCTACGGCAGAAGGTTCTTATTCAACAAAGCAACTCTGCCGTCCACGGCAGAAGTTTTAATTCAAAAAAGCAACTCTGCCGTGCACGGCGAAAGATAACAATTCTATAAGGAAGTCTGCCGTCTACGGCAGACGATTCCAATTCAAAAAGTAACACTGCCGTGCACGGCAGAAGATTCCAATTCTATAAGGAAGTCTGCCGTCTACGGCAGAAGGTTCTTATTCAACAAAGCAACTCTGCCGTCCACGGCAGAAGTTTTAATTCAAAAAAGCAACTCTGCCGTCCACGGCAGAAGGTATCATTTCAAATAAGCTACTCTGCCGTCTACGGCAGACGATTCCAATTCAATAAGTAACTCTGCCGTGCACGGCGGAAGATTCCAATTCTATAAGGAAGTCTGCTGTCTACGGCAGAAGTTTTTTATTCAACAAAGCAACTCTGCCGTCCACGGCAGAAGTTTTAATTCAAAAAAGTAACTCTGCCGTTCACGGCAAAAGGTACCATTTCAGATAAGCTACTCTGCCGTCTACGGCAGACGATTCAATTTCAATAAGTACCTCTGCCGTGCACGGCGGAAGATTCCAATTCAAAAACGGCAGAGTTACTTTTTTGAATTAAAACTTCTGCCGTGGACGGCAGAGTTGCTTTGTTGAATTGGAATCTTCCGCCATGCACGGCAGTGTTACTTATTGAATTGGAATCGTCCGCCGTAGACGGCAGAGTAGCTTATTTGAAATGGTATCTTTTGCCGTGAACGGCAGAGTTACTTTTTTGAATTAAAACTTATGCCGTGGACGGCAGAGTTGCTTTGTTGAATGAGAACCTTCTGCCGTAGACGGCAGACTTCCTTATAGAATTGGATTCTTCCGCCGTGCACGGCAGAGTTACTTATTGAATTGGAATCTTCTGCCGTAGACGGCAGAGTTGCTTTTTTGAATTGGAATCTTCCGCCGTGCACGGCAGAGGTACTTATTGAAATTGAATCGTCTGCCGTAGACGGCAGAGTAGCTTATCTGAAATGGTACCTTTTGCCGTGAACGGCAGAGTTACTTTTTTGAATTAAAACTTCTGCCGTGGACGGCAGAGTTGCTTTGTTGAATAAGAACCTTCTGCCGTAGACGGCAGACTTCCTTATAGAATTAGAATCTTCCGCCGTGCACGGCAGAGTTACTTATTGAATTGGAATCGTCTGCCGTAGACAGCAGAGTTGCTTTTTTGAATTGGAATCTTCCGCCGTGCACGGCAGAGGTACTTATTGAAATTGAATCGTCTGCCGTAGACGGCAGAGTAGCTTATCTGAAATGGTACCTTTTGCCGTGAACGGCAGAGTTACTTTTTTGAATTAAAACTTCTGCCGTGGACGGCAGAGTTGCTTTGTTGAATAAAAAACTTCTGCCGTAGACAGCAGACTTCCTTATAGAATTGGAATCTTCCGCCGTGCACGGCAGAGTTACTTATTGAATTGGAATCGTCTGCCGTAGACGGCAGAGTAGCTTATTTGAAATGATACCTTCTGCCGTGGACGGCAGAGTTGCTTTTTTGAATTAAAACTTCTGCCGTGGACGGCAGAGTTGCTTTGTTGAATAAGAACCTTCTGCCGTAGACGGCAGACTTCCTTATAGAATTGGAATCTTCTGCCGTGCACGGCAGTGTTACTTTTTGAATTGGAATCGTCTGCCGTAGACGGCAGACTTCCTTATAGAATTGTTATCTTTCGCCGTGCACGGCAGAGTTGCTTTTTTGAATTAAAACTTCTGCCGTGGACGGCAGAGTTGCTTTGTTGAATAAGAACCTTCTGCCGTAGACGGCAGACTTCCTTATAGAATTGGAATCTTCCGCCGTGCACGGCAGTGTTACTTTTTGAATTGGAATCGTCTGCCGTAGACGGCAGACTTCCTTATAGAATTGTTATCTTTCGCCGTGCACGGCAGAGTTACTTTTTGAAATGGAATCGTCTGCCGTGGACGGCAGAGTAGCTTATTTGAAATGGTACCTTTTGCCGTGAACGGCAGAGTTACTTTTTTGAATTAAAACTTCTGCCGTGGACGGCAGAGTTGCTTTGTTGAATTGGAATCTTCCGCCGTGCACGGCAGTGTTACTTATTGAATTGGAATCGTCCGCCGTAGACGGCAGAGTAGCTTATTTGAAATGGTATCTTTTGCCGTGAACGGCAGAGTTACTTTTTTGAATTAAAACATATGCCGTGGACGGCAGAGTTGCTTTGTTGAATAAGAACCTTCTGCCGTAGACGGCAGACTTCCTTATAGAATTGGATTCTTCCGCCGTGCACGGCGGAGTTACTTATTGAATTGGAATCGTCTGCCGTAGACGGCAGAGTTGCTTTTTTGAATAAGAATCTTCCGCCGTGCACGGCAGAGCTACTTATTGAATTGGAATCGTCCGCCGTTGACGGCAGAGTAGCTTATTTAAAATAATACCTTCTGCCGTGGACGGCAGAGTTGCTTTTTTGAATTAAAACTTCTGCCGTGGAAGGCAGAGTTGCTTTGTTGAATAAGAACCTTCTGCCGTAGACGGCAGACTTCCTTATAGAATTGGAATCTTCCGCCGTGCACGGCAGAGTTACTTATTGATTTGGAATCGTCTGCCGTAGACGGCAGAGTAGCTTATTTAAAATGGTACCTTCTGCCGTGCCCGGCAGAGGTACTTATTAAATTGGAATCGTCCGCCGTTGACGGCAGAGTAGCTTATTTGAAATGATACCTTCTGCCGTGGACGGCAGAATTGCTTTTTTGAATTAAAACTTCTGCCGTGGACGGCAGAGTTGCTTTGTTGAATTGGAATCTTCCGCCGTGCACGGCAGTGTTACTTATTGAATTGGAATCGTCCGCCGTAGACGGCAGAGTAGCTTATTTGAAATGGTATCTTTTGCCGTGAACGGCAGAATTGCTTTTTTGAATTAAAACTTCTGCCGTGGACGGCAGAGTTGCTTTGTTGAATTGGAATCTTCCGCCGTGCACGGCAGTGTTACTTATTGAATTGGAATCGTCCGCCGAAGACGGCAGAGTAGCTTAGTCTGAATGATACCTTCTGCCGTGGACGGCAGAGTTGCTTTTTTGAACTAAAACTTCTGCCGTGGACGGCAGGGTTGCTTTGTTGAATTGGAATCTTCCGCCGTGCACGGCAGTGTTACTTATTGAATTGGAATCGTCCGCCGTAGACGGCAGAGTAGCTTAGTTGGAATGATACCTTCTGCCGTGGACGGCAGAGTTGCTTTTTTGAACTAAAACTTCTGCCGTGGACGGCAGAGTTACTTTTTTGTATTAAAACTTATGCCGTGGACGGCAGAGTTGCTTTGTTGAATAAGAACCTTCTGCCGTAGACGGCAGACTTCCTTATAGAATTGGAATCTTCCGCCGTGCACGGCAGTGTTACTTATTGAATTAAAATCGTCTGCCGTAGACGGCAGAGTTGCTTTTTTGAATTGGAATCTTCCGCCGTGCACGGCAGAGGTACTTTTTGAATTGAAATCGTCTGCCGTAGACGGCAGAGTAGCTTATTTGAAATGATACCTTCTGCCGTGGACGGCAGAATTGTTTTTTTGAATTAAAACTTCTGCCGTTGACGGCAGAGTTGCTTTGTTGAATTGGAATCGTCCGCCGTTGACGGCAGAGTAGCTTATTTGAAATGATACCTTCTGCCGTGGACGGCAGAATTGCTTTTTTGAATTAAAACTTATGCCGTGGACGGCAGCGTTGCTTTGTTGAAAAGGAACCTTCTGCCGTAGACGGCAGACTTCCTTATAGAATTGGAATCTTCCGCCGTGCACGGCAGAGTTACTTATTGAATTAAAATCGTCTGCCGTAGACGGCAGAGTTGCTTTTTTGAATTGGAATCTTCCGCCGTGCACGGCAGAGGTACTTTTTGAATTGGAATCGTCTGCCGTAGACGGCAGAGTAGCTTATTTGAAATGATACCTTCTGCCGTGGACGGCAGAATTGTTTTTTTGAATTAAAACTTCTGCCGTGGACGGCAGAGTTGCTTTGTTGAATTGGAATCTTCCGCCGTGCACGGCAGTGTTACTTATTGAATTGGAATCGTCCGCTGTAGACGGCAGAGTAGCTTATTTGAAATGGTATCTTTTGCCGTGAACGGCAGAGTTACTTTTTTGAATTAAAACTTATGCCGTGGACGGCAGAGTTGCTTTGTTGAATAAGAACCTTCTGCCGTAGACGGCAGACTTCCTTATAGAATTGGAATCTTCCGCCGTGCACGGCAGAGTTACTTATTGAATTGGAATCGTCTGCCGTAGACGGCAGAGTTGCTTTTTTGAATTGAAATCTTCCGCAGTACACGGCAGAGGTACCTATTGAATTCGAATCGTCCGCCGTTGACGGCAGAGTAGCTTATTCAAAATGATACCTTCTGCCGTGGACGGCAGAGTTGCTTTTTTGAATTAAAACTTCTGCCGTGGACGGCAGAGTTGCTTTGTTGAATTGGAATCTTCCGCCGTGCACGGCAGTGTTACTTATTGAATTGGAATCGTCCGCCGTAGACGGCAGAGTAGCTTATTTGAAATGGTATCTTTTGCCGTGAACGGCAGAGTTACTTTTTTTAAATTAAAACTTATGCCGTGGACGGCAGAGTTGCTTTGTTGAATAAGAACCTTCTGCCGTAGACGGCAGACTTCCTTATAGAATTGGAATCTTCCGCCGTGCACGGCAGAGTTACTTATTGAATTGGAATCGTCTGCCGTAGACGGCAGAGTTGCTTTTTTGAATTGGAATCTTCCGCCGTGCACGGCAGAGGTACTTATTGAATTGGAATCGTCTGCCGTAGACGGCAGAGTAGCTTGTTTGCAATCTGCCGTCCACGGCAGAAGGTATCATTTTAAATAAGCTACTCTGCCGTCTACGGCAGACGATTCCATTTCAATAAGTACCTCTGCCGTGCACGGCGAAAGATTCCAATTCAAAAAAGCAACTCTGCCGTCTACGGCAGACGATTCCAATTCAATAAGTAACTCTGCCGTGCACGGCGGAAGATTCCAATTCTATAAGGAAGTCTGCCGTCTACGGCAGAAGGTTCTTATTCAACAAAGCAACTCTGCCGTCCACGGCAGAAGTTTTAATTCAAAAAAGCAACTCTGCCGTCCACGGCAGAAGGTATCATTTCAAATAAGCTACTCTGCCGTCTACGGCAGACGATTCCATTTCAATAAGTACCTCTGCCGTGCACGGCGAAAGATTCCAATTCAAAAAAGCAACTCTGCCGTCTACGGCAGACAATTCCTATTCAATAAGTACCTCTGCCGTGCACGGCGGAAGATTCCAATTCAAAAAAGCAACTCTGCCGTCTACGGCAGAAGATTCCAATTCAATAAGTAACTCTGCCGTGCACGGCGGAAGAATCCAATTCTATAAGGAAGTCTGCCGTCTACGGCAGAAGGTTCTTATTCAACAAAGCAACTCTGCCGTCCACGGCATAAGTTTTAATTCAACAAAGTAACTCTGCCGTTCACGGCAAAAGATACCATTTCAAATAAGCTACTCTGCCGTCTACGGCGGACGATTCCAATTCAATAAGTAACACTGCCGTGCATGGCGGAAGATTCCAATTCAACAAAGCAACTCTGCCGTCCACGGCAGAAGTTTTAATTCAAAAAAGTAACTCTGCCGTTCACGGCAAAAGGTACCATTTCAGATAAGCTACTCTGCCGTCTACGGCAGACGATTCCATTTCAATAAGTACCTCTGCCGTGCACGGCGGAAGATTCCAATTCAAAAAAGCAACTCTGCTGTCTACGGCAGACGATTCCAATTCAATAAGTAACTCTGCCGTGCACGGCGGAAGATTCTAATTCTATAAGGAAGTCTGCCGTCTACGGCAGAAGGTTCTTATTCAACAAAGCAACTCTGCCGTCCACGGCAGAAGTTTTAATTCAAAAAAGCAACTCTGCCGTCCACGGCAGAAGGTATCATTTCAAATAAGCTACTCTGCCGTCTACGGCAGACGATTCCATTTCAATAAGTACCTCTGCCGTGCACGGCGAAAGATTCCAATTCAAAAAAGCAACTCTGCCGTCTACGGCAGACGATTCCAATTCAATAAGTAACTCTGCCGTGCATGGCGGAAGATTCCAATTCTATAAGGAAGTCTGCCGTCTACGGCAGAAGTTTTTTATTCAACAAAGCAACTCTGCCGTCCACGGCAGAAGTTTTAATTCAAAAAAGCAACTCTGCCGTCCACGGCAGAAGTTATCATTTTAAATAAGCTACTCTGCCGTCAACGGCGGACGATTCCAATTCAATAAGTACCTCTGCCGTGCACGGCAGAAGGTTCTTATTCAACAAAGCAACTCTGCCGTCCACGGCAGAAGTTTTAATTCAAAAAAGCAACTCTGCCGTCCACGGCAGAAGGTATCATTTCAAATAAGCTACTCTGCCGTCTACGGCAGACGATTCCATTTCAATAAGTACCTCTGCCGTGCACGGCGAAAGATTCCAATTCAAAAAAGCAACTCTGCCGTCTACGGCAGACAATTCCTATTCAATAAGTACCTCTGCCGTGCACGGCGGAAGATTCCAATTCAAAAAAGCAACTCTGCCGTCTACGGCAGAAGATTCCAATTCAATAAGTAACTCTGCCGTGCACGGCGGAAGAATCCAATTCTATAAGGAAGTCTGCCGTCTACGGCAGAAGGTTCTTATTCAACAAAGCAACTCTGCCGTCCACGGCATAAGTTTTAATTCAAAAAAGTAACTCTGCCGTTCACGGCAAAAGATACCATTTCAAATAAGCTACTCTGCCGTCTACGGCGGACGATTCCAATTCAATAAGTAACACTGCCGTGCATGGCGGAAGATTCCAATTCAACAAAGCAACTCTGCCGTCCACGGCAGAAGTTTTAATTCAAAAAAATAACTCTGCCGTTCACGGCAAAAGGTACCATTTCAAATAAGCTACTCTGCCGTCCACGGCTAACGATTCCAATTCAATAAGTAACTCTGCCGTGCACGGCGAAAGATTACAATTCTATAAGTAAGTCTGCCGTCTACGGCAGACGATTCCAATTCAATAAGTAACTCTGCCGTGCACGGCGGAAGATTCCAATTCTATAAGGAAGTCTGCCGTCTACGGCAGAAGGTTCTTATTCAACAAAGCAACTCTGCCGTCCACGGCAGAAGTTTTAATTCAAAAAAGCAACTCTGCCGTCCACGGCAGAAGGTATCATTTCAAAAAAGCAACTCTGCCGTCTACGGCAGACGATTCCAATTCAATAAGTAACTCTGCCGTGCACGGCGGAAGATTCCAATTCAAAAAAGCAACTCTGCCGTCTACGGCAGACGATTCCAATTCAATAAGTTACTCTGCCGTGCACGGCGGAAGATTCCAATTCTTTAAGGAAGTCTGCCGTCTACGGCAGAAGGTTCTTATTCAACAAAGCAACTCTGCCGTCCACGGCATAAGTTTTAATTCAAAAAACTGACTCTGCCGTTCACGGCAAAAGGTACCATTTCAAATAAGCTACTCTGCCGTCTACGGCAGACGATTCCAATTCAATAAGTAACTCTGCCGTGCACGGCGGAAGATTCCAATTCAACAAAGCAACTCTGCCGTCCACGGCAGAAGTTTTAATTCAAAAAAGCAACTCTGCCGTCCACGGCAGAAGGTATCATTTCAAATAAGCTACTCTGCCGTCTACGGCAGACGATTCCATTTCAATAAGTACCTCTGCCGTGCACGGCGAAAGATTCCAATTCAAAAAAGCAACTCTGCCGTCTACGGCAGACAATTCCTATTCAATAAGTACCTCTGCCGTGCACGGCGGAAGATTCCAATTCAAAAAAGCAACTCTGCCGTCTACGGCAGAAGATTCCAATTCAATAAGTAACTCTGCCGTGCACGGCGGAAGAATCCAATTCTATAAGGAAGTCTGCCGTCTACGGCAGAAGGTTCTTATTCAACAAAGCAACTCTGCCGTCCACGGCATAAGTTTTAATTCAAAAAAGTAACTCTGCCGTTCACGGCAAAAGATACCATTTCAAATAAGCTACTCTGCCGTCTACGGCGGACGATTCCAATTCAATAAGTAACACTGCCGTGCATGGCGGAAGATTCCAATTCAACAAAGCAACTCTGCCGTCCATGGCAGAAGTTTTAATTCAAAAAAGTAACTCTGCCGTTCACGGCAAAAGGTACCATTTCAAATAAGCTACTCTGCCGTCCACGGCAGACGATTCCAATTCAATAAGTAACTCTGCCGTGCACGGCGAAAGATTACAATTCTATAAGGAAGTCTGCCGTCTACGGCAGAAGGTTCTTATTCAACAAAGCAACTCTGCCGTCCACGGCAGAAGTTTTAATTCAAAAAAGCAACTCTGCCGTCCACGGCAGAAAGTATCATTTCAAAAAAGCAACTCTGCCGTCTACGGCAGACGATTCCAATTCAATAAGTAACTCTGCCGTGCACGGCGGAAGATTCCAATTCAAAAAAGCAACTCTGCCGTCTACGGCAGACGATTCCAATTCAATAAGTAACTCTGCCGTGCACGGCGGAAGATTCCAATTCTTTAAGGAAGTCTGCCGTCTACGGCAGAAGGTTCTTATTCAACAAAGCAACTCTGCCGTCCACGGCATAAGTTTTAATTCAAAAAAGTGACTCTGCCGTTCACGGCAAAAGGTACCATTTCAAATAAGCTACTCTGCCGTCTACGGCAGACGATTCCAATTCAATAAGTAACTCTGACGTGCACGGCGGAAGATTCCAATTCAACAAAGCAACTCTGCCGTCCACGGCAGAAGTTTTAATTCAAAAAAGCAACTCTGCCGTCCACGGCAGAAGGTATCATTTCAAATAAGCTACTCTGCCGTCTACGGCAGACGATTCCAATTCAATAAGTATCTCTGCCGTGCACGGCGGAAGATTCCAATTCAAAAAAGCAACTCTGCCGTCTACGGCAGAAGATTCCAATTCAATAAGTAACTCTGCCGTGCACGGCGGAAGAATCCAATTCTATAAGGAAGTCTGCCGTCTTCGGCAGAAGGTTCTTATTCAACAAAGCAACTCTGCCGTCCACGGCAGAGGTTTTAATTCAAAAAAGTAACTCTGCCGTTCACGGCAAAAGATACCATTTCAAATAAGCTACTCTGCCGTCTACGGCGGACGATTCCAATTCAATAAGTAACACTGCCGTGCACGGCGGAAGATTTCAATTCAACAAAGCAACTCTGCCGTCTACGGCAGAAGATTCCAATTCAATAAGTAACTCTGCCGTGCACGGCGGAAGAATCCAATTCTATAAGGAAGTCTGCCGTCTACGGCAGAAGGTTCTTATTCAACAAAGCAACTCTGCCGTCCACGGCAGAAGGTATCATATCAAATAAGCTACTCTGCCGTCTACGGCAGACGATTCCAATTCAATAAGTACCTCTGCCGTGCACAGCGGAAGATTCCAATTCAAAAAAGCAACTCTGCCGTCTACGGCAGAAGATTCCAATTCAATAAGTAACTCTGCCGTGCACGGCGGAAGAATCCAATTCTATAAGGAAGTCTGCCGTCTACGGCAGAAGGTTCTTATTCAACAAAGCAACTCTGCCGTCCACGGCAGAAGTTTTAATTCAAAAAAGTAACTCTGCCGTTCACGGCAAAAGGTACCATTTCAGATAAGCTACTCTGCCGTCTACGGCAGACGATTCCATTTCAATAAGTACCTCTGCCGTGCACGGCGGAAGATTCCAATTCAAAAACGCAACTCTGCTGTCTACGGCAGACGATTCCAATTCAATAAGTAACTCTGCCGTGCACGGCGGAAGATTCTAATTCTATAAGGAAGTCTGCCGTCTACGGCAGAAGGTTCTTATTCAACAAAGCAACTCTGCCGTCCACGGCAGAAGTTTTAATTCAAAAAAGCAACTCTGCCGTCCACGGCAGAAGGTATCATTTCAAATAAGCTACTCTGCCGTCTACGGCAGACGATTCCATTTCAATAAGTACCTCTGCCGTGCACGGCGAAAGATTCCAATTCAAAAAAGCAACTCTGCCGTCTACGGCAGACAATTCCTATTCAATAAGTACCTCTGCCGTGCACGGCGGAAGATTCCAATTCAAAAAAGCAACTCTGCCGTCTACGGCAGAAGATTCCAATTCAATAAGTAACTCTGCCGTGCACGGCGGAAGAATCCAATTCTATAAGGAAGTCTGCCGTCTACGGCAGAAGGTTCTTATTCAACAAAGCAACTCTGCCGTCCACGGCATAAGTTTTAATTCAACAAAGTAACTCTGCCGTTCACGGCAAAAGATACCATTTCAAATAAGCTACTCTGCCGTCTACGGCGGACGATTCCAATTCAATAAGTAACACTGCCGTGCATGGCGGAAGATTCCAATTCAACAAAGCAACTCTGCCGTCCACGGCAGAAGTTTTAATTCAAAAAAGTAACTCTGCCGTTCACGGCAAAAGGTACCATTTCAGATAAGCTACTCTGCCGTCTACGGCAGACGATTCCATTTCAATAAGTACCTCTGCCGTGCACGGCGGAAGATTCCAATTCAAAAAAGCAACTCTGCTGTCTACGGCAGACGATTCCAATTCAATAAGTAACTCTGCCGTGCACGGCGGAAGATTCTAATTCTATAAGGAAGTCTGCCGTCTACGGCAGAAGTTTTTTATTCAACAAAGCAACTCTGCCGTCCACGGCAGAAGTTTTAATTCAAAAAAGCAACTCTGCCGTCCACGGCAGAAGTTATCATTTTAAATAAGCTACTCTGCCGTCAACGGCGGACGATTCCAATTCAATAAGTACCTCTGCCGTCCACGGCGGAAGATTCCAATTCAAAAAAGCAACTCTGCCGTCTACGGCAGAAGATTCCAATTCAATAAGTAACTCTGCCGTGCACGGCGGAAGAATCCAATTCTATAAGGAAGTCTGCCGTCTACGGCAGAAGGTTCTTATTCAACAAAGCAACTCTGCCGTCCGCGGCAGAAGTTTTAATTCAAAAAAGTAACTCTGCCGTTCACGGCAAAAGGTACCATTTCAGATAAGCTACTCTGCCGTCTACGGCAGACGATTCCATTTCAATAAGTACCTCTGCCGTGCACGGCGGAAGAATCCAATTCAAAAAAGCAACTCTGCCGTCTACGGCAGACGATTCCAATTCAATAAGTAACTCTGCCGTGCACGGCGGAAGATTCCAATTCTATAAGGAAGTCTGCCGTCTACGGCAGAAGGTTCTTATTCAACAAAGCAACTCTGCCGTCCACGGCAGAAGTTTTAATTCAAAAAAGCAACTCTGCCGTCCACGGCAGAAGGTATCATTTCAAATAAGCTACTCTGCCGTCTACGGCAGACGATTCCAATTCAATAAGTAACTCTGCCGTGCACGGCGGAAGATTACAATTCTATAAGTAAGTCTGCCGTCTACGGCAGACGATTCCAATTCAATAAGTAACTCTGCCGTGCACGGCGGAAGATTCCAATTCTATAAGGAAGTCTGCCGTCTACGGCAGAAGGTTCTTATTCAACAAAGCAACTCTGCCGTCCACGGCAGAAGTTTTAATTCAAAAAAGCAACTCTGCCGTCCACGGCAGAAGGTATCATTTCAAATAAGCTACTCTGCCGTCCACGGCTAACGATTCCAATTCAATAAGTAACTCTGCCGTGCACGGCGAAAGATTACAATTCTATAAGTAAGTCTGCCGTCTACGGCAGACGATTCCAATTCAATAAGTAACTCTGCCGTGCACGGCGGAAGATTCCAATTCTATAAGGAAGTCTGCCGTCTACGGCAGAAGGTTCTTATTCAACAAAGCAACTCTGCCGTCCACGGCAGAAGTTTTAATTCAAAAAAGCAACTCTGCCGTCCACGGCAGAAGGTATCATTTCAAAAAAGCAACTCTGCCGTCTACGGCAGACGATTCCAATTCAATAAGTAACTCTGCCGTGCACGGCGGAAGATTCCAATTCAAAAAAGCAACTCTGCCGTCTACGGCAGACGATTCCAATTCAATAAGTTACTCTGCCGTGCACGGCGGAAGATTCCAATTCTTTAAGGAAGTCTGCCGTCTACGGCAGAAGGTTCTTATTCAACAAAGCAACTCTGCCTTCCACGGCAGAAGTTTTAATTCAAAAAAGCAACTCTGCCGTCCACGGCAGAAGGTATTATTTTAAATAAGCTACTCTGCCGTCAACGGCGGACGATTCCAATTCAATAAGTAGCTCTGCCGTGCACGGCGGAAGATTCTTATTCAAAAAAGCAACTCTGCCGTCTACGGCAGACGATTCCAATTCAATAAGTAACTCCGCCGTGCACGGCGGAAGAATCCAATTCTATAAGGAAGTCTGCCGTCTACGGCAGAAGGTTCTTATTCAACAAAGCAACTCTGCCGTCCACGGCATATGTTTTAATTCAAAAAAGTAACTCTGCCGTTCACGGCAAAAGATACCATTTCAAATAAGCTACTCTGCCGTCTACGGCGGACGATTCCAATTCAATAAGTAACACTGCCGTGCATGGCGGAAGATTCCAATTCAACAAAGCAACTCTGCCGTCCACGGCAGAAGTTTTAATTCAAAAAAGTAACTCTGCCGTTCACGGCAAAAGGTACCATTTCAAATAAGCTACTCTGCCGTCCACGGCAGACGATTCCATTTCAAAAAGTAACTCTGCCGTGCACGGCGAAAGATAACAATTCTATAAGGAAGTCTGCCGTCTACGGCAGACGATTCCAATTCAAAAAGTAACACTGCCGTGCACGGCGGAAGATTCCAATTCTATAAGGAAGTCTGCCGTCTACGGCAGAAGGATCTTATTCAACAAAGCAACTCTGCCGTCCACGGCAGAAGTTTTAATTCAAAAAAGTAACTCTGCCGTTCACGGCAAAAGGTACCATTTCAGATAAGCTACTCTGCCGTCTACGGCAGACGATTCAATTTCAATAAGTACCTCTGCCGTGCACGGCGGAAGATTCCAATTCAAAAAAGCAACTCTGCCGTCTACGGCAGAAGATTCCAATTCAATAAGTAACTCTGCCGTGCACGGCGGAAGAATCCAATTCTATAAGGAAGTCTGCCGTCTACGGCAGAAGGTTCTTATTCAACAAAGCAACTCTGCCGTCCACGGCATAAGTTTTAATTCAAAAAAGTAACTCTGCCGTTCACGGCAAAAGATACCATTTCAAATAAGCTACTCTGCCGTCTACGGCGGACGATTCCAATTCAATAAGTAACACTGCCGTGCATGGCGGAAGATTCCAATTCAACAAAGCAACTCTGCCGTCCACGGCAGAAGTTTTAATTCAAAAAAGTAACTCTGCCGTTCACGGCAAAAGGTACCATTTCAGATAAGCTACTCTGCCGTCTACGGCAGACGATTCCAATTCAATAAGTACCTCTGCCGTGCACGGCGGAAGATTCCAATTCAAAAAAGCAACTCTGCTGTCTACGGCAGACGATTCCAATTCAATAAGTAACTCTGCCGTGCACGGCGGAAGATTCCAATTCTATAAGGCAGTCTGCCGTCTACGGCAGAAGGTTCTTATTCAACAAAGCAACTCTGCCGTCCACGGCAGAAGTTTTAATTCAAAAAAGTAACTCTGCCGTTCACGGCAAAAGGTACCATTTCAGAAAAGCTACTCTGCCGTCTACGGCAGACGATTCCATTTCAATAAGTTCCTCTGCCGTGCACGGCGGACGATTCCAATTCAATAAGTACCTCTGCCGTGCACGGCGGAAGATTACAATTCAAAAAAGCAACTCTGCCGTCTACGGCAGAAGATTCCAATTCAATAAGTAACTCTGCCGTGCACGGCGGAAGAATCCAATTCTATAAGGAAGTCTGCCGTCTACGGCAGAAGGTTCTTATTCAACAAAGCAACTCTGCCGTCCACGGCTGAAGTTTTAATTAAAAAAAGTAACTCTGCCGTTCACGGCAAAAGGTACCATTTAAGATAAGCTACTCTGCCATCTACGGCAGACGATTCCATTTCAATAAGTACCTCTGCCGTGCACGGCGGAAGATTCCAATTCAAAAAAGCAACTCTGCCGTCTACGGCAGACGATTCCATCTCAATAAGTAACTCTGCCGTGCACGGCGGAAGATTCCAATTCTATAAGGAAGTCTGCCGTCTACGGCAGAAGGTTCTTATTCAACAAAGCAACTCTGCCGTCCACGGCAGAAGTTTTAATTCAAAAAAGCAAATCTGCCGTCCACGGCACAAGGTATCATTTCAAATAAGCTACTCTGCCATCTATGGCAGACGATTCCATTTCAATAAGTACCTCTGCCGTGCACGGCGGACGATTATAATTCAATAAGTACCTCTGCCGTGCACGGCGGAAGATTCCAATTCAAAAAAGCAACTCTGCCGTCTACGGCAGAAAATTCCAATTCAATAAGTAACTCTGCCGTGCACGGCGGAAGAATCCAATTCTATAAGGAAGTCTGCCGTCTACGGCAGAAGGTTCTTATTCAACAAAGCAACTCTGCCGTCCACGGCAGAAGTTTTAATTCAAAAAAGCAACTCTGCCGTCCACGGCAGAAGGTATCATTTTAAATAAGCTACTCTGCCGTCAACGGCGGACGATTCCAATTCAATAACTACCTCTGCCGTGCACGGCGGAAGATTCCAATTCAAAAAAGCATTTCTGCCGTCTACGGCAGAAGATTCCAATTCAATAAGTAACTCTGCCGTGCACGGCGGAAGTTTTAATTCAAAAAAGTAACTCTGCCGTTCACGGCAAAAGGTACCATTTCAGATAAGCTACTCTGCCGTCTACGGCAGACGATTCCATTTCAATAAGTACCTCTGCCGTGCACGGCGGAAGATTCCAATTCAAAAAAGCAACTCTGCCGTCTACGGCAGACGATTCCAATTCAATATGTAACTCTGCCGTGCACGGCGGAAGATTCCAATTCTATAAGGAAGTCTGCCGTCTACGGCAGAAGGTTCTTATTCAACAAAGCAACTCTGCCGTCCACGGCAGAAGTTTTAATTCAAAAAAGCAACTCTGCCGTCCACGGCAGAAGGTATCATTTCAAATAAGCTACTCTGCCGTCCACGGCTAACGATTCCAATTCAATAAGTAACTCTGCCGTGCACGGCGAAAGATTACAATTCTATAAGTAAGTCTGCCGTCTACGGCAGACGATTCCAATTCAATAAGTAACTCTGCCGTGCACGGCGGAAGATTCCAATTCTATAAGGAAGTCTGCCGTCTACGGCAGAAGGTTCTTATTCAACAAAGCAACTCTGCCGTCCACGGCAGAAGTTTTAATTCAAAAAAGCAACTCTGCCGTCCACGGCAGAAGGTATCATTTCAAAAAAGCAACTCTGCCGTCTACGGCAGACGATTCCAATTCAATAAGTAACTCTGCCGTGCACGGCGGAAGATTCCAATTCAAAAAAGCAACTCTGCCGTCTACGGCAGACGATTCCAATTCAATAAGTTACTCTGCCGTGCACGGCGGAAGATTCCAATTCTTTAAGGAAGTCTGCCGTCTACGGCAGAAGGTTCTTATTCAACAAAGCAACTCTGCCTTCCACGGCAGAAGTTTTAATTCAAAAAAGCAACTCTGCCGTCCACGGCAGAAGGTATTATTTTAAATAAGCTACTCTGCCGTCAACGGCGGACGATTCCAATTCAATAAGTAGCTCTGCCGTGCACGGCGGAAGATTCTTATTCAAAAAAGCAACTCTGCCGTCTACGGCAGACGATTCCAATTCAATAAGTAACTCCGCCGTGCACGGCGGAAGAATCCAATTCTATAAGGAAGTCTGCCGTCTACGGCAGAAGGTTCTTATTCAACAAAGCAACTCTGCCGTCCACGGCATATGTTTTAATTCAAAAAAGTAACTCTGCCGTTCACGGCAAAAGATACCATTTCAAATAAGCTACTCTGCCGTCTACGGCGGACGATTCCAATTCAATAAGTAACACTGCCGTGCATGGCGGAAGATTCCAATTCAACAAAGCAACTCTGCCGTCCACGGCAGAAGTTTTAATTCAAAAAAGTAACTCTGCCGTTCACGGCAAAAGGTACCATTTCAAATAAGCTACTCTGCCGTCCACGGCAGACGATTCCATTTCAAAAAGTAACTCTGCCGTGCACGGCGAAAGATAACAATTCTATAAGGAAGTCTGCCGTCTACGGCAGACGATTCCAATTCAAAAAGTAACACTGCCGTGCACGGCGGAAGATTCCAATTCTATAAGGAAGTCTGCCGTCTACGGCAGAAGGATCTTATTCAACAAAGCAACTCTGCCGTCCACGGCAGAAGTTTTAATTCAAAAAAGTAACTCTGCCGTTCACGGCAAAAGGTACCATTTCAGATAAGCTACTCTGCCGTCTACGGCAGACGATTCAATTTCAATAAGTACCTCTGCCGTGCACGGCGGAAGATTCCAATTCAAAAAAGCAACTCTGCCGTCTACGGCAGAAGATTCCAATTCAATAAGTAACTCTGCCGTGCACGGCGGAAGAATCCAATTCTATAAGGAAGTCTGCCGTCTACGGCAGAAGGTTCTTATTCAACAAAGCAACTCTGCCGTCCACGGCATAAGTTTTAATTCAAAAAAGTAACTCTGCCGTTCACGGCAAAAGATACCATTTCAAATAAGCTACTCTGCCGTCTACGGCGGACGATTCCAATTCAATAAGTAACACTGCCGTGCATGGCGGAAGATTCCAATTCAACAAAGCAACTCTGCCGTCCACGGCAGAAGTTTTAATTCAAAAAAGTAACTCTGCCGTTCACGGCAAAAGGTACCATTTCAGATAAGCTACTCTGCCGTCTACGGCAGACGATTCCAATTCAATAAGTACCTCTGCCGTGCACGGCGGAAGATTCCAATTCAAAAAAGCAACTCTGCTGTCTACGGCAGACGATTCCAATTCAATAAGTAACTCTGCCGTGCACGGCGGAAGATTCCAATTCTATAAGGCAGTCTGCCGTCTACGGCAGAAGGTTCTTATTCAACAAAGCAACTCTGCCGTCCACGGCAGAAGTTTTAATTCAAAAAAGTAACTCTGCCGTTCACGGCAAAAGGTACCATTTCAGAAAAGCTACTCTGCCGTCTACGGCAGACGATTCCATTTCAATAAGTTCCTCTGCCGTGCACGGCGGACGATTCCAATTCAATAAGTACCTCTGCCGTGCACGGCGGAAGATTACAATTCAAAAAAGCAACTCTGCCGTCTACGGCAGAAGATTCCAATTCAATAAGTAACTCTGCCGTGCACGGCGGAAGAATCCAATTCTATAAGGAAGTCTGCCGTCTACGGCAGAAGGTTCTTATTCAACAAAGCAACTCTGCCGTCCACGGCTGAAGTTTTAATTAAAAAAAGTAACTCTGCCGTTCACGGCAAAAGGTACCATTTAAGATAAGCTACTCTGCCATCTACGGCAGACGATTCCATTTCAATAAGTACCTCTGCCGTGCACGGCGGAAGATTCCAATTCAAAAAAGCAACTCTGCCGTCTACGGCAGACGATTCCATCTCAATAAGTAACTCTGCCGTGCACGGCGGAAGATTCCAATTCTATAAGGAAGTCCGCCGTCTACGGCAGAAGGTTCTTATTCAACAAAGCAACTCTGCCGTCCACGGCAGAAGTTTTAATTCAAAAAAGCAAATCTGCCGTCCACGGCACAAGGTATCATTTCAAATAAGCTACTCTGCCATCTATGGCAGACGATTCCATTTCAATAAGTACCTCTGCCGTGCACGGCGGACGATTATAATTCAATAAGTACCTCTGCCGTGCACGGCGGAAGATTCCAATTCAAAAAAGCAACTCTGCCGTCTACGGCAGAAAATTCCAATTCAATAAGTAACTCTGCCGTGCACGGCGGAAGAATCCAATTCTATAAGGAAGTCTGCCGTCTACGGCAGAAGGTTCTTATTCAACAAAGCAACTCTGCCGTCCACGGCAGAAGTTTTAATTCAAAAAAGCAACTCTGCCGTCCACGGCAGAAGGTATCATTTTAAATAAGCTACTCTGCCGTCAACGGCGGACGATTCCAATTCAATAACTACCTCTGCCGTGCACGGCGGAAGATTCCAATTCAAAAAAGCATTTCTGCCGTCTACGGCAGAAGATTCCAATTCAATAAGTAACTCTGCCGTGCACGGCGGAAGTTTTAATTCAAAAAAGTAACTCTGCCGTTCACGGCAAAAGGTACCATTTCAGATAAGCTACTCTGCCGTCTACGGCAGACGATTCCATTTCAATAAGTACCTCTGCCGTGCACGGCGGAAGATTCCAATTCAAAAAAGCAACTCTGCCGTCTACGGCAGACGATTCCAATTCAATATGTAACTCTGCCGTGCACGGCGGAAGATTCCAATTCTATAAGGAAGTCTGCCGTCTACGGCAGAAGGTTCTTATTCAACAAAGCAACTCTGCCGTCCAAAGCAGAAAATTTTAATTCAAAAAAGTAACTCTGCCGTTCACGGCAAAAGGTACCATTTCAGAAAAGCTACTCTGCCGTCTACGGCAGACGATTCCATTTCAATAAGTACCTCTGCCGTGCACGGCGGACGATTCCAATTCAATAAGTACCTCTGCCGTGCACGGCGGAAGATTCCAATTCAAAAAAGCAACTCTGCCGTCTACGGCAGAAGATTCCAATTCAATAAGTAACTCTGCCGTGCACGGCGGAAGAATCCAATTCTATAAGGAAGTCTGCCGTCTACGGCAGAAGGTTCTTATTCAACAAAGCAACTCTGCCGTCCACGGCAGAAGTTTTAATTCAAAAAAGTAACTCTGCCGTTCACGGCAAAAGGTACCATTTCAGATAAGCTACTCTGCCGTCTACGGCAGACGATTCCATTTCAATAAGTACCTCTGCCGTGCACGGCGGAAGATTCGAATTCAAAAAAGCAACTCTGCCGTCTACGGCAGACGATTCCATCTCAATTAGTAACTCTGCCGTGCACGGCGGAAGATTCCAATTCTATAAGGAAGTCTGCCGTCTACGGCAGAAGGTTCTTATTCAACAAAGCAACTCTGCCGTCCACGGCAGAAGTTTTAATTCAAAAAAGCAAATCTGCCGTCCACGGCAGAAGGTATCATTTCAAATAAGCTACTCTGCCGTCTATGGCAGACGATTCCATTTCAATAAGTACCTCTGCCGTGCACGGCGAAAGATTCCCATTCAAAAAAGCAACTCTGCCGTCTACGGCAGACGATTCCAATTCAATAAGCAACTCTGCCGTGCACGGCGGAAGATTCCAATTCTATAAGGAAGTCTGCCGTCTACGGCAGAAGTTTTTTATTCAACAAAGCAACTCTGCCGTCCACGGCAGAAGTTTTAATTCAAAAAAGTAACTCTGCCGTTCACGGCAAAAGGTACCATTTCAGATAAGCTACTCTGCCGTCTACGGCAGACGATTCCATTTCAATAAGTACCTCTGCCGTGCACGGCGGAAGATTCCAATTCAAAAAAGCAACTCTGCCGTCTACGGCAGACGATTCCATCTCAATAAGTAACTCTGCCGTGCACGGCGGAAGATTCCAATTCTATAAGGAAGTCTGCCGTCTCGGGCAGAAGGTTCTTATTCAACAAAGCAACTCTGCCGTCCACGGCAGAAGTTTTAATTCAAAAAAGCAAATCTGCCGTCCACGGCAGAAGGTATCATTTCAAATAAGCTACTCTGCCATCTATGGCAGACGATTCCATTTCAATAAGTACCTCTGCCGTGCACGGCGGACGATTCCAATTCAATAAGTACCTCTGCCGTGCACGGCGGAAGATTCCAATTCAAAAAAGCAACTCTGCCGTCTACGGCAGAAGATTCCAATTCAATAAGTAACTCTGCCGTGCACGGCGGAAGAATCCAATTCTATAAGGAAGTCTGCCGTCTCGGGCAGAAGGTTCTTATTCAACAAAGCAACTCTGCCGTCCACGGCAGAAGTTTTAATTCAAAAAAGCAAATCTGCCGTCCACGGCAGAAGGTATCATTTCAAATAAGCTACTCTGCCGTCTACGGCAGAAGATTCCAATTCAATAAGTAACTCTGCCGTGCACGGCGGAAGATTCCAATTCTATAAGGAAGTCTGCCGTCTCGGGCAGAAGGTTCTTATTCAACAAAGCAACTCTGCCGTCCACGGCAGAAGTTTTAATTCAAAAAAGCAAATCTGCCGTCCACGGCAGAAGGTATCATTTCAAATAAGCTACTCTGCCATCTATGGCAGACGATTCCATTTCAATAAGTACCTCTGCCGTGCACGGCGGACGATTCCAATTCAATAAGTACCTCTGCCGTGCACGGCGGAAGATTCCAATTCAAAAAAGCAACTCTGCCGTCTACGGCAGAAGATTCCAATTCAATAAGTAACTCTGCCGTCCACGGCAGAAGGTATCATTTTAAATAAGCTACTCTGCCGTCAACGGCGGACGATTCCAATTCAATAACTACCTCTGCCGTGCACGGCGGAAGATTCAAATTCAAAAAAGCATTTCTGCCGTCTACGGCAGAAGATTCCAATTCAATAAGTAACTCTGCCGTGCACGGCGGAAGTTTTAATTCAAAAAAGTAACTCTGCCGTTCACGGCAAAAGGTACCATTTCAGATAAGCTACTCTGCCGTCTACGGCAGACGATTCCATTTCAATAAGTACCTCTGCCGTGCACGGCGGAAGATTCCAATTCTATAAGGAAGTCTGCCGTCTACGGCAGAAGGTTCTTATTCAACAAAGCAACTCTGCCGTCCACGGCAGAAGTTTTAATTCAAAAAAGTAACTCTGCCGTTCACGGCAAAAGGTACCATTTCAGAAAAGCTACTCTGCCGTCTACGGCAGACGATTCCATTTCAATAAGTACCTCTGCCGTGCACGGCGGACGATTCCAATTCAATAAGTACCTCTGCCGTGCACGGCGGAAGATTCCAATTCAAAAAAGCAACTCTGCCGTCTACGGCAGAAGATTCCAAATCAATAAGTAACTCTGCCGTGCACGGCGGAAGAATCCAATTACATAAGGAAGTCTGCCGTCTACGGCAGAAGGTTCTTATTCAACAAAGCAACTCTGCCGTCCACGGCAGAAGTTTTAATTCAAAAAAGTAACTCTGCCGTTCACGGCAAAAGGTACCATTTCAGATAAGCTACTCTGCCGTCTACGGCAGACGATTCCATTTCAATAAGTACCTCTGCCGTGCACGGCGGAAGATTCCAATTCTATAAGGAAGTCTGCCGTCTACGGCAGAAGGTTCTTATTCAACAAAGCAACTCTGCCGTCCACGGCAGAAGTTTTAATTCAAAAAAGCAAATCTGCCGTCCACGGCAGAAGGTATCATTTCAAATAAGCTACTCTGCCGTCTATGGCAGACGATTCCATTTCAATAAGTACCTCTGCCGTGCACGGCGAAAGATTCCAATTCAAAAAAGCAACTCTGCCGTCTACGGCAGACGATTCCAATTCAATAAGCAACTCTGCCGTGCACGGCGGAAGATTCCAATTCTATAAGGAAGTCTGCCGTCTACGGCAGAAGTTTTTTATTCAACAAAGCAACTCTGCCGTCCACGGCAGAAGTTTTAATTCAAAAAAGCAACTCTACCGTCCACGGCAGAAGGTATCATTTTAAATAAGCTACTCTGCCGTCAACGGCGGACGATTCCAATTCAATAAGTACCTCTGCCGTGCACGGCGGAAGATTCCAATTCAAAAAAGCAACTCTGCCGTCTACGGCAGAAGATTCCTATTCAATAAGTAACTCTGCCGTGCACGGCGGAAGAATCCAATTCTATAAGGAAGTCTTCCGTCTACGGCAGAAGGTTCTTATTCAACAAAGCAACTCTGCCGTCCACGGCATAAGTTTTAATTCAAAAAAGTAACTCTGCCGTTCACGGCAAAAGATACCATTTCAAATAAGCTACTCTGCCGTCTACGGCGGACGATTCCAATTCAATAAGTAACACTGCCGTGCACGGCGAAAGATTCCAATTCAACAAAGCAACTCTGCCGTCCACGGCAGAAGTTTTAATTCAAAAAAGCAACTCTGCCGTCCACGGCAGAAGGTATCATTTTAAATAAGCTACTCTGCCGTCTACGGCAGACGATTCCATTTCAATAAGTACCTCTGCCGTGCACGGCGAAAGATTCCAATTCAAAAAAGCAACTCTGCCGTCTACGGCAGACGATTCCAATTCAATAAGTAACTCTGCCGTGCACGGCGGAAGATTCCAATTCTATAACAAAGTCTGCCGTCTGCGGCAGAAGTTTTTTATTCAACAAAGAAACTCTGCCGTCCACGGCAGAAGTTTTAATTCAAAAAAGCAACTCTGCCGTCCACGGCAGAAGGTATCATTTTAAATAAGCTACTCTGCCGTCAACGGCGGACGATTCCAATTCAATAAGTACCTCTGCCGTGCACGGCGGAAGATTCCAATTCAAAAAAGCAACTCTGCCGTCTACGGCAGACGATTCCAATTCAATAAGTAACTCTGCCGTGCACGGCGGAAGATTCCAATTCTATAAGGAAGTCTGCCGTCTACGGCAGAAGGTTCTTATTCAACACAGCAACTCTGCCGTCCACGGCAGAAGTTTTAATTCAAAAAAGTAACTCTGCCGTTCACGGCAAAAGATACCATTTCAAATAAGCTACTCTGCCGTCTACGGCGGACGATTCCAATTCAATAAGTAACACTGCCGAGCACGGCGGAAGATTCCAATTCAACAAAGCAACTCTGCCGTCCACGGCAGAAGTTTTAATTCAAAAAAGTAACTCTGCCGTTCACGGCAAAAGGTACCATTTCAAATAAGCTACTCTGCCGTCCACGGCAGACGATTCCAATTCAATAAGTAACTCTGCCGTGCACGGCGAAAGATTACAATTCTATAAGGAAGTCTGCCGTCTACGGCAGACGATTCCAATTCAATAAGTAACTCTGCCGTGCACGGCAGAAGTTTTAATTCAAAAAAGCAACTCTGCCGTCCACGGCAGAAGGTATCATTTTAAATAAGCTACTCTGCCGTCAACGGCGGACGATTCCAATTCAATAAGTACCTCTGCCGTGCACGGCGGAAGATTCCAATTCAAAAAAGCAACTCTGCCGTCTACGGCAGAAGATTCCTATTCAATAAGTAACTCTGCCGTGCACGGCGGAAGAATCCAATTCTATAAGGAAGTCTTCCGTCTACGGCAGAAGGTTCTTATTCAACAAAGCAACTCTGCCGTCCACGGCATAAGTTTTAATTCAAAAAAGTAACTCTGCCGTTCACGGCAAAAGATACCATTTCAAATAAGCTACTCTGCCGTCTACGGCGGACGATTCCAATTCAATAAGTAACACTGCCGTGCACGGCGAAAGATTCCAATTCAACAAAGCAACTCTGCCGTCCACGGCAGAAGTTTTAATTCAAAAAAGCAACTCTGCCGTCCACGGCAGAAGGTATCATTTCAAATAAGCTACTCTGCCGTCTACGGCAGACGATTCCATTTCAATAAGTACCTCTGCCGTGCACGGCGTAAGATTCCAATTCAAAAAAGCAACTCTGCCGTCTACGGCAGACGATTCCAATTCAATAAGTAACTCTGCCGTGCACGGCGGAAGATTCCAATTCTATAAGAAAGTCTGCCGTCTACGGCAGAAGTTTTTTATTCAACAAAGCAACTCTGCCGTCCACGGCAGAAGTTTTAATTCAAAAAAGCAACTCTGCCGTCCACGGCAGAAGGTATCATTTTAAATAAGCTACTCTGCCGTCAACGGCGGACGATTCCAATTCAATAAGTACCTCTGCCGTGCACGGCGGAAGATTCCAATTCAAAAAAGCAACTCTGCCGTCTACGGCAGACGATTCCAATTCAATAAGTAACTCTGCCGTGCACGGCGGAGGATTCCAATTCTATAAGGAAGTCTGCCGTCTACGGCAGAAGGTTCTTATTCAACAAAGCAACTCTGCCGTCCACGGCAGAAGTTTTAATTCAAAAAAGTAACTCTGCCGTTCACGGCAAAAGATACCATTTCAAATAAGCTACTCTGCCGTCTACGGCGGACGATTCCAATTCAATAAGTAACACTGCCGTGCACGGCGGAAGATTCCAATTCAACAAAGCAACTCTGCCGTCCACGGCAGAAGTTTTAATTCAAAAAAGTAACTCTGCCGTTCACGGCAAAAGGTACCATTTCAAATAAGCTACTCTGCCGTCCACGGCAGACGATTCCAATTCAATAAGTAACTCTGCCGTGCACGGCGAAAGATTACAATTCTATAAGGAAGTCTGCCGTCTACGGCAGACGATTCCAATTCAATAAGTAACTCTGCCGTGCACGGCGGAAGATTCCAATTCTATAAGGAAGTCAGCCGTCTACGGCAGAAGGTTCTTATTCAACAAAGCATTTCTGCCGTCCACGGCAGAAGTTTTAATTCAAAAAAGTAACTCTGCCGTTCACGGCAAAAGTTACCATTTCAAATAAGCTACTCTGCCGTCCACGGCAGACGATTCCAATTCAATAAGTAACTCTGCCGTGCACGGCGAAAGATTACAATTCTATAAGGAAGTCTGCCGTCTACGGCAAAAGATACCATTTCAAATAAGCTACTCTGCCGTCTACGGCGGACGATTCCAATTCAATAAGTAACACTGCCGTGCACGGCGGAAGATTCCAATTCAACAAAGCAACTCTGCCGTCCACGGCAGAAGTTTTAATTCAAAAAAGCAACTCTGCCGTCCACGGCAGAAGGTATCATTTCAAACAAGCTACTCTGCCGTGTACGGCAGACGATTCCAATTCAATAAGTACCTCTGCCGTGCACGGCGGAAGATTCCAATTCAAAAAAGCAACTCTGCCGTCTACGGCAGACGATTCCAATTCAATAAGTAACTCTGCCGTGCACGGCGGAAGATTCCAATTCTATAAGGAAGTCTGCCGTCTACGGCAGAAGGTTCTTATTCAACAAAGCAACTCTGCCGTCCACGGCATAAGTTTTAATTTAAAAAAAGTAACTCTGCCGTTCACGGCAAAAGATACCATTTCAAATAAGCTACTCTGCCGTCTACGGCGGACGATTCCAATTCAATAAGTAACACTGCCGTGCACGGCGGAAGATTCCAATTCAACAAAGCAACTCTGCCGTCCACGGCAGAAGTTTTAATTCAAAAAAGCAACTCTGCCGTCCACGGCAGAAGGTATCATTTTGAATAAGCTACTCTGCCGTCAACGGCGGACGATTCGAATTCAATAGGTACCTCTGCCGTGTACTGCGGAAGATTTCAATTCAAAAAAGCAACTCTGCCGTCTACGGCAGACGATTCCAATTCAATAAGTAACTCTGCCGTGCACGGCGGAAGATTCCAATTTTATAAGGAAGTCTGCCGTCTACGGCAGAAGGTTCTTATTCAACAAAGCAACTCTGCCGTCCACGGCATAAGTTTTAATTCAAAAAAGTAACTCTGCCGTTCACGGCAAAAGATACCATTTCAAATAAGCTACTCTGCCGTCTACAGCGGACGATTCCAATTCAATAAGTAACACTGCCGTGCACGGCGGAAGATTCCAATTCAACAAAGCAACTCTGCCGTCCACGGCAGAAGTTTTAATTCAAAAAAACAATTCTGCCGTCCACGGCAGAAGGTATCATTTCAAATAAGCTACTCTGCCGTCTACGGCAGACGATTCCAATTCAAAAAGTACCTCTGCCGTGCACGGCGGAAGATTCCAATTCAAAAAAGCAACTCTGCCGTCTACGGCAGACGATTTTAATTCAATAAGTAACTCTGCCGTGCACGGCGGAAGATTCCAATTCTATAAGGAAGTCTGCCGTCTACGGCAGAAGGTTCCTTTTCAACAAAGCAACGCTGCCGTCCACGGCATAAGTTTTAATTCAAAAAAGTAAAACTGCCGTTCACGGCAAAAGGTACCATTTCAAATAAGCTACTCTGCCGTCTACGGCGGACGATTCCAATTCAATAAGTAACACTGCCGTGCACGGCGGAAGATTCCAATTCAACAAAGCAACTCTGCCGTCCACGGCAGAAGTTTTAATTCAAAAAAGCAATTCTGCCGTCCACGGCAGAAGGTATCATTTCAAATAAGCTACTCTGCCGTCAACGGTGGACGATTCCAATTCAACAAAGCAACTCTGCCGTCAACGGCAGAAGTTTTAATTCAAAAAAACAATTCTGCCGTCCACGGCAGAAGGTATCATTTCAAATAAGCTACTCTGCCGTCTACGGCAGACGATTCCAATTCAAAAAGTACCTCTGCCGTGCACGGCGGAAGATTTCAATTCAGAAAAGCAACTCTGCCGTCTACGGCAGACGATTTTAATTCAATAAGTAACACTGCCGTGCACGGCGGAAGATTCCAATTCTATAAGGAAGTCTGCCGTCTACGGCAGAAGGTTCTTATTCAACAAAGCAACTCTGCCGTCCACGGCATAAGTTTTAATTCAAAAAAGTAACTCTGCCGTCCACGGCAGAAGTTTTAGTTCAAAAAAGCAACTCTGCCGTCCACGGCAGAAGGTATCATTCCAACTAAGCTACTCTGCCGTCTACGGCGGACGATTCCAATTCAATAAGTAACACTGCCGTGCACGGCGGAAGATTCCAATTCAACAAAGCAACCCTGCCGTCCACGGCAGAAGTTTTAGTTCAAAAAAGCAACTCTGCCGTCCACGGCAGAAGGTATCATTCAGACTAAGCTACTCTGCCGTCTTCGGCGGACGATTCCAATTCAATAAGTAACACTGCCGTGCACGGCGGAAGATTCCAATTCAACAAAGCAACTCTGCCGTCCACGGCAGAAGTTTTAATTCAAAAAAGCAATTCTGCCGTTCACGGCAAAAGATACCATTTCAAATAAGCTACTCTGCCGTCTACGGCGGACGATTCCAATTCAATAAGTAACACTGCCGTGCACGGCGGAAGATTCCAATTCAACAAAGCAACTCTGCCGTCCACGGCAGAAGTTTTAATTCAAAAAAGCAATTCTGCCGTCCACGGCAGAAGGTATCATTTCAAATAAGCTACTCTGCCGTCAACGGCGGACGATTCCAATTTAATAAGTACCTCTGCCGGGCACGGCAGAAGGTACCATTTTAAATAAGCTACTCTGCCGTCTACGGCAGACGATTCCAAATCAATAAGTAACTCTGCCGTGCACGGCGGAAGATTCCAATTCTATAAGGAAGTCTGCCGTCTACGGCAGAAGGTTCTTATTCAACAAAGCAACTCTGCCTTCCACGGCAGAAGTTTTAATTCAAAAAAGCAACTCTGCCGTCCACGGCAGAAGGTATTATTTTAAATAAGCTACTCTGCCGTCAACGGCGGACGATTCCAATTCAATAAGTAGCTCTGCCGTGCACGGCGGAAGATTCTTATTCAAAAAAGCAACTCTGCCGTCTACGGCAGACGATTCCAATTCAATAAGTAACTCCGCCGTGCACGGCGGAAGAATCCAATTCTATAAGGAAGTCTGCCGTCTACGGCAGAAGGTTCTTATTCAACAAAGCAACTCTGCCGTCCACGGCATATGTTTTAATTCAAAAAAGTAACTCTGCCGTTCACGGCAAAAGATACCATTTCAAATAAGCTACTCTGCCGTCTACGGCGGACGATTCCAATTCAATAAGTAACACTGCCGTGCACGGCGGAAGATTCCAATTCAACAAAGCAACTCTGCCGTCCACGGCAGAAGTTTTAATTCAAAAAAGTAACTCTGCCGTTCACGGCAAAAGGTACCATTTCAAATAAGCTACTCTGCCGTCCACGGCAGACGATTCCATTTCAAAAAGTAACTCTGCCGTGCACGGCGCAAGATAACAATTCTATAAGGAAGTCTGCCGTCTACGGCAGACGATTCCAATTCAAAAAGTAACACTGCCGTGCACGGCGGAAGATTCCAATTCTATAAGGAAGTCTGCCGTCTACGGCAGAAGGTTCTTATTCAACAAAGCAACTCTGCCGTCCACGGCAGAAGTTTTAATTCAAAAAAGCAACTCTGCCGTGCACGGCGAAAGATAACAATTCTATAAGGAAGTCTGCCGTCTACGGCAGACGATTCCAATTCAAAAAGTAACACTGCCGTGCACGGCGGAAGATTCCAATTCTATAAGGAAGTCTGCCGTCTACGGCAGAAGGTTCTTATTCAACAAAGCAACTCTGCCGTCCACGGCAGAAGTTTTAATTCAAAAAAGCAACTCTGCCGTCCACGGCAGAAGGTATCATTTCAAATAAGCTACTCTGCCGTCTACGGCAGACGATTCCAATTCAATAAGTAACTCTGCCGTGCACGGCGGAAGATTCCAATTCTATAAGGAAGTCTGCTGTCTACGGCAGAAGTTTTTTATTCAACAAAGCAACTCTGCCGTCCACGGCAGAAGTTTTAATTCAAAAAAGTAACTCTGCCGTTCACGGCAAAAGGTACCATTTCAGATAAGCTACTCTGCCGTCTACGGCAGACGATTCAATTTCAATAAGTACCTCTGCCGTGCACGGCGGAAGATTCCAATTCAAAAAAGCAACTCTGCTGTCTACGGCAGACGATTCCAATTCAATAAGTAACTCTGCCGTGCACGGCGGAAGATTCTAATTCTATAAGGAAGTCTGCCGTCTACGGCAGAAGGTTCTTATTCAACAAAGCAACTCTGCCGTCCACGGCAGAAGTTTTAATTCAAAAAAGTAACTCTGCCGTTCACGGCAAAAGGTACCATTTCAGATAAGCTACTCTGCCGTCTACGGCAGACGATTCAATTTCAATAAGTACCTCTGCCGTGCACGGCGGAAGATTCCAATTCAAAAAAGCAACTCTGCCGTCTACGGCAGAAGATTCCAATTCAATAAGTAACTCTGCCGTGCACGGCGGAAGAATCCAATTCTATAAGGAAGTCTGCCGTCTACGGCAGAAGGTTCTCATTCAACAAAGCAACTCTGCCGTCCACGGCATAAGTTTTAATTCAAAAAAGTAACTCTGCCGTTCACGGCAAAAGATACCATTTCAAATAAGCTACTCTGCCGTCTACGGCGGACGATTCCAATTCAATAAGTAACACTGCCGTGCATGGCGGAAGATTCCAATTCAACAAAGCAACTCTGCCGTCCACGGCAGAAGTTTTAATTCAAAAAAGTAACTCTGCCGTTCACGGCAAAAGGTACCATTTCAGATAAGCTACTCTGCCGTCTACGGCAGACGATTCCATTTCAATAAGTACCTCTGCCGTGCACGGCGGAAGATTCCAATTCAAAAAAGCAACTCTGCTGTCTACGGCAGACGATTCCAATTCAATAAGTAACTCTGCTGTGCAAGGCGGAAGATTCTAATTCTATAAGGAAGTCTGCCGTCTACGGCAGAAGGTTCTTATTCAACAAAGCAACTCTGCCGTCCACAGCAGAAGTTTTAATTCAAAAAAGCAACTCTGCCGTCCACGGCAGAAGGTATCATTTCAAATAAGCTACTCTGCCGTCTACGGCAGACGATTCCATTTCAATAAGTACCTCTGCCGTGCACGGCGAAAGATTCCAATTCAAAAAAGCAACTCTGCCGTCTACGGCAGACGATTCCAATTCAATAAGTAACTCTGCCGTGCATGGCGGAAGATTCCAATTCTATAAGGAAGTCTGCCGTCTACGGCAGAAGTTTTTATTCAACAAAGCAACTCTGCCGTCCACGGCAGAAGTTTTAATTCAAAAAAGTAACTCTGCCGTTCACGGCAAAAGGTACCATTTCAGATAAGCTACTCTGCCGTCTACGGCAGACGATTCCATTTCAATAAGTACCTCTGCCGTGCACGGCGGAAGATTCCAATTCAAAAAAGCAACCCTGCTGTCTACGGCAGACGATTCCAATTCAATAAGTAACTCTGCCGTGCACGGCGGAAGATTCTAATTCTATAAGGAAGTCTGCCGTCCACGGCAGAAGTTTTAATTCAAAAAAGCAACTCTGCCGTCCACGGCAGAAGGTATCATTTCAAATAAGCTACTCTGCCGTCTACGGCAGACGATTCCATTTCAATAAGTACCTCTGCCGTGCACGGCGAAAGATTCCAATTCAAAAAAGCAACTCTGCCGTCTACGGCAGACAATTCCTATTCAATAAGTACCTCTGCCGTGCACGGCGGAAGATTCCAATTCAAAAAAGCAACTCTGCCGTCTACGGCAGAAGATTCCAATTCAATAAGTAACTCTGCCGTGCACGGCGGAAGAATCCAATTCTATAAGGAAGTCTGCCGTCTACGGCAGAAGGTTCTTATTCAACAAAGCAACTCTGCCGTCCACGGCATAAGTTTTAATTCAACAAAGTAACTCTGCCGTTCACGGCAAAAGATACCATTTCAAATAAGCTACTCTGCCGTCTACGGCGGACGATTCCAATTCAATAAGTAACACTGCCGTGCATGGCGGAAGATTCCAATTCAACAAAGCAACTCTGCCGTCCACGGCAGAAGTTTTAATTCAAAAAAGTAACTCTGCCGTTCACGGCAAAAGGTACCATTTCAGATAAGCTACTCTGCCGTCTACGGCAGACGGTTCCATTTCAATAAGTACCTCTGCCGTGCACGGCGGAAGATTCCAATTCAAAAAAGCAACTCTGCTGTCTACGGCAGACGATTCCAATTCAATAAGTAACTCTGCCGTGCACGGCGGAAGATTCTAATTCTATAAGGAAGTCTGCCGTCTACGGCAGAAGGTTCTTATTCAACAAAGCAACTCTGCCGTCCACGGCAGAAGTTTTAATTCAAAAAAGCAACTCTGCCGTCCACGGCAGAAGGTATCATTTCAAATAAGCTACTCTGCCGTCTACGGCAGACGATTCCATTTCAATAAGTACCTCTGCCGTGCACGGCGAAAGATTCCAATTTAAAAAAGCAACTCTGCCGTCTACGGCAGACGATTCCAATTCAATAAGTAACTCTGCCGTGCATGGCGGAAGATTCCAATTCTATAAGGAAGTCTGCCGTCTACGGCAGAAGTTTTTTATTCAACAAAGCAACTCTGCCGTCCACGGCAGAAGTTTTAATTCAAAAAAGCAACTCTGCCGTCCACGGCAGAAGTTATCATTTTAAATAAGCTACTCTGCCGTCAACGGCGGACGATTCCAATTCAATAAGTACCTCTGCCGTGCACGGCAGAAGGTTCTTATTCAACAAAGCAACTCTGCCGTCCACGGCAGAAGTTTTAATTCAAAAAAGCAACTCTGCCGTCCACGGCAGAAGGTATCATTTCAAATAAGCTACTCTGCCGTCTACGGCAGACGATTCCATTTCAATAAGTACCTCTGCCGTGCACGGCGAAAGATTCCAATTCAAAAAAGCAACTCTGCCGTCTACGGCAGACAATTCCTATTCAATAAGTACCTCTGCCGTGCACGGCGGAAGATTCCAATTCAAAAAAGCAACTCTGCCGTCTACGGCAGAAGATTCCAATTCAATAAGTAACTCTGCCGTGCACGGCGGAAGAATCCAATTCTATAAGGAAGTCTGCCGTCTACGGCAGAAGGTTCTTATTCAACAAAGCAACTCTGCCGTCCACGGCATAAGTTTTAATTCAAAAAAGTAACTCTGCTGTTCACGGCAAAAGATACCATTTCAAATAAGCTACTCTGCCGTCTACGGCGGACGATTCCAATTCAATAAGTAACACTGCCGTGCATGGCGGAAGATTTCAATTCAACAAAGCAACTCTGCCGTCCACGGCAGAAGTTTTAATTCAAAAAAATAACTCTGCCGTTCACGGCAAAAGGTACCATTTCAAATAAGCTACTCTGCCGTCCACGGCAGACGATTCCAATTCAATAAGTAACTCTGCCGTGCACGGCGAAAGATTACAATTCTATAAGTAAGTCTGCCGTCTACGGCAGACGATTCCAATTCAATAAGTAACTCTGCCGTGCACGGCGGAAGATTCCAATTCTATAAGGAAGTCTGCCGTCTACGGCAGAAGGTTCTTATTCAACAAAGCAACTCTGCCGTCCACGGCAGAAGTTTTAATTCAAAAAAGCAACTCTGCCGTCCACGGCAGAAGGTATCATTTCAAAAAAGCAACTCTGCCGTCTACGGCAGACGATTCCAATTCTATAAGTAACTCTGCCGTGCACGGCGGAAGATTCCAATTCAAAAAAGCAACTCTGCCGTCTACGGCAGACGATTCCAATTCAATAAGTAACTCTGCCGTGCACGGCGGAAGATTCCAATTCTTTAAGGAAGTCTGCCGTCTACGGCAGAAGGTTCTTATTCAACAAAGCAACTCTGCCGTCCACGGCATAAGTTTTAATTCAAAAAACTGACTCTGCCGTTCACGGCAAAAGGTACCATTTCAAATAAGCTACTCTGCCGTCTACGGCAGACGATTCCAATTCAATAAGTAACTCTGCCGTGCACGGCGGAAGATTCCAATTCAACAAAGCAACTCTGCCGTCCACGGCAGAAGTTTTAATTTAAGATTGTGCACGGCAGAGGTACTTATTGAAAAGGAATCGTCTGCCGTAGACGGCAGAGTAGCTTATTTGAAATGATACCTTCTGCCGTGGACGGCAGAGTTGCTTTTTTGAATTAAAACTTCTGCCGTGGACGGCAGAGTTGCTTTGTTGAATTGGAATCTTCCGCCGTGCACGGCAGTGTTACTCATTGAATTGGAATCGTCCGCCGTAGACGGCAGAGTAGCTTATTTGAAATGGTATCTTTTGCCGTGAACGGCAGAGTTACTTTTTTGAATTAAACTTATGCCGTGGACGGCAGAGTTGCTTTGTTGAATAAGAACCTTCTGCCGTAGACGGCAGACTTCCTTATAGAATTGGATTCTTCCGCCGTGCACGGCGGAGTTACTTATTGAATTGGAATCTTCTGCCGTAGACGGCAGAGTTGCTTTTTTGAATTGGAATCTTCCGCCGTGCACGGCAGAGGTACTTATTGAATTGGAATCGTCCGCCGTTGACGACAGAGTAGCTTATTTAAAATGATACCTTCTGCCGTGGACGGCAGAGTTGCTTTTTTGAATTAAAATTAAAGCATTATTGAAATGGAATCGTCTGCCGTAGACGGCAGAGTAGCTTATTTGAAATGATACCTTCTGCCGTGGACGGCAGAGTTGCTTTTTTGAATTAAAACTTCTGCCGTGGACGGCAGAGTTGCTTTGTTGAATAAGAACCTTCTGCCGTAGACGGCAGACTTCCTTATAGAATTAGAATCTTCCGCCGTGCACGGCAGAGTTACTTATTGAATTGGAATCGTCTGCCGTAGACAGCAGAGTTGCTTTTTTGAATTGGAATCTTCCGCCGTGCACGGCAGAGGTACTTATTGAAATGGAATCGTCTGCCGTAGACGGCAGAGTAGCTTATCTGAAATGGTACCTTTTGCCGTGAACGGCAGAGTTACTTTTTTGAATTAAAACTTCTGCCGTGGACGGCAGAGTTGCTTTGTTGAATTGGAATCTTCCGCCATGCACGGCAGTGTTACTTATTGAATTGGAATCGTCCGCCGTAGACGGCAGAGTAGCTTATTTGAAATGGTATCTTTTGCCGTGAACGGCAGAGTTACTTTGTTGAATTAAAACTTATGCCGTGGACGGCAGAGTTGCTTTGTTGAATAAGAACCTTCTGCCGTAGACGGCAGACTTCCTTATAGAATTGGATTCTTCCGCCGTGCACGGCAGAGTTACTTATTGAATTGGAATCTTCTGCCGTAGACGGCAGAGTTGCTTTTTTGAATTGGAATCTTCCGCCGTGCACGGCAGAGGTACTTATTGAATAGGAATTGTCTGCCGTAGACGGCAGAGTTGCTTTTTTGAATTGGAATCTTTCGCCGTGCACGGCAGAGGTACTTATTGAAATGGAATCGTCTGCCGTAGACGGCAGAGTAGCTTATTTGAAATGATACCTTCTGCCGTGGACGGCAGAGTTGCTTTTTTGAATAAGAACCTTCTGCCGTAGACGGCAGACTTCCTTATAGAATTAGAATCTTCCGCCGTGCACGGCAGAGTTACTTATTGAATTGGAATCGTCTGCCGTAGACAGCAGAGTTGCGTTTTTGAATTGGAATCTTCCGCCGTGCACGGCAGAGGTACTTATTGAAATGGAATCGTCTGCCGTAGACGGCAGAGTAGCTTATCTGAAATGGTACCTTTTGCCGTGAACGGCAGAGTTACTTTTTTGAATTAAAACTTCTGCCGTGGACGGCAGAGTTGCTTTGTTGAATAAGAACCTTCTGCCGTAGACGGCAGACTTCCTTATAGAATTGGATTCTTCCGCCGTGCACGGCAGAGTTACTTATTGAATTGGAATCTTCTGCCGTAGACGGCAGAGTTGCTTTGTTGAATTGAAATCTTCCGCCGTGCACGGCAGTGTTACTTATTGAATTGGAATCGTCCGCCGTAGACGGCAGAGTAGCTTATTTGAAATGGTATCTTTTGCCGTGAACGGCAGAGTTACTTTTTTGAATTAAAACCTCTGCCGTGGACGGCAGAGTTGCTTTGTTGAATAAGAACCTTCTGCCGAAGACGGCAGACTTCCTTATAGAATTGGATTCTTCCGCCGTGCACGGCAGAGTTACTTATTGAATTGGAATCTTCTGCCGTAGACGGCAGAGTTGCTTTTTTGAATTGGAATCTTCCGCCGTGCACGGCAGAGATACTTATTGAATTGGAATCGTCTGCCGTAGACGGCAGAGTAGCTTATTTGAAATGATACCTTCTGCCGTGGACGGCAGAGTTGCTTTTTTGAATTAAAACTTCTGCCGTGGACGGCAGAGTTGCTTTGTTGAATTGGAATCTTCCGCCGTGCACGTCAGAGTTACTTATTGAATTGGAATCGTCTGCCGTAGACGGCAGAGTAGCTTATTTGAAATGGTACCTTTTGCCGTGAACGGCAGAGTCACTTTTTTGAATTAAAACTTATGCCGTGGACGGCAGAGTTGCTTTGTTGAATAAGAACCTTCTGCCGTAGACGGCAGACTTCCTTAAAGAATTGGAATCTTCCGCCGTGCACGGCAGAGTTACTTATTGAATTGGAATCGTCTGCCGTAGACGGCAGAGTTGCTTTTTTGAATTGGAATCTTCCGCCGTGCACGGCAGAGTTACTTATTGAATTGGAATCGTCTGCCGTAGACGGCAGAGTTGCTTTTTTGAAATGATACTTTCTGCCGTGGACGGCAGAGTTGCTTTTTTGAATTAAAACTTCTGCCGTGGACGGCAGAGTTGCTTTGTTGAATAAGAACCTTCTGCCGTAGACGGCAGACTTCCTTATAGAATTGTAATCTTTCGCCGTGCACGGCAGAGTTACTTATTGAATTGGAATCGTCTGCCGTGGACGGCAGAGTAGCTTATTTGAAATGGTACCTTTTGCCGTGAACGGCAGAGTTGCTTTGTTGAATTGGAATCTTCCGCCATGCACGGCAGTGTTACTTATCGAATTGGAATCGTCCGCCGTAGACGGCAGAGTAGCTTATTTGAAATGGTATCTTTTGCCGTGAACGGCAGAGTTACTTTTTTGAATTAAAACTTATGCCGTGGACGGCAGAGTTGCTTTGTTGAATAAGAACCTTCTGCCGTAGACGGCAGACTTCCTTATAGAATTGGATTCTTCCGCCGTGCACGGCAGAGTTACTTATTGAATTGGAATCTTCTGCCGTAGACGGCAGAGTTGCTTTTTTGAATTGGAATCTTCCGCCGTGCACGGCAGAGGTACTTATTGAATAGGAATTGTCTGCCGTAGACGGCAGAGTTGCTTTTTTGAATTGGAATCTTTCGCCGTGCACGGCAGAGGTACTTATTGAAATGGAATCGTCTGCCGTAGACGGCAGAGTAGCTTATTTGAAATGATACCTTCTGCCGTGGACGGCAGAGTTGCTTTTTTGAATTAAAACTTCTGCCGTGGACGGCAGAGTTGCTTTGTTGAATTGGAATCTTCCGCCGTGCACGGCAGAGTTACTTATTGAATTGGAATCGTCTGCCGTAGACGGCAGAGTAGCTTATTTGAAATGGTACCTTTTGCCGTGAACGGCAGAGTCAGTTTTTTGAATTAAAACTTATGCCGTGGACGGCAGAGTTGCTTTGTTGAATAAGAACCTTCTGCCGTAGACGGCAGACTTCCTTAAAGAATTGGAATCTTCCGCCGTGCACGGCAGAGTAACTTATTGAATTGGAATCGTCTGCCGTAGACGGCAGAGTTGCTTTTTTGAATTGGAATCTTCCGCCGTGCACGGCAGAGTTACTTATTGAATTGGAATCGTCTGCCGTAGACGGCAGAGTTGCTTTTTTGAAATGATACCTTCTGCCGTGGACGGCAGAGTTGCTTTTTTGAATTAAAACTTCTGCCGTGGACGGCAGAGTTGCTTTGTTGAATAAGAACCTTCTGCCGTAGACGGCAGACTTTCTTATAGAATTGGAATCTTCCGCCGTGCACGGCAGAGTTACTTATTGAATTGGAATCGTCTGCCGTAGACGGCAGACTTACTTATAGAATTGTAATCTTTCGCCGTGCACGGCAGAGTTACTTATTGAATTGGAATCGTTAGCCGTGGACGGCAGAGTAGCTTATTTGAAATGGTACCTTTTGCCGTGAACGGCAGAGTTATTTTTTTGAATTAAAACTTCTGCCGTGGACGGCAGAGTTGCTTTGTTGAATTGGAATCTTCCGCCATGCACGGCAGTGTTACTTATTGAATTGGAATCGTCCGCCGTAGACGGCAGAGTAGCTTATTTGAAATGGTATCTTTTGCCGTGAACGGCAGTTACTTTTTTGAATTAAAACTTATGCCGTGGACGGCAGAGTTGCTTTGTTGAATAAGAACCTTCTGCCGTAGACGGCAGACTTCCTTATAGAATTGGATTCTTCCGCCGTGCACGGCAGAGTTACTTATTGAATTGGAATCTTCTGCCGTAGACGGCAGAGTTGCTTTTTTGAATTGGAATCTTCCGCCGTGCACGGCAGAGGTACTTATTGAATAGGAATTGTCTGCCGTAGACGGCAGAGTTGCTTTTTTGAATTGGAATCTTTCGCCGTGCACGGCAGAGGTACTTATTGAAATGGAATCGTCTGCCGTAGACGGCAGAGTAGCTTATTTGAAATGATACCTTCTGCCGTGGACGGCAGAGTTGCTTTTTTGAATTAAAACTTCTGCCGTGGACGGCAGAGTTGCTTTGTTGAATAAGAACCTTCTGCCGTGCACGGCAGAGGTACTTATTGAATTGGAATCGTCCGCCGTTGACGGCAGAGTAGCTTATTTAAAATGATAACTTCTGCCGTGGACGGCAGAGTTGCTTTTTTGAATTAAAACTTCTGCCGTGGACGGCAGAGTTGCTTTGTTGAATAAAAAACTTCTGCCGTAGACGGCAGACTTCCTTATAGAATTGGAATCTTCCGCCATGCACGGCAGAGTTACTTATTGAATTGGAATCGTCTGCCGTAGACGGCAGAGTTGCTTTTTTGAATTGGAATCTTTCGCCGTGCACGGCAGAGGTACTTATTGAAATGGAATCGTCTGCCGTAGACGGCAGAGTAGCTTATTTGAAATGATACCTTCTGCCGTGGACGGCAGAGTTGCTTTTTTGAATTAAAACTTCTGCCGTGGACGGCAGAGTTGCTTTGTTGAATAAGAACCTTCTGCCGTAGACGGCAGACTTCCTTATAGAATTAGAATCTTCCGCCGTGCACGGCAGAGTTACTTATTGAATTGGAATCGTCTGCCGTAGACAGCAGAGTTGCTTTTTTGAATTGGAATCTTCCGCCGTGCACGGCAGAGGTACTTATTGAAATGGAATCGTCTGCCGTAGACGGCAGAGTAGCTTATCTGAAATGGTACCTTTTGCCGTGAACGGCAGAATTACTTTTTTGAATTAAAACTTCTGCCGTGGACGGCAGAGTTGCTTTGTTGAATTGGAATCTTCCGCCATGCACGGCAGTGTTACTTATTGAATTGGAATCGTCCGCCGTAGACGGCAGAGTAGCTTATTTGAAATGGTATCTTTTGCCGTGAACGGCAGAGTTACTTTGTTGAATTAAAACTTATGCCGTGGACGGCAGAGTTGCTTTGTTGAATAAGAACCTTCTGCCGTAGACGGCAGACTTCCTTATAGAATTGGATTCTTCCGCCGTGCACGGCGGAGTTACTTATTGAATTGGAATCTTCTGCCGTAGACGGCAGAGTTGCTTTTTTGAATTGGAATCTTCCGCCGTGCACGGCAGTGTTACTTATTGAATTGGAATCGTCCGCCGTAGACGGCAGAGTAGCTTATTTGAAATGGTATCTTTTGCCGTGAACGGCAGAGTTACTTTTTTGAATTAAAACTTCTGCCGTGGACGGCAGAGTTGCTTTGTTAAATAAGAACCTTCTGCCGTAGACGGCAGACTTCCTTATAGAATTGGATTCTTCCGCCGTGCACGGCAGAGTTACTGATTGAATTGGAATCTTCTGCCGTAGACGGCAGAGTTGCTTTTTTGAATTGGAATCTTCCGCCGTGCACGGCAGAGGTACTTATTGAATTGGAATCGTCTGCCGTAGACGGCAGAGTAGCTTATTTGAAATGATACCTTCTGCCGTGGACGGCAGAGTTGCTTTGTTGAATAAGAACCTTCTGCCGTAGACGGCAGACTTCCTTATAGAATTGGAATCTTCCGCCGTGCACGGCAGAGTTACTTATTGAATTGGAATCGTCTGCCGTAGACGGCAGAGTTGCTTTTTTGAATTGGAATCTTCCGCCGTGCACGGCAGAGGTACTTATTGAATTGGAATCGTCTGCCGTAGACGGCAGAGTAGCTAAGTTGGAATGATACCTTCTGCGGTGGACGGCAGAGTTGCTTTTTTGAACTAAAACTTCTGCCGTGGACGGCAGAGTTACTTTTTTGAATTAAAACTTATGCCGTGGACGGCAGAGTTGCTTTGTTGAATAAGAACCTTCTGCCGTAGACGGCAGACTTCCTTATAGAATTGGAATCTTCCGCCGTGCACGGCAGAGTTACTTATTGAATTGGAATCGTCTGCCGTAGACGGCAGAGTTGCTTTTTTGAATTGGAATCTTCCGCCGTGCACGGCAGAGGTACTTATTGAATTGGAATCGTCTGCCGTAGACGGCAGAGTAGCTTATTTGAAATGGTACCTTTTGCCGTGAACGGCAGAGTTACTTTTTTGAATTAAAGCTTATGCCGTGGACGGCAGAGTTGCTTTGTTGAATAAGAACCTTCTGCCGTAGACGGCAGACTTCCTTATAGAATTGGAATCTTCTGCCGTGCACGGCAGAGTTACTTATTGAATTGGAATCGTCTGCCGTAGACGGCAGAGTTGCTTTTTTGAATTGGAATCTTCCGCCGTGCACGGCAGAGGTACTTATTGAATTGGAATCGTCTGCCGTAGACGGCAGAGTAGCTTTTTTGAAATGATTCCTTCTGCCGTGGACGGCAGAGTTGCTTTTTTGAATTAAAACTTCTGCCGTGGACGGCAGAGTTGCTTTGTTGAATTGGAATCTTCCGCCGAGCACGGCAGAGTTACTTATTGAATTGGAATCGTCTGCCGTAGACGGCAGAGTAGCTTATTTGAAATGGTACCTTTTGCCGTGAACGGCAGAGTCACTTTTTTGAATTAAAACTTATGCCGTGGACGGCAGAGTTGCTTTGTTGAATAAGAACCTTCTGCCGTAGACGGCAGACTTCCTTATAGAATTGGAATCTTCCGCCGTGCACGGCAGAGTTACTTATTGAATTGTAATCGTCTGCCGTAGACGGCAGACTTCCTTATAGAATTGTAATCTTTCGCCGTGCACGGCAGAGTTACTTATTGAATTGGAATCGTCTGCCGTAGACGGCAGAGTAGCTTATTTGAAATGGTACCTTTTGCCGTGAACGGCAGAGTTACTTTTTTGAATTAAAACTTATGCCGTGGACGGCAGAGTTGCTTTGTTGAATAAGAACCTTCTGCCGTAGACGGCAGACTTCCTTAAAGAAGTGGAATCTTCCGCCGTGCACGGCAGAGTTACTTATTGAATTGGAATCGTCTGCCGTAGACGGCAGAGTTGCTTTTTTGAATTGGAATCTTCCGCCGTGCACGGCAGAGGTACTTATTGAATTGGAATTGTCCGCCGTTGACGGCAGAGTAGCTTATTTGAAATGATACCTTCTGCCGTGGACGGCAGAATTGCTTTTTTGAATTAAAACTTCTGCCGTGGACGGCAGAGTTGCTTTGTTAAATTGGAATCTTCCGCCGTGCACGGCAGTGTTACTTATTGAATTATATCGTCCGCCGTAGACGGCAGAGTAGCTTATTTGAAATGGTATCTTTTGCCGTGAACGGCAGAGTTACTTTTTTGAATTAAAACTTATGCCGTGGACGGCAGAGTTGCTTTGTTGAATAAGAACCTTCTGCCGTAGACGGCAGACTTCCTTATAGAATTGGAATCTTCCGCCGTGCACGGCAGAGTTACTTATTGAATTGGAATCGTCTGCCGTAGACGGCAGAGTTGCTTTTTTGAATTGAAATCTTCCGCCGTGCACGGCAGAGGTACCTATTGAATTGGAATCGTCCGCCGTTGACGGCAGAGTAGCTTATTTAAAATGATACCTTCTGCCGTGGACGGCAGAGTTGCTTTTTTGAATTTAAAAATCTGCCGTGGACGGCAGAGTTGCTTTGTTGAATTGGAATCTTCCGCCGTGCACGGCAGTGTTACTTATTGAATTGGAATCGTCTGCCGTAGACGGCAGAGTTGCTTTTTTGAATTGGAATCTTCCGCCGTGCACGGCAGAGGTACTTATTGAATTGGAATCGTCTGCCGTAGACGGCAGAGTAGCTTATTTGAAATGATACCTTCTGCCGTGGACGGCAGAGTTGCTTTTTTGAATTAAAACTTCTGCCGTGGACGGCAGAGTTGCTTTGTTGAATAAAAACCTTCTGCCGTAGACGGCAGACTTCCTTATAGAATTGGAATCTTCCGCCGTGCACGGCAGAGTTACTTATTGAATTGGAATCGTCTGCCGTAGACGGCAGACTTCCTTATAGAATTGTAATCTTTCGCCGTGCACGGCAGAGTTACTTATTGAATTGGAATCGTCTGCCGTGGACGGCAGAGTAGCTTATTTGAAATGGTACCTTTTGCCGTGAACGGCAGAGTTACTTTTTTGAATTAAAACTTCTGCCGTGGACGGCAGAGTTGCTTTGTTGAATTGGAATCTTCCGCCGTGCACGGCAGTGTTACTTATTGAATTGGAATCGTCCGCCGTAGACGGCAGAGTAGCTTATTTGAAATGGTATCTTTTGCCGTGAATGGCAGAGTTACTTTTTTGAATTAAAACTTCTGCCGTGGACGGCAGAGTTGCTTTGTTGAATAAGAACCTTCTGCCGTAGACGGCAGACTTCCTTATAGAATTGGATTCTTCCGCCGTGCACGGCAGAGTTACTTATTGAATTGGAATCTTCTGCCGTAGACGGCAGAGTTGCTTTTTTGAATTGGAATCTTCCGCCGTGCACGGCAGAGGTACTTATTGAATTGGAATCGTCCGCCGTTGACGGCAGAGTAGCTTATTTAAAATGAGACCTTCTGCCGTGGACGGCAGAGTTGCTTTTTTGAATTAAAACTTCTGCCGTGGACGGCAGAGTTGCTTTGTTGAATAAAAAACTTCTGCCGTAGACGGCAGACTTCCTTATAGAATTGGAATCTTCCGCCGTGCACGGCAGAGTTACTTATTGAATTGGAATCGTCTGCCGTAGACGGCAGAGTTGCTTTTTTGAATTGGAATCTTTCGCCGTGCACGGCAGAGGTACTTATTGAAATGGAATCGTCTGCCGTAGACGGCAGAGTAGCTTATTTGAAATGATACCTTCTGCCGTGGACGGCAGAGTTGCTTTTTTGAATTAAAACTTCTGCCGTGGACGGCAGAGTTGCTTTGTTGAATAAGAACCTTCTGCCGTAGACGGCAGACTTCCTTATAGAATTAGAATTTTCCGCCGTGCACGGCAGAGTTACTTATTGAAATGGAATCGTCTGCCGTAGACGGCAGAGTTGCTTTTTTGAATTGGAATCTTCCGCCGTGCACGGCAGAGGTACTTATTGAAATGGAATCGTCTGCCGTAGACGGCAGAGTAGCTTATCTGAAATGGTATCTTTCGCCGTGAACGGCAGAGTTACTTTTTTGAATTAAAACTTCTGCCGTGGACGGCAGAGTTGCTTTGTTGAATTGAAATCTTCCGCCGTGCACGGCAGTGTTACTTATTGAATTGGAATCGTCCGCCGTAGACGGCAGAGTAGCTTATTTGAAATGGTATCTTTTGCCGTGAACGGCAGAGTTACTTTTTTGAATTAAACTTATGCCGTGGACGGCAGAGTTGCTTTGTTGAATAAGAACCTTCTGCCGTAGACGGCAGACTTCCTTATAGAATTGGATTCTTCCGCCGTGCACGGCGGAGTTACTTATTGAATTGGAATCTTCTGCCGTAGACGGCAGAGTTACTTTTTTGAATTAAAACTTCTGCCGTGGACGGCAGAGTTGCTTTGTTGAATAAAAAACTTCTGCCGTAGACAGCAGACTTCCTTATAGAATTGGAATCTTCCGCCGTGCACGGCAGAGTTACTTATTGAATTGGAATCGTCTGCCGTAGACGGCAGAGTTGCTTTTTTGAATTGGAATCTTTCGCCGTGCACGGCAGAGGTACTTATTGAAATGGAATCATCTGCCGTAGACGGCAGAGTAGCTTATTTGAAATGATACCTTCTGCCGTGGACGGCAGAGTTGCTTTTTTAAATTAAAACTTCTGCCGTGGACGGCAGAGTTGCTTTGTTGAATAAGAACCTTCTGCCGTAGACGGCAGACTTCCTTATAGAATTGGAATCTTCCGCCGTGCACGGCAGTGTTACTTTTTGAATTGGAATCGTCTGCCGTAGACGGCAGACTTCCTTATAGAATTGTTATCTTTCGCCGTGCACGGCAGAGTTACTTTTTGAATTGGAATCGTCTGCCGTGGACGGCAGAGTAGCTTATTTGAAATGGTACCTTTTGCCGTGAACGGCAGAGTTACTTTTTTGAATTAAAACTTCTGCCGTGGACGGCAGAGTTGCTTTGTTGAATTGGAATCTTCCGCCGTGCACGGCAGTGTTACTTATTGAATTGGAATCGTCCGCCGTAGACGGCAGAGTAGCTTATTTGAAATGGTATCTTTTGCCGTGAACGGCAGAGTTACTTTTTTGAATTAAAACTTATGCCGTGGACGGCAGAGTTGCTTTGTTGAATAAGAACCTTCTGCCGTAGACGGCAGACTTCCTTATAGAATTGGATTCTTCCGCCGTGCACGGCGGAGTTACTTATTGAATTGGAATCGTCTGCCGTAGACGGCAGAGTTGCTTTTTTGAATAGGAATCTTCCGCCGTGCACGGCAGAGCTACTTATTGAATTGGAATCGTCCGCCGTTGACGGCAGAGTAGCTTATTTAAAATAATACCTTCTGCCGTGGACGGCAGAGTTGCTTTTTTGAATTAAAACTTCTGCCGTGGAAGGCAGAGTTGCTTTGTTGAATAAGAACCTTCTGCCATAGACGGCAGACTTCCTTATAGAATTGGAATCTTCCGCCGTGCACGGCAGAGTTACTTATTGATTTGGAATCGTCTGCCGTAGACGGCAGAGTAGCTTATTTAAAATGGTACCTTCTGCCGTGCCCGGCAGAGGTACTTATTAAATTGGAATCGTCCGCCGTTGACGGCAGAGTAGCTTATTTGAAATGATACCTTCTGCCGTGGACGGCAGAATTGCTTTTTTGAATTAAAACTTCTGCCGTGGACGGCAGAGTTGCTTTGTTGAATTGGAATCTTCCGCCGTGCACGGCAGTGTTACTTATTGAATTGGAATCGTCCGCCGTAGACGGCAGAGTAGCTTATTTGAAATGGTATCTTTTGCCGTGAACGGCAGAATTGCTTTTTTGAATTAAAACTTCTGCCGTGGACGGCAGAGTTGCTTTGTTGAATTGGAATCTTCCGCCGTGCACGGCAGTGTTACTTATTGAATTGGAATCGTCCGCCGAAGACGGCAGAGTAGCTTAGTTGGAATGATACCTTCTGCCGTGGACGGCAGAGTTGCTTTTTTGAACTAAAACTTCTGCCGTGGACGGCAGAGTTGCTTTGTTGAATTGGAATCTTCCGCCGTGCACGGCAGTGTTACTTATTGAATTGGAATCGTCCGCCGTAGACGGCAGAGTAGCTTAGTTGGAATGATACCTTCTGCCGTGGACGGCAGAGTTGCTTTTTTGAACTAAAACTTCTGCCGTGGACGGCAGAGTTACTTTTTTGAATTAAAACTTATGCCGTGGACGGCAGAGTTGCTTTGTTGAATAAGAACCTTCTGCCGTAGACGGCAGACTTCCTTATAGAATTGGAATCTTCCGCCGTGCACGGCAGAGTTACTTATTGAATTGGAATCGTCTGCCGTAGACGGCAGAGTTGCTTTTTTGAATTGGAATCTTCCGCCGTGCACGGCAGAGGTACTTATTGAATTGGAATCGTCTGCCGTAGACGGCAGAGTAGCTTATTTGAAATGGTACCTTTTGCCGTGAACGGCAGTTTTACTTTTTTGAATTAAAACTTATGCCGTGGACGGCAGCGTTGCTTTGTTGAAAAGGAACCTTCTGCCGTAGACGGCAGACTTCCTTATAGAATTGGAATCTTCCGCCGTGCACGGCAGAGTTACTTATTGAAATAAAATCGTCTGCCGTAGACGGCAGAGTTGCTTTTTTGAATTGGAATCTTCCGCCGTGCACGGCAGAGGTACTTATTGAAATGGAATCGTCTGCCGTAGACGGCAGAGTAGCTTATTTGAAATGGTACCTTTTGCCATGAACGGCAGAGTTACTTTTTTGAATTAAAACTTCTGCCGTGGACGGCAGAGTTGCTTTGTTGAATTGGAATCTTCCGCCGTGCACGGCGGTGTTACTTATTGAATTGGAATCGTCCGCCGTAGACGGCAGAGTAGCTTATTTGAAATGGTATCTTTTGCCGTGAATGGCAGAGTTACTTTTTTGAATTAAAACTTCTGCCGTGGACGGCAGAGTTGCTTTGTTGAATAAGAACCTTCTGCCGTAGACGGCAGACTTCCTTATAGAATTGGATTCTTCCGCCGTGCACGGCAGAGTTACTTATTGAATTGGAATCTTCTGCCGTAGACGGCAGAGTTGCTTTTTTGAATTGGAATCTTCCGCCGTGCACGGCAGAGGTACTTATTGAATTGGAATCGTCCGCCGTTGACGGCAGAGTAGCTTATTTAAAATGATACCTTCTGCCGTGGACAGCAGAGTTGCTTTTTTGAATTAAAACTTCTGCCGTGGACGGCAGAGTTGCTTTGTTGAATAAAAAACTTCTGCCGTAGACGGCAGACTTCCTTATAGAATTGGAATCTTCCGCCGTGCACGGCAGAGTTACTTATTGAATTGGAATCGTCTGCCGTAGACGGCAGAGTTGCTTTTTTGAATTGGAATCTTTCGCCGTGCACGGCAGAGGTACTTATTGAAATGGAATCGTCTGCCGTAGACGGCAGAGTAGCTTATTTGAAATGATACCTTCTGCCGTGGACGGCAGAGTTGCTTTTTTGAATTAAAACTTCTGCCGTGGACGGCAGAGTTGCTTTGTTGAATAAGAACCTTCTGCCGTAGACGGCAGACTTCCTTATAGAATTAGAATTTTCCGCCGTGCACGGCAGAGTTACTTATTGAATTGGAATCGTCTGCCGTAGACGGCAGAGTTGCTTTTTTGAATTGGAATCTTCCGCCGTGCACGGCAGAGGTACTTATTGAAATGGAATCGTCTGCCGTAGACGGCAGAGTAGCTTATCTGAAATGGTACCTTTCGCCGTGAACGGCAGAGTTACTTTTTTGAATTAAAACTTCTGCCGTGGACGGCAGAGTTGCTTTGTTGAATTGAAATCTTCCGCCGTGCACGGCAGTGTTACTTATTGAATTGGAATCGTCCGCCGTAGACGGCAGAGTAGCTTATTTGAAATGGTATCTTTTGCCGTGAACGGCAGAGTTACTTTTTTGAATTAAACTTATGACGTGGACGGCAGAGTTGCTTTGTTGAATAAGAACCTTCTGCCGTAGACGGCAGACTTCCTTATAGAATTGGATTCTTCCGCCGTGCACGGCGGAGTTACTTATTGAATTGGAATCTTCTGCCGTAGACGGCAGAGTTGCTTTTTTGAATTGGAATCTTCCGCCGTGCACGGCAGAGGTACTTATTGAATTGGAATCGTCCGCCGTTGACGACAGAGTAGCTTATTTAAAATGATACCTTCTGCCGTGGACGGCAGAGTTGCTTTTTTGAATTAAAACTTCTGCCGTGGACGGCAGAGTTGCTTTGTTGAATAAAAACTTCTGCCGTAGACGGCAGACTTCCTTATAGAATTGGAATCTTCCGCCGTGCACGGCAGAGTTACTTATTGAATTGGAATCGTCTGCCGTAGACGGCAGAGTTGCTTTTTTGAATTTGAATCTTTCGCCGTGCACGGCAGAGGTACTTATTGAATTGGAATCGTCCGCCGTTGACGACAGAGTAGCTTATTTAAAATGATACCTTCTGCCGTGGACGGCAGAGTTGCTTTTTTGAATTAAAACTTCTGCCGTGGACGGCAGAGTTGCTTTGTTGAATAAAAACTTCTGCCGTAGACGGCAGACTTCCTTATAGAATTGGAATCTTCCGCCGTGCACGGCAGAGTTACTTATTGAATTGGAATCGTCTGCCGTAGACGGCAGAGTTGCTTTTTTGAATTTGAATCTTTCGCCGTGCACGGCAGAGGTACTTATTGAAAAGGAATCGTCTGCCGTAGACGGCAGAGTAGCTTATTTGAAATGATACCTTCTGCCGTGGACGGCAGAGTTGCTTTTTTGAATTAAAACTTCTGCCGTGGACGGCAGAGTTGCTTTGTTGAATAAGAACCTTCTGCCGTAGACGGCAGACTTCCTTATAGAATTAGAATTTTCCGCCGTGCACGGCAGAGTTACTTATTGAATTGGAATCGTCTGCCGTAGACGGCAGAGTTGCTTTTTTGAATTGGAATCTTCCGCCGTGCACGGCAGAGGTACTTATTGAAATGGAATCGTCTGCCGTAGACGGCAAAGTAGCTTATCTGAAATGGTACCTTTCGCCGTGAACGGCAGAGTTACTTTTTTGAATTAAAACTTCTGCCGTGGACGGCAGAGTTGCTTTGTTGAATTGAAATCTTCCGCCGTGCACGGCAGTGTTACTTATTGAATTGGAATCGTCCGCCGTAGACTGCAGAGTAGCTTATTTGAAATGGTATCTTTTGCCGTGAACGGCAGAGTTACTTTTTTGAATTAAACTTATGCCGTGGACGGCAGAGTTGCTTTGTTGAATAAGAACCTTCTGCCGTAGACGGCAGACTTCCTTATAGAATTGGATTCTTCCGCCGTGCACGGCGGAGTTACTTATTGAATTGGAATCTTCTGCCGTAGACGGCAGAGTTGCTTTTTTGAATTGGAATCTTCCGCCGTGCACGGCAGTGTTACTTATTGAATTGGAATCGTCCGCCGTAGACGGCAGAGTAGCTTATTTGAAATGGTATCTTTTGCCGTGAACGGCAGAGTTACTTTTTTGAATTAAAACTTCTGCCGTGGACGGCAGAGTTGCTTTGTTAAATAAGAACCTTCTGCCGTAGACGGCAGACTTCCTTATAGAATTGGATTCTTCCGCCGTGCACGGCAGAGTTACTTATTGAATTGGAATCTTCTGCCGTAGACGGCAGAGTTGCTTTTTTGAATTGGAATCTTCCGCCGTGCACGGCAGAGGTACTTATTGAATTGGAATCGTCTGCCGTAGACGGCAGAGTAGCTTATTTGAAATGATACCTTCTGCCGTGGACGGCAGAGTTGCTTTGTTGAATAAGAACCTTCTGCCGTAGACGGCAGACTTCCTTATAGAATTGGAATTTTCCGCCGTGCACGGCAGAGTTACTTATTGAATTGGAATCGTCTGCCGTAGACGGCAGACTTACTTATAGAATTGTAATCTTTCGCCGTGCACGGCAGAGTTACTTATTGAATTGGAATCGTCTGCCGTGGACGGCAGAGTAGCTTATTTGAAATGGTACCTTTTGCCGTGAACGGCAGAGTTATTTTTTTGAATTAAAACTTCTGCCGTGGACGGCAGAGTTGCTTTGTTGAATTGGAATCTTCCGCCATGCACGGCAGTGTTACTTATTGAATTGGAATCGTCCGCCGTAGACGGCAGAGTAGCTTATTTGAAATGGTATCTTTTGCCGTGAACGGCAGAGTTACTTTTTTGAATTAAAACTTATGCCGTGGACGGCAGAGTTGCTTTGTTGAATAAGAACCTTCTGCCGTAGACGGCAGACTTCCTTATAGAATTGGATTCTTCCGCCGTGCACGGCAGAGTTACTTATTGAATTGGAATCTTCTGCCGTAGACGGCAGAGTTGCTTTTTTGAATTGGAATCTTCCGCCGTGCACGGCAGAGGTACTTATTGAATAGGAATTGTCTGCCGTAGACGGCAGAGTTGCTTTTTTGAATTGGAATCTTTCGCCGTGCACGGCAGAGGTACTTATTGAAATGGAATCGTCTGCCGTAGTATTTGAAATGATACCTTCTGCCGTGGACGGCAGAGTTGCTTTTTTGAATTAAAACTTCTGCCGTGGACGGCAGAGTTGCTTTGTTCAATAAGAACCTTCTGCCGTAGACGGCAGACTTCCTTATAGAATTAGAATCTTCCGCCGTGCACGGCAGAGTTACTTATTGAATTGGAATCGTCTGCCGTAGACAGCAGAGTTGCTTTTTTGAATTGGAATCTTCCGCCGTGCACGGCAGAGGTACTTATTGAAATGGAATCGTCTGCCGTAGACGGCAGAGTAGCTTATCTGAAATGGTACCTTTAGCCGTGAACGGCAGAGTTACTTTTTTGAATTAAAACTTCTGCCGTGGACGGCAGAGTTGCTTTGTTGAATAAGAACCTTCTGCCGTAGACGGCAGACTTCCTTATAGAATTGGATTCTTCCGCCGTGCACGGCAGAGTTACTTATTGAATTGGAATCTTCTGCCGTAGACGGCAGAGTTGCTTTTTTGAATTGGAATCTTCCGCCGTGCACGGCAGAGGTACTTATTGAATTGGAATCGTCTGCCGTAGACGGCAGAGTAGCTTATTTGATATGATACCTTCTGCCGTGGACGGCAGAGTTGCTTTGTTGAATAAGAACCTTCTGCCGTAGACGGCAGACTTCCTTATAGAATTGGATTCTTCCGCCGTGCACGGCAGAGTTACTTATTGAATTGGAATCTTCTGCCGTAGACGGCAGAGTTGCTTTGTTGAATTGAAATCTTCCGCCGTGCACGGCAGTGTTACTTATTGAATTGGAATCGTCCGCCGTAGACGGCAGAGTAGCTTATTTGAAATGGTATCTTTTGCCGTGAACGGCAGAGTTACTTTTTTGAATTAAAACTTCTGCCGTGGACGGCAGAGTTGCTTTGTTGAATAAGAACCTTCTGCCGAAGACGGCAGACTTCCTTATAGAATTGGATTCTTCCGCCGTGCACGGCAGAGTTTCTTATTGAATTGGAATCTTCTGCCGTAGACGGCAGAGTTGCTTTTTTGAATTGGAATCTTCCGCCGTGCACGGCAGAGGTACTTATTGAATTGGAATCGTCTGCCGTAGACGGCAGAGTAGCTGATTTGAAATGATACCTTCTGCCGTGGACGGCAGAGTTGCTTTTTTGAATTAAAACTTCTGCCGTGGACGGCAGAGTTGCTTTGTTGAATTGGAATCTTCCGCCGTGCACGGCAGAGTTACTTATTGAATTGGAATCGTCTGCCGTAGACGGCAGAGTAGCTTATTTGAAATGGTACCTTTTGCCGTGAACGGCAGAGTCACTTTTTTGAATTAAAACTTATGCCGTGGACGGCAGAGTTGCTTTGTTGAATAAGAACCTTCTGCCGTAGACGGCAGACTTCCTTAAAGAATTGGAATCTTCCGCCGTGCACGGCAGAGTTACTTATTGAATTGGAATCATCTGCCGTAGACGGCAGAGTTGCTTTTTTGAAATGATACCTTCTGCCGTGGACGGCAGAGTTGCTTTTTTGAATTAAAACTTCTGCCGTGGACGGCAGAGTTGCTTTGTTGAATAAGAACCTTCTGCCGTAGACGGCAGACTTTCTTATAGAATTGGAATCTTCCGCCGTGCACGGCAGAGTTACTTATTGAATTGGAATCGTCTGCCGTAGACGGCAGACTTCCTTATAGAATTGTAATCTTTCGCCGTGCACGGCAGAGTTACTTATTGAATTGGAATCGTCTGCCGTGGACGGCAGAGTAGCTTATTTGAAATGGTACCTTTTGCCGTGAACGGCAGAGTTACTTTTTTGAATTAAAACTTCTGCCATGGACGGCAGAGTTGCTTTGTTGAATTGGAATCTTCCGCCATGCACGGCAGTGTTACTTATTGAATTGGAATCGTCCGCCGAAGACGGCAGAGTAGCTTATTTGAAATGGTATCTTTTGCCGTGAACGGCAGAGTTACTTTTTTGAATTAAAACTTATGCCGTGGACGGCAGAGTTGCTTTGTTGAATAAGAACCTTCTGCCGTAGACGGCAGACTTCCTTATAGAATTGGATTCTTCCGCCGTGCACGGCAGAGTTACTTATTGAATTGGAATCTTCTGCCGTAGACGGCAGAGTTGCTTTTTTGAATTGGAATCTTCCGCCGTGCACGGCAGAGGTACAGTCAAGGAATTTAAATACCTACCCATTTCGTTGAAATGTCGTTAGACATTCGCAATGCATTAAGGTCGAAACTTCTATTTCAGTAATAGTATTGAAATGTCAAATTGTCAATACATATTTATTTGTCACTTCACATTACAGATAACCTCTTTGCGAAAAGTTATCATTTGCTTTTCTAATTACGAACATGTGTCAGTGTCAATCGAGAAATCTGAAAAATATTTTTCAATTACGTTATTAATTTGAAAAATAAAATACCTGCCGCTAACCGTGAACTATTAAGAGCTAGAAATAGCAGAGTTACACCAGGAAGTGGGGATTGAGGAGATAACGCGTTTAAGATTTCAGTTCACCATGTCAACGTAGTTAATCTGGTTGCCTAGTTACTAACATATAACAATGCATGCGATATGTCAAAGGAACGTCGTGCTCTAGCTAGCTCTTATGGTGACAGTTTGCTATACAATATTGAGCCTTAGCTGGGTCGGAAATTAAATTCCTTGACTGTACTTATTGAATAGGAATTGTCTGCCGTAGACGGCAGAGTTGCTTTTTTGAATTGGAATCTTTCGCCGTGCACGGCAGAGGTACTTATTGAAATGGAATCGTCTGCCGTAGACGGCAGAGTAGCTTATTTGAAATGATACCTTCTGCCGTGGACGGCAGAGTTGCTTTTTTGAATTAAAACTTCTGCCGTGGACGGCAGAGTTGCTTTGTTTAATAAGAACCTTCTGCCGTAGACGGCAGACTTCCTTATAGAATTAGAATCTTCCGCCGCGCACGGCAGAGTTACTTATTGAATTGGAATCGTCTGCCGTAGACAGCAGAGTTGCTTTTTTGAATTGGAATCTTCCGCCGTGCACGGCAGAGGTACTTATTGAAATGGAATCGTCTGCCGAAGACGGCAGAGTAGCTTATCTGAAATGGTACCTTTTGCCGTGAACGGCAGAGTTACTTTTTTGAATTAAAACTTCTGCCGTGGACGGCAGAGTTGCTTTGTTGAATAAAATCTTCTGCCGTAGACAGCAGACTTCCTTATAGAATTGGAATCTTCCGCCGTGCACGGCAGAGTTACTTATTGAATTGGAATCGTCTGCCGTAGACGGCAGAGTTGCTTTTTTGAATTGGAATCTTTCGCCGTGCACGGCAGAGGTACTTATTGAAATGTAATCGTCTGCCGTAGACGGCAGAGTAGCTTATTTGAAATGATACCTTCTGCCGTGGACGGCAGAGTTGCTTTTTTGAATTAAAACTTCTGCCGTGGACGGCAGAGTTGCTTTGTTGAATAAGAACCTTCTGCCGTAGACGGCAGACTTCCTTATAGAATTGGAATCTTCCGCCGTGCACGGCAGTGTTACTTTTTGAATTGGAATCGTCTGCCGTAGATGGCAGACTTCCTTATAGAATTGTTATCTTTCGCCGTGCACGGCAGAGTTACTTTTTGAATTGGAATCGTCTGCCGTGGACGGCAGAGTAGCTTATTTGAAATGGTACCTTTTGCCGTGAACGGCAGAGTTACTTTTTTGAATTAAAACTTCTGCCGTGGACGGCAGAGTTGCTTTGTTGAATTGGAATCTTCCGCCGTGCACGGCAGTGTTACTTATTGAATTGGAATCGTCCGCCGTAGACGGCAGAGTAGCTTATTTGAAATGGTATCTTTTGCCGTGAACGGCAGAGTTACTTTTTTGAATTAAAACTTATGCCGTGGACGGCAGAGTTGCTTTGTTGAATAAGAACCTTCTGCCGTAGACGGCAGACTTCCTTATAGAATTGGATTCTTCCGCCGTGCACGGCGGAGTTACTTATTGAATTGGAATCGTCTGCCGTAGACGGCAGAGTTGCTTTTTTGAATAGGAATCTTCCGCCGTGCACGGCAGAGCTACTTATTGAATTGGAATCGTCCGCCGTTGACGGCAGAGTAGCTTATTTAAAATAATACCTTCTGCCGTGGACGGCAGAGTTGCTTTTTTGAATTAAAACTTCTGCCGTGGAAGGCAGAGTTGCTTTGTTGAATAAGAACCTTCTGCCATAGACGGCAGACTTCCTTATAGAATTGGAATCTTCCGCCGTGCACGGCAGAGTTACTTATTGATTTGGAATCGTCTGCCGTAGACGGCAGAGTAGCTTATTTAAAATGGTACCTTCTGCCGTGCCCGGCAGAGGTACTTATTAAATTGGAATCGTCCGCCGTTGACGGCAGAGTAGCTTATTTGAAATGATACCTTCTGCCGTGGACGGCAGAATTGCTTTTTTGAATTAAAACTTCTGCCGTGGACGGCAGAGTTGCTTTGTTGAATTGGAATCTTCCGCCGTGCACGGCAGTGTTACTTATTGAATTGGAATCGTCCGCCGTAGACGGCAGAGTAGCTTATTTGAAATGGTATCTTTTGCCGTGAACGGCAGAATTGCTTTTTTGAATTAAAACTTCTGCCGTGGACGGCAGAGTTGCTTTGTTGAATTGGAATCTTCCGCCGTGCACGGCAGTGTTACTTATTGAATTGGAATCGTCCGCCGAAGACGGCAGAGTAGCTTAGTTGGAATGATACCTTCTGCCGTGGACGGCAGATTTGTTTTTTTGAACTAAAACTTCTGCCGTGGACGGCAGAGTTGCTTTGTTGAATTGGAATCTTCCGCCGTGCACGGCAGTGTTACTTATTGAATTGGAATCGTCCGCCATAGACGGCAGAGTAGCTTAGTTGGAATGATACCTTCTGCCGTGGACGGCAGAGTTGCTTTTTTGAACTAAAACTTCTGCCGTGGACGGCAGAGTTACTTTTTTGAATTAAAACTTATGCCGTGGACGGCAGAGTTGCTTTGTTGAATAAGAACCTTCTGCCGTAGACGGCAGACTTCCTTATTGAATTGGAATCTTCCGCCGTGCACGGCAGAGTTACTTATTGAATTGGAATCGTCTGCCGTAGACGGCAGAGTTGCTTTTTTGAATTGGAATCTTCCGCCGTGCACGGCAGAGGTACTTATTGAATTGGAATCGTCTGCCGTAGACGGCAGAGTAGCTTATTTGAAATGGTACCTTTTGCCGTGAACGGCAGTTTTACTTTTTTGAATTAAAACTTATGCCGTGGACGGCAGCGTTGCTTTGTTGAAAAGGAACCTTCTGCCGTAGACGGCAGACTTCCTTATAGAATTGGAATCTTCCGCCGTGCACGGCAGAGTAACTTATTGAATTAAAATCGTCTGCCGTAGACGGCAGAGTTGCTTTTTTGAATTGGAATCTTCCGCCGTGCACGGCAGAGGTACTTATTGAAATGGAATCGTCCGCCGTAGACGGCAGAGTAGCTTATTTGAAATGGTACCGTTTGCCGTGAACGGCAGAGTTACTTTTTTGAATTAAAACTTCTGCCGTGGACGGCAGAGTTGCTTTGTTGAATTGGAATCTTCCGCCGTGCACGGCAGTGTTACTTATTGAATTGGAATCGTCCGCCGTAGACGGCAGAGTAGCTTATTTGAAATGGTATCTTTTGCCGTGAATGGCAGAGTTACTTTTTTGAATTAAAACTTCTGCCGTGGACGGCAGAGTTGCTTTGTTGAATAAGAACCTTCTGCCGTAGACGGCAGACTTCCTTATAGAATTGGATTCTTCCGCCGTGCACGGCAGAGTTACTTATTGAATTGGAATCTTCTGCCGTAGACGGCAGAGTTGCTTTTTTGAATTGGAATCTTCCGCCGTGCACGGCAGAGGTACTTATTGAATTGGAATCGTCCGCCGTTGACGGCAGAGTAGCTTATTTAAAATGATACCTTCTGCCGTGGACGGCAGAGTTGCTTTTTTGAATTAAAACTTCTGCCGTGGACGGCAGAGTTGCTTTGTTGAATAAAAAACTTCTGCCGTAGACGGCAGACTTCCTTATAGAATTGGAATCTTCCGCCGTGCACGGCAGAGTTACTTATTGAATTGGAATCGTCTGCCGTAGACGGCAGAGTTGCTTTTTTGAATTGGAATCTTTCGCCGTGCACGGCAGAGGTACTTATTGAAAAGGAATCGTCTGCCGTAGACGGCAGAGTAGCTTATTTGAAATGATACCTTCTGCCGTGGACGGCAGAGTTGCTTTTTTGAATTAAAACTTCTGCCGTGGACGGCAGAGTTGCTTTGTTGAATTGGAATCTTCCGCCGTGCACGGCAGTGTTACTTATTGAATTGGAATCGTCCGCCGTAGACGGCAGAGTAGCTTATTTGAAATGATACCTTCTGCCGTGGACGGCAGAATTGCTTTTTTGAATTAAAACTTCTGCCGTGGACGGCAGAGTTGCTTTGTTGAATTGGAATCTTCCGCCGTGCACGGCAGTGTTACTTATTGAATTGGAATCGTCCGCCGTAGACGGCAGAGTAGCTTATTTGAAATGGTATCTTTTGCCGTGAACGGCAGAATTGCTTTTTTGAATTAAAACTTCTGCCGTGGACGGCAGAGTTGCTTTGTTGAATTGGAATCTTCCGCCGTGCACGGCAGTGTTACTTATTGAATTGGAATCGTCCGCCGAAGACGGCAGAGTAGCTTAGTTGGAATGATACCTTCTGCCGTGGACGGCAGATTTGTTTTTTTGAACTAAAACTTCTGCCGTGGACGGCAGAGTTGCTTTGTTGAATTGGAATCTTCCGCCGTGCACGGCAGTGTTACTTATTGAATTGGAATCGTCCGCCATAGACGGCAGAGTAGCTTAGTTGGAATGATACCTTCTGCCGTGGACGGCAGAGTTGCTTTTTTGAACTAAAACTTCTGCCGTGGACGGCAGAGTTACTTTTTTGAATTAAAACTTATGCCGTGGACGGCAGAGTTGCTTTGTTGAATAAGAACCTTCTGCCGTAGACGGCAGACTTCCTTATAGAATTGGAATCTTCCGCCGTGCACGGCAGAGTTACTTATTGAATTGGAATCGTCTGCCGTAGACGGCAGAGTTGCTTTTTTGAATTGGAATCTTCCGCCGTGCACGGCAGAGGTACTTATTGAATTGGAATCGTCTGCCGTAGACGGCAGAGTAGCTTATTTGAAATGGTACCTTTTGCCGTGAACGGCAGTTTTACTTTTTTGAATTAAAACTTATGCCGTGGACGGCAGCGTTGCTTTGTTGAAAAGGAACCTTCTGCCGTAGACGGCAGACTTCCTTATAGAATTGGAATCTTCCGCCGTGCACGGCAGAGTAACTTATTGAATTAAAATCGTCTGCCGTAGACGGCAGAGTTGCTTTTTTGAATTGGAATCTTCCGCCGTGCACGGCAGAGGTACTTATTGAAATGGAATCGTCCGCCGTAGACGGCAGAGTAGCTTATTTGAAATGGTACCGTTTGCCGTGAACGGCAGAGTTACTTTTTTGAATTAAAACTTCTGCCGTGGACGGCAGAGTTGCTTTGTTGAATTGGAATCTTCCGCCGTGCACGGCAGTGTTACTTATTGAATTGGAATCGTCCGCCGTAGACGGCAGAGTAGCTTATTTGAAATGGTATCTTTTGCCGTGAATGGCAGAGTTACTTTTTTGAATTAAAACTTCTGCCGTGGACGGCAGAGTTGCTTTGTTGAATAAGAACCTTCTGCCGTAGACGGCAGACTTCCTTATAGAATTGGATTCTTCCGCCGTGCACGGCAGAGTTACTTATTGAATTGGAATCTTCTGCCGTAGACGGCAGAGTTGCTTTTTTGAATTGGAATCTTCCGCCGTGCACGGCAGAGGTACTTATTGAATTGGAATCGTCCGCCGTTGACGGCAGAGTAGCTTATTTAAAATGATACCTTCTGCCGTGGACGGCAGAGTTGCTTTTTTGAATTAAAACTTCTGCCGTGGACGGCAGAGTTGCTTTGTTGAATAAAAAACTTCTGCCGTAGACGGCAGACTTCCTTATAGAATTGGAATCATCCGCCGTGCACGGCAGAGTTACTTATTGAATTGGAATCGTCTGCCGTAGACGGCAGAGTTGCTTTTTTGAATTGGAATCTTTCGCCGTGCACGGCAGAGGTACTTATTGAAAAGGAATCGTCTGCCGTAGACGGCAGAGTAGCTTATTTGAAATGATACCTTCTGCCGTGGACGGCAGAGTTGCTTTTTTGAATTAAAACTTCTGCCGTGGACGGCAGAGTTGCTTTGTTGAATTGGAATCTTCCGCCGTGCACGGCAGTGTTACTTATTGAATTGGAATCGTCCGCCGTAGACGGCAGAGTAGCTTATTTGAAATGGTATCTTTTGCCGTGAACGGCAGAGTTACTTTTTTGAATTAAACTTATGCCGTGGACGGCAGAGTTGCTTTGTTGAATAAGAACCTTCTGCCGTAGACGGCAGACTTCCTTATAGAATTGGATTCTTCCGCCGTGCACGGCGGAGTTACTTATTGAATTGGAATCTTCTGCCGTAGACGGCAGAGTTGCTTTTTTGAATTGGAATCTTCCGCCGTGCACGGCAGAGGTACTTATTGAATTGGAATCGTCCGCCGTTGACGACAGAGTAGCTTATTTAAAATGATACCTTCTGCCGTGGACGGCAGAGTTGCTTTTTTGAATTAAAACTTCTGCCGTGGACGGCAGAGTTGCTTTGTTGAATAAAAAACTTCTGCCGTAGACGGCAGACTTCCTTATAGAATTGGAATCTTCCGCCGTGCACGGCAGAGTTACTTATTGAATTGGAATCGTCTGCCGTAGACGGCAGAGTTGCTTTTTTGAATTGGAATCTTTCGCCGTGCACGGCAGAGGTACTTATTGAAAAGGAATCGTCTGCCGTAGACGGCAGAGTAGCTTATTTGAAATGATACCTTCTGCCGTGGACGGCAGAGTTGCTTTTTTGAATTAAAACTTCTGCCGTGGACGGCAGAGTTGCTTTGTTGAATAAGAACCTTCTGCCGTAGACGGCAGACTTCTTTATAGAATTAGAATTTTCCGCCGTGCACGGCAGAGTTACTTATTGAATTGGAATCGTCTGCCGTAGACGGCAGAGTTGCTTTTTTGAATTGGAATCTTCCGCCGTGCACGGCAGAGGTACTTATTGAAATGCAATCGTCTGCCGTAGACGGCAGAGTAGCTTATCTGAAATGGTACCTTTCGCCGTGAACGGCAGAGTTACTTTTTTGAATTAAAACTTCTGCCGTGGACGGCAGAGTTGCTTTGTTAAATAAGAACCTTCTGCCGTAGACGGCAGACTTCCTTATAGAATTGGTTTCTTCCGCCGTGCACGGCAGAGTTACTTATTGAATTGGAATCTTCTGCCGTAGACGGCAGAGTTGCTTTTTTGAATTGGAATCTTCCGCCGTGCACGGCAGAGGTACTTATTGAATTGGAATCGTCTGCCGTAGACGGCAGAGTAGCTTATTTGAAATGATACCTTCTGCCGTGGACGGCAGAGTTGCTTTGTTGAATAAGAACCTTCTGCCGTAGACGGCAGACTTCCTTATAGAATTGGATTCTTCCGCCGTGCACGGCAGAGTTACTTATCGAATTGGAATCTTCTGCCGTAGACGGCAGAGTTGCTTTGTTGAATTGAAATCTTCCGCCGTGCACGGCAGTGTAACTTATTGAATTGGAATCGTCCGCCGTAGACGGCAGAGTAGCTTATTTGAAATGGTATCTTTTGCCGTGAACGGCAGAGTTACTTTTTTGAATTAAAACTTCTGCCGTGGACGGCAGAGTTGCTTTGTTGAATAAGAACCTTCTGCCGTAGACGGCAGACTTCCTTATAGAATTGGATTCTTCCGCCGTGCACGGCAGAGTTACTTATTGAATTGGAATCTTCTGCCGTAGACGGCAGAATTGCTTTTTTGAATTGGAATCTTCCGCCGTGCACGGCAGAGGTACTTATTGAATTGGAATCGTCTGCCGTAGACGGCAGAGTAGCTTATTTGAAATGATACCTTCTGCCGTGAACGGCAGAGTCAGTTTTTTGAATTAAAACTTCTGCCGTGGACGGCAGAGTTGCTTTGTTGAATAAGAACCTTCTGCCGTAGACGGCAGACTTCCTTAAAGAATTGGAATCTTCCGCCGTGCACGGCAGAGTAACTTATTGAATTGGAATCGTCTGCCGTAGACGGCAGAGTTGCTTTTTTGAATTGGAATCTTCCGCCGTGCACGGCAGAGTTACTTATTGAATTGGAATCGTCTGCCGTAGACGGCAGAGTTGCTTTTTTGAAATGATACCTTCTGCCGTGGACGGCAGAGTTGCTTTTTTGAATTAAAACTTCTGCCGTGGACGGCAGAGTTGCTTTGTTGAATTGGAATCTTCCGCCGTGCACGGCAGAGTTACTTATTGAATTGGAATCGTCTGCCGTAGACGGCAGAGTAGCTTATTTGAAATGGTACCTTTTGCCGTGAACGGCAGAGTCAGTTTTTTGAATTAAAACTTCTGCCGTGGACGGCAGAGTTGCTTTGTTGAATAAGAACCTTCTGCCGTAGACGGCAGACTTCCTTAAAGAATTGGAATCTTCCGCCGTGCACGGCAGAGTAACTTATTGAATTGGAATCGTCTGCCGTAGACGGCAGAGTTGCTTTTTTGAATTGGAATCTTCCGCCGTGCACGGCAGAGTTACTTATTGAATTGGAATCGTCTGCCGTAGACGGCAGAGTTGCTTTTTTGAAATGATACCTTCTGCCGTGGACGGCAGAGTTGCTTTTTTGAATTAAAACTTCTGCCGTGGACGGCAGAGTTGCTTTGTTGAATAAGAACCTTCTGCCGTAGACGGCAGACTTCCTTATAGAATTGGAATCTTCCGCCGTGCACGGCAGAGTTACTTATTGAATTGGAATCGTCTGCCGTAGACGGCAGACTTACTTATAGAATTGTAATCTTTCGCCGTGCACGGCAGAGTTACTTATTGAATTGGAATCGTTAGCCGTGGACGGCAGAGTAGCTTATTTGAAATGGTACCTTTTGCCGTGAACGGCAGAGTTATTTTTTTGAATTAAAACTTCTGCCGTGGACGGCAGAGTTGCTTTGTTGAATTGGAATCTTCCGCCATGCACGGCAGTGTTACTTATTGAATTGGAATCGTCCGCCGTAGACGGCAGAGTAGCTTATTTGAAATGGTGTCTTTTGCCGTGAACGGCAGAGTTACTTTTTTGAATTAAAACTTATGCCGTGGACGGCAGAGTTGCTTTGTTGAATAAGAACCTTCTGCCGTAGACGGCAGACTTCCTTATAGAATTGGATTCTTCCGCCGTGCACGGCAGAGTTACTTATTGAATTGGAATCTTCTGCCGTAGACGGCAGAGTTGCTTTTTTGAATTGGAATCTTCCGCCGTTCACGGCAGAGGTACTTATTGAATAGGAATTGTCTGCCGTAGACGGCAGAGTTGCTTTTTTGAATTGGAATCTTTCGCCGTGCACGGCAGAGGTACTTATTGAAATGGAATCGTCTGCCGTAGACGGCAGAGTAGCTTATTTGAAATGATACCTTCTGCCGTGGACGGCAGAGTTGCTTTTTTGAATTAAAACTTCTGCCGTGGACGGCAGAGTTGCTTTGTTGAATAAAAACCTTCTGCCGTGCACGGCAGAGGTACTTATTGAATTGGAATCGTCCGCCGTTGACGGCAGAGTAGCTTATTTAAAATGATAACTTCTGCCGTGGACGGCAGAGTTGCTTTTTTGAATTAAAACTTCTGCCGTGGACGGCAGAGTTGCTTTGTTGAATAAAAAACTTCTGCCGTAGACGGCAGACTTCCTTATAGAATTGGAATCTTCCGCCATGCACGGCAGAGTTACTTATTGAATTGGAATCGTCTGCCGTAGACGGCAGAGTTGCTTTTTTGAATTGGAATCTTTCGCCGTGCACGGCAGAGGTACTTATTGAAATGGAATCGTCTGCCGTAGACGGCAGAGTAGCTTATTTGAAATGATACCTTCTGCCGTGGACGGCAGAGTTGCTTTTTTGAATTAAAACTTCTGCCGTGGACGGCAGAGTTGCTTTGTTGAATAAGAACCTTCTGCCGTAGACGGCAGACTTCCTTATAGAATTAGAATCTTCCGCCGTGCACGGCAGAGTTACTTATTGAATTGGAATCGTCTGCCGTAGACAGCAGAGTTGCTTTTTTGAATTGGAATCTTCCGCCGTGCACGGCAGAGGTACTTATTGTAATGGAATCGTCTGCCGTAGACGGCAGAGTAGCTTATCTGAAATGGTACCTTTTGCCGTGAACGGCAGAGTTACTTTTTTGAATTAAAACTTCTGCCGTGGACGGCAGAGTTGCTTTGTTGAATTGGAATCTTCTGCCATGCACGGCAGTGTTACTTATTGAATTGGAATCGTCCGCCGTAGACGGCAGAGTAGCTTATTTGAAATGGTATCTTTTGCCGTGAACGGCAGAGTTACTTTGTTGAATTAAAACTTATGCCGTGGACGGCAGAGTTGCTTTGTTGAATAAGAACCTTCTGCCGTAGACGGCAGACTTCCTTATAGAATTGGATTCTTCCGCCGTGCACGGCAGAGTTACTTATTGAATTGGAATCTTCTGCCGTAGACGGCAGAGTTGCTTTTTTGAATTGGAATCTTCCGCCGTGCACGGCAGAGGTACTTATTGAATAGGAATTGTCTGCCGTAGACGGCAGAGTTGCTTTTTTGAATTGGAATCTTTCGCCGTGCACGGCAGAGGTCCTTATTGAAATGGAATCGTCTGCCGTAGACGGCAGAGTAGCTTATTTGAAATGATACCTTCTGCCGTGGACGGCAGAGTTGCTTTTTTGAATTAAAACTTCTGCCGTGGACGGCAGAGTTGCTTTGTTGAATTGGAATCTTCCGCCGTGCACGGCAGAGTTACTTATTGAATTGGAATCGTCTGCCGTAGACGGCAGAGTAGCTTATTTGAAATGGTACCTTTTGCCGTGAACGGCAGAGTCAGTTTTTTGAATTAAAACTTATGCCGTGGACGGCAGAGTTGCTTTGTTGAATAAGAACCTTCTGCCGTAGACGGCAGACTTCCTTAAAGAATTGGAATCTTCCGCCGTGCACGGCAGAGTAACTTATTGAATTGGAATCGTCTGCCGTAGACGGCAGAGTTGCTTTTTTGAATTGGAATCTTCCGCCGTGCACGGCAGAGTTACTTATTGAATTGGAATCGTCTGCCGTAGACGGCAGAGTTGCTTTTTTGAAATGATACCTTCTGCCGTGGACGGCAGAGTTGCTTTTTTGAATTAAAACTTCTGCCGTGGACGGCAGAGTTGCTTTGTTGAATAAGAACCTTCTGCCGTAGACGGCAGACTTCCTTATAGAATTGGAATCTTCCGCCGTGCACGGCAGAGTTACTTATTGAATTGGAATCGTCTGCCGTAGACGGCAGACTTACTTATAGAATTGTAATCTTTCGCCGTGCACGGCAGAGTTACTTATTGAATTGGAATCGTTAGCCGTGGACGGCAGAGTAGCTTATTTGAAATGGTACCTTTTGCCGTGAACGGCAGAGTTATTTTTTTGAATTAAAACTTCTGCCGTGGACGGCAGAGTTGCTTTGTTGAATTGGAATCTTCCGCCATGCACGGCAGTGTTACTTATTGAATTGGAATCGTCCGCCGTAGACGGCAGAGTAGCTTATTTGAAATGGTATCTTTTGCCGTGAACGGCAGAGTTACTTTTTTGAATTAAAACTTATGCCGTGGACGGCAGAGTTGCTTTGTTGAATAAGAACCTTCTGCCGTAGACGGCAGACTTCCTTATAGAATTGGATTCTTCCGCCGTGCACGGCAGAGTTACTTATTGAATTGGAATCTTCTGCCGTAGACGGCAGAGTTGCTTTTTTGAATTGGAATCTTCCGCCGTGCACGGCAGAGGTACTTATTGAATTGGAATCGTCTGCCGTAGACGGCAGAGTAGCTTATTTGAAATGATACCTTCTGCCGTGGACGGCAGAGTTGCTTTTTTGAATTAAAACTTCTGCCGTGGACGGCAGAGTTGCTTTGTTGAATTGGAATCTTCCGCCGTGCACGGCAGAGTTACTTATTGAATTGGAATCGTATGCCGTAGACGGCAGAGTAGCTTATTTGAAATGGTACCTTTTGCGGTGAACGGCAGAGTCAGTTTTTTGAATTAAAACTTATGCCGTGGACGGCAGAGTTGCTTTGTTGAATAAGAACCTTCTGCCGTAGACGGCAGACTTCCTTAAAGAATTGGAATCTTCCGCCGTGCACGGCAGAGTAACTTATTGAATTGGAATCGTCTGCCGTAGACGGCAGAGTTGCTTTTTTGAATTGGAATCTTCCGCCGTGCACGGCAGAGTTACTTATTGAATTGGAATCGTCTGCCGTAGACGGCAGAGTTGCTTTTTTGAAATGATACCTTCTGCCGTGGACGGCAGAGTTGCTTTTTTGAATTAAAACTTCTGCCGTGGACGGCAGAGTTGCTTTGTTGAATAAGAACCTTCTGCCGTAGACGGCAGACTTCCTTATAGAATTGGAATCTTCCGCCGTGCACGGCAGAGTTACTTATTGAATTGGAATCGTCTGCCGTAGACGGCAGACTTACTTATAGAATTGTAATCTTTCGCCGTGCACGGCAGAGTTACTTATTGAATTGGAATCGTCTGCCGTGGACGGCAGAGTAGCTTATTTGAAATGGTACCTTTTTCCGTGAACGGCAGAGTTATTTTTTTGAATTAAAACTTCTGCCGTGGACGGCAGAGTTGCTTTGTTGAATTGGAATCTTCCGCCATGCACGGCAGTGTTACTTATTGAATTGGAATCGTCCGCCGTAGACGGCAGAGTAGCTTATTTGAAATGGTATCTTTTGCCGTTAACGGCAGAGTTACTTTTTTGAATTAAAACTTATGCCGTGGACGGCAGAGTTGCTTTGTTGAATAAGAACCTTCTGCCGTAGACGGCAGACTTCCTTATAGAATTGGATTCTTCCGCCGTGCACGGCAGAGTTACTTATTGAATTGGAATCGTCTGCCGTGGACGGCAGAGTAGCTTATTTGAAATGGTACCTTTTGCCGTGAACGGCAGAGTTATTTTTTTGAATTAAAACTTCTGCCGTGGACGGCAGAGTTGCTTTGTTGAATTGGAATCTTCCGCCATGCACGGCAGTGTTACTTATTGAATTGGAATCGTCCGCCGTAGACGGCAGAGTAGCTTATTTGAAATGGTACCTTTTGCGGTGAACGGCAGAGTCAGTTTTTTGAATTAAAACTTATGCCGTGGACGGCAGAGTTGCTTTGTTGAATAAGAACCTTCTGCCGTAGACGGCAGACTTCCTTAAAGAATTGGAATCTTCCGCCGTGCACGGCAGAGTAACTTATTGAATTGGAATCGTCTGCCGTAGACGGCAGAGTTGCTTTTTTGAATTGGAATCTTCCGCCGTGCACGGCAGAGTTACTTATTGAATTGGAATCGTCTGCCGTAGACGGCAGAGTTGCTTTTTTGAAATGATACCTTCTGCCGTGGACGGCAGAGTTGCTTTTTTGAATTAAAACTTCTGCCGTGGACGGCAGAGTTGCTTTGTTGAATAAGAACCTTCTGCCGTAGACGGCAGACTTCCTTATAGAATTGGAATCTTCCGCCGTGCACGGCAGAGTTACTTATTGAATTGGAATCGTCTGCCGTAGACGGCAGACTTACTTATAGAATTGTAATCTTTCGCCGTGCACGGCAGAGTTACTTATTGAATTGGAATCGTCTGCCGTGGACGGCAGAGTAGCTTATTTGAAATGGTACCTTTTGCCGTGAACGGCAGAGTTATTTTTTTGAATTAAAACTTCTGCCGTGGACGGCAGAGTTGCTTTGTTGAATTGGAATCTTCCGCCATGCACGGCAGTGTTACTTATTGAATTGGAATCGTCCGCCGTAGACGGCAGAGTAGCTTATTTGAAATGGTATCTTTTGCCGTGAACGGCAGAGTTACTTTTTTGAATTAAAACTTATGCCGTGGACGGCAGAGTTGCTTTGTTGAATAAGAACCTTCTGCCGTAGACGGCAGACTTCCTTATAGAATTGGATTCTTCCGCCGTGCACGGCAGAGTTACTTATTGAATTGGAATCTTCTGCCGTAGACGGCAGAGTTGCTTTTTTGAATTGGAATCTTCCGCCGTGCACGGCAGAGGTACTTATTGAATAGGAATTGTCTGCCGTAGACGGCAGAGTTGCTTTTTTGAATTGGAATCTTTCGCCGTGCACGGCAGAGGTACTTATTGAAATGGAATCGTCTGCCGTAGTATTTGAAATGATACCTTCTGCCGTGGACGGCAGAGTTGCTTTTTTGAATTAATACTTCTGCCGTGGACGGCAGAGTTGCTTTGTTCAATAAGAACCTTCTGCCGTAGACGGCAGACTTCCTTATAGAATTAGAATCTTCCGCCGTGCACGGCAGAGTTACTTATTGAATTGGAATCGTCTGCCGTAGACAGCAGAGTTGCTTTTTTGAATTGGAATCTTCCGCCGTGCACGGCAGAGGTACTTATTGAAATGGAATCGTCTGCCGTAGACGGCAGAGTAGCTTATCTGAAATGGTACCTTTAGCCGTGAACGGCAGAGTTACTTTTTTGAATTAAAACTTCTGCCGTGGACGGCAGAGTTGCTTTGTTGAATAAGAACCTTCTGCCGTAGACGGCAGACTTCCTTATAGAATTGGATTCTTCCGCCGTGCACGGCAGAGTTACTTATTGAATTGGAATCTTCTGCCGTAGACGGCAGAGTTGCTTTTTTGAATTGGAATCTTCCGCCGTGCACGGCAGAGGTACTTATTGAATTGGAATCGTCTGCCGTAGACGGCAGAGTAGCTTATTTGATATGATACCTTCTGCCGTGGACGGCAGAGTTGCTTTGTTGAATAAGAACCTTCTGCCGTAGACGGCAGACTTCCTTATAGAATTGGATTCTTCCGCCGTGCACGGCAGAGTTACTTATTGAATTGGAATCTTCTGCCGTAGACGGCAGAGTTGCTTTGTTGAATTGAAATCTTCCGCCGTGCACGGCAGTGTTACTTATTGAATTGGAATCGTCCGCCGTAGACGGCAGAGTAGCTTATTTGAAATGGTATCTTTTGCCGTGAACGGCAGAGTTACTTTTTTGAATTAAAACTTCTGCCGTGGACGGCAGAGTTGCTTTGTTGAATAAGAACCTTCTGCCGAAGACGGCAGACTTCCTTATAGAATTGGATTCTTCCGCCGTGCACGGCAGAGTTTCTTATTGAATTGGAATCTTCTGCTGTAGACGGCAGAGTTGCTTTTTTGAATTGGAATCTTCCGCCGTGCACGGCAGAGGTACTTATTGAATTGGAATCGTCTGCCGTAGACGGCAGAGTAGCTGATTTGAAATGATACCTTCTGCCGTGGACGGCAGAGTTGCTTTTTTGAATTAAAACTTCTGCCGTGGACGGCAGAGTTGCTTTGTTGAATTGGAATCTTCCGCCGTGCACGGCAGAGTTACTTATTGAATTGGAATCGTCTGCCGTCGACGGCAGAGTAGCTTATTTGAAATGGTACCTTTTGCCGTGAACGGCAGAGTCACTTTTTTGAATTAAAACTTATGCCGTGGACGGCAGAGTTGCTTTGTTGAATAAGAACCTTCTGCCGTAGACGGCAGACTTCCTTAAAGAATTGGAATCTTCCGCCGTGCACGGCAGAGTTACTTATTGAATTGGAATCATCTGCCGTAGACGGCAGAGTTGCTTTTTTGAAATGATACCTTCTTCCGTGGACGGCAGAGTTGCTTTTTTGAATTAAAACTTCTGCCGTGGACGGCAGAGTTGCTTTGTTGAATAAGAACCTTCTGCCGTAGACGGCAGACTTTCTTATAGAATTGGAATCTTCCGCCGTGCACGGCAGAGTTACTTATTGAATTGGAATCGTCTGCCGTAGACGGCAGACTTCCTTATAGAATTGTAATCTTTCGCCGTGCACGGCAGAGTTACTTATTGAATTGGAATCGTCTGCCGTGGACGGCAGAGTAGCTTATTTGAAATGGTACCTTTTGCCGTGAACGGCAGAGTTACTTTTTTGAATTAAAACTTCTGCCATGGACGGCAGAGTTGCTTTGTTGAATTGGAATCTTCCGCCATGCACGGCAGTGTTACTTATTGAATTGGAATCGTCCGCCGAAGACGGCAGAGTAGCTTATTTGAAATGGTATCTTTTGCCGTGAACGGCAGAGTTACTTTTTTGAATTAAAACTTATGCCGTGGACGGCAGAGTTGCTTTGTTGAATAAGAACCTTCTGCCGTAGACGGCAGACTTCCTTATAGAATTGGAATCTTCTGCCGTAGACGGCAGAGTTGCTTTTTTGAATTGGAATCTTCCGCCGTGCACGGCAGAGGTACTTATTGAATAGGAATTGTCTGCCGTAGACGGCAGAGTTGCTTTTTTGAATTGGAGTCTTTCGCCGTGCACGGCAGAGGTACTTATTGAAATGGAATCGTCTGCCGTAGACGGCAGAGTAGCTTATTTGAAATGATACCTTCTGCCGTGGACGGCAGAGTTGCTTTTTTGAATTAAAACTTCTGCCGTGGACGGCAGAGTTGCTTTGTTGAATAAGAACCTTCTGCCGTAGACGGCAGACTTCCTTATAGAATTAGAATCTTCCGCCGCGCACGGCAGAGTTACTTATTGAATTGGAATCGTCTGCCGTAGACAGCAGAGTTGCTTTTTTGAATTGGAATCTTCCGCCGTGCACGGCAGAGGTACTTATTGAAATGGAATCGTCTGCCGTAGACGGCAGAGTAGCTTATCTGAAATGGTACCTTTTGCCGTGAACGGCAGAGTTACTTTTTTGAATTAAAACTTCTGCCGTGGACGGCAGAGTTGCTTTGTTGAATAAAAAACTTCTGCCGTAGACAGCAGACTTCCTTATAGAATTGGAATCTTCCGCCGTGCACGGCAGAGTTACTTATTGAATTGGAATCGTCTGCCGTAGACGGCAGAGTTGCTTTTTTGAATTGGAATCTTTCGCCGTGCACGGCAGAGGTACTTATTGAAATGGAATCATCTGCCGTAGACGGCAGAGTAGCTTATTTGAAATGATACCTTCTGCCGTGGACGGCAGAGTTGCTTTTTTAAATTAAAACTTCTGCCGTGGACGGCAGAGTTGCTTTGTTGAATAAGAACCTTCTGCCGTAGACGGCAGACTTCCTTATAGAATTGGAATCTTCCGCCGTGCACGGCAGTGTTACTTTTTGAATTGGAATCGTCTGCCGTAGACGGCAGACTTCCTTATAGAATTGTTATCTTTCGCCGTGCACGGCAGAGTTACTTTTTGAATTGGAATCGTCTGCCGTGGACGGCAGAGTAGCTTATTTGAAATGGTACCTTTTGCCGTGAACGGCAGAGTTACTTTTTTGAATTAAAACTTCTGCCGTGGACGGCAGAGTTGCTTTGTTGAATTGGAATCTTCCGCCGTGCACGGCAGTGTTACTTATTGAATTGGAATCGTCCGCCGTAGACGGCAGAGTAGCTTATTTGAAATGGTATCTTTTGCCGTGAACGGCAGAGTTACTTTTTTGAATTAAAACTTATGCCGTGGACGGCAGAGTTGCTTTGTTGAATAAGAACCTTCTGCCGTAGACGGCAGACTTCCTTATAGAATTGGATTCTTCCGCCGTGCACGGCGGAGTTACTTATTGAATTGGAATCGTCTGCCGTAGACGGCAGAGTTGCTTTTTTGAATAGGAATCTTCCGCCGTGCACGGCAGAGCTACTTATTGAATTGGAATCGTCCGCCGTTGACGGCAGAGTAGCTTATTTAAAATAATACCTTCTGCCGTGGACGGCAGAGTTGCTTTTTTGAATTAAAACTTCTGCCGTGGAAGGCAGAGTTGCTTTGTTGAATAAGAACCTTCTGCCATAGACGGCAGACTTCCTTATAGAATTGGAATCTTCCGCCGTGCACGGCAGAGTTACTTATTGATTTGGAATCGTCTGCCGTAGACGGCAGAGTAGCTTATTTAAAATGGTACCTTCTGCCGTGCCCGGCAGAGGTACTTATTAAATTGGAATCGTCCGCCGTTGACGGCAGAGTAGCTTATTTGAAATGATACCTTCTGCCGTGGACGGCAGAGTCACTTTTTTGAATTAAAACTTATGCCGTGGACGGCAGAGTTGCTTTGTTGAATAAGAACCTTCTGCCGTAGACGGCAGACTTCCTTAAAGAATTGGAATCTTCCGCCGTGCACGGCAGAGTTACTTATTGAATTGGAATCATCTGCCGTAGACGGCAGAGTTGCTTTTTTGAAATGATACCTTCTTCCGTGGACGGCAGAGTTGCTTTTTTGAATTAAAACTTCTGCCGTGGACGGCAGAGTTGCTTTGTTGAATAAGAACCTTCTGCCGTAGACGGCAGACTTTCTTATAGAATTGGAATCTTCCGCCGTGCACGGCAGAGTTACTTATTGAATTGGAATCGTCTGCCGTAGACGGCAGACTTCCTTATAGAATTGTAATCTTTCGCCGTGCACGGCAGAGTTACTTATTGAATTGGAATCGTCTGCCGTGGACGGCAGAGTAGCTTATTTGAAATGGTACATTTTGCCGTGAACGGCAGAGTTACTTTTTTGAATTAAAACTTCTGCCATGGACGGCAGAGTTGCTTTGTTGAATTGGAATCTTCCGCCATGCACGGCAGTGTTACTTATTGAATTGGAATCGTCCGCCGAAGACGGCAGAGTAGCTTATTTGAAATGGTATCTTTTGCCGTGAACGGCAGAGTTACTTTTTTGAATTAAAACTTATGCCGTGGACGGCAGAGTTGCTTTGTTGAATAAGAACCTTCTGCCGTAGACGGCAGACTTCCTTATAGAATTGGAATCTTCTGCCGTAGACGGCAGAGTTGCTTTTTTGAATTGGAATCTTCCGCCGTGCACGGCAGAGGTACTTATTGAATAGGAATTGTCTGCCGTAGACGGCAGAGTTGCTTTTTTGAATTGGAGTCTTTCGCCGTGCACGGCAGAGGTACTTATTGAAATGGAATCGTCTGCCGTAGACGGCAGAGTAGCTTATTTGAAATGATACCTTCTGCCGTGGACGGCAGAGTTGCTTTTTTGAATTAAAACTTCTGCCGTGGACGGCAGAGTTGCTTTGTTGAATAAGAACCTTCTGCCGTAGACGGCAGACTTCCTTATAGAATTAGAATCTTCCGCCGCGCACGGCAGAGTTACTTATTGAATTGGAATCGTCTGCCGTAGACAGCAGAGTTGCTTTTTTGAATTGGAATCTTCCGCCGTGCACGGCAGAGGTACTTATTGAAATGGAATCGTCTGCCGTAGACGGCAGAGTAGCTTATCTGAAATGGTACCTTTTGCCGTGAACGGCAGAGTTACTTTTTTGAATTAAAACTTCTGCCGTGGACGGCAGAGTTGCTTTGTTGAATAAAAAACTTCTGCCGTAGACAGCAGACTTCCTTATAGAATTGGAATCTTCCGCCGTGCACGGCAGAGTTACTTATTGAATTGGAATCGTCTGCCGTAGACGGCAGAGTTGCTTTTTTGAATTGGAATCTTTCGCCGTGCACGGCAGAGGTACTTATTGAAATGGAATCATCTGCCGTAGACGGCAGAGTAGCTTATTTGAAATGATACCTTCTGCCGTGGACGGCAGAGTTGCTTTTTTAAATTAAAACTTCTGCCGTGGACGGCAGAGTTGCTTTGTTGAATAAGAACCTTCTGCCGTAGACGGCAGACTTCCTTATAGAATTGGAATCTTCCGCCGTGCACGGCAGTGTTACTTTTTGAATTGGAATCGTCTGCCGTAGACGGCAGACTTCCTTATAGAATTGTTATCTTTCGCCGTGCACGGCAGAGTTACTTTTTGAATTGGAATCGTCTGCCGTGGACGGCAGAGTAGCTTATTTGAAATGGTACCTTTTGCCGTGAACGGCAGAGTTACTTTTTTGAATTAAAACTTCTGCCGTGGACGGCAGAGTTGCTTTGTTGAATTGGAATCTTCCGCCGTGCACGGCAGTGTTACTTATTGAATTGGAATCGTCCGCCGTAGACGGCAGAGTAGCTTATTTGAAATGGTATCTTTTGCCGTGAACGGCAGAGTTACTTTTTTGAATTAAAACTTATGCCGTGGACGGCAGAGTTGCTTTGTTGAATAAGAACCTTCTGCCGTAGACGGCAGACTTCCTTATAGAATTGGATTCTTCCGCCGTGCACGGCGGAGTTACTTATTGAATTGGAATCGTCTGCCGTAGACGGCAGAGTTGCTTTTTTGAATAGGAATCTTCCGCCGTGCACGGCAGAGCTACTTATTGAATTGGAATCGTCCGCCGTTGACGGCAGAGTAGCTTATTTAAAATAATACCTTCTGCCGTGGACGGCAGAGTTGCTTTTTTGAATTAAAACTTCTGCCGTGGAAGGCAGAGTTGCTTTGTTGAATAAGAACCTTCTGCCATAGACGGCAGACTTCCTTATAGAATTGGAATCTTCCGCCGTGCACGGCAGAGTTACTTATTGATTTGGAATCGTCTGCCGTAGACGGCAGAGTAGCTTATTTAAAATGGTACCTTCTGCCGTGCCCGGCAGAGGTACTTATTAAATTGGAATCGTCCGCCGTTGACGGCAGAGTAGCTTATTTGAAATGATACCTTCTGCCGTGGACGGCAGAATTGCTTTTTTGAATTAAAACTTCTGCCGTGGACGGCAGAGTTGCTTTGTTGAATTGGAATCTTCCGCCGTGCACGGCAGTGTTACTTATTGAATTGGAATCGTCCGCCGTAGACGGCAGAGTAGCTTATTTGAAATGGTATCTTTTGCCGTGAACGGCAGAATTGCTTTTTTGAATTAAAACTTCTGCCGTGGACGGCAGAGTTGCTTTGTTGAATTGGAATCTTCCGCCGTGCACGGCAGTGTTACTTATTGAATTGGAATCGTCCGCCGAAGACGGCAGAGTAGCTTAGTTGGAATGATACCTTCTGCCGTGGACGGCAGAGTTGCTTTTTTGAACTAAAACTTCTGCCGTGGACGGCAGAGTTGCTTTGTTGAATTGGAATCTTCCGCCGTGCACGGCAGTGTTACTTATTGAATTGGAATCGTCCGCCGTAGACGGCAGAGTAGCTTAGTTGGAATGATACCTTCTGCCGTGGACGGCAGAGTTGCTTTTTTGAACTAAAACTTCTGCCGTGGACGGCAGAGTTACTTTTTTGAATTAAAACTTATGCCGTGGACGGCAGAGTTGCTTTGTTGAATAAGAACCTTCTGCCGTAGACGGCAGACTTCCTTATAGAATTGGAATCTTCCGCCGTGCACGGCAGAGTTACTTATTGAATTGGAATCGTCTGCCGTAGACGGCAGAGTTGCTTTTTTGAATTGGAATCTTCCGCCGTGCACGGCAGAGGTACTTATTGAATTGGAATCGTCTGCCGTAGACGGCAGAGTAGCTTATTTGAAATGGTACCTTTTGCCGTGAACGGCAGTTTTACTTTTTTGAATTAAAACTTATGCCGTGGACGGCAGCGTTGCTTTGTTGAAAAGGAACCTTCTGCCGTAGACGGCAGACTTCCTTATAGAATTGGAATCTTCCGCCGTGCACGGCAGAGTTACTTATTGAAATAAAATCGTCTGCCGTAGACGGCAGAGTTGCTTTTTTGAATTGGAATCTTCCGCCGTGCACGGCAGAGGTACTTATTGAAATGGAATCGTCTGCCGTAGACGGCAGAGTAGCTTATTTGAAATGGTACCTTTTGCCGTGAACGGCAGAGTTACTTTTTTGAATTAAAACTTCTGCCGTGGACGGCAGAGTTGCTTTGTTGAATTGGAATCTTCCGCCGTGCACGGCAGTGTTACTTATTGAATTGGAATCGTCCGCCGTAGACGGCAGAGTAGCTTATTTGAAATGGTATCTTTTGCCGTGAATGGCAGAGTTACTTTTTTGAATTAATGAAATAAAATTTTAAATAAGCTACTCTGCCGTCAACGGCGGACGATTCCAATTCAATAAGTACCTCTGCCGTGCACGGCGGAAGAATCCAATTCTATAAGGAAGTCTGCCGTCTACGGCAGAAGGTTCTTATTCAACAAAGCAACTCTGCCGTCCACGGCAGAAGTTTTAATTCAAAAAAGCAACTCTGCCGTCCACGGCAGAAGGTATCATTTCAAAAAAGCAACTCTGCCGTCTACGGCAGACGATTCCAATTCAATAAGTAACTCTGCCGTGCACGGCGGAAGATTCCAATTCAAAAAAGCAACTCTGCCGTCTACGGCAGACGATTCCAATTCAATAAGTTACTCTGCCGTGCACGGCGGAAGATTCCAATTCTTTAAGGAAGTCTGCCGTCTACGGCAGAAGGTTCTTATTCAACAAAGCAACTCTGCCGTCCACGGCATAAGTTTTAATTCAAAAAACTGACTCTGCCGTTCACCGCAAAAGGTACCATTTCAAATAAGCTACTCTGCCGTCTACGGCATACGATTCCAATTCAATAAGTAACTCTGCCGTGCACGGCGGAAGATTCCAATTCAACAAAGCAACTCTGCCGTCCACGGCAGAAGGTTCTTATTCAACAAAGCAACTCTGCCGTCCACGGCAGAAGGTATCATTTCAAATAAGCTACTCTGCCGTCTACGGCAGACGATTCCAATTCAATAAGTACCTCTGCCGTGCACGGCGGAAGATTCCAATTCAAAAAAGCAATTCTGCCGTCTACGGCAGAAGATTCCAATTCAATAAGTAACTCTGCCGTGCACGGCGGAAGAATCCTATTCTATAAGGAAGTCTGCCGTCTACGGCAGAAGGTTCTTATTCAACAAAGCAACTCTGCCGTCCACGGCAGAAGTTTTAATTCAAAAAAGTAACTCTGCCGTTCACGGCAAAAGATACCATTTCAAATAAGCTACTCTGCCGTCTACGGCGGACGATTCCAATTCAATAAGTAACACTGCCGTGCACGGCGGAAGATTCCAATTCAAAAAAGCAACTCTGCCGTCTACGGCAGAAGATTCCAATTCAATAAGTAACTCCGCCGTGCACGGCGGAAGAATCCAATTCTATAAGGAAGTCTGCCGTCTACGGCAGAAGGTTCTTATTCAACAAAGCAACTCTGCCGTCCACGGCATAAGTTTAATTCAAAAAAGTAACTCTGCCGTTCACGGCAAAAGATACCATTTCAAATAAGCTACTCTGCCGTCTACGGCGGACGATTCCAATTCAATAAGTAACACTGCCGTGCACGGCGGAAGATTTCAATTCAACAAAGCAACTCTGCCGTCCACGGCAGAAGTTTTAATTCAAAAAAGTAACTCTGCCGTTCACGGCGAAAGGTACCATTTCAGATAAGCTACTCTGCCGTCTACGGCAGACGATTCCATTTCAATAAGTACCTCTGCCGTGCACGGCGGAAGATTCCAATTCAAAAAAGCAACTCTGCCGTCTACGGCAGACGATTCCAATTCAATAAGTAACTCTGCCGTGCACGGCGGAAAATTCTAATTCTATAAGGAAGTCTGCCGTCTACGGCAGAAGGTTCTTATTCAACAAAGCAACTCTGCCGTCCACGGCAGAAGTTTTAATTCAAAAAAGCAACTCTGCCGTCCACGGCAGAAGGTATCATTTCAAATAAGCTACTCTGCCGTCTACGGCAGACGATTCCATTTCAATAAGTACCTCTGCCGTGCACGGCGAAAGATTCCAATTCAAAAAAGCAACTCTGCCGTCTACGGCAGACGATTCCAATTCAATAAGTAACTCTGCCGTGCACGGCGGAAGATTCCAATTCTATAAGGAAGTCTGCCGTCTACGGCAGAAGTTTTTTATTCAACAAAGCAACTCTGCCGTCCACGGCAGAAGTTTTAATTCAAAAAAGCAACTCTGCTGTCCACGGCAGAAGGTATCATTTTAAATAAGCTACTCTGCCGTCAACGGCGGACGATTCCAATTCAATAAGTACCTCTGCCGTGCACGGCGGAAGATTCCAATTCAAAAAAGCAACTCTGCCGTCTACGGCAGAAGATTCCAATTCAATAAGTAACTCTGCCGTGCACGGCGGAAGAATCCAATTCTATAAGGAAGTCTGCCGTCTACGGCAGAAGGTTCTTATTCAACAAAGCAACTCTGCCGTCCACGGCAGAAGTTTTAATTCAAAAAAGTAACTCTGCCATTCACGGCAAAAGATACCATTTCAAATAAGCTACTCTGCCGTCTACGGCGGACGATTCCAATTCAATAAGTAACACTGCCGTGCACGGCGGAAGATTCCAATTCAACAAAGCAACTCTGCCGTCCACGGCAGAAGTTTTAATTCAAAAAAGTAACTCTGCCGTTCACGGCAAAAGGTACCATTTCAAATAAGCTACTCTGCCGTCTACGGCAGACGATTCCATTTCAATAAGTACCTCTGCCGTGCACGGCGGAAGATTCCAATTCAAAAAAGCAACTCTGCCGTCTACGGCAGACGATTTTATTTCAATAAGTAACTCTGCCGTGCACGGCGGAAGATTCCAATTCTATAAGGAAGTCTGCCGTCTACGGCAGAAGGTTCCTTTTCAACAAAGCAACGCTGCCGTCCACGGCATAAGTTTTAATTCAAAAAAGTAAAACTGCCGTTCACGGAAAAAGGTACCATTTCAAATAAGCTACTCTGCCGTCTACGGCAGACGATTCCAATTCAATAAGTACCTCTGCCGTGCACGGCGGAAGATTCCAATTCAAAAAAGCAACTCTGCCGTCTACGGCAGACGATTCCAATTCAATAAGTAACTCTGCCGTGCACGGCGGAAGATTCCAATTCTATAAGGAAGTCTGCCGTCTACGGCAGAAGGTTCTTATTCAACAAAGCAACTCTGCCGTCCACGGCATAAGTTTTAATTCAAAAAAGTAACTCTGCCGTCCACGGCAGAAGTTTTAGTTCAAAAAAGCAACTCTGCCGTCCACGGCAGAAGGTATCATTCCAACTAAGCTACTCTGCCGTCTACGGCGGACGATTCCAATTCAATAAGTACCTCTGCCGTGCACGGCGAAAGATTCCAATTCAAAAAAGCAACTCTGCCGTCTACGGCAGACGATTCCAATTCAATAAGTAACTCTGCCGTGCACGGCGGAAGATTCCAATTCTATAAGGAAGTCTGCTGTCTACGGCAGAAGTTTTTTATTCAACAAAGCAACTCTGCCGTCCACGGCAGAAGTTTTAATTCAAAAAAGTAACTCTGCCGTTCACGGCAAAAGGTACCATTTCAGATAAGCTACTCTGCCGTCTACGGCAGACGATTCCATTTCAATAAGTACCTCTGCCGTGCACGGCGGAAGATTCCAATTCAAAAAAGCAACTCTGCTGTCTACGGCAGACGATTCCAATTCAATAAGTAACTCTGCCGTGCGCGGCGGAAGATTCTAATTCTATAAGGAAGTCTGCCGTCTACGGCAGAAGGTTCTTATTAAACAAAGCAACTCTGCCGTCCACGGCAGAAGTTTTAATTCAAAAAAGCAACTCTGCCGTCCACGGCAGAAGGTATCATTTCAAATAAGCTACTCTGCCGTCTACGGCAGACGATTCCATTTCAATAAGTACCTCTGCCGTGCACGGCGAAAGATTCCAATTCAAAAAAGCAACTCTGCCGTCTACGGCAGACAATTCCTATTCAATAAGTACCTCTGCCGTGCACGGCGGAAGATTCCAATTCAAAAAAGCAACTCTGCCGTCTACGGCAGACGATTCCAATTCAAAAAGTAACACTGCCGTGCACGGCGGAAGATTCCAATTCTATAAGGAAGTCTGCCGTCTACGGCAGAAGGTTCTTATTCAACAAAGCAACTCTGCCGTCCACGGCAGAAGTTTTAATTTAAAAAAGCAACTCTGCCGTCCACGGCAGAAGGTATCATTTCAAATAAGCTACTCTGCCGTCTACGGCAGACGATTCCATTTCAATAAGTACCTCTGCCGTTCACGGCGAAAGATTCCAATTCAAAAAAGCAACTCTGCCGTCTACGGCAGACGATTCCAATTCAATAAGTAACTCTGCCGTGCACGGCGGAAGATTCCAATTCTATAAGGAAGTCTGCCGTCTACGGCAGAAGGTTCTTATTCAACAAAGCAACTCTGCCGTCCACGGCAGAAGTTTTAATTCAAAAAAGTAACTCTGCCATTCACGGCAAAAGATACCATTTCAAATAAGCTACTCTGCCGTCTACGGCGGACGATTCCAATTCAATAAGTAACACTGCCGTGCACGGCGGAAGATTCCAATTCAACAAAGCAACTCTGCCGTCCACGGCAGAAGTTTTAATTCAAAAAAGTAACTCTGCCGTTCACGGCAAAAGGTACCATTTCAAATAAGCTACTCTGCCGTCTACGGCAGACGATTCCATTTCAATAAGTACCTCTGCCGTGCACGGCGGAAGATTCCAATTCAAAAAAGCAACTCTGCCGTCTACGGCAGACGATTTTATTTCAATAAGTAACTCTGCCGTGCACGGCGGAAGATTCCAATTCTATAAGGAAGTCTGCCGTCTACGGCAGAAGGTTCCTTTTCAACAAAGCAACGCTGCCGTCCACGGCATAAGTTTTAATTCAAAAAAGTAAAACTGCCGTTCACGGAAAAAGGTACCATTTCAAATAAGCTACTCTGCCGTCTACGGCAGACGATTCCAATTCAATAAGTACCTCTGCCGTGCACGGCGGAAGATTCCAATTCAAAAAAGCAACTCTGCCGTCTACGGCAGACGATTCCAATTCAATAAGTAACTCTGCCGTGCACGGCGGAAGATTCCAATTCTATAAGGAAGTCTGCCGTCTACGGCAGAAGGTTCTTATTCAACAAAGCAACTCTGCCGTCCACGGCATAAGTTTTAATTCAAAAAAGTAACTCTGCCGTCCACGGCAGAAGTTTTAGTTCAAAAAAGCAACTCTGCCGTCCACGGCAGAAGGTATCATTCCAACTAAGCTACTCTGCCGTCTACGGCGGACGATTCCAATTCAATAAGTACCTCTGCCGTGCACGGCGAAAGAGTCCAATTCAAAAAAGCAACTCTGCCGTCTACGGCAGACGATTCCAATTCAATAAGTAACTCTGCCGTGCACGGCGGAAGATTCCAATTCTATAAGGAAGTCTGCTGTCTACGGCAGAAGTTTTTTATTCAACAAAGCAACTCTGCCGTCCACGGCAGAAGTTTTAATTCAAAAAAGTAACTCTGCCGTTCACGGCAAAAGGTACCATTTCAGATAAGCTACTCTGCCGTCTACGGCAGACGATTCCATTTCAATAAGTACCTCTGCCGTGCACGGCGGAAGATTCCAATTCAAAAAAGCAACTCTGCTGTCTACGGCAGACGATTCCAATTCAATAAGTAACTCTGCCGTGCGCGGCGGAAGATTCTAATTCTATAAGGAAGTCTGCCGTCTACGGCAGAAGGTTCTTATTAAACAAAGCAACTCTGCCGTCCACGGCAGAAGTTTTAATTCAAAAAAGCAACTCTGCCGTCCACGGCAGAAGGTATCATTTCAAATAAGCTACTCTGCCGTCTACGGCAGACGATTCCATTTCAATAAGTACCTCTGCCGTGCACGGCGAAAGATTCCAATTCAAAAAAGCAACTCTGCCGTCTACGGCAGACAATTCCTATTCAATAAGTACCTCTGCCGTGCACGGCGGAAGATTCCAATTCAAAAAAGCAACTCTGCCGTCTACGGCAGACGATTCCAATTCAAAAAGTAACACTGCCGTGCACGGCGGAAGATTCCAATTCTATAAGGAAGTCTGCCGTCTACGGCAGAAGGTTCTTATTCAACAAAGCAACTCTGCCGTCCACGGCAGAAGTTTTAATTTAAAAAAGCAACTCTGCCGTCCACGGCAGAAGGTATCATTTCAAATAAGCTACTCTGCCGTCTACGGCAGACGATTCCATTTCAATAAGTACCTCTGCCGTGCACGGCGAAAGATTCCAATTCAAAAAAGCAACTCTGCCGTCTACGGCAGACGATTCCAATTCAATAAGTAACTCTGCCGTGCACGGCGGAAGATTCCAATTCTATAAGGAAGTCTGCTGTCTACGGCAGAAGTTTTTTATTCAACAAAGCAACTCTGCCGTCCACGGCAGAAGTTTTAATTCAAAAAAGTAACTCTGCCGTTCACGGCAAAAGGTACCATTTCAGATAAGCTACTCTGCCGTCTACGGCAGACGATTCCATTTCAATAAGTACCTCTGCCGTGCACGGCGGAAGATTCCAATTCAAAAAAGCAACTCTGCTGTCTACGGCAGACGATTCCAATTCAATAAGTAACTCTGCCGTGCGCGGCGGAAGATTCTAATTCTATAAGGAAGTCTGCCGTCTACGGCAGAAGGTTCTTATTAAACAAAGCAACTCTGCCGTCCACGGCAGAAGTTTTAATTCAAAAAAGCAACTCTGCCGTCCACGGCAGAAGGTATCATTTCAAATAAGCTACTCTGCCGTCTACGGCAGACGATTCCATTTCAATAAGTACCTCTGCCGTGCACGGCGAAAGATTCCAATTCAAAAAAGCAACTCTGCCGTCTACGGCAGACAATTCCTATTCAATAAGTACCTCTGCCGTGCACGGCGGAAGATTCCAATTCAAAAAAGCAACTCTGGCGTCTACGGCAGAAGATTCCAATTCAATAAGTAACTCTGCCGTGCACGGCGGAAGAATCCAATTCTATAAGGAAGTCTGCCGTCTACGGCAGAAGGTTCTTATTCAACAAAGCAACTCTGCCGTCCACGGCATAAGTTTTAATTCAAAAAAGTAACTCTGCCGTTCACGGCAAAAGATACCATTTCAAATAAGCTACTCTGCCGTCTTCGGCGGACGATTCCAATTCAATAAGTAACACTGCCGTGCATGGCGGAAGATTCCAATTCAACAAAGCAACTCTGCCGTCCATGGCAGAAGTTTTAATTCAAAAAAGTAACTCTGCCGTTCACGGCAAAAGGTACCATTTCAAATAAGCTACTCTGCCGTCCACGGCAGACGATTCCAATTCAATAAGTAACTCTGCCGTGCACGGCGAAAGATTACAATTCTATAAGGAAGTCTGCCGTCTACGGCAGACGATTCCAATTCAATAAGTAACTCTGCCGTGCACGGCGGAAGATTCCAATTCTATAAGAAAGTCTGCCGTCTACGGCAGAAGGTTCTTATTCAACAAAGCAACTCTGCCGTCCACGGCAGAAGTTTTAATTCAAAAAAGCAACTCTGCCGTCCACGGCAGAAGGTATCATTTCAAAAAAGCAACTCTGCCGTCTACGGCAGATGATTCCAATTCAATAAGTAACTCTGCCGTGCACGGCGGAAGATTCCAATTCTTTAAGGAAGTCTGCCGTCTACGGCAGAAGGTTCTTATTCAACAAAGCAACTCTGCCGTCCACGGCATAAGTTTTAATTCAAAAAAGTGACTCTGCCGTTCACGGCAAAAGGTACCATTTCAAATAAGCTACTCTGCCGTCTACGGCAGACGATTCCAATTCAATAAGTAACTCTGCCGTGCACGGCGGAAGATTCCAATTCAACAAAGCAACTCTGCCGTCCACGGCAGAAGTTTTAATTCAAAAAAGCAACTCTGCCGTCCACGGCAGAAGGTATCATTTCAAATCAGCTACTCTGCCGTCTACGGCAGACGATTCCAATTCAATAAGTACCTCTGCCGTGCACGGCGGAAGATTCCAATTCAAAAAAGCAACTCTGCCGTCTACGGCAGAAGATTCCAATTCAATAAGAAACTCTGCCGTGCACGGCGGAAGAATCCAATTCTATAAGGAAGTCTGCCGTCTTCGGCAGAAGGTTCTTATTCAACAAAGCAACTCTGCCGTCCACGGCAGAAGTTTTAATTCAAAAAAGTAACTCTGCCGTTCACGGCAAAAGATACCATTTCAAATAAGCTACTCTGCCGTCTACGGCGGACGATTCCAATTCAATAAGTAACACTGCCGTGCACGGCGGAAGATTTCAATTCAACAAAGCAACTCTGCCGTCTACGGCAGAAGATTCCAATTCAATAAGTAACTCTGCCGTGCACGGCGGAAGAATCCAATTCTATAAGGAAGTCTGCCGTCTACGGCAGAAGGTTCTTATTCAACAAAGCAACTCTGCCGTCCACGGCAGAAGGTATCATATCAAATAAGCTACTCTGCCGTCTACGGCAGACGATTCCAATTCAATAAGTACCTCTGCCGTGCACGGCGGAAGATTCCAATTCAAAAAAGCAACTCTGCCGTCTACGGCAGAAGATTCCAATTCAATAAGTAACTCTGCCGTGCACGGCGGAAGAATCCAATTCTATAAGGAAGTCTGCCGTCTACGGCAGAAGGTTCTTATTCAACAAAGCAACTCTGCCGTCCACGGCAGAAGTTTTAATTCAAAAAAGTAACTCTGCCGTTCACGGCTAAAGGTACCATTTCAGATAAGCTACTCTGCCGTCTACGGCAGACGATTCCATTTCAATAAGTACCTCTGCCGTGCACGGCGGAAGATTCCAATTCAAAAAAGCAACTCTGCTGTCTACGGCAGACGATTCCAATTCAATAAGTAACTCTGCCGTGCACGGCGGAAGATTCTAATTCTATAAGGAAGTCTGCCGTCTACGGCAGAAGGTTCTTATTGAACAAAGCAACTCTGCCGTCCACGGCAGAAGTTTTAATTCAAAAAAGCAACTCTGCCGTCCACGGCAGAAGGTATCATTTCAAATACTACGGCAGACGATTCCATTTCAATAAGTACCTCTGCCGTGCACGGCGAAAGATTCCAATTCAAAAAAGCAACTCTGCCGTCTACGGCAGACAATTCCTATTCAATAAGTACCTCTGCCGTGCACGGCGGAAGATTCCAATTCAAAAAAGCAACTCTGCCGTCTACGGCAGAAGATTCCAATTCAATAAGTAACTCTGCCGTGCACGGCGGAAGAATCCAATTCTATAAGGAAGTCTGCCGTCTACGGCAGAAGGTTCTTATTCAACAAAGCAACTCTGCCGTCCACGGCATAAGTTTTAATTCAAAAAAGTAACTCTGCCGTTCACGGCAAAAGATACCATTTCAAATAAGCTACTCTGCCGTCTACGGCGGACGATTCCAATTCAATAAGTAACACTGCCGTGCATGGCGGATGATTCCAATTCAACAAAGCAACTCTGCCGTCCACGGCAGAAGTTTTAATTCAAAAAAATAACTCTGCCGTTCACGGCAAAAGGTACCATTTCAAATAAGCTACTCTGCCGTCCACGGCAGACGATTCCAATTCAATAAGTAACTCTGCCGTGCACGGCGAAAGATTACAATTCTATAAGTAAGTCTGCCGTCTACGGCAGACGATTCCAATTCAATAAGTAACTCTGCCGTGCACGGCGGAAAATTCCAATTCTATAAGGAAGTCTGCCGTCTACGGCAGAAGGTTCTTATTCAACAAAGCAACTCTGCCGTCCACGGCAGAAGGTATCATTTCAAATAAGCTACTCTGCCGTCTACGGCAGACGATTCCAATTCAATAAGTACCTCTGCCGTGCACGGCGGAAGATTCCAATTCAAAAAAGCAACTCTGCCGTCTACGGCAGAAGATTCCAATTCAATAAGTAACTCTGCCGTGCACGGCGGAAGAATCCAATTCTATAAGGAAGTCTGCCGTCTACGGCAGAAGGTTCTTATTTAACAAAGCAACTCTGCCGTCCACGGCAGAAGTTTTAATTCAAAAAAGTAACTCTGCCGTTCACGGCAAAAGATACCATTTCAAATAAGCTACTCTGCCGTCTACGGCGGACGATTCCAATTCAATAAGTAACACTGCCGTGCACGGCGGAAGATTCCAATTCAAAAAAGCAACTCTGCCGTCTACGGCAGAAGATTCCAATTCAATAAGTAACTCCGCCGTGCACGGCGGAAGAATCCAATTCTATAAGGAAGTCTGCCGTCTACGGCAGAAGGTTCTTATTCAACAAAGCAACTCTGCCGTCCACGGCATAAGTTTAATTCAAAAAAGTAACTCTGCCGTTCACGGCAAAAGATACCATTTCAAATAAGCTACTCTGCAGTCTACGGCGGACGATTCCAATTCAATAAGTAACACTGCCGTGCACGGCGGAAGATTTCAATTCAACAAAGCAACTCTGCCGTCCACGGCAGAAGTTTTAATTCAAAAAAGTAACTCTGCCGTTCACGGCGAAAGGTACCATTTCAGATAAGCTACTTTGCCGTCTACGGCAGACGATTCCATTTCAATAAGTACCTCTGCCGTGCACGGCGGAAGATTCCAATTCAAAAAAGCAACTCTGCCGTCTACGGCAGACGATTCCAATTCAATAAGTAACTCTGCCGTGCACGGCGGAAAATTCTAATTCTATAAGGAAGTCTGCCGTCTACGGCAGAAGGTTCTTATTCAACAAAGCAACTCTGCCGTCCACGGCAGAAGTTTTAATTCAAAAAAGCAACTCTGCCGTCCACGGCAGAAGGTATCATTTCAAATAAGCTACTCTGCCGTCTACGGCAGACGATTCCTTTTCAATAAGTACCTCTGCCGTGCACGGCGAAAGATTCAAATTCAAAAAAGCAACTCTGCCGTCTACGGCAGACGATTCCAATTCAATAAGTAACTCTGCCGTGCACGGCGGAAGATTCCAATTCTATAAGGAAGTCTGCCGTCTACGGCAGAAGTTTTTATTCAACAAAGCAACTCTGCCGTCCACGGCAGAAGTTTTAATTCAAAAAAGCAACTCTGCCGTCCACGGCAGAAGGTATCATTTTAAATAAGCTACTCTGTCGTCAACGGCGGACGATTCCAATTCAATAAGTACCTCTGCCGTGCACGGCGAAAGATTCAAATTAAAAAAAGCAACTCTGCCGTCTACGGCAGACGATTCCAATTCAATAAGTAACTCTGCCGTGCACGGCGGAAGATTCCAATTCTATAAGGAAGTCTGCCGTCTACGGCAGAAGTTTTTATTCAACAAAGCAACTCTGCCGTCCACGGCAGAAGTTTTAATTCAAAAAAGCAACTCTGCCGTCCACGGCAGAAGGTATCATTTTAAATAAGCTACTCTGTCGTCAACGGCGGACGATTCCAATTCAATAAGTACCTCTGCCGTGCACGGCGGAAGATTCCAATTCAAAAAAGCAACTCTGCCGTCTACGGCAGAAGATTCCAATTCAATAAGTAACTCCGCCGTGCACGGCGGAAGAATCCAATTCTATAAGGAAGTCTGCCGTCTACGGCAGAAGGTTCTTATTCAACAAAGCAACTCTGCCGTCCACGTCATAAGTTTAATTCAAAAAAGTAACTCTGCCGTTCACGGCAAAAGATACCATTTCAAATAAGCTACTCTGCCGTCTACGGCGGACGATTCCAATTCAATAAGTAACACTGCCGTGCACGGCGGAAGATTTCAATTCAACAAAGCAACTCTGCCGTCCACGGCAGAAGTTTTAATTCAAAAAAGTAACTCTGCCGTTCACGGCGAAAGGTACCATTTCAGATAAGCTACTCTGCCGTCTACGGCAGACGATTCCATTTCAATAAGTACCTCTGCCGTGCACGGCGGAAGATTCCAATTCAAAAAAGCAACTCTGCCGTCTACGGCAGACGATTCCAATTCAATAAGTAACTCTGCCGTGCACGGCGGAAAATTCTAATTCTATAAGGAAGTCTGCCGTCTACGGCAGAAGGTTCTTATTCAACAAAGCAACTCTGCCGTCCACGGCAGAAGTTTTAATTCAAAAAAGCAACTCTGCCGTCCACGGCAGAAGGTATCATTTCAAATAAGCTACTCTGCCGTCTACGGCAGACGATTCCATTTCAATAAGTACCTCTGCCGTGCACGGCGAAAGATTCCAATTCAAAAAAGCAACTCTGCCGTCTACGGCAGACGATTCCAATTCAATAAGTAACTCTGCCGTGCACGGCGGAAGATTCCAATTCTATAAGGAAGTCTGCCGTCTACGGCAGAAGTTTTTTATTCAACAAAGCAACTCTGCCGTCCACGGCAGAAGTTTTAATTCAAAAAAGCAACTCTGCTGTCCACGGCAGAAGGTATCATTTTAAATAAGCTACTCTGCCGTCAACGGCGGACGATTCCAATTCAATAAGTACCTCTGCCGTGCACGGCGGAAGATTCCAATTCAAAAAAGCAACTCTGCCGTCTACGGCAGAAGATTCCAATTCAATAAGTAACTCTGCCGTGCACGGCGGAAGAATCCAATTCTATAAGGAAGTCTGCCGTCTACGGCAGAAGGTTCTTATTCAACAAAGCAACTCTGCCGTCCACGGCAGAAGTTTTAATTCAAAAAAGTAACTCTGTCATTCACGGCAAAAGATACCATTTCAAATAAGCTACTCTGCCGTCTACGGCGGACGATTCCAATTCAATAAGTAACACCGCCGTGCACGGCGGAAGATTCCAATTCAACAAAGCAACTCTGCCGTCCACGGCAGAAGTTTTAATTCAAAAAAGTAACTCTGCCGTTCACGGCAAAAGGTACCATTTCAAATAAGCTACTCTGCCGTCTACGGCAGACGATTCCATTTCAATAAGTACCTCTGCCGTGCACGGCGGAAGATTCCAATTCAAAAAAGCAACTCTGCCGTCTACGGCAGACGATTTTATTTCAATAAGTAACTCTGCCGTGCACGGCGGAAGATTCCAATTCTATAAGGAAGTCTGCCGTCTACGGCAGAAGGTTCCTTTTCAACAAAGCAACGCTGCCGTCCACGGCATAAGTTTTAATTCAAAAAAGTAAAACTGCCGTTCACGGCAAAAGGTACCATTTCAAATAAGCTACTCTGCCGTCTACGGCAGACGATTCCAATTCAATAAGTACCTCTGCCGTGCACGGCGGAAGATTCCAATTCAAAAAAGCAACTCTGCCGTCTACGGCAGACGATTCCAATTCAATAAGTAACTCTGCCGTGCACGGCGGAAGATTCCAATTCTATAAGGAAGTCTGCCGTCTACGGCAGAAGGTTCTTATTCAACAAAGCAACTCTGCCGTCCACGGCATAAGTTTTAATTCAAAAAAGTAACTCTGCCGTCCACGGCAGAAGTTTTAGTTCAAAAAAGCAACTCTGCCGTCCACGGCAGAAGGTATCATTCCAACTAAGCTACTCTGCCGTCTACGGCGGACGATTCCAATTCAATAAGTAACACTGTAACGGTGTTATTTTACGAGGCGGTTCTTATAGGTTTTGAGACTCATAGCGCCATCTATCACAGCATACCTGCGACTCACGGGCGTTCAAGGGACGGCGACACCTACTGATATTCGGCGGAACTACGAGCGCACCGAAGTAGCAGACAAATCGATAACAGTTCAGGCTGGTCGATATTATTGTTTATTAATATCTTTACAGATAATTTAGATATCGTGAAATAGATCTTTTAGAAACATTGAAGCGAGTTGTTAATAAATTTTTACTCTTTATGCATTCAGGGCAACTGATGCAAGTCTATATTTGTGGTGCGGGATGACGGAGCTAGATTGTCTGTGGTAAAGGTATTGTTCTGGTCCTCGGCTGTCAAATCGCGGAGGAAGCTTTCTTTTACGAGAATGTGAGGTCAGGAGGAGGACGCACACACGGAAATCGCTTCGGCCGAGAGGCCACCTTTCTCAAACTTAGAATCAAACTTTAACAATGCAGTGGTAATCTCAATACATCTTGCGACCTAATGCTGCGATGACACAATGAACATTTTGGTAAGTATAACGCGAATCTCGCCGATTGGACGGTGGAAATATTTGTTACGTTCGGACATGGTTTAATGATACAACATTCTTTGTTTCAGACAAAACATTAAATGACTTCAAAAGGATAAATCTGGTCGGTGGAACGAATCACAAGCTTAGCTTTTACTCTTGCCAGGTACTTTAACAGTTTCAGTGTTTATTGCGGAGTGTGTGAAAAAGAGTTGAGGATCGTTTTGTTTTGAATCTAAACTTAAATGTGGTTTACAGCGACTGCGTGCTGGCCGCTCCGTGGGGACTGCTTCGCGGAGGTCACTTCACGCATAGGCAATTTTGAGTCGGGCGCCGGAAGCTGTACCCGGGCCACATGTGTCGACGGTTCTCCACCTGCGGAAGCCGTCACGAGCAGGATCTCTTCTGAGGTCCTGGGTGGAAGCAGTGGACTACGGCGGCGCTGTGACGCGTGTACTACGCGTTCTACAAGGTGATTTCTTTCCATAATTCACGAACCACGTTTTGAGGCAAAACCATGTGTTTGCAAATGGAGTCGTCGCTTTAGTGTTAGTATCGCAGCCTCATACAAACCAAGCATTAGAACTAGGCCTATTCTTTAATTAAGTAAACTTAAATACCTAGATTTCGTCCTCGGTCAGATAGCTTCAAATTTAAATCTCCTTAAGAGAAAGCCACGCCCTTAGCTCTAAGCCTAGTTAAGATTTGGTGATGTTTAGTGGCTTGTTGTATTCATATACATATATACGTGCTTTGATGCCAATAAATCTACTTGTCAAACAATCTTTCTTTGTTCATATTTCTGACCATTGTGAAAATAGGTACCCTGCTTAATCTCTTTTGCATTTAGGAGAATAAATTATAAATGCATGGCGCCCTTCTAATATCAGCACACATCAATAGCCATGTGCCCAAAACGCACCCACCTCTGTGATACTATCTACCTGTCTGACTAGCCCGGTGCAAACAACCAAGTGTGGACGTCTCTCCGAGCGCGTCAAGTATCATTCACACCAAGGTAAACGTTAACCATTCTTCAACATCATCAGAAACGGTTTATCACATTACATTTTGTCGGCCCAGCGTGGTGCTTTGGGTTTTACAAGTGAACGGGTATTGGTGTGTACTGAATTTTCTTTCTTGACAGTAGGTCTTACCTGTATTAGATAAAACTTGAGCTGGTTTGTATGAGACTGATAGTTTGTTAGTAAAACAAAACTCTTTACCTCTTATAATAGAATCTGTATCAAATATTGATATCTACTGTTCATTGTGTCAAAATATTTAGCATTTAAGTCAACAGATGTGTAACTATCTGTTTTCCATTACTCTATAGTGGAAGGCATGTTTTTCTTGGTGTTCCAACTGGACACAATATGTGTAGTTTGTAACTCTTACAACTGTCAAACTTGACATTTGAACTCCTCTAAACTAGACTTTAATACTTTTCCTGCTTTGTGAAAAAAAAAAGATTAATAGTACTAAATAGGCATCAGACCTATCTTACATTAGTTATATAACCTAAGTAGAAAAGATAAGTATAAATAATTGTAGTCAGCTGTTTCTACTTATCTGTTTTATTTTCTTAATAAGTGTTGAACACTAATTTATTCTTTCAAACATGGCGTTACAAATTGAAGTTGACAACCTGACCAAAGACGAACTATTATTTGAATTGCAAGCGAGAGGCTTAGATGTAAATCCTAACAATACGGTAGATGACCTTAAACAGCAATTTAAGTCTGCCAAAGGCACTTTATCTGACAACACAAAAGCGAACACTTTCATCTCAGGCTTGTCCATCGACGATGAATTTCAGGTCTGCGAGGAGAAGCTGGATGCAGTGTTATTGGCTGATCACGCGTCATCGTCGTGTCGAAGGAGGTGCCTGTCGAAGCTGTCTCATGTCATCTTGAGGTTAGAAAAATTGTTTTTGACTAACTCGGAGCAGCGGCTTAGGAAGATAGCGCTGGTTGCTAAGGCATTTAATGCCATAGAAAACTTGAAGTGTAATCGGACACCCGGCACATCTTCTCGGGGCGCTGAAGCGAGTAGTGTTGAATCTCCTTCGTCTGTGGTATGTCAAAGGCACACTTCTCAGGTGCTCAAGTGGGGTCTTGTGTATGATGGTAGGGGCCCAGTGCAGGATTTTGTTCTCCGTTTGCAGGAGCTTAAGTACTCGTCTGAGGTTTCGGACTCAGAATTGTTAAGGAACGCGGTTCACTTATTTTCCGGAGAGGCTTTGATGTGGTTTCGCACGCATAAGGCACATTTTAAGATATTCGAAGATCTTGTCGAATCTCTTAAAGATGAATTCCAGCCGGTAGAATACGAACGATGCCTGTTGAACCAGATTAGGGCTAGACTGCAGGATAAGAATGAGTCGATTAGGTCGTATGTTAACATTATGGAAAGTTTGTTTTTGCGGTTGACTGTACCTATTACCGATGCAGAACAATTGGATATCATAATGACCAACATGAACCCTTATTTCATTTCGCGTCTGGCTTTAACTGAAGTACGTACCGTGCGGGAACTTAAAAACATTTGTGCGCGTTTAGAAGTGTCTAAGTTTAAATGCGAAAACCGCGGATTTTTAAATACCGGGCGAGAACCAGTGATACCTAATTTCTGTAGTGGGATCTCGGACCCCATTCCTTCGACTTCTGATGCTAGACCTCGTTACGTTAGCCAGGGACAGAATAGGAATGTAGCTACTTGTGGAAAGTGCGGGGGCAATCATCATCACTCTCGTTGTGACGCTTACCCAACCATGGTTTGCTTTAGGTGTAAGAGGCCCGGGGTCCTCACTAGGAACTGCCCGTGCTCAAAAAACTAGGCGGCAGGTCAGAGACATTCTACGGAAATAATAATAGTTATAATTCTAGAGTTTCTCGTGTCTCTGACCAATCTACACAAACGCAAGTATGTACATCTGACTCGATACAAAGGAGCAATTATCGCCCTCTATTTAAAGAAAGTACGGGTGATACCAGACCGTTCCTATCCGTAGGTATTTTAGGCTTAGAGTGTAACGCACTGGCGGACACTGGAGCCGCCGTGTCCATTATGAACGAGTCTGCATATTTGCTATTACAAAGAGAAGGCCTACACTTTCCATTGCAAACATGTGCGAAAGACTTAGCAGTAGGTAATGGTGCACGCTTAACGGTCTTAGGAAAAATAGAAATACCTATCTCTTATAAACATGACTTGCACTATGTTACATTCTTTGTATGTAGAGATGTAAACACACCTCTCATATTAGGCATAGACTTTCTAGCTAAATTTAACCTTTGCTCTGACATTTTAAAAACCACACGTTCTTGCATGACGTCTCATGATATAAACTTGTTGAAGGACTCTGATATACACTTGCATGATCTGGAGGATCTAAATGACCTACAGAAGGCTCAGTTAGATAGAATTGTATCCGATTTTAAAGGCATCGCGGCTACTAAGGACCGGCTAGGCTGTACACCGTTGGAGGAACATGTTATAGACACAGGCAACCATCCACCGGTGAAGCAAAAATATTATCCAATTCCATATCACCACCGGGAGTACGTTCGAAAGGAAATTGATGACATGTTGCGAATGGGCATCATAGAAAAGAGCAATTCAGCCTGGAATAGTCCAATTTTGTTAGTACCGAAGGCGAACGGTGAGCTTAGAATGTGCTTGGATAGTCGAAAGCTTAATAGCTTAACTAAAGTAGATACTTATCCGATGCCTAGGGTCCAAGAAATATTAGACTCCCTCAACAATGCCAAGTATATGAGTTCTTTAGATTTGAAGTCGGCCTTTTTCCAAATTATGTTATCGAAGGAGTCGAGGGAGAAGACTTGTTTCTCTTTGCCAGGACTCGGGAGCTTTCATTTTCGTAGACTCCCATTTGGTTTGGTAAACTCAAGTGCCCGAATGATGAGGCTTATGGATAAGGTTTTCGGACCGGAATTTGCCCATAATATTTTTTACTATGTCGATGACATAATATTAATTTCTGAGACCTTTGAAGAACACATGTCTTTGTTAAGAAAGGCCTGTGCAAAATTGAGACAAGCCGGACTCACTATTAATCTGGATAAATCTGTTTTCTGTCGCTCCTCTTTGAAATTCCTAGGATATGTAGTAGATCGCAGGGGTTTACGTACCGATAGTGAAAAAGTGCGTGCCATAGTAGACTTTCCTATCCCTACTTCACAAAAAGAACTCAGACGCTTTCTCGGAATGGTATCTTGGTACCGACGGTTTATAAAAGACTATTCTTCTATCTGTGCTCCTTTGAATAGGCTTACTAGAAAGCTCCCTAAAGGAACTTCTTTCCAATTTACGTCTGAAGCTCAAAAGGCGTTTAAAATAGTCAAGGAGCTTTTAGTGACAGCACCGATCTTATCCATTCCTAGGTTCGATAGACCTTTCATTATTTCGACCGATGCTTCTGACGTAGGCTTAGGCTGCGCCCTTTCGCAGTTAGACGACGATGGTCATGAACATGCCGTTGCTTATGCTAGTAGGACACTTACTCGCACTGAACGGAATCACTCTGTCTGTGAGAAGGAGCTGAACGCGCTTATTTTCGCACTGGAAAAGTATAGAGGCTACATAGAGGGTTCTCCTTTCCAAACGAAGGTTTACACCGACCACAGCAGTCTGCAGTGGCTGGTCAGTTTGAAATCACCAACTGGACGTTTGGCTAGGTGGGCTCTCAGACTATCTCAGTTTAACTTCGACATACAGTACAAAAAGGGAACTGAGAATAAATTGGCAGATGCTCTCTCTAGAGCCCCAATATCGCCTGAAACAGTCGAACTTATCTGTCCTATAAATAACATAACTGACGTTTGGTACACTAATACTTATAACCGCGTTGAAAAGACCCCTCAGAAATTTCCTGATTTTAAAATTTTAAATGATAACTTGTATAAACGCATTAGAAACAAAAATCCATTATCTACAGACTCAGAGTGGAAACTGGTAGTGCCTAGTGATTTGAAACAAGATATACTTAAGCAATGTCACGATAGACCGGACGCTGCCCATTTAGGTGTCTTTAAAACGTTAAAACGTGTAGCACAGACCTATTTTTGGCCTAAAATGTTAAATGACATTAAAAGGTATATAAAAAACTGTCAGATTTGTCTAGCTTATAAAAGCACCAATGAAGCGCCTGCAGGACTAATGGAAAACCCTAAAAAGGTTCAGCGACCCTGGCAAGTAGTTTGTACCGATATTCTTGGACCTCTTCCCCGAAGTTATAAAGGTTTCAAATTCATTCTGGTAGTTTGTGATTGTTTCACTAAATATACATGTATTTTCCCTATGAGAAACTCATTAGCGAAAACGGTCGTAAGCTTAATAGAAAATAATGTTATATTGAAGTATGGTGTCCCTCAGTGCATTATCATGGACAACGGTCCACAGTATGTGTCTAGACACATGCAGTCATTGAAGGAGAAATACAAAATACCTAAATTCTTTTATAACTGTAGATTTACGCCTCAGAATAACCCGTCGGAACGAACATTAAAGACAATAGGCACAGCCATCGCATCTTATGTAGGTACGGACCATCGCACCTGGGACCAACAGGTCAGTGCGATTGAGTTTGCGGTGAACACAGCTGTTCACGAGGTCACTGGTTATAGCCCTTATTTTCTAAATAGCGGACGAGAGGCCATTCTTTCTGGTGAGTGGTACCCTTCAGGACCTCCTAGTGGCAGTGATTTGCAATTTACCAATAGGGACTTATACTCATCTTTGCTGTCACATCTGAAACCTATTTTTGAAAAGGTCAATGACCATTTACAAAAATCTTATCAGCGTGGCCGAGTGTACTATAATCGAGGTAGGAGGCGCGTAGAATATGACGTGGGTCAAGTGGTTTGGAAAAGAGAATTTCCTCTCTCCGACGCAAGTAAATTCTTCGCTCGAAAACTAGCTCCGAAATTCAAGAAATGCACTGTACTCAGAAAGATATCGCCAGTGACATACGAACTTTGCGATTATGGTACTCGAAAGTCGATAGGTATTTGGCATGTCAAAGACATTGTAAAGTCGCAGCCAAGTTAAAGCCTCCACTAACCCGTGAGAATACTCATATAATTTTACTATTTTTTATATATCCCTTGAATTCTATTTTTTTGAGAATAAACTACTCATTTTAAAGTGGTACTCACCAATGTATTATATAGGAATGATTATCCTTGGCATCCTTAAACAGCTGCTCACATTGAAAGAAAATATACCATTATAGAATTCAACTATCGTTTCTTGGATTTAACCTGCATATGATATAAATTCATGTTAGAAAATAAAGACTTCTAGAAATTAATAAACTTGATAATTCAAATAGTGAACCTTGGACACTGCTCCATGGCCGTACCAAGAGTATAGGCTTACACTGATGAGATATTCAAAGTTTACAAACATGAATTTATACATTTATTTTATTAAAGTGATAAAAAAATACCCTGGTATTATGTTAGTCTTAATTTGAGTTAAGGAAATTATCCATGTAGGTTTTAGGTAATAAACGAACCATATATCACACTTTGTCAATGTGAAACCACACATGGTTTGTTCTAAAATTAGGTCTACTTCTTTTAACCCGTATGGTGTCCGGGCAAGAATAGCACCAACCCATTTCCTCCCGAGGGTGTCGTAAGAGGCGACTAAGTGGACTACGGCGCTGAAACAGCCGCTAGCCAGCTCATGTTAGCATAAACCCGTATGGTGTCCGGGCAAGAATAGCACCAACCCATTTCCTCCCGAGGGTGTCGTAAGAGGCGACTAAGTGGACTACGGCGCTGAAACAGCCGCTAGCCAGCTCATGTTAGCATGAACCCGTATGGTGTCCGGGCAAGAATAGCACCAACCCATTTCCTCCCGAGGGTGTCGTAAGAGGCGACTAAGTGGACTACGGCGCTGAAACATCTGCTAGCCAACCCCTATGTTAGCATAGAAACATTTTTCACACTCTTCAGACATGGCCTTGTCAAGTGGCCAGGTCAACATATACCATGCTGGCATCAGGCCAAACGTAGGTTCACAGGCAATCAGCCATATCAACACCTGAGACTCCATATGGACCACGCATCTCGTGATCCATTCATTTTGTGCCACACCGCTACATGCTGCCGGTAGTGCCATGCACAACATACACTGCGTGCAGTTGCATGCCATGCTAATTTAAAAAGCATAACAATTCCCGGATTATACAGTCGACCTACATAATAGGATACACCTTCGAGTTGGCCTTCGAATTGTGTTAGGTAATTGATTAGTATACATTTTAAACAGATAAGTTTGTAGGATAAACGCTTGTGTAGGGAATTAGGATTTTAAACGCTTGTTGGGGGTAACAACTAGCGTATTGGGTTAATTACTCAATAGAGGATCCCACTGATGGTACCCGTGGTTAAAGGACCAGTGCCTGTAGTGCACGCGATTTTTGTAGGACAAAAGCTTCTGTAGAGAGACATAGTTAGGTAAATAAATACATAGATAACGTTACTACATGACGTTTATAGGTTCGTTATTAAGTTTGTTCGTTCGAAGTGGGGACGCCCACATAGCATATAACAGATAGCATATAACACATAGCATATAACACATAGTACATAACACTTAGGCAAGTATATAAGCTGTAGGTTAGAAAGGCGCACTAGTATAGGTATTTGAACTGTCGACATTAGCTTAAGCTGTGGGGAAATTCTCTCTCCTTTCTTTTCTTTTTACACTGCTCTACTACTGAAAAAAAAAAAAATTTCAGTCCTGATCTGAAAGGCAATAAGTCTTCTTATCTCTATCTATCTTGTATTCTAAAAATCTACTACTTGCAGATTCCGGTATGGAAAACGGTGTTGTTTTTTTTAGTCTGTTGCGATTTCTACTAGGTGCAATAGTGAATAGGTGTCTATCATGTGCGTATGTCTCATCAACATATGCAAGCGCTGGTTTTAATCATAGACAGTACTTACTACAACGTCATGTTGACGGCTAGTGTTGTTTTCTCGTGTTATTTGAAATATAAAGATTTCAGGACCGTGGGTCAACGTTTGAAGCCTCACGTACAGTCGGCAGCATTGTTATTTATTGTCTAATCTCTTTTAAGACTTTTGTAGGCTAGCTGGAACATTTTGACTTCCATAGAGACGTTATGACATCTGTCACATCGCCCCTCTTATCTTTTATTTTTTTTTGAGTCTAAGGGATTGAACTCGTATGTAGGTCAAGGGTTGATGACCTTACATAGGGTCATGCTGCAGGTTAAGTTGTTGGTAGGTTAAGGGAAGGGAGTGTGCTTTCTCGGAGAAACATTTTACAAAGCTTTATTCCTTGCTCTCTCTATGGTGGATTGTTTGGACTTAGTTTTTTTTTTTGAGTTTTTGAAAAAAAAAAAAAAAAAAAAAAAATTTTTTTTGAAAATTTTTTTTCTCTGACTGAAGCGGTAATGTAACGGTGTTATTTTACGAGGCGGTTCTTATAGGTTTTGAGACTCATAGCGCCATCTATCACAGCATACCTGCGACTCACGGGCGTTCAAGGGACGGCGACACCTACTGATATTCGGCGGAACTACGAGCGCACCGAAGTAGCAGACAAATCGATAACAGTTCAGGCTGGTCGATATTATTGTTTATTAATATCTTTACAGATAATTTAGATATCGTGAAATAGATCTTTTAGAAACATTGAAGCGAGTTGTTAATAAATTTTTACTCTTTATGCATTCAGGGCAACTGATGCAAGTCTATATTTGTGGTGCGGGATGACGGAGCTAGATTGTCTGTGGTAAAGGTATTGTTCTGGTCCTCGGCTGTCAAATCGCGGAGGAAGCTTTCTTTTACGAGAATGTGAGGTCAGGAGGAGGACGCACACACGGAAATCGCTTCGGCCGAGAGGCCACCTTTCTCAAACTTAGAATCAAACTTTAACAATGCAGTGGTAATCTCAATACATCTTGCGACCTAATGCTGCGATGACACAATGAACATTTTGGTAAGTATAACGCGAATCTCGCCGATTGGACGGTGGAAATATTTGTTACGTTCGGACATGGTTTAATGATACAACATTCTTTGTTTCAGACAAAACATTAAATGACTTCAAAAGGATAAATCTGGTCGGTGGAACGAATCACAAGCTTAGCTTTTACTCTTGCCAGGTACTTTAACAGTTTCAGTGTTTATTGCGGAGTGTGTGAAAAAGAGTTGAGGATCGTTTTGTTTTGAATCTAAACTTAAATGTGGTTTACAGCGACTGCGTGCTGGCCGCTCCGTGGGGACTGCTTCGCGGAGGTCACTTCACGCATAGGCAATTTTGAGTCGGGCGCCGGAAGCTGTACCCGGGCCACATGTGTCGACGGTTCTCCACCTGCGGAAGCCGTCACGAGCAGGATCTCTTCTGAGGTCCTGGGTGGAAGCAGTGGACTACGGCGGCGCTGTGACGCGTGTACTACGCGTTCTACAAGGTGATTTCTTTCCATAATTCACGAACCACGTTTTGAGGCAAAACCATGTGTTTGCAAATGGAGTCGTCGCTTTAGTGTTAGTATCGCAGCCTCATACAAACCAAGCATTAGAACTAGGCCTATTCTTTAATTAAGTAAACTTAAATACCTAGATTTCGTCCTCGGTCAGATAGCTTCAAATTTAAATCTCCTTAAGAGAAAGCCACGCCCTTAGCTCTAAGCCTAGTTAAGATTTGGTGATGTTTAGTGGCTTGTTGTATTCATATACATATATACGTGCTTTGATGCCAATAAATCTACTTGTCAAACAATCTTTCTTTGTTCATATTTCTGACCATTGTGAAAATAGGTACCCTGCTTAATCTCTTTTGCATTTAGGAGAATAAATTATAAATGCATGGCGCCCTTCTAATATCAGCACACATCAATAGCCATGTGCCCAAAACGCACCCACCTCTGTGATACTATCTACCTGTCTGACTAGCCCGGTGCAAACAACCAAGTGTGGACGTCTCTCCGAGCGCGTCAAGTATCATTCACACCAAGGTAAACGTTAACCATTCTTCAACATCATCAGAAACGGTTTATCACATTACAACACTGCCGTGCACGGCGGAAGATTCCAATTCAACAAAGCAACTCTGCCGTCCACGGCAGAAGTTTTAGTTCAAAAAAGCAACTCTGCCGTCCACGGCAGAAGGTATCATTCCAACTAAGCTACTCTGCCGTCTTCGGCGGACGATTCCAATTCAATAAGTAACACTGCCGTGCACGGCGGAAGATTCCAATTCAACAAAGCAACTCTGCCGTCCACGGCAGAAGTTTTAATTCAAAAAAGCAATTCTGCCGTTCACGGCAAAAGATACCATTTCAAATAAGCTACTCTGCCGTCTACGGCGGACGATTCCAATTCAATAAGTAACACTGCCGTGCACGGCGGAAGATTCCAATTCAACAAAGCAACTCTGCCGTCCACGGCAGAAGTTTTAATTCAAAAAAGCAATTCTGCCGTCCACGGCAGAAGGTATCATTTCAAATAAGCTACTCTGCCGTCAACGGCGGACGATTCCAATTTAATAAGTACCTCTGCCGGGCACGGCAGAAGGTACCATTTTAAATAAGCTACTCTGCCGTCTACGGCAGACGATTCCAAATCAATAAGTAACTCTGCCGTGCACGGCGGAAGATTCCAATTCTATAAGGAAGTCTGCCGTCTATGGCAGAAGGTTCTTATTCAACAAAGCAACTCTGCCTTCCACGGCAGAAGTTTTAATTCAAAAAAGCAACTCTGCCGTCCACGGCAGAAGGTATTATTTTAAATAAGCTACTCTGCCGTCAACGGCGGACGATTCCAATTCAATAAGTAGCTCTGCCGTGCACGGCGGAAGATTCCTATTCAAAAAAGCAACTCTGCCGTCTACGGCAGACGATTCCAATTCAATAAGTAACTCCGCCGTGCACGGCGGAAGAATCCAATTCTATAAGGAAGTCTGCCGTCTACGGCAGAAGGTTCTTATTCAACAAAGCAACTCTGCCGTCCACGGCATAAGTTTTAATTCAAAAAAGTAACTCTGCCGTTCACGGCAAAAGATACCATTTCAAATAAGCTACTCTGCCGTCTACGGCGGACGATTCCAATTCAATAAGTAACACTGCCGTGCACGGCGGAAGATTCCAATTCAACAAAGCAACTCTGCCGTCCACGGCAGAAGTTTTAATTCAAAAAAGTAACTCTGCCGTTCACGGCAAAAGGTACCATTTCAAATAAGCTACTCTGCCGTCCACGGCAGACGATTCCAATTCAAAAAGTAACTCTGCCGTGCACGGCGAAAGATAACAATTCTATAAGGAAGTCTGCCGTCTACGGCAGACGATTCCAATTCAAAAAGTAACACTGCCGTGCACGGCGGAAGATTCCAATTCTATAAGGAAGTCTGCCGTCTACGGCAGAAGGTTCTTATTCAACAAAGCAACTCTGCCGTCCACGGCAGAAGTTTTAATTTAAAAAAGCAACTCTGCCGTCCACGGCAGAAGGTATCATTTCAAATAAGCTACTCTGCCGTCTACGGCAGATGATTCCATTTCAATAAGTACCTCTGCCGTGCACGGCGAAAGATTCCAATTCAAAAAAGCAACTCTGCCGTCTACGGCAGACGATTCCAATTCAATAAGTAACTCTGCCGTGCACGGCGGAAGATTCCAATTCTATAAGGAAGTCTGCTGTCTACGGCAGAAGTTTTTTATTCAACAAAGCAACTCTGCCGTCCACGGCAGAAGTTTTAATTCAAAAAAGTAACTCTGCCGTTCACGGCAAAAGGTACCATTTCAGATAAGCTACTCTGCCGTCTACGGCAGACGATTCCATTTCAATAAGTACCTCTGCCGTGCACGGCGGAAGATTCCAATTCAAAAAAGCAACTCTGCTGTCTACGGCAGACGATTCCAATTCAATAAGTAACTCTGCCGTGCGCGGCGGAAGATTCTAATTCTATAAGGAAGTCTGCCGTCTACGGCAGAAGGTTCTTATTCAACAAAGCAACTCTGCCGTCCACGGCAGAAGTTTTAATTCAAAAAAGCAACTCTGCCGTCCACGGCAGAAGGTATCATTTCAAATAAGCTACTCTGCCGTCTACGGCAGACGATTCCATTTCAATAAGTACCTCTGCCGTGCACGGCGAAAGATTCCAATTCAAAAAAGCAACTCTGCCGTCTACGGCAGACAATTCCTATTCAATAAGTACCTCTGCCGTGCACGGCGGAAGATTCCAATTCAAAAAAGCAACTCTGCCGTCTACGGCAGAAGATTCCAATTCTATAAGGAAGTCTGCCGTCTACGGCAGAAGGTTCTTATTCAACAAAGCAACTCTGCCGTCCACGGCATAAGTTTTAATTCAAAAAAGTAACTCTGCCGTTCACGGCAAAAGATACCATTTCAAATAAGCTACTCTGCCGTCTTCGGCGGACGATTCCAATTCAATAAGTAACACTGCCGTGCATGGCGGAAGATTCCAATTCAACAAAGCAACTCTGCCGTCCATGGCAGAAGTTTTAATTCAAAAAAGTAACACTGCCGTTCACGGCAAAAGGTACCATTTCAAATAAGCTACTCTGCCGTCCACGGCAGACGATTCCAATTCAATAAGTAACTCTGCCGTGCACGGCGAAAGATTACAATTCTATAAGGAAGTCTGCCGTCTACGGCAGACGATTCCAATTCAATAAGTAACTCTGCCGTGCACGGCGGAAGATTCCAATTCTATAAGAAAGTCTGCCGTCTACGGCAGAAGGTTCTTATTCAACAAAGCAACTCTGCCGTCCACGGCAGAAGTTTTAATTCAAAAAAGCAACTCTGCCGTCCACGGAAGAAGGTATCATTTCAAAAAAGCAACTCTGCCGTCTACGGCAGATGATTCCAATTCAATAAGTAACTCTGCCGTGCACGGCGGAAGATTCCAATTCTTTAAGGAAGTCTGCCGTCTACGGCAGAAGGTTCTTATTCAACAAAGCAACTCTGCCGTCCACGGCATAAGTTTTAATTCAAAAAAGTGACTCTGCCGTTCACGGCAAAAGGTACCATTTCAAATAAGCTACTCTGCCGTCGACGGCAGACGATTCCAATTCAATAAGTAACTCTGCCGTGCACGGCGGAAGATTCCAATTCAACAAAGCAACTCTGCCGTCCACGGCAGAAGTTTTAATTCAAAAAAGCAACTCTGCCGTCCACGGCAGAAGGTATCATTTCAAATCAGCTACTCTGCCGTCTACGGCAGACGATTCCAATTCAATAAGTACCTCTGCCGTGCACGGCGGAAGATTCCAATTCAAAAAAGCAACTCTGCCGTCTACGGCAGAAGATTCCAATTCAATAAGAAACTCTGCCGTGCACGGCGGAAGAATCCAATTCTATAAGGAAGTCTGCCGTCTTCGGCAGAAGGTTCTTATTCAACAAAGCAACTCTGCCGTCCACGGCAGAAGTTTTAATTCAAAAAAGTAACTCTGCCGTTCACGGCAAAAGATACCATTTCAAATAAGCTACTCTGCCGTCTACGGCGGACGATTCCAATTCAATAAGTAACACTGCCGTGCACGGCGGAAGATTTCAATTCAACAAAGCAACTCTGCCGTCTACGGCAGAAGATTCCAATTCAATAAGTAACTCTGCCGTGCACGGCGGAAGAATCCAATTCTATAAGGAAGTCTGCGTCTACGGCAGAAGGTTCTTATTCAACAAAGCAACTCTGCCGTCCACGGCAGAAGGTATCATATCAAATAAGCTACTCTGCCGTCTACGGCAGACGATTCCAATTCAATAAGTACCTCTGCCGTGCACGGCGGAAGATTCCAATTCAAAAAAGCAACTCTGCCGTCTACGGCAGAAGATTCCAATTCAATAAGTAACTCTGCCGTGCACGGCGGAAGAATCCAATTCTATAAGGAAGTCTGCCGTCTACGGCAGAAGGTTCTTATTCAACAAAGCAACTCTGCCGTCCACGGCAGAAGTTTTAATTCAAAAAAGTAACTCTGCCGTTCACGGCTAAAGGTACCATTTCAGATAAGCTACTCTGCCGTCTACGGCAGACGATTCCATTTCAATAAGTACCTCTGCCGTGCACGGCGGAAGATTCCAATTCAAAAAAGCAACTCTGCTGTCTACGGCAGACGATTCCAATTCAATAAGTAACTCTGCCGTGCACGGCGGAAGATTCTAATTCTATAAGGAAGTCTGCCGTCTACGGCAGAAGGTTCTTATTGAACAAAGCAACTCTGCCGTCCACGGCAGAAGTATTAATTCAAAAAAGCAACTCTGCCGTCCACGGCAGAAGGTATCATTTCAAATACTACGGCAGACGATTCCATTTCAATAAGTACCTCTGCCGTGCACGGCGAAAGATTCCAATTCAAAAAAGCAACTCTGCCGTCTACGGCAGACAATTCCTATTCAATAAGTACCTCTGCCGTGCACGGCGGAAGATTCCAATTCAAAAAAGCAACTCTGCCGTCTACGGCAGAAGATTCCAATTCAATAAGTAACTCTGCCGTGCACGGCGGAAGAATCCAATTCTATAAGGAAGTCTGCCGTCTACGGCAGAAGGTTCTTATTCAACAAAGCAACTCTGCCGTCCACGGCATAAGTTTTAATTCAAAAAAGTAACTCTGCCGTTCACGGCAAAAGATACCATTTCAAATAAGCTACTCTGCCGTCTACGGCGGACGATTCCAATTCAATAAGTAACACTGCCGTGCATGGCGGAAGATTCCAATTCAACAAAGCAACTCTGCCGTCCACGGCAGAAGTTTTAATTCAAAAAAATAACTCTGCCGTTCACGGCAAAAGGTACCATTTCAAATAAGCTACTCTGCCGTCCACGGCAGACGATTCCAATTCAATAAGTAACTCTGCCGTGCACGGCGAAAGATTACAATTCTATAAGTAAGTCTGCCGTCTACGGCAGACGATTCCAATTCAATAAGTAACTCTGCCGTGCACGGCGGAAGATTCCAATTCTATAAGGAAGTCTGCCGTCTACGGCAGAAGGTTCTTATTCAACAAAGCAACTCTGCCGTCCACGGCAGAAGTTTTAATTCAAAAAAGCAACTCTGCCGTCCACGGCAGAAGGTATCATTTCAAAAAAGCAACTCTGCCGTCTACGGCAGACGATTCCAATTCAATAAGTAACTCTGCCGTGCACGGCGGAAGATTCCAATTCAAAAAAGCAACTCTGCCGTCTACGGCAGACGATTCCAATTCAATAAGTTACTCTGCCGTGCACGGCGGAAGATTCCAATTCTTTAAGGAAGTCTGCCGTCTACGGCAGAAGGTTCTTATTCAACAAAGCAACTCTGCCGTCCACGGCATAAGTTTTAATTCAAAAAACTGACTCTGCCGTTCACCGCAAAAGGTACCATTTCAAATAAGCTACTCTGCCGTCTACGGCGGACGATTCCAATTCAATAAGTAACACTGCCGTGCATGGCGGAAGATTCCAATTCAACAAAGCAACTCTGCCGTCCACGGCAGAAGTTTTAATTCAAAAAAATAACTCTGCCGTTCACGGCAAAAGGTACCATTTCAAATAAGCTACTCTGCCGTCCACGGCAGACGATTCCAATTCAATAAGTAACTCTGCCGTGCACGACGGAAGAATCCAATTCTATAAGGAAGTCTGCCGTCTACGGCAGAAGGTTCTTATTCAACAAAGCAACTCTGCCGTCCACGGCATAAGTTTTAATTCAAAAAAGTAACTCTGCCGTTCACGGCAAAAGATACCATTTCAAATAAGCTACTCTGCCGTCTACGGCGGACGATTCCAATTCAATAAGTAACACTGCCGTGCATGGCGGAAGATTCCAATTCAACAAAGCAACTCTGCCGTCCACGGCAGAAGTTTTAATTCAAAAAATTAACTCTGCCGTTCACGGCAAAAGGTACCATTTCAAATAAGCTACTCTGCCGTCCACGGCAGACGATTCCAATTCAATAAGTAACTCTGCCGTGCACGACGGAAGATTCCAATTCTATAAGGAAGTCTGCCGTCTACGGCAGAAGTTTTTATTCAACAAAGCAACTCTGCCGTCCACGGCAGAAGTTTTAATTCAAAAAAGCAACTCTGCCGTCCACGGCAGAAGGTATCATTTTAAATATGCTACTCTGTCGTCAACGGCGGACGATTCCAATTCAATAAGTACCTCTGCCGTGCACGGCGGAAGATTCCAATTCAAAAAAGCAACTCTGCCGTCTACGGCAGAAGATTCCAATTCAATAAGTAACTCCGCCGTGCACGGCGGAAGAATCCAATTCTATAAGGAAGTCTGCCGTCTACGGCAGAAGGTTCTTATTCAACAAAGCAACTCTGCCGTCCACGGCATAAGTTTAATTCAAAAAAGTAACTCTGCCGTTCACGGCAAAAGATACCATTTCAAATAAGCTACTCTGCCGTCTACGGCGGACGATTCCAATTCAATAAGTAACACTGCCGTGCACGGCGGAAGATTTCAATTCAACAAAGCAACTCTGCCGTCCACGGCAGAAGTTTTAATTCAAAAAAGTAACTCTGCCGTTCACGGCGAAAGGTACCATTTCAGATAAGCTACTCTGCCGTCTACGGCAGACGATTCCATTTCAATAAGTACCTCTGCCGTGCACGGCGGAAGATTCCAATTAAAAAAAGCAACTCTGCCGTCTACGGCAGACGATTCCAATTCAATAAGTAACTCTGCCGTGCACGGCGGAAAATTCTAATTCTATAAGGAAGTCTGCCGTCTACGGCAGAAGGTTCTTATTCAACAAAGCAACTCTGCCGTCCACGGCAGAAGTTTTAATTCAAAAAAGCAACTCTGCCGTCCACGGCAGAAGGTATCATTTCAAATAAGCTACTCTGCCGTCTACGGCAGACGATTCCATTTCAATAAGTACCTCTGCCGTGCACGGCGAAAGATTCCAATTCAAAAAAGCAACTCTGCCGTCTACGGCAGACGATTCCAATTCAATAAGTAACTCTGCCGTGCACGGCGGAAGATTCCAATTCTATAAGGAAGTCTGCCGTCTACGGCAGAAGTTTTTTATTCAACAAAGCAACTCTGCCGTCCACGGCAGAAGTTTTAATTCAAAAAAGCAACTCTGCTGTCCACGGCAGAAGGTATCATTTTAAATAAGCTACTCTGCCGTCAACGGCGGACGATTCCAATTCAATAAGTACCTCTGCCGTGCACGGCGGAAGATTCCAATTCAAAAAAGCAACTCTGCCGTCTACGGCAGAAGATTCCAATTCAATAAGTAACTCTGCCGTTGCTTTTTTGAATTGGAATCTTCCGCCGTGCACGGCAGAGGTACTTATTGAATTGGAATCGTCTGCCGTAGACGGCAGAGTAGCTTATTTGATATGATACCTTCTGCCGTGGACGGCAGAGTTGCTTTGTTGAATAAGAACCTTCTGCCGTAGACGGCAGACTTCCTTATAGAATTGGATTCTTCCGCCGTGCACGGCAGAGTTACTTATTGAATTGGAATCTTCTGCCGTAGACGGCAGAGTTGCTTTGTTGAATTGAAATCTTCCGCCGTGCACGGCAGTGTTACTTATTGAATTGGAATCGTCCGCCGTAGACGGCAGAGTAGCTTATTTGAAATGGTATCTTTTGCCGTGAACGGCAGAGTTACTTTTTTGAATTAAAACTTCTGCCGTGGACGGCAGAGTTGCTTTGTTGAATAAGAACCTTCTGCCGAAGACGGCAGACTTCCTTATAGAATTGGATTCTTCCGCCGTGCACGGCAGAGTTTCTTATTGAATTGGAATCTTCTGCCGTAGACGGCAGAGTTGCTTTTTTGAATTGGAATCTTCCGCCGTGCACGGCAGAGGTACTTATTGAATTGGAATCGTCTGCCGTAGACGGCAGAGTAGCTGATTTGAAATGATACCTTCTGCCGTGGACGGCAGAGTTGCTTTTTTGAATTAAAACTTCTGCCGTGGACGGCAGAGTTGCTTTGTTGAATTGGAATCTTCCGCCGTGCACGGCAGAGTTACTTATTGAATTGGAATCGTCTGCCGTAGACGGCAGAGTAGCTTATTTGAAATGGTACCTTTTGCCGTGAACGGCAGAGTCACTTTTTTGAATTAAAACTTATGCCGTGGACGGCAGAGTTGCTTTGTTGAATAAGAACCTTCTGCCGTAGACGGCAGACTTCCTTAAAGAATTGGAATCTTCCGCCGTGCACGGCAGAGTTACTTATTGAATTGGAATCATCTGCCGTAGACGGCAGAGTTGCTTTTTTGAAATGATACCTTCTGCCGTGGACGGCAGAGTTGCTTTTTTGAATTAAAACTTCTGCCGTGGACGGCAGAGTTGCTTTGTTGAATAAGAACCTTCTGCCGTAGACGGCAGACTTTCTTATAGAATTGGAATCTTCCGCCGTGCACGGCAGAGTTACTTATTGAATTGGAATCGTCTGCCGTAGACGGCAGACTTCCTTATAGAATTGTAATCTTTCGCCGTGCACGGCAGAGTTACTTATTGAATTGGAATCGTCTGCCGTGGACGGCAGAGTAGCTTATTTGAAATGGTACCTTTTGCCGTGAACGGCAGAGTTACTTTTTTGAATTAAAACTTCTGCCATGGACGGCAGAGTTGCTTTGTTGAATTGGAATCTTCCGCCATGCACGGCAGTGTTACTTATTGAATTGGAATCGTCCGCCGAAGACGGCAGAGTAGCTTATTTGAAATGGTATCTTTTGCCGTGAACGGCAGAGTTACTTTTTTGAATTAAAACTTATGCCGTGGACGGCAGAGTTGCTTTGTTGAATAAGAACCTTCTGCCGTAGACGGCAGACTTCCTTATAGAATTGGATTCTTCCGCCGTGCACGGCAGAGTTACTTATTGAATTGGAATCTTCTGCCGTAGACGGCAGAGTTGCTTTTTTGAATTGGAATCTTCCGCCGTGCACGGCAGAGGTACTTATTGAATAGGAATTGTCTGCCGTAGACGGCAGAGTTGCTTTTTTGAATTGGAATCTTTCGCCGTGCACGGCAGAGGTACTTATTGAAATGGAATCGTCTGCCGTAGACGGCAGAGTAGCTTATTTGAAATGATACCTTCTGCCGTGGACGGCAGAGTTGCTTTTTTGAATTAAAACTTCTGCCGTGGACGGCAGAGTTGCTTTGTTTAATAAGAACCTTCTGCCGTAGACGGCAGACTTCCTTATAGAATTAGAATCTTCCGCCGCGCACGGCAGAGTTACTTATTGAATTGGAATCGTCTGCCGTAGACAGCAGAGTTGCTTTTTTGAATTGGAATCTTCCGCCGTGCACGGCAGAGGTACTTATTGAAATGGAATCGTCTGCCGTAGACGGCAGAGTAGCTTATCTGAAATGGTACCTTTTGCCGTGAACGGCAGAGTTACTTTTTTGAATTAAAACTTCTGCCGTGGACGGCAGAGTTGCTTTGTTGAATAAAAAACTTCTGCCGTAGACAGCAGACTTCCTTATAGAATTGGAATCTTCCGCCGTGCACGGCAGAGTTACTTATTGAATTGGAATCGTCTGCCGTAGACGGCAGAGTTGCTTTTTTGAATTGGAATCTTTCGCCGTGCACGGCAGAGGTACTTATTGAAATGGAATCGTCTGCCGTAGACGGCAGAGTAGCTTATTTGAAATGATACCTTCTGCCGTGGACGGCAGAGTTGCTTTTTTAAATTAAAACTTCTGCCGTGGACGGCAGAGTTGCTTTGTTGAATAAGAACCTTCTGCCGTAGACGGCAGACTTCCTTATAGAATTGGAATCTTCCGCCGTGCACGGCAGTGTTACTTTTTGAATTGGAATCGTCTGCCGTAGACGGCAGACTTCCTTATAGAATTGTTATCTTTCGCCGTGCACGGCAGAGTTACTTTTTGAATTGGAATCGTCTGCCGTGGACGGCAGAGTAGCTTATTTGAAATGGTACCTTTTGCCGTGAACGGCAGAGTTACTTTTTTGAATTAAAACTTCTGCCGTGGACGGCAGAGTTGCTTTGTTGAATTGGAATCTTCCGCCGTGCACGGCAGTGTTACTTATTGAATTGGAATCGTCCGCCGTAGACGGCAGAGTAGCTTATTTGAAATGGTATCTTTTGCCGTGAACGGCAGAGTTACTTTTTTGAATTAAAACTTATGCCGTGGACGGCAGAGTTGCTTTGTTGAATAAGAACCTTCTGCCGTAGACGGCAGACTTCCTTATAGAATTGGATTCTTCCGCCGTGCACGGCGGAGTTACTTATTGAATTGGAATCGTCTGCCGTAGACGGCAGAGTTGCTTTTTTGAATAGGAATCTTCCGCCGTGCACGGCAGAGCTACTTATTGAATTGGAATCGTCCGCCGTTGACGGCAGAGTAGCTTATTTAAAATAATACCTTCTGCCGTGGACGGCAGAGTTGCTTTTTTGAATTAAAACTTCTGCCGTGGAAGGCAGAGTTGCTTTGTTGAATAAGAACCTTCTGCCATAGACGGCAGACTTCCTTATAGAATTGGAATCTTCCGCCGTGCACGGCAGAGTTACTTATTGATTTGGAATCGTCTGCCGTAGACGGCAGAGTAGCTTATTTAAAATGGTACCTTCTGCCGTGCCCGGCAGAGGTACTTATTAAATTGGAATCGTCCGCCGTTGACGGCAGAGTAGCTTATTTGAAATGATACCTTCTGCCGTGGACGGCAGAATTGCTTTTTTGAATTAAAACTTCTGCCGTGGACGGCAGAGTTGCTTTGTTGAATTGGAATCTTCCGCCGTGCACGGCAGTGTTACTTATTGAATTGGAATCGTCCGCCGTAGACGGCAGAGTAGCTTATTTGAAATGGTATCTTTTGCCGTGAACGGCAGAATTGCTTTTTTGAAATAAAACTTCTGCCGTGGACGGCAGAGTTGCTTTGTTGAATTGGAATCTTCCGCCGTGCACGGCAGTGTTACTTATTGAATTGGAATCGTCCGCCGAAGACGGCAGAGTAGCTTAGTTGGAATGATACCTTCTGCCGTGGACGGCAGAGTTGCTTTTTTGAACTAAAACTTCTGCCGTGGACGGCAGAGTTGCTTTGTTGAATTGGAATCTTCCGCCGTGCACGGCAGTGTTACTTATTGAATTGGAATCGTCCGCCGTAGACGGCAGAGTAGCTTAGTTGGAATGATACCTTCTGCCGTGGACGGCAGAGTTGCTTTTTTGAACTAAAACTTCTGCCGTGGACGGCAGAGTTACTTTTTTGAATTAAAACTTATGCCGTGGACGGCAGAGTTGCTTTGTTGAATAAGAACCTTCTGCCGTAGACGGCAGACTTCCTTATAGAATTGGAATCTTCCGCCGTGCACGGCAGAGTTACTTATTGAATTGGAATCGTCTGCCGTAGACGGCAGAGTTGCTTTTTTGAATTGGAATCTTCCGCCGTGCACGGCAGAGGTACTTATTGAATTGGAATCGTCTGCCGTAGACGGCAGAGTAGCTTATTTGAAATGGTACCTTTTGCCGTGAACGGCAGTTTTACTTTTTTGAATTAAAACTTATGCCGTGGACGGCAGCGTTGCTTTGTTGAAAAGGAACCTTCTGCCGTAGACGGCAGACTTCCTTATAGAATTGGAATCTTCCGCCGTGCACGGCAGAGTTACTTATTGAATTAAAATCGTCTGCCGTAGACGGCAGAGTTGCTTTTTTGAATTGGAATCTTCCGCCGTGCACGGCAGAGGTACTTATTGAAATGGAATCGTCTGCCGTAGACGGCAGAGTAGCTTATTTGAAATGGTACCTTTTGCCGTGAACGGCAGAGTTACTTTTTTGAATTAAAACTTCTGCCGTGGACGGCAGAGTTGCTTTGTTGAATTGGAATCTTCCGCCGTGCACGGCAGTGTTACTTATTGAATTGGAATCGTCCGCCGTAGACGGCAGAGTAGCTTATTTGAAATGGTATCTTTTGCCGTGAATGGCAGAGTTACTTTTTTGAATTAAAACTTCTGCCGTGGACGGCAGAGTTGCTTTGTTGAATAAGAACCTTCTGCCGTAGACGGCAGACTTCCTTATAGAATTGGATTCTTCCGCCGTGCACGGCAGAGTTACTTATTGAATTGGAATCTTCTGCCGTAGACGGCAGAGTTGCTTTTTTGAATTGGAATCTTCCGCCGTGCACGGCAGAGGTACTTATTGAATTGGAATCGTCCGCCGTTGACGGCAGAGTAGCTAATTTAAAATGATACCTTCTGCCGTGGACGGCAGAGTTGCTTTTTTGAATTAAAACTTCTGCCGTGGACGGCAGAGTTGCTTTGTTGAATAAAAAACTTCTGCCGTAGACGGCAGACTTCCTTATAGAATTGGAATCTTCCGCCGTGCACGGCAGAGTTACTTATTGAATTGGAATCGTCTGCCGTAGACGGCAGAGTTGCTTTGTTGAATTGAAATCTTCCGCCGTGCACGGCAGTGTAACTTATTGAATTGGAATCGTCCGCCGTAGACGGCAGAGTAGCTTATTTGAAATGGTATCTTTTGCCGTGAACGGCAGAGTTACTTTTTTGAATTAAAACTTCTGCCGTGGACGGCAGAGTTGCTTTGTTGAATAAGAACCTTCTGCCGTAGACGGCAGACTTCCTTATAGAATAGGATTCTTCCGCCGTGCACGGCAGAGTTACTTATTGAATTGGAATCTTCTGCCGTAGACGGCAGAATTGCTTTTTTGAATTGGAATCTTCCGCCGTGCACGGCAGAGGTACTTATTGAATTGGAATCGTCTGCCGTAGACGGCAGAGTAGCTTATTTGAAATGATACCTTCTGCCGTGGACGGCAGAGTTGCTTTTTTGAATTAAAACTTCTGCCGTGGACGGCAGAGTTGCTTTGTTGAATTGGAATCTTCCGCCGTGCACGGCAGAGTTACTTATTGAATTGGAATCGTCTGCCGTAGACGGCAGAGTAGCTTATTTGAAATGGTACCTTTTGCCGTGAACGGCAGAGTCAGTTTTTTGAATTAAAACTTATGCCGTGGACGGCAGAGTTGCTTTGTTGAATAAGAACCTTCTGCCGTAGACGGCAGACTTCCTTAAAGAATTGGAATCTTCCGCCGTGCACGGCAGAGTAACTTATTGAATTGGAATCGTCTGCCGTAGACGGCAGAGTTGCTTTTTTGAATTGGAATCTTCCGCCGTGCACGGCAGAGTTACTTATTGAATTGGAATCGTCTGCCGTAGACGGCAGAGTTGCTTTTTTGAAATGATACCTTCTGCCGTGGACGGCAGAGTTGCTTTTTTGAATTAAAACTTCTGCCGTGGACGGCAGAGTTGCTTTGTTGAATAAGAACCTTCTGCCGTAGACGGCAGACTTCCTTATAGAATTGGAATCTTCCGCCGTGCACGGCAGAGTTACTTATTGAATTGGAATCGTCTGCCGTAGACGGCAGACTTACTTATAGAATTGTAATCTTTCGCCGTGCACGGCAGAGTTACTTATTGAATTGGAATCGTCTGCCGTGGACGGCAGAGTAGCTTATTTGAAATGGTACCTTTTGCCGTGAACGGCAGAGTTATTTTTTTGAATTAAAACTTCTGCCGTGGACGGCAGAGTTGCTTTGTTGAATTGGAATCTTCCGCCATGCACGGCAGTGTTACTTATTGAATTGGAATCGTCCGCCGTAGACGGCAGAGTAGCTTATTTGAAATGGTATCTTTTGCCGTGAACGGCAGAGTTACTTTTTTGAATTAAAACTTATGCCGTGGACGGCAGAGTTGCTTTGTTGAATAAGAACCTTCTGCCGTAGACGGCAGACTTCCTTATAGAATTGGATTCTTCCGCCGTGCACGGCAGAGTTACTTATTGAATTGGAATCTTCTGCCATAGACGGCAGAGTTGCTTTTTTGAATTGGAATCTTCCGCCGTGCACGGCAGAGGTACTTATTGAATAGGAATTGTCTGCCGTAGACGGCAGAGTTGCTTTTTTGAATTGGAATCTTTCGCCGTGCACGGCAGAGGTACTTATTGAAATGGAATCGTCTGCCGTAGTATTTGAAATGATACCTTCTGCCGTGGACGGCAGAGTTGCTTTTTTGAATTAAAACTTCTGCCGTGGACGGCAGAGTTGCTTTGTTCAATAAGAACCTTCTGCCGTAGACGGCAGACTTCCTTATAGAATTAGAATCTTCCGCCGTGCACGGCAGAGTTACTTATTGAATTGGAATCGTCTGCCGTAGACAGCAGAGTTGCTTTTTTGAATTGGAATCTTCCGCCGTGCACGGCAGAGGTACTTATTGAAATGGAATCGTCTGCCGTAGACGGCAGAGTAGCTTATCTGAAATGGTACCTTTAGCCGTGAACGGCAGAGTTACTTTTTTGAATTAAAACTTCTGCCGTGGACGGCAGAGTTGCTTTGTTGAATAAGAACCTTCTGCCGTAGACGGCAGACTTCCTTATAGAATTGGATTCTTCCGCCGTGCACGGCAGAGTTACTTATTGAATTGGAATCTTCTGCCGTAGACGGCAGAGTTGCTTTTTTGAATTGGAATCTTCCGCCGTGCACGGCAGAGGTACTTATTGAATTGGAATCGTCTGCCGTAGACGGCAGAGTAGCTTATTTGATATGATACCTTCTGCCGTGGACGGCAGAGTTGCTTTGTTGAATAAGAACCTTCTGCCGTAGACGGCAGACTTCCTTATAGAATTGGATTCTTCCGCCGTGCACGGCAGAGTTACTTATTGAATTGGAATCTTCTGCCGTAGACGGCAGAGTTGCTTTGTTGAATTGAAATCTTCCGCCGTGCACGGCAGTGTTACTTATTGAATTGGAATCGTCCGCCGTAGACGGCAGAGTAGCTTATTTGAAATGGTATCTTTTGCCGTGAACGGCAGAGTTACTTTTTTGAATTAAAACTTCTGCCGTGGACGGCAGAGTTGCTTTGTTGAATAAGAACCTTCTGCCGAAGACGGCAGACTTCCTTATAGAATTGGATTCTTCCGCCGTGCACGGCAGAGTTTCTTATTGAATTGGAATCTTCTGCCGTAGACGGCAGAGTTGCTTTTTTGAATTGGAATCTTCCGCCGTGCACGGCAGAGGTACTTATTGAATTGGAATCGTCTGCCGTAGACGGCAGAGTAGCTGATTTGAAATGATACCTTCTGCCGTGGACGGCAGAGTTGCTTTTTTGAATTAAAACTTCTGCCGTGGACGGCAGAGTTGCTTTGTTGAATTGGAATCTTCCGCCGTGCACGGCAGAGTTACTTATTGAATTGGAATCGTCTGCCGTAGACGGCAGAGTAGCTTATTTGAAATGGTACCTTTTGCCGTGAACGGCAGAGTCACTTTTTTGAATTAAAACTTATGCCGTGGACGGCAGAGTTGCTTTGTTGAATAAGAACCTTCTGCCGTAGACGGCAGACTTCCTTAAAGAATTGGAATCTTCCGCCGTGCACGGCAGAGTTACTTATTGAATTGGAATCGTCTGCCGTAGACGGCAGAGTTGCTTTTTTGAAATGATACCTTCTGCCGTGGACGGCAGAGTTGCTTTTTTGAATTAAAACTTCTGCCGTGGACGGCAGAGTTGCTTTGTTGAATAAGAACCTTCTGCCGTAGACGGCAGACTTCCTTATAGAATTGGAATCTTCCGCCGTGCACGGCAGAGTTACTTATTGAATTGGAATCGTCTGCCGTAGACGGCAGACTTCCTTATAGAATTGTAATCTTTCGCCGTGCACGGCAGAGTTACTTATTGAATTGGAATCGTCTGCCGTGGACGGCAGAGTAGCTTATTTGAAATGGTACCTTTTGCCGTGAACGGCAGAGTTACTTTTTTGAATTAAAACTTCTGCCGTGGACGGCAGAGTTGCTTTGTTGAATTGGAATCTTCCGCCGTGCACGGCAGTGTTACTTATTGAATTGGAATCGTCCGCCGTAGACGGCAGAGTAGCTTATTTGAAATGGTATCTTTTGCCGTGAATGGCAGAGTTACTTTTTTGAATTAAAACTTCTGCCGTGGACGGCAGAGTTGCTTTGTTGAATAAGAACCTTCTGCCGTAGACGGCAGACTTCCTTATAGAATTGGATTCTTCCGCCGTGCACGGCAGAGTTACTTATTGAATTGGAATCTTCTGCCGTAGACGGCAGAGTTGCTTTTTTGAATTGGAATCTTCCGCCGTGCACGGCAGAGGTACTTATTGAATTGGAATCGTCCGCCGTTGACGGCAGAGTAGCTTATTTAAAATGATACCTTCTGCCGTGGACGGCAGAGTTGCTTTTTTGAATTAAAACTTCTGCCGTGGACGGCAGAGTTGCTTTGTTGAATAAAAAACTTCTGCCGTAGACGGCAGACTTCCTTATAGAATTGGAATCTTCCGCCGTGCACGGCAGAGTTACTTATTGAATTGGAATCGTCTGCCGTAGACGGCAGAGTTGCTTTTTTGAATTGGAATCTTTCGCCGTGCACGGCAGAGGTACTTATTGAAAAGGAATCGTCTGCCGTAGACGGCAGAGTAGCTTATTTGAAATGATACCTTCTGCCGTGGACGGCAGAGTTGCTTTTTTGAATTAAAACTTCTGCCGTGGACGGCAGAGTTGCTTTTTTGAATTGGAATCTTCCGCCGTGCACGGCAGTGTTACTTATTGAATTGGAATCGTCCGCCGTAGACGGCAGAGTAGCTTATTTGAAATGATACCTTCTGCCGTGGACGGCAGAATTGCTTTTTTGAATTAAAACTTCTGCCGTGGACGGCAGAGTTGCTTTGTTGAATTGGAATCTTCCGCCGTGCACGGCAGTGTTACTTATTGAATTGGAATCGTCCGCCGTAGACGGCAGAGTAGCTTATTTGAAATGGTATCTTTTGCCGTGAACGGCAGAATTGCTTTTTTGAATTAAAACTTCTGCCGTGGACGGCAGAGTTGCTTTGTTGAATTGGAATCTTCCGCCGTGCACGGCAGTGTTACTTATTGAATTGGAATCGTCCGCCGAAGACGGCAGAGTAGCTTAGTTGGAATGATACCTTCTGCCGTGGACGGCAGATTTGTTTTTTTGAACTAAAACTTCTGCCGTGGACGGCAGAGTTGCTTTGTTGAATTGGAATCTTCCGCCGTGCACGGCAGTGTTACTTATTGAATTGGAATCGTCCGCCATAGACGGCAGAGTAGCTTAGTTGGAATGATACCTTCTGCCGTGGACGGCAGAGTTGCTTTTTTGAACTAAAACTTCTGCCGTGGACGGCAGAGTTACTTTTTTGAATTAAAACTTATGCCGTGGACGGCAGAGTTGCTTTGTTGAATAAGAACCTTCTGCCGTAGACGGCAGACTTCCTTATAGAATTGGAATCTTCCGCCGTGCACGGCAGAGTTACTTATTGAATTGGAATCGTCTGCCGTAGACGGCAGAGTTGCTTTTTTGAATTGGAATCTTCCGCCGTGCACGGCAGAGGTACTTATTGAATTGGAATCGTCTGCCGTAGACGGCAGAGTAGCTTATTTGAAATGGTACCTTTTGCCGTGAACGGCAGTTTTACTTTTTTGAATTAAAACTTATGCCGTGGACGGCAGCGTTGCTTTGTTGAAAAGGAACCTTCTGCCGTAGACGGCAGACTTCCTTATAGAATTGGAATCTTCCGCCGTGCACGGCAGAGTAACTTATTGAATTAAAATCGTCTGCCGTAGACGGCAGAGTTGCTTTTTTGAATTGGAATCTTCCGCCGTGCACGGCAGAGGTACTTATTGAAATGGAATCGTCCGCCGTAGACGGCAGAGTAGCTTATTTGAAATGGTACCGTTTGCCGTGAACGGCAGAGTTACTTTTTTGAATTAAAACTTCTGCCGTGGACGGCAGAGTTGCTTTGTTGAATTGGAATCTTCCGCCGTGCACGGCAGTGTTACTTATTGAATTGGAATCGTCCGCCGTAGACGGCAGAGTAGCTTATTTGAAATGGTATCTTTTGCCGTGAATGGCAGAGTTACTTTTTTGAATTAAAACTTCTGCCGTGGACGGCAGAGTTGCTTTGTTGAATAAGAACCTTCTGCCGTAGACGGCAGACTTCCTTATAGAATTGGATTCTTCCGCCGTGCACGGCAGAGTTACTTATTGAATTGGAATCTTCTGCCGTAGACGGCAGAGTTGCTTTTTTGAATTGGAATCTTCCGCCGTGCACGGCAGAGGTACTTATTGAATTGGAATCGTCCGCCGTTGACGGCAGAGTAGCTTATTTAAAATGATACCTTCTGCCGTGGACGGCAGAGTTGCTTTTTTGAATTAAAACTTCTGCCGTGGACGGCAGAGTTGCTTTGTTGAATAAAAAACTTCTGCCGTAGACGGCAGACTTCCTTATAGAATTGGAATCTTCCGCCGTGCACGGCAGAGTTACTTATTGAATTGGAATCGTCTGCCGTAGACGGCAGAGTTGCTTTTTTGAATTGGAATCTTTCGCCGTGCACGGCAGAGGTACTTATTGAAAAGGAATCGTCTGCCGTAGACGGCAGAGTAGCTTATTTGAAATGATACCTTCTGCCGTGGACGGCAGAGTTGCTTTTTTGAATTAAAACTTCTGCCGTGGACGGCAGAGTTGCTTTGTTGAATTGGAATCTTCCGCCGTGCACGGCAGTGTTACTTATTGAATTGGAATCGTCCGCCGTAGACGGCAGAGTAGCTTATTTGAAATGGTATCTTTTGCCGTGAACGGCAGAGTTACTTTTTTGAATTAAACTTATGCCGTGGACGGCAGAGTTGCTTTGTTGAATAAGAACCTTCTGCCGTAGACGGCAGACTTCCTTATAGAATTGGATTCTTCCGCCGTGCACGGCGGAGTTACTTATTGAATTGGAATCTTCTGCCGTAGACGGCAGAGTTGCTTTTTTGAATTGGAATCTTCCGCCGTGCACGGCAGAGGTACTTATTGAATTGGAATCGTCCGCCGTTGACGACAGAGTAGCTTATTTAAAATGATACCTTCTGCCGTGGACGGCAGAGTTGCTTTTTTGAATTAAAACTTCTGCCGTGGACGGCAGAGTTGCTTTGTTGAATAAAAAACTTCTGCCGTAGACGGCAGACTTCCTTATAGAATTGGAATCTTCCGCCGTGCACGGCAGAGTTACTTATTGAATTGGAATCGTCTGCCGTAGACGGCAGAGTTGCTTTTTTGAATTGGAATCTTTCGCCGTGCACGGCAGAGGTACTTATTGAAAAGGAATCGTCTGCCGTAGACGGCAGAGTAGCTTATTTGAAATGATACCTTCTGCCGTGGACGGCAGAGTTGCTTTTTTGAATTAAAACTTCTGCCGTGGACGGCAGAGTTGCTTTGTTGAATAAGAACCTTCTGCCGTAGACGGCAGACTTCCTTATAGAATTAGAATTTTCCGCCGTGCACGGCAGAGTTACTTATTGAATTGGAATCGTCTGCCGTAGACGGCAGAGTTGCTTTTTTGAATTGGAATCTTCCGCCGTGCACGGCAGAGGTACTTATTGAAATGCAATCGTCTGCCGTAGACGGCAGAGTAGCTTATCTGAAATGGTACCTTTCGCCGTGAACGGCAGAGTTACTTTTTTGAATTAAAACTTCTGCGTGGACGGCAGAGTTGCTTTGTTGAATAAGAACCTTCTGCGGTAGACGGCAGACTTCCTTATAGAATTGGATTCTTCCGCCGTGCACGGCGGAGTTACTTATTGAATTGGAATCTTCTGCCGTAGACGGCAGAGTTGCTTTTTTGAATTGGAATCTTCCGCCGTGCACGGCAGTGTTACTTATTGAATTGGAATCGTCTGCCGTGGACGGCAGAGTAGCTTATTTGAAATGGTACCTTTTGCCGTGAACGGCAGAGTTACTTTTTTGAATTAAAACTTCTGCCGTGGACGGCAGAGTTGCTTTGTTGAATTGGAATCTTCCGCCGTGCACGGCAGTGTTACTTATTGAATTGGAATCGTCCGCCGTAGACGGCAGAGTAGCTTATTTGAAATGGTATCTTTTGCCGTGAACGGCAGAGTTACTTTTTTGAATTAAAACTTATGCCGTGGACGGCAGAGTTGCTTTGTTGAATAAGAACCTTCTGCCGTAGACGGCAGACTTCCTTATAGAATTGGATTCTTCCGCCGTGCACGGCGGAGTTACTTATTGAATTGGAATCGTCTGCCGTAGACGGCAGAGTTGCTTTTTTGAATAGGAATCTTCCGCCGTGCACGGCAGAGCTACTTATTGAATTGGAATCGTCCGCCGTTGACGGCAGAGTAGCTTATTTAAAATAATACCTTCTGCCGTGGACGGCAGAGTTGCTTTTTTGAATTAAAACTTCTGCCGTGGAAGGCAGAGTTGCTTTGTTGAATAAGAACCTTCTGCCATAGACGGCAGACTTCCTTATAGAATTGGAATCTTCCGCCGTGCACGGCAGAGTTACTTATTGATTTGGAATCGTCTGCCGTAGACGGCAGAGTAGCTTATTTAAAATGGTACCTTCTGCCGTGCCCGGCAGAGGTACTTATTAAATTGGAATCGTCCGCCGTTGACGGCAGAGTAGCTTATTTGAAATGATACCTTCTGCCGTGGACGGCAGAATTGCTTTTTTGAATTAAAACTTCTGCCGTGGACGGCAGAGTTGCTTTGTTGAATTGGAATCTTCCGCCGTGCACGGCAGTGTTACTTATTGAATTGGAATCGTCCGCCGTAGACGGCAGAGTTACTTATTGAATTGGAATCGTCTGCCGTAGACGGCAGACTTACTTATAGAATTGTAATCTTTCGCCGTGCACGGCAGAGTTACTTATTGAATTGGAATCGTCTGCCGTGGACGGCAGAGTAGCTTATTTGAAATGGTACCTTTTGCCGTGAACGGCAGAGTTATTTTTTTGAATTAAAACTTCTGCCGTGGACGGCAGAGTTGCTTTGTTTAATTGGAATCTTCCGCCATGCACGGCAGTGTTACTTATTGAATTGGAATCGTCCGCCGTAGACGGCAGAGTAGCTTATTTGAAATGGTATCTTTTGCCGTGAACGGCAGAGTTACTTTTTTGAATTAAAACTTATGCCGTGGACGGCAGAGTTGCTTTGTTGAATAAGAACCTTCTGCCGTAGACGGCAGACTTCCTTATAGAATTGGATTCTTCCGCCGTGCACGGCAGAGTTACTTATTGAATTGGAATCTTCTGCCGTAGACGGCAGAGTTGCTTTTTTGAATTGGAATCTTTCGCCGTGCACGGCAGAGGTACTTATTGAAATGGAATCGTCTGCCGTAGTATTTGAAATGATACCTTCTGCCGTGGACGGCAGAGTTGCTTTTTTGAATTAATACTTCTGCCGTGGACGGCAGAGTTGCTTTGTTCAATAAGAACCTTCTGCCGTAGACGGCAGACTTCCTTATAGAATTAGAATCTTCCGCCGTGCACGGCAGACTTACTTATTGAATTGGAATCGTCTGCCGTAGACAGCAGAGTTGCTTTTTTGAATTGGAATCTTCCGCCGTGCACGGCAGAGGTACTTATTGAAATGGAATCGTCTGCCGTAGACGGCAGAGTAGCTTATCTGAAATGGTACCTTTAGCCGTGAACGGCAGAGTTACTTTTTTGAATTAAAACTTCTGCCGTGGACGGCAGAGTTGCTTTGTTGAATAAGAACCTTCTGCCGTAGACGGCAGACTTCCTTATAGAATTGGATTCTTCCGCCGTGCACGGCAGAGTTACTTATTGAATTGGAATCTTCTGCCGTAGACGGCAGAGTTGCTTTTTTGAATTGGAATCTTCCGCCGTGCACGGCAGAGGTACTTATTGAATTGGAATCGTCTGCCGTAGACGGCAGAGTAGCTTATTTGATATGATACCTTCTGCCGTGGACGGCAGAGTTGCTTTGTTGAATAAGAACCTTCTGCCGTAGACGCAGACTTCCTTATAGAATTGGATTCTTCCGCCGTGCACGGCAGAGTTACTTATTGAATTGGAATCTTCTGCCGTAGACGGCAGAGTTGCTTTGTTGAATTGAAATCTTCCGCCGTGCACGGCAGTGTTACTTATTGAATTGGAATCGTCCGCCGTAGACGGCAGAGTAGCTTATTTGAAATGGTATCTTTTGCCGTGAACGGCAGAGTTACTTTTTTGAATTAAAACTTCTGCCGTGGACGGCAGAGTTGCTTTGTTGAATAAGAACCTTCTGCCGAAGACGGCAGACTTCCTTATAGAATTGGATTCTTCCGCCGTGCACGGCAGAGTTTCTTATTGAATTGGAATCTTCTGCCGTAGACGGCAGAGTTGCTTTTTTGAATTGGAATCTTCCGCCGTGCACGGCAGAGGTACTTATTGAATTGGAATCGTCTGCCGTAGACGGCAGAGTAGCTGATTTGAAATGATACCTTCTGCCGTGGACGGCAGAGTTGCTTTTTTGAATTAAAACTTCTGCCGTGGACGGCAGAGTTGCTTTGTTGAATTGGAATCTTCCGCCGTGCACGGCAGAGTTACTTATTGAATTGGAATCGTCTGCCGTCGACGGCAGAGTAGCTTATTTGAAATGGTACCTTTTGCCGTGAACGGCAGAGTCACTTTTTTGAATTAAAACTTATGCCGTGGACGGCAGAGTTGCTTTGTTGAATAAGAACCTTCTGCCGTAGACGGCAGACTTCCTTAAAGAATTGGAATCTTCCGCCGTGCACGGCAGAGTTACTTATTGAATTGGAATCATCTGCCGTAGACGGCAGAGTTGCTTTTTTGAAATGATACCTTCTTCCGTGGACGGCAGAGTTGCTTTTTTGAATTAAAACTTCTGCCGTGGACGGCAGAGTTGCTTTGTTGAATAAGAACCTTCTGCCGTAGACGGCAGACTTTCTTATAGAATTGGAATCTTCCGCCGTGCACGGCAGAGTTACTTATTGAATTGGAATCGTCTGCCGTAGACGGCAGACTTCCTTATAGAATTGTAATCTTTCGCCGTGCACGGCAGAGTTACTTATTGAATTGGAATCGTCTGCCGTGGACGGCAGAGTAGCTTATTTGAAATGGTACCTTTTGCCGTGAACGGCAGAGTTACTTTTTTGAATTAAAACTTCTGCCATGGACGGCAGAGTTGCTTTGTTGAATTGGAATCTTCCGCCATGCACGGCAGTGTTACTTATTGAATTGGAATCGTCCGCCGAAGACGGCAGAGTAGCTTATTTGAAATGGTATCTTTTGCCGTGAACGGCAGAGTTACTTTTTTGAATTAAAACTTATGCCGTGGACGGCAGAGTTTCTTTGTTGAATAAGAACCTTCTGCCGTAGACGGCAGACTTCCTTATAGAATTGGAATCTTCTGCCGTAGACGGCAGAGTTGCTTTTTTGAATTGGAATCTTCCGCCGTGCACGGCAGAGGTACTTATTGAATAGGAATTGTCTGCCGTAGACGGCAGAGTTGCTTTTTTGAATTGGAATCTTTCGCCGTGCACGGCAGAGGTACTTATTGAAATGGAATCGTCTGCCGTAGACGGCAGAGTAGCTTATTTGAAATGATACCTTCTGCCGTGGACGGCAGAGTTGCTTTTTTGAATTAAAACTTCTGCCGTGGACGGCAGAGTTGCTTTGTTGAATAAGAACCTTCTGCCGTAGACGGCAGACTTCCTTATAGAATTAGAATCTTCCGCCGCGCACGGCAGAGTTACTTATTGAATTGGAATCGTCTGCCGTAGACAGCAGAGTTGCTTTTTTGAATTGGAATCTTCCGCCGTGCACGGCAGAGGTACTTATTGAAATGGAATCGTCTGCCGTAGACGGCAGAGTAGCTTATCTGAAATGGTACCTTTTGCCGTGAACGGCAGAGTTACTTTTTTGAATTAAAACTTCTGCCGTGGACGGCAGAGTTGCTTTGTTGAATAAAAAACTTCTGCCGTAGACAGCAGACTTCCTTATAGAATTGGAATCTTCCGCCGTGCACGGCAGAGTTACTTATTGAATTGGAATCGTCTGCCGTAGACGGCAGAGTTGCTTTTTTGAATTGGAATCTTTCGCCGTGCACGGCAGAGGTACTTATTGAAATGGAATCATCTGCCGTAGACGGCAGAGTAGCTTATTTGAAATGATACCTTCTGCCGTGGACGGCAGAGTTGCTTTTTTAAATTAAAACTTCTGCCGTGGACGGCAGAGTTGCTTTGTTGAATAAGAACCTTCTGCCGTAGACGGCAGACTTCCTTATAGAATTGGAATCTTCCGCCGTGCACGGCAGTGTTACTTTTTGAATTGGAATCGTCTGCCGTAGACGGCAGACTTCCTTATAGAATTGTTATCTTTCGCCGTGCACGGCAGAGTTACTTTTTGAATTGGAATCGTCTGCCGTGGACGGCAGAGTAGCTTATTTGAAATGGTACCTTTTGCCGTGAACGGCAGAGTTACTTTTTTGAATTAAAACTTCTGCCGTGGACGGCAGAGTTGCTTTGTTGAATTGGAATCTTCCGCCGTGCACGGCAGTGTTACTTATTGAATTGGAATCGTCCGCCGTAGACGGCAGAGTAGCTTATTTGAAATGGTATCTTTTGCCGTGAACGGCAGAGTTACTTTTTTGAATTAAAACTTATGCCGTGGACGGCAGAGTTGCTTTGTTGAATAAGAACCTTCTGCCGTAGACGGCAGACTTCCTTATAGAATTGGATTCTTCCGCCGTGCACGGCGGAGTTACTTATTGAATTGGAATCGTCTGCCGTAGACGGCAGAGTTGCTTTTTTGAATAGGAATCTTCCGCCGTGCACGGCAGAGCTACTTATTGAATTGGAATCGTCCGCCGTTGACGGCAGAGTAGCTTATTTAAAATAATACCTTCTGCCGTGGACGGCAGAGTTGCTTTTTTGAATTAAAACTTCTGCCGTGGAAGGCAGAGTTGCTTTGTTGAATAAGAACCTTCTGCCATAGACGGCAGACTTCCTTATAGAATTGGAATCTTCCGCCGTGCACGGCAGAGTTACTTATTGATTTGGAATCGTCTGCCGTAGACGGCAGAGTAGCTTATTTAAAATGGTACCTTCTGCCGTGCCCGGCAGAGGTACTTATTAAATTGGAATCGTCCGCCGTTGACGGCAGAGTAGCTTATTTGAAATGATACCTTCTGCCGTGGACGGCAGAATTGCTTTTTTGAATTAAAACTTCTGCCGTGGACGGCAGAGTTGCTTTGTTGAATTGGAATCTTCCGCCGTGCACGGCAGTGTTACTTATTGAATTGGAATCGTCCGCCGTAGACGGCAGAGTAGCTTATTTGAAATGGTATCTTTTGCCGTGAACGGCAGAATTGCTTTTTTGAATTAAAACTTCTGCCGTGGACGGCAGAGTTGCTTTGTTGAATTGGAATCTTCCGCCGTGCACGGCAGTGTTACTTATTGAATTGGAATCGTCCGCCGAAGACGGCAGAGTAGCTTAGTTGGAATGATACCTTCTGCCGTGGACGGCAGAGTTGCTTTTTTGAACTAAAACTTCTGCCGTGGACGGCAGAGTTGCTTTGTTGAATTGGAATCTTCCGCCGTGCACGGCAGTGTTACTTATTGAATTGGAATCGTCCGCCGTAGACGGCAGAGTAGCTTAGTTGGAATGATACCTTCTGCCGTGGACGGCAGAGTTGCTTTTTTGAACTAAAACTTCTGCCGTGGACGGCAGAGTTACTTTTTTGAATTAAAACTTATGCCGTGGACGGCAGAGTTGCTTTGTTGAATAAGAACCTTCTGCCGTAGACGGCAGACTTCCTTATAGAATTGGAATCTTCCGCCGTGCACGGCAGAGTTACTTATTGAATTGGAATCGTCTGCCGTAGACGGCAGAGTTGCTTTTTTGAATTGGAATCTTCCGCCGTGCACGGCAGAGGTACTTATTGAATTGGAATCGTCTGCCGTAGACGGCAGAGTAGCTTATTTGAAATGGTACCTTTTGCCGTGAACGGCAGTTTTACTTTTTTGAATTAAAACTTATGCCGTGGACGGCAGCGTTGCTTTGTTGAAAAGGAACCTTCTGCCGTAGACGGCAGACTTCCTTATAGAATTGGAATCTTCCGCCGTGCACGGCAGAGTTACTTATTGAAATAAAATCGTCTGCCGTAGACGGCAGAGTTGCTTTTTTGAATTGGAATCTTCCGCCGTGCACGGCAGAGGTACTTATTGAAATGGAATCGTCTGCCGTAGACGGCAGAGTAGCTTATTTGAAATGGTACCTTTTGCCGTGAACGGCAGAGTTACTTTTTTGAATTAAAACTTCTGCCGTGGACGGCAGAGTTGCTTTGTTGAATTGGAATCTTCCGCCGTGCACGGCGGTGTTACTTATTGAATTGGAATCGTCCGCCGTAGACGGCAGAGTAGCTTATTTGAAATGGTATCTTTTGCCGTGAATGGCAGAGTTACTTTTTTGAATTAAAACTTCTGCCGTGGACGGCAGAGTTGCTTTGTTGAATAAGAACCTTCTGCCGTAGACGGCAGACTTCCTTATAGAATTGGATTCTTCCGCCGTGCACGGCAGAGTTACTTATTGAATTGGAATCTTCTGCCGTAGACGGCAGAGTTGCTTTTTTGAATTGGAATCTTCCGCCGTGCACGGCAGAGGTACTTATTGAATTGGAATCGTCCGCCGTTGACGGCAGAGTAGCTTATTTAAAATGATACCTTCTGCCGTGGACAGCAGAGTTGCTTTTTTGAATTAAAACTTCTGCCGTGGACGGCAGAGTTGCTTTGTTGAATAAAAAACTTCTGCCGTAGACGGCAGACTTCCTTATAGAATTGGAATCTTCCGCCGTGCACGGCAGAGTTACTTATTGAATTGGAATCGTCTGCCGTAGACGGCAGAGTTGCTTTTTTGAATTGGAATCTTTCGCCGTGCACGGCAGAGGTACTTATTGAAATGGAATCGTCTGCCGTAGACGGCAGAGTAGCTTATTTGAAATGATACCTTCTGCCGTGGACGGCAGAGTTGCTTTTTTGAATTAAAACTTCTGCCGTGGACGGCAGAGTTGCTTTGTTGAATAAGAACCTTCTGCCGTAGACGGCAGACTTCCTTATAGAATTAGAATTTTCCGCCGTGCACGGCAGAGTTACTTATTGAATTGGAATCGTCTGCCGTAGACGGCAGAGTTGCTTTTTTGAATTGGAATCTTCCGCCGTGCACGGCAGAGGTACTTATTGAAATGGAATCGTCTGCCGTAGACGGCAGAGTAGCTTATCTGAAATGGTACCTTTCGCCGTGAACGGCAGAGTTACTTTTTTGAATTAAAACTTCTGCCGTGGACGGCAGAGTTGCTTTGTTGAATTGAAATCTTCCGCCGTGCACGGCAGTGTTACTTATTGAATTGGAATCGTCCGCCGTAGACGGCAGAGTAGCTTATTTGAAATGGTATCTTTTGCCGTGAACGGCAGAGTTACTTTTTTGAATTAAACTTATGACGTGGACGGCAGAGTTGCTTTGTTGAATAAGAACCTTCTGCCGTAGACGGCAGACTTCCTTATAGAATTGGATTCTTCCGCCGTGCACGGCGGAGTTACTTATTGAATTGGAATCTTCTGCCGTAGACGGCAGAGTTGCTTTTTTGAATTGGAATCTTCCGCCGTGCACGGCAGAGGTACTTATTGAATTGGAATCGTCCGCCGTTGACGACAGAGTAGCTTATTTAAAATGATACCTTCTGCCGTGGACGGCAGAGTTGCTTTTTTGAATTAAAACTTCTGCCGTGGACGGCAGAGTTGCTTTGTTGAATAAAAACTTCTGCCGTAGACGGCAGACTTCCTTATAGAATTGGAATCTTCCGCCGTGCACGGCAGAGTTACTTATTGAATTGGAATCGTCTGCCGTAGACGGCAGAGTTGCTTTTTTGAATTTGAATCTTTCGCCGTGCACGGCAGAGGTACTTATTGAATTGGAATCGTCCGCCGTTGACGACAGAGTAGCTTATTTAAAATGATACCTTCTGCCGTGGACGGCAGAGTTGCTTTTTTGAATTAAAACTTCTGCCGTGGACGGCAGAGTTGCTTTGTTGAATAAAAACTTCTGCCGTAGACGGCAGACTTCCTTATAGAATTGGAATCTTCCGCCGTGCACGGCAGAGTTACTTATTGAATTGGAATCGTCTGCCGTAGACGGCAGAGTTGCTTTTTTGAATTTGAATCTTTCGCCGTGCACGGCAGAGGTACTTATTGAAAAGGAATCGTCTGCCGTAGACGGCAGAGTAGCTTATTTGAAATGATACCTTCTGCCGTGGACGGCAGAGTTGCTTTTTTGAATTAAAACTTCTGCCGTGGACGGCAGAGTTGCTTTGTTGAATAAGAACCTTCTGCCGTAGACGGCAGACTTCCTTATAGAATTAGAATTTTCCGCCGTGCACGGCAGAGTTACTTATTGAATTGGAATCGTCTGCCGTAGACGGCAGAGTTGCTTTTTTGAATTGGAATCTTCCGCCGTGCACGGCAGAGGTACTTATTGAAATGGAATCGTCTGCCGTAGACGGCAAAGTAGCTTATCTGAAATGGTACCTTTCGCCGTGAACGGCAGAGTTACTTTTTTGAATTAAAACTTCTGCCGTGGACGGCAGAGTTGCTTTGTTGAATTGAAATCTTCCGCCGTGCACGGCAGTGTTACTTATTGAATTGGAATCGTCCGCCGTAGACTGCAGAGTAGCTTATTTGAAATGGTATCTTTTGCCGTGAACGGCAGAGTTACTTTTTTGAATTAAACTTATGCCGTGGACGGCAGAGTTGCTTTGTTGAATAAGAACCTTCTGCCGTAGACGGCAGACTTCCTTATAGAATTGGATTCTTCCGCCGTGCACGGCGGAGTTACTTATTGAATTGGAATCTTCTGCCGTAGACGGCAGAGTTGCTTTTTTGAATTGGAATCTTCCGCCGTGCACGGCAGTGTTACTTATTGAATTGGAATCGTCCGCCGTAGACGGCAGAGTAGCTTATTTGAAATGGTATCTTTTGCCGTGAACGGCAGAGTTACTTTTTTGAATTAAAACTTCTGCCGTGGACGGCAGAGTTGCTTTGTTAAATAAGAACCTTCTGCCGTAGACGGCAGACTTCCTTATAGAATTGGATTCTTCCGCCGTGCACGGCAGAGTTACTTATTGAATTGGATTCTTCCGCCGTGCACGGCAGAGTTACTTATTGAATTGGAATCTTCCGCCATGCACGGCAGTGTTACTTATTGAATTGGAATCGTCCGCCGTGCACGGCAGAGGTACTTATTGAATAGGAATTGTCTGCCGTAGACAGCAGAGTTGCTTTTTTGAATTGGAATCTTCCGCCGTGCACGGCAGAGGTACTTATTGAAATGGAATCGTCTGCCGTAGACGGCAGAGTAGCTTATCTGAAATGGTACCTTTTGCCGTGAACGGCAGAGTTACTTTTTTGAATTAAAACTTCTGCCGTGGACGGCAGAGTTGCTTTGTTGAATTGGAATCTTCCGCCATGCACGGCAGTGTTACTTATTGAATTGGAATCGTCCGCCGTAGACGGCAGAGTAGCTTATTTGAAATGGTATCTTTTGCCGTGAACGGCAGAGTTACTTTGTTGAATTAAAACTTATGCCGTGGACGGCAGAGTTGCTTTGTTGAATAAGAACCTTCTGCCGTAGACGGCAGACTTCCTTATAGAATTGGATTCTTCCGCCGTGCACGGCAGAGTTACTTATTGAATTGGAATCTTCTGCCGTAGACGGCAGAGTTGCTTTTTTGAATTGGAATCTTCCGCCGTGCACGGCAGAGGTACTTATTGAATAGGAATTGTCTGCCGTAGACGGCAGAGTTGCTTTTTTGAATTGGAATCTTTCGCCGTGCACGGCAGAGGTACTTATTGAAATGGAATCGTCTGCCGTAGACGGCAGAGTAGCTTATTTGAAATGATACCTTCTGCCGTGGACGGCAGAGTTGCTTTTTTGAATTAAAACTTCTGCCGTGGACGGCAGAGTTGCTTTGTTGAATAAGAACCTTCTGCCGTAGACGGCAGACTTCCTTATAGAATTAGAATCTTCCGCCGTGCACGGCAGAGTTACTTATTGAATTGGAATCGTCTGCCGTAGACAGCAGAGTTGCGTTTTTGAATTGGAATCTTCCGCCGTGCACGGCAGAGGTACTTATTGAAATGGAATCGTCTGCCGTAGACGGCAGAGTAGCTTATCTGAAATGGTACCTTTTGCCGTGAACGGCAGAGTTACTTTTTTGAATTAAAACTTCTGCCGTGGACGGCAGAGTTGCTTTGTTGAATAAGAACCTTCTGCCGTAGACGGCAGACTTCCTTATAGAATTGGATTCTTCCGCCGTGCACGGCAGAGTTACTTATTGAATTGGAATCTTCTGCCGTAGACGGCAGAGTTGCTTTTTTGAATTGGAATCTTCCGCTGTGCACGGCAGAGGTACTTATTGAATTGGAATCGTCTGCCGTAGACGGCAGAGTAGCTTATTTGATATGATACCTTCTGCCGTGGACGGCAGAGTTGCTTTGTTGAATAAGAACCTTCTGCCGTAGACGGCAGACTTCCTTATAGAATTGGATTCTTCCGCCGTGCACGGCAGAGTTACTTATTGAATTGGAATCTTCTGCCGTAGAATGCAGAGTTGCTTTGTTGAATTGGAATCTTCCGCCGTGCACGGCAGAGATACTTATTGAATTGGAATCGTCTGCCGTAGACGGCAGAGTAGCTTATTTGAAATGATACCTTCTGCCGTGGACGGCAGAGTTGCTTTTTTGAATTAAAACTTCTGCCGTGGACGGCAGAGTTGCTTTGTTGAATTGGAATCTTCCGCCGTGCACGTCAGAGTTACTTATTGAATTGGAATCGTCTGCCGTAGACGGCAGAGTAGCTTATTTGAAATGGTACCTTTTGCCGTGAACGGCAGAGTCACTTTTTTGAATTAAAACTTATGCCGTGGACGGCAGAGTTGCTTTGTTGAATAAGAACCTTCTGCCGTAGACGGCAGACTTCCTTATAGAATTGGATTCTTCCGCCGTGCACGGCAGAGTTACTTATTGAATTGGAATCTTCTGCCGTAGACGGCAGAGTTGCTTTTTTGAATTGGAATCTTCCGCCGTGCACGGCAGAGGTACTTATTGAATAGGAATTGTCTGCCGTAGACGGCAGAGTTGCTTTTTTGAATTGGAATCTTTCGCCGTGCACGGCAGAGGTACTTATTGAAATGGAATCGTCTGCCGTAGACGGCAGAGTAGCTTATTTGAAATGATACCTTCTGCCGTGGACGGCAGAGTTGCTTTTTTGAATTAAAACTTCTGCCGTGGACGGCAGAGTTGCTTTGTTGAATAAGAACCTTCTGCCGTAGACGGCAGACTTCCTTATAGAATTGGAATCTTCCGCCGTGCACGGCAGAGTTACTTATTGAATTGGAATCGTCTGCCGTAGACGGCAGAGTTGCTTTTTTGAATTGGATTCTTCCGCCGTGCACGGCAGAGGTACTTATTGAAATGGAATCGTCTGCCGTAGACGGCAGAGTAGCTTATCTGAAATGGTACCTTTTGCCGTGAACGGCAGAGTTACTTTTTTGAATTAAAACTTCTGCCGCGGACGGCAGAGTTGCTTTGTTGAATAAGAACCTTCTGCCGTAGACGGCAGACTTCCTTATAGAATTGGATTCTTCCGCCGTGCACGGCAGAGTTACTTATTGAATTGGAATCTTCTGCCGTAGACGGCAGAGTTGCTTTTTTGAATTGGAATCTTCCGCCGTGGACGGCAGAGGTACTTATTGAATTGGAAACGTCCGCCGTTGACGGCAGAGTAGCTTATTTAAAATGATAACTTCTGCCGTGGACGGCAGAGTTGCTTTTTTGAATTAAAACTTCTGCCGTGGACGGCAGAGTTGCTTTGTTGAATAAAAAACTTCTGCCGTAGACGGCAGACTTCCTTATAGAATTGGAATCTTCCGCCATGCACGGCAGAGTTACTTATTGAATTGGAATCGTCTGCCGTAGACGGCAGAGTAGCTTATCTGAAATGGTACCTTTCGCCGTGAACGGCAGAGTTACTTTTTTGAATTAAAACTTCTGCCGTGGACGGCAGAGTTGCTTTGTTGAATTGAAATCTTCCGCCGTGCACGGCAGTGTTACTTATTGAATTGGAATCGTCCGCCGTAGACGGCAGAGTAGCTTATTTGAAATGGTATCTTTTGCCGTGAACGGCAGAGTTACTTTTTTGAATTAAACTTATGCCGTGGACGGCAGAGTTGCTTTGTTGAATAAGAACCTTCTGCCGTAGACGGCAGACTTCCTTATAGAATTGGATTCTTCCGCCGTGCACGGCGGAGTTACTTATTGAATTGGAATCTTCTGCCGTAGACGGCAGAGTTGCTTTTTTGAATTGGAATCTTCCGCCGTGCACGGCAGTGTTACTTATTGAATTGGAATCGTCCGCCGTAGACGGCAGAGTAGCTTATTTGAAATGGTATCTTTTGCCGTGAACGGCAGAGTTACTTTTTTGAATTAAAACTTCTGCCGTGGACGGCAGAGTTGCTTTGTTAAATAAGAACCTTCTGCCGTAGACGGCAGACTTCCTTATAGAATTGGATTCTTCCGCCGTGCACGGCAGAGTTACTTATTGAATTGGAATCTTCTGCCGTAGACGGCAGAGTTGCTTTTTTGAATTGGAATCTTCCGCCGTGCACGGCAGAGGTACTTATTGAATTGGAATCGTCTGCCGTAGACGGCAGAGTAGCTTATTTGAAATGATACCTTCTGCCGTGGACGGCAGAGTTGCTTTGTTGAATAAGAACCTTCTGCCGTAGACGGCAGACTTCCTTATAGAATTGGATTCTTCCGCCGTGCACGGCAGAGTTACTTATTGAATTGGAATCTTCTGCCGTAGACGGCAGAGTTGCTTTGTTGAATTGAAATCTTCCGCCGTGCACGGCAGTGTAACTTATTGAATTGGAATCGTCCGCCGTAGACGGCAGAGTAGCTTATTTGAAATGGTATCTTTTGCCGTGAACGGCAGAGTTACTTTTTTGTATTAAAACTTCTGCCGTGGACGGCAAAGTTGCTTTGTTGAATAAGAACCTTCTGCCGTAGACGGCAGACTTCCTTATAGAATTGGATTCTTCCGCCGTGCACGGCAGAGTTACTTATTGAATTGGAATCTTCTGCCGTAGACGGCAGAATTGCTTTTTTGAATTGGAATCTTCCGCCGTGCACGGCAGAGGTACTTATTGAATTGGAATCGTCTGCCGTAGACGGCAGAGTAGCTTATTTGAAATGATACCTTCTGCCGTGGACGGCAGAGTTGCTTTTTTGAATTAAAACTTCTGCCGTGGACGGCAGAGTTGCTTTGTTGAATTGGAATCTTCCGCCGTGCACGGCAGAGTTACTTATTGAATTGGAATCGTCTGCCGTAGACGGCAGAGTAGCTTATTTGAAATGGTACCTTTTGCCGTGAACGGCAGAGTCAGTTTTTTGAATTAAAACTTATGCCGTGGACGGCAGAGTTGCTTTGTTGAATAAGAACCTTCTGCCGTAGACGGCAGACTTCCTTAAAGAATTGGAATCTTCCGCCGTGCACGGCAGAGTTACTTATTGAATTGGAATCGTCTGCCGTAGACGGCAGAGTTGCTTTTTTGAATTGGAATCTTCCGCCGTGCACGGCAGAGTTACTTATTGAATTGGAATCGTCTGCCGTAGACGGCAGAGTTGCTTTTTTGAAATGATACCTTCTGCCGTGGACGGCAGAGTTGCTTTTTTGAATTAAAACTTCTGCCGTGGACGGCAGAGTTGCTTTGTTGAATAAGAACCTTCTGCCGTAGACGGCAGACTTCCTTATAGAATTGGAATCTTCCGCCGTGCACGGCAGAGTTACTTATTGAATTGGAATCGTCTGCCGTAGACGGCAGACTTACTTATAGAATTGTAATCTTTCGCCGTGCACGGCAGAGTTACTTATTGAATTGGAATCGTCTGCCGTGGACGGCAGAGTAGCTTATTTGAAATGGTACCTTTTGCCGTGAACGGCAGAGTAATTTTTTTGAATTAAAACTTCTGCCGTGGACGGCAGAGTTGCTTTGTTGAATTGAAATCTTCCGCCATGCACGGCAGTGTTACTTATTGAATTGGAATCGTCCGCCGTAGACGGCAGAGTAGCTTATTTGAAATGGTATCTTTTGCCGTGAACGGCAGAGTTACTTTTTTGAATTAAAACTTATGCCGTGGACGGCAGAGTTGCTTTGTTGAATAAGAACCTTCTGCCGTAGACGGCAGACTTCCTTATAGAATTGGATTCTTCCGCCGTGCACGGCAGAGTTACTTATTGAATTGGAATCTTCTGCCGTAGACGGCAGAGTTGCTTTTTTGAATTGGAATCTTCCGCCGTGCACGGCAGAGGTACTTATTGAATAGGAATTGTCTGCCGTAGACGGCAGAGTTGCTTTTTTGAATTGGAATCTTTCGCCGTGCACGGCAGAGGTACTTATTGAAATGGAATCGTCTGCCGTAGACGGCAGAGTAGCTTATTTGAAATGATACCTTCTGCCGTGGACGGCAGAGTTGCTTTTTTGAATTAAAACTTCTGCCGTGGACGGCAGAGTTGCTTTGTTGAATAAGAACCTTCTGCCGTGCACGGCAGAGGTACTTATTGAATTGGAATCGTCCGCCGTTGACGGCAGAGTAGCTTATTTAAAATGATAACTTCTGCCGTGGACGGCAGAGTTGCTTTTTTGAATTAAAACTTCTGCCGTGGACGGCAGAGTTGCTTTGTTGAATAAAAAACTTCTGCCGTAGACGGCAGACTTCCTTATAGAATTGGAATCTTCCGCCATGCACGGCAGAGTTACTTATTGAATTGGAATCGTCTGCCGTAGACGGCAGAGTTGCTTTTTTGAATTGGAATCTTTCGCCGTGCACGGCAGAGGTACTTATTGAAATGGAATCGTCTGCCGTAGACGGCAGAGTAGCTTATTTGAAATGATACCTTCTGCCGTGGACGGCAGAGTTGCTTTTTTGAATTAAAACTTCTGCCGTGGACGGCAGAGTTGCTTTGTTGAATAAGAACCTTCTGCCGTAGACGGCAGACTTCCTTATAGAATTAGAATCTTCCGCCGTGCACGGCAGAGTTACTTATTGAATTGGAATCGTCTGCCGTAGACAGCAGAGTTGCTTTTTTGAATTGGAATCTTCCGCCGTGCACGGCAGAGGTACTTATTGAAATGGAACCGTCTGCCGTAGACGGCAGAGTAGCTTATCTGAAATGGTACCTTTTGCCGTGAACGGCAGAGTTACTTTTTTGAATTAAAACTTCTGCTGTGGACGGCAGAGTTGCTTTGTTGAATTGGAATCTTCCGCCATGCACGGCAGTGTTACTTATTGAATTGGAATCGTCCGCCGTAGACGGCAGAGTAGCTTATTTGAAATGGTATCTTTTGCCGTGAACGGCAGAGTTACTTTGTTGAATTAAAACTTATGCCGTGGACGGCAGAGTTGCTTTGTTGAATAAGAACCTTCTGCCGTAGACGGCAGACTTCCTTATAGAATTGGATTCTTCCGCCGTGCACGGCAGAGTTACTTATTGAATTGGAATCTTCTGCCGTAGACGGCAGAGTTGCTTTTTTGAATTGGAATCTTCCGCCGTGCACGGCAGAGGTACTTATTGAATAGGAATTGTCTGCCGTAGACGGCAGAGTTGCTTTTTTGAATTGGAATCTTTCGCCGTGCACGGCAGAGGTACTTATTGAAATGGAATCGTCTGCCGTAGACGGCAGAGTAGCTTATTTGAAATGATACCTTCTGCCGTGGACGGCAGAATTGCTTTTTTGAATTAAAACTTCTGCCGTGGACGGCAGAGTTGCTTTGTTGAATAAGAACCTTCTGCCGTAGACGGCAGACTTCCTTATAGAATTAGAATCTTCCGCCGTGCACGGCAGAGTTACTTATTGAATTGGAATCGTCTGCCGTAGACAGCAGAGTTGCTTTTTTGAATTGGAATCTTCCGCCGTGCACGGCAGAGGTACTTATTGAAATGGAATCGTCTGCCGTAGACGGCAGAGTAGCTTATCTGAAATGGTACCTTTTGCCGTGAACGGCAGAGTTACTTTTTTGAATTAAAACTTCTGCCGTGGACGGCAGAGTTGCTTTGTTGAATAAGAACCTTCTGCCGTAGACGGCAGACTTCCTTATAGAATTGGATTCTTCCGCCGTGCACGGCAGAGTAACTTATTGAATTGGAATCTTCTGCCGTAGACGGCAGAGTTGCTTTTTTGAATTGGAATCTTCCGCCGTGCACGGCAGAGGTACTTATTGAATTGGAATCGTCTGCCGTAGACGGCAGAGTAGCTTATTTGATATGATACCTTCTGCCGTGGACGGCAGAGTTGCTTTGTTGAATAAGAACCTTCTGCCGTAGACGGCAGACTTCCTTATAGAATTGGATTCTTCCGCCGTGCACGGCAGAGTTACTTATTGAATTGGAATCTTCTGCCGTAGACGGCAGAGTTGCTTTGTTGAATTGAAATCTTCCGCCGTGCACGGCAGTGTTACTTATTGAATTGGAATCGTCCGCCGTAGACGGCAGAGTAGCTTATTTGAAATGGTATCTTTTGCCGTGAACGGCAGAGTTACTTTTTTGAATTAAAACTTCTGCCGTGGACGGCAGAGTTGCTTTGTTGAATAAGAACCTTCTGCCGAAGACGGCAGACTTCCTTATAGAATTGGATTCTTCCGCCGTGCACGGCAGAGTTACTTATTGAATTGGAATCTTCTGCCGTAGACGGCAGAGTTGCTTTTTTGAATTGGAATCTTCCGCCGTGCACGGCAGAGATACTTATTGAATTGGAATCGTCTGCCGTAGACGGCAGAGTAGCTTATTTGAAATGATACCTTCTGCCGTGGACGGCAGAGTTGCTTTTTTGAATTAAAACTTCTGCCGTGGACGGCAGAGTTGCTTTGTTGAATTGGAATCTTCCGCCGTGCACGGCAGAGTTACTTATTGAATTGGAATCGTCTGCCGTAGACGGCAGAGTAGCTTATTTGAAATGGTACCTTTTGCCGTGAACGGCAGAGTCACTTTTTTGAATTAAAACTTATGCCGTGGACGGCAGAGTTGCTTTGTTGAATAAGAACCTTCTGCCGTAGACGGCAGACTTCCTTAAAGAATTGGAATCTTCCGCCGTGCACGGCAGAGTTACTTATTGAATTGGAATCGTCTGCCGTAGACGGCAGAGTTGCTTTTTTGAATTGGAATCTTCCGCCGTGCACGGCAGAGTTACTTATTGAATTGGAATCGTCTGCCGTAGACGGCAGAGTAGCTTATTTGAAATGATACCTTCTGCCGTGGACGGCAGAGTTGCTTTTTTGAATTAAAACTTCTGCCGTGGACGGCAGAGTTGCTTTGTTGAATAAGAACCTTCTGCCGTAGACGGCAGACTTCCTTATAGAATTGGAATCTTCCGCCGTGCACGGCAGAGTTACTTATTGAATTGGAATCGTCTGCCGTAGACGGCAGAGTTGCTTTTTTGAATTGGATTCTTCCGCCGTGCACGGCAGAGGTACTTATTGAAATGGAATCGTCTGCCGTAGACGGCAGAGTAGCTTATCTGAAATGGTACCTTTTGCCGTGAACGGCAGAGTTACTTTTTTGAATTAAAACTTCTGCCGCGGACGGCAGAGTTGCTTTGTTGAATAAGAACCTTCTGCCGTAGACGGCAGACTTCCTTATAGAATTGGATTCTTCCGCCGTGCACGGCAGAGTTACTTATTGAATTGGAATCTTCTGCCGTAGACGGCAGAGTTGCTTTTTTGAATTGGAATCTTCCGCCGTGGACGGCAGAGGTACTTATTGAATTGGAATCGTCCGCCGTTGACGGCAGAGTAGCTTATTTAAAATGATAACTTCTGCCGTGGACGGCAGAGTTGCTTTTTTGAATTAAAACTTCTGCCGTGGACGGCAGAGTTGCTTTGTTGAATAAAAAACTTCTGCCGTAGACGGCAGACTTCCTTATAGAATTGGAATCTTCTGCCATGCACGGCAGAGTTACTTATTGAATTGGAATCGTCTGCCGTAGACGGCAGAGTAGCTTATCTGAAATGGTACCTTTCGCCGTGAACGGCAGAGTTACTTTTTTGAATTAAAACTTCTGCCGTGGACGGCAGAGTTGCTTTGTTGAATTGAAATCTTCCGCCGTGCACGGCAGTGTTACTTATTGAATTGGAATCGTCCGCCGTAGACGGCAGAGTAGCTTATTTGAAATGGTATCTTTTGCCGTGAACGGCAGAGTTACTTTTTTGAATTAAACTTATGCCGTGGACGGCAGAGTTGCTTTGTTGAATAAGAACCTTCTGCCGTAGACGGCAGACTTCCTTATAGAATTGGATTCTTCCGCCGTGCACGGCGGAGTTACTTATTGAATTGGAATCTTCTGCCGTAGACGGCAGAGTTGCTTTTTTGAATTGGAATCTTCTGCCGTGCACGGCAGTGTTACTTATTGAATTGGAATCGTCCGCCGTAGACGGCAGAGTAGCTTATTTGAAATGGTATCTTTTGCCGTGAACGGCAGAGTTACTTTTTTGAATTAAACTTATGCCGTGGACGGCAGAGTTGCTTTGTTGAATAAGAACCTTCTGCCGTAGACGGCAGACTTCCTTATAGAATTGGATTCTTCCGCCGTGCACGGCGGAGTTACTTATTGAATTGGAATCTTCTGCCGTAGACGGCAGAGTTGCTTTTTTGAATTGGAATCTTCCGCCGTGCACGGCAGTGTTACTTATTGAATTGGAATCGTCCGCCGTAGACGGCAGAGTAGCTTATTTGAAATGGTATCTTTTGCCGTGAACGGCAGAGTTACTTTTTTGAATTAAAACTTCTGCCGTGGACGGCAGAGTTGCTTTGTTAAATAAGAACCTTCTGCCGTAGACGGCAGACTTCCTTATAGAATTGGATTCTTCCGCCGTGCACGGCAGAGTTACTTATTGAATTGGAATCTTCTGCCGTAGACGGCAGAGTTGCTTTTTTGAATTGGAATCTTCCGCCGTGCACGGCAGAGGTACTTATTGAATTGGAATCGTCTGCCGTAGACGGCAGAGTAGCTTATTTGAAATGATACCTTCTGCCGTGGACGGCAGAGTTGCTTTGTTGAATAAGAACCTTCTGCCGTAGACGGCAGACTTCCTTATAGAATTGGATTCTTCCGCCGTGCACGGCAGAGTTACTTATTGAATTGGAATCTTCTGCCGTAGACGGCAGAGTTGCTTTGTTGAATTGAAATCTTCCGCCGTGCACGGCAGTGTAACTTATTGAATTGGAATCGTCCGCCGTAGACGGCAGAGTAGCTTATTTGAAATGGTATCTTTTGCCGTGAACGGCAGAGTTACTTTTTTGTATTAAAACTTCTGCCGTGGACGGCAGAGTTGCTTTGTTGAATAAGAACCTTCTGCCGTAGACGGCAGACTTCCTTATAGAATTGGATTCTTCCGCCGTGCACGGCAGAGTTACTTATTGAATTGGAATCTTCTGCCGTAGACGGCAGAATTGCTTTTTTGAATTGGAATCTTCCGCCGTGCACGGCAGAGGTACTTATTGAATTGGAATCGTCTGCCGTAGACGGCAGAGTAGCTTATTTGAAATGATACCTTCTGCCGTGGACGGCAGAGTTGCTTTTTTGAATTAAAACTTCTGCCGTGGACGGCAGAGTTGCTTTGTTGAATTGGAATCTTCCGCCGTGCACGGCAGAGTTACTTATTGAATTGGAATCGTCTGCCGTAGACGGCAGAGTAGCTTATTTGAAATGGTACCTTTTGCCGTGAACGGCAGAGTCAGTTTTTTGAATTAAAACTTATGCCGTGGACGGCAGAGTTGCTTTGTTGAATAAGAACCTTCTGCCGTAGACGGCAGACTTCCTTAAAGAATTGGAATCTTCCGCCGTGCACGGCAGAGTTACTTATTGAATTGGAATCGTCTGCCGTAGACGGCAGAGTTGCTTTTTTGAATTGGAATCTTCCGCCGTGCACGGCAGAGTTACTTATTGAATTGGAATCGTCTGCCGTAGACGGCAGAGTTGCTTTTTTGAAATGATACCTTCTGCCGTGGACGGCAGAGTTGCTTTTTTGAATTAAAACTTCTGCCGTGGACGGCAGAGTTGCTTTGTTGAATAAGAACCTTCTGCCGTAGACGGCAGACTTCCTTATAGAATTGGAATCTTCCGCCGTGCACGGCAGAGTTACTTATTGAATTGGAATCGTCTGCCGTAGACGGCAGACTTACTTATAGAATTGTAATCTTTCGCCGTGCACGGCAGAGTTACTTATTGAATTGGAATCGTCTGCCGTGGACGGCAGAGTAGCTTATTTGAAATGGTACCTTTTGCCGTGAACGGCAGAGTAATTTTTTTGAATTAAAACTTCTGCCGTGGACGGCAGAGTTGCTTTGTTGAATTGAAATCTTCCGCCATGCACGGCAGTGTTACTTATTGAATTGGAATCGTCCGCCGTAGACGGCAGAGTAGCTTATTTGAAATGGTATCTTTTGCCGTGAACGGCAGAGTTACTTTTTTGAATTAAAACTTATGCCGTGGACGGCAGAGTTGCTTTGTTGAATAAGAACCTTCTGCCGTAGACGGCAGACTTCCTTATAGAATTGGATTCTTCCGCCGTGCACGGCAGAGTTACTTATTGAATTGGAATCTTCTGCCGTAGACGGCAGAGTTGCTTTTTTGAATTGGAATCTTCCGCCGTAGACGGCAGAGTTGCTTTTTTGAATTGGAATCTTCCGCCGTGCACGGCAGAGGTACTTATTGAATAGGAATTGTCTGCCGTAGACGGCAGAGTTGCTTTTTTGAATTGGAATCTTTCGCCGTGCACGGCAGAGGTACTTATTGAAATGGAATCGTCTGCCGTAGACGGCAGAGTAGCTTATTTGAAATGATACCTTCTGCCGTGGACGGCAGAGTTGCTTTTTTGAATTAAAACTTCTGCCGTGGACGGCAGAGTTGCTTTGTTGAATAAGAACCTTCTGCCGTGCACGGCAGAGGTACTTATTGAATTGGAATCGTCCGCCGTTGACGGCAGAGTAGCTTATTTAAAATGATAACTTCTGCCGTGGACGGCAGAGTTGCTTTTTTGAATTAAAACTTCTGCCGTGGACGGCAGAGTTGCTTTGTTGAATAAAAAACTTCTGCCGTAGACGGCAGACTTCCTTATAGAATTGGAATCTTCCGCCATGCACGGCAGAGTTACTTATTGAATTGGAATCGTCTGCCGTAGACGGCAGAGTTGCTTTTTTGAATTGGAATCTTTCGCCGTGCACGGCAGAGGTACTTATTGAAATGGAATCGTCTGCCGTAGACGGCAGAGTAGCTTATTTGAAATGATACCTTCTGCCGTGGACGGCAGAGTTGCTTTTTTGAATTAAAACTTCTGCCGTGGACGGCAGAGTTGCTTTGTTGAATAAGAACCTTCTGCCGTAGACGGCAGACTTCCTTATAGAATTAGAATCTTCCGCCGTGCACGGCAGAGTTACTTATTGAATTGGAATCGTCTGCCGTAGACAGCAGAGTTGCTTTTTTGAATTGGAATCTTCCGCCGTGCACGGCAGAGGTACTTATTGAAATGGAACCGTCTGCCGTAGACGGCAGAGTAGCTTATCTGAAATGGTACCTTTTGCCGTGAACGGCAGAGTTACTTTTTTGAATTAAAACTTCTGCTGTGGACGGCAGAGTTGCTTTGTTGAATTGGAATCTTCCGCCATGCACGGCAGTGTTACTTATTGAATTGGAATCGTCCGCCGTAGACGGCAGAGTAGCTTATTTGAAATGGTATCTTTTGCCGTGAACGGCAGAGTTACTTTGTTGAATTAAAACTTATGCCGTGGACGGCAGAGTTGCTTTGTTGAATAAGAACCTTCTGCCGTAGACGGCAGACTTCCTTATAGAATTGGATTCTTCCGCCGTGCACGGCAGAGTTACTTATTGAATTGGAATCTTCTGCCGTAGACGGCAGAGTTGCTTTTTTGAATTGGAATCTTCCGCCGTGCACGGCAGAGGTACTTATTGAATAGGAATTGTCTGCCGTAGACGGCAGAGTTGCTTTTTTGAATTGGAATCTTTCGCCGTGCACGGCAGAGGTACTTATTGAAATGGAATCGTCTGCCGTAGACGGCAGAGTAGCTTATTTGAAATGATACCTTCTGCCGTGGACGGCAGAATTGCTTTTTTGAATTAAAACTTCTGCCGTGGACGGCAGAGTTGCTTTGTTGAATAAGAACCTTCTGCCGTAGACGGCAGACTTCCTTATAGAATTAGAATCTTCCGCCGTGCACGGCAGAGTTACTTATTGAATTGGAATCGTCTGCCGTAGACAGCAGAGTTGCTTTTTTGAATTGGAATCTTCCGCCGTGCACGGCAGAGGTACTTATTGAAATGGAATCGTCTGCCGTAGACGGCAGAGTAGCTTATCTGAAATGGTACCTTTTGCCGTGAACGGCAGAGTTACTTTTTTGAATTAAAACTTCTGCCGTGGACGGCAGAGTTGCTTTGTTGAATAAGAACCTTCTGCCGTAGACGGCAGACTTCCTTATAGAATTGGATTCTTCCGCCGTGCACGGCAGAGTAACTTATTGAATTGGAATCTTCTGCCGTAGACGGCAGAGTTGCTTTTTTGAATTGGAATCTTCCGCCGTGCACGGCAGAGGTACTTATTGAATTGGAATCGTCTGCCGTAGACGGCAGAGTAGCTTATTTGATATGATACCTTCTGCCGTGGACGGCAGAGTTGCTTTGTTGAATAAGAACCTTCTGCCGTAGACGGCAGACTTCCTTATAGAATTGGATTCTTCCGCCGTGCACGGCAGAGTTACTTATTGAATTGGAATCTTCTGCCGTAGACGGCAGAGTTGCTTTGTTGAATTGAAATCTTCCGCCGTGCACGGCAGTGTTACTTATTGAATTGGAATCGTCCGCCGTAGACGGCAGAGTAGCTTATTTGAAATGGTATCTTTTGCCGTGAACGGCAGAGTTACTTTTTTGAATTAAAACTTCTGCCGTGGACGGCAGAGTTGCTTTGTTGAATAAGAACCTTCTGCCGAAGACGGCAGACTTCCTTATAGAATTGGATTCTTCCGCCGTGCACGGCAGAGTTACTTATTGAATTGGAATCTTCTGCCGTAGACGGCAGAGTTGCTTTTTTGAATTGGAATCTTCCGCCGTGCACGGCAGAGATACTTATTGAATTGGAATCGTCTGCCGTAGACGGCAGAGTAGCTTATTTGAAATGATACCTTCTGCCGTGGACGGCAGAGTTGCTTTTTTGAATTAAAACTTCTGCCGTGGACGGCAGAGTTGCTTTGTTGAATTGGAATCTTCCGCCGTGCACGGCAGAGTTACTTATTGAATTGGAATCGTCTGCCGTAGACGGCAGAGTAGCTTATTTGAAATGGTACCTTTTGCCGTGAACGGCAGAGTCACTTTTTTGAATTAAAACTTATGCCGTGGACGGCAGAGTTGCTTTGTTGAATAAGAACCTTCTGCCGTAGACGGCAGACTTCCTTAAAGAATTGGAATCTTCCGCCGTGCACGGCAGAGTTACTTATTGAATTGGAATCGTCTGCCGTAGACGGCAGAGTTGCTTTTTTGAATTGGAATCTTCCGCCGTGCACGGCAGAGTTACTTATTGAATTGGAATCGTCTGCCGTAGACGGCAGAGTAGCTTATTTGAAATGATACCTTCTGCCGTGGACGGCAGAGTTGCTTTTTTGAATTAAAACTTCTGCCGTGGACGGCAGAGTTGCTTTGTTGAATAAGAACCTTCTGCCGTAGACGGCAGACTTCCTTATAGAATTGGAATCTTCCGCCGTGCACGGCAGAGTTACTTATTGAATTGGAATCGTCTGCCGTAGACGGCAGAGTTGCTTTTTTGAATTGGATTCTTCCGCCGTGCACGGCAGAGGTACTTATTGAAATGGAATCGTCTGCCGTAGACGGCAGAGTAGCTTATCTGAAATGGTACCTTTTGCCGTGAACGGCAGAGTTACTTTTTTGAATTAAAACTTCTGCCGCGGACGGCAGAGTTGCTTTGTTGAATAAGAACCTTCTGCCGTAGACGGCAGACTTCCTTATAGAATTGGATTCTTCCGCCGTGCACGGCAGAGTTACTTATTGAATTGGAATCTTCTGCCGTAGACGGCAGAGTTGCTTTTTTGAATTGGAATCTTCCGCCGTGGACGGCAGAGGTACTTATTGAATTGGAATCGTCCGCCGTTGACGGCAGAGTAGCTTATTTAAAATGATAACTTCTGCCGTGGACGGCAGAGTTGCTTTTTTGAATTAAAACTTCTGCCGTGGACGGCAGAGTTGCTTTGTTGAATAAAAAACTTCTGCCGTAGACGGCAGACTTCCTTATAGAATTGGAATCTTCTGCCATGCACGGCAGAGTTACTTATTGAATTGGAATCGTCTGCCGTAGACGGCAGAGTAGCTTATCTGAAATGGTACCTTTCGCCGTGAACGGCAGAGTTACTTTTTTGAATTAAAACTTCTGCCGTGGACGGCAGAGTTGCTTTGTTGAATTGAAATCTTCCGCCGCGCACGGCAGTGTTACTTATTGAATTGGAATCGTCCGCCGTAGACGGCAGAGTAGCTTATTTGAAATGGTATCTTTTGCCGTGAACGGCAGAGTTACTTTTTTGAATTAAACTTATGCCGTGGACGGCAGAGTTGCTTTGTTGAATAAGAACCTTCTGCCGTAGACGGCAGACTTCCTTATAGAATTGGATTCTTCCGCCGTGCACGGCGGAGTTACTTATTGAATTGGAATCTTCTGCCGTAGACGGCAGAGTTGCTTTTTTGAATTGGAATCTTCTGCCGTGCACGGCAGTGTTACTTATTGAATTGGAATCGTCCGCCGTAGACGGCAGAGTAGCTTATTTGAAATGGTATCTTTTGCCGTGAACGGCAGAGTTACTTTTTTGAATTAAAACTTCTGCCGTGGACGGCAGAGTTGCTTTGTTAAATAAGAACCTTCTGCCGTAGACGGCAGACTTCCTTATAGAATTGGATTCTTCCGCCGTGCACGGCAGAGTTACTTATTGAATTGGAATCTTCTGCCGTAGACGGCAGAGTTGCTTTTTTGAATTGGAATCTTCCGCCGTGCACGGCAGAGGTACTTATTGAATTGGAATCGTCTGCCGTAGACGGCAGAGTAGCTTATTTGAAATGATACCTTCTGCCGTGGACGGCAGAGTTGCTTTGTTGAATAAGAACCTTCTGCCGTAGACGGCAGACTTCCTTATAGAATTGGATTCTTCCGCCGTGCACGGCAGAGTTACTTATTGAATTGGAATCTTCTGCCGTAGACGGCAGAGTTGCTTTGTTGAATTGAAATCTTCCGCCGTGCACGGCAGTGTAACTTATTGAATTGGAATCGTCCGCCGTAGACGGCAGAGTAGCTTATTTGAAATGGTATCTTTTGCCGTGAACGGCAGAGTTACTTTTTTGAATTAAAACTTCTGCCGTGGACGGCAGAGTTGCTTTGTTGAATAAGAACCTTCTGCCGTAGACGGCAGACTTCCTTATAGAATTGGATTCTTCCGCCGTGCACGGCAGAGTTACTTATTGAATTGGAATCTTCTGCCGTAGACGGCAGAGTAGCTTATTTGAAATGATACCTTCTGCCGTGGACGGCAGAGTTGCTTTTTTGAATTAAAACTTCTGCCGTGGACGGCAGAGTTGCTTTGTTGAATTGGAATCTTCCGCCGTGCACGGCAGAGTTACTTATTGAATTGGAATCGTCTGCCGTAGACGGCAGAGTAGCTTATTTGAAATGATACCTTCTGCCGTGGACGGCAGAGTTGCTTTTTTGAATTAAAACTTCTGCCGTGGACGGCAGAGTTGCTTTGTTGAATTGGAATCTTCCGCCGTGCACGGCAGAGTTACTTATTGAATTGGAATCGTCTGCCGTAGACGGCAGAGTAGCTTATTTGAAATGGTACCTTTTGCCGTGAACGGCAGAGTCAGTTTTTTGAATTAAAACTTATGCCGTGGACGGCAGAGTTGCTTTGTTGAATAAGAACCTTCTGCCGTAGACGGCAGACTTCCTTAAAGAATTGGAATCTTCCGCCGTGCACGGCAGAGTTACTTATTGAATTGGAATCGTCTGCCGTAGACGGCAGAGTTGCTTTTTTGAATTGGAATCTTCCGCCGTGCACGGCAGAGTTACTTATAGAATTGGAATCGTCTGCCGTAGACGGCAGAGTTGCTTTTTTGAAATGATACCTTCTGCCGTGGACGGCAGAGTTGCTTTTTTGAATTAAAACTTCTGCCGTGGACGGCAGAGTTGCTTTGTTGAATAAGAACCTTCTGCCGTAGACGGCAGACTTCCTTATAGAATTGGAATCTTCCGCCGTGCACGGCAGAGTTACTTATTGAATTGGAATCGTCTGCCGTAGACGGCAGACTTACTTATAGAATTGTAATCTTTCGCCGTGCACGGCAGAGTTACTTATTGAATTGGAATCGTCTGCCGTGGACGGCAGAGTAGCTTATTTGAAATGGTACCTTTTGCCGTGAACGGCAGAGTTATTTTTTTGAATTAAAACTTCTGCCGTGGACGGCAGAGTTGCTTTGTTGAATTGAAATCTTCCGCCATGCACGGCAGTGTTACTTATTGAATTGGAATCGTCCGCCGTAGACGGCAGAGTAGCTTATTTGAAATGGTATCTTTTGCCGTGAACGGCAGAGTTACTTTTTTGAATTAAAACTTATGCCGTGGACGGCAGAGTTGCTTTGTTGAATAAGAACCTTCTGCCGTAGACGGCAGACTTCCTTATAGAATTGGATTCTTCCGCCGTGCACGGCAGAGTTACTTATTGAATTGGAATCTTCTGCCGTAGACGGCAGAGTTGCTTTTTTGAATTGGAATCTTCCGCCGTGCACGGCAGAGGTACTTATTGAATAGGAATTGTCTGCCGTAGACGGCAGAGTTGCTTTTTTGAATTGGAATCTTTCGCCGTGCACGGCAGAGGTACTTATTGAAATGGAATCGTCTGCCGTAGACGGCAGAGTAGCTTATTTGAAATGATACCTTCTGCCGTGGACGGCAGAGTTGCTTTTTTGAATTAAAACTTCTGCCGTGGACGGCAGAGTTGCTTTGTTGAATAAGAACCTTCTGCCGTGCACGGCAGAGGTACTTATTGAATTGGAATCGTCCGCCGTTGACGGCAGAGTAGCTTATTTAAAATGATAACTTCTGCCGTGGACGGCAGAGTTGCTTTTTTGAATTAAAACTTCTGCCGTGGACGGCAGAGTTGCTTTGTTGAATAAAAAACTTCTGCCGTAGACGGCAGACTTCCTTATAGAATTGGAATCTTCCGCCATGCACGGCAGAGTTACTTATTGAATTGGAATCGTCTGCCGTAGACGGCAGAGTTGCTTTTTTAAATTGGAATCTTTCGCCGTGCACGGCAGAGGTACTTATTGAAATGGAATCGTCTGCCGTAGACGGCAGAGTAGCTTATTTGAAATGATACCTTCTGCCGTGGACGGCAGAGTTGCTTTTTTGAATTAAAACTTCTGCCGTGGACGGCAGAGTTGCTTTGTTGAATAAGAACCTTCTGCCGTAGACGGCAGACTTCCTTATAGAATTAGAATCTTCCGCCGTGCACGGCAGAGTTACTTATTGAATTGGAATCGTCTGCCGTAGACAGCAGAGTTGCTTTTTTGAATTGGAATCTTCCGCCGTGCACAGCAGAGGTACTTATTGAAATGGAACCGTCTGCCGTAGACGGCAGAGTAGCTTATCTGAAATGGTACCTTTTGCCGTGAACGGCAGAGTTACTTTTTTGAATTAAAACTTCTGCCGTGGACGGCAGAGTTGCTTTGTTGAATTGGAATCTTCCGCCATGCACGGCAGTGTTACTTATTGAATTGGAATCGTCCGCCGTAGACGGCAGAGTAGCTTATTTGAAATGGTATCTTTTGCCGTGAACGGCAGAGTTACTTTGTTGAATTAAAACTTATGCCGTGGACGGCAGAGTTGCTTTGTTGAATAAGAACCTTCTGCCGTAGACGGCAGACTTCCTTATAGAATTGGATTCTTCCGCCGTGCACGGCAGAGTTACTTATTGAATTGGAATCTTCTGCCGTAGACGGCAGAGTTGCTTTTTTGAATTGGAATCTTCCGCCGTGCACGGCAGAGGTACTTATTGAATAGGAATTGTCTGCCGTAGACGGCAGAGTTGCTTTTTTGAATTGGAATCTTTCGCCGTGCACGGCAGAGGTACTTATTGAAATGGAATCGTCTGCCGTAGACGGCAGAGTAGCTTATTTGAAATGATACCTTCTGCCGTGGACGGCAGAGTTGCTTTTTTGAATTAAAACTTCTGCCGTGGACGGCAGACTTCCTTATAGAATTAGAATCTTCCGCCGTGCACGGCAGAGTTACTTATTGAATTGGAATCGTCTGCCGTAGACAGCAGGGTTGCTTTTTTGAATTGGAATCTTCCGCCGTGCACGGCAGAGGTACTTATTGAAATGGAATCGTCTGCCGTAGACGGCAGAGTAGCTTATCTGAAATGGTACCTTTTGCCGTGAACGGCAGAGTTACTTTTTTGAATTAAAACTTCTGCAGTGGACGGCAGAGTTGCTTTGTTGAATAAAAACTTCTGCCGTAGACGGCAGACTTCCTTATAGAATTGGAATCTTCCGCCATGCACGGCAGAGGTACTTATTGAATTGGAATCGTCTGCCGTAGACGGCAGAGTAGCTTATTTGAAATGATACCTTCTGCCGTGGACGGCAGAGTTGCTTTGTTGAATAAGAACCTTCTGCCGTAGACGGCAGACTTCCTTATAGAATTGGATTCTTCCGCCGTGCACGGCAGAGTTACTTATTGAATTGGAATCTTCTGCCGTAGACGGCAGAGTTGCTTTGTTGAATTGAAATCTTCCGCCGTGCACGGCAGTGTAACTTATTGAATTGGAATCGTCCGCCGTAGACGGCAGAGTAGCTTATTTGAAATGGTATCTTTTGCCGTGAACGGCAGAGTTACTTTTTTGAATTAAAACTTCTGCCGTGGACGGCAGAGTTGCTTTGTTGAATAAGAACCTTCTGCCGTAGACGGCAGACTTCCTTATAGAATTGGATTCTTCCGCCGTGCACGGCAGAGTTACTTATTGAATTGGAATCTTCTGCCGTAGACGGCAGAGTAGCTTATTTGAAATGATACCTTCTGCCGTGGACGGCAGAGTTGCTTTTTTGAATTAAAACTTCTGCCGTGGACGGCAGAGTTGCTTTGTTGAATTGGAATCTTCCGCCGTGCACGGCAGAGTTACTTATTGAATTGGAATCGTCTGCCGTAGACGGCAGAGTAGCTTATTTGAAATGATACCTTCTGCCGTGGACGGCAGAGTTGCTTTTTTGAATTAAAACTTCTGCCGTGGACGGCAGAGTTGCTTTGTTGAATTGGAATCTTCCGCCGTGCACGGCAGAGTTACTTATTGAATTGGAATCGTCTGCCGTAGACGGCAGAGTAGCTTATTTGAAATGGTACCTTTTGCCGTGAACGGCAGAGTCAGTTTTTTGAATTAAAACTTATGCCGTGGACGGCAGAGTTGCTTTGTTGAATAAGAACCTTCTGCCGTAGACGGCAGACTTCCTTAAAGAATTGGAATCTTCCGCCGTGCACGGCAGAGTTACTTATTGAATTGGAATCGTCTGCCGTAGACGGCAGAGTTGCTTTTTTGAATTGGAATCTTCCGCCGTGCACGGCAGAGTTACTTATAGAATTGGAATCGTCTGCCGTAGACGGCAGAGTTGCTTTTTTGAAATGATACCTTCTGCCGTGGACGGCAGAGTTGCTTTTTTGAATTAAAACTTCTGCCGTGGACGGCAGAGTTGCTTTGTTGAATAAGAACCTTCTGCCGTAGACGGCAGACTTCCTTATAGAATTGGAATCTTCCGCCGTGCACGGCAGAGTTACTTATTGAATTGGAATCGTCTGCCGTAGACGGCAGACTTACTTATAGAATTGTAATCTTTCGCCGTGCACGGCAGAGTTACTTATTGAATTGGAATCGTCTGCCGTGGACGGCAGAGTAGCTTATTTGAAATGGTACCTTTTGCCGTGAACGGCAGAGTTATTTTTTTGAATTAAAACTTCTGCCGTGGACGGCAGAGTTGCTTTGTTGAATTGAAATCTTCCGCCATGCACGGCAGTGTTACTTATTGAATTGGAATCGTCCGCCGTAGACGGCAGAGTAGCTTATTTGAAATGGTATCTTTTGCCGTGAACGGCAGAGTTACTTTTTTGAATTAAAACTTATGCCGTGGACGGCAGAGTTGCTTTGTTGAATAAGAACCTTCTGCCGTAGACGGCAGACTTCCTTATAGAATTGGATTCTTCCGCCGTGCACGGCAGAGTTACTTATTGAATTGGAATCTTCTGCCGTAGACGGCAGAGTTGCTTTTTTGAATTGGAATCTTCCGCCGTGCACGGCAGAGGTACTTATTGAATAGGAATTGTCTGCCGTAGACGGCAGAGTTGCTTTTTTGAATTGGAATCTTTCGCCGTGCACGGCAGAGGTACTTATTGAAATGGAATCGTCTGCCGTAGACGGCAGAGTAGCTTATTTGAAATGATACCTTCTGCCGTGGACGGCAGAGTTGCTTTTTTGAATTAAAACTTCTGCCGTGGACGGCAGAGTTGCTTTGTTGAATAAGAACCTTCTGCCGTGCACGGCAGAGGTACTTATTGAATTGGAATCGTCCGCCGTTGACGGCAGAGTAGCTTATTTAAAATGATAACTTCTGCCGTGGACGGCAGAGTTGCTTTTTTGAATTAAAACTTCTGCCGTGGACGGCAGAGTTGCTTTGTTGAATAAAAAACTTCTGCCGTAGACGGCAGACTTCCTTATAGAATTGGAATCTTCCGCCATGCACGGCAGAGTTACTTATTGAATTGGAATCGTCTGCCGTAGACGGCAGAGTTGCTTTTTTAAATTGGAATCTTTCGCCGTGCACGGCAGAGGTACTTATTGAAATGGAATCGTCTGCCGTAGACGGCAGAGTAGCTTATTTGAAATGATACCTTCTGCCGTGGACGGCAGAGTTGCTTTTTTGAATTAAAACTTCTGCCGTGGACGGCAGAGTTGCTTTGTTGAATAAGAACCTTCTGCCGTAGACGGCAGACTTCCTTATAGAATTAGAATCTTCCGCCGTGCACGGCAGAGTTACTTATTGAATTGGAATCGTCTGCCGTAGACAGCAGAGTTGCTTTTTTGAATTGGAATCTTCCGCCGTGCACAGCAGAGGTACTTATTGAAATGGAACCGTCTGCCGTAGACGGCAGAGTAGCTTATCTGAAATGGTACCTTTTGCCGTGAACGGCAGAGTTACTTTTTTGAATTAAAACTTCTGCCGTGGACGGCAGAGTTGCTTTGTTGAATTGGAATCTTCCGCCATGCACGGCAGTGTTACTTATTGAATTGGAATCGTCCGCCGTAGACGGCAGAGTAGCTTATTTGAAATGGTATCTTTTGCCGTGAACGGCAGAGTTACTTTGTTGAATTAAAACTTATGCCGTGGACGGCAGAGTTGCTTTGTTGAATAAGAACCTTCTGCCGTAGACGGCAGACTTCCTTATAGAATTGGATTCTTCCGCCGTGCACGGCAGAGTTACTTATTGAATTGGAATCTTCTGCCGTAGACGGCAGAGTTGCTTTTTTGAATTGGAATCTTCCGCCGTGCACGGCAGAGGTACTTATTGAATAGGAATTGTCTGCCGTAGACGGCAGAGTTGCTTTTTTGAATTGGAATCTTTCGCCGTGCACGGCAGAGGTACTTATTGAAATGGAATCGTCTGCCGTAGACGGCAGAGTAGCTTATTTGAAATGATACCTTCTGCCGTGGACGGCAGAGTTGCTTTTTTGAATTAAAACTTCTGCCGTGGACGGCAGACTTCCTTATAGAATTAGAATCTTCCGCCGTGCACGGCAGAGTTACTTATTGAATTGGAATCGTCTGCCGTAGACAGCAGGGTTGCTTTTTTGAATTGGAATCTTCCGCCGTGCACGGCAGAGGTACTTATTGAAATGGAATCGTCTGCCGTAGACGGCAGAGTAGCTTATCTGAAATGGTACCTTTTGCCGTGAACGGCAGAGTTACTTTTTTGAATTAAAACTTCTGCAGTGGACGGCAGAGTTGCTTTGTTGAATAAAAACTTCTGCCGTAGACGGCAGACTTCCTTATAGAATTGGAATCTTCCGCCATGCACGGCAGAGTTACTTATTGAATTGGAATCGTCTGCCGTAGACGGCAGAGTTGCTTTTTTGAATTGGAATCTTTCGCCGTGCACGGCAGAGGTACTTATTGAAATGGAATCGTCTGCCGTAGACGGCAGAGTAGCTTATTTGAAATGATACCTTCTGCCGTGGACGGCAGAGTTGCTTTTTTGAATTAAAACTTCTGCTGTGGACGGCAGAGTTGCTTTGTTGAATAAGAACCTTCTGCCGTAGACGGCAGACTTCCTTATAGAATTAGAATCTTCCGCCTTGCACGGCAGAGTTACTTATTGAATTGGAATCGTCTGCCGTAGACAGCAGAGTTGCTTTTTTGAATTGGAATCTTCCGCCGTGCACGGCAGAGGTACTTATTGAAATGGAATCGTCTGCCGTAGACGGCAGAGTAGCTTATCTGAAATGGTACCTTTTGCCGTGAACGGCAGAGTTACTTTTTTGAATTAAAACTTCTGCCGTGGACGGCAGAGTTGCTTTGTTGAATTGGAATCTTCCGCCATGCACGGCAGTGTTACTTATTGAATTGGAATCGTCCGCCGTAGACGGCAGAGTAGCTTATTTGAAATGGTATCTTTTGCCGTGAACGGCAGAGTTACTTTTTTGAATTAAAACTTATGCCGTGGACGGCAGAGTTGCTTTGTTGAATGAGAACCTTCTGCCGTAGACGGCAGACTTCCTTATAGAATTGGATTCTTCCGCCGTGCACGGCAGAGTTACTTATTGAATTGGAATCTTCTGCCGTAGACGGCAGAGTTGCTTTTTTGAATTGGAATCTTCCGCCGTGCACGGCAGAGGTACTTATTGAAATTGAATCGTCTGCCGTAGACGGCAGAGTAGCTTATCTGAAATGGTACCTTTTGCCGTGAACGGCAGAGTTACTTTTTTGAATTAAAACTTCTGCCGTGGACGGCAGAGTTGCTTTGTTGAATAAGAACCTTCTGCCGTAGACGGCAGACTTCCTTATAGAATTAGAATCTTCCGCCGTGCACGGCAGAGTTACTTATTGAATTGGAATCGTCTGCCGTAGACAGCAGAGTTGCTTTTTTGAATTGGAATCTTCCGCCGTGCACGGCAGAGGTACTTATTGAAATTGAATCGTCTGCCGTAGACGGCAGAGTAGCTTATCTGAAATGGTACCTTTTGCCGTGAACGGCAGAGTTACTTTTTTGAATTAAAACTTCTGCCGTGGACGGCAGAGTTGCTTTGTTGAATAAAAAATTTCTGCCGTAGACAGCAGACTTCCTTATAGAATTGGAATCTTCCGCCGTGCACGGCAGAGTTACTTATTGAATTGGAATCGTCTGCCGTAGACGGCAGAGTAGCTTATTTGAAATGATACCTTCTGCCGTGGACGGCAGAGTTGCTTTTTTGAATTAAAACTTCTGCCGTGGACGGCAGAGTTGCTTTGTTGAATAAGAACCTTCTGCCGTAGACGGCAGACTTCCTTATAGAATTGGAATCTTCCGCCGTGCACGGCAGTGTTACTTTTTGAATTGGAATCGTCTGCCGTAGACGGCAGACTTCCTTATAGAATTGTTATCTTTCGCCGTGCACGGCAGAGTTGCTTTTTTGAATTAAAACTTCTGCCGTGGACGGCAGAGTTGCTTTGTTGAATAAGAACCTTCTGCCGTAGACGGCAGACTTCCTTATAGAATTGGAATCTTCCGCCGTGCACGGCAGTGTTACTTTTTGAATTGGAATCGTCTGCCGTAGACGGCAGACTTCCTTATAGAATTGTTATCTTGCGCCGTGCACGGCAGAGTTACTTTTTGAAATGGAATCGTCTGCCGTGGACGGCAGAGTAGCTTATTTGAAATGGTACCTTTTGCCGTGAACGGCAGAGTTACTTTTTTGAATTAAAACTTCTGCCGTGGACGGCAGAGTTGCTTTGTTGAATTGGAATCTTCCGCCGTGCACGGCAGTGTTACTTATTGAATTGGAATCGTCCGCCGTAGACGGCAGAGTAGCTTATTTGAAATGGTATCTTTTGCCGTGAACGGCAGAGTTACTTTTTTGAATTAAAACATATGCCGTGGACGGCAGAGTTGCTTTGTTGAATAAGAACCTTCTGCCGTAGACGGCAGACTTCCTTATAGAATTGGATTCTTCCGCCGTGCACGGCGGAGTTACTTATTGAATTGGAATCGTCTGCCGTAGACGGCAGAGTTGCTTTTTTGAATAAGAATCTTCCGCCGTGCACGGCAGAGCTACTTATTGAATTGGAATCGTCCGCCGTTGACGGCAGAGTAGCTTATTTAAAATAATACCTTCTGCCGTGGACGGCAGAGTTGCTTTTTTGAATTAAAACTTCTGCCGTGGAAGGCAGAGTTGCTTTGTTGAATAAGAACCTTCTGCCGTAGACGGCAGACTTCCTTATAGAATTGGAATCTTCCGCCGTGCACGGCAGAGTTACTTATTGATTTGGAATCGTCTGCCGTAGACGGCAGAGTAGCTTATTTAAAATGGTACCTTCTGCCGTGCCCGGCAGAGGTACTTATTAAATTGGAATCGTCCGCCGTTGACGGCAGAGTAGCTTATTTGAAATGATACCTTCTGCCGTGGACGGCAGAATTGCTTTTTTGAATTAAAACTTCTGCCGTGGACGGCAGAGTTGCTTTGTTGAATTGGAATCTTCCGCCGTGCACGGCAGTGTTACTTATTGAATTGGAATCGTCCGCCGTAGACGGCAGAGTAGCTTATTTGAAATGGTATCTTTTGCCGTGAACGGCAGAATTGCTTTTTTGAATTAAAACTTCTGCCGTGGACGGCAGAGTTGCTTTGTTGAATTGGAATCTTCCGCCGTGCACGGCAGTGTTACTTATTGAATTGGAATCGTCCGCCGAAGACGGCAGAGTAGCTTAGTCTGAATGATACCTTCTGCCGTGGACGGCAGAGTTGCTTTTTTGAACTAAAACTTCTGCCGTGGACGGCAGGGTTGCTTTGTTGAATTGGAATCTTCCGCCGTGCACGGCAGTGTTACTTATTGAATTGGAATCGTCCGCCGTAGACGGCAGAGTAGCTTAGTTGGAATGATACCTTCTGCCGTGGACGGCAGAGTTGCTTTTTTGAACTAAAACTTCTGCCGTGGACGGCAGAGTTACTTTTTTGAATTAAAACTTATGCCGTGGATGGCAGAGTTGCTTTGTTGAATAAGAACCTTCTGCCGTAGACGGCAGACTTCCTTATAGAATTGGAATCTTCCGCCGTGCACGGCAGTGTTACTTATTGAATTAAAATCGTCTGCCGTAGACGGCAGAGTTGCTTTTCTGAATTGGAATCTTCCGCCGTGCACGGCAGAGGTACTTTTTGAATTGGAATCGTCTGCCGTAGACGGCAGAGTAGCTTATTTGAAATGATACCTTCTGCCGTGGACGGCAGAATTGTTTTTTTGAATTAAAACTTCTGCCGTTGACGGCAGAGTTGCTTTGTTGAATTGGAATCGTCCGCCGTTGACGGCAGAGTAGCTTATTTGAAATGATACCTTCTGCCGTGGACGGCAGAATTGCTTTTTTGAATTAAAACTTCTGCCGTGGACGGCAGAGTTGCTTTGTTGAATTAGAATCTTCCGCCGTGCACGGCAGTGTTACTTATTGAATTGGAATCGTCCGCCGTAGACGGCAGAGTAGCTTATTTGAAATGGTACCTTTTGCCGTGAACGGCAGTTTTACTTTTTTGAATTAAAACTTATGCCGTGGACGGCAGCGTTGCTTTGTTGAAAAGGAACCTTCTGCCTTTAGACGGCAGACTTCCTTATAGAATTGGAATCTTCCGCCGTGCACGGCAGAGTTACTTATTGAATTAAAATCGTCTGCCGTAGACGGCAGAGTTGCTTTTTTGAATTGGAATCTTCCGCCGTGCACGGCAGAGGTACTTTTTGAATTGGAATCGTCTGCCGTAGACGGCAGAGTAGCTTATTTGAAATGATACCTTCTGCCGTGGACGGCAGAATTGTTTTTTTGAATTAAAACTTCTGCCGTGGACGGCAGAGTTGCTTTGTTGAATTGGAATCTTCCGCCGTGCACGGCAGTGTTACTTATTGAATTGGAATCGTCCGCTGTAGACGGCAGAGTAGCTTATTTGAAATGGTATCTTTTGCCGTGAACGGCAGAGTTACTTTTTTGAATTAAAACTTATGCCGTGGACGGCAGAGTTGCTTTGTTGAATAAGAACCTTCTGCCGTAGACGGCAGACTTCCTTATAGAATTGGAATCTTCCGCCGTGCACGGCAGAGTTACTTATTGAATTGGAATCGTCTGCCGTAGACGGCAGAGTTGCTTTTTTGAATTGAAATCTTCCGCAGTACACGGCAGAGGTACCTATTGAATTCGAATCGTCCGCCGTTGACGGCAGAGTAGCTTATTCAAAATGATACCTTCTGCCGTGGACGGCAGAGTTGCTTTTTTGAATTAAAACTTCTGCCGTGGACGGCAGAGTTGCTTTGTTGAATTGGAATCTTCCGCCGTGCACGGCAGTGTTACTTATTGAATTGGAATCGTCCGCCGTAGACGGCAGAGTAGCTTATTTGAAATGGTATCTTTTGCCGTGAACGGCAGAGTTACTTTTTTTAAATTAAAACTTATGCCGTGGACGGCAGAGTTGCTTTGTTGAATAAGAACCTTCTGCCGTAGACGGCAGACTTCCTTATAGAATTGGAATCTTCCGCCGTGCACGGCAGAGTTACTTATTGAATTGGAATCGTCTGCCGTAGACGGCAGAGTTGCTTTTTTGAATTGGAATCTTCCGCCGTGCACGGCAGAGGTACTTATTGAATTGGAATCGTCTGCCGTAGACGGCAGAGTAGCTTGTTTGAAATGATACCTTCTGCCGTGGACGGCAGAGTTGCTTTTTTGAATTAAAACTTCTGCCGTGGACGGCAGAGTTGCTTTGTTGAATTGGAATCTTCCGCCGTGCACGGCAGTGTTACTTATTGAATTGGAATCGTCCGCCGTAGACGGCAGAGTAGCTTATTTGAAATGGTATCTTTTGCCGTAGACGGCAGACTTCCTTATAGAATTGTAATCTTTCGCCGTGCACGGCAGAGTTACTTATTGAATTGGAATCGTCTGCCGTGGACGGCAGAGTAGCTTATTTGAAATGGTAACTTTTGCCGTGAACGGCAGAGTTACTTTTTTGAATTAAAACTTCTGCCGTGGACGGCAGAAATGCTTTGTTGAATAAGAACCTTCTGCCGTAGACGGCAGACTTCTTTATAGAATTGGAATCTTCCGCCGTGCACGGCAGAGTTACTTATTGAATTGGAATCGTCTGCCGTAGACGGCAGACTTCCTTATAGAATTGTAATCTTTCGCCGTGCACGGCAGAGTTACTTATTGAATTGGAATCGTCTGCCGTGGACGGCAGAGTAGCTTATTTGAAATGGTACCTTTTGCCGTGAACGGCAGAGTTACTTTTTTGAATTAAAACTTCTGCCGTGGACGGCAGAGTTGCTTTGTTGAATTGGAATCTTCCGCCGTGCACGGCAGTGTTACTTATTGAATTGGAATCGTCCGCCGTAGACGGCAGAGTAGCTTATTTGAAATGGTATCTTTTGCCGTGAACGGCAGAGTTACTTTTTTGAATTAAAACTTCTGCCGTGGACGGCAGAGTTGCTTTGTTGAATAAGAACCTTCTGCCGTAGACGGCAGACTTCCTTATAGAATTGGAATCTTCCGCCGTGCACGGCAGAGTTACTTATTGAATTGGAATCGTCTGCCGTAGACGGCAGAGTTGCTTTTTTGAATTGGAATCTTCCGCCGTGCACGGCAGAGGTACTTATTGAATTGGAATCGTCCGCCGTTGACGGCAGAGTAGCTTATTTAAAATGATACCTTCTGCCGTGGACGGCAGAGTTGCTTTTTTGAATTAAAACTTCTGCCGTGGACGGCAGAGTTGCTTTGTTGAATAAAAAACTTCTGCCGTAGACGGCAGACTTTCTTATAGAATTGGAATCTTCCGCCGTGCACGGCAGAGTTACTTATTGAATTGGAATCGTCTGCCGTAGACGGCAGAGTTGCTTTTTTGAATTGGAATCTTTCGCCGTGCACGGCAGAGGTACTTATTGAAATGGAATCGTCTGCCGTAGACGGCAGAGTAGCTTATTTGAAATGATACCTTCTGCCGTGGACGGCAGAGTTGCTTTTTTGAATTAAAACTTCTGCCGTGGACGGCAGAGTTGCTTTGTTGAATTGGAATCTTTCGCCGTGCACGGCAGTGTTACTTATTGAATTGGAATCGTCCGCCCTAGACGGCAGAGTAGCTTATTTGAAATGGTATCTTTTGCCGTGAATGGCAGAGTTACTTTTTTGAATTAAAACTTATGCCGTGGACGGCAGAGTTGCTTTGTTGAATAAGAACCTTCTGCCATAGACGGAAGACTTCCTTATAGAATTGGATTCTTCCGCCGTGCACGGCAGAGTTACTTATTGAATAGGAATCTTCTGCCGTAGACGGCAGAGTTGCTTTTTTGAATTGGAATCTTCCGCCGTGCACGGCAGAGGTACTTATTGAATTGGAATCGTCCGCCGTTGACGGCAGAGTAGCTTATTTAAAATGATACCTTCTGCCGTGGACGGCAGAGTTGCTTTTTTGAATTAAAACTTCTGCCGTGCACGGCAGAGTTACTTATTGAATTGGAATCGTCTGCCGTAGACGGCAGACTGTCTTATAGAATTGTAATCTTTCGCCGTGCACGGCAGAGTTACTTATTGAATTGGAATCGTCTGCCGTGGACGGCAGAGTAGCTTATTTGAAATGGTACCTTTTGCCGTGAACGGCAGAGTTACTTTTTTGAATTAAAACTTCTGCCGTGGACGGCAGAGTTGCTTTGTTGAATTGGAATCTTCCGCCGTGCTCGGCAGTGTTACTTATTGAATTGGAATCGTCCGCCGTAGACGGCAGAGTAGCTTATTTGAAATGGTATCTTTTGCCGTGAACGGCAGAGTTACTTTTTTGAATTAAAACTTCTGCCGTGGACGGCAGAGTTGCTTTGTTGAATAAGAACCTTCTACCGTAGACGGCAGACTTCCTTATAGAATTGGAATCTTCCGCCGTGCACGGCAGAGTTACTTATTGAATTGGAATCGTCTGCCGTAGACGGCAGAGTTGCTTTTTTGAATTGGAATCTTCCGCCGTGCACGGCAGAGGTACTTATTGAATTGGAATCGTCCGCCGTTGACGGCAGAGTAGCTTATTTAAAATGATACCTTCTGCCGTGGACGGCAGAGTTGCTTTTTTGAATTAAAACTTCTGCCGTGGACGGCAGAGTTTCTTTGTTGAATAAAAAACTTCTGCCGTAGACGGCAGACTTTGTTATAGAATTGGAATCTTCCGCCGTGCACGGCAGAGTTACTTATTGAATTGGAATCGTCTGCCGTAGACGGCAGAGTTGCTTTTTTGAATTGGAATCTTTCGCCGTGCACGGCAGAGGTACTTATTGAAATGGAATCGTCTGCCGTAGACGGCAGAGTAGCTTATTTAAAATGATACCTTCTGCCGTGGACGGCAGAGTTGCTTTTTTGAATTAAAACTTCTGCCGTGGACGGCAGAGTTGCTTTGTTGAATTGGAATCTTTCGCCGTGCACGGCAGTGTTACTTATTGAATTGGAATCGTCCGCCGTAGACGGCAGAGTAGCTTATTTGAAATGGTATCTTTTGCCGTGAACGGCAGAGTTACTTTTTTGAATTAAAACTTATGCCGTGGACGGCAGAGTTGCTTTGTTGAATAAGAACCTTCTGCCGTAGACGGAAGACTTCCTTATAGAATTGGATTCTTCCGCCGTGCACGGCAGAGTTACTTATTGAATAGGAATCTTCTGCCGTAGACGGCAGAGTTGCTTTTTTGAATTGGAATCTTCCGCCGTGCACGGCAGAGGTACTTATTGAATTGGAATCGTCCGCCGTTGACGGCAGAGTAGCTTATTTAAAATGATACCTTCTGCCGTGGACGGTAGAGTTGCTTTTTTGAATTAAAACTTCTGCCGTGGACGGCAGAGTTGCTTTGTTGAATAAAAAACTTCTGCCGTAGACGGCAGACTTCCTTATAGAATTGGAATCTTCCGCCGTGCACGGCAGAGTTGCTTATTGAATTGGAATCGTCTGCCGTAGACGGCAGAGTTGCTTTTTTGAATTGGAATCTTTCGCCGTGCACGGCAGAGGTACTTATTGAAATGGAATCGTCTGCCATAGACGGCAGAGTAGCTTATTTGAAATGATACCTTCTGCCGTGGACGGCAGATTTGCTTTTTTGAATTAAAACTTCTGCCGTGGACGGCAGAGTTGCTTTGTTGAATAAGAACCTTCTGCCGTAGACGGCAGACTTCCTTATAGAATTGGAATCTTCCGCCGTGCACGGCAGAGGTACTTATTGAAATGGAATCGTCTGCCGTAGACGGCAGAGTAGCTTATCTGAAATGGTACCTTTTGCCGTGAACGGCAGAGTTACTTTTTTGAATTAAAACTTCTGCCGTGGACGGCAGAGTTGCTTTGTTGAATAAGAACCTTCTGCCGTAGACGGCAGACTTCCTTATAGAATTGGATTCTTCCGCCGTGCACGGCAGAGTTACTTATTGATTTGGAATCTTCTGCCGTAGACGGCAGAGTTGCTTTTTTGAATTGGAATCTTCCGCCGTGCACGGCAGAGGTACTTATTGAATTGGAATCGTCCGCCGTGCACGGCAGAGGTACTTATTGAAATGGAATCGTCTGCCGTAGACGGCAGAGTAGCTTTTCTGAAATGGTACCTTTTGCCGTGAACGGCAAAGTTACTTTTTTGGATTAAAACTTCTGCCGTGGACGGCAGAGTTGCTTTGTTGAATAAGAACCTTCTGCCGTAGACGGCAGACTTCCTTATAGAATTGGAATCTTCCGCCGTGCACGGCAGAGGTACTTATTGAAATGGAATCGTCTGCCGTAGACGGCAGAGTAGCTTATCTGAAATGGTACCTTTTGCCGTGAACGGCAGAGTTACTTTTTTGAATTAAAACTTCCGCCGTGCACGGCAGAGTTACTTATTGAATTGGAATCTTCTGCCGTAGACGGCAGAAATGCTTTTTTGAATTTGAATCTTCCGCCGTGCACGGCAGAGGTAGTTATTGAATTGGAATCGTCCGCCGTTGACGGCAGAGTAGCTTATTTAAAATGATACCTTCTGCCGTGGACGGCAGAGTTGCTTTTTTGAATAAAAAACTTCTGCCGTAGACAGCAGACTTCCTTATAGAATTGGAATCTTCCGCCGTGCACGGCAGAGTTACTTATTGAATTGGAATCGTCTGCCGTAGACGGCAGAGTAGCTTATTTGAAATGATACCTTCTGCCGTGGACGGCAGAGTTGCTTTTTTGAATTAAAACTTCTGCCGTGGACGGCAGAGTTGCTTTGTTGAATAAGAACCTTCTGCCGTAGACGGCAGACTTCCTTATAGAATTGGAATCTTCCGCCGTGCACGGCAGTGTTACTTTTTGAATTGGAATCGTCTGCCGTAGACGGCAGACTTCCTTATAGAATTGTTATCTTTCGCCGTGCACGGCAGAGTTGCTTTTTTGAATTAAAACTTCTGCCGTGGACGGCAGAGTTGCTTTGTTGAATAAGAACCTTCTGCCGTAGACGGCAGACTTCCTTATAGAATTGGAATCTTCCGCCGTGCACGGCAGTGTTACTTTTTGAATTGGAATCGTCTGCCGTAGACGGCAGACTTCCTTATAGAATTGTTATCTTTCGCCGTGCACGGCAGAGTTACTTTTTGAAATGGAATCGTCTGCCGTGGACGGCAGAGTAGCTTATTTGAAATGGTACCTTTTGCCGTGAACGGCAGAGTTACTTTTTTGAATTAAAACTTCTGCCGTGGACGGCAGAGTTGCTTTGTTGAATTGGAATCTTCCGCCGTGCACGGCAGTGTTACTTATTGAATTGGAATCGTCCGCCGTAGACGGCAGAGTAGCTTATTTGAAATGGTATCTTTTGCCGTGAACGGCAGAGTTACTTTTTTGAATTAAAACATATGCCGTGGACGGCAGAGTTGCTTTGTTGAATAAGAACCTTCTGCCGTAGACGGCAGACTTCCTTATAGAATTGGATTCTTCCGCCGTGCACGGCGGAGTTACTTATTGAATTGGAATCGTCTGCCGTAGACGGCAGAGTTGCTTTTTTGAATAAGAATCTTCCGCCGTGCACGGCAGAGCTACTTATTGAATTGGAATCGTCCGCCGTTGACGGCAGAGTAGCTTATTTAAAATAATACCTTCTGCCGTGGACGGCAGAGTTGCTTTTTTGAATTAAAACTTCTGCCGTGGAAGGCAGAGTTGCTTTGTTGAATAAGAACCTTCTGCCGTAGACGGCAGACTTCCTTATAGAATTGGAATCTTCCGCCGTGCACGGCAGAGTTACTTATTGATTTGGAATCGTCTGCCGTAGACGGCAGAGTAGCTTATTTAAAATGGTACCTTCTGCCGTGCCCGGCAGAGGTACTTATTAAATTGGAATCGTCCGCCGTTGACGGCAGAGTAGCTTATTTGAAATGATACCTTCTGCCGTGGACGGCAGAATTGCTTTTTTGAATTAAAACTTCTGCCGTGGACGGCAGAGTTGCTTTGTTGAATTGGAATCTTCCGCCGTGCACGGCAGTGTTACTTATTGAATTGGAATCGTCCGCCGTAGACGGCAGAGTAGCTTATTTGAAATGGTATCTTTTGCCGTGAACGGCAGAATTGCTTTTTTGAATTAAAACTTCTGCCGTGGACGGCAGAGTTGCTTTGTTGAATTGGAATCTTCCGCCGTGCACGGCAGTGTTACTTATTGAATTGGAATCGTCCGCCGAAGACGGCAGAGTAGCTTAGTCTGAATGATACCTTCTGCCGTGGACGGCAGAGTTGCTTTTTTGAACTAAAACTTCTGCCGTGGACGGCAGGGTTGCTTTGTTGAATTGGAATCTTCCGCCGTGCACGGCAGTGTTACTTATTGAATTGGAATCGTCCGCCGTAGACGGCAGAGTAGCTTAGTTGGAATGATACCTTCTGCCGTGGACGGCAGAGTTGCTTTTTTGAACTAAAACTTCTGCCGTGGACGGCAGAGTTACTTTTTTGAATTAAAACTTATGCCGTGGACGGCAGAGTTGCTTTGTTGAATAAGAACCTTCTGCCGTAGACGGCAGACTTCCTTATAGAATTGGAATCTTCCGCCGTGCACGGCAGTGTTACTTATTGAATTAAAATCGTCTGCCGTAGACGGCAGAGTTGCTTTTCTGAATTGAAATCTTCCGCCGTGCACGGCAGAGGTACTTTTTGAATTGGAATCGTCTGCCGTAGACGGCAGAGTAGCTTATTTGAAATGATACCTTCTGCCGTGGACGGCAGAATTGTTTTTTTGAATTAAAACTTCTGCCGTTGACGGCAGAGTTGCTTTGTTGAATTGGAATCGTCCACCGTTGACGGCAGAGTAGCTTATTTGAAATGATACCTTCTGCCGTGGACGGCAGAATTGCCTTTTTGAATTAAAACTTCTGCCGTGGACGGCAGAGTTGCTTTGTTGAATTGGAATCTTCCGCCGTGCACGGCAGTGTTACTTATTGAATTGGAATCGTCCGCCGTAGACGGCAGAGTAGCTTATTTGAAATGGTACCTTTTGCCGTGAACGGCAGTTTTACTTTTTTGAATTAAAACTTATGCCGTGGACGGCAGCGTTGCTTTGTTGAAAAGGAACCTTCTGCCGTAGACGGCAGACTTCCTTATAGAATTGGAATCTTCCGCCGTGCACGGCAGAGTTACTTATTGAATTAAAATCGTCTGCCGTAGACGGCAGAGTTGCTTTTTTGAATTGGAATCTTCCGCCGTGCACGGCAGAGGTACTTTTTGAATTGGAATCGTCTGCCGTAGACGGCAGAGTAGCTTATTTGAAATGATACCTTCTGCCGTGGACGGCAGAATTGTTTTTTTGAATTAAAACTTCTGCCGTGGACGGCAGAGTTGCTTTGTTGAATTGGAATCTTCCGCCGTGCACGGCAGTGTTACTTATTGAATTGGAATCGTCCGCTGTAGACGGCAGAGTAGCTTATTTGAAATGGTATCTTTTGCCGTGAACGGCAGAGTTACTTTTTTGAATTAAAACTTATGCCGTGGACGGCAGAGTTGCTTTGTTGAATAAGAACCTTCTGCCGTAGACGGCAGACTTCCTTATAGAATTGGAATCTTCCGCCGTGCACGGCAGAGTTACTTATTGAATTGGAATCGTCTGCCGTAGACGGCAGAGTTGCTTTTTTGAATTGAAATCTTCCGCAGTACACGGCAGAGGTACCTATTGAATTCGAATCGTCCGCCGTTGACGGCAGAGTAGCTTATTCAAAATGATACCTTCTGCCGTGGACGGCAGAGTTGCTTTTTTGAATTAAAACTTCTGCCGTGGACGGCAGAGTTGCTTTGTTGAATTGGAATCTTCCGCCGTGCACGGCAGTGTTACTTATTGAATTGGAATCGTCCGCCGTAGACGGCAGAGTAGCTTATTTGAAATGGTATCTTTTGCCGTGAACGGCAGAGTTACTTTTTTTAAATTAAAACTTATGCCGTGGACGGCAGAGTTGCTTTGTTGAATAAGAACCTTCTGCCGTAGACGGCAGACTTCCTTATAGAATTGGAATCTTCCGCCGTGCACGGCAGAGTTACTTATTGAATTGGAATCGTCTGCCGTAGACGGCAGAGTTGCTTTTTTGAATTGGAATCTTCCGCCGTGCACGGCAGAGGTACTTATTGAATTGGAATCGTCTGCCGTAGACGGCAGAGTAGCTTGTTTGAAATGATACCTTCTGCCGTGGACGGCAGAGTTGCTTTTTTGAATTAAAACTTCTGCCGTGGACGGCAGAGTTGCTTTGTTGAATTGGAATCTTCCGCCGTGCACGGCAGTGTTACTTATTGAATTGGAATCGTCCGCCGTAGACGGCAGAGTAGCTTATTTGAAATGGTATCTTTTGCCGTAGACGGCAGACTTCCTTATAGAATTGTAATCTTTCGCCGTGCACGGCAGAGTTACTTATTGAATTGGAATCGTCTGCCGTGGACGGCAGAGTAGCTTATTTGAAATGGTAACTTTTGCCGTGAACGGCAGAGTTACTTTTTTGAATTAAAACTTCTACCGTGGACGGCAGAAATGCTTTGTTGAATAAGAACCTTCTGCCGTAGACGGCTGACTTCCTTATAGAATTGGAATCTTCCGCCGTGCACGGCAGAGTTACTTATTGAATTGGAATCGTCTGCCGTAGACGGCAGACTTCCTTATAGAATTGTAATCTTTCGCCGTGCACGGCAGAGTTACTTATTGAATTGGAATCGTCTGCCGTGGACGGCAGAGTAGCTTATTTGAAATGGTACCTTTTGCCGTGAACGGCAGAGTTACTTTTTTGAATTAAAACTTCCGCCGTGCACGGCAGAGTTACTTATTGAATTGGAATCTTCTGCCGTAGACGGCAGAAATGCTTTTTTGAATTTGAATCTTCCGCCGTGCACGGCAGAGGTAGTTATTGAATTGGAATCGTCCGCCGTTGACGGCAGAGTAGCTTATTTAAAATGATACCTTCTGCCGTGGACGGCAGAGTTGCTTTTTTGAATAAAAAACTTCTGCCGTAGACAGCAGACTTCCTTATAGAATTGGAATCTTCCGCCGTGCACGGCAGAGTTACTTATTGAATTGGAATCGTCTGCCGTAGACGGCAGAGTAGCTTATTTGAAATGATACCTTCTGCCGTGGACGGCAGAGTTGCTTTTTTGAATTAAAACTTCTGCCGTGGACGGCAGAGTTGCTTTGTTGAATAAGAACCTTCTGCCGTAGACGGCAGACTTCCTTATAGAATTGGAATCTTCCGCCGTGCACGGCAGTGTTACTTTTTGAATTGGAATCGTCTGCCGTAGACGGCAGACTTCCTTATAGAATTGTTATCTTTCGCCGTGCACGGCAGAGTTGCTTTTTTGAATTAAAACTTCTGCCGTGGACGGCAGAGTTGCTTTGTTGAATAAGAACCTTCTGCCGTAGACGGCAGACTTCCTTATAGAATTGGAATCTTCCGCCGTGCACGGCAGTGTTACTTTTTGAATTGGAATCGTCTGCCGTAGACGGCAGACTTCCTTATAGAATTGTTATCTTTCGCCGTGCACGGCAGAGTTACTTTTTGAAATGGAATCGTCTGCCGTGGACGGCAGAGTAGCTTATTTGAAATGGTACCTTTTGCCGTGAACGGCAGAGTTACTTTTTTGAATTAAAACTTCTGCCGTGGACGGCAGAGTTGCTTTGTTGAATTGGAATCTTCCGCCGTGCACGGCAGTGTTACTTATTGAATTGGAATCGTCCGCCGTAGACGGCAGAGTAGCTTATTTGAAATGGTATCTTTTGCCGTGAACGGCAGAGTTACTTTTTTGAATTAAAACATATGCCGTGGACGGCAGAGTTGCTTTGTTGAATAAGAACCTTCTGCCGTAGACGGCAGACTTCCTTATAGAATTGGATTCTTCCGCCGTGCACGGCGGAGTTACTTATTGAATTGGAATCGTCTGCCGTAGACGGCAGAGTTGCTTTTTTGAATAAGAATCTTCCGCCGTGCACGGCAGAGCTACTTATTGAATTGGAATCGTCCGCCGTTGACGGCAGAGTAGCTTATTTAAAATAATACCTTCTGCCGTGGACGGCAGAGTTGCTTTTTTGAATTAAAACTTCTGCCGTGGAAGGCAGAGTTGCTTTGTTGAATAAGAACCTTCTGCCGTAGACGGCAGACTTCCTTATAGAATTGGAATCTTCCGCCGTGCACGGCAGAGTTACTTATTGATTTGGAATCGTCTGCCGTAGACGGCAGAGTAGCTTATTTAAAATGGTACCTTCTGCCGTGCCCGGCAGAGGTACTTATTAAATTGGAATCGTCCGCCGTTGACGGCAGAGTAGCTTATTTGAAATGATACCTTCTGCCGTGGACGGCAGAATTGCTTTTTTGAATTAAAACTTCTGCCGTGGACGGCAGAGTTGCTTTGTTGAATTGGAATCTTCCGCCGTGCACGGCAGTGTTACTTATTGAATTGGAATCGTCCGCCGTAGACGGCAGAGTAGCTTATTTGAAATGGTATCTTTTGCCGTGAACGGCAGAATTGCTTTTTTGAATTAAAACTTCTGCCGTGGACGGCAGAGTTGCTTTGTTGAATTGGAATCTTCCGCCGTGCACGGCAGTGTTACTTATTGAATTGGAATCGTCCGCCGAAGACGGCAGAGTAGCTTAGTCTGAATGATACCTTCTGCCGTGGACGGCAGAGTTGCTTTTTTGAACTAAAACTTCTGCCGTGGACGGCAGGGTTGCTTTGTTGAATTGGAATCTTCCGCCGTGCACGGCAGTGTTACTTATTGAATTGGAATCGTCCGCCGTAGACGGCAGAGTAGCTTAGTTGGAATGATACCTTCTGCCGTGGACGGCAGAGTTGCTTTTTTGAACTAAAACTTCTGCCGTGGACGGCAGAGTTACTTTTTTGAATTAAAACTTATGCCGTGGACGGCAGAGTTGCTTTGTTGAATAAGAACCTTCTGCCGTAGACGGCAGACTTCCTTATAGAATTGGAATCTTCCGCCGTGCACGGCAGTGTTACTTATTGAATTAAAATCGTCTGCCGTAGACGGCAGAGTTGCTTTTCTGAATTGAAATCTTCCGCCGTGCACGGCAGAGGTACTTTTTGAATTGGAATCGTCTGCCGTAGACGGCAGAGTAGCTTATTTGAAATGATACCTTCTGCCATGGACGGCAGAATTGTTTTTTTGAATTAAAACTTCTGCCGTTGACGGCAGAGTTGCTTTGTTGAATTGGAATCGTCCACCGTTGACGGCAGAGTAGCTTATTTGAAATGATACCTTCTGCCGTGGACGGCAGAATTGCTTTTTTGAATTAAAACTTCTGCCGTGGACGGCAGAGTTGCTTTGTTGAATTGGAATCTTCCGCCGTGCACGGCAGTGTTACTTATTGAATTGGAATCGTCCGCCGTAGACGGCAGAGTAGCTTATTTGAAATGGTACCTTTTGCCGTGAACGGCAGTTTTACTTTTTTGAATTAAAACTTATGCCGTGGACGGCAGCGTTGCTTTGTTGAAAAGGAACCTTCTGCCGTAGACGGCAGACTTCCTTATAGAATTGGAATCTTCCGCCGTGCACGGCAGAGTTACTTATTGAATTAAAATCGTCTGCCGTAGACGGCAGAGTTGCTTTTTTGAATTGGAATCTTCCGCCGTGCACGGCAGAGGTACTTTTTGAATTGGAATCGTCTGCCGTAGACGGCAGAGTAGCTTATTTGAAATGATACCTTCTGCCGTGGACGGCAGAATTGTTTTTTTGAATTAAAACTTCTGCCGTGGACGGCAGAGTTGCTTTGTTGAATTGGAATCTTCCGCCGTGCACGGCAGTGTTACTTATTGAATTGGAATCGTCCGCTGTAGACGGCAGAGTAGCTTATTTGAAATGGTATCTTTTGCCGTGAACGGCAGAGTTACTTTTTTGAATTAAAACTTATGCCGTGGACGGCAGAGTTGCTTTGTTGAATAAGAACCTTCTGCCGTAGACGGCAGACTTCCTTATAGAATTGGAATCTTCCGCCGTGCACGGCAGAGTTACTTATTGAATTGGAATCGTCTGCCGTAGACGGCAGAGTTGCTTTTTTGAATTGAAATCTTCCGCAGTACACGGCAGAGGTACCTATTGAATTCGAATCGTCCGCCGTTGACGGCAGAGTAGCTTATTCAAAATGATACCTTCTGCCGTGGACGGCAGAGTTGCTTTTTTGAATTAAAACTTCTGCCGTGGACGGCAGAGTTGCTTTGTTGAATTGGAATCTTCCGCCGTGCACGGCAGTGTTACTTATTGAATTGGAATCGTCCGCCGTAGACGGCAGAGTAGCTTATTTGAAATGGTATCTTTTGCCGTGAACGGCAGAGTTACTTTTTTTAAATTAAAACTTATGCCGTGGACGGCAGAGTTGCTTTGTTGAATAAGAACCTTCTGCCGTAGACGGCAGACTTCCTTATAGAATTGGAATCTTCCGCCGTGCACGGCAGAGTTACTTATTGAATTGGAATCGTCTGCCGTAGACGGCAGAGTTGCTTTTTTGAATTGGAATCTTCCGCCGTGCACGGCAGAGGTACTTATTGAATTGGAATCGTCTGCCGTAGACGGCAGAGTAGCTTGTTTGAAATGATACCTTCTGCCGTGGACGGCAGAGTTGCTTTTTTGAATTAAAACTTCTGCCGTGGACGGCAGAGTTGCTTTGTTGAATTGGAATCTTCCGCCGTGCACGGCAGTGTTACTTATTGAATTGGAATCGTCCGCCGTAGACGGCAGAGTAGCTTATTTGAAATGGTATCTTTTGCCGTAGACGGCAGACTTCCTTATAGAATTGTAATCTTTCGCCGTGCACGGCAGAGTTACTTATTGAATTGGAATCGTCTGCCGTGGACGGCAGAGTAGCTTATTTGAAATGGTAACTTTTGCCGTGAACGGCAGAGTTACTTTTTTGAATTAAAACTTCTACCGTGGACGGCAGAAATGCTTTGTTGAATAAGAACCTTCTGCCGTAGACGGCTGACTTCCTTATAGAATTGGAATCTTCCGCCGTGCACGGCAGAGTTACTTATTGAATTGGAATCGTCTGCCGTAGACGGCAGACTTCCTTATAGAATTGTAATCTTTCGCCGTGCACGGCAGAGTTACTTATTGAATTGGAATCGTCTGCCGTGGACGGCAGAGTAGCTTATTTGAAATGGTACCTTTTGCCGTGAACGGCAGAGTTACTTTTTTGAATTAAAACTTCTGCCGTGGACGGCAGAGTTGCTTTGTTGAATTGGAATCTTCCGCCGTGCACGGCAGTGTTACTTATTGAATTGGAATCGTCCGCCGTAGACGGCAGAGTAGCTTATTTGAAATGGTATCTTTTGCCGTGAACGGCAGAGTTACTTTTTTGAATTAAAACTTCTGCCGTGGACGGCAGAGTTGCTTTGTTGAATAAGAACCTTCTGCCGTAGACGGCAGACTTCCTTATAGAATTGGAATCTTCCGCCGTGCACGGCAGAGTTACTTATTGAATTGGAATCGTCTGCCGTAGACGGCAGAGTTGCTTTTTTGAATTGGAATCTTCCGCCGTGCACGGCAGAGGTACTTATTGAATTGGAATCGTCCGCCGTTGACGGCAGAGTAGCTTATTTAAAATGATACCTTCTGCCGTGGACGGCAGAGTTGCTTTTTTGAATTAAAACTTCTGCCGTGGACGGCAGAGTTGCTTTGTTGAATAAAAAACTTCTGCCGTAGACGGCAGACTTTCTTATAGAATTGGAATCTTCCGCCGTGCACGGCAGAGTTACTTATTGAATTGGAATCGTCTGCCGTAGACGGCAGAGTTGCTTTTTTGAATTGGAATCTTACGCCGTGCACGGCAGAGGTACTTATTGAAATGGAATCGTCTGCCGTAGACGGCAGAGTAGCTTATTTGAAATGATACCTTCTGCCGTGGACGGCAGAGTTGCTTTTTTGAATTAAAACTTCTGCCGTGGACGGCAGAGTTGCTTTGTTGAATTGGAATCTTTCGCCGTGCACGGCAGTGTTACTTATTGAATTGGAATCGTCCGCCGTAGACGGCAGAGTAGCTTATTTGAAATGGTATCTTTTGCCGTGAACGGCAGAGTTACTTTTTTGAATTAAAACTTATGCCGTGGACGGCAGAGTTGCTTTGTTGAATAAGAACCTTCTGCCGTAGACGGAAGACTTCCTTATAGAATTGGATTCTTCCGCCGTGCACGGCAGAGTTACTTATTGAATAGGAATCTTCTGCCGTAGACGGCAGAGTTGCTTTTTTGAATTGGAATCTTCCGCCGTGCACGGCAGAGGTACTTATTGAATTGGAATCGTCCGCCGTTGACGGCAGAGTAGCTTATTTAAAATGATACCTTCTGCCGTGGACGGCAGAGTTGCTTTTTTGAATTAAAACTTCTGCCGTGCACGGCAGAGTTACTTATTGAATTGGAATCGTCTGCCGTAGACGGCAGACTTCCTTATAGAATTGTAATCTTTCGCCGTGCACGGCAGAGTTACTTATTGAATTGGAATCGTCTGCCGTGGACGGCAGAGTAGCTTATTTGAAATGGTACCTTTTGCCGTGAACGGCAGAGTTACTTTTTTGAATTAAAACTTCTGCCGTGGACGGCAGAGTTGCTTAGTTGAATTGGAATCTTCCGCCGTGCTCGGCAGTGTTACTTATTGAATTGGAATCGTCCGCCGTAGACGGCAGAGTAGCTTATTTGAAATGGTATCTTTTGCCGTGAACGGCAGAGTTACTTTTTTGAATTAAAACTTCTGCCGTGGACGGCAGAGTTGCTGTGTTGAATAAGAACCTTCTGCCGTAGACGGCAGACTTCCTTATAGAATTGGAATCTTCCGCCGTGCACGGCAGAGTTACTTATTGAATTGGAATCGTCTGCCGTAGACGGCAGAGTTGCTTTTTTGAATTGGAATCTTCCGCCGTGCACGGCAGAGGTACTTATTGAATTGGAATCGTCCGCCGTTGACGGCAGAGTAGCTTATTTAAAATGATACCTTCTGCCGTGGACGGCAGAGTTGCTTTTTTGAATTAAAACTTCTGCCGTGGACGGCAGAGTTTCTTTGTTGAATAAAAAACTTCTGCCGTAGACGGCAGACTTTGTTATAGAATTGGAATCTTCCGCCGTGCACGGCAGAGTTACTTATTGAATTGGAATCGTCTGCCGTAGACGGCAGAGTTGCTTTTTTGAATTGGAATCTTTCGCCGTGCACGGCAGAGGTACTTATTGAAATGGAATCGTCTGCCGTAGACGGCAGAGTAGCTTATTTAAAATGATACCTTCTGCCGTGGACGGCAGAGTTGCTTTTTTGAATTAAAACTTCTGCCGTGGACGGCAGAGTTGCTTTGTTGAATTGGAATCTTTCGCCGTGCACGGCAGTGTTACTTATTGAATTGGAATCGTCCGCCGTAGACGGCAGAGTAGCTTATTTGAAATGGTATCTTTTGCCGTGAACGGCAGAGTTACTTTTTTGAATTAAAACTTATGCCGTGGACGGCAGAGTTGCTTTGTTGAATAAGAACCTTCTGCCGTAGACGGAAGACTTCCTTATAGAATTGGATTCTTCCGCCGTGCACGGCAGAGTTACTTATTGAATAGGAATCTTCTGCCGTAGACGGCAGAGTTGCTTTTTGAATTGGAATCTTCCGCCGTGCACGGCAGAGGTACTTATTGAATTGGAATCGTCCGCCGTTGACGGCAGAGTAGCTTATTTAAAATGATACCTTCTGCCGTGGACGGTAGAGTTGCTTTTTTGAATTAAAACTTCTGCCGTGGACGGCAGAGTTGCTTTGTTGAATAAAAAACTTCTGCCGTAGACGGCAGACTTCCTTATAGAATTGGAATCTTCCGCCGTGCACGGCAGAGTTGCTTATTGAATTGGAATCGTCTGCCGTAGACGGCAGAGTTGCTTTTTTGAATTGGAATCTTTCGCCGTGCACGGCAGAGGTACTTATTGAAATGGAATCGTCTGCCATAGACGGCAGAGTAGCTTATTTGAAATGATACCTTCTGCCGTGGACGGCAGATTTGCTTTTTTGAATTAAAACTTCTGCCGTGGACGGCAGAGTTGCTTTGTTGAATAAGAACCTTCTGCCGTAGACGGCAGACTTCCTTATAGAATTGGAATCTTCCGCCGTGCACGGCAGAGGTACTTATTGAAATGGAATCGTCTGCCGTAGACGGCAGAGTAGCTTATCTGAAATGGTACCTTTTGCCGTGAACGGCAGAGTTACTTTTTTGAATTAAAACTTCTGCCGTGGACGGCAGAGTTGCTTTGTTGAATAAGAACCTTCTGCCGTAGACGGCAGACTTCCTTATAGAATTGGATTCTTCCGCCGTGCACGGCAGAGTTACTTATTGATTTGGAATCTTCTGCCGTAGACGGCAGAGTTGCTTTTTTGAATTGGAATCTTCCGCCGTGCACGGCAGAGGTACTTATTGAATTGGAATCGTCCGCCGTGCACGGCAGAGGTACTTATTGAAATGGAATCGTCTGCCGTAGACGGCAGAGTAGCTTTTCTGAAATGGTACCTTTTGCCGTGAACGGCAGAGTTACTTTTTTGAATTAAAACTTCTGCCGTGGACGGCAGAGTTGCTTTGTTGAATAAGAACCTTCTGCCGTAGACGGCAGAAATGCTTTTTTGAATTTGAATCTTCCGCCGTGCACGGCAGAGGTAGTTATTGAATTGGAATCGTCCGCCGTTGACGGCAGAGTAGCTTATTTAAAATGATACCTTCTGCCGTGGACGGCAGAGTTACTTATTGAATTGGAATCTTCTGCCGTAGACGGCAGAGTTGCTTTTTTGAATTGGAATCTTCCGCCGTGCACGGCAGAGGTACTTATTGAATTGGAATCGTCCGCCGTGCACGGCAGAGGTACTTATTGAAATGGAATCGTCTGCCATAGATGGCAGAGTAGCTTATTTGAAATGATACCTTCTGCCGTGGACGGCAGATTTGCTTTTTTGAATTAAAACTTCTGCCGTGGACGGCAGAGTTGCTTTGTTGAATAAGAACCTTCTGCCCGAGACGGCAGACTTCCTTATAGAATTGGAATCTTCCGCCGTGCACGGCAGAGTTACTTATTGAATTGGAATCTTCTGCCGTAGACGGCAGAGTAGCTTATTTGAAATGATACCTTCTGCCGTGGACGGCAGATTTGCTTTTTTGAATTAAAACTTCTGCCGTGGACGGCAGAGTTGCTTTTTTGAATTGGAATCTTCCGCCGTGCACGGCAGAGGTACTTATTGAATTGGAATCGTCCGCCGTGCACGGCAGAGGTACTTATTGAAATGGAATCGTCTGCCATAGATGGCAGAGTAGCTTATTTGAAATGATACCTTCTGCCGTGGACGGCAGATTTGCTTTTTTGAATTAAAACTTCTGCCGTGGACGGCAGAGTTGCTTTGTTGAATAAGAACCTTCTGCCCGAGACGGCAGACTTCCTTATAGAATTGGAATCTTCCGCCGTGCACGGCAGAGTTACTTATTGAATTGGAATCTTCTGCCGTAGACGGCAGAGTAGCTTATTTGAAATGATACCTTCTGCCGTGGACGGCAGATTTGCTTTTTTGAATTAAAACTTCTGCCGTGGACGGCAGACTTCCTTATAGAATTGGATTCTTCCGCCGTGCACGGCAGAGTTACTTATTGAATTGGAATTTTCTGCCGTAGACGGCAGAGTTGCTTTTTTGAATTGGAATCTTCCGCCGTGCACGGCAGAGGTACTTATTGAATTATAATCGTCCGCCGTGCACGGCAGAGGTACTTATTGAAATGGAATCGTCTGCCATAGATGGCAGAGTAGCTTATTTGAAATGATACCTTGTGCCGTGGACGGCAGAGTTGCTTTTTTGAATTAAAACTTCTGCCGTGGACGGCAGAGTTTCTTTGTTGAATAAAAAACTTCTGCCGTAGACGGCAGACTTTGTTATAGAATTGGAATCTTCCGCCGTGCACGGCAGAGTTACTTATTGAATTGGAATCGTCTGCCGTAGACGGCAGAGTTGCTTTTTTGAATTGGAATCTTTCGCCGTGCACGGCAGAGGTACTTATTGAAATGGAATCGTCTGCCGTAGACGGCAGAGTAGCTTATTTAAAATGATACCTTCTGCCGTGGACGGCAGAGTTGCTTTTTTGAATTAAAACTTCTGCCGTGGACGGCAGAGTTGCTTTGTTGAATTGGAATCTTTCGCCGTGCACGGCAGTGTTACTTATTGAATTGGAATCGTCCGCCGTAGACGGCAGAGTAGCTTATTTGAAATGGTATCTTTTGCCGTGAACGGCAGAGTTACTTTTTTGAATTAAAACTTATGCCGTGGACGGCAGAGTTGCTTTGTTGAATAAGAACCTTCTGCCGTAGACGGAAGACTTCCTTATAGAATTGGATTCTTCCGCCGTGCACGGCAGAGTTACTTATTGAATAGGAATCTTCTGCCGTAGACGGCAGAGTTGCTTTTTGAATTGGAATCTTCCGCCGTGCACGGCAGAGGTACTTATTGAATTGGAATCGTCCGCCGTTGACGGCAGAGTAGCTTATTTAAAATGATACCTTCTGCCGTGGACGGTAGAGTTGCTTTTTTGAATTAAAACTTCTGCCGTGGACGGCAGAGTTGCTTTGTTGAATAAAAAACTTCTGCCGTAGACGGCAGACTTCCTTATAGAATTGGAATCTTCCGCCGTGCACGGCAGAGTTGCTTATTGAATTGGAATCGTCTGCCGTAGACGGCAGAGTTGCTTTTTTGAATTGGAATCTTTCGCCGTGCACGGCAGAGGTACTTATTGAAATGGAATCGTCTGCCATAGACGGCAGAGTAGCTTATTTGAAATGATACCTTCTGCCGTGGACGGCAGATTTGCTTTTTTGAATTAAAACTTCTGCCGTGGACGGCAGAGTTGCTTTGTTGAATAAGAACCTTCTGCCGTAGACGGCAGACTTCCTTATAGAATTGGAATCTTCCGCCGTGCACGGCAGAGGTACTTATTGAAATGGAATCGTCTGCCGTAGACGGCAGAGTAGCTTATCTGAAATGGTACCTTTTGCCGTGAACGGCAGAGTTACTTTTTTGAATTAAAACTTCTGCCGTGGACGGCAGAGTTGCTTTGTTGAATAAGAACCTTCTGCCGTAGACGGCAGACTTCCTTATAGAATTGGATTCTTCCGCCGTGCACGGCAGAGTTACTTATTGATTTGGAATCTTCTGCCGTAGACGGCAGAGTTGCTTTTTTGAATTGGAATCTTCCGCCGTGCACGGCAGAGGTACTTATTGAATTGGAATCGTCCGCCGTGCACGGCAGAGGTACTTATTGAAATGGAATCGTCTGCCGTAGACGGCAGAGTAGCTTTTCTGAAATGGTACCTTTTGCCGTGAACGGCAGAGTTACTTTTTTGAATTAAAACTTCTGCCGTGGACGGCAGAGTTGCTTTGTTGAATAAGAACCTTCTGCCGTAGACGGCAGACTTCCTTATAGAATTGGAATCTTCCGCCGTGCACGGCAGAGGTACTTATTGAAATGGAATCGTCTGCCGTAGACGGCAGAGTAGCTTATCTGAAATGGTACCTTTTGCCGTGAACGGCAGAGTTACTTTTTTGAATTAAAACTTCCGCCGTGCACGGCAGAGTTACTTATTGAATTGGAATCTTCTGCCGTAGACGGCAGAAATGCTTTTTTGAATTTGAATCTTCCGCCGTGCACGGCAGAGGTAGTTATTGAATTGGAATCGTCCGCCGTTGACGGCAGAGTAGCTTATTTAAAATGATACCTTCTGCCGTGGACGGCAGAGTTACTTATTGAATTGGAATCTTCTGCCGTAGACGGCAGAGTTGCTTTTTTGAATTGGAATCTTCCGCCGTGCACGGCAGAGGTACTTATTGAATTGGAATCGTCCGCCGTGCACGGCAGAGGTACTTATTGAAATGGAATCGTCTGCCATAGATGGCAGAGTAGCTTATTTGAAATGATACCTTCTGCCGTGGACGGCAGATTTGCTTTTTTGAATTAAAACTTCTGCCGTGGACGGCAGAGTTGCTTTGTTGAATAAGAACCTTCTGCCCGAGACGGCAGACTTCCTTATAGAATTGGAATCTTCCGCCGTGCACGGCAGAGTTACTTATTGAATTGGAATCTTCTGCCGTAGACGGCAGAGTAGCTTATTTGAAATGATACCTTCTGCCGTGGACGGCAGATTTGCTTTTTTGAATTAAAACTTCTGCCGTGGACGGCAGAGTTGCTTTGTTGAATAAGAACCTTCTGCCCGAGACGGCAGACTTCCTTATAGAATTGGATTCTTCCGCCGTGCACGGCAGAGTTACTTATTGAATTGGAATCTTCTGCCGTAGACGGCAGAGTTGCTTTTTTGAATTGGAATCTTCCGCCGTGCACGGCAGAGGTACTTATTGAATTGGAATCGTCCGCCGTGCACGGCAGAGGTACTTATTGAAATGGAATCGTCTGCCATAGATGGCAGAGTAGCTTATTTGAAATGATACCTTCTGCCGTGGACGGCAGATTTGCTTTTTTGAATTAAAACTTCTGCCGTGGACGGCAGAGTTGCTTTGTTGAATAAGAACCTTCTGCCCGAGACGGCAGACTTCCTTATAGAATTGGAATCTTCCGCCGTGCACGGCAGAGTTACTTATTGAGATGGAATCGTCTGCCGTAGACGGCAGAGTTGCTTTTTTGAATTGGAATCTTCCGCCGTGCACGGCAGAGGTACTTATTGAAATGGAATCGTCTGCCGTAGACGGCAGAGTAGCTTATCTGAAATGGTACCTTTTGCCGTGAACGGCAGAGTTACTTTTTTGAATTAAAACTTCTGCCGTGGACGGCAGAGTTGCTTTGTTGAATAAAAAACTTCTGCCGTAGACGGCAGACTTCCTTATAGAATTGGAATCTTCCGCCGTGCACGGCAGAGTTGCTTATTGAATTGGAATCGTCTGCCGTAGACGGCAGAGTTGCTTTTTTGAATGGGAATCTTTCGCCGTGCACGGCAGAGGTACTTATTGAAATGGAATCGTCTGCCATAGACGGCAGAGTAGCTTATTTGAAATGATACCTTCTGCCGTGGACGGCAGATTTGCTTTTTTGAATTAAAACTTCTGCCGTGGACGGCAGAGTTGCTTTGTTGAATAAGAACCTTCTGCCGTAGACGGCAGACTTCCTTATAGAATTGGAATCTTCCGCCGTGCACGGCAGAGTTACTTATTGAGATGGAATCGTCTGCCGTAGACGGCAGAGTTGCTTTTTTGAATTCGAATCTTCCGCCGTGCACGGCAGAGGTACTTATTGAAATGGAATCGTCTGCCGTAGACGGCAGAGTAGCTTATCTGAAATGGTACCTTTTGCCGTGAACGGCAGAGTTACTTTTTTGAATTAAAACTTCTGCCGTGGACGGCAGAGTTGCTTTGTTGAATAAGAACCTTCTGCCGTAGACGGCAGACTTCCTTATAGAATTGGATTCTTCCGCCGTGCACGGCAGAGTTACTTATTGAATTGGAATCTTCTGCCGTAGACGGCAGAGTTGCTTTTTTGAATTGGAATCTTCCGCCGTGCACGGCAGAGGTACTTATTGAATTGGAATCGTCCGCCGTGCACGGCAGAGGTACTTATTGAAATGAAATCGTCTGCCGTAGACGGCAGAGTAGCTTTTCTGAAATGGTACCTTTTGCCGTGAACGGCAGAGTTACTTTTTTGAATTAAAATTTTCTGCCGTGGACGGCAGAGTTGCTTTGTTGAATAAGAACCTTCTGCCGTAGACGGCAGACTTCCTTATAGAATTGGAATCTTCCGCCGTGCACGGCAGAGTTACTTATTGAATTGGAATCGTCTGCCGTAGACGGCAGAGTTGCTTTTTTGAATTGGAATCTTCCGCCGTGCACGGCAGAGGTACTTATTGAAATGGAATCGTCTGCCGTAGACGGCAGAGTAGCTTATCTGAAATGGTACCTTTTGCCGTGAACGGCAGAGTTACTTTTTTGAATTAAAACTTCCGCCGTGCACGGCAGAGTTACTTATTGAATTGGAATCTTCTGCCGTAGACGGCAGAAATGCTTTTTTGAATTGGAATCTTCCGCCGTGCACGGCAGAGGTAGTTATTGAATTGGAATCGTCCGCCGTTGACGGCAGAGTAGCTTATTTAAAATGATACCTTCTGCCGTGGACGGCAGAGTTGCTTTTTTGAATTAAAACTTCTGCCGTGGACGGCAGAGTTGCTTTGTTGAATAAGAACCTTCTGCCGTAGACGGCAGACTTCCTTATAGAATTGGATTCTTCCGCCGTGCACGGCAGAGTTACTTATTGAATTGGAATTTTCTGCCGTAGACGGCAGAGTTGCTTTTTTGAATTGGAATCTTCCGCCGTGCACGGCAGAGGTACTTATTGAATTATAATCGTCCGCCGTGCACGGCAGAGGTACTTATTGAAATGGAATCGTCTGCCATAGATGGCAGAGTAGCTTATTTGAAATGATACCTTGTGCCGTGGACGGCAGATTTGCTTTTTTGAATTAAAACTTCTGCCGTGGACGGCAGAGTTGCTTTGTTGAATAAGAACCTTCTGCCGTAGACGGCAGACTTCCTTATAGAATTGGAATCTTCCGCCGTGCACGGCAGAGTTACTTATTGAGATGGAATCGTCTGCCGTAGACGGCAGAGTTGCTTTTTTGAATTGGAATCTTCCGCCGTGCACGGCAGAGGTACTTATTGAAATGGAATCGTCTGCCGTAGATGGCAGAGTAGCTTATCTTAAATGGTACCTTTTGCCGTGAACGGCAGAGTTACTTTTTTTAATTAAAACTTCAGCCGTGGACGGCAGAGTTGCTTTGTTGAATAAGAACCTTCTGCCGTAGACGGCAGACTTCCTTATAGAATTGGATTCTTCCGCCGTGCACGGCAGAGTTACTTATTGAATTGGAATCTTCTGCCGTAGACGGCAGAGTTGCTTTTTTGAATTGTAATCTTCCGCCGTGCACGGCAGAGGTACTTATTGAATTGGAATCGTCCGCCGTGCACGGCAGAGGAACTTATTGAAATGGAATCGTCTGCCGTAGACGGCAGAGTAGCTTTTCTGAAATGGTACCTTTTGCCGTGAACGGCAGAGTTACTTTTTTGAATTAAAACTTCTGCCGTGGACGGCAGAGTTGCTTTGTTGAATAAGAACCTTCTGCCGTAGACGGCAGACTGCCTTATAGAATTGGAATCTTCCGCCGTGCACGGCAGAGTTACTTATTGAATTGGAATCGTCTGCCGTAGACAGCAGAGTTGCTTTTTTGAATTGGAATCTTCCGCCGTGCACGGCAGAGGTACTTATTGAATTGGAATCGTCTGCCGTAGACGGCAGAGTAGCTTATCTGAAATGGTACCTTTTGCCGTGAACGGCAGAGTTACTTTTTTGAATTAAAACTTCTGCCGTGGACGGCAGAGTTGCTTTGTTGAATTGGAATCTTCCGCCATGCACGGCAGTGTTACTTATTGAATTGGAATCGTCCGCCGTAGACGGCAGAGTAGCTTATTTGAAATGGTATCTTTTGCCGTGAACGGCAGAGTTACTTTTTTGAATTAAAACTTATGCCGTGGACGGCAGAGTTGCTTTGTTGAATAAGAACCTTCTGCCGTAGACGGCAGACTTCCTTATAGAATTGGATTCTTCCGCCGTGCACGGCAGAGTTACTTATTGAATTGGAATCTTCTGCCGTAGACGGCAGAGTTGCTTTTTTGAATTGGAATCTTCCGCCGTGCACGGCAGAGGTACTTATTGAAATTGAATCGTCTGCCGTAGACGGCAGAGTAGCTTATCTGAAATGGTACCTTTTGCCGTGAACGGCAGAGTTACTTTTTTGAATTAAAACTTCTGCCGTGGACGGCAGAGTTGCTTTGTTGAATAAGAACCTTCTGCCGTAGACGGCAGACTTCCTTATAGAATTGGAATCTTCCGCCGTGCACGGCAGTGTTACTTTTTGAATTGGAATCGTCTGCCGTAGACGGCAGACTTCCTTATAGAATTGTTATCTTTCGCCGTGCACGGCAGAGTTACTTTTTGAAATGGAATCGTCTGCCGTGGACGGCAGAGTAGCTTATTTGAAATGGTACCTTTTGCCGTGAACGGCAGAGTTACTTTTTTGAATTAAAACTTCTGCCGTGGACGGCAGAGTTGCTTTGTTGAATTGGAATCTTCCGCCATGCACGGCAGTGTTACTTATTGAATTGGAATCGTCCGCCGTAGACGGCAGAGTAGCTTATTTGAAATGGTATCTTTTGCCGTGAACGGCAGAGTTACTTTTTTGAATTAAAACATATGCCGTGGACGGCAGAGTTGCTTTGTTGAATAAGAACCTTCTGCCGTAGACGGCAGACTTCCTTATAGAATTGGATTCTTCCGCCGTGCACGGCGGAGTTACTTATTGAATTGGAATCGTCTGCCGTAGACGGCAGAGTTGCTTTTTTGAATAAGAATCTTCCGCCGTGCACGGCAGAGCTACTTATTGAATTGGAATCGTCCGCCGTTGACGGCAGAGTAGCTTATTTAAAATAATACCTTCTGCCGTGGACGGCAGAGTTGCTTTTTTGAATTAAAACTTCTGCCGTGGAAGGCAGAGTTGCTTTGTTGAATAAGAACCTTCTGCCGTAGACGGCAGACTTCCTTAAAGAATTGGAATCTTCCGCCGTGCACGGCAGAGTAACTTATTGAATTGGAATCGTCTGCCGTAGACGGCAGAGTTGCTTTTTTGAATTGGAATCTTCCGCCGTGCACGGCAGAGTTACTTATTGAATTGGAATCGTCTGCCGTAGACGGCAGAGTTGCTTTTTTGAAATGATACCTTCTGCCGTGGACGGCAGAGTTGCTTTTTTGAATTAAAACTTCTGCCGTGGACGGCAGAGTTGCTTTGTTGAATAAGAACCTTCTGCCGTAGACGGCAGACTTCCTTATAGAATTGGAATCTTCCGCCGTGCACGGCAGAGTTACTTATTGAATTGGAATCGTCTGCCGTAGACGGCAGACTTACTTATAGAATTGTAATCTTTCGCCGTGCACGGCAGAGTTACTTATTGAATTGGAATCGTTAGCCGTGGACGGCAGAGTAGCTTATTTGAAATGATACCTTCTGCCGTGGACGGCAGAGTTGCTTTTTTGAATTAAAACTTCTGCCGTGGACGGCAGAGTTGCTTTGTTGAATAAGAACCTTCTGCCGTAGACGGCAGACTTCCTTATAGAATTGGAATCTTCCGCCGTGCACGGCAGAGTTACTTATTGAATTGGAATCGTCTGCCGTAGACGGCAGACTTACTTATAGAATTGTAATCTTCCGCCGTGCACGGCAGAGTTACTTATTGAATTGGAATCGTCTGCCGTAGACGGCAGAGTAGCTTATTTGAAATGATACCTTCTGCCGTGGACGGCAGAGTTGCTTTTTTGAATTAAAACTTCTGCCGTGGACGGCAGAGTTGCTTTGTTGAATAAGAACCTTCTGCCGTAGACGGCAGACTTCCTTATAGAATTGGAATCTTCCGCCGTGCACGGCAGAGTTACTTATTGAATTGGAATCGTCTGCCGTAGACGGCAGAGTTGCTTTTTTGAATTGGATTCTTCCGCCGTGCACGGCAGAGGTACTTATTGAAATGGAATCGTCTGCCGTAGACGGCAGAGTAGCTTATCTGAAATGGTACCTTTTGCCGTGAACGGCAGAGTTACTTTTTTGAATTAAAACTTCTGCCGCGGACGGCAGAGTTGCTTTGTTGAATAAGAACCTTCTGCCGTAGACGGCAGACTTCCTTATAGAATTGGATTCTTCCGCCGTGCACGGCAGAGTTACTTATTTAATTGGAATCTTCTGCCGTAGACGGCAGAGTTGCTTTTTTGAATTGGAATCTTCCGCCGTGGACGGCAGAGGTACTTATTGAATTGGAATCGTCCGCCGTTGACGGCAGAGTAGCTTATTTAAAATGATAACTTCTGCCGTGGACGGCAGAGTTGCTTTTTTGAATTAAAACTTCTGCCGTGGACGGCAGAGTTGCTTTGTTGAATAAAAAACTTCTGCCGTAGACGGCAGACTTCCTTATAGAATTAGAATCTTCCGCCGTGCACGGCAGAGTTACTTATTGAATTGGAATCGTCTGCCGTAGACAGCAGAGTTGCTTTTTTGAATTGGAATCTTCCGCCGTGCACGGCAGAGGTACTTATTGAAATGGAATCGTCTGCCGTAGACGGCAGAGTAGCTTATCTGAAATGGTACCTTTTGCCGTGAACGGCAGAGTTACTTTTTTGAATTAAAACTTCTGCCGTGGACGGCAGAGTTGCTTTGTTGAATTGGAATCTTCCGCCATGCACGGCAGTGTTACTTATTGAATTGGAATCGTCCGCCGTAGACGGCAGAGTAGCTTATTTGAAATGGTATCTTTTGCCGTGAACGGCAGAGTTACTTTGTTGAATTAAAACTTATGCCGTGGACGGCAGAGTTGCTTTGTTGAATAAGAACCTTCTGCCGTAGACGGCAGACTTCCTTATAGAATTGGATTCTTCCGCCGTGCACGGCAGAGTTACTTATTGAATTGGAATCTTCTGCCGTAGACGGCAGAGTTGCTTTTTTGAATTGGAATCTTCCGCCGTGCACGGCAGAGGTACTTATTGAATAGGAATTGTCTGCCGTAGACGGCAGAGTTGCTTTTTTGAATTGGAATCTTTCGCCGTGCACGGCAGAGGTACTTATTGAAATGGAATCGTCTGCCGTAGACGGCAGAGTAGCTTATTTGAAATGATACCTTCTGCCGTGGACGGCAGAGTTGCTTTTTTGAATTAAAACTTCTGCCGTGGACGGCAGAGTTGCTTTGTTGAATAAGAACCTTCTGCCGTAGACGGCAGACTTCCTTATAGAATTAGAATCTTCCGCCGTGCACGGCAGAGTTACTTATTGAATTGGAATCGTCTGCCGTAGACAGCAGAGTTGCGTTTTTGAATTGGAATCTTCCGCCGTGCACGGCAGAGGTACTTATTGAAATGGAATCGTCTGCCGTAGACGGCAGAGTAGCTTATCTGAAATGGTACCTTTTGCCGTGAACGGCAGAGTTACTTTTTTGAATTAAAACTTCTGCCGTGGACGGCAGAGTTGCTTTGTTGAATAAGAACCTTCTGCCGTAGACGGCAGACTTCCTTATAGAATTGGATTCTTCCGCCGTGCACGGCAGAGTTACTTATTGAATTGGAATCTTCTGCCGTAGACGGCAGAGTTGCTTTTTTGAATTGGAATCTTCCGCTGTGCACGGCAGAGGTACTTATTGAATTGGAATCGTCTGCCGTAGACGGCAGAGTAGCTTATTTGATATGATACCTTCTGCCGTGGACGGCAGAGTTGCTTTGTTGAATAAGAACCTTCTGCCGTAGACGGCAGACTTCCTTATAGAATTGGATTCTTCCGCCGTGCACGGCAGAGTTACTTATTGAATTGGAATCTTCTGCCGTAGACGGCAGAGTTGCTTTGTTGAATTGAAATCTTCCGCCGTGCACGGCAGTGTTACTTATTGAATTGGAATCGTCCGCCGTAGACGGCAGAGTAGCTTATTTGAAATGGTATCTTTTGCCGTGAACGGCAGAGTTACTTTTTTGAATTAAAACCTCTGCCGTGGACGGCAGAGTTGCTTTGTTGAATAAGAACCTTCTGCCGAAGACGGCAGACTTCCTTATAGAATTGGATTCTTCCGCCGTGCACGGCAGAGTTACTTATTGAATTGGAATCTTCTGCCGTAGACGGCAGAGTTGCTTTTTTGAATTGGAATCTTCCGCCGTGCACGGCAGAGATACTTATTGAATTGGAATCGTCTGCCGTAGACGGCAGAGTAGCTTATTTGAAATGATACCTTCTGCCGTGGACGGCAGAGTTGCTTTTTTGAATTAAAACTTCTGCCGTGGACGGCAGAGTTGCTTTGTTGAATTGGAATCTTCCGCCGTGCACGTCAGAGTTACTTATTGAATTGGAATCGTCTGCCGTAGACGGCAGAGTAGCTTATTTGAAATGGTACCTTTTGCCGTGAACGGCAGAGTCACTTTTTTGAATTAAAACTTATGCCGTGGACGGCAGAGTTGCTTTGTTGAATAAGAACCTTCTGCCGTAGACGGCAGACTTCCTTAAAGAATTGGAATCTTCCGCCGTGCACGGCAGAGTTACTTATTGAATTGGAATCGTCTGCCGTAGACGGCAGAGTTGCTTTTTTGAATTGGAATCTTCCGCCGTGCACGGCAGAGTTACTTATTGAATTGGAATCGTCTGCCGTAGACGGCAGAGTTGCTTTTTTGAAATGATACTTTCTGCCGTGGACGGCAGAGTTGCTTTTTTGAATTAAAACTTCTGCCGTGGACGGCAGAGTTGCTTTGTTGAATAAGAACCTTCTGCCGTAGACGGCAGACTTCCTTATAGAATTGTAATCTTTCGCCGTGCACGGCAGAGTTACTTATTGAATTGGAATCGTCTGCCGTGGACGGCAGAGTAGCTTATTTGAAATGGTACCTTTTGCCGTGAACGGCAGAGTTACTTTTTTGAATTAAAACTTCTGCCATGGACGGCAGAGTTGCTTTGTTGAATTGGAATCTTCCGCCATGCACGGCAGTGTTACTTATTGAATTGGAATCGTCCGCCGTAGACGGCAGAGTAGCTTATTTGAAATGGTATCTTTTGCCGTGAACGGCAGAGTTACTTTTTTGAATTAAAACTTATGCCGTGGACGGCAGAGTTGCTTTGTTGAATAAGAACCTTCTGCCGTAGACGGCAGACTTCCTTATAGAATTGGATTCTTCCGCCGTGCACGGCAGAGTTACTTATTGAATTGGAATCTTCTGCCGTAGACGGCAGAGTTGCTTTTTTGAATTGGAATCTTCCGCCGTGCACGGCAGAGGTACTTATTGAATAGGAATTGTCTGCCGTAGACGGCAGAGTTGCTTTTTTGAATTGGAATCTTTCGCCGTGCACGGCAGAGGTACTTATTGAAATGGAATCGTCTGCCGTAGACGGCAGAGTAGCTTATTTGAAATGATACCTTCTGCCGTGGACGGCAGAGTTGCTTTTTTGAATTAAAACTTCTGCCGTGGACGGCAGAGTTGCTTTGTTGAATTGGAATCTTCCGCCGTGCACGGCAGAGTTACTTATTGAATTGGAATCGTCTGCCGTAGACGGCAGAGTAGCTTATTTGAAATGGTACCTTTTGCCGTGAACGGCAGAGTCAGTTTTTTGAATTAAAACTTATGCCGTGGACGGCAGAGTTGCTTTGTTGAATAAGAACCTTCTGCCGTAGACGGCAGACTTCCTTAAAGAATTGGAATCTTCCGCCGTGCACGGCAGAGTAACTTATTGAATTGGAATCGTCTGCCGTAGACGGCAGAGTTGCTTTTTTGAATTGGAATCTTCCGCCGTGCACGGCAGAGTTACTTATTGAATTGGAATCGTCTGCCGTAGACGGCAGAGTTGCTTTTTTGAAATGATACCTTCTGCCGTGGACGGCAGAGTTGCTTTTTTGAATTAAAACTTCTGCCGTGGACGGCAGAGTTGCTTTGTTGAATAAGAACCTTCTGCCGTAGACGGCAGACTTCCTTATAGAATTGGAATCTTCCGCCGTGCACGGCAGAGTTACTTATTGAATTGGAATCGTCTGCCGTAGACGGCAGACTTACTTATAGAATTGTAATCTTTCGCCGTGCACGGCAGAGTTACTTATTGAATTGGAATCGTTAGCCGTGGACGGCAGAGTAGCTTATTTGAAATGGTACCTTTTGCCGTGAACGGCAGAGTTATTTTTTTGAATTAAAACTTCTGCCGTGGACGGCAGAGTTGCTTTGTTGAATTGGAATCTTCCGCCATGCACGGCAGTGTTACTTATTGAATTGGAATCGTCCGCCGTAGACGGCAGAGTAGCTTATTTGAAATGGTATCTTTTGCCGTGAACGGCAGAGTTACTTTTTTGAATTAAAACTTATGCCGTGGACGGCAGAGTTGCTTTGTTGAATAAGAACCTTCTGCCGTAGACGGCAGACTTCCTTATAGAATTGGATTCTTCCGCCGTGCACGGCAGAGTTACTTATTGAATTGGAATCTTCTGCCGTAGACGGCAGAGTTGCTTTTTTGAATTGGAATCTTCCGCCGTGCACGGCAGAGGTACTTATTGAATAGGAATTGTCTGCCGTAGACGGCAGAGTTGCTTTTTTGAATTGGAATCTTTCGCCGTGCACGGCAGAGGTACTTATTGAAATGGAATCGTCTGCCGTAGACGGCAGAGTAGCTTATTTGAAATGATACCTTCTGCCGTGGACGGCAGAGTTGCTTTTTTGAATTGGAATCTTCCGCCGTGCACGGCAGAGGTACTTATTGAAATGGAATCGTCTGCCGTAGACGGCAGAGTAGCTTATCTGAAATGGTACCTTTTGCCGTGAACGGCAGAGTTACTTTTTTGAATTAAATCTTCTGCCGTGGACGGCAGAGTTGCTTTGTTGAATTGGAATCTTCCGCCATGCACGGCAGTGTTACTTATTGAATTGGAATCGTCCGCCGTAGACGGCAGAGTAGCTTATTTGAAATGGTATCTTTTGCCGTGAACGGCAGAGTTACTTTGTTGAATTAAAACTTATGCCGTGGACGGCAGAGTTGCTTTGTTGAATAAGAACCTTCTGCCGTAGACGGCAGACTTCCTTATAGAATTGGATTCTTCCGCCGTGCACGGCAGAGTTACTTATTGAATTGGAATCTTCTGCCGTAGACGGCAGAGTTGCTTTTTTGAATTGGAATCTTCCGCCGTGCACGGCAGAGGTACTTATTGAATAGGAATTGTCTGCCGTAGACGGCAGAGTTGCTTTTTTGAATTGGAATCTTTCGCCGTGCACGGCAGAGGTACTTATTGAAATGGAATCGTCTGCCGTAGACGGCAGAGTAGCTTATTTGAAATGATACCTTCTGCCGTGGACGGCAGAGTTGCTTTTTTGAATTAAAACTTCTGCCGTGGACGGCAGAGTTGCTTTGTTGAATAAGAACCTTCTGCCGTAGACGGCAGACTTCCTTATAGAATTGGAATCTTCCGCCGTGCACGGCAGAGTTACTTATTGAATTGGAATCGTCTGCCGTAGACGGCAGAGTTGCTTTTTTGAATTGGAATCTTTCGCCGTGCACGGCAGAGGTACTTATTGAAATGGAATCGTCTGCCGTAGACGGCAGAGTAGCTTATTTAAAATGATACCTTCTGCCGTGGACGGCAGATTGCAAACAAGCTACTCTGCCGTCTACGGCAGACGATTCCAATTCAATAAGTACCTCTGCCGTGCACGGCGGAAGATTCCAATTCAAAAAAGCAACTCTGCCGTCTACGGCAGACGATTCCAATTCAATAAGTAACTCTGCCGTGCACGGCGGAAGATTCCAATTCTATAAGGAAGTCTGCCGTCTACGGCAGAAGGTTCTTATTCAACAAAGCAACTCTGCCGTCCACGGCATAAGTTTTAATTTAAAAAAAGTAACTCTGCCGTTCACGGCAAAAGATACCATTTCAAATAAGCTACTCTGCCGTCTACGGCGGACGATTCCAATTCAATAAGTAACACTGCCGTGCACGGCGGAAGATTCCAATTCAACAAAGCAACTCTGCCGTCCACGGCAGAAGTTTTAATTCAAAAAAGCAACTCTGCCGTCCACGGCAGAAGGTATCATTTTGAATAAGCTACTCTGCCGTCAACGGCGGACGATTCGAATTCAATAGGTACCTCTGCCGTGTACTGCGGAAGATTTCAATTCAAAAAAGCAACTCTGCCGTCTACGGCAGACGATTCCAATTCAATAAGTAACTCTGCCGTGCACGGCGGAAGATTCCAATTCTATAAGGAAGTCTGCCGTCTACGGCAGAAGGTTCTTATTCAACAAAGCAACTCTGCCGTCCACGGCATAAGTTTTAATTCAAAAAAGTAACTCTGCCGTTCACGGCAAAAGATACCATTTCAAATAAGCTACTCTGCCGTCTACAGCGGACGATTCCAATTCAATAAGTAACACTGCCGTGCACGGCGGAAGATTCCAATTCAACAAAGCAACTCTGCCGTCCACGGCAGAAGTTTTAATTCAAAAAAACAATTCTGCCGTCCACGGCAGAAGGTATCATTTCAAATAAGCTACTCTGCCGTCTACGGCAGACGATTCCAATTCAAAAAGTACCTCTGCCGTGCACGGCGGAAGATTCCAATTCAAAAAAGCAACTCTGCCGTCTACGGCAGACGATTTTAATTCAATAAGTAACTCTGCCGTGCACGGCGGAAGATTCCAATTCTATAAGGAAGTCTGCCGTCTACGGCAGAAGGTTCCTTTTCAACAAAGCAACGCTGCCGTCCACGGCATAAGTTTTAATTCAAAAAAGCAATTCTGCCGTCCACGGCAGAAGGTATCATTTCAAATAAGCTACTCTGCCGTCAACGGCGGACGATTCCAATTCAACAAAGCAACTCTGCCGTCAACGGCAGAAGTTTTAATTCAAAAAAACAATTCTGCCGTCCACGGCAGAAGGTATCATTTCAAATAAGCTACTCTGCCGTCTACGGCAGACGATTTCAATTCAAAAAGTACCTCTGCCGTGCACGGCGGAAGATTCCAATTCAAAAAAGCAACTCTGCCGTCTACGGCAGACGATTTTAATTCAATAAGTAACACTGCCGTGCACGGCGGAAGATTCCAATTCTATAAGGAAGTCTGCCGTCTACGGCAGAAGGTTCTTATTCAACAAAGCAACTCTGCCGTCCACGGCATAAGTTTTAATTCAAAAAAGTAACTCTGCCGTCCACGGCAGAAGTTTTAGTTCAAAAAAGCAACTCTGCCGTCCACGGCAGAAGGTATCATTCCAACTAAGCTACTCTGCCGTCTACGGCGGACGATTCCAATTCAATAAGTAACACTGCCGTGCACGGCGGAAGATTCCAATTCAACAAAGCAACCCTGCCGTCCACGGCAGAAGTTTTAGTTCAAAAAAGCAACTCTGCCGTCCACGGCAGAAGGTATCATTCAGACTAAGCTACTCTGCCGTCTTCGGCGGACGATTCCAATTCAATAAGTAACACTGCCGTGCACGGCGGAAGATTCCAATTCAACAAAGCAACTCTGCCGTCCACGGCAGAAGTTTTAATTCAAAAAAGCAATTCTGCCGTTCACGGCAAAAGATACCATTTCAAATAAGCTACTCTGCCGTCTACGGCGGACGATTCCAATTCAATAAGTAACACTGCCGTGCACGGCGGAAGATTCCAATTCAACAAAGCAACTCTGCCGTCCACGGCAGAAGTTTTAATTCAAAAAAGCAATTCTGCCGTCCACGGCAGAAGGTATCATTTCAAATAAGCTACTCTGCCGTCAACGGCGGACGATTCCAATTTAATAAGTACCTCTGCCGGGCACGGCAGAAGGTACCATTTTAAATAAGCTACTCTGCCGTCTACGGCAGACGATTCCAAATCAATAAGTAACTCTGCCGTGCACGGCGGAAGATTCCAATTCTATAAGGAAGTCTGCCGTCTACGGCAGAAGGTTCTTATTCAACAAAGCAACTCTGCCTTCCACGGCAGAAGTTTTAATTCAAAAAAGCAACTCTGCCGTCCACGGCAGAAGGTATTATTTTAAATAAGCTACTCTGCCGTCAACGGCGGACGATTCCAATTCAATAAGTAGCTCTGCCGTGCACGGCGGAAGATTCTTATTCAAAAAAGCAACTCTGCCGTCTACGGCAGACGATTCCAATTCAATAAGTAACTCCGCCGTGCACGGCGGAAGAATCCAATTCTATAAGGAAGTCTGCCGTCTACGGCAGAAGGTTCTTATTCAACAAAGCAACTCTGCCGTCCACGGCATATGTTTTAATTCAAAAAAGTAACTCTGCCGTTCACGGCAAAAGATACCATTTCAAATAAGCTACTCTGCCGTCTACGGCGGACGATTCCAATTCAATAAGTAACACTGCCGTGCACGGCGGAAGATTCCAATTCAACAAAGCAACTCTGCCGTCCACGGCAGAAGTTTTAATTCAAAAAAGCAATTCTGCCGTCCACGGCAGAAGGTATCATTTCAAATAAGCTACTCTGCCGTCAACGGCGGACGATTCCAATTTAATAAGTACCTCTGCCGGGCACGGCAGAAGGTACCATTTTAAATAAGCTACTCTGCCGTCTACGGCAGACGATTCCAAATCAATAAGTAACTCTGCCGTGCACGGCGGAAGATTCCAATTCTATAAGGAAGTCTGCCGTCTACGGCAGAAGGTTCTTATTCAACAAAGCAACTCTGCCTTCCACGGCAGAAGTTTTAATTCAAAAAAGCAACTCTGCCGTCCACGGCAGAAGGTATTATTTTAAATAAGCTACTCTGCCGTCAACGGCGGACGATTCCAATTCAATAAGTAGCTCTGCCGTGCACGGCGGAAGATTCTTATTCAAAAAAGCAACTCTGCCGTCTACGGCAGACGATTCCAATTCAATAAGTAACTCCGCCGTGCACGGCGGAAGAATCCAATTCTATAAGGAAGTCTGCCGTCTACGGCAGAAGGTTCTTATTCAACAAAGCAACTCTGCCGTCCACGGCATATGTTTTAATTCAAAAAAGTAACTCTGCCGTTCACGGCAAAAGATACCATTTCAAATAAGCTACTCTGCCGTCTACGGCGGACGATTCCAATTCAATAAGTAACACTGCCGTGCACGGCGGAAGATTCCAATTCAACAAAGCAACTCTGCCGTCCACGGCAGAAGTTTTAATTCAAAAAAGTAACTCTGCCGTTCACGGCAAAAGGTACCATTTCAAATAAGCTACTCTGCCGTCCACGGCAGACGATTCCATTTCAAAAAGTAACTCTGCCGTGCACGGCGAAAGATAACAATTCTATAAGGAAGTCTGCCGTCTACGGCAGACGATTCCAATTCAAAAAGTAACACTGCCGTGCACGGCGGAAGATTCCAATTCTATAAGGAAGTCTGCCGTCTACGGCAGAAGGTTCTTATTCAACAAAGCAACTCTGCCGTCCACGGCAGAAGTTTTAATTCAAAAAAGCAACTCTGCCGTGCACGGCGAAAGATAACAATTCTATAAGGAAGTCTGCCGTCTACGGCAGACGATTCCAATTCAAAAAGTAACACTGCCGTGCACGGCAGAAGATTCCAATTCTATAAGGAAGTCTGCCGTCTACGGCAGAAGGTTCTTATTCAACAAAGCAACTCTGCCGTCCACGGCAGAAGTTTTAATTCAAAAAAGCAACTCTGCCGTCCACGGCAGAAGGTATCATTTCAAATAAGCTACTCTGCCGTCTACGGCAGACGATTCCAATTCAATAAGTAACTCTGCCGTGCACGGCGGAAGATTCCAATTCTATAAGGAAGTCTGCTGTCTACGGCAGAAGTTTTTTATTCAACAAAGCAACTCTGCCGTCCACGGCAGAAGTTTTAATTCAAAAAAGTAACTCTGCCGTTCACGGCAAAAGGTACCATTTCAGATAAGCTACTCTGCCGTCTACGGCAGACGATTCAATTTCAATAAGTACCTCTGCCGTGCACGGCGGAAGATTCCAATTCAAAAAAGCAACTCTGCTGTCTACGGCAGACGATTCCAATTCAATAAGTAACTCTGCCGTGCACGGCGGAAGATTCTAATTCTATAAGGAAGTCTGCCGTCTACGGCAGAAGGTTCTTATTCAACAAAGCAACTCTGCCGTCCACGGCAGAAGTTTTAATTCAAAAAAGTAACTCTGCCGTTCACGGCAAAAGGTACCATTTCAGATAAGCTACTCTGCCGTCTACGGCAGACGATTCAATTTCAATAAGTACCTCTGCCGTGCACGGCGGAAGATTCCAATTCAAAAAAGCAACTCTGCCGTCTACGGCAGAAGATTCCAATTCAATAAGTAACTCTGCCGTGCACGGCGGAAGAATCCAATTCTATAAGGAAGTCTGCCGTCTACGGCAGAAGGTTCTCATTCAACAAAGCAACTCTGCCGTCCACGGCATAAGTTTTAATTCAAAAAAGTAACTCTGCCGTTCACGGCAAAAGATACCATTTCAAATAAGCTACTCTGCCGTCTACGGCGGACGATTCCAATTCAATAAGTAACACTGCCGTGCATGGCGGAAGATTCCAATTCAACAAAGCAACTCTGCCGTCCACGGCAGAAGTTTTAATTCAAAAAAGTAACTCTGCCGTTTTTGAATTGGAATCTTCCGCCGTGCACGGCAGAGGTACTTATTGAAATTGAATCGTCTGCCGTAGACGGCAGAGTAGCTTATCTGAAATGGTACCTTTTGCCGTGAACGGCAGAGTTACTTTTTTGAATTAAAACTTCTGCCGTGGACGGCAGAGTTGCTTTGTTGAATAAAAAACTTCTGCCGTAGACAGCAGACTTCCTTATAGAATTGGAATCTTCCGCCGTGCACGGCAGAGTTACTTATTGAATTGGAATCGTCTGCCGTAGACGGCAGAGTAGCTTATTTGAAATGATACCTTCTGCCGTGGACGGCAGAGTTGCTTTTTTGAATTAAAACTTCTGCCGTGGACGGCAGAGTTGCTTTGTTGAATAAGAACCTTCTGCCGTAGACGGCAGACTTCCTTATAGAATTGGAATCTTCTGCCGTGCACGGCAGTGTTACTTTTTGAATTGGAATCGTCTGCCGTAGACGGCAGACTTCCTTATAGAATTGTTATCTTTCGCCGTGCACGGCAGAGTTGCTTTTTTGAATTAAAACTTCTGCCGTGGACGGCAGAGTTGCTTTGTTGAATAAGAACCTTCTGCCGTAGACGGCAGACTTCCTTATAGAATTGGAATCTTCCGCCGTGCACGGCAGTGTTACTTTTTGAATTGGAATCGTCTGCCGTAGACGGCAGACTTCCTTATAGAATTGTTATCTTTCGCCGTGCACGGCAGAGTTACTTTTTGAAATGGAATCGTCTGCCGTGGACGGCAGAGTAGCTTATTTGAAATGGTACCTTTTGCCGTGAACGGCAGAGTTACTTTTTTGAATTAAAACTTCTGCCGTGGACGGCAGAGTTGCTTTGTTGAATTGGAATCTTCCGCCGTGCACGGCAGTGTTACTTATTGAATTGGAATCGTCCGCCGTAGACGGCAGAGTAGCTTATTTGAAATGGTATCTTTTGCCGTGAACGGCAGAGTTACTTTTTTGAATTAAAACATATGCCGTGGACGGCAGAGTTGCTTTGTTGAATAAGAACCTTCTGCCGTAGACGGCAGACTTCCTTATAGAATTGGATTCTTCCGCCGTGCACGGCGGAGTTACTTATTGAATTGGAATCGTCTGCCGTAGACGGCAGAGTTGCTTTTTTGAATAAGAATCTTCCGCCGTGCACGGCAGAGCTACTTATTGAATTGGAATCGTCCGCCGTTGACGGCAGAGTAGCTTATTTAAAATAATACCTTCTGCCGTGGACGGCAGAGTTGCTTTTTTGAATTAAAACTTCTGCCGTGGAAGGCAGAGTTGCTTTGTTGAATAAGAACCTTCTGCCGTAGACGGCAGACTTCCTTATAGAATTGGAATCTTCCGCCGTGCACGGCAGAGTTACTTATTGATTTGGAATCGTCTGCCGTAGACGGCAGAGTAGCTTATTTAAAATGGTACCTTCTGCCGTGCCCGGCAGAGGTACTTATTAAATTGGAATCGTCCGCCGTTGACGGCAGAGTAGCTTATTTGAAATGATACCTTCTGCTGTGGACGGCAGAATTGCTTTTTTGAATTAAAACTTCTGCCGTGGACGGCAGAGTTGCTTTGTTGAATTGGAATCTTCCGCCGTGCACGGCAGTGTTACTTATTGAATTGGAATCGTCCGCCGTAGACGGCAGAGTAGCTTATTTGAAATGGTATCTTTTGCCGTGAACGGCAGAATTGCTTTTTTGAATTAAAACTTCTGCCGTGGACGGCAGAGTTGCTTTGTTGAATTGGAATCTTCCGCCGTGCACGGCAGTGTTACTTATTGAATTGGAATCGTCCGCCGAAGACGGCAGAGTAGCTTAGTCTGAATGATACCTTCTGCCGTGGACGGCAGAGTTGCTTTTTTGAACTAAAACTTCTGCCGTGGACGGCAGGGTTGCTTTGTTGAATTGGAATCTTCCGCCGTGCACGGCAGTGTTACTTATTGAATTGGAATCGTCCGCCGTAGACGGCAGAGTAGCTTAGTTGGAATGATACCTTCTGCCGTGGACGGCAGAGTTGCTTTTTTGAACTAAAACTTCTGCCGTGGACGGCAGAGTTACTTTTTTGAATTAAAACTTATGCCGTGGACGGCAGAGTTGCTTTGTTGAATAAGAACCTTCTGCCGTAGACGGCAGACTTCCTTATAGAATTGGAATCTTCCGCCGTGCACGGCAGTGTTACTTATTGAATTAAAATCGTCTGCCGTAGACGGCAGAATTGCTTTTTTGAATTGGAATCTTCCGCCGTGCACGGCAGAGGTACTTTTTGAATTGAAATCGTCTGCCGTAGACGGCAGAGTAGCTTATTTGAAATGATACCTTCTGCCGTGGACGGCAGAATTGTTTTTTTGAATTAAAACTTCTGCCGTTGACGGCAGAGTTGCTTTGTTGAATTGGAATCGTCCGCCGTTGACGGCAGAGTAGCTTATTTGAAATGATACCTTCTGCCGTGGACGGCAGAATTGCTTTTTTGAATTAAAACTTATGCCGTGGACGGCAGCGTTGCTTTGTTGAAAAGGAACCTTCTGCCGTAGACGGCAGACTTCCTTATAGAATTGGAATCTTCCGCCGTGCACGGCAGAGTTACTTATTGAATTAAAATCGTCTGCCGTAGACGGCAGAGTTGCTTTTTTGAATTGGAATCTTCCGCCGTGCACGGCAGAGGTACTTTTTGAATTGGAATCGTCTGCCGTAGACGGCAGAGTAGCTTATTTGAAATGATACCTTCTGCCGTGGACGGCAGAATTGTTTTTTTGAATTAAAACTTCTGCCGTGGACGGCAGAGTTGCTTTGTTGAATTGGAATCTTCCGCCGTGCACGGCAGTGTTACTTATTGAATTGGAATCGTCCGCTGTAGACGGCAGAGTAGCTTATTTGAAATGGTATCTTTTGCCGTGAACGGCAGAGTTACTTTTTTGAATTAAAACTTATGCCGTGGACGGCAGAGTTGCTTTGTTGAATAAGAACCTTCTGCCGTAGACGGCAGACTTCCTTATAGAATTGGAATCTTCCGCCGTGCACGGCAGAGTTACTTATTGAATTGGAATCGTCTGCCGTAGACGGCAGAGTTGCTTTTTTGAATTGAAATCTTCCGCAGTACACGGCAGAGGTACCTATTGAATTCGAATCGTCCGCCGTTGACGGCAGAGTAGCTTATTCAAAATGATACCTTCTGCCGTGGACGGCAGAGTTGCTTTTTTGAATTAAAACTTCTGCCGTGGACGGCAGAGTTGCTTTGTTGAATTGGAATCTTCCGCCGTGCACGGCAGTGTTACTTATTGAATTGGAATCGTCCGCCGTAGACGGCAGAGTAGCTTATTTGAAATGGTATCTTTTGCCGTGAACGGCAGAGTTACTTTTTTTAAATTAAAACTTATGCCGTGGACGGCAGAGTTGCTTTGTTGAATAAGAACCTTCTGCCGTAGACGGCAGACTTCCTTATAGAATTGGAATCTTCCGCCGTGCACGGCAGAGTTACTTATTGAATTGGAATCGTCTGCCGTAGACGGCAGAGTTGCTTTTTTGAATTGGAATCTTCCGCCGTGCACGGCAGAGGTACTTATTGAATTGGAATCGTCTGCCGTAGACGGCAGAGTAGCTTGTTTGAAATGATACCTTCTGCCGTGGACGGCAGAGTTGCTTTTTTGAATTAAAACTTCTGCCGTGGACGGCAGAGTTGCTTTGTTGAATTGGAATCTTCCGCCGTGCACGGCAGTGTTACTTATTGAATTGGAATCGTCCGCCGTAGACGGCAGAGTAGCTTATTTGAAATGGTATCTTTTGCCGTAGACGGCAGACTTCCTTATAGAATTGTAATCTTTCGCCGTGCACGGCAGAGTTACTTATTGAATTGGAATCGTCTGCCATGGACGGCAGAGTAGCTTATTTGAAGTGGTAACTTTTGCCGTGAACGGCAGAGTTACTTTTTTGAATTAAAACTTCTGCCGTGGACGGCAGAAATGCTTTGTTGAATAAGAACCTTCTGCCGTAGACGGCAGACTTCCTTATAGAATTGGAATCTTCCGCCGTGCACGGCAGAGTTACTTATTGAATTGGAATCGTCTGCCGTAGACGGCAGACTTCCTTATAGAATTGTAATCTTTCGCCGTGCACGGCAGAGTTACTTATTGAATTGGAATCGTCTGCCGTGGACGGCAGAGTAGCTTATTTGAAATGGTACCTTTTGCCGTGAACGGCAGAGTTACTTTTTTGAATTAAAACTTCTGCCGTGGACGGCAGAGTTGCTTTGTTGCATTGGAATCTTCCGCCGTGCACGGCAGTGTTACTTATTGAATTGGAATCGTCCGCCGTAGACGGCAGAGTAGCTTATTTGAAATGGTATCTTTTGCCGTGAACGGCAGAGTTACTTTTTTGAATTAAAACTTCTGCCGTGGACGGCAGAGTTGCTTTGTTGAATAAGAACCTTCTGCCGTAGACGGCAGACTTCCTTATAGAATTGGAATCTTCCGCCGTGCACGGCAGAGTTACTTATTGAATTGGAATCGTCTGCCGTAGACGGCAGAGTTGCTTTTTTGAATTGGAATCTTCCGCCGTGCACGGCAGAGGTACTTATTGAATTGGAATCGTCCGCCGTTGACGGCAGAGTAGCTTATTTAAAATGATACCTTCTGCCGTGGACGGCAGAGTTGCTTTTTTGAATTAAAACTTCTGCCGTGGACGGCAGAGTTGCTTTGTTGAATAAAAAACTTCTGCCGTAGACGGCAGACTTTCTTATAGAATTGGAATCTTCCGCCGTGCACGGCAGAGTTACTTATTGAATTGGAATCGTCTGCCGTAGACGGCAGAGTTGCTTTTTTGAATTGGAATCTTTCGCCGTGCACGGCAGAGGTACTTATTGAAATGGAATCGTCTGCCGTAGACGGCAGAGTAGCTTATTTGAAATGATACCTTCTGCCGTGGACGGCAGAGTTGCTTTTTTGAATTAAAACTTCTGCCGTGGACGGCAGAGTTGCTTTGTTGAATTGGAATCTTTCGCCGTGCACGGCAGTGTTACTTATTGAATTGGAATCGTCCGCCGTAGACGGCAGAGTAGCTTATTTGAAATGGTATCTTTTGCCGTGAACGGCAGAGTTACTTTTTTGAATTAAAACTTATGCCGTGGACGGCAGAGTTGCTTTGTTGAATAAGAACCTTCTGCCGTAGACGGAAGACTTCCTTATAGAATTGGATTCTTCCGCCGTGCACGGCAGAGTTACTTATTGAATAGGAATCTTCTGCCGTAGACGGCAGAGTTGCTTTTTTGAATTGGAATCTTCCGCCGTGCACGGCAGAGGTACTTATTGAATTGGAATCGTCCGCCGTTGACGGCAGAGTAGCTTATTTAAAATGATACCTTCTGCCGTGGACGGCAGAGTTGCTTTTTTGAATTAAAACTTCTGCCGTGCACGGCAGAGTTACTTATTGAATTGGAATCGTCTGCCGTAGACGGCAGACTTCCTTATAGAATTGTAATCTTTCGCCGTGCACGGCAGAGTTACTTATTGAATTGGAATCGTCTGCCGTGGACGGCAGAGTAGCTTATTTGAAATGGTACCTTTTGCCGTGAACGGCAGAGTTACTTTTTTGAATTAAAACTTCTGCCGTGGACGGCAGAGTTGCTTTGTTGAATTGGAATCTTCCGCCGTGCTCGGCAGTGTTACTTATTGAATTGGAATCGTCCGCCGTAGACGGCAGAGTAGCTTATTTGAAATGGTATCTTTTGCCGTGAACGGCAGAGTTACTTTTTTGAATTAAAACTTCTGCCGTGGACGGCAGAGTTGCTTTGTTGAATAAGAACCTTCTGCCGTAGACGGCAGACTTCCTTATAGAATTGGAATCTTCCGCCGTGCACGGCAGAGTTACTTATTGAATTGGAATCGTCTGCCGTAGACGGCAGAGTTGCTTTTTTGAATTGGAATCTTCCGCCGTGCACGGCAGAGGTACTTATTGAATTGGAATCGTCCGCCGTTGACGGCAGAGTAGCTTATTTAAAATGATACCTTCTGCCGTGGACGGCAGAGTTGCTTTTTTGAATTAAAACTTCTGCCGTGGACGGCAGAGTTTCTTTGTTGAATAAAAAACTTCTGCCGTAGACGGCAGACTTTGTTATAGAATTGGAATCTTCCGCCGTGCACGGCAGAGTTACTTATTGAATTGGAATCGTCTGCCGTAGACGGCAGAGTTGCTTTTTTGAATTGGAATCTTTCGCCGTGCACGGCAGAGGTACTTATTGAAATGGAATCGTCTGCCGTAGACGGCAGAGTAGCTTATTTAAAATGATACCTTCTGCCGTGGACGGCAGAGTTGCTTTTTTGAATTAAAACTTCTGCCGTGGACGGCAGAGTTGCTTTGTTGAATTGGAATCTTTCGCCGTGCACGGCAGTGTTACTTATTGAATTGGAATCGTCCGCCGTAGACGGCAGAGTAGCTTATTTGAAATGGTATCTTTTGCCGTGAACGGCAGAGTTACTTTTTTGAATTAAAACTTATGCCGTTGACGGCAGAGTTGCTTTGTTGAATAAGAACCTTCTGCCGTAGACGGAAGACTTCCTTATAGAATTGGATTCTTCCGCCGTGCACGGCAGAGTTACTTATTGAATAGGAATCTTCTGCCGTAGACGGCAGAGTTGCTTTTTTGAATTGGAATCTTCCGCCGTGCACGGCAGAGGTACTTATTGAATTGGAATCGTCCGCCGTTGACGGCAGAGTAGCTTATTTAAAATGATACCTTCTGCCGTGGACGGTAGAGTTGCTTTTTTGAATTAAAACTTCTGCCGTGGACGGCAGAGTTGCTTTGTTGAATAAAAAACTTCTGCCGTAGACGGCAGACTTCCTTATAGAATTGGAATCTTCCGCCGTGCACGGCAGAGTTACTTATTGAATTGGAATCGTCTGCCGTAGACGGCAGACTTACTTATAGAATTGTAATCTTCCGCCGTGCACGGCAGAGTTACTTATTGAATTGGAATCGTCTGCCGTAGACGGCAGAGTAGCTTATTTGAAATGATACCTTCTGCCGTGGACGGCAGAGTTGCTTTTTTGAATTAAAACTTCTGCCGTGGACGGCAGAGTTGCTTTGTTGAATAAGAACCTTCTGCCGTAGACGGCAGACTTCCTTATAGAATTGGAATCTTCCGCCGTGCACGGCAGAGTTACTTATTGAATTGGAATCGTCTGCCGTAGACGGCAGAGTTGCTTTTTTGAATTGGATTCTTCCGCCGTGCACGGCAGAGGTACTTATTGAAATGGAATCGTCTGCCGTAGACGGCAGAGTAGCTTATCTGAAATGGTACCTTTTGCCGTGAACGGCAGAGTTACTTTTTTGAATTAAAACTTCTGCCGCGGACGGCAGAGTTGCTTTGTTGAATAAGAACCTTCTGCCGTAGACGGCAGACTTCCTTATAGAATTGGATTCTTCCGCCGTGCACGGCAGAGTTACTTATTGAATTGGAATCTTCTGCCGTAGACGGCAGAGTTGCTTTTTTGAATTGGAATCTTCCGCCGTGGACGGCAGAGGTACTTATTGAATTGGAATCGTCCGCCGTTGACGGCAGAGTAGCTTATTTAAAATGATAACTTCTGCCGTGGACGGCAGAGTTGCTTTTTTGAATTAAAACTTCTGCCGTGGACGGCAGAGTTGCTTTGTTGAATAAAAAACTTCTGCCGTAGACGGCAGACTTCCTTATAGAATTAGAATCTTCCGCCGTGCACGGCAGAGTTACTTATTGAATTGGAATCGTCTGCCGTAGACAGCAGAGTTGCTTTTTTGAATTGGAATCTTCCGCCGTGCACGGCAGAGGTACTTATTGAAATGGAATCGTCTGCCGTAGACGGCAGAGTAGCTTATCTGAAATGGTACCTTTTGCCGTGAACGGCAGAGTTACTTTTTTGAATTAAAACTTCTGCCGTGGACGGCAGAGTTGCTTTGTTGAATTGGAATCTTCCGCCATGCACGGCAGTGTTACTTATTGAATTGGAATCGTCCGCCGTAGACGGCAGAGTAGCTTATTTGAAATGGTATCTTTTGCCGTGAACGGCAGAGTTACTTTGTTGAATTAAAACTTATGCCGTGGACGGCAGAGTTGCTTTGTTGAATAAGAACCTTCTGCCGTAGACGGCAGACTTCCTTATAGAATTGGATTCTTCCGCCGTGCACGGCAGAGTTACTTATTGAATTGGAATCTTCTGCCGTAGACGGCAGAGTTGCTTTTTTGAATTGGAATCTTCCGCCGTGCACGGCAGAGGTACTTATTGAATAGGAATTGTCTGCCGTAGACGGCAGAGTTGCTTTTTTGAATTGGAATCTTTCGCCGTGCACGGCAGAGGTACTTATTGAAATGGAATCGTCTGCCGTAGACGGCAGAGTAGCTTATTTGAAATGATACCTTCTGCCGTGGACGGCAGAGTTGCTTTTTTGAATTAAAACTTCTGCCGTGGACGGCAGAGTTGCTTTGTTGAATAAGAACCTTCTGCCGTAGACGGCAGACTTCCTTATAGAATTAGAATCTTCCGCCGTGCACGGCAGAGTTACTTATTGAATTGGAATCGTCTGCCGTAGACAGCAGAGTTGCGTTTTTGAATTGGAATCTTCCGCCGTGCACGGCAGAGGTACTTATTGAAATGGAATCGTCTGCCGTAGACGGCAGAGTAGCTTATCTGAAATGGTACCTTTTGCCGTGAACGGCAGAGTTACTTTTTTGAATTAAAACTTCTGCCGTGGACGGCAGAGTTGCTTTGTTGAATAAGAACCTTCTGCCGTAGACGGCAGACTTCCTTATAGAATTGGATTCTTCCGCCGTGCACGGCAGAGTTACTTATTGAATTGGAATCTTCTGCCGTAGACGGCAGAGTTGCTTTTTTGAATTGGAATCTTCCGCTGTGCACGGCAGAGGTACTTATTGAATTGGAATCGTCTGCCGTAGACGGCAGAGTAGCTTATTTGATATGATACCTTCTGCCGTGGACGGCAGAGTTGCTTTGTTGAATAAGAACCTTCTGCCGTAGACGGCAGACTTCCTTATAGAATTGGATTCTTCCGCCGTGCACGGCAGAGTTACTTATTGAATTGGAATCTTCTGCCGTAGACGGCAGAGTTGCTTTGTTGAATTGAAATCTTCCGCCGTGCACGGCAGTGTTACTTATTGAATTGGAATCGTCCGCCGTAGACGGCAGAGTAGCTTATTTGAAATGGTATCTTTTGCCGTGAACGGCAGAGTTACTTTTTTGAATTAAAACCTCTGCCGTGGACGGCAGAGTTGCTTTGTTGAATAAGAACCTTCTGCCGAAGACGGCAGACTTCCTTATAGAATTGGATTCTTCCGCCGTGCACGGCAGAGTTACTTATTGAATTGGAATCTTCTGCCGTAGACGGCAGAGTTGCTTTTTTGAATTGGAATCTTCCGCCGTGCACGGCAGAGATACTTATTGAATTGGAATCGTCTGCCGTAGACGGCAGAGTAGCTTATTTGAAATGATACCTTCTGCCGTGGACGGCAGAGTTGCTTTTTTGAATTAAAACTTCTGCCGTGGACGGCAGAGTTGCTTTGTTGAATTGGAATCTTCCGCCGTGCACGTCAGAGTTACTTATTGAATTGGAATCGTCTGCCGTAGACGGCAGAGTAGCTTATTTGAAATGGTACCTTTTGCCGTGAACGGCAGAGTCACTTTTTTGAATTAAAACTTATGCCGTGGACGGCAGAGTTGCTTTGTTGAATAAGAACCTTCTGCCGTAGACGGCAGACTTCCTTAAAGAATTGGAATCTTCCGCCGTGCACGGCAGAGTTACTTATTGAATTGGAATCGTCTGCCGTAGACGGCAGAGTTGCTTTTTTGAATTGGAATCTTCCGCCGTGCACGGCAGAGTTACTTATTGAATTGGAATCGTCTGCCGTAGACGGCAGAGTTGCTTTTTTGAAATGATACTTTCTGCCGTGGACGGCAGAGTTGCTTTTTTGAATTAAAACTTCTGCCGTGGACGGCAGAGTTGCTTTGTTGAATAAGAACCTTCTGCCGTAGACGGCAGACTTCCTTATAGAATTGTAATCTTTCGCCGTGCACGGCAGAGTTACTTATTGAATTGGAATCGTCTGCCGTGGACGGCAGAGTAGCTTATTTGAAATGGTACCTTTTGCCGTGAACGGCAGAGTTACTTTTTTGAATTAAAACTTCTGCCATGGACGGCAGAGTTGCTTTGTTGAATTGGAATCTTCCGCCATGCACGGCAGTGTTACTTATTGAATTGGAATCGTCCGCCGTAGACGGCAGAGTAGCTTATTTGAAATGGTATCTTTTGCCGTGAACGGCAGAGTTACTTTTTTGAATTAAAACTTATGCCGTGGACGGCAGAGTTGCTTTGTTGAATAAGAACCTTCTGCCGTAGACGGCAGACTTCCTTATAGAATTGGATTCTTCCGCCGTGCACGGCAGAGTTACTTATTGAATTGGAATCTTCTGCCGTAGACGGCAGAGTTGCTTTTTTGAATTGGAATCTTCCGCCGTGCACGGCAGAGGTACTTATTGAATAGGAATTGTCTGCCGTAGACGGCAGAGTTGCTTTTTTGAATTGGAATCTTTCGCCGTGCACGGCAGAGGTACTTATTGAAATGGAATCGTCTGCCGTAGACGGCAGAGTAGCTTATTTGAAATGATACCTTCTGCCGTGGACGGCAGAGTTGCTTTTTTGAATTAAAACTTCTGCCGTGGACGGCAGAGTTGCTTTGTTGAATTGGAATCTTCCGCCGTGCACGGCAGAGTTACTTATTGAATTGGAATCGTCTGCCGTAGACGGCAGAGTAGCTTATTTGAAATGGTACCTTTTGCCGTGAACGGCAGAGTCAGTTTTTTGAATTAAAACTTATGCCGTGGACGGCAGAGTTGCTTTGTTGAATAAGAACCTTCTGCCGTAGACGGCAGACTTCCTTAAAGAATTGGAATCTTCCGCCGTGCACGGCAGAGTAACTTATTGAATTGGAATCGTCTGCCGTAGACGGCAGAGTTGCTTTTTTGAATTGGAATCTTCCGCCGTGCACGGCAGAGTTACTTATTGAATTGGAATCGTCTGCCGTAGACGGCAGAGTTGCTTTTTTGAAATGATACCTTCTGCCGTGGACGGCAGAGTTGCTTTTTTGAATTAAAACTTCTGCCGTGGACGGCAGAGTTGCTTTGTTGAATAAGAACCTTCTGCCGTAGACGGCAGACTTCCTTATAGAATTGGAATCTTCCGCCGTGCACGGCAGAGTTACTTATTGAATTGGAATCGTCTGCCGTAGACGGCAGACTTACTTATAGAATTGTAATCTTTCGCCGTGCACGGCAGAGTTACTTATTGAATTGGAATCGTTAGCCGTGGACGGCAGAGTAGCTTATTTGAAATGGTACCTTTTGCCGTGAACGGCAGAGTTATTTTTTTGAATTAAAACTTCTGCCGTGGACGGCAGAGTTGCTTTGTTGAATTGGAATCTTCCGCCATGCACGGCAGTGTTACTTATTGAATTGGAATCGTCCGCCGTAGACGGCAGAGTAGCTTATTTGAAATGGTATCTTTTGCCGTGAACGGCAGAGTTACTTTTTTGAATTAAAACTTATGCCGTGGACGGCAGAGTTGCTTTGTTGAATAAGAACCTTCTGCCGTAGACGGCAGACTTCCTTATAGAATTGGATTCTTCCGCCGTGCACGGCAGAGTTACTTATTGAATTGGAATCTTCTGCCGTAGACGGCAGAGTTGCTTTTTTGAATTGGAATCTTCCGCCGTGCACGGCAGAGGTACTTATTGAATAGGAATTGTCTGCCGTAGACGGCAGAGTTGCTTTTTTGAATTGGAATCTTTCGCCGTGCACGGCAGAGGTACTTATTGAAATGGAATCGTCTGCCGTAGACGGCAGAGTAGCTTATTTGAAATGATACCTTCTGCCGTGGACGGCAGAGTTGCTTTTTTGAATTAAAACTTCTGCCGTGGACGGCAGAGTTGCTTTGTTGAATAAGAACCTTCTGCCGTGCACGGCAGAGGTACTTATTGAATTGGAATCGTCCGCCGTTGACGGCAGAGTAGCTTATTTAAAATGATAACTTCTGCCGTGGACGGCAGAGTTGCTTTTTTGAATTAAAACTTCTGCCGTGGACGGCAGAGTTGCTTTGTTGAATAAAAAACTTCTGCCGTAGACGGCAGACTTCCTTATAGAATTGGAATCTTCCGCCATGCACGGCAGAGTTACTTATTGAATTGGAATCGTCTGCCGTAGACGGCAGAGTTGCTTTTTTGAATTGGAATCTTTCGCCGTGCACGGCAGAGGTACTTATTGAAATGGAATCGTCTGCCGTAGACGGCAGAGTAGCTTATTTGAAATGATACCTTCTGCCGTGGACGGCAGAGTTGCTTTTTTGAATTAAAACTTCTGCCGTGGACGGCAGAGTTGCTTTGTTGAATAAGAACCTTCTGCCGTAGACGGCAGACTTCCTTATAGAATTAGAATCTTCCGCCGTGCACGGCAGAGTTACTTATTGAATTGGAATCGTCTGCCGTAGACAGCAGAGTTGCTTTTTTGAATTGGAATCTTCCGCCGTGCACGGCAGAGGTACTTATTGAAATGGAATCGTCTGCCGTAGACGGCAGAGTAGCTTATCTGAAATGGTACCTTTTGCCGTGAACGGCAGAGTTACTTTTTTGAATTAAAACTTCTGCCGTGGACGGCAGAGTTGCTTTGTTGAATTGGAATCTTCCGCCATGCACGGCAGTGTTACTTATTGAATTGGAATCGTCCGCCGTAGACGGCAGAGTAGCTTATTTGAAATGGTATCTTTTGCCGTGAACGGCAGAGTTACTTTGTTGAATTAAAACTTATGCCGTGGACGGCAGAGTTGCTTTGTTGAATAAGAACCTTCTGCCGTAGACGGCAGACTTCCTTATAGAATTGGATTCTTCCGCCGTGCACGGCAGAGTTACTTATTGAATTGGAATCTTCTGCCGTAGACGGCAGAGTTGCTTTTTTGAATTGGAATCTTCCGCCGTGCACGGCAGAGGTACTTATTGAATAGGAATTGTCTGCCGTAGACGGCAGAGTTGCTTTTTTGAATTGGAATCTTTCGCCGTGCACGGCAGAGGTACTTATTGAAATGGAATCGTCTGCCGTAGACGGCAGAGTAGCTTATTTGAAATGATACCTTCTGCCGTGGACGGCAGAGTTGCTTTTTTGAATTAAAACTTCTGCCGTGGACGGCAGAGTTGCTTTGTTGAATAAGAACCTTCTGCCGTAGACGGCAGACTTCCTTATAGAATTGGAATCTTCCGCCGTGCACGGCAGAGTTACTTATTGAATTGGAATCGTCTGCCGTAGACGGCAGAGTTGCTTTTTTGAATTGGAATCTTTCGCCGTGCACGGCAGAGGTACTTATTGAAATGGAATCGTCTGCCGTAGACGGCAGAGTAGCTTATTTAAAATGATACCTTCTGCCGTGGACGGCAGATTGCAAACAAGCTACTCTGCCGTCTACGGCAGACGATTCCAATTCAATAAGTACCTCTGCCGTGCACGGCGGAAGATTCCAATTCAAAAAAGCAACTCTGCCGTCTACGGCAGACGATTCCAATTCAATAAGTAACTCTGCCGTGCACGGCGGAAGATTCCAATTCTATAAGGAAGTCTGCCGTCTACGGCAGAAGGTTCTTATTCAACAAAGCAACTCTGCCGTCCACGGCATAAGTTTTAATTTAAAAAAAGTAACTCTGCCGTTCACGGCAAAAGATACCATTTCAAATAAGCTACTCTGCCGTCTACGGCGGACGATTCCAATTCAATAAGTAACACTGCCGTGCACGGCGGAAGATTCCAATTCAACAAAGCAACTCTGCCGTCCACGGCAGAAGTTTTAATTCAAAAAAGCAACTCTGCCGTCCACGGCAGAAGGTATCATTTTGAATAAGCTACTCTGCCGTCAACGGCGGACGATTCGAATTCAATAGGTACCTCTGCCGTGTACTGCGGAAGATTTCAATTCAAAAAAGCAACTCTGCCGTCTACGGCAGACGATTCCAATTCAATAAGTAACTCTGCCGTGCACGGCGGAAGATTCCAATTCTATAAGGAAGTCTGCCGTCTACGGCAGAAGGTTCTTATTCAACAAAGCAACTCTGCCGTCCACGGCATAAGTTTTAATTCAAAAAAGTAACTCTGCCGTTCACGGCAAAAGATACCATTTCAAATAAGCTACTCTGCCGTCTACAGCGGACGATTCCAATTCAATAAGTAACACTGCCGTGCACGGCGGAAGATTCCAATTCAACAAAGCAACTCTGCCGTCCACGGCAGAAGTTTTAATTCAAAAAAACAATTCTGCCGTCCACGGCAGAAGGTATCATTTCAAATAAGCTACTCTGCCGTCTACGGCAGACGATTCCAATTCAAAAAGTACCTCTGCCGTGCACGGCGGAAGATTCCAATTCAAAAAAGCAACTCTGCCGTCTACGGCAGACGATTTTAATTCAATAAGTAACTCTGCCGTGCACGGCGGAAGATTCCAATTCTATAAGGAAGTCTGCCGTCTACGGCAGAAGGTTCCTTTTCAACAAAGCAACGCTGCCGTCCACGGCATAAGTTTTAATTCAAAAAAGCAATTCTGCCGTCCACGGCAGAAGGTATCATTCCAACTAAGCTACTCTGCCGTCTACGGCGGACGATTCCAATTCAATAAGTAACACTGCCGTGCACGGCGGAAGATTCCAATTCAACAAAGCAACCCTGCCGTCCACGGCAGAAGTTTTAGTTCAAAAAAGCAACTCTGCCGTCCACGGCAGAAGGTATCATTCAGACTAAGCTACTCTGCCGTCTTCGGCGGACGATTCCAATTCAATAAGTAACACTGCCGTGCACGGCGGAAGATTCCAATTCAACAAAGCAACTCTGCCGTCCACGGCAGAAGTTTTAATTCAAAAAAGCAATTCTGCCGTTCACGGCAAAAGATACCATTTCAAATAAGCTACTCTGCCGTCTACGGCGGACGATTCCAATTCAATAAGTAACACTGCCGTGCACGGCGGAAGATTCCAATTCAACAAAGCAACTCTGCCGTCCACGGCAGAAGTTTTAATTCAAAAAAGCAATTCTGCCGTCCACGGCAGAAGGTATCATTTCAAATAAGCTACTCTGCCGTCAACGGCGGACGATTCCAATTTAATAAGTACCTCTGCCGGGCACGGCAGAAGGTACCATTTTAAATAAGCTACTCTGCCGTCTACGGCAGACGATTCCAAATCAATAAGTAACTCTGCCGTGCACGGCGGAAGATTCCAATTCTATAAGGAAGTCTGCCGTCTACGGCAGAAGGTTCTTATTCAACAAAGCAACTCTGCCTTCCACGGCAGAAGTTTTAATTCAAAAAAGCAACTCTGCCGTCCACGGCAGAAGGTATTATTTTAAATAAGCTACTCTGCCGTCAACGGCGGACGATTCCAATTCAATAAGTAGCTCTGCCGTGCACGGCGGAAGATTCTTATTCAAAAAAGCAACTCTGCCGTCTACGGCAGACGATTCCAATTCAATAAGTAACTCCGCCGTGCACGGCGGAAGAATCCAATTCTATAAGGAAGTCTGCCGTCTACGGCAGAAGGTTCTTATTCAACAAAGCAACTCTGCCGTCCACGGCATATGTTTTAATTCAAAAAAGTAACTCTGCCGTTCACGGCAAAAGATACCATTTCAAATAAGCTACTCTGCCGTCTACGGCGGACGATTCCAATTCAATAAGTAACACTGCCGTGCACGGCGGAAGATTCCAATTCAACAAAGCAACTCTGCCGTCCACGGCAGAAGTTTTAATTCAAAAAAGTAACTCTGCCGTTCACGGCAAAAGGTACCATTTCAAATAAGCTACTCTGCCGTCCACGGCAGACGATTCCATTTCAAAAAGTAACTCTGCCGTGCACGGCGAAAGATAACAATTCTATAAGGAAGTCTGCCGTCTACGGCAGACGATTCCAATTCAAAAAGTAACACTGCCGTGCACGGCGGAAGATTCCAATTCTATAAGGAAGTCTGCCGTCTACGGCAGAAGGTTCTTATTCAACAAAGCAACTCTGCCGTCCACGGCAGAAGTTTTAATTCAAAAAAGCAACTCTGCCGTGCACGGCGAAAGATAACAATTCTATAAGGAAGTCTGCCGTCTACGGCAGACGATTCCAATTCAAAAAGTAACACTGCCGTGCACGGCAGAAGATTCCAATTCTATAAGGAAGTCTGCCGTCTACGGCAGAAGGTTCTTATTCAACAAAGCAACTCTGCCGTCCACGGCAGAAGTTTTAATTCAAAAAAGCAACTCTGCCGTCCACGGCAGAAGGTATCATTTCAAATAAGCTACTCTGCCGTCTACGGCAGACGATTCCAATTCAATAAGTAACTCTGCCGTGCACGGCGGAAGATTCCAATTCTATAAGGAAGTCTGCTGTCTACGGCAGAAGTTTTTTATTCAACAAAGCAACTCTGCCGTCCACGGCAGAAGTTTTAATTCAAAAAAGTAACTCTGCCGTTCACGGCAAAAGGTACCATTTCAGATAAGCTACTCTGCCGTCTACGGCAGACGATTCAATTTCAATAAGTACCTCTGCCGTGCACGGCGGAAGATTTCAATTCAAAAAAGCAACTCTGCTGTCTACGGCAGACGATTCCAATTCAATAAGTAACTCTGCCGTGCACGGCGGAAGATTCTAATTCTATAAGGAAGTCTGCCGTCTACGGCAGAAGGTTCTTATTCAACAAAGCAACTCTGCCGTCCACGGCAGAAGTTTTAATTCAAAAAAGTAACTCTGCCGTTCACGGCAAAAGGTACCATTTCAGATAAGCTACTCTGCCGTCTACGGCAGACGATTCAATTTCAATAAGTACCTCTGCCGTGCACGGCGGAAGATTCCAATTCAAAAAAGCAACTCTGCCGTCTACGGCAGAAGATTCCAATTCAATAAGTAACTCTGCCGTGCACGGCGGAAGAATCCAATTCTATAAGGAAGTCTGCCGTCTACGGCAGAAGGTTCTCATTCAACAAAGCAACTCTGCCGTCCACGGCATAAGTTTTAATTCAAAAAAGTAACTCTGCCGTTCACGGCAAAAGATACCATTTCAAATAAGCTACTCTGCCGTCTACGGCGGACGATTCCAATTCAATAAGTAACACTGCCGTGCATGGCGGAAGATTCCAATTCAACAAAGCAACTCTGCCGTCCACGGCAGAAGTTTTAATTCAAAAAAGTAACTCTGCCGTTTTTGAATTGGAATCTTCCGCCGTGCACGGCAGAGGTACTTATTGAAATTGAATCGTCTGCCGTAGACGGCAGAGTAGCTTATCTGAAATGGTACCTTTTGCCGTGAACGGCAGAGTTACTTTTTTGAATTAAAACTTCTGCCGTGGACGGCAGAGTTGCTTTGTTGAATAAAAAACTTCTGCCGTAGACAGCAGACTTCCTTATAGAATTGGAATCTTCCGCCGTGCACGGCAGAGTTACTTATTGAATTGGAATCGTCTGCCGTAGACGGCAGAGTAGCTTATTTGAAATGATACCTTCTGCCGTGGACGGCAGAGTTGCTTTTTTGAATTAAAACTTCTGCCGTGGACGGCAGAGTTGCTTTGTTGAATAAGAACCTTCTGCCGTAGACGGCAGACTTCCTTATAGAATTGGAATCTTCTGCCGTGCACGGCAGTGTTACTTTTTGAATTGGAATCGTCTGCCGTAGACGGCAGACTTCCTTATAGAATTGTTATCTTTCGCCGTGCACGGCAGAGTTGCTTTTTTGAATTAAAACTTCTGCCGTGGACGGCAGAGTTGCTTTGTTGAATAAGAACCTTCTGCCGTAGACGGCAGACTTCCTTATAGAATTGGAATCTTCCGCCGTGCACGGCAGTGTTACTTTTTGAATTGGAATCGTCTGCCGTAGACGGCAGACTTCCTTATAGAATTGTTATCTTTCGCCGTGCACGGCAGAGTTACTTTTTGAAATGGAATCGTCTGCCGTGGACGGCAGAGTAGCTTATTTGAAATGGTACCTTTTGCCGTGAACGGCAGAGTTACTTTTTTGAATTAAAACTTCTGCCGTGGACGGCAGAGTTGCTTTGTTGAATTGGAATCTTCCGCCGTGCACGGCAGTGTTACTTATTGAATTGGAATCGTCCGCCGTAGACGGCAGAGTAGCTTATTTGAAATGGTATCTTTTGCCGTGAACGGCAGAGTTACTTTTTTGAATTAAAACATATGCCGTGGACGGCAGAGTTGCTTTGTTGAATAAGAACCTTCTGCCGTAGACGGCAGACTTCCTTATAGAATTGGATTCTTCCGCCGTGCACGGCGGAGTTACTTATTGAATTGGAATCGTCTGCCGTAGACGGCAGAGTTGCTTTTTTGAATAAGAATCTTCCGCCGTGCACGGCAGAGCTACTTATTGAATTGGAATCGTCCGCCGTTGACGGCAGAGTAGCTTATTTAAAATAATACCTTCTGCCGTGGACGGCAGAGTTGCTTTTTTGAATTAAAACTTCTGCCGTGGAAGGCAGAGTTGCTTTGTTGAATAAGAACCTTCTGCCGTAGACGGCAGACTTCCTTATAGAATTGGAATCTTCCGCCGTGCACGGCAGAGTTACTTATTGATTTGGAATCGTCTGCCGTAGACGGCAGAGTAGCTTATTTAAAATGGTACCTTCTGCCGTGCCCGGCAGAGGTACTTATTAAATTGGAATCGTCCGCCGTTGACGGCAGAGTAGCTTATTTGAAATGATACCTTCTGCCGTGGACGGCAGAATTGCTTTTTTGAATTAAAACTTCTGCCGTGGACGGCAGAGTTGCTTTGTTGAATTGGAATCTTCCGCCGTGCACGGCAGTGTTACTTATTGAATTGGAATCGTCCGCCGTAGACGGCAGAGTAGCTTATTTGAAATGGTATCTTTTGCCGTGAACGGCAGAATTGCTTTTTTGAATTAAAACTTCTGCCGTGGACGGCAGAGTTGCTTTGTTGAATTGGAATCTTCCGCCGTGCACGGCAGTGTTACTTATTGAATTGGAATCGTCCGCCGAAGACGGCAGAGTAGCTTAGTCTGAATGATACCTTCTGCCGTGGACGGCAGAGTTGCTTTTTTGAACTAAAACTTCTGCCGTGGACGGCAGGGTTGCTTTGTTGAATTGGAATCTTCCGCCGTTCACGGCAGTGTTACTTATTGAATTGGAATCGTCCGCCGTAGACGGCAGAGTAGCTTAGTTGGAATGATACCTTCTGCCGTGGACGGCAGAGTTGCTTTTTTGAACTAAAACTTCTGCCGTGGACGGCAGAGTTACTTTTTTGAATTAAAACTTATGCCGTGGACGGCAGAGTTGCTTTGTTGAATAAGAACCTTCTGCCGTAGACGGCAGACTTCCTTATAGAATTGGAATCTTCCGCCGTGCACGGCAGTGTTACTTATTGAATTAAAATCGTCTGCCGTAGACGGCAGAGTTGCTTTTTTGAATTGGAATCTTCCGCCGTGCACGGCAGAGGTACTTTTTGAATTGAAATCGTCTGCCGTAGACGGCAGAGTAGCTTATTTGAAATGATACCTTCTGCCGTGGACGGCAGAATTGTTTTTTTGAATTAAAACTTCTGCCGTTGACGGCAGAGTTGCTTTGTTGAATTGGAATCGTCCGCCGTTGACGGCAGAGTAGCTTATTTGAAATGATACCTTCTGCCGTGGACGGCAGAATTGCTTTTTTGAATTAAAACTTATGCCGTGGACGGCAGCGTTGCTTTGTTGAAAAGGAACCTTCTGCCGTAGACGGCAGACTTCCTTATAGAATTGGAATCTTCCGCCGTGCACGGCAGAGTTACTTATTGAATTAAAATCGTCTGCCGTAGACGGCAGAGTTGCTTTTTTGAATTGGAATCTTCCGCCGTGCACGGCAGAGGTACTTTTTGAATTGGAATCGTCTGCCGTAGACGGCAGAGTAGCTTATTTGAAATGATACCTTCTGCCGTGGACGGCAGAATTGTTTTTTTGAATTAAAACTTCTGCCGTGGACGGCAGAGTTGCTTTGTTGAATTGGAATCTTCCGCCGTGCACGGCAGTGTTACTTATTGAATTGGAATCGTCCGCTGTAGACGGCAGAGTAGCTTATTTGAAATGGTATCTTTTGCCGTGAACGGCAGAGTTACTTTTTTGAATTAAAACTTATGCCGTGGACGGCAGAGTTGCTTTGTTGAATAAGAACCTTCTGCCGTAGACGGCAGACTTCCTTATAGAATTGGAATCTTCCGCCGTGCACGGCAGAGTTACTTATTGAATTGGAATCGTCTGCCGTAGACGGCAGAGTTGCTTTTTTGAATTGAAATCTTCCGCAGTACACGGCAGAGGTACCTATTGAATTCGAATCGTCCGCCGTTGACGGCAGAGTAGCTTATTCAAAATGATACCTTCTGCCGTGGACGGCAGAGTTGCTTTTTTGAATTAAAACTTCTGCCGTGGACGGCAGAGTTGCTTTGTTGAATTGGAATCTTCCGCCGTGCACGGCAGTGTTACTTATTGAATTGGAATCGTCCGCCGTAGACGGCAGAGTAGCTTATTTGAAATGGTATCTTTTGCCGTGAACGGCAGAGTTACTTTTTTTAAATTAAAACTTATGCCGTGGACGGCAGAGTTGCTTTGTTGAATAAGAACCTTCTGCCGTAGACGGCAGACTTCCTTATAGAATTGGAATCTTCCGCCGTGCACGGCAGAGTTACTTATTGAATTGGAATCGTCTGCCGTAGACGGCAGAGTTGCTTTTTTGAATTGGAATCTTCCGCCGTGCACGGCAGAGGTACTTATTGAATTGGAATCGTCTGCCGTAGACGGCAGAGTAGCTTGTTTGAAATGATACCTTCTGCCGTGGACGGCAGAGTTGCTTTTTTGAATTAAAACTTCTGCCGTGGACGGCAGAGTTGCTTTGTTGAATTGGAATCTTCCGCCGTGCACGGCAGTGTTACTTATTGAATTGGAATCGTCCGCCGTAGACGGCAGAGTAGCTTATTTGAAATGGTATCTTTTGCCGTAGACGGCAGACTTCCTTATAGAATTGTAATCTTTCGCCGTGCACGGCAGAGTTACTTATTGAATTGGAATCGTCTGCCGTGGACGGCAGAGTAGCTTATTTGAAGTGGTAACTTTTGCCGTGAACGGCAGAGTTACTTTTTTGAATTAAAACTTCTGCCGTGGACGGCAGAAATGCTTTGTTGAATAAGAACCTTCTGCCGTAGACGGCAGACTTCCTTATAGAATTGGAATCTTCCGCCGTGCACGGCAGAGTTACTTATTGAATTGGAATCGTCTGCCGTAGACGGCAGACTTCCTTATAGAATTGTAATCTTTCGCCGTGCACGGCAGAGTTACTTATTGAATTGGAATCGTCTGCCGTGGACGGCAGAGTAGCTTATTTGAAATGGTACCTTTTGCCGTGAACGGCAGAGTTACTTTTTTGAATTAAAACTTCTGCCGTGGACGGCAGAGTTGCTTTGTTGCATTGGAATCTTCCGCCGTGCACGGCAGTGTTACTTATTGAATTGGAATCGTCCGCCGTAGACGGCAGAGTAGCTTATTTGAAATGGTATCTTTTGCCGTGAACGGCAGAGTTACTTTTTTGAATTAAAACTTCTGCCGTGGACGGCAGAGTTGCTTTGTTGAATAAGAACCTTCTGCCGTAGACGGCAGACTTCCTTATAGAATTGGAATCTTCCGCCGTGCACGGCAGAGTTACTTATTGAATTGGAATCGTCTGCCGTAGACGGCAGAGTTGCTTTTTTGAATTGGAATCTTCCGCCGTGCACGGCAGAGGTACTTATTGAATTGGAATCGTCCGCCGTTGACGGCAGAGTAGCTTATTTAAAATGATACCTTCTGCCGTGGACGGCAGAGTTGCTTTTTTGAATTAAAACTTCTGCCGTGGACGGCAGAGTTGCTTTGTTGAATAAAAAACTTCTGCCGTAGACGGCAGACTTTCTTATAGAATTGGAATCTTCCGCCGTGCACGGCAGAGTTACTTATTGAATTGGAATCGTCTGCCGTAGACGGCAGAGTTGCTTTTTTGAATTGGAATCTTTCGCCGTGCACGGCAGAGGTACTTATTGAAATGGAATCGTCTGCCGTAGACGGCAGAGTAGCTTATTTGAAATGATACCTTCTGCCGTGGACGGCAGAGTTGCTTTTTTGAATTAAAACTTCTGCCGTGGACGGCAGAGTTGCTTTGTTGAATTGGAATCTTTCGCCGTGCACGGCAGTGTTACTTATTGAATTGGAATCGTCCGCCGTAGACGGCAGAGTAGCTTATTTGAAATGGTATCTTTTGCCGTGAACGGCAGAGTTACTTTTTTGAATTAAAACTTATGCCGTGGACGGCAGAGTTGCTTTGTTGAATAAGAACCTTCTGCCGTAGACGGAAGACTTCCTTATAGAATTGGATTCTTCCGCCGTGCACGGCAGAGTTACTTATTGAATAGGAATCTTCTGCCGTAGACGGCAGAGTTGCTTTTTTGAATTGGAATCTTCCGCCGTGCACGGCAGAGGTACTTATTGAATTGGAATCGTCCGCCGTTGACGGCAGAGTAGCTTATTTAAAATGATACCTTCTGCCGTGGACGGCAGAGTTGCTTTTTTGAATTAAAACTTCTGCCGTGCACGGCAGAGTTACTTATTGAATTGGAATCGTCTGCCGTAGACGGCAGACTTCCTTATAGAATTGTAATCTTTCGCCGTGCACGGCAGAGTTACTTATTGAATTGGAATCGTCTGCCGTGGACGGCAGAGTAGCTTATTTGAAATGGTACCTTTTGCCGTGAACGGCAGAGTTACTTTTTTGAATTAAAACTTCTGCCGTGGACGGCAGAGTTGCTTTGTTGAATTGGAATCTTCCGCCGTGCTCGGCAGTGTTACTTATTGAATTGGAATCGTCCGCCGTAGACGGCAGAGTAGCTTATTTGAAATGGTATCTTTTGCCGTGAACGGCAGAGTTACTTTTTTGAATTAAAACTTCTGCCGTGGACGGCAGAGTTGCTTTGTTGAATAAGAACCTTCTGCCGTAGACGGCAGACTTCCTTATAGAATTGGAATCTTCCGCCGTGCACGGCAGAGTTACTTATTGAATTGGAATCGTCTGCCGTAGACGGCAGAGTTGCTTTTTTGAATTGGAATCTTCCGCCGTGCACGGCAGAGGTACTTATTGAATTGGAATCGTCCGCCGTTGACGGCAGAGTAGCTTATTTAAAATGATACCTTCTGCCGTGGACGGCAGAGTTGCTTTTTTGAATTAAAACTTCTGCCGTGGACGGCAGAGTTTCTTTGTTGAATAAAAAACTTCTGCCGTAGACGGCAGACTTTGTTATAGAATTGGAATCTTCCGCCGTGCACGGCAGAGTTACTTATTGAATTGGAATCGTCTGCCGTAGACGGCAGAGTTGCTTTTTTGAATTGGAATCTTTCGCCGTGCACGGCAGAGGTACTTATTGAAATGGAATCGTCTGCCGTAGACGGCAGAGTAGCTTATTTAAAATGATACCTTCTGCCGTGGACGGCAGAGTTGCTTTTTTGAATTAAAACTTCTGCCGTGGACGGCAGAGTTGCTTTGTTGAATTGGAATCTTTCGCCGTGCACGGCAGTGTTACTTATTGAATTGGAATCGTCCGCCGTAGACGGCAGAGTAGCTTATTTGAAATGGTATCTTTTGCCGTGAACGGCAGAGTTACTTTTTTGAATTAAAACTTATGCCGTGGACGGCAGAGTTGCTTTGTTGAATAAGAACCTTCTGCCGTAGACGGAAGACTTCCTTATAGAATTGGATTCTTCCGCCGTGCACGGCAGAGTTACTTATTGAATAGGAATCTTCTGCCGTAGACGGCAGAGTTGCTTTTTTGAATTGGAATCTTCCGCCGTGCACGGCAGAGGTACTTATTGAATTGGAATCGTCCGCCGTTGACGGCAGAGTAGCTTATTTAAAATGATACCTTCTGCCGTGGACGGTAGAGTTGCTTTTTTGAATTAAAACTTCTGCCGTGGACGGCAGAGTTGCTTTGTTGAATAAAAAACTTCTGCCGTAGACGGCAGACTTCCTTATAGAATTGGAATCTTCCGCCATGCACGGCAGAGTTGCTTATTGAATTGGAATCGTCTGCCGTAGACGGCAGAGTTGCTTTTTTGAATTGGAATCTTTCGCCGTGCACGGCAGAGGTACTTATTGAAATGGAATCGTCTGCCATAGACGGCAGAGTAGCTTATTTGAAATGATACCGTCTGCCGTGGACGGCAGATTTGCTTTTTTGAATTAAAACTTCTGCCGTGGACGGCAGAGTTGCTTTGTTGAATAAGAACCTTCTGCCGTAGACGGCAGACTTCCTTATAGAATTGGAATCTTCCGCCGTGCACGGCAGAGGTACTTATTGAAATGGAATCGTCTGCCGTAGACGGCAGAGTTACTTTTTTGAATTAAAACTTCTGCCGTGGACGGCAGAGTTGCTTTGTTGAATAAGAACCTTCTGCCGTAGACGGCAGACTTCCTTATAGAATTGGATTCTTCCGCCGTGCACGGCAGAGTTACTTATTGATTTGGAATCTTCTGCCGTAGACGGCAGAGTTGCTTTTTTGAATTGGAATCTTCCGCCGTGCACGGCAGAGGTACTTATTGAATTGGAATCGTCCGCCGTGCACGGCAGAGGTACTTATTGAAATGGAATCGTCTGCCGTAGACGGCAGAGTAGCTTTTCTGAAATGGTACCTTTTGCCGTGAACGGCAGAGTTACTTTTTTGAATTAAAACTTCTGCCGTGGACGGCAGAGTTGCTTTGTTGAATAAGAACCTTCTGCCGTAGACGGCAGACTTCCTTATAGAATTGGAATCTTCCGCCGTGCACGGCAGAGGTACTTATTGAAATGGAATCGTCTGCCGTAGACGGCAGAGTAGCTTATCTGAAATGGTACCTTTTGCCGTGAACGGCAGAGTTACTTTTTTGAATTAAAACTTCCGCCGTGCACGGCAGAGTTACTTATTGAATTGGAATCTTCTGCCGTAGACGGCAGAAATGCTTTTTTGAATTGGAATCTTCCGCCGTGCACGGCAGAGGTAGTTATTGAATTGGAATCGTCCGCCGTTGACGGCAGAGTAGCTTATTTAAAATGATACCTTCTGCCGTGGACGGCAGAGTTGCTTTTTTGAATTAAAACTTCTGCCGTGGACGGCAGAGTTGCTTTGTTGAATAAGAACCTTCTGCCGTAGACGGCAGACTTCCTTATAGAATTGGAATCTTCCGCCGTGCACGGCAGAGGTACTTATTGAAATGGAATCGTCTGCCGTAGACGGCAGAGTAGCTTATCTGAAATGGTACCTTTTGCCGTGAACGGCAGAGTTACTTTTTTGAATTAAAACTTCCGCCGTGCACGGCAGAGTTACTTATTGAATTGGAATCTTCTGCCGTAGACGGCAGAAATGCTTTTTTGAATTGGAATCTTCCGCCGTGCACGGCAGAGGTACTTATTGAATTGGAATCGTCCGCCGTTGACGGCAGAGTAGCTTATTTAAAATGATACCTTCTGCCGTGGACGGCAGAGTTGCTTTTTTGAATTAAAACTTCTGCCGTGCACGGCAGAGTTACTTATTGAATTGGAATCGTCTGCCGTAGACGGCAGACTTCCTTATAGAATTGTAATCTTTCGCCGTGCACGGCAGAGTTACTTATTGAATTGGAATCGTCTGCCGTGGACGGCAGAGTAGCTTATTTGAAATGGTACCTTTTGCCGTGAACGGCAGAGTTACTTTTTTGAATTAAAACTTCTGCCGTGGACGGCAGAGTTGCTTTGTTGAATTGGAATCTTCCGCCGTGCTCGGCAGTGTTACTTATTGAATTGGAATCGTCCGCCGTAGACGGCAGAGTAGCTTATTTGAAATGGTATCTTTTGCCGTGAACGGCAGAGTTACTTTTTTGAATTAAAACTTCTGCCGTGGACGGCAGAGTTGCTTTGTTGAATAAGAACCTTCTGCCGTAGACGGCAGACTTCCTTATAGAATTGGAATCTTCCGCCGTGCACGGCAGAGTTACTTATTGAATTGGAATCGTCTGCCGTAGACGGCAGAGTTGCTTTTTTGAATTGGAATCTTCCGCCGTGCACGGCAGAGGTACTTATTGAATTGGAATCGTCCGCCGTTGACGGCAGAGTAGCTTATTTAAAATGATACCTTCTGCCGTGGACGGCAGAGTTGCTTTTTTGAATTAAAACTTCTGCCGTGGACGGCAGAGTTTCTTTGTTGAATAAAAAACTTCTGCCGTAGACGGCAGACTTTGTTATAGAATTGGAATCTTCCGCCGTGCACGGCAGAGTTACTTATTGAATTGGAATCGTCTGCCGTAGACGGCAGAGTTGCTTTTTTGAATTGGAATCTTTCGCCGTGCACGGCAGAGGTACTTATTGAAATGGAATCGTCTGCCGTAGACGGCAGAGTAGCTTATTTAAAATGATACCTTCTGCCGTGGACGGCAGAGTTGCTTTTTTGAATTAAAACTTCTGCCGTGGACGGCAGAGTTGCTTTGTTGAATTGGAATCTTTCGCCGTGCACGGCAGTGTTACTTATTGAATTGGAATCGTCCGCCGTAGACGGCAGAGTAGCTTATTTGAAATGGTATCTTTTGCCGTGAACGGCAGAGTTACTTTTTTGAATTAAAACTTATGCCGTGGACGGCAGAGTTGCTTTGTTGAATAAGAACCTTCTGCCGTAGACGGAAGACTTCCTTATAGAATTGGATTCTTCCGCCGTGCACGGCAGAGTTACTTATTGAATAGGAATCTTCTGCCGTAGACGGCAGAGTTGCTTTTTTGAATTGGAATCTTCCGCCGTGCACGGCAGAGGTACTTATTGAATTGGAATCGTCCGCCGTTGACGGCAGAGTAGCTTATTTAAAATGATACCTTCTGCCGTGGACGGTAGAGTTGCTTTTTTGAATTAAAACTTCTGCCGTGGACGGCAGAGTTGCTTTGTTGAATAAAAAACTTCTGCCGTAGACGGCAGACTTCCTTATAGAATTGGAATCTTCCGCCATGCACGGCAGAGTTGCTTATTGAATTGGAATCGTCTGCCGTAGACGGCAGAGTTGCTTTTTTGAATTGGAATCTTTCGCCGTGCACGGCAGAGGTACTTATTGAAATGGAATCGTCTGCCATAGACGGCAGAGTAGCTTATTTGAAATGATACCTTCTGCCGTGGACGGCAGATTTGCTTTTTTGAATTAAAACTTCTGCCGTGGACGGCAGAGTTGCTTTGTTGAATAAGAACCTTCTGCCGTAGACGGCAGACTTCCTTATAGAATTGGAATCTTCCGCCGTGCACGGCAGAGGTACTTATTGAAATGGAATCGTCTGCCGTAGACGGCAGAGTTACTTTTTTGAATTAAAACTTCTGCCGTGGACGGCAGAGTTGCTTTGTTGAATAAGAACCTTCTGCCGTAGACGGCAGACTTCCTTATAGAATTGGATTCTTCCGCCGTGCACGGCAGAGTTACTTATTGATTTGGAATCTTCTGCCGTAGACGGCAGAGTTGCTTTTTTGAATTGGAATCTTCCGCCGTGCACGGCAGAGGTACTTATTGAATTGGAATCGTCCGCCGTGCACGGCAGAGGTACTTATTGAAATGGAATCGTCTGCCGTAGACGGCAGAGTAGCTTTTCTGAAATGGTACCTTTTGCCGTGAACGGCAGAGTTACTTTTTTGAATTAAAACTTCTGCCGTGGACGGCAGAGTTGCTTTGTTGAATAAGAACCTTCTGCCGTAGACGGCAGACTTCCTTATAGAATTGGAATCTTCCGCCGTGCACGGCAGAGGTACTTATTGAAATGGAATCGTCTGCCGTAGACGGCAGAGTAGCTTATCTGAAATGGTACCTTTTGCCGTGAACGGCAGAGTTACTTTTTTGAATTAAAACTTCCGCCGTGCACGGCAGAGTTACTTATTGAATTGGAATCTTCTGCCGTAGACGGCAGAAATGCTTTTTTGAATTGGAATCTTCCGCCGTGCACGGCAGAGGTAGTTATTGAATTGGAATCGTCCGCCGTTGACGGCAGAGTAGCTTATTTAAAATGATACCTTCTGCCGTGGACGGCAGAGTTGCTTTTTTGAATTAAAACTTCTGCCGTGGACGGCAGAGTTGCTTTGTTGAATAAGAACCTTCTGCCGTAGACGGCAGACTTCCTTATAGAATTGGATTCTTCCGCCGTGCACGGCAGAGTTACTTATTGAATTGGAATCTTCTGCCGTAGACGGCAGAGTTGCTTTTTTGAATTGGAATCTTCCGCCGTGCACGGCAGAGGTACTTATTGAATTGGAATCGTCCGCCGTGCACGGCAGATGTACTTATTGAAATGGAATCGTCTGCCATAGATGGCAGAGTAGCTTATTTGAAATGATACCTTCTGCCGTGGACGGCAGATTTGCTTTTTTGAATTAAAACTTCTGCCGTGGACGGCAGAGTTGCTTTGTTGAATAAGAACCTTCTGCCCGAGACGGCAGACTTCCTTATAGAATTGGAATCTTTCGCCGTGCACGGCAGAGTTACTTATTGAGATGGAATCGTCTGCCGTAGACGGCAGAGTTGCTTTTTTGAATTGGAATCTTCCGCCGTGCACGGCAGAGGTACTTATTGAAATGGAATCGTCTGCCGTAGACGGCAGAGTAGCTTATCTGAAATGGTACCTTTTGCCGTGAACGGCAGAGTTACTTTTTTGAATTAAAACTTCTGCCGTGGACGGCAGAGTTGCTTTGTTGAATAAAAAACTTCTGCCGTAGACGGCAGACTTCCTTATAGAATTGGAATCTTCCGCCGTGCACGGCAGAGTTGCTTATTGAATTGGAATCGTCTGCCGTAGACGGCAGAGTTGCTTTTTTGAATGGGAATCTTTCGCCGTGCACGGCAGAGGTACTTATTGAAATGGAATCGTCTGCCATAGACGGCAGAGTAGCTTATTTGAAATGATACCTTCTGCCGTGGACGGCAGATTTGCTTTTTTGAATTAAAACTTCTGCCGTGGACGGCAGAGTTGCTTTGTTGAATAAGAACCTTCTGCCGTAGACGGCAGACTTCCTTATAGAATTGGAATCTTCCGCCGTGCACGGCAGAGTTACTTATTGAGATGGAATCGTCTGCCGTAGACGGCAGAGTTGCTTTTTTGAATTCGAATCTTCCGCCGTGCACGGCAGAGGTACTTATTGAAATGGAATCGTCTGCCGTAGACGGCAGAGTAGCTTATCTGAAATGGTACCTTTTGCCGTGAACGGCAGTTACTTTTTTGAATTAAAACTTCTGCCGTGGACGGCAGAGTTGCTTTGTTGAATAAGAACCTTCTGCCGTAGACGGCAGACTTCCTTATAGAATTGGATTCTTCCGCCGTGCACGGCAGAGTTACTTATTGAATTGGAATCTTCTGCCGTAGACGGCAGAGTTGCTTTTTTGAATTGGAATCTTCCGCCGTGCACGGCAGAGGTACTTATTGAATTGGAATCGTCCGCCGTGCACGGCAGAGGTACTTATTGAAATGGAATCGTCTGCCGTAGACGGCAGAGTAGCTTTTCTGAAATGGTACCTTTTGCCGTGAACGGCAGAGTTACTTTTTTGAATTAAAATTTTCTGCCGTGGACGGCAGAGTTGCTTTGTTGAATAAGAACCTTCTGCCGTAGACGGCAGACTTCCTTATAGAATTGGAATCTTCCGCCTTGCACGGCAGAGTTACTTATTGAATTGGAATCGTCTGCCGTAGACGGCAGAGTTGCTTTTTTGAATTGGAATCTTCCGCCGTGCACGGCAGAGGTACTTATTGAAATGGAATCGTCTGCCGTAGACGGCAGAGTAGCTTATCTGAAATGGTACCTTTTGCCGTGAACGGCAGAGTTACTTTTTTGAATTAAAACTTCCGCCGTGCACGGCAGAGTTACTTATTGAATTGGAATCTTCTGCCGTAGACGGCAGAAATGCTTTTTTGAATTGGAATCTTCCGCCGTGCACGGCAGAGGTAGTTATTGAATTGGAATCGTCCGCCGTTGACGGCAGAGTAGCTTATTTAAAATGATACCTTCTGCCGTGGACGGCAGAGTTGCTTTTTTGAATTAAAACTTCTGCCGTGGACGGCAGAGTTGCTTTGTTGAATAAGAACCTTCTGCCGTAGACGGCAGACTTCCTTATAGAATTGGATTCTTCCGCCGTGCACGGCAGAGTTACTTATTGAATTGGAATTTTCTGCCGTAGACGGCAGAGTTGCTTTTTTGAATTGGAATCTTCCGCCGTGCACGGCAGAGGTACTTATTGAATTATAATCGTCCGCCGTGCACGGCAGAGGTACTTATTGAAATGGAATCGTCTGCCATAGATGGCAGAGTAGCTTATTTGAAATGATACCTTGTGCCGTGGACGGCAGATTTGCTTTTTTGAATTAAAACTTCTGCCGTGGACGGCAGAGTTGCTTTGTTGAATAAGAACCTTCTGCCGTAGACGGCAGACTTCCTTATAGAATTGGAATCTTCCGCCGTGCACGGCAGAGTTACTTATTGAGATGGAATCGTCTGCCGTAGACGGCAGAGTTGCTTTTTTGAATTGGAATCTTCCGCCGTGCACGGCAGAGGTACTTATTGAAATGGAATCGTCTGCCGTAGATGGCAGAGTAGCTTATCTTAAATGGTACCTTTTGCCGTGAACGGCAGAGTTACTTTTTTTAATTAAAACTTCTGCCGTGGACGGCAGAGTTGCTTTGTTGAATAAGAACCTTCTGCCGTAGACGGCAGACTTCCTTATAGAATTGGATTCTTCCGCCGTGCACGGCAGAGTTACTTATTGAATTGGAATCTTCTGCCGTAGACGGCAGAGTTGCTTTTTTGAATTGGAATCTTCCGCCGTGCACGGCAGAGGTACTTATTGAATTGGAATCGTCCGCCGTGCACGGCAGAGGAACTTATTGAAATGGAATCGTCTGCCGTAGACGGCAGAGTAGCTTTTCTGAAATGGTACCTTTTGCCGTGAACGGCAGAGTTACTTTTTTGAATTAAAACTTCTGCCGTGGACGGCAGAGTTGCTTTGTTGAATAAGAACCTTCTGCCGTAGACGGCAGACTTCCTTATAGAATTGGAATCTTCCGCCGTGCACGGCAGAGTTACTTATTGAATTGGAATCGTCTGCCGTAGACAGCAGAGTTGCTTTTTTGAATTGGAATCTTCCGCCGTGCACGGCAGAGGTACTTATTGAATTGGAATCGTCCGCCGTTGACGGCAGAGTAGCTTATTTAAAATGATACCTTCTGCCGTGGACGGCAGAGTTGCTTTTTTGAATTAAAACTTCTGCCGTGGACGGCAGAGTTTCTTTGTTGAATAAAAAACTTCTGCCGTAGACGGCAGACTTTGTTATAGAATTGGAATCTTCCGCCGTGCACGGCAGAGTTACTTATTGAATTGGAATCGTCTGCCGTAGACGGCAGAGTTGCTTTTTTGAATTGGAATCTTTCGCCGTGCACGGCAGAGGTACTTATTGAAATGGAATCGTCTGCCGTAGACGGCAGAGTAGCTTATTTAAAATGATACCTTCTGCCGTGGACGGCAGAGTTGCTTTTTTGAATTAAAACTTCTGCCGTGGACGGCAGAGTTGCTTTGTTGAATTGGAATCTTTCGCCGTGCACGGCAGTGTTACTTATTGAATTGGAATCGTCCGCCGTAGACGGCAGAGTAGCTTATTTGAAATGGTATCTTTTGCCGTGAACGGCAGAGTTACTTTTTTGAATTAAAACTTATGCCGTGGACGGCAGAGTTGCTTTGTTGAATAAGAACCTTCTGCCGTAGACGGAAGACTTCCTTATAGAATTGGATTCTTCCGCCGTGCACGGCAGAGTTACTTATTGAATAGGAATCTTCTGCCGTAGACGGCAGAGTTGCTTTTTTGAATTGGAATCTTCCGCCGTGCACGGCAGAGGTACTTATTGAATTGGAATCGTCCGCCGTTGACGGCAGAGTAGCTTATTTAAAATGATACCTTCTGCCGTGGACGGTAGAGTTGCTTTTTTGAATTAAAACTTCTGCCGTGGACGGCAGAGTTGCTTTGTTGAATAAAAAACTTCTGCCGTAGACGGCAGACTTCCTTATAGAATTGGAATCTTCCGCCGTGCACGGCAGAGTTGCTTATTGAATTGGAATCGTCTGCCGTAGACGGCAGAGTTGCTTTTTTGAATTGGAATCTTTCGCCGTGCACGGCAGAGGTACTTATTGAAATGGAATCGTCTGCCATAGACGGCAGAGTAGCTTATTTGAAATGATACCTTCTGCCGTGGACGGCAGATTTGCTTTTTTGAATTAAAACTTCTGCCGTGGACGGCAGAGTTGCTTTGTTGAATAAGAACCTTCTGCCGTAGACGGCAGACTTCCTTATAGAATTGGAATCTTCCGCCGTGCACGGCAGAGGTACTTATTGAAATGGAATCGTCTGCCGTAGACGGCAGAGTAGCTTATCTGAAATGGTACCTTTTGCCGTGAACGGCAGAGTTACTTTTTTGAATTAAAACTTCTGCCGTGGACGGCAGAGTTGCTTTGTTGAATAAGAACCTTCTGCCGTAGACGGCAGACTTCCTTATAGAATTGGATTCTTCCGCCGTGCACGGCAGAGTTACTTATTGATTTGGAATCTTCTGCCGTAGACGGCAGAGTTGCTTTTTTGAATTGGAATCTTCCGCCGTGCACGGCAGAGGTACTTATTGAATTGGAATCGTCCGCCGTGCACGGCAGAGGTACTTATTGAAATGGAATCGTCTGCCGTAGACGGCAGAGTAGCTTTTCTGAAATGGTACCTTTTGCCGTGAACGGCAGAGTTACTTTTTTGAATTAAAACTTCTGCCGTGGACGGCAGAGTTGCTTTGTTGAATAAGAACCTTCTGCCGTAGACGGCAGACTTCCTTATAGAATTGGAATCTTCCGCCGTGCACGGCAGAGGTACTTATTGAAATGGAATCCTCTGCCGTAGACGGCAGAGTAGCTTATCTGAAATGGTACCTTTTGCCGTGAACGGCAGAGTTACTTTTTTGAATTAAAACTTCCGCCGTGCACGGCAGAGTTACTTATTGAATTGGAATCTTCTGCCGTAGACGGCAGAAATGCTTTTTTGAATTGGAATCTTCCGCCGTGCACGGCAGAGGTAGTTATTGAATTGGAATCGTCCGCCGTTGACGGCAGAGTAGCTTATTTAAAATGATACCTTCTGCCGTGGACGGCAGAGTTGCTTTTTTGAATTAAAACTTCTGCCGTGGACGGCAGAGTTGCTTTGTTGAATAAGAACCTTCTGCCGTAGACGGCAGACTTCCTTATAGAATTGGATTCTTCCGCCGTGCACGGCAGAGTTACTTATTGAATTGGAATCTTCTGCCGTAGACGGCAGAGTTGCTTTTTTGAATTGGAATCTTCCGCCGTGCACGGCAGAGGTACTTATTGAATTGGAATCGTCCGCCGTGCACGGCAGATGTACTTATTGAAATGGAATCGTCTGCCATAGATGGCAGAGTAGCTTATTTGAAATAATACCTTCTGCCGTGGACGGCAGATTTGCTTTTTTGAATTAAAACTTCTGCCGTGGACGGCAGAGTTGCTTTGTTGAATAAGAACCTTCTGCCCGAGACGGCAGACTTCCTTATAGAATTGGAATCTTCCGCCGTGCACGGCAGAGTTACTTATTGAGATGGAATCGTCTGCCGTAGACGGCAGAGTTGCTTTTTTGAATTGGAATCTTCCGCCGTGCACGGCAGAGGTACTTATTGAAATGGAATCGTCTGCCGTAGACGGCAGAGTAGCTTATCTGAAATGGTACCTTTTGCCGTGAACGGCAGAGTTACTTTTTTGAATTAAAACTTCTGCCGTGGACGGCAGAGTTGCTTTGTTGAATAAAAAACTTCTGCCGTAGACGGCAGACTTCCTTATAGAATTGGAATCTTCCGCCGTGCACGGCAGAGTTGCTTATTGAATTGGAATCGTCTGCCGTAGACGGCAGAGTTGCTTTTTTGAATGGGAATCTTTCGCCGTGCACGGCAGAGGTACTTATTGAAATGGAATCGTCTGCCATAGACGGCAGAGTAGCTTATTTGAAATGATACCTTCTGCCGTGGACGGCAGATTTGCTTTTTTGAATTAAAACTTCTGCCGTGGACGGCAGAGTTGCTTTGTTGAATAAGAACCTTCTGCCGTAGACGGCAGACTTCCTTATAGAATTGGAATCTTCCGCCGTGCACGGCAGAGTTACTTATTGAGATGGAATCGTCTGCCGTAGACGGCAGAGTTGCTTTTTTGAATTCGAATCTTCCGCCGTGCACGGCAGAGGTACTTATTGAAATGGAATCGTCTGCCGTAGACGGCAGAGTAGCTTATCTGAAATGGTACCTTTTGCCGTGAACGGCAGTTACTTTTTTGAATTAAAACTTCTGCCGTGGACGGCAGAGTTGCTTTGTTGAATAAGAACCTTCTGCCGTAGACGGCAGACTTCCTTATAGAATTGGATTCTTCCGCCGTGCACGGCAGAGTTACTTATTGAATTGGAATCTTCTGCCGTAGACGGCAGAGTTGCTTTTTTGAATTGGAATCTTCCGCCGTGCACGGCAGAGGTACTTATTGAATTGGAATCGTCCGCCGTGCACGGCAGAGGTACTTATTGAAATGGAATCGTCTGCCGTAGACGGCAGAGTAGCTTTTCTGAAATGGTACCTTTTGCCGTGAACGGCAGAGTTACTTTTTTGAATTAAAATTTTCTGCCGTGGACGGCAGAGTTGCTTTGTTGAATAAGAACCTTCTGCCGTAGACGGCAGACTTCCTTATAGAATTGGAATCTTCCGCCGTGCACGGCAGAGTTACTTATTGAATTGGAATCGTCTGCCGTAGACGGCAGAGTTGCTTTTTTGAATTGGAATCTTCCGCCGTGCACGGCAGAGGTACTTATTGAAATGGAATCTTCTGCCGTAGACGGCAGAAATGCTTTTTTGAATTGGAATCTTCCGCCGTGCACGGCAGAGGTAGTTATTGAATTGGAATCGTCCGCCGTTGACGGCAGAGTAGCTTATTTAAAATGATACCTTCTGCCGTGGACGGCAGAGTTGCTTTTTTGAATTAAAACTTCTGCCGTGGACGGCAGAGTTGCTTTGTTGAATAAGAACCTTCTGCCGTAGACGGCAGACTTCCTTATAGAATTGGATTCTTCCGCCGTGCACGGCAGAGTTACTTATTGAATTGGAATTTTCTGCCGTAGACGGCAGAGTTGCTTTTTTGAATTGGAATCTTCCGCCGTGCACGGCAGAGGTACTTATTGAATTATAATCGTCCGCCGTGCACGGCAGAGGTACTTATTGAAATGGAATCGTCTGCCATAGATGGCAGAGTAGCTTATTTGAAATGATACCTTGTGCCGTGGACGGCAGATTTGCTTTTTTGAATTAAAACTTCTGCCGTGGACGGCAGAGTTGCTTTGTTGAATAAGAACCTTCTGCCGTAGACGGCAGACTTCCTTATAGAATTGGAATCTTCCGCCGTGCACGGCAGAGTTACTTATTGAGATGGAATCGTCTGCCGTAGACGGCAGAGTTGCTTTTTTGAATTGGAATCTTCCGCCGTGCACGGCAGAGGTACTTATTGAAATGGAATCGTCTGCCGTAGATGGCAGAGTAGCTTATCTGAAATGGTACCTTTTGCCGTGAACGGCAGAGTTACTTTTTTGAATTAAAACTTCCGCCGTGCACGGCAGAGTTACTTATTGAATTGGAATCTTCTGCCGTAGACGGCAGAAATGCTTTTTTGAATTGGAATCTTCCGCCGTGCACGGCAGAGGTAGTTATTGAATTGGAATCGTCCGCCGTTGACGGCAGAGTAGCTTATTTAAAATGATACCTTCTGCCGTGGACGGCAGAGTTGCTTTTTTGAATTAAAACTTCTGCCGTGGACGGCAGAGTTGCTTTGTTGAATAAGAACCTTCTGCCGTAGACGGCAGACTTCCTTATAGAATTGGATTCTTCCGCCGTGCACGGCAGAGTTACTTATTGAATTGGAATTTTCTGCCGTAGACGGCAGAGTTGCTTTTTTGAATTGGAATCTTCCGCCGTGCACGGCAGAGGTACTTATTGAATTATAATCGTCCGCCGTGCACGGCAGAGGTACTTATTGAAATGGAATCGTCTGCCATAGATGGCAGAGTAGCTTATTTGAAATGATACCTTGTGCCGTGGACGGCAGATTTGCTTTTTTGAATTAAAACTTCTGCCGTGGACGGCAGAGTTGCTTTGTTGAATAAGAACCTTCTGCCGTAGACGGCAGACTTCCTTATAGAATTGGAATCTTCCGCCGTGCACGGCAGAGTTACTTATTGAGATGGAATCGTCTGCCGTAGACGGCAGAGTTGCTTTTTTGAATTGGAATCTTCCGCCGTGCACGGCAGAGGTACTTATTGAAATGGAATCGTCTGCCGTAGATGGCAGAGTAGCTTATCTTAAATGGTACCTTTTGCCGTGAACGGCAGAGTTACTTTTTTTAATTAAAACTTCTGCCGTGGACGGCAGAGTTGCTTTGTTGAATAAGAACCTTCTGCCGTAGACGGCAGACTTCCTTATAGAATTGGATTCTTCCGCCGTGCACGGCAGAGTTACTTATTGAATTGGAATCTTCTGCCGTAGACGGCAGAGTTGCTTTTTTGAATTGGAATCTTCCGCCGTGCACGGCAGAGGTACTTATTGAATTGGAATCGTCCGCCGTGCACGGCAGAGGAACTTATTGAAATGGAATCGTCTGCCGTAGACGGCAGAGTAGCTTTTCTGAAATGGTACCTTCTGCCGTGAACGGCAGAGTTACTTTTTTGAATTAAAACTTCTGCCGTGGACGGCAGAGTTGCTTTGTTGAATAAGAACCTTCTGCCGTAGACGGCAGACTTCCTTATATAATTGGAATCTTCCGCCGTGCACGGCAGAGTTACTTATTGAATTGGAATCGTCTGCCGTAGACAGCAGAGTTGCTTTTTTGAATTGGAATCTTCCGCCGTGCACGGCAGAGGTACTTATTGAAATGGAATCGTCTGCCGTAGACGGCAGAGTAGCTTATCTGAAATGGTACCTTTTGCCGTGAACGGCAGAGTTACTTTTTTGAATTAAAACTTCTGCCGTGGACGGCAGAGTTGCTTTGTTGAATTGGAATCTTCCGCCATGCACGGCAGTGTTACTTATTGAATTGGAATCGTCCGCCGTAGACGGCAGAGTAGCTTATTTGAAATGGTATCTTTTGCCGTGAACGGCAGAGTTACTTTTTTGAATTAAAACTTATGCCGTGGACGGCAGAGTTGCTTTGTTGAATAAGAACCTTCTGCCGTAGACGGCAGACTTCCTTATAGAATTGGATTCTTCCGCCGTGCACGGCAGAGTTACTTATTGAATTGGAATCTTCTGCCGTAGACGGCAGAGTTGCTTTTTTGAATTGGAATCTTCCGCCGTGCACGGCAGAGGTACTTATTGAAATTGAATCGTCTGCCGTAGACGGCAGAGTAGCTTATCTGAAATGGTACCTTTTGCCGTGAACGGCAGAGTTACTTTTTTGAATTAAAACTTCTGCCGTGGACGGCAGAGTTGCTTTGTTGAATAAGAACCTTCTGCCGTAGACGGCAGACTTCCTTATAGAATTGGAATCTTCCGCCGTGCACGGCAGTGTTACTTTTTGAATTGGAATCGTCTGCCGTAGACGGCAGACTTCCTTATAGAATTGTTATCTTTCGCCGTGCACGGCAGAGTTACTTTTTGAAATGGAATCGTCTGCCGTGGACGGCAGAGTAGCTTATTTGAAATGGTACCTTTTGCCGTGAACGGCAGAGTTACTTTTTTGAATTAAAACTTCTGCCGTGGACGGCAGAGTTGCTTTGTTGAATTGGAATCTTCCGCCGTGCACGGCAGTGTTACTTATTGAATTGGAATCGTCCGCCGTAGACGGCAGAGTAGCTTATTTGAAATGGTATCTTTTGCCGTGAACGGCAGAGTTACTTTTTTGAATTAAAACATATGCCGTGGACGGCAGAGTTGCTTTGTTGAATAAGAACCTTCTGCCGTAGACGGCAGACTTCCTTATAGAATTGGATTCTTCCGCCGTGCACGGCGGAGTTACTTATTGAATTGGAATCGTCTGCCGTAGACGGCAGAGTTGCTTTTTTGAATAAGAATCTTCCGCCGTGCACGGCAGAGCTACTTATTGAATTGGAATCGTCCGCCGTTGACGGCAGAGTAGCTTATTTAAAATAATACCTTCTGCCGTGGACGGCAGAGTTGCTTTTTTGAATTAAAACTTCTGCCGTGGAAGGCAGAGTTGCTTTGTTGAATAAGAACCTTCTGCCGTAGACGGCAGACTTCCTTATAGAATTGGAATCTTCCGCCGTGCACGGCAGAGTTACTTATTGATTTGGAATCGTCTGCCGTAGACGGCAGAGTAGCTTATTTAAAATGGTACCTTCTGCCGTGCCCGGCAGAGGTACTAATTAAATTGGAATCGTCCGCCGTTGACGGCAGAGTAGCTTATTTGAAATGATACCTTCTGCCGTGGACGGCAGAATTGCTTTTTTGAATTAAAACTTCTGCCGTGGACGGCAGAGTTGCTTTGTTGAATTGGAATCTTCCGCCGTGCACGGCAGTGTTACTTATTGAATTGGAATCGTCCGCCGAAGACGGCAGAGTAGCTTAGTCTGAATGATACCTTCTGCCGTGGACGGCAGAGTTGCTTTTTTGAACTAAAACTTCTGCCGTGGACGGCAGGGTTGCTTTGTTGAATTGGAATCTTCCGCCGTGCACGGCAGTGTTACTTATTGAATTGGAATCGTCCGCCGTAGACGGCAGAGTAGCTTAGTTGGAATGATACCTTCTGCCGTGGACGGCAGAGTTGCTTTTTTGAACTAAAACTTCTGCCGTGGACGGCAGAGTTACTTTTTTGAATTAAAACTTATGCCGTGGACGGCAGAGTTGCTTTGTTGAATAAGAACCTTCTGCCGTAGACGGCAGACTTCCTTATAGAATTGGAATCTTCCGCCGTGCACGGCAGTGTTACTTATTGAATTAAAATCGTCTGCCGTAGACGGCAGAGTTGCTTTTTTGAATTGGAATCTTCCGCCGTGCACGGCAGAGGTACTTTTTGAATTGGAATCGTCTGCCGTAGACGGCAGAGTAGCTTATTTGAAATGATACCTTCTGCCGTGGACGGCAGAATTGTTTTTTTGAATTAAAACTTCTGCCGTTGACGGCAGAGTTGCTTTGTTGAATTGGAATCGTCCGCCGTTGACGGCAGAGTAGCTTATTTGAAATGATACCTTCTGCCGTGGACGGCAGAATTGCTTTTTTGAATTAAAACTTCTGCCGTGGACGGCAGAGTTGCTTTGTTGAATTGGAATCTTCCGCCGTGCACGGCAGTGTTACTTATTGAATTGGAATCGTCCGCCGTAGACGGCAGAGTAGCTTATTTGAAATGGTACCTTTTGCCGTGAACGGCAGTTTTACTTTTTTGAATTAAAACTTATGCCGTGGACGGCAGCGTTGCTTTGTTGAAAAGGAACCTTCTGCCGTAGACGGCAGACTTCCTTATAGAATTGGAATCTTCCGCCGTGCACGGCAGAGTTACTTATTGAATTAAAATCGTCTGCCGTAGACGGCAGAGTTGCTTTTTTGAATTGGAATCTTCCGCCGTGCACGGCAGAGGTACTTTTTGAATTGGAATCGTCTGCCGTAGACGGCAGAGTAGCTTATTTGAAATGATACCTTCTGCCGTGGACGGCAGAATTGTTTTTTTGAATTAAAACTTCTGCCGTGGACGGCAGAGTTGCTTTGTTGAATTGGAATCTTCCGCCGTGCACGGCAGTGTTACTTATTGAATTGGAATCGTCCGCCGAAGACGGCAGAGTAGCTTAGTCTGAATGATACCTTCTGCCGTGGACGGCAGAGTTGCTTTTTTGAACTAAAACTTCTGCCGTGGACGGCAGGGTTGCTTTGTTGAATTGGAATCTTCCGCCGTGCACGGCAGTGTTACTTATTGAATTGGAATCGTCCGCCGTAGACGGCAGAGTAGCTTAGTTGGAATGATACCTTCTGCCGTGGACGGCAGAGTTGCTTTTTTGAACTAAAACTTCTGCCGTGGACGGCAGAGTTACTTTTTTGAATTAAAACTTATGCCGTGGACGGCAGAGTTGCTTTGTTGAATAAGAACCTTCTGCCGTAGACGGCAGACTTCCTTATAGAATTAGAATCTTCCGCCGTGCACGGCAGTGTTACTTATTGAATTAAAATCGTCTGCCGTAGACGGCAGAGTTGCTTTTTTGAATTGGAATCTTCCGCCGTGCACGGCAGAGGTACTTTTTGAATTGGAATCGTCTGCCGTAGACGGCAGAGTAGCTTATTTGAAATGATACCTTCTGCCGTGGACGGCAGAATTGTTTTTTTGAATTAAAACTTCTGCCGTTGACGGCAGAGTTGCTTTGTTGAATTGGAATCGTCCGCCGTTGACGGCAGAGTAGCTTATTTGAAATGATACCTTCTGCCGTGGACGGCAGAATTGCTTTTTTGAATTAAAACTTCTGCCGTGGACGGCAGAGTTGCTTTGTTGAATTGGAATCTTCCGCCGTGCACGGCAGTGTTACTTATTGAATTGGAATCGTCCGCCGTAGACGGCAGAGTAGCTTATTTGAAATGGTACCTTTTGCCGTGAACGGCAGTTTTACTTTTTTGAATTAAAACTTATGCCGTGGACGGCAGCGTTGCTTTGTTGAAAAGGAACCTTCTGCCGTAGACGGCAGACTTCCTTATAGAATTGGAATCTTCCGCCGTGCACGGCAGAGTTACTTATTGAATTAAAATCGTCTGCCGTAGACGGCAGAGTTGCTTTTTTGAATTGGAATCTTCCGCCGTGCACGGCAGAGGTACTTTTTGAATTGGAATCGTCTGCCGTAGACGGCAGAGTAGCTTATTTGAAATGATACCTTCTGCCGTGGACGGCAGAATTGTTTTTTTGAATTAAAACTTCTGCCGTGGACGGCAGAGTTGCTTTGTTGAATTGGAATCTTCCGCCGTGCACGGCAGTGTTACTTATTGAATTGGAATCGTCCGCTGTAGACGGCAGAGTAGCTTATTTGAAATGGTATCTTTTGCCGTGAACGGCAGAGTTACTTTTTTGAATTAAAACTTATGCCGTGGACGGCAGAGTTGCTTTGTTGAATAAGAACCTTCTGCCGTAGACGGCAGACTTCCTTATAGAATTGGAATCTTCCGCCGTGCACGGCAGAGTTACTTATTGAATTGGAATCGTCTGCCGTAGACGGCAGAGTTGCTTTTTTGAATTGAAATCTTCCGCAGTACACGGCAGAGGTACCTATTGAATTCGAATCGTCCGCCGTTGACGGCAGAGTAGCTTATTCAAAATGATACCTTCTGCCGTGGACGGCAGAGTTGCTTTTTTGAATTATAACTTCTGCCGTGGACGGCAGAGTTGCTTTGTTGAATTGGAATCATCCGCCGTGCACGGCAGTGTTACTTATTGAATTGGAATCGTCCGCCGTAGACGGCAGAGTAGCTTATTTGAAATGGTATCTTTTGCCGTGAACGGCAGAGTTACTTTTTTTAAATTAAAACTTATGCCGTGGACGGCAGAGTTGCTTTGTTGAATAAGAACCTTCTGCCGTAGACGGCAGACTTCCTTATAGAATTGGAATCTTCCGCCGTGCACGGCAGAGTTACTTATTGAATTGGAATCGTCTGCCGTAGACGGCAGAGTTGCTTTTTTGAATTGGAATCTTCCGCCGTGCACGGCAGAGGTACTTATTGAATTGGAATCGTCTGCCGTAGACGGCAGAGTAGCTTGTTTGAAATGATACCTTCTGCCGTGGACGGCAGAGTTGCTTTTTTGAATTAAAACTTCTGCCGTGGACGGCAGAGTTGCTTTGTTGAATTGGAATCTTCCGCCGTGCACGGCAGTGTTACTTATTGAATTGGAATCGTCCGCCGTAGACGGCAGAGTAGCTTATTTGAAATGGTATCTTTTGCCGTAGACGGCAGACTTCCTTATAGAATTGTAATCTTTCGCCGTGCACGGCAGAGTTACTTATTGAATTGGAATCGTCTGCCGTGGACGGCAGAGTAGCTTATTTGAAATGGTACCTTTTGCCGTGAACGGCAGAGTTACTTTTTTGAATTAAAACTTCTGCCGTGGACGGCAGAAATGCTTTGTTGAATAAGAACCTTCTGCCGTAGACGGCAGACTTCCTTATAGAATTGGAATCTTCCGCCGTGCACGGCAGAGTTACTTATTGAATTGGAATCGTCTGCCGTAGACGGCAGACTTCCTTATAGAATTGTAATCTTTCGCCGTGCACGGCAGAGTTACTTATTGAATTGGAATCGTCTGCCGTGGACGGCAGAGTAGCTTATTTGAAATGGTACCTTTTGCCGTGAACGGCAGAGTTACTTTTTTGAATTAAAACTTCTGCCGTGGACGGCAGAGTTGCTTTGTTGAATTGGAATCTTCCGCCGTGCACGGCAGTGTTACTTATTGAATTGGAATCGTCCGCCGTAGACGGCAGAGTAGCTTATTTGAAATGGTATCTTTTGCCGTGAACGGCAGAGTTACTTTTTTGAATTAAAACTTCTGCCGTGGACGGCAGAGTTGCTTTGTTGAATAAGAACCTTCTGCCGTAGACGGCAGACTTCCTTATAGAATTGGAATCTTCCGCCGTGCACGGCAGAGTTACTTATTGAATTGGAATCGTCTGCCGTAGACGGCAGAGTTGCTTTTTTGAATTGGAATCTTCCGCCGTGCACGGCAGAGGTACTTATTGAATTGGAATCGTCCGCCGTTGACGGCAGAGTAGCTTATTTAAAATGATACCTTCTGCCGTGGACGGCAGAGTTGCTTTTTTGAATTAAAACTTCTGCCGTGGACGGCAGAGTTGCTTTGTTGAATAAAAAACTTCTGCCGTAGACGGCAGACTTTCTTATAGAATTGGAATCTTCCGCCGTGCACGGCAGAGTTACTTATTGAATTGGAATCGTCTGCCGTAGACGGCAGAGTTGCTTTTTTGAATTGGAATCTTTCGCCGTGCACGGCAGAGGTACTTATTGAAATGGAATCGTCTGCCGTAGACGGCAGAGTAGCTTATTTGAAATGATACCTTCTGCCGTGGACGGCAGAGTTGCTTTTTTGAATTAAAACTTCTGCCGTGGACGGCAGAGTTGCTTTGTTGAATTGGAATCTTTCGCCGTGCACGGCAGTGTTACTTATTGAATTGGAATCGTCCGCCGTAGACGGCAGAGTAGCTTATTTGAAATGGTATCTTTTGCCGTGAACGGCAGAGTTACTTTTTTGAATTAAAACTTATGCCGTGGACGGCAGAGTTGCTTTGTTGAATAAGAACCTTCTGCCGTAGACGGAAGACTTCCTTATAGAATTGGATTCTTCCGCCGTGCACGGCAGAGTTACTTATTGAATAGGAATCTTCTGCCGTAGACGGCAGAGTTGCTTTTTTGAATTGGAATCTTCCGCCGTGCACGGCAGAGGTACTTATTGAATTGGAATCGTCCGCCGTTGACGGCAGAGTAGCTTATTTAAAATGATACCTTCTGCCGTGGACGGCAGAGTTGCTTTTTTGAATTAAAACTTCTGCCGTGCACGGCAGAGTTACTTATTGAATTGGAATCGTCTGCCGTAGACGGCAGACTTCCTTATAGAATTGTAATCTTTCGCCGTGCACGGCAGAGTTACTTATTGAATTGGAATCGTCTGCCGTGGACGGCAGAGTAGCTTATTTGAAATGGTACCTTTTGCCGTGAACGGCAGAGTTACTTTTTTGAATTAAAACTTCTGCCGTGGACGGCAGAGTTGCTTTGTTGAATTGGAATCTTCCGCCGTGCTCGGCAATGTTACTTATTGAATTGGAATCGTCCGCCGTAGACGGCAGAGTAGCTTATTTGAAATGGTATCTTTTGCCGTGAACGGCAGAGTTACTTTTTTGAATTAAAACTTCTGCCGTGGACGGCAGAGTTGCTTTGTTGAATAAGAACCTTCTGCCGTAGACGGCAGACTTCCTTATAGAATTGGAATCTTCCGCCGTGCACGGCAGAGTTACTTATTGAATTGGAATCGTCTGCCGTAGACGGCAGAGTTGCTTTTTTGAATTGGAATCTTCCGCCGTGCACGGCAGAGGTACTTATTGAATTGGAATCGTCCGCCGTTGACGGCAGAGTAGCTTATTTAAAATGATACCTTCTGCCGTGGACGGCAGAGTTGCTTTTTTGAATTAAAACTTCTGCCGTGGACGGCAGAGTTTCTTTGTTGAATAAAAAACTTCTGCCGTAGACGGCAGACTTTGTTATAGAATTGGAATCTTCCGCCGTGCACGGCAGAGTTACTTATTGAATTGGAATCGTCTGCCGTAGACGGCAGAGTTGCTTTTTTGAATTGGAATCTTTCGCCGTGCACGGCAGAGGTACTTATTGAAATGGAATCGTCTGCCGTAGACGGCAGAGTAGCTTATTTAAAATGATACCTTCTGCCGTGGACGGCAGAGTTGCTTTTTTGAATTAAAACTTCTGCCGTGGACGGCAGAGTTGCTTTGTTGAATTGGAATCTTTCGCCGTGCACGGCAGTGTTACTTATTGAATTGGAATCGTCCGCCGTAGACGGCAGAGTAGCTTATTTGAAATGGTATCTTTTGCCGTGAACGGCAGAGTTACTTTTTTGAATTAAAACTTATGCCGTGGACGGCAGAGTTGCTTTGTTGAATAAGAACCTTCTGCCGTAGACGGAAGACTTCCTTATAGAATTGGATTCTTCCGCCGTGCACGGCAGAGTTACTTATTGAATAGGAATCTTCTGCCGTAGACGGCAGAGTTGCTTTTTTGAATTGGAATCTTCCGCCGTGCACGGCAGAGGTACTTATTGAATTGGAATCGTCCGCCGTTGACGGCAGAGTAGCTTATTTAAAATGATACCTTCTGCCGTGGACGGTAGAGTTGCTTTTTTGAATTAAAACTTCTGCCGTGGACGGCAGAGTTGCTTTGTTGAATAAAAAACTTCTGCCCTAGACGGCAGACTTCCTTATAGAATTGGAATCTTCCGCCGTGCACGGCAGAGTTGCTTATTGAATTGGAATCGTCTGCCGTAGACGGCAGAGTTGCTTTTTTGAATTGGAATCTTTCGCCGTGCACGGCAGAGGTACTTATTGAAATGGAATCGTCTGCCATAGACGGCAGAGTAGCTTATTTGAAATGATACCTTCTGCCGTGGACGGCAGATTTGCTTTTTTGAATTAAAACTTCTGCCGTGGACGGCAGAGTTGCTTTGTTGAATAAGAACCTTCTGCCGTAGACGGCAGACTTCCTTATAGAATTGGAATCTTCCGCCGTGCACGGCAGAGGTACTTATTGAAATGGAATCGTCTGCCGTAGACGGCAGAGTAGCTTATCTGAAATGGTACCTTTTGCCGTGAACGGCAGAGTTACTTTTTTGAATTAAAACTTCTGCCGTGGACGGCAGAGTTGCTTTGTTGAATAAGAACCTTCTGCCGTAGACGGCAGACTTCCTTATAGAATTGGATTCTTCCGCCGTGCACGGCAGAGTTACTTATTGAATTGGAATCTTCTGCCGTAGACGGCAGAGTTGCTTTTTTGAATTGGAATCTTCCGCCGTGCACGGCAGAGGTACTTATTGAATTGGAATCGTCCGCCGTGCACGGCAGAGGTATTTATTGAAATGGAATCGTCTGCCGTAGACGGCAGAGTAGCTTTTCTGAAATGGTACCTTTTGCCGTGAACGGCAGAGTTACTTTTTTGAATTAAAACTTCTGCCGTGGACGGCAGAGTTGCTTTGTTGAATAAGAACCTTCTGCCGTAGACGGCAGACTTCCTTATAGAATTGGAATCTTCCGCCGTGCACGGCAGAGTTACTTATTGAATTAAAATCGTCTGCCGTAGACGGCAGAGTTGCTTTTTTGAATTGGAATCTTCCGCCGTGCACGGCAGAGGTACTTTTTGAATTGGAATCGTCTGCCGTAGACGGCAGAGTAGCTTATTTGAAATGATACCTTCTGCCGTGGACGGCAGAATTGTTTTTTTGAATTAAAACTTCTGCCGTGGACGGCAGAGTTGCTTTGTTGAATTGGAATCTTCCGCCGTGCACGGCAGTGTTACTTATTGAATTGGAATCGTCCGCTGTAGACGGCAGAGTAGCTTATTTGAAATGGTATCTTTTGCCGTGAACGGCAGAGTTACTTTTTTGAATTAAAACTTATGCCGTGGACGGCAGAGTTGCTTTGTTGAATAAGAACCTTCTGCCGTAGACGGCAGACTTCCTTATAGAATTGGAATCTTCCGCCGTGCACGGCAGAGTTACTTATTGAATTGGAATCGTCTGCCGTAGACGGCAGAGTTGCTTTTTTGAATTGAAATCTTCCGCAGTACACGGCAGAGGTACCTATTGAATTCGAATCGTCCGCCGTTGACGGCAGAGTAGCTTATTCAAAATGATACCTTCTGCCGTGGACGGCAGAGTTGCTTTTTTGAATTATAACTTCTGCCGTGGACGGCAGAGTTGCTTTGTTGAATTGGAATCTTCCGCCGTGCACGGCAGTGTTACTTATTGAATTGGAATCGTCCGCCGTAGACGGCAGAGTAGCTTATTTGAAATGGTATCTTTTGCCGTGAACGGCAGAGTTACTTTTTTTAAATTAAAACTTATGCCGTGGACGGCAGAGTTGCTTTGTTGAATAAGAACCTTCTGCCGTAGACGGCAGACTTCCTTATAGAATTGGAATCTTCCGCCGTGCACGGCAGAGTTACTTATTGAATTGGAATCGTCTGCCGTAGACGGCAGAGTTGCTTTTTTGAATTGGAATCTTCCGCCGTGCACGGCAGAGGTACTTATTGAATTGGAATCGTCTGCCGTAGACGGCAGAGTAGCTTGTTTGAAATGATACCTTCTGCCGTGGACGGCAGAGTTGCTTTTTTGAATTAAAACTTCTGCCGTGGACGGCAGAGTTGCTTTGTTGAATTGGAATCTTCCGCCGTGCACGGCAGTGTTACTTATTGAATTGGAATCGTCCGCCGTAGACGGCAGAGTAGCTTATTTGAAATGGTATCTTTTGCCGTAGACGGCAGACTTCCTTATAGAATTGTAATCTTTCGCCGTGCACGGCAGAGTTACTTATTGAATTGGAATCGTCTGCCGTGGACGGCAGAGTAGCTTATTTGAAATGGTACCTTTTGCCGTGAACGGCAGAGTTACTTTTTTGAATTAAAACTTCTGCCGTGGACGGCAGAAATGCTTTGTTGAATAAGAACCTTCTGCCGTAGACGGCAGACTTCCTTATAGAATTGGAATCTTCCGCCGTGCACGGCAGAGTTACTTATTGAATTGGAATCGTCTGCCGTAGACGGCAGACTTCCTTATAGAATTGTAATCTTTCGCCGTGCACGGCAGAGTTACTTATTGAATTGGAATCGTCTGCCGTGGACGGCAGAGTAGCTTATTTGAAATGGTACCTTTTGCCGTGAACGGCAGAGTTACTTTTTTGAATTAAAACTTCTGCCGTGGACGGCAGAGTTGCTTTGTTGAATTGGAATCTTCCGCCGTGCACGGCAGTGTTACTTATTGAATTGGAATCGTCCGCCGTAGACGGCAGAGTAGCTTATTTGAAATGGTATCTTTTGCCGTGAACGGCAGAGTTACTTTTTTGAATTAAAACTTCTGCCGTGGACGGCAGAGTTGCTTTGTTGAATAAGAACCTTCTGCCGTAGACGGCAGACTTCCTTATAGAATTGGAATCTTCCGCCGTGCACGGCAGAGTTACTTATTGAATTGGAATCGTCTGCCGTAGACGGCAGAGTTGCTTTTTTGAATTGGAATCTTCCGCCGTGCACGGCAGAGGTACTTATTGAATTGGAATCGTCCGCCGTTGACGGCAGAGTAGCTTATTTAAAATGATACCTTCTGCCGTGGACGGCAGAGTTGCTTTTTTGAATTAAAACTTCTGCCGTGGACGGCAGAGTTGCTTTGTTGAATAAAAAACTTCTGCCGTAGACGGCAGACTTTCTTATAGAATTGGAATCTTCCGCCGTGCACGGCAGAGTTACTTATTGAATTGGAATCGTCTGCCGTAGACGGCAGAGTTGCTTTTTTGAATTGGAATCTTTCGCCGTGCACGGCAGAGGTACTTATTGAAATGGAATCGTCTGCCGTAGACGGCAGAGTAGCTTATTTGAAATGATACCTTCTGCCGTGGACGGCAGAGTTGCTTTTTTGAATTAAAACTTCTGCCGTGGACGGCAGAGTTGCTTTGTTGAATTGGAATCTTTCGCCGTGCACGGCAGTGTTACTTATTGAATTGGAATCGTCCGCCGTAGACGGCAGAGTAGCTTATTTGAAATGGTATCTTTTGCCGTGAACGGCAGAGTTACTTTTTTGAATTAAAACTTATGCCGTGGACGGCAGAGTTGCTTTGTTGAATAAGAACCTTCTGCCGTAGACGGAAGACTTCCTTATAGAATTGGATTCTTCCGCCGTGCACGGCAGAGTTACTTATTGAATAGGAATCTTCTGCCGTAGACGGCAGAGTTGCTTTTTTGAATTGGAATCTTCCGCCGTGCACGGCAGAGGTACTTATTGAATTGGAATCGTCCGCCGTTGACGGCAGAGTAGCTTATTTAAAATGATACCTTCTGCCGTGGACGGCAGAGTTGCTTTTTTGAATTAAAACTTCTGCCGTGCACGGCAGAGTTACTTATTGAATTGGAATCGTCTGCCGTAGACGGCAGACTTCCTTATAGAATTGTAATCTTTCGCCGTGCACGGCAGAGTTACTTATTGAATTGGAATCGTCTGCCGTGGACGGCAGAGTAGCTTATTTGAAATGGTACCTTTTGCCGTGAACGGCAGAGTTACTTTTTTGAATTAAAACTTCTGCCGTGGACGGCAGAGTTGCTTTGTTGAATTGGAATCTTCCGCCGTGCTCGGCAATGTTACTTATTGAATTGGAATCGTCCGCCGTAGACGGCAGAGTAGCTTATTTGAAATGGTATCTTTTGCCGTGAACGGCAGAGTTACTTTTTTGAATTAAAACTTCTGCCGTGGACGGCAGAGTTGCTTTGTTGAATAAGAACCTTCTGCCGTAGACGGCAGACTTCCTTATAGAATTGGAATCTTCCGCCGTGCACGGCAGAGTTACTTATTGAATTGGAATCGTCTGCCGTAGACGGCAGAGTTGCTTTTTTGAATTGGAATCTTCCGCCGTGCACGGCAGAGGTACTTATTGAATTGGAATCGTCCGCCGTTGACGGCAGAGTAGCTTATTTAAAATGATACCTTCTGCCGTGGACGGCAGAGTTGCTTTTTTGAATTAAAACTTCTGCCGTGGACGGCAGAGTTTCTTTGTTGAATAAAAAACTTCTGCCGTAGACGGCAGACTTTGTTATAGAATTGGAATCTTCCGCCGTGCACGGCAGAGTTACTTATTGAATTGGAATCGTCTGCCGTAGACGGCAGAGTTGCTTTTTTGAATTGGAATCTTTCGCCGTGCACGGCAGAGGTACTTATTGAAATGGAATCGTCTGCCGTAGACGGCAGAGTAGCTTATTTAAAATGATACCTTCTGCCGTGGACGGCAGAGTTGCTTTTTTGAATTAAAACTTCTGCCGTGGACGGCAGAGTTGCTTTGTTGAATTGGAATCTTTCGCCGTGCACGGCAGTGTTACTTATTGAATTGGAATCGTCCGCCGTAGACGGCAGAGTAGCTTATTTGAAATGGTATCTTTTGCCGTGAACGGCAGAGTTACTTTTTTGAATTAAAACTTATGCCGTGGACGGCAGAGTTGCTTTGTTGAATAAGAACCTTCTGCCGTAGACGGAAGACTTCCTTATAGAATTGGATTCTTCCGCCGTGCACGGCAGAGTTACTTATTGAATAGGAATCTTCTGCCGTAGACGGCAGAGTTGCTTTTTTGAATTGGAATCTTCCGCCGTGCACGGCAGAGGTACTTATTGAATTGGAATCGTCCGCCGTTGACGGCAGAGTAGCTTATTTAAAATGATACCTTCTGCCGTGGACGGTAGAGTTGCTTTTTTGAATTAAAACTTCTGCCGTGGACGGCAGAGTTGCTTTGTTGAATAAAAAACTTCTGCCCTAGACGGCAGACTTCCTTATAGAATTGGAATCTTCCGCCGTGCACGGCAGAGTTGCTTATTGAATTGGAATCGTCTGCCGTAGACGGCAGAGTTGCTTTTTTGAATTGGAATCTTTCGCCGTGCACGGCAGAGGTACTTATTGAAATGGAATCGTCTGCCATAGACGGCAGAGTAGCTTATTTGAAATGATACCTTCTGCCGTGGACGGCAGATTTGCTTTTTTGAATTAAAACTTCTGCCGTGGACGGCAGAGTTGCTTTGTTGAATAAGAACCTTCTGCCGTAGACGGCAGACTTCCTTATAGAATTGGAATCTTCCGCCGTGCACGGCAGAGGTACTTATTGAAATGGAATCGTCTGCCGTAGACGGCAGAGTAGCTTATCTGAAATGGTACCTTTTGCCGTGAACGGCAGAGTTACTTTTTTGAATTAAAACTTCTGCCGTGGACGGCAGAGTTGCTTTGTTGAATAAGAACCTTCTGCCGTAGACGGCAGACTTCCTTATAGAATTGGATTCTTCCGCCGTGCACGGCAGAGTTACTTATTGAATTGGAATCTTCTGCCGTAGACGGCAGAGTTGCTTTTTTGAATTGGAATCTTCCGCCGTGCACGGCAGAGGTACTTATTGAATTGGAATCGTCCGCCGTGCACGGCAGAGGTATTTATTGAAATGGAATCGTCTGCCGTAGACGGCAGAGTAGCTTTTCTGAAATGGTACCTTTTGCCGTGAACGGCAGAGTTACTTTTTTGAATTAAAACTTCTGCCGTGGACGGCAGAGTTGCTTTGTTGAATAAGAACCTTCTGCCGTAGACGGCAGACTTCCTTATAGAATTGGAATCTTCCGCCGTGCACGGCAGAGGTACTTATTGAAATGGAATCGTCTGCCGTAGACGGCAGAGTAGCTTATCTGAAATGGTACCTTTTGCCGTGAACGGCAGAGTTACTTTTTTGAATTAAAACTTCCGCCGTGCACGGCAGAGTTACTTATTGAATTGGAATCTTCTGCCGTAGACGGCAGAAATGCTTTTTTGAATTGGAATCTTCCGCCGTGCACGGCAGAGGTAGTTATTGAATTGGAATCGTCCGCCGTTGACGGCAGAGTAGCTTATTTAAAATGATACCTTCTGCCGTGGACGGCAGAGTTGCTTTTTTGAATTAAAACTTCTGCCGTGGACGGCAGAGTTGCTTTGTTGAATAAGAACCTTCTGCCGTAGACGGCAGACTTCCTTATAGAATTGGATTCTTCCGCCGTGCACGGCAGAGTTACTTATTGAATTGGAATCTTCTGCCGTAGACGGCAGAGTTGCTTTTTTGAATTGGAATCTTCCGCCGTGCACGGCAGAGGTACTTATTGAATTGGAATCGTCCGCCGTGCACGGCAGAGGTACTTATTGAAATGGAATCGTCTGCCATAGATGGCAGAGTAGCTTATTTGAAATGATACCTTCTGCCGTGGACGGCAGATTTGCTTTTTTGAATTAAAACTTCTGCCGTGGACGGCAGAGTTGCTTTGTTGAATAAGAACCTTCTGCCCGAGACGGCAGACTTCCTTATAGAATTGGAATCTTCCGCCGTGCACGGCAGAGTTACTTATTGAGATGGAATCGTCTGCCGTAGACGGCAGAGTTGCTTTTTTGAATTGGAATCTTCCGCCGTGCACGGCAGAGGTACTTATTGAAATGGAATCGTCTGCCGTAGACGGCAGAGTAGCTTATCTGAAATGGTACCTTTTGCCGTGAACGGCAGAGTTACTTTTTTGAATTAAAACTTCTGCCGTGGACGGCAGAGTTGCTTTGTTGAATAAGAACCTTCTGCCGTAGACGGCAGACTTCCTTATAGAATTGGAATCTTCCGCCGTGCACGGCAGAGTTACTTATTGAATTGGAATCGTCTGCCGTAGACGGCAGAGTTGCTTTTTTGAATTGGAATCTTCCGCCGTGCACGGCAGAGGTACTTATTGAAATGGAATCGTCTGCCGTAGACGGCAGAGTAGCTTATCTGAAATGGTACCTTTTGCCGTGAACGGCAGAGTTACTTTTTTGAATTAAAACTTCCGCCGTGCACGGCAGAGTTACTTATTGAATTGGAATCTTCTGCCGTAGACGGCAGAAATGCTTTTTTGAATTGGAATCTTCCGCCGTGCACGGCAGAGGTAGTTATTGAATTGGAATCGTCCGCCGTTGACGGCAGAGTAGCTTATTTAAAATGATACCTTCTGCCGTGGACGGCAGAGTTGCTTTTTTGAATTAAAACTTCTGCCGTGGACGGCAGAGTTGCTTTGTTGAATAAGAACCTTCTGCCGTAGACGGCAGACTTCCTTATAGAATTGGATTCTTCCGCCGTGCACGGCAGAGTTACTTATTGAATTGGAATTTTCTGCCGTAGACGGCAGAGTTGCTTTTTTGAATTGGAATCTTCCGCCGTGCACGGCAGAGGTACTTATTGAATTATAATCGTCCGCCGTGCACGGCAGAGGTACTTATTGAAATGGAATCGTCTGCCATAGATGGCAGAGTAGCTTATTTGAAATGATACCTTCTGCCGTGGACGGCAGATTTGCTTTTTTGAATTAAAACTTCTGCCGTGGACGGCAGAGTTTCTTTGTTGAATAAAAAACTTCTGCCGTAGACGGCAGACTTTGTTATAGAATTGGAATCTTCCGCCGTGCACGGCAGAGTTACTTATTGAATTGGAATCGTCTGCCGTAGACGGCAGAGTTGCTTTTTTGAATTGGAATCTTTCGCCGTGCACGGCAGAGGTACTTATTGAAATGGAATCGTCTGCCGTAGACGGCAGAGTAGCTTATTTAAAATGATACCTTCTGCCGTGGACGGCAGAGTTGCTTTTTTGAATTAAAACTTCTGCCGTGGACGGCAGAGTTGCTTTGTTGAATTGGAATCTTTCGCCGTGCACGGCAGTGTTACTTATTGAATTGGAATCGTCCGCCGTAGACGGCAGAGTAGCTTATTTGAAATGGTATCTTTTGCCGTGAACGGCAGAGTTACTTTTTTGAATTAAAACTTATGCCGTGGACGGCAGAGTTGCTTTGTTGAATAAGAACCTTCTGCCGTAGACGGAAGACTTCCTTATAGAATTGGATTCTTCCGCCGTGCACGGCAGAGTTACTTATTGAATAGGAATCTTCTGCCGTAGACGGCAGAGTTGCTTTTTTGAATTGGAATCTTCCGCCGTGCACGGCAGAGGTACTTATTGAATTGGAATCGTCCGCCGTTGACGGCAGAGTAGCTTATTTAAAATGATACCTTCTGCCGTGGACGGTAGAGTTGCTTTTTTGAATTAAAACTTCTGCCGTGGACGGCAGAGTTGCTTTGTTGAATAAAAAACTTCTGCCCTAGACGGCAGACTTCCTTATAGAATTGGAATCTTCCGCCGTGCACGGCAGAGTTGCTTATTGAATTGGAATCGTCTGCCGTAGACGGCAGAGTTGCTTTTTTGAATTGGAATCTTTCGCCGTGCACGGCAGAGGTACTTATTGAAATGGAATCGTCTGCCATAGACGGCAGAGTAGCTTATTTGAAATGATACCTTCTGCCGTGGACGGCAGATTTGCTTTTTTGAATTAAAACTTCTGCCGTGGACGGCAGAGTTGCTTTGTTGAATAAGAACCTTCTGCCGTAGACGGCAGACTTCCTTATAGAATTGGAATCTTCCGCCGTGCACGGCAGAGGTACTTATTGAAATGGAATCGTCTGCCGTAGACGGCAGAGTAGCTTATCTGAAATGGTACCTTTTGCCGTGAACGGCAGAGTTACTTTTTTGAATTAAAACTTCTGCCGTGGACGGCAGAGTTGCTTTGTTGAATAAGAACCTTCTGCCGTAGACGGCAGACTTCCTTATAGAATTGGATTCTTCCGCCGTGCACGGCAGAGTTACTTATTGAATTGGAATCTTCTGCCGTAGACGGCAGAGTTGCTTTTTTGAATTGGAATCTTCCGCCGTGCACGGCAGAGGTACTTATTGAATTGGAATCGTCCGCCGTGCACGGCAGAGGTATTTATTGAAATGGAATCGTCTGCCGTAGACGGCAGAGTAGCTTTTCTGAAATGGTACCTTTTGCCGTGAACGGCAGAGTTACTTTTTTGAATTAAAACTTCTGCCGTGGACGGCAGAGTTGCTTTGTTGAATAAGAACCTTCTGCCGTAGACGGCAGACTTCCTTATAGAATTGGAATCTTCCGCCGTGCACGGCAGAGGTACTTATTGAAATGGAATCGTCTGCCGTAGACGGCAGAGTAGCTTATCTGAAATGGTACCTTTTGCCGTGAACGGCAGAGTTACTTTTTTGAATTAAAACTTCCGCCGTGCACGGCAGAGTTACTTATTGAATTGGAATCTTCTGCCGTAGACGGCAGAAATGCTTTTTTGAATTGGAATCTTCCGCCGTGCACGGCAGAGGTAGTTATTGAATTGGAATCGTCCGCCGTTGACGGCAGAGTAGCTTATTTAAAATGATACCTTCTGCCGTGGACGGCAGAGTTGCTTTTTTGAATTAAAACTTCTGCCGTGGACGGCAGAGTTGCTTTGTTGAATAAGAACCTTCTGCCGTAGACGGCAGACTTCCTTATAGAATTGGATTCTTCCGCCGTGCACGGCAGAGTTACTTATTGAATTGGAATCTTCTGCCGTAGACGGCAGAGTTGCTTTTTTGAATTGGAATCTTCCGCCGTGCACGGCAGAGGTAATTATTGAATTGGAATCGTCCGCCGTGCACGGCAGAGGTACTTATTGAAATGGAATCGTCTGCTATAGATGGCAGAGTAGCTTATTTGAAATGATACCTTCTGCCGTGGACGGCAGATTTGCTTTTTTGAATTAAAACTTCTGCCGTGGACGGCAGAGTTGCTTTGTTGAATAAGAACCTTCTGCCCGAGACGGCAGACTTCCTTATAGAATTGGAATCTTCCGCCGTGCACGGCAGAGTTACTTATTGAGATGGAATCGTCTGCCGTAGACGGCAGAGTTGCTTTTTTGAATTGGAATCTTCCGCCGTGCACGGCAGAGGTACTTATTGAAATGGAATCGTCTGCCGTAGACGGCAGAGTAGCTTATCTGAAATGGTACCTTTTGCCGTGAACGGCAGAGTTACTTTTTTGAATTAAAACTTCTGCCGTGGACGGCAGAGTTGCTTTGTTGAATAAGAACCTTCTGCCGTAGACGGCAGACTTCCTTATAGAATTGGAATCTTCCGCCGTGCACGGCAGAGTTACTTATTGAATTGGAATCGTCTGCCGTAGACGGCAGAGTTGCTTTTTTGAATTGGAATCTTCCGCCGTGCACGGCAGAGGTACTTATTGAAATGGAATCGTCTGCCGTAGACGGCAGAGTAGCTTATCTGAAATGGTACCTTTTGCCGTGAACGGCAGAGTTACTTTTTTGAATTAAAACTTCCGCCGTGCACGGCAGAGTTACTTATTGAATTGGAATCTTCTGCCGTAGACGGCAGAAATGCTTTTTTGAATTGGAATCTTCCGCCGTGCACGGCAGAGGTAGTTATTGAATTGGAATCGTCCGCCGTTGACGGCAGAGTAGCTTATTTAAAATGATACCTTCTGCCGTGGACGGCAGAGTTGCTTTTTTGAATTAAAACTTCTGCCGTGGACGGCAGAGTTGCTTTGTTGAATAAGAACCTTCTGCCGTAGACGGCAGACTTCCTTATAGAATTGGATTCTTCCGCCGTGCACGGCAGAGTTACTTATTGAATTGGAATTTTCTGCCGTAGACGGCAGAGTTGCTTTTTTGAATTGGAATCTTCCGCCGTGCACGGCAGAGGTACTTATTGAATTATAATCGTCCGCCGTGCACGGCAGAGGTACTTATTGAAATGGAATCGTCTGCCATAGATGGCAGAGTAGCTTATTTGAAATGATACCTTCTGCCGTGGACGGCAGATTTGCTTTTTTGAATTAAAACTTCTGCCGTGGACGGCAGAGTTGCTTTGTTGAATAAGAACCTTCTGCCGTAGACGGCAGACTTCCTTATAGAATTGGAATCTTCCGCCGTGCACGGCAGAGTTACTTATTGAGATGGAATCGTCTGCCGTAGACGGCAGAGTTGCTTTTTTGAATTGGAATCTTCCGCCGTGCACGGCAGAGGTACTTATTGAAATGGAATCGTCTGCCGTAGACGGCAGAGTAGCTTATCTTAAATGGTACCTTTTGCCGTGAACGGCAGAGTTACTTTTTTGAATTAAAACTTCTGCCGTGGACGGCAGAGTTGCTTTGTTGAATAAGAACCTTCTGCCGTAGACGGCAGACTTCCTTATAGAATTGGATTCTTCCGCCGTGCACGGCAGAGTTACTTATTGAATTGGAATCTTCTGCCGTAGACGGCAGAGTTGCTTTTTTGAATTGGAATCTTCCGCCGTGCACGGCAGAGGTACTTATTGAATTGGAATCGTCCGCCGTGCACGGCAGAGGTACTTATTGAAATGGAATCGTCTGCCGTAGACGGCAGAGTAGCTTTTCTGAAATGGTACCTTTTGCCGTGAACGGCAGAGTTACTGTTTTGAATTAAAACTTCTGCCGTGGACGGCAGAGTTGCTTTGTTGAACAAGAACCTTCTGCCGTAGACGGCAGACTTCCTTATAGAATTGGAATCTTCCGCCGTGCACGGCAGAGTTACTTATTAAATTGGAATCGTCTGCCGTAGACGGCAGAGTTGCTTTTTTGAATTGGAATCTTCCGCCGTGCACGGCAGAGGTACTTATTGAAATGGAATCGTCTGCCGTAGACGGCAGAGTAGCTTATCTGAAATGGTACCTTTTGCCGTGAACGGCAGAGTTACTTTTTTGAATTAAAACTTCTGCCGTGGACGGCAGAGTTGCTTTGTTGAATAAGAACCTTCTGCCGTAGACGGCAGACTTCCTTATAGAATTGGATTCTTCCGCCGTGCACGGCAGAGTTACTTATTGAATTGGAATCTTCTGCCGTAGACGGCAGAGTTGCTTTTTTGAATTGGAATCTTCCGCCGTGCACGGCAGAGGTACTTATTGAATTGGAATCGTCCGCCGTTGACGGCAGAGTAGCTTATTTAAAATGATACCTTCTGCCGTGGACGGCAGAGTTGCTTTTTTGAATTAAAACTTCTGCCGTGGACGGCAGAGTTGCTTTGTTGAATAAGAACCTTCTGCCGTAGACGGCAGACTTCCTTATAGAATTGGATTCTTCCGCCGTGCACGGCAGAGTTACTTATTGAATTGGAATCGTCCGCCGTGCACGGCAGAGGTACTTATTGAAATGGAATCGTCTGCCGTAGACGGCAGAGTAGCTTATTTAAAATGATACCTTCTGCCGTGGACGGCAGAGTTGCTTTTTTGAATTAAAACTTCTGCCGTGGACGGCAGAGTTGCTTTGTTGAATAAGAACCTTCTGCCGTAGACGGCAGACTTCCTTATAGAATTGGATTCTTCCGCCGTGCACGGCAGAGTTACTTATTGAATTGGAATCGTCCGCCGTGCACGGCAGAGGTACTTATTGAATTGGAATCGTCCGCCGTTGACGGCAGAGTAGCTTATTTAAAATGATACTTTCTGCCGTGGACGGCAGAGTTGCTTTTTTGAATTAAAACTTCTGCCGTGGACGGCAGAGTTGCTTTGTTGAATAAGAACCTTCTGCCGTAGACGGCAGACTTCCTTATAGAATTGGATTCTTCCGCCGTGCACGGCAGACTTCCTTATAGAATTGGATTCTTCCGCCGTGCACGGCAGAGTTACTTATTGAATTGGAATCTTCTGCCGTAGACGGCAGAGTTGCTTTTTTGAATTGGAATCTTCCGCCGTGCACGGCAGAGGTACTTATTGAATTGGAATCGTCCGCCGTGCACGGCAGAGGTACTTATTGAAATGGAATCGTCTGCCGTAGACGGCAGAGTAGCTTTTCTGAAATGGTACCTTTTGCCGTGAACGGCAGAGTTACTGTTTTGAATTAAAACTTCTGCCGTGGACGGCAGAGTTGCTTTGTTGAACAAGAACCTTCTGCCGTAGACGGCAGACTTCCTTATAGAATTGGAATCTTCCGCCGTGCACGGCAGAGTTACTTATTAAATTGGAATCGTCTGCCGTAGACGGCAGAGTTGCTTTTTTGAATTGGAATCTTCCGCCGTGCACGGCAGAGGTACTTATTGAAATGGAATCGTCTGCCGTAGACGGCAGAGTAGCTTATCTGAAATGGTACCTTTTGCCGTGAACGGCAGAGTTACTTTTTTGAATTAAAACTTCTGCCGTGGACGGCAGAGTTGCTTTGTTGAATAAGAACCTTCTGCCGTAGACGGCAGACTTCCTTATAGAATTGGATTCTTCCGCCGTGCACGGCAGAGTTACTTATTGAATTGGAATCTTCTGCCGTAGACGGCAGAGTTGCTTTTTTGAATTGGAATCTTCCGCCGTGCACGGCAGAGGTACTTATTGAATTGGAATCGTCCGCCGTTGACGGCAGAGTAGCTTATTTAAAATGATACCTTCTGCCGTGGACGGCAGAGTTGCTTTTTTGAATTAAAACTTCTGCCGTGGACGGCAGAGTTGCTTTGTTGAATAAGAACCTTCTGCCGTAGACGGCAGACTTCCTTATAGAATTGGATTCTTCCGCCGTGCACGGCAGAGTTACTTATTGAATTGGAATCGTCCGCCGTGCACGGCAGAGGTACTTATTGAAATGGAATCGTCTGCCGTAGACGGCAGAGTAGCTTATTTAAAATGATACCTTCTGCCGTGGACGGCAGAGTTGCTTTTTTGAATTAAAACTTCTGCCGTGGACGGCAGAGTTGCTTTGTTGAATAAGAACCTTCTGCCGTAGACGGCAGACTTCCTTATAGAATTGGATTCTTCCGCCGTGCACGGCAGAGTTACTTATTGAATTGGAATCGTCCGCCGTGCACGGCAGAGGTACTTATTGAATTGGAATCGTCCGCCGTTGACGGCAGAGTAGCTTATTTAAAATGATACTTTCTGCCGTGGACGGCAGAGTTGCTTTTTTGAATTAAAACTTCTGCCGTGGACGGCAGAGTTGCTTTGTTGAATAAGAACCTTCTGCCGTAGACGGCAGACTTCCTTATAGAATTGGATTCTTCCGCCGTGCACGGCAGACTTCCTTATAGAATTGGATTCTTCCGCCGTGCACGGCAGAGTTACTTATTGAATTGGAATCTTCTGCCGTAGACGGCAGAGTTGCTTTTTTGAATTGGAATCTTCCGCCGTGCACGGCAGAGTTACTTATTGAATTGGAATCGTCTGCCGTAGACGGCAGAGTTGCTTTTTTGAATTGGAATCTTCCGCCGTGCACGGCAGAGGTACTTATTGAAATGGAATCGTCTGCCGTAGACGGCAGAGTAGCTTATCTGAAATGGTACCTTTTGCCGTGAACGGCAGAGTTACTTTTTTGAATTAAAACTTCTGCCGTGGACAGCAGAGTTGCTTCGTTGAATCGAAATCTTCCGCCGTGCACGGCAGTGTTACTTATTGAATTGGAATCGTCCGCCGTAGACGGCAGAGTTGCTTATTTGAAATGGTATCTTTTGCCGTGAACGGCAGAGTTACTTTTTTGAATTAAAACTTATGCCGTGGACGGCAGAGTTGCTTTGTTGAATAAGAACCTTCTGCCGTAGACGGCAGACTTCCTTATAGAATTGGATTCTTCCGCCGTGCACGGCGGAGTTACTTATTGAATTGGAATCGTCTGCCGTAGACGGCAGAGTTGCTTTTTTGAATAGGAATCTTCCGCCGTGCACGGCAGAGCTACTTATTGAATTGGAATCGTCCGCCGTTGACGGCAGAGTAGCTTATTTTTTTTTTTTTTTTTTTTTTTATTTATTTAACATGAAAATATAAAATATGTGTACCGTAAATACATCAATTCGCCAAACTGCGGAGCAGTTTGTTGGCGATGAACTCGCTCGTTTTATGACAAAAGTAGGTATACATAGAAATTACGCTGCACTACCCGCCCGACGTAACCCATTCATATCTCATAACATATTATTTTCCATTAAGTGCAAATCAGATGAATGAGCCACTGGCGGGGCAGGAGTACAACGGTGCTTATAAACTACCTTGTTTTAATGCTGTTTGAACCAACTAATTAAAATGATACCTTCCGCCGTGGACGGCAAAGTTGCTTTTTTGAATTAAAACTTCTGCCGTGGAAGGCAGAGTTGCTTTGTTGAATAAGAACCTTCTGCCGTAGACGGCAGACTTCCTTATAGAATTGGAATCTTCCGCCGTGCACGGCAGAGTTACTTATTGATTTGGAATCGTCTGCCGTAGACGGCAGAGTAGCTTATTTAAAATGGTACCTTCTGCCGTGCCCGGCAGAGGTACTTATTAAATTGGAATCGTCCGCCGTTGACGGCAGAGTAGCTTATTTGAAATGATACCTTCTGCCGTGGACGGCAGAATTGCTTTTTTGAATTAAAACTTCTGCCGTGGACGGCAGAGTTGCTTTGTTGAATTGGAATCTTCCGCCGTGCACGGCAGTGTTACTTATTGAATTGGAATCGTCCGCCGTAGACGGCAGAGTAGCTTATTTGAAATGGTATCTTTTGCCGTGAACGGCAGAATTGCTTTTTTGAATTAAAACTTCTGCCGTGGACGGCAGAGTTGCTTTGTTGAATTGGAATCTTCCGCCGTTCACGGCAGTGTTACTTATTGAATTGGAATCGTCCGCCGAAGACGGCAGAGTAGCTTAGTTGGAATGATACCTTCTGCCGTGGACGGCAGAGTTGCTTTTTTGAACTAAAACTTCTGCCGTGGACGGCAGAGTTGCTTTGTTGAATTGGAATCTTCCGCCGTGCACGGCAGTGTCACTTATTGAATTGGAATCGTCCGCCGTAGACGGCAGAGTAGCTTATTTGAAATGGTACCTTTTGCCGTGAACGGCAGAGTTACTTTTTTGAATTAAAGCTTATGCCGTGGACGGCAGAGTTGCTTTGTTGAATAAGAACCTTCTGCCGTAGACGGCAGACTTCCTTAAAGAATTGGAATCTTCCGCCGTGCACGGCAGAGTTACTTATTGAATTGGAATCGTCTGCCGTAGACGGCAGAGTTGCTTTTTTGAATTGGAATCTTCCGCCGTGCACGGCAGAGGTACTTATTGAATTAAAATCGTCTGCCGTAGACGGCAGAGTAGCTTATTTGAAATGATACCTTCTGCCGTGGACGGCAGAGTTGCTTTTTTGATTTAAAACTTCTGCCGTGGACGGCAGAGTTGCTTTGTTGAATAAGAACCTTCTGCCGTAGACGGCAGACTTCCTTATAGAATTGGAATCTTCCGCCGTGCACGGCAGAGTTACTTATTGAATTGGAATCGTCTGCCGTAGACGGCAGACTTCCTTATAGAATTGTAATCTTTCGCCGTGCACGGCAGAGTTACTTATTGAATTGGAATCGTCTGCCGTGGACGGCAGAGTAGCTTATTTGAAATGGTACCTTTTGCCGTGAACGGCAGAGTTACTTTTTTGAATTAAAACTTCTGCCGTGGACGGCAGAGTTGCTTTGTTGAATTGGAATCTTCCGCCGTGCACGGCAGTGTTACTTATTGAATGGGAATCGTCCGCCGTAGACGGCAGAGTAGCTTATTTGAAATGGTATCTTTTGCCGTGAACGGCAGAGTTACTTTTTTGAATTAAAACTTCTGCCGTGGACGGCAGAGTTGCTTTGTTGAATTAGAACCTTCTGCCGTAGACGAAAGACTTCCTTATAGAATTGGAATCTTCCGCCGTGCACGGCAGAGTTACATATTGAATTGGAATCGTATGCCGTAGACGGCAGAGTTGCTTTTTTGAATTGGAATCTTCCGCCGTGCACGGCAGAGGTACTTATTGAATTGGAATCGTCCGCCGTTGACGGCAGAGTAGCTTATTTAAAATGATACCTTCTGCCGTGGACGGCAGAGTTGCTTTTTTGAATTAAAACTTCTGCCGTGGACGGCAGAGTTGCTTTGTTGAATAAAAAACTTCTGCCGTAGACGGCAGACTTTCTTATAGAATTGGAATCTTCCGCCGTGCACGGCAGAGTTACTTATTGAATTGGAATCGTCTGCCGTAGACGGCAAAGTTGCTTTTTTGAATTGGAATCTTTCGCCGTGCACGGCAGAGTTACTTATTGAATTGGAATCGTCCGCCGTTGACGGCAGAGTAGCTTATTTGAAATGATACCTTCTGCCGTGGACGGCAGAATTGCTTTTTTGAATTAAAACTTCTGCCGTGGACGGCAGAGTTGCTTTGTTGAATTGGAATCTTCCGCCGTGCACGGCAGTGTTACTTATTGAATTGGAATCGTCCGCCGTAGACGGCAGAGTAGCTTATTTGAAATGGTATCTTTTGCCGTGAACGGCAGAATTGCTTTTTTGAATTAAAACTTCTGCCGTGGACGGCAGAGTTGCTTTGTTGAATTGGAATCTTCCGCGCTTCACGGCAGTGTTACTTATTGAATTGGAATCGTCCGCCGAAGACGGCAGAGTAGCTTAGTTGGAATGATACCTTCTGCCGTGGACGGCAGAGTTGCTTTTTTGAACTAAAACTTCTGCCGTGGACGGCAGAGTTGCTTTGTTGAATTGGAATCTTCCGCCGTGCACGGCAGTGTCACTTATTGAATTGGAATCGTCCGCCGTAGACGGCAGAGTAGCTTATTTGAAATGGTACCTTTTGCCGTGAACGGCAGAGTTACTTTTTTGAATTAAAGCTTATGCCGTGGACGGCAGAGTTGCTTTGTTGTATAAGAACCTTCTGCCGTAGACGGCAGACTTCCTTAAAGAATTGGAATCTTCCGCCGTGCACGGCAGAGTTACTTATTGAATTGGAATCGTCTGCCGTAGACGGCAGAGTTGCTTTTTTGAATTGGAATCTTCCGCCGTGCACGGCAGAGGTACTTATTGAATTAAAATCGTCTGCCGTAGACGGCAGAGTAGCTTATTTGAAATGATACCTTCTGCCGTGGACGGCAGAGTTGCTTTTTTGATTTAAAACTTCTGCCGTGGACGGCAGAGTTGCTTTGTTGAATAAGAACCTTCTGCCGTAGACGGCAGACTTCCTTATAGAATTGGAATCTTCCGCCGTGCACGGCAGAGTTACTTATTGAATTGGAATCGTCTGCCGTAGACGGCAGACTTCCTTATAGAATTGTAATCTTTCGCCGTGCACGGCAGAGTTACTTATTGAATTGGAATCGTCTGCCGTGGACGGCAGAGTAGCTTATTTGAAATGGTACCTTTTGCCGTGAACGGCAGAGTTACTTTTTTGAATTAAAACTTCTGCCGTGGACGGCAGAGTTGCTTTGTTGAATTGGAATCTTCCGCCGTGCACGGCAGTGTTACTTATTGAATGGGAATCGTCCGCCGTAGACGGCAGAGTAGCTTATTTGAAATAGTATCTTTTGCCGTGAACGGCAGAGTTACTTTTTTGAATTAAAACTTCTGCCGTGGACGGCAGAGTTGCTTTGTTGAATAAGAACCTTCTGCCGTAGACGGCAGACTTCCTTATAGAATTGGAATCTTCCGCCGTGCACGGCAGAGTTACATATTGAATTGGAATCGTATGCCGTAGACGGCAGAGTTGCTTTTTTGAATTGGAATCTTCCGCCGTGCACGGCAGAGGTACTTATTGAATTGGAATCGTCCGCCGTTGACGGCAGAGTAGCTTATTTAAAATGATACCTTCTGCCGTGGACGGCAGAGTTGCTTTTTTGAATTAAAACTTCTGCCGTGGACGGCAGAGTTGCTTTGTTGAATAAAAAACTTCTGCCGTAGACGGCAGACTTTCTTATAGAATTGGAATCTTCCGCCGTGCACGGCAGAGTTACTTATTGAATTGGAATCGTCTGCCGTAGACGGCAGAGTTGCTTTTTTGAATTGGAATCTTTCGCCGTGCACGGCAGAGGTACTTATTGAAATGGAAACGTCTGCCGTAGACGGCAGAGTAGCTTATTTGAAATGATACCTTCTGCCGTGGACGGCAGAGTTGCTTTTTTGAATTAAAACTTCTGCCGTGGACGGCAGAGTTGCTTTGTTGAATTGGAATCTTCCGCCGTGCACGGCAGTGTTACTTATTGAATTGGAATCGTCCGCCGTAGACGGCAGAGTAGCTTATTTGAAATGGTATCTTTTGCCGTGAACGGCAGAGTTACTTTTTTGAATTAAATGCACGGCGGAAGATTCCAATTCAAAAAAGCAACTCTGCCGTCTACGGCAGACGATTCCAATTCAATAAGTAACTCTGCCGTGCACGGCGGAAGATTCCAATTCTATAAGGAAGTCTGCCGTCTACGGCAGAAGGTTCTTATTCAACAAAGCAACTCTGCCGTCCACGGCATAAGTTTTAATTCAAAAAAGTAACTCTGCCGTTCACGGCAAAAGAAACCATTTCAAATAAGCTACTCTGCCGTCTACGGCGGACGATTCCAATTCAATAAGTAACACTGCCGTGCACGGCGGAAGATTCCAATTCAACAAAGGAACTCTGCCGTCCACGGCAGAAGTTTTAATTCAAAAAAGCAACTCTGCCGTCCACGGCAGAAGGTATCATTTCAAATAAGCTACTCTGCCGTCTACGGCAGACGAGTCCAATTCAAGAGGTACCTCTGCCGTGCACGGCGGAAGATTCCAATTCAAAAAAGCAACTCTGCCGTCTACGGCAGACGATTCCAATTCAATAAGTAACTCTGCCGTCCACGGCGGAGAATTCCAATTCTATAAGGAAGTCTGCCGTCTACGGCAGAAGGTTCTTATTCATCAAAGCAACTCTGCCGTCCACGGCAGAAGTTTTAATTCAAAAAAGTAACTCTGCCGTTCACGGCAAAAGATACCATTTCAAATAAGCTACTCTGCCGTCTACGGCGGACGATTTTAATTCAATAAGTAACACTGCCGTGCAAGGCGGAAGATTCCAATTCAACAAAGCAACTCTGCCGTCCACGGCAGAAGTTTTAATTCAAAATAGCAATTCTGCCGTCCAGGGCAGAAGGTATCATTTCAAATAAGCTACTCTGCCGTCAACGGCGGACAATTCCAATTCAATAAGTACCTCTGCCGTGCACGGCGGAAGATTCCAATTCAAAAAAGCAACTCTGCCGTCTACGGCAGACGATTCCAATTCAATAAGTAACTCTGCCGTGCACGGCGGAAGATTCCAATTCTATAAGGAAGTCTGCCGTCTACGGCAGAAGTTTCTTATTCAACAAAGCAACTCTGCCGTCCACGGCAGAAGTTTTAATTCAAAAAAGCAACTCTGCCGTCCACGGCAGAAGGTATCATTTCAAATAAGCTACTCTGCCGTCTACGGCAGACGATTCCAATTCAATAAGTACCTCTGCCGTGCACGGCGGAAGATTCCAATTCAAAAAAGCAACTCTGCCGTCTACGGCAGACGATTCCAATTCAATAAGTACCTCTGCCGTGCACGGCGGAAGATTCCAATTCTATAAGGAAGTCTGACGTCTACGGCAGAAGGTTCTTATTCAACAAAGCAACTCTGCCGTCCACGGCATAAGTTTTAATTCAAAAAAGTAACTCTGCCGTTCACGGCAAAAGGTACCATTTCAAATAAGCTACTCTGCTGTCTACGGCAGACGATTCCAATTCAATAAGTACCTCTGCCGTGCACGGCGGAAGATTCCAATTCAAAAAAGCAACTCTGCCGTCTACGGCAGACGATTCCAATTCAATAAGTAACTCTGCCGTGCACGGCGGAAGATTCCAATTCTATAAGGAAGTCTGCCGTCTACGGCAGAAGGTTCTTATTCAACAAAGCAACTCTGCCGCACACGGCATAAGTTTTAATTCAAAAAAGTAACTCTGCCGTCCACGGCAGAAGTTTTAGTTCAAAAAAGCAACTCTGCCGTCCACGGCAGAAGGTATCATTCCAACTAAGCTACTCTGCCGTCTACGGCAGAAGATTCCAATTCAATAAGTACCTCTGCCGTGCACGGCGGAAGATTCCAATTCAAAAAAGCAACTCTGCCGTCTACGGCAGACGATTCCAATTCAATAAGTAACTCTGCCGTGCACGGCGGAAGATTCCAATTCTATAAGGAAGTCTGCCGTCTACGGCAGAAGGTTCTTATTCAACAAAGCAACTCTGCCGTCCACGGCATAAGTTTTAATTCAAAAAAGTAACTCTGCCGTCCACGGCAGAAGTTTTAGTTCAAAAAAGCAACTCTGCCGTCCACGGCAGAAGGTATCATTCCAACTAAGCTACTCTGCCGTCTACGGCAGACGATTCCAATTCAATAAGTACCTCTGCCGTGCACGGCGGAAGATTCCAATTCAAAAAAGCAACTCTGCCGTCTACGGCAGACGATTCCAATTCAATAAGTAACTCTGCCGTGCACGGCGGAAGATTCCAATTCTATAAGGAAGTCTGCCGTCTACGGCAGAAGGTTCTTATTCAACAAAGCAACTCTGCCGTCCACGGCATAAGTTTTAATTCAAAAAAGTAACTCTGCCGTTCACGGCAAAAGATACCATTTCAAATAAGCTACTCTGCCGTCTACGGCGGACGATTCCAATTCAATAAGTAACACTGCCGTGCACGGCGGAAGATTTCAATTCAACAAAGCAACTCTGCCGTCCACGGCAGAGGTTTTAATTCAAAAAAGCAACTCTGCCGTCCACGGCAGAAGGTTTCATTTCAAATAAGCTACTCTGCCGTCTACGGCAGACGAGTCCAATTCAATAAGTACCTCTGCCGTGAACGGCGGAAGATTCCAATTCAAAAAAGCAACTCTGCCGTCTACGGCAGACGATTCCAATTCAATAAGTAACTCTGCCGTGCACGGCGGAGAATTCCAATTCTATAAGGAAGTCTGCCGTCTACGGCAGAAGGTTCTTATTCAACAAAGCAACTCTGCCGTCCACGGCATAAGTTTTAATTCAAAAAAGTAACTCTGCCGTCCACGGCAGAAGTTTTAGTTCAAAAAAGCAACTCTGCCGTCCACGGCAGAAGGTATCATTCCAACTAAGCTACTCTGCCGTCTACGGCAGAAGATTCCAATTCAATAAGTACCTCTGCCGTGTACGGCGGAAGATTCCAATTCAAAAAAGCAACTCTGCCGTCTACGGCAGACGATTCCAATTCAATAAGTAACTCTGCCGTCACGGCATAAGTTTTAATTTAAAAAAGTAACTCTGCCGTCCACGGCAGAAGTTTTAGTTCAAAAAAGCAACTCTGCCGTCCACGGCAGAAGGTATCATTCCAACTAAGCTACTCTGCCGTCTACGGCAGACGATTCCAATTCAATTAGTACCTCTGCCGTGCACGGCGGAAGATTCCAATTCAAAAAAGCAACTCTGCCGTCTACGGCAGACGATTCCAATTCAATAAGTAACTCTGCCGTGCACGGCGGAAAATTCCAATTCTATAAGGAAGTCTGCCGTCTACGGCAGAAGGTTCTTTTTCAACAAAGCAACTCTGCCGTCCACGGCATAAGTTTTATTTCAAAAAAGTAACTCTGCCGTTCACGGCAAAAGATACCATTTCAAATAAGCTACTCTGCCGTCTACGGCGGACGATTCCAATTCAATAAGTAACACTGCCGTGCACGGCGGAAGATTCCAATTCAACAAAGCAACTCTGCCGTCCACGGCAGAAGTTTTAATTCAAAAAAGCAACTCTGCCGTCCACGGCAGAAGGTATCATCTCAAATAAGCTACTCTGCCGTCTACGGCAGACGAGTCCAATTCAATAAGTACCTCTGCCATGCACGGCGGAAGATTCCAATTCAAAAAAGCAACTCTGCCGTCTACGGCAGACGATTCCAATTCAATAAGTAACTCTGCCGTGCACGGCAGAAGATTCCAATTCTACAAGGAAGTCTGCCGTCTACGGCAGAAGGTTCTTATTCAACAAAGCAACTCTGCCTTCTACGGCAGACGAGTCCAATTCAATAAGTACCTCTGCCGTGAACGGCGGAAGATTCCAATTCAAAAAAGCAACTCTGCCGTCTACGGCAGACGATTCCAATTCAATAAGTAACTCTGCCGTGCATGGCGGAGAATTCCAATTCTATAAGGAAGTCTGCCGTCTACGGCAGAAGGTTCTTATTCAACAAAGCAACTCTGCCGTCCACGGCATAAGTTTTAATTCAAAAAAGTAACTCTGCCGTCCACGGCAGAAGTTTTAGTTCAAAAAAGCAACTCTGCCGTCCACGGCAGAAGGTATCATTCCAACTAAGCTACTCTGCCGTCTACGGCAGAAGATTCCAATTCAATAAGTACCTCTGCCGTGTACGGCGGAAGATTCCAATTCAAAAAAGCAACTCTGCCGTCTACGGCAGACGATTCCAATTCAATAAGTAACTCTGCCGTCCACGGCATAAGTTTTAATTTAAAAAAGTAACTCTGCCGTCCACGGCAGAAGTTTTAGTTCAAAAAAGCAACTCTGCCGTCCACGGCAGAAGGTATCATTCCAACTAAGCTACTCTGCCGTCTACGGCAGACGATTCCAATTCAATTAGTACCTCTGCCGTGCACGGCGGAAGATTCCAATTCAAAAAAGCAACTCTGCCGTCTACGGCAGACGATTCCAATTCAATAAGTAACTCTGCCGTGCACGGCGGAAAATTCCAATTCTATAAGGAAGTCTGCCGTCTACGGCAGAAGGTTCTTTTTCAACAAAGCAACTCTGCCGTCCACGGCATAAGTTTTATTTCAAAAAAGTAACTCTGCCGTTCACGGCAAAAGATACCATTTCAAATAAGCTACTCTGCCGTCTACGGCGGACGATTCCAATTCAATAAGTAACAATGCCGTGCACGGCGGAAGATTTCAATTCAACAAAGCAACTCTGCCGTCCACGGCAGAGGTTTTAATTCAAAAAAGCAACTCTGCCGTCCACGGCAGAAGGTTTCATTTCAAATAAGCTACTCTGCCGTCTACGGCAGACGAGTCCAATTCAATAAGTACCTCTGCCGTGAACGGCGGAAGATTCCAATTCAAAAAAGCAACTCTGCCGTCTACGGCAGACGATTCCAATTCAATAAGTAACTCTGCCGTGCACGGCAGAAGATTCCAATTCTACAAGGAAGTCTGCCGTCTACGGCAGAAGGTTCTTATTCAACAAAGCAACTCTGCCGTCCACGGCATAAGTTTTAATTCAAAAAAGTAACTCTGCCGTCCACGGCAGAAGTTTTAGTTCAAAAAAGCAACTCTGCCGTCCACGGCAGAAGGTATCATTCCAACTAAGCTACTTTGCCGTCTACGGCAGACGATTCCAATTCAATAAGAACCTCTGCCGTGCACGGCGGAAGATTCCAATTTAAAAAATCAACTCTGCCGTCTACGGCAGACGATTCCAATTCAATAAGTAACTCTGCCGTGCACGGCGGAAGATTCCAATTTAAAAAAGCAACTCTGCCGTCTACGGCAGACGATTCCAATTCAATAAGTAACACTGCCGTGCACGGCGGAAGATTCCAATTCAACAAAGCAACTCTGCCGTCCACGGCAGAAGTTTTAATTCAAAAAAGCAACTCTGCCGTCCACGGCAGAAGTTATCATTTCAAATAAGCTACTCTGCCGTCTACGGCAGACGAGTCCAATTCAATAAGTACCTCTGCCGTGCACGGCGGAAGATTCCAATTCAAAAAAGCAACTCTGCCGTCTACGGCAGACGATTCCAATTCAATAAGTAACTCTGCCGTGCACGGCGGAGAATTCCAATTCTATAAGGAAGTCTGCCGTCTACGGCAGAAGGTTCTAATTCAACAAAGCAACTCTGCCGTCCACGGCATAAGTTTTAATTCAAAAAAGTAACTCTGCCGTTCACGGCAAAAGGTACCATTTCTAATAAGCTAATCTGCCGTCTACGGCAGACGATTTCAATTCAATAAGTACCTCTGCCGTGCACGGCGGAAGATTCCAATTCAAAAAAGCAACTCTGCCGTCTACGGCAGACGATTCCAATTCAATAAGTAACTCTGCCGTGCACGGCGGAAGATTCCAATTCTATAAGGAAGTCTGCCGTCTACGGCAGAAGGTTCTTATTAAACAAAGCAACTCTGCCGTCCACGGCATAAGTTTTTATTCAAAAAAGTAACTCTGTCGTCCACGGCAGAAGTTTTAGTTCAAAAAAGCAACTCTGCCGTCCACGGCAGAAGGTATCATTCCAACTAAGCTACTCTGCCGTCTACGGCAAACGATTCCAATTCAATAAGTAACTCTGCCGTGCACGGCGGAGAATTCCAATTCTATAAGGAAGTCTGCCGTCTACGGCAGAAGGTTTTTATTCAACAAAGCAACTCTGCCGTCTACGGCATAAGTTTTAATTCAAAAAAGTAACTCTGCCGTTCACGGCAAAAGATACCATTTCAAATAAGCTACTCTGCCGTCTACGGCGGACGATTACAATTCAATAAGTAACACTGCCGTGCACGGCGGAAGATTCCAATTCAACAAAGCAACTCTGCCGTCCACGGCAGAAGTTTTAATTCAAAAAAGCAACTCTGCCGTCCACGGCAGAAGGTATCATTTCAAAGAAGCTACTCTGCCGTCTACGGCAGACGATTCCAGTTTAATAAGTACCTCTGCCGTGCACGGCAGAAGGTACCATTTCAAATAAGCTACTCTGCTGTCTACGGCAGAGGATTCCAATTCAATAAGTAACTCTGCCGTGCACGGCGGATGATTCCAATTCTATAAGGAAGTCTGCCGTCTACGGAAGAAGGTTCTTATTCAACAAAGCAACTCTGCCGTCCACGGCAGAAGTTTTAGTTCAAAAAAGCAACTCTGCCGTCCACGGCAGAAGGTATCATTCCAAATAAGCTACACTGCCGTCTACGGCAGACGATTCCAATTCAATAAGTACCTCTGCCGTGCACGGCGGAAGATTCCAATTCTATAAGGAAGTCTGCCGTCTACGGCAGAAGGTTCTTATTCAACAAAGCAACTCTGCCGTCCACGGCATAAGTTTTAATTTAAAAAAGCAACTCAGCCGTCCACGGCAGAAGTTTTAATTCAAAAATGCAACTCTGCCGTCCACGGCAGAAGGTATCATTTCAAATAAGCTACTCTGCCGTCTACGGCAGACGATTCCAGTTTAATAAGTACCTCTGCCGTGCACGGCAGAAGGTACCATTTCAAATAAGCTACTCTGCCGTCTACGGCAGACGATTCCAATTCAATAAGTAATTTTGCCGTGCACGGCGGAAGATTCCAATTCTATAAGGAAGTCTGCCGTCTACGGCAGAAGGTTCTTATTCAACAAAGCAACTCTGCCGTCCACGGCAGAAGTTTTAGTTCAAAAAAGCAACTCTGCCCTCCACGGCAGAAGGTATCATTCCAAATAAGCTACTCTGCCGTCTACGGCAGACGATTCCAATTCAATAAGTACCTCTGCCGTGCACGGCGGAAGATTCCAATTCAAAAAAGCAACTCTGCCGTCTACGGCAGACGATTCCAATTCAATAAGTAACTCTGCCGTGCACGGCGGAGAATTCCAATTCTATAAGGAAGTCTGCCGTCTACGGCAGAAGGTTCTAATTCAACAAAGCAACTCTGCCGTCCACGGCATAAGTTTTAATTCAAAAAAGTAACTCTGCCGTTCACGGCAAAAGGTACCATTTCTAATAAGCTACTCTGCCGTCTACGGCAGACGATTTCAATTCAATAAGTACCTCTGCCGTGCACGGCGGAAGATTCCAATTCAAAAAAGCAACTCTGCCGTCTACGGCAGACGATTCCAATTCAATAAGTAACTCTGCCGTGCACGGCGGAAGATTCCAATTCTATAAGGAAGTCTGCCGTCTACGGCAGAAGGTTCTTATTAAACAAAGCAACTCTGCCGTCCACGGCATAAGTTTTTATTCAAAAAAGTAACTCTGTCGTCCACGGCAGAAGTTTTAGTTCAAAAAAGCAACTCTGCCGTCCACGGCAGAAGGTATCATTCCAACTAAGCTACTCTGCCGTCTACGGCAAACGATTCCAATTCAATAAGTAACTCTGCCGTGCACGGCGGAGAATTCCAATTCTATAAGGAAGTCTGCCGTCTACGGCAGAAGGTTCTTATTCAACAAAGCAACTCTGCCGTCTACGGCATAAGTTTTAATTCAAAAAAGTAACTCTGCCGTTCACGGCAAAAGATACCATTTCAAATGAGCTACTCTGCCGTCTACGGCGGACGATTACAATTCAATAAGTAACACTGCCGTGCACGGCGGAAGATTCCAATTCAACAAAGCAACTCTGCCGTCCACGGCAGAAGTTTTAATTCAAAAAAGCAACTCTGCCGTCCACGGCAGAAGGTATCATTTCAAAGAAGCTACTCTGCCGTCTACGGCAGACGATTCCAGTTTAATAAGTACCTCTGCCATGCACGGCAGAAGGTACCATTTCAAATAAGCTACTCTGCCGTCTACGGCAGACGATTCCAATTCAATAAGTAACTCTGCCGTGCACGGCGGAAGATTCCAATTCTATAAGGAAGTCTGCCGTCTACGGAAGAAGGTTCTTATTCAACAAAGCAACTCTGCCGTCCACGGCAGAAGTTTTAGTTCAAAAAAGCAACTCTGCCGTCCACGGCAGAAGGTATCATTCCAAATAAGCTACTCTGCCGTCTACGGCAGACGATTCCAATTCAATAAGTACCTCTGCCGTGCACGGCGGAAGATTCCAATTCTATAAGGAAGTCTGCCGTCTACGGCAGAAGGTTCTTATTCAACAAAGCAACTCTGCCGTCCACGGCATAAGTTTTAATTTAAAAAAGTAACTCTGCCGTTCACGGCAAAAGATACCATTTCAAATAAGCTACTCTGCCGTCTACGGCGGACGATTCCAATTTAATAAGTAACACTGCCGTGCACGGCGGAAGATTCCAATTCAACAAAGCAACTCTGCCGTCCACGGCAGAAGTTTTAATTCAAAAAAGCAACTTTGCCATCCACGGCAGAAGGTATCATTTCAAATAAGCAACTCTGCCGTCTACGGCAGACGAGTCCAATTCAAAAGGTAACTCTGCCGTGCACGGCGGAGAATTCCAATTCTATAAGGAAGTCTGCCGTCTACGGCAGAAGGTTCTTATTCAACAAAGCAAGTTTTTATTCAAAAAAGCAACTCTGCCGTCCACGGCAGAAGGTATCATTCCAAATAAGCTACTCTGCCGTCTACGGCAGACGATTCCAATTCAATAAGTACCTCTGCCGTGCACGGCGGAAGATTCCAATTCAAAAAAGCAACTCTGCCGTCTACGGCAGACGATTCCAATTCAATAAGAAACTCTGCCGTGCACGGCGGAAGATTCCAATTCTATAAGGAAGTCTGCCGTCTACGGCAGAAGGTTCTTATTAAACAAAGCAACTCTGCCGTCCACGGCATAAGTTTTTATTCAAAAAAGTAACTCTGTCGTCCACGGCAGAAGTTTTAGTTCAAAAAAGCAACTCTGCCGTCCACGGCAGAAGGTATCATTCCAACTAAGCTACTCTGCCGTCTACGGCAAACGATTCCAATTCAATAAGTAACTCTGCCGTGCACGGCGGAGAATTCCAATTCTATAAGGAAGTCTGCCGTCTACGGCAGAAGGTTCTTATTCAACAAAGCAACTCTGCCGTCTACGGCATAAGTTTTAATTCAAAAAAGTAACTCTGCCGTTCACGGCAAAAGATACCATTTCAAATAAGCTACTCTGCCGTCTACGGCGGACGATTACAATTCAATAAGTAACACTGCCGTGCACGGCGGAAGATTCCAATTCAACAAAGCAACTCTGCCGTCCACGGCAGAAGTTTTAATTCAAAAAAGCAACTCTGCCGTCCACGGCAGAAGGTATCATTTCAAAGAAGCTACTCTGCCGTCTACGGCAGACGATTCCAGTTTAATAAGTACCTCTGCCGTGCACGGCAGAAGGTACCATTTCAAATAAGCTACTCTGCTGTCTACGGCAGAGGATTCCAATTCAATAAGTAACTCTGCCGTGCACGGCGGATGATTCCAATTCTATAAGGAAGTCTGCCGTCTACGGAAGAAGGTTCTTATTCAACAAAGCAACTCTGCCGTCCACGGCAGAAGTTTTAGTTCAAAAAAGCAACTCTGCCGTCCACGGCAGAAGGTATCATTCCAAATAAGCTACACTGCCGTCTACGGCAGACGATTCCAATTCAATAAGTACCTCTGCCGTGCACGGCGGAAGATTCCAATTCTATAAGGAAGTCTGCCGTCTACGGCAGAAGGTTCTTATTCAACAAAGCAACTCTGCCGTCCACGGCATAAGTTTTAATTTAAAAAAGCAACTCAGCCGTCCACGGCAGAAGTTTTAATTCAAAAATGCAACTCTGCCGTCCACGGCAGAAGGTATCATTTCAAATAAGCTACTCTGCCGTCTACGGCAGACGATTCCAGTTTAATAAGTACCTCTGCCGTGCACGGCAGAAGGTACCATTTCAAATAAGCTACTCTGCCGTCTACGGCAGACGATTCCAATTCAATAAGTAATTTTGCCGTGCACGGCGGAAGATTCCAATTCTATAAGGAAGTCTGCCGTCTACGGCAGAAGGTTCTTATTCAACAAAGCAACTCTGCCGTCCACGGCAGAAGTTTTAGTTCAAAAAAGCAACTCTGCCCTCCACGGCAGAAGGTATCATTCCAAATAAGCTACTCTGCCGTCTACGGCAGACGATTCCAATTCAATAAGTACCTCTGCCGTGCACGGCGGAAGATTCCAATTCAAAAAAGCAACTCTGCCGTCTACGGCAGACGATTCCAATTCAATAAGTAACTCTGCCGTGCACGGCGGAGAATTCCAATTCTATAAGGAAGTCTGCCGTCTACGGCAGAAGGTTCTAATTCAACAAAGCAACTCTGCCGTCCACGGCATAAGTTTTAATTCAAAAAAGTAACTCTGCCGTTCACGGCAAAAGGTACCATTTCTAATAAGCTACTCTGCCGTCTACGGCAGACGATTTCAATTCAATAAGTACCTCTGCCGTGCACGGCGGAAGATTCCAATTCAAAAAAGCAACTCTGCCGTCTACGGCAGACGATTCCAATTCAATAAGTAACTCTGCCGTGCACGGCGGAAGATTCCAATTCTATAAGGAAGTCTGCCGTCTACGGCAGAAGGTTCTTATTAAACAAAGCAACTCTGCCGTCCACGGCATAAGTTTTTATTCAAAAAAGTAACTCTGTCGTCCACGGCAGAAGTTTTAGTTCAAAAAAGCAACTCTGCCGTCCACGGCAGAAGGTATCATTCCAACTAAGCTACTCTGCCGTCTACGGCAAACGATTCCAATTCAATAAGTAACTCTGCCGTGCACGGCGGAGAATTCCAATTCTATAAGGAAGTCTGCCGTCTACGGCAGAAGGTTCTTATTCAACAAAGCAACTCTGCCGTCTACGGCATAAGTTTTAATTCAAAAAAGTAACTCTGCCGTTCACGGCAAAAGATACCATTTCAAATGAGCTACTCTGCCGTCTACGGCGGACGATTACAATTCAATAAGTAACACTGCCGTGCACGGCGGAAGATTCCAATTCAACAAAGCAACTCTGCCGTCCACGGCAGAAGTTTTAATTCAAAAAAGCAACTCTGCCGTCCACGGCAGAAGGTATCATTTCAAAGAAGCTACTCTGCCGTCTACGGCAGACGATTCCAGTTTAATAAGTACCTCTGCCATGCACGGCAGAAGGTACCATTTCAAATAAGCTACTCTGCCGTCTACGGCAGACGATTCCAATTCAATAAGTAACTCTGCCGTGCACGGCGGAAGATTCCAATTCTATAAGGAAGTCTGCCGTCTACGGAAGAAGGTTCTTATTCAACAAAGCAACTCTGCCGTCCACGGCAGAAGTTTTAGTTCAAAAAAGCAACTCTGCCGTCCACGGCAGAAGGTATCATTCCAATTAAGCTACTCTGCCGTCTACGGCAGACGATTCCAATTCAATAAGTACCTCTGCCGTGCACGGCGGAAGATTCCAATTCTATAAGGAAGTCTGCCGTCTACGGCAGAAGGTTCTTATTCAACAAAGCAACTCTGCCGTCCACGGCATAAGTTTTAATTTAAAAAAGTAACTCTGCCGTTCACGGCAAAAGATACCATTTCAAATAAGCTACTCTGCCGTCTACGGCGGACGATTCCAATTTAATAAGTAACACTGCCGTGCACGGCGGAAGATTCCAATTCAACAAAGCAACTCTGCCGTCCACGGCAGAAGTTTTAATTCAAAAAAGCAACTTTGCCATCCACGGCAGAAGGTATCATTTCAAATAAGCAACTCTGCCGTCTACGGCAGACGAGTCCAATTCAAAAGGTAACTCTGCCATGCACGGCGGAGAATTCCAATTCTATAAGGAAGTCTGCCGTCTACGGCAGAAGGTTCTTATTCAACAAAGCAAGTTTTTATTCAAAAAAGCAACTCTGCCGTCCACGGCAGAAGGTATCATTCCAAATAAGCTACTCTGCCGTCTACGGCAGACGATTCCAATTCAATAAGTACCTTTGCCGTGCACGGCGGAAGATTCCAATTCAAAAAAGCAACTCTGCCGTCTACGGCAGACGATTCCAATTCAATAAGAAACTCTGCCGTGCACGGCGGAAGATTCCAATTCTATAAGGAAGTCTGCCGTCTACGGCAGAAGGTTCTTATTCAACAAAGCAACTCTGCCGTCCACGGCATAAGTTTTAATTCAAAAAAGCAACTCAGCCGTCCACGGCAGAAGTTTTAATTCAAAAAAGCAACTCTGCCGTCCACGGCAGAAGGTATCATTTCAAATAAGCTACTCTGCCGTCTACGGCAGACGATTCCAGTTTAATAAGTACCTCTGCCGTGCACGGCAGAAGGTTACATTTCAAATAAGCTACTCTGCCGTCTACGGCAGACGATTCCAATTCAATAAGTAACTTTGCCGTGCACGGCGGAAGATTCCAATTCTATAAGGAAGTCTGCCGTCTACGGCAGAAGGTTCTTATTCAACAAAGCAACTCTGCCGTCCACGGCAGAAGTTTTAGTTCAAAAAAGCAACTCTGCCCTCCACGGCAGAAGGTATCATTCCAAATAAGCTACTCTGCCGTCTACGGCAGACGATTCCAATTAAATAAGTACCTCTGCCGTGCACGGCGGAAGATTCCAATTCAAAAAAGCAACTCTGCCGTCTACGGCAGACGATTCCAATTCAATAAGTAACTCTGCCGTGCACGGCGGAAGATTCCAATTCTATAAGGAAGTCTGCCGTCTACGGCAGAAGGTTCTTATTCAACAAAGCAACTCTGCCGTCCAAGGCATAAGTTTTAATTCAAAAAAGTAACTCTGCCGTTCACGGCAAAAGATAGCATTTCAAATAAGCTACTCTGCCGTCTACGGCGGACGATTCCAATTCAATAAGTAACACTGCCGTGCACGGCGGAAGATTCCAATTCAACAAAGCAACTCTGCCGTCCACGGCAGAAGTTTTAATTCAAAAAAGCAACTCTGCCGTCCACGGCAGAAGGTATCATTTCAAACAAGCTACTCTGCCGTCTACGGCAGACGATTCCAATTCAATAAGTACCTCTGCCGTGCACGGCGGAAGATTCCAATTCAAAAAAGCAACTCTGCCGTCTACGGCAGACGATTCCAATTCAATAAGTATCTCTGCCGTGCACGGCGGAGAATTCCAATTCTATAAGGAAGTCTGCCGTCTACGGCAGAAGGTTCTTATTCAACAAAGCAACTCTGCCGTCCACGGCATAAGTTTTAATTCAAAAAAGTAACTCTGCCGTTCACGGCAAAAGGTACCATTTCTAATAAGCTACTCTGCCGTCTACGGCAGACGATTTCAATTCAATAAGTACCTCTGCCGTGCACGGCGGAAGATTCCAATTCAAAAAAGCAACTCTGCCGTCTACGGCAGACGATTCCAATTCAATAAGTAACTCTGCCGTGCACAGCGGAAGATTCCAATTCTATAAGGAAGTCTGCCGTCTACGGCAGAAGGTTCTTATTAAACAAAGCAACTCTAACGTCCACGGCATAAGTTTTTATTCAAAAAAGTAACTCTGTCGTCCACGGCAGAAGTTTTAGTTCAAAAAAGCAACTCTGCCGTCCACGGCAGAAGGTATCATTCCAACTAAGCTACTCTGCCGTCTATTGCAGACGATTCCAATTCAATAAGTAACTCTGCCGTGCACGGCGGAGAATTCCAATTCTATAAGGAAGTCTGCCGTCTACGGCAGAAGGTTCTTATTCAACAAAGCAACTCTGCCGTCTACGGCATAAGTTTTAATTCAAAAAAGTAACTCTGCCGTTCACGGCAAAAGATACCATTTCAAATAAGCTACTCTGCCGTCTACGGCGGACGATTACAATTCAATAAGTAACACTGCCGTGCACGGCGGAAGATTCCAATTCAACAAAGCAACTCTGTCGTCCACGGCAGAAGTTTTAATTCAAAAAAGCAACACTGCCGTCCACGGCAGAAGGTATCATTTCAAATAAGCTACTCTGCCGTCTACGGCAGACGATTCCAGTTTAATAAGTACCTCTGCCGTGCACGGCAGAAGGTACCATTTCAAATAACCTACTCTGCCGTCTACGGCAGACTATTCCAATTCAATAAGTAACTCTGCCGTGCACGGCGGAAGATTCCGATTCTATAAGGAAGTCTGCCGTCTACGGCAGAAGGTTCTTATTCAACAAAGCAACTCTGCCGTCCACGGCAGAAGTTTTAGTTCAAAAAAGCAACTCTGCCGTCCACGGCAGAAGGTATCATTCCAAATAAGCTACTCTGCCGTCTACGGCAGACGATTCCAATTCAATAAGTACCTCTGCCGTGCACGGCGGAAGATTCCAATTCAAAAAAGCAACTCTGCCGTCTACGGCAGACGATTCCAATTCAATAAGAAACTCTGCCGTGCACGGCGGAAGATTCCAATTCTATAAGGAAGTCTGCCGTCTACGGCAGAAGGTTCTTATTCAACAAAGCAACTCTGCCGTCCACGGCATAAGTTTTAATTCAAAAAAGGAACTCAGCCGTCCACGGCAGAAGTTTTAATTCAAAAATGCAACTCTGCCGTCCACGGCAGAAGGTATCATTTCAAATAAGCAACTCTGCCGTCTACGGCAGACGAGTCTAATTCAATAAGTAACTCTGCCGTGCACGGCGGAGAATTCCAATTCTATAAGGAAGTCTGCCGTCTACGGCAGAAGGTTCTTATTCAACAAAGCAACTCTGCCGTCCACGGCATAAGTTTTAATTCAAAAAAGCAACTCAGCCGTCCACGGCAGAAGTTTTAATTCAAAAAAGCAACTCTGCCGTCCACGGCAGAAGGTATCATTTCAAATAAGCTACTCTGCCGTCTACGGCAGACGATTCCAGTTTAATAAGTACCTCTGCCGTGCACGGCAGAAGGTACCATTTCAAATAAGCTACTCTGCCGTCTACGGCAGACTATTCCAATTCAATAAGTAACTCTGCCGTGCACGGCGGAAGATTCCAATTCTATAAGGAAGTCTGCCGTCTACGGCAGAAGGTTCTTATTCAACAAAGCAACTCTGCCGTCCACGGCAGAAGTTTTAGTTCAAAAAAGCAACTCTGCCGTCCACGGCAGAAGGTATCATTCCAAATAAGCTACTCTGCCGTCTACGGCAGACGATTCCAATTCAATAAGTACCTCTGCCGTGCACGGCGGAAGATTCCAATTCAAAAAAGCAACTCTGCCGTCTACGGCAGACGATTCCAATTCAATAAGAAACTCTGCCGTGCACGGCGGAAGATTCCAATTCTATAAGGAAGTCTGCCGTCTACGGCAGAAGGTTCTTATTCAACAAAGCAACTCTGCCGTCCACGGCATAAGTTTTAATTCAAAAAAGCAACTCAGCCGTCCACGGCAGAAGTTTTAATTCAAAAATGCAACTCTGCCGTCCACGGCAGAAGGAATCATTTCAAATAAGCTACTCTGCCGTCTACGGCAGACGATTCCAGTTTAATAAGTACCTCTGCCGTGCACGGCAGAAGGTACCATTTCAAATAAGCTACTCTGCCGTCTACGGCGGACGATTACAATTCAATAAGTAACACTGCCGTGCACGGCGGAAGATTCCAATTCAACAAAGCAACTCTGCCGTCCACGGCAGAAGTTTTAATTCAAAAAAGCAACTCTGCCGTCCACGGCAGAAGGTATCATTCCAAATAAGCTACTCTGCCGTCTACGGCAGACGATTCCAATTCAATAAGTACCTCTGCCGTGCACGGCGGAAGATTCCAATTCTATAAGGAAGTCTGCCGTCTACGGCAGAAGGTTCTTATTCAACAAAGCATTTCTGCCGTCCACGGCATAAGTTTTAATTCAAAAAAGTAACTCTGCCGTTCACGGCAAAAGATACCATTTCAAATAAGCTACTCTGCCGTCTACGGCGGACGATTCCAATTTAATAAGTCACACTGCCGTGCACGGCGAAAGATTCCAATTCAACAAAGCAACTCTGCCGTCCACGGCAGAAGTTTTAATTCAAAAAAGCAACTCTGCCATCCACGGCAGAAGGTATCATTTCAAATAAGCAACTCTGCCGTCTACGGCAGACGAGTCTAATTCAAAAAGTAACTCTGCCGTGCACGGCGGAGAATTCCAATTCTATAAGGAAGTCTGCCGTCTACGGCAGAAGGTTCTTATTCAACAAAGCAACTCTGCCGTCCACGGCATAAGTTTTAATTCAAAAAAGCAACTCAGCCGTCTACGGCAGAAGTTTTAATTCAAAAAAGCAACTCTGCCGTCCACGGCAGAAGGTATCATTTCAAATAAGCTACTCTGCCGTCTACGGCAGACGATTCCAGTTTAATAAGTACCTCTGCCGTGCACGGCAGAAGGTACCATTTCAAATAAGCTACTCTGCCGTCAACGGCGGACGATTCCAATTCAATAAGTAACACTGCCGTGCACGGCGGAAGATTCCAATTCAACAAAGCAACTCTGCCGTCCACGGCAGAAGTTTTAATTCAAAAAAGCAATTCTGCCGTCCACGGCAGAAGGTATCATTTCAACAAACTTACTCTGCCGTCAACGGCGGACGATTCCAATTTAATAAGTACCTCTGCCGTGCACGGCAAAAGATACCATTTCAAATAAGCTACTCTGCCGTCTACGGCGGACGATTACAATTCAATAAGTAACACTGCCGTGCACGGCGGAAGATTCCAATTCTATAAGGAAGTCTGCCGTCTACGGCAGAAGGTTCTTATTCAACAAAGCAACTCTGCCGTCCACGGCATAAGTTTTAATTCAAAAAAGTAACTCTGCCGTTCACGGCAAAAGATACCATTTCAAATAAGCTACTCTGCCGTCTACGGCGGACGATTCCAATTTAATAAGTCACACTGCCGTGCACGGCGGAAGATTCCAATTCAACAAAGCAACTCTGCCGTCCACGGCAGATTTTTTAATTCAAAAAAGCAACTCTGCCATCCACGGCAGAAGGTATCATTTCAAATAAGCAACTCTGCCGTCTACGGCAGACGAGTCTAATTCAATAAGTAACTCTGCCGTGCACGGCGGAGAATTCCAATTCTATAAGGAAGTCTGCCGTCTACGGCAGAAGGTTCTTATTCAACAAAGCAACTCTGCCGTCCACGGCATAAGTTTTAATTCAAAAAAGCAACTCAGCCGTCCACGGCAGAAGTTTTAATTCAAAAAAGCAACTCTGCCGTCCACGGCAGAAGGTATCATTTCAAATAAGCTACTCTGCCGTCTACGGCAGACGATTCCAGTTTAATAAGTACCTCTGCCGTGCACGGCAGAAGGTACCATTTCAAATAAGCTACTCTGCCGTCTACGGCAGACTATTCCAATTCAATAAGTAACTCTGCCGTGCACGGCGGAAGATTCCAATTCTATAAGGAAGTCTGCCGTCTACGGCAGAAGGTTCTTATTCAACAAAGCAACTCTGCCGTCCACGGCAGAAGTTTTAGTTCAAAAAAGCAACTCTGCCGTCCACGGCAGAAGGTATCATTCCAAATAAGCTACTCTGCCGTCTACGGCAGACGATTCCAATTCAATAAGTACCTCTGCCGTGCACGGCGGAAGATTCCAATTCAAAAAAGCAACTCTGCCGTCTACGGCAGACGATTCCAATTCAATAAGAAACTCTGCCGTGCACGGCGGAAGATTCCAATTCTATAAGGAAGTCTGCCGTCTACGGAAGAAGGTTCTTATTCAACAAAGCAACTCTGCCGTCCACGGCAGAAGTTTTAGTTCAAAAAAGCAACTCTGCCGTCCACGGCAGAAGGTATCATTCCAAATAAGCTACTCTGCCGTCTACGGCAGACGATTCCAATTCAATAAGTACCTCTGCCGTGCACGGCGGAAGATTCCAATTCTATAAGGAAGTCTGCCGTCTACGGCAGAAGGTTCTTATTCAACAAAGCAACTCTGCCGTCCACGGCATAAGTTTTAATTTAAAAAAGTAACTCTGCCGTTCACGGCAAAAGATACCATTTCAAATAAGCTACTCTGCCGTCTACGGCGGACGATTCCAATTTAATAAGTAACACTGCCGTGCACGGCGGAAGATTCCAATTCAACAAAGCAACTCTGCCGTCCACGGCAGAAGTTTTAATTCAAAAAAGCAACTTTGCCATCCACGGCAGAAGGTATCATTTCAAATAAGCAACTCTGCCGTCTACGGCAGACGAGTCCAATTCAAAAGGTAACTCTGCCGTGCACGGCGGAGAATTCCAATTCTATAAGGAAGTCTGCCGTCTACGGCAGAAGGTTCTTATTCAACAAAGCAAGTTTTTATTCAAAAAAGCAACTCTGCCGTCCACGGCAGAAGGTATCATTCCAAATAAGCTACTCTGCCGTCTACGGCAGACGATTCCAATTCAATAAGTACCTCTGCCGTGCACGGCGGAAGATTCCAATTCAAAAAAGCAACTCTGCCGTCTACGGCAGACGATTCCAATTCAATAAGAAACTCTGCCGTGCACGGCGGAAGATTCCAATTCTATAAGGAAGTCTGCCGTCTACGGCAGAAGGTTCTTATTAAACAAAGCAACTCTGCCGTCCACGGCATAAGTTTTTATTCAAAAAAGTAACTCTGTCGTCCACGGCAGAAGTTTTAGTTCAAAAAAGCAACTCTGCCGTCCACGGCAGAAGGTATCATTCCAACTAACCTACTCTGCCGTCTACGGCAAACGATTCCAATTCAATAAGTAACTCTGCCGTGCACGGCGGAGAATTCCAATTCTATAAGGAAGTCTGCCGTCTACGGCAGAAGGTTCTTATTCAACAAAGCAACTCTGCCGTCTACGGCATAAGTTTTAATTCAAAAAAGTAACTCTGCCGTTCACGGCAAAAGATACCATTTCAAATAAGCTACTCTGCCGTCTACGGCGGACGATTACAATTCAATAAGTAACACTGCCGTGCACGGCGGAAGATTCCAATTCAACAAAGCAACTCTGCCGTCCACGGCAGAAGTTTTAATTCAAAAAAGCAACTCTGCCGTCCACGGCAGAAGGTATCATTTCAAAGAAGCTACTCTGCCGTCTACGGCAGACGATTCCAGTTTAATAAGTACCTCTGCCGTGCACGGCAGAAGGTACCATTTCAAATAAGCTACTCTGCTGTCTACGGCAGAGGATTCCAATTCAATAAGTAACTCTGCCGTGCACGGCGGATGATTCCAATTCTATAAGGAAGTCTGCCGTCTACGGAAGAAGGTTCTTATTCAACAAAGCAACTCTGCCGTCCACGGCAGAAGTTTTAGTTCAAAAAAGCAACTCTGCCGTCCACGGCAGAAGGTATCATTCCAAATAAGCTACACTGCCGTCTACGGCAGACGATTCCAATTCAATAAGTACCTCTGCCGTGCACGGCGGAAGATTCCAATTCTATAAGGAAGTCTGCCGTCTACGGCAGAAGGTTCTTATTCAACAAAGCAACTCTGCCGTCCACGGCATAAGTTTTAATTTAAAAAAGCAACTCAGCCGTCCACGGCAGAAGTTTTAATTCAAAAATGCAACTCTGCCGTCCACGGCAGAAGGTATCATTTCAAATAAGCTACTCTGCCGTCTACGGCAGACGATTCCAGTTTAATAAGTACCTCTGCCGTGCACGGCAGAAGGTACCATTTCAAATAAGCTACTCTGCCGTCTACGGCAGACGATTCCAATTCAATAAGTAATTTTGCCGTGCACGGCGGAAGATTCCAATTCTATAAGGAAGTCTGCCGTCTACGGCAGAAGGTTCTTATTCAACAAAGCAACTCTGCCGTCCACGGCAGAAGTTTTAGTTCAAAAAAGCAACTCTGCCCTCCACGGCAGAAGGTATCATTCCAAATAAGCTACTCTGCCGTCTACGGCAGACGATTCCAATTCAATAAGTACCTCTGCCGTGCACGGCGGAAGATTCCAATTCAAAAAAGCAACTCTGCCGTCTACGGCAGACGATTCCAATTCAATAAGTAACTCTGCCGTGCACGGCGGAGAATTCCAATTCTATAAGGAAGTCTGCCGTCTACGGCAGAAGGTTCTAATTCAACAAAGCAACTCTGCCGTCCACGGCATAAGTTTTAATTCAAAAAAGTAACTCTGCCGTTCACGGCAAAAGGTACCATTTCTAATAAGCTACTCTGCCGTCTACGGCAGACGATTTCAATTCAATAAGTACCTCTGCCGTGCACGCCGGAAGATTCCAATTCAAAAAAGCAACTCTGCCGTCTACGGCAGACGATTCCAATTCAATAAGTAACTCTGCCGTGCACGGCGGAAGATTCCAATTCTATAAGGAAGTCTGCCGTCTACGGCAGAAGGTTCTTATTAAACAAAGCAACTCTGCCGTCCACGGCATAAGTTTTTATTCAAAAAAGTAACTCTGTCGTCCACGGCAGAAGTTTTAGTTCAAAAAAGCAACTCTGCCGTCCACGGCAGAAGGTATCATTCCAACTAAGTGTAGAAAGACTAAACTAGCCTCCTTTAAATAAAATACTATTTAATAAGTTAACTAAAATACTGGCCATAAATAAAATACTTGTGATCGTCTAGTTCAAGAAGTACGAATAGGACCCTCTACGTTGTGTTAAAATCTCGTCGTAAAACGCATTGTATAAAATAATAATGTCAAATGATGTTCCAAAAGAAACCGTAACAAACGCAATAAATAAATGTGAACAAATAACATTCGTAATAAATAAAACGAATGAAACTAAAATTTCAAAATGAATCAGAACGTAAATGTAGTTCAATCGACGCATTAAATAATGCGTTTTAAAAATAAACGTCTAAAATCATACGTAAATGTATGATCATAAGCCGCAAAAAACCGAATCAAAACACGTGAAAGGTCATTTCAGTAATCGTAAACATTACTGTAAATTATAATCCGTCAATAAATTTTATCGTCCGCAAATCAAATCGCATGGTAAAACAAACCGTAATAAATCCGCAATAATTAATTAAATCCGCAAATCAAAATGAACATTCAAAATTGAGATCAACAAATAGTCTATCTACATAAGTGAACATGCGACTCACCCGATCAGGTACAACTCGAACAAAGATAATTGATTTAATTAGTTAATTACCGTATACAAATTATAATTATCTAATACTAATTACATACATTTATTTCTAACTTAGAACTAACTAAAATTATACTATAAAATGCTCCATCACGATGAACGACAACGATGACCTGTAAAATAAACAGACTACAAGGGGACCTTGGGATTCTAGACCGTAGGTCTTGAAAATGGGGCCTATACCTATTGTTATGTCTTGAATCTTTCGAGGGCTCCCAACGCTCCTACACCCTCGCCAAACCAACAAATCCGTCATGATGCAACCTATCAACCCTTACTATCTATTTGATTCAAACCATCTCTCCTACACATTCATCATCTTACACGAATCTTAAGTACTTAAGTACTTTTAAATTTACTTTACGCAGATTGCCAAGATTAATTTTAATAATTACGCAAAACATAACGCGCGGCAGAATTTACGCATACCCTAAACGTTCGTGCAGCCACGGTATTTGTAACAGAGATAGTGATTGTTGTCGATTATGTACAAGGTGCTCTGAATACTACGTATACACTATAACATAGTCTGTACTGTAGACCCCTTAAATTGGACGGAGAGCTCTCTGCCTTCACACACGACATCAGACGTCAGGGGTCAGCTTTATCGAAAGGATGCGCCCCAGGGAAAACAGAGAATACGTTACAGACATATACACAGCTCAGGCCTTTTGATGTATACCTATTGTGTATGAAAAGTTCACAGCTTCTAAGAAATTGACACGTCAGATTCCTTAGGTGTAAACTCGAGTCGACTCCAGCAATCCAGGATCTAGTATCAGCCAAAAAGCTTTGCGTCGAGTGTACCTAAGTGCGTGTATTCAAATGAAATCTAAGCTCGTGGTGTGTCAGCTATGTATGTTGGTGTAAATGTGATATGTGTATGAGTGTATGTCCATTGAAATCAGGCTAAAGCCACGAAATACAATGGGTGTGTATAGAAGTTTTTTTTTTAAGTTCACTATCTTGTCACAAATAATAGAATCAAAAAAAGCCATTAAATGCATAACACTACAATGCTTTAAAAAGTTACAAAGAGCCAGTTATAAAATTGAGATGTGTGTGTGTGCTCTTCCAAAGTTCAATCACATTGCAATGCTATCATTTATTATACCTATTCATGCATCCTTATTTAAATTAGAGTTGTATTTCAAGACAATAGTAGTATATCCTTAAATCCACTCTCATACCAGAGATAGTATATACATAATATTAAAATTTAGAATAATATCTGGCCCTATGGCCCCTATTAATGTTCGATTAAACGGCTCAGCGGACCCGTTGAATTGCAGAAAAGAACTAACTATACCTTTAATTTATGAAGCCTTGGAAATGACTATCTCAGCAATTAGCACGCAGAACTATATTTCCAGCTAATCTCCCGAAGCGACGACCTAAATATTACAAACCAAAAATAAACACTTTACTCTTAAATAACTACATAGGTAAATTTTTATAAATACTTAATGTGAACACTGACTCTATAATTATTAACTATTCATATAAAAACAAATCAAACACTTAATGTTGCACACTCGCACTATTGTCAATTGTCTTAAAAAATACGTGCCTACACTAATTTCACTTATTCGTCTCTAAAATGTCTTAAATTGTCTGTTATAAATATCACTATAAAATCTCTAGTAATTGAACACTATTTCATACAAATAAAACGCGAAACGCGCGCGGAAATCTAATATCAAATTTAATTGATGATTATAAGGGAAACCGAATGGGATAATTGCAACCTGTCGCGAGGTCCAAACTCGACTGCTCTAATGTAAAGACAAAACCCTATACATGGATTCTTGTCCAATATTAAAAAGGTGTAATTATTTTACATGCCATATTAACATACGTCATTTTGGTTTACAATAATTAATAGTCCTACTATAAATTAGTCAAAAGACATATGTGTTATATCTTGCAACTAATATAAGTCCTTTCGGATCTAAGCCCATTAACTGTTTTTTTGTTATCGTCTGGTCGCATAGAGTTTCAAGTACCTAAAACACTTGAATGGTATACATGAGATTATTTAAGTTGACCAAATTGCATCAGTGGTTCATTCAAAAAGCAACTCTACGTTCGAAGGTAGAAGCTTCTAATTACAATGACAGTTTTATAAAAGGCCGGCCACATTAAGTAATCTCAACCATAATACAAAGACGAAATAGGAGACCAGCTCTGTGCTTTATTGTTCCAATGTTGACGTAAGGTCAATTTCAAGGAGCGCCGGCCGTGTGAAACGGTTTTATAGTATTTGTCTGAATTAGGTACCTATTTTTATGAATATAATCAACAAGTACTGTAAACTTGCAGTTACAGAGCGCCCTCAGATTGACGATACAATTTTAGAATTGAAAAGGATGAAATTGTGAGGCTATCTCAATAGGTAATGTACTCAAACCCCTGATAGCATCTGAGCAAACTAAGCATAAACCTGCGCCCTCACTTCTCTAAGACCGAAACGATATTTATTTTATTTTATTACATTTGCTATTAAGTATATGCTTTGACCGATAATAGGCAGAACCTACACTACATCCCATAAAAATGTATTCACAAAGAAATCGCACGACTGTTTAGTAAAGATAATAATAAATTACGCAGTCATGAGTAATAAGTATCAATTGTACGCCCTCACATTCGTAAATAGGGGTTGCCTCTAATAAAGCCTACATATTTTATGTTTTATTCTAAAACCACAAACTACTACACAAAAACGATTTAATGCTAATAACACCTTTTAATTGTATATTTTACAATTTTGTTATAAGTGTAGCAACTTGCGAATAATGACATATAAACTAAAGTTTAACTCAGATTCGTAATCAAGTAATTAAATCAATTAAATTGACTCAATTTTGAATGACTTGAATCCTGGCTCACGGCAACACTGTAGAAAGACTAAACTAGCCTCCTTTAAATAAAATACTATTTAATAAGTTAACTAAAATACTGGCCATAAATAAAATACTTGTGATCGTCTAGTTCAAGAAGTACGAATAGGACCCTCTACGTTGTGTTAAAATCTCGTCGTAAAACGCATTGTATAAAATAATAATGTCAAATGATGTTCCAAAAGAAACCGTAACAAACGCAATAAATAAATGTGAACAAATAACATTCGTAATAAATAAAACGAATGAAACTAAAATTTCAAAATGAATCAGAACGTAAATGTAGTTCAATCGACGCATTAAATAATGCGTTTTAAAAATAAACGTCTAAAATCATACGTAAATGTATGATCATAAGCCGCAAAAAACCGAATCAAAACACGTGAAAGGTCATTTCAGTAATCGTAAACATTACTGTAAATTATAATCCGTCAATAAATTTTATCGTCCGCAAATCAAATCGCATGGTAAAACAAACCGTAATAAATCCGCAATAATTAATTAAATCCGCAAATCAAAATGAACATTCAAAATTGAGATCAACAAATAGTCTATCTACATAAGTGAACATGCGACTCACCCGATCAGGTACAACTCGAACAAAGATAATTGATTTAATTAGTTAATTACCGTATACAAATTATAATTATCTAATACTAATTACATACATTTATTTCTAACTTAGAACTAACTAAAATTATACTATAAAATGCTCCATCACGATGAACGACAACGATGACCTGTAAAATAAACAGACTACAAGGGGACCTTGGGATTCTAGACCGTAGGTCTTGAAAATGGGGCCTATACCTATTGTTATGTCTTGAATCTTTCGAGGGCTCCCAACGCTCCTACACCCTCGCCAAACCAACAAATCCGTCATGATGCAACCTATCAACCCTTACTATCTATTTGATTCAAACCATCTCTCCTACACATTCATCATCTTACACGAATCTTAAGTACTTAAGTACTTTTAAATTTACTTTACGCAGATTGCCAAGATTAATTTTAATAATTACGCAAAACATAACGCGCGGCAGAATTTACGCATACCCTAAACGTTCGTGCAGCCACGGTATTTGTAACAGAGATAGTGATTGTTGTCGATTATGTACAAGGTGCTCTGAATACTACGTATACACTATAACATAGTCTGTACTGTAGACCCCTTAAATTGGACGGAGAGCTCTCTGCCTTCACACACGACATCAGACGTCAGGGGTCAGCTTTATCGAAAGGATGCGCCCCAGGGAAAACAGAGAATACGTTACAGACATATACACAGCTCAGGCCTTTTGATGTATACCTATTGTGTATGAAAAGTTCACAGCTTCTAAGAAATTGACACGTCAGATTCCTTAGGTGTAAACTCGAGTCGACTCCAGCAATCCAGGATCTAGTATCAGCCAAAAAGCTTTGCGTCGAGTGTACCTAAGTGCGTGTATTCAAATGAAATCTAAGCTCGTGGTGTGTCAGCTATGTATGTTGGTGTAAATGTGATATGTGTATGAGTGTATGTCCATTGAAATCAGGCTAAAGCCACGAAATACAATGGGTGTGTATAGAAGTTTTTTTTTTAAGTTCACTATCTTGTCACAAATAATAGAATCAAAAAAAGCCATTAAATGCATAACACTACAATGCTTTAAAAAGTTACAAAGAGCCAGTTATAAAATTGAGATGTGTGTGTGTGCTCTTCCAAAGTTCAATCACATTGCAATGCTATCATTTATTATACCTATTCATGCATCCTTATTTAAATTAGAGTTGTATTTCAAGACAATAGTAGTATATCCTTAAATCCACTCTCATACCAGAGATAGTATATACATAATATTAAAATTTAGAATAATATCTGGCCCTATGGCCCCTATTAATGTTCGATTAAACGGCTCAGCGGACCCGTTGAATTGCAGAAAAGAACTAACTATACCTTTAATTTATGAAGCCTTGGAAATGACTATCTCAGCAATTAGCACGCAGAACTATATTTCCAGCTAATCTCCCGAAGCGACGACCTAAATATTACAAACCAAAAATAAACACTTTACTCTTAAATAACTACATAGGTAAATTTTTATAAATACTTAATGTGAACACTGACTCTATAATTATTAACTATTCATATAAAAACAAATCAAACACTTAATGTTGCACACTCGCACTATTGTCAATTGTCTTAAAAAATACGTGCCTACACTAATTTCACTTATTCGTCTCTAAAATGTCTTAAATTGTCTGTTATAAATATCACTATAAAATCTCTAGTAATTGAACACTATTTCATACAAATAAAACGCGAAACGCGCGCGGAAATCTAATATCAAATTTAATTGATGATTATAAGGGAAACCGAATGGGATAATTGCAACCTGTCGCGAGGTCCAAACTCGACTGCTCTAATGTAAAGACAAAACCCTATACATGGATTCTTGTCCAATATTAAAAAGGTGTAATTATTTTACATGCCATATTAACATACGTCATTTTGGTTTACAATAATTAATAGTCCTACTATAAATTAGTCAAAAGACATATGTGTTATATCTTGCAACTAATATAAGTCCTTTCGGATCTAAGCCCATTAACTGTTTTTTTGTTATCGTCTGGTCGCATAGAGTTTCAAGTACCTAAAACACTTGAATGGTATACATGAGATTATTTAAGTTGACCAAATTGCATCAGTGGTTCATTCAAAAAGCAACTCTACGTTCGAAGGTAGAAGCTTCTAATTACAATGACAGTTTTATAAAAGGCCGGCCACATTAAGTAATCTCAACCATAATACAAAGACGAAATAGGAGACCAGCTCTGTGCTTTATTGTTCCAATGTTGACGTAAGGTCAATTTCAAGGAGCGCCGGCCGTGTGAAACGGTTTTATAGTATTTGTCTGAATTAGGTACCTATTTTTATGAATATAATCAACAAGTACTGTAAACTTGCAGTTACATAAGCTACTCTGCCGTCTACGGCAAACGATTCCAATTCAATAAGTAACTCTGCCGTGCACGGCGGAGAATTCCAATTCTATAAGGAAGTCTGCCGTCTACGGCAGAAGGTTCTTATTCAACAAAGCAACTCTGCCGTCTACGGCATAAGTTTTAATTCAAAAAAGTAACTCTGCCGTTCACGGCAAAAGATACCATTTCAAATGAGCTACTCTGCCGTCTACGGCGGACGATTACAATTCAATAAGTAACACTGCCGTGCACGGCGGAAGATTCCAATTCAACAAAGCAACTCTGCCGTCCACGGCAGAAGTTTTAATTCAAAAAAGCAACTCTGCCGTCCACGGCAGAAGGTATCATTTCAAAGAAGCTACTCTGCCGTCTACGGCAGACGATTCCAGTTTAATAAGTACCTCTGCCATGCACGGCAGAAGGTACCATTTCAAATAAGCTACTCTGCCGTCTACGGCAGACGATTCCAATTCAATAAGTAACTCTGCCGTGCACGGCGGAAGATTCCAATTCTATAAGGAAGTCTGCCGTCTACGGAAGAAGGTTCTTATTCAACAAAGCAACTCTGCCGTCCACGGCAGAAGTTTTAGTTCAAAAAAGCAACTCTGCCGTCCACGGCAGAAGGTATCATTCCAATTAAGCTACTCTGCCGTCTACGGCAGACGATTCCAATTCAATAAGTACCTCTGCCGTGCACGGCGGAAGATTCCAATTCTATAAGGAAGTCTGCCGTCTACGGCAGAAGGTTCTTATTCAACAAAGCAACTCTGCCGTCCACGGCATAAGTTTTAATTTAAAAAAGTAACTCTGCCGTTCACGGCAAAAGATACCATTTCAAATAAGCTACTCTGCCGTCTACGGCGGACGATTCCAATTTAATAAGTAACACTGCCGTGCACGGCGGAAGATTCCAATTCAACAAAGCAACTCTGCCGTCCACGGCAGAAGTTTTAATTCAAAAAAGCAACTTTGCCATCCACGGCAGAAGGTATCATTTCAAATAAGCAACTCTGCCGTCTACGGCAGACGAGTCCAATTCAAAAGGTAACTCTGCCGTGCACGGCGGAGAATTCCAATTCTATAAGGAAGTCTGCCGTCTACGGCAGAAGGTTCTTATTCAACAAAGCAAGTTTTTATTCAAAAAAGCAACTCTGCCGTCCACGGCAGAAGGTATCATTCCAAATAAGCTACTCTGCCGTCTACGGCAGACGATTCCAATTCAATAAGTACCTCTGCCGTGCACGGCGGAAGATTCCAATTCAAAAAAGCAACTCTGCCGTCTACGGCAGACGATTCCAATTCAATAAGAAACTCTGCCGTGCACGGCGGAAGATTCCAATTCTATAAGGAAGTCTGCCGTCTACGGCAGAAGGTTCTTATTCAACAAAGCAACTCTGCCGTCCACGGCATAAGTTTTAATTCAAAAAAGCAACTCAGCCGTCCACGGCAGAAGTTTTAATTCAAAAAAGCAACTCTGCCGTCCACGGCAGAAGGTATCATTTCAAATAAGCTACTCTGCCGTCTACGGCAGACGATTCCAGTTTAATAAGTACCTCTGCCGTGCACGGCAGAAGGTTACATTTCAAATAAGCTACTCTGCCGTCTACGGCAGACGATTCCAATTCAATAAGTAACTTTGCCGTGCACGGCGGAAGATTCCAATTCTATAAGGAAGTCTGCCGTCTACGGCAGAAGGTTCTTATTCAACAAAGCAACTCTGCCGTCCACGGCAGAAGTTTTAGTTCAAAAAAGCAACTCTGCCCTCCACGGCAGAAGGTATCATTCCAAATAAGCTACTCTGCCGTCTACGGCAGACGATTCCAATTAAATAAGTACCTCTGCCGTGCACGGCGGAAGATTCCAATTCAAAAAAGCAACTCTGCCGTCTACGGCAGACGATTCCAATTCAATAAGTAACTCTGCCGTGCACGGCGGAAGATTCCAATTCTATAAGGAAGTCTGCCGTCTACGGCAGAAGGTTCTTATTCAACAAAGCAACTCTGCCGTCCAAGGCATAAGTTTTAATTCAAAAAAGTAACTCTGCCGTTCACGGCAAAAGATAGCATTTCAAATAAGCTACTCTGCCGTCTACGGCGGACGATTCCAATTCAATAAGTAACACTGCCGTGCACGGCGGAAGATTCCAATTCAACAAAGCAACTCTGCCGTCCACGGCAGAAGTTTTAATTCAAAAAAGCAACTCTGCCGTCCACGGCAGAAGGTATCATTTCAAACAAGCTACTCTGCCGTCTACGGCAGACGATTCCAATTCAATAAGTACCTCTGCCGTGCACGGCGGAAGATTCCAATTCAAAAAAGCAACTCTGCCGTCTACGGCAGACGATTCCAATTCAATAAGTATCTCTGCCGTGCACGGCGGAGAATTCCAATTCTATAAGGAAGTCTGCCGTCTACGGCAGAAGGTTCTTATTCAACAAAGCAACTCTGCCGTCCACGGCATAAGTTTTAATTCAAAAAAGTAACTCTGCCGTTCACGGCAAAAGGTACCATTTCTAATAAGCTACTCTGCCGTCTACGGCAGACGATTTCAATTCAATAAGTACCTCTGCCGTGCACGGCGGAAGATTCCAATTCAAAAAAGCAACTCTGCCGTCTACGGCAGACGATTCCAATTCAATAAGTAACTCTGCCGTGCACAGCGGAAGATTCCAATTCTATAAGGAAGTCTGCCGTCTACGGCAGAAGGTTCTTATTAAACAAAGCAACTCTAACGTCCACGGCATAAGTTTTTATTCAAAAAAGTAACTCTGTCGTCCACGGCAGAAGTTTTAGTTCAAAAAAGCAACTCTGCCGTCCACGGCAGAAGGTATCATTCCAACTAAGCTACTCTGCCGTCTATTGCAGACGATTCCAATTCAATAAGTAACTCTGCCGTGCACGGCGGAGAATTCCAATTCTATAAGGAAGTCTGCCGTCTACGGCAGAAGGTTCTTATTCAACAAAGCAACTCTGCCGTCTACGGCATAAGTTTTAATTCAAAAAAGTAACTCTGCCGTTCACGGCAAAAGATACCATTTCAAATAAGCTACTCTGCCGTCTACGGCGGACGATTACAATTCAATAAGTAACACTGCCGTGCACGGCGGAAGATTCCAATTCAACAAAGCAACTCTGTCGTCCACGGCAGAAGTTTTAATTCAAAAAAGCAACACTGCCGTCCACGGCAGAAGGTATCATTTCAAATAAGCTACTCTGCCGTCTACGGCAGACGATTCCAGTTTAATAAGTACCTCTGCCGTGCACGGCAGAAGGTACCATTTCAAATAACCTACTCTGCCGTCTACGGCAGACTATTCCAATTCAATAAGTAACTCTGCCGTGCACGGCGGAAGATTCCGATTCTATAAGGAAGTCTGCCGTCTACGGCAGAAGGTTCTTATTCAACAAAGCAACTCTGCCGTCCACGGCAGAAGTTTTAGTTCAAAAAAGCAACTCTGCCGTCCACGGCAGAAGGTATCATTCCAAATAAGCTACTCTGCCGTCTACGGCAGACGATTCCAATTCAATAAGTACCTCTGCCGTGCACGGCGGAAGATTCCAATTCAAAAAAGCAACTCTGCCGTCTACGGCAGACGATTCCAATTCAATAAGAAACTCTGCCGTGCACGGCGGAAGATTCCAATTCTATAAGGAAGTCTGCCGTCTACGGCAGAAGGTTCTTATTCAACAAAGCAACTCTGCCGTCCACGGCATAAGTTTTAATTCAAAAAAGCAACTCAGCCGTCCACGGCAGAAGTTTTAATTCAAAAATGCAACTCTGCCGTCCACGGCAGAAGGTATCATTTCAAATAAGCAACTCTGCCGTCTACGGCAGACGAGTCTAATTCAATAAGTAACTCTGCCGTGCACGGCGGAGAATTCCAATTCTATAAGGAAGTCTGCCGTCTACGGCAGAAGGTTCTTATTCAACAAAGCAACTCTGCCGTCCACGGCATAAGTTTTAATTCAAAAAAGCAACTCAGCCGTCCACGGCAGAAGTTTTAATTCAAAAAAGCAACTCTGCCGTCCACGGCAGAAGGTATCATTTCAAATAAGCTACTCTGCCGTCTACGGCAGACGATTCCAGTTTAATAAGTACCTCTGCCGTGCACGGCAGAAGGTACCATTTCAAATAAGCTACTCTGCCGTCTACGGCAGACTATTCCAATTCAATAAGTAACTCTGCCGTGCACGGCGGAAGATTCCAATTCTATAAGGAAGTCTGCCGTCTACGGCAGAAGGTTCTTATTCAACAAAGCAACTCTGCCGTCCACGGCAGAAGTTTTAGTTCAAAAAAGCAACTCTGCCGTCCACGGCAGAAGGTATCATTCCAAATAAGCTACTCTGCCGTCTACGGCAGACGATTCCAATTCAATAAGTACCTCTGCCGTGCACGGCGGAAGATTCCAATTCAAAAAAGCAACTCTGCCGTCTACGGCAGACGATTCCAATTCAATAAGAAACTCTGCCGTGCACGGCGGAAGATTCCAATTCTATAAGGAAGTCTGCCGTCTACGGCAGAAGGTTCTTATTCAACAAAGCAACTCTGCCGTCCACGGCATAAGTTTTAATTCAAAAAAGCAACTCAGCCGTCCACGGCAGAAGTTTTAATTCAAAAATGCAACTCTGCCGTCCACGGCAGAAGGAATCATTTCAAATAAGCTACTCTGCCGTCTACGGCAGACGATTCCAGTTTAATAAGTACCTCTGCCGTGCACGGCAGAAGGTACCATTTCAAATAAGCTACTCTGCCGTCTACGGCGGACGATTACAATTCAATAAGTAACACTGCCGTGCACGGCGGAAGATTCCAATTCAACAAAGCAACTCTGCCGTCCACGGCAGAAGTTTTAATTCAAAAAAGCAACTCTGCCGTCCACGGCAGAAGGTATCATTCCAAATAAGCTACTCTGCCGTCTACGGCAGACGATTCCAATTCAATAAGTACCTCTGCCGTGCACGGCGGAAGATTCCAATTCTATAAGGAAGTCTGCCGTCTACGGCAGAAGGTTCTTATTCAACAAAGCATTTCTGCCATCCACGGCATAAGTTTTAATTCAAAAAAGTAACTCTGCCGTTCACGGCAAAAGATACCATTTCAAATAAGCTACTCTGCCGTCTACGGCGGACGATTCCAATTTAATAAGTCACACTGCCGTGCACGGCGAAAGATTCCAATTCAACAAAGCAACTCTGCCGTCCACGGCAGAAGTTTTAATTCAAAAAAGCAACTCTGCCATCCACGGCAGAAGGTATCATTTCAAATAAGCAACTCTGCCGTCTACGGCAGACGAGTCTAATTCAAAAAGTAACTCTGCCGTGCACGGCGGAGAATTCCAATTCTATAAGGAAGTCTGCCGTCTACGGCAGAAGGTTCTTATTCAACAAAGCAACTCTGCCGTCCACGGCATAAGTTTTAATTCAAAAAAGCAACTCAGCCGTCTACGGCAGAAGTTTTAATTCAAAAAAGCAACTCTGCCGTCCACGGCAGAAGGTATCATTTCAAATAAGCTACTCTGCCGTCTACGGCAGACGATTCCAGTTTAATAAGTACCTCTGCCGTGCACGGCAGAAGGTACCATTTCAAATAAGCTACTCTGCCGTCAACGGCGGACGATTCCAATTCAATAAGTAACACTGCCGTGCACGGCGGAAGATTCCAATTCAACAAAGCAACTCTGCCGTCCACGGCAGAAGTTTTAATTCAAAAAAGCAATTCTGCCGTCCACGGCAGAAGGTATCATTTCAACAAACTTACTCTGCCGTCAACGGCGGACGATTCCAATTTAATAAGTACCTCTGCCGTGCACGGCAAAAGATACCATTTCAAATAAGCTACTCTGCCGTCTACGGCGGACGATTACAATTCAATAAGTAACACTGCCGTGCACGGCGGAAGATTCCAATTCTATAAGGAAGTCTGCCGTCTACGGCAGAAGGTTCTTATTCAACAAAGCAACTCTGCCGTCCACGGCATAAGTTTTAATTCAAAAAAGTAACTCTGCCGTTCACGGCAAAAGATACCATTTCAAATAAGCTACTCTGCCGTCTACGGCGGACGATTCCAATTTAATAAGTCACACTGCCGTGCACGGCGGAAGATTCCAATTCAACAAAGCAACTCTGCCGTCCACGGCAGATTTTTTAATTCAAAAAAGCAACTCTGCCATCCACGGCAGAAGGTATCATTTCAAATAAGCAACTCTGCCGTCTACGGCAGACGAGTCTAATTCAATAAGTAACTCTGCCGTGCACGGCGGAGAATTCCAATTCTATAAGGAAGTCTGCCGTCTACGGCAGAAGGTTCTTATTCAACAAAGCAACTCTGCCGTCCACGGCATAAGTTTTAATTCAAAAAAGCAACTCAGCCGTCCACGGCAGAAGTTTTAATTCAAAAAAGCAACTCTGCCGTCCACGGCAGAAGGTATCATTTCAAATAAGCTACTCTGCCGTCTACGGCAGACGATTCCAGTTTAATAAGTACCTCTGCCGTGCACGGCAGAAGGTACCATTTCAAATAAGCTACTCTGCCGTCTACGGCAGACTATTCCAATTCAATAAGTAACTCTGCCGTGCACGGCGGAAGATTCCAATTCTATAAGGAAGTCTGCCGTCTACGGCAGAAGGTTCTTATTCAACAAAGCAACTCTGCCGTCCACGGCAGAAGTTTTAGTTCAAAAAAGCAACTCTGCCGTCCACGGCAGAAGGTATCATTCCAAATAAGCTACTCTGCCGTCTACGGCAGACGATTCCAATTCAATAAGTACCTCTGCCGTGCACGGCGGAAGATTCCAATTCAAAAAAGCAACTCTGCCGTCTACGGCAGACGATTCCAATTCAATAAGAAACTCTGCCGTGCACGGCGGAAGATTCCAATTCTATAAGGAAGTCTGCCGTCTACGGCAGAAGGTTCTAATTCAACAAAGCAACTCTGCCGTCCACGGCATAAGTTTTAATTCAAAAAAGTAACTCTGCCGTTCACGGCAAAAGGTACCATTTCTAATAAGCTACTCTGCCGTCTACGGCAGACGATTTCAATTCAATAAGTACCTCTGCCGTGCACGGCGGAAGATTCCAATTCAAAAAAGCAACTCTGCCGTCTACGGCAGACGATTCCAATTCAATAAGTAACTCTGCCGTGCACGGCGGAAGATTCCAATTCTATAAGGAAGTCTGCCGTCTACGGCAGAAGGTTCTTATTAAACAAAGCAACTCTGCCGTCCACGGCATAAGTTTTTATTCAAAAAAGTAACTCTGTCGTCCACGGCAGAAGTTTTAGTTCAAAAAAGCAACTCTGCCGTCCACGGCAGAAGGTATCATTCCAACTAAGCTACTCTGCCGTCTACGGCAAACGATTCCAATTCAATAAGTAACTCTGCCGTGCACGGCGGAGAATTCCAATTCTATAAGGAAGTCTGCCGTCTACGGCAGAAGGTTCTTATTCAACAAAGCAACTCTGCCGTCTACGGCATAAGTTTTAATTCAAAAAAGTAACTCTGCCGTTCACGGCAAAAGATACCATTTCAAATAAGCTACTCTGCCGTCTACGGCGGACGATTACAATTCAATAAGTAACACTGCCGTGCACGGCGGAAGATTCCAATTCAACAAAGCAACTCTGCCGTCCACGGCAGAAGTTTTAATTCAAAAAAGCAACTCTGCCGTCCACGGCAGAAGGTATCATTTCAAAGAAGCTACTCTGCCGTCTACGGCAGACGATTCCAGTTTAATAAGTACCTCTGCCGTGCACGGCAGAAGGTACCATTTCAAATAAGCTACTCTGCCGTCTACGGCAGACGATTCCAATTCAATAAGTAACTCTGCCGTGCACGGCGGAAGATTCCAATTCTATAAGGAAGTCTGCCGTCTACGGAAGAAGGTTCTTATTCAACAAAGCAACTCTGCCGTCCACGGCAGAAGTTTTAGTTCAAAAAAGCAACTCTGCCGTCCACGGCAGAAGGTATCATTCCAAATAAGCAACTCTGCCGTCTACGGCAGACGATTCCAATTCAATAAGTAACTCTGCCGTGCACGGCGGAGAATTCCAATTCTATAAGGAAGTCTGCCGTCTACGGCAGAAGGTTCTTATTCAACAAAGCAACTCTGCCGTCCACGGCATAAGTTTTAATTCAAAAAAGTAACTCTGCCGTTCACGGCAAAAGGTACCATTTCTAATAAGCTACTCTGCCGTCTACGGCAGACGATTTCAATTCAATAAGTACCTCTGCCGTGCACGGCGGAAGATTCCAATTCAAAAAAGCAACTCTGCCGTCTACGGCAGACGATTCCAATTCAATAAGTAACTCTGCCGTGCACAGCGGAAGATTCCAATTCTATAAGGAAGTCTGCCGTCTACGGCAGAAGGTTCTTATTAAACAAAGCAACTCTGCCGTCCACGGCATAAGTTTTTATTCAAAAAAGTAACTCTGTCGTCCACGGCAGAAGTTTTAGTTCAAAAAAGCAACTCTGCCGTCCACGGCAGAAGGTATCATTCCAACTAAGCTACTCTGCCGTCTATTGCAGACGATTCCAATTCAATAAGTAACTCTGCCGTGCACGGCGGAGAATTCCAATTCTATAAGGAAGTCTGCCGTCTACGGCAGAAGGTTCTTATTCAACAAAGCAACTCTGCCGTCTACGGCATAAGTTTTAATTCAAAAAAGTAACTCTGCCGTTCACGGCAAAAGATACCATTTCAAATAAGCTACTCTGCCGTCTACGGCGGACGATTACAATTCAATAAGTAACACTGCCGTGCACGGCGGAAGATTCCAATTCAACAAAGCAACTCTGTCGTCCACGGCAGAAGTTTTAATTCAAAAAAGCAACACTGCCGTCCACGGCAGAAGGTATCATTTCAAATAAGCTACTCTGCCGTCTACGGCAGACGATTCCAGTTTAATAAGTACCTCTGCCGTGCACGGCAGAAGGTACCATTTCAAATAAGCTACTCTGCCGTCTACGGCAGACTATTCCAATTCAATAAGTAACTCTGCCGTGCACGGCGGAAGATTCCAATTCTATAAGGAAGTCTGCCGTCTACGGCAGAAGGTTCTTATTCAACAAAGCAACTCTGCCGTCCACGGCAGAAGTTTTAGTTCAAAAAAGCAACTCTGCCGTCCACGGCAGAAGGTATCATTCCAAATAAGCTACTCTGCCGTCTACGGCAGACGATTCCAATTCAATAAGTACCTCTGCCGTGCACGGCGGAAGATTCCAATTCAAAAAAGCAACTCTGCCGTCTACGGCAGACGATTCCAATTCAATAAGAAACTCTGCCGTGCACGGCGGAAGATTCCAATTCTATAAGGAAGTCTGCCGTCTACGGCAGAAGGTTCTTATTCAACAAAGCAACTCTGCCGTCCACGGCATAAGTTTTAATTCAAAAAAGCAACTCAGCCGTCCACGGCAGAAGTTTTAATTCAAAAATGCAACTCTGCCGTCCACGGCAGAAGGTATCATTTCAAATAAGCAACTCTGCCGTCTACGGCAGACGAGTCTAATTCAATAAGTAACTCTGCCGTGCACGGCGGAGAATTCCAATTCTATAAGGAAGTCTGCCGTCTACGGCAGAAGGTTCTTATTCAACAAAGCAACTCTGCCGTCCACGGCATAAGTTTTAATTCAAAAAAGCAACTCAGCCGTCCACGGCAGAAGTTTTAATTCAAAAAAGCAACTCTGCCGTCCACGGCAGAAGGTATCATTTCAAATAAGCTACTCTGCCGTCTACGGCAGACGATTCCAGTTTAATAAGTACCTCTGCCGTGCACGGCAGAAGGTACCATATCAAATAAGCTACTCTGCCGTCTACGGCAGACTATTCCAATTCAATAAATAACTCTGCCGTGCACGGCGGAAGATTCCGATTCTATAAGGAAGTCTGCCGTCTACGGCAGAAGGTTCTTATTCAACAAAGCAACTCTGCCGTCCACGGCAGAAGTTTTAGTTCAAAAAAGCAACTCTGCCGTCCACGGCAGAAGGTATCATTCCAAATAAGCTACTCTGCCGTCTACGGCAGACGATTCCAATTCAATAAGTACCTCTGCCGTGCACGGCGGAAGATTCCAATTCAAAAAAGCAACTCTGCCGTCTACGGCAGACGATTCCAATTCAATAAGAAACTCTGCCGTGCACGGCGGAAGATTCCAATTCTATAAGGAAGTCTGCCGTCTACGGCAGAAGGTTCTTATTCAACAAAGCAACTCTGCCGTCCACGGCATAAGTTTTAATTCAAAAAAGCAACTCAGCCGTCCACGGCAGAAGTTTTAATTCAAAAATGCAACTCTGCCGTCCACGGCAGAAGGAATCATTTCAAATAAGCTACTCTGCCGTCTACGGCAGACGATTCCAGTTTAATAAGTACCTCTGCCGTGCACGGCAGAAGGTACCATTTCAAATAAGCTACTCTGCCGTCTACGGCGGACGATTACAATTCAATAAGTAACACTGCCGTGCACGGCGGAAGATTCCAATTCAACAAAGCAACTCTGCCGTCCACGGCAGAAGTTTTAATTCAAAAAAGCAACTCTGCCGTCCACGGCAGAAGGTATCATTCCAAATAAGCTACTCTGCCGTCTACGGCAGACGATTCCAATTCAATAAGTACCTCTGCCGTGCACGGCGGAAGATTCCAATTCTATAAGGAAGTCTGCCGTCTACGGCAGAAGGTTCTTATTCAACAAAGCATTTCTGCCGTCCACGGCATAAGTTTTAATTCAAAAAAGTAACTCTGCCGTTCACGGCAAAAGATACCATTTCAAATAAGCTACTCTGCCGTCTACGGCGGACGATTCCAATTTAATAAGTCACACTGCCGTGCACGGCGGAAGATTCCAATTCAACAAAGCAACTCTGCCGTCCACGGCAGAAGTTTTAATTCAAAAAAGCAACTCTGCCATCCACGGCAGAAGGTATCATTTCAAATAAGCAACTCTGCCGTCTACGGCAGACGAGTCTAATTCAAAAAGTAACTCTGCCGTGCACGGCGGAGAATTCCAATTCTATAAGGAAGTCTGCCGTCTACGGCAGAAGGTTCTTATTCAACAAAGCAACTCTGCCGTCCACGGCATAAGTTTTAATTCAAAAAAGCAACTCAGCCGTCTACGGCAGAAGTTTTAATTCAAAAAAGCAACTCTGCCGTCCACGGCAAAAGGTATCATTTCAAATAAGCTACTCTGCCGTCTACGGCAGACGATTCCAGTTTAATAAGTACCTCTGCCGTGCACGGCAGAAGGTACCATTTCAAATAAGCTACTCTGCCGTCAACGGCGGACGATTCCAATTCAATAAGTAACACTGCCGTGCACGGCGGAAGATTCCAATTCAACAAAGCAACTCTGCCGTCCACGGCAGAAGTTTTAATTCAAAAAAGCAATTCTGCCGTCCACGGCAGAAGGTATCATTTCAACAAACTTACTCTGCCGTCAACGGCGGACGATTCCAATTTAATAAGTACCTCTGCCGTGCACGGCAGAAGGTACCATTTCAAATAAGCTACTCTGTCGTCTACGGCAGACGATTCCAATTCAATAAGTAACTCTGCCGTGCACGGCGGAAGATTCCAATTCTTTAAGGAAGTCTGCCGTCTACGGCAGAAGTTTCTTATTTAACAAAGCAACTCTGCCGTCCACGGCAGAAGTTTTAATTCAAAAAAGCAACTCTGCCGTCCACGGCAGAAGGTATCATTTTAAATAAGCTACTCTGCCGTCAACGGCGGACAATTCCAATTCAATAAGAACCTCTGCCGTGCACGGCGGAAGATTCCAATTCAAAAAAGCAACTCTGCCGTCTACGGCAGACGATTCCAATTCAATAATTAACTCTGCCGTGCACGGCGGAAGAATCCAATTCTATAAGGAAGTCTGCCATCTACGGCAGAAGGTTCTTATTCAACAAAGCAACTCTGCCGTCCATGGCATAAGTTTTAATTCAAAAAAGTAACTCTGCCGTTCACGGCAAAAGATACCATTTCATATAAGCTACTCTGCCGTCTACGGCGGACGATTCCAATTCAATAAGTAACACTGCCGTGCACGGCGGAAGATTCCAATTCAACAAAGCAAGTCTGCCGTCCACGGCAGAAGTTTTAATTCAAAAAAGTAACTCTGCCGTTCACGGCAAAAGGTACCATTTCAAATAAGCTACTCTGCCGTCCACGGCAGACGATTCCAATTCAATTAGTAACTCTGCCGTGCACGGCGAAAGATTCCAATTCTATAAGGAAGTCTGCCGTCTACGGCAAAAGGTTCTTATTCAACAAAGCAACTCTGCCGTCCACGGCAGAAGTTTTAGTTCTAAAAAGCAACTCTGCGGTCCACGGCAGAAGGTATCATTCCAAATAAGCTACTCTGCCGTCTACGGCAGACGATTCCAATTCAATAAGTACCTCTGCCGTGCACGGCGGAAGATTCCAATTCTATAAGGAAGTCTGCCGTCTACGGCAGAAGGTTCTTATTCAACAAAGCAACTCTGCCGTCCACGGCAGAAAATTTAATTCAAAAAAGCAACTCTGCCGTCCACGGCAGAAGGTATCATTTCAAATAAGCTACTCTGCCGTCTACGGTAGACGATTCCAATTCAATAAGAACCTCTGCCGTGCACGGCGGAAGAGTCCAATTCAAAAAAGCAACTCTGCCGTCTACGGCAGACGATTCCAATTCAATAAGTAACTCTGCCGTGCACGGCGGAAGATTCCAATTCTATAACGAATTCTGCCGTCTACGGCAGAAGGTTCTTATTCAACAAAGCAACTCTGCCGTCCACGGCATAAGTTTTAATTAAAAAAAGTAAATCTGCCGTTCACGGCAAAAGGTACCATTTCAAATAAGCTACTCTGCCGTCTACGGCAGACGATTCCAATTCAAAAAATAACACTGCCGTGCACGGCGGAAGATTCCAATTCAACAAAGCAAATCTGCCGTCCACGGCGGAAGTTTTAATTCATAAAAGCAATTCTGCCGTCCACGGCAGAAGGTATCATTTCAAATAACCTACTCTGCCGTCAACGGCGGACGATTCCAGTTTAATAAGTACCTCTGCCGTGCACGGCAGAAGGTACCATTTCAAATAAGCTACTCTGCCGTCTACGGCAGACGATTATAATTCAAAAAGAAACTCTGCCGTGGACGGCGGAAGATTCCAATTCTATAAGGAAGTCTGCCGTCTACGGCAGAAGGTTCTTATTCAACAAAGCAACTCTGCCGTCCACGGCAGAAGTTTTAGTTCAAAAAAGCAACTCTGCCGTCTACGGCAGAAGGTATCATTCCAAATAAGCTACTCTGCCGTCTACGGCAGACGATTCCAATTCAATAAGTACCTCTGCCGTGCACGGCGGAAGATTCCAATTCAAAAAAGCAACTCTGCCGTCTACAGCAGACGATTCCAATTCAATAAGTAACTCTGCCGTGCACGGCGGAAGATTCCAATTCTATAAGGAAGTCTGCCGTCTACGGCAGAAGGTTCTTATTCAACAAAGCAACTCTGCCGTCCACGGCAGAAGTTTTAATTCAAAAAAGCAACTCTGCCGTCCACGGCAGAAGGTATCATTTCAAATAAGCTACTCTGCCGTCTACGGCAGACGATTCCAATTCAATAAGTACCTCTGCCGTGCACGGCGGAAGATTCCAATTCAAAAAAGCAACTCTGCCGTCTACGGTAGACGATTCCAATTCAATAAGTAACTCTGCCGTGCACGGCGGAAGATTACAATTCTATAAGGAAGTCTGCCGTCTACGGCAGAAGGTTCTTATTCAACAAAGCAACTCTGCCGTCCACGGCATAAGTTTTAATTCAAAAAAGCAACTCAGCCGTCCACGGCAGAAGTTTTAATTCAAAAAAGCAACTCTGCCGTCCACGGCAGAAGGTATCATTTCAAATAACCTACTCTGCCGTCTACGGCAGACGATTCCAGTTTAAAAAACACCTCTGCCGTGCACGGCAGAAGGTACCATTTCAAATAAGCTACTCTGCCGTCTACGGCAGACGATTCCAATTCAATAAGTAACTTTGCCGTGCACGGCGGAAGATTCCAATTCTATAAGGAAGTCTGCCGTCTACGGCAGAAGGTTCTTATTCAACAAAGCAACTCTGCCGTCCACGGCAGAAGTTTTAGTTCAAAAAAGCAACTCTGCCCTCCACGGCAGAAGGTATCATTCCAAATAAGTTACTCTGCCGTCTACGGCAGACGATTCCAATTAAATAAGTACCTCTGCCGTGCACGGCGGAAGATTCCGATTCAAAAAAGCAACTCTGCCGTCTACGGCAGATGATTCCAATTCAATAAGTAACTCTGCCGTGCACGGCGGAAGATTCCAATTCTATAAGGAAGTCTGCCGTCTACGGCAGAAGGTTCTTATTCAACAAAGCAACTCTGCCGTCCACGGCATAAGTTTTAATTCAAAAAAGTAACTCTGCCGTTCACGGCAAAAGGTACCATTTCTAATAAGCTACTCTGCCGTCTACGGCAGACGATTTCAATTCAATAAGTACCTCTGCCGTGCACGGCGGAAGATTCCAATTCAAAAAAGCAACTCTGCCGTCTACGGCAGACGATTCCAATTCAATAAGTAACTCTGCCGTGCACGGCGGAAGATTCCAATTATATAAGGAAGTCTGCCGTCTACGGCAGAAGTTTCTTATTAAACAAAGCAACTCTGCCGTCCACGGCATAAGTTTTTATTCAAAAAAGTAACTCTGTCGTCCACGGCAGAAGTTTTAGTTCAAAAAAGCAACTCTGCCGTCCACGGCAGAAGGTATCATTCCAACTAAGCTACTCTGCCGTCTACGGCAGACGATTCCAATTCAATAAGTAACTCTGCCGTGCACGGCGGAGAATTCCAATTCTATAAGGAAGTCTGCCGTCTACGGCAGAAGGTTCTTATTCAACAAAGCAACTCTGCCGTCTACGGCATAAGTTTTAAATCAAAAAAGTAACTCTGCCGTTCACGGCAAAAGATACCATTTCAAATAAGCTACTCTGCCGTCTTCGGCGGACGATTACAATTCAATAAGTAACACTGCCGTGCACGGCGGAAGATTCCAATTCAACAAAGCAACTCTGCCGTCCACGGCAGAAGTTTTAATTCAAAAAAGCAACTCTGCCGTCCACGGCAGAAGGTATCATTTCAAATAAGCTACTCTGCCGTCTACGGCAGACGATTCCAGTTTAATAAGTACCTCTGCCGTGCACGGCAGAAGGTACCATTTCAAATAAGCTACTCTGCCGTCTACGGCAGACGATTCCAATTCAATAAGTAACTCTGCCGTGCACGGCGGAAGATTCCAATTCTATAAGGAAGTCTGCCGTCTACAAAAGAAGGTTCTTATTCAACAAAGCAACTCTGCCGTCCACGGCAGAAGGTATCATTCCAAATAAGCTACTCTGCCGTCTACGGCAGACGATTCCAATTCAATAAGTACCTCTGCCGTGCACGGCGGAAGATTCCAATTCTATAAGGAAGTCTGCCGTCTACGGCAGAAGGTTCTTATTCAACAAAGCATTTCTGCCGTCCACGGCATAAGTTTTAATTCAAAAAAGTAACTCTGCCGTTCACGGCAAAAGATACCATTTCAAATAAGCTACTCTGCCGTCTACGGCGGACGATTCCAATTTAATAAGTCACACTGCCGTGCACGGCGGAAGATTCAAATTCAACAAAGCAACTCTGCCGTCCACGGCAGAAGTTTTAATTCAAAAAAGCAACTCTGCCATCCACGGCAGAAGGTATCATTTCAAATAAGCAACTCTGCCGTCTACGGCAGACGAGTCTAATTCAATAAGTAACTCTGCCGTGCACGGCGGAGAATTCCAATTCTATAAGGAAGTCTGCCGTCTACGGCAGAAGGTTCTTATTCAACAAAGCAACTCTGCCGTCCACGGCATAAGTTTTAATTCAAAAAAGCAACTCAGCCGTCTACGGCAGAAGTTTTAATTCAAAAAAGCAACTCTGCCGTCCACGGCAGAAGGTATCATTTCAAATAAGCTACTCTGCCGTCTACGGCAGACGATTCCAGTTTAATAAGTACCTCTGCCGTGCACGGCAGAAGGTACCATTTCAAATAAGCTACTCTGCCGTCTACGGCAGACGATTCCAATTCAATAAGTAACTCTGCCGTGCACGGCGGAAGATTCCAATTCTATAAGGAAGTCTGCCGTCTACGGCAGAAGGTTCTTATTCAACAAAGCAACTCTGCCGTCCACGGCAGAAGTTTTAGTTCAAAAAAGCAATTCTGCCGTCCACGGCAGAAGGTATCATTCCAAATAAGCTTCTCTGCCGTCTACGGCAGACGATTCCAATTCAATAAGTACCTCTGCCGTGCACGGCGGAAGATTCCAATTCAAAAAAGCAACTCTGCCGTCTACGGCAGACGATTCCAATTCAATAAGAAAATCTGCCGTGCACGGCGGAAGATTCCAATTCTATAAGGAAGTCTGCCGTCTACGGCAGAAGGTTCTTATTCAACAAAGCAACTCTGCCGTCCACGGCATAAGTTTTAATTCAAAAAAGCAACTCAGCCGTCCACGGCAGAAGTTTTAATTCAAAAATGCAACTCTGCCGTCCACGGCAGAAGGTATCATTTCAAATAAGCTACTCTGCCGTCTACGGCAGACGATTCCAGTTTAAAAAGTACCTCTGCCGTGCACGGCAGAAGGTACCATTTCAAATAAGCTACTCTGCCGTCTACGGCAGACGATTCCAATTCAATAAGTAACTCTGCCGTGCACGGCGGAAGATTCCAATTCTATAAGGAAGTCTGCCGTCTACGGAAGAAGGTTCTTATTCAACAAAGCAACTCTGCCGTCCACGGCAGATGTTTTAGTTCAAAAAAGCAACTCTGCCGTCCACGGCAGAAGGTATCATTCCAAATAAGCTACTCTGCCGTCTACGGCAGACGATTCCAATTCAATAAGTACCTCTGCCGTGCACAGTGGAAGATTCCAATTCTATAAGGAAGTCTGCCGTCTACGGCAGAAGGTTCTTATTCAACAAAGCAACTCTGCCGTCCACGGCATAAGTTTTAATTTAAAAAAGTAACTCTGCCGTTCACGGCAAAAGATACCATTTCAAATAAGCTACTCTGCCGTCTACGGCGGACGATTCCAATTTAATAAGTAACACTGCCGTGCACGGCGGAAGATTCCAATTCAACAAAGCAACTCTGCCGTCCACGGCAGAAGTTTTAATTCAAAAAAGCAACTTTGCCATCCACGGCAGAAGGTATCATTTCAAATAAGCAACTCTGCCGTCTACGGCAGACGAGTCCAATTCAAAAGGTAACTCTGCCGTGCACGGCGGAGAATTCCAATTCTATAAGGAAGTCTGCCGTCTACGGCAGAAGGTTCTTATTCAACAAAGCAACTCTGCCGTCCACGGCAGAAGTTTTAATTCAAAAAAGCAACTCTGCCGTCCACGGCAGAAGGTATCATTTCAAATAAGCTACTCTGCCGTCTACGGCAGACGATTCCAATTCAATAAGTACCTCTGCCGTGCACGGCGGAAGATTCCAATTCAAAAAAGCAACTCTGCCGTCTACGGTAGACGATTCCAATTCAATAAGTAACTCTGCCGTGCACGGCGGAAGATTACAATTCTATAAGGAAGTCTGCCGTCTACGGCAGAAGGTTCTTATTCAACAAAGCAACTCTGCCGTCCACGGCATAAGTTTTAATTCAAAAAAGCAACTCAGCCGTCCACGGCAGAAGTTTTAATTCAAAAAAGCAACTCTGCCGTCCACGGCAGAAGGTATCATTTCAAATAACCTACTCTGCCGTCTACGGCAGACGATTCCAGTTTAAAAAACACCTCTGCCGTGCACGGCAGAAGGTACCATTTCAAATAAGCTACTCTGCCGTCTACGGCAGACGATTCCAATTCAATAAGTAACTTTGCCGTGCACGGCGGAAGATTCCAATTCTATAAGGAAGTCTGCCGTCTACGGCAGAAGGTTCTTATTCAACAAAGCAACTCTGCCGTCCACGGCAGAAGTTTTAGTTCAAAAAAGCAACTCTGCCCTCCACGGCAGAAGGTATCATTCCAAATAAGTTACTCTGCCGTCTACGGCAGACGATTCCAATTAAATAAGTACCTCTGCCGTGCACGGCGGAAGATTCCAATTCAAAAAAGCAACTCTGCCGTCTACGGCAGACGATTCCAATTCAATAAGTAACTCTGCCGTGCACGGCGGAAGATTCCAATTCTATAAGGAAGTCTGCCGTCTACGGCAGAAGGTTCTTATTCAACAAAGCAACTCTGCCGTCCACGGCATAAGTTTTAATTCAAAAAAGTAACTCTGCCGTTCACGGCAAAAGGTACCATTTCTAATAAGCTACTCTGCCGTCTACGGCAGACGATTTCAATTCAATAAGTACCTCTGCCGTGCACGGCGGAAGATTCCAATTCAAAAAAGCAACTCTGCCGTCTACGGCAGACGATTCCAATTCAATAAGTAACTCTGCCGTGCACGGCGGAAGATTCCAATTATATAAGGAAGTCTGCCGTCTACGGCAGAAGTTTCTTATTAAACAAAGCAACTCTGCCGTCCACGGCATAAGTTTTTATTCAAAAAAGTAACTCTGTCGTCCACGGCAGAAGTTTTAGTTCAAAAAAGCAACTCTGCCGTCCACGGCAGAAGGTATCATTCCAACTAAGCTACTCTGCCGTCTACGGCAGACGATTCCAATTCAATAAGTAACTCTGCCGTGCACGGCGGAGAATTCCAATTCTATAAGGAAGTCTGCCGTCTACGGCAGAAGGTTCTTATTCAACAAAGCAACTCTGCCGTCTACGGCATAAGTTTTAAATCAAAAAAGTAACTCTGCCGTTCACGGCAAAAGATACCATTTCAAATAAGCTACTCTGCCTTCTTCGGCGGACGATTACAATTCAATAAGTTACACTGCCGTGCACGGCGGAAGATTCCAATTCAACAAAGCAACTCTGCCGTCCACGGCAGAAGTTTTAATTCAAAAAAGCAACTCTGCCGTCCACGGCAGAAGGTATCATTTCAAATAAGCTACTCTGCCGTCTACGGCAGACGATTCCAGTTTAATAAGTACCTCTGCCGTGCACGGCAGAAGGTACCATTTCAAATAAGCTACTCTGCCGTCTACGGCAGACGATTCCAATTCAATAAGTAACTCTGCCGTGCACGGCGGAAGATTCCAATTCTATAAGGAAGTCTGCCGTCTACAAAAGAAGGTTCTTATTCAACAAAGCAACTCTGCCGTCCACGGCAGAAGGTATCATTCCAAATAAGCTACTCTGCCGTCTACGGCAGACGATTCCAATTCAATAAGTACCTCTGCCGTGCACGGCGGAAGATTCCAATTCTATAAGGAAGTCTGCCGTCTACGGCAGAAGGTTTTTATTCAACAAAGCATTTCTGCCGTCCACGGCATAAGTTTTAATTCAAAAAAGTAACTCTGCCGTTCACGGCAAAAGATACCATTTCAAATAAGCTACTCTGCCGTCTACGGCGGACGATTCCAATTTAATAAGTCACACTGCCGTGCACGGCGGAAGATTCCAATTCAACAAAGCAACTCTGCCGTCCACGGCAGAAGTTTTAATTCAAAAAAGCAACTCTGCCATCCACGGCAGAAGGTATCATTTCAAATAAGCAACTCTGCCGTCTACGGCAGACGAGTCTAATTCAATAAGTAACTCTGCCGTGCACGGCGGAGAATTCCAATTCTATAAGGAAGTCTGCCGTCTACGGCAGAAGGTTCTTATTCAACAAAGCAACTCTGCCGTCCACGGCATAAGTTTTAATTCAAAAAAGCAACTCAGCCGTCTACGGCAGAAGTTTTAATTCAAAAAAGCAACTCTGCCGTCCACGGCAGAAGGTATCATTTCAAATAAGCTACTCTGCCGTCTACGGCAGACGATTCCAGTTTAATAAGTACCTCTGCCGTGCACGGCAGAAGGTACCATTTCAAATAAGCTACTCTGCCGTCTACGGCAGACGATTCCAATTCAATAAGTACCTCTGCCGTGCACGGCGGAAGATTCCAATTCAAAAAAGCAACTCTGCCGTCTACGGCAGACGATTCCAATTCAATAAGTAACTCTGCCGTGCACGGCGGAAGATTCCAATTCTATAAGGAAGTCTGCCGTCTACGGCAGAAGGTTCTTATTCAACAAAGCAACTCTGCCGTCCACGGCAGAAAATTTAATTCAAAAAAGCAACTCTGCCGTCCACGGCAGAAGGTATCATTTCAAATAAGCTACTCTGCCGTCTACGGTAGACGATTCCAATTCAATAAGAACCTCTGCCGTGCACGGCGGAAGATTCCAATTCAAAAAAGCAAATCTGCCGTCTACGGCAGACGATTCCAATTCAATAAGTAATTCTGCCGTGCACGGCGGAAGATTCCAATTCTATAACGAATTCTGCCGTCTACGGCAGAAGGTTCTTATTCAACAAAGCAACTCTGCCGTCCACGGCATAAGTTTTAATTAAAAAAAGTAAATCTGCCGTTCACGGCAAAAGGTACCATTTCAAATAAGCTACTCTGCCGTCTACGGCAGACGATTCCAATTCAAAAAATAACACTGCCGTGCACGGCGGAAGATTCCAATTCAACAAAGCAAATCTGCCGTCCACGGCGGAAGTTTTAATTCATAAAAGCAATTCTGCCGTCCACGGCAGAAGGTATCATATCAAATAACCTACTCTGCCGTCAACGGCGGACGATTCCAGTTTAATAAGTACCTCTGCCGTGCACGGCAGAAGGTACCATTTCAAATAAGCTACTCTGCCGTCTACGGCAGACGATTATAATTCAAAAAGAAACTCTGCCGTGGACGGCGGAAGATTCCAATTCTATAAGGAAGTCTGCCGTCTACGGCAGAAGGTTCTTATTCAACAAAGCAACTCTGCCGTCCACGGCAGAAGTTTTAGTTCAAAAAAGCAACTCTGCCGTCTACGGCAGAAGGTATCATTCCAAATAAGCTACTCTGCCGTCTACGGCAGACGATTCCAATTCAATAAGTACCTCTGCCGTGCACGGCGGAAGATTCCAATTCAAAAAAGCAACTCTGCCGTCTACAGCAGACGATTCCAATTCAATAAGTAACTCTGCCGTGCACGGCGGAAGATTCCAATTCTATAAGGAAGTCTGCCGTCTACGGCAGAAGGTTCTTATTCAACAAAGCAACTCTGCCGTCCACGGCAGAAGTTTTAATTCAAAAAAGCAACTCTGCCGTCCACGGCAGAAGGTATCATTTCAAATAAGCTACTCTGCCGTCTACGGCAGACGATTCCAATTCAATAAGTACCTCTGCCGTGCACGGCGGAAGATTCCAATTCAAAAAAGCAACTCTGCCGTCTACGGTAGACGATTCCAATTCAATAAGTAACTCTGCCGTGCACGGCGGAAGATTACAATTCTATAAGGAAGTCTGCCGTCTACGGCAGAAGGTTCTTATTCAACAAAGCAACTCTGCCGTCCACGGCATAAGTTTTAATTCAAAAAAGCAACTCAGCCGTCCACGGCAGAAGTTTTAATTCAAAAAAGCAACTCTGCCGTCCACGGCAGAAGGTATCATTTCAAATAACCTACTCTGCCGTCTACGGCAGACGATTCCAGTTTAAAAAACACCTCTGCCGTGCACGGCAGAAGGTACCATTTCAAATAAGCTACTCTGCCGTCTACGGCAGACGATTCCAATTCAATAAGTAACTTTGCCGTGCACGGCGGAAGATTCCAATTCTATAAGGAAGTCTGCCGTCTACGGCAGAAGGTTCTTATTCAACAAAGCAACTCTGCCGTCCACGGCAGAAGTTTTAGTTCAAAAAAGCAACTCTGCCCTCCACGGCAGAAGGTATCATTCCAAATAAGTTACTCTGCCGTCTACGGCAGACGATTCCAATTAAATAAGTACCTCTGCCGTGCACGGCGGAAGATTCCGATTCAAAAAAGCAACTCTGCCGTCTACGGCAGATGATTCCAATTCAATAAGTAACTCTGCCGTGCACGGCGGAAGATTCCAATTCTATAAGGAAGTCTGCCGTCTACGGCAGAAGGTTCTTATTCAACAAAGCAACTCTGCCGTCCACGGCATAAGTTTTAATTCAAAAAAGTAACTCTGCCGTTCACGGCAAAAGGTACCATTTCTAATAAGCTACTCTGCCGTCTACGGCAGACGATTTCAATTCAATAAGTACCTCTGCCGTGCACGGCGGAAGATTCCAATTCAAAAAAGCAACTCTGCCGTCTACGGCAGACGATTCCAATTCAATAAGTAACTCTGCCGTGCACGGCGGAAGATTCCAATTATATAAGGAAGTCTGCCGTCTACGGCAGAAGTTTCTTATTAAACAAAGCAACTCTGCCGTCCACGGCATAAGTTTTTATTCAAAAAAGTAACTCTGTCGTCCACGGCAGAAGTTTTAGTTCAAAAAAGCAACTCTGCCGTCCACGGCAGAAGGTATCATTCCAACTAAGCTACTCTGCCGTCTACGGCAGACGATTCCAATTCAATAAGTAACTCTGCCGTGCACGGCGGAGAATTCCAATTCTATAAGGAAGTCTGCCGTCTACGGCAGAAGGTTCTTATTCAACAAAGCAACTCTGCCGTCTACGGCATAAGTTTTAAATCAAAAAAGTAACTCTGCCGTTCACGGCAAAAGATACCATTTCAAATAAGCTACTCTGCCGTCTTCGGCGGACGATTACAATTCAATAAGTAACACTGCCGTGCACGGCGGAAGATTCCAATTCAACAAAGCAACTCTGCCGTCCACGGCAGAAGTTTTAATTCAAAAAAGCAACTCTGCCGTCCACGGCAGAAGGTATCATTTCAAATAAGCTACTCTGCCGTCTACGGCAGACGATTCCAGTTTAATAAGTACCTCTGCCGTGCACGGCAGAAGGTACCATTTCAAATAAGCTACTCTGCCGTCTACGGCAGACGATTCCAATTCAATAAGTAACTCTGCCGTGCACGGCGGAAGATTCCAATTCTATAAGGAAGTCTGCCGTCTACAAAAGAAGGTTCTTATTCAACAAAGCAACTCTGCCGTCCACGGCAGAAGGTATCATTCCAAATACGCTACTCTGCCGTCTACGGCAGACGATTCCAATTCAATAAGTACCTCTGCCGTGCACGGCGGAAGATTCCAATTCTATAAGGAAGTCTGCCGTCTACGGCAGAAGGTTCTTATTCAACAAAGCATTTCTGCCGTCCACGGCATAAGTTTTAATTCAAAAAAGTAACTCTGCCGTTCACGGCAAAAGATACCATTTCAAATAAGCTACTCTGCCGTCTACGGCGGACGATTCCAATTTAATAAGTCACACTGCCGTGCACGGCGGAAGATTCAAATTCAACAAAGCAACTCTGCCGTCCACGGCAGAAGTTTTAATTCAAAAAAGCAACTCTGCCATCCACGGCAGAAGGTATCATTTCAAATAAGCAACTCTGCCGTCTACGGCAGACGAGTCTAATTCAATAAGTAACTCTGCCGTGCACGGCGGAGAATTCCAATTCTATAAGGAAGTCTGCCGTCTACGGCAGAAGGTTCTTATTCAACAAAGCAACTCTGCCGTCCACGGCATAAGTTTTAATTCAAAAAAGCAACTCAGCCGTCTACGGCAGAAGTTTTAATTCAAAAAAGCAACTCTGCCGTCCACGGCAGAAGGTATCATTTCAAATAAGCTACTCTGCCGTCTACGGCAGACGATTCCAGTTTAATAAGTACCTCTGCCGTGCACGGCAGAAGGTACCATTTCAAATAAGCTACTCTGCCGTCTACGGCAGACGATTCCAATTCAATAAGTAACTCTGCCGTGCACGGCGGAAGATTCCAATTCTATAAGGAAGTCTGCCGTCTACGGCAGAAGGTTCTTATTCAACAAAGCAACTCTGCCGTCCACGGCAGAAGTTTTAGTTCAAAAAAGCAATTCTGCCGTCCACGGCAGAAGGTATCATTCCAAATAAGCTTCTCTGCCGTCTACGGCAGACGATTCCAATTCAATAAGTACCTCTGCCGTGCACGGCGGAAGATTCCAATTCAAAAAAGCAACTCTGCCGTCTACGGCAGACGATTCCAATTCAATAAGAAACTCTGCCGTGCACGGCGGAAGATTCCAATTCTATAAGGAAGTCTGCCGTCTACGGCAGAAGGTTCTTATTCAACAAAGCAACTCTGCCGTCCACGGCATAAGTTTTAATTCAAAAAAGCAACTCAGCCGTCCACGGCAGAAGTTTTAATTTAAAAATGCAACTCTGCCGTCCACGGCAGAAGGTATCATTTCAAATAAGCTACTCTGCCGTCTACGGCAGACGATTCCAGTTTAAAAAGTACCTCTGCCGTGCACGGCAGAAGGTACCATTTCAAATAAGCTACTCTGCCGTCTACGGCAGACGATTCCAATTCAATAAGTAACTCTGCCGTGCACGGCGGAAGATTCCAATTCTATAAGGAAGTCTGCCGTCTACGGAAGAAGGTTCTTATTCAACAAAGCAACTCTGCCGTCCACGGCAGATGTTTTAGTTCAAAAAAGCAACTCTGCCGTCCACGGCAGAAGGTATCATTCCAAATAAGCTACTCTGCCGTCTACGGCAGACGATTCCAATTCAATAAGTACCTCTGCCGTGCACAGCGGAAGATTCCAATTCTATAAGGAAGTCTGCCGTCTACGGCAGAAGGTTCTTATTCAACAAAGCAACTCTGCCGTCCACGGCATAAGTTTTAATTTAAAAAAGTAACTCTGCCGTTCACGGCAAAAGATACCATTTCAAATAAGCTACTCTGCCGTCTACGGCGGACGATTCCAATTTAATAAGTAACACTGCCGTGCACGGCGGAAGATTCCAATTCAACAAAGCAACTCTGCCGTCCACGGCAGAAGTTTTAATTCAAAAAAGCAACTTTGCCATCCACGGCAGAAGGTATCATTTCAAATAAGCAACTCTGCCGTCTACCGCAGACGAGTCCAATTCAAAAGGTAACTCTGCCGTGCACGGCGGAGAATTCCAATTCTATAAGGAAGTCTGCCGTCTACGGCAGAAGGTTCTTATTCAACAAAGCAACTCTGCCGTCCACGGCAGAAGTTTTAATTCAAAAAAGCAACTCTGCCGTCCACGGCAGAAGGTATCATTTCAAATAAGCTACTCTGCCGTCTACGGCAGACGATTCCAATTCAATAAGTACCTCTGCCGTGCACGGCGGAAGATTCCAATTCAAAAAAGCAACTCTGCCGTCTACGGTAGACGATTCCAATTCAATAAGTAACTCTGCCGTGCACGGCGGAAGATTACAATTCTATAAGGAAGTCTGCCGTCTACGGCAGAAGGTTCTTATTCAACAAAGCAACTCTGCCGTCCACGGCATAAGTTTTAATTCAAAAAAGCAACTCAGCCGTCCACGGCAGAAGTTTTAATTCAAAAAAGCAACTCTGCCGTCCACGGCAGAAGGTATCATTTCAAATAACCTACTCTGCCGTCTACGGCAGACGATTCCAGTTTAAAAAACACCTCTGCCGTGCACGGCAGAAGGTACCATTTCAAATAAGCTACTCTGCCGTCTACGGCAGACGTTTCCAATTCAATAAGTAACTTTGCCGTGCACGGCGGAAGATTCCAATTCTATAAGGAAGTCTGCCGTCTACGGCAGAAGGTTCTTATTCAACAAAGCAACTCTGCCGTCCACGGCAGAAGTTTTAGTTCAAAAAAGCAACTCTGCCCTCCACGGCAGAAGGTATCATTCCAAATAAGTTACTCTGCCGTCTACGGCAGACGATTCCAATTAAATAAGTACCTCTGCCGTGCACGGCGGAAGATTCCAATTCAAAAAAGCAACTCTGCCGTCTACGGCAGACGATTCCAATTCAATAAGTAACTCTGCCGTGCACGGCGGAAGATTCCAATTCTATAAGGAAGTCTGCCGTCTACGGCAGAAGGTTCTTATTCAACAAAGCAACTCTGCCGTCCACGGCATAAGTTTTAATTCAAAAAAGTAACTCTGCCGTTCACGGCAAAAGGTACCATTTCTAATAAGCTACTCTGCCGTCTACGGCAGACGATTTCAATTCAATAAGTACCTCTGCCGTGCACGGCGGAAGATTCCAATTCAAAAAAGCAACTCTGCCGTCTACGGCAGACGATTCCAATTCAATAAGTAACTCTGCCGTGCACGGCGGAAGATTCCAATTATATAAGGAAGTCTGCCGTCTACGGCAGAAGTTTCTTATTAAACAAAGCAACTCTGCCGTCCACGGCATAAGTTTTTATTCAAAAAAGTAACTCTGTCGTCCACGCCAGAAGTTTTAGTTCAAAAAAGCAACTCTGCCGTCCACGGCAGAAGGTATCATTCCAACTAAGCTACTCTGCCGTCTACGGCAGACGATTCCAATTCAATAAGTAACTCTGCCGTGCACGGCGGAGAATTCCAATTCTATAAGGAAGTCTGCCGTCTACGGCAGAAGGTTCTTATTCAACAAAGCAACTCTGCCGTCTACGGCATAAGTTTTAAATCAAAAAAGTAACTCTGCCGTTCACGGCAAAAGATACCATTTCAAATAAGCTACTCTGCCTTCTTCGGCGGACGATTACAATTCAATAAGTAACACTGCCGTGCACGGCGGAAGATTCCAATTCAACAAAGCAACTCTGCCGTCCACGGCAGAAGTTCTAATTCAAAAAACCAACTCTGCCGTCCACGGCAGAAGGTATCATTTCAAATAAGCTACTCTGCCGTCTACGGCAGACGATTCCAGTTTAATAAGTACCTCTGCCGTGCACGGCAGAAGGTACCATTTCAAATAAGCTACTCTGCCGTCTCCGGCAGACGATTCCAATTCAATAAGTAACTCTGCCGTGCACGGCGGAAGATTCCAATTCTATAAGGAAGTCTGCCGTCTACAAAAGAAGGTTCTTATTCAACAAAGCAACTCTGCCGTCCACGGCAGAAGGTATCATTCCAAATAAGCTACTCTGCCGTCTACGGCAGACGATTCCAATTCAATAAGTACCTCTGCCGTGCACGGCGGAAGATTCCAATTCTATAAGGAAGTCTGCCGTCTACGGCAGAAGGTTTTTATTCAACAAAGCATTTCTGCCGTCCACGGCATAAGTTTTAATTCAAAAAAGTAACTCTGCCGTTCACGGCAAAAGATACCATTTCAAATAAGCTACTCTGCCGTCTACGGCGGACGATTCCAATTTAATAAGTCACACTGCCGTGCACGGCGGAAGATTCCAATTCAACAAAGCAACTCTGCCGTCCACGGCAGAAGTTTTAATTCAAAAAAGCAACTCTGCCATCCACGGCAGAAGGTATCATTTCAAATAAGCAACTCTGCCGTCTACGGCAGACGAGTCTAATTCAATAAGTAACTCTGCCGTGCACGGCGGAGAATTCCAATTCTATAAGGAAGTCTGCCGTCTACGGCAGAAGGTTCTTATTCAACAAAGCAACTCTGCCGTCCACGGCAGAAAATTTAATTCAAAAAAGCAACTCTGCCGTCCACGGCAGAAGGTATCATTTCAAATAAGCTACTCTGCCGTCTACGGTAGACGATTCCAATTCAATAAGAACCTCTGCCGTGCACGGCGGAAGATTCCAATTCAAAAAAGCAAATCTGCCGTCTACGGCAGACGATTCCAATTCAATAAGTAATTCTGCCGTGCACGGCGGAAGATTCCAATTCTATAACGAATTCTGCCGTCTACGGCAGAAGGTTCTTATTCAACAAAGCAACTCTGCCGTCCACGGCATAAGTTTTAATTAAAAAAAGTAAATCTGCCGTTCACGGCAAAAGGTACCATTTCAAATAAGCTACTCTGCCGTCTACGGCAGACGATTCCAATTCAAAAAATAACACTGCCGTGCACGGCGGAAGATTCCAATTCAACAAAGCAAATCTGCCGTCCACGGCGGAAGTTTTAATTCATAAAAGCAATTCTGCCGTCCACGGCAGAAGGTATCATATCAAATAACCTACTCTGCCGTCAACGGCGGACGATTCCAGTTTAATAAGTACCTCTGCCGTGCACGGCAGAAGGTACCATTTCAAATAAGCTACTCTGCCGTCTACGGCAGACGATTATAATTCAAAAAGAAACTCTGCCGTGGACGGCGGAAGATTCCAATTCTATAAGGAAGTCTGCCGTCTACGGCAGAAGGTTCTTATTCAACAAAGCAACTCTGCCGTCCACGGCAGAAGTTTTAGTTCAAAAAAGCAACTCTGCCGTCTACGGCAGAAGGTATCATTCCAAATAAGCTACTCTGCCGTCTACGGCAGACGATTCCAATTCAATAAGTACCTCTGCCGTGCACGGCGGAAGATTCCAATTCAAAAAAGCAACTCTGCCGTCTACAGCAGACGATTCCAATTCAATAAGTAACTCTGCCGTGCACGGCGGAAGATTCCAATTCTATAAGGAAGTCTGCCGTCTACGGCAGAAGGTTCTTATTCAACAAAGCAACTCTGCCGTCCACGGCAGAAGTTTTAATTCAAAAAAGCAACTCTGCCGTCCACGGCAGAAGGTATCATTTCAAATAAGCTACTCTGCCGTCTACGGCAGACGATTCCAATTCAATAAGTACCTCTGCCGTGCACGGCGGAAGATTCCAATTCAAAAAAGCAACTCTGCCGTCTACGGTAGACGATTCCAATTCAATAAGTAACTCTGCCGTGCACGGCGGAAGATTACAATTCTATAAGGAAGTCTGCCGTCTACGGCAGAAGGTTCTTATTCAACAAAGCAACTCTGCCGTCCACGGCATAAGTTTTAATTCAAAAAAGCAACTCAGCCGTCCACGGCAGAAGTTTTAATTCAAAAAAGCAACTCTGCCGTCCACGGCAGAAGGTATCATTTCAAATAACCTACTCTGCCGTCTACGGCAGACGATTCCAGTTTAAAAAACACCTCTGCCGTGCACGGCAGAAGGTACCATTTCAAATAAGCTACTCTGCCGTCTACGGCAGACGATTCCAATTCAATAAGTAACTTTGCCGTGCACGGCGGAAGATTCCAATTCTATAAGGAAGTCTGCCGTCTACGGCAGAAGGTTCTTATTCAACAAAGCAACTCTGCCGTCCACGGCAGAAGTTTTAGTTCAAAAAAGCAACTCTGCCCTCCACGGCAGAAGGTATCATTCCAAATAAGTTACTCTGCCGTCTACGGCAGACGATTCCAATTAAATAAGTACCTCTGCCGTGCACGGCGGAAGATTCCGATTCAAAAAAGCAACTCTGCCGTCTACGGCAGATGATTCCAATTCAATAAGTAACTCTGCCGTGCACGGCGGAAGATTCCAATTCTATAAGGAAGTCTGCCGTCTACGGCAGAAGGTTCTTATTCAACAAAGCAACTCTGCCGTCCACGGCATAAGTTTTAATTCAAAAAAGTAACTCTGCCGTTCACGGCAAAAGGTACCATTTCTAATAAGCTACTCTGCCGTCTACGGCAGACGATTTCAATTCAATAAGTACCTCTGCCGTGCACGGCGGAAGATTCCAATTCAAAAAAGCAACTCTGCCGTCTACGGCAGACGATTCCAATTCAATAAGTAACTCTGCCGTGCACGGCGGAAGATTCCAATTATATAAGGAAGTCTGCCGTCTACGGCAGAAGTTTCTTATTAAACAAAGCAACTCTGCCGTCCACGGCATAAGTTTTTATTCAAAAAAGTAACTCTGTCGTCCACGGCAGAAGTTTTAGTTCAAAAAAGCAACTCTGCCGTCCACGGCAGAAGGTATCATTCCAACTAAGCTACTCTGCCGTCTACGGCAGACGATTCCAATTCAATAAGTAACTCTGCCGTGCACGGCGGAGAATTCCAATTCTATAAGGAAGTCTGCCGTCTACGGCAGAAGGTTCTTATTCAACAAAGCAACTCTGCCGTCTACGGCATAAGTTTTAAATCAAAAAAGTAACTCTGCCGTTCACGGCAAAAGATACCATTTCAAATAAGCTACTCTGCCGTCTTCGGCGGACGATTACAATTCAATAAGTAACACTGCCGTGCACGGCGGAAGATTCCAATTCAACAAAGCAACTCTGCCGTCCACGGCAGAAGTTTTAATTCAAAAAAGCAACTCTGCCGTCCACGGCAGAAGGTATCATTTCAAATAAGCTACTCTGCCGTCTACGGCAGACGATTCCAGTTTAATAAGTACCTCTGCCGTGCACGGCAGAAGGTACCATTTCAAATAAGCTACTCTGCCGTCTACGGCAGACGATTCCAATTCAATAAGTAACTCTGCCGTGCACGGCGGAAGATTCCAATTCTATAAGGAAGTCTGCCGTCTACAAAAGAAGGTTCTTATTCAACAAAGCAACTCTGCCGTCCACGGCAGAAGGTATCATTCCAAATACGCTACTCTGCCGTCTACGGCAGACGATTCCAATTCAATAAGTACCTCTGCCGTGCACGGCGGAAGATTCCAATTCTATAAGGAAGTCTGCCGTCTACGGCAGAAGGTTCTTATTCAACAAAGCATTTCTGCCGTCCACGGCATAAGTTTTAATTCAAAAAAGTAACTCTGCCGTTCACGGCAAAAGATACCATTTCAAATAAGCTACTCTGCCGTCTACGGCGGACGATTCCAATTTAATAAGTCACACTGCCGTGCACGGCGGAAGATTCAAATTCAACAAAGCAACTCTGCCGTCCACGGCAGAAGTTTTAATTCAAAAAAGCAACTCTGCCATCCACGGCAGAAGGTATCATTTCAAATAAGCAACTCTGCCGTCTACGGCAGACGAGTCTAATTCAATAAGTAACTCTGCCGTGCACGGCGGAGAATTCCAATTCTATAAGGAAGTCTGCCGTCTACGGCAGAAGGTTCTTATTCAACAAAGCAACTCTGCCGTCCACGGCATAAGTTTTAATTCAAAAAAGCAACTCAGCCGTCTACGGCAGAAGTTTTAATTCAAAAAAGCAACTCTGCCGTCCACGGCAGAAGGTATCATTTCAAATAAGCTACTCTGCCGTCTACGGCAGACGATTCCAGTTTAATAAGTACCTCTGCCGTGCACGGCAGAAGGTACCATTTCAAATAAGCTACTCTGCCGTCTACGGCAGACGATTCCAATTCAATAAGTAACTCTGCCGTGCACGGCGGAAGATTCCAATTCTATAAGGAAGTCTGCCGTCTACGGCAGAAGGTTCTTATTCAACAAAGCAACTCTGCCGTCCACGGCAGAAGTTTTAGTTCAAAAAAGCAATTCTGCCGTCCACGGCAGAAGGTATCATTCCAAATAAGCTTCTCTGCCGTCTACGGCAGACGATTCCAATTCAATAAGTACCTCTGCCGTGCACGGCGGAAGATTCCAATTCAAAAAAGCAACTCTGCCGTCTACGGCAGACGATTCCAATTCAATAAGAAACTCTGCCGTGCACGGCGGAAGATTCCAATTCTATAAGGAAGTCTGCCGTCTACGGCAGAAGGTTCTTATTCAACAAAGCAACTCTGCCGTCCACGGCATAAGTTTTAATTCAAAAAAGCAACTCAGCCGTCCACGGCAGAAGTTTTAATTCAAAAATGCAACTCTGCCGTCCACGGCAGAAGGTATCATTTCAAATAAGCTACTCTGCCGTCTACGGCAGACGATTCCAGTTTAAAAAGTACCTCTGCCGTGCACGGCAGAAGGTACCATTTCAAATAAGCTACTCTGCCGTCTACGGCAGACGATTCCAATTCAATAAGTAACTCTGCCGTGCACGGCGGAAGATTCCAATTCTATAAGGAAGTCTGCCGTCTACGGAAGAAGGTTCTTATTCAACAAAGCAACTCTGCCGTCCACGGCAGATGTTTTAGTTCAAAAAAGCAACTCTGCCGTCCACGGCAGAAGGTATCATTCCAAATAAGCTACTCTGCCGTCTACGGCAGACGATTCCAATTCAATAAGTACCTCTGCCGTGCACAGCGGAAGATTCCAATTCTATAAGGAAGTCTGCCGTCTACGGCAGAAGGTTCTTATTCAACAAAGCAACTCTGCCGTCCACGGCATAAGTTTTAATTTAAAAAAGTAACTCTGCCGTTCACGGCAAAAGATACCATTTCAAATAAGCTACTCTGCCGTCTACGGCGGACGATTCCAATTTAATAAGTAACACTGCCGTGCACGGCGGAAGATTCCAATTCAACAAAGCAACTCTGCCGTCCACGGCAGAAGTTTTAATTCAAAAAAGCAACTTTGCCATCCACGGCAGAAGGTATCATTTCAAATAAGCAACTCTGCCGTCTACCGCAGACGAGTCCAATTCAAAAGGTAACTCTGCCGTGCACGGCGGAGAATTCCAATTCTATAAGGAAGTCTGCCGTCTACGGCAGAAGGTTCTTATTCAACAAAGCAACTCTGCCGTCCACGGCAGAAGTTTTAATTCAAAAAAGCAACTCTGCCGTCCACGGCAGAAGGTATCATTTCAAATAAGCTACTCTGCCGTCTACGGCAGACGATTCCAATTCAATAAGTACCTCTGCCGTGCACGGCGGAAGATTCCAATTCAAAAAAGCAACTCTGCCGTCTACGGTAGACGATTCCAATTCAATAAGTAACTCTGCCGTGCACGGCGGAAGATTACAATTCTATAAGGAAGTCTGCCGTCTACGGCAGAAGGTTCTTATTCAACAAAGCAACTCTGCCGTCCACGGCATAAGTTTTAATTCAAAAAAGCAACTCAGCCGTCCACGGCAGAAGTTTTAATTCAAAAAAGCAACTCTGCCGTCCACGGCAGAAGGTATCATTTCAAATAACCTACTCTGCCGTCTACGGCAGACGATTCCAGTTTAAAAAACACCTCTGCCGTGCACGGCAGAAGGTACCATTTCAAATAAGCTACTCTGCCGTCTACGGCAGACGTTTCCAATTCAATAAGTAACTTTGCCGTGCACGGCGGAAGATTCCAATTCTATAAGGAAGTCTGCCGTCTACGGCAGAAGGTTCTTATTCAACAAAGCAACTCTGCCGTCCACGGCAGAAGTTTTAGTTCAAAAAAGCAACTCTGCCCTCCACGGCAGAAGGTATCATTCCAAATAAGTTACTCTGCCGTCTACGGCAGACGATTCCAATTAAATAAGTACCTCTGCCGTGCACGGCGGAAGATTCCAATTCAAAAAAGCAACTCTGCCGTCTACGGCAGACGATTCCAATTCAATAAGTAACTCTGCCGTGCACGGCGGAAGATTCCAATTCTATAAGGAAGTCTGCCGTCTACGGCAGAAGGTTCTTATTCAACAAAGCAACTCTGCCGTCCACGGCATAAGTTTTAATTCAAAAAAGTAACTCTGCCGTTCACGGCAAAAGGTACCATTTCTAATAAGCTACTCTGCCGTCTACGGCAGACGATTTCAATTCAATAAGTACCTCTGCCGTGCACGGCGGAAGATTCCAATTCAAAAAAGCAACTCTGCCGTCTACGGCAGACGATTCCAATTCAATAAGTAACTCTGCCGTGCACGGCGGAAGATTCCAATTATATAAGGAAGTCTGCCGTCTACGGCAGAAGTTTCTTATTAAACAAAGCAACTCTGCCGTCCACGGCATAAGTTTTTATTCAAAAAAGTAACTCTGTCGTCCACGCCAGAAGTTTTAGTTCAAAAAAGCAACTCTGCCGTCCACGGCAGAAGGTATCATTCCAACTAAGCTACTCTGCCGTCTACGGCAGACGATTCCAATTCAATAAGTAACTCTGCCGTGCACGGCGGAGAATTCCAATTCTATAAGGAAGTCTGCCGTCTACGGCAGAAGGTTCTTATTCAACAAAGCAACTCTGCCGTCTACGGCATAAGTTTTAAATCAAAAAAGTAACTCTGCCGTTCACGGCAAAAGATACCATTTCAAATAAGCTACTCTGCCTTCTTCGGCGGACGATTACAATTCAATAAGTAACACTGCCGTGCACGGCGGAAGATTCCAATTCAACAAAGCAACTCTGCCGTCCACGGCAGAAGTTCTAATTCAAAAAACCAACTCTGCCGTCCACGGCAGAAGGTATCATTTCAAATAAGCTACTCTGCCGTCTACGGCAGACGATTCCAGTTTAATAAGTACCTCTGCCGTGCACGGCAGAAGGTACCATTTCAAATAAGCTACTCTGCCGTCTACGGCAGACGATTCCAATTCAATAAGTAACTCTGCCGTGCACGGCGGAAGATTCCAATTCTATAAGGAAGTCTGCCGTCTACAAAAGAAGGTTCTTATTCAACAAAGCAACTCTGCCGTCCACGGCAGAAGGTATCATTCCAAATAAGCTACTCTGCCGTCTACGGCAGACGATTCCAATTCAATAAGTACCTCTGCCGTGCACGGCGGAAGATTCCAATTCTATAAGGAAGTCTGCCGTCTACGGCAGAAGGTTTTTATTCAACAAAGCATTTCTGCCGTCCACGGCATAAGTTTTAATTCAAAAAAGTAACTCTGCCGTTCACGGCAAAAGATACCATTTCAAATAAGCTACTCTGCCGTCTACGGCGGACGATTCCAATTTAATAAGTCACACTGCCGTGCACGGCGGAAGATTCCAATTCAACAAAGCAACTCTGCCGTCCACGGCAGAAGTTTTAATTCAAAAAAGCAACTCAGCCGTCTACGGCAGAAGTTTTAATTCAAAAAAGCAACTCTGCCGTCCACGGCAGAAGGTATCATTTCAAATAAGCTACTCTGCCGTCTACGGCAGACGATTCCAGTTTAATAAGTACCTCTGCCGTGCACGGCAGAAGGTACCATTTCAAATAAGCTACTCTGCCGTCTACGGCAGACGATTCCAATTCAATAAGTAACTCTGCCGTGCACGGCGGAAGATTCCAATTCTATAAGGAAGTCTGCCGTCTACGGCAGAAGGTTCTTATTCAACAAAGCAACTCTGCCGTCCACGGCAGAAGTTTTAGTTCAAAAAAGCAATTCTGCCGTCCACGGCAGAAGGTATCATTCCAAATAAGCTTCTCTGCCGTCTACGGCAGACGATTCCAATTCAATAAGTACCTCTGCCGTGCACGGCGGAAGATTCCAATTCAAAAAAGCAACTCTGCCGTCTACGGCAGACGATTCCAATTCAATAAGAAACTCTGCCGTGCACGGCGGAAGATTCCAATTCTATAAGGAAGTCTGCCGTCTACGGCAGAAGGTTCTTATTCAACAAAGCAACTCTGCCGTCCACGGCATAAGTTTTAATTCAAAAAAGCAACTCAGCCGTCCACGGCAGAAGTTTTAATTCAAAAATGCAACTCTGCCGTCCACGGCAGAAGGTATCATTTCAAATAAGCTACTCTGCCGTCTACGGCAGACGATTCCAGTTTAATAAGTACCTCTGCCGTGCACGGCAGAAGGTACCATTTCAAATAAGTTACTCTGCCGTCTACGGCAGACGATTCCAATTCAATAAGTAACTCTGCCGTGCACGGCGGAAGATTCCAATTCTATAAGGAAGTCTGCCGTCTACGGAAGAAGGTTCTTATTCAACAAAGCAACTCTGCCGTCCACGGCAGAAGTTTTAGTTCAAAAAAGCAACTCTGCCGTCCACGGCAGAAGGTATCATTCCAAATAAGCTACTCTGCCGTCTACGGCAGACGATTCCAATTCAATAAGTACCTCTGCCTTGCACGGCGGAAGATTCCAATTCTATAAGGAAGTCTGCCGTCTACGGCAGAAGGTTCTTATTCAACAAAGCAACTCTGCCGTCCACGGCATAAGTTTTAATTTAAAAAAGTAACTCTGCCGTTCACGGCAAAAGATACCATTTCAAATAAGCTACTCTGCCGTCTACGGCGGACGATTCCAATTTAATAAGTAACACTGCCGTGCACGGCGGAAGATTCCAATTCAACAAAGCAACTCTGCCGTCCACGGCAGAAGTTTTAATTCAAAAAAGCAACTTTGCCATCCACGGCAGAAGGTATCATTTCAAATAAGCAACTCTGCCGTCTACGGCAGACGAGTCCAATTCAAAAGGTAACTCTGCCGTGCACGGCGGAGAATTCCAATTCTATAAGGAAGTCTGCCGTCTACGGCAGAAGGTTCTTATTCAACAAAGCAACTCTGCCGTCCACGGCAGAAGTTTTTATTCAACAAAGCAACTCTGCCGTCCACGGCATAAGTTTTAATTCAAAAAAGCAACTCAGCCGTCCACGGCAGAAGTTTTAATTCAAAAAAGCAACTCTGCCGTCCACGGCAGAAGGTATCATTTCAAATAAGCTACTCTGCCGTCTACGGCAGACGATTCCAGTTTAATAAGTACCTCTGCCGTGCACGGCAGAAGGTACCTTTTCAAATAAGCTACTCTGCCGTCTACGGCAGACGATTCCAATTCAATAAGTAACTTTGCCGTGCACGGCGGAAGATTCCAATTCTATAAGGAAGTCTGCCGTCTACGGCAGAAGGTTCTTATTCAACAAAGCAACTCTGCCGTCCACGGCAGAAGTTTTAGTTCAAAAAAGCAACTCTGCCCTCCACGGCAGAAGGTATCATTCCAAATAAGCTACTCTGCCGTCTACGGCAGACGATTCCAATTAAATAAGTACCTCTGCCGTGCACGGCGGAAGATTCCAATTCAAAAAAGCAACTCTGCCGTCTACGGCAGACGATTCCAATTCAATAAGTAACTCTGCCGTGCACGGCGGAAGATTCCAATTCTATAAGGAAGTCTGCCGTCTACGGCAGAAGGTTCTTATTCAACAAAGCAACTCTGCCGTCCAAGGCATAAGTTTTAATTCAAAAAAGTAACTCTGCCGTTCACGGCAAAAGATAGCATTTCAAATAAGCTACTCTGCCGTCTACGGCGGACGATTCCAATTCAATAAGTAACACTGCCGTGCACGGCGGAACATTCCAATTCAACAAAGCAACTCTGCCGTCCACGGCAGAAGTTTTAATTCAAAAAAGCAACTCTGCCGTCCACGGCAGAAGGTATCATTTCAAATAAGCTACTCTGCCGTCTACGGCAGACGATTCCAATTCAATAAGTACCTCTGCCGTGCACGGCGGAAGATTCCAATTCAAAAAAGCAACTCTGCCGTCTACGGCAGACGATTCCAATGCAATAAGTAACTCTGCCGTGCACGGCGGAGAATTCCAATTCTATAAGGAAGTCTGCCGTCTACGGCAGAAGGTTCTTATTCAACAAAGCAACTCTGCCGTCCACGGCATAAGTTTTAATTCAAAAAAGTAACTCTGCCGTTCACGGCAAAAGGTACCATTTCTAATAAGCTACTCTGCCGTCTACGGCAGACGATTCCAATTCAAAAAGTAACACTGCCGTGCACGGCGGAAGATTCCAATTCAACAAAGCAAATCTGCCGTCCACGGCAGAAGTTTTAATTCAAAAAAGCAATTCTGCCGTCCACGGCAGAAGGTATCATTTCAAATAACCTACTCTGCCGTCAACGGCGGACGATTCCAGTTTAATAAGTACCTCTGCCGTGCACGGCAGAAGGTACCATTTCAAATAAGCTACTCTGCCGTCTACGGCAGACGATTATAATTCAAAAAGAAACTCTGCCGTGGGCGGCGGAAGATTCCAATTCTATAAGGAAGTCTGCCGTCTACGGCAGAAGGTTCTTATTCAACAAAGCAACTCTGCCGTCCACGGCAGAAGTTTTAGTTCAAAAAAGCAACTCTGCCGTCTACGGCAGAAGGTATCATTCCAAATAAGCTACTCTGCCGTCTACGGCAGACGATTCCAATTCAATAAGTACCTCTGCCGTGCACGGCGGAAGATTCCAATTCAAAAAAGCAACTCTGCCGTCTACAGCAGACGATTCCAATTCAATAAGTAACTCTGCCGTGCACGGCGGAAGATTCCAATTCTATAAGGAAGTCTGCCGTCTACGGCAGAAGGTTCTTATTCAACAAAGCAACTCTGCCGTCCACGGCAGAAGTTTTAATTCAAAAAAGCAACTCTGCCGTCCACGGCAGAAGGTATCATTTCAAATAAGCTACTCTGCCGTCTACGGCAGACGATTCCAATTCAATAAGTACCTCTGCCGTGCACGGCGGAAGATTCCAATTCAAAAAAGCAACTCTGCCGTCTACGGTAGACGATTCCAATTCAATAAGTAACTCTGCCGTGCACGGCGGAAGATTACAATTCTATAACGAAGTCTGCCGTCTACGGCAGAAGGTTCTTATTCAACAAAGCAACTCTGCCGTCCACGGCAGAAGTTTTAATTCAAAAAAGCAACTCTGCCGTCCACGGCAGAAGGTATCATTTCAAATAAGCTACTCTGCCGTCTACGGCAGACGATTCCAATTCAATAAGTACCTCTGCCGTGCACAGCGGAAGATTCCAATTCTATAAGGAAGTCTGCCGTCTACGGCAGAAGGTTCTTATTCAACAAAGCAACTCTGCCGTCCACGGCAGAAGTTTTAATTCAAAAAAGCAACTCTGCCGTCCACGGCAGAAGGTATCATTTCAAATAAGCTACTCTGCCGTCTACGGCAGACGATTCCAATTCAATAAGTACCTCTGCCGTGCACGGCAGAAGGTACCATTTCAAATAAGCTACTCTGCCGTCTACGGCAGACGATTCCAATTCAATAAGTAACTCTGCCGTGCACGGCGGAAGATTCCAATTCTATAAGGAAGTCTGCCGTCTACGGAAGAAGGTTCTTATTCAACAAAGCAACTCTGCCGTCCACGGCAGATGTTTTAGTTCAAAAAAGCAACTCTGCCGTCCACGGCAGAAGGTATCATTCCAAATAAGCTACTCTGCCGTCTACGGCAGACGATTCCAATTCAATAAGTACCTCTGCCGTGCACAGCGGAAGATTCCAATTCTATAAGGAAGTCTGCCGTCTACGGCAGAAGGTTCTTATTCAACAAAGCAACTCTGCCGTCCACGGCATAAGTTTTAATTTAAAAAAGTAACTCTGCCGTTCACGGCAAAAGATACCATTTCAAATAAGCTACTCTGCCGTCTACGGCGGACGATTCCAATTTAATAAGTAACACTGCCGTGCACGGCGGAAGATTCCAATTCAACAAAGCAACTCTGCCGTCCACGGCAGAAGTTTTAATTCAAAAAAGCAACTTTGCCATCCACGGCAGAAGGTATCATTTCAAATAAGCAACTCTGCCGTCTACGGCAGACGAGTCCAATTCAAAAGGTAACTCTGCCGTGCACGGCGGAGAATTCCAATTCTATAAGGAAGTCTGCCGTCTACGGCAGAAGGTTCTTATTCAACAAAGCAACTCTGCCGTCCACGGCAGAAGTTTTAATTCAAAAAAGCAACTCTGCCGTCCACGGCAGAAGGTATCATTTCAAATAAGCTACTCTGCCGTCTACGGCAGACGATTCCAATTCAATAAGTACCTCTGCCGTGCACGGCGGAAGATTCCAATTCAAAAAAGCAACTCTGCCGTCTACGGTAGACGATTCCAATTCAATAAGTAACTCTGCCGTGCACGGCGGAAGATTACAATTCTATAAGGAAGTCTGCCGTCTACGGCAGAAGGTTCTTATTCAACAAAGCAACTCTGCCGTCCACGGCATAAGTTTTAATTCAAAAAAGCAACTCAGCCGTCCACGGCAGAAGTTTTAATTCAAAAAAGCAACTCTGCCGTCCACGGCAGAAGGTATCATTTCAAATAACCTACTCTGCCGTCTACGGCAGACGATTCCAGTTTAAAAAACACCTCTGCCGTGCACGGCAGAAGGTACCATTTCAAATAAGCTACTCTGCCGTCTACGGCAGACGATTCCAATTCAATAAGTAACTTTGCCGTGCACGGCGGAAGATTCCAATTCTATAAGGAAGTCTGCCGTCTACGGCAGAAGGTTCTTATTCAACAAAGCAACTCTGCCGTCCACGGCAGAAGTTTTAGTTCAAAAAAGCAACTCTGCCCTCCACGGCAGAAGGTATCATTCCAAATAAGTTACTCTGCCGTCTACGGCAGACGATTCCAATTAAATAAGTACCTCTGCCGTGCACGGCGGAAGATTCCAATTCAAAAAAGCAACTCTGCCGTCTACGGCAGACGATTCCAATTCAATAAGTAACTCTGCCGTGCACGGCGGAAGATTCCAATTCTATAAGGAAGTCTGCCGTCTACGGCAGAAGGTTCTTATTCAACAAAGCAACTCTGCCGTCCACGGCATAAGTTTTAATTCAAAAAAGTAACTCTGCCGTTCACGGCAAAAGGTACCATTTCTAATAAGCTACTCTGCCGTCTACGGCAGACGATTTCAATTCAATAAGTACCTCTGCCGTGCACGGCGGAAGATTCCAATTCAAAAAAGCAACTCTGCCGTCTACGGCAGACGATTCCAATTCAATAAGTAACTCTGCCGTGCACGGCGGAAGATTCCAATTATATAAGGAAGTCTGCCGTCTACGGCAGAAGTTTCTTATTAAACAAAGCAACTCTGCCGTCCACGGCATAAGTTTTTATTCAAAAAAGTAACTCTGTCGTCCACGGCAGAAGTTTTAGTTCAAAAAAGCAACTCTGCCGTCCACGGCAGAAGGTATCATTCCAACTAAGCTACTCTGCCGTCTACGGCAGACGATTCCAATTCAATAAGTAACTCTGCCGTGCACGGCGGAGAATTCCAATTCTATAAGGAAGTCTGCCGTCTACGGCAGAAGGTTCTTATTCAACAAAGCAACTCTGCCGTCTACGGCATAAGTTTTAAATCAAAAAAGTAACTCTGCCGTTCACGGCAAAAGATACCATTTCAAATAAGCTACTCTGCCTTCTTCGGCGGACGATTACAATTCAATAAGTAACACTGCCGTGCACGGCGGAAGATTCCAATTCAACAAAGCAACTCTGCCGTCCACGGCAGAAGTTTTAATTCAAAAAAGCAACTCTGCCGTCCACGGCAGAAGGTATCATTTCAAATAAGCTACTCTGCCGTCTACGGCAGACGATTCCAGTTTAATAAGTACCTCTGCCGTGCACGGCAGAAGGTACCATTTCAAATAAGCTACTCTGCCGTCTACGGCAGACGATTCCAATTCAATAAGTAACTCTGCCGTGCACGGCGGAAGATTCCAATTCTATAAGGAAGTCTGCCGTCTACAAAAGAAGGTTCTTATTCAACAAAGCAACTCTGCCGTCCACGGCAGAAGGTATCATTCCAAATAAGCTACTCTGCCGTCTACGGCAGACGATTCCAATTCAATAAGTACCTCTGCCGTGCACGGCGGAAGATTCCAATTCTATAAGGAAGTCTGCCGTCTACGGCAGAAGGTTTTTATTCAACAAAGCATTTCTGCCGTCCACGGCATAAGTTTTAATTCAAAAAAGTAACTCTGCCGTTCACGGCAAAAGATACCATTTCAAATAAGCTACTCTGCCGTCTACGGCGGACGATTCCAATTTAATAAGTCACACTGCCGTGCACGGCGGAAGATTCCAATTCAACAAAGCAACTCTGCCGTCCACGGCAGAAGTTTTAATTCAAAAAAGCAACTCTGCCATCCACGGCAGAAGGTATCATTTCAAATAAGCAACTCTGCCGTCTACGGCAGACGAGTCTAATTCAATAAGTAACTCTGCCGTGCACGGCGGAGAATTCCAATTCTATAAGGAAGTCTGCCGTCTACGGCAGAAGGTTCTTATTCAACAAAGCAACTCTGCCGTCCACGGCATAAGTTTTAATTCAAAAAAGCAACTCAGCCGTCTACGGCAGAAGTTTTAATTCAAAAAAGCAACTCTGCCGTCCACGGCAGAAGGTATCATTTCAAATAAGCTACTCTGCCGTCTACGGCAGACGATTCCAGTTTAATAAGTACCTCTGCCGTGCACGGCAGAAGGTACCATTTCAAATAAGCTACTCTGCCGTCTACGGCAGACGATTCCAATTCAATAAGTACCTCTGCCGTGCACGGCGGAAGATTCCAATTCAAAAAAGCAACTCTGCCGTCTACGGCAGACGATTCCAATTCAATAAGTAACTCTGCCGTGCACGGCGGAAGATTCCAATTCTATAAGGAAGTCTGCCGTCTACGGCAGAAGGTTCTTATTCAACAAAGCAACTCTGCCGTCCACGGCAGAAAATTTAATTCAAAAAAGCAACTCTGCCGTCCACGGCAGAAGGTATCATTTCAAATAAGCTACTCTGCCGTCTACGGTAGACGATTCCAATTCAATAAGAACCTCTGCCGTGCACGGCGGAAGATTCCAATTCAAAAAAGCAAATCTGCCGTCTACGGCAGACGATTCCAATTCAATAAGTAATTCTGCCGTGCACGGCGGAAGATTCCAATTCTATAACGAATTCTGCCGTCTACGGCAGAAGGTTCTTATTCAACAAAGCAACTCTGCCGTCCACGGCATAAGTTTTAATTAAAAAAAGTAAATCTGCCGTTCACGGCAAAAGGTACCATTTCAAATAAGCTACTCTGCCGTCTACGGCAGACGATTCCAATTCAAAAAATAACACTGCCGTGCACGGCGGAAGATTCCAATTCAACAAAGCAAATCTGCCGTCCACGGCGGAAGTTTTAATTCATAAAAGCAATTCTGCCGTCCACGGCAGAAGGTATCATATCAAATAACCTACTCTGCCGTCAACGGCGGACGATTCCAGTTTAATAAGTACCTCTGCCGTGCACGGCAGAAGGTACCATTTCAAATAAGCTACTCTGCCGTCTACGGCAGACGATTATAATTCAAAAAGAAACTCTGCCGTGGACGGCGGAAGATTCCAATTCTATAAGGAAGTCTGCCGTCTACGGCAGAAGGTTCTTATTCAACAAAGCAACTCTGCCGTCCACGGCAGAAGTTTTAGTTCAAAAAAGCAACTCTGCCGTCTACGGCAGAAGGTATCATTCCAAATAAGCTACTCTGCCGTCTACGGCAGACGATTCCAATTCAATAAGTACCTCTGCCGTGCACGGCGGAAGATTCCAATTCAAAAAAGCAACTCTGCCGTCTACAGCAGACGATTCCAATTCAATAAGTAACTCTGCCGTGCACGGCGGAAGATTCCAATTCTATAAGGAAGTCTGCCGTCTACGGCAGAAGGTTCTTATTCAACAAAGCAACTCTGCCGTCCACGGCAGAAGTTTTAATTCAAAAAAGCAACTCTGCCGTCCACGGCAGAAGGTATCATTTCAAATAAGCTACTCTGCCGTCTACGGCAGACGATTCCAATTCAATAAGTACCTCTGCCGTGCACGGCGGAAGATTCCAATTCAAAAAAGCAACTCTGCCGTCTACGGTAGACGATTCCAATTCAATAAGTAACTCTGCCGTGCACGGCGGAAGATTACAATTCTATAAGGAAGTCTGCCGTCTACGGCAGAAGGTTCTTATTCAACAAAGCAACTCTGCCGTCCACGGCATAAGTTTTAATTCAAAAAAGCAACTCAGCCGTCCACGGCAGAAGTTTTAATTCAAAAAAGCAACTCTGCCGTCCACGGCAGAAGGTATCATTTCAAATAACCTACTCTGCCGTCTACGGCAGACGATTCCAGTTTAAAAAACACCTCTGCCGTGCACGGCAGAAGGTACCATTTCAAATAAGCTACTCTGCCGTCTACGGCAGACGATTCCAATTCAATAAGTAACTTTGCCGTGCACGGCGGAAGATTCCAATTCTATAAGGAAGTCTGCCGTCTACGGCAGAAGGTTCTTATTCAACAAAGCAACTCTGCCGTCCACGGCAGAAGTTTTAGTTCAAAAAAGCAACTCTGCCCTCCACGGCAGAAGGTATCATTCCAAATAAGTTACTCTGCCGTCTACGGCAGACGATTCCAATTAAATAAGTACCTCTGCCGTGCACGGCGGAAGATTCCGATTCAAAAAAGCAACTCTGCCGTCTACGGCAGATGATTCCAATTCAATAAGTAACTCTGCCGTGCACGGCGGAAGATTCCAATTCTATAAGGAAGTCTGCCGTCTACGGCAGAAGGTTCTTATTCAACAAAGCAACTCTGCCGTCCACGGCATAAGTTTTAATTCAAAAAAGTAACTCTGCCGTTCACGGCAAAAGGTACCATTTCTAATAAGCTACTCTGCCGTCTACGGCAGACGATTTCAATTCAATAAGTACCTCTGCCGTGCACGGCGGAAGATTCCAATTCAAAAAAGCAACTCTGCCGTCTACGGCAGACGATTCCAATTCAATAAGTAACTCTGCCGTGCACGGCGGAAGATTCCAATTATATAAGGAAGTCTGCCGTCTACGGCAGAAGTTTCTTATTAAACAAAGCAACTCTGCCGTCCACGGCATAAGTTTTTATTCAAAAAAGTAACTCTGTCGTCCACGGCAGAAGTTTTAGTTCAAAAAAGCAACTCTGCCGTCCACGGCAGAAGGTATCATTCCAACTAAGCTACTCTGCCGTCTACGGCAGACGATTCCAATTCAATAAGTAACTCTGCCGTGCACGGCGGAGAATTCCAATTCTATAAGGAAGTCTGCCGTCTACGGCAGAAGGTTCTTATTCAACAAAGCAACTCTGCCGTCTACGGCATAAGTTTTAAATCAAAAAAGTAACTCTGCCGTTCACGGCAAAAGATACCATTTCAAATAAGCTACTCTGCCGTCTTCGGCGGACGATTACAATTCAATAAGTAACACTGCCGTGCACGGCGGAAGATTCCAATTCAACAAAGCAACTCTGCCGTCCACGGCAGAAGTTTTAATTCAAAAAAGCAACTCTGCCGTCCACGGCAGAAGGTATCATTTCAAATAAGCTACTCTGCCGTCTACGGCAGACGATTCCAGTTTAATAAGTACCTCTGCCGTGCACGGCAGAAGGTACCATTTCAAATAAGCTACTCTGCCGTCTACGGCAGACGATTCCAATTCAATAAGTAACTCTGCCGTGCACGGCGGAAGATTCCAATTCTATAAGGAAGTCTGCCGTCTACAAAAGAAGGTTCTTATTCAACAAAGCAACTCTGCCGTCCACGGCAGAAGGTATCATTCCAAATACGCTACTCTGCCGTCTACGGCAGACGATTCCAATTCAATAAGTACCTCTGCCGTGCACGGCGGAAGATTCCAATTCTATAAGGAAGTCTGCCGTCTACGGCAGAAGGTTCTTATTCAACAAAGCATTTCTGCCGTCCACGGCATAAGTTTTAATTCAAAAAAGTAACTCTGCCGTTCACGGCAAAAGATACCATTTCAAATAAGCTACTCTGCCGTCTACGGCGGACGATTCCAATTTAATAAGTCACACTGCCGTGCACGGCGGAAGATTCAAATTCAACAAAGCAACTCTGCCGTCCACGGCAGAAGTTTTAATTCAAAAAAGCAACTCTGCCATCCACGGCAGAAGGTATCATTTCAAATAAGCAACTCTGCCGTCTACGGCAGACGAGTCTAATTCAATAAGTAACTCTGCCGTGCACGGCGGAGAATTCCAATTCTATAAGGAAGTCTGCCGTCTACGGCAGAAGGTTCTTATTCAACAAAGCAACTCTGCCGTCCACGGCATAAGTTTTAATTCAAAAAAGCAACTCAGCCGTCTACGGCAGAAGTTTTAATTCAAAAAAGCAACTCTGCCGTCCACGGCAGAAGGTATCATTTCAAATAAGCTACTCTGCCGTCTACGGCAGACGATTCCAGTTTAATAAGTACCTCTGCCGTGCACGGCAGAAGGTACCATTTCAAATAAGCTACTCTGCCGTCTACGGCAGACGATTCCAATTCAATAAGTAACTCTGCCGTGCACGGCGGAAGATTCCAATTCTATAAGGAAGTCTGCCGTCTACGGCAGAAGGTTCTTATTCAACAAAGCAACTCTGCCGTCCACGGCATAAGTTTTAATTCAAAAAAGCAACTCAGCCGTCCACGGCAGAAGTTTTAATTCAAAAATGCAACTCTGCCGTCCACGGCAGAAGGTATCATTTCAAATAAGCTACTCTGCCGTCTACGGCAGACGATTCCAGTTTAAAAAGTACCTCTGCCGTGCACGGCAGAAGGTACCATTTCAAATAAGCTACTCTGCCGTCTACGGCAGACGATTCCAATTCAATAAGTAACTCTGCCGTGCACGGCGGAAGATTCCAATTCTATAAGGAAGTCTGCCGTCTACGGAAGAAGGTTCTTATTCAACAAAGCAACTCTGCCGTCCACGGCAGATGTTTTAGTTCAAAAAAGCAACTCTGCCGTCCACGGCAGAAGGTATCATTCCAAATAAGCTACTCTGCCGTCTACGGCAGACGATTCCAATTCAATAAGTACCTCTGCCGTGCACAGCGGAAGATTCCAATTCTATAAGGAAGTCTGCCGTCTACGGCAGAAGGTTCTTATTCAACAAAGCAACTCTGCCGTCCACGGCATAAGTTTTAATTTAAAAAAGTAACTCTGCCGTTCACGGCAAAAGATACCATTTCAAATAAGCTACTCTGCCGTCTACGGCGGACGATTCCAATTTAATAAGTAACACTGCCGTGCACGGCGGAAGATTCCAATTCAACAAAGCAACTCTGCCGTCCACGGCAGAAGTTTTAATTCAAAAAAGCAACTTTGCCATCCACGGCAGAAGGTATCATTTCAAATAAGCAACTCTGCCGTCTACCGCAGACGAGTCCAATTCAAAAGGTAACTCTGCCGTGCACGGCGGAGAATTCCAATTCTATAAGGAAGTCTGCCGTCTACGGCAGAAGGTTCTTATTCAACAAAGCAACTCTGCCGTCCACGGCAGAAGTTTTAATTCAAAAAAGCAACTCTGCCGTCCACGGCAGAAGGTATCATTTCAAATAAGCTACTCTGCCGTCTACGGCAGACGATTCCAATTCAATAAGTACCTCTGCCGTGCACGGCGGAAGATTCCAATTCAAAAAAGCAACTCTGCCGTCTACGGTAGACGATTCCAATTCAATAAGTAACTCTGCCGTGCACGGCGGAAGATTACAATTCTATAAGGAAGTCTGCCGTCTACGGCAGAAGGTTCTTATTCAACAAAGCAACTCTGCCGTCCACGGCATAAGTTTTAATTCAAAAAAGCAACTCAGCCGTCCACGGCAGAAGTTTTAATTCAAAAAAGCAACTCTGCCGTCCACGGCAGAAGGTATCATTTCAAATAACCTACTCTGCCGTCTACGGCAGACGATTCCAGTTTAAAAAACACCTCTGCCGTGCACGGCAGAAGGTACCATTTCAAATAAGCTACTCTGCCGTCTACGGCAGACGATTCCAATTCAATAAGTAACTTTGCCGTGCACGGCGGAAGATTCCAATTCTATAAGGAAGTCTGCCGTCTACGGCAGAAGGTTCTTATTCAACAAAGCAACTCTGCCGTCCACGGCAGAAGTTTTAGTTCAAAAAAGCAACTCTGCCCTCCACGGCAGAAGGTATCATTCCAAATAAGTTACTCTGCCGTCTACGGCAGACGATTCCAATTAAATAAGTACCTCTGCCGTGCACGGCGGAAGATTCCAATTCAAAAAAGCAACTCTGCCGTCTACGGCAGACGATTCCAATTCAATAAGTAACTCTGCCGTGCACGGCGGAAGATTCCAATTCTATAAGGAAGTCTGCCGTCTACGGCAGAAGGTTCTTATTCAACAAAGCAACTCTGCCGTCCACGGCATAAGTTTTAATTCAAAAAAGTAACTCTGCCGTTCACGGCAAAAGGTACCATTTCTAATAAGCTACTCTGCCGTCTACGGCAGACGATTTCAATTCAATAAGTACCTCTGCCGTGCACGGCGGAAGATTCCAATTCAAAAAAGCAACTCTGCCGTCTACGGCAGACGATTCCAATTCAATAAGTAACTCTGCCGTGCACGGCGGAAGATTCCAATTATATAAGGAAGTCTGCCGTCTACGGCAGAAGTTTCTTATTAAACAAAGCAACTCTGCCGTCCACGGCATAAGTTTTTATTCAAAAAAGTAACTCTGTCGTCCACGCCAGAAGTTTTAGTTCAAAAAAGCAACTCTGCCGTCCACGGCAGAAGGTATCATTCCAACTAAGCTACTCTGCCGTCTACGGCAGACGATTCCAATTCAATAAGTAACTCTGCCGTGCACGGCGGAGAATTCCAATTCTATAAGGAAGTCTGCCGTCTACGGCAGAAGGTTCTTATTCAACAAAGCAACTCTGCCGTCTACGGCATAAGTTTTAAATCAAAAAAGTAACTCTGCCGTTCACGGCAAAAGATACCATTTCAAATAAGCTACTCTGCCTTCTTCGGCGGACGATTACAATTCAATAAGTAACACTGCCGTGCACGGCGGAAGATTCCAATTCAACAAAGCAACTCTGCCGTCCACGGCAGAAGTTTTAATTCAAAAAACCAACTCTGCCGTCCACGGCAGAAGGTATCATTTCAAATAAGCTACTCTGCCGTCTACGGCAGACGATTCCAGTTTAATAAGTACCTCTGCCGTGCACGGCAGAAGGTACCATTTCAAATAAGCTACTCTGCCGTCTACGGCAGACGATTCCAATTCAATAAGTAACTCTGCCGTGCACGGCGGAAGATTCCAATTCTATAAGGAAGTCTGCCGTCTACAAAAGAAGGTTCTTATTCAACAAAGCAACTCTGCCGTCCACGGCAGAAGGTATCATTCCAAATAAGCTACTCTGCCGTCTACGGCAGACGATTCCAATTCAATAAGTACCTCTGCCGTGCACGGCGGAAGATTCCAATTCTATAAGGAAGTCTGCCGTCTACGGCAGAAGGTTTTTATTCAACAAAGCATTTCTGCCGTCCACGGCATAAGTTTTAATTCAAAAAAGTAACTCTGCCGTTCACGGCAAAAGATACCATTTCAAATAAGCTACTCTGCCGTCTACGGCGGACGATTCCAATTTAATAAGTCACACTGCCGTGCACGGCGGAAGATTCCAATTCAACAAAGCAACTCTGCCGTCCACGGCAGAAGTTTTAATTCAAAAAAGCAACTCTGCCATCCACGGCAGAAGGTATCATTTCAAATAAGCAACTCTGCCGTCTACGGCAGACGAGTCTAATTCAATAAGTAACTCTGCCGTGCACGGCGGAGAATTCCAATTCTATAAGGAAGTCTGCCGTCTACGGCAGAAGGTTCTTATTCAACAAAGCAACTCTGCCGTCCACGGCATAAGTTTTAATTCAAAAAAGCAACTCAGCCGTCTACGGCAGAAGTTTTAATTCAAAAAAGCAACTCTGCCGTCCACGGCAGAAGGTATCATTTCAAATAAGCTACTCTGCCGTCTACGGCAGACGATTCCAGTTTAATAAGTACCTCTGCCGTGCACGGCAGAAGGTACCATTTCAAATAAGCTACTCTGCCGTCTACGGCAGACGATTCCAATTCAATAAGTAACTCTGCCGTGCACGGCGGAAGATTCCAATTCTATAAGGAAGTCTGCCGTCTACGGCAGAAGGTTCTTATTCAACAAAGCAACTCTGCCGTCCACGGCAGAAGTTTTAGTTCAAAAAAGCAATTCTGCCGTCCACGGCAGAAGGTATCATTCCAAATAAGCTTCTCTGCCGTCTACGGCAGACGATTCCAATTCAATAAGTACCTCTGCCGTGCACGGCGGAAGATTCCAATTCAAAAAAGCAACTCTGCCGTCTACGGCAGACGATTCCAATTCAATAAGAAACTCTGCCGTGCACGGCGGAAGATTCCAATTCTATAAGGAAGTCTGCCGTCTACGGCAGAAGGTTCTTATTCAACAAAGCAACTCTGCCGTCCACGGCATAAGTTTTAATTCAAAAAAGCAACTCAGCCGTCCACGGCAGAAGTTTTAATTCAAAAATGCAACTCTGCCGTCCACGGCAGAAGGTATCATTTCAAATAAGCTACTCTGCCGTCTACGGCAGACGATTCCAGTTTAATAAGTACCTCTGCCGTGCACGGCAGAAGGTACCATTTCAAATAAGTTACTCTGCCGTCTACGGCAGACGATTCCAATTCAATAAGTAACTCTGCCGTGCACGGCGGAAGATTCCAATTCTATAAGGAAGTCTGCCGTCTACGGAAGAAGGTTCTTATTCAACAAAGCAACTCTGCCGTCCACGGCAGAAGTTTTAGTTCAAAAAAGCAACTCTGCCGTCCACGGCAGAAGGTATCATTCCAAATAAGCTACTCTGCCGTCTACGGCAGACGATTCCAATTCAATAAGTACCTCTGCCGTGCACGGCGGAAGATTCCAATTCTATAAGGAAGTCTGCCGTCTACGGCAGAAGGTTCTTATTCAACAAAGCAACTCTGCCGTCCACGGCATAAGTTTTAATTTAAAAAAGTAACTCTGCCGTTCACGGCAAAAGATACCATTTCAAATAAGCTACTCTGCCGTCTACGGCGGACGATTCCAATTTAATAAGTAACACTGCCGTGCACGGCGGAAGATTCCAATTCAACAAAGCAACTCTGCCGTCCACGGCAGAAGTTTTAATTCAAAAAAGCAACTTTGCCATCCACGGCAGAAGGTATCATTTCAAATAAGCAACTCTGCCGTCTACGGCAGACGAGTCCAATTCAAAAGGTAACTCTGCCGTGCACGGCGGAGAATTCCAATTCTATAAGGAAGTCTGCCGTCTACGGCAGAAGGTTCTTATTCAACAAAGCAACTCTGCCGTCCACGGCAGAAGTTTTTATTCAACAAAGCAACTCTGCCGTCCACGGCATAAGTTTTAATTCAAAAAAGCAACTCAGCCGTCCACGGCAGAAGTTTTAATTCAAAAAAGCAACTCTGCCGTCCACGGCAGAAGGTATCATTTCAAATAAGCTACTCTGCCGTCTACGGCAGACGATTCCAGTTTAATAAGTACCTCTGCCGTGCACGGCAGAAGGTACCTTTTCAAATAAGCTACTCTGCCGTCTACGGCAGACGATTCCAATTCAATAAGTAACTTTGCCGTGCACGGCGGAAGATTCCAATTCTATAAGGAAGTCTGCCGTCTACGGCAGAAGGTTCTTATTCAACAAAGCAACTCTGCCGTCCACGGCAGAAGTTTTAGTTCAAAAAAGCAACTCTGCCCTCCACGGCAGAAGGTATCATTCCAAATAAGCTACTCTGCCGTCTACGGCAGACGATTCCAATTAAATAAGTACCTCTGCCGTGCACGGCGGAAGATTCCAATTCAAAAAAGCAACTCTGCCGTCTACGGCAGACGATTCCAATTCAATAAGTAACTCTGCCGTGCACGGCGGAAGATTCCAATTCTATAAGGAAGTCTGCCGTCTACGGCAGAAGGTTCTTATTCAACAAAGCAACTCTGCCGTCCAAGGCATAAGTTTTAATTCAAAAAAGTAACTCTGCCGTTCACGGCAAAAGATAGCATTTCAAATAAGCTACTCTGCCGTCTACGGCGGACGATTCCAATTCAATAAGTAACACTGCCGTGCACGGCGGAACATTCCAATTCAACAAAGCAACTCTGCCGTCCACGGCAGAAGTTTTAATTCAAAAAAGCAACTCTGCCGTCCACGGCAGAAGGTATCATTTCAAATAAGCTACTCTGCCGTCTACGGCAGACGATTCCAATTCAATAAGTACCTCTGCCGTGCACGGCGGAAGATTCCAATTCAAAAAAGCAACTCTGCCGTCTACGGCAGACGATTCCAATGCAATAAGTAACTCTGCCGTGCACGGCGGAGAATTCCAATTCTATAAGGAAGTCTGCCGTCTACGGCAGAAGGTTCTTATTCAACAAAGCAACTCTGCCGTCCACGGCATAAGTTTTAATTCAAAAAAGTAACTCTGCCGTTCACGGCAAAAGGTACCATTTCTAATAAGCTACTCTGCCGTCTACGGCAGACGATTCCAATTCAAAAAGTAACACTGCCGTGCACGGCGGAAGATTCCAATTCAACAAAGCAAATCTGCCGTCCACGGCAGAAGTTTTAATTCAAAAAAGCAATTCTGCCGTCCACGGCAGAAGGTATCATTTCAAATAACCTACTCTGCCGTCAACGGCGGACGATTCCAGTTTAATAAGTACCTCTGCCGTGCACGGCAGAAGGTACCATTTCAAATAAGCTACTCTGCCGTCTACGGCAGACGATTATAATTCAAAAAGAAACTCTGCCGTGGGCGGCGGAAGATTCCAATTCTATAAGGAAGTCTGCCGTCTACGGCAGAAGGTTCTTATTCAACAAAGCAACTCTGCCGTCCACGGCAGAAGTTTTAGTTCAAAAAAGCAACTCTGCCGTCTACGGCAGAAGGTATCATTCCAAATAAGCTACTCTGCCGTCTACGGCAGACGATTCCAATTCAATAAGTACCTCTGCCGTGCACGGCGGAAGATTCCAATTCAAAAAAGCAACTCTGCCGTCTACAGCAGACGATTCCAATTCAATAAGTAACTCTGCCGTGCACGGCGGAAGATTCCAATTCTATAAGGAAGTCTGCCGTCTACGGCAGAAGGTTCTTATTCAACAAAGCAACTCTGCCGTCCACGGCAGAAGTTTTAATTCAAAAAAGCAACTCTGCCGTCCACGGCAGAAGGTATCATTTCAAATAAGCTACTCTGCCGTCTACGGCAGACGATTCCAATTCAATAAGTACCTCTGCCGTGCACGGCGGAAGATTCCAATTCAAAAAAGCAACTCTGCCGTCTACGGTAGACGATTCCAATTCAATAAGTAACTCTGCCGTGCACGGCGGAAGATTACAATTCTATAACGAAGTCTGCCGTCTACGGCAGAAGGTTCTTATTCAACAAAGCAACTCTGCCGTCCACGGCAGAAGTTTTAATTCAAAAAAGCAACTCTGCCGTCCACGGCAGAAGGTATCATTTCAAATAAGCTACTCTGCCGTCTACGGCAGACGATTCCAATTCAATAAGTACCTCTGCCGTGCACGGCGGAAGATTCCAATTCAAAAAAGCAACTCTGCCGTCTACAGCAGACGATTCCAATTCAATAAGTAACTCTGCCGTGCACGGCGAAAGATTCCAATTCAAAAATGAAGTCTGCCGTCTACGGCAGAAGGTTCTTATTCAACAAAGCTACTCTGCCGTCCACGGCAGAAGTTTTAATTAAAAAAAGCAACTCTGCCGTCCACGGCAGAAGGTATCATTTAAAATAAGCTACTCTGCCGTCTACGGCGGATGATTTCAATTCAATAAGTTACTCTGCCGTGCATGGCGGAAGATTCTTATTCAAAAAAGCAACTCTGCCGTCCACGGCAGAAGGTTCTTATTCAAATAGCAACACTGCCATCCACGGCAGAAGTTTTAATTTATAAAAGCAACTCTGCCTTTCACGGCAGAAGGTTCCATTTTTAATTAAGCTACTCTGCCGTCAACGGCGGACGATTCCAATTCAATAAGTACCTCTGCCGTGCACGGCGGATGATTCCAATTCAACAAAGCAACTCTGCCGTCCACGGCAGAAGTTTTAATTCAAAAAAGCAATACTGCCGTCCACGGCAGAAGGTATCATTTCAAATAATCTACTCTGCCGTGAACGGCGGACGATTCCAATTTAATAAGTACCTCTGCCGTGCACGGCAGAAGGTACCATTTCAAATAAGCTACTCTGCCGTCTACGGCAGACGATTCCAATTCAATAAGTAACTCTGCCGTGCACGGCGGAAGATTCCAATTCTATAAGGAAGTCTGCCGTCTACGGCAGAAGTTTCTTATTTAACAAAGCAACTCTGCCGTCCACGGCAGAAGTTTTAATTCAAAAAAGCAACTCTGCCGTCCACGGCAGAAGGTATCATTTTAAATAAGCTACTCTGCCGTCAACGGCGGACGATTCCAATTCAATAAGTAACACTGCCGTGCACGGCGGAAGATTCCAATTCAACAAAGCAACTCTGCCGTCCACGGCAGAAGTTTTGATTCAAAAAAGCAATTCTGCCGTCCACGGCAGAAGGTATCATTTCAACAAACTTACTCTGCCGTCAACGGCGGACGATTCCAATTTAATAAGTACCTCTGCCGTGCACGGCAGAAGGTACCATTTCAAATAAGCTACTCTGTCGTCTACGGCAGACGATTCCAATTCAATAAGTAACTCTGCCGTGCACGGCGGAAGATTCCAATTCTTTAAGGAAGTCTGCCGTCTACGGCAGAAGTTTCTTATTTAACAAAGCAACTCTGCCGTCCACGGCAGAAGTTTTAATTCAAAAAAGCAACTCTGCCGTCCACGGCAGAAGGTATCATTTTAAATAAGCTACTCTGCCGTCAACGGCGGACACTTCCAATTCAATAAGAACCTCTGCCGTGCACGGCGGAAGATTCCAATTCAAAAAAGCAACTCTGCCGTCTACGGCAGACGATTCCAATTCAATAAGTAACTCTGCCGTGCACGGCGGAAGAATCCAATTCTATAAGGAAGTCTGCCATCTACGGCAGAAGGTTCTTATTCAACAAAGCAACTCTGCCGTCCATGGCATAAGTTTTAATTCAAAAAAGTAACTCTGCCGTTCACGGCAAAAGATACCATTTCAAATAAGCTACTCTGCCGTCTACGGCGGACGATTCCAATTCAATAAGTAACACTGCCGTGCACGGCGGAAGATTCCAATTCAACAAAGCAACTCTGCCGTCCACGGCAGAAGTTTTAATTCAAAAAAGTAACTCTGCCGTTCACGGCAAAAGCTCTATGTATTTGGCGCCAGCAACTGCCCGTGATATGTGTTTAATAATAAAAACCTTGAAGAATACAAGTAGTGTAGGTGTCGATAACATATCGACTGTTGTAATAAAGTATGTCAACGACACGATAGCCAAACATTTAAGCTTCTTGTTAAATCTCTGCATTGACGAAGGTATCTACCCAGACAAACTGAAGATATCTATTGTCAAACCTCTTCTTAAAAAGGGGGATAAGGATAATATTCAAAACTACAGGCCCATATCTCTCATTCCAATAATCTCAAAAATTTTCGAGAAATATATATACAATTGTCTATATAATTACTTTGAAAAATATAATTTATTTTGTGAAGAACAGAAAGGTTTCAGGAAGAATGTAAGCATAAATCTCGCTATTTATGATTTAGTAAATTATGTATTACAATGTATCGACAAACGAACAAGAGTTGTTGCTATCTATACTGATATGACAAAGGCCTTCGATTATGTAGATTATAAGACATTGCTGTACAAACTTGATCATTATGGCATTCGAGGTAAGCCATTAAAACTATTTGAATCCTATCTAACTAACCGCATCCAGTACACTGAAATAACGAGAATAAACCAAAAATCCAGAACTGAAAATAAATTCTTATCAGATCCACGATATGTAACATTTGGCGTACCCCAGGGAAGTGTACTTGGCCCTCTGCTCTTCTTGATATATATCAATGATCTTCCTAAAGCAATCTGTCACCCTATGATCTTGTTCGCCGATGACAGCACATCTATTGTAAAATGTGATAACCCAGTTATGTATGAAAAAGACATTAATAATACATTATCTGACATAATACTATGGTTAAAAAACAATAATCTGAAAATTAATTTGACTAAGACTAACATAATGCACTTTTATCAGCGAATACAACATAATGAGATAAATATAAATTATGAAGCAAATAAAATAGAAACCGTATCAGTAACAAAGTTTTTAGGTCTTAATGTGGATAGTCAACTGACATGGAAATTTCATATAAATGAAGTTAGTAAAAAGCTTAGTAAATCGGCTTTTGCGTTGCGTAAACTATCAAAAATAGTCGACAATCATGCTCTTCTTGTTGCCTACCATGGTCTGGTGGCTTAAACATTGAGATACGGTGTCATATTCTGGGGTAATTCTACGGATAAAGAAACAGCCTTTAAAGCCCAAAAACGGTGTGTTAGAGCAATGTGTAATTTGAAAATAACGGATAGTTGCTCCTCTTATTTTAAATCACTTGGGATTCTTACTCTGCCGTGTCTGTACATTTTGGAAATATCCGTATTTGTGAAATGCAACCCAGCATTGTTAATTAAAACTACTGATACACGCAGACTGCCGACTCGTCCACAGTATCAGTATATGGTACGGAACTTAGAATGTAAAACTGCGCTAATGCGTAAAAGCATACTGGGAATGGCCCCCAGAATCTATAATAAAATTCCTATAAGCATAAGAACTTTAGACATTGTACTCTTTAAGAAAAACTTGACGAAATTATTAATCAGAAAATGCTATTACAGTACGCAAGACTTTTTAAATGACTCTGACATGTAACATTACTAATTATTAATCATTAATATATTGGCCATTCGACATGCATTTATTTAAATTATACAAAATGACAATTGCTACTTATTTAATTATTTAATCTTTTATTGATGTCTATTTTTTTGTTTATACTGTATTCGCAAGTTACTATTTAAATTATGATTCCCGTTTTTTATGTGACATTGATATTTGCATGCCAACAGGCAAAACATAGTGATACTAGATTGTAATTTTCTCCAGCTGTATTTTCTACCTATGTTTGACAAATAAATGATTGATTGATTGATTGATTGAAAAGGTACCATTTCAAATAAGCTACTCTGCCGTCCACGGCAGACGATTCCAATTCAATTAGTAACTCTGCCGTGCACGGCGAAAGATTCCAATTCTATAAGGAAGTCTGCCGTCTACGGCAAAAGGTTCTTATTCAACAAAGCAACTCTGCCGTCCACGGCAGAAGTTTTAGTTCTAAAAAGCAACTCTGCGGTCCACGGCAGAAGGTATCATTCCAAATAAGCTACTCTGCCGTCTACGGCAGACGATTCCAATTCAATAAGTACCTCTGCCGTGCACGGCGGAAGATTCCAATTCAAAAAAGCAACTCTGCCGTCTACGGCAGACGACTCCAATTCAATAAGTAACTCTGCCGTGCACGGCGGAGGATTCCAATTCTATAAGGAAGTCTGCCGTCTACGGCAGAAGGTTCTTATTCAACAAAGCAACTCTGCCGTCCACGGCATAAGTTTTAATTCAAAAAAGTAACTCTGCCGTTCACGGCAAAAGGTACCATTTCTAATAAGCTACTCTGCCGTCTACGGCAGACGATTTCAATTCAATAAGTACCTCTGCCGTGCACGGCGGAAGATTCCAATTCAAAAAAGCAACTCTGCCGTCTACGGCAGACGATTCCAATTCAATAAGTAACTCTGCCGTGCACGGCGGAAGATTCCAATTATATAAGGAAGTCTGCCGTCTACGGCAGAAGTTTCTTATTAAACAAAGCAACTCTGCCGTCCACGGCATAAGTTTTTATTCAAAAAAGTAACTCTGTCGTCCACGGCAGAAGTTTTAGTTCAAAAAAGCAACTCTGCCGTCCACGGCAGAAGGTATCATTCCAACTAAGCTACTCTGCCGTCTACGGCAGACGATTCCAATTCAATAAGTAACTCTGCCGTGCACGGCGGAGAATTCCAATTCTATAAGGAAGTCTGCCGTCTACGGCAGAAGGTTCTTATTCAACAAAGCAACTCTGCCGTCTACGGCATAAGTTTTAAATCAAAAAAGTAACTCTGCCGTTCACGGCAAAAGATACCATTTCAAATAAGCTACTCTGCCTTCTTCGGCGGACGATTACAATTCAATAAGTAACACTGCCGTGCACGGCGGAAGATTCCAATTCAACAAAGCAACTCTGCCGTCCACGGCAGAAGTTTTAATTCAAAAAAGCAACTCTGCCGTCCACGGCAGAAGGTATCATTTCAAATAAGCTACTCTGCCGTCTACGGCAGACGATTCCAGTTTAATAAGTACCTCTGCCGTGCACGGCAGAAGGTACCATTTCAAATAAGCTACTCTGCCGTCTACAGCAGACGATTCCAATTCAATAAGTAACTCTGCCGTGCACGGCGGAAGATTCCAATTCTATAAGGAAGTCTGCCGTCTACAAAAGAAGGTTCTTATTCAACAAAGCAACTCTGCCGTCCACGGCAGAAGGTATCATTCCAAATAAGCTACTCTGCCGTCTACGGCAGACGATTCCAATTCAATAAGTACCTCTGCCGTGCACGGCGGAAGATTCCAATTCTATAAGGAAGTCTGCCGTCTACGGCAGAAGGTTTTTATTCAACAAAGCATTTCTGCCGTCCACGGCATAAGTTTTAATTCAAAAAAGTAACTCTGCCGTTCACGGCAAAAGATACCATTTCAAATAAGCTACTCTGCCGTCTACGGCGGACGATTCCAATTTAATAAGTCACACTGCCGTGCACGGCGGAAGATTCCAATTCAACAAAGCAACTCTGCCGTCCACGGCAGAAGTTTTAATTCAAAAAAGCAACTCTGCCATCCACGGCAGAAGGTATCATTTCAAATAAGCAACTCTGCCGTCTACGGCAGACGAGTCTAATTCAATAAGTAACTCTGCCGTGCACGGCGGAGAATTCCAATTCTATAAGGAAGTCTGCCGTCTACGGCAGAAGGTTCTTATTCAACAAAGCAACTCTGCCGTCCACGGCATAAGTTTTAATTCAAAAAAGCAACTCAGCCGTCTACGGCAGAAGTTTTAATTCAAAAAAGCAACTCTGCCGTCCACGGCAGAAGGTATCATTTCAAATAAGCTACTCTGCCGTCTACGGCAGACGATTCCAGTTTAATAAGTACCTCTGCCGTGCACGGCAGAAGGTACCATTTCAAATAAGCTACTCTGCCGTCTACGGCAGACGATTCCAATTCAATAAGTACCTCTGCCGTGCACGGCGGAAGATTCCAATTCAAAAAAGCAACTCTGCCGTCTACGGCAGACGATTCCAATTCAATAAGTAACTCTGCCGTGCACGGCGGAAGATTCCAATTCTATAAGGAAGTCTGCCGTCTACGGCAGAAGGTTCTTATTCAACAAAGCAACTCTGCCGTCCACGGCAGAAAATTTAATTCAAAAAAGCAACTCTGCCGTCCACGGCAGAAGGTATCATTTCAAATAAGCTACTCTGCCGTCTACGGTAGACGATTCCAATTCAATAAGAACCTCTGCCGTGCACGGCGGAAGATTCCAATTCAAAAAAGCAAATCTGCCGTCTACGGCAGACGATTCCAATTCAATAAGTAATTCTGCCGTGCACGGCGGAAGATTCCAATTCTATAACGAATTCTGCCGTCTACGGCAGAAGGTTCTTATTCAACAAAGCAACTCTGCCGTCCACGGCATAAGTTTTAATTAAAAAAAGTAAATCTGCCGTTCACGGCAAAAGGTACCATTTCAAATAAGCTACTCTGCCGTCTACGGCAGACGATTCCAATTCAAAAAATAACACTGCCGTGCACGGCGGAAGATTCCAATTCAACAAAGCAAATCTGCCGTCCACGGCGGAAGTTTTAATTCATAAAAGCAATTCTGCCGTCCACGGCAGAAGGTATCATATCAAATAACCTACTCTGCCGTCAACGGCGGACGATTCCACTTTAATAAGTACCTCTGCCGTGCACGGCAGAAGGTACCATTTCAAATAAGCTACTCTGCCGTCTACGGCAGACGATTATAATTCAAAAAGAAACTCTGCCGTGGACGGCGGAAGATTCCAATTCTATAAGGAAGTCTGCCGTCTACGGCAGAAGGTTCTTATTCAACAAAGCAACTCTGCCGTCCACGGCAGAAGTTTTAGTTCAAAAAAGCAACTCTGCCGTCTACGGCAGAAGGTATCATTCCAAATAAGCTACTCTGCCGTCTACGGCAGACGATTCCAATTCAATAAGTACCTCTGCCGTGCACGGCGGAAGATTCCAATTCAAAAAAGCAACTCTGCCGTCTACAGCAGACGATTCCAATTCAATAAGTAACTCTGCCGTGCACGGCGGAAGATTCCAATTCTATAAGGAAGTCTGCCGTCTACGGCAGAAGGTTCTTATTCAACAAAGCAACTCTGCCGTCCACGGCAGAAGTTTTAATTCAAAAAAGCAACTCTGCCGTCCACGGCAGAAGGTATCATTTCAAATAAGCTACTCTGCCGTCTACGGCAGACGATTCCAATTCAATAAGTACCTCTGCCGTGCACGGCGGAAGATTCCAATTCAAAAAAGCAACTCTGCCGTCTACGGTAGACGATTCCAATTCAATAAGTAACTCTGCCGTGCACGGCGGAAGATTACAATTCTATAAGGAAGTCTGCCGTCTACGGCAGAAGGTTCTTATTCAACAAAGCAACTCTGCCGTCCACGGCATAAGTTTTAATTCAAAAAAGCAACTCAGCCGTCCACGGCAGAAGTTTTAATTCAAAAAAGCAACTCTGCCGTCCACGGCAGAAGGTATCATTTCAAATAACCTACTCTGCCGTCTACGGCAGACGATTCCAGTTTAAAAAACACCTCTGCCGTGCACGGCAGAAGGTACCATTTCAAATAAGCTACTCTGCCGTCTACGGCAGACGATTCCAATTCAATAAGTAACTTTGCCGTGCACGGCGGAAGATTCCAATTCTATAAGGAAGTCTGCCGTCTACGGCAGAAGGTTCTTATTCAACAAAGCAACTCTGCCGTCCACGGCAGAAGTTTTAGTTCAAAAAAGCAACTCTGCCCTCCACGGCAGAAGGTATCATTCCAAATAAGTTACTCTGCCGTCTACGGCAGACGATTCCAATTAAATAAGTACCTCTGCCGTGCACGGCGGAAGATTCCGATTCAAAAAAGCAACTCTGCCGTCTACGGCAGATGATTCCAATTCAATAAGTAACTCTGCCGTGCACGGCGGAAGATTCCAATTCTATAAGGAAGTCTGCCGTCTACGGCAGAAGGTTCTTATTCAACAAAGCAACTCTGCCGTCCACGGCATAAGTTTTAATTCAAAAAAGTAACTCTGCCGTTCACGGCAAAAGGTACCATTTCTAATAAGCTACTCTGCCGTCTACGGCAGACGATTTCAATTCAATAAGTACCTCTGCCGTGCACGGCGGAAGATTCCAATTCAAAAAAGCAACTCTGCCGTCTACGGCAGACGATTCCAATTCAATAAGTAACTCTGCCGTGCACGGCGGAAGATTCCAATTATATAAGGAAGTCTGCCGTCTACGGCAGAAGTTTCTTATTAAACAAAGCAACTCTGCCGTCCACGGCATAAGTTTTTATTCAAAAAAGTAACTCTGTCGTCCACGGCAGAAGTTTTAGTTCAAAAAAGCAACTCTGCCGTCCACGGCAGAAGGTATCATTCCAACTAAGCTACTCTGCCGTCTACGGCAGACGATTCCAATTCAATAAGTAACTCTGCCGTGCACGGCGGAGAATTCCAATTCTATAAGGAAGTCTGCCGTCTACGGCAGAAGGTTCTTATTCAACAAAGCAACTCTGCCGTCTACGGCATAAGTTTTAAATCAAAAAAGTAACTCTGCCGTTCACGGCAAAAGATACCATTTCAAATAAGCTACTCTGCCGTCTTCGGCGGACGATTACAATTCAATAAGTAACACTGCCGTGCACGGCGGAAGATTCCAATTCAACAAAGCAACTCTGCCGTCCACGGCAGAAGTTTTAATTCAAAAAAGCAACTCTGCCGTCCACGGCAGAAGGTATCATTTCAAATAAGCTACTCTGCCGTCTACGGCAGACGATTCCAGTTTAATAAGTACCTCTGCCGTGCACGGCAGAAGGTACCATTTCAAATAAGCTACTCTGCCGTCTACGGCAGACGATTCCAATTCAATAAGTAACTCTGCCGTGCACGGCGGAAGATTCCAATTCTATAAGGAAGTCTGCCGTCTACAAAAGAAGGTTCTTATTCAACAAAGCAACTCTGCCGTCCACGGCAGAAGGTATCATTCCAAATACGCTACTCTGCCGTCTACGGCAGACGATTCCAATTCAATAAGTACCTCTGCCGTGCACGGCGGAAGATTCCAATTCTATAAGGAAGTCTGCCGTCTACGGCAGAAGGTTCTTATTCAACAAAGCATTTCTGCCGTCCACGGCATAAGTTTTAATTCAAAAAAGTAACTCTGCCGTTCACGGCAAAAGATACCATTTCAAATAAGCTACTCTGCCGTCTACGGCGGACGATTCCAATTTAATAAGTCACACTGCCGTGCACGGCGGAAGATTCAAATTCAACAAAGCAACTCTGCCGTCCACGGCAGAAGTTTTAATTCAAAAAAGCAACTCTGCCATCCACGGCAGAAGGTATCATTTCAAATAAGCAACTCTGCCGTCTACGGCAGACGAGTCTAATTCAATAAGTAACTCTGCCGTGCACGGCGGAGAATTCCAATTCTATAAGGAAGTCTGCCGTCTACGGCAGAAGGTTCTTATTCAACAAAGCAACTCTGCCGTCCACGGCATAAGTTTTAATTCAAAAAAGCAACTCAGCCGTCTACGGCAGAAGTTTTAATTCAAAAAAGCAACTCTGCCGTCCACGGCAGAAGGTATCATTTCAAATAAGCTACTCTGCCGTCTACGGCAGACGATTCCAGTTTAATAAGTACCTCTGCCGTGCACGGCAGAAGGTACCATTTCAAATAAGCTACTCTGCCGTCTACGGCAGACGATTCCAATTCAATAAGTAACTCTGCCGTGCACGGCGGAAGATTCCAATTCTATAAGGAAGTCTGCCGTCTACGGCAGAAGGTTCTTATTCAACAAAGCAACTCTGCCGTCCACGGCATAAGTTTTAATTCAAAAAAGCAACTCAGCCGTCCACGGCAGAAGTTTTAATTCAAAAATGCAACTCTGCCGTCCACGGCAGAAGGTATCATTTCAAATAAGCTACTCTGCCGTCTACGGCAGACGATTCCAGTTTAAAAAGTACCTCTGCCGTGCACGGCAGAAGGTACCATTTCAAATAAGCTACTCTGCCGTCTACGGCAGACGATTCCAATTCAATAAGTAACTCTGCCGTGCACGGCGGAAGATTCCAATTCTATAAGGAAGTCTGCCGTCTACGGAAGAAGGTTCTTATTCAACAAAGCAACTCTGCCGTCCACGGCAGATGTTTTAGTTCAAAAAAGCAACTCTGCCGTCCACGGCAGAAGGTATCATTCCAAATAAGCTACTCTGCCGTCTACGGCAGACGATTCCAATTCAATAAGTACCTCTGCCGTGCACAGCGGAAGATTCCAATTCTATAAGGAAGTCTGCCGTCTACGGCAGAAGGTTCTTATTCAACAAAGCAACTCTGCCGTCCACGGCATAAGTTTTAATTTAAAAAAGTAACTCTGCCGTTCACGGCAAAAGATACCATTTCAAATAAGCTACTCTGCCGTCTACGGCGGACGATTCCAATTTAATAAGTAACACTGCCGTGCACGGCGGAAGATTCCAATTCAACAAAGCAACTCTGCCGTCCACGGCAGAAGTTTTAATTCAAAAAAGCAACTTTGCCATCCACGGCAGAAGGTATCATTTCAAATAAGCAACTCTGCCGTCTACCGCAGACGAGTCCAATTCAAAAGGTAACTCTGCCGTGCACGGCGGAGAATTCCAATTCTATAAGGAAGTCTGCCGTCTACGGCAGAAGGTTCTTATTCAACAAAGCAACTCTGCCGTCCACGGCAGAAGTTTTAATTCAAAAAAGCAACTCTGCCGTCCACGGCAGAAGGTATCATTTCAAATAAGCTACTCTGCCGTCTACGGCAGACGATTCCAATTCAATAAGTACCTCTGCCGTGCACGGCGGAAGATTCCAATTCAAAAAAGCAACTCTGCCGTCTACGGTAGACGATTCCAATTCAATAAGTAACTCTGCCGTGCACGGCGGAAGATTACAATTCTATAAGGAAGTCTGCCGTCTACGGCAGAAGGTTCTTATTCAACAAAGCAACTCTGCCGTCCACGGCATAAGTTTTAATTCAAAAAAGCAACTCAGCCGTCCACGGCAGAAGTTTTAATTCAAAAAAGCAACTCTGCCGTCCACGGCAGAAGGTATCATTTCAAATAACCTACTCTGCCGTCTACGGCAGACGATTCCAGTTTAAAAAACACCTCTGCCGTGCACGGCAGAAGGTACCATTTCAAATAAGCTACTCTGCCGTCTACGGCAGACGATTCCAATTCAATAAGTAACTTTGCCGTGCACGGCGGAAGATTCCAATTCTATAAGGAAGTCTGCCGTCTACGGCAGAAGGTTCTTATTCAACAAAGCAACTCTGCCGTCCACGGCAGAAGTTTTAGTTCAAAAAAGCAACTCTGCCCTCCACGGCAGAAGGTATCATTCCAAATAAGTTACTCTGCCGTCTACGGCAGACGATTCCAATTAAATAAGTACCTCTGCCGTGCACGGCGGAAGATTCCAATTCAAAAAAGCAACTCTGCCGTCTACGGCAGACGATTCCAATTCAATAAGTAACTCTGCCGTGCACGGCGGAAGATTCCAATTCTATAAGGAAGTCTGCCGTCTACGGCAGAAGGTTCTTATTCAACAAAGCAACTCTGCCGTCCACGGCATAAGTTTTAATTCAAAAAAGTAACTCTGCCGTTCACGGCAAAAGGTACCATTTCTAATAAGCTACTCTGCCGTCTACGGCAGACGATTTCAATTCAATAAGTACCTCTGCCGTGCACGGCGGAAGATTCCAATTCAAAAAAGCAACTCTGCCGTCTACGGCAGACGATTCCAATTCAATAAGTAACTCTGCCGTGCACGGCGGAAGATTCCAATTATATAAGGAAGTCTGCCGTCTACGGCAGAAGTTTCTTATTAAACAAAGCAACTCTGCCGTCCACGGCATAAGTTTTTATTCAAAAAAGTAACTCTGTCGTCCACGCCAGAAGTTTTAGTTCAAAAAAGCAACTCTGCCGTCCACGGCAGAAGGTATCATTCCAACTAAGCTACTCTGCCGTCTACGGCAGACGATTCCAATTCAATAAGTAACTCTGCCGTGCACGGCGGAGAATTCCAATTCTATAAGGAAGTCTGCCGTCTACGGCAGAAGGTTCTTATTCAACAAAGCAACTCTGCCGTCTACGGCATAAGTTTTAAATCAAAAAAGTAACTCTGCCGTTCACGGCAAAAGATACCATTTCAAATAAGCTACTCTGCCTTCTTCGGCGGACGATTACAATTCAATAAGTAACACTGCCGTGCACGGCGGAAGATTCCAATTCAACAAAGCAACTCTGCCGTCCACGGCAGAAGTTTTAATTCAAAAAACCAACTCTGCCGTCCACGGCAGAAGGTATCATTTCAAATAAGCTACTCTGCCGTCTACGGCAGACGATTCCAGTTTAATAAGTACCTCTGCCGTGCACGGCAGAAGGTACCATTTCAAATAAGCTACTCTGCCGTCTACGGCAGACGATTCCAATTCAATAAGTAACTCTGCCGTGCACGGCGGAAGATTCCAATTCTATAAGGAAGTCTGCCGTCTACAAAAGAAGGTTCTTATTCAACAAAGCAACTCTGCCGTCCACGGCAGAAGGTATCATTCCAAATAAGCTACTCTGCCGTCTACGGCAGACGATTCCAATTCAATAAGTACCTCTGCCGTGCACGGCGGAAGATTCCAATTCTATAAGGAAGTCTGCCGTCTACGGCAGAAGGTTTTTATTCAACAAAGCATTTCTGCCGTCCACGGCATAAGTTTTAATTCAAAAAAGTAACTCTGCCGTTCACGGCAAAAGATACCATTTCAAATAAGCTACTCTGCCGTCTACGGCGGACGATTCCAATTTAATAAGTCACACTGCCGTGCACGGCGGAAGATTCCAATTCAACAAAGCAACTCTGCCGTCCACGGCAGAAGTTTTAATTCAAAAAAGCAACTCTGCCATCCACGGCAGAAGGTATCATTTCAAATAAGCAACTCTGCCGTCTACGGCAGACGAGTCTAATTCAATAAGTAACTCTGCCGTGCACGGCGGAGAATTCCAATTCTATAAGGAAGTCTGCCGTCTACGGCAGAAGGTTCTTATTCAACAAAGCAACTCTGCCGTCCACGGCATAAGTTTTAATTCAAAAAAGCAACTCAGCCGTCTACGGCAGAAGTTTTAATTCAAAAAAGCAACTCTGCCGTCCACGGCAGAAGGTATCATTTCAAATAAGCTACTCTGCCGTCTACGGCAGACGATTCCAGTTTAATAAGTACCTCTGCCGTGCACGGCAGAAGGTACCATTTCAAATAAGCTACTCTGCCGTCTACGGCAGACGATTCCAATTCAATAAGTAACTCTGCCGTGCACGGCGGAAGATTCCAATTCTATAAGGAAGTCTGCCGTCTACGGCAGAAGGTTCTTATTCAACAAAGCAACTCTGCCGTCCACGGCAGAAGTTTTAGTTCAAAAAAGCAATTCTGCCGTCCACGGCAGAAGGTATCATTCCAAATAAGCTTCTCTGCCGTCTACGGCAGACGATTCCAATTCAATAAGTACCTCTGCCGTGCACGGCGGAAGATTCCAATTCAAAAAAGCAACTCTGCCGTCTACGGCAGACGATTCCAATTCAATAAGAAACTCTGCCGTGCACGGCGGAAGATTCCAATTCTATAAGGAAGTCTGCCGTCTACGGCAGAAGGTTCTTATTCAACAAAGCAACTCTGCCGTCCACGGCATAAGTTTTAATTCAAAAAAGCAACTCAGCCGTCCACGGCAGAAGTTTTAATTCAAAAATGCAACTCTGCCGTCCACGGCAGAAGGTATCATTTCAAATAAGCTACTCTGCCGTCTACGGCAGACGATTCCAGTTTAATAAGTACCTCTGCCGTGCACGGCAGAAGGTACCATTTCAAATAAGTTACTCTGCCGTCTACGGCAGACGATTCCAATTCAATAAGTAACTCTGCCGTGCACGGCGGAAGATTCCAATTCTATAAGGAAGTCTGCCGTCTACGGAAGAAGGTTCTTATTCAACAAAGCAACTCTGCCGTCCACGGCAGAAGTTTTAGTTCAAAAAAGCAACTCTGCCGTCCACGGCAGAAGGTATTGTAGCGTATATTTTAGGTAGTTCCTTCGATAAAATTGGTAGCTAGTGTTCGGGAGACTCACCTCGAAATCATCCGTCGCTCGGTGTGATGTTCTGGGGGCCCCCTGGTGCTGTATTTCCTCACAGGCCGCTAGAGTCTGGATTGAATAATGGTCGCGTGTCGCGTTTCGGATTTTGGAAGTTTTATAGAGTTTTAAGCTCCAGCAATCTCGTTGCGAGCTGTAACGGTGCGCGGTAAAGCGGAGATTGCCATATCACGCTCAGTGTTGCTAGCTTTCAGAAAAGCGTTTGGTTTCGTCTCCGTCAAACTAGCTATATGATTTAATATCCGTAGATTTCGAAAATGAATGAATAACACGTTGTGTTTTGTGCTAGGAACGTTGAAATACTAAACATGCCGCCGACCATAAAATAATACTTATTTTATTTAAAAAATTAACGCTCTAATGTCATGCTAACTTAGGACTAAAACATGTAATGCTATACCTAAAAAATGCCTAATCAATAGGCAAAGGGCAGACCTTAACTACAGGTCGCTTAGTAAGAGTATTACCGATGCGTACAGTGACGACTCGAGTAATACCATCGACGCCGGGGTGCAGCTCGTGCACGCGCGCTAGACGCCATTGCAGCGGCGGTAACGTGTTGTCGACCAACACGACTACAGAACCCACGCGAAGAGGAGTGTTAGGATTATCGTGGAACAATTTACCTCTCGGTTGCAGCTGGTGTAGATATTCTACACTCCAGCGTTTCCAAAAATGTTGAACGGCTTGTTGAATCACCTGCCATCGTGCCAGGCGATTTGGATTATCGTTAGATAAGTCAAACTCGGGTAGAGACGTTAATGGTTCCCCGATGAGGAAATGTCCGGGTGTAAGAGGTAATGGATCTGCAGGATCATTACTTAATTGACAGAGAGGTCTCGAGTTGAGTACCGCCTCAATTTGACACAGTAGTGTGTTGAATTCATCATGGGTTAGTGTAAGAGTCCCTATGACGCGACGTAAGTGTCGTTTTAGACTACCTACAGCTCGTTCGACAAGACCGGCGAAATGCGAAGCGTACGCGGGATTAAAATGCCAGGTAACTTGTAGGTTTGTCAGCTGGTCGTTTATGGTAGACTGATTTGATTCGTTTCGCAGAAACGTGTAGAGTTCGGTTAGATATCTCGCACAACCTACGAAGTTTCGGCCATTGTCGGAATAAATATCTTTACAATAACCGCGTCGGGATATAAACCTACGCAAGGCATTTAGAAATGATTCGGTTGATAAGTCGGGGACTAGTTCCAAATGGACTGCCTTCGTGGACATGCACACGAAAACGCAAACGTATGATTTGAAAACTTTCGCGTTGCGAAATTTACTCGATTTGAGATGAAAATGTCCCGCGAAGTCAACGCAAGTATGTAAAAAGGGACGGAGTGATCGAACCCTAGCAGTAGGTAATTGAGCCATTGATGGCTGTGGCGCGATAGGTCGCGCGCGAGCGCATGATACGCAGCGGCGAGTACGCATACGCACGGCGTCGCGTGCGCACAGAATCCAGTACGTCTGTGCGAGGGCAAACTGTAAAGTTTGCGGTCCCACATGTAAATGTGTTTTATGGTAAAAATCGATGAGCACATTTGTAAAATGATGTCTTTTATGTAAAAGAATTTGATGCTTGGCGTCATACGGCACGTTAGCTCGATTTATCCTGCCGCCGACCCTGAGGAGTCCGGTATCGTCCAGGAAAGGTTTAAGTCTCTGAAGACGTGTTGTACATCTATCGTCGTCCTTGAGACGTGAGATGTCTTCAGAAAATTGTTCACGTTGAACAAGTGAAATTATTCGACTGAGAGCCAGTTTGGTCTCCGAAACAGTAATGTACTTAGACGAATAAACGTTCTTTTTACGACATTTATTAATGAATCGTAACATAAGAGAAACCACGCGTAACATTCTTGGAAGTGACGAAAATCTTTCCAAGAACTCTGAGCTCGGTTCATTGGTTTGCGTAAGAAGAACATGCTTGCGTTGCTCCTCGTCAGTATGACAGTTAACTTTGGAAATGGGCCACTCAGACTCATTTTTCGAGAGCCAAGCTGGTCCCTTGAACCATAATTGATGGTTCAGTTGAGATGGGAGGACACCGCGGGACGCAGGGTCCGCCGGGTTGTCCGTCGATTGAACGTGCTGCCAGTGTGAAGCAGGCACGTTGTTCGTCGTTTCCGCTATGCGATTGGAAACATATGTACGCCACTTGTCTGGGGATGAACGCAACCAGGCAAGGGTGATTGTTGAGTCGCACCAAGCGTGTACTTGGTCAAACGACAATACACTGCTGTAAGCAGTGAGAATTCTCCTTATCAGCTTTGATAAGAGATGAGCGCCACAAAGCTCAAGACGAGGTATTGTGAGCCGTTTGAGAGGCGCGACCTTTGTCTTGCCCATAAGAAAATGTGTGCTGACTGCACCTTCGGAGTCAACCACGCGAATGTAGACGCAAGCGGCATACGCTTTTTCAGAAGCGTCTGAAAAGCCACAAAGTTGCACTTGATGAGTGCTAGGAAGCACGTGACGAGGCAATGAAATATCTTGTAGTAACGGCAGTTCGTCGATGAACCGATACCACAAGTCACAGACACCCTGTGGAGGAGTTTCATCCCAATCTGTGCCCGATACCCACAACAGTTGGATTAAATGCTTAGCGAATAAAGTGACTGGGCTTAGAAACCCGAGAGGATCGTAAATCTTAGCGATTTCTCCTAACATTATACGCTTCGTACATTTGCCAGAAGCTACTCCATCGGTTTGGTAAGTAAAGGTGTCTGACTTAGGATTCCATTTAAGGCCTAAGACTTTGACAGAAGTGTCAGTATCGAGTGCTGATAGAATCAGAGCGTCATCATGATTTGAGTCTTCAGTGGTCAAATGAGATAAGAATTCAGAACTGTTACTGGTCCATTTGCGGAGTTCGAATGTACCGGCTTTACAAATGGAAGTGAGCTGATGCTGAAGAATGAGAGCATCTTCGACTGTGTCAGCCCCAGTAACGACATCATCAACAAATACTTCGTTGAGAAGTATTTGCGAGGCAAGTGGAAAAGCAGCAGCTTCATCAATGGCTAATTGACGAAGAGTGCGTAAAGCGAGAAACGGTGCTGCCGAAATTCCAAAGGATACGCAACACAGACGATACTCCTGGACAGGATCGTGAGGAGAGAATCTCCAGAGAATGCGTTGGAAATCACGGTGTTCTTTGCAAAGACCGATGTAGCGATACATCATTTTTAAATCAGCTGTGAAGACTATCTTATGTAATCTATACTTAAGTAAAATTTCGCAAATATCTTTCTGTAGTTTCTGACCTGTCAGCAAGTTATCGTTGAGAGACCGACCCGATGTCGTTCGGCAAGAAGCATCAAAAACGATTCTGTACTTGCTGGTAGCAGCCGATTTTTTCACCACACAATGGTGCGGAATGTGGTATGGAGGCGTGTCACTGTTCGCAGAATCAGAGACAGGCTCCATGTGTCCCAAGTCCAAATATTCTTGAAGACACTTGTTATAGTTCTCACGTAAGGCAGGGTCACGTGACAGTCGTGCCTCTAGTTTAGTTAAACGTGAGAGAGCAATGGAACGAGATTCGCCTAAAGGAGGAGCGTTCTCCTTAAAAGGCAGAGAAACAGTATATTTCCCGTTTGAATCACGAGTGTGAGTATCGACGAAGATTGACTCACAGCGAAGTTCATCTTTCGTCAGATGTGGGTGTTCTGTGATGGATTCTAGCTCCCAAAATCTTTGAAGTTTAATGTCCAGTTGACAAGTACTCAGATTAGTACTCAGGTGTCTCGTATTTTCATGAGCAATTCTACCGTTCAGTAGATATCCGAAAATGCTATTAATGGCCACGGGTGTGCCCTGTGGGCCTTTGATATTATCGTGAAGCAGTATGCTGTCACTATAGTCTGACCCCAGCAGGAGCTCGACGGGACGCGCAGAACGCAATTCTGGGTCCGCTAAGTTAAGACCTTGTAGGTGCTCGATATTCTCAAAAGTATTTGGAATACTAGGCAGGTAGCTCGTTATTTTAGGTAAAATAAGAGCTTCGATATAAAGCTTCGGCTCTGGTTTGTTGTGGGGTGTAACCTCGCACAACACGTAACCACGCGGTTGCTCGTTGCTGTCACCAATGCCGGTGACAGTAGTACTGGTCTGCGCGGGGTACCGCGGCAGGCCGAGACGTTGGACGCACGATTCAGTGATCAGCGTCGCTTGTGACCCTTGGTCAACAAGAGCACGTACAGACCGCGGCGAGTAAGGCCCATGGTTCATGGGACGCACGTTTACAAGCGCGGTTGTGAGTAAAACAGTACAGTTCTTACTCGAGGAAGACCCCGCAGCTCCATGTAATGGAGTGGGCGTAAAGGTGTCCGCCACTGAGTGTAACTCAGGGGGAGGCGAGTACTCCGTTGTCAGTGTGACGTTTGAAGTAGGCGCATCTTCATGTAATGAAGAGTGATGGCGCTGAGAGCAGACGCGGCAAGAGTGGCGCGATTTACAGTCTTTTGCGTCGTGGCCGATGAATAAACAGTTGTAACAAATTTTATTTTGTTGGACGAAATGTTTCCGTTCACCAAAAGTTAGTGTGTGAAACTTCTCACATTTATATAAAGGATGAGAATTATCCTTACAATACGCGCATTTAATTTTATTAATATAATCCACCGCAGTTGCAGCATGCATGCTCATAGTACGCGAGTTTCGCGCAAACGATGGATTAGGAGTGCGCGGTGCATTATATTGCACGTCAGAGTGCGTGCGAGTAAGCGAAATTGCCCGCTGCCCGGCGTGCGCGTGGCGCGATGACGTCACAGCAGCCGCTCGAGCCGAGCCGGCCGGCCCGCCAGCAGGCCCGCTCGCGCGCTGCGCCGGGGCCGGAGCCGAGTAGGTACTTGAAGTACGCACGGAGGCGTGCATTATCTCGGATGCCGCTAATTCTTTGTCTAAGAAGTCAAGTAAATCCGTCACACTAGGAATTTCATTTGAGATTTTTAATGATAATTCAAAACGTCTACGTATATTAGGGGTAATTTTGCGCAGCAAAATATTTAAGAGAACAAAATTCCATTGTTCAACAGGCATACCTAACGACTTTAAAGCCGTGATGTTCTCGTGATAACAATTCATCAAATTACGTAAGGTAAATTCTATATTTTTGTCGCTAACTGCTTCAACATCAAATATATTATCGAAATGTTTTGTTGCAATAATTCGCTTATTTTCATAACGACTTATTAACACTTGCAAGGCATTTTCGTAGTTACATTCAGTAACCGGTATCGATTTGATAAGATTATAAGGCTCACCTTTTAAAAACAATAACAAATAGCGGAATCGTTCCACATCTGTTAACGTAGCATTATCGTGCACAAGTGATTTAAATAAATCATAAAAGGCATTCCATTCAGTTAAATCGCCTGAGAAAGTTTGTAATGTCAGCTGAGGTAATCGTATGTGCGATTGAGGTACGTGCTGTGAGGCACAGCAACCCGCATGTGACACGTTGTGTCCACCGCACGGTGCAGAAACACTTTGTTTACGTTCCTCCTTTATCGCATCCAAGGTCACTTGGACTTGAAAATACAAAGAATCGAATTTGTTACGAATAGCCAAATTATCCGTTTTTGAAAAGGTTTCGTGTTTTGCCGATAATTTTTCAATCTTTGCTTGTGTTTGCAAGAATGTTTTTTTAATTGAATTTAACTCTTTAACACGTACTCTAAACTCAGCTAAGTTGTTACTACAATCAACAATCTTTTCGATGTTATTCAACGCAAGGTCACGTTCGAAATTCAATTGTTCGATTTCCATTTCGTACGAAGTTAAGTCACTGAATTAAACTAGATGTAATATCACGAAATAAAACAATATACGGTAGGTATATATTATATATGAATTGTATACGTATGGACGTACGTTGTACGAAAGATAATGTATAGGTATAAGTGTGTATGGTGGCTAGGTACTAGCGCAATGTTAGTTAGTAAGTAAAATAATATAGCTGGTCGCAAACTTCACCTCAAATCGATATTAAGCACGCACGGCTAAATACAAATAGTCAATGGTTGGTAGATCCCAAGCTACAAAGACTGAAATGAGTGCAGTACGAAATACATGCAGCTTAAAAATCGGTATGTAGCAAGCAATACAGTGACCGCGGAATTGGGTTCGGTACGTTATACCTACACCGCTTCGATATACACTAAGTACGTAAATACTAAATGGGTTTTGTACGTTGTACGAAAACTTTTAAAGAATTAATTGCGACTAACTATATTAACCTATGCTATAGGCATGCAATAACGGCCATGCGAATGGCGCTTGGCGGGCGCTTCGAGCGGCGCGAGTATGCGTCTACCGCCTTTCGTAAAAATGATTGCGAATTCTAATTTCGCAAATATCGCTTAAAACCCTATGAAACTATATATAATTAGAAAGTTCTCATTGAGATCGCACTGTATACACCGGTATTACCGTAAAATAATACGCTAGGCGCTTGGAAACTCAATATTAATGTTCGTCACCGGAGGTAGATTCTCGCTAAGTGACGTAAGTCGTAGTAAAATAGATTGGAATTTAGCATGTAATGCTAGCACAAAACAGCAACGAACGCGAATTTAAAGCAAAATAACCAGTACTCATAAGGAATATCCGGTTCGAATCTTTATGTAGCGTATATTTTAGGTAGTTCCTTCGATAAAATTGGTAGCTAGTGTTCGGGAGACTCACCTCGAAATCATCCGTCGCTCGGTGTGATGTTCTGGGGGCCCCCTGGTGCTGTATTTCCTCACAGGCCGCTAGAGTCTGGATTGAATAATGGTCGCGTGTCGCGTTTCGGATTTTGGAAGTTTTATAGAGTTTTAAGCTCCAGCAATCTCGTTGCGAGCTGTAACGGTGCGCGGTAAAGCGGAGATTGCCATATCACGCTCAGTGTTGCTAGCTTTCAGAAAAGCGTTTGGTTTCGTCTCCGTCAAACTAGCTATATGATTTAATATCCGTAGATTTCGAAAATGAATGAATAACACGTTGTGTTTTGTGCTAGGAACGTTGAAATACTAAACAGGTATCATTCCAAATAAGCTACTCTGCCGTCTACGGCAGACGATTCCAATTCAATAAGTACCTCTGCCGTGCACGGCGGAAGATTCCAATTCTATAAGGAAGTCTGCCGTCTACGGCAGAAGGTTCTTATTCAACAAAGCAACTCTGCCGTCCACGGCATAAGTTTTAATTTAAAAAAGTAACTCTGCCGTTCACGGCAAAAGATACCATTTCAAATAAGCTACTCTGCCGTCTACGGCGGACGATTCCAATTTAATAAGTAACACTGCCGTGCACGGCGGAAGATTCCAATTCAACAAAGCAACTCTGCCGTCCACGGCAGAAGTTTTAATTCAAAAAAGCAACTTTGCCATCCACGGCAGAAGGTATCATTTCAAATAAGCAACTCTGCCGTCTACGGCAGACGAGTCCAATTCAAAAGGTAACTCTGCCGTGCACGGCGGAGAATTCCAATTCTATAAGGAAGTCTGCCGTCTACGGCAGAAGGTTCTTATTCAACAAAGCAACTCTGCCGTCCACGGCAGAAGTTTTTATTCAACAAAGCAACTCTGCCGTCCACGGCATAAGTTTTAATTCAAAAAAGCAACTCAGCCGTCCACGGCAGAAGTTTTAATTCAAAAAAGCAACTCTGCCGTCCACGGCAGAAGGTATCATTTCAAATAAGCTACTCTGCCGTCTACGGCAGACGATTCCAGTTTAATAAGTACCTCTGCCGTGCACGGCAGAAGGTACCTTTTCAAATAAGCTACTCTGCCGTCTACGGCAGACGATTCCAATTCAATAAGTAACTTTGCCGTGCACGGCGGAAGATTCCAATTCTATAAGGAAGTCTGCCGTCTACGGCAGAAGGTTCTTATTCAACAAAGCAACTCTGCCGTCCACGGCAGAAGTTTTAGTTCAAAAAAGCAACTCTGCCCTCCACGGCAGAAGGTATCATTCCAAATAAGCTACTCTGCCGTCTACGGCAGACGATTCCAATTAAATAAGTACCTCTGCCGTGCACGGCGGAAGATTCCAATTCAAAAAAGCAACTCTGCCGTCTACGGCAGACGATTCCAATTCAATAAGTAACTCTGCCGTGCACGGCGGAAGATTCCAATTCTATAAGGAAGTCTGCCGTCTACGGCAGAAGGTTCTTATTCAACAAAGCAACTCTGCCGTCCAAGGCATAAGTTTTAATTCAAAAAAGTAACTCTGCCGTTCACGGCAAAAGATAGCATTTCAAATAAGCTACTCTGCCGTCTACGGCGGACGATTCCAATTCAATAAGTAACACTGCCGTGCACGGCGGAACATTCCAATTCAACAAAGCAACTCTGCCGTCCACGGCAGAAGTTTTAATTCAAAAAAGCAACTCTGCCGTCCACGGCAGAAGGTATCATTTCAAATAAGCTACTCTGCCGTCTACGGCAGACGATTCCAATTCAATAAGTACCTCTGCCGTGCACGGCGGAAGATTCCAATTCAAAAAAGCAACTCTGCCGTCTACGGCAGACGATTCCAATGCAATAAGTAACTCTGCCGTGCACGGCGGAGAATTCCAATTCTATAAGGAAGTCTGCCGTCTACGGCAGAAGGTTCTTATTCAACAAAGCAACTCTGCCGTCCACGGCATAAGTTTTAATTCAAAAAAGTAACTCTGCCGTTCACGGCAAAAGGTACCATTTCTAATAAGCTACTCTGCCGTCTACGGCAGACGATTCCAATTCAAAAAGTAACACTGCCGTGCACGGCGGAAGATTCCAATTCAACAAAGCAAATCTGCCGTCCACGGCAGAAGTTTTAATTCAAAAAAGCAATTCTGCCGTCCACGGCAGAAGGTATCATTTCAAATAACCTACTCTGCCGTCAACGGCGGACGATTCCAGTTTAATAAGTACCTCTGCCGTGCACGGCAGAAGGTACCATTTCAAATAAGCTACTCTGCCGTCTACGGCAGACGATTATAATTCAAAAAGAAACTCTGCCGTGGGCGGCGGAAGATTCCAATTCTATAAGGAAGTCTGCCGTCTACGGCAGAAGGTTCTTATTCAACAAAGCAACTCTGCCGTCCACGGCAGAAGTTTTAGTTCAAAAAAGCAACTCTGCCGTCTACGGCAGAAGGTATCATTCCAAATAAGCTACTCTGCCGTCTACGGCAGACGATTCCAATTCAATAAGTACCTCTGCCGTGCACGGCGGAAGATTCCAATTCAAAAAAGCAACTCTGCCGTCTACAGCAGACGATTCCAATTCAATAAGTAACTCTGCCGTGCACGGCGGAAGATTCCAATTCTATAAGGAAGTCTGCCGTCTACGGCAGAAGGTTCTTATTCAACAAAGCAACTCTGCCGTCCACGGCAGAAGTTTTAATTCAAAAAAGCAACTCTGCCGTCCACGGCAGAAGGTATCATTTCAAATAAGCTACTCTGCCGTCTACGGCAGACGATTCCAATTCAATAAGTACCTCTGCCGTGCACGGCGGAAGATTCCAATTCAAAAAAGCAACTCTGCCGTCTACGGTAGACGATTCCAATTCAATAAGTAACTCTGCCGTGCACGGCGGAAGATTACAATTCTATAACGAAGTCTGCCGTCTACGGCAGAAGGTTCTTATTCAATAAAGCAACTCTGCCGTCCACGGCAGAAGTTTTAATTCAAAAAAGCAACTCTGCCGTCCACGGCAGAAGGTATCATTTCAAATAAGCTACTCTGCCGTCTACGGCAGACGATTCCAATTCAATAAGTACCTCTGCCGTGCACGGCGGAAGATTCCAATTCAAAAAAGCAACTCTGCCGTCTACAGCAGACGATTCCAATTCAATAAGTAACTCTGCCGTGCACGGCGAAAGATTCCAATTCAAAAATGAAGTCTGCCGTCTACGGCAGAAGGTTCTTATTCAACAAAGCTACTCTGCCGTCCACGGCAGAAGTTTTAATTAAAAAAAGCAACTCTGCCGTCCACGGCAGAAGGTATCATTTAAAATAAGCTACTCTGCCGTCTACGGCGGATGATTTCAATTCAATAAGTTACTCTGCCGTGCATGGCGGAAGATTCTTATTCAAAAAAGCAACTCTGCCGTCCACGGCAGAAGGTTCTTATTCAAATAGCAACACTGCCATCCACGGCAGAAGTTTTAATTTATAAAAGCAACTCTGCCTTTCACGGCAGAAGGTTCCATTTTTAATTAAGCTACTCTGCCGTCAACGGCGGACGATTCCAATTCAATAAGTACCTCTGCCGTGCACGGCGGATGATTCCAATTCAACAAAGCAACTCTGCCGTCCACGGCAGAAGTTTTAATTCAAAAAAGCAATACTGCCGTCCACGGCAGAAGGTATCATTTCAAATAATCTACTCTGCCGTGAACGGCGGACGATTCCAATTTAATAAGTACCTCTGCCGTGCACGGCAGAAGGTACCATTTCAAATAAGCTACTCTGCCGTCTACGGCAGACGATTCCAATTCAATAAGTAACTCTGCCGTGCACGGCGGAAGATTCCAATTCTATAAGGAAGTCTGCCGTCTACGGCAGAAATTTTTTATTCAACAAAGCAACTCTGTTGTCCACGGCAGAAGTTTTAATTCAAAAAGCACCTCTGCCGTCCACGGCAGAAGGTATCATTTTAAATAAGCTACTCTGCCGTCAACGGCGGACGATTCCAATTCAATAAGTAACACTGCCGTGCACGGCGGAAGATTCCAATTCAACAAAGCAACTCTGCCGTCCACGGCAGAAGTTTTGATTCAAAAAAGCAATTCTGCCGTCCACGGCAGAAGGTATCATTTCAACAAACTTACTCTGCCGTCAACGGCGGACGATTCCAATTTAATAAGTACCTCTGCCGTGCACGGCAGAAGGTACCATTTCAAATAAGCTACTCTGTCGTCTACGGCAGACGATTCCAATTCAATAAGTAACTCTGCCGTGCACGGCGGAAGATTCCAATTCTTTAAGGAAGTCTGCCGTCTACGGCAGAAGTTTCTTATTTAACAAAGCAACTCTGCCGTCCACGGCAGAAGTTTTAATTCAAAAAAGCAACTCTGCCGTCCACGGCAGAAGGTATCATTTTAAATAAGCTACTCTGCCGTCAACGGCGGACACTTCCAATTCAATAAGAACCTCTGCCGTGCACGGCGGAAGATTCCAATTCAAAAAAGCAACTCTGCCGTCTACGGCAGACGATTCCAATTCAATAAGTAACTCTGCCGTGCACGGCGGAAGAATCCAATTCTATAAGGAAGTCTGCCATCTACGGCAGAAGGTTCTTATTCAACAAAGCAACTCTGCCGTCCATGGCATAAGTTTTAATTCAAAAAAGTAACTCTGCCGTTCACGGCAAAAGATACCATTTCAAATAAGCTACTCTGCCGTCTACGGCGGACGATTCCAATTCAATAAGTAACACTGCCGTGCACGGCGGAAGATTCCAATTCAACAAAGCAACTCTGCCGTCCACGGCAGAAGTTTTAATTCAAAAAAGTAACTCTGCCGTTCACGGCAAAAGCTCTATGTATTTGGCGCCAGCAACTGCCCGTGATATGTGTTTAATAATAAAAACCTTGAAGAATACAAGTAGTGTAGGTGTCGATAACATATCGACTGTTGTAATAAAGTATGTCAACGACACGATAGCCAAACATTTAAGCTTCTTGTTAAATCTCTGCATTGACGAAGGTATCTACCCAGACAAACTGAAGATATCTATTGTCAAACCTCTTCTTAAAAAGGGGGATAAGGATAATATTCAAAACTACAGGCCCATATCTCTCATTCCAATAATCTCAAAAATTTTCGAGAAATATATATACAATTGTCTATATAATTACTTTGAAAAATATAATTTATTTTGTGAAGAACAGAAAGGTTTCAGGAAGAATGTAAGCATAAATCTCGCTATTTATGATTTAGTAAATTATGTATTACAATGTATCGACAAACGAACAAGAGTTGTTGCTATCTATACTGATATGACAAAGGCCTTCGATTATGTAGATTATAAGACATTGCTGTACAAACTTGATCATTATGGCATTCGAGGTAAGCCATTAAAACTATTTGAATCCTATCTAACTAACCGCATCCAGTACACTGAAATAACGAGAATAAACCAAAAATCCAGAACTGAAAATAAATTCTTATCAGATCCACGATATGTAACATTTGGCGTACCCCAGGGAAGTGTACTTGGCCCTCTGCTCTTCTTGATATATATCAATGATCTTCCTAAAGCAATCTGTCACCCTATGATCTTGTTCGCCGATGACAGCACATCTATTGTAAAATGTGATAACCCAGTTATGTATGAAAAAGACATTAATAATACATTATCTGACATAATACTATGTTTAAAAAACAATAATCTGAAAATTAATTTGACTAAGACTAACATAATGCACTTTTATCAGCGAATACAACATAATGAGATAAATATAAATTATGAAGCAAATAAAATAGAAACCGTATCAGTAACAAAGTTTTTAGGTCTTAATGTGGATAGTCAACTGACATGGAAATTTCATATAAATGAAGTTAGTAAAAAGCTTAGTAAATCGGCTTTTGCGTTGCGTAAACTATCAAAAATAGTCGACAATCATGCTCTTCTTGTTGCCTACCATGGTCTGGTGGCTTAAACATTGAGATACGGTGTCATATTCTGGGGTAATTCTACGGATAAAGAAACAGCCTTTAAAGCCCAAAAACGGTGTGTTAGAGCAATGTGTAATTTGAAAATAACGGATAGTTGCTCCTCTTATTTTAAATCACTTGGGATTCTTACTCTGCCGTGTCTGTACATTTTGGAAATATCCGTATTTGTGAAATGCAACCCAGCATTGTTAATTAAAACTACTGATACACGCAGACTGCCGACTCGTCCACAGTATCAGTATATGGTACGGAACTTAGAATGTAAAACTGCGCTAATGCGTAAAAGCATACTGGGAATGGCCCCCAGAATCTATAATAAAATTCCTATAAGCATAAGAACTTTAGACATTGTACTCTTTAAGAAAAACTTGACGAAATTATTAATCAGAAAATGCTATTACAGTACGCAAGACTTTTTAAATGACTCTGACATGTAACATTACTAATTATTAATCATTAATATATTGGCCATTCGACATGCATTTATTTAAATTATACAAAATGACAATTGCTACTTATTTAATTATTTAATCTTTTATTGATGTCTATTTTTTTGTTTATACTGTATTCGCAAGTTACTATTTAAATTATGATTCCCGTTTTTTATGTGACATTGATATTTGCATGCCAACAGGCAAAACATAGTGATACTAGATTGTAATTTTCTCCAGCTGTATTTTCTACCTATGTTTGACAAATAAATGATTGATTGATTGATTGATTGAAAAGGTACCATTTCAAATAAGCTACTCTGCCGTCCACGGCAGACGATTCCAATTCAATTAGTAACTCTGCCGTGCACGGCGAAAGATTCCAATTCTATAAGGAAGTCTGCCGTCTACGGCAAAAGGTTCTTATTCAACAAAGCAACTCTGCCGTCCACGGCAGAAGTTTTAGTTCTAAAAAGCAACTCTGCGGTCCACGGCAGAAGGTATCATTCCAAATAAGCTACTCTGCCGTCTACGGCAGACGATTCCAATTCAATAAGTACCTCTGCCGTGCACGGCGGAAGATTCCAATTCAAAAAAGCAACTCTGCCGTCTACGGCAGACGACTCCAATTCAATAAGTAACTCTGCCGTGCACGGCGGAGGATTCCAATTCTATAAGGAAGTCTGCCGTCTACGGCAGAAGGTTCTTATTCAACAAAGCAACTCTGCCGTCCACGGCAGAAAATTTAATTCAAAAAAGCAACTCTGCCGTCCACGGCAGAAGGTATCATTTCAAATAAGCTACTCTGCCGTCTACGGCAGACGATTCCAATTCAATAAGAACCTCTGCCGTGCACGCCGGAAGATTCCAATTCAAAAAAGCAACTCTGCCGTCTACGGCAGACGATTCCAATTCAATAAGTAACTCTGCCGTGCACGGCGGAAGATTCCAATTCTATAAGGAAGTCTGCCGTCTACGGCAGAAGGTTCTTATTCAACAAAGCAACTCTGCCGTCCACGGCATAAGTTTTAATTCAAAAAAGTAACTCTGCCGTTCACGGCAAAAGATAGCATTTCAAATAAGCTACTCTGCCGTCTACGGCGGACGATTCCAATTCAATAAGTAACACTGCCGTGCACGGCGGAAGATTCCAATTCAACAAAGCAACTCTGCCGTCCACGGCAGAAGTTTAAATTCAAAAAAGCAACTCTGCCGTCCACGGCAGAAGGTATCATTTCAAATTAGCTACTCTGCCGTCTACGGCAGACGATTCCAATTCAATAAGTACCTCTGCCGTGCACGGCGGAAGATTCCAATTCAAAAAAGCAACTCTGCCGTCTACGGCAGACGATTCCAATTCAATAAGTAACTCTGCCGTGCACGGCGGAGAATTTCAATTCTATAAGGAAGTCTGCCGTCTACGGCAGAAGGTTCTTATTCAACAAAGCAACTCTGCCGTCCACGGCATAAGTTTTAATTCAAAAAAGTAACTCTGCCGTTCACGGCAAAAGGTACCATTTCTAATAAGCTACTCTGCCGTCTACGGCAGACGATTTCAATTCAATAAGTACCTCTGCCGTGCACGGCGGAAGATTCCAATTCAAAAAAGCAACTCTGCCGTCTACGGCAGACGATTCCAATTCAATAAGTAACTCTGCCGTGCACGGCGGAAGATTCCAATTATATAAGGAAGTCTGCCGTCTACGGCAGAAGTTTCTTATTAAACAAAGCAACTCTGCCGTCCACGGCATAAGTTTTTATTCAAAAAAGTAACTCTGTCGTCCACGGCAGAAGTTTTAGTTCAAAAAAGCAACTCTGCCGTCCACGGCAGAAGGTATCATTCCAACTAAGCTACTCTGCCGTCTACGGCAGACGATTCCAATTCAATAAGTAACTCTGCCGTGCACGGCGGAGAATTCCAATTCTATAAGGAAGTCTGCCGTCTACGGCAGAAGGTTCTTATTCAACAAAGCAACTCTGCCGTCTACGGCATAAGTTTTAAATCAAAAAAGTAACGCTGCCGTTCACGGCAAAAGATACCATTTCAAATAAGCTACTCTGCCGTCTACGGCGGACGATTACAATTCAATAAGTAACACTGCCGTGCACGGCGGAAGATTCCAATTCAACAAAGCAACTCTGCCGTCCACGGCAGAAGTTTTAATTCAAAAAAGCAACTCTGCCGTCCACGGCACAAGGTATCATTTCAAATAAGCTACTCTGCCGTCTACGGCAGACGATTCCAGTTTAATAAGTACCTCTGCCGTGCACGGCAGAAGGTACCATTTCAAATAAGCTACTCTGCCGTCTACGGCAGACGATTCCAATTCAATAAGTAACTCTGCCGTGCACGGCGGAAGATTCCAATTCTATAAGGAAGTCTGCCGTCTACAAAAGAAGGTTCTTATTCAACAAAGCAACTCTGCCGTCCACGGCAGAAGGTATCATTCCAAATAAGCTACTCTGCCGTCTACGGCAGACGATTCCAATTCAATAAGTACCTCTGCCGTGCACGGCGGAAGATTCCAATTCTATAAGGAAGTCTGCCGTCTACGGCAGAAGGTTCTTATTCAACAAAGCATTTCTGCCGTCCACGGCATAAGTTTTAATTCAAAAAAGTAACTCTGCCGTTCACGGCAAAAGATACCATTTCAAATAAGCTACTCTGCCGTCTACGGCGGACGATTCCAATTTGATAAGTCACACTGCCGTGCACGGCGGAAGATTCCAATTCAACAAAGCAACTCTGCCGTCCACGGCAGAAGTTTTAATTCAAAAAAGCAACTCTGCCATCCACGGCAGAAGGTATCATTTCAAATAAGCAACTCTGCCATCTACGGCAGACGAGTCTAATTCAATAAGTAACTCTGCCGTGCACGGCGGAGAATTCCAATTCTATAAGGAAGTCTGCCGTCTACGGCAGAAGGTTCTTATTCAACAAAGCAACTCTGCCGTCCACGGCATAAGTTTTAATTCAAAAAAGCAACTCAGCCGTCTACGGCAGAAGTTTGAATTCAAAAAAGCAACTCTGCCGTCCACGGCAGAAGGTATCATTTCAAATAAGCTACTCTGCCGTCTACGGCAGACGATTCCAGTTTAATAAGTACCTCTGCCGTGCACGGCAGAAGGTACCATTTCAAATAAGCTACTCTGCCGTCTACGGCAGACGATTCCAATTCAATAAGTAACTCTGCCGTGCACGGCGGAAGATTCCAATTCTATAAGGAAGTCTGCCGTCTACGGCAGAAGGTTCTTATTCAACAAAGCAACTCTGCCGTCCACGGCAGAAGTTTTAGTTCAAAAAAGCAACTCTGCCGTCCACGGCAGAAGGTATCATTCCAAATAAGCTTCTCTGCCGTCTACGGCAGACGATTCCAATTCAATAAGTACCTCTGCCGTGCACGGCGGAAGATTCCAATTCAAAAAAGCAACTCTGCCGTCTACGGCAGACGATTCCAATTCAATAAGAAACTCTGCCGTGCACGGCGGAAGATTCCAATTCTATAAGGAAGTCTGCCGTCTACGGCAGAAGGTTCTTATTCAACAAAGCAACTCTGCCGTCCACGGCATAAGTTTTAATTCAAAAAAGCAACTCAGCCGTCCACGGCAGAAGTTTTAATTCAAAAATGCAACTCTGCCGTCCACGGCAGAAGGTATCATTTCAAATAAGCTACTCGGCCGTCTACGGCAGACGATTCCAGTTTAATAAGTACCTCTGCCGTGCACGGCAGAAGGTACCATTTAAATTAAGCTACTCTGCCGTCTACGGCAGACGATTCCAATTCAATAAGTAACTTTGCCGTGCACGGCGGAAGATTCCAATTCTATAAGGAAGTCTGCCGTCTACGGCAGAAGGTTCTTATTCAACAAAGCAACTCTGCCGTCCACGGCAGAAGTTTAAGTTCAAAAAAGCAACTCTGCCCTCCACAGCAGAAGGTATCATTCCAAATAAGCTACTCTGCCGTCTACGGCAGACGATTCCAATTCAATAAGTACCTCTGCCGTGCACGGCGGAAGATTCCAATTCAAAAAAGCAACTCTGCCGTCTACGGCAGACGATTCCAATTCAATAAGTAACTCTGCCGTGCACGGCGGAGAATTCCAATTCTATAAGGAAGTCTGCCGTCTACGGCAGAAGGTTCTAATTCAACAAAGCAACTCTGCCGTCCACGGCATAAGTTTTAATTCAAAAAAGTAACTCTGCCGTTCACGGCAAAAGGTACCATTTCTAATAAGCTACTCTGCCGTCTACGGCAGACGATTTCAATTCAATAAGTACCTCTGCCGTGCACGGCGGAAGATTCCAATTCAAAAAAGCAACTCTGCCGTCTACGGCAGACGATTCCAATTCAATAAGTAACTCTGCCGTGCACGGCGGAAGATTCCAATTCAATAAGGAAGTCTGCCGTCTACGGCAGAAGGTTCTTATTAAACAAAGCAACTCTGCCGTCCACGGCATAAGTTTTTATTCAAAAAAGTAACTCTGTCGTCCACGGCAGAAGTTTTAGTTCAAAAAAGCAACTCTGCCGTCCACGGCAGAAGGTATCATTCCAACTAAGCTACTCTGCCGTCTACGGCAGACGATTTCAATTCAATAAGTAACTCTGCCGTGCACGGCGGAGAATTCCAATTCTATAAGGAAGTCTGCCGTCTACGGCAGAAGGTTCTTATTCAACAAAGCAACTCTGCCGTCTACGGCATAAGTTTTAATTCAAAAAAGTAACTCTGCCGTTCACGGCAAAAGATACCATTTCAAATAAGCTACTCTGCCTTCTACGGCGCACGACTACAATTCAATAAGTAACACTGCCGTGCACGGCGGAAGATTCCAATTCAACAAAGCAACTCTGCCGTCCACGGCAGAAGTTTTAATTCAAAAAAGCAACTCTGCCGTCCACGGCAGAAGGTATCATTTCAAATAAGCTACTCTGCCGTCTACGGCAGACGATTCCAATTAAATAAGTACCTCTGCCGTGCACGGCGGAAGATTCCAATTCAAAAAAGCAACTCTGCCGTCTACGGCAGACGATTCCAATTCAATAAGTAACTCTGCCGTGCACGGCGGAAGATTCCAATTCTATAAGGAAGTCTGCCGTCTACGGCAGAAGGTTCTTATTCAACAAAGCAACTCTGCCGTCCACGGCATAAGTTTTAATTCAAAAAAGTAACTCTGCCGTTCACGGCAAAAGATAGCATTTCAAATAAGCTACTCTGCCGTCTACGGCGGACGATTCCAATTCAATAAGTAACACTGCCGTGCACGGCGGAAGATTCCAATTCAACAAAGCAACTCTGCCGTCCACGGCAGAAGTTTAAATTCAAAAAAGCAACTCTGCCGTCCACGGCAGAAGGTATCATTTCAAATAAGCTACTCTGCCGTCTACGGCAGACGATTCCAATTCAATAAGTACCTCTGCCGTGCACGGCGGAAGATTCCAATTCAAAAAAGCAACTCTGCCGTCTACGGCAGACGATTCCAATTCAATAAGTAACTCTGCCGTGCACGGCGGAGAATTCCAATTCTATAAGGAAGTCTGCCGTCTACGGCAGAAGGTTCTTATTCAACAAAGCAACTCTGCCGTCCACGGCATAAGTTTTAATTCAAAAAAGTAACTCTGCCGTTCACGGCAAAAGGTACCATTTCTAATAAGCTACTCTGCCGTCTACGGCAGACGATTTCAATTTAATAAGTACCTCTGCCGTGCACGGCGGAAGATTCCAATTCAAAAAAGCAACTCTGCCGTCTACGGCAGACGATTCCAATTCAATAAGTAACTCTGCCGTGCACGGCGGAAGATTCCAATTCTATAAGGAAGTCTGCCGTCTACGGCAGAAGTTTCTTATTAAACAAAGCAACTCTGCCGTCCACGGCATAAGTTTTTATTCAAAAAAGTAACTCTGTCGTCCACGGCAGAAGTTTTAGTTCAAAAAAGCAACTCTGCCGTCCACGGCAGAAGGTATCATTCCAACTAAGCTACTCTGCCGTCTACGGCAGACGATTCCAATTCAATAAGTAACTCTGCCGTGCACGGCGGAGAATTCCAATTCTATAAGGAAGTCTGCCGTCTACGGCAGAAGGTTCTTATTCAACAAAGCAACTCTGCCGTCTACGGCATAAGTTTTAAATCAAAAAAGTAACTCTGCCGTTCACGGCAAAAGATACCATTTCAAATAAGCTACTCTGCCGTCTACGGCGGACGATTACAATTCAATAAGTAACACTGCCGTGCACGGCGGAAGATTCCAATTCAACAAAGCAACTCTGCCGTCCACGGCAGAAGTTTTAATTCAAAAAAGCAACTCTGCCGTCCACGGCAGAAGGTATCATTTCAAATAAGCTACTCTGCCGTCTACGGCAGACGATTCCAGTTTAATAAGTACCTCTGCCGTGCACGGCAGAAGGTACCATTTCAAATAAGCTACTCTGCCGTCTACGGCAGACGATTCCAATTCAATAAGTACCTCTGCCGTGCACGGCGGAAGATTCCAATTCAAAAAAGCAACTCTGCCGTCTACGGCAGACGATTCCAATTCAATAAGTAACTCTGCCGTGCACGGCGGAGAATTCCAATTCTATAAGGAAGTCTGCCGTCTACGGCAGAAGGTTCTTATTCAACAAAGCAACTCTGCCGTCCACGGCATAAGTTTTAATTCAAAAAAGTAACTCTGCCGTTCACGGCAAAAGGTACCATTTCTAATAAGCTACTCTGCCGTCTACGGCAGACGATTTCAATTTAATAAGTACCTCTGCCGTGCACGGCGGAAGATTCCAATTCAAAAAAGCAACTCTGCCGTCTACGGCAGACGATTCCAATTCAATAAGTAACTCTGCCGTGCACGGCGGAAGATTCCAATTCTATAAGGAAGTCTGCCGTCTACGGCAGAAGTTTCTTATTAAACAAAGCAACTCTGCCGTCCACGGCATAAGTTTTTATTCAAAAAAGTAACTCTGTCGTCCACGGCAGAAGTTTTAGTTCAAAAAAGCAACTCTGCCGTCCACGGCAGAAGGTATCATTCCAACTAAGCTACTCTGCCGTCTACGGCAGACGATTCCAATTCAATAAGTAACTCTGCCGTGCACGGCGGAGAATTCCAATTCTATAAGGAAGTCTGCCGTGCACGGCGGAAGATTCCAATTCAACAAAGCAACTCTGCCGTCCACGGCAGAAGTTTTAATTCAAAAAAGCAACTCTGCCGTCCACGGCAGAAGGTATCATTTCAAATAAGCTACTCTGCCGTCTACGGCAGACGATTCCAGTTTAATAAGTACCTCTGCCGTGCACGGCAGAAGGTACCATTTCAAATAAGCTACTCTGCCGTCTACGGCAGACGATTCCAATTCAATAAGTTACTCTGCCGTGCACGGCGGAAGATTCCAATTCTATAAGGAAGTCTGCCGTCTACGGAAGAAGGTTCTTATTCAACAAAGCAACTCTGCCGTCCACAGCAGAAGGTATCATTCCAAATAAGCTACTCTGCCGTCTACGGCAGACGATTCCAATTCAATAAGTACCTCTGCCGTGCACGGCGGAAGATTCCAATTCTATAAGGAAGTCTGCCGTCTACGGCAGAAGGTTCTTATTCAACAAAGCATTTCTGCCGTCCACGGCATAAGTTTTAATTCAAAAAAGTAACTCTGCCGTTCACGGCAAAAGATACCATTTCAAATAAGCTACTCTGCCGTCTACGGCGGACGATTCCAATTTAATAAGTCACACTGCCGTGCACGGCGGAAGATTCCAATTCAACAAAGCAACTCTGCCGTCCACGGCAGAAGTTTTAATTCAAAAAAGCAACTCTGCCATCCACGGCAGAAGGTATCATTTCAAATAAGCAACTCTGCCGTCTACGGCAGACGAGTCTAATTCAATAAGTAACTCTGCCGTGCACGGCGGAGAATTCCAATTCTATAAGGAAGTCTGCCGTCTACGGCAGAAGGTTCTTATTCAACAAAGCAACTCTGCCGTCCACGGCATAAGTTTTAATTCAAAAAAGCAACTCAGCCGTCCACGGCAGAAGTTTTAATTCAAAAAAGCAACTCTGCCGTCCACGGCAGAAGGTATCATTTCAAATAAGCTACTCTGCCGTCTACGGCAGACGATTCCAGTTTAATAAGTACCTCTGCCGTGCACGGCAGAAGGTACCATTTCAAATAAGCTACTCTGCCGTCTACGGCAGACGATTCCAATTCAATAAGTAACTTTGCCGTGCACGGCGGAAGATTCCAATTCTATAAGGAAGTCTGCCGTCTACGGCAGTAGGTTCTTATTCAAAAAAGCAACTCTGCCGTCCACGGCAGAAGTTTTAGTTCAAAAAAGAAACTCTGCCCTCCACAGCAGAAGGTATCATTCCAAATAAGCTACTCTGCCGTCTACGGCAGACGATTCCAATTCAATAAGTACCTCTGCCGTGCACGGCGGAAGATTCCAATTCAAAAAAGCAACTCTGCCGTCTACGGCAGACGATTCCAATTCAATAAGTAACTCTGCCGTGCACGGCGGAGAATTCCAATTCTATAAGGAAGTCTGCCGTCTACGGCAGAAGGTTCTAATTCAACAAAGCAACTCTGCCGTCCACGGCATAAGTTTTAATTCAAAAAAGTAACTCTGCCGTTCACGGCAAAAGGTACCATTTCTAATAAGCTACTCTGCCGTCTACGGCAGACGATTTCAATTCAATAAGTACCTCTGCCGTGCACGGCGGAAGATTCCAATTCAAAAAAGCAACTCTGCCGTCTACGGCAGACGATTCCAATTCAATAAGTAACTCTGCCGTGCACGGCGGAAGATTCCAATTCAATAAGGAAGTCTGCCGTCTACGGCAGAAGGTTCTTATTCAACAAAGCAACTCTGCCGTCTACGGCATAAGTTTTAATTCAAAAAAGTAACTCTGCCGTTCACGGCAAAAGATACCATTTCAAATAAGCTACTCTGCCGTCTACGGCGGACGAATACAATTCAATAAGTAACACTGCCGTGCACGGCGGAAGATTCCAATTCAACAAAGCAACTCTGCCGTCCACGGCAGAAGTTTTAATTCAAAAAAGCAACTCTGCCGTCCACGGCAGAAGGTATCATTTCAAATAAGCTACTCTGCCGTCTACGGCAGACGATTCCAGTTTAATAAGTACCTCTGCCGTGCACGGCAGAAGGTACCATTTCAAATAAGCTACTCTGCCGTCTACGGCAGACGATTCCAATTCAATAAGTAACTCTGCCGTGCACGGCGGAAGATTCCAATTCTATAAGGAAGTCTGCCGTCTACGGCAGAAGGTTCTTATTCAACAAAGCAACTCTGCCGTCTACGGCATAAGTTTTAAATCAAAAAAGTAACTCTGCCGTTCACGGCAAAAGATACCATTTCAAATAAGCTACTCTGCCGTCTACGGCGGACGATTACAATTCAATAAGTCACACTGCCGTGCACGGCGAAAGATTCCAATTCAACAAAGCAACTCTGCCGTCCACGGCAGAAGTTTTAATTCAAAAAAGCAACTCTGCCATCCACGGTAGAAGGTATCATTTCAAATAAGCAACTCTGCCGTCTACGGCAGACGAGTCTAATTCAATAAGTAACTCTGCCGTGCACGGCGGAGAATTCCAATTCTATAAGGAAGTCTGCCGTCTACGGCAGAAGGTTCTTATTCAACAAAGCAACTCTGCCGTCCACGGCATAAGTTTTAATTCAAAAAAGCAACTCAGCCGTCCACGGCAAAAGTTTTAATTCAAAAAAGCAACTCTGCCGTCCACGGCAGAAGGTATCATTTCAAATAAGCTACTCTGCCGTCTACGGCAGACGATTCCAGTTTAATAAGTACCTCTGCCGTGCACGGCAGAAGGTACCATTTCAAATAAGCTACTCTGCCGTCTACGGCAGACGATTCCAATTCAATAAGTAACTCTGCCGTGCACGGCGGAAGATTCCAATTCTATAAGGAAGTCTGCCGTCTACGGCAGAAGGTTCTTATTCAACAAAGCAACTCTGCCGTCCACGGCAGAAGTTTTAGTTCAAAAAAGCAACTCTGCCGTCCACGGCAGAAGATATCATTCCAAATAAGCTTCTCTGCCGTCTACGGCAGACGATTCCAATTCAATAAGTACCTCTGCCGTGCACGGCGGAAGATTCCAATTCAAAAAAGCAACTCTACCGTCTACGGCAGACGATTCCAATTCAATAAGAAACTCTGCCGTGCACGGCGGAAGATTCCAATTCTATAAGGAAGTCTGCCGTCTACGGCAGAAGGTTCTTATTCAACAAAGCAACTCTGCCGTCCACGGCATAAGTTTTAATTCAAAAAAGCAACTCAGCCGTCCACGGCAGAAGTTTTAATTCAAAAATACAACTCTGCCGTCCACGGCAGAAGGTATCATTTCAAATAAGCTACTCTGCCGTCTACGGCAGACGATTCCAGTTTAATAAGTACCTCTGCCGTGCACGGCAGAAGGTACCATTTCAAATAAGCTACTCTGCCGTCTACGGCAGACGATTCCAATTCAATAAGTAACTTTGCCGTGCACGGCGGAAGATTCCAATTCTATAAGGAAGTCTGCCGTCTACGGCAGAAGGTTCTTATTCAACAAAGCAACTCTGCCGTCCACGGCATAAGTTTTAATTCAAAAAAGCAACTCAGCCGTCCACGGCAGAAGTTTTAATTCAAAAAAGCAACTCTGCCGTCCACGGCAGAAGGTATCATTTCAAATAAGCTACTCTGCCGTCTACGGCAGACGATTCCAGTTTAATAAGTACCTCTGCCGTGCACGGCAGAAGGTACCATTTCAAATAAGCTACTCTGCCGTCTACGGCAGACTATTCCAATTCAATAAATAACTCTGCCGTGCACGGCGGAAGATTCCGATTCTATAAGGAAGTCTGCCGTCTACGGCAGAAGGTTCTTATTCAACAAAGCAACTCTGCCGTCCACGGCAGAAGTTTTAGTTCAAAAAAGCAACTCTGCCGTCCACGGCAGAAGGTATCATTCCAAATAAGCTACTCTGCCGTCTACGGCAGACGATTCCAATTCAATAAGTACCTCTGCCGTGCACGGCGGAAGATTCCAATTCAAAAAAGCAACTCTGCCGTCTACGGCAGACGATTCCAATTCAATAAGAAACTCTGCCGTGCACGGCGGAAGATTCCAATTCTATAAGGAAGTCTGCCGTCTACGGCAGAAGGTTCTTATTCAACAAAGCAACTCTGCCGTCCACGGCATAAGTTTTAATTCAAAAAAGCAACTCAGCCGTCCACGGCAGAAGTTTTAATTCAAAAATGCAACTCTGCCGTCCACGGCAGAAGGAATCATTTCAAATAAGCTACTCTGCCGTCTACGGCAGACGATTCCAGTTTAATAAGTACCTCTGCCGTGCACGGCAGAAGGTACCATTTCAAATAAGCTACTCTGCCGTCTACGGCGGACGATTACAATTCAATAAGTAACACTGCCGTGCACGGCGGAAGATTCCAATTCAACAAAGCAACTCTGCCGTCCACGGCAGAAGTTTTAATTCAAAAAAGCAACTCTGCCGTCCACGGCAGAAGGTATCATTCCAAATAAGCTACTCTGCCGTCTACGGCAGACGATTCCAATTCAATAAGTACCTCTGCCGTGCACGGCGGAAGATTCCAATTCTATAAGGAAGTCTGCCGTCTACGGCAGAAGGTTCTTATTCAACAAAGCATTTCTGCCGTCCACGGCATAAGTTTTAATTCAAAAAAGTAACTCTGCCGTTCACGGCAAAAGATACCATTTCAAATAAGCTACTCTGCCGTCTACGGCGGACGATTCCAATTTAATAAGTCACACTGCCGTGCACGGCGGAAGATTCCAATTCAACAAAGCAACTCTGCCGTCCACGGCAGAAGTTTTAATTCAAAAAAGCAACTCTGCCATCCACGGCAGAAGGTATCATTTCAAATAAGCAACTCTGCCGTCTACGGCAGACGAGTCTAATTCAAAAAGTAACTCTGCCGTGCACGGCGGAGAATTCCAATTCTATAAGGAAGTCTGCCGTCTACGGCAGAAGGTTCTTATTCAACAAAGCAACTCTGCCGTCCACGGCATAAGTTTTAATTCAAAAAAGCAACTCAGCCGTCTACGGCAGAAGTTTTAATTCAAAAAAGCAACTCTGCCGTCCACGGCAGAAGGTATCATTTCAAATAAGCTACTCTGCCGTCTACGGCAGACGATTCCAGTTTAATAAGTACCTCTGCCGTGCACGGCAGAAGGTACCATTTCAAATAAGCTACTCTGCCGTCAACGGCGGACGATTCCAATTCAATAAGTAACACTGCCGTGCACGGCGGAAGATTCCAATTCAACAAAGCAACTCTGCCGTCCACGGCAGAAGTTTTAATTCAAAAAAGCAATTCTGCCGTCCACGGCAGAAGGTATCATTTCAACAAACTTACTCTGCCGTCAACGGCGGACGATTCCAATTTAATAAGTACCTCTGCCGTGCACGGCAGAAGGTACCATTTCAAATAAGCTACTCTGTCGTCTACGGCAGACGATTCCAATTCAATAAGTAACTCTGCCGTGCACGGCGGAAGATTCCAATTCTTTAAGGAAGTCTGCCGTCTACGGCAGAAGTTTCTTATTTAACAAAGCAACTCTGCCGTCCACGGCAGAAGTTTTAATTCAAAAAAGCAACTCTGCCGTCCACGGCAGAAGGTATCATTTTAAATAAGCTACTCTGCCGTCAACGGCGGACAATTCCAATTCAATAAGAACCTCTGCCGTGCACGGCGGAAGATTCCAATTCAAAAAAGCAACTCTGCCGTCTACGGCAGACGATTCCAATTCAATAAGTAACTCTGCCGTGCACGGCGGAAGAATCCAATTCTATAAGGAAGTCTGCCATCTACGGCAGAAGGTTCTTATTCAACAAAGCAACTCTGCCGTCCATGGCATAAGTTTTAATTCAAAAAAGTAACTCTGCCGTTCACGGCAAAAGATACCATTTCAAATAAGCTACTCTGCCGTCTACGGCGGACGATTCCAATTCAATAAGTAACACTGCCGTGCACGGCGGAAGATTCCAATTCAACAAAGCAAGTCTGCCGTCCACGGCAGAAGTTTTAACTCAAAAAAGTAACTCTGCCGTTCACGGCAAAAGGTACCATTTCAAATAAGCTACTCTGCCGTCCACGGCAGACGATTCCAATTCAATTAGTAACTCTGCCGTGCACGGCGGAAGATTCCAATTCTATAAGGAAGTCTGCCGTCTACGGCAGAAGGTTCTTATTCAACAAAGCAACTCTGCCGTCCACGGCATAAGTTTTAATTCAAAAAAGCAACTCAGCCGTCCACGGCAGAAGTTTTAATTCAAAAATACAACTCTGCCGTCCACGGCAGAAGGTATCATTTCAAATAAGCTACTCTGCCGTCTACGGCAGACGATTCCAGTTTAATAAGTACCTCTGCCGTGCACGGCAGAAGGTACCATTTCAAATAAGCTACTCTGCCGTCTACGGCAGACGATTCCAATTCAATAAGTAACTTTGCCGTGCACGGCGGAAGATTCCAATTCTATAAGGAAGTCTGCCGTCTACGGCAGAAGGTTCTTATTCAACAAAGCAACTCTGCCGTCCACGGCATAAGTTTTAATTCAAAAAAGCAACTCAGCCGTCCACGGCAGAAGTTTTAATTCAAAAAAGCAACTCTGCCGTCCACGGCAGAAGGTATCATTTCAAATAAGCTACTCTGCCGTCTACGGCAGACGATTCCAGTTTAATAAGTACCTCTGCCGTGCACGGCAGAAGGTACCATTTCAAATAAGCTACTCTGCCGTCTACGGCAGACTATTCCAATTCAATAAATAACTCTGCCGTGCACGGCGGAAGATTCCGATTCTATAAGGAAGTCTGCCGTCTACGGCAGAAGGTTCTTATTCAACAAAGCAACTCTGCCGTCCACGGCAGAAGTTTTAGTTCAAAAAAGCAACTCTGCCGTCCACGGCAGAAGGTATCATTCCAAATAAGCTACTCTGCCGTCTACGGCAGACGATTCCAATTCAATAAGTACCTCTGCCGTGCACGGCGGAAGATTCCAATTCAAAAAAGCAACTCTGCCGTCTACGGCAGACGATTCCAATTCAATAAGAAACTCTGCCGTGCACGGCGGAAGATTCCAATTCTATAAGGAAGTCTGCCGTCTACGGCAGAAGGTTCTTATTCAACAAAGCAACTCTGCCGTCCACGGCATAAGTTTTAATTCAAAAAAGCAACTCAGCCGTCCACGGCAGAAGTTTTAATTCAAAAATGCAACTCTGCCGTCCACGGCAGAAGGAATCATTTCAAATAAGCTACTCTGCCGTCTACGGCAGACGATTCCAGTTTAATAAGTACCTCTGCCGTGCACGGCAGAAGGTACCATTTCAAATAAGCTACTCTGCCGTCTACGGCGGACGATTACAATTCAATAAGTAACACTGCCGTGCACGGCGGAAGATTCCAATTCAACAAAGCAACTCTGCCGTCCACGGCAGAAGTTTTAATTCAAAAAAGCAACTCTGCCGTCCACGGCAGAAGGTATCATTCCAAATAAGCTACTCTGCCGTCTACGGCAGACGATTCCAATTCAATAAGTACCTCTGCCGTGCACGGCGGAAGATTCCAATTCTATAAGGAAGTCTGCCGTCTACGGCAGAAGGTTCTTATTCAACAAAGCATTTCTGCCGTCCACGGCATAAGTTTTAATTCAAAAAAGTAACTCTGCCGTTCACGGCAAAAGATACCATTTCAAATAAGCTACTCTGCCGTCTACGGCGGACGATTCCAATTTAATAAGTCACACTGCCGTGCACGGCGGAAGATTCCAATTCAACAAAGCAACTCTGCCGTCCACGGCAGAAGTTTTAATTCAAAAAAGCAACTCTGCCATCCACGGCAGAAGGTATCATTTCAAATAAGCAACTCTGCCGTCTACGGCAGACGAGTCTAATTCAAAAAGTAACTCTGCCGTGCACGGCGGAGAATTCCAATTCTATAAGGAAGTCTGCCGTCTACGGCAGAAGGTTCTTATTCAACAAAGCAACTCTGCCGTCCACGGCATAAGTTTTAATTCAAAAAAGCAACTCAGCCGTCTACGGCAGAAGTTTTAATTCAAAAAAGCAACTCTGCCGTCCACGGCAGAAGGTATCATTTCAAATAAGCTACTCTGCCGTCTACGGCAGACGATTCCAGTTTAATAAGTACCTCTGCCGTGCACGGCAGAAGGTACCATTTCAAATAAGCTACTCTGCCGTCAACGGCGGACGATTCCAATTCAATAAGTAACACTGCCTTGCACGGCGGAAGATTCCAATTCAACAAAGCAACTCTGCCGTCCACGGCAGAAGTTTTAATTCAAAAAAGCAATTCTGCCGTCCACGGCAGAAGGTATCATTTCAACAAACTTACTCTGCCGTCAACGGCGGACGATTCCAATTTAATAAGTACCTCTGCCGTGCACGGCAGAAGGTACCATTTCAAATAAGCTACTCTGTCGTCTACGGCAGACGATTCCAATTCAATAAGTAACTCTGCCGTGCACGGCGGAAGATTCCAATTCTTTAAGGAAGTCTGCCGTCTACGGCAGAAGTTTCTTATTTAACAAAGCAACTCTGCCGTCCACGGCAGAAGTTTTAATTCAAAAAAGCAACTCTGCCGTCCACGGCAGAAGGTATCATTTTAAATAAGCTACTCTGCCGTCAACGGCGGACAATTCCAATTCAATAAGAACCTCTGCCGTGCACGGCGGAAGATTCCAATTCAAAAAAGCAACTCTGCCGTCTACGGCAGACGATTCCAATTCAATAAGTAACTCTGCCGTGCACGGCGGAAGAATCCAATTCTATAAGGAAGTCTGCCATCTACGGCAGAAGGTTCTTATTCAACAAAGCAACTCTGCCGTCCATGGCATAAGTTTTAATTCAAAAAAGTAACTCTGCCGTTCACGGCAAAAGATACCATTTCAAATAAGCTACTCTGCCGTCTACGGCGGACGATTCCAATTCAATAAGTAACACTGCCGTGCACGGCGGAAGATTCCAATTCAACAAAGCAAGTCTGCCGTCCACGGCAGAAGTTTTAATTCAAAAAAGTAACTCTGCCGTTCACGGCAAAAGGTACCTGTTCGCGCACCTACTCGCGCCATCTAGCGCCGCGCGACAACATCACATCAACCGCCCCTCTCCGAGCAAGATCTCCGCTCTCACTCGACTCGATATACGGCACGATATGCGATCGTCCGTTACGCATTAAATATTTTATATAATAACGTCTCTCTGCGAAATAAACGCACTTTACAACTACATAAAATAAAATTCTTCATTGAATGGACCCTGGAAACCACCGAATCCTGCACATAATTTGGTCTTCGAGCACGGATTCAGCGAGAGAAGTCAGCTCGTCAGGAAGACGAATTCCCCTACGAGAAGACACCAGCACCTCGCCGACGTCTGCAGCAGTGAACGGTCAGGTCTACCTATCCCGTCTATTCCTCTCCTAGTCGAATTGTGTTAAAACCGTGTCGTTTTGTGCATTCCAGTGCGCTCGTTATCGCAAGTCACGCAGCGGCAGCTTTTGTCATCTACCGCACTCATTCGTTATACACGTAAGTTATTTCAATTTCACTTAATCTTGCAAAATGGTTGGAGAAGGTGAGAAGCTGAATATTCCTAGTGGATCAGGATCACCTAGGAGAAACCAGGACTCCGCAAATTCAGACCTCCGTAAACAAAGAGGTCACATGAAGGGCAGGCTAACCCAGTTTAGAAAATACGTAGACTCCTTTCTAGCGGTGACTCCTACTAAAGTACAAATTGCCGAGTTAAAATTACGTATGCAAGCGGCTACAGAGATTTTTCAAAGTTTTAACGAAATCGAAAGTCAAATTGAACTTTGTGCTCCAGACTCGGAAATGTGTGCTAATTACGAATATGTAGAAACACTCGAATTGTTATATTTTGGTACTATGGCTACCGCTAATTGTTTAATCGACAGTGTTGAGACAAATAACGGTTCTACAGCAAGTTGTGATCATACCGCGCACAAACCACTATCAAATCTGAAACTGCCTGAAATAAAATTGCCCTGCTTCGATGGTTCGTATGATCGTTGGCTCGAATTTAAAAATTCATATGAAACTATGATCCATAAACATTCCAATCTCGATGCAATTCAAAAGTTTCATTATTTGCGTTCATCACTAAGCGGTAGTGCATTACAAGTAATTAGTGCGTTAGAATTTACGGCCTCCAACTACGTTCAAGCATGGGAGTTACTTGAAATTCGGTATCACAACCCTAGGCTTTTAGTGCACAATCACATAAAATCGTTGTTCAATATTTCAGCTTTGAAACAAGAATCTTCGACTCAGATTCGTAAATTAATCGACACTATTTTGCGTAATTTACGCGCTCTGAAAACATTAGATGAACCTACCGATTCGTGGGATACGTTATTAATCCACTTAATTGTATCGAAACTCGATGCGTCCACGGAACGTAAATGGGAATCTCACATAGGGTTTATCTCGGATAAGTCGAGCAATAATGAGTCTAAGAAACTTAAGCTGGAAGATCTCTTATCGTTTCTCAGAAACCGGGCTGATACGCTAGAAATGATAAACTCGAGTCAGTCTAAAGCACCGATTGTGACAGCAAATAAACATAATTACACGTCTAACAAACCGACGCAAGTAGGCAGTTATGTATCTACCGGTACCAATGCGACTAAATCTAAGTCGTTCCAAAATAAACCCTTTCGATCCTGTGCGTTGTGTAACGAGAATCATGCACTGTATACGTGTGTTAAGTTTCTGAATTTACCTGTACAAGATAGGTTAAATTTAGTTCGTACCAAAAACTTATGTAACAACTGTTTACGCGAAGGACATTCCTTAAGTGAATGTTTATTCGGTCCATGCAAACAGTGTCAACAAAAACACAATAGTTTATTGCACGTTGAGAGTAGCCGCGGTGAGAATGTGTGCGTGAGGCCGTCGAATGCGCCTGCACACAGCGCATCCTTATCAATGCCGAGTACGTCTAGCTATTGTGTATCTGCCTACCGCGCGCCGGTGGCTGAGTGCAGCGAAGGCGCCGCGGACGAAACGCGGTTCATTCCCAAGCAAGTTTTACTTTCCACAGCATTAATCGAAGTAGTCGATGCAAACAATCAATTTCATACGTGTCGTGCTCTTTTAGACAATGGGAGTGAACATTGCTTCATTACGGAAGATTTAAGAAATCGATTAAATACGACTATTATACAGTCCACTATTCAGATCTCGGGTGTAGGACAGTCTGTCACACAGTCGAGTCATTCATGCGACATAAATATACGTTCTAAAATAAACGATTATCACACGTCGATAAAATGTTTTGTCTTGCCGCGCATAACTTCCAGTTTGCCCTCGACTTGCATCGATGTCGATCTTATACGTATTCCTGATAACATTCAGTTAGCAGATCCCACATTTGACGTGCCTTCTAAAATCGATATACTTGTCGGTGCGGATAAATTTTGGGAATTATTAGACGAAGATAGGATTCGCTTATCAACTGGACCTTACTTACAAAATTCGAAGTTAGGCTGGTTGTTATCTGGTCCAATAAATACACGGAACATGCGCATTAATAATCAAGTTCAGTGTAATTTCACTCAGGCGATTGACACTCAACTCCGAAAATTTTGGGAGATTGAGGACATTCCTCAAGTAAAGTGTATTCTTACAGCTGACGAACAGAAATGTGAGGATCTCTTTATCAATACGACTAAACGCGAAGATAACGGTAGATTTTCGGTACGTATGCCGTTAAGAGAATCGCCCGACTCATTAGGTGATTCTTATACGTTAGCAAAAAATCGATTTTTATCCTTAGAACGTAAACTTGAACGTTTGCCGGAATATAAACGTTTATATTGTGACTTCATGCGCGAGTACGAAGAGATGGGTCACATGACTCGTGTAAACAATTATGGTGCGCCGAATTATTTTTGCCCCATCACGGAATATATCGATCAACCAGTAGTACCACTAAGTTACGAGTGGTATATAGTGGAAGTGCCACTACTACTACAAATAAATCGTTGAATGATATTCAGCTTCCGGGCCCAGCACTCCAAAATGACATATTTTCCATTTTACTACGTTTCCGTCAATACAAATACGTAGCTTGTGCTGATGTGGAGAAAATGTTTCGGCAGGTTTTGATTCAGCCAGATCAGAGATCCTTGCAAATGATAGTCTGGCGCGAGAAACCCACTGATCCGTTACACGTCTATGAGCTAAATACAGTTAGTTATGGCACCGCAAACGCACCATATTTGAGTATGCGATGTATACGACAACTTGCATCGGAATGTGGTGATGACGTCATCGCGCGCGTTATTAACCATGACATATTCGTTGACGACTTAATTACGGGGGATGATAATTTTCAAACCCTACTCGATATTTGCCAAAAAACGTATAACGTTCTGCAGTCAGGATGTTTTCCTTTACGTAAATGGACCTTCAACCGTGACATCAATGATGCCAAATCTAAGGAGCATTTTACTGGTGAACACACGCAGAACAAAACACTCGGGATAGGCTGGGATAATACGCGCGATGAATTATATTTCACCACAAAAATCGATCCGCTGCCTACCTCGTCACACTTAAATAAACGTACGATGTTGTCAATTATTTCACAGATTTACGACCCGCTAGGACTACTGTGTCCTGCGGTGATAATATCCAAAATTTTGCTACAGAGACTTTGGTTAAGCAAGATCGATTGGGACACTCCAGTGTCTAGGGACATCGCGTTAACCTGGCATAATTTCATGGACACTCTGCATTACTTAAACGATTTACGAATTCCGCGTCATGTAAGGGGTGAACACACTGGACGTTCGGAACTTCACATTTTTTCCGATGCGTCGTTATATGCTTACGGTGCATGCGCATACGTTAGGTCATACGAGGAAGGGTCAGATGTTACCGTGAAATTACTGTGTGGTAAAAGTAAAGTCTCACCACTTAAATCGCTTACGATTCCGAAGCTTGAACTTTCTGGCGCATTAGTTGCTGCCCGCCTTTTCAAGAAAATAACCGATTCCTTAAGGTTAGTGTTCACTAACATCTACTTTTGGACCGACTCGACAATAGTCATGGGATGGATTCGTATGTCTCCCCATTTACTAAAACCGTTCGTTCAAAATCGAGTAACCGAAATAAACGAACTCACTGGTAACTCGACTTGGTTGCATGTAAATAGCGGAGACAACCCTGCTGACTTATTGTCAAGAGGGGAAGGACTAGATAGTTTAGTTAACTGTAGTTTATGGTGGAACGGACCATCATTTTTACATGATTCGAAATCGGATTTTATCCATGACAATTCAAATGAAAACATGGTAATTGATAACTTACCTGAATTGCGATCCAAAATTGTAAGTTTGGTTTGCAATCCATGCGATGAAACATTTCCATTTGATAGATGTTCGTCATACATAAAATTAATTCGTAGTGGCGCGTATGTACTCCGCTTTATTCTGAACTCACGCATTAACTCTGAGCGTAAACAACTTCGCCAAACCGGTTCATTATCAGCGGACGAGCTGGGTGCATCACGTCGCATGCTAGTTAGATTCGCACAGATGCAATCATTCCCGGACGTTTACGATAACTTACTTAAAAATAAAGCTATTAAGACTAACGCTAAACAGTATAATCGCATATCTAGTCTTAACGTGTTTTAGACGATCATAAGTTACCAGTGATTCGAGTCGGTGGTAGATTGTGTAACTCAACTAGTTTCGATTACAATAAAAAACATCCGATGTTATTGTGCAGTAAACATAGTTTCACGGTGTTGTTGTTCAAATACGAACATAAGCGGCTGCTCCATGCAGGCCCGCAGCTTCTCCTGTCTACCATGCGTGAATGTTGGTGGCCATTAGGTGCAAGGAACTTAGCAAGGAAAACAGTTCAGCAATGCGTTACCTGTACTCGATTGAAAGGTAAAGTTCTGAGTCCTATTATGGGTAATATTGTTTTAGACCGGTTAGAACCTGGTCTTCCTTTTGATCGCACAGCTACTGATTACGCGGGCCCAATTTTCATCCTAAATCGAAAGGGCAGGGGAGCTCAACTCATTAAGGCATATGTTTGTTTGTTCATATGTATGGTCACACGAGCCGTCCATTTAGAACTTGTTACGAGTCTCTCCACTGATGATTACTTGTTAGCACTTAAACGATTTATCAGTAGAAGAGGTAAACCTCACGTAATTTTTTCCGACAACGGTAGGAATTATGTAGGCGCTGAAAAGGAGTTTTCAGTGTTTCTAAAAGATAAATCGACGGAAATAATAGACTTTGCAGCAAATGAAAGCATTAAATTCAGCTTTATTCCTCCTTATTCTCCTCATTTTGCTGGATTTTGGGAAGCTGGAATAAAATCGTGCAAATTCCATTTAAAACGGGTTGTAGGCAACGCTAGGCTAACGTACGAAGAGTTTAGCACGGTTTTAACACAAATCGAAGCCGTCTTAAACTCCCGTCCTATGTCCCCTATGTCCACAGACCCAAACGACCTTTCTCCACTTACGCCTGCACATTTCCTGATCTGTCGACCGCTGACTAGCCCTGCAACCGAGGACCTGACAGCTGAGCAGCCTTCCCGTCTGTCACGCTACGCCAGGATCGAATTGTTACGCCAACACTTCTGGCAGCGCTGGGCCAAGGAGTACATCGCAGAGCTTCAGCTTAGAACGAAGTGGAAGACAAAGAAAGCTGATATAACTCTTGACAGCCTCGTCATAATCAAAGACGATAACCTGCCACCACTTAAATGGCGGTTAGGCCGAGTCACGCGTCTATATCCTGGAACCGACGGTGTATCCCGGGTCGCTGACATCCGTACAGCGACGGGTACCATTCGACGCGCCTTTTCAAAGATCTGCCCGCTACTACCAGAGCCGGCGGTCCTCGACGGGTGAAGGATCCTGTTGGGAGCTGGTGCTCCCAAGGCCGGGGGCATGTTCGCGCACCTACTCGCGCCATCTAGCGCCGCGCGACAACATCACATCAACCGCCCCTCTCCGAGCAAGATCTCCGCTCTCACTCGACTCGATATACGGCACGATATGCGATCGTCCGTTACGCATTAAATATTTTATATAATAACGTCTTTCTGCGAAATAAACGCACTTTACAACTACATAAAATAAAATTCTTCATTGAATGGACCCTGGAAACCACCGAATCCTGCACAGTACCATTTCAAATAAGCTACTCTGCCGTCCACGGCAGACGATTCCAATTCAATTAGTAACTCTGCCGTGCACGGCGAAAGATTCCAATTCTATAAGGAAGTCTGCCGTCTACGGCAAAAGGTTCTTATTCAACAAAGCAACTCTGCCGTCCACGGCAGAAGTTTTAGTTCTAAAAAGCAACTCTGCGGTCCACGGCAGAAGGTATCATTCCAAATAAGCTACTCTGCCGTCTACGGCAGACGATTCCAATTCAATAAGTACCTCTGCCGTGCACGGCGGAAGATTCCAATTCAAAAAAGCAACTCTGCCGTCTACGGCAGACGACTCCAATTCAATAAGTAACTCTGCCGTGCACGGCGCAGGATTCCAATTCTATAAGGAAGTCTGCCGTCTACGGCAGAAGGTTCTTATTCAACAAAGCAACTCTGCCGTCCACGGCAGAAAATTTAATTCAAAAAAGCAACTCTGCCGTCCACGGCAGAAGGTATCATTTCAAATAAGCTACTCTGCCGTCTACGGTAGACGATTCCAATTCAATAAGAACCTCTGCCGTGCACGGCGGAAGATTCCAATTCAAAAAAGCAACTCTGCCGTCTACGGCAGACGATTCCAATTCAATAAGTAACTCTGCCGTGCACGGCGGAAGATTCCAATTCTATAACGAATTCTGCCGTCTACGGCAGAAGGTTCTTATTCAACAAAGCAACTCTGCCGTCCACGGCATAAGTTTTAATTAAAAAAAGTAAATCTGCCGTTCACGGCAAAAGGTACCATTTCAAATAAGCTACTCTGCCGTCTACGGCAGACGATTCCAATTCAAAAAATAACACTGCCGTGCACGGCGGAAGATTCCAATTCAACAAAGCAAATCTGCCGTCCACGGCGGAAGTTTTAATTCATAAAAGCAATTCTGCCGTCCACGGCAGAAGGTATCATTTCAAATAACCTACTCTGCCGTCAACGGCGGACGATTCCAGTTTAATAAGTACCTCTGCCGTGCACGGCAGAAGGTACCATTTCAAATAAGCTACTCTGCCGTCTACGGCAGACGATTATAATTCAAAAAGAAACTCTGCCGTGGACGGCGGAAGATTCCAATTCTATAAGGAAGTCTGCCGTCTACGGCAGAAGGTTCTTATTCAACAAAGCAACTCTGCCGTCCACGGCAGAAGTTTTAGTTCAAAAAAGCAACTCTGCCGTCTACGGCAGAAGGTATCATTCCAAATAAGCTACTCTGCCGTCTACGGCAGACGATTCCAATTCAATAAGTACCTCTGCCGTGCACGGCGGAAGATTCCAATTCAAAAAAGCAACTCTGCCGTCTACAGCAGACGATTCCAATTCAATAAGTAACTCTGCCGTGCACGGCGGAAGATTCCAATTCTATAAGGAAGTCTGCCGTCTACGGCAGAAGGTTCTTATTCAACAAAGCAACTCTGCCGTCCACGGCAGAAGTTTTAATTCAAAAAAGCAACTCTGCCGTCCACGGCAGAAGGTATCATTTCAAATAAGCTACTCTGCCGTCTACGGCAGACGATTCCAATTCAATAAGTACCTCTGCCGTGCACGGCGGAAGATTCCAATTCAAAAAAGCAACTCTGCCGTCTACGGTAGACGATTCCAATTCAATAAGTAACTCTGCCGTGCACGGCGGAAGATTACAATTCTATAAGGAAGTCTGCCGTCTACGGCAGAAGGTTCTTATTCAACAAAGCAACTCTGCCGTCCACGGCATAAGTTTTAATTCAAAAAAGCAACTCAGCCGTCCACGGCAGAAGTTTTAATTCAAAAAAGCAACTCTGCCGTCCACGGCAGAAGGTATCATTTCAAATAACCTACTCTGCCGTCTACGGCAGACGATTCCAGTTTAAAAAACACCTCTGCCGTGCACGGCAGAAGGTACCATTTCAAATAAGCTACTCTGCCGTCTACGGCAGACGATTCCAATTCAATAAGTAACTTTGCCGTGCACGGCGGAAGATTCCAATTCTATAAGGAAGTCTGCCGTCTACGGCAGAAGGTTCTTATTCAACAAAGCAACTCTGCCGTCCACGGCAGAAGTTTTAGTTCAAAAAAGCAACTCTGCCCTCCACGGCAGAAGGTATCATTCCAAATAAGTTACTCTGCCGTCTACGGCAGACGATTCCAATTAAATAAGTACCTCTGCCGTGCACGGCGGAAGATTCCGATTCAAAAAAGCAACTCTGCCGTCTACGGCAGACGATTCCAATTCAATAAGTAACTCTGCCGTGCACGGCGGAAGATTCCAATTCTATAAGGAAGTCTGCCGTCTACGGCAGAAGGTTCTTATTCAACAAAGCAACTCTGCCGTCCACGGCATAAGTTTTAATTCAAAAAAGTAACTCTGCCGTTCACGGCAAAAGGTACCATTTCTAATAAGCTACTCTGCCGTCTACGGCAGACGATTTCAATTCAATAAGTACCTCTGCCGTGCACGGCGGAAGATTCCAATTCAAAAAAGCAACTCTGCCGTCTACGGCAGACGATTCCAATTCAATAAGTAACTCTGCCGTGCACGGCGGAAGATTCCAATTATATAAGGAAGTCTGCCGTCTACGGCAGAAGTTTCTTATTAAACAAAGCAACTCTGCCGTCCACGGCATAAGTTTTTATTCAAAAAAGTAACTCTGTCGTCCACGGCAGAAGTTTTAGTTCAAAAAAGCAACTCTGCCGTCCACGGCAGAAGGTATCATTCCAACTAAGCTACTCTGCCGTCTACGGCAGACGATTCCAATTCAATAAGTAACTCTGCCGTGCACGGCGGAGAATTCCAATTCTATAAGGAAGTCTGCCGTCTACGGCAGAAGGTTCTTATTCAACAAAGCAACTCTGCCGTCTACGGCATAAGTTTTAAATCAAAAAAGTAACTCTGCCGTTCACGGCAAAAGATACCATTTCAAATAAGCTACTCTGCCGTCTTCGGCGGACGATTACAATTCAATAAGTAACACTGCCGTGCACGGCGGAAGATTCCAATTCAACAAAGCAACTCTGCCGTCCACGGCAGAAGTTTTAATTCAAAAAAGCAACTCTGCCGTCCACGGCAGAAGGTATCATTTCAAATAAGCTACTCTGCCGTCTACGGCAGACGATTCCAGTTTAATAAGTACCTCTGCCGTGCACGGCAGAAGGTACCATTTCAAATAAGCTACTCTGCCGTCTACGGCAGACGATTCCAATTCAATAAGGAAGTCTGCCGTCTACGGCAGAAGGTTCTTATTCAACAAAGCAACTCTGCCGTCCACGGCATAAGTTTTTATTCAAAAAAGTAACTCTGTCGTCCACGGCAGAAGTTTTAGTTCAAAAAAGCAACTCTGCCGTCCACGGCAGAAGGTATCATTCCAACTAAGCTACTCTGCCGTCTACGGCAGACGATTCCAATTCAATAAGTAACTCTGCCGTGCACGGCGGAGAATTCCAATTCTATAAGGAAGTCTGCCGTCTACGGCAGAAGGTTCTTATTCAACAAAGCAACTCTGCCGTCTACGGCATAAGTTTTAAATCAAAAAAGTAACTCTGCCGTTCACGGCAAAAGATACCATTTCAAATAAGCTACTCTGCCGTCTACGGCGGACGATTACAATTCAATAAGTCACACTGCCGTGCACGGCGAAAGATTCCAATTCAACAAAGCAACTTTGCCGTCCACGGCAGAAGTTTTAATTCAAAAAAGCAACTCTGCCATCCACGGTAGAAGGTATCATTTCAAATAAGCAACTCTGCCGTCTACGGCAGACGAGTCTAATTCAATAAGTAACTCTGCCGTGCACGGCGGAGAATTCCAATTCTATAAGGAAGTCTGCCGTCTACGGCAGAAGGTTCTTATTCAACAAAGCAACTCTGCCGTCCACGGCATAAGTTTTAATTCAAAAAAGCAACTCAGCCGTCCACGGCAAAAGTTTTAATTCAAAAAAGCAACTCTGCCGTCCACGGCAGAAGGTATCATTTCAAATAAGCTACTCTGCCGTCTACGGCAGACGATTCCAGTTTAATAAGTACCTCTGCCGTGCACGGCAGAAGGTACCATTTCAAATAAGCTACTCTGCCGTCTACGGCAGACGATTCCAATTCAATAAGTAACTCTGCCGTGCACGGCGGAAGATTCCAATTCTATAAGGAAGTCTGCCGTCTACGGCAGAAGGTTCTTATTCAACAAAGCAACTCTGCCGTCCACGGCAGAAGTTTTAGTTCAAAAAAGCAACTCTGCCGTCCACGGCAGAAGATATCATTCCAAATAAGCTTCTCTGCCGTCTACGGCAGACGATTCCAATTCAATAAGTACCTCTGCCGTGCACGGCGGAAGATTCCAATTCAAAAAAGCAACTCTACCGTCTACGGCAGACGATTCCAATTCAATAAGAAACTCTGCCGTGCACGGCGGAAGATTCCAATTCTATAAGGAAGTCTGCCGTCTACGGCAGAAGGTTCTTATTCAACAAAGCAACTCTGCCGTCCACGGCATAAGTTTTAATTCAAAAAAGCAACTCAGCCGTCCACGGCAGAAGTTTTAATTCAAAAATACAACTCTGCCGTCCACGGCAGAAGGTATCATTTCAAATAAGCTACTCTGCCGTCTACGGCAGACGATTCCAGTTTAATAAGTACCTCTGCCGTGCACGGCAGAAGGTACCATTTCAAATAAGCTACTCTGCCGTCTACGGCAGACGATTCCAATTCAATAAGTAACTTTGCCGTGCACGGCGGAAGATTCCAATTCTATAAGGAAGTCTGCCGTCTACGGCAGAAGGTTCTTATTCAACAAAGCAACTCTGCCGTCCACGGCATAAGTTTTAATTCAAAAAAGCAACTCAGCCGTCCACGGCAGAAGTTTTAATTCAAAAAAGCAACTCTGCCGTCCACGGCAGAAGGTATCATTTCAAATAAGCTACTCTGCCGTCTACGGCAGACGATTCCAGTTTAATAAGTACCTCTGCCGTGCACGGCAGAAGGTACCATTTCAAATAAGCTACTCTGCCGTCTACGGCAGACTATTCCAATTCAATAAATAACTCTGCCGTGCACGGCGGAAGATTCCGATTCTATAAGGAAGTCTGCCGTCTACGGCAGAAGGTTCTTATTCAACAAAGCAACTCTGCCGTCCACGGCAGAAGTTTTAGTTCAAAAAAGCAACTCTGCCGTCCACGGCAGAAGGTATCATTCCAAATAAGCTACTCTGCCGTCTACGGCAGACGATTCCAATTCAATAAGTACCTCTGCCGTGCACGGCGGAAGATTCCAATTCAAAAAAGCAACTCTGCCGTCTACGGCAGACGATTCCAATTCAATAAGAAACTCTGCCGTGCACGGCGGAAGATTCCAATTCTATAAGGAAGTCTGCCGTCTACGGCAGAAGGTTCTTATTCAACAAAGCAACTCTGCCGTCCACGGCATAAGTTTTAATTCAAAAAAGCAACTCAGCCGTCCACGGCAGAAGTTTTAATTCAAAAATGCAACTCTGCCGTCCACGGCAGAAGGAATCATTTCAAATAAGCTACTCTGCCGTCTACGGCAGACGATTCCAGTTTAATAAGTACCTCTGCCGTGCACGGCAGAAGGTACCATTTCAAATAAGCTACTCTGCCGTCTACGGCGGACGATTACAATTCAATAAGTAACACTGCCGTGCACGGCGGAAGATTCCAATTCAACAAAGCAACTCTGCCGTCCACGGCAGAAGTTTTAATTCAAAAAAGCAACTCTGCCGTCCACGGCAGAAGGTATCATTCCAAATAAGCTACTCTGCCGTCTACGGCAGACGATTCCAATTCAATAAGTACCTCTGCCGTGCACGGCGGAAGATTCCAATTCTATAAGGAAGTCTGCCGTCTACGGCAGAAGGTTCTTATTCAACAAAGCATTTCTGCCGTCCACGGCATAAGTTTTAATTCAAAAAAGTAACTCTGCCGTTCACGGCAAAAGATACCATTTCAAATAAGCTACTCTGCCGTCTACGGCGGACGATTCCAATTTAATAAGTCACACTGCCGTGCACGGCGGAAGATTCCAATTCAACAAAGCAACTCTGCCGTCCACGGCAGAAGTTTTAATTCAAAAAAGCAACTCTGCCATCCACGGCAGAAGGTATCATTTCAAATAAGCAACTCTGCCGTCTACGGCAGACGAGTCTAATTCAAAAAGTAACTCTGCCGTGCACGGCGGAGAATTCCAATTCTATAAGGAAGTCTGCCGTCTACGGCAGAAGGTTCTTATTCAACAAAGCAACTCTGCCGTCCACGGCATAAGTTTTAATTCAAAAAAGCAACTCAGCCGTCTACGGCAGAAGTTTTAATTCAAAAAAGCAACTCTGCCGTCCACGGCAGAAGGTATCATTTCAAATAAGCTACTCTGCCGTCTACGGCAGACGATTCCAGTTTAATAAGTACCTCTGCCGTGCACGGCAGAAGGTACCATTTCAAATAAGCTACTCTGCCGTCAACGGCGGACGATTCCAATTCAATAAGTAACACTGCCGTGCACGGCGGAAGATTCCAATTCAACAAAGCAACTCTGCCGTCCACGGCAGAAGTTTTAATTCAAAAAAGCAATTCTGCCGTCCACGGCAGAAGGTATCATTTCAACAAACTTACTCTGCCGTCAACGGCGGACGATTCCAATTTAATAAGTACCTCTGCCGTGCACGGCAGAAGGTACCATTTCAAATAAGCTACTCTGTCGTCTACGGCAGACGATTCCAATTCAATAAGTAACTCTGCCGTGCACGGCGGAAGATTCCAATTCTTTAAGGAAGTCTGCCGTCTACGGCAGAAGTTTCTTATTTAACAAAGCAACTCTGCCGTCCACGGCAGAAGTTTAATTCAAAAAAGCAACTCTGCCGTCCACGGCAGAAGGTATCATTTTAAATAAGCTACTCTGCCGTCAACGGCGGACAATTCCAATTCAATAAGAACCTCTGCCGTGCACGGCGGAAGATTCCAATTCAAAAAAGCAACTCTGCCGTCTACGGCAGACGATTCCAATTCAATAAGTAACTCTGCCGTGCACGGCGGAAGAATCCAATTCTATAAGGAAGTCTGCCATCTACGGCAGAAGGTTCTTATTCAACAAAGCAACTCTGCCGTCCATGGCATAAGTTTTAATTCAAAAAAGTAACTCTGCCGTTCACGGCAAAAGATACCATTTCAAATAAGCTACTCTGCCGTCTACGGCGGACGATTCCAATTCAATAAGTAACACTGCCGTGCACGGCGGAAGATTCCAATTCAACAAAGCAAGTCTGCCGTCCACGGCAGAAGTTTTAATTCAAAAAAGTAACTCTGCCGTTCACGGCAAAAGGTACCATTTCAAATAAGCTACTCTGCCGTCCACGGCAGACGATTCCAATTCAATTAGTAACTCTGCCGTGCACGGCGAAAGATTCCAATTCTATAAGGAAGTCTGCCGTCTACGGCAAAAGGTTCTTATTCAACAAAGCAACTCTGCCGTCCACGGCAGAAGTTTTAGTTCTAAAAAGCAACTCTGCGGTCCACGGCAGAAGGTATCATTCCAAATAAGCTACTCTGCCGTCTACGGCAGACGATTCCAATTCAATAAGTACCTCTGCCGTGCACGGCGGAAGATTCCAATTCAAAAAAGCAACTCTGCCGTCTACGGCAGACGACTCCAATTCAATAAGTAACTCTGCCGTGCACGGCGCAGGATTCCAATTCTATAAGGAAGTCTGCCGTCTACGGCAGAAGGTTCTTATTCAACAAAGCAACTCTGCCGTCCACGGCAGAAAATTTAATTCAAAAAAGCAACTCTGCCGTCCACGGCAGAAGGTATCATTTCAAATAAGCTACTCTGCCGTCTACGGTAGACGATTCCAATTCAATAAGAACCTCTGCCGTGCACGGCGGAAGATTCCAATTCAAAAAAGCAACTCTGCCGTCTACGGCAGACGATTCCAATTCAATAAGTAACTCTGCCGTGCACGGCGGAAGATTCCAATTCTATAACGAATTCTGCCGTCTACGGCAGAAGGTTCTTATTCAACAAAGCAACTCTGCCGTCCACGGCATAAGTTTTAATTAAAAAAAGTAAATCTGCCGTTCACGGCAAAAGGTACCATTTCAAATAAGCTACTCTGCCGTCTACGGCAGACGATTCCAATTCAAAAAATAACACTGCCGTGCACGGCGGAAGATTCCAATTCAACAAAGCAAATCTGCCGTCCACGGCGGAAGTTTTAATTCATAAAAGCAATTCTGCCGTCCACGGCAGAAGGTATCATTTCAAATAACCTACTCTGCCGTCAACGGCGGACGATTCCAGTTTAATAAGTACCTCTGCCGTGCACGGCAGAAGGTACCATTTCAAATAAGCTACTCTGCCGTCTACGGCAGACGATTATAATTCAAAAAGAAACTCTGCCGTGGACGGCGGAAGATTCCAATTCTATAAGGAAGTCTGCCGTCTACGGCAGAAGGTTCTTATTCAACAAAGCAACTCTGCCGTCCACGGCAGAAGTTTTAGTTCAAAAAAGCAACTCTGCCGTCTACGGCAGAAGGTATCATTCCAAATAAGCTACTCTGCCGTCTACGGCAGACGATTCCAATTCAATAAGTACCTCTGCCGTGCACGGCGGAAGATTCCAATTCAAAAAAGCAACTCTGCCGTCTACAGCAGACGATTCCAATTCAATAAGTAACTCTGCCGTGCACGGCGGAAGATTCCAATTCTATAAGGAAGTCTGCCGTCTACGGCAGAAGGTTCTTATTCAACAAAGCAACTCTGCCGTCCACGGCAGAAGTTTTAATTCAAAAAAGCAACTCTGCCGTCCACGGCAGAAGGTATCATTTCAAATAAGCTACTCTGCCGTCTACGGCAGACGATTCCAATTCAATAAGTACCTCTGCCGTGCACGGCGGAAGATTCCAATTCAAAAAAGCAACTCTGCCGTCTACGGTAGACGATTCCAATTCAATAAGTAACTCTGCCGTGCACGGCGGAAGATTACAATTCTATAAGGAAGTCTGCCGTCTACGGCAGAAGGTTCTTATTCAACAAAGCAACTCTGCCGTCCACGGCATAAGTTTTAATTCAAAAAAGCAACTCAGCCGTCCACGGCAGAAGTTTTAATTCAAAAAAGCAACTCTGCCGTCCACGGCAGAAGGTATCATTTCAAATAACCTACTCTGCCGTCTACGGCAGACGATTCCAGTTTAAAAAACACCTCTGCCGTGCACGGCAGAAGGTACCATTTCAAATAAGCTACTCTGCCGTCTACGGCAGACGATTCCAATTCAATAAGTAACTTTGCCGTGCACGGCGGAAGATTCCAATTCTATAAGGAAGTCTGCCGTCTACGGCAGAAGGTTCTTATTCAACAAAGCAACTCTGCCGTCCACGGCAGAAGTTTTAGTTCAAAAAAGCAACTCTGCCCTCCACGGCAGAAGGTATCATTCCAAATAAGTTACTCTGCCGTCTACGGCAGACGATTCCAATTAAATAAGTACCTCTGCCGTGCACGGCGGAAGATTCCGATTCAAAAAAGCAACTCTGCCGTCTACGGCAGACGATTCCAATTCAATAAGTAACTCTGCCGTGCACGGCGGAAGATTCCAATTCTATAAGGAAGTCTGCCGTCTACGGCAGAAGGTTCTTATTCAACAAAGCAACTCTGCCGTCCACGGCATAAGTTTTAATTCAAAAAAGTAACTCTGCCGTTCACGGCAAAAGGTACCATTTCTAATAAGCTACTCTGCCGTCTACGGCAGACGATTTCAATTCAATAAGTACCTCTGCCGTGCACGGCGGAAGATTCCAATTCAAAAAAGCAACTCTGCCGTCTACGGCAGACGATTCCAATTCAATAAGTAACTCTGCCGTGCACGGCGGAAGATTCCAATTATATAAGGAAGTCTGCCGTCTACGGCAGAAGTTTCTTATTAAACAAAGCAACTCTGCCGTCCACGGCATAAGTTTTTATTCAAAAAAGTAACTCTGTCGTCCACGGCAGAAGTTTTAGTTCAAAAAAGCAACTCTGCCGTCCACGGCAGAAGGTATCATTCCAACTAAGCTACTCTGCCGTCTACGGCAGACGATTCCAATTCAATAAGTAACTCTGCCGTGCACGGCGGAGAATTCCAATTCTATAAGGAAGTCTGCCGTCTACGGCAGAAGGTTCTTATTCAACAAAGCAACTCTGCCGTCTACGGCATAAGTTTTAAATCAAAAAAGTAACTCTGCCGTTCACGGCAAAAGATACCATTTCAAATAAGCTACTCTGCCGTCTTCGGCGGACGATTACAATTCAATAAGTAACACTGCCGTGCACGGCGGAAGATTCCAATTCAACAAAGCAACTCTGCCGTCCACGGCAGAAGTTTTAATTCAAAAAAGCAACTCTGCCGTCCACGGCAGAAGGTATCATTTCAAATAAGCTACTCTGCCGTCTACGGCAGACGATTCCAGTTTAATAAGTACCTCTGCCGTGCACGGCAGAAGGTACCATTTCAAATAAGCTACTCTGCCGTCTACGGCAGACGATTCCAATTCAATAAGTAACTCTGCCGTGCACGGCGGAAGATTCCAATTCTATAAGGAAGTCTGCCGTCTACAAAAGAAGGTTCTTATTCAACAAAGCAACTCTGCCGTCCACGGCAGAAGGTATCATTCCAAATAAGCTACTCTGCCGTCTACGGCAGACGATTCCAATTCAATAAGTACCTCTGCCGTGCACGGCGGAAGATTCCAATTCTATAAGGAAGTCTGCCGTCTACGGCAGAAGGTTCTTATTCAACAAAGCATTTCTGCCGTCCACGGCATAAGTTTTAATTCAAAAAAGTAACTCTGCCGTTCACGGCAAAAGATACCATTTCAAATAAGCTACTCTGCCGTCTACGGCGGACGATTCCAATTTAATAAGTCACACTGCCGTGCACGGCGGAAGATTCCAATTCAACAAAGCAACTCTGCCGTCCACGGCAGAAGTTTTAATTCAAAAAAGCAACTCTGCCATCCACGGCAGAAGGTATCATTTCAAATAAGCAACTCTGCCGTCTACGGCAGACGAGTCTAATTCAATAAGTAACTCTGCCGTGCACGGCGGAGAATTCCAATTCTATAAGGAAGTCTGCCGTCTACGGCAGAAGGTTCTTATTCAACAAAGCAACTCTGCCGTCCACGGCATAAGTTTTAATTCAAAAAAGCAACTCAGCCGTCTACGGCAGAAGTTTTAATTCAAAAAAGCAACTCTGCCGTCCACGGCAGAAGGTATCATTTCAAATAAGCTACTCTGCCGTCTACGGCAGACGATTCCAGTTTAATAAGTACCTCTGCCGTGCACGGCAGAAGGTACCATTTCAAATAAGCTACTCTGCCGTCTACGGCAGACGATTCCAATTCAATAAGTAACTCTGCCGTGCACGGCGGAAGATTCCAATTCTATAAGGAAGTCTGCCGTCTACGGCAGAAGGTTCTTATTCAACAAAGCAACTCTGCCGTCCACGGCAGAAGTTTTAGTTCAAAAAAGCAATTCTGCCGTCCACGGCAGAAGGTATCATTCCAAATAAGCTTCTCTGCCGTCTACGGCAGACGATTCCAATTCAATAAGTACCTCTGCCGTGCACGGCGGAAGATTCCAATTCAAAAAAGCAACTCTGCCGTCTACGGCAGACGATTCCAATTCAATAAGAAACTCTGCCGTGCACGGCGGAAGATTCCAATTCTATAAGGAAGTCTGCCGTCTACGGCAGAAGGTTCTTATTCAACAAAGCAACTCTGCCGTCCACGGCATAAGTTTTAATTCAAAAAAGCAACTCAGCCGTCCACGGCAGAAGTTTTAATTCAAAAATGCAACTCTGCCGTCCACGGCAGAAGGTATCATTTCAAATAAGCTACTCTGCCGTCTACGGCAGACGATTCCAGTTTAAAAAGTACCTCTGCCGTGCACGGCAGAAGGTACCATTTCAAATAAGCTACTCTGCCGTCTACGGCAGACGATTCCAATTCAATAAGTAACTCTGCCGTGCACGGCGGAAGATTCCAATTCTATAAGGAAGTCTGCCGTCTACGGAAGAAGGTTCTTATTCAACAAAGCAACTCTGCCGTCCACGGCAGATGTTTTAGTTCAAAAAAGCAACTCTGCCGTCCACGGCAGAAGGTATCATTCCAAATAAGCTACTCTGCCGTCTACGGCAGACGATTCCAATTCAATAAGTACCTCTGCCGTGCACAGCGGAAGATTCCAATTCTATAAGGAAGTCTGCCGTCTACGGCAGAAGGTTCTTATTCAACAAAGCAACTCTGCCGTCCACGGCATAAGTTTTAATTTAAAAAAGTAACTCTGCCGTTCACGGCAAAAGATACCATTTCAAATAAGCTACTCTGCCGTCTACGGCGGACGATTCCAATTTAATAAGTAACACTGCCGTGCACGGCGGAAGATTCCAATTCAACAAAGCAACTCTGCCGTCCACGGCAGAAGTTTTAATTCAAAAAAGCAACTTTGCCATCCACGGCAGAAGGTATCATTTCAAATAAGCAACTCTGCCGTCTACGGCAGACGAGTCCAATTCAAAAGGTAACTCTGCCGTGCACGGCGGAGAATTCCAATTCTATAAGGAAGTCTGCCGTCTACGGCAGAAGGTTCTTATTCAACAAAGCAACTCTGCCGTCCACGGCAGAAGTTTTAATTCAAAAAAGCAACTCTGCCGTCCACGGCAGAAGGTATCATTTCAAGTAAGCTACTCTGCCGTCTACGGCAGACGATTCCAATTCAATAAGTACCTCTGCCGTGCACGGCGGAAGATTCCAATTCAAAAAAGCAACTCTGCCGTCTACGGTAGACGATTCCAATTCAATAAGTAACTCTGCCGTGCACGGCGGAAGATTACAATTCTATAAGGAAGTCTGCCGTCTACGGCAGAAGGTTCTTATTCAACAAAGCAACTATGCCGTCCACGGCATAAGTTTTAATTCAAAAAAGCAACTCAGCCGTCCACGGCAGAAGTTTTAATTCAAAAAAGCAACTCTGCCGTCCACGGCAGAAGGTATCATTTCAAATAACCTACTCTGCCGTCTACGGCAGACGATTCCAGTTTAAAAAACACCTCTGCCGTGCACGGCAGAAGGTACCATTTCAAATAAGCTACTCTGCCGTCTACGGCAGACGATTCCAATTCAATAAGTAACTTTGCCGTGCACGGCGGAAGATTCCAATTCTATAAGGAAGTCTGCCGTCTACGGCAGAAGGTTCTTATTCAACAAAGCAACTCTGCCGTCCACGGCAGAAGTTTTAGTTCAAAAAAGCAACTCTGCCCTCCACGGCAGAAGGTATCATTCCAAATAAGTTACTCTGCCGTCTACGGCAGACGATTCCAATTAAATAAGTACCTCTGCCGTGCACGGCGGAAGATTCCAATTCAAAAAAGCAACTCTGCCGTCTACGGCAGACGATTCCAATTCAATAAGTAACTCTGCCGTGCACGGCGGAAGATTCCAATTCTATAAGGAAGTCTGCCGTCTACGGCAGAAGGTTCTTATTCAACAAAGCAACTCTGCCGTCCACGGCATAAGTTTTAATTCAAAAAAGTAACTCTGCCGTTCACGGCAAAAGGTACCATTTCTAATAAGCTACTCTGCCGTCTACGGCAGACGATTTCAATTCAATAAGTACCTCTGCCGTGCACGGCGGAAGATTCCAATTCAAAAAAGCAACTCTGCCGTCTACGGCAGACGATTCCAATTCAATAAGTAACTCTGCCGTGCACGGCGGAAGATTCCAATTATATAAGGAAGTCTGCCGTCTACGGCAGAAGTTTCTTATTAAACAAAGCAACTCTGCCGTCCACGGCATAAGTTTTTATTCAAAAAAGTAACTCTGTCGTCCACGGCAGAAGTTTTAGTTCAAAAAAGCAACTCTGCCGTCCACGGCAGAAAGTATCATTCCAACTAAGCTACTCTGCCGTCTACGGCAGACGATTCCAATTCAATAAGTAACTCTGCCGTGCACGGCGGAGAATTCCAATTCTATAAGGAAGTCTGCCGTCTACGGCAGAAGGTTCTTATTGAACAAAGCAACTCTGCCGTCTACGGCATAAGTTTTAAATCAAAAAAGTAACTCTGCCGTTCACGGCAAAAGATACCATTTCAAATAAGCTACTCTGCCTTCTTCGGCGGACGATTACAATTCAATAAGTAACACTGCCGTGCACGGCGGAAGATTCCAATTCAACAAAGCAACTCTGCCGTCCACGGCAGAAGTTTTAATTCAAAAAAGCAACTCTGCCGTCCACGGCAGAAGGTATCATTTCAAATAAGCTACTCTGCCGTCTACGGCAGACGATTCCAGTTTAATAAGTACCTCTGCCGTGCACGGCAGAAGGTACCATTTCAAATAAGCTACTCTGCCGTCTACGGCAGACGATTCCAATTCAATAAGTAACTCTGCCGTGCACGGCGGAAGATTCCAATTCAAAAAAGCAACTCTGCCGTCTACGGCAGACGATTCCAATTCAATAAGAAACTCTGCCGTGCACGGCGGAAGATTCCAATTCTATAAGGAAGTCTGCCGTCTACGGCAGAAGGTTCTTATTCAACAAAGCAACTCTGCCGTCCACGGCATAAGTTTTAATTCAAAAAAGCAACTCAGCCGTCCACGGCAGAAGTTTTAATTCAAAAATGCAACTCTGCCGTCCACGGCAGAAGGAATCATTTCAAATAAGCTACTCTGCCGTCTACGGCAGACGATTCCAGTTTAATAAGTACCTCTGCCGTGCACGGCAGAAGGTACCATTTCAAATAAGCTACTCTGCCGTCTACGGCGGACGATTACAATTCAATAAGTAACACTGCCGTGCACGGCGGAAGATTCCAATTCAACAAAGCAACTCTGCCGTCCACGGCAGAAGTTTTAATTCAAAAAAGCAACTCTGCCGTCCACGGCAGAAGGTATCATTCCAAATAAGCTACTCTGCCGTCTACGGCAGACGATTCCAATTCAATAAGTACCTCTGCCGTGCACGGCGGAAGATTCCAATTCTATAAGGAAGTCTGCCGTCTACGGCAGAAGGTTCTTATTCAACAAAGCATTTCTGCCGTCCACGGCATAAGTTTTAATTCAAAAAAGTAACTCTGCCGTTCACGGCAAAAGATACCATTTCAAATAAGCTACTCTGCCGTCTACGGCGGACGATTCCAATTTAATAAGTCACACTGCCGTGCACGGCGGAAGATTCCAATTCAACAAAGCAACTCTGCCGTCCACGGCAGAAGTTTTAATTCAAAAAAGCAACTCTGCCATCCACGGCAGAAGGTATCATTTCAAATAAGCAACTCTGCCGTCTACGGCAGACGAGTCTAATTCAAAAAGTAACTCTGCCGTGCACGGCGGAGAATTCCAATTCTATAAGGAAGTCTGCCGTCTACGGCAGAAGGTTCTTATTCAACAAAGCAACTCTGCCGTCCACGGCATAAGTTTTAATTCAAAAAAGCAACTCAGCCGTCTACGGCAGAAGTTTTAATTCAAAAAAGCAACTCTGCCGTCCACGGCAGAAGGTATCATTTCAAATAAGCTACTCTGCCGTCTACGGCAGACGATTCCAGTTTAATAAGTACCTCTGCCGTGCACGGCAGAAGGTACCATTTCAAATAAGCTACTCTGCCGTCAACGGCGGACGATTCCAATTCAATAAGTAACACTGCCGTGCACGGCGGAAGATTCCAATTCAACAAAGCAACTCTGCCGTCCACGGCAGAAGTTTTAATTCAAAAAAGCAATTCTGCCGTCCACGGCAGAAGGTATCATTTCAACAAACTTACTCTGCCGTCAACGGCGGACGATTCCAATTTAATAAGTACCTCTGCCGTGCACGGCAGAAGGTACCATTTCAAATAAGCTACTCTGTCGTCTACGGCAGACGATTCCAATTCAATAAGTAACTCTGCCGTGCACGGCGGAAGATTCCAATTCTTTAAGGAAGTCTGCCGTCTACGGCAGAAGTTTCTTATTTAACAAAGCAACTCTGCCGTCCACGGCAGAAGTTTTAATTCAAAAAAGCAACTCTGCCGTCCACGGCAGAAGGTATCATTTTAAATAAGCTACTCTGCCGTCAACGGCGGACAATTCCAATTCAATAAGAACCTCTGCCGTGCACGGCGGAAGATTCCAATTCAAAAAAGCAACTCTGCCGTCTACGGCAGACGATTCCAATTCAATAAGTAACTCTGCCGTGCACGGCGGAAGAATCCAATTCTATAAGGAAGTCTGCCATCTACGGCAGAAGGTTCTTATTCAACAAAGCAACTCTGCCGTCCATGGCATAAGTTTTAATTCAAAAAAGTAACTCTGCCGTTCACGGCAAAAGATACCATTTCAAATAAGCTACTCTGCCGTCTACGGCGGACGATTCCAATTCAATAAGTAACACTGCCGTGCACGGCGGAAGATTCCAATTCAACAAAGCAAGTCTGCCGTCCACGGCAGAAGTTTTAATTCAAAAAAGTAACTCTGCCGTTCACGGCAAAAGGTACCATTTCAAATAAGCTACTCTGCCGTCCACGGCAGACGATTCCAATTCAATTAGTAACTCTGCCGTGCACGGCGAAAGATTCCAATTCTATAAGGAAGTCTGCCGTCTACGGCAAAAGGTTCTTATTCAACAAAGCAACTCTGCCGTCCACGGCAGAAGTTTTAGTTCTAAAAAGCAACTCTGCGGTCCACGGCAGAAGGTATCATTCCAAATAAGCTACTCTGCCGTCTACGGCAGACGATTCCAATTCAATAAGTACCTCTGCCGTGCACGGCGGAAGATTCCAATTCAAAAAAGCAACTCTGCCGTCTACGGCAGACGACTCCAATTCAATAAGTAACTCTGCCGTGCACGGCGCAGGATTCCAATTCTATAAGGAAGTCTGCCGTCTACGGCAGAAGGTTCTTATTCAACAAAGCAACTCTGCCGTCCACGGCAGAAAATTTAATTCAAAAAAGCAACTCTGCCGTCCACGGCAGAAGGTATCATTTCAAATAAGCTACTCTGCCGTCTACGGTAGACGATTCCAATTCAATAAGAACCTCTGCCGTGCACGGCGGAAGATTCCAATTCAAAAAAGCAACTCTGCCGTCTACGGCAGACGATTCCAATTCAATAAGTAACTCTGCCGTGCACGGCGGAAGATTCCAATTCTATAACGAATTCTGCCGTCTACGGCAGAAGGTTCTTATTCAACAAAGCAACTCTGCCGTCCACGGCATAAGTTTTAATTAAAAAAAGTAAATCTGCCGTTCACGGCAAAAGGTACCATTTCAAATAAGCTACTCTGCCGTCTACGGCAGACGATTCCAATTCAAAAAATAACACTGCCGTGCACGGCGGAAGATTCCAATTCAACAAAGCAAATCTGCCGTCCACGGCGGAAGTTTTAATTCATAAAAGCAATTCTGCCGTCCACGGCAGAAGGTATCATTTCAAATAACCTACTCTGCCGTCAACGGCGGACGATTCCAGTTTAATAAGTACCTCTGCCGTGCACGGCAGAAGGTACCATTTCAAATAAGCTACTCTGCCGTCTACGGCAGACGATTATAATTCAAAAAGAAACTCTGCCGTGGACGGCGGAAGATTCCAATTCTATAAGGAAGTCTGCCGTCTACGGCAGAAGGTTCTTATTCAACAAAGCAACTCTGCCGTCCACGGCAGAAGTTTTAGTTCAAAAAAGCAACTCTGCCGTCTACGGCAGAAGGTATCATTCCAAATAAGCTACTCTGCCGTCTACGGCAGACGATTCCAATTCAATAAGTACCTCTGCCGTGCACGGCGGAAGATTCCAATTCAAAAAAGCAACTCTGCCGTCTACAGCAGACGATTCCAATTCAATAAGTAACTCTGCCGTGCACGGCGGAAGATTCCAATTCTATAAGGAAGTCTGCCGTCTACGGCAGAAGGTTCTTATTCAACAAAGCAACTCTGCCGTCCACGGCAGAAGTTTTAATTCAAAAAAGCAACTCTGCCGTCCACGGCAGAAGGTATCATTTCAAATAAGCTACTCTGCCGTCTACGGCAGACGATTCCAATTCAATAAGTACCTCTGCCGTGCACGGCGGAAGATTCCAATTCAAAAAAGCAACTCTGCCGTCTACGGTAGACGATTCCAATTCAATAAGTAACTCTGCCGTGCACGGCGGAAGATTACAATTCTATAAGGAAGTCTGCCGTCTACGGCAGAAGGTTCTTATTCAACAAAGCAACTCTGCCGTCCACGGCATAAGTTTTAATTCAAAAAAGCAACTCAGCCGTCCACGGCAGAAGTTTTAATTCAAAAAAGCAACTCTGCCGTCCACGGCAGAAGGTATCATTTCAAATAACCTACTCTGCCGTCTACGGCAGACGATTCCAGTTTAAAAAACACCTCTGCCGTGCACGGCAGAAGGTACCATTTCAAATAAGCTACTCTGCCGTCTACGGCAGACGATTCCAATTCAATAAGTAACTTTGCCGTGCACGGCGGAAGATTCCAATTCTATAAGGAAGTCTGCCGTCTACGGCAGAAGGTTCTTATTCAACAAAGCAACTCTGCCGTCCACGGCAGAAGTTTTAGTTCAAAAAAGCAACTCTGCCCTCCACGGCAGAAGGTATCATTCCAAATAAGTTACTCTGCCGTCTACAGCAGACGATTCCAATTAAATAAGTACCTCTGCCGTGCACGGCGGAAGATTCCGATTCAAAAAAGCAACTCTGCCGTCTACGGCAGACGATTCCAATTCAATAAGTAACTCTGCCGTGCACGGCGGAAGATTCCAATTCTATAAGGAAGTCTGCCGTCTACGGCAGAAGGTTCTTATTCAACAAAGCAACTCTGCCGTCCACGGCATAAGTTTTAATTCAAAAAAGTAACTCTGCCGTTCACGGCAAAAGGTACCATTTCTAATAAGCTACTCTGCCGTCTACGGCAGACGATTTCAATTCAATAAGTACCTCTGCCGTGCACGGCGGAAGATTCCAATTCAAAAAAGCAACTCTGCCGTCTACGGCAGACGATTCCAATTCAATAAGTAACTCTGCCGTGCACGGCGGAAGATTCCAATTATATAAGGAAGTCTGCCGTCTACGGCAGAAGTTTCTTATTAAACAAAGCAACTCTGCCGTCCACGGCATAAGTTTTTATTCAAAAAAGTAACTCTGTCGTCCACGGCAGAAGTTTTAGTTCAAAAAAGCAACTCTGCCGTCCACGGCAGAAGGTATCATTCCAACTAAGCTACTCTGCCGTCTACGGCAGACGATTCCAATTCAATAAGTAACTCTGCCGTGCACGGCGGAGAATTCCAATTCTATAAGGAAGTCTGCCGTCTACGGCAGAAGGTTCTTATTCAACAAAGCAACTCTGCCGTCTACGGCATAAGTTTTAAATCAAAAAAGTAACTCTGCCGTTCACGGCAAAAGATACCATTTCAAATAAGCTACTCTGCCGTCTTCGGCGGACGATTACAATTCAATAAGTAACACTGCCGTGCACGGCGGAAGATTCCAATTCAACAAAGCAACTCTGCCGTCCACGGCAGAAGTTTTAATTCAAAAAAGCAACTCTGCCGTCCACGGCAGAAGGTATCATTTCAAATAAGCTACTCTGCCGTCTACGGCAGACGATTCCAGTTTAATAAGTACCTCTGCCGTGCACGGCAGAAGGTACCATTTCAAATAAGCTACTCTGCCGTCTACGGCAGACGATTCCAATTCAATAAGTAACTCTGCCGTGCACGGCGGAAGATTCCAATTCTATAAGGAAGTCTGCCGTCTACAAAAGAAGGTTCTTATTCAACAAAGCAACTCTGCCGTCCACGGCAGAAGGTATCATTCCAAATAAGCTACTCTGCCGTCTACGGCAGACGATTCCAATTCAATAAGTACCTCTGCCGTGCACGGCGGAAGATTCCAATTCTATAAGGAAGTCTGCCGTCTACGGCAGAAGGTTCTTATTCAACAAAGCATTTCTGCCGTCCACGGCATAAGTTTTAATTCAAAAAAGTAACTCTGCCGTTCACGGCAAAAGATACCATTTCAAATAAGCTACTCTGCCGTCTACGGCGGACGATTCCAATTTAATAAGTCACACTGCCGTGCACGGCGGAAGATTCCAATTCAACAAAGCAACTCTGCCGTCCACGGCAGAAGTTTTAATTCAAAAAAGCAACTCTGCCATCCACGGCAGAAGGTATCATTTCAAATAAGCAACTCTGCCGTCTACGGCAGACGAGTCTAATTCAATAAGTAACTCTGCCGTGCACGGCGGAGAATTCCAATTCTATAAGGAAGTCTGCCGTCTACGGCAGAAGGTTCTTATTCAACAAAGCAACTCTGCCGTCCACGGCATAAGTTTTAATTCAAAAAAGCAACTCAGCCGTCTACGGCAGAAGTTTTAATTCAAAAAAGCAACTCTGCCGTCCACGGCAGAAGGTATCATTTCAAATAAGCTACTCTGCCGTCTACGGCAGACGATTCCAGTTTAATAAGTACCTCTGCCGTGCACGGCAGAAGGTACCATTTCAAATAAGCTACTCTGCCGTCTACGGCAGACGATTCCAATTCAATAAGTAACTCTGCCGTGCACGGCGGAAGATTCCAATTCTATAAGGAAGTCTGCCGTCTACGGCAGAAGGTTCTTATTCAACAAAGCAACTCTGCCGTCCACGGCAGAAGTTTTAGTTCAAAAAAGCAATTCTGCCGTCCACGGCAGAAGGTATCATTCCAAATAAGCTTCTCTGCCGTCTACGGCAGACGATTCCAATTCAATAAGTACCTCTGCCGTGCACGGCGGAAGATTCCAATTCAAAAAAGCAACTCTGCCGTCTACGGCAGACGATTCCAATTCAATAAGAAACTCTGCCGTGCACGGCGGAAGATTCCAATTCTATAAGGAAGTCTGCCGTCTACGGCAGAAGGTTCTTATTCAACAAAGCAACTCTGCCGTCCACGGCATAAGTTTTAATTCAAAAAAGCAACTCAGCCGTCCACGGCAGAAGTTTTAATTCAAAAATGCAACTCTGCCGTCCACGGCAGAAGGTATCATTTCAAATAAGCTACTCTGCCGTCTACGGCAGACGATTCCAGTTTAAAAAGTACCTCTGCCGTGCACGGCAGAAGGTACCATTTCAAATAAGCTACTCTGCCGTCTACGGCAGACGATTCCAATTCAATAAGTAACTCTGCCGTGCACGGCGGAAGATTCCAATTCTATAAGGAAGTCTGCCGTCTACGGAAGAAGGTTCATATTCAACAAAGCAACTCTGCCGTCCACGGCAGATGTTTTAGTTCAAAAAAGCAACTCTGCCGTCCACGGCAGAAGGTATCATTCCAAATAAGCTACTCTGCCGTCTACGGCAGACGATTCCAATTCAATAAGTACCTCTGCCGTGCACAGCGGAAGATTCCAATTCTATAAGGAAGTCTGCCGTCTACGGCAGAAGGTTCTTATTCAACAAAGCAACTCTGCCGTCCACGGCATAAGTTTTAATTTAAAAAAGTAACTCTGCCGTTCACGGCAAAAGATACCATTTCAAATAAGCTACTCTGCCGTCTACGGCGGACGATTCCAATTTATTAAGTAACACTGCCGTGCACGGCGGAAGATTCCAATTCAACAAAGCAACTCTGCCGTCCACGGCAGAAGTTTTAATTCAAAAAAGCAACTTTGCCATCCACGGCAGAAGGTATCATTTCAAATAAGCAACTCTGCCGTCTACGGCAGACGAGTCCAATTCAAAAGGTAACTCTGCCGTGCACGGCGGAGAATTCCAATTCTATAAGGAAGTCTGCCGTCTACGGCAGAAGGTTCTTATTCAACAAAGCAACTCTGCCGTCCACGGCAGAAGTTTTAATTCAAAAAAGCAACTCTGCCGTCCACGGCAGAAGGTATCATTTCAAGTAAGCTACTCTGCCGTCTACGGCAGACGATTCCAATTCAATAAGTACCTCTGCCGTGCACGGCGGAAGATTCCAATTCAAAAAAGCAACTCTGCCGTCTACGGTAGACGATTCCAATTCAATAAGTAACTCTGCCGTGCACGGCGGAAGATTACAATTCTATAAGGAAGTCTGCCGTCTACGGCAGAAGGTTCTTATTCAACAAAGCAACTCTGCCGTCCACGGCATAAGTTTTAATTCAAAAAAGCAACTCAGCCGTCCACGGCAGAAGTTTTAATTCAAAAAAGCAACTCTGCCGTCCACGGCAGAAGGTATCATTTCAAATAACCTACTCTGCCGTCTACGGCAGACGATTCCAGTTTAAAAAACACCTCTGCCGTGCACGGCAGAAGGTACCATTTCAAATAAGCTACTCTGCCGTCTACGGCAGACGATTCCAATTCAATAAGTAACTTTGCCGTGCACGGCGGAAGATTCCAATTCTATAAGGAAGTCTGCCGTCTACGGCAGAAGGTTCTTATTCAACAAAGCAACTCTGCCGTCCACGGCAGAAGTTTTAGTTCAAAAAAGCAACTCTGCCCTCCACGGCAGAAGGTATCATTCCAAATAAGTTACTCTGCCGTCTACGGCAGACGATTCCAATTAAATAAGTACCTCTGCCGTGCACGGCGGAAGATTCCAATTCAAAAAAGCAACTCTGCCGTCTACGGCAGACGATTCCAATTCAATAAGTAACTCTGCCGTGCACGGCGGAAGATTCCAATTCTATAAGGAAGTCTGCCGTCTACGGCAGAAGGTTCTTATTCAACAAAGCAACTCTGCCGTCCACGGCATAAGTTTTAATTCAAAAAAGTAACTCTGCCGTTCACGGCAAAAGGTACCATTTCTAATAAGCTACTCTGCCGTCTACGGCAGACGATTTCAATTCAATAAGTACCTCTGCCGTGCACGGCGGAAGATTCCAATTCAAAAAAGCAACTCTGCCGTCTACGGCAGACGATTCCAATTCAATAAGTAACTCTGCCGTGCACGGCGGAAGATTCCAATTATATAAGGAAGTCTGCCGTCTACGGCAGAAGTTTCTTATTAAACAAAGCAACTCTGCCGTCCACGGCATAAGTTTTTATTCAAAAAAGTAACTCTGTCGTCCACGGCAGAAGTTTTAGTTCAAAAAAGCAACTCTGCCGTCCACGGCAGAAAGTATCATTCCAACTAAGCTACTCTGCCGTCTACGGCAGACGATTCCAATTCAATAAGTAACTCTGCCGTGCACGGCGGAGAATTCCAATTCTATAAGGAAGTCTGCCGTCTACGGCAGAAGGTTCTTATTCAACAAAGCAACTCTGCCGTCTACGGCATAAGTTTTAAATCAAAAAAGTAACTCTGCCGTTCACGGCAAAAGATACCATTTCAAATAAGCTACTCTGCCTTCTTCGGCGGACGATTACAATTCAATAAGTAACACTGCCGTGCACGGCGGAAGATTCCAATTCAACAAAGCAACTCTGCCGTCCACGGCAGAAGTTTTAATTCAAAAAAGCAACTCTGCCGTCCACGGCAGAAGGTATCATTTCAAATAAGCTACTCTGCCGTCTACGGCAGACGATTCCAGTTTAATAAGTACCTCTGCCGTGCACGGCAGAAGGTACCATTTCAAATAAGCTACTCTGCCGTCTACGGCAGACGATTCCAATTCAATAAGTAACTCTGCCGTGCACGGCGGAAGATTCCAATTCTATAAGGAAGTCTGCCGTCTACAAAAGAAGGTTCTTATTCAACAAAGCAACTCTGCCGTCCACGGCAGAAGTTTTAGTTCAAAAAAGCAACTCTGCCGTCCACGGCAGAAGGTATCATTCCAAATAAGCTACTCTGCCGTCTACGGCAGACGATTCCAATTCAATAAGTACCTCTGCCGTGCACGGCGGAAGATTCCAATTCTATAAGGAAGTCTGCCGTCTACGGCAGAAGGTTCTTATTCAACAAAGCAACTCTGCCGTCCACGGCATAAGTTTTAATTTAAAAAAGTAACTCTGCCGTTCACGGCAAAAGATACCATTTCAAATAAGCTACTCTGCCGTCTACGGCGGACGATTCCAATTTAATAAGTAACACTGCCGTGCACGGCGGAAGATTCCAATTCAACAAAGCAACTCTGCCGTCCACGGCAGAAGTTTTAATTCAAAAAAGCAACTTTGCCATCCACGGCAGAAGGTATCATTTCAAATAAGCAACTCTGCCGTCTACGGCAGACGAGTCCAATTCAAAAGGTAACTCTGCCGTGCACGGCGGAGAATTCCAATTCTATAAGGAAGTCTGCCGTCTACGGCAGAAGGTTCTTATTCAACAAAGCAACTCTGCCGTCCACGGCAGAAGTTTTTATTCAACAAAGCAACTCTGCCGTCCACGGCATAAGTTTTAATTCAAAAAAGCAACTCAGCCGTCCACGGCAGAAGTTTTAATTCAAAAAAGCAACTCTGCCGTCCACGGCAGAAGGTATCATTTCAAATAAGCTACTCTGCCGTCTACGGCAGACGATTCCAGTTTAATAAGTACCTCTGCCGTGCACGGCAGAAGGTACCTTTTCAAATAAGCTACTCTGCCGTCTACGGCAGACGATTCCAATTCAATAAGTAACTTTGCCGTGCACGGCGGAAGATTCCAATTCTATAAGGAAGTCTGCCGTCTACGGCAGAAGGTTCTTATTCAACAAAGCAACTCTGCCGTCCACGGCAGAAGTTTTAGTTCAAAAAAGCAACTCTGCCCTCCACGGCAGAAGGTATCATCCCAAATAAGCTACTCTGCCGTCTACGGCAGACGATTCCAATTAAATAAGTACCTCTGCCGTGCACGGCGGAAGATTCCAATTCAAAAAAGCAACTCTGCCGTCTACGGCAGACGATTCCAATTCAATAAGTAACTCTGCCGTGCACGGCGGAAGATTCCAATTCTATAAGGAAGTCTGCCGTCTACGGCAGAAGGTTCTTATTCAACAAAGCAACTCTGCCGTCCAAGGCATAAGTTTTAATTCAAAAAAGTAACTCTGCCGTTCACGGCAAAAGATAGCATTTCAAATAAGCTACTCTGCCGTCTACGGCGGACGATTCCAATTCAATAAGTAACACTGCCGTGCACGGCGGAACATTCCAATTCAACAAAGCAACTCTGCCGTCCACGGCAGAAGTTTTAATTCAAAAAAGCAACTCTGCCGTCCACGGCAGAAGGTATCATTTCAAATAAGCTACTCTGCCGTCTACGGCAGACGATTCCAATTCAATAAGTACCTCTGCCGTGCACGGCGGAAGATTCCAATTCAAAAAAGCAACTCTGCCGTCTACGGCAGACGATTCCAATGCAATAAGTAACTCTGCCGTGCACGGCGGAGAATTCCAATTCTATAAGGAAGTCTGCCGTCTACGGCAGAAGGTTCTTATTCAACAAAGCAACTCTGCCGTCCACGGCATAAGTTTTAATTCAAAAAAGTAACTCTGCCGTTCACGGCAAAAGGTACCATTTCTAATAAGCTACTCTGCCGTCTACGGCAGACGATTCCAATTCAAAAAGTAACACTGCCGTGCACGGCGGAAGATTCCAATTCAACAAAGCAACTCTGCCGTCCAAGGCATAAGTTTTAATTCAAAAAAGTAACTCTGCCGTTCACGGCAAAAGATAGCATTTCAAATAAGCTACTCTGCCGTCTACGGCGGACGATTCCAATTCAATAAGTAACACTGCCGTGCACGGCGGAACATTCCAATTCAACAAAGCAACTCTGCCGTCCACGGCAGAAGTTTTAATTCAAAAAAGCAACTCTGCCGTCCACGGCAGAAGGTATCATTTCAAATAAGCTACTCTGCCGTCTACGGCAGACGATTCCAATTCAATAAGTACCTCTGCCGTGCACGGCGGAAGATTCCAATTCAAAAAAGCAACTCTGCCGTCTACGGCAGACGATTCCAATGCAAGAAGTAACTCTGCCGTGCACGGCGGAGAATTCCAATTCTATAAGGAAGTCTGCCGTCTACGGCAGAAGGTTCTTATTCAACAAAGCAACTCTGCCGTCCACGGCATAAGTTTTAATTCAAAAAAGTAACTGCCGTTCACGGCAAAAGGTACCATTTCTAATAAGCTACTCTGCCGTCTACGGCAGACGATTCCAATTCAAAAAGTAACACTGCCGTGCACGGCGGAAGATTCCAATTCAACAAAGCAAATCTGCCGTCCACGGCAGAAGTTTTAATTCAAAAAAGCAATTCTGCCGTCCACGGCAGAAGGTATCATTTCAAATAACCTACTCTGCCGTCAACGGCGGACGATTCCAGTTTAATAAGTACCTCTGCCGTGCACGGCAGAAGGTACCATTTCAAATAAGCTACTCTGCCGTCTACGGCAGACGATTATAATTCAAAAAGAAACTCTGCCGTGGGCGGCGGAAGATTCCAATTCTATAAGGAAGTCTGCCGTCTACGGCAGAAGGTTCTTATTCAACAAAGCAACTCTGCCGTCCACGGCAGAAGTTTTAGTTCAAAAAAGCAACTCTGCCGTCTACGGCAGAAGGTATCATTCCAAATAAGCTACTCTGCCGTCTACGGCAGACGATTCCAATTCAATAAGTACCTCTGCCGTGCACGGCGGAAGATTCCAATTCAAAAAAGCAACTCTGCCGTCTACAGCAGACGATTCCAATTCAATAAGTAACTCTGCCGTGCACGGCGGAAGATTCCAATTCTATAAGGAAGTCTGCCGTCTACGGCAGAAGGTTCTTATTCAACAAAGCAACTCTGCCGTCCACGGCAGAAGTTTTAATTCAAAAAAGCAACTCTGCCGTCCACGGCAGAAGGTATCATTTCAAATAAGCTACTCTGCCGTCTACGGCAGACGATTCCAATTCAATAAGTACCTCTGCCGTGCACGGCGGAAGATTCCAATTCAAAAAAGCAACTCTGCCGTCTACGGTAGACGATTCCAATTCAATAAGTAACTCTGCCGTGCACGGCGGAAGATTACAATTCTATAAGGAAGTCTGCCGTCTACGGCAGAAGGTTCTTATTCAACAAAGCAACTCTGCCGTCCACGGCAGAAGTTTTAATTCAAAAAAGCAACTCTGCCGTCCACGGCAGAAGGTATCATTTCAAATAAGCTACTCTGCCGTCTACGGCAGACGATTCCAATTCAATAAGTACCTCTGCCGTGCACGGCGGAAGATTCCAATTCAAAAAAGCAACTCTGCCGTCTACAGCAGACGATTCCAATTCAATAAGTAACTCTGCCGTGCACGGCGAAAGATTCCAATTCAAAAATGAAGTCTGCCGTCTACGGCAGAAGGTTCTTATTCAACAAAGCTACTCTGCCGTCCACGGCAGAAGTTTTAATTAAAAAAAGCAACTCTGCCGTCCACGGCAGAAGGTATCATTTAAAATAAGCTACTCTGCCGTCTACGGCGGATGATTTCAATTCAATAAGTTACTCTGCCGTGCATGGCGGAAGATTCTTATTCAAAAAAGCAACTCTGCCGTCCACGGCAGAAGGTTCTTATTCAAATAGCAACACTGCCATCCACGGCAGAAGTTTTAATTTATAAAAGCAACTCTGCCTTTCACGGCAGAAAGTTCCATTTTTAATTAAGCTACTCTGCCGTCAACGGCGGACGATTCCAATTCAATAAGTACCTCTGCCGTGCACGGCGGATGATTCCAATTCAACAAAGCAACTCTGCCGTCCACGGCAGAAGTTTTAATTCAAAAAAGCAATACTGCCGTCCACGGCAGAAGGTATCATTTCAAATAATCTACTCTGCCGTGAACGGCGGACGATTCCAATTTAATAAGTACCTCTGCCGTGCACGGCAGAAGGTACCATTTCAAATAAGCTACTCTGCCGTCTACGGCAGACGATTCCAATTCAATAAGTAACTCTGCCGTGCACGGCGGAAGATTCCAATTCTATAAGGAAGTCTGCCGTCTACGGCAGAAATTTTTTATTCAACAAAGCAACTCTGTTGTCCACGGCAGAAGTTTTAATTCAAAAAGCACCTCTGCCGTCCACGGCAGAAGGTATCATTTTAAATAAGCTACTCTGCCGTCAACGGCGGACGATTCCAATTCAATAAGTAACACTGCCGTGCACGGCGGAAGATTCCAATTCAACAAAGCAACTCTGCCGTCCACGGCAGAAGTTTTGATTCAAAAAAGCAATTCTGCCGTCCACGGCAGAAGGTATCATTTCAACAAACTTACTCTGCCGTCAACGGCGGACGATTCCAATTTAATAAGTACCTCTGCCGTGCACGGCAGAAGGTACCATTTCAAATAAGCTACTCTGTCGTCTACGGCAGACGATTCCAATTCAATAAGTAACTCTGCCGTGCACGGCGGAAGATTCCAATTCTTTAAGGAAGTCTGCCGTCTACGGCAGAAGTTTCTTATTTAACAAAGCAACTCTGCCGTCCACGGCAGAAGTTTTAATTCAAAAAAGCAACTCTGCCGTCCACGGCAGAATGTATCATTTTAAATAAGCTACTCTGCCGTCAACGGCGGACAATTCCAATTCAATAAGAACCTCTGCCGTGCACGGCGGAAGATTCCAATTCAAAAAAGCAACTCTGCCGTCTACGGCAGACGATTCCAATTCAATAAGTAACTCTGCCGTGCACGGCGGAAGAATCCAATTCTATAAGGAAGTCTGCCATCTACGGCAGAAGGTTCTTATTCAACAAAGCAACTCTGCCGTCCATGGCATAAGTTTTAATTCAAAAAAGTAACTCTGCCGTTCACGGCAAAAGATACCATTTCAAATAAGCTACTCTGCCGTCTACGGCGGACGATTCCAATTCAATAAGTAACACTGCCGTGCACGGCGGAAGATTCCAATTCATTAAAGCAACTCTGCCGTCCACGGCAGAAGTTTTAATTCAAAAAAGTAACTCTGCCGTTCACGGCAAAAGCTCTATGTATTTGGCGCCAGCAACTGCCCGTGATATGTGTTTAATAATAAAAACCTTGAAGAATACAAGTAGTGTAGGTGTCGATAACATATCGACTGTTGTAATAAAGTATGTCAACGACACGATAGCCAAACATTTAAGCTTCTTGTTAAATCTCTGCATTGACGAAGGTATCTACCCAGACAAACTGAAGATATCTATTGTCAAACCTCTTCTTAAAAAGGGGGATAAGGATAATATTCAAAACTACAGGCCCATATCTCTCATTCCAATAATCTCAAAAATTTTCGAGAAATATATATACAATTGTCTATATAATTACTTTGAAAAATATAATTTATTTTGTGAAGAACAGAAAGGTTTCAGGAAGAATGTAAGCATAAATCTCGCTATTTATGATTTAGTAAATTATGTATTACAATGTATCGACAAACGAACAAGAGTTGTTGCTATCTATACTGATATGACAAAGGCCTTCGATTATGTAGATTATAAGACATTGCTGTACAAACTTGATCATTATGGCATTCGAGGTAAGCCATTAAAACTATTTGAATCCTATCTAACTAACCGCATCCAGTACACTGAAATAACGAGAATAAACCAAAAATCCAGAACTGAAAATAAATTCTTATCAGATCCACGATATGTAACATTTGGCGTACCCCAGGGAAGTGTACTTGGCCCTCTGCTCTTCTTGATATATATCAATGATCTTCCTAAAGCAATCTGTCACCCTATGATCTTGTTCGCCGATGACAGCACATCTATTGTAAAATGTGATAACCCAGTTATGTATGAAAAAGACATTAATAATACATTATCTGACATAATACTATGGTTAAAAAACAATAATCTGAAAATTAATTTGACTAAGACTAACATAATGCACTTTTATCAGCGAATACAACATAATGAGATAAATATAAATTATGAAGCAAATAAAATAGAAACCGTATCAGTAACAAAGTTTTTAGGTCTTAATGTGGATAGTCAACTGACATGGAAATTTCATATAAATGAAGTTAGTAAAAAGCTTAGTAAATCGGCTTTTGCGTTGCGTAAACTATCAAAAATAGTCGACAATCATGCTCTTCTTGTTGCCTACCATGGTCTGGTGGCTTAAACATTGAGATACGGTGTCATATTCTGGGGTAATTCTACGGATAAAGAAACAGCCTTTAAAGCCCAAAAACGGTGTGTTAGAGCAATGTGTAATTTGAAAATAACGGATAGTTGCTCCTCTTATTTTAAATCACTTGGGATTCTTACTCTGCCGTGTCTGTACATTTTGGAAATATCCGTATTTGTGAAATGCAACCCAGCATTGTTAATTAAAACTACTGATACACGCAGACTGCCGACTCGTCCACAGTATCAGTATATGGTACGGAACTTAGAATGTAAAACTGCGCTAATGCGTAAAAGCATACTGGGAATGGCCCCCAGAATCTATAATAAAATTCCTATAAGCATAAGAACTTTAGACATTGTACTCTTTAAGAAAAACTTGACGAAATTATTAATCAGAAAATGCTATTACAGTACGCAAGACTTTTAAAATGACTCTGACATGTAACATTACTAATTATTAATCATTAATATATTGGCCATTCGACATGCATTTATTTAAATTATACAAAATGACAATTGCTACTTATTTAATTATTTAATCTTTTATTGATGTCTATTTTTTTGTTTATACTGTATTCGCAAGTTACTATTTAAATTATGATTCCCGTTTTTTATGTGACATTGATATTTGCATGCCAACAGGCAAAACATAGTGATACTAGATTGTAATTTTCTCCAGCTGTATTTTCTACCTATGTTTGACAAATAAATGATTGATTGATTGATTGATTGAAAAGGTACCATTTCAAATAAGCTACTCTGCCGTCCACGGCAGACGATTCCAATTCAATTAGTAACTCTGCCGTGCACGGCGAAAGATTCCAATTCTATAAGGAAGTCTGCCGTCTACGGCAAAAGGTTCTTATTCAACAAAGCAACTCTGCCGTCCACGGCAGAAGTTTTAATTCAAAAAAGTAACTCTGCCGTTCACGGCAAAAGATAGCATTTCAAATAAGCTACTCTGCCGTCTACGGCGGACGATTCCAATTCAATAAGTAACACTGCCGTGCACGGCGGAAGATTCCAATTCAACAAAGCAACTCTGCCGTCCACGGCAGAAGTTTAAATTCAAAAAAGCAACTCTGCCGTCCACGGCAGAAGGTATCATTTCAAATTAGCTACTCTGCCGTCTACGGCAGACGATTCCAATTCAATAAGTACCTCTGCCGTGCACGGCGGAAGATTCCAATTCAAAAAAGCAACTCTGCCGTCTACGGCAGACGATTCCAATTCAATAAGTAACTCTGCCGTGCACGGCGGAGAATTTCAATTCTATAAAGAAGTCTGCCGTCTACGGCAGAAGGTTCTTATTCAACAAAGCAACTCTGCCGTCCACGGCATAAGTTTTAATTCAAAAAAGTAACTCTGCCGTTCACGGCAAAAGGTACCATTTCTAATAAGCTACTCTGCCGTCTACGGCAGACGATTTCAATTCAATAAGTACCTCTGCCGTGCACGGCGGAAGATTCCAATTCAAAAAAGCAACTCTGCCGTCTACGGCAGACGATTCCAATTCAATAAGTAACTCTGCCGTGCACGGCGGAAGATTCCAATTATATAAGGAAGTCTGCCGTCTACGGCAGAAGTTTCTTATTAAACAAAGCAACTCTGCCGTCCACGGCATAAGTTTTTATTCAAAAAAGTAACTCTGTCGTCCACGGCAGAAGTTTTAGTTCAAAAAAGCAACTCTGCCGTCCACGGCAGAAGGTATCATTCCAACTAAGCTACTCTGCCGTCTACGGCAGACGATTCCAATTCAATAAGTAACTCTGCCGTGCACGGCGGAGAATTCCAATTCTATAAGGAAGTCTGCCGTCTACGGCAGAAGGTTCTTATTCAACAAAGCAACTCTGCCGTCTACGGCATAAGTTTTAAATCAAAAAAGTAACGCTGCCGTTCACGGCAAAAGATACCATTTCAAATAAGCTACTCTGCCGTCTACGGCGGACGATTACAATTCAATAAGTAACACTGCCGTGCACGGCGGAAGATTCCAATTCAACAAAGCAACTCTGCCGTCCACGGCAGAAGTTTTAATTCAAAAAAGCAACTCTGCCGTCCACGGCACAAGGTATCATTTCAAATAAGCTACTCTGCCGTCTACGGCAGACGATTCCAGTTTAATAAGTACCTCTGCCGTGCACGGCAGAAGGTACCATTTCAAATAAGCTACTCTGCCGTCTACGGCAGACGATTCCAATTCAATAAGTAACTCTGCCGTGCACGGCGGAAGATTCCAATTCTATAAGGAAGTCTGCCGTCTACAAAAGAAGGTTCTTATTCAACAAAGCAACTCTGCCGTCCACGGCAGAAGGTATCATTCCAAATAAGCTACTCTGCCGTCTACGGCAGACGATTCCAATTCAATAAGTACCTCTGCCGTGCACGGCGGAAGATTCCAATTCTATAAGGAAGTCTGCCGTCTACGGCAGAAGGTTCTTATTCAACAAAGCATTTCTGCCGTCCACGGCATAAGTTTTAATTCAAAAAAGTAACTCTGCCGTTCACGGCAAAAGATACCATTTCAAATAAGCTACTCTGCCGTCTACGGCGGACGATTCCAATTTGATAAGTCACACAGCCGTGCACGGCAGAAGATTCCAATTCAACAAAGCAACTCTGCCGTCCACGGCAGAAGTTTTAATTCAAAAAAGCAACTCTGCCATCCACGGCAGAAGGTATCATTTCAAATAAGCAACTCTGCCGTCTACGGCAGACGAGTCTAATTCAATAAGTAACTCTGCCGTGCACGGCGGAGAATTCCAATTCTATAAGGAAGTCTGCCGTCTACGGCAGAAGGTTCTTATTCAACAAAGCAACTCTGCCGTCCACGGCATAAGTTTTAATTCAAAAAAGCAACTCAGCCGTCTACGGCAGAAGTTTTAATTCAAAAAAGCAACTCTGCCGTCCACGGCAGAAGGTATCATTTCAAATAAGCTACTCTGCCGTCTACGGCAGACGATTCCAGTTTAATAAGTACCTCTGCCGTGCACGGCAGAAGGTACCATTTCAAATAAGCTACTCTGCCGTCTACGGCAGACGATTCCAATTCAATAAGTAACTCTGCCGTGCACGGCGGAAGATTCCAATTCTATAAGGAAGTCTGCCGTCTACGGCAGAAGGTTCTTATTCAACAAAGCAACTCTGCCGTCCACGGCAGAAGTTTTAGTTCAAAAAAGCAACTCTGCCGTCCACGGCAGAAGGTATCATTCCAAATAAGCTTCTCTGCCGTCTACGGCAGACGATTCCAATTCAATAAGTACCTCTGCCGTGCACGGCGGAAGATTCCAATTCAAAAAAGCAACTCTGCCGTCTACGGCAGACGATTCCAATTCAATAAGAAACTCTGCCGTGCACGGCGGAAGATTCCAATTCTATAAGGAAGTCTGCCGTCTACGGCAGAAGGTTCTTATTCAACAAAGCAACTCTGCCGTCCACGGCATAAGTTTTAATTCAAAAAAGCAACTCAGCCGTCCACGGCAGAAGTTTTAATTCAAAAATGCAACTCTGCCGTCCACGGCAGAAGGTATCATTTCAAATAAGCTACTCGGCCGTCTACGGCAGACGATTCCAGTTTAATAAGTACCTCTGCCGTGCACGGCAGAAGGTACCATATAAATTAAGCTACTCTGCCGTCTACGGCAGACGATTCCAATTCAATAAGTAACTTTGCCGTGCACGGCGGAAGATTCCAATTCTATAAGGAAGTCTGCCGTCTACGGCAGAAGGTTCTTATTCAACAAAGCAACTCTGCCGTCCACGGCAGAAGTTTAAGTTCAAAAAAGCAACTCTGCCCTCCACAGCAGAAGGTATCATTCCAAATAAGCTACTCTGCCGTCTACGGCAGACGATTCCAATTCAATAAGTACCTCTGCCGTGCACGGCGGAAGATTCCAATTCAAAAAAGCAACTCTGCCGTCTACGGCAGACGATTCCAATTCAATAAGTAACTCTGCCGTGCACGGCGGAGAATTCCAATTCTATAAGGAAGTCTGCCGTCTACGGCAGAAGGTTCTTATTCAACAAAGCAACTCTGCCGTCTACGGCATAAGTTTTAATTCAAAAAAGTAACTCTGCCGTTCACGGCAAAAGATACCATTTCAAATAAGCTACTCTGCCGTCTACGGCGGACGATTCCAATTTGATAAGTCACACAGCCGTGCACGGCAGAAGATTCCAATTCAACAAAGCAACTCTGCCGTCCACGGCAGAAGTTTTAATTCAAAAAAGCAACTCTGCCATCCACGGCAGAAGGTATCATTTCAAATAAGCAACTCTGCAGTCTACGGCAGACGAGTCTAATTCAATAAGTAACTCTGCCGTGCACGGCGGAGAATTCCAATTCTATAAGGAAGTCTGCCGTCTACGGCAGAAGGTTCTTATTCAACAAAGCAACTCTGCCGTCCACGGCATAAGTTTTAATTCAAAAAAGCAACTCAGCCGTCTACGGCAGAAGTTTTAATTCAAAAAAGCAACTCTGCCGTCCACGGCAGAAGGTATCATTTCAAATAAGCTACTCTGCCGTCTACGGCAGACGATTCCAGTTTAATAAGTACCTCTGCCGTGCACGGCAGAAGGTACCATTTCAAATAAGCTACTCTGCCGTCTACGGCAGACGATTCCAATTCAATAAGTAACTCTGCCGTGCACGGCGGAAGATTCCAATTCTATAAGGAAGTCTGCCGTCTACGGCAGAAGGTTCTTATTCAACAAAGCAACTCTGCCGTCCACGGCAGAAGTTTTAGTTCAAAAAAGCAACTCTGCCGTCCACGGCAGAAGGTATCATTCCAAATAAGCTTCTCTGCCGTCTACGGCAGACGATTCCAATTCAATAAGTACCTCTGCCGTGCACGGCGGAAGATTCCAATTCAAAAAAGCAACTCTGCCGTCTACGGCAGACGATTCCAATTCAATAAGAAACTCTGCCGTGCACGGCGGAAGATTCCAATTCTATAAGGAAGTCTGCCGTCTACGGCAGAAGGTTCTTATTCAACAAAGCAACTCTGCCGTCCACGGCATAAGTTTTAATTCAAAAAAGCAACTCAGCCGTCCACGGCAGAAGTTTTAATTCAAAAATGCAACTCTGCCGTCCACGGCAGAAGGTATCATTTCAAATAAGCTACTCGGCCGTCTACGGCAGACGATTCCAGTTTAATAAGTACCTCTGCCGTGCACGGCAGAAGGTACCATATAAATTAAGCTACTCTGCCGTCTACGGCAGACGATTCCAATTCAATAAGTAACTTTGCCGTGCACGGCGGAAGATTCCAATTCTATAAGGAAGTCTGCCGTCTACGGCAGAAGGTTCTTATTCAACAAAGCAACTCTGCCGTCCACGGCAGAAGTTTAAGTTCAAAAAAGCAACTCTGCCCTCCACAGCAGAAGGTATCATTCCAAATAAGCTACTCTGCCGTCTACGGCAGTCGATTCCAATTCAATAAGTACCTCTGCCGTGCACGGCGGAAGATTCCAATTCAAAAAAGCAACTCTGCCGTCTACGGCAGACGATTCCAATTCAATAAGTAACTCTGCCGTGCACGGCGGAGAATTCCAATTCTATAAGGAAGTCTGCCGTCTACGGCAGAAGGTTCTTATTCAACAAAGCAACTCTGCCGTCTACGGCATAAGTTTTAATTCAAAAAAGTAACTCTGCCGTTCACGGCAAAAGATACCATTTCAAATAAGCTACTCTGCCTTCTACGGCGGACGAATACAATTCAATAAGTAACACTGCCGTGCACGGCGGAAGATTCCAATTCAACAAAGCAACTCTGCCGTCCACGGCAGAAGTTTTAATTCAAAAAAGCAACTCTGCCGTCCACGGCAGAAGGTATCATTTCAAATAAGCTACTCTGCCGTCTACGGCAGACGATTCCAATTAAATAAGTACCTCTGCCGTGCACGGCGGAAGATTCCAATTCAAAAAAGCAACTCTGCCGTCTACGGCAGACGATTCCAATTCAATAAGTAACTCTGCCGTGCACGGCGGAAGATTCCAATTCTATAAGGAAGTCTGCCGTCTACGGCAGAAGGTTCTTATTCAACAAAGCAACTCTGCCGTCCACGGCATAAGTTTTAATTCAAAAAAGTAACTCTGCCGTTCACGGCAAAAGATAGCATTTCAAATAAGCTACTCTGCCGTCTACGGCGGACGATTCCAATTCAATAAGTAACACTGCCGTGCACGGCGGAAGATTCCAATTCAACAAAGCAACTCTGCCGTCCACGGCAGAAGTTTAAATTCAAAAAAGCAACTCTGCCGTCCACGGCAGAAGGTATCATTTCAAATAAGCTACTCTGCCGTCTACGGCAGACGATTCCAATTCAATAAGTACCTCTGCCGTGCACGGCGGAAGATTCCAATTCAAAAAAGCAACTCTGCCGTCTACGGCAGACGATTCCAATTCAATAAGTAACTCTGCCGTGCACGGCGGAGAATTCCAATTCTATAAGGAAGTCTGCCGTCTACGGCAGAAGGTTCTTATTCAACAAAGCAACTCTGCCGTCCACGGCATAAGTTTTAATTCAAAAAAGTAACTCTGCCGTTCACGGCAAAAGGTACCATTTCTAATAAGCTACTCTGCCGTCTACGGCAGACGATTTCAATTTAATAAGTACCTCTGCCGTGCACGGCGGAAGATTCCAATTCAAAAAAGCAACTCTGCCGTCTACGGCAGACGATTCCAATTCAATAAGTAACTCTGCCGTGCACGGCGGAAGATTCCAATTCTATAAGGAAGTCTGCCGTCTACGGCAGAAGTTTCTTATTAAACAAAGCAACTCTGCCGTCCACGGCATAAGTTTTTATTCAAAAAAGTAACTCTGTCGTCCACGGCAGAAGTTTTAGTTCAAAAAAGCAACTCTGCCGTCCACGGCAGAAGGTATCATTCCAACTAAGCTACTCTGCCGTCTACGGCAGACGATTCCAATTCAATAAGTAACTCTGCCGTGCACGGCGGAGAATTCCAATTCTATAAGGAAGTCTGCCGTCTACGGCAGAAGGTTCTTATTCAACAAAGCAACTCTGCCGTCTACGGCATAAGTTTTAAATCAAAAAAGTAACTCTGCCGTTCACGGCAAAAGATACCATTTCAAATAAGCTACTCTGCCGTCTACGGCGGACGATTACAATTCAATAAGTAACACTGCCGTGCACGGCGGAAGATTCCAATTCAACAAAGCAACTCTGCCGTCCACGGCAGAAGTTTTAATTCAAAAAAGCAACTCTGCCGTCCACGGCAGAAGGTATCATTTCAAATAAGCTACTCTGCCGTCTACGGCAGACGATTCCAGTTTAATAAGTACCTCTGCCGTGCACGGCAGAAGGTACCATTTCAAATAAGCTACTCTGCCGTCTACGGCAGACGATTCCAATTCAATAAGTACCTCTGCCGTGCACGGCGGAAGATTCCAATTCAAAAAAGCAACTCTGCCGTCTACGGCAGACGATTCCAATTCAATAAGTAACTCTGCCGTGCACGGCGGAGAATTCCAATTCTATAAGGAAGTCTGCCGTCTACGGCAGAAGGTTCTTATTCAACAAAGCAACTCTGCCGTCCACGGCATAAGTTTTAATTCAAAAAAGTAACTCTGCCGTTCACGGCAAAAGGTACCATTTCTAATAAGCTACTCTGCCGTCTACGGCAGACGATTTCAATTTAATAAGTACCTCTGCCGTGCACGGCGGAAGATTCCAATTCAAAAAAGCAACTCTGCCGTCTACGGCAGACGATTCCAATTCAATAAGTAACTCTGCCGTGCACGGCGGAAGATTCCAATTCTATAAGGAAGTCTGCCGTCTACGGCAGAAGTTTCTTATTAAACAAAGCAACTCTGCCGTCCACGGCATAAGTTTTTATTCAAAAAAGTAACTCTGTCGTCCACGGCAGAAGTTTTAGTTCAAAAAAGCAACTCTGCCGTCCACGGCAGAAGGTATCATTCCAACTAAGCTACTCTGCCGTCTACGGCAGACGATTCCAATTCAATAAGTAACTCTGCCGTGCACGGCGGAGAATTCCAATTCTATAAGGAAGTCTGCCGTCTACGGCAGAAGGTTCTTATTCAACAAAGCAACTCTGCCGTCTACGGCATAAGTTTTAAATCAAAAAAGTAACTCTGCCGTTCACGGCAAAAGATACCATTTCAAATAAGCTACTCTGCCGTCTACGGCGGACGATTACAATTCAATAAGTAACACTGCCGTGCACGGCGGAAGATTCCAATTCAACAAAGCAACTCTGCCGTCCACGGCAGAAATTTTAATTCAAAAAAGCAACTCTGCCGTCCACGGCAGAAGGTATCATTTCAAATAAGCTACTCTGCCGTCTACGGCAGACGATTCCAGTTTAATAAGTACCTCTGCCGTGCACGGCAGAAGGTACCATTTCAAATAAGCTACTCTGCCGTCTACGGCAGACGATTCCAATTCAATAAGTACCTAACTCTGCCGTGCACGGCGGAATATTCCAATTCTATAAGGAAGTCTGCCGTCTACGGAAGAAGGTTCTTATTCAACAAAGCAACTCTGCCGTCCACAGCAGAAGGTATCATTCCAAATAAGCTACTCTGCCGTCTACGGCAGACGATTCCAATTCAATAAGTACCTCTGCCGTGCACGGCGGAAGATTCCAATTCTATAAGGAAGTCTGCCGTCTACGGCAGAAGGTTCTTATTCAACAAAGCATTTCTGCCGTCCACGGCATAAGTTTTAATTCAAAAAAGTAACTCTGCCGTTCACGGCAAAAGATACCATTTCAAATAAGCTACTCTGCCGTCTTCGGCGGACGATTCCAATTTAATAAGTCACACTGCCGTGCACGGCGGAAGATTCCAATTCAACAAAGCAACTCTGCCGTCCACGGCAGAAGTTTTAATTCAAAAAAGCAACTCTGCCATCCACGGCAGAAGGTATCATTTCAAATAAGCAACTCTGCCGTCTACGGCAGACGAGTCTAATTCAATAAGTAACTCTGCCGTGCACGGCGGAGAATTCCAATTCTATAAGGAAGTCTGCCGTCTACGGCAGAAGGTTCTTATTCAACAAAGCAACTCTGCCGTCCACGGCATAAGTTTTAATTCAAAAAAGCAACTCAGCCGTCCACGGCAGAAGTTTTAATTCAAAAAAGCAACTCTGCCGTCCACGGCAGAAGGTATCATTTCAAATAAGCTACTCTGCCGTCTACGGCAGACGATTCCAGTTTAATAAGTACCTCTGCCGTGCACGGCAGAAGGTACCATTTCAAATAAGCTACTCTGCCGTCTACGGCAGACGATTCCAATTCAATAAGTAACTCTGCCGTGCACGGCGGAAGATTCCAATTCTATAAGGAAGTCTGCCGTCTACGGCAGAAGGTTCTTATTCAACAAAGCAACTCTGCCGTCCACGGCAGAAGTTTTAGTTCAAAAAAGCAACTCTGCCGTCCACGGCAGAAGGTATCATTTCAAATAAGCTTCTCTGCCGTCTACGGCAGACGATTCCAATTCAATAAGTACCTCTGCCGTGCACGGCGGAAGATTCCAATTCAAAAAAGCAACTCTGCCGTCTACGGCAGACGATTCCAATTCAATAAGAAACTCTGCCGTGCACGGCGGAAGATTCCAATTCTATAAGGAAGTCTGCCGTCTACGGCAGAAGGTTCTTATTCAACAAAGCAACTCTGCCGTCCACGGCATAAGTTTTAATTCAAAAAAGCAACTCAGCCGTCCACGGCAGAAGTTTTAATTCAATAATGCAACTCTGCCGTCCACGGCAGAAGGTATCATTTCAAATAAGCTACTCTGCCGTCTACGGCAGACGATTCCAGTTAAATAAGTACCTCTGCCGTGCACGGCAGAAGGTACCATTTCAAATAAGCTACTCTGCCGTCTACGGCAGACGATTCCAATTCAATAAGTAACTTTGCCGTGCACGGCGGAAGATTCCAATTCTATAAGGAAGTCTGCCGTCTACGGCAGAAGGTTCTTATTCAAAAAAGCAACTCTGCCGTCCACGGCAGAAGTTTTAGTTCAAAAAAGAAACTCTGCCCTCCACAGCAGAAGGTATCATTCCAAATAAGCTACTCTGCCGTCTACGGCAGACGATTCCAATTCAATAAGTACCTCTGCCGTGCACGGCGGAAGATTCCAATTCAAAAAAGCAACTCTGCCGTCTACGGCAGACGATTCCAATTCAATAAGTAACTCTGCCGTGCACGGCGGAGAATTCCAATTCTATAAGGAAGTCTGCCGTCTACGGCAGAAGGTTCTAATTCAACAAAGCAACTCTGCCGTCCACGGCATAAGTTTTAATTCAAAAAAGTAACTCTGCCGTTCACGGCAAAAGGTACCATTTCTAATAAGCTACTCTGCCGTCTACGGCAGACGATTTCAATTCAATAAGTACCTCTGCCGTGCACGGCGGAAGATTCCAATTCAAAAAAGCAACTCTGCCGTCTACGGCAGACGATTCCAATTCAATAAGTAACTCTGCCGTGCACGGCGGAAGATTCCAATTCAATAAGGAAGTCTGCCGTCTACGGCAGAAGGTTCTTATTCAACAAAGCAACTCTGCCGTCCACGGCATAAGTTTTTATTCAAAAAAGTAACTCTGTCGTCCACGGCAGAAGTTTTAGTTCAAAAAAGCAACTCTGCCGTCCACGGCAGAAGGTATCATTCCAACTAAGCTACTCTGCCGTCTACGGCAGACGATTCCAATTCAATAAGTAACTCTGCCGTGCACGGCGGAGAATTCCAATTCTATAAGGAAGTCTGCCGTCTACGGCAGAAGGTTCTTATTCAACAAAGCAACTCTGCCGTCTACGGCATAAGTTTTAATTCAAAAAAGTAACTCTGCCGTTCACGGCAAAAGATACCATTTCAAATAAGCTACTCTGCCGTCTACGGCGGACGAATACAATTCAATAAGTAACACTGCCGTGCACGGCGGAAGATTCCAATTCAACAAAGCAACTCTGCCGTCCACGGCAGAAGTTTTAATTCAAAAAAGCAACTCTGCCGTCCACGGCAGAAGGTATCATTTCAAATAAGCTACTCTGCCGTCTACGGCAGACGATTCCAGTTTAATAAGTACCTCTGCCGTGCACGGCAGAAGGTACCATTTCAAATAAGCTACTCTGCCGTCTACGGCAGACGATTCCAATTCAATAAGTAACTCTGCCGTGCACGGCGGAAGATTCCAATTCTATAAGGAAGTCTGCCGTCTACGGAAGAAGGTTCTTATTCAACAAAGCAACTCTGCCGTCCACGGCAGAAGTTTTAATTCAAAAAAGCAACTCTGCCGTCCACGGCAGAAGGTATCATTTCAAATAAGCTACTCTGCCGTCTACGGCAGACGATTCCAATTCAATAAGTTCCTCTGCCGTGCACGGCGGAAGATTCCAATTCAAAAAAGCAACTCTGCCGTCTACGGTAGACGATTCCAATTCAATAAGTAACTCTGCCGTGCACGGCGGAAGAATACAATTCTATAAGGAAGTCTGCCGTCTACGGCAGAAGGTTCTTATTCAACAAAGCAACTCTGCCGTCCACGGCATAAGTTTTAATTCAAAAAAGCAACTCAGCCGTCCACGGCAGAAGTTTTAATTCAAAAAAGCAACTCTGCCGTCCACGGCAGAAGGTATCATTTCAAATAAGCTACTCTGCCGTCTACGGCAGACGATTCCAGTTTAAAAAACACCTCTGCCGTGCACGGCAGAAGGTACCATTTCAAATAAGCTACTCTGCCGTCTACGGCAGACGATTCCAATTCAATAAGTAACTTTGCCGTGCACGGCGGAAGATTCCAATTCTATAAGGAAGTCTGCCGTCTACGGCAGAAGGTTCTTATTCAACAAAGCAACTCTGCCGTCCACGGCATAAGTTTTAATTCAAAAAAGTAACTCTGCCGTTCACGGCAAAAGAAAGCATTTCAAATAAGCTACTCTGCCGTCTACGGCGGACGATTCCAATTCAATAAGTAACACTGCCGTGCACGGCGGAAGATTCCAATTCAACAAAGCAACTCTGCCGTCCACGGCAGAAGTTTAAATTCAAAAAAGCAACTCTGCCGTCCACGGCAGAAGGTATCATTTCAAATAAGCTACTCTGCCGTCTACGGCAGACGATTCCAATTCAATAAGTACCTCTGCCGTGCACGGCGGAAGATTCCAATTCAAAAAAGCAACTCTGCCGTCTACGGCAGACGATTCCAATTCAATAAGTAACTCTGCCGTGCACGGCGGAAGAATCCAATTCTATAAGGAAGTCTGCCATCTACGGCAGAAGGTTCTTATTCAACAAAGCAACTCTGCCGTCCATGGCATAAGTTTTAATTCAAAAAAGTAACTCTGCCGTTCACGGCAAAAGATACCATTTCAAATAAGCTACTCTGCCGTCTACGGCGGACGATTCCAATTCAATAAGTAACACTGCCGTGCACGGCGGAAGATTCCAATTCATTAAAGCAACTCTGCCGTCCACGGCAGAAGTTTTAATTCAAAAAAGTAACTCTGCCGTTCACGGCAAAAGCTCTATGTATTTGGCGCCAGCAACTGCCCGTGATATGTGTTTAATAATAAAAACCTTGAAGAATACAAGTAGTGTAGGTGTCGATAACATATCGACTGTTGTAATAAAGTATGTCAACGACACGATAGCCAAACATTTAAGCTTCTTGTTAAATCTCTGCATTGACGAAGGTATCTACCCAGACAAACTGAAGATATCTATTGTCAAACCTCTTCTTAAAAAGGGGGATAAGGATAATATTCAAAACTACAGGCCCATATCTCTCATTCCAATAATCTCAAAAATTTTCGAGAAATATATATACAATTGTCTATATAATTACTTTGAAAAATATAATTTATTTTGTGAAGAACAGAAAGGTTTCAGGAAGAATGTAAGCATAAATCTCGCTATTTATGATTTAGTAAATTATGTATTACAATGTATCGACAAACGAACAAGAGTTGTTGCTATCTATACTGATATGACAAAGGCCTTCGATTATGTAGATTATAAGACATTGCTGTACAAACTTGATCATTATGGCATTCGAGGTAAGCCATTAAAACTATTTGAATCCTATCTAACTAACCGCATCCAGTACACTGAAATAACGAGAATAAACCAAAAATCCAGAACTGAAAATAAATTCTTATCAGATCCACGATATGTAACATTTGGCGTACCCCAGGGAAGTGTACTTGGCCCTCTGCTCTTCTTGATATATATCAATGATCTTCCTAAAGCAATCTGTCACCCTATGATCTTGTTCGCCGATGACAGCACATCTATTGTAAAATGTGATAACCCAGTTATGTATGAAAAAGACATTAATAATACATTATCTGACATAATACTATGGTTAAAAAACAATAATCTGAAAATTAATTTGACTAAGACTAACATAATGCACTTTTATCAGCGAATACAACATAATGAGATAAATATAAATTATGAAGCAAATAAAATAGAAACCGTATCAGTAACAAAGTTTTTAGGTCTTAATGTGGATAGTCAACTGACATGGAAATTTCATATAAATGAAGTTAGTAAAAAGCTTAGTAAATCGGCTTTTGCGTTGCGTAAACTATCAAAAATAGTCGACAATCATGCTCTTCTTGTTGCCTACCATGGTCTGGTGGCTTAAACATTGAGATACGGTGTCATATTCTGGGGTAATTCTACGGATAAAGAAACAGCCTTTAAAGCCCAAAAACGGTGTGTTAGAGCAATGTGTAATTTGAAAATAACGGATAGTTGCTCCTCTTATTTTAAATCACTTGGGATTCTTACTCTGCCGTGTCTGTACATTTTGGAAATATCCGTATTTGTGAAATGCAACCCAGCATTGTTAATTAAAACTACTGATACACGCAGACTGCCGACTCGTCCACAGTATCAGTATATGGTACGGAACTTAGAATGTAAAACTGCGCTAATGCGTAAAAGCATACTGGGAATGGCCCCCAGAATCTATAATAAAATTCCTATAAGCATAAGAACTTTAGACATTGTACTCTTTAAGAAAAACTTGACGAAATTATTAATCAGAAAATGCTATTACAGTACGCAAGACTTTTAAAATGACTCTGACATGTAACATTACTAATTATTAATCATTAATATATTGGCCATTCGACATGCATTTATTTAAATTATACAAAATGACAATTGCTACTTATTTAATTATTTAATCTTTTATTGATGTCTATTTTTTTGTTTATACTGTATTCGCAAGTTACTATTTAAATTATGATTCCCGTTTTTTATGTGACATTGATATTTGCATGCCAACAGGCAAAACATAGTGATACTAGATTGTAATTTTCTCCAGCTGTATTTTCTACCTATGTTTGACAAATAAATGATTGATTGATTGATTGATTGAAAAGGTACCATTTCAAATAAGCTACTCTGCCGTCCACGGCAGACGATTCCAATTCAATTAGTAACTCTGCCGTGCACGGCGAAAGATTCCAATTCTATAAGGAAGTCTGCCGTCTACGGCAAAAGGTTCTTATTCAACAAAGCAACTCTGCCGTCCACGGCAGAAGTTTTAATTCAAAAAAGTAACTCTGCCGTTCACGGCAAAAGATAGCATTTCAAATAAGCTACTCTGCCGTCTACGGCGGACGATTCCAATTCAATAAGTAACACTGCCGTGCACGGCGGAAGATTCCAATTCAACAAAGCAACTCTGCCGTCCACGGCAGAAGTTTAAATTCAAAAAAGCAACTCTGCCGTCCACGGCAGAAGGTATCATTTCAAATTAGCTACTCTGCCGTCTACGGCAGACGATTCCAATTCAATAAGTACCTCTGCCGTGCACGGCGGAAGATTCCAATTCAAAAAAGCAACTCTGCCGTCTACGGCAGACGATTCCAATTCAATAAGTAACTCTGCCGTGCACGGCGGAGAATTTCAATTCTATAAAGAAGTCTGCCGTCTACGGCAGAAGGTTCTTATTCAACAAAGCAACTCTGCCGTCCACGGCATAAGTTTTAATTCAAAAAAGTAACTCTGCCGTTCACGGCAAAAGGTACCATTTCTAATAAGCTACTCTGCCGTCTACGGCAGACGATTTCAATTCAATAAGTACCTCTGCCGTGCACGGCGGAAGATTCCAATTCAAAAAAGCAACTCTGCCGTCTACGGCAGACGATTCCAATTCAATAAGTAACTCTGCCGTGCACGGCGGAAGATTCCAATTATATAAGGAAGTCTGCCGTCTACGGCAGAAGTTTCTTATTAAACAAAGCAACTCTGCCGTCCACGGCATAAGTTTTTATTCAAAAAAGTAACTCTGTCGTCCACGGCAGAAGTTTTAGTTCAAAAAAGCAACTCTGCCGTCCACGGCAGAAGGTATCATTCCAACTAAGCTACTCTGCCGTCTACGGCAGACGATTCCAATTCAATAAGTAACTCTGCCGTGCACGGCGGAGAATTCCAATTCTATAAGGAAGTCTGCCGTCTACGGCAGAAGGTTCTTATTCAACAAAGCAACTCTGCCGTCTACGGCATAAGTTTTAAATCAAAAAAGTAACGCTGCCGTTCACGGCAAAAGATACCATTTCAAATAAGCTACTCTGCCGTCTACGGCGGACGATTACAATTCAATAAGTAACACTGCCGTGCACGGCGGAAGATTCCAATTCAACAAAGCAACTCTGCCGTCCACGGCAGAAGTTTTAATTCAAAAAAGCAACTCTGCCGTCCACGGCACAAGGTATCATTTCAAATAAGCTACTCTGCCGTCTACGGCAGACGATTCCAGTTTAATAAGTACCTCTGCCGTGCACGGCAGAAGGTACCATTTCAAATAAGCTACTCTGCCGTCTACGGCAGACGATTCCAATTCAATAAGTAACTCTGCCGTGCACGGCGGAAGATTCCAATTCTATAAGGAAGTCTGCCGTCTACAAAAGAAGGTTCTTATTCAACAAAGCAACTCTGCCGTCCACGGCAGAAGGTATCATTCCAAATAAGCTACTCTGCCGTCTACGGCAGACGATTCCAATTCAATAAGTACCTCTGCCGTGCACGGCGGAAGATTCCAATTCTATAAGGAAGTCTGCCGTCTACGGCAGAAGGTTCTTATTCAACAAAGCATTTCTGCCGTCCACGGCATAAGTTTTAATTCAAAAAAGTAACTCTGCCGTTCACGGCAAAAGATACCATTTCAAATAAGCTACTCTGCCGTCTACGGCGGACGATTCCAATTTGATAAGTCACACAGCCGTGCACGGCAGAAGATTCCAATTCAACAAAGCAACTCTGCCGTCCACGGCAGAAGTTTTAATTCAAAAAAGCAACTCTGCCATCCACGGCAGAAGGTATCATTTCAAATAAGCAACTCTGCCGTCTACGGCAGACGAGTCTAATTCAATAAGTAACTCTGCCGTGCACGGCGGAGAATTCCAATTCTATAAGGAAGTCTGCCGTCTACGGCAGAAGGTTCTTATTCAACAAAGCAACTCTGCCGTCCACGGCATAAGTTTTAATTCAAAAAAGCAACTCAGCCGTCTACGGCAGAAGTTTTAATTCAAAAAAGCAACTCTGCCGTCCACGGCAGAAGGTATCATTTCAAATAAGCTACTCTGCCGTCTACGGCAGACGATTCCAGTTTAATAAGTACCTCTGCCGTGCACGGCAGAAGGTACCATTTCAAATAAGCTACTCTGCCGTCTACGGCAGACGATTCCAATTCAATAAGTAACTCTGCCGTGCACGGCGGAAGATTCCAATTCTATAAGGAAGTCTGCCGTCTACGGCAGAAGGTTCTTATTCAACAAAGCAACTCTGCCGTCCACGGCAGAAGTTTTAGTTCAAAAAAGCAACTCTGCCGTCCACGGCAGAAGGTATCATTCCAAATAAGCTTCTCTGCCGTCTACGGCAGACGATTCCAATTCAATAAGTACCTCTGCCGTGCACGGCGGAAGATTCCAATTCAAAAAAGCAACTCTGCCGTCTACGGCAGACGATTCCAATTCAATAAGAAACTCTGCCGTGCACGGCGGAAGATTCCAATTCTATAAGGAAGTCTGCCGTCTACGGCAGAAGGTTCTTATTCAACAAAGCAACTCTGCCGTCCACGGCATAAGTTTTAATTCAAAAAAGCAACTCAGCCGTCCACGGCAGAAGTTTTAATTCAAAAATGCAACTCTGCCGTCCACGGCAGAAGGTATCATTTCAAATAAGCTACTCGGCCGTCTACGGCAGACGATTCCAGTTTAATAAGTACCTCTGCCGTGCACGGCAGAAGGTACCATATAAATTAAGCTACTCTGCCGTCTACGGCAGACGATTCCAATTCAATAAGTAACTTTGCCGTGCACGGCGGAAGATTCCAATTCTATAAGGAAGTCTGCCGTCTACGGCAGAAGGTTCTTATTCAACAAAGCAACTCTGCCGTCCACGGCAGAAGTTTAAGTTCAAAAAAGCAACTCTGCCCTCCACAGCAGAAGGTATCATTCCAAATAAGCTACTCTGCCGTCTACGGCAGACGATTCCAATTCAATAAGTACCTCTGCCGTGCACGGCGGAAGATTCCAATTCAAAAAAGCAACTCTGCCGTCTACGGCAGACGATTCCAATTCAATAAGTAACTCTGCCGTGCACGGCGGAGAATTCCAATTCTATAAGGAAGTCTGCCGTCTACGGCAGAAGGTTCTTATTCAACAAAGCAACTCTGCCGTCTACGGCATAAGTTTTAATTCAAAAAAGTAACTCTGCCGTTCACGGCAAAAGATACCATTTCAAATAAGCTACTCTGCCGTCTACGGCGGACGATTCCAATTTGATAAGTCACACAGCCGTGCACGGCAGAAGATTCCAATTCAACAAAGCAACTCTGCCGTCCACGGCAGAAGTTTTAATTCAAAAAAGCAACTCTGCCATCCACGGCAGAAGGTATCATTTCAAATAAGCAACTCTGCCGTCTACGGCAGACGAGTCTAATTCAATAAGTAACTCTGCCGTGCACGGCGGAGAATTCCAATTCTATAAGGAAGTCTGCCGTCTACGGCAGAAGGTTCTTATTCAACAAAGCAACTCTGCCGTCCACGGCATAAGTTTTAATTCAAAAAAGCAACTCAGCCGTCTACGGCAGAAGTTTTAATTCAAAAAAGCAACTCTGCCGTCCACGGCAGAAGGTATCATTTCAAATAAGCTACTCTGCCGTCTACGGCAGACGATTCCAGTTTAATAAGTACCTCTGCCGTGCACGGCAGAAGGTACCATTTCAAATAAGCTACTCTGCCGTCTACGGCAGACGATTCCAATTCAATAAGTAACTCTGCCGTGCACGGCGGAAGATTCCAATTCTATAAGGAAGTCTGCCGTCTACGGCAGAAGGTTCTTATTCAACAAAGCAACTCTGCCGTCCACGGCAGAAGTTTTAGTTCAAAAAAGCAACTCTGCCGTCCACGGCAGAAGGTATCATTCCAAATAAGCTTCTCTGCCGTCTACGGCAGACGATTCCAATTCAATAAGTACCTCTGCCGTGCACGGCGGAAGATTCCAATTCAAAAAAGCAACTCTGCCGTCTACGGCAGACGATTCCAATTCAATAAGAAACTCTGCCGTGCACGGCGGAAGATTCCAATTCTATAAGGAAGTCTGCCGTCTACGGCAGAAGGTTCTTATTCAACAAAGCAACTCTGCCGTCCACGGCATAAGTTTTAATTCAAAAAAGCAACTCAGCCGTCCACGGCAGAAGTTTTAATTCAAAAATGCAACTCTGCCGTCCACGGCAGAAGGTATCATTTCAAATAAGCTACTCGGCCGTCTACGGCAGACGATTCCAGTTTAATAAGTACCTCTGCCGTGCACGGCAGAAGGTACCATATAAATTAAGCTACTCTGCCGTCTACGGCAGACGATTCCAATTCAATAAGTAACTTTGCCGTGCACGGCGGAAGATTCCAATTCTATAAGGAAGTCTGCCGTCTACGGCAGAAGGTTCTTATTCAACAAAGCAACTCTGCCGTCCACGGCAGAAGTTTAAGTTCAAAAAAGCAACTCTGCCCTCCACAGCAGAAGGTATCATTCCAAATAAGCTACTCTGCCGTCTACGGCAGTCGATTCCAATTCAATAAGTACCTCTGCCGTGCACGGCGGAAGATTCCAATTCAAAAAAGCAACTCTGCCGTCTACGGCAGACGATTCCAATTCAATAAGTAACTCTGCCGTGCACGGCGGAGAATTCCAATTCTATAAGGAAGTCTGCCGTCTACGGCAGAAGGTTCTTATTCAACAAAGCAACTCTGCCGTCTACGGCATAAGTTTTAATTCAAAAAAGTAACTCTGCCGTTCACGGCAAAAGATACCATTTCAAATAAGCTACTCTGCCTTCTACGGCGGACGAATACAATTCAATAAGTAACACTGCCGTGCACGGCGGAAGATTCCAATTCAACAAAGCAACTCTGCCGTCCACGGCAGAAGTTTTAATTCAAAAAAGCAACTCTGCCGTCCACGGCAGAAGGTATCATTTCAAATAAGCTACTCTGCCGTCTACGGCAGACGATTCCAATTAAATAAGTACCTCTGCCGTGCACGGCGGAAGATTCCAATTCAAAAAAGCAACTCTGCCGTCTACGGCAGACGATTCCAATTCAATAAGTAACTCTGCCGTGCACGGCGGAAGATTCCAATTCTATAAGGAAGTCTGCCGTCTACGGCAGAAGGTTCTTATTCAACAAAGCAACTCTGCCGTCCACGGCATAAGTTTTAATTCAAAAAAGTAACTCTGCCGTTCACGGCAAAAGATAGCATTTCAAATAAGCTACTCTGCCGTCTACGGCGGACGATTCCAATTCAATAAGTAACACTGCCGTGCACGGCGGAAGATTCCAATTCAACAAAGCAACTCTGCCGTCCACGGCAGAAGTTTAAATTCAAAAAAGCAACTCTGCCGTCCACGGCAGAAGGTATCATTTCAAATAAGCTACTCTGCCGTCTACGGCAGACGATTCCAATTCAATAAGTACCTCTGCCGTGCACGGCGGAAGATTCCAATTCAAAAAAGCAACTCTGCCGTCTACGGCAGACGATTCCAATTCAATAAGTAACTCTGCCGTGCACGGCGGAGAATTCCAATTCTATAAGGAAGTCTGCCGTCTACGGCAGAAGGTTCTTATTCAACAAAGCAACTCTGCCGTCCACGGCATAAGTTTTAATTCAAAAAAGTAACTCTGCCGTTCACGGCAAAAGGTACCATTTCTAATAAGCTACTCTGCCGTCTACGGCAGACGATTTCAATTTAATAAGTACCTCTGCCGTGCACGGCGGAAGATTCCAATTCAAAAAAGCAACTCTGCCGTCTACGGCAGACGATTCCAATTCAATAAGTAACTCTGCCGTGCACGGCGGAAGATTCCAATTCTATAAGGAAGTCTGCCGTCTACGGCAGAAGTTTCTTATTAAACAAAGCAACTCTGCCGTCCACGGCATAAGTTTTTATTCAAAAAAGTAACTCTGTCGTCCACGGCAGAAGTTTTAGTTCAAAAAAGCAACTCTGCCGTCCACGGCAGAAGGTATCATTCCAACTAAGCTACTCTGCCGTCTACGGCAGACGATTCCAATTCAATAAGTAACTCTGCCGTGCACGGCGGAGAATTCCAATTCTATAAGGAAGTCTGCCGTCTACGGCAGAAGGTTCTTATTCAACAAAGCAACTCTGCCGTCTACGGCATAAGTTTTAAATCAAAAAAGTAACTCTGCCGTTCACGGCAAAAGATACCATTTCAAATAAGCTACTCTGCCGTCTACGGCGGACGATTACAATTCAATAAGTAACACTGCCGTGCACGGCGGAAGATTCCAATTCAACAAAGCAACTCTGCCGTCCACGGCAGAAGTTTTAATTCAAAAAAGCAACTCTGCCGTCCACGGCAGAAGGTATCATTTCAAATAAGCTACTCTGCCGTCTACGGCAGACGATTCCAGTTTAATAAGTACCTCTGCCGTGCACGGCAGAAGGTACCATTTCAAATAAGCTACTCTGCCGTCTACGGCAGACGATTCCAATTCAATAAGTACCTCTGCCGTGCACGGCGGAAGATTCCAATTCAAAAAAGCAACTCTGCCGTCTACGGCAGACGATTCCAATTCAATAAGTAACTCTGCCGTGCACGGCGGAGAATTCCAATTCTATAAGGAAGTCTGCCGTCTACGGCAGAAGGTTCTTATTCAACAAAGCAACTCTGCCGTCCACGGCATAAGTTTTAATTCAAAAAAGTAACTCTGCCGTTCACGGCAAAAGGTACCATTTCTAATAAGCTACTCTGCCGTCTACGGCAGACGATTTCAATTTAATAAGTACCTCTGCCGTGCACGGCGGAAGATTCCAATTCAAAAAAGCAACTCTGCCGTCTACGGCAGACGATTCCAATTCAATAAGTAACTCTGCCGTGCACGGCGGAAGATTCCAATTCTATAAGGAAGTCTGCCGTCTACGGCAGAAGTTTCTTATTAAACAAAGCAACTCTGCCGTCCACGGCATAAGTTTTTATTCAAAAAAGTAACTCTGTCGTCCACGGCAGAAGTTTTAGTTCAAAAAAGCAACTCTGCCGTCCACGGCAGAAGGTATCATTCCAACTAAGCTACTCTGCCGTCTACGGCAGACGATTCCAATTCAATAAGTAACTCTGCCGTGCACGGCGGAGAATTCCAATTCTATAAGGAAGTCTGCCGTCTACGGCAGAAGGTTCTTATTCAACAAAGCAACTCTGCCGTCTACGGCATAAGTTTTAAATCAAAAAAGTAACTCTGCCGTTCACGGCAAAAGATACCATTTCAAATAAGCTACTCTGCCGTCTACGGCGGACGATTACAATTCAATAAGTAACACTGCCGTGCACGGCGGAAGATTCCAATTCAACAAAGCAACTCTGCCGTCCACGGCAGAAATTTTAATTCAAAAAAGCAACTCTGCCGTCCACGGCAGAAGGTATCATTTCAAATAAGCTACTCTGCCGTCTACGGCAGACGATTCCAGTTTAATAAGTACCTCTGCCGTGCACGGCAGAAGGTACCATTTCAAATAAGCTACTCTGCCGTCTACGGCAGACGATTCCAATTCAATAAGTACCTAACTCTGCCGTGCACGGCGGAATATTCCAATTCTATAAGGAAGTCTGCCGTCTACGGAAGAAGGTTCTTATTCAACAAAGCAACTCTGCCGTCCACAGCAGAAGGTATCATTCCAAATAAGCTACTCTGCCGTCTACGGCAGACGATTCCAATTCAATAAGTACCTCTGCCGTGCACGGCGGAAGATTCCAATTCTATAAGGAAGTCTGCCGTCTACGGCAGAAGGTTCTTATTCAACAAAGCATTTCTGCCGTCCACGGCATAAGTTTTAATTCAAAAAAGTAACTCTGCCGTTCACGGCAAAAGATACCATTTCAAATAAGCTACTCTGCCGTCTTCGGCGGACGATTCCAATTTAATAAGTCACACTGCCGTGCACGGCGGAAGATTCCAATTCAACAAAGCAACTCTGCCGTCCACGGCAGAAGTTTTAATTCAAAAAAGCAACTCTGCCATCCACGGCAGAAGGTATCATTTCAAATAAGCAACTCTGCCGTCTACGGCAGACGAGTCTAATTCAATAAGTAACTCTGCCGTGCACGGCGGAGAATTCCAATTCTATAAGGAAGTCTGCCGTCTACGGCAGAAGGTTCTTATTCAACAAAGCAACTCTGCCGTCCACGGCATAAGTTTTAATTCAAAAAAGCAACTCAGCCGTCCACGGCAGAAGTTTTAATTCAAAAAAGCAACTCTGCCGTCCACGGCAGAAGGTATCATTTCAAATAAGCTACTCTGCCGTCTACGGCAGACGATTCCAGTTTAATAAGTACCTCTGCCGTGCACGGCAGAAGGTACCATTTCAAATAAGCTACTCTGCCGTCTACGGCAGACGATTCCAATTCAATAAGTAACTCTGCCGTGCACGGCGGAAGATTCCAATTCTATAAGGAAGTCTGCCGTCTACGGCAGAAGGTTCTTATTCAACAAAGCAACTCTGCCGTCCACGGCAGAAGTTTTAGTTCAAAAAAGCAACTCTGCCGTCCACGGCAGAAGGTATCATTTCAAATAAGCTTCTCTGCCGTCTACGGCAGACGATTCCAATTCAATAAGTACCTCTGCCGTGCACGGCGGAAGATTCCAATTCAAAAAAGCAACTCTGCCGTCTACGGCAGACGATTCCAATTCAATAAGAAACTCTGCCGTGCACGGCGGAAGATTCCAATTCTATAAGGAAGTCTGCCGTCTACGGCAGAAGGTTCTTATTCAACAAAGCAACTCTGCCGTCCACGGCATAAGTTTTAATTCAAAAAAGCAACTCAGCCGTCCACGGCAGAAGTTTTAATTCAATAATGCAACTCTGCCGTCCACGGCAGAAGGTATCATTTCAAATAAGCTACTCTGCCGTCTACGGCAGACGATTCCAGTTAAATAAGTACCTCTGCCGTGCACGGCAGAAGGTACCATTTCAAATAAGCTACTCTGCCGTCTACGGCAGACGATTCCAATTCAATAAGTAACTTTGCCGTGCACGGCGGAAGATTCCAATTCTATAAGGAAGTCTGCCGTCTACGGCAGAAGGTTCTTATTCAAAAAAGCAACTCTGCCGTCCACGGCAGAAGTTTTAGTTCAAAAAAGAAACTCTGCCCTCCACAGCAGAAGGTATCATTCCAAATAAGCTACTCTGCCGTCTACGGCAGACGATTCCAATTCAATAAGTACCTCTGCCGTGCACGGCGGAAGATTCCAATTCAAAAAAGCAACTCTGCCGTCTACGGCAGACGATTCCAATTCAATAAGTAACTCTGCCGTGCACGGCGGAGAATTCCAATTCTATAAGGAAGTCTGCCGTCTACGGCAGAAGGTTCTAATTCAACAAAGCAACTCTGCCGTCCACGGCATAAGTTTTAATTCAAAAAAGTAACTCTGCCGTTCACGGCAAAAGGTACCATTTCTAATAAGCTACTCTGCCGTCTACGGCAGACGATTTCAATTCAATAAGTACCTCTGCCGTGCACGGCGGAAGATTCCAATTCAAAAAAGCAACTCTGCCGTCTACGGCAGACGATTCCAATTCAATAAGTAACTCTGCCGTGCACGGCGGAAGATTCCAATTCAATAAGGAAGTCTGCCGTCTACGGCAGAAGGTTCTTATTCAACAAAGCAACTCTGCCGTCCACGGCATAAGTTTTTATTCAAAAAAGTAACTCTGTCGTCCACGGCAGAAGTTTTAGTTCAAAAAAGCAACTCTGCCGTCCACGGCAGAAGGTATCATTCCAACTAAGCTACTCTGCCGTCTACGGCAGACGATTCCAATTCAATAAGTAACTCTGCCGTGCACGGCGGAGAATTCCAATTCTATAAGGAAGTCTGCCGTCTACGGCAGAAGGTTCTTATTCAACAAAGCAACTCTGCCGTCTACGGCATAAGTTTTAATTCAAAAAAGTAACTCTGCCGTTCACGGCAAAAGATACCATTTCAAATAAGCTACTCTGCCGTCTACGGCGGACGAATACAATTCAATAAGTAACACTGCCGTGCACGGCGGAAGATTCCAATTCAACAAAGCAACTCTGCCGTCCACGGCAGAAGTTTTAATTCAAAAAAGCAACTCTGCCGTCCACGGCAGAAGGTATCATTTCAAATAAGCTACTCTGCCGTCTACGGCAGACGATTCCAGTTTAATAAGTACCTCTGCCGTGCACGGCAGAAGGTACCATTTCAAATAAGCTACTCTGCCGTCTACGGCAGACGATTCCAATTCAATAAGTAACTCTGCCGTGCACGGCGGAAGATTCCAATTCTATAAGGAAGTCTGCCGTCTACGGAAGAAGGTTCTTATTCAACAAAGCAACTCTGCCGTCCACGGCAGAAGTTTTAATTCAAAAAAGCAACTCTGCCGTCCACGGCAGAAGGTATCATTTCAAATAAGCTACTCTGCCGTCTACGGCAGACGATTCCAATTCAATAAGTTCCTCTGCCGTGCACGGCGGAAGATTCCAATTCAAAAAAGCAACTCTGCCGTCTACGGTAGACGATTCCAATTCAATAAGTAACTCTGCCGTGCACGGCGGAAGAATACAATTCTATAAGGAAGTCTGCCGTCTACGGCAGAAGGTTCTTATTCAACAAAGCAACTCTGCCGTCCACGGCATAAGTTTTAATTCAAAAAAGCAACTCAGCCGTCCACGGCAGAAGTTTTAATTCAAAAAAGCAACTCTGCCGTCCACGGCAGAAGGTATCATTTCAAATAAGCTACTCTGCCGTCTACGGCAGACGATTCCAGTTTAAAAAACACCTCTGCCGTGCACGGCAGAAGGTACCATTTCAAATAAGCTACTCTGCCGTCTACGGCAGACGATTCCAATTCAATAAGTAACTTTGCCGTGCACGGCGGAAGATTCCAATTCTATAAGGAAGTCTGCCGTCTACGGCAGAAGGTTCTTATTCAACAAAGCAACTCTGCCGTCCACGGCATAAGTTTTAATTCAAAAAAGTAACTCTGCCGTTCACGGCAAAAGAAAGCATTTCAAATAAGCTACTCTGCCGTCTACGGCGGACGATTCCAATTCAATAAGTAACACTGCCGTGCACGGCGGAAGATTCCAATTCAACAAAGCAACTCTGCCGTCCACGGCAGAAGTTTAAATTCAAAAAAGCAACTCTGCCGTCCACGGCAGAAGGTATCATTTCAAATAAGCTACTCTGCCGTCTACGGCAGACGATTCCAATTCAATAAGTACCTCTGCCGTGCACGGCGGAAGATTCCAATTCAAAAAAGCAACTCTGCCGTCTACGGCAGACGATTCCAATTCAATAAGTAACTCTGCAGTGCACGGCGGCGAATTCCAATTCTATAAGGAAGTCTGCCGTCTACGGCAGAAGGTTCTTATTCAACAAAGCAACTCTGCCGTCCACGGCATAAGTTTTAATTCAAAAAAGTAACTCTGCCGTTCACGGCAAAAGGTACCATTTCTAATAAGCTACTCTGCCGTCTACGGCAGACGATTTCAATTCAATAAGTACCTCTGCCGTGCACGGCGGAAGATTCCAATTCAAAAAAGCAACTCTGCCGTCTACGGCAGACGATTCCAATTCAATAAGTAACTCTGCCGTGCACGGCGGAAGATTCCAATTCTATAAGGAAGTCTGCCGTCTACGGCAGAAGTTTCTTATTAAACAAAGCAACTCTGCCGTCCACGGCATAAGTTTTTATTCAAAAAAGTAACTCTGTCGTCCACGGCAGAAGTTTTAGTTCAAAAAAGCAACTCTGCCGTCCACGGCAGAAGGTATCATTCCAACTAAGCTACTCTGCCGTCTACGGCAGACGATTCCAATTCAATAAGTAACTCTGCCGTGCACGGCGGAGAATTCCAATTCTATAAGGAAGTCTGCCGTCTACGGCAGAAGGTTCTTATTCAACAAAGCAACTCTGCCGTCTACGGCATAAGTTTTAAATCAAAAAAGTAACTCTGCCGTTCACGGCAAAAGATACCATTTCAAATAAGCTACTCTGCCGTCTACGGCGGACGATTACAATTCAATAAGTCACACTGCCGTGCACGGCGAAAGATTCCAATTCAACAAAGCAACTCTGCCGTCCACGGCAGAAGTTTTAATTCAAAAAAGCAACTCTGCCATCCACGGTAGAAGGTATCATTTCAAATAAGCAACTCTGCCGTCTACGGCAGACGAGTCTAATTCAATAAGTAACTCTGCCGTGCACGGCGGAGAATTCCAATTCTATAAGGAAGTCTGCCGTCTACGGCAGAAGGTTCTTATTCAACAAAGCAACTCTGCCGTCCACGGCATAAGTTTTAATTCAAAAAAGCAACTCAGCCGTCCACGGCAAAAGTTTTATATCAAAAAAGCAACTCTGCCGTCCACGGCAGAAGGTATCATTTCAAATAAGCTACTCTGCCGTCTACGGCAGACGATTCCAGTTTAATAAGTACCTCTGCCGTGCACGGCAGAAGGTACCATTTCAAATAAGCTACTCTGCCGTCTACGGCAGACGATTCCAATTCAATAAGTAACTCTGCCGTGCACGGCGGAAGATTCCAATTCTATAAGGAAGTCTGCCGTCTACGGCAGAAGGTTCTTATTCAACAAAGCAACTCTGCCGTCTACGGCATAAGTTTTAAATCAAAAAAGTAACTCTGCCGTTCACGGCAAAAGATACCATTTCAAATAAGCTACTCTGCCGTCTACGGCGGACGATTACAATTCAATAAGTCACACTGCCGTGCACGGCGAAAGATTCCAATTCAACAAAGCAACTCTGCCGTCCACGGCAGAAGTTTTAATTCAAAAAAGCAACTCTGCCATCCACGGTAGAAGGTATCATTTCAAATAAGCAACTCTGCCGTCTACGGCAGACGAGTCTAATTCAATAAGTAACTCTGCCGTGCACGGCGGAGAATTCCAATTCTATAAGGAAGTCTGCCGTCTACGGAAGAAGGTTCTTATTCAACAAAGCAACTCTGCCGTCCACAGCAGAAGGTATCATTCCAAATAAGCTACTCTGCCGTCTACGGCAGACGATTCCAATTCAATAAGTACCTCTGCCGTGCACGGCGGAAGATTCCAATTCTATAAGGAAGTCTGCCGTCTACGGCAGAAGGTTCTTATTCAACAAAGCATTTCTGCCGTCCACGGCATAAGTTTTAATTCAAAAAAGTAACTCTGCCGTTCACGGCAAAAGATACCATTTCAAATAAGCTACTCTGCCGTCTTCGGCGGACGATTCCAATTTAATAAGTCACACTGCCGTGCACGGCGGAAGATTCCAATTCAACAAAGCAACTCTGCCGTCCACGGCAGAAGTTTTAATTCAAAAAAGCAACTCTGCCATCCACGGCAGAAGGTATCATTTCAAATAAGCAACTCTGCCGTCTACGGCAGACGAGTCTAATTCAATAAGTAACTCTGCCGTGCACGGCGGAGAATTCCAATTCTATAAGGAAGTCTGCCGTCTACGGCAGAAGGTTCTTATTCAACAAAGCAACTCTGCCGTCCACGGCATAAGTTTTAATTCAAAAAAGCAACTCAGCCGTCCACGGCAGAAGTTTTAATTCAAAAAAGCAACTCTGCCGTCCACGGCAGAAGGTATCATTTCAAATAAGCTACTCTGCCGTCTACGGCAGACGATTCCAGTTTAATAAGTACCTCTGCCGTGCACGGCAGAAGGTACCATTTCAAATAAGCTACTCTGCCGTCTACGGCAGACGATTCCAATTCAATAAGTAACTCTGCCGTGCACGGCGGAAGATTCCAATTCTATAAGGAAGTCTGCCGTCTACGGCAGAAGGTTCTTATTCAACAAAGCAACTCTGCCGTCCACGGCAGAAGTTTTAGTTCAAAAAAGCAACTCTGCCGTCCACGGCAGAAGGTATCATTTCAAATAAGCTTCTCTGCCGTCTACGGCAGACGATTCCAATTCAATAAGTACCTCTGCCGTGCACGGCGGAAGATTCCAATTCAAAAAAGCAACTCTGCCGTCTACGGCAGACGATTCCAATTCAATAAGAAACTCTGCCGTGCACGGCGGAAGATTCCAATTCTATAAGGAAGTCTGCCGTCTACGGCAGAAGGTTCTTATTCAACAAAGCAACTCTGCCGTCCACGGCATAAGTTTTAATTCAAAAAAGCAACTCAGCCGTCCACGGCAGAAGTTTTAATTCAATAATGCAACTCTGCCGTCCACGGCAGAAGGTATCATTTCAAATAAGCTACTCTGCCGTCTACGGCAGACGATTCCAGTTAAATAAGTACCTCTGCCGTGCACGGCAGAAGGTACCATTTCAAATAAGCTACTCTGCCGTCTACGGCAGACGATTCCAATTCAATAAGTAACTTTGCCGTGCACGGCGGAAGATTCCAATTCTATAAGGAAGTCTGCCGTCTACGGCAGAAGGTTCTTATTCAAAAAAGCAACTCTGCCGTCCACGGCAGAAGTTTTAGTTCAAAAAAGAAACTCTGCCCTCCACAGCAGAAGGTATCATTCCAAATAAGCTACTCTGCCGTCTACGGCAGACGATTCCAATTCAATAAGTACCTCTGCCGTGCACGGCGGAAGATTCCAATTCAAAAAAGCAACTCTGCCGTCTACGGCAGACGATTCCAATTCAATAAGTAACTCTGCCGTGCACGGCGGAGAATTCCAATTCTATAAGGAAGTCTGCCGTCTACGGCAGAAGGTTCTAATTCAACAAAGCAACTCTGCCGTCCACGGCATAAGTTTTAATTCAAAAAAGTAACTCTGCCGTTCACGGCAAAAGGTACCATTTCTAATAAGCTACTCTGCCGTCTACGGCAGACGATTTCAATTCAATAAGTACCTCTGCCGTGCACGGCGGAAGATTCCAATTCAAAAAAGCAACTCTGCCGTCTACGGCAGACGATTCCAATTCAATAAGTAACTCTGCCGTGCACGGCGGAAGATTCCAATTCAATAAGGAAGTCTGCCGTCTACGGCAGAAGGTTCTTATTCAACAAAGCAACTCTGCCGTCCACGGCATAAGTTTTTATTCAAAAAAGTAACTCTGTCGTCCACGGCAGAAGTTTTAGTTCAAAAAAGCAACTCTGCCGTCCACGGCAGAAGGTATCATTCCAACTAAGCTACTCTGCCGTCTACGGCAGACGATTCCAATTCAATAAGTAACTCTGCCGTGCACGGCGGAGAATTCCAATTCTATAAGGAAGTCTGCCGTCTACGGCAGAAGGTTCTTATTCAACAAAGCAACTCTGCCGTCTACGGCATAAGTTTTAATTCAAAAAAGTAACTCTGCCGTTCACGGCAAAAGATACCATTTCAAATAAGCTACTCTGCCGTCTACGGCGGACGAATACAATTCAATAAGTAACACTGCCGTGCACGGCGGAAGATTCCAATTCAACAAAGCAACTCTGCCGTCCACGGCAGAAGTTTTAATTCAAAAAAGCAACTCTGCCGTCCACGGCAGAAGGTATCATTTCAAATAAGCTACTCTGCCGTCTACGGCAGACGATTCCAGTTTAATAAGTACCTCTGCCGTGCACGGCAGAAGGTACCATTTCAAATAAGCTACTCTGCCGTCTACGGCAGACGATTCCAATTCAATAAGTAACTCTGCCGTGCACGGCGGAAGATTCCAATTCTATAAGGAAGTCTGCCGTCTACGGAAGAAGGTTCTTATTCAACAAAGCAACTCTGCCGTCCACGGCAGAAGTTTTAATTCAAAAAAGCAACTCTGCCGTCCACGGCAGAAGGTATCATTTCAAATAAGCTACTCTGCCGTCTACGGCAGACGATTCCAATTCAATAAGTTCCTCTGCCGTGCACGGCGGAAGATTCCAATTCAAAAAAGCAACTCTGCCGTCTACGGTAGACGATTCCAATTCAATAAGTAACTCTGCCGTGCACGGCGGAAGAATACAATTCTATAAGGAAGTCTGCCGTCTACGGCAGAAGGTTCTTATTCAACAAAGCAACTCTGCCGTCCACGGCATAAGTTTTAATTCAAAAAAGCAACTCAGCCGTCCACGGCAGAAGTTTTAATTCAAAAAAGCAACTCTGCCGTCCACGGCAGAAGGTATCATTTCAAATAAGCTACTCTGCCGTCTACGGCAGACGATTCCAGTTTAAAAAACACCTCTGCCGTGCACGGCAGAAGGTACCATTTCAAATAAGCTACTCTGCCGTCTACGGCAGACGATTCCAATTCAATAAGTAACTTTGCCGTGCACGGCGGAAGATTCCAATTCTATAAGGAAGTCTGCCGTCTACGGCAGAAGGTTCTTATTCAACAAAGCAACTCTGCCGTCCACGGCATAAGTTTTAATTCAAAAAAGTAACTCTGCCGTTCACGGCAAAAGAAAGCATTTCAAATAAGCTACTCTGCCGTCTACGGCGGACGATTCCAATTCAATAAGTAACACTGCCGTGCACGGCGGAAGATTCCAATTCAACAAAGCAACTCTGCCGTCCACGGCAGAAGTTTAAATTCAAAAAAGCAACTCTGCCGTCCACGGCAGAAGGTATCATTTCAAATAAGCTACTCTGCCGTCTACGGCAGACGATTCCAATTCAATAAGTACCTCTGCCGTGCACGGCGGAAGATTCCAATTCAAAAAAGCAACTCTGCCGTCTACGGCAGACGATTCCAATTCAATAAGTAACTCTGCAGTGCACGGCGGCGAATTCCAATTCTATAAGGAAGTCTGCCGTCTACGGCAGAAGGTTCTTATTCAACAAAGCAACTCTGCCGTCCACGGCATAAGTTTTAATTCAAAAAAGTAACTCTGCCGTTCACGGCAAAAGGTACCATTTCTAATAAGCTACTCTGCCGTCTACGGCAGACGATTTCAATTCAATAAGTACCTCTGCCGTGCACGGCGGAAGATTCCAATTCAAAAAAGCAACTCTGCCGTCTACGGCAGACGATTCCAATTCAATAAGTAACTCTGCCGTGCACGGCGGAAGATTCCAATTCTATAAGGAAGTCTGCCGTCTACGGCAGAAGTTTCTTATTAAACAAAGCAACTCTGCCGTCCACGGCATAAGTTTTTATTCAAAAAAGTAACTCTGTCGTCCACGGCAGAAGTTTTAGTTCAAAAAAGCAACTCTGCCGTCCACGGCAGAAGGTATCATTCCAACTAAGCTACTCTGCCGTCTACGGCAGACGATTCCAATTCAATAAGTAACTCTGCCGTGCACGGCGGAGAATTCCAATTCTATAAGGAAGTCTGCCGTCTACGGCAGAAGGTTCTTATTCAACAAAGCAACTCTGCCGTCTACGGCATAAGTTTTAAATCAAAAAAGTAACTCTGCCGTTCACGGCAAAAGATACCATTTCAAATAAGCTACTCTGCCGTCTACGGCGGACGATTACAATTCAATAAGTCACACTGCCGTGCACGGCGAAAGATTCCAATTCAACAAAGCAACTCTGCCGTCCACGGCAGAAGTTTTAATTCAAAAAAGCAACTCTGCCATCCACGGTAGAAGGTATCATTTCAAATAAGCAACTCTGCCGTCTACGGCAGACGAGTCTAATTCAATAAGTAACTCTGCCGTGCACGGCGGAGAATTCCAATTCTATAAGGAAGTCTGCCGTCTACGGCAGAAGGTTCTTATTCAACAAAGCAACTCTGCCGTCCACGGCATAAGTTTTAATTCAAAAAAGCAACTCAGCCGTCCACGGCAAAAGTTTTATATCAAAAAAGCAACTCTGCCGTCCACGGCAGAAGGTATCATTTCAAATAAGCTACTCTGCCGTCTACGGCAGACGATTCCAGTTTAATAAGTACCTCTGCCGTGCACGGCAGAAGGTACCATTTCAAATAAGCTACTCTGCCGTCTACGGCAGACGATTCCAATTCAATAAGTAACTCTGCCGTGCACGGCGGAAGATTCCAATTCTATAAGGAAGTCTGCCGTCTACGGCAGAAGGTTCTTATTCAACAAAGCAACTCTGCCGTCTACGGCATAAGTTTTAAATCAAAAAAGTAACTCTGCCGTTCACGGCAAAAGATACCATTTCAAATAAGCTACTCTGCCGTCTACGGCGGACGATTACAATTCAATAAGTCACACTGCCGTGCACGGCGAAAGATTCCAATTCAACAAAGCAACTCTGCCGTCCACGGCAGAAGTTTTAATTCAAAAAAGCAACTCTGCCATCCACGGTAGAAGGTATCATTTCAAATAAGCAACTCTGCCGTCTACGGCAGACGAGTCTAATTCAATAAGTAACTCTGCCGTGCACGGCGGAGAATTCCAATTCTATAAGGAAGTCTGCCGTCTACGGCAGAAGGTTCTTATTCAACAAAGCAACTCTGCCGTCCACGGCATAAGTTTTAATTCAAAAAAGCAACTCAGCCGTCCACGGCAAAAGTTTTAATTCAAAAAAGCAACTCTGCCGTCCACGGCAGAAGGTATCATTTCAAATAAGCTACTCTGCCGTCTACGGCAGACGATTCCAGTTTAATAAGTACCTCTGCCGTGCACGGCAGAAGGTACCATTTCAAATAAGCTACTCTGCCGTCTACGGCAGACGATTCCAATTCAATAAGTAACTCTGCCGTGCACGGCGGAAGATTCCAATTCTATAAGGAAGTCTGCCGTCTACGGCAGAAGGTTCTTATTCAACAAAGCAACTCTGCCGTCCACGGCAGAAGTTTTAGTTCAAAAAAGCAACTCTGCCGTCCACGGCAGAAGATATCATTCCAAATAAGCTTCTCTGCCGTCTACGGCAGACGATTCCAAGTCAATAAGTACCTCTGCCGTGCACGGCGGAAGATTCCAATTCAAAAAAGCAACTCTACCGTCTACGGCAGACGATTCCAATTCAATAAGAAACTCTGCCGTGCACGGCGGAAGATTCCAATTCTATAAGGAAGTCTGCCGTCTACGGCAGAAGGTTCTTATTCAACAAAGCAACTCTGCCGTCCACGGCATAAGTTTTAATTCAAAAAAGCAACTCAGCCGTCCACGGCAGAAGTTTTAATTCAAAAATACAACTCTGCCGTCCACGGCAGAAGGTATCATTTCAAATAAGCTACTCTGCCGTCTACGGCAGACGATTCCAGTTTAATAAGTACCTCTGCCGTGCACGGCAGAAGGTACCATTTCAAATAAGCTACTCTGCCGTCTACGGCAGACGATTCCAATTCAATAAGTAACTTTGCCGTGCACGGCGGAAGATTCCAATTCTATAAGGAAGTCTGCCGTCTACGGCAGAAGGTTCTTATTCAACAAAGCAACTCTGCCGTCCACGGCAGAAGTTTAAGTTCAAAAAAGAAACTCTGCCCTCCACAGCAGAAGGTATCATTCCAAATAAGCTACTCTGCCGTCTACGGCAGACGATTCCAATTCAATAAGTACCTCTGCCGTGCACGGCGGAAGATTCCAATTCAAAAAAGCAACTCTGCCGTCTACGGCAGACGATTCCAATTCAATAAGTAACTCTGCCGTGCACGGCGGAGAATTCCAATTCTATAAGGAAGTCTGCCGTCTACGGCAGAAGGTTCTAATTCAACAAAGCAACTCTGCCGTCCACGGCATAAGTTTTAATTCAAAAAAGTAACTCTGCCGTTCACGGCAAAAGGTACCATTTCTAATAAGCTACTCTGCCGTCTACGGCAGACGATTTCAATTCAATAAGTACCTCTGCCGTGCACGGCGGAAGATTCCAATTCAAAAAAGCAACTCTGCCGTCTACGGCAGACGATTCCAATTCAATAAGTAACTCTGCCGTGCACGGCGGAAGATTCCAATTCAATAAGGAAGTCTGCCGTCTACGGCAGAAGGTTCTTATTAAACAAAGCAACTCTGCCGTCCACGGCATAAGTTTTTATTCAAAAAAGTAACTCTGTCGTCCACGGCAGAAGTTTTAGTTCAAAAAAGCAACTCTGCCGTCCACGGCAGAAGGTATCATTCCAACTAAGCTACTCTGCCGTCTACGGCAGACGATTCCAATTCAATAAGTAACTCTGCCGTGCACGGCGGAGAATTCCAATTCTATAAGGAAGTCTGCCGTCTAGGGCAGAAGGTTCTTATTCAACAAAGCAACTCTGCCGTCTACGGCATAAGTTTTAATTCAAAAAAGTAACTCTGCCGTTCACGGCAAAAGATACCATTTCAAATAAGCTACTCTGCCGTCTACGGCGGACGAATACAATTCAATAAGTAACACTGCCGTGCACGGCGGAAGATTCCAATTCAACAAAGCAACTCTGCCGTCCACGGCAGAAGTTTTAATTCAAAAAAGCAACTCTGCCGTCCACGGCAGAAGGTATCATTTCAAATAAGCTACTCTGCCGTCTACGGCAGACGATTCCAATTAAATAAGTACCTCTGCCGTGCACGGCGGAAGATTCCAATTCAAAAAAGCAACTCTGCCGTCTACGGCAGACGATTCCAATTCAATAAGTAACTCTGCCATGCACGGCGGAAGATTCCAATTCTATAAGGAAGTCTGCCGTCTACGGCAGAAGGTTCTTATTCAACAAAGCAACTTTGCCGTCCACGGCATAAGTTTTAATTCAAAAAAGTAACTCTGCCGTTCACGGCAAAAGATAGCATTTCAAATAAGCTACTCTGCCGTCTACGGCGGACGATTCCAATTCAATAAGTAACACTGCCGTGCACGGCGGAAGATTCCAATTCAACAAAGCAACTCTGCCGTCCACGGCAGAAGTTTAAATTCAAAAAAGCAACTCTGCCGTCCACGGCAGAAGGTATCATTTCAAATAAGCTACTCTGCCGTCTACGGCAGACGATTCCAATTCAATAAGTACCTCTGCCGTGCACGGCGGAAGATTCCAATTCAAAAAAGCAACTCTGCCGTCTACGGCAGACGATTCCAATTCAATAAGTAACTCTGCCGTGCACGGCGGAGAATTCCAATTCTATAAGGAAGTCTGCCGTCTACGGCAGAAGGTTCTTATTCAACAAAGCAACTCTGCCGTCCACGGCATAAGTTTTAATTCAAAAAAGTAACTCTGCCGTTCACGGCAAAAGGTACCATTTCTAATAAGCTACTCTGCCGTCTACGGCAGACGATTTCAATTCAATAAGTACCTCTGCCGTGCACGGCGGAAGATTCCAATTCAAAAAAGCAACTCTGCCGTCTACGGCAGACGATTCCAATTCAATAAGTAACTCTGCCGTGCACGGCGGAAGATTCCAATTCTATAAGGAAGTCTGCCGTCTACGGCAGAAGTTTCTTATTAAACAAAGCAACTCTGCCGTCCACGGCATAAGTTTTTATTCAAAAAAGTAACTCTGTCGTCCACGGCAGAAGTTCTAGTTCAAAAAAGCAACTCTGCCGTCCACGGCAGAAGGTATCATTCCAACTAAGCTACTCTGCCGTCTACGGCAGACGATTCCAATTCAATAAGTAACTCTGCCGTGCACGGCGGAGAATTCCAATTCTATAAGGAAGTCTGCCGTCTACGGCAGAAGGTTCTTATTCAACAAAGCAACTCTGCCGTCTACGGCATAAGTTTTAAATCAAAAAAGTAACATTGCCGTTCACGGAAAAAGATACCATTTCAAATAAGCTACTCTGCCGTCTACGGCAGACTACCTTCTGCCGTGGACGGCAGAGTTGCTTTTTTGCATTAAAACTTCTGTCGTGGACGGCAGAGTTGCTTTGTTGAATTGGAATCTTCCGCCGTGCACGGCAGTGTTACTTATTGAATTGGAATCGTCCGCCGTAGACGTCAGAGTAGCTCATTTGAAATGGTACCTTCTGCCGTGAACGGCAGAGTATGTATGTATGTATGTAAATACTTTATTGTACACAAGACACAGGTAAAAATACAGACAAAAAAAAGTTAATTCGGTACAAAGGCGAACTTATCCCTGTAAGGGATCTCTTCCAGTTAACCTTTGAGCAATTGAGTTGAGATCAGGAACAACAAGATAGACAAACTAACACGTGTACAGACGTATTTACCTAGACGCTACAGTAAATTAATCTTAATACATATATATACTACATATAAGTACAAATAAAAATAAATAGTATACACATACTATAACTATATATATATATATATATATAAATATATATATACCTATATATACAAATAAACATTTTTACACAATATACAAACAGTATCCTATTAAATCACAAGTCGTTGGAGAGCCACAACTTTTTCAACTTTTCTTTGAGTAATGCCACAGACTGGGACTGTCTAAAGGACAACGGCAAGCCATTCCACAACTTCACAGCGCGCACCGTGAAAGACTTAGAATAAGCGCGCGTCTTATTAGACGGTAATGCAAGGGTGAGGTTAGCGTGAGACCGCAGGCGGTGATTACTGCCATCAGCCATATAAGTAAAACGTTCAGACAAATAATGTGGAGAAGCAGGATTGAAGAGTACGTTAAAAAGCAAGGAGAGGATGTGCACGTCTCTGCGCCGACGGATCGGTAACCAGCCGAGCTGAGAACGAGATTCAGAGATGTGGTCGTATTTGCGCAGGCCAAATATATATCTTACACAGACATTTTGTAATCGCTCAAGTTTTCCAAGCAGTTCCTCTTTGAGATCTAAAAATGCTATGTCACCATAGTCTAAAAGAGGAAGTAAAAGAGATTGGGCAAGGGTCATCTTAGTATGGAAAGGGAGAAAATTCTGCAAACGCCTTAGGGAGTGGACGGAGGCAAACATCTTTTGACTTACCTCAGCAACATGGGGAGACCAAGAGAGCGTCTGATCAATGGTGATACCCAGATTCCTGACGGTAGAGGCAAAAGGAATGACAGTCCCATCAAAAAGCACGTCTGGAATCACCCCTTCCGAGAGTATACTTATGTAGTAAGGACTACCAATGACAATCGCTTGCGATTTCTTCGCATTCACTTTTAAACCGTAGTTGCACGCCCAACACCGTATAAATTCCAGATCACTGTTAATTTGACGAATTAGGGATGGAAACTCCTCAATACTAGCCGCTGCATAGATCTGTAGGTCATCTGCATACAGATGATAAGACGATCTAAGGGACTCGGTAATACCATTTATAAATATTGAAAAAAGAAGCGGCGAAAGCACCCCTCCCTGCGGGACACCAGCGGAAAGTTCGCACCATTCGGACATCTTGTCATCGATCCTAACGCGCTGGCGCCTGCCAAATAGGTAGTCACGAAACCATGACAATGAACTTTGACAAAGATTGAGTTTGTGGAGTATGCCAAGAAGTATATCAAAGTCCACTGTGTTGAAGGCACTACTAAAGTCAAGGAGGACTAGGACAGTGAGCTTTTTGCACTCAATATTATGGCGAATGTCATCGGTGACCTTAACCAAAGCGGTGACGGTGCTATGCCCGGGACGGAATCCGGATTGGAGAGGATTGAGCAAGGAATGCCTATTGAGGTGGGAAAGGAGACGACGATTCACATAATGCTCAATAACTTTAGACAAAATGGGCAGGATGGATATGGGACGATAATCGGAGAAATGAACAGGAATTGAGGTTTTGGGAAGCGGTATTACATGCGCATCCTTCCACGATGAAGGAAAAGTGCCAGAGGATAGGGAAAAGTTAATAATTACAGAGAGGATGGGAGCAATGAAATCCGCCACGAGCATAAGCATATCCACGCCGAGGCTATCTTCACCGACGGCCTTCGTCTTGATAGACTTGAGGATGGCAAATGTTTCTTGCGGTGAAATATCTACAAATTCAAAAGGAGGTACGTCGGGGTGTGTGGCATTCGAAAGAAAGGATAAGGTTGACTGTTTAATGGGAGGGCTAAGAGTAACCGGCGAGGCACTGAAATGGGTATTGATAGCGTCTAAATCAAGATTGCTGGAAGAATTTTGTTGAGTTTTGCCCACCCCAAGTGACTTCAAGAATTTCCACAACTTTGCAGGAGGACACTCCTCGATAGACTTGTGGATATAGCAACGTCTCGCGTTCCTACAGACCTTATTACAGCGGTTTCGTAATGACAAGTATTTCCGGTGGTTTACATCCGAGGGATCACGCCGAAAGCTAACGCGCGCCCTGTCACGTCTCGCCATTAGTAACTTAATGTCCGATGTTAGCCACGGAGCAGGATAGTGCTTAACCCGCATTGGTTTTAACGGAGCGTGCTTGTCGAAAATCGCAAGCAATATGTCATTGAAAGCCCCCACCTTCTGATCAATGTCTACAAGACTCTCAACTCGTTGCCAGTCAACACAAGAAATGTCAGCATAGAGCGCCTGCAGATCTACGTCCCTAAGATTCCTACGCATCATTATTTTGTGTTTTCTCTTTGGTGGACGGATATTAAACGATGCGTGGACCAGGTCATGGTTTGAAAAACCGGCAGCGCAGAACTGCCCATGGAATGAAACTAAGTCTGGCGAAGATGTTAAAATAATGTCTAAAAGTGAAGGAGGACCGTTATGTGGGAAATGAGTGGCTTTAAGCGGTAAAATACTTAGATTTAGAGAAGTTGAAAGAGATTGAAGTTTGGACGTACGATGGTCGTTTTTGAGCAAGCAGGTGTTAAAGTCGCCCATAATAATGCTATGGTCATACTGTGGGGTCAAATCAACAAGGGTACTATAAAGGGAGTCAAAATAATTTATATTAGAGGACGGGCTATAAAAAACGCCTAGAAGAATTTTGGTATGGTGCAAAGCAATTTGAAGAAAAAGATACTCAGGAGAGTTCGAGTAGACTGTTGGAGATTGAGCTACTACCTGGTCTGGCAAGCGAGGTTACTTTTTATATAGATGGCCACACCGCCTCCACGAATGGTGCCCGATCCGCCATTGCCAGCGCCGGTCCTATCGTTACGAATTAAGCAGTACCCTGGTAAAGGATAAAGTGTAGAAGGAAGTGAAGGTTTAAGCCACGACTCAGAAATAAGAATCGCGTGTATGTTTGTGTTGGAGCTAAAAGAATTAAGAAGTTCAGGATAATGTGCCGGAATACTCTGAGCATTGATGTGGACGACGTTAAAATTTTTCACGGCTGAATCGAAGGTAGAATGCAATCGATCGCTCAGATCAGGCATATCAGAGGCATCACTCAAAGAATCGTAAAAGCTTGATGACGAAAGAGAAAAGAAATCGGTATCGATACTGGCATTAAAGACGTCTGACATGTGAGTATTAACGGATACTAAATATATAATAACAAAATATGCAAAATAATATATACAAAATAAATAATTAAATCAACTAAAAGTTAAATCTAACCACGTATCACCTCATATGCTCGCCAGCAGCTGATATTTAAAACAATTTAAAACATGTATACTACTAATACGCTAAAAGAAACAAAAAAACATCATTTAATGACGAGGAGAGAACACGAAACATAAATAATAGAAAAATACTCCTCACAACAGCAGAAACTAAACGCCAATGACATTTCACATGACAGTGACACGAGAAAATGACAACCGTTGGATGTTCTAAGTCCTACGTCACCGTCAGATTATTAGAAATTACCTACATTATAAAAACAATAGAAACAAAAAGAAAGTGAAACAATACAAATCAAGACAGAAATATCACTGATTGGAAAACAGATTAAAACACATTCACCTCAAGGCACCACCTGTTTAGCGAACCGGCCGGTTGTAGATCGAGCAGATTTAGCTCGAGGCGCCTGCCCATGCGGCGGCAGAACCTTAGAACCGGTTGCAGGCGCCGCAGACCCCGGCTTCGCCTTCTCCGCTCCGACGATCTCCGCAGCAGCGTCCGGCGCAGGCAGCGCGCGCAGCTCAGCAAGCGTCGTCAGTTTCCGGCGCACCCCATCGTGACACTGCACGACGATACGGCCGTCGCTGGTCCAGCTGCCCTTGACTCCATACTGCTTGCGAGCTTCCAGGAACACGGCATGCCTGCCGCCAGTGAGGAACTCGGAAATAGTCCTGCCCGAGCCCTTAAGCTGTTTCTTTGCGGCCCAAACTTCATCCCGGGTCCTCTGGCAGACAAACTTTAATAGGACAGGCCGAGGCTTGGATTCTGCGTGTACCCTACCTAGCCGGTGACAGGCCAGGAAGGACAGTGCTGACACACCTTCTAGCTTCATACTCTGACGGAGAATATCTGCTACCACCGATGTGACATCTTCATTGGTGGCCTCCGGAATACCATGAAGAAGCAAGATGTTGCAACGGGACCGGGTCTCCATCTCTTCGAGAGTCCTGTGTACTAAGCCCATCTGCACCTGGAGACTCTCTACAGCTTTCCAAATAAAAGTTTTAAATTGTGTGTACTCGCCTATGTCAGAGCCGGTCCCTTGGGTGGCTGGACAGCTCTCAAACGTGGCCATTCTTGATGCAAACATGTCCTTCATTTGATCCATACTCTTTTGTAGTTGCACTAAGTGGTCCATTTCTGTGGTAAATCTGCTTCACTAAGACCACAGTTAGTGACCTTTGGACTCTAGGAGTGTTGTATGTAGATGCAAGGAGAGTGAAAAGAAAGTGGTGATAACAGCTGAGGGTGGCAATATGGTGTTAATTATCACATGTAAGTGCTTATTGTTTTAAAATTACAATAATTGTGATAAATAACATTAAAATTACTGCTCTACCAAAATTTGACGTGTTATTTGTTTGCCTACCCAGCACGAAAAAAACAGAGTTCAGAGTTGCTTTGTTGAATTAAAACTTATGCCTTGGACGACAGAGTTGCTTTGTTGATTAAGAAACTTCTGCCGTGGACGGCAGAGTTGCTTTGTTGAATAAGAAACTTCTGCCGTAAACGGCAGAGTTGCTTTTTTGAATTGAAATCTTCCGCCGTGCACGGCATAGGTACTTTATGAATCAGAATCGTCCGCCGCAGACGGCAGAGTAGTTTATTTAAAATGGAACATTTTGCCGTGGACGGCAGAGTTGCTTTTATAAATTAAAACTTATGCCGTGTACGGCAGTGTTGCTTTGTCGAATAAGAAACTTCTGCCATAGATGGCAGAGATACTTTTATGAATTGGAATCTTCCGCCGTGCACGGCAGGGGTACTTATTGATTTGGAATCGTCCGCCGTAGACGGCAGAGTAGCTTTTAACGGCAGAAGGTATCATTTCAAATAAGCTACTCTGCCGTCAACGGCGGACGATTCCAATTCAATAAGTAACTCTGCCGTGCACGGCGGAAGATTCCAATTCTATAAGGAAATCTGCCGTCTACGGCAGAAGGTTCTCATTCAACAAAGCAACTCTGCCGTCCACGGCAGAAGTTTTAATTCAAAAAAGCAACTCTGCCGTCCACGGCAGAAGGTATTATTTCTAATAAGCTACTCTGCCGTCTACGGCGGATGATTCCAATTCAATAAGTAACTCTGCCGTGCATGGCGGAAGATTTTAATTCAAAAAAGCAACTCTGCCGTCCACGGCAGAAGGTTCTTATTCAACAAAGCAACTCTGCCGTCCACGGCAGAAGTTCGAATTCAAAAAAGCAACTCTGCCGAGAACGTTCCATTTCAAATAAGCTACTCTGTCGTCTACGGCGGACGATTCCCATTCAATAAGTTACTCTGCCGTGCACGGTGGAAGATTCTAATTCAAAAAAGCAACTCTGCCGTCCACGGCAGAAGGTATCATTTCAGATAAGCTACTCTGCCGTCAACGGTGGACGATTCCAATTTAATAAGTACCTCTGCCGTGCATGGCGGAAGATTCCAATTCATAAAAGTATCTCTGCCATCTATGGCAGAAGTTTCTTATTCGACAAAGCAACACTGCCGTACACGGCATAAGTTTTAATTTATAAAAGCAACTCTGCCGTCCACGGCAAAAGGTTCCATTTTAAATAAACTACTCTGCCGTCTGCGGCGGACGATTCCGATTCAAAAAAGCAACTCTGCCGTTTACGGCAGAAGTTTCTTATTCAACAAAGCAACTCTGCCGTCCACGGCAGAAGTTTCTTAATCAACAAAGCAACTCTGTCGTCCAAGGCAAAAGGTTCCATTTTAAAAAAAACTACTCTGCCGTCTGCGGCGGACGATTCCGATTCAAAAAGTACCTATGCCGTGCACGGCGGAAGATTCCAATTCAAAAAAGCAACTCTGCCGTTTACGGCAGAAGTTTCTTATTCAACAAAGCAACTCTGCCGTCCACGGCAGAAGTTTCTTAATCAACAAAGCAACTCTGTCGTCCAAGGCATAAGTTTTAATTCAAAAAAGTAACTCTGCCGTTCACGGCAGAAGGTACCATTTCAAATGAGCTACTCTGACGTCTACGGCGGACGATTCCAATTCAATAAGTCACACTGCCGTGCACGGCGGAAGATTCCAATTCAACAAAGCAACTCTGCCGTCCACGACAGAAGTTTTAATGCAAAAAAGCAACTCTGCCGTCCACGGCAGAAGGTATCATTTCAAATAAGCTACTCTGCCGTCAACGGCAGACGATTCCAATTCAATAAGTAACTCTGCCGTGCACGGCATAAGTTTTATTTCAAAAAAGTAACTCTGCCGTTCACGGCAGAAGGTACCATTTCAAATAAGCTACTATGCCGTCTACGGCAGACGATTCCAATTCAATAAGTAACTCTGCCGTGCACGGCGGAAGATTCCAATTCTATAAGGAAGAAGTCTACGGCAGAAGGTTCTTATTCAACAAAGCAACTCTGCCGACCACGGCAGAAGTTTTAATTTATAAAAGCAACTCTGCCGTCCACGGCAAAAGGTTTCATTTTAAATAAGCTACTCTGCCGTCTACGGCGGATGATTACAAATCAATATGTTCCCCTGCCGTGCATGGCGGAAGATTCCAATTCAAAAAAGCAACTCTGCCGTCTACGCCAGAAGTTTCTTATTCAACAAAGCAACTCTGCCGTCCACGGCAGAAGTTCGAATTCAAAAAAGCAACTCTGCCGAGAACGTTCCATTTCAAATAAGCTACTCTGTCGTCTACGGCGGACGATTCCCATTCAATAAGTAACTCTGCCGTGCACGGTGGAAGATTCTAATTCAAAAAAGCAACTCTGCCGTCCACGGCAGAAGGTTCTTATTTCACAAAGCAACACTGACGTCCATGGCAGAAGTTTTAATTTATAAAAGTAACTCTGCCGTTCACGGCAGAAGGCACCATTTCAAATGAGCTACTCTGCCGTCTACGGCGGACAATTCCAATTCAATAAGTAATACTGCCGTGCACGGCGGAAGATTCCAATTCAACAAAGCAACTCTGCCGTCCACGACAGAAGTTTTGATTCAAAAAAGCAACTCTGCCGTCCACGGCAGAAGGTATCATTTCAAATAAGCTACTCTGCCGTCAACGGCGGACGATTCCAATTTAATAAGTACCTCTGCCGTGCCCGGCAGAAGGTAACATTTCAAATAAGCTACTCTGCCGTCTACGGCGGACGATTCCAAATCAATAAGTACCTCTGCCGTGCTCGGCGGAATATTCCAATTCAACAAAGCAACTCTGCCGTCCACGGCAGAAGGTATCATTTCAAATAAGCTACTCTGCCGTCAACGGCGGACGATTCCAATTTAATAAGTACCTCTGCCGTGCCCGGCAGAAGGTAACATTTCAAATAAGCTACTCTGCCGTCTACGGCGGACGATTCCAAATCAATAAGTACCTCTGCCGTGCTCGGCGGAATATTCCAATTCAACAAAGCAACTCTGCCGTCCACGGCAGAAGTTTTAATTCAAAAAAGCAACTCTGCCGTCCACGGCAGAAGGTATCATTTCAAATAAGCTACTCTGCCGTCAACGTGTAGTGAGGGCACACGGCACAGCTGATGGAAAGTTTATACATATTTTCCATCAGTACTTAATCATAACAAACTGTAACATAATACTTCGACCTCGGCATTCCCACCGGCACATGCGTGGACTTTGTACTATTAACCTTGGTAGCAGTTTCCACTCGTAGGAACACAAGGAAATGCACTAGTATATAAGACCTACATTTTCTCTGAATAAAGACAGTTATTACCCGAGTCTCGACTTATCATTATCTCCTAGAAGTCCTAATACCTCATGGCGACCTTGCCAGGCCTGGCAGGACATTTTGTATAGTGATCCTGCCAGGGCAGGTCGCTTCGCGGCGACCTGCCTTGCGACGATAAATAAAACCAAGCCAAGGCTAGCCAACAAATCAACGCAGCGCATCGACCAACTCTTCGTGGCATCAAGCAAGCAGCACCAGTCAGCACCAGCAACGACCCACGCCACGCCGCGCAGAATACGAAGATCATGGGCAGCCAGTGCGACAAGACGCCGACGCCGTGCGAGATGACCGGCAACTCCACCACAGCTACCCGGTACGGACTCATCAGTCAAAAATACCGCTAGCAGCAGCGTACCACCAGACCCAGAGACCGCTCAACGCTCCGCTACGGCAACCATGGAGCGAGCAGAAGACCACACACCACGAAGAGGAAGCCCGATAAATTTCCACCCACAGTCAACGATAACACGAAGACGTCGAAATCGTATCGTATACTTTTAAATAATCTTAATTTTATTTCTTAAACGTAAATAAGAAAAGTAGCTAAGTAAGAACTACTTTGTTCATAATTATAGGTAAATAATGTGTAAATTTAGTGTCACTAGAATTTAATAAACCCAAGTAAATTTAAATATCGCAATATTACAGACATTCATTTGTTGACAATTATACATTAGCTAGTTATTGGACTGGCCATCTGATAACTTAACAAAAGTCTAATTGATTTAAAAATTACAAAAATAATAAAAGTTAAAAGATAAGTACGTTGAAAAATATAGTTCAAAGTTAGAAAGATCACAAAACACTACAATGAGTTAATCCAGTCTATAACAATAAATGTTTTAATCATTATTTCGGTTCAGTAATCAATATAAAAAAATATATATATATATAAAAAATGAGTAATAAATACCCATTACACCAGTATTAAAATACTGAGAAAAGAAAATAAAAAGAATAATAATAATCATAATGTTATATCATAACACAATAAAATCAACATAAAATCATTATAGACGAATATAGAGTAAATTTCAACATGACTTATAGACATCATCAAGTTATACTCAATTGATAAAAGATTCAGACTCAAAATTATTTATTTAATCAATTAAATTCCAAAAGGTACATAAAACAGTCAGTAATCCAAATTAATATTCATATTATTAAAAAAAATCGTAACCAAAACCCGATTAACTCAAAGTACTAAAATTAGAATAGAGGACCCCCCGCGACATCAAGTAAACACGGCGATAGCAAATACCTGAGAAAACAACGTCACACCCTCGCCGTTGCATCTCTTTCTCTTCGTAACTAAGAACTATATTCTAACTTACAGTCATATGAATAAAGTGCGATTTGCAACAAACAGCTCTATACACATATGGTTTATAAACATGGACGTCAGCCTCAGCGCATAACATACGCGGATTAACACATGGAGCATAGTTACATTCCTTTTTTCTTCTAACCAGACTATGCCTTGTCCAATAATCCCATCAAGTTCAAATAGTAATTTTTTTTATGCATATATAAAAGTCACGTACTTAAATGGCATGACTCATCTTGTGTACAGGATAAAAATTACGGAAATAATATATAAATTATGATATATATACTAAAATTACAATACCAAACGCATAGGAATAACACACCGCTTGATGAATAAAAATTAGGAAATCATACGGTTAAAATTACGGTATCATTATTACTTTGCAATATGCATTTTGAATCTTATAGCTTCTTTAATAGAGTTCATAATAGCACAAGTAAGACGTGTCCTTATGACACGCGACAGCTGATATTACAGCCCGAATTACACATTTTATATAAAGCTTCGTGCATTATTTTAGAGACTTACATTCAAGTTACAATTAAATGTATTTTTTTTTAACGAACCAATATTATTTTATCAAAAGACCCATATAGAAATTATTTTCATAGGGCACAAATATTCTTAATAATGAGTATAGACCCAAATACCTACAAACACCGAATTTTAACCATATCGTAATAAAATTGTTTCAGCAGATTTAGTAACATCAATTTCCTTAAAATCAGTCTGTATCCGAAAAGGCTAAGACATGTAAGTTTTTCACAGTACGATTAGACTGATCACCTAAAAGTAAATGAAATTCTTATAAGACAATGTTTTCAAGGATCATGCGTAGTAGTGAAACAGAGAATAAGTGAACCTTATTAGCAAAATAAATAATCGCATAGCCTATTATTATTAGGAGCAACAGACTCCGACGGCAGTTTATATACGCGACGACGTATTATTAAATAAGATATATAGTACCGAGACCATGATGCCGATAGGCTAAATGCATAGAAGCAATGCGATAACAAGAGAAAAGTAAAATAATGTCAAAGAAATATATAAAAATAAAAAATAAAAACATTAAAATAAATTAGAATAAAAGGAAAAATGTATATATTCATTTTTGCCAACATTAACACTAGATTATATTTTAATTAGAAAAATAAGCTATTATGTTCATTATATAATATTTTAATTAGGAGAATATGCTATTAATAACAGTATATTCTATTTACGACAAAATAATTGAAAAGAAGAAATACTCAAAATATTAAAATAACGATCAAATTTAAAATGAAAAAAAAAACAATTATAATCATTATATTTCAGTTCAATTAAAAAACCTTATAAAGGAAATAATAAAACTTATAAAAAAAAAAAAAACAACAACAAATACTGGAAAATAAAATCACCATTCTCACAAAAATCTGTCTCAGAACCAATGATCAATTTGCGAGCGAACGAGTTTCCCCCGCAAGGGCATTGGATTCATTTTGAGAACACAAAATATATCGCAAATATACTTTTTGCCAGCATCAAGCGCCATGGCTACCGTGGCACGACAAAAAGTGTATAGGTGATATAAGGGATGCGCCAGGTACAAGCAGGCAAGAAATCTTTGGAACCTAATCGCGATTTGATCGAGCATCAATCGTGAAGGTCTTTAGACACATGGTAAGCATAAAGGGTTAACGTGAGGAAGTGTTAAACGATCTGCCTGATTACACATATACATGTATTGATGTGTGCGCGCTTTATAAATAAACTAAACAGTATCTTGTACCTTGAGCAAATAATTATATTATATGTAATGTAAGGTCGGCCGACCACATAAATGCGTACCCCTCAACAACATTTCATAGCTAAATAAGAGCTGTAGGCCTAGGTACAACAGATTAACCAGGCTACAAGTGAGAAAGAACAGTCCGACAAAAATAAAATAAAATAAAAAAATAATTAAAATGAAATTAAAACTAATAAATAAAAGATGCACACGTATTACAAAAATAACGTAAACAAAAAAAAAGTATTGACATGAAAAATTAAATAAACAAAGTAGTGGTTAAATAAATAAATATAACATAAAAAATCTCTCAAAAAGATAAATATTAAAGAAAAATATTGAAGATCAAAATAAAAGTAAATAAAAATTAAAAACGTAAAAACATATCAAATAACATAAAATATTTTTTTTTTAAATACTTGCCATTATTTAGTAGCATTAAAGTAATATATATTTAGTTTTTTACAATTAAGTTCACCCCATAAGGGAATACTATAATATTTTTATCATGTAGAAGTAATCATATATTAAAAGAAAAATACAATTATATATGATTTTGATTTTTAAAATTACTCTATTTACTGTAGATTTAATATTAATTAAAAAACGGAAGAACAGCGGTAATCAAACTTTATACACAGAACCATAAAATAATTCAATTCAAGATTACCTTTTCAAGTTCAAGTTTAAATACTATGTAATATCAGAAAAAACAAAATAGTTTACGCAATTAAAACTAAACTCTATTGCTATTAACAATAAAACTCAAATTAAAAACTTACCATTTCACACCACACCAAATAGCAACAAATAATACACAAACTTATAGTCCATCCTTCAAAATTTCATGTAGACTGCCTACCCCTTTTGGGAATAGAGGCGAAAAACTTTTAATCAATTTACACAATTTTTTTTACATTAAAAACCAGAAACGCACACTAACACGGCACCTAACCATATAAAATTGTATAACGCACTTAAAAACTCTATATTTTAAATAATAACTTATACCAGAACAGGTTAAACCGACTAACTCACATAACAAACTGATCTAAACATAACTTGCAGCGAGACAGTACCTAACATAAAAATTCCACGAAGTCCTACAGAAGCGACGACCACCCGCGAAGGTTAGATGAGCCAGCAACAATATAATGTTCGCAATATAACCTATATGTTCCTGGTTGTGAATGTTAATTTTAAGTTTCATGTCGCATTGGATTACTGTAACGGCATGTAAACATATTTTCAAATAAATAAATGAATACGAAATAGAAAAAAAATTATAGGTAATTCAAAAAAAAATACGAAATAGAAAATTAAAAAAAAAAAATAGGAGTATGATAACCTGCAGAAGCCATATACAAAACGTTAAAAAATTACCTTGAAAAATTGTAACACCCATAGTATTGTATAAAATTAAAAATAAGATAAGTTTAAATACTTATGTAAACATTCTAAGTTGAAGTAAGACATTGTAAGAAACCAAACACCAATGCACGCATGTACCTACTAGATAAGTAACACACAGTAAACAGTTTAAGAAACAGTAACACACCATAATTATGTAAACCTTAGCCTAAGTAACACTAAGATAAGTTAAGCCAAAAACATAGTATTCATTGTATTCTACTATTTTTTGACTCAAAAAAAACGGAGAAGCTGTAGTGAGGGCACACGGCACAGCTGATGGAAAGTTTATACATATTTTCCATCAGTACTTAATCATAACAAACTGTAACATAATACTTCGACCTCGGCATTCCCACCGGCACATGCGTGGACTTTGTACTATTAACCTTGGTAGCAGTTTCCACTCGTAGGAACACAAGGAAATGCACTAGTATATAAGACCTACATTTTCTCTGAATAAAGACAGTTATTACCCGAGTCTCGACTTATCATTATCTCCTAGAAGTCCTAATACTTCAAACGGTGGACGATTCCAATTTAATAAGTACCTCTGCCGTGCATGGCGGAAGATTCCAATTCATAAAAGTATCTCTGCCATCTATGGCAGAAGTTTCTTATTCGACAAAGCAACTCTGCCGTCCACGGCAAAAGGTTCCATTTTAAATAAACTACTCTGCCGTCTGCGGCGGACGATTCCGATTCAAAAAAGCAACTCTGCCGTTTACGGCAGAAGTTTCTTATTCAACAAAGCAACTCTGCCGTCCACGGCAGAAGTTTCTTAATCAACAAAGCAACTCTGTCGTCCAAGGCATAAATTTTAATTCAAAAAAGTAACTCTGCCGTTCACGGCAGAAGGTACCATTTCAAATGAGCTACTCTGACGTCTACGGCGGACGATTCCAATTCAATAAGTAACACTGCCGTGCACGGCGGAAGATTCCAATTCAACAAAGCAACTCTGCCGTCCACGACAGAAGTTTTAATGCAAAAAAGCAACTCTGCCGTCCACGGCAGAAGGTATCATTTCAATTAAGTTACTCTGCCGTCAACGGCGGACGATTCCAATTAAATAAGTACCTCTGCCGTGCACGGCAGAAGGTACCATTTCAAATGAGCTACTCTGCCGTCTACGGCGGACGATTCCAAGTCAATAAGTAACACTGCCGTGCACGGCGGAAGATTCCAATTCAACAAAGCAACTCTGCCGTCCACGACAGAAGTTTTAATGCAAAAAAGCAACTCTGCCGTCCACGGCAGAAGGTATCATTTCAAATAAGCTACTCTGCCGTCAACGGCAGACGATTCCAATTCAATAAGTAACTCTGCCGTGCACGGCATAAGTTTTAATTCAAAAAAGTAACTCTGCCGTTCACGGCAGAAGGTACCATTTCAAATAAGCTACTCTGCCGTCTACGGCGGACGATTCCAATTCAATAAGTAACTCTGCCGTGCACGGCGGAAGATTCCAATTCTATAAGGAAGAAGTCTACGGCAGAAGGTTCTTATTCAACAAAGCAACTCTGCCGTCCACGGCAGAAGTTTTGATTCAAAAAAGCAACTCTGCCGTCCACGGCAGAAGGTATCATTTCAAATAAGCTACTCTGCCGTCAACGGCGGACGATTCCAATTCAATAAGTAACTCTGCCGTGCACGGCGGAAGATTCCAATTCTATAAGGAAATCTGCCGTATACGGCAGAAGGTTCTTATTCAGCAAAGCAACTCTGCCGTCCACGGCAGAAGTTTTAATTCAAAAAAGCAACTCTGCCGTCCACGGCAGAAGGTATTATTTCTAATAAGCTACTCTGCCGTCTACGGCAGATGATTCCAATTCAATAAGTAACTCTGCCGTGCATGGCGGAAGATTCTAATTCAAAAAAGCAACTCTGCCGTCCACGGCAGAAGGTTCTTATTCAAAAAGCAACACTGCCGTCCACGGCAGAAGTTTTAATTTATAAAAGCAACTCTGCCGTCCACGGCAGAAGGTTCCATTTTAATTAAGCTACTCTGCCGTCTACGGCGGACGATTCCAAATCAATAAGTACCCCTGCCGTGCACGGCGGAAGATTCCATTTAAATAAAAGTATCTCTGCCATCTATGGCAGAAGTTTCTTATTCGACAAAGCAACACTAACGTACACGGCATAAGTTTTAATTTATAAAAGCAACTCTGCCGTCCACGGCAAAAGGTTCCATTTTAAATAAACTACTCTGCCGTCTGCGGCGGACGATTCCGATTCAAAAAGTACCTATGCCGTGCACGGCGGAAGATTCCAATTCAAAAAAGCAACTCTGCCGTTTACGGCAGAAGTTTCTTATTCAACAAAGCAACTCTGCCGTCCACGGCAGAAGTTTCTTAATCAACAAAGCAACTCTGTCGTCCAAGGCATAAGTTTTAATTCAAAAAAGTAACTCTGCCTTTCACGGCAGAAGGTACCATTTCAAATGAGCTACTCTGACGTCTACGGCGGACGATTCCAATTCAATAAGTAACACTGCCGTGCACGGCGGAAGATTCCAATTCAACAAAGCAACTCTGCCGTCCACGGCAGAAGGTTCTTATTCAAAAAGCAACACTGCCGTCCACGGCAGAAGTTTTAATTTATAAAAGCAACTCTGCCGTCCACGGCAGAAGGTTCCATTTTAAATTAGCTACTCTGCCGTCAACGGCGGACGATTCCAATTCAATAAGTACCTCTACCGTGCACGGCGTAAGATTCCAATTCAAAAAAGCAACTCTGCCGTCTACGGCAGAAGTTTCTTATTCAACAAAGCAACTCTGCCGTCACGGCAGAAGTTTTATTTAAAAAAGCAACTCTGCCGGCCACGGCAGAAGGTTCCATTTCAAATAAGCTACTCTGGCGTCTACGGCAGACGATTCCACTTCAATAAGTACCTCTGCCGTGCACGGCGGAAGATTCTAATTCAAAAAAGCAACTCTGCCGTCCACGGCAGAAGGTTCTTATTCCACAAAGCAACACTGACGTTCACGGCATAAGTTTTAATTCAAAAAAGTAACTCTGCCGTTCGTTCACGGCAGAAGGTACCATTTTTTAATAAGCTACTCTGCCGTCTACGGCGGACGATTCCACTTCAATAAGTACCTCTGCCGTGCACGGCGGAAGATTCTAATTCAAAAAAGCAACTCTGCCGTCCACGGCAGAAGGTTCTTATTCCACAAAGCAACACTGACGTCCACGGCATAAGTTTTAATTCAAAAAAGTAACTCTGCCGTTCGTTCACGGCAGAAGGTACCATTTTTTAATAAGCTACTCTGCCGTCTACGGCGGACGATTCCAAATCAATAAGTACCTCTGCCGTGCACGGCGGAAGATTCCAATTCAAAAAAGCATCTCTGCCGTCTACGGCAGAAGTTTTTTATTCAACAAAGCAACTCTGCCGTCCACGGCATAAGTTTTAATTCAAAAAAGTAACTCTGCCGTTCACGGCAGAAGGTACCATTTCAACTAAGCTACTCTGCCGTCTACGGCGGACGATTCCAATTCAAAAAAGCAACTCTGCCGTTTACGGCAGAAGTTTCTTATTCAACAAAGCAACTCTGCCGTCCACGGCAGAAGTTTCTTAATCAACAAAGCAACTCTGTCGTCCAAGGCATAAGTTTTAATTCAAAAAAGTAACTCTGCCGTTCACGGCAGAAGGTACCATTTCAAATGAGCTACTCTGACGTCTACGGCGGACGATTCCAATTCAATAAGTTACACTGCCGTGCACGGCGGAAGATTCCAATTCAACAAAGCAACTCTGCCGTCCACGACAGAAGTTTTAATGCAAAAAAGCAACTCTGCCGTCCACGGCAGAAGGTATCATTTCAAATAAGCTACTATGCCGTCAACGGCAGACGATTCCAATTCAATAAGTAACTCTGCCGTGCACGGCATAAGTTTTATTTCAAAAAAGTAACTCTGCCGTTCACGGCAGAAGGTACCATTTCAAATAAGCTACTATGCCGTCTACGGCGGACGATTCCAATTCAATAAGTAACTCTGCCGTGCACGGCGGAAGATTCCAATTCTATAAGGAAGAAGTCTACGGCAGAAGGTTCTTATTCAACAAAGCAACTCTGCCGACCACGGCAGAAGTTTTAATTTATAAAAGCAACTCTGCCGTCCACGGCAAAAGGTTTCATTTTAAATAAGCTACTCTGCCGTCTACGGCGGATGATTACAAATCAATATGTTCCCCTGCCGTGCATGGCGGAAGATTCCAATTCAAAAAAGCAACTCTGCCGTCTACGCCAGAAGTTTCTTATTCAACAAAGCAACTCTGCCGTCCACGGCAGAAGTTCGAATTCAAAAAAGCAACTCTGCCGAGAACGTTCCATTTCAAATAAGCTACTCTGTCGTCTACGGCGGACGATTCCCATTCAATAAGTAACTCTGCCGTGCACGGTGGAAGATTCTAATTCAAAAAAGCAACTCTGCCGTCCACGGCAGAAGGTTCTTATTTCACAAAGCAACACTGACGTCCATGGCAGAAGTTTTAATTTATAAAAGTAACTCTGCCGTTCACGGCAGAAGGCACCATTTCAAATGAGCTACTCTGCCGTCTACGGCGGACAATTCCAATTCAATAAGTAATACTGCCGTGCACGGCGGAAGATTCCAATTCAACAAAGCAACTCTGCCGTCCACGACAGAAGTTTTGATTCAAAATAGCAACTCTGCCGTCCACGGCAGAAGGTATCATTTCAAATAAGCTACTCTGCCGTCAACGGCGGACGATTCCAATTTAATAAGTACCTCTGCCGTGCCCGGCAGAAGGTAACATTTCAAATAAGCTACTCTGCCGTCTACGGCGGACGATTCCAAATCAATAAGTACCTCTGCCGTGCTCGGCGGAATATTCCAATTCAACAAAGCAACTCTGCCGTCCACGGCAGAAGTTTTAATTCAAAAAAGCAACTCTGCCGTCCACGGCAGAAGGTATCATTTCAAATAAGCTACTCTGCCGTCAACGGTGGACGATTCCAATTTAATAAGTACCTCTGCCGTGCATGGCGGAAGATTCCAATTCATAAAAGTATCTCTGCCATCTATGGCAGAAGTTTCTTATTCGACAAAGCAACACTGCCGTACACGGCATAAGTTTTAATTTATAAAAGCAACTCTGCCGTCCACGGCAAAAGGTTCCATTTTAAATAAACTACTCTGCCGTCTGCGGCGGACGATTCCGATTCAAAAAAGCAACTCTGCCGTTTACGGCAGAAGTTTCTTATTCAACAAACCAACTCTGCCGTCCACGGCAGAAGTTTCTTAATCAACAAAGCAACTCTGTCGTCCAAGGCATAAATTTTAATTCAAAAAAGTAACTCTGCCGTTCACGGCAGAAAGTACCATTTCAAATGAGCTACTCTGACGTCTACGGCGGACGATTCCAATTCAATAAGTAACACTGCCGTGCACGGCGGAAGATTCCAATTCAACAAAGCAACTCTGCCGTCCACGACAGAAGTTTTAATGCAAAAAAGCAACTCTGCCGTCCACGGCAGAAGGTATCATTTCAATTAAGTTACTCTGCCGTCAACGGCGGACGATTCCAATTAAATAAGTACCTCAACCGTGCACGGCAGAAGGTACCATTTCAAATGAGCTACACTGCCGTCTACGGCGGACGATTCCAATTCAATAAGTAACACTGCCGTGCACGGCGGAAGATTCCAATTCAACAAAGCAACTCTGCCGTCCACGACAGAAGTTTTAATGCAAAAAAGCAACTCTGCCGTCCACGGCAGAAGGTATCATTTCAAATAAGCTACTCTGCCGTCAACGGCAGACGATTCCAATTCAATAAGTAACTCTGCCGTGCACGGCATAAGTTTTATTTCAAAAAAGTAACTCTGCCGTTCACGGCAGAAGGTACCATTTCAAATAAGCTACTATGCCGTCTACGGCGGACGATTCCAATTCAATAAGTAACTCTGCCGTGCACGGCGGAAGATTCCAATTCTATAAGGAAGAAGTCTACGGCAGAAGGTTCTTATTCAACAAAGCAACTCTGCCGACCACGGCAGAAGTTTTAATTTATAAAAGCAACTCTGCCGTCCACGGCAAAAGGTTTCATTTTAAATAAGCTACTCTGCCGTCTACGGCGGATGATTACAAATCAATATGTTCCCCTGCCGTGCATGGCGGAAGATTCCAATTCAAAAAAGCAACTCTGCCGTCTACGCCAGAAGTTTCTTATTCAACAAAGCAACTCTGCCGTCCACGGCAGAAGTTCGAATTCAAAAAAGCAACTCTGCCGAGAACGTTCCATTTCAAATAAGCTACTCTGTCGTCTACGGCGGACGATTCCCATTCAATAAGTAACTCTGCCGTGCACGGTGGAAGATTCTAATTCAAAAAAGCAACTCTGCCGTCCACGGCAGAAGGTTCTTATTTCACAAAGCAACACGGTCAGGGCACGACGGGGCACAACGTCCATGGCAGAAGTTTTAATTTATAAAAGTAACTCTGCCGTTCACGGCAGAAGGCACCATTTCAAATGAGCTACTCTGCCGTCTACGGCGGACAATTCCAATTCAATAAGTAATACTGCCGTGCATGGCGGAAGATTCCAATTCAACAAAGCAACTCTGCCGTCCACGACAGAAGTTTTGATTCAAAAAAGCAACTCTGCCGTCCACGGCAGAAGGTATCATTTCAAATAAGCTACTCTGCCGTCAACGGCGGACGATTCCAATTTAATAAGTACCTCTGCCGTGCCCGGCAGAAGGTAACATTTCAAATAAGCTACTCTGCCGTCTACGGCAGACGATTCAAATTCAATAAGTAACTCTGCCGTGCACGGCGGAAGATTCCAATTTTATAAGGAAGTCTGCCGTCTACGGCAGAAGGTTCTTCTTCAACAAAGCAACTCTGCCGTCCACGGCAGAAGTTTTAATTTATAAAAGCAACTCTGCCGTCCACGGCAAAAGGTTCCATTTTAAATAAGTTACTCTGCCGTCTACGGCGGACGATTCCAAATCAATAAGTACCTCTGCCGTGCTCGGCGGAATATTCCAATTCAACAAAGCAACTCTGCCGTCCACGGCAGAAGTTTTAATTCAAAAAAGCAACTCTGCCGTCCACGGCAGAAGGTATCATTTCAGATAAGCTACTCTGCCGTCAACGGTGGACGATTCCAATTTAATAAGTACCTCTGCCGTGCATGGCGGAAGATTCCAATTCATAAAAGTATCTCTGCCATCTATGGCAGAAGTTTCTTATTCGACAAAGCAACACTGCCGTACACGGCATAAGTTTTAATTTATAAAAGCAACTCTGCCGTCCACGGCAAAAGGTTCCATTTTAAATAAACTACTCTGCCGTCTGCGGCGGACGATTCCGATTCAAAAAAGCAACTCTGCCGTTTACGGCAGAAGTTTCTTATTCAACAAAGCAACTCTGCCGTCCACGGTAGAAGTTTCTTAATCAACAAAGCAACTCTGTCGTCCAAGGCAAAAGGTTCCATTTTAAATAAACTACTCTGCCGTCTGCGGCGGACGATTCCGATTCAAAAAGTACCTATGCCGTGCACGGCGGAAGATTCCAATTCAAAAAAGCAACTCTGCCGTTTACAGCAGAAGTTTCTTATTCAACAAAGCAACTCTGCCGTCCACGGCAGAAGTTTCTTAATCAACAAAGCAACTCTGTCGTCCAAGGCATAAGTTTTAATTCAAAAAAGTAACTCTGCCGTTCACGGCAGAAGGTACCATTTCAAATGAGCTACTCTGACGTCTACGGCGGACGATTCCAATTCAATAAGTAACACTGCCGTGCACGGCGGAAGATTCCAATTCAACAAAGCAACTCTGCCGTCCACGACAGAAGTTTTAATGCAAAAAAGCAACTCTGCCGTCCACGGCAGAAGGTATCATTTCAAATAAGCTACTCTGCCGTCAACGGCAGACGATTCCAATTCAATAAGTAACTCTGCCGTGCACGGCATAAGTTTTATTTCAAAAAAGTAACTCTGCCGTTCACGGCAGAAGGTACCATTTCAAATAAGCTACTATGCCGTCTACGGCGGACGATTCCAATTCAATAAGTAACTCTGCCGTGCACGGCGGAAGATTCCAATTCTATAAGGAAGAAGTCTACGGCAGAAGGTTCTTATTCAACAAAGCAACTCTGCCGACCACGGCAGAAGTTTTAATTTATAAAAGCAACTCTGCCGTCCACGGCAAAAGGTTTCATTTTAAATAAGCTACTCTGCCGTCTACGGCGGATGATTACAAATCAATATGTTCCCCTGCCGTGCATGGCGGAAGATTCCAATTCAAAAAAGCAACTCTGCCGTCTACGCCAGAAGTTTCTTATTCAACAAAGCAACTCTGCCGTCCACGGCAGAAGTTCGAATTCAAAAAAGCAACTCTGCCGAGAACGTTCCATTTCAAATAAGCTACTCTGTCGTCTACGGCGGACGATTCCCATTCAATAAGTAACTCTGCCGTGCACGGTGGAAGATTCTAATTCAAAAAAGCAACTCTGCCGTCCACGGCAGAAGGTTCTTATTTCACAAAGCAACACTGACGTCCATGGCAGAAGTTTAAATTTATAAAAGTAACTCTGCCGTTCACGGCAGAAGGCACCATTTCAAATGAGCTACTCTGCCGTCTACGGCGGACAATTCCAATTCAATAAGTAATACTGCTGTGCACGGCGGAAGATTCCAATTCAACAAAGCAACTCTGCCGTCCACGACAGAAGTTTTGATTCAAAAAAGCAACTCTGCCGTCCACGGCAGAAGGTATCATTTCAAATAAGCTACTCTGCCGTCAACGGCGGACGATTCCAATTTAATAAGTACCTCTGCCGTGCCCGGCAGAAGGTAACATTTCAAATAAGCTACTCTGCCGTCTACGGCGGACGATTCCAAATCAATAAGTACCTCTGCCGTGCTCGGCGGAATATTCCAATTCAACAAAGCAACTCTGCCGTCCACGGCAGAAGTTTTAATTCAAAAAAGCAACTCTGCCGTCCACGGCAGAAGGTATCATTTCAAATAAGCTACTCTGCCGTCAACGGTGGACGATTCCAATTTAATAAGTACCTCTGCCGTGCATGGCGGAAGATTCCAATTCATAAAAGTATCTCTGCCATCTATGGCAGAAGTTTCTTATTCGACAAAGCAACACTGCCGTACACGGCATAAGTTTTAATTTATAAAAGCAACTCTGCCGTCCACGGCAAAAGGTTCCATTTTAAATAAACTACTCTGCCGTCTGCGGCGGACGATTCCGATTCAAAAAAGCAACTCTGCCGTTTACGGCAGAAGTTTCTTATTCAACAAACCAACTCTGCCGTCCACGGCAGAAGTTTCTTAATCAACAAAGCAACTCTGTCGTCCAAGGCATAAATTTTAATTCAAGAAAGTAACTCTGCCGTTCACGGCAGAAGGTACCATTTCAAATGAGCTACTCTGACGTCTACGGCGGACGATTCCAATTCAATAAGTAACACTGCCGTGCACGGCGGAAGATTCCAATTCAACAAAGCAACTCTGCCGTCCACGACAGAAGTTTTAATGCAAAAAAGCAACTCTGCCGTCCACGGCAGAAGGTATCATTTCAATTAAGTTACTCTGCCGTCAACGGCGGACGATTCCAATTAAATAAGTACCTCTGCCGTGCACGGCAGAAGGTACCATTTCAAATGAGCTACTCTGCCGTCTACGGCGGACGATTCCAATTCAATAAGTAACACTGCCGTGCACGGCGGAAGATTCCAATTCAACAAAGCAACTCTGCCGTCCACGACAGAAGTTTTAATGCAAAAAAGCAACTCTGCCGTCCACGGCAGAAGGTATCATTTCAAATAAGCTACTCTGCCGTCAACGGCAGACGATTCCAATTCAATAAGTAACTCTGCCGTGCACGGCATAAGTTTTAATTCAAAAAAGTAACTCTGCCGTTCACGGCAGAAGGTACCATTTCAAATAAGCTACTCTGCCGTCTACGGCGGACGATTCCAATTCAATAAGTAACTCTGCCGTGCACGGCGGAAGATTCCAATTCTATAAGGAAGAAGTCTACGGCAGAAGGTTCTTATTCAACAAAGCAACTCTGCCGTCCACGGCAGAAGTTTTGATTCAAAAAAGCAACTCTGCCGTCCACGGCAGAAGGTATCATTTCAAATAAGCTACTCTGCCGTCAACGGCGGACGATTCCAAATCAATAAGTACCCCTGCCGTGCACGGCGGAAGATTCCAATTCATAAAAGTATCTCTGCCATCTATGGCAGAAGTTTCTTATTCGACAAAGCAACACTAACGTACACGGCATAAGTTTTAATTTATAAAAGCAACTCTGCCGTCCACGGCAAAAGGTTCCATTTTAAATAAACTACTCTGCCGTCTGCGGCGGACGATTCCGATTCAAAAAGTACCTATGCCGTGCACGGCGGAAGATTCCAATTCAAAAAAGCAACTCTGCCGTTTACGGCAGAAGTTTCTTATTCAACAAAGCAACTCTGCCGTCCACGGCAGAAGTTTCTTAATCAACAAAGCAACTCTGTCGTCCAAGGCATAAGTTTTAATTCAAAAAAGTAACTCTGCCTTTCACGGCAGAAGGTACCATTTCAAATGAGCTACTCTGACGTCTACGGCGGACGATTCCAATTCAATAAGTAACACTGCCGTGCACGGCGGAAGATTCCAATTCAACAAAGCAACTCTGCCGTCCACGGCAGAAGGTTCTTATTCAAAAAGCAACACTGCCGTCCACGGCAGAAGTTTTAATTTATAAAAGCAACTCTGCCGTCCACGGCAGAAGGTTCCATTTTAAATTAGCTACTCTGCCGTCAACGGCGGACGATTCCAATTCAATAAGTACCTCTACCGTGCACGGCGTAAGATTTCAATTCAAAAAAGCAACTCTGCCGTCTACGGCAGAAGTTTCTTATTCAACAAAGCAACTCTGCCGTCACGGCAGAAGTTTTATTTAAAAAAGCAACTCTGCCGGCCACGGCAGAAGGTTCCATTTCAAATAAGCTACTCTGGCGTCTACGGCAGACGATTCCACTTCAATAAGTACCTCTGCCGTGCACGGCGGAAGATTCTAATTCAAAAAAGCAACTCTGCCGTCCACGGCAGAAGGTTCTTATTCCACAAAGCAACACTGACGTCCACGGCATAAGTTTTAATTCAAAAAAGTAACTCTGCCGTTCGTTCACGGCAGAAGGTACCATTTTTTAATAAGCTACTCTGCCGTCTACGGCGGACGATTCCACTTCAATAAGTACCTCTGCCGTGCACGGCGGAAGATTCTAATTCAAAAAAGCAACTCTGCCGTCCACGGCAGAAGGTTCTTATTCCACAAAGCAACACTGACGTCCACGGCATAAGTTTTAATTCAAAAAAGTAACTCTGCCGTTCGTTCACGGCAGAAGGTACCATTTTTTAATAAGCTACTCTGCCGTCTACGGCGGACGATTCCAAATCAATAAGTACCTCTGCCGTGCACGGCGGAAGATTCCTATTCAAAAAAGCATCTCTGCCGTCTACGGCAGAAGTTTTTTATTCAACAAAGCAACTCTGCCGTCCACGGCAGAAGTTTCTTAATCAACAAAGCAACTCTGTCGTCCAAGGCATAAGTTTTAATTCAAAAAAGTAACTCTGCCGTTCACGGCAGAAGGTACCATTTCAACTAAGCTACTCTGCCGTCTACGGCGGACGATTCCAATTCAAAAAAGCAACTCTGCCGTTTACGGCAGAAGTTTCTTATTCAACAAAGCAACTCTGCCGTCCACGGCAGAAGTTTCTTAATCAACAAAGCAACTCTGTCGTCCAAGGCATAAGTTTTAATTCAAAAAAGTAACTCTGCCGTTCACGGCAGAAGGTACCATTTCAAATGAGCTACTCTGACGTCTACGGCGGAAGATTCCAATTCAATAAGTTACACTGCCGTGCACGGCGGAAGATTCCAATTCAACAAAGCAACTCTGCCGTCCACGACAGAAGTTTTAATGCAAAAAAGCAACTCTGCCGTCCACGGCAGAAGGTATCATTTCAAATAAGCTACTATGCCGTCAACGGCAGACGATTCCAATTCAATAAGTAACTCTGCCGTGCACGGCATAAGTTTTAATTCAAAAAAGTAACTCTGCCGTTCACGGCAGAAGGTACCATTTCAAATAAGCTACTCTGCCGTCTACGGCGGACGATTCCAATTCAATAAGTAACTCTGCCGTGCACGGCGGAAGATTCCAATTCTATAAGGAAGAAGTCTACGGCAGAAGGTTCTTATTCAACAAAGCAACTCTGCCGTCCACGGCAGAAGTTTTAATTTATAAAAGCAACTCTGCCGTCCACGGCAAAAGGTTTCATTTTAAATAAGCTACTCTGCCGTCTACGGCGGATGATTACAAATCAATATGTTCCCCTGCCGTGCATGGCGGAAGATTCCAATTCAAAAAAGCAACTCTGCCGTCTACGCCAGAAGTTTCTTATTCAACAAAGCAACTCTGCCGTCCACGGCAGAAGTTCGAATTCAAAAAAGCAACTCTGCCGAGAACGTTCCATTTCAAATAAGCTACTCTGTCGTCTACGGCGGACGATTCCCATTAAATAAGTAACTCTGCCGTGCACGGTGGAAGATTCTAATTCAAAAAAGCAACTCTGCCGTCCACGGCAGAAGGTTCTTATTTCACAAAGCAACACTGACGTCCATAGCAGAAGTTTTAATTTATAAAAGTAACTCTGCCGTTCACGGCAGAAGGCACCATTTCAAATGAGCTACTCTGCCGTCTACGGCGGACAATTCCAATTCAATAAGTTATACTGCCGTGCACGGCGGAAGATTCCAATTCAACAAAGCAACTCTGCCGTCCACGACAGAAGTTTTGATTCAAAAAAGCAACTCTGCCGTCCACGGCAGAAGGTATCATTTCAAATAAGCTACTCTGCCGTCAACGGCGGACGATTCCAATTTAATAAGTACCTCTGCCGTGCCCGGCAGAAGGTAACATTTCAAATAAGCTACTCTGCCGTCTACGGCAGACGATTCCAATTCAATAAGTAACTCTGCCGTGCACGGCGGAAGATTCCAATTTTATAAGGAAGTCTGCCGTCTACGGCAGAAGGTTCTTATTCAACAAAGCAACTCTGCCGTCCACGGCAGAAGTTTTAATTTATAAAAGCAACTCTGCCGTCCACGGCAAAAGGTTCCATTTTAAATAAGCTACTCTGCCGTCTACGGCGGACGATTCCAAATCAATAAGTACCTCTGCCGTGCTCGGCGGAATATTCCAATTCAACAAAGCAACTCTGCCGTCCACGGCAGAAGTTTTAATTCAAAAAAGCAACTCTGCCGTCCACGGCAGAAGGTATCATTTCAAATAAGCTACTCTGCCGTCAACGGTGGACGATTCCAATTTAATAAGTACCTCTGCCGTGCATGGCGGAAGATTCCAATTCAACAAAGCAACTCTGCCGTCCACGGCAGAAGTTTTAATTCAAAAAAGCAACTCTGCCGTCCACGGCAGAAGGTATCATTTCAAATAAGCTACTCTGCCGTCAACGGTGGACGATTCCAATTCAATAAGTAACTCTGCCGTGCACGGCGGAAGATTCCAATTCAACAAAGCAACTCTGCCGTCTACGGCAGAAGGTTCTTTTTCAACAAAGCAACTCTGCCGTCCACGGCAGAAGTTTTAATTTATAAAAGCAACTCTGCCTTCCACGGCAAAAGGTTCCATTTTAAATAAGCTACTCTGCCGTCTACGGCGGACGATTCCAAATCAATAAGTTTTTCTGCCTAGCTCGGCGGAAGATTCCAATTCAACAAAGCAACTCTGCCGTCCACGGCAGAAGTTTAAATTCAAAAAAGCAACTCTGCCGTCCACGGCAGAAGGTATCATTTCAAATAAGCTACTCTGCCGTCAACGGCGGACGATTCCAATTTAATAAGTACCTCTGCCGTGCTCGGCAGAAGGTACCATTTCAAATAAGCTACTCTGCCGTCTACGGCGGACGATTCCAATTCAATAAGTAACTCTGCCGTGCACGGCGGAAGATTCCAATTCTATAAGGAAATCTGCCGTCTACGGCAGAAGGTTCTTATTCAACAAAGCAACTCTGCCGTCCACGGCAGAAGTTTTAATTCAAAAAAGCAACTCTGCCGTCCACGGCAGAAGGTATTATTTCTAATAAGCTACTCTGCCGTCTACGGCGGATGATTCCAATTCAATAAGTAACTCTGCATTACCGTCTAATAAGACGCGCGCTTATTCTAAGTCTTTCACGGTGCGCGCTGTGAAGTTGTGGAATGGCTTGCCGTTGTCCTTTAGACAGTCCCAGTCTGTGGCATTACTCAAAGAAAAGTTGAAAAAGTTGTGGCTCTCCAACGACTTGTGATTTAATAGGATACTGTTTGTATATTGTGTAAAAATGTTTATTTGTATATGTAGGTATATATATATTTATATATATATATATATATATATATAGTTATAGTATGTGTATACTATTTATTTTTATTTGTACTTATATGTAGTATATATATGTATTAAGATTAATTTACTGTAGCGTCTAGGTAAATACGTCTGTACACGTGTTAGTTTGTCTATCTTGTTGTTCCCGATCTCAACTCAATTGCTCAAAGGTTAACTGGAAGAGATCCCTTACAGGGATAAGTTCGCCTTTGTACCGAATTAACTTTTTTTTGTCTGTATTTTTACCTGTGTCTTGTGTACAATAAAGTATTTACATACATACATACATACTCTGCCGTGCATGGCGGAAGATTCTAATTCAAAAAAGCAACTCTGCCGTCCACGGCAGAAGGTTCTTATTCAAAAAGCAACACTGCCGTCCACGGCAGAAGGTATCATTTCAAATAAGCTACTCTGCCGTCAACGGCGGACGATTCCAATTTAATAAGTACCTCTGCCGTGCTCGGCAGAAGGTACCATTTCAAATAAGCTACTCTGCCGTCTACGGCGGACGATTCCAATTCAATAAGTAACTCTGCCGTGCACGGCGGAAGATTCCAATTCTATAAGGAAATCTGCCGTCTACGGCAGAAGGTTCTTATTCAACAAAGCAACTCTGCCGTCCACGGCAGAAGTTTTAATTCAAAAAAGCAACTCTGCCGTCCACGGCAGAAGGTATCATTTCAAATAAGCTACTCTGCCGTCAACGGTGGACGATTCCAATTTAATAAGTACCTCTGCCGTGCATGGCGGAAGATTCCAATTCAACAAAGCAACTCTGCCGTCCACGGCAGAAGTTTAAATTCAAAAAAGCAACTCTGCCGTCCACGGCAGAAGGTATCATTTCAAATAAGCTACTCTGCCGTCAACGGCGGACGATTCCAATTTAATAAGTACCTCTGCCGTGCTCGGCAGAAGGTACCATTTCAAATAAGCTACTCTGCCGTCTACGGCGGACGATTCCAATTCAATAAGTAACTCTGCCGTGCACGGCGGAAGATTCCAATTCTATAAGGAAATCTGCCGTCTACGGCAGAAGGTTCTTATTCAACAAAGCAACTCTGCCGTCCACGGCAGAAGTTTTAATTCAAAAAAGCAACTCTGCCGTCCACGGCAGAAGGTATTATTTCTAATAAGCTACTCTGCCGTCTACGGCGGATGATTCCAATTCAATAAGTAACTCTGCCGTGCATGGCGGAAGATTCTAATTCAAAAAAGCAACTCTGCCGTCCACGGCAGAAGGTTCTTATTCAAAAAGCAACACTGCCGTCCACGGCAGAAGTTTTAATTTATAAAAGCAACTCTGCCGTTCACGGCAGAAGGTACCATTTCAAATAAGCTACTCTGCCGTCTACGGCGGACGATTCCAATTCAATAAGTAACTCTGCCGTGCACGGTGGAAGATTCCAATTCTATAAGGAAATCTGCCGTCTACGGCACAAGGTTCTTATTCAACAAAGCAACTCTGCCGTCCACGGCAGAAGTTTTAATTCAAAAAAGCAACTCTGCCGTCCATGGCAGAAGGTATTATTTCAAATAAGCTACTCTGTCGTCTACGGCGGACGATTCCCATTCAATAAGTAACTCTGCCGTGCACGGCGGAAGATTCTAATTCAAAAAAGCAACTCTGCCGTCCACGGCAGAAGGTTCTTATTCCACAAAGCAACACTGACGTCCACGGCAGAAGTTTTAATTTATAAAAGCAACTCTGCCGTCAACGGCAGAAGGTTCTTATTCAAAAAGCAACACTGCCGTCCACGGCAGAAGTTTTAATTTATAAAAGCAACTCTTCCGTCCACGGCAGAAGGTTCCATTTTAAATAAGCTACTCTGCCGTCAACGGCGGACGATTCCAATTCAATAAGTACCTCTGCCGTGCACGGCGGAAGATTCCAATTCAAAAAAGCAACTCTGCCGTCTACGGCAGAAGTTTCTTATTCAACAAAGCAACTCTGCCGTCCACGGCAGAAGTTTTAATTCAAAAAAGCAACTCTGCCGTCCATGGCAGAAGGTATTATTTCAAATAAGCTACTCTGTCGTCTACGGCGGACGATTCCCATTCAATAAGTAACTCTGCCGTGCACGGCGGAAGATTCTAATTCAAAAAAGCAACTCTGCCGTCCACGGCAGAAGGTTCTTATTCCACAAAGCAACACTGACGTCCACGGCAGAAGTTTTAATTTATAAAAGCAACTCTGCCGTCAACGGCAGAAGGTTCTTATTCAAAAAGCAACACTGCCGTCCACGGCAGAAGTTTTAATTTATAAAAGCAACTCTTCCGTCCACGGCAGAAGGTTCCATTTTAAATAAGCTACTCTGCCGTCAACGGCGGACGATTCCAATTCAATAAGTACCTCTGCCGTGCACGGCGGAAGATTCCAATTCAAAAAAGCAACTCTGCCGTCTACGGCAGAAGTTTCTTATTCAACAAAGCAACTCTGCCGTCCACGGCAGAAGTTTTAATTCAAAAAAGCAACTCTGCCGTCCATGGCAGATGGTATTATTTCAAATAAGCTACTCTGTCGTCTACGGCGGACGATTCCCATTCATTAAGTAACTCTGCCGTGCACGGCGGAAGATTCTAATTCAAAAAAGCAACTCTGCCGTCCACGACAGAAGGTTCTTATTCCACAAAGCAACACTGACGTCCACGGCAGAAGTTTCCATTTTAAATAAGCTACTCTGCCGTCTACGGCGGACGATTCCAAATCAATAAGTACCTCTGCCGTGCTCGGCGGAAGATTCCAATTCAACAAAGCAACTCTGCCGTCCACGGCAGAAGTTTTAATTCAAAAAAGCAACTCTGCCGTCCACGGCAGAAGGTATCATTTCAAATAAGCTACTCTGCCGTCAACGGTGGACGATTCCAATTTAATAAGTACCTCTGCCGTGCATGGCGGAAGATTCCAATTCAACAAAGCAAGCAAGTACCTTAAATATCGTAGATAGTGAATTTTGCTCAAAGAAGACTTTATTTTATTTTTAAAAGTTAGTAATTCTGCATTCATAGATTTTCTAAAAATTACTTGCTTCGTCTGGGAATCGAACCACCAACTTAAATGTCAAAAAAAATCACCCTACTTTTATGATGCCAATCGAAAGAATAGCTAAAAAATAATAACTCTGCTTGAGTAACATGGTATTTTAAAAGAAAGGAACAACGTGAAATTAATATTTTAATCAAATTAAAAACATACATGAAACTGCCGTAGTCAATTAAGTAGGTATTTTTTTGTATATTAATTAATTAAATGCTCAAAATGTGATCCCTCTTGTCTTACGCAAATCTCCAATCTTTTAATGAGCCCGCTGCCTGTTGATTTTCTTATCATTTTATGGTGAACACTCGATGTGATATGGCACAATTCTGTTTGCAACTCGCCCACGTTCTCGTATCGCTTTTTGTATAGCATATCTTTCACGTATCCCCAAAAGAAGAAATCTAATGGTGTAAGGTCCGGGGATCTGGCCGGCCATCTAATCGGTCCATTTGTCCTTTTTTTTTATTATTTTTTTTCTTTTTGTCCTTTCTTTTAAAATACTATGTTACTTAAGCAGAGTTATTATTTTTTAGCTATTCTTTCGGTTGGCATTATAAAAGTAGGGTGATTTTTTTGACATTTAAGTTGGCGGTTCGATTCCCAGACGAAGCAAGTAATTTTTAGAAAATCTATGAATGCAGAATTACTAACTTTTAAAAATAACAAAGTCTTCTTTGAGCAAAATTCACTATCTACGATATTTAAGGTAACCCCTTCATGTCCCATAAGTTTGGGACACCCTGTATACTTTAGAAAGATTTTGTCAGGATTTCTATTGTGTATGAACGAGTGCTGTTCTTTAAAGCTCCGGTTTGACGAAGTTGAAATAATTTGACAAGTATGGTCAGATATACCAAGATCCAGTACTTCCACTGTGCAGGTTGCATCGCAACCTCTTTTGATACTATATAATATTTTGTCTATTATTTATTATACCTTTTCGTATTTGTATTTTGTTTCTAGTTTTGTCGGACTGTTCATGCTTGCAAGGGCATAGTACCTAATTAACTACTTAAATACTAGTGTTATTATTATTATTATCGTATTGACGAGAGACATCATTCTGATCTTGACACGTTTTATTGTTATTGACCCTGTACATCTCTGACAATATAACATTAATGTTCCTTTTTTGTTTTGACGCTTAGAGACCGTATACATCTCTTTGAATATTAGAATAATTATTAATTGTATTTGGACGCTCAGAGACCTTATACATCTCTGGAATATTGAATAATATCATTAACTTCTGTTAATGCTGATACAGATCTTATATCGAATGTAATGGTCATATTTTGCAATTTTGTTTTGTTTACATTGACTTAGTGACATTTAGTTTGTTAACCTTATATTTATAATTTTAAATTATTATTGTGTAAGATTACTATTTTATTGTAAATTACTGTTTGACATGTAAAAGTGCCCTTGTGGCCTATTTGCAGAATAAATAATTGATTTGATTGATTTGATTTGATTTGTCATTATATTTGCATTAACTTGAGCTGCTTGGTTGTTTTCTTGGATTTTTACACTACATAATATCTATTTAAGCAGCTGTCGAAGGCTGTCTTTTTCATTGGTTCGCTATTGGGCCAAGTAAACCTAGTGGGTCGTATACCTTCATAAGGTGAGATAACACTTTACGCTTAGTAAAAACGCCTTGTAACTGCAGCCCTTTGTAACAGTATGGACGTACTCGCTGGTGTGTATCTGTATAAGTAAAGCATCAGACTATATAACTATTGATGCAGGGAAGGAAAAGAGCACAAAATTTTATTTCATACCCAAAGTTGGGAAATTTACTTAATAGTTAAAAGGGAGGAAGAAATCAATGGGGCTAACATTCAAAAGTGTAAAGTCAATATTGGGAAGTTATTTCACATAAGAATATTGTATGGGGATATTTCATAATAATAGATGCATGAGTTTATAATGATCAAGTAAAGGCTAGGCTTAAAACAATCCTTTACAATATGGAATCAAAATAATGTTCCTACTCTGGTAATCTGTCATGGCTGGGAGCGTGGTACGGTCATACAAATCTCGACCATAATAGCTAGATCATTACATTAGTCGCCGCTTTTTGCACTCTCCCACCAGCGCGTACCACGCGGGGGCTGCATGGGTGAGCCGTGACCTGATGTAGCCCTTGTAAATGCCAATCTTGGCGGTTAGGGGGAGGGACGACTTCATCACCGGAGTGAGGAGCTCCGGGCAGTTTTTGTGCTGTTGATGGTGTTGTTGACGTGGGCGGACATGTTAAGTTGCCGGTCGATGGTGACGCCCAGGTACTTAACAGTCCGCAACCACGGGAACGGCTGTCCCAGGAGACGGAGTTCTGGGGGCTCGTTTCTCTTTGGGCTGAGGGTGATGGCCTGGGTCTTCGCCACATTCACCCTCAGTCGCCAACGGTCGAGCCAGCTTGGAAGCGCGTCCAGGGTGCGCTGGATCTTGGTGGCTGCGTGGTGGAGCTTATACGACGTCGCTATGTACGCCGCGTCGTCGGCGTATAGCGCGAGTGTGGCCCCCCCTTCCACTGGGATGTCGTCAGTGTACCGCGCGTACAAGGCCGGCGTCAGACAGCTTCCCTGGGGGACTCCGGCTGTGATGGGTTTCCTCGCCGAGAGCTTGCCTTCTACCACAGCTTGGAAGCTGCGATCGGCGAGGAAGCTGGCTATGGTGTATACGAGCCGTCGTGGCGCCGTGGTGGTTGTCAGTTTGTCATATGTGGTGTCAAATGGTGGAGAAGGAGACGCTCGAACACCTTTGACACCGTGGACAGCAGAGTGATGGGACGGTAGCTGTCAGGGCGGAGAATGTTCTTCCCCGGCTTGGGCAGCATGATGACTTTCCCCATAATATATAATCTTAATCATAATATATAATTATAATCTCTGCACCACCTACTACATAATCTAGTTTTATCTCTTTCTCCGATACCCAAAGGTTGTCTGGAAGAGATCGCTCTTCAGCGATAAGACCGCCTGTTGTCTACCTCTACCTACATGTTATTGTATTGTTTCTCTTTTTAACTGCTTTGTTTGTGTGAGGTGTGCAATAAAGAGTATTTGTATTGTATTGTATTGTATGTTCGAACTGTCCAAAGAACGCCAAATACCTAATCTATCCCAATGGGTTACGGGTGTGAGTATATTCTGAATGTATGACATGTAGTGTGTATGAAATACCTTATATTAAACAAAGCAGGCTGTGTGTGTCAGAGGGTTAATCACGTAACGTTTCGGAAAGGGTAGCTTAAATGATTTATTCCGTCTTCGTTCAACTCAAACTTACAATTATAAATTAAAACTTCTGCCGCGGACGTCAGTGTTGCTTTGTGGAATAAGAACCTTCTGCCGTGGACGGCAGAGTTGCTTTTTTGAATTAGAATCTTCCGCCGTGCACGGCAGAGTTACATATTGAATTGGAATAGCCCGCCGTAGACGGCAGAGTAGCTTAATTGAAATGGTACCTTCTGCCGTGGTCGGCAGAGTTGCTTTATTGACTTAAAACTTCTGCCGTGGACGGCAGAGTTGCTTTGTTGAATTGGAATCGTCCACCGTGCACGGCAGATGTACTTATTGATTAGGAATCGTCCGCCGTAGAAGGCAAAGTAGCTTATTTAAAATGGAACCTTCTGCCGTGGACGGCAGAGTTGCTTTTATAAATTAAAACTTCTGCCGTGGACGGCAGAGTTGCTTTGTTGAATAAGAACCTTCTGCCGTAGACGGCAGATTTCCTTATAGAATTGGAATCTTCCGCCGTGCACGGCAGAGTTACTTATTGAATTGGAATCGTCCGCCGTAGACGGCAGAGTAGCTTATTTGAAATGGTACCTTCTGCCGTGAACGGCAGAGTTACTTTTTTGAATTAAAACTTATGCCGTGGACGGCAGAGTTGCTTTGTTGAATAAGAAACTTCTGCCGTAGACGGCAGAGATGCTTATTTGAATTGGAATCTTTCGCCGTGCACGGCAGAGGTACTTATTTATTTGGAATCGTCCGCCGTAGACGGCAGAGTAGCTTATTTAAGTTGCTTTTATAAATTAAAACTTCTGCCGTGGACGTCAGTGTTGCTTTGTGGAATAAGAACCTTCTGCCGTGGACGGCAGAGTTGCTTTTTTGAATTAGAATCTTCCGCCGTGCACGGCAGAGTTACTTATTGAATTGGAATCGTCCGCCGTAGACGGCAGAGTAGCTTATTTGAAATGGTACCTTCTGCCGTGGACGGCAGAGTTGCTTTTTTGAATTAGAACTTCTGCCGTGGACGGCAGATTTGCTTTGTTGAATAAGAAACTTCTGCCGTAGACGGCAGAGTTGCTTTTTTGAATTGGAATCTTCCGCCGTGCACGGCAGAGGTACTTATTGAATTGGAATCGTCCGCCGTTGACGGCAGAGTAGCTTATTTAAAATGGAACCTTCTGCCGTGGACGGAAGAGTTGCTTTTATAAATTAAAACTTCTGCCGTGGACGGCAGTGTTGCTTTTTGAATAAGAACCTTCTGCCGTTGACGGCAGAGTTGCTTTTATAAATTAAAACTTCTGCCGTGGACGTCAGTGTTGCTTTGTGGAATAAGAACCTTCTGCCGTGGACGGCAGAGTTGCTTTTTTGAATAAGAATCTTCCGCCGTGCACGGCAGAGTTACTTATTGAATTGGAATAGTCCGCCGTAGACGGCAGAGTAGCTTATTTGAAATGGTACCTTCTGCCGTGGACGGCAGAGTTGCTTTTTTGACTTAAAACTTCTGCCGTGGACGGCATACGTACGATACACGATACACGTGCGAATAGGTAATATGCAACTCGTGTCGATTTAAAACACTCCCTTCGGTCGTGTTTTAATTTATCACCACTTGTTACGAATTTCCTATTTTCGGCACTTGTATCGTAAATAACTATTATAATCCAGAGTTGATCTCAGTTGCTCAGTAATCGCATTAGAATTCATATTGTAATAATCTTTAGCACAGTTATAATCATAACTGTACAAAGTTGTATTAATTGGTTCACTCACAAGAGGAAATAATTTAGTGTGATAAATTCATGATAAGATTAATCTCCTAAAAATATATCTGATAAATTCATGATAAGATTAATCTCCTAAAAATATATCTGATAAATTCATGATAAGATTAATCTCCTAAAATCTATAAATATTTTGGGAAATTTAGTTAACTTATAAATGAAACAAATAAACTCTTTATTTTTCGTTTATACAGTTGTTATCATTTTCTCCACCTACAATTATGAAATAGAGTCGCAGTACGATTACTGTTAGTTAACCACTGACAGATAGTTTGCCTTCATTTAATTTTCAACTTTAATATCATACAAATAAAGCAATTTTCAGAATACTGTCACCCACGTCTACCGATTTAGAAATCACTACTTAACTTGTATGAGGTTTAAGTTGAAAATTAAATGAAGCCAAACTATCTGTCAGTGGTAAACCCCAAATAATTTTACTGTACGCATTTTTAGTAAGCGTCGTCAGAATGTAAACACGTCTCAAGCTCCGGCTGAACCCTAAATAACCGTTTTCTGCCCTACGGGGGGAAAACGGTCATATTAACTGTCAAGCTCACTATTGACCGCCACAGCAGCCTGCACTGCAGCTGGCAGGCTGGCCAGTCTGTGGGAGGCTAAACACTGGCACGGCCTGCAGTGGCGGTCAATAGAAAACCTGTCCTGCAATGTATGGCGAATTGTAAGTGTCAGGTGACAATTGTCAAGTTAGGGGCCTACTGCTTGACAGTAAAGCCCGCTACACATTATTGAAACGCCACGCGACCCGATGAAACGCGACGTGTTTTGAGTCGAATCAAATTGTATTGTTTTTTGACGATTGACGTCGCGTCGGATGTTCAGTGTGATTCTGGTCAAAGGACACAATACAATTTGATTAGACTCAACACGCGTCGCGTTTCAACGGGTCGCGTGGCGCTTTAATAATGTGTAGCGGGCTTTACTGTCAAGCAGTAGGCCCCTAACTTGACAATTGTCACCTGACACTTACAATTCGCCATACATTGCTTGTTCTAGAAGTTAAGGTGGTTGCTAGGTTACTTGTGGAACCAGAAAAGTAAGGAGAATTGTCGTTGTCACGTGACAATTCTCAAGTTGGTGAACTAGGGGCCAGGTCGCGCCAGTCTGAAACACTGGCGCGGCCTGCGGCAGCGGGCTTTAGAAGACTTCTAAGATGGAATAGAAAAACTAAAAAGATTTAAACAATTTTTATTACTAATCAAACACAACCCTGTTATAAAAACGATTAAAAACTAAATAGAATATCAAAAATCACAGACTCGTTATGGCAGCTTACGTAATAATAATACTGTTTCCCATTCCTACATCAGAATAAGACTCACACCGCGACCGATCCAAATCCGAATCCAATCAGTTCCCGTCTGTCTAACATGCAACAACGTTTAACCATATACCGGTATTAATCAAATTATCGGTATAAAGACTTATGATAGTTAATCATACCGGTATTCATGAAAGAAAAAGCAAAGTATAAGTTCGATTGAGGAGGATTAATTCGCGATATATTTTCGGTATTTAAAAATTGTATTTACCTACTGACGCTGAAATATTATACTTTTCTTATTTTATATTATACTTTCTGAAATATTATACGAGTCGGTTAGGATACAAAAACATGAAATAATACTTAAGTGAGATATAGAAATTGAATACCGGTATTTTAAAATCATAATATAATCATAAACAATAACAGGTTATCAAGAGAGTTTTTGGTTTAAAGATCACATTTCCTCCCCTCACGTAAAGTAATTAAATTTATCTATTTACGGAATTTATTTCTTGTGCACGTATTTCGGCTGATATGATGATGATTTACAGATGATTTAACTGTGCGAAAACAATTCCTATATGCCGCACGGACAAATGGCAAGGCGAGGCTCTGTTTTGGATCGCGAGCGGTGGCTAGGCGCCCTAAGGTCGTCAGGTGACGGCGGGGATCTGCTGTCGGCCCTCTATGCTGAAGTAGTCTGTCACCTTACTCTGGCTCTGCCAGTCTTCTTGCTGCACCATGGGGCAGGGGAAGTACTTCTGGAAAATACAATAGTACATTATTACAGAGGCCGGGAAGTAAGGGGTTGCCGGCCGAGTACATATAGACGGCCGAGCGTAGCGAGGTCGGATAGTTATGAGGCTGGCAACCCGTTTTCACGCCGAGGTAGACTTCAGTTCACGTAAAAAGAACGCTGGCGGCCATAGACTTTATATGGCATTCGGCGTTCTTTTTACGTGACACCAGGTATATGTATAGTGCTTTTCTCAAACATGCAATTAAATAAATTAAACAAACTTCAAGAAATCAAACTTTCATTTTCATGGCTGAACGCCGTGATCCTGTGCCACAAGTTGTGGAATGGAAATTAAAAAAAGACCATCTTGTAGGCCTAGGCCAAATGCCATTACGGGTCCTCGTCTCGCTGCGCCCGAAACGTGAAACTTCGAAGCCCATTATGAAGAACACAACGTCAATATTTCATTGCATGTTTGAGAAAAATAATTATGTGATTTTTTGGCGATATCTTCGATATCTATCATTTAATTTGCCATAACACTAGTGTTTGCACTACATGCCTCCGAAATAGGCTTGTATCGGTCATGAACACGGAATAAAGAATCCATTGGAAGTGGTGAGTGGGCGTTCCCGTGTCGCCGAACATGAGCAATAATAAGCATACTTCTTGCACAGATTATTGTGCCACTCCCCTAGCGACCGCACGCGGCGTATGACATGAGTGAATATTTGTTTCTTCTTCTTCTTATTTAAGAGCTAGGCTCTTGTCGGTGGAGTAATTTCCAACTTGTTCTACATTCTGCCTTTCTTTTTATTTCTCTGTACGATGAAGCGTTTATTTTCTCTTTTATTTGCTCCATGTAAGATATCCTTGGCCTTCCCCTTTTTCTTTTCCCTTCTATTTTTCCCTCTATGATTGTTTTCATCCAGTCGTCGTGGCGTAACATGTGTCCTATCATTTTTCCCTCTATGATTGTTTTCATCCAGTCGTCGTGGCGTAACATGTGTCCTATCATTTTTCCCTCTATGATTGTTTTCATCCAGTCGTCGTGGCGTAACATGTGTCCTATCATTTTTCCCTCTATGATTGTTTTCATCCAGTCGTCGTGGCGTAACATGTGTCCTATCATTTTTCCCTCTATTATTGTTTTCATCCAGTCGTCGTGGCGTAACATGTGTCCTATCATTTTTCCCTCTATGATTGTTTTCATCCAGTCGTCGTGGCGTAACATGTGTCCTATCATTTTTCCCTCTATTATTGTTTTCATCCAGTCGTCGTGGCGTAACATGTGTCCTATCATTTTTCCTCTCCTGTTTTCAATCATTTCTATCAGATTCCTTTTTTCATTGACTAAATCCAGAACTAGTTTCATTTCATTCATCAGTCATTAGTTTTCTTTTCCGTCCAACTGACCCTTTCTAACCTCCTCCAACACCACATTTCAAACGCCGCCAGTCTTTCTCTGTCCCGTTGCGTCATGATCCACGTTTCGCAGCCGTAGAGTGCTATGCTCCAGATGTACACTTTAACCAGTTTCTTCCTAGTGCGACTTGCTATTCTGGCAGTGAGTAAATGCCTTTTCGAATTAAAAGCTTTCTTTGCCATGGCTATCCTGGAAATAATATCAGGTGTACATCTAGAATCATCCGTAACAACGCTGCCTGCTGCTGCTATTTGGTTAGTTTAGGAAAATGCCGTATTGCGTTATTGAAAGCTGCTCCAATAACAGCACATAAAAAACTTGTGTCATGGAGGTATTTCCTATCATCGTTAAGTAATATTTTAGAATACGTATAAAAAAATATTTAATTTTCAATTTCTTAGCACAATTTGCGTCTGTAGTCAAGGAATTATCAATTCTATTTCTCTAACAATGAAATTCATAATTTTGTGTATTATTCCGCTACTCAGAACGTGAATGCACGGCAAATTCCCGAAGGTTCGCTACTCAAATACGCTTTGGGCCTAGAGCTTAATTTTCCCAAATGCGAAATTTTCTTTTCGGGCGCCTACCAGCAAAAAGATACTGCACTCTCGCAATTCCGAACCCTGGCTCCCAACATCAAATTACTGGATAAATGCTCACTCCACCTCCTTGGGTCACCTATTTTGGATAAATCATTCCCTGATTTCGTCAAACTAAAAATTCAAAAAATTAATTCAGTGTCGGATCGCCTGCTCCAAATAAACACGCATATGGCGTATACCATTATAAAATGTTGTTTATTCGTTCCACAGTTTACCTATATGCTTCGATGTAGTCATTTTTGGAAATTCCCTCACCTTTTGGTACCCCTTGACAATATCATTAATAAAACCTTCTTTTCTGTTGCTAACATCGATATGAATGAAATCCAATGGACCCAAGCTTCTTTGCCTATTCGGCTTGGTGGCATTGGGATCCGTAAAATTTCAAGCGTTTCTCTTCCGGCTTTCCTCTCTTCAGCACACGGCTCACAAATCTTAATAGGATCTTAATAAATTCTAAAACCTCCCAACAATGATTTTGAAATTCCATTTCTCGCTGAAGCTGAGTGCCGGTGGAAAGGTCTACGTCCAACTGCAGATCTACCAAACAAACCCCATTCGCAGAGGCAATGGGACGGGCCGCTGTGTGAGCTGGTACGGGATAACCTTTATGAAACGTCTACCAGCTCCGCAGACCGCGCTCGTCTCCTTGCCACTGCTAGGTGGGAATCCGGCGGTTGGCTCCAGCTCCACTCCCTTCACACAACTTAGGTACAATTTTGGACAACAAATCCTTTAGGGTTGCCGTCTCACTGCGCGTGGGAGTGACATGTGTCGTTCCACATCGGTGTCACTGCGGCAGCACCGTCGACAAACTTGGCCACCATGGCCTCTCCTGCCACAGGAGCACTGGCCGCATCCCGCGACACGCCGGCCTAAACGATCTCATCCGTCGGGCTCTTGCACCGGCCGTCTTAGAGCCTACGGGGTAGTACTTATTTAATCGTATGGCATACATTACATTTTGGCCTTTAATTTTGTCACTCTTTAGTACCACCCAGGGGACACGTGCAGGGTTGAGGTAGGTAGCTCCTGCGGACGCGAGTAACAGTTGTCCCCCCTTTGTCAAGTGAGTGGGCAACTCGACTGTTAGAAGTTTTTAAGCCGCCCGAAGGCCTCTAACTCGGCTTAACGACTACGGTCATAGACAGCAGCCGGGATCAACTGCTTAGCGTGCCTTCCAAAGCACGGAAGCGCTCATTTATATTAACCACTCAAACATCAGGCGGTCACCCATCCAAAGACTGACCGCTGCCATCTTTGCTTAACCTGCGTTATCGTTTCCGACTCACAGGCGCCGCGAGGCTATGAGCGCTTCAAGGGTAGTACTTAGAGCATACTAAGGTGTTGCCCGAGACGATGGCAAGAGGCCCGACGGCATGACGCTCGTGCCCTGGAGCTTGGGGCGGCCACTGGTATGGGACGCTACCTGCGTCGATACCCTTGCGCCGTCCCACCTTCCTGGAACCTCAATGAAGCCTGGTGCTGCTGCTGACTCGGCCGAGTCACGAAAAAGGCTCAAATATGCAGGCATTGACAGCGGCTACATGCGGCATTTCGGCGTCGAAACCTTAGGGCCATGGGGCACCAGCGCCTTAAAACTTTTTGAATCGCTTTCTAAGCGCCTCGTCTTCTGATGCCTTGGCGCTAAGCAGGAACCGTCTACGCATGTTGGTAAGGGTGCTTACAGGGCATTGTCGCCTAAATAAGCACATGCAAACGTTAGGTCTGTGTGACACAAGGCAGTGCAGACTCTGCCTTGACGCGGAAGAGACGCCTACACACATCCTAACTGATTGCCCCTGCCTTATGCGCAGCCGTAATTCCTTTCTGGAAAAAACACATCATGTGCCCGGAGGAGATTAAATTTCTTGAGATCAACAGTATCCTGCAATTCTTCGAGTTTGCAGGTCTTGACCAAGAATTGTAGTAAGTGGCGATCACAATAGATCAGCGATGGTCGCAGTGATATAAGGGCTCTCTAGTCCGGAAGCCACTACCAGAATAATAATAATAAGCGCCTCGTCGACGCTTCTGGTGACCAGAAGGCTGGCTCATACCTAGCCAACGTATTAGCATTGCTATACAACGTGGCAATGCCGCCAGCCTCCTGGACACCCTACCGCCTGGCGCCGATCTGGGCCGAGTTTTTTATTTATAATCTTTTTATTGTTTTCCTTTATTGCCTAAGTTTATATTTTCTTGTTGTTGTATTTAGTACTTAGTTTTATAGTGTGTGTATTTTTATATCGGGTATTTATTTAATCGTATGGCATATATTATTTTTGGGCTACAAAGTAGCTCCTCCGGACGCGAGTAACAGTTGTCCCCCCTTTGTCAAGTGAGTGGGCAACTCTACTGTTAGGAGTTCTTAAGCCGCCCGAAGGCCTCTAACTCGGCTTAACGACTACTGTCATAGACAGCAGCCGGGATCAACTGCTTAGCGTGCCTTCCAAAGCACGGAAGCGCTCATTTATATTAAATATTAACCACCCACTCAAACATCAGGCGGTCACCCATCCAAAGACTGACCGCTGCCATCTTTGCTTAACCTGCGTTATCGTTTCCGACTCGCAGCCGCCGCTAGCCTATGATGCTAAAGTTTGGACCTCAATCACGCAAAAACGGATTAAAATGAATGTTGGTATACATATAGTGTTTATTCCGGGAATCATCGTCTAAGGGGGCGAAATAGGGGGCGCAAGTTTGTTTGGAGCTACGATACAAAAGCAGTTCCACGCGGACGAAGTCGCGGGCAGAAGCTAGTTATATAATAAACAAGATTTTATTAGAAACAATTTGTAACTAAGTCTTAGCTTAATATTTACCGTATAAATATCATAAAAATATCGATAGTCATAACTCATACCATACCCACATCCCTAATCCGTTATAGACAAATAGTCGTATCATCATTCACATTTTGCACTACATGCGACTTTTTGGTTTCAAGCGGTCGCATCTCCAGCTGCAGCAGCAGTTTTGAAAACACCGCCATCTTGCGTCGAGTAGCCGAACGACCACGTCTCTTGCAAGTCTTGCAACGCATATGGTAACGGACGTAAGAAATATTTACTTGACACTCTAAATGAGACCGTAAATAGTACTAGTTAAAGTAGATTTTGCATATAAAATTTGCTACCGTTAGCAACATATTGTCACAGTACGTTTTAACAAATAGAAAGCGTATTGCAATTGTGTGTTCGTGTATTATTGAAGTGTGGTTGTGTGCGTGCGGCGACAGTGGTTCTCTATGAAAATCGGTTGAATGCCACTTCCAATGGATTCTTTAGTAATGGTCATGAACTACGAGTAGCAACTATTAGGAATGAATTGCCATCGAACACGATACGATCCTTTATCACGTTCTGAATCGGTCTTTAGTTTTTAGGTCTTTTTCAGTAAGTAGTATCTCCACGAGTGCGCGGGTGGAACGGAACGAGGTGAGAGTGGCTGACCGATCAAACTTGTATTCATGTATTTTTGTACTTAGCTAATCATGACTATATATTTTATTATCATATTTTCTAAATGACAGTGTTGTGAGTTCTAAGTACTTTCAGCTCACAGATCCACTAATATTATCAATCAACCAATAAAAAACATAATCAAAAGAATCCCCCCGGTAAGGGCATTTATTTGTGTGATGAGCACGAATATTTGTTCCTGAGTCATGGATGTTTTCTATATTTTAAAGTATTTATTTATCTATATAAGTATGTTTATCGTCATCTAGTACCCATAGTACAAGCTTTGCTTAGTGTGGGACTACCTAGGTCGATTTGTGTAAGATTGTCCCCTAATATTTATTTATTTTATTTAATACTAATACAATACCACCAAAGTCAAATTAAAAACTAAGTATCGAATAACCCGCCCCGCGTCACTCCAGGTGCAAAGGTGCACAAAACAGGTGCGCATTGTCGCGCTGAATAGCTACGGCTAACCTTTGCTTTATTTCTAAAATAGTTGATTATTTTGATAACAAAAATATTAACTAAAAAAAATATAATTTTGGATGTTGAGTTATGTGGTCCGTCGACAACCCTATCCCACTCTGTCTATTGCCAAATATTACAGCTAACGTCATCTGTTACGCAGTGGACCTTCTGTACCTTTAGGTATTATTACTTACTAGCTTCTGCCCGCGACTCCGTCCGCGTGGAACTCATTTATATCGTAGCTCCATACAAACTTTCACCCCCTTAGGTGATGATTTCGGGGATAAAAACTATCCTATGTACTTCCCCGGGACTCAAACTATCTCGATACCAAATTTCATCGCAATCGGTTCAGCGGTTTAAGCGTGAAGAGGTAACAGACAGACAGACAGACAGAGAGACAGACAGACAGACAGACAGACACACTTTCGCATTTATAATATTAGTATGGATTCTGTGGCTAGGTGAGGTGTGTGTGCACGCATAGATAGCAAAGGCAGTAATAAACGAGCATCTACCAGAATCTCCAACCATCGAATCTCGAAGTTCGTATAGTTCCGTCTCTATTACACTCAGTGGCGTTTATAGGGTTTTTAGTTAGGGTAGGCATTTATTTTTTGAGGAGACCTATGTCACCTATGTGGAGACGAACAAGTTGTGTTCAGCAGTGCACGTGTAAAATAATGTTAGCACTCACCAAGCCTTAGGCTGTTTCGACTTTCGACAAAGTGAATCTCCGTCAGCGTGCGTTGCGTTAGTGATACTATACATGAAATTGACGAGTAATATTACCCCGAGTTAGAGCTAATTGCAACTGTGGCATACACCTACCTATATTAACTACCTTATTATCGAACAATATCTTGCTAAATGCACCGAAAGTTAACTTCCGCAAACACACTAGGTCAATCACCGGTCACAGCTATAACACATATTTAAGGTTTAATACACAAATATAGAATACGCCAATAAACAAAATCACACGGAAAATTCAATAGAAAACGTAAGATAATCGCTCCGAACCGAACTATGTATTGCAACTGCAAGAATATTTATTTCACAACACAACACAACTGGGTCGTAACTAAAAATCCATTATGGCCTCCCGAATAGCAAATTCAAAACAAACAACCCTGACAAATTAGAACGCCCCACATTACGAGTAATAATCACAGCAAAAGGGACTTCTTTAATTTGCCGCATGAAGTCCGGCCGGATTTGGTAATGTAAGTAAAGAAGTAGATTGTTTTAAAAACTATAGAGTATAGTATCATCATAGAGAGAAAAATATAAGTGGTAGAGTTATTTTGCAAGGTAGGCACTGCCTATTTGCCTATATGGTACGCACGCCACTGATTACACTTACAAATTATGGTACTCGAGCGACAGAGACAGACATATACGAACTTCGAGATTCGATTTTCTTGGTAGCGCCGCAGCACTAGGCCTTATTTATAGAGTTTAAAATGACCTGCACAGCCTTGATCCCGCCGGAGATGTCGACGGTGGGGATCACCTGCTTCGGCTTCAGGAACTTGACGAAGCGGATCAGCTCCGAGAAGCTAGAGTGCTCGCTGTACGGTATACCTGCAAGGGAATTATAGCGTTTTCAATGAGACCGTCAAAATGACTAAACCATTGGCAAATAGCCAGTTGCACGGGCTGATGACAAATACAAAAAATGATCCGGGTAACTACTTCGTTAAAAATAATACTAAAAAAAATATTTAATTATATAATTTGTTTCGTTATAAAGGTACAAAATACAAACGTTTCCAGTATAAAAAACAATAGTATATAGTTGCCTGTCTGTATTTGTTCCATCGACATGCACCAAGTAAATGCTGCGGTTGCGTCGGCCGAATTTGAACGAAAGTTGGCCTTTTCAAGCACATTTTAAGTTGGTCGACTATTACTCGGTACCTGTTTTGTTTAAATCTATGTCACTGTATAAATAAACAATTTTGATTTGTGATTTTGATATTTTGACTTTCAGGCGACAAGGTTATTGGATTATGTGCTAAATTTAATTCAAATTGCTTTAGCGGAGCTGCCAGGATCACATGAATTTGCATACAATTCTAGGGGTCGATTAAGACTGGCAAGCTTCAAACCTGCATCCATTTTGGCTGGCTCGATAAGGCAAAACGGATGCAAGTTCGAATCCCGCCAATTGGAAACAATTTTCAATGTGCTCTTTAGCTTTCATACAAATAAATTAGTGGAGTATTCCACTGTAACCCATCAAGATTTTAGTTTTTTTTTGACTGGAATAGTACATTACTCACCTAGGCCGGTAATACAACAACACGCAACACGTCGCAGTAATTGTGTGTTTTGTAGTTATTAATAAGTTTATATTGATATGTATATTAGTCTTTAAGGTATTTGTAATATGGGCCTTGTTGCCTGATTTAAATAAATAAATACAAGGAATGTCTCAGATGAGCGTTTCTCAAAAAAAAATGCCACTACATTTTTCTGAGATTTTCTGCAACTTTTAACTCTATCATCAGGATCTCTTTCCATCCCAAGAGGTGTCCCAAAATTTCCATAAATTTTTGTACTTTCCTACAAAGTATATGGTTAATGGTAACACAATAGGAAAAATATCTTTGAGACATTTTTTTCTCTTGCTCTTGATTCCGAGTGAAACGCCTAGAAAAAATAACAATGAATGCGATCTGAGCTTTCTCTATTGCCACCCGCGGTTACCGTGTATGGTCACGAGCTCCTTCTCGAGGGTGGAGTTCTTCCCGTTCTCCCAGCCGCTCGGCTTGAAGGCCACCACCTCGGAGAACGCGCCGTTCAGGCTCTCCAGGTAGCTCTTCAGCTTCTGTCATAAAGGTACAATGTTACGTTGTATGGTGGTACAGTCAGCATCACATAGTTAGTAGCAGCCAAAGTAGCCAAATATATCGTAACACTTCCTTACTCCTATAGTAATAAAGACGTGTTCCGATTTATTTGGCTACTTTCGCTGGTACTAACTATATGATGCTGACTGTACATGTCGTTTCGTAAATAACTTTTGTGAAAACACAGTTAACTGAACATGCTGTATTTATATTGAACCTTATTACAATGCACGTAAAGTGCACGGAAGGTCGGTTAGCTGCGAGCCAGGTTTCGAAACCGCGAGCTAGATGGTGGTCTTGTGCCTTATAGCCCGCGAGCTAGCAACAGATTTTCGTGACCAATCGACTCCCGGACAACCACTTGTGAGAAGGTTCAGAAAGTTGTATCATGAAGCCCCGTGCACGTCAGCTGCGGCTCCACTTGTGGATTGACCAGCAGCAGCCACCCAAACAGGTAAAAAAATTACTAAGTCACTTACAAAAGTTGAAAAACTCCCGACATTTTCATTTCAAAAGTCCAATATCTCAAAAACGGCTGAACAGATTTTCATGAAACATGGCTAAGAACACTCGGGATAAAAATATCTATGACACAAAAAAAACCGCATTCAAATCGGTCTATCCGTTTGGAAGCTACGATACCACAGACAGATACACAGGCACGTTAAACTTATGCGTCGGGGGTTAAAAATTGCCATTTACCCCCGATTAATTTTATCATCAAATAATTTAATTCAATATTTTGACGAATAATAATCGTCAGCTGGCTGTACGGTGGTGGAAACCCCGTCAGCTGGTCACACGATAATGTTAAAATAAGTTACTATGCTCTATATTATATTCCAATTGTTTCTAAATGTACGTAACAGACTGATTTAGACTGTTTATCGGAATATTACACCAACAATAGAATAAAGGTCAACGTGAAGAAGTGTCAACTCGTGTCCCTTAGTCGTAAGCGTGATATCATAATGTTCCCGTACACCATCCAAGGGTCTCCCCTATAGAAAGGGTGCAGTCTATAAGAGACCTGGGGGTCCACTTAGACGACAAGCTAACCATGAGAAAACACAGACATTATCGTTAGCAAAGCTTATTAAAGTCTCGGATTTGTTTTCAGGGTTTGTCGCCCCATAGCCGATATCTCATGTATCAAAGCAATCTACTGTGCGTATGTACGCAGCATACTTGAATACGCCAGTCCTGTCTGGTCGCCTCAATACATCACTCATAACTACAGGATTGAACACATGCAACAAAAAAATATTAAATATATTAACTTGCGTGCAAGGCAAAGTCCTCAAAATTACGAAGATAAATAGTTGCTTGTTTCATAAGCTTTTACCACTTAAATCACGCCGAATACTGTCCGATATGATGTTTCTCCACGACGTTCTAAACGGTCACCTAGACTGCATGCCGCTACTGTCGCAGCTCGGTCTCCGCGCTCCCCCCCGGCGTACCCGCCACACCAAATTACTTCACGTACCATTGCATCGTACCAATAGGGAATATTCATGTTTTTTTTTAATTTTTTTATCTATTCTAGAAGTAATTATATTTCACAATATTATTAAATAAGCTAAAAAAAAATTATTCGAACTGCTATCATTTTCGGACGATCAAAACGCCACCATTTTGGCGCGCTCATTTGTGACGTCACCGTGCACAAAGAACAAATTAACAACAAAGTGTTTGATTCACACTTTTAATAAATGTGAGTGATTAAAGCTTATACGATCAACTTATTGTAATGGAAGAGCAAACAAAAGCTTATTATAAATATTGTATTGTCCCTATGTGTGAAAATAACATTAAAACTGCAAATATTTTCATATGCCCAAAGGTGCGAATATAAGGATAAAGTGGTGTAAGGCGATGAGGAGAGATAATTTATCGTGCTTGAGTAGTTTATATTGTTGTGAAGATCATTTCGACGTGAGTATTAAATGTGTATGTACCTTTTTTTTTTATTAGGACTCGCGCACAATATAAACAATAACCTAACCTCAAAATTGTATTATATACTTATTCATACAACTATTCTGATTTCCAATTTTATTTGTTATCAATGTTACAAATATTATGATTTTTGTTGATCAACAGCTGACTACGAGTGTTGATTTTGATAATGAAACGTTTTAGCTAAGTTTCTCTGTTTGCACTGTTGATCGAAGATCGAAGTTGAAAGAATTTAATCCTTTTTACTGAGTGACCTACACAAATTTGTTTTATTATAAGCCTTGACGAAAACAACCTAGCTTGTTAAAGTTCATAAAGATGTTCTCAACATTTAACATTCCTAATAGGTAGTACATAACTTTGATTATAAATACTAGCTTCTGCCCGCGACTCCGTCCGCGTGGAACTCGTTTATATCGTAGCTCCATACAAACGATCACTCCCCACGTCATCCCCTTGGGGGATGATTTCCGGAATAAAAACTATCCTATGTCCTTCCCCAGGACTCAAACTATCTCTATACCAAATTTCATCCAAATCGGTTCAGCGGTTTAAGCGTGAAGAGGTAACAGACAGACAGACAAACTTTCGCATTTATAATATTAGTATGGATATATAGTAATAGTATATAGTATCCATACTAATATTATAAATGCGAAAGTGTGTCTGTCTGTCTGTCTGTCTGTCTGTCTGTCTGTTACCTCTTCACGCTTGAACCGCTTAACCGATTGCGATGAAATTTGGTATGGAGATAGTTTGAATCCCGGGGAAGGACATAGGATAGTTTTCATCCTGGAAATCACCCCCTAAGGGGATGAAATGGGGGATTGAAGTTTGTATGGAGCTACGATATAAACGATTTCCACGCGGACGGAGTCGCGGGCAGAAGCTAGTAAGTATATATAGTATAGTATGGATAGTATGGACAAATATGTACTTATATAGTTATATATATATATATAGTAATATACAAATAGTATATAGTATAAGTATATATAGTACTAGCTTCTGCCCGCGACTCCGTCCGCGTGGAAATCGTTTATATCGCAGCTCCATACAAACTTCAACCCCCCATTTCATCCCCTTAGGGGGTGATTTCCAGGATGAAAACTATCCTATGTCCTTCCCCGGGATTCAAACTATCTCCATACCAAATTTCCTCGCAATCGGTTCAGCGGTTTAAGCGTGAAGAGGTAACAGACAGACAGACAGACAGACAGACAGACACACTTTCGCATTTATAATATTAGTATGGATAGTATGGATAAATATGTACTAGTTTTTTATTCCACTTATTTAAGAAAGATACCTATTTGAAGTAGTTTAAAAGTCTAGCTCTTTGAATCGCCATAATAGGTTATAATTAGTAATTACTTAATTGACCAATCTCACGAGTATAAAAACAAGAAATATGAAAATTTATTGAATATCTGTACTTATTTACCTTGCAGCTTTTACTTCTCTTAGTTCAGCGGACGTAAAGTCACAAATATTTGCGAAGTACGTATTTAGTCATCATGAACACATCAATTTTAGGCAGATTATCCGACTGTGCCTTGACAAAACCGCTTTCGGTCATTGTGGCGAGTTTTTTTTCACAAGGAGTCACTGCTTTCAGTTAACATTTACCAAAAAACACTGATTATATATCATAAACAGCGGCAAAACAATGCGAATAACTTTTAATAATCATACTAACGACCTGTTAACAGTAGACACCGAGTGCATGGTGACGTAACGTTTCGCTCCGCCAATAGCGTTGCGTTTTGGAAATTTGCGAGGGACTTTGAAAAATAGTACTTTTAAACAATTAAAGGAGAATGGGCAAAAATATATGGAACCTGGGACCACCCTCCAATAGCAACAAGATATAAATCGTTGGAAAGGTCTTTTCAATAGGAACAACAATTTGTTATGCAGATTTGTTGTTACAATTGTCCGTTCGGAGTTATATGCAAGTAAAGATTAAACAAAATGTTTTGTTCAGGGGAAAGTAATAGCACCGTTAGTTTTTTATTATTTAATTATATATTTTGTTTTACAAAAAATGGTCTATAATAACATTATTTAAAAATAGTGCTGGTGCATGAAATCCTTCGTGCACCGCATGCCCTAAATATAAAATGTACTCTGGTCGCTTTCTGCGTAACTATGGTCATTTGACAATGTGCGTGAAAATGAGGGTAGACGTTCACCGTCACCAGTGAGTGAACGTATTCTTAGTGTAACAATGTATATACAAGACCAAAGTACATACATAAGTTTGAAAATACTTAGTATCATTTTTTTTTTTTCAGACTTATTAGTCTTATAACTCCGAACGGACAGTTATTACGACAAAGCTGCCATAACAATTGTTGTTCCAATTGAAAATACCTTTCCAACGATATATATCTTATTGCTATTGGAGGGTGGTCCCAGTCTGCCCATTCTCCTTTATCAATAGAAACATGATAATTTGTAAAAATAATCATGTATGTATATTTATTAAGCAATATAGATTACACATGATTTTTTTGTCCATTTCTAAATCACATGCATATTCCCTATTATGGTCAAAACTCAATCTTGACAAGAATAGCAAGTACTTATGACGGCTCATTCCAGCAAGTTGACCCGTTCATCTCATCCAGATATCACCTGTAGTGTAGTCCTCACTCTTGACTGGTCCTCTCCCGCTGACCCATATATGGGTCACAGGTCTTATCACCTGTACTCCCGCTGACCCACATATGGGTCACTTTTTCAAAATAATATGGACTCAATTATTATTATTTATCAAAATTCTAATTTAAACAACAACATGGAAACGTCCGGGACTTGAACACCTTTGACCTTTGAAGGTCACGGGATAGGAAGGGTTTGTTTACTAACTAACCAATCTCTTACAATTAATGATTACTATCAATTTACCCTTATTTACATACATTGTATAATAACAATACTAACAGAATAATCAATATAAGTCCACACTCAGACCTAATACTGTATAACTCTTTCAAGGGAGTTCTGTCATTGGCTATGCATATAGTATAAAAAACTGCTGGTAAAAATGTTTTGTGAATGCCGTTGAACTTCAAAAATAAATAAATAAACAGTAACTATTATATACCTTTCATGTGCACAGATTGCACTAATTAGTTTGTAATTATTATCTTTGTCTGAGACACAGGATCATCCTAGTTCAGACGCACGTAATACAATACAATACAATACAAATACTCTTTATTGCACACCTCACACAAACAAAGCAGTTAAAAAGAGAATCAATACAATAACATGTAGGTAGAGGTAGACAACAGGCGGTCTTATCGCTGAAGAGCGATCTCTTCCAGACAACCTTTGGGTATCGGAGAAAGAGATAAAACTAGATTATGTAGTAGGTGGTGCAGAGATTATAATAAGCCAAAAATCCAAACAATTATATTAATACACGTACACAAATAGCTCTATATATAAACATACATACACAATCATACATATATACAAATAACACAAATAAAAATATATAAATATAATACATAAACAGTCAGCCAATAATAATAATAGTAAGACAATCGGGGTTAGGGGAGAGACAAATAATGTTATTTAAGAAGAGATTTGAAGTTACCGATAGATTTAGCTTGTCTTATATCAAGAGGTAATATTGTTTGTACTAAGTCTTAATACGCAAGCACATTATTAACATTAGCAATAAGGTTTATGAATAAAAAATATTATTATTTCTTTCCCGCTCACGGGACAATGATGTCCCGGACCTTTGGGAGGCGTGCGTGGAGCTAGGTACCTACAAAGTACCAACTGAGCCAACACGTAGAGGCCCTTTTGACAATTTAATAAAATGCAAGGAGTACACCGATATATATATATATATGTATATTATTATTATTATTAATATATCCCTACTATAAACGCGCGGTTAAAGCGACGGCGCGATACTTTGCCATGCACTTTAGCAGGCGGTAATCTGCTTAAAAGTGCATAGCAAAGTATCGCGCCGTCGCTTAACATGTTTGGGAGGCTGCTGCTGGTCAACCCACCGACGGAGCCGCAGCTGACGTGCACGGGGCTTCATGATACAACATTCTTAACCTTTTCACAAGTTATTGCCCGGGGGTAATTGACTGACAAAAAAAAACCGGGTTGCACTCCGGGAGTGCCGGCAGAAGTGAAAACTCAATAACATTGTAACAGTTTTTCGATCAGGTCACGTGGCATCTTACACCCCGTTCACACTGCGTCCGTTTCCGTGTCCGGGAGGCATCCGTCTCTTTCGCAGTCCGGCGAAACCCGGACACGGAAACGGACGCAGTGTGAACGGGGTGTTACGGTGTCACCCTAAAAATGAATTTGACGCAAATTTATAAACAATTATCAATTATTTAGGCGGACGGCCCGCGGGCGCGTTGGGTGCGACGGGCCGCCGGCTCGCGGCGGCAAACACAATACCAATTTGTTTTTGCCATTGCCAAATATTTTTCAAAGCTTTATCTTTTTAGGAATAACGTCTAAATGCGAACTATTCGAATTTGCAAGAACAGCAGACGGCGGAGGCGACCAAAATATCAATTTGTTTTTGCCGTTAGTAAATATTTTTCCAAGCTTTATCTCTTTAGGAATAACGCCCAAATTCGAACTATTCGAATTTTCTCAATAGCAAAACGGTGAAGGATGCATTTGTATTATTACAAATTTATTTGCAGAATATGCTATTGCAAAAAGTGTTTAAAACGGCTTTATATTCTTACGAATAGCGTTCAGTTTTGAATGAAGTCCAATCGGCTAGCAGCAAAAAGTGACCTCCTTCACATCTGACGTCACAAAACTCTGTCGCGTATTTAACAATTTTTCCCCATCCCAAAAAGTACTCAGCGCCGCTAAAGAAGTTTTCACTTCAAAAATGCTACTAGCTGGTGTATTACCTCGTGCGTGAGGTCGCGCATGGGCACGGCGTGCAGCTGGCACGAGCTAGCGGCCGCGGAGCAGAAGCTGCGGCCCTCGACCGCTTGCAGCACCTGAAAAACTTCGTTTTCAAACAATGCTCAATGTATGACGCCGTGCTTAGCTGTCGGAAGCGGGAGCGGGGGCGGGGGAGCTGTGATTGAGCGAATCGCTGTTCAAACTGTCCAACAATAACATTGTTGGACAGTTTGAACTCATAGTTGGCCTGTTCGTGCGATGTCCAACTAACTTGAAGCCTGTTTTCTGACCATCTTTTGCCACATTTCCGAGCAGTGGCGTGAAAAGGATTATTTCACCCTCGCTATTCAGAAAAGAGTCAGTCAGTTGATGTCCACAAATGGGTAAGGCCGTTATTTCTTGTTCCTGATTAAGCAGTTTAAATCGTCTACATTTTAATCAATTCCAGTGTGTTACGAATTTTAGTAATCCATTAATATGGCTAATTGGCGTAACACACTGGAAGTGATTAAAATGTAGACGATTTAAACTGCTTAATCAGGAACAAGAAATAACGGCCTTACCCAAATAACGGATCAAAGTTGTACTTTTCTTCCTGTTTTTTTTATTTCAGTAACTGTGTGCTCAATTATTTGAAAAGTTGTATGTGCCACTTGGCATCAAAATTATTTCCACCGGGGCGAAAACACTTGAACACCGACCTCGCCGTAAATATATAATTTTGCTCCCTTGAGACACTACTACTAATCTATGTGGTACAATAGATCGTTGAGTGAGTAGATATTTGACTAGCCTTGTCCTTCTCCGGGCACGCCCACACGGAGCAGCCCACGCGCCGCGCCATGCCGAGGAAGAACTTTTCTTTACCTGGACATAACATTGTTATGATAATAGTGAGTTTTACCCAAAATAGTACATTACTACAGAGGCCGGGAAGTAAGGGGTTGCCGGCCGAGTACATATAGACATGAGGATAGTCATGAGGCTGGCAACCCCTTTTCACGCCGAGGTATGTATAGTGCTTTTCTCAAACATGCAATGAAATAAATAAAAAAAAACAAAGAAATCACACTTGAATTTTCATGGCTGAACGCCGTGATGCTGTGCCAAAAATAAATTAAAAAAAAAAAACTTCCCGGCCTAGGCCTTAAATTTTGTATGAAGTTCCTTTACAGTTCTCTCGAGTTGTTCCGCCCGAAACGTGATACTTCGAAGCCTGATATAACGCACGTAATGACGACATTTCATTGCATGTTTGAGAATAGTTACATTTTAACACAGCTTGTGTTTGCCCTCGGTACTTATTATACTCTAGATTTATTTTCCGCCTTGGGTTAGATTTTTCACAACACGTATTAAAAATAAAATACAAAATATAAACACATGATTAACCTAAGCCTATTAGAGTGATCACGCCTTCTCTGCTTATGCTGCTGCTATCTCCTTCTTCCCAACACATGCTCTTGCATAGAATTTTCAAGTCAAAGGCATCACTGTTACAATCAATAAACGGTTGGCAACGCAAATGTCAAGGCAGGTTAGTGTCAAGGTCATCATCATCATCATTGGCCTTTATTCATTTATTTATTAATTTATTCAACATCATAAGTCATGCGCATTACAAGGGATGTTAATTAATACAGGTAGGTGGTTGGTAAATGACACCCTGAGAGGGCACATAATGTTTTCTAGCGCTTACATATTGCAACAATAACACAATGTTTAATTTTGAAAATTATACATGCACACTGCAGTGGATAAAATTCTTAATACATTACGCTGTCAAAGTTTGTTCATAATGAATAATACATTTCAATTAAAGTATAAACATTTCAATGAAGGGTATATATAAAAATGTCAAGGTTAAGAAAATGGTAGAAATAATAATGTAGAAGGTCAGCTAAAAGGTAATTGAAATTAAGCCATAATTAAAATTATACTGATTGACATTTTACAATGTATTGTCATTTAAATAATCATCAATGGAATAATAACTCTTCTCAATAAGTAGTTTATGTAATCTACTTTTAAATAATTTGTCGCTGGTTATTTGAATAATTTGTTCAGGTAACTTGTTCATTATAATGATGCATCTGCAGTAGGGACCATTTCTGTACATGGCCAGTTTTGAAATTGGTAGCTTAAGTTTATATTTATTATTTATCTTCGAAGTAATTTTCTGTAGTGTGAACAAATTCGGATGATTTCTAACAAACATTACCGCTTCCTTTATATAAATGCATGGTAACGTAAGTATTGTTTGTGATATGAAGTGTGGACGACAACTATTGGGAATTTGCGTGTTAGTGAGGACACGTATGCACTACGAACAAATAGCTGATGCGCGTCTGAGCTGGCACCCCACATCACTACGCCATACGTAAGCCATGAGTCTGCGTATGCGTAATATGCTGTTAATGCTGTTTCCAAATTTATTTATTTATTTATTTATTGATAGAAACAAACGGTCATATACAAAAATTGTGTACAGAAATGTTGTTAGAAACTTAAGACCTACAGTTTCCTTGAATTGTAGTTGTGCTAAATACAATATTTAAAGAAAAAGAAAAAAGTACATTTATAATATATATATATATATATACATACATACATATATATATATATATATATATATATATATATATATGTGTATATACACATACAAAGACGCATACATTCAGTGGCACGTAATTACATTTTTGAATAGTACCATACAAGCAGTTAGAAAGAGAAACAATACAATTACATGTAGTACCTACATAATTATACAATGTGTTATACACTAAGTAGGTATAGCTACAGTTATAATCTTAGAAACTGGTGTATTACATTGCTAATCATTTGAACAATTTCTTCAAAGATATTATACTACTATTAAAAATATCAAAATTTGTTAATTTTAAATTTTCATTAAAATGTCTGCAAGCACGTCTGATAAACATATTACGAGCGTAGCATGTTCTGCTAGTAGGTATAAAGAACAATTCCTTTCTGCGACATTGACGAACACGGGCACGAGGGACTTTGAGATAAACCATTTGAAGTAAGGAAGGGATTTCTAATTTTGAATTTAGTATTTTAAATAATAAAACAGAGTCTACGCAGTCACGCCGATCGCTCAGTGACTGCATTTTATGGCGTTGTAGAGAGTCGTAGTAATTAACATAATTATGAAAAGTTCTAAAATCAAGCGACCTCATAAATTTCTTTTGGAGCCTTTCAATTCTATCGATATGGATATAATGAAAAGGCTTCCAAACGGCACAAGCGAATTCAAGACGACTACGGACATAGCTGTTGTATAATATTTTATAAGTTGATGAATTTTTGAAGGGTTTTCCGACACGTAAAATAAAACCTAACTGCTTAAATGCCTTTTTTAGCATATTTTCTATATGAGGGATGAATGAAAGTTTAGTATCCATTGTTACACCAAGATCTCTGATTTCAGATACTCGGTTTAAAATTACATCGCCAAGTGTGTAACAATAATCTATATTTTTCTTTTTTCTTGAGAAAGTTATAATACTACATTTATCGTTGTTTAGGAAAAGATTATTATCACGGCAGTACCTTTCAAGATTTAGTAAATCCTGTTGCAATAGGTCACAGTCGGAAGGATTCTTGATTAGCCTAAATATTTTAGTGTCATCAGCATAAAGTAATACGTTCGAAAATTTTATATAGTCTGTGATATCATTTATATATAACATAAAAAGTAATGGGCCCAAATGAGACCCCTGTGGTACTTTAAAATAGTGTGTACTTTAAGGACGTTTAGTGCATATACAAAACTGGACAGTTTTGATTTTACTGTTTGTATGTGGGGTTTCCAATTTAGGTTGGTGTCTAGTTTTATGCCCAATAAATTAAATTCTGCCACTTCTTCAATAATGACAATTGCAACTGGCGTTGAAAATAGACAAAACATGTCTATTTTCAACGCCAGTTGCAATGGTTTTTCTGCACGGGCTTAAATTGAATTAGTTTTGTTTTATTTTTATTAATTTCGAGGTTGTGGTCATCGAGCCATTTCTTGGTAGTTTCAGATATGTCGCGTAACCGATCATTGCATTCGTTAGTGTCCGTGCAACTAAACAGCAAAGAGACATCGTCCGCGAACATTATACAAGTTGTGGGATCCAATATTTTTGGCAAGTCGTTTACATAGGCAAGAAACAATATACATCCGGTGACGCTACCTTGCGGAATGGAACATGTAGTGCCTCGTAATTTAGAAACAGACACTTTAACTTCGCCAGTGTCTTCACAGAAATAATCGATATGTACGTATTGGCTGCGATTTTCAAGCATCATTCATTTTCTTTACATCTATGAAAAGAAGATTTAAACAGCGTCCATATTAGAGGAGCGGCACTTAGGTACGTGGCTTGTAAGGCCGATACGGGAGCGACAGCCACGACCGCACAATTGGCAAGTAAATGCGCTGCCCGGAGATGAAAGAGGAAGAGCAGCGCGTTGGTATCTTAATTCGCGCCTAAAGGATAAGAGATCGAACCAAGCTTTATCGTGTTCCACCACTCCATTGCGTAGTGTCTCCCTCCATTGGTCTCGATCATGCGAATGTTCTTCCCAAGTTGTGGGGTCGATCCTAAAGGACACCATGTCCCGTTTAGCACTGTCCTTAAACCGCAACATAGGCCGCCCGACCGCTCGTTTAGCGTACGCTATTTCAGTCAGGAGAGATTTTCGTGGCAAACGAGAAGGCTCCATCCTATGCTAGTGTCAAGGTAAACCAAAATATAACAATTACCTATAGTATAAGTACCACAAACGATGAGTACCGACGAGAACTTCTTGCCGACCTTCTCTAACGCAGTCTTCTTTGCGCGGAGCAGAGCGAGAGCCATCTCTAGACTCTGCTCTTGCGTCGGGAAGTCGTAGCGGGGGTTGCAGTAACTGGAAAATGGACCTTATGTCAATGGTGGTAGAACTCAACGAAACTTTCGAAGTCAAGGTCGCCATGTAGTGTGCGGAGAGGGGCATGTAGCGGATAATGAGTAAACTCGAGCGGTGCGGTTCACGTACGTTTATTGACTGTCAGCAATGTACAGTCAGCGTCATATAGTTAGTAGCAGCCAAGGTAGCCAAATATTTCGGTACACGTCTTTATTACTGTAACAATATCCCCCCTATAGGATCCCTTATATATTATAGGGATAAGTTCGCCTTTGTACTTTGATCTATTGTGTGACATGTATATTCTTTAACCTGTTATTGTGTACAATAAAGTGCTTACATACATACATACAATAAGGGTGTGTTACGAAATATTTGGCAACTCTGGCTGCTACTAATTATATGACGCTGACTGTACAGCAAGAACGGTCGCTTCACTATATCTTATATACGTATCTATACTTAACTAGTCTCATACAGAAGCTACGGTAGCCTAGTAGTTCGGGCATGCGGCTGTCAAGCGGCGGTCGTGGGTTCGAATCCCAGCTCGTACCAATGAGATTTTCGTAACTTAAGTATCTACGGAATATTTACCGTTAGCTTTTCGGTGAAGATCGAAAACATCGTGAGGAAATCGGTCTAGTTTTCCCTCTGGGTTGGGAGGTCCGATGGCAGTCGCTTTCGTAAAACTAGTGCCCATGCTAAATTTTGTCAAAGCGGACCCCGGGCTCCTTTGGGACACAACCGGGAAAAACGCTAATAGAATGACGACTTAACTTGTCACATACTGCAGGAGATTCCTGTTAAAGGAATACAGGATCCTACTATAATATTATAAATGCGAAAGTTTCGATGTTTGGATGTTTGGATGTTTGGATGTTTGTTACTCAATCACGCTTAAACGGCTTAACCGATTTGGATGAAATTTTGCACGAAGATAGTTTATAGCCCGGATTAAAATATAGGATAGTTTTTATCCCGGGTCCACGCAGACGAAGTCGCGGGCGGAAGCTAGTAAATTCATAAATGTTGGGGTACAACCTTACATAACGCCATCTTGCTCTAGCGTACAAAATCAGCGTAAGACAGCAATAGTTGCCGGACAGAAATTGCAGGAAAATGTGGCCCGTTTAGAAGCCCCATAACTTTAAGCGATAAGTATAACAATCATCCGGATTAGTAATAGAACAGCTGTTAAATTTTGTGATTAATCTTCGTAGATGTATGGTTGAATGACGAGGAATGTGTTTGTAAATGTATAGATAGTATGGCAAGCAGTGTATTTCAAACACGTAATGATATATGAATACAATCATCAATCATTACAATCTCAATATTTACACATTCGCTACCGCAAATTTTAAGTGACTTTCACAATTTGACCAAATTGTATCACGCGTCTGCCTGCGGACGATCCTGGTTTCAAATCCCGGTAAGAGCAATTTTTATACACAGTCAGTACACAATGTACTGTGATGGTAAGCGGTTACCGTAGCCTACGGTTGCTTGTAACTTCAGGGGACTCGTATGCGCGTTGCCGACCCTTTAAAAAACTACACTCCCTTCTTGAAGAACCCCATACCGCAGGCCTTCGGGAAAACCACGGCAGGGTGTTCACAACATCATTTAAGTACTTATACTTATCTATTAAATGGACCATTTTACGGAAAGTTGTACACTCGACTTCTTTTTTAATTTTGATATAATCGGGTTTTTTCTACTCAGAATCGAGAGTACTTTCGAACCTAATAGGAGAAAAAAAACAGTCCAAAATGTTACATACAATTTTCGGTTTTCCGTTCAGTTAACAATACAAGCTTAGTATGGAAACGGTAACGGAATGGAATAAAAAATCTTGGGACACTTTTTTTCTCCTACAACATTCGAAAGTGCTCTCGATTCTGAGTAGAAAAAACCAGATTATATCGAAAAATTATTAAAAAAAAGTCGAGTGTACAACTTTCCGTAAAAACGGCCCAAATATATCGTCGTCTAGTACCCATAACACAAGCCTTATTGAGCTTACTAGGGGGCTAGTTCGATTTATTTAATTAATAATACCCATCATTCGGTATCGCTTCTCTTAGAATTCCCAATAATTCCCGAGGGATATATGTCATCACATTGTAGGCGTGTGTGACCGAGCCTTAGAAACAATGGTTCTATTTCAATTTAAAATGACTCACGTGGTGTCGAGGTAGATGGTATGCACGTCGCTGTTCCAGAACACAGGGTAGGACTCCATGGCGGGCGAGGCTCGGAAGTCCCCCGTGTGCAGGATGGTCTTGCCGTTGGGCAGACAGAAGAACAGCATCACTGCGCCTGGGCAGCTGGAAACAACTTTTTAATTAGAGAAAAAGCATCAGGGGACCGAGAGACTCGAAAATCAAATAAAAGTAAATACGTTTGTAGTGTCAAAATGGCAGGCACTTACTTTCTACCAATATAATTAATTACGAGTGGTCAATACCACTCGTTTTTCAATTTTCTATCGTTATTTTAAAATAGCATTTCACAATTTTTGTCAGATTTCGAGTGAAAGAGTCGAGCGCTCGAAAGTCAAAAATCGGTCCCCGATTTCTCACTTTCGAGCGCTCGACGAAAACGGTCAAAAACGATGAAATGCTATTAAATACGAGCGATAGAAAATTTGTAAAACGAGTGGTATTGACCACCCGTATTCAATTATATCAGTAGAAAATTTTGACACTTCACCTTGTACCTATTTAATTTTGGACTGACTATTAATTTAAAAGATAGATACATTTAAATAGAATATATCGATTCGATGTTAAGTGATTGGCTGGTGTACGATTTTTTTTTTTTTTAATGCATCGCGCTCTCGGCGCATTCAGCCATGGTGTACGATTATATATAATTTCTTGCCGAATTTTGTGGTGGAAAACCAAGATCGTTAGTCTATTGGCGGGAAAATAAGCGTTTCGTTGGCTAACTCACTACTTACTTTTGTTTTTTTTCTGTTATGAAACGCATAGTATATTTAAAATGAATCAATTTACTATATTACCTATATAGATAAACTAGCTTCGCTAAGCTACTAGCTTAGTAATTGAGTAACAAACATACAAACATCTAAACATCGAAATATCCAAATTTTCGCATTTATAATATTAGTAGGATACACAACTTCCAATAAAGTACTATTCTCTATATTAGGTAAGTATGTTGAATATTCAAATTTGAAAAACCGGTAATTATATACTTTTTGCATACAACGAAACGCAAAAATATCGATAGCCAATCACTTTCGAGTGATGATTTTAAAAATAGCCATTATTGGGTTCATGCGAAAATAATCGTGACAAATTTTCGTGCGCGAATATTTTCTACCGCTCGCTTTGGAATTAGAGCGCTCGAAAGTCAAAAATCGGTCCCCAGGGCGGAAATATAGGGATTGCCGGCCAAGTCGGATATAGGAGGACAAGAGTCTCTTATTATTATTAATATCACGGTTACTGGCTCGCGTTAATGGAGATGACCCCAATGCAGCTTGCCTGCTCGCTCTTGTGTGTGACACTGACGAGTGATAAGGACAGACTCACTGGTTAGCATCCACGGCGGTAACCTCGACGCTCTCGATTCTGGTGGTTTCCTCGAGGTTGAGCACGTGTATACATTTCGGGTTCACTCCTAACCGTGACACGCACAAATCACCTGCAACACAATAAACAAAAACAGTATTTTTAGTAGCAAAAAGCTGTCAAACGGCGGTCGTGGGTTCGAATCCCGGCTCGTACCAATAAGTTTTTCGGAACTTATGTATATGTACCTACGGAATATCATTTGATATTTACCATTAGCTTTTCGGTGAAGGAAAACATCGTGAGGAAACCTGCATTCATCCACGAAGAAATTCAAAGGTGTATGTGAAGTCCCCAACCCGCACTGGGCAAGCGTGGGCACTACTGCCCGTTCCCTCTCATCCATGAGAGGAGGCCTGTGCCCAGCAGTGGGACGTATATAGACTGATTTTTATTATTTTAGTATTTTTAGTAAGCTGAAGTAAATATATTTCTGGACTCAAAATATTATTACTTCAAAAGAATGAAGGTAAGAAAATATGCCTAATGTCGAAAATCAATTCAAATATCTCAATTATTCTTTATTATATTGTAGTCATGTTCATAGTACATTGAGGTGTTACAAGCATAATAGATGGTAGGTACATGACACCCTGTAAAGGGCACTCAATATTTGTTGATCTTAAATCTAGATTCATATAATTAAAATTACGAAGCTACAACCGTTTTAATGTTGCTTGTAAGAGAGAAAACGCTAGGCGATCGTGACGTCGCGATCGTCGAGCGTCATAGTAAATGGCAATCGTTTCATATGAAGCCGCGTTTTGCGGAAAAGGGACAGAACATACCCCCTCTTAAATCTTCGGACACTTATACATTTGTGATTATTTAACCTCTTGCGTTGCTTTTTTCTCCATTTGGCTACATCTTATCTTTTTTCGAGAAAATACAACATTATTGATTATAATTTAGTGACACCCCTATTAACGATACTGTTTATGTATTAAGACATCATACTTTTGATTACAGCCCGTTCACACAGAGTCTCCGGTATTTACGGTACCCATTTTAACGGATACAACAAAAAATTATGCTTTGTTCACACATAGGCACCGTATAACATTCAACGTATCCGGCATTAAGTCTCCGTCAACCATTTGTCACGATGGAACTCCAATTATTTGAGTAGGTAGGTACATTATCCTTTCAGAAGCCATAACCGTAACTAGCGTTGAAAATGTCGGAAAAAATCAAATTATTTTTCGGGAATCTATGAAATTTTCTTTTTCTTTCCGTTTTTTCGGATTTTTAACGAAAAAAACCAATAAGTCATTGTGACAACTGAACTGAACTGACACGGATGTCAATGGCAAAGTAAGTCTATAACCATTCACCTACCCACCAGTATTAAGAAAAATAACCGATTAAAACCTGTATAAATCGTTTTTTTTTTCAGAAAAATTGAAGCGGAAAATCACATGGTATTTTTCCGTAAAAATCCGAAAAAACCGAGGCGTTTGGAAAGAAACGGGATTTTTCCGGAAATTTTCAACGCTAACCGTAACCAACTGGTCAGGAGAAACTCACCCGAGACCTGAACCTAACAAGGCCTGTCACCATAAAAACGCAAGCTTCCACCAGGCCTGTACTACTGTCATTTCGGCGCAAAATGTCACTCGTCTATGGTCTTCTCCTATGAAGGTCAGGGATAGCTAATGTCACCTACAATATCTACACTAATATTATAGAGGAAAGATTTGATTGTTTGTTTGTATTGAATAGGCTCCGAAACTACTGGACCGATTTGAAAAATTCTTTTACCATTAGAAGCCGACAATAGCCCTGATGAACATAGGCTACTTTTTACCGCGAGAAAATGCTTCATGCCTACTGGAAAATGGATGATCCGTGCGAAGCCGGGCCGGGCAGCTAGTAGCTAAATAATGTTGTTGCGGCGCGTCGCAGTCTTAACGTGTTATTGTGTTATATAATCGTATATGTACTACAAGTTTTGTATATTCGTATCATATGTATGTTAGTCTGTAAGGTATTTGTAAATATGGGCTTTGTTGCCTGAAGTCAATAAGTCATCATCATCGTCATCATCGTTATCGTCATCGTAATCGTCATCGTTATCGTCATCGTAATCATCACCGTTATCGTCATCGTAATCATCATCGTTATCGTCATCGTAATCATCATCGTTATCGTCATTATAATCATCATCGTTATCGTTATCGTCCTCGTAATCATCATCGTAATCATCATCGTAATTATCATCATCATCATCATAATCATATCAGCCGAAAGGCGTCCACTGCTGGACATAGGCCATAGCAAATAAATAAATAAAACCGATATTTACCTGTGATTTTGGAACAATACAAGAGTTTACTGAAATTTTTCTTCAATCCAGAGTAGTGGTCAGAGTGGAAGTGCGTCAGGAAGTAGTGCTTCACGTTCGGGATGTCGCCGTACGAGAACGCGTCCACCGCGAAGTGCGTTCCTGGGATCAAACCAAGTTAACCGTCGGTTACTGATCATGGGATCATGGGCAAACCACAGCATGCGAGCTCTTTACTAACTATATACCCAAACACGGGCCTAAAACACGGTATGCGCATGTTCGAACTAAACGGCTGCCTGCCATCCTTTTGACACCCCGCCCCCATCCCCGCATAATGGCAATGGCACCCAGTCTGTGGGGCCATCTTGCGACGCTACTTAGACTTCTATGGGTTTTTCGTTCGCATGGGTCAAAAACACACCCTTAAAAGGTCGAATATGCCGAGAGAGACGAACATATGCTGCACACTTCAGCACCAGCAGTTTACGTGCAGATCAAGCCTGATTGCAATCCGCCAGTGCTGCCAATTTGGTCGCAAGGTGACAGAACTGTCAGGCCAAGATCTGTCGATGCAGTTCTGTGGGGCAAACGCTTGCAGCAGTCTCAAGAAAACGTCCGTTCTGAATATGAAGAGATGGGTTGATCAACTTTTTAGGGTTCCTGACTACGGAACCCTTATAGTTTCGCCATGTCCGTCTGGCCGTCCGTCCGTCTTCGGCTTAGCTCAGTAACCATTACTACTAGAAAAGTGTAATTCGGCATGGGTATATAAATCAGTCATGCCGACAAAACAGAAGAATAAAAACTTGATTTTTTTTTGGGGTACCTCCCCTACAGCTAAAGTGGGGATGTAATTTTTTTCTCGTTAAACCCATAAGGTGGGGTATCGTTGGATAGCTTGTTCAAATATTATGGGTTTCTTAAAACAATTTTTCAAATTAGTCATTCGTTTGCGAGATATTGGGCTTTAAAGCCCAAATTTTTGTTCGAGTCATGTGTGCCCCCCTGCCGGCTAAATGGCTGCTACTGGGAATATGAAAAAAATCATGGCAGTAGTACATAAAATGAATTTAAAAGGAAAACTATCACGGCTAAAGTAGGCATAACTAGTTACCGAGTAATAGTCGACCAACTTAAAACTACAGAACCCTACACTGCGCGTGGCTCAACACGCACTTGGCCATTTTCTGGTTGTTATTCTGTCCGGTAAGTCAAGAGACAACTGTGACAGAGCTTCTTGGAAAAAATAAAAAAAATTGGACTCCTATCATGCTAAGGAGATGCCTCACCATGGGATGGGTTTACCAATACAACAAAAAAATGTGTTTTGTGGATAAAAGTACAGTTTTAAAGAGTGACCCAGGAGTCGTAACCATGGCAACGAACAACAAAAAATAGTTGATTGGCCCAGAAACTGATACGGTACGATCTGTCTAATACGATTAATAGACGGAAGAACTGTTAATTTGTGTGACTCTTCACCCTATTTAGTTTCTCGTAGTTAAAACTTTTTACAGAGGCTCTAGTACAAGTTTACCGAAACAAAACTTTACGGTCGCGTTTGCGTTTCACCCTTATGGGATTTGACAGCTAAACGCAAACGCGGTCGTAACGTTTTGTTGCGGTAAAACTTATACTAGAGCCTCAGAACCCTCTCAAGTCTAAGCGTGTTCTATTGTAGTACGGCGAAAATCAGTTGACTTCGTCGCTGCTTAAGGGGCTCCCATACGCCAATGACCTTCAATCTGAACCCCTGAGTTTTATAATGTTTTTTGTAGCTATATTATATTAACAACAACAGCTTCAAGCAATATAGTATCCCATATTTACTTCAAAGCTCATTGTTTTCGAGATATTTGGCATCAAAGTTGAACAATTTTAGGCCAAAAAACTGGTTTTCTGGCCATAACTTTTGTGTTAATTAGTAAGATTATAAAAACGCATATCAAAGTTATAGGTAAGTTCAGTATGTGTGAGTAGGTATGAGTTTCGGGTGTATAAAAGTTTTAATGAGGATGAAGTGTCGGGTTTCGTATTTTTACAGACCTTTTTTTAAAGTGTATAATTAATTCTGTATTAACATTTTTCAAGTTATTCAATATCAAAAATGTTAAACAGGAATCAAACTTTCCCATATCTGCACCTGGAAAGCTAGCTTCAATAAACCGCGGACGAGTGTCAAAATGAAAACTACTAAATTTCGTTGATTTTTGACGGGAGCCCCTTAAAAAGTAAGCACCGATAGTTCAACAATTTTTTGCTGGCTGTACTCATACACCTCAGTGCGTGCGTTTGTAACTGCCGCTGTGTGTGTGCGCCTGTAACGACGACTGCCAACGCTGAATATATAGGTAGTAAATACTCGTAGTTATAATGTTATACAAGGGTGCAAAGTAGTATTTTAATTGCGAGTGTGGAATTGAACTACGAGCTAGCGAATGGCTCAAAAAATTGCTTTGCAATCTTGTGGATAAAATGCAGTTTTGCTATCTGTTATTAAAGAATAAAGCTTTCCGAGCTAGTGAGGTGAAAGAATATATGGTGTGACGAACTCACCTGCCACTATCTTGTAGTGGGGTACCGCCCGCACCGTCCCAAACGTCCTGTTCGACCTGGTCTTGTAGGACAGCGCAGCCTCCTTCATCGGGGAGCAGGAGCGCGCGCCGGCGGCGTGTCCGGCCGCGAGCGGCGCGGTGGCGGTGGCGGTGGCGGTGGCGGGAGCGGTGGCGGGCGCGCGCGGGCGGCCCGCGGCGCGCGGCGCCGACGCCACGCGGCAGCGCGGGGACGGCTCGCCCTTCCAGTCTAGTCTGTGGCGCCATAGAGGGTCTTCAGTGCCAGTTAGTATATAGCTACTGGTACAGGATAAATAATAGTACTACGTACAGAAGGTTCTCTGTTAAAAATGCCCTGTTTAGGTATGCCGAAGGAGCCTAAACGCGGCCATCCCTTTCTATCGCATGCAACGCGCTGCGATAGAGCGCGTGAGTGCCGTAGCAGCACTAACATACCGGCCGGGGCCATGTTAGCATGTACTTGTAGCGGTGCGACGAAATCATGGAGTGACCTGCCCCTGGCAGAGGTGTTCGATAGAGCGCAAGGCAACTTGAGGCTAGCTTCAGAGTTGCAAACGTATGTCTCGTATTGTATCATTTTAACTCTCTTTATGCATGTGTTAATAACTACAACTTAGAAAAGTTGTAAAACCCCCGACATTTTAATTTGAAAGTCCAATATCTCAAAAACGGCTGAACAGACAGCTAAGAACACTCGGGATAAAATTATCTATGACACAAAAAAAACCGCATTCAAATCGGTCCATCCGTTTGGAAGCTATACGATACCACAGACTGATACACAGATACATAAATACCCAGACACGTTAAACTTATAACACCCCTCTCTTTGCGTCGGGGGTTAAAAAGAGACAGATATAGCGGACGCAGATTATTGCTCGCCCTCTTCATCTGAAAGTTTTGGGCACTCTAGTATATGTGGGGCTTCAATTTCTAGCATTAAGGGCGAGTTGCACCATCGTACGATTACAGACCGATCAGCGGCAGCTGTAATTCCATAGAAACTTGTCAAACTTCTCAACCGTTCTGATTTTAACGAGCACCCCATATTACAAACGGTTTGGTGCAACCCACCCTCTAAGGTGGATGCCACACTGCGACGCATCTCCGGACGGAGGTGCGTTTCTCGTTGTATGCAAGTACCTCAGTTTGTATATAAATTCCGTATGGTACGACACACTGCACCGCACCTCCGTCCGGAGAAATTTGTATGCAGCTCCGCACCTCCGACCGGAGATCCGGCGCAGTGTGACATCCGCCTTAGGGTTGTAAAAACAAAATACATAGGTGCTATACCTACACTTGACAGTAGGCATAATAAGTGCATTTTAACCCTTTCGACGCCATTCTAGTCTGATTCGTGAACTGGCCAGGGCATTTGCCCAGAGCAGTCAATGGGAAAGAAATCAATAGGAAATAAATATAGTTTTTAAATAGAAGGGGCGTGGTTAGAGATGATCAGCAGTGTGGGCTATGACTGAGGCCAGGGCATTTGCCCAGAGCAGTCAATGGGAAAGAAATCAATAGGAAATAAATATAGTTTTTAAATAGAAGGGGCGTGGTTAGAGATGATCAGCAGTGTGGGCTATGACTGAGGCCAGGGCATTTGCCCAGAGCAGTCAATGGGAAAGAAATCAATTGGAAATATTGTTGATAAATAGAAGGGGCGTGGTTAGAGATGCTCAGCAGTGTGGGCTATGACTGAGGCCAGGGCATTTGCCCAGAGCAGTCAATGGGAAAGAAATCAATTGGAAATATAGTTGATAAATAGAAGGGGCGTGGTTAGAGATGCTCAGCAGTGTGGGCTATGACTGAGGCCAGGGCATTTGCCCAGAGCAGTCAATGGGAAAGAAATCAATGGGAAATAAATATAGTTTTAAAATAGAAAGGGCGTGGTTAGAGATGATCAGCAGTGTGGGCTATGACTGAGGCCAGGGCATTTGCCCAGAGCAGTCAATGGGAATGAAATCAATGGGAAATATAGTTGATAAATAGAAGGGGCGTGGTTAGAGATGCTCAGCAGTGTGGGCTATGACTGAGGCCAGGGCATTTGCCCAGAGCAGTCAATGGGAATGAAATCAATGGGAAATATAGTTGATAAATAGAAGGGGCGTGGTTAGAGATGCTCAGCAGTGTGGGCTATGACTGAGGCCAGGGCATTTGCCCAGAGCAGTCAATTGGAAAGAAATCAATGGGAAATATCGTTGATAAATAGAAAGGGCGTGGTTAGAGATGCTCAGCAGTGTGGGCTATGACTGAGGCCAGGGCATTTGCCCAGAGCAGTCAATGGGAAAGAAATCAATGGGAAATAAATATAGTTTTTAAATAGAAGGGGCGTGGTTAGAGATGATCAGCAGTGTGGGCTATGACTGAGGCCAGGGCATTTGCCCAGAGCCGTCAATGGGAATGAAATCAATGGGAAATATAGTTGATAAATAGAAGGGGCGTTGTTAGAGATGCTCAGCAGTGTGGGCTATGACTGAGGCCAGGGCATTTGCCCAGAGCAGTCAATTGGAAAGAAATCAATGGGAAATATAGTTGATATGATGACTATATGACTATGAGTCCAGAGCCCGTAATTTTCATGCCGATGACATCAATTTGAAGTCACGCTGCATATATGATGACATGATCCCAAATAGTTTTATTGTAATTATTAATCATTAGTCGTCAATCATTTTAATCATGTACAAATTACTTCAAAAGTAATCTATTACTTAAATTATACTTGCAAGATTTGTCCCATACATACATACTACCTAATAAAAGGGCAAGTTGAAATAAAGCTTGTAAAATACTACACTTAGTGTCTCACTGAAGCAAAACTTTGGCGATGGACGCGATGGGTCTAATATCTCAGCCATTCTTGATTATAAAGAAAATTTGTTCAAGTAAAACGTCCTGCGTACTCTTTGCTACACCCTAAACGGTATTTGCGTACCGTTTGGTACAGTCAGCGTCATATAGTTAGTAGCAGCCAAGGTAGCCAAATATTTCGGTACCTACGCGTTTTTATAACTGTAAGAATAAGGGTGTGTTACGAAATATTTGGCTACATCCAGACCATGACACCCAGTGACCTCCGTAACGAATATTTAGTGAATTCTGCTTAAAATAAAACTTTTAAATAAAAGGAGCAGGCATGCAGGTAGGTATTCATGCAAGAACAACAAACTCATCGCCACATACCTACCAGGGGCTCTATTCAACTCAGTAGTACTTAATGTGTTAAATTGTATCGGTCTTGTATTCCTCGCGCACCAAATACCAAACCAGACCCCAATGTAAAGTCGAACACAACACTGCCCCTGGTGAGCTTTTGGTCAAACACTTGCACAAAATATTTTCTATAAAAAATATAAAAACTGACCTGTAGGGCCGGACGCACTTCAAATCGGACACGCCTATATTCTTGCTCATCTCGGTGGCCTCATCTTCAACAATCACACACTCTGTGACATCACTTTTACCACCCTCTATACACTGTTTACCAAAAAACGAAGTTATCGATATCTGCTTCAAATGATCACTTTTTCCATCCTTTTTATCAGACTGGCTTCCAAATTTATTGTTACTCAAATGACGTTTCACTAATTTACAATTTTGCGGTTGAACAATGACATGAGACAGTTTCTCAATGGCATCTGTTTTCAAAATTAGAACTTTAGGGTTTTGAACAGAATCGTTAGCTGCCAGTTTCTTCTTTTTAATTTCTAGGTTAACAGCCACGCCCGACCTCTTTTGAGGCGGAGTTAGATTCATGTTTGCGTCGTATTCACTTTCGGTGGAGAGCGTTTGAGCGACGATATCGCAATCTAAATGAACTTCTTTATCCTTAAGCGTAATTAATACTCTCTTAACATTAGCATTCTTAGTAGTTAAATCTATATAATCACAGTCTTTTACTCCGAATGAGATTGAAACATGAGATTCATTCAGATCGTGAATTATAGTGTCTTCATATTTATAAAGCTCGGTGGCAGAAGAACTTTTCAGAGAATTATTACAAACTACATTTTCAATTTCTATTTTCTTAAGCTGGTTTGTATTAAATGGCAAATCTTCAAACACAGAGAAATCAAGACTGCTCTGTTTACTTTTTACCACGGCAATTGTTTGAATCTCATTTCTGTGGCCCCAGTTTCTATCTTCGCATTTTGGCAGATCGTCTGACGAAAGATTGACTGTGCTTACATTAGCTAGATCTTTATTTGAGAAATATAGCTGTTTTCGTGCAAATGACCTCGGGATCGGGTTTACATTGATTTTATATTGGTCTTCGAATGTCGGAAAATTATCTGATGATAGGTTCACAGTGCTTACTGTGTCTAGATCGTAATTGTTTAGAAAACTTAGCTGTTTCGGTGCAACATTATTTTCTTTGTTTTGCTCAAATCCAGATAAAAAATCCAAGTCTGTTAGACTTGCGATAGATTTTGCACAGTGTGTATTTATGGGAAGATTTTGATTTTCTGCATCTTTTGAGGTGAACTGTCTCTTGGCAGGAACAGTCTGTTGGGTAAAATCACGGGTAAAATGAAGTATTCATTATCAGAGACTAATGACAACAATTCATTCCTACATTCAACCTACTTGAACGAGGCAATGATAAGTGAGTTAGGATGAAGTTTCGTGCCATAAGGCGAGCAACACACGGAGCTGTGCGGCACCGCTCGCCGCTGCGATGCGCATTCTAACCGCCTGGCCACGGACACGCGCGGCGGCGGCAGCGGCAGCGGTTTTTCTAATTCATTGCGTGCGATCCCAACTAACCACAGGGCGTTGCGCGTCACGACCGCGCAATGAACAGATAAAACGCGTGCCGCTGCCGCGCGTGTTCGTGGCCAGGCCGTAAGTGTAAGGCCTGAGCGGGGCGTCCACAAAGGTCAGGCCTTACACTAACTCTGCCGCGCGGAGGAGCGGCGTCGTGTGCCCACTCTCAGCGGATTACCTACAACGTGATACAAAATTTCACCGCACACCGCCTCAGCGAGCGGTACCGCACCGCTCCGTGTGTTCCGCGCCTATATGTATGATGGTGGTGGTAATTCTACTATAGCATACACCTTAAGGTGGTTCGATTTCCATACAAAACGTCTTTTGACATTCGCAGGCTAACAGCGTGATATTTTATGAAAATTATGTAACAAACGTTCATAAATTGCCTTTCCATTTGCGCGAAATTCCCCCTTTCCTAGAATAAACTTGTATAGACTGGAATAATTTGAGATTTTAGTTTGGGACGTGATACTTTGACAAAACTAGTTTTCTCAAATTACTCTACATATACAAGTTTATTTTTATTCTAAGAAAGGGGGAATTTCGCGCAAATGGAAATCCAATTTACGAAAGTGTTACATAAGTTTGTTAAAATATCACGCTGTTGGCCTGCGAATGTCAAAAGACTGTATGGAAATTGAACCACCTTAAAGTGTTTGTTGAGCTTTTTAATTATACATATTCATTATTATATTATTAGCGTCACCACAGAATAGCATTTCTTTTTCTTCATCAATTTCATTCCATTCACTACTGTTTTACTTTGTTACTAATATTAATTCACTTTCTTAAGTTATTGCATATCTTTTTAATTGAACAAAGTTCTCCGTATCAGCTGGGCCCAAATCCTTACGGATGTCGGGCTTCTCTCCTCTACAGGTTGCATTACTGAACCGATTCTCGATTCAGTTTGACTTATTTTAAGTAGGTTAAGAACTATCATTGTCATCATCCTCCCAGTGCCCCTAAAGAAGCCCGAGGTCCGCTTTGACACCTAAACCCAAGATTTGGCATAGGCACTAGTTTTACGAAAGCGACTGCCATCTGACCTTCCAACCCAGAGGGAAAACTAGACCTTATTGGGATTAGACCGGTTTCCTCACGACGCTTTCCTTCACCGAAAAGCTAACGGTAAGAACTATCATTGTAATAAGCTTTTTTTGGCAAAAAATGACGACTGTTGAGTTTGTTTTGGCGTTTCTTCTTTTTCAGAAACGCTGGTAGAACTTTGACTTGTAAAAGTGCCATTTATGCATGCACTAAAACTGAAAGAAAACATCATGACAGCCTATCACAAGGCATGCCCCGAAAGACTGGTACAAACAGGAAAGGGGCAGCCATGGTGGAATAAAGAACTGAGTAAGTTGAGAAAGAGGACGCGCCGAGCAATGAGGGTTGCCCTAGAGAAGGATAACTCCGCAAGCTGGGACGCATACAGAGAGGTAAGGAATGAGTACACCCGACAAAGAGAAAAGGCCAGCCGCAATAGCTGGAGAAGATTTACTGAAGATATTCGAGGCTATGCTGAGGGGGCACGGGTAGTGAAACTGCTTGCGGGGGAGCGTACGTGCCAACTAGGCAGCCTAAAAGTGGAGGGAGATCTAATCACAGACCCGGGTGAGATTCTTGGAACCATGCTAAGATCTCATTTTCCGGATTGTGAGGAAGAAGCGGAAATAGAAGAAGATGCGGAGCCGGCCATATCGGACTGGGGGGCTGCAGAAACGGTGGTGAAGGAGGAGATGTTGGAGTGGGCGATCAAATCCTTTGCTCCCTTCAAGGCAGCGGGACCAGACGGGATATTACCGGTGCTAATGCAGAAAGGCTATGTACACATAAAGGAGAACCTAGTACGACTATACAGGGCGAGCATAGCTGTGGGCTATATTCCGAAAGTATGGAGACAAGTGAGGGTGGTATTTCTACCAAAGCCTGGGAAGAAGTCATACCAAGAAGTGAAATCGTTCAGGAGTATAAGTTTATCGTCATTTATACTAAAGACCTTGGAGAAAATGATAGATAAATCGATAAGAGAGAAAGTGGAATGCGGAAGGGACCCATTACATGGGAACCAACATGCATACATGGCAGGAAAGTCAACAGAGACCGCTCTGCACAACCTCGTGGTTAGGGTGGAGAGAGCATTAGACACAAAACAGTATGCACTAGGCTGCTTCTTCGATGTGGAGGGAGCCTTTGATAAGGCGACCTTTGCGGCGGTAGAGAGGAGTCTAGACAGGGAAGGCATCGATCGAGCAGTAGCGAGATGGATAGGAAGAATGCTTAAAGACAGGGACATAACAGCGGAGCTGGGAGGGGTCTCCAAAAGGATAAGTCCAAGAAGGGGGTTTCCGCAGGGTGGCTGTCTGTCTCCCCTAATGTGGTGCCTACTACTGGACTCACTGGTGAAGAAAGTCAATAGAGGGGGCGTGTATATGCAGGCCTATTCTGATGACGGAGTACTATTAGTGATAGGAACGGTCCTTAGCATCATAAGAGACATAATGAACAGAGGTCTCAGAGAGGTGTTAGGATGGTGCCGAGAGAGAGGTCTGGATCTAAATCCGACTAAAACGAAGCTGGTGCTATTCACCAACAAAAGGAAGAAAGAGATCATGAAACCAATAGAGATACAACAGAAAGAACTGGAGATGGTAAAGGAGGTGAAATATCTAGGAGTGACACTGGACAGCACTCTCAGATATAAAACCCACATCAAGGAGCAATCGGCGAAAGCCATTAGAACACTATACCAATGCAAAAGGGCAGTGGGGAGAAGATGGGGACTGAGACCCGATATGATCAATTGGATCTATAAGGCAATCATTCTACCCAGGGTGTTATACGGAGCCGTGGTCTGGTGGCATAGGGCTCGTATAAAAGAATATCAAAAAGAACTAAATAAGGTGCAGAGACTAGCATGTCTGATGGTGACGGGAGCTATGAGAACGACCCCGACACAGGCCATGGAGATACTGCTAGGCATGAAGACAATGCGAATTGAAGTGGAGAAAAGGGCCATGGAACAGTGGTACAGGATGAAAACATGTAAAGAATGGAGAGGAAGCTGCGTGGACAAAAGGCACGCGCTGATACAGGAGGAGGCGCTATCGAAGCTGCAGATGCTGATAGCCAACAATGATCTCATAAAGAGGCAGGAGATATTCGACAAAAAGTACAAAATACATATAGGAGAAAGAGACAACTGGAAGGTAGACGTTGAACACCCAATGACAGTCTGCTTCACAGATGGATCTAGAAGGGAATCAACAAAGCTAGCGGGAGCGGGTATAGTTATACCCAAACTGCGGGAGAGAGTATCTATCCCACTGGGGAGGTATGCTAGCGTTTTTCAAGCAGAGGTGTGCGCAATAATGAGGTGCGCACAAATAATAAAGGAGACAACGCAGCAGACTGGAAGGGTAGTGATCTATACGGACAGTCAGGCAGCATTGAAGGCACTAGGAAGGGCAACGGTAACATCCGCCTTAGTAAGAGAATGTAAGAAGGAGCTAAACATGATAGGAGCATACCCAGGTGTGACGGTGGCATGGGTGCCGGGACATCAGGGGATAGCGGGTAACGAGAGCGCGGACGAACTGGCTAGGGAGGGCTCGGGAAGGGAATTTATAGGCCCAGAACCAGTCCTCCCTTTCTCGGCTCAAGTCACAAAGGGGGTCATAGAAAGGCTAAAAGAACAAGAAGGGGAGAGAGAATGGAGGGAAGCATCTGGATGTAGACAGACAAAGATGATGATAGGAGGTATGGATCACAGAAGAACCAGGTATCTGCTAAAACTGGGTAAGAACAACCTGAGGCTGCTGACCGGTATCGTAACTGGTCACAATACTCTAAATAGACACTTGAAGGTAATAGGTATCAGTAGCGACGCTTCCTGCCCACACTGTGGGGAGGAAGAAACTAGTAAGCACGTATTAGCGGAATGTATTATGTACGCGGCACCGCGGTTTAATACATTCGGTAAAGATGTGTTAGAGGAGAGGGAATTGAGGGATGTCAACCTTAAAGATGTCCTTCTGTTCTGCAGGAAAACAAGAAGAATGGAAGAGTTCGTAGTGGGAACGCCGCCGGGACAGTAACCTGAGGCTCCAACCCTAGGGAACAGGGCTGAATGAACGCACAAAACCGATCGACAGCCCGCCTGCTTCCGGCCAGGCGTCCCTGCACAACATCAACATCATCATCAACAAAAGTGCCATTACGGCCTACTTGCAGACTAAAATTCACTTTGTATTTGGATCAGTTTATTTTTGGGTCCCAAAACATGGATACCTTCACACAGATCCTTAACTTGTGCGCAAAGACTAGGGTGTTTCTGAACAAATTTACGTGTCTCATGCCTGGGCCACACTTCACCCGAATGTTGTTGCCGTCCTTGTCTATTGTAAATTATATGTCGGTGTGGCCCAGGCATAAAGAGTATTAAACTATACAAGGCTGTCAGTGATAGTATTTTGTTTTTTTAAAGTGAGGTACACCAATGTATTCTCGTTTTGATTTGTCTTCTAGATACCTTGTATCTTGTTGTGCTAATCCTAGTGATGATATACTTGGAAAATGGGAAATATTATACTTAAGTTTAGAAATATAACATAAAACAAGATCAAAAGTTTTGAAACGGTTGACCAATCTAGAAACAATCCTAGAGCTGTGAAAGAAACCACTTTTACTAAGAAAATATATAATAATGACTGTCGAGATAGATTTGAATGTGTTTTCTGAATTACTACTTAACTAGTTTTTTTATAGTATATCTGTACCTTGAATGAAGTAAGAGTTTGGAGCCAGGACATGAATAAAAAAAAATGACCTTGCGATTTACATAAACTTCAAAAGCAAAGTTATCAATAAGAATAAACTCGTAGCTACTAACCTGGTTAATTTTCCTCTGCGCTAAGCTATTTCTTTTCAAAGATAATGAACAGCGACTGACCACTGAATTCTGAAAAATGAAAATATACGTTGGTTTAAATTTCAAAGCTCGTTCAAAGTTGGTGTTTCACACAAGGTTCCAGGTTTGAAAAAGTTACCTGAGTCAAAGAGAAGTTTTCTTTATTTACTGTCCTGGGATTTAAAAGTGATGGCACGAAATTATTGATGTCTTTATTCATTTCTCTTAGTCCTATTAGTCTCTCTTATTAGTTTGTATTTTGTATTTATTTGTTAGATGTCATCAAAGTCATCAAACGTCAAAGTTGACTTGATCTTGATATTGTCGAATTGTTTATTTTAAATGTTGCCACATTTATGTCGTCTAAGGGTATGCACGCACGAGCAACTTTTGTCGCCGGCGACAGTAAATCTGTCTTTTTTGCACGCTCGAAGTGAGATAAAGAGAGATGTACTGTCACGGCTGCAAAATTTGCTCGTGCGTGCATACCCTAACTCAAAACATGCTCAATACAGTATACAGTTCAACGAAAACCTATGATACCACGTTGAGTATCTACATCTACATGGTGGTGGATACAATGCGATGATACTAACTCGAAATTAGTATACATGCATCCCTGTCACTGGAGTATGGTAAGTGCGATAGAGGTGGAGATACCCGAACTTCGTCTCTCGATTTTTCTCGCACTATCCGTCTCTCTCTTATTAGAACACTTAGAACAAGAGGTATAGTGCGAGAAAAATCAGGAGTATGTCGCGGCCGTCTCATGATAGGCGTGCTGATAAGATAAATGTATTTTTTATAATGGTAATGTCAACAATGACAATCTTTATCACACGTCAGTTTTAAATTTCAGTTGCCATTATCAGAAAGTTACCCTGCATCAAGGGATTTTGAATAAACTATCGCATCCGTAGATTTAACACCAATGAAGATAAACGATTAATAAAATATAGAAATATAAAAAATGCAACATTTTAAATATATTTTTGAACGTAAACTAGGAATTGTTGATATGATAGTTGGTTTTTCATGAGCTTATGTGGTAATTCAATTATATGCAATGACAACTTTCCTCATTACATTTTCGTACTTCAGTATTCCATTTTCTGAGGGGTGAGAGGAGTGAGATTAAAATTGAAATTTTCATTTTCATTTCTTGATTTAACATAAAAGTAGTGCATTCACATCTTGAAATTAATCTCGGTTGTTGTGGCCCTCAAGGAGCGTTACATGTAAGTATTTGTCTTATCATATCTAGTTGTAATGTTAGGTTAGAAGGTGCATAATATTTCTGCTGACTGTTCCCAATATTATTTAAATTAAGCTTATTTGTTTAGGGGCTGAACTTTGCTTTTATTATTTAACAATGCTAACCACATCAAACCACTTTTTGTTGTTTACATGAGATTTTTGTTCGATCTCAAAATAACCGTCGGAATTAATTAATCAATAACACTCCGAACATTATAATCTCGTAATTTGATTCGATTGCATTATTACATTATTTAAATTATTTTTATACATCCAGCTACAAGTTTTGTGGCATATAATACGTTACAATTACATTTTCGTAATGTTATTTATTATTACTTCATCTGTAACTGAAAGTATTACCATTATGTACCTACTTATTTATTTTTTATTATTATATTGCAAGTATTCAACGTATATGCTTACCCGTGGTGTAGAATACCTGTTTTTGTCATTATTATCAAGTAAATGATATTTATTACTATACTATTTACAATCTCATAAAATATTTATTTCTATCAAACATTAACCTGGAAGGCGAAGAAGACATCACATTTAAAGAGATTATTAATAGTATGAAGATCTGAATTAGTAACACACAACAACAAAACGGGGAATCACAAACAGATCCGATCATTACAATGGTTACAACGAGACGAGCCCGTAATCAGAATAGTGGCAGGCTCTCCGAGGCAGTATTACGCCCGAGCTCGGTATCTGAAAATGGAAGAGCCCGTCAGAACTTGAATCCAGATGTTTTAGCCGCAATGAGCAAAGAGCAGCTTCGTACGGAGTGCAGGAAACGCGGGCAGCGGGCGACGGGCAACAAAAACGAGCTGGTACACAGTTTGCATTTGTGTGCTTATTTGTGTTTTTATTCGCCGGCCGTGCTGTTGTGCTTCATTTATTTTTTTTGTAGATTAAATATTTTGTGACTCACTGTGTTTCTGTTTCTAATGTTTGAAAAATGAGTGTACTGTTGCAAGTTTAGTTTTTTTAATGCACTTTTGTTAGAAAATGTAGTAAATAAATGTATGACACTAGGATATTTTCTATAAAATTTATAAATTAGATTCAATGGTGTTAGTTGTTTGCAGTAGTTGAAAATTTAGTTTTTTACTGCACTGCATTGAAAGTGAAGACATTGTTTTTTTATTGACACTGACATATGAATAAGTCTTCTATTATAATTCACATCACATTTTATTAATCTTTAAATGTACAATAGCTAGAAAGGGCACTAAGATTAATTATACTTTTTATTTCTATTATCATTATCACAGAATAAACAAAAGACCAGAAGGGTCACTATTTGACAAATTTGATTTGATGGAAATCCCTAATCAGGTTATCTCTGTCACATAACAAACTATAATACCTACAAGAATCTAATTTTAAAGACTTAGGCTTAGAATTTAGAACCCGGCGAAACTACCAAAGGGCATTGGGTAACCTTGTATGAGATAAAAAAATGTTTTTATGTTTTGCAGCGGCCAAGGTTTTTTTAATAATCGTTTAGAGGGCCTCTTAATACGCATAGATATATAAAATTAAACGCGTTAAACAATATCGGAGCCCAGATATTTAAGTTTGAAGTTTTGTTTATATCTTTTCAATATAACCTGTGAAAATGTATATTGCAAATATCTCGCCTCCGATGCATTTTAGTGTCTTACATTTCATAACAAAGTATGGTTGTTTTGAGTAGATCTATCATAATCTACCACTTCTACGAATGGTTGCTCATCTAAAAAAATGACATCATTTTTACCCAAACCCTTTTAAGAAAGTATTTAAAAGGAAACTTAAAAAACCGTGCATGCAAAATGAAATCCATACTAATATATATTATAAATGCGAAAGTGTGTCTGTCTGTCACCTCTTCACACTTAAACCACTAAATCGATTGAGATGAAATTTGGTATGGAGATAGTTTAAATCCCGGGGAAGGACATATGACAATTTTATCCCGGAAATCACCCCTTAAGGGGGTAAGATGGGGGGTGAAATGTTTGTATGGAACTACAATATAAACGAGTTCCACGCGGAGGGAGTCGCGGGCAGAAGCTGGTACTAAATAATCGTACATAATTACCTCGGACTAGATTTAGGCCTATTCGTCTCTTATCTCGTGCTCATCTGAAACAAAATTACAGTAACAGTAACAACAAAAAATAAAAAGTTACTACCCGTGGAAAGTTACTAATCTAAACTGGCAACACTGAAGCAATTGACCAATATCGACTGACGTTTTTACATAGCCCTATAATACTCAAAACATGGACATATAATACTCAAAACATGGACCTATAATACTCAAAACATGGACCTATAATACTCAAAACATGCGCCTATAATATTTAAAACATGGGACTATAATACTCTAAACATGGACCTATAATACTCAAAACATGGACCTTTAATACTCAAAACATGGACCTAGAATACTAAAACATGGGTCTATAATACTCAAAACATGGACCTATAATACTCAAAACATGCCCCTATAATACTCAAAACATGCCCCTATAATACTCAAAACACGGACCTATAATACTCAAAACAAAGACCTATAATACTCAAAACATGAACCTATAGTACTCATGACAAGCTCAGGCGAGGCGGTGCTGGTCGGGTGCCGGGTGGCTCTAATCAGAGCTGGGCACCGTTAATGGAATAGTTCTTTGTTAATCCGTTAATAAAAAAGTTAACTTCGTTTAAACGTTAATGCGTTACATTTCGGAAGACTTACCGGAAATCTACTTTAATCGTTAACTTAAAACTCGTGATAGAAGTTGTACTTTATACGTCGTTGCGTTAGTCAACCTTCTAAAATATTGTTTGGGATATTTAGTAATGTTATGAAAACAATAGAGTGTGTGATCATAATAACTACAAATTAAAATAAAGTCACAACATCAATAAATACTAAAATTTTCGCCTGAAAGCGAGGTTCGTTAAGGTGTGAAAATATGTTTGCCCTTGGAATGAAAACTTAAAGGTGCCCACTTGGCCGTATCATACCATGAACGTAACGACTCATGCTAAAATATTCTTTTCATCACACTTGCTCGAAAAGGGCTTCATAATGCGCAGATATACAGAGCTGTAATAGCCTGTGTTACGCCCACGGGCGTAATGGATTTTTTCTTAAATTGTATCTGTCACTCATGGGGCAGTTACAGAGCAAAGAGGTTTTATATCAAATACGATGTCTGAAAACGTATTTATAAATAAATGTAAAGTTAAAAAACTACTTAAACATGTTTAACTGAATTATTTACAGATTTAATATGTAGTTATTTAGTGTCTATGTAAAATGTTTTTAAGTGTTTTCAAATCGTGGCTGTATACCGAAGGGTCTTTGCCATAAGCGCCTCACGTCAAATTCAACAAAATGGACGACTGACATGTTGAAGTTTTTATTACGATTTGTATTAATTTCATCTAAAATGTATTTGTTTCCTCGCAAATGTGATGAAAAACATTGTGTATAACACGGGCGTAAGAATATTGCAAACGCGAGTCGTCAAAAGCCCTCCGCCTTCGGCGTCGGGCTTCTGATAGACTCTTGTTCGCAATATTCCACTTCCGCCCCTCGTTAAACAATGTACTATTATAATTATGCATAACTATGAGATGATGTGACGCCTACCCTACTAGACCGTTCCGGCACCGGCTAACACCGGAGCGTGCCATTCACGGACACGGACCGTCCGGCTGCCGCCGACCAACCCGATAGTACAGTCGCCATCAAATAAATCGAAGCGGCCAATGTGCTCACAAATATCTGAACACGTCTCTAATGCCTCGACAATAGAGACGTGTTCAGATTTGTGAACACTGGCCGCTCCGATATATCTGATGGCGACTGAGCGTTAGAGGGAGAAAGGCATACTTCCATCGCAATCCAACGCATGACGGTGTCCCTGTCCTGCGCCGTGCTGATCCATTGTGTAGAGGACCCTTAAAATAAATTTCAAATAAACTGTAGGTACAGTCAAGTGCAAAAATATGTATCGGTTTAGTCCTCTCATAAATATGTACTTACCGAAATCTTAATCCGCTGACATAAAAGCGACGGTACATATATATTTTTAAATAAATAAATATTTACGAGTAAGTTGATGCACCCATATTTTTACATTCGAATGCACAGTAAGCATCATAAACATGTATGCAATTATCGACCTTATCTCTAAGCAATAAGGTCCTAGGATGTATACAAGTTTATGATGCTGATTGTATGTGTACATGCATTGTATTTGGTACAGCTGTCTTCACGGAATCTTGGCACGCCGAGCATTTGGCTTATTAGTGTTCCTTGCAACGTCTTCTGAACATTAAGTACTGAATTGATATTTGTCTAACGCCCTGTCAACTTTATAAGTCAACAGCTGCTACCTCATGTCATCGTTATAATATCACGTATTTAGGGTGAGTTGCAACAAACCGTATATATCATAAGCAGGGTTCGTTAAAATCTGAATCGAATTTAAACTTTCGTGACACATGTTGAAATCATACTAACAAATTACACGGTTCAACTCACGTATTCAATGTCACTACGGGCGACATGTTTCGAACTCTTCTGGAGTTCTTCTTCAGGATGAGTGTTTTCGCGGCGGTGTCGCTTGTATCACTGCCCGCGCCCGTTCCGAACGCCGAGCGGCGCGTGACGTACGCGCCGACAGGGCGGGGGGAGGGGGGCAGTCTCAACACTCATCCTGAAGAAGAACTCCCGATGAGTTAAATACACAATACTCAATCATTTATTGCATTCCACAATGTTAGTTTACAGGGTTTTAGGTACAGTCGAGTTCATAAATATATGTACACTTTTTTACCTAATCGAACGCGTTTGCATACTAATTGTTAGCGGCCGCATTCGACTTGGTAAAAAAGTGTACATATATTGGAGAACTCGACTGTACTTAGACTTAAGTTTTAATTCGAAACATGTCCGTAGTGACACTAGTGACACGTGAGTTGAGCCGTGTAATTTGTTAGTATGATTAAGTACTGAATTGATATTTGTCTAACGCCCTGTCAACTTTATAAGTCGACACTTGCTACCTCATGTCATCGTTATATCACGTATGTAGGGTGAGTTGCACCAAACCGTCTGTAATCATAAGCAGGGTTCGTTAAAATCTGAACGTATAGAAAGTTTGTATGGGATGACAGCTGCCGGCGCCTTGTTTAACGTTGATCGATCTGTGATCGTAAGGGTATGCGCGCACGAGCAACTTTTGTCTCCGCGACTATTTTGTCTCTCACATCAAGTCTATGGGTTAGTATGGAAGTGCGCACACGGAGTCGCGTCGCTACGTGCGCGCACTTCCATACTAACCCATAGACTTGATGTGAGAGACGAAATAGTGGCATACCCTAAGTTGGTGCAACCCGCCCTTTTGTCAATCTGTAATTTTGTAGTGGTTCCTACCAATAAGTAGGAGCCACCGCTTTACAAATTACACATTGTCATTTGTAAAGCGGTTCATATTCATATTGCGTTCCGCCAAAACCGTTCCTGCGTTTCATTAGTTGTTACACACCATGCAATTTGTCACAACAACCGACAGAGACTTAGCTATAATTGGCATGGGACAGCTATACATACATTTAATTGTAACGATAGCATGCGTCTGTTGTGACAAATTGCATCGATTTGTAGGGTGACACATTTTCGCAGCTCGCTTGATTGCATGACGGGTTATCGTGACGTTATTGTAGATATGCATTACTGTATTTACTGTTTCAACAATACGTCATTTTCAAGACAGTTCGTAATCCGTCAAAATTGTTTTTTAAACGACGCAATTTATCACAACAACTGACAGAAACGCAGCTGCACGGCTATGCGGAGACGGCTCGCGGGCATTTTCGCGGTGAGGTACACTATCCGTCTCTTTCTAATAAGAACGCTTAGAAAGAGACGGATATTCTATGTCGCCACGGCACAGCTCGCGGGCCGTCCTGTGATAACCGTGCTGTACATTCGAACCAGTTTTTGGAGAGGAACAAATGTTTGTATGGGAGCAACTACAATGAAAGAACATAAATACCTAAAAAATTGAGACCAAGGTTCTCGCTGGCGGCAGCGCAAAACGCTTCATACTGTGTGTCTATCTATACAAGTATGAGGTCACATTTGTACTAATTGTAATATGGAAAATCAGGTAAATTGTTGTTTCGGTCGCGAAATACTGCTTTTAAGTACATAGTTGTCATACAATTTTGTTTCTAGAAAGGATTCTATTGGTAGCTTATAATTTACTCTTGGACAATAAAAAAAAATGCATATTTTTTCTAAACTTTCAAAAGTAAATCTTTATGATTTTAATTAAGTATATTTTATAATTTATACTTTATTACGATAATTTGATGGTTTAATATCCATTTAGCATCACTACGTTATCAATTTGAACATGAGGCATCATGCCTATTGTTGTGATAAATTGTGTCGCCCGTAAGCGCTTTAGGTGCGTTCCAGTTAATTCTGCAAATCATATATCTTGGCAGCTCACTCCGCGAAGTTTATTGACCTCGCTAAAATTATTTTTCTCTCGTACATTGTTTAACTTATGCATAATGTACTACAACGTTAAACGTTAATTGTCATGACGCATAGTGATTTGCAGTGATGGCATAGGTTTCCATATTTGGCTAAGTCAGCAAGTGACCGTCTGCTTTTGCGAATAAGGCAGCCAAGGTTATTTTACACAGATAATACACCATTGGCTGTGTGAGCTGGAGAATTCGCGAGCCTGTCTTTTTAGGGTTCCGTAGCCAAATGGCAAAATACGGAACCCTTATGGATTCTTCATGTCTGTCTGTCTGTCCGTCCGTATGTCACAGGCATTTTACTCGAAAACTATAAGATGTAATAGAATACAATTTTGAGGTTAGGTGTATTTTGTTATGTAATTAAATTACAAAAATTTTTTTTTTGGGGTGCGCTCCATACATAAAACTGAAAGTCACAAAAATTGATTTCATTGCCAGCCCGCGTGTGGCATATCAATCGATAGGCCTTTCAAAATAAATACAAGGTTTCTCAGCAATTTTTTTGATTAAGTGAATATAGAGTCGGAGATAATCGCCCCGAAAGTCACTAAAATTGTCCCCCCCCCCCCCCCCCCTCTAATTTTAGAACCGTGTATTTTAAAAGTACGAAAAAAATCATGGACAAAGGGCTTATTAAATTCTTCCAGCGAAAATTGTTTTAAACAAGATCGGTTCAAAGGTTTTTGAGATATTTCTAAAAAACTGCCTTCCTTAAAGAAAAGGACTTAAGTGCCATACGATTTCAGTAACGATACGACCTTTTTAATAGGCACGGAACCCGTCGTTGTGCGTGGTCCGACACGCACTTGGCCGCTTTTTTTTTACTGAATCTTCAAAAAATCTTATGATTCCGCTCACAAAATTTCACTAGAATCGGTTGACATATGCATCCTGCGGCGCTACCACGAAAATCGAATCTCGAAGTTCGTATATCTCTGTCTCTGTCGCTTGAGTACCATAACCCATAAGTGTGATAGAGACGGAGATATACGAACTTCGAGATTCGATTTTCGAATAGCTCTGTAGAGGAGAACAGCTGGACGAACGGACATAAGAGAATTTTGGCCCTAGCTGAAACGGACTTCGGATCTCTCCCTCTTTCAATAAGTCAAGAATAGTGACCGCCGGTTAGCCTAGTGGGTAGCGACCCTGCCTACGAAGCAATAGGTCCTGGGTTCGAAACCCGGTAAGGGCATTTATTTGTGCGACGAGCACAAATATTTGTTCGTGAATCTTGGATGTTTTCTGTATGTAATTATATCCATTAAATATATCGTCGTCTAGTACCCATAACGCAAGCCTTATTGAGCTTACTATGGGCCTAGTTCGATTTGTGTAAGATTTTCCCGTAATATTTATTTATTTGATAATACAGTTGATTATTACTGCAAAAACAAGTGGGGGGAAACGTGGATGGGGGGAAGTGGGTCATTAACAGAATGAGGTTACCTAGTTATTGCTTTTCCTGTTCCTGATAGTAGAATTTGATGATACTAGCTTTGACCGCGACCTCGTCCGCGTATCTCGTTAATTGTTATCAAACTATCCTCAGGCAGCATCAATTATCGCACTCCCATATATCTCCCACTTCCCCCTTTCACCCGTTTCAAGGAGGACTATCCCATGTTTTTCTGGGTTTCAAACTATTTTCATACCAAAATACCTCAAATCGGTTCAGCGGTTTTAGCGTGAAAGAGTGACAGACAGAGAGGCAGAGTTACTTTCGCAATTATAATATTAAATGTGAATGTATTTCATGGCAGAAATCGAGCTCCAGCGCGCAGTGTTCCTCAACTTTCGGTCCCTATAACATCTGTCAGACACGTGCCTCTACTTTCCACTCTCTGTATTTAAGGTAGAGCCCTTCTTGCCCCTTTCGACGCATATTCCCTGCGATAGATACTAAGATATAGTAGTGGTCGAACTTTCCCTCAACAACTAATTAAATCCTATGAATATTTTTGCTCTCGAATTTTTCATTATAAAAATTGTTTTCCCTCAATTGAACGAGCGAGCGAAGCGAACGAAGCCTCCGTCGCAATTTCTCAACCGATATTATTTTTCGATTCAGTCTCTCTCGAAAAAAAAGAAAAAACCGGCCAAGAGCGTGTCGGGCCACGCTCAGTGTAGGGTTCCGTAGTTTTTGTAATTTTATTCAATAACTATTCGACCTATCCAGTTCAAAATAATTTTCCTACAGTTTTTATAAAGTTCTGCTTTTGAGATTTTTTTCATATTTTTAAAACTTATGGTTCAAAAGTTAGAGGGGGGGACACATTTTTTTTTACTTCTGGAGCGATTATCTCCGAAAATATTAACATTATCAAAAAATGATTTCAGCAAACCCCTATTCATTTTTAAATACCTATCCAACAATATATCCTACCTATACCTATCCAATATATATGATAAACAATACGGCAGATCGATTAGAGCAACGCATTCGTCGATATTCCTAGCTCTATACCGGGCACATCGTAAAATAGTTTCTTTCTTGGCCACTGGTGGCGCTGCACATGCGATGGCGGCCGTTTTTGTTGGGGGCTAATAATCAGGGCGGACAAAAATGGTTTGTCATAAGCGAACTCTGTCTTAGGTCGGTTAGGTTAGGGTTCACTTGTGTCCCTCAGACCAGAAATAGACACCCCGCGCAGCGGGGTGGCGTCGACTCGCTGGAGATTATCAGTCCGCACTTTTTAATTTACCTAATTCAATTTTGGACACCCTACTTACGTATAACGGTGAGTATTGAACGATATGCCGGCGTTTCATGATATGCCTAGGAATTTCATGATCAGCCTAAACGTCACTGGCTTGGCCAAATCATGAAATGCCGACGTTTCATGATATGCCTAGGAATTTCATGATCTGCCTAAACGTCATTAGACAAATCGTTAAACGTTAAGTTTTGAACGATATGGCGGATGTCCTTTAGCCAAATCATGAAATGGCGGCGTTTCACGATATGCCTAGGAATTTCGTGATCTGCCGGATTTTACGATCGGCCGCCGACATATACACTGGCTAAGGTTTTTTTTTAATTGGATAGTTAGTTCCGGAGTTTACGCCCTGCATATAAACTCACAACTTAGTTTATAATGTTAGAATAGACTTCCTCTGTTTAGAATTTACTAACTCGCAATGTTCGTTCGAATGAAATGTGTCAGTTTTATATGTGGACTGTGCAAAAAAGGACTATCGGCAATGAAAGCCAGTGTCAAATTATATTCGCCATCATCATACTAGCGCTATTCCCGGTTGTGCCCTAAAGGAGCCCGGGGTCCGCTTTGATAGCTAATCCCTAGATGACCGACTGACTGGTTGGAAGATCCCGTATCATGGTCGGCCTTATCACGCGATAAGTGATAAGGTAGGAGCGTCGTCTAGTTCTATCGAACGGTGTCAGCCAGTGACGGGCGCTGCGCTCTATCCTGTCACTTATCGTGTGATAAGGCCGTCCATGCTACGGGGTCAGAGTGGTCAGATGGCAGTCTCTTTCGTATAACTAGTGCCTATGCCAAATCTTGGGATTAGGTGTCAAAGCGGACCCCGGGAATACCGCTCGGAGGATGATGATTATCTTCAAAGACTGGCCGCCCGGTAACACTCGCTCTCGTTTACTCCGATACAAATAGACAGTGTGCGCCGTATCCCGAATCCTCAACGCCATTTTGATGTTGACAGCGTCTTAAATTATTAATTTATATAGTAAACAGGATAGGAAATGTCTATCAAACGATTCAGGTCAGTGGACCTGCGCTCGCGATCACGCCACCTCTTATTTCCGTAAACTCCGCGCATGCTATGTAAATATAGACTCTATGTCAAGGTCGTTAGACTCGAAATAGTTTAACGCTCCAATTTAATATGCCCCTCTTTTTAAACAAAAGATGATCAAATATTTATGATTTGAACTTTATTTTATGCGGGTTTAGGTTGATATTGGCACAGAACGCTTGCTCTGAGGGCATTTTAGTTAGTCTGTTGGAAAATGAACACTGTCGAGAAGTGTTAGAGGTTATTTTTGAATGTGTTAAGTGCATCTAGGTATTAACAAAGAAATTACATATTGACTGAATGTTTGCTACTGTTGGACTACTGCCATGGAGTCAGCGGCGATACATGCATCCCTGTCACTCGAGTAAGGGAGTGCGATAGAGATGGAAATACCCGAACTTCGACTTTCGAAGTTCGTGGTAGCGCCGCAGATAATTAATCAAGTGTTGCTAGGTGCCTTAAAATCCTTTGAATGCCAACAGTGTTGTAATTGTGATGCTTTTGAGTGAGCATGGGACATAAAGTAACATCCATACTTCCATACTATCCATACTTATCCATATTAATATTATAAATGCGAAAGTGTGTCTGTCTGTCTGTCTGTCTGTCTGTTACCTCTTCACACTTAAACCGCTGAACAGATTTGGATGAAATTTGGTATAGAGATAGTTTGAGTCCTGGGGAAGGACATAGGATAGTTTTCATCCCGGAAATCATCCCCCAAGGGGATGAAGTGGGGGTTGAAAGTTTGTATGGAGCTACGATATAAACTAGTTCCACGCGGACGGAGTCGCGGGCAGAAGCTAGTTCACAATAATTTCGTGCTATAAAGTTTTGATATGTGCTACATGTATAACCGTTCTTAGTTTATGTCACTGTTTTTGACACTATTAATAGTTATTTATGAAACAAGTGTGGAAAGTAGGTGATTTCCGACGAGTGTCATTTATATATATGATCGAGTGAAGCGAGCGAATGTATAATTCGACACGAGTCGGAAATCATCTCTACGCGCGTGATTTGAGAACACCCTCTTTTTTTTAAAGTCGGTTAAAAATACTACCAATTATTTGAATATAGTTAATTGATCCCAATTAGTCCCTTATGGATTCAATTTAACGTTTTTTGGCTCGAAAGATAAGACTGTTATATTCAACTAACATTAAATAATAGGTACCAAAGTCATTACAAAAAAAAAATTGTTAACATTACGTTAATTAGCTCAGCGATAAAAATCTTTCAATAATTTACAATACAATACACATTTTGCATGGTATTTCGACACAAACTGACCCGTTTTCATTGCAGTGTTAATCAATGTGTTCTTAGCGAACATTTTTGGTTACTGACTGGAAAGTTATTGTTTTTAATGGTTAGGTTATGAGGCGAGGGCACCCACGCAAACGTCTCGTCTATTAACAAAAGCACCTGTTCCGTATCAATACAGGTGTAGACTCAAAATTTATTAATAGATAGATATCTCAAATAAGTAACAAAGCTAATACAACCGTTTTAATATTGCTTGTTAGAGAGAGAAAGCGCTCGCAAATCATGACGTCACGATCATCCAAAAAATAAATACATCCCCACTTTACGTGTAGGGTAGGTCCGTTAAAAAAAAAAAAAAGCGGCCAAGTGCGTGTTGGACCACGCACAACGAGGGTTCCGTGCCTATTAAAAAGGTCGTATCGTTACTGAAATCTTATGGCACTTACGTCCTTTTCTTTAAGGAAGGCAGTTTTTTAGAAATATCTCAAAATCCTTTGAACCGATCTTGTTCAAAACAATTTTCGCTGAAAAAATTTAATAAGCCCAATGAGCATGATTTTTTTCATATTTTTAAAATACACGGTTCAAAAATTAGAGGGGGGGGGGGCACAATTTTAGTGACTTTCGAGGTGATTATCTCCGACTCTATTAACTTAATCAAAAAAATTGCTCAGAAACCTTATATTTATTTTGAAAGGCCTATCGATTGATGTGCCACACGTGGGCTTGCAATGAAGAAAAAACTTGACTTTCAGTTTTATGCATGGAGTGCACCCCTAAAAATTTTTTTTTTTCTAATTTAATTACAAAACTATGCAGCGGTTAACAAAATACACCTATCCTCAAAAAAAATTCAAATACACCTCATAGTTTTCGAGTAAAATGCCTGTGACATACGGACGGACAGACAGACAGACAGACATGACGAATCTATAAGGGTTCCGTTTTTTGCCATTTGGCTACGGAGCCCTAAAAACAAGATTTTATTCAACCATTTTATCGGCGTGATTGATTTATACACCCATGCCGAATTACAGCTTTCTGGTAGACACTTAGTTACTAAGCTAAGCCGCAGACGGACAAGGCGATACTATAAGGGTTGCTAGTCGACTACGGAACCCTAAAAAGCAGATGGGTTTTTAGAACATCTTTTGATTCTTATGAGAAATATTCTAAGCATGTTAGTAGCCCACTATTTTTATATGCAACGGGCCTCAGAGCCCAGCCCAGCGATCATTAATTCCACCTGTTGTCTGAGATGTATTATTAATGAAAGTTAGGTTTCTAGCTGCAGTCTCGACTCGAGCAGAATTCTAATGTTGGCAACTGGTTATTTATTGCATCATGCCTTTCTCTTGCATTTTTTTAAATAATTATGAATATTCGCGCGGACAGACAGTGACACAGATAATTTTCTAAATTATAGTGCTATCTGCCGCATATTATTAGGAAGGCAGGCGGAATGAAATAGAGCATTGGTCCATGCCATGCGGTTATTATAATAGTGTGTGATATAAAACAAAATGTTTTAGGGGCAAAATAAATACATAGCTTTTTTCCTAAGCTGACAACACAGACCACAGGTTCAATACAACGCAATTAAAGCTGTTTCAGACTTCCTTTTAGATGCTGTGTTGACTTTTTAAGGCATTACTACACCATGCTATTTTGCATTTTCTGCTTTATAAATAATTAAATTAAAATGTCACTCCGTGACACCACTTTAATGATGATCAAAGTGATCAAATACATAGAAAATATCCAAGACTTGATTACTATTAAATACATACTATTATCTACAGTACCTAAGTACTGACACTCAATAAAACGTATCTGTGCATACTTTACTCGTACAATAATTTCTAATTATATATATAGAATTAGTAACGCGTTAGTCATAATTCATAATATAATCACTTCTCACAGACAGTTCACTGTCTATTGAACTTATTATACGACCGATAAGATATTCAGCTGATATCCTGTTAACGCTAGTTTCAAATGCGAATCTTGTTATGTATTTCGCGTTTTTCTTTATCGTTTCATTCTTTGGCGTAATCTAAACGTAATGCCTTTATAATAATTTCCACGCTCATTTATGTAACATTGAAAATGCGTGCGTTCCAAACTAAACAATTTGAACTGCGTTACTAAAGGATTAGAGTTCAAAGTACAGCCCTCGGCCCCAAACGATAGTGAAAAGTTAAGCGCGAAAGTAGTTTTCGAAAGTGAAATTTTTAGTGTCGTGATGTCATGCGGTTACCGCGGACGTCTGGAGCTAGCGGCTAATTTTAAAATCGCGTTACTCTAAATAAATAATTGGTAACATAAAGGATTACTGGTTCGGTTGAAGTGCCTTCGTTCCACGTGTTTGTGTAAGTTTTTATTGAAAGTGGCATAAAATGGTGAAGTTTTTGAGTAATATTGCATTTGCTTTAAACATGTGTATTCTATGAACTATTGAAGCGTATGTGCTATTTCCTCTTCATGATATTAAACTACGTTTCATAGGGATCTATTAGATCTTAGGTGACAAAATATTGCTAATTTTTGATCAAACATAAGAGATTTTTAGTATTCAAGTTTTATTGTTTTTTTTGAAGTGAAAACTTCTTTAGCGGCGCTGTGCACTTTTTGTGATGGGGAAAATTGTTAAACTCGCCACAGGTCACGTGACCGTAAGATTCGACAGATTGAAAACTCGTAAGACGGACACGTGACCTGATCAAAGAACTGTTACAATGTCATTGAGTTTTCACATCTGCCGGCACTCCCGGAGTGCAAGCCGGTCTTTTTTTTATAATTTCCTGGTTACTTCATGTGTTTAATTTAGGTAAGATATCTAAATACAAAGAATGCAATAAGTATTACATAAATTATCAGTGTATCTTTTTATCCAATGAAGCATAATCCTTAAGATCCTATTATAATTTGCTAATATGTTTCTAGATAAGCTTGCCATTAGTACAGTTGACATCAAAGATTTAAAAGCTTATTAAAGTACAGTGTATTATAATTGCCATACGATAAAAAATCAATAATATACAAATTTTAATGTTATATCTTTGTTATAAGTAGAAAAATGTATACTTACATATCTTTGAAGTCTACTGTACACAATAATTAGTAAGTTTATTGGCTAGAGCGCATGAGCACGTTGACTTGCATGCATAAAGTACGCTCAAATAATTAAAGGTGTTATTTCACGATCAACTGCAGTTTGGATTGGATGCGGGTGGCGCAGGACATCAATGTGGCAATCTTTGGGGGAGACCTATGTCCAGCAGGACAGATTTCGGCTGATATATCAACAATTAACACCTTATACTAAAAAAGAATTCTATTCTATTATAGGGGAATAGTTTATTTTTAGTATGAGGTGGCCAGTTATTGGCGATTTACCCTACTCGTATACTTAAATTAACATTATTTGGGTACTGAGACTGTTCCAAGTGTATTAAACCACTTTATTTAATGAAAGTACACATAATACATTGACAATGAAGTGATAGTATAACTCTGATGAGTGCTGTGTAACTCTAAAAATATGTAAACAAATCATCATGCATGAACTATGTACATAGGTATGTATACATATTTTTTGACGTGACTACTACTAGGTAACTCGCAATAAATATGTCTATTGTGCAAGAGATCTTGATAAGATTTCATGTGTATTGTGCACTTTTATTATGGTTCACTTTAATGACTACTCTAGTAATGGTCAACTGTTTTATATTGCACAGACTGTACAGTTAAAGCCAAGCTGTTAATACATTTATTAATTGCATTGCTGTGACGACAGTTAAAGTGGAAGTCAATGGAATGTGCTAACAAACCGCCATAATGAAAGACAATTTCAATATGGCGGTTTGTTTACATAGTTGGGTCATTGTCAGATTTAGGTGCGCGTCTTTTCGGTGGACATTGCCAAAGTTAAGGGCTATAAAGCCTAATTTTTGGTTGAACTCTGAATCCGCATTAACGGCGTCGCCTCTTCTATAATTCTATGCGACAAAAACATATTATATATAAACATATAAGCCCTTAACTATTGCCCACTGAAAAGACGATTTTTGTTTTACTGACTGACAATGACCCAGTTAGCAAATTCTATTGACGGCCACTTTAGAGATCATTATAAAAACTCCTTATAATACAAATAAACCTTTATTTGTTTCGATTAATAAATATGTGATATTGATATAATATAACGTTTGAGTTTTATACAATTGAGACTAGGTACAGTCAAGTGCAAAAATATGTATCTATTTAATCCTCTCATATACACGGTGGAATTTAATCGGTGAACAGGAACCCATTTTTCTAATTCAGTAATCGATGGCGGTCACGTTTATGTAGTACTTAAGTGGAACCAAGTTTTTTTTATCATAACTAATTTTTAAGTTGTAATTAAATTTTAATTAAAATTTATTGTCACCCTACTAATGGTTTAGTCTGAAAAGTTTAATACCTCTTTTCAAACTATCAGCCATAGAAACTTAAAACATAAATGAGCAATAAGCTGTCAATTTATCATTGTCAAATTCATAACAAACGTCTGATCTGTCTAGTTTCCCGCCAAAGCCAGCAAGCACTTGACGTATGTACACTTACGAGTAACTTCCCTTCAATAAAAGTAGGGTGTCCATTTATTCAGTCAGTGTACATTTTACCGATGTTAATTAAGTGTGATTAATTAGATTGTGAGCTATATTGCACGAGATCTCACGTATTGGTTTCTGTGTAGATTGATAATTAAGATTTTTGGATTCCTGATCACCGATTAAATTCCACCGTGTATATGTACCGAAAGTACCGAGTAGTAAGTTGTATGCAGCCGTATTTTTACACTTGACTGTACTTGTATCTTAACTATGCGACAAGTTCGATTTGTGAAGAAAAGACCTCTAGTATTTCAATATCACACAAAAAAACTACATTCATTGACTTCAAACGTAAAGAAAATAGGTCACTTCCGAGGCAGAAAATAAGACTTTCGGTAGCAGAAGAGAAAGTCTGTCGTCTGTGACGAGCCTTTTTTTATTTTTTCATGAGGCGTTTCCCTTTCTTCTCGCTAGAGATCTTTCCCAAACGCTAGTTCCAGACTTGTAAAGGAGCCCTTTAGAGAATAAATAATAGATTTAGACATTTGTGTTGCAGTTAGCCCGCCTTGGGTACTACAAGCTGGCGGCGGCGGTGCAGGCCGAGTCGGGGCAGCGCGCGCGCAACGGGCTGCATAACCCGCAGCCTAAGGAGATTAGGTGTGTTCAATTCAATTCAATTCAACAATTTATTAATCAAATATACAATTTTACATGTCAGTAGGGGTGTAGACACTAAATAAAATAATCAATAATGTCATATTTTCTCGAAAAAGGATTAAAAATGTAGTCAAATGGAGAAAAAATCAACGCAAAAGGTTAAATAATCACGAAGTTATAAGTGTCCAAAGTTTTAAGAAGGGGGTATGTTCTGTCCCTTTTTCGCAAAACGCAACTTATATGAAACGATGACGCTTGAAGATTGTGACGTCACTAATATGACGTGCCCATCGTGTTCGGCGCCGCCGTCGACGCGGCCCCCCGGCCGCATCCCGTAAGGTGACGTCACACACTTTGCGTTTTCTCTCTCTAACAAGCAATATTAAAACGGTTGTAGCTTCGTAATTCTTTGAGATATCTGAATGGGATTTTCGTCACTAGGCATTTTCTTTTGCCTTCTTTCTTTTGGAGTAACAATCATTTTCGAGTCTACACCCTTATTTTGCTCTCATAAGCCAAATAGCGGTATCTCAAAATGAAATGTCATTGTAAGTTATGTCATTTGACGTAGATTTTAAATTGCATGTTCCAATGACATTTCATTTTAATATACCGCTATTTGGCTTATGAGGGCAGTATTGCTTTTATAAACTAGTTACCGAAGTAGAGGCAGACCGAAAAGGAGATGGCGGGACGACCTTGATACGTTTTGCACAGATTGGCGAACAGTAGCACAGGAGCGAGACGAGTGGCGGAAAAAAGGGGAGGCTTTTGCCCAGCAGTGGGACACAATTTAAGCTATTTAAAAAAAAAAAAAAAAAAAAAAACTAGTTACATTAAGAGCCTTATCACACTTGCGATTTGCAAGCGTATTTTGTATGAAGGCGATGACGCAGCGTGTACGCCGCGACTGATAATTGTATAGAAAATACGCTCGCAAATCGCAAGTGTGATAAGGCTCTTAGGTTACGTTAGAGATTTGGAGGCGAGGCTGAGTCAGCGAACCAATTCCGTTTTGGTGTTGAAGCAATTTACTAGAGGTAAAGTGTACATATTAGCTCTCGAAAACACGTGCACTCTTGTTCTAATTGAAGTAAAAAATAGTTTATTTGCATAGGCACACATTACAAAATAGAAGATCTGGTTATAGCCAAATAACTTGTGTGGAGTTCACGCTGTCGTTCCCCTTGATTGCGCATTTGTTGGGTACTTGCAGGATTAAACTTTGTTACGATTTGTACAGTCAGCGTCATATAGTTAGTAGCAGCCAGAGTAGCCAAATATTTCGCAACACACCCTTATTCTTACAGTAATAAAGACGTGTACCGAAATATTTGGCTACCTTGGTTGCTACTAACTATATGACGCTATCTGTACTTAAAATATTGAGTGTATAATGTATTTAAGTGTGGTAACGCAGGGGACCACCGTAGTCAGTTAACTCTTATGTGTATGGTCAGTCAAGTAGGCATGGAGAGATTTCCATTTTAAATGTGGACGCAATTAAATTTTAAAGTATGCCAAATAATCCAAAAGTGAAAATATGTAATGAAAAATAAATAGGCCTTTCTAGAACATAAATAAATTAATAAGTCGTATACTTACATCATTCTTACGCACTCACTCATGACATATATTATATAGACACTCGCACACGCAAGCGCGCGCGCACACACACACACACTCACGCGCATAGCATTGCACTGGTTGTGAATTTTAGGGAGGGTCCTGGCAGAATATCAGCGATGTGGCTCCTGCCGCATCATCATGCTGAGTCAGCGCCCATTCTTTGCCACGACACATGGCTCACTTATTGTACTTGTAGTTTTTATTTGCCGTTTTTAGTATGTTACTTCTTAAGTTGCATGTTCTCCTGTTCTTTTTATGCCATGTATATTGTGGGTATGAATAAAGTTTTTATCTATCTATCTATCTATCTATGTGTGGGCGGAGTTGCCCAACACTCGGCTGCATTCCCTTTTGAGTAAAATAACTGTAACCTTGTATATTCAGTGCTATTGAGCACTGCAGGGTTAGGTGATCGTTCATCGCTTGCTGTTTCGATTGCAATCTAGCTGGGAAAGATACCTCTATTTCCTTAATGTCACACATGTTGACGACCACTTTAGCCTAGTTGGTAGTGACCCTGCCTACGAAGCTAGAGGTCCTGGGTTCGAATCCCGGTAGGGACATTTATTTGTGTGATGAGCTTAGTACCTAGTACAAGCTTTGCTTAGTTTGGAACGAGGTCGATGTGAGCGAGATTTAAAAAAAAAAAAAACCTTGTAGCCTTCATTTTGCCCATTTAAATAAAGTCTCAGTATAACTTGAAATTAATTAATTTGGGGATAGAACTAACTGTTCACCAGACTCTGTTGTAGTTAGTCTTTTTAGGGTTCCGTACCCAAAGGGTAAAAACGGGACCCTATTGCTAAGACTTCGCTGTCCGTCTTTCTGTCTGTCACCAGGCTGTATCTCAAGAACCGCGATAGCTAGACAGTTGAAATTTTCACAAATTATGTATTTCTGTTGCCGCTATAACAACAAATACTAAAAACAAAATAAAAGAAATATTTAAGGGGGCCTCCAATACAACAAACTTATTTTTTTTTTTACGGTTTTTGTAGACAATGGTACGGAACCCTTCGTGCGCGAGTCCGACTCGCACTTGGCCGGTTTTCTTTAATTTAATCGTATGGTGTTTCATGTAGCAGGAATATACATTATAATAATAGCTTATATATCCACATACAGATTGCACAGCCAATCCACAGCTTCTTAAGTGATAAATTGTAGAGGTCCCCCGGATTGAGTTATTCTAATGACAGTGGTATATTGCTTGCAGGATAAGGAGCAAAGAAAACATGGATTCAGACAGCAATCTGGTGCTCTGGCGGCGACCGATCACAACCCTCGAATACTTCTTCAAGGAGCTGTTCGCGCTCTCCTCCACTGGACTCCAAAGGTAAATAAATTTAAGGAATGTACAATCGAACTCATAAGCAAATAAACACCTTGATACTTTGTTGCTAGTACTTGTTTGACAACTTACTTTGTCGCTAGTACTTGTTTGACAACTTACTTTGTCGCTAGTACTTGTTTGACAACTTACTTTGTCGCTAGTACTTGTTTGACAACTTACTTTGTCGCTAGTACTTGTTTGACAACTCATTTTGTCGCTTTTACATGTTTGACAACTTACTTTGTCGTTAGTACTTGTTTTACAACTCATTTTGTCGCTAGTACTTGTTTGACAACTTACTTTGTCGCTAGTACTTGTTTGACAACTGACTTTGTCGCTAGCACATACTTGTTTGACAACTTCGTACGGCAGTTTAAAGGTGAACGAAAAAACCACAGAAGTCTTGAGTAGCGCCGCAAAACAGCCCCACAGAATGGGTGCCATTGCTATTATTTATTTATTTATGCTAAAGGAGTACCAACAGCTGCAAAAACATAATATAAGTCTTACATAGTAATACAAAGCCAATTAAAGGAACTCACAGATAGAAATGGCATAGAAAAAAGAAAAATGGTTGACACACTTAGCACACAATATACAGAATAGTGCACCAGGAAAAACAGATTAAAAAAAATACATACTACATAGCAACTAATTAACAAAGAAGGAACACGTGAGCAAAGTCACACGCACCTGAACAAAACACCACTTGCAAATTATGAATTATTATTATGAAAAAAACCGACATGCTAGTAGGGATTATGCGGGGATGGGTGGGGGCGGGGTGTCAAAACGATGCCAGGCAGCCGTTTAGTTAGAACATGCTCATGCCGGGATTTAGGCACGTGTTTGGGTAGAAATTTGTAAGGAGCAAGCATTCTATGGTTTTTTTCGTCCGCTGGCCTATGCAGACATTGCAGACTGCATCTTCAGGCGCCGTACCTAGCGGATAGGGTAGGTAGAGGAACGCGTCGACGGCGCGTGATAAAAATGCATTCTGCATTGCATAGGCCATAAACATGACGTTAAAGCGTCACGTTACATAGATGTTCGGCCTCTTGTGAGTTTGACCGCACAGAAGTAGATACACAGACTTTTCTGTAAATTAGGTAGTTGCATCATGATATTCATGATGATATCGTAGTGTTGCTAAATGGATAGTAAACCATCAAATTATTGCCATCATCCTCCTAGCGTTATTCCCGGTTGTGCCCCGAAAGGAGCCCGGGGTCCGCTTATCATCAAATTATTGTAAAAAGTGTAAATTACAAAATATAATTAAATACATTAAAATATATGGACCTTGAGAGTTTAGAAAAAATATGCTTTTTTTTTTACCAATATTAAATTCAAGCTACCAATAGAATCCTTACGCGTTTATTGTAACAAAATTATATGTAAAATGTTATTAAGTGTTTTCAAATCGTGGCTGTATACAGAAGGGTCTTTGCCATACGCGCCTCACGTCAAATTCAACAAAATGGACGACTGACATGTTGCAGTTTTTATTACGATTTGTATTCATTTCATCTAAAATGTATTTGTTTCCTCGCAAATGTGATGAAAAACATTGTGTATAACACGGGCGTAAGAATATTGCAACCTCGAGTCACCAAAAGCCCTCCGCCTTCGGCGTCGGGCTTCCGATAGACTCTTGTTCGCAATATTCCACTTACGCCCCTCGTTAAACAATGTACTATTCTTTCATCTGTTGTACTGCTTGACTAGAATTTCTCATTAATGTTGTTTAAACCGCGGTTTCCTTATTTATTTATTTTTTGTTACAGATTATTAGCGTACAAACTTCTGGCGTTATCAATATTATTAGTAATCACCGGTACGACAGTTTCCTACCACATAAGCGGGCCCCATCAGCCTTATGTACATGTGAGTATATTTATGGATGGGGGGGGGGGGGGGGGGGGGGGTTATTATTTGATGCATGATTGAAGATGGTTTTATTGAAATTGGCTGCCGCATTTTCCAATCTTGAGGACCAATGAAGTTAGTAAGAGAGTTACTAAGTGTATGGGTCAATCAAAGATCTAGTTGTTATTTTATCCCGTCAGCAAGGAGACCATATGACAATAGTTTTAACATCTAACGTGCTTAGAAGATGGCTCAAGAAAAGGGGTTCAAAATGGCAAGAAAGACCCGCTTTTGGTTGATTTGACCCCGTAAAAGAGCAGTTGTAATTAGTGACCCAGGTGACGGAACCATGGCAACTAGTGACAGAAAAAAGTTGATCCACACACTCATTCAGTCCACAAACATTCCATGATTTTATCATTATTTATATCTTGATAGAGTGATAGCTAATACTTTACTGGTACTGTGTTTGCCGACGGGCGGCGGCAAACACAGTACCAGTTTGTTTTTGCCATTGCATTGCCAAATATTTTTCAAAGCTTTATCTCTTTACGAATAACGTCTAAATTCGAACTATTCGAATTTGCAAGAACAGCAGACGGCGGTGGCGACCAAAATATCCATTTGTTTTTGCCGTTGGTAAATATTTTTCTAAGGTTTATCTCTTTAGGAATAACGCCCGAATTCGAACTATTTGAATTTTCTCAATAGCAAAACGGTGAAGGACGCTTTGGTATTATTACTAATTTACGAATAGCGTTCAGTTTTGAATGAAGTCGAATCGGCTAGCAGCAAAAAGTGACCTCCTTCACATCTGACGTCACAAAACTCTGTCGCGTATTTAACAATTTTTCCCCATCCCAAAAAGTGCTTTCGTCTAAAGAAGTTTTCACTTCAAAAACTTCGTACGAGTCTAAATTACACAATGTTTTTATCTTTGGTATTGCAGCTAGTGATCACCACGCTAGCCTGGTGGGGCTGGTGGGTGGTGCTCGGGGTGTGCAGCTCCGTGGGTCTCGGAACAGGGCTCCACACGTTCCTGCTGTACCTCGGGCCGCACATCGCGCGCGTCACGCTCGCCGCCTACGAGTGCGGCTCGCTCGACTTCCCGCAGCCGCCGTACCCCAACGAGTGAGTAGCTATACTCGGACTAATAATAGCCGTGTAGACACTAAATAAAATAATTCATAATGTCATATTTTCTCGAAAAAGGAATTAAAATGTAGTCAAATGGAGTAAAAATCAACGCAAGAGGTTAAATAATCACGAAGTTATAAGTGTCCAAAGTTTCAGAAGGTATGTTCCTTATGAAACGATGACGCTTGTAGTTTGTGACGTCACTAATAGACGGCAACGTGCCGTGCCCCATCGTGTTCGGCGCCGCCATCGACGCGGCAGCCTCGCATATTGTGACGTCCCACACTGTTTGCGTTTTCTCTCTCTAACAAGGAATATTAAAACGGTTGTAGCATCGTAATTCTTTGAGATAACTGAATGGGATTTTCGTCTCTAGGCATCTTTTTTGCCTACTTACTTTTGGAGTCATAATAATTTTCGAGTCTACACCCGTATTAGGCGAACTAACTTGACAGCTGAATATGTTACCGGACATAGACAAAGATAATACTGATAGAGGGTGGCGCAGGACCGGTCATTGTGGCACTCTTTGGGGGAGGCCTATGTCCAGCAGTGGACGTCTTTCGGCTGATATGATGATGATGATGACCTTGCACCTACTATAAAACTGATTCAACTTGTATTTTATCTTCTACCTACTATAAATCTGATTATAACAACACTGTTAAATTCAGACCGGTGACGAAAAGTCGAATGGCTTGGCTAATTCGACGACCGCTTTAGCCTAGTTGGTAGTGACCCTGCCTACGAAGCAAGAGGTCCTGGGTTCGAATCCCGGTAAGGGCATTTATTTGTGTGATGAACACGAATATTTGTTCCCGAGTCATGGATGTTTTCTATGTATTTAAGTATTTATTTATCTATATAAGTATGTTTATCGTCGTCTAGTGCCCATAGTACAAGCTTTGCTTAGTGTGGGACTAGGTCGATTTGTGTAAGATTGTCCGCAAATATTTATTTATTAAATATTATTTATTTAATGAATGGTTGGAACATTTACAAAAAGGCGGACAGCGTTCTTAGCGGTTAATGCGATAAGCCAAAAAAAACCGACAGTTACAGATCGAAGGTCATTGGGAGCTAGGAGCCCCTTAATGCTATCAGATACAATAGGCATGCGGCCTCATGTTCAAATTGATAACGTAGTGATGCTAAATGGATAGTAAACCATCAAATTATCATAATAAAGTATAAATTATAAAATGTAATTAAAAATCATACAGAGATAAGAACCTTGAAAGTTTAGAAAAATGATGCATTTTTTTTTTATTGTTCAAGAGTAAATTTAAAGCTGCCAATAGAATCCTTACACTTTTATAGAAACAAAATTGTATGACAACTATGTACTTAAACGCAGTATTTCGCGACCAAAACAACAATTTACCGGATTTTCCATACAAACTATATTCCCGCTAAGACTAGCGCCCTCTCTGTATAGCTCGCCCATTAGAGTGGTGCCAAGACTGTGAAACAAGTCTATAACTCGATACAGAGAGGGCGCTAGTCTTAGCGGGAATATAGTGGAAAATATACAACTTGCGTCACTGTCCTCGTCGCTCAGTTGGTAGAGCAGTCTAGCGTTAATAGAAAGGTCGCAGGTTCGAATCCTGTCGGGGGCTACAGACGAAGATGGTTTATTTTTCCATTATATTCGTTCTCTGTATCATATCGTTTATAAAATGATCGGGGTAGTTACCTCGTTAAAAATAACACGAAACAAGAATATTTAATTAAATAATTTGTTTCGTGAAAAGGGTATAATGTACACCAGCGCCATCTCTCTCGCTAAGTCCGAAACTACCTGATGTAGTTCGATTAGAATGGAGCGAGCGCATAGCTCGCCCATTAGAGTGGTACCAAGACTGTGAAACAAGTCTATAACTCGATACAGAGAGGGCGCTAGTCTTAGCGGGAATATAGTGGAAAATATACAAATTGCGTCACTGTCCTCGTAGCTCACTTGGTAGAGCAGTCTAGCGTTAATGGAAAGGTCAAATCCTGTCGGGGGCTACAGACGAAGATGGTTTATTTTTCCATTATATTCTTTCTCTGTATCATATCGTTTAATGATACAACTACTTTATACAAGTGACGTCATACGTGGGTACGTCATCAGTATGAAGCGTTTTCCGCTGCCGCCAGCGACGTCAATCTTTGTCTCAAATTTTTTGGTATTTATGTTCTTTAATTGTAGTTGCTCCCATACAAACATTTGTTCCTCCAAAAACTGGTTCGAATGGCATCGTAAAAAAATCTTAGTCCGCATCCCTATTTGGAGATTTTTATGGAGTATTCCCAATCATTGTCAGGGTTATCCTTTTTAAGAACATTTTTTGACTTGGACCTTTCTCACCAGCATAATCTGCCCGGCGGAAATGGACCCGAACAGCGTGGTGTCCATCTGGAACATCATGGCGAAGGTGCGCGTGGAGTCCATGATGTGGGGGATAGGAACGGCGCTCGGGGAGCTGCCGCCGTACTTCATGGCGCGCGCCGCCCGGCTGTCCGGCGGCAGCGTGGCTGAACTCAACATTGAGGACGACTCTACTATGAGCAGGTGAGTAACATTGCATGATGTGGGTGATAGGAACGGCGCTCGGGGAGCTGCCGCCGTACTTCATGGCGCGCGCCGCCCGGCTGTCCGGCGGCAGCGTGGCTGAACTCAACATTGAGGATGACTCTACTATGAGCAGGTGAGTAACATTGCATGATGTGGGGGATAGGAACGGCGCTCGGGGAGCTGCCGCCGTACTTCATGGCGCGCGCCGCCCGGCTGTCCGGCGGCAGCGTGGCTGAACTCAACATTGAGGATGACTACTATGAGCAGGTGAGTAACATTGCATGATGTGGGGGATAGGAACGGCGCTCGGGGAGCTGCCGCCGTACTTCTTGGCGCGCGCCGCCCGGCTGTCCGGCGGCAGCGTGGCTGAACTCAACATTGAGGATGACTACTATGAGCAGGTGAGTAACATTGCATGATGTGGGGGATAGGAACGGCGCTCGGGGAGCTGCCGCCGTACTTCTTGGCGCGCGCCGCCCGGCTGTCCGGCGGCAGCGTGGCTGAACTCAACATTGAGGATGACTCTACTATGAGCAGCTGAGTAACATTGCATGATGTGGGGGATAGGAACGGCGCTCGGGGAGCTGCCGCCGTACTTCTTGGCGCGCGCCGCCCGGCTGTCCGGCGGCAGCGTGGCTGAACTCAACATTGAGGATGACTCTACTATGAGCAGGTGAGTAACATTGCATGATGTGGGGGATAGGAACGGCGCTGGGGGAGCTGCCGCCCTACTTCATGGCGCGCGCCGCCCGGCTGTCCGGCGGCAGCGTGGCTGAACTCAACATTGAGGATGACTACTATGAGCAGGTGAGTAACATTGCATGATGTGGGGGATAGGAACGGCGCTGGGGGAGCTGCCGCCGTACTTCATGGCGCGCGCCGCCCGGCTGTCCGGCGGCAGCGTGGCTGAACTCAACATTGAGGATGACTCTACTATGAGCAGGTGAGTAACATTGCATGATGTGTGGGATAGGAACGGCGCTCGGGGAGCTGCCGCCGTACTTCATGGCGCGCGCCGCCCGGCTGTCCGGCGGCAGCGTGGCTGAACTCAACATTGAGGATGACTCTACTATGAGCAGGTGAGTAACATTGCATGATGTGGGGGATAGGAACGGCGCTCGGGGAGCTGCCGCCGTACTTCATGGCGCGCGCCGCCCGGCTGTCCGGCGGCAGCGTGGCTGAACTCAACATTGAGGATGACTCTACTATGAGCAGGTGAGTAACATTGCATGATGTGGGGGATAGGAACGGCGCTCGGGGAGCTGCCGCCGTACTTCTTGGCGCGCGCCGCCCGGCTGTCCGGCGGCAGCGTGGCTGAACTCAACATTGAGGATGACTCTACTATGAGCAGGTGAGTAACATTGCATGATGTGGGGGATAGGAACGGCGCTGGGGGAGCTGCCGCCCTACTTCATGGCGCGCGCCGCCCGGCTGTCCGGCGGCAGCGTGGCTGAACTCAACATTGAGGATGACTACTATGAGCAGGTGAGTAACATTGCATGATGTGGGGGATAGGAACGGCGCTGGGGGAGCTGCCGCCGTACTTCATGGCGCGCGCCGCCCGGCTGTCCGGCGGCAGCGTGGCTGAACTCAACATTGAGGATGACTCTACTATGAGCAGGTGAGTAACATTGCATGATGTGTGGGATAGGAACGGCGCTCGGGGAGCTGCCGCCGTACTTCATGGCGCGCGCCGCCCGGCTGTCCGGCGGCAGCGTGGCTGAACTCAACATTGAGGATGACTCTACTATGAGCAGGTGAGTAACATTGCATGATGTGAGGGATAGGAACGGCGCTCGGGGAGCTGCCGCCGTACTTCATGGCGCGCGCCGCCCGGCTGTCCGGCGGCAGCGTGGCTGAACTCAACATTGAGGATGACTCTACTATGAGCAGGTGAGTAACATTGCATGATGTGGGGGATAGGAACGGCGCTCGGGGAGCTGCCGCCGTACTTCTTGGCGCGCGCCGCCCGGCTGTCCGGCGGCAGCGTGGCTGAACTCAACATTGAGGATGACTCTACTATGAGCAGGTGAGTAACATTGCATGATGTGGGGGATAGGAACGGCGCTGGGGGAGCTGCCGCCCTACTTCATGGCGCGCGCCGCCCGGCTGTCCGGCGGCAGCGTGGCTGAACTCAACATTGAGGATGACTACTATGAGCAGGTGAGTAACATTGCATGATGTGGGGGATAGGAACGGCGCTGGGGGAGCTGCCGCCGTACTTCATGGCGCGCGCCGCCCGGCTGTCCGGCGGCAGCGTGGCTGAACTCAACATTGAGGATGACTCTACTATGAGCAGGTGAGTAATATTGCATGGTTTGCAAGTTTTGCAACACACAGTCATTTTGTTAGGGTGCCGCACCCGAAGAGTAAAACGGGACGCTTTACTAAGACTCCGCTGTCCGTCCGTCTGTCTGTCCGTCTGTCAGGTTGTATCTCATGATTGTGATAGTTGGACGGTTGAAAAACGGATAAAAACTATCCTATATTTTAATCCAGGCTATAAACTATCTTCTTAGAAAGTTTCATCCAAATCCAGGCATAGAAACTTTCGCAATTATAATATTAGTAGAATACCAACTAGTATCATCAACACCAACTCACATTGCAAACAACTGGCATCAACTGGTTGAAAACGACTGGCATCAACTGGTTGCAAACGACTGGCATCAACTGGTTGCAAACGACTGGCATCAACTGGTTGCAAACGACTGGCATCAACTGGTTGTAAACGTCTGGCATCAACTGGTTGCAAACGACTGGCATCAACTGGTTGCAAACGACTGGCATCAACTGGTTGCAAACGACTGGCATCAACTGGTTGCAAACGACTGGCATCAACTGGTTGCAAACGATTGGCATTAACTGGTTGCAAACGACTGGCATCAACTGGTTGCAAACGACTGGCATCAACGGTTGCAAACGTCTGGCATCAACTGGTTGCAAACGACTGGCATCAAATGGTTGCAAACGACTGGCATCAACTGGTTGCAAACGACTGGCATCAACTGGTTGCAAACGACAACGACTGGCATCAACTGGTTGCAAACGACTGGCATCAACTGGTTGCAAATGATTGGCATTAACTGGTTGCAAACGACTGGCATCAACTGGTTGCAAACGACTGGCATCAACTGGTTGCAAACAACTGGCATCAACTGGTTGCAAACGACTGGCATCAACTGGTTGCAAACGACTGGCATCAACTGGTTGCAAACGACTGGCATCAACTGGTTGCAAACGACTAGCATCAACTGGTTGCATGCGCGACGCTCGAACGAAACCAGAATAGTTTTAACATCAACAAATATATAAGGCACGCAAACGATTTTCTGTCATTCAGAACAAACGGAAAATTGGCAACTCGAAATCATTTGCCGAATCTGAATAATGTCAATTTAAGTCTTCGAGTGGGTAGGCCCAAGGCAAGATGGTCTGATGACATAATAGCTGCAGCTGGACCGAGCTGGATCAATAACGCTAAGGACAGAGAAAAATGGAAAGACATGGAGGAGGCCTATACCCGTCAGGGGTCCCTAATATAACCTGAAACACTTTGATAAACAATCAATCACTATATAATAAGGGAATTAATAAATGCTTAATAATAATGATAAAGTCTTCGACATGGAAAATTGTTCAGCCTGAATAGTGCTAAAATGTAATTACGTCCTCAAAGTAAAATTGTCATGAACCTATTACTTACACACAATACTAATCAACTATTATCCTTGACGACCGGTTACCCTAGTGGGTAGTGACGCTGCCTACGAAGCTGATGGTCCTGGGTTCGAATCCCGGTAAGGGCAAACATTTGTGTGATGAGCATGAATATTTGTTTCTGAGGGGGTTCTGCCTTTTCGGCGAAATATGTTTCGCAGAATTTCACATGGCAACCAACTTTTCGCAGAATTTTCATTTGGCAAACCAAACCCCTTAACCCCTTAACTTGGACCTTAACTTCGCAGTTTTCTCATTTAGCAAAATTTTTATATTGCTAAATTTTACTTCGACAAACTTTTATGTGGCAAATTATTATGAAGCAAATGATTTGCTTAGGCAAATAACAAATCGTCAAATGACGTTTGGGCAACCAAAAGCATGGCACCATTTAGAGCGCTTCAAAGGTCATAGAAATACTGAGGCGCGGAGCACTATTCTGGACGCGGATTATCAGGGCAGACAAAAATGGCTTGTCATAAGCGGACTGTCTTAGGTCGGTTAGGTTAGGGTTCACTTGTGTCCCTCAGACCAGAAATAGACACCCCGCGCAGCGGGGTGGCGTCGACTCGCTGAAGATTATCAGTCCGCACAGATAAAACTATGGCACTCTAGTTCGTAGTTCGTTCGTTTGACGAATACATAAAAAAATCTTATAATATAATATAATAATCTTAAAAAAATCCCAGGTAATAATTTATCAAATCAATAGTTGCGAAATGATATCAGTGCTAAAAGTATGTTATGCCAATCAATACATTTGACGAATACATAAATGACGTATTAAAAAAATCCCAGGTAATAATTTGCCTAACAATAATTTATCAAATCATTCGTTGGGAAATGATATCAGTGCGAAACGTTGAGTTGGGAAATAAAACTTCGACCAAATAAAAATATGGGAAAAATAGTTTGGGAGTTAAACATTTGCCAAATAATTTTCGCCGAAACATTAGTAAACCGTTTCTGAGTCATGGAAGTTTTCCATGTATCTATATCTATATTATATATATCGTCGTCTAGTACCCATAACACAAGCCTTAATGAGCTTACAAGGGACTAGGTCGATTTGTGTGAGATTGTCCCATAATGTTTATTTATTTATTTGTCCTTTCCAGAGCGAAGAGAACAGTACAAAAGCTGGTGGAGCAGGTGGGCTTCGTGGGCATCCTGGCGTGCGCGTCCATCCCCAACCCGCTGTTCGACCTGGCCGGCCTCACGTGCGGACACTTCCTGGTGCCCTTCTGGACCTTCTTCGGCGCCACGGTCTTGGGCAAGGCCGTCATCAAGATGCACATCCAGAAGATGTTCGTCATAGTGTCCTTCAACGAGACGCTTGTTGGGTGAGTGCGTTGCTGAGGCTCTAGTATAACCTTTACCGAAACAAAACGTTACGACCGCGTTTGCGTTTGGCTGTCAAATCCCATACAAATTGAGGGTGAAACGCAAACGCGATCGTGAAGTTTTGTTTCGGTAAAACTTATACTAGAGCCTCTGATCTTTTCTTAATTTGAGTATTGGTTGTTCAGAGGCTCTAGTATAAGTTTTACCGAAACAAAACGTTACGACCGCGTTTGCGTTTAGCTGTCAAATCCCATACAAATTGAGGGTAAAACGCAAACGCAATCGTAAAGTTTTGTATTGGTAAAACTTATACTAGAGCCTCTGATGAGCACGAGTATTAGTTACTGAGTGCGGACACTTCCTGTGTATTTAAGTATTTATTTATCAATCATTATCATGCTCCTTGCGTTATTCCCGGTTGTGCCCTGAAGGTGTCTGAGGTCCGCTTTTACACCTAATCCCAAGATTTTATCAATTCTTTAGTACAATTTTAGATTTTAAGACTGTATGCGTCTATTTTTTGTGGTTATAGTTCTTAGCCAACATTTTGACAGTTTCTGAGAAAAAAAATTACAACATGGACTTCTAACATTCCTAGGATTTGGCCCAAATAAATGAATTTAGCCCCTATGTTTTAAATTTTATATGTGTATGTATGACATAACATAATAAAAGTAGATGAATCCCAGTAGCTATCAAAATTTTATTTTTTTTGTTAGCTCGACTGTCCGTACAAACGTAGTTACGCTCTCATTTTAAAACTACGTGTTGGATTGTAACGAAACTTTGTATGAGGTATATCCAGGTCTGTAATTAGTTTATGTAACTTCAGATACCATATTTAAAAAAATACAGTGATTTTTTTTTCATGCAAAACTTGTTTATGCTTTATTTCGTTTGTTTTATAAACTGGAACCAAATAAACTAATTATAGCCATAGATATACCTCATGTCATTGTATATGCAAAGTTTCGTCACTGTTTTCTTTCGGTCCTCACGACTCAGGCTGGATCTAGTGTGAGGGCCACTGATAATGTATCTATTGTTTTGCTGTTTTGGTAAATATACATTTTTGTATTTGTATTATGTACAGTCGAGGAAATTGAATGTTTAGCACTTTTGGACCTTAACGTCATTCTAATAGAGTTGACATGTGCAAACATTCAATTTCCTCGACCGTACATTGTAGCGCCCAAACGGATGAACCGATTTAAGTGTGCATATTTAAACGAAAGTGTTGTCCGTCCAGTAGGTTCCTAGCACAGATATAGGAAATAAGTAGATCGGACATGCCGGGCGATTTGTATTGAATATGCCTGTCGCAAGTTCTTGAATTCGTGGTATTATTTGAAATAAATAGTATTTATAGTATTTACCCGTGAAAAGTGATCCCATTGGTGTGGAAATTAATCAAATCACTGCGATGTTTGCAAGTAGTTATGGCAAACTCGGCATTTTGAAAAAAAAAACGGAACTTTCTCGGTGGACAACGGACGGTGAACTGGCGGCGGAGTATGCCCAATGAGCTAACATGTGCTCTGTATTATATGCTCTGATGTTCTTAGCAATGTCAGATGTGTGGGTGTTTCCAATGTAACACGAGCATATTTGTCTCCAGGCAAGCCCTGACCTGGGTGGAGCGGATACCGTACATCGGCCCCAAGCTCGAGGCGCCACTCCTCGAGTTCCTCCGCAACCAGAAGGCGCGCCTGCACAAGCACGAGGCGTCCCCGCCGCCGGACAACTCGGGCTCCGTGCTGTCCAGCATGCTGGACAAGTTCGTGCTGGCCATGGTGCTGTACTTCGTCGTGTCGATAGTGAACGCGCTCGCGCAGAGCTACAACAAGAGGAACGGCAAGAAGAAAGGGAAGAAACGGGAATAGGGACGCGCGCCGGCCGACGCTAGAGGTGACCTTGGTGAGTTAACTGTACATGTCGTGTGTCGAACACTCGCACAAGGTTACTAGACCCAAGCACACACAGATAGCTTCATACGAAATAATAGTGCGATTAGCAATTATCAGGGCATTAAAAAAAAATCTTGTACCCAATTAGCGTGAGATGTTAAACAAAAATTAACAGTTTTGTGACGAGAATTAAGTATATACAGTTTCAAAACGATATGATACAGAGACAGAATATAATGGAAAAATAAACCATCTTCGTCTGTAGCCCCCGACAGGATTCGAACCTGCGACCTTTCTATTAACGCTAGACTGCTCTACCGACTGAGCTACGAGGACAGTGACGCAAGTTGTATATTTTTCCACTATATTCCCGCTAAGACTAGCGCCCTCTCTGTATCGAGTTATAGACTTGTTTCACAGTCTTGGCACCACTCTAATGGGCGAGCTATGCGCTCGCTCCATTCTAATCGAACCACATCAGGTAGTTTCGGACTTAGCGAGAGAGATGGCGCTGGTGTACATTATACCCTTTTCACGAAACAAATTATTTAATTAAATATATATATATATTTTTTTTAGATGGTTTATTTTTCCATTATATTCTGTCTCTGTATCATATCGTTTATAAAATGATTGGGGTAACTTCCTCGTTAAAAATAACACGAAACAAAAATATTTAATTAAATAATTTGTTTCGTGAAAAGGGTATATACAGTTTGTATAAAAATTAACTTTATCTTCTCAATTTATAAATGCTATGCATAAAAAATTAAAATTATTTCATTCGAGTGTCACCGGACCTATAAGAACACAATCAATCAAATCAAAACAATATGAACTAAATTAAAATTACTTAAAATAAAAACAAGTTCAATTTCAAATAGTTTGTGTCACAAAACTGACACAAGAGCTAATTTTTATTTAACAAATCGCGCTAATTGGGTACAAGATTTTGTATAAATGCCCATACCTATATCTAATTTGTAATTCACAGAGACTTACAGCCGTATTCATAAACGTACTAAAGTCGCCGTCAATAGAATTTGCTAACTATGTAAACAAACCGCCATATTGAAATTGTCTCACTATGGCGGTTTGTTTACATAGTTAGCAAATTCCATTGACGGCGACTTTACAAGCCTGTTTTAACTAAAATGGCGTTAAAATTCGTTTGTTCTTATCTGTCACTTTGACACTTGTGTTCGTAAGAAAGGGACAAAGCACATTTTATTTAGCAGAGGCATGTTAAGTTTTATGAATAAGGCGGTTAGACTAGAACTGTAATGCTATGCTATGTAATTATTTAAAATTAATAAATGAATATAATAAATGTATTGTTCGCAGCGCGCCGCCGCCGGCGCCGGTAGTCCGCGGCCGCCACACTGCGATGAAAGTTCAATAGTTAACTAAACCCGCGTTTTCCTAACACTGGAGACATGCCATCTAATCTAACTCATACACAGCATATGTTATACAATACACTACAGTACAATACCAATAGTTGATCACCAGCATCAAAGCGTTATTCCCGGTTGTGCCCTAAAGGAGCCCGGGGTCCGCTTTGACCTAATCCCAAGATTTGGCATAGGCACTAGTTTCACGAAAGCGACTGCCATCTGACCTTCCAACCCACAGGGAAAACTAGAGCTTACTGGGAGCGGTTTCCTCGCGATGTTTCCCTTCACCGAAAACCTAACGGTAAATATTCCGTACATAAGTTCCGGAAAACTCATTGATAAGCCGGGATTCGAACCCATGACAGCCGCATGCCTGAACCGCATGGCTTGCTACCTACCAAAGCCGTGTGTTGTATGAGTAGTCCAACCACCAATGCTATGATAAAATAAAAAAGACCTTTCTAATCATTATCATCATATCAGCCGAAAGACGTCCTCTGCTGGACATTGGCCTCCCCCAAAGAGTGCCACAATGACCGGTCCTGCGCCACCCGCATCCAGCAGCTTCCTAATGCAGAGTCAAAATGAACGCGCCGATGGATGAATCATTAATGTTCAACCTCTCTATAAAGCAAAAATTAAAATAATAGAAAACTGATGATTAAAAATGTGTGCACGATCCTAAACAAACACACACACAAGTTTAAGATGGCATGTCTTATAGATTTACTGAGATACGGACTTTATCATAAGTCAATAGAGTGATAGATGTTCGGTGTCACCTGTCATATAAAATAGGGCAATGTCTTATGAATAGTCAACGTTGGTAAGTGTTTTTTTGTTAAAATAAGATATCTTTAAGATGTTGGTGTGATTAAGATTATGTAAGAATATAGCTGATACCACGTGTGGTTGTTGAGGTTTTAATGAAATTTTCTGGTTTTCAAGAAACTGGATAATTACTTAATTTTCATTACTGCTGTATTTTAGCTTTTTTCTGTAGTGCTTACAAACAATACAAACTAATGGCCTTGTTCATACGTTCATTAAACCTATTTTAGCTAAAATGTCGTTAAAACTCGTGCGTCTCTATCTGTCACTTGGGCATTTCTAGAGAAAAAGACAAAACATTTTGTAGCTAACAGAGGTTTGTTATCGAATTTAAACTTTCGTGAGACATGTTGAAATAATACTAACAATTACACGGTTCAACTCACGTATTCTATGTCACTACGGGCGACATGTTTCGAACTCTTCGGGAGTTCTTCTTCAGGATGAGTGTTTTCGCGGCGGTGTCGAAACATGTCGCCCGTAGTGACATAGAATACGTGAGTTGAACCGTGTAATTGTTAGTATTAGAGGTTTGTTATGTTTTGTGAATAAGGTTAACAATGCACACCTACCGTATATATTTTGTAATATTGCTAATTGACGTACATTCTAGCACAATGTGTGGCAAACTTAATATCTAACTAGCATTCCCTAAGTACACAAAGACCTAACCCTGATATTACCACGTTATCCACGTTAATCACCTGACCCCGATCACCCAGGGGAACCTAGCGGCAATTATTTTATATTCAACTAGGAAAAAATGATTATGTTCGGTTATGGCGCTTCGCCGGACGCTGCCGCGTCACGCTCGCTGCGCTCGCTCGGTTCGCGCGCTGTAGGGTCGCAGTTCACTTAACAACCTAACCGTTTTTTTCCCCTGGGGGATCAGGCTAGGGGATTAACGTGGATAACAGCGATATTCCGGCTGCCAAAACAATTTTTATAGTGTGTAAATTTCTTACATTAAAATCCTCTAAAGGTGATAGACTTGAAAATTCACATGAAACAGAACATCGAGTCTTCGCCGTTTAAATGCTCGTGAGGTGTGCGGATAGGGACGGCGGTGGAACAATAACAAATATGCTCGGCGCGGCAAAAAGCTTGAAGGAAAAAAACCGTCGTTTCTTTTATTTACCACGTCGGTGGCAAACTATTTTACGGACCACCTGATGGTAAGTGGTAGCCTATGGACGCTGAAACTTTATTTTGTGAGCTTTTACCTGTAATTTAATATTTGATAGTGCTCACTACAAGTGAATGGTCAAGTCTATCGGTACCTTAATGATAACAGTAACAAAAAAACTTATAAAGCCCTCTAGCCGCCCAGAGGCCTTTTAAAAGGCACCCTATGTTTTAAAAGGCATCCTCTGGAATTTATACCATTTTAAATAGGAATGGTGACCACCAAATTAAATAATCAATGAAATTTTCTCGAAAATGGATTAAAAATATTGTGAAAAAAGTAAGACAAGAAAATAAATAATCACAAAGCTTTGGACACTTATAGTCCAAAGCTTAAAGAGAGGTATACTCTGTCCCTTTTCCGCAAAACGCACCTTCACATTAGGGAGCGACCACACCGGTGCGTAACGCTGCGTATACGCGTTGACGTGTCGAATGCGTCACGTATTCTTCATACATTTTGCTGCGTTTACGGTGCGTTAGCGTATATTGAGCAGCGGTGTGGTACCTTTAAACGTTTGTCATTAACTATGACGCTCAAGATCCGTAGCGTCACGGGTCTCAATCGTTTTCTCTATCAAGCAATATTAAAACGGTTGTATCCTCGTAATTTCTGAGACATTTGAATAGGATTTTTGCATTAGGCATATTTTTTTGCTTTCTTTCTTTTGGAGTAATAATTAAATTAGATCCCCCAACCCTATTAGTACAGACTTGCATTTTTTTAGTTTAATTCAACAAAACTACTCTATTTTCTATAACAGTTGATTCAAATTTCATTGCCAATTTTCCCTATATGGTGGAAGATTGAGTTTTATTAACAGTTTAGTTGGAAATTCAACTCTATTGTATATCATGTAAGAGTTAAGTTGGAACCAGCTAGTTGCCCGACCGGAACTATCTTGCCCGTACTCTAAGTTATAATAATAAATGTTCACTACATTAACTAGTTAGGTAATTATTTAACTTTCATCTGTATCTTAGTTGTATTGAAAGGTTATGTAATAAAATCATGGGTATAATCTAAGTGATATAATATAAGCTTAGACCAGAATTAAAGGATGTAGATATTTCGAATCCAATGGGTCCTTGTCAAACTAAATAGATGTCCATACAACATTTTAACGATTAAATCCTGGCTCAAAGTAAATATATATAATTTTAATAATATTTTTAACTCTTCTAGCGTGGTCTCATTATAGCTACAACACCTACATATGGACCTATAATACTCAGGACAGGCTATATAAAGTGGCCGTCAATAGAATTTGCTAACTATGTAAACAAACCGCCATATTGAAATTGTCTTTCACTATGGCGGTTTGTATACTTTACGTGTCGCCATAATGAGGGACCGAAAGGCTCCTATGCAGCTGAATTAAGAACTGGTCTTAACATGATTGATGGCTTACCATATTCAACCTACTTAATTTGGACGGGTAATGGTTTATTAGCCGCAACCTCTACAATCTACCTGTGCAACCTGTCACACTTATTTAGATTTGTATGCTGCCATCTTACTCAGACGTGGTATTATTATTACCATAGCTTGTCCTGAGTACTACAGGTACATAATACAACACTAGGTTTTCTAGTTAACATACTCATTGTACAGGTTATATTTTAACCCGCATGCCATCTCTCTCGCACGACAAGCTCACTCGCTCTTTTTTACAAGGGCGAATATAACCCTAACTTGAGCTTGGTTTCGTTCTTCTAACTACTCGTGACGACTATATGCGTCCATGCAGTTAAAAGGGTTAAAGATTTTTCATTGTCGCAACTTTGTCGCTTTTGAATTTCGCATGTTACACAATTTGGATTTTAGAATTTGGTGCTTTGAATATCTGGTGTTGTTATTTGATTATTGATTTAATTTAGTATGTACCAAGGTACCAGTGGTCAATTAAGTTTCTCTAAGCTCCAAGATACAAATTTACAGGGGTTAAAAGGCAAAACAGGTCGAATGTCCAGTACCCTACATGGGCCGATATCGGCCGGACTGCATGCAGGCCGCCGCGTGACTCGGCCCGTGTGGATGCGTGTCGGAAGCATGGCGACTAGCCAAATAAAGGTCACTCCATACAAGATTTTCTGTGACCTTGCTTGGCCGTCCTGCCGATCTCGCTCGTGCAGCGTCTCCTAATTGGTAAAGCAACTCACTGTTGCCAATGTAGACTTGTTAAATTGTAACTTGTAGCTTTATAACACGGACTGTTGTCAGTAAATTGTAACGGATTGGTGTAAAATATTAACCAAAATTATTTTATAGTGATATTTCCAAATTAGTCTTTATTCTTTTGGTGCTGTTCCTAATTTCCCAAATTGTTTAAAGTTCAGCTTTCCATTTAAATGTTAAAACGTTATTATATTTAGTTGTTTGCATGTACAGAAGTAGTCTATAAATGTCTTATTTTCCACTAGTTATTACTATTTGGTAATAAAACTGTTTGCATTTCTAATTATCTTACTTTTTCACTTCCCTAAAATATAAAAGGTTTTACTGTAATATATTCAAATTCGTTATTTTAATTTGTAAGTTTATTTTGGTGTTTAATCAATTGATGCACATATCAAATACCTGTGCTGTTTTTTTTTCATTATCTAATAATACATTTATATACCTTGTGTAAGTAAATAGCTAACATTTAATTTTGAGCTTCAATTAAGGGTTACAATAAAAGACATTTTGTATGTACGTAGTCTTATATATAGGCAAAGTAAATATTTTTAATAATTAAGTAGCCGAATGGAGTCCAGTATTAATTTATTACGAGAGAATTCTCCCGTAAATTAAGTATATTGGCGTAGCATGAAACATGTTAAGGTTTGGGGGTTTACTCAGAATCCAAAAGTAGAACCATCCCCAAACTTTAATTTATTTACCAATAGAAATATGGATTCGGAGACGAGTCACATTCCCCGCTTAGTGATAATTTTGTAATTATCCTTTAAACTAGTCCACGTGTTTAAGCTATCGTGACTCATTAAAGGGTTAAGTTGACTTGTCAGACCACAAACAAGACCGACGCACCATGGCTGTGACAGGACGACCCGCGCTGTGTCGCGGAGAAAAACACTATCCGTCTCTTTCTAAGTTCTAATTAGAAAGAGAAGGATAGTATATCTCGCCGCGACACAGCTCGCGGGCCGTCCCGTGATCGCCGTGCAGGCAGTTGCAAGATCGATAATCTTTGTCTCTGTCTTGTATATGTGTCCCTCTCAGTCAACGATGTGGTCTTAATAACAAACATTAGCACAAAATATTGTAAATAAGTACAACTGTATATAATACCAATTAAACGATATGATACAGAGAACAAATATAATGGAAAAATAAAGCAATATCGTCTGAAACCCGGAGCAAGACTCAAACTTGCGACCTTTGTATTGCCGGTACAGTGCTCTAGCCTCTGAGCTATCCAGACATAGACTGACGTAGCGTATTTTTCCATCACATTCGCCGTCGCTACTAGTAGCGACCTCTGTATTTCCTTCAAAGGCTTATAGCCTTTAGGCCACTCTAAAGTGGTTATTACATTGTCCGGAATTCAGTCACTGACGAGAAGGACGCCGCAATACGTTAGATACGATACGAAATATCTCGTATCGTATCTAACGTATTGCGGCGTCCCTCTCGTCAGTGCCTGAATTCCGGACAATGTAATAACCAATTAATGGGTAAGCATGCGCTTGACCATAGAGCTTGTTATATTAGTTCTCTATAGCATATCGTTTAAAATTTGATCGTGGTAACTTCCACGTTAAATTAACACGAAACAAAATATTTAATAAAATAAGTTGTTTCGTTAAGAAGTATACCAATTCTTTAATTCGTGAATTTCTCTTATATACTTACATGGTCTTATTTATTAATTTTATTTCAATAAAACATAGTTGTGGGCTGTTATTGTGAAGTATGGGTTAAACATTCCAGAAATAACATGTAGATTTCAATTTATGTGAAACAAACAATACTTTCAATTGGGTTTTTGCACTAAATTGTACTAAAGTAAGGAATTCAAGGCCAAATTTAGAAATTACAGTATATTGAAGGTAAATAGAAGTACAGGAATATCCGGGGTGTTTTTAGTGTGCGATACAAAATGTTTTACGAGGAACCTTTTCGCCGGCAGGAATGTAATTTAACACTAAAATCCTTGCACTAGCCAATAAACCTTAATTGAAAGCATGGATGTTACTTTGACAGCACACGCCGTACAACTAGTTGTTCTAGGCACGACAACTTTATGCGTCCTTGGCGATGAAAGGGTTACTGAATATTAGAGGCAATATGATCCTATGGTATAGATTATATATTTAGAAAATGTGATTTAATTTATTCAGATGTGAAAATGATAGATTGTTTATTTTAAATGAACATATATTCGTTTCCTAAATATATTTGTTAGTTTATGATGTAGTCATGTGGGGTGGTACACTTAGTACAAAATTTTGCATATAAATATTTTCCAGTTTGAGGTTTGCACTCGAAAAGCAATAAATAAATGAATGGTCATAACTTTGTTTTTTATTTGACTTTACTTATGCTTTATTATATTCATATTCATATTCATATTCATTTATTAATAATAATTCATATTACATGTCATTGATGTTGGCACATCACAATTTCACAACCAATATTACTAAGAAATGTATTTAAAATACATGAGTAAACAATTATAAATTAATTAATGTCAAATGAAATATCTGAAAAATAATTAAGTATTTTTATAGTACTTAGTAAATTCATTAAAACTATAGAAAGTGTGCTCGATAAGCCATCGTTTGAGCTGCGATTTGAAGCTCGCCAGAGAGGGTGCGTCCGTAACTCGTACTGGCAGGCGGTTGTACACCGTCGGGCCCATTACGTGGGTGAGTTTGGTGGACTTCGCGAGTCTGTGCTTAACGCCAACGATTCTGTGGCCATATCGCAGGTTCTTACTTTGACCGTCAGCTCGCCTTACGTATTCGTCGGGATGTCCTCGCACATACAAGGCCACCTGACAAATTACCACGGAAGGTAGCGTCAATATCCGTAGCTCCTTAAAATACGGTCTCGCGGAGGTACCCTGGTCCACCTGCACAATTGCACGCACGGCTCTCTTCTGCATTATGAAGACACGCTCCCAGTCGGCAGCGCGGCCCCATAACTCTGCGCCATATTGTAGGAGCGAATGCACTGTGGCAAAGTAGCACGAGCGCACCACACCTCTGGGCAGTACCCTTGCTAGACGACGCAGCGCAAAGCAGGCACTCCCTAGCTTACCACAGACTTTCTGGATATGTGCTCCCCATTGAAGACCTCTGTCCAGCTCAAAGCCCAAGAAAGTAGTATTTTTAACTTGCTCTATTTTGATGCCGTCCACAAAAATTGTTAGGTCTCTAGGAGTCCTGCCACCTAGATGGAAATTGAGGAAATTAGTTTTTTTTTAATTCAGGACCAAACCATTCGTTTTAAAATACGTCGATAGCTCAGTTGCTACTTGATTCAGACACTGCTCGAGCTTGTTAATATCGGGCGCGCAAACCACGGCGGCGACATCATCAGCGTACCTACATGTATATGTCCCCCGCTTGGATCGCATCCGGAAGGTCGTTAAGAAGTAGCGAGAAAAGGATGTTGGATATCGATGATCCCTGCGCAACTCCCATTGTGGTGGATAATGGTTCTGACCTAACATTCCCACCGTCACTCACTACCACCTGTGACCTTCCGTGTAGGATATCCAGTATTAGTGCATGCGCTTTGCCATCTATGCCGTAGTGGCGAAGTTTCATAGCGAGCACGCCATGGTCCGCGACGTCAAATGCCTTTGACAGGTCGCAGCACAACACCGCGACGTGCTGGCCACGCTCACGTGCGTCCATCACACGGCGCACCACTACACGTGCCATCGCGTTCGTCGAGCGTCCTGCCCGGTAGGCATATTGCCGCGTAGACAGCGCATCAGTTGCTGTCAGAAAATTCGTAATTCGCAAGCTGAGCCCTATTAAATAATCCTGCACTAAATACGACACCTTATTCCAACAAAAACCGGTGGTTACCACTAAAGTGTAACTACCTATATTTCACTTTAATGGGGACAGCTGAGATGTTTCCCACAGTGGTTACCACTGGCAACTGATGGGGAAAATTGCCGGCTATTGCCAGTGCTAACAAATTAGTGGGAATAACCCGCATATATTGTGTAGTATGGGGCTATTAAACGCCGAAAACTAATCACGCTATGTTGCGTGAAATTACCCCGCCTACCGAGCACGTGGGATGAAAATGTTGTTGTAGTGAAATATTCAATCACAATAATACATTACACCTAACATGCTCATTCAGTCTGCGGCTACGTGTGATTCGTACGAGTTTGCCGTGGACGCTAGCATGCGAGTTCCAAACAATATGCTCCAGTTTTTCTGTTATTGCCCATTATTCGTTCCTTTTGATCGTTATTTCGGGTTGTACTGAATAACGAGTTACAAAATAACGCATAACGATGTTCTTTGGGGACATCGCTACATGTTCTCAGTATTTTTTATCTATTAAAAAAGTAAATGTCAGTGTCAACCATGTGTCAACTGTCATATGTAAATGTTAGGTTAGTTGGTCGAATATAGTCAAAATATTGCTCTACCTAGCATCAACACAGTTTTAGTAATTAAAATATAATAGTGTTAAATCAACCGAAATGTTGCGCCGCCTTACAACTACTATCATTCAATCCCGGGGCATAAAACACCAAGTGAAATTCAAATGGGTGAGGCCGGAATATGTGCCTGCTTACAAAGCGGCTAGATCAGGAGACTTGGAAGGCCTCCCACAGATCTCTGAAATGTCCTTAGGCCATGATTATTCCCTAAGCAAAGAGGTTAAGGAGTAAGTATCCAAGTTTAATGGTTAATATCTTTGAAGGCAACATAACCTATAAATATCGAACACTCATTATAAAACAGATTCTAAACTTCATTACTCATTTATATTCTTACATATATGCCGTGGATACAAATTATTGGCAGTTTTACTTTATAATCACTCAACAGTTAATGGAAAATTGTATTTTTCAGTGCCCCAGAATCTGTGAGCAAAATATTCTCAGCAGCTTTCCTTGGCGGTAAGGAATATAACGAGCTCGTCAAGCAGGAGCTTGTGGGCAGGGTCAGGAGACACGCATATGATGAGAACACTGCTGAGACTAAAAGTAAACATTTTTTATTTCGCTAAATCCCTTTTTTTTTTTTTTTTGTTTTCCTTCTCACTGTACTGGTTGTATTTCAAATTCATTCGCCATTCGTGCAATCTGCCTCTGGAATGCGCTCCCTCTCCCTTTAAGACAAGCCCCAAGCAAAGGTGGAAGAAGAATTTGTATAGCATCCATTGGCCAATATACAATGTGTATTGCTTATACTTGATCAAACGAAATGTGCGGATACTAGACAAAAAAAAATCGATAAAAAAAAAAAAAAAAAAATTATAGGCTAAAAAAAAAAGAAAAAAAAGCCTACCAAAAAAAAATAAAAAAGCCAAGTGAAAAAAGACTTGTAGGCTTTTTTTTCTTTTTTTTTTAGCCTATAATTTTTATTTTTATTTTTTTTATCGATATTTTTTTGTCTAGTATCCGCACATTTCGTTTGATCAAGTATAAGCAATACACATTGTATATTAGTGTATCATATAAGTAATAATATGTATTATGTATATAAGTTTTAATAAGTCTGTACTACACTCTAAACATTGGTCATACTCTGCACCAATTTTAAGTGTCTCTGTTTTTCTTTATGGTTGACTGGTAGAGAATGCCATTTGGCATTAAGTCCACCATTTGTACATTATTTTGGTTTCATCAATCAGCTTAAAGCTTTTACTTTAATTATGTAGGTGACTCCCCAAGCATACTCACATAGTCTGAGCAATATAACCCTCGGTATAACTCTAGTTGTAAGTCTTCTCTTTGCTATCTGTATTGATGGATTGTATCACCCTTTCCCTGTATACAGTCCACAAAACGCCTGTGTGGTGTCGGGTTTATATTTCACCACCCCCTTTCTTCCCCTGGGTGTTGTATAAGTCGACTAAGGTTGAAGTGTGTTGTGGGCTAGCAACCTCGCACTGCGATATCCCATTTTGTTGAACTTATATTCCCACATTTTTGCTAAATGTGGCACTGGAACATATGCTGCATGTGCTCTGCTTACCTCTTTTGGTAATAAATGCGTGAATCTATGTATGAATGTAGATAAATATATACAGTTCACCAAAGGCTAAGGTAGATTTATGTAAGGCAATAGCTACTACCCATTTACGTCTAACGTTTTCATAGTGCTGTTTTTAGGAAGAAATTAATGTAATGTATGTTTATAGTTGCCAGACTCACGGCCAAAATTCGCTGCCTCCAGGCTACTATGGAGAAGTTCCCGAGGAATGTACATGCTAAGGTTGGTTAGCATTAGGCACAAATTACATATTACACCGTGTCCAATAAGTTCGCATACAGTTTCAAACTCTCATTAAAACAAAGTACTTATAACAATTGCAATAAAAACTATATTTCATGAAAGATATTCTTATATACAATATTCACAATAAATGTTTTGGGATAACTCCGCCTTTAACCTTCATCACCAGCTTCAAACGTTTTTCGAATCCGTCGCACGCGGCACGCACTGCCTCCATCGGCATTTCGTCCCAAATTTGTACGATAACTTTTTTGAAATGCTCCAAATTCTTTATTTTATAGTTATTAAGTTTCGAGAGCATATATGGCCATACAAAAAAGTCCAGTACATTTAAATCCGGAGAACTCGGGGGCCATTCATGTTTTGGCAAGAAATCCGTTAAATTGGCCTGACACCACGCTTGAACTGCGTTTGCCGTGTGGGATGGAGCTCCGTCTTGTTGAAAACAATAGTAATCGTTTCCATACAACATTTTTAAGTTTGGAGCAACATTTTTTTCCAAAACTTCTGTTTTATAGTAATCAGCATTGATCTTCACCCCTTTGTCGATAAATACCAAAGGAAGTTTACCCCGCTTACAAACTGCTCCCCAAACCATCACTGATGGTGCACTCTGGAATCTTGGCACATTCCTCTGATTATCTGGAATATCTTGGATGTTAGCTGCCCACAAACGATAATTTTGAACATTGACAGGTTGTTCTAATACGAAGAGTTTTTCGTCCGAAAAAACGAATTCATCCCCCGCGTGCCAGGAAAGTATAGTGTTTGATCGTCTTCGTATGAAGGAAAACATATATGCAACAGTCTCAAATATATATAATAAACATTAAAGAAAAGGATTACAATAACAACACACTGTTGGAACACCATACATTTTTATATTGACAGACTACTCTATTTTTCTTTTACATCAAGTACCTAGCAAGTAGATACCATGAAGGTACTAAATCATAAGTTCGCCTTTCAACACGCCTCCTTGATTTAGTATCCCTAATTACATAAAAAATCTAATAGGTAACCAAATGTACCTTCAACATATCAACTTAACTAAAAACATTAAACAGCCTATTTAACATGCTTTAACTCCTAACATGTATCTTAGTTTCTGAAATTTAACTTTACACAAAGACTTAGTAAGTATATCAGCAATCTGATCTTCAGTAGAAATCTTTTGTACATTAATTAAACCTTTCTTCTCATAATCATACACAAAATGATAACTTATATCAATATGCTTAGAGTTTTTGGAAAACTTTCCGTTTTTGGCTAAACCTATCGCACCCGTATTATCTTCGTATATGTTTACACTTTCCTTCATTGTGACATCTAAATCACTTAAAATTCCTCTTATAGGTAGGACCTCTTCAACGCAATTAGCAAGCGCATAATATTCAGCATGTGTTGATGCTCTTGAGACTATCTTTTGTTTTTGAGATCTCCACATCACAACATTTCCGAATACTCTGATAACTATACCGCTCGTGGATTTTCTATCTTGCGTATCCGCTGCCCAATCAGCATCCACATATGCATCCATTATATTCTTAAAATCTGTTGCGTAAACTAATTTCAGGTGTTTTGTATGATGTAAGTATTTCAGGACTCGCAAGGCGTATTTGTAGTGAGTTTCGTCATGGTTATTTTGAAATCTGCTTAGATAATTAATCGAGTAAGCTACGTCTGGACGTGTTCCGTTTGCCACATAAAGAAGAGTTCCAATTAAATTGCGATATTTCAGTTTTTCATTTTGTCTTTCTGCAGGTTCCAATTTCAGATTTATTTCCATCGGTGTATCAAACAGTTTTGAATCCATAATCTTGTACTTTTCAGCTAAACTTTCAATATATTTCTCTTGACTTAGATACATGATCCTTCTTTCTGGGTTGTAATCAACATTAATGCCTAAATATTGTTTTAGATTTCCTAAATCCTTCATGCGAAATCGATCGCTTAACATCTTCTTAACTCTCTTAATACTTGTCTCATCTTCACTTGTGATCAATAAGTCATCTACATATAGGATAATGTATGTCTTCTTGTCGTTTATGCATCCCGTGTATAGACAATAGTCATAGGCTGATCTTTTGAAGTTTATACTACAAAAAAAATCGTGAATACAATCATACCAATCTCTTGGACTTTCTCTCAATCCATAAAGAGCCTTTTTTAAGCGACATACTTTATTCGGTTGAATTTCATAACCGTCAGGTGGATATATGTATACTTCTGATTTAATAGTTCCATTTAAAAATGCAGTTTCTACGTCCATTTGTTCAATTTTCCATCCTCGTGCACATGCAGTTGATAGTAATACTTTCAAGGTAGTCATTCTAGCGACTGGTGAATATATTTCTTCATTTTCTTCATACATCTGCTGAAAACCTTTTGCTACTACTCTCGCTTTGTATATTCCACTTGATTTAATAGTGTAGATCCACTTTACTTCTATAATCTTTTTATCCATTGGTTCTTCCACAGTTTCCCATGTTTCATTTCTTTCCAAGCTATTAATCTCCGACTGCATAGCCTTTTTCCATTTGACAGATTCGGAGCTCTTCATTGCCTCATCATAGTTTTCAGGGATATTCGCATTACACATATTGGCATAAATAATATAATCATTATATCTGTCGGGTACTTTTCTTGTTCTTTGTGGCCTTCCATATACGATCATGTCAGGCTCATTCCTTTCTTCACTGTTTTCATTTCTTTGTTCTTGCACATTATTTTCACCTCTCTGCTCTTGCACATTATTATCTGTCTCATTCTCTAGCAGTTCAGTTGTATCTTCAAAATTGTCATCCACTTCTCTTTCCTCTTCTTCATTATCGTTCTGTTCTATTAATATTGCAGTTTCATCCACAAATCTTACATGTCTGCTTGTAGCGATTTTATTTTCTACCAATATTTTGTATCCAGTATCTGTATACCCTATTAGAGTACCTTGAATAGCCTTAGGATTTAATTTAGAGTTTCTCCGTTCTTCAGGAATTCTTACAAAGACTTTGCTTCCGATTATTCTCATGTTAGACACATTTGGTCTTCTACCCGTAAATATTTCATAAGGAGTCTTCTTCATCGGTGTATTTGTTAACAATCTGTTTCCAATATATACCGCAGTCTCCACGCACATAGGCCAATATTTTTTGTCAATTTTTGCTTCTGACAACAAACATCTCGTGCGATCCATTATAGTTCGATTAAACCTTTCAGCTACGCCGTTCAATTCATGTGTGTATGGTGGACATGGGTTTATATATATTCCTCTTTCCTTAGCTAATTTGTACATATTTCCGTTTATGTATTCTCGTCCATTATCACATCTCAACTCCTTTATTCTCTTCCCTGTCATATTTTCAACAAGATTCATGTATTCTGTAAAACATTCCATCACTTCACTTTTATGTTTAATACTGAACACTTTAGCTATTCTACTATAATCATCAATAAATGATAAAAAATAACGTTCACCATTAACACCTGTAGGATTTAATGGACCATTGACGTCAGTATGCACGATTTCTAAAATTTCACTTGCGCGATGTCGATTGTTTTCAAACGGTAAATTAAACATTTTATTCTTCAGGCAAATCTCACACTGTGTATAGTCATTTCCAAGTTTTTCTGGTAAACCATGTACTATTTTTTGTTGACACATTTTATTTAAAAGTATAAAATTAGTATGTCCAAGAACTCTATGCCATTTCTCTTTTTCAGTCATTTTGCAAGTTGTGTACGATTTTACAACGTTGTTACCTACTCTACCATTCATTACAAATAATTTATTCTTTTTATCCGCTACAGCTAATAAATTACCACTAGGCCCATACATTTTTGCACCATTATTATCAAAAATCACACGGTTGTTGAAGTTGGTGATAGATGACACACTTAACAGGTTTTGTTTCATACTTGGCACAAAGTATACATTGGTAATGTCTGTTTCAAGCCATTTGCCATTTACATTGAAGTACATTAAAATGTTACCTTTTTTCTCCGCTTTTAAAGGAAATCCATCACCAACCTTTATGTCAATCGGGCATTCTAGATTTGTACATTCTGAAAAATATTGATCAGTGTTTATAATATGGTCAGAGCATCCGCTATCTAAAAGAAAGGTAATATTGTCCCTATAATCTTGATGTTCATGTTGACTCACCGGTTCTGATGTAGAAGCCATAACTTCGACATTAAATGTTGTGGTACCTCGTTCAGCTCGATCGACTTCAGGTACTGAAGGAGCCACCGCATAATATTGTAGAGGTGTTCCACGATTGAAACCACGACCACGGAAAACTCCTCTTGCTCGAAAACCTCTATTGTTACGAGTATGTCCTGGATGTCCTCTCCAGTTCTGTCCTCTCCAATTTTGTCCTCTCCAGTTTTGTCCTCTCCAATTTTGTCCTCTCCAGTTGTGTCCTCTCCAATTTTGGTGTCTTAGATTGTAGCCTCCTTGCCAACGACTTCCTCTATTTCTGGGGCAGTTCATCTGTACATGTCCGGGTTCATTGAATTCATAGCAGTTGCCTGCACCAATCTGCATTGTCGACATTTTCCGTTGGATGTTGAATGCTTCCATCATCTTCTCATTATGTTCTTTATCTTCTCTTTTTTTTATAGTTTAATAACAGTTTTGATTTTATATAGTTAACTGATTTCTCTGGAATCCACGCATCCACGATATCAATAATGTGTTCGCAGCTAGGTGGTAAACACAGAAGTAAATGATTTAATTCGTCTTCTTTGGTGATGTTCTCTCCGGTATTTTTAAGTTCGTTTATGTGTTTGTCAAAAATATTCAAAAAATCGATAGGATTGTCATTGTCCGCCATCTTTAATTTCATTAATTTTCTTTTGCATATTAATTTGTTTGCACTACTTTTTGCCAGATATATCATGTCAAATTTATTTATCATATTAGCCGCTGTATTCTCAGATATAATTGTCTCCAATTGAGTATCGCTAACACTATTTACAATGCAATTTTTAGCAACTAATTCCATTTTAGCCCAGTTAGCTTCCGTAATTTCTGCCGGTTTCGTTCCGTGTGCGATCACTCCATAGCATCCTTTTAGTTCCATATAAGTCTTTAATCTATATTTCCATTTGTCGTAATTAATTCCATTAAATATTTGTAGAGCAAATTCTTCCTTTTGAATTGACATTTTCCTTTCAATCAAGTCTCGTTATTTATTTAAAAAATATTACGATCTTACTTCAATTTACTGTACGCTCTGCTACCATCTTCGTATGAAGGAAAACATATATGCAACAGTCTCAAATATATATAATAAACATTAAAGAAAAGGATTACAATAACAACACACCGTTGGAACACCATACATTTTTATATTGACAGACTACTCTATTTTTCTTTTACATCAAGTACCTAGCAAGTAGATACCATGAAGGTACTAAATCATAAGTTCGCCTTTCAACAGATCGAGCTAATCTTTTTTTCGTTATAGCTTCGGAAATGCCGTGTACTTTTCTTTTCTTGTAAGCGTGACACCCAAGGTCTGCTCTCAAAATGTTGTGTACTGATCCTCTTGAAATATTTAAGTCTGCAGCTAATTTTCGGATCGAACGGTGTTTTTTCCGGCGGAGACGCTCTCTCACGAGTTTCCCGACCTTATCCGTTCTTGCTGAACGCGGGCGACCAGATTTCTTTCGGTCTTCTAATGTGGAGGTCTCCTTGTATCTTCTAATTGTAGTATAAACTAGGTTACGCTTGATTCCAAAAGGTTTCAACGCCGCAAAAATTGCACTCACGCTATCTCCCTTAAGAAATTTTGAGCTAATAGGTTCCCGGAATTGCTTCATCATGGATTTAAAGTTAACGACTCCAGATAAATATTTTTTAAATATTGTTATTTGTCCATGACAATATAAACTTCAAATTATAATGACAAAACTGTCTGAAAGTTGTCTATTCTTTTCAAACCAGTGCTAGAAAAAGTTTATTCGAACTTATTGGACACGGTGTACTTTGCCCTTAATCGATATGATACAGAGAAAGAATATAATGGAAAAATAAACCATCTTCGTCTGTAGCCCCGACAGGATTCGAACCTGCGACCTTTCTATTAACGCTAGACTGCTCTACCAACTGAGCTACGAGGACAGTGACGTAAGCTGTGTATTTTTGCATTACATTCCCGCTAAGACTAGCGCCCTCTGTATCGTGTTATAGACTTGTTTCACAGCCTTGGCACACCTCTAATGGGTGAGCTATACGCTCACTCCCACAATTTACTTTGCCCTTCTAGCAATACGCTGAGTTGTGACCGTTTGTGACAAATATGTGCGTCCACAATTTGATGTGATGTCTTGTCACAAATAAATATTTTCTTTCTTTCTTTCACTCTTCTACTACTTACTATTTCCCTCCAGAGTTCTCAATAATACACATTGACTTGTAATCACTTTTCTCAACCTCCATGGTGTGTGTGTGTTCAAAATGTATATTTTAGAAATTAACCTTGCCGTATATGTCTCTCTTTTTTTTTCTGTTTCCTTTTTTATAATTGTTTCACTGTCTTATTGTTGTTATTATTATCTTTTTCGGGGTGTTAATTTAAGGAATTAACAGGATGATGTTAGTGGGGAGGTCAAAAATGGAAAAAGACAATGACATAATATATGGACAAGCCCTTATCATAGTTTTCTCTCATACAAATTAACTTCTTTTTTGCAGACAACCGTTCAAGAGCTGATTGACAGAAGGAAGAAATTGCTTAAGTATCTGCGCACATATGATTATAAGAAGTTTGAGTGGCTCTTGGAGAAATTAAATATTGAATACAAAGCACACCCAGAGTAAGTTAAATTTAGTTTTTTGGGTCCAAAGTCCCAGATTAATGTCTCAAATTATTCTAGTTTATACAAGGGAATTTCGCGCAAATGGAAAGCCAATTTATGAAAGTTTGTTACATAAGTTTCTTTAAATATCACGCCGCTAGCCTGCGAATGACAAAAGATGTTTTGTATGGAAATCAAACCACCTTAAAGTCAACTAAGGGATCGGGAAGCAGTGTGTTGAAGGTTTATTGGCTAGTAACCTGCCACTGCAATATCTCATTTTATACATCTTGGCACAGAAAATTTATTCAAATGTGCTCTGCCTACCCCTTCTAGAAACGCAGGTGTGGATGTATGTATGTATCTCTTTTTGCATTTCAGTAAAGAATTGTGACCATCTGGTATACAGAGTGTTTTCAAAGGTTACACTACATACATTACTCCAAAGAGTAATTTGTCCGAAAGCATATTTTTTCCTTATTTAGTTTCGAAAACATGTTCCGCTCATATTTTTTTTGATCTTTCAGGATATAATACTAACCAAACCTAACCTATTTATGTATTTCATTTAATAATCTGCGTCCAAATTTTCGTTAAGCGGTAAATAGCGTTCGTAATTTTGAACTTTCGGACAAATTCTCTTTCTTCAAAATATATCATCAACAGTAATTTTGTACTGAAATCAATTCATTCAATAAAATGATTAATTATATTTCCATTAAATAAATCATTTCCAGGTGTCATCACAAGCTGTCTCGTAAAGAATCCCTCAGAAAACTGACCGAAATGCACTGTGATGACATTCGGAACGTGAAACTCTCAAACTACCGGAACCTCCTCGAGAGCCAACAGGGCCCCTTCCTCAAGGAGAAACTGGAAGCCTTGAGATTCATTCGGAGTGAACAAACAGACTTGCAGCTGGAGATTACAGTCACAGAGCAAGATATTAAGAAAGTTGAAGAGCAGTTGAACGAATGGACAGCCAAGGATGAAATTAAACAGCAGGCCAGGAGAAAGAAGAAAACTCTGATTGCTGACTTGGAATAATAAATCAATTATTTGCTTGGTCCAAAATATTTAGTCGGCTTCAAGAAGATACTACTTATTGCCTTGAAATAAGGAGTCATTGATACATCTGTTTATATTCGACATAACTTTTTTTTTTTCACTTTTTTTATCTGCCTTAGCCATAATCAGATTTTGTGTCATTTCTGTGTTTCAAGAGGTATTCCATCGAACACTCTCCCTCTTAATTTTAGGCGCGTTCACTATCTAGTGTCTCTGGTCTAACTGCAGTATCTGCCATCTTTTAAGGCTTGTCATGGTGTCATTGACATTAATGGCGACATGGTGGCGAGATCGTTTGTGTGTTTGTGGAGCCGTTCTTTGTATTTAACACAATATCTGTTGATTTCTTCTTTAATAGTTGGCATTTCTAAATATTCATGTATCTCTGTATTTCTTGCGAGCGAGTGATATAGCCCTTGGGACATTATTCTGGAACCTTTGCAGTATCTCAAGGTTCGAGTTACTAACAGATCCCCATAGTTCGATTCCATAATGTCCATATCGGTTTTAGACTAATAATTACTTAGTGTAAGAGGTGATTGTCGTCCGATCAGCCAGTGCAAGCGCTTGTAGTGTAGATCTGCTTCTTTTCTCTTTGTTCTGATGTTTGGCCCACGTTAACCTTCTGTCTATGTGAAGCCCAAGATATCTAACACTTGTTTCTTTTAGAAGTTGTTCGACATTACTTGGCAGAAAGTATTTTAGCTCTGAAGTTTAGTTGGATTATATAAACTAGTGTAGTGGAAGGCATATATATCCAATAACAATGAAAACTGGTACGGCTTCTGTACAACCGTATTCTTTGCTCTGGAGGTTATTTCTTTAATATGGCAGTGTGAATTTAAAAGGTCAAGATTGTGGTGTTTTGGGACCGAGCGAAAATATTGATCAATAGGTAGTAGGTATGTGATTGTAAATAAAATACTATTACAAATCTAGTTATTTTATTTCAAAATGATATTACATAAACCCTTACAACTACGTTAAAAAAGTTATAATATAAAGCGTAATATGAGATTCAGTCAATTTTGGACGGATATTATTACACTAGCTAAATATTATGTTTACGTCGAATTTGAAAAGTTGGAAGACGATTTTTCTATAAATTACATGTCAAAATATGGCCATATATCTAGAAACAATATGATAAAAGAGTAAACTGTTGCGGTGGCACCATAAAGGAAATACAGAGGCAGACACGCGGTGTGAATATGACGTCATACGCAGTGGTCCGAATTACGTTATACGCGGCGGTCAGAACGACGTTACACGTGATCATCCAATGTACAGTCGAGTTCTCCAATATCTACACACACAACCTTTCAAAAATATCTATACAGAGACTTTATTGTTACTGACATAACACACATGTATAGATATTGGAGAACTCGACTGTACGCGGGGCGTTCTGTTATTATTATACGGTTGTATAGTCAGTGACGTTCTACGGGGTCAAAATGACTATGTATGCGGTCAGTGAGAATTATACGTGGCGGTCAGAATGAAGTTACACGTGGTCATCCAATGTACGCGGGGCGTTCAATGTAATACGGGATCAAAATGACTATATGCGGTCAGAGTGAGCATTACACGTGGCGGTCAGTATGGAGTGGGTGAGTAGGTGGCGGTCAGAGCGTGGTGGTGTGCGGCGCGCGCGCGTAAGCGGTGGGTATGAACCCGGAGCGGCGCGAGCGCGGCGCGTGCGCCCACAGCCAGCCCTCGACGGTCTGCTGCGTGAGGTCGCAGTACACCCACTCGCCGCGCTTCACCGACAGGTCGTCGGGGGCTTGCGCCTGGAATAAAACCAATTATTTTATTAAATATTTCTTGTTTCGTGTCAATTTATCGTGGAAGTTACCACGATCAAATTTTAAACGATATGATACAGAGAACTTTAACCATCATCGTCTGAATCCATGGACCTATAATACTCAGGACAGGCTATGGTAATAATAATACCACGTGCGAGCGAGCTGGTAGCATACAAATTTCGATAAGTGTGACAGAGGGAAATATCGTTCATTGTCCTTGTCATAGTTCCACTTTTTTTATTTGCTACTACTGATTTAGTATGAAGTTGTGGCACATATGCCATTACCAATCAATCAATCAATTATTTATTCTGCAAATAGGCCACAAGGGCACTTTTACATGTCAAACGGTAATTTACAATAAAATAGTAATCTTACACAATAATCATTTAAAATGATATATAAAAGGTTAACAAACTAAATGTCACTAAGTTAATGTAACAAAACAAAATTGCAAAATATGACCATTACATTCGATATAAGATCTGTATCCAGCATTAACAGAAGTTAATGATATTATTCAGTATTCCAGAGATGTATAAGGTCTCTGAGCGTCCAAATACAATTAATAATTATTCTAATATTCTAAGAGATGTATACGGTCTCTAAGCGTCAAAACAAAAAAGGAACATTAATGTTATATTGTCAGAGATGTACAGGGTCAATAACAATAAAACGTGTCAAGATCAGAATGATGTCTCTCGTCAATACGATAATAATAATAATAACACTAGTATTTAAGTAGTTAATTAGGCACTATGCCCTTGCAAGCATGAACAGTCCGGACTCCACAAACAGCACCCGATCACGAGTATGACGCATATCTCAGCCATCGCCTCCCTATACCCATCCAAATTAAGTATGTATTTATGGCAAGTCATCACATCAGCCATTTTAAGACCAGTTCTTAATTTAGCTGCATAGGAGCCTTTCCGTCCCTCGCTGTGGCAACACGGATAGCCTGTCCTGATTATCATAGGTCCATGTCTGAAGCCCAGGACAAGACTCGAACTTGTGCCCTCTATATTGTACCCATTAGGGTGGCCTAAAGGCTGTGAGCCTTTCAAGAAAATACAGAGAGGTCGCTACTAGTAGCGGCGTCGAATGTGGTAGAAAGATACGCTACGTCAAACTAATGTGTGGCTAGCTCGGAGGGCTCTGTACCGGCAATACAGAAAGCACAACACAAGTTCGCGTCTTGTCCTGGGGTTCAAACGATGATGGCTTATTTTTTCCATTATATTTTTTCTCTGTATCATATCGTTTGATTATTATTTTGTTATTAGATCGAAAGACACGATGACACCATTATTTAAAACTAAAAAAATATTAACATTACCGGCTATGTACATTTTCGAAATGTGCATGTTTATCAGAAAGCACCCATTAATTTTCAAGGCGATAACGACCACATCAAAGCAAGGTAAATATAGGAACAAACTTATATTGCCAAGGACGAATCTTGCATTAGTCAGATACAATGTTCACGGAATGGCAATACAAATATTTAACTGTCTAACTGATAATGTGAAGGAACTGCCACTAAATTTGTTTAAGAGGAATTTGTTTAATTATTTACTAGAAAATAGCTTTTATTCTGTTGATGAATTTCTGAGTAACTGTAATTTATAAATGATTATGTAAACAAGACTAATGAATAATATGTGAAAGTTTTTGAGGTACTATATAATTATTAAAAAATGTTATTATTATTTGATTTAAGATGTTATGAACTTTTGACTAATGTGTTTTTGATTGTATACATTTAAATTATTCTACACACTTAAGGCGCATTTGACTTTTAAATATTTGTACACCAGTTTATGGTAAAATAAGGAGGACATATTAAATTGTAAAACCTAATTATACCCTTATTTATGCAAATAAATATATGATTGATTGATTGATTGATGAAAGAGCTTCCGCATATTGAGCCCACTAGTGGTGCCCGCTGCAGGTTGCGGACGCGTTCTTTCATACATTTTGTATGGCAATTTGAGGCGTTCTTGCCTTTAACCCTGAGTATTCGAGGTAAATATCGCTACACGCCACCCTATGCGTTGTAAGAGGGAACTGGTTGAAAGATTTCTCGACGGAGCAATGGATCTGATAGCTCAGTTGGCTAAAAGCCTCGGGCTACATATGCCCGAAGGTCGCAGGTTCGAATCCTGTTCGGAGCGTTACCTTGTAATCATAAAGCATGACTAGCTCTGTGCCGTGGTACCGCCCGTCGCTGTCCGCGTTGTTACTGGGCAGGGTAGTGTTCGGGTTGACTGGAGGAGAGTGCTGTGGTGGAGGCTGGGGGTTGTCTTGCTGGTTTGCTGTAGGGAAGAAACTTAATGGTTAATTAAATTATATGGATACAGAGAGAAAGAATATAATGGAAAAATAAACCATCTTCGTCTGTAGCTGTAGACTCGAACCTGCGATCCCTCTATTGCCGGTAGAGGGCTTTAAGAGTCCTTACGCCTACATAAGCAGAAGCGGGAGCGTATTTTGCAAAATGCTTCCTTTTTCATTCAAGATTACGACGTAACTATTACTATTTATTCAAAAACTGATAACGTAATTAAATAATCATTTCTTAACCTCGTAATAATTTTTAAAAAATAAATTTCGGCGCGCGGCATCTGTGCAGCGTGATTTATACGTCTTTTAAAAAAATATACATTTACGGCATCGTAGGTCCTATAGTTATGATTATTTTTTATATGTTAACATAAAGTTATAATTTGCAGTCATATTATTTTTAGGGCAAAATAAAAGTACCATTTGCGGTAAAAAAATATAATGTAATCCTGTTTTCACCAAAAAAATTAAGAAAACTCGGAAGGTATTTGATCAACTTTTTAAAATGAATCTTTGATTTTCAATCATGTCAGCCCCTCGTAAAAGATCTGGTGATGTGAATTGTAATCATTCATGTACCTAATGATTCTTGTTTACTGTAAAATTGAGAACCGAAACGACACTTTGAAAAAGACTCCCAAGAAAACTCATTTATTTTAGGTTTAGAAACAGAAAATGATATTTTGAACCATGTTAGCCCCTAGTTTAAGAGATAATTCATTAAGTACGTTATCAGTTTTTGAACAAAAAAAAAAAAAATAGTGGGAAATTATGCGAATGGTGAGAAAATCAATCCGGAAAATAAGCTATTGGATAATAAATTTAATAGAAAAATATGCGAGTGGATAGAAACGCTTTCGGGAAAGGAAGCTATTGAGAAAAAATAAAGTGGTAATAATTGCGAATACCTAAAATCGCAACTTGGAAAAAGCGATTTCCGGAAAATACAGTACACACTCCTTTTTACAAGCTTAATTAACTTGCAATGTAGTTTGTACGGGTGGAATCTTGCAACTGAATTTTGAAGCAGATATCTTCAACCGATTGAGCTGAAATTTTGGGTAATGGCTATTATTAATATTCTGACATTGACATTGTACCATTTATCATTATTTTTATTATTGTTCCTTATTCTTATACACTCTGACGATCTTTTTGTGAATCCATGCTATTTTAATTTTATGAAATGACATGTAAATTTTCAAAATGAAATAAAATAATCTAATCTAATCTAGTTTGGATGGCAATCCAATATTATTGTACCATCGACCTGATCTGATGATGGAGACAGAAGGTGGCCATGGGAATTCAGTACTTAACCGACGTAACCCCGCTGAGTTTGGGATAGAATCGTCTCAATGAGTAGTTGATGACGGTATACAGAAAAGTACAGTCGGCAATAAAAGCTTGGATCAAAAATCAATTTTTTGACAGAAACTTATAGACATTTTTTTTTTAATAAAAAAAAAAAATCGGTTTAACAAAAGGTAAGATAATGTGGTAAGCAATATTGTTTACCTTGTACCACGGCGGGGTACACGAACCCGGACGGAATGAAGCCCTCTTGGCCGTCGCTCCGCACAATCCAGTACCAGTCCGGGTCTTCTCTGTTCAACACTGGAATTAAATGCAACCATCACATCAGATCAGACGGTATAGCTACGGTAGTCTAGTGGTTCAGGCATGCGGCGGTCGTGGGTTTGAATCCCGGCTCGTACCAGTGAGTTTTTCGGAACTTATGTACGGAATATTTACCGTTAGCTTTTCGGTGAAGGAAAACATCGTGAGGAAACCGGTCTAATCACAATAAGGTCTAGTTTTTCTTGGTTGGAAGGTTAGATGGCAGTTGCTTTCGTAAAACTAGTGCCTATGTGCAAAGCGGACCCCGGGCTCCTTTAGGGCCCAACCGGGAATAACGCTAGGAGGATGATGTTTAGCTAATAGGGATGATTTTTAAATTATGAAAATCTTACACAAATTGACCTGGTCTTAAACTGAGCAAACCGACATGTCAACATCAAGGGCATGTTTACATTTTTGCACCTTATTTCATTGAAATATGGCGAAAAATCTTTGATGTCGACTGTACCAATTTTTGAAGTGAAAACTTCTTTAGCGGCGCTGAGCACTTTTTGGGATGGGGAAAATTGTTAAATACGCGACAGTTTTGTGACGTCAGATGGGAAGGAGGTCACTTTTTGCTGCTAGCCGATTCGACTTCATTCAAAACTGAACGCTATTTGTAAGAGTATAAAGCCGTTAAACACTTTTTGCAATAGCATATTCTGCAAATCTATTTGTAATAATACCACCGCGTCCTTCACCGTTTTGCTAATGAGAAAATTCGAATAGTTCGAATTTGGGCGTTATTCCTAAGGAGATAAAGCTTAGAAAAATATTTACCAACGGCCAAAACAAATTGATATTTTGGTCGCCACCGCTGTCTGCTTTTCTTGCAAATTCGAATAGTTCGAATTTAGACGTTATTCCTAAAGAGATAAAGCTTTGAAAAATATTTGGCTATGGCAAAAACAAATTGGTATTGTGTTTGCCGCCGGCCGTCGGCGCGCCGGACCCCGGCACCGTTGCGCCGCGGCGGCGCGTTGGGCCCGTCGCACCCAACGCGCCCGCGGGCCGTCCGCCTAAATAATTGATAATTGTTTATACATTTGCGTCAAATTCTTTTTAGGGTGACACCGTAAGCTGTCACGTGACCTGATCGAAAAACTGTTACAATGTTATTGAGTTTTCACTTCTGCCGGCACTCCCGGAGTGCAACCCGGTCTTTTTTTATTGCAGAAACTTTTTTCACATAGATATTTTCGGTAGGAGTTTAACCTGTGACAAACTCCCCCCTCTCGACGTCGACGTCGTTCTCGTCGCGCGCCGTGAAGGTGTAGAGCACCACGAAGCGGCCGGACGGGTCCTTGCTGAAGGGACACGCCTCGCCCTCGCTGCCCGCGCTGCCCGCGCTGCCCGTGCCCAGCGACGACTGCCCGTCGTTCGTCGCGCCGTCCGACACTGACAATCTGGAACAATCAATACATTCGAAGCGCTCATAGCCTCGCGGCGCCTGCGAGTCGGAAACAATAACGCAGGTTAAGCCAAGATGGCAGCGGTCAGTCTTTGGATGGGTGACCGCCTGATGTTTGAGTGGGTGGTTAATATTTAATATAAATGAGCGCTTCCGTGCTTTGGAAGGCACGCTAAGCAGTTGATCCCGGCTGCTATCTATGACAGTAGTCGTTAAGCCGAGTTAGAGGCCTTCGGGCGACTTAAGAACTTCTAACAGTCGAGTTGCCCACTCACTTGACAAAGGGGGGACAACTGTTACTCGCGTCCGGAGGAGCTACCTACCACAAACCTGCACATGTCCCCTAAAGAGTGACAACATTAAAGGCCAAAATAATGTATGCAATACGATTAAATTAAATAAGGGGACAATCTTGCACGAATCAAACTAGCCCCATAGCACGTAGAACCGATGGCCGTTGGGGCGGAACGGTTCTCGAGTGGCGACCACGTATTGGAAGGCGCGGCGTGGCTGGCCCCTCACAAGGTGGACTGATGACCCGGTTAACCCCTTATTTGATTATGTATATCCCAATATACTACAATTAGAACATGTATTTCGGACCCTACACTGGGAGCACAAAGGACTAATAATAAATGGTATGTACCTGAGTAATTTAAGATTTGCAGACGACATAGTACTGCTCTCTGAAGACCCCAACGAACTATAAATAATGCTACTGTCACTAGCAACTCAAAGCAAAAAAGTGGGACTACATGTAAATGAAGATAAAACCAAAGTAATGACAAACAGACAGCCTACACAGATCATGTAGATGCTTCACCACTAGAGTATGTCGAAGACTACATTTATTTAGGCCATTTAATTTCCTTCAAATCAAGCACTGAAAAAGAAGTTGAAAGAAGAATAAAACTCACATCGAGTAAGTATTGGTCCCTGAAGGAAATTTTCAAAAGTAAAACACTCTAAAACATAAATACGCAACGTCTTTCTCGTACTCAAACACGTTGCGACTGATTTACAATCAACTGCGAATACGGCGAATCGTCACATTATAGAAACGAAATGAAGATTCTTATTAACTCATGACGAAAATACTGAACACGCGCGTGGCACGCTCCGTGTCGGCCCCTATCTGGTCTCGAACTGTACTACATACGCATCCGCAAAAACTCCGCATTATTTTCAAAATCATGCGGAATATCTGCGGTTGCGGATGCAAATGTCTGCAACATCCCTGCGATATACATGCTTATATATACATAGTTAAATAAATACTTAAATACATACAAAACATCCATGACTCACAACACAAGCAAATATTCATGCTTATCACACAAATAAATGCCCTTACCGGGATTCGAACCCAGGACGTCGTGCTTCGTAGGCAGGGTCAATTATAGGCTAAAGCGGACACCTCTGACAGTACAATCTATTAAATTCTTTTGGTTCTTGAAACTTACTGTGAAACATCTCTGTGTGCTATATCAGCAGGAGACCTGCTCCTCGGTAATTTCTTCTTCAAATCATGGTGCTCACACGGAGCGCAGTACGAGTGAGGTATGAAGCCCTCTCTCCGTGACTCGGCCACTATCACATACACCCAGTCATTCTCTCGGTACAATACATTTACAATTTGACCACGTTTCACCTGTAAAATGCAAAACATTCTATTATAAAACATAAAATTATAAAATATATTATATTCATCTTATGTAGCAAATAGGCCACAATGGTACTTTAACATCATTTCTAAAAAAGTAGACCACTGTCTAAAAGAAATGCCGAACAACAACTCAACAGTCAGTAATTTTCTTAGTCAAAATGGTTGTTTTTTTTTTTATAACTTCATGTAGTTCTGTTTCGTTCGAGAATGCAAGCTCCTAACAAATTTATATCCCAACAAATGCCTAAAACCCAGTTTGCGCATGTTCAAACTAAACGGCTGCAGAAACGCTCAAGTCTGCAATGCGAAACTACGGATTTCAACTTCCCGCCCTGGCATTGTTTTGGCACGTGGGGTCATTTTGCGGCACTACTTAGACTTCCATGGTTTTTTCGTTCGCTGACACTACTATTATGAAGAGATAAAGATTGTGAGTGTAGGTTTGTGAATCATTGTACAGTCGACTACAAAGAGATCGATACAGCCAAAGTTACAAAAATATGTATACACGACCTTAATAATAATTATAATATTTTTGGAACTTTGTCCGTATCGATCTCTTTGTAGTCGACTGTACTACTCATCCCATCATCATCTTCCAACGTTATTCCCGGTTGTGCCCCTAAAAGAGCCAAGGGTACGCTTTTCCCCCTAATCCCAAGGTTTGGCATAGGCACTAGTTTTTCGAAAGCAACTGCCATCTAACCCAGAGGGAAAACTAGACCTTATTGGGATTAGACCGGTTTCCTCATAATGTTTTCCTTCACCGAAAAGCTAGTAGTAAATACTCCGTACATAAGTTCCAAAAACTCATTGGTATGAGCCGGGATTCGAACCCATGTCTGCCGCTTGACAGCCGCATGCCTGAACCACTAGGCTACTGTAGCTTCAACCCATTGTACTGATCCCATTACAAAAAATCTTTAACCGTTATATAGAAGGATCATCTAGGTTGACATTGTTTATATTTTATACTGCAGTTCCTGTATTTCATCATATTATTTATTTACCAAGTTAGGCTGTTTCCTCCTCCAAAACTATCCCTATTAGAAGTATAATGAAGAATTTGACTATTTCCATGTTTCTAGACTTAGAAATTACCTCTAACTCATCATCAACACAAGGTGCAAAATCATGTAGCACCACCATTTTGGAATCTGGACTAAGACCATGTTCCTTTTCAATTCCAACTCTCACTAAGGTCTCTATGCTGGCTGACCCGGTGATCCGGCCCATCCCAGGACTCAGCCCTGAGCCTGGTCTGGATAAATCCTTGTCTGAGTCTCCACTGCTTGCTATAAAAAAAATTGGCTGGTTGTTTATCTTTGTGCCTTTGCCTTGTAATTGAATAATGTATATACTTTTTTATTAAGGACATTTTGCATTTTAGGCCCGGGTCATTAAAGATATCAGCCGAAATAAATTGACAGAAATATTTATTTTGTTTATGAAAAAGCATTACTGATAAAGATGAAGCTTGAAAGCTTCTTTAAAAGCTTCAAGATTATTACAATACTGTGGAGAGCAGTAAACCAGTAAATGATTGAGATTAATTACTCTCCCTATATGGGTGGCATATGACGAACCAGGCGAAATTACTAGTTTTACATTTATATGTAGAAAGTTGGAGGTCATTGACATAAAAGTTCCCACGATGAAAGCTCGATCAAGTACTCACATTTCTTTTTCTTCCCCCGTCTTATTCTCACGGGACATAAGAATGCCATTTTGACTAATGATAATTTTAATACATTACTAACTAAATTATTCGGTATTTATTGAGATAAAACGCTTTCTTTTGTGTTAAAAACGATGTACAGTTTCACATGTCAGAAAAGTTCACAAAACAACTTTGGCATGTTTCGTTTTTGCACTGAGTATGGTGTTGCTATGCATGTCATTAAATATGTTACATAAATATTTTGTGTTTTGTAATACCAAAAAATGATTCGGAGAGTAAGGTTATTTGATTTTTAGATTAATGCACTGTCTTTGTTATATTTAACAATAATAATTGTTATAAACCTATTTTTTAAATTAAAAGTTTAGGAAACGAAACGCCAAGATAGCATTGGCGGCCATATTTGATTAGAGGCGCTTATCCGACAATAGAGATCGAAAGTTATGGGTTTTTGTTGAGTTCTTTTTAAATTGATAGTTCACCATTTGCCCTTTCGGTCGTTAGCGTTAAATAATGGTTATGCAAACACAGAAATAAAAAATACCCCGCACAGTTGAAATCTTTATTTCATTATTCAGGATTAAGTATACAATATAAAGGCAGTCATCCATTTACTTATCTTCCTAAGTATAACAATTATTTTTATAACATGATTATATTTATCACCTATGTTTCTTTGGCACATTTAAATACAAAAATACGAACCATCTATAATAACAATGATACTGACAAAACGTTTAAACGGCTGTCCCTAAAGTACCTACATTGATACTTAATAATATTTACCTAGGTTACCTACTTATAGGTAGCACAAACGCCAACACATTAACTGACCATCCTGTATTTATATAGAACCTTATTACAATGTACATAAAGTGCACGGATGGTCAGTTAGCTGCGTGTCGACAGTACTAATATACCTACTACTCGTAATAGTACATACACCTTCTCGGAGGTAAAAAAAAATACACCTACGTGTATTTTTTTTTACCTCCGACGCATAAAGAGCGGTAAACGAATGGACCGATTTTAATGCAGATTTATTTTTGCGAAAGCTGACGTGTTTGAGATGGTTCTTAGCTACGTTTCTACAAAATCGGTTCAGCCGTTTTTGAGATATTGAACTTTGAAATGAAAATATCGGGGGGTTTTAAATTTTTCCAAGTTGTACATTTTCGTATTTAAATACAATGGAGCAAGGTGAAAAGTGTACCTAAACATAGGTATTTAGGTACGTTGATGTCAATTATACCTACAATACTCATCTAGGCCTGTAAAAGAATGTCTCAGATCGTAGTCACTCAAATCAGTACCTATCTAGAAATATGCAATCTGAGGCTTTCTTTATTAACACCCGTGGTAAGTACATAATTGTACGTCTTCCCCTGGCCAGGAAGTGATACTTTCTGTACACGTAGCGAGCGTAATTGCCAAGTTCCGCCGGGTGACGTAAAATGATATAATGATGGTCAAAACTTCAGTTCGATACGATAGTCATCAAACTAAGTAAAATGTAAGAAAAAAACGACCAAGTGCGTGTCGGGCCACGCGCAGTGTAGGGTTTCGTAGTTGCTTGTCTTTATTAGTTACATCTACACGCGCGCGCCAACTAAATGGTTACGTCGACCGAATTTGTACGAAAGTTGGCCTTTCTAAGTACATTTTAAGTTGGTAAACTATTACTCGGTACCTACCTAACTAGTTATGCCTACTTAGCCGTGATAGTTTTCCTTTTTAATTCATTATATGTAAGTACTACTGCCACGATTTTTTTCACTTTCCCAGTAGCAGCCATTTAGCAACCATTTACACATGACTCGAACAAAAATTTGGGCTTTCAAGCCCAATATCTCGCAAACGAATCACTTATATATATCGTTATAAGAAACCCATAATATTTTTGAATAAGCTAGCCGACGATACCCCACAATATGGGTTTAACGAGACAATAAAATTACATCCCCACTTTAGCTAGGAGGTACCCCAAAAATATCTTTTTTTCAATATTTTATTCGTTTGTTTTGTCGGCGTGATTGATTTATTATTTAACACGTTCGGAGGCGGTACCCAGATCATGGTATGTACTCCAATGACAATTTTACGGTGATAGCCGTTACCGCCGCCGAACGTGTTAAAACCCATGCCGAATTAGGTACAGTTTTATAGTAGTAATGGTTACTGATCTAAGCCGAAGACGGACGGACAGACGGATGGACGGACGGACGGACGGCCAGACGGACATGGCGAAACTATAAGGGTTCCTTTTTGACTACGGAACCCTAAAAATGAGATAAGCTTCCTTTTTTGTGTCAAAATAACTTAATTAAGAACCAATGTTTTAGTAAATAATTAAAATTAATCACAGTAGGTAAGATATAAAGCCTTAAAGTTTAAAGATTGATGGATAACATTTAAGTATTTTCTATAGTCACTGTACTTTTATTATATTATATTATATTATTATATTATATTATATTATATTATATTATTATATTATATTATATTATATTATATTATATTATTATATTATATTATATTATATTATATTATAAAGCTAGCTATTTGCTTAACAAAATATGTGACAACAAGAAGATTTCTTTAGTTTCGTTTTCTTTAATTCTCATACTTAAATATAGTCATGCTCATTTGCAGCATTAACAGCGATATCAGGTTTACTTCCCTTATAAGTAAAATCCTATAAGTATATTCCTATCTCTAAAACTTGAAACCATAATTAAAATGAAAATAAAGCCGACTCTCGCAAACTTACACTCTTCCAAATGATGGACGTAGCTAAATTTTAAGATTATTTTTTTGGAATCTAATTATGGTTTCAAGTATAATTCCCAGGATAAGAATATTTGGTAGATAGCAGTGGCGGAGCGCCCATACCCACCGGCGATCCCCACCGGCTTGCCTAAAATGTATTTTTAGGCTAGCTAGTTACATACACTAAACTCTTTCATAACTTTTTTGTTCCGGGTTGTCCATCGAAAATTTTCACGCGCCTACACTGGTAGATACCTATTTACCTACATTATAATTATAATACAATATGCATATCCTCAAAGCACTCAAATCGATTACAATTAGTGTTCTACGGTGGCTTTTAAGCTGCGTTTACAATGCTTTCATACAGCCATGATTTCGCGCGAAAGCGACGCGGGACCCACCTGTAAGTACCACCAAAACAATTCCAGCTGTCACCACTAGAGTGAATAAGGGTAGCAGTAGCCAATCCAGGGCGGACTAGAGGCTAAAAACACCTGTCCTTACCAAAATTGTGCCAAAATCTAACAACACGGGGTCAAGTGCCGAAATCAGGGATCCGCCACGCAAGAGTAGTTTTCAAGAATTCAATTTAGTGGTAACAGCTGGGATTATTTGCCACTAGGAACAGGCAAGGACAAATTCTTGGCTGTTAACAGTGGTAGCAAATTAGTGATAACAGGTCCACTCAAATACCTTGCCAGGCACGAGCGGTTAGCTATAGTTTGGCCACAATGATGCCACCTTCACCCTCTCTCCTTTGGGTTAACAATGCTAGCACAAGAAAGAGACTGTATTAGTTTCTGCTACTCAGTACCGCTGATGTTTATCCAGACTATTTGCACATGTTCACAAATGTTGCGTATCAGTCAACAAATGCCACTGCTCGTGCCTATGGTCGGGGAACTTAATGCAGTCCATCCAATGCTTCAGTCTTCTACCCTTACTGCTGGCACCCAACACCAGGCTTCCAAGAAAGTCGTTAGGTTTGCCGTAGTCTTTGTCCCAGACTGTCAGGGTCAGGTTCTGTCGAGACAGCTCGGTGGGGCGGGTTTCGAAGAGGATCTCCTCGTTCCAGACTGGATTCAGGTTGCGCCATTTGATGGAGGTTTTGTGCTTCTTGTGGTACGGGTCTGGGTCCAGGTGCCTGGGAAATAAATATGTATTTAATAAATGTTTGAAAAAAGTTATTAATTATAGAGTTAAAATATTAAATTATGAGTGCTATAAAGGTTTTGCGTTACATATTCTGTTTTATCTACTGACGGTCAGGGTGGACTTCGGCAAATGCCACAATATTTTTAAATAAAAAAGGGGGCGAATTTCTGATCGGGCCTGGGCGGCAAAAACTCACGCTGCGCCACTGGGCAAACGTTATTTAAACACTGCGTAAGCCGCATAATTTAATCTAGTACCTAAACTTTATATGCATACTTTTGACCAAGAGCGTAATTGAATCTAGTGAGTTCAACTTGCGTTTGCGAGACTGGCTGGCTAGCCTTCGGTACAAGACTGAGGGTCCTAAGACCCTAGGATCGTTGGTTGGTAGAATCGACTTGACGTAATAGTCCGAGTATACTGAGTCAAGAGTTGTTTGAGAGTCTCTTGAAGTGAAAAATACAGGCTACCATTAATATTTATGTAATTACTTACAGTTTAACGAACGGATCTGAATATCCATTACTGTCCTGCGCCGGCAGATCCGCCGCCCTGCACACGGTCACGACCAGGGCGCGCTTCTTGGTGCTGTAGCACAGCGCCAGCAGGATCCTGGGGCCAGCGGGCTCAGAGCTGGACGAGCCTGCCAGCGCTAGGCGGAGCTGAGTGGGGGCTTTGGCACATTCTCGGAGAGATACCGTTGCTGAGCCCATTTCATCGCAGCCGTACCTGTCAAATTAATTGGACGATAGGATTTATATAAAAAAGTACTAATCACGGCGACTTTACATAATAATCCGTTTATGAGGTAAACAGGACCGCGTAGCAGGTATTAGGTACGTAAGTAAGTACTTGGCTAAATCTGGCTATGTTTTAGTTACTAAGATATTTAAACACTCGCTTGCAACTTTGTACTAGTCTAGAGTAGGGCATCTTTAAAGTACTTAATGGAGTTTAAGGCGGAAGACGGAAGCACTTTCAAGATTGTCGTCGTTTAAAATTTAGTGCTTTACGCGGTATCTCCTTTAAATGTTTGGTTTCAATGTTTTATTGACTTCGTTTAAAAGCGTTAGAGCCCAGAAATTGATGTCGATATGCAGACAAGAAAAAGTTTTCGTGAAAGTTTCGTAAATGGCTCGCTTTAGGCATGTTGTCGATTTTTTTTCCTTACACACAGGCCTAAGCCTAAAATAGAAATAGTAGATTGTGTCTCAAGGGAGCATAATTATCCTCTAGCGCGTAGCACGCAAAAACGAACAGTGAAATTTGAGTTTCTTTTAAATGGAATGCATTTGAATTTTCAGCAACTGATACGGCCTTTTAAAAGACCTCTGGGCGGCTAGAGGATACAATATTTACGGCCTGGGCGGTATATCGAATCCTGAGTGAAACGAAAGATTCTGCAATAGGATCCCGAGCGTAACGAGGGATGCCGTGTTTACGCCCGAGAAGGAAAGTCGTAGTCCCTAACTTTAGGGCACCAATAACTCTTTGTGAACACGTGATTTCCGTTCATCATCATCATAACAGCCGAAAGACGTCCACTACTGCACATATGCCTTCCCCCAAGAGTGCCAAAGTGACCGGTTCTGCGCCGGCGCATCGCCACCCGCATCCACCTTACCTGTCATCGTCAAACAGGAATATCTCCAAGGTCTTGGTGACGAGGTCCGACTCCGTGATCCCGAAGAAATGGAGGGTTTCGTTGAATTCCGGGTTCTTCGTCTTGTGTACCGTTTTCGTTCGTAGTCGGTTGGAATATGTGCCTTCTGTAATGTTATAATAATAATAATAATAATTTTATTCTTAGTCGTGCACTCTTGACAGAGTGGTCGTGGTCATGTCACGGTCGACTTAATATACCTTTTCATGACTCTCGCGGGATAATAGCGCAGTGGTTTCCCGTTGCCTTCTGCACCAGCACTTTTGGTCCTCAAGGTTTCTCGCCTGTTCCGTTAAGGGTCGAACAGACTGCGAGCGGGACGGTAGCGGGGCTTGAAGAGCGCGTGATGCGCGCGGGACGGCCGGTCACACAGACCACGCGCGCATCGCACTGGCCTCGCGCCATCAACCCGCCAGCATCCCGTACGCACCGCGCGCTCCGCTGTCTGACGTCACACTGACGCGCCGCGGGCGCGTGGCCTGCGCGCGGCGGGCTGCTGCCGGGGCGCGACAGAAGCGGGGCGCGTTGCCGACGGTGTTTGACCACGCTAGCGGTTTGTAGGGAAACATCCCGTCGCACGCAGGCCGCGCGCCCGCGACGGTGCTGTGTGTTCGACCCTTAAAAGTTGCCCCGTCGGGTGTGTATGGTTGTACCGCTATTGCTCGGTCGCCAGAGCCCCGTTGGTTTCCTAGCAGGAAGCACCACGGCAACCAGTTGGTCGCCGCCGCCATCCGGCGCGTGCAGGTGGGGTTGACAGTAGGGCCGGTGCAGGTGGTATTCCGCACGTCCACTTATTCTTTAATAGGTATATATAAATGGTACGTGCATACTTAGAAAATATCTAAAACTCAAATGTTAGCAAATGTGACCCAGACCGTCAGTTTCATAGGTACACCCACTAGGCTAAACCAGTCGTTTTAGTGAATAATAAGTTACTAACTACATCACAATTGCACTTTGGTGTGTTTTCATGCGAAGCGCCGCCCAAATCCATGACATGTATTTTGATAAAAGTCCACCCATGCACATCGATTCCTCTCGTACAAGTTCACACTAGAAAGTAGCGAATGCTACACTTCGGTCATAAACCGACCAGACCCCGTATCATAGTCGGCCTTATCACAAGATAAGTGACAAGATAGAGCGTCCGTCACTGGCTGACACCGTTCGATAGAACGAGACGGACGCGCTATCTTGTCAATTATCGTGTGATAAAGCCGACCATGATACGGGCTCAGGACACTTCGAAAACCGTACGTACCGTACCGTACGTGGTACATACCTATAGGTAGAACTTCTAGCCTGCAAAACGGGTCTGAAAGTCCGGTCATGTCCATCCCGATCAGAGCTCTTGCCCTGAACACGGTGACTGCTAAGGAAGACGTGGCGTTCTCGTAGGCCAGCTTGATCTCCAATGTTCCAAAGCCTGCGTCTGGTATCGTTGTGGTGCGCTCGGGTTTTGGAACTTCTTTTCGAACGCTGCGGATGCTGCAAGGAAATAACAACATGGTATTGAGTTCTAGCGACCTGCTGGACATAAATATCTAAGAAATATTTGTTCAGTTTAGTCATCTACTCATACATTACATTTCTACTAGTTTAATTGGAGCTGAGCTGCCAGCTACCAACGGGGTCGCATGTGTGGTGGTGGTTAGATATGGTGGTCAGCACACCCCACCCAGCAGTAACGTAGTGAATAATAAGTTCCCTGTGGATACGAGTATACCGCAGTAAGTTACGGCGTGGGGCATATCTATTCTGTAGGTGTTGCTTTGGCTGTCAGTTCGTTTGAGGGTGGCTATAGGTGGCACTGGGTCAGGCTGTACTGTATCCCTATCATCCTGTAGCTCTTTAAGACATACCTACATGCGCTGCCTTTACTGCCAGTCCATTTGAAGACTAAAGAACAGTGGGTTAAAGTAGTTTGACTGGATGAGATCGCTAGTGTAGCTGTAGGACCTACCTGTATGCGCTGCCTTTGCTGCCAGTCCGTTTGAGGGAGGCGGCCGGCCGCTGGGTTAGGCTGTCGGTGCGCTGCAGTGTGAGACCGAACACCTTGGCTCAGACTGTAGCCCTGTAATCAGGATACCTGCTACAGGCAGCTCTGTAGAACCTCTCTGTATGCGCTGCCTTTGCTGTCAGTCTATTTAAAGACTAGAGAACAGTGGGTTAAGGTATGCTACCGGCTGAGACCGACCACCTTGGCTCAGACTGAAACCCTGTTATTCTGTAGCCCAGGACCTACCTGTATGCACTGCCTTTGCTGTCAGTCTATACTCTATTTGAAGAATAGAGAACAGTGGGTTAAGGTATGTTACCGGCTGAGACCGACCACCTTGGCTCAAAGTGTAGCTCTGTATCACCTACCTGTATGCGCTGCCTTTGCTGCCAGTCCGTTTGAGGGAGGCGAGCGGCCGCTGGGTCAGGCTGTCGGTGCGCTGCAGGCTGAGACCGCTCACGCCGTGGCTGAGGAGGTCGGTTTCGTGCCAGTCGTGGTGTTCCTATAACAATTAACATAATTTTAGTAGTCCGCACACTAACTGCAACCCAAGAGGACGATTCCGTTGCAAACATGAGGTGTAATAGTATATGTTTTTAACATGTACATCTGTGTGACGTCTGCGGCAGCGTCCGTGCCCTAAGGATGAATCGAATTGAGAGTTTTTTTTAATCTTGTCTGCCGATGGTTTTTAGCAGTTTGATGTGTCGAGGCCCCGGGATCCTTTAGGATTTAGGAAAAATGCTACGAGGATGATGATATTCGCACTGAAAACGAGGTTTAACGCACGCGTCATACGGATGCTTGGATCAAATCACCTGTTTTGGGATCAGAGGAGTATCTTAGCCTTTCAAACGATCGTTAGAGCTTCCGAATCAACTGCAGGTCATTTCCCCTGCATAAAATGACACTTAAATCGACCTAACGACGCACATGATCATCATCAATGGCCTTTAAGTCTATTACAGCCTATACAATCGACCTGCAGCGCAAATAGCACGATAGGTTTTATTGTCACGTTTTACGGCGTAAATCTACTGAAACGTCACGTTAACGGCACTTCAGGACACCCAAACGCAGTATTGTGGCATTCAAGCGCCTATGCCTCAAAAAACGTCACGCCGCGATGACAGCGCTCGAGTCCGAAAATTAGCAGCAGAATGCGAAAGCGATATCGGGACTAACTAACGCTTTCCCGCGGTCTTAACCAAATCCTCGGTCCATCTCTTTGGAGGTATTCCCTACCTCTCCCATCGCACAGTTGGTCACAAAGGTGTTGTTCATACGAACGCTTAACTTCACCCAAAGATTAATAGAGCGAGCTATGCCTAGGAATAGGGTTGTGGATGTGGACTCAAATTGTATTATTGTCTTGTATTTAATTATATGTCTATTGACGAAAATCCTATTAATTTATCTCAAAACTTATGAAGATAAAACCGATTTAATATTGCTTGATAGAGAGTGAAAGCGCTTGACAATCATGACGTCACGGCCCCACGGGTCTCGAGCGTTAGTAGGTAAATTTTGCGGAAAAGGGAAAGAGTATATATACCCCTTCTTAAAACTTTTGCCATTTACAACTTTGTGGTTATTTGTTATCTTCTGTTACTTTTTTCTCCACTATATTTCTAATAGATTTTCGAGAAATTTCAACGTTATTATTTAACTTGGTGTCACCTTCCTTATAACCTGCGAGATTCCTTTCTAAGCACACAATTAATATAAAATCCTACGGGAAACCTAATAAATATTACTTTCTTATACTTCCGTAGCGCATTTCCTTAGTAAGAGGTTGATACTAAGAATTTATAAGCCAAGACGAGATCGCAACTTTCTGAAAAAACCGAATAGCATTTTTCATCAAACTTTTAATTTACATTACTCGGGGGTCCCAGCGAAAGTCGGATTTATCTCAAACACTGCTATTTACACAAAAAGTAAATAAGATTATCAAAGTGCCTTTAGAAATTGCCAAGGAATTGTGGACGATCTATAACAATGTCCACTCGTAGAATTTAAATTTAGAAACCGAAGGGTGACTGTAGGATGTTTCTGGATGATATTTGTTTGGAAGATGTTTGAAGATAAAGTGCCTACTTAGATATTGTATTTAGGTATTAGTTGACAGAGCTGTGTAAACATACATTCATGCATATATTCCCAGAAGCGGTAGGCAGTAGCCAAAGTTCATGAATCAGTGCCTTGCATTATTTTGAATTGATAAGTTGCTTACCTACTCATCGCCTACAACATACTTCAACCTTATTCCCATAGTTTACTCTTACAACAACCATCGCTAAAAGAAGGAGGTGGTGTTAGTTTTAGGTTTTTACAATATTCATATAAAAACTAAAATATTACCTAGACTATAAATCATATCATAATCATAAATCATAAACTTTATTTGCATTAAACATTACCAGATACTAGGTGTTGATACAGTCTTAGTTAGATTTATATGTTTAACCATAATTGGTATGCAAAAAATATTGCTACAGTACTAATATTGAATTCGCAAAAAAATGGTAATTATAATTACTACTTATTGCGATCATTATATACCTACAACACACAAATAATTATAAAAACCGGGATGCCAGTGGTCAGGGCGACAAAACGAGGAACTTCCTGACTAGGGAATGCAATACCTACCGCACGATAATTTTGATTCCGGTATTTGTGGGATGGGAGATTCTGAATCCGCGGGATCCTGTTATTTGCATGGTTAGATATTATAATATTATATCCACACTAGCTTCTGCCCGCGACACCGTCCGCGTGGAACCCATTTATATCGTAACTCCATACAAAGGTCCCCTCCATTTCACCCCTTTAAGGAATGATTTCAGGGATAAAAACTATCCTATGTCTTACCCGGGGACTCAAACTATCTCTATACCAAATTTCATCTAAATCGGTTCAGCGGTTTAAGCGTGAAGAGGTAACAGACACAGAAAGAGACACTTTCGCATTGATTATACGGATTCAGGGCATTCCTCGATTCTTTTAAACTAGACACGCTCCCGCCGTATACAGAGACACATTTATTGACGTAACACTTTTCGGGAATGGATTTTAAGGAATTTGTAAAGGTTATCATTAATTGATGCTTCTCTTCAATCCCGCAATTCCGTAGGCCGCGGGGATCCCTCAAAAATTTCGTGCGGGATCCCGATATCCCGGTATTGCATTCTCTGTCCCTGACTAATCACGCAGTGTCCAGGAGTAGGTACCGCCGTCTGTATCTATTATCATTAAATCATTCCCATTAGCAATAAAGCAAAGAAAACGGGTATCTCCCCCATAATTCCCTTGTTCCTTGATTGAAACCGCCAGTCAAATAATTTCCATTACAACTCCAAAGGGTTGACCTCAATTAGGCGAGGCAATAAAGATATATTATTTTTATTTGTTGCCATGTCGAGCGGGTTCGCCCCATTTCGTCCCGGCTATATGACGCACGGCGGGCATAGATTAATCAGTTGGCAGAAGATGATGAAGGTTGAGGAAATTGTAGATATGTCATAGTAAGAATATTTACAGTTATGTTTGCATCATACTACCGCAGAGGGGAGGGTAACGTTACAGTCTTTCTTTCAATTTTGTTTTATTTCGAAAACAAAATTTCCAGACAGACGAAATACAAATAATTTAAACTTTAGGTATTGCACAATCGTTTTGTCTACTCTTCCAGTTTGTGTGTGTGTTATTGACCAGTCGGTGTTGCCACATACGGCATTGAGACGTGGTCGCTAATCATGTGCCTCATTTAGAAGGCGCAATATCAAATGGCTCTCCATTGCCCTCTGGCTATGCTGCAAGTAGATTTGCGTGATCGCATCAAAGATGAGGCTAACCGCAGCAGAACTAATTTAAGGTAACCGATATAGCCCTCCAAATCGCTAAACTTAAGTGGCAGTGGGCGTGGCACATAGCACGTAGAACCGATGGCAATTTGGGGAGATAGGTTCTCGAGTGGCAAGCACGTACCGGAAGGCGCAGCGTGGGTGACCCCACAAGGTGGACTGCTGACGTGTCCGGGAGTCAGCTGGAAGCGGGTGGTGGAAGATCGGTCATTATGGCACTCTTTGGGAGCCAGTGGACGTCATTCGACTAATATGTTGATGAGGATTGCACAATCCAAAAAGTACAAAATATAGGACTTAATGCCTTAAGGCGAGATAGACTATACGTCTCTTTCTAATTAGAGCGCTTAGAAAGAGACGGATAATCCATGTCACCGCGACACAGCTCACTGGCCGCCCCGTGATAATTTAATATTAATTTTTAATTCAGATTCAACTAACGATTTTTATTTAAGAAGAAATACTGTCAAAATTTAGCAGGCAAGATATAGGTTAAATCTTCTTTGTTTATCATCTTATTCGTCACGTAATCTTTGTCGTGACGTAGGTACCGACGAGGCGGTTATCGTGTTATAGCAACGACAGCTATCCAAGAATCACTGGGGGTGTCATGTTATTGTTACAGTTGCCGGCGAAAGGCATGTTTATTGATATTTCGAGAGATTTCTAGAAATAAACGTGACGGTAAACAGTATCTATTATTTGTTATTTGTGAACTTTTAAGGGCCCTCGCCCACGGCGACTTTTTGCAGCGATGCTGTCGCACGTTTTCTAAACGCGCAACAGCATCGCAACCAACGCGCTTTAGTCGCATTTGCAACGCGCTACAGAAGCGATGCCAACGCGCTACTAACGCGCTACAGCATCGCGACTGCATCGATTCCAACGCGCGACTGTGTTGGCCGACGTCGGGGGAATTTACTGAATCGCGTTTGCATCGCGACTAAAGCGCGACAGTATCGCGTTTTCATCGCTACTTCATCGTGGTTACGTGGCCGAGCCGAGGGCACACAGCTAGCGACCGTATTGCGACTGTATCTATGCGAACGCGCGACAGTATCGCTACTGCATCGCTGCAAAAAGTCGCCGTGGGCCCTAATACAGTGAAGGCAAGTGCGGCTCACTACATGATTTCGTCGCGCCGCTACAATAGGGTAGTTAGTAAACCATCTAATTATTGCAATGAAGTGTAAATTGCAAAATTTTAAAAAAATCATAAAAAGATAATGGAACTAATATTGACGTGTTCATCTGTAATTCGGGTACATAAGTGCCCAAATAAAAAATGTACCTAACTATTGTAATTATGTCTAATGTACTCTGTTGTGGTGTCCCGTATAGTAAACAAGTAATAATAATAACTTGAAAGTTTAAAGAAAATATTTTTTTTTGTCCGAGAGTAAATTTACACACTAATACAAAAAGAAATTGTATCACAACTACACACCTAAACGCAGTAATTGACCACTAAAATAGTAATTTACTTGATTTTCCATTCAACGATTAGTATATCTAGACAACGGTGACGTCATACCTACTTATGTGTCAAGTAGTAAGTATGAAGTGTGTCGACTGCCGCCAGTGAGGTTCGTCTTTGACTCGACTTGTTGTCTAAATATTTATGTCCTTTAATTGTAGTTACTCCCATACAAACATTGGTTCCTCTCTAAAAACTGGTTGGAATTACATCGAAAAAGAAAACCGTAGGAAACATGCCCATTACATGCCGGACTAATGGGTAAATGCCGGTATGTTAGCGCTGCTGCGGCACGCACGCGTTCTAACGCAGCGCGTTGCATGCAATAGAAAGGGATGGCCACGTTTAGGCGACACCGCGGGACACCGGACAAACGATTGTCGGCCCAAACTGACGCACAGCACTTCGTTCGCTTCGCTCGCTCGTTCGATAAAGCGAAAAATGTAGGTATCTTAGGTACATATCATTCACGACGACAAAATCTAAAGCAAGGGCACATTTGTTCATTCATAATTTTTTAATCCACTGTTTAGGAAAAATAGGACACTTTGCTATATTTCGTTTCCCACTTAGCAGTTTCACTGCCAGGAACCCGCCTATCGGGCCGCCTACGCTGCCCCCTAGACCCTGCCCGAGACGCTTAGCCGCGTAGCCGACCCCGTGGTTTTCCCCCTATGTAGCGGTACATACGGGGAAAATCACGGGATCGGCTACGAGCGTAGAGCGTAGCGATTCTAGGCAGTGAATGTGTTATGTAACTGTTAAATTGATCACCAATCATGCTTTCAGGATTGCGTACGCAAAGGGCGCTAGCGAAATCCTACTACCATGGTTCCGCTGTCTGTTCGTCTGTCATATTACACGGCTGTGTCTTTTGAACCATAAAGGTAAGTTCCGTTCCGCATCAGACGCATCGGACGGATCGCATCCCTCGGCTCCGTTTGTACGCAGTACGTCCACTGTATCCGCACCGTTCGATGCGTGCGATCGAAGCTGTGGACGGTTACCTTTATAAGGAGAGGCTACACGGGCCGATATCAGCAGGACTGACCTTAGTTGGTAGTCCTGCCGAATTCGCGTAGCTATAGCGTCTCCTATAGCCGTAACTACCAGGGATGTCACGAATGTCAGTTCTATTACATTCGCGAATGCGAATATTTAGAATGCGAATATTTAGAATGCGAATATTTAGAATGCGAATATTTAGAATGCGAATATTTAGAATGCGAATATTTAGAATGCGAATATTTAGAATGCGAATATTTAGAATGCGAATATTTAGAATGCGAATATTTAGAATGCGAATGTGCGAATGCGAATGCTAAAAACTCAACGTACGTAATCAGCACTAATCACTTTTTAATCATTTTATTTAACAAATCACAAGCATAAAAAGCAATCACAAGTCACTACCCAAGTATAAGTGCTTTCTGTTGGTCAAAATTAATCACGTGATAAGGGTTGGCGCGCTCTGCGCATGCGCGAGTCGGCGGCAGGCGGCCGGCGCGGGCGAAACACGCCACGACTTGCACTAGAGCTGGGTCGTTTCGACTTTTCCGTGAAACGAAACGTAACCGTTTTTTTCTCTCACAAAATTGTTTTGAAAAACAGTTTCAAAAATAACTAGTTTCTCCGTGCGTTGGCGCCGTCGCCGGTCGCCAAACGAAGTGAAACGAAAAAACGGATGAAACAGTTTACAGTGTTCGAGTTACGTTTTCACGTTTTGCATTGCAACCGTTGCGTGTGACCGTTCGATCGTTTTTATAAAAACAGTTTGTGTTTCTAGCCACAAACTGTTATTCCGTTATTGTACGAGAAACCGTTTTTGAAAACGCTTACGGGAAAAAACGCCCAGCGCTAACTTGCACATATTCGCATTCGCAAAACATTCGCATCGTTTGATGCGAATGTTGATGCGAATATTTAAAATGATGCGAATCATTCGCATATGCGAATGCGAATATTCGTAACATCCCTACTAACTACATAAATACGTCTTACCCGTCCCTTCAACAGCAAATAACAACTTCACCGTAAGGTTCCTGGTTAGACCATATCATAGAGCAGAGAGCTATACTATAATGTCACATACATACATACATACATTCACGCCACAGACCAGTTACGTGGTCTGTGATTCACGCCTTCATCCTTAAAAGGGGTAGGCAGAGCACATGAAACTTGTGTTCCAGTACCACTTTTAGCATAAATGTCGGTATAAAAGATCGACAAAATGTGATATCGCAGTGATAGGTTGCTAGCCCATCGCCCACAACACACTTCAACCCTGTCCCCTTAGTCAACTCTTACGACACCCACAGGAAGAAAGGGGGTGGTGCTATCTAACCTTACCCGACACCACACAGGGAACTCTATACAAAAAATACTAGAATGTTACTTTTAAGACGACATTTACATGACGACCGCTTTATCCTAGTTGGTAGTGACCCTGCCTACGAAGCAAGAGGTCCTAGGTTCGAATCCCGGTAAGGGCATTTATTTGTGTGATGACTGATGAGCACAAATATTTGTTCCTGAATCATGGATGTTATCTATGTATTTAAGTATTTATTTATCTATATAATTATGTTCATCGTCGTCTAGTACCCATAGTACAAGCTTTGCTTAGTTTGGGACTAGGTCGATTTGTGTAAGATTGTCCCCTAATATTTATTTTATTTTATTTATTTTTAAGAAATTGCTTTTCGATTTGATATTTAAACTTCATCAAGTGATACTATTCTGACAGCACGCTATTTTCTTTGGGGTTGCCACTTTTTAACCAACTTCAAAAAAGGAGAAGGTTCTTAATTCGTCGGAATCTTTTTATGTATGTTTCCCAATTACTCGTAAACGACTGGATCTATTTGGAAAATTCTTTTTTTCTTTGAAAGGGTATCCTTTCCACGTGGTCTCATGGTCATCAGATCAGCATCTGATGACGTAATCCTGGAGAAATCGAGGGAACTCTTCAAAAATAGGCATACTTGAAGCGTTTTGGGTGTCTACCGATTTGAAGTCGGTTAAAACTTTGTTTTTAAAAGTAAATTATATAAAACCGCTACGTGAAGTGATTATTCATTAAAATGAAACACGGAATAACACAAGAACAAAAGAAAACAAATTAGAAATTAGTAGTGACCGACCGAAACATGTTATTTTGCCGAAACCGAAACCGAAACCGAAGGTTCGGTTTCATTGTCGTTTCGGCCGAAACCGAAACCGAAACCGAACCTTTTATAAAAAAAAAAAAAGTCCTTAAAAAGTCGAAAAAATGTTAGTAAGCCCGTTTTTTTCTAAAATTAATATCTTGCCGACCTATAATTACAGGTTTCTACTTTCAAAGATTTATCACAATTAAATTTCAGCACAGTTACAGAGGTTCTGTTTGAAAATTTAATTTAACTACCCTATAAAGTGAAAAAAATACATTATTTTATTTGTAACACAAAGTTAACGATTTTTTAATGGTGGTATAAAATAAAACAAATTTATTATTAAAATATGATGCTCATATATAATGTTTATTTATTTTCAGTTACTTACATTTTAATTATACTCACAAATATCACAATCAGTTAGCCTCGAATGGCTAATTCAAATATAATTAGATAATCAAAATAATCAAATTGATCACCTTTGGTAATCATTTTAGCGAACCTTTTCTTTTATTATGTAAGGTGCATAACATAGGTTATGATAATTAAATATATTCGTCAATAGGTTAGCAAACTATTGAAACTATTCAAATAAAGCGTTAAATATTAACTATGACATGACGAATTCACAACAAAAACAAACTAAAATACTTGATCAAACTACTTACCATTATTCGCGGAACAAACACAACACGTATTGACACGTCTACACGAGCAAAGCGCACTGATTTAGGTAGTTGCCGGCGGAGTCAGGCGAGCGACGCCATATTGCCAGCCGTGCCGAGCGCGCCCGACGTTAGCCGAGCGCGACCCGAAGGTACGATGTTGTAAGTTTCGGCGCGGCCGAAGGGTTCGGCCTCTTTTGGCCGAAACCGAAACTCGGGCCGAAACTTGATTTTTTGGCCGAAACTGGCCGAAACCGAAACCGAAACCGAAATTTCGGTCGGACACTAGAAATTAGCAACGGTGGGTGGACGTAATTAACTTAAGAAATATACGCCTAAATTAAATAATTAAAAATTCATAAAGGATAGGCTTGTAATTTCAGTCGCTGCTCTTATTTTTACCGTCGGATTCTGTAGGTACCTACGGCTAAAATTTCATCTGTATTGTGTGACGTGATGTTTTAATGCAAACATGTAATTTATACTACTGATACTGTGAGCTGTAGAACTCACGAGTTTTTTTTTCGGTTTTAAATTAAATTAAGAAAAGTGCCGGAGCTCATGAACAACCGCAAACTGATTCCTATACGTTAGTTGAATATGCTTCCTGGAAGAAAACTACTGGAACTGAATGTTTTGCGTAGCGCTACGGCGTAGCTTCTTGTAGCTGTAGCTACGAGAAGTAACCGTAGCAGTAGTCTAACGAAACGTAGATTTTTTAATTTATCATAAAACGTTTATATGCTTATAAATAGTTACGACCGTCAAGAGACCCTGAAGAGTAATAAAACCGGCCAAGTACGAGTCGGACTCGCGGACGAAGGGTTCCGTACCATTATCTATAAAAACAGTAAAAAAAAAAGTTTGTTGTATGGGAGGCCCCCTTAAATATTTATTTTATTTTATTTTTAGTATTTGTTGTTATATTGGCAAATTGTCTAGCTATCGCGGTTCTTGAGATACAGCCTGAATAAAAAAAAACGTTTGTTGTATGGAAGCCCCCCTTAAATTGTTATAGCGGCAACAAAAATACATAACCTGTGAAAATTTCAACTGTCTAGCTACCGCGGTTCTTGAGATACAGCCTGGTGACAGACAGATGGACGGACAGCGAAGTCTTAGTAATAGGGTCCCGTTTTTACCCTTTGGGTACGGAACCCTAAAAAGCAATTAAACGTTTAAGCAATACAACAAAAAATGCTACATGGCACTTTTTACTTAGAACGGTCATAATAATTATAAGTAATAATATTATGAGTTTCAACCTTAGCCTAGCTTGGCCGGCAATCTGTCAACCAGTTCTCCATGACGCATTGGGGATTTTACAATGTTTACCTTTAATTTGTAATATCATTAGTTTCGTGAGACAACGTTCCTGCTTGTACACAAAATTAAGCGTAGCTTCTTCGAATTGAAATACAATATGAGTTCCGCAAATAAAAATCAACAACGTTGTTTGTTGCATTTACAATTTTTTGGCGTTATTTGATACTAGCTTTCGCCCACGACTTCATCTGCATGGACCCGGGATAAAACTATTCTTTATTGTAATCCAGGCTATAAACTGTCTTCGTGCAAAATTTCATCCAAATCGCTTGGGCCGTTTAAGCGTGATTGAGAAACAAACATCCCAACTTTCGGATTTATAATATTACTAGCTTCCGCCCGCGACTTCGTCTGCATGGACCCGGGATAAAACTATTCTTTATTTTAATCCAGGCTGTAAACTAGCTTCGTGCAAAATTTCATCCAAATCGCTTGGGCCGTTTAAGCGTGATTGAGAAACGAACATCCCAACTTTCGGATTTATAATATTACTAGCTTCCGCCCGCGACTTCGTCTGCATGGACCCGGGATAAAACTATTCTTTATTTTAATCCAGGCTGTAAACTAGCTTCGTGCAAAATTTCATCCAAATCGCTTGGGCCGTTTAAGCGTGATTGAGAAACAAATATCCCAACTTTCGGATTTATAATATTACTAGCTTCCGCCCGCGACTTCGTCTGCATGGACCCGGGATAAAACTATTCTTTATTTTAATCCAGGCTGTAAACTAGCTTCGTGCAAAATTTCATCCAAATCGCTTGGGCCGTTTAAGCGTGATTGAGAAACAAACATCCCAACTTTCGGATTTATAATATTACTAGCTTCCGCCCGCGACTTCGTCTGCATGGACCCGGGATAAAACTATTCTTTATTTTAATCCAGGCTGTAAACTAGCTTCGTGCAAAATTTCATCCAAATCGCTTGGGCCGTTTAAGCGTGATTGAGTAACAAACATCCAAACTTTTGCATTTATAATATTAGTAGGCAATAAATGAGTACCAGGTCAGGATTATCGGTTTCACGTTTTCAGCAAATCCTCTCACAATGGTATTAAAACTATTTGACCCAGATGTCATCGGATAATTGGGTTACTTTGATATTCCACCTGCTCTGCATATTGGACAATTGACATATTTGATATGCGTTCCACGGATTTACGGAGCGCAATATTCCCAGTATTCATTGGTATTACATTTCATTTTATATTCTTTCTAGGTATACCGGATATCCAATATGCATCGAACGACCGAGAGAGATATTCATTTATGTTGGCTTTATGCAGTGTATTATTTTACGTCACACATGGCTATAAAGTGGTAATTGGGCATTTTCAATAAAACGTGTACGCAATTAGCGTGAGTTCAATCAATAATCAATAATATTAAGAGGGCCTGGCCCTCTGTCGTTTTTTAGCTCTGCGTTTTTCTATAGCGGATATTATCTGTCTTTTTTCTTTAGCCTTTCGCGTGATTTGTTAAATAAAAATTAACTCAGTGTCAGTTTTGTGACGACAATTAAGCATTCAGTTTGTAAAAATATTCACTTTTTCTGTTTCTAGATGATATGCATATACACGTTAATTAAATGTGATAAAAGTTCATTTTCACATCATTTGTATGCTTAATTGTGGTCACAAAACTGACGCTGAGTTAGTTTTTATTTAACAACTCACGTTAATTGGGTACACGTTTTATTGGAAATGCCCAATTACTGCCCGCTACGCGTTAAAATCCCACTTCCTGGCCAGGAGGAGACATACAATATTGTAGCCACTACGGGCGGTTATAAAGAAAGCTTCAGATCGCATATTCATCTCCCTTCGGAGACATACTTTGTTTTACCGCCCTAGGTCGCCGAGGAATTTAATTGACTAATGTACTTATGTATATATATATATATACCATGGGACGTAATACATATGTGTATATGGAACCTGATTGATAACCAGATGCACAAGCTCCGCATAGCATAAATCCGAAAGTTTGGATGTTTAGATGATCTTTACTCAATGACGCTTAAACGACTCAACTGATTTGGATGAAATTTTGCACAAAGATAGTTTATAGTCTGAATTTAAATATAGGGTAGATTTTATCCCGGGTCCACGCAGGCGTCTTTGCGGGCGGAAGCTGGTCCTACTAATATTATAAATGCGAAAGTTTAGATGTTTGGATGTTTGTTACTCAATCACGCTTAAACGATTCAACCGATTTGGATGAAATTTTGCACAAAGATAGTTTATAGCCTGAATTTAAATATAGGGTAGTTTTTATCCCGGGTCCACGCAGGCGAAGTTGCGGGCGGAAGCTAGTAATATTATAAATCCGAAGGTTGGGATGTTTGTTACTCAATCACGGTTAAACGACTCGGCCGATTTGGATGAAATTTTGCACGAAGATAGTTTATAGCCTGGATTAAATAAATAATAGTTTTTATCCCGGGTTCACGCAGACCAAGTCACGGGCGAAAGCTACTATAAAATAAATCAACATGAGGGACTTATTCCTGATTTAATCGAACAATGACTCCCGATAGGTAGGATTCGAAATTGCATTAATTTGATACTGATTAATTTCCCAATATGAATCGGGTTTATGGTACACTCGTTTATTATTAAAATTAGCTTTTTATACTCGTCGAACTTAATGTTTGAATTAAGATTTCGTACACCAAACTTAAATCACATACTTTTTACTATGGACCTCCCAACTCAACATTTCATAACTGTTAAGAAAACTAAAATGAAATTGACCAATCACGTGGCGCCTTTACTGAACTATAATGTATTTGACCAATAGGACGCCGTCATGAGAAAGTCAAAGGGTAATAGACATCAACAAACAAAAATAAAAAGCCATTGGTTGCACTTCGTTTCAGCAGGGCTTAGATTTTCTATAGATACCAAGTTTATTTAATTAGTTCAGTTGACTAGTAGAAAAAGTATTGTATACAATAGTTATATAATTAGCTTTTTAAGTCTCGTACCTTAATTAGGCCACTCAGCAAGCTTCGTGGCCTAAACGTGGTACTCGACTGAAACAGTATACATTATATATCGATTGCATAAAATACTATTAAATATACTTATTTAATTGTAATGCAGTAAAATATCTGAAATCAAAATTGGCATCTGCTTTGGTATAATAACATTAAAAGAATTGAGATAAGTAGCAGTGGCCGCCCGTGAAAATATTTGATGGTCAACCCGGAATAAAACAAGTTATGAAAGAGTTTAGACTTTAGAGTATACAAGCGACCCGCCCCGGCTTCGCATGGGTACTATATTATACATATGAACCTTCCTCTTGAATCACTCTATCTATTAAAAGCAACCGCATCAAAATCCGTTGCGTCGTTTTAAAGATCTAAGTATACATAGGGACAGGCAGCGGGAAGCGACTTTGTTTTATACTATGTAGTGATAACTATAGGCTTGTCTAAAAAAAAAATTTAGGCAAGCCGGTGCCGCCGGTGGTAATCGGCTTGTACGAGTATAGGCGCTGATCCACCACTGGTTCTTCACCTTTTACTGCCACTATCCCCTTAACCTGGTACCCATAACACATGCCTTATTGAGCTTATACTATGGGGCTTATGATCTGTGTCAGATTCCTCTCTTTTTAATTAATCGAACGAGCGAGCGAACCATGAACCTATAATACTCTGGACAGGCTATGGTAATAATAATACCACGTGTGAGCGAGCTGGTAGCATACTAATCTCAATAAGTGTGACAGAAAGGGAAATATCATTCATTGTCCTTGTCATAGTTCCACTTTTTTTATTTGGCTGAACTGAGTTAGTATGAAGTTGTGGCACATAAACCATTACCCGTCCAAATGAAGTAGGTTGTTTATGGCAAGTCATCTGCCATTTTAAAACCAGTTCTTAATTTAGCTGCATAGGAGCCTTTCCGTCCCTCGCTGTGGCATCACGTACAGCCTGTCCAGAGTATTATAGGTTCATGGAGCGAACCGAATGAAGTTCGCCGTTTAAGCTTGCCCAAACTTCTATCGTATGTCTGGCTGTCCAGCTGTTCTCGTCATTTCTCAACTGATTCTCGAGTATTGTGAGCAGATTCAATTGTTATTTAGATTTTTATTGACGATTAGTATTACGAAATCCAAAAAAAAATATTTACATAAAAAGACAGGCTTGAAAGTTCTACATCTCACAGAGCTACTAGTGTATGTAGGGTTTATTAATATACCTTAGAAATTACCTAATTTTAGAATGTAAGAAAATTGCAGTGCCCTACCAGGGTATCATGTACCTACTTATTTTATTTTATTACATCCATTGTATAATGGGCGCCACGTAGAACCGATGGCCGTTGGGGCGGAAAGGTTCTCGAGTGGCGACCACGCACCGGAAGACGCGGCGTGGGTAGGCCCCCCGCAAGGTGGACTGATGACCTGGTAAAGGTTGCTGGAGTCCGCTGGATGCGGGTGGCGCAGGACCGGTCACTTTGGCACTCTTTGGGGGAGGCCTATGTCCAGCAGTGGACGTCTTTCGGCTGATATGATGATGATGATGATGATTGTATAATGAACATGATTATTACAATAAATGAATTGAATTGAATTTATAACTATAATCCATATTTTGTTCCCACATTTGATTACTCCCATATTAGTTACAAAAACGAATGAAGATACGTCTGAGTTTACTATTGTCAAATACGGAAACTGCGTTCCTAAGATGGCGGGCATTCTATCGCTTATCGTTGTGGATATAACATATCCGTCACTCTGGCACTCGATTATTTGTCAGAAAGTCAGAATGAGACGGATGTCTTATCGATAGCGATGTGATAAAATTTCAGTCAATACTACGCCCGCAGGTTCAACTGTCTAAATATAACTACAAATTACACAACTTATTAACTTCGAGGCCCAATCTGATCTAATTACGGCCTCCATCAAATGGTTACAAATAGAAGTGTACAAAACACCCCATTACGCTGGTTCTGTATAATGTCTCTTTAAATCCTTGGGCCTTAATGTCTATATTTAGCTTATCTACGCTATTTAGATTCATCGGCCTTCAGTTTATTCTGATGCGTATTTAAGGAAATGTCGTCGAATCTGTAGGTAAGTACCTATTTTTATTATTACCCGACTGCCCCAGAGTTTATATGTATGTTAAACGTATGTATGTGGACAAGAAAATTCCATTTCACGGGCTACAGTCCGAACGGCATTTTGGCACATGAGGATTATGAGGTGTCGTTGTATTCCTTATAATCGTGGGAGTAACATAGGCTATAATAATCCTACTAATATTATAAATGCGAAAGTTTATATGTTTGGATGTTTGTTACTCAATCACGCCTAATGGGCTCAACCGATTTGAATGAAATTTTTCACGAAGACGGTTTATAGCCTGGATTAAAATTAAGGGTAGTTTTTATCCCGGGTCCACGCAGACGAAGTCGCGGGCGGAAGCTAGTATATGATAAAAGAGCAATTGGGTTTTTTTTAATCTTTTATTTCACTGTTGGGTAAGGCCGCCGACATTGTCAGTTTTGGTCGGAACAAAACTTTCCAGCACGTTTTCTCCAAATGTGTAAGCACTACTGCCGTTGTTGTTAGTTGATTCTATAAAGCAATTATTGAGCTTGTTTCCCCATTTCGCAAACTGAATAAAAGTTGTTGTTTCTATAAAATACTTGCATTTATGTTCATCAAACCCCCCTAATTTTGGTCGAAAATGACGTGTCGCTTTTTTCCGAGTACTTTTCAACTACGAATTATTTTCATATTTAAACATTTAGAAAAAAACGTTTAAATACGTTTGAAAGGTGAGACACATTACTTTCTGTAAGACCAAGAACGGTGTTTAAATACTCTGTTTTGCGTATTTTATAGGTCTTTAGATTAGTGGGCAGAGTTTTGGCTTTCGTAACACAAATTTTTGTGTTATGCATAATTACCCCTAAATATTAACAGAAAACTGGGGAAAAACGTATTTTGGCACAGCAACACCGTAAGCTGTGACTCAATGTAAAAAAAAAGAAACTGCCATTTTTAGTTTGTCTATGAGAAAAGTTGAAAGTGAGTCGCATATTTTCGTCAGAATTTGTGTTGATGAATATCTCAAGTAAGTAAGCGTTTCAGAAGTTCACTTTACTATGGTTGTTTTCGTTTATGTTTAAAGCTTACATGAAACATGTACATTTGCGTCTAGTTTGACTTAATTTGGTTTTATAACCTAAAACGCTTGTAAAAAACTGGTTTTGTGTTATATTATGGCGTTTTGTGTTAGTTTTGTGTTATGCATAACACAATTTTTTGTGTTCAGTAACACAAAACAAGTGTAAAGAGTCATGCAGATTGAGAATACTGTAATAGTAAAGAAAAACATTTTCATATTATCGTGAGATTTATTCGAATTGTTATTTTGAATAGTACTTACAGTCTAAACGTATTATTCTTACAGTATGGTCGTCGGGTGACAACCAAAACTCACTATTTAGTGCATTTGCAAAAAAAAAACAAATATCAACTGTGTTTACGTAGAAATAAGGTCGAGTTTTCATGTACTTGTAATTTACGTGTAATTAGGTTCTCACCGGACGATGTACACCAGTGATGCCGCATTCGTTCAAACTTGAATTAGGTCTTCAATTATATAATTCCGTGAATCGCGGCTATTATTATTTTAGACAACCACGTGAACTTATGAATCATTTAGTTTCTACTTGAAATATATTTTTAAATTCTTTTATGTTTGCAATAATTCTGGAAACTTTTTTGTTTCCTAGGAATAATGCTCAATTTGTCGTATTTTTTTATGATGATCTGTTTTTTATACCGAAAAGGAAATAATCTTTTTTTTATAAAAACAGATCATCATAAAAAATACTGATTTAGTCAAATACCGATCGATCACGTATTCTAAAATGTTGTCATTATAAATATTATATTAATATACGTAAAAAAAATATATTTTTTCCTTACCCTTTATTTTAATACTATTATGAAACAACCTTTACAAAAAATAGTGTTACTTTTGTGTTATATTTGTGTTACGGTATCACAAAAGTGATTGTGTTATTTTTGTGTTATAAGTGATAATCTCAACGGCCTTACCCTGTTAAGTTTATAACGCGCAACTTTACTTCACTTTTTTCCAAATAAGCTCAGATCGGGTTGCATAATGGTGTTCCACAACACTTCGGGAGCTCAAATACCGCGAGCCATCCGGTTGCCTCTTGGACACTGCAACTACGCGTCATCGTTCTGAATAAAATGGGTGCCAGGTTCCCGAATCAGTTTCTATGTCACGGCTCACGGTCTGGGTTTAGGGCGCGTAGTGCAAAGTGTAATATCCGAGTGATGTCATATACATGGAAAAGCTTCCAGGATATCTGAACTTGCACGGTATGAAAAAAAAAACGTATGTCGTTCCCGTGACAGCTCGTGACGTCAGCGTAACCTGCCTACGTCATCAGCATCTTAAACACATTGGACTTACTGTGCATTCAATCAATATTTATGCGAAACTACTAATTGTATACAGTTTCTTTTCACCCCGAATATAGAGGGTGTCTCAAAAATGGGGTGTGAACCAAGCAAGGTCATATTCGGTAGCGCATTGCGATTCCAAATATGCATTTGTTTATTTTTGATGGCATTGATATTTTTATTATATTACATATTAAACATATTACACAAGCTATGTCAACAAAAACAAAGACTGTAATGTAAACAAAAAAAAAATAAAAAAAATAAACAAATGCATTTTTGGAATTGCAACACGCTACCGAACATGCCATGATCGGTAGCCCATTTTTGATAGAATTGTATAGCTAGCTAACATTTGTATGAAACATGTCAGTTAACGGTAACGTTTGTGTGCCAGCTTTGCACAAATAACATTGTGTGATGTGTGACGTAGGCAGGATACATCGTCGGGAATGTTTTTTTCTGCCATGTCTCAAGGCATTGATAAACTTGATGGAGGAGCGGGGATTGTCTGAAATGGTTCGAGTAGCGGCCCGACGACCGACGAATAGGTACCATTTTTCTGGCAAAATAGGCACGCTGATTGACGACTTACGGAGACCGAGATCAGTATAACCTATTCCGTCCGCGTGGAACTCGTTGGAATCCGGGATAAAAACTATCCTATGTCAAACTATGTAATCAAACTATCCCTATACCAAATTTCATCTAAATCGGTTCAGCGGTTTAAGCGTGACGAGTAACAGACAGACACAGACAGATACACTTTTGCATTTATAATATTAGTATGGATATAAAATTAACTAAATTACTAACTCGAGCGCTGTCGCCTTTTTTATTTAACAATAAGTGCTCAAATGTGACAAAAAGCGCTGCGAATGACGTGGCGGGAAATCTGACGTATGCTTTGAACTTAAACGATTTCATGTTGGTTTCGTGGATATAATGTTGAAATGTTAACTACCTACTTTTTACCAAATTCGCTGTTGAATAACTATTTCAATAACTTTATCCCAATTCCAAGTAAAGTGAGCGAGGCTATAATTTCGTGATCAATATTAAAAGGCCCCGTTACATTTTCAGTTCGTTGTAATTTTGATCTTATATGTGTTATGATAGAGGTGGTATTCACTGTGAACCTTCGTCGCAGTTGGAGTCTTTCTGAACTCAGGTTACGATTTAGTGAACTGTACTCGTACGATGTACGAGTTCCTTTTGATGTATGCGTAAATTTCCTCTACGTGATGCGTGCCACAGCCGATCATTTTCAGTTGCTATCTTTTCAGTTTTTAGGGGTCCGTAGTCAACAAAGAACCCTTATAGTTTCGCCATGGCCGTCTTTCTGCCCGTCCGCCTTCGGCTTCGCTCAGTAACCCTAACCGCGTGTTCACACTGCGTCCGTTTCCGTGTCCGGGAGGCATCCTTCTTTTTCTCGCTTGCGATGTTTCGCCCGAGTGCGACAGAGACGGATGCCTCCCGGACACGGAAACGGACGCAGTGTGAACACGACTAGAAAACTGTAATACAGCATGGATATATAAATCAATCACGCCGACAAAACAGTAAAATAAACAGTAACATGAAACAATTTTTTTTAGGGTACCTCGCGCCTACACCTAAAGTGGGGATGTTTTTTTTTCTCAATAAACCCACAGTGTGGGGGTACCGTTGGATAGCTTGTTAAAAAAAGTTATGGGTTTTTTAAAACCATTTTTCAACTCAGTGATTCGTTTGCGAGATATTGGTTTTTAAAGCCCCTTTTAGTTCGAGGTTGTCCCTCCCCCTGCCGGCTAAATGGCTACTATTGGGTATGTGACGACCGGTTAGCCTAGTGGGTAGTGACGCTGCCTACGAAGCTGAAGGTCCTGGGTTCGAATCCCGGTAAGGGCAAATATATGTGTGATGAGCATGAATATTTGTTTCTGAGTCATGGAAGTTTTCTATGTATTTAAGTATTTATATCTATTATATATATCGTCGTCGTGCCATAACACAAGCCTTAATGAGCTTACTATGGGACTAGGTCGATTTGTGTAAGATTGTCCCCTAATATTTATTTATTTATTTATTTATTTATGTGAAAAATTCGTGGCAGTAGTACATAATATAATGAATTTAAAAGGAAAACGCTTGTCGTTGGAGCGCGGGTGTCGATGTAACTAAGACAGACAGACAACTACGGAACCCTGCTCACGCACTTGGCCAATATATTTTTAAAAGTTTTGGTGGTCGTCATACGATTTTCGAGCTGCGTCGCTAGAAACAATTCTATGATCATCATCATCATTTTCAGACCGTAATCGCCCACTGCTTTGCATATTTAGGTCTCTTTGATTCTATTAATCTATTTATTTCAAGGACTTAATAAATTCTCCTTCTTCATGTGCCATCTCCATCCCATCTCGGAGGACCATTTGCCATATATCGACCTATGTGTAGTCATGCGGATTATTCTTGAGTCCATGCTTTCGGTCTCTAACCAGTCTCCTACATTCTTCGTCCAAGATATTCTTCTTCTTCCACGAACGAAACAAAATCGCGCGCGTGATGCGCCCCATTGGACCCCGCGCCCCTAGGCACGTGTCTAATTTGCCCACATGGATAATCCACCTCTGAACTCGTGGACGTACACATCCAATGACAATGACAATAGAAAGTCTGTGGAACCAATCCACAAAACTTGTTTGTTGTCATTTTTCCATCCAAACAAAACAAAGGCTGGTTAGTTCCGAGAACTCACTCAAACGGATTGCGCGGGTAATGGATACGGGGCCTTCAGGGAGTCTATTTATATCCGTCGCTTCCAATCTCAGTCACATTTCAATCTGTGTTGTGTGAGCTGGGCTAACGTGTCAGCAAGAGAGCGAAAGATATTGAAATGTGATTGAAATCTGAAAGACGAGAACCGAATTGTAGTTCTGATAAATGAACTCGGACATCCAATATCATGCGTTGTTGGTTTAAATCAAAGGAACATCATTTCATTTTTATCAGGCTGCGCGCTGTTATAAATTGTATATTGGACATTTGCAAAATGAGTTGCATCATTCTTTCCTCTCTAGCGAGTTTCTGAAACAGGTCTTTTGTTTCACGTATTACAGTTTTAATTGAATCACGCTGCCGGTGTAAAAGCTGCTCAAGAGGGTGACATAGAATAAGCACTTATTAGAGACTAAAACATGTACATGGATCAGCATGTAAAATCAACAAATACTAGAAGTGCCACGAAATTAAGAGACTGTTCCGGATCAAATTAATGAGATTACTTTAAAAACAAAGTCCGCGTACTTCGCCTTATTTGAAGAGTTCCCTCTATGTCTCCATGACCTGACCTGATGGCCATGGCCATGGGAATGGAACCACATGGGAAGGATAGGTACCCTTTCAAAAAAATAAAGAATTTTCCAAATCGGTTCTGGCGTCTTCGTGAAACCGGGGATTTTTTATGGACCGTATCTGGCATGAAATAAACGCTATTTTTTATGGGTAATGGTATGGTGTAATGTTTTTAATAACAACTATTTTCGATTTTTGATTTTGCATAAATCGAATTGAATAATTTTGAAATGCAGAAATGATTATTTAGTTTAAAAAACATGAATAAAAACAAATTGCATAATTTCAGTAATAATAATAATTCAGTTGCATAGTAGTGTATTTGCATAACAGGCAATCAGTATAATGATTACTTTGTATACTATTTAAGGCTCATAACGTTCTTTTGCCAATAAAACCAAGTTCATAATGTTCAAAGAATATAGAAGTATAGCATCGTCATCATCAGCCTATTCACGCCCCACTGCTGGGCACAGGCCTCCTCTCGTGATCAAGAGGGTAATAAAATGTGTAGGTACTATTATAAAATAAGTCAGTTCTGGCGCTTCGACGGCCGCTGCCGCGGCACGCTCGCTTCGCTCGCTCGGCTCGCGCGCTGTAGGGTCGCGGTTAACGAATAATATTATGGATACTGTTTATTATGAGTTTTACAAGTAGTTAAATGTAATTATGCAAAATGTTTGTATTAAAATTGAACGGCATCCTTTTTTATATAATAAAGTTGCCTGTACAGCATTCATAGCTAAATGTTAAGTTCAATTAAATTATAACAAAGATTCCATTGTAATTGTTAAAGAGTTCTTTTGGTATAACTTCCATTACTACGAGTAAACCGAAAGTACCAAACCGTTCTTTGTAAACCGACTCCCTTGATTTGGGTAAAAGCTGACTTTGAGAATTATAAACGTTGTTGCTTTAGGTAGCCCCCGGCTATGGGCTTTGTGGAACAAGGGCGGAGTATTTCCGGTAAAAACAATGGGCATACAAAAAACTTAAGTCTATTGAACGATTTCAGAGAATCGGAAACAATCGAAGTAAGTACCTACGAACTTGAAAGGCAGTGAGAGTTGAGAATCTCAACCTCAAGTGTTTTCATAGAACGCTTCTCTGCCTGCTTTTTGTTGGTAACAGTAAACAGTTATTATTTATTATTATTTATTTATTATGTACCTTCTTTATTGAATTTAATAATTTAGTTTAGTTTAAGCATTTAAGTTCATTAAGGGGCCGTAGGTTCAGCGAAGTTAAGCGAACAGAATTTTTGAAACAATATAATGCGTCTGTTTATAATAATATGGTTTAAAAAAATACAAATAGTAATTTTGAGGCTTTTATGCAGCGAGATCAGTGATTCGAAACTCGATTAAGCAACTTTCGCTTGATAGAAAAAAATCACGAACATAGGTCTAAACTACACTTAAAATATTCGTAACAAATTATGCACAAAAGCTAAAAATATAAAAATTGCTTCTAAAAATCGGCAATATTATGTTTGACAGAAATCAGTGATTACTTTTTTATTTATTTAAACGGCCTAAAACTTTAAATTAAAAAACATGATATACTACTACTGCTTTGTTTGTGTGAGGTGTGCAATAAAGAGTATTTGTATTGTATTGTTGTATTGATATCCGCGCTTCCGAGCACGCACTTCCATTTCGCTCACACTTATGCTTAGTGAGAGGGAGAGAAGACCATGAACCTACGGCGCCTTAAGAGTAATGCGAATGTTCCCCTCGAAACTAGCTATTATTTTTGTTTTCCGTGCTGTATGTAGGTGCGGGCTGAAAACAGCGCTGTACAGCCGACAGGCTAGCAGCAATGCAGCATACGCTGAGCCCCGAGCCTGTTGTCGCAGCTAACCTAATTACTTAAGTATATTTATTTTATTCTGTTCGATTTTGTATTTTTTTGCGACGAAAAATTATATTTTTTATTTATATAATATATAAAATTTGCCAATATACTAGGAAAATAGACACACTTCAATCTGTTTTTCGCAATTACAAAATAATATAATAAATAAAGTACAGTCGGCCAATGAAAATGTTGAGCATACATAGAACCATGTCATTTTGAAATTGTAACTTCGTTTCAGTTCATTTCTTTGATTGTCAAACGTGACGTTCACTGTAACAAAGAACTAAAGTGCGCAACATTTTCATTGGCTGACTGTACATAAAGATCAAACAATGGACGTGATTCGATTATAGAAAGTCGTGACGTTACAAGTTCCTGTTTTGTTTTTCCTTTTTTTTTCCGGAAAATCACCTCGGACGAAAGTTTGTATGGAGGTACGATTTATACGAGTTCGCGCACAAAGGCGCGGGCCGACTCGCCGAGTCGCCGTTGCTGAGCTGTCAGCAGAAAGTCGGCATGGACACTTAGCGGCGACCCTGGTCAGAATCCGCCTTGCCCTCCTTGCTACTGTTGCCTGGTTCAAGGATGGGTAGTACTTGCGTGCGACACCCGACACAATTACACGACACCCGGACACGACTGAGCCCCTGCTGGGCGCTGACTGGGCAGATGGAGCCACTAGTGGAGACACACGGAAGAGTTTTGTATAGCATCGGCCTAATTGACATGTTATTTTAGCTTATTTAAATCTAATATTTGTATACTCGCTTGCATGCTGAGAGGACTTTTACACTATGACCAAATTTTTTGAATTATGAATTTGAGTAGCTTGCGCTCGCTACTAATGACTGATTGGTCGCGGTTTAGTGGTGTGCGGGAGTGTGGTCGCGTTTAGTGCAGGTCTATAAGTTTTAAGGAGCGGGCGCTCCCAGTATCTTATCTATTTACTCACATGGGTGGAATCATTTGACTTCCTGCTCTCGCAGTTGCTGGGCTGTCTGGAGAAGGTCGGCGCGTGGACGCTGAGCGGGGACCCTGGCTCCGAGTCCGTCTTGCCTTCGTTGCTGCTGTTGCCTGGGTCCTGCAAAATGGTGCTCGTTTAGGGTCATACAGAGACTACGCTCACGTCTTTATAATGGTCATTGCCTTGGTTAAGAGCAATTACGGTTATTTCTTGAGTTTATGTTATTTAATCACACTGATTCATAAAATGGCGTCTCGTCTTTTATCAATCATTTTTGATCACAGGATAGAAGAGTTTGGTTTTTTTACTGTGTCCCTTTAAGTTCGGTCCATCTACGGAAGAACGGAGGAAGAAGAACAGAGAAGTAAAGAAAAGACACCGACTTTCAAAATTTAACATGTCCGGAATTCTGCCTTCTTTCTCCACCATCATATTAGCTGGATGGTGCTATAATATTGCGTTGCGTTGTCACCAACACTTAAATAAGTCTATCTAAGTACCTATGCCATATTTTAGTTCAGGACATCGGCAAGAGGCTAAAAATGGTATGAAAGTCTCTAAAGACAACATAATATATATTTTACTGGCATACAAACAGTGAATGTAGGTAAAATATAGGTAGGTAAAGCGTGTAAAAAACAAGGACGTATATTGTTTTTACGGTGATTGAGAGGAGTTGTTGAATGATTTTGCACGAAAATTTTAATTAATAATAAGCTTTTAACGCTTCCATCATAATATTTCCTTTCGCAGCTTTTCGAGTAGGTAATCCTCAAAAGGTTGTTTTATTCCATCAGCCTAATTACAATATCCCGTGATTGTTTTCGACAGAGGTTCGTTTCAAATAAATGGGGACAGCCATTCATTACAAGACTGACGTTCCTTGGCATTGAATCAGTTTATCGCGGCTGTTTTGAAGAGATCGCTCCTTAACGATAAGACCGACTGTTGTTTGCGTTTTGTTTGTAAGTATTAGCTATGTGTTTCAAATTGTTCTTGAATAGCGAGGGAGGTGTCCAATAAACAGTGGTATATTTTTATGATTACAAGCTTTATATCTATTAACTTCCCCTGTTAGTATGCGACAAATCTTGCAAGTTAAATTGGACCCACTTCCCGGTGACCGACTGAGCTGAAATTTTGGGTATAAGTATAGTTTGGATGACAATTCAATATTATGGTACCATCGAGCTGATCTGATGATGGAGACAAAAGGTGGCCATGGAAATTCAGTACTTAACCGACGTAACCCCGTTGAGTTTGGGTTTGTTAGAATCGTCTCAATCATTAGTTGATGGTGTTATACAGAAAAGTACAGTCGGCAATAAAAGCTTGTACCAAAAATGAAATTTTTGTCAGAAACTTATTATTTTATTGTATTATCTTCCACTGGTTTTATCCAGTTTCTGCTCCTTTCAATCGCACATGGAATGGTTTTCAGACTGAAAAGTATCCTGTTTTTTATTCCAGTACTGAAATAATATACAAACTTTTTATGTCAATATACTAAGCCGTGTATGTAAGCTTGGAAAAGTTAAATACGGAAAACGTGAAAGAAAAACAGACTTAATAATAAACGTTAAAGTCATAGAGCAACTTTTTTATTAGGTTCTTTTATATAAAACTATAGTGAATTTAAATTAAAGGAAATAATTGTAAAATTTAATGCTCCGACCCGGATTCGAACCGGCGACAACAGGCTTTCATGGCCCGCCGCTACTACTAACCAACTGAGCAAACAATCTGTCTCGCTCGGCCACTAAATATTTCAATCCTTCTTACAACCGGTTCAAATCCGGCTGGGACATTACATTTTTCCTTTAATATAAATTTATAATTTCGTTAGCAGCGTTTTAATACTATGGTAGTCTGTGAAAAGGAACCTTGATGGTCAAATAAAGATACTCAAACGCATTCTAGAACGTACCATGCTTTTATACCAACGTTACTTTGTCGTGCAAATGAAGCCTCGAGCCTTGCCTTGCCTTGCTCTTGGCCGAGTTGTTAAAGTATTTCACGCAAAAAGCGACTTTGCCGCCTTAGCCAGAAGATTCAGTCTAATAACAGGTTTATAAAATGCTGAACATCTTAAATCATACCTACTTTTGGGTTTTATTTAAAAAAATCTTTGAAGTAGACGCTTGCAGAGAGAAGTAACCACTTTTTTAAATAATAAGGTACCTATACCTAACACCCAAGAACCTAAATGGTCGCATAAAGTCCGCCAAGAAAGTTGTCTACCACTTTTCGACTCTATTGCATGCAAAATAAGGTCCAAAAGTGGTAGACCACTTTCTTTGCTGATGGTACCTACAGTACCGGTTTTAGAGAAATTTCCCCCCTCTACGGAACGAAGCTGGAATATAATTGAACATTCGCATCAACACAAAAATGCTTTAAAACACGCATTTTCCCGCTCGCTGTATTCCTCTGTATTGTTGGATCGGAATGTTGGAACAAAAGACGACATTTTTCCACCACGTCAAGCACATTCAGAGGCTATGTTCCATTGTTCTCAATGGGCACAATTTGAATTTCTGCAGGTTTTGAATTCGGTAGTTGTCAACAGTCAAAATGAGTCATTTAAATTATTCTTATAAACATAAACGTCCTAGATAGTGCCCATCACTGGCCTAATTGATGGTACACGGGTACCTAATACATCACTTTCTCGCTTTACGTATGCCTTACGAATTATAAAGAAAATCACAGATTTTAAAACTGCAGTTAGTGCTTATTATGCATTTACACAGACTTGGCTGCAATATGGGATCATTTTATGGGGCAATAGTACAGACCTAACGGATTTATTTGTGTCACAGAAACGGTGCATAAGAATCCTCACAAATATTAAAAATAATGAAACATGCAGACCCCACTTCAAAAGATTAAGCATTATAACATTACCCTCTATTTATATTTTGGAAACTTGTAAATTTGTACGGAAGCATTATTATTTATACACAAGCAAAAGACCGTCACACTTGCATCCAAAATCTAAGACAGAGATAAAATAGCCCTCCCAACAAGTAACTTACAGTTGAGTAATAACAGCCCCCATATGACAACAATACGCATTTACAACAGTCTTCGTAAAGAAATAGCTGATGAGGTCACGAAAATTTTTCACAAGTTAAACAACTGTTTTTATTCACCAAAAGACTTCTTCAATGTAAATAGATACCCGCTTAGCAACTGATATCCTAGATGTAAACGTGTAAATTTTATCTTAGTTTAATTTCATTTCCTAATGTGTACCTACGTTTAAGACGAAGGATTTGCAATACCCTTATAGGGTGTCATGTTGTACTATAGACTGTAAGATATTTAAGACCTGATGTAATGTCTACATGAGAGCAATAAAGTATTCTCTTCCATTCTATCATTTAAATTTTATGTCAAAACAACATAGGTGTAGAGGCTGACAAGACCTAATTTGGTGAAATTGATGTTATTTAAGCAGTTTTTTAAGAAAAACTATGTGTTCTAGCACATCAAATAAAATATATGTTAATATTCACCATATTTCAAAGACCGTGGACGGGCTCGATACATTTAATTGGACGAAATCGGCTCGATAGAAAATAATTGAAAAGATTGGTCTTAACATCACATTAAACGGTTCTATGTCTTTATTTTTTAGACGTATGGGTCTGCAATTAAAAACCCGAAGTCAACATATTCATACCTAAACCGCTAGCGAGTCATATTTCACAAATAATCCACCCTTTTTTTTATTTCAATATTTATGTAATATTATCTTCAAAAACCGGGCCGCCCATAACACTCGCTCTCGTTTACTCCGATACAAATAGACAGTGTGCGCGCTATCCAAAATCCTCAAGGGCATTTTGGTGTTGACAGCGTCTTAAAGTGTCGAGCATATTGGGACATTACCAATAAACAAAACTCATAATACATAATTTGAAAACATCACGCTTCTATTAATTTTTGGTATTAAAAAAAAAATTAAACATAATTATCAAAATATCTAAAGAATCAAGGTAGTTTAGACTTAGAGAGCGTTTTTGCGTTTTAAAAAATGTTACTAATGTCACATTTCACTCAATATCTTTGTTAGAATAGTTTTTGTCAATGTTATTTATAGGTCACGGCTACGAGTGTGGGACACTGCTCGAAATATTTATTTAACCTTTATTGTTTCGACACTCATATAACAAACGCACATAAGTAACACATTTAATTATATTCTAATTCAATATTAGCAGTCAAATAAATCCCAAGTAAGCGGTCCCAGGCAGCGTATGTATAAAATTTAATGCAAAGCCTACTCCTAATTAAGGACACAAAGGTTATAATAATTAGGTTAGGCCCTAGGATTAATTATTATTTATTATTGTACTCTTTATTTTAATTTCGTCTTAGACTAGGTTTTTACAATAATTATATCTAAAAAGTAAAATATAAAACTATACATACAAAACATAAAATCATTATAAAAACCTAACCTAGGGTGCAGCCGGCAGCGAGGCGCGGCCTAAGCTACCGGCGGTCAGGGCGACAGAGACAGGAACCTCCTGACTATACGCGCAGTATCCAGGAGTACCGCCTTCTGTATCTGACCCTTGATCCAGCCGCCCAGCGAGAGTCTCTTGAGGTGATGGTCGAGACTCTTCGCTATTAAACCGTTCGCCGAAACGACTATCGGGACGATGATCGTCGAATCAACATCCCACATGGCGGTGGCGTGAGCCAGGTCTAGGTACTTGCTGGCTTTGTCCTTCTCGGCCTTCAAGAGGTTCTCGTCATGGGGGATGGTGATGTCGACGAGCACTGCCTGGCGTTCCGATCGATCTGTCAGCACGATATCAGGCCTATTGGCTAGCATAGTCCTGTCCGTGATCACAGATCGATCCCAATAGAGCGTGGCACGACCATTTTCGAGAACTGTGCAGGTGTGTACTTATAGTAAGGCACTTCGGAGGCCACAAGACCGTATAGTAGAGCAAGTTGCTGGTGAATAATTCTGGCTACAAGGTTATGTCTGTGCAAGTACTCGCCGTTAGCAAGATGACCACAACCGGAGATAATATGCCTGAGTGACTCCCCGGGACGGTTGCATGCCCGACAAATGTCGACCGTACCGTCCTTCAGGATATACCTCCGGTAATTGTTCGTCATGATAACTTCGTCCGCAATTGCACAGACAAAACCTTCGGTTTCCCCGAAGAGATCCCCGAAACGTAGCCAGTTCACCGACGCGAGCAGATCTACATCGGGCCCTGTGAGGGCCTTGTAGAACCGCCCGTGTAGCTCCTTGCTCCTCGATACCACCCTGCGGTCCTCGGCGCTCATTACTTTAAGCCTGCGCCAGTTCTCGTTTGCCAAGGAGAGCGGGGTGAAGTTTCCGTCTACTGCTACTACGTCGCGATGCATCCCACACTCGTTGTTTAGGAAATAATCCCTGAGGCTGCACACCTCGCGGTTGTGGAGATCTTTGGCATTTAAAAAGCCGCGACCTCCACATTTCCGCGAGATGTACAGTCTCATAACAGACGAGCGTGGGTGTAGCATGCGATGCGCAGTAAGCAGTACTCGGACTCTTCGGTCCAGGGCATCCAGCTCAGTCTGGGTCCACCTTATTAAATTTGTTGAATTTACAACTTTCCCCCGCTGTACATGCATGACCGCACACTTATCGACACCAAATTCCATTTTGATGGCGCTACTGAAGACTTCTGTGGTTTTCAGTAGTTCCAACAGGTCATGTGCATTCGGTGCAAATAGCTTAAGGTCATCCATATAGAGCAGATGAGAAATGACCTTACCCTCTCTCCGAAGCCGGCAACCTAGCCCTGAATCCTTCAGCAGGGTGCTAAGCAGATTCAACGCTAGGCAGAACCACAAAGGACTCAGACTGTCGCCCTGGAAGATCCCACGTTCAATCATTATAGAGTCTTGCAGACCAGACGGGCAATCTCCTCCCCCCGGTTGACGAAGGACTGTGGTCCACTGCCCCATGCAAGCGCCTAAGAAGGATCTCAGAACTGCATCAACTTAATACAACTCTAAGATCCTCCTCAGCCATGAATGAGGCACCGAATCATAGGCCTTCTTGTAGTCAATCCAGGCGGCCGAGAGGGCCCCTTTGTTCCGCCGGACTCGTTGGCAAATGGTCATGTCTATGAGGAGGAGCTCTTTAGTACCACGAGACCCAACCCTACATCCATTTTGAGCAGGGGCCAAAACGTTGTTTGCAACGATGTGTGCGTTAATTTTTGCTCTCAAAATGGATGTAAGGAGCTTGTACAGCGTAGGCAAGCACGTGATGGGTCTGTAGTTTTTATTATTGTTATTATTAAGAGCTTTAAGTGTCCCACTGCTGGGCAAAGGAGATGGCGAGACGAGCTTGACGTCTTTGACCAAAACTTGTGGGAGTCTGCCCAGGACAGGGATATGTGGAAGAAAAGAGGATAAATTAGGTACTAAGAATCGTCTAGGCTTTGTAATTAATTTTAGACAATGGCTGATTAACGTACGGTACTTTGGCGGCACTATGGCCGGCGGCGGAGGCGGAAAACACTTTACTCATCTCACCTGCCTCGCTATTCTGTAACAACCTTCCTTCCTCTTTCAACAGTTGACAGGAGTTATCAGTACCATTTATTTTGACATTAAAAATATACAATTGCCCTTGTCTCTCTCCATGATAAACATGGTTGTTATAATTTATCATCAGTCTACCTCTTTTAAAGATGGCTTCCATCCCTCTTTCTACTAGCTTACTCACTGAGATGAGATTTGTACTCAATCCAGGCAATATCACAGCCTCTATTTTAATTTCTTTGTCATTGTGTGTGGCTTGTAAGATTCCTTTTCTTTTAGCAGTTAATATCTGACCATTTGCTATTTTTATGTTTAACGAATGCTCCAAGTCTTCCACATTTGTCATGTATTTTTCATAGCAATCTTGAATAAAATGCTATGTTGCTCCCAAGTCAACCACAAATGATATTGTGTTGTTTGTGCTCTCAAGTGTTAGTGCTTGTCCTGAAGCTATAAACATGGGAAAACTCTCTTCTTGTGCAGGATGGGCAGTACCAGCACCACCTCTGCCTCTACCTCTTGGACTTCGGTATCCTCTACCACGACCTCTACTGGTCATTCGACATTCAAACGATCTGTGACCTCTACGTTTGCACCGGTAGCACACTATTCCAGTGCTGATAAACGATGTTTGCCTTTCATCTGTTGTGGTATCCTCTTGTTTCCTAATCTCGTGGTCCAGCAGTTTGGCCCTTACGAATTCCAATGACAATTCTGTGTTGACTGTTTCTAAGGCAGTAATAACATGGTTATATTCTTCTCCGAGTCCTGTTAGTAGATAGCATACTTTATCATTTTCTGTTATTTTCTCTTCCGACTCTTCTAACTCTCATATAATATTTTAAAATTTGGCGAAGTACTCTTCTAGACTTCCACCATCATGCTTCAACGTTAGAAATTTCCTCCTCAGGGTTACCATAGATATGACACTTTTTCTCTTGCTTGCTTCAAATGCTTGTCCGTTAGGCATTGAACGATTAAGCTTCTTGCCCTAGCATCCTGACTTTTGCTGGTAGTCTCCACTTTCTCGGCTTCCGTTATTTCTTTAAGACCTCTTTCCTCCAACAAACATATCAATCTGAAATACCAGTTACCGAAAGATTCAGACTTTAGTTGTGGAAAAATTGCCGACGTAGTCGCCATTTCTGTAATGACAACGCGCATGGTCAAAATTTTATTTTAATACTTTCCCTACATCTTATTGAGGCGTTGATAGGCCATAACCTGTGAGAACTTGGTATGAAAAGCTCTGCTATCTAGGTATCTGTTTTATTACAACCGTTCGCCTTCTCGTTACATTGTTTCTGCGATAACAAAAGCACAGTTCACCCACAAATGTATCTTTACTCCGCGATTCCTCGTAACTAAGCTTAAACAGAGATCTAGTTTTGTTAGGCCATTAAATACCTATTTTATAAAATTGTATGTTAAAACTTGACGTTAAAAAAGTAATCGACATGACATCATTTTGAATAATAATATAATTGACTTAATTTTTTTATGCGTGACGGGTAAGATGACGTGCATTAGCGCGTTCCAAGTTGGCTGGCGCCAGCCCTGACAGCTCGAGCGTCATGTCACACAACATTGCGTCAGTGCGTAAACATGATCACATAAAATTTCCTATAGTACCTAGTACATACGGCTTTTTCGTCTGTCTTTGGTTGAACGAATTTCGAATTGCAAATTGATTTTTGCAATTCGAAATTCGTTCCCGTACCGTACCGTGTCAAAGTCGGATATTTATAGCAAAATACAAGCTATCAATAAAGCATCGTTAATACGAGTACAGTTTTTTTGTTTCGTGACTACGATGGCAAACAAGTATATGGCCTGTCTGGTAAGCAGACACCATAGGCTATGGACGCTTGGAAGTGTCACCTGCGCCCTACCGAACCTACTTGTATTGGTTCGAGGATTCGTGGTGTGGATAGGGAGAGAAAATGACAGGTTTTTACTCTTAACACAGCTGACTATCGGGTAGGGTTGCCATATGGAAAAATGAATTGTCCTGATGAAAATCCTGACATATCAGCATATCACCCTACAAGTCCAGCACGGCTATCATGAGACGGCGCGCGAGCTTTCTCGATTTTTCTCGCACTATCCGTCTCTCTCTTATTAGAACACTTAGAACAAGAGGTATGCGTAGTGCGAGAAAAATCGAGAGTAAGTCGCGCCCGTCTCATGATAGACGTGCTGACATTTCTTGTAACAGAGTTGTATCATTTAATTCATTAAATTTTTATCTATTTAACAATATAATTTCTAAAAATCCTGTCACTTGCCAAGTCCAGCCGCAATCCTGGCACAGGGTCAAAATCCTGACATGTCAGGATAAATCCTGACGTATGGCAAGTGGCAACCCTACTCTCCGGAGTTGTCGACCAGCTGGTCGATTACGTAACGCATTCCTGACGTATGGCAAGTGGCAACCCTACTCTCGGGAGTTGTCGACCAGCTGGTCGATTACGTAACGAATTCCTGACGTATGGCAAGTGGCAACCCTACTCTCGGGAGTTGTCGACCAGCTGGTCGATTACGTAACGCATTGTACCTACGCGCGTCAGGTACTCAGATCTAAATGCCACTTTTTGTATCGGAATTCTGCTTGAATTTGGGGTTTAATTTTACGTTCGAAAAGTAAGTTAATAGGTACGTGATCATCCCTCTGCATTGGTTCTTTAACAGAGATTTGAACAAATCTCTAAGGGATATGATCAAATCACGCAGGATGTTAAAATGGCGAATCCATTTTATCATTTGCCTAGAAAAAAACAGTCATTTGATCAAATCAAATAGGAACAGATTCAGAGATTTGATCAAATGACTGTTTTTTTCTAGGCAAATGATAAAATGGATTCGCCATTTTAACATCCTGCGTGATTTGATCATATCCCTTAGAGATTTGTTCAAATCTCTGTTTTGGCCATTTCCCTGCGACATATGCACACAGACGAACTCGTGGCCTAATTGCTAGTGATTCTGCCTACGAAGCCGGCGGTCCCGGGTTCGAATCCCCGGAAGGGCATTTATTTGAGCACGAATATTTTGTAACTGAGTCATGGAAGCTTTCTAAATATTTAAGTATTCATTTATCCATATAGATTGTCCCGTAATATTTATTTATTACTACCTTCTGCCCGCGACTCCATCCGCGTGGAACTCGTTTATATCGTAGCTCCATACAAACTTTTACCCCCCCATTTCACCCCCTTAGGGGATGATTACGGCCTTACGGGGATAAAAACTATCCTATGTTACTCTCCATCCCTTCAACTATCTCCACTTAAAAAATCACGTCAAATCGTCGCTCCGTTTTGCCGTGAAAGACGGACAAACATACAAACAAACAAACACACACATACACTTTCGCATTTATAGTTAGTATGGATATGGAATATGGACTTATTTAATTGCAACGGCGTTGCTAAAGAGTCTTGGGGAGCATGAAAGCAAGAAATTCCACTTAAGCCTACACAAGCTCAGTGTGTAGTGTGTATATGTATATGCTTTAGCGTCATATTGTGATTTTATTTATATAACTGCTTATATACCTACGTATTGCTCGTTTTAAGGGTTTAGAACTATTTGACGGGGTCGGCACAACTCCTGCTATTCAGAAAATACCCCACCCCCCGCGTGGTGTCGGGTTAGAATTTCACTACCTCCTTTCTTCCCGTGGGTGTCGTAAAAGTAGACTAAAAGAGCAGGGTTGTGTGTTGTGGGCGATGGGCTAGCAACCTATCACTGCGATATTACATTTTGTGGATCTTTTATACCCTATTTATGCTAAAAGTGGCGCTGGAACAAGATTCACGTGCTCTGCCTTCCTTTTAGGAATAAAGGCGAGAATCTATGTATTTAGAAAAAAAATACTATGCCCTCATATGAGGAATTTCTATTTTCCTCATAGAAGGTTTGAAACCAGTAGGTATGTGTCTCTAGGTACCTAGAAAAATTGTTACTGTCTTGGGCGTAACGCTCAAGATCCCACTTTAGAATCCCTCGCTATGCTCAGAATCTTATTGTAGTATCATTCGCTTACCTCAGGAATAAAACGCCCTCGCCGTAAATATGTAATTTTGCTCCCTTGCCTTGCGACACAATCTACTATAATTGTACACCCCTCTAATGTAACCAATACAGAATCATACGACATAAAATTTAAAACAAAAAACCTGGACAAGTGCGAGTCGGATTCGTCCACCGAGGGTTCCGTACAAATTGATTATCTACGTAATTTAAATAAAGACTATATTTTTGATGATTGCATTACAAATGTTTAGTTTTCAGATATTTACCTGTAGATACTTGTAGTATTATTAAACGATATTACTTGCTAAATTTTATATTTCTAGGTCAACGGAAAGTACTATAAATTATGATTCCGTTAAGAGTGTCAAAATATACGTTTTATGCGGCATAAACAGCCGTATTAAAAAAAAATACTCAGAAGTTTGATTTGACAGCTTCAAGCAACTGTAGACCTGAGTAAATATATGGTTTTAATTTCAACTCGATACCCCTCCACGCGTTCCCGAGATAAAGGGTCTTGACAGACAGACATGGCGAACCCTATCTCTGCCCCCTCAAGGAGAAAAACCATAAGTGTAAATTTATGTCAAATTGAGTTTTTAACAGTCTCGAACTCGGGGAAAAAAATGTGATTTTCATCTCATACGGGTTTGGACTTGTCTAAATCCTGGTTTATTAGAGATATCCTTTGGATAAGTAAGTAGTAGTTATAAGTTCATGTCGTTTTGTTAAGTTTACTTTTTGTTCGAAGTAGAAAAGTCATAACTTCGTGTTCATAGACAAAAAAGCACTAAGTAACCGCCTATGTTTTTAAATCTTTGTCTTCGATGTGTGCCTATATGTTTTATCATGAGAAGAAAAACCATATTTTAAAATTATTAAGTTAAAAATACTTAAAATGAAACATGCTACATCTTGATAGTTCGCGATTTTTATCAATATTAAAACTTTGAGCAATTAAATAAACCACAAGTTGTACCCTTTTGTGCTTTTTCAAATTCCTAGATCACATAGTAATTGAAGCATAAGTATGTGAGTATTTGTGTTGTTTTTTCTTAGATGCTGTAGTGCAAAGTTAACACAAACAACATAAGTGCGCACTTGTGTTGTTCTTTGTTGGAAACGATTTTTTCTTATGTTTTACCTTTACCTTTTTTTTCTTAATAGCTAATTCAAATAAAAATATTAATAACAAAATTAAATTGCATTAAAATTCTCCAATTTATCTTGATTTATAAAAACTTGTTTCAGCTTTGTACTTGAAAATAAAACCAATTGAACGGAAGTGTAAAGTTTTTTGGATTTATCTCCAAACTTACTTTTTGTCACTTATGGTTTTTCTCCTTGAGGGGGCAGATCTGTCTTCCTTTTGAGGTACGGAAAAAAAACATAGTACTCCCACAGTGAAAATCCCTATTTTCCCAACTAAGCCTAAAAGGCCGCTGGGGCTTATTTTATTTTGGAACGTTGGAACTCTGACCGCAAAGGAATTATATTTCACCTTATGGCGAGACTCCAACCTCACGACCCAAAAAAAGCAAAAAGGGTTAAATTAGAGGCAACCCTGCGGTTAAAAGGCTTTATTTCATGATAGCGTCCTAGATGTATGCGTTGAATCCACTTACGTTTGAAACGATCAAGGACTGTCCGCCACGTGGCGGGGTCGCCAGTCCGCCGCAATTCCTGAGGGCCTACCGCGAAAGTAAAACGAGCTTCGTTCGTGCATCTCCATCTCTGTCGCACTTGCTAGTTCGAGCGACAGAGAGGGAGATACACGAACAAAGTTCGTTTTCGTTTCGCGGTAGTCCCTCTGTTATTGTTCTTGCTATATTTAAGAGGAGTAGCTACATAATACGAGTATCTGTGACTGTTTGGTCGAGACCGGCGTTATAAGGCGGTTGCCCGGGGCGCCGCGCCGAGGTGTATGGCGCAACGCTACCAGATGTTATAGGGCACCGTGAAATATAAAAGGGCACCTAGACATGACTGCTCCTAGATGGTTTAGGCCGGCCCTGTGTCTGGTTTTTCTGTCCACTGAACTAAAATTTCTACGACTACCTCCATCTTTGACCTATATTACGAAATGTATTACAATTTTACAGGCAACATAGGATGGCCAGTCTTTATTAGCCAAACGGCTTTGTGTTACCCGTTTAGAATTTAAATTGTAACTTCGCGTGAATCGGGCAACGAGGGCCGCGAAACGAAAACGAACTTCGTACGTGTGTCTAAGCAAGTGTTATGATTTTTAAAATATATTGCACTGGTAACATTATAAAGTCTTTTGACAGGTTGATTGAAATGAACCAATCTCGTGTAAGAATCGTTGGCCAATCCGATTCGAGTTCCGGTCCGGTAGTTTTACGCGACATGTCGATCAAAAGGCGAGCATTCTTTAAACGGCACTGGAAGTGAGTAGTTGTCTTAATGTCAAAAAATAATTAATGTTAAATATATTATAAGCATAGCATAAGCAGTGATTTTGTTGAAGTGTTAATAAAGTATTTTGACAACAGTGATTGATTTTAAATTATAAAACAAGTGCGACAGAAAGGAGACACACGAACGACGTTCGTTTTCGTTTTTCGGCAAGCCCTCAGTTGCCCGATTCGCACGAAGTTACAATTTAAATTCTAAACAGGTACGCGGCTACGGTCCCTCGTCTTCATGGCCACACTCGCTCAGTCCGTACCGTTCACTAATGTCACTTAATGACGTTTCATTTAATATTAAGTCCAGTGCGTCAGGCTCCTTTTCCCGGAGTAAAGATGTCTTTTTCACCAACTTGGCAATAATATTGATAAGTGATCATGATCACCTAAACATTCAATCACCATTTTTATGCTTTGCTAAAATAAAAGGAATGGAGCTGAACCAAAAAAACCCTCTGTACTGTAAGTAGCTACAAGACTTAACACTTAATAAATGACTACGAAGGATACACTTGCGAAACGGTGCTAATTTAAGTGAATGTGTTCACTCTCGTTTAACTCAATTTGCTTTAAGTGTCTTCAGACGGAGAAGTGTTACCTACGCCAATCGGGGCCCATTTCTCGAAGCACAAGTAACAATTTTGCTAGTCTAAATAGGCAATAATCCTGGCAACATTAACAGTAATCTCTTGATCAATTACGGCTGGCCTTTCAACCCCTGTTGTCGATTTAACTTAGACTTGTGTGAAATGGAACATAAAACGCGTTATTTACGTCTAGGTTCACGTGTGCAAGTGTAACGTTGTTACCTAGCGCATGATGTCTAACTGAACGTAGATATATTAACGCGATCTACTGATAAGAGCCTGATCACGGGCGTGGGAATATTCCCGTATGAGATTTTCATGGGAATATTCCCTTGCTCCTGGGAATATTCCCAAAAATGTAAAATAGGAGAATTAAAATTGTAATAAAAGTAATGCAAGCATGTGTTTGCGGCCTTTGCAGTCGAGACTCCAGAGGGTCCAGATGCCCACCAACTGGTCAGGACGCTGCGTCAAAAGCTTGTCCAGACCACTGGGGCCCACAGAGCTGGCTCGTTCCTCACTCAACGGATCAGCATAGCTATCCAGAGGGGGAACGCAGCCAGCCTAAAGGGGACCCTGCCGCAGGGGCCTGATCTGGGCTGGGAGAGATCCATTAAGTAGTTTTAGTTTAATTGTATTTGTTATTTAATACCATATATTATTTGTAGCTAAATACATAAGTCAACATAAATGAATAATGCCCCGACAAATAAAATTCCAATAGCCAAAAATTCCATTTATGTACTGCATTTTTGTACTAATTCTGACTTTTTATATCGATGGAACATTTAATCTGTGAATATTTTCATATTTTGTATTCGTAATTTTTTCTTGCTATTTTTTAATTACCTTGTGGTATATTTGTATCGTTTTTGTTACTTATAGAAGGACTTTTATAATTAAAAAAAAATCAGCTAGGGGAATATTCGCAGTAACTATGGGAATATTCCCTTTGCTCCCGGGAATGTTCCCAGGAGCGTTGGGAATTAAATTACACTGGCTAATGTCTTGTTAAAAAAAACAAGGGCCCAAGTTATCATGGAATCCTTGATAGCAAAGTATGTAAACACAATTTCAATATTCCCGTATATTCCCACCTGGGGAATATTCCCGGGAACGGCACATCGCTGCTGTCAGATTACACAGACTTTTTATTTGGACCATGCTTCGATATCGAACTGGACGGTGTGAACAGTAAACATGTTTTTCAAACTTGCCCTCCGATATCGTTACTGCATCCGTCACCGACAGTTACGGACAGGGGGATTCCGCAACCGAATTCCGTTGCGTAATTTCACGACATACAAGCGGAATTCAGCCGCAACAGGGAAACCACAAAGCATGGCCGTGGTAGGCTCATAGATTTTATGGAGTAGCTGCGGTCACAACGGAATTCCTGTATGCGGCGGGCTTAACGTAATCTAAGCGTAATCTAACGGGTCGGGAATCGAATTCATCATCATCCTCCAACCTTTTTTTCCCGGTTGTATTAGGATACACATAGGTACTTGGGTACTTGCGGCGCTATTTAGACTTCTATGGTTATTTCGTTCACTGGCTGGGGCCCCACGAGCACCAGGTTGAAAGTCGCGTCGCCTGGCCGCTCGGATACAGTAGCTCCGGTTTGAAATGAAATGAAATCTCTTTAATAATTAACCCGATCGCGTTCTAAATTGATTCGCGTACTCCTTCTAACAAGTTAGCTCAAGCGCACGTGTAAGCGAGCACACATTGATATGTGATTGGGATGCGAAGCGAGGCATGCAAACAGACTCATACCCAGGAGGGGTATTAGGTACATTTATATCACAGTATGACTTTATTGCGCGCTCCTTTTGTTCATAAGTGCAATATGAGTGTATGAGTGAGTTGTTTGAATAGCTTTGCTGTTGTTATTTGCCAGTCGTAATAAATATGAAATACTTTGGGTCTTAATACGACATAATTGTATTTTCAGAAGGGAGGGTAATGTTTAGCGAGTGCAGCTGGCCCCGTAGCATGGATGGCGTTATCACGCGATAAGTGACAGGATAGAGCTTCCGTCCCTGGCTGACACCGTTCGATAGAACGAGACGACGCGCCTATCATGTCACTTATCGCGTGATAACGCCATCCATGCTACGGGGCCTGTATGGTTTTTTCTGTATATTTATTTCCTTTGTTATGATTGTCGCTAATCGCTTGAATTATTTTTACAAATGAGATATCTTTAGGTTCGGTAGTATTTTTTGTATTTCGTCCATCATCCTCCTAGCGTTTCATTTCATTTCATTTCATTTATTCCTTGATAAAACGTAGTTTTACATGTCAATTTTTTGTCAAGATCTTAAATATCATTTATACACATCTTATATAACAATTCCCGGTTGTGCCCTAAAGGAGCCCGGGGTCCGCTTTGACACCTAATCCCAAGATTTGGCATAGGCACTAGTTTTACGAAAGCGACTGCCATCTGACCTTCCAACCCAGAGGGAAAACTAGACCTTATTGGGATTAGACCGGTTTCCTGATATGTATACGCGTGACGTCACCGAGGCGTCCGTCGTAAGCTGACCCGCGACCCTACTTCAGTAATAAACGAGCTCTCGTAACACCTACTTGTTTCATTGCGTCCGCATACATATCATTTCCTCACGATGTTTTCCTTCCCCGATAAGCTAACGGTAAATATTCCGTACATAAGTTCCGAGAAACTCATTGGTACGAGCCGGGATTCGAACCCACGACCGCCGCTTGACAGCCGCATGCCTGAACCACTAGGCTACCGTTTTCCAATTAAGGTAAATCCCAGTGTCCAACACGGCCCCAGTAGTTGGCACTTTCAATATTGAGTCACCAATGCCATGCAGGGTGTCAAATATTAGAATTAGGGTGTCAAACATTGGGACGTTGACCTTAATTCTACTTACTGGACCTATTTTTATTAATTACTTACATTGACCCACAGCTGGGAACAGGATTAGATGAACCCTGACCCACATCGTGAATCCACTCGGTTGCAACGTTGTTGTTCTCTTAGAGTATTTTTATACAACGACCCGCCGTAATACTTCAGTGTAATAAAATAGAGATGTATGTTCAATAAGCCAAGTAAATGTAGTTGAAATGTTTACGGCGTCATTTGTTATAATACAACGGTTAGAAATTACACTATTTCTAGCAATACGAATCCAATTAGGCACAATAAGTTGCACTGACAAATTTCGTGTGCTCTTCCTATCCCTTTTGGGACTTACGGCGTGAGGTTATGTATGCATGTCAGTAACGTTTACGCACAGACGTAATGTCGCGCGACAGGCCGGGTGAGCTTGACAAACGCTATGGTCTTCCATACATGCTTATTCTGATAAGCGCGGCCTGAGCGAGAGCCTGGAAGAATCACATTCACTTCTTCCTCACCTGCTGGAAATACTTCCGAGGACCAGTCTCCTAATACTCGTCTCTGTGTTCGTGAACCCATTTGAGAAGAGTTTCGAAGGACACTCCTTTTACTCTTACTTTCATCCTTACCTGCCGAGTGACCTCGCTAGTTCACTGTACCGTCTACCGCCACTGCGGGAGTATATAGTTCGGGAAACCCTTGAAGAACCACACACATTTCTTCCACATCGAATGTCTCTTACCTTCAGCCTTACCTCCTGTAGCGACCTCGCCAGCTCGCTGTCCGGCGCGTACCATCCCATCTGCCGTCACTCCGGTAGTAGGTATCTACTTGGGGAGAGCCTTGAAGAATAACACTTCTTTCACATCTTACCTTCATCCTTACCTGCTGGAGCGACCTCGCCAGCTCGCTGTCCGCGTACGTACAGTATATAGTTCGGGAAACCCTTGAAGAACCACACACAATTCTTCCACATCGAATGTCTCTTACCTTCAGCCTTACCTGCTGGAAAGACCTCGCCAGCTCGCTGTCCGCGTACCGACCAGTCTGCCGATGCCGTCGCTCTGGTAGTATGTATTTGGGGAGAGCCTTGAAGAACAACACTTCTTTCACATCTTACCTTCATCCTTACCTGCTGTAGCGACCTCGCCAGCTCGCTGTCCGGCGCGTAACATCCCATCTGCCGTCGCTCCGGTAGTATCTACTTCGGGAGAGACTTGAAGAATAACACTTCTTTCAGATCTTACCTTCATCCTTACCTGCTGGAGCGACCTCGCCAGCTCGCTGTCCGCGTACCGACCAGTCTGCCGTCGCTCTGGCAGTATGTACTTGGGGAGAGCCTTGAAGAACCACGCCCCTGACTTCTTCCACATCTCCCGAGTCTCCGCGCAGAGGTTGCATACGTACTGCTCTCTTGAACGGATGGGGGACCTGAAAAGGATTCCATGTAAGAGTAGTTTCAGAAATAAGGCAGCGCTGTGTGATGCGTTGCCCAGATTTTACGTTGGACGTGAAGTGCGCAGCTTTTTGTGCGTTTTTGTATCACGTCTACACGTATTGACTTGAGGGGCTCCTAGCTCCCAATGACCTTCGATCTGTAACTGTCGGTTTTTTCGTGTTTTTTATGGCTTATCGTATTAACAAAAACGAGGTTTACCGAAATAGTATCCCATGTTTACTTCAAACCTCACAGTTTTCGGGATATATGGCACCAAACTTTGGCAATTTCTGGCCTAAAAACCAGTTTTTTTGGACGTAACTTTGGTGAAAATGAGTTAAAATAAAAATCTCTCGTGGGTCGTTAGAGACGTCAATAAGGAATAGTTATATGTAGATTTCATATATAAAAGTGCATGAACAACATACTAATTGCAAAAACAGAGCTTTTTAGGACCATGTTTGAGTAAATCTTTAAAAAAAATTATTAATTATTTTCAAAAAAACTCTCGTGCAAATGTAGATAAAGGATTAAAGACCATAAATATATCTATAGTTGTGATGAGGAACATCAACTCAAAACTCGTCAAAACTAGCCAAAAAGCGCGTGGAGCCCAGTGTAATTTTTTCCGTTGTTTAATCGTTCTTGTATTTTATTATACCACGTCGGTGGACAACAAGCTTACGGCCCGTCTGATGGTAAGCGGTCACCGTAGCCTATGGGCGCTTGCAACACCAAGGGTGTCACATGCGCGTCGCTGGCCAAACAAATGTATCTGGAGTTTAATGTGTAATTTCGATTAGATTGAACACGATCAAATGTATCCTCGTTACTCCGCTGCCCGCTGGCATACAGATCGTGGCCTAAGGCCAGCTTGCTGGTAAGAAGACACTGCAGCCAATGGACAACAACTCAAAGCCGACCGTTTATCGATTTCCTCAAAATGCGAAGCAGATGGGAAATTGGTCAACCGAATAGACCACGCGGTGTCCATTCAGTGACAAATATGTCATCTATATTCATGTAATGGATCTAATCCAATCTATTTGCACAGGTGTCCGTCCAATCACACGACATTTGATCACGGTTGAGATAAAAGTGGCATTCAATGCAATTTATATTCAATTTTAGAGGATTATTGGTGCCTTTCAAATGATACTTTATTTAGCCCAATTTACCCGCGACTTCGTCCGCGAATACTAGTTAGTCGCGTTACACTTCCCATAGGCGTAGTATCAATTATCGCACTCCTACAGAAATCTTCACTCCCCTTTTCATATATCTATGTTTCCGGGGTCTCAAACTATGTCTAGAACTATTTTTTTATGAAAAATCAAGAATGCTGTTAGTCCCATCGCCAACACAGTTAACTGAACATCCGTGCACTTTATGTGCATTGTAATGAATCACGAATGGTCAGTTAACTGTGTTGGCGTTTGTAAATATGAAGTTTGAAGAGAAATAGAAACGAACGTCACGATTGTTTTATCTGTAGGTACGCGTATTTATATATAAAAATAGCAAAAATAGGGCGAAGCGCAAAATAAGACGTTTTACTTATGAAAGTAATAACTAATAAACAATGAATGTGCTCGAATCGATTGTAACGATAATTTATTTTAACTGTTGTCAATACAGTATATAAATTTTAGCTCGTGAACTCTTAATAATTGACATTAAAATGCTTTCTAATTATTAGCATTTCAATGTCAAATGAATTTTTGACAGTTTAGTTTTTTTTAATAACCACATTTATTTATTACGTACCTATTATTTATTTATTTAATGTCGTGATTATTCACAGAAAACCCATTCGAAGATAAGCAACGCTACGCGTGCTACGGCGTAGCAACATTATTCCACGCACGCCACACACTGTTACCGACGTGCACAGTGTAGGTGCAAAGGTCTTAATAATAATAATAATAATATATTCTTTATTGCACCATAACATAAGAAAAGCATGTTACAAAAGTATAGACGATAAATAAAGGTAACAACAGGCGGTCTTATCGCTTTAGAGCGATCTCTTCCAGACAACCTTTGGGTAGCAGGAAATTTTCAAGAAGAGTTGAAAAACAGGTAGTGCAGGAATAAATCAAGAAAAGCTTAATTACACAGTCAAATACACACTTTCATAAATAAGTATAGTATAAATACATAGATACATACATACAAACTATAATACAATTATATAAATATATTACAGGACAACAAGACAACTTAAGGCAGCGACAAGTAATATTGTTTCAACAGATTTTTAAATATTTCAAGAGATTTTGCACATCTTATATGCAACGGCAAAGCATTCCACAGCCGGACAGCCTGAAAGGTGAATGATTTGTTATAGAACTTGGTGGATGAAGGCGGTGGAGCGAGAAGATGATTATGTGAAGATCTGATGGAAGTGAGGTGATTAAAACGCTCTTTGAGATACGGAGGAGTTGAGGGAACAAAAAGTATACTGTAAAGCAAAGATAAAATGTGAGAATCCCTACGGAGACGAATAGGAAGCCACTTGAGCTGAGAACGAAAGGAGGAAACGTGGTCATACTTGCGCAAGCCAAATATGAATCTAATAGAAAGATTTTGGAGGCGCTCAAGCTTATTCAGCTGGTCCTCAGTAAGGTCCAGATAGCAAATATCAGCATAGTCTAAAATGGGGAGAAGGAGAGATTGAGCTAGCGCAATTTTAGTGGCGAATGGCAAAAAGTTACGTAGTCGACGAAGGGAACCCATCGAAGCAAACATCCTCCTGCTGACCTCGCTCACCTGAGGTACCCAAGACAACGTGCGATCAATTATAACACCAAGGTTCCTGACCTGGTGTGCAAACGGAACTGGACTCCGTTAAACATTACAGCCGGCAAGTTAAGAAAATCTACCCTAGGAATGAGCTTCGGACTGCCCACGATTATGACCTGCGTCTTATCAGGGTTAACCTTGAGCCCAAAACGTTCACTCCAGATCGAAATACTGTTCAAGTCCTTGTTCATAGTATTAATAACCTGAGGTAAATCAGCAACAGTACCTTGAGAGTAAATTTGAAGATCATCGGCATAAAGGTGATAAGATGAGAAAATGTTACTTGCAATGGAATTAATGAAAATGGAAAAAAGAAGAGGAGACAACACGCCACCCTGCGGGACGCCAGCTAGGGTGTTGCACCACGAAGAACGGAAAGAATCCACCTTTATACGCTGCCGACGACCAAGTAAATAACTATGAAACCAATCAATCGCCGCAGGAGATATGTTAAGAGAACGCAATATACTAATCAAAATTTGGAAGTCGACAGTGTTAAAAGCGTTGCTAAAATCTAACAACGATAACACAGTGACTTTCCTGTTATCCATGCCTGCACGGATATCATCGGTTATCTTCAAGAGAGCGGTAACCGTACTATGACCAGATCGGAAGCCGGACTGGAAAGGATTCATAAGGTTAGATCTATTCAAAAAGGATGTGAGCTGCTGATGAACAAGGCGTTCCAGGACTTTAGACAAGAAAGGGAGAATTGAAATTGGTCTGTAATCAGAGAAAGCGGAAGGATTGGCTTTTTTAGGGAGAGGAATAACATCGGCATCTTTCCACAGTGTAGGGAAAATACCAAATGATATGGAACAATTAAGGATATGCGTAATGATAGGAGCAAGGAGATCAAGGAGAGGATGGATCATCTTACGGCTAACGCTGTCGACACCAACGGCATTGGAGGAAATAGCTAATAAGTTCTTCTTAACATCACTGACAGCGAATTGAGCAAGAGAGAAAGGAGGAAAGTGAGGAGTTGGGATATTCGAAAGAAAGTTAAGAGTATCAGTCTTAACTGACCCACTAAAATGGGTAGAAGAAGAGAAATGCTGGTTAAGCTTGTCAAAGTCGACATCATTGGGAACTGAAGTTTGTGTAGATTTCCCAACTCCCAAAGACTTAAGAAATTTCCAAATTCTAGAGGGATCTCCATTTTCCACAGCCGAGTGAATGTGACGTCTCTGAGCATCACGGCAAATTGTGCTGCAACGATTACGCATCGCATGGTACTTTGCTTTATTCTTCTCGGAAGAACTCCCCTTGTATCGCGATTTCGCAAAGTTTTTCTTCATTATAATCGATCTAATTTCTTCAGTAAGCCAGGGAGCAGGAAGATGTTTAACTTTAACTGGACGAACAGGAGCGTGGACATCGTACAGATGAGACAATGCGGCATTAAAAAGAGATACTTTCTCATCTACAGTTTGCACTTTCACAATTGCATCCCAGTCTACATTCATAGCATCCTCGCGAAGCTTATCTACATTCAATCGACTAAAATTGCGCTGAAGAAGAATTTTGGGCGTAGCCTTAGGGGGGCGAATTTTATAGGATAAGAACAATAGATGAGAGTCTTAATCATCAATAAGTAACTTTTTATTTTTTTTATTTATTAACTTAAATAATCCTTACTAATATTATAAATGCGAAAGTGCGTGTGTTTGTATGTTTGTCCTTCTTTCACGTCGCAACGGAGCGTCGTATTGATGTGTTTTTTTTTGTATGGAGATAGTTTAGAAGCTGGACATAGGCTACTTTTTCCAGCGGGAAAACATCTAATTCCCACAGGAAAATTCAATATGTTACATTTTCCTATAACGACGCGGGCGAAGCCTCGGGCATCAGCTAGTAAAAATATAAAAAAATGTTTATTTAAAAAACTAGTGGTTCTATGAGCTGTTAAATTCATAAGCCTGTCCCTTAAAAAAAATATTTTTCTCAAACATGCAATGAAATATTGACGTTGATGTGTTCTTCATAATGGGCTTCGAAGTGTTAAGTATTCCACAATTTGTGGCACAGGATCACAGCGTTCAGCCATGAAAATTAAAGTTTGATTTCTTGGAGTTTTTTTAATATATTTAATTGCATGTTTGAGAAAAGCACTATACATACCTCGGCGTGAAAAGGGGTTGCCAGCCTATGTAGTAATGTACTATTTATTAATATTGAACCTGCTCATTAAGGACACCGCGTACCTCGGATTTCACATTTCACAATTTTTTCTCTCTCATAAACTATAGATAGAAAGTTTTTGCCTCTTCTCTAGTTTTTAATATACTTACACTTAAATACGCAAAATCGTTTTATTTAAGAAAATACACCGGTCGGTGTCTTTTCACTAAAATCGACGGCGTTTCGAGGCAGTGAGGGGAAAAATATCATATCGCAGACATTATCCACAGAACGTACCTAATATAAAATCCACTCAATTATCTCTGCGTGGATTCTGACCACGATCCCTCTTTCCAAAAGAACAAAAACAAACAATAAGAGCATCACATAATTTCCACTAACGGCATCTAAAAACACAGTCTAAATAATCAATACAATACAAACATTATCATGATGCGTGCCTGTTGTGGAAACAGGGCCGTGGCGTGGTTCGCTTGATCGATTTGTGTTTACTTTGAATATAATATTGTATCAATATACATTAGCAGCTTATTGAAATTCGGGGAGGTTTATTGTCTGAAATAAACTGGTTGTGAGAGTGTTTGTCGCTAAGGGTGTTTACTGTACGAGCGAGCGAAATGAACGAAGTTCTTTTTCAACTTGGGCCTAAAACTCTCGTATTTTGACTTGTTCTCTTCTCGTGAATTTTTGGCAACATGTTCTATAATTATATTTTTTTTTTGTGGATTCAGTTTTTGGTAATCTTTGAAAAAAAGCAGGCTCGTGAGTTCTACGGGATCGTCGTTGCGATTGTCAATTAGGACACTTATTCGAGTCCAATATGTTTGATCCCGCGTCCGCGCGAGTAAAATTCGCGCGAACTTGCGATGATCGCGTAGTCGCGTTCTATTAGGACGATCCTTTTACATCTTGTGGATATTGTGAAAGTTACCTAAGGGCTGCAAAATGTAATCTATATATAATATTCTAGCTGTTTCCCGCGACTTCGTCCGCGTAGAACTTGTTACCGTCTTAGAAAAATTATTGCTATTAAATTATTGTAGGCGGAACCTTAATTATCGCCGACCCAAACAAAGTTGTACCATCTTAAGGGATGATTTCCGGGATATAAACTATCCTATATACTTTCAAGGGACTCAAAATTATCTGTACGGAAAATTTCATCTAAATCCGTTCAGGGATTAAGCGTAAAAGGTAACAGTGCGATGAGTTCATTAGTTAGAATTGCTAAAAAATTAAAAACTCCGTTTTTACAAATATATCTTAAAAATCCGTTTTTACAAAATATATCTTAAGAATCATCAACAGACGTTTTATGCTTAAATTGAATATTTTTTCACAATGTATTAAAGAAAGCCTACTCGTAAATTACTGGAAATGTTTGCCTAAATCCGTCCAGTAGTTTTACTCACTTTAGTCCGGGCTACCTGAATAGTTTTGAAAGCAAACTTATCTAATGCTAAAAGACGTAGAACTTTCCATCTCCATCCGTTGTCCCTATTTACTTGTCACGTTCTGACAAGTATGCGAGTGCGAGAGTGGCGGATGTCTTATCTATAAAAGACGAATTTTGTTTTAAACACTGCATGGTCACACTAGTATTTTTTTTATCCATCTTATTCTATCATCATCCTCCGTGTTATTCCCGGTTGTACCCTAAAGAAGCCCGGGGTCCGCTTTGAGTGACACTTAATCCCAAGATTTGGCATATGCACTAGTTTTCCTCTACCTAACCTTTTAATTAGGTACAGTATTTTTGGTGGACATGATCAAATATTGCTAGAGTATCCGCTATCAAAATTACATGAAAAGCCGCACAACCTCATTTTATTATAAGCATAAAGGAAATATAATCTTATACTTTATTTATGTTACTGACTTTTGCCCGCGACTTCGTCCGCGTGGAACACGTTTATATTCGTTGCTCCTTACAAACGTACGCCCCCTTAGACGATGGTTCCCGGAATAAAAAGTATTTTATATATTAATCCAGGTTATACACTATATGTACATATACCAAAATTCATTTTAATCCATTTAGGCAAGGTTTAATTACGATCTTTGCTACGGCGGTAGAATTGTTCCGAAGATTACCAACAAAGTGAAAATTTAATTGATAAAATATAAAGTAAAGGATAATCCTACTAATATTATAAATGCGAAAGTTTGGATGGTTTGATGTGTGGATGTTTAGATGTTTGGATGCTTGTTATTCAATGACGCTTAAATGGCTCAACTGATATGGATTTAATTTAGATTTATAACGAAGTCGCGGGCCGAAGCTAGTTATTAAATAAGAAATAAAGCTGGCCGAGATCGAGTCGGACTTTCGCAGCGGTGAAACTCGCCGGATGGGCTTAGTCAGAGCCATAGTCATAGTCATATCATTTATCGCATCCATAGTTGTACAGGTCTTCGGGGTAAGACTACGACCCCCTGGGGCACGCTGAAAGAATTTCATATTTCTTTCCATTGGGGCCTCGGAGACACAATTGTACCTCAGACGTTTTAAATAGGAGTTCGAAGTTTTTTTCTCGTTTATCAGGCTGCCGGGCCGCGTGCCTTTGAACGTGTTAATACTTACACAATTACAGATCTGTTTTTACAACGGATATTAACAATCTACACTAATATTATAAAGGGGAAAGATGTCCAAAGTACCCCTTTAGAGAGCGCTCCCTATGCGAGCCCCAGGTCCGAAGACCCTAGGGCGAGCCCGACGGACACTCACTATCCTAAGGTGTCTTGCAAGCGAGACCTGAGACCAAAGTGCCGAACGGTGAGGCTAGAGAGGCCAAAGGCCGAGCTTTTCATTGGAATTAAAGACCTAAAGCAATCCTTCAGAGAGCGGTCTTAATGCGAGCCCGAGAGCCTAAGGCTCGATCCCCCATGGATACTCGTTATCTCCGAGTAACTTGCAAACGAAACCTGAGGACCAAAGTTCTGAAGGTAAACGGGAGGCAAGTGGAGCCGAAGGCTGAGCTTCCCGTAGGTTTAACAGGCCCTAAACATGCTTTTAGAGAGCGGTCGCTATGTGAGCTCGGGGCTGAAGGCCCGTGGGTGCTCAACCCCACGGACACTTACTATCCCCAGGTGTCTTGCAAGCGAAACCGGAGACCAAAGTCCCGAAGGTGAGCGGCGAATTTCTTAGCGGTTTCGTAACAATAAAAGGTCCAAATCAAGCAATAAGGAAGCTCTCGGGGGCTGAAGGCCACTTACTATTCCCAGGTGGCAGCGAGGCCAAAAGCCGGGCTTTATGTTAAGTTAAGTTGCTTTAAGAGAAAAGCCCAAAGCATCCGTTCAGAGAGCGCTCTCAATGCGAGCCCCTACTATTTTATTCTGTTTTTTTAGTATTTGTTGTTATAGCGGTAACAGAAATACATCATCTGTGACAATTTCAACAGTCTAACTATCACGGTTCATGAGATACAGCCTGGTGACAGACGGACAGACAGACAAACAGACAGACGGACGGACAGCGGAGTCTAAGTAATAGGGTCCCGTTTTTACCCTTTGGGTAAGGAACCCTAAAAAGTAGTAGCTAAGTAGGTAAGGTAGCAAACAACAAATGTGTCACGGAACCAGTGCCTAAATCGAGGCCAGTTTTATCCTTTCCAATGTCCAGTAATTTCGTGCTTTACTTAGATTTTGTTTTAAATCGACATTTGTATGCCACGTTCGACATTTGTACGGCCAAAAAGCCGTACAAATGTCAACATGAATGTTTTTTGGCTGTCCTGCGTACACTATTAATTGAATTCACTAATTAGTTAAACACGGAACTCTTACCCCATATTGCTAACCTTTGTTATGAAAGACACATTTTTATTTCAATCATAATAAATAAACGCCCATAAAAATGTCGTGATAGCCGTACCAAAATACATCGTATAAAGAAAACCTGTTTCCTCCGTCAAAAATACCGGCGCTCCGTCCACTCCCGTTGGTAGTTGAAGCCCAACTAACCTGTCTATCGTATCGTACAGTAAATGTAACGGTGGGACAATAGAAAACCAGATTTTAAGGGTTTTGAGCTTGAGTCCTAATAAATAGGTCGCACGTGGGACAACTACTAAAACACTTCACCGGTTTTAATTATTCACGCATTAATTTTGCAAGATACTTTAATTAATACACTAATAAACCTTCTTTATAACAGTACAAGTTGTTTATTCATACGTTGCCGTAGTCTATACTTATGAGTTTTTGTTTGAGCAAAACCGCAAAACGCGGGGAAAAGCGGTAGATTTCGATGTTTTACGATTTCAAAATACATTTTTTTCAGAATCAATTAATATTTAAGGTATTGTTATATGCATTTTAAGTACTTTATAACTCACGGAATACAAATATATATGTATCAATACTCCATGTTAAACTGACTTGAAATTATAGCCGTGGGACAGCAAAAACAGCTCGTTTGAAAATTGATCCGTTTACACATTGATTTGTGATTAGTGCGAGGCCATACAAAACCCACTCGCACTTGCAGTATATGTACCCACTTATCACTTATCAAAGTGTACCGTACTATAAGTATAGGTACCTACTATAAATTAAAATGCCTGTGTTCAATATGTCCTTAGGTACGTTATACGTTTAGCCCTTGCTAAACAGCACCACCACCAGCAACACCAACACCAGAGTTCCGCGAAGAGGTACAGTCAAACTAATAAGAAGTTGAACTCCTTGATACCTTGTTGCTTTCACCCGTTTGACAAGTTCGTATAGCAGTTTACACATGACGTCAAAGCGACACGGTCAGTACCTACAAAATGTGTTCAGCACTTTATGAGTCAAAGCATTACAAATCCTACATTTTATAAAAATTGGTATAGAAAATACAGGATATATCGCTACGAAAACAGAAAGCCCCTTTAACTTATTTTACATAAAAGCTTCTTAGATTTTAAATATAACTTGGATGTTATTCGCTACGTTTACCGTTCACAAACCAGTTCTAGTTGACCTCCGATTGTGAGTAGTTGTTACGAATCTCTGGGTCAAATAGACTAAGAGCAATCGAAATGAGTGGAGGTTATGAATCGCAAGGGCTTGTTTTCCTTCTCAAAGACTTAGTTAACTAAGGAGGTCAATTTGTGTTCGTCGCATCATATCGCGGTAGCTAAGCTAGTGGTTCAAGATCGCGTGTGAGAATCCTGGCTTCGGAACTACTCGTAATGTACGGAATATTAAGGCTATCTTTCAAACTGAGTGGGAGCTGCATCCCAATAGGTATGTGAACGTAATATATTCTCCAAATTTTTATATTTACATTCACGAACGTTTCATTTATTTACTGAATACTAGCTTCCGCCCGCGACTTCGGCTGCGGGATACAAACTATCCTATATAATTATTAATCCAGGCTATAAACTATATCTTTATGCGAATTTTTATCCAATTAAGGGCCGTTTAAACGTGATTGAGTAACAAACATCTAAACATCCAAACTTTCGCATTTATAATATTGGTAGGATTTTATCATTAATTATCTAAAATTATTTTGAACTGTGTATCTGCTAACAAAGATATGGATTTTAATCTGAAATAAGTATAATTCATTCATTCATCCATTATTGTGGTGTCGCGTTTGCGCGTCGCTATGTCTTTTTCCATCCGTATGGATATCCAACGAGCCTCGCCAACTATTATTTTTTCTTTAAATGCCACAGTTTTGAGGTTCATGGACCAATTAGGGCGTGGCGTCCATTGAATATTCAGCTTCACACATACGTTGCGCGAGCAAGCGAGTGCATGAAACACGATCAAATAATATTGCGTAGCGAAGTGCGAACACTAATTGACCTGTAGCAGGCAATTGCGTATCAGAGCCACTTAACAATTACCTGTAGACATCACAATTAACTCTGTAGGCACCTGCGTAATTAACGGCTCCAGTTACTGAGACTCGATCTTTCAGCCGTGACCTCGCTAACACCAGGAGGCCTATTTTTAACCGTCGCATCCTATCCCCATAACATTTAAATCCCGCGCCATTGCTTCCTCTTATGTCGAGCTAACGGGTCAGAAAGAGAGCGTGAGTATATTGGAATGTGAAAGATGCCAAATCGATATACCGAATAGGGCTTATCAAAGTAATCTCTTTGAGGAGAAACTTTTCTGAAGTAATTCGTCATCTCAAATTACGGAATAGCCATTTTGTTTCGTCGTGTTGTTCTATGGGTATAAGAAAATAGGTATACTGGGTGCCTCTGAGCTTGGGTACGTAGTAATATTACTTATTCTGTGGCCTTAGTAAATAAAGAATAATCTAAATATCGTAAGTAAATTCAATGTTATACTAAAGTATAATTTAATAGGTCGAGCTGGCGGCAACCCTAGCTCTAAGGCTTTGAAAGTGCGCGTTGCATTGCATGCGATAGAAAGAGATGGTCACATTTAGGCACGTTTGGCGTACCTAAACAGGGAATTTGTTAACAGAGAACCTTCTGTACGTAGTAAGTACTATTACTTATTCTGTGGTTTGGGGCTTAAAATGCTTCTAAAGCAGAACTGCTTTGACTCATGTTTGCGCACGGCTGTATAGGGTCCAGTCAATGAACTGAAAACTTGTATGAAAAAAAAAAACAATTTTGGAAATAATTTATAATAGCTTATCTTTTCTGTGTAACGGATATATTATCAATTAAATAGTTACCCAGCGACAGAATCCGACAAAATTTCAGACATCAAAAAAATGATAAATTAACTAGCTTCTAAAAAGTTAGAAAAAAATTTAAATAAATATTTTTGTCTTTAATTTGGTTCATTTACATTTGCTTTATAATATTCAAGTTAAATCATACAAAAAAAGACAATGCATGCTTCATTTAAATCTACATAATTACTTCCGGGTGGAAAGTTTGTCGGATTCTTGAATACAGCATCTTAGAATAACATTTTAAAATGTAATCAACAAAAAAACCGCTATTATAAATTAATGTTTTTCAAAACCGTATTTTGCCTGGAGTAATATGCGTGTGCACTTGGAACTGACGCTGTATGGGGGTTGCGTGTAACGACAACTGCCGTGTCAAGGCAAATTAATTCTGCATAATTGCAAGTACAAGTGTAGGCACACTTAGGGTAAGAATCCATCAGAGAAGTGCGAGGTATAGAGGAGTGGTGTGCGAGGAATAAATCCACCAAACGCATTGCTAGCCTTACCTCACATTTACTCATGACTGACTGAATGGATGCGAACGAGAAAGGGACGAACTAAAAACCATCGCTGTGCAGCCGCAATGACGTCTCAGCGCATGCGCATGTGGTGTGGTAGGGCACAGCGAAATGTCATCCCGCTCGAATGTGGCCCAACTGGGGAAGTACGGAAGTACCTCCCCGCCTTGCAGAAGACCACAGCCATAATAACACTACTACTTGCTCTGTAGTAGTATTGTGTTCCTGGAGGTGAGCAAGTTCGCCAGAGCTGCCGAGGATGCGTTGTGTTGAGAGCGACGGAATTTGTTCCTTCACCTGTCAACACGGCGAATTCTCAAACATATCAAGGGTCGGCAACGTCCATGTTACTCCTTTGGAGTTGCATGCGCCTATAGGCTGCGGTGTCCGCTTACCATCAGGCGGGCCGTACGCTTGTTTCCACCGACGTTGTATAAAATAAATAAATGCTGAGTTTTTACACTGCTCCGCTACTCTGAACAGCGGCGCTACCACGAATTTCGAAAGTCGAAGTTCGTAATACATGCATCCCTGTCACTCGATTAGGGGAGTGCGATAGAGATGGAAATACCCGAACTTCGACTTTCGAAGTTCGTGGTAGCGCCGCAGCTCTGTTGGATACTCACCCTTACAGCCGGGCGCGATCATATATTATGAACTATCTTTGCAATACTACATTTAATACTACATACATTCTTAAATCGCACTGCGAGTAGTAGTCCAGGCAATGAACTGACATCTTGTATGGAAAAAATGTCAATTTTGGAAATAATTTATAATAGCTTATTTTTTATGTATAACGGATATATTATCAATTAAATAGTTACCCAGCGACAAAATCCGACAAAATTTCAGACATCGAAAAAATGATAAGTTAACTGGCTTCAAAAAAGTCAGTAAAAATATTAATAAATGTTTTTGTCTTTATTTTGGTTCATTTACATTTGCTCTATAATATTCAAGATAAATCGTACAAAAAAAGATAATGCATGCTTCATTTAAATCTACATAACTACTTCCGGGTGGAAAGATTGTCGGATTCTTGACTAAATCATCTTAGAATAACATTTTCAAATGAAATCAACAAAAAAAACGCTATTATAAATTAATGTTTTTCAAAACCGTATTTTGCCTGGAGTATAGGTAGGCATTAGGAGTCACAGAACGGACAGCTGGGCTGTTATTCGGAACGCGCTTATGCGCCCCACCTCACCCGTCACGCCTAACGAAACTAGACCTCTGATTACGCTTAGTTACTACGAATTGCGGCGTCAAGATATGTTTGTGAATGGTGAGGTGAGGCTAAAACAAGTTACATAGTAGCGGGGCTGGGGATAAATTTATATTGAACTAGCTTCTGCCCGCGACTCCGTCCGCGTGGAACTCGTTTATATCGCAGCTCCATACAAACTTCAACCCCCCATTTCATCCCCTTGGGGGGTGATTTCGGGGATGAAAACTATCCTATGTCCTTCCCCGGGATTCAAACTATCTATATACCAAATTTCATCCAAATCGGTTCGGCGGTTTAAGCGTGAAGAGGTAACAGACAGACAGACAGACAGACAGACAGACAGACACACTTTCGCATTTATAATATTAGTATGGATTGTTGCTCGCTCGTCCGCTCTGACACCCGGCGATAGTAAATTGCTTTCAGCGAGGTTGGCACACTTAATTAGCCAAGCCCATTTACATATCACAAGCTAGGCCATTGAAACGCATTTTGATCCGAAAATCCATTAAAAATAATCTATAGTTTAAAAGTCTCCACTCAATCGATATAGTGAGCTTTTAAATGGTAGAGCACGCTTGCAGAGAAGTATTTCTTACATATCTGGTAATTTACTGGAGATCCGACGACACTCAAGAATTTTATGGGGAATATTTTCCAATGTTACCCATTGAAATCGGGAATATGCCCCGGAACGGAAGGAACATCGCTACTGTTGGGAGTGGCAAAATTCTTGTGCAAATGAGCTGTAGGTATGTGTGACAAAGACAACCAGAGTGCGAGAAAAAGCGAGAGTAGGTATGTCGCGGCCGTCTCATGATAGACGCGCTGACAACCCTAGACTAAGTTTTACTTTTCTGAATGCCTTAGATTGTAAAATTGTTGATATGTTTTTTTTATATATTTTGTACTATACTTGTTTGCTGTGGCTGAATAAAGTTATTATCTATCTATCAATCTACCTTATAGCAGACAGTCATAATAACACTACTAGTTCAGTGGTGTTGTGTCCTGATGAGTAAGGTCGGTCGCCAGAGCTCCCAGGAATGCGAATGTTAAAGGTGACCTGCATAATTAGTCTCTAGCTATCAACAGAACCAGCCCTCAAGTCATTTCATTTCTGTGATGGTAAGTAAAAACAACTACTATTCAGGTTGTTAGCTTAGGTGACCTCACACCGCGGCAGCTCGATGACAAGTGGAAGCGCTCCCAGCTCGTCAGGCCCCGTAGCATGGATGGCGTTATCACGCGATATGTGACAGGATAGGCGCGTCGTCTCGTTCTATCGAACGGTGTCAGCCAGGGACGGAAGCTCTATCCTATCACTTATCGCGTGATAACGCCATCCATGCTACGGGGCCTGTACGTCTAGCACAACTTGGTGACAAGCCGCTTCTCGCGCGACTGAGCGTCCCCTGTCTCATTCGCACCGTGCAAATTCGAAAGAGGAGGGTAGATCTTTCTCGACTCGCGTCGCGGCGCGGCGTCAGTTGTGCTAGCCCCTCTGGTCACGAATGCTGCCCTCGCTCGTATTTATCTGTAGTGCGCATTCACTACAGTTTCAATAAAAGGTCGGCAACGGTTGTGACTCTGACGTGGCAAGTGACCAGATGCTACGGTGTCTGTTTACCGTTAGGCAGGCCTGCCAGCCAGCCACTGTCGTGGTATAAAAAGTGACAGACATACAACGAAGTGATCCTATAAGGGTTCCTTTTTAACTCCCGACGCAAAGAGAGGGGTGTTATAATATAAGTTTAACGTGTCTGTGTATCTGTGTATCTGTCTGTGGTATAGCTCCCAAATTGATGGACCGATTTGAATACGGTTTTTTTCGTGTCATAGATAATTTTATCCCGAGTGTTCTTAGCCATGTTTCATGAAAATCTGTTTAGCCGTTTTTGAGATGTTGGACTTTGAAATGAAACGGGGGGTTTTTCAACTTTTCTAAGTTGTAGTTATTTCCTGGCGACGATCGCTGTAGCCTAATAGTTGGTATAGTGACCCTGCCTACGAAGCCGGGGGTCTCGGGTTCGAATCCCGGCAATGGCATTTATTTGTGTGATGAGACTATGTGTGTATAGACTCAAATCAAAACTGATTCGTGACGCACTTTACTCCGTCGACGAGTTTTTTCATACGCCTGGATGATTCACCTGGTCACTTACCCAACAATTATAATGTAATTTTAATAGCATAAATAAGTATTCCCTAATGTGTATTTGTTTTTTAATATTATTATGCAATGGAAAATTTAACCTATAATTATACTGTAGCATAAGAGGCGACAACTATATTAATAAGTAAGAAATTGACATGTAAAATATTATTTTATAAATAAATGATTGAATTGAATTGAATTGAATTGAGCAGGTTTTTTTCCTGAGTTGTGGGAGATGTTTTGTCGTCTTTGAGTATTTATTAATCAAGGATGTGTATCATCTAGTACTTAAGTATAGGCTTTGCTTAGTTTGGGACACGGTCGATTCGTGTAAGATGTCCCAAATGTTTATCTATTTATTTCCTTTCGAGGGTACGGAACCCTAAAAATACGAGTGAATTATACCTGTGAACATTCGTGTCGATGACACACTTGGTGCAAGCGGAGTGTTGGCAGATGGTGCATGTCCTCAGAGGAGACAGGAGTCGCGCCGTCTCCCCGCAGACGAGGCAAGTTCGCGGGGCGGGACCTTGCGCTGACCGACGCATCCCTGGGAACAAAGTACTTCTTGAAGCCGGAACCTCACTGCTGCGCACGCTACGCACGCGCACGCTATACACGTCACCCACGTGGGCCCATTAGTCTAGCTGCGTGTGTTGACATTTCCACAGCAACCAATGTACGCACACGCTAAACACGTCTCCCACGTGGGTACATAGATCAGCTGCATTGCATGTATCCACATTTCCCACTGCGGCGCACGCGGCCTACGCTACACACGAAACGGGGTTTGTGCGGCGCAGTTGGGGCCACCTTTCCACTGCAACCCACGTTCGTAGCGTGGACAGCGTGGGTCGCAGTGGAGCTTCGCCTGCCACGCGCGCTAGCGTGTGCGGGGAGTCGCACTTCGGAACAGGCCACGCGTGTATCAGTGACGTCATTTCGTGCGTAGCATGCTCCTACACTGCTGTGGAAGTATCTACCTACATTTAAATACGAAGCTTTTTTGTACCCACGTGCGTAGCTCGACCGTGCTCAGCAGTGGGGTTCCGGCTTTACTTTACGTCACACACACACCTGTCGGACAGTTGCGAAACTTTACAAAAATGAGATTTTGATCTACCTGACGTGCATTGCACCGTTATGGAATCGATCAGCCCAGCCAGCATGATAGGTTTTATCGTCACGTTATACGGCGAAAATGTACTGAGACATCACGTAAAACGTAACGATAAAACCTATCGTGCTACGGCCTCAGGCCTCAGCTGGCCATAAAGAAGTAAACACCACCGCCCGCTGCTCGAGCGAAAAACTCCACTCCATGGTCAGGGGAAGAGGTAAACTTGTGTACTCACACAACAATGAAGAAAGCGACCAGGACTCAGACCCCGTATTTATCACCCAAGGCTTTATCTCGGGCGTCACATGCCTGTCTGTTGATCTGAGAGATTCTTTATTTTACCGCCGTAGGTAGGTAAGTAGCGTAGCGGAAGTCTGTTTTAAAAGGTGTAGGCTCATTTAATGTATTCAAATCTAAATTAGCGCTTTTAATCTATGAACACTACCCTTTAAGAATACCTTAAGTTAGCACACACTTGAGTACTTACTAAATATTGTTGAAAGGCCTGTTTCTCTTTGAAATTTTACTCATGTAAGTGACTAAGTCTTTAAACTGAAACCGAAGTCTCTTTCTAACGAAAGGAGTTGAAAAGAGGTTTCCGCTTAATATTACAAGGTACAATTTGTTAATACAATGGTTCAGATAGAGGTAGTTTATACAGGATGTCCCACGGTACACGACATTAAGGAAAAGTTCCTATTATAGTCATCATTTGATATTTAACAGTTGCTTTTTGGTGAAGGAAAACATCGCGAGGAAAAGGTCTAATCCAAATAAGGTTTAGTTTTCCCTATGGGTTGGAAGGTCAGATGGCAGTAAAACTAGTGCCAACATCACCAAATCTCCTTTAGGTCACAACCGGGAATAACGCTAGAAAGATCAAAAAGCATTCAAAAATTTTAAAATCTTGCCTCATCTAGGAACCAAACCGACCAACGACGTGCAAATGTGACCGTCACAATAAAGATGGCAAATCGGAAGCGCGAACGATAAGGCATAATTTAATACCTCTTAATTAGCACTTTAATCTCTAAGCAAAGGAACACCGTGAAATTTCAGATTGAATCTTCATCGTTGTCTTGATGTCCCGGTTATTAATAAATAAATAATAATAAACTCAACTCAAACTCAAAACTCAAACTCAAAACTCAAACTTAAAACTCAAACTCAAAATGATCTTTATTGAAGTAGGCCTAGTAACAAGCACTTTCAAATCGTCAGTTATTTTTTTAAAGTATTTTATGAAACAAAAATAAAAATTAATTTAATATGAAGTAAAAATTGTATAGAAAATACTAGTGAATGTTTCTAGAAAAACAATCTAATGTCAAAAAACAAAATATAACGAGAATTAAATAATTAGTCTATTGATAAAAATTCAGTCACAATTAGTTCCATGGAGTTTTATCATTCATGTAGTCTTGTGTGCTATAATAAGCTTTTGAAATAAGTTTACGCCTCACATAGTTCTTGAATTTATTAATAGATAACTCAGTTCGTTTCCTGGAAGTTTGTTATAAAACCTTACACAATTACCCAAGAATGATTTTTTTATTTTTTGGAGCCGAGTGGTGGGCACGAGCTTATGCTTATTTCTAGTATTAACTATTTGCGTACAATCTTACACAAATCGACTTAGCCCCAAACTAAGCAAAGCTTGTACTATGCATCTTTGCATAGTACAAGCAATATTACTTGACTTTATTATTGAGATGAGTTAATGTGGACGACTTTTTATAAAACTGACATTGAAGTTGGATTCTTCTATCTTGGACGATAGGGTTGCTTTTTGAATGGACAAATAATCTCTAGTTATACGTACATACTTAATCAAATATTGAGAGCCATCAAACGGCACGAGCAGCGATGATCGATATTTTTGTGTTTCGACCTTCGAGACATTTTAGTAATCTTCCTTTTCTTAAATATACGTCTAAGTATCTCAAAAACAAAGCTAGCAGCCCCCCTACAAGTACAACACCCTTATCACTGGGAATTGAAATAAATGAACATCGCGGGACGGTCAAACGGTTTGCATAGTAAACAATTTATTTAGGGCGCTAGCTAGGTCAGCACAGGTCTGCAGATGTGTACATTATGTAGTAGGATAATGGGGTATACAGATTATGAGATTTTACCCCAATTTGTCAGTAAGTACAGCATGTCGAAGTCATAATTGGGTGTAGCGTACAGATGTAACCATCCGACCACATGTGCATGCAATTTCTCAGTACAACTCGTTTGATAGTTGGATCAGAAGCGCAACATGCCTTCAGACGATAGCAATTAGTCAGCTTCTGATAAATTGGGGCTGACAAATCATGACATGGTATACATGTCATGATTTGTCAGCCCCAATTCATATAACCCCATAAGTATATTATTTTTCTGCTCATGGGTCATTCGTAGTATTAAGTTCATATCTTTTCTGTAAACGTTGCCAATGTGAAGCCTAAGTTTTGGTTGGCCTCCTAATCCGCATAAACAGCATCTCCTCTTATTTAATTGAATGCGAAACGTACCCATACCATTTTTCATAATGAAATTCCATCAAATCTACCACCAGTATTGCCATTGAAATGAAACATTAACGTTTGTCGAAAAAAAAGCACTTAAGTAACAATTTTTTTTTTTTTGTTGATATATTATTTTTTAATTTATTTGCATTTTAAAAATTGAACCTTAATATTCTCAATGCTGACAATGGAAGGGTTCACTTTGACAGAGACATTTCTTGGTTGATTTGATGGAATTTAATAATGAAAAAAATATGGTATTGTTTAAACTTTTTGTACATTTTACGTATGTAGGCATTGGTGACGTTAGTGTATGTTTAGCGTTTTACAAGCGGCTCTAGTTCGTTAACAAAATCATTATCAAATAAATCAGAACAAAGTGTAACTTATAGTTAATCTGTGTTACATAAATGATTTGCATACTATGGCGGAACGAAATTCAATTGTATTGTTTCCCACGTTTTTTCAGTTATTCTTCCATGAATATTAATATTATAAATGCGAAAGTCTGGATGTTTGGATGTGTAGATGTTTGGATGTTTAGATGTTTGTTACTGAATCACGCTTAAACGACTCAACCGATTTGGATGAAATTTTGCAGGAAGATAGTTTATAGTCTGGAAAATATAGGGTAGTTTTTATCCAGGGTCCACGCAGACGAAGTCGCGGGCGGAAGCTAGTAAGCTCATAAAAATATGAACTATTCCTCAAAAAAAATGACGAATGGCTACATGGAACTTTTGAACTGCAGTGGAAAAAAAACCCTTTTACTAATTGGGCTATTATACGAAGAGCCAAGCGGCGCAGAGTTACGTAAAAAAGGTAAACGTCCGAGTGCTCGAAGCTGTACTAGTATATGGCATGGCATGGGCACTCTATGTCAAAGTGACATGGCTTAAATTCGAATGAAGAAAAATCCTCTTAGTTCGAATTTAACCCATATTGCTTTGATATAGTTTAGTTTAGTTTAGTTTATTTAATCTCATTATATAAATTTCACATAAGTACAGGTTATCTTATATTAGTTTTCATATAGCGATCGTTTACAAAAATACGCAATTTACTATTTGATTATATTATAGGTACACAATGGAAAACATTTCAATTTAAGATTAAAAAAATTATAATGAAAAATATTAATACGGTCATACCTAGATACAGGTAGGTACTATTCATTGCAATAGCCTTAATAAATAAAAATAAAAAATAAATCATGTCGTAAAAAATAATTATGAATAATATAAATTGCAGTACAAGTGGTACATATAAATAACCTTAAAAGATTTAGTAATGTCAACTCTTAATACCTACTAATAAATAATAAAAACTAATATGTCAAAAAATAAGATTAGCAAATTCACAATTATATTACTAGTCTATTTCTTAATTTCTATGAATTCTTTTACGGAGTAGAATGACTTCTTCAATAAGTGGTTTTTAAGTTTGCGTTTAAATGTTCCGTCGCAGCACTCGGTCTTTATCTCATCGGGCAGGTGCTCATAATACGTTGGTCCAATGATACGCGGATTTCTTTCGTGCAGAACTGTGCGACGCGGCACCGTCCGAAGTTTTCCCGTGCTGCGGAGGCACTTGCCCATAACTTCCACTCGCTTAAACTCAGCTAGATGTCTCCGCGTGAACATAATGATCTCGTAGAGGTAGTGGGAGTAGTGTGTCATAATCCTGTGTTCCACAAACAACTCTTTGCACGACTGTCGCTGATTCAAGCCAAGCATAACACGCACTGCTCGTTTTTGCATAAGCATGACTCTGCCAGCGTCAGTCGAGTTCCCCCACAGGATTACGCCGTATGTCATAAGCGAATGGAAGTGGGCAAAGTATGCTTGCCTCAGCGCATCACAAGAAATCAACGGTTTGAGTTTGCGTAAGGCAAACACCGCACCGCCCAGCCTATCACACAGAGAATCAACGTGTGGTTTCCAACTCAAAGTTGGGTCCAAAGTGAAGCCTAAGAATTTGCATTTATCACTCATTGGAATGTTGCACTGCATGTTGGTATTTGATGGGCACCTACCCGAGAAAAGCATGATGTTCGATTTAGTCACGTTTAGTACGAGTCCGTTTGCCGAGAACCATCCCTTTAGCTGATCACATGCCGTATTGATCTTTTCGTTCAGTTGAGCGTACGTACGCGCACTCACTACTACTGTGGTGTCATCGGCAAACAGAACGACTTCACCTTCCGTTATTTATGGCGGATGGTAAGTCGTTTATAAACGCTAAAAATAGGGTATAGAGAGTGCCCATGCCATATACTAGTACTGCGTCGAGCACTCGGAAGTTTAACCTTATACACTTCCCGTAACACCGACAACATTTTACACGTAAATGTTCCATAGAGGAGTGCAATATAGATATATTAATAAAAGCTATAATAAAGAATATTAGAATACCTTGAAGATCGGAACCCGTGGAAATAAATTGTATGTTTTTAATAATTTTATTTTGTAATTTTCATATTTTATATAATTTATTAAGTATCTTGTTTTACTAATATATATATACAATACTAACTTATATTATTTTTAACTAATAATCTTCTAACTAATAATTTTGTAATTGGTTATTGAATATGTAATTTAATGTAGGTACCTACCTATGTAGAAGAGATTGTAAAATCCAATTATGAAAATAAATGATATGAATATTGTTTTTTATTTATTGAATAGGTATACTTAGTTCAGAGCCTTATAATTATATCTAGTGCACGCAAAAAGAGGAAATAGTGGACTAGGTACCTACTGTGGCTCGAAATTCAAGTTTTTGTATGGGCAGCGCGCTAGCCCGCACACGGTCTTAATCTATGTCCGAAATAATATTAACAAAGTATTTAATTTGGCGGAGGAAATAGGGGACTTCCGCGGCTTAAAATGTAAGATTTTGTATGGACCGCTAGCCCATATTTTCCTCAGTATCTAGAGCCTAGGAACAGATATTAGTGCAAGGCTTAACAAACTTAACTCATTGGAACTTTGTTGCTGCGGAAAGTCATTACGAAGTAGGCGTCGCTTGTTTTCACTTCCACGAAAGTTTGATATCTTCAGGTAAGCCGTAGGAATCTCTAAGTTATATCACTACTGCAGTTACATCTGACTAAGCGAATCTAAGGTAATTAAATCATTTTTTTAAAGTAAGTAAGTATGTAGAAGTGTGTGATGAGTTGACGGGCGATAGAGGGTATGGAAGAAAAAAACATGGCTGCGCCGACCCCAAGTAAATGGGACAAGGGCAAGCGAATGATGAGGTATGTATTCTGTAGCATAATGCACCTGACAATTGAGTATAACCAAGATGCTAAATATGATAAGAGAGGTAGGGTAAAAGTCATTTCGCTAATATTTGAGGCAGCCCAGCCGGAGACGCCTACCTCCACTTTACAGAAGACCGCTAAGAACACCACTACTTACTTTGTGGGTAAGTATTTGGTGTTGTATTTGTGGTGGTGACTAAGGTCGCCAAAGCTTCGGACGATGCACTGTGTTGAGAGTCTGGCACCTGCATCTGTCTCTAACTGTCAACACAACTTATCCTCAAATCAATAAGGGGTCGGCAGTGAACTTGAAGTTCTTCTGGTGTTGCAGGTGTTCACAAGCGACGGTGTCTGCTTCCCATCAGGCGGGCCCTATGATTGTTTGTCACCGTCGTTGTATAAAGAAAATAAATACCACAGGAAAGTCGGTATACCTTCAAGTCGCGCGACGAGTCGTCCCACGCGTCGCGCCTCGACCTCATCGACCTTCTCCGCCCGTCGCACGACTGCCGCGATGGCCTCCCGCTCTGTCGGCGTAAGCGGAGGCTCGCTTCGGGCTGCACTCCATCCCGTTCGGAGCCTGAAAGATATCTCTATTAAGGGGATGCTTTGATTCGAGCCGATTCGCGAAAACCACGAGACACGTTTATGTCGCGTATGCCTTCCGCGGACGAGAAAATCAAATGCAAAACTGTAAGGGCACGATAAATACCTAACTTAGTGAAGTTTTATTCATATTTCATTATGTGACATTTTAGTCAAGGTAAAATATGATGATATAAACTTGATTGTGTCGTTAAAAATGTATTGTTAGAGTAGGCTGAGACAAAAAAGGAAAACAAAGGCTTAGTTAAAAAAGTATCGATTTAATCAGATAAATAATCATAATAATAATTGTAGTCGATAAGTTATCTGAAAATCACTTTTTATTGTTTCCTAATCTATCCAAAATATGACATATTCCAATTCCCGGCCTTAATTTAGGAGGATGTAAATCATCATTGCTTGAAAGACGTAGGGCACGGTATAATGTCATCTCAAGTCAGATTCATAGGTACTTATCTGACGTGGCGCTCTCTGACGCCTCTGACGCCTGTCACAAAACGGGTCACATCAGATGAGTGTAAAGATTTTGAAACTATCTGTCTGTATGTTGGAGCAGCCTATTGAAAAACCGTCTTTGATACGCGGTGCGTCCAGCGACGTGGCACGGGGCAATATGGATCATGCGTAATCATGGATAAAATCGCGCACGTTTATTGTATGTACATAAACTACTGTTCCTCCTGTCCTTGGTCCTGGTCCTTCATGTCAGAAGATCGTGGACATGGTGGAATGCAAGTCTCCATCGGCTCCAGTCAGTTGCAATGTTGGCGACGGTGTACAATTTTGATGTGTCTGGGTTCTCTAATTGGTCCGACCATCTATTGGATGAGCGGTGTCTGTGTTCCCAGAGATGACTAGGTTTTCGAAGCTGTCGTCTCCGCGTCTCACTATGTGTCTTAAGTATCTAGCCCTGAATCTAGAATTGACACGAGTTTTTCAATTTTCCACTACGATCGGATCGGATTTGGAATTTCGTTAGCGGACGTTTCCGCTTAATAAACAATTACTGTTTAAATTTTTGTTATCTACTTCTTCGTCGTTTCACTCTTGACAGAGTGGTCGTGGTCATAATTTCAGGTGTTGGTAGCAAGCTTCACAAGACGCCGCCATTCCTCTTTTACAGTCGCCTTCCTTATGCTTGCGTGTAGTGATTGCGTTAGTTATCTACTAAACAACCAGCTACTTGTGAATACAGCACAAGCCACAAAGTGCACCTAGTTGCTAAGCACCAGAATCGATACCGCTTACCGTCGTAATTGCAGTGTTATCAGTCGGTGGATTGAGATAGGTACGTCAATATCACAGGCACACCGCTGGGGTTCAAGAGTGTTGCTGGAAAAGCACTTGAAATAAATTACAAACGTATGTAAGCTATTATTCTTATTATCTTTTATAAATTTCCTATTTGGACCTTTATTCCTTTCAATGCTTTTGTGATACATTATTTTATACCCCTCTAAATAAAAGAATTTTATTCTGCAAGAAACATGCGCAATATTTTGAACTGACTCTTACAATTGATTACTTTGTTGTTCGTTATTTATTCAACTTCATTTTACCTACTGTAGTTCTCTTTTGACCATTGTATTATACATTACATTTAATACCGAAAAAAAGTTATATTTTCGATATAAAATACTATCCGGTATCCGGCCGGATACTATGCCACTATTCGGTATTCGGCCGGATATTAAAATTGTGGCCGGATAGGCCGGATACCGGATAGTGACCGGATATCCGTTGCATCTCTAGTTCAAACATACGGCTGTCAAGCGGCGGCGGTCTTGGATTCGAATCCCGGCGCGTACCAATGAGTTTTTCGGAACTTATGTACGGAATATTTACCGTCAGCTTTTCGGTGAAAGAAAACATAATACACAATAAGGTCTAGTATTCCCTCTGGGTTGGAAGGTCAGATGGATGTCGCTTTCGTAATACTAGTGCATATGCCAAATTGTGGGATTAGCTGTCAAAGCGGACCCTGTGTTTATTGCAAAAAAATGACAGCTAACGTCATCACTATATGTCACACACGCCGCCTCCGCGCCGCTATCCCGCGCGAATACCGGGCGAGATTTTGGTGCGACGTCCTCCGCCCCGCATTCGCTTTTCCGCAAAACCGCCTCCGCACCGCACCGCGCCGCGCCGCTGTCTGTGCGTTTGCAGCTTTAGGCAGAGGACACCTCCTCTCCTCTCTCTCCTGTACCTTTAGGCACTATGCAGATGTAGTTAGTGCATAATTATTTTCCATCGTATTTTCACGGAAACGTTCGTACGTGTCTTGCTATTTCAGTCAGTCTCAGTACAAAAAGTACTGAGGTTGACTGAAGTCATGAACCTTTCCGAGAAAATACGATGGAAAACAATTATGCACTACATCTGTAAATTATTCCGTGATTATACTTATAGTCAGTTTTGACATGTCTCATTTAATTTAATTTGACTGTAAACAGTTCTCATCAGTGTCGACGAAAATAGCATTCATCACAGGGTTGAATGGTAATTCCCCGGAGATGATTCGAACCTTGACGGGAATTGATTGACCGCCTAATTGCTCTGACGTCACAGATGCTCGCCCTTCAGTTCAACCTACCTTAATGATAGCTGGTGACATAGTGAAAATGTTGTGATAGCAAAAGTAAATAAATCAATAAATATTAGTCTCAGTAAGCTCAGTAAGGCTTGTGTTTTGGGTACTAAACGACAATATATTTAATAGATACAAATATATTACGAGAACAATATTTCTTTGCTATTCCGCTAAAAAAACGTGCTGGTCTATCAGTGAAGATAAGATGCAACTATTTGCGTATAAACATGCAAAAAATTACAGCAAACCACCACCAATATTGACAAAAACCTCGACACGTGATACAAATACTTAAATACCCGATAGTATGTAGAACCGACGGCCGTTGGGGAGGAAAGGTTCTCGGGTGGCGACCATGTACCAGAAGGCACAGCGTGGGTGGACCCAACCTGGTAAAGATCGCGGGAGTCCGCTGGTTGCGGGTGGCGCCGGATCGGTCATTGTGGCACTCTTTGAGGGAGGCCTATTTCCAGCAGTAGACGTATTTAGGCTGATATGATGATGATAAATATTTAAATACACAGAAAACATCCAAGACTCAGTAAAACTAATTCATGCTCAACACAAAGTATTTGCCCTTACCGGGATTCGAACCCATGAGATTCAGCTTCGTAGGCTGCAAAAGTAGCTTTGGTCAATACCTAAATCCAGTCCAGTCCAATTAAAAGTGTGGGCCGGACATGTTCAGACATTTTATAGCTTTTAGAACAAATGTTAAACTTAGTTCAGAACGTTTAGTGTGGGAGTCATTTTCGGGTCAATAATAAAGGTTTTTCATAAGAAGGCTAGAGTTCAGATTACGTACATTATTACGCGTTAATACGTACACAGGACATTGTTCTACTAATGCTACAATACAAACGAGTTCCGGGCGTAGTCGCGAGCAAAAGCTAGTATAAACTAAATGAGAGCTGAATTTAAAACCTGTTTATAACATTCGAGTTTCCAGGTAATAAGCAGCAAGCTCTTAGCTAGATATTAACAAGTTAATTCGAGTTCAAACTATGATTTAATTACGAAACTTGGCTCGTTTGAACATAAGGTTACTGTTCATGCTTGCAAGGGCATAGTACCTAATTAACTACTTAAATACTAGTGTTATTATTATTATTATCGTATTGACGAGAGACATCATTCTGATCTTGACACGTTTTATTGTTATTGACCCTGTACATCTCTGACAATATAACATTAATGTTCCTTTTTTGTTTTGACGCTTAGAGACCGTCGTATACATCTCTTAGAATAATTATTAATTGTATTTGGACGCTCAGAGACCTTATACATCTCTGGAATACTGAATAATATCATTAACTTCTGTTAATGCTGGATACAGATCTTATATCGAATGTAATGGTCATATTTTGCAATTTTGTTTTGTTTACATTAACTTAGTGACATTTAGTTTGTTAACCTTTTATATATCATTTTAAATTATTATTGTGTAAGATTACTATTTTATTGTAAATTACCGTTTGACATGTAAAAGTGCCCTTGTGGCCTATTTGCAGAATAAATAATTGATTTGATTGATTTGATTTGAGTCGTTGAAGCTACTTTGGTGCCACCTGTCTTTAGAAAGAGATTTAAGTAGCTGAAACAATTGTTGAACGGGCGAGCGAAGCGACCGAAGCTCTTCGTTTCAGTTGGGGCAACAATTATTTTGTATGTCCGGATGTCAGGCTGTTCGACTGTTCTCCTCTACATGTCGCACTTCTCAACCGATCCTCGTGATTTTTTGTGAGCAGTCCTTAGTCCATTCAGTTTTAGGAAAAACAAAACAGACTCGCGATTTATACAGCTCAAGAAGCACGCTAGCACGCTAGCTAGTACTATAATCCCGATACCTAGGGCAAATAATTGTGTGATAAGCATGATAATTGGTTTCTGAGAGTTGGATGTTCTCAATGTATTAACAGTACGGGATACGGGTACGGGATTTGGGTCGGCGGCTTAGGGATAGGGGCTGTGATCCTCGTTCCGGACCGTTCCTGGCTCAACAGATTTCTTTGGCCATTCAGCGTGGCAAAGACGCCGCCAATGTCATGGGAACTTTCGGGCCACCAACGACCCGGCGCGGTTCTTTTTCTTAGTTTAGGTTATATAACGTGTTATTGACGAAGCCTGTTGCGGATTCTATAATTGTACCTAGGGGGATGTTTGTTTGTACGCAATTGACGAAGCCTGCGTTGCGGATATTTTTATGTACCTAATCATGCTTGTTTATTAAATAAAATTTTATTGGATTAACAGTAAATATGTCTATGTATATCCTACTATCCTACCAATGGATTGTGGATTAAAGAAAGGGAAGCCAGGTCAGTTCCTGGGGCCCTGTTTGAGCTTGATGCTGGGGCCCGGCCTGTGGGTTTTGAGGAATCTCGACGGGTCTGGTGCCAACTAAACCGGATCAGGACAGGGGTCGGAAATTGCGCATCTCTTTGGTGCAGATGGGGATGGTGCGAGTCAGCGGAATGCCAGTGTGGCTGTCCAGATCAGACGGTACACCATACCATCTTTTGAGTGTCCCATCAGCAAATTTAGCGGGAATTCGGCTGATTTCAAGACTCTCGACGGATGCAGTTGCTTACTTAAATCTAATATCATAAACATTTAAGTAGATACATTTTATGCCATACGATAAATAAATAAACCAATGCGAAAGTTTGGATGTATAGTCTGGAAAGAAGTCGCGGGCGGAGGCTAGGCTATGAAATATATCGTCACCTTCTATGGGGTGTACGTAAAGTGTAGGTACGCTGACTGAAATATATAGGTACACATTAGGGAGCTCAAAAATAACCAAACATGCACTCTAACGCCTGAACAATACAGTCGTGTTCAGATATATCCGGGTGCTGCCTGTAATAGCAATAAATTTAAAGGATGACTCCATAGAATATCCGCAGATCCTATATCGGCCGTAACTCATTCTGACGGTAATGTCAATAAAATATAATTTCTCACTTTATCGCGGGCATCATATCGGGCAATCGTCTGGCTGGACGGTCGGTCTCGGTGCACGACGGTCGGTCTCGGTGCACGACGGTCGAGCAAGTTTTTCTGGTTGTTAGTCGGTCCCGCTACGCCCGGACACAACACATTACTGATCTAGATTCAGTGAATGAATCGGAACTATCGCGGCGACGACAGTACCTATATTCATTCATATTCATTTATTGCGATCATGTTCATTATATCTTTTTTTTTTAGGGTTCCGTACCCAAAGGGTAAAAACGGGACCCTATTACTAAGACTTCGCTGTCCGTCCGTCTGTCTGTCACCAGGCTGTATCTCAAGAACCGCGATAGCTAGGCAGTTGAATTTTTCACAGATTATGTATTCCTGTTGCCGCTATAACAAAAACCGGACAAGTGCGAGTTTAACTCGCGTGGTGAGGGTTCCGTATATAGTCTAAATATCATAAGTGTTTTTTTAATCGGACGTAAAAATTGCTATGCTCAATCATCAGGCGCTCCATACAAAATACACAATAATATTGAGAATTTTCCCGTTACTTTGAATACTCAAACTTCTTATAGGTTTTCCTGTAATCTTTAGGCAAGGAACTATTTTCCATATTTTTTTCAGAATTTTAAGCCTAGTAGTTTCGGAGATAAGGGGGGGGGGGGGGAATGGTCAATTTTCGTCGTTTTTTCTCAATTACTTCAAATCTGTTCAGAATTTATTAATTTACTTTACGCGTCCATCTTTGGGTCACCAATTTACATATGTTTACCAAATTTCAACTAAATCGGTCCAGTAGTTTCGGAGCAAATCGGCTGTGACAGACGGACAGACACACGAGTGATCCTATAAGGGTTCCGTTTTTTTCCTTTTGAGGTACGGAACCCTAAAAATACTAAAAACAAAATAAAATAAATATTTAAGGGGGGCTGCCATACAACAAACACGTTTTTTCTGTCCGTCTGTCTGTCACCAAGCTGTATCTCAAGAACCGTGATAGCTATAGCTATATAGCTAGACAGTTGAAATTTTCACAGATTATGTATTTCTGTTGCTGTTATAACAAAAAATTCTAAAAACAATACAAAATCAATATTTAAGGGGGGCTCCCATACAACAAACGCGTCTTTTTTTCTTTTTTTTTTGCTGTTTTTATAGATAATGGTACGGAACCCTTCGTGCGCGAGTCCGATTCGCACTTGGCCGGTTTTTTATTAATAATTTTATGTATGTATAACGGCCGTCCCACGAAAACAGATAATGGGGATAATATCGGACGTTTGTCAGTCCCTACTACAGGCTGAGAGAATACTTAGGTAGTCAAAATACTACTTTGAATTGGCCCCAGTGCCAGTGTTTCAAAATAATTTAATTCGGAAAAAATAGTTGTGATCCATAAGTAATTTCACATCACGATATCGTAGCATCATCATCCTCCTAGCGTTATTCCCGGTTGTGCCCCTAAAGAAGCCGGGAGCCGCTTTGACACCTAATCCCAAGATTCGGCATAGGCACTAGTTTATATTATCGTAGCATGTAAGTCATTAAATATCTTGGTAGAACACTGGGCACATTTTGTCTTAGTAATTGATAGTTTCTTTGTTTTCCGGGAGTATTTTATTAAAACCGGATTTCTTTGTATTTATAAATCTAGGTACATTAATAGTATATATTCCAGTTACTTAAAATAACCCACGCAAACTGTTACTTAAAAAAAAGAGTTTTATTTTGTTAAACCCCTTGCAATTGATTGGTTAATAATACACCGTATCATTTATTGTTCCTATTAGAGCCTTATCACACTTGCGATTTGCGAGCGTGTTTTCTATACAATTATCAGTCGCGGCGAACACGCTGCGTGATCGCCTTCATACAAAATACGCTTGGAAATCGCAAGTGTGATAAGGCTCTAACAGGCAACACCCCGTATGCGAGCATCTTGTTTGCTCCAATATATCTCATGACAACTGTATATTTTAGCATTGAGATACGCGGAATTACAATCGGCCATGACCCAGTGCAAGTGGTGATATAAATAGAACATTAATGGAGCCGTTTGATGCCTTAACGAAGGAAGGCTCCAGAAAAAATGCTGCCGGGAAACTGAATTATGAGAACTGTTTAAATTCTAAGCAGATATACACATTTGTGGGAGCAGAAAGATTACTTGGTCATTTCCAATAAAGTTTGTAGTAATTACACCTCATTCCGTATTACTTTTTTTTTCTCCATCATGACAGTCTTTATATACAGGGTGTGTGTGTTAGATAAATTTTATCCTGAATATTAATACAATCGATAAATATAATAAAATAGGGTGTGTTTGTTTTTTTTAATTTTAGTTGGTTCGAGTCCCGGGCGAGGCAAGCGAGTTTTAGAAAATCTTTGAATGCAGTTTTGTTTCTTTTTCAAAATAAAGGAATGTCTCCTTTAAGTAAAATGAGCTAGCTCAAGGATTTAAGGTAGTTTCCCTCCAGGGCCCGAGTTAACTTTCCACCCTGTATATATATTATATTATTAACAAAAACAACAATGAAAAAAAAAAAAACGGAAAAGAAAATACAAACTAACTTATACTAAGTAAGGTATGTGAACCTAAACGAAACTAAACTGCACGAAATTGCGCAACACGTCGCAGTAATTGTGTGTTTTGTAGTTTTATTAATAAGTTTATATTGATATGTATGTTAGTCTTTAAGGTATTTGTAATATGGGCCTTGTTGCCTGATTTACATAAATAAATAAATAAACCATAGGTATATAGAAAATTGGAATTTTAACAGAAGATGTGTCTATCTTTCCTCGTTTATCTAGGATATCAAAAGGAAATATTGTACTATCGACAACACAGCTAACTGACCATCCATGCACTTTATGTGCATTGTAATAAGGTTCTATAAATACAGGATCACGTTTGTATTTCGATCTTTAAGTGCCTTTCAAACAACAATACCTACCAATTGTTTTGCGTTTAAAAATAGTTTTATATTAAATTACGATTGTTCTAGTCTTATTTGGAATGGGGTCAATGATATACAACTTAACATTCCCTCTTTTGCCACCAAGTTTTTTGTAATGTTTTGTGATTATTTAGACTTAACAAAACTATTAATTATAATCAAACCTCAAGTATCAAAAAAATAATAATGTTCATATGAAATACAAAATATGATGACCACAATTAACAAGAGAAGCGTCGTTGTAATTTAGAACTAGTCGATGTCGATTCTCATCCATGTTGCTGACAGTTTAATTACATGCCTTGTCTGTGAAACGTCAGCTCGACTTTACATTAAGGAACATATACATATGTGTCGCTTAACTTCAAACTCAGATAAATCCATTCGACCCTTTCTGCAAATATCTACCCTATTATCTTTTCATAATACCAAAATCGCATGATCTGACAGATGGATTTACCTGAGTCTGAATTTAAGCGACTCATATAGGATCCCTTGAGACCTACTTAGAGGTTTAATTTTAGTGGTGATGGTGGTTATTTATTTATTTAACTTCATCGAAGTGCATGTATCATCAATATCGTCGTCACCATTATGATATCAGCCGAAAGATGTCCACTGTATGTAACAATCTAATCAAATCTGTATACTGTAAGAAAGGGGATGTCTAAAATAGTAAAAATTCGTTCATCAATCATTGGTAGAGCGAAAAAGATGACAATCCTCAAAAGTACAAACCAACTTTTTAAATTCCAATATCCTATCCATCCCTCCGTTTCGCCTGGGAGAATTTAATCATAATAACTTGAATGATGGATTGTGTTTGCATACATACGTTTCATTTTTCCTTTAATCATTTTCAAGTTATTCCGGGCTTCAATTTGGATCATTTCTTTCGTATTCCCAGTTCAATCTGTTTCGCGTTTGTTCTGCCACGGTAAGGCTATTAAACATTGTAATTTGCCACAATAAACTGAACGATTTCTGTCTCTTTCTAATTATATCTGCGTCTCTGTCGGTTGTTGTGGCTTGTGACAAAATGCAAGGTGTACTTTTAGCTAGCTAGCCCTGCGAATGAGTGGTTACGAATTATAATATAAGGTATTAAGTCCGCCTTTTGTATATTCGTGGTTTTTACAATAAAGAAGAAAAAAATTAAAGAGATGCTTATGCAACTTGCATTTAAAAGTTAATTTGTTTTGAGCTTGCCTGACTAAGAGGGAGATCGTTCCATATGCCATTGCCTAAACAGCGAAAGAATTAGAGAGAAACCTGGCACAGAAATACTGAAGAGAACCCTACTTATGTCGAACCAATTCTACCAGAAATCCTAGCAGACCGAGCTTTAATGTTGCAGATTTCTAGTAAGACCAAGTCGTTTGGGCTGGTTTTCCACCCTAGGGCCATCCCAAGAAGGCATCATTATTAATTTTTCAAAGTTATTTTAATTACAATTGTTACATTACACAACCATACGGCTTCACCATAGTGTAAGTAACAACATTCATACGAGTAAATCGCTCACGAGTAATCGCTCTTCCTCCATGCAAATTAGGATTATTATTAAAGCGATGAACAAGAATAGACCTCCGGTACCAACACAACCAAATAACGATAAAGGAAAATGTATATTACGGAATTTTCAAGAAAGCGAGTTTACTGAGCCGATAGTCAATGGGTTTTAACATGAGCAATTAATTAAGGTTAATTGAACATCGTTGTCCCATTATTGCATCAGCAGTAAAGGGCTGATTGATTTAGTTCTAATTTTAGACTAATTATCCATGTGTGCGACAACCTATAATTGTAATAGGGTTGGAGTAGGGGAAAGCTTGTACGGGCGTATGTCCCGCGCGGTCTGGTAAACAGCGGCGCTACCACGAACTTCGAAAGTCGAAGTTCGTAATACATGCATCCCTGTCACTCGAGTAAGGGAGTGCGATAGAGATGGAAATACCCGAACTTCGACTTTCGAAGTTCGTGGTAGCGCCGCAGAGGGGCTACCGTGAAACGAAAACAAACTTCGTTCATGTATCTCTCTCTCTGTCGCTTTATGGGTACACAAGGTCATTTTATGAGGCTAAGGGTGGGTAGCACAAAAAAAAAAAAAAAAAAAAATTGAATTTTTGAATTTTTTGAATTTTTTTTTAGCACCAAACCGTCTGTAATCGTGAGCGTTGTCCGTTAAAATCTGAATGTATGGAAAGTTTGTCCAGTTTCTATGGGGTGACAGCTGCCGGCGCCGTATTTAACGTTGGCCGATCTGTAATTGTAAGTTGGTGCAACCCAAGATGGGTTCAACTCTGGAACTAAGCGACCGAAAATTCAGAAAATAAAGATACCTGGACTATAATAGATGAAATATTTGACATTTGTACCATTTTAATATTATTTCAATTGTTCCTTATTATTATTTTTGTTTTTTCACTTTGCAATGTACGGTCGAGGAAATTGAATGTTTGGCACATGTCAACTCTATTAGAATGACGTTAAGGTCCAAAAGTGCTAAACATTCAATTTCCTCGACTGTACATATTTAGATTTTTGACTTTCATTTATATTATTGTTATTCTTATACACTGACGATCTTTTTGTGAATACATGCTATTTAATTTTCAAAAAATGACATGTCAATTTTCAAAATGAAATAAATGAATCTAATCTAATAAATAAAGAAATGATAAGAAATACTGCGCCAAAAAAACGAATTGCATGGCTGTTTTCAGCTCGAAATACGTCGGTATCATTTTGTGCAAAACTCATTTATATACCCATTTTCGCATTGTTCCGTGTGCGCGTGATTTTTGTTACAACCCCGAATTTAGCTACTGGAGTCTGGATGCATAAAAAAAAATGCTGACATGCCAGCTGCATGCAATCCTTACTAATATTATAAATGCGAAAGTGTGTGTGTTTGTTTGTTTGTTCTTCTTTCACGTCGCAACGGAGCGTCGTATTGATGTGATTTTTTGTATGGAGATAGTTTAGAAGCTGGAGAGTGACATAGGCTACTTTTTCCAGCGGGAAAACATCTGATTCCCACGGGAAAATTCAATATGTTACATTTTCCTATAACCACGCGGGCGAAGCCGCGGGCATCAGCTAGTACTGTATATATTTAAACATGTCCCCGTATGACCTGCGTGCACGAGGTAGGTGGAAGCCACACCGGAAGCGGATATCACAGGCGATAACGTCGCGAGCAAGGTCGAGGCTGCGCTTATCATCTCTTTGTTAGAACTGATACAAACCAACAATACAACACAACAACGTTAAGCGTTTTACACGGCACAACAACTACTTTGCGACCAGTGTAGCTTAGTGGGCAGTTAGGGCAAATATTAGAGCGATGAGCATGACTAGTTGTTTAGAAGTCATAGATTTTCTCTATGTATTTAGTTTAAAGTAATATTCATAGAAATAGCTTGAGTTGTTTACTCCTACTATCCTACTATAATATTATAAATGCGAATGTTTGGATGTTTAGATGTTTGTTACTCAATCACGCTTAAACGGCTCAACCGATTTGAATGAAATTTTGCATTAAGATAGTTTATAGCATGGATTAAAATATACAATAGTTTTATCTCGGGTCCACGCAGACGAAGTCGCGGGCGGAAGCTAGTCCCTACTGTAATATTATAAATGCGAAAGTTTAGATGTTTGGATGTTTGTTACTCAATCACGCTTAAACGGCTTAACCGATTTGGATGAAATTTTGCACAAAGATAGTTTATAGCCAGGATTAAAATATAGGATAGTTTTTATCCCGGACGCAGACGAAGTCGCGGGCGGAAGCTAGTAGAAGTATATTTTTGCAGTGCCCTAGCAGGGTTCATGTTCTGGACAATAATCATACAGAAGACCCCATCCCCTGTACAACATGCTAAATAAAGCAATAAATGAATAGTGAATTATGAACTTTGTATAAGTACATATATGAATATATTGTTCGTAATAAATAATAAATGTCTGCCTTAATAAATGTACTATGAAAACGGAATGATTAAGATATTTGTGACCTATAGGTACTGAAAGCCCGCGTGAAAATGATAACTTCGCTATCAATTGTGACGATTGAAACGTACATTTGTTTATGAACACTAGGCAGCTTTGGTATATCTTGTGGCAGGGTGCCAACTGACAAGCGACCTTTAAGCCTGCATCACACCTGGCGCGGCCTGGCCGCGGCGGGCAATAGTAAGACTGGTCATTATCTGTCAAATTTACTATTGACCGCCACCTCAGGCCGCTCCGTCTGTGAGAGGCCTTATGAAGGAGGAGTTCTGGCCGAACGGGGTGTACTTTTCCGGTGATTAGGCGCATGCCGCTCGTCGCCGTCTTAGCGTGATATTTATTTATATTAATTTATTTGAGTGAGGCAATAAAGCTCATATTTACAAATACCTTACAGACTAACATACATAACAATATACAAAACTTATAACATAACACAAAAACACGTTACGGCGACGCGCGGCGCAAGTTCCGGGTGTCAAATAGTTATTGTGTTACTTATAATTTTTGTATATTGATATGTATGTTAGTCTGTAAGGTATTTGTAAACATGGGCCTTGATGCCCGAGACAAATAAATAAATAATCTGTTGCTGACCGTACCAGATCCATAAATATTCAGAACGCCTGCATTACAGCCACTAATGGTCACCACTAAATGCAGCCACTAGTAGCGAGCGCGAGCCACTCCCGCAGGCTTCGGGAGACGCCAATAAAAGCTCAGTGTGCGGCGATGCAACACAAAATGCAGTGCTAGGTAGTGTCTGTGAAATCCACCAGTGGCTCAATATGCGGGCGTTGTTATTTTCGTAATTCAACCCTCCATTTGTTTTAAAGGTCCTGCACATTAGAAGCAAATTCTGAAAATAAGTAATATAATTGCCGAACGAATTCAACTGAAAATCTGAAACGCATTAAATATAGAGGCATCGGCAGAGAGTACAACTTTATACCATTTGGCGAGGAGACCGTGAGGTCCCAGTGCGCAAAAGTTATTATGCGGTAATCGCGAAACGTCTGGTTTACGTAACTGGTGACCGAAGACCCGGCGGCTTTGTCGCGCAGCGCATCAGCATTGCAATATTGCAATTCAGCGAGGAAATGCCGCCAGCATCCTTGGTACAATGCCTCGAGGGCCTTTAGATTTAACTTAGTTAATAAATAAATAACTAAATAAACGAGTATGTTGAGTTGACAACTGATGAATGAGCAGAAATATGAGATATGTATTTTTAAATAAAACTCGCGACCCGGCCAGACGAAAATAAAAGCGAAAAAGTTCGGAGCGGTTTTAGGAAAAGTTAGGGACTCCCAAACTTTTACTACTAATTACATTTGTTACTCAGTTCATCCCAGTTATTCACAAAAGGTTTTTCACTCATATCGTATCCCATCTAGTATTAATTGCCCCGTGGATTCGTGACAACTATGAGCAATCACAGGTCAGTTTAAACTGATGGATCGACTATAGAGACCCGATCCACGCTCCTTATAGTTTGCCTCGGGGACGTGCCAAGGATATACCGTCCTTAACAAATTGACAAAGAAAGCATTATTGCTTGTTGTTAGTTCAGCCGTATATTTGGCTTATTTCGGTAGCTCCTTGATTGCGTTTAATGAAGCTATGGAATTTCCTAATTACTTAACTTTACCTAGTGAAGGTTGTTGACTGTTTGGGTGATTCCGTTTATCTTTTCACGTTACCGGACAACCTCCCAAAAATAGTCCAGAGAAACAACTATGGTCTAAAGTAGACTAATTAATTTCTGCCAATAAATACTAAGGAGTTTTTAAGTAATATTTATTTGTTTTTATTTGCCGTTTGTAGTTACATTAACTCTTATATGGTTCATCCAAAATAATAGTCGCAACGAATCGTGTAACATTCGAGTTCATTTGGACCATAGTGAAGCCCGTCACCGACTTTGCTATAATATGAAATACATGAAATATCTAAAATGCTCATCCACTCCACTGGTGACCATACGGCTGGCTCGTTCCTCGCTCAATGCATTGGCATTGCCATTCAGCGAGGTAACGCAGCCAACCTTATGGGCACCCTTACCAAGTGGAAATGATCTGGGAGATATAAATATGTGAATATAGTGTCGACCCATAGGTTAAGTAAGTTTAAGTCATTTTAGTTCCTAAGTTTCATATACATTATTTGTAATCTATTGTATAGTTTAAAGGAATAAATTATGAAATATTAATTAACATATACTCGTACAGCCACTCGGAAACACATCTATGGTCCCACACTAGGCTAGGCCTGTCCCGTGGAAACCAAGACAAATACAGATTAACAGTCTATGCGGCTTAGAATGAAAACAAGACAATATAATATTAATATACCAAAATGAATGTCTAGCCATCTTTCGATATATTTTGCGTGCTAGTTTACAGAGTCCACACACTCACATATACCAAAATATATATATGCCTGTAGGATGCCTTGCTATAAATATATATTTTAAAATATATGTTATAGTTCTAGCTAAGTCTGTGACCGGCTTGAGGTGATTTGGACTAAAGTTGAGAGGCTTAACGGTATTGCAATTCAGGGAAGCGCTCATAGTCCACGCTAATGATTTTGCAAAGATCCTAAACAAGTGTTTAGCACTTTAAAACTATCTGTTTAACAAATAGTGTTAACACTGTCTCTGCCGCCTAGCGGGTGCCTACGCCGTAGATGCTTTCCTCTACAAACGGTTTCTCGCATGTAATCGGCTACGAGCTCATCGCTACGAAACCGGTACCACTGTGATAGTGTTAACTCATTCACAGCCAAGAATCGCTACGCGTAGCCCGCTAGGCGGGTTCCTGGCAGTGAACGTGTTAAGCAACGTTTGGATCCTGGAGAGGGAGCCTGGGGAGGGAAATTGTCATTGACCATTCGAAAGCAGTCGCTTTCGAATGGTCAATGACAATTTACAAAAGTATTCTCGATTCATAGCGAGTTCTGCAGGTCGATCACGAAACGCATTGTACGCGCGTCAGGTAGATCTAAACGTCATCACTTTTAGTATGGAAAAATGACACTTGAGTTGTCCTAACATACGTTCGGAACGTTACGTGAAAACCCCTCTGTTTACAACGCGATACCACGTTATCGCCGGCTATTTATTTATTTAATCTTCATTGCTCAAAATATCAACTTAACGTACAAAAGGCGGACTTAATGACGTAAGCATTCTCTAGCAGTCAACCCTTGCTTTGGAAGGCACGCTAAGCAGTTGATCCCGGCTGACGTTAAAGGCTAAAATAACGTATGCCATACGATTAAATCAATAAGCAGTCAACCTTTGGGCAAAGTGTCTACTTTAAAAATACTACTAGGTAAATTGTGGCCCCAACTTCAGCTATAAACACACAGTGGTTATACATACAGTATAATAAAATAAATAACAAAAATACATATAAAATGCATCCAAAGGCTCGTAATATGTATACATATATGTTTATGACGATGACAGACGGAAACAGGGAACAGAAACACTGAATCTACGGCTCTCCTAGCAAACAACTTGCGTAAAGATTTTTTAATCGCGAAGCTGGTCGGAAACTGTCTGATTTTAACGAGTTCACCGTTCCAGAGGCGAGCGACTTGAATGGTAAACGAATTGGAAATGAAACCAGTTCGGTGAACTGGAATAGCGTGGCATGGCAACTCTGACAACAAAAAGTTGGCAATGGTGTATTAACCTAATAAGCTATAATTACGACACACATGCGTCAGAGCGCTACGCTTTTCGCTAATTATGGACATTAACACTTTCACTACATACGGGATCGGCTACGAGCGTTGCGCGTAACGATTTTTGGTCGTGAATGTGTTAACACTGTCACTGCCAGGAACCTGCCTAGCGGTTGCCTACGTCGTAGTAGCTTTCCGGTAGGTATATACGAGGAATACCACGGGATTGCCTACGAGCATAGCGCGTAGCGATTCTTGGCAGTGAATGTGTTAAGCTGCTACGGCCTAGGGCGTTAGTGTCACGAGAGTAGCATGGCGGTGAATAGGTTAAGGTCTATGGTCAGCTTAAAAACCTCTAACAATAACTCTGTCCATTCAGTTATTAAAGCTTAATCAACCCCAATTAAGGTGTAGTTGGTGGACTGATGACCTGGTAAACATCGCGGGAGTCCGCTGGATGCGGGTGGCGCAGGACCGGTCATTGTGGCACTCTTTGGGGGAGGCCTATGTCCAGCAGTGGGCGTCTTTCGGCTGATATGATGATGAAGGTGTAGTTTGCCCTCTAGGTTAGGAATAAAGAAGACAGAAGTGTTATAAATACCGTTGTTACTAATGAGTAGTAGGTATGTAAAAAAAACCAGGTATTCCATACATTAACTCTCAATTAAATCGCAGTTAACTCACAGTTAACTCTTAAATGGCTCTTTTTTTTGCGATTTCGTGGTTGGTCCCATGGGAAAGGTTGTTCAGTATGATCATCTTATTCGCTTTTTGTCATTCCGGATCATGACCCCGTTAACATCCTGTATACTGTACTGGGTGATTTCGGGGTCATGATCTGGAATTATTAAAAGCGAATAAGATGATAATACTGAACAACTTTTCCCATGGGACCAACCACGAAATCGGAACAAAACAGTCAGTTAAAAGTTAACTGTGAGTTAATTTAGAGTTAATCTCAGCCAGTATATGAGCATGTTTAATTTATAAATAGATGTTGTTTTGTTTTAAATTACACCCTACTAGGGTCTATGTCTGTACTGATTCAATTTTGGAACACCTGTGAATATTAGGTAAGTGTCGGGAACTCGGACACCTTAGATCTCTATCACTTTTACCTTACATCTCGAAAAGTGCAAGTGCAATAGAGATGAAGATCATCATCATCATATCGTCTATAGACTTCCACTGCAGACATAGGGCCTCCCCCAAATACCACAATGACCGGTTCTGCGCCCGCATCCAGCAGACTCCAGCGACCTTTACCAGGTCAACAGTCCACGCTGCGCCTTCCGGTGCGTGGTCGCCACTCGAGAACATCCGCCCCAACGACTATCAGTTAGACGAACATTTTCGAAAGATTTTCACGGTCGTAGCTGACCCAACAATCGTAACATTTTTTCAAACACCACGTTGGCAAAGCAAACAGGCGTGTCAGGTGTTAAGAGGCTGACAAGACCTAATTTGGTGAAATTGATGTTATTTAAGCAGTTTTTTAAGAAAAAGTATTTGTTCTAGCACATTCACCATATTTTCAAAGACCGTGGACGGGCTCGATACATAATTGGACGAAATCGGCTCGATAGAAAATAATTGCAAAGATTGGTCTTAAAATCACATTAAACGGTTATAAGTATGTCTTTATTTTTTTGACGAATGGGTCTGCAATTAAAAACATGAAGTCAATATTTTCATACCTAAACCGCTAACGAGTCATATTTCACAAATAATCCACCCTTTTTTTTATTTCAATATTTATGTAATATTATCTTCAAAAAACCGACCGCCCAGTAACACTCGCTCTCGTTTACTCCGATACAAATAGACAGTGTGCGCGCTATCCAAAATCCTCTATGGCATTTTGGTGTTGACAGCGTCTTAAGCGCCGCCAGGATGCTCAACTATCCATACAAACGTAGGTAGTTTGGTTCTCATTTTAAGACATGTTAGAATAAAATGCTACTTTGTATTAGGTACACGACGGGATCCACCACGTAGTTACATGTTAAATTCCAGTTGGCCGTTTTAAATGAGAACACTACGTTTGTATGGAGAGTTGACTTGAATCGACCATGCTGGAAACTCATAAGTGGAAGCCTCGTTGCTTAGCAGCTGTACTCGTAGAGAACTTTATTGATTTGAGGGTTCGCTTTTACAGCAACCGACAATGCAGGTCCGTCAATCTCAACACAACATCCTCGGGAGCTCTGGCTACCTTGCTCACGACAGAGCACAACACCACATCCTACAAAATAGGTACTAAGTAGTGTGCGTAATATGGGTGCGTAAGAAAGCAAAAATTATGCCTACTGACGATACAAGGATTACTAGATAAGACGCTAGGAGGATGTATGTATATATCTACGATTTTAACCCATTTTTGTCGGTATAAAAGAAAAAATGTGTTATCGCAGTGTTAGGTTGCTAGCCCATCGCCCACACACTTCAACCTTGAGGGGCTACCGCGAAACGAAAACGAACTTCGTCCGTGTATCTCCGTCTCTGTCGCTCGAACTAATAACTACTCGAATTTAATAAGGTTACGTAGGGATTATTTATATCGGAAAACGTAGTGCATAACAACCCTGGTCCGCCGTGATATTGACAAATGGATTGTTTACTTGGTCATCCTCGTATGTAGCGCGTTTTGCAATGTGGACTCTATTCCGAAAGCAGCAGGTTACTTATTGCCGTGATTGGATAGTCACCCTGTTTGATTCCAATTTATCATTATCCGCCTCGTTGGATCCAAATGTCGCATCGTGTATGTGAAGAAAAAACAGGGAAAACCGTGTTAATTTGTATATATCTTTTTTTATTAGTCATCGGTGGCAAAAAAGCGGCTCGCCTGATGGAAAGCGGTTACCGTAGTCTGTTGACGCCTGCAACTCTATCCATACTAATATTAAAAATGCGAAAGGGTGTCTGTCTGTCTGTCTTTCTGTTTGCCTATCTGTCTGTTGACTCGAATCTACACGCTTAAACCGCTGAACCGTTTAGCTTAAATTTGGTATACTTATAGAAAAATTAAAGCAATTCGCAAGTCTTCACTTCTGCCGGCACTTCCGGAGTGCAACCCGATCTTTTTTTTCCAGCATCACGTTGGCTCATGGTGTCAGAATCATTAAATGGGTATGAAGCATTTTTAACCTTCGTTTGGTCATTATCTTTGTCGGTCTGCCACTGCCACCTACGAGTTGTAGTCTGAAATGCTAAAATTCTACTTATACACAAAGAAACAGGTAGGTACATTCTCTTGAGTAAAATGGTTCACTGTAAACTTTTTCCCCGACATCAAATTTGAATGATTAAAGTTAACAATGCGTTTTCTCAGTGTTTCTTCAAAGATAATATAACCACTACGTTTTAGAACTTCATACATTGTTTAAGATTCTCTTGTGTCTACTACCAACGTAAAGAAAATATTGCCAATATATTATATTCTGTATTAGAGTATATATTAGGTCCATGTATTCTGCGTTTTGTTAGGTTGGCCGCAATGTGACTTCGTCCCCGTACATTTTTTCATTTTAAGAGAGTTTCCAAAGGCTGTGTTTCTTGTTTATAGTGTTAACAGACGATCGAACGGTCCGGCGGACCGAGAGGGACACAGCTATCTGGAAGAACGAGAGCGATATATGACTCTCTGATTATTTCAGATAGCTGTGTCCCTCTCGGTCCGCCGGACTGTTCGATCGTCTGTTAACACTATTAGATGGCATTTTTGACAACAGTAAAACAAATGAAGGAAAAAAACCATCACGAAAGAGGTAGCAACAACATTACATACCACCTTTTTGTATTTAATGCGGCCAGTATTTTTTTTACAGAGAGCGATAAGTATTGTCATTTTTAACTATCACCCGTTAGCATGAACCTATAATTTAGTATGGACAGGCTATGGTAATAATAATACCACGTGCGAGCGAGCTGGTAGCATACAAATCTCGATAAGTGTGACAGACAGAGATATATCATTCGTTATCCTTGTCATAGTTCCACTTTTTTTCTATTTGGCACAACAGTTGTGGCATACAATGCTGTCAATGCTCGCGCGTGGCTGCATACGAATCCGAAATATTTAATATTATTGTGAATAAAATAGTGTTCTAAAAGTAATTTACGCACGATGAGGTATCTCGTGTTCCGTCTGTGCCAAGAAAATGGTTAATTGTTGCGTGCTTGGCTGTAAAAGCCGGTCGGAACAATGTGATGAAAATATAACCTTTCACACGTAAGTAGAACATCTTTCACTTTTCTGTATACGCAATACGTAAAAATAGCATGGTAAAATTACATTACGCTCAAAATCTTGTAAAATTTGACGATTACAATAGAAATAACATCATTGTTTACATTGTACAAGAAAATATTTGTTGACAAATTATCCGCCCAAATTACGTAGATTGTTTATGGTAAGCTGCGAGAGGTGTTAGAATGTCTTCTCGATTTAGCTTCTTTGCAATCATTTTAGGGATACCAGCCAATACAACTTAAAAATACCCGATTTCTCGGGTAATGTATACTCTAACAAAATTCTCGTACTTGTTATTACATAACATTCGTATGTAATGGATGGGATATATTCTTATATACGTATATTTACTCTGTACTCATAGTAAAGATAAGCTTTTATGTAGCGAGTAATCTCGGACTGTTCATCCGATTTCAAAAATTCTTTCATCTGGCTTTATTTAATCCTGCATCTGCGCCTCCGCTTGTGTTCTTTCTACTACGCGGGTGGAGAGGAGACGCGTGGACAGCTAGTAATAAGTAAAGACGATCGACGGTTTAGAATGAATCATAATTTTCTATAAGCCCTTTGCTTGAAAAATTTTATGTAAAATAATATGTTTTTTTTTTCTAGGTTTCCACTAAATGAGGATGCGCGTGCGCGTAGTATTTGGGTTAAGGCTACATATATATATTTTTGATCGCATTCTCGAAAACAGTTCTTACGATTTTGATGGCATTTGCAGTATAGGGGTTTATGGGGGCGAAAAATCTATCTCATCATCATATCAGCCGAAATGGCCGGTCCTGCGCCATCCAAATCCAGCGGACTCCCGCGACCTTTGCCAGGTCATCAGTCAACCTTGTAGGGGGCCTACCACGCTGTGCCTCATAAAAAAAATCGATCTAGCTAGGTCTCATATCTGGGAAAAATCGTTCTCAGCATATTTTTACCCGAGCAGAGCTCTTTATCATTAATCTGTAATAATTTGAATATTTGAATAGTAAATGTTTTTTAATATGGTTGTGTCTCATTTCGGTATTTAGTGTCATTATTTTTCCCGCCTTAAGCCTGCATCGCGGTCAATAGTAAATTTTACAGCTAATGACAAGTTTACCATTGATCGCCGCGGCCAGGCCGCGCCAGTCTGTGAGAGACTTTAAGCCTCTCACAGACAGGCGCGGCCTGCGATGGCGGTCAATAGTAAATTTGACACTAACTGTCAAGTTTACTATGAACCGCCACCGCAGGCCGCGCCAGTGTGATTCAGGCTTTATAATAATTAAGTAGATCAGCACGGCTATCACAGGACGCCCCGCGAGCTGTGTCGCGGCGAGGTAGACTGTCCGTCTCTTTCTAGTTAGAACGATTAGAAAGAGACGGATAGTCTACCTCGCCGCAACACAGCTCGCGGGCGTCCTGTCATAACTGTGCTGATAAGAAACTACCAGGTAAGCCGCTTGCACAAGGACTATTAATTACCTACATGTCATGTTCTGTTACTAGAATCATATTTAGAGATCGGAAATTCGGGAGCTTTTATACCTAAACTTCGGCCCCAGTACCTACACCGCGTTGTTGTTGAGTAGCATGGAGGCGGACTCAATTAAATTTTACTATTAAATTTCCAGGGATTTCCCGGAATACCGAAAATTAGGATAACATGAACACATACGTATTAAAGTATTTAAATAAACTATTTTAGTTGTTCCTATTTACAAAATATTATTTAATTCACATATTCATTTAACTAACAGTTAGATAACATCAAACCAAAATTGTTTTGTAACTTTTATTAAAAATAATGGTACAAACGTAAGTATCTCTGTTAAATCAATAAATTAAAACAAATGTACATAGCCACACAAAAGTGAATAGGTACGAGGGCGACACTGAAAGTCTTTAGAACTGGCCACTTGTAATAAATATAATAAAAAAATAAGTTCAAAATTTGAAAATGGAACTCTTTCTTAATATTTTTGTGTACGAATTCCACTCGATTGTCATTTGTTTTACGATTTGGCGGCAAATTGAATATTGTGTGTACTACGTGAGCATGAATTTAACGCGAGAAAATTTTCGAGCAATGATTTTTTACGACTTTCGATGTAATTTAAGTCAACAAGAAAGTTATGATAGACTTCGATTGGCCTTTCACGATGAAGCCCCATCTCGTACTACTATTTACAACTGGTTTAATGAATTTAAACGTGGCCGCACTAATCTCACTGATGATCTGCGTGAGGGCCGGCCTTCTACGGCGACTACTGAAGATAACATCAGTGTTGTGCGGCGTATGATAGAGACTGACAAAAGAGTAACCTATCAGCAGATTCGTACAAGCTTAGCCATTGGTATGAGTCAAGTCCACAAAATCCTCCATGAACATTTAGCGGTGAGGAAGCTTTGTGCCCGGTGGATACCTCATAATTTGACAGAAGCCCAAAAAGTCCGTCGTGTTGATTGGTGCCGTGAAATGGGTCAAAGATTCAACGGAGGTGACTCAAATGCTGTGTTCGACGTAGTTACGGGTGACGAAAGCTGGATTTACTGTTATGATCCTGAAACTAAAAGACAGTCTGCTGAGTGGGTGTTTCCTTCCGAGGAGTTGCCTACTAAAGTGAAGAGAGGTCGAAGTGTGGGAAAAAAGATGGTGGCCTCGTTCTTCGGAAGGACTGGTCATTACGCAACAATTATTTTTAGAGGATCAAAAAACAGTTACTGCGAAGTGGTACACTAACAATTGTTTACCACTTGTCTTGGAAAAAGTTCGAGCAAAACGGCCTCGCAGTAGGATCCTGCTTCACCACGACAACGCCTCATCGCACACCGCCAAGCAAACGATCAACTATTTGGCTACGACAAACGTGGAATTACAGGGTCACCCACCTTATAGCCCCGATCTTGCACCTTGTGATTTTTATTTATTCCCAAAAATTAAAGAAAAACTTCGAGGAAAACGTTTTATGGACGTTGCGACGTTTTATGCGTTTCAAAAGGCCGTCGAAGAGACCCCTAAGGACGAGTGGGCAAAGTGCTTTTCTCAGTGGTTCTATCGAATGCAGCGATGTATTGATGTGAAGGGAGGCTATTTTGAAAAGATATAATAAAAGTAATAAGTTGCTTGATTGCTTAGTTTTTGATTTTCTAAGAACTTTCAGTTTGACCCTCGTAATCAACCTACAGCGACACACGTGGTATTTTTGCATTTCCGTCCTTGTCTAATGTATGTCGTTAAAACTGTTTACCAACGTGTATGTTGACAAAAATCGCTGAAAATAGTCATAACCTAAAAAAAAGGTAGGCTTTACATAATGCTTTATACAATCCCGGAACTTAAATAATTAAAATATTATTTTTAAGAAGCCGACTCCATACTTGCTTCGCTTTTTCCGGGATTTTGCTAGGTTTAGGTATAAAAGCTCCCGAATTTCCGATCTCTGATCATATTTCATGTTATTAAGCTGAATATTACTAGTGGTTGCGAACAGAGCGCCTGCTAGGCAGTGAATGTGTGTAAAGCTTCAGTAAAAACTACTTACAATAAAAGCGCATTATTTAAAATAAACATATGGAAGCGATGGGGTAATTTTTAGTTACATGGCCACCCCACGGGAATCATCTACTTTGTTGCCGTCCCTCATTGTGGCGACACTTACGTCGCCTCTGTAGGTATATACTCTAAGCCCGTTAGGCATAAAAGTAGTTACCGAGTACTAGTCGACCAACTTAATGTGTAATGTGTGTAATGGGCCGACGCCACCACACTGCACGTGGATGTAACTGGGTCATTGTCAGTCAGTAAAACAAAAATCGTCTTTTCATTGGGCAATAGTTAAGGGCTTATGTTTAATATATAATATGTTTTCATCGCATACATGACGACCGGTTAGCCTAGTGGGTAGTGACGCTGCCTACGAAGCTGAAGGTCCTGGGTTCGAATCCCGGTAAGGGCAAATATTTGTGTGATGAGCATGAATATTTGTTTCTGAGTCATGGAAGTTTTCTATGTATTTAAGTATTTATATCTATTATATATATCGTCGCCTAGTACCCATAACACAAGCCTTATTGAGCTTACTATGGGACATGGTCGATTTGTGTAAGATTGTCCCCTAATATTTATTTATTTATACAATTATAGAAAAGGCGACGCCGTTTATGCAGATTCAGAGTTCAATCAAAAATTAGGCTTTAAAGCCCCTAACTTTGGCAATGTCCACCGAAAAGACGCGCACCTAAATCTGACAATGACCCAACTAAGACAGTCAGGCAACTACGGAGCCCAGAACTGCACGTGGCCCGACACGCACTTGGCCAGTTTTTTCTTACATTAGGCAACTTTATACTTCAAAGACAAACAAGAAAGCATAACGTAATCAGAGATTTACTCAACGCGGCTTATGTATTTAATATATAAATGACAAGGTAAAAGGTACTAAGTACTATTTTTGTCAGTGGGCAATAAGATTGAGCTTTTGATATACATATTTATGGTAATCGTTTTTTTTTTTTTTGGTCTAATTTAACCAGAAAGCAGTCCCCGCGAAGGATGCGGGCGACTGAATCTGCGATTACTGTATGGTAAATGATTTCTAATGGAATAAGTGATTCTGTGTATGAATGATGAGTATGGTTGTAATGGATGATGGGTGAAATGAAGAATGAACTACATATGTGCCATTGAACTTTTTCAGGTTATTAACTATGGAGGTGGCGAGTTTGCAAAAAGAGGCTATTGTACTTTCTTTACGAATGATTTCCTGCAGGTTATATGGTGCGCATGCTAATCGAGTACCTTGTAGTGGGTACCTTTTTCCTTGAAGAAAACATCTGGGAATAATGAAAAGAAGCGGGTTTAAGTTTAAGTGGATACTTCTTTGTTGGCTAATGGAACCCTGTATGCTGTGTGCTATTGTTAAATTCAAAGTGTGTTGATTATTAAAAAGGAATCTGCTATTATGGTGTACCCGTTAAATGAATATCTGAATGAATTCACTAAAATCTGTATAAGTAAGTACAGATAAACGGTATATATGGCAACATTGACTGACGTAGCTCATTTGACTCGCGACATATTGAAAATGGCGGTCATTTCAGCATTATTTTCATGTCCGCCACGTAAACTAAATAACATTTTGTGATTAACAACTAATGGAAAATAAAGAATGATTAAAACATGTAACCAACAATTATTTGAAATCAGATTAGGCTTCTCTACAAAAAGTTATTCCGGAAGTCACGTGATACATTTTGAACTGTACCCCTATACAAGAACGCGAGCTAAGAAGTATCTACTTCAAAAACAAACAAGTAAGAATTTTGTTATAAGTAGGTATAGTAACTGAAATCTCACATGTGACAGAGTCCACTAGGTGCGAAGACGAGCGAAGCGAGGAAGAGCTTGTTAGTTAGGTATACCGTGACCAAAATGGCAGTATCGACTTTTTTTAATATTAGTAAAACTTATTCCCAAAACACAAATCCAATGAAAAAATATTCTATTAACATATTAGAACATACCTAGTAACTCGTTTATAATTTGGCTCAAGTGAAAATGGCATCATTGTGATTTTTCTCTCCAAACAACGCAATCAAATCAAATTCCCCTCTAGATGACAGTTTAACCGTGACAATACTTTTTTGACAATTGACGCACCTGTCAGCGTGGTGAAATCGAAAATCAAAAACTAGCTCGAATGGCATCGTAAAAAAGCTAAGGTCACAAGACTACGAGTATTTGGACGCCTCTACACTGGTTGTAAGATAAATACCTTTTTTATGGGAGGAAAATCCGTTATGAATACCTCCGCGCCACGGGGATAGCGCGGAGGTATCCATAACGGTTTTTTTTAATAGGAACAAATGTATTGGAGCAATTACAATAAATTTGAGACAAAGACAGACCTCGCTAGCGGCAGTCGAAGCGCTTCATATTAATTGACTTAAACGTAAAACGTCACAGTTTGCTGTTTGTACCTACCTACCTACTAATCGTTGTATGAAAAATCATGTAAATTGCTGATTCGGTCGCGAAATACTGCGTGTAGCTCCATAGTTGTACAATTTTGTTTCTATAAAGCGTAAGGATTCTATTGGTAGCTTTGAATTTACTCTTGGACAATAAAAAAAACATTTTTATTCTAAACTTCCAAGATCCATATCTTTTTAGCTATGATTTTAATTATATTGTGTAACTTATACTAAGCGATAGAATTAAAAACACAGAAATTCGCAATATAACTAATATAGCTGACGCGGCAGAGATGGCGTGCCGATTAAAATGGAGATGGGCAGGACACACGGCCAGAACCACAGACGGAAGATGGAGTGAAAAGCTACTACACTGGTACCCAAGGGACAGCCACCGGGCCAGAGGCCGCCCGAGCCGCCGCTGGCGAGACGACATAGTGGCCGTGGCTGGTATCACTTGGACCCGCATGGCGGCAAACAGAGACCTATGGCAAAAGATGGAGGAGGCCTATGTCCAGAAATGGATAAACCAATAGATTAAGATCAAAATTGTCACTATAAATAGATTAGGTACTTAAAATATGCGCATGTACTGTATAATTTATTATTCGATCTTTAAAACATTTATTAAATGCTCATAATAATATTGTAATATAGTAAATTATAAAACTAGGTGTAATTAAATTTGTAAGCTAGCTATTGGAAATAAAGGCTATTATTATTATTATTATCTCTTTATTTATATTTCATCTTAAGCTAGGTTTTTACAATAATTATATAAAAAGTAAAATATAAAACTATACATATAAAACATAAAATCATTATAAAAACCTAACCTAGGGTACCGCCGGCAGCGAGGCGGGGCCTAAGCTGCCGGTGGTCAGGGCGACAGAGACAGGAACCTCCTGACTATCCGCGCAGTATCCAGGAGTACCGCCTTCTGTATCTGACCCTTGATCCAGCCATCTAGCGAGAGTCTCTTGAGGTGGTGGTCGAGACTCTTCGCTATTAAACCGTTCGCCGAAACGACTATCGGGACGATGATCGTCGAATCAACATCCCACATGGCGGTTACCTCGTGAGCCAGGTCTAGGTACTTGCTGGCTTTGTCCTTCTCGGCCTTCAAGAGGTTCTCGTCATGGGGGATGGTGATGTCGACGAGCACTGCCTGGCGTTTCGATCGATCTGTCAGCACGATATCAGGCCTATTGGCAAGAATAGTCCTGTCCGTGATGACAGATCGATCCCAATAGAGCGTGGCACGACCATTTTCGAGAACTGGCGCAGGTGTGTACTTATAGTAAGGCACTTCGGAGACCACAAGACCGTATAGGAGAGCAAGTTGCTGGTGAATAATTCTGGCTACAAGGTTATGTCTGTGCAAGTACTCGCCGTTAGCAAGATGACCACAACCGGAGATAATATGCCTGAGTGACTCCCCGGGACGGCGGCATGCCCGACAAATGTCGACCGTACCGTCCTTCAGGATATACCTCCGGTAATTGTTCGTCATGATAACTTCGTCCGCAATTGCACAGACAAAACCTTCGGTTTCCCCGAAGAGATCCCCGAAACGTAGCCAGTTCACCGACGCGAGCAGATCTACATCGGGCCCTGTGAGGGCCTTGTAGAACCGCCCGTGTAGCTCCTTGCTCCTCCATACCGCCCTGCGGTCCTCGGCGCTCATTACTTTAAGTCTGCGCCAGTTCTCGTTTGCCAAGGAGAGCGGGGTGAAGTTTCCGTCTACTGCTACTACGTCGCGATGCATCCCACACTCATTGTTTAGGAAATAATCCCTAAGACTGCACACCTCGCGGTTGTGGAGGTCTTTGGCATTTAAAAAGCCGCGCCCTCCACACTTCCGCGAGATGTACAGTCTCATAACAGATGAGCGTGGGTGTAACATGCGATGCGCAGTAAGCAGTACTCGGACTCTTCGGTCCAGGGCATCCAGCTCAGTCTGCGTCCACCTTAGTACGCCAAAGGAGTAAGTAAGCAAGGGCATCACCCAAGCGTTGAAGGCGCGCACCTTGTTGCCGCCCGACAAAAGACTATTAAGTACTTTGGTCAGGCGACAAAAGAAGCGCTCCTTCACCGCCCGCTTTACGCCCTCACCCTCAATACCCAATGACTGTGACATACCAAGATACTTATAGGTTTCTGCTTCGGAGATAGATTTGAGGGACATTGTCTCGGAAAGTTGCAAATTGGTTGAATTTACCACTTTCCCCCGCTGTACATGCATGACCGCACACTTATCGACACCAAATTCCATTTTGATGGCGCTACTGAAGACTTCTGTTGTTTTCAGTAGTTCCAACAAGTCATTTCCATTCGGTGCAAATAGTTTAAGGTCATCCATGTAGAGCAGATGAGAAATTACCTCACCCCCTCTCCGAAGCCGGCAACCTAGTCCTGAATCCTTCAGCAGGGTGCTAAGCGGATTCAGCGCTAGGCAGAACCACAAAGAACTCAGACTGTCGCCCTGGAAGATCCCACGTTTAATCCTTATAGAGTCCTGCGGACCAGAAGGGCAATCTCCTCCCCCCGGTTGACGAAGGACTGTAGTCCACTGCCCCATGCAAGCGCCTAAGAAGGATCTTAGAACTGCATCAACTTTATACAACTCTAAGATCCTCCCCAGCCATGAATGAGGCACCGAATCGTAGGCCTTCTTGTAGTCAATCCAGGCGGCCGAGATGGCCCCTTTGTTCCGCCGGACTCGTTGGCAAATGGTCATGTCTATGAGGAGGAGCTCTTTAGTACCACGAGACCCAACCCTACATCCATTTTGAGCCGGGGCCAAAACGTTGTTTGCAACGATGTGTGCGTTAATTTTTACTCTCAAAATGGATGTAAGGAGCTTGTACAGCGTAGGCAAGCACGTGATGGGTCTGTAGTTTTTCGCTTCCGTGGTACTACCGGACTTATAGAGCAGGGAGGTGATACCAGTTGTCAAGAAAGATGGCAGGGAACCGAGCTCAAGGGCTTGCTGGAACTGCGTTGCCAAACGCAGGTGTGAGCATCGAAACCATTTCAGCCAGAAGTTGTGTAATCCATCTGGTCCAGGACTTTTCCAGTTCGGGGCCAAACGGATGGCACAACTAACGTCTTCGGGGCTGATGGTAACAGTCCCCATGGGTTCGATGAACTCACACTCACGTTCGACAACACTCATCCACTCGCCTTCGGTGTGTTCGACTGGCACTGACCAGATACTACGCCAAAAGTCAACCATGGCAGTAGCATCCGGCTGCTGTCCGTCGGACACACGAAGATCGGTTCCCTCCCACTTTCGGTATACCTTCCTTTGATCGCTCTGGAAAAGGCAATTCTGCTGGTATCGATCCACTCGCTCTCTGTAGCGGCGAATACGGCCTGCCCATGCATAGACTTTCTGCTTCAGAAAGTCAATGCGCTCCGTGACACAGGCCATGTAGTCGTGGGGCCTGATACCAGTTCCCGCGAAGGCCTTGTTCACAAAGCGCAAGACTCGGGGGCGGTTGTTGCCCCCCCTGAAGCAGATCAGCTTTGCAATGAGAGTCCTAAACGTATTGATACGACGCTCAATCCGTACTTGCCATGCAGGGACACCCCCGGCGGTCCTAGGTGCACGGTCAGCGTCCGGAAACTTGATGCGAGCAACACGGCACGCCGCAATGGCCCCGCAGTACATGATTGAGTGTGTATCAAGTAAGTCTTCACTAGCCCGTATATACGGGTCTAGCAGACCGTTCAGAGCTCCCATTAACGCTAGATTGCGTCTATTTACGGGCAGGCGTGGTAGTCGTGGCCTAGAGTTGTTTGTGGAACGATACCCCGTAATCGCATCTTCCAAAGCCCTCCTCAGTTGCTCATTGGTCTGGGTACTCACGCTCTGATTCGCACATATTATTATTATTATTATTATTATTATACTTTATTACAATAATTAGATGGATTAATATCCATTTAGCAACACTACGTTAGCTAAGTATTACGTGATAGGTAGGTAATCAATGGGTTGAGTGAATAGAGATGTTGAAGACTTGAAACATGTTGTACTCGTATATACCGTCATGCTTTACGGCACAAAGTCAAAATATTACGTCGACCATCTGATTTGATCACAGACATTATAATCTTGTAAAAAACGTCGATGGGAAATCAGAAATAAAACTCAATCACGAAAAATAATTCAGTAACGTGATTTAAAATCATCCTCCCAGTGTTTTTCCGCGTTGTGTCCTAAAAGAGCCCGGGGTCCGCTTTGACACCTAAGTAAAGCGACTACCATCTGCCCTCCGAACCCGAAGGGAAAATTAGGCCTTGTGGAGATTCCACCGATTTCCTCACGATGTTTTCCTTCACCGAAAACCCTCTGTTAAATATGAAATGATTAAAAATATGAGGCCCAAAAATTTCGCAAATACTTAGGTAAGTTATTGTTGTATTTCTTTAACTACATAGATTAAAAGCTACTACTATATGAGGATTTTTTTAAGTAAACGATTGGTTAAACGTAATATTTCACGGTAAAAATCTTATAGGTAACAAAGTTATATTCAAGTTGCAACTGACTTGACAAATAAGTACCTAGGTTGTTGGGTGTAAAGCCTGTCATGGCAAAAATGGTGTAGGTTACCAACCTAATGGGTTACCAAGGATTTATCAAAAAAATACAAAATATCACTACACAAACAATTATACGCATTATTTCATTTGCCAAATTATTATGTGACTCTTCACAAATACCTAACCCAAAAAATTACAAAAGATTTTGTGTAAAAAAAACAAATTTTCTTCCTCTACCATCCCTAAAACACACTCGGGTTCCAAAAAGTGTATAAAATTGTTAAAACCACTTTACGAGGTTTACTAAGGTACCGAACTATAAATATAAAAAATAACATAAGTAAGTAAATAAATACACCGCACAGTATCCAAATCTGTAGGCGTCTCAGTAACAAGTTACACCAAACTTTATCTATTCCGGGAAAACAAAACTCCGATCATCTGGAAAACTTAACACTAAAAACTTCCATCGACTTACTTTGCACGTAACGATAGCTGCCTGTCGTTGGGGCACACAAACTTATTGGCTTTGCTTTGTAAATTCATTGCGAATAAAATAAAATAAAAAATAACTTTGTTTACACAGCGCGGGAGAGTCGCGCGATCCCGGCTGTTTACGCGATCCAACTGTTGCTTCGCGCGTGGCGAGGGCTAATAATCGATATTTTAACAACACTGAAAACTGTAACATATGTCAACGGGACCTTTATCAGATAGGTACGAGTACCTTGTTAACTGAATGAATACGTGTTTGACGTAGGTTTCTCAGTAGCATTTAGAAGCAGTTATACTATTGTACGAAGATAGGTAGGTATTAAGTTTACTAGAATAAGAGAAAGCCCTTCATTATTTTATATTACGAAAACGGCTTGTTAGTACTATTACTTGTCATCGTATTAACTTTGCTTAAGCTACTTAATTGGTAGATAGAGAGATGTACAAAAGAGCTGGCGGATCTCTTAAATACCTCCCAATTATTTAAAATTAAGTAGGTACCTATTGGTACAACAAATCATCTTTCATTAGCATGAAAAAAAAATGTATTTCCGAGTGCAGTTACCTAACTACACTCGAAAATGTCATTTATTTGGCGATTGTAGGTACCTACCTTTACATTTGTAACGGTAATGGAAAGGACCTTTTTCTCATAAAACAAACAAAAATTTAAAAATATAATTCCCATATACTGAATCCTTCATCCATTGACAGAATAGCGATGGGACATATTTGTGAGTAAGTTATAATGTTATATGCACTCATATTTTTACACTTGACTGTTTATTCCCTACGATAACCATAATACACTACTATCTACAGCGCTATACTTACAGTAAAATTAATTTTCTGCCCCAATTTTTTTAACTTGTAGCACCTACTGATACTATGAGTGCAAAATTCTTAATCCGTTTATTTACGAAGTCTTGTACCTTTCGCGTCGGCCTGCTGTCGGCAAACGGAAGTTACTTGTCTGATAGAGACACTACGAGTAGCGCTGTCCCGTTTTCACCTCTCAAGCGCAGTTTATCTTAAAATGAAATAATTTTATATTATTAATGAAATTAATAAACAGTTTGTTATCATTTTATTATATTATAATTTCATCCGTAATTGTAATAACAATAATCATCGATTTGCCGATGCAAATGGTTAATATATATAACGTGTTAATAACAAGTTATAACGGTTCGGTATAACGTTATCAATTCACTTCTGCGCAACGGAACGGCACCTCCCTACCATTGAGTAAAATTTGACGTTTCAGTAATGATGGCGCATTTGCGAAAGGTGGATAGTTTTCTGTGAATATTCGGACATTTACCTTTATGCGGTGCTGTGAAGTGAAAACAAGGTGATTTCGATGCCGTACCACAGGCGCTTCTCCGCCAAAATGCCGGAATTCGACGACGAAGTCACTGTGGTCGACGTGTATGACTTGGCATCGGATATTGGGAAGGAGTGTGAGATTATAATAGAAAAATACGGGGCTGATGCCGTGACAGCTTTGTTGCCGAAGGTGATTAACGCGCTGGAGTTGCTGGAGAACCTTGCAGTGAGGAACGAGAAGGAGAATCAAGCGCTTCACGAGCTGACGGCGAAGATTTCTCAGCTGGAAAACGACAAGTTGGAGAAGGCTGAATATAGACAACGCTTCGAGAAGGTAGGTAGAGGTCACTGTTATTGGTGATTGAATTGTGCGTGCAGCGGTCAGTAGCGCACGAAACGGCAGTTTCGTCACTTGCATTAGGTGCAGTTGCAAAAGTATAGTATGGCAATAGAGTGGTGGAAGTCTGTATTGCACGACATTGACATCACCGCGATAATTGCCTTCAATTCCGTATAATAATGAGTTATGCTTTGTAGTGTACCAAGTTTTTGTGATCTTGAATGTGCTATGTTAATAAAAGGTTTGTTTAGTGGTTACTTTTATGTAAGTTTGTTAGCTGGTCACATGATTACGGATTTAAATAAAAAAAAAGCAGCCTAAATTGCTTTTAATTTGTTTTTTCAAACCCGCACTTACTTTTCTTGGCAACCACAGTTACCACAATTAGTCTAGGGGTGGGCGAAAGTGGCAAAGTTCAGTAGTTGTAAAATAATCCAAAACGCAACTGAAGGTTGAGTTAAAATTTTGTGATTATTTATGATTATGAATCAACTGACTCTTAGACTGTTTTTAATCCATGAAAATTTAATACTTCCACTACTTTTACAGTGAAATTCTGCGTATGTGTCTTAGTCTATTTAATGGTGTTTGTTTTTAAGTACTACATGATTTACTAAGAAATTTATTTAACACAGCTCTCAATTTACAATAATGAAGCAAGCTAGTGACCAGTTTTATATCAGATTTAGAAAGGAAATGTTGATCCTAAGTCATGTGCGTTGTGTAATCTATCGAACTTTCTCTTTAAGCTATATCAATAATAGACATTTCAAATAGAAGATTCTGATCTGTTTCTTAAAATCTGTAGCTGTTGTTCAATAATGTGTAATGAATTTATCCAGACAATTTGGGACATACATTGAATATAACGACATGCATGAAAGTGTAGTATATGTTTGTATTACAAAGCAATATATTACCTTGAAAATGCTTGTGGTATCAAATTTTTTACTAAAATCTTAAGATTAGGTTCATAATTCGTGCCTGGGAACTTGTGATGGGCTTCATCCCATTTATTGAAAATTTCATCAGAATTGTTAGAGCCATTTGATTGCTCATTCAATAGTATAGGAAATAGAAACAGAAGGTCACACCAGATAAAAAGTAATATCGGGTTGTTATTAATTTAGACATAATTAACATGGCCTGACCCTGACTCATGTTTGGCTATTATCTGTGATTACCTTATTGCTTAGGATATTAATTATCTAATTATTAAATGACAAGATTTCTTGTGTAAACAGACTTAAAGAAACATCATAGCCAGCGTCAATAAAAAAAATACAATTATTTGTTGCAGGTGCATTATCTGTAGAATAATAATTTAATAATAGTAAAGTCCAGAAGTATCACAATGAATAATTAATATATTTCTTCTTTCTTTATTATTTATTCATTTCCATAAATCATCTTTTACAATTACAAGTGTTCCATAGAACTGGAACTCTACTTCCTAAAATTGATGGAATCATTATCATCAGAGGAGGGGTCTCTAGCCCATCTTGCGAGTTGCGCTCGGCGCCCTCTAGGACCGTGCGCCCGCACACCCTGCACTAAGTATAGGTAAAGTCACGCATTACAATGTATCGCAAACAAACACTAAATATTACTTGATGTTGTGATTGCAACTACCCTTGGAACATGGTCTTAACCAAATTGTTTGTTGTTACGCATCTTAATATAGAGTGAGCCCGGTACAACATAAAAAAATACAAACAGATATCAAAGCAATTAGACTAAAACTAGATTGGAAGAATGTGTTACGGCTATGATTTCACTGATTAGATAAATTGGTATAACTTTTCATGATAATAATTAGTATCTTATTCAAACACAAAATATAACATAAAAGTTTTCTGTGATGGAGCTTAAGAGTCCGCAGTAAGCTCGGCCGAATTTCACCTTCCCATACAAACGGAGTTTCGTTCTCATTTTAAAACTACGTGTTGGATGGTGACGAAACTTTGCAATTGCATATACAATGACATGAGGTATATCTATGTCTGTAATTAGTTTATTTGGTTCCAGTTTATAAAATAAATGAAATACAGCAAAACAAGTTTTGTATGATAAGCTTAAATTAGCTGTATTTTTTTTAATATGGTATCTGAAGCTACATAAACGTATTACAGACCTGGATATACCTCATGTCATTGTACATGCAAAGTTTCGTTACAATCCAACACGTAGTTTTAAGATGAGAGCGGAACTACGTTTGTATGGAGAATCGAGCATACTGCGGACTCTTAATCATAGATTTGGCTCGTCTTCCATTTCTGCGTGTCCGCTTGCCAAGGAGCAAAGGCCTCCTCCAATCTTCTCCATTCTGGCCTAAAGAGGCCAAAGCTAAAGAGGCCAAAGCTAAAGAGGCCAAAGCTAAAGAGGCTAAAGTGGCCTCTCATAACTTTTCATACTGGTTACAAATATTCCTCTATATTTCCTCTTTATTTTAGTTGAGTGTCCTAATGTGGAGCAAGGGCCGCTTTTCTGGATCTCCAAGTGTCTCTAATGAATGCGTCTGGCAAATTCCAGATGTATCCCAATGGTTCCATCTGTCCGTCTTACCTTTGCGTTGACGATCATGTAAAGAATGCTTATTTCAAAGCCATATTATAAGATAAACAATTACATCATGGATATTTGGCAGTGGGCGGGGCACATAGCACATAGAACCGATGGCCGTTGGGGCGGAAAGGTTCTCGAGTGGCGACCACGTACCGGAAGGCGCGGCGTGGGTAGGCCCCCGACGAGGTGGACTGATGACCTGGTAAAGGTTGCTGGAGTCCGCTGGATGCGGGTGGCGCAGGACCGGTCACTTTGGCACTCTTTGGGGGAGGCCTATGTCCAGCAGTGGACGTCTTTCGGCTGATGTGATGATGATGAAAGTCCTGCATGAGAAACGTATTGCAAAATATTTTATCTACGCACATATCATTAGTGCTCTAAAATGCGTTCAGAAACCGTAGGAAATGACCAGCATTATTACAACCAATTTTACTATGAGAACTTTCTTGTCTGTGGTAGTAGGTAAAATCTGTACTGTAATGTTATTACAGTACAGATTTTTGTAAGGTTATGAGTTTAAATTTGGAACAGCTGTCAAAACTCAAGTGGGTCTCTATTCTAGTATCCATAGATATTAAAACAGTTATCGATGCGAAACGTCAATTCAGTATGTTTTTTAATATAAACCGCACGACATTTGATCAAGAGTGACATGAGAATAGGGACATCATTCGTTTGTCTATGATTTAAAAAACATTCGTCTTGACGTAGGATCAAATTGCCGCCATTACTTTTGTCATTTCTTTGTTGGTTTTTGCTGTTACGAAAGTAGAATTGTGAAAAGTTGTTTGTAATTCACATTTTAGTTGAAAATATGAGTAGTAGTGACTCCGAGAACGATATGCACACTCCGCCGGATATCGTAAATGCAGCCACGATTGCAACAAAGATATTTTACAGGTAGCACTATAGTAGCAATGCAGGTCATTTTCCTACGGCTTCTGAACCGTTCTTAGAGTACTTATGATATGTGTGTAGATAAAGTAGTGTATGCAACTGTACATAATTTAGCCTTAAAACACTCGTGTGATCCTATTATGAAACTCGCTGGCGCTCGTTTCATAAAACCACACTCGTATTTTAAGGCCTCTGATTATGTATCAGTTGCATAAACTACTATAAATAGGCTTTCTACTGTAGCAATAGCAATGTAATTTTATAATAGTGTGATACTGAAATTATATATTGTGTACGTGTACTGTTTTGAAAGAAAAAACTCACCGAGTTTTTTAGGCCGGTTCTTCTTGAGGCAGAGGTTTTCTTTCTGAACCGGTGGTAGTTTATCAACACTCAAAGGTGCAGGGTAATAAATAAAATAAAATAAAATATCTTTATTTCAGAACATTAAAATTCCATACGATTACAAATATATCAAGTTAAATTATATTATATTAAATTAAATCAAATCATTTGCACCCTCTTGGTTGCTATATTATCCCACCTAAGATCAGGATTGACATGCATCCTGGTGGTGGCTGATAAGTCACCCAACCCCACTTGAGTCCGGCAGTGAAACAAATTGAAGTGAAAACTTCTTTAGCGGCGCTGAGCACTTTTTAGGATGGAGAAAAATTGCTAAATACGCGACAGATTTTTGTGACGTCAGATGTGAAGGAGGTCACTTTTTGCTGCTAGCCGATTCGATTTCATTCAAAACTGAACGCTATTCGTAAGAGTATAAAGCCGTTAATTTTTGCAACAGCATATTCTGCAAATGAATTTGTAATTTTGTGCACGCGTCCTTCACCGTTTTGCTATTGAGCAAATTCGAATAGTTCGAATTTGGACGTTATTCCTAAAGATATATTTAAAAATATATACAGGGAGGAACATTTCCTTGGACTAAGCTGAAAGGACAGTGTTATATAAGTGACGTACAAACGATCTATTATAAATGTTAAGCTGGATTTAAAAGAAAAAAAAAAACATAAAAATCGAAATATTTTATCTTAGTGACAACCCTAATACTATACATAGTTATTATTTTCATTTGAAATTGACACATGTCACAAGTCACAAGAATCTTGCTGACTTCATTGAATCTGCTGGATAGGGTTGAAACATACAGTTTTTTTCACCAAAGTTTAACAAGTTGTATCTCGGTAACCGTTAGAAATATTAATATGGTTACTAGGTGAGAAGTAAAGCACTAAACCTGATCTATATCCCATTTGCTTAAAAGTCCATCGATCTGTTCCACCCAGTATATTATTAAAAAGAAAAAAAAACGCCGCTCGCTTTGTTGGCCGCCGCCGTCCGCTGTTCTTGCAAATTTGAATAGTTCGAATTTGGACCCTATTCCTAAAGAGATAAGGTTTTGGAAAATATTTGGCAATGGCAAAAACAAATTGGTATTTCGTTCGCTGCCGCTCTCCGCTGTTCTTGGCGCCGAACATTCATTCAAAATTAATTTTTAGGGTGACACCGTAAGATGTCAAATGACCTGATCGAAAAACTGTTACAATGTTATTGAGTTTTCACTTCTGCCGGCACTCCCGGAGTGCAACCCGGTCATTTTTTATATTCTTCTATAATTTCATGTACCTACATGGTTTGGCAACTTTTTTAACGTAAAATCTCTTAAACGATATGGTACAAAAGTAACAGGTAGAACAAATATAATGGAAAATTAAACCATCATTGCCCCAATCTCAGGACAAGACTCGAACTTGTTGCCGTAGTTTGTTCTGTACATATAATATCATATCGTTTAAAATTTGACCGTGGTAACTTCCATGTTAAATTGACACGAAACAAAAATATTGAATAAAATAATTTGTTTCGTTAAGAGGTTGTATAATCTCCAATTTTTCCCGACACCACACAGGGGACCCTAATCTAAACTGATTATACCTACTACCTGTGCCAACTTCGTTATAACACTCGCATAGGGCTCTCTTTTGTAGGGATGATTTCCTGGATAAATGTATCCTAAGCCCTTCCCCAGGATTAAATAAATAAATACGTATTCGGGGACACTCTTACAAATCGACCTAGTCCCAAACTAAGCAAAGCTTGTACTGTGGGTACCTACTAGACAACGATAAACATACTTATATATATAAATAAATACTTAAATACATAGAAAACATCCATGACTCAGGAACAAATATTCGTGCTCATCACACTAATAAATACCCTTTCCGGGATTCGAACCCGGGACCTCCGGCTTCGTGGGCAGGGTCACTACTAACTAGGCTACAGAATTTCTAAATAAAAAAGCAGACTTTTCCTTTTGTTATCTAAGTATATTGAGATATCACCGATGATGGACTTCTTATATGTTCCAGGGCCAATGATCACTGATTAGAACCGTTGGCGTTATCATTCCAAAACAACCGTTGTTTTTTTTTTCACTGCCATCGTCTACGTCACTCCGCGGCAAACAGCCGTAACTTCCATCGTTACAACACCTGTTTTCCCTCTTATACTTGCAAAAACACTAATAACACAACAACCTGTTATACGTGCCGCTTTCAAAAGGACATAACTGTTGTCTAAAGATGAATATTTTCCGCTGTTTCGACTTGTTGTAGTTTGCGTATTTTTACTTAAGCAGTCAAGGTCGTCCAAGCAATATGCACATGAATTAAGCTATTTATCTTAAAATTGTACTTATATCTCACTTTAGATCAAGCAGATGAAATTTAGAAAGAACATGAGGTTTCACACGTATTGCGGTGTAGGTTAGCTTAGGTACTTATACGGCAGAGCTGAGTCAGTACCTGTACATTTTTTTGTCGTTATATTTAGTGCTTAGTAGGCCAATCATTTTTGGACCGACACAATTTTGTCAGGCAACGCAAGAGACGCTACTGTCATGTTTAGTAGAGAAACTGCTTTAAACCACGTATTCTGTAATTATGTTGTTTGTTGTTATAAAGCAGGGGTTCTTAAACTTTTGTTAGTCATGGACCACTTTCAGAAATTTAGAAATACCCCGGACCCGTGTTGAAAATATGTTGAAAAACATGTACTTACCTACCTATGTTAAGAGTGACCGAAGTGACCGTGGACCCCTAGCGATCATGTCACGGACCCCCCAGGGGTCCATGTACCACACTTTAAGAAACCCTGTTATAAAGGTTTGAAGGCATATTACACTACCCAATTTTAAGGCACCCTTACCCAAACTTAGGGCGGTTTAATAAGACTTAGGGAGCCTAAGACTTTGCAAAGGGCGCTGACAGCCCAGATATCGTGCCATGGATATCGTGTAGTGTAATACGACTCTAGCAGCGTAGCTAGCATGATCGCGATTATGTCCGACATATACCATTCGTCCCGCTCGCACTTACACAATTGCTAGTAAGAGATAAATTGTCTAGGCAGTTCCAGGATACTTTAGGTTTTAAATGGTTTGGTGGCCACAGTTTTAAGATAAATGCGTTTGAAAGTCCGTAAAAATAACGCAAGCGACGTATCTCTCTATGAAAAGTCGATTGGCTATCACTGCTATGATTATCAGATTCTAGCTTTGTCACTTTCACCTTTCGGTGCCCGATTTTTTGACAGAGGTAAAAGCCTCTGGCTCTCCTAGCCACGGGTTTCGAAAGTTAGAATATATATTATTTAATCGGCCTATGTAGTGTTGAACTGCAGGCATTTCAGAGTGCACGTTCTGACCGTTCGTTGCAGAACGCACCTGAGTCGTCCATAAGCATAGGAACATATTTGACTCTTCGGGATATTTCCTACTATGCTATCGCTGTCACACTAATATATTACTGCGACAAAATAGGGAACATTTAACTTCTTGTGGGTCAGGAAATAATGTGAGAAAATTGAGGTAAGGAAATAGTGTAACAGGTTCGAGATTTAGGTATTTCCGTTTGGGCTAAAACATGTTCCCCAAGTGATTATCCAGTAGGTAATGTATTTCGAAGCCGTTAAGTTTCCGCGGTCGTTAGGCATAAAACATACCTGATCTAATAGAAGAAACGAAAGCGCCATGTTTACAGTTTAAAAATACGGTAGGCCAGCTATGGGTAATTGCATATTTGTGAATTAAATAACTATGATTGAGAAATAGGTTCTTTTCCGCTTAAATTAAGGGACACCCAAGTAATCTCTGTCAACCTCTGTAAATCTCATCAATATCTGCAAATCTTACAAAGCAGACAAAAATATCCAACACATCCTAACCTCTCCTAATCATAATTTCAGCCGAAGGACGTCCACTGCTGGATCTATGTCCAGGAGGATTATGCCTCCCCCAAAGAGCGCCACAATGACGGGTCCTGCGCCACAAAACACTAACGGCATTAAAATAGAGTTTTGTCAGAGATTTAAGCGTCCTTTGTCGTGGTAGATATTACTGCTGGTGACTGTACCTATTTGTATTGTACTTCGAAGGTTAACTGAACACTACTATCTTTTATTATGGGCATGAAATATCCCAGTTAACAATGAGACCAGGCCCCTATTTCACCAACTTGACAATTGTCATCTGACAACGACAATTCTCCGTACAATGCTGGTTCCACAAGTAACCTAGCAACCACCTTAACTTCTAGAAGAAGCAATGTATGGCGAATTGTAAGTGCCAGGTGACAATTGTCAAGATGGTGAAATAGGGGCCTGATCGTTGCGACCTGAACTCAGCGAAACGGATTTAATTAATTTGAATGGTACGTTTATGTTGAAGGTTATTCTAATGTTTTGTTTGTAAACAATGTTTTCAGTTTCTTCTTGGTTCCATATTAAACACATATTGAAAGATAGTGTACGTAGTGATAAATGATATACCGAGAAAAGGTATATCTAAGAAGAAAGGTATATATTTTTAGGGCTTCAAGGTACTACTTCCTATAAAATTGCAGGATGTTTCACCGACTTAAATACGCAATATAATTTGGATCGTACAGTTTGTTGTTTGCGTCTTTTGGGTGTAGTGTGGACATTGCTAAAGTTAAGAGTTAAATAGCCTTCGTTTTTGTAAACACGCAATCCGCGTAAACGGTGCCTCTTATAAATTTTTATGCGATTAAAATATTTTAAATATGCACGTGGGCCGTTTATACAGGACTACAGGAAAGATGACCGTGTTTTTTAGGGTTCCGTACCTCAAAAGTTTATGCCGAAAAAAACGTACATTGTGTATTTCGACACTCTCAAGGGAATCGAAATTTATAGGGTATCTACTTTCCGTTGACCTAGAACTATGAAACACTACTACAAACTGCAGGGAGAAATCTGAAAACAATACATTTGTTATTTTGTACGGAATCCTCGGCGGGCGAGTCCGTCTCGCACTGATCCGGTTTTTTTAATCTGTATGACCGACGTGAAATGGGTTTTAATGTTGTTTCTGTGAACGTAGTTTATACTTACTAATTATTAGTCTGGCTTGTCTGCGTGATATGTCCACCTAAATTTCCAATGTATACTGTGTGCGTCAATGTGCAAAATATTTACCTACAACATTAGGTTGATTGAACGATAAGGACTTCGAAAGTCGTTGCGACCTGTCGTACCTGCGACGCCATGAACTACTATAGTTGTTCGATATAACCTTCAGGTTGCATCGTTTAACCCTTTCGCCGCCACTGACTTGACCTTAACCTTTGTCAATGTTGCCACTCTGCCATAGTTTCATACGAAGTCCAAAAACAATATCCTTAAGGTGGTTTGATCACCATACAAAACGTCTTTTGACATTCGCTGGCTAACGGCGTGATATTTTAAGAAGCTTATGTAACCATCTTTCATAAATTGGCTTTCCGTTTGCGCTAAATTTCCCATTTCTTAGAATAAACTTGTATAAACCAGAATAATTTGAGAATAATCGTTTTCGCAAAGTATCACGTGACAAATTAATTTCTCAAATTATTCTAGTTTATACAAATTTATTCTAGGAAAGGGGGAATTTCGCGCAAATGGGAAGCCAATTTATGAAAGATTATTACATAAGTTTCTTAAAATATCACGCCGTTAGCCTGCGAATGTCAAAAGACGTTTTGTATGGTGATCAAACCACCTTAAGCGAATGTAAACTTTCGTGAGACATGTTGAAATAATACTAATAATTACACTGTTCAACTCGCGTATTAAATGTCACTACGGGCGACATGGGTCGTAGTTACTCGGCGACCTCGGCGTCGCCGTCGCTTGATGATATTCATGCGACACCGCCGCGAAAACACTCATCCTGAAGAAGAACTCCCGAAGAGTTCGAAACGCGTCACCTGTTTAATAATAAACAAAGCCCGCATCGCGATATTTTCGCCCGTTTTACTGTGTATCTTAAATCTGATTTGTTCAAAGGTATTCAGATGAGAACAAGGTATTTCCGCCGTACAGGCACCTATTGTTTTGTGTAGATCTCTTATTTGATAACTCTAGAGAAAGGCCCATTTCAAAGAAATCGGAATACGGAAGTATGGATAGCTATAGAAATAACGAAAAGTAAGTAGTGAAAAATATGACAAAAAAGCAAGCTAACATCTACCTTGTAATTAGAGTATATACCTAGTGGTCATACTTCAGGAAAAATAGACTTTAATTGGTTGACAAAAACAACATAACTGTCATAGTTTACGAAATTCAGTTATTGGTATGATTGTGTTCCTCTGTGAAGACGCTACGAGGGTCAAACTGAAAGTTCTTAGAAAATCAAAAACTGAGCAAACTAGAAAGTTATTCGCTTTATTATGTTGTTTACAAGTGGCCAGTTCTAAACACTTTCAGTTTTGTAAACATCCCTTCAATTTCCATAATGCCAAACTTTGGCAATGTCCATAATGCTCAAACCTAAATCCGATCCGTGTATGACTCATAGTCGTGTTCGTATGGGGCTGGCCGTAAATTACGTCATTTTAAAAGGGGTAGTGTCCATTCAAGGAATTAACAGGATGACGATGGAGGAGGGGAGACGACGAAGACGTAATATATGGATAAGCCCTTTGCCAATGTTTACACTTAAAATCTCGTTATATACAATGACCAACTGAACACCCTACGCATTACATTGTCGACTCATTCACAGATATGCAGGGTTGGGCAAAATACTGGCTTCATTGTAATTGCAATACAAACTACTTTGGTGACAGGTATTTGAAATATAAAATACAAAATACAGTATTTCAAATACAAAATACATTATTGAACTTCTTTGTAACTTATCTCAAAAAACTTTTTACACGTTTTTAGGGTTCCGTAGTCAACAAGGAACCCTTATAGTTTCGCCATGTCTGTCGGTCTGTCCGTCTTCGGCTAAGCTCAGTAACCATTACTACTAGAAAACTGTACGAGGGCTGCTCCGAAAGTTGTTAGCTGCTCCGGCTCTACTCATGCGATTACAATATTATTTATACCATTGTGATATTTCAATGCTAATTATGGCCATAATTTTTTTATGAATTAATGCGAATAGATTTTTAATTATATATTTTTAACTGTAAGGTGTTTTGTATGGAGTTACGAATTGCTTAGAAAAAAACGGCAATTTTAGGCACAATAGGGAATATGCATGTGATTTAGAAATGGACAAAAAAAATCACGTGTAATCTATATTGCTTAATAAATATACACACATGATTATTTTTTCAAATTATCATGTTTCTATTGATAAAATAAATTGTTTAAGAGTACTATTTTTCAAATTCCCTCGCAAATTTCCAAAACGCAACGCTATTGGCGGAGCGAAACGTGACGTCACCGTGCAGGTCGTTAGTATGATTATTGAAAGTTATTCGCATTGTTTGGCCGCTGTTTATGATAAATAATCAGTGTTTTTTGGTAATTATTAAGTGAAAAAAGACTCGCCACAATGACTGAAGGCGGTTTTGTCAAGGCACAGTCGGATAATCTGCCTAAAATTGATGTGTTCATGATGACTAAATTTAATACATACTTCGCAAATATTTGTGACTTTACGTCCGCTGAACTAAGAGGAGTAAAAGCTGCAAGGTAAATAAGTTACAGATATTCAATAAATTTTCATATTCCTTGTTTTTATACTCGTGAGATTGGTCAATTAAATAATTATAACCTATTTTGGCGATTCAAATAGCTAGACTTTTAAACTACTTCAAATAGGTGTCTTTGTTAAATAAGTGGAATAAAAAACTAGTAGATATTTATCCATACTATATACTATTTTACTATACTATAACTTTATATATTATATATACTAACTTCTGCCCGCGACTCCGTCCGCGTGGAACTCATTTATATCGTAGCTCCATACAAACTTTCACCCCCACTTCATCCCTTTGGGGGATATGGGGGGAGCTACGATATAAACGAGTTCCACGCGGACGGAGTCGCGGGCAGAAGCTAGTTATATTATATATTTTATATATACTTACTTAATAATAAATTATAAATGCGAAAGTGTGTCTGTCTGTCTGTTTGTTACCTCTTCACGCTTAAACTGCTGAACCGATTTGGATGAAATTTGGTATAGAGATAGTATAAACGAGTTCCACGCGGACGGAGTCGCGGGCAGAAGCTAGTATTATATAATCAAAGATATGTAGGTACCTATTAAGAATGTTAAATGTTGAGAACATCTTTATGAACTTTAACAAACTAGGTGGTTTTCGTCAAGGCTTATAAATAAAACAAATTTGTGTAGGTCACTCAGTAAAAAGGATTAAATTCTTTTAACTTTCTTCGATCAACAGTGCAAACAAAGAAACTTAGCTAAAAGGTTTCTTGATCAAAATCAACACCGTAGTCAGCTGTTGATCAACAAAAATCATAATATTTGTAACATTAATAACTAAAAAAATTGGGAATCAGAATAGTTTTATGAATAAGTATATAATACAATTTTGAGGTTAGGTTATTGTTTACCTATATTGTTCGCGAGTCGTAATAAAAAAGATTTTAGGTACATACATATTTAATACTCACGTCGAAATGATCTTCACAACAATATAAACTACTCAAGCACGATACATTATCTCTCCTCATCGCCTTACACCACTTTATCCTTATATTTGCACCTTTGGGCATATGAAAATATTTGCAGTTTTAATGTGATTTTCACACATAGAGACAATACAATATTTATAATAAGCTTTTGTGTGCTCTTCCATTACAATAAGTTGATCTTATAAGCTTTAATCACTCACATTTATTAAAAGTGTGAATCAAACACTTTGTTGTTAATTTGTTTAAGAACCGCCGTGCACTAAGCTGCACGGTGACGTCACAAATGAGCGCGCCAAAATGGTGGCGTTTTGATCGTCCGAAAATGATAGTAATTTTAATTTTTTTTTTTAGCTTATTTAATAATATTGTGAAAGTGTTATATTTTTTTCCGGTTATATAATTACTTATAGAATAGATAAAAAAAATAAAAAAATGTCATGAATATTCCCTATTAAATGAATTGCGTATTGAAAGAAAGAAGATTTACCCGGGACTAATTATTCTGTTTCTTTTGCTATTTCCAATGTGTAAATCAATAAATAATGTTATAAGTACATTTTTTTAAATATCAGAAATGTTTACTTTTAATGAAAGACTCATTGTTGACACCTATTAAATCATGTTTACTCAATCAAAACGATTTATACGTAAAAAAAACCGTCGAGATTCGTAATTAGCAGCACCTATAAAAAACAATTGCTTTTTTTAACAAATACTGTTTATAAATTGACAGCACATAGAGTCTCAATTACTGATTTTCATGACATATGGTCAGGCTTCGACGCTTCGAAGTAAAAATTACTTAAATAAAAATAAAAAACTAACCGTTTTCTAAAAATGTATTTACACCACTACAATAAGTACTGAAATATCCCTCACAATGGTATAATAGTTATTTAGGATACAAGTGCCGAAAATAGGAAATTCGCACGTGTATCGTACAACGTTTTACTCTACATATGGCTCTTTAAAGTTTCGACATATGCACGGAAAGTGCTCTTTTCCGCACTAGTGCTAGGTAAAGTAAACCCATAGTGTGGGGTATCGTTGGATAGCTCGTTAAAAACTATTATGGGTTTCCTGAATCCATTTTTCAAATCAGTGATTCGTTGCGAGATATTGAGCTTCAAAGCCCTAATTTTTGTTCGAGTCATGTGTCATGAAAACAGTCTCTCAACTGGACCGGAAGAGCACAGACTGAGACTACCTTTAATAACTGTCTGACGTATCAGTGTCAATTGCCGTATCAGGAACAACCCTGTTTGACGTTGACACTTACAGTAGTGTTGCCACAGTGCCATCATCCCCTAATTATATTAAAAAACGTTCCATTATACGGTTATACAATTAAATAACATGTATTTTTGGGCAAATGTATTTTAAAAAGTGAAGTATTTGTAATACAAAATACATGTTAGTGCGGTATTTGAAATACCAATTACAAAATGCTTCGCAACTTAGTATTTGAAATACAAATACAAAATACGTATTTGTATTTCAAATATATGTAATTGAAATACTGCCCAACCCTGATATGCAAACCTTGTATTAATGGTTTATGACGTGCTGCACGTGTAAATAACATACATAAATACAGCGAAAGTCAATTATCTGCATGCATGTACATATGGTACAATTGTATGGTAACGTTTCATGTTTTATCGAACGCTACACGATTTAATTACTCACCATGAAATAGTACAGGCAAGTGCAAAAGTGTGGGTACATACAACTTACTCAAAAATATACCCAAATTAACCAATGGCTCTTATGTCGGCGAAGTAAGGTTTTGGTACATGTTCGTTTTGCACTTTTACTTTTCTCAGCCGAAGAGTGTCACGTTTACTATACTGCGGTTTAATTTAAAATTACCTATAATGTTGTAAAGTAAATACTATATTCCGTCGATTCCACATCTCATTAACAATATGATCATAGTCCAAGCTTCAAATGTATAAACCGATTTCAAAATAAATTTATCTAAGATGGTGACATAAATAAAACATGCCGCTGAACTTCGTCCTTTTTTCGGTTAAAAAGTATGGAAATGGATTAAATACAAGGATGTGTCCCTGACACACGCCAGTTGAATTCACTAGATTCGGCCACACTTCGGTAAGTGTGGCAAAAAGTTCGCGTATGTCGTTACATACGCGAACTTTTTGACCAGCAGTGTTGCCGCATAATGGAATCCAGCGAGTTCAATTTGTGTTTGCTAGACTAGCATCTAACCTGGCACATTCCAATTATACCTAGTCGGTCCTTAAGTTCTGTAACAAGGTTTTTGATAGATAATACTCGGCAATAAACTTTTTCTTATTCGTATCATACATGATTAAAAAGCTTATTTTATTCGAATCAAATTGCAATACAATACATTTTGAACAATTATCGCAATATGACAAAAAAACCTTGTAACTTGAGACAATCGTGAACCCAAAACACGCCGCAACTGACAAAAATACCATGTGTAACAAATTTAATAAAAAAACGGTATTCCAGGTGACAAACAAGGTTTTGTTTTGTATTCTGAAACCTCGATTTTAGACCATGCTTAGCAACTAGCACATTTGATTTTCTGTTAGCTTTCAATTCCAACTGCTCCCATCGAGAACTTTACGTACTTTTTACGTTTTCAGAAAAACGGGTAAATTTGATCTTGTGACTTAAAATTAGTTTTACCCAGACTTACAATTATCTTATGCTTCAAAATGGAGGTACGGGTAGCAGGGAGGGTTCTGACTTCTGACTAAAATCTCACGTAAGTTTGAAAGGTTTTAAGAATCATGGAAAAAAGATAAAGTGGATCACGTCCGTGTTTTTGATTGGCTAAAAAAGTGCAAAATCTCTGAAGAAACTAGCATTTGTGTAATATGGCTTTAAGCATTGAAATCCAATACGCGTTCTAATTTATCAGTATTTAATGACCTATCAAACCAAGTATAGAATTAAATAAAAACATTCTTGATATTATTTACTATGCCGCAAAACATTTGTGACAGAACTTATGGACCGACTAGGTACAAGCAACATATTGTGACCAAATTGAACCAAGTTCCTCCTCCTAAAAGCCAATTTGCTCCGTTGAATGATATCTTAAAAGAACAATGAATGTTTTAATGACATTTTCGGTCAAACGCCAAACATTCAAGCGTCCTTGACCGATATTTTCGTTTATTCACCTTGTACTTTGATAAACTTGTCAATGCACACAGGTCTTGTTATCGCGAATTTATTATCTACTAATTTGCATACATATAATCACGCGTGTGTCCTAGAGAGGTAGGCAGAAATGGATCCGGGTAATGTACTTATGATGATGTGGATTATTGGGCTGAACATTATTGGTTCCGGGCAGAAATCACGGACTTACAAAAATTCTGACAAACCTGCCTTGCTTGATTTACCTACATAAGTCTTCATTACATGCCCGTCGGTTATGTTACACCTGTTTCCGGGGAGGGTAGGCATAGATCGCGTATTTCCACTTCCTGTTTCTTGATCTTATGAAAATAAGCAAAGCAGGAGAGGAAATATGCCAGGACTTATTCTACGTCACGTTGACTGAATGAAAACAATAACAGAGGGTAAAAAAGAAACAAAAGGAAAAGCGAGAGATAACAATAATATTAATTTATTGATAAAACATAATGTACATCAGTTTTTACTATAGACTAGGAGTATAATATTAGAGGCAAATAACACGTGCCTGAGCTCGGATACCCTATGTTTCATGCAAAGAAGAACTAACAATTGAATATGTTATTCACTAACAGTTGTCCCCCCTTTGTCAAGCGAGTGGGCAACTTGATTGTTAGAAGTTCTTAAGCCGCCCGAAGGCCTCTAACTCGGCTTAACGACTACTGTCATAACAGCAGCCGGGATCAACTGCTTAGCGTGCCTTCCAAAGCACGGAAGCGCTCATTTATACTAACCACTCAAACATCATCACATCTCACCCATCCAAAGACTGACCGCTGCCATCTTTGCTTAACCTGCGTTATCGTTTCCGACTCGCAAGCGCTTCAATCAGATAAAATCTATTAATATAAGCGAGAAATCAAGGAAAAGGTAGAATAAGTTGGAAATAACACCACCGACAAGCCTCTTGGTTAATTTAGGTACTATACTCATATGATCCCTAACCTTTTCACCATAAAATCCTTTCTACTAGTATCTTGCCATTGAAGTTTGTTTCTTTTGCCGCAGGAAATAGAAGCGATAGAGGAACAATGGCGAACGGAGTCCGCAGATCTCGTGACGGCTGTGTCTCGTCTCCAGGATGAGAACAAGAGGCTGAGGCGGACCATCAACGCGCCTGGCGATGGTACGGAAGTAGACTACTGGGGTGAATATCCATCGGAAATGCGAAGATGTGCTCTCATACATTTGACACCTCGCACGCTTGGCTCCAGCGGCATCCAGGCTCCGTATGATGGTCGGCCTTATCAGTGACAAGATAGAGCGTCAGTCTCGTTCTATCGAACGGTGTCAGCCAGTGACGGACGCTCTGTCTTGTCACTTATCGCGTGATAAGGCCGACCATCATACGGGGCCAGGTGTCAAATGTATTAAAACACAGGGCCGGAAGGTCTGACAAGCTTACTTACTTACTTAGAAATATCTAGAACACAACACTACTTACCACACACCCAGATTAATTAGGGAATGCAATTTCGCGGGGTTTCAGACCTGGGAGAGATCTCGCGAGACCACATAGCCAGTATCGCGAGATTTAGACATTTACGAGAGATTGGGCGTTTATAACTGAAAACGTATGCAAATGCTATGGATTCCATTTAATGCTTATGAGCATCTGCAAATAAGTAGTGGTCTTACTGAATAAAATAAAAGTTTTTTATTTATTTAACAATCAGATGAAACTTGATCTCGCGAGATCGAGATTGCATTCCCTAACCCAGATATACCTACAGAGCTTAACTTAACAAAACTAGGAAGTTCTTTTTATACCACGTCAGTGGCAAACAACAGCTTACAGCCTACCTGATGGTAAGTGGTAACCGTAGCCCATAGGCTAATACCATAGACGCTTGCAACTCTGGTATTACAGGCGCGTTGCCGACCCTTTAAGAATTTATACACTTCTTGTTTGAAGAACCCCATACTGTGATCCCTCGGGAAAACTTCGTCAGGGAGCTCGTCTCGGAGCGTCCGAGGGACATTCCTCTGAAACCGTACGGTACGCGACCATTTAAGTAGTGTTATTATAACAACAGTCTTACAACACACACTTGGTGGTGGGTGGTGCTAAGTATCTACTTCCTCAGTTGAGCTGCTCCAAATATGAGCGACATGGCATACCGCTTTACCCTACTTTTATTTGTAAAATCGGATTATTGAACTCACACGCGTATTAAGGGGATGCCTTGATTCGAGTCGAACACGCCCCCTAGACAGAGACACGCGTATGCCGTCCGCGCACGAGAAAAAGATATGAAACACTCTTCGGGAATGGCTTTTTTGGACAAATTTCGATAAATACCTAACTTAGTGACGTTTTATCTATATTTCATTAAGTGAATATTTAGATGAGATAAAATACTGTAGTATTAACTTGATTGTGTCGTAAAATAATGTATCGTTTGAGTAGGCTGAGTAAAAAAAGGAAAATACAGACCCAATTTTGGATTATTTTTCTATCGAGGAAATTATAGGAAATCATGTATTGATCATATCAGATAAACAATCATATAGTCAAGAATCATATAGTCAAGAATCATATATCTGAAAATCAGACCTTATTATTTCTTAATCTAGTCAGAACGGCGTTTCAAAGCACGCGATAATTTCCAATGCATCGCCTTAATAGATGTCGTGAAATACTATTGATAGTGCCAAAGCCTTAACTACTAACTTGTTAGTTGTTAGCAAGCATAGATTCCTCGTAAGTTCGTTTAAAATACCTGGACGTAAATTTGAAAAACACGGAACTCTATAAAGACGGCCTACATTTCTCCATTTACTATAATTACCATGGCCGGCGCGCAGCTTTAGCAATAACATTACTTTTCCTTAACACCTGCTTGCCAATCTAGTCTAGCCTCGCCTATTCGGCAAAACGAACCTTACCGTCTACACTCAAAGTCTACAATCGCATAGACTAATTAGTAACCTTGAGACTAGCCCTACCTGTAGATATAGACGTCTATGACGTAAAAATCATACCATATGGCCTTTTGAAAGCGCCAGTGTGCTAGCACCATGCGTCAATTTTATTATGGTAATTACTAGAATCTGTGATGTTATCAGTGTGTTAGCGAATGATTACTAAATGTTACAATGATTAAATCCACGTGGAATGCTCTGCTAGCGGTTACTCGGTGAGATAGTAATCTTTTTTTAATACCTCGTGGTATGGAAAAAGAGGGGGGAAGCATTTGCCCAGCAGTGGGCGGAACGGTCTCAATTCTTAGTATTCTTACTAATATTATAAATGTGTGTGTGTGTTTGTATGTTTGTCCTTCTTTCACGTCGCAACGGAGCGTCGTATTGATGTGATTTTTTGTATGGAGATAGTTTAGAAGCTGGAGAGTGACATTGGCTACTTTTTCCAGCGGGAAAACATCTAATTCCCACGGGAAAATTCAATATGTTACATTTTCCTATAACCACGCGGGCGAAGCCGCGGGCATCAGCTAGTATAACATAATATAATAGTGAGTGGTATGTCGGTGGTAACACTTGCTAACAAGTACACTGTGTCATCTGAAGGTATTCACCTTAGCCTAAGGACGCTTTGGACTCCTAGACTTGTTGACCCTTTAATTTGGACGGTCCTGGGATCAAATCCTGGTAAGGTCTCTTAATCATTCTGAGTCTTGGATGTTTCCTATGTATTAAGTATACATAAGTACTAGCTTTCGCCCGCGACTTGTTCTGCGTGGACCCGGGATAAACACTATAATTTAATCCAGGCTATAAATTTTGGATTTATTTATCATCATCATATCAGCCGAAAGACGTCCACTGCTGGGCACATAGGCCTCCCCCAAAGAGTGCCAATGTGACCGTTCCTGCGCTACCTTACTTTAGTATCTATTAAGTATATCGTCGTACTTATGTACGGAATGTTTACCGTTAGCTTTTCGGTGAAGGAAAACATCGTGAGGAAACCGATCTAATCCCAATAAGGTCTAGTTTTCCCTCTGGGTTGGAAGGTCAGATGGCAGTCGCTTTCGTAAAACTAGCGCCTATGCCAAATCTTGGGATTAGGTGTTTTGACACCTAATCCCAAGATTTGGCATAGGCGCGGACCCCGAGCTCCTTTAGGGGCATAACCGGGAACAACGCTAGGAGAATGATGATGATGATGATGAAGTATATCGTCGTTTAGTACCCATATCGTAAATCTTATTTAGCACACTAAGGGGCTAGGTCGATTTGTGTAAGATCGTCCTAATGTGAGCATTCATATGTTGACAACAAGAGACAAACCCCCTTATTCATAAAACTTGAAATGCCTCTGCTAAATAAAATGTGCTTTGTCCCTTTCTTACGAACACAAATGCCAAAGTGACAGATAAGGACAAACGAATTTTAACGCCATTTTAGTTAAAACAGGCTTGTAGGACGGTTATGAATACGGCCGAAATAATAATAAATATTGTACATAAGTTAGTACCTAAATGCAGGTCTCTGACATAAAACAATCTCCATAAACCCTTTGAAGAGCACGCAGTAAACTGGATGGGTTACACAAGGTTAGTTTATATTTTATATAGTATGCGCATCAGTATTCCGCAACTTGTCATCTCGAAATGGGCCTATTTTGCGCAGCTGCTAAGCGAAAATGAGGGATTTTACTTGTAGTCCAGTGAACTGACAACTTGTATGGAAAAATAAATAAATTGGAAATAATTAATAATAGCTTATCTTTTCTGTGTAACGGATGGACGGATGGACGGAACGGAACATCAAAAAAATGATAAATTAAAGCTTCTAAAAAGTCAGAAAAAATATTAATAAATATTTTTGTCTTTATTTTGGTTCACTTACATTTGCTTTATAATATTCAAGTTAAATCATACAAAAAAAGACAATGCATGCTTCATTTAAATCTACATAAATCCTTCCGGGTGGAAAGTTAGTCGGATTCTTGAATACAGCCTCTTAGAATAACATTTTAAAATGAAATCAACAAAAAAAACGCTATTATAAATTCATGTTTTTCAAAACCGTATTTTGCCTGGAGTATTGATTGTTTGCTAACACTTGCCAATATAACGATATTAAAAAACGTACGAGTTTTATATTGCTCGGGACTTTTGGGATTAGGACCAAAACAAACTATTATTACAAGATAAAAATACACGTAGATACATATTTTCACACCTATCACTATTTTATATGCCACGGGCGCTATCAAAGTTTTATGAAGTCATGAAATTCCTATCCAATTTCTTTGATCTTTTACATTTTAGGAAAGAAATGTGTTCACGGATTATCGAATTTGTTATGCTTTCCGAAGCTCTTGAGTTATCGAGAAGGAACTTTTAAGTATTCTAATTTGTTCGAGGATACTTTAGAACGACACTTTACAAACATTTCATATGTATATATTTTTTCAAAATCGACATTATACGGACATAAACGAAATATTCCATACATTGGTATTGTTTATTAAATGCACGTTATTGTCGAATTTATTGTCATAGTTCAGAATGATTTATCGAAACTTTACTTAGGTAAAAATTGTTACGTTTCGAACCTTTCAAGATCAGTGTGATCCTGAACAAGACTCACGATATTCCCGATAGTTTAAATAAGTTATCATTCCAGTCCACCTCACCACGCAAATTGTACACCTATATCTCTGCCGGAGACATCTCAATGCGAATATCGATTTCCGTAGCCACAGCTCCGACGTCAACTGAAAATGTGCCTTATCACCAACTAACCAAGGTCCTGTTCCCAGGCTCTAGCGCCCCGCCATCCCCCGCCCGCGAGCACGACCAGGAAGTCTTGTCCCGACTTAGCAGCACCGCAGAGAAGCAGCGAGCCACTCTCCGGCACCAGGAGTCGCAGTTGCAGGAGAAGCAGCAAATGATTGATAGTGTAAGTCACTTGGCCAGAGATCATACTTACAGGTCCACCGCTTAAGGGGCTCCTAGCTCCCAATGACCTTCGATCTTTAACTGTCGGTTTTTTCGTGTTTTTTATGGCTTATTGTATTAACAACAACGAGGTTTACCGAAATAGTATTCCATATTTACTTCAAAACTCACATTTTCCGGGATATATGGCACCAAATTCGGTAATTTCAGGCCAATAAATCAGTTTTTTGGACGTAACTTTTGTGAAAATAAGTTAATAATAAAAATCTCTCGTGGATTGTTACAGGTTGTTACATATAAGGGATAGTTATATGTAGATTTTGTATATAAAAGTGCATAAACAATATACTAATATCGAAAACAGAGCTTTTTTGGAACATGTTTGAATTAATCATAATAAAATAAATATTAATTATTATCAAAAACACTCTCGCGCAATTGAAGAACCAATAAATATATCTATAGTTTTGACGGAGGAATATCAACTAAAAACTCGTCAAAACTAGCCAAAAAGCGCGTGGAGCCCCTTAACTAGGGAGCACAACTTGCTAATCAGGCTCGAGTCGGTGACTCCTGTCTCACTTCATCATGAAATCAGCCGAAAGACGTACAGTGCTGAACATAGGCCTCCCCTAAATAATGCCACAATGACCGGTACTGCGCCACCGTCGTCCAGCGGACTCCCGCTACTCAAATTAGAAAGACGCGGCGTCAGTTGTCCTAGCCCCACTGAGACGGTGTGTGCTGGAGGCTACGGGGCGTTAGAGGCCTGAGGTCTCAGTTAAGCGGTCGGATAAACTTTGTCAATTTACCGTGGGTGTGGGACACTAGGTGATATAACGGTGATATAACCTTGTCGGGAAGTGGCTGCTGCATCGGTTAATTGACCAGTTAATGTGTCCAATCGCTATGACAACCACGACATGACAGTGTTATATCATATCACTGTTAAACTTCGCATAGTATTCCGCAGCCCATCATATAAAAACTACTTTTCTTAGTTGATTGTATGAGTTTAGACTTTTAGGAGGTGGACGCAATCCCGGTGGCTCGGACTCTATGAGAGGTTCTGTTCTGAGTTCGGACAGAATCTTTTCTTAATAGACAAGATGTAACTAATATACCTATAAAGCGGAAAAGCTGTATCCTTTGTAAAGAGCATTATGAAAACTTTATGATTGACCGAAAATAATATTTATCTCTTATTCACTCGGCGCGGAGAAAAGGTCCGCTTTAGGGGTATTTTTGTAACACCTTGTATTTTATGTTTATATCTTTACGATCATGCATGCAGGAAGGCGGTATATAAATGTCAATTTTCTACAAAGGTGTCTCGAAGGTCTTCGACTTTATGCTGATGACGTGAGTGGACATTTGACCCTTTGGCCTTGTTGACCCTGTTTAGAGACCCCTAGATGCCCTATTGTAACGTTGATCTAATGTCTGTGATAAGTAATCATTCCCTATAACATACTCAGACTCACAGCTTCAGAAAGAGTTTTTAAGGTACTTTTCCACTACGTATGTGTTAAACTGTGTTTAATACATGTGACACAGCTATCAAGCAAACCAGGTGTCGCTTAGAATCACATATTTGCACATGTTTGGTGGATACGTATCCCATATTATTTTTAGCGAGGCTTTCTTGCATATGATAGCTGTTATCTGAATACTATTTATGGTCTTAATTAGTAAAATTGTATTGAGATGACCGCTATTATATATGCACTAAATCTCGCTGACAATCTTTCGTGGATATGTATCGGTTGGTATTTCAAATTAATAAGGTACGTAATATTTTAATGAAGTGGCAGAAATGGTAGCATCCATTCCTTTCTATCAAGTAGTGTCAGAAAGAGAAGCGATATTGAATAAGTGTGATAAGCATACATCGGGGTTTTCGGAGCGGGAATGATTTGAGAAAGAGTAGAGATAAACAGATATGTTAGTCTAAGAAAATATCTTATTATGCCTAATGAATAACTACCTCTCTGTGAGTTGTATACAATCTGTGACAAAGTTTTATTTTAATTTCCGTAAAAGTCTTATAACTTATAAGGTAACAATTAAAATAACTTTAATTAATTACCTGCTGTAAATTGAATAGTTGACATGATTTTCAGAATAAACTATTAATATTTTTTCTATATTTGGGACAGTTAATCTACGGCGTCTTGCTGTAAATATCCATTTCAAGGAGCTAAATGATCTTTCCACGTCGACAGTTGTAATAGGTGCATATTTAAATTTTTTGTAGGAATCAATTGATGCACGAGAAGTTTGAGATTGAAGTTCTATTTCTTTGCCTTGTACCAACTCATTTATAATTTTTAGTGTGCTATAGCCAGAATTCTTCTTTAACACCAACTTCAGTTTATCATAAATCTGTTTTCCTTTTACGCTCATGTTTAATTTGGAAACATCTCTATAGGTTTCATGAACTATTTTTAAACTATCGCTGATGGACAGCTTCGCATCCTGTAGTTTTTTAATAGCATTTGGGATAGTCATCAAATGATTTGCTATGAAATTTAAGTCGCTTTTTATATTTGCATTTCCAAACGCTCTTTTTGCCTTTCTAATACTCTGGGCTTCGGTGGGACTGAATGTATTTAGAACACGTTTCACTTCATCGTAATGTTTGCTGTAATACGTTGCAGCTTCTATCCAGGTTCCCCACCGAATAATTGTTGGTCGAGGTGGTAAAGGCACTCCGGGGAGCATTTCTTTAAACTTTTGTATTCTTTTAGGAGATTTCAAAAATGTCTTCTTAACATTTGCGATTAAATCATTCACATCTGGATAAAGTTTTCTTACTAGTTCAGCCACTCTATTTAAACCATGAGCCAAACATGTGACGTGCAAAAGATTGGGAAAAATACATTTTAAATTTCTTCCAGCCTTTAGCATGTAGCCCACACCGTCAGTTAAAAGTAAAAGTACTTTATTGTGATTATTATGGTTAGCACCCCATAATTCATCAAGAGCACTTGTGACCGTATTGGATATTGATACATTGTTCGTGCTGTCTAACCGTTTACTGGATATCAAGTGTTGAGTGCCAATGTGATCATCACGTAATGCTCCCACTATTACGTTAGCTATTTGACGACCATAATCATCCGTGGTTTCGTCAACACTCACATATATATATTCATTTTTTAGCTCGCTCCGTATTTTATTCATTTTTTCATCGTAAGCTTTATTTAAATATTCCCGTCGCAGTTGACATTCCGAAGGAACTTTTGCAGTTTTTTCAAATTTACCGGTAACACAATTTTCGATAAAATCTTTAAATATCGGATTGTTTACCTGCGTCCATGGTATATTACAGCCCAGAACAAATTTCAAAAGCTCACTATTGAAATCATATTTCATACCTGTATGTTTATTGATATAATTATTTTGATTTTTGGCTTATTATAATCTCTGCACCACCTACTACATAATCTAGTTTTATCTCTTTCTCCGATACCCAAAGGTTGTCTGGAAGAGATCGCTCTTCAGCGATAAGACCGCCTGTTGTCTACCTCTACCTACATGTTATTGTATTGTTTCTCTTTTTAACTGCTTTGTTTGTGTGAGGTGTGCAATAAAGAGTATTTGTATTGTATTGTATTGTATTGTTTATTAGATGCGACATGTCGCGTTACACTAGATTTCGTTTGAGCGAAGCTCACATTGCACTTGGTGCAAAATAATAAAGAATCTCGAACCTCTATCTCTGGATTATTTTCTATCCACGAACGCATAAACTCGTAACGAGTTTTTTTTCTCGGAGGCATATTTGTGTTGACTGATTATTTACAGTTTTTTAAAATACAATTGCATATAAGTTTATCTACTAGACAAGCAAGGGTAACGGTTGACAATAGGTGTCTAATACAATGTCAATCTTGACGCTCGATATCTATGAAGCATTTTCTTATAAATGAATAGACTTAACTGAAGAGGTTGATAATGAATGACCAATATAAAATATGTACCTATATGTATGATTAATCTTTATTTATTTTTCAATCAATTATTCATTCGGTAGAAACCTACTAGGGTACGATCTGTTTTTAAGTAAATACCTACTCTTTGGCTAATGTCAAACGTTCCCGCTCCGAAAACCCCGATGTATGGTGATAAGGAATGTAATTCGCTTCCGTTGTCTGTACTGCTCGACAATTACGATCTAAGTGTCTTCAAAACAAGAGTGAATAGGCTATTACTGAACTAGTGATCTAGATCTTCCTGTCGTCACTTACACGGTGACACTAGGGTCAATCACGGGTCAGTCTGTGATAAAAAATCGCGAGAGGATTTTGCCTATAAGAAAATATCTGTTTATATGCAAGTAATTGATAAATTGACTACCTATGTAGCCTAGTTGGTAGTGACCCTGCCTACGAAGCCGGAGGTCCTGGGTTCGAATCCCGGTAAGGACATTTATTTGTGCGGTGAATACGAATATTTGTTCCCGAGTCATGGATGTTTTCTATGTATTTAAGTAGTTCCCATAGTACAAGCCTTGCTTAGTTTGGGACTAGGTCGATTCGTGTAAGATTGTCCCCAAATATTTATTTATTCAATATAACATAGAATACAACACTTTTTTTGGAAAAAAAACTAATTAGTACACCTTCCTTATGAAATGTACTAAAATGATTCGTTAAATAGGTTTATCTATAAAGTCGACGTCACAGACATGTAGCCATCTATCGCTATATTAAGAGATCCAAAAGTGTAAACATATATTTTTTATCAACTTCAGCTCACAGCTAAGCGCATTACATCAGTTTCCGCACTCACAGTTGAGAGGATACGATACTTTATTATTGTCCAACGAACGATGTCCGTCGGGCCGGCGGCCATCATGAACAGATGCCCGGCAGTGCGCCCCCGGCACAGAGATAAATGGACGATTGTCGGCAACGATCTTTATTCGCGCTAGTCTTGTAGGAAATCATGGCAACCTTGACGCTAACGTTTATTCACGGATGTTCTTCAAAACTATTATAGTTGAAATGGAGACATTATTTATTTATTGAAACAAAAGCATGGTATACTGAAAAGACTGCGCTCAGTGTGCCGAGTTCGAATTGCAGGAACGGAGAATTTAATTTCCGCAAGCAGCTCGGAACTGTCAATGCGTCCAAATAAAATGTCATGCAAAACCGACATATCAAGCGACAAGCGCCTACTTTCAAGGCTTAAAAGATGGTGACGGCTGCACATTGACTCGTAGGACGTATCCCACTTTCTGAGCCGAAAATTCAGGTGTCGAAGAAAACAGCGCTGAATTTTCTCTATTTTCTCTTTATGAGTTACATATTGAGGGGACCAGATACAACTGGCGTATTCTAGTATGCTCCTGACATAAGAATTATAAATAACTTTAATACAACTTGTATTATTGAACTCGCTGCAAACCCGGACAACAAAACCTAGGTTTCTTTGAGCACGGTTCACGATGTTATCAATATGTTGGTCAAAAGTTAGCTTCGCGTCAAGGAGTACACCTAGGTCCCGTATCAAACTTACACGTTGTATTACTTCATCTCCGATTTTGTACTGAAAAATGACAGGAGACAGACTACGGGTAAAGGAGATCTGTACGCATTTTTGAGCGTTTACGTTAATACGGTTTCTGATATAATATATAGATAGTCGATCAAGATCATCTTGCAGTTTGATGCAGTCTTCCGGCTTTCGCACATCTAAGAAAACTTTTTTGTCATCGGCATACATCAGAAAGTAGGAATTTTGAAACACTGTATAAATGTCATATAGATATGCGTTATACAACAGAGGACCCAGATGTGACCCCTGTGGGACTCCCGAGGGAATGCCCACAAAGTCCGACCTGCAGCCAGCAAGTACAACCGCTTGGCTTCTATTTGAGACATATGAGCAGACCCACCTAAAAACATCACCGCGTAAACCCAACCAATATAATTTGCGGAGCAGAATGATGTGATTAGCCTATAATATAATGTAAAACTAGAATATAATGCTAACATACCTAGGTTAAGTAACTTACTAATACTATATGGATAATTTGTCCGAAATAAAGAGTTTATTATTATTATTAGCCTGTGGGTAAATCAGGCCCTGGTGGCCTCTATCTACCACTTTGACATTTTGTCTTACTTTGATTGAAACACCGCCGATTTTCATATCATCTTACAAAATTGCCGTTAGCTGGGGCGTGGGCCTCGTGCCGTCTATAATTTTTTCCACATCCTTTGTGATGTAATCATTCGCGGAATGAATACTTGCATTCATTTTTACCTTCACTTCGTTGAAACAAAAGCCTTTTCTTTCCTCGGCTATTATTTACATTGCAAATACGTAATTTACCGGTAGAATCTAGTGTCAATAAATCCTAAACTTTAGCAATAGCGTGACAATAACGTTTATTTAGTGATAACTCCGATAAGGAAATGTTTCACCAGTATTTATTTGCTGCGCAATACATTGTTTACTTACCGGATTGTCCTTAAATAAAGAGTTAGGGTGGTATTCCACGTATCTAAGATCTTTGTCCAATGTGCATTTGCTGAAAGAAATTGGATTTGAATACCTATATGAGGAATAAACTACGTCAAAGAGATTTTATAATTTTTTTGACAAAGCAATTGGATAAGTGGAAATTAGACGAGCAATTTTTCTAATGTTCATTCTGATTTTTCAAAACTGTCTTGTTCTACTACTGTACTAATTACTGTGGCTGCGGGTCCATCCGAGTATTACTGAATTTATCGTTATATCGTTATATCGTTATCGTATCGATATCCTGAAGGTCAATTCTAAGCACTGGTGAAAATATAGCCTGCGTCTATCTTTAAGGTCTATTCAAAAAAAAATCAAAATTTCTTTATTTGCCGGAATATGGTTACATGTAGGGTCTTAAAGCTATTTTTGTTTCTCATATTCTACCTGCATGCAGGTGTGCAAAGTATTACTATGTCATAAAACTAAATTTTCGTGCATGTCATTTCATCAGATTTTTTTATAATTAATAATTCCCTAAATTTCTATGTATGTCAAAGAAATAACTTAACTACTTATGTCTGTTGCCAAATACTCATTTACACTATAAAAACACTTCTCCTGCAGCCATTTTGTCAACTTACTTTTAAAAGAATTCTTATTTTCTAATTTAAGGTCATCGGGCAAATTGTTATAAATGACTATACACATATTGTAGCAGTTTTTTTTATAAATAACTGTTTGGCAGCGAGGTTGGTATAACAGGTTTTGGTACTGGGCCCTTGTATGTCTAGCACTGGTGTCGTACCGATTTACAAAGTGACTAGGGTTGTCCTTAACGAAGAGACATGCGTCTCTTATGTACAGGCAAGGCAGCGGGAGTATATTAAATTTTATAAATAATGGCTTACAGCTTTGCAAAAACCACGCGTTGTCCAAGGCCCTAATGCATCGTTTCTGAAGTTTAAATGCTTTATCCGACTCTACGGAATTTCCCCACAGTAATATTCCATAGTTTAAGACCGAGGAGACGTAACCGTGGTACGCAGTTAGAGCTGCATCTAATGACACTGTTTGTCTCACTCTTCTGAGTGCAAAGACAAATCTGTCTAGTTTTTTGCAAACAGTGTCAACATGAAGCTTCCAATTTAAATTGATGTCAATATTAAAACCTAAAAATTTTACAACGTCAACTAATTCTACATTTAAATTGTCATAATTAATTTGTACAGGCAGTGGGCTTGAATTGTATGAACAGAATTGCATTGCTTTAGTTTTTGTCATGTTTATTTTCAATTTGTTATTTTCGAACCATTCAACCGCTTCTGCTAATGTAATGTTAACTTTTGATTCAAAGGCAGCATGAGAATTGCCGTCCCCTTGTATTATAAGTGTAGTGTCGTCTGCGAAAATAATGCAATCCTGTTTCTCTTTTAGACAATGTGGGAAATCATTGATTGCTATTAGAAATAGCAATGGTCCCAGTATGCTTCCCTGCGGCACGCCGGTTTTATTAACTAGTTGATCAGACTTATATTTTTCTTTTAAAACGGTGTTTTTATTTATTTTTTCAATTTTTTCAATTTCTGTATACTGCGTTCTGTCCGTTAGATAACTTTGTACCCAGTCACATGCTTTACCTCTTATTCCATACATTTCCAATTTTTTCAAAAGGATTGAATGGTCGATAAGATCAAATGCTTTACTCAAGTCTAAATAAATTGCCAAGAGAGGATTTCTCCTATTTAAACCCTCTGTGACAGTTTTTACTAAGTGAAACCCGGCTAGTGAAGTAGATCTTCCTTTGCGAAACCCAAATTGTTTTGAAGTTAAGATGTTATACTTATCTAAGAACTCATTAATTCTACATAATATAGACTTTTCAAATACTTTTGACAAAATTGGGATTATGGTTATGGGCCGGTAATTACCTGGGTCTGTTTTTTCCCCTTTTTTGAAGAGTGGTTTGACAATAGAGAGCTTCAATTCAGTTGGAAAGACTCCATCCATAAAGGATAGGTTGATTATGTGAGAAAGGGGACGACAGATAATATTAGCACATAACTTAAGAACCATTGTTGTGATTTCGTCATGTCCAGCTGTTCTGGTATTGTTTAATGACATGAGTATTTTATAGGTTTCGTGTTCGTCTGTAGGTTTCAAAAAGATCGAATGAGTGTTGTATAATGATCTCTCCAGTTTTATAACTGGCGGTTTGGATATATTGTCATGAATGGCTTGACTTATCAGATACTTATTCAAAAAATTACATATTTCATTAGGATCTGTATAGGATTTATTTTCAAAAATTAAATGATCAATATCTTGTTTGAGAATCTCATTCGATAATGTTGTTGAAATGGTTTTCCAAGTGGCTTTACATACATTTTTACTACATTTGATAAATTTATTGTTGTATATTTGCTGGGCTTTTTGTAGGCACGATTTAAAAACACGGTTATACCGCTTATATTTAGTTTTGCTTCTTATACTGTTAGCACCAGATGTCCTATATTTAAAATACAAGTTGCGTTTTGTTTTACTCGATTTTTTTAACCCATATGATAGCCACTTGACTTTCTTAGGTCGATTATTTCTTTTGACTTTAATAATGGGAAAGCATAATTTATAGAATAAATAGAAAATGTCATAAAAATGATTGAACGCCTCTGAAGCCGCAGCGCGCCTATTCTAAGCACTGGTGAAAATATAGGCTACGTCTATCTTGCAGGTCTATTCTAAGCACTGGTGAAAATATAGCCTACGTCTATCTTGAAGGTCAATTCTAAGCACTGGTGAATATATAGCCTACGTCTATCTTGAAGGTTAATTCTCTAAGCACTGGTGAAAATATAGCCTACGTCTATCTTGAAGGTCAATTCTAAGTACTGGTGAAAATATAGCCTACGTCTATCTTGAAGGTTAATTCTCTAAGCACTGGTGAAAATATAGCCTATGTCTATCTTGAAGGTCAATTCTAAGCACTGGTGAAAATATAGCCTACGTCTATCTTGAAGGTCAATTCTAAGCACTGGTGAAAATATAGCCTACGTCTATCTCGAAGGTCAATTCTAAGCACTGGTGAAAATATACCCTACGTCTATCTTGAAGGTTAATTCTCTAAGCACTGGTGAAAATATAGCCTACGTCTATCTTGAAGGTTAATTCTCTAAGCACTGGTGAAAGTATAGCCTACGTCTATCTTGAAGGTCAATTCTAAGCACTGGTGAAAATATAGCCTACACCTATCTTGAAGGTCAATTCTAAGCACTGGTGAAAATATAGCCTACGTCTATCTTTAAGGTAAATTCTCTAAGCACTGGTGAAAATATAGCCTACGTCTATCTTGAAGGTCTATTGTAACCACTGGTGAAAATAGAGCCTACGTCTATCCTGAAGGTCAATTCTAAGCACTGGTGGAAATATAGTCTACGTCTATCTTGAAGGTCTATTTTAAGCACTGGTGAAAATATAGCATACGTCTATCTTGAAGGTTAATTCTCTAAGCACTGGTGAAAATATAGCCTACGTCTATCTTGAAGGTCTATTCTAAGCACTGGTGAAAATATAGCCTACGTCTATATTGAAGGTCTATTCTAAGCACTGGTGAAATTATAGCCTACGCCTATCTTGAAGGTCTATTCTAAGCACAGGTGAAAATATAGCCTACGTCTATCTTGAAGGTCTATTCTAAGCACTGGTGAAAATATAGCCTACGTCTATCCTGAAGATCAATTCTAAGCACTGGTGAAAATATAGCCTACGTCTATCTTGAAGGTCATTTCTAAGCACTGGTGAAAATATAGCCTACGTCTATCTTGAAGGTCAATTCTAAGCACTGGTGAAAATAGAGCCTACGTCTATCTTGAAGGTCAATTCTATGCACTGGTGAAAATATAGGCTACGTCTATCTTGAAGGTCAATTCTAAGCACTGGTGAAAATATAGCCTACGTCTATCTTGAAGGTCTATTCTAAGCACTGGTGAAAATATAGCTTACGTCTATCTTCAATGTTAAAGCACTGGTGAAAATATAGCCTACGTCTATCTTGAAGGTCTATTCTAAGCACTGGTGAAAATATAGCCTACGTCTATCTTGAAGGTCTATTCTAAGCACTGGTGAAATTATAGCCTACGCCTATCTTGAAGGTCTATTCTAAGCACAGGTGAAAATATAGCCTACGTCTATCTTGAAGGTCTATTCTAAGCACTGGTGAAAATATAGCCTACGTCTATCTTGAAGGTCTATTCTAAGCACTGGTGAAAATATAGCCTACGTCTATCCTGAAGGTCAATTCTAAGCACTGGTGAAAATATAGCCTACGTCTATCTTGACGGTCATTTCTAAGCACTGGTGAAAATATAGCCTACGTCTATCTTGAAGGTCAATTCTAAGCACAGGTGAAAATCTGATGACTAGTCCGGGAATCACAGGCAAACTTACAAACGGACATTTACCAAGTTACACACTCATATCGTAAACTTAACCTCTTTACGTAGTTAATAGTCCCTGGGCGACCGTGCTCTGCTCGGGTGAAAATGGAGAAAATACAAAAACGAATTTTCCCAGACATGAGACCTAGCTAGATCGATAATTCGCCCCCATAAACCCATACATTTTATCGAAATCGTTAGAGCTGTATAGGTATATATGTATATACAAATATTTCTCGTATATAGTATATATATACTACAGGCTTCCAATAATAATAATAATAATATACTATTTTTGTTTTAAAGGGCCCCACGCATGCCTTCCAAAAGTTCGGGACCCCATGTTTCCGAAATCCGAGATATGGAAAAACATACAAATAATAATAGTATATAGATTGACGTTATTATGTATTGCAATCATAGCCAATCACAAATGTTACTGGAGAAATGGTGTTTTTTTTTGCAAAACCTACTCCAGCGTCTCAACTCAATTAGTTTAACGAAGATGGAGCCAATCGCCATATCGCGAGATGTCATTAAAAGGTCGTGAGTACGGCCTTTACGACGTAAAGCTATTTTGGGCATAGTCATTACCGCCTATAGCTACATAAAGTCACATATTGGCTAACAAAGGTTTAGGACGCCACTTGATTGCCTAAGCTTGGTAACTTTAACACAGCAGCATCTGACGTAATCTTGTCACTGCAAATACAACCTTATGCCCAACTACGTAGTTTCAATTTTGTGGAGAATCTGTCGTGTGATATGAGGTTTAGTGACTAATATGTTCAGATAGGCTGTAAAGACATCTTTGTAAACGTTAGCTGGTCTAATGGTTTCATACAAAATCGCAGTTTCGCGCCTTGAACGGTACATTAAGTTTATCTGGTATAAATATTACTGCCTAGTAACAGTTTGACATTTTGCTTAATATTATTAGGGTTTCGTAATTATTTTCCGCTTCGTAGACTTGCGTGTTTAGGTTTCAGACACAAACAGGACCCCTTTAGCTCAGTTGACTGGGTTTCCTTCCGTCTGTCTGTATTTGTCGAGCCGTGCTATAAAGTCGTACACTTGATATATTTACAGGCAGGGTGTCCGTCCGTCTGTCTGTCTGTCTGTCTGTTAATCCGTCTGTCTGTCTGTCTGTCCGTCGGCCACCAGGCTGTATCTCATGAACCGTGATAGTTAGACAGTTGAAGTTTTCACAGATAATGTATTTCTGTTGCCGCTATGACAGCAAATACTAAAAAAACAGAATAATATAATAATAATAAATATACAACAAACGTGATTTTTTTGCGGTTTTTATAGACTCCAGTCCAACTCGCACTTGGCCGTTTTTTTTAAATAGCATGGCTACATGATTATGAGAAATCCAACGATACCTCATATGTCAAAATCCATCAAGCCGTATGGTATGGACCGCGAAATTTAAATTTTCTTGTCCACATACATACGCTCGAAAAACATAACCCTCCGTCTGTTCTGAGAGAGTCGGGTAAAAATAAACGGGATCCTCTTGATACAAGAAATGTTGGTTATCGGACTTTTCTTCTCATATGGTACTAAATTATTTATATATTCAAACTGTATTGCACGGTAAACATAATACAAATCATGTTAAAAACTACAACGAACATTTCATCAATGTCAATATGTCATTGGTCACACCTTGAATATGTATTTGTATGAATAATATATGCAAATATCCATTAAGTCACTGTTCTAATTAGTCAGACGCGTTACCTATAGGAAAATTAGTCACCGGTCGAACTAAGGCAAAAACAGATAGTAGTTGTATTGCTTCATGCACTTTTATCAAAGTATTATACTAGTAGGTCTGCGAGCTGTAGAACTCGAGAGCCAGTTTAACTTATACAACGTGTTAATAAAATAACGCAAAACCTGAAAACAGTTTGTTCAGAATCGGGAGTAGAATGCGAAAAAAATAAAAAATAAATGTTTTGACGCGATTTATTTTTTACATTTGTATGGAGCAGGTCGCCCAAGTCGGCCAACGCTCCATACAAATGTAAAAAATAAATCTAGTCAAAAATTTTATTTTTTATTTTTTTCGCATTCTACTCTCGATTCTGAACAAACTGTTTTCGGGTTTTGCGTTATTTTATTAACACGTTGTATATATCGCTTCGCTTCGCTCGTTTGTTCAATAAGTAGGGTTGTGTTGTGTTCCTAGCATTAAGTAATTTATATCGCCGTACGACGGTCATTTCTGCTCCCCTATACGTATTGTGTTACGCAGACCACATTAGTCACACGATCCACAAAAAACATAAAATGTAAAGACCAAGCCAAGTTCTGAAGTGCCATCAAAACAAATATAGAGGTTTCAAGATTGCGATTTGATTGTTGATATTCAAAGGCAATTTATTGTCACAATATTTATTTTGAACTGAAGGTTGACTGTCTACTAAAATACTGAACAATTTTCATGTACGCTGTTTAGGAACTTCCAAAGTTTATTTGGTGCGTTTAATTTCAATGATATAATGTGATTTATGACTGTTTATGCCTGTTTTATGCCATGTAATTATCATGTTACGGCAAGGTTAATAGTTAGATAAGGCAACCCTTAAACTTTCGACTAAAACGCATCGTAACATTTTCAATATTTATTCTGCAAATAGGCCGCGGTTTTAAACTCTTTCTATCTATTTCTGTGCACGTAATCAAGGGTGAATTAGTTAAAACCCCTGTCCAGGCACTACAATAATCACAGCCATACAAAAAGTACCGGCAACATACCTTTGCCAGGCTCCGTCCGTGTGAAGACCGCCGTCGCGTGGGCTCGGCCTGCAGCCCAGGCTTGTCTTTCCTCACTGCTCAGCCTCCTGGTCACTAGTGTCTTTTGATAGCACAATCTCAATCCAAAAGCACACGAAATAACAGTTTTCCGACAATTTTATACGGGAGCGCGCTCATCCCCGTGCACGGCCATGTTGCTAAGTTTTTGTTTCCATTTTTGACACCATCCTCTTGAGCGCTGCAGTCGCGCGGCTTAGGCGCTAGTAATATGCCAATTCGATTTGAATGGACAATGATTAAAGTATGTGTGCCTGAACATACACTCCCCCCGAACCAAGCACGACTTGGTTGACCTAAACATCGAGTGGCAGCCGGGCTAATTTTGAAACGGGCCGCAATAATGTGCTCTTTTGAGTACGGAGTTCAACGACGCGCACTACACCATCCTTACCGGGTAGCAACTTGATAATTCGACCGCGTCTCCATTCTAAAGGTGGACAATTATCTTCCTTAATAAGAACTAAGTCTCCGATTTTAACGGGTATTGTCGGATCCGTCCATTTATGTCTTAACTGAAGAGTATGTAAATATTCGTTACGCCAACGAGACCAGAAATGTTGTGAGAGACGTTGTAACAATTGGAATCGATTAAGGCGGCTGATATTAGTCTCCTCATAATCATACTCGGGCAAGGATACCAGAGGCTCAAACACCAAAAAATTTCCTGGTGAGAGGATTTCAAAATCATTTGGGTCCGGGCTTAAAGGAGTCAATGGTCGAGAATTCATTACTGCTTCGACTTTAGCGAAGAAAGTGGCAAGTTGCTCGTAGGTCAACTTTTGCTCACCAAGAACCCGTCGCATGTGCGTTTTTGCCGACTTAACAGCAGCCTCAAAAAGACCTCCCATGTTAGGGCTGCTCGGGGGATTAAATAACCATGTTATTTCAGATTTAGCCAATTCCCTACAAATATCCGAATTGTGATTACGAAGGTATACGTACACATCTTTTAAATATTTGTCCGTGCCGGTATAGTTTGTGCCACAATCCGACCTGATAAGAGATGGCATTCCGCGTCTCGATACAAAACGTGTGAACGCGTCCACAAAGGCTTCAACTGAGAGTCCAGACACGACCTCTAAATGTACAGCCTTTGTGACTAAACAAACGAAAATACAAAGGTAGCATTTCACTACACGAGCGTTTCTCAGTGTACTAGTTTTAATATTAAAAGGGCCCGCGAAATCAGTCCCTACACCACGGAACGCACGTAAGGATCGAACTCGATCTGGCGGCAGATCAGCCATCCGAGGTTGTGTGAACCGTGGACGAACTCGGAAACATTGTACACATTTAAACGTCACGCTTCTAGTTATTCGTCTGATCGACAAAATCCAGTAATTTCTTGACAATATTGCCTCAAGCGCATGGGCTCCGACGTGACAATTGGTGATATGATAGTCCTCAACTAAACGTTGCACAAACGTGCCCTTCCCCGGGAGCAAAATTGGGTGTTTCGCATTGTAAGGCAAAGTCGAATGTTGAAGGCGACCGCCGACCCTAACAATATCGTAATCATCCAGAAACAAGTTTAACTTTTTTAAAGGTGATCTTATCTTATCTTTTAATTTAAGCAAGTTAATTTCATTACCAAAGGCGTTCCTTTGTACTAACGCAACGAGTTTTCGAATAGCGTTTCTACGTTCGTTAACTGTCAGGTAAGAGTTTTCAATTCTCGAATCGGGATGGCGTATATTATTCACAAAACGCAGTATAAATCCGGTGACGTTAATCAATTTTTTAAAGGAACTGAAGCGTTCGAAAATATCAAATTCGTCATCAACAGTGGTAGTGACGTTAGCAACAAATTTTGATTTAATGCCAGGGAGTAACATTTCGGGAAACTCTGGCCCCTTAGACGGCCAGGTGCTGGGGTCATTCTCTAACCACGAGGGACTCCACCATAGCGGGTGGTTTACTAGATCAGCCGCGGATGTACCACGAGAGGCCGCGTCAGCACAATTTTGTTCTGTTGTTACATGCCGCCACGTAATCGGAACTTTAGATGTTATAATCTTTGATACCCTATTACCTTCATATACTTGCAATTTATGAGGTTGAGTTTTTATCCAAGCAAGAACAATAGTGCTATCACACCAACAGGTAACGTTATCAATCTCAATAGTTAATTCGGTAGTCAAGGTTTCATAAACGTGATTAATTAGGGTTGTCAAAAGCACCGATGCATTTAATTCCGATTGCGGTATAGTAATTTTTTTCTTAAGTGGGGACACTCGTGACTTGGCTAGTAATAATCTTATTGTGACTTGTCCACTACCGCTTACTATAGGTACGTAGGTATACTACGGCTCGAAGGACCATAAAATATGTGCACGTAATCAAGGGTGAATTAGTTAAAACCCCTGTCCAGGCACTACAATAATCACAGCCATACAAAAAGTACCGGCAACATACCTTTGCCAGGCTCCGTCCGTGTGAAGACCGCCGTCGCGTGGGCTCGGCCTGCAGCCCAGGCTTGTCTTTCCTCACTGCTCAGCCTCCTGGTCACTAGTGTCTTTTGATAGCACAATCTCAATCCAAAAGCACACGAAATAACAGTTTTCCGACAATTTTATACGGGAGCGCGCTCATCCCCGTGCACGGCCATGTTGCTAAGTTTTTGTTTCCATTTTTGACACCATCCTCTTGAGCGCTGCAGTCGCGCGGCTTAGGCGCTAGTAATATGCCAATTCGATTTGAATGGACAATGATTAAAGTATGTGTGCCTGAACAATTTCAAATATTACATTTTAAGGGGACGCGTAATTTATTACCCATAACAAACACGTGTTCGTTATGGGTTGTGTTCCTAACATTACGTAATGCATGTGTTCAGGTTGTTCTTCGAACTTGACCGATCACTCTGCCGTGTCCAGTTTAGTTTACGATGGTTGACTCACTCGGGTCTGTCACCGCGGACATGTTTGCGGTAAATGAGCGGTTTGACCATCACTTTTAGTTAAGTTTTCATTAAATATTCGTGTTTAGTTTATTAGTTCACATCACCATTGCATAAATGATAATGGTGTATGAACGAGAAGGTATTGGTTAAAAACTACTCAACTAGGTTTTATACTACGTCAGTGGCAAAAAAAGCATACGGCACGACTGATGGTAAGCGGTTACCGTAGCCGATGGACGCTTGCAACTCCAAAAGACTCGCATGCCCACCCCTTTTAAAAAAATCTGCACGGCGCGTGGCCGGAAAGTCACGAAACGCACTTGGCCCGGTTTTTTAAATTCGTGATACCTATATGATATGGCATACGTGATAATCATTGAAACCGGCCGGCGACCGGTTTAGCCTAGTTAGTAGTGACCCTGCCTACGAAGCTAGAGGTCCGGGCTTCGAATCCCGGTAAGGGTATTTATTTGTGTGATGATCACGAATATTTGTTCCAGAGTCACGGCTGTGCTCTATATATTTATTTATCTATATCAGTATATTTATCGTCGTCTACTACTCATATTACAAGCCTTGCTTAGTTTGGGACTAGCTCGATATGTGTGAGATTGTCTGCAAAAAAAAACGTATTCACTATAGTATACAAGAAATATTAGCTGAACTTAATACTACTTATATCTGTTACCTATTTTACCTATGTTTGACGAAATAAATTATTTGTATTTGAAACCTTGATTATGTTAATCTTCTTACAATTCAATGTCATGATTTGCCGCTGTCTGTTATCATTATCAACTAACGAAAGATCTAAAGAACCCGACCAATCTTATCGTTAAATTTGACATTAGGAAAACAAGTGACGATTACGCAATCTTTTCTATAACAAGGTTTAGCTTCCCCAATGATAAAGGGCACAGAAATGTCATATGGGGGAGGTTGAGTATGGTTGAGTTGAGATTATTTCACGTGGCCGACATTTTATAAAACTGCTATTGGAATTGCAATCTTAAACCTTTGACCGTAGTGTTGCTTTTTGAATGGACTACTTTGAAGCAACTGGGCCAACTCAAATCAACACTCAATCTCGAGTAGGTATACTAAGTTGCAGGTTCGTTTAGGTTAGGTTGGGTTGCGGTGACAAGAAAGAAAAAAAGTGACAAGGAAAGCCTCAGATCGCATATTTATCGCTCTTGCCTTGGGCTCGGGCTTCAACGACCTGCGATCTGATACATTAGTTGTTGTACTCTTGATTAAATTACTCGATTTTAATTTGTACTTTTAACGGTACGCGAGAACTTTCGAGGCTATAATTTAGCATTAGATACTATTGTTTCGTCAAACTTTACACAAACTGCTATAGGCGAAAAGCTAGTGGGGACACTGGCACAGAAACTAAGTATATTTACAGACGAGAAGTTAGACCTAGATTAATCACAGGAAATCATGACAGCAGACAATTATATAGAATGAACTCGCTAATCTGCCAGCTACGCTTCTATCACAGCCAATTCTAGCCTTTATTACCGTGCTTTAAGGTTCCCTATAGAAAGTAAAGAGACGTAAAACAGCAAAATTATCAGGTTACACAAAGCGACATAGATTAAGTCGGTGACTGGCTGATTGTCGCAAAAAAACGTTCTCTTACTTTCGTCTAAGACTTATTCTGAATTTAGGGTGTCGATTTTGATGAAGTTTTTGGATGAGCGCTTTCTTTCATTTGAGTCTTTAGCTACCCGAACAAGAATTAGACAGTTAAGTTTCTGATGCTAATCAGAATAAGGACACATGACTTGTGTATCTTAGATAACATAGTCGTTGTGTATCTTCAATATCCGTATCAGTTGTCATTATTCTTGTTTTAATTGATCAAGAAACTTCATCCTATGTAGATTGAAGGCTGATATTACTTGATTATTGAACCAAATCTATATCCAGCCGGAACATGAACAGTGAATGTATTTAAAAAGGTTTCAAATTAATTGCCAGGCTGTCAGTCTACTGTATAATTATTGAAGCAGAAAATTGGTTGATGTCATCCATTTTGGAATATCATTTTACTGTAATAGGAGGCTCGTGATGTGGAGAATTCAAAGCTAGTAGATCCGATTTTATAACTTTTACCGTACGTAAATACTACTGCTAACAAAGATATATTGATAATATGTATATAGTTGAAATTAAATAAGCTTTCCGTTTAGCACTTGAAAGCTTGATGTGACTTAGAGAAGATGGTAGTGATTTGTATGAGTTTTATTGTTACTTGCTTAATTTTTATCTGGTCGGAGGATTTGCGGTGGGCTTATACAATAGGAAACAGAGGTAATATTGTTCACAAGATTAGCTTTCAAGTGCTAAACGGACAGCTTATTTAATTTCAACTACCTATTATCATTTTGAAATCAATTCACAATAGTTATTTCAAGTTTATCAAGGCTACACCCCACATTGTCCTAAATATTATTGTCTATCTTATCAATCCATACAAAAACATTGTTTTTCACCTTCCAAACTTTATCACCTTATCAATACCAACCGGTACATATCAACACTATCTTATACCCACAGTTGTCGTCCGTATATCCTTACAAGATCACGTGTGACTCTAAAAACTATTTGTAACGAATAGTTTTAAAAGAGTTTCTAAAAATGGCAATTTTGGATACGTTGCAGTTGTCGAATCAAGTCGAAAAATTGGCACAAGTCAGTCGCGATCTCCGGAGAAAGCATAAGCAGATGCAAAATCAGGTAACATTGGTCGATAGACCTTTCTAGAAGTGTGGAAGTGTCTTAAAATGTAAACAAACCTTTTCGTTTGCATAACCTATTTGCTCCAATCATTGACTTTAAATATGTCAGTATTAACTGTGTATACACTGGATTACTTTACTTTAAAACAGCTACCACTTTAATGTTTTTGTTTTTATACTGAAATTTTGAGGTTATGTGTCAATTTGTTTACATTTTTGGCAACTTCTATTGAACATCGTTTCACATAACGTCATTGATTCGTATCTTGAGCACGACTTGGTCTATTATTTCCATTCGATCACGGAAAGACAAAGGGCTTTAGAAATGTTTTTATTCGAACCTAAAACGATCAATTGCTTCACGATTCTTAGATGAAAGATGATCGCAATTTGTTGTCACTGTAATTTAAATAAAAATAGCATTGAAACACGCTAGGTCAACCATTGACTAAATTACACTTGGACTTCCCATGTTCTCTATTACGATTATGGTTGAGATTAGTCCCCCACCTTAATAATACGGTGGGGGATTTTTTTTAATGAAACTGTCATAGGAATTTGAATCTTCTGCCTTGGACGTTAGAGTAATTTTTTGAATTGTCTACTTTAATGCAATTCGACCAATTCAAATAATCTAAAGTGTACTTTACTTGTTTTGTAATCTGTTTGTCAACTGGTGCTCAACATCACTTTACTAAGTTCTTGTTATTTTCTTTGCATTTGTATTTCTAATGCCTCTTGCTTTTCCAAAGTAACTAACTAATCTGGTATTCATTCTAAATGCATTACCGCTATCCATCTCCGCTAATTTAAACCTTTGATCGTCCACGTGCGAATTTGAGTCTTAGAAACTACAGATTTAGGTCTCTTTTAGGTTTGACTTTAGAATGAGTTTGAGTCTTAAATTGTATAGCTTTGAGTTTAAAATCGTATCGACCTATTTATTAAATCGTTTCATAGCTATAGTTTACGCGTGAACGGTCAAAGGCAACCGACCAATTTAAGTAGACCACGACCGCTCAAGAAAGCCTATACATTCCGATGTTCTACTTAATTTGGTTGGATCATTAATACCCATGTTACATGCATTAACCGCCCTGACCTTTTAGCTGCGCCTAGTGTGCGAGGAGCGATCCGAACTGAACGCGATAGTGCAATCCCAGCAGAGGGATATCTCGACCCTACAGCAGGCTGACGCGCAGAACAAGGTCAGTATACTCTATTGGCAGGGGGATAAGGTCTCATTTTAATTGCGGAAAGTCTAACCACAATTTGTGCATGTGTTGTGTTTGAATCATGCATACACGTATATACCCACACATTTACAAGTTGGTTTACCTATTTCGTTTGTTTTGAGATTTGGTTGGTTTAAAAATATCTTTGTTACTTTGATATTAAGGTACATTTTTGTGTTGACGCGTGTGTGCGTGCAAGGGTGGAAATTAAATCTCCATTAGATGCATGAATGCTTGAATGAAATCTTAAGATGTAATTATCTCAGAACGATGCCAAATCGTTCAACTATTTATTTCTTTGGGTGTTTTATTGTGCTACTTGTATTGCGTTCTTTTATGGCGAGATACTAAAATATTGCGAGGATTACAATAGTTACTATCGTATTTTAATGAGTTTTTTGTATGGGAACATGTAGCTTTCATCTGTGGTGTAATTTTGACATTATACTCACATAGGGCGGTAAAACAAAGAATGTCTCAGATCACAGGTATTTGAATGAATGAATGAATGAAAACATTTATTTCAGAACAAGCCCTATTATTTAAAGAGTTAAAGATTTTTATTGATTTTAAAGATTTTAAAGATTTTTATTGAACGTCAAAACAAGCATATTTAAAACAACAAGATCGTAAGCAGCTGCTTTAGTATTAAACTGTGTTGCAGCTATTTAAGCCCACCTCGGGACATAGGGATAGGGATTAGTTAGCTTTTATTGCCCTTGACCAAACATCTATCTGAGGCTTTCTTTATTTTCGCCCGTTGTGATTGCAACATAGTAGGGCACCCCTGGCCAGGAAATGAGCATTTCTGCGTAGCGAGCGGTAATTGCCACTTTACGGTCAAGTGTGACGTAAAGGAAGTTTAATTAAACGTCACATTAAAAGGCATGTAGTTACTAGAATCCTTTTCGGACGAATGGCAAACAGTGCTCAGTATGTGTAATATTTTGTTATGTGTATTTTGTACTATTGACAACCCACAGTTTATTGTACATTTTTAAACCTTATCGGAACGATATAAGGTCTATTAATGGGTGTTGCGTGTCTTTGGTACAATTGCTTGTGTTCGCTGTGTTTCACTTTAGGGTGATAATCAGACAGGAATCCGCGAGGCAAAATTGTTTGACAAGTAGGGAGTTCCTATATCGACAAATTAAATTATCGGTGCTCGTTCTATATACTAGTGATCGCCCCAACATTGTGTGTTTTTTGTTCTATTGTTAAACATTGCATATTTGAAATAATCGCTAGGTTATATAAAGGTAGGGCGTAATACCTATTGCACTACAAAATAGTTAATATTATCTAGTCAATCAAAATAAAAGTAAATAACCTACTTAGACACTCACCATAAAAAAATAGGTACTTGTCACTGTCGTCGGACAGTGTCATTTGTAAACACGTGATATTACATAAGTATTTAATATTTATGAGTGAAAATAAATAATGCCTCCTAAAAACATAGAAGAATTGCTTAAAAAACACCCTGAAATAATTAAACGTGGGAAGAGTAAAATTATAAAATTGTTTTTAGAAACGAAGAAGAGTATTGAGTTATTTTTTTTTTTTTTTTTTACTCTTAATCCTTACTAAAATTATAAATGCGAAAGTGTGTGTGTTTGTTTGTATGTTTGTCCTTCTTTCACGTCGCAACGGAGCGTCGTATTGATGTGATTTTTTGTATGGAGATAGTTTAGAAGCTGGAGAATGACATAGGCTACTTTATCCAGCGGGAAAACATGTAATTCCCACGGGAAAATTCATTATGTTACATTTTCCTATAACCACGCGGGCGAAGCCGCGGGCATCAGCTAGTAAAAACATATTTTTACAAGCAAACCCTTGTGTATAGAACTATCATCGATAGTTGAGTTTATCGATATAGGAACTCCCTACTTGTCAAACAATTTTGCCCCGCGGATTCCTATGTCTGGTGTGATATTCGTCTGAAAATCTCGCGTTGTTTATAAGATGGGACAGAGTTCAGCTTGTTGCCAGGCACAAGGCAAAATGTGCTTAAGTGAAACACCGCCACCGTATGCGATTGTACATAATGTTTCTTATTTTATTTTCAGCATTTTTTCATTTTAATTCATTGATCATTTCATGACACTGCAACTGTTAATAAATTCTTGCATGTATCTACATATATCTCTTCGTTATTTTTTAGTAACAGTTTCTTCAGCATCATGAACAACTAACATATCTAGAAATATGGAAATTAACAAAGTTATTACAAATATGTTAGTAAAATAAGGGCTCCTCAAAAAGTAGCAGCGGCTTTTGGTTCACAACTTCATAGATAACCAGCTCTGTGAAACTTATAATAGTTCATTTTATTTGCAAGCGATGTAACGTCAGCACCATATAGTCAGTAGCAGCGAAAGTACCCCAACATATCGTAACAAAGCATTAAGCCTTAGGTAATAAAGACGAGACGTGTTGCGATATATTTGGCAACTTTGGCTGCTACTAACTATATGACGCTGACTGTACCTACTGGCAAATCTGTGGCATACCACATCAGTCGCAAACAAGTGTACAGTTCGTCTGATGGTAAGCGGTTGCTGATAGACGCATGCGCGTTGCCGATCCTTTAAAAACTTGTACACAAGGAGTGCAGAACCCCATACTGTAGTCCCTCGGGAAAACCAAGGTAGGAAGTTCTTCCCACAGCAGTGTTTGCGGCAGGAAACTCCTCTGGAAACCATACGAGGGCTGTTCCGAAAGTTGTTAGTTGCTCCGGCTCTGCTACTCATGTGATTACAATATTATTTATACCATTGTGAATTTACAATACTAATTATGGCCATGATTTTTTTATAAATTAATGCGAATATATTCATTATTTTGTAACTGAAAGCTGTTTTGTATGGAGTTACGAATTGTTTAGAAAAAACGGCAATTTTAGGCACAATTAAATTAATTTCGTATTGAAATCTTTGAAAATCGAACTTAAATTTACCCGGGACTAATTATTCTGTTTCTTTTGCTATTTCCAATGCATAAATCAATAAATAATGTTATAATTATATGTATATATGTATACATTTTTTTTAATATCAGAAATTATCACTTTTAATGAAAGACTCATTGTATGTTGACTCCTATTAAATCATAATAATGTTTACTCCATCCAAACGATTTATACGTAAAAACAATCAGCACCTAAAAACTATTTTTTAACAAATACTGTTATAAAATGACAGCACGTATGGAGTCTCAATTACTGATTTTCATGACTAATGGTTAGGCTTCGACGCTTCGAAGTAAAAAAAAAATTAAAAAACTAAGCATATTATTTTAAAAATGTATTTACACCATTTAAATAAATACTGAAATATCCCTCACAATAGTATAACAGTTATTTACGATACAAGTGCCGAAAATAGGAAATTCGCAACGAGTGGTGATAAATTAAAACACTACCGAAGGGAGTGTTTTAGATCGACACGAGTTGCGAATTACCTATTCGCACGTGTATCGTACAACGTTTTACTATACATATGGCTCTTTAAAGTTTCGACATACGCACGAAAAGTGCTCTTTTCCGCACTAGTGCGGGAAAGTAGCACCATATGTACTGTAAATAATATTGTAATCACATGAGTAGAGCCGGAGCATCTAACTACTTTCGGACCAGCCTTGTATACGCTCCAAGGCGTAAGGATGAACGCCCTGTGAGCCACTGAGCTGGTTGGTGGATCTAACTGCCACAGTGACTGGAACTGTTTGCCATTCGTTCCAGAAGTGCGCGTCATGCGGCGCCGCGTCCCCCGACGGCCCCGACGACGAGCACCAGTCCTGCAAGCCGACCTTCAGCGTGCGCGAGCTGCGCGCCATCCTGCACGAGCGGAACGAGCTCAAACTCAAGCTGGCGCGCGCCGAGGAGCAGATGCAGGCACTGCAGGCTGAGTCGCCACCGGAAAGGTACCAACTTCCTTAAACACTATAGAATTCATAGGGGCTCTGTGGCGGGGGAATGGCGGATTATATAGACTTTTAAACTTGCTTATTCTGCGCAGCGTGGGAGACCACCCGCTAGGTGGATTGATGAGCTGGTAAAGGTCGCGGGAGTCCGCTGGATTCGGGTGGCGCAGGACCGGTCATTGTGGCACTCTCTGGAAGCCTATGTCCAGCAGTGGACGTCTTTCGGCTGATATGACGATGATGATGAGCATAATCCAAAACACGGACGCGAAAAGACCCAGAGACCGCTCACTAACTAGGCGGTCTTACCAACTCAAGAATCACCACACTAAAATTTTCACCTCCAACTTTCTTCCACTTTCCATCACTCGCTAAAATTTCAACTGACAGGACTCGATTCAGGAGACATTTGTTCCTTCCAGCACGGCTATCACGCGACGGCGCGCGAGCTCTCTCGATTAGTCCCGCACTATCCGTCTCTCTCTTATTAGAAAACTTAGAAAGAGAGTTATAGTGCGAGAAAAATCGAGAGAGCTCGCGTGCCGTCTTGTGATAGCCGTGCTGACCTGACCTTAACATATGAGTGACCACGATCTTCAGACATGAAGGACCAACCAGAGAGAGAGAGCATAATCAATGGCCAGACCGAAGTCTTTGAAAGCTGCTGTACGAAGGACGCTCTCCCGTGGGCCGTCAGGACTTGATGCCATTCGTAGGAGGCCATGCTTCGATCCCTCGCTCCCGCGTAATGCGTGCCGCCGCCACTTGACTTGGCTGGGCCGTTAGGCTCCTTCGGATCGATCCCACGAATCAGGGAATCAAATCCTTAAGCAGAACTTAGTGTGTAGTATAGCTTGGGGTCTACCCATGAATTATGGTAACCGGCGCATATTGTTACAGCAGCTCAGACACGTCACCATCGCCGGCGGCGGCGGCGGCGGCGGCGGGCGCGGACGCGGGCGCGGACGGAGGCCGCTCGGACGCGCCCGTGCAGGGCCCGCTGCCCGCGGAGCCCGACGACGCGCCCTGGAAGAGACACAGCGGCATCAGGAAGTTGTGAGTACACTCTACACCTCCTAGCTGTACACCGCCCGGGTTGCACCAACTGTCGATCGCGGACCGACCAATGTTAAGAGCGGTTACACATGGCGACCCTTTGCAGTGATACAAATGCTGTACAGTATCGATACTAGTGATCTATAGCTCTAACCTTTGAAATCCGGTGGCTTCCTGGGCCCCCAGGTGGGTTTTAGGCGTTGTTATCTTAAAACCTTTTCTGTCAAGTTTTAGCAGTATCTTCCGCACTCCTCGTTCCATTACCGAACGGCCAAGCGTGGGGAGCGCACGCATCCTTATGCTGTCAACTAAACATATTTTCGCAGGAAGCGATTTGCCTCGTCTTTCCTAATGCGAACTGCTAAGGAATGGAATTCGCTCCCTTCATCTGTATTTCCTGAGAACTACAATCACGATCTAGGTGCCCTCAAAACGAGAGTGAATAGGCTATTACTGAACCAGTGAACTTCATCTTAGGCTCTGTCCGGGTTCAGCATCAGGGGAGACTAGAATCAATCACTGAACAGTATTTTATATTTAAAAAAATGGGATATGGCTGCCTGGGAAGCCACCGGGTATCGATAGATTAAAATGGCGCCAGCACATAGAAACTTGACAAACGTTCCGTGCATTCAGTTTTTAACGAACATTACAGTTTGGTGCAACCCATCCATAGTCTTACTGCATACAGTTACTAGCTCATCGATAATAGGTACGCGGTACGCGGTACGCGGTTGCGGGAGGCGGGGAAACTTAGCTCATAGTTCTTTATACAGTGGTACTGCTTTCCGGTGTGTGGAGCTAGCTTAAAATTCTACCCTCCTTTTTGTAATTTGCATAGTTTGAAAGAAGTGGGAGTTGGGTAGTCGAATGACCCGCGAGTTGACTGCCGGTTGGTGACGTCGCCAAAATTATCACCTGTCACACAAAATAACTGCAAATTTGAAACACAGTGGTGCAAATTCGAGTGATCCCAACGATTTGTGATATCAGCCAAGCTTTCTATTAACTTGCAATGTATGTACAGTCAGCGTCATATAGTTAGTAGCAGCCAAGGTAGCCAAATATTTCGGTACACGTCTTTATTACTGTAAGAATAAGGGTGTGTTACGAAATATTTGGCTACTCTGGCTGCTACTAACTATATGACGCTGACTGTACCTAACTATGTTTGTTTGGGTGGACTCTTGCAACTCAATTTTGAAGCATCTTTAACCGATTGAGCTGAAAATTTGGGTTTAAGTATAGTTTGGATGACAATTCTATGTTATGGTACCATCGAGCTGATCTGATGATGGAGACGGAAGGTGTTCAAGGGGATTCACGACTTAACAAACGTAACCCCGTTGAGGTTGGGCTCGTTAGAATCGTCTCAAGGACAAGTAGTTGATGATGGTATACAGAAAAGTACAGATGGCAATAAAAGCGTGTACCAAAAAAATATTTTTGACAGTTTTTTTAAATTCATCTGTATGAGGAGATTTAGAGATGCGCTTGCCATATGGTTTAAAACAAACCACCAATTCATACACACATAAACTGACAACTTTTCTTATGCAAAAATACTCTTCAATTGCATGATGTCGCAGTGTTACTTTTGTGTTACTATGTGACAATATTGACAACGTTACTCGAAAATAACGTAACAAATACGCATTTGTTGAATATGCCTGTATTGTATATTTACATCGAACATCAAGATTCCTTTTACTAGATTCATACGCTTCGCCACTGGCGTGCTATACCAAGGGTTTTTTTTATCGACGATGGATTAAAGTGAAATAGACAATTGGCCCGGAAAATAAATTGTCTGTTTGCCTATCTTATACATAAATATTGTTAGGAATTGGCCTTTGTGAATTTCAACGGACTTTTACCAGCGATCGAAAAAACCATAGAATCGTTTTGACACCCCGCCCCATTCCCCGCATAATGGCAATGGCAAAAAAAATCTGTGGAGCTATTTTGCGGCGCTACTTAGACTTCTATGGTTTTTTCGTTCGCTGACTTTTACACAATTATTAATATTTGGGTGGTAAAGGTCCGTTGACATTAGATAGTTTGAAGCAGTTAATTAGGGTAAGGTAAGATAACAGTCAAGAAACTCGGCCAATTTTGATTATATTATTTCGGCCTTACCCTAATTATTAACGGCATGAGTAGACAGAGGTGAACTGTTGGGGATGCAAAATATATGGTAAATCGCCAATAACTGGCCACCTCATACTAAAAAAAAAATAACTCTAATCGCCTATTAATAGTTTTATTTATTTATTATAAGGTGTTAATTACTGGCCACCCTCAATAAGTGGCCACTTTATACTAAATTCAATTCTGTAGGCCTACAGTATAGGGGAACAGACTTCATTTTTAGTATGAGGGGGCCAGTTATTGAAGGGTGGTCAGTTATTGGCGATTTACCCTAAAGGGATAACTCGTGAATAAAGAGGCTGGTGTTGGTTAAATACACAGATTTGGAGTGGACAGATAACGCAAGGGTTGTACATGGTATTGAGTTATTATCTTTGGGTTGGTATTACATTTCTGCTTAATTTGCATGAAAAAATTAAAGTTAAGAGGATTAGTTATAAGACAAAATAGAATTAACTGACCTGTGTTACAGTAGGTACATTACCCCGACTTTGCACCAAAAGCAGGAAGGCGTAGCAGGTAAACTTGCGGTATCTATCACTCTAAATCTGTGTCATTGCCCATATATTGTGTAAATATATTTGGAAAATGGTTATACAGAAATATATTGACTAAGGAATGCTCGATATTTTGTATGTTTTTCATACTAATGCTAATATTTCATATTTCAGTGATTTATGTAATTTAATAGATTTGTAAAATAATTCATTTGTGAGTTTCCATGCTATGTTCCTTCTTTTCTTCATTATTATACTCTTTATACACAAAACTGTACTTAATGCATCCAGTTTCAATCTTATACTTCATAATAATAATAATATATTGATATAAAACTATTTGACTGGAGTATTAGCCACCTTTTTCTAATGTTTTTATTCACTCAAGATCAAAAAAACGGGCACGTTTTGTATATAAAACAATGTTTACCCGTGTTTTATGTTCTTTAGTGTATAACTCTGGCACTTGCTGAATAAAAAAATCCACTAAATAGTTTTATTAAGACCAAGTAACAATCATAAAGACTTAAAATATGTACATACTTTCTTCTGTATTAAAAGCACGTCAAATGTGGGATCTTTGGTACCGCATCATTTCACCGGGTATTTGGTTCTGGTACTTATTTCAATTTATTTTTTATATTTGGGTACTCGAAAGGCATGTTAAAATTAAGTGTTTGGTCTCAAAATTATTCTAGTTTTAGGTGATTGTTGAATGAAGTCACCAGGGCCGAAAGAGATGCCACGGATCCATCGTAACTGGCACGGTACCGCATGGTATATTCATACCTATTGCACTCGACTTAAATGCTTTTATCGCTTAAACACTTCCCTACCCTTGTTTATATACCTTTTTCTTATATTTCTTTCTTTTAAAAGCAAATTTTTTTAAAGCACATTTCATAGCTAAGGTAAAGAGCATTGTTAGAATCATCTGTGCCTCTTACTGGAAGATAAGAAGAAAAATCAATGTTATTTCTTCACGGCTAAGGTACAAAATGTTATAGTAATTACCATTTGTCATCGACAATGCAATGGCACTTAGCACTGGTTGAGCTCAAAATTTTTAAACGTCGAAGATATTTGTAAAACGTATCAGTATTGTGTGCATGTTGAGTTGGGATTTCTAGTTGATTTTGGAAAATGGTGAAGCATTTGATCAATGTTGATTTGTTGAAATTGTACGCATGATTACGAAATGTCTGCCAACTCAATTCAAGTCTGAATTACTGTACACATATCAAAGTAGGTACCAAAATGTAACAATCAAATTAAACAATCTATCAATTATCACACTGAAAATGCACGCATGATCATGAACCTACCCAAGTTCTTTCAAGTGATCTATATACACATACAAAAGTACCGAAAAGTAATTGAAACTCATCACTAACTCGACTAAAACTTAATTGGAAACCGTTACTTCATTACCTTGAAACTAAATTTTCTTTCCACATTTGTTTACTAACTTGTGTTCCTTCAAACTAATCATCGCCTTAACCCTCGCTGTCTAGCGGCACTTTTTTGTTGAACCTCCCCTCATGAGTATTGCGTGCGCAAGGTTTTGGCTGGCGCTGTCGACGAAGGACACTGGACGCCGCTCTCCGCCCCCGAGGATCTCTTTCGGCCCTTGGTACTGAGGAGGATGAGGTAACGTGAGACCAGGAACTAACATGGATAATGGCACTAATTTTGTTGGCGGTTTGATTGCTAGCGATCGAAATTTTTGAAGCATTACTGACGTGATAGGCGTGATGGGATGACGCAATTTCCAGAATAGAACAATATGTAGATTTGTATTGACATTGCTAGTAAATAGGAGAAAAAAATCATTAATCAATTACCAGTACGTGATATTAGAGGGTTAGAGCAGGGACAACAGGAAACTTTTAAATGAAGTCGAAACACCTGGACTTGGTGCTTGTTTTTTTGCATTATGAATTGATTTAGTATGGTTTAGAATAAATGTTTGAGGTTACTAGATGTCTAGTGGAGGAATTCAAACTTTATCGGAGGAGTTAATTCATTTGGTTGTACTAACTTTCCAATTATTGTTTATTTATTAATTTGTTTAATCTTTATTGCACAAAAGAACAACTTATCGTACAAAAGGCGGACTTAATGCCGTAAGCATTCTCTATCAGTCAACCTTGTTGTTGTGTCAATGTTGTAATAACTTTTTATGTAATAGAAGTTCTCTAATTTTGGGATTTTTTATATATTCTGGAAAGGAGTCAATGTTGTAGTCGTAAACATTTTTTCGAATTCATTGGTTAGCCAAATACGCTCATCATCATTGGCCTTATTAATGTATGAAAAGATGATATAAGCAGCGTGCAAGAGATACGCCATATTAAAAACACCCTCTAATGTTCCAGTTTTCGCAAACTCTTTGCTGAGTCTGACATCGCCACGGGTTCGTTCCCGCGGCGCTCGCTGTCCTCCCTCGCGAACAAGATGGCGGCCGCGCCCGGCGCCTCTGCGTAGACACTCCGACCCCACTCTCACCGCCGCCACCGTCACCCCCAAGTCACGCCGATACTCCGACATCAACAACCCCAACTCCAAACTAGATCTGCGGCAAGAACTGATCAACCTCAACCTCAACAATCTAGAAGTGGATAAGTGGCTGGGGGATAAGTTTGACGAGAAAGAAGAGGATGATCTAGACAAGTTTAGCCATGATATCCCGCTGCAGAGGTCTCTTTCTCTCGACGGAGGTAAGGAGATATTCAATTACTTAGACACCATCAGCTCGGATTGGTCCGTGGGTAGTTCTTCGGCGTGGACTGTGCACTCGGACAGGGACAGCCGCCTGGAGCAGTACAGGAGTTTCGAAGATATACCCGCTTCTCCGAGAACGAAAAGCAGGCGCGCATCCTTCGATACTGATAACGTTTTTGGAAGCGGTCTCGCCCTGTCCGTGTTGAAAGATAGCTACAAAGGTTTCGACAGTTCTAGCAATATATCGCCGCAGATCAGAAAATTGAGGAGGAACTTTTCGTTCCACCAATCCCTGCAGGAACTTAAGGTGGTCGTGGCCAAAGCTGTTGAAAAAGCCCCTGATGAGGATATTGAGAATGAATGTGAGGTGCGACCGACGTACAGGAGCATTGTCACCCCAAGCGGTGACCCAGAGACGGGAGACAAGCCCCGACAGAGGAGAATCGGCATACCTGAGGGAAAGAAAACTAAAGTGAATTTGAGGAAGGAGATTTTGAAGCAAACGGTCCCCAACTTCAACTTCAAGAGCTGTGAGGATTTGCGAAGCAGCGCGAAGATCGCTCGGTGCGAGTCCGCCGACGGAGAGAAAACGGCACCTTTAGGACTCCTTCTAAAAGACAGCTACCAAGGAGTAGAGTCTGGACCTATATCTCCAACTATCCGAAGGTTGAAAAAAAGCTTCTCTTTCGTATCTCCCCCGGCGCCCACGGTTGCACACGACGTTGACCGTCGTACAAGTGATGCCAAATATGATTACACGAATACTTCCAATGTTGTAGAAATAAGTAGAAATTGTGATTGTCGAATTTGTAGTGAAGAGGAGAGTAATGAGGGGAGGTCTGTGTGGCGTAGGATGTTTTGTAAACTGTTTCTGAGGACCGTTTCCGTGAAGGATGAGAGAAGGGCCTATTGGGACGAAAACAACAATTTGGATGAGAACGAAATGTACAAATGCTTTATGCATACGTTGAAGTTGCTCTTTGGGCTTTGGTTGAGGCATTTAGATCATAATTAACACTACTGCCGAACTACGTAGCAAAGGAAACTGAAACACATTCTTCTTCTGTCATTGTGTTTCAGATTCCTTGATTCGCTTTAGATTGTAGCAAAGTTCTATGTAGCGAAAATCCGTAGACTTGGGGAGGCAGTGAAAGTGTCGACTATGTTCGGAAATGGTTTAGTTGCTTGTAGTAATTTGTTGCTTAGTGTTGTTAAGACGTTGTTGCCGCCGGCTAGGAGTAGGCATCTACTTTGACACATTATTTTTACGCTTCACGACTTAAGAAAATCGGAGACATAATATTATAATATGTGGTTGTGGGCCAACAATATTTCGTACCGACTGTCGAATTGTCCAAATGGTACCCAAATGCTATTGTTCTAAATATAAGAATTTAGTACCATTAAGACATCTTACTCCATATGACACAAAAATCAGCCATACAAAACTATTTTTGTGTCACAACGGAACTTTTTAACTACTACCGATTAACCAGGCTAACTACTGTCCAAGAATTGGGTCCTCACCCTAATATTGGTGGACTCCACACATTACAATATTTTGTCTATGATAAATGCACACTTTGAGTTACGCACTTGTGTGAATTCATTGTCAATTCCAGTGAGCATGTGATTGCCTATGCCCAAATTCTTAACCATAGACTACCTACTGCAATATGACTGATATTATAGAATGTGTGAACGTATAATTTGTGTTTTACAGTTGATGCAGAATGTTGTCTAATTTGCCACTTGAATTATATACTTTTAATCACTCGCCAGGACTTAGAACTTCAAACTTATACTTATGTGGTATATAACTGGCTGTATAATGATAATGAAACACACTTTAACTATGCTTGAGTTTAAAAAGCGAAAATCCAAACTATTTAAATGAGTGAATGTTTCTGCATTTCTTATCGACAGTGTGAAAATGCCCTTACATCCAATATTTGACAGCTGTCATCCCAGTACAAGTATGGCGGCTGTCAAATATCGCCTTTAAAAAAAACTAATTATAATAACATGTCTACTCCTTCAAAATGGGTGCCATTGTAACATTTATTTATTTCGCTTAATGCACTTCTAGATTCGGACCAGTGAAAAATAACCACATATCTGACATCATTGTGTCGATGGTGCCCGTTGCATAATGACCTGTAACGTAATACAAGCCCAAGTCTCTTTCTAATTATACATGTTGAAAAGAGATTTCCGATTCTATTATAAGCTACACGTTTTTGTGGATTGGGCGCCTGGTGACCGTCGCATAATTACTTGTAACCTGTAATACAAGGCTTTTATAATAAAACGAGATGAAAAGAGGTTCCCGCTTGTGTTACAAGTCATTATGCAACGTGTCGTTTAGCATAGAATAGGTACGACTTCTAAGTATACTTTCTAGATTTAATCATAGTACTTGCTAGAGCTCTAACTGTGAGCTACGCTACAAATACTTCCAATTTCAATTATATACATATTATAGCGGCTGATAGGCCTAATAATTTAAATGTTTTTATTGCCTCATAAACTCGTGTAGTCTCGATTTGGAATAACCATTTTCACATTGCCATTATCTTGTCAAAATGCCAATTATAAGTTAGCGATTTACATTATTTCGAGGTAATCATGCACACAGACACACAAGATGCACTTGACAATAAAACTAATTTTTCGACACATTTTCAACGATCGAAATTTAATATTTAGTGTATTATGAGAAAAGGAGTTTTAATGTATAGAAGATAATGGTAGCTACAGACTTCCGAAATACGACCTTGAAGGTAATATATAGATATTAATAATAATTTTACTGAAAATATTTGTACTAAATAACTTTAAACATGTGGCACTAAATTTTATACACAAATAATTTCCGTTAAAGGATTGAATTCAGCTTTTATTTACAAAGTAATTAATGTTATTCCTTAGTCGCATAAAGTGCTATATCAATATTAATATAATCTATCCAGTTAAATAATTATATATCTTTTGCGAGCTATTTTTCTCGCGAGTGTATTGTGTGAAACTATCCTATTCTTCAAAACTATTATTTTTAATAAGTGACTATTTATAGTGTCATTGACGATTATTAAATCTAGTCACAGTGTTACTGGGTACTAGCGTTAAGATTCCCATATATTTTAGAGGAATAATTAAGAGTTAATATGTGGGTTATACAAAGATTTAAAATCGCGAGAGATGTGGACATGCGAAGTTTAGAGACGGGCCTAATTTTTGGTTGGACGCTTAAATCCGCCAAAAAGGCGTTTGTTCTTATAATTTGAAGAGTAAGAACATTATATATTAATTGCGTAAGCTAAATATTGGCCACGGGAATAGATACATTGTGTTTTTTGAACTCTGTATGAACCTTACATTATATTTGTTCTGTCGACGCTTTTAATCGGAGTGGTGGGGGTATCAATCAGTATTATAAATAAACAACTCCCTGTCAAATTCAGGTTTTTAGTGGACATGTGTATTGGTTATATTTAATGCAGTTAGCGTCAGATATAGACTCAAGAGCAATCAAAGCAGGAACAGGTGGTATAGCAATCTATTTCCTCAATAAATCATATTTGTTTACGTTTTGACCAATTATATTCAACACCATATGGTCATGAAATATCTTTTTCATGCATAACTAGTCGCTGGGTGACCTATAGAACCTGCTGTTTTTTTTTTAATTTCGAGAAAGTAACTCGACAAAAAGAAGCCATTATAATTAACGCACCTGCTCACAAAATGTCACGGGAATCGGTTAAGAAATGCGACCTGTAAGGGAGTACAGTCGACAACACAGCTAACTGACCATACCGTGAAAACCTAGAACATTATTACAATGCACTTAAGGTCAGATTAGATTTCCGATGGTACAGCGGGAAAGCAGCATCCAAATCCGTTGCGTATTTTTAAAGATCTAAGCATACATAGGGACAGACAGCGGGAAGCGACTTTATTTTATACTATATAGTAATTTGTAAGTAAATCTGACGCTAATTGTACTATGTATCGAGAAGTTTAAAAATAGAAAAGTATTAATTATTCCTCTAAAATAAAACATTTAACTGCATAGAAATCTTATTTCGTTAAATTGGTTTCGGGAACATAATATATCGGTTAAATAAATTTAACCAGAGTTAAACCTACCACTCTTTCCCTAAGTTTAACTATTATTAGTAAATGTAAAGACAATTGGTACCTAATTATTATAATATATAAGTTGAATGACGGTGTCAAATATATATCTTTATATTAAGTTTATTATGATCGTGTTTTATTTGAATAATAACCCTTTTCTGTTCAGCCAAAACCGCAAAAGCTTTCGTATAGTTCTATCTCTATCGCACGTGCTTATTCAACTGACTGAGTAGGAGATATAAAAACGAACGAAATTGGCTCTCAGGGTTGCTTCCTTGACCGCTCCATGTATATCTCCATTTCTAAAGAACGAGGCAAGTGTGATGGGGATGGAGATCTTCGAAAATCGATCTCTTAAGTCGTGTATGTTCCAGTATGACCATTTCAATAAAGACCTTGTTGCACTATATGTAAGGTACAATATGCAATGACAGGTGAACTCGTGCTTTCCCGCTCATGGCGCCAGACAAAGTGGCGGGCACCGGAGCTGCCGGTGTCGCGCGCAAAGTTTTGGCCAATGGGCGTTGAAGATTTTCGTAGCCTAATCAGGTTGCGGCTTTATGATTCCTTAAATAAGATGGAAAAGCTAATAAATATTTGTGAACTAAGCAAAGCCTAGACAACGATATACATACTTATGAAGATAAATAAATACATAAAAAACATCCATGACTCAGGAACAAATATCCGTGCTCATCACACAAATAAATGCCCTGACCGGGATTCGAACCCGGGACCTCCGGCTTCGTGAGCAGGGTCACTACCAACTAGGCTACAGGGGTCGTAATATGTGAAAATATTGATAGGTTACTGACCCATCGTCCAGAGGCCCTACCGCGATTCGAGCGACAGAGGGTGATCCACGAACAAACTTCGTTTTCGTGTCGCGGTAGCGCCCCAGAACACCAGAACCCATAGTCTTACGACATCCACGGAAACTGGGTGGTGCGATATTCTAACCTGGCAACGTAACGTACAGAATTACGATCAAAGGATTTTTTTTAAATCGCGACGCCGCTAGCGGAGCCCAAGGTAGCTCAGTTGGATAAGAGAGATGGTTCAAATGCCGCTCGTGGCAAATAATATTCCACTTTGATCGAAATTAAGTATTTCGTTAGCGGATGATTCTGCTTAGTACCTAAACATTTACCTACTGGTAACGTACAGAAACAAATAAAACCTCAGACAATTAACTACTGCACTCATGCCTACGACGTTTCCGACACATTGACAGATAGATGAACAACGTATGCTCCGAATGGATGGAATTCCATACTTTTCCCGTCTTTAATAACTGTACTTTCGACTTGATTTAATCTGAACGTCTCATACGATTGTATCTCAAGTTTGACAAAGTACCTAAATCTGGGTGGTTGATAGTAGGCCCACATATGTCAAGATGATTATCATGAAACCGATTATCATCAGAAAAAATGCTACTTGTCTGCCACTTGACGGATTCTGACGATACAAGTGTTGATCCGGAAGCGCGCGGTACCGGAAGGCGCGGCGTGGGTAGGCCCCCGACAAGGTGGACTGATGACCTGGTAAAGGTTGCGGGAGTCCGCTGGATGCGGGTGGCGCAGGACCGGTCGCTTTGGCACTCTTTGGGGGAGGCCAATGTCCAGCAGTGGACGTCTTTCGGCTGATATGATGATGATTGTTTTTCAACACAGTTGCGAGGAAAAAGTCCTTTTCATAAGATGAAAATGTTACAGGTTCCCAAGCTTTTTCTTTAGTTATTGATGGCGACAGGGTTTTACTCACATATTGCATTTACGACATCGCCAAGAATTTCCAGTGGCGTCGAGTCACTTTTCCATGCATGAACAATGTTTACAAATATTTTTGAGATTACTTATTACCTACCTAATGGAGCGCAACAATTTGTTTCGTTTAGTTAGGTATATAGATGAAATATCTAAACAGCCAATACAAAATCAAATAAATATTTTAGTTTTTGATACAGATTCATGCAAAATGCTATGAAAACTAAATGAAACGTTTCCAAGAAGAAATAATCAATTAATTCACACAAAGGATTATTTAGTCAAGTTCAAGTTGTAAAACTTTTTCCGACAATTAAAAGAAAATCTGTAGGTACAACCCGGTTCATTGCTGCAAGGTGCCTTGCCTACGTGTCTTACTAATCGAGATACGAGTATAATTATAAAACACGATTGCCGTAATGTTATTATAAAACACGCTTGTTTAATACCCAGGATTATGAGCCTAAAAGCGACGTACCTAATAAGAGACACGTTACGAACAAATGTCTTGAAAATATATTTAAAAACTAGGTAACTATGAATACCTATCGTTAAAATGGTACCTAGCACTTGTCTTATTAAGAATCTTATTGATGATTTGTTTTTTTCAGTTTTTTTGAACCTGTTGTTTTACGGGTCGGGTTCCGTTAAGGGGCTCCCGTCAAAAATCAACGAAATTTAGTAGTTTTCATTTCGACACTCGTCCTCGGTTTATTGAAGCTAGCTTTCCAGGTGCAGATATGGGAAAGTTTAATTCCTGTTTAACATTTTTGATATTGAATAAATTGAAAAATGTTAATACAGAATTAGTTATCCATTTTTAAAGAAAGGTCTGTAAAAATACAAAACCCGACACTTCATCCTCATTATAACTTTTATACACCCGAAACTCATACCTACTCATACATACTGAACTTACCTATAATTTTGATATGCGTTTTTATAAGATTACTAATTTAAACAAAAGTTATGGCCAGAAAACCAGTTTTTTAGCCTAAAATTGTTCAACTTTGATGCCAAATATCTCGAAAACAATGAACTTTGAAGTAAATATGGGATACTATAAGGTAACGGGCCATAAGTTCGTGCTAGTACGTCATTTCGTTAGTTTTGTTTCTGAGGCTTATAATAAGCAACTGAAATATTTTTTTTTTAATTTATACATTTGTAAAAAAACTTTATCATTAAACCTTTCCAAAAAATCAAATTAAAAATTTTTAACGACTAAACTAATAGCAACACAACGCTCGAAACTGTCAGTCGGCCGAAAACAGCTGTACGGTGTGCGCGAACTGCTTGTTGACGTAAGGTGCTCGCTCCGACTTCTTAAGGGAATTGAAAGAGAAAGGGAAGTCCATTTGAAAAAAAACTTTTAACAGTGCTTTGTCTAGTTCCTTAACAATGGATTTAATAAGAAATAAGTGTATATTTTGGTATAGGTGTCCCTTAAAATTGCAATAAATGGACTCACGAACTAACGGTCATTATATTTTTCGTCTGGCTCCTATTTCGTGTTACTACCGAATCAAGGACTTTCTTTATACATCCTTGTATCTTTGGTATTTAAATAATACTTAAGAAATTGTAAATGTTAATTTAAAAAACAGATATTGTATTTAATGACGTTTTCATTGACCTAAATTCGGTATATGTTTTATTCACTTGAATTCTCGTAAAACGAGGTTGAACGTAACCTAAATTTACAATTTGAAGGTGAATTCGCATATTTACTTGCAGCATAATTTTGTTTATTACTCGATTCCTGTAATGTATTTTTATGTTTATTTATTACATATAGGATACTTAATGGTTATTGAACATAATTTAAAGGTGATGTACATTATTGATTGCGGGAATATCCAAGAAATAGTAACACGAAACAAGGGACTACTACTTTTAATACTTTTCCCCAAGTTCGTGACAGAGAAATCTATAGTGGTAGGCAAACACACAGATCAAATGTGTACCCTCGTCTGTTATTTGATATTCTTCTTGAAGAGGTAACATGTGCATCGATATAATGGAATAGTGTTGCCTGGGTAAATTCCGGGAACCTTTTATTTTTGCGGGATAATTTTTATTAAATGAAAGTTTACTTTCTACCCTATTAAACAGTATAGAATTGCTCTTTCAAAAGGGTGTCGTGTGTCCCATACAACATTGTCTAGATTTTAATCTCAGGTTACCTAATCAATCGTAGATAATCAATACATACTTATATCTAACTAGGTAGATACGTTTAAGGAATATTGACGAAAATGATTGAAGATATTTATTATTTTTAACATTAGATATCCCGGGACTTGCTATCCCCGGGACTTTCTTTATTTTTAAGGGTTTTTTTTTTAAGAAGTGAAAGGTATCTTTATACCCTATTAAACAGAATATCGTTTACAGATACCTACATGTCACGTCCAAAAGGTTTTGCCTAGATATTTATCTTACGTTAAACAGTTTTGGTTAACATACTCGTAGATAGGTAACCTATGTGAGACACATTTTTGAAAAGGTGACCCTGTACTAATGGATAAGTTATTTAACCTTACATTTCATAAAAAACATCCTGGAGAAAGAAAAAATGTCCCGGGATTTTAAATACCGAGTTTTATCCAGACCGCCTATTGGATTTTTCCAATAATCATGTTAATTACCTTTTCAATAATCTTGTTCAATATCAAATAACAAATGAGGGTTCACAAACAAAATGTTTCTCTTACTACCTGGCACTCGAAAACTTTATGCCGAAACAGGGGCCAAGAACTCACAAACTTAGGAGCAGAGCCAAATTTTATCACGAAATGGGGTTCAAATACGAGGTCTACAAATAAATTATAAAAAAATAGTTATTGAAACTAATACTATATAATTCTTGCATTAAATAATAGGCAAGATATCAATGTTCATCACACAAAAAAATTCAATGCGATATCATGTTCTGTATTGTCTTAAAAAAAATACTAATTCGTAAGAGGCTTAACATGCCGAAACAGTGGACGTTTACCTTATTGCTTAAAGCCGTTGTTGTTAATATAATAAGCTTTAAAAAACATTAGAAAACTAAGGGATTCAGATCGAAGGTCATTGGCGTATGGGAGCCCCTTAAGTAGTCACAGCTCGTGGTGGGAGAGTTGGAGGAATAAAGCCCTGGAGGAACTTTCGACGCCAGTGGTTTACACTGGAGAATCCCAACTCAGAGTGACAGCGCAACTCCAGTGAGATTGGATGTGGCGGTTTGAACCGAATCTGGGATGTGTATTTGTGTGGAATCGAGCTAGTTGGGAGCTATCGCTGGTTCAATAACCTCAGCCTAGCTGAGAGTCCTGAGACGACTCCAGCAAGAAACTCAGCTAGGCCCGACGTTAGTGACTCACCTGGTAGGTGCGGCGGGACCGGGTCGAATAGGGAATTCCTACTTATAATACAATACAAATACTCTTTTCTCAAACATGCAATGAAATATTGACGTTGTGTTCTTCATAATGGGCTTCGAAGTGTTACGTGTCAGGCGCAGCGCGACGAGAGACCCGTAATCCACAATTTGTGGCACACCATCACGGCGTTCAGCCATGAAAATTAAAATTTGATTTCTTGGAGTTTTTTTTTATTTATTTCATTGCATGTTTGAGAAAAGCACTATACATACCTCTGCGTGAAAAGGGGTTGCCAGCCTCATAACTATCCGACCTCGCTACGCTCGGCCGTCTATATGTACTCGGCCGGCAACCCCTTACTTCCCGGCCTCTGTAGTAATGTATTATTGCACGCTTCAGTATACATACATACATATGAAAATAGACACTTAATTAATAGGTGCAGAACATAAAAAACTTTTTCTACTCCTGTACCGTTATCTGTCATTTATATAGGCTCTAGCTCAAATACAATGACACCGATAATAAGTCGTCGAAAAACTCTATGCTCTATGGCCCATAAACGCACTGTTTAGTGTACTTTTATGGTTCATACATTTTTCATAAAAGCACTGTTTACCACGATGTCAAATCATCTAACTTTTTTTCAATAGGCCGCCATATTGCAGTGGTACCAACTTCATAAGCAAATTTTTCGAAATAAGAAGTTTTACTATGAAATATTTGTAGAACATAAATTATTTACTAAAATAAAAATAAATGATCATGTATTATGTGTATAAATATTTTAGCAATTATTAGTATTATTTATAAATATAAACCGATCCGATTCGGTTCGGATCCGGATTCAGTTTGGTTCGGATGGCAAGTTCAAGGAAATTAAAAACAAAACAGACCATAAACAAGAGGTGTCAATGTGTCATATTTCTCATTTCCCACCAAAGTTCCAATTCAAAATGAAAAGACGAAATATGATAACTATTCGTTATTTATAACTTATTAAGATTTTATTCGTGTTTGTGAAGTGAAGAAAACTGTGTAGGTACGTTCCTTTTAAAATGGACGAAGAAGAAAATAACTGCACCGCTGAAGAAATTGCATGAGTAGTTTAGAACTAACGGAAAAACTACTGCCTGAAAAGTCAAATGCTATTTATTTAGCATTAGTCGTAGAAAAAGTATTGTATGCAACGGTGTATAACTTGGTCTTAAAACGCTCGTGGCGTCTTTAATTGCGATGCTCGCCAAGGCTCGCATCGGAACTCACGCCACTCGCGTTTTAAGACCCTACTTATACAACAGTTGCATAAAATACTATAAGAGTAGAGGTAAACAACAGGCGGTCTTATCGCTAAAGAGTGATGGAATATGTGTTGGTGTTGTCCCGATGGTTGGATGGTGGAGTTGGACGCCGTATGCGTAGCTAACTTTGTACCAAATTGGAATGCGAATCTTACTCGGGCCGCTGCGAGAGAAACGCTCCTCTATAATTTTCGGAACGGGGGACCGGTTCGGGCCAAGTTCACGAGCAGGTTGCGACCCACATGCCGACTTTCGTAGCGCGCCGTAAAAATTGTTGTCGCCATTGATGTTTCCAAGAAACTTGCTCGAATACAATAATACCTGTACGTGTGTACTGTGGTAGTAACTTTCTCGATTCTCATACATACCTACCTAACCATTTTGCCTGAACGAAACTCGCAAGATCGATTGTCCATGATACTTAATCTCAATACTTGTTACGTCTCAAGTGGCCATAAAATGCCAATTACTGCTGTCAAGTTGAGAGTGATGAACTGATGAAGGACTTGCATTTGTCTTTCAACACAAGTGGAGTTGCAACCGTCTAGCTAGATGCTACTATTTGCTTCCTATCAAGGTTAGTCAGGAAATAATATTTAACACGTTCACAGTCCAGTGTCCCATACATGGGTCACGACGAACTATCTCCACAAGTCCGTGCCCCGTACATGGGTCACTAGCCGACCAGGTACGCACTCAAATCACTATAATTATAGTTGTTCCATTTCCATACCATACCATACCACATTTAGGATAGTTGGCGATCAATTAGCTAACATTAACACTTAATTTGGTGGTTGTTTTTCGCGATATCATGGTTGGCCCCATAGTAAAAGTTGCTCAGTGTGACCCTCCCCATCACCCCCTGGAACTGATCACGACTTGAAAATCACCTTGTATATAATTGTAATAATCCGAGTGAGTATGCGAGTGAGCGACCTGGGGACCGATTTTTGACTTTCGAGCGCTCGAAAATCAAATAAAAGTAACGTTTGCAGTGTCAAAATGGCAGGCACTTACTTTCTACCAATAGAATTAATTACCAGTGGTCAATACCACTCGTTTTTCAATTTTCTATCGCTATTTCAAAATAGCATTTCATAATTTTTGACAGTTTTCGAGTGAAAGAGTCGAGCGCTCGAAAGTCAAAAATCGGTCCCCAGTAGCACTAGTCTGAGTTTGCATTGAGTCACGTTTACTTGAGTCGGGAGCGACTGCGGTCGTTTCGTAGTGACCCAAACGTGGAGCAAGAACGTGTGATGGAAGTAATTTGCTTGGACGCCCAAGAAAATTGAAACATTTTGTATGGGGACTGTGAACAATGAATGTCTCAGATCGCAGATATTTAAATGCGACCGAAAGCTTTCTTTTGTTTATTGTAGATGACTTACGTTACCTGGATGCTGGCGAACAAGCGCACAGCCAAAAGCTAATGGCAACCGGTCACTAGCCTATAGCCGTCTTCGCGCAAATATAGGTATCAAATTCAATTCAATTTCGTAACCAACTTTCATAAATAGGTAGGTACACCAGCTATCATATCAAGTTTATGTCAAGGTCAGAGGAAATATCTTAAGTACGGAACATACTTAAGCAAGTGCCCGCGGCACCCAGAACACTATTATCTATTAGATTATATGGGCATTACCAGCTTTAACCATAAGAAATAGTCCGAGTATGCATCGACAACACAGTTCATTGACTGTGAACCTTATTACCACTACTTAAAGTGTATTATTCGTTTGAGGTTCTTGATGTACTAACAAGTCTTATAACGTAACTTTTTACCTTGTTATTTTGGATTAGAGTGTAATTATCTGCTAAATATGGTAATGTGCATTTTAACCGTGGTTTCAATCTAACGGACACTTGGCTGGAACCTGAGGTTTAATCTAATAAGTATAATTTATGTTACTTAGCATTATAGCCGCAATGAATACCGATAGGTATACGGTATAGTTAAATTCTACTCTACTGTAGGTACCCCTCTAATACGCACAATTATGTGTACAAGGTATATTTTTGTACAAGGTAGACTGTTAACCTTGTAAAGGCCGCGGGAGTCCGCTGGATGCGGGTGTAGGACCGGTCGTTGCGGCACTCTTTGGGGGAGTTTGTTACTAATTTGGTGAAATGGATGTAAAGCAGTTTTTTAAGAAAAACTATTTGTTCTAGCACATCAAATAAAATATATGTTAATATTCACCATATTTCAAAGACCGTAGACATAATTGTTTAATTTGTACATTCGTACATAATTGGACGAAATCGGCTCGATAGAAAATAATTGCAAAGATTGGTCTTAAAATACCATTAAACGGTTCTGTCTTTATTTTTTAGACTGCAATTAAAAACATGAACTCAACATACCTAAACCGCTAACGAGTCATATTTCACAAATAATCCACCCTTTTATTTATTTCATAATTTATGTAATATTATCTTCAACAAAAACCGGGTCGGCCAGTAACACTCGCTCTCGTTTACTCCGATACAAATAGACAGTGTGCGCGCTATCCAAAATCCTCAAGGGCATTTTGGTGTTGACAGCGTCTTATGGAAAACTATCGGTGGATTGATTATTGGAACCGGCCATAAGTCACAAAACTGAAAGTTTACATAGATGTGATACGTTAAATGATTATCTCCATATATGCTATCAGGCTAGTTAGACTGGTGGTAAGGTTACCTGAGCTATAACCACGAACTTCGAATGTCGAAGTTCGGATATATCTATCTCTATCGCACTTACTGATCTCGAGTGACAGGGATGCAGTACACGAACTTCGAGATTCGATTTTCGTGGTAGCGCCGCTGGGCTGTTATTCGCTACGTGGTAAAGCGGCTCACCCCGCCGGTCACCCGTCACGAAACTAGACCTCTACCTGCGCTTAGTTACTACGCATTGCGGTGTCAAGATATATTTGTGGGTGAGCGTCGAGGAGAGCTAAAAACAAGTTACTGAATAGGGGGGCAGAGCTCGCAAAATCGCGTTGTGACGAGATGACGGATCTACATCAATAGAAATATTCATGTAAACTTTGTTACTGGGCTCAAGATCAAAATCAACTGAAAACTTCAATATTGAATAATGAATCACCTACTTTTTACGAAATAAATAACTGTTCTCTATAACTGTTATGCCTACTGAAGAAGTAACATGTATGAAATAATGAAAGTAATGAAACAACGCCTAAAATATCGAGTTAAACCAAGCATAACCGTAATGACCGACCAATTTGGGACGATGATTATAATTTGTAGCATTCGTGCGTTTTTGCGGGCATCCATCTTTGGCGGGTTTACTAATGTGAAACAGATAGCTAGATAGAGCATGAGGTGAGGCGGTATCGAGGCCGAGATGTTGGGGGGTCTTGGTACTTGATATTATGATGACACTTTCAATTCAGTTTTCGTAGTTTCTATTGGAAAATCCACTGTATTCTATAAGTATCTTTTTTGACATAACCGCATAATTTTTATTTATTGTTTTTGATATTATTGAATTATTGTTATATTATGTACTGACGATCCTTTTAGGTGAACTTTGATAACTATGACATAAATTAAAATTAAGAGGACATAGTTATATTTCAATTGTTAGTTATTGTTCTTTTAATTATTTTTATTGAATGTTATTGTATGTTTTTATATGTACTAAACGGGACTTAATCGCGTATAATATTATTATTGTATGTGTTATTGTATGTTTTTGACGATCACAATAGGAACTCTTTTAAATTGACATCTTATTTATAATGTAATCTTATATTGTGAATAAATGAATCTAAATCAGTAAGACTTTTTAAGCGGAAAAATAATCTAAAATTAATAAATACCTATATGATGAACTTTAATGCCAATTCTTATAATTATTCATAAGGTCATTTATTTTAGGTCTATAATATGTGTTGCTACTGTGCTTATAAGTTATACTTGAAGTCGAAATTCCGACAATGTCTGCTTTGCCTGAAGGTTTAGTGATAGATAATGCTTATGACTTAACCCCGCCTCTTCTACGATGCTATAAAATCGCGTTACTCCGCTTTAAAAAGCCTTTTCCCTAGTAGCATTTTGCGTTGGCCAACCGTAGCTAACGGTTGGGAAAAAGTTGGGAAATCGTTAGTAGCAATCTAACGAATTGCCAACAATGGCCCTAATGCTATTTATGGTTCATTTTCCAACTGCAAAACCATACAAACATCTAACATAGGCCCTACCACAGTTATCAGTTGGGTTACCAACAAATAATCCATACGAACAAACGACGTAGGCCCTACTACCGTTTTTGGTTAGATTTCCTACAAAAAATCCATACGAACAGCCAACATAGGCCCTACTGTGGTTTTGGTCGGATTTCCAACAGAAAATCCCATACGAGCAGCCAACATAGGCCCTACTGCAGTTTTGCGCAGCGTTCCCAACAAAAAAACCATACGACCATACAACATAGGCCCTACCGCCGACTTAGTTGGCTTCCCTACCAAAAAATCCCTACGAGCAGCCAACATAGGCCCTACTGCGGTTTTGTACGGCGTTATGAACAAAAAATCCATACGATCATGCAACATAGGCCCTACCGCGGTTTTGGTCGGATTTCCAACCGAAAATCCCATACGAGCAGCCAACATACGCCCTACTGCAGTTTTGCGCAGCGTTCCCAACAAAAAATCCATACGACTATACAACGTAGGCCCTACCGCCGACTGAGTTGGCTTTCCAACTGAAAATCCCATACGAGCAGCCAACATAGGCCCTACTGCAGTTTTGCGCAGCGTTCCCAACAAAAAAACCATACGACCATACAACACAGGCCCTACCGCCGACTGAGTTGGCTTTCCTACCAAAAAATCCCTACTAGCAGCCAACATAGGCCCTACTGAGGTTTTGTACGGCGTTCCGAACAAAAAATCCATACGATCATGTAACATACAACCTACCGCGGTTTTAGTCGGATTTCCAACAGAAAATCCCATACGAGCAGCCAACATAGGCCCTACCGCCGACTTAGTTGGCTTTCCTACCAAAAAATTGGAATTTAGCGCTATTTCGTGTCGAGTAGAGGCATTGCTCATCTGTCACGGGCCTGGACATAGGCTAAACAAGTACTTTTTACGCTATTCATCACCAGAAAGCACATAGCATTAGTACTATTGCATATTGAAAACAGCATAGGGCCAACAGTGGGCCACATATGAATCCAATGGCAGCGGGAGGAGAGGGGAATTCGGAAACAAAGTGCGGTGCGGGGGGCGGTGGACATGAGCACGCGCGGCGCGCGAATTCGATCGGCCATTTTGTTATCGATCTCCATCGTGAATAGTGCGTGTAAACGTATAAGTATATACTTAGTGGTTATATTTTCTTTTGAGTGCGTGCGTGCATGGTATAAAGTATTACTTGTTTTTGAAAGGGTTGCATATTTACTTAGCAAATATATATAAAAAATAGTGTGCAAGTTAATACTTACATGTTATATTCACTAATCAAATAACAATATATCGTGTTTATTAAGCAATCCTTTCAAAATCACGTTCAGTATGATCAAAGTGGTGGAATTTAATGATTCTGATGGTGACGGCGTGGTCTTAGTGTAATACTTATGTAACAGAAGAGTGGATCACGCCTCGCAAGAAGGAGTGCCTTTGGCCTCCTCATAAAATCGTCAGTGCAGTACCTATGCCTCATAACTAAAATATTACCGGACGAGAATTGACATGTGTATCCCATTAAACGCATATTGTACGAGACAGGTGAGTTAATATTAGTTAATTTAATTTTTAAATCACAAGGTCAATTTAGTTTTGTAACGTCGTGTGTTCATTTTGATTTAATATCTGTTTAAAACTGATGCTGGCAAAAGTTTCGAGCTGCCATTTCTCTATAAGTACATAGGTAATAATAAATAGTTTTAGCTATTTGTCGTTTTTTATGAAAAGGTTAGTTTTAGCTATTTCAATACAGTCCTCTTTGTCTGTGTCATTTAAATGTGTGTTCATCTCTCTTCTAACAGATGGCTGCGTCCTTGTCAATTGGCTGACGAAACTGGCCAGTGAGGACGCCACATTAAAGTTGCTGAATAATCCAGCGTCTAATTAACTTATTTGGACCTTGCGCGATGAGCGGACCATTGGATTTTTGACACCTGAACCCACTGAAATGACGGAGTGCAACTGCTCGGAATCGGAGGTCAAAATATGTTAGTCCAGTCATGACGTTGACAAATTTGGGCTAGTATGATGCCTTTTATGGCCCGCCATAAAGAATGTGTCCCTTTCTCACTTACATACTTACTAGAAAGTGATGAATGCTTTAAGGCCGGTCAAAAAGCATCGTGCTACAGGGCCAGCATTCAAATACAATTAATTATAATAGAAACATATCGATTATAAATCGAGGTTGTCTTTTTTTCCTTACAATAAAGTTATAAACGTATTATGTGAAGTTTTATTTTACGGTCTAGCTGTACAAAATGATGGTAACGCAAATTAAATGTGAAAAGTCTCAGAAGGCATTTAAATCTCCGTTAACAGTTAATGTGCAGTTACGTTTGTAAATTCGGTTATTTAAAGACGTTTACTTTGTATGTTACAGATGTTTATTCTCACGAAGGCGGTTTGTAAGTATTATGCACATGCACATTGTTGTGTGCTCGGCCAATATAGAATCTCTCTCGAGATTACGCACCTAGAAACCATGGACATGTGCACTAAATAGGTACCACCCCACAACAAATGTACGATCCCTACCGACCACGAGCGACACCGGGGCGCATATTGTAAGTGCCAAAGGAAATTGAAGCTTCTCTGCTTCAGTTAAATTCCACTACTCGCGCGCGCAGGTGGCAAGCTGCGTAAATTCCGTGTAAATATGGAATTTAACTACAGCAGAGAAGTTTCAATTTCCTTTGGCACTCACAATGTGCGCCCCGGCGTCACCCGGTCAGTGAAGATCGTGCATAAGTAAGACCAACCCGCCTTCGTGAGATAAACAACTGTACCTAACCCTACTAACTGCCAACGGCTATTCTACAGTTGGTACAGAGTGCTTTTATTTTGTAGGCCCTTCTTACGCAATGTTGCTTTAGGTCCAACAGTCGGAAACTGTGGTTGGCCCAACATAGTTCTCGTAGTAATGTTGCTGTAGGCCCTACTTTGCAAATGTAAATTGGCCCTACAACCGGAAACGGTGGTTGGCCCAACGTAGTTGTCGTAGTAATATTGCTGTAGGCCCTACGTTGTAAATGTAAATTGGCCCTACAGCCGGAAACGGTGGTTGGCCCAACATAGTCATCATAGTAGGCCCAATGTTGGGAGACACCGTTGGCTTTACCGAAAACAGGTGTTTCACTCGCAACGGTTGACCAACCATTCGGTGATCAATGGCCCTACGAAATGCCAACTTAAAATGCTACTAGGGTTGTACATGACTTCATATCTATTGGTAGAACTTGCTGTAGTTCCAACGAAACAGCAATAAAAATAAACATCTTTCTAACTACAGTTGGTGTTACAAATACCGTCGTTAATTTGTACTTCGTCATCGTGTGCTAATACAGAGTGAAAATAAGTCGTGAAGGTATCACTGTGGTCAATATTTAACAGCTTTTGTAACTAAGTAGGTACGTGTAAGCAAAGATTATTGAGAAGAGAATCTTTAAGTTAGTATTTTTACGTTTATACGGATTATGAATCCAACCAAAAACTAGGCATGTTACCTAGTCCTTACCTATAATATTTGATAGAATGTTTACTGTTAAACATTATTTTGCTATAAATGTACTTGATATTTATATATCTAATGTTAACGACCTATGTGTACGAGTACTTACCTAGTTTTAAATTAATTACCTTTCTAACAGTTGCTACACCCTTCCGGGTCCTTGTATCTTTGTTTTAAGTTACATGGTTGCACATAGATATTATTATTATACCTTTCGCATTGAATCTTTTTGTATTTCTATGTCCACAAGAAAGACGAATCTAAATTGGTATCACCCAAGTATCAACCATCATCGCTCGCGCTACACAAAGTAAAGGTGAGACTGCGCCCGCGCCAGTGACGTGTCTGTCTTCCTCAGTACCCAGCCGGCCGTCGCGCGGAGCACTATTGTCGCTTCTACCCGCATTCGAAAGTAATCAGTGCTAGTGAGGTTAACTTATTGGATTAACTAACCCTTTGACAGTTTAGTGTTGTGCATTATTGGATACCGGGAGTGTTTCGGTAAGCTATTTGAATGTGAAATCTTTTGTCGGAAAACAAAGCTTCAGTTAACTTTCAAGTTAGTTTTGAGTGTATGTAGGACAAGGTGCATGGCTAGAGTTTTAGTATTTGTAAAGCTTTTGCTTGTTAGAATACAACTGTTTTGAAAAGGTCATTTCACTGGCGAGAGAAGAAAGAAAGAAGAGAAAGAAACAACTTCAAAATTTAAATACAAACTGGAATTTGGTACAGCCTTATTTAAAAAAAAACATGGTGAAAATGCTGCATAATGTTGCCTGTATCTGGTATCTCGGGTGCCAGTACATGGTAGTTTTACCCCAGGTTGTAGTTTTAGTCTTTTAGACAGCAGCGCAGCCTAAAAAACTCTGCGAGTTTTGGAGGGCACTCGAAAGCGATAATAAGCGCTATGTGTCGACTTCAGGTGCCGTGACTTTTAAAATCGTTTCAGAGAATTGGATGCGTGGTGAGCCTAGATGTTACAAGATTCTAAATGAGAACGTTGGTGACGCGTCTACTCTTATGAGAAAGTGGTAACTGTTCTTTCAATGTTAGTGCAAACTTTTAGTCACCAAAGTTGTTGCATAAAGGAAGCGTTTTGAATAATCTGTACAGTCAAACAAGAAAGAGCTACCACTGTTGAACCTTAACTTAATACACAATGAACAGGCGAAGAGTGGTAGACCACTTTATTTGGCTGTACCAGCGGTTAAGAAGATTTTCCACCGAAGTTAAATCAATTAATTCCACCCCCTTTGAAGATAGTGTCTGGAATAGATAGTGTCTCGTAGAAAATTTACATTTGTATCCTGTATCCTTCTCCAGGTCACCAGATTTCAACTTGCAAAAATTCAGAATCGGTTCAGCAGTTTATCCGTGAAAAGGTGTAGGTATTTACAGACATACTCTTTCGCATACATAATATGGTACACACTTAATAGTACCTACATAAATATTATACCTGCTGCCTTTATCAAAACAACAAAATGTAGAGTTAAAGCTCAATGGCGTTCTCTCCCAGACGTAATTACAGTTAACAGGCTCGGACGTTTGAAATAAAAACAAATCGGCTCCTTAGAACCGATCGTGCGCTCAAGGTTCGCCCGAGACGCCTCGTCCTGCAGTGCTCCATTCACCATGACGGTTTTATAAAGGTAAAGCATAAGTACGATATATAATAGGTATGTATTTATTAATACAATATACTAGGTAATAAATAAAAGTACAGTTATAAACATACATACAGTAGAACTAACTAGGTAAAATTAAATTAAAATAACTAAAACTAAACATTTGTTGGACCCCTAGGTAACTTAGGTAACAAAACATAAGTAGGTACATTAGATAATAGAGAATAATGCCTCTGCTAAATTAAATGTGCCCCTTTTCTCACGAATGCAAATGTCAAAATGACAGATAAACACAAACTAATTTTAATGCCATTCTTGTTAAAATAATCTTGTAAGACGTTTATGAATAAGGCCGTTCTTGGGTGTGTTTAAAGCTATGATTATATTGATTAAATTACAAAAAAAAACTAGCGTGAATCGGTCGAGTGAGTGATAGAAACTCGTTCGAAATCAGTAATTACTGGACTTCGGTTTAATCGCTTACAACCTAAACCTTTGCACTTGATGAAATTGGTCTTAATTTAGAAAACAGATTACGAAGAAGTTTGGTTGGAAGTGCGATGAAAAATTGTCACGCAGATAGTCGCTTGTAAACTGTAAGCTAGTTACGATAAACTAGGCTCCGCGGGTAAGTTAAAAAAAAAAGAATTTGCAAAAACAAAACTACATAAGTATGTAATTATCGAATCAGCTCACATAACTTCACGAGAATGGGTTGAGAAATGCGACCTGTAGATAGGTAGAGGAGAGCAGCCGGACAGCCGAACATATGAAAGAATTTTGGCCCAAGCTGAAACGGAGGACTTCGTTCGCTTCGCTCGCTTGTCCAAAGACTAATAGGCGCCTCAAATCTGTCTCTACAAGCAGCCTTGGTGGTCCGACTTGCAAATAACGAATAAACACTTATCTATCGTCATCCTTATTACAACGGAATAAGGTCCACTAATGTCCAGTTAAGTGACTTCTTTTGTACCATTGTCCTTTCACGCAAATGTGACAAAGCCATTAATAAACAGATGAAAAACGCCAGCTTCGAATGACTGTACACAGACAAGCCTCATGCATACCAGCATAAATGCTGACCCCTGATTACCCATAGTTGTTACAGATTTAGGGGTCAAGTTATGGCAGGGAATTGTGATGAGCGAGAGATGAGCTAAGGCAAGACAAAATGAATCTACCTGCTATTTATCATGTTTGTGGCCATTTGTAAAACTTAGACCCTTTTAGATAGGTCTTGATAAGCTAAAAAGGTTCCAGCCGGCTAATTGTATAGTTTTGTTTTTGTATTTACTTGGACTTTGTTACGAGGGCTGCCTTTTAAGTTGTGTCGTTTGGAAAAACTAAAGACAATTTAAGTGTTAAATGGTATTTATTGTTTTTCAAAGTAATCACCGTGATATGTAATACACTTTTTCATTCGATCGAACCAGTTTTCGAAACACTTATTCCAGTCCGAAGTCGGGGTCTCCTAAATGGCCGTTTTGTATGCCTCAACCGCTTCTTCAGGCGTCTGGTACCGTTGACCACGAAGTCGTTGCTTGATTTTTGGAAAAGTAAAAAAATCGTTAGGGCTTAAGTCTGGACTGTACGGCGGGTGTTCCAGAATTTCGACGTTTTGCTCTTTTAAAAACGCAATAGTTTGCCGGGCGGTGTGCGAGCTCGCATTATCGTGGTGCAGTCTTATACGACGTCTTGGGTTATTTTTTCGAAACTCGCCGATGACTTCTGGTAAACAGACAGTGGTATACCAGTCAGCATTAACCGTTTTACGATCCTCGAGCACGATGGTGGCAACGTGGCCACTTTTCGGCACAAACGTGGCGACCATTTTTTTCGAAGTGCTCCGTGAGCGTATTACTTTGGCCGGTTTTGGCTCATCTTGGAACACCCAAACAGTCGAATGCTGTTTAGAATCGGGATCGTAGGCATATATCCAAGATTCGTCACCACTGATAATGTCGTAAACATGTTTCGAGTTTCCTCGGTTGAATTGCCGCAGAGTTTTGCGACACCATCGAACGCGAGCCGTTTTTTGGTCTTCACTGAGTAAATGTGGTTTCCAGCGTGAGATCAACTTTTTTACGCCTAAGTGATCATGCAAAATACTGTGAACACTGGTCCCTGAAATACTTAAGGAAGCTTCTATCTCACGGTATGTCGCATGGCAATCTTCGATGATCAGTTGCCGTACAGCATCAATGTTCTCCTGGGTTACGGCTGTTTTTGGTCGACCTTCACGATGTCTATCACCAAGACTAAAGCAACCACGTTGAAATTCTAAATACCAGCGTTCCACAGTCCGAAGGCATGGTAATTTATCATTGAAAACCGTAGTCAACTCTTCGAAGCACTGAAGTCGCGTTAAGCCCCTTTTGAAGTTGTAAAAAATTATCGCACGTAAATTTTCCTTCGAAATTTCCATTTTCACAACTGACTTGTCAACTTTGAACGAACGCTGTACTAAAACGGTTGGGCCGATTTCGAGTCATTCTTTTGTTTTCGAATTCTAAATTCAAATATTTTAACGTGACACTAGTTTTTTTTTATGCAATCACGGGAGGTTTGCAAACGACAGAACTTAAAAGGCAGCCCTCGTACAAAACAAACTGCCCATTTTACTTCACAAAAATTGTGTGAGTTAAAAATCAGAGGGGGCAAGTGCGCCCCGGGGTAAGTGCGCCTTTCATCAAACATATCGAGATCTACAGATATTTCACAAATAACGACATCTTACATTCATGCAACAAACTAAAACAAGTTTATTGCATGGATTTCAGCGAATTTATATTGATTTAAATGACTGAATGATGAATGAGGCGCACTTCCCCCCCCCCCCCCCCCCGGCGCTCATAGCTGAACTGACCAAACTTCTATCTACCAACTTTTATGAATGTATGATGTTCTGATTGATAGTCCTGATTTTCTTGTTACCGCATACGTTTCCATTGACGACGCGAAACTGAGGCAAGTTGGTTCAATTGACTCAGTTTTAGTGTACCACTTTTGGAGCGCTTTTGACCATATAAAAAAAAGGCAGACACCTTTTTTTTATATTACATCATTGCTGTCAGTAGTTTACGTTGTATCCAATAGAAGACAATATTTATTATTTATTTACATGCGACAAAGAAAACGGCAGAATGTTTTTAAACAACTCGTGCTAGTTTCGTTCATATTTTCATTGTTGACAAAATATATGACAGAATGAGTATTTTGTCACCCAGTTTCAATAACTGTCTGTCACAGGAGGGTAATGATTTTCAAATGGTAGATTGGGTATACATCTTGCGGTCCAGACACTATCACTATTAGGTATCAGTAATAATGGCATTATATAATAACAGTGTATGCAGTGTGTGCAGGACGACCTCAGTAGCCTAGTTGTTAGTGACCCTGCCTACGAAACAAGAGGTCCTGGGTTCGGATCCCGGTAAGGGCATTTATTTGTGTGATGAGCATGAACATTTCTTTCGTGTCGATTCCGGCTTCGTAGGCAGCGTCACTACCAACTATGCTGCAGAGTTCGTCAAATGAGACGTAAAGGCTGAGACCAGTAACTTTTCTTTCCTTATGAAAGAAAGAAAGAAAGAAAGATACATTTATTCATGACAAAACACAAGACAATTTACAGACAATGACATTCAACTTTCGCAATTTGCCACGAAATGGTCACAACTCAGCGTAATACTGGCAGAGCCAGCGCTGGTCTTCCATACCACAGCACAGTGACGAAACGCACACATACATATAAAATCACGAGAAAAAATCATAAATAACATAAAACCAAGAAAAACGCCTCATGGATGGCTTAAAAAAACGCGATTCAGGCCGCACAAACATCAAACATCAAAACGGTGTTGTCACATCTACCAATTTGTTTGCCTTATCGCCCATATATAACTAATACTTACATAATCGCTAACCACATGGCCACAAAACATGTTCAGAGCCTCCATAACATCGATAACAAAAAGACAAATCAAATCACATTCAATTACTCGCTTTGAAACGTCACGCGTTGATGTCTTTTATTGGGCGACGTTTGACAGATTGCCTCGCACAATTTTAGGGTTCGATCAGCGTCAAACTATTAATACTATTATACACTTTTTGGCTGAGAATCGGCTCTCCGAAGGGAGGTTTTGAAGGATACATTTTTTTCGGGAAATGGCTTCAAGAAAGAAAGATTATCATAAAAGTTTTTTTTTTTCAAATGGCGCCATATTTCTCTTCGAAAAAAAAACCGTTAGGTACTCCGAACAGACTCAAAACAATTTTCTAAGTATATTCAAAACGACGAGTTAAAGGTAACAGAAAAAAGAAAATTATAAAAAAAACTACAAATCATTGTTTTTTTTTTAAAAAAGGGCATAGTATAAAAAAAATGAGTACGTCAAAAGATCAGAAATACTCAATTGGTATTAAAACCGTCTGCTAAAAAAATGATTTTTCATATAGGTAGGTAATACGTCCAACATTTTTTTTAGGGAAAAATAGAAGTCTTTATTTAGCTGGCCAAATTATCACGAAATCATGTTGTGGTAATAAATCACCCTATATACGTCCCACAGCTGGGCACAGGCCTCCTCTCACGGATGAGAGACGCATGTGACATTTTTTTATGACGACCTCCGTAGCCTAGTTGGTTGGTAGTGACCCTGCCTACGAAGCCGGAGGTCCCGGGTTCGAATCCCGGTAATGGCATTTATTTGTGTGATGAGCACGAATATTTGTTCCTGAGTCATGGATGTGTTCTATGTATTTTAGTATTTATTTATCTATATAATGTTTATCGTCGTCTAGTATCCATAGTACAAGCTTTGTTTAGTTTGGGACTAGGTCGATTTGTGTAAGATTGTCCCCAAATATTTATTTATAAAAGTATTTATTTATTTTAAAGCTAGGGTTTTAATAACTTTATGCTTTAGTTACGTGCTTCAAGCGTTGAACTGTAGTATATCATAACATTGACGGCCGTGCACGATCATATACATGCCACGCAATGCAAGGAGAGCCCGCCCATAACTGCACAGGACATGAAACCAAAATGGCAGGTGGGGTGAGTGACCTGTGCCACTCTCTACACTCATTACCATGTGCTTGACAAGTCAGCTTTAAATCGTATGTTACCATCTTTTTTGAAGTCTAAGGAAAAATATCAATTGATTAACTGTAAGTTACCATTACTTAATATTCTTTACGTCACACCTGGCCATAATGTGAGTTTTACCGCACGGTGCGCGTACCGTAAAACTCGCATTGTGGCCAGGTAAAGACGTAAAATTGTGTACTCATCACGGGCAGTAAGAAATAAAGCCCTCTATCGCATGTTTACAACCCTCGCCTGCGGCTCGGGTCACAAATACCTGCGATTTCGGGCTTTCGTTCTTTTACAGCCCTTGGTAAGTAATGTACAATTACATACTACGACGGTAAAACAGCTATTAAGTATTTGTGGTTTGGTTGGTATCTAAAATTATTAGCGGTAATTTAAAGAGGTAAAATTCGTTTTCCTAATATGTCGAGGAGGTAACCATATTGAAAAGGTTAGGAGCCACTAGTATAAGGTCTTTCTATCAACAACAAAATCTTTATTAAATAAGTGACCATACCAAAATAAATGAATTTCACTGAAGATGAGTTGACCAAAGAAAGTTCATGTGCAACCTTACCTTACCGCAGTGCACCTTATAGGTAGATAATACTTTCTTATTAATATGTCTAAATTGAAGACTGCAGAACTTTGACTTTGAGTTTGCCAAGGTCCCATCCGCGATCCCTGAATCACGGGAGTACTTCCACGGTCCCTGAGTCTAGCTCTCAATAACACGTGTCATCATCATCATATCAGCCGAAAGACGTAGACACTGGACATAGGCCTCCCCCAAAGAGTGCCACAATAAAGCTGATTTTCCACCGGAGGGGCGAGACGAGACGAGGCAAGAATTGAAAGTATCGCACTTACTATTTCCACCGAAGATGCGCGAGGAGAGAATTGAAAATTGCCATACGAATTTCAATTCTCGCCTCGCCTCGTCTCGTCTCGCCCCTCCGGTGGAAAATAAGCTTGACCGGTCCTCCGCCACCGGCATCCAGCGGGCTCCCGTATACCTATCCCGTATGTCTATCTATTATGTGACAGTGAAAGAGGTGTAGACATTCGAAAACAGTTCGCGGTTATAGCTCTGCACGGCTATCACGTGATGGCGCGCAAGCTCTCTCGATTTTTCTCGCACTATCCGTCCCTCTCTTATTAGAACACTTAGAACAAGAGGTATAGTGCGAGAAAAATCGAGAGCGTGTCGCGGCTGTCCCATGATAGACCTGCAGAGCGACTCAATACAATAGCACGTGTAACACGTTTTAATTTCTTCCTCACTAGAACTCCGCTAACAAAGCGGTGACGTAAGCGCTTCTCGCGCCCCCTGACCCCTGCGCATGCGCAACACAATAGTTAACACCTTCGATCGGCCAATTACTTAAGACATACGTAACATGAGTGGTCCATTTCTAGCGCTGGAAACTGACCGATGTTACAGTTACGTGGTGATTTGATATTTGGTTCAGTCAGTATCATAAACATGTATACATTCTAGGTGTTTCTGCGATATTATTGCTTAGACTAAGCGTGCGACCCGCTAGACTCTGGCTGTTTTGTATGTACAGTCAGCATTATATAGTAGCAAGCAAAGTAGCCAAATATATCGGAACACGCGTCTTAATTACTATAGGAGTAAGGATGTGTTACGATATATTTGGCTACTTTGGCTGCTACTAACTATGTGATGCTGACTGTACATGACTGATGATGTACTGTGATGTACAGTCAGCATCACATAGTTAGTAGCAGCCAAAGTAGCCAAATATATCGTCACACTTCCTTATTCCTATAGTAATAAAGACGTGTTCCGATATATTTGGCTACTTTGGCTGCTACTAACTATATGATGCTGACTGTACATACACCTACTCCCACATAAATTAACAAGTGCGACCAGAGTTAATCTGACAAATCTATTATTACTTCAAAAAAAAGAAGGCAAAAAATATGCCTACTGGTAATATCGAAAATCCCATTCAAATATAACAAAAAAATACGAAGCTACAACCGTTTTAACGTTGCTTGTTAGAGCGAGATAACGCTAGCAGATCGTGACGTCACGATCCTCGAGCGTCATAGTAAATGACAATCGTTTCATATAAAGGTGTGTTTTGCGGAAAAGGAACAACCACCTCTTCAAACCTTGGCCACCTATACTCGTAGCTTTGTGATTATTTAACCCGTTTCGTTGCTCTTTTCTCCATTTAGTCAAAAAAAATTATCATTTTTAATCCTTTTTCTAGAAATTAGACCATTATTGATTATTTTATTTTGTGTCTACCCCCCTATTTCCTTAGTTACTACTGTGGCCCCTGGCTGCTAAAAGGTTGCCGCCCGCTAACTTAGAGATAAGGGGCCGAAGACAAGGTTACAATCGACAAGCACTAACGCTAACGAATAAAATGTATGGGAATGGCGGATGCCGACGAAACACTTTTCGTTAACATCTATCATTCCCATACATTTTATTCGTTAGCGTTAGCGCTTGTCGATTGTAACCTTGTCTAGGCCCCAAGGTCGGAAAGTGTGTACATGTTTGCTTGACGCTGCCTTTACATACTTGGGAGAGACTGTACTCGAAATGTATTGTGGTTTTCCGGAAGAAAAGATTTTTTGTGCTCCCGTAAACCGTGTTCGAAGTCGTCGAAATCGTTGGAGCCGTTTTCGAAAACCTATTTATAAGCAAACAAACAAATGTTACTCGTATGATAAATAGTAATAAAATATAGGAATTTACAACATTCCGAACCTTAGAGTGTTTTACTCTTCTTCTCTCTTCTGCTTATTTAAGAGCTAAGCTCTTGTCAGTGTAGCCAAGTAGAGGCCCTCCATTTACTCCGATCCCAGGCAACCTCTTTGACATCTCGATACGACCTAACATCAACTCTTTTTTGAGCTGCTTTATGTAGTTTATTCTAGCAGGTCTTCCTCTTTCTCGCTTACCCTCTATCTTGTAATTTTACAGTATTTTTTTTTTTTTTTATGATATAGGAGGCAAACGAGCTGACGGATCACCTGATGGTAATTAAAATATCACAAATGTTTAAAACTACCTCCTGTTTTTATATCTGATGTTAACCTGTTTTGTGAGCTGTTGGTTTTCCTATAAATAAAAAAATAAACATTATATTATAATTAAAAAAAAATATCTATATCGTCATTCACCCATCATCGTCGGAAACACGAGAACGCTAAAACAACCCGAGCTAACACGCGCACCTTTTCCTTTCTATAAATGAGGTCTATACAACGTGTTAATAAAATAACGCAAAACCTGAAAACTGTTTGTTCAGAATCGAGAGTAGAATGCGAAAAAAATAAAAAAAAATTTTTTTGACGCGATTTATTTTTTACATTTGTATGGAGCAGGTCGCCCCAGTCGGCCAACACTCCATACAAATGTAAAAAATAAATCTTGTCAAAAATTTATTTTTTTATTTTTTTCGCATTCTATGCTCGATTCTGAACAAACTGTTTTCAGGTTTTGCGTTATTTTATTAACACGTTGTATATATGACAAGGGAACTTCAATTATGCCATTTGAAATTAGGCCTTCATGCTTTGTAATAACGTCATGCAGTGAAAAGGGCACGGCGGAACGGAGCATTCGTGCCACAATTTCAACCCTCATGAGATCGTATGTTAGTGTGACCTCCGTTCACGCACAGTCGTAATGAATTTGGGTTTCAAGTTCTACTAGATTTAGGTGATGTGTGATTCGGAACGGGTCGAATGTGGCCCGATTAACGGCTGTCATGTAAAGGTCGATTTGCAGTGACAGGCGTGAGCTGTCAAATCACGAATGTGTTGCGAAAAACGTCATAGAGAGACATTGTTATGCGTAATGTTACATGTGTATTTAAGACTGCTGTGAGTACTATGTGTATTTACTGGCGAAATAGTTATAGCGTTCGTCCATCCGATTGGGAAAGCCTCGGACAGTAGAAAACGAAAAAGTAGCCACATTTCTTCTTCAGCATTCAGACCATTTATAATGATGCTATAATAGTACAATACGGCAAGTTACTTAATACTAAAAAGGCAGGTTAAAAAGCTTGTAATAAAATACGTAATTAAGTCTATTTGTATCGGGAGTAAACGAGAGCGACTGTTACTGGGCGGCCAAGTCTTAGAAGATAATAATAAATAAATATTGACACAAAAAAAGTGTGGATTAGGTATGAATATGTTGACTTCATGTTTTTAATTGCAGACCCATACGTCAAAAAAATAAGGACAGAACCGCTTAATGATGATGGTTCACAGCGTTTTGGTCAGAAGTAAGCTTGAGGCCTCGTCAATCATCTGGCACCCGTACGAGTCCACCTACGCCTTACTTCTAGAGAAGATCCTAAAGGCATTCTTGAGATTCATCTTTAAAAAAAGATTTGGATATTATCCATTTCTCTATCCAACGAAATATTTACTCGGATGCCTCGGATAGGTACAATTCTCTAGAGGTAAGGCGCAACAAAAAATAGCTGACCACCGCTTGTCGCATACTGCGTGGCGAGTCCGACTGCCCGCAGCTTGTGGCTCGAGTCTTGCGGCTGTATGTTCCGGATGTGCCCAGAGTCAGTTTGAGACCGCGAGCGCGCCCACTGCTGGCAGTGCCGGCGGCGCGCACGGTATCGCACAGACATTCGCCGCTCCCTCGCGCGCTCACTCTGCTCAATGCGCTCTTGACATCGGCACCTGAATGTGACTTGTTTGCGTGGAGATGGGCGACTGTGTGCCGTGAATGTCTAAGGTTTTGTGAGTCGATGGATGATAGGCTGTCCAGTACGTGTGTTTAATGTCACCTAGATGTTGATAAGATAGGCGTTGCCCTGTGATATAATAGACGCAATAACTATTTATTACACTAGTGAAGTGTATTAATTAATGGCTTTACTTTTACCTTGTTATGTTCCAACGTTGTTTTCAGCAGTAGACGCACCTTGTTGAAGTTAAATGGACTTTCTCCGATCGCTCGGACAATTTATTTCTAATTATTGATTGGTCCATTTGAAAGTTAAGATTTACAACACATGGATGCGTTCAAATGTGAACTCTATTGTTAATTAGTTTGAAACTATTTTAGCGGTTCTTATATGTTCTAATTTGTGCATTGACGTTGTGTAAGAAAGATGAGACGTGGTTAGAAGAGAGGCTGTTTAGGCGCGATAACGTGAGGCGGCGGTGATTTTATCGTTGTTGTTAAATCTATAATGATTAGTAAGTTGATAGCTACATTTATTACATACTTAGTTGTATCTTGATAAAAAAACTGCATGCATGTAGTTGTAATGCTTACATTTTTAGATTAAATATCCTTTAGAACGAAACCTATTTATACGTTATAAACTCCAAAGTTGTTCACACTTTTACTCAAAGTAGGGACCTACTGAGCAGGAATGCACACTATGCATACTTATATGTTGACTCGTTTGGTCTTAAGACATTGATGTACATATTTAAGTACTATTCGTTACTCGAAACAGCAATAATTAATTAGTAGAGACCGTCCACGCTTGTGCATTAAAATAACATGGCAACACCTCCTTCGCCGTCCAATTTCCCTAGAAATCTGACAGTTAATGTGTGGTGTTGCCAAATAACTTTTTGCAGAGCTACCTAACGTGGACACACTATCAGTATCATCATATCAGCCGAAAGACGTCCACTACTGGACCTAGGCCTCCCCCAAAGAGTGCAAAAGTGACCGGTTCCGCGCCACCCGCATCCAGCGGACACTATCAGTAGACATTTACGAGGAGCGTTCAATAAGTTCTCGGTATCGGCATGTTGATGACGTCTTATGATAATAATTTTAGATTATTTTTCATACTGTATCACTATTCATGAATACACTAAATAAGTAAAAAAATATATGATTCATTTGTTTTCTTTAACAACTTTAAACAAAGACAATGGGGTAGCAAATGTGCTGACGTGAGTAAAATTGAAGGATTTTATTTTTATTTTAAAGTTGGTAAAATTCTGGTGTGGTAATCCAGAATGTTGATTTTAAAGTGAGATAGATATATATCTATTTAGAAGCCTGGAAATTAAAAAAAAAAATCTTATTAATCATATTTTTAAACACAGCTCCCTTAACAACGTTAAAGGTGGGTTTTAATGGCCATCAATATATATTTTTTAATATCTAGAAATTGGGCCAGTATAAATGAAAAATATATGGATGTAAATACCAAGGAAGAGCCATACAAGACAATCGTATAGCAATTAAAGGAGGTAGACTAAGAAAATAATTAAGAAAAATAAATGCCAATTTAATGACGTTTCTGTTTGGAAGACATTGCAGATTACCAGGGTGCTATTTAGGGACGTAAAATCTATACAATTAACTATCTACCCTATCACCTAGACCAACTCATATACTTTTACTTCTTATTCTTTGTTACTAAAAATCACTTAAATGTGTGCAATGGCGTTGTTTTAAAAAATGAGCCTCATTTCGTCGAATAAAAGTTTTTATTTTTTAATGATGTAAAATTAAATTAATTTAGACACTACATATGCACGTAAAACAAGAAAGAGTGTATTCAATCATTACAAATTATACGTTACGAATAACTTCTGTTTTTAATGCCAATACCGAGAACTTATTGAACGCCCCTCGTATAATGTAGTCTTCGTGTTTTCAAAAGTTACTCGTTCCCTTGAAAACGTTAAAGAGTTATTCTCCAAAGTATCTGGAACAATTCTCAAACATTGTAAGTAGGTACTGATTTTACGATCGTCTGAAGCCTACATTACATTTGCTTCTTTATTACGAAGGATCCCTAAGTTTTAAAACATCCTAATACACTATTACCGATTCGGTTGTGTTACGTTGTTTTTAAATTGGATAACCACCGCACCCATAGTGCCTGATCTATATTTAGCTCGGGAGCACTCACCCCTGGCTACCGAGTGTATGTACGTTTGTGTGTAAGTAGACATGCCTATTCTATTTAAAGGTGGCTTTGTGTGCGTATTTGGATTGGAAAGTGTTTGTATGTTTTACCTTCTACCAACTTGCTTGGTGCAAATCATGTGAAGTTAACTACTTCATCCTCCTGGCGTTTTTCCTCGGCTACAGTGGTTCGTAAGATAACCCCCTGCATACAAACTTAAGATACTGTTAGCTTAGAGGCTGTCCATATACTACGTCATATCAAAATAGAGGGGGGAGGTTTGACCATTGGATGACGGTAGTCATTTTATTAGGCGGAATTCAAGGAATTAACAGGATGATGATGATTGAAAAATCGTCAAAAAACGATGACGTACTTAACTTATTTATTTTTTATTTCTTTCAAAAGGTACATAAAACAGACAGAAATTCAAATAAACAAAGAAATATTACCAGTAGATACTTATGACTAGATTACAGTCCAAAAGTATATGTACACATCATGGCTATATACACGTTTTTTTCTAAATTATAAACATTATAACTCATGTTTATAATTTAGAAAAAAAACGTGTATATGTATTTATGAGAAAAAAATGTTTTTTAAGTAGGAATTTAATTTTGAATAAATTTTAACTATTTACAATGAAACGAAAGTGATAACAGAAGGTAAAACAAACACTCGTGCACTTAACAGTTATTGAAAATTTAAAACTAATTATTAGTAGCTAAATAAGCAGATTTTTTAAATTGAGAAATTTTTGAAACATTAATGTCAAGATCCTTACAGACGTGTACTAAATGATTGAACTCCCGACACATGCGAAGAATTGGATTATAATATGAAGTATTATTTCGATATACCTACAGCCAGAGTAATAGCACATTTCGATGCTAGTGCGGAACGTATGTCATTACTCATTACGTCACGAGTACCGAGATATAAAACCAACTTTCCGCACGCTAAATAGCTACGTAACACTTTTTGATCAACTGTATTAAAATAGTTATTTACGATACAAGTGCCAAAAATAGGAAATTGCGAATGACCTATTCGCACGTGTATCGTACAACGTTTTACTGTACATATGGCTCTTTAAAGTTTCGACATATGCACGAAAAGTGCTCTTTTCCGCACTAGTGCGGGAAAGTAGCACCATATGAGCGACAATAGATAAGGGGAATCAATATGAGAATGGATAATTTAATATAAATATTTTTATATTTCATTTTCTTTCTTGGTTTTCTATGCTGTTATCTTATTTTCTAGTTTTAGTTTTAATTTAGTTTTCTTATTATTACTGGTTAGTCTTAGTTTATATTTTTATTTAATATGTATTGTGTTTTTAACCAATAGTCTTATTTGTATTAAAGTATTTTCTTCCCAATAAAGAAGATATGTTAGCTATAAATATATGGACAAGCTAACTAGAGGAGTCACAGGTTGAAATCCACTGCATCAGCCTATAGGTACCTAAAAGTCCCACTGTCGGTCATGAATGAGAGTAGGTATGTAGCCAGCTATATTATTATGAAATAGGATAAAAAACCCGGTCAAGTGAAATGGCGAGAAGCACGTAGAAAACATCCTGCCGGATGCGCACGCGCGTGACCGCAGGAAGACGACCGTATGTATGATAATCGCGGCCGATCTATGTTAATGGTGACTCACGCTCCTTAACCATATACTTTCCTGTTTCTATAGCTGGTTATGAATTAATAAATCCTTTTTGCCCGACTACGGAGTGCCGAAAGGAAGCGATATATTTTTGCAGTTCGTTATAAAAATAATAATAATTTATTTCGACCAACTAGGATCATACAAAATAAGGATACAACAATACCCCAAAAAATAAAAATAATATTAGTTAGAAGATTATGACAAATGATAAAAGTAGAATAACATAATAGTACATTACTACAGAGGCCGGGAAGGAAGGGGTTGCCGGCCGAGTACATAAAGACGGCCGAGCGTACCGAGGTCGGATAGTTATGAGGCTGGCAACCCCTTTCCACGCCGAGGTATTTAAGTGCTTTTCTCAAACATGCAATGAAATAATTAAAAAAAATCCAAGAAATCAAACTTTCATTTTCATGCCTGAACGCCGTTGCAGGCCTAGGCCTCCAAATTTGTATGAAATGCCATTACGGGACTCTCGTCTCGCTGCGCCCGAAACGTGACACTTCGAAGCCCATTATGAAAAATACAAACATGCAATGAAATATTGACGTATTTCATTGTATGTTTGAGAAAATTAAATTACCTAGGACATTTAGAAATGCATTGCAGTGGTAACCATCTAATGCGGCTTTTTACGCATTATGGCAGAGACGCTGTCCACGCGTGCCTCGCGAACATTGCCGACGCACTGCGGCAACGAGGCAGCCGCATCAGCACTCTAAATGCATTATTGTACTGCACTCGCAAGCAAGTTCTAGGGGACGACAGTTTTGGATTAGAAGGCGAACCGGAATATGAAGTTTCATATTCTCAACGAGAAGCTTTGGTGTATTAACCGTAAAAAACTAGTTTTGCTATTATTACGGTTTCACCAAATAAAAACTGTTGAATTTAAAATTTCGCACGCTTGTTTCGAAGTTTAAGTTACGTGAAGGATTTTGTTATTATCGATTATTTAGAAAACGTTGAATGTACGTAGTAATAGTTTTATTTATTTAGCACATCCATTGTGGATTATTTCGTAAATTGTGAAAATTTTAATCAAAGGAAATACTACTTCGCGACAAGATGAACTGATGACCCGTTAAAGGTTAAATGAATCCGCTAGATGCGGGTGGCACGTTCACTTGGCACTCTTTGGGGGAGGTGATACTACTTCCTTATCTACATATATATCCCTTCTCGCTTTCGTGTTAGTAATTGTACCTTATTAGTCTTATTACCTAATTGGCGTTGGATTCGTGTAATTATTTGGCGACGAATAACCATAAAATAACCCTTTTAAAGAGTGACCTAATCCACAGGAGGAATCATGACACCCAATAACAGTAGAATGACCAGATTAAATGCTTTTAAAAATACCATATATATCAGATCATAACAATGAAATTCCTCCGCTTACGACTACAGTAAAAATGATATTTAACAAAATACAGATTCAACCATCATAGTGCTAATTTTGCTGCGCTGTTAAATTATCTATTCCGCATGAGAAACACTGATAAATCACGACCTTGCACACACTCAAAGATCTTCTCGCTGACACATAATTAGATACATTATAATAATAAGCACGCTAACCAGTGGTTGAGGACACCGAGATTCATGTTAAATTATGTAATTGCTTTCCGTCTTCACACAGGGTTTTACAGAACGCGCCACAAGTTTGCGTGCCCTAAAAGAGCCCGCAGTCCGCTTTGACACCTAATCCCAAGATTTGGAATAGGCACTAGTTTTACGAAAGCGACTGCCATCTGACCTTCCACCCCAGAGGGAAAACTAGACCTTATAGGAATTAGACCGGTTTCCTCACGATGTTTTCTTTCACCGAAAAGTTAGCGGTAAATATTTCGTACATAAGTTCCGAAAAACTCATTGGCACGAGCCGGGATTCGTACCCACGTCTGTCGCTTGTCAATTTTGCTGATCTTGTGGGTGAAATATCGAGTACGGAGCCTATATTTTGTCAAATTAAAGACATGTGACGTATCGGGGTAAGATTATCTTGGCTGTCACGTGTGGCGTGAGGCGTGAGATGAGGTGAGAGTTAAGGTGATCAGTGAGGTAGGCTTACTAAGCCGTCACAAAGACATAATCGTTTTAAAGAATAATAGCCTTCTGCTACGCTACTAGCAGCTAACATCACAGACGTAAATGTATGTGGCGCATACTGTAAGTTCTTGTCATTTTTGCAACTCTTGCCATGCTTATGTAATTGGTCTTTTCCCCGTAGTGGTTCAGGGAATTCCAGACTCGCTGAGAGTGGATGTTTTGATAATAATATGTAACTTGACGTGGCATGGGTGCAAAATATGTTTTGCTTTTTACAGATTATAAAAGGGCATCAATTTATATCACATAATATGTGAATAGTGTTTCTTGACAAGTAAATGATTTATAGTTTATCTCAATGATTGGTGAATGTATTATATGATTTTATTATCAGAAAAGGATAATGAGGTGCTTCGTCACTACTTAATGTCTGCCTGCCTCCTCATAGTCATATTATTATAGCTTATGTGTTATTCTGATGTATAAATTGATTATAAAAGAATTACCTACTAACATCCAAACATCCTTACAAACTTATAATTTTTATATAAGTCGGATATAAGTACCGTAAAATGGAGTGAGTAGGGACAAAACTGACATTCAAACCTCGATAACATTTTATTTTTAGTGTTAGTTAATTCATAACAACAGTAGCTCAAAAAATTTCGTTGGCCATTCAGTGTGTAATGTCGGCTGTACACACTGGGCCAACGTTGGCGCGTGAGCAGAAGGCAGCTATGCGTTAGAGGGAGACGGCTATAACTCGATCTCTTTCGTTTACATAGCTGCCTCCTGCTCACGCGCCAACGTTGGCCCAATGTGTACAGCCGGCATAAACGCCGGAACTTTCCGGCTACCAACGATCCGGAGCGGTCCTTTTTTGTTCGTTTTTAGGATAGATTCTATCATTTTTATGTAAGGTTTAAGGAGATGTGTTTCTGTACGCACTTGACGAAGCCTGCGTTGCGATTTCTTAGATAAATAAATTAAATAAATAAATAACTAATTCCTTATCTATGTCCCATACGAGGCGCGATTGAGAGAAAGAAGCTAGGCAATGTAGAAAACTCAAACAACGTTACTCGACCTACAAATTAGCTTAATATTGCCCCACGTCCCAGATACACCACAAATCATACAAATTAGCACACAATGAGTCTGCATAACAGGTAGCTTGCATCACGGAATGTCATCTGGCGAGAATGTAGAACCTCACCGAAAAGGGCGCAGCCAATCAAGTTCTCAACGTTATATGAACGTATTTACCTAGTTACTGGAATTTTGCGTCGACTTTCTATAATTATGAAACGGCCGGCCACATAAGATGACCAAATTGGTGATTAATTAAGATAAATTAAGTGTGCGTGGTTGTTTATGTCGGTAATTTGTTGTGAAAGGGAGAAGATAATCCGAAATAACTGTGAGCCACGTTGTAATCATTTAAGTAGGTACCTCTACCTACGCTAACCTTTGGAATTTGCAGTTTTAAATAAAATTGTATACTACGTGTGTGGCAAACAAGCGTGCGGCCCGTCTGATGGTAAGATGTTACCGTAGCCTATGGACGCCTGCAAGTCCAGGGGACTGGCATGTGAAATATGTATCGAGTCAAAGTTTGCGGATCCCCTAGAGTAGACCGTTACATATTTAATATTTTATTGATTTCCAAAGAGTGAATTATAAAATTGTATAATTGTATCTTAGCTTCGGATAGCGATTTGAAGAATAAACAATATCTTAGATATTCTATCAGCATAATTTCTTTAAAAAACTCGATTCTGCTCGGAAAAACGAATAATCATATAAAGAGATTAATACAAGCCATACATTAACAAATCAACGCGCCCACTCGCATATTAGCGCTCCCATAACGTCACCGACGTCGTTACACCTCGACATGCAAATTAGCGAGATGGCTCGACATTTCTTTAGTTTGCCACAAAAGGAGAGAAAGGTGCAAACGCGACGTCGGAGTTATTATCTTTATTATGGGAAGCAGTGTGGATACGAAATGCAATTAATGTCTTCAGTTTCCTATACTTACATTAATAGTCCCTGGGCGACCGAGCTAAATACGGAGAGACTGAATTCTCCCAGCTAAATCGATTTTTCGCCCCCGTAAACCCGTATATTTAATCCAAATCTGATTGAAATCGTTATGAGCCGTTTTTGAGAACGTGATTTCAAATGTATACAAATATTGCTCGTCTAATAGTACTTATAGGATATAAAGTGGCAATAATATATTTTGGCCTTTAATGTTGTCACTCTTTAGTACCACCCAGGACATGTGCAGGGTGTTAGGTAGCTCCTGCGGACGCGAGTAACAGTTGTCCCCCCTTTGTCAAGTGAGTGGGCAACTCGACTGTAAGAAGTTCTTAAGCCGCCCGAAGAACCTAACACGGCTTAACGACTACTGTCATAGACAGCAGCCGGGATCAACTGTTTAGCGTGCCTTCCAAAGCACGGAAGCGCTCATTTATATTAACCACTCAAAAATCCGGCGGTCAGCCATCCAAAGACTGACCGCTGCCATCTTTGCTTAACCTGCGTTCTCGTTTCCGACTCGCAGGCGCCGCTAGGCCATGAGCACTTCAAAATAATAAGTAGTTAAATGCCATGTAAGTACGAGTACGTGTAGTTAAATGCCCAAAGAAAGTTTAGGCTTTGGCTCGAGCGAAAAATAAAAACACCTGCGTTCTATTTTTTTTTTATCGTCCGAGGGTATTTCGTCTCCCAGGAGGTTTTTTTTAAGCCATGACGGTGGCAAATGAGATAAGCATATGGTCTGCCTGATGGTTAGTAGACACCGCAGCCTGAGGACGCTTGTAACTTCAGAGGAGTTACCAGCGTATTGCCGGACTTTTATTGATTTTATGCACGCGTGTGTTATAATGCCACTTTATAGCCAGGGGTCACCTAAAATCTTTTTGATTACTTAATAATATATAATGGTGCTTAGGATTTCATTGTGCATTAGAAATGCACAAGAATAAATGGGAAAGTCGTGTCAAATGTAGGTTACCGGCGACATACATCTTACTTTAAAGTTTCTCTGCTCTACGATCTTACGGTTTTATTTGAGATGATTGTTTACTCGACCCTGTCTGTAAATACTTGTTGATACTAATAAATCAGTAGGAATGACTGCAAATTTATATAAATTGTTTCAATCGGGTAATTGAAATCCCAGTAAAATCAATCCCTACATTAACGGAACCAAGCGGCGGTAAACCGCTTAAGTGCGTATAATAAAACAATAGAACATCGGCGCACTCACCCGCCAAGCGAGATGTCACTCGTCTCGGTCCAGATACCTAGGAAATAAGAAGAGCTGGATCTAGGTTGAAGCCTAACCATGTCAAGATTTCTCGGTGTTTACTGACAAATTTGATAAGGAATCGTTATTTTAAGGTCGTAGGTTGTACGTGAGCGAAATTGAATTGCGAATCGGTATCAGGAGATGAGTTTATTGCACGCCCAGTGGGTTTGCCTGATCATTATAGATATAAAGAGTATCTTTATTTACGAACGCTTGTCAAGATTTACACATAAAGAGTCACACAATCAATGTGATTATTTTTAATTGAACTCTATATTCAATTCAGAATCCAATTGACAACACACTTCTTCTTTTCCGATCCGTGGTAGTAGATATCATTTCAATTACATTACATATTTTATAATTTTACCATTTATATTCTAAAGTATATACAAGATGATAATTAACAGTAACTGAATTCAATTAAAACTAAGTTAAATCTAAAACTGGCTCTCGAGGCATTGTACCGAGGATGCTGGCGACATTTCCTCGCTGAACTGCAATATGCTATGCGTTGCGCGACAACATAATATGTGAATTTATTTACTCATCAATAACAGTTAATACTGTGGATGTACCTACAGGTATAGTAAAATAATAGTGTGAAGGTAATGTAAGTACTTACATGGCAAATAGTTAGTTCGAACTCTAGCTTTAAATAAGCCATTAATGGCTTTAGCACATAAAACATGAAACTCTGCGATAAAATTATTTGGAACTTTAATTAAAAAAAAAAAAAGGTAAAAAACTCCATAGACCAGGTAATATCCACTGTTATGTCTATGATATAAAATCTTTGACAGAGAAAATAGTTTTTCACATGAACTGTTATGTTTAACAATTCAATTCTGATGAGCATTTGAAGTAGACATTTTAAAAGTATGTGTGTTGACTCGCCAGTGGCAGAAATGAATCAGGCAGAAATATAAACTTAAACCGATAAAAATACAGTAAATAACATGTAAATTTTAATTTCGCGCATCGTTAACAAAACGAAAGTTGTTAAATCATATCTTTACTACGTACATTCCATTGCGTGTTAAAATCATTGGCTTGTTTTTAGCTTTCAAGAAGTTGGTGAATTTTGCGTACTTCATGTTCATAAACTGGTTGGCGAATAAGGTCGCGTGGACGCAGGTTTGATTATACGACACTTTCGACGCGCAAGCAAATCCGAATTGCCGATGTTCCAGTGGTCTTCTTGATACCAGCAGATCTTGTGTAAAGTGTTAATCTACTGATATTTTTTTTGGAAATTAAAGTTATAAATTACGACGCAAGGTTGAATTTAGAAGTAGTCACAGAGTACCTTGAAGCGTAATCAAACGGACTAATTTTTGACATTTGGAAAATTATCTCAATGCATATCTACCAAGTGGAATACGGGCCCGACCTACCTTTAAAACGCTATAAAATAATTTAACAAAAGTCACGTAACTCAAAATAGACATAATAGTTAGCAATGACGCGTAGTTTCAGTGTTCGAGAGGCAACCGGATGGCTCGCGGTATTCGAGCTCCCGAAGTGTTGTGGGACCGCCCTGTGCAACCCGAACTGAGCCAACTTGGACTGGGGCGGAAATAGACAAAAATGTATCAAATAGTACATTTCGATACTAGTGTGCGGAAAGTATGTCATTACGTCACGAGTACTCGCCTACGGCTCGTGGCAAGACTCGGGACGAGTGAGGAATGATATTTCCGCACGTGTATCGAACGACATTTTTTAATACAGTTGCGAAAAAATAAGAACAAAAAGTAAGGAATTCGAAACTTTTACATAAGTTGTGAATTGCAATACAGTTGAAAAATAATGAAGTTGTTCAAAAATATATTTTTCACCCCAGCGGCTCGAACATGGCGGTTTTGCTGCTTGAAACCAGTGAGGAAAATGCAATTTTGCTGCGAGCGTGAAAAAAACTAACTTTTTAATTTTTCATATCGTAGGTTAGTCGCAGGTCATTTTTTCAAACAGCGGGGTGTAATTCAAACTTAGAACATTTAAACTTCATTCTCTCTGTCACTTTCACTCCGTTACGAAAAAAGAGAGAGATAAAATATGTCGATTTTTCATTCGACTTCGACTTCGACTAGTAGGCCCCCAAAAAGCGGGATCGAAAAACTCGTTCCGAAGCAAAATAAAATTCGAACTCGTGTTAAACTCGTATAAAAACATGAAACCTATATTAACTCTAATATTATTTTTATCATATAATTATTTCATTATTCTAAAAATACAATGAAGAAATGCGATATTTATTGCGAACATTTATTATTATAAGTCTTTAGTTTTTTTATATGGTGGACGAATATAAATTTATATACAGTTTCAGAACGCACTTTATATTCTTTAAAAAGTTAGCGCGATTGAACTTTTTAAATGTTATTCGTAATCGTATTACGTTTTCTTGGAGGTAAAACAAAACATAACTTAAACTAACTATTGTACTAAATATGAGTGAATCAAGTGACGAAGCCGATGTTTTAACTCCTCGAGAGTTGAGAGATGCCGTCAAAGAGGCTGAACTGTGTTTTCTGCCCGAAAAGTCTCGAGAGAAGTATTTAAAGACATACGAAATATTCAATAAATGGCGATCGGATAAAGGGCCCCACGTGAAATAGCTACATATTTAAAATTGCAAAACCCGCAGTTATTCACTGGTCATTGCTTCAGATGAACGTCGGCCACGCTCTTGGCAGATGGTGGAGCTGACCTGACCACATTAAAGAGACATCGCGGGTGGAAATCAAATACCGTAGCAGAGGGATACATTGAGGACTCGATAGCAAATAAGTCCAAAATCTGCAAACGTATTGTTAACAACATAAACATAAAAAACTCGGACCCTCGGTCAGATCCACGTCCAGGTACATCAAAAGAAGCTGATTACGTCGGAACCCGCAGTCAACCGCCGACAATTACAGTGTCATCTCAATCACCAACTCAACGCATTGTGGACAACATAAATTTAAAGCACTCAGACCCTCGGTCAGAACCACGTCCAGCTACAACAAAAGAAGCGGATTATGTTGGAACCCGCCGTCAGTCACCGACATTTACAGTGACATCTCAATCGCAAACTTCTGTCCAAAGAACTCTCAACGAAAACGAAACCGCTACAACTACTCAAGTTGAGAGCACTACAATTACACTTCCCAACAAAACCGTAACTTTCAATATAAGCAATTGTAGAAATTTTACTTTTCATTTATTTATTTTTTCTTTATAAACAAGTACATCTTGGACATTGGACAAGTTTGTATCAGCAAAATGCATAAACAAACGGATTTAACTTTTTCTTAACGTCATGTAAAGTTAATGTTATGGGAAAGAGTAATTGCAGTTAATGTTTGTTATTTCATATTTTTTTACATAAAAATGATTTACTTGCTTTTATGTGGCGTTTTATTCCTTCGCGTTATATGTTCTCGCCACTGAGGTGAAAAGTTGTATGTATCACACGAGAGCAAAGATATTTGCAACTCGTGCCTTTTAGTCCCTCGCTACGCTCAAGATTCTAATTTTGAATCACTCGCTACGCTCGTGATTCAATTATAGAATCTTTCGCTTGCTCGGGACTCAACATCAACACTCGCAGCAAAAACCTACTTTGCTCTCTTGTTGAACAAATAACTATTTTTAATTGTGTTCTATCTTATAATTTTTTTTTGAAATAATAATTTATGGTACAATTTGTATAATTATTGAGTGGTGAAAAGCACTAGTTCGCGAAAACCAACTTTCCGCACGCTAAACAGCAAGTTTTTGAGCAACTGTGTTAAAAAACATGTTTTTTGTCTGCAACTATACGCGTCATTGCTCTGAATAATACTGTTATTTCGACAATTCTATAAGACCCGTTGCGGTTCCCTAAATTATAAAATTACCTCATTATGTTCCACAAACAAATCACAGTATAGCGGTACTGATAATTTCAGTTACTTTTTAAATCGTGGCTTTAATTCGGGGCAACGAAAATACAGCGGTGAGGTTACCAGTACTCTAACGATCAGTTAGAGTAATCATCGAGTGCTTAGAATGCGTGCAGAGGCTGAGGTTCCCAGCGAGACGGCTAAGCAAAACACAGTATACATTGCTAAAACGCAGTGCGAGAAGGCAGAATATCCATGCATATACTTACTAATTTTATAAATGCGAAAGTGTATGTGTGTGTTTGTGTGTTTGTTTGTTTGTCCGTCTTTCACGGCAAAACGGAGCGACGAATTGACGTGATTTTTTAAGTGGAGATAGTTGAAGGGATGGAGAGTAACATAGGATAGTTTTTATCCCCGTAATAATCCCTAAAAGGGGGTAAAAGTTTGTATGGCGCTGCTATATAAACGAGTTCCACGCGGACGGAGTCGCGGGCAGAAGATAGTGTTTTTATAATACTGTCTTGCTATACCGCTTAAGTGGCAGTGGGCGGGGCAAATTGCTCGTAGAACCGATGGTCGTTGGGGTGGAAAGGTCCTCGAGTGGCGACCAAGTACTGACCGAGTGGTACACCCCCCCAAGGTGGACTGATTACCAGGTAAAGGTAGCGGGAGTCCGCTGCATGCGGGTGGCGCAGTACTGGTCATTGTGGCACTCTTTGGGGGAGCCCTATGTCCAGCAGTGGACGTCTTTCGGCTAATATAAACTTTCCCAATGTATACAATACGGATACGGAGTAGGTTTAGCTCTTCCGCAAATCGACATTCTACGTGCCTATTTTGCGTGAAAAATGCAGCGGTACTCTAACTTTTGTTTATAGTATTGATCATACAGTCAAGACAATGTTTGCTTTTTAGGCTTTCAAAAGGAAAAAGGAACCCTTAGGTAGGACCGTTGTCTGTCAGTTTGTCGGTTTGACAAGACCTTTTTTTGACTCTGTTGTGACCCGAGTATAATTGATTCCGGCCGGTTTGCCAACTGGCAGATCTTATGTAACAAATTGTATGAATTCATTGAATAGAAAAATAAAGACTTTTGGGAAGTCATCTTTCAGTGTGTCTCTGCCTTCAACAAGTGTGTCCAATAACTGCTTTACTGCGGCTACTCGGGTCACTGTGGTGCCCGGGGCGATATTACGAATGTGTACGTAAAAGGCCCGGCTTTCACCGCCACCGGAGATGCGGCGAATACTAAATGCGACGAGTTACGAATTTCGACGCTGGCGAATTTACAGACAGAATAGTTGAAGCATTTTTCATAAATGCGGCGCAACTTATAACTTACTTGGCCATGTTGGATACATAATTGAGTATTTATTGGAATCCTTACTGTTATATGAATTTTGATTTTGGATCTGGGATCAGCCTGTAGGTAAACATTTTGCGTTGTGCTTGATCTTGTCCTGTCATTTTGCCCAACTACGGCAGAGCCAGAGATTTGAACAGTCAATAAATATATTGATAAATAAATAATAAATAATTTATGTTTTGTTTTTAGAAATTTTTAATTTATAATGTCCGATTAAAATATTGGCCCAGTTGTATGCAATAAAAATTGCTCCTTCAAGATTTTGATAAATTGTGTTGAATTTTAAACCTTAAACTGACTGTACTTATTTATTTTGTTTCAGCTTCCTGTGACAAGTCACGTGTTCTAGTAAGTACCTACCTCTATAATTATATTTATTTGTGTTGCATCATTTATACGTTATGAAATATTTCATTACTTGGTTACATACTAGTATATCACCATGAAATTAGGTACATTATACGAAAGTAAAAGTATAATTACACTGTCAATCCGTCTATCTGCTGTCACGATGACACAAACAAACATTTTGTAATGATAAAGTTCAGGCAAGGTCAACTGGTGGCAAGCGAAACGAAAAATACCAACAGTGACTTGAATAGACTGAAAGGAATTTCAATACCTACAAAACTGTTTCCTTGTAGTTAGATCATTGGAAGGATGCAAAACAACTCAATACTATATACGTAAATAATTTAGTTATTAGGTATATGTACGTACTATAAAGTATTTTCCCGCGACTTTATCCGCGTCAACTGCCTACTTCCCAATAAGGGAAACATCTGTGGGTGGGTGGATTTGGAATTAAAGTAAGTATGCTATATTTTAATCCAGGTTATGAACAATTTATCTGCTGAATTGTTTTTACATGATTGAGTATCCAAAATCCAAACATCTAAACATCCAAGCTTTCACATTTATATACCTACTTAGTTGGATTATTGTAGGATAGATGCATTTCAAACTACACTTTTATAGCACTACTCTTGCAACTCTGCTAGGTACTTTCATGATAAGGTCTCAAATATCCGACTGTAGAACTATGAACCTGTTAAGTATCAAACACAATTTACTGCGTCTGTAATGATTATAGGGTAAATCCAGAGTAGTAGGCTACAGCTGTTAAAAATATCTAAATCACAATTGTGTCACTCCAACTAATAAAGAAAACCTTGTCCCAATGGCATAAAAGCCATTTTAAGTTGTATATGTATAATGAAAAATCGCCTAAATCAGGTTATTTCTCATATTTGTTGAAAGAACTTGGATCGTTATCTTCAGTCCCACAATTAAGTCAAGTGCAAGTGACCAAAATTGAGGACGAGAAGTAAAAGTCTTTCTTATAATCGTCTAGTGGGTCACCGGTCGTTACTGAACTTGGCCCAATGCCCTACCGTGCACCGTTTCGCATTAAAAGTGAAATTTTCACACACATTAAAATTTAATATAAAAAGAACAGACTGGTTTTAAAAAAGATATCATTATATAGCTACTTATTTCTTAAATGTGATGCTGCTGTTTGTGATCTTTTTTTTTGAACGAGCGACCGAAGCGTATGAATTTTTCCGTTTCACCTTCGGCCAAAATTATTTCGTCTGTCCGGCTGTTCTTCGCATTTTGCAACCGATTCTTGAGCAATTTTTTGAGCAGGTTCGACAATTGTCATTATTTTTGTCGATTAGTTTTTTGAAATTTTTCAAAATGTTTTTTTGAAAACACACGTTCTCGCGATTTCTACAGCTCACAGCCACTACTGTTAAATTTAAATGGTATGAGCAAATGACCAAGACCTGTGTGTACCCATGTCTCAGCTATCAGGAGGTTATCTCTTATCAACTTGATAAAAATAGTAAATAAAGCTTAGCAAGGCGGTTATAGTCATAAACGTGTCGTCATTAGCACGGTTTGCCGGCTGTGGCCTTGGCTTTAGGACTTAAACATGTTATTCCTTATTCATAAACGTCAATCAAAACGGTTTCAGTTAAAAGTCGTTTAAATCCTTATCTGACACTTTCACATTTAATTTTGTGACAAATGGACGAAATATATTTTAATCAGTAGGTTTATACTTAGGTTTGTTAAGTTTTTAACCCCCGACGCAAAGAGAGGGGTGTTATAAGTTGTCTGTGTATCTGTGTATCTGTCTGTGGTATCCTAGCTCCCAAACGAATGGACCGATTTGAATGCGGTTTTTTGTGTGTCATAGATAATTTTATCCCGAGTGTTCTTAGCCATGTTTAATGAAAATATGTTCAGCCGTTTTTGAGATATTGGACTTTGATATGAAAATGTCGGAGGTTTTTCAACTTTTCTAAGTTGTAGTTATATGAATAATCACATTGGGAGTACCTGGAGGTCCTGAGGATCTGTGTTGGAAACATGTTTTTACATAAGCATTTATTAAATTTCAATATAAATATTTATTTTTCAGTATGCACGTGTTGTATGTTCCAAACTGAAATTACGTATCCTAATTTTTGAATAGTTTGCATGTATGTTACTCAATCGTTACTCAACGTTTTTAGATGAAAATTGGCATATTTTATAACTGTAATAAAACAAAGGACACTTATTTTCCTGAAAATCATCCCCTAAAATGAATGAAATTGGGTATAGTAGGTGTTGCCGGAGTTCACACGGTCATAATCGCGGGAAAATGCTAGTACAGTCAAGTGTAAATATATGGGTACATTGGGTACATACAACTCACTCATAAATATGTCCCATCACTCTTATGCCAGCGGATTAAGGTTTCGGTACATATTTATGAGAGGATATTGCACTTGAATATGCGTAATAATGGTAAAATATTATAATTCATGTTCATCGAGCTATTAATGCACAGCCACAGAGATGACTATCCAAATCAAAAATAACTTTGTCAAAGTCTGTATCCACGAGACATCAAAAGTCTGTACCATCTTTACGAAGTGCTCAAGTATAATGTGTATTATACAATCAGAAAACGCTATCCGGTGGCATAACAAGCAATAGCTCAATTCGACAGATGTCCAAACATCGCGGGAACCTTAAAGCAAACAGGTATTTACCAAATGGAAAGTGCTCGTTTACCACTGTCAACTCATTAAGGTCATTTTCGCTGCGTTTATACTTACTCGAGATGGCCGAATCGCTTCAAAGGAGTCCATTCAAAAAGAAACTCTACTGTCTAATGTACAAAATTCTTATTCCAATATCAGTTTTATAAAAAGTCGGCTACACATAATCTCAACCATATGTGCATGTGAAATTCATAGGTATTCAAGTAGGGGTTATAGGCTGAAAGTGACTTTCTACGACGAATGTTTGTATTTCGCACGCTTCGGAGCTTTACGTGACATAATGTTTGATGGCGAAATTGTTGAGTTCCCAAGCTTTATATCAATTTGATAACCGTGTAATAGTTATAGCAATGACGCGAAGTTTCAGTGTCGGAGAGGCAACCGGATGGCTCGCGGTATTTGAGCTACCGAAGCGTTGTGGAACCAACCTGTGCAACCCGATAACCCGATATTCATGTATAGCCATTGGATACATTAATTTAAATATCAAAAAAGTTACATAAGTTGCTAGTAGGTACTTATTATTTAAGAAGATATAAGCATAAGAATTTTTTATATTAATAAACAAGAATGATGATGGTAGCACAGGAGCGAGACGAGTGGCGGGAAAAAGGGGAGGCTTTTGCCCAGCAGTGGGACACAATTTAAGCTATTAAAAAAAAAAAAACAAGAATGATTAGGTACATAAAAATATCCGCAACGCAGGCTTCGTCAATTTCGTACAAACAAACATCCCCGTCGGTACAATGATAGAATCCGCAACAGGCTTCGTCAATAACACTTTATATAACCTAAACTAAGAAAAAGCACCGCCCCGGATCGTTGGTGGCCCGAAAGTTCCCATGACACTGGCGGCGTTGCCACGCTGAATGGCAGAAGATATAAAGTAAAGTCAGTTAATCAGTTCGCTGTCAATATATCTATGAAAATACATACGAGTAGCTGAGTTACAACTAAGGTTACCTTACACACGACTCTTTAAGAGACTTGTGATGATATTAGCAATGGTAATGCAGCTATTAATTATATCATTATCTTCATTTAAATGCCTTCAGAAGACCATAGGTTAATATATGTTAATAACGGACAAAACATTTCCTCCTCTATAACACGTTTTGCGAAAATTCTGAACAAAACTATACAGTCATATATAACATTGAAACATAAATCATTTTTTAGAAATCTATGTTTTAATGTATTTTATTTACTCATATTAATTAGCGCTGAAGGTCAACTGTTTGAAGTTTCGATGAATCGTTGTCGATGAAATAATATTCGATGAAAAGGTTGTCGACAAATTATGATAAGGTTCAATATAAATACAGGATGGTCACCAGTTAACTGTGTTGGCGTTTGTAACTTCTTTAGCCCGTTTACTTCATAAAATTGCATTTATTAACGCCCTTAGTCCACCTACGCATTCGCATGCGGTAGCGAAACGAAACGAAAGAGATGGCCGCGGCGAGGGCAAGAATCCAATCCGGCCATCTCTTTCGTTTCGCTTCGCTACCGCATGCGAATGCGTATTTTTTTCGGTGTACCCTTGTTTTGTCGACCACCTTTTCATCGAATATTATTTCATCGACAACGATTCATCGAAACTTCAGTACTAGTAATATTGTTTGGCGTTATTTCATTTCAACTTCTATTTATTTAAATTTATCTTACTACGTAGAAGTACTATTCAGCGAGTATTTACTTAATCACTGATTTGTTTCAAATTATCTTAATTGGCACAACTACAAAACATTGCAAATCATTTCTTCGACGTATTACTTTAATACAATTTTATGTGTCCTACTGCACATTTGTACATTATTCAAATTATGTAGTTAATTGTGTAACATACAAATATGTATAATATGTATGTATAATAAAACTAAGAATCATTGGTGTAAATCGTTAAATTACAAAAAAATATCAGGGCGGACAAAAATGGCTTGTCATAAGCGAACTCTGTTTTAGGTTAGGTTAGGGTTCACTTGTGTCCCTCATACCAGAAATAGACACCCCGCCCAGCGGGGTGGTGTCGACTCGCTGCATGGCAAAAATAGGTTAAAAAACGTTAGGGATTCAGATATAGTTAGATCCGAAATAATTTTATGCGGAATAAATACTATTACATGTAAACTAAAATTAATTAAAAAAACGCGAAATGAAAAGCCATGACATGAATTTTATTGAAATAAGTCAACTTCCAATTAAAAGACCTCGGTTCAAATTACCTAGTATCGAGTCCTCGACGCAATGACTTGTCGATGAAATGAAAATACTTGAAACGTTGTCTTTGAAATAATATTCGATTAAATGTTTGTCGGCAATTCAATGGTAAACCTTTTTTTTTCACTGCATAGTTATTGTTATTGCACTCCCTAGTTACATTTTATATAAATGATTCGTAACATTGTTGAGACACTAAGTAATAACAAAACCACACCTCGAGGCGGATGTTGTCCATCAATGTGTTTTCGACTACGGCCAGTAGAACACGTGATTGAAAATGAATTGCAAGTACAATAACAAGGCACAGAATGTGCAACTGAACAAAAGCTTGTAATTACGCACAGAATGGGAGTGACTTGTAAATCGTGGCACTGTTACATACAGCTGCGTTAACATTGCAAAACGAGATTCTTGGAATACGAGTAGTGATGTGCTGTTGGCTGGAACATTAGAAATTCTAATTTAGAATATTGCCCGCAGTGCTGAGCGGCTACTGCGAATCGCCAATTTCACTGTCGGTTGAAAATGCGAGGGGGAAGAGGTTGAGGCACAAACGAACGTCGTGGTAGCAGCTCTGGTATTATTTTTTCGGAGAAGATATATTAGCCGCGTCATTTTGCTCCGGGGGCGCTCCGCGAAATCGGGGTTCTTAGATTGAATATTTACCTATGACAAACTAAAGCGAATGCCAGGAATAAGAACATACCAAAACTACATCATATTTGCAATTGAATCGTCTGAACAAAACCATACAAAACCAAAATTGCCTCGATAGAAAAGAACCGCCAAAACATGTCTTATTTTTACTCAATTTCAATAGTGTGAGGTTCCCGTGCATATAAATTAAGTAAAAGTTGAGTGTATAATAGCTTTTCACATTACCTAATGAAAGTACTAGCGGGGTATTTTTATGTAGTCCCTTTTCAGACTTATTGAGGTGAAACGTATTTGGCGTATAGGCCTTTTTTATTTAGCGCGATACCCTTTCTCCCGTCGCGTGTTTCGTGCGGTTCTGTATATCTTTTGTTGCCGTTCGCGGGCGGAGTCAGTCGTAATCGCTCCGCTGAGACGAGAGGACTACGTTCTGTGCTCTCACGACAGCACGATGAACATAATTATTTCAATAATATTGTGACCCAGTATATTCGTCCAATGAATGAACGTATCATTACATTCCAGTAGATATTTTGCTACATTTTGAAATAATATATTTAAAAGTCGACCTTAACATACAGATCTTAAAGTTCAAAATACAACTATAAGATTACGCAGCGATCGGCGGGTGACCGGCTTCTTAGAATAATTTGTGCAGTACATGCAAAACTAGACGAACATTTTTCTGTCGATCGTGTATTTACTTTATGAAAGATTATCACTACGAGTATCACTATCACTACATAGTATAAAACAAAGTCGCTTCCCGCTGTCTGTCCCTATGTATGCTTAGATCTTTAAAACTACGCAACGGATTTTGATGCGGTTTTTTTTAATAGATAGAGTGATTCAAGAAGAAGGTTTATATGTATAATATAGTATCCGTGCGAAGCCGGAGCGGATCGCTAGTTGAGAATAAATCCGGTTATGTTCAAAATCGATGTCTGAGAGGTCAAAATACGAATTCATAGTCAGAAATATTTCTAAAAGTGGTCGCATTATTTAAAATTTTTGAAACATTCGTTGTAAATTAATATGCGCGTTTTTTTAAAGAACAACATACATTGGCAGGCTTCTCGAGGGTGAAGATTCTAGAAATGATGTCCATTTTGAATTCCAAGATGGCGGACATTGCTTTTCGAATTTAAACTTTCGTGTGACGTGTTGAAACAGTACTAATAATTACACGGTTCAACTCACGTATTAAATGTCACTACGGGCGACATGTTTCGAACTCTTCGGGAATTATTCTTAAGGATGAGTGTTTTCGCGGCGGTGTCGCTTGAATCTTGTCGTGATTCAAGCGACACCGCTGCGAAAACACTCATCCTGAAGAAGAACTTCCGAAGGGTTCGGAACATGTCGCCCGTAGTGACATTATTGACATTGTTTTTCTTTAAAGTCATCACGGGTGTCGCTTTTAGGGTTATCGAGAGTGCAGATTCCAACAATTATTGCCTGCGAACTTGGACATTTTGATATTAAAAAAGTGAACATAATTATGCACTTTTTCTTTAATATGTTCAAAATTGATAACTAAAGGGCCAAAGCGTCTCCATTGTCTCCAAGTACGAATCCGAGATCAGAATTAAAAAATTTGGCCGCCACACAGTAGTGGCCTGAAAATTTGACTTTCATAGACATGATCGAAGTTTTCATAATATATTATAGTTTTTTTTTTAAATTCACGTATTAAACGACACGACAGAAAGGTTCTTCTTCAAAACAAACATCGAAAACACTCAATCCTGAATAAGAACTCCCGAAGAGTTCGAAACATGTCGCCCGTAGTGACGTTTAATACGTGGGTGAACCGTGTGATTATTGACATTTTTTTTCTTTAAAGTCATCACGTGTGACGCTTTTAGATTCCAACAATAGGGGCGTAGACACTAAATAAAATAATGTGATATTTTCTCGAAGAAGGATAAAAAAATTAGTCAAATGGAGAAAAAATCAACGCAAAAGGTTAAATAATCACGAAGTTATAAGTGTCCAAAGTTTTAAGAAGGGATGTGTTCTGTCCCTTTTTCGCAAAACGCAACTTCATATGAAACGATGACGCTGGAAGAATGTGACGTCACAGAAGACGGCAACGTGCCGCGCGCATCGTGGTCGGCGACGCCGTCGACGCGGCCTGCCGGCAGCATCCTGTAATGTGACGTCACACACCGTTTGCGTTTTCTCTCTCTAACAAGCAATATTAAAACGGTTGTAGCTTCGTAATTCTTTGAGATATCTGAATGGGATTTTCATCACTATGCATATTTTTTTGCCTTCTTTCTTTTGGAGTAATAATAATTTTCGAGTGCACCCGAATTATTGCCTGCGAAGTTGGACATTTTTATATTAAAACAAGTGAACACAATTTTGCAGTTTTTCTTTAATACGAGTATGTTCAAAATTGATAACTAAAGGGCCAAAGCGTCTCCATTGTCTCCAAGTACGAATCCGAGATCAGACCCCGTATCATGGTCGGCCTTATCACTCGATAAGTGACAAGATAGGGGCATCGTCTCGTTCTATCAAACGGTGTCAGCCAGTGACGGACGCTCTATCCTGTCACTTATCGCGTGATAAGGCCGACCATGACACGGGGTCAGAATTGAAAAATTTGGCCGCCACACAGTGGCCTGAAAATCTGGCTTTCATAAACATGATCGAAGTTTTCATAATAAATTACAGTTTTTTTTTAATGCTACTAATAAATTCACGTATTAAATGACGCGACAGGCGACATGTTTCGAACTCTTCGGGAGTTCTTCTTCAGGATTAGTGTTTTCGATGTTTGTTTTGAAGAAGAACTCCCGAAGAGTTCGAAACATGTCGCCTGCCGTGACATTTACGTTAATTTTTTAACCGTGGATTTATTATATGTCTCACAAAAGTTTAAATTCGATTATAGCTGTTTTTTTGCTTTAGCCTTTTACGAGACATTATTATGCTAAATTACAACCCTTACGTGATTTAGTAAAAAAACGGAAGGTCATATTTCAGTTATAGCTCTCGAAACTGACTTAGCTACTAGCGAAAATTATATCTTCAAATATAGGTACTTACAGATTTTGTCTTTCTTTCCACTTATTATAATTATCTATAGGTATTCATCATGTTTCATCTGACTGTCGGGGCATATACTATGCGAGAAGGAGCGGGGCAGCAATAGACGCATCAGCGCGGCAGGTACGGGGCGCGCGGGTGATTTCTGATTTTTCCCTGGCGATACGCCCCCTCTTAAGCTGATACAATTTTGAAAACGGAGTAAGTTAAGCTTGAGTTGAGATATATTTCGCTATACCTACTCAGAAATTCATAACTTAAAATAACTGTCCGTAATGGCCCTTCTAATGAATTGGAAGTTACCTATTTCGAGACAGATACATTTACAAACGCATCATAAAGTGAGATAGAAACAAATAGTGACATTGTTAAAAGACAAATACCTGGGTACGCATTTACCGAGCGAGGCATAGACTACCCGGGTCCATTACTTTAAAATGCCATCAAAATAAATTAAGCGCTCGTCAAAATCCATGCTTACCTTGTAATATCTTGTGATTAAAATATAAAACTTGCAATGTCGCCAGTGGCAATTACAAGGTTGTAGGTACCTGTTATTGGCCACAGAACAGCACATCACTGAGCAAGCGAACACGCCTCATCCATCATGTAAATCCACCAGCAAGCACCCACGTTAAGCGCGTGAGCGTTCTATCCACTTCAATAGATTCACTTTTACTATTAGTATTCTTGGTATGTGGTGAAAACAATTGATTTGTATGTATAATGCCGACCACTTTCTCGCTCTTGACCCTAGGTTAAGTCCTGCTTGTTTAGGTATTCACGTTCACATAAACATAGTAATATTATGAATGCGAAAGTATGTCACCTCTTCACGCGTAACCGAACCGATTTTGATGAAATTTGGTAAAGAGATAGTTTTGAGTCCAGGGGAAGGACATATGATAGTTTTCGGAAATCATCCCCTAAGGGGGTGAAATGGGAGGTAAAAGTTTGTATGGAGCTTCGATATAAACAAGTTCCACGCGGACGGATTCGCAGGCAGAAGCTAGTAATGTACAATCTCAAGGCCTTTCCTTTTGGTGACACGTCATGGTTTTGCTTGAAAGTTTGTGAGTGTTGAAGCATAGTTTTGTTGTTGTTCGTGACAACACAAGTTTTTGCGTTCTTTTGTGACGACTTTGCGTTCTTTTATTACAGTTTAGGTAAGTATGACGTTTTAATTTATCTACAACTTTTTTTCTTATTTGCGTTTTCCGTACCAGCTGGTCCAATAGACGAGGTAACTGGCTATTGGTACACCCCGAAGAATATTTACGATATGAAGTGTTACCAATATTTCGGTGAAATTAAAGAAGTCTCCGCATACCTTTTTTTTTAACCCCCCACGCGGAAGAGGGGCTTTATAAGTTTGACGTGTCGGTGTGTCTGTCTGTGTCATCGTAGCTCCTAAACGAATGGACCGATTTTAAAATATTGACGCTTCGGGGGTTTTAAACTTTACAAGTTATTAATTATTACCAATTTATCCGTTCAGATATTTATAATGCTGACTGTACATAATTTAATAGCGAAAGCTTTGATTAAAAATCTCTCTCTCTCCATGTTCTATTACCAGTCCCTGTCATGTCTTCATGTTTCTTCGCCAATATGAAGCGCCACTGAACTAGAAACTTATCTGATGCCACGAATATCTAGTCGCTTGTCATCTACCTCCTGTTACCAGGTTTTGAAGCCAGCTATCTTTACAATTATCTTCACTACACAGTACTCTCACTCACTCAAAAATATGTGTACGTACGTTTTCTGCCTTATTCCAAAGGAATAAGGTACAAACGTGTATACATATCTTTGGCGTCAACATCGAGACCTTATCAACGGCGATGAAATTGTATAGACTTGTTTGCTTGAACTTTCTTTGCCGTAGATGGGTATGATTTGGTTTTATTGTGATGAGCTGTTTGATTGGAGATTTCTCTGGTATAGCACCGTTTAATTTCGGTCAGACATTTTACTTTTATTTTGACTCCACAATTACAGAAAATAAAACCGTCTACTTTGGAATAAGAATGCTCTTAATAAGTAAATTAAAAATGACTGTACCTAATGTACCTACAGTCGGAAATATATCCAGATACTTACTTTTGCAGACGAATATTGTGAAGTCGAAAACATAGTACCTAATTAGTAAGAAAAAATTACAAGCTTGAACAAGAGACTCTAAATAACTTTCTGCGTATACATATCTGACTATCTACGTTTTAAATGGAACCTGTTTGGATTAAAAGCAAGTTCTTATCAGAAATCCGCGGTAGCTCAGCAAACCGTGAACAAATGTACCTTACAACTATGTAATCGCATAACGGATAAGGTGTAATAGCCGTTTATGTTACCTACTTCCAGGTGTGTTTACTTAGATTAAATATTTAAGTGGCAGTAGTTAGGTTATGCCGACCATAGACAATTTTTCGGTTAAATACATAGTATAGTGGAGACATCCCCTAACATAAATTTGCGCATGGCATGATTGACATGTAACCTTCTCTAGTGAGACCTTTACCTTTCCATAGTCGCTGGCGGGCGCTTGTACTGATATTCCAAGATGGGGCGGCCTGAAGTAAAAGAAAAATGTTCCAGACGGCCAGTCTATACGTACAGTCAGCGTCATATAGTTAGTAGCAGCTAAAGTAGCCCAATATATCGGAACACGTCTTTATTACTATAGCAGTAAGGAAGTGTTACGATATATTTGGCTACTTTGGCTGCTACTAACTATGTGATGCTGACTGTAGTAATAGTCAATGGATAAATAGGATAAATATATGACTAGGTAGGTACATTTAGAATATGAAAAGCGTGAAGTGTGGTTAACCTCAATTCCGCTTGCAACCTACTTATTTTTGCTTAATACTGACCCAATCGCGGGCAATAAGGCATTTATAACATGAATGCGTCCCCGTTATCAGGCTAAGCATATACTAAATATCTGAACAGTGCTCAAAGCAGTCAACATTTTAACAGTAAAACCTGATACGGTTTTTTCTCCACTTACCGAGTGCCCATCTAAACTAGTTCTTTTAAAAACAGAACAGTCCCGCGCGGAACTGTTTCACGCACGGAAATATCGATTTTATTTCATATCATCGATTTTTTTTCATTTGAATATGGACTTTGAAAATCACTGTATAAAGCTGTTGTTTGTGAGTCTAGTTTTGATCGGGACATACAAATAAACTATTTATGTTCTCGATTTGTTATTCCACTTTCGCGTTTATTAAATTGTCAGTTGACGTGTGAAGTTTGCACTTCTTTTTGTTTTAGCATTTCCTGACATTAATTGCCCGTAAATATGATAACAGTTTAATGTTACATGCGCTTCGCGTTCGTGATTTACATTTAATGCGATGATGATTATAAAACAGATTTGTTTTGTTACGTTAGCGTTTTGTTTTCCGTCGTAAAGATGTTTGTTTTATTTCTTTGTAGCGCATTCCAATCTTTGACGATAATGTAGCCTGACACGAAATTGATTGGTTTTGCTTACGGTTGCTGTAATTCGAATATAATGAGTGTGAGAAATTAGTGATTATTAGGTTTATATAAATATTTGTTTCAAATTGGCTCAAATACGACTCGAAGTCCGATTTCGGCTGTGTTTGAATGTTTAAGTCGAAAGTTGTTATTTTATACGTCTTTTTCTATACGTCTATTTTTACTTTGTTACTTTGGCAAAACAATTTAATTAATTACCTACACCTTATTCGATTAAAACAGTAATTTCAGTTTTTTTTCGATATTGGCAATGTTTGTTTGATTTTGTTTTCGATAAGAAAAAAAACAACCGCAACAAGAACTCTTGTTTCCTTCCTTTGGTCTATTTCTATCAAAGTAAGGTTGGATCAACAATACCTACAGGGACGTTTGCCATACAAATGAAAAATGCGTTGGCCTAATTCACTCAAATTAAGATATTTTCCGGTAAGCCGCTATAAAGTCGCTACCTATTTTACGTCACGAATACCATGTTAGCTGAAAGGTTGAAGTCTCTTTTTTTACAATAATACGCCTAAAAGTCTCATACCGCCTGTCTTTCAAAGATCCCTAAAGAACTTTCGTGCGTGATAATACGTTTAACCTCGGACAGGTAGGTGTGTCCGGACCGCTAATGGTGGGATTCGATTCCCGATCGCGTGCCTTACGTTTTTTTATCCTTTTTACCTTCCCTCTTTGTTGCTTTAATCTTCCTGGAGTTTTTGCTGTATGTGTTGGGAATCCTGTTCTTGGAGATTACGTTTGATGTCAGGAATGTTAATGTTTTTCGGTGTAAATTGAATTATTATCCAACCGGTTGAGTTATAAGTTATTCTGAACAAGGTGGATATGATCCGACTGTGGTTAATAAAATGCATCAGGTACCTATATTGATTTATCTCGTCATTTCGGAAATAACACTAGAAGCATAGAAAAAGGGTAAACTTTGTATAGAGATCCTTTTAAAATGTACTTGTTTTATTTCCCTTGAGTTTCATTGTTTATCAATAATTGTACTCCGCTATTTTCCTTGACTAAATAACTACAACTTAGAAAAGTTGAGTAACCCCCGACATTTTCATTTCAGTCTCTCAAAAACGGCTGAACAGATTTTCATGAAACATAGCTAAGAACACTCGGGATAAAATTATCTATGACACAAAAAAAACTAAACGAAAATCGGTTCATCCGTTTGGGATCTACGATACCACAGACAGATACACAGACAGACACGTTAAACTTATAACATCCCTCTCTTTACGAGATACAAATATTCATTGCATTCATTCAATAAATGAAGATGACAAAAAGTAGATTATAGTTTTCATACATTGCTTCATGTCAGACGTTATAAGATAATTTATGATGTGAACGCACAGTATCTAAGATTGAAATGACTTAGGTAACAATGTCTAAGAACGCAATCCCCTAATCAATTACCTAACTTAATTCCTAGTGTCATATTATTATGTGCAAATATGAAGTAAAAACGCGGTGTTAAATCATATTTCTACTGCTTAGCCTTGATTATTGTTTATGAAATATTTTGAAATACATTATGGAAAACATCCTCCCCGCTCAAGGTTATAATGGTTACATTTTATGTGATCTCACTAATAGTTTGAATGCATAATCTCAATCAGATTATAATACAAGTTTGACACAGGGGAATTTTGAAAGATCGTATATTATGATAACTTTTGATTTATTTGGAGGCTTATTCAAACTACACTCGCGGTCAAAGAAACCGGGTCAGTACGAAAATTTGTAATATCTCCTAAAATAATAAAGCTAGGGACATGAATTAAACTGCATATTGTAGATAATTTTATACTGAATTAAATAACATCATATGGTGGAATCGTAATTCTTTTATTTAATAAAATTACATAGGAAACAAAAAATCAACCAATTTTACGTACAAAAATAAGCAGTAGGTACTTCACATACAACACAAAAAATAAAAATTAATACTTCGTATTGCCTCCTCGGGCTCTTATTACAGCTTCTAGACGATTCGGCATGCTGTTTATTAAGTTCTTTATGCGTTCTTGCGGGATATTGTCCCATTATTCCACTAACGTCTGTTTCAGGTCTCTAAGTGTAGCTGGGGCGGGGTTTCGAGCTCTTACACGCCTCCCAAGCTCGTCCCATACATGCTCAATCGGATTTAAGTCCGGACTCCTCGAGGGCCAGTTCATACAGTTGATACCAACCTCCAAAAAATAATCTCTGACAATTTGAGCTGTGTGTGGCCTGGCGTTGTCATGCATAAACATAGAATTTCCACCCATATTAATTAAGTATGGGCCGACATGCTCATTAAGAATCTCTTCTACATATCTTGCACTCGTTAATGATCCATTTTCTATTAAAACTAACTCCGAGCGACTCTCTGAAGAGATTCCAGCCCAAACCATGACTGACCCACCGCCGAACGCCACTTTTTCCTCAAAACATGCTGGAATAAAACGTTCACCAGGCCGTCTGTAAACTCTTTGCCGCCCGTCATTTGCATAGAGCATAAATCTGGATTCATCGGAAAACAAAATTCTTGCCCAATCTTCGTCACCCCAGTATCTGTGATCGCGGGCATAAAGTCGTCTTGCTGTTCGATGTATTCTTTCAAGTTTTGGGCCATTGGCCGGCCTATGTGGGGTCAAATTTGCTTCTTTGAGCCGCCACCTGACAGTCCGCTCGCTGATGCCGTCCCTTCGGGTCTCTAAAAGCTGATTTTTCACTTCAACTGCTGTGAGGTGCCGATTTCGGAGCATGGTTGTAACAATAAATCGATCTTCTCTAGCTGTAGTACATCTTGTTTTGCCGGTTCCTGGTCTTCTAAGGTTCTGCCCAGTTTGTAGGTAACGTTGGAGGACTCGCTGCACTGTAGAAAGTGACACACCTGTTCTTCTCGCTGTATACCTCTGACTTCTTCCTTCTTCTAACATAGTGATGATACGAGTACATTCATCTCGTGTTAGCGGCATGATAGACATTCAAGAATGACCACAAAATAAAACAATGACAGCCTTTTATCATAGTTCTTTGACAGATTGAAAATAATTGCTTAAAAACAAGCAAAAGTAAAACGAACGCAATTTCAAATAAGTACCCAATTGGTCTTTTTTTTTTCAATTAAACCTTTTTCCAGTTACTACGTAGAATATTGAAGGTTGGATTTAGAAGGATATTAAATTCTCTATAAAACAGAGTTAGTTTCATGCAGATACGACCAACGATTTATAAAATATTGAGGTTTTCGTCACTGACCCGGTTTCTTTGACCGCGAGTGTATTTTCTTTGGAATCTTAATTCACAAACAGGCTTTTGTTATTGACTGTATACTTAGTAATTTAGGTAATTGCTAGTAGGTATTAATGTAATTTAGCAACCACCAACTATATCTCGTATTGAATGACGTGTCTGATGAATGTATCGTTTATCCACTCACTTTAAAAAAATGATAGAGATTTCAGATTTAACTAGCCTAAATTGCTTTAAAAAAAATCAAGACCGCCTATACTCGTACTTCTATTGGGAGGTGTGTGATGTTCGCAACGAGCAATTGTGTGATGACACTGATGACATTTACAATTAACAATTTTATTTTAAAATTAACGAAATGATCATTTCTTCTATCAATGTCCAAGAATCAATTCATCGTCCGATTTGTCAAGCACTTGGCCGACTTACGGGACCGAGTCGCCAATTACTACGAATCGATTCTTCCGGCAAATCGATGTAAGCGATTGTGTAATGTAGTGCAATGCTGGCCGCGATTGTACCACGAAAATGCATTTGATGAAGCTCTTGATGCATTGGGCTAGAGTTAATTTTAGCTTGTTTCGTAGGTTTTATTAAGGATTTTGCTTAGATGGGATAAAATGCACTTGAAGTTCTTGATGCATTGAGCAAGGGTCCATTTTAGCTTGTTTCGTAGGTTTTGTTCGGGTGGGGTTCGATTGATGATTGAAGGTGCGTGGTGTGTTCGGTATTTTATACCCATTGTTCTAATGCATTAGGTGTGGGTCTTCTTCTAAGTTTCAGGTTTCAGGAGAGACTTTATGTCATTGCAGGCAGTGGCAGTGCCAGTTCGTTAAAGAAAATAAGATAATCAAATACCAATTTACTACCAATTCTGAAATCCTGGTATTTATATTATAACAACTAACTTCCGCCCGTGACTTCGTCTGCGTGGACCCGGGATAAAAACTATCCTGTATTTTAATCTAGTGCCTGCTGTACACATTGGGCCAACGTTGGCGCGTGAGCAGGATGCAGCTATGCAAACGCATGAGAACGAAATAAAGCCCTCTTCCTCTAACGCATAGCTGCATTCTGCTCCGCGCCAAAGTTAGCCTAGTGTGTGTGTAAACTATCTTCGTGCAAAGTTTCATCCAACTCGGTTGAGCCGTTTAAAGCGTGATTGAGTAACAAACATCCAAACATCTACACGTCCAAACATTCAAACTTTTATTAGTGTATAGATACAAAATGTGTTTGGACTTCGTCCCTTCCTCACAAACACAAATGTCGAAAATAAATTGTCAGGTTTAACGTTTATGAATGAACAAGGGCTTTTATCTTTGTTGCACAAAAGAAAAAAAAGAAAACTTACCGTACAAAAGGTGGGACTAATGTCAATGGCATTATACTCATAGGTACGTATTTCCTATACAGATTAATTAAAATGGCCGACTTTTTTATAAAATATAGTCACTGGAAATGGTATCTTCTACCGTGGTCGGCAGACTTGCTTTTTGAATGAACTACTTTGATGCAACTCGGCCTACTCAAATGATATAAGTTTCTGTTAAAGTTCTCTTACGCGTTGGTAAAAGCCTCCGAGAAATGCATGTTCTTGAGTTTACGAGATCTTAGGTACCTACGACTAAAATTCTTGAAATTTTTGACTTAGAAATGATCAATCGTCTTGGTTCATGCGCTTCCTTTTACAGGTGTATAAGCGCGATCTGAGTAGTAATTGCTGAACTTTTCAAACGAGCGTTGGGATAACACAATTGCCATTTTACCGTACAAAAATAATATTTTAGATCTACCTAACATACGAGCTAAGAAACGTTACATAATCGACCAGCTCTGCTGATCACTTAGTTGTGGCATGAAATCGAAATACAATTGGAAAATGGAAGACCTGATAATAGTGGCTACCTACTCTCCAAGCCTCAACAGTTACTTACTCCTCACGGTCTGTGTTATTACCGTATTCAAGTAAATTGAAACCACTCCCTGCCATTATCCCTTCGATGCAGGTTAACCTAACAAGTTAACGAGTTAAGCGGAGAAATGCCCGGTTGCCGGCCATTTTCTACTCCGACTTGACCCCTGACTGGCGAAAGCCAGCAAGGCCAGTGTGCGAAAATGGATGTATAATATAATAGCGGGCTGTAAGATTTGCTTTCTCAACTTGCGTAATTAAATTAACTACTACATCATGCCTATTTTAGTTAAAATAGCGTTAAATAGTACATTACGTACCTAGGGCGGTGAATTCGTGAATGCGCCAGATCGCAGGTGTTTGTGGCCCGATCTGAGGGTGAGGGCCATAATTATGCGATTTGGTGCTTTACGAATTACCGCCCGTGGTGCGTACACAATTTTACGTCTTCCCTGGGTGTGAAGTGAGATTTGCCGCTGCGCCCGTGGGCGGTAAATCTCACTTACCGCCCAGAGTGATGTAAATTAATTTGTCTTCACACTAGCCACCGGCACGACTTCGTCCTAGTGCGAAGAAGGCAGGCAAACCTGTAGGATAAAATAGAGCCTAGGTATGTCCATTCAGAAAGTCTTCTATACACTTCTGGATTCATTTCTGAAATCGGATAAATGGGTCCGGAGATAACCCCCTTTATACAAACTTACAAAGCAAATTATCCTCTTAATATACTTGAAATTTGTTTGCTAGCGAGAAAAAGACAAACAGATTCCAGTTAACAAGAGGCTTTAAAGATGTCCCCTGCTTCCAATCTCCATGTGTTTCGCGTGTTCGCTTCCACAAGAATGCGATTGTAATGTGACATAGACGAGACAATCTTCAGGCCCTGTACAGTCGGCGTCAAAGATTTACATTTTACACCTTAAGCTGGTCTCACAATCTGAATTCATGTACTGAATCACTCAAGAGCAAATAAAAGGTACACCCTCTGGTAACAAATCTGCACAAAGTACCTATACTGTTTTATCTGCTCATGAGTGATTCCGATTATGATTCAGTGCATGAATTCAGACTGTGAGCCCAGCCTAATGAATAGATTAGATTAATTTATTTCGTGATGTAAATATACAAAATAAATTACACCATGTTATCATTGAAGGAATAAAATGGATACCATTGCAGTAAGGTGAAACATTAGAATACTTATATCTTTGCCGTGCACTGTGCAAACTGTACCCATTACCACGGTTCTTAAGTGTAGATAAACTGCATCATTTGAGATTATCTTTATCAGGAGATAACCCGCTCTATCCGCCTTGGCCCGTGTCAATAGTGTTAATTGCACGAGATTACTCTTAACCTTGCTGGTAATGGACTTGGCTGCGTTATCGTATACATCCTGCAAGGTAAATATTCGATTCAGGACTTACCATAGTTGGATGCATACTTAGATTATAAATTCTTGACTGTAGGTACATTATTTTCAGCGACGCTTGGTGCAAATGATGGCGGTAATTTCGGTGCAAGTTTGCGTTGTAATGACAGAAATTATAATGAGATGACCGTTGTAATTTATTCCAAACCATAATGAAAATAATATTAACATGAGTGGACGAAAGCAGGGACCGGAACCGATTTCCCTAATTAGGGTTTTCCATTTAGGGGTTATTTTAGAAGTTGTTTTTAAAACCCTATTCATATTGTAAGGTAACCTTACTGATAGGGTAATCCTATTGATCCAGTTAACTATTGCTTTGCCACTAACCAATTTCAAAACCCTTAATTAAACTCTATCTCAATATGGTTAACTTATGGTCACCACATCCGATATGCTTACCATAACAATAGGGTAACCCTATGATAGGGTAACCCTAAGCCTAAAAGGGGTTTTCTGGTCCTTGGGCGAAAGGTCCAATGATTATTTATTCCAAGTTTTATGCCATAGATTTCTTAGTATAAAATCAAATGAATCCTTATTCTTATTTGGTCGAATCCGGCCTTTTAGTTTTACCTTATTGTCCTGACAAAATAAAATACCAGCTAACCCTATATCTGTCTCTTACTAATTATAACGCTTAGAAAGAGACGTATTGTCTATAATAATAATAATATATTCTTTATTGCACCACAACATAAGAAAAACATGTTACAAAAGTATAGTCAATAAATAAAGGTATCAACAGGCGTAGGCGGTATTATCGCTTCTTCGGTCTTGTCGGCGGTCTATGTATGATAGTTTCGTGACAAGCTTTCCCAAGGCAGTGATTCTTCAGTACTTTTATCTATTCTATGGTAGTAGGTTATTATTAAGTGCATTATGTTTTCGGAACTTTCTTAAGTAATCCCTACTTTTGCTTTCCAAAGGTTAATCGAACCTGACTATACTTATACGATAAAGACTAGAATTTAACAGCCACGTTTATGCGGCTCATCCGTTCAGAGACATATAATGGAATCAAATGGTCGAAAGCTGAGATGCATACTAATTTTATCGCCGACGTAAAAAACGCCTATTACCGGACAATCTGACATAAATCGAACTAGCCCCATAGTAAGGTCCATAAGGCTTGTGTTATGGGTACTAGACGGCGATGATACATTTTATTAGATATAGACTTAATAACTACAACTTAGAAAAGTTGAAAAACCCCCGACTTTTTCATTTCAAAGTCCAATATCTCAAAAATGGCTGAACAGATTTTCATAAAACATGTCTAAGAACACTCGGGATAAAATTATCTATGACACAAAAAAAACCGCATTCAAATCGGTCCGTCCGTTTGGGAGCTACGATACCACAGACAGATACACAGACACGTTAAACTTATACGGCGGTCGTGGCTCCGAATCCCCGCTCGTACCAATGAGTTTTTCGGAACTTATGTACGGAATGTCATTTGATATTTACCGTTAGCTTTTCGGTGAAGGAAAAACATCGTGAGGAAACCTACATACTTCTGCGAAGAAATTCAACGCTGTATGTGAAGTCCCCAACCCGCACTGAGCCAGCGTGGGGATCACACAAGTAATTGCTCTTACCGGGATTCGAACCCGAGACCGCTTGCTGCAACACTACAACAGCTAAAGTGGTCGTTGAATTATCCTATGAATCTAATACCAGACGCGTCCGTAAAACTAAAATCATACCATAGTTTATGTACGCGTAACACAATCTAAAACACAATACTCATTAAATCGCACGCAAAGAAAATCAAATAAGCAAAGAAATGCAACACTATCCGCAGATTCGGGTCTGATTTGCACTGGCCATGCAAATGTAATCCTGTTATGCAGTTCACAACTCGTTTCAGCTCACCTTACTGCTTACCCTTAGTATATCTTGACCCCGGAATTCGGAATAACAACACGCAATCGGAGGTCTGACTTACAGTGGAACTGTTGAGGTGACGTGATGCGTTGGACATACCAGGCCTGCTGACTATTTCATACTTTCGCTCAATGATATCCAGCATACGTTGAGCTGCTATCGATTCCACATGGTCGAATTGTTATATGTATATTGAGGGTCTATGTTGCCTGGTTTCAGATTAGTGTAAGTTGAGTCATTTGTTTCTCTAGTTACAATTGTTTGTTTAATGAGTGTTTGTATGGGATACCTAACCAGACATAGAAACACTTCTCTTTAACTTGTAGTAATAATATTGAAAAGTCCGCTCTTAGGCGTAAGCGCAAAATCAAGTGTATGTGAGCGCGATACATTTGTATATTTCGTATTGAGATACGACTATTATGAAATTGGAATAACATTTTTAGTTACTTTCGTACAAATTCGGCCGACGCAACTGGACGCAACCGCACCATTTATTTTGCGCGTGCATCGCGATGTAAGTGTAACAAAAGCGGACAGGCAACTACGGAACCCTACAATGCGCGTGGCCCGACACGCACTTGGCCGGTTTTCCATGGTGACATTTAGATCTACCTGACGCGCGTACAATGCGTTACGTTACGTGATTGACTTGCTGATCCCAATTATTAAACGTATTTTAGTTCGTTCGTTGATTTACACGCTCCGTCAAGATGGTTTATAAATTTTATAATATAACTACTCAACTTCAACAATGCTGACATTTAAATAGTTAGGTACTTCAGTTCAACATTCTTTGAACAACCTTGGCTTATCTCGGCTTGTTAAACGCATATCTGACTGTATCAACAGATCAAAACAGATGTAGATAATTAATTTAATTCTGCATAATGTTTATTTGTTTAATTAATCAAACAGGTAAATAAGTGTTGATTAGATAATGTCGGAAAAGTTTAGAGGCTCTATTTCTCATATGTTTATTTGTTTAATTAATTAACTATACTTAACGATAACGTCCGAGAAGTATATAGAGACTTATTTCCGTAACGAGTTTTTAACGTATCGAAACGATCACTGAATTGTCTAGTTCATGTAATCCTGATGGTGGTAATCAGATGGTATTGATCTGATATGGTACTAAAGTATCTTTAAATCATTCGATGTCTCTAGCAGACACTGTAGAATCTTTCGCTTTCGCTATAAGTACCTACACAGATATGATATGTATCGTTCTAATGATGTAATAATAATCTACTATGTAAGTATATAGTTGTTACATAAAATAATTACGATATCGTTAGCTAATATTGGTTAGTTCAAGAATAAACAAATTTAAAGTTCCTTTTACCAAATGTCGAAGGTCGCGATAGTCATGAAGTCATAATAGAACTTGGCCAGTGACATTCATAGTTCGGTTTTAATCATATCACAGACCCGAACGAAAAGTTTTGAATTAGAAAATACTATTTTGGTTCGTCTAAGGCCTCCCACAGACTGGCGCGGCCTGGCCGCGGCGGACTACACTTAAACTAAACCGTAAACTTGTCATTAGCTGTCAAATTTACACCACCACCGTTAGGCCGCGCCAGTGTGTTGCAGGCCTAATAGAAGGTAAACTTTGGCACAGCGCAGATTTTCGGGACAGCACCAACAAAGATGTACTTTAAAAGACCGATTTTAAAATGTACTCTGCCAGACATAGACAACACTTTCTTCACCGTTAAGCTCATAAAAAGGTCGTGCAAACATTGACCATAGACACATTTAGTTTTTCAAGCTCCATGGTCCGCATTGTTTATCCAATATCCAGCCAAGGTGAGTCGGTTGAGTGACCGGTCGCATTCCGCGCTTTTCGTGGTCGTGTTGCTTGATGAACTGATAATGTAATTTGACTGCAGTGGGTGCATAAATATGTGTACGTTTTGTCGCCTTATGGCTTTGGGTTAGAGTTTGATATTGTGTACGTGTTTGTGACGTCAATCGTAAGCGAATTTACATTCCGGGGCTGTTCTGGCTTTCAGGCTTTAAATTCGATTTTCATTTTGTGTTTCGTGTTATATAACTCGTAGCATATTAAATAATACTCTGAAATTAACGAATAAAATCGCATGTTTATTTTTAATAGTACTCATGTTTTTATATTCATCATCATCATCATATCAGCCGAAAGACGTCCACTGCTGGACATAGGCCTCCCCCAAAGAGTGCCAAAGCGACCGGTCCTGCGCCACCCGCATCCAGCGGACTCCCGCAACCTTTACCAGGTCATCAGTCCACCTTGTGGGGGCCTACCCACGCCGCGCCTTCCGGTTTTTATATTAATGCATTTAAAATTGGATCGATCGATCGATTTCGATTTTTCCATGTAAGTAAGTCATTTAATGTCTCACCTCATGATTTTCATTATTACGAACGTAACGTGGAGCTTACAAGGAACAGGATTTTTTGTTGAATAGCGACCCATGTCGGAAATGGTAATACTCACATTATTATTTATATGTACTTAGGACATCAAATCCATACTTATTTGCCGTCTTCAGATTGTGCAATAATCTACCTACTAGGTACTATAATTACTGATGAACTTATCAGTTTTAAACATTAATGCTAACGCCAACTAACCAGTAACTAGCCAGTAAGTCCATAAAAACCTTAAACACCGGTCTCGGCGATAATTATATATACCTATTCTCGGCTAGTTGAGGGCTAAGCTGTATCTGGGGTGTGAACAGAATTAATTATATCGATGTAGTAAGTAGGAAACATGACACGAACAAAGAAAAGGTAAACGTCGGACGTACGTGTAGATTTAAATTTAAACAATAAAATAAAATGATGTAACTGAAATCTTATTTACGGGACAGATATTTTAAACGCTTATCTTTATTAGACGTTCTCGTATGATGAGTTCATCATCATCATCATCATCATATCAGCCGAAAGACGTCCACTGCTGGACATAGGCCTCCCCCAAAGAGTGCCAAAGTGACCGGTCCTGCGCCACCCGCATCCAGCGGACTCCAGCAACCTTAGTATGATGAGTTACTACGAAAAAAATCAAAAACAACGTCATTTTCATATTAAAATCGATATATCATGAGAATAATTCAAATTGCTCTTGATTCTTTGATCTATTCTGTGACACGTTAACCTGTTATTACGTACAATAAAGCGCTTACATACTTCATAATTCATACAATTTACGAAATGTTAGTTTGTACATAACTATGTTCGTCATAGTCTCGCACTTGCTAAATATAAAGCAAGAGCTCGTAAATAAACATCCAATTAGATTCCGGCAATCGAGACAAATCGATTGACACCTAAATTGGTAAGCAACATAGTTAGTACTTGAGATTATTTGAGTTGGCCGAATTGCTTCTAAGTAGTCCATTCAAAATGCGACTCTACCGTCCAGGGTAGAATATTCCGATTACATTGACAGTTTCCTAAGAAGTCGGCCAAATTATTTCAACTATAAGGACGGCTGGTACGAACAAGAGTTTACGAAATGTTGATGTTTGCGTTTCTAGAGTGGCTCAATGAAAAAGAACGACTTCTGTGCCTCTTTGTAAGTAAACATTTAAGTTTAATCTTATTTCATGAAATATCAGTGCAGCGCTCACACATACTTGCCTAAGCGCATGAAACAAGACGAGTTTTTAATTTGTTTTAAAAACATTCATAGCTTTAACCCCCGACGCAAAGAGAGGGGTGTTATAAGTTTAACGTGTCTGTCTGTGGTATCGTAGCTCCTAAACGGATGAACCGATTTTCGTTTACTTTTTTGTGTCATAGACAATTTTATTCCGAGCCTTCGCCATGTTTTATGAAAATCTGTTAAGCCGTTTTTGAGATATTGGACTATGAAATGAAAATGTCGGAGGTACTTCAACTTTTCTAAGTTGTAGTTATATTTTTATTATTATTATTATTATTAAGCCTTTATTGATTCCCTTATTATATAGTGATTGATTGTTTATCAAAGTGTTTCAGGTTATATAAGGGACCCCTGACGGGTATAGGCCTCCTCCATGTCTTTCCATTTTTCTCTGTCCTTAGCATTATTGATCCAGTTCGGTCCAGCTGCAGCTATTATGTCATCAGACCATCTTGCCTTGGGCCTACCCACTCGTCTTTTTCCTAGTGGCCCTGGCCATTTAGTGGCTTCGTTAGTCCATCTCTTGTCGGTGATTCTTGCTATATGGCCAGCCCATCTCCATTTTTGTTTGAGTATGAAGTCGAGTGCGTCTGTAAGTTTTGTCTGTGACCTGATGCTTTTGCAGTTTATTTTGTCCTTCTTTTTGACATTCAGTATGCTCCTCTCCATTGCTCTCTGACATGTCCGAATTTTTGATTTTATTTTGTTGGTGTGAACCCAAGTTTGGCAGCCATATGTAAGGCTTGGTAAGATGCATGTGTCCATCACTGTTTTCTTGAGTCGTAGATTGAAGTTGCCTTTTAAAAGTTCCTTGAAACTCCAGTACTTCTTCCAGCTGAGAGCGATCCTGCGCTCTATTTCTTCTATGTGGCTATCTGTACCAAATGATATTTGTTTGCCTAAGTATACATATTGATCTACATATTCTATCTCTTTGTTATCTATGAGAATTTTGGATTTCACACTGTTGGTCATAATTTTTGTTTTGGTGTAGTTCATCTCTAGTCCTACTTTTCGGCTTTCTATGTTGAGGCTATTTAGCATGTCTTGTAAGCGCTGTATATTTTCCGATAGTAGCACTAGATCATCAGCAAATCTTAAATGGTTTAGGCGTCCACTGAATATTTTTATGCCCAATTGATCCCAGTTTAGTTGGTTAAAGATGTTTTGTAGTATTGCTATGAACAGTTTTGGTGATATTGGGTCACCTTGTCTGACTCCTCTACTAATTTTAATTTCTCTTCCTCTTTCCTCTAATTTCACTCTACTTGTACTGTTGTTGTAAATATTTTTTAGGACATTTATGTATTTTTGGTGTACCTTACAGTGGTTTAGAGAATTCCAAATCGCACTGTGAGATACACTATCGAAAGCCTTAGTATAATCTATAAATGCCACATAGAGGGGTTTGTTGAATTCTTGGTAGCGTTCTAGTACTTGTTCTACTGTATGTATATGGTCTGTCGTTGAGAATCCTGATCTGAATCCAGCTAGTAGTTATATTTATTGTTCTTGAAATAGTTGAAATTTTTCGTCTAGAATAGAATAGAATAGAATGGCATTTATTCAGGCAAAAACACATCATAAGTGATCAACGGCGCTGGTCTTCTGTGGAGCCAGCGGGGTGTGCGGGACTGCGTACTGGGAGACTTGTGTCAGTAGATACAAATACCTTATATAAAATATTATTATAATATATATATATATATATATATATGTTACAACAATAAAAGTACCTATATTATACATACTTATACTTTTATTAATTAGCGGTTAACTAAATTGCGGCTAATAGTTTTAGGAATGGGAGCTAGTAATGGCGTTTTGGATATCCTACACTTAGGCAGCAATAACTTGTTGAGTCTGGTCCACCAACTAATGCCAAGCTCTTAAGTTATGGTGATGATGGAGTAAAATTGAGTGTCAAGTATTTTTAAGTGTATTCATGTCTATAAAAGTAAATGGTAATAAACGTCTTGCTATTAAGGCGATTCAGTCACTGCACCACGCCCCGTCGCGTAGCGCGGGCCCGCAGATTTTAATTATTTAGAAAAGACACCTAGTACAACACAACACACTGCCGACGTGCCGACGCGGCAATGCGCGGGACGGCGCCTCGCGCTCCGCGCACCCGCGGCGGGACCGGGACGCATCTTTAGTGGGTGAATCGCCTAAGACCAAACAATATATATATATTCTATAGTTGAACGTCTTGGGTCGTCGTACCCATTCATTAAGTATGAATATTAATTCAGCTTCTTTTATTTAGACTTACATGATCCTATAATTGTCCTAGGCTGACTGACTAATTTCTAGATACTATGGCTAAGTAGCTTCTAAGTGAGAAACGTTGAAACGTACAGTACTATCTGTTATATTGCGAAATTATATAAAATACATTTTACTATTAGTCATGTCAAGGTGTGTAGAGGAAATGTTTTAACATCGTAATGCTAAGTGATACTTGTATATAACATTTTTGCACAACTACGCTAAATCGTCTAAACATTATTACGTGTTTCAGATTAGGATATGGTTCTGAGGCGAAATTAAATTAGTGTCATAATAAAATAGCATATGTATAGGTTTTAGGATTCTTCAACTTTTAAGTAAGTCAAAAAAATACTATTACCTAGCTAAGTATACCTACATAAAAAAAAATCCAAAGTTTATTTACTGATTCATATGGCATATGTTTTTAATTCACTCTCGAAGTCTGCAAAAAAATATCTGCATTCTTTATCTATTATGGAGCATTTCTATCATACGAGTACGTTGTCTTAAAATCTCCAGTGGGAACTGGCCACTTAACTTACTGTCACCATTTTTGTATGCAGATGGCATTAGTAAAATACATTGATGACTCTGGTTACAGGTTCTGAATCTAGTTGTTGAGATCTGCAGAAATATCGAGGAACGTTCAGCTTTGAGCATATTTTTGCAAAGCAGCTAGTATTTGGGAACCTGTCGCTGGTTAACCCACCAACGGAGCCGCACCTGACATCCACGGGTGTCCATGATACAAATTTGACACCCAGAACTTGCGCCGCGCGTCGCCGTCTTAACGTGTTTTTGTGTTATGTTATAAGTTTTGTATATTGTTATGTATGTTAGTCTGTAAGGTATTTGTAAATATGGGCCTTGTTGCCTGACTCAAATAAATAAATAAATAAAAATAAAATAAAATAAATTTTCTGAAGCTTCTCACAAGTCGTCTACCGGGGAGAGGTGACTGATAAAAATTTGCGTAGCTCGCGGGCTATAACAAGAAATAAAAGCATATATTTATATTCCATTTATCGAAGAGATAAGCAGGAAAAGAAATCGTACAAGTAAAAGGTATAAGTCCTTGCATCCGCGAAACGCACATTTTCTCCTCATTTTGAGGTTACAGTAGAAACTGCAACCACTTTATGCAAACAGCATGATGAATACTGATAGGTATTCTAGAGGCAAGGTCGCTTCCATTTACATATTTACTCCTATACATCTTTCATTGTTCAGCATTCCGCGGTATTCAAATCTTCGTATTTGATTGTTTACTTGCGTCCCGATTTACGCATTCGGGTTTGCATGAGATGGAGCGAAAGCTTCGTTAGTAACATGAGATATTTGATCATAGATCTGTGAAATTTGGGTACCGGGTTTCAGGTAATTGGATGGTTCATTTATTTATTCAACATATTCGCCGGTGGTATCCACTGTCATAGCAGGTACTGCCCAAACATAAGGTAACAAATTACAAATACAAAAGGGAAACTTAATGCCATAAGGCATTCTCTACCATTCAGTTTATTTGGTTGATTGTAAGGATAAAAATAATTGATATAATATACTGTGTGAAAGGGTAATTTTTCGGAATAGCAATATATCCCCTTTAGCATCATAATCAACACAGGAATATATCCCCGTTCGTCAAATAAATAGTATAGAATACAGGCCTATATCTTCAGCTACAAATCGAGGTGCTATTACCTACCCTGTCTAAGGAGCAATGGTTATGCATACCAATTACTTTGCCTCGTTTATTATTCCATCTCCGATAAATGCAATCTGTCCACTTCCTTCATTTGTAACGGTTCTTTGCTCCAGCCAACTATAGCAAAGTCAACCTAAATGGGAAAGCGTTATCTTTTGTATGGTGACGTATTAGTTCACCAACAAGATGGGTCCATCAAGTTAAAAACTCATCGTCCTCCAAATTCTACACGGTCGTAAGGGTCGCGCAACTCGCGCAGGCCAGAAACCGGTGGAAACAGATCATCCGCTACAGATGCAACTCTGATGATGATCACGATCCTCAGACATGAGGGACCGACAGAGAAAGAGAGAGAGAGAGTATTAGTACAATCCTCAAAAACTCACTACTACTCACTTGCTTCTGGCAACCTGAGTGACCAACTTCGCTTTGCAGACTCCCAAAAATTCAGTATTACTCCAGGCAAAATACGGTTTTGAAAAACATTAATTTATAATAGCGTTTTTTTTGTTGATTTCATTTGAAAATGTTATTCTAAGATGATTTTAGTCAAGAATCTCGACAAACTTTCCACCCGGGAGTAATTATGTAGATTGAAATGAAGCATGCTTTATCTTTTTTTGTACGATTTATCTTGAATATTATAGAGCAAATGTAAATGAACCAAAATAAAGACAAAAACATTTATTAATATTTTTACTGACTTTTTAGAAGCCAGTTAACTTATCATTTTTTCGATGTCTGAAGTTTTGTCGGATTTTGTCGCTGGGTAACTATTTAATTGATAATATATCCGTTATACATAAAAAATAAGCTATTATAAATTATTTCCAAAATTGTCATTTTTTCCATACAAGTTGTCAGTTCATTGCCTGGACTAATAGTGTAGCTGTGGCGGGCGCTTGTACTGAATTCCAAAATGGCCGCCTGATGGAAGATGTCAAGGAAAATGTTATAGGCCAGTATATACGAACTTATGCTTCTGTTTAGTCCTACATATATTCTGCTCCCAATCAGTAATACATTACATAAACTGCAACTCGAAAGCTTCATGTTACCGCGCTAGATCTACGATGGCCATTTCCCTACAAATTCCTTCCTGGTGGTCAATCTGACATGTGCATTTAATATTCCAATTTCATTACAAAAAGCGTTTCGCGCATTTGCTTTCTCACACGGTCATCTAACGAAACAAAATGAGCGCACGAAACACATTTATGGTTACAGCTTTATCAATTTTGTCTCGCTCTCTCGCTATGTTAGCTCGATATACCGTGCCCTTCGCCCGCGCACGGACCAAGATTCGATATTTGAGAAAGAACCGTGAAACATATCTCTCGTAAAATACTACTTTATCCACGGTTACACTCACGTATTAAATGTCACGACAGGTGACATGTTTAGAACTCTCCGGGAGTTCTTCTTCAGGGTAAGGGTTTTGTTAGTAGATGTACTATTTTAAATTCGATCATATAATTTGTAGTTTTGAAGCATACCTACATTACAATTTCTCAACCATTGCTTCGATTAGTTGTAGCCGTTGTAGGTACCCGGGTACAGAGAGCGTTATGGCGAAATGGGTTAAATTGAAAATTTAAACGTTTTGATAAATAAGTAAACCTTGAAGGATATGATATATTTTTTATATTTTTTGGCCGTTTCATTCAGAAGCCTTGTCGCTTCAAAAACCAATATTGCTATTTCTCCTTAAATCATAAATGCGAAACATTTGGCCCAATCGACCCCACAGCCTCGTCACACCGGCTATTTATTAGCAAGGGCTATGCATTCAAACTGTTAGAACAGGTTCCTAATTCCAGCGCTGAATGCTAACGGTGTACCTATCTGATTAGTTTAACATTATAACGGTACCGTCAATAGTTTCAACACGTGCGTTCCATTTATCATAATGCCGATGTGGATTAACTAATAATTAGTCGTGATTCATCTTTAAGATCGATCAATCCAAGATCCGTCCAACTTCTACCTACGCTGATTTGCACTTGACCGCAACCCTGCATTGCCAACACAACGAATCCTCAAATTGATAAAGGGTTGGCTAAGGTTGTGATTTAGTAGTAGTAGTAAAGGTAGTGTAGTTGTTAGACCTTATCTAGTGCATGGCAATAAGCTTCACCAATGGTCAGTTAAATAGAAGTCATACAAGATTCTGAAAAAAATGCTCATGATCGTCACACAAATATTTGCTATTACCGGGACCTGCTGGTCGATCACTTAACGCATTGTTCGCGCGTCACGTAGATTGTCACAGTTGAGTTCCCCTAACGTGCGTTCGTCGAATCCTACTGGGCTGGGCAGCGTTCGGGAAGCTACGGCACATCTTTTCGTCCAATATTCCGCAGTGTCTCAAGACGAGCGTCTTTGACCAGTGTGTGTTGCCAGTGATGACATAAGGCACTGAAACTTGGTCGCTTACTATGGGCCTCATAAGAAGGCTCAAAGTCCCCAAAGGGCTATGTTGGGAGTTTCTCTGCGCGATCGAATCAGAAATAAGACCGAAAACTTAAGTGGCAGTGGGCGGGGCAAATAGCACGTAGAACCGATGGCCGTTGGGGCGGGAAGGTTCTCGAGTGGCGACCACGTACCGGAAGGGTAAGGTGGACTGATGACCTGGTAAAGGGCGCGGGAGTGGCGCAGGACCGGTAACTTCGGCACTCTTTGGGGGAGGTCTATGTCCAGCAGTGGACGTCTTCGGCTGATATTATGATGATGATGATGAACGTAACGCTATACTGGTGGTGTTATTAATATCTGCTCACGTCAGAATTTTTTTACGAAACAATATACTAATGATGCCTGTATAAGTACACAAAGCGCTTCATCACTGAAAATAAGCAGATCATTATAACGAGGACAAACGAGAGCCCATATACTCATCAGTAACTGTATTCTCCTAACTACTGGTCTATGAACTCTATAGTATAGAAAACCTCATTACTGCACACTTTTGAGTACGTAGAACACCAGTATTTGTTCTACGGGTAAGTAGTTCGAGGAGTACATAATTTACAAAGAATTATTATAAATAAATTATTTATGACTTATGTTAGTTACACTTGGATTATTATGTTTTATTATAATTTGTTATAATTTTTTTGAATTTGAATTATACAAAAAGACCAAAAAGTAATTAGTCTTTATGGATTTTATCTATTTATAATTGGAATTCAAAATGATTTTTTGACGCGTAAATTGGCTTTTTAAAATAAATGACTAACTATGACTAGGTGTAGTGTTGTGTTCCTGGGTAACTTTTCGAACTGTCGTTTTCACATGCAAATAAGTTTCTGACAGAAATTAAATTTTTGGTAGGTACAGGCATTTATTGCCAACTATACTTTTCTCATCAACTACTCATTAAGACGATTCTAACGAGCCCAAACTCAAGGGTTACGTCAGTGAAGTACTGAATTCCTTTGGCCACCTTCTGCCTCCATCAGATCAGCTCGATGGTACTCTAATATTTAATTGTCATCCAAACTATTAACATGGTTCACAATTTATTTCTAATATTTGTCCCTCACTAACAAGCGAACTGCAGGTTGATCACGTAACGCATTGTGAGTACGTAAGGTAGATCTAAATGTCAATTTTAATATGGGAAAATGACAGTTGGATCTACCTAACGCGCGTTCAAAACGTTACGTGATTACCCCTCAGGTCAAGTTAAATAAAAGCTTGTTATAAAAAAAAGATCTAACTATTGTATACGTTTTGACGTTACGCAATCGACCTTATTTATGGTGAGCTGTGAGTAAGGTGGATCGACCTCCCGAAAATTCGCTACGCTGTGTTGAGACTCATCTCACAGTTGAGACTGTTTAGAGCTCTTTGCTTTTGCCACAGTGAATCCTCAAATCATTAGACGCGCAATGGTCAGAAATGCGCATGTGACTTCTCAGGAGTTTCAGGCGTCCATAAAGCTACGGTATATTAGCTTCAGGCGGGCCGTAGACTTGTTTTCCACTAACGCGTATACAAGGGGCCAGACCTAAGTACTTCATTTTTATTTCAACTTGAGGCCTCCAGGCGTTCGTGAGAAAAAGAGCTTGACTGACGGGCATCAATGCAAGATTGATCCTTTTTGAAACCATTTATTTCAGGCATCTAATGCCCATAGTTACAAACACCTTCAAGACTCCAGAACACATATACAATACAATTATAAACATTTTCGTTTTTATAATTTAGGCGAGGAAACAGCGTGACTTCGTTACGTCGTCGGTGTAGAATTTGGTAGGGTTGTCCCGGAACCGCCGAAACACGACACCCTTTGGCCAGAAATCAGCAGCAACACACACGACGGTTTCCTGGGCTGTTACTGCTACGCGCTAATACGGCTCACCCCGCCATCGCGGTGTCAAGATACATTTGTGGGTTGTGGACGTTGAGGTGAGCTTAAAACAAGTTACAGAATAGCGGGGCGCGGGCGGACGCGGCACGCGCACCACAAATGAGCTGAAGTGCACCTAGTGGCGCGAACGCAGCTGTAAAACCTTCAGCGAATAGTATTTTGGTGAATATACTCCACCATAAAGGTTTCTTTTTTTAAGGTGCGGTAACTAAACAAACATCAATTTAGGCACGCCTTAAACTCTCTAATTCTGCAAATACGCAGCCTTAAACAGTGAATCTCCATTCTTTGTTCTATGTGGGTTTTCTGACAAACGTCACATTATGTATTCATGATTATGTTTGATGGTCACGACAAAGGCCTTTCAATCGGGCTTGTGACTTGATTGAATTTTGATTGATCACTCGCCCACGGTGAATGTGTGAATGTGTTGAAGGTTGCGTGCGCCTGCGCTCGTTAACTCGTTGCCATATTAACATTCTATTAATTTGGTTAGTCATTCACATAGCTTTGGGCCCCATCTATTGCTGATTCTGAGCGTAAGGCCTGAGTGGACGCCCCGCTCAGACCGGGGCGTGCAGCGTCCATATAAAATAGATGCAATTTTTATGGACGCTCGACGCGAGCGGGGCGTCCACTCAGGCCTTACACTAATAGTTCTGGACTCTTCCATTTCATTTGTAAATAATAATTTTGTTTGGTCGCGCGGACAACGGAAGATGTGGTAAAAACATGGAAATACAACGACGAGCATCAAAACATCACATTCCATGATATTAATCAACTATCTTATATTTTATGGGTATTTTTAGTGAGGCAGACCATATTTGTCAAGCAATGAAGGCGTGTTGACTTGTTTATACTTATAATATGTATTGGAACCGGCCTTTATAATGTAAACAAGCCTTATTTTTTAGAAACCGTAAGTGCCTTGCCTACCTGCATTATTTTTGTACAAAAATACTGGTATTTAATTTCTGTATCCCTTTTACATTTTTTTATCTGTATGTAGTCATCATCATATAAAGCGAAAGACGTCCACCACTGGACATTAGCCTCCCCCAAAGAGTGCCAAAGTGACCGGTCTTGTGCCAAACGAATCCAGCGGACTCCCGCGATCTTTACCAGGTCATCAGGAGTTTTTTTGTACCATGAATAAATGTATTTTCTTTCTTTCTTTCTATTGGTCTATTACTTTCCTCGAGCACCGCTCCGCTGCCTCGCACAGCTCTTTTGGATGCACTATACCTAGATATTTAAATAATAAAGTACAATTTTGGAATACCGAAAAAAATAAGAAGAAGAAGAAGAAGGAAGATATATATATATATATTTATGAATACGGGTAAGAAAACCTGCTTCGAGAATATACTTTACACCAAAAGTTTTTGATTCTCTGTAGAAGGTAGGAAAAACTCGTCCATTTTCGTAAACCAAAGAGACCAACCTGCCAGACAGATCGTGTAGCAAAGGACGAAGCATGAAATAGAAAAAACTACTAGATTCATGAAGTTATTTTTCGCAGTCGTGTATTACGAAATGTCAAACCAAGTTACGATAAGCGCTCAATCTGTAACTTTAAGTGGATGAATGCAGTCAAATTGTAAAGTATGCCAATGGTCCGCTGTCACGACAGTATCGCAACGCAACGATTATGATAAGATTATGAAAGTGACGTTTTCGCATTCCTGCTATCCTAGTCACTGGTATTTGTGAGATTATCTGATGTGCTGGGATGTTGGATGGTTCTGTTGCGTGATCGATTTCACCGTCATACCGGAAATACTAGATCAATTGATTCCTGCCTCGCCGAAATGAAATGTACAATGTGATGTAAGGAGAAGTGAAGTAAACTTAAATCTTTAGATCTCCAGTTAACAATTACGTATAGGGTACCAACCTAGTTAGGTAAGTTAGGGGACCAACTTATGTTACGTTACGTTCATAAGGATTGACACTGGGAAAAACTTTTCTCGTTTTCTGTAGGTACATCAAACCCGGCTCGGATTCAAACCGTCACAACTTCTACCGGCTAAACGTAAACTATTTATAGTTAAAGGTAGGCATGTACATTGTACAGTCAGCATCACATAGTTAGTAGCAGCCAAAGTAGCCAAATATATCGTAACACTTTCTTACTCCTATAGTAATAAAGACGTGTTCCGATATATTTGGCTACTTTCGCTGCTACTAACTATATGATGCTGACTGTACATACTAACTCACTCACCGACACGAAGTGGATCATGCCAGTTGCCCTTCGTTACAAGTTGGCAACGTCGGGGCCGTTTTTAGCGATGTCCTCCCAGTTTTATGTGTTGAGCGGGTAGGTCTATGTATGTACTTTCATGTAAAGTGTGCGTACTTTGAATCGAATAAGTTTGTAAGAATATCAAACAATAGAAAGAAAGAAAGAAGAAAGAAGACATTTATTCACTACGCAAAAGACACACAGAGACAAAGGGAGTACAAATACAATACAAATTACACATAATGTGTGTGTCTTCGCGGCAGTGAATCGGTCGCTGTCTCAGCATTATGCCGAGGTGTCAGACAGACACCTACAGCGCTGATTTTCAGACAGCACCGTACGTGACCCACGGAACGCAACACAACAATCAGTGCGCCATTCTAGTTTAAGCTCGTTGCTTATTACATATTATTCCCATATTAAACATGTAACATTTTACTGTTCGCCATTGGCCTTAGCGAACGAACAGAATGTGTAGGCCTAAATCAAATGGTGCTATTACCATAAACTTGATTTGATCCGCAATAAATTGAAGGTAATCGTGGCCAAGAACCCAAACGTAACAACCACATACGAGTTCCAAACAACCTTATTGCGTTCTTAAAACGATGGAAATGAGAACGTATGGGAACGCAATAAATTGATCAGATTTTTAAATCAAATAAATTAATTGGTCGCCTTGAACTTTGGGAAATATTTGGATTTGTAATAAAGTTAATATTGTAACATTATGAATGTTTCAATATGCTCTCGATGTTGTCATATAATTTTGTATGTTTTGATTATTTATTGAGTAATATTATCACACATTTAGTTACCTAAGTTGAAATTAATTGCTTTTAAATTATTTATTTATACCTTGTTGGACGTGACGGCGCCCTTGGTATTGAAGGGCCTAAAATATATTTACCTATAGCACACTGTTAAATAAATACATATTAGAGGATAATAGTATTTTATGCTACTGTTTTATAAGTAGGGTCTTAAAACGCGAGTGTCGTGAGTTGCGATGCGATGCTTATATCGCAATGAAAGACGCCACGAGCGTTTTAAGACCAAGTTATACACCGTTGCATACAATACTTTTTCTAAGACTAGGTACTTATAAACAAATAAATAGCATTTGACTTTTCAGGCAGTACATTTTTCGTCAGTTCTATTACTACTCACGCAATTTCTTCAGCGGTGCAGTCATTTTCTTAATCTTCGTCCATTTTAAAAGGAACGTAGGTACACATTTTTCTCCACTTATAAAAATAAAATCTTAATAACATTTATTTTTATTTTAGTAAATAATTTGTGTTCTACAAATGTTTGATAGTAAATAAAAACTTTACGGTTTATAGCGGTCGATTAAAAAAAAGTTAGATGATTTGACATCGTGGTAAACAGTGCTTTTATGAAAAACTAGCTTCTGCCCGCGACTCCGTCCGCGTGGAAATCGTTTATATCGCAGCTCCATACAAACTTCAACCCCCCATTTCATCCCCTTAGGGGGTGTTTTCCAGGATGAAAACTATCCTATGTCCTTCCCCGGGATTCAAACTATCTCCCTACCAAATTTCATCGCAATCGGTTCAGCGGTTTAAGCGTGAAGAGGTAACAGACAGACAGACAGACAGACAGACACACTTTCGCATTTATAATATTAGTATGGATGTATGAACCATAAAAGTACGCTAAACAGTTCGTTTATGGGCTGATGATTTCAGCTATACAGGGTGTTAACGGGGTCATGATCCGGAATGACAAAAAGCGAATAAGATGATCATACTGAACAACCTTTCCCATGGGACCAACCACGAAATCGCAAAAAAAAGAGCCAATTAAGAGTTAACTGTGAGTTAACTGCGATTTAATTGAGAGTTAATGTATGGAATACCTGGTTTTTTTTTGCGATTTCGTGGTTGGTCCCATGGGAAAGGTTGTTCAGTATGATCATCTTATTCGCTTTTTGTCATTCCGGATCATGACCCCGTTAACACCCTGTATATAAATGACAGATAACGGTACAGGAGTAGAAAGACAGTTTTGTAGATGAATACTTACTTAAATACGGTCCTGGGTTCAGATGCCGGGAGGTGCAAATATTTATGTGATGAGACAGCACTAAATAATTAGTTTTTATTTTATTGTATAATTATATGTATGTTAGGCTTTAAGGCGGTGCATTGGAAATTATCGCGTGCTTTGAAACGCCGTTCTGACTAGATTAAGAAACAATAAGGTCTGATTTTCAGATATATGATCTGGAGACGAGACACATTTTGCCATGTCTAACTTTAAATTAGCTTCACACTTTTCAAGAGATAATCGGAATGGAGGATCATGTATATTAGTTAGACATATCCATAAATATGTGATTTTAAAAGACATTGTCATTTCATCGATCTCAAATATAATAGAATGTTCAGGTATTGAGCTAATAGAACATAAGATAATAGTAATATGTGTATATAGAATTCCCAACTATAATTTATCAACAGTAAAATTATTCTTAAATAAATTGCACATCATTCTCGGTAAGGTTTGTCACAATAAGAAAAAAGTGTTTTTATGCGGTGACTTTAATATAGACATGTTACAACGAACTACACAATCAATTATGTTTAAAGCCCTCCTAGAAGGTTACAATCTTAAATTAGGGGTATTAGAGCCGACGCGTTTAAGTAGCAAAACCTGTATAGATAATATCTGCCACAATGTATCTGGTAGCAAGGCAGAGGTCTTAGAACTCGCTATCTCCGATCACACGGCACAACTTATTAAATGTCCTGTAAAAAAAACATGTAAACTGCCTCATTGGTATATTATGAAAAGAGATTATAATGTTGAAAATATATCAAAATTTGTTGAATGTCTAGAGAAACTGAATTTTAATGGAGTTTATATGACGGATAACGCCAACGAAGCCTTCAATTCTTTCATTGATGACTTTGAGCTGTTCTACAAAATGTGCTTTCCGTATAAAAAAATTAAAATAACGTCTCACAGTCGCCCAAAATGGATTACTAAGGGCATAAAATTATGTTGCAAAAGAAAGCGAGATCTTCTCTGGAAATGTAGACTTCAACCAAACATTGAAAGTAAAATGCACCTTAAAAAGTACTCTCAACGATTAAAGAAAATCATATTATTAACCCAGAAATCACAAAATGACCACTACATAAATACATCATCAAATAAAACCAAAGCCGCGTGGCACATAATAAAAAATCCTAAAACGAGACAGCCCAAAGAAACGATCACACAGATAAGGATTGAGGACAAAGTTATCACTCATCCAAAAGACCTGGCTCAAACATTTAATAACAATTTCATAGATCATACTACCCACTGTAATAATAGTAAAAATTCTAGAAGTAATACCACACTGACATTCAATTCATCAAATTCGTTATTTATGACCCCAACTAGCCCCGATGATATTCGTATAATAATAAATTCCTTAAAAAACACTAATAGCACAGTTATTGATGGAATATCAACAAAAATTATCAGTCAGTAGTCACACCCATTATATCAACACCAATTAGTTTTATCATTAACTTGTGTATTGAAAAGGGTATATTTCCTCAGAAGTTGAAAATATCGATTATCAAACCACTCTTCAAGAAAGGCGACAAAAATGACGTGAATAACTATCGACCCGTAGCTTTAATATCAGTTTTTTCAAAGATAATTGAAAAGATTATTTATAATAGTATTAACACGTTCTTTGAAAAAAACAATTTATTTGCTAAAGAACAAAATGGTTTTCGAAAAAAAAAAACAATAAATGGGGCTATTTTTGAACTACTACAAACAATTATGAAAAATATTGATAATAGGGTACCCGTTTGTGCAATTTACATGGACATGACGAAAGCCTTCGACTTCGTCGACCACAGCTTATTGTTAAATAAATTATACAAATATGGGATACGCGGTAATGTACACGATTTGATCAAATCTTATTTAAGCAATCGGAAACAAATTACTCAAATAAATAGAATCTGCCTAGAATCCAAGACAGAAATTACATATTCTTCAGATGCTAGAGAACTAACGTACGGAGTTCCACAAGGGAGCGTTTTGGGGCCATTACTATTTCTTATATATATAAATGACCTCCCACAAGCAATTGACTATCCTATGGTGCTTTTTGCTGATGACAGCACAGTAATCGTCACAGGAGAAAACTCGGACACATATGGATTAAATATAAATGGAACACTTGAATTAGTAATTGACTGGTTAAATAAAAATAATTTGAAAATTAACACATCTAAAACAAAGGTTATGAATTTTAAACAGAAAACTAACAAATTTCCGCATTTAACGGTGACATATCAAAATGAAAATATCGACGAAACTGACATAGCACATTTTTTAGGATTAAGGTTAGATAGTAAGTTGACATGGAAAAGCCAAATTGATATAATATGTAATAAACTTAACAAATATTCATATGCAATGTATAATCTTAGGAAAGTAGTTAACCAAGCTACAGTACTTACGGCATATCATGCATATGTTACTTCAACATTAAGATATGGGGTTATATTTTGGGGGAACTCATCGGAAAGAGAAATAGTGTTTAGAGGGCAAAAAAAATGTATAAGGGCTGTATGTGGCGTCCAAGTTTCAGACTCCTGTAAACCACTATTCCAGAAGTTAAAAATATTGACATTGCCGTGTCTATACATATATGAAGTGGTTGTATATGTTAAACTTAATCTTAACCAATTTCCTAGTTTCAATAGTGTACGACAGCGAGGGAAAATAGACAACAGATCCTTTAAAACTGCCCTACTGTCAAAAAGTATATTTGGTATGGCGCCTAGAGTTTACAATAAGTTACCAAGATCGATCTTAGACATAGACAACGTTAAGAATTTCAAAAAAAGCCTATTTCAATTTTTGGCACAAAAAGCATACTATTCCATACAAGAATATTTAATAGACATAGACATATAATATAACATAACAGTATAGGTATACATTTTGAAAATCTTAATTTTAATTATTATTATTCTATTTTGCGTAATTTGACATTAATTAATTTGAGCATGATGCATGATTAATATGATTATTTAATAATTTTGTTTAATATATTCTCATTTTTGTGTCATACATATTTATGTTATGTATGACTATTTGTATGCCTTATGGCGAAGACATAGTGAGACCTGTAAATGTTCAATAACACCTATGTATACGAACCTATGTTTTACGAATAAACGATTTGATTGATTGATTGATTGACTACATGATTGTTTATCTGATTTTATCGATACACGATTGTTTAGAATTTCCTCGATAGAAAAAAAAACCACACTTGGGTCTGTATTTTCCTTTTTTTACTCAGCCTACTCAAGCGATACATTATTTTACGATACAATCAAGTTAATACTATATTATTTGATCTCATCTAAAATCTCACTTTATGAAATTTAAATAAATCTTCACTAAGTTAGGTATTTATCGAAATTTGTCCAAAAAAGCCATTTCCGAAGAGTGTTACTTCTCTTTTTCTCGTGCGCGGAAGGGATCAGCGTGTCTCTGTCTAGGGGGCGTGTTCGACTCAAATCAAGGCATTGCTATGAGCTTTAAATGCCTGAATGGAATGGTTTAATTTTATTATTATTAAATAAGTAGTTCGTGTTCAGACTGGGACGATTCTTGTCTCGTCTGTTCAACGAAACCACTTTTCCTTTCCACATTACATCATTGTGCGATAATTGTACTAATAACACACGCTAATATCGACGTAAACGTTCCCAAGAAAATAGAAATTACATTACAAACGCCTTTTGTTGATCGAAGAAAACAAATTATACCTCACGAAGTATTTTAATATGTAGTTGCCCACACAATAAAAGTTTTAAATACAGCTTTTGTATCCCTCCACCATTTGCGACTACATTAATGACATGTAATTGTCACCACATGAGTTGATTGCTTGGAGAAAATCGATATTGTCGCGATATCTCTGTTGGTAAGGCCACTTATCATGGTAAAAGACCGGCTGTAGGCTTTTTGCCACCGCCCAAATAAAAATCTAAATAAATAAATAAAAGAAGATTTATCGTCGCAAAACACAATCTCAAACAGACAAAAAAAAAAGACCGGGTTGCACTCCGGGAGTGCCGGCAGAAGTGAAAACTCAATAACATTGTAACAGTTTTTCGATCAGGTCACGTGACATCTTACGGTGTCACCCTAACAATGAATTTGACGCAAATTTAAAAACAATTATCAATTATAGGTAGCGGCACGTAAGTCTAGCGGTGAACGAAACATGGAGGGGATAGCTGCGCATAGGTACTGTCGCGAACGCAATTGTTATCACTACAACTTGATTACAATAATCCTTACTAATAAAAACTTGTTTTTGTTTGTCCTTCTTTTATATCTAAGGTATTTCGTTTAAACTAATCTCATCACTAATATGGGGAGGTAGAAATAAAATATATATATATTTTTTTATTCAGTAACATTAATCGAAATCTGATAGGGGTAGCACACCCTCATGCATCATGTTATTCATTTTTAAATCCACAGTGCCACTGTCCAAAAGTGACTGAGTTACATATTCGTAGTTTCGTCAATCTGACTTTTAATTTGTTTCAAAGAATCAATTAATTCATTCGTTTCTGTCTTTAAGAAAGAATGCACGTCATATACCATTTTCCGTGCCTGTCTTCTCAAACAGTATTTATTCTAGGCATACTTACTGTTTAAAATCACAAATAAAAACTAACTTAATAAAAACAGTCAATAAAAAACAAACTCAAACTTAACACCAAAAAACGACAGTAATAACTAATAACAATACAATTTAGAACGCGACTGTACACCAGAAGTGAGCGGGGTGTCGTATCGGTGCGCGGGACAGAGTACGACTGGAGAGCCAATGAGCGCTTACGCACGCCCCCGCGCGTCCCCTTCACTCCCCCGAGATACCTTATTTTCGACTTCTGCGCATAAACGGTCAGCGCTAGACTTACGTGCCGCTACCTATACTTAGGCGGACGGGCGGCGGCAAACACGATACCAGTTTGTTTTTATTATTTTTCAATATTTTTCAATATTTTTCAAAGCTTTATCTCTTTAGGAATAACGTCTAAATACGAACTATTCGAATTTGCAAGAACAGCAGACCGACGCAGACCAGCAGGCGACCAAGGTATCATTTTGCTTTTGCGGTTGGTAAATATTTTTCTAAGCTTTATCTCTTTAGGAATACCGCCCAAATTCGAACTATTAGAATTTTCTCAATAGCGAAACGGTGAAGGACTCGTTGGTATTATTACAAATTCATTTGCAGAATATGCTATTGCAAAAAGTGTTTAACGGCTTTATACTCTTACGAATAGCGTTCAGTTTTGAATGAAGTCGAATCGGCTAGCAGCAAAAAGTGACCTTCACATCTGACGTCACAAAACTCTGTCGCGTATTTAACAATTTTTCCCCTTCCCAAAAAGTGCTCAGCGCCACTAAAGAAGTTTTCACTTCAAAAAAAAAAGTACGTAGGTAAAATTATTAGTTTAGGTGCGACAATAGGTTTGGGGCTCAGCGTTTGCTGCAGCCTCTGTCGGCTGTACAGCGCTGTTTTTCAGCCCGCACCTACAGCACGGGATACAAAAAAGATGGACAGCTCGCTGCAAGGGGAACATTCGCATTACTCTTAATGAACTTAAATTACTAAACTAATCTAAATTTATAACAATAGTAGCAAATAGTTTTCCAAATCCTTCTCGTCACAGCGTGATACTGTTTGTTTCCTGAAAAAGCGTGGGGTCTGCTTGCTACCTCCTAAGAATTGGCGTAGGCTCTAGTTTTTGCGGAATTGACTGCCATCTAACCTTCCAACCGAGACGCGGGTTCTGTCAAGTGAGACTAGACTGTTAGAATGTCTTAAATAGTTTCGCAATTGTCCACTCTTAAATTGGATAGTATCGGACTCTCTTAGAAATTGTAGAACCCACAAAACACAAAAGCGAGCCCCTCGTAACGAATGTGCCTATCGTGTGTTAAGTTTGTGATAAATAACCGCGTGTTCACACTGCGTCCGTTTCCGTGTCCGGAAGGCTTCCGTCTCTTTCGCCCTCGGGCGAAACATCGCAAGCGAGAAAAAGAGGGATGCCTCCCGGACACGGAAACGGACGCAGTGTGAACACGCGGTAAGCTAGTATTTGTCGCGTTCTGCACGCGCGAATGTCGCGGCTGGGCTTTACGAAAATGCGGATAAAAGTTAGACAGATAGATACGCTCTTAATAAATCTGTTAGTTTGAGAACTGTACCTAAAAATCCTGTAGGGATATTAGCCATCAGTTTCTGAGATAAGTCCTTCATGGTGCATCCTTAGTTCGATCGTCTACAAGACCGAGGTAGTTCCTTAGTTGGCATAAAAAATTACCGAATTCAGATGCCTCTGTTCTATTTTCTCAGACACTTAAATGGAATTGGCAAAAGTTGTAGACGAAAATATATTTTACTAGCTTCTGCCAGCGACTCCGTCCGCGTGGAACTCGTTTATCGTAGTTCCATACAAACATTCACCCTGTCAGGGAATGATTTCCGGGATAAAAACTATCCTATGTCCTTCCCCGGGACTCACTTATACCTATACCAAATTTGATCTAAATCGGTTTAGCGGTTTAAGCGTGAAGAGATAACAGACAGACAGACACACTTTCATATATATTTTTTTTCTGGGATTCGACTAAATGACCTTTTTCTATATTCGTCTTCAATTTTGATCACAATAAATTAATAAATAAGAAAAAGAAAGGTTTATGAATAAGAAAAATATTGTTACTTAAATCCAACCAACCTAACCAGTTCAATCAATACCTACGACCGCACTATAAAATGTCAGTACCGGTCATGTCAACAACCAATTTCAAGACATAGAAATAGGTACTAGACAATCCAGCGTTCTTTTTTTGCTGTAAATATTCAATTTTTTTTTTTTTAGGAAACAAACGGTTGTTTACAGGATTGTATTAGGTTATAGGATATACGATTAAACCTATAGTTCCATTGAATATAGGTACAGACAAAAAGTATTTTTACAAGTGTCGAAACAAATATATTCAAAATAAGCTTTCTGACATCGCTATGGATTGCTTTCGGCATATTTATTGTAATTTATTTTACAATCGCGAAATATTTCGTCTTCCTTGCTATTTGTTTACATCGGTGACATTCGATGACTTCTAACGTCTGTTGTCAAAGATTACTCCTTGCCAGTAAAATAAATAAGTTCCATTAAAAATCCGCAAAATGGATAGGGTCAAAATGAAAATTGTCGGCCTATACTTACATATTTAAATGTATTATTTATTTATTTAAATCAGGCAACAAGGCCCATATTACAATTACCTTAAAGATTAACATACATATCAATATAAACTAAAACACACAATTACTGCGACGTGTTGCGCAATTTCGCGGTGTCAGGTAACCGACCGCGAAAACGTCGGAACTTGACTCCCTTCGGCCAAAATTCTTCCTTAGTGAAGGTCGATGGTCTGTTGGAACTCCACAAAGGAATTAAAATTCACGTCATGGCGTAATAGTTTGTATTTACCGAAATGAAGACTGAATTGATTGGAATTTAATACTTAGTAGTACATTTCTCTTAACTTAATATTTCCTTGCGATAGGTATCCAAATTTACGTCCACTTAGTTCTGGAGTAGGGATGTTACGAATATTCGCATTCGCATTCGCACATGCGAATGATTCGCATCATTTTAAATACACGATGCGAATGTTTTGCGAATGCGAATATGTGCAAGTCGTGGCGTGTTTCGCCCGCGCCTTGTACTATTATTTATTCTGTGCCCGCGCCGGCCGCCTGCCACCGAGCCGCCGACTCGAGCATGCATCACGTGATTAATTTTGACCAATAGTAAGCACTTTTAATTGGGTAGTGACTTGTGATTGCTTGATTATTTTGGCTTGTTTTGTTTGATACCTATCAGTCAGTTGTTCCGCTTACGTAAATAAACAATTAGTTTGTGTGTTTGCAATAGTGTTTGAAGACTTTTGGGTAATTTTCATTTATAATTTAAGTGTATTTCCTTAATATTCGCATTCGCTTTCGCACATTCGCACTCTAAATATTCGCATTCGCATTCGCATTCGCATTCGCGAGTGTAACAGAACTGACATTCGTGACATCCCTGTTCTGGAGGCACAAAAACAAGTCTCACCTGTAATCTATAAAATGATACAGTTTTCCTGCCGCCATTCTCTCAGTAATTGGTACTAGAAAAGCCACCAGCAACCTTATCGAATCCAAGGTCCGTTTGGCAACTTCCGTGGCGTCTAGACTAAGGCCTGGCCGTACAGTAAGAAAAGAGATTGAAGGGTAACAAACAATTACAATGTCAGGGAAGATGCAATATTTTTATTTTTGCTTTCATTTGAAAGAATCGCATGTAGAATGACCATGAAAGTATAAAAAAAAACATTAATTTATAGTCAAAAATTCCTGTTCCAAACTGGCAATTTAAACTTTCGCGCCTAAACGGATCTACAGTTCCTGTGACGTCACTCATGTGTTTCACTCGCCATATTTGTTTATCCGTGTTCGTCCTCAGATGTCATAGAGTTGTCTAAGTTTTGACTTTTGACAGGAGTGACGTCACTACGCTGATTGTTGGATTAAAACACGTTCCGTTTCACATTCCTTCAAATCGTTATTATTTTTTTAAATCATATAAAATAAAGTAAAAACGTTTCAGTAGCTATAATTTCGTGTTTTTCCTACATTTTGGTCACAAAATAATGGTAAATATATTATAGCTGCATCTTCCCTATGTGTAGATGAAAGGCATTAGATTGTGAACTATTTTATATCCTGAAAATCGTCAGCTGAATGCGATGGAAGGTAGGGGAGTCCACGCAGACGAAATCGCGGGTAAATGCTCCTCATCATCATGACATGACATAGGCCTCCCCTAAAGAGTGCCATAGTGACCGGTTCTGCGCCACCCGCATCCTCCGGGCTCCCGCGAATGTTAGTAAACTATACATACGCAAAACACGCACATAGTTTGCACGGGTACCTACATGATCAATCTCCTTGCACCTAGATTATGATCGTTGCAATTACTTTCATAGTTGTGAATAAGTAGAAAGAACAAATGACTGCAGTGGGTACATCGTATTGATGATATCATTGCAATCATAATTACATAATCAGTGGTATCAATTGTATCTAATGATTCTATTGCTATGATATAATTGTTCAGATAATGATAAATTATGCACACCTAATCAATACACTTGACTTGCAAGTTGCACAACAACTTTTAAGTAATTGGACAACAGTCGGCTAGATATAAAGGCTATTGATCTAAGAATAAACAGTCTTTAAGAGTTTTGAAACACGTTTTTATGAAGTATAAACCCTATGAAGCTTGCGTAAGGCTCCAATTCGAAGTGCTGAAATAGGGAATGTTTTTATTCGATGTTAAATTAAGTTTATCTAAGTTCCCGCGCATATTCTCAAAACTCATTGCATGTCATCTATGAGCTAGTCTCTAGTATGTCTTGACTCCGAAATTCTTGACAATTATGTGTGTCCGGAGGTCAGAGTTACACTGGCGTGGTCGCGAAGAGGTCGATAAGCTTGGTGAGTGGCAATAACTGCTGTCATCGACCGCGCCCGTTACTCGCCAAGGTGTTGCCGCAGAATATGCAACGCAGACCTGCTACGATATTTATTATTATATGTATATTAATCTTTTTTTTTATGTTTTTACTCAAATCAAAGAGCGGACTTAATCGTATTTGATCAACTACAACTATTAGGTAAACTATTAAATTTACTATTGTAAGTGAATGTAGCCGTAGGTACCACTATCAGTTTATTAATAGCCATCAATTGTCTATAGAAATCACATTCAGCTCTTGCATTTGTTGTCAAAAGTGAAAATTACAGTAAGAAGATCATAAATTTATGTTTAGGTGACATTAATTTAGACCAAAATAGAGCATTGCCGATTCCATATAAGACTACGGTACGCATAGTTATTACAAATCAAATCAAAAGCGCACGCACAAGAGTATAAAGTTTTGTGTTTCATGCAGTTGTCAACAATTTTATGCACTCTCGCCCAGCGCAGCTTTAAGTAAATATTCTTTGCCCCATTTGAATGGGCGAGGCGAGGTGGTCATGAACGAACGTGATTTGGTTTAAAACAGTTTTTTCTCTTCCAAATGCAAGTAACGCAACACGCAGCGTTTTCAAATCTTATCATAGACATATTTCTACACTTGTGAGGAAATATTCTGTATAAGTATAATGGGAATATCGAAACACGTACGGCCTTTTTGTTTCTATAAACACGTGCTCAAAATGCTATTTACACGTAAACGTATTATAAAGTATTTCATTGTTCATAGTAGTGACTGGTATATTAAAAAAAAAAAAAAAAACTGAGATGACCAAACATCTATTAAATTATTGAACCTGCCCTCAAAATTCACGAGCATTGGTTGAGAAATGCGACCAGTAGAGGAGAAGGGGACTTAGGACTAACGAAGGAGTTTTTCTTCGTTCGCTTGAGCAAATAATCGGATGAGATTAAATATCACGATAAAGAATTAAAAGACGACAAAATGTGTTTATGAACATTATTATATCTATGCTAGTGAGTTTTCTCCTGAATGACCTATCCGATTTCAAAGACTTCTTTGTACATTACAATCTTATAATCTTACATATCACAAATATTTACCTCTTTTTTACTCGTAAAAATATACCTAGTAATATTTTCATACAAATGTTTCGCTAAATCATTTCAAACCCGGAATTAAACTTTCGCCAGCCGTAAAAACGGATAAAATGTGCATATTGTTAAAATGAACGCTAACTATTGCCTGTCGTTCATGCAACCTTCTCCACATGCCCAATGACCAGCGCGCATTGGTCTCACACCGGTGTAATGTCATCGTTATGTCTGTATTATGCTGATGACGCCTTTCTCGTTTTGTCGACAGTCATTTCGCATTTCGCATCGATTTAACTTACAATAGAGAATAATGAAGAAAGGAACTCTATAATAATTTCCATACGAAATGTTCCGCGTAGTTGTTAAAGCGACTGGGAATAGGTGTTGCATATCAGAAGCACAGGGGAGCTCAAAACAATTTTTTGGAGATCGTTTTAGGTGATCTAGTGACCACGTGCCTACAGAACAAGTCGGTCTTCTGGAAGGCGTAAGATGAATCCACGACCTATCTATTATGAAGGGTCGTATATTTTTCTGCGCCAACGTGACGTTAGTTTATTTTAACGTGAGTTTAGCCAATCCTCCATCTTTTCTTCTTCTTCGTTTGTCAGGTGTTGGTAGCCAGGTCCACAACACGCGGCCATTCCTCTCTGACAGTCGCCTTCCTTATGCTTGCGTGTAGTGATGCATCTTCTGCGGCTTTAATCTGGTCTGTCCATCTCATTGGTGACCTGCCTCGTGGTCTGGTGCCCTCGTTCATAATAATCCAATTAACATGTATAGTGTTCTAGAGTGTTACGTAATATCCTTTCCACGGAAAAGCTAGACACCGCATCTTTTCTACTAGGTACTATGATGAATGAATGAGTGCCTTTATATCTAGCCCATTTTTATCGCTGGCAACCCACGCCAATTATACACTTACGGTGAGTGTATTAAATAAAAATGTAGGAATCCTTTGTTTAACTACATTTAATTAACATTTTCTCAGTTACAATGTTACATGTTCAAATAATATGTTAGGACTGAATTATGATCGGCGCTCTCACGGTCGGCCAGGCTGGGCGCATGTCTCCGTGGTCGCGGCTTATCGTATAGAAAATGCAAGGTAGCGTCTGGCTTGGCCCGCTCTCGCTAGAACGCTGATGTTTATAAAATGGTCTTATGCCTAGAGGTTCGTATTCTAATACAGCTATTTAACCTTACAATATTACTAGTGATATACCATATAACACCTCCCCGAACAAACTGAGGTCTTTTCTTTAGATCAGCTCAAGAAAGACCGAGGAAGGTTTCCTATTTGTATCGGAGGTTCCACTTCGGCTGCAGCTGTGGCAGTGCCAGTCTCTGTATCGGTTCTTCGATTAATTTTCTTCACCTTGACATATATGAGGTAGCAGGCGACCAGAAATATGATAATGTAGAGCGGTGCAGTCCAGTATAGATGCTCTTGATGAGTTATATTTTCCAGCTGGATGGGTTGCTGTTCTCGTTCAATGAGTCCAACTGTTTTGTGAAGTTCCTTCAGGTTCACGTTTTCAAGTTTCAGGGGCTGAAGCCGGTTCGACACGTTTGTTTCGAAAACGTTAAAGGTAAAGAGCTTAACAGGTGTTCCATATATGCGATTGTGAATGTTCGTAAAAGTGACCTTTTCGGTAGCTGCGCTGCAGTTTTCAGGAAGCTTCAGTAAATGTGCGCCATTTATTTTCAGGTATTCGTCGTGGGTGCATTGTATGTGCAGTCTTGTAGATTGGAGACTGATTAAGACGTAGTACTCGTCGTTTATTTGTTCAAATATGACGTGATCTATTTTAATTTGGTGGTATTGACATTGCGGTGACGACTGCTGGGTTCTGATCAATGTGTATACGCAATCGGGGTTTCGCTTTGGGTCCTGAATCGATGCTTCTTCTTGGCAGTAGTGAGTATTTCCGACTCTATTGCATTTATTTTCGAGATACTGGTACTCATTTTCGTTCATAACTAGGTAGGGTTTATTAGGAATAATAATGGTGTTATTAGATGTGGGGATTGGGAACAAATTGTAGTAAGTAAATATGCTTTTGAAGAATATTGGTATCTTAACTACGAACACTAGCCTATTATCACTAAAATAAGAACTTACATCTAAGAAATTATAAAAGATGCGTGATTCAGTCACGTCGGAAGTTATCAGTTGCTCAGGACTGTAATATTTCCGAAGAACCGAAATAAAGTGTTCAAGATTTGAAAACAATATCAAATTCCGGTAGGCTATATGCTTGGTAGAAAGAGATGTAGCGCTTTCAAGATCTGACAGAGTACCGAATAAAATTTGTACATTAATTTCTAGTAATTTGTACGCACTGTCTAGTTTCACAAAGCCAATAAATTCCTGCTCTGATATATTTACTTGTCTTATAATTTCAGATATTTTAGAATTAAGTTGATTTTGATTCAAGACAATAGCCGATAATGTAGCATTGTAATTTTCTACAAATATTTTATTTAAGGTTATTGCCTTGTTTATGTGGTGAGTTATCTCATTTGGGTTGTTTTGATCAGATAAATCGGTATTTTCGATTTCGTGCAGGTTCATCTCTTCAAAAGCGAAATCAGGATAATGCCCTACATTTTGAAAATAATTTGGTTGTCTTGGATTAGGCTGCTGTGGCCGGAAATTTGGGTTCGGAATGAACCTTGGGGCGTGATTTCTAGACGCGCTTTGATGTGAAATCCCACTCATGCGAGGGGCATTAATATTATTCCTAGGCGCGTTTGAATACGAAATTCCACTCATAGGGGTAGGCCTTGGCCTTGGAGTTGTATTTGGATCTTGATAAAAGTAGTTAGTTCTGTTTGGCTGGCTTTGTATTTGGTTGTTGTTATTTGGCCTTGGCATTTGAAAGTTTTGTGAATTATTTCGATTTCCGAATTGGCGGTTTTCATTCAAGGTCATAAAATTATTTCTTTGTTGGAGCTGGTTTAGAGGAAACCTCGGTATGTTGTATCCATAATTTTGGTTTGAAGGTTGATTTTGCGGCTGGTTGCGTTTTTGTAAGTACATTATATTAGCTTCTTCTTTAATATATTGAAGGGCTGCTGGAAGGGAATCAGGTCGCATAGCGCGAATTGTAGAGCCTAGGGGCTCTTTTAAACCGACCAAAAATGTTTTCAAGGCTTGAGCTGTGAAAAATTCACGTTTACATAAAATGAGGTTCGCGTCTTCGTTATGTATATTCACATAATTTATTACAGTCGTCAACAGGCTGACGCATCTGTCGTAAAATTGCTGCGGGCTCTCGTTGCCTTGGTATAAATTTACAAGGTCACGGTTAAGGGAATTTTCATCCCTTTGATCGGAGAAATTTTCAATTAAAACTGCTTTGATTCTTGCCCAGGTATTGGCGGAATTTACATCGATTAAGTTTAGAGCTTTTCCACGCAATTTTCCGATTATGCCATTGATAATAATAACATTCTGAAAATTATGTTCATCATTTTCATCATAATATTGCGTTACAACGCTACTGGCAGCATTTATAAATCTGTACAACGAATTTACGTTACCGTCATATTCTGGCACTACTTTTAGCGCTAAATCAAAAAGTTGCAATTGTTGTTGCACTGCCATGGTTTTAAAATTTTACAATTAACAAAATTATAATATTTATTTTAGGTATTTATTTACGACTTAAAGCATTAAAGACAAATTGAAAGTTTTTTTTATTTTTATCACTTTTCACTTTTCACTTCACTTTATAATACAATATTCTTGGAATGAGGGATAGGATGTTATGAACTGATCTTATTTATCTAAGAGTACTCACAGTATTATCAGCAAACCAATCATTGTAATTAGTCCCACGAAGGCGAATTGTGTCCCCCAGGGCGTCACAGCTTCCACAAAAATAAAATGTTCACTTTCGGGAAAAATAGTTCGCACTATAAACCGTTAAAACGGACACTGAACACGATTTTCGGTTGTCCAGCTCAGTGAGAATTACCGGCTGCGCCAATTATACACTTACGGTGAGTGTATTAAATAAAAATGTAGGAATCCTTTGTTTAACTACATTTAATTAACATTTTCTCAGTTACAATGTTACATGTTCAAATAATATGTTAGGACTGAATTATGATCGGCGCTCTCACGGTCGGCCAGGCTGGGCGCATGTCTCCGTGGTCGCGGCTTATCGTATAGAAAATGCAAGGTAGCGTCTGGCTTGGCCCGCTCTCGCTAGAACGCTGATGTTTATAAAATGGTCTTATGCCTAGAGGTTCGTATTCTAATACAGCTATTTAACCTTACAATATTACTAGTGATATACCATATAACACGCCTGTCGGAGAAGTTGTGAAATTCTCACAAAACTGCGGATCGCGTGATTACCGACAGCACGACAAGTTTTCTAAATGATAAAAAATTAACAGCAACACAATTCTAGCTTCTCTCTAGATAATTGACCTGATTATTCTGATTTATATTGAATATGGTGGCATTGTCATGTCCACATACTGTGTTGATATTTACTACCGTTTACCACTTAGGTAGGTAAACGTTTACTATCTTGCCATTATTATATTTGCTGACATTCATCGAATGAATGTTTCCCCGAATTTTCATTTCAGGGAAAATATTTTTGTCTGGCTCAATAATATTTTCAGGATTGTTATAAACCAAACCTAACCTAACCTAATGGGGTTCTACACCATTACCTTTTAGCTATACCTAAAAAGTTAAAGGTATCTGTGACCAAAAATCGATAAAATGAACATTCCGCGAAAAAATGCATTCGGTAAAACGGTTTGTTGGTAAAATAAGGGACTCACATAACCCTACATCTACTATTTTAATTGAAATACGAGAATTTTATTAAATAAAACCGAGGTGTCTACATTTTAATAATTACGTATGGTAAGTTCGGGTATGTGCGCCAGGGGGGAAAGTGCGCCTCATTCATCATTCAGTCATTTAAATCAATATAAATTCGCTGCAATCCATGCAATAAACTTGTTTTAGTGTGTTGCATGAATGTAAGATGTCGTTATTTGTGAAATATCTGTAGATCTCGATATGTTTGATGAAGGGCGCACTTGCCCCCTCTGACTTTATTTCTAAGACGAAAACGCACAGCCAATTTTTTGTAGTTGACCGTACACGAAATAGTCAAAGTTTGTGCACAATCGCACGCAAGCGTAGGCTTGGGCACAATTGGTCCAAGGTTCGACGCCCGGCGCGCACCGATCATTGGAACGCGATACCAAACACTTAATTACACGCGCGTGAGCAACTTAATGACAAGCTCGTGACATACAAGTTGTAATGGGGGGGTAAATAGATCAATGTGATGAAATGGTTTTTAATCCTTCGAAAAAGAGGGGTGTCTATACGAGAAACCGATTTGAGTGCTTTTTATTTTTATTTATTTATTTAAGAAACAAACAGTCGTTTACAAAAAAGGTTTATATAAATATTGCTTGCAAATAAGTTTCCTTAATTTTACAGTTTTACAGTTTGTACTAAATTTAATTTATAATAGATTCTAGTGATATATCCGTTTTGTATACAATATTATTAATTGTGAAAGCCTAAAAAGATATTGTGATAGGACAATGAGAGAAAATTACAGAAAAGCGGATTTTAGTGCTATAATTGAACAGTTAAACAAATCTATGTTATCAAGCTTCACATTTTCGTTAATAAATTTGCAAGCGCGTCGTATAAATATGTTTTTAGCGTAACACGTCCTACTGTGAGGAATGGAAAACAATTACTTTTTTCTGACAAAGGCGCTGATACCTAGGAGGGACTCTAATATTTATTTGATGTAATAGTGAGGGGACATCCAATATATTGCGCATAATTTTATAGAGTAGGACGGAATCGACACAGTTTCGACGGTCACTGAGAGTTTGGAGTTTGTGATGAGTTAATGACTCCGTATAGTTAGTATGAATGTGACCAGTTCTAAAATCAAGGGATCTGATAAACTTTTGTATCCGTTCTACTTTATTAATATGGATATTATGATACGGTTTCCAAACTGCGCAGGCAAACTCAAGGTGGCTGCGAACAATACTGTTGAATAAGATTTTGTAGGTGACACTATTTTTGAAAGGTTTTCCTAGCCGTAGAATAAAGCCTAGTTGTTTAAGTATAGCCTTTTTTTATAACCGAGTCCAAATGAGGTGTAAATGATAATTTTGAGTCCATTATAACTCCAAGATCACGGATTTGTGTTACTCTACTCAGTTGATTGTTGTTGCAAACGTCCGGAACACTTATTATATACCCATTCAGTTTGCATTATGTAAAAATAAAATGTTATCAGGGTTTGAATGTCAGTTTTGTCCCTACTCACCCCATTTTACGGTACTTGATAGATAGAACTAAGACGTGATCCATAAGACGACCCCGGTATATCATAGGGTCGTACATTGTCCTAGCTTATTTCAAAAGTAAAATGTCAACATTTTCGCAGTTATAAAATTGTGTGACACTGAAATCGTCGCAATATATTGATTTAAACTTTCACGATTCTCACAAAGTATTTTTCTTCAATTTCATAAAATAATTAAATCCTCGCTTTAACAATTTTGGACGTTAACTAGAACCAACAAGAAGTACGATAAACCCGCTTTATCGGGCATCAACATAGTGAAAACTAAATTTGATTGCGCTGCATCCAGCCGAGACGCGTTTTTATGCTAGAGCCTTATCAGCGGTCAACGACCCCGAGATAACGATACCTGCCCCGCTATTCTGTAACTTGTTTTAAGCTCACCTCAACGCTCACCCACAAAGATATCTTGGCGCCGCGATGCGTAGTAACTAAGAGTAGGTAGAGGTCTAGTTTCGCTAGGGTGAGGCGCATTAGCGTGCAAAAAGTAACAGCCCATGCCAGGTTACTAATATTCACAATGAGCCCATCGCTGGAGAACAACTAGTATAATGGTGGATCTCCTAGGCGTACCTATGTTTATACGTAAAGTCAGAGGGGGCAAGTGCGCCCCCGGGGTAAGTGCGCCCCCGGGGTAAGTGCGCCTTTCATCAAACATATCGAGGTCTACAGATATTATTTATTTATTTATTTATTTAATCTTTATTGCACAAAAGAACAACTTATAGTACAAAAGGCGGACTTAATGCCGTAAGCATTCTCTACCAGTCAACCTTTGGGCAAAGCAGACAAATTGTGGGCGGTGCAACTACAGATATAAACACACATTAAATATACATTTATAATAAATAACAACAATAGACAAATAAATAAAAATACATACAAATATAAATACCTACATATATAAATATATATACACATATATATATATACAGACGAAAATAGTGAACAGAAACACTAAGAATCTACGGCTCTGCTAGCAAACAACTTGCGTAAAGATCTTTTAAACGCGAATCTGGTCGAAGACTGTCGGATTTTAACGGGTAGGCCGTTCCAGAGTTGCCCTCTTCCTCTAACGCATAGCTGCCTTCTGCTCATGCGCCAACGTTGGCCCAGTGTGTACAGCAGGCTGTAGCCGACGTCCAAGGTAGAAGGTTCCTATTCCAATGACAAGCTTTATATAAATCGGCCGAATTTAATAATCTCTACCATGCAATCAAATAATCAATGAATAAAGCAAATGTTGAGTGAGGCATTTTTTGTGATTAGGATTCCATGTGAAATTCTAAAAAATGGCGTCTTATTCTGCTGTTTCATTTTGAATTCTTTACAAACTTATAGTTTCTTTATTGTTTTCAGGTCCTTTTATCAGCCAACGGGGAAGAAGGAAATTACAATTCTGGTAAGTACGAATTTGTTTTGAATACTAATGCCGTGATAAACAATAAAAAAAAACCGGGTTGCACTCCGGGAGTGCCGGCAGAAGTGAAAACTCAATAACATTGTAACAGTTTTTCGATCAGGTCACGTGACATCTTACGGTGTCACCCTAAAATGAATTTGACGCAAATTTATATACAATTATGAATTATTTAGGCGGACGGCCCGCGGCGCGTTGGGTGCGACGAGCCGCCGGCTCCGGGCGGCGGCAAACACAATACCAATTTGTTTTTGCCATTGCCAAATATTTTTCAAAGCTTTATCTCTTTAGGAATAACGTCTAAATTCAAACTATTCGAATTTGCAAGAACAGCAGACGGCGGTGGCGACCAAAATATCAATTTGTTTTTGCCGTTGGTAAATATTTTTCTAAGCTTTATCTCTTTAGGAATAACGTCCAAATTCGAACTATTCGAATTTTCTCAATAGCAAAACGGTGAAGGACGCGTTGGTATTATTACAAATTTATTTGCAGAATATGCTATTGCAAAAAGTGTTCAACGGCTTTATACTCTTACGAATAGCGTTCAGTTTTGAATGAAGTTAAATCGGCTAGCAGCAAAAAGTGACCTCCTTCACATCTGACGTCACAAAAATCTGTCGCGTATTTAACAATTTTTCCCCATCCCAAAAAGTGCTCAGCGCCGCTAAAGAAGTTTTCACTTCAAAAATCGGTGAAGGAAAACATCGTGAGGAAACCAGTCTAATCCCAATAAGCTCTAGCTTTCCTTCTTGACTGGAAGGTCAGACTGCAGTCGCTTTCGTAAAACTATTGCCTACGCTAAACTTTGGGATTAGGACCCCGAGGCGTTTAGGGCACTTTCGGAATAAACGCTAGGAGAATCATGATGAATCAATGTTAATGAAAATCAGGTTCGAGAAACACTCATGACATTCCATTGCGTTGGGTTAGTGTACATGGTAAGCATGGTAATAATCGAGTGATACTACATTATACAGACGCTGATGATCTGATATCTTCATTCTCATAAGCATTATTCCCGGTTGTGCCTTAACTAAAGGAGCCCGGGGTCCGCTTTTAAGGCCTCCACACACGTTGGTAGCGAGAATCAATCGCCCGACCCGCAGCGCGGCCGCGCTGCCCGAGTTGTAACTTGGCGCCGCGGGCCCGCGTTCGGACCGCGTTCGATGTGTGTTTGAAGTGTAGTTTCAATGTTTTACAACTTACGCGGGCCCGCGCCCGACCCGCAACCGCGACCGGTGTGTTGGCATAGGCATTAGTTTAACGAAAGCGACTGCCATTTGACTCTCCAATCCAGAGGGAAAACTAGACCTTAAGGGGTTCCTCACGATGTTTTACTTCACCGAAAAGCTCAATGGTACGAGCTGGGATAATTCTAGTTCGAACCCACGACCGCCGCTTGACAGCCGCATGCCTGAACCACTAGGCTACCGGAAAGTATAATCTGATATATCAGACATAAAAACCTTTTAAGACTAGCGCCTATCACAACGAAACATCGAAAGCTCAGGAAGTGACGTCACAGCAGCGGAAGTTATATCACTTTATAGCCTGGACTCTGAATTATACGACACGGCATGGTAACGATGACTTGCCGTAATACTGTGTAATTTATATCGCGCATTATAAATATCGATCGTTTATAACGACCGACGTAAATTTGAACGTATCTTTCATGGAACGTGAACTAGCAGTGAGCTCTGATTATTCTGGATGGTTACAGTTAACCAAAGTTATTTGGTACGTGAGTTATAAGACTTATAAGAAATATGGTATCAGGAAGGGGTCTGGTAATTTTAGCTGATGGGAAAGATCGCGTAGAAAGCACGCTGTAATGTTTAGTTTATTATTTTACTCGTATTTTTACAGTTATGTACAGTTTCTAATCTATTCTTAATATCTTCAGATGTAATATTTTGTCGTTATTTTTCACTTTGATTCGTTTTCAACATAACAGTTTTTATGAATGTGCATACTTCGTGTACGTATATTTTTAATTTTAATAATTATTTTTAATAATTGACAGTTTAATAATAAAAGACGTAGGACATAGGCAGTATCAATAACGTTATATTCAACGATTCGTAACAACTATTTTCATTTAACGATAACGGTACGTCTAACAAAAACTATTAGATATTTTAAACTAGCTTTAGCGACTCCCTCCTCGTGGAACTCGTTTACATCGTAGCACCATACAAACTTTCACAACGCATTTCACCCGCTTTAGGGATGATTTCCGGGATAAAAACTATTTTCTCCTTCCCCAGGACTCAAACTATCTCTATACTGATTTCCATCTAAATCGGTTCAGCGTTTTAAGCGTGATGAGGTAACAGGCAGACTGACAGACACGCTTTTGCATTTATAATATTAGTATGGATGCAAAACGATACGCTAACAGTAACAAAACTAACGTACATTGCGTAATTACCAGAAAATCATCATCATCATATCAGCGCAAAGACGTTCGCTGGGCCTCCCCCAAAGAGTGCTAAAGGGACCGGTCCTGCGCCACCCGCATCCAGCGGACTCTCGCTACCTTTACCAGAAGGGTAATCACGTAAAAAAGTGTAACGCGCGTTAGGTAGGTAGATCCAACTGTAATTTTTCCATAAAAAAAAAACAAAAATAATAAACGTAACATTAAAAAAAAACACGACAACACAACATTTAAATCTACCTAACGTAGGTACAATGCGTTACGTGATCGACCAGCAGGTTATCAGTCCACCTTGTCCATAACTACAACTTAGAAACGTTGAAAAACCCCCGACATGTCCATTTCAAAGTCCAATGTCTCAAAAACGGCTGAACAGATTTTCATGAAACATGGCTAAGTAAGAACACGGGATCACATCAGCTTTCGAAAAAAAACTGCATTCAAATCGGTCCATCCGTTTGGGAGGGGTGAAAATCAAAAAACTTGTACATAGTTAAGGGCCTTAATCTAATCTACGCTTTAAGTTTTCTCAGTTTAGTAACGACAATTACCCATGATGGGTAATGGTCGTTACTAAACTGAGAAAACTTAAAGCGTAGATTAGATTAAGGCCCTTAACTATGTACAAGTTTTTTGATTTTCACCCCGATACCACAGACAGATACACAGATACACAGACACGACTTATAACACCCCTCTCTTTGCGTCGGGGGTTAAAGCATACATCAATGTATTCAATACGCAAACAAATGAAAGTAGCTTATGACGTCCCTTCATAAAAAATCCTTCTCATTCGCATCGATGCCCGTACGCAAATTTATCAAAGAAAGTGCGCTCACCGCGTAATGGAAATTAAACTGTAATTTCCGTGTAAGTAAGCGGAATTTGCATCGCACATAAAACTGGGCAAAAACGTAAGAATCGATATGTTCACAGGCATGATATAAAGGTAATTGGCGGTTCCGCTTGTTTCCGACTTTCGTTCGAGGTAAGACGGGTAAAAAGTGGCTGTTTCTACTCAGATGATTTATAAGATGGCTCGTCTGGTAGTCGATGTAGATATTGTAGATTCACTTTTTACGTTTGCGTTGGTTCAGTATAGAATTACATTTATTACGGATGTCGAGTGACTTGTTACGGATTTTGTCTAATGTCGCGTTTACGGATTGGCATCAGATTTCGCCCAAAAATACGGCTCCGAACGGCGCCGGCGGCGGCAGCAGTAGCGGGTGCGGGTGAGTATGAGAGAATGGGCATGTTGCAGATATTCGCATCCGCATCGCGCAAACTCGAGTCATCAAAAGCCCGCCGCCTTCGGCGTCGGACTTCTGATAGACTCTCGTTCGCAATATTCCACTTACGCCCCTCCTTAAACAATGTACTATTTCGCCATTAGTCAAAAAAACTTCTTTTCGTTTCTGTGACCAGGAGCAGACGCGTTTTTGATCAGTTCGCTATGATTGTAATTTATTCTCAACGTGTTTGATGATTACGTGATATCATAAAACTAACGTTGTTTATTTACCAAAAGAATCGCATCCGCGGCATCCCTGGAATGAAGCTCGCTTCCACGGCTGGCGGACCGCTCCCGCCGCCGCTCGAAGTCGTTGGGAGATATGGCGTTGTTTATGAGTGTTTATGTTATGTACGAATGTGAGCGATTGAGCATATACAGGGTGTGGCCTGTAATAGGAGCAAAAAATTAAACGGTGGCTTATTAAGTTAATCAGTAATTATTTCCAAGTGGTTAAATTGAAAAAAAAAAGACAAAAAAATAGAAAAAAAATAATAAGTAAAAGCGTACGTGTGTTCTTTTGCTTAACTGGAATGATATCCATTTTGTTTTACTTCAAAAACACCAAAAAATCTTGTAAAATTGAAAAAAAAAACAAAAAGAATTAGAAAACCAAAGTTAGTATAATCGCAATTACGAAAGTGCCCAGTGTTCTACCAAGATAGTTAATGACTGGCATGCTACGATATCGAGATGTCGAGATCCATTACTTAGGTATCACAACTTCAGATAAGATTATTTCCGAATTCAAGAATCTTGAAACACTGGTACCTTTACAGAATCACTGCGGATAATACATAGAGTCAGCCCTTAAATTTATTGCTCCCATTACAGGCCACACCCCGTATATATTTTTTTTTTCTTTTTTTTTTTTTACTTACATTTATAGGCTTACAGTAAAATACCAAGGCGCCTATAATGTTAGGACTTAATTTAAAACTGTGCTTAATAAGTTAAATAAATACATAACAAAACTTACATGCTAATTCTAGGCACGTTGCTATATACCTACTAACAATACATGTTACATAGGGCACTTATTTTAGTGAGCAGGGTTTGCCAGCTATCGGCAAACACGTCGGCAAACATATCGTACATAGTCGCCTGCCTCGCTATTCTGTAACTTGTTTTTACCTCACCTTTACCCACAAATATATCTGGACGCCTCGATTCGTATAACTAAGCGTAATCAGAGGTCTAGTTTCGTTAAGCGTGATGGGTGAGGTGATACGAATGAACGCGTTCTGAATAACAGCCCTGTCCTTAAGCAAAGGCCTTACTCTCTAGATACACCCATCGGCCGACGCACCCGCAAGAATTAACATTTCAGCTCACTTTTTCACCGTGTTTTTAACACATTGCAATGCGTCGGCTAATTTTCTTGTTCATTAGATACCTATGATAATTTTATCGTCGCTCTCCACGCTAATTACTGGTAATTCTGATTTGAATTTGTAATATCAACATGAAATGCGATTACTATCGATGTTAATGCCTATCGGAAATTCAAGCGGGAATTTATAGGTACTTCATTCCACCTCGTACCTAATTTATGGATACCATTATGCCATGCCGGCCGAAAATCGAGATCGTAATTAAACATTAATTCTGCAGGTAGGTAAAGATAAATGATATTTTAACACTACAAAAACCTTACATTCATAAAATAATAAATTAGGTAAAAATGTAAGAAGCTAGTATTTATATATTCCATTAAATCATCTGCGTCCAACTTTTCGTGAAGCAGAGTGTTATTTCAATCCTCTAAGATGTAACATAATATAGCTACCTACGTCTTCGTAAAATGCTACTTTTGGTATTACCTACTACTTAAAAAAAAAGACAACCTCCATGCAACTTTTCGTGACATAAGATGTATATGCTACATGAAAATAAATAACATATATATGCTACTTCAATTACTAGAACATTTGAGGTGAGAACGACTAACTAACAATTAAATTACACCTTTAAATTACACTCGCTTTAACTAGTAACTGTTATTACAAGTAATATACGTTAGAACTTAGAGAAGTTGTAATTATTTCATTTCAAAACATGTATTACCTACCTCTATTGTCCAGCGTATAGTGACAACAGGTTTTTAAATTAATGGGCAGCTACGATATCTTGAGATTGACCTTAATGACATGTTTCTACTTGACTTCGCTTGTAAGGTGCTAGTAACCACTAGCAACATACAATTTGATATCATCAGCACAGTTCAGCTTATGCCTGCTACACATGTAACTATATATCGTAGCGATTAATCTGTGCAGACCGATTTGCGCAGTTTTATCGATCGTGTGTATGACAAATCGTAACGACAATTTGTCATACACACGATCGATAAAACTGCACAAACAGACTGCGCAGTCAAATCGCTACGATAAATCGTAGTCGTGTGTAGCAGGCATTAAACGTCTGCTAGTCGGGTCGTCAACAAGCCCCTCCGACCGAGCCACCTTGTTCCGTGCCGCCCGTGTACGTACGAAATTTTGCTGCAAACTACTGTCTGCACGGTCGGTCGGACCAAGGTCGCTCGGTCGGAGGTGCTTGTTGACGACCGTCTTTTTAGGCCGTGTTCATGGATTTTGTGCTTGGCGACTTTTAACACCCCGCTTCGTCATAAGAACGCCTTCTTCTACCCTTTGCGGTGCCCAGGGTCAGTTAAGCCTGGGAGGGTTTCGAGAAAACCGCAACTAAGACAACGTAATCGTTATGGAGTGTGGATTCCTGGTGTTTAATTTGTCTCTTAAGCTGTCTGCACAAATGCTCATCAGCACATTGACATAATTTAGACCTTTGAAAAGTTGGTATCGCGCATGACTTCACTGTCACAGTGACAACCTAGGCATGTAGAGTTTCGTCCACAGGTTGCTTATAGCCATGCAGTTTACAAAATTTGATGTTTCATGGAATATCAAATCTCTCATATTAGGTAGGTAAATGAAGACACTTTGCCCTGACGGATGTCGGAAAGCATGCTCTATTTCCAAATTACAGAGTTCTAGCAGGATTTCTGGTTCCCACTGCACTATACAATAGCTTCTTATAAAATACACTTACCGTCACGTATAACTATCTATTTCGTGTCTAAATTACATGCGTCTCACTCTGACTAACACAGTAAAGGCGTGGCATAATGCTAAATGAATAGCTCAGTATTACGATAGAATGCGGACGGAAGGCCGAGTTTCTTCTAACGCCTATTGGAAATTATGCTAATGGTGCCCGATTTATCCAGTCATGTAAATGTGACATGGTTATTCCTTTCGGCTTAATGCAATACTGTATTTTTTAGACCACACATGACTGGTGAATGAAATATAACAGGTCTGTGTTTGTTCATCTATTTGCATTCCAATCTGTCGCTTTCTCGTGCGCGGAACTAACGTCGACTAACTGGGGAATCTCCCCCTTACAAAAGACCGTAGGCTTAATAACACCACTAGTCGCACTGGTTTGTAGGTATGTGGTATAGATCAGGACAAGAACAGGTCTACGGCTCTCCCCCGGCTGTCATATAATTAAGGGGACAACGGGTTCGCTAGTGTTTTTTGTAGTGGGGCCACAGCCCACAGCTATTGGTCATGTACCCCAGAGAAGGCGACGAAGATGCCCAGCACGGCTATCACAAGACGGCGCGCGAGCTCTCGAGTTCCTCGCACTATCCGTCTCTCTCTTATTAGAACACTTAGAAAGAGCGAGATAGTGCGAGAAAAATCGAGAGAGCTCGCGCGCCGTCTTCTGATAGCCGTGCAGAACGAGAACGCAGGACAAAGAGTGAGGAGGGCTCTAGTGCGTTCCACCTGCCGCTACCACGAACTTCGAAAGTCGAAGTTCGGGTATTTCCATCTCTATCGCACTCCCTTACTCGAGTGACAGGGATGCATGTATTACGAACTTCGACTTTCGAAGTTCGTGGTAGCCCCGCTGAGATCCTAGAGCCCGCCGAATTACTTAGCGCAGATGGCGGCTACGTGGAGTTTTTAGTGGGTAGAACCACACAACCCAGACTTCCCCCGAGAACTGTACTGGTTCGCAGGATTTCTCCACGACTAAAAGAAAAAAGGGATGTGGTGGTTCCGGTGGTAAGGTTGCCAGAGCTCCCGAGGGTACGCTGTGTTGAAAGTAAAGACCTGCATTTAACCCGCGCTATCATCACGACTCCTCAAATCAATAAAGGGTCGGCCTCGCGCTTAAACGACTCCTAGAACAAGCCTCTAGTATTGGTACTGCACGTCTATCATGGGACGGCGGCGACATACTCTTGATTTTTCTGGCACTATACCTCTTGTTCTAAGTGTTCTAATAAGAGAGAGACGGATAGTGCGAGAAAAATCGAGAGAGCTTGCGCGCCGTCGCGTGATAGCCGTGCTGTTAGTGACCGTGTAGACAGTTGTTTGCAGCAAAATGTCATACACAGTAGGTCCGGACCAAGGTCGCTCGGTCGGAGGGGCTTGTTGGCGACCGCCTAGCAGACGTTTAATGATCATGACTCATCCGGAGTCTCAAGCGCCCATAGGCTACGGTGTCTACTTACCGTCAGGCAGGCCGTGGAGGCCGTATGCATTGTATTGTATTATTTATTGATAAATATTGTCATTTCCAAGTCATTATCAGTCAAAAAAAGTTTCAAATTACATGTCAATTTCATATCATTATTTTGAGTCACTATTTAATTAATTAATGTTAATTGATGTGCGGCGAGTCTGATGGGCACATTTGCGCCAGAAATGACGGGGCGGGTTATTTGACGAAGTGTATTTTCATTGACATGTAAACTTTCCTTTATGAAAATAAATGTTTATTAATGTATTAATAATTTATATACATAATAACATTTTAATAAAGAACTATTAAATTGGGTGCGCGACTGAGCCAATGTCCTGTGGCCATCAAAAAACTCGTCAATGGTATAGCAATGCATTTCCAGTAGAATAGCTTTTACGGCGGGTAAATAACAACCTAGTTCTTATTAAAAATTATTTACATTCAAAACAAAGTTTTAACCGACTGTTGCGAGCGTAGACTTGGTTGAGGAGGCACGGTGAAGAAAACTCCAATGATGTAGAAAATTATATTTTAAATCAGATTACATGTTGTTGGTTCAAGTCGTCATAGAAGAAGAACGTTGTTTGTATCCAAGCAACTCAATAACTAAATTTCATATTTAGAACAGCAGATATTCAAACAACCTTTATGTTGCCAACACCGACTTCAATTTAGTACTCCGCCAAGCCACGTGAACATTTCCACATTACTTTTCCAATTTACCACATGAACTGATTTCCGAAAGCAAATGGTTTTTATTATTAGAGAAAGAAACACTTTTGGGTTGGTCTTCGTCACCAGTTCCAATTCACCAAATGCCTGTGACCCAAATGAAATTCTGAACGCAAATGCTTGGTTTACTTATTGCCGAAAATGCTGAAATCGCTATATGATTCTCTTGAATTTTTGAAGAGTTCCTTCAATTCCTCGTGGATCCCATCATCAAAACTGGATTTTTAGTCCAGTCAAGGAACTGACAACTTGTATGGAAAAAAAAAACAATTTGGAAATAATTTATACTAGCTTATCTTTTCTGTGTAACCGATATGTTATCATTATTATCAACAAACAAACACAAACTTTAGACATTACTTCCGGGTGGAAAGTTTGTCGGATTCTTGAATACAGCATCTTAGAATATCATTTTAAAATGAAATCAACAAAAAAACGCTCTTATAAATTAATGTTTTTCAAAACCGTATTTTGCCTGGAGTATTTGGTGACAACGGGACTAATCTGGAAGTACCTATATGCTTTCAAATACCTAAAGAAATATTTTTTCAAATCGGTTCATAAATTACCGTAATGCGTAAAGGCGTAACAAACACACACAAAAAAACAGTCAAATTGAGAACCTCCTCCTTTTTTGAAGTCGGTTAAAAACTATGCCTAGCTTGATAGATTGTGTCGTGGGAATAATATCAGAAGCTCCGCGGAAAGACCTTTTAAAATGTATTGCGGTTTCATTGTTCGTCAAACAAATATCGATCGTCACCCAACAGTAAATAGATCACAGACGCGGGTTACGGCCCGTTACGTGACCGTTACGTGACCGTTACGGGGCTAACAGTTGCGTAACACGGTACAACCTTCGGTAATTATGCACGTGGGTTTGCACTATGACTGGATATGCTCCCGTTAAGTGACGTGTACATAGTTGTAAACAGACTATGTTATAATAGTTCTGACGCTTGTAGTGTAACATTAAAAGTATACTTAGCTACGGGACAAGTTGTGAACGCATTGAATGTCAAGGGCGTACATTTTTGTGACTTTAGAAACGTATTGATTTGACTAAATTGATCTGTATCTATCCTAGTTAATACTCGTAGTTAGTTTTAGTGAATATCGGTATAATACAAACGACATTCATAATATACAAGGTTCTGGGGAGGAGGTCATAATAAATTGACCAGCATATTAATAACGTCCTGAGGAGTTTATTTTTTATTGAACTATATCAGCTGAGAGAGGTCCACTGTTGGACGTAGGCCCACCCCAAAGAGTGCCACAATGACCGGTCTTGCGCCACCCGCATCCATTGTAAACACTTTAAATATATACGAAACCACTTTAAATTTATAAGAGCTAAGCCGAACCCAGATCACATTATATGACAATTTCTTTTATAAACATGCTTTTTGGATTCCTCCCTCGCACCTAGTCTGCTGTTGCACACTATAAATATTATAATTGTACCGTGTCATATCGTCGGAGTCGGTCAACGACGATATGACAGGAGGGAACGGCGGCCACGTGCCTAACCAGTCACTTCATTACCCGCGTGGCTGCTTAAGCGGCATTCGCAGAGTGCATTGGAACTGACAGTCATTTGTTTACTTACTGGCATCAGCAATGTGTTCCTTTGTCTCATCGTATTTAAAATGCATATCTGTGAATGAATGTCCTTTGCAATTGCTTTTTGGTATGAGGGTATATCGGGAGCACAAATTAGGCCTTCCTGTAGACAACATAAAATAATATAGCTACCTAATAGCTTAACTACTGAAGCTATTAGGTACCTATATTATTTTATTTATGTATTAAAAAACCAACAGCTTTTACATGTAATGAAATCTTACAATTTAGATATACTTACAACTGCTTAGCCAATAACAGGTCTCCCTAAATGACACAGTAACCTTAACGCAAGTGCTTAACTTAATTTATAATTGATATAAATATATAAATTAATATGCGGTCATAAAATACATACGTCGCAAAAGTGCTTTACATACTTGTAAGGGTGCAGCGCTGAAATGAGGCCTTAAAATTAAAACAGTAAAGACAAAACACTCAAAAAAAAAAATGTTTTGACCCACGAAAATTCACCCCATCTTTAGATAAAGAGTTTTTGTTTTAAATTAAGTTGCACTGCCCACATTTTATCTGCTTTGCAAACGTATTTGCAAAGTCTACAATTTTTGTACGTCTTCCTACTTGGGGGAGGGACTAGTATATCCCAATTGTATTTTACTGCCTTATTTTGTTAGTAGTTAGTTAACTAAGTAAGGAACCAACACAGTTTAGAATTGCTCGCGAATATGCTAGCGGGATTTGAACTCATGGCCTCTAATTTGAAAAATTGTTGCTGACTTGCTGCTAGCTAGAAGCCACATACAATACAAAAAACTAATGGCTTACTTTATTAGACTTCACAAATATTATAACAATGGCAACAAAGAGCCATAACGAAATAAAAGCGGAGATTGCGGCCAACAGGTTACTTAGTGTGTTCAGTTCCCAGTCGCATGCTTTGTGTGTGTTTGTTTGTATGTGTGTGGTCAGCTTGTGAACCGAGTGGCCTTGCAGTTTTAAGCACATTGCTTAATGCAGAAATTGAAAAGTTCCTCTCTCAGGAACAATGCAGGCGGTTTCAGCTAAGTCCCCAAAACGTAAGAACTCCTCATAATGACTCGCGTAACGAATTTGATATCTTCTGTTTTAACTTTTTGAGCAAAATACAAAAAGTAATGTTATACCTGCAGGTTGATCATATAATGCATTGTACGCGCGTCAGGTAGTTCTAAATGTCACTTTTAGTATGGAAAAATTACAGTTGAGTTGTCCCAACACGTTCGAAAAGTAACGTGATTATTCCTCTGGATTCTCATTAAACCAAATCTCCATCTGACGATAGGTTACGCGGGCATTCCATGCAGTCTTAATTGAACACATTTTAACATCCTCGACACAAGAAATACAGCTATAAGAACTATCTTGGCAGGGTAGAATTTCGCTTTCAAATCGGGTCCTCCGTTTGAGCTACGGTGCCGCATATAGACGCAGATATACTCGTTAAAGTTATAACAATAATCTGCTTCGGGGGTATTATCACTCTTTTGTGCTCGAACATCAATTTGGGTCACCCACGTGCTAGAAAACGCAAGAAACAGAGTGTAAATGACGCAATCATACGTATCAAAACGGTTCGCATGACATGACCTAAAGTGTCAATTACCGCGCAAACAGTTCCGCACTTGATGATCAGTGACAAGCACTAGTAACGCACGTGAAGTCGCATAGCAGTGACCGTTTAGTACCGTTACAACACCAGCTGGGGTATTCACTACTTGTTTTGCCTCATCTCAGCACTCACTCCTAGTGTATATTATCGTCACCGGAATTCGTAATAACAACGCATCAGAAGTTTGTCAAGACCACTTGCGCTTTAGTGAACTTTACCGAGAGGGATAAATAACTACTGAATGCATTGTAGTACTGCATTTGTATCGCCCCGTTCTGCTGATTCAGAATCAAGCGCTCATTTAAATGTAAAGGCGGTAGAAAATCTGTACTGACTCGATTTATAGTTGCCACTGTCAGCTTACTGATGCTGCACCGACTCTACCGCCAAATGCGGTAATGGTTTACACTGGTCTGCCGGTGGTGATGGTAGGTGAAATGCTTTGAATAACAGCCCAGCTATGCAGTTCACCTCGACTTCACCACCAATCCTTAGTTCTCGCCATTGATTACAACTAAGCGTAACGACGGGGGAAGGAAGATCCAGCCTTCCAGTAGGACGGTGAGCAATCCCGCGTCCCAGGTATCGTCGGAACGACGTCGTCTATTCAGATCTGAGCGATCTTCGAGCCATGAACTGGAGGGAAATGGCACAAGATCTGGACAAGTTGCGTCGGAGGCCAAGACTCGCTTTGTGGGTCGCGAGCCATTGAACTTAACTAGTTCGTTCGTTCGTCCGTTTAACCGGAGGGCAGACTTAAACTGGTTGAAATTAAATGAATGTAAGCATTGTAAATATCAGCTGGAAACAATGAAATTATCCGCAAGCACGATTAAACTCTAAACTGGAGCGGCCCGCAACTTTATTGCTCTTTAGTTGCCTAATGTAAATGGCTCCGTATGAATGGTTTAATGTTTTGGTAATCTTGGGAATTCTGAGTGACGCCATTTGTACGAGATTGCATTTAAAAGTGAATGACACAAAGGCAGATGTGAGAATACAGAGTGGTCGCTATTCGTAGCGGGAATATAGTTGAAAGATACGCGACTTCAGTGACTGTCCTTGTAGCTTAGGGTCAAAGCACTCTAGCGTTGACAGAGAGATCGCAGGTTCGAGTCCTGTCGGAGGCTACAGACGAAGATGGTTTATTTTTCCATGATATTCTTTATCTCTGTATCATATCGTTTGTACAGCGTGTTTATGAAACCGATAGATAGGCACATCATCATCAGTCCCACTGCTGGGCACAGGCCTCCTCCTATAATAAGGACGAGGGTAATCCGAACACTGCATAGGATTGTGTGAGATTATAATTATGTCGAAATTTGCAACTTTATCGTCGAAGCGACAAAGCACCTAGCCTAGGACGTGTGTTTGGTGTAAACACAAGGCTCTGCTAAACTCCTTGAAGAAGTTGCGCTCGTTAGAGTATCGTTACCCCCTTTTTCACGCAAAATAGGCACATTGGATGTTGACTTACGGAAATTTTCCAGTTCAACAAACTATTCATATCAGATGACGTATTATAATTTATTGCCTCCTCTCACACTCGCTACTCTCTCAAGCCATGACAATAACTATTACGAAACCCACTATCCGTAATCAATTTCATGACAATTAATCATCTAATAATACAATTATTCCATGACATTCAATCAGAAGCAACAAACGACCTCAGTAACTGATTCAATTCAATTTAATTATCGAATAACCTGTACAGTATTGTTGGCCGTTACCTAATTCGTCGCAGTGAAAGTTTGTACTTTTGTCTGACAAATTAATATATAGGGCTACGACTGTTTCGAAAGGGAATGTGTTTTTTAGATTAAAGTTAACTGTTCTGATTAGATGTGCCATTGTTTCTTAACTTTCGACGTTACGGTTCAATTGCTGAATGAGTTCTTTTTATATGTGTTACGAATCAAGTGTCTTATAAACATTATGAGAATAATATACCAGTCGACCTAGTTTCTAATGTAGACTTATTATATAGGGTTGGACTTTCATAAGAACTTAAATATTTTAAGGGCTGAAAGTATAAGCCGCAATGAATGCAAGTTGGTACCTCTAGTAAAAAAAACAGTTTTGTTTGTTTTATACAAAGTAATTCGGCACGCAATGTATTGGTAACAAAGCAAACAACTGACAGCTAACATTTGAAACTAGCTCTTGAATCGTCAAATAAATGTTAGCAGTACCTTGCTGCTCTAGAAAATTTTCCATAAATAATAACGCTCCACTAGTAAAGGTAATTGTTATATTTTTTCGATAAAACGGTTCACAGCACTTAAAGCTATCGCTACTTAAAATGTATGTTCTAAAATGGATGTTACACACATACATGACTATAATACGTGCTCGTCACATTTATAAATAACAATAAATAAATAAATATTAAGTGACAATCTTATGTAAATCGAACACATTCAAGTCTCAAAAACGACTATTCATGATCATCACAAAAAAAATTACCCTTACCGGGTTCTGCGGTGGGGTAATCACTAATAGAGGCGTGCGTTCACACCGGACGAGCGGCTCGCCCGAGCGCCCGGCGAGCCGTCCGAATAATCGGCCGCATGCGCTCGGTCGGTGTGGACACGCGTTGGGCAAACGCGCGCGGCAAGTCCGAGCCAAATCGACTCGGCCAAATTTAGCCATTAGTTGAGCTCGCTGAGAACCAACCACATCGTCAGAGACAAGATACGAAAAATTTATCGTGTTAAGAAAATTATTTGATTTTTACTGGGATATTGCTATCTAGCAATACGCGGTGGTACATTTCTGTGAGCCACCACTTACTGGGATTGTAGCAAGGCTTTGATAGGTATTGGTTTTAGAACGAAGGTCGAATCTTATGTATGGCTTTTCGCTTCCCGTGAGCGATGGTAAATTTTTTGTGCCTCACTCATTAATGCAACCTCTCTTAAAACAATGTGAGGATGTGGCTATTAGCTGTTTTCCGTAAACATGGACACTTCCTATAAACTGTCTTGAGTTTATTTACATTTGTAACCTACCATAGTAATGAATTCTATACGGGGTGTAACAAAAATGGGGTGTGAACCGAGCAAGGGAATATTCGGTAGCGCATTGTGATTCCAATAATGGATTTGTTTTTGAGTTTATATGTTGGGGGTAATCTCCGGAACTACCTACTCATTCGATTAAAAAAAATCTCGCTCCCGTATTTAGAATTGACTTCCCGATTACCCATAGACCATATTTTATCATGCGTTACTCCCAGTATTCTTTGTAATACGCGGGAATTACAAAACTTCTTTCACCTGTGTATAAAGAATACTCACTATAAAATACAAATTCATAAACACGGGTGTCTCTTATTTGTTTAAGATTGTAATCGCACACAAATGAACGTAAGTAAGTATCTGCACCTAAAGTTTTTACCGTCTTCACAGGTGACTTCCTAACAATAATCAGTCATCAACCGACACCGCTAATCGCGAATTGTCTTCACATATTAAAACCTCACAATTATGTCGCAAGAAAACACACAATGACATATTGTCGTACGTACCACACACTGCTTACCATATATTTGCATATAATAGAAGTACATCCTTAATTTGTATTTGTATTCCGGATTTTTACCCATGTGTACAGTAGGCGCATATTAACATCCGAGTTAGGTTCGCTTCACGATTCACGACTGGCCTCAGGCGAATGGAGTAGTGACTAGCGACGCGGGCGCGCCAAAATCGGTCCATAGACGTCAATACTGTAGTGTTCAAAAATATTTAGCGCGGCTAGTTGCATATCTAAACGGATGGAAAGCCTATCCGAAAAAAGCTGGGCTTTTGGCTCAATGGACGTGGCAAGCAACATCTCCTGCCAGCATCTCCAGACCCCGTATCATGGTCGGCCTTATCATATCGATAAGTGACAGGATAGAGCGTCCGTCACTGGCTGACACCGTTGGATAGAACGAGACGACGCTCCTATCTTGTCACTTATCGCGTGATAAGGCCGACCCTAATACGGGGTCTGATGATGCCCCGTACAGTAGCGAAACACGTGTCGAGGTTTTGTCATCATCGGTGGTGGTCAGCTGTAATTATTTGCATTTTTGCACGAGCGGAGGGAGGGTGGGTGCATTAACCGCATGCAAAAACACGCAAATAGGTGCATCTCGTCATCGCTAATAGACCTGCACGTTTTTTAGCGGAATAGCAAAGGAATATTGATCTCGTAACTTATCAAGGACTTCCGTTAAATAACACCTGATTACTCTTACCTACTCGAATAGGGCTGCCAAAATTCAACGCTAGAACACACCACAACACGGCACCAAGCCATTTAGAATCGTCGTGAATGCGTCCGCTGGCTGGATCCGACCACAACTAAGCGGAAACTGGTTACACCCTAAAATGTGGTCAAAATATTACCTACGTCCATCTATTTAGATGCATCCATTTCTCGAAGAAACAAACTGCACGGGCGATGGAGGCTCTCGATTTTATAGTCGTGTGTATAAGAGCGTTAGGCACCTTTGACCACATGTTGCTCTGTGATTTATTGGTGTGAACTGTACGCCTGCCTACGTATGGGACCTACATTTAAACCTGTACTTAGTGTTGTGAAACCCAACCTTCAATTTATTGATTCTATTGAAGAAAGCTCTTTAACGGGCGGGCTTGATGACATTAAAATGAATGGGTTACAAATGTTACGATGGCATATAGTACCTATCTATTATACGTCGCTTAATTTTAAAATACGATACTCAATACAGCTTATATACTCTCAATGTACCTACAGTACAAAGAAAGTATATACCTATATGATATCTGGTCACAACCTACTTATAGATTAAAGGATTAAATATCATGAGAAATCGTTTTGAAAAGTGTAACATCGTAATTAATGCATTAATTGGGAAAGCTATCACTTAAATAGATTTATAATTTTTAGAAAAACAGTATTTATAATTTACTCTGGAATATACAATTCAAAACAAGCTATCATTTTACTTACAAGCTTTTATTTATAGTTTCACCTGTGTGTCATAAAATCTTGCAAGTTAAATTTGACCCACTTCCCGGTGACCGATTGAGCTGAAATTTTGGGTACCTATAAGTATAGATTGGATGACAATTCAATATTATGGTACTATCGAGCTGATCTGATGATGGAGACAGAATCCAGTACTTAACCAACGTAACCCCGTTGAGTTTGGGCACGTTAGAATCGTCTCAATGAGTAGTTCATGATGGTATACAGAAAAGTACAGCCGGCAATAAAAGCTTGTACCAAAAATTAAAATTTGACTGAAACTTGTTATTTAGATTCACACATTGACCGATATTTCACTATAAAATAATAAATATAGAGTAAAGTAAAAGTAACTTTCGTAGATAATAAATATAGCTTAAGAAAATGATGTTCCACTACTATATTGTTGAGTAGGTAGAGCACCTACACAAAAGGAAAACTGTTCTCAATTTAAATCCAGTTGTGTCGCGTGCATCTTTTGATCATAAAATTTGTCGATAGCTAACTTATGCACTATAATTATAGGTAGGTACTCCAACAATTTCTTAAGTAAATAACGTTCTAGCCTAATCCAGCTCACCTATTTTATAAATGATTACCGTTCGCTCAAGCGGCATTTTTCGGATTTTATGCGAACAGCATCCTCAACTTTAACCTTATAGGGTGCTGAGGCGACCGGCGGCGGGTTGTGGTATGTAGGCGGTAGGGCTGTGCTATCATGACAGATTTAATTATAAGTACATACCTAGATTCACGCCTTTATTCCCAGAAGGGACTTTTAGCATGAATGTGGGTATAAAACATCGACAAAATGTTTGTTTGTAAGTAGCAAACAAAAATTACCGATATTATTCTATGCATTAATTGACAGCATATGTGTATGCTTTTTGTGACTCTATTTATATTCGTTACTGTTTACAAATGGTCGAATAAGTCGTCACAATACATAAACAATGCTATAAAATTTGTTAGATTATGGACCAAAAGATACCATTTTGAAGCAATATGAGGGAAACCTTTTATTTTACGTGTTGCACCAAAACATGTGAGGCCTGTGTTATAATTGTAATATTTACATACCTACAATAATAAATGAGAGAGCGAACTGTATACTACAGGCAAAATACGGTTTTGAAAAACATTAATTTATAATAGCGTTTTTATTGTTGATTTAATTTGAAAATGTTATTCTAAGATGATTTAGTCAAGAATCCGACAAACTTTCCACCCGGAAGTAATTATGTAGATTTAAATGAAGCATGCATTATCTTTTTTTGTACGATTTATCTTGTATATTATAAAGCAAATGTAAATGAACCAAAATAAAGACAAAAACATTTATTAATATTTTTGCTGACTTTTTAGAAGCCCGTTAACATATCATTTTTTCGATGTCTGAAATTTTGCCAGATTTTGTCGCTGGGTAACTATTTAATTGATAGATAATATGTCCGTTATACATAAAAAATAAGCTATTATAAATTATTTCCAAAATTGTCATTTTTTCCATACAAGTTGTCAGTTTATTGCCTGGACTAGTAGCCGAATGGTAAGGCTCGACTCGTGACTAGTGTCTATGCCAAATCTTGGGATTCGGTGGCAAATCGGATCCCGGGCTCCTTTAGCATACAACCGAGAAAAACGCTACGAGGATTAATAAATGTAGTAATACCTAACACGAGTAAATACATTTTAATGCACATAACAGAGAAGTCGAGTCAGGTCGTACTTACGACATGTTAAAACCAAGAACTCGTTAATATAGTTGCCTATTTACTGATCGAGACATGCAAATGTATATTGTTATTTGAAACTAAAGTAGAGAGAGACGGATACTGAGAAAACAAGTAAATATTGCACAATTAATTAGTAAACTATAAATAAATCGAATAAACCGAGAAATAATGAAAACCACTTAAATAGCAGACAAACCACTATCGTATTCTAACCACTAATTGAATATGCTATTATGCCATTAATAGTTATTCGCCTGCTAGTCTCGATTATAGAAAAAAAAATGAATTGATCATTCCAAACTCGACTGAGTTATCTATCAATAAATTCAAGAACTATGTGAAGCGTAAACTTATTTCGAAAGCTTATTATAGCACACAAGACTACATGAATGATAAAACCCCATGGAACTAATTGTGACTGAATTTTGAATCTATTATTCTCGTTGCATTTTGTTTTTTTGACATTAGATTGTTTTTCTAGAAACATTCTACTAGTATTTTTTATACAGTTTTTACTTTAGATTACTTTAAAAAAAATAACTGAAGATTTGAAAGTGCTTGTTACTAGGCCTACTTGAATAAACATCATTTTGAGTTTTGAGTTTGAAACATTCTACTAGTATTTTTTATACAATTTTTACTTTAGATTACTTTAAAAAAAATAACTGACGATTTGAAAGTGCTTGTTACTAGGCCTACTTGAATAAAGATCATTTTGAGTTAGTTTGACTCCAATGGAAATAAAGATTAAACTAGTCTTAATCAAACTAAACTATCACTCGTGTTGTCCATCCCTAGTTGGCCAGATAGTTGCGCTTGCGTCCGTCTGAGTGACCGGTTTTTTAACGCACAGGATAGGCAGGCTAGTACGGTGATGTTTTTTTGCGAACACACATAGCTTTGCAACCCGAGGTTTCAGTGTTGTTTGTTCCCAGGCTAGTCCTATGTAAATAGGTACAATCATTTATATAAAAGTAATAAGGTAAACGTCCCGATGGTTGACACATTAATGTCTAATTATTGACACTTATTGTTCACCACTACTGTTTTAACAGCTTGAAAGTGTCATGTATTACGTTTACCTTAATATTCTTATTGTTGTGAAGTGACACCCATTAAACTTAGCGGAGCTGTCCTTGAAAGTCGTTTAAGTATTTAGGACACATCGTCACGTCCGACCTCAAAGACGACAAAGATATTGAGCGGGAGCGGAGGGCACTGTCGGTCCGGGCCAATATGATAGCTCGTAAGTTTGCACGCTGTTCAAGGGAGGTGAAACTTACGTTATTTCGAGCTTACTGTACCTCCCTGTACTCGTGCGGCTTATGGCGTGATTATACAAAACGGGCCTACGGGTCCCTCCGCGTCCAGTACAACAACGCGTTCCGGGTGTTGGTGGGGCTGCCGCGCTTCTGTAGCGCATCAGGGATGTTTGCAGAAGCTAGGGTAGATTGCTTCTATACCACCGTGCGCAAGAGAGCTGCATCCCTGGTGCGTCGGGTGCGCGCCAGCCCCAACACCATCTTAATGATCATAGGGGACAGATTGGACTGCCCCTACTTGCTTCATTGTAGTCGGTTACATGCGCCGTACTCAATAAAGCCAAAGGCCTAATGTTCTTTTAATTTGATAATTTGGTGTTCTAACTACTAACATAGTCTCTTTTTAAGGATAATTGTTACTAACAAAAACTGGATCTTGTTATCTGAGTAAATAAATGAATTGAATTGAATTGAATTGAATTGTAACATTGTTGAATAAATCGACAATTATCTAAAAGATAAACTGATAAGTGCTCGACGGGAAGATCAGTTGCACCGTGGTTGAACTAAATATTACTGTTTAAATATTCTTTTTGACTCAAACAATCTCGGTGTAAATTCTTTATCGATTTTAAAGTGTTAATTTTTATTACTTTACGTTTCATGTTCAAGATCACGCCGATATTTGGTAATTTCGTTGTTATTTCTCGAGTAAAACACGGGGCAACAACATCAAAATCAGAGGTCGTTGTTTTTTACTTCCTTTCCGTTAGTTGTTATGTATTTTTGAGAGTATTGTGCATGGGAAAGGAATTTTAATATTTTTGAACACATTAATAAAATCGCGAATAAAAAAATACAGATACTTTAAATAAAACTCATGAAGGGCTCGAAACACGTCGCTGGTGGGTGCGGGTGGAATACTTAAAATTAGTATAATTTTTTAACTTTTATTATTTAACACCTAGAAATATTTCACAAAACAAAACATCATTTGTACTCATATGACATGTATGTCGCCAAACCTGAACTTTTCACCAGAAAAAAATCCATTGACCAGGCTGGCCTCCGGAATCTTACAAGTCCGCTTTTTGCCTGCATTGACCCTTCGCTCTACTTAACCATTTACTTAGGACCAATATGGCCGACCAACATGACAGGTTACGTATAATTGAACCGTTTAACCCACGGTATTTAGCGCAGCCTAACCTCTTCGCCATTCACAACTTCTGTTGAGGTGAGTCGATCACGCATTTCTAGTATACCACGAGATTTAGGATTGTAAGAATATTTTGTGTTTCTTTTGGAAACCGTCGGTAATTGTAAGTTACGTCCGTTAAAATCTGTTTGTATGGGAAGTTTACTACCAGCGCAGCGCCATATTTAATGTTTACCAGAACTTAGCAAAGTGCAATCGCGGTTCAAGCCCCGGTCGCGCTGTAAAGAGCAAATAAAATATTTCACAAATGCAGGATTCTAAACAAACGAAAAGTACTAAATTACAGAAGGTCTACTCCTTTAGCGTATGTCAACAAAACGACAACGAGATGCCTGAGAAGGTTGCCACAGGTGAACATCCAATTTACGTTATATCTGCTGGCTATCGGTGAGGATCTGTTATTAGCTCACTGTCACTACTGTTTTAAGCTACTGTGTAGTATTTAAGCTGATGATCTTCCTATATAAATAAATAAATAAATATTAAAAAAATACCTTCCAAATCTTGAAAAGTGATATGAAAAGCAAAACTTGCTCAGTAATCTTATTCATAAATGATTTTCATTCTTTCGCCTTTGGTGCGATATTCGGCGCAGACCCTTACAATTTAGACCTGCATAAGTAACCACAGATAAGTGGCATTTCGAGCCAGAATACGAGTGGCAAGGCCTGCAGACACTGGTTTGCCGGAGTTGTGAGTAAGCATTATGAACACCCAGTAATTGCTGGTCACCAGTCATCAGAAAAAAACTGATCTAATGGCTTGAATGGTGGAACTAATTCGCACCGCCTAATAGCTGTAACAGTAATAATTTAATATGTTGCAATATATTCTGTTAAACTAGATTTGCAAGGATGATGAATGGGGTGTTTCATAAATTGGGGAAAAGGCGTGGCTATGCGGATTGGTAACGGTACCTTGCCACTGCCTACCATATCTGTGTATTTCGTGTTCAACTAGGTTAATTATAAAACACCATCATATCTAAATAAATATAAATATTTGGAAACAATCTTACACGTGTAATATTAGCCTAGCTATATTTTTATAGGGCAGATAGTATTGAAGGTAGGTACAGCCTTATACATACTCATATGCGAAAGTGTGTCCGTCTGTCTGTAGATGAAATATGGTATAGATAGTTTGAGTCCCGGGGAAGGACATAGGATAGGTTTGGTGAGGTAGGGCACAGCGAAATGTCATCCCGCTCGAATGTGGAGCAGCCCAACTGGGGAAGTACCTCCGCCTTGCAGAAGACCACAGCCATAATAACACTACTACTTGCTCTGTAGTAGTGTTGTGTTCCTGGAGGTGAGCAAGGTCGCCAGAGCTGCCGAGGACGCGTTGTGTTGAGAGCGAGGGAATTTGTTCCTTCAGCTGTCAACACGGCGAATCCTCAAGCATATCAAGGGTCGGCAACGCCCATGTTACTCCTTTGGAGTACCATGCGTCTATAGGCTGCGGTGTCCGCTTATCATCAGGCGGGCCGTACGCTTGTTTGCCACCGTCCACCGTTGTATAAAAAAAAAGGATAGTTTGTATCCCGGAAAGCGTCCTCTAAGGGGGTGAAGTGGGGAGTGAAAGTTTGTATGAACATACGATATTTTAAGCAAGTTCCACGCGGACGGACGTCGCGGGCACAAATTAATAGGTCTAGCTGTCCCACATCGCCAAAATCACGCACACACAAGGTTGACTTTTTTTTTCTTTTAGTTATCGTGTTAATTAAAGTACTAATATCTACTAGCTACTAATATAAGATACTAGCTTCTGCCCGCGACTCCGTCCGCGTGGAACTCGTTTATATCGCAGCCCCATACAAACTCCAATTAAAAAATCACGTCAATTCGTCGCTCCGTTTTGCCGTGAAAGACCGACAAACATACAAACAAACAAGTACATACACTTTCGCATTTATAATATTAGTATGGATTTTATCACTAGTTTTTCTGCTATTATGAGTCTTCAAAGTAATTGATCAATGTGAAAATTAATTAATAACAAAGTACCTATGTATGCATTTGTGTGCGATTTTTAAATGTAATATAGAAAAAAGCCGTTAAAAATGTCATACTCATTTATTCATAATATTATATAAATATTACATGTCACATTATTATTAGAATCACAATTGCATAAGCCCTGCTGTAAGTACCTATAAAATAAAGGGTCTACATTTAGATGCCCAATGCCAGGCCAGTTAGCCATTAAACTAATAAATCCATTCGAACACAAGATCGCGGTCACGATTTACACCATCACATTTCTAGCGAATAAATTATTACAAGATACAAGTCAATTGGAAATTCTATCGCCCACATACCTGCGCACGCGGCGATTTAGAAAACAATTTCAAACCCAAGGCCCGAATGGGGCAACGGTCGCGTGTGAAAATTAGTAATCGCCATTATCAACCAACAAGTGTGTCCACTGCCCTTATTTTATTTATTGCGCAAAATATCACGTTGACGACCGGTACGAGTATAACCTGACCCCGTATCATGGTCGGCCTTATCACGCGATAAGTGACAAGATAGGAGCGTCGTCTCGTTCTATCGAACGGTGTCAGCCAGTGACGGACGCTCTATCCTGTCACTTATAGTGTGATAATAGAAAACATCCAAGGCTCAGAAACAAGTATTAATAATGCTCATCACTCTCATCAGCCAGTGATCGTAACTTTTGTAGTAATTTTGGTGCAGCGTAGTGTTGTTAACGGAATTGGTATAGACAATATCAATCAAAATTGTTAATTAAGGTTAATATTAACCTTATTAACGGTAATTAAGCATTAGGATTGAAATTCTTTATACCAATTCCGTTAACAACACTACGCTGCACCAAAAATGCTACAAAATTTCGATCACTGCTCATCACACAAATATGTGTACTTTTAATATTTGCCTTTGTGTATTTAAATATTGGTATCGTGGTTTAGTACCCATAACCCATGCCTTATTGATCTTATTATGGGGCTAGTTCAATTTATATAAGATTGCCCCATAATATTTATGAATCATTTCAAAATCAAGACGTGATGATGATTGGAGCAATGGACGCGTGAGAATTAGTAATCTCCAACAAACACAAGTGTGTCCACTGCCCTTATTTCATGGTTGAGATCATCTAATGGGGCCGACTTTTTGTAAAACTGTCGTAGGAATTTCAATCTTTTATTTTAGAAGGTAGAGTTGCTTTTTGAACGGCCTACTTTGATGCATTTCGGCCAACTCGAATAATCTCAAGTATATTTTGTTGCGCAAAATATAAACATTTGTCATCCGTGGCGGAATATTAATTTATAGACACGGTGCGTGGAATTCATAATGCTGTATTATTGTGTGTGGTTGCGTATTAAATAAATCATTTTTTTAATATTTCCTATTAGGTGTTTAGTGTTACTTCACTTTCCAGCATTATAAAAGTACAATTACCTTTATCAAAGGAGCAATTGCTTATTGTCGAACAGAAACGTGCGTCCATCAAACTAGTCCGGAGGTATTATAAAAAATCTAAAAACTCTTATTTATAATATCCGTCCAGCTGAGTCGACACCAATTTATGTGGATCCAGACTTCCAGAGACAACGATAAAAGTGAATGTTAAATTTATCATATGTAGAATTCTAATTCGATGCCGAAGCGCATTGGTGTTGAATGCGATTTTTGCCATGTGTTGTGTCTTTCCATCAGATCTTTTTTTTTATTCAATTTATGGTAACCGTTTTTCCTTGTTGCAGGACGCCAACAATGCCATAAGCCCTACGATGGCTTTACGACTGAAGAAGGACATTAAGAAGGCGTCGTACTATGTATGGTTCCTGGGCGCGCAGGAGTCCCGCGGTCTGCGGGGCGAGGAGTTCGCGCTCCCAGCGGTCCAGCTGCTGGAGGAGCGCGCTAGGGAGCTGGAACCGTTCAAGGTCACGCTACAGGTCAGTATCGTACTAGTGATTCATTGCAGGAGTCCCGCGGCCTGCGGGGGGGAGGCGTACGCGCTCCCAGCGGTCCAACAGCTGGAGGAGCGTGCTAGGGAGCTGGAAGCGTACAAGGTCACGCTACAGGTCAGTATCGTATGTGTTAGTCATTGCAAGAGTCCCGCGGCCTGCGGGGGGGAGGCGTACGCGCTCCCAGCGGTCCAACTGCTGGAGGAGCGTGCTAGGGAGCTGGAAGCGAACAAGGTCACGCTACAGGTCAGTATCGTATGTGTGATTCATTGCAGGAGTCCCGCGGCCTGCGGGGGGGAGGCGTACGCGCTCCCAGCGGTCCAACTGCTGGAGGAGCGTGCTAGGGAGCTGGAAGCGTACAAGGTCACGCTACAGGTCAGTATCGTATGTGTGATTCATTGCAGGAGTCCCGCGGCCTGCGGGGGGAGGCGGTTGCGCTCCCAGCGGTCCAGCTGCTAGAGGAGCGCGCTAGGGTGCTGTGAGGTATGCAAGTTTCAAGGTTTATCAATGTCCCTCAGTTAACCCAAATACGGGCCCCTCTGTGAGATTTGAGCCGGTAACTATCTTATATCATTTTGCGACACTTTGCACCTGTTGTTATGCCGTTTCGTTTGTTTTTTGTCACGCGCACACCCATTGTCGCGCCGAAAGAAAGTGATTTTCCTTTAAATATTCCGAACACCCACGCGTCCAGTGGGTCAGCAAAAAGTTCAGTGAAAGTTACGATGTCTAATTTTTTTATTATGTTAGCCTTATGTAACAGTAGGGCATTGTTATGAACTTGTTTTGAACACGATTTACTTTACGAGAGTATGATCAATTATCAATCGCCATAAGAGAAGCGATTGCTCGGTTTGATATGAGCAAATTGCTGTTCGAAGTTTTATTTTGTTTGATTGCGAAGTTCATGTAATGATCGCTGGATCTCTGATGTAATCTATCAATAGTTATTTTTTTTTTTCAGGTGTTTTAAGAGATACTCAGTTCTACTTTATTTTTTGTGGTTGCCTCCGCCATTCCTCCAACCTTTCAACTCCATCATTTGTAACCGATTTGAAAGTTGGAAGCCACGGTCATACCTATTTTGCCATAATTGAGATGAATGATCCAGGAGTATTTCTGCTACCTACCTTTGAAACATTACAGATAGAATTCGCATATTTTGGGTATTCATTTAAGCCTTCAATGTCTTCAAAATGAGATCTTTGCATGTCTTGTGGTTTTAAATATGTTAAGACGATGGCAAATAAATTACCGGCCTAGCTTGCTGATGGTAAGCGGACCAGGTACCTCACTTTCAACAAATGGCATACTTTGTAATACCGGAAGGTTGTTGAATAGGGGGTGTAAGATTCTACGGGAATCAGATAAATACTGTGTACTTCAATGAGAATAGACCTACATCTCTACGCGGGCAAAGTCGACAAAATCATACCTACTTATAAGGTGTTCTTTCCAGGTGTCTCACAAAGGGCTGAAGATCATCCAGAACGTGACCGCCAAGGGCAAGCAGCAGACTATCAAGCACTTCATCCCCCACGGCAGCATCACCAGCGCGGTGGTGCAGGGCGATGTCGTGGCGTGTGTGCTGCTGTTGTACAACCCGCTCACGGGCTGTCCTGTCCACGTTCACGCATACAGGTGAGAGTTGAAAAATGTTATAATAGTTAACATTATAGTGCCAGCGGTTTCGTAGTGCTACAATCATCGATAACATGCATGAGCTGACTTAAAGCATTTTCTAACTTAGTCAGTTCCTGCAGTAGCTCAAGCAAAAGGCCCATTTGGCCATTACCTACTATTTACGAGATCTATTGGCAGGTTATGGATCTTTTTAATTTTTTACAGCCTATCTAGGATTTTTATAATTGCGTGCACGACGATGTGACATTGTGCACAAAAATCAGAATGTTCAATTCAATTCAATTCAATCTTTTATTCATAAAAGCACAATTTTACATGTCAAAAACTTAACCTACAATTTTTACATTAATATTATGTCCAGTTATAAGGATCCGTTCAGGGTTCCGTTTACTAGACAGCGTTTCGGAAAATGAACCTTTAATTAAATTCTGACTCGATTCGTACAGAAAGAATGATACCCACACTGAAACTAGTGAAACTTAATTAATATTTAAAATAACCACTCTTTAAATTGGCAGCTTTGAAGTCACCTTCAACCAATCCCTGTTTAATAAACGTGACCTAATGGTTCAAACCCCAAATACTTTACCAACAAAGGTGCGGCGCACGGTTATTTAGCATCCAAGTGCTAGAAAAATATTAGGCAGACATTTGACATTTGACGGGTGAGGATGCAAGCTGAACTTTGTAAATGTCAGGTAAATACCTGAGGAGCGCGCAGGTTTTGTCTTTTAAAGGAGATGGAATTTGTGAAGGCTTAGAAACTTGAGGGGATATGTAAAGTTTACTCACAAATGCTATACAACCTATACTAAAGAATAAGGATGTAATATCCTAATAATCCTAGGTACTATTATTATAAATGCGAAAGTTTGGATGTTTAGATGTTTTTTACTCAATCACGCTTAAATGGCTCAGCCAATTTGAATTGGCACGAAGATAGTTTATAACCTGGATTAAAATATAAGAAAGTTTAGATCCCGGGTCCACGCAGACGAAGTCGTGGGCGGTAAATTTCATCAAAATCGGTTGCATCCAAACTTTCGCAATTATGATATTAGTAGCATACGGAAACAGTTAAAAAATAGATGGAGACTGTTTTAAAAACAAGCTGACTGTTCTTGGAATCGGTTACGGTTCGTATTTAATCATAATGAAGTCTTACCACAAATATTAACGTGTTCCTCACCACTCATAAAATGCCAATCAAGGTCGTAGTTAATCGTTAAGACACTTTACTATGAGTAATTAGGAAAATAGATATTTAGTAACTATTGCTTACCAACGATTTCCGTCAAGAAATTAATTTGTTCAAACGCACGTAGATACCTATTGTTTTGTTTAACATATTTATTTCATCCTTTTGTCTTTAGAAATTAAGTCTTACCATACTAATATTATAAATGCGAAAGGAACTGTGTATCTCTGTCTTTTGTTACCTTATCACGCTTAAACCGCTGAACCGTTTAAGACATAATTTGATATGGATATTGCATTTTTTGAGACCTGTGATCCGTCACTAGGTATTGGATAGTTTTTGTCCCGGAATTCATGCTTTAAAATGGTGAAAATGGGAGTGGTTGTTTCTATGGAAGTGCGATGATGTTGAGACTGTGGGAAGTATATAATAGCATATTTGCAATTTTTTTTTAATACAACGACGGTGGCAAACAAGCGTACGGCCCGCCTGATGGTAAGCGGACACCGCAGCCTATATACGCATGCAACTCCAAAGGAGTAACATGGGCGTTGTCGACCCTTGATATGTTTGAGGATTAATTAGTTGGGAGGAATTAGTTTCTGCACAGGTAGGCGCATGAACAGAGGGTTGTTCCCAAGCTTCCTCTAATAAATAGTAAGCTCCTAGCCTATTAGTTCTTATCTTACTAATGAACATCCCTTAAAGCAATTAACGAGTAGTCGCGGAGTAAGTCGTGGCCAAACGCAAGTACGGTAATAAAAGGAACTTCTGAAATAGGCAGCAAGTATTGTTTAGGATTCTGCCAAAGGGCTGAGTATGGCATTTAGCTGAATGCAGTTGCAACATCATTCAAACAAGGCTAAAGGAGCATCTTTGATGGTGCAATGAATGTAAATGGTTGAATAGTTTGTTCATTAGCACATTTAAAATGGTAAACGATATGGTACAGAGACAGAATATAATGGAAAAATAAACCATCTTCGTCTGTAGCCCCCGACAGGATTCGAACCTGCGACCTTTCTATTAACGCTAGACTGCTCTACCAACTGAGCTACGAGGACAGTGACGCAAGTTGTATATTTTTCCACTATATTCCCGCTAAGACTATAGCGCCCTCTCTGTATCGAATTATAGACTTGTTTCACAGTCTTGGCAAATGATCGGGGTAACTTCCTCGTTAAAAATAACACGAAACAAAAATATTTAATTAAATAATTTGTTTCGTGAAAAGGGTATTTAAAATGGTGTTAAATGTTTAAAGGTTTTAGTATATTGTACATTTTGTAGCATTCTCGACGCAGCGTAGTCGCTGGTGTCAATGGAATTGGGGAACGATTTCAATTGCACGGGTTAACTAGCGTTAATATCGATAAAATTGATCTTAACTGACTATTAGGATATTCGCAGTTTATCCTTGCAAGGCCCGTCTGCCTGTTCTTAAGACCACAAACTTCGGCCTCAACAGCCCAACTTCTAAACTTGTTGTTACAAAATTTCAACCATAAATTGGTACTTTAATATTTATAATAGATAGATTATTTGTAAAATTGGGTCGTAAATACAACTGTATTAAAATTGGGCCTAAATAGCCATAGCCTTACGAGGCTAAGACAATTTTCAATTTGTTAATGACATCACAAAATTGTCGTATATTATATATACATAGTACTATGTGTGGAAATTCGTTCGGGTGGTAAGGTCAGATGGTGATCGTTTCCGCATAATGCTTTGAGAATAAGAGTTAAAAATGAAACAAATTAAATGGATTATGATTATATCAAGGCCTTGAAGATTTGGCTACACCGACTACACAATGTGATTTGACGATTTTAAGTAACTACTTGAAAATATAGCCCATGGAAAAATCATGTGCCCTGACTACCCCCCTTGGGAAATACGGGTGTGAGTTTATATTTGAGTATACTCTTACTTGTAAAAGTGCCATTGTGGCCTACATATATAGATTCAAGCCTTTATTCCCAATAGGGGTAGGCAAAGCACATGACACTTATGTTCCAGTGCCAGTTTTAGCTTAAATGAGGTTATAAAAGATCGACCAAATGTGATATCCGCACGGCTATCACGCGACGGCGCGCGAGCTCTCTCGCTCTCGCACTACCGTCTCTTTCTTATTAGAACAAGAGGTATAGTGCGAGAAAAATCGAGAGTATGTCGCGGCCGTCCCATGATGGACGTGCTTACTTGCTGAGCGTGGCCTAATCGCAGAAAAAACTCAATTTATTACTTACCTAATAGGTTCTTAATAGTTCATTAAATACGTGATGTACGTGATGAATTCATCTAGATAATAAGAAAACAACTTGTTTTTAACTCCATTTAAGACTACTTACTTTTACCCCGGATAAAAGCACCAGTTCCCACGACCACGCGCTTCGGAAGCAACTATGTAGTTAGTTCCTACGATTAAAGTAACAATATCAAATCGGAATAGCATCTGAATATCGATGTGGAAACGGCTGGCATATCACGTCGCATCCGAGGTCGCGACACATTTAGCGCAAATGCCGAGATTTAGAACTGCTTTCCACTGGTTGATATTGATGCTCTAGGAAAAGTAATTAAGTGGGTCATACGTTAAAATGCACTCTTTAGGGCACAACTGGGAATAACGCTAGGAGGATGATGACGACATTAAAAACATTAAGATTATTTATTTTAATAATTTGATTTGATTCGATTTAAAGTCTTTGTGGTGGTCAACTGTTAACAAATTACAATGTGTGCATGTAATTTATGTTTTTATCACATACAATTGTGGCGTTCCATGCCTAAAGGGTCCTTATGGCCGTTTGCCATAGGGACCCTTTAGGCATGGAACGCCATAATTACTTACCTTGTGCCTATAAGAAGAGATTCGTTTTAAGAAGATTATTAGTCCACCAAAAAATAGTCTTCATAGCCCATGTCTTTGTCTTTGTTTACAGAAAAATTCAAAACTACGTCTCCGTACCATCCAAGTATTTTATTCATTTTCAACTCCCGTAGAACTATCTATCGCAAATCGCAAGTCGGAGCAAAGAGGAAAATATTAAATATCAATCAGATGAATATTTGGGGACAATCAGTTAATCTCAGGAACAAATCGTTGTCGTTGGGGGGTAATCTCCGGAACTACTGAACCGATTACGAAAAATATTTCGCCAGTATATTGAATGGACTTTCAGGGCTGCATTTTTAGCTCATAAATCACTTTTATTTGGCAAACACAAAGGACATGCAAGCAATATATAATATTATCTTATGTTATTTTCCTACATTTATAAATTATCTTTTATAACTAATGTTGATAAGAACGTAATTGTTCAGTAACTCTTTCCTTGGACTGCACACACACACCGTCCAACATTTAACTATAGTTATGTAATCTAGATTATATTTTAATGAAATGTAGAAAAAGTTAATACTTTCCTCAGGGAGCTGTCATCGTGTCACTTAAAAATCAGTGGCATTCAATACTAACGAACCAAATAATTAGCTTTAAAAAGGCTTGGTCTATAACGACGTCGGAGAATGTAATTCAATCTAGCCAAGCAATTTCTCACGCCAGCAATTATTTTTTATGGACCGGTATCGTGTTAGAAATTACCATACCAGGAAACCTGGAGAGTAATGCTAAAGATGAACTCGCGGGTAGCGGCTTGGTAGTATAATCACATACATGTTGCGACCGGTTAAGTTAACCCTCTCGCAACATGGGGTTCCGTGACGGTTCATCTTTAGCTTTACTCTATACGTGAGACTTTGAAGATCCGTTCAGCAGGTCGACCATGTAACGCATTGTACGTGCGTTAAGTAGATCTAACTGACAACTTTTATATGGAAAAATGACAGTTGGATTGTCGTTTGAAACGTTACGTCACAGAGCAACCATAAGCGTACCTCTTAACAAAACAAATTATTTTATTAAATATTTTGGTTCGTGTCAATCTAACGTGGAAGTAATAACGTCAAACTAAAATCTGGCTAGCTCAAAGGGAGAGCGCTGTACCGGCAATACAGACGGCACAAGTTCGAGTCTTGTCCTGGGCTTCAGACAATGATGGTTTATTTTTCCAGTATATTTGTTGTCTGTATTATATCGGTCATGACCGTAATATTTCCAGGACAAATTAAATGCAGGTACTCTGTGTACAGCCTTGTATATATATAGCTTTAGATTAGATTTGTTTATAACAATCCTGAAAAGTTTTACTACTGAGAAAAATTTCTTCCCTGGACAGGACGTGGGATTTTCTGCACGCGTAGCGGGTGGTAATGGCCACTTTATGGCCAGTTGTATGGTAAGATATTAAACAAATCTGCTGGTCTATTACTCCATAATTGTCTGAAAATAAAGATGACAAAATGACAGATAAGATAAGATAAGATAAGATTTCTTTATTGTCAAAGCTGTGTTGGTACATAGGTCTTATAAATATCACAAAAGTTCATCAGCTTGCCCATTTCGGGCGTACAATATTAAACTATACTAATACATGCAGATTGCAGATGTAAAACAATAACAATAACATAACATCAAAACAATTAATTATCTATGGACATAAAATATTCATTTAAATTATATAAACTTTTTGTTAACAGCCATTTCTTGAGCTTGTTTTTAAATCTGACCCCATCTAGGGCCTTAATATGTTCAGGCAAGTGGTTGAATATTTTTATTCCTGAGGCATATGTGCTCTCGCTTAGTATAAAACTAGACGGTCTAACCGTACAGACATCATATTTATATTGCAATCTTATATTATTTTTTTGAGTCACTTTTCTAAATAAATATGTCATTTTGTTCCTTAACTAATACACAAATTTCCAAAATATATGTAGATACATGTCAGAGTTAAAATGTCATTGTCTTTAAAAATTTCCCTAAGAGATTCCAGATGCCAAAGCTTAAATATTATACGTACGAGTATGCATCTTTTTTTAAGAATGAATGTCGATTCTACGTTTACCGAATTACCCCAAAATATTATGCGATATGTGGTAGGTGGGGATAAACATTTCCATAGTTCGCTTTCTTTGCGACATCGGTTGAGGTTATATTTGTCAATATTGATAACGCGTAACATGCTCTGGCTAGATTTTTATTTATTTTATCTACATAGTGCATCATAGGTAATTTATACTTTAGCATAATATACCTAAAATTTTGTACTATTTTGTAGTCGGCATATGCACTTTGTAATTCGAGGAACCGGTGGAATTAAAAAATACGCGATTGTTAACTTATAGTCTATAGTCAAAAATACTTCAGTATTTCACGGCACCGAAATTAACGCCATAGACAAATCGCAGAGTGCGAAGGATGCATCACATCTTAGTTACATCCTTAACTAAGTAGAACCCCAGCAGGTTAGCCAGCATACCAGCCAGTTAATGGATACAAAAAATGCAGAAACCGGTACTTACAGGCAATAACCTAGACTGAAACCAGAACCTGCTATACCTTTACTTTATGATAACTCAGCCGTTTATGGTAGCGAAGACTCGCAATTAAAGACAAATTATACGCCTGGGCATCTTGGATTAAGGCGATATTTTCCGGGTGAGGGTCTAGATAGCCTGCCACGTAATATCCGCTTCGTTTACATGTATTTAAAACGGGAACTGAGATGAGTTTATGGCTGATGTAATGGTTATAACAAATCGCTGGATATATTATTCGTTCCTAGGATAAATAATTACTATGGGGACAGAAGTCTCAAAAAGCGTATCCCATACCTACTGAATAGTTTGCCTGAAACCATTAGACTTGAAAAAAATAAAAGCAAATTCAAGAGACGATTAAAAACGCATTACCTAGATGTACTTAAGTAACACCAAGAAAGTTTAGTATGTATAACTGATTTATGGACGGTATATTACACAGTTATTTATATTAATGTATGCCTAACCTAGAGACTGCCGTTCCCACAGTCAAACTGTTACTACAGTTTTGTGGGGCTATGTTTTAATTTGAAGTATTAATATATTGTACTTATTAATTAAATAAATAAAATAAAAAAATAGTTACTGGTAAGATTATGTTTACACTGCATTTTTTTAAACAAACTTTTACTGGTGACTGCGTGCGAGTGATTAACTGCACTCCCAATTTCATGGTGGGAATATTTTTAAAGAAAAAAAAATATAAGTAGTTGGCGTTTGTACCGCCATTTATAATAGTTTTAAGTTGGTCCCCACCGAAAATCAGCGCCTCAGCTTGCCGTGTTTATGCTGAGCGGCGATCCTGATTAACGTTGCTCCTGATCCCGATTGCATTGGAAATTATCGCGTGCTTTGAAACGCCGTTCTGACTAGATTAAGAAACAATAAGGTCTGATTTTCAGATATATGATTCTTGACTATATGGTTGTTTATCTGATTTGATCGATACATGATTGCTTAAAATTTCCTCGTTAGAAAAAAAATCCAAAGTTGGGTTTGTATTTACCTTTTTTTACTCAGCCTACTCAAACGATACATTCTTCTATGACACAATCAAGTTAATACTATAGTATTTTATCTCATCTAAAATCTCACTTGATGAAATTTAAATAAAACTTCTCTAAATTAGGTATTTATCGAAATCTGTCCAAAAAAGCCATTCCCGAAGAGTATTACATCCCTTTTTCTCGTGCGCGGAAGGCATAAGCGTGTCTTTGTCTAGGGGGCGTGTTTGACTCGAATCAAGGCATCCCCTTAAGTCTTTTCTTTTGCTTGTTATTTTATTTTATTATGTAATTTGTGGCGTTAAATAAATGTATTTTCGTTCTTTCTTTCTTTTCTATTTGCCCATTTTCATTGCAGTTTGCGTTGTTTTACTGTATTGCATAAATTACGGCGCAACGTTAAGATTTTTTTTAAAGTGCGTAGTGCAGTCATTGCAGTATCTATGTTCTTCTTACATAATAATGTCTAGGAAAATGTTAAATTATTATTTCTGCCTCTACGTGAAAATTGCCAAATTAAACCTATATATACATAAACATAAAAATACGGTAGCTACAATGGATTTAAAAGCTACCTACAGATTCAAAATAAGCTAATTAAACAGGTGTTTTTATTAAACTTTCTAATGAACCAAAGCATTCCTTATATTCTGGCACAGAGGTCACCGTTGTGACCCCATGGCAACAATGTTCAAATCCACATATAACTTGTCTAAGATTGAAACCGATCATTTCATCTTTTGCAGTCATTTCTTACGGCGCTTTCACCTAGAATTCTGACAGTAGTTTTGAAAGTTATTTATTTTGAACATGGAACACTAGAAATGGTAACTTTCACCAATATCGTCACCTGTCAACTGGGCAAAATATTCGTGACAATGGCTACATTTGGGTGGTAAAAAACGGACAGAGTAACTTGAGCAACGGGTAACAAGGTGTGAAGAGAAAATTAAAAAACTATTCACCGTTGGGGCCTGACTCTTTGTTGTTTTTTTTTACTTCGACATTACGCCATTGTTGTAGTTGTTTATTTTAAATCAAGTGCTATTTTGTAACTCAGGATGGGTTCGGTTTGGTACAAACCGTCATATCGTAAGCTGTGTTCGTTAAGGGGCTCCCATACGCCAATGACCTTCGATCTGAATCCCTTAGTTTTCTAATGTTTTTTTTTATCTTAATATATTAACAACAACGGCTTTAAGCAATATAGTATCCCATATTTACTTCAAAGTTCATTGTTTTCGAGATATTTGGCGAGATATTATTTTTAAGTTGGACAATTTTAGGCCAAAAAACTGGTTTTCTGGCCATAACTTTTGTGTTAATTAGTAAGATTATAAAAACGCATATCAAAATTATAGGTAAGTTCAGTATGTATGAGTAGGTATGAGTTTCGGGTGTATAAAAGTTTTAATGAGGATGAGGTGTCGGGTTTTGTATATTTACAGACCTTTCTTTAAAAATGAATAATTAATTCTGTATTAACATTTTTCGAGTTATACAAAATCAAAAATGTTAAAAGGAATCAAACTTTCCCATATCTGCACCTGGAAAGCTAGCTTCAATAAACCGAGGACGATTGTCGAAATGAAAACGACTAAATTTCGTTGATTTTTGACGGGAGCCCCGCCCCTTAAAACCTTAAAGTCGTGGAAAGTTTGTCAAGTTCCTATGGAATGTGACAGCTGATGGCGCCATATTTAACGTTGGTCGGTCTGAAATCGTTAGTTGGTGCAATCCGCCATTAGCGTCGGTATTTTTTATATCCCAATGATAAGGCACTAACAGAAAACATTTCAATAATTTAGCTATCAAATGGGTAAGGACCAAATTATTGGATGAAATTCTATGAAAGTTTTCCTCTGTGACACAAAAATTAACCATACAATTCTATGGTTAATTTTTGTGTCACAACGGAACTTTGTTCACTTCTTCAGTTTGTATGGCTAACTACTAACTAACCAGGCTAATACTAGCCAAGAATTTGGTCCTCACCCAAATGCGTCATTAATAGCGTGACTGTAAAAAACATGTATTCATCCCTTACCTTTGGTTAACAGTGCTTACATGTTCATCCCTTACTTTCGGTTAACTTTCACTAGAAAGAATTAAGATTAACCTCCGAGTCTTGCATGTAACAAATAGGTCGTTCTTCATAGTTAAATAACTGCCTAACATTTATTTATATAAAGTTTTTTTACTAATATATTTTTTGATTATTGTAATATGTATTATATCAATTCAGCCTTAGTAGAGAATACTCGGTCAGTTATTCATAGTTGGATTATGGAACGCTCTGATATGACTCGCAAAACCAAACTTCGCTTTAAAGATGCGGTCCCGCGGTACGCAATGAAGTTGTCCAGCTTGGGTCGTCTATTTACTTACAATGTGTATTAACATAAATTAATACATTACGACGACAACTCTGATCGGTAGAATCATTTTAGCAGGCAGATAAACGCTGCCGACCTAGCCTTGACTTTAAAATGCCAGCATTCCTGCTACTATCGTGTTTATTTTAAATGATGATGATGATATCCAACTATGATATCATACGGATATCATGAGAAATATATGCTACGTTAGTCCGCTGCGCTTCGCCTGCGGAGAAGTCAAACACTCTACTCCATTTTATCTGCATCAAGTACGGGAAATTTTCTTGATATTCTATTCTATAACGACGCTTATCTCGACAATTTTTCGGTAGAGGTAGGGAAATAGTTTAGGTAACTCTTTTGACGTCACTCTTTGCTGTAAGTGAGATTTACCGCCCACGGGCGCAGCGCCAAATAACACTTCACACCCAGGAGAAGACGTAAAATCGTGTACGCACCGCGGGTGGTAATTCGTAAAGCCCCAGATCGCATATTTATGACCCTCACCTTCGGTTCGGGCCCCAAACACCTGCGATCTGGGGCATTCACGAATTCACCGCCCTAGGTACTTAATGTACTATTATTCTATTTAGAAATAAGTACTTAAATTATGTAGCTGTACCAAGACGCAAAAGCGCTGTGTTTTCGTTTGGCTTTTGCTCACTTATTTTTTGCATATTTATTACGCTATCGGTCAGGATCTGTTATTAGCTCACTGCCACTGCAGTTCAAAAAGCAACTGTGTAATATTTAAGCTGATGATCTTCCTAAATAAATTAATTAATACGAGCCACAATCAATTTATATGTTTTATCGTTCTTACCTCCTAGGACTAGGATATAGCCTACATAGGGCATATATGTGATATATGGCCCATATTTTATTCAAATATAAGGTAAACTTCCGATCGAGTGCTCGAGGCTGTACTAGTATATGGCATGGGCACTCTACGTCAAATACTAGTCTCTATACAATGTGTATTGCTTATACTTGATCAAACGAAATGTGCGGATACTAGACAAAAAAATATAAAAAAAAGCCAAAAAAGTGCAAAAAAGACTTTTTTGCACCTTTTTGGCGTTTTTTTTTTTTTTTTTGGTAGGCTTTTTTTTCTTTTTTTTTTAGCCTATAATTTTTATTTTTATTTTTTTTATCGATATTTTTTTGTCTAGTATCCGCACATTTCGTTTGATCAAGTATAAGCAATACACATTGTATACTAGTACGGCTTCGAGCACTCGGACGTTTACCTTATGTACCTTATCTATACGTACGAAATCTTGGAAAGACTACAACACAGCATTTTTTTATTTGTTTTTAAGTATAAATAAGACAATTACTTAAAGATACAATTCTGACAATGATCTCCTCTCAAACGTATAATGATCGGCAGATGCGTAAAATGTCAATAATTATTGACCTATGCAATTATTACATTGCTAACCTGTTAATAACACGATGAAAGACGAAGGTTAGCCATATTAGCTTTTTCTATCGAACAATACTTGAATAACAAGTTTGATATGCAGGGCGATTTACAACAACCTGTCTCAACTAATCTTGCCACCGCATTATTCCGTCATGCTCTTAAAGCGTGCATCACACTGGCGCGGCCTGCGGTGGCGGACAATAGTAAACTTGACAGCTATTGTCAAATTTACTATTGACCGCCACCGCAAGCCGCACCAATCTGTGACAGGTTTAAAGTAAGAAACTCTTACGCTTGCCACCGTTAGAGCTGCATATTAGACTCAGCAGCTGAATTAAGAACTTGTTTTAAAATGGGTGACAGCTTACTATAAACAACCTACAATTGGGTGGATAATAGTTTGTTTGACACAAAGGAATGTCGGGTGTGTAATGATTGGTATAACAGCTTTTGATATATTTTCACTGGATATAACGACATTTAATATAATTTCAATGGATATAATCACTCAAGGGACATAATAAACTTTTGGTATCAGTATAATTTCATGGCGTATAATGTTCAAATAGTATAATACATTTTTTATATAACGTTTAATGGATATAATGTATATTAGATATAAGTATTAGTGGTATAACGTTTTGTAAGATAATTAATAATTTTTTTCACACACACATTATTATTTTAACCTAACCTAACCTAACCTAACCGCCAGCGTGTTGACGTCACCCCGCTTCGCGGGGTGCCTATTTCCGCTATAAGGGACACAAGCTAACCCTAACCTAACCTACAATTAATACCATTGTTATAATTATTTGTCGTTTTTTTACTGCGGGGGGTTATGCCAATAGTACATTAAACCAACTGAGTATTATATCGAACAAAGTTATATAATATGCGATCTACAGTCCGTCTTAATCCCTGAATCGCGCTATCGAGATTTTTCCTGCGATGATGATTTTCGGTTGGCAGATTTTCTTTTTATATCATAGATATGCAGCATTTGGCTCTTTCTATGCAAGGGGAAAAAAAGACGACCATATGCAACCTGGACGCAGACCATTAAAAGCGACCTGAAAACTGTTAACGCAGCACCGGAGACAACCCACAACCATACTTTGTGCAAACCAAGAAGAAGAGAAGATTATTAGATAAAATGAATGAATGAAGCATCAGTGGTATTACATATGGATCCTTCTAAACACCCGTCTTGAGAGCCTGAGATCTATTACAACTTACGCAGTCAAAGCAGGTCAACCTCACACTGGTTCGCGCAGGCTAGTCGGCAGTTGCTGTAGTGAATAGCCAAGATGGCAGGTTGCTTACTAAATGTTAGGGGCACGAGTGCATTCCTAATGTTAGTAAGTTCAGTGTAAATGTCAGAGACATCTGAAAGGTGTCTGGAAACTTGTTGTTTTTGATAACATTTTTAAGCCTTGACATGTAAAAGAGCACTTATGGCCTACTTGCAAAATATATAGGTAACATTTGTATAAGTTTACACGTCATTTACATTTATTTATAGAATATTTACTAGGTATACCTTTATAATTCAAAATTACTAATAACCTAAGTATGGTTGAGCATATATGAGACCGACTAAAACACCGATAAAACAGTAATTGGAATTGAATCTTCTACTTCGGAGTTGAATAATGAACTGTAAAACTAAAACTAAGCATTAAGTCCGCCTTTTGTACGATAAGTTGTGCTTTTGTGCAATAAAGATTAAATAAATAAATAAACAACCCTAGATCTTCTAAATTGTTGAAATGGGGGTAGAAGTTTGTATGGTATGTGCAAGAGGAACAAAAATATAAGTTTAGCTGTCGATTCTCAAGGAAATTTCCAGATTAAAATGTGATGTCTTAGAGATATCCACACTTAGAAAAGTTAAAAAGAAGAAAAGTTAAATGTTATAGTCTATATGACATTATCGTATATATAAAAATAATAAATTTCGCTCTACCTGTTTCAATTGCTTTAATAGTACATATAAATACTTGCAGCTTCCGTTAAACAGTTAATTTCAAAGTGAAAACGACGCGTCAAGCAAACTGTATCGTAAAATGTTGGAAAACGTGGTACTTATTGATTATTCAGATCATAAATCCATAAATGGCAGCAGCCTGTTGCGATTCACAACTTGTTTCAAGTCACCTCACCAAACACCGGTATATATTGACACCGAGTTTGTATTAACTACAATATACGTAATCCAAGACAACATGAAAGTAACCAAGTGACGAAAATTTAAGCTGAATCTTAAGAAAAAAAGTTCGCTGTTAGTATACCTACGTTGCTATTCTTCTGCCATGCATGACTGTGACTGATTGAGGTTTTTTAGAGGAATATTTTCGGTGATTTTCTGTTCAAGAATACAAGGGAGATCGACCTTTGCTCGGTGTCGTGCATGACAACCTGGACCTTTGCTGGGTGTCGAGCATGACAACCTGGATCATTGCTGGGTGTCGTGCATGACAACCTGGATAAAACGAATTTTCCCGAAAAGACCAAGATCTCTCAAGATAGATCGATTTTTCCTCAAACCATTTCCAATCTGAACGAAATCGTTGGAGCCGTTTTCTAGAATTCATTTACTAACAAATACATATCTAAATGTTGGTCCTTTAATTATTATTATTATTATGAGCCTGTGGTGTCCCACTGCCGGACAAAGACCTCACCACTCTTTTTCCAACCCTCTCGATTTTGAGTAGCTCGTCACGCCATCGCCGACGGGGTCTGCCGCGGTCGTTTGATAAAGTACGATAATGTTCTGAGATCATTGTATGAATATTTTGTTACAATTCCCGGCAAACAACTTGAGCAAAGGCGAATTGCACGTGCGAGCTGCCCCCCCACTTCGTCCCGCATGTTCAAGTTGATTGCCGGGAACTGTACACTGCACCTCCTTATAGTAGTTCGCCTCAATCAACTTTTGCATAAAAGCGTTTTGAATATCAGCCTTGCACCGCAATCTCATCGTGGTTAATTTTCTGATCAAACTTTCGAACAGGTTCCGATGGTTCAATTAAATAATTAATGGTACGGTAACTAAACGGCTGTTTATTATCGTTTCGCTACTGCGGTACATTTTACATCTTTTTAATGTTCAATCAGTTTAAAAAGTACCTCTACCGTTTTGGCTGATGCAGGCCTTTAAAACGTTATAAAATGAACCGGAATTATAACGGTATATTCCGTTAGTGTTCGAAAATTACGTTATAACAAAACCAATATTCTCCATAACGATATAAATACCGTAACAGAATGAATAACAGAACGATATAATAATTATAATAACGTTATAATATCGTTTTAAAATGCGAGCCGCGCGCTACGGCTGCGCCGTTGCCGCTCTGTGCCAATGCCAACATGCCACCACGTGGGCCGTAGCGCGACGTGCGACGTTGCCGTTACGTTGTTCTAGCTTCTAAATCTTATTAATGCTTGTTTACCTCGATCATTTGCAAATTGGTTGTGAATCGTGAATATTTGGTTGGTTGCGACGATAAATGGCGGAATAAAAATGGGACGCAGGAAACGCAACGCTGTCCACAGATTCGTGGACTTGCTCATAAATAAAAAGAAAGAGTGCCAATCTTAATAGCCCCTAGGTATACACTATTACAATATGTAAGAGGGTCAATATTTTTCTATGTTAATTGTTTGTCTCCTCACTAAATCGCAGACTCCCAGTATTAGGACCTATTCCAAACAAGCGCTACGACCGACGGTGTTGCCGTGAGCAAAAAATTATGCATAGGTAATTAGGTATGTTGGTATGTGCTTTTGTTCATTAATCGTAATAAAATTAAAATATACTTTTAGTTTCCGACATTTTATTTTATTTTTGATTTAGAGCCATTCCGAAAACGACAAGTTAAATAAAATCTGATTATGAAACCAAAGAATGTGTGAATTTTCGATTTCGGTTCGCCATAATCTGTCTAGATAGGCTCACGATAGATAGGGGAGACCAAGGACGGTTGGTACACATAAATATATATCGATCCTCCTTTTCTTACGATTCATCCTCCTTTTCTAATTAATCCTTAGTCACTAAATATTTATGTAAATAACTAGCTGTTGCCAGCGACTTCGTTCGCGTGGAACTTGTTATGGTCTTAGAAAAAATATTGCTATTAAATTATGTTCGGTGCAAGCTATTTATCGCTGTCCCAAACACACTTCTACCATCTTAAAGATATACAAAAACTATCCTATATCCTTCCAAGGGTCTCAAATTATCTGTACGGGAAATTTCATCTAAATCCGTTCAGGGATTAGACCTACGTAAAAGGTAACAGTGCGATGAGTTCGTTAGTTTAAATTGATAAATCTAAATTGAAACCTTCGTTTTTACAAACATAAATATCTGAAGAATCATCAACAGACGTTTTCATACAGTATTAAAGAAAAATATATTTTTATATGTCTACTAAGCTACATTACTGTTATAATAATAAATACCCAATGTTGATTAAATCTATTCGATTCTGGGAGCATCGCAGTTCTAACCTAACCTATCCTACATTTCTGGTAACTGTTCAAATCTGTAAGTCTTACTTTAAAAAAGGTCTTGCTCTCTATACAACCTTCAAACCTTTTAACTCTCTTAGGAGATGAATAAAAAAAACGCTGAAATCGTTTTCTAATCATTAAACAAACGGTCCATAACCTAAGTAATAAATCTATTATTTTAAAAATATCTTGCTCTTCGTATAAACTTTGAACCCCCTAGAAACCCTCTTAAGGTATGAATTTCAAAAACATTGAAATGTATTTTTTAGTTTTAAACAAACCGTCTAAAATCGTAGTTACACTAATGTTTTACTTTAAAATTGTCTTGACCCTATACGGCCTTCGAATCCCCTTTAAATTAAACACTCTTAGGTGATGAATAAAAAAATCTACTAATCTGCTCTCTCTATTTTAAGACCAAAATTAAAAAATCTTACTTAAAAAATGACTTTTCCCTCCATATAAACTTTGAAGCCCCATTAACGCCTATAGGGGATGAATTAAAAAAAAACTCTGAAATCAGTTTTGTTGTCTTTTAACATACAGACTAAGACTGACATTAGAAATATCTTACTATATTTTCTTGCTCTCCATATAAACCTTGAATACCGTTTTAACACTTTTAACCCCCTTAGGGGTGGTATTTTTCCAAGACGATGAAAGGATTTTTTTTTTCTAATAAGTAATCGTACCATAAAGTTGCCCATCTCTAGCTCAAAAAAAATGTTTCTCATCCTAATCTTGCATAAGTACCTTTTTAACCCCCTTAGGGATGGAATTTTCTAACACGTTAAAAGTACTAACTGTTTTTCTATTCTAATAAGTAATCTTTCTACAACGTTTCAAATCTCAAGCTCAAAAAAAGTGTTTCTCATACAAACCTTTCATGCCTATTTAACCCCTTTAGGGGTGGAATTTTCTAAAACGCTGACAGTCCTTTTATGTATTGTATTTAGTAATCTTTCTACAAAGTTTGAAGTTTCTAGCTCAAAAAATAAAGTTCCCTCCATACAAACTTTGCACCTCTATTTAACCGCCTTGGGGATGAAATTTTCTAAAACACAAAAAGTACCTTTTTCTATTCTAATAAGTAATCTTTCTACAAAGTTTCAAGTCTCTAGTTCAAAAAAAAATGTTTCCCCCATACAAACATTGCACCCCTGTCCCCCTATTTAACCCCCTTAGGAGTTGAATTTTCTAAAACGCTGCAAGAACTTTTTATGCATCTTAATAAGTAATCTTCCTACAAAGTTTCAAGTCAATAGTAAAAAAAAAAAGTTTCCCTCATACAAACTTTGCACCCCTATTTAACCCCCTTAGGGATGGGATTTCCAAAAATTCCATCTTGTCCCTTCTTTTTAGTCCCAGTAGTTTCGGCTGTGCGTTGATGAATTAGTCAGAAACATTTGATGCAGGCATTTAAATTATAAATAATTTACCATGTTATAACAATGCCATTAATATCTGGGGGCACGGCAGTGCCCCCGCCAAGTCAAGCGCGAAGCAAACACTGCCGTACCATCCTTTACTGGAACCATTTCGCCACATTTTCAGGCCCCTATTTGAGAACCTCTGGATAAGACCAGAATGCAGAAATTTTCGTCATCCAGTAAGCTATAATCACATACTTAAAATCCAAAATTTCAAGTCTGTAGGTCATTTAGTTCCGAAGTTAAGCGAAAGCAAAGTTTCGCATTTATGACACTCACTCACTCATGATCATCAAAATAGAACTAGTAATTCCCATAAACTCAGAGAGCTGAAATTTGGTACACTTAGGGTTTAATGGCCACATAAAGGGAAAATTATAAAAAAATGCTATTTCAACCCAGTTTTCTAGATACACCAACTGTATACATTACTTTGTAATCCTATACAAATATATAGGATTACAAAGTTACATTTGCAGTGAATGGGAAAATTCAAAAGCAAGAATGGGCCTGCATTCATAGTTTGTATGTATGGATATCACATTACCCTAGAAAAAGAAGTGAGATTCCATAAAAAACACTCCATGTAAAAAAGAGGCCAAGTCTCGAAACTCGTCCACCGTAAAAAGTTGTGAGATATTTCGTAGAGCCAAGTTTCAGGCATTCTTATTAATCTTTATTTGCTTGCTAAATAAAATTTTGTGACTTGGCAATCACACAATACTACATAATTTTAGGTAAGTATGCAAAAATCTATAAATACAGTTAAGTTGTGTGATTGCCACGTTGCAGAATTTTATTTAGCAAGCAAAAACATTCCATGTAAAAAAGAGGCCAAGTCTCGAAACTCTTCCACCGTAAAAAGTTGTGAGATATTTCGTAGAGCCAAGTCTTAGGCATTCTTTAATCTTTATTTGCTTGCTAAATAAAATTCTGTAACTTGGCGATCACACCACTTTCCTGCATTAATGGATTTCTGCATACCTAATGCTATGTAGTATTGTGTGATTGCCAAGTCACAAAATTTTATTTAGCAAGCAAATAAAGATAAAAGAATGCCTGAGGCTTGGCTCTACGAAATATCTCACAACTTTTTACGGTGGAAGAGTTTCGAGACTTGACATCTTTTTTAGATGGCATGTTTTTTATGGGATGATGCATTTCCGATTAATGAGGCACAGAGTAGCTAAAGACAATCTGATTTGAAAATTATTAGTCAGGATATTCGTATCAGGCTACAACCTGCGCCGACAAGCCGAGCAAATCGAAAAATTCTCTATTTTACTATGACGTCGTGCACTCTAACAAACAACCTACGTTACGTAATCACATCGCTTACATTGCACGAGTAGGCTATACTGAATGCGAGAAAGGGGTAGCCTATAACGTTATTACATTATTATATCGGTTAAAAAAGTATCGGTTTTATATTAATGGTTTAGATTTATAACGTTATAATGGATATCGCTATACAGCGCGTCAAATATCGTTTTCGAGTATAGCGGTTTTAGGAATAATAACGTTATAAAAGATAGCGCTATACGAAAATAGCGCTATTTAAAGGCCTGGGCTGATGTTCTTGAATTTCACCGAATCGTTTAATGAATGTTAATGCAGGGAATCGATTCTGCAGGTTTAGCGGTACCACCTTCGCAACATGAAGACCACTGTCTATAAAATTAGCGATTGGCGATTTCACAGGGCGTTCTGTATTTTTTTACTTCTCTCTTCTGCTTATTTAAGAGCTAAGCTCTTGTCAGTGTAGCTCAAAGTAGGCCCTCCATTTACTCCGATCCCAGGCAACCTCTATACGACCTAACATCAACTCTTTTTTTGAGCTGCTCTATGTAGTCTATCCTTTAAGTCTATTACAGACTAGCACACGGCTGTGTAAGGTAATGTTGGAGCGGCATACATAGGTACATACAAATTACTATAACAATAATACAAGCTCAACCGTTGTCTAGTTTAGTGTGTCGTGTTGCGAGATGAATGACATTTCTCATGTAGATCAAGAGCTCCGCCCAGGGAGTCTGTCCTTGCGACTGACGACATACTATCGTTAGGACAGATAATAATATACACGACTATTAAGACGACTGTACTAAAATGTTAGTTCGATGTGAAGTGCTTGTGCTCTTCGCCCGTGTTTCCGATGTTTATCAGAAATGCACGCGGCAATCCCGCTTAAAGCATCCTGAAGAAGAACTCCTGAAGTGTTCGAAACGTGTCGCCTGTCGTGACATTTAATGCGTGAAACCGTGGATTTATTAGTAGTATTTTAGACATTACTCACGAAAGTTTAAATTCGATTTTTTTTTGTTTTTTTTTTTTTTGTTTTTTTTTTTTTTGTTTTTTTTTTTTTTTTTTTTTTTGTGCGGACAATCTTACACAAATCGACCTAGTCCCAAACTAAGCAAAGCTTGTACTATGGGTACTAGACGACGATAAACATACTTATATAAAGATATAAATACTTAAATACATAGAAAACATCCATGACTCAGGAACAAATATTTGTGCTCATCACACAAATAAATGCCCTTACCGGGATTCGAACCCAGGACCTCTTGCTTCGTAGGCAGGGTCACTACCAACTAGGCTAAAGCGGTCGTCTTTTAATGAATACATTTAGAAAGAATGTAATTAATGTCTTTATTATTGAAATAACGAACAAACCGAAACGAATGTATACAAATTCTGCATCTTTTTTGCCTCTTGAACCTTCGAAGTCTTCGTATTCACGGAGATTTACTCTCCAGAGGGGTAATTGCGTAACTTTTCGAACGAGCGTTAGGACAAATCCACTGACAATATCCGATACAAAAAAATCACATAAAATATCTAACGTAGGTACAAAGTGTTTCACAATCGATCAGCTGCTTAATTTGCAATAATTATTAGTATTATAATCTACTTATCACAGCCTAATGGTACACTCAAACTAGAGCTACACATTAGGCATTTCCTGTTCAATCTATGAGTTCGGCCTCACATGCGAATGCGCATACCACTTCGTTGCGCAACAACCTGCGTGACAGCAGCCTTGTCAACCGTTCAACTTTGACATTCGCACTCACGCGCCGCGCTGAATGCCGTGCAAAAAATCTAGCCTATATCCGTCTCGATAATAATTTGGCGTACATTTTAAGAGGATTTAAAGTTGTTTCGTTCACGGCAGATTCAGGTTTAACAGTGTCGCTTTTGGTTGCGGGAGTCCGCTGGATGCGGGTGGACCGGTCCCTTTGGCACTCTTTGGGGGAGGCTTTTGTCCAGCAGTGGACGTCTTTTGGCTGATATAATGATGATGATGATGAGTGTCGCTTTCGGGCGCTGTATGTGTGAGGGCCGGTTTACACATTGATTAGCGATTAGTGCGAGTCCATACGTTTGCCGCATGTGCGAGTAGCTTTTGTATGGAACCCGAAGTGTGCGGCGAGCCTTGGGATAATCATTTTCAGTATGTTCTGCTTGCTCTGCTGTGTCTACGCCTATTAGAAATAATGTATTAGCAACCTCAACGACCATTATTCTGTTCCTAAACCTGTGTTTGAGGAAGAAGTTTAGGTTAAGAACTTCATGCTAAATAGATTAATGTTACTACTAAATAGGGCTGTAGACTCGAAATTTATTATTACTTCAAACGAAAGAATGCAAAAAATATGCCTAAAGACGATATCCCATTCAAATATTTCAAAAAATTACGAAGCTAATTTGAATGTTGCTTGTTAGAGAGAGAAAACGCTAGGGGATCGTGACGTCACGATCCTCGAGCGTCATAGTAAATGGCAATCGTTTCATATGCGTTTTGCGGAAAAGGGACAGAATACACGCCCTCTTCAAACTTTGGACACTTATAACTTTGTGATTGTTTAACCTCTTGCGTTGCTTTTTTCTCCATTTGACTACAAATTAACCCTTTTTCAAGAGAACAAATCATTATTGATTATTTTATTTCGTGTCTATACCCCTATTGCAAAATATGCCTCCAAATCCGACTACACCTTCTGAAAGTAGGGACATTAAAATTTTAAGTCGGTTAGTCTTAATTGTTATTCGTTCAAATAAATCTACAGAAACCATGACAATGTCCGCCCCGGCTTAAATGTGCCTAGCCAACATCGCTACACGATCTCTATTTGGCAATAAACATACCAGCCATTGATATTCAGAAGGGCAAACGACACGATTCTAGGTACAATTGCCCTCGTTACTACATAGTAATTCGCGGTGTAATAACAGTGATTGATATTCGATATCTCGCCGCGCGGCGTGTATGTAATTGTCGAGCTGATTGTACTGGTATTACTATTTGGAAGTAGTGCGAGACGATTGTTGGAATGAAAGTGATTGGTTTTTAACCGACTTCAAAAATAAGGAGGTTCTCAATTCGGTTGTATTTTTTTTTTATTAAAGGGTTTGGAAGTTGATAGTAGTTGTATCAGCCTGTCGGTTGACTGAAAGCATAGCGCGTCATGTGACAATGACCTGGTTTTACAAATTTGAATGGAAATGGTCTCTTAGATATGTTGTATGGTTTCTCATTAGTTAGTATTTTCAAACATGGTTAAATTCCTTGTACCTACATGGAATATTAATGAGTTGCTCGTACCTTGTATGTGTCATTTTATATTAAATTTACTTCTAGCTGCTATGGTGAAGACACCATTAAGGCTATATTTGTTGCATTTCACGACGGTGATTGGGCGCGTTCCTATATCTGGGGGCACGGCAGTGCCCCCGCCAAGTCGTTCATAATTTGTATGTATTGATATGTATTAATAACACAATAACCTACAAAAAGAAGGGAGGTACTTTAAAAAAAACATTCCATGTATAAAAGAGGCCAAGTCTCGAAACTCTTCCACCGTTAAAAAGTAGTGATATTTCATAGAGCCAAGTCTCAGGCATTCTTATTATTCTTTATTTGCTAGCTAAATAAAATTTTGTGACTTGGCAGTCACACAATACTACATAGTTTTAGGTATGCAAAAATCCATAAATGCAGTAAAGTTGTGTGATTGACAACTCACAAAATTTTATTTAGCAGGCAAATAAAAGATAATAAGAATGCCTGAGACTTGGCTCTATGAAATATCTCACAACTTTTTACGGTGGAAGAGTTTCGAGACTTGGCCTCTTTTTTTTCCGTCCGCGTGGGACTCGTTAATATCGTAGCTCCATACGAACTTTCACCCCCCATTTTAGGGAAGTGGGGGGGGTTAGAAAGAGACAAAAAGTAGCCTATGTCACTCTCCATCCCTTTAACTATCTCCACTTAATAAATCACGTCAATTCGTCGCTCCGTTTTGCCGTGAAAGACGGACAAACAAACACACACATAGGTACACTTTCCCATTTATAATATTAGTATGGATTATGACGTTAAAGTCTTTGTGAAATGCAAAAAGTATGCTTGCATAATTTAAGCGTGTATAAATAGGCACGAAACAATAAAGAGTAAGTTCAGTCAAAAAACGCAAGTACATAACTATCTACTATAACGAGATTAGGTACCTATAGTATTTTTTGCTGGACTTCGTTGGACAAAATGTAGACTACAGAGTTTCGTTCTTATAATACCTATGTCAAGTTTTCAATCCGCACTACTGTCCGTGCCATCTTTACATTAGAGAAGGGTTTCGTTTTAAAAATACCTCGTTCATTTTCCGAAGCGCTGTCAGCAGCGAAACGACATATACATATACCCATATCAAGAATGACTGTTTCAACTATCATGTTCTAATTCTTTCCTTTTCCCCCAGATGTGACTCAGACCACACAGCAGAGATGCTGTACACGCATCTCCAAGCCCTGATAGAGCGGCCGGAAAACCAGAAGAAGTTCGCCGACATAGAGCGAAAATTACAAATGAGAGGAGCTCTACCAGTCACTAAGAAACCTCCAGACTCTTCCTTGGGCAGTGAGGTGTCCAGAGAGTCAGATTCTGGCAGTAACGAGGAGAGATGTGTGGCAAATTTGTATGACAGTTTGGCGGCGGAGTTGAAACAGAAGTTGTCTACAGGTAAAAAGGGTCTAGGTCAGTCTCAGTTTTCAGTTCTTTGTAGGTAGTTGCTTGCGCCTGCACTGTGTAAACACGTATGTATTCAAATGTAGTTCATTTATTATGGAGCTTTAGATATTTCACAGCACTAGAAGAATAGCTTTTTTTAGTTTATTCAATCCACGATGAAGCACCTTTAACGTAATATATCAATGCTATAGAAAAAAAAAGAATTAAAATAAGTACAGAAAACTCCCAATGAAAAGACTAGGCGCATTGTCGCGGATCGAACTACACGTATTTCTAAACATTAGAATTTCGTAGTATATGTATGTAAAACTATTTTATAATATCTCAATGGGATAAGAAATTGTATTCATAGCAATAGTATATGGCAATATTAAGTTTTGTGTGGGTAATATAAGTAATTAAGTATTACATTAAGCTACTTCTGTAGCTGATAAATACCTGTGGCAAATACCTATTCAATTTCACTCTTATTTAACCCATTCAAGGTCCATGATGGCACGTAAGTATGGATCACAATGGATATAAGAATGATTTTCGTTTTATATAAGGAATAATTCTGTTGCGGCATGTAACATGTGATGTTGCTTGGCCTTCAGTGGGTTAAATTTCAATAAAATAAATAAAAACTTAAGTAATATAAAAATTGAATAATATTCCTCTAATTAAAAGGTTTGGACCCCTCGCGGGTAAAGGCCTCCTCCAGTTTTTCCATTTTTCCCTATCCTGCGCAGTTTGGTGCCAGTTTCTTGCTAGTTTTTGTATGTCGTCCGCCCACCTTGCGTTTGGTCTGCCAAGTCGTCTCTTTCCTTTTGGCCCGGTCCATAGCGTGACGATCTTTGTCCCTTTTTCTTCGTGCATTCTTGCCAGATGCCCGGCCCACCTCCATTTAGATTTTAACGCATACTCTAAGGCATCTATGAATTTTGTTTTTTGACGTATGTTTTCATGTCGTATTTATGAAATATTTTTATGAAATAATTTATATTTTTTATTAAATTAAAGCAATATATTTATTATCAATTAATTTATTATTAATACATATTTAAAAAAACTAGCAATAAATAAATAAATTCCAGAGCGCTTTTATAGAATCTATACAGCCATACACTGCATAAGCGCTTGCCAAACCTCAATTTAAACACAAAACCATCTAACTATATTAAATTTCAGGCAATGTTTCAGGCAAAAGCCCAATTCTCCTACCGCCACGTGATTACGACACGGTGCACAGACAGAAGGGGAACTTGAGTAACATTGACACCCGTCGCTGCCTGAATCAGAACATTGTGGGGGTAAATGCGAGACGCAAGCTGGAGTCGTCCGGGGGAAGTTCGGGCATCGGGAGCGATCTTGCCCCGTCGCCGGAGAGGAACGAGTATACGAGGCAGCACGACAATCATAGCACTAGCGGTAAGTTTAACGGTACAACATCTGTAGAGATAGAATCCTTAGGTATCCATACTTCTAAACCAGTGGTTCCTAACCTTTTTAATAACGTTACCCCGTAACCTATTAGGGAAACTGATTTTACCCTTAATTTTAATTGCAACAAAATTTTGATACCAACTGTTACTCCCAAGCCGTTTTAGGTGCCCTCAGGTTCGAAAACGATGTTCTAAACGAATACGAAAAAAAACTGTCTCCTCGTTATAAATTTAAATAACGATTAAGTTTGTTATTTTGTTAACTGATTGTAATATGTATAAGAATTAAAGTTACTCACTTTCATTACATAAATGCACTATTGTAAAGGGTATATAGTAGTGTTTTTTACTTCTGACTTATTTTTTAAAAACCTTTCAACGTAAAAAAATGCGTTTTAGACAATTTCCTGTATCCATTTCGATAAATTCCGATTCAAAAAAAAATATTTGTAAGAATACAGTTACATACATGGTCTTAGGTTATATGGTGTAAAAGTCCTCGTATTCAGCATGCAGGCAAGCATACAAATATTAGATTTAAATAAGCTAAAATAACATCTTAATTAGATTAGATTAGATTAGATTAGATTTATTTATTTCATAATACAACATTACATGATAAATTATACATGTCAATTTATATGAATCCGTATTATGATCGTCAAAACAAATGTAATTATAATCAATAACAATTGAATACAATTCAAAGTCCGCAAATAAATATAGCTAAATACAATGAATTAAGTACTGTATTGTCCCCATTAATGGATCGACAGTCTAGATTACAATTTAAGTACAATACAAAGTCAACAAATAATTAAACAAAATTACAAATAAATTACTAGATTGTCCCCGATAATGGATCGTCAGTCTATTGCCTAGGATACAGCAGCTAATTTAATAATAAATGCAGGTTACATGACCATAAATTCACTAACAGAGTATAATGCCTTATCTAACAAAAAGTTTCTCAGTCGACGTTTGAAGGTCTGATCAGATGATTCATTTCGGATATCGGCAGGAAGACGTTCATAATACGTAGCCCCAATAACTCGCGGGTTTTTTCCTGCTAGGGCCATGCGACGAGGGACAGTACGTAGTCGCCCTGTTGAACGTATATGTGTGCCAGAAACATTAACGCGTTTGAAAGAACGATTTAGAATTAGGTATTAATTCAATATTGTAATAATTTCGTATGTCAAACATTCTTATAATTTAAATAGTCCTTGACGCTGTAAAAACATTGTTCTAGGAACAAAACAGAAATCGGTAATACAGATTTGCAGAGTACTGTTATATTGCTACGGAAGATATTCCTTTTGAAATCTCGCGGTTAATGTGTAGTCAAACCGAGCACACGCCACAGTGTCGACAGTTGACGGCAGTTCTGAAATGGGAGGTTTCCCCGCAGATAGATTACTTATTGTTCTCTCAAACACAATGAGAAATAAAACAGTAGCGGTTAGCTTCTTCACACTGCGTAGTGATAACGTTTCTCGATATTATTTTGCATGTTTGCTAGTCATACAGTAGTGGAACATTTTCCTAACACTTTAGTGAATTCGATCAATTGACAAAGTGGCAAGTGCCCTCACTATTACTAGCAAATACACCAATTGACAAATTGTTACAACAGGGGTTTCTTAATGATCATAATTAAACATGTATTAATAACATACCTATATTTATTATGCTATCTAGCCCCTATTATCGCAGTATTTATTAGACGTTTTCTAACCTAACTTAAGTTGAAATCACGTCTTAACTTCCACGAACGTTTGCGTCGAAGCGTGTGCGTCTAACAGTGATCGTTAGTTTTAGAACTGCGACTAACTAGATTAACCAATGAATGGTTCAATGAAGCCTATTTAACTACGCCCATCGCCTCGAAATCAACATCATGCCAGCCGAAAGACATAAGGCTTAACTACTCGACTTTGTGCCTAGCTTACCAGATATAATAATTTAAATTATTTATTCCATATAAAAAATGTACCGTCACGTTTCTAGCTAATGATTCCATCATTGTTTATGGTCGTCTTTTTTCCTAAAACGCTTACGTGATGATTTTTGTAAAAAATAACGCTTCCGTATTAAAGGGGCTCCACCCGCTTTTTGACTAGTTTTGAGGAGTTTTGAGTTGTTGTTCGTCCGTCAAAACTATAGATGTACCTATTTATGGCACATACGCTTATCGGTTCTTCAATCCTTTATCTACATTTGCACGAGTTTGTTTTTATAAAACATTATTTTTGAATGATTTATTCAAAAATGTTCCAAAAAAAGTCTGTTTTCGACGTAAGTATATAAGGTTACGTCCCAAAAACTGTTGTTTTGGCCTAAATTTCCCAAAGTTTGGTGCCATATATCTCGAAAACTGAGTTTGGAAGTAAATATGGGATACTATTTCGGTAAACTCGTTGTTGTTAATAGGATAAAAAACGGACAGTAACAGATCGAAGGTCATTGGGAGCTAGGAGCCCCTTAAATAGTAATTGGAGACTATTATAAAAACTGGCAATCAATCCGACGAAACGTGTAGTTAAAACTCGATAAAGAATGACTATAATTTTGTGGAAACTATTAACAGCGGAAACTAAAATCAGTGACCCTTTGAGGCTTTGACCCTTTACGCAAGTTATGGATAAACACGGCACAGAAAACAAATTAGTGATCTCTGCTGACATAGAAAAGGGTTGCATGCTTTTTCAGATTACATTTTAATACTTTCACAGAATTCGAGCTTTAAGTTCTTCGCCATTAAGTGTTTTGTTAATGCACAAAACAAGACTATCGTACCAATGCAAGGGACACAATTTTGACTAATCGATTAAGTATTCTTGATAAACGAATAATATCACCGCTGCAGTTTAGACCGTTATATCATTACTATATTTTTTATAGGTTACTAATTAAATCAAAGGAAAATTATATTACGTGCAATCAGATATATTTCTTTAACAATTACTGGATTTGTTTGTCCAATGTAACAACCAAAGCCTAGTGCAGAAAAAGTAAAAAACGAGCTTACAATGTGGAAAAGTAATATTTTTAGCCCGTCGATGGCGTCACCTGTCGTGACCCGCCGCTCACTTGTTTGCATCAGAACTGAGGTATTGTGGTTGTTTCCATTCGGCTGCTGAGGACCTTTATTGGCAGATTTCATAACGAGGGTGACCTAAGTGTTGTACAGGAAGACAACATTCAGCGCCTCTTTCTCTTCCTAACTATGTATCCCACATGTGAGGTCAGATTTAGTTTTCGTGCTTTTCGTAAATTAGAGATATAACAAGAATAATATTAGGGAGGCAATCTTACGCAAATCTATCTAGTCCCACGGTACCTAAGCTCATATAATTGCCCAAACTGGGATTCGAACCCGGGACCGCTAGCTTCGCAGCAAGAGAGGTCACTACTCGTACCAACTCGAAATTTGTACAGTCAGCATCAGAAGTAGCTAAGAAAAATAACACATAGATGACATTAGAGTTCGTGTGTAGATAATTTTGAGCACTAGAACTGCTTAGCAACTTCTGCTGTTAACTAGCCGTGCCCGCGGGTGCGACCGCGTAAGATTCGGTCTCTGTCAAATTCGCTTCCTACCCCGAAGGGGTTGATTTCAAAAAATAAAATAGCCTATATCCATTTATAGTGTTTATAAGGCTTAAGCTTCCTACATGACAAATTTCATCAAATCCATACTAATATTATAAATGCGAAAGTGTATGTGTTTGTATGTTTGTCCGTCTTTCACGGCAAAACGGAGCGACGAATTGTCGTGATTTTTTAAGGGGAGATAGTTGAAGGGATGGAGAGTAACATAGAATAGTTTTAATCCCCGTAATCATCCCCTAAGGGGGTGATATGGGGGGATAAAAGTTTGTATGGAGCTGCGATATAAACGAGTTCCACGCGGACGGAGTAGCCGGCAGAAGCTAGTTCAATATATTTTTAACGACGACAAATATGAGCAACAGACAGTCCGCTCTACTCATCTCTAATCCGGCTACTTCGACAATGATACATTCGTATTCGTTGTGTATTTCGTAATGCATAATGTCAGTCTAAACGCTTTACTATAAATATTTATAAACCATGACGGCAAACTAAACTCGACGAGCGTTTAGAATACCAATGTCACTTCAAACTGTGATGGTCAATACATTTAAATGATTGATTTTCCAATGTTTAATAGTAATTTTGTATTATGATATTAGTGAATTAAAGGTCAGTTTATATATCGGACGGTTGGTAGATACCGATACAAGTTTTATTATTGTGAAAATGCCCTTACATCCAATATTTGACATCTCTGTCATCCCAGTACAATTTATGTCATAATTGACGTTTTGTTATACCGGGATGACGGCTGTTAAAGAAATCAAATTATAGTGATAATAAATACCGTAGGTCAATGGCATAACATTTAGTTAACATCTGGGGCGAGTAAATATGTCGTCATTCAAACTGTTGTAGGTTCTTATTCAAATTCACATATATCGTAGCTCCATTCAAACTTTCACCCCCCATTTTAGGGAACTGGGGGGTTAGAAAGAGACAAAAAGTAGCCTATGTCCACTCTCCATCCCTTCAACTATCTCCACTTAAAAAATCACGTCAATTTGTCGCTCCGTTTTGCCGTGAAAGACGGGCAAACAAAGAAACAAACACACACACTTTCGCATTTATAATATTAGTATAGGTTGTGGTTCTACTTGTTTCTTTAATTAAACTTACAAGCAAACGAACAACACAAACGAATTCTGTCAAAACTTAAAATTCTGCAAAGACTTGATTTCTGGAAAGTACTTAAGCTTTTATTGCCGACTGTACCTACTTTACACAGTCATCAACAACTCATTAAATCTCTACATCTCTATCTATAAAACGAATGGAGTAGGTATTCTAATTAAATAACGAGTTTGATAGCCAGGCTCTTTAGAAACAAAACAAATCTTCATAAATATATTAGTATTCAAGCCGCGAGCACAAAAATAAAACATAAGAATTACGAGACAAACATTGATGATGCCGAGATAATGCATATTATTTATTTTATATGCCATCCAAGAAGTTGTCATAATATAAAAATACTTTTCCAATGTTTGAGTGCCGACTCCATGTCGAAAGAAATAATTGATTGCTCATACACACCGATTGAACTAAGTACTATTAATAATAGGTAGGTAATTAAATATTGAATAGGTATGTGGAAATCGCGTTATTACATTTTTCACTTGTATATTTAGAAATTGTAACAACTAAAAACAATATTCAACTATCGTAAATGATGTCGTAACGCAAAAGTCTTAGGTTTTAGACTAAAAACTTTGGCAGTTAACTTAAAAACATTAACAAAGCTTTAAAATGGTAAACCATTACATCGATCACATAACCACACCCAACAAAACCAAATTCCTACCAAATTGAACGCAACACAACTTACACAACCCAATGATCAAGAATAAATTCCGGCAGCTTTTTATACACTATTTTTGAGAATCAACGTCGCCCTTAAAGCAAATTGATTCGTCACGAACCAACTAAAGCAATTCACCACGTTTCACCTCCCACCGCATTCCACTAGTATATCTTGACGCCAGGATTCGTAATAACAGTGGTTGTTTGGAGGTCTGGCTTACACTGGTTGATGTGGTGGATTAGTGAATAACAGTCAGAGCCACAAACAAGTTTAATGATTGTGCTTAATGACTAGAGCCTTGACTCCGCCTGTCAACAATTCTGTAAATCTGTTTTTAATTTTAGCGTCCGTTGTCCACCCACGAAATAAATAATAGTACTAAGTGCAGAAGGTTCTCTGTTAACAAATGCCATGTTTAGGTATGCCGAACAAGCCTAAACGCCCGGGGATGTACTTACAGGAAATCCAGGAGTTAGCCGCCCCTTTTTCAGGCCGTTTTTAATGATACGGCATTCATTCGTTTTAAATTTGAATTCTATGTTCATTTTGTTAACTGCTACCATCTCATTACCAATTTACTGGGAAAACCGAAGGCAAGCGACCAAGAGGCAGAAACCCGATACGCTGGACAGACCAAATTTGCGCAGCCCTGTACAACAGTTCGCGACGCTCTGCACTCGGCTACAGATAGGTAGAGACACATTACCCGAGAAACAAAAACCAGATACATGACTACTACCCTTAGTAATGAGGAAACCGATGCAAGGAGGAGGGACCCTCTCATTAATCTTCTTTATGTTTGGCATAAATAATCCAGTGCTCGACAAAACCCTAATAGACTTCAATCTCAATTCATGGCAATAAAGGTGACGAGCAGGGTGGGTGTCAATTATTGGAGTGTTCAAAGATTGGGACGTTTGCCTTATTAGAATTCTCTGGAAAATGGGCTTTATGTACGAGAAAAAGGTGAAAATATAATAAATCGAGTTATAGTTAATAGGTTTATAGATTTGTCTGATAGTCTAGTAAACTTTGCCTATTAAATATATTATTAACCTAACCACTGACTCTGTTATTTTAAATTATATTGGCTGTTAAACTGAGTATAGCGTTCAAGGAAAACGAATAATAACTCTATTAAAATATCTTCGAATAGATTGTGATTAAGTAATAAAATCTTTATATTATTCTGCTTTCAATAAGAACTAGATTGCAAAGTTTTGCAAACCTAAATAGTATTCAGGTGCAGGATTGGAATATTTAGCTTAATTTTGTAACAGCTAAATATAGTCTGACCAGCAGCAAAGATTGAATAGCCATAAAAATTAAATTTATATGATGTTCAAATGAATGGACATCATAAAAACACCTTAAGTAATTTTCAGAAAATATTATTTTACTCAAGATTAACCCTAACTTGCTAATAACATCAACAGCAGTAATCGCAAATTCAATAAAAAATATTCGAAGGTAGTTGTTGGTTTTTTTTTTTGTTTACGAGTAAAGAAGAATTTATGAGAATTCTAAATATAATGTGTATGTTATTGTTACAAAATTTAACCCTAGTATGCGGATGTCAAAACTGCAGTTTCAGGTCAGTTCCAAGGTGAATCAAACGTTGACCTTAAGATTTAAAACCATAGGTCCAAATGCCTAGCACGGATCCGCGTCTAAGCATACGAGGAGGTAATAGTATAATAACAACTGTTCAAACTATAAGTAGGTACCGAGAGAAAAATTGCGAAACGGAAACAACGTCACCGGTGTACAACTACCCAAACTATAAGAAGCCACAATAAAACCATCTGGGACCACCAACACTATCAATTTGTAATCAATCCGGTGCTAACGCAAAAAACAAGGAAGATATTACCAACCTGTCATTATTTTACAGATTACCGACGCGCGGAACGGTGCGTGCCTGCAAAAACTTCTTGAATGCTCGGAGGAGTGTTGATTATAAGTGTACGAGGAAAGTTTTAAGTGATTTCTTATGCGTGTTTAATGTAACGTGTAAGAAGACAATTGATTTCTATCAAGACGTAATTGTAATGCAAATTTCGCAATTTTCTCGCACTAAACTTACTTCAAAACTTTACTTAAACTTATCGTGATCTACATTGGTACAATACTTATTTATTTATTTTCATTTGGAGAACAAACAGAGATAAATATACTAAATAGTAACTTGCAATCTAGATTACAAACAATCGACACACAATCAAACAAACAATCTAGATTGAATTACTTATAGTCATTAGCCCGCGACTACAGCTAGGTTAATTAATCGCACTCCTATACTAACTACCTTGTTAATTGCCCCCTTCGAGCATAACTTCCAGAATAAAACGTAGGCCCATTACTTTTTTCGGGACTCAACCTATCATCATGACAAATTCCATTAGAATTGGTTCAGCGGTGATTGCGAACAGATAACAGACAATGCAGACCTTCGCATGTTAGTAAAAATTCGAGATTTATTAAAATAGAATCTAACAAAGCGACACTTGCTTCAAACCCAAGGCAATTCGGTCCAAACCAACAAAGACATCAATGAGATTTTAATTCTTCACAACAATACGCATTCTCAAATAGTTCAAGATCGCCGCTTCACCTTCATGGTGTGAACTCAAATACGAACCATTGAAAACTAATGGCTAATACTTACGAAATCCACAACTCGTAAGTTCGTTCTCCGATTGCAGTATTTAATTTTATTTCACTGTCTATTGTTGGTAATGATGATAATTATCCCCTCAATACGTTGATGCTTTGTTTATCTGTGTTAGCATGAGAGTTTTCATAATATAGATATTGGGGATTGGTTGCGCAGCTTCACGCACGGATTTTAATGAAAGATGCTTATTTGTTTTGAAACTGTGCTATTTATGAGGCGCTTTCACAGATTAAATGCCGAAATACACGTTTGTTTATTATTTGCTAACTCATTATGTTTCATCGTGTCAGTTTTAACAGTTAAAAGCAATAACATAGGCTCCGCAAACTTATAATACGAGTACTATCTAGTGCTGTTCCGTTCTTATTAATGTCCTCTAATTTTAATGTCAAAGAAATATTCATCTGAATCATTTTCATGAAAGAATTATTCCAATAATTCGGATGGTCTTTAAAATAAGACCGGGTTGCACGAACTTATGATTACAGGCCGATCAACGTTAAATATAGCGCTGGCAGCTGTCATTCCATAAAACTTGTCAAACTTTCAATGCATCCACATTTTAACGAACACCGCTTACTGTGGTGGAGACGGTTTGGTGCAACGCACCCTAATTAGGACCTAATTACTGGAGAAAAATGCGAATTTGTAAGCGAGTCTAGATATTTTTGCTAGTTAGATTGAAGGTTAACTGGAATTCATAATTTAGCTCCAATATCAAGTATATGGTTAGTTTTGAAACATCGATATTTTCACCCTAAGTACCTATACTACCTAGCTGATTTTCGACCGAGATTTAAACTGGGCTAGGTAAGTTTTCAGGCCTATTTGACCGATTTGTACGAAAACGCAGTTTAACATAGCTCTAATAGAACGTGAACAGTTAAAATGCCTCCTAACTTGCTTAGTTAAGTCAAAAACTTTAACCGCACATCGTGTTTTTTGCGCAACATACCATTTAAACGGGTAATTTAGGCTCTTCCCACGCCTCCTGTATTTTAAAAACAATACTGTGCGAAAGGGACAGACGTTTCAGTGCCATGAGAATGAGGGAGATGAACCCTATTCCCAAGGAGGAAAAAATGGTGATTGTTTTAGACGTTTTCATTGTAGATTCTCGGCCTTTGGTGAACAATAAAAGTGGCTGTTTTGTTTAGCTTTACTAGCTTTAGGGCTTAGTGATTAGCCGATTGTCATTGTTTAGGTTTTCCTAGCAAGGCAATTAGCGATGATCGAAGTACTTGTATTGCTATAGGTACTGCAATTAAAGGCTTAAAAAACAAAACAACTGAACAGACCGGTTTACCCTAACGGAGAAACAATTGAACTGTCTGTAGGTGACAACTAGTTTAACTGTTTTGTTTTTGTAAAATCTCTCGAGTTGTATTCTATGACGATAAACTAGAGTCTGACCAGCTAATCGTGTAGCACGTAGTAGACTGGATGTTAAACGCATAATCCGACAAGGATCCAATGTGCTTCTGACAAATTGAAATCGAGTTGCCGGGTCGGACGTGCCATCTCCGACCGAATCATAAAAAAAAGAAATCATTTATTCTATCGGAAACGGGATGCCCGACATGCATCTGACAAGCCTAGAGGAGTCTCCTGCATGTACCACAGACATTTACCTTGATCTGCACGATCCTTGCCGGAAGTAGAGCTCTTTATTTTATTATTTTATTTATTTAGTAGGAGAACAACACAGAGATACACAGAAGAAAAAAATAAGCATCTCAACAGTTCCCACTGGGACAAACTTTAAATTAGAATCTCCCTACTAAAAATAATTCAAGAATATTACAACAATGAATTTACAGCGCAAATAAATAAATATCATGGTAATCTAATCTCAGTCCTTCAGCTACGAACAGAACTCTAACCCAATAGTAATTAATACGTAATAATAATCTCATCAATGACTTGGTACTATCACCCCTATAAAAGAGTCCGTATTACTCGTAGTTTTTTGATTGAGCTGAGGCTATCTAGACTAACAAAAGTTAGTACTTAGCAATAACAGTTACTCACCACCTTTATGCCTGAACCAACGTGATCTAGTCTAAATCTGTATTGTACTGTATATTCAACAAATAAGGAAAACGTATTTAAGGCTCAAAAAAAGTGTTTAAGGTCGATATGTGGCATTAAGCGATATGACACCTGCAAACCGTATTTTATAAAATTAAAAATACTTACATTACCTTGTTTGTATATTTACGAAATGGTCAATTTTGTAAACACTAATCGCCATCAGTTTAATACATTTAAAAGTATGCGTCTCCAGAACAAATTAAAATCGCAGTCAAGTAACACAGCACTACTACAAAAAAGCATACTAGGGATCTCGTACAAAATATATAATAAGCTTCCACAGCACGTCCTTGCAAACAATGGAAATGAAGTAGATTTTAACAGGAGTTTGAAGTTATTTCTTACGGAAAAAGCATATTATACGGTAACAGAATTTTTGACTGATGTATTTGATAAAATTTGACATATCCTACACTCTTTCTTATTGATCTCTTTTGACCTATTTAATTTAATTTAATTTAATGAATCAATTTATATTTCATGACATGTATTAAAAAATAAAGTATATAAGTAGTAAGTGTAGTAGTATTGTGTAAATTACTATCTATTACTTTTACTTACTATGTCAACACAATACATGTTTTGACCAATATATTTGTACGCCGACAGGCATCACATAGTGATACGAAAGCTAATGTAACACCTTGTACCTACATACCTATGTTGAACAAATAAATCTTTGAATCTTGAATCTTGAATCTTGTAATTATTACACAAAATACTTAAAACAAAAGCGTGAGCACATGAATTCGTGACAAACAATAAAAAATCTCATTGCGGATCGTAAGTACTTTCATAACCTTGCTGCAGCAATTAATTGTACGCTTGTCCAGATAATGGTTGCAATATGTTTTACAATATTGTCTAGAACTAGAACACAATAATGAAATTCGGAGTAGTCACAATGAATCCCATACGAATTAAGACTAAGGCCGTGTTTGTGATCAAGCGGGGCGATTGGCCGAACGGGCTCGATGTACTCGTACCTACACTACATAATTCCGAAGAGTAGTATGTCCGAATGCATATTTTACCTTATCTATTTATTTGTTCTTTAAATCAACTAAGTTCGAACTTTTGATAAGCGGAAAAGGCGTTGGGTTTTTTGAAAGGACACCTAGTACCTATGGAAAAAAAGCTTGGTGAATTTTCTTGGAGAAAATCGGTATTGCTTATTAAAGTGTATATTCACACATATTCAAGGGGCAACACTCTATATGTAAAAGAGAACAAAATAAAGTGGCGAAACTATCTCTCTTTTCATGTCAATTACCGGATGGAACAAAAAAGGAAATTGCACGAGTGCCGTAAAACGTATTTTCCTGAAGAACGGTTTTGCTTTTTTTTCTAAGTGGCTTTACTTGGGAAGCATAGACTTTTTTTGGTATGTTTTTTTAATAATTTGTTGGAATTAACGATTTTTATAACATTCATTTTTTCATTCGAGTTTGACCACTTATATTTTTTCCCCATACATTTTACTATGGAACTCAATTCTGGATCAATTTTCACAAAAAAAAAAACCAAAACCTATTCATAGAAAGTTTTTGCCCCGTCATGTTACTATTTTTGAGTAAACACTTAAATAAGCAAAATAGCTTTTTATCAAAGAAAATTCCTTGATCTTTTTTTTTTTCATACTAGGTGTGCGGTGTCCTTTCTAAATAATGATGCTTTCGGACAAATGACTATTCGGAATTTTTGTGTGTCCGCGTGGGCTCGCGTTGGAATGGAACACTCGCACAATATGTGTGCGAGTGTTTGCACACGGTTTGAAGAAGCGGGGCTTTTGGACAGAAGGGCTAGCACAAACGTCAGCACTAGGATTTGTATGGCCAGTCCCAAAATCTCTATACAAAATCCAGTCTCGGGAGCAAACCCTAGTGATCACAAGCGCCACAATGGTGAGCGTTTATCATACTCGCCTGACAGTGTGTATTTCCCGCCAATCGCTACGTTTATCCATGAACACTGCCTTTGATAAAAAAGAAGGCACGTGGGAGCGACAGGTTCTTTTCTATGTCAATTTAGAAACCAGTTTACAAAGTTTCAGATATTTACCGTTATTGTTAAAAGTGAGTCGTATTAGTGACAATGGGTCAAGAGAATGTGGCAAGTAGCTCGCATACATTATGTGAACTGTTAGGCCTTTAGATTATGCTGATGCCTAAATACATATGTCGGGTTTTGGACGTTTCTGACCCATTGGGGTCACCTTTTAGAGTATTTGCATACGGAATGTCTACGACATGTTGAGTGGCACTTTGAATTAACACTTGACATGATAAGAGATGTTTTTTATAGTTTTATGCACAAAAGAGTTCAAAGTCCTAGTTAATACTTATACTTAAAACGTCCATAACTACTAGATGCTAGTGATGCTACCTTTGCCCTAATTTCACTTTCGTTATCCAGTACTATTAATTTCTCTAACTTGAGTACCCCATGCAAGCTGTCTTTATAATCCAATATAAATAACTTAAAAATATTATTTTGCATTTTTCAGAGGAAGACTGGGCAGAGAGCACAGCATACATGATGCACGAAGCGTTCGACGCGTCTCCGCGCCGCGCCGCGTCACCTCGCCGCGCGTCACCGCGTCGCGCGTCGCCCCCTCGCCGCGCCTCCCCGCCCCGCCGAGCAGTATCCCCCCGCCGGGCGGTATCCCCGCGCCGGTACGACCGCGGCTACAACGACGACTTCTCAGACCAGTTCCGCGATCAACTAGCCCCCTTCCGCGACCAGGCCTTCGACCGCCACCGCCCAGAGTCCCTCGAACGCAAGGAGAAAGAAAAGTTCGACGACGCACCCTACAGGCGACGGTACGCCGCGGAAACCAAACCTTCCAACCGAAGCATAGACCGAGTAGAAGATCGCCGCTTCGGAAAGCTAACCAGAGGCGCTAGCGAGGGAAGCCTGAAGCTCGCCGAAGCCTCTCCCAAAGACCGCTTCCAAGTCGCTAAAGAAAAATTCAAGAACCTAGAGAGGGAGAGATTCAACAGGGAATTAGAACAGCACATGGCTATCAGGAGGAGCATGCTAGAGAGGAATAGTCGCTCGACTTCTTCCCCCGAGGAAGAACGCAGAGACGAGCGACAGGAGCGCCACAGAGAATTGAGCTCTCGGCGAGAACCAGAGCGTTCTCACCGGGATTTGGAGCGTTCTCACAGAGAGCCAGAGCGGTTCAAAGATCCTGAACGCATGCACGATGAAAGGGACATGCCACACAGAGAAGTGGAGAGGCTTCCGCGAGCCAGTCGCAAACGTGAAGACAAGCGTTTCGAGTACGGAACGGAGGACTATCTTGACAGAGTCGAGCCGAAGCATAGAGAAGACTTTGACAGATACAGAGAGAGGAGGGAGCTGGATCGGCGTATAGATGAGGACGAAATAATTGAGCCTGTCATTGAGGAAAGAAGGAGGGATTGGAGCGACAGGCAGCGGGCGTTCAGCCGTTCGCGGCTCCTGGACGACCAGAGGCAGTCGTACGCTGAAGGAGATAGGGACAAGTACTACGAGAGGGACTATAGAGATTACCGTGACCTTTCCGACCGGCAGCCGGCCAAGTTCCGCCACAGCTACGCCGAGCCCATTCCGCGCGGGCGCCTCGGAACCGTCAGACCTTACTGAAATGCCATAATAGAATAGCGTGCCTTATGACCTGAGGGAATGAATGAGATTTTACTGTGTATCGTTAATTTACTGATGTTCTGACGGTGCGTTTTATCAGTCTCAAGTTCTTTTAAAAACTCGCCCGTTACACCATGGACACAAATCATGTACCTATTTAGAATTTGTTGTAGTCATTTTAAAATTAATTGTGGGTAGATTGGACGTATTATTTATAAATACTCAAAACAGTTGCAGCGCCAAATTAGAAATAGATTATATACCGCAACATACATCGGAACTATGTGCAACATTTTTTATGTGTCACATAAAAAAGTCGTGAAAGATGTTGGTGCTAGAACTAAAATGATGATAATATATTATGTATTCTGTATGTAAATATCAATTAATAGTTAGTTTTAAAAGACTTATGAATATACTGAGAAAACAATCATTCACTTAACATATATCGACATCATCAATTTGCATTATTAATCGTATGAGATTTTTAGCATGTTTTTGTAATCTAGTTCATATTTTGTTTTAAAATAGTTAATTTACAAATTTTGACTAAATGTGATAGAAAATGAAACACAAAAAGTCGTAAAAAGTCGTACCTTATTCGTAATGTTTATATTTAAAGTATCAGATATTTTAGGAATCAATAACCATAGTGCTTCTGTCACGATATGGTTGAAAATAAATTAAAATCAATTATTAAAATGTTTAAGTTATAAACAATGTAATATGTGGCATTAAAATGTATCTAAACTAAACCTCATTAGGCCAAGGTCAATCAACACCAATTTATGTTGGGTCCTGTATCAGGGATACGTAGAGATTCAACTGTGATGTTTAACCGTATCATGTTGCTGACGTTGCTGTGACGTCTTTAAGACACATTAAGGCCTGGCTGCGGCGGCGGTCAATAGCAAACTTGACATTTGCTGTCAAATTTACTATTAACGCGGCAGGCCGCGCCAGTGTGTTGCAGGCTTTATTCATACTGACGGCGGTCAACAGTAAACTTGACAGCTACTGTCGAGTTTACTATTGACCGCCGCCGCAGTGAGAGTCTTCACCAGAATTGTGCAAGGTAACAGAGCTGTGTGCGAGGGAAAATTGACCAAGGACTTGCTAGCTATTGTAGTTTTGATCCTGGAATCCGCTCCGCTACTGCTCTTGTACTGATACTCACCATTAACCAGTCCACGTGGCAGCGACATCGTAACGGTTACATTACTGTTGTAATTCTCGATTTGTCTTGGACAAGGGTCAATAATACATTGATGAAGGATACTGAAATACTGACAAAAATGCTGCAATGCTAGCTCAAGACCGCGCGCGTTTCGTCGCTTGCGCGAGATAGACTACCCTCTTCTTTCTTATTAGACCACTTAGAAAGAGAGGCAGGCACGTTTGTGTCGACTTGTATCAAAAAAACAACCACCACCCCTTAAACCATGAGCCTCTTAAGGTGGTTTTCCACCGGATGAGCGCGGATTGCATTGATTTTTTATTTGCACGCTAAATTGAAACGTATTGTCGTACTATTAGAATGCACATTACACTGAAGAAATTTTCCCGCGATGTCAAGCGCCTGAAAATAATCTTCAGTGTGATTTGCACTCTAACAGTACAGCAGTACGGTTCAATTTAGCGTGCAAATAAAAAATCTATTCAATCCGCGCTCATCCGGTGGAAAACCACCTTTACTCCATTAGTTTGATCATCCTCTATATTTTAAAACCACGTTAATTTGAATACTTTTCAAGATCAACATCTATTTACAACCGTTTCTCAATCCGATTCTTCATTCTGGATTTTAAACTCCGTGAAAATCCTAATTTGGAACGAACGCAGTCTGTTTTCCTTAATTTGTTTGAGCGAATGGAATGAAAGTGGAGGAATTGTATGATGAAGAACTAGAGGTTTGGAGAGATTTAGGTCTGTTGTTTCGCTTCTATTTCACATTTCAATGTGTTTCGCGCGCAAGCGTCAATACGCGATGAGCGTGTTGAAACAAGAACGCAATCATGTTGAAACGCAAAATAAACGCGTAATCGATGAAGCAATTGGGATTCCTAAAATTTCTATTATGTTATGTTTTAGTTCGAATTGTTTTAGAGCCTTGCTCGGACATAGTTTGATACAATCCGACACACTTGACGACAAATTCAGAGAGACAGCGATGCTAACTCACAAATATTTGTTAATTATTGTATTATAATATACGCGTGTTAGTACTTAGGCTAAGATAGATAGAAGACTATATAATATTGTTCCAGTGACGACACATCACTTGTTTATCAGACCCGTCCGTTTTAATGATTGTAAAATATTAATAAATAAAGTTAATTCCAACAAGCTTGTTTTACTTTAGTGATGTCATAGTTTCATCCCTAGATCCGACCCCGGTAGTAACTGGTAGGAGGTCGGAGGTTCGCGAATGGTGACCACGTACCGGAAGGCGCAGCGTGGGTAGACTCCCCAACAGGTGGACTGGTGACCTGGTAAAGCTCGCGGGAGTCCGCTGGTTGCGGGTGGCACAGGACCGGTCATTGTGGCACTCTTTGGAGGCCTATATCCATTAGTGGACGTCTTTCGGCTGATATGATGATGAGTAATTGTGTCGCAGACCAGACTAGCTGTCCGTTGGTAATATTGGCATTTTTATTTGGCCGCCTCAGGATAACTCGTAGCTCATCGGCAACGCCATGTAACCATTTATTTAATTATACGCGATTAAGTCCCGTTTATTTAAAATGATGTGATAGGCATAACCTTGTCATTCATAACGTTGACTAGTTTATTAACCAATTGATATGATAGCCACGATGTGACGGGTTACAACCTATTAATTTTATATACATACAGGCTGGATGTTTTCCATGAACCTTAAAGAAAATATATTGTCATTTAAAGGCAGTAGAATCGAATAGTTATGACCAAAAATAAAAATAATAATGCAAAAATAATAATAATACATTTTAGTGATAGCGCCAACCTTAATTCATCTTTGTAACTGTTAATGTTTACCATGACAGACTTGCTTCTCGATCATTTCACTGTCATCTTATTCAGGGTTCAAGCTAAATTCGAAATTTGAATAAGTAATTCCGATCATCCCTTAAAAGATTGTTTACTAGTGATGGCATTGATCTTATTTTCCGTTAAACTATTATGTATATACATATACATACATACACATACATATACACGTACATATGATAAACTCTAACTTGGAAACGGTCAAAAATATTAACATAGTTTATTTGGAACATTGTAAGCACTAACGCTAACCTATCTACTTGTGGGAAAGTCCATCATTCTGTTCCACGCTGTATATTAGAATTAATTATTTAATCTTAAAGGTTATAAAATGCGTGGGAGTTAAGACTTCTAGCTCGTACTTCATCTGCAATCATTCTTAACGATTTACCACATACTTAGCTTCACATAATCTGTTCAGACTAATTCTGCCATTAAAAAGGTAGAAATATATCCGTCAGACACACCTTGCGTCCTAAATAACATAACCAAATAGTTTTAATCCTAACTACTCATATGCTGGTATGCTGCAACTTCCCTTCATTAAAGGCCTAATTTAAAAGTTGTTTGACTGCGTAGAGCGTAAAAAGCTATTAGTTATTTAATGGAACCTAAATACCTAAGAGAAGCTGTACTAAATGGGCATGTATGTATCACAGTAAATATATGAGCTGAAGCAGTATATCAACTAGCGTCTTTATAGACCTGGCCCCGTATCATGGTCGGCCTTATCACGCGATAAGTGACAAGATAGAGCGTCAGTCTCGTTCTATCGAACGGTGTCAGCCAGTGACGGACGCTCTATCTTGTCATTTATCGCGTGATAAGGCCATGATACGGTGTCTGCGTTCCATTGACAAAGAGATATACGTGGCACACAGGACTGATGTGTTCTTTTGTGAAGTCCGGTCAGTTCATGTTTGCAAGGACGACAAGCATAACTTCATTCCACTGTTCTGCAGAATTGATATGACAGATTTAATAATATCTCTGTGGGTACCTACGAGATTTAATTATAATTATTTTAATTTTGACACACAGAGTCAAATTTCAAAAGTCCTGACAAAATTTCTGATTTTTGGCCAAAATTCCTGCGAGCTTGACGCGCTAAATTGTTTAATTTGTCAATGTTGATTGATTTATGTTTACATCGTAAAAAGATAATTACGATTAAGTTTTACCTTTTTTGTTATTGTGATTAAAAATACAAGTTTACAGTGTATACAATTTTATTGTTTCATTTATTTGCCGAAAATTCCTGACATTTCCCTTTTCCGGCCGCATTCCTGACATATGTCTAAAATTCCTGAGATCAGGCCCCTATTTCACCAACTTGACAATTGTCACCTGACAACGACAACTCTCCGTACATTGCTGATTCCACAAGTAACCTAGCAACCACCTTAACTTCTAGAACAAGCAATGTATGGCGAATTGTCACTGTCAGGTGACATTTGTCAAGTTGGTGAAATAGGGGCCTGGTCACCCTACTCCCGTGTAAAAAATACCGGACAAATGCGAGTCGGACTCGCTCACCGAGAGTACTTGTAGTATAAGACGATATTACTTGTCAATTACATAGTTCCAGGTCAACGTCAATCAATTGATTCCCTTGAGTGTCGAAATATATACGTTTTTTGCGGCATAAACGGCCGTATTTTTTTTTCACTTTAACTTGGAAGTTTAACTTTTTCACAGCTTCAAGACACTGGTAAACTTGAGTATACTTACGGTTTTAATTTCAACTCGATACCTCCACGCGTTCCCAAGATAAAGGGTCCTGACAGACAGACGGACGACAAAGTTATAATTTTATTTATTTTTATTTACGCAACAAACAGTCAAATACAAAGATAAAGTTTTACATATTGTTATATAAAAGACCTTGAGTGCCATATCCTAAAATTACTTAATCATTTTGACTTAATCTAGCTTAGGAGCGGTAAGAAGCGAAAACCATTCGGAAATCGAGTGCATTTTAGCTAAATATATGTCGCAGAGGGAACGGATATTGTGTTGGTGCATGTATTGTGTTCACACGTGTGCGCACATGTTGCGCATGGTGATCACTGCTGCTAACCACGTTACCAGTGTCATTTATGTAAGTGTAAATAGCAAAGGTCCGAGGTGTGACCCTTGGGGGACACCTGAAGGGATAAAGATGTCTGTCAAAAATCCTTTGATAGAAACAGCTTGTGAGCGATTTGTTCATTATATATGACTTGATCCAACGGAACAAGTCGCCATGTATTCCTGCACTCCAGAGCTTCTCTCACAACTCTGTGACTAATCTTATCGAAAGCCTTGGAGAAGTCGGTGTAGACGACGTCAACTTGACATTTGTTATTTAGTGCACAAATAATCAGTAAAGGTGACCAAATTGGACTCTACACAGCGACCTTTAAAGAATCCGTGCTGATTAGGAGACAAAAAATTTCGGACTGTGAAGATAAGTTCATCAGCAACTAAAAAAAAAAAAATTAACACACACACATATCACATTTTGTAAATTAATTCAAAAAATTTGCCAAATATACAAATTGTCGAAATCGGTCTGTACTGTGATACATCGTCTGTTCTATTATTTTTGGGTATGGGAGTTATTAGAGCTTGTTTCCAGCGACGTTGAAAAGTCCCTGATAATAATCATCATCATCATCATCATCATATCAGCCGAAAGACGTCCACTGCTGGACATAGGAATCCCCCAAAGAGTGCCAAAGTGACCGGTCCTGCGCCACCCGCATCCAGCGGACTCCCGCAACCTTTACCAGGTCATCAGTCCACCTTGTCGGGGGCCTACCCACGCCGCGCCTTCCGGTACGTGGTCGCCACTCGAGAACCTTTCCGCCCCAACGGCCATCGGTTCTACGTGCTGATAATAATGATTGAGTGAAAATGTACGTAATTGGAATAGTAAGTTCATTTGCGCGTTTATGAATTAAAAGAGGATGTATTCCGTCCGCACCAGCTCCTTTACGTTAACTGACTTAAGGTGGTCTTCTCTCCCTCTCACTGAGCATAAGCGTGAGCGAGATGGAAGTGCGTGCTCGGAAACGCGGATATCATGTTTTTTAATTTTAATTTTTTGGTCGTTTAAATAAATAAAAATGTAAACACTGATTTCCTTCAAACATGATATTGCCGATTTTTAGAAGCAATTTTAATATTTATATCTTTTGCGCATAATTTGTTACGAATATTTTAAGTGTATTTTTGTGTGTTTTAGACCTATGTTCGTGATTTTTTTCTATCGAGCGAAATTTGCTTTATCATGTTTCGACGCAATGATTTCCCTGCAGAAAAGCCTCATGATTACTATTTGTATTTTTTTGAAACCATATTATTATTAAACAGACGCATTATATAGTTTCAAAAACTCTGTTCGCTTAACTTCGCTGAACCTACGGCGCCTTAAGATGCTTAAACACAATATCCGAATTAATTTGTATTGTGTCAATGTTCAAGTGTGAATTTGGATTTACGTTACTATGTATAGTTTCAACTCTGCGTTTACAAAAACAGAGCAAGCAACAAGTATTTGTTGAATAAGTTACATATTTCTCGACTGTCGGTAACGAACTGGTCTTTATAAAGGAACTTGTGCGGATAAATTGAAGAGTCCTGTTTAGACTTTACATACGTCCAAAAGTACTTAGGGTTCAGTTTAATTTTATTTTCTACTGTACGAATATAGGACTCGTAACACATTTTTTCTAAATCCTTAGCGCGACTTCTAAGAGAACAGAAGGAATCGTAATCAGCTGTTGGTTATATTGTTTCCATTTTTTATGGTATTTTCGTTTTTCGGTCATTACCATTGGTTTAATTAATGGACGAGAAGACCACGGCGGATAACGACTGGAGCAGCAAAGTTTCTTTGAAGGAACATGAAGAGTAATAAGTTTGTTAAGTAATTATAATGTAAAAGAATTCAATTTGTGCTTCAAGCCCGATAAGATTTGAAAATTCCTCGCACCAGTCGATCTCCGCTAACCTGTTTTTAATGGCATCAAAATTGGACAAATGATTTTTTTTTTAACAGCATTCATATTAGGGGTTAAAAGTTTCTCATAGGATAAAATAATATTCATGTTAAGAGCTCGCTGACCATCCTCCGACGTGAGCGGACGAGAGCATGAAGTGACGTCACATTCTTTATTACTGAAAATTAGGTCAAGAAGACGATTATTAATGTTTTTCACAGAATTAAATTGGTAAAGTTGTGACAGGTTCATAAAATTGGCCGCCATCGTCGCCGGATAATCGCCATTAGTCATAATACTCATACCTATGGTGTCTGGATCTTGAAGCGTTTGAGATATATTAAAATCACCTAAGATTAAAACTGTATCATCGGGATGTGTTATCCTATAAGGGTTCCGTTTTTTCCTTTACAGGTACGGAACCCTAAAAAAAAGAAGCACATATTCAAAGAAACATTTATTGATAAAACCCAGTAAACAAATTATTTACATAAAACATTGCAAGTGGCGAGTGAGCCAGCACTAACGTAATGTGTAGTAAATATTGCACCAAAATTGCACAGTTACATGGTAAAAAATGCATCGCTTATCCAGCTTAGCCAATGTTTGGGCCAACTTGCCAACATTGCCCCCAAGGTTGGACTAGACAACTTTAGGATCAATATAGACGCTGGGAACGCTAAAACTAAGCTTATTTGCTAACATACAGTATATTTTACATGCATTCTTAGAGGAAAATGTTAAATCTAGCAAAGTGAAAATCACCTGAGAGGTACCTAAGGGCCTCCCACTTTATCGCTTGTAACATAAAGTAACTGCTACGTTTGTTACATTGTAACATAAAAGTGTTTATCTACGCAAATATCATTAGTGCTCTAAAATGCGTTCAGAAACCGTAGGAAATTACCAGCATTATTACAACCAATTTTACTATGAGAACTTTCTTGTCTGTGGTAGTAGGTAAAATCTGTACTGTAATGTTATTACAGTACAGATTTTTGTAAGGTTATGAGTTTAAATTTGGAACAGCTGTCAAAACTCAAGTGGGTCTCTATTCTAGTCATCATTCTCCTAGCGTTGTTCCCGGTTATGCCCCTATAGGAGCTCGGGGTCCGCTTTGACACCTAATCCCAAGATTTGGCATAGGCGCTAGTTTTACGAAAGCGACTGCCATCTGACCTTCCAACCCAGAGGGAAAACTAGACCTTATTGGGATTAGACCGGTTTCCTCACGATGTTTTCCTTCACCGAAAAGCTAACGGTAAATATTCCGTACATAAGTTCCGAAAAACTCATTGGTACGAGCCGGGATTCGAACCCACGACCGCCGCTTGACAGCCGCATGCCTGAACCACTAGGCTACCGTAGCGTGGGTCTCTATTCTAGTATCCATAGATATTACAACAGTTATCGATGCGAAACGTCAATTCAGTATGTTTTTAATATAAACCGCACGACATTTGATCAAGAGTGACATGAGAATAGGGACATCATTCGTTTGTCTATGATTTAAAAAACATTCGTCTTGACGTAGGATCAAATTGCCAAATCAAATCAAATCAATTAATTATTTATTCTGCAAATAGGCCACAAGGGCACTTTTACATGTCAAACGGTAATTTACAATAAAATAGTAATCTTACACAATAATAATTTAAAATGATATATAAAAGGTTAACAAATGCCGCCATTACTTTTGTCATTTTCTTTGTTGGTTTTTGCTGTTACGAAAGTAGAATTGTGAAAAGTTGTTTGTAATTCACATTTTAGTTGAAAATATGAGTAGTAGTGACTCCGAGAACGATATGCACACTCCGCCGGATATCGTAAATGCAGCCACGATTGCAACAAAGATATTTTACAGGTAGCACTATAGTAGCAATGCAGGTCATTTTCCTACGGCTTCTGAACCCATCTTAGAGTACTTATGATATGTGTGTAGATAAAGTAGTGTATGCAACTGTACATAATTTAGCCTTAAAACACTCGTGTGATCCTATTATGAAACTCGCTGACGCTCGTTTCATAAAACCACACTCGTATTTTAAGGCCTCTGATTATGTATCAGTTGCATAAACTACTATAAATACATTTCAAGCTTTTCGGCTTTTTGGAGGGCACTAAAGAGAATGTTGTTTAGGTGACCATTTAGGAATTCAAACTTAACAATAGTCAGGAAATGGTGAAATAAATTCATCGTTGGTAAAAGAAAAATTAAAATAAACAATTCGGTTTATTAAAATAAACCTTATTCTATTACGCTAAAGTCGAAAATGAATTGGACAGGTAACCTTAGGGCATAAGAGAATCGTTACTAATCCAAGCCGCATTTGATTTTAGCGTTAGAGGAATAGAGGCGCTATATTTGTTTCATTTGATTAGTAGATAAGTCTCCACAGTTACCTAGTAAGAGGAAAGTACTTTTACGTCACATCTGGCCATAAAGTATCAATTACCGCCCGCTATGCATGCGGAAAATCCCACTTTCTGTCCCTGGTCAGCAATTCGCATTTGTACATCTCTCCCTGTAGAGATGTACAAATTCCAATTCACCATGGGCGGTAATAAAAAAATCCCAGTTTATTTCCCTTCGGTTCGGGCATCAAATGCTTACTATCTGAGGATAATCTTTGTATTACCGCCCTAGGTGAGTGATGTACCTACAACACAGTTGGCTATATACCAAAGTAATTATATTCATAATAGAGTTACATAAAAATGTAAACGTATAAAAATATTACACATCACCCGTGTTAAAAGATTATTTGACTCAAAAAATATTGCACGTATGTATAATAAGGTTATTTCCGACAATAAATAACTGCATACATAGTTCTATTTACTTATACAATCGATATACTTAAAAACCTTATTTTATAATAAGGTGGTATACGTTTAAGAGATAGATTTTAGTACTGTGTACAATAATCGGTACAAATATCATCACTTCTCACAAATACATTTTTGCATTTAACTGCACTTATGTAGTTGCACAAAAAGTCATTAGTATTATAAGTATACAAGATAAAACTTAATGAACATTTGTTCAACTAGGCATTAGTTCATTTGATAGTATTTTGAGAAAATTTGGTACAACTCAAGTAAGATAAATAAGGCCACACAAGGACTTAATTAAATTGGTTTAGAAGGCTTTTAAAATCTACTAGGTACTTCTACCTATTTCACTACAAAATTCAATAAAAAATGATTTATTCAACACTCTTTCATTCGAGTTACCTATGTGAAAAAGATAAGCGCCTGATCGTTTTGTGAAATGATTTTGTGTGCTTTTGTTGCCATAAGAATTGTACCAACTCTGTAGAATGTTTCATCGGTCGAAACGAAATGATATGGAATACACTAGGTGGCGATATTCAGGGCCTAATTCGGTTTATCTTTTTCAAGTATAAATCGCATTTCAAACGGTTTCGGGTGTTTGGTTTGATACGTTAGCTCGGCGAGTAGGCGAGGGCTCGAAACCATGAAATGCGATCGGCCTACAAGACAACGAACAAAAATAGACCTTGAGGATTCGACTACGAGCTTGAGCGGTGCCAGTTAATGCAACGCCTGGTAATCCGCGTCCATCTGTCTTTCTCTTTCTCTTTTTGCATGATTTAAAAAGAAACAGAGAATACATTAACAGGCACTGCTTGAGCGATCGAGATCAAGTCGCGCTTCAATTTCTCGCCCCCTCCCCTGCTGCCGCCGCCGCTCTGCAGTCAGTCTTGGCCGAGTCGTCAGAATTACGAGTCTACTTCAATATAGAGGCATCGACACACCAAGTATACTCTAATATACAGACATCGACACACCAAGTCTACTCCAATATCGGGACATCGATACACCAAGTCCACTCCAATATAGAGACATCGACACACCAAGTCCACTCCAATATAGAGACATCGACACACCAAGTCTACTCCAATATACAGACATCGACACACCAAGTCTACTCCAATATAGAGACATCGACACACCAAGTCTACTCCTATATAGAGACATCGACACACCAAGTCCACACCAACATAGAGACATCGACACACCAAGTCTACTCCAATATAACCGCCAACCGACAAAACATCCTCACCTTCCCGGCTTTTCTTAATCATGGCAAGTACCCGAGCGTGTCCTCGAGGCTCGCGTTCCTGCTGAGCGGGCGGTGGTCAAACATGCGCGCGAGCGGGGCGCGCGCGGGGGCGGGGGCGGGGGAGCGGGAGACGGGCAGCGGCGGGGCGCGCGCGCGGTGCGAGCCCGCCGCCGCCGCGCCGCCGCCGCCGATGAGGGAGCGCACGTCGGTGCGCTGCGAGAGGCGCACGTCCGCGAACAGCGCGGCCATCTCTGCGGACTTCTTCACGCTGAGGGCGTCCTGGGAGCCGGCGCCGGTACTTCGCACTGGCAGAGGCACAAGAAATACAGGTTAATCTGAGTTTTTGTCAAATGGACTATTTCAATAGGGTACGGTTCCCGGCAAACTACTTGCGGGACGAAGTGCGGGAGTAGCTCGCACGTACAATTCGCCTTTGCGCGGGCAAAGTTTGCTCAAGTTGTTTGCCGGGAATTGCATTTGACGACAGCGAAAATTGTTTTTTTAGTTTGCAGCAAATTAACATTACGAAAACACTCGGAAAGTATCAATCTTTCATTTATGTTTGCTATTTTAAGAATTTTAAATTCATAAAAAACTAACAATAAGGACGTTGTTTGATTGTGACGTCACAAGCAAGTAATCCTTACAAATTCCATACTAACGGAGCGTTTTTGACGTTTCATAAAAAGGAGCTGATTTGACTTTTGTCAAATACCGTATGCAGGTTTTTGGGGTTTAGTGTTAGTCAAGATAGCGGAGCAGTACTGCAAACACTTCACCAAGGACTATGAAAAGGCATTGCTAACCTTGTTTACATTTTTTTCTCTATTAGTGGAATTTTTCACCGCTCCGCCTCTCTGCATAGCGCTAGTGGAGTGGTTTATCGTGAAATGAAACTTTCGTAAAACGGTTTTTGTCATAAACTGATTGGTCCCCCTTGGATAATCTTAGTCAAATATTCTTTAGTGCTATGGCTCGGTATCTATCCAAAGCGCGTATGTAAGATTTTCAAAGTGCAATTGTATAAATGAGAGCTTACATTTTATAGGCTCAAAAGAGGTTACCAATGAACCGCTGCATTTTCCTCGAGCCTGGCATGGTCCTACAGCAGCAGCTCGTAGTCGAGCGCGAGGCTACCAGTGGCGGGATTTTGATATGGGCCTTGCTCTATACACAAATTATTAGACGCATGGAACACCCTACCCGTGATGACTTAAGAGACTGCTGACAGAGGCTGGATTGGGGAAGCTCGTCTTGGTTAATTGATTACACATAAGTGAGGCGCTGTTGGTTCCGCGAGGTGGGTCTGGTACCATGAGCCATGTTCTGCAGCAGCATAATGGTCATAATTGAGCGCGAAGCTTCCAAATTCCAAAGCAGTGCACCGGCTGAACTCCGAATGTCGGGACTTTGATATGGCGCTTAATAGGCCCCAGGAAGCTCAAGTCATACAAAGGAAAAGACAAGACGTTTTCAATACTAATCTTCTTTTGTCTCTATTTTTAGCCCCCGACGCAAAGAGAGGGGTTTTATAAGATTAACGTGTCTGTGTATCTGTCTGTGGTATCGTAGCTCCCAAACGGATGAACCGATTTGAATGCGTTTTTTTTGTGCCATAGATAATTTTATTCTAAGTGTTCTTAGCCATGTTTCATGAAAATCTGTTTAGCCGTTTTTGAGATATTAGACTTTGAATTGAAAATGTCGGGGGTTTTTAACTTTTTTTAGTTGTAGTTATTTCTATTACAATTTCTAACACCAGAAACTAGTTTCCGACCTCCTGTCCGCCTACTGCGTATACAAAGTTTCATGTTATTCCAGTACGCCGTTTTAAAATGAGAGCCAAACTATTCTACCTACGCTTGTATGGGGAGTAGAGTTCTATCAAGCTTAATATACACAAATAATTAAACGCATGGGACGCCCTGCGGACGATGACGACGGACTGGGGGCAGAGGCTGAGAAGCTACGTTAGTTAATTGTCTAATTACCGGTGAGCCGCTGCAGGTTCCTCGAGGCGGGTCTGGTGTCACGCGCCTTGTTCTGCAGCAGCAGCTCGTAGTCCAGCGCGAGACTATCAGAGCTGCGCGCGCGCCGACTGCGCTCTGACCGGCGAGACTTTGATGTGGCGCTCGATCTGTAAGTAGTAGAAGTAAATAAAATTAAAATGATGAAACACTAGCGGTTTTCACAACTGCTTCTTCCAAAAATCCTAAAGTTTAGCCAATATCCGGTACATCCATCCTACTTGTAAATGCGAAGGAATCAACAAATGTTCCAGAAGTTACTACATGAGCCCAGGTTGGTCTCTAACCGTTGACCGTGTTAACCTGATACTATTGATTTGACTGAGATGCTGTAGCAGGTAACTGTTATAGCATTTTCTGTCATAATATATCACATTTTGCCTATGCCAGATGACAAAACTGTTTTGGCAGTCCATGCATAACTCCCTAAAAAAACGCATAATATGGACGCCGCTGGTACAGCATTCGACATACATAGTGTTCATTGTCAATATCGATCAATTGTGACGAAACTGCTTTAACAGTTCCAAATATTTCATGCACTTTTTAGTGTCACACACGGGTGACTTAATGTCCGCAAACGTTTGAAATAACAATACATTACACACCTCACGCAAACAAAGCAGTAAGAAAGAGAAACAATACAATAACCATTTAGCAAATAAAATCTATGAGTTAGTAACCACTAACTCGGAGATTTTATTTGCTGTTGATCCCAGTTGTTAAGCCGGCATCCTTTTGGTGGTGTGAGAACTCCTAACAGTAAGCTTTTAGATTGAAAGATCAAACAGCTATCGTAACAATTTGTTTAATTTGCTTGCAACCTACTTGAGACTAAATAGGTAAGCAAACCTGGGTTTCTTCAACGCTAAGACGAAGATTTACCTGGACTTGCTCTGATAGGGCGGGTAGTGACGGTCGCGGTACTCGACGGCACAATAGCACTTATTGCTATCTGGGCACGACTCAGAGTCGCACGAGCAGTAACTGAAGTCGCCGTCGTACACGTCCCTGGAGTTGACATAAAGTAACATTAGAAAAGGAAAGATAAGTAAGACATATCGTTTACACGGTAAGTACAATCCCTTTATAGAAATACACGGACACTTTGTCTTTTGACACTGACTTGACTTGTTCGGACCACCTGGAGAATTACCTCCACCTTAAAAAAGACCGCCGCCATTATAACACCACTACTTATTTTGTAACGGCAACTCGGCCGGCCGTTTATTGAACACATCAATAAAGGGCCGGCAGAGTTGCCGCGCGCAAAGCGCGTGCTTGAGATTGCTCTGGATATCTGTTGCGAAACTACTGTTCCCACACTTTCAGAAGCGGCAGCGCGTATTTCTAGAAGCTACTACGCCATTATGTCAGACTAAAGCATTCGTTCTTCTCTAATAAATAAGTAAGTGCGAGAGGGGCAAATGCTTTATGTCGGGTTTAAAGGCGATCAAAATTTATCACGCTAGCAAAGATGCATTCATCATTTTTTGATACTACATATTTGACAGAAAGTCTGGGATGCTTTATCTTCCGTTCATCAGCACGCGTAAAACGCAACCATTTATTACCCCTACTGCAGTTTATGACAGTTTAACTTAGCAATTCTATCAATGTTTAAACTTCCGAAACGAATCGTCTCAAGCCACGTAACGAAACCCGTCACGTCTCTTAATCAAGATACATGCGACACGGATTTCTATCCTCTCATTTCGCTCAAGCGGTAAAACTTTAAAAGAATTTTAAAATCAACACTGGCCAGAGTATTCATCCCGAGCGCGGAATCCCGGTGATGAGGACAATTATGAATTCACACAACTGTAAATAATTGTAATTTGGTCCAGTGCGAGGCGTCGCGAGCCACGGACGAGCCACGCTCTGATAACCGCCACACACATTTCATTTCTACAACAGGAACTGTTATAAATAATGAATCGTAATCGATATTAAACAAGGTACATAATCCAGTGAAGTCTACAAGACGGAAAATGTAATTAAGCCCGCACAATCACTTCGCGGAGATGCTTCTATTAGAGTTAAATGAAATGTTAAACGAACACTGACGAAAGTGGAGAAATTTTGATGCTAGCTGCTTATGCTAAGTTTGTAAACTCATTCGTCAAATAATGACTGGCTAGATTCGTATTAAAAGATAAGTGTTGTACTCACTTTGAGCAGTCTTTGCAGTTGTTGCTTTTACTTAGAAGTCTTGCTTTCGACGGGTCTCTTTTGACGTCGCCTTCGTAGCAGTAGCATTTCGATTTGCAATCTTCTTTCAGCGAGCAGTAGCAGCGGTCGATGCAGCTCTCTGATTCGCATTCAGAGCAGGAAACATACCCACTCGAGCTGTTTCGGTTTTGGCACCCGAGACGGTTGCTCAGTGTCAAGAAGTCGGAGTCCTCGGAAGTAGATGTCCTTTCTCCCGGCCTTGAGACTTTCCCACTCCGTTTGGAAACATGCACGACCTTTTCGTTACGTTTCCGCTGCCTCATCGTTTGTCTCTTCGGTGGTGGAATCGGCGGTTCCTTCGGACGGAACTGCCGTAAATCGTAACTAGACGTAGACACTGAACTTTCCGAAATCGGCTCTTTGTTGGCAACGGTTTGTAAATCAAACGAGCCGATTTGGTGCTTAGTCTTTTCAACTTTTGGCAACTCTTTCCCGAATGGCTTTCTAAACACCATTCGCAAACCGCTAGCTCCTTTGAAGATTTTCCGCCTCTTGTTTTGGAATATACTGTTTCTTCGTAAAATTTTCTTTTTCTGCTTTTTCATAATAGCTTTACTGTGCTGGAATATTTCATCCTTCGTGAGGGTTACGGCTAATTTCAAAAGAAATTCTTTGTATATCGGTTTTAAGTCGTTGAAGGACATACCTTCTGCGTCTATTATGGCATTCAATATTTCGTCCATAGAGTGTAAGTTCTCCTGAACCTTGAATTCATTGAAGAGTTCGTTGAACCCTAATGGAGAACCGCCTCCCTTTTTCCCGTTGTTTCTGGAACATATAAAAACTCCGTTACATTACAATGATTACCATACTCATTACTAGCTATAGAGCCATTTATTATTCTCGTACTATGCAACTCGCTAGATCGTAATAGTTGGGATTGATAAAAAATTGCTCGGGTGTTATACTGGACCAGAGGAATGTAGCAGACGCGGTTGCATTAGCACAATTACTCGCATGCAAGATGCCGAAACACTTCACTGAGCGCGTTCTGCTGATAACGCCTCGTTGCCTCAACAATCAAGTGAAAAATTGAAACTGCGTGTAACTTGAGATACCAGGGAAAAGGTAGTGTATCAAGCGTTGCGTTATAATTGGTGTAGAATTAATAGGTTGTACATACCTGTGTCCAATGGATTTGTATCTAGTGAGTCCACCGGCGTTGAGAAAACTGCCAGAACGGGGAATCGCTACCTTCGTCAAAATGTCACCAGATTCGTTGAGAGATTTCCTTCCACTATGACTTCTCCTGAGAGTTTCTTTTGAATGGTCAGGTGATTCGTGTGGTTTCGTTGGAATAGGAGGGGGCAAATTCGGTGGTCTCTGAATGTTTTTACGTTTCTCTAACTGTCTAAATAACTCGATCTTTTCAGAGACTTTACTTCGAACTGAAGACTCGCTGCTGCTTTGCATAGGCAGAGGATTCGAGATCTTAGCATTAATATTAGGACTGAGTGAATCCTTCGCCATAGACTTCTTTGATTCTTGCGTGTCACTTCCACTTGTATCGTGCTTTATGGAGTCTAGCTTGGCTTTGACTTCCTCAACGGTTATTCTTTTAGGTTCGGCGGGGGATATGGAGGGCGGTGGTGACGGCAGACGGTAGCCTTCGGCAGCTAAGATTCTTCTAGTCCGTTCCAGTTTAGGTCTTTCGTGGAAAGATTCACTGGCTGAATAACCATCAGGTCGGTCGCTGTCACCACTCAATGAAGACGTGCTTCGTTTCTTCCGTGGCGGTCTTATGGGCATATCGTTCTGTGTTATACTACTCGTGACGCTCATACAGCTGACTCCATTTCGATTCCTTAGTTTCTTCATATCACCACTGTGACCCTGCCGGCTCATGTGTGACATCAGAGATTTGTATAGCGTGGCCGCTATAACGATAGCGTCTTCCGACGTCTGACATACAAACCCATGACACTCCAATTGCTTGGCGACTCCGATCTTCCTCATCACAACAGCGAAAAGGGGTGAATGCGAGTTTTCGTTGTGGGAGAGGATGTATTTTTTATCAGGTGATTCTAAAGTTTTGAACAGCGCGTGGCGGTCGATATTGTCAGGATCGGTGATAAGGGGAAGGAAAGCGTAGCTCAAGTCGTGGTTCTCCTTCTCCGAGGGTTGCACGACGAATTTGACAGCAGACCAGACTGCAATCGTAGGAAAGGGGTTCAGTTGCTCCAAGTCACCTTTATCTCCTTTGTATCTGACCTTGAGCCCACTTTTTGAGATTTCTAATCTTCCAGTGAGGTTGCTTTTATGGCGGTAGTTTCTTCTGTAAGCGAAGTAGAGGTCTTTTAGTGGCGTTTGGAGGCCTGAGAGGCTGGTGACCTTGCTCTGAAGAGGAGTGGAGCCCAAGTAGTGCACGCTGAAGACATGCACGCCGATGCTCTCAATGGACTGTCTGGACTCCCCCGCCATGTCAGCGAACATCCTCTCTATGCGATCCTGAACCGTGTTGTTGATCTTGTTGATTTTATTCTGGCAATAGCTTTCATCTTGGCCGCTTGTCTAAAACAGATACATATTCATGAGTTAAGTAGCCTGCGCTAACAAGCCTAATTATAATTGAGTAGATGATTACCTTGATGTCGGTGAGAGCGGCGGGCGCGTACTGCGGCAGGCTGGCGACGGAGCGGCTGTCGTCGAAGAGGGCGTCGATCTTCTGCTTGTAGAGCGAGAGAGAGGACACGGAGGGCGTGCGCGCGCGCCGCTCGGGCTCCTCGCGCGCGCCCAGGCGGAAGCCACCGAGGCGCGCGCTGTCGCTGTCCATCGTCACCATCTGGAAATTACAATTTTATTGTCACTATTTTGTGCAAACCGCAGGATGTCAAACTGACCATAAAAGAGAACTTAATATCTCCTTGCAATAATAAAAATAATAATAAATCATTCCATATACGTCCCACTGCTGGCGACAGGCCTTCTCTCACGGATGAGAGGAAAACGGGGAGTTTAAAAAAAATTGCAGATTAAGGTTAACTAAAGTGATGCTTAAGTCACATCTAACCGGTCGGTTTTGTTACTAAATGATACCTATTAAAAATCCAAAAAAAAATGTCCACTAGGTCAATTAAATAGGTCGTCAAGGTATCATGGAAATGGAGTCGCAATGAGTAGAAATTACAGACACGTATAAATATGCATACAATTCTAAGCTTATGTCTAAAGATTTAAGATAAGATTTAAGTCTGCTTCTTGGAAATAGTTCTGTTCCATTTTCTAATCCATTGCGTGCACAAACAATATAGTAAGATCGTATTTAGACAGCCTGAATGAACTAGGTTTTGAATGTTGTATTACAAACTACACAAGAATGGACTCAAATGTAAATGGCATATCCAAATCTTGTATCGATCACTTATTCATCCGTGACGCTTGCAGTCGAAGTGCGCCCGGGTACTCCGTGCGCTCAGCTGTTGTGCGCGATGCGCCGGCCGACCATTATATAACAGGGCTCGCTCTTATCAGCAGCGCTTCCCATGTAGATACTTATAAGGTTGTAAACAAGTTGGATAACAACAAAGTCAAAATAGAATTAAATCAAATTGATTGGAGCCCGGCGCTTCGCCTCAGCAACCCGAATGAGATTATTGATTACATCATTGATAAATACCAGTCAGTCTATAACAAATGCACCTTTAAGTCAAAAATATACACAAATAACAAACCGGAAAGTAGCTGGATAACTGAAAAATTAATAATTATGTCGAACAAAAAGAAAGATCTCTTAAAAATATACTTAAAGGACACATATAATAAGCATAACGAATTAATATATAAAAGACATAGGAATAGGACTAACAGAAAAATTAATATTGCTAGAAATAACTTCACAAAAAGGGAAATATTTAATAACTTCAAAAACCCAAAAAAAATGTGGGAAATCATAAATAGATTGACTGGTAGAATTGTTAAAGCGGTTGACGATGTGTTAATTAAATCCTTTAGGATAAAAGCAAAACAATTATCGAATAAATTTGCGATTGACTTTGATAAAAACGTTAAAAACGTATTGACATCGTGCGATGAGCCATTACTTGATGAAAAAAAGTACATTAATACCCCTAGTTTGTCAAATCGAATAAAAAAAATTAATGAAGAGATCTTACATAAAATTATACTACAAATCGACGACAAGAAAAGCCCAGGATACGACAAAATAAGGGCGAAAGATATAAAATACATCTCCGAACAAATGACTCCGATTCTCGTACACCTTATCAACCAATGTATCTCGCAATCTAAATATCCTGATAAATTAAAAATAGGCCTCGTAAGACCCATACATAAAAAAGGCAGCTACGCAGACACAAATAATTACAGGCCGATAACAATTCTTTCATGTATAGATAAAATTATAGAAAAATACATTGGAAACTCAATAAATACATTCCTATCAAGTAATGGCATCATTCACGAAAAACAGTTTGGTTTTCAAAGAGGGAAAAGCGCATCGCAACTTTTATCACAATTTACAGATGTAATAAATAATCATCTAGATAAAAAACACCATGTACTTGCTGTGATGATAGATTTTAGCAAAGCATTTGACACTTTGAATCACAACACATTATACAAAAAATTGAAACAAAATGGTATACAGGGTCCTGTGCTGGAACTCATTAAAAACTATCATACGCACAGATTTAATGCAGTCAGCATAGCGGGCGAACAAAGTGACCTAACTCCCGCACTGTGCGGTACAGCACAGGGATCTATACTGGCTCCGACGGAGTACTTATTGTACGTTAATGATATGCACAAGATATTCCGACATGGCTCTGTGTACCAATTTGCAGACGATACCTGTATAATAACAGCCCATAAGGACTTAGAGAATGCTCAAGATATGATGCAGATTGAGTTCGATCTTTTGTGCAAATGGGCACACGACCTAGGTTTATCGTTAAACTACTCTAAAACGAAACTAATGCACATACACTCGCCATATAAAAAAGTAAACGCTACGCCTAAGATTGTGGCCCACGAACACAAGTGTCTGCACATATCTAATGCGCTATGTAACTGTACTCAGCTTGAAATTGTAAAGGAACATACTTACCTCGGACTAAAAATTGACGACAAGTTTAACTGGGGACCACATGTAGACAAAGTATGTAAAAAACTTAGGTCTATATTGTCAAAACTATGTATTATTAAACATAAAGTCCCTTACAACACACTTAGACTTCTATACATGTCCCTGGCTGATTCTGTCATAGGTTATGGTATAGAAAGCTATGGAAGAACCTATAAAACCTATTTAAATAATATATACAACCTCCAGATACGTCTACTGAAAACAATTGTACCAGTTAAAGTTAAATATAAATATAGGAAAAATTACGAAAATCTATTTAATCATTGTAAGGTGTTAAATGTATTCGACAAGGTGGAACTAGCAATCATAACACAGTACAATAATAATATAACCAATTTAAAGAAAAAAACAAGACCGAACCGTCTTCGTAGCTTATCTAATCACCCAACCTTTGAGGTGGGAAAAAGTAATAATGAATATGGGAATAGGGATTGGAATTGTCTCCTACCGACAATATTAAATAGATTTCCGGATGAGCTAATACGAAACATTGAGGGTAAAACGTGTAGTAAAACACGTTCGATAGTCAAAAGACATATGTTAAAATTAAGTCGCAAACAATAAAGTCACTTACCATTACCATACCCTACTGTAAAAAAAAATATGTAGTTACCTAATTAAGATAATATAGTTATAAGGCAGGCTCCTTAACACAAAAAATCTTTTAAATTTAAGATTAGTAGTTAAGACTGTAATTTAACCCCTACTTTTTTATTGAAATAAACAGTTCAAATTTTAAGTTTTTTTTTTTTTTTTTAATAAGACCATAAAGTTCTTGTAGAATAAAGTCCGAAAACGACAGTCACACAGACCGTTCAGAAACAGCTGTTACCAAATCAAGGCTCAATTTGTAAACGGAGTGCTGACGATACAGTATTTGCCATATTGTGATGTGCCAGAAGGTGCAAAAAGCCTTTGCAGTAAAAAACAAAAGAATTATTTTGTAATACTTAACGATATACATCTATGTACGTATAAATATACAATGGTGAACTTAAACAGCACTAGCCATTGTGTTCTTTATCAATACCATGTTATAGAAAGCCATATCAGGGCTCACACCCGCAACTGGAGTTCTTATGCCCCGTCGGTGCCAAACAAGCGTACGTCCCGCCTGATGGTATGGTTGCAATACTCAAGGACACTGTACTAATCTATACTAATATTATGATACAGACAGACTGTCCAGTTAGGTAGGTCCAACTTCGAGGTAGAGGTCAATCGTCGAATCCGACTCGGCTGGGCAGCGTTCGGGAAGCTACGGCACATCTTTCGTCCAATATTCCGCAGTGTCTCAAGGCGAGAGTCTTTGACCAGTGTGTGCTGCCAGTGATGACAATATGGCACTGAAACGTGGTCGCTTACTATGGGCTTCATAAGACCGCTCAAAGTCACCAAAAGGGCAATTGATGTTGGGAGTTTCTCTGCGTGATCGCATCAGAAACGATGCAAGCTAAGTAATATTGTTACAAAGAAAGACAATTATAACCTTCTTATGAAGTGTGATCTAGAAATAGTTACTAGTTTACATTACGCTACATGCGAGCTCGGCATCCATTTTCTTGGTCGGTCCAGTGCGCGCGGCCGCAAAAAGTGCGCCCGCGCATACGGATCCCCGAGTCACAGTCAACAGAATATTAGCAGTACGTAAATCGTATTAGAGATGGCACCTAAATTAACCGACATTAAATATCATTAATATCATTATCCTCCTAGCATTTTCCTGGTTATAACCTAGGACTGCCGTCTGATGATCTGACCTTCTAACCTAAAAAACTAGACACAGCGATTAAAGAAAATATGCTATGCAAAATGTAAGTAGTTAGATGCCACTACCCGGGCATGTGCTGAAAATATTTAATAGTTCATTGTCAGACTGCGTTCAACCTTTTTGTTTATAGTTTTTGACAATTTATTCATTCCGTTTGTCTTTCGTACCTACATAGTTGGATACGGTTGTTGGCCGTGCCTCACCATCTTATATTAAAGAGCCAAGCTCTATTCTGAAGTGTAATTTCCAACTTATTCCACGGCATTCCATTACTCCAATTTAGATAAATATTGTTAGTGTTTTCCCCCTTGCGTTTCACATCGTAATTTACGAACCGAGATCGTTGCGTGGGCATTGGCCGAGACCGCTGCGGCTACGTGGCTCTAGCCCGCTTTATTGCGTATTTTGATGCGTTACTGTTTTAACTCTGCGCACTGTACTGACGGTTTTGCACATTCGACCATTAGCTTATCTGTGGCCACTACGTGCAGTCACGCTCATCTCGCCAATTACTCTCCTATGTGGATGCATTTACTTTTTACGAAGCGCTCATAGCCTTAGCTGCCGCATATTGGCGTCGATTGTACTCGTATTGTAAAACAACGCCGGCCACAGCCGGTAGATACTCGTTTACGTGACCGCTTTGAGAGGTTACTAAGCCGGATTTATATTAATAACGAGACAATTACAAACCCGGTTTCATTACTGGAGTGATTCCGTGCTTAAGAAGGATCCCGGTTGTTTTATTTTATTCAGTTGTAAAGCCGAGTTAGAGCACTTCGGTAACAGTAACTTTTAGACCATCGAATGTAATCTACCGAATTAGATGTCCCGCTCTTCAATCAGTCCCTCATTACTCAACGTGAGGTAGGGCACAGCGAAATGTCATCCCGCTCGAATTTGGAGCAGCCCAACTGGGGAAGTACCCTCCGCCTTGCAGAAGACCACAGCCATAATGACACTACTACTTGCTCTGCAGTAGGGTTGTGTTCCTGGAGGTCGCCAGAGCTCCCGAGGATGCGTTGTGTTGAGAGCGAGGGAATTTGTTCCTTCAGCTGTCAACACGGCGAATCCTCAAACATATCAAGGGTCGGCAACGCCCATGTTACTCCGTTGGAGTTGCATGCGTATATAGGGTGCGGTGTCCGCTTACCATCAGGCGGGCCGTACGCTTGTTTGCCACCGTCGTTGTATTTAAAAAAAAAAAAAAAGTCCCTCATTACTGAGGATTGTGGTCACCGGTTCCAACTAAACAGACGATTTGCCTCCATCGATTCCGGAAGTCATAGTCACCACCTGATAAAATTTACGTAGATGAAGAAGCGACTTTCTTTCATTGGTCAGACCATCGTGTTTCACGACCGACCCTGTGCTCTCTTGCCTTCGATATGAGATGTAACAAAATACTTTCAGAACTTGACCTAAGCAATGTAGAAAATAGAATTTGGTGTGCTGCGATACAGGCAAAGCGTAGCGCAGGGAAAGGTACTTTATTTATACTCGTACTATGTGTAGATGATTTGATGAATAAATGGTTTATGTCTTACACAATAATGTACCTGACGTGTATCACAAAATCGTATTTGAAAGGCTGAATGCTTATTATCAAATTATTCAAAGTTAAGCATATTAAAAACCTCTCGTAAATGTAGTTCTGTTTTATTCAAGGTCTAATTCAAAACGATTTTTTATAAAGTTCGTCCAACGACGAGGAAACACTATTTATGATTATCGGTGTTCCCCGTTCTTTCGACAATTTAGTTATATGATCCTAAGGGGTGCCTGTCGTATCGCATAATGTTGATCGTCCTAAAAAATTTTGGCCGAGAATGTTTGGCATAATGTTGAGTGGCATACTACTTATTTAGCCTATTCATTTTTGCGCATTTACACATTTAAAAGTTCTAAAGTATGTTTATTTTATCCTAATGTTGATTACTCGAACATCGAATTACCTAAAAAGTAATAGTCCTAATTTTCATTGTCATAGTAATTATTTTGCCTATTATTAAATTAGCCTATTATAAAAAATATGCACAACAATGTTTATGCCATACGTTATTCGGCATAAAGTTGGTATGCGACAAAATAGTAGGACCAACAATTTTATGCCACCCGATATAGACCCTATCCTGAGGGGTACACCGAGCGGATGCTAAACCCCCCCACTCGTGTCATCGGACGCAACAGAGACACAGCAACTCCCAGGGTAAGGGACTATTGTGACTTTCCTTGGCTTTAGTTTTTCGGTTGAGGTTTGTATGGAAATTGAATACAAAGTGTACCCGTTATTTTTGCTCATGAATGCTCATTCAAAGATACTTTGGTCAGTAAAGTTTGCCATGGTCGGGCAACCTTACCAGCGATCTCGTAATCAATTGCGTTAATGTATACCACTTGCTTACAGTACCGCCGTAAATTCTTAACACCCGGCTGATTACCGCGGCAGGCGCCTTATTTTGTAATGTTTACTACTATCATCTAAGTAATAATACATTTTATTTACGAAACAAGAATGATTAGGTACATACAAATATCCGCAACGCAGGCTTCGTTAATTGCGAACAAACAAACATCCCCCTAAACAATGCTAGAATCCGCAACAGGCTTCATCAATAACACCTTATAACCTAAACTAACAAAAAGGACCGCCCCTGATCGTTGGTGGCCCGAAAGTTCCCATGACACTGGCGGCGTTGCCACGCTGAATGGCCAAAGAAATCTGTTGAGCCAGGAACGATCCGGAACGAGGATCAAAAAGAAGGAGGAAGACGAGGATCTAATTAAAGTGCAGACTAGTGAGTATGTTACTAAATATAATCTGATCTAATTGTCAATACTGGTATGTCATCGGAGGCCTCTTTTATACCTGACTAATAGCTTCCGCCCGCGACTAGTCTGCGTGGGCCCGGGATAAAAACTATCCTTTATTTTAATCCAGGCTATAAATGATCTTCTTGCAAAGTTTCATCCAAATCGGTTGAGCTGTTTAAGCCTGATTAAGTAACAAACATCTAAACATCCGAATATCCAAACTTTCGCATTTATAATATTAGTAACTAGAATTCCATGGATACGAAATAGAAAAGCCGTGCCTTTTTCATGCGTTACCCTATCATCATGCAATTTCAAGTAACGTAATTTTGAAACACGTTTACTTATCTTTGATAATACACACAATATTTTTCTTTCATATCTTAGACAAATAAAGAAACGTAGACGAATTTGTACGATACAATTCTAATGTCTTATTGACCTGTTGATCCTCGGACCAGTTAGAGCAGATTCCATTTGTTTAAATTGACAGAAAGAGATATCCCTGGGATTTTAGTGAATCTTTAGGCTAGTTTCTTGTCTATTTTATATCATGTCCCTTAGCTATCTGAACTCACCTCGTACTCGTACTACTCGTGGTGTTCGATCGCGCCGCTGGCCCAACACTTTTCAGCATTTTGACTCCAAGTCCGTTATCCCCAATACCTGGAGGAACAGAAATATTTACGTTATTTTATTAATTAATTCTAGTCATCGAAACATGGTTGCTTACTATGGGCCTAATAAGAAGGCTCAAAGTCACCTAAAGGGCAATGGAGAGGGCTATCATGCTGAGAGTTACTCTGCGTGATAGCATCAGAAATGAGGCTATCCGCAGCAGAACCAAGGTAATCGATAGGCCTCCGGAATCGCTAATCTTTAGTGACAGTGGCATTGCACGTATAACCGATGACCGTTGTGGCGGAAAGGTTCTCGAGTGGTGCCCCCGTAGTTACCGGAAGGCGCAGCGTGGGTAGACCCCCCAAAAGGTAGACTGATGACCTGGTAAAGGTCGCGGGAGTCCGCTGGATGCGGGTGGCACAAGACCGGTCTTTGTGGCACTCTTTGGGGACGCCTGTGTTCAGCAGGACGTCTTTTAGCTGATATGATGATGATGATTCATTTATACACAAGGCCTGAAAGTAATTAGTGGCACCAGAGACTTTTCCACTCACGGGACAATGGTCCCCGGACCTTTGGGAGGCGTGCGTTGAGCCAGAGGTACCTACAAAGTACGAGTACTAACTGGCACAACACGTAGAGGGCCTTTCAGCAAGGGGTACACCGAGCGTATGCTCTCCCTGCCCATATCAAGGGACAGCACGGAGACATTGATGGAATCTAAAGGAATCGGGTTATAAGGTGAAATAATGGACTAATGACTGGGCTATCAAATAATAACACCAATGCTTAATTCATTATTATTTCACGCAAAATATAATGGAGGTCGACTTGCGGAAAAGGCCTAGATTTAATTGCATACTCTTTTAGGTGTAGGTAGTAAGTTTTTAAGCACATAATACATAGCTAGGGCTATAACCGTGGATGTGAAACGACATTCGTGGGTCGTTTTCTGATTTGCAATATTTACGTAAATTGATTGCTCATTTTGAAACTTTGTGGTAAATGAAGTACTTATCAATCAAAAATCATCTACTTTGTGGATCCTTTTCTGGTTTGCAATATTTACGTAAAAGGTTCGCAATTTGAAGCTTTGTGGTGAACTATTTATCTAAAATCATAGGCAGTCAGTCATTGACACCATTGTTATAAAACATTCTTTAATATTCTCTAATACTTCCATTAAAATTCCAGAATAATAGTGGTAGTCGGTATCGGTTAGACCATCAGCTTACATTATCACATCCTGTCCAGTGATGGTACTCTGACCGCAAAATATGATAGACTAAGAGCTCTTTCCCACTGACGTCCAGTTTTTTGCGGGATACGGTTTTCTGCAGGATTCCGTTTTAGTAGTATACGTGCTGATATAGTATATCTGTTTGCGGGATACTGCACACTTTCTCTAAAAGTCCCTCACTTATTTACGAGGTCACAGCTTTAGGTGCCATATGTACCTACCTATTATATGCAAGTACTGTATTGTAAACTAGCTGACCGCGCGGCTTTGCCCGCGTATTGCATAGAAGGATAAAATACAGGCTATGTCCATTCAGGAAGTCCCTTCTATAAGTACACATGAAAGTATTTTTGAAGTAGTATAAGTGGTTCCGGAGATTACCGCCTACAAACAAGCTTACTTTTTACAGTTATCCTTTTTATCGAACGAGCGAGCGAAGCGATCGAGGTTCTTATGCTTCAGCTTGCACCTAAATTCCAATTTCCGAATGTCCCGCTATACAGCTGTTCTCATCTACAAGTAGTATTTCTCCACCGATTCTCTTGAAATTTTGGGAGCTTCAATAATTTGAAAGGTTTTTTGTCAATTTACTTTTTCGAAATTTATATTAAAAAAAAAGATAAATAGACAGGGCCGTGACTTCTACAGCTCGCAGAGGCACTAGTTATATAAGCATATAAGTATAGATTGACTACGAACAGAGCAGAAATACAAAGAAAGCAAGCAATATATCTTTCAAGGCAAGCAAGGTCGCCATGTACGGATGGGCGTAATTAAACAACTGTTCACGTTGGGATTATGATATATTGTGTCTAAAGTTACATATAATGGTTACCTATATAGGGTTAGTGTGTGGCAGAGAGTTGAATGCCAAGAGCGATCCTGCGACGCCCCCCCCCCCTTAACGGCCTGGCCACGGACACGCGCGGCGGCGGCAGCGGCAGCGGTTTTACTAATTAATTGCGTGTGATCCCAACTATCCACAGTGCGCTGCGCGTCCCGACCGCGCAATGAACAGATAAAACGCTTGCCGCGCCGCAATTCGCGCAAAGTCGTGGCCGGGCCGTTACAAGGCGGAGCCGGGTGTCGTGAGTTGTTTTAGACGGTAGTCCAGCTTCGGTTAGTCCGTCATACCCGTCCTGCTTCCCCGGATAGGACGGGATGCGCAAACTTCCCAAAGTACAAAAAATGGTCAAAATATAGCTTACCTCCACCCTCAAGGTCTATTTTATTACTGGTGTAAAAGATTTTTGAGATCGGATGCGTAGTTTCGAAGATTACCCTCTACAAGCATACTTTCAAAGCTACAATAAAACCGTGGTATTATCAAGACGCAAAATTGAGTAGGTAAGAAAATATTATATGTCACGGGATATGAGAAAATGCAATCCCGAATAGGAAAGAAGAGTAACCTGTGAAATTTGCCTCCGCAAAGTAATGGATCCTTTATTATTGCATTAATAGATAATTATGCAAATTTATCACGCAACGAATATTAATTTGCATACTTAATCAACCGGACTAATCGTGGCCAATGTCCGTGGTGCTAGTTGAATCGGTTTGAACCTCAAAAATTTATAAATCGCCCGACGGGTTTGATTATTGACATCAATCGTGCTGTGGGGCGTGGAACAAATGGTGCGGTTATAATTTATTAATTACTAGCTGATGCCCGCGGCTTCGCCCGCGTGGTTATAGGAAAATGTAACATATTGAATTTTCCCGTGGGAATTAGATGTTTTCCCGCTGGAAAAAGTAGCCTATGTCACTCTCCAGCCTCTAAACTATATCCATACAAAAAATCACATTAATACGACGCTCCGTTGCGACGTGAAAGAAGGACAAACAAACTCACACCCACACTTTCGCATTTATAATATTAAGTAAGGATTAAATAAAACAAGACTGCAGTTAATAATGATTCTCTTTTATTTTCTTGGCTGGTATTTCGTCTAGAATATTTGACAGAATAGGACATGTGTGACGTCACAGCGTTGGAGCTTCGAGCCCCGTACTAGGTCCTAGGTCCTAGCATGGAACAAGTACATTGCGGGTTCGGTAGTGAAATAAGTATCGATTGGGGACCTACATAAAGTAGCAATAGGTTGTAAAACCATTTCTTTTTTTAACTAAAGAACTCTATCAATAGCTTTGAATTTGCTTTAGGACTACAAAAAAACACATATATGTAGCGAAAGTAAAGTGGAAGTATGTAACAGTATTCTTACAAATAAAAATTATGATTTGATTTGGTTTGAACGAAAAAACCATAGAACGAATGAACGAAAAAATCTAAGTAGCGCCGCAAGATGCCCTACAGAATGGCTGACATTGCCATTAATGCGGGGATGGGGGCGGCGGGGGGGGGGGATCAAAACGATGCCAGGCAGCCGTTTAGTTCGAACATGCGCATACCGCACGTGTTTGAGTAGTTCTAAAGATTCTATGGTTTTTTCGTTAGCTGCATATAATATTATTATTTTGATTATGAATATTTTGTAATCTACACTTTCGATAATTCTACTGTTTACCATCCATCACTACTGTGTTTTCAACATAAGGAAACGACCCAATTGAATAAAATTAGTAGATATTCTGAAAACCTCTGGTTAATAAATCGTCCTACCCAAGTTGACAGCCCCGTGTTAATCACAGTGAGCCCAGTTGAACCGTTTACTTTACTATGCAAATGTAGGCATAACAAGCGAAAGCGAAAGTACCTTATCTGAATCTTACTTAGCTTACATTGATGTAAATAAGAAGGAAATCACTTAGTTAAGCGATTAGATTCATTCGCATGTTTGAGATTTCTACTTTGATTATTGTTACAATCTGTTAACGAGGAAATAAGGAGCGTACAACGAACCAGTTACTTAATTAATATAATTAATTAACCAATAACAAGCATAAAATCTTCAAGAAACTATACAACGTGTTTTTTTAACCGGTACGGAAAAAAAGTGTTGTTTTGTATGTCACCCGGAGCCTATTTTCGAATCGATTAACACCTCAATCATCAAAATCAATTGAATATCTTAAACGCTACTGTGGAACACACGTAAATAAAATAAAAAAGGTAGGACTGCTAAAAGCATATCCCTTCCTTTCGGCTCTCCCGTAGTCAAAATCTTTATTTTTCAGTTACTTTTCTCTAGCCGAGTTACATTGCGAACTTTTTATGCTTGTTCATAAATGATAACATTCCACTCTCTATCCATACAACTTTGCTAACTATAAATCAAATCAAAGGGGTGCAGAACCCGTGTCATTCGCAAGGACCTGCCACGGACGACTCAAAAGAAGTCGCGACGCGACAAGCTAGAGGAGAGGAAGAAGCCTGCTAGTCGGAATCTGAGCGGTACCTACCGCACCATCTGGACCAAATCACCTGTTGCGACCGACCCCGTATCATGGTCGGCCTTATCACGCGAGTGACAAGATCGAGCGTGATAAGGCCGACCATCATTACGGGGTCTGCACTCCTGCTACACCATCGACGCAGCTTTACGTGTCCCAGCTACACTACAAAGGCAGAGGAAGTTATTGAGTATGGGCGCGTGAAGACCGGATTCATTCTGATAGTCGTGAGGTTGGAATCTCGCCATAACGTGCACTTTAATTCCTTTGTGGTGAGAGTTCCAACAGACCATCCACCTACACTAAGGAAGAATTTTGGCCGAAGAGAGTTGGCTTTTTCGCGGTCGTCGGCTACCTGATACCACGAAGTTGCGTAACACATCGCAGTTATAGTGTTTTTTTTTTTTTTTTTTTTTTTTTTTTTTTTTTTTTTTTTTTTTTTTTTTTTTTTAATTAAACGTATTAAATAACCAATATAAAAGTTTTAATATCATTTTCGTTGTTCCACACCATATTTGTTGTTCTTTTGGACTTTATATAGTTAGGAGGTTTTACAGCACTCGTAAATACAACAAACCATCAATATCATCACATCCGAGGTCGATTTCGTGAATCAGCCAGCTGTATGGGGCCGTAGACAATCGCTGATTAGCCAATTACCACCGCTCATTATCACCGTGCCTAAACACCGGAACCCATATTACAATACCCGAGTGAAAATTAGAAATTTAAAGCAATCTACATACATATAAATAAATGCGTCGTTCGTGATCTGTATCATTACATCACATCACAAGTTGCGTCAAATCTCAATATTGACCCAGGCTTGGCTATTCACAATGCCGCGCCTAGTAGAACTATAGGCCCCTGATCTCATTCAGTTGATTTGAATGTCGAGATCAAGTTACATTGGAAAGTGGGTACTAGTGTGTGTCGCATAGCTTATCTCTCATGAATCTCATGCAAGTCAATTGGGCAGATTAACGGCTTGAGAGCTGATTGTAGATGACAAGTTTACTACATTCTTATTTTGATTAGACACGTGTTATATTATATGTAATGTAACAGAGATTTCAAATGACGAGCGGTTTGGCCTAGTGGATAGTGACTCTGCCCACGAAACTGACGGTACTGGGTTCGAATCCCGGTAAGGGTAAAATATTTGTGTGATGAGATTTGTTTCCGAGTCCTGGATGTTTCCTATATAAATAATTCAAGTAAAAAGTTATCTAGTAACCACTACCCAAGCCTTATTGAGCTTACCCATGGCTAGCTCGATTCGTGTAAGACTGTCCTAAAATATTTATTTATTTACTTACCTAATATTTGTTTTATCGGAGCTGTTTTTCTTTTTTTTTTACACACCTACACAAATCGACCTATACAGGTAATCTAATATGAAAAACTAGTTCATTAACTATTCAGGGGGACGCTAATACATTAGGGAATCCTGAATACATTGAATTGAATTGTGTTTCATCCACCAACTCGCTTGGTCGATGATATTATAACGACCCTCCTGCGGGACCCTTCAGGATAAGACTATGGACAGACAGTGTACTCGAAGACAAAAGTCTCTGCAGTGGGCGACTACAGGCAGAATATCATGATGATGATTATGATGATGACGACGTTTTGCCTAATTAGAAAACAATTAGAGAGGATGATTTGCTAGACAGAATTAAGTGTATAGCGGAGTAGGCACTTGTTTTGTTTAAAGGTTACAGGAAAACCTAGTATTAACAGTTTAGCAACAACACAATAGAAATAACAATAGAATTACGCCTACGAGTATAGGCGTATACTGTCTATCAATGTTTCAAATTAAACGACCAAATAAAATTAAATCTTCGCCAGAGAACCAACAAATATTAATGAGTTTTTTGTAACACTAAGGGCGAGATCATCATCATCATCATCATATCAGCCGAAAGACGTCCACTGCTGGACATAGGCCTCCCCCGAAGAGTGCCAAAGCGACCGGTCCTGCGCCACCCGCATCCAGCGGACTCCCGCAACCTTTACCAGGTGATCAGTCCACCTTGTCGGGGGCCTACCCACGCCGCGCCTTCCGGTACGTGGTCGCCATTCGAGAACCTTTCCGCCCCAACGGCCATCGGTTCTACGTGCTATGTGCCCCGCCCACTGCCACTTAAGTTAAGCGATCCGGAGGGCCACATCGGTTACCTTGGTTCTGCTGCGGACAGCCTCATTTCTGATGCGATCACGCAGAGGAACTCCCAACGTATGGTCCTCTCCATTGCCCTTTGGGTGATTTTGAGCCTTCTTTTGAGACCCATAGTAAGCGACCACGTTTCAGTGCCATATGTCCTCACTGGCAACACACACTTGCCAAAGACTCTCGTCTTGAGACACTGCGGAATATTGGACGAAAAGATGTGCCGTAGCTTCCCGAACGCTGCCCAGCCGAGTCGGATTCGACGATTGACCTCTTTCTCGTGCGAGGGCGAGATAATTGAGAGTATTTGTAAAATGTATTGCTGTCGCGCCAACTGCAGCTTGGACCGAAAATACCTATTAAAAGTACATAACTATTTTTTTTTTATTAAAAATCAAAGAAAGGCTTTGGCTGTGTTCCTGTTTTCCTTTTTTTAATAATCTAGTCAAAATTGTTTTCTGGATGTATGAACACAGCGGAAAATATGGCATTTTTTTTTTTGTTTCTGAAGGTACTCTTTAAAGACCTCTTTAAAGAATAAATTTATGAAAAAAGGAAAACATAGGAACATGTCAATAGTAGCCATGGATTTAGAAAAAAAAATTGCTCTACTACCATTAAAACAGGGGACTACGTTTCTATGGAAAAACGGCCCTTGTGTTTCCTCTTAAGATTCGGACCAAAAATTATGCTTTACTTTGGGAATGTGAGGAAAGAGACAAACTTTATTTGTGTCCCACCTACGGTCCCATCATCATCACCATCATATCATCATCATCATCACGGCTTATGGTTCCATTATTTCAATGATGTTTTGTGAAGTTTGATGCCTGTTTACGCTCCGCTCCTCCTTCCACTAAATTCACAGTTTTATCAACTTCAACTGAATGCTAATAATGTTCAATTGGAATTGCATTTCGACCGAAATGCGCAGTCACGTGCACTAATGAGTGTTTTAGCTAAGCTCTTGCGAGGCGGTTAACGTCGAGTTGGCTCACCTAATTCCTAAAAATGCAATAATAATTGGGATCAAGTATTTACCACAGTACCTAATTGCACCTTTTGACTTCGACACGGTCAAATATGTACTAAATGCTTGTATTTATTTAGGTAAGACTGATGCGGACTCTAGTCTTCTCGATCTTCCTGTACGCATCAGAAACCTGGACCATAAAAGCTCGTACTCGTCGTAGGATAGAGGCATTCGAGATGTGGTGCTGGCGCAGAATGCTCCGGATATCATGGACTGAGCGCCGCACAAATGAGTCTGTTCTCGACGAGCTCGACATCAAAACGAGGCTCTCCACAATCTGTATCCAACGTGTCCTCAGCTTCTTTGGCCATCTGGTCAGGTCCGGACCGCAAAGCTTGGGAAAGCTAATCATCACCGGCCGCATGGCAGGAAAGAGGAGGAGAGGACGGATGCCTATGCGTTGGGCGGACACGGTAACATCTGTGACCAGAGCCACACTCCAGGCTAGCATGCATCAAGCCCAGGACCGAGCAGCTTGGAGAGTGATGGTGATGAGCGCCCACAGCCGTCACGTCCCTCAGCCATGAGGATACGACAAGGAAGAAGAATTTAGGTGAGGCCATTACACGTTTCAAACGAGTTTAACAAAAAAAACATCGATGTCCAAGAAGGGGATGTATTAGGAATCAAAGAAATTCTCCAACGTAGCACAATTAATTAGAGTTCTTTAATAATAATATTTTTAATAATAATATTTTTATTCATTCACACATAAATTTACAGTTTAACACCAAATCACTTATGTGGTAGGTATACCTAGTTTCGCTACATAATACATAACAAGAAACAAGAAATTAAATTTAAATTACATACAACATAGGGTAACGTTATAAAAATTTTAAAGGAACTAAAATAAACTCATAACAACTTCAACAAGAAATAATGGCACAGTTTAAATCTTAACACTACACTATCTATTCATACGATAGGAATGCTAAAACTTTTCTACAGAATACACCAATACTGTCAGCAAATATGTCTATGTCTTCGGCTTCTTGCATTATATGGTTTAGGGCTGTTCGCGCTCTAGCAGTGGGAGCGTTCGCACCGCGCCTCGTGCGCTCGCCGGCCACCGCGAACAGGCGCCGCGGGCGCCGCGCCGCCACCGCGCCGCCCGCGCCGCCCGCCGCGCCGACCGCCGGCCCACTCGCACGCGGCACCTGCAGGCCCATTCGTTCCAACACGGACGCATTGTCAACTCTATTATTTAGCAGCTGGTAATAGTGCACTATATGTAGAAATTTTCTCCGAGTTTCAAGCGTATGAAGCCCAGTCATTCCCGAAACAAACAGAGACGGGTACATGAAAGGATAATATCCGTATCGCCGCTTGTAGATATGCCTGGCGAATTTCTTTTGGATTTTCTCCAGTATTGTGGTGTATTTAATTTCATGCGGGTCACACATTAATGCTCCGAATTCAAGTCGACTCCGGATGTACGCATTGTATAGCATGATTGCGACTTTGGTGGTTGAAAATTGGGAAGCTATCCTCATTATGAATCCCTGTGTTTTAGATACCTTTTTGCAGGTCTTCGTAATGTGTTGTCTGAAGTCGAGTTGGGTATCCAGAGTAAGTCCTAAGTCACGTATTTCGTCGGTCCGTTGAAGTGGTATGCCGCGAAGGCTGTACTCGGTAGCGATTGGTGAGCGGAGTCTAGCAAAAGTAATATATTCACATTTCGAGGCGTTAAAGTCCAGTCGGTTGTTCTGACTCCATTCAGCAATAGCGTCTATGTCATTCTGTAAACGTACGCGGTCATTGTCGTCCCTAACACTGTGGAATAATTTTATATCATCTGCGAACATTAAACACTTAGCCGTGCTGACGGCGCTTGGCAAATCATTAATCATAATTAAAAACTGGGTAGGCCCTAGGGTGCTGCCTTGACTTACACCAGAACGAGTTAAGTATGTTTGAGACTCGAATCCAGTAAGTTTGACATATTGTTTTCGATCTTGCAGATAACTGGCAAAGAATTTTAAAAGCTTAGGTACAAATCCTATATCTGCGAATTTGCGCAGGAGGATATCGTTATCTACAAGATCGAAAGCCTTGCGAAAGTCAAAGTAAGCTGCATCTACCTGCATTCGGGCATCCAAAGCTTCGGTTATGTAATCGACCAAGACTACGTGATTCGTCGTTGTCGATCGACCTCGACGAAAACCATGCTGAGCGTCATCCATTTTAATTGTGATCTGCTGAGTGATAAGATGGTCCACCATGGATTCGAATAATTTGCCAAACACGGACAGCACTGCAATAGGTCGATACCCTGTCACGTCGGATCCTTCGCTGCTCTTTGGTACAGGCGTTACTCTGGATAACTTCCAGCACGACGGATATACGGCGCATTGCAGGGAAAGATTATAAATATATAGAAGTGGTATTTCTAAGACAGATATACAATCCCTTGCCAAAAGTGGAGGTATACCATCTGGTCCAGCCGAAGAGCGCGGCTTGAGTCGCTTGACGGCACGTCGCAGGTCAGCGGCACTGACGGCATCCACGGCCACCCGCGCCGAGTCTGGCACGCCTCCACTTCTCGCTGCGCTGTTCCGTGCTGCTTCTTCAGCGTCTAGATGAGGTATCTGACTATGGAACACAGAGCTAAAATAATCTGCAAAAGCGTTCGCGGCATCTTGTCCTGTAACTGTCCTATCACAGTAAGTGTAGTCTTCGTGTCGTTTCAAGTCTTTGCGTTTGCTTTTTACGTATTTCCAGAAAGTTGTCGGATCGTCAGTTATGTCCCTTGTACCTTTTATACTCGATATCGATTAAAAACTTAGCATGGCCTCTATAATATTTAAACATTTCTCTATTACATTCGGAACCGGTTTCCTTATGCTTTTTAAAATGGAAATATTTATTTTGTAGAGTGTGTACAATTTTAGGAGTGTACCAAGTCGGGTAGACGTATTTTCCTGTAACAGATGGCCGGTTGATTTTGATCTTTCTCAAGCGACAAACTGACCTATATATATTATGCACTCAAAAAGCGTGATTTACGATTTAGAATGAAACAATAAAAAATCGCTTTTAATTAGTACATTTTAAATTTAGTAAACGGGTTAGGCCTTAAACACTAATAAGTTTTTAAAAGAACGTCTTCTCGGTACAACTCCTATTTCACCCCTTTAGGGGGCAAGATTTAAAAAATATATTTCCGGATAAATCTACATATTATAAAAGAAACGTGCTTTCATGTTTCTAGCCACACTTTATCATTAAAAATCACTCATTACTTATGTGAACTTTCAACTCCCTTCAATGGATGAATAAAAACAAAACCCTTATCAATGCTTTTGAAATGTGTCATTTTCAAAAATTATGCTGTCAAAAAAATATTACAAATTGTCATGGGCAATCATAATTGAATAGGATTGACAGTAAATGGAAAGTGAATTTCCCAGTAAAGATTACTCTAAAGGACTCATCAGGAATAAGATACAGTAATTATGTTATGTAGTACGGCCCAGGTTTCAATTGAATCGAAGGCTTTCTCGTAGTCCACGAACGCTAGGCAGAGGGGCAGGTTATACTCCTCGGTCTTCTGTATAACCTGACGGAGCGTGTGGATGTGGTCTACGGTACTGAAGCCTCTTCGGAAACCGGCTTGTTCGGGAGGCTGGAAGTCATCTAGCCTGCGTACGAGACGATTTGTAATGACCCTCGAAAACAGCTTATAGACATGGCTCAGAAGTCAGATGGGTCTGTAGTTCTTCAGCAGGGTGTTGTCACCCTTTTTGAAGAACAGCACCACCACCCCTCCGTTCCATGCCTTTGGAGTTCTCCCTTCCAGTAAGACGGAATCGAACAACTTCTGAAGGGCCGTAAGGACCGGTTTTCCACCCGCCTTCAGGAGTTCGGCTGTTATTCCGTCTTCACCGGGAGCCTTGTTGTTCTTGAGCTGTTTAAGAGCCATTACAATCTCGTACAGGCTGATGTCCGGGATGTCGTCGGTATAGTGCCGGGTTAGTCTAGCTCTAGGGTCTTCCGCCCGACCAACTTCGGGTCTGCGTGTTGACGTGTATAGCTGTCCGTAAAAGCGCTCTATCTCACCCAGAATCTCGGTTTTAGAGGAAACGATTCTACCATCTTCAGTTTTTAACTTCGCGAGCTGGCTCTGCCCTACAGACAGATCTCTCGAGAACACTTTAGATCCCTTATTACGCTTGATGGCCTCTTCAATACGATTTGTATTGAATTGGCGCAGATCGCGGGTAAGGGACTTGGAGATCTGTTTATTGAGCTGCCGGTATAAGGTCGCATCGGCTGAAGACTGTAGAATCATTTCATTCCTTTCCTTCATGAGCTTCTGAGTGGAGCTAGAGAGCCTTTTAGTTTTGTTGGTCCCTTGGGCCTTGAAGAACTTAGACCCAGTGGAACGGACAGCTTCCACAAACCCGTCGTTCAGTTCGTCCACATCGCCGCCTAGGCAATCGAAACGGTTTCGGAGTTCCAGCTGGAAGCTCTCGGGGTTTCGAATTTGGATTGATGCTGGACGGAGCGTAGACTTCATCAATCGAGAGCGCTCTTGCTTGACGCATATATTCAATGTGCCTCTTACTAGACGGTGATCGCTCCCGGTTTTGACCGTATTGATCACAGAGACGTCATTGAATATATGCTTCCTCGTCGACATGATGAAGTCAATCTCGTTTTTAGTTGCACCGTCGGGACTCATCCAGGTCCACTTTCTGTGCTCGTGTTTCTTGAAGAAGGAATTCATCATGTAGAGTCCCTCCTTCTCCAAGAAGCCAGCCAGTAGTTGGCCCCGGTGGTTCCGACTTCCAACTCCAAATTGCCCCACTCTCAGCTCTTCACCATCTCTCTTGCCCAGTTTTGCGTTAAAGTCCCCCATGACAACGGTGAAGTAGGTTTTGGAACTATGCATGGCCTTCGATATATCTTCATACATAGCCTCCACCTCTTCGTCGGAGTGTGCCGAGGTCGGCGCGTAAACCTGTATGACCTTCAATGAGTACCTGTTGGATACTCTGAGTATAAGGTACGCCACCCTAGTCGACACACTCTCGATCTTCACCACGTTGTTCACAAGGGACTTGTGGACAAGGAACCCGACATCTCCCTGGGACTGTTGGTCGCCCTCCCGGAAATAGAGCAAGTTGCCGGATTTGAGGGTTATCGTGTCCTCCCCCTCTCTTCGGATTTCAGATAACCCTATGACATCCCAACGCAACTTGCTCGACCCTTCCTCCAGTTCCGCTATCCTTTCGTCGGTCCGCAGTGTGCGCGTGTTATACGTTGCCAGGGCCAGGGGTCGTCGGTGTTGGTAGCCGGATCTTCGCCGGAGATTCTTCGCACCCCTGACCCCGCTGGTACCCTGGCCGCTACCACAACCAGGGTACCGGGGGTCGCCGGAACCTCGGGGCCGTGGTTTTTTTGTATCTTTCATTTGGGGGGTACATGCCATAATCGCCACGCTTGGCATGCGGGTTGGCGATCGCAGTATTTCCACCGCACTCCAGGGACGCTGCTGCCCATCCCCCGGTGGTCTTGGTCGTAGTTTTAGGACGTACCCGGGTCCAAGCGGTGCCAAGTTGACTATCGCTATATCGAAGTGCTGAAGTGTTTGTATGAGAACGCCACTATGTCAGTTCGACTCCAGGACCAGAACTCGAAGCCTATTCCGCTGCAGCGGGGAGTCAGGCAAGGAGATGTTATTTCTCCAAAACTGTTCACCGCTGCACTGGAGGACGTTTTCAAAACTCTGGACTGGAGAAGGCTAGGCATCAACATCAACGGCGAGTACATCACTCACCTTCGGTTTGCTGACGATATAGTAGTCTTGGCTGAGACTATGGAGGACTTAAGTACGATGCTCGATGACCTCAGTAAAGCTTCCGAGGGAGTTGGTCTAAGAATGAACATGGATAAGACGAAGATCATGTCAAATGCCCATGTAGTACCAACTCCCATTACAATCGGACACTTTACGCTCGAAGTTGTAGACGATTATGTATACCTAGGACAAACTATCCAGTTAGGTAGGTCCAACTTCGAGAAAGAGGTCAATCGTCGAATCCGACTCGGCTGGGCAGCGTTCGGGAAGCTACGGCACATCTTTTCGTCCAATATTCCGCAGAGTCTCAAGACGAGAGTCTTTGACCAGTGTGTGTTGCCAGTGATGACATATGGTACTGAAACGTGGTCGCTTACTATGGGCCTCATAAGAAGGCTCAAAGTCACCCAAAGGGCTATGGAGAGGGCTATGTTGGGAGTTTCTCTGCGGGATCGCATCAGAAATGAGGCTATCCGCAGTAGAACCAAGGTAACAGATATAGCCCTCCGAATCGCTAAACTTAAGTGGCAGTGGGCGGGGCACATAGCACGTAGAACCGATGGCCGTTGGGGCGGAAAGGTTCTCGAGTGGCGACCACGTACCGGAAGGCGCAGCGTGGGTAGGCCCCCCGCAAGGTGGACTGATGACCTGGTAAAGGTTGCTGGAGTTCGCTGGATGCGGGTGGCGCAGGACCGGTCACTTTGGCACTCTTTGGGGGAGGCCTATGTCCAGCAGTGGACGTCTTTCGGCTGATATGATGATGATGATGATGAATTATGTTATAAAGCTAACGTTTAAAATACTCTGCAACACTATTGGCCAATATGCTTTAACACCGCGACGAAATTGCCTAACATAACAATAAAATTATCAAAAATAATTATAAGTAAGTATGTGGGTTACTGTCTACTCACCGCCTTTCTGGTATTAGGTTCGGCTAGTTATCTAGCAGACAAACAAAACGACACTGTCAAATTGACAACTGCGGTACTTTATCACCATTAAGGCCTCTCACAGACTGGCCGCGGCGGTCAATAGTAAACTTGTCATTAGCTGTCAAAAACACGGAATAAAGAATCCATTGGAAGTGGTGAGTGGGCGTTGCCGTGTCGCCGAACATGAGCAATAATTGGCATACTTCTTGCACAGATTATTGTCACTCACCTAGCGACCGCACGCGGCGTATGACATGAGTGAATATTTGTTTATTTTAGGAAAATGCCGTATTGCGTTATTGAAAGCTGCTCCAATAACAGCACATAAAAAACTTGTGTCATGGAGGTATTCCCTATCATCGTTAAGTAATATATTAGAATACGTATAAAAAAAATTAATTTTCAATTTCTTAGACGCAATTTGCGTCTGTAGTCAAGGAAATATCAATTCTATTACTCTAACAATAAAGTCCATAATCCTGTGTATTATTTCGCTACTCGGAACGTGAAATGCACGGCAAATTTCCCGAAGATTCGCTACTCAAATGCTGTGGCCAAGGTCGATAATTGTTATCGATAAACCAAAATGAAAATGATTATATTTTAGGAGTGATATTCAGAGCCCGGAATTCTCGTAGCACTTTTGAGCTGTCATAGGGACATCTCGTTTATCGAATTCCGATTATACATATGTATGTCGATAAATACAGAATACAATTTGTAAAATATGATTACGAATGACCGATCTCTTCGAGATAACCTTTGGATACCCACTTTTAGGAAATTATAAATAGAAATTAAAATAATAATATTTTATTGTTTCTTATAAATAATTTGTGGATTGCTTAAGCATTTTATTTAGGACAAAGGCAGGCGGCTTGCAGTGGGCGGGGCGGGGCGCGTTAGATACCTTACGCTCGCGAGGCCCCGGGCCGCCACTCAGTCGAGGGCCGGCACCGCGCGAGCGAGTACACGTGCGTCGTGCTGTGATCCGCCTCCGCCGCCGCCGCCGCCGACTTGAACGTGACGAACCGCGCGTTCCTAATTTTGTCTTATTACGAGGTTTTTAAAAGCACGATGAAAACGAAAACTGCTCTGTTTATGATTGTTTGAATACCCTAAAGAACGTGGTTTATCTTACTTCGAAGTGAATATTTTATAAAGTTATTTTTTTCTACCATCAAATATAATAATCGCCTATGCAAAGATGGAAAAAAAAACATAAGGTATTATATTAAAGTACAAAAATTGTAATTGAATTATTTTGATTAAACAAGTCTGTCTTTTGTCTGTTGTCTATCCTAACCTTTCCTAACCTATATGCAGCACTTTAACCAAATAATGTCTGCCTTTCCAATTCCAATATAGAAAAACGTATCCTCATAGGAAAATCATGGCTGTTACGTCGTTTTGTGTAAGGAGCACTTTTCCGGTGATAATGCAAACTTTTGGAGCTAGATAAACTCTTAAAAAAACTATTAAATGTACCTACCTACGGAACCCTAAACAGAGTATCTTAATAAAACCATATGCTTTTGAACTTACTTGTGAATAAACTTGTGAATTAAAATTTCATAAGTTAAATTGAATTAGTTAATAGATAATAGAGAAGTGGCAGATCAATTTTATGTGTAGTGTTATTCATATGTAAAGTAGCATGTACTAAATTAATATGGGTCCACTTTACTCAAGAGACATCTAATGTAACGTGAGCTAGAACATTTTTTGCCTTCATTGATGTATTCTTGGCGTGACAGCCCTAGCGCTAAACGTGCCGTGTGTGAATGGATACAAGTTATACGATAGACAGAGATGCACAGAGTAGGCACGTTTCTTATGCCTACACGCCGTTTTTGCTAGGAAGTGCAATTTCTGTACTATTACTTATTCTGTGACAAAGGCCCTCCTTATTATCCCGCACGGTAAATTCTCACTAGACCGCACTCTGCTGGTAAAATAATTCTAAATAGTATTTGAGATGTGCTTGTATTCAATTAAACAAATTATATTCTTTGTTTATTAGAAATCTGTGTTTCATTGCTACTACATTTATAACAAAAGTAATTTAATATAAATGTTACCTAATACTAATTATATAATAAACAAGATTTTAATAGAAACAATTTGTAACTAAGTCTTAGCTTAATATTTACCGTATGAATCATAAAAATATCGATAGTCCAACTCATACCATACTCACATCCCTATTCTGTTATAAGCGGTCGCATCTCCAGTTTTGAAAACACCGCCATCTTTGGTCGAGTAGCCGAACGACCACGTCTCTTGCAAGTCTTGTTGCAACGCATATGGTAACGGACTTAAGAAATATTTACTTGACACTCTAAATTAGACCGTAAATAGTACTTGTTAAAGTAGACTATGCATATATATTTTGCTACCGTTAACAACATATTGTCACAGTACGTTTTAACAAATCGAAAGCGTATTGCAATTGTGGGTCCGTGTATTTATTGGAGTATGGTTGTGTGCGTGCGGCGACAGTGGTTCTCTATGAAAATCGGTTGAATGCCACTTCCAATGGATTCTTTATTCCGTGGTCAAAAATTTACTATTGTCCGCCACCGCCTGCGCAACACACTGGCGCGGCCTGCCGCGCCAGTGTGTTGCAGGCCTAAATAATAAAAGTGCGACATCTCTTCTCTCTCACATCTTCAGCATATTTGCGTCCTCTGCACGACATATGCCTCTTCCACGGACTTCCAAGCAGATCTGGATGCAGCGGCGATACATACAGAGATATTCTCTCTCTGCGGCTCAATTCGAGATTCAAATTGTGACGCCCCTGGTATGTCACAGGGATATACCCACTTTCAAGTCACTGTCTTTTAAAATCAGAATCACAGAGGCATAAAAGAAAAGCAATATCCTTCCTGTCGGTCTTTACCGTCATTAAAGACAATTAGAATGGCGGTCCAGTTTATCGCCGACATATTTAAATAGATATAGTCTTTTAGTTAGAAGCTTTCCTGTACATGTATATATATATATAGTCAATGCAGAAGTAAGCCTGCCAGCCTGTTCGAACGTTTAACCTATTCCCCGCCACGATACAAGCAAAAAGTTTTGCCCCACACGCCAACTGTCACAGATGTCAAATGCGAAATTAAACCTCATGCCAACGCACGTCAGTAGCTATCTGACTGAAGAAACTGACTAGATATGAAGTCGTTGGCGTGTGGGGCATGAAATGTGCGGACTTCGTATCAAGTCAATGGCGGTGAAAAGGTTAATCAACATGCATTGGTTGAAGTGTTTGGTAGGGAGTGGGAACATAGTTTGTATGCCAGTGCGATTGACGAATTCTTTATTTAAATACACAATACGTCCTCATGTTTAACTTTGTCTTTCTAATCAATGTTCCGATGTCAACCGATGGCAGTTAGGGCGGAAAGGTTCTCAAGTGGCGACCACGTACCGCAAGACGCAGCGCGGGTAGACCCCGACAATATGAGCTAATGACCAGGAAGAGGCCGCGGGATACCGCTTGATGCGCGTGGCGCAGGCGCGGTCACTTTGGCACTCTTTGGGGGCTTATGTCCAGCAGAAATGATGATGATGATGAATCTAGTGTTCAATCAAAAGAGGACTTTTTTGGACGTGTTTCATATAAGACAGTGCCCTAACTACAAAATGCAATTGAGCATATTAATAAGACACCAGTTTAACACCGGTTACTTATAAAATGGTTACAAAGAGGTTACGCAATGAGACTGGGCATTACGGTGTTTAGAGTAATTACTGGTTGTACGGTTACATACATGGAAATAAAATAATTATTGGTTAGCTCTTATGCCTCTTATGTAGGTATAAGACGTTTTTATGCGTGTGCCATTAAATTAAACTGTAATGGAATAACTCAATGTGCATACAGATAATGTGAAGATGTAACAATAACCATTTTTAATCTTCTTTTCATTCATTAGCAGCGGCAAATGCCAATTTGCTTAACGCTATGCTAAAAAATACTTTTTATACTCGTCGACTATAATCTTTAAATTAAATAGAACCTCGCAAACCATACCGCAATTGAATAGTTTTATACTGATGCAACAGTTTATGCTCTATGGACAATCGAAATAATTATTATTCAATTGTACGCAGAACTAAAATGAATTTTGACCAATCACGAGGCTTGATTTACAGAAAGACATCAACGCGTTTAAAAAAAAGCGGCTGGCTGCACTTCGTTTCAGCAGGGCTATTTTCAATAGATACCAAGTTTGTTTAATAAATTATTATTTCCGTTGACTCGTAGAAAAAGTATTGTATACAATAGTTATATAATTAGCTTTTTAAGTCTCGTACCTTAATTAGGCCACTCAGCAAGCTTCGTGGCCTAATGAAAAAGCATACATTATATACTCGTCGACACTAATGTTTGAGGTAAGTAAGACTTCGTACACCAAACTAAAATCACATTCTTTGTACTATGGAGGTCCCAACTCAACATTTTACAACTGTTTAGACAGCTAAAATAAATTCGACCAATCACGTGGCGCCTTTACTGAACGATAATGAATTTGACCAATAGGACGCCGTCTTGACTACAGAAGAACAGTAAAAGATATCAACGACAAAAAAGAAAAAGCCGTTGGCTGCGTGTCGTTTCAGCAGGGCTTAGATTTTCAATAGATACCAAGTTTGTTTAATTAGTTCAATTGACTCGTAGAAAAAGTATTGTATACAATATAGTTATATAATTAGCTTTTTTTAAAAAAAAAATATTTAAGCCTTGTACAGTCAGCGTCACATAGCTAGTAGCAGCCAAAGTAGACAAAAATATCGTAACACTTCCTTTAGTAATAAAGGCGTGTTCCGATATATTTGGCTACTTTGGCTGCTACTAACTATATGATGCTGACTGTACCTTAGTTTGGCTACTCAGCAAGCATCGTGGCCTAAAGAAGAACTCGACTGAAGAAGCATACATTATAAAACGATTGCACAAAATACTATTTATTTATAGATCTAATATACCTACTCTAAACATTTTCATATTTTTTTGTTGATCCGCTGCCTATCGAACATCTTCACCCGCCGCCACTGGAAAGTAGAAATTAATAAGCACCTAATTTTAACCTTGACATCCGACCTAATGCTTATGCAATTATCTCTTGTTAATTGATTAAGCTAAGATAACCACCGATGACCTTTGCCCGTGCGATGGAAGCACCTCACCATCCGTCGACCGCCTTTTAAAAGACTGCCCGAAATTCACAAACCCGAGATTTAACCACGAAATCACCTGTCATAATCTCCATATAGAACCATATAACCTGCAGGAAATCATTCGTAAAGAAAGTACAAGAGCCTCTCTTTGCAAACTCGCCACCTCCATAGTTGATAACCTGAAAAAATTCAATGGCGCATAGTTCATTCTTCATTTCACCCATCATCCATTACAACCATACTCATCATTCATACACAGAATCACTTATTCCATTAGAAATCATTTACCATACAGTAATCGCAGATTCAGTCGCCCGTATCCTTCGCGGGGACTGCTTTCTGGTTAAGAGGCTCCCATACGCCAATGACCTTCGATCTGAATCCCTTGGTTTTGTAATGTTTTTGTAGCTTATTATATTAACAACAACGGCTTTAAGCAATATAATATCCCATTATTTACTTCAAAGTTCATAGTTTTTGAGATATTTGACATCAAAGTTGAGCAATTTTAGGCCAAAAAACTAGTTTTCTGGCCATAACTTTTGTGTTAATTGGTTTAAAATGAAAACCCTCTACCAGTTTTTAGAGACGTCACAGACGAACCCAAATATGTAGATTTCGTATATGTTAGATCTTTCACGTCAATAGAGATACGAAATAAGTGTTTTTTTAGACAATGTTTAAAAAAATCATACAAAATTAAGTATTAATTTGTTTCAAAATCCGGTCAGACAAAATGGAGATAAAAGATGGAAGAACCGATAGCCGTTTGATTTATGATTCTATCTGTAGTGCAAAAGTAGTAGATACGATTCAAAACTTGTCAAAAATCGATGAAAACCTCGGGTAGCCCCTTAAATCAAAGACAAAATAAAAATGATTTAGCTATTCGATGACTTGCGTGAAGGATTATGTCAATCAACAGTAATCTAATCATAGTAAGCAATAAAATAACTTGCAATTTTAATAGCCAAATGACGATGTCAATTAAATGTTTCATTTATCAATATTAAAAAGCGGCCAAGTGCATGTCGGACCACGCACAACGAGGGTTCCGTGCCTATTAAAAAGGTCGTATCGTAACTCAAATCTTATGGGACTTATGTCCTTTTCTTTAAGGAAGGCAGTTTTTTAGAAATATCTCAAAAACTTTTGAACCGATCTTGTTCAAAACAATTTTCGCTGAGAGAATTTAATAAGCCCTATGAGCATGATTTTTTTCATATTTTTAAAATACACGGACCAAAAATTAGAGGGGGGGGCACAATTTTAGTGACTCGAGAAGATTATCTCCGACTCTATTCACTTAATCAAAAAAATTGCTGAGAAACCTTATATTTATTTTGAAAGGCCTATCGATTGATGTGCCATACGTGGCCTTGCAATGAAAAAAAAAATATAGACTTTCAGTTTTATGTATGGAGTGCACCCTAAAACTTTTTTTTTTTTGTAATTTAGTTAGAAAACTATGTAGCGGTTAACAAAATACACCTATCCTGAAAATTTATTTGAAATACACCTTATAGTTTTCGAGTAAAATGCCTGTGACATACGGACGGACAGACAGACAGACATGACGAATCTATAAGGGTTCCGTTTTTTGCCATTTGGCTACGGAACCCTAAAAAGGATGTAGGTAATTGAGCAAGAAGCATAATTTGTAATATTTCTCCATTTAACCCACTTCTTCAATTACTTAAATACATATGTATGTTATAAGTACCTAGTACCTAATAGCACAATCACATATTCGCAACATTAATGTAACACAGGATGTTCACTTTTATTTATTTAAGACTTTCGTGTCGTCACGTAATAGGTACCTAATCTTCGACGTCAGTTATCATCTCTGTGTGTTAAGCAAGCAAAAAATAACCTAGTCTACTTATACTACCTCTAATATAATAGGAAAGATAAGTAAGCCTGTAAGTTTGTACTTTGTAGTTGTACGCTTGTCTTTATATAATCTTCGGAACCACAAATACAAATAATTATCGTAACAATTGTTTTTAAAAGTCATACAGAGAATAGGTACCTACCTAACTAACATGTATGTAGGTATGTCGGCTATGCAACTAATCTGATTTGAAATATTATTTCACATGTGATTAGAATGGATCTTCTATGTATATATCAGCGCGTAATCGGAGGTCTTACACGGGAGTTGAACGTTGTGAATTATATATATAAATATAAGCTACAAGCTAGGCAACTACATTTTCATACAAATCAAGCTCAGACTGTTTCCTTTGTGCGTAGTTTACGCGAATCCTCACCAAATAAATATTCATATTTTATACACAAGGTAAATCCGGGATTATTTAAAATTATAATTAGGTAAATGAATATAAAATCGTCTACAATAAAGGTCAATCGACCGGCAAAATGAGTTTTTTGTCTCCTCGCTAAAATTTAGATAATGTCAAGGTTCTTATTTGCAAAAACATGTCCAATCTTGTCCCAATGAAATGCAGAATAGAAATCGATTAGGAATTCAGATATTAGCTATATACCTACAATTCTTCGTTCTCAATCTTCCTCGCCTAATCACATAAGGATTAGAAACCAGTTAGAAACATTGTTACCTATCTAGCTTTGCAATTCAGCAAGGAAATGCCGCCAGCATCCTCGGTACAATGCCACGAGGGCCTTTTTTAGATTTAATGTGGTTAACGTTAGTTATCATCGTGTATATACTTTAGAAAATAAGTATTCCTTAGCTTTTATTTATATTATTGCGTGTATATTCCGAGTAAGGTAAATCAATATTGGCAGTTTTAAACAAATATAATCTCAAAAGTAAAATATCTATGTATAAGAATTATATAGTAGAGTAGAGGTAGGTACATAATGTACATATAATATAACTACAGCTATCACAGAACGGCTGTTCTTGGTAAATATTAAAGATATATAAATTCGCGGCACCCTCCATGTCCGTGACATCGCAGATATAAGCTACAAGAGTGTCGCCTCCGTTGGCATGGTCACGTTTTACGAAAACGAGCAAGCTACCTAAGGAAAATGTCTAGCTAACATGATCGCATTTATGGCGGAAATAAATCATTTGTCCCACTAGCAAGTATGTAAGTGGGAGAGGGGCCATTATAAGAGGAAGGTCTAGGAAATGCTGGATTGACGACGTTAGAGATGACAAATTGACTACTACAGGGTATCGAAGACCGAGCGAAATGGAGAAAAGAGGACCCCGAGCTCCGAAGCAAATAGCTGAGGATGCAACCGTGGTGATTATGTCGAGATGTTTCAAGTTGCTCGCATATTTTATATGCAAGTCATATGTGAAAAAACCAGTATGTGAAAATGTAGAAATGCCAACTTTCTTCTAAACAGTAAAGCAATAGTTGTTACTACAACATTTCGTTGAATGCCCGGAGACATAAAATTTACGCACTTTACACAATGACCTATTCAAAACAATTCAAATCTAGAAACCCGTTTAAACTCGGAAATCTATTGTACTAGTTATTAGTTAAGTTATGGCTATTTTACCGTCCTAGGCGCAAAAGACAGTTATTCCATCACATTTAAATAATGTATAATGCCTTTTTGAAGACAATCGCGAACTTGCCACTATATGAAAGTGTTGTAAAATGTTTTGTTATGTTCGTACTCTCACGTGCACAGTCCAGAAAATTTTGCTACAGTGCGTTACGATCTTTATGTGTGAATAATAATATGAGTGAATGTTTAACACCCTGTGAATACAGTTGACAAAAGACAAATCTACGGTAGCCTAGTGGTTCAGGCATTCCGGCTCGTACCAATGAGTTTTTCGGAACTTATTAGGTACGGACTAAATACTCGAACCATTGGCTTTTCGGTGAATGAAAACAAGGTTGGAAGGTGATGGCAGTCGCTTTAGTAAAAACAAGTGCCTCTGCCAAATCTAGGGATTACATATCAAAGCGGACCCCGGGCTTAACCGGGAAGGGAATAACGCTAGGAAGATGATGGTGATGATAGTTTTTTTTTTATACCACGTCGGTGGCAAACAAGCTTAAGGCCCACCTGATGGTAAGTGGTTACCGTAGTCTATGGACGCTTGCAACTCCAGGGGTGTTACATGCGCGTTGCCGACCCTTTAAGAATTTATACACTCCTTTTATGAAGAACCCCATACTGTAGTCCCTCGGGAAAACCTCGGCAGGGAGCTCCTTCCACAACCGGAGCGTCCGAGGGAGGAAATTATCTACTTTCGAGCTATAAGTAGGTAGATATTTCCAGTCATTCTTCAGATTAATCACTGAAAACGCAGATCGGCAGATAACTATCATTAGACGTACACGTTTGGTTCAAAAATCAACCAAAACGACCGACGTTCGTCAGGATCGTGTCGCAATAACCGTGCTAAATAAGAAGCCCATTCGTAACGTCATGTAATGAGAAATACGTTTCTGTCAAAAATTTCATTTTTGGTGCATACTTTTATTGTCGACTGTACTTTTCTGAGAGACGTACAAACCCAACGGGGTTACGTCGGTTAAGTACTGAATTCCCATGGCCATCTTCTGTGTCCATCATCAGATCAGCTCGATGGTACCAAATATTGAATGGATAAAACTATAGGCACTTATACACAAAATGTCAGCTCAATCGGTCACCGGGAAGTGGGTCTTTAACTTGCAAGATTTCATTTCAGACACCGGGACAGGTGAAACTAAATAAAAGCTCGTAACAAGAAAATATCAAACACCTAAACTGACTTGTTAATTGAACTATTACTGTCTGCTCATTAAATTAAATAGACCATTTTGACTTACTCAAGTTGTAAACAGCAAACCGTGCAATATAACGGGAGATCTACGACCACGCAGTGTCAATGAGAATCAATCAAGTCTGTGTAACAAACGCGAAAGTGAATCTGTGCGGTTGACTTCGACTTCGAATAAAATTGACTTGGGGTTCACCGACACTTACGTTTCGCATTTTTTATAGGCGGCATACCAGCTTAAGCGACCTGCCTGATGAGTGATGCTAAACGGTCGTAGACGTCGGGAACTCTAAGATAAGTTACATTGTTGCCAACCCAACGTTGGCAACGTGGCTTGTGGATTCGCTGAGTCGACAGCGAGAGACTGTTAGACAGGTCCCTAAACTACCAACCAACACAAAGCGGCTGCAATAGCAGCAGTTAGAATTATTGAAGTGAAAACTTCTTTAGCGGCGCTGAGCACTTTTTGGGATGGGGAAAAATTGTTAAATACGCGACAGAGTTTTGTGACGTCAGATGTGAAGGAGGTCACTTTTTGCTGCTAGCGGATTCGACTTCATTCAAAACTGAACGCTATTCGTAAGAATATAAAGCCGTTAAACACTTTTTGCAATAGCATATTCTGCAAATAAATTTGTAATAATACCAACGCATCCTTCACCGTTTTGCTATTGTGAAAATTCGAATAGTTCGAATTTGGGCGTTATTCCTAAAGAGATAAAGCTTTGAAAAATATTTGGCAATGGCAAAAACAAATGAATATCTTGGTCGCCACCGCCGTCTGCTGTTGTGCTGTACTTGCAAATTCGAATAGTTCGAATTTGGGCGTTATTCCTAAAGAGATAAAGCTTAGAAAAATATATACCAACGGCAAAAACAAATTGATATCTTACTGCGGACTCTTAAATGCTGAGTTTCGTCCCAATCCAACATGTAGTTCTATAATAAGAACGAAACTCCGTTTGTATGGGAAGGCGAAATTCGACCGAGCTTACTGCGGACTTTTAAATGCTGTTGCACGCCTGTTACTAGTGCATATATATTGTACTTGTTTATTATACCTAGTGTCAATTTTGTTTGCATTGTTAATATACTGTTGGTGTGTCTTTTTTCAATAAATAAAACAGCCTTGGCGAGTCAGGCTCCTCCAAATATGAGCGAGGTGACATTCCACTGAGCCCTTCGTCTCTCATAACAATCATTACACATTTTAATTTCGCCCCTCATTATAGTCACGGTTACCACACGTTAACAAGATATAGCGTCCGTCACTTTCTTTCAGACGACACAACTGGCGGGCCATGTGATAGCCGTGCAGCCCCCGTGTTCTGTAACTTGTTTCAAGCTCACCTCAACGCTCACCCACTTATATCTTGACACCGCGATCCATAGTAACTAAGCGCAGGTAGAGGTCTAGTCTCGTGTCGGGTGACCGGCGGGGTAAGCCGCATTAGCGCGTAGCGAATAACAGCCAAGGATTCAGCACAACGTTCAACGTTCTTCATTTATTTGACAAGCTGCTTCTCGCGCGACTGAGCGTCCCCTATCTCACTCGCACCGTGCAAATTCGACAGAGGAGGGTAGACCTTTCTCGACTCGCGGCGCGGCGTCAGCTGTGCTAGCCCCAGAAGCGGCACTGCACGTCTAGCATGGGACGGCCGCGACAAACTCTCGATTTTTTTCGCACTATACCTCTTGTTCTAAGTGTTCTAATAAGAGAGAGACGGAGAGTGCGAGAAAAATCGAGAGAGCTCGCGCGCCGTCGCGTGCTAGCCGAGCTGTTAGTGTAATGGAAGTTCTTAATTTTATCACTCACGCCGGTGGCAAACTATTATAGGTACTGCTTGCCAGACTATGGTAGCTGACACCGTACCCTAGGTTATGGACGGTTGCGAGTGTTACGACTCCATAAGAGCCACAACCGGTTTGCCGACCTTTTGTTAATTTGAGGATTCGTTGCATTGACATCTAGAGACATAAGCAGGTTCCTCACTCTGACACAGGCACATAATTAATTACCGAAGAACACTCCTACATACAAAGCCACAACTTAACATAATTTATCTTTAAAAAAACATATAGGTACATACATTAGGAACAGGACCCAGTTAAGTTAGAGCGAGATTATGTATAGAATTTTAGACACGCGCGGAATTTTTGCCTCAAAATATAAGTATCGCTATCTATTGAAGTCTGGCTGTATTGCATATGTAATGCAATAGAGAACATGTATTTCGGTACACATCCATAGATAATTAAAACCGTATTCAACACATTGCTAAACCCCACACCGGACGAAGCTTGATCATGTCATGTATTACTTCATACCCGAATAAATAGAATAATGATCTTCACACTCAAAACATATCTAAGATTTTCTGGGTTATATACGGTTGGCCTGCTTTGTATAGGTACTTGAGATTATTTGAGTTGCTGTATTGCATCAATATAGTCAATTCAAAAAGCGACTCTACCTTCCTAGGTAGAAGATTCCAATTCCAATGTCAGTATTATAAAAAATCGGCTGCATCAAATCTCAACCATATATTGAAATTTGCTAGATACGAGTGCATTTTGAAAACTATTGAGATTACGTTTGTCAATACACAATTGCGTACAATAGGTACAGTCTCGTGCAAAAATATGTATCGATTTAATCGTCTCATAAATATGTACCGAAGCCCTATCCGCTGACATAAAGCGATGTGACATATTTATGAGTAAGTTGTATGCACATATTATTACACTTGACTGCATCCAGTAAGAAGTTTGTATATTTATTTAATTTAGTGTTCGTCCGAGTTCATGTTGTAGAGCCATAAACGGTATCGTAAGTAGAGATATCCGTATAGAATTGACTTTTAACACAATCAGAGAGCTTTGGGCCATATTTAGCACAGTTCGATACAGTTCGTGACATTGCTGCTCGTTGAATATCACGACGTAGGTGTATATATATATACTTATATGTATATATATCGTGCGTCGACACTGTCTGTGTAAAGCCCGACCAGGAAAATAAAAAACTTCGCCATATTGGAACTAATTTCTTCCACTGGCAACAGTTACTTTGAAGACGTCATTAATGACATCTGTCAATTGCTGTCAAAGTGGTACAGTTTTGTATTGCATTAAAATGCCGAAAACGATTTAATGTGACTTAAGAAAAGTGATGTACAATATAACGAAGTGTTTGTCGAACAGAAAGTCTGAAGGATTAGACTCTATTCCTCTTAATAACATCACCGACCTTGTTGTCAACGTGACTGGTAGGTACAGCATATAGTAATGTTTTAGTGTTGCCATAACTATTGCTAATTTAGCGCTCCCAGAGCAGGTTTTTTATTTTCCTGGTCAGACTTACTTATTGTGCTTGGAATAGCAAAACGCCGTTAATCATCGTTTTTTACGACGATGGTAGAGTTAGGTCGTGTGGAGTAGGAGGCTTCAGTACCAAGTACCTTGCGTTCACATCATTTTATTTAGTACTAGCTTCTGCCCGCGACTCCGTCCGCGTGGAAATCGTTTATATCGCAGCTCCATACAAAATTCAACCCCCCAATTTCATCCCCTTAGGGGGTGATTTCCAGAATGAAAACTATCCTATGTCCTTCCCCGGGCTTCAAACTATCTCCATACCAAATTTTATCGCAATCGGTTCAGCGGTTTAAGCGTGAAGAGGTAACAGACAGACAGACAGACAGACAGACACACTTTCGCATTTATAATATTAGTATGGATTCGTGAGCCATGAGGCTTAACAATTAATTACTTCACATGAAACGGTTTGGAATTTCTTTCTTTTTTTTTTGCTGTAACTGTATTCTAGCATAGCACCAACCTAACCGAATCTACAGAACAAATAAGGTACGAACTTCTCTAATTTTCTTTAGATAATAGCTTTCCAGGATATTAAATTTCCTGTGAACACCGCCGCTTCCATGATAACAATAGTATCACTTATAATAATTATTATTATTATATCGAGCCCGTTATGTCCCACTGCTGAGCAAAGGCCTTCTCCCTTCTTTTTCAAATCATCGCGGTCTTGAGCAAATATCTGGCCAGTCTTTTAAAAAGGAGTCCAAGTTATTCCGCCATCGCCGACGAGGTCTACCGCGTCTCCGTTTTGAGTTTATAATTATAAAATTGTAATTTTTAATTCTAACCATAGAATTCTGTCTGAAGCGAAATAATGCAACATTATGGCGACTAGAACTCACTTTTTTCATTTCCGTGCAACTCTCGTTGGTAAAGTTAGCGAAAGCATTAGAAAACCGTCACATGCCGAGGTGTAAATGTGGCAGTGAGACGGCCAAAACTGAGTTTATGGTGTAATGTTGGTCGATGTCACCATATTATTTCGAAGTTGCAACAGTAGATGGTGTCTCGAGGGAGCAAAATTATTATCAGCGGGTGGCATTAAATTCCGAACGCTAAAGATTGAACAATAAAATCTTGAGCGTCACGCAGGATTCAAGTGTTTACGCTGCTGTTCACAACTTTTATGAGGAAAAATTAAATTAAACAGGAAATATTTGGGCAAACAAATGCAACTGACAAGACAGGTGTGAAAATTATATTCTGTGATGTATTAGTTTACACAAAGGGATAGGATCGGCCGGAATATACTGATATGCGACGGATATACAAGTTTATCCGGACTGTTGTGTCGAATCAAGCCGTCCGTCTGTTCGTTCGTTCATAGAAATACATTTTTTGTAATATTAATTTATTGCTAATTCCTAATTCCCCTCGTGAAAACTGAGCATATGATGAGAAGACAGTTTGATCGCAATATGGGAAGAGACCATAACCGCAGACCATCTTATGTGTGAAATTTTACTTCAAACATTCGGAGCAAAAATGCAGAAGTTCCTCTTACGCCGCATCACAAAACAAATATGCTCCTTAATTTATTTAAATCGTATCTTATCTAACCGTTTCACGGCAAACTGAGCCCATCCGTTACAGACATAAGGTTAATATTTCAGAACAACAGAAGGGAGATATAGTACTTATATACTCATTAATTGGTACTAGACCAATAGACTAACGGGCGCGCTTTGTTTTACTAAGGCTTGTTCGTGACAGGTGTCTTGTGCTGTTTACTTATTTCGGAGTTCGATGAACGAGCATATACGTGATCAGTGGACTAACGCAATCGGGTGGGTGATGTTATGACAGAGATGGAAGATAGGAAATGATAGAACTACAAAATTTCTGACTGTACGGTTCACTGCACGCGAGTTTAACACAGAACCCAAAGGAAGCAACGTGATAAAATATAACCCATGATACATTTTTTTTTAATAAAGGAAAAATTGAAAAATGTAATGCTCCGAGCCGGATTCGAACCGGCGACCACAGGCATTCATGGCCCGTTGCTACTAACCAACTGAGCTATCGGAACAATCCGGTTCGGGCACCAAATTCTTCAATCAGTTCCTTCCTACAACGCCTTAGGGAGGCGTGTAGCGACATCTACCAGAAGACTTAGGCTACTTAACGGCACCAACGTCTCAAATTATATTGAGACATCGTCAGTAACGATGCGCCACCCCATACTAAATTAATTTTGTATTAAGTAGTTACGCTGCTAACGAAATTATACATTTTTTTTAATACTTAAAGGAAAAATTGAAAAAAAAAAAAATCGAATCCGGCTCGGAGTATTACATTTTTTAAATTTTTCTTTATTTAAAAAAAAATCTATTTATTATTATTATTACATTAAAATCTATTATATAGGTGCATAGGTTAAAAAGAATTGAAATCAGCTCAGCGCTTCCGGAGATTACCTCCCACGTATAAACTTACAGCTACATACACTCTCACATGGCTACACACACACACCTTACCTCTTGATAGTATTAGCATTAGATTAGATCAAATATTTCATTAAGCCCAATAATAATAATAAACCATTTATTTCAGTCATAGTAAAAAATACCTTAAAGACGTTATACATACAATTATAAAATTAAATCTACATCATCTACGATCATGAAGTAAACAATTTACAATAAAAATATGATGATAGAATTTAATTCTCCTGATATAAGCGCCATATTTCGGCTTCATTTGAGTTTTCTATGTATTTAAGTATTTATATCTATTATATATATCGTCGTCTAGTACATAACACAAGCCTTAATGAGCTTACTATGGGACTAGATCGATTTTGTGTCAGGTTGTCCCCTAATATTTATTTATTTATTTGAGCACTACAGGGAAAAACATACACATACATACAGAAACAGGACGTCCAGACAATTTTTATAGTAACACTCGAGTATTACTGAGGTAGCGGTCACTCGTGCCGTCGCGAGATCATCTCATTTTGATTGCGAATTGAATCTCACGGTGCAACGGCGCCGGCGCACGTACTATGCCCCGCTAGCTACCCTGCAGGGGTACAGTTACCATTTACCCTACTTCCCTTAATTCTTAGGAGTAAGAGCGTTATCACACTTGCGAGTTGCGAGTGTGTTTTCTATACAATTATCAGTCGCGGCGAACTCGCTGCGTGATCGCCTTCATACAAAATTCGCTTAGAAATCGCAAGTGTGATAAGGCCCTAAGCTGTCGGCTGTTGGTTGGCGGATTAGTATATTTATGTTGGCAGAACCGTAGTGGCTGGTGAAGCATGGTGGTTCCATATACAAATAATTCATTTGACGACCGCTTTAGCAAGGCTTTAGCTTAGTTGATAGAGACTCTGACTACGAAGCAAGAGGTCATGGGTTCGAATCCCGATAAGGGCGTTTATCTGTGTGATTGGCATGACTATTTGTTCTTGAGTCATGGATGTTTATTTCTTTATATAAGTATGTTTATCGTCGTCTAGTACCCGAGTAAAAGCTTTTAGATTTGTGTAAGATTGTCGGCAATTTTTTTTTTACATCTTCCGTAGCCGCCTTTCTTAATCGGTAACTTCATCCAGCATACTCGTGGGTACTTTGCAACATTTAGCATGACATTGATTTATTATTAACTAGCTTCTGCCCGCGACTCCGTCCGCGTGGAAATCGTTTATATCGCAGCTCCATACAAACTTCAACCCCCCATTTCATCCCCTCAGGGGGTGATTTCCAGGATGAAAACTATCCTATGTCCTTCCCCGGGATTTAAACTATCTCCATACCAAATTTCATCGCAATCGGTTCAGCGGTTTAAGCGTGAAGAGGTAACAGACAGACAGACAGACAGACAGACAGACAGACACACTTTCGCATTTATAATATTAGTATGGATATATTTTTATTGTTCTCAATATTTATCTTTAGTCTGACATTGCTACATTTTGATTTCGATCTTTTTTATACTAATTTAATTCGACATTAATATAACAATAAATATAATAATTAAATAAATAAATAAAATAAATAAATATTAGGGGACAATCTTACACAAATCGACCTAGTCCCAAACTAAGCATAGCTTGTACTATGGGTACTAGACGACGATAAACATAATTATATAGATAAATAAATACTTAAATACATAGAAAACATCCATAACTCAGGAACAAATATTCGTGCTCATCACACAAATAAATGCCCTTACCGGGATTCGAACCCAGGACCTCTTGCTTCGTAGGCAGGGTCACTACCAACTAGGCTAAAGCGGTCGTCCCCCGCCTAAAGCGTCGGCCTAATTATATCATTTCAATGTCATGCGTATTGACAGTTGAAGTATTGTACGCCAAACTCTGGCTGATTATACGGCAAACTCACATTCAAATAATAAATAATTTTGTATTTTGAATCCTGAGATGTCGTGGCTGTTATGTCTATTAAACACTAGTAGATGTGAACACCACGTTATGAAAACGTAACGTTATTACAATACAATACAATACAATTATCTATTGATAACATAAGTTACAGGTCAATTGGCATGTTATTATACACTTTAAATCAAACTTATCAAAATACGTTAGATTCAAATACAAATACAATATTGTTCTAAACTAAACTGACGCATCATGAATTGTGCGAGTTACATTTATTATTTGTTTAAGACTTTATTCATAACTGTTCCATTTTATTTATCAATACAGAAACAATGTCTAATGTTTACGAAGCAATTGTGTATCCATAAACAGTTCTGTTTCAGTTTGTGTTGTTTGATGTTAATACATACTTTATATTATCTGTACGACCATGTCCCCCCACGGATAAATCTACAACATTAGCTGTACTGGATCTTATGAAAAATGTTTCGAATTGTAGGAATAATAGAATACTTGTCACTGGCATTTTTATGGACATGTCAAAGGCCTTTGACAGAGTAAGTCATGCCATCTTGTTAACAAAACTATACCACTATGGTATGAGAGGGAACTTTATGAATGGATAAGAACCTACGTAAACCAGCGTGTGCAATGTACAGAAATACCGAAATATGACGATGCCACAAAAACGCTAATAAAATATCGATCTGATTATCTTAATGCTACAACTGGCATCCCTCAAGGCAGTGTCCTTGGCCCATTGCTTTTTGTCGTTTATATCAACGATTTGCCATCTCTGACTAACCACAAGATGACTCTTTTTGCCGACGACTGCTCGATAGTAGTACAGGAGAAAGACACCGTAAATTATGAAAATGCCAGCAATCAAGTCTTTGAGGATGTAAACCTTTGGCTAATAAATAATAATTTGAAAGACAACCTCCTTAAGACAAAATTTATGGAATTTTATGCACCACAAGGGAGGCCAAGAAATATTAACATAAACTATGATGGTCATACAATCGAATGTGTGTCATCAATTCGCTTCTTGGGTATTAGTTTAGATTGCCACACAAACTGGAAAAACCATACTGAAATGCTCATAGATAAATTGAACAGGTTTATATTTGCCCTGCGAAGGCTCTCTCAAATGTCTTCACAAAAAACTGCCCTATTAGCATTCAATGGTCATTTGTGTTATGGCCTAATACTTTGGGGTAACTGCAGTAATATGCAAAAAGTATTTCTGGTCCAAAAAAAAATGTATACGGGCTATATATGTGGTGTGCATCAAACAGAACCCTATCGACCTCTTTTCCACGGGTTGAAAGTGATGACGTTACCATCATTATATATACATATATATGAGATAGGTCTATTTGTCAAATACAATATAGGCTTATTTAAAAATAAGTCATCTACCACAGTTTATCAATTACGAAACGGCACCGACCTATGTTAGCCTTTTCACTCAAAGATAGCTTTCTTTGCGAATAGCGTTTTATGTATGTCAATAAAAATATTTAATCATTTAACCGTAGAAATAAGGAACTCAGACATGCCTGAATTTAAATACAAACTACATAAATTTTGCTTAGATAAATGTTATTATAAAATTAATGAATATTTGACTTCTGTAAATGAATAAATAATTTTATATAATACTAATCCATACTATATACTATATATACTATATACTATACTATCAGCTAATATAATATTCTAAATGCGAAAGTGTGTCTGTCTGTCTGTCTGTCTGTCTGTCTGTTACCTCTTCATGCTTAAACCGCTGAACCGATTTGGATGAAATTTGGTATAGAGATAGTTTGAGTCCCGGGGAAGGACATAGGATAGTTTTTATCTCGGAAATCATCCCCCAAGGGGATGTAGTGGGGGGGTGAAAGTTTGTATGGAGCTACGATATAAACCAGTTCCACGCGGACGGAGTCGGGGGCAGAAGCTAGTATTACATAAATCTTAGGTAGAAATCGACATTTGTAAATGAATGAATAATTCTGTCTAATAGTAATATAGTAAATCTTAGGTAGAAATGAAATCATATGTGTATTCCGATGATGTTATTATTACCTTAGCTTCAATTTGTATATATTTTATTTATAGTACTTAGCTAATAAGAAAAATTTGCATGCTTCTTCAAGTGAAATGTACGCATCCAAAATTACTGTCCACCTATGTTCATCACTACATTTGTGCAAATAAACATATCTTTATCTTTATCAAACATACACATACCCAGGTAGTTTCATTCTTCACGGATACCTTAAATATTGACTTTGTGTAATTCATTATTAAAATATTGAATCGTGAGGCATTACGGAAAACAGAAATTACAAGATAAATACAGCTATAAATTAATTTTAAGATCCTCGCAGCAATTAAACAGAAGCCTTACGAATACTTTTTGTAATGGCGAGCGGGACTTCCTGATACAGGTATTATTTACTTTAATAGGAAGTCTCTACCTTTTGTCATCGTCTGAACATTTTATATCCATAATTTAATTTTCCATAACATGGGTTCACCATAATCGCCATTTGCCATAAAGTAAATTTTCTCTGAAACCTTAACACTTTTAAAACCAAATAAATAAAATGTGAATAGGGCCCTGTAGGTTAGGTTAGGTTATTTTATTAACCCTGAAAAGTTTACAGTTTCTGAGACAAATTACTTAGTGCCAATGATGATTATGGAACACGTTACATTTAGTGCAAATAAAATGATTCATTTCATTAGTAACCCCCTTCTTCGTCCTAGCCTAAAACTTGCAACCCTAAAAAGTCACTGTAAGCTTGAGAAATCTCGCCCAAAGAATTGCAAGTAAACCGGGGCTGCTAAAACAGGCTTTCTCCTCACGACGGACGTTCTGGGCTTGATCCAGTAAGACGAGTGCAGTGAAACGTGGTTTTACGCCACAGTGGTAATTGGTCAGATGACATGGAAAAGGACATGCATTCATTGTTGACTGTTGGCTGGTTTTTGCGAGTGTTTTTCGCTTCGCGTACGATTAGCCTAACAGTTACCATTTACCCTTAGAGCCTTATCACACTTGCGATTTCCAAGCGTATTTTGTATGAAGGCGATCACGCAGCGTGTTCGCCGCGACTGATAATTGTATAGAAAACACGCTCGCAAATCGCAAGTGTGATAAGGCTCTTAATCGGAACGCGATAATAGCGCCTCACCTCATCCGTCACGGCTAATAGAATTAGACATTCGATTACTTTTAGTTACTATGAATTGTGGCGTTATAAGAAATATTAGTGGGTGACGGGTGAGGTGAGGGTAGAATAATTTACAGAATAGCGGGGCTGTTGGCAGTTGCTTGCTTGATCTTTATGTTGGCAGATCCGTAGTAGCAGGCGAAGCTTGGCTTGGCAGTTGCATTAAAAAAACGAATCATTTTGATTTTTCGTGCAATGGAAAAAAATACTTTACTAGAGTCCTGGAGTATTTAAGCCTAAAGTGAATTCCACACAGATTCGTTTTAGTTAGTGTTTTTGACGTTAGTGGTACAGTCAAGGAATTTGATTCGCGTACAGCGTCACTACCCACTAGGCTAATTTCATAACATAATATTTACACTCGCGCCAAAATTCAAGTAGGTAAGCCTCCGAGTCCTAGTCATCTAGATTCCAGTTATCCAATAAAACGACAGTTACCCCGAACGAGGACCCGTTACCACGAAATGGCCCAGTCCAGCCTGCAGTAAATTCACCTCGATACTTCACCAAGTGGCCGCTTCGAACGGGTTTTAATACCATTACTGTACGCACATTAGTCCGATCTCGTGCTTCAATAATTTATCTATAATAATAAAACTGTAGCAGCATTTATATGGCTAAATTTGAATCGTTAAATTGAAAGTGTTTTATGGGTGTTGCTTCTGATTTGACAAGGAAATGTCGTAACATTTTGTATTTTAAAAACTTTTTTAAGATGTTTAGGGTCATATCGAGTAAAACAAAAGTCGTATTCCCTATGGTCATTAGTAAAGGGCTTCTTTACAATATAAAAACCGGGCAAGTCCGAGTCGGACTCGCCCACCGAGGGTTCCGTACTTAATTACAAATGTATAGTTTTCCGATTTTTCCCTGTACTTGTAGTATAAGACGATATTAGTTGCCTCATAGTTGACAGTCAACGTAAAGTACCCTATAAATTATGATTACCTTGAGAGTGTCGAAATAGACGTATTTTGCAGCATAAACGGCCGTGTTTTTTTAACGTTAACTTAGAAGTTTGATTTTTTCACAGCTCCAAAGGACTGAAGACCTGAGAATATTCATACATATATTTCAACTCGATACCCGCGTTAAAGATCGCGTTCCCGAGATAAAGGGTCTCGTCAGACAGACGGACAACAACGTGATCCTATCAAGAGGTACAGAACCCTAAAAATGTTGGATTGCATTTAATCATATAAGAGGAGACGCCATTTATGCGGATTATGAGTCTAACCCAAAATTGGGCTATATAGCTCTTATAAACTTGGCAATGTCCACTGAAGAGACGCGAACCTAAATCTCCTTATGACCCTTAACTGTCTTAGAAAGGTTCCCCGCCATTTTTTTATTTAAATACTCGTAAACTTCCTAGATAGTTAAAAACAGAGCTGTCTGGTTGTATTCATAGGCAGCTGTGCGATGTAGCAGAGCGGTTTGCGAGGTAAACATCCACTATTAGCATTGCTAGCTTCGCTCACGCATAACTAATAATGGATTTAGGTAGCTGCTGGGATTATCGTGTTTTTATAGCGCACGGATAGTTTTAGCGCTACAATTCGCAAGAGGACTGCCTCCCTGATGCGGCGCGTGCGCGTGAGTCCCAATCCCAACAGTCTCCTGGGCTGTTATTAAATTGTCTTTTCGGTGGGCAATAGTTAAGGGCCTATGTTTATATATAATATGTTTTTATCGCATAGAATTAAAGAAGAGGCGACGCCGTTTATGCGGATTCAGAGTTCAACCAAAAATTTGGCTTTAAAGCCCTTAACTTTGGCAATGTCCACCGAAAAGACGCGCACCTAAATCTGACAATGACCTTTATTTGCTACGCGCTAATGCGGCTCATCCCGCCGGTCACCCGTCACAAAACTAGACCTCTACCTACGCTTAGTTACTACGCATCGCGGTGTCAAGATATATTTGTGGGCGAGCGTTAAGGTGAGCTTAAAACAAGTTACAGAATAGGGGGGCTGAAGTTAGTGGTAGAGTACCCGGCCAGTGCGATGTGGAAACACTGGGATACTGTCCACAGGAGTCCAGAGAGAGTGCTTACCATCTATTATGATTTTATGAATTTATGTATGATGTTCTAACATAGTAAGTTTTACTAACATATTTTATGGACCTGGTCTAAATAAACTAAATTGAATTGAATAACTTCCTATTGATGGATTTTTTCCAGGCACACCGCTCTGCTACCACGCTTTGGTGGATATACACCCTTATTTAAACGAGAATCTTCATTGAACAATAATTTAGTTGTAACGCTTGGTAGCTATATTATAAATCAAATAATGACTACAGCGTGTGAAATTTCATCATAGTTTTATTCTAACTACCTGATAATAGTCGTTCCGGCGCAGCAAACGAAACTTACAAAATTACCGATTCATTTAAATGTAATAGCAATTACTTTTGATCTATAGACGTCTGGTTATATTAACAATGGGATTATACAACAATGATTAATGCGTGGATACTAAGTAATACAAGTTGTGGCCATGGCTCCGCCCGATTCGGTCTGTGTCAATTCCACTCCCTCTCTCGAGGGGTGGATTCGGTCTGTGTTAATTCCACTCCCTCTCTCGAGGGGTGGATGCGGTCTGTGTCAATTCCACTCCCTCTCTCGAGGGGGTGGATTCGGTCTGTGTCAATTCCACTCCCTCTCTCGAGGGGGTGGATTCGGTCTGTGTCAATTCCACTCCCTCTCTCGAGGGGTGGATTCGGTCTGTGTTAATTCCACTCCCTCTCTCGAGGGGTGGATTCGGTCTGTGTTAATTCCACTCCCTCTCTCGAGGGGTGGATGCGGTCTGTGTCAATTCCACTCCCTCTCTCGAGGGGGTGGATTCGGTCTGTGTCAATTCCACTCCCTCTCTCGAGGGGGTGGATTCGGTCTGTGTCATTTCCACTCCCTCTCTCGAGGGGTGGATTCGGTCTGTGTTAATTCCACTCCCTCTCTCGAGGGGGTGGATTCGGTCTGTGTCAATTCCACTCCCTCTCTCGAGGGGTGGATTCGGTCTGTGTTAATTCCACTCCCTCTCTCGAGGGGTGGATTCGGTCTGTGTTAATTCCACTCCCTCTCTCGAGGGGTGGATTCGGTCTGTGTTAATTCCACTCCCTCTCTCGAGGGGGTGGATTTGATAGAAGATGAAGCATTTGTTTGTTTGCTATACAAATACAAAATCGTACAAAAACAAAATTAGAACAAATATTCGATACACAATATGGAACAGACATAATAGAACAAAATCGTCGTCTAGTTCCCATAGTACAAGCTTTGCTTATAGTTTGGGACTAGGTCGATTAATGTAAGATTGTCCCCAAAATATTTATTTATTTATTAACATACAATTGCTGTGTGTGTTGCAGCAAAACAACAGGTCCTTCGTCAATTTCATAACTAACAACTTAAAAAAGTTGAAACCACCTCGACATTTTCATTTCAAAGTTCAATATCTCAAAACCGGCTTTTGTTGAGACGTAGCTCAGAACCATCTCGATCACGTCAGCTTTCGGACAAAAAAACCGCATTTAAATCGGTCGGACAGACAGACACACAGATTCACAGACACCCGTTTGCGTTGGGTAAAAAATAAAGTAGCTTAATGCTCTTTGGGTTGGGTTTTCTGAAGGCATACTAAATTTCATCGCAATTGGTAGTTTAGCCATGAAAAAGTAAATGACGGATAAAATTACTTTCGCACAATATAATATTAGTGTGGTTAAAGTAGTGTAACTACAAAGTTAAACTTATACAAAGTTCTATTATGTATATATAGTGACATGCAATGCAATATGACGTGCTTCGAAATACATGGATATCATCCATCTTCATGTTCTGCTAATGATCGAGTGTTTATAGATCGTTGCCTTCAGATCTGATTGCTTGTGGAACATATTATTATGATTTTACGATTTCGCATGCGGTTTTTAAAGTAATAACATTCGTAAGATAAAGTTTTCTCCACACAATATTCCGATCTCAATCATGTTTTTAAATCATAGTTGGCAGAGCTAAGCCAACAAGGTGCGTAAAATGATCTGTTCAGAACTCTTCTAAACATCCAAACATCTAAACTTTCGCATTTATAATATTAGTAAGATGTATGTACAATTTGCAAAACGTTAGATATGTTTCTTATGTAGTAGGTAGTATACCCGTCCCTCAGAGCGGAAAGTAGGAACTTCGTCGACTTGATGGAGGGCAGTAGACACTTATTTCCCAATTGAGAATATGTTTAGCAATTATGAATTGTAGTCCAAACTGCTTTAGTACATCTAATATTAGGAATTGTAAAGTTATGCACATGTCGTGTTTGATAAGTTTTAAGTTACTGTGTATTATTTAAGCTCAAGGTCTTCCTATATTTAAATAAATCAATTGAAATCTAAAATCAAGTGAAAAAGTACAGCACTATTAGTAGACCAACTTCGCATTTAAAATTTGTTCTATCGACAAACATGAGTGAATCAAAAATGTTACACCTAACTATGTTACTACCTAGTTATTACTAGTATTCGTCAGCGAAAACTAGAAATAAAAACTAGAAAGGACTACCAAGTTCTTTATTTTCTCCATATCGCACCTTTTCTTGACGATTACCTTAATTACGAAACTAACGTGAAACGAATACATAAACTATTATGTCAAATTTAGAAAGGACTACCCAGTTCTTTATTTTCTCCATATCGCACCTTTTCTTGACGATTACCTTAATTACGAAACTAACGTGAAACGAATAGATAAACTATTATGTCCAATTTCGTATTAATTAAAACCGGCCCGGGCGTCACCGATTTGCATTCGGACACAAGTTTGCCCTTTCTCCAACTCCCAAAGCTACCAATACCATGGATTTGATATTGAACTGTAAATGTTTGCTAATAAAGTTGTCTTTCCTATTAGTCGGTATCTTGAAATAGGAGCTTGTTAAGAAGATGATCGGTTTTCGATTTCTGAGTGGAAGAGCAAAAGTATCTATGTTAATAATCAATATTTCACCGATATTATAATATCAAGTGAAAGTCATGTGACGATAAATTGCTACGCTTGGTCGCAACATATTTACTGGTGTGCCACAGGAAACCGGTGGCGTGGCGACAGAACTGATAAAAGAGACAAATTAATAGTGCTAGTGGTAGTGGTAGCATTAGGAAGCTTGTAACTATCTCGCACGTAATTTGTCAGTGAAGGAACTGACTGTTTTCTTGTTATAATAATTCATATCGCACAGAAGTAATACATATGTATAATTTGTTGGTGATATTTCTTTTGCAGTGTGTCTGTGAATTAATGTTTTCTGTTGGGTTAGTCAGTGTTTTCTTTCCTTATGAAGTGACAAGTTTATCAATCACTGCATATAAAAAAACTATTACATGCATTTTTGAAAAGGGTACTTTAGTATTTACTGACATTGCTTTCACGAACCTATGTTTACCAAACCTCTTCTTATTTAAGAGCTACGCTTTTGTCGGTGTAAACCAACAAACCTAACCTATGTTTAAGTTATTTTAGAACTGTGTGACAATCTGCTTTAAAATAGTTACTGTACTGTACTGTCCATGAGACGAGGCCTGTGCCCAGCAGTGGGACGTATATAGGCTGATTTATTTATTTATATAGTTACTGTAGAGGCTGTGCGCTGTGTACTGTTTTAGCGGGCTGGCCATACAAAAAGAACAACTTTTATGTTTAAATGTAAATAGCTTATTGAGAAAGCTGGCAGATAAACAATTTGTAGATTGATTCTGCTGTAATCCTTGCATGATTGCAGACGCTGTATTATATTTGAATACAATGTTATGTAAAATATATTATAATCATATCGATGAAGTCTGAGTATCATTGAAGAAGTTGGGCCGTAAGCTTGTTTGCCACCGTCGTGGTAAGAAAAAAAAAGTTACCGACCCCATCGCTACCCTGAGCTTCACTACATCCCCATACTACTTAGTTACTACATTACAAGACAAAGTCTTTTGCTTCTAAAAAGGTATAGTTTTTTTTATAAAACCTCCTCGTATTCATTTAATATTGTTATTTAGTTTAAAGATCAGTGATAATGAACTTGGCAACGGTTTTTAAATGGCAATACCGCATTTATATCTCAATCGCATTCACTCGGTCAATGCCCAATGCTTTCACATTTTATTAAAAACCAACAAAATTATGTGTTAATAAGCAGATTCTCGACCTCTTGGCGAGGTGGTCATTTAAAGATTACATAAGTGAGTAATCATAAAACCGTGACCTACCTGATATAAATTTACTGTATCGATCGACATAGATATGCTAATATAAATTAGGTACCTACAGGTGCGGTCAAAAAGATGTATCCCAAGGGAATCAAAGGCAAAAGTGTACCAAAACATATTTTTGACATTGACTGCACCTCTCGAATGGTAGCTACATTGGTACCTTTTGACACAATCAAATTAGGTAGGTACCTATTTAATAAAGATCGTTAAATCGTCGAGATCAAAATTAATTTTGTACAAAAATTACGAAAACGCTCAACGGGATAAAATATATAAATATGAATGTGTGTTCCGACAATGCAACGCTAAATTGATTGCGGTCATCGTAGAGCGAAACTGAGGTTATGATATGGCATTCCCAGTTTGATAAGTATGGGAAACTGATAACATACATACATAACACTACATTTGTTCGACCACCAACTATAAATAAGATCGGTTGTATCGTATGACTGGCTATTATGATATCAAAACCGTTCAAGTACGCAACAGTTACAATTCCTGCTTCAACAAATTACTAAACAAAATATGCATTCAATAACAATTTGGAAATTAGCAAGACGACCAAACTACAAGACTAACATCAACCACATATATCCGTACTCCGAGGTGCCCTACATCGGCGAGTACAACCTAGTCAGACTACCGCTATCTTCGACCAATCTGATTGACCATGTGGATTACTGGGGCGAGGGGAAGATCGATTCTCAATCCGGTATCAGCGGCTTCCCCAACTGCTACAATGTGAATCACCAGTACCAGCTCGTGAGCAACGGACCCGACAGAGACAGGAAAATACCCAACAGAGTCCCAGTCATCAGCTACACTAACTGCAACACTGCCAGCTACATCAAGGACAACAGCGTCAAACTTGTCACCCTTATGGGCGCTCCTATAAATAAAAGCTGCGCTGAAGACATAGCAAGGATGGTGAATTTTGAAACTGGAAGCGTAGTAGTGTTTGGTTTTGAAGAAAAACAGACAGATATTAAGAATCTTAATGAAGAACTGAACGGGAAGGGGCTTCTTTATTGTGACGGTTACGAGCTTCCAGAAAGGCTGCAGGGCTTGACGCTGTTTAATGATAATCACAGAGCGTACACGAACATAACTGAAATGGGTGAAGAGTTACATAAAAGAGTCGTCGCGGGCAATTATGATAGTGCTGTCAATCTCAGTATCACTTTGGATGGAAGCAGCAACGGATCTGCCATCTCGGACGTTGTCAGAAAATTACTGGAGAATGGAGTTAAAAACACAATGGAGTATTCTTTTAAACTGTGGAATAAATCTTGCCAAATTGTTACTAAACACTTTCCAGTGCCCTTCAAATTAATCTTTAAATCCAGCTTCGTTAAAATCATGGGTAAGAAAAACTTCAAAGCCGTCAAATTAAACGCGACTGCTGAAAGTAATGCCGATAGATTTGCGTGGTGCGACAGCAAGGATAATACTAGTGGTGCAGTTCGGTGGCAACTGTATCCAATTTGGGAAAACAACAACGTGTATTTCAAGATCAAGAATACCGAGCAAAACTTGTTTCTCAAGATAGATGACAATGCTGATGATAAAGGGAACAGAAAAATTGGGGGTTCAGAAGCTTCCAATGATGTCCAATACCAGTGGAGTCTGGAACCTTTCAAGGTAGATGATGACTTACTGTTTTATATTGTTAATCGTAAATACACGCATAAATTGAAGGTGGATATAAATTCAGAGTCTTACCTTTATGGTAGTGCAGATGGTAAAGATATGGATAACTTCAAATGGTTCATAGCTCCGTGGGAATAAGGTTGAAGATGTATTAAGACAATATGTAGACACAAATACGCGTAATACAAATAAGACACCTAATTAATACAGTGTGTGTATGTTTCCGTGTTTTCAAATCCTATGTTTATTACTCAATCCAATCACGCAAAAACGTCAATACTTTTTATCCCGATAAACACACAACAAGATGCAATTGTGGCTGAATGTTGATAGAAAATTCAAGCGGACGAAGTTGCGGGTCATTTAATTTGAATATCCTATTTTTGGCATTATAGAGCATATTTTTTGTGTTATATCATAAGTTTTCTATATTTTAATATGTATATCAGTCTGTAAGTGTAATAAATAAGAAGTAAATATTTAAGCCAATGTTTTGAAACGCCAATCGGCAAAACATGCTACATAAAAAAATACATCTCTGTTTCTATGCAGCCATCTTTGCCTAGAGGAAAAGTTAGACTACTTAATATTAAAAGAATGTGGTGTAGGTATATGGAAACGGAAGTTCATGGTATCATTATTCTGATTAGCTAAAACAACATCATCGCATATAAAAATGCAAAGTTATTCATAAAGCGGGCATCGACCGGCGACTCACACTTACTTTCTATCAAATTTGATTTATTTTAAAGAATCTGTCAATTGAGTACCGTGCTAGCTGGTATGTTGTGTCATAATTAAGTTTCTGAATTTCATTAAGCCTCTCCCACACTCTGACAGTTAATGTCAAGTTTACTATTGAACTCCACCGCAGGCCACGCCAGTGTGATTCAGGCTTTACAGATAAATATATAAAAGTTTGTCTCTGTCAACGTCTTTATAATATTGACATAAGAATTGATTTTATGGGATCTGTGGAATTTGTTTTTCGTCCAGGCCCCGTATTACGGTCGGTCTTATCACGTAATAAGTGACAAGATAGAGCGTCCGTCACTGGCTGACACCGTTCGATAGAACGAGACTGACGCTCTATCTTGTCACTTATCGCGTGATAAGGCCGACCAACCGAACATAATACGGGGCCTGTTCATACCTACGTCGTTTAAGATTTGGTCTTAATTTTTGACATATTTCGTTAACTGTCGGAAAAACTATAGCTCAGTAGTATTATAAGATATATTCTTACAATCATAAAGTTCACAATTTACCTGAAACACTGATTGCTAAGACTGTTATTATGCGTAGGTATATCTATATGAAATATTAGGCACATTAAAGCGTGCATCTATCTGTCTATACCAATGACGATTTCTGTCATGGATACAGTTTGAGCCCCGGAAAAGGAGGATACTTTTATCCCAAAATCTATATCCTAGTGGTATAACATGTAGTGAAGTTTGTATATGGTACATACAAACGAGCTGGGTACAGCGGACGGCGACGTGGGCACAGCACTTGCTACTAAATTTTACTACATACATTAACATTTTCCAACATTTCGACGCAACAAACATACCTAAAAACAATTAGGATTGTCGATAAAAAACCGCTTTCAAATCGGCTCATCCGTTTGAGAGATACGATACCACAGAGCCCACAGACAGACTGACACACAGACAGGGTTAAGAATATCTTCAAATCAAAATCAAAATCAATTTTGCTTTTGGTTTGTTTTTTCTATTTCCTTGATTGTGTTCTTACATTTGTTGACATTGTCTTAACATTATATCTTAATTGTTCTCTGTTTTTGACGATCGTGATAAAAATTCTATTTTTTTTGACGTGTATGCAAATCTCTAATGATTTTTTTTATCATGAAATAAATAATCATCTATCATTTATTCTGCATACTTATAGGCCAGGCCACAAGGGCACTTTACCATGTCATACGGTAATGTACGATGAAATAGTAATAATCTTACACAATAATCATTTAAAATTTGCCGATAAAGGATCGATAGAAACGGTTAACAAACGAAATGTTACTAAATGAAAACAAAACAGAATTGCAAAATATTGTATTCAGGAGATGTATAAGGTCTCTGAGCGTCCAAATACAATGAATAATAATACTAATGTTCTTAGAGATGTATACGGCCTCTAAGCGTTAAACAAAAAAAAACATCCACCACCTCCATCAAGTGCTAATTACAACTGATTCAGAAACGAATTACTACGAAATTGATGGTATGAATAGTGTGGGCTACCTGTCTCGAATACACATACAACCAATGTAGTAGTGTATGTAGTGTTACTACATGTTGATTTGAAGACCGTAGCCCCAGCGACCCAGATGTCTTCTAACGGTCATTGTATACCAAGTAATTGTTAAATGATACCGGCTCACGCAAATCACGTCAGTTTCATTGGTAACATGGCATATAAAAACCGGCAAGTGCGAGTCGGACTCGCGCACGAAGGGTTTCGTACCATTATCTATGAAACGATATTAACACTAATATTTTATCATTTGACTCTTTATTGTTCTGTTTTATTTTTTGATTTCATGTTTTTAATTTTAATTATATGATTTTTTTTATATTCTAGTTTGTGACATACGTACTCTTTATGTGATGAATTTGTAATTTTTAACCTTTTTGTTGATTTGATGAATTATCTACTTTTATTTTTTAACACTAAGATTTTATAATTTGACTCTTGTGACATGTACAATGTTTGACATTTTTGTAAATTAATCTTGTTCGTAAATTAAGCATCAACTGTTTTTGTTTTATGGCATCTAAACGTCTTGGTGACCGCACTGTAAGTTTATTATGTGAATGAATAAATGAAATGAAAAACGGCAAAAAAATCACGTTTGTTGTAGCCCCCTTGAATATTTATTTTATGCTGTTTTTTGTATAGTATTTACATGAGCTGTGAAAATTTCAACTGTCTAACTACCAGGGTTCATGAGATACACCCTGGTGACAGACGGACAGACAGACAGATAGACGGACAGCGGAGTCTTAGTAACAAGGTCCGGTTTACCCTTTGGGTACGGAACCCTATCAATACCCAGCGAACGAAAAAACCATAGAATGCGAGGCTACTACCCAAACACGTGTCTAAAAAACCCGGTATGCGCATGTTCGAACTAATCGGCTGCCTGGCATCGTTTTGACACCCCGCCCCCAACCCCGCATAATGGCAATGGCAGTGGCACCCTTCCTGTGGGGCCCTTTTGCGGCGCTACTTGGACTTCTATGGTTTTTTCATTCGCTGTCAAGTCTATGGGGACCTCATTTTGATGTCGATTGCGTCCTTGTACTTACGTCACTTAATTATACAATTGTAAATCCTATTTGTAAAACTCTGACATTTGAAAAAGCCCTTGAGCAGAATAAATATAAAATTGAATATTTTAAATTTTGAAATTAAAAATGTTCTTCGTTATTGACATTTTGTTTTGATATTAGTCAGATTTACACACCTTACCTTTGTACCGCCTTAATCTATTTTGTCTGTATTTTTCATTTGTCTTGTGGTCAATAAAGTATTTATATATTATATGTCGGTGGCCGATCGTAAAATCCGCCAGATCACGAAATTCCTAGGCATATCGTGAAACGCCGCCATTTCATGATTTGGCTAAAGGACATCCGCCATATCGTTCAAAACTTAACGTTTAACGATTTGTCTAATGACGTTTAGGCAGATCATGAAATTCCTAGGCATATCATGAAACGCCGGATTTCATGATTTGGCCAAGCCAGTGACGTTTAGGCTGATCATGAAATTCCTAGGCATATCATGAAACGCCGGCATATCGTTCAATACTCACCGTTATACGTAAGTAGGATGTCCAAAATTGAATTAGGTAAATTAAAAAAAATAAGAAGTGCGGACTGATAATCTCCAGCGAGTCGACGCCACCCCGCTGCGCGGGGTGTCTATTTCTGGTCTGAGGGACACAAGTGAACCCTAACCTAACCGACCTAAGACAGAGTTCGCTTATGACAAACCATTTTTGTCCGCCCTGATTATTAGCCCCCAACAAAAACGGCCGCCATCGCATGTGCAGCGCCACCAGTGGCCAAGAAAGAAACTATTTTACGATGTGCCCGGTATAGAGCTAGGAATATCGACGAATGCGTTGCTCTAATCGATCTGCCGTATTGTTTATCAGGCACATCGTGATAAGCCTAGCCGACTTTTAGGCATATCATGAAATGGCGCCGTTTCACGATATGCCTAGGAATTTCGTGATCTGGCGTATTTAACGATCTGCCGCCGACATATACATACATACGTTTACTTTTACCATATGACCTGGTAAAGGTTGCGGGAGTCCTCTGGATGCAGGTGGCGTAGAATCAGTCATTGTGGCACTCTTTGGGGGAGGCCTATGTCCAGGAAAGGACGTATTTCGGGTGATATCATAATGAAGATGATGAATTACTTGTATATGCATTCATTTATAAATATTTATAATGTTTAATATAGAGAGTTACGGCAATAAATGTGTATTTCTAAAATCATATACTTAGGCAATTATTTACTACTAGCTTCCGCCCGCGACTTTGTCTGCGTGGACCCGGGATAAAAACTATCTTATATTTTAATCCAGGCTATAAACTATCTTCGTGCAAAATTTCATCCAAATCGGTTAAGCCGTTTAAGCGTGATTGAGTAACAAACATCCAAACATCTAAACATCTAAACTTTCGCATTTATAATATTAGTAGGAGTAGGATTTTAGCTGACCGTAATACGCATTACTTATAAGGTTATAATTATAACGAAAGTAAAGGAAAAGCAATAATGTAAAATAGGTTACAGTGTACTTTCCGTGCTCCATTAACTTGTATTGAAATGCTTATTGATAACTGATTTATTACAGTAACGTATTAAAAGAATGCGTACGCGCATGCCACAGACACTGGCATGTGCACGAAATGTGTTACATAGTTAACATAGTACATATTACTTGAGATTTGTTGAATTGGCCGAATTGCATCAAAGTAGTCCATTCAAAAAGCAACTCTATCTTCCAAGGTACAAGATTCGAATTCCAATGAAAGTTTTGTAAAAAGTCGGGCCACATAATAATCTCAACCGTACGCATCAAACCGTCATTAATCAAGCGAACAATCTCAGTAGCTCGTCTTAAACATGTATACCTACTCGTACATGTGGTACTTATTCCTGGTCAATAAGGTCCAGAATAGTGTACCTAATTTGGAGTCGGTACAATGGACCCGAGACTATCACTGACCATCGGACAGACGGACAACACCCTATGTCTGTAATAGACGTAACCGCGTCTTTTTGACGGATAGCGCAAGACCGCACGCGAGCTGTCTCGCGGCGAGATAGACTATCTGTCTCATTCTAAATGTGCTAATTAGAAAGAGACAGGTTGTCTATCTCTGACACTCGACAAATTTTCAACTCGTCCGCGTCCATTCCACTTACCGCCCAGAGGGACGTAAAAAAATAACAGGTATGGTATCTGACGCCATGCAGAAGACAAGGGTGATATGATCTTATACCATCCATAACTAATATTATAAATGCGAAAGTGTGTCTGTCTATCTGCTACCTCTTCACGCTTAAACCGCTGAACCGATTACGATGAAATTTGGTATGGAGATAGTTTGAATCCCGGGGAAGGACATAGGATAGTTTTCATCCTGGAAATCACCCCCTAAAGGGATGAAATGGGGGGTTGAAGTTTATATGGAGCTGCGATATAAACGATCTCCACGCGGACGGAGTCGCGGGCAGAAGCTAGTATAATATATATGCGATCTAGTGCTTTTTCTTCCACCCGTGGTACCGCCCTTCGCCCTGGCTAGGAACTGGGATCATTTGCATGCGTAGCGGACGGTAATTGCCACTTTAGGACCAATGTGACGTAAAAATGATTAACATGTCTGTGTGTGTATACTAAATGTACTTTCCTGATTTAGTGTAAGATTTTATGCGCCATAAAAGCTAATTTAACCAAAGGTTTATTTTTGTGGATATTGCGACATACTTTATTATTACCAAAACGTGCTGGTGATAAAAAATACCCATACAACAACACTTAAGGCAATTAAACTATTTGTTTGACTTGTTACTGTAGTTACGAGATTTTAAGATTCAGGTGAAAGTAGGTACCTACGAGTAAAATTGCTGTTAACATTATAATTGACCGCCGATGGTACATGCAGATTCGATTCGCATCTTTCGGATGACTTGGGTTTCTAAAATATGTATTGTAAATTTCAAAGCATTTTATTATTACGTAGAACTGCGTTTTGTTTTTCAATTTAAAATTTCGTGAGACATTGTTTAAAATCATACTAATAATTACACGGTTAAACTCACGTATTAATAAGTTTCTGTCAAAATGTTCATTTTAGGTACAACCTTTTATTGCCGACTGTACTTTTCTGTCATCAACTACTCATTGTGTAAAACTACGCCTTATTCCATATAACATTTGAATTTTGGAGAAATTCGTCTACGTTTCTTGGTTCATTAGGATATGAAAGGGAATATTGTACTAGTTTTACTTATTTCGATCATTAACTAGTTTTACAACATAACAATATTTATGTTACTGCGTTTCAAAATGTACGTAGCGTATTTAAGGAATTAAAATGAGTTCGCTCTTTGTGGTATTTGGGGTTTTATTCCAATTAAAACACGCGGATAGCAACGTACTAGTTTAATGGCCAAAGCAAACTGCGTGATGACATTTAATCTTTACCTACCTACATTTACTAATATACTACATTTCCTCCACCAATATTTACCCAAATACCTAAACATTATTGAAATAGGTAACACTTTCATACCAAGTAAATAATATATAAACGAACATTACAACTATTAGATACAAGTACGCAGGCGAGTTAAGTTTGCGTTAATAAGGCAGTTAAATTTTGTAATTAGCATCCTTATTCCTGGTACTCCTCACAGGCCGCTGCCGCCGCAGGTCAAGGTCGCTGGGGGCGTGATCGTCAGTTATGGGTGCGTTTGATTCGACTTCTCCTGTCTGCAGAGCCTCCAACGGACGCTCTAGGTCGTCTAACGATGGTCTGATAGCTTCTTCCTCTTCCCCCGGCTGCTGACGCGGGGATATGTCTGGTAAGGCGGCACTCTCGAAAGAGGTGTCCGGCGAGGCATCCTGATGATTTGTCACGTCCACTTGTCGAGCTTCATCATTAGGGGTGTTACCGTTTAATGTCGGGGATGATAGACCACCCCCGAGCAGGTCGTTAACCGGAGGGCTGTCGCTTTGTAATGCTGGAATATCCCCGTCGTAATACGAATCATTCATGACGTCACCACCCTTGTAAAGTAACAATTGGTCAGCATGTTTTTTCACTTTTAATTTTGAGTCGGTTACATTTACTATGAACATTCTCGATCCGACTTTCTTTTCGATGGTGCCCCTTTTCCAAATATTTTGAGTGCCATTTTTAAAAAACGATTTCACTAAAACTTTGTCTCCCTTTTTAAAAATACATTTTCTCTGCCCGCCATATTGTTTACATTGTAAGATCTGTTTTGAGGTAACATTCTGATTAGCCGAGGAAGCCAACGACGCAGGAACGGCGTCGGCGTCGGCGTCGGCGCCGCGCGACGCGCGCAGCAAGTCGTGTCGAGAGCGTAACGAACGTCCCACCAACATCTGAGCGGGCGAAAATCCCGTGGTACAGTGAATTGAATTTCTGTAGTCAAACAATAACTTACTTAATTTAATATTAAAACTTGAACGAGATGGGTTTTGCGCAACTATTGCCTTTATGCCTTTCTTTACAAATTTCACACTATTTTCGGCCTGACCGTTGGAGTTCGGGTGGTAAGGTGCTATTGTTACATGGTTTATTTCATTTGCATCACAAAACTCCGAAAACAATGCAGAACAAAAATTCGATGCATTGTCCGTAACTAGGGTGCGTACAAGACCAAATCTACTAAACATGTCTGCTAATTTAACGATGACACTAGCAGAGTCAGTCTGGGTCATTGCATAACACTCCACCCATTTAGAGTACGCGTCGACGGCGATAAGAAACTGCCGACCTTGCACCGCGCACATATCCAGGTGCACGCGCTGCCAGGGTGCAGCCGGGTAGGGCCACGGAGCGAGCGGGCAGCGCGCCGGCGCATTCCTTAGTGTAATACACACGTTACATGACCCAATTTTTTGCTCAATATGTTGGTCTATTTTGGGCCACCACATACGCTTCCTAGCCTCCGATTTGGTCTTGACAACCCCAAGATGTGATTCATGTAGCTCATTCAAAAGTTGTTCACGAAACACGGCAGGTATGACCACTTTGTGGCCACGCAAAATACAACCTTCTTCTATAGCTAACTCAGTACGACAGTTAAAAAATAACTTTAATTCACTATCGACTACTTTTCGTGGCCACCCTTTTTCTATGTACGATTTTACTCGCATTAATAATTTATCTTCATTTGTGGCTAAACAAATATCTCTCGCCGTAACCGGTTTTAACGAATCAGACATGAAGTTAATATAAGTGGCTCGATCCACCAAGTCTCCCTCAGGGCACCCCTGCGTGTCATCCACCGTGGCCCTAGACAAATAATCTGCTACGTTCTTTTCGCTCCTTATGTGTTCTATTTTGTAGTTATAAGCCGACATGAAAATAGCGTAACGCTGCAATCGATTAGCCGCCAATTCCGGGACACCTTTTTTGCATCCAAAAATTGATACTAGGGGTTTGTGATCCGTTCTTAAAGTAAAAGGTACCGACCTGCCATACAAGTAATAATGGAATTTCTTTATGCCAAATATAATTGAAGCCGCTTCTTTTTGTATCTGAGCATAGTTTTTCTCACTGGGTGTGAGCGAGCGAGAGGCGTACGCGATGATGCGCTCGGAGCCGTCGGGCTGCGTCTGCGCCAGCACGGCGGCGAGCGCGGCCGGCCCGGCATCCGTCGTGAGCACCGTGCCGTACTCCGGGTTGTAGTGCGCCAGCACGCGCTCACTTGCTAGCTCCTCTTTTATTTTTAAGAACGACTCCTCTTGCTCGGCGCCCCAGTACCACTTACAATCTTTTTTTAACAGTACATACAAGGGCTTCAAAAGACCTGATGCATTAGGTACGAATATCCGATAATAATTTAGCATGCCTAGGAACGACTGAAGCTGGGATACATTTTGCGGACTTTTTGCTTTAAGAATTGCATCGACTTTATTTTGTGATTTGTGTAACCCGTTCTTATCTATCACAAACCCTAAGTATTCCACAGAACTCTTAAACAGCTCACATTTTTCTTGCTTTAAGCACAACCCGGCCTCATTAAGACGACTCAAAACTTGCTCGAGTCTTTCGACGTGTATTTTTCTTGTCGGGCCGGTTATAAGCACGTCATCGAGGAAAATACAAATTCCATCGATCCCCGACAGCAACTTTTCTATAATTTGCTGAAAAATGCAAGGCGAACTGGACAAACCAAAAACAAGCCTAGTATACCTATACAAACCTTTGTGTGTATTAATGCAAGTCAAATTTTTCGATGATTCATCCAGTTCACACTGGTTATATGCCCGAGACAAATCTAATTTGGAAAACTCCTGACCGCCATGTAACTTCGAAAACAGGTCCTCTATACGCGGCAATGGGTAATTATCAATAAACAATGCTTTGTTCAAGGTCACAGAATAGTCGCCGCATATTCTTATATTACCGTCGGGTCGCAAAACTGGAACAATGGGCGTAGCTATATCTGAATGACTAACCTTTTCCACAATGCCTAAACCTAACAATCTGTTCAATTCCTCTTCTACTTTTGGTTTCAGGGCTAAGGGTACGGGGCGAGGCTTGAAAAACTTGAATTGCGCATCCTCTTTAAGTTTTAAATGTATTTTATACTGATTGAACTTGCCTAACTCATCAGAAAATACTTTTGAATATTTTAATTTCAACTCGCCAATAACGTCATCCTCGCTGTCTAGATGATTACACCTCAAGTTACAGAAATGCAACCCGAACTTACTAATGAAATCTCTCCCCAATAAGACTGGTTGCCCTACTGCAGCGTCTAAAATAAACAAATCGATTTCTTTTGTTTCATTTTCCAACGTAATCGGTAATGATACTCGGCCTAAAGGCAATATTTTGCTACCATTATAACAGTTGAGTCTTATTCTGGATTCTTTTAAAGCATATTTTCGTTTAAATAAGTCGTTATAAACAATGGCGGGTAGAACTGAAACGGCGCTGCCGCTGTCTATCTCACACAGAATTTGCTCGTTAGCCATCGACACTACCTGCTGCATAGGTTTACCGTTATCACTTCTGATACTATATAAAAACACATCTCGAATACCTTCTTGGATGTCGTCGGATTCCTCTGCTAAAAAGTTGAACTTATCACTCACTTTACACACACGACTTAAGTGACCTTTAGCGTTACACTTTTTACACGAATAATTAACGTAACGACACTTGTCCTTCGTATGGTTTTTGTATCCGCACACCGCACAGGACTTCCTCGAGGCATTGTAGTAGTTAGCAGGGCCGGGCGGGGGCGGGGGCGCGACGCCCGCGCGCATCGCGAACACCTCGCCGCCGCCGCCGGCGCCGCGCGCCGCTGCCGCTTGCCCGGTCGCTTGCATGGCCAGCCGTGCGCTGCGAGTAGCTTGCGCTATATGTAACGCTTTGCCAAAAGTCAGCTGATCGACGCTCTCCACGAACAACTTTTCTCGTTCTTTAGCGTTCTCGAGTCCGAGAACGAAACGATCTCGAAGTGCAGTATCGAGCTCCGTTGTGAATCCGCAGAATTGCGCCAAACTTCGCACTCGCGCCGCCCAATCTCCTAGATCTTCACCTGGTCGTTGCTCCGCTTTGTAAAATGTATATCGCTCGGCAAATGAACACTTAGGCGATTCGAAATGAGCATCTAGTATCTCGAAAAGAGCTTTGTATTCAATGCTGTTGAGCGTTTTCGGAAACGCCAAGTCTTTTGCGACGCGGTAGGTTTCTTCCACAAACGTCGTGAGAAGTATAGAACGCCTCTTCGTGCCAGCTTTGTCGGTCTCGTCCGTCAAATTATTAGCAAAACACATTGATTCGAAACGTTCCTTAAAAATACTCCACTCTTGTGCGTTGTGGTCGAATGTGAGGTTGCCGCCATAAACCATAGTATTCGCCATCGCGCCCACAAATAACTTCACAGTTCACACGCGTAAGGTACTTTTTCGTCGCCAATTGTGGTATTTGGGGTTTTATTCCAATTAAAACACGCGGATAGCAACGTACTAGTTTAATGGCCAAAGCAAACTGCGTGATGACATTTAATCTTTACCTACCTACATTTACTAATATACTACACTCTTATAATCATACACCGGTTTCGCGGGGGCAAAAATGTACCAGTGCTAGTGATTAATTAAAAATCGACTAAGTTTATCGACATCGATAAAAATACATTTTTAACCATCATTATCATAACTAAACTAATGGCTAAGTTTGAATACGTTTAACTATGTGCAAACCTCTTTCATTTATACTTATCGCAACTATAAACAACCGATATCTGACATTGACTGTGTCCAGTCACTTTTGACAACCATTGAATCGTTGAATAATTCATCCAGTACTACAATATTATTTTGCATTCCGATCAATTAAAACTACCTTTTTGTGAGTCATATAGCAGAAATTCATCAATACTATAAATTGCTTGAATTTGCTCCAATTACTACAGTTGACCTAGGTAGAAAGGTCATTTAGTTGGCCAAAATGGATATTGTCACCCTGGCGACGAAGATTTAAGTCTGAAATTGTGGAGAAAATTTTGATTGTATATTATGAAAATTATATTAAATATTAATTACGCCAAGTTTATTTTTGTGTATGTAGTTTTCTTCTTCATTCAAATTCTTGAAAATACCCAACGGTTGTACGTCATTTTTATCGATATCAACTAATAAAATTAGTTTAATGTGTCCTCGCACTTTTAAACGTCAGTACAGATTTGCCCCCGCCAAACCGGTGTATGCTTATAATATAAAACATATTTTAGCAATGACACAAGCTACTGTAAATGGCAGAGAACCTTGCTAAAGTATGTACTTTCTAAAAACAAAGGAGCATCGGAATCGAAACAGAACGTTCTTAATGAGTTTCATATGTTTTAGGCACTTTAATTAATATAAATGCGTATTTAATAAGCTACTTCCCATTTGGTGGCTCAGGCGTTTAGTTTGATACTCGAAATAAGACAGACAAGCAATTAAAAAACAATGATCTTTAAAAAATATTATTAATATGCTTATTCCAAGTATTTGCCCTCACCGGGATTTGAACCAAGGACCATCAGCTTCGAGACAGGATCAAGTACTAGGTTAAACCGGTCGTCAAAATGGGAATGACTTCGAAGATAACCATTATTGAGCATTTTTTTTTATGAGATAGAGTAAGAAAAAACTTCATTTGAGTACTTTTGCTGGACAAAAGAACATTTCTTACGGCAACGATGGCACTAACAATCAGAGACCGTGTCATCATCATATCAGCCGAAGACGTCCACTACTGGACATATGCCTCCCCCAAAGAGTGCCAAAATTATCGGTCCTGCGCCACCCGCATCCAGCGGACTCCCGCGACCTCTACCACCTTAGTCACCAGTCCACCTTATGGTACCGGTATTTTCTCTCGCTTATTATTTCATATTTTTTGTATGCTAACTAATATTTTAGCGGCAGTACTTAAATACATTTGCACTAATCAAGGATGATTTTTTGTTATTAATACCGGTATAATATATAGGTAAGTCGCTGCTCACAATAGAACGATGGTTCTAAGCCGTGCTATGCTAATTGCCGCTCATAATCGCATTGTGTCCACTTTTCCGTAAAACCTGCCATTCATTATCCATGTTTCCGTGCGAATGGAACAAGGAACTGGCGGAGGGCGTGACCGGCCGTTGCCGACGACAAACGTTGAATCAGCCGTTCACAATCAAAAACAGCACGGCCATCACAGGACGGCCCGCGAGCTGTGTCGCGGTGAGATAGACTGACCCGTCTTTCTAAGCGTTCTAATTAGAAAGAGACGGATAGTCTATCTCGGCGCGACACAGCTCGCGGGCCGTCCTGTGATAGCCGTGCTCAGGTCAAAGGATACTAATATCATAAATAAATCCATACTAATACCTATCATAAATGCGAAAGTAACTCCACGCAACGGGGGTAAGATGGTTGCCATTTTATTTTATCACGTATAGTTAAGATAAGACATCCGTCACTCTCACTCTCACCCAACTGTACTCGTCAGAATGTGACGGTGTATCTCTTCCAGTGATACAATGACAACCAATTTTGTCTGTATTTTTCCCTGTGTTTTGCTTACAATAAAGTATAGTATTTACATACATAAGGTCAGTTCGGGTAGGTATGTGCGCCACCGGGGAAAGTGCGCCTCATTCATCATTCAGTTATTTAAATCAATATCAGCACTTACCCCGGGGGCGCACTTTCCCCGGTGGCGCACATACCCGAACTCACCTTAAATACATATATACAACCTTCTTACGCCCGCAGTCTGTCTATCTGTTATTTTTTCACGATTAAACCGCTGAACCGATATAATTATGTACTTAGTTGACATGGTATGGATAGTTTTTATCCCGGAAATCATCAGTTAAACGACGAAAGCTGAACAGATCGTCGAGTACCTGCGTTTGAAGACCAAGCTCGTCCTGAGGGTTGAGAGATTGGAGTCAAAACAATTGGTAAGGGGTGATTCTTGAGAGGGTCAATTTTCAGAGTCCAGAGGGAAAAAGTACCCGAAAAAATAAAATAATTGTCCTTACAATTTTTTTTATGTAGTTCAACACTTAATCTAACTGGGGCACGATATACTTTTTGTGTAAGGTAAATAGAATTAGCCATAAAAAAATGTCAAACACCTAAAACATGATTCCCCTGGCGCGTCCATCAGCCATTTTGTGAACAATCTACTCCGAAAAGAACTAGTTATGGACTGAAATCAAATATTGTATCAAGTTAAATCGTTACAATATAAGTTAATGATTTAAAAATAAAAATACGGTTCCCTTATTTATCGTAGTTTTTATAGGAATATATATCAAAGGTTTGTCCAGAGCTAAGCTATCATTCCCCTGACGCCTGACTAAACAACGCGCACATCCCTACTGCAACGTTTTGTGACGCGTAATCTCTGCCGTGCCTGACCCTTGTCAGTAGCGCTACCAATGCCGCGGAGAGAGGACTTGTCTCGTCGCTCGAGCTCTGAGCAATGAAGGTAGATATATCATTCCCCTGACTTTGCTTCACTATGACTATCATTACCCTGTATTTTCATATAAAATCTATTTCCTGCAATTGGCATACAATGTTTAGTGTAGAGAATAACACATGATTGATTGCATGTGTTGATTTAAAATTGACTCTTATATTAATAACAGTTTCGGCATAATCGACAAGAAATATACTTTTTCTTATTCCTCTGGCTCTCATTCCCCCGATTTTCTGAACAGGGTAATGATACTTATGATAGTATTCTGAAGTTTTTATTGAAAATTATAATATTTTATCATATAACGCATAACATAATGGTCGACTCATTTATTCAACAATGTATTTAATTAACTACCAAAGATTATTATCCCCTTGTCAGTTTTATCACCCCTTGTAATTTGTATCATTCCCCTGTCATTTTTCGCATTCCCTCGTACTTTTTATCATTCCCCTGATACTTTTTCTCATTCTTTTGGCAGCTAAACTTTGAATTGGTATATTTCCGTACCCAATTGACCCAAAGTGATGCCTATTCGATAAATATGTTTATTATTAAATATTTAATTGGATTTTATTGTAACTTAGTAGAAATTCCTTAAAATAAAAAACGCCAAGGGAATGAGATGAATAATGCAATTCTCAAGAATGACCCTAAGATCAACGATATCCTTAATGGAAAGTATCATCCATTAAACGTTCGTTGATAAACTGAATCATGCGCCATTACCGAGGCACTGGAACAAACTCCATATAGGACTAACCAGTGTCGGTCGAGGGATTGTGCATATAATCTTTGTGTATTTTTTTGTGTTTACCCATTACCCTAACCCTTGTCTGTAAGTATAAATGTATCTAACTAACAAATTATGGATCATAAGATCTGAAAACAAAATATAAAAAAATTGGTTTTTGAAGTGAAAACTTCTTTAGCGGCGCTGAGCACTTTTTGGGATGGGGAAAATTGTTAAATACGCGACAGAGTTTTGTGACGTCAGATGTGAAGGAGGTCACTTTTTGCTGCTAGCCGATTCGACTTCATTCAAAACTGAACGCTATTCGTAAGAGTATAAAGCCGTTAAACACTTTTTGCAATAGCATATTCTGCAAATAAATTTGTTTTTTTAACCAACGCGTCCTTCACCGTTTTGCTATTGAGAAAATTCGAATAGTTCGAATTTGGGCGTTATTTCTAAATAGATAAAGCTTTGAAAAATATTTGGCAATGGCAAAAACAAATTGGTATTGTGTTTGCCGCCGCCCGTCGCACCCAACGCGCCCGCGGCCCATCCGCCTAAATCATTGATAATTGTTTATAAATTTGCGTCAAATTCATATTTAGGGTGACACCGTAAGATGTCACGTGACCTGATCGAAAAACTGTTAAAATGTTATTGAGTTTTCACTTCTGCCGGCACTCCCGGAGTGCAACCCGGTCTTTTTTTTTAGATAGGGTTTACATTATAATGTTAATATATGTGCCACTATAGGAAACCCCGTGGGTTTATGTAATAGGTTGGCGAGATCGCGTGGCTCGATCCGCGTGTGGGTGCTTAATATATATAGGTATCATACTAATATTTGCCCGGTCATTGTGGCACTCTTTGGGCACACTTCTTTCGGCTGATATGATGATGATGATGATACTAATATTGCTAGTTATACTAACTACTTAACATTAAGCTAATTGATTGATTGATTGGTTAAACTTTTATGACTGTAAACCCAAAAAGACTACCGTTTATTTACGCGTATCAGCAAGTTTACATGCATATTCCTAAAACGGTCATAATCATAAACATTAAAAACCGATGTTGCTTTAATCGTTATACAGCTTCCACTGCTACTTCTAAATGTTACTCAGCCTCTGAGTGGCGTTGTGGCGTGGTTCCATTCCGTACGTATTTGGAATAGGTTCCAAGGCAGTTTTCATCGTTTACTTAATTAAAATTATTTTTGAAGACTATTTCACGATTAAGGAAAAAGCTGTGCCGTGTCGTATCAGCAAATCAAAGGGCTTTGCGTAGGACGGAGAGAAATGGAAAATACTCCACCAACAAGAGGATAAAAAATGATTTACGTCACACCTGGCCATAATGCATAATAAATTGCCTGGTGAAGATGTAAAATTGTGTACTCACCACGAGCAGTAAGAAACAAAACCGTCTATCGCATATTTACAACCCTCGCCTGCAGCTTGGGTCACAAATACCTGCGACTTCGGGCTTTCTTTCTTTTACGGCCCTTAATAAGTAATGTACTATGCCTCTTTTTGTGATGATTTCATGAATATTCAGCTGTTTTTTTTTTCATTTATCTTTAGCTGTCGGCACAACGAATCCTCAAATCAATTAAAGGTCGCGCTAGCGAGCGAGAAGCGTCCATGGGCTGCGGTGTCTGCTAGCCATCGCAGTCGCGGTGTGTAGTAAATAAAAACATATCATAAAATCGAGGAATTCGACGTCTTAAAATTTAAATATGTCAACCTAGTAAATACTAAATACCTTATGAAATTCAAAGCCGGCTTTATTTTATACCACGTCGTTGGCAAACAAGCGTACGGCCCACCAGATGGTAAAAGGTTACCGTAGCTTATAGACGCTTGCAACTGGCAGCATCCTGGATTTTTCTCATTTGATTTGGTTTAGAGTTAGTTTAGTTAGTTATACGTAACGTATAGTTTCTAATCGAATATTATTAAGTTTGCTAAGTTGCTTACTACTTAATAATCCTTTAATTATATAGTTACATTATGTTCAATTGACGTATAAGATTTGACAGCTTGATTGATAATGATCCAACATGGATTCGAAACCACCACTCACGCAGACGTCTATGCCACACGGAACGACCATAATCCCCCATATTTGTACTATGATATGATATGCCAGTAGATTATGTATATGCGGACGTTAAGTAACCCAGGTATAAAATACACCTGTATTATTACACATCCGTGATCTATACCGAGTAGAGTGTTCTTCAACAAACCAATGCAGAGTAGGGAAATCTTAATCTAGGATTGTGTCATCAATGAGCATTATTTTAAAGCTACTGTTGCCGAATCAGGTCATATACATGTCGGCGGCAGATCGTTAAATACGCCAGATCACGAAATTCCTAGGCATATCGTGAAACGGCGCCATTTCATGATATGCCTAAAAGTCGGCTAGGCTTATCACGATGTGCCTGATAAACAATACGGCAGATCGATTAGAGCAACGCATTCGTCGATATTCCTAGCTCTATACCGGGCACATCGTAAAATAGTTTCTTTCTTGGCCACTGGTGGCGCTGCACATGCGATGGCGGCCGTTTTTGTTGGGGGCTAATAATCAGGGCGGACAAAAATGGTTTGTCATAAGCGAACTCTGTCTTAGGTCGGTTAGGTTAGGGTTCACTTGTGTCCCTCAGACCAGAAATAGACACCCCGCGCAGCGGGGTGGCGTCGACTCGCTGGAGATTATCAGTCCGCACTTTTTATTTTTTTTAATTTACCTAATTCAATTTTGGACACCCTACTTACGTATAACGGTGAGTATTGAACGATATGCCGGCGTTTCATGATATGCCTAGGAATTTCATGATCAGCCTAAACGTCACTGGCTTGGCCAAATCATGAAATGCCGGCGTTTCATGATATGCCTAGGAATTTCATGATCTGCCTAAACGTCATTAGACAAATCGTTAAACGTTAAGTTTTGAACGATATGGCTGATGTCCTTTAGCCAAATCATGAAACGGCGGCGTTTCACGATATGCCTAGGAATTTCGTGATCTGGCGGATTTTACGATCGGCCGCCGACATACACACTGTAAAACTTACTAATATTTAGATGTTCTACATTATTAAGGACGCTGGACTGATGACAAAATATATACCCCGTGATACAGTACCAGACCTAAATACCCTCTATAGAGCAGAAATAAAAAGCCCAACGTTGCATACTGACTACTTAGCCTTCAAAGTCAGACTGAGGAGATGGCTATTGCAGAAGTGTTTTTATCAGGTCAGACATTTTCTCGACAATTTGTACTTAAGTATAACAATTACCTGATACATATCAATGCAATATTTGCACGCTTATAGACAGGCTGAATACATGAAATAAATACGTAATACTTAATGCCAAACTGTGTTCGTAGCAAATAAACAAATTTGAATTTCACTTACCGCTATAATCACAGTTGGTCATAATTTCAAGTTTTCAACTCCATCGTGATTTTCACAATAATTAGCGTCAATTATTACATAGTTACTCTTAATCATCGTTACTAAACCAGATCAAACTTAACGCTGTTATCTACCGCTATTTCTTAATTCCAACAATAAGTTTCGGCACAAGCACAACAACCGGATTCGAGCTCCCAATAACGACCTTGGATTGGAAATTTAATGGGCTCCCATCTGCATAATTCATGCCATGACTTTATTAGAAAAATACTATTAAGAAAGTAGAAATCTGCATTGTTAAGGTTACGTCAAATATGGGCAATGCCCTCTAGGGATATAAAGTCACGCCTGGTGTAACCCAAGTGGGATAGGCAGGGCTCATGGGTACAATTTATTGCTAGTGCGATTTCTAAAAATCATAGGTTTAAGTCAAAGGTTTAGAGATGGAGAAGATGTAATATACTTAACAGTGATGTACCTAGTGTTGGGTTACTCACTCGTAAGGCACCTCATATGTCATATTCATTTCAAATAATTGTCGCATCACTTCACGCATGAAAAATGTACTACCGCCTCGTACCTCACTCGCTCGGTCATCACCTCGCGCTTCATTTATCCCTCAAACCTCAAAGCTTAGCCCCTGGAGCTGCGGACTCGCCACTCGCGCCTAACTTTCCCCCTTCTACAATACAATATTGTGTGTAGTGGAGGAAGGTAAGTATAGTACATTACTTACCAAGGGCTGTAAAAGAAAGAAAGCCCGAAATCGCAGGTATTTGTGACCCGAGCCGCAGGCGAGGGTTGTAAATATGCGATAGAGGGCTTTCTTTTTTACTGCCCGTGGTGAGTACACAATTTTACGTCTTCATCTGGCCACAATGCGAGTTTTACCGTACGCACAGCGTGCGGTAAAACTCACATTATGGCCAGGTGTGACGTAAAGAATATTGAACATGAAAGTCTATACACTACAATTTAAAAAAAACTTGTTTTTACTGCCGATAGATGCTAATTATTAGATGATACCATGATCATTTGAAGTAGGACATTAAACCACCTCATTTTTGGAAATGATGTGCTCATACAAACTCATTTTTATTTCATGTCCTAGCCAACACTACAGTAATGGCATGCTATAACAACACAGGTACTCTCTTCCGAGACTCGCGAACCACGTGACTGACACAAGCCTACGTCATCACGCTGTTAAGTGCCGTTTGATGACGTAGGCTTGTGTCAGTCACGTGGTTCGCGAGTCTCGGAAGAGAGTACCTGTGTTGTTATACCATGAGTAATGGCATAACGCTCATAAAGGTACAAGTTGAAACCCGACAGCAGCCAGCAGCAGCACACGACGTGTTCCGACTTGTACCTTAACACAGTTCCATCCCATTCCCATTGTTGACTCTTACGATAAACCACGGCATGGGAAGCAGGGCTAGATTATAGTTATAGTAACCAAACAGCACACAGATTATCACCTCAGGGTATCATCATCATTATCAGTGGCCTTTAAGGCTATTACAGGCTATACAAGCAGTGTCAAGTGGGGAAACAACTTATTTCATGGCTGTGTAAGCCAATGCGGGAGCGGCATAAACGACCGCAAGCCTGGAAGTTGTCATTTGCCCATGGCGAACAGGCTTTACCTATAATAACAATAATGATTCATTTAATTCAGGCATCTAAGGCCCATATAACCTTTATGACGAACATGCATACAGTTATAAAAACTAATAATAAAGATATCGCGACATAACGGTGTGGATCCGCTGCGTCGTCAGCTCCGGTGTAGGGTTCGGTTGCCTATGGTGCAGGGTGTGCGAGCGCCATTCGCCGCCGCGCTAGGGAAGGGGGGTGTTAGAGGGCGATAGCGTAATGATTGCACACGGGCCCTGCATGATGGGTTAGAGACGCATCTGGTAGCGAACCAATAGGGGCGTAGACACTAAATAAAATAATCAATAATGTCATATTTCCTCGAAAAAGGATAAAAAATGTAGTCAAATGGAGAAAAAATCAACGCAAAAGGTTCAGTAATCACGAAGTTATGAGTGTCCAAAGTTTTAAAAAGGGGTATGTTCTGTCCCTTTTTCGCAAAACGCAACTTCATTTGAAACGATGACGCTGGAAGAATGTGACGTCACAGAAGACGGCAACGTACCTACCGCGCTGCATCGTGTTCGGCGCCGCCGTCGACGCGGCGCCCCGGCAGCATCCTATAATGTGACGTCACACACCGTTTGCGTTTTCTCTCTAACAAGCAATATTAAAACGGTTGTAGCTTCGTAATTCTTTGAGATATCTGAATGGGATTTTCGTCACTAGGCATTTTTTTTTGCCTTCTTTTGTTTGGAGTAATAATCATTTTCGAGTCTACACCCGTATTGTCACGTGGATGTCTGGGGATCAATCGTATGTTACATAGGCTATATAAAATTGATATCCGTAACAACTAGGTATTATGGTAATGCACCTAACCTTCGTTATTGTTAAGTATACATTCCGCTACCAATTAAGTGGGTTGGACGTTTTCTAGCTCGGTGTTTACGGGTAACCTTCAGTTCTCTGCTTCAAGGAATACATGTAAGTATATATGTCGGCGGCCGATCGTAAAATCCGGCAGATCACGAAATTCCTAGGCATATCGTGAAACGCCGCCATTTCATGATTTGGCTAAAGCACATCCGCCATATCGTTCAAAACTTAACGTTTAACGATTTGTCTAATGACGTTTAGGCAGATCATGAAATTCCTAGGCATATCATGAAACGCCGGCATTTCATGATTTGGCCAAGCCAGTGACGTTTAGGCTGATCATGAAATTCCTAGGCATATCATGAAACGCCGGCATATCGTTCAATACTCACCGTTATACGTAAGTAGGGTGTCCAAAATTGAATTAGGTAAATTAAAAAAAATAAGAAGTGCGGACTGATAATCTCCAGCTAGTCGACGCCACCCCGCTGCGCGGGGTGTCTATTTCTGGTCTGAGGGACACAAGTGAACCCTAACCTAACCGACCTAAGACAGAGTTCGCTTATGACAAACCATTTTTGTCCGCCCTGATTATTAGCCCCCAACAAAAACGGCCGCCATCGCATGTGCAGCGCCACCAGTGGCCAAGAAAGAAACTATTTTACGATGTGCCCGGTATAGAGCTAGGAATATCGACGAATGCGTTGCTCTAATCGATCTGCCGTATTGTTTATCAGGCACATCGTGATAAGCCTAGCCGACTTTTAGGCATATCATGAAATGGCGCCGTTTCACGATATGCCTAGGAATTTCGTGATCTGGCGTATTTAACGATCTGCCGCCGACATATATAAATTGAGAATGGAACTAAATTTTTTGTATAGTGCATATGCCTTCGTAGACCTGGTAAGCTACGGTAGCCTATTGGTTCAAGCATGCGGCTGTCAAGCGGCGGTCGTGGGTTCGTACCAATGAGTTTTTCGAAACTTATGTAGAGAAATATTTTCCGTTAGCTTTACGGTGAAGGAACATTTTGTGAAGAAACATCTAATCCCAATAAGGTCTAGTTTTCCCTCTGGGTTGGAAGGTCAGATGGTAGTCGCTTTCGTAAAACTAGTGCCAATTCCAAATCTTGGGATTAGGTGTTAAAGCGAACCCCGGGCTCCTTTAGGGGCACAGCCGGGAATAATGCTATAGGAGGAGGAGGGGAGGAGTGCATATACCCATCCTTGTCGTTATGGGTTAATCGAATTTATTTTACGCTGAGTGACTGCATGTCAAATGTCAACGCTACCTAGTGAATTCTATGGTTTGACGAAACGATTTTTCTTTGATTGGTACCTACGTATAATTCACCATTCTAAAGGCCAAAGTCACATATAGAAGAATTTTGAAAATACATACAAACTTACAACCTCACAGACTTCGTCTTTGAAATATTAGCATAGGTAGTACATAAGTTTTCAGTTTAATAAAGTGTGGTAGTAAGGAAGAAGCTGAAGGTGGTTTTCCACCGGATTAGCGCGGATTGAATTGATTTTTTATTTGCACGCTAAATTGAACCGTACTGCTGTACTGTTAGAGTGCAAATCACACTGAAGATTATTTTCAAGCGCTTGACATCGCGGGAATTTTTTTTCAGTGTAATGTGCATTCTAATAGTACGGCAATACGTTTCAATTTAGCGTGCAAATAAAAAATCTATTCAATCCGCGCTCATCCGGTGGAAAACCACCTTAACTCAGAGAGACAGGAGAACGACTAGAGGCCTTCGAAATGTGGTGCTGGCGAAGGATGGAAAGGATTCGCTGGAAGGAGAGAAAGACGAACGAAGAGGTTTTAAGGATAGTAGAAGAGAAAAGATGTTTGCTAGGATGTATTAGGAAATTTAGAAATAGAAGAGGCATAATGGTGGGCCTGTAGTAGGTGCCTTCTTCTTAAACATCCTAGAAGGTAAAATTGAAGGCAAGAGAGGCAGAGGAAGGCCTAGGCTAACATAGACAAGTAAAGGATAAAGCTGATGTCGAGTCGTATGAGGAAGTCAATAGGCTGACAGACAGAGAAAAGTGGCGGTTAGTCCACCGACAAGAGCAAGGCTCTTAAGGCGCCGTAGGTTCATGGTCTTCTCTGAGCATAAGCGTAAGCGAGATGGAAGTGCCTGCTCGGAAGCGCGGATATCATGTTTTTTTTTTTTTTTTTGGCCGTTGAAATAAATAAAAATGTAAACACTGATTTTCCTCAAACATGACATTGCATTTTTAGAAGCAATTTTAATATTTATAGCTTTTGTGCATAATTTGTTACGAATATTTTAAGTGTATTTTTGTGTGTTTTAGACCTATGTTCGTGATTTTTTTCCATCGAGCGAAATTTGCTTAATCATGTTTCGAAGCACTGATTTCCCTGCAGAAAAGCCTCAAGATTACTATTAGTATTTTTTTGAAACCATATTATTATAAACAGACGCATTATATTGTTTCAAAAACTCTGTTCGCTTAACTTCGCTGAACCTACGGCGCCTTAAGTAATGATGATGAGTAAGGAAGCTTTACTCATTCACCTATGAAATCCTTACTAAGTAAACTGGAAGTAATTGCACTTACTCATTTAATGTCCGAGAGTTACGACTACTTAACTCGCTTGATCGCATGCCAAGTGACAGCGTTAACGGCAGCTTACTAACATACTAACATTAACCACATTGTAAATTATAGTATAGAGTAGGCTGCCCACGCGGCTTCGCTCGCGTATATAGCAGACAACGCAGTCAACCCCACGGTATAAAAATATACCCCTATGGCCATCTAGAAAGTCCATTTTTATACATAGGTAGGTGATTTTTTAGGGTTCCGTACCTCAAAAGGAAAATCGGAACCCTTGTAGGATCACTTTGTTCTCCGTCCGTCTGTCAAGACCCTTTTTCTCAGGAACGCGTGGAGGTATCAAACTAAAATTTATACCAAATACTCAGGTCTACTGTCCCTTGAAGCTGTGAAAAAATCAAACTTCTAAGCCAACGCAATCAAAAGATACAGCCGTTTATGCCGCAACTTTCCGCAAACTTTCGAAACTCGCAACTCGCAAGGGAATCAAAACCTACAGGGTACTTCCCGTGAACTTAGAATCTTGAAATTTGGTACGAAGCAACGTCTTATAGCTCAGATAAAGGAAAAATTGCGAAATCCGTAAATTTTTGTACGGAGCCCTCGGTGCGCGAGTCCGACTCGCACTTGGCCGGTTTTTTTTAATTGGATAAGCGGTTCCCGATTTTACCCAACATACACAAACTTACAACGCTACAATCCCGCAGACCATCCTCTTTATCATATTAGTATAGATAATGTAGAAATTATAGCTCAAATAGCTCGTGGCATAGCCTAAGAGTATTTGTGGGTCGGTGACGGGTCGCGAGGTTAAGCATCGTCGACCGAGCTGTAAGCGCCAAGCGGAGTTGATACTAGATGAGCGCTTCGACGTGCTTATTATAAGGTAAACTTAGAACTTTTTGGCGGTACGCCCCTCCAAGGGTGAGTTAGTACCTAATTAGTGTAGTCGTGATGGGTACCAGAACCGTGCGAGTTTGCGAGGCAGCGAGTAAGAAAAAGTCTACCAATACCATAAAAAGTTTAAAAAGTCTAAAGTAATTTATTCTTTCAAGTAGGCTTACAACTAAGTACTTTCAAAGTGTCCAAAATACAATGTAAAAAAGCAATAATAATAACAAATATACAAACACTAATTAGGTATTAACACGTAGGTACAACATAATAATTATATCGAATACAGTTAAGGCGCCGTAGGTTCAGTGAAGTTAAGCGAACAGAGTTTTTGAAACAATATAATGCGTCTGTTTATAATAATATGGTTTCAAAAAAATATGTACAATCAGTGCTTCGAAACATGATTAAGTAAATTTCGCTCGATAGAAAAAAATCACGAACATAGGTCTAAAACACACAAAAATACACTTAAAATATTCGTAACAAATTATGCACAAAAGCTATAAATATTAAAATTGCTTCTAAAAATCGGCAATATCATGTTTGAGGGAAATCAGTGTTTACATTCTTATTTATTTAAACGGCCAAAAAATTAAAATTAAAAAACATGATATCCGCGCTTCCGAGCACGCACTTCCATCTCGCTCACGCTTATGCTCAGTGAGAGGGAGAGAAGACCATGAACCTACGGCGCCTTAATACAAGTAGTAAATTACCTAAATGCGTATAGCAATTCATACCCAAGCATTTTCGTCATTCATATACTTAGTCTTTACGATACGATACGATTTATTTATTTATCGTATGGCGGTTACATACGAACATTCAATGACTAAAAATATTTTACTTTAATGTTGTAATATGCTTTACATACTACGTTTAAGATAGTTCTTAAGTTTGGTAAAACGAGTGACTACACACCTTGGGAGTTTATTATAGAACACCATTACCTATCCTAAGAGGACTAAATGCTATAAAGAATTATTTACCAGTCAACTTTCTTCTAATCATCCTATATTTTAATCCTGGCTGCCAAATCGGTTAAGCCCTTTGCGTGATTGAATAACAAATATCCAGACTTTCACATTTATAATATTTCGTCATATAGTACCCATAACACAAGCCTTATTGAGGAGATTTGCGTAAGATTGCCCCGTAGTATTTATTTGTAATAACTACAACTTAGAAAACTTGAAAAACCCCCGACATTTTCATTTCAAAGTCCAATATTTAAAAAACGGCTAAACAGATTTTCATTAAACATGGCTAAGAACACTCGGGATAAAATTATCTATGGCACAAAAAAACCGCATTCAAATCGGTCCATCCGTTTGGGAGCTACGATACCACAGACAGATAAACAGATACACAGACACGTTAAACTTATAACACCCCTCTCTTTGCGTCGGGGGTTAAAAATAAAAAGTTATCATAGTTATGAAGTTCAGCCAAGATCTCCGCTGCGTGAGAAAAGTATTGGAATAAAAACAATAAGTAACAAAACATCCTCTGTTCCATCAAATAAAGAAAATAAGAGGGTATAATCACCGGCACAAGAAAATAACTGGCGAGAGCCATAACAACATATCTTCATGTACTTAAAATAGATTGAGAGAAATGTGGACACCATTCCATTTCATATTATATGTGATATTTATTATTTATAGAATGTACTATAGTGCATAAAGGTGCATTGCCACCTTAATGTTATCCAAAAAATGTGGTATGTGTAAGTATAATACCCGTGTGGTGTCGGGTTAGAATAGCACCACCCCGTTTCTTCCCGTGGGTGTCGTAAGAGTCGACTAAGGGAACAAGTTGAAGTGTGTTGTGGGCGATGGGCTAGCAACCTATCACTGCGATGTAACGTTTTGTCGGTCTTTTATACCCACAGTGGCACTGGACACAAGGTTATATACTCTGCCTACCCCTTTTAGGGATAAAGGCTTGTTTGTATGTATCAGAATGACGACAAAATAGACGCGAAAAATCGTGAAGATAACCGAAAAGTTTATAACTTGCTCTTGCCAAATTGCTCCAAAGCCTCTACGGATTATTGATTTTTGGATATGATAAAATCTGCAACATATAGGCTTATTTTCTAAATAACGTACCTGTCTTACTGAAAAGTAAAACCGACCGCCGTCGTTATAGACATTACGAGTGGACACACCATAGTCCGAGGAGATCTAGCGGAAAGTATTAATCTCGCTCTAGAAAGCGGGCGATGCGATAGCTCTACATAGAGCGGACAAAGTTAACATGTACCGTGCCTAAGTTGATTAGAGCAATGTCTAGCCTGGTGTATTGCGTACAGATTTCTATATTTACAGGAAAGTTCGTAGAAAGTCATAGAAGGGAATCATCTATACAGTGCCCGGCAAACAACTTGAACATTCGGGACGAAGTGGGGAGGCAGCTCGCACGTACAATTCGCCTTTGCGCAGGCAAGGTCATTTGCTCAAGTTGTTTGCCGGGCATTGTACCTACTAATGATAAAGACGTAAAGTTAACTCACAAATTTTGTAGCTTTGTATGTAGGGGGTAAACGTCGGAACTACACATTCAATTTAAAAAAAAACTGTGACCAATATTTAAAATCGACCTTACGTATAGAGCCTACATTCTATGTAATACGCAAACAGCTAGTATTTATTATATTACTAGCTTCCGCCTGCGAATTCGTCTGCGTGGACCCGGGAAAGAAACTATCCTATATCCAGGCTATAAACTAGCTTCGTGTTAAATTTGATCCAAATCGGTTGAGCCGTTTAAGCGTGATTGAGTAACAAACATCTAAACATCCAAACTTTCGCATTTATAATATTAGTAGGATAGTAGGATGATACAGGTGAGTATGTAGCCTTATATATAGGAAGTAAACTTATGAGCTACTCCTTCAATTCTGAAAAACATCCTTTATTAATATGTAAAATCGACCTTTCGGATAAAGATAAGCTGTATTTTTTTCTGCGGCTCTGCCTACATTCTTAGTAATACGCAAACGCTAGCATTTACATAAAATTAATGGATAGATAACATCTTTACTCATAAGACTTGCGTTTAACTAATACTATGGCATTCGTCCAGTCATTCGCCATTCCAATACAATTCAAACGACATTCGAGTACTCCTCAGCATCTAACAGCCAGCTCCACAGACAACCATCAAATTATCGATACCCACATACATTGTTATGCCGTTCCAATGATCTCTTGCAGCACCCTCGAAAACAATAGCCCAATCGATCATTGACAATTAATAAAACAAATGAATCTCAGTATCGTTTTCTATGTCCCCGTTAACATGACATTTAACCGGCACTTTCGCTGATACCAAACCAACAATACGAGTGAGACAAGAGAATAAAGCCAAGTCATTATGTCATGAACTTACTCGGAATGCGGCTACAGTATATGGCCAAACGTGCTTAAAATAACAGCGACGTGACTTGACAGAGATAAAAAATATTATATACACCTTATGCACGGGGAATAGTGACCATGATTTTAAATATTGCAAGTCATATGGAGGTGAAATTCAACTTTGCTTGAAGACAATTGAAGGTTGCTTGTTTTAACAATCGATTTTCTTTTCAGCGATTTTCATTAAGCAACATGTCGGTTTCCTTTAATTAGGTTATTAGAGCGCTCTTGCATGATATTATCATTATTATTGTCATCGCCCATACACAACAAAGCATTTATTTTCGTACTTAAGTTTTCGAAATGACCACCATTTTTTCAAATCAATATTCAACACGTGTAGGTGCGTAAAATAAATTAAAACAATGCATTTTATTAATTTTAGACATCATGTTTCATAGTAAAATTTACTGCTTAAGACCTACACAATCGATATCTAAATAGAAATAGTTTTAGTTTTATTTTTCAAAACGTCCGGGTTCGATTCCGAAGCTGAGTACCTACAGGTTTTTTTTAAATGTATGATGCAGTTTATCTTGTTATTAAAATCGATGACATGGTTCCTAAGAACGGATCTTCGTATGTCTTAAAGTTTCAGACTTTCCCATACTGACCGATCTAAATGGGCCATCCTAATATAGCAAACTGAAACTAGTTTCGAACCTAATTAGTAATTATGACTGATCCCATTGTGTATAAAAAGTTTCATTTAATTCCAGCATGCCGTCTTAAAATGAGAACCTAGACATTTCCATGGCGACATGAGTGACATGAGTCGAGCGTGCTACGGATTCTTAAGGGGCTACCCGAGGTTTTCATCGATTTTTGACAAGTTTTGAATCGTATCTCCTTTTTTTGCACTACAGATAGAATTATAAATCAACCGGCTATCGGTTCTTTAATCTTTTATCTCCATTTTGGTTCACCGGATTTTGAAACAAATGAATACTTAATTTTGTATGATTTTTTTAAACATTGTCTAAAAAAACACTTATTTCGTATCTCTATTGACGTGAAAGATCTAACATATACGTAAACTACATATTTGGGTTTGTCTGTGACGTCTCTAAAAACTGTTCCAGGGTTTTCATTTTAAACCAATTAACACAAAAGTTATGGCCAGAAAACCAGTTTTTTGGCCTAAAATTGTTCAACTTTGATGCCGAATATCTCGAAAACAATGAACTTTGAAGTAAATATGGGATATACTATATAGCTTAAATCCGTTGTTGTTAATATAATAAGCTACAAAAAACATTAGAAAACGAAGGAATTCAGATCGAAGGTCATTGGCGTACGGGAGCCCCTTAAGCAGTCAGGTCAGTCATAGATTAAGATGTAACTTTCTCGGCAGCATTTCACAAACAATACCAATCATACAATCAGAGCAAGTTCTTCCAACAATTTAACGGACGGAGGCACGTGAAACATTCCCCTCACTAACCCACTTGCAATTAGATGAAACGTTTATAAAATGTTTTAATCGGCGCAAGAGCGTTGCGTGCGCACACCCAGTTTTGTTCTGATAGATGATACGCGGAGAGATTTCTAAAAAGGTATTCAGTGCTAAAATTCTCAGTTAGAATTTGGTAACATGGTCGAAGAATATTTGGTTCAATTAACGGCAGTGTAACATGAATTGAATGCGTATTTATAGCTGGGCCTCCATTTGAGAGATTCCTTGGGATGTTGGGATTTGAACTGCTGCCATGCATTTTATCATGTTGTGTGAATCGGCCCATGGTCTATTAATGATATGGTCAATCTACATGTCGATGTCCAAGGGTTATACAGAGATTTAAGGCCGAAACGCACTGACAGCGGAAGCGGAGCGGCGCGGAGGCGGTACCGGTCGGTTGTAATGTTCGAACTAATACGAAAGGGTCCGCACAGAATACCGGCCGGGAAAAAAGCGTTCTGTGCGGATCCTTTCATATTACCTCGAACATTACAACCGGTACCGCCTCCCCCCCACCGCTGTCAGTGCGTTTCCAGTTTTAGGTTCGCGTCTCTTCGGTGAATATTGCCAAAGTTAAGGACTACGAAGCCTAATTTTTGGTTGGATTAAGAGGGAAGTATACTTACCTTTGGAATACTAATTTAAAGGTTTATTAGATTAGCCCTCATTAAGAGGAAAGAATACTACGTACTCGTCCTCGTCCATATAAAAAGAGAAAACGTTTTTCCACTTCTGAATATTTTCCAATCTCAATGTTTTTTTAGTACCTTATTGACACAATGAAAGACTAGGTTCATAGGTCATCCTTTTTTCAAAATTTGCAATTGGTAAATTAAAATTTATGGGGACCTAAAACATATTTTTTTAAAAAGCGTAATATTATTATACTGAAGCGATCGACATCAAAATCAAAGTGATTTGTTAAGATTTAGTTAGTGGAAAACGTTTTTTTCCGAATTGAAAATTTCATATATCATGTACCTATTGTCAGTCGCGAGCTGCTAGCTATACCCTTTCCCTCTTAACAGTTTCTCTTACCTATCCATATGATTTCATGCTATCAACTCATTTTTACCAGCTTTTATTTAACCTGCTATGTAGGTAGTAGCTGCTATATTTGTTCGGGTGTAATCTTGTAACTCAATTTTGAAGCAGATACCTTCAACCGATTGAGCTGAAATTTTGGGCTGTAAGTATAGTTTGGATGACAATTCAATATTATGGTATCATCGAGCTGATCAGATGATGGAGACAGAAGGTAGCCATGGGAATTCAGGACCAGACGTAACCCCGTTGAGTTTGGGCTCGTTAGATCGTCTCAACGAGTAGTTGATGACGGTATACAGAAAAGTGTTGGCAATAAAATCTTGCACCAAAAAGGATGTTTTTGTCAGTAACTTTTTATATGCACGGAATGCCTACAAGAGAAATAAAAATAGAGGGCAAATAATTGTGTGATGAGCATGAATATTTGTTTCTGAGTCATGGAAGTTTTTCTATGTATTTAAGTATATATATCTATTATATATATCGTCGTCTAGTACCCATAACACAAGCCTTACTGAGCTTACTATGGGACTAGGTCGATTTGTGTAAGATTTTTCCCTAATATTTATTTATTTTAAGAGAGACTTTTGCTTTACTCAAGCTAACAAAGGCACATAATGGGTCATACGTAGCCCATAAACATGGTCAATCTTCAATAATGCGTACTTTTACGTTACTTTGTTTTCGATCATACATGGTCACCTAACTTTCAATAAGTTAAGTGGATCAGCAATTGCTCACACAAGAATCACCAATCGGGAAAAGTGATGAAAGCTAAGTTTGAAGTGTTTACGGGAATTATTTATTGGACCGTATGTTATAAACAAACGGTCTACGATGCAATATACTTTGTCATCTGTCCGAATATGATTCATCATCCTCCTAGCGTTATTCCCGGTTGTGCCCCTAAAGGAGCCCGGGGTCCGCTTTGACACCTAATCCCAAGATTAGCCTAGGAACTAGTTTTACGAAAGCGAATGCCATTAGACCTCCCAAAACAGAGGGAAACCGAGACCTTTTTGGGATTAGACCGGTTTCCTCACGATGTTTGCCTTTCCGTACATAAGTTCCGAAAAACTCATTGGTACCAGTTTGGATTCGAACCCACGACCGCCGCTTGACATGCCGCATGCCTGAACCACTAGACTACCGAAGCTTCATTAGAAGTATGATTAAGCAACTTGATTTTATGGGATGGAAAGAGCCATGTTGAAATATTATCATAAAGTAGCAAATAAAGCTCTAGAGAGAGATTATTATTATCTACTAAAATAAGTAAAACGCATTCGCGGTACTTATAATAGCAAAATTTTCTAAAAATAATTAGGTAGGTTAATTGTATGCAATACAAACTCAGTGTATAACCATAAATGGGGCTATTGTATGATGACACCACATACTATAAATTACATATAGTACCGTTACAGTTACCTCACATATATGTTTATTTATCATCTCCATTCCATATTCAAACACACCGAAATTGCTTTAAATGCAGATTTAATTGGTTGGCTCGACTTCAAGATTAACTTTCACGGTAGTGGCTGGCGGATAAAAGTAAACTCCATGAAGATTATAGTCAGTCACTGCTGACCCAACCGGCAGCAGATGAGTGTCAAAATTAACGAGTCATTCTAAAAGTGTGTTAAACTTCGATACATTTACAATCAAACCAAATGCACGAGGGATAAAAGAAGTGGAAATGTAGTCCTAAAATTAACTAATTCAAAAGTGACGTCATAGCTATAACGGAGATTCCTTCTTGTTTTCTTTTACACTTTCTTTTCTTCTAATAAACTTTGAGGATAGGCAGTTAGTATTCAGAGTATTAGAGGAAAAGTCAGTGAGAGGAGTGTAGCATTGCAGCTTTTTAAGTTGGTATGTAGGGGAATCTCCGGAACCAGGTATCCGATATCATTTTTTGTCACCTGTGTAGGTATAGAAAGGACTTTATTAAATGAATGGATTGGTTTCTCTGTCACTGTCTTCTTTAGCTCTTTTTAAGGATGCTACAGTTAGATAATAAGTACATAGGTATATTGGATAAGACGGAATCAAGCTCGTTCTAATGAGCAATAACCCACTCTTTGATGCAATGAAAATTTATAACCATACAAATCGCACAATTAAATAAACACACAACAATAGCTAAAAACAGAACATGAACTACCAAAGATCTCGTTGTGAAAATCGTTTTACACAGCCTCAGCCTTCGTGCATTCAGTGTCAAAATGGAACTTACATCGCTATTAAATTACGTGTAGAATTGGCAGAACGTCGAAGTTTCACAAAGACGTCAGCTTCATTATAATAAATTATTTATATTACTGCTGGCGAAGAAACCATTTCGTTTTCGCCGGCGACAATCGACAAGTCATACTGTCTGAAAGTATGTCCTCTTCTCAAACTGGGGCGCGATTCACAGACGCGCGTTACTTGAAAAGTAAGATTGAATTGGTCGTTTACGATCTTAAATCAATATTCGTTCCATATTGGTGAAGCTCATACTCGTATTGAGGCTGTGCATTTTATCGATGTCTTTACACATTTCAATGAGGTTTGACGAACGCGATCTTGAAAAGAGAATAGAAACTTCTTTAGCTATTGACATATAGGTACAATGAGTTGTAGTTTCGGTTTTTAAACACTTCGGGCGTCCATGCGTAGTATCTAATAGGGATGATGACTAAGATTTTTTTTGTGACGTCATTCGAACCAGTTTTTGGAGAGGAACAAATTTGTTTGTATGGGAGCAACTACAATTAAAGAACATAAATACCTAAAAAAATGAGATCAAGATTGACCTCGCTGGCGGCAGCGCGAAACGCTTCATACTGTGTCTATACAAGTGTGACGTCACATTTGTATATTTGTACTAATCGTAGTATGGAAAATCAGGTAAATTGTTGTTTCGGTGGCGAAATACTGCGTTTAAGTACATAGTTGTCATACAATTTTGTTTCTAGAAAAGCGTAAGGATTCTATTGGTAGCTTTTAATTTACTCTTGGACAATAAAGAAAATGCATATTTTTTCTAAACTTTCAAGGTTCATATCTTTTTATGATTTTAATTATATTTTATAATTTATACTTTATTACGATAATTTGATGGTTTACTATCCATTTAGCATCACTATGTTATCAATTTGAACATGAGGCATCATGCCTATTGGAGGCGCTCCAGAGCTAACCCGAAGAAAAACAAAATTAGCTATAATTTTCCACCAACATTTTCAGAGACGAAACCATATTACCTATGACAAATGATGGAGCGAGCTTGGGAGTAGGCATAAAGGAGAGGGCAAATGCACAAAAGATCCCACTGGGTCAAAGTGTATCCGAAAGGGATCTAGATAAGCTAAGATAAGACCTATGACACCGAGCTAATGTGATGTATAGAAGGAGGTGGCCATTTGGCCATCAAATCCAAAACTGCACAAGATAAACCCCTCGTGTTGAAACTCATTGGAAGGAACCACATCAATCATCACTGTGCAGTAAAAAGTCCAGACAGCAGCAAAAGCTTGTGTCTAAACTGTTTTTTGAGCAGAAATATTTTTGTCTAATCCTACTATAACGTAACGTAACTTAAATAAGCATATGTAACTCGAGAAAATATCATAAAAACGTTGGTTCCTATAATTACTATACGTTATTAATTAATCTAACAGTTAATACGTACCATAACACACATGATTAATGGAAAACAAAATCAATTTGGCGGGTATAGCGTTGCCGAGTAACCACACACTAGCGCTAAGCCGAAACGCGGCGGCGAATTTTATACTTTCACTTCATTTCAATAATTCATGAAGACAAGATTATAAACAAAGCTTTGATAGAAAACGAGAGTGGTATCATTTAATTTAACTCTTACGTAATTATTGTTGTTTTATGACAAATTGTTCGTTATTACCCATAAAAACTAATTCTATTAACACAGTGTTTGATACTACAATACTACTTGTATTATTTAAAAATCTAAACTAAGAAACATGTAAGTAACACAACTGGTAGATTATCTTTGTTTTTTTACTATCTATTTCATCAAAATATGTACTACTTATCCTAAACAGGAATATAAGTAATAACCTATACCTAACCATGAAAGTAAAAGAAAGTCTATTTTAAGATAATCCATATAATTTATGTTTTTTATGTTTAATGCCATAAATTTACGAGAATATCTTTTTTTAAAGAAAATTAAAAGCATCTTCAGAAACAAAGAAATGTCTAGGTGTTCCTAGCATTTTTTCTGTTTTAAATATACTTTTTAAGCAACCAAGTGGAAATACTATTTTAAAAGATATATTAAAACTTAAACAACATTGCCAATAGACAACTTCATTACATTACAGCTCATATGAAACTTAATTTCCGTAATGGTAATTTTATATCTTCCAGACAAGTTCTGCTAGTAAAGGTAGAATTAATGTGTCTGTTAAATATAATTGAACAGGTGTATCTTAAATGTTATTGATTACTTGACTAGCATAACACTTGATGTCATCATTTATAACTACTCGTATAGCTTGATGCATAGTTCAAATTGAACTTTTAACTTGATTTATGTTGGTGATCTGTTTATCTGTAACAGGTAATTGCACCTTTCCTTTTTATTAGTAAAGGCTATATATGTACGAGTATAGTAATCTAGCCTATTTATTGAGTATTTATGACAAAAGTAAAGTTTGTAAGTGTGTCTACTAAACAGATTTCTCAATGTCTTTCAAAATGTCAAAAAAACAGCAGATATAATATATTATCCTCACACACCCCATACATAGGCCATATTTTACTCCGTGGCCTGTCCGGGTTATTTGTAGCCAAACAGGCTGCTAGTAAAATAAAAATAAATCGAGTAGGAAGATCGATCGTTCAAACCACAACAATGGGTAGGCCTTTTTGTGGTTTGGACGATCTATAGACAGGAGTAGAGGTAGTTCATAGTTATTTTGTAGTGGAAATAAACATAGTCATGTAATAGACAAAAGCTTTGAAGTCAAATCTACGTGAGATATGAATAAGATTGCTTGTGATTCGTTTACGCTTTATACACATGCTAATGCGGACAAATTCACTTTTTTTGACAATTCCGTAACAGTGATTCGTTGATTACGCCTTGTCATATTTAGGGTTGCTACGGTTGCTAGGTTAGCTTAATTTATAGCCTTACAAGACTTAATAATACAGTATCCCGTCGTACCTACATTTTATTAACCGTATCGTGGAAAACAGCACGTGAAACATATTAAAGTGTGAAAAAATCCGTAGTGACACTAAATATTGATCTTCAAGACAATCCCTTCCGGACTGACGCTTCCCCCACGTTTAGCACAACTTGCTTCCAAGTCGCGTCGCGCGCGATTCAGCGACACTTGTCTCACTCGCACTTTGCATATTAGAAAGAGGAGAATGATTTGCTCGCCTCGCGTCGAGTAGTGCTAGTCCCGTTGATGCCATATTTATGAAATTCAACAGTACCATCTTCTACTATAGATAGACTACCATCCCAACCTACAGGGAAAACTAGACCTTATTGGGATTAGACCGGTTGTCTCACGATGTTTTTCCTTCATCGAAAAGTCACTGTTAAATATCAAATGATATTTCGTACATACTCGTACGTTTTGGAAAAAACCAGTGGTACTTCCACCTCCAGATTGATGGTGCAAACACATGCGCATGGCGTCGCGTCGGATGTTTAGTGTGATTCTGGTCATAGAAAAGAATAAAATTTGATTCGACTCAACACGCGTCGCGTTTCATCGGGTCGCGTAGCGTTTTAATAATGTGTTTGCACCATGAAAGCCACGTGCCTTACCGCTCGGCGACAGTGGTTCTAACGACCATGTCGTTTAAATATCGTCTAATTACAATAGGATCGCTTACATAGACAAAGACATATGCAGAGTGCGCGTAACGGCTTGCATACACGTTGCATAATGGCAGTTGGAGTTAGCGAAGAGGGTTTTTTGCTCTGGTTTGGTTATAAAGATGTGAAAGGAGGATGATGTGTTCCTTGCTTACAAATACAAATCGTTTATTTGCTGAATATACTTTCAAGATGGTGTACAATAGTTTCCAGTTCAGTGTATAAAGCCTGCATGCAGCTTTTGGTTGCAAAATTACAATATAAAAGTCAATAAATTAACGTAATGATAAAAACGAACACAAGGAGGCATTGAATATCTAACAATTATGTCAACTCTTAATCCTATTTGGACTCGAGATGCATTTAATTTAAAGGCTGTAAAAATATCTGTCCTGGAGTCAATTCGTGAGACAACGTTTTAAGTTGTTGGTGTGATTTAAAGTTATCTAGGAGATGATTATCGAGAAAAGTTCACATGTTAAATAATAGCATTTTACTGTCTTATTTAAAGTGAAATAAATATTGCAGTTCAATAAGCTCCCGACGATGCGAAGACGTGTGAAGAGTGAGGAGAGGACCCACATTTATCTTTTTTGAAGTGAAAACTTCTTTAGCGGCGCTGTGCACTTTTTGTGAAGGGGAAAAATTGTTAAACTCGCCACAGGTCACGTGACCGTAAGATTCGTAAGACGTGAGATTCGAGACAGGTCACGTCGAAACTGTTACAATGTCATTGAGTTTTCACTTTTGCCGGCACTCCCGGAGTGCAACCCGGTCTTTAATTATTATTATTACGGTGGCAAACAAGCATAGTCTCCCCGGTGGACACTTGCGACTCCATAAATATCACAAGCGAGCTGCCGACCCTTTGTTGATTTGAAGATTCCTCGTGTTGACTGCTAGACACAAACACAGGACCCTAACTCTCAGCACAGCGTATCCTGGGGATTTCTGGGGATCCTGGTCACCACCAGGAACACAACGCCAAATACCCACAAAGCATAGCTGCGCCTGCGTTGAGAGTGAGTAATCTACAATTCTACGTATATTCGTTATTCTCAGGCAATGGAACCAGATTGGGTCACCATCATCACCGTATTCGAAGATCGAAATTCTCTTCATTGAACAAGCGAGCCAAGCGAACGAAGTTCTCCATTTCAACTTAAGACAAAATTCTTTGATAGATGTCCGACTGTTCTCCTCTACCAGGTCGCATTTCCCAACCAATTCGCGCGAAATTGTGTGAGCAGGTTCAATAATTATAATAGTACATTATTACTACAGAGGCCGGGAAGTAAGGGGTTGCCGGCCGAGTACATATAGACAGCCCAGCGTAGCGAGGTCGGATAGTTATGAGACTAGCAACCCCTTTTCACGCCGAGGTATGTATATTGCTTTTCTCAAACATGCAATGAAATAAATTAAAAAACTCCAGGAAATCAAACTTTAATTTTCATGGCTTAACGCCGTGATTGTGGAATGGAAATTAAAAAATACCATCTTGCAGGCCTAGGCCTCCAATTTTGTATGAAATGCCATTACGGGTCTCCCGTCTCGCTGCGCCCGAAACGTGACGCTTCGAAGCCCATTATGAAGAACACAACGTCAATATTTCATTGCATGTTATTTGCATTGCAAGAAAAGATTTTTTTGTCACTAAGTACAGATTAAAAAAAAAAGACTGGCTCGCGAGTTCTACAGCTCACCGAGCCAATATATTTTGTATCGTATTTGTAACACTTTAGTTATAGAGATGGAGATATTCGAACTTCGATTTACGGAAGGTGGATAAACGGAGCAAAAAGTTTTTAAACATAATCTATATTTTATTATGTGTAACATATTACTCTATGGTGTGAGTGGCCAGGTGACTTGTTACGATCCTGGCACACAGCTTTCGCTGATACGACATAATAGGGGCATTGCACCTAATTCAGTGCATTTAAAGATAATTTTCTCGTTTTGGAAGTAAGCACATTGCGCCGGATAACGACCACCTAATTGATTGTGCCGGTTTACAGCAGCGCAGATGAGTCTGAATTTTTTTACCAGATTTATTTACTTGATTGCACTAAAGAAAAACTAATCGTAAAAAAGGCGGACTTAAGTGAAATAAGTACCTACTTAAAAAATTGTAAACAGCTATAAATTAAATACATTATAATTATTTTCTCTATGATACGGCTCACAGTTTTTAAGTCTGTAGATTTTTTTTAAATTTAAGAAACCTTTTCTTTCCGTCACGTAGTGTCAGTGGCGTAATGGCCATATCAAGTGAAATAGTTATTTACGATACAAGTGCCGAAAATAAGAAATTCGCAACGAGTGGTGATAAATTGAAACACGACCGAAGGGAGTGTTTTAAATCGACACGAGTTGCGAATTACCTATACGCACGTGTATCGTACAGTCGACTACAAAGAGATGTATCCATACGATGTTACAAAAGTATGTATACATAGACTTTACTACCATAGTAATAAGATATACATACATAACTTTGTAACATTAAAAAACATACTTATCTTTGTAGTCGACCAACGTTTTACTGTACATATGGCTCTTTAAAGTTTCGACATATGCACGAAAAGTGCTCTTTTCCGCACTAGTGCGGGAAAGTAGCACCATATGTACTGTACAGAAAATTGTACACCATTCATTCATATGCTTCGCTATTTCACTGTCTCGCCATTTCCCCTGACTCCTTAGACTGAAATTTACACTTACACTATCATATATCCCTTAGGCTGCCAACATAGTGAATCCTCATGCATATCAATGGTTGACAACGCAAGGATTGCTTCAATAGTACCAAAAACCATGTGTACCATGTATCGCTCTAAATCAATCTAACCTTTTAAACTTTGAAGAAAACTTTAAATAAATACATTGGATATAAATGCTACGAGTATAACTTAGTTTTCCTCTTCCAGTTATTAATTATTATAAATACTTAATATACTACCCAAATATCGTGTTAAATTTACTAAAATCATATTTTTTATAGTTCTAAAGAGAATCAGACCATGCCATGCAAATATTTATCAAAACATTCCTCTGACGACTCACTCGCGAACTCAAAAAGTGAACCGTTAAATTGTTTTGCGCCAGTAAATAACGATGGACGTTAACTTGTCTTTATACGGAGTTATTAAACTTAAAACTCACCATGGTAATCCGTGTGCAAGCAGCAATGTGACAAATCCGCTTCGATAAAGTAATATCCTTTATCCCAATACGGCAGCGATAAACATAAAACACCGTTAAGTTTTAAAACCAATAAAAATGCGTAAAAGTTTTCACAGGCACATCACTAATTCCCGCGCGAGCATAGACAAGATTTTCTTTTTCTTATGGCGGCTGGTGGAGGCGTCTTCGAGGCGCGCCGGACTGTGGTCAACTGAACGGGGCATCGCAAGATTTGCGATCCGCAGTGCTGAAGTTGTGCTGAAGATGGGCTACGTTGGTTGACGCCAAAGATATGTTAACACTTTTGCACCGTATTTCTTTGTAATAAAGTGAAACATGTATACTTAATTATGACGTCTACTGTAGCTGTAGGATTAAGGTCGATAAACACGCTTAATAAATAAGGATTTGCACGGGATGGAAACACTTTCACCAATTTTGAAGATGGACGAAACTCGTCGTAAAGTCTCGGTAAGTCTATATGTTATGTTATTCCTTGCAATGTGATCACGAGCTGAAAGTTTACTTGCGTTTATGTAACGTTCAGCACTATTATTATGTAGATTGGATGGGATTTTCGTAATTTTTAGTTACAACGAAAAAACACTGACGTTTAGTATATTGACAGCCTACTTTGACAGACAAAATATAAATACAATAAAACCTTATAGATGTGCGTGTCGGTTTACAATAGCATGCAATAGCACCACCTGCAGTTAAAGGAGCGACCACACCGCTGCGTAACGCTGCGTATACGCGTTGACGTGTCGAATGCGGCACGTATTCTTCATACAATTTGCTGCGTTTACTGTGCGTTAGCGTATTTTGAGCAGCGGTGTGGGCGTACCTTAAAGCAATGGCGCGTTTTTTCAGTGTTCGAGAGGCAACCGGATGGCTCGCGGTATTTGAGCTCCCGAAGCGTTGTGTAACCGCCCTGTGCAACCCAAACTATGTGTAACATAGTGACAAAAACTTTTACATTTTTATACTAGCAAGATGGGCAAATAAGAGTTTTTTTTCTGGCGTTATTTTGGCGGCAAACTCTCTTTTCCTTTAATGCAAATATCAACGATGAACAACGATATGAACGGTGATTATGACGATAAAATATCGACGGAAGGGACGGCAAATATTAGGGAGCGTTTTACGCTTGAGTAACATGGTCCGTGTGTGGGCTATGATGTAATAAAAAAAAAGAGGTAGGAACGTTGTCTGTACGAAACTCCGTGTTTAAAAACCGCCACCAAATCTGACAGCTGAGACACGTTTAACACGTTTCCATTGGCGACGCGAAACTGAGGCAAGTTGGCGCAATTGACTCAGTTATGCCTGCTACACACGACAACGATTTATCGTAGCGATTTGACTGCGCAGTCCGTTTGTGCAGTTTTATCGTTCGTATGTATGACAAATCGTAACGATAATCTGCAACGATTTCTCATACACACGATCGATAAAACTGCACAAACGGACTGCGCAGTAAAATCGCTACTATAAATCGTGGTCATGTGTAGCAGGCATTATAGTGTGCCACTTTTGGAGTGCTTATAACCTATCTTCCTCTTTTTTATGAGTCGTTTTCAAAATAGGTGTACGTAACACAAACTAAACACAAAAGATTATTTACTTTTTATAACACAAAAGAAAAGTCACAGAAACGATTTTATAAGGGTCAGTTCTACAGTATCTAGATGATCACTGATGTGATTAGGTAAATGTTAAGACAAATGGTTATTACATCATTGTGTGTGGGTGTGTTTTATGTTTAAGGGACATCATTATCATCAGCCCATATGTACAGTCGACGTCAAAGATATCTATACATTTTTCGCCTTATTGCATTGGAATAAGCTACAAAAGTGTATACATATCTTTGACGTCGACTGTACCTGCCTGCCTGTCAAAACCTATTCCTACTGCTGGGGACAGGCCTCTCATAGATGAGGGGGAATGGGCAGTACGCCCTCGCTGGCCCAGTAGTGCGACAAAAAAATATACAACCTTTTTTTTGTACGACAGCCACTGGTGAAGCCAAGCGCGTGAGCCGCTATCTCTGCAAATATCCGTCGCAGTAGATATTAACGAAAGCAGTACGAAATCCAAATGAACCTTCAACGAACTAAGGGCCTCCCCACATTACGGCGTCTTGCGAACGTTTTTCATACAAAATTGTGCGTTGCGACGACGCCGCGTCGACGCAACGCACAATTTTGTATGAAAAACGTTCGCAAGACGCTGTAATGTGGGGGGGCCCTAACTGTCAGCAACATAAATAATTATTGTATACGGTTATAACTCGTGCCAATAAATGAATGATATGTGTGAAAATAGTACCACTTAGCACTATATGTTGTTATTGTGGCGGGAACGCCCGGCCGGATAGGCAGGCTGTCTATCGCTCTATACATTCATTCATTGGTCGATTCCCGTTCACTAGAACTGAGGGTTACTGTCACGGCAGCGCTCGCGCGCCGCATTCTTCCTACAAAACAGCAGGGCAACTGTTAGGTTGATATCCCTCGGTATCTGCTATCTTCTAACTTTATCTCTGCCCAATGTGTTATTTAGCGTCTAGCGCGGATGAGTACCTACATGACAGTGTTCGCTTGTTTCCTCCTTCCCACAATGGGGGCGCATCCCTATAATATTTAGACAATTAAGAGTATTGGGTCCCTTGCTTATACAAGTAGCACTATATACAGTAGTTAGCACTAAAATAAGAAAAATAGGTACATCATGAGATCCTGGTTTTTAAGAGTTACTGTAATAGGTAGGTACCTGTATTCGAAATATTCATAAACATGTATTATGTTACCAAAAACTATATGAAGGAACTTGTGTAAGGAAGGTTATTAAATGCATTACAATATTTCGCTACTAGGTAGAATTGTAGCATGTAGCTTTATAAATATTCCACAAATGCGTAATTCTGCCCTGGTAATCGCAAATGTAGTACTCGCAAAAGGGCGGTTTCGAGATAAACGACGTAAACATATTTTGTGATATCTATACAACAAATCTATGTGCTATAACTTTTGAAGTGTACTGAATAATACTTAAAAAAATCAAGCTTTTTATTGACATATTTTTTCCTTTACTTTACTGCCTTATTTGGATAAAATGCGCAGTACTGCATTTTCATCAACTATCTGGGCTTGTGGGCATTACAGTATTACTAAGGATAAATGCAGTATTTGTGTTTATTACTGCAAAATCACCTAGCACGTGTTCAATACTGCGTTTCTAGTTCGCAATCATGCCCTATTTTTATGCTTAGTACTAGTTAAAAGTGTTGTTAAGGCTTCTTCTGGCAAATATTTTAAGTGACGAAGAGATGAAAAAAAACAGATTTTATTAGAAAAATTAAAAATGTTTTTATTATTGAAATAACTGAACTTAAAAATGACACACAACTAAATAACTGAACTTAAAAATCACAACCAAGAAGGACTTAATATTAATTAGTAATAGTAATCAGTCCATAAAATTCACTTTAGGAACGTTATTTAATGACTCAAAATAGTTTTATCAAAAATAAAACTCTGATTTGCTAGCACGAATCGCGGCACTGTACCGTGCGGCTTCGACGCATGCGAAGCTTTTTATTATTCTCGCTACTCGTAAACGCAGCACTGTAGAATACTGCGTTTAGTTTTAGCATCGCAAGAGGAGCTCTTTATTATTCTCGCTACACTCAAATGCAGTAATGTTGAATACTGCGTTTGGCTTTAGTTAGTATTCGTTGCAAAAAAGTGTATTCCTAATGAATCTGCAGTAAACGTAGCAAGTACTGCACAAACTTCTAGCACTTGCTGAATGCTGCAGATCTTGTTAGCAAAAGTAATATTTTTGTGCAAGTACTGCGTTTCTGGTTAGAAAAAAAACATGTTTCTAATTAAAAAAAAACTGAAATTATTTTTTTTATGTATACATTAGGCTCTTGGGATGTCATTTCTGCAAAAAAGTGAAAATCCCAAAAATGTCGATTACTGCAAGTACAATTATCAGGGCAGAATTGCGTTACTGCTTTAGACATAGATACTGTGTATCCACCATAACGCACGATGCAAACTGCCGATGCCGAGCACTGCCTTACATCTTAATCATTCGTCCAGGTTAAAAAACGACTTTAATACAATGGCCTAAAGTTGAATTTCAAGCTAACGCAAACACGTGATCCGATATTTTAAAAGATACAGCTAATAACTTCGCATACTCGCATGTTGGTGAATTTTCAGTTTGAAACAGAATCTTTGCTTCCTCTACATAGAACACAATTTTGCGTAGACACATGCATGCAATGATAATCCTATTTCTAAGTTAATTTCGGTAGATACGGGCCGCTCTGTATGGACCGAGTAGAGAAAGGTAAGACAGCCAGCTAAACCAACATCCATACTAATATTATAAATGCGAAAGTGTGTCTGTCTGTATGTCTGTTACTTCTTCACGCCTAAACCGCTAAATCAGATTTGGATGAAATTTGGTATAGAGATTTTATTTGAGTCCCGGGGAAGGCCAGTATAGTTTTTATCCCACAAATCATCCCCTAAGGGGGTGAAATGGTGGGTGAAAGTTTGTATGGAGCTACGATATAAACGAGTTCCACGCGGACGGAGTCGCGGGCAGAAGCTAGTTTTGGATAGGTACATCTAGGGCCTGATTTCGGAACACCAATTATAGATAGACGTATTGAATTAAAAAATCAAATAAGTTTTTGAGACCTAAGTAAGTTTGAATGTATTGCAAATTTTGTAAAAAGGAAAACCTACTTACGACAGATAAACCTAGTTTTTCATTGTGTACTATTTAAATCGTTGAGATTTGAAAATATTTAAGAAGAAAAAGAATTTGAAGTGGAAGAGAGTATTCTTTCCTCTTAATGGGGGCTAATCTAAACCTTTAAACTATTCATTTTTGGACGACCGGTTAGTCTAGTAGGTAGTGACGCTGCCTACGAAGCTGAAGGTCCTGGGTTCGAATCCCGGTAAGGGCAAATATTTGTGTGATGAGCATGAATATTTGTTTCTGAGTCATGGAAGTTTTCTATGTATTTAAGTATTTCTATCTATTAAATATATCGTCGTCTAGTACCCATAACACAAGCCTTATTGAGCTTACTATGGGACTAGGTCGATTTGTGTAAGATTGTCCCCTAATTTTTATTTATTTTATTTATTAATTCATTCTTTACTATTATTATTTTTATATACATATAATTCAGTGACCAAAATGCCATACGATAAATAAATAAGTAGTTATTTGAAGAACCCTAATTTGTCCTCGGGAAAACCTCGGCAGGGAGCTCATTCCCCTTTCTTAATTCCTGGGAGTTTCTATGTGTTCCCCTTTTTAACCCCCGACGCAAAAAGAAGGGGTGTTATAAGACTTATAAGTTTAACGTGTCTGTGTATCTGTCTGTGGTATCGTAGCTCCCAAACGGATAGAACGATTTGATTTTTATTCGAAAGCTGATGTGATCCTGAGTGTTCTTAGCCATGTTTCATGAAAATCTGTTCAACCGTTTTTGATATATTGGACTTTAAAATGAACATTTCGGGGGTTTTTCAACTTTTCTAAGGTGTAGTTATTATACACATAGTCATATTCATAAACCCGTACCATCTCATCTGTGAGAATATTTCTAGCCTAATAATATGACCTCTGCAATACTATCATCATCAGGTCAGACCCCGTAGCATGGTCGGCCTTATCACGCGATAAGTGACAAGATAGAGCGTCCGTCTCGTTCTATTGAACGGTGTCAGCCACTGACGGACGCTCTATCTTGTCACTTATCGTGTGATAAGGCCGACCATGCTACGCTCTACAACTTTACTAATGCGTTTCGCAACCGTTAGCGTTGTGATTTGAAAATACAATTCATTCTTAAAATAACTCCGAGATCAACATTGCATAGAAATAAAGAACAGTAATGAGTCTTTAAATTGCGTAATGCAACAATACCAACTACAAAGCATAGAATTAAATGATTACGTCACCAATCTCACATGGCGCCACTCGCCTCGACTCGGGCGCTAGCGTGCGCTAGGGGAGGTGCTAGAGGGCGCTACGGTAATGATTGCACCCGGGCGCACGGTCCTAGGGGGCGCCGAGCGCCACTCACATGGCGCCACTCGCCTCGACTCGGGCGCTAGCGTGCGCTAGGGGAGGTGCTAGAGGGCGCTACGGTAATGATTGCACCCGGGCGCACGGTCCTAGGGGGCGCCGAGCGCCACTCACATGGCGCCACTCGCCTCGACTCGGGCGCTAGCGTGCGCTAGGGGAGGTGCTAGAGGGCGCTACGGTAATGATTGCACCCGGGCGTGACATGGGCTAGAGACGCCTCTGCCTAGTATAACTAAGACATAGCATAACTAAGATAAAGGGGAAGCGAGGAAGAGGAAGACCTAGAATAAACTACATACTCAAAAAGAGAGTTGATGCACGGAAAGAAATGATTTGGTTGTGGTAGCTAAGCGCGCTTTGCTGAAATTTCCTTTGCTGCTGCATACAATTTCTTAGCAACTGTAACAAAGCCTTGTCTATAGCAACTAAAACCAGTTAGCTACCCTTGCTAACGGTATTTAGCTAAAGTAATTTAAAATAATTTGCTACCACTACTAATTAATTAGCAACTAAAGCTAAAATTATTTATCCGTATCAACAATTTTTAATTAGCCATTGATAATTTGCTACCACTACTAATTAATTAGCAACTAAAGCTAAAATTCTTTATCCGTATCAACAATTTTTAATTAGCCATTGCTGTTAGCTATGACTACTAATAATTCTTATTGGTAGTGGACAACAACTTTGTTACTATGTACATGTATGAGGCAGCAAAAATATATCTTTGTTGCTTTTGATAAAAATATTTTGCAATCACGAACAACAGTTTTGCAGTTGCTAATTTTATTTTCATACTCGTCTACTAATATATCCTTCACCAATGTTGCTAATAATCTTAGTCACAGCAACAAATGGCCTAGGCAATGAAGAGCAATAATATATTAGCAGTAGTAGAAAATCTGACTTATCTGAGGCTGCTAAGATCATTTTGTGGCAGTGACTAACTTTTTCACAAACAATAGCTAATATTTTTTGCTACAACTGCTAAATAAAAATTCGCTAATGTTGCTAAAACTCTTAGTCACAACACCGAATTTTCTATGCAATGAAAAGCAATAATATATTAGCAGTAGTAGCAAATCAGACTTATCTGAGACTGCTAAGAACATTTTGTAGCAGTGACTAACTTTTTCACAAACTTTAGCTAATATTCTTTGCTAAAACGGCTAAATAAAAATTCGCTAATGTTGCTAACAATCTTAGTCCCACCACCAAATTTTCTATGCAATGAAAAGCAATAATATATTAGCACTAGTAGCAAATCAGACTTATCTGAGGCTGCTAAGTACATTTTGTAGCAGTGACTAACTTTTTCACAAAAAATTAGCTAATATTCTTTTCTACAACTGCTAAATAAAAATTCGCGAATGTTGCCAAAACTCTTAGTCACAACACCGAATTATCTATGCAATGAAAAGCAATAATATATTAGCACTAGTAGCAAATCAGACTTATCTGAGGCTTCTAAGAACATTTTGTAGCAGTGACTAACTTTTTCACAAACTTTAGCTATTATTCTTTGCTACAACTGCTAAATTAAAATTCGCGAATGTTGCTTAACATCTTAGTCACACAACCGAATTTTCTTTGCAATGAAAAGCAAACTAATATTAGCAGTAGTAGCAAATCAGACTTATGTGGGGCTGCTACGAACATTTTGTAGCTGTGACTAACTTTTTCACACACTGTACCTAATATTCTTTGCTGCAGCTGCTAAATAAAAATTCGCGGATGTTACTAAAAATCTTGGTCACACGACCGAATTTTCTTTGCAATGACAAGCAATAATATATTATAAGTAGTAGCAAATCAGATTTATGCATATTTTGTAGCTGTGACTAACATTTTGCAGAACTTTAGCTAACAGTCTTTGCTGAACTTAAATAAAATGTCGCCGATGTCGCTAAAAATGCAGTACCGACCCGCTTCTGCGCATGATATTACTACTAGCTCAATAGTGGGACCGGAATTTTGCCCTAAACAGTTTTGATAATTCTAAAGATGGAAAAGTAGGTACCTAATAGTTATATGACATGGGACATATATTTTTATACCCCTGATGAGCGCTGTATAAACAAGACACCACTTGAACTCGAGTAGAGAGCGATTAACAAGTAGGTATTTGCTTGAGCCATGCAATCCCCATACCAATTCACCGAGGGGTGACATTAATAGCGTATTTCCAGTCACGTCTCCGTTCGAACGAATATAATAAGATTTTCAACTTTATCCTATCCTCGGTCTCCCCTACTTTTAAATTACGAAATAAAAATATTAACGAAATAAAATTCATAACGAATTAAATTTCAATCCCGTTTACTCTTTAATAATTTTAAAAACACATAACATTTAAAATTGTGATCGATTTTGATGTTTGATTTTTAGGGTTCCGTAGTCAACTGGGAACCCTTATAGTTTTGCCATGTCCGTCCGTCTGTTTGTCCGTCTGTCTGTCTTCGGCTTAGCTCAGTAACCATAACTCCTAGAAAACTGTAGTTCGGCATGGGTATATAAATCAATTACGCCAACAAAACGGTACTATAAAATCTTGAAAAAAAAATTTTTTTAGGGTACCTCCCCTACACTCTCCTTAAACCCATGGTTCGATGAATGTTGAAGTTCATGACTCGAACAAAAATTAGGGCTTTAAAGCCCAATATCTCGCAAACGAATTACTGATTTGAAAAGTGGTTTTAGGAAACCCATAATATTTTTAAATGAGCCAACGATACCCCACACTATAGGTTTATCGAGAAAAAAGTTTACAGTCCCACTTTAGCGCGCGCGCATCGTACGTAACGGGCGTGTGTCAGACTGCAGCGTACCTGCGTCGCTACGCATTGTGACAATGGCTTCGAAAGTTGTGAAATGTACAGGATGTAATCTAGTGATCAGTGAAGTTTTAGCCTTCGTGAAAAATAAACTCGATGTCATGGACGAGGACAGTCTAAGTCGAATATGTGTGACGGCGTTTACGCCGGAAGAAGTACTAAGTGCAAAGAAATTGTTATATGATTCAATACCAACTAATAAGCGAATTAAGATTCGTAAGGGCGACAAAAAAATGCATAAAGATATTGACGACATAATCTCACTCCTGAAACAGACGGATCCGGAGTGTATCCCTATATTTGTAGCCAGAGATCTTCAGAAATTACCTCCGATCACATTTGATCATGTCGATGTAACGCGTCTTCTTAAGGATATTCTGATGTTAAAAGAGGAACTTAAGACAGTACAAGAACGATACGTCACATTGAATACCTTTCAGACGTTAAAGAAAGATGTAGAAGAGTTAAAATTTGCCTCCATTACGCATCGTAATGACTATGACAATGTAACAACACGAAGAGGAAACTACCTAACGAATAATTTTAGCTACAACAGCGGGCCTATGGGTTTGAAACATATCGAGGGTCCTATTTCTAGCCCGAATAACAGTAGTTTCACATTAAATAGCCCTGAACAAAAACAACACGAACTACCGCCGTTACCATTAAACTCATACCGACCAATATCTACCTCAAATATGAATCATAGTAACGGACAAATCAGCGTAAACAACTATGAGACTTCAATACCGCGTATGTCCAATCAGGTGTCAAGTGCAGTAGCAGTTATGACTAATACCGACACCGGTGTGCAAGCAAAATCACCTATGTCGAACGGTGCTAGTTTAAAACCAACGATGTCACATACAGCATCAGCAGTCTCGGACGCTGCGCAATCAGATGCGCGAATGTGCGCACAAGAACTGCAAACGTCTAAGATAGCGGATGCAAAATCAACAATGTTACCTACAGACTTGAACAATGCGAAATCAAGTCCGCGAATGTGCGCCGAGAAATTGCAACCGTCTTTTGCGGATAAACTTAAAGAGCCTGGGCAATGGAGAACTGAAATATCCTCAGAGGAATGGAAAGATGGGCAGAGGAAAAGGTTAAGAAATAGAATTATAGGAAAAATGGGCACGGCAGCTACCGATTCAAGTGGTAATTTTAAAGCGGCTGACATCAAAATACCATTGTTTATCTATAATGTCTGCAAGTCCACCACGGAAAATGATATAACTGCGCATGTATACAGTCAGACACAAATAACAGTGTCCTTAAAAAAGTTGAATATTAAAATTGACAGAGGTTACGATGCTTACAAAGTACTAGTGCCCAAAAATAAGCTAAATATGTTTTTAAATGCAAACTTCTGGCCTAAAGGCGTACTGTTCAGGCGTTTTGTAAACTTTCCAAGAAAGATAAATGAGGATAGACTTGATGATCAACATAATGGATAGTCCACAATCAACAAGTAACTGTAAGTTTATATCCTTTAATTGTATGGGTTTGTGTAATAGTCCCGAACAACCGCTTCAAACATCAACACATCTTTATCGAGACATATCTACCTACAGCGTGAGTCATAGTACCGGACAAAGCGGACAAGCGGCCAGTAATAACGACGATGGGACTCCAATACCGCGTATGTTAAATCAGCTCTCCAATATAGCAACCCCGGACGATACAGTTGTGCCACCAAAATCACCTATGTCACACAATGCGAGTGCGCACGCAAATGTAACTATATTGCGTTCAAGTTCAAGTACTGCGCGGGCAGATCCGCGGATGTGCAGTCATGACTCGAGACAAACATCTGATGCGCGTGCAAAAGCAACAATGTCGCATGCAGACTTAGATATAAGTAATAACTGCACATTTCTATCTTTTAACTGTAAAGGTGTATCTCGATCAGTGGACTGTGTTCGGGCACTCTGTGAATCAGCTGACCTCGTCGCACTTCAAGAAACGTGGCTTCTGCAGCACGACATACCCATGCTGGGTACAATTAATCCCAATTTTGCGTACTACGGCAATACAGCGGTGGATTTATCGGCGGGCGTTCTGCGTGGTCGTCCACACGGAGGTGTCGCGCTTCTTTGGCGTAAAAACCGGTTTCCGTGCGTTTCAATTATACAGTGCAAAAGTGTTCGACTCGTGGCTATAAAAATTGTTACTGGTAATAGATCCATCTTAGTATTCTCGACATATATGCCTACTAACGAGAGTGATAACCTAATTGAATTCACGGACTGCTTGAGTGAAATGTATGCGATCATAGATATTGAACAGGTGGACTTGACTTATTTGTTAGGCGACTTTAACGCTCATCCGAATACATGTTTCTATAATGAATTAAATAGCTTTTGTTTGGAGCAACAAATGTGTATAATAGACTCAGAGCTCTTGCCTTCGGACTCGTACACATATGTGAGTGATAGTCACGGGTGTAGAAGGTGGCTAGACCACTGCGTGACATCAGCAGCTGCTAGGCAAACAGTTATGTCCGCCAAAATACATTATGATGTGTACTGGTCCGATCACTTTCCCATAGAGATTGTATGCAATCTAAATAAAAGTGTGCCAAAAATGAGTGAAAGTGAGGCTAGCAAGGGTAATATAGTGAAAGGAGTAATATGGGGGGAAAGGGACCTATCAGAAATAAAAGAATATTTAAACATATGTAATAACAAGTTGAAGCACATTGATTTTCCTAGAGAATTGGAGGCATGTTGTGATAAGTTATGTAATAACAATTGTCATAGGAAAATCATTGACAAACTGTATAATTCGATTAAGGGGGCACTCATTGAGGCTTCGGTTGGTAGTTGTGGTAAAGAGCGGCCCAGGGGACGTGGTTATGTGACAGGCTGGAACAAACATGTCCGGGGGGCTCACTTGAAGGCGAGGCTTTGTTTCCAGGAATGGTGTGCACACGGGAAGCCTAAAGTAGGCCGCGTATTTGAGGAAATGTGCAGTTCCAGGAAAGAATTCAAAGCCAAACTGAAGTTTTGTCAAAACAACAAAGACCAAATTAGAATGGATATAATAGCCTCACACCATAAGTCACAAAACTTCGTACAGTTCTGGAAATCCACTAATAAAGTAAATCCTCGAGTGAGTCCACCCGCTAGTGTTCAGGGTATTAGTGAGCCCAGCGAGGTTGCCAGTCTTTTTATGAATCACTTCAAAGTGGAACCGGTGCCAGCTGCCGGGGGTGGGCAGTTGCTCGATGCTGGGAACCGCGTGCCTGGAGACAGCCCGATCAGAATTAGACCAGCAGAAGTATCCAAGGTAATCCGACAGATGACGAGAGGTAAGTCGCCCGGGCATGACGGCCTAAGCATCGAGCATCTGCAATATGCAGGCGTACATCTCTCTAGAGTCCTTGCCATGTTGTATACATTCTGCTTGCGCCACAATTACTTGCCGGACGACCTTATGAAAACTATAGTCGTACCTATCATAAAAAATAAGACAGGTGATGCCTCCGACAAGTCCAATTATAGGCCAATTTCTCTGGCTACTATCTTGGCGAAGGTACTGGACAGTGTGCTTAACACGTATATGAACAAGCATATTAACCTGCATGACGCCCAGTTCGGTTTCCGGCCGGGACTATCCACTGAGTCAGCGGTTCTATGTCTCAAGCACACTGTTCGGTATTACACTGAGAGGAACACGCCAGTATACGCATGTTTTTTGGACTTGTCGAAGGCATTCGACTTGGTGTCATACCAAGTGTTGTGGAACAAGTTAAGCGTGAGCTCAAGTTTACCAGCTGAAATCATAGACATTTTAAAATACTGGTATGACAACCAATCAAACATAGTTCGATGGGCGGGGGGATACTCTGATGTCTATAAAATGGAGTGCGGAGTTAGACAGGGGGGGTTAACTTCGCCCACTTTGTTCAACCTGTACATTAACGGCTTGATTGAGGAGCTCAGCAGCGCGGGTGTCGGATGTTCGGTGGATGGTTGTTTTGTTAACAACATAAGCTACGCAGACGACATGGTGCTGCTGAGCCCCTCAGTCAACGGCCTTAGGACTCTGCTTGATATATGTGACAGATATGCTGTGGCCCACGGACTAAACTATAATGTCAAAAAGAGTGAGGTGTTACTGTTCAAGTCTGGCACTAAAACATATCCCATTCCGCCAATAATGCTCAGTGGCTCTCCTCTTCAAACAGTTACTAGGTTCAAATACTTGGGTCACTGGGTAACTGACACTCTGAAAGATGATGTGGATATAGAAAGGGAGCGCAGAGCACTGTCGGTAAGGTGTAACATGCTTTCTCGCAGGTTTGCGCGTTGTTCTACGGAGGTGAAAATAACACTGTTCAAAACGTATTGTCAAACCCTATACACGTGCAACCTGTGGAGTGACTACACCAAAAAAGCCTACAGTGCTCTGCGCGTCCAGTACAATAACGCCTTCAGGGGGTTGTTGGGGCTGCCCTGGCGCTGCAGCGCGTCAGGAATGTTCGCCGCGTGGAGAACCGACGGTTTCCAAGCCGTGATGCGCAAGCGGGTGGCGTCCCTGGGCGTGCGCGTGCGGGGCAGTACCAACACCCTCTTGAAGGTGATCGCCGAGAGGATGGACAGCCCTATCCTCGCGCACTGGATGTCCTTGCATGTTAATTCTAATTATAATTATACTTTCTACTAACACACCTAGATAAGTTATTACTAACAATATGGATGTATTTTGTAAAAATTATCCGAAATAAATACTTCATTTCATTTCATTTCATTTACGTGGGTTTTTTTTTAATTTTTATTATTTTGTTTTGTCGGCGTGATTGATACGTACCCATGCCGAATTACAGTTTTCTAATTGTAAGGGATACTGAGCAAGGCCGAAGACGGACAGTCGGACAGAAGGACAGACATGACGACACTATAAGGCTTCCTTGTTGACTACGGAACCCTAAAAATAGAAAAAACATGTTTTTTTTTAGTCAAATACACCTCGCATACAAATAAACCTGAAATAATACTTCTACAGTAAAATTATCCTCGAATACTTTTTATAGCTATTCGTAAAAACCGGCATGAAACCGGTATTTGTATTTGTAATACGAAGATTAGGTACCATGTGCCTATATCTAACATAGATTCTGTTACCATGCGAATAAAGTCATTTTGAAAGTATCGCGGAAGAATAGTACTTTTCGTGGCTCAATTTGTAGGGTAGGTATCAGTCTAGAAACGTGTTAAATGTCCATTGGTACTCATTATCTACCCAGGCACTTGCTGATTTGATGTTTGCTTAGTATTTATTATTAATTAACGATCTTTTTAACCGCTACTAGGCTAAATAACACCTCAGATCAAATAAAAAAACATTTAAAAAATGTTTTCTTATTTGATCTGAGCTTAAAATTAGTTTTTGTCAAACCCCAACACTCCACAGGATTACGTCGGTTAAATACTGAATTCCCATGGCCACCTGTCTCCATCATCAGATCAGCTCGATGGTACCATAATATTGAATTGTGATCCAAACCATACGAACACCCAACATTTCAGGTCAATCGGATAACGCCAAGTGATTTAAAATTCAGTTGCAAGATTCCACCCAGACAAACATACATTCATTGCAAGTTAAATAATAAAAGCTTGTAACAAGGTGACTTTCAAAAATGTGGCTACTTTGATACTTTAAAAAGCGTTATAAAATCATTGTACATATTACAGCGACACGTGCCCACCTGCACATAAAAGCCCGAATGTTTTAGCTGTGCTAACGAATATCATATTCGTTGTAGTAGCCAAAATGCATTTTGCTGTTCCAACTAATATTTTCGAGTTTCACCCGGGAAAAGTAACGTAGCAAGTGTTGCCAGATATAAACGCTAGTACTTTCCAGTAAAAGACGGGTAATAGGAACGTTTTATTTAACAGTCTGTATACAACAATAATAATAATAATAAATCTGGGGGCACGGCAGTGCCCCCGCCAAGGCGAGCCAAGCGAAGCGCAAGGGCACTGCCTACCTTTTCTAAGTACACATCCATGAGTTTTAATAGAATATTCACTTGGGCGTGACTTTTCTTGGCCTGCATGATTATTTTGGACTTCGTAACAATCGTAGCGGAATATTGCCTCATATATCTGGGGGCACAGCAGTGCCCCCGCCAAGTCGAGCTCGAAGCAAACACTTCCGTACCATCCTTTACTGGAACCATTTCGCCGCATTTTCAGGCCCCTATTTGAGAACCTCTGGATAAGACCAGAACGCAGAAATTTTCGTCATCCAGTAAGCTATAATCACATACTTAAAATCCAAAATTTCAAGTCTGTTTTCAAAGCAAAGTTTCGCATTTATGACACTCACTCACTCACTCATGATCATCAAAATAGAACTAGTACTTCCCATGAACTCAGAGAGCTGAAATTTGGTACAGAGTTAGGGTTTAATGGCCACATAAAGGGAAAACTATAAAAAATTGCCTGTTTTCTAAATACACCAACTGTATACATTACTTTGTAAACCTATACAAATATATAGGATTACAAAGTAACATTTGCAGTGAATGGGAAAATTCAAAAGCAAGAATGGGCCTGCATTCATAATTTGTATGTATGGATAACACATTAACTTACAAAAAGAAGTGAGATCCCATAAAAAACATTCCATGTAAAAAAGAGACCAAGTCTCGAAACTCTTCCACCGTAAAAAGTTGTGAGATATTTCGTAGAGCCAAGTCTCAGGCATTCTTATTAATCTTTATTTGCTTGCTAAATAAAATTCTGCAACGTGGCGATCACACAACTTAACTGTATTTATGGATTTTTGCATACTTACCTAAAATTATGTAGTATTGTGTGATTGCCAAGTCACAAAATTTTATTTAGCAAGCAAATAAAGATTAATAAGAATGCCTGAGACTTGGCTCTACGAAATATCTCACAACTTTTTACGGTGGAAGAGTTTCGAGACGGCCTCTTTTTTACATGGAATGTTTTTTATGGGATTATTCTTACATGAATGGCATTGATAGTAAATTGTAATTTTGTTTGAAATGACATCCGCATATTATCTTAAGAGGCTTGATATCAGGTGTGGTCAGGTTTGAGCCTTTTTATAGTAATAGAGAATTTTCAATGAGCACATATATTATCGCACATATATTACATATCGACATCTTTTTTATCGATATCAAATCCCTAGAATGTGCCCCGAGTTATCCCAGGTATAGCTGACGGCAAACTTCGTGCGCGGGACGAAGGGGAGGGGCAGTTTGCTTGGCGAATTGTACGTGCGAGCTGTCCCCCCACTTCGTCCCGCGTTGCGCACGAAGTTTGCCGTCAACTATATGCTGGTGATCATCAATATTCTTAAGGTTCTTCCTGAAGTCCTAGAAAGCTGAAGTTTGGTATGTAAGCTAGTAATAGTATAAAAACAACGAAAAAATCTTAAAACTTGAAACTTTCCCCCCCAACCGCTTAAACTAGGGGGTGAAATAAATCGTAATCAAAAAAATCGCACATCTCGAATATTTAGTTTTGAGCGAATATAGCTCATACATAATTTTTTGTACCCTCAAGAATAATCATTTAAAAGCGCAATTAATGACTTAAAATGAGTTATTGTTTGTTTTCGTGAAAGCAATCATCGCAAAAAATTCAGTATTGCCAAGTTGCAGAATTTTACTTAGCAAGCAAATACAGATTAATAAGAATGCCTGAGACTTGGCTCTACGAAATATCTCACAACTATTTACGGTGGAAGAGTTTCGAGACTTGGCCCCTTTTTACATGGAATGATTTTTAGGGAATTATTATTTTATTTAGTGTCTACACCCCTTACTTGGCCCCTTTTTACATGGAATGATTTTTATGGGAATGATTTAGTGTCTATACCCCTTATATTAGTAGCATATTTACTAATTGCCTACTTTTTAAGTCACAAAGATATAAAAACCTGGTAACAGTTCCAAAAAAAGTTCACTGACGGCCTACGTACGTAATCCATATCCTAAATGAGTACATCATATATTTTTTATTGGATTTCTTTGGCACGGCAGCCGACATGCCAGTTTCCAAACGAACACAGCAATTTCGCTTACTACACACGGCGATTTAAAAATCCGCGCTGGCAACACTGGCGCACTCAAGTCACGTGACAACGAGGAACGAGGACGATATTGCATCATTCTTTAACATATCGTACCGTCGAGTAAAGTAGTTCTATACTAGTGCATCGCGTAATCGGGGCTTCGCTGTAAGGTAAGTAAAGTGAAAGAAATAGTAAATAGAATACAATGGAGAACATTTGCCAACTGTTACATGGCTGGCATGACGAAAAAATAATTGATAAATTTAAAGGTGAGTAACGTGTATATTCTATTCTATGCCGGCAGCAGCAAGTATAGTGTAAACACGTCTAATCTAAAGGCTTCTAGCCTTGGCCCAAAATCATAGAGAAATTTGGCCCATTTTTTTGCCATATTGTATGTAATTTTTGGGTATGTACGGAATATCATTGTATATTTACCGTTAGCTTTTCGGTGATGGAAAATATGCATACATCTGCGAAGAAATGTAACATGTGAAGTCCCCAATCTACATTGGACCATGCAGCGTGGGGACTAATGCCCGTGCCTTCTCTTCTAATGAGGGGAGGCCTGTGCCCAGCAGTGGGACGTAAATAGGCTGATGATGATGCATAGCTTGAGTGTCTGCCAATGAATCTTAAGCTGCGTGCCTGATGCCCTGTATTCACTTTGATTAGTGATTAGTGCGAGTCCATACAAAAGCTACTCCACTCGCAGCAAATGTATGAACTCGCACTAATCAAAGTGAATACAGGCGCTGAGGCATGCTCGCGGCGCGCTGCTCGTGAGCCAAATTGTTGCACATAAACATGCGCGGGCGAGGCAGCGTGCTCGCGGCGAGCCCACTAATTCGTACGCAGCTTTACATCACTTACCTAGGTATTATTTATATGTAATATCATTATTATAAACTAATTATCAGTTTTTTTTTTAGATGAAGGGATTGAAGTGTCCCATTTAAAAGTGTTGACCGAATATTCCATGGAAAAACTCTTCCCAAAGATTGGGGAGAGGATATCATTCATGGAAAAAATTAAAAGTCTTGAAATCCAGGTAATAACATTTCACGTTTGCATATAAACAGTCTTTTCTTCCTCCTAGTATTCTTAATAGCACTAATTAATGTATGGTTGAGGAATTTGAATGATTAGCACTTTTGAACATTATCATCATTCAAGTTGACTTGGTATTTGAAATGCAATTTATGTAATATATGTGGCCGCTGGGCTAGAAGATTTAAGATTCCTCAAAATTTCTTTGGCAATCTATAAAGAATATATTCAGTGAACGAAAACAATATATACTTAGTCACTTAGTTTGTAGCAATTTCAACATATACTGCTAATGTTTTTTTTTTTTAAATAGGTAACACAAGCAAAGAGGAGAAAAATTTCATGTGATTCTGATGAAACCAGTATGGCGTCAACCTCCTCAGCCGCCACAAATTTTTCATCGAGCAATATGTTGGTAAGTATATCAAAGTAACATGTTTCTTATTTTTTAAAGCCCCAACTCAACATAAAACAGACATACGATTGCCAACAGTCTGTCTGCCGTCAGTCTGTCTGTCTGTGGCATCATAGCCACCGGACTTGACGACGCAACGGAGCCACACTGTTTCGTCGCCTAAATAATAATTAGTGTTTTAATATTATATTGTATGTATGTTAGTCTGTAAGGTATTTGTAACTATGGGCCTTAGTTGCCTGAAATAAAAGTTTTATTTATTTATAGCTCCTAATTGGGAGAACTACATTAAATGTGTGATTTTTGTTTGCTAGTGAAATCGGATCAGTTGTTCTAAGATCAACTCTCATTACAGTTCAAAGTTTTTCGTTTGTTTAGTTATTGGTCAACAATGTAATGTAATGCTTAATTTTTTTTCAGACGATTGAAGACCTATTAAAGGGACCGGAAGGCAAAATGATTTTGTCTTACTATAAAACGGAAAATAGTCTTTCAGACTATTTTAGGCAGAAGCTGGCTGACGAAATTGTAAAACAAGAACTGAGACATGACATTCAGAAAAGGTTTGTAGTTTTACATTTATACCAAATATTAGTAAGGATATGATGACTCGTACGTAAAATATACTCGGGGTCAAAATTAGAGGAACATTCACAATCACTATCACTACATACTCGTAGTATAAAACAAAGTCGCTTCCCGCTGTCTGTCCCTATGTATGCTTAGATCTTTAAAACTACGCAACGGATTTTGATGCGGTTTTTTTTAATAGATAGAGTGATTCAAGAGGAAGGTTTATATGAATAATATGGTACCCGTACGAAGCCGGGGCGGGTCGCTAGTGCAGGATAAACGTTGAATGTTCCATAGTTGTCATTAAAAGAATTATAGGAGCAGGTGTTATAAAGCATCTTGTTTTAAACATTTGTCCCTATTTTCATGTTGGCACTTGCCAACCATATCAATCATGCAACATCTAATTGCATTGCATGTAACTAAGTTACACACTAAATAATTGTTCTTTTTTCAGTTTTCCAAATAGTGTCATAGAATATTGGTCTGACCTGATAGTTGAGTACTTCAGGGAAGAATCTTATGTAAGAGGAAAATAAGAACTTTTTTGCATCTAGGCATGAGTTTTTCATGGCATTTCCAGCAATGGTTTCATGCCAGCTATTAAAAAAAATGTTAGTAAAGTCCACACTAATATTTTTATTAGCTGGCATGGAACCTCAAAACTAGCAAGAAGATTTTATCAAAAAGAACAATAATAGTTATTTGTTATACAAAGGTGCGAAGTTGTATTTTACCCGCGAGTGTGGAATTGAAACATGAGCAAGCGAAAGGATGCTATAGTTGAACCACAAGCGAAGCGAAATGATGGTATAGTTGAACCACAAGCGAAGCGAGTGGTTCTAAAATAGAGTCCTGAGCGTAGTGAGTGTTTCAACATACGAGATCAGAAGTAAAATACATTTGCACCCGTGTGTAACGCAATACTTTTCCCCTCACCGTAGCGATGAAAGTGCAAAACAACTTTATTTAATTTAAATAATAATATTTTCTTAAACTAATAATAATGTTAAGTAATATCAAGTAGAAGTTAGGTCAAGTGCGAGTTGGATTTTAGTTTTCCCATACATTTTGAGACCCAGCGGCTGATGAAGGCAACAAGCAATTTTTTTAAAGTTCTTATATACTCGTATTATTTTTATTCTGTTTTTTAGTATTTGTTATAGCGGCAACAGAAATACATCATCTGTGAAATTTTTGAATTAAATATATGTTTATTTTTTATTTTACGTTTTGTTATCTGTCAAAAGCTACTTAAACACGCTCCAAGGTGAAATTACTTTCCCCACTAGTAGATAAAATGCGTTTTTGTCCACTGGTTTTAAAGGATAAAAGACGACTTTCCGAGGCAGTGAGGGGGAAAAGTTTTATTTATAACTGGAAATGTATGGAAAAAAATGTAGAATTTGGTATGCTTTTATATTAAATAGCAGTTGTTAGCTTTGTAATAGTTATTTGTATCATCTTTCTAAAGGTATTTATTGTATTCTAGCTTGTATACAAGTAGTTCATAGTGCAGAGTTACACAAAATGGTCACGAATTTGCCTTCAATAACTATTCTGCTGCGTTGTACGAGTTTTTCGGAACTTATGTAGTTACGGATTATCATTTGATATTTACCGTTAGCTTTTCGGTGAAGGAAAACATCGTGAGGAAACCTGCATACAACTGCGAAGAAATTCAAAGATGTATGTCAAATCTCCATGGGCCATCGTGGGAACACCCCAATCCTTCATCAATGAGAGGAGGCCTGTGCCCAGCAGTGGGACGTATGTACGCTGATGATGATGATGAGATACTATCTATCCGTATGTCATAGCCAATTAACTCTCAAAATTCTGGGGGGTATATAATAGTACATTACTATAGGTACAGAGGCCGGGATGTAAGGGGTTACCGGCTGAGTACATAAGCATGTTTGAGGTTTGATGATGCTAGATGCTTCTGTAGTTAATTTTATTATGAATAATGTACCTACTCATACTATTTTTGAGTCTATAGATAGACATTTTGACTTGTAAAAGTGCCCTCGTGGCCTATTTGCTGAATAAATATTTAGAATTTAGAATTTTAAAGAAAATTTGAAATATTGACATTGTGTTCAACATAATGGGTGTCACGTTTCGGGCGCAGCGAGACGAGAGATCCGTAATGGCATTTCATACAAAATTGGAGGCCTGCAAGATGGTCTTTTTTAATTTCCATTCCACAATTTATGGCACAGCATCACGGCGTTCAGCCATGAAATTTAAAGTTTGATTTCTTGGAGTTTCATTTATTTATTTAATTGCATGTCTGAGAAAAGTACTACACATACCTCGGCGTGAAAAGTGGTTGCCAGCCTCATACATAACTATCCGGCCTTGCTACGCTCGGCCGTCTATAATAATATGTACTCGGCCAGCAACCGCTTACTTCCCGGCCTCTGTAGTAATGTACTATTGGAAATCGAGTGTTTTCTGTGCACTGTCTTTGCCATTAGTGCCGCCTATTCCATAGTTTGTGCGTTTATGTAGTTTTAAGTTAGGAAAAGTATTGCATTATAGAGTATGTTTAAATAAGCATTGTAGATTACTTAGTATGTCTTGCTTAGATTTTTTTGCGGCATAAGTTATTATTTTGTTTTATCGCGGCTGTGTTATAGTATAGTGTGTGTGTGTGTGTGTGTGTGTGTAGTATAGTATATTGTGTAATGTAACAAGCTAATTATAATTATTTCATGTTATTCCTCGCCTTGTAATATGATCCCAGTTGGTCGAAATAAATGATTTTTATTTTTTATTTATTTATTATAACTATAAGTGAGTACATTGAAAATCACCTTGCATCCAGCTTAACACCTCCCTTCCTTAAAATGTGTCCCGCTTTACAGATTAGCCCAAGTTTCAGGAAAACTATACAAGCTAATAGGACAAAATATTCGATGACAAAATGATTTATTGACAAACTACCAACAAATAAATCTTACATTCATTTTGATACGAGTTACAGTTTCTACGCCATGTTTTTTAAGCTAACCATTACTTTAAGAATAATCCCAAGACAGATTTCTTAATTTGCGCGAGTTTAAAGTTGTAATTATTTGTTGGTGATACATTTTCAGCCAACTTTGACGCACTATAACTTGGAAACTATTTATAAATAAACCGTGTGACCATTTTGTCTGTAGTTTGTACAACCTTTCTTTTTGAAAATTGTGGAAATCTGTAAAATAGGACACATTTTTTAAGGGAGGAAGGGGTGAAGCCGGTTGGGGAGGGGAGGGAGGGTTTTGAATTTCAATATTCTCACTCGGGTAGGAGCTTTAAAAAAAAATATATAATTTTTGCCGCGTTGTCCATATATTGAAATCTTGAATGAACATTGAACACACTATTATTAATAGTTGTAGATTACAGTAACCAATGATTTTCAAATGAATACTCAAGCAGAAAAAAAATATTTTAGGAAGTTTGGGCAGGGTGTTCCAAGGGCAGAAATAGAGACTCTTCAGCTGGACGTGGTATACTATTAAATAGATATTACAACTTAAGAAGAAAGCTGTTGAAAGTGGGAGCGATTTAAAAAAAAAGTCTTTCAATAGTTAAAGAGGGAATCGAAAAGCTAACCGACGACGAGACAGGTATCATCACCAATTTTATGTCAAATTTTAGTTATCTATCGTTGACGTTACTTATCAAATCACCCCATACGTACGGTGGTTGCTACTTTGTCGTTTCATAATATATTATTTGTGTGTATGTTTTTAGAAGAAGAGCATGACGACTTGATACGCTGGCTACAAAATACCAGAACGGTAAATCTTGTCCTTGAAAACTGGGAACTCACTACATCAAAGAGATTATCTATGTTGAGATCAATGGAAATCCACAAATACATGGACAGTTTTCCAGCTCTCAAATGTTGTGACGGCTATAGACTGGTACTTAATTAACAACTATTACTACGGTTTAGTGTATACTCAGGGACAAAATTAGAGGAACGTTCATCATATCATACAAGATGAACAATATAAGTGACATAGTTATAATAAAAATAATTACAGGGCGTTTATAAAGCATTCCGCCCCCCGACCGCTTTAGCCTAGTTGGTAGTGAAGCAAGAGGTCCTGGGTTCGAATCCCGGTAAGGGCATTTATTTGTGTGATGAGCACGAATATTTGCTCCTGAGTCATGGATGTTTTCTATGTATTTAAGTATTTATTTATCTATATAAGTATGTTTATCGTCGTCTAGTACCCATAGTACAAGCTTTGCTTAGTTTGGGACTAGGTCGATTTGTGTAAGATCGTCCCCTAATATTTATTTATTTATTTATTCCACTAATTTTCTTCCTGAGTTCCTAGTACATAGCAGTGAAGTTTTACTGAATGCTTAATGTCAATTAATATTTCAAATTCTTTCCCACAGCTAGAAATGGATTTCGGTAATTTGTATCCTGATGCTGCAATGCAAATATATAGTGAGTGGCCGACCCTGTCATCTTTTATAACTGGAAAAATTCCAGTTAAAGAACAGAGTGCAATAAACGAGTGTTGTACATCAGGTAGAGTTATATATTGTAATTTTTACGCATTTAACCAAGTTTTATCTAGGAAAACAACTTTGTCCCAGTCGTCAATAGTTTTCACTTTTGATAAGAAGTCAAAGCGAGCAAGCGCTATGTCATTTCTTTCCATCAGAATTTTTTCTTCTTACTTTTTTATACTCAAATCCTATATCTTTAAACACTTTGCGTACAGATGACCGGCTTCCTTTAAATAAATCAGCATCTTTTAATGATTTCGATAGCTTCGTCAATGTTGGTAGCTCGTTTCTAAAATAGTATGCGTAAACATGGTTTCTTATAGCCAATGTATCAAAAGAATCAACGCCGATCACATGAAATATTCTTCTGCGCTTTTTACTTGGCGATAGTAATTTGATTCTTTTACCATTAGAAGCCAACATTATCCCTGATGAACATAGGCTACTTTTTGCCGCGGGAAAATGCTTCATTCCTACGGGAAAACGGGTCATCCGTGCGAAGCCGGGCCGGGCAGCTATAGTATCAAATATAAAAGTTTGGCCGCTGAGCGTCGCTGCTTTTTCAACACAATGCGAAATATGCAGATTATTGCTTAACATTAATAAAATCTACTGCTCTCGCAATGGCAATTGCTTTCAATTCATCCATACGCAATTCGTGATTCGTGGATTGCTAGTAGCAGTAAATGAGTAGTACCTATTCACTGTTGTTCTGTAGGTACTCATCGATGGTGTCTAACGATCGATCAAATTCTGAAGATCGGTAAATAACGATCAAATTCTGCATAGAGTTGGGCTGAAACAAAGGAAATTCATGAGATGATTCTGTTTTTTTATTTGCAGATGGAAAAAAAATCAAGACTCTGAGAGCCCTTGCATTGTTATTTCCTATAAAAAACATTGTCATGAAGAAAAGAACACAATGGAGGCCATCAAGATTAGAAACCAAAGATGGCATTATTCAATATGTAAAAGTAAGTAGTTTATCATAATAACTTTACACCTATGCGAGGCTGATGATGCTTTACACTATGTGAGGTCCTCATCTCAGGGAAGAGTGGGGTTCAGTGGGTCATGGGTCTCAGTGGATCGTTTGCTATAAGCTTTGCATGTATTGTACGCACACACATAAGCGCTCGCAACGTTGCCGCTCTGGCAGCCGCGCAGTGTCTGAGCCGGAGGTCGCGTCGCGGAGGCCCCGTCACAAAGTTTCAAAAACGTTTCGTGTCTTACTTATTGGACTGATTCTGCAATACTTTTGATTAAATTTGATATTCTCTAAGAGGTATATGATAAATAATGTGAATGGTTAATTTTAATGACAAAGTAACTCAATATTTTTTAATGATTTTTTTTTAAATAAAATAAGTATATGGGGAACGGCGGATTAATTTGGAATGGGTTTCAGTGGATCATGATCTAGTGTAACCCGGGAATATTTTAAACATTGATCCATGGATCAACTTCTACTGTTTTTAAAGGCACATTTTTGTTTTTTTTTTACCACAACAGCCAATTTTTGTCATTTATTTATATAACTAGATAGGTTTTCTAGGGTTTAATTAAGAAACGATTCCTTATTAAGTGAAAGTGGGGCCGCTACATCAGTCACAAAAAAAAGTGCTCCACTGAATCCCACACTCATGATCCATTGAACCCCATATGATCCACAGTACCCCAATACTTCAATCCAGTGTAACCCATTAGAAGGTCACAGTGGATCAACTTCCCTTTTTTTTTTAAAGTCAGTTTTTTGGGTTACTGGCCACAAGAGCCATTTTTGACATTTATTTATATAACTAGATAAGTGTTCTAGGGTTTAATTAAGAAACTACCCCTATTTAGGTGAAAGTGGGGCCGCTACATCAGTAAAAAAAAAACCCCATTCTCCCCTACGTGTCGTACAAGTGTTTTTATTTTTTCAGTCTGCTGCTGAAGTCCTGCCAACCAACCTGCGTAATAAGGAAAACTGTTTCCAACGGGGTCTTACGCTTGGGCCTCAGTTATTTGCGGTATCACATGACGAAGACAACATCACAGAGTGTTTTTTGATCATAAATGACACTATGTATAACGTAGACAGCCCTCTTAAAGCCTTCGACATTTTCTTTAAAGCATTTCACGCTTTACATTGCTGTTATGCCAAACAAACTGAAAGGGAAATGTATTTTCTGCAGCGGGCTGTATACAATATACAATGTCATTCAGATAAACAAACACGCGACTCTAAGACCGAAGGATTAATCAACGAATATATTAAATATAAGCCTGCCTAATAATAGGTTTTAATTGGGAACAGCTGCGCCCATTTTTTAAATGTTAATATCTTTCCATATCTAATGTACAGATTCAACCGCTTTACACATTGTTCTTCTATAATTTAAGAAAATATTTGTAAAATATAGCCTGAAACCTGACGCCGTCGTCCTCGAAACTCGAAGTTCGTATACATGCATCCCTGTCACTGAAGTATCGAGTAGTGTAAGTGCGATAGAGATGGAGATATCCGAACTTCGAATTTCAAAATTCGTGGTTATACAAGAAAAGGTACCCAACTGTCCGGTTCCGATTTGATTTGTGAAGGCTTTAATTACTTACCTGGGGCAGTGATACAATATACATAATGTCCCAGATTGCAGGTATTTGACACCTGAGCCGGCAAGGGCGATAAATATGCGATCTGAGGCTCTCTTTATTACCGCCCGTAGTGAGTACAACATTTTACGTCTCTCCCTGGCCAGCAAGTAGGCTAACTCTACCTGATGTACAACACTCGTTTATTGCACTCTGTTCTTTAACTGGAATTTTTCCAGTTATAAAAGATCGGCCACTCACTATATATTTGCATTGCAGCATCAGGATACAAATTACCGAAATCCATTTCTAGCTGTGGGAAAGAATTTGAAATATTAATTGACATTAAGCATTCAGTAAAACTTCACTACTATGTACTAGGAACTCAGGAACAAAATTAGTGGAATGCTTTATAAAAGTCCTGTAATTATTTTTATTATAACTATGTCACTTATATTGTTCATCTTGTATGATATGATGAACGTTCCTCTAATTGTGTCCCTGAGTATACACTAAACCGTAGAAATAGTTGTTAATTAAGTACCAGTCTATAGCCGTCACAACATTTGAGAGCTGGAAAACTGTCCATGTATTTGTGGATTTCCATATAATCTCTTTGATGTAGATCTCCCATCTGTTCCCACAGGGGACAACTTGGGAAAGATAATTCCCATTTGTTACCACTGGGGACAATTTAAATCATTTAAAAGATTCTTAAAACCATTTTCTTGGTCAAAATGGGCGGTAACACCTAGGTTGTCCCCAGTGGTAACAAATGGGAATTATTCTTTCCCAGTTATCCCCAGTGGTAACGAAACTTGGCATAGACGGACATGACGTGCTTGCCTCGCCTTCACTAGTGAAGCATTTAAATTCTAGGATTACATTAAAACACTCGAGCAGTTGAATTATATGTATTGTATATACAATGATTTAAAAAAAACTAACAAATTACCATGTTTTTCCGCTAGTTTCATAAATTTGATTTAGCTGTAATTATTAAGTAAATTCCTACCCTTAATGGTTGCTGACCGGGGATTAAATCTCTTAATATTTGTAAAGTGTAGTACAGTGGAGTAAGTCGAACGTATGTAGAATGTGAAACACACCACCATAAAAAGTAAACTATTCGAGATTTACTCTGAGGCAGTGTGACGATATAACAGGAATGCTGACAAACAAATTTCAATGCTCCGACACAGATGTTTCAGTTCCTCCATGCGTTCCACTTACGCCACCTTACTGTATTTGTTTTATTAGTGAGTAAATATACAGTTCAAGTCGCGAAACATCGGATATGCGAAAGATACGATATCTTACGGTGGAGGCAAGATACGATGTTTGGCGATCCGAAAACGACGGTCTTTTTAAGACTTGGAGCACTACTGTAAAGTACCTTTAACTGATAGGTTCCGTTCCTGATCTTGCTGAAGATCTTTGTTTAAAGGAATATACGCACCGCGAGCATTCGCTTGTTAACTTAACATTACTGCTCAGATACGAGCTTTTACAGCGGTGAGTAAGTCAATTGCCAGTACAAGTAACAACTCTGTTATATTATATTACACAAGCATGCTCGCGGTGAATAAGTGCCCTAAGATACAGTATGACCCTTTCACAATAAATATAATGATTACTTTAATTTCTGCATTTGATTTTTTTCAAAATATGAAAATTACTTGCGTGATGTGATGACTTAATTAAGGAAACTAAAATTATTTGTACTGTGTCCGTTTTAGTAGCAGCGGTAGCAGTAAGTTTATTTTGACTCAATCGTATCATTGCGGCATCGTAACAAGTGTGACTATAGTATGACACGATAGAGTATCAAATTGACTTATTTGCCACAGCTGAAACCTACCTGCGGCTTGTCGCATTAAAGATAGTTTTAGCTGCAGCAACTAAGTAAATTTGAATCGAATGAGTTTTAACTGTGGCTGTGAATTGAGTTTGCTATTTTAACTAAGTAGATTAGTTAAAGTAACAAACTCATTTCACAGCCAAAGCTAAAATTAATTCGATAGTGTATCAAATTTACTTAGTTTGCTACACCTAAAACTGTCTTTCATGCGACGAATAAGTCGTCTCAACTAAATAATTACATCACGCAACTAAACCCCCTTGTTAAGGTAACAAACCCAATAGCAACTACAGCTAAATTTCTGTCGACTACCGCTAAGGTAATTCGACAGAGCATCAAACTGACTAAGTTGCTACAGCTAACACTGTTTTCTATCGCTACAAATTATTTTAGCTGTCGCAGCTAAAACTATTACACCCTGCATCTAAAATTCTTAGTTACAGTCACAAATCCAATTCACAGCTACAGCTAAGATCATTGTAAAATGCCGCTAAGCTAATTCGACACGACATCAAACGGACTTAGTTGCTACAGCTAAAACTATTTTCGATGGCTACAAATTATTTTAGCTGTCGCAGCTAAAGCGATTACACCCCGCAACTAAATTTCTTAGTTACAGTCACAAATCCAATTCACAGCTACAGCTAAGTTCATTGGCAAATGCCGCTAAGGTAATTCGACAGAGCATCAAACTGATTTAGTTGCTACAGCTAACACTATTTTCTATGGCTACAAGTTATTTTAGCCGTCGCAGCTAAAACGATTACACCCCGTAACTAAATTTCTTAGTTACAGTCACAAATCCAATTCACAGCTACAGCTAAGATCATTGTAAAATGCCGCTAAGCTAATTCGACACGACATCAAACGGACTTAGTTGCTACAGCTAAAACTATTTTCGATGGCTACACATAATTTTAGCTGTCGCAGCTAAAACGATTACACCCCGCATCTAAAATTCTTAGTTACAGTCACAAATCCAATTCACAGCTACAGCTAAGATCATTGTAAAATGCCGCTAAGCTAATTCGACACGACATCAAACGGACTTAGTTGATACAGCTAACACTGTTTTCTATGGCTACAAATAATTTTAGCTGTCGCAGCTAAAACGATTACACCCCGCAACTAAAAGTCTTAGTCACAGTTACAAATCCAATTCACAGCTACAGCTAAGACCATTGTAAAATGCCGCTAAGCTAATTCGACACAGCATCAAACGGACTTAGTTGCTACAGCAAAAACTATTTTCGATGGCTACAAATCATTTTAGCTATCGCAGCTAAAGCGATTACACCCCGCAACTAAAATTCTTAGTTACAGTCACAAATCCAATTCACAGCTACAGCTAAGTTCATTGGCAAATGCCGCTAAGCTAATTCGACAGAGCATCAAACTGACTTAGTTGCTACAACTTACACTATTTTCTATGGCTACAAATTATTTTAGCTGTTGCAGCAAAAGTAATAAGCAGCTGCGGCTAATTTCTTTTGCAGTTACGTTTAAATACAGCTAATAAAATTAGCTGCCACTGCTAATATAGTTAGCAGCCACAGCTAAATTTAGCTAAAATAATTAGCTGCCCCTGCTAAATATAGCTAATATAGTTAGCAGCCCCAACTAAATTTAGCTAATATAATTAGCTGACACAGCTAAGTTTTCAATTCTTCGGAGTGATTTCAGCTAAAAATATTTGCTATTACAGCTAAGTTTTGGTAGCTAAAAACACTTTGCTACGTTAGCTAAAAACTTAGTTGTCCGTATAGTTTCGAAGGAATTTAGCTACAACAACTAAATTTTAGTTAACACAGCTAAGTTTTTTTTTCCGTGTGTTAGGTCGTATCGAGATGTATCAGAGAGAGAAATAACTATAACCTGTCTTAGTTTTCAATAACGTGTTGCTATAGCTACAGCTAACGCGTTATGCAATGGCGACAAAGTATAACGAGAAAACGAACAAAAATAAAAGTTTTGCCTTCACTTACGTGACGGTCAAACAAAGATCAAGTCTGGCTAAGTTTACCTAAACCAGCTAGTTGCCTTCCATGAAGTTAGTCATAGTTTCTGTATCAAATCAAGACTGTGGATTAGCTGCGCTGGCACTCAGATCCGATGCGGAACGAACCCATACATACTACGTGAACCGTATGTAGCTTGGATTCACCCCATTCTAGGATAGATATTTTTGTTAGTAATTTCTACCTTGTGCCTTTACCAAAGGTGTACTAAATGTATCTCATGTTAACGCGTGTAGCTAGACTGTTAGTGTTAGCCTAAGGAATAAATAAATAATTATATTTAGGACAAAAACTAGGCGTCTTGCCTGTAGACAACACATTACCTAATATAAATCAGTCGTATAAAATAAATCATGTTCCAATCATACAAATCATAAGTTGCAAACGCACTTTATATTTACTGGTCTGGGTCCAGCAACTAATCCATAAAAAGCCTGAAAAAATGTGGATGTGTCTACACTACAGGAATAACTAAACTTATGTAGTTTCGTTGTAGAGTATAGTACATAGTACATTATTGCCGTGGCCGGGAAGGAGGCAATTGCAGGCTGAGTATTTGTTACGGACGAGCTTGCTAGTCCGTTTAATTATAATACGAAGCCTGCAATTGCCATTCCGGCTGAGGCTAATATAGTGTTTTTCTCAAAAATGAGGGAATAAAAAATACTAAACTTATATAAACTTTAAATATCGTTGCACAACGTGAAAATATTTACGATTTCCCGCCGTTTTTTTTTTAACAGAATTGCAAGTGTATTTTTTCACCAAAAAAACGCAAACTATTTGAGACACATACAAAAACGTGTTTGCAACAAAAAAATACGAGTTGAATTGGCTGAAAACGAGCTGTGCCGTCTTTTATATGCCAGTTCCTACTTTTTTTTTAAATTCGGTACTCGACAAATAAAGGAATTTATATATAACATTCCAGGCGGCCTGCAATGTTTTTTATTTTTTAATTTAGATCTGACCTTAAACTATACACTTTACTTTCCAATATGTAGCGAGTTATATTCACTTTGCGGGCCATTTTTGAGAAAAGGATATATAGAGGAGTCCCCACACACACATGAGTGACATAAACAAAAATTACACTTTTGGAAACGAGATACAATGTCATATTTCCTGTCCCTCATCGGAATTTTTTGTTGGTCTCCAGTTGTCAAAAATTAAAACGAATATATATAACTAAAGAAAGGTTGTCTGGAAGAGATCGCTCTAAAGCGATAAGCCCGCCTGTTGTTACCTTTATTTACTGACTATACTTTTGTAACATGTTTTTCTTATGTTGTGGTCCAATAAAGAATATATTATTATTATTAAAGTGGTTGTACCTTGTTCAACCGACAGTTGTTCCATCGAATATATGTTTCGCACAATTTTCATTTCGACTAAAACCATTTTTTTCATTATCAGTAAACTTTTCAGGAATTTATAAAGCAGACCTAACCTAACCTAATGGGTTCTACAGAATGACCTTTTCGGTGTACCAAAAAATTTTACGGTTTCTGAGTAGGTAACAGAAATTCGATGAAACGAAAATTCGGCGAAACCATGCATTCGGTGAAATAAGGGGACAGCGACTAAAGTATATAGGACACGAGATGTCAAGGACGTATTAATCTTCTAACCCTTCTTAATTTACCTTTATCCCGTTTGGGCATTCGCTAGGACTCTATCTACGCTCTATAGTCTATATACCTACCGGCGATTAAGCTGCCATCTGTGAATAGGATAGCGGAAACGAATAGTTGCCTTTCACCATTTCATCCACTTTTATATCTGTGGACTGCGTCTTCGCTGCGCCTTTTACTTCATTTAAATTCCGATAGCTGATGGTTCGTGCTCTTCCCGAGAGGTGGCGCTTTTATTACCTCTTGGAAATTATTACAATACGATAAAAATATTGTATTTTGCAACCCCTTACACAAACGAAGTAGTAATAGAGATACCAAACAATAACATGTAGGTAGGTAGCAGGGGATATTATCGCTCAATAGAAACCGATTCCAGACAACCTTTACCAAGTGGAGAAAAAAATAGATTAATATGCTGTAGTATCGACATTATAAAGAAAAGTAGCGTTGGAAGTTTGTGAGTTTGTATGGTAATATCCGGAACCAATTCTACTATTAGCTACTTACTATTACTACTTATTCTATTCAATAGTGCGGAAAAGAGCACTTTTCGTGCATATGTCGAAACTTTAAAGAGCCATATGTACAGTAAAACGTTGTACGATACACGTGCGAATAGGTAATTCGCAACGAGTGGTGATAAATTAAAACACGACCGAAGGGAGAGGGAGGGGGTTCCTATTTTCGGCACTTGTATCGTAAATATATATTCCAATTTAAAATGGAGCTATAGATTACTATATATATCTAACAAGCTCATAATAAAAAAAACGATCCAACAATCTTCCAAAATCACCTTTGTATGAAATCCCATCTCACCCCAATTACGAGGGACTACGGGGTGAGGTGGGATTTCGTGTTTATCGTCAAAGTTATGAGATGGAACTACCTAAAATAAAATAAAAACTGAAATACAAACGTCCGGAACTCTAGTTTGGGATGCTACTTGCGTTGATACCCTGGCACCGTCCCATGTTCCAAGCACCAGCGCCGCCGCTGGCGCTGCAGCATCCTCGGCCGAAAGCCTCAAGCGCCGCAAATATGCCGTCCTAGGAAACAATTTATGCCAATTTTTTTACTTGTAGATTAAGTTTTATTATGTTTGTTTTTATTAATAGTCTTTAATAAATTAATTAGCCTTATTTATTATATACAGCATTCAGTTTGCATATGTCAAAATAAAATGTTATCGAGGTTTAAATGTGAGTTTTGCCCCTACTCACCCCATTTTACGGTACTCTAGTTTTTTAATCTAGGCGAAATGAAAATCACACATATTATTAACGACTATTTATTAAATAAAAATTATATTTAATATGGATTTGAATACATCGTTGTCTACTCGTTGAAAAGATTAAAGATTTATTACTAAAACATTTCTATTTATATACACAATGGAATGTTTATACATTGAGAAACGTAACAAGGTATTAAAAATATATTTTAATTAATTTTAAACCAACGAATAACGTTGATGGCACTCATAGCCTAATGACGACATAATGCAGACGCACTAAAATAATTAATTTATACGAATTATTCGAGAATTTATTTACAATACAATAAAGCACGCCACATACGGGGTCCGCGATCGAATTCCGTCACGGAAGTTCCTCATATTAGCCGAAAAATCCACTGCTGGATATAGGCCTCCCCCAAAGAGTGCCACAATAACCAAATCTATGGCCCTTCCACACACAAGCCTTACTTCTTCCACTGCGCATAGATTCCGCTTATACGGAACTCGGTCGCGGAATTCAGCCTGTATCTCGCGAGCGTAAGACCACGTAATACTATCTGGCACACGGCGGAAAAATACAGCTTGAACAATGTCATAAGATTTTCTTTACCATAATTACTTTTACATTTTTACTTTAAGTGCAGGTATGTTTTTGCAATTCGATTCATTGCCACTGGAGTATAATGCAGTTTAAAAAAAGAGACTTCGGTTCAAGGTTTTTTACATAAGACAATGTAAGCATCTCTACAGATTTGTACTTATGGCATAATAATTGTACACTTTACTGTATGTTTAGAACTTTTTATAACACGATTTTACCAGCGCTGACTGGCTTTGGAGTTGGTAGGTCGAGATAGTAACACTACTGAAATCCGCGGTGTGCCAGACCTGTTTTACTTTCTTCACATTAAAATCATTAATATTTGTCGACATATCCTTGCCAAAATCCGTGGGAAGTGGTAACAAATATAGTTTATGTTTAACCATATAAAATAGTATCGCAAGGATGTATGCTTCGATGGTAAACATATTTACGTTCATTAATCATTATACATATTTAGGTAAGGCCACGCGGGCTATTCGGTTAGACGGCGAATCACATCAAACTGTCGAAACTCCCATTTACAAAATCTCGTGCAAGGCATTCGACAATGAAAACATATTAATTTTTTTGCCATGTTTATGGCCATTTTATATACGTGAAAATGTTAAACCGAAGGAGAGAAGAATTTTGTAACAGTATGATGTAATTAAAACGGACGGAATAGCCCCGCTTTACCTTATATGATTTTAGTTTCCATTATATATAGTATAACAGTAAATGTTTACAAAGCAGAAACCGTCCGCTAACGAAATTCCAAATTTCGATCAAAGTGGAAAATTGAAAAACTATATAGTTTAAGTATAAATCCGACTTCTTTTTCTACAGCTGACCCCATAAATATGGCCAACCCGTGACATAAACAACATAACTGTAAGGAAATTGACTTGGAAGGTTTTGTGATCGACTCTCTGCTCATTGCGTAAAACCTAGCTACTGCCTATAGTATCCGCAAAACCAAGTGGCGAATCAGGTCATAAATAATTCGATCATGCTATCTCTTTCGCACCTGCACTGCCTTATGGGGCGGGCCGTGCAACAATAGTACTGACTTTTATTGCCTGACTCGCCACTTGGTTTTGCGGATACTATAGCTAGCATGATCGCATTTGTGTCGAGCATAAAGCATTCGTCCATTTCGCTCTAACATAATACGGGACTAATGCTTTAAGCCTGCCACAGACTTAGCTATAATATATATGAATATACCGTAATATATATTATATTATACCTAACCACCACACACTTACAAAGATAACAAAATATATATTTACATTAAACTCGTTGCGTATCTTAAGATACCGAGCTATAAGATATATTGATTACCATCATATTATTATTGCCGAGTGTGTGGAATGCAAAATATATCGTAATATATCGTAAGATTGTATTTCGGCTCCCTGGACGTCGGGAGATAATAGATAGTAAATATATAATATATTATCTTTGCATTAGGTCTTATATACGTTTCTTTTTGTTCATTTTTCTTAAGTATAAAATTTTGCATGAACAGCTAAACATGTCTAAAGCATGTATAAAGTTAATATGAGTAAATATGATTTCTTAATTTGCAATGCTTAATCTTAATGTGTAATCGTACTGAAAGCTATTGGTGCATGTCGTGGTTACCTTTAATTGGATAAGCATCCAGTTAGAATAAAAATAGAACTTAGATATTGTAAGATGTGTTATCTGTTGGTAATCCTAAATAAATAAATAAGATGCCTTACTATAAATATATATTTCGGTATCTTTCGGTATATTATAGCTAAGTCTGTGACGGGCTGTATGCCTAGCATGAGCGGGATCACGCTAGCTACCCTACACCGGTGTGCAGAAATGAGCTAGGATGGATGTACGTACATATATTTAGAATATACCTACTTATCTATATAAAAATACATATCGTTGCGATTTAATGTGTTACAGAATAACAAATGCGATTCACAACAAAATTACAATAACTATGCAATATCATATTATTTAAGTATGTAAAACTAAATTATTCTGTTTAGACATGGCCAAAAATGTAAACAAATTATGTATTAAGTAAGTAAGTTTTTTGATTTAATTCAAGTGTAAAAAGAAGTACTTACGTTAATGACATTACAAATAGTTGTATACCAAATATTTCCGTCGGTTTAAAACAAGCTATATACCGTAAAATGGGAGAGGAGAGTTGGGTTATGAATGGGGAGAGAAGGGATGAAAGGAGGTGAGATGGGATTTTAAGGCTACTGCTACCTAAATAATGTATTCCAATTTAAAATGGAGCTATAGTAATATTCATAATAAAAAAAATCGATCCAACAATCTTCCAAAATCACCTTTGTATGAAAACCCATCTTACCCCAACTACGAGGGACTACGGGGTGAGGTGGGATTTCGTGTTTATCGTTAAAGTTATGAAATGGAACTACCCAAAATCATAAAAAAACTAAAATACAAACGTCCGGAACACTTATTATATACAACATTCAATTTGCATATGTAAAAAAAAATGTTATCGAGGTTTGAATGTCAGTTTTGTCCCTTCTCACCCCGTTTTACGGCATATTCATTGATTAATAAAATGTCTAGAACACATGTCACCTACGTCCAAGTACTTGACACGAACCCAATACTAGACACTTGCCAATCGTAATTAATAATATGATGTAAACTATCAGGCATTATGAGCACAAGACACGACTTTTTGCAGCGACACAAACGCACGTGTCACGATCGCGACTCTAGCCATAGATCACCTGTCAAAATAACCAGCACGGCTATGACAGGACGGCCCGCGACCTGTGTCGCGGCGAGATAGAATATCCATCTCTCGTATTTTCATGTTACATGGGTCTAACGCGATATTTATTTACCTTTGATTCTGACGTTTCGACAATTTATCGGCGACTTGGGGACCAGTGATTTGGAAACTGAAATCTCGGGAGATATCTTCGGATCTGTGCGCGGATACTGTCAGTGTTGTGCCGCGCCCTAGACAATTAGTAAAATAAAGGTAGTGGACTTTTTTTACGGTCTACCCTCCACATTTTTATCGAATTTTGTAGGGTAGTGAAATATTGTGCACCCATTGAGACCTTCCCTTGACAACTTGCGCGAGTAGAAGCGTGTAAGAATGACTATGAAAGAACTCGCTACTCGCCGGCGGTGGGACACGTGCCTTATCTGCGACCATGACCGGTGCAACCCGTGTCGAAACGTCAGAAATAAAGGTACATAAATATCGCGTTAGACCCGTGTAAAATAATAATATAACCATGTGTATAAAGCGCGAGAGTTGAAAGTGATAAGTGTGATAGTGAAGAGACGGATAGTGTGTGCCGCGACACAGCTCGCGAGCCGTCCTGTGACAGCCGTGCTGTACCGATACTGTGTCGCGTTAGTAGCGCTGCCAAAAATCGCCGCGTGTCAACACTAATGTGTCAAACAATGGGACGTTTACCTTATTTGTTTACAAATTAGCCATTTCTAAAGATACAAGGTATATACAACACATGCACAATGCACCTCCGATTTCTATTTTGTACATTTCTTTATTCTAACATTTTACGAAAGTGGCTCCTGAAATCTCAAACTCGTGCCGCTTTTCCACAAAAAAACAACTAGCATACTTTATTATGGATCGTGGGTCTAAGGGGTAGTCACGTAACGTTACGAACGCGCGTTAGGACAGTAACTGTCATTTTTCCATATAAAATTTGACGTTGTATCTTCGTAACGTTCGTACAATGCGTTACGTGACCGACCTGCTTGGATACTTCGCTTGATTTGCCTAACAGTGATACGCTGTGATGACGTGGTTGTCATATCGATTAGACACATTAACTAATTATTATGACAAAGTTATATAAGTTTCTAGCTACCGCCCGCGACTTCGTCTGCGTGGACCCGGGATAAAAACTATCCTATATTTTAATCCAGACTTTAAACTGTCTTCGTGCAAAAGTTAATTCAAATCGGTTGAGCCGTTTAAGCGTGATTGAGTAACAAACATCAAAACTCTCGAATTTATTAGTAGGTTTAATAGTAGGATATTGCTGTATAATCTCCCAAAGTTCCAAAGCGATGACGTATCAAAAAGTGGTCTAAGCTACGTTTTTTTACATGTGACATATAGTATACTTGATTTTGAGCTTCGGTAAAAAAGCAGCCTTAAAGTGTAATTCCGTACATCGCGGCCGATCGCAGCCGCGCGCGATCAATCGCGTGCGACTGACGCGCGCGGTTGATGCGACAATAGTCAGCCTATGAAAATGTATGGAGCCGTTTCCGAAGTCTGCGACGGAGGCGTGCGGCTTTTTCATACACTGACCAGTGTCGGATGCCGCGCGCGTCAGTCGCACGCGATCGATCGCGCGCGGCTGCGATCGGCCGCGATTCACGGATCTACACCTATATAGCGTTTGAGCAATGCTACTAAATATTTCAAGTAATAGAAAATTGCTGATCAAAGTCATAATGAATCACTATACTTATTATAAGATATAATCAGCCTTTAGATTCTAACAAAACTTGAAAAGAAGTTGTTTATCTTGTCTTTATTATGCCTTCTACTTTGGTAGCACGATCGCGATTCTGATAACAAGCATTCGTCTCACTCCCACTCAGTCATATAGGTACTTGCCTGTGAGGGACCAGTGCTTTAGGTCCGACATAAAAGCGATCATGCCAGTTAGTCAGGTGTAATATTATATTATGCTACGTATTAAGACAATTTTGATACTGTTTTCGCTCGTATGTAAACGAACTGGATCGTTGTAACATTTCTAATAATAAAAAGGCACTTTTGACACTAAACATTTTCATGGCTGCTACAATTCACGCACACTTGAGCAATCTCGAATCAAAAATCAGTATAAAAAATAGATCTGTAAGTATATATTCTATTCGTTAAACTACGTACATTCGTGCCAATCGATACGATTATGGTCATCGATTCGATTTGGCAATCGCCGTAACTTACAGCCATTGTACAAAGCAGTTTCGACCTTACTGCACCGACATAAGGCTCAGGGGAGCGGCACACGTGGTTGGCGTTGGAACCGTGTCGACGTAAGTGCCGTTTCCGGGACGCAAGCACGATGCCTATCCTGTAGAAAGTTCTTCGATCCGCCGGTAGGTGTCGCGAGTAGGTTGTGTTATCTGGAATTTAAATAGGTGTGTGTTAAATAGTTGTTGGGATACAGGACAAAGATGGCGTCTGTACAAGGCAAGCAGTATTTCTATTGCTTTACTCATTTTTATAAGCGGCCGTAGCATGGTTGGCATTTTATCACTTATCGTTGTGCATAAGACATCCGTCACTCTCGCACTCGCATATCTTATTCACATTAGATAAAAAGGTAAACACGCTACGCCCGCTGGGGGCAAAGTTGGCGAAAATCGCTACTATATTTCTCCGATTTTGGTAAAAAACATATTCATTAGGATGTTAGCACTGAGTGGCGCTAGGCGGGCTCTGCTCGTAGTCGCTTTTCTCTACACGCGGTTTTTCGCATGTTATCAGCTACGAGCGTAGCGCTACGAAATTTTTGACAGGGAATTTTATTCATCGTCATTTACAGAGATCGAGTCTTATATTACGTCTTCGACGATATATAGGTGTACCGTTACCAAGCATTAACACTTTCACTGCCAGGAGCCCGCCCAGTGGGCGCCTACGCCGTAGGCGCTATCGGTACATACGGGAAAACCCACGGGATCGGCTACGAGCGTAGCGGCAGTGTGAATGTGTTCGTCATAAAAAAGAGGGAAAAACTGACAAAGGGGTTCTAACGGCCCTTAGAAATAGAGTCGGGTCAGATATTTATTCAAGTGTAAAAATGTGGGTGCACTTACCTACCTACCCATAAATATGTCCCTTCGCTCTATGTCAGCCGATTAAGGTTACATATTTATGAGAGGATTAAAGCGATACATAGCTTTGCATTTGACTGTACATTTGTATATTCGATACGACACAATAACGCATATATTTCCGGAAGAAATCAGGATGAATTTGACATTGTATTGATTACCGTTACGGCTAGCAGAACACCGGCATGCACATTCCAACATAGCCCTCATAACAGGTAGAGCAAGATCCTACGCAAAAGTAAACTTGTACCTAATGATTATTAGCAGATAAAATCCCTTCAGAACTCTAATCTCTGGATTTATCAGACACAGTACAACATTCTCCAGGCTGCGTTATTGAAGCGTGTAACTTATTTATATTCAATCTGTGGTTAAAGATAGATGTACGACTATAGTACAGCGTGGTTAGACCCCCCACAAGGTGGACTGATGACCTGGTAAAGGCCACGGGAGTCCGCTGCATGCGGGTGGCGCGGGACCGGTCATTGTGGCACTCTTTGGGGGAGGCCTATGCCCGGCAGTGAACGTCTTTCGGCTGATTTGATGAAGTATCTAATGTGCGTTATGTGTGTATGCGTCTCGTCAATGCGTTTATTGAGACGACAAAATGAAAGATCTAACAGGTTTTCTTATCATCGGCATGACAAATGATGAATGAGTGAAGGAAATTGGCGTTGATCTCGTCATTATCGATTCAATAAAGGTAAAAATTTGTAGCAGGCTACCGACAGCAGCAGTAGGCGAAGTGTCGCAGCCAGATTACGTTGCCGTCATTGAAATATATTAAACCAGAAGTGTCGCGGTGACATATCTATAAGTCCTTATGACATTGATATAATGCCTATGTAATGGGCTTATTTACAGTCAACGTCAAAGATATGTATACATTTATCGCCTTATCACCATGGAATAAGGTCATAAAGTGTAACGTATATTTACCGTCGACTGTACTGTACCGTTCTCCGGCCGAATTTGTAAGCATCGCCAATTTGTTTTCAAAATAATTACAGAAACCGGTCAGGCGCGAAAGTCTGATTAAGATCTACTAAATCGTTGTGCGAAGGTTGTTCGGATTTCTCGCAGTCCGATATCCTGTACCGATCTGTTTCGGTATTTGGTACAAAAACAGGAAAAACTTGTGAAGGAACTTTATAGCTTGATTGAAAAAGCGAAAAATACATCAGCTGGTTAATGCGGTCGTCATTCCTCTGGTAACCGCCACTAAAGGCCGAGCCACACGGCACGCGCGTGCAGCAAGTTCACCACTACGATGTAAAGTACGAATCCTCATAAGACACGTCACACCGCGTTACGTTCACGTACACGTCTAAGCATACGCATTCAGTCATGCCCTATGGGGATTCACACTTTACATCGCAGTGCTGCACACGCGTCTGGCATGCTCAGAACGTGACCACTACTGGTTCAACCAGCGCCTAAACGCCACCAATCGCGGTCACTAGTGATTGGATCCGGTCACTAGTGGCTCAATGTGCGGCTGCTCCAAAGGAATAAGTACACCAGTTATCCCTAAGAAGGACTTTGGACTATGCTATACTCATATACACACAAAATTACAGCATTGATTCATACCATGTGTGATTGTGTCATCAAGCTGACGGCCCGTCTGAAAAGCGGACATCGTAGCCTATGCTGACCTGACACTGAGGATATGGCGGCATACTTCTCCATTAAGAAAGACGAGGCAAATCGCTTCGAGGGAAGAATATTAAGCCGACATTGTCAAAGCATCCTTCACATTACGCAGTATAATTCACGCCTAAGGATGAATTCGCTTGGCACGCCTGGACGTTGAGCGAAGGAAGGTGGAAAGCAGTGTCATGCCCGCAGATAAAAGAGGAAGAGCAGCGCGTTGGTGTCTTAAATTCGCGCCTATAGGATAAGGGATCGAACCAAGCTTCATCGTGTTCCATCACTCCATACGTAGGGTCGGGATAACACGGACCGGCGTAGGGACGGAACATGTTGTTCCGTTCAGAACTGTCCTACTTACAGTATAAATATTAAAGTTATGTGCGTACCTAGGCGCGTGTCGCGCTCTAAGGAGATGTGGCGGCACCTCTCTCCGATCCACTTCATCAGGCCCCAGCTGCAGGCCCGCTACCAGCTGCATGATCTCCCGCTCCTTTTTCAGCTCTTCACGACCTGTCTCCACCTGGAATGTACAACAAAACAAGTTTAAAATAAAAGCCCTCTCTTCCTAACTATGAATTTTTCCGTGTTAATCTCCTCCACCTCGCTCTATCTTAGACATTGTCTTCGGATGCCTGACTCTTCTCATGTCTTTTAGCATTTCATCTTTCCACCTTTTTTGGCTTTAAAATAAAAGCCCTGAATTTCAATAATTGGGGAGCTTCACACGGGACTAAGAAGTGGCATAATAAAACAGTATCAGCAGTGGGGCAGGATAAATATGTAAATAAATCATCATGATCATCAACCTATACAGGATGTTAACGGGGTCATGATCCGGAATGACAAAAAGCGAATAAGATCATCATACTGAACAACCTTTCCCATGGGACCAACCACGAAATCGCAAAAAAAAGAGAGCCAATTAAGAGTTAACTGTGAGTTAACTGCGATTTAATTGAGAGTTAATGTATGGAATACCTGGTTTTTTTTTGCGATTTCGTGGTTGGTCCCATGGGAAAGGTTGTTCAGTATGATCATCTTATTCGCTTTTTGTCATTCCGGATCATGACCCCGTTAACATCCTGTATACATGTATAGGCTCTATACATCGAAACAACACAGGCCTCACGAATGAGAATTTAAATATCTTCGCAGATGTTGCCTCACACTGGTTTACTAGACCGATAAAGGTTACGAAAAATGCAAACTATAAGTAACATAAATCAATTAATAATATTAGAAAGAAGACCATCTCATTTGAGCCCCATAGTAAACTCAATAAGGCTTGTGTTATGGGTACTAGTGGACGATGTATTTAATAGATATAAATACTTAAATACATAGAAAACATCCTGACTGGGAAACAAATATCCATGCTCATCACACAAATATTTGCCCTTACCGGGATTCGAACCCAGGAGCTTCAGCTTTGTAGGCAGCGTCACTAATTCACTATACCAACTATAGGCTAACCGGTCGTCGTCAAAGCTATCTATCACTATAACTTATCATTTATCTACCCATCATTTTGCTCACTAAACCCTAGCCTACCTACCTAAGCCACTCGTCTCCTAAACGCCTTGTGGTTAAGAAAGTCCATCAACACCACACACCTCGACACACGTAACACATTGCGCAACGTGTCGACCGCAGTCGGTTAGATCGATGTGCCCGGTTTCCTTATTGAATCTCGCTTTTCCTGGCTTTTTATGTAACTTGAAACTGACACGGAATTTGTTTTATGGTGGTTAATTGGAATGTTCATGCTTCTAACACTACTACATGATGTTTTGTAGTAGTCTAGCAAAGTTTGAGTCGGATTCACGGCAGCAGGGCTCACGCCTGTAGATTAAACACTCTTAAGCAACGTCATCTGTTTGTGTTCGGGCGACTTTAGATACGGGCGTCGCGTCGCCGCAAGCGTCGCTTGTTCATAAACACGGCCTTACTATGATATAGTATGTAATTATATACTGATTGTCGCCATGCAGTTTAAAGATATATAAGATTTGCGCCGCGCCGCCGCCTGCCTTACAAGCCAAAGCAAGCATGATCCCGTTTATGTCGGGCATATAGCTTTTGTCCCTTGCTAGCAAATATGTAAGTGCAAGAGAGACGAATTGTTAAGTTCTACATGAACGCGATTATACTAAGTAGGCAGGCCGCCACCGGCATGCCAAACTGTACGCCTAGTGAAACGCCTATTAGTAAGCCCAGTGTTTCTTAAATTGCATTAACTTGAAGGTATATTATTCATTTAACTCAATGTAAAGATATTAGTAAACCATGTTCGTTTGTCCGTGCAATGCGTGTAACGCGCCAAGTCGGTCGGCTTGCAACAGCTGAATCTCACGGCCGCGATGCAGTTGCATTTCTGGGTGTCTGGGTATTTGAGGCGAATCGAAAGCGGGTTTTTATCATTTTGGTATTCTAAGTGAAAAGTGTGTAAATAAGTTTCCCTCTGGGTGAAACGTCAGATGGGTGCCACGGTAATAAATCTAAGTAGGTATGTCAAAAATTTACTTTTGGTAGAAGTGTTTATTGCCGTCTGTACTTTTTTAGCACGACATCAATCGTTGACATCAATGAGCCCGAACTGAAGTTTCGCTGAATTATAATTTCATCGAAAACCATGTTTTTTTCAGAAACAGTAAACTTTTCAGGATTATCATAAAGTAATTCTAACCTTACCTAATGTGGGTTCTACAGAATGATTTTTTAGCTGTTAGTAAAAAGTTAACCGTTTTTACTATTTTTATCTACTTTTTTTGCAGTCATCAATTGTTGGGAGGGTTCCGATAAGCCTAAACACGGGTAAATCTTGTTTAGTATGAGAATTGCTATGGCCACCTGTCTCCATCGAACGGTGTACTGAATCATCCTAAATGTCACAATTTTGAGAATTCCATCTCCAAGTGGAAAGTTTCACCAACGAATTACAAACATAAGTTTCTCACGCTAATTGAGCTGCGCTGATGTTATGATGTTGGTTGGTATTTGCGTATGTTACTCTCGCTTATGATCACACGTTAGGTATTATTGTTCGAATGACAACAACCAACGGCGTAGTGGTAGTACTACGCATACTAGCTAACAATAACAGTATCTATCATTTCTATGCGACATCAATCTCCTCTCAATAGTCGTGCACACATACTTAGCTGTGCGTTTTGAACGAAGACACGTCATATAATTACAAATGAGCTACTGTATATTGTAGTATATATACCAGTGCCGAAAGAGCATAAGGTAAGTGCCTTCATAAGCCATGCCCTGCCATAAGCAATTGCGTGTTGGGGGGAATCAAGAAAAAGCACAAAGAAAATTGCTTATGGATAAAGGGGATTGCTTAGGGCATCAAGTAGTCTTGATCCGGCACTGTATACACGTACCTACTGTATACTGTAGATTCAGTGGGACCTACATAAAACGGTGAAAAATCAAGATCCAACACAGAATTTAAATCCGAGTAACTTAGGGATGAGATAGGTAAGTTTGGATTGTGGGATAGTTTTAGCGTTATATAATTCGGTCTAACTTAAGTATCAACAAATGAACTGATTAATGTGAACAGTTCAAGAATGTATGATTTTCCACACACTCCACATTGAAAGAAAGAAAGAAAGAAAAACACATAAACTTACATTGCTGGTTTCAGTGCCCTAATATATCAATTATTATTGTCTTTGTCTAAAACGAGTCTTTGTATGCAAATGCCTTGAGCGAAGTCTAGCGACATTTAATTTGACTTTCTCATTCCCGGAATTTGAGTGAGTAAGGCAAAACGAGCGGTTACGGTTTATATGGGAAACGCAAACAATGGCTGCTTATAGGTGTACGAGCTTGAGTAATGAACAGAACGGTGATATCTAAATATTTCGACAAGTTGCTTCTACGACCTCGTTCTTTTCTATGTAGGTAATCTCACGCCTGTTACGCCTGTATTCCACAAAATGGGTAGACAGAGCACATCATTTTCATTGCAAAAGGTTAAAAGATAGAGAGAATGTGTTATTTACAATTCAATTAATTCAATATTTATTTGCCACAATACCGTAGTTCAAATGATCTTAGGTATAATATCCATGTTCTTGCATTCAGAGTCATGCGCACAAATATTTAATTAATTGTATTTTAATGTCATCCATCATCAATGTGTGTTTCAAAGTGTGACAGTGATGTTATACGCCCCAACACACTTATTAACTAGTAACGATTTTAAATAGGTTGGCTTTTTTAAGACAGGCAGCTAGAACTGGGTGAACATTTAACAAAGACTGCAGTGCGAAAGGGGAAATTGCCTGCCTCCCCCCGATGGGCTGACCACCACCTGGCAACGGGGCTTAATCAGCTAAGAACCATCCCGTTACTTCTGAGGTGCCCCTAAAAAACTGGCAGTGAGCGAATCTGCGAGCACATATATATAATGTCTATCAAAAGTAAGGCAAACGTTGCGTGACAATATGAAATGAATGCTCACATATCGCATGTACATAATCGTGTGTTTACCGGTTAATGCGGGCGTAATCTCTAATTAACACTTCTAGTGTAAGTACTTATCGAGACATGCACTTCATATCAGATGTGCAGTCATAACAATATCTGTATATCGGTATATTTGTGCATACGCGTATTCGATATTGCGTTCTTGGTCTGGGGATAGACGACCCGCTCGTAAGTATTTTTTTTTTCTGCGGTCCGTGAATAGTGGCATTTACAGATGGGTAAATACTAAGCTGAAAAACGATTGAACTTTCTAAGTTACGGTAAGGATATGGATTAGACTTGCTTAGAAAGTGTCACCACTTCATCATACCACCCGAAAGACGGCCACTGCTGGACAAAGGCCTCCCTCAAAGAGTGCCAAAGTGGGCAACCTGCATCCAGCGGACTCTCGCGACCTTCACCAGGACCCACGCTGCGTCTTACTTAAAATTGCTTCGATATTATTAAATTAGCACCAAAATAGCACGAATTTTAGTAATAAAATTTGTGCGTCATAGTATTGGTCAGCCACTGAACTGAGCTAGAAAACTTAATATTAATTTGAAAATGTCGGACAATAGAGCTAAATTAAACAATGATTATGCATGCATTAGGTAATACAACGTTTTAGCAAACACAGAGTTCGACAGTTGGGTTGTTACCATTTTTCCTATGCTGCTATTACGATTGTTGTGTACATTTTAATGAACCTATTAATATTAATTATGCTCTCATCACGCGAAGAAATAAGCCTGTAAATATAAATCTCGGTCAATTTACGTGTTTCACAGGTAGGTACCTGAACGAAACTGAAAGGTTTTCAATAACCGTGATGAATTATTACACCTAAGCTAAGAGGTAATTATTAAACATGAATTCTTCACTTTCGCTTCCTTATATCTTACACGTTAAGTTGGATTACTTCATGTTATTAAAGTTTAGCTTCGGTCTTTAAATAACTAAGACTAGAAGTGTTACTGTTTAAAATACATAAAGTGATGATGGAATTTTGATTAATCTGGACTAAATACTAACCTAACCTGTTCATGTTTTTCTTCTGAATGATCTGCATCGAAATTTTCGTGTAGTGCAAAATGGGGTTCGGAATTTTTAAATTTCGGAATAAATTATGCTTGCCGACAAATTACTTTTCGGAATTGGTGTGTTCCCACGTTCCCACGTACAGCTTGTTAAGTTTTTATGAATAAGGTGGTTAAACCCTAGGCACCGACGTGTCACTTTCCACAAGCAGGCCATGCAAACAGTCTCTATTTGCGTTCGGCGCGCGTAATCACATTTCTATGCGTACGCGCAGCACGTATCGATTTCAATGAGCCCAGTTTCATTTAAAAGGCGTCGAGAAAATTATGATAATTTACATTTGAATATCGGTTGTATACAGTGGGGACGGAGCTGCACATCGGTGTAGGGGAATCTTCATCCTTGTGCTCGGATTGAGTTGAACAAATATAATTCCTTCCATCACGTCAGTCATATTTCATCCATACTAACAATAAGGAGGGTAGTCATCTAGATTCTGAGATGGACAGACAAGATTAAAGCTCTAGGAGATACATCACTACACGCAAATCAGAAATGAATGGCGGCGTATATGAAGCTTGCTACCAACACAGGTAAATAAAGAAGAACTAAGAAGTAATATTATAAACTTAAGATCCAGATTGTCATGTAGGAGCAAAAAGTTGCTAATGAAAGTGTACATTTGGAGTATTGCCCTTTATGGCAGCGAAACGTGGACAATGACACAAAGGGACCGAGAAAGAAAGCGTTTGAAATGTGGTGTTGGAGACGGATGGAAGGTATAAGCTGGACTGAGAGAGTAACAAATGAGGACGTTTTGAGAAGGGTAAAAGAGAAGAGATCGATCTTGAACACAATCAGCACTAGAATGGGGAAAATGATTGGTCATTTGATACGGCACGACAACTTCTTTAAAACCATAATGGAAGGAAAATAGAAGGATGGAGAGGCAGGGGAAGACCACACAGTTATATAGATAGTGGCTTGAATATGTCATGCTCGCTTAAAAGGCTTTGCTTACGGTGGCGTCGTTGATCGGGTCGCCACCTTCCCTAACATATGGTTGAGGGAGGCGATGGCTGAGATATGCGTCATACGTGGAGTCCGGACTGTTCATGCTTGCAAGGGCATAGTAACTAATTAACTACTTAAATACTAGTGCTATTATTATTGTTATCGTATTGACGAGAGACATCATTCTGATCTTGACACGTTTTATTGTTATTGACCCTGTACATCTCTGACAATATAACATTAATGTTCCTTTTTTGTTTTGACGCTTAGAGACCGTATACATCTCTTAGAATATTAGAATAATTATTAATTGTATTTGGACGCTTAGAGACCTTATACATCTCTGGAATACTGAATAATATCATTAACTTCTGTTAATGCTGGATACAGATCTTATATCGAATGTAATGGTCATATTTTGCAATTTTGTTTTGTTTACATTAACTTAGTGACATTTAGTTTGTTAACCTTTTATATATCATTTTAAATTATTATTGTGTAAGATTACTATTTTATTGTAAACTAGCTTCTGCCCGCGACTCCGTCCGCGTGGAAATCGTTAATATCGCAGCTCCATACAAACTTCAACCCCCCATTTCATCCCCTTAGGGGGTGATTTCCAGGATGAAAACTATCCTATGTCCTTTCCCGGGATTCTAACTATCGCCATACCAAATTTCATCGCAATCGGTTCAGCGGGTTAAGCGTGAAGAGGTAACAGACAGACAGACAGACAGACAGACACACTTTCGCATTTATAATATTAGTATGGATTACCGTTTGACATGTAAAAGTGCCCTTGTGGCCTATTTGCAGAATAAATAATTGATTTGATTATGATCAAATAAAGGAAAAAACTGGTGTCGTGTCGTATCAGCAAATCATAGGGCTGGCGTACGACAGAGAGAAATGGAAAATACTCCACCGACAACAGGATAACTCTTAAATTAATGATGATGAATATTATAAACAGGAAATGTTTGTGAGATTATAAGTTTGTATGTAGGCGGTAACCTCCAGAACTCCTCATTAGATCTCTAAGATTATTTCACTAGTCTAGAAATATAATAAAATTAACCTTTAAGCTATATTATGTCCCGCGGGCCGGGCAGCTGGTACAAATAATACAGAGGTTATATTTGTGTAATATAAATTTGTATGTAGCGGCTAATCACTGAAACTAGTCGTCGGATCGTTAAACTAATACATTTTTCATTGGATATGTATGTCCACAAGCCCACGTTATCCACAAGAAATAAGTAAACTTGAATCCCTGCATTACTCATATGTTCATATAGGATATTGACCTGTGTGCATATGGGTAATAATAATAACCTATATGCACACAGCGCGACTACCATATTTGGAATACACTGACTGGAATACACTGACATTCATAACGCATACATTAGCAAACTCACAGATGATGAGATAGGATACAATGTCCTACTCATACAAAATTGCCAAGAAGCAGATCAGATACCTGGGAAGATTTCATTAAATTGCAATTCGTTTTTTTTTTTAGGTTGTGCTCCTATACGCTGCGGACGCGCAAAACCTATGCCGATTCAACACGTTTTTGAAATATACCCCTTTGAGTCTCCGTCAACTTTTTAACAATAAAAAATAACCTTAATTTGTTTGGTTTTGGCTATATGTACTGTAAAGCGGCTGTCGCGGGTTCGAATCCCGGCTCGTATCAATGAGTTTTTTGGAACTTACGTTTACGGTACGTAGTACGTATAGATAGATAAGCGTGGCTGCGCCCGCGCTCCCCCGCGGTAGGCCTATGACGTTAATAAACCAGTGTGCAATTAACTACGGTGTGTTTCACTCGTGTCCCTCATACGTACCAATTGGCGGCGATGGCTGGAACTTTTGGGTTAATTTCGGTTTTTAACCATGAAACTCAGGAGTGGAGAACCTACAAGAATCGTTTAATGCAGTGGTTCATAGCCAACGATATTAACGACGACACGGATAAAGCCCAAGTGAAACGCCGCGCCATCTTGTTAAGCGCACTCGCCGAATCAACCTACAAACTTGCAAGCAATTTAGCGTTGCCGGCTACGTTAGAAGAAAAAGGATTTTCTGATGTGGTGACGATTTTGGATGCATATTTCACGCCAAAACGCTGCGGGTACGTGGAGCGCTTCCATTTTTATTCTGCCACGCAGCAAGCGGGCGAAGGTCACATGCAGTGGGCTGCGCGTCTGAAAGGCCTCGCCGCGCACTGTGGTTTTAAAGAAATGGAGGACGCTATTCTCGACAGATTCTTGATGGGCATGCTTCCCGGTCGAGAGCGTGAAAAGTTGTTCGCGCAAGCTGTCGGTGAGCTCACGTTGAATAAGGCGATAGACCTGGCGGAGAGTATCAGAGTTGCTCGCACCGGTGGCGCTGCCGCCGGCCCAGCTGGAGCGCCGGTGGCCACGGAAGCCAGCGGGTTGTTCCAGATAGAAAAAGCATCTGCGCGCTCGTCCCAGGTTTCGTCTAGCGTACAGTGTTCGGTGTGTGGTAGATTCAAACATAGTGCTGCAAAGTGTCGGTTTAGAAATTATAAGTGCAGAAAGTGTCAAACGAAAGGGCATTTAAGTAACATGTGCAAGGCGGTAAAATATATCGAGGCGGAAGAGGTGAACGAAAGCGATGACGGTGAGTTTTTTAATATTCGTTCTAAAGATGGGGCACCTATGGTCGAAACTATTAAATTACACAACTTGTTGATTAAATTCGAAGTAGACAGTGGATCGGCAGTCTCAGCTATCTCGGACGAAACCTATAAAACATTTTTTAATGACGTGCCATTGTCACTCACATGCAAAAAACTGTTCGGTTACAACAAAAAGGTAATAAATAGTATGGGCGTAATGAATTTACCGTTATGCTATGACGACCGTGAAATCGCGATGGATATCTTCGTAATTCCGAACGGAGGACCGCCGATCCTAGGTCGTGATTTTATCTCAAAGTTCGGCCTTGAATTGGCACCATTCACAAACCAATGTCCTACGGCACCAATTTATTTTTGTTCGGATGTAAACATGGTAGAAAAAGTCCTGTCAGATTATAAGGATATTTTTGTAGACCGCCTGGGTTGCTTTAATAAATACAAAGTAAATTTACAATTAAAGGATGACGCAAAACCGGTTTTTTTTAAAGCCCGCCCAGTAGCATTTGCCCTCAAAGAAAAAGTGGAGAACGAAATTGATCGGTTAGTAGGTTTGGACATTTTAGAACCCGTGGAATACTCAGAGTTTGCTTCGCCCATAGTACCCGTCTTAAAACGGAACGGGTCAGTGCGAATATGTGCAGACTACTCGCGCACTATCAATAAACAGCTGATCGCCGAGACTTACCCGCTCCCAACGGTAGATGAGTTATTCGCCAAACTACACGGCGGCGTTCAATTCTCGAAATTAGACATGTCTATGGCCTATAATCAGTTTCCGATAAATGATCCCAATAATATCACGTGTATAAATACCAGCCGGGGGTTGTATAAATATAAGCGTTTAATTTTTGGACTAATCAGTTCGCCAGCTATTTTTCAACGCGCTTTAAATACGCTGCTGGCAGGGTTAGATGGTGTTTTGTGTTTTTTGGACGACGTGTTAATAACGGGACGCGACAAAACGGAGCACTTGCAGAGGTTGAATAAGGTGCTAGCACGGTTCAAGGACGCAGGCTTAACCTTGCAAAAAGACAAATGCGAGTTCTTCAAGGACGACATATCGTATTTAGGCCATGTCATAAATAAAAACGGCATTTCGAAATCACAAGATAAGGTAGACGCTATTATTAAAGCACCGCGTCCCGAAAATGTAGGTCAGTTACAGTCTTTTTTGGGCTTAGTTAACTATTATCGTGATTTCGTGCCAGACGCCAGTAGCATTTTAAGTCCCCTGTACGGCTTGGTTAGGAAAAATATTAAATGGTCCTGGACGCCGATTCATCAAAATGCGTTTGAGAAAATTAAGCGGCAACTGGCCTCTGATCAAATTTTAGCGCATTTTGATCCTACGGCTAAGATAATAGTCACAGCTGATGCGTCTCCGGTCGGCCTTGGGGCTATCCTATCACAAATTGGGCAAGATGGAATCGAAAGGCCTGTTTCTTTCGCGTCGCGAGTCTTACGGGATTCCGAAAAAAACTATGCTCAAATCCAACGGGAAGCAACGGCAATAATTTTTGCAATTAGAAGATTCCATCAGTATCTTTACGGTAGATCACAGCCTTTTGTTCTCCGCACAGACCACAAACCGTTACTATCCATATTTGGGCCACATAAAGGTATTCCGGAGGTCACGGCCAATCGCCTTCAGAGATACGCAATGTTTTTATCTGCGTACAATTTTGTTATCGAATACGTTCGAAGCGAAAATAACAGTGCAGATTATTTATCGCGCGCACCGCTTGCACTTAGCAACAGCAGCGCATCGTCGCAGGCGCATGACGTCACCACAGCTGACTCATTCGACGATCGCGCGGCCTACATAAACTTCGTAGTAGATGGATGCTTGCCCTTAAGCATTGAAGATTTACGTTGCGAAACTTTTAAGGATATTGAGCTACAACAAGTATGCGACTTCGTTAGGAACGGTTGGCCAAGGAAAAATAACAACAATAATTTAAAGCCATTTCATTTGTGCAGAAATGAACTATCAGTCGAGAACGGTTGCTTAATGAGAGGGCATAAAATTGTTATACCACTGTCCCTTAGAGAACGGGTTTTGCAAGAAATTCATAGCTCGCACCTAGGAATAGTTAAGTGCAAATCGGAAGTTCGTTCTAAGTTTTGGTTTCCTGGAGTAGACCAGGCTATTGAGAGAATCATCGGGGCGTGTAACATTTGCATACAGCTGCGTCCCTCGCCGCCGCGAGTTACAGTAGCACCATGGCCGTATCCAGAATACGTATTTCAAAGACTGCACATCGATTTTCTGGGGCCAATAAATAATCACTCATATTTGGTAGTAGTGGATGCGTTTAGTAAATGGGTGGAGTGTTTCGATGTAAAATCGAATACTTCGTCGCAGAGTGTTATTGAGAAACTCTGCGAAGTCATGTCTCGGTTCGGCACTCCGCAATGCATAGTGAGTGACAATGGTACGGCATTTACGTCAGATGATTTTCAACAGTTTTGTAAGCTTAATAAAATAACACACTTAACTAGCGCGCCATACCACCCCGCTAGCAACGGACAGGCCGAAACATACGTAAAAGTTATCAAGAAGGGTATAAAAACTGTACTTATGTCAAACGTCTCGAATACCAAAATGAACTGTAAACTAATGAAATACTTATTTGACTACAGAAATTCTATTCATTCGACCACGGGCACCTCACCAGCGCAGTTAGTGTTTGGTAAAAAGTTAAAGTCCAGATTAGACTTATTGACAACTGAAAACTCACCGCCGTCCTTGTCCACCACTTTTGCCTCGTCGGTTAAAGATAAGCAGTCCTCACAGGTTAACTATCACGGCGGCGCAACAAGAACCGAATTTAATATCGAGGACCAAATACTATATAAAAAATATATTAATAAAAACAAGTTTCAATGGGTAAGAGGAAAAATAATAAAAAAACTAGGTCAACGTTTGTACGTAATTGAGGATCAAGACACATGCAATGTTATAAAAAAACACATCGACCAAATGGTTTTATATAAAGGAGAACAAACCAAATTACCCACTCCGCCATGTGAGGAGACCACTACACATAGGATGCCGGTCACACAGGAGCCAACTGTGTTCCTGCCGGTGCCCATGCCCGGCCCGGCCGCTTCCACCAGCGTCGGCCAGCCAGTGCTGAGGTCGGCTCCACCGACACTTCCAGAGAAACATGAAGACTTCGACACTTTTCTTCCGGCGGAGGGGGGAGAGAGTGATAACATATCTCCAGAAGGTCAGTGCTCTCAGCAACCCGAGAACTCAGATCCTCAAGACACGGATGAACTGAAACCCTTGCCACCGCGGAAAGCTAAACTTAATGTTGATTTTAGGAAATACTTTTGATTGTTGTTAAATAAATTGTTGTTAAATAAAGGTGGAGGGATAGTACGTATAGATAGATAAGCGTGGCTGCGCCCGCGCTCCCCCGCGGTAGGCCTATGACGTTAATAAACCAGTGTGCAATTAACTACGGTGTGTTTCACTCGTGTCCCTCATACGTACCAGTACGTAATATTCACCGTTAGCTTTTCTGTGAAGGAAAACATCGTGAGGTGGGACCGGTTTGATCTAATCCCAAATTCCCAATACGGTCTATTTTCCCTCTGGGTTGGAAGGTCAGATGGCAGTCGCTTTCATAAAACTAGTGTCTATGCCAAATCTTGGGATTAGGTGTCAAAGCGGACCCCGGGCTCCTTTAGGGCACAACCGGGAATAACGCTAGGAGGATGATGAAATAAAGCAAAACACGATATTACGGCCGCAAAACCAATCAAACTCCTATTATCGAGGGCCTCGCCTACGACTCGGCCCTCGAACCCACTCGTCCATCTGCAACTTACTTTCTAGCCTCTAGAGCAATGTACAGTTTTCAAGTGAACTAGCAAAGTGAGTGATACTTGCTTGCTCATCTCAACTCTCGACAATGAATCGTTATTTTACGTGAAAACATTGAATTCGAAGAAATGCTGATATATTTACAGCTTGCTATTACTTTGAACGAACTGGCAAAGGCTTTGTTTATGAACAGGCAACGCGTGCAAGTGAGACGCGGTCTGTCAGGCAACTGTGGAAACGCTCTTGTACAAACACATCTAAGCAGCGACATAGGTTGTTTGTGCATGTGCATGTACCGCTCTGCCGATCCCCGTCGATAACACGACTTTTAAAAAAAATGCCAGTGTTTAGGGAGGGTCTATTCCCTCTAATTCTATTATCTGTTCTATTGATGGAACTAGTTGGAACTTTTATGTAACTACTGTGAAGAAAAATCCAATTAGTTCCATCAATAGAACAGATAATTCAGTCATCACATCAATCAGTAACTATGTCTAGACATGGCTGACCAGTCTAGGCTACTTAGTGATCAAAAGGGTTTTTACTTATACTCATTTATTTATAAATTGTATAACGCACATCAAACGCATAATGTAGGCACATCAAACGTCAAGTTAATGTAACACCGAATTATGGTTAATATCTCAAAAATCAAAATAGAATCCAGCCGTCTTTATGGCAGCATTAACAAGACCTAATTTGGTGAAATTGATGTTATTTAAGCAGTTTTTTAAGAAAAACTATTTGCACATCAAATAAAATATATGTTTAATTCACCATATTTCAAAGACCGTGGACGAGCTCTATACATAATTGGACGAAATCGGCTCGATAGAAAATAATTGCAAAGATTGGTCTTAAAATCACATTAAATGTCTTTATTTTTTTGACGTATGGGTCTGCAATGAACAACATGAAGTCAACATATTCATACCTAAACCCCTAGCGAGTCATATTTCACAAATAGTCCACCCTTTTTTTTATTTCAATACTAGCGTCTGCCCGCGACTTCGTCCGCGTGGCACTCGTTTATCGCAGCTCCATACAAACTTTCAGCCCCCACTTCATCCCCTTGGGGGATAATTTCCGGGATAAAAACTATCCTATGTCCTTCCCCAGGACTCAAACTATCTCTATACCAAATTTCATCCAAATCGGTTCAGCGGTTTAAGCGTGAAGAGGTAACAGACAGACAGACAGACAGACATTTTGGCATTGACAGCGTCTTGTTCTTACATGTTTATTAATAAGTACGTGTAAGGTCTAGTGGCTCTGTGAGCTGTAGAAATCGCGAGACTTTTTTGAGTTTCTAAAAAGTGACTCGACAAGAAAAAACCGGCCAAGTGCGAGTCGGACTCGCGCACGAAGGGTTCCGTACCATTATATATAATAATAAGTTACAATAGAATTTGTACGAAACTATTACTTCTTGAAGTACATTTTATAAGTTGGTCGACTATTACTCGTAAACGTGTAAAGCCTACTTAGCTGTGATAGTTTTCCTTTTAACTTCGTTATATGTACTACTACCATGAATTTTTTCACATATCCCAAAACAACCATTTAGCTAGCAGGGGGTGGGGACACTGGAGTCTAACAAAAATTAGCACTTTAAGGCTTAATATTTCACAAACGGATCGTTTAATCGAAAAATTGTTTTCACAAACCCCCAATAGTTTTAAAAGACCTATCCAACGACACCCCACACTATGGGGTAGACGACAATAAAAAAAATCATCCCCACTTTACATGTAGGGGAGGTACCCTAAAAAAAATGTTTTTCAAGATTTTATTTTACCACTTTGTCGGCATGACTAATATGTATATTCATGCCAAGTTACAGCTTTCTAGTACCAAGAGCCTCTGAGCTAAGCTGCGGACGGACGGACGGACGGACGGACATAGCGAAACTATAAGGGTTCCGTTTTTGCCATTCTGGCTCCGGAACCCTAAAAACTATATGATTACCTACCGAACTTGCACAAAAATTCACGAGAATCGAGGTATAGAGGAGAACAGCGGGACAGCGGGACATCCGGTCCGCACAACTAGACATACCTACGTAAACGATTTTCGGCCCAAATGAAGACCTCTGCGGAACGATTTTTGACTTTCGAGCGCTCGAAAATCAAATAAAAGTAAATACGTTTGTAGTGTCAAAATGGCTGGCACTTACTTTCTACCAATAGAATTTAATACGAGTGGTCAATACCACTCGTTTTTAAATTTTCTATCGCTATTTCAAAATAGCATTTCATAATTTTTCTCAGTTTTCGAGTGAAAGAGTCGAGCGCTCGAAAGTCAAAAATCGGTCCCCTGATCCCTGAAGCAAGGAATTAACTTCGTTCGCTTCGCTCATTCGTTCGGTAAGCTGTCGAGTATTTCGTAGGTACTGTGTAAGATACTGCCCCGTTGAATTGAAACCATACTTAATTGACACGTGATAGACAATGCTGGTTTTAAATTAAATCGATTGAATGAATATGAAGAATAGCCGAGATGTGTTGAAGATATCAGTCATCACAATTGTTTTGCAATGTTATTGTATTATACTACAATTGAACGTATAACGGCTATAGAAACAGGACGTGAAGATGTCGAATAGTCAGGCCAGGTTTCTTAGATTCGAATATAACTTGCACCCTTGGGAGATTTAACTTTAATGTGGCTTTCGCAGTAGAGAGGCTTGGGCCGTGGGGTCCAGACGCCCAGAAATTATACCGGGACCTAAAAAAAATGTGCAAGTAATCAGGAGCATAATTCTATAACACGCTGGATCTACACAGGACGCAAGCAGATTATAGCCCATATCCAATCCGAAGGTACATTCCATATTCTTACTGGTAAATGAAACGAATGGTTCTACTCTCTCTTCAAGAACTCACTTCAAGACTGCCTTCCAAACTGCCTAGTACCGCGAACGTGGTCCCCTTATATACCCCTTACCGAAGTTTCTAGTCCTTAATTTCGATCTTCATTTCGTTGTTCATTTCATTACTCACTTGTTTTGAGTAGCATGGGCTTTTCCAGATAAACGTGCTACGTCCACGTTTCTCGAATATTCCAAGCCCATACATTCGTCTATAAATTTCCTTAAGCATCGAATGTTCTATTCGCTTACCCTTTCTAGAACATTCCATGCTACTTGGCGTTTTGAAAATGTACTCACCATTCATTAAAAACATACAAAAAGTGCATGTCGGTCGCTGGACTCGAACCCGGGCACATCGGCTCTTCGACCGCCGTTTGTACCGCTGGGCTACAGATGTCTTAGTCGACACAGCGAATTTTGAAACACCTTGACGGTGAGTCACTATGCCAACAAAACTGTTATTGACCCCGCCGTCGTAACATTGCCCTCCGCTAAGTCATGCTCGTCCCGAGCATCATTCAAACCGTGATACCGTGCTAGGTTGTCGTAGTACGGTGGATTCCTTATCACCGTACATGGTCTCTTCCAAGGTGGCTTCTTTTTGCGTCGTACTGGGTGGTAAAGCCAGATCAATGTCCCTTTACGCCTGTCTCTGTATCTCGCCTTCAGCACTTCCAATAATTGGCCATATCCTGTACCGTGATTGACAGTTTCTATCAAAGCCAGGTCCCAGTGTCCAACAGTCAAGGAGGCTGCTGCCTGTTTGCTGCACCATCCATTGGCATCGGTGATCTTCCCGAACTGCATTCTATAGGCAGTCCAGAATAAACGACGGTTGGACTGCGGTACTCTGGGCTTCTCTACAGACGTTGAAATGATGGAAACACTGATACCAGCCCTGGACTCTGAAGTATCCCTTGCTACTTCATCCACAACAACAACAACATCTACGTTTTGCTCAACATCGTCCACCTTACTAGCAGCGCCGTGCAACTGCTCAACATCAACGTCCACCATTTCTTCTACGTCGTCCATCGGTTCCACAACTTCGTCCGCCTTCTCAGTTAAGTCGTCCACCTGGTCAACTTCACCGTGTCCAATAGCATCGTCGACCTGTCCCTCAACGTCGTCCACCTGTTCAACAACTTCGTCTATCTTTTCTACAACGCCTTCCATTTCCACCTTGCAAGAATCACGTGCTTGTTTCCATTCTCGACACCAACTAAGCTGTCGATACATGACTTCAGTAATACCCTTAACTAGTAACTCGGATTGCCGTTCGGCCTCCTCCGCCCGCTCTTTCCGGGCTCGTTCTGCCTGCTGTTCTAGGAGGCGGCGAGTCTCTTCCGCTTGCCGCTCCCAGGTTTGTTCCGCCTGCTGTTCCAGGAGGCGGCGAGTCTCTTCCGCTTGCTCTTTACTTGCCTCTTTAGCTTCCGCTGCTTGCCGCTCCATCATCAATTTCATAGATGCTAATAACGCTGCAAAGTCAGCTTGCCCTGATGCTGGGCTAGCTACTTGAGTCCCTTCCGACTCAGTAACAACTTGACTGGAAGTCGACGCGGCTGCCTGGCCACGCGTCATGACTCCTTCTCCACCGTCGTGTTCTATTAAAGGTGGCATAATTGCTCTCTATCCCACTTCTGACACCAAATGTTACGAGCGTGGGGGGGTAGGATAGAGTTAAACACCTTTTAACACGACAATAGATTTATTCTGCGATTTACACAGGGTAAAGTCCTCTGAGTCCACATGTACTAACGCTGACAACTCAATTAACTCACACAAGTGACTGAGTTCGCGCCTACTAGTACTGACACAGCTACACTTTACTGTTACGCACTAGACCACTTCATTAATCACAACTTTCCACTGTACTTCTTCAACCAGTTCTCACCCGATACTACTCCCTTAGTATCCCATTCTGAGAACTCCACTCTGAAGACTCCACTCAACCCTGACTCCTCTCAGGACTGGCTCCAAGTCTCCTCTTCAAGAACTCACTTCAAGACTGCCTTCCAAACTGCCTAGTACCGCGAACGTGGTCCCCTTATATACCCCTTACCGAAGTTTCTAGTCCTTAATTTCGTTGTTCATTTCATTACTCACTTGTTTTGAGTAGCATGGGCTTTTCCAGATAAACGTGCTACGTCCACGTTTCTCGAATATTCCAAGCCCATACATTCGTCTATAAATTTCCTTAAGCATCGAATGTTCTATTCGCTTACCCTTTCTAGAACATTCCATGCTACTTGGCGTTTTGAAAATGTACTCACCATTCATTAAAAACATACAAAAAGTGCATGTCGGTCGCTGGACTCGAACCCGGGCACATCGGCTCTTCGACCGCCGTTTGTACCGCTGGGCTACAGATGTCTTAGTCGACACAGCGAATTTTGAAACACCTTGACGGTGAGTCACTATGCCAACAAAACTGTTATTGACCCCGCCGTCGTAACACTATTAATAGGTATACCAATCCTGAGGAAGAAGCTGTACCTCGTACCTGTATCGGATTAGTGTGCCGTCATTAAATATTTATAAATAAATAATAAATAAATAATAAATATTAAGGGACAATCTTACACAAATCGACCTAGTCCCATAGTAAGCTCAGTAAGGCTTGTGTTATGGGTACTAGACGACGATATATATAATAGATATAAATACTTAAATACATAGAAAACTTCCATGACTCAGAAACAAAAATATTCATGCTCATCACACAAATATTTGCCCTTACCGGGATTCGAACCCAGGACCTTCAGCTTCGTAGGCAGCGTCACTACCCACTAGGCTAACCGGTCGTCATTGCGTCAAAATTATAATTTTCAGGATAGGTATATGGTACTTATCACCAATACTCATCAGTGTCCTTCCTTTTCTACGCCCTCGCGCTTCTAAATTGCATATTCATACAACATGCTCAAATAGAATTGTCACCAAAGTAAAGTTGATTGTTAAGGAACGTCTTGGTGAAGTTACAGAATATCACTTTGAAGTAAGTACGTAAGGCATACCAGAACATTAGTGGGTAAGTAATGATTGGTATAACAACATTTGATATAGCCCAACGCATGATACCTATGAAGACACCAATTTCTTTATTTATGGTGCCTTATGATTTGACGCGTTTTTCTGCGGAAACTAACTGACTTTTAATGGAAACGTCTGCTAACGAAATTTCAAATTCCAATCAACGTGAAAAAATTTTTTTTTATACTTATTAGAATTTGACTGTTATGTTATACTTTCAGTTCTTACACGCAGTAAAATATAAACACAAAAAGTGTATACGTGAATAGGTACGAGTATTACTGAATAAATGACAACATATAAAATGTTATGAGACGCACCCAACATTTGTATACCTAGTTAACATTTGTACAGCTATATTATCCTAAGCACACCTCACATACGGAAGCTAGGCATTCTAATTGACATTTCACTCCTTCCTGCCGGCGGGCGCCGCGCCGCCGACCTTTCCGTGCTAACTCCGTATAAATTCCTCACTTGTTCCTACCTTCTGGCATGAGACGGGCTAGAATGCCGGTGGCCATGAATTGTGCATGCTCACGATGTGGGAGACACTGATTCGAATTTGATTGACGCGCGTTTGGTATGTTGCGACGAATCGTAAGTTTTTCAGCATAGCTCACACTTACATACCTGCTGGTAAGAGACGAATGCTTTATGTCTGATATAAACGCAATCTAGTTGGCAGCAGAGGTATTTGTACGTATTATATGTTAGTGTTAAGTGAAACGCAAACGACTATAATCCTTATTACGCGGTACACCAAATAATTCCGAAGAGTCGTCCGAAAACATATACTTTTTCCGAAATCCATGTTCCACTGAAGAAGCTTCTTAAAGTGTTTTCCATTCCCCTTATGCCGGCTGTATACATTGGGCCAACGTTGGCGCGTGGCAGGAGGCAGCTATGTAAACGAAAGAGATTGAGTTATAGCCCTCTCCCTCTAACGCATAGCTGCCTTCTGCTCACGCGCCAACGTTGGCCCAGTGTGTACAGCACGCTTTAGGCGTTCGTGACATGATTGCTTGGTCTCCATGGCCACCTCGTTCATTCTTAACGTAGGCAGGTACATAGGTATAGACACATAACATGGATAAGACTCGAGATTCCGGGACTCGTATTATTTCACAAAAAAAAATCCTGACGTCAATAATTAGATAATATAAGAAAACGCAAAATAAAAGATTTTGTCATTGTAAATACATCGTTTATACTCGTTCACGTGCATAACGTCAATAGCCGTCGCGACACATAACGCTTAACTGCAAGTTAATTGAGTCCTTCACGTGAACGTGTTAACATTACTTTCGTTTAACAGTTACAAGTAGCAAGTTTAAGTGTAGTCCGGCAAACCAAATGTAATATGAAAATGATGTAGGTAATATGCAGGTAATTATGAATTTTAAACTTCATATGAAATCGCGGGGTTAAAAGCTATATCCATACTAAGCTTACGCACCGAAGTCCCGCGAAATGGCACTACCTAATCGGATCACTGCACATGAAACATACGATTTTTTTTCAACATATTCTTCAATTGGGGTCCGCGGTATTTTTGAAATTCTGAAAGTGGTCCATGGCTAACAAAAGTTTAAGGACTGAAATAATTTTTGATTTTATAGGTTTTAATACTAACCTAACCTACCTAACCTATTTACATGTATAGTCAATTCAATCATCTGCGTCCACATTTTCGTATAGCGGAAAATGATGTTCGGAATTATGAAATTTCGGAATAATGATAGTGTCGGACAAATGACTCTTCGGAATTTTTCTGTGTTCCCGTATTATGACGTGGTCAAAGAGGGGATATGAATTTATTAAATTTTGAATTCATTTTATCATTGTAAGAATTAACTATTGTTCGTGGATTTGGAATACGTTGTTTTTTTATTTTGTTGACTCTAGTCTCACCTGGTGTTAAGCGAAGACAGAGCCTGAGATGAAAGTCACTGGTTCAGTAATAACCAATTCACTCTTGTTTTGAAGGTACCTAGATTGTAAGGCAGGAAATACATACGGCGAGAGCGAATTCCATTCCTAAGCAGTAACACTGAATATTGATGGAAGCACTTAATTTGATTAAATATACGTAGTCGTGACACCCAAGCGTGACGCATGAGGTAATTGCAATGAGGTAATGAGGCTCGTGAGTGCAGTGAAGAATATGCCTCATAAGACAAAATGGTCGATGAACCGTATTTCAATCGGTTAAGAATCATATTTGCGTGGCAAACTAATGAAGTTTAAAAGATGTTGAACGTGAGCCGTATACCTCGACAGTTGTTAGTAAAATACGAAGGTTGAAGTCTGGACAACGTAACTTACCTATCATTGAAGTATCATAATATGATGATTAGTTTATAATTCGATTGTCAGTCGATTGACTGATTCTCAAAGCATTAAAATCAAGTATGCCGTAGCTTGGGAAAGATGTCAAAAAAGTTCCCGCATTTAAGACAAATACCTACCTATTTTACACAATTTGTATACCACGATGGTAGCAAACAAGCATACGGCCTGCCAGGTGGAAAGCGGACACTGTAGCCTACGGACGCTTACGAATTCAACGGGGTCTTAGGTCTGAAGTTGTATGAGAAATATAGATACCTATTTAATAGCCATGCAATATTGTCATTGCTATAGCTTTGCACGAGTCAAGAAAGTATGGAATGTTGTTATTACACTTTGCAAGGTCCAAAAGTTACCCGTCGATATATGTATTGTATGTTTATGTTTATAATTACTCGTTTTAAAACACGTTCCAGCACTTGACCCTGTATACTAAACACTAATCTACCTTGGCTAATAAATGATATTTAACGGCAAGATTGCTAGCTCGTCCTATGTCGTGATATAATTGACGATTTCCCACAAATTATATATTGAAACCGGGAATCAATGCGGCTAGCGATTCCGGAGTTGTGTCCGGTGGTCATCGTAACATGTAAGATTAACATAGCGCAGCTGGATATTTTATAAAATACAATACTTACTATAATTACAAATAAATTATACAATTAACAACGACATACAGAATAAAAGAACTTCGAGCATACTTTTATATTTAGGGTGCTAGCTGAAAATCAGCGCTGTAGGTGTTTGCCAACTCAGCATAATGCTGAGCCAGTGTCCGGTTCACTGACGCAGAAATATACTGCGTGTTTTAAGTGTTTTTGTTTATTTTATTGTTTAATATGTGTGTCCTGTGTGTTTGTTAATAAATGTGTCTTTCATTCATCACCGATAAGTTTGAACTTGTAGTTCTGAGGGGCAATCACGTAACGTTTCCAACGCGCGTTAGGACAGACCAACTGACATTTTTCCGTATAAAAATTGACATTTAGATCAACCTAACGGTAAAATTAACTAAACAAAACATGAGATTTAAAAACAGGCTGATACCCTTAGCGCGGACCCGAGCCTAAGCATACGATGATTTAAACTTAGGTTCACTAATTTACTGTAAACTGCTATACGACTAAAAATAATGTAATGTAAACGTCCTAGTCCTCGACATTGCACTAGTGTATGACATGAACACTTTATGTCAAAGTGACATGGCTTAAATTACAATGAAGAAATATCCTCTTAGTTCGAATTAAACCCATATTGCTTTGACATAAAGTTATACTAAAAACTATGGACATGTTTCCGAAATAATTTTTTTATTTTTTTATTTATTTATTTCCAAATACAAGTTACATGATAAATTACAAATATACACTCGCCAAACTATTAAGTTTGATGGCGAGACGCGCTCATTTACTACAACTATTGTAACTTAACCTAATTTGCTTTTATTACTAACCTAATCTCTTCTCTAAACTTTTTACAGATTTAGGTAGAATGGCAATTAAAAATATTAGTAATAATAAAATACCGTATTATGGCTCGACCTCCGGCGACAGTGGACGACAACAGCTTACCTAACTAGTTACTATGTAGGCACAGGTATCCTATCCACAGAGTAAATAAGTAGGACTACCTTCTTATTTACTCTGTGGATGTCCATCTGTTGACATCGACTTGTCGTTAAGGAGCAAGTCCTTTAATCTTGATTTTAAAATAGATTTACTTAATTTAGGAGTTTGTCTTAATATACTAATCTGATTGAAAGTTTTTGGTACTATGAAGTTTGATACTCTTTGCCCATAATAGTTTTTAGCCCTAGGTTGTACAAGTTTTTTTTCCCTTACACTTTTAGTGCTATAAGTATTTGTAACACTGAGTTTATGCTCATCGGAATAGTAGTGCTCCAAAGCAATCAAATACTTAGTCTTACCATCTACTGGTAGAATTTTACAGATGGGAAATAGTTTGTCATATTGCTTATTACACTTTTACTTTTCTTTTTTACTAACTAGGAACTTAATCAGTCTTGTTTGTAGTTGTTTAATGTCTCTGATGTAGGTGACAAAAGTTCGTCCATAAACAATGAGCCCGTAACTGATGAGTGAGTCAGCCAGTGCGTAATACACAATCCTTAATGTATTTTTATTTATTGATCTATTTAGTTGGTAAAATTTCCCTAACACAGACCTCAGCCTATTACACACATTGTTTACATGTGGTTTCCAGTTGAAATTTGTATCAATAGTTAAGCCTAAGTATTTAAATGTCCTAACATACTCCAATTTGGTGCATCTACAGTTAGTTTTATCAGCATGCAAGCAATCGTATGTGTGTCCTATTATATCTAAGTTCTCCTTTGTGAGTGATTTGAATATGAATTTAAATAAAGTGCCCCCGTCATACACTAATATAGTACAACGTGGGACTAATAAAAACCCCTTAATTTTATGTTGAACGCGACGATGAATTTACTGTAGTTTTCGGTCCGGGGCCTCAGCCGAATCTCAGCTGAGCGAGAAAGCGCAAAGCAACCTTGACGCCAACGGCCGACCTACAATCGGCATCGAACTGTACTCGATACTATCTCGCGAGCGACAGTGCTAATCTGAGAATGTATTCATCACATTTTAATGACAGCTTGCATCTTGTGATATAAAAGAAAAAAAAATGGAGTAAAATATAACATCATCATCATCACATCAGCCAAAAGACGTCCACTGCTGTCCCCCAAAGAGTGCCAGAGTGACCGGGGCTGCGCCACCCGCATCCAACGGACTCAAATAGAAAGTAAGTACATGAATGTAAATAACTACAACATAAATCCATGATAAGTTTCTAGAACGATATAAATATAAGTATTCCTTTGCTATTACGCAACACAACGATCAGACCCCGTATCATGGTCGGCCTTATCACACGATAAGTGACAAGGTAGAGCGTCCGTCACTGGCTGACACCGTTAGATAGAACGAGACGACGCTCTTATCTTGTCACTTATCGCGTGATAAGGCCGACCATGATACGGGGTCTGGTTTATTAGAATGAGATGACCCTACCAACTTGCGAATTTTTACATGCATCAATGTTCCCACGCAAGGATGTCAGCGAAGGAATGTATTGTTCGAGATACTACAGAATTACACCAAAATGGATGCCACTCAGCATATGCCAAATGATATGGTCTACGACTATACAACGTGTTCCCGCCAATTTCCGTTAATTGAAAGGGGGCATAGCTTAGGTCAAATAAAGGTAATTTCTCCAAGACACCAGTATCTTAACTCTTACTGTTATCAAGATATTCAACATTTTAATTTAATCAGTTATGCAACTTTAACCAGTGTAAACGGTTTTTTGACGTGCATGTCATGTGATGTCATTTGAACATTATCACATTTGACACTAACTTTTCATTAACCCTTGTACAATAACCGTTAATGCTAAATTTAATTATTTTGTATGAAAATCGAAAAAAAAACTTTTTTTTTTTTTTTTGAAAAACTAATTATGCTACTTTGTTTCGGTGAATGGACTCTGCAATATGCCGAAGTTCAAGGAAATTCAGAAAAACACCCTGTATAACAGATTATATGTAAATCGCCATGTCACCAGTTACCATTCGAACGTTGTAAATACGGCCACTGTTTGTTACCAGCCAACGAGAATACCAAAATTCCTAACAAAGATTAGGTGTCTGATAGTTTGATTATATTTAAAGCGATATAAGACCGCCTGTGTTACGAGTAGGTACCATCATTTATTTTGTCAACTCTTGACCTACCCCGCCAACGTATAGATATCAATGCATACCTTTATGATATACGAAGCAAGAATGTAAAAATTGCAGGCCCTAGCACGATAGGTTTTATCATCACGTTTTACGTGACGTTTAAGTACATATTTACCGTAAAGCGTGACGATATAACCTATCAAGCTAGCTAGCTGGGTAGATCCTTATAAAAAGTTACGAAGATTTTCAGAAAACTTTCACGAGTTTGGAATTCAGGAATTTCCACGTTAGACGATTACCGATGTTGTCAACAACTCTCTTTTTAAAGGAGTTTTTTGTATGGGACTTGGGGAGTTTTGTACCTGTTTGAGCAAAAACTTTTCTGTCCATATTGACAGATTTAACTATCTATTTACGCAATGTCATGATTTACAAAAGTCCTATCGTTTAGAATACAAAAACGAAGCGTTAACAAAGAGCTTCCTTTAAGCTTCGAATGAAGCCAGCTTCGGCCATTCACAAAGCTTACCCGCTGCGGCGCAGGTAAACCATTCTGACCAACCTGTGAATGTTAGTCCACCTTATAGAACACCGCAGCCGCAATAAGGGTGCAACATATCGGATTTTTAATTAGGCGAACTAACTTGACAGCTGAAAATGTTGTCAGACATAGGAAAAAATAAATAGTGATAGGTTTATGTCGATACAAATATGTCGATATAACGTTGTACCTACTATAAATCTGATTGTATTTTATCAAGTAATCATACTGAAGTATGGAAAAGGTTTTATATAATTAGAAAATAATCATATTTTAGACCTCTTGCATACCTACATTCATCACCCTCCTAGCGTTATTCCCGGTTGTGCCCCTAAAGAAGCCCGGGGTCCGCTTTGACACCTAATCTCATGATTCGGCATAGGCACTAGTTTTACGAAAGCGACTGCCATCTGACCTTCTAACCCAGAGGGAAAACTAGACCTTATTGGGATTAGACCGGTTTCCTCACGGTATACAATGTATATATCTATTTTATGTTAATAACTTTACCAGAATCCCTATTTAAACTGTAAAAATAAATATGTCTACATACGGAATTTGAATTCATAAAGTAGGAACCTACCTTGCATAGTCCTTCCACCAACCGTGTCAGTAGTAGAAAAGCCGAAAATACTTACTCATCTATAATTATGTTTATACTGAAACTAAGTAAGAAAAAAATATAATTAGTCTCTCAGCTGCCTTCCAGTGACACGGATGGTGGATCAGCCTATATACATCTTATTCGTATTGGCAAATAATAGCTCAAAGAACTTCAGAAACCAAATTCTATCAAGCTATTATTTAAATAACTTTTACACAAGTAACAAGAATGATAACAACACTAGTATACAAAACAAACTGCTTTACTAAACCTCTTTTAGGAACTGTTTTTTTATATATCGATATTAACAGCACAAGCGAAACTGTGGCAACATTCGTGTGCAATGAACTGTCAAGTTAGTTCGCCTAATTAAAAATCCGATTTACACTGCAGACTGGTTTACGTCAAATATGCATTATTTCCAAACAGACCTACGATGACAGACAGACACACAGATACACATGAAAGAAAGAAAGAAAGATACATTTATTCACACACACAGGACACATATTAAACAACAAAATCAAAAAACAGATAAAACATGTTAAACTTACCCCTCGTTTTTATCGGGGGTTAAAAACGTACGTATACAGATAACATATGTTAAACTTACCCCCCTCGTTTTTATCGGGGGTTAAAAACGTACGTAAACAGATAAAACATGTTAAACTTACCCCCCTCGTTTTTTATCGGGGGTTAAAAACGTACGTAAACAGATAAAACATGTTAAACTTACCCCCCTCGTTTTTATCGGGGGTTAAAAACGTACGTAAACAGATAAAACATGTTAAACTTACCCCCCTCGTTTTTATCGGGGGTTAAAAACGTACGTAAACAGATAAAACATGTTAAACTTACCCCCCTCGTTTTTATCGGGGGTTAAAAACGTACGTATACAAGTATTTTTCGGGTCAATGTATCCATTTTTATGATAAATTACCTAACGAAATTTGGCTCTACCCTTTCCAGCTCTTAAAAATTACTTTAAAAAAAACATTGATTTCAAAGGCTTATTACAGGGTTGAGGACTATCTCACTGACAGAAATGCATGGCCTAAACCAGAGCCCAAAATTGCTTAATCATTCATATAGCTCATTCGGACATGTGTTCTTGTAGTTCAAGTTTCAACGCATTATGATGTTTTTTTTTCTTTGGATTCATCTTCAGTTTTACTTATACTACTAAGTAGGTTAAGAACTATCATTGTAATAAGCTTTTTTTGGCAAAAGTGGCTGACTGTTGAATTTGTTTCGGCGTTTCTTCTTAACAGTGGTCTTCTTTTTCAGAAACGCTAGTAGTATTTTGACTTGTAAAAGTGCCATTACGACCTACTTGCAGAATAAAATTCATTTATTTATTTTCATCACACTTGCTCGAAAAGGCATTCATAATGCGCAGACATACAGAGCTGTAATAGCCTGTGTTACGCCCACTGGCGTAGTGGTTTTTTTCTTAAATTGAATCTGTCACTCATGCAGCAGTTACAAAGCAAAGAGGTTTTATATCAAATACGATGTCTGAAAATGTATTTATAAATAAATTTAAACTTAAAAAACTACTTAAACATGTTTAACTGAATTATTTACAGATTTAATATGTAGTTATTTAGTGTCTATGTAAAATGTTTTTAAGTGTTTTCAAATCGTGGCTGTATACCGAAGGGTCTTTGCCATACGCGCCTCACGTCAAATTCAACAAAATGGACGACTGACATGTTGCAGTTTTTTATTACGATTTGTATTCATTTCATCTAAAATGTATTTGTTTCCTCGCAAATGTGATGAAAAACATTGTGTATAACACGGGCGTAAGAATATTGCAAACTCTGATAGACTCTTGTTCGCAATATTCCACTTACACCCCTCGTTAAACAATGTACTATTATTTACGCTTTGTGAATAGGTATAAAGTCTTATCAGATATCAAAGCCCTACAATGGAGGAACGCTTCCTGGATGCAAACGGGTTAACAGCATCGTCGTTCTTCCAAGTTGAGTACCTTCGTACGGGTTCCACACGCACGGTTTAGAACCTGCTCGCTTTGAAATGAGCACTTCGCTTCCATTCATGCATTGAGTGTCTAAAGCGGCTCACCCCGCCGATCACCCGTCACGAAACTAGCCCTCTACCTACGCTTAGTTTGAACGCATTGAGGTGTCAAGATATCATCATCATCATATCAGCCGAAAGACGTCCACTGCTGGACATAGGCCTCCCCCAAAGAGAGCCAAACTGACCGGTCCTGCGCCACCCGTATCCAGCGGACTCCAGCAACCTTTACCAGGTCATCAGTCCACCTTGCGGGGGGCCTACCCACGCCGCGCCTTCCGGTACGTGGTCGCCACTCGAGAACCTTTCCGCCCCACTGCCATCGGTTCTACGTGCTATGTGCGTCGCGATATACCTACCGCTTCTCAATCTTCTATGTCTCAGTGAAAACCACGTAAAATATTAGAAATTCCCCTCGGAAAGGACTACTAAGGTGTCAATTTGACCGTTCCAAAACGAAACGTTCAACTTGAGAATACAAGTCATTCTGGTTTTTTTTTAATCTTTATTTAAACGCATAGGTATAATACCTAATTAAATCTACCGGCCTAGTCAGTTCGATATATAACCGGTATCATCAACATTAATAGTCAGAATTATCTAACAGTCCCTTAGAGAACGTGATATCACATATATATAATAAAATAAAAATTTCGCCTTAATTGAAGACGGTTTGCTATTCGATATTCGACGAATAGCCACAGATGATCTCACGAAGTACAAGGAAACTAATAACTTAACCTCGACAATGGGCAGATATCATCTACAGACTTTTCAATTTAACTCTTTGATTTATTAAAGGTGTGTTCCCAGCTCCCAGCATTTCAGGCCACGAGAAAGTAAAATACACAAAAAAGCAGTGTGACTGGTTTCTCCCGCCAAAACTGAGAGCACTGACCGATTGACATTCGATTGGGCTCACAACGCGACACCTTGCCATCGACAAGATGATGAAATAGCTTTTTTTTAGGTTGCTTATGTTGGCAGTTACGAATGCCGAATTTACATTTAAATCGAAATCTTGCATTATTTATAAGACGTAAAGTACTTTTATAGGTTGGTTCTGGTTTTGTGAACGCCTTTTTTAAGAGATTTTCGGTATTACAATGTTAATAAATGCGAGAAAGCTTTTACAGTTGCTGTGTTACAGTATGCAGAGAGACAGTGCAGGGCTGTGCGGGGTGTGTGTTTCAGTGTATGTTCCTGGGAAAATATCTACAAAAAAATCGATCTCACCGCAGGTTGAGTATACCTACACTTTGCATTTTAGAGCTACGCCGAACAACAAAACCTGCAACCGTTCCGACACTTCAGGAGGCCGACAATTTTCCTTTGAATAAATTATAGTCGACCGTGAGTGACGACCGGTTAGTCTAGTGGGTAGTGACGCTGCCTACGAAGCTGAAGGTCCTGGGTTCGAATCCCGGTAAGGACACAAATATTTGTGTGATGAGCATGAATATTTGTTTCTGAGTCATGGATGTTTTCTATGTATTTAAGTATTTCTATCTGTTAAATATATCGTCGTCTAGTACCCATAACACAAGCCTTATTGAGCTTACTATGGGACTAGGTCGATTTGTGTAAGATTGTCGCCTAATATTTATTTATTATTTATATATTTATTTATTATTTATTTATAGTGCTTGAAATGTTCTTTGTTTATTTTGTGGATTGAGTATATTTCGGCATGGCCTCCCAACTCGAACAACGTATAATTGTTACTAAAAAGAACTCATAGATGGGCGACACAGGTACCGAGCGAAACATTTGAACCAGTAATCGTGAAGATAGAATTATTTTTACACCTTAATAAATTCAACGTACCTTAATTATATCATAAACATCCTTCCGTATATAAAATAAAGGTATATTTTATAAGTTTAGTAAATGCAATAAAATTGGTACTAAATTTATGTAACTGACATACGTGTGAGTTTTCTATGTATTATTGGGTACTGTCACTAGATGGCGCCATCACGAGTCGCGAAAGTTCTATGGAACCACAGGCTCCAATCGTTTGGTTATGTATATTTTTGTGTGATGTGTAATATTGTCTCGAAAATACTACTTTTATATCAAAACAATCAAAAATACTCTATTTGTTGCCCGGGAAGTCAATGCCATCTGGTGATATCTCAATGTATTACTAAAACTATCAGGTAGGCTGACAGCGTCATAGCCGTGGTAGCTCGGATACTGCATCTACTGGTGTAGCTAAGAGACTAAAATTGTATACAGAATTGCCTACATTAGGACGGTACGCTTTTGCTCTATGAGATTGGGTATCTGTACTTGTATTATTTGATCTGTGATTTCGGCTTCCTTGCCTACACCTCTTTTTTGTCTATTGCAAAGAACGGAGGGAAGCCCGCGGCAGAAAGTCCATTTCAAGCGCAGGTGAAGGAATTTTTGAAATCGAATAAGTGGTTACGGAGTTTACCCGTTATCTACAAACTAATAAACTTGAAAACTTACAATCTCACAGACATTTCCTCTTTAAATATAATATTAGTATAGATTACGTTGTCATACAAGTTAATGTTTTAAAAACAAGGAATCGGAACAATTTCCCATTTAATAGTTAAGATTATTTTCGTTCACATATGTACACCATACACGTCGCATAGTTCGATTTCATGAATGAAAGAGCCATAGGCCTACCAGCCACGAATCATATTGTCTGCCAAAAAGGGCGTATATTTGTGTCAAGAACAATTAGTTACATATCGACACGTTATAAAAATAATCTAATAATTTATTCCGTATGAGGTCATTTTGTTAGACCGTACATCTTTAGGGTAAATGATGATGACTGATTTGAAGGTATATTATAATTGTATAATCATTGGAAGGCTGTATAGGCTTTACTGGTTGCTTATTGGTTGCGGTGGCTTTAAAGGCTGTGAGCCTTTTCTGGTTGATGAATGCGAACGGCAGAAAAGAACACATCTCTGCACGCCTAGCAGCGCCTAGTAGCTGCAGCGCGCGAGCTCTCTCTATTTTTCTCGCACTATCCGTCCCTATCTTATTAGAAAACTTAGAAAGAGACGTATTGTGCGAGAAAGATCGAGAGAGCTCGCGCGCCGCGTTGTGATAGCCGTGCTGGTGTTTATTCAAATTATGACAACAAACGACAGAGACGCAGCCATAGTTATATCTATTGTTTATCCATTCCAACAATAGCTAACGTCTCGGTCGGTTGTTGTGATAAATTGCTAAGTTTGTATCAGTTTTTTTATTCAATACTAGCTTCCGCCCGCGACTTCGTCTGCGTGGGCCCGGGATAAAAACTATCCTATATTTTAATCCAGGCTATAAACTATCTTCGTGCAAAATTTCATTCAAATCGGTTAAGCCGTTTAAGCGTGATTGAGTAACAAACATCCAAACATCTAAACATCCAAACATCTAAACTTTCGCATTTATAATATTATAGTACGAAGTGCAAGTTGAGTGCTTGTCTATACTTTTCTATATGTCTAACACTATTTGCTTACGCCATTTTTAAATGTCTAAAACCGATATGATAACCAGATGGTTAAAAAATCAATAAAGGCGAAAGTAAAACTCAATATTGCTATTTGCAATCGCGTTTAAAATAGGCATTCAATTAAATAACGATCGCTTTAACTCCTATCTTATCCCATTTTACAATAGCGAAAGCAAACTTAACGCATTGAAAATAAAGTTGGTATTTCGTGTACGTTGCTATAGATATATGAGGTTGCTTGTAAATGTGTTTGCCTTGGCTTATTTAGAAGAAAGTTCGCAAACAGCGGTTTCGGCAAAGAATGCCGATTATTCCGGTACTGGGTGTCCAATGTCGTAATGCTGTTGAGAATGTGCACATATCAGTAGGTACTTCGAGTAATAAAAATCGTAAGTTGTTCCAAGTGCGGTAAAGATAAGGCTTTTTAGTTTGACATAAAGGAAAGTGTCGTGTAGATAAAAACAGCTGGTTAACGCGAATGTAGGAAGGCCTCAAAATGTTGGTTTGCGCACTCGCTATGTTAGCTCAATATGCTTTGCTTTTCGCCGTACTAGGTATGGTTCTCAAAAAGTGAACAATGATGGTCTAGATTAATGTACTATTTTGATTATTTTACGGCAAGAACTGTCTAAACATCTCATATATAGTTCAGAAGCGGATTATTAGTTGAAAACACTCTTTTTTTTGACACCTATATTTTTTGTCCTAAAGTAACGTTAACGATATTTTTTCCACAATTTTGGGTTGCTTATAGTTTCAGCCAAGCCTTTAAAAATTACATTATCACCAAATCGCGCGAGAGTTAAGTCTATAGCTATAGCTTATAGACGCCCTTTTAATTTATGTTCACATTGCCAACTTACGAGACAAAATCCGGTTATTTTATGGGTATGGGCGGCGTTAGGAAGAGAAAACGAAATAGCAATGAAATGAAGCAGCGGTTTGACGTAACCTCCTCAGACATGTCAAGTTGAATCACGCAGGGAGGTAACTCCTCAAGACTTCAATTAGCAGTGTACATTTTTACTTTATACATCAGTCTTCTTCTGCCTCGTTCCCTCACTACTGAAGGCGACCACATCCGTTGTGCCTCCAAAAGGTGCGGTCACTGCCACCTTTAATTTCCTTGTGCGTAGCGGCGTAAAGCGGTTATTACATTGTCCAGAATTCAGTCGTCCTAACTAGGATTCCGGAAGGTGTAATCGCAGTTAGCAATTAAGCATCCTAAAACGTATCCAATCTAGGACGCAGCAGGATGGTTCCGGACGAACTGAATCACCTAGCATCCTAGGTAGGACGCTGTTTAGGACAGTGTAATAATATTTACCCAAGTCAGTCGGCTCGCGTCAGCGGCAGCGAACAGACGGGCTACCGCGAAGTGAAAACGAACTTCGTCCGAGTATCTCCTTCTCCGTCGCTCGAACTTGCAAGTGCAACAGAGAGGGAGATACACGAACGAAATTCGTTTTCGTTTCGCGGTAACCCCTCAGATGCCCGAAACGTCAAAATGTCAAATGAAAAACAAACTATCGTAGCCATTCTGGAACTATATCGAGACATGCCCGATTTGTGGGACAAGAATGACAAAAACTCCTCCTCCGGTTCCAATACACTCGCGTAATGTTAAAACCCGTTAATCTATTCCTTAATAGTAAATAGTCATTTACCCATGTTTTTTTTTTTCTTTTTTTTATTGACATGGTTGCTACTGCCAAGGCCAATTTTCTGTTGTTTTGATAATATCGGCGGCATCGCTTACGTTACGCCACATCTAACGCCCTCGCTCACTAGAACGGAACTTATTCAGTGACTGAATTGTCTTTTTATTCCCTCCCTCGCTTCCTAGTTAGGACGACTGAATTCTGGATAATGTAATAACCGCTTAAGCGAGGTCTAAGCACGCCTAAGTGCAAAAATACCCGTTCGTCTAAACCCACCTTTAAGGTGTAATTGACTGACGCACGTGCGGCTGATGCGACAATAGTCAGTGTATGAAAATGTATGACGTATGACACCGCTTCCGAAGTCTGCGACGGATGCAGCGATTACATACACTACGTACATGACTATTGTCGTAAATCGCGCGCAGCCGCGATCGGCCGCGATGCACGGAATTATACCTTTAGTAATTTGCGTACGCCGTTCGGTTTCCGGGTAGAAGTGGGTACGCCGAAATCACGAGATCGTGTTAAGCATTGCAGCGGGTGTCGTAACTGCAATTGCAGAGAATTGGCGCGATAGTACTTTACTGTATTTTACAATTTAACCCTGTTTTTTAACTGACTGGGAAAATACTTAATTATTTAAAAAAAACTTCTTCTTCTTGAATTTAAGAGCTGCTCTTGTCGGTGGAGCAACTTCCACGATTCCCTCTCCAGAGCCTTCTCTTTAACAGCCTGGTACGACATGACGTTTACTTTCTCCTTCACTTGGTCCATAAACGTTCTTCGCGGTCTCCCTCTCTTCCGTTTCCCCTCGATTTTCCCTTCTACTATAGTCTTTATGAAATTGTCGTGTCGTAACAGGTGCCCCAACATCTTTCCTCTTCTATTCTCGACACATTTCAGCAAAGCCCTCTTTTCCTTTACTATGTTCAGCACCTCCTCGTTAGATTTCTTTTCAGTCCAGCTTATCCTTTCCATTCGTCAAGTTCCAATTTTGCAAGGATTTCGCAGGATGACGACCGAGTTAGCCTTACTAAAAAAACTTATTAAACGTGAAATAGTCAAAGATAGAATTTTGCAATTTTCGATTCCATTTTCTATCAAGCTAAGTTATGTAATCGTGCAACCATTTATTTCTAGGTCGGAGCTGAAAAAAAACGGATGAATGATTGCACGATTAGGTAGGTACCTACATAAAGTTCGCTAGACATAAAATAGCATGGAATTTAAAATCCAGAAATCTGCCTCCGCCTACCTCGCTTTTAAATTATTAAGTCCAAAGCATCTCCATTTACAACTCGTCCTCCATTAATATCATCATCATCATCATCATAATCGTGATCATCATCATAATCATATCAGCCGAAAGATGTCCACTGCTAGACATAGCCCTCTCCAAAGAGTGCCACAATGACAGGTCCTGCGCCGTAATATATAACTACAACGTCCTCATTATACATATATTTAACCCTAAGACTTTCAAGTCTTACGCTATTAACATTCTAGCCAGGAGTTACAGTAATATTGACCAACAAACCACAATAAATAAAAACGTGAACCTTTACAAGCCAATCAAAGGTCAATTTCTCCCACGCGAACTTAAACCTTCACCCAACCGATTAAAGGTCACAATCGATCGATTTGTTATTGTAATAGCACTATAATTGGTACTTACATTGCAAATTGAATCTTGTCGGGTGGTAATAAAGTGTGGTTCGGGTTGTATCGGATTGAACCCGCATTCCGTGCCAGTTAGCTGACATTTACTGTCGGCCGCGCAGCCTGATTCGCTATGTACTCGTATAGAACTGCGATGGAAACCCTCGTATCTATTTGGATTGCATTGCATCGCTACCTGTGTATACAACGTATTACCAAGGACTGTTATTCAATAGGTAGCCATCATTTTTAAGTCTATTTCTTTTTATTCTCTTTATTTAAATTTTATGGTTCGTTTTTAATTTATGTATTATAGTTTTATGCCCGGATTCATAAACGTTTACAAGCCTATTTTAACTAAAATGCCATTAAAATTCATTTGTCTTTATCGGTCACTTCGACATTTGTGTTTGTAAGGCCTCTCACAGACTGGAGCGGCCTGCGGTGGCGGTCAATAGTAAATTTGACAGCTAATGCCAAGTTTACTATTGTCCGCCGCGGCCAGGCCGCGCCAGTGTGATGTGGGCTTAAGGAAGGACAAAGCACATTTTATTTAGCGGAGGCATTTTAAGTATTATGTTATTTATGTTATGAATAAGGAGGTTAGTGTGTTTACATGTTGTTTGTTAGTAAACTTTAAAAAACTTCGAAAAAAAAAATTGTCTTCGATTTCTACCTTTATGCGTATCAATTCATTGAAGGATCGCATGCCCCTCCACACACACACGACAATATGAAAGATATTGAAATACAATGACATGTGACAGAGATGAACAAAGTTGAGGCTCTATGACGGGACCCTTGATGAATTTAAGGCCCGGCCATAATAAGTATAATAATATTAATAATAATTGATAATTATATGTACTTAGAAGAAAATACTACATTACCGTTAGGTAATAAGCAACCATGTCACTACAAATGGCGACATAAAGAGTACATTACAGATAATCTGATATTTTTAACGCCCTCGGTCAGAGTATAATTTACAAAGAATGCAACCTTAACCGGGGTATTGGCCAACAAATAGTACGATTACCATATTACCTCACATCCTAGAAATCCGATACCGCTGATTAAAGATTGAATTTCCCGAACCGGTCGAAATCCAGCCAAGGCGAGCGAGTTAATTTACTTGTCGATTACAGATAATTGTTAGCTAGGCACGATTAATAATCTAGTGCCTAGTTACGGGGTTTAACGTGCAATTAAACATATAGGAGAAGAAACTAGTATATGTAGGTATTATAGCCTCAACTTTTATAGACTAGTACCTATCTGATAATCATGGTACAACACAGGTACTCACTCCCGAGACTCGCGAACCACATGACTGACACAAGACTACGTCATCATGCTGTTAAATGCCGTTTGATGACGTAGTGTGTCAGTCACGTGGTTCGCGAGTCTCGGAAGAGAGTACCTGTGTTGTTAATGTTGTTATACCATGTCTGATAATAATGTTTTGATCTCTAAAGCCCCCTCCACATTCGCGCGCGAACGCGCGAAAAATATGCGCGAACGCGTGAAAGCGTGAATGTGGAGCCACAGCTCGGCAATGTGGAGTCGGCTAACTTCACGCGTTCGCGCATATTTTTCGCGCGTTCGCGCGCGAATGTGGAAAGGCCTTAAAGTACGTGTATATTTAATAATATATATGTATCGTTAATATTGTTATATGTCATTTAATAGGTATCCGTTATCAATCTTCCCGCAGACATGAGCGCTCTCTTGGAAGGTTATCCACGGAATATCAGCGTCAAGGTATTAACATGGTTTCTTGTCTTTAAGCTGAGTAGTCCTTTTCTATGACGCTTTTGTTACGTCGCAATAGTTTTTAGCAAAAATTATTATTTTTCATGTCTTAATTTAATCCTAATCATATCGTTTATTGCTTTATATGGTTTCAAAATGGTCTTAAAATATTTTACGTGACACCTGGCCATAATGTGAGTTTTACCGCACGCTGCGCGTACCGTAAAACTCGCATTATGGCCAGGTAAAGACGTAAAATTGTGTACTCATCACGGGCAGTAAGAAAGTCACAAATACCTGCGATTTCAGGCTTTCTTTCTTTTACAGCCCTTGGTAAGTAATGTACAGTCGAGGTCAAAGATATGTTTACACTTTTGCACCTTATTGCCTTGTAATAAGGTGCAAAAGTGTAAACATATCTTTGACCTCGACTGTACTATTACGTCCCTTTGAGGTAGCGTCTTGAATACATTTTATATTATTTCTTTCTTTCTTTCTTCATTCCTTTCAAAGTTAGTTAAGTCTTCACTGTAATGAATAACTTATGTTTCAAACGAAACTCTTTCTTGACTGCCTGATTTCCTCGATTGATTAGAAACCGTCAGTATCATAAGTTACTTACTTACATCTATTTTTGACAGTTTTCCATGAAATGTAAGCTGCCGGCGCTATATCTGGGGGCACGGCAGTGCCCCCGCCAAGTCGAGCGCGAAGCAAACGCTGCCGTACCATCCTTTACTGGAACCATTTCGCCGCATTTTCAGGCCTCTATTTAACGTTTACACTGTAATATGTGGTTGATTTAACCCGTCCTAAGTCTTAAGGTGCCTTTCCACCAGAGATGTGCCATGCTTGCTATGCTATGTTTTCATACATTTAAAACGTAGCTCCGTAGGGTCCGCTTTGGCACTAGGTTTACGAAAGCAACTGCCACCTGACCTTCCAACCTACAGGGAAAACTAGACCTTATTGGGATTAGACCGATGATTTTTTGTACATAAGTTTTTTGAACGTGATACGAGCTGGGGTGCGAACCCAAGACCTCTAGATTGACAGTCGCGCGCCTTACCGCCACATCATACATAATGCTGCGCCAGCGCCATTTCATTTCTTTAGACTTTTTTCTTTTACCTCTAATGTTTATATTTTGTTTTTTATCACGCCACTTGGTGTTTTTTTAACCCTCTTAGAGCCGAAGCCCAGTTAATGTATACATTATACATTTATAACCGCTAGCCGCCATCTTATGTAGATAGGTACGAACTCTAACCGGGTGAATGAACTTCGCACCGCGCGCCATACAGGATTTAACAAACTTATACTCCAGGCAAAATACGGTTTTGAAAAACATTAATTTATAATAGCGTTTTTTTTGTTGATTTCATTTTAAAATGATATTCTAAGATGATTAATTCAAGAATCCGACAAACTTTCCACCCGGAAGTAATTATGTAGATTTAAATGAAGCATGCATTGTCTTTTTTTGTACGATTTATCTTGAATATTATAGAGCAAATGTAAATGAACCAAAATAAAGACAAAAATATTTATTAATATTTTTTCTGACTTTACAGAAGCTAGTTATATTATCGTTTTTTTGATATCTGAAATTTTGTCGGATTTTGTCGCTGGGTAACTATTTAATTGATAATATATCCGTTACACATTAAAACTAAACTATTATAAATTATTTCCAAATTTGACTTTTTTTCCATACGAGTTGTCAGTTCATTGACTGGACTATTAATATTTTTCCTTTTGTTACTAAAAACTTAACTACTTATTTTTTTATTTTCACGAATGATTAGTACGTTTTGGATACTTTAAGTGGGCTTCCGCTCTAAGACGGTTAAAAAAACACGTTGTATATTGTGGGTAAGTATAAATTTAGTTTTAATCAATCAATGAATCAATTAATCTTACAATTCTTCCTACTTTGAGTTATCTGTAGGTACCTAATAGAATGTTGCTTCGTCTAACAGAATACTAATACACCCACATGGCAAGGGACACATGTAGTTTTCGCAATATCGACATTCCTGTGCAAGAGGGGAGACGACAGGGTTGCCAGCCGCTCAAACGTCGTCAAACCCGACAAATCGCGTAAAGGAGGGACCACACCGGTGCTTAACGCTGCGTATACGCGTTGACGTGTCGTATGCGTCACGTATTTTTTATACATTTTGCTGCGTTTACGGTGCGTTAGCGTATTTTGAGCAGCGGTGTGGTCGCTCCCTTAATGGTTATTTGAAAATAGAATCATGCGTAACGAATGTTGAGTTCTTATTTCAAAAAGCAATCATTTCGATTTATCGGGTTTGAGCACTCGACCCTCGACCTTGCATAATCATAATCATCTGTATCGATACTGTATAGGAGCCGCTACACGGGCCGATATCGGCGGACGGCCGAGCAAGGTCACAGAATATGTAGTATGGAGTGACCTTTATTTGACCGGCAGCCGTGCTTCCGACACGTATCCACACGGACCGAATCACGCGTCGGCCGGCGTGTACGTCTCCTTATCGCGTTTGCAGCGCCGCAAAAAGCCGCATGTGTGTAACCGCTCTAAGTGGTTAAACGGAAATACACATCAACAAATAGAGAAGTTTAAAATTTATGAAATCGTATTGAATTGCATTTAAAATCAGGATATTGTGACAGTGACAACCCTAACCTCTGCCGAGCTAGTGCGCACGAAAGCGACAGGGATTTTCAAAGTAGGAAACAAGTTGAGATAAAAAAAATTGTGTAACAAATAAGGTGTCTATGAAATTAGAATATTTTTTTAGGTTACGAGTACCTAGCTAGATAGATTGAACAAACGCTATAGATTGCGAAAAAACGGATAAACAGTAAGAACGGTAAAATAAAAACGAACGTTATAGCTGAATACGTAGTTAATCTCACAGTCAATGCCACGTTCAAAAAAACAGTTCCGTTATTCGTAAATTTGCTGTTTCATATTGTTTTGTTTACATTCACATTTTCTTTTAACCTTCAGGGGTTTTCGTAGATACATATGTACGAAATGCCTTTGATCGACTTCAATCTATGAACGCCTACTCGTCACCCCACTGCCCGCTACCCCGCTATTCTGTAACCTCAACTCCCCCCCTATTCTGTAACTTGTTTTAAGCTCACCTCAACGCTCACCCACAAATATATCTTGACACCGCGGTGCGTAGTAACCAAGCGTAGGTAGAGGTCTAGTTTCGTGACGGGTGACCGACGGGGTGAGCCGCTTTAGCGCGTTGCGAATAACAGCCCTGGATGGAAAGTATGTATTAAAACTATTCCAATTTGAGTAGTTTAAGCGGCTTATAATCAACAAAAATTTATAAATTAAAGTAACAATTGAACTTTGCTAATCGTACGAGTGAAACATAAGTACAAAGCCAATATTTCTCAAATTAAAGAAATGTGACGTATCGGGGTAACATTATCTTGTCTGTCGCATTAGGCGAGAGGTGAGAGGTGAGGTGAGAGGTGGAGTGACCTGTGAGGTGATGTCTTGGGACGCCGTCTCTAAATATATCATTATTTTAGTAAATTGGACTCCTGGGCTGTTATTCGGAACGCGCTATTGCTCATTTTACACGTCACGCCTAACGAAACTAGACCTCTGATTACGCTTAGTTACTAGGAATAGAAAGAAAGAAAGAAGACATTTATTCACTACACAAAAGACACACAGGTACAAAGAGAGCAGACATACAGTAACATTGACACATATTGAATCGCGTCGCAAGATATTTTAGTGGGTGTGAGGTGAGGTGAGGTTAAAACTAGTTAGAGAATAGCGGGGCTGGTCTTTTGCGTAACTTTTCGTGCGTACGAGTACGTTAGATAGATCTGAATGTATTTTTTTGTAAAGGAGAATGACAGTTGAGTTGGCTCGTCCGATAACTTACACAATTAGGAAACCTCTCTGACCGCGGTCTATGAAAAGCATGGCGACATTGGTAAACATGCCTTTGTGATTGCAGATACAAGCGTATTCACTACGCAAGTTGCCAGAAGTAGATATCAATAAAAGAAATCAATATACATAAAAAAATACTATTTCTAGGAAAGGATCAGAGACTTGCGACGTAATGCAGTTAAATAAAAACTACTTGTGCTTACAAAGTTGTTTGCTACACAGATATACAGCTTACCAAAGTATACCATATGCAGTACCAATTAAAGTTTATAATTAAATAGCACAGATCACGCCATATCAAGCCGCGACTTCCCTGCATTGATTAGACTTGATTCTTTCTAGAAAATAAAACGCGCGAATTCCTCAACTACTCTGGTATGTCGTATACTTTCGTCCTTAGCTAAGTAATAGGTTCGTTATAGTTACATAAAGAATATGAAGCAATAAATGAGACGACATTGGAATTCAGTCGTTCCACCTGAGATGTTTCAAGCTTTTCTGAAGAGTAATTGTATGGAAAGGCATATGTATATACTTTCGTTCCTTAGCTAAGTAATAGGTTCGTTATAGTTACATAAAAAATATGAAGCAATAAATGAGACGACATTGGAATTCAGTGGTTCCACCTGAGATGTTTCGAGAAGCTTTTCTGAAGAGTATCTAATTCTTTGGAAAGGCATATGTACTCGTAACATATGAAAAGAACGGGCTAGCGAAGAGAATGAAGTTCTCCGTTTGAACTTATGCAAAAATGATTTCGCATATCCGGATGTCTCGCCGTCCGGGTCTGCTCTACGATTACTCTACGCATTTCTCGACCTTTTCTCGTGAAATTTTGTAAGCCGGTTAGATAATTTTATAGATTTCTATAGGCAATTTAGTTTTTGGAATTCTAATAGAAAAAAAAAAACAGTTTCGTCAATAAAAGTATACCTACCTAACCTTTAATCACACATATTTGTTACGAATATGTGAGGCTCAAGTTATTATTTTTTATTTTTTATGATATAGGAGGCAAACGAGCAGACGGATCACCTGATGGTAAGCGATTACCGCCGCCCATGGACACTTGCAACACCAGAGGTGTTGTGAGTGCGTTGCCGGCCTTTAAGATGGGAGTACGCTCTTTTCTTGAAGGTTTGAAGGTCGTATCGGTCCGGAAATACCGCAGGCGACAATCCATTCCACAGTTTAGCTGTGCGAGGCAGGAAGTTTCTGGAGAAGCGCACAGTTGAGGACTGCCAACCATCTAAGTGGTGAGGATGGTAATGTTGTCGCGTTGGACGATGGCGAAAAGAAGCGGCAGGGATTAATCCGAACAATTCCTCGGATCACTCCCCGTTATACATGCGATAGAAAATGCAGGGAGTGGCTACATCTCTACGCAACGCCAAGGGGTCAAGCCGATCCGAAATATGCTCGCTGTCGACAATTCTAGTTGCTCGTCGTTGGATGCGATCCAGAGGGAGAAGCTGGTATTGGGGTGCCCCTGCCCATAGATGAGAACAGTATTCCATGTGTGGGCGGACCTGCGCTATAAAGCTGCAGGCGGTGGGCCGGTGTGAAATACTGTCTCGATCTATTGAGCACACCGAGCTTTTTTGAGGCTAATTTGGCCTTACCCTCTAAATGGCCGCGGAACTGGACTTCACTCGAAATGTCGACGCCAAGGATTCCGATACTGGCTGCGGCAGTCAGGGGAGTGCTCTCAAAACAAGGTGACACGTCGAACTTTAACTTTTTTGCGGTAAACGCGCAAACCTGTGTCTTTAGTTATATGATAAGAGCTTAAGCTCAGCACAGACAGACACGTGAAGTATCCTAACATGATTTGAGGGAGAATAGGCAATTAGGGTTTAAGTCGGGTACCTAATCCTCCCGGATTTCCATCCGGATCCAGGTTCCCACTAGACGTGTGTAGCAGGCCTTACAAAACGACATAGAAACCGCCTAGAAAATGTTTCGAGAATGGTCTAGGGGGCGTTCAAAAACGTACCAAGCAAGGTACCGTTAGTATCGACTGCCTATTATTAAATTTGCGCCACAAAACAACGGCGCGTATCGCTGTTTTCGAACGCCAATTAGACAACGGGCTGTCAACGGTGCGTCAGTCAAGCTAGCGGGTCGTAATCATACATCCATGGCGCCGTTCAACGCGTTTTTATGACGGCTGGTGATATGACGACCATGTCGTGGTTATTCCTAAGATGTTGGTTATTTTACTAGCGATCTGAGGCCTGTTGCATAGCAAATTGCAGCTTATACAAGCGGAAATACTTTTCTGATAAAAGATGATAAAATGCGATTTCCACTTTATTGCGATTTTTACAATTATTATGCTGTTCAATTTTGCTATGTGTAGTGCTTTTGAGTTGTCAGAACGTCGCCGTATTGAGGTTTTCTGCTTTAATTTGCAGAATTAATATTTTCGATGTGTCAGTGAGTTGGCCGCTTGAACTGACCGCCATGTCAATCATAGTTAAATTAAAACGCTACTACTACGATCGCTTTCCTTTCACATCTTTCATACTCTGATTGGTGGTACTAAAGAGTGACAAACTTTAAACAGGCCAAATAAAATGCCATACGATTAAATAAATACTCTGATTTTTGAATATAGAGCCATTAATGTGGGTATGCATCTACAACATGCCGGATACTGCCCATTTTTGAATCGCGAATCTAGCCCCAGTTAAAGTAAACCAAAATTGTATTAATAAGCTGATGAGACGACACATATTATACGGCAATATACTGTAACTATTTATGCCCTAGTTCACCAGTTTTTACAACGAAGCGCGGGAACACCTTATCAGTTCGTGAACAATGGGAGATTTGTATCAATTAGTGTAGGTACCGCGGTACTTGCGGTTTTAAACGCATTAACATGCAGTTATTGATTAAACCAATAAACAGGCGATTTAAGTTAGAATGGTTGTACCTACACGTATTGCAGATTGGAACAGTAAAGTGTCACACTGTTACCTATAACTATAATGCCAAACTGTGGCTGGGCAGTATCTACTGTATTTTGGCGCAAAGCATCAATTATTTCGGTGAGTTTTTAAATTTGGTCTATTTTCAGAAGTTTGCTGCGTTCTCACAACACTTAACTCTTTAAATGTACAGTAGTAAGGGTAGTGACACTAGTGACATATGTTCAGAAAAAACCGATGCCATAAAAAACTTTCCATGTAAAAAAGACGCCAAGTCTCGAAACTCTTCCACCGTAAATAGTTGTGAGATATTTCTTAGAGCCAAGTCTCAGGTATTCTTTTTAATCTTTATAAAATTCTGCAACTTTGCAATCACCCAACTTTGCTGCATTTATGGATTTTTGAATAGGTACCTAAAACTATGTAGGTAGTATTGTGTGATTGCCAAGTCACAAAATGTTATTTAGCTAGCAAATAAAGATTAATAAGAATACCTGAGACTTATCTCTAAGAAATATCTCACAACTTTTTACGGTGGAAGAGTTTCGAGACTTGGCCTCTTTTTATATGGAATGTTTTTTATGGGATCTCACTTCTTTTTGTAGGCTTTTGTGTTATCAACACATACAAATTATGAATGATTGCAGTCCCATTCTTGCTTTTTAATTTTTTGTCCCATTCACTAACTACTGGTCCAAATTAAATGAAATTTGAAATATATCGTGTTCATACAGCGCGTGCTTGGTTGCTGAAAATTCAGGCTTCTAGTTTTATCCACAACGAAGTTATAGGGGGTCGAAAATGGCCTGAACTGCTTCGAGAAAAGGATGGTACGGCCGTGCCGCTGTTTTGCTCGACTTGGCGGGGGCACTACCGTGCCCCCAGATTCTAGAGAGTATAAGGGCATAGCGGAACGTCATCTCGCTCATATTTTGAACAATCCGACTAGGGATAAACCTTCTTATAAAAGATAAGCCCCTTAGAATCCTTGTTTATAATTGTACGGATAATATGTAAAAGGATGTAGACGAAGTGAAAACCACTGAAACAAAGAAATAACCATTTAATTGATGTCGATTTTACAACTTTCAAATTACTTAACAAATACATAAAAGTAATATCGTCTATTGCCCGAGGAAAAAGCTAACCTAACTTTCTTTACGTTCACTTTCGCAATTTTGCCAATTCATACGCATCATTTTCTTTATTTATTTGCCGACGACACTGTAATTCTGCTCAATTATGGCATAACTCCATCGTTAGTAGCAACAGGCTCGTTACGACATTTCATGGCGCGTGAATCCATCCGTGAAGCTGGTGCGAAGAAACGTGGCTGATGTTTGGATTGAACAGGGTTCCGCTATATTTCACTTTTGTGTTATTCGCTACGGTACTCAATATGTCGCGTAGCGTAGCTATGATTTCGTCGTCGTTTTATCTGTTTGGCGAGCAATATGACTTATGTGGACACTTGTGCGTAGATCTGTAACTTGTGTACATAATACCTACATTTTCAAATCTTTTTATTTATCTATAATACTTAATACACTATTTACATGAAGGCTCAAATAGCGAGCGAAAACTGCCACCTTGTTTGCCAAGCCAGTATGCTTTGGTAAGCAGCGAAGTTTATCGACAACACAAACATTGTACGGAAACCGGTCTGATCCCAACAAGTCTAGTTAAGGTCACACGTAAGTCGATTTTGTAAAACTAGTGCCGACGCCAAATCTTGAGATTTGGTGCCGAAGCGAACCCCGGAAACCGGAACCCCCTTATATAGAGTGCAACCGGGCAAAACGCTAGGAAGATGATTCATGATTGTAGGATTTGGTGGTAAGGTAAATAGAGAAGTTTCAACTACCTACCGTGTCATAGAATAGAAAACATCCTTGATTATTTGACCGTTCTAGATTGCTTAGATATTTATCTTTTTTTCATGTTTCAAGTATAAGTTTTAGCAACACAGTTCGACCGAACCTATTTTCATCGAAATAACTATTGCGTCCAGCCAGCAGTGTCGGGCAAAAAGGACCAAAGAATGGGCCAACTGGGGTGGACTTTCTCGATGAACAAAACCTAAATCCGAGAACATAAATAAATGGATAAGTAGCACATACCACTACACTATATACTAGTGTCTATATGCTACTTATACATGTGCGAACCGAACACGCAGAGCCTACACGATTACGACACGACACGCGGCAAACGGTCGACATGTCTAAAGACATACGAATACCGTTTTAAGGCCGAAACGCACTGACAGCGGTGGCGGAGCGGCGCGGTGCGGCGCGGAGGCGGTACCGGTTGTAATGTTCGAGCTAATATGAAAGGATCCGCACTCCGCGCCGCACCGCGCCGCCCCGCCACCGCTCTCTGTGCGTTTGCAGCTTTACAGCCTATTCAATTATGACACCGCGTGAATTCCGTGAATTACGATAAGTTTTCAACGTTAAGATAAATAAATTAAAACTGAATATGTAGAAGTTCCCATGTGTAGACCGCCGCGCCGTCTGCAGAACATCTCATATATTTTCTTTTTTTTTTTATTCGCAAATAGAGGTTTGCCTCATCAACAAGAATTCATCGGTTCAATATCAATCTGGCCCGAAATTCGATTCGTCTTAATTGCCAGAAGGGGACTCACTTTCACTCAGGGGAGTCACTTTTGTTGAAATTTTCTGCCATTCAGATTTTGAAAAACAGAGATATAAACGTGAGTCATCCATCACTATGGCAAGAGATTAGTTTCCAAATCATAATTTTAGATACCAACATATTATGGTCCCCAACCCGCACTGGGCCAGCGCGGGGACTACTGCCCGTTCCCTCTCATCCATGAGAGGAGGCCTGTGCCCAGCAGTGGGACGTATATTGGCTGATTTATTATTTTTTATAAATTTTAGATACCTACCTGCACGGAGTTTTAGACTGTATTTTTTTACTAGTGCAGGTACTTTTAGACTGTAGTTTAGCGGTTGACCTACAATTTAATTATACGGTTACTAATGCACCTAAGTATTCAAGCATTCATTCAGATAACTTTCGCAAACTTACATCTCACACAAGCTCATCATTCGATTCACAACTATATTCCATCAACGTAAAGTTTAGTTGTAAATGGCATAATAGCAATGAGAAAAGAAGACTGCAAAAGTCTCCTACAATTTCGAAGGCCTTTGTCTTGAGGCGTTAGCGCGAGAAACGCCATTTTATCGCATTGTTCCGGGAGGATGTCAGTAATAAAACGAATAAACCAATGGAAGCATACTAATGCTTTGTTCATGTGTAGGTACCGGTCTTTGTGAAACTGAAAGCGATGTCTATATGTAAGTACTATTCGGTTCGAATACCATTCATACCTTCGTTGCGTGCATCCTGTATAATCGCTATGGCTGCATAGACTCCATACAGGATATGTCAGGTAATTTTGTGAAGAAGTCCATACGTAAAGCAAGATATCTCAGAGGAGGTATCAGACTCCCGCAGGGCACAGCCAAGTTTTGTAGGTAAAAAGTTACAAATTCACACCATTTAAATTATAGACGACAAGCAGCCCGGCCCGGCTTTGCACGGATTACCCGCATTTCGCGCGGTAAAAAGTAGCCTATGTCCATCAGGGATAATGTCGGCTTCTAATGGTAAAAGATTTTTTCAAATCGGTCCAGTAGTTTCGGAGCCTATACAATACAAACACACAAACAAACAATCAAATCTTTCCTCTTTATAATATTAGTGTAGATAACACCATTTAATTCAAGTAAACAAAACTAACTGGATTTATTTCCGTAATTAATTGAGAAAAAAACCTTTTAATCTCTTCCTATTTTCAAAAATCAGTTGAAACAATATTACCTGTCTCTCCCTTAAGTTGCCTTTTATGTATTGTATGTATGTATATTGTATGTATTTATGTATATGGTTGTATATATGTCTGCGTATTTATTCATTTATTAGGTGTGTCCTGTTTAGTAATATTTGAAAGATTGATGTGTTAGTATGCTCTTCTTGATGAAATCCTGCACTACCTGTTTAAAGTTCTAGTTTAAGTGTTTCCTGCTGTACAAAGGTTGTCTGGAAGAGATCGCTTTGAAGCGATAAGACCGCCTGTTGTTACCATTATTTATTAAGCAAATTTTTTTGTAAGATGTTTCTCTCTTGTAGTGGTGCAATAAAGAGTATTTATTATTATTATTACTCGAAGCAACGAAAATTCACAGAACATACTTAGTACATACTATATGCCTACGCAATGCTGTGTAGCTCCACTGAAAAATCTACCTAAAAGACAAAAACGACACAGCGAGTCTTTTCCTAGAAGCAATATGAAACCAACAAAAAACACAAATTTTGGGGCTCACTTAGTGTAGTCTTCGCTAAGAAAAAGTGAGTACCGCTATACTATTAATAATTTACATGAATACGCAGTTACTATGATAATCTTTATATGTTCTTAAATCAGTAGTAACAATAACTTATCGTTCTCATCTCCAAGTTACTCAATACCCTGTCCATCGCACTCATTAATATGGACGACCGACTCGACTGTGACGAAGTGAAAAACAATAGCTTGTTAGCTAGTTATTACATTGCACTTAATACACCGTATAAACGTGTTACTTGGACCATCCGATCGTCACTTTCAGTCTCTGGGTTGATTGGAAACTTGGAACGTCTGAGAACAAGTGAAATATAAAGATTTAAAAACCCAACTGTTGTTTTCATGTGCCAGCCAACTCACTTATGAGGACTCCAGCGACACCTGTCAAAATCCATAAAGCCGTTTGGCCTGTAGCCCGTGAAATAGAATTTTCTTGTCAACAAGGGTTTATGTTCTTCGAGTGTATGTATGTACATATACTCGTACATGCGCTCGAAGAACATAAACCCTCCCACTGAGACAGTCGGATAAAAATGATTAATTTTCGCTTTGCATTTGTTTTATACTTTTAAGCCAGTGCCGCAATGAGTCGAAATATAAATCTTGCCGAAAATGCTATATTTTACGATACTTACAGCAAAAATGCACTTAGATTATTAATTGAATTTTAACTTTGATTACTTATCATGTTATGTGTATAGATGTCAATACTATTACGTTGTGAGTTTAACCGTTTGAAGGTACCTATTTGGTCTTGAAACAATTCTACTTATTAACTGCAGCAACAGTATTCTATCATTGACGATTTTTATCAGAATCCTGTCCTGAAATTCGATCCCCATTTTAAATAAAGATGTTTTATAAAATCATCATTAGCATATACGCCCCACTGTCACACTCTAATGTTACCTGCCGTCTAATGTGGACTATCGCGATCATTATGTTGAATGATAAACCTTAACCACCGAACTGATACTACAAACATGATTACTTTAACAGATTTGTAACTAGCAACGGGCATTCATAAAAAACGTGTGCCTATTCCAAGTCAATTAAACCAAAAGCGGGTCACCAGTTGGCCGAGTGCTCGCTCATTCATCTCTGCCGGGCAACAGACGAATCGTAGACGATGGGCCTTTGAGTACCACTGTACCTACATACCTACCTACCATTGACGACTTTTTAAGTGATATTACCGTGCTATTACCTCCCCAAAGGAACGTATTTTTTTCTAGTCTAGGTTTTCTACTCTTTACCTGTACTTGTTGTATATTTATTGTAAAAATGTTGTTTTATAGTTTTTCACACAACGCATGACGCATTTCGTAACGATTGGCCAGAGATTGGAACCGGGACGAGTGGAAATCGAGAGGCCCAGCATTCGTAAATATCTGGACATGTATAAATTAAATAGTGATGTTCATAATTATAACACTAGAAATAAGAATAAATTAGCCATTCCCGGATACCGTCTCTGCAAAGTGAATATGTCGTTTATGGGGAACTGTGTACGATTTTACAATAAGTTACCTTCTGATATACTGAAATTGTCAATGAATAGATTTAAGTCCAGCGTTAAACGCCATCTTATAGAGAAATCTTATTAAACTATAATAGTTATTTACGATACAAGTGCCGAAAATAGGAAATTCGCAACGAGTGGTGATAAATTAAATGTGAGTGTTGTGGTATGTGGTACCATAAAGCAGGTCTGCAAAATGTTTTAAAGATTCGAATGAACATACAACAAACATACTCATTATATATAAACAACACACAAGAAGATTACGAAGTTCATTAACTTAAAATATAGTTTTTCACACAACGCATGACGCATTTCGTAACGATTGGCCAGAGATTGGAACCGGGACGAGTGGAAATCGAGAGGCCCAGCATTCGTAAATATCTGGACATGTATAAATTAAATAGTGATGTTCATAATTATAATGTCACGTAAACGTTTTAACGGTTACTGAGTGAACAGTTTTACCTAATTTATTATTTACAAGCCTATTAATAATCTACATAATGAAACTTAAAACGACTATTTACAAGACCTAAATACTAAAGTTCCTTAATCTAAACGAATATCTTTAATTTAAGATTCTTGTTGCTCTTCAATTCCTTCAGGCGTTTAGATAGTTGCAAGTGCTTGTCATCGCTTGTGCGCGGGAGGAGGCATGAGCTGAGAGGGCCGAGGGGAACAGAGCACTCCGCATTTGACACGGAGCAGCGATACCGATCATACTGATTGTTACTATAATGTAAATTATACATTTTTCTACCTGACTGTGCGCTAGCCAGTGTTTTAATATTAAATATAACTATAAGTACTTCAGATTAAATAATTTAAAAAGGTGAAATGTGTTACCCCGGACTGGGTGAGTGTTGCAAATTAATTTATTACTTATACCGATTACTAATGTGAATCAGTAGTGTTGGCAATGCCTAATTTTAATAACGCGTATAATGTAGCTATCATCATTTCACTAGATATAAGTTTTATTTCCAGCTAAATAGGTACAAGAAGTGGAGTCTCTTTGTTCTTGTGTTATATATACCTACCCCCTTGTAAAAAATATGTATCTAGATTTAGATTTAAATGTAATTTTGGGCTCATAATGCATTCTAAAACCCCAGCTATTTCATACTAGTGTTTCTTGAGAAAATCTTAGTTGTAATTTTATTTATTTTGCTTACATACTGAATTGTAGCACTTTCATACGTTGCCTAATTGCGATCTAATCTAACTGTATTCCATCTTAAATGCTACTGCAACATCATTGATCACTATTTAATGCTTTTGGTAGCCCGCCCGCTTTTTAGTGCCTCAATCTCCACTTGTGTCGGATGTTGCAGTCAGTAACGTGAAACCGGACTTTTCGCTAAGTGTCCAATCTCCAAACTTCCAGGGTTTTTGCTACGGGCTGAGGTGTCCGCCTACTGAGACGCCGTAATACCATCCCCGATGACCTGTTTTGCACTGCCGGATCTACCCCGTGCCTGTGACGTCATCGACCGCGCATGACCAACCGCGCGCTGCACTGCAGGGAAGTGGCTGTCCAGTGAGACGGTGCTAAGTGTTCACAGCTCATTCTATGTGTATTATGAACCGGGTAGTCTAGACCTCACACCCTGAGACTAATAATAGCGCTTTCTGGGAATATTTAAAATTGTATTTTAGTACCTTAGTTTTTATTAAATTTTGTAATAATCGATAATTCGTGTTTCTAATTTCCCCGCTAAAACACAGCGTTACATTGGCGCCCTGTGGTAGGTTTTTCATTGAGCTGTGTTCACTTGGACTTGTTTTCCGGCATTTTGTAGTTATCATTGGTGTTGGTTGCCTTAGCTGTTTGTGCTTATAAACTGTTAGTCATCAAAAATTTTGTGTAATTCACTATAGAAATTGTTTTCCATTATTAAAAATTGGCTAACTATATATTGTAGTACTAAAAATAAAACGAAAATTTTTGGTGACTGCTATAAATAAATTTAAGTTGATTATTGCGCTGGTGGTTGACATTTCAGCTTCTGATCATTGATTTTTTTCTTTATAAATTGTAAAATTGCAACACACATCCAAAATGTCCTATCAAATTAAATATCTTTCGCTGCAAAAAGCCGAGCTTGAGTACGAGGTTGCTGTTAGAGGTGGTGCTACTGGGGATGAATCTGTTGTTGAGCTTAGAAAGCAAATAGTTAAACTGTCTCAAATTTTGCCGCCTGAAGATATTCTTGAATCACACCTAGATCCAATCGATGACCTGGAGCAGGTTAAGGACACTTTATGTAAAACTAAAGAAAATTTAGACAGCTTAAAATTTAAATTGGATAAAAATGTTCACTCTCGTACCGAGACAATGTTGCATCATGTCTACTACAGACTGATTAGGATTAAAAGATCTGCTGCTATTGATCCTACTTATATAGAAATCTCACAGACTTTTCAACAGCACTTTGTTGAGCTAAAAAAACTCAAACTAGGCGCATCTTCGACTTCAATGAACTCTGAACCCTGGTCAGACCTTATTACAGTCACTTGTGAGAAGAAACTTGTGTCTGATGTCGTTGGCAAGCTTAAATATTCCGGTAAGACGTGCGTTAGGTCTTTCATTCAAAAAGCTGAGGAACTGGCATTCTCTAGGAGCATGTCCACGGATAAGCTGCTCACGTACGCTTTCGAAATTTTTACTGATGATGCTCTCCATTGGTATCGTTGCATCAAGGATAAGGTTGAGACATGGGAGGATCTTGTAAAACTACTCAAACAAGATTTTAGTCAAAGTGACTACGACTATCGTCTTTTGTCGGAGATTAGGATGCGTACACAAGGTGAACACGAGAATATTTCCATCTACATCTCCATTATGCACGGCATGTTCTCTCGCCTTACTAAACAACTTTCAGAGGAAGACAAGCTTGAAATATTGCTACACAATATTCGACCTATTTATGCCAGCACACTAGCAGCCTCTCCGAATATTAATAACATTGACGCTCTTAAGGATCTATGCCGCTGCTATGAGAATATTCAGTCTCGAATGGTTCGATTTCACGAACCGCCTAAAATAAACTCTGACACCCTAGCTCAGGAATTTGCGTACAATCGTCAATCTCCTGGTACTTCTTACAGTCGAAACAACAACACTAACTACAACACTAATTACAGACGCGAATACAATGACAAATTTAGAAATTTTAAATCATATCAGAATTCTAACCATAACTACAAAACTAATGACGAACAGGCTAAAAACTTAAATGTTAACTCTCTGAGCGCTCTGCCCAACACAAACACAAGGAAATCATACTGTCCGAGATGTCGCACGGATACTCACTCGCTGGGTCAATGTCAGGAACCCCATTTTCCGATATGCTTTCGATGTGGCAAGAAGGGTGTCCGTTACCCAGATTGCTCAGACTGTAAAACTAAATCCAACCAAAAAAACTAAATGTGGTGGATTGCCGTGACGGTGAGCACGAGAACACTACATCTACTAAATCTAAAAGGTCTGAATGGACTGATTGGTTAAAATTTATTTCAAATTTCTTTGCATGCTACACCGTCGCCACAATCCACAATTCTGAATTAAATAATTCACGTCCTCATGTCTCTGTTCAATTACTCAACAAATCATTAATTGGTCTTCTTGATACGGGCTGTCCAGTCAGTATTTTGGCTAACAATGCGTATAAATACTTCACTAGCCAAGGTTTTGTACTGCATGAAGGAGAACGTAGACAATTCATAGCTGCTGGTGGACAAAAACTACACAGTATTGGACTTATGTATTTACCCGTAACATTTTTGAACCAAACACACACTCTGGGAATTCACGTTGTTCCTGAAATCCAAAACTCACTAATACTAGGTATGGATTTTTGGAATACTTTTGATCTATTCCCTAAACATCTTAGTGCTGTCATTATGCGCCCTGAATCTGAAGTTCCACTGGCTAATTTAACTATAAATGAGAATGCGAGTCTATGTTGCTATAACCACCTAACAACAGAACAAAAGATTACTGCTGACCACATGATTTCGCAGTTCCGTGAAATATCTTATGAAGAACGAGGCTTAGGAAGAACTTCGCTAATCTCACATGCTATTGACACTGGTGATGCTGCCCCAGTTCGTCAACGCTACTACAGAATGTCATTAGAAAGACAACGCATTTTAAATGAACAGCTCGACGAGATGCTGAACGAAGACGTGGTAGAAGCGTGTGAAAGTGAGTGGTGTTCTCCCGTTCTGCTAACTCCTAAAAAAAATGGTGAGCTGAGGTTTTGCTTGGATAGCCGGAAGCTCAATGCTGTCACTAAAAAGGATGCGTACAGTCTACCATACATATCGGAGATCTTAGACAATCTTCGCGACGCCAAATACTTGACAAGCCTAGATCTTTCGAAGAGCTTTTGGCAGATTCTAATTAAAGAAGAGGACAGGTGCAAGACGGCCTTCTATATACCATCGCGTGGTACTTTCCAATTTAAATCTATGGCTTTTGGCTTGACAAATGCTCCTGCGACGCAGCAACGCCTTGTTGATCGTTTATTCTACGGTCCCGAATTCGAACATAAAGTCTTCGTCTATATCGATGACATAATTATTGTGTCACCAACATTCGATCAACATATTTCACTGCTTGTTCGCGTAATAGAGAAACTAAGGACAGCTAACCTTACTATCAATTACGAAAAGAGCCAATTTTTCAGAAAACAGCTTAGGTATTTAGGATACGTGGTAGATTCGAACGGGTTACATGCTGATCCTGAAAAGGTTGACGCGATTGTGAACTATCCCACACCTAATAATCGAAAGGAAGTTCGTAGGTTCCTTGGTACTGCCTCATGGTACCGGAGGTTTATACCAAATTTCAGCTCTTTGGCCTCGCCACTAAACAAGCTAACGTCTCAAGCTAAATCTGCACCTCCATTTAAATGGTCTCCGGAAGCTGATAACGCCTTTAAGGCTCTTAAAAAATGTCTTGTGTCTACCCCTGTTCTGTCCTGTCCCGATTACTCGAAGCCATATGAGATCAGTACAGACGCAAGTGACGTCGGGATCGGAGCGGTTTTGACACAGACTACAGATGGCGTTGAAAAGGTTATCGCTTATATGAGCAAATCGCTATCTAAACAGGAACAGCACTATAGCGCCACAGAACGGGAGGCTTTGGCAGTTTTGACAGCTACTGAGCATTGGCGTTGCTACCTGGAAAACGGTAAACGTTTTGTTATTTACACTGACCACGCGGCACTGAAATGGTTTCTCAACCTTAACAATCCAACAGGTCGCTTAGCTAGGTGGGGTGTCAGACTTTCTGCGTTTGACTGCGAAATCAGACATCGGCGTGGTTCCGACAATGTTGTTCCTGATAGTCTTTCTCGTATACCTGTTTCCGTCATAAATCCTACACCCATGCATAACTTACCTCCAGCTACTACCGATTCTTGGTACTTAAATATATATAACGGTTGCCAGAACACACCTTCATCGTTTTTGGACTACCAAATTCTAAATAATAAACTCTACCGTTTCAAAAAAAGTTTGAACCCACTTACTAGGGAATTCGAATGGAAAGAGGTCGTTCCTCTCGAATTTAGACTAAAGACTATTGAACAAAACCATTCTTGTCCTACCTCTGGTCATTTTGGTATTCTAAAAACCCACAAACGCCTATGTCTTAAATACTACTGGCCAGACATGCACCGTGACGTGACTAATTTTGTAGGTGATTGTGACACATGTAAAGCCTACAAACATGCTAACCATGCTACATTAGGGACTATGGGACGTCCAAAAAAATGCTGTAGGCCTTTTCAGATGATCAGCATGGATCTAGTTGGTCCGCTACCGCCGTCTAGAAAACAGAATACGTTTTTGTTCGTAGTTTCATGCTGTTTCACTAAATTCTGTCTTTTATTTCCCATTCGACGTGCTACGGCTGACATTCTTGCTCGCATACTAGAGGATGAAGTATTCCTGGTTCATGGTATACCTAGCACAGTTCTAATGGACAATGGAAGACAGTTTGTTAGCAATACTCTTAAGCAATTGTTCACAAAGTATAATGTGCCTAACGTCCAACTAACACCAAAGTACACACCACAGGTAAACAGCGTTGAACGTTTCCATAAAGTTATCGTCACTGCTATCTCATCGTTTATTGAGAACAACGATCACAGATCCTGGGACTCAAACTTATCTAAAATACAGTTTGCTATCAATACGTCTACCAACGAAGTTACCGGCTTCACACCAGCTTTCTTGGTCTACGGCCGAGAATTGGTAACATGTGGCTCTCATTACCTACATAATGACAGCATTAATGAGCTCGTATTCTCGCCTCGGGAAGAATATGCAGAAAACCTAGGAGTGCTTAGGAAAATATTTGACCAAATCCAAAGTTTACTGATAAAGGCACATTCTAGGAACAGTGGATATTATAATCTTCGTAGGAAACACGCTGATTTTAATATTGGTGACGTTGTCTGGAAACGCACGTACTACCTAAGCGATAAAGACAAACGATTTACCAAAAAATTAGCACCGAAATTTATAAAGTGTCGAATTGTTGCAAAAAAGTCACCACTAGTTTACGTTTTGAAGGACATGCAAGGCAATAACATCGGTGACTGGCACATTAAAGATATAAAACTGACTAACTATAAAGCCTAACTAAAATGTGCCTATCATTAATATCATTTTCTAGCTATAGTAGTCTCATATATAACAAAAAGCTACCATTGTGTGGAATCTTCTACCAGATTCACCACAATTTGTTCTACGTCAGTTCTGGTTGTAAGAACTGTTAACAGCATTACTTGCTCTAGTAGTGATGTTAAAATTGTATCTCTTAATTAATATATGAGACCGTCTGTTACCAACAACCATCTAGAGTTATTGGTGAGTATATTGTATACAGAAACAAATACTCAGTATGAAAGAGGCTGTATCACCAAACTGAAGGTACTAGAGCTAATGTTAAAGATGATGAATGAATGGATTATGAGTGAGTGAAGTATGTAGTTGAAGATTGTTTGTGAAACTGATAACTCAGAGTCAGTAAAATGATAGCGAATTTTCTTAGGAAAATTCTACCCAAAAAAGGGGGGTATGTCACGTAAACGTTTTAACGGTTACTGAGTGAACAGTTTTACCTAATTTATTATTTACAAGCCTATTAATAATCTACATAATGAAACTTAAAACGACTATTTACAAGACCTAAATACTAAAGTTCCTTAATCTAAACGAATATCTTTAATTTAAGATTCTTGTTGCTCTTCAATTCCTTCAGGCGTTTAGATAGTTGCAAGTGCTTGTCATCGCTTGTGCGCGGGAGGAGGCATGAGCTGAGAGGGCCGAGGGGAACAGAGCACTCCGCATTTGACACGGAGCAGCGATACCGATCATACTGATTGTTACTATAATGTAAATTATACATTTTTCTACCTGACTGTGCGCTAGCCAGTGTTTTAATATTAAATATAACTATAAGTACTTCAGATTAAATAATTTAAAAAGGTGAAATGTGTTACCCCGGACTGGGTGAGTGTTGCAAATTAATTTATTACTTATACCGATTACTAATGTGAATCAGTAGTGTTGGCAATGCCTAATTTTAATAACGCGTATAATGTAGCTATCATCATTTCACTAGATATAAGTTTTATTTCCAGCTAAATAGGTACAAGAAGTGGAGTCTCTTTGTTCTTGTGTTATATATACCTACCCCCTTGTAAAAAATATGTATCTAGATTTAGATTTAAATGTAATTTTGGGCTCATAATGCATTCTAAAACCCCAGCTATTTCATACTAGTGTTTCTTGAGAAAATCTTAGTTGTAATTTTATTTATTTTGCTTACATACTGAATTGTAGCACTTTCATACGTTGCCTAATTGCGATCTAATCTAACTGTATTCCATCTTAAATGCTACTGCAACATCATTGATCACTATTTAATGCTTTTGGTAGCCCGCCCGCTTTTTAGTGCCTCAATCTCCACTTGTGTCGGATGTTGCAGTCAGTAACGTGAAACCGGACTTTTCGCTAAGTGTCCAATCTCCAAACTTCCAGGGTTTTTGCTACGGGCTGAGGTGTCCGCCTACTGAGACGCCGTAATACCATCCCCGATGACCTGTTTTGCACTGCCGGATCTACCCCGTGCCTGTGACGTCATCGACCGCGCATGACCAACCGCGCGCTGCACTGCAGGGAAGTGGCTGTCCAGTGAGACGGTGCTAAGTGTTCACAGCTCATTCTATGTGTATTATGAACCGGGTAGTCTAGACCTCACACCCTGAGACTAATAATAGCGCTTTCTGGGAATATTTAAAATTGTATTTTAGTACCTTAGTTTTTATTAAATTTTGTAATAATCGATAATTCGTGTTTCTAATTTCCCCGCTAAAACACAGCGTTACAATAACACTAGAAATAAGAATAAATTAGCCATTCCCGGATACCGTCTCTGCAAAGTGAATATGTCGTTTATGGGGAACTGTGTACGATTTTACAATAAGTTACCTTCTGATATACTGAAATTGTCAATGAATAGATTTAAGTCCAGCGTTAAACGCCATCTTATAGAGAAATCTTATTAAACTATAATAGTTATTTACGATACAAGTGCCGAAAATAGGAAATTCGCAACGAGTGGTGATAAATTAAATGTGAGTGTTGTGGTATGTGGTACCATAAAGCAGGTCTGCAAAATGTTTTAAAGATTCGAATGAACATACAACAAACATACTCATTATATATAAACAACACACAAGAAGATTACGAAGTTAATGACCCAACAGCAATCTCAACATTAATATTATAATTAATTTTAAGTTTGGTTTTCCACCGTCAATGATTTACAACCTTACTTTTAACGATTTAGTGAACGCACAAGTATAATTTTATATCCAAGTATGCGTTTATAATTTATTGCGTCGGGTCATCACTAAGATTCGTGATTCATCTAAAATGATCAAAAATACGGTGCAGTTTCGAAGCAATTTCAACTCTATAACGAAGCTCATAAGTCTTAAATCACGTTGTGTAAGATTAGTTTTAATGTATATTTGCCTAACAGAGGAATTAGTAAAAGGATGCCCTTTGATGACCACAGGGGTCGGGTTAGGCCGTCGGCTTTTGAAGGCCGTTTTTGCAATTTTGTATGAGTATGCACGAATGTTATTGCGGAATGACGATCTTCACTTTTTTTCTTGGCATAGTAGTTTCAGAAATCACCCGTTTAATCTGAGTGCTGCAATACACATCAAACGTCAAGGATGATTACCGATAGCCAACAACGTCTCATACCTAACTCAGATAATCACAATACTAATACTAACTAAATAAAAGTGCGGAAAATAATATTTTCCACAGATACGGGTATATAATACAAAATTATACGACGGTAAATTTACTGATACATGACTACCTACCCAGTCATGTTATAATATATGTAACGTAATAAACAGAAAGTTATTAGAATCGTGTACCGATGACAGCAGAATTACGTAACATACGTATTAGTAAATCAATAAATTGGAGAATCAATTGTTTTATGAGCATAGTATAAGTAGCTCTGAGTAGGTAAATATTGAATTTTACGCCTTCGCTGATCATAAAGTGGTACTTACCCCTTTACACAAACAAAAACATTTTCTGACCGGAGGTGGTATTCTTCTGTACTTTACTTACCATGGAGTCCATGGGTGGTAATCAAGAAAGCTTCAGAGCGCATGTGCACTGCCCATCTTCGGCTCGGACCACAAATACCTGCGATACGTTACTGCTGCTAAGACGTTGTTAGTTTTGGGGGGGTAATCTATATAACTACGAGTATATCAATATTTTATGCTGCGGTTTTGCCTGAGTTCCTTGCAATACGCGGGCGGCAATAGTTGAGTAATTTGAGTGAAGTTGCACCGCGTTGAACCATGCGTCATCGTTCCACAGAGACAAGAAGTGTCAAACAAAAGCGCGTCCTTGGCCCGTACTGTACGAGTACTACACTGTAATAATGCAATCGTGATCTATGTACACATCTGTACAGTTTGAACGTAGTAATCTCCGTAACCTCTCATCGGATGAAAAAAAAACACGAGTGTATAGAATAGAATAGACAATCTGTTTGCCTGCGTTGGTAGCTAATAGGTAAAATATAGCTTGCTTTATCTTAGGAGAATTTTTAAGTTTCGGATGTCCATAGCTGAAAGGGTTACGGAAAATTGTAATTGTGACAAATGATTATTTCGGTTTGAGGAATGAGAAGAAATATAGATAAATGTCGATTGAAATAATTTGGTAAATTAATTACCTATTCAGGCAAACCAGGGAGGCCCTCCCGACAATCAATCCCGGATTGTCAAGGAAGCTAAAACAGCTAAAGAGGCCGGCACTCGGTCTCATGACAGGAGCCATAACTGGTCATGCACTACTAAACAAACACCTTTTCACTCTAGGTATTACAGACAGTCCTCTCTGCAGAGCCTGCATGGAAGAGGAAGAGACAGCCGCCCACGTCATCTTGACGTGCCCTGGGGTGGCAGAATACCGGGCAAAACACCTCGGAACACCGGGGTCGCTACCGGAGGCCGTCGGCAACGTAAAGGGTTTGCTAGGCTTCCTGGTGGAACTGGGTTGGCACGAATAACAGTAGTGCCAATAACCCATACGCAAAATAGGCGCTATTATGCGTCGAGTTGCGGAAACCAAGCCCGCGTACACCTATAACCTACCTATTCATTAATTCCTAATGATTACAGGGCGTCGGTCGTTCAAAAGGAGGCTATTAGTTAGATTTCGTAATGGCCTAAATTAAGAAATGCCGTTAAACTTTTATTAAAAAGAAATTATATTTGGATCCAAGTTCTGTGTACCAATACGGGCGCTCTTTCAAACATTCACTGCACCTCCCAACGTAGCATTCGCTTTGGACCCCGCAATAAATCTAGAAACGAAGCCACGGCTTTATGTCGTCTATTCACGTCACGACACAACACGACAGACTATGCGATTCACAACTGGTTTACATCCCTAGTCTATCTTGACCTCGAGATACTTAACAACTTTCTACAATGTGGGGTTAGACTATGCTGGTCCTATTGCTAAAAGTAGGCATTGTGATTGTGAACAGGGACCATTCTCTCGACTGTTGACCGCTGCCGTGGGACGGCAACCCTGGCTGTTCACCCACCTTGAACTCTAAACCTAAGAGATTAAAGGCTAAGATAGCTTGGTTAAACGTTGCTGTTAAGTTTGCGACGACGACAATAGGTCGCACGCGAGTCGAATCACGAAGTAAAGTAGTGCAGTGTAACTGTGGCTTGTAAAAAAGGCTGTGGCCTAAGGTGGAAATGATGCAACTACTGATAGGGATGCCTCCATGCTTGTACGAGACACGTTTATGTCTTCCGCGCAAGTGCTAGGGGGTTAGGGAATCGCTTTTTTGGACGAATGGCGATAAATATCTAATTTGTGAAGTTATATTCATTTTTATGTGAGATTATAGATGTGGTAATATATAGTCATTTTAGCTTGAGTATGTCATTTTGTTTGAGTTGGCTGAGGTAAAAAAGGAAAATTTATAAACACCCGGCTTTATTTTATGTTCTTCCATCTCGGCCATTTAAGCTGTAGTAAAAATGTATTATTTAATTTTCTAGTCCACAGTCTTTAAAAACCTCATAATATTCTCTTTTCCATATTTTTTTGTAATTCTGTAAAAGTAATTCCACAAAAAAAAAACTATAACTATAATGAACGAAACTGTTCACAAAATTTCACGAGAATCGGTTGAGAAATATCGGGAAAGCGGGACATCCGGACATACAAACGATTTTTGGCCCCAGCTGAAGCATTCTCGCAGCAACTTCGTTCGCGTCGGTACATCGTTCGATTAAAAATTTAAAACACTCAGAACACAATAATTCTTACCTACCATATCGACCGGCGAAGATAAAAAAACGCATTTAAAACATTTCACGCGTTTGCGAGCTACGATGCCACAGAAAGACAGACAGATACACATGCTAAACTTACATTCAAATCTCCGTATCCATCCCGGTTTAAAACAATTGAGTCAATAATAACGACTTTACTTGAATGGTTACACAGTCAAGCCAAAAGGTAAAATGTACAAATGGTACATTTTAAGCGTAAGCTTACACCGTATTACCTTTACGTGAGGGCTAAAAGATATTATTTTAAATGTATACCCTATTTCCTATGTTAAACGGTTCTTTATTCAATAAATGGTGTAAGAAAATCTACACCAAGCGGTAGGTCAACGAAAGGTCAAGTCAAGACGCGATAATAACACAGATAAGCCTGCCACTTTATTACCTTACTAGCTAGCGTATTACAAAGAACGCAGGCAGGGTTCGAAAGGATAATTATCAATGAAAATTATCACGATAATTATCATGATAATTATCGTGATAATAACAGATGGATAATTATCGATTGATAATAACAAAAAATTGCGCTCGTGAAAGTGAACTGTATTCGAAGTATTCTAACGTGTACTTACCCCACTTGCGTCTATCGCATGAAGTGTCAACGTGACGTGCCGCGCCGTGGAGATTCCCCTTACAAGAAAAATTCAGTTCGCAAAGTTGAGCGAACTCGAGTGTCATTGATTCTTATACTGGTGATAATTATCAAGAAGCGTATAATTATCTTGATAATTTCGAACCCTGAACGCAGGCAAACCCGCAATAAAATATAGCCTGTGACCATCTGGAGTCCATCCTATACTTAATATTATAAATGCGAAACTGTGTGTTTGTTTGTCCGTCTTTCACGGCAAAACGGAGCGACGAATTTACGTGATCTTTTAAGTGGAGATAGTTGAAGCGTTAAAGGGATGGAGAGTGACATAGGCTACTTTTTGTCTCTTTCTAACCCCCCACTTCCCTAAAATGGGGGGTGAAAATTTGTATGGAGCTACGATATAAAGGAGTTCCACGCTGACGTAGTCGCGGGCAGAAGCTAGTTCTAAATATACACAGAAAAAAGATTTTTTGAAATCGGTCCAGCAGTTCCAGAGATTAATTTTACATACAAACTTACGCTACTACAATCTCAGACTTTTCCTCTTTTTTAACATTAGCATAATACTAGCTAGCATATTACAAATCCGCAGACGGAGCCGAGGGATTAAATATAGCATGTGTCCTTTCCGACGGTCGATTCTATAAATTGGTGAATGATCTTTTGAACTCGGATGAATGGTTCCGGAGATAACCCCCTACATACAACAACGCTACAAACAAACTTTATCTGTTTATAATATTAATAGTTGTAATTTTTATTACCGTAAATTTGAATTGCCGTCAGAATATATAAAAGAAAAAGAAAGAAATTACATTAACTTGCCAACCCCCAAATGTTCAAAATATTTATTGCCTTATTACAAATTACAATACAATATAACACATGGTTCCGAATAAAAGAGTTCAACGCGCGCTAGAATTATTATGTAAAACTTGACCAAAAATTAATAGCAAAACGTAGCAACAATCATTTTCGAGTTTATAACAATCCTGGCTAGTCACAGAGTGATACAACTTCCTAGAGTAATACACATTCCTAGAGTGATACACTAGTAGATAATTCCCCAAGTAGACAATTTCCATACCAAAGTATAAGATATATTTTTCAGAGTTTTTGATCAAATCATATTTTTACCAGACCGCCTGGGTCATACGCCTTAAGTAATAAAAACGTAACTTCAACAGTTAGGTTCACATAAACATAAACAGCATTTGAAGTTGTTTATGATTAAATCGCCCGTATGTTAAGTTTTTCTAAAAGCTTACGGCATGCGATGAGCTCATGCATAATTATTTAAGGCAAGAAATAGACGGGGTTATAAAAGGCATTGTTAGTGCCTAAAGCGCTGTTGTTGATAATTGTGTGTAATCATAGATCGAATAACATTGAAACCTCATATCGACAAGGTTATTGATTTTAGATATTAATGTGGCATCCTTGGCATGTCACAGGGATACGTATCTCCAGTCTCAAGACTCTATTTCAAGATCACAATATCAGAGAGATGAAACAAAGGAAATATCCAAAAGATGTATCCGCTTCTGTCCCCTCAAATCGCGGCTCGATGAGCCTATTCGACATTCGTCAATGATATAGGAATTAATGCTACCCGCTGGATGCGGGTGGCGCAGGACCGGTCGCTTTGGCACTCTTTGGGGGAGGCCTATGTCCAGCAGTGGACGTCTTTCGGCTGATATGATGATGATAGGAATTAATTAGGTACCAGCCGTTTAAATTCAAACATCGAACAAACTTGTTGAAAAAACTGGTTTTCTTGAGTCTTAGTACGATAAAATGTATTAACAAATAAGTATTAAACTCCTTCACAAAAATGGACCTAGATCCAAACTAAGCAAAGCTTGTACTATGGGTACTAGACGACGATAAATCTACTTATATAGATAAATAAATACTTTAAAATATAGAAAACATCCATGACTCAGGAACAAATGTCCGTGCTCATCACTCAAATAAATGCCCATACCGGGATTTGAACCCAGGACCTCTTGCTTCGTAGGCAGGGTCACTACCACCTAGGCTAAAGCGGTCGTTAAAAGTCGTCAAAATATGAATAAAAATAGATAAAAAGGTGTATTGTGTTATTCCAAGTTTTTACAAATTGATTTTACACTAAGCTTCTACCTGCGACTCCGTCCGCGTGGAAATCGTTTATATAGTAGCTCCATACAAATTTTCAATTATTTCCGGGATAAAAACTATCCTATGTCCTTCCCGGGGACTCCAACTATCTCCGTACCAAATTTCATGTAAATCGGTTCTGCGGGAGTGTGAAGAGGTAACAGACAGACAGACAAATAGACAGACCGACAAACACAGTTTCGCATTTATAATATTATAGTATGGATCATCATCATTAACTTAAGAGTTATCCTGTTGTCGGTGGAGTATTTTCCATTTCTCTCTGTCGTACGCCAGCCCTTTGATTTGCTGATACGACACGACACCAGCTTTTTCCTTTATTTGGTCCATATAACCGCGTCGTGGTCTTCCCCTGCCTCTCCTTCCTTCTATCTTTCCTTCCATTATGGTTTTAAAGAAGGATGGATAGTAATATTAAAACATATTGAAATGTGATTGCCGTATGGAAGAGATGAACCGGATCAAGGCGCCGGAATGTGCCTCCCTGTTAATGTTAATGTCCACATTTCTTAACTGGTCCCAAGTAGTCCCAACTGGTTCCGATGACACCCGATGAGCGCCGGTTACGAGGCACATCCGGATGGAGGCTAGAAATCTCATTTCTAAGCCTAGGTTTTATAAGGATCTTAAGTCAGATCAATTATTAGCCCTTTGAGTGATCAGTTTTGAACTCAAATGGTGATCTGACGGCACATGAATTCACCAATGCGGGACTAAATAATATAGTGGCTTCTACCTACACCTCACAGTCTGTTTAAAAAAAATGAATATATCTATAAGTATCGAAAATGCAAAATCTCACTAGAATCAGTTGATAAATCCGACCTTTAGAGGAGAACAGCGAGACAGTCGGACATACAAAATATTTTTTGCTCAAACTGTAACGGAGAACATCGATCGCTTCGCTCGCTCGTTCAACTAATAAGCAAAGACTGCTGAATGTCAGAATCTCAGAAAGTCCTGGACAGATTCTGAGGCGATTTTTACTAATGGGTAGCATTATATTTTGTATATATGTCCTGTGTTTTGTGTGTGCAATTTTTATCCTAAAGGTCCATTTGTTGATTTACTGTACATAATTAAGTGATCTGGTTTCTCGGTGTATTGATTCGCTGTAAGGCCGTGTAAACGAATAACTTAACTGCACGGGGCGAGTTGTCCATATCTATATACACCTATACTACTTATTGATATCACGAAGTAACTAAGTCTGTAGGGCCTATAGGCTGTATGGTCTATGTAGGGCGTAATTCCGAAAGATCTATGCTAGCACGATACGTTTTATCGTTATGTTTCACGTGACGTTTCAGTACATTTTGCGTAAAACGTGACGATAAAACCTATCGTGCTAGGGCCACAGTACATAAAAAAGATCTTCGACATAGACATAGGCTAGCTGTATTTTATCCCGTTGCTCTACTCTTGCTAAAACGCAAGCGAACCCGCGCGGATATCTAGAAACGGATAAAGTTACATCTGTCAGCTTCCTATCGCGTACATACCCGTAAGAAGCCGTGGCGTGTTACTACTAGGTACCTACATCACAAAAGTAGTTTTACCAACATTAGTTCCAAGTCAGATAGATGTCGCAACGGCACCCACACAACTGACTCAACCGAGACAGCTACCAACACTTCGTCATTTGACTAAAATCTACATCAATCGCTATGTGAGTTTAGAACTTTAGTTCTAACAACCGAATGGTTATCATTTGGGTCTGGGCTCTGGAACACAGCACAGAATAATTCATCATATCATCATACTCCTAGCCTTGTCCCCAGTTGTATCCTAAAGGAGCGCTGGAGTCCACTTTAGCACATAATCCCCAGATTTGGCGCAGGCACTATTTACGAAAGCGACTGTCATGTAACCATCCAACCCAGAGGGAAAACTGGACCTTATTGGGGTTGAGTAGACAAGTTTCCTCACGATGTTCACAAACAAGATATCATCAAATATTATTAGTGCATACGAGATTTAAAACTCCGTGGTAGGAACTCGGTGTTAGAACTCACGACCGACAGATTCAATAACAATGAAATCATAGTACGTATAAGTGGTATATTATTTGACTCGCTTCCTGATCGCCGAGGATCGTGAAGCCTGGTTGAACCACTGTTCGTTTTCTATCTGCTCTAAGCACTGTCACAACTTATTTTAATCTTGGCGTCTGTAGCTGGTAGTGACCCTGCCTACGAAGCCTCTGGTGGATTCGAATCCCGGTAAGGGCATTTATATGTGTGATAAGCACGAATTGTTCCTGAGTCATGGATGTGTTCTATGTATTTAACTTGGGATCATTCCTGGATGTAAAAGGGTGAACTATGAGGACGCAGACGAAGTCACGGGGCAACAGCTAGTTTTCCTAAATGCTTTCAATGCATTTTGTAATGAACAGTTACACCACGACACGCATTATAAAGTTTATGATCGGTAGTAAAAATAATGCTAGAATATTTGCTATAATTCGCCGATGGAAATGTCGACATAAATGTATAACAGGCTATTGCAGAACTTGCTATTGCCTAATTATAATATAAATTTGATAGCAAAAGTTAGAACTTTTTTTTTCATTGCATTTTATCTAATAAGTTCGTTAAGAACTTTGATGGAAATTAATGGCAGATGTTTATCTCATTTGAAATTGGATCTTATCGCTTGTTTGTACAGTGCCAGTTGTTTTTAAAACTCTAGGTAAAGCTGATTGAACATATATACCCCGTTATCTTGTCGCACTGACATTGCTTTTCCGTAGAGCGTGAATGTTTTTTTTATCGACCGTCTGGATATCGATGTTTATATAATGCAACAATGCGATTGATAATTTAATAGCTAATTTTTTTTTATTTTTTTGGGACAATCTTACACAAATCGACCTAGTTCCAAACTAAGCAAAGCTTGTACTATGGGTACTAGACGACGATAAACATACTTATATAGATAGATTAAATACATAGATAACATCCATGACTCAGGAACAAATATTCGTGCTCATCACACAAATAAATGCCCTTACCGGGATTCGAACCCAGGGCCTCTTGCTTAGTAGGCAGGGTCACTACCAACTAGGCTAAAGCGGTCGTCGATTTAAACGTATATGGCATACTTTATTTCGCCTTTAAAGTACTAATAATTCTTTATTTTTATTGGGTGATTAAAGTAACAGTCAGTGGGACTCGCACAACAAAAAAAATCTACCCTCCTCTTTCTAATTTGCACAGAGTGAGTGAGACAGAATTTGTTGAATCGCGCGCGACGAGACTTGGCAGCAAGTTGTGCTAGACGGGCTGGGATAAAAAAAAAGCATGCATCATCCAATGTGTTATACATAGGTATCACACAGTCTTAAACGATTTACTGCACCAATTTTAAGTGGCTCTGTTTGGTTCCCATGCTTGACTGATAGTCTGGCAAACGAAAGTTGAACCCACTAAACTCAATTACGCGGCAACACTAAACGTCATACGCATACATTTTGATCAACAGTGTTGCCGCGTAATTGAGTTTAGTGGGTTCAACTTTCGTTTGCCAGACTCTAGAGAATGCCACCTGGCATTAAGTCCGCCATTTGAGCATTATTTTGATTTGTAAAAAAAAATATAAGTACCTACTATTTAAACGAGTTTGGCCGGACATCGGGCAGTCAGAAAAACCTTTTCCCAACACAATAATTAAAAACTGTTAAGCAGTCAAACACACGCGTAATGAATGGCGTCCATCAACTGTGTCGAGGGCCGGTCGCGACCTCCTCCGACCGGTTCGATCACCCGGGCTGCAATTCACGACGACCAGCGTACGTGGACGCCCGCTAAGAACAGATGTTACGAGTCTCGGGGTCAAGTAATATAAGGGCAGTAAGGCGAGTCAAGACTGGCTGAACACGACACAACCAGCGTTCGTGGAACCCCGTTGAGAACAATGGCTATGAGGCTCGGGGTTAAGATATATAAGGGTTTGAGGTAAGTCAAGATGGCTGTGAATCGCGACGGTGGCCCCTGATTCTTTGCACGGCGTGTGAAAGCTGATAGGTGCGTTGTGATTTTAAGGATCATTTTGTGTTCAACGGACCTTTTCAAAATGAAAGAAAAAGGATTTATTCAAGTTTCTAATGTGATGATGATAAAATAAATGTCCTTGATATCTCGGTTGTTTTTGAACCTATAGTCAAAAATATTCTATATACAGAATGGTTAGGTATTTAGATTGGGATCACCTTTCAAGTAGGATGTCGAGTTCTAAATGGATTTGATCCGATCATGACTGGAAGTCAATAATCATTTATGGTTTTGTAGTTCATGTTTGTTGTTATGTTTGGATTAGCCTAGGTTTCGTTTTCGTTTAGGTATTATAAGTTACTTGAGAGATGGCAGTAACTAATGCCTAAATTGGCGAATAAAATCGTCCTCTTCACTTGCCCTAGGCAGTAGGTATTAAGGCGGTAAGAAGGTAAAAATTAATAATTGGTTCATTCTACGTCATTTTACACTTTATACTGTCCTATAATTTCTTGTAAGGTGCTAAAGAGGCTTCTCACAAGTTCATGTAATTCGAAATCGAGCAGTTTCATAACTAGTTACGAGTTACGACGCGAGGTGTTAAAGACACTTTTTCAACCTACTAAAGGTTAGAATCGAGAAGTTGTCAAACCACTACTTTCTCAGTTGTCCAGCATCCTAACACGACACGTAACATCGGTGTGAGATGCCGCATTCCTCGAGTTATGCCTAGGCACACGTTGCGTAACCCATCGCATCACACCCAATGATAATCACGACAATTCATTGAGCGATTGGCTGTCACGCTAAGTTTACGCAAGCATCATTTACATCTCGGGAATAAATCATAAACTATGGTTAGTGCTGACACTTACCTCTGGTGGGGCAGCGAATTTCAGATTGGCGAGAGATCCGTGCGACCTGCTTCTGTGCTCCTGTCTGATGCTATAAGAGAACGCGCGCTCATTCAGATGCCCTTTCTTCCTGTAGATGCCGCCAGCGTCCTCCACTGCTTCTAAAGTGGTCATGCTTTGGGCGGCTTTCATGGACGGTGGCTGTGGTTTTGAGCGGCGAGGGTCGACTGTGGCGTATTGCAGCCGGCCGCGGCCGGGCGGTGGGCCAGGAGGGAATGGTCCGGGCGGCATGCCTCCCTGCATGCGGCCGCGGTGGGCGAGGGTGGCCGCGCGGGCGTGAGGAAGGGTCGCCGCCGGGTGCGCCAGCAACACCATCGGGTGTCCTGCCGCCCAGGCCGGCGGCGCTCTCCCCAAAGACCTCCCGTTCATCATCGGCGCTGGACCAGGCATGGTCGCGTACAGCTCATCCGCTGACGCGGAAGACTTCTTCTTAGCCTTCTTCGTGGTCAGCTTCTTCTTAGGTTCCTCGGGGGGAGGAGGAGGGGGCGGCACGGACGCCGGCCGCGTGATCTGACGCGGGCGCGGCGCGCGCGCCTGGTGCGGGATGTCGTCGCTGGCGTCATCGCGATCCACCTCGCCCACCCACACTTTATGGTTCTCATCGCCGTCGTACACTTCGAGTTCTTCATCTAGGTCGGGCGGTAAAGTCGTCGGAGATCGCTCGGCCTCCAAACGCTTGGCGTACGAGCTGTCTGCGTACGCGTGGAAGCAGCAGCGGACTAGAGCGTTGGCGGCGGCCTCTCGCCTGCAGATAAACGCGTGACATTCCAGGACTTTGATTCCCTGCGTCCGTCTCAAGACGGCGGCGAAGAGAGGCGGGCGGCGTGGCGCCGGCGCCCTCGCGAACGGTGAATCCAGGGGCAGGAATCTCGGGGCACCCTCGACGGTGACCCGGCGCACAGCCGCGCAGTAATGGAGACTGGAAATGGGGAAAAACCTGGCCACCCGCGAGCCGCTCTCGTCCACATTCTCTAGCAATATCCCGTTGGACCAGACCGAGAGCCACGAGTCTATGCCGCCGCTGGTCGCGCCCTTATCCGGGTACAACTCCCGGAGGGGCTCCTGTATTCCTTGCAGGCCGTCCTTGCTCTGCTGGGGCACCGCGGATCCTAGGTAAAGAACCCGACACCTACAGATCGGCGTCGACTCCATTGCGACACTGCACTCACAATCACAACATCACTGACACAGCACTGCACGCGTGCGGTGAGCGCGAGTCGCGCGCGGGGTATGGCGAGCGGCAAAGAATTCCAAGATGGCGTCGGCGGGGGCGGGGCGCGGCGCTACCTGGGCTGTTATTCGCTACGCGCTAAGCGGCTCACCCCGCCGGTCACCCGTCACAAAACTAGACCTCTACCTACGCTTAGTTACTAAGCATCGCGGTGTCAAGATATATTTGTGGGGGAGCGTTGAGGTGAGCTTAAAACAAGTTACAGAATAGGGGGGCTGCGCACCTGAGACCGGAGCCCGGAGGCGCGGGCGCCGATGAACCGGCATTGTGTCAATGGTTCGCGAATTCGGCCGCATTTCTCTCGGCGACCGACGTGACGGAATGCCTGGTGTAGTGAAAACGAAGGTAGCTAATTGGGAGATAACAGTTTTCTCTTACAAAATCGAGGAGAGATTAAGATTGATTTGGGATAGGGAAGTTTTGGACGTTGTGTTTGTTGATAAACACAGAAAATATATCCTATTCAATTTAATTTGGAATATAACAATTTTGAGTGTTATTTTGGTAATGATTAGATGATGATATTGATGATGAGAGTTGAGACACGGTTGGCTTACTTGACCAAAAGACTTTTGTAAGACTTCCATGTGCAATAAACTTTCACAGATTAGAGTTTAATTTAATTCACTTCAGATTTACTAAAAAAAAAATGTAAACACGTGCAAGTCTAATGACAATAGACTAATAAAGTATTTTTTGACTAATACTTTAACACAACTAATGATCAAATTATGCCCCCTAATCATAATGAATTTACTTTTTAAATGAAACAAATAAGTCCCAATATCATCAGATCAATACTATCCATTGATTTAGGACCAGACGCTTTTGATATACTAAACCACTCCATTAAACAAAATTAAGACGTTACATTTATTACTTCTTAATAATTTTATTAAATATTTTTGTTTCGTGTTATTTTTAACGAGGAAGTTACCCCGATCATATTTTAAACGATATGATACAGAGAGAAAGAATATAATGGAAAAATAAACCATCTTCCTCTGTAGCCCCCGAAAGGTTCGAAGATGGTTTATTTTTCCATTATATTATTTCTCTCTGTATTTGCTACGGTAGCCTAGTGGTTCAGGCATGCGGCTGCCAAGCGGCGGTCGTGGGTTCGAAGTTCGAACCCCGGCTCGTACCAATGAGTTTTTCGGAACTTATGTACGGAATATTTACCGTTAGCTTTTCGGTGAAGGAAAACATCGTGAGGAAACCGGTCTAATCCCAATAAGGTCTAGTTTTCCCCTGGGTTGGAAGGTCAGATGGCAGTCGCTTTCGTAAAACTTGTGCCTATGCCAAATCTTGGGATTAGGTGTCAAAGCGGACCCCGGGCTCCTTTAGGGGCACAACCGGGAATAACGCTAGGAGGATGATGAATATTTCTCTCTGTATCATATCGTTACATTCAATCTCGGAATTTTCTCTTAACGCCGAAGGTCGAGATAATTAGCCATTTCTAGTTTTATAACTCTGATGGCATAATAATGAATATTAAATAGGCCGTGTCGGCCCACATATTACCTAACTTGCTCGGTAATTATACTAATTTGCCTCTAGAGTGATTTGTGAAGCAATAAGAATTCATTGGAAGGTTTTAGTAAACTACCGACGAAAGGTGTACGTGTTTCTATTTTTTACTGGAAGGCCTTTTTAGGGTTCCGTACCAGGGATGCCGCGGATGCGGATGCAGATTTTGGGGTCAGACACTCAAAAAAGTATTTACTTTTAATAAACAACGTCCATTTTATGATATCACGCAATCATCATTCATCAAACACATCATCATTCTCCTAGCGTTGTTCCCGGTTATGCCCCTAAAGGAGCTCGGGGTCCGCTTTGACACCTAATCCCAAGATTTGGCATAGGCGCTAGTTTTACGAAAGCGACTGCCATCTGACCTTCCAACCCAGAGGGAAAACTAGACCTTATTGGGATTAGACCGGTTTCCTCACGATGTTTTCCTTCACCGAAAAGCTAACGGTAAATATTCCGTACATAAGTTCCGAAAAACTCATTGGTACGAGCCGGGATTCGAACCCGCGACCGCCGCTTGACAGCCGCATGCCTGAACCACTAGGCTACCGTAGCTATTTAACACGTTAGCATTAAACACGTTGAGGTTAAATTACAATCGTACGAACCAATCGAAAACGCGTCTGCTCTTGGTCACAGAAACGACAAGAAGTGTTTTTTTACTAATGGCGAAAATATCTAAAACTTGCGCGGCAAGCGGCGCGTGGGCTCCTTTCTTGTCGTGAATTACACTACATCCGCATCCGCAAAAACTACGCATCGATTTTGGCGAATGCGGTTAGACAGTTGAAATTTTCACAGGTGATGTATTTCTGTTGCCGCTATAACAAAAAATACTGAAAAACAGAATAAAATAAATATTTAAGTGGTCTCCCAAACAACAAACGTGATTTTTGCCGTTTTTAGAGATAGTGGTACGGAACCTTCGTGCGCGAGTCCGAATCGCACTAGGCCGGTTTTTAATACGACGTCGGTGGTACGTACAGCCTGATGGCAACCGGTTACCGTAGCTTATGGACGGCGGATAGGTAGGAGGATACGTAGGTTCTTATTTGAAGAACTTAAAAAAACAGCAATTATAGACACTAATTAAATTTCCATAATCGTGGATTCCAAAATTTCATTCCAAAGCTTTCCCAATGGAAAGACCTTGGTAATTTTTAATCCTATGAGGAATTTCCTATCATGTAAACTTAATTCTTGTGAATGTTTCCAGAAATTTCTAAAAAGCTTCCCATAGGTCGTTTTTTAAACTTTGAGCCACTTGCAAATCTATAATCGTAGAATAACGAGAAAAACACGCGACACGACCTTAAACATATTTATTAGGAAAAGTCATTATATTTACAACAAAATTTTATGTAATTCTTACAACTCCCAGCCCAGTGTAGGTATTATTAATTACAATTTATACACAACTATATGTAAATGTATAGATAAACAACTTACAGAGGGGGGTTTAGTTTTGCACAGGGTACCAGTATTCAATTTCGGCATCTTATCTTGTTTAAGTATAATTTTATATTTTTGTATTTTAACCGATTCATCTTATATTTCAGATTCAACCTAAATACAATTTTGGAATATATTATTACTGGTTTTACATTTGGGATATCGAAACATACAGCATTTTAGGTTATAAATGTTATAATAAAACGTTTTAACTTGTGTCAATAAAGTTACATTTGCTAATAAAGCGTGTAAACTTGTACCACATTTCATGATAATAGCGTGATCCCAGCGAACGAAAAAACCATAGCGAGTACTTGCAAATTTCTACCCAAACACGTGCCTAATAAAACCCGGTATGCGCATGAACTAAACGGCTGCCTGGCATCGTTTTGACACCCCGCCCCCATACCCGCATAATGGCAATGGCGCCCATTCTGTGGGGCCAATTTGCGGCGCTACTTAGACTTCTATGGTTTTTTCGTTTGCTGCGTGATCCTAATTGAACAAACCTTATTCAGACAAGCTACTGTTTATTGTCATGTACTATGGAAGAGTTAAGCGGTATATAAATTACTATTGTAATTATAATAAGTGAAAACCTAAATAATGCCGTTGCAATTATTACTTATTAAATAGTTCATAAACAAGAAATACTATGTCACAAAGACTTTAACAAGGAAAAACTTCTTACTTACCAGTGAATGAAATAATATTACAGATGGGCGTTTTCAATCACATGTGTGACTTTTACTTTTTTTGAGGTCTCACCTTACGCATGATGCGTAGACAGGCCGACCGTAAGACCGACGGAGCTTGGGGGGTTTATACTGATAATTAAAGCAATTCGCGCAAAATTATTCCTTAACCATTCCAAAACATCCAAAATGCACAACGTTAATATTCAAGTTTTCACTTCTGTCGGCACTCCCGGAGTGCAACCCGGTCTTTTTTTTTTTTTTTTCAGAATCATGAGCACGCTTGATTCCGAGAAAGAAAAAATAATCCCTAGTTTTTTATTCCACAATGAGACGTTTTTTTTTATACATTTTGTGTTAAATTGGGGATTTTCTTTCCTTATCAGGATCCAGAGTGCTCATGATTCTGAAGAGGAAAAACAAAAAAAAAACAAAAATCTGAGAAAAAAAGTAAAAGTCGCACATTTCAGTGAATACGCCCAGATGTATGAGTCACAGTAGATATATAGCTAAGTCAGTAAAACAAATCCCCCGATGTGACGCAAACACACAAGACACGCATCGCATACAATAACCTTCAACATCATCGTCATATCAGCCGAAAGACGTCCACTGCTGGACATAGGCCTCCCCCAAAGAGTGCGACAATTACCGGTCCTGCGCTATCCGACCTTTACCATTTCATCAATCCAGCTTGCGGGGGTCTACACACGCTGCACCTTCCAGAACATGGTGGCCACTCGAGAAACTTTCGGCCATGGGTACAATAAACTTGGTTCGTTCGTGCCGCGCATATGCCACGTAGAACTGGGTTTCAACGGATCTCAGTAATGATAATGAGGTCTTAAGAGACTATAATTGAGATACTGGTTTAGTTAATATATTTACTATATGCTTGGCCATTTTCATTGTAAATTAGCAACACACTAGTCATACACGTCATCATAATATAACAATAAATTTTCGACATATACCACGCAAGGGTATAATAAAATACAGGGTGGAAGGTCAGACCCTTACTCTGAATTGGAAAACATAATGTATATGTCAAGAAAAATTTCGATGTTTTAACAAGATACACGAAAGTAATAAGAATAACGGATTGCAAACTGTAAAACTCAAGAGACGCTAACGGTCTAAAACTATCGTTCCAGTTTACGGTACAATGTCCCTTACACCCCGTAGTCACGCAAAAACGGGTACAATTTGCAAAAAATTGTCATAAAAAGCGTACAGTAGAATTATTTGGGGTTTACCACTGACAGATAGTTTGCCTTCATTTAATTTTCAACTTTAACCTCATACAAATTGAGAAGTTATTTCTAAATCGGTAGACGTGGGTAACAGTATTCTGAAAATTGCTTTATTTGTATGACATTAAAGTTGAAAATTAAATGAAGGCAAACTATCTTTCAGTGGTTAACTAACAGTAATCGTACTGTACCCGTTTTCACGAGTGTGATCTGAGGGGTATTCACATAACGTTCTGAACGCGCGTTAGGACATTTTTCCATATAAAAAGTGACATTTAGATCTACCTGACGCGCGCACAATGCGTTACGTGATCGACCTGCTGCTCTGTGGAACAAACCCTTAAAGGCACACAATCGGCAATCATGGCCCATCATACACGCTTACGCGCTTGACGGAATACAATTCCATCGCACTCCAACTCATAATGGCGTCCATGTCGCGCCATGATGGCCCATTGCGTGGAGCCCTAACACTTTCAGTGCACTTCAGGGCACAACTCGTGGTCACTTTAGGAGCGTAACGCTACGAAATTGTGCTGTTGTCCACTAGGATCACCTAGCCTGATCCCCCAGGGGAAAAAAACGGTTAGGTTGTTAGGTGAACTGCGACCCTACAGCGCGCGAGCCGAACGAGCGAAGCGAGCGTGACGCGGCAGCGTCCGGCGAAGCGCCATAACCGAACACAATCATTTTTTCCTAGTTGAATATAAAATAATTGCCGCTAGGTTCCCCTGGGTGATCGGGGTCAGGTGATTAACGTGGATAACGTGGTAATTGTTGGCACTGAATGTATTAAAATAGCTATAATGTGTGAAACCATGTTTTGAAGGAGAATGAACCTTTGCTAGTATTTCGGTGCCTTGAAGCCGGGCTCGTCGCCCGTGGCCGGCGCTTTGCGTTTCTGGATTATATTTTGGATCTGAAAAAACATTCATAGTTATTATCTCATACAAAAACGGCATCCGCTATCCTAATAGTCAAATGTCACCTCACTCCATCTTGAGGCCAATTAGAAATATAAGTCAAGTTGGTGGCAAACAGGGGTACGGCGCCAGGGGTGCTAGTAGAAAATTCCTCTAAAACTGAGCCCTATGAATATGAATGCTTAGCCGACGAGGGGTGGTGGTAAAAAGCATCTGGGCACTAATCTGGGCTAAAAATGTTGTCTAGAAGAGAGTGCTAGAGCAATAACCGTAGTCTCAACAGTTTTTGAAATGTTCTAACCTGTTTCCACTCCCTATCGTCAAATGGCCGGTTCCAATAATCAATCCACATAGTTTTCCTTACCGGCAGTTACATTTTGACAGATTACCCGTAGAAAATGCGTCAAAATGTAACTGTTGGTAAGGAAATCTATCGGTGGATTGATTATTGGAACCGGCCATAACACGTGTTTTCAGGGCTTAAAATGTTGTCTAGAGGAGATTGTTTTAATAACGCTGACCTGTTGCCACTCCCTGTCCAGCTCCGCCTTCTCGCTCTTGTCCTTGGTCTTCCTTGTCTTGCGTCCGTCCTGCGTCTTCACTCCGTACTGGAACGCGGCCTTCGGTAGGGCTTCCTTGCTGCTCATGTACGCCGAGTACTCTTCCTGCGTGTCGAAGTCCCAGCGGCCTGGCGGAAGAGATATTTTGCAAAAAAAAAAGGGTGAGATTTCGACTCAAAAAAAATAAAAAATAAGTGTGAGTTTTGGACTCAAAAAAACTTTGGATTAACAGTTGAGGAATCATAAGGACGATGAAAAATCATTACTGTGATATTCAAAGTGATTATCGGGTTATTAAAATTAGGGGACAATCTTACACAAATCGACCTAGTCCCAAACTAAGCAAAGCTTGCACTATGGGTACTAGACGACGATAAACATACTTAGATAGATAAATAAATACTTAAATACATAGAAAACACCTGTGACTGAGGAACAAACATTCGTGCTCATCACACAAATGAATGCCCTTACCGAGATTTGAACCCAGGACGACCTCTTGCTTCGTAGGCAGGGTCACTACCAACTAGGCTAAAGCGGTCGTCAAATAGGGTATTTTTTAATTCAAGTGTATGGTTATATTATAGTGTATGTATATAAAGATAATAATAATAAAATTGTACTAAAATTATTACTGAATGGTTAACTTAGTTAATAAGTATTAGGTACATTGCGATGCCCTTGCAGGGTGCATGTTTGATACATAAACTTAGTGTAACACCAGATAACAACATGTATGCAATAAATGATTTGATTTGATTTGATATCTTTATGTCAAGCAGTGGCAAAAAAAAAAAAAAGGCGTGTAAACCGTTACACGTATTAAGTTGTTAAGTAATTAAACTAATTAACTCAATTTTAACTTAATTTTAAGCGACATCAAGCGTGTAAACAATTAATTTAGTTATAAGTTACAAGTTACAATTTAGTGTGCAAGTAAACAAGTAGATTAAAAATTTGTCTATTTTTCGGTTAAGTGGGTGGGCGTGTATTATAACTTGACTCGTTTGGACAGGCACAATTTAGTTAAATATTACTTAAGTGTATAAGTTGAGCGTCAATCGCGGGCTAACTAAAGAGCTTAAGTAATTCGAACGTGTAAACGCTTGCTTAAAATGAAGTCGCTTAAAATTGAGTAAAAATTTAGTTAACTACTTGACAACTTAATACGTGTAAACCGGCCATAAGACATATGTTACGAGAACATATTCCTTTGCAAATGCAATTGCATTTGCTCAGGGGACGTGGCACAAGCAACATCTCCTGCCGGCAGCCTGTAACTCACCTATAGGGCCCTTCTTGTTGCCCGCGTCCATCTTGGTGTAGTCGACCTCGTCGTCCGAGTCGTCGATGGCGTCGTCCATCTCGCGCAGCCCCGGGTAGCACTCGGCGTAGCCCTCGGGCTCCGCGGCCAGCCGGGACAGCAGGGCTGCGGAGCGCAGCTCGCGCTCCGCTGGAGCCGCGCGACGAGGCAGCGGCCCGGGACCTGGCGGGCGCACACGAGGCGGGTTAACTAGTTATACTGACAACCGGTCACGTGGGCGCCACACGACGGGCGGCGACAACGTGGCAGGCCGAGACGGAGATGGCGGGACCTGGACGCATTATGTAACCATTGGCCAACTATTGCTCAAATCCGGGACGAGTGGTAGTCGAGAGTGGAGGACTAAAAGTTTTTGTCCTAATAACTTCGGAAGTTTTGTGCCTATTATAACTCGGTTAACTCCTTATAATAAGGTGAAGTAAAAGGCGAACTTAATGCCATAAGGCGTTATCTGCAAGTCAATCTTTAGAGAATAATCATTGCTGAATATTAAGCTAATCATTTAATCCACATAAAACACAATAACAAATAAAACAATAATAACTTAAGCTACTAGCTTAAGCCTAGTCAAAAAGTCCCCCACGAGTTGTCCCTGGCGCAAAGGCACCCATCACACTAGCCGCATTACCACGTTGAATGGCGATGGACAACCTTTGCACCAGGTACGAACCCGCGCGAGCGTCAGACCCCCTCTCCGTAATTCGTCGTCCCACCTCCCTAACGAAAGCAATAGCCTCCGACTTGCTGAACAGTATTATTAGTAATATAAAATGTCCCCACCTTCCTCCTGGTCCTGGTCCTGTGGTTTGTCGAAGTAGCCGGTCCCCGGGCGGTCCTCGCGCCGCTCTCGCTTCTCTCCCGGGACGTAGTCTCCAATTTCGCCGTATATGGAGTCGTCGTTGCGACCCTTTTCCGCGTTCTTGTCCTGTAACAATTCAGGGTTCCCTTTATCTGGCATAATATCGATTGTCCGAAATACACTCCGCATAACAGTTATCGCAGAAACATTTTTAGCCGAATGATACTTTAGCATAATCATATACTTAGCATAACTATCATGTCGCATAACACTCATTTGGCAGAATTTTGAATTACAGAATAGTAATAGGACCGAATTTAATTTCGCAGAATTTTACGTAGCAGAACGTATATTCCGCCGAATTTCTTGAAGCATACCACTAATATCACCGACTTTATTTTTACATAATTTTATGTGCCAGAATATACATTACGCCGAAGCCGTACAAATATTGAACCGTGCTGCTCTAGGTGACAACTAGCGCGGAAAGCGTTCTAAGGCAGGTCGGTGTAGGTACGACGAGCGAAGCGACGACCCTAAAACGCGCGAGCCAAGCGAGAACGTTACGAATTGTTTATCAAAAATACTAACTTGCACTCTAAATTGTACAATACCTATTACTACGGAATTTCACGAATCACGTAGGCAGCTGTAGACTTAGTGGCAAAACCAATTTGGATCGCGGATAAAACCGCAAAGCTCCCGCTTCCGTCTTCGAGGTTATTTTTTTATAAAAGAGCAAAAAACTTGTTTTAATATCAACAAACATATTAAAACAAATACTTCCAAATCTTATATTCTTAACAACATTGTGCAAATGTATGATTCTGCCAAAGAACGTTGTGCCAAATGACAGTATGCCAGCTAAATATTATGCGATACAAATTTCGGTGACACGACTATTCGATCATAGGACTATTATTACAATGGTGATTATGCCAATGTACTATTCTGCCTAAGGAAGTTATGCGAAATGACTATATGCAATGAAATTTATGCGAAAAGTAATTCTGCGAAATGATGATTCTGACAAGGGCTGTTATGCAAAATAATTATGATGACAATCAATTTTATGCAACATAATAGTAACCAACAATACAACAATATACAGACACTACATACACACATACACATACATTCCATTATTGTCGAAGCTGGAAAGAATAGATGGTCGAGTGAGTTCAAGGGCCGAGCCGTATGTAGGCGAAGAGGCGAGTCCAACTATTGCACTTTTGGCCGACATATTACATGCTTTCGCGCCTACTGCGAGGAAATTGCTAATAATCAGCGAAGGAAAAAACCGTAGAAGTCTAAGTAGCACCGCATAATGGCCCCACAGAATGGCTTCCATTGCCAATATGCGAGCAGTGGGGCGGGGCGGGGTTCTAACACGATGCCAGGCAGCCGTTCAGTTCGAACATGCGCTATCGGGTCGTAGGCACGTGTTTGGCGACCCAGTGCCCTAACTATTTATCTTTATTTTAGTTTTGAAGTCCTTGTTGTTAAGAAGGGGTTGTTAACCTCCGAGGCCTCAACTTATTAATCCTATTGTAAGGCTGAGGCCCTTACGAAGATACATAAAAAGGTCCTTGGAAATGGCGATTGGTCAAATCGCTGTTCCAACAGGAACATCACTACAAGAACGTTGTTGTCCTGATCAGATTCATAGAAGGCTTGCTCATGCGACATACTATCGACAACACAGCTAACTGACCATCCGTGCACTTTGTGTGCATTGTAATAAGGTTCTATATAAATACAGGATGGTCAGTTAAGTGTGTTGGCCTCTGTACAGCTAATCGTTTCGAAGCCTGAATATAAACCAACCTTCGCCAAGTAGGAAACTTCCTAGGCACAGGGCCTGATTTACCCACAGGCTAATAAGGCTAGAGCCTAGGCCGTAAGCTAGAGCCTAGCTTACGGCCTAACTGAGCTATAGTTAGCCTAGGGCGGTCAGAACTCTAAATCAGGCTCTGACTAGGCATGTCAAAATATGAGCGCCCCCTGAAAATGTCCCTAGTTAGAGGCCTTCCTTCATTAGTTTCATTACAGCCCCACTTTACTTGGTAAATTAAACATCCGTATACCCAGTAGAGCTCGGCGTAAGCGTAGTAACTATATAAAATGGTTTTATGATCAGAGCGAGCAACAGCTTAAATTATGTGTTTCAGAGGTTTGGCGACCTGGACCTATTCAGCGCAATGTTATTTCAGTGAGACGACGCTTATCTCGTACAATGTTTCGGTAGAAGTAGGGAAATAGTTTAGGTAACTCTTTTAAGTCTATTTAGAAATAAGTACTTAATTATGTAGCAGTACCAAGACGCAAAAGCGCTGTGTTTTCGTTTGGCTTTTGCTCACTTATTTTTTACATATCTATTACACTATCGGTGATGATCTGATATTAGCTCACTGTCACTACTGTTTAAGCTACTGTGTAGTATTTAAGCTGAATATCTTCCTATATAAATAAATAAATAAATCACTACACAGTATAAAAACAAAGTCGCGTTTTTTTTTTTTTGTTAAATCCCTGTTTGGCCAGCAATGCGGCCATTGACAGATTTGGTTTTGGATGGTCCTCTCCGGGGGCCTTAAGGGCCTCCCGGAGGGAAGACGAAGACGCTTCCCGCTGTCTGTTCATATGTATGCTTAGATCTTTAAAACTACGCAACGAATTTTGATGCGGTTTTTTTTTAATAGATAGAGTGATTTAAGAGGAATGTTTATATGTAGAATATAGGGTACGTGCGAAGCCGGGGCGGATCGCTAGTTAATTAATTTATTTATTTATTTATTTAAATCAGGCAACAAGGCCCATATTACAAATACCTTAAAGACTAACATACATATCAACAAAACACAAAATTACTGCGATGTGTTGCGCAATTTCGCGGTCTCAGGTAACCGACCGCGAAAACGTCGGAACTTGACTCCCTTCGGCTAAAATTCTTCCTTAGTGAAGGCCGATAGATGGTGTGTTGGAACTCACCACAAAGGAATTAAAATTCACGTCATGGCGAGACTCCAACCTCACGACCCTCAGGATGAATCCTGTCTTCACGCGCACATACTCCACTACTTCCTCTGCCTTCGTAGTGTAGTGCACCCGGGACACGCACAGCTGCGTCGAAGGTGTAGCAGGACGCAGCAGGTGATAGGTGGTATTAATACATTTTTTGACGACCGCTTTAGCCTAGTTGGTAGTGAACCTGCCTACGAAGCAAGAGGTCCTGGGTTCGAATCCCGGTAAGGGCATTTATTTGTGTGATGAGCACGAATATTTGTTCCTGAGTCATGGATGTTTTCTTTGTATTTAAGTATTTATTTATCTATATAAGTACCTATGTTTATCGTCATCCTAGTACCCATAGTACAAGCTTTGCTTAGTTTGGGACTAGGTCGATTTGTGTAAGATTGTTCCCTAATATTTATTATTATTAATAAATTACCTTAGTCTTCTTCAGCCTCCTGTGGCGCCCGTGTCTGAGGTAGCTGAAGATCTGCGTGAGCTTCTCGAGCACCACGTCGTTGGCGCTGGCGGCCGAGCTGCGCTCATCCGGTTCAGGTACATCCGCTTTACTGCGAGTCAGCGTAGTAGGTATGTCGCTGTCTGCAACAACAAATGAATAACTACAACTTAGATAAGTTGAAAAACCCCCGACATTTTCATTTCAAAGTCCAATATCTCAAAAACGGCTGAACAGATTTTCATGAAACATGGCTAAGAACACTCGGGATGAAATTATCTATGACACAAATGACACCGTATTCAAATCGGTCCATCCGTTTGGGAGCTACGATACCACAGACAGATACACAGAACGTTAAACTTATAACAGTAACCTCTCTTTGCGTCGGGGGTTAAAAACAAGTTTCTGACAAAAAATTCATTTTTGGTACAAGCTTTTATTACCGACTGTACTTTTCTGTATACCGCCATCAACTACTCATTGAGACGATTCTAACGAGCCCAAACTCAACGGGGTTACGTCGGTCAAGTGCTGAATTCCCATGGCCACCTTCTGTCTCCATCATCAGATCATCTCGATGGTACCGTAATATTGAATCATACCCAAAATTTCAGCTCAATCGGTCACCGGGAAGGGGGTCAAATTTAAGTCTTAAGGTGTTAGGTTTCCATACAAAACGTCATTTGACATTCGCAGGCCAACGGCGTGATATGTTTAGAAACTCATGTAACAAACTTTTCAATTCCCTCTTTCCTAGAATAATTTATTAAATAAAATAAATAATTAAATTTTCGGATATCGGCAAAAAACGTTTACCGAAGTATCACGTCTTATTTATTTTTTATCATAAAAGATATTAAAAAGAAGGTGCTGATAACGACCCAGAACGAGCTCGCAATTATTCAGTATTTTTTTTAAATATTTTCAAAAGCTTAAAAATATCAATGTTCCCAGAAAAAAAGGCCACCAAACAAATGAAACTTTGGCAAATGACTTGTTCGGAGAAAGAATTTTCGAGGTTAACGATATGATACAGAGAAAGAATATAATGGAAAAATAAACCATCTTCGTCCATCTCCGTGGAACGGGCGCATAGCTCGCCCATTAGAGTGGTGCCAAGACTGTGAAACAAGTCCATAACACGATACAGACAGGGCGCTAGTTTTAGCGGGAATATAATTGAAAAATATACAACTTCCGTCACTGTCCTCGTAGCTCAGTTGGTAGAGCCGTCTAGCGTTAATAGAAAGGTCGCCGGTTCGAATCCTGTCGGGGGCTACAGACGAAGATGGTTTATTTTTCCATTATACCCGTATTCTTTCTCTGTATCATATCGTTTATAAAATGATCGGGGTAACTTCCTCGTTAAAAATAACACGAAAACAAAAATATTTAATTAAATAATTTGTTTCGTGATTAAGGGTATAATTTTCGAGGTTGTGATATGTTTCCGTATCTTGCATACCTATGGTTCCTTCCTCGTCGAGTTCCACGACATACGCCATTCGTCCGGGCGCGAATAACTCGTTACGGGCCACCTTCTTATTCCTGCAAATATATTCACACATCAATAATACATACCAGGTATATATCCGCCAAAATCGATGCGGAGTATTTGCGGATGCGGATGTAGTGTAATTCACGACAAGAAAGGAGACAACTACCGCGCGAGTTTTAGATATTTTCCCCATTAGTAATAGTACATTATTCCTGTGGCCGCGAAGGAGGCAATTGCAGGCTGAGTATTTGTTTAATTAATTATAATACGAAGCTAGCAATTGCCATTCCGGCTGAGGCTAATATAGTGCTTTTCTCAAAAATGGGGAATAAAAAATACTTAATTTATATAAACTTTAAATATCGTTGCACAACGTGAAAATATTTACGACTTCCCGCCGTTTTTTTTAAACAGAATCGCAAGTGTATTTTTCCACCAAAAAAACGCAAACTATTTGAGACACATACAAAAACGTCGTGTTTGCAACAGAAAAATACGAGCTGTGCCGTCTTTTATATGCCAGTTTCTACTTTAAAAAAAAAATGGTACTCGACAAATAAAGAAATTTATATATAACATTCCAGGCGGCCTGCAATGTTTTTTATTTTTTTATTTAGATCTGACCTTAAACTATTATACACTTTACCTTCCAATATGTAGCGAGTTACGTTCACTTCGCGGGCCATTTTTGAGAAAAAAAACTTCTTGTCGTTTCTGTGACCAAGAGCAGACGCGTTTTTGATTTGTTCGCAACGATTGTAATTTTGTCCCAACGTGTTTGATGATTGCGTGATGTCATAAAATGGAGGTTGTTTATTTACTTTTTTGAGTGTTTGACCCCAAAATCCGCATCCGCATCCGCGGATGTGTGCCCCCAAATATCCGCATCCGCTGATGTCAAAAATAACGCATCCGCGGCATCCCCGATACATACTGTACACTATCCATACTAATATTATACATGCGATAGTGTGTCTGTCAGTTACCTCTTCGCATTTAAACCGCTGAAACGGTTGAGATGAAACGGCGATAGTTTGAATACAAGGGGGTGAAAGTTTGTATGGAGCAACAATACACGACCGGAAGGCGCGGCGTGGGTAGGCCCCACGCAAGGTGGACTGATGACCTGGTAAAGGTTGTTGGAGTCCGCTGGATGCGGGTGGCGCAGGGCCGGTCAGTTTGGCACTCTTTGGGGGAGGCCTATGTCCAGCAGTGGACGTCTTTTGGCTGATATGATGATGATGACGAACAATATACGAGTTCCATGCGGACGAAGTCCCGGAAAAAAGCTAGGTATTTTATATAGTCACAATTTTTGTACAAAACATGTTACAAATAATTATCACACCAATAATAAAATGTCTCTCTCAATAAAATTAAATTTGAACCGTAAATCAGTCAGAATACAATCGTTTTTATTTCATCTATGACGGCTAATATGTTGCCGTTACCCATTTAAGGCGGTGCATTGGAAATAATCGCGTGCATTGAAACGCCGTTCTGACTAGATTAAGAAACAATAAGATCTGATTTTCAGATATATGATTCTTATGATTTTCCATCTGATTTAATTAAACATTGCCTGAAATTTGCTAGAAAAAAAAAACAGTCTATTTCTTTATTTTCCTTTTTTTACTCAGCCTACTCAAACAATTCATTATTTTTCATCACACTTGCTCGAAAAGGGCTTCATAATGCGCAGACATACAGAGCTGTAATAGCCTGTGTTACGCCCACGGGCGTAATGGTTTTTTTCTTAAATTGTATCTGTCACTCATGCGGCAGTTACAGAGCAAAGAGGTTTTATATCAAATACGATGTCTGAAAACGTATTTATAAATAAATTTAAACTTAAAAAACTACTTAAACATGTTTAACTGAATTATTTACAGATTTAATATGTAGTTATTTAGTGCCTATGTAAAATGTTTTTAAGTGTTTCAAATCGTGGCTGTATACAGAAGGGTCTTTGCCATACGCGCCTCGCGTCAAATTCAACAAAATGGACGACTGTCATGTTGAAGTTTTTATTACGATTTGTATTAATTTCATCTAAAATGTATTTGTTTCCTCGCAAATGTGATGAAAAACATTGTGTATAACACGGGCGTAAGAATATTGCAAACGCGAGTCATCAAAAGCCCTCCGCCGATAGACTCTTGTTCGCAATATTCCACTTCCGCCCCTCGTTAAACAATGTACTATTACGACACAATCAGTAGTCATAGTATTTAATCTCATCTAAAATCTCACTTAATGAAATATATAAAACTTCACTAAGTTAGGTATTTATCGAAATTTGTTCAAAAAGCCATTCCCGAAGAGTGTTGCATCTCTTTTTCTCGTGCGCGGAAGGCATAAGCGTGTCTCTGTCAAGGGGGCGTGGTCGACTAGAATCAAGGCATCCCCTTAAGGGTTAAAAAAGCTGGTTTCCGTATTAACATCTGACATGCTGGGCAAACCTTTAATTTTTACCATATTTATACCGTGATTCAAGTATGACCAGATGATTAAGCGGTCACTATTAGATTAACTAGGGGTCCAGGGGAGGCCTATGCCTTCGCATAGGCCAGCAACCAGACAAGGTCTCAGGAAAACAGCTATCAGTAATCAGTATTACTATAAGATTAACTAGAGTAGTAGACACACACACACATCAGAAACGTCGGGAGACCTCAGTGAGGTAAATAATAGTACATTGTTTAACGAGGGGCGTAAGTGGAATATTGCGAACAAGAGTCTATCAGAAGCCCGACGCCGAAGGCGGAGGGCTTTTGATGACTCGAGTTTGCAATATTTTTACGCCCGTGTTATACACAATGTTTTTCATCACATTTGCGAGGAAACAAATACATTTTAGATGAAATGAATACAAATCGTAATAAAAACTACAACATGTCAGTCGTCCATTTTGTTGAATTTGACGTGAGACGCGTATGGCAAAGACACTTCGGTATACAGCCACGATTTGAAAACACTTAAAAACATTTTACATAAACACTAAATAACTACATATTAAATCTGTAAATAATTCAGTTAAACATGTTTAAGTAGTTTTTTAAGTTTAAATTTATTTATAAATACGTTTTCAGACATCTTATTTGATATAAAACCTCTTTGCTTTGTAACTGCCGCATGAGTGACAGATACAATTTAAGAAAAAAACCATTACGCCCGTGGGCGTAACACAGGCTGTTAAAGCTCTGTATGTCTGCGCATTATGAAGCCCTTTTCGAGCAAGTGTGATCCTCCTTTCTCCCGTGTCGATGGTTTCAGACTGTGCGGGACCAGAAGGTGGCGACGCTTATCGCCCTGTCTGTTGCGTCTCGAAGGTCTTGCTTGGAGCAGGCGTGCGGGCACGCTGGGCAAGACAACATGTGCTCCATCGTTTGGGGAACCATCCCACATGGGCACTGGGCGTCTGAGCTACTTAGGGCGCCCCACTTCATCAAGTTGTCCTTACTGCGACCGACCTGGGAACACAATCTATTTAAGGATTTCCAGATCGGCCATGGCTGATTATGCCCAGCGGGAAGTTGCTCAGCGGGGCGAACATAATCTTCAGGGGGGGCTCGAGTATTTCGCCAGTGTGCGAGCCGTTTCTGGGACTGCGGACTCTCGATAGCAGCGGTGCACCGCATAAAGCTTCTGCGACTCTTTAGGCGGGACGGTGGCAATTTATGGCCGTGGAGAGGGTGCCTTGGGTCTTGTTTCTGCTTCAGTTTTTCGACGCTGCACGACACCTCTCTGCGGGCCTCCGGCGGCGCAATTCCTGCCAGAGGGTATAGCTTATTAAGCGGAGTGGGTTTGAGGCATCCGGTTATTATACGGCAGGTGTCGTTGAGTGCTGAGGTAACGTGTCCTGCGTGGGCGGAGCGGTGCCATACCGGGCACGCGTATTCGCCCGCCGAATAGCAGAGCGCCAGGCCAGTGGTGCGGAGTGTGTGTGCGGAAGCGCCCCACTGGGTTGATGTGAGTTTCCTCAGCAGACTATTCCGCGAGCCAACCTTTTGATGTGCTTTTAAACAATGGTTCTTAAAGGACAGCGTTCTATCAAGGGTTACTCCAAGATATCTCGGGTACGGACAGTGTTCAATAGCAGCGTCATTCCAGGTAACATTGAGCTGCCTGTTTGCATCTCGGTTTCGTAGGTGGAATGCGCACGTCTGAGTTTTTAAGGGATTCGGTTTCAGGCAGTTCATCTTATAGTATCTCGCGAGGCCCTCCAAGGCATTTGATAGTGATCTCTCAGTATCCTCGAAGTTGTTACTTTGGGCCGCTAGTGCTAGGTCATCTGCGTACGCGAACCGATGAGTTTTGTGCAGGGCTGGCTGATCGTTGGTGTATATGTTAAACAACATCGGGGCAAGCACACTACCTTGCGGGAGACCATTTTTCTGTGGGCGCCAGCGGCTTTTTTCCGTTTGCAGGTGGACCTGGAATCTGCGGTTGTGGAGAAGCTCGCGGAGGATGTTCATGAACCCAGCGTCTCCAGTCATACCGCCAACCTTAGACAGCAACCGCTGTATATTCACTGTGTCATATGCAGCTGTTAAATCCACGAAGACTACGCCTGTTATCATGCCGAGCTCGAACCCGTCCTCTATGTGCTGTGTTAGCTTTAGCGTTTGACTCGTGCAGGACTTTCCCGGACGGAAACCCGCTTGTTCTGGGATTAGCTGCGGTTCAACGATCGGGACGAGCCGGTTCAGGAGCAGTCGCTCTAGAAGCTTATAGGTGTGGCACAAAAGGGATATGGGACGGTAGCTCTTCGCCTCTGAGGGGTCCTTTCCAGGCTTGAGAAGTGCGATTACTTTAGACTTACGCCATGCTTTTGGTATTTTGAGCGACGACAGACAGGTATTATATAATTCCAGGAGCCAGTTCCTGGCTTTCGGCCCAAGATGCTTGATTTGTTCCACTGTCAGATCATCAATGCCGGCAGCTTTACCATTTTTTAGGGATTTCATGGCAATCTCAAGTTCGTGGTGAGTAAAGGGCTTACTGAGATCAGTGCAGTCCTGTTGCTGGTGTCAATTTGGGCATACGGCTAGTAGGTTTGCCATTGAGCAGAAGCTGCGTTGCTACCTGGTTAGCTGAGACCTGACCTGGGTTCGTTGGTGGAGGTGGGTCGCCTGTGAGCTTGCGCAAGTTTGACCATGCTTTCTTGCTGTTATGGGTCATATCGGTATTTGTCACAGCTTCGCACCATTTTTCCCTTCGGTTGGCCGCTATTTCCCGCATCAGTTCTTCCCCGGTCGAAATAGTCTCCTCTGAGAAGGGGTCATTGCAGTACAGTGATTCGTAGGTCTTAAGGAGATCCGCTGAAGTAGAATTGAGTCCCGGAATATGGTGTGTGCGACATCCTCTTGGTATACATTGGCACGACACGGTTCGGATGATCTTTATGAATTTGTCGTATTCCGAAGCCATTGGTAACAGTCCGTCCAGGTCCTTATCGATGCGGTTTGAGAAATCGTTCCAGTCGGCCTTTTGAAAGTTAAATCGACGACGGAAAGGGACGTTGACGGGCTGCACGACCGCTTGGATCCGGCACATTAGAGGTCTGTGTTGCGTTCTCGGTATCGGTCCGCAGACTGTTTTTACACACTGAGAGCGTATCTCTTCGCTAGTAAATATTAAATCGGGATTGTAGCCACGTTTCCACCGTCCGCTGTTGAAGGAGGGCGGTAATTTGGGGTTATGTAGGAGTGACAGCCCGTTTGCTTCTGCCCATGCCTCCACTCTTTCTCCATCTAGGTTGGAATCTCGATATCCCCACGAGACACTGTGACTGTTAAAATCGCCAATGATAATTTTCGGCCGGTGGTCGTCGGGTGGGGTTGCGACCCAAGGTTGGAAAGTCTGTGGGGGCGGCTTGTATACAGACGTGATTGTACACTGACCGATGTCTATGGTTATCAGCTCCATCGTTTCCCTCAGGACACAAGAAGAGGAAGTGATCCGGGTTTCAGGTCTTGTGAAGATTGCGCTGCCGTGTTTTGCGTGGGGAATTTCGGCAGCGAGTGTTAGTCCGGGTATATGCGGCCGACAATGGCCTGTGTCACGGTGGGTTTCCTGTATGCATAAAATATCGCAATGCGTCTCGCGGCACATTTCGGAGAGGAGTTGTGCTTTGTCTTCCGAGAAGCCCTCTATGTTTATAGAGATGACAGTCAGGGCTGGCGCTGAAAAGTGCCGTTTTTGATCGCATGTATTCGCATTTGAACTCGGTGAAACCATCGTGGTGGAAGGATTTGCCGGTCAGCACAAGTGTTGACCGTTGCCCAGGGTGCGCCAGACGCTTGGATGTCTCGTAAAAAACATCGGTTGCTCGCCTAGCAAGTGTGATGAAAAATAAGTTAATTATACGCGATTAAGTCCCGTTTAGTATAAATAATGTGTGAGAATCGTGAAAGTTTAAATCAATATAAATAAAGATAGAGTAGTAGAATCAAAATTAAAATGTGAGCAAAACGGTTCTTTCTTACTTCTGATCCATGATCATGTTGTAAATGTGAGCAAAACGGTTCTTTCTTACTTCTGATCCATGATCATGTTGTAAATGTGAGCAAAACGGTTCTTTCTTACTGCTGATCCATGATCATGTTGTAAATGTGAGCAAAACGGTTCTTTCTTACTTCTGATCCATGATCATGTTGTAAATGTGAGCAAAACGGTTCTTTCTTACTTCTGATCCATGATCATGTTGTAAATGTGAGCAAAACGGTTCTTTCTTACTTCTGATCCATGATCATGTTGTAAATATTCTTCCCCATCGGCGTTTTGAATTGTATCTCTTCTTCTTGCTGAAATAAAATGAATACATTATCAAAGGTGCTAGCAATAGATAAGCTATATACACGAATACCGTACCCCGAGAGGAATCCGAATAAAAAGAAATTTATAAGATATTTCTGACCCCCTAAGGAGTAAAAAAAATCGTTTAAAGAAAGCTGAGTTCATCGAGTCGAGTCGAATATACGAGTATGTATAAAACAAAGTGAATTAGTTTAATAACTCAAGAACGGCTGGAACGATTTTAATGTTTGATTTGTTGGATTTGTCTCCGCTCAATTACTAATAAAAATTATAAGTGCATTGAACTTCGGGGGGATTACGTAGAAAAATAAAATATATACAACACCTATACATGTTTTTTATCATATCAAACCAAATTACTTATCAAACCACCCTTGTATGTATAAAACTCTAACAAAGTGAATTAGTTTAGTAACTCAAGAACGGCTGGAACGATTTTAATGTTTGATTTGTTGGATTTGTCTCCGCTCAATTATGAATAAAAATTATGTACAAATTCATTTTCTCATACATTCCGTGTGGCGATACGAAGTTCGCGGAGTCAGATATAATACTGGTTGATCAATTAAAATAACATCCATTCAAAATTTTCATAAAGTTCCGTTGAGCACTCACCGGGACAGCCTCCTTCTTCTCTTTGACCGCCTCGACAGGTGGCGCGGTCACAAGGCGCTCCATCTCCGCTTCCTGTTCCTGCTCACGGGTCTGGATTTCTGACCGCACCTAGCAACAGGCAAACAACTTATTAGGGCTAATCTTCCAACTTCTAGTCCTCTCTGCATGGAGAACGAAGAAACACCCACGCCATCCTGACATGTCCTGGGGTGGCAGCATACCGGGCCAAACACCTCGGTTCATCGAGGTCTCTACCGGATGTCGCCGGCAACATCAAGGGTTTGCTAGGTTTTCTGGTTGGTTGGCACTGGGTTGCCAGTTGCCACGAGTAGTGCCGACAACCCAACACCACCAACACGCAAAACAGGCGCACATATGACGTCGAGTTGCGAAAGATTTTATTTTATTTTACTATCAATAATAAAAAAATATAAAAATATTCAGAGCATGGCTCGATATACAATATGTTAGTGACAAAAGACCTTACTCCTAGTGTTAGAAAATCACTACATAGTATAAAACAAAGTCGCTTCCCGCTGTCTGTCCCTATGTATGCTTAGATCTTTAAAATTACGCAACGGATTTTGATGCGGTTTTTATTAATAGATAGAGTGATTCAAGAGGAAGGTTTATATGTATAATATAGTATCCGTGCGAAGCCGGGGCGGGTCGCTAGTATCAGGGGCGGCTTTACCTATAGTGCAGGGGGTGCGTTGCACCCGGGCGCGCACGGTCCTAGGGGGCGCCGAGCGTCACTCACAGGGCGCCACTCGCCTCGACTCGGGCGCTAGCGCGCGCTAGGGGGGGTGCTAGAGGGCGCTACGGTAATGATTGCACCCGGGCGCGACATGGGCTAGAGACGCCTCTGGCTAGTATAATATTTAAAAAAATCAATTAAATTACAGAGACAGCAGGAAGGAGGCTCACAAGTCAGATCCAACTCCTGGGGTGGCCTCCCACCATGCAGTTGGAGTTGGATGGATAATTGAATAAGAAAACTGCTTACAAAATTTCACGATAATTGGTTGAGAAATGCGACCTGTAGAGAACAGCCGGACACATGCAAAAGAAAGTTCGTTCGCTTCGCTCGCTCGTCCACTGTGTTACCAAAGAAGTTTTATATTATGTTGTGATTTGTTCTTACCTTTTGCAGTAGAGCATAGTCGAGGCCCTTCACCAAGTGAGTGTGCTCCATGTCACCTCCAAGATATTTGGATTCCTGAAAACATACACATTTATATTTTTACAAGCTTTTATTTTACTTGACCCGTTTGTTTGTTAGAGTAGTCCAGGCAATGAACTGACAACTTGTATGGAAAAAATGACAATTTTGGAAATAATTTATAATAGCTTATTTTTTATGTATAACGGATATAATTATTATCAATTAAATAGTTACCCAGCGACAAAATCCGACAAAATTTCAAACATCGAAAAAATGATAAGTTAACTGGCTTCTTAAAAGTCAGTTAAAATATTAATAAATGTTTTTGTCTTTATTTTGGTTCATTGACATTTGCTCTATAATATTCAAGATAAATCGTACAAAAAAAGATAATGCATGCTTCATTTAAATCTACATAATTACTTCCGGGTGGAAAGTTTGTCGGATTCTTGACTAAATCATCTTAGAATAAAATTTTCAGATGAAATCAACAAAAAAAACGCTATTATAAATTAATGTTTTTCAAAACCGTATTTTGCCTGGAGTAAGAGTGGGACAAATCTTGAAACAAGAACCAGTTTAGAACTAGAATAATTTGAGATATTGATTTGTGACGTCATACTTTGGGAAAACCACTTTTCTCAAATTATTCTAATTTATACAAGTTTATTCAAGGAAAGGGGGAATTTCGCGCAAATGACAAGCCAATTTATGAAAGTTAGTAACATAAGTTCCCTAAAAAAACACACCGTTAGCCTGCAAATGTCAAATAAAGTTTTGTATGGAAATCGAACCACCTTAACCTCAACCGGTTGAGCTGAAATGTTGGGTATAATAATAATAAACTATTTATTTCAAGCATCTAAGGCACATAGTTACAATAGTGCATTACTTACCAAGGGCTGTGAAAGAAAGAAAGCCCGAAATCGCAGGTATTTGTGACCCGAGCCGCAGGCGAGTGTTGTAAATATGCGATAGAGGGCTTTCTTTTTTACTGCCCGTGGTGAGTACACAATTTTACGTCTTCATCTGGCCATACTGCGAGTTTTACCGTACGCATAGCGTGCGGTAATACTCACATTATGGCCAGGTGTGACGTAAATACCTTAAAGGCTAACATGCATACAATAGGGAATATTCATGACATTTTTTTATTTTTTTTATCTATTCTATAAGTAATTATATAACCGGAAAAAAATATAACACTCACAATATTATTAAATAAGCTAAAAAAAAATAATTAAAATTACTATCATTTTCGGACGATCAAAACGCCACCATTTTGGCGCGCTCATTTGTGACGTCACCGTGCAGCTTAGTGCACGGCGGTTCTTAAACAAATTAACAACAAAGTGTTTGATTCACACTTTTAATAAATGTGAGTGATTAAAGCTTATAAGATCAACTTATTGTAATGGAAGAGCACACAAAAGCTTATTATAAATATTGTATTGTCCCTATGTGTGAAAATCACATTAAAACTGCAAATATTTTCATATGCCCAAAGGTGCAAATATAAGGATAAAGTGGTGTAAGGCGATGAGGGGAGATAATGTATCGTGCTTGAGTAGTTTATATTGTTGTGAAGATCATTTCGACGTGAGTATTAAATATGTATGTACCTAAAATCTTTTTTATTACGACTCGCGAACAATATAGGTAAACAATAACCTAACCTCAAAATTGTATTATATACTTATTCATAAAACTATTCTGATTCCCAATTTTTTTAGTTATTAATGTTACAAATATTATGATTTTTGTTGATCAACAGCTGACTACAAGTGTTGATTTTGATCAAGAAACGTTTTAGCTAAGTTTCTTTGTTTGCACTGTTGATCGAAGAAAGTTAAAAGAATTTAATCCTTTTTACTGAGTGACCTACACAAATTTGTTTTATTTATAAGTCTTGACGAAAACAACCTAGTTTGTTAAAGTTCATAAAGATGTTCTCAACATTTAACATTCCTAATAGGTACCTACATATCTTTGATTATATAATACTATAGCTTCTGCCCGCGACTCCGTCCGCGTGGAACTCGTTTATACTATCTCTATACCAAATTTCATCCAAATCGGTTCAGCAGTTTAAGCGTGAAGAGGTAACAAACAGACAGACAGACACACTTTCGCATTTATAATTTATTATTAAGTAAGTATATATAAAATATATAATATAACTAGCTTCTGCCCGCGACTCCGTCCGCGTGGAACTCGTTTATATCGTAGCTCCCCCCATATCCCCCAAAGGGATGAAGTGGGGGTGAAAGTTTGTATGGAGCTACGATATAAATGAGTTCCACGCGGACGGAGTCGCGGGCAGAAGTTTATATAATATATAAAGTTATAGTATAGTAAAATAGTATATAGTATGGATAAATATCTACTAGTTTTTTATTCCACTTATTTAACAAAGACACCTATTTGAAGTAGTTTAAAAGTCTAGCTATTTGAATCGCCAAAATAGGTTATAATTATTTAATTGACCAATCTCACGAGTATAAAAACAAGGAATATGAAAATTTATTGAATATCTGTAACTTATTTACCTTGCAGCTTTTACTCCTCTTAGTTCAGCGGACGTAAAGTCACAAATATTTGCGAAGTATGTATTAAATTTAGTCATCATGAACACATCAATTTTAGGCAGATTATCCGACTGTGCCTTGACAAAACCGCCTTCAGTCATTGTGGCGAGTCTTTTTTCACTTAATAATTACCAAAAAACACTGATTATTTATCATAAACAGCGGCCAAACAATGCGAATAACTTTCAATAATCATACTAACGACCTGCACGGTGACGTCACGTTTCGCTCCGCCAATAGCGTTGCGTTTTGGAAATTTGCGAGGGAATTTGAAAAATAGTACTTTTAAACAATTTATTTTATCAATAGAAACATGATAATTTGAAAAAATAATCATGTGTGTATATTTATTAAGCAATATAGATTACACGTGATTTTTTTTGTCCATTTCTAAATCACATGCATATTCCCTATTATAAAATTAAAAACGAATTATTATTTAAGCGACGAAACAGTGTGGCTCCGTTGCGTCGTCACGTCCGGTGTAGAATTCGGTAGGTATATTACGAGTATAGTACCATCGAGCTGATCTGATGATGACAGACGTTGGACATGGGAATTCAGTACTTAAGAGTCCGCAGTAGGCTCGGCCGAATTTCACCTTCCCATACAAACGTAGTTACGCTCTCATTTTAAAACTATGTGTTGGATTGTGACGAAACTTTGCATATACAATGGCATGAGGTATATCTATGTCTGTAATTAGTTTACATGGTTCCAGTTTATAATACAAACGAAATACAGCAAAAACAAGTTTAGTATGAAAAACTTAAATTCGCTGTATTTTTTTTTACTATGGTATCTGAAGCTACATAAACTAATTACAGACCTGGATATACCTCATGTCATTGCACATGAAAATTTTTGTTACAATCCAACACGTAGTTTTAAAACGAGAGCGTAACTACGTTTGTATGGAGAATCGAGCTTACTGCAGACTCTTAACGGACCCCGTTGAGTTTGGGCTCGTCGAATCGTGCCAATGATTAATTGATGACTGTATACAGCACAGTTATAATAAAAGCTTGTACCAAATATGTTATTTTTGACACAAACTTATTACCCGACTGCCGAAGGAGAGGAGGGTTATGTTTTTTTGAGTGTATGTATGTATGTATGTATGTGACCGTATTCTTTGGCACGCCCTGCAGCCTAACGGCCTGGCCACGGACACGCGCGGCGGCGGCAGTGGCAGCGGTTTTTCTAATTCATTGCGTGCGATCCCAACTAACCACAGTACTCCAGGCAAAATACGGTTTTGAAAAACATTAATTTATAATAGCGTTTTTTTTGTTGATTTCATTTGAAAATGTTATTCTAAGATGATTTAGTCAAGAATCCGACAAACTTTCCACCCGGAAGTAATTATGTAGATTTAAATGAAGCATGCATTATCTTTTTTTGTACGATTTATCTTGAATATTATAGAGTAAATGAACCCAAAATAAAGACAAAAACATTTATTAATATTTTTACTGACTTTTTAGAACTTTTTAAACTTATCATTTTTTCGATGTCTGAAATGTTGTCGGATTTTGTCGCTGGGTAACTATTTAATTGATAATATATATACATAAAAAAAAGCTATTATAAATTATTTCCAAAATTGACCTTTTTTCCATACAAGTTGTCAGTTCATTGCCTGGACTACAGGGCGTTGCGCGTCTCGACCGCGCAATGAACAGATAAAACGCCTGCCGCCGCCGCGCGTGTACGGACCGCGGCCAGGCCGTAAACCGTTTGACGGATTTCGACATATGAGGTGTCGTTGGATTCCTCTTAATTGTGGGAGTGACATAGGCTATACAATTTTTAAAAAAGCAGTTGGGTTTTTTTGAAAAATCTTTTAATATAATTTGTTTGTGACTGTAGTGAATAATGCTAATTAGTTTTTTAAATCAATAACGCATCTAGCTGTTTGTATGGTCACCATCTTCAATGAAATACATTTATGGAGCCCTCAAGGGGAATATTTTATTTTTTTGTATGGCAGAGCCACCAGCATTAATATCGGCCACGATATCTGACGCATCTCTATTTCTGTGGCAGTCAGGATGTCAGATATTTTTGCTGGTGTGTGTACGGTCAGTGGCGTAACTTTTGGGTGGCATTGCGGGACAAAATGCCATTGGCCAGGGGCTGAGACGCCCCCCGCGAGCCCACGAGGAACCTGCCTAACATTGAAGAACAGGCCCCCAATGATTTTGCCATGGGTTATTTATAAGTCTTCACAAAACCTATCGACAAACCTGAATAAGCTGCCTCCTTCTCTCTTTTGCATCCATTCCTGATTTAACGTCCGGTGCTACAGCTCTGAAAACAAATGCACATTCAAATTTGCAACCACTTGAATATAACTAAAAAAAAATGCTAATACCCTCTAATTAATCTAATATATAGGTTTTTTTAGTGTCCGACCGAAATTTCGGTTTCGGTTTCGGTTTCGGCCAGTTTCGGCCAAAAAATCAAGTTTCGGCCCGAGTTTCGGTTTCGGCCAAAAGAGGCCGAACCCTTCGGCCGCGCCGAAACTTACAACATCGTACCTTCGGGTCGCGCTCGGCTAACGTCGGGCGCGCTCGGCACGGCTGGCAATATGGCGTCGCTCGCCTGACTCCGCCGGCAACTACCTAAATCAGTGCGCTTTGCTCGTGTAGACGTGTCAATACGTGTTGTGTTTGTTCCGCGAATAATGGTAAGTAGTTTGATCAAGTATTTTAGTTTGTTTTTGTTGTGAATTCGTCATGTCATAGTTAATATTTAACGCTTTACTAATATTTAAACATTATATATGAGATATGAGCATCATATTTTAATAATAAATTTGTTTTATTTTATACCACCATTAAAAAATCGTTAACTTTGTGTTACAAATAAAATAAAATAATGTATTTTTTTCACTTTATAGGGTAGTTAAATTAAATTTTCAAACAGAACCTCTGTAACTGTGCTGAAATTTAATTGTGATAAATCTTTGAAAGTAGAAACCTGTAATTATAGGTCGGCAAGATATTAATTTTAGAAAAAAACGGGCTTACTAACATTTTTTCGACTTTTTAAGGACTTTTTTTTTTTTTATAAAAGGTTCGGTTTCGGTTTCGGTTTCGGCCGAAACGACAATGAAACCGAACCTTCGGTTTCGGTTTCGGTTTCGGCAAAATAACATGTTTCGGTCGGTCACTAGTTTTTATTGTTATTCTTAAGGCGCCGTAGGTTCAGCGAAGGTAAGCGAACAGAGTTTTTGAAACAATATAATGCGTCTGTTTATAATAATATGGTTTCAAAAAAATACGAAAATTAATCTTGAGGCTTTTTTGCAGAGAGATCAGTGATTCGTAACATGATTATTATTTTTTTCCTTTTCTGTGTACTTACCAAATTTCTCTTGTAACAAAATATATTTGTGTTAATTGATATTCTTTTTGTTTAAAGGCAATAAATATATTTTTCTGTCTTCTTTCTTTCATTAAGCTGTTTTCGCTCGATAGAAAAAAATCACGAACATAGGTCTAAAATACACTTAAAATATTCGTAACATGCACAAAACCTAAAAATATTAAAATTGTTTTTAAAAATCGGCAATATCATGTTTGAGAGAACTCGGTGATTACTTTTTAATTTATTTAAACGGCGTAAAAATTAAAATTAAAAAACATGATATCCGACTTCCGAGCACGCACTTCCATCTCGCTCACGCTTATGCTCAGTGAGAGGGAGAGAAGACCATGAACCTACGGCGCCTTAATTATAAGGTAGATAGGTATACAAAAAAAAATGTAAAGAAAGTGAGTGCAATACTCGCCAATAAACAGTGTTTGGCGAACTTATAAGTAGAAAATGTAACCGATTCTTTTTTTGGTAAAAGAAAATGATATTTTCTACAAACCTTGTAATAAGGTGAGAATTTTGTTATCTTTGCAATTAAAGTGTCTTCTCCAAGGGAATAACTTAAATCCAGGGGAACATTTACAGCATCTACAAGGGCATTCCGATATCATCCATCGCCCCTAATCCCTAAATCCAGATTTGACATAGGCACTAGTTGTACAAAAGCAACTGCCATCTGACCTGCCAACCCAGAGGGAAACCTAGACCTTATTGGGATTAGACCGGTTTCATGAGGATGTTATCCTTCACCGAAAATCCACTGTTAGTAAGTTTTTTGGAAAGAACCCAGTGGTATGAGCCAGGGTTCAAATTATCAATAAATACAATATTGATGTTTTAGGTGATTAGTTTATTTCACAAGATGGTTAGGGATTTACTTACTATACATAGAAACACAAGACTTAGGGTTGATTCTAACAAAATGTATAAAACCTTTTCCACTGATCCACCATACATAGCCTATGATCAAGAAGAAATCAATCAAATCAAGAAGTCAAGTAAATCCTACATGTTTTTTTTTCTTTTTCTTTTAGTACTGCCCTCTGTTGATGAGGAATTCAATTTGTGTATAGATTCGTCACTACTGAAGAAATCGTCATCCTCCTACCGTTATTCCCGGTTGTGCCCTAGAGGAGCCCGAGGTCCACTTTGACACCTAATCTCAAGATTTGGCATAGGCACAAGTTTTACGAAAGCGACTGCCATCTGGCCTTCCAACCCAGTGGGAAAACTAGACCTTATTGGGATTAGATCGGTTTCCTCACGATATTTTCCTTCACCGAAAAGCTAACGGTAAGTATTCCGTACATAAGTTCAGAAAAACTCATTGGTACGAGCCGGGATTCGAGCCCACGACCGCCGCTTGACAGCCGCATGCCCGAACCACTAGGCTACCTAGCTACTGAAGAAAGTGCACTGAAAATATAAATACGTTTTTAGGAACATAGTTGGAAAGTGCCAATGTGTCCAACATCACTATTAAGCCTCCGGTTGAAGCACACGGTATTTTGCTCTAAATCGTACGCGCTCACGCGCTAGCGCGAGCGGCGCGCGGCAAGCCGCCTAGAGTCGATCTTTTGACCATGCTCAGGCTCCTCAGCGTGCGTGCCTCGCGTAATTTGGACGTGTATCCGAGCTTGCCGCATACAGAGCGATGTAATTTGGTGAACTAAATGTGCACCACATGAATTACGATTTTTGTACAACTGTTCAATCCACCACCAATGCGATTTTCTCTTCTTTTTGGTAATAATTTGTTGAATTACGTAAAACGCAGCCGTGGTTGTCATTGTGTCCGACGCCATTTTGAACAATGCACACACAATAGGAGGCCATCGCCTCGCTCAACCACTATGCAGCCTTACACAATATGCTTTTATTTTAGGCATTTTACAGCTTGTGTCAGACTTGGGTGGCCTGCGGGGCGCTCTATGTGTCTTGTGTGCTTTATGATTTCTTCCTTCATGACGGGCATGTGAATCCTACATGTAGAACTTAAAGGCAAAGACATTTTTTTGGACTTACCTGTAAGCACTACTGGTATTGCTAGTAGGGTCAGAAGGCAAGATATCTGTGCCGTCACGCCTCTCCCTCGCTCTGTCTCTGTACTTCTCCGCCAGTTCTGCCAGCTTAGTGTCTTCTTGTTTCTTTAACGCAGCATAGTATGATTTTTTCTTGCGGCGAAGTTCACTTTTGTTTTCTGTCGGTGGCGGCATGGAACTACAACAAATATACTCAGTAAGGTTACACGAAAAAGGTTTCTTGTTTGTAAAGCTACTCAATACATGTTTAATTACTATTAACTAAAATATGTCCTCTCTTCACTAACCAACAGTCACACAAATATGTCAACAGTGTACAGTTCAGTAAAGACATTGCAGGGACAAAGCGAAATGGACGCACATAATTGTACACATCAAACGTGAGTGAAAACCTTATGAAACCGGTCCATTACTTTCCCAGTTTATCGATTAGGAATATTTAAATGCAATGATTTTCTTGTCGGATTTTGTGAGATATTTACCCAGCATTGGCCATGGCCTCGCGCACGGAGCCTGCGGGATGCGCCCCGGCCGCGGGCGTAGCCCTAGGAGTCATCAGCAGCTTCCTGAAATCCTCATTTGTGAGTCTCTGAGACATCGGAGTCTCCTCCCCAGTACGGTCGTCCATGTTTGCGTGGTAACTACTTTTCTAAATCAAATAAAATGATTTCGATAGTTTGTCCAGCAAAACAAGTTAGCACGTCCTCGACAACCAAAATATAGTCGAGATATTCCTGTGAATCCTGTGGTAAATATTTTTTGGACGAGTAACGAGGTGCTGTTTGACAAAATTCTGTCAACATACCAAAGAGTAAAGACAACGATTACTGCTTCTTCTAAATGTCACTAGGACTATATCGAATGTAGAAAAAAACGCCCGATACGACATTTTTCATACAACGCTGTGTATCAAACAAACCTACATATATAATTACTATTGTGATCGCTGAGTGATAAGATGGTCCACAAAGGATTTGAATAATTTGCCAAACACCGACAGCACTGCAATAGGCCGATACCCTGTCACGTCGGATCCTTCGCTGCTCTTTGGTACAGGGGTTACTCTGGATAACTTCCAGCACGACGGATAAGTATACGGCGCATTGCAGGGAAATATTGTATATATAAAGAAGAGGTATTTCTAAGACAGATATACAATCCCTCACCAAAAATGGAAGTATACCATCTGCCCCCCTAGCACACTAGGTTTTATGTCCGACATAAAGCATTTGTCCCTCTTGCACTCGCATATTGGCCAGAATGGGACGAATGCTTTATGTCCGACATAAAACTTAGCGTACTAGCCCCTCTGGTCTAGCCGAAGAGCGCGGCTTGAGTCGCTCGGCGGCACGTCGCAGGTCAACGGCGCTGACGGTGTCCACGGCGACCCGCGCCGAGTCTCGCGCCTCCACTCCTCGCTGCTGACAAATAAAAACTTCTTCTGCGCTGGCCCGTGCTGCTTCTTCAGCGTCTAGATGAGGTACCTGCGGCACTACCACGAACTTCGAAAGTCGAAGTTCGTAATACATGCATCCCTATCACTCAAGTAAGGGAGTGCGATAGAGATGGAAATACCCGAACTTCGACTTTCGAAGTTCGTGGTAGCGCCGCTGACTATGGAACACAGAGCTAAAATAATCTGCAAAAGCATTCGCGGCATCTTGTCCTGTAACTGTTCTATCATCATAACTTGAATCACTCTATCTATAAAAAAAAACCGCAAAGTCCGTCGCGTAGTTTTAAAGATTTAAGCATACATAGGGACAGACAGCGCAGCGGGAAGCGACTTTGTTATACTATGTAGTGATGTCACTAGTTAGGACTATATCGAATGTAGAAAAAAACGCCCGATACGACATTGTTCATACAACGTTGTGTATCAAACAAACCTAGTGAGCCTGTGACAGTCATGACATTTGTTTGACATTGACTAACTAAAGTTGTATGGGGTATATACATTACATGATTTTTCAGCCCCAATTCATCAGAATCTGACTAATTGCTATCGTGTGGATGGATGTTGCGCTGCTGATCCAACCGTCAAACGAGTTGTCCTGACTAATTGCATGAAAATCACAATTTGGACCATGGAATTGGCATGATCTGCCTTTTTTCTCACAATATTCATTCAAATAAATTTAAACGAAAATTAAAAAATATATACTGAACAATATTGTTTTAATATTTTACACTGTCATTTTGTAAATTTTATTAAACCGGTGTTTTGCAACTACAATTTCATTCATTGTGGCCAGTTAATAGTAAGAAAGCGAAAATTGCCGCATTCAAACGGTCCTGCGAAGCGGACTGCAAGATTGAGATAGAGCGAGACAGCACGTGTATCATGAGATTCATGAGACGGCCATGACATACTCTCGCTTTTAGTGTGCTGCACGGCTATCACGCGACGGTGCGCGAGCTCTCTCGATTTTTCTCGCACTATCCGTCTCTCTCTTATTAGGACAAGAGGTATAGTGCGAGAAAAATCGAGTGTATGTCGCGGCCGTCCCATGTTAGACGTGCTGTCTTGCTCTATCTCATCGGTTAGTAACAATCTTGCAGTCCTCTTCCAAGGACCGTTTGAATGCGGCAATTTTCGCTTTCTTACTGTTAACTGGCCACACTGAATGAAATTGTAGTTGCAGTTTGTTACGTATGTTGTACTGACAAATTGGGGTAAAATCACATAATATGGATAACCCATTATTACACCAAGTTTTCTACCGCCTACCGGTTTGAGGTTTCCTTTCCGTTCTCGTAAATAGCTTTGCGTACTACATACAGACATAAGATTATCGTTTCTCACCATGCCGCATTTCAGTATACAAACAAACGTGCCGCAAAGCAAAATTCCGCAAGATTTTCTTTCCAAGGCAGTAAAGGTACTCGCTAAAACCATCGGAAAACCTGAACAGGTACCCAACCATATTTCTTTTACATGATTACAGTAACATATAGAAAAATAACTATACTCCAGGCAAAATACGGTTTTGAAAAACATTAATTTATAATAGCGTTTTTTTGTTGATTTCATTTGAAAATGTTATTCTAAGATGAGTTACTCAAAAATCCGACAAACTTTCCACCCGGAAGTAATTATGTAGATTTAAATGAAGGATGCATTATCTTTTTTTGTACGATTTATTTTGAATATTATAGAGCAAATGTAAATGAACCAAAATGAAGACAAAAACATTTATTAATATTTTTACTGACTTTTCAGAAGCCAGTTAACTTATCATTTTTTCGATGTCTGAAATTTTGTCGGATTTTATCGCTGGCTAACTATTTAATTGATAATATATCCGTTACACATAAAAAAGAAGCTATTATAAATTATTTCCAAAATTGACATTTTCTCCATACAAGTTGTCAGTTCATTGCCTGGACTACTAGAATTCGACTTCATGCTTGTTTTGCCAAGACAATATAGATATTCTTATTATTTATCACAGTACTGCGTTGTCTCAGTCACTCCGGATGTTATGATGAGTTTCGCCGGTTCAATGGCGCCGTGTGCCATCGGAAACCTAATGTCCATTGGAAACCTCGGGGTGGAAGAAAATAAAAAACATGCCAAAGCCCTTTATGAACTGGTGGAAAAAGAATTGGGTGTGCCCAAAGACCGGTAAGCTTATAGAAAATACTTTCGTATTTAGTGTGATACAGTAAAACCCACTTCAGAAGATTCTGAAGGGACCAGACAATATTATATTTAGACACAAAATAGTAAAGACTATAATTCAACATTTCTTACATACATACATTTGAAGGAGTATATATAACAAAGTTTTTTTTTCAGAATGTACATAACCTTCCAAAATGAGCCAACAGCCAATGTGGGCTACAATGGGACCACCTTCCATGACATCTTTGGATAAATTCAACAAAGATATGTGATTGCCTTCAATCAAGGCATTTATATATATTGTTATTTATATCTTTATTTATGTTTCATCTTAAGTTAGGTTTGTACAATAATTATATATAAAAAGTAAAATATAAAACTATACATACAAAACATAAAATCATTATAAAAACCTAACCTAGGGTGCAGCCGGCAGCGAGGCGGGGCCTAAGCCACCGGCGGTCAGGGCGACAGAGACAGGAACCTCCTGACTATCCGCGCAGTATCCAGGAGTACCGCCTTCTGTATCTGACCCTTGATCCAGCCATCTAGCGAGAGCCTCTTGAGATGATGGTCGAGACTCTTCGCTATTAAACCATTCGCCGAAACGACTATCGGGACGATGATCATCGAATCAACATTCCACATGGCGGTTACCTCGTGAGCCAGGTCATTATTTATATTATTATTATTATTTTTTGCAATATTTTGAATGTTAAAGAAATCTGTTTAGTAAGTAGGTATTAGGAGAAGATAAAAATATATAAAATAAATTTATACTGTAACTACACTCTTTTAAGGCCATGACACCTTGCAATATGTTACAACAACCGAGACTACAGACAGTTATAATTGGAATGAGAAGGCAATACTGTCCCAAACTGCAAAATTAACCAAAAAGTATTTGCATACCTAAAAATTACCCATTCTTTTTTAAAGAGGCGAAATATACATGCTTCAGTTCTTTATCGCTAAATATAAACGTCTGGGACCAAAAAAAAACGATAAAACCTCCATATACTACCCAAAGTAAGACCTTTTTAGATCTGCGCTTCATTTACAAATTTCACTGCACCACATGCGCGGCACGTGGGCTGGCGTACCGCCGACTACCCCGACTTGCGCTTAAGTTTGTTGTACCCGCGTGTTGAGTGATTTTTTTCCTGCTTTAAGCTATATATATTTTTGCACTTGACTGTACCTGGTTGAGCAAAATTCCAATACCGCACTACTGTACATCTTTCTTTAAACGCTTTCCTAGTTATTTTCATCCATACCTATATAACAAAGTTAACAAACTATGTGATATTAAGAATGCATCTGGATATTTGACGCCCGGCATTTGCATATTACTTCAAGAAAGAGAAAAATCGTCGAATCCGACTCGGCTGGGCAGCGTTCGGGAAGCTACGGCACATCTTTTCGTCCAATATTCCGCAGTGTCTCAAGACGAGAGTCTTTGACTAGTGTGTGTTGCCAGTGATGACATATGGCACTGAAACGTGGTCGCTTACTATGGGCCTCATAAGAAGGCTCAAAGTCACCCAAAGGGCAATGGAGAGGTGGCCCTCTCCACCTCAGGATCTAACATGGCTGTTGGGAGTTTCTCTGCGTGATCGCATCAAAAATGAGGCTGTCCACAGCAGAACCAAGGTAACCGATATAGCCCTCCGGATCGCTAAACTTAAGTGGCAGTGGGCGGGGCACATAGCACGTAGAACCGATGGCCGTTGGGGCGGAAAGGTTCTCGAGTGGCGACCACGCACCGGAAGGCGCGGCGTGGGTAGGCCCCCGACAAGGTGGACTGATGACCTGGTAAAGGTTGCGGGAGTCCGCTGGATGCGGGTGGCGCAGGCCGGTCACGTTGGCACTCTTTGGGGGAGGCCTATGTCCAGCAGTGGACGTCTTTCGGCTGATAGATGATGATTTGCATATTTGACGACCGGTTAGCCTAGTGGGTAGTGATGCTGCCTACGAAGCTGAAAGTCCTGGGTTCGAATCCCGGTAAGGGCAAGTATTTGTGTTATGAGCATAAATATTAGTTTCTGAGTCTTGGATGTTTTCTATGTATTTAAGTATTTCTCTCTATTCAATATATCGTCGTCTAGTACCTACCCATAATACAAGCCTTATTGAGCTTACAATGGGACTAGGTCGATTTGTGTAAAATTGTCCCTTAATTTTTATTTATTTAATAATATTGATTATATCCCTTCAAGAAGCTAAGCGTAAATTATTCAATTGATTAAACAGCCTTAATTAAACTGAACAAGTTATCAAAAATGCTGTCTACACACCCACACACACATACAAACACGCATTCCCATTTGTTTTATAATGATATTAGAGAATACCTACCGAAAAAAACTTGTACGGTTAATGTTTTTCAAATAGCCACCATGAATCGATTTTATTAATTATTATTTTATTGCATATTTCATGATATAGGATATCTACGTCCCACATACGTACAGAGAGATTCACAGTTTATATAAAACTCTCAAAACATTGATGTATTGATTTGATTATCTATTACATAACAATGACTTGAGAAAATCAGTGTGTATTGAAGTAGCGAAAATATAATAAAGTAAAATTGAATAGATATTATGCCATAACCGCATTATGATGGTACTTCAGATTGATATGATATTGACTTCGTATTTAAAAGATTAGATTAAATCCTACAGATCTAATAAACGTTAAGTTATCAACACGCTATTTACGCCTTAAATCATTAAAATAAGTACAATAGTCTACCACTTTTGAACCTTTACATCCAAGTAATGGAGCTCATAAGTGGTAGATCCATTTTGTTGGCTGACTGTACTTAAGCGGCCTTTAGACCTATCTAAATACAGTACACTGATTCAGAGTGGCAGTGTAGAGTCTAACTGTCTAATTAGCGTGACTTACATGCTAACAGTCTTTAGACTTGTCTTTTTGCAGTCTTTCTGATTTAGTGTACTGCATTAAGATAGGTCTAAAGGCCGCTTTATCAATAGTGTGATAAGTGTGGCATCAAACAAGTTCATTGGTAATTATGGGTGGATAAAATGTTGTTTCAATTATATAATGTTACTTGACTAGAACAGTCCGGTTCGAAGGACCATGTCTTTCCCCACACAGTCGGAATCAGTTACTGAATTCAGTATCTAGACACAAAAGGTACACCCTTTGGTAGAAATTCTGCACAATGTGTACCGTTTTATTTGCTCTTCAGTGATGAATCCGGTTATGATTCAGTGACTGAATTCCGTTTAGTGTGAGGCCAGCCTTATATTTTGTATAGACGCATAGATTTATGATTGCAAGCACAGCAGAGGCATCAAATTTCAAGTGCAGTTGAATAGCGTCAGCGTGTCGGATTCAAGTGTCGAGTTGGTTCGTTTGTGTTGCTGACGCGGCACCACGTTCCCCCTGGTACCATTGTCCTCCTCCACAGAAGGTTTAAAGCTTAACTAGCTTCTGCCCGCGACTCCGTCCGCGTGGAACTCGTTCATATCGTAGTTCCATACAAACTTTCACCCCCCCTTCATCCCCTAGGAGAATCAGATCTATGTATACCAAATTTCATCTAAATGGGTCCAGCGGTTTAAGCGTGAATAGCAATCAGGCAGACAGACACACTTACACATTTGTAATATTAGTAGGATACCTAAGGATAATGCCCACTTTCCACTGCGAGCGAAACTAGGTCCGTACGGAGTCCGTTTAACCATGCGTTAAACGGACTCCGTACGGAGCTCGCCATTGCGAGTTAAACGGACTCCGTATGGAGCTCACCATTGCGAGATTTGCGAGTTAAACGGACTCCGTTCGGAGCTCGCCATTGCGATTGCGTGGAAAGTGGGTATAAGGATTCTAACCAGCGGCGCTACCACGAACTTCGAAAGTCGAAGTTCGCAATACATGCATCCCTGTCACTCGAGTAAGGGAGTGCGATAGAGATGGATATACCCGAACTTCGACTTTCGAAGTTCGTGGTAGCGCCGCAGGAAACTATGCGCGAGCGCGCATATCAATGCTATTGGTGGATTTTGGTATCCGGCCCGCGGAAAGAAAGCGGAGAATCCGACCCGCGACAGCGATGGAGTTTGGCTGGTCATGACCAGCCATGAAACCAAAATCTTGGGCCGCACGAAATTATATTAAGTGCAGTGTGGTCCTTGGGTCAAAAAGTTTGAAGACAAGGTTAGTCGGTAGTTATCCATACAAACTGAAGAAGTGATAAAAGTTCCGTTGTGACAGGGAAGATGCAATATTTTCAATTTTGCTTTCATTTGAAAGAGTCGCATGTAGAATAGACCACAATGGTATAAAAAAATAAATATAATTTATAGTCAAAAATTCCTTTTACAAACTAACAATTTAAACTTTCGCGCCTAAACGGATCTCCAGTTCCTGAGACGTCACTCATGTGTGTCACTCGCCATATTTGTTAGTCCGACGTCCGTGGTTCGTCCCTATATAGAATTGCCTAAGTTTTGACTTTTGACAGGAGTGACGTCACCAGCACGGCTAGCACGCGACGGCGCGCGAGCTCTCGATTTTTCTCGCACTATCCGTCTCTCTCTTATTAGAACACTTAGAAGAAGAGGTATAGTGCGATAAAAATCGAGAGTATGTCGCGGCCGTCCCATGCTAGACGTGCTGACGCATATTGTTGGATTAAAACACGTTCCGTTTCACATTACTTGAAATCGTAATAATTGTTTGAAATAAATATAAACTAAAGTTAAAAGTAAAATCGTTTCAGTTGCTATTATTTTATGTTTTTTCAACATTTTGGTCATAAAATACTGGTAAATAAGCTGTATCTTCCCTAGTCACAACGGAAAACTTTCATAGATTGAATGAGTTAAGCTGGCCAAGAATTCGGTCCTTACCCAGATACCTTGTTTATACGAAATTCCGTGTTTAAAAATGGTCACCAAATCTGACACGTTTATACGTTGCGAAACTGAGGCAAGTTGGTGCAATTGCAATTTATCTCGGGGAAGCCCTGAATAATATACTTATTCCTTCAACCCACGGAAAAATCAGTTAGCGCCGGGTTTTAAGCGTCAGCATAACATAATCTGAATACTTATTCATCCTTCCCTCTTCCCACTATCCGTCCCTCTCTTATTAGAAAACATAGAAAGAGATGTATAGTCAGAGAAATATCGAAATAGCCCGCGCGCCGTCTTGTGCATAGTCATCCTTGCGTTGGGATAGTATAGGCAGCCTTCTGTGCACCCATGTTTAGAATTATAGTCCTAGAGCTACCACGAAACGAATATGAAGTTCGTTCGTGTGTCGTCCTCTGTCGCACTTGCTGATTCGAGCGACAGAAAGGGAGATACACGAACGAATTTCGTTTTAGTTTCCCGGTAGCGTCCTGCCTTTATGGTAGTATTATTTTTTATAATTGTCTGTAACTTGTTTTGTGAGTCAAGTAGGTAAATAGGAAAAAGACAGAATTAATGTGACTCTCACGAATGATTGATTACGTATTTCCATTCGTTTTTTTTACACGTAAGTAATCATAGTCTAATGAATAAAAAAGCTAGTAACAGAAAAGCTGAAAACACACTTATAAATAATATAAAATAAAATAAATGTATTCAACAACTTGTCCCAGTTGTCCCGTTCTGGGGGTATTATAGTGCTAGCGTAAGAAAGAGATAGAACGAGTGATTCAACTCCTCTCAGTTTACAAGTAGTCTATCTGTCTGTGGTTATATCCGCGTACGAAAACAAAACCGGTTGTCTATGGCTGGTTCTTTCCGGCAACAAGATTAAGTGTTGTTCGACGTGTCTGAGATTTGTTATCGATATTTTACTTATAAATAATAATTATATACGATACTTGCACATACTTAATATTTTTTAGAAGCTTTTGCAATTAAATATGTACGGGTCAAATCATTCAAAGTTCAAAGTTTTTATTTGTGAGTTTATGTCAATTTGATTACAGTGGTGGTAAATAATTAATTATAAGTAGCACAATACCCTGCCTTATGGCGTACAAATTCTTGATTATAACAATGTGTTCTACATACTAACAAGCAAAAATAAATTCACATAAATCTCTATTGTTAATGTCTGAAAACATGTCATTGAATTATTACAGCAAATATAATAAAAATGTCAAGAGTTTATGTTTCAAATCGAATTATTAAATTTATATAGCAAACAGTCAAAAATAGAATAAAATCAATTTTCAATCAAAAATGTCAAGTGTTTATGTTTAAATTGACGTATGGGTAACATTTTAGGCGCGCGAGTCAAGCAATAATAGCCTCTTGGTCAACTACTTAAGCGCATTGACGCGTGCCATATTAATTGTGTCGATCTGTAAGTCGCGTGGGAATATAATACTACGGTACTATAAATACTATATAATTAAAACTAGTCTGAAGATGGCAACGGAGGGTGGCCTTCATTACACAAAATAAACCGGTCGTGTTTGGACAAATTAAAATGCTCTCAATTAGTAATTGATGTCTGTGTAAGACTCAACTTAAGAATCTATTAATAGAAAATTGTTATTACTCGGTAGACGAATTCCTTCACGACAAAAAAATTGTATTATATAAACTACAATAAAAATAGGACATACGATTTTAGGTAGTTTTAGATCTCAGACATAAAATTATTGCTATAGAATGCAGTCACTAACTAAATATTTTGACGTAGATATGATATACATAATTTATTTGACATATACCCAAAATGTAAATAATCAAGTAGGTATTAGTTTCGGTTTACTTAAATCTAGAATGAATACTGTAATTTATTGTTGTAAGGCACGCATGGGGTGTCATGAAATGACTCATAACTAAAAATAAGATACCAAGATTAAATGAATAAAATTATGAAAGTACAGTTGCCACAAAATGAATCATTACGCGTTACGTGACCTCTCACAAAATATTCTAGAGTAAGTTACAAGTGAGACTTTCGGTGTAATGATTTAGGAACTTCATCAAGCGGGTACACTACATAACCCCGAAGAGTTATTTGTCCCAAAGCATATATTTTCTGAAATTCATAATTCGCTGATGGTTTTTTTGATCTTTCAGGATATAATACTAACTAACCTAACTTAACGTATTTATGTATTTCATTTAATAATCTGCGTCCAAATTTTCGTTAGCGGTAATTGGCGTTCGGAATTTTGAAATTTCGGAATAATGATGTTTTCGGACAAATGACTTCGGAACTTTTGTGTATTCCGCCATCAAGCACTTTTTTTTTTTTTTTTTTGGACTTACTTCAAGCCGGGCCACACAGGACCCTTTAGCTCGGCGAGGACAGCGTGTGTTGACCAGAGGGCCAACACAGCAAAGCCATCAAGCACGTTGATTCTGGCCTTTATATATCCGATTGTTGATTGATTTGAGGATTCGTTATGTTGATAGTTAGAGTCTCACTCTTAACTTAACAGCTTTCGACGACCGGTTAGCCTAGGGTATAGAGACGCTGCCTACGAAGCTGAAGGTTCTGGGTTCGAATTCCGGTAAAGGCAAATATTTGTGTGGTGAGCATGAATATTTTTTTCTGAGTCTTGGATATTTTCTATGTAGGTATACAAGTATTATTTTTTTTTTTTTAATATATCGTCAACTAGTACCCATAAAACAAGCATTATTAAGGTTACTATGATCTGTGTAGGCTACTTAGTTCGATTTGTGGAGCTAGGGAACTAGGGAACAATACTTTCAGAGCGAATAGTGTTTTGTTTTAGTTATGTCTGCTGTCTTCTGTCAGGTGGATGTACATACTTCCAGTGCAAACATCAAACATGGGTGAGATAACATCCCGCTTGTCCCTATCTCCCTTGTTTACACCGTGTCCAATAAGTTCGAATACAAACTTTTAGCACTTGCTGTATAGACATACGGATCGCTGGCTATAAAATTCTTATTTTAATTTAAAAAGTATATTGACATAAACATAGTACTATAATTTCATAAGTCACGTATTTTTAGTTTGGCTTCAATACACGATGAAGTACGTTCGTGAAGAAATTATTAGAAAATTCCTTAAAGACGACAGGCCATGTGCTATATTCAAGGCGTTACAACCCCATGGAATTAAACGGAATCTGGTTTATACTACTATAAAAAGGTATAAAGAGATCTCTTCTACAGAGGACAGGAAAAGATCCGGTCGGCCCCGCTCAGCTAGAACTGAAAAAGTGGTAAAGGCTATAAGAGAGCGAATTCGGCGGAAAAAACACCGTTCTATTAGAAAATTAGCTGCTGATCTGAAAATTTCCAGGGGATCTGTACATAATATATTGAAAAAAGATCTTGGATGTCATGCTTATAAAAAACGAAAAGTACATGGCATTTCAGATGCAACCAAGAAAAAGAGAGTAGAAAGATGTAGCACCATACTTTCTTGGCACGCAGGTGACGAATTTGTTTTCTCGGACGAGAAACTCTTTGTGTTAGAGCAGCCTCATAACGCCCAGAACGACCGGTTGTGGGCAGCACGGATAGAAGACATTCCAGAGTATGAAAAGAATGTGCCTAGGTTCCAGAGCTCACCATCAGTGATGGTTTGGGGTGCTCTTTGTAAGAGGGGCAAACTGCCTCTAGTTTTTATTGATAAAGGCGTTAAAATGAATGGCCACCAAGTTCTCCAGATTTAAACGTACTAGATTATTTCGTATGGTCATACATGCTCTCGAAGCTAAATAATTATAAAGTCGCAAACCTGAGCCATTTTAAAAAGGTTATCGTGCAAATTTGGGACGATATGCCGATGGATGCGGTGCGTGCCGCTTGTGACTCTTTTGAGAAACGTTTGAAACTTGTAAAAAAAGTTAAAGGTGGAGTAATTCCAAAACATTTGTTGTAAATATTGTATATAAATGTGGCTTTCATTTAATATAATTTTCATAACATAAACTACGCGTACATTTATTTCATTAAGGATCATAACTGTATTCGAACTTATTGGACACGGTGTATATCTATGGAATAGTTCATGAGAATAAAAGGGATGTAGGTACCAAATAAAAAAAGTGTGTGGTGTGTGTAGTGCGAGTCGGACTCGCGCACGAAGGGTACCGTACCATTATCTATAAAAACGGGAAAAAAAACATGTCTGTTGTATGGGAGCCCCACTCCGACTCGAGCTTGGCCGGTTTCTTAGTATTTGTTGTTATAGCGGCAACAGAAATACATCATCTGTGAAAATTTCAACTGTCTAACTATCACGGTTCATGAGAAACAGCCTGGTGACAGACGGACAGACAGACAGACAGCGGAGCCTTAGTAATAGGGTCCCGTTTTTACCCTTTGGGTACGGAGCCCTAAAAATTGCCTGTGCCAGTAGACCAGATACCGGGCTATTGCATAATTTTTCCATTGGACTGATTTGTAATTTTAGTAGGGAACAATTATTCTGAATGTTCAAGAAATACAATTAAAAGAATTACTGGTCCTACCCCACCATTGAAGGCGCGAGATGGTGTTTTAGGCGCCCTTTGACGCTTTAACTTCACAGCTTTTTTGTTGCTTGGTTTTTTTCCGCCTTGTCATTTTGGCGCCTCATGCTCCCTCCGCTCTACCCTTGGGCCAGCGCTGCCTATCGATATCGATAGCTTTCCTTCGGCACTTGTGCAACACTAGCGCGTTATCTGACACTTCACAGAGATATTATTAAACAACACTCGAACGAAACCCGAGCGAAGCATTAGCATTTGTCGTCTGACCCTCTTCCTGTGTACTTCGTTTTGCTAATGATAAAAACCAACCCTCTTTGAAAGTGTAAAAAGTTATAATTATTGCTAATTCGACCTGTGATTGTGATCCAATATGGGTTCGGATAGCTCGAAGGAAGAAAGCAGGTGAGGTTTAAGTAAATATTGCAAACAGATGCATGCTATTAAAATAACAGACAGGCCAATAGGTAGCAATGATCATTAATAACTCTTGCGTGCAATCATAATTAGGTATTAATTTATTGAAAACCTTATTAATAGTGTCAAAATTGTACTTACGTATTGATACATAACATAATACCCACATACATAACGCCATACCTACGCCATAACTTGTATGATCATGTATCTCATCGTTATCATCATCATCATATCAGCCGAAAGACGTCCACTGCTGGACTTATGCCTCCCCCAAAGAGTGCCACAATGACCGGTCCTGCGCCAACCAGGTGCGGTCACGATCACGTATCACAACGGTTGTTAAATTACCTATAGTTAACAACAAGCACGTCTAAGAGGTATTCCAGATAGTCGACTAACTAAGTAGGTATTTACTAATTAGTCAGCTATATGTAGTCATTAGTACATCTCTCGTTTTAACAGGGCAGCTTGCATGATAGGATTGATAGGTTTTATGGTCACGTTTTACGTGACATTTTGGTATTTACCTATACCTACCTACATACGGGAAGTCAGTACGATAGGTTTTATGGTCAAGCTTTACGGCCTAAATGTACCAAAACGTCACATATAATATAACTAGCTTCTGCCCGCGACTCCGTCCGCGTGGAACTTGTTTATATCGTAGCTCCATACAAACTTTCACCCCCCACTTCATCCCCTGGATAAAAACTATCCTATGTCCTTCCCCAGGACTCAAACTATCTCTATACCAAATTGAAAAAAGTCCTAAAAATTTAAACAAACCAATAACGCTAGTAAATTGAACATGTTAGGCAGATTCAGGAATGGTTCATACCATACGATACCACAAGTATCTAACTGTGATAACATTAGGAATCCTTATAACTTTGCTTACGCAAGCCATCGCTGTCAGGTAAAAAAATCGTACGCTACGATGTCACATTTTGCGACCTGGCCTTTTTATGCAAACTGCCAAGTCCACGAGAGCGAAAGAGATAGAAGATTTAATTCTCCTTCTTGAAAAATACCGTTGACTAATAACAATAGCTCCCACTCTGACGCTCATGTTGACCTGGACCCCTATCACGAGCTTTGTATAATTACCTTTCTTACTTTATCTAAAGAAAGGGATTGATGAAGACTATTAACAGTGTAGCGGCTAGTGATGCGCGACTTCGAATGATTTACCTATTCGAATAATTAGCGATTACTAATGTCAATATTCGAATTGGAAATTAGTTGTATACTAATGCTAATAATCGAATGACGACAACTAATTAGTTGTAACTAATGTCACTGTCACTACTAGTGACAGATGACAGTGACATTAGCGACTAATGTCAACGTCAAGTTCTATTCGGGCACATTAGATTAGCTTAGGTCTTTCGTCGGGGATGCGGTCAGCGGTGGACGCCTTGCTTCTCAAGCGGAGCTTCTGACGCTGATTGCATTATTGACGACTGACCAAACTACCGAACAACGTCGCTTTATAAGCAAACTTGACATTGGCGAAATCATCTTAACTTAGATGGAAGCCATTTTTTAAAAATTGAATTGAATTAGATTAGCTCACTAATAATCGAATGATTTTCGAATTAGTCTACTTAGTTGAATGATTATAATAATCGACTAATCCAATTTGTATCATTCAAAGTCGCGCATCGCGCATCACTAGTGTAGTGTAGCCCTTCGAGCCAAACAAATCAGCGGCGCTACCACGAACTTCGAAAGTCGAAGTTCGGGTATTTCCATCTCTATCGCACTCCCTTAATCGAGTGACAGGGATGCATGTATTACGAACTTCGACTTTCGAAGTTCGTGGTAGCGCCGCAGAGCCCGCAGATCGTTACCTTGCGTTTCGTGCGATACCCGTGCCCCTGTATTCGTGTGTACTTAAAACTAAATTGACTTGGCTTTTCTCTGGACTCTGATTTCTTTTTTATTTGGACTGTTTGTGGAACAAAACGAAAACTTGGCACTCTATAGGAAACTGATTTTGCTTAACGGAACTGTCAAGTCTTACACCGAATGGCAAATCACCAGTTCACTCATAGTGAGTACGCTGACATGCACTTAATTTATGGCGAAACCAGACATGTTTCGAATCGAGGCAATGTTTCGTATAATGCAAGATTGGCTGCAAGACTGTACTCGGAACGATACCCAAATCGTAAACCGACGACTTACGAGGTTATTTTAAGAGTGGTAAACTGTTATCGCGAGGGAAGGCTACCAGGAGCGAGTGGCCGGTCAGGAAGACCTGAGACTGTGGACGACAATGTGGTGTTGGAAGAAGTACGAGCGGAGCCAGGAACTTCAGTGCGGATTATAGAACACCGCACTGGGGTCAGCAAATCTTCGGCACAACGAATTTTGAAGCGTCACAAATACCATCCCTAGCACACCCAACGCGTCCAAACGCTTCCTCCAGTCGACTATATGCACACCATGTTCAATTTTGTCGCAAGATTATTCAGAAATGGAGAGAAAACCCGAATTTCTTCAATGATTCAGGCTTGCAAAAGGGATGGATATCCCAATTTGCATAACACCCATTCCTGCACGTCTATCATGCGACGGCCGCGGCCCGCGACATACCTACTCTCGATTTTTCTCGCACTATATCTCTTGTTCTAAGTGTTTCTAATAAGAAAGAGACGGATAGTGCGAGAAAAATCGAGAGACCTCGCGCGCCGTCGCGTGATAGCCGTGCTGGCAGATAAGGGAAGACCGGTCCCAATACCGATTCAAAATTAATTTGTGGAGTGGAATTTACTACGGACAAATAGTGGGCCCGGTTGAGTTGCCGCCTATTCTGAATGGTACAATTTACTTTGAATTTTTGGAAAACGACTTGCCTGTGTTATTTGAAGATACGCCGTTGCAACTGAGACGAAGGAGGTGGTACCAACAAGATGGCTGCCCGGCACCACAGTATAATAAAGAGTACTAAACTAACGTACCACCACGCTGGCCTAGTCCGTGAGGCACCTTAGCATTCTCAGCAACACTTTCCCCGAAAGATGGATTAGGCGATTAGGACCAATTTTATGGCCACCCTGCGTTCCCCGGATTTAAATCCACTAGATTTATTTTATTGGGGATGTTTTAAAGATAAAGTCTACGATCTGAAGAGGAATTGCGGCAACGTGTATTCGGAGCCCGGACCATGTCGGAAATTAGTCTACGAAAATTGAGCCGAAATTCTCTAAAGCGACGTTTTTTGTGCATGAGAGTCCAAGTGAGCTAAATTGAACTATTCCAATAAATTGATGAAAATTAATCCTGTTTTTTTATTGTCATTGACATTTTGTAAGATACTTGTGACATACCACTTCTGAATCTGCATAACAAATAGATTATTTGTTTGTTTAACTTTTTAAGATTTTTAGTCATGGCTGGTGGTCAAAGCCGAAATGTAGATATGTTTTACTGACAATAGGCATGCGGCCTCATGTTCAAATTGATAACGTAGTAATCTAAATGGATAGTAAACCATCAAATTATCGTAATAAAGTATAAATTATAAAATGTCATTAAAATCATAAAACGATATGAACCTTGAAAGTTAAGAAGAATTATGCATATTTTTTTATTGTCCAAGAGTAAATTTAAAGCTGCCAATAGAATCCTTACGCTTTTATAGAAACAAAATTGTATGACAACTATGTACTTAAACGCAGTATTTCGCGACCGAAACAACAATTTACCGGATTTTCCATACAATGATACAACTACTTCGTACAAGTGACGTCATACGTGGGTACGTCATCAGTATGAAGTAGTTTTTCCTTTCCAAAAACTGCTTCGAATGGCATCGTAAAAAAATTTTAGTCAGCATTCCTATTTAAATCAACCCCACTATTTTTCAGCGTTCTAAGTTAGTTATTGACAAAATATCATCGTCGTATGACATCTTCTCTTTACCTGACCTACCTCCGGTGTCACTGTGGCGTAGTACTTCTGGTACCTATAAGGTACTGATACTGGTGTATATGTATAAGGTTGCTCAGATAGTTAATGAACTTGACTTTGCTGTTTTGGCCCTCTGGCCATTTCACGCACAGCCCAAGCCGAGCTAAAGGAAGGGTCCTGTGTAGGCCCGGCTCGTAGTGCTCCACCAAAAAAAAAAAAAAAAATTAAGAACTTGACTGTATACCTATATTACCTGAAGAATAGTCTGGCTTAAATGCAGGCCATGCTAGAGGTATCAAACGATACCATCAGAGAATTACGGTCTGAATTAGTGTTACTACGTAACGCGAATTCAGGATGTAGGTCAACCGATATTTCTAACGTAGTCCTGTGTCACGGTCACGGTGCGCGGAACGTGTCTACCGGCGGTATTAAGTCCGCGAAATTGGATGCGTCGCCGGTTGCCGAGCAAGCAGCCGCGGCCCACTCGTCTTCGCCACTTGAGAGTCTTGAGACGCGCACGTCATGTGAAATATATATAATATATAATAATATGAAAGTAATACATTTTATTCATTTTAGACATCATGTTTCATAGTAAAATTTACCGCTTAAGACCTACACAATCAATATTTAAATAGAAATAGTTTTAGTTTTATTTTTCAAAACGTCCGGGTTCGATTCCCAAGCTGAGTACAGGTTTTTTTTTCTAAATGTATGAATGCAGTTTTTCTTGTTATTAAAATCGATGACACGGTTCCTAAGAACAGATCTTCGTATGTCTTATAGTTTCAGACTTTTCCATACTGACCGATCTAAATGACCAGCCTGTATATCTTGACACCGCGATGCGTAGTAACTAAGCGTAGTTAGAGGTCTATTTTCTTGACGGGCGACCGGCGGGGTGGGGTGAGCTGTATTTAGCGCGTATAGCGAATAACACCCAGCAGCGCCCTTTCCCGCGTCGAGTTTTTTCAGCGTCTTTTCCTTTATGCCGGCTGTAGACACTGCGCCAACGTTGGCGCGTGAGCAGGATGCAGCTATGCAACAGCATGAGAACGAAATAAAGCCCTCTTCCTCTAACGCATAGCTGCATTCTGCTCCGCGCCTACAGGGTTTCATAGCTGAACAAATATAATGCACCGTAAAACGGGGTGAGTAGGGTCAAAACTGACATTCAAACCTCGATAACATTTTATTTTTACATATTAAAAATAATGTAAATAGTACATATAAGATAGCGTCAGAGATATGTATTATGTCAGCGGAACTATTTGCAATTTCAGAAGACATACATGAAAATGTCGTGATATTTACGGACAGCAAAAGCGCGTTACAGCACATAGCGTTAGCTTACACTGTGTTGCATAAATTAAGTACGATACCCACTGATATGACATTGAAATTGCAGGAGGCCGATGCTCTAGCAAAAGACGCATGCACTAAATGCTCCAGGCAAAATACGGTTTTGAAAAACATTAATTTATAATAGCGTTTTTTTTGTTGATTTCATTTGAAAATGTTATTCTAAGATGATTTAGTCAAGAATCCGACAAACTTTCCACCCGGAAGTAATTATGTAGATTTAAATGAAGCATGCATTATCTTTTTTTGTACGATTTATCTTGAATATTATAGAGCAAATGTAAATGAACCAAAATAAAGACATAAACATTTATTAATATTTTTACTGACTTTTTAGAAGCCAGTTAACTTATAATATTTTCGATGTCTGAAATTTTGTCGGATTTTGTCGCTGGGTAACTATTTAATTGATAATATATCCGTTAATCGAATTTAAACTTTCGTGAGACATGTTGAAATAATACTAACAATTACACGGTTCAACTCACGTATTCTATGTCACTACGGGCGACATGTTTCGAACTCCCCCCCCCCCGAAGAGTTCTACACGTATTTTTTTTTCTATTTATTATTTAGGGACTTAAATCAGTTACATGATTATGCCAGCCCCATTGTACCTTATACTAGTATTCTTACATGTCTACTTATGAGATAGTCTTGTACCGTTTGAAAAAATCTGTAACATATAAAAAAGCCTTTACAGTATATATGGTGCTACTTTCTTACTTTCGATTCTTAGTAATATATCCGTTATACATAAAAAATAAGCTATTATAAATTATTTCCAAAATTGTCATTTTTTCCATACAAGTTGTCAGTTCATTGCCTGGACTAAAAGGCGCGGATGTGTATATCTTTCCAAACTTTACGGAGAAACTACATAAATATAAAAGAAAAATTCATTCTGTCTGGAAAGAACACTTTGATGAACGTTCCAAAGAAAAGGGCGTTTGGTACAAGACGATGCAATCGGAACCTCCTCATATTCCTTGGTTTACTAACAGTAATTTAAGTAGACAGTTAATTAAGATAGGTTTAAGATTGCGTTCCGGGCATATTCCGTCAAAAAAATTTGCTTACTTGATGAAAAAAGAACCATCCCCAAATTGCCAAGTTTGCGGTTCTGTTCAAGATGTGCAACATATTTTGACGGAATGTGCACGGAATCAAAGCGATAGACAATCGTTACTAACTACCCTCAAGGTAAATTGATTAGATGTAGGTGCTTTTCAGAGCATCTTAACTGTACCGACCTCAGAAGAAGCTATAATAGTTATTTACGATACAAGTGCCGAAAATAGAAAATCGACACGAGTTGCGAATTACTTATTCGCACGTGTATCGTAAAACGTTTTACTGTACATATGGCTCTTTAAAGTTTCGACATATGCACGAAAAGTGCTCTTTTCCGCACTAGTGCGGGAAAGTAGCACCATATATACTGTAAAGGCTTTTTTATATGTTACAGATTTTTTCAAACGGTACAAGACTATCTCATAAGTAGACATGTAAGAATACTAGTATAAGGTACAATGGGGCTGGCATAATCATGTAACTGATTTAAGTCCCTAAATAATAAATAGAAAAAAATATATATATGTATATGTATAATAAGTGGTCTGGACGTTTGTATTTTAGTTTTTATTTTATTTTGGGTAGTTCCATTTCATAACTTTGACGATGAACAGGAAATCCCACCTCACCCCGTAGTCCCTTCGTAATTGGTGAGATGAGATTTCATACAAAGGTGATTTTGGAAGATTGTTGGATCGATTTTTTTTATTACCTATGAGATTTATGAGTACTTATTAGTTATTACTATAGCTCCGCTCCATTTTAAATTGGAATACATTATTTTTGTAGCAGTAGCCTTAAAATCCCATCTCACCCCCCTTTCATCCCTTATCTCCCCATTCATAACCCAACTCTCCCCGCGAACCCTACTCACCCCATTTTACGGTACCATCTTGTATTTACCTATGAAAGCAATAAAGATACTGATAGATACTGATTAGTTACGGTCCTGAAGGACGAGTTTATTATGTGCCTGCCCAGCTATACTTGAAAACGTAATTAGAGACCAATAAAATAACCTTAAAATTGCCATTAAAATGAAAAAATAACCGACACTGGCTAACTTACACTCTTCCAAATGATGGACATAGCCAGTTTTTAGCTACGTCCATCATTTGGAAGAGTGTAAGTTAGCCAGTGTCGGTTATTTTTTCATTTTAATGGCAATTTTAAGGTTATTTTTTAACCTACTTCAAAAAAATGGAGGAGGTTCTCAATTCGGTTGTATTTTTTATTTATTTTTTGCGTCCCATTTTTTTTTAATTTAGTTGGATGATGGGATCCATGAGGAATTGAGAGTTGAGAGAACTCCTCAATTATATTAGGCACGCGTGTAGTGATTTTGATATTTTCTATTATATCTCGTGTATTTATCATAAATTTGGTGGAGTGGAACTGATGATGAAGACCACAGATGACTTATGGAATTCCTCAATTATGTAAGTACTTAAAGTACAAAAGCAAGTCACAGATTCTGATAAGATTCCGTTGAAATAGCAGCTAATGAAGTACCAAAGGAGATCCTTGTGGAATCGACGGAAGTCCTCAAATATTATCGGGCCACATACAGCGATTGGGTTTTTTTCTCTAATAATCAACGCATTTGCTCTCAGAAATCAGTTCATGTGGTAAATTGGAAAATAAATGTGGAAATGTTCTCGTGGCTTGGCGGAGTACTAAATTTAAGTCGGTAAAAACTTTGTTTTTAAAGTAAATTATTTGGTCTCTAATTACGTTTTCAAGTATAGTACGAAAGTACGATAACAAAAACCATACTACAGTCTTTGCGTTTCAAAATGGTTTCCCTTGAAATCGCATTAACGCTGTGACGTTCACAATCACGCCACAACGGCCGCGACAGAGCGGCGCCGACGCGGGGGACAGACGAGCGGGGAAGAGCGGCAACCGACACAACGCGCCCCACCACAGCGCAGCCCGGCCGCCTGCATATAAGCGCTGCGCGATCGTCAGAACGCGAGAGTTTAGCTAGCGGCTCGCCGTGCGCTCAACTCTCTCCCCTCGCCCTCCTCCCCTCTCCGCCACTGGCCGCTCGGATACCGAGTGCACTGCCGTGGTATCCCGACTTTCTGGCCGCTTGGAGACCCCGAGTGCACTGCCGAAGTCTTCCGCTCCCCTCACCCCTTCCAGGCCACTTGGTCACCGAGTGTTCTGCCTGAGGAGTGAGTCGATAGGACCTCCGCGTTATTCCCGGCCGCTTGGATTCCGAGTGCCCTGCCGGATTAACGAACCCGTTCCCGTGATACTACCTGGCCGCTTGGAGATCCCGAGTGCACTGCCGGAGTACCACGATCCCGCTGTTCCCGCCTCTTACCGACCCGAAGCGTATCAGTTCGGCAACCGTGCCCCGTACCGAGAGTGATAGAGACCGTGTAGGATATAAGTGCTAGTATTTAAATAAAAGGGCGACAAGACCCAATTTCTAACTGTTAACCGACCGTTGTTATCATTTGCCCCTGTTTCCGTTAGGCTCCTTCCCGTCTGAGTTGACTAGGAAACCCTCGATAGCCCTTCAGGCTGAGGGATATGTGTGTGTGGCAAAACCCGCACATCACATTTGGCGCCCAACGTAATAACTCATACAGGAGTCTCGTAGTTCTTTAGGAGCCGGAAAGCAGGGAAAGTTTAACTTATTTATTTACCAGACAAAGTGTTACAATTTAAAATCCGAGATACCGTTACCGACGTGTAGTTTACGAAGCAAGACGCGACGCTTCCCGCCCGCCCGATAAACAACCCCGCGTCGCTCCGGAAACCGGTAGGTCCCTACCGACAGATGCAGACGGCTTGGATATACCAGCTGCACAAGCCAGAGCTCACGAAAGCAGCAGAAGCAAGAGGCATAAATACAGAGGGCCTAACGGTGGACCAGATCCGTAAACTACTCGTAGAATCCGTCAAAGCCACCGAAGAAATCAAGACACCGGAAAAACCCACATCCAGAGCCATGCAAGACGACCAGGATAGAAGCAAGGCTGACAGGCTCAATAAGGAAATCAGGGAGTGGAATCTATCCTACAAGACGACGGATAACCCGGTAGAGTTCGTCGAAAGGCTGGAAGAGCTGATCGCAGCCAGCGGCGTAGACGAAGAAGACGTCCTGCCCGCACTGCCCCGTATCCTGCAAGGAAAAGCTTTATTGTGGTACAGGAACAACGCCGAGTCCTGGAAGTCGTGGGATGAGTTTCTTCAGCTTTTCAAACTATATTATTTCCCGAACAACTATGAGGAGGATCTCATAGTTAAAATAGTGGCTAGGAAACAAGAGTTTCGAGAGAGCTTCACAGACTATGTGACGGATTTACAAACACTCATGAGGAGGTATGGAAACCTCAGCGACAAAGAAAAGCTACACCGAATCCACGAAAACATGCAAAAAGAGTACAAGCTGTACATAAAGAAGCATGACTATAACGACTTAAACGGGTTGTTGAAGTTAGCAGCCGAATACGAAAGCATTACCGCCCCGACGGAGAATAAGGTAATGGCAGACCGAGCGTACATCCCACAGACAGCAGGTAGATACACAACTCAGCAGCAGAGGAGTCCGCCGGGATATTGGGGACAACCGCAGTCAGACTCAAGGCACACAGCCACAGAAAGGAATAGCTTTCAGCCCCGAGAAAACGACACACAAAGACCTAAAGCCGAAAACGGGATGCCAAGGAAGATACACCCAAGATACGACAAAGAAACCTGTTGTTGGTCGTGCGGCAAACCCGGACATAACGCAAGGGAGTGCAGGTCTCAACGACAGATTTTTTGCAGCGGGTGCGGGAAGATAGGAGTACTAAGTAGGAACTGTTGCATGAACAGGGGAAAGAGAGAATCGCTAGGAGCAGCCGAAGATCAAGATAGGGAGGACAACCGGCCGTACATAAACGCCACGATAGCAGGAAAAGAATGGGTCTGCTTGATAGACACAGGATCAACGAACACATATATAAACGAGGAAGTATATGAAATATGCAAGGCCCAGGGGGCATTAGAGAAGCGAATCGAAAGGGGCGTCGTATTAGCCGACGGCACCCGAACAACCGTCGACACAACCGTATTAGTCAACATATATATCAAAGGCGCCACGCTGAAGCACTGGGTGAGGGTTCTCCCAGCCGCCACGGGAACAATAATCGGCATGGACGTGCTAAGAAGGGCCGGAATGGCCATAACATGGGCCGGAGATACCGCAACAATAGCAACCAGCGCGAACGTCCAGGTACAGAGCCAGATAACGCTACCGGAAGAAAGAAGGGACGACAAAGCAAGCGAAGGGACTCCAGACAATCCGAAGGACGTCAACGACGAGCAACCAACGTCCACAATACCGTTATCCCACGAGCAGGAAGAGACAGTTCGAACCATGTTCAAACAGAAATTTCAACTGTGCGAGCAAAGCCCAAAAGGGAACACGTGGGTCGAACACAAAATTAAATTAAAACATAGTGAACCAATAAAACAGAAATATTATCCGCGCAATCCGAAGCAGCAAGAAATAATCGACACCCATGTGAAAGAGATGCTGGAACAGGGGGTGATCGAAAGATCGAATAACACATACAGCTCACCGGTAGGGCTCGTCAAGAAGGAAAACGGCCAGCACAGATTTTGTATGGATTTCAGAACGGTAAACGAGGCATCAGGGAAAGATGCATATAAGCTCCCGCAAAAAGACAATACATCTGTACAAGAGTCCACGAAATACACACCAGCATTCCTACTATACGGGAGGGAACAACGAAACCCGAACGACCGGAACTCATTTCCACCCCCCAAAGTCAAGGAAAAAGGGATGTTACAAGAGGTATATAACACCGTGAAGCAAAATCAAGGCCAAGCGTCCGCCGCACAAAAATTTTACTACGACAAAAACAGGAGATATTGGGAGCCTGCCATAGGAGATTTAGTCTTGAAAAGAAATGATATACTATCAAACGCGGAGAAAAGTATACGCGGAAAATTGGCACCGAAATTAATAGGGCCATTTAGAATTCAAGGGAAAATATCACCGGTCATATTCACATTAAAATACCTCAACGGGAACAATAAAATTATAACCGCGCACGTCAAGGACTTAAAAGTATATAAAAAATAAAATGACAATCAAACCGGCAACTTATAAGTTTAATATAAACGCAATCATATCACAACAAACCGCATGGTAACATGACAACAACCGATAACCGATACCGACCGCATCCCAGGTGATAACGAGCTAACGGAACTAGTCCGTAGCGACGCAGCAATAAGGCCGAAAATACATTTTGTATATATGTATTTGTTTTTTTTGACTGTTTTTTTAATTGTTTTTTGTTTTTTTCCGTTTATTTTTATAACACGTTTTTCTATTTTTTTTTATTAATCTACAACATGGGGGGTCCGAAATAACCGAAAGTTTAATTACACCCCTACCCCGAGCACTAACAATAAGTAGATAGGAAGAAGAGAATAGGAAAGGGGCAACAAATGAATAGGAGGGCAAGAAAGAAAGCCTAACCTATCAATAATAACATTACCACAAGACTAAAGGTGATTTTTCGCAGGTAAAAATCTCCAAAACGGGGAAGGAAGTGTGACGTTCACAATCACGCCACAACGGCCGCGACAGAGCGGCGCCGACGCGGGGGACAGACGAGCGGGGAAGAGCGGCAACCGACACAACGCGCCCCACCACAGCGCAGCCCGGCCGCCTGCATATAAGCGCTGCGCGATCGTCAGAACGCGAGAGTTTAGCTAGCGGCTCGCCGTGCGCTCAACTCTCTCCCCTCGCCCTCCTCCCCTCTCCGCCACTGGCCGCTCGGATACCGAGTGCACTGCCGTGGTATCCCGACTTTCTGGCCGCTTGGAGACCCCGAGTGCACTGCCGAAGTCTTCCGCTCCCCTCACCCCTTCCAGGCCACTTGGTCACCGAGTGTTCTGCCTGAGGAGTGAGTCGATAGGACCTCCGCGTTATTCCCGGCCGCTTGGATTCCGAGTGCCCTGCCGGATTAACGAACCCGTTCCCGTGATACTACCTGGCCGCTTGGAGATCCCGAGTGCACTGCCGGAGTACCACGATCCCGCTGTTCCCGCCTCTTACCGACCCGAAGCGTATCAGTTCGGCAACCGTGCCCCGTACCGAGAGTGATAGAGACCGTGTAGGATATAAGTGCTAGTATTTAAATAAAAGGGCGACAAGACCCAATTTCTAACTGTTAACCGACCGTTGTTATCATTTGCCCCTGTTTCCGTTAGGCTCCTTCCCGTCTGAGTTGACTAGGAAACCCTCGATAGCCCTTCAGGCTGAGGGATATGTGTGTGTGGCAAAACCCGCACATCACAACGCACGATGTTTCTTACGTTATCTGGAATATCTGTAGGTACTTATACAAAAACGGAAATTAACAAAAAATATATTAATTTTCAGGTCCAACTCACCCGAGCAAAGCCAACGGCGAAACCAGTTTGTAAGGCAAACGCAACAGAGACGCCAGGAATCATCTTATCAGTACCAGTCACCAACACAAGCGCCGTAAGTCAACAACTGCTATAGATTGTTCAGTCCACCAAAACACCCCTCTCCTAGAAGAACTGATCTTTTTTAGAGCGGGCGTACCGCCAATGAAAAATCTGAAATCACCCGCGCGCCCGCACGTGCCGCGCTGATGCGTCTATTGCTGCCCCGCTCCTTCTCGTATAGTATATGCCCCGACAGTCAGATGAAACATGAGGAATAAAAAAAATATAAAAAAAAATATATATAAAAAAAAAATATAATAAATATATAAATAATTATAATAAGTGGGAAGAAAGACAAAATCTGTACCTATCTTTGACGATATAATTTTCGCTAGTAAGTCACACGGGGTTACCGCGTGCGCTCGCATAGCGGGTAGCTCGACTGGATTAGGTACTCGGCCTGAAAACCTGTTGTCATCGACATAGCAAAGGCATTTACTTGAAATGGCAATTACTTGCTCCGGAAGTATATGGCACAAAATCCGATGGTTATAATATTTTGTTCCTAAAAAATAGCTTCCGCCCGCGATTGAAAATTGCCGCGGGTTGAAAACCATCCTATATTTTAATCCAGTTTAGCATAATAATGGCAAGTAAAAGCCATTTAAAACTAAAATATAATATAAAAAATTCGATTTAAATGTCTATATGAGCACCGATTTCTAGCCCAGACATAAAATGAAATGAAAAATGATTTATAATGTATAAAAACATTATTTAATAAAAGGAAATTAAAAAAATATTGTTAAAAAAAAACTTCCGCATTAAAGGGAATACCTCAAAAACAACCGGAGCTATAAATGAAATATGACCTTCCGTTTTTTAGGGATCCGTAGTCGACTAGGAACTGTAGGAACCCTTATAGTTTCGCTTTGTCTGTCCGTCCGTCCGCGGATAATCTCAGTAACCGTTAGCACTAGAAAGCTGAAATTTGGTACTAATATGTATGTGTATATCAATCACGCCGACAGTGGTAAAATAAAAAGTGATTTATTTTATTTTATTAGGGTACCTCCCCTATACGTAACGTGTGGAGTGTTTTTTTTTCATTTCAACCCTAACGTGTGATATATTGTTAGATAGGTATTTAAAAATGAATAGGGGTTTGCTGAAATCATTTTTTGATAATGTTAATATTTTCGGAGATAATCGCTCCAGAAGTAAAAAAAATGTGTCCCCCCCCCCTCTAACTTTTCAACCATAAGTTTTGAAAATATGAAAAAAATCTCAAAAAAAGAACTAAAAACTTTCTAGGAAGATTATTTTGAACTTAATAGGTTGAATAGTTTTTGAATAAAAATACAAAAACTACGGAACCCTACCACTGAGCGTGGCCCGACACGCTCTTGGCCGTTTTATTTACTTAATCACGTAAGGGTTGTAATACTACGGATTGTAATTTAGCATAATAATTGGCTAGTAAAAGCCTAAAGCAAAAAAAAGCTATAATCGAATTTAAACTTTTGTGTGACACGTCTAAAATACTACTAATAAATCCACGGTTAAATTCACGTATTAAATGTGACGACAGGCGACACGTTTCGAACTCTTCGGGAGTTTTTCTTCAAAACAAACATCGAAAACACTCATCCTGAAGAAGAACTCCCGAAAAGTTCAAAACATGTCGCCTGTCGTGTCATTCTAAATGCACCAAGTACTAGTGTCACTATATCTGACCTTACTTTCTTTGAGTACAACCGTTATAATTCTGCTACTTTTTGTTTAAAGCCAGTTGATGAAAATATGGTGTCCAAAATTATCTTGGAAATCTCGTCCAACTCGCAGGGATCTGACGGTATCACACGCGATATGATTATTTTGACGCTGCCACGGACTTTAGGGGTAATAACGGCTATAATAAACCAATCGATTCAATCGGGCTCCTTTCCTGATGCCTGGAAAGAAGCTCTCATTAAACCTATCCCTAAAAAAAGTAATCCTGTCGATTTCCAGGACCTACGTCCAATCAGCATTTTGCCATTTTTGTCGAAAGTGATTGAAAGGGTAGTATGCCAGCAAGTAACCGAGTTCTTTGAAGCTAACTCTCTATTGCCATCGAAGCAATCTGGTTTTAGGGCAGGGCGAAGCACGTCAACTGCTCTGTTAGATGTCGTTGACGACATTTTGACTGAGGTTGATGCTGGAAATGGATCAATCATGGTTTTGCTTGACTTCTCCCGAGCATTCGACACTATTAATCATAATTTGCTTATCTCAAAGCTTGCATATTACGGATTTAATTATTTAACTTTGAAATGGTTCTCTAGCTATTTGAGTGGTCGCCGCCAAAGAGTGCAGCTAACCAGTGACAGCGGCAATTGTCAGTTCTCAGATGCTTCTCTAGTCTCCCGTGGCGTGCCTCAGGGTTCCATATTGGGCCCCATTCTGTATATTATATTTATATAGTGCTGATATTGTACATGTCATCGAAAACTGCAGTTATCACATGTATGCTGACGATATTCAGCTGTACTTATATTGTAAGCAAAACGAAATTTCAACTGGAATAAGAAAAATTAATGACGATTTGGCAAGAATAGCTCAGTGGTGTAGTAAAAATAGTTTGGTTCTAAATCCAAAAAAGTCTAAATTCATTGTACTTGGCACTGAAAAACAGAGACGAATTATTAACAACGAAAACCCTTACATTAAAATCGAGAATGACTGTATAGATCAGGTGGATGAAGTAAGGAATTTAGGCGTGCTCATGGATGGAAAACTTAAATTCCATAACCACGTCATAGAAACCTCTAGTGTGTTTTTACAGGCTTAAATTATTATACAGAGTACGTAAATACTTAAGTACAGACGTCAGAATATGTCTCTGTGAATCCTTGATACTATCAAAACTAAATTATGCTGATAATGTTGTAGGTGGCTGTCTATTGTCTATAACTAAGAGGTTGCTGCAGCGAGTGCAAAAGGCGTGTGTGCGATTTTGCTTCCATATTCCACCTCGAACCCACGTGACTCCTTATTTAAATAATAGCGGACTAATGAATATGGAATCCCGACGTGCATTGCATTTCGCTTGTATGCTTTTTGGGATTGTAAAAACAAAGACGCCCCAATACTTACATGAAAAATTATTTTTCTCACAGCGACATATCAGGGGAGCTATTCGTTTGCTTTGTCCGAGGCACAGTACTGCCGCATGTCGTGGCAGTTTTAAATATGCTGCCACGAAATGCTGGAACAACATACCACCACCTATGAGGAATTCACTGTCAGTCTCGTCATTCAAGGTTAATTATAAAAAACATATTTTAAATTTGCAAAAACAAAAATGTAGTATTGTGCCAATTGTAAGATGTAATTTAGTAAATATTAATAATCCCCAATCTATTAGTCGGTAATTTTCTTCATAAATTTGTACTTTAGCTTGTTATTTTAACCTACCCAGTTATTTCAGTGTAGGTCGAATAATTAACTTCCGTTTTGTTTCTGTTTTATATAATTGTATTCTACTAGGTGATTTTTTTTTCTCTTGTTTTTAATTTATATAAGGTAATAATGTAAAATATATAATATATGATAATTTAGTGTGCAATCGCGCTCTCTCGCATGGGTTTCCACGGAAGACCAGCGTTGGGGTCCCCTAGAGGTACCTCGACACAAGCTGAGTGGACACCCTTTTAGAGACGCTTGTAATTATGTTTTAAAATATATTTATGTTCTAGTTTAAGTTTATCTAAGCGTTTTTAAATAAAGTTTGCTTCTTCTTCTTCTTCTGAATTTAACCGTGAATTTATTAGTAAGATTAAAAAAAAACTATAATATAATATTATGAAAACTTTGATCATGTCTATGAAAGCCAGATTTTCAGGACACTGTGTGGCGGCCAAATTTTTCAATTCTGATCTCGGATCCGTACTTGGAGACAATGGAGCCGCTTTGGCCCTTTAGTCATCAATTTTGAACATATTAAAGAAATGTGTTCACTTTTTTAATATAGAAATGTCCAAGTTCGCAGGCAATAATTGTTGGAATCTGCACCCTCGATAACCCTAAAAGCGACACCCGTGATGACTTTAAAGAAAGACAATGTCAATAATTACACGGTTCAACCCACGTATTCAATGTCACTACAGGCGACATGTTTCGAACTCTTCGGGAGTTCTTCTTCAGGATAAGTGTTTTCGATGTTTGTTTTGAAGAAGAACTCCCGAACCCTAGTAGCATTTTCGTTGGCATTTCGTTGGGCCAACTCGGTGATCAATGGCCCAACGTGGTGCCAACTTAAAATGCTACTAGGGAAGAGTTCGAAACATGTCGCCTGTCTTGACATTTAATACGTGAATTTAACCGAGGATTTATTAATAGTATTTTAGACATGTCTGAATTTAACCGTAGATTTATTAGTAGCATTATATATTATGAAAACTTCGAATGTCTATCAAAACCAGATTTTCAGGCCATTGTGTGGTGGCCAAATTTTTCTATTCTGATCTCGGATTCGTACTTGGAGACAATGTAGACGCTTTGGCCCTTTAGTTATCAATTTTGAACATTAGTATTAAAGAATAACTTCAAAATTGTGTTCACTTTTTTTAATATAAAAATGTCCAAGTTCGCAGGCAATAATTGTTGGAATCTGCACCCTCGATAACCCCCTAAAAGCGACACCCGTGATGACTTTAAAAAAAAAACCCTAACAATATCAATAATTACACGGTTCAACCCACGTATTAAATTGCTACCTAGTTCATTATTATTTTATTTATTGTTTTGTTTTTCATAGTTTTTTTTTTCTATTCCCGTCTCTCTTTTGTTTTATTATGTGTTACCGGCTGGGAAATCACTGGAATCCATCGGAAGATCAGCGCTGGCAATCGCGCCAGCACCACGCTGAGATGGAACCATTTCGTGCAACACCCTTTTTTTTCCATATACCTATTTTTACTGTTTTTTATATCTGTTGTGGTTGTGGTGTCACGAATAAATGTTTACTATTCTATTCTAAATGTCACTACGGGCGACATGTTTCGAAGTCTTCGGGAGTCCTTCTTCAGGATGAGTGTTTTCGCGGCGGTGTCGCTTGAATCACGACAAGATTCAAGCGACACCGCCGCGAAAACACTCACCCAAAGAGGTCGAAACATGTCGCCCGTAGTGAGTTGAAGCGTGTAATTATTAGTATTAATTCAACATGTCTCACGAAAGTTTAAATTTTAAAAGCAATGTCCGTCATCTTGGAATTCAAAATGGTCATCATTTCTAGAATCTGTACCCTCGAGAAGCCTGTTGTTCTTTAAAAAAAACGCGCATTTTAATTTACAACAAATGTTTCAAAAATTATAAATTATGCGACCACTTTTTGAAATATTTCTGACTATGAATTCGTATTTAGACCTCTCAGACATCGATTTTGAACATAACCGGATCTATTCTCAACTAGCGTTCCGCTCCGGCTTCGCACGGATACTATATTACATATACATATAAACTAGGGATGTTACGGAGGCGGCTTTACCGGAGCCGGAGCCGGATCCGGAGTTTATTTTTTTTATTTAACGGAGTCGGATCCGGATCCGGAGGCGAAGTTGGAGCCGTTACCGAAGCCGGATCCGGAGCCGGATCCGGAGGTTTATCGGAGGCGGAGCCGGAGGTGTGAGATGTTTGATTTTTCGTCAACACATCTTGTATTCTAAGGGCGAGTAGCACCGACTTACGGTTACAGACCGATCAACGTTAAATATGGCGCCGGCAGCTGACACCCCATAGAAACTTGTCAAACTTTCCATACATTCAGATTTTAACGAACAGTGTTTACGATAACAGACGATTTGGTACAACCCCGCCTAATTTGTTTTTTTACCTCTTGAATAGGCGTAGAATTCGAACCCGAGGACATGGAGCTACCTTTTTTCTGAGTCTGCTTTGGCAGTCTTCATATTCATACTCTTTATGGTGCAACGATTTTAGGTGGCCCTTATTCGTCCTTTCCTAGAATAATTACACTTTCTCACATAATTCACACTTTCCGAGTTTGTACTTATATTAACAAAGTAATTCCATAGGGCACTAGTTTTAAACGTATTTTTTTAAACTAATATGACGCAACGCAATAGGTACCAACACGGAACTAACTGACGGAACTAACTGATTTATATTTTATATGAAATGGCCGCTGTACACATTAGGCCAACGTTGGCGCGTGAGCAGGATGCAGCTATGCAAACTAAAGCCGGCTGTACACATTGGGCCAACGTTTACGCGTGAGCAAAATGCAGCTATGCGTTAAAGGAAGAGGGCTTTATTTCGTTCTCATTCGTTTGCATAGCTGCATCCTGCTCACGCGCCAACGTTGGCCCAATGTGTACAGCCTGCTAGAAGTTAAGACAAAAAGCGGACGATCGTGAGTGATAGGTAAGTAATTCCCGGACAAGTCAAAACTCGTAGGCGTGCGCCGCGCTACCGCGACAAATGCAATACCTTCAGCTCCGGAATAACTTCGGTAAAAAATTAACGGAGGCGGAGGCGGAGGCGGAGGTGTAAAATAAAAAAATAGCGAAAGCGGAGGCGAATCCGAAGGTGTAAAACCGAACGGAAGTTCCGCCTTAACGGATGCGGAGGCGAAGCTCCGTAACATCCCTAATATAAACCTTCTTCTTGAATCACGCTATCTATTAAAAAAAACCGCATTAAAATCCGTTGCGTAGTTTTAAAGATCCATAGATACATAGGGACAGACAGTCGGAAGCGACTTTGTTTTATACTATGTATGATAGTGATAGTGATAATCTTTCATAAAGTAAATACACGATCGACAGAAAAATGTTCGTCTAGTTTTGCATGTACCTACTGCACAAATTATTCTAAGAAGCCGGTCACCGGCCGATCGCTGCGTAATCTTATGGTTGTATTTTGAACTTTAACATCTACATGTTAAGGTCGACTTTTAAATATATTATTTCAAAATGTACCAAAATATCTATTGGAATGTAATGATACGTTCATTCACTGGATGAATATACTGGGTCACAATATTATTGAAATAATTATGTTCACCGTGCTGTCGTGAGAGCACAGAACGTAGTCCTCTCGTCTCAGCGGAGCGATTGCGACTGACTCCGCCCGCGAACGGCAACAGAAGATATACAGAACCGCACGAAACACGCGACGGGAGAAAGGGTATCGCGCTAAATAAAAAAGGCCTATACGCCAAATACGTTTCACCTCAATAAGTCTGAAAAGGGACTACATAAAAATACCCCGCTAGTACTTTCATTAGGTAATGTGAAAAGCTATTATACACTCAACTTTTACTTAATTTATATGCACGGGAACCTCACACTATTGAAATTGAGTAAAAATAAGACATGTTTTGGAGGTTCATTTCTATCGAGGCAATTTTGGTTTTGTATGGTTTTATTCAGACGATTCAATTGCAAATATGATGTAGTTTTGGTATGTTCTTTTTCCTGGCATTCGCTTTAGTTTGTCATAGGTAAATATTCAATCTAAGAACCCTGATTTCGCGGAGCGCCCCCTCTTTAGGGTTCCGTACCGCAAAAGGAAACCAAAAGGGTTCACTTTGCTGTCCGTCTGTCTGTTTGTCAAGACCCTTTATATTTATGATATTTATCTCGGGAAAGCGTGGAGGTATCGAGTTGAAATTAAAACCGTATGCTTAGGTCTACAGTCCCTTGAAGTTGTGAAAAAGTCAAACTTCTAAGTTAAGACGCTGTCAACACCAAAATGCCCTTGAAGATTTTAGATAGCGCGCACACTGTCTATTAATACTCTATTTGTATCGGAGTTAACGAGAGCGAGTGTTACTGGGCGGCCCGGTTTTTGACGATAATATTACATTAATGTTGAAATAAAAAAAAACCGGCCAAGAGCGTGTCGGGCCACGCTCAGTGTAGGGTTCCGTAGCTTTTGTAATTTTCTTCAAAAACTATTCAACCTATCAAGTTTAAAATAATTTTCCTAGAAAGTTTTTATAAAGTTCTACTTTTGAGATTTTTTTCATATTTTTAAAACCTATGGTTCAAAAGTTAGAGGGGGGGGGACACATTTTTTTTTACTTCTGGAGCGATTATCTCCGAAAATATTAACATTATCAAAAAATGATTTTAGCAAACCAATTCATTTTTAAATACCTATCCAACAATATATCACACGTTAGGGTTGAAATGAAAAAAAAAACACTCCCCACGTTACGTATAGGGGAGGTACCCTAATAAATAAATAAAAACACTTTTTATTTTACCACTTTGTCGGCGAGATTGATATACATATTAGTACCAAATTTCAGCTTTCTAGTGCTAACGGTTACTGAGATTATCCGCGGACGGACGGACAGACAAAGCGAAACTATAAGGGTTCCTAGTCGACTACGGAACCCTAAAAAAGGGTGGATTATTTGTGAAATATGACTCGCTAGCGGTTTAGGTATGAATATGTTGACTTCATGTTTTTAATTGCAGACCCATACGTCAAAAAAATTTCGTCCAATTATGTATCGAGCTCGTCCACGGTCTTTGAAATCGGCTCGATAGAAAATAATTGCAAAGATTGGTCTTAAAATCACATTAAGCGGTTCTATGGCTTTATTTTTTTGACGTATGGGTCTGCAATTAAAAACATGAAGTCAACATATTCCTACCTAAACCGCTAGCGAGTCATATATCACGAATAATCCACCCTTTTTTTTCATTTCAATATTTATGCTTCTGCCCGCGACTCCGTCCGCGTGGAACTCATTTATATCGCAGCTCCATACAAACTTTCACCCCCGATTTCACCACCTTAGGGGATGATTTCCGGGATAAAAACTATCCTACGTCCTTCCCCAGGACTCAAACTATCTCTATACCAAATTTCATCCAAATCGGTTCAGCGGTTTAAGCGTGAAGAGGTAACAGACAGACAGACACACTTTCGCATTTATAATATTACTAGCTTCTGCCCGCGACTCCGTCCGCGTGGAAATCGTTTATATCGCAGCTCTATACAAACTTCAACCCCCCATTTCATCCCCTTAGGGGGTGATTTCCAGGATGAAAACTATCCTATGTCCTTCCCCGGGCTTCAAACTATTTCCATACCAAATTTCATCGCAATCGGTTCAGCGGTTTAAGCGTGAAGAGGTAACAGACAGACAGACAGACAGACACACACTTTTGCATTTCTAATACTAGCCTCTGCCCGCGACTCCGTCCGCGTGGAACTCATTTATATCGCAGCTCCATACAAACTTTCACCCCCGATTTCACCACCTTAGGGGATGATTTCCGGGATAAAAACTATCCTACGTCCTTCCCCAGGACTCAAACTATCTCTATACCAAATTTCATCCAAATCGGTTCAGCGGTTTAAGCGTGAAGAGGTAACAGACAGACAGACAGACAGACACACACTTTTGCATTTATAATACTAGCTTCTGCCCGCGACTCCGTCCGCGTGGAACTCGTTTATATCGTAGCTCCATACAAACTTTCACCCCCCCATTTCACCCCCTTAGGGGATGATTTCGGGAATAAAAACTATCCTACGTCCTTCCCCAGGACTCAAACTATCTCTATACCAAATTTCATCCAAATCGGTTCAGCGGTTTAAGCGTGAAGAGGTAACAGACAGACAGACAGACAGACACACACTTTTGCATTTATAATACTAGCTTCTGCCCGCGACTCCGTCCGCGTGGAACTCGTTTATATCGTAGCTCCATACAAACTTTCACCCCCCCATTTCACCCCCTTAGGGGATGATTTCGGGAATAAAAACTATCCTATGTCCTTCCCCGGGACTCAAACTATCTCCTTACCAAATTTCATCGCAATCGGTTCAGCGGTTTAAGCGTGAAGAGGTAACAGACAGACAGACACACTTTCGCATTTATAATATTAGTATGGATATAGTATGGAAGTATGGATTATCTTCAAAAACTGGGGCGCCCAGTAAACTCGCTCTCGTTTACTCCGATACAAACAGACAGTTTGCGCGCTATCCAAAATCCACAAGGGCATTTTGGTGTTGACAGCGTCTTAAGTGAAAACTAGTTAGATATCCGAAGAACTGTTCGACGTGATGCCTACGGCTGCTTTTTACCACCGCACCGCTCGCCGTCGGCAGGGCAGTCATCCTCACACCCTGGAACCTAAATGGTCGCGTACCATACGGTTTCAGAGAAATGTCCTCCCTCGGCCGCTCCGGTTGTGGCACGAGCTCCCTGCCGAGGTTTTCCCGAGGGACTACAGTATGGGGTTCTTCAAAAAAGGAGTGCATAAATTCTTAAAGGGTCGGCAACGCGCATGTAACACACCTGGAGTTACTACTGTTCCCTTAGTACGACTCTTACGAGACCACAGGAAGAACGGGGGCGGAACTGACCTGACACCAAATGGGGGAATTGTTAGAATAATACAATACAATACAAATACTCTTTACAGTACATATGGTGCTACTTTCCCGCACTAGTGCGGAAAAAGCACTTTCCGTGCATATGTCGAAACTTTAAAGAGCCATATGTACAGTAAAACGTTGTACGATACACGTGCGAATAGGTAATTCGCAACTCGTGTCGATTTAAAACACTTTATCACCACTCGTTGCGGATTTCGTATTGTCGACACTTGTAAGAGTTGTAAGAATCGTAACAAACAAAGCAGCAGAAAAAGAGAAATAATACAATAACATGTGGGTAGAGAGATAGACAACAGGCGGTCTTATCGCTGAAGAGCGATCACTTCCAGACAACCTTTGACAATAATCAATGTTTACATGTTTTTTTATTCTTGACTTTGAAAATTATATTACCTGATCATAAATGGCGACTCCATGGTATGGTACAAAAAGTGCGAAGCCTACTAAAAACGTTCAATGCATTCAGCGGCGCTACCACGAAAATCGACATTCGAAGTTCCGATATCTCCATCCCTGTCGCTCGAGTTAAATAAGTGCGATATATCCGATGTTCGAATTTTGATATTCGTGTTTATAATAGCTCTGCGGACCGGAACTTTCACCCATGAACCTTGTTCTAATGATAGTCTAATTATTTTTTTATCAATATCCATACTAATATTATAAATGCGAAAGTGTGTCTGTCTGTCTGTCTGTCTGTCTGTCTGTTACCTCTTCACGCTTAAACCGCTGAACCGATTGCGATGAAATTTGATATGGAGATAGTTTGAATCCCGGGGAAGGACATAGAATAGTTTTCATCCCGGAAATCACCCCCTAAGGGGATGAAATGGGGGGTTAAAGTTTGTATGGAGCTACGATATAAACGATTTCCACGCGGACGGAGTCGCGGGCAGAAGCTAGTTATCTATATTTGTAATGTTAACTTTGAAATGTTATCTATATTTGTTTGGAATCATTAAAACTATCAGTACTTGCTTGGTAATAACAATAAGTTAACATTAATGTAACGAGCCACATACGAGATACGCTCGCCTTGCTACCTAGATAGGGTCATCTCGCAGGTTAGCGACCACCTAATTTCATGTGCCGGTTAGCGACCACTTAGCCGAGTTGGTGAACTGAAAGGATATTTTCTCGGTTTTTTAGTAGATTCCTATTCTAAAACAACAAAAAAAATGCATGTACAACTAATTGTCTCAATAGGGTGTGTAGAATTGATGTTATCTTCAATAGAAAAAAACCTTCTCCTTCAGGTGGTCGCTAACCGAAGGTGGTCGAGTAACCAGCGTAATGACCCTACTTGCTGTCTGTAGGTATGTGGTGTTGTGTTCATTGGTGGTTAGTCAGGTCGCCAGAGCTCCCGAGAATGTGTTGTGTTGAGAGTGAGGGACCCGCGTTCGTCTCTAGCTAACAACAACGAATCCTCAAATCAAGGAAGGGTCGGCAACGCGCTTGTGATTCTTCTGGAGTCGCAAGCTTCCATAGGCTATGGTGTCAGCTTACCAACAGGCAGACCGTATGCTTATTTGCCACGGTCGTAGTTTAGGTATACAAAAAAATACTTCTTCTTCTCTTCATCTTTCTTCTTCACGTTCTTATGTTCATTTGGTTATGTCAATTACTTAACGTATATTTTTTATTTATTAGCAAAAATATACATATCACTTACAGACTAGTCCAACACATGATATGTAGGTATTGTAGGTACAACATAAAGACAGTAAGATTAAAAAAAAAAATACATCAATAAAACTTAGTAATTTATACACAGTTAAGAAAAACATTATTGCCTGCTTGCGGCTTTTGTAAACTCAGTCAAAATGCAATTAAATAAGTATTTTTTTGTGGAAAGCAGCTTTAGTATGTTCGCTTTTATTTCTCTATCAAAGGGAGCTTCCACCTTCTCTCTGACTTTTATAAACATATACTCTTTGTTTTCTTCTCACTGACAACATTGACAGCCAACCCAACCGTTCATTGTTTTGTCCCCAATTCAAATAATACCCGTTATATTATAGCCCTCTGTTGGCGTACGGTGGAACTAATGAGCTATCGACTCTGCCCAGACAATTATGTCCGCGTTCGCTGATATTTCAATGATGACATTTGTAGAATGATAGTAAAGCAAGATACCTACGACCGCAGTCCCGATGAATTTAATACAGGGAACTGAATACAACTTTTTTCTCTTCGACATATACATATATTAATATAAGCATGACACCAAATAGGCTCAACTGTTCTGTCAGTTAGGCGAGTAAATTTGAAATTGAATGTGTTATGTACCTTATTGAAAAAAAAAAAAAAAAAACTTCAGTTGTGTGGAATTCACATTGGGCCGAAATAAGAAGAAGAAGAAACAAATAGGAAGAAACAATAATGGCATAAACTGGTAATAATCCATCTAAAACATTACTATTATCCCTTCTAGTGCCGAGAGACGCGCACCCTACAGTTACACAACCGAACATCTCCAAGCTGCGGTCAAGCAAACTTCACCGAACGTTTTGGAACGGCCCCGGGCGCCCTACAACTACAACTCGGAGCAGCTGCAATATGGCACCCAGCAATCACCCAATCTGTACCCGAACCTTAACGCGCAGGTGGACGGATATGTCTACGTGCAAAGGTAATTTTAATTTTAAAAGCCCTTTGTCGGTGCGTTAGCAAAATTGGCGTAAACACTTGAATCCCTCGTTACGCTCAAGATTCCATGCCGTATACCCTCGTCGTAAATGTATAATTCTGGAGCCTCTGGAGGTCACCTCCGATAGTGTCAAATTTGAGGCAAAGTCCCTCCTGCAGCTAGCAGCCACGCCACTGGGTACCATCGACACGTTGGTGTACCTAGCAGGGAGCACCCATGCTTGCCACCTGGTGTTAAGTGTTCTAATTGAAGTACTGTTAGCAGGTCGCCACAGCCGTCTGCACCGCCGGCCTCCGAAGTCCAAGCATCTCCAAAAGCTCCTCCAAGGCCGTCTCAGCCACCAGCATCAAGGTAAGACATATTTAAATTCCGTCCACATTACAAACGCAGTGGAACTGCTAAAGAGGCCACGACTTCTACCGGCGATGGCAGCGGCAGCAGAATTTCACATTGATAATATTAAGAGAAGAGGTCAGTGGCGGCGAGTGGGTTAATATCCATATGTCGGAGAGGAGAAGTTTTATTCAGCGCCCTCTATTACTTTCATCGTGACTTCGGTCGTAATGCGCTCCACTGTCAATCTACAAATTCATGTGAAATACAGTGAACTGGCAATTTCGGTTCTCGTATTCCGTCACACCTTTCTCTCTACACGATAAATTCTCCATCCAAGAGAGCGTCCAGCTCCTGTCAGACCTTTTCCTCGATGACAGCGAACACAACCGTCCGTCGTACTGTTTCTAATTCAAATAATGCTCGTTGTAGCCCTCTGTTGGCGCACGGCGGAACTAATGAGCTCCCGAGTTTGCCCAGACAAATATGTCCTCGTTCGCATGTATTTCAATGATGACAATTGTAGATTGACAGTGGAACGCATTACGACCGAAGTCACGATGAATGTAATAGAGGGCGCTGAATATAACTTCTCCTCTCCGACATATGGATATTAACCCATTCGCCGCCACTGACCTCTCCGAGAAACGGTCGTTGTTATATGTAAGTAGTAAACACCTATTGTTTATAACAATAATGTATTTTTTTGTACGCAGCCCTGCTCCAGGACCATCGGAGACTGCAAATTATCCTGCAAATAACAATAATCCAAGACCAGCTGCCAGGTTAGTACAACAATTAATATTGAATACCTACGAGTACTAGCTGCCCTGCCCACGCGGCTCCAACCGGCGTATTACAAAAAAAGCAAGCGAAGCAGCTGGATAAAATATAATATATGCCCATCCTGGAAGAAATCGTGTGAGTAGTTCCGGAGATTAACCTCTACGCACAAACTACAAAAAGCTACAACCTTTACTGTTCTGGGCACAGGTCTTCTCTTATACGTATGAACGAAAGGGGCTGCTGTAGAGTCGCCACGCTAGCCCAGTGCTGCGTGTTGGGGTTACCTTCCAATATTTCTTGTAATAAGACCATGACCTTTTTGTAGGTAGGCATTCCGTTTTTAATCGTCAAAAACGTTGACCATCGTTAAATTGTGACAACTTCCTTAAATATTGTAACCCTTAAGAATTCGATTTTGATATTAAATCATTCCCCATCCTGTGACAGGAATCGCGGTAATACCGACAGCTACAGCTGCCCGACCTGTGGCCAGCGTTTAGGCGTCACCATCTATCAGTGTCTCGGCGGTCACAGCAGCTGCAAGGACTGTCGTTTGGCGGGCAGGGCATGCGGCACCTGCCTGTCGGCCATTACTGACATGAGGAATATCAGTCTAGAAGCGTTCATGGCAGAGGTAAGACATTGACCAGTGCTTGGGCGGGCACAACTGCAAGGATTGTCGTTTGGCGGGCAGGGCATGCGGCACCTGCCTGTCGGCCATTACTGACATGAGGAATATCAGTCTAGAAGCGTTCATGGCAGAGGTAAGACATTGACCAGTGCTTGGGCGGGCACAACTGCAAGGATTGTCGTTTGGCGGGCAGGGCATGCGGCACCTGCCTGTCGGCCATTACTGACATGAGGAATATCAGTCTAGAAGCGTTCATGGCAGAGGTAAGACATTGACCAGTGCTTGGGCGGGCACAACTGCAAGGATTGTCGTTTGGCGGGCAGGGCATGCGGCACCTGCCTGTCGGCCATTACTGACATGAGGAATATCAGTCTAGAAGCGTTCATGGCAGAGGTAAGACATTGACCAGTGCTTGGGCGGGCACAACTGCAAGGATTGTCGTTTGGCGGGCAGGGCATGCGGCACCTGCCTGTCGGCCATTACTGACATGAGGAATATCAGTCTAGAAGCGTTCATGGCAGAGGTAAGACATTGACCAGTGCTTGGGCGGGCACAACTGCAAGGATTGTCGTTTGGCGGGCAGGGCATGCGGCACCTGCCTGTCGGCCATTACTGACATGAGGAATATCAGTCTAGAAGCGTTCATGGCAGAGGTAAGACATTGACCAGTGTCTTAGCGGGCGTAGATAAATGAATACGTAATTACATTGAAAAAATCCATGACTCGGGAACAAATATTCGTGCTCATCCCACAAATGCCCTTACCGGTATTCGAACCCAGGACTATACTAGGTACTCTAGCGTCGTAGGCAGAGTCACGCACCAACTAGACGAAGTGGTCATCAAATCTCTATTGAATCTCAAAATATTGTATTAGACATCTGGTTTGCCCCTATTCTGCAAAGTGTTTTATCTTTCAGTTGATGAGTCCCTGCACGAGTCCAGGCTGCACGCTGAGCTTCAAGGCTTATGACATGGAGCGCCATCTCAAGGAGTGCCCGTTCGGAGACATTAACTGTCCGATGGGCACTTTCTTCGGACAATGCTCCACTCGATGTAAGTGTACTAATTATTTGCGTTCATCTTTGGACAAAAGCATTTTTCTTTTTCAGTATCTTATGCCGGCTCGTACCACTGGGTTTTTCCAAAAAACCGTTGTACGAAATATCAGTAGATATTTAACAGTGGCTTTTCGGTGAAGTATAGTATAACATCGTGAGGAAACCGGTCTAATCCCAATAAGGTCTAGTTTTCCCTCTGGGTTGAAAGGTCAGACGGCAGTCGCTTTCATAAAACTGGTATACGTATGCTCCTGTAGACCACTACCGAGAGAAACGATAGAAAATGTTACTGCGCATATCCCTTAAATCAATAATCTTTCCCTTGTCGCATTGCATACAACGGATTCCCAAGCCTTCACCAACCTTGTGGGAGGTCTTCTTGCTTATTTTACCGTTGACTTTGGTGCTCTTACAGTCTCTTACGCAACAAATGTTCCCTAAAAAAATTGGAGGTGCATTGTAAGAAAGGGTAAAGGGTTACTTTGTTTAAGTAAAGTTAACTTGAATATATTTATTTTCGCAAGTTACGAAAACTCCCAATGTCAGGTAGGATAGTGTCTAACAACTTGCGTCTGTCAGTGGTGGTGAAAGATTACTAGCCCTCAACTCGCCTCAATTCCGTCAACTCCCATTTTGATAATGAATAGTTTTTAATGAGTTTTAATATGTATATTTCCAGGCAAAGTCGCCGACTTGGCTGCTCACTTCGATGCCTGCCACAAGGAACAACGCACGGCTGAAATAGACAAAGAAATGTACGTCTTCAACATATGCATGGAAACCCACAAACTCTTCCTGATAAAGAACGGGCCATTCACCTTTCTAGTGCATCTCAAAGTACACGAGACAGAACGGAAAATCTCAATGGTCGTACAGTTATTGGGGACTAAGATTAGCGCTGGAAAATGGATATATGAATTCCATGTGTACAACAAGAGACAGCCATTGAGGAAGTACTTGTATGTTGACAGTTGTCAGTCAATCGGCACACCTATTGAGGAGATATTTAGTGAAAGCCAGTGCGCCACTCTGCCGCTCACTTATGCTATGACTTTCGTCAATGAGAGCGCTTTGACGTACAAGTTTTTTATAAAGAAGGATATGAACCAGCGCGCACGGAGGCCCAGGAATAACGCTGCGAGGTAGACAGATTTATACATATCACGTGATAAACGAAATCTAGTTTCAAACATTTTCCGTCAAATAGTGTCAGTGTATACGTTATCTCGTCTCTATTGACGTGACCAATGGACCTAAGTCCTGGACTTCCATCACCCCATTATGATTGATTCCCAACTAGGTACAGTCGGCGTCAAAGATATGTGTATACTTTTGCACCTTATTCATTTGTAATAGGCGCGAAAAATGTTTTATTTTTGACGTCGACTGACGATTTTCTTCGCCACTGACCGCGCCGTGTCATCTTTGCATGCCAACATGAATAAATAAGGGTAACAGTATTATATCCGATATTTTTTCCAAAAAAAGATGAATTTAGTGAGTGGTAGCTGTCACTTTGATGTCTGTCAATAGCGACGCTAAACTTAACAACATAGGTGGCAACGTCGCGATCAAAAGAGCTTAATACACTTAGTAATCACAATAAATTGTTTAGATGAAAATGTATGATATCTTCAAAACTAAGCCGGGTTTGACGCCGGTTCTTATATATTTTTTAATCCTAATGACCCAAGGAATGCGTGGTTTAAAATCTTTTGGATTCCGCGCGAGCACCTTGTATATACTGGCTAATAATAACTGTCACTTAACTAACGTTGCCACCACGTATTTCCTGAATTAGCTACGGGAAGTCTTCGAAACCGGATATAACGGACGGGGTAAAATTGGCGGCCGGTATCAAATGTATCAATGCGCTAAAACATAAGTAATTAAACTTTCGTAGAAAAACTGGCTGATCGTAGAAAAACTAGACTGTCGGGGTGCTCATAAGCTCTCATGAAAAGGATGAACTTTATGGGGTAAGTAAGTAATTCGTTGTGTCCGAACAAAGCTTTTCAACGCCTTTCTTCACGTACTAAAGTGGCACGCTAATTTATTTTACAAAAGAGTCGTGTGATATGAGTCTTATTCAGAGCCTGATTTAGAGTTCTGACTTCCCTAGGCTAGGCTATGAAATGTAATTAAGTTAGTTATTAGTGTTAAAAGCCAGTTACTCCAGGTGTGTTTTGGCATTCTAGGACTTGCATGTAAAGGCATCCAAGCTCTTAGTAATTAGCAATAACATACCTATACTCGTACTTGGGTCATTATCTTTATATCGAGTTATAAGACAATCGGTTTTAATAGGGATAGACTTAACCCGTGAGACTTAACACTATTAGACGAATGTTTTACCACGTTTTACTCTCCGTTTATCACGCGATAAAAGCGATTTTTATTGTGATCCTCTGACTTGTGTTATTCTTAGTAGCGATCACAACACGCCATACTCTGTACCATTTATTGATTTGACTGTAATTGAAATGTACAATTACTTAGATATTTTACTTCTCAATTGGCGAACATTGTACCAATATGTAGGTCAATCGTAAGTATTGTAATGCATGATAGAAACGCATACAAATAAAAATGAAAGAAATAATGTTGACTGAAATTGAATTGTACAATTTACATATTTTATGTCTAAATTGGCGAACTTGTGCCAATGTAGGTCATCAGTGAGTACCTAGATATTGTAAAGCGTGATAATATTAAACATCATAAATACACTTCAAATGTTACAGCGAATATTTTATGAAAGAGATACGTTATTTTTTCAATTTTGTGCGAAGATATAGATATATGTACATATATTGGCAAGAGATGGAGATTACTTCCACATTATTCATATAGGTACTCATTTTATCGCACCTAATTTTATTGTGTTGGGTTCTTTTTTGAAAACAGGTGGCAGGCGATATGCAAGCATGTCATGTTATCTGTCCATCTTTATTGAGAACGCTAAATATGAATAGGTACCTATATACTGTGTAAACTTAGTTTTAATTCGCAATGACAATTAATTTCATTGATTCCATGTAGTGTCCTATCTTCCTAAGGCATATTGGTTGATTTATTAAATGCCATTTTGTATTGTATAGGCTAATATTAGTAGAAATGTATGTTTTTAATATTCAGCACGTTCCCTAATTGACTTGAAAGGACGCATATTAAGCGTTTAGTAATATATATACATGCGTAGATGCATACATTCGCGCCGTGTTCCCAAAAGGGGTGGGCAGCAAATTACACATACGTTCAACGCCACTTCTAGTAATTGTGGATTTAATATCTTAGTGACGGGTTGCTATGCTAGCCTATCCACAACAGGGCAACCGGATCCCATAGGTCGTATTTTACGACACCCACGGGGAGAAGAGGTGGTGTTAGGGTGAGTATGTGGGCTATTCCACCAGACTGTCTGGAGGATACTCCTCTGCCTGCTATGAGACGTGACGTGACTATGGCTAGACGGTCGGCCGCCCACGTCCAAGGATTTTGCTGGAAACAGTTTTGTCTAGACGCTCCAAGGTCGCTCTGCCGGGCTTGTTGGCGACCGTCTAGCAGGCGCTTTATATGGTCTGCCTACGGGACTACTATACTTACTTAAGATAATAAGTGCGTTTTTTTTGGGAATTTGGCCTGTTGATGGGGTTCTTTAACCCCTGTCCATTTTTATAGAGGCGCTTCACGGTTGTCAACCTAGTAAATACGGTTTATGGAATATTCTCCAAGACCGATGACAGCTGTGGATCATTGTGGTCATTATGGATGATGAATTATTAAGATTGAGGTTACAACTTCTTTTTTTATGGAGTTTAGAGTATGCCGGTTTCTGATATGATATCGAAACTATGTTTAGCTACTCATTATTGAACCCTTTATATGCTGCAACGGGCAAAAAAAATGTTATTCGTTCATGTTTACGTTACTAATGTAAGTGACGTATTTTTGCAAAAAGGATCCAACTCACAAGAGATCACCATTGAAATTCAAATATAAGATACATCGTGGGTTGGGTCCTATGCCTCGCCATTAGTGCCTTATTATAGTTATTATGTTGTGAACCTTTCGTCAAGTGCATGATAGTACCTATCTTCATAACCGACTACATTAAATCTCTAGGTATAGTCTTGCGAACCTACAAATCTACGAATATGTAAGGCTCGCCCCATACCCAGCCTATGTGTTGCAACTGAAATATACTTGTAGAAAATATTGAATAATTATAGAATATGTAACACTTTAAACTCACGTTTTGTACACATGTAAAGGCTCCCGTACACAACGGGCCACATGGCCCATCGTACAGTCAGCATCATATAGTTAGTAGCAGCCAAAGTAGCCAAATATATCTCGGAACACGTCTTTATTATAGGAGTAAGGAAGTGTTACGATATATTTGACTACTTTGGTTGCTACTAACTATGTGATGCTGACTGTACAGGGGCCGTAGACAAGGTTACAATCGACAAGCGCTAACGCCAGTAGAAAACTAATAAAATGTATGGGAATGACAGATGCCGACGAAACACTTCGTTAACATCTGTCATTCCCATACATTTTATTAGTTTTCTACTGGCGTTAGCGCTTGTCCATTGTAACCTTGTCTAGGCCCCCAGGTCGCAACTATGTGTTAGGGGGAGGAATGCATACTTCCATAGCTGTGTCCTGTCTTGCGGCCATGATGGCCCCATGTTTACAGCCCCGCTATTCTGTAACTTGTTTTTACGCTCACCTAAACGCACAAATATGCGCCTCACCTCACTCGTCATGTTTAACGAAACTAGACCTCTGCCTACGCTTAGTTACTATGAATCGCGGCGTTAAGATATATTTGTGGGTGAACGATGAGGTGAGGTTAAAACAGGTCCAGCATAGAGGGGCTGGTGCCTTAAAAGATTACTTTGCACAGGTCTAATGTTATATACGAATATTCATCTGTGGTTTCGGCGTTTCGACACGGGTTGCATTGTACCAGCCGCTTGCGCAAACGTCAGAAATATAGATGATGGTACTTACATTACAGTAGCTACGGTAGCCTAGTGGTTCAGGCATGCGGCTGTCAAGCGTGTTCGAATATAAACTAAACTGTTTTCATTCTGAAAGCGTTGCTAGGTTTTCATTGTTGATGACGTGTGCTTGTCTTAGAAGAAATATGTAAACAATATGTTTTATTTTACTGTCCGATTATGTTTATTATTGCTTTCAATCCTGTAATCCACTCTAAACCAAATAAAGCGGCGGTCATGAGTTCGAATCGCGGCTCGTATCGTACCATTGAGTGTTTCGGAACTTGGGTACGGATTATTTACCGTTAGCTTTTCGGTGAAGGAAAACATCGTGAGGAAACCGGTCTAATCCCAATAAGGTCTAGTTTTCCCTCTGGGTTGGAAGGTCAGATGGCAGTCGCTTTCGTAAAACTAGCGCCTATGCCAAAATCATGGGATTAGACGTCAAAGCGGACCTCGGGCTCCTTTAGGTTACAACCGGGAATAACGCCAGGAGGATGATGACTTAAGTTACCTACCAAGGGCGGTAAAACAGATAATGTCTCAGATCACAGCCATCACAGATAGTAAATGACGCCCGACTTTACTTTACTTTATGACCATGTGACGTAAAATAAATATCGCGTTAGACCCGTGCAATATAAAGAAATCTTTTCTTTTTACTATGGAATATGTTTATGAATTACCTACTATTGTTTTTACCTATTACTCTTCTTCTTCTTAGCACATTCCCACTTTAGGTGGGGTCGGCTCTCCTAGTTAGTCGGCGCCAAGACGATCTGTCCTGGGTTGTCGGGTCGGGTAAATTTTCCTCTTTCAGTAGTTTCGTCATGCTGGTCCACCAGGTAGCAGGTGGACGCCCTCGACCTTTTTTACGTTCTGGTAGGCGCAACGCTTTCTGTACAACATGTTCCTCGTCTCTCCGCATTACATGACCATACCATCGAAGTTGGCTTTCAGTGAGTTTTTCGGATATGGGGGCCACTTTGAAACTGCCACGTATGTATGTATTTTGGACCTTGTCCAATCGTGTCACCCCTCCCGACCACCGCAGCATCTTCATTTCATTCGTATGGAGTTTTTGCAGGTGTGTCTTATTTACTGGCCAGCATTCGGCTCCATATATCAGTGCCGGTCTTACCGCTGTCTTATAGACCTTACCCTTCGTTCGCACGGGCATACGCGGATCACACAGAACTCCGGTTAGCGATCGCCATTTCTGCCATGCCACATTAACTCGGCCTCTATATCTGCACTTTCCGCTATTACAGAGCCTAAGTATTTAAACTGTGTCGCTTTTGGAACTTGCGTATTATCCGGGTAGCTGACTATGGCTGGGTTGCTGACATTACCAAAACTGCATTGTAGGTGTTCTGTTTTGGAGCGACTAACTTTAAGGCCTGCACCTTCAAGGGCCGAAATCCATGATGTCAGTGTGGTCTGTAGCTCGCTTGCTGTATTGGCCATTAACACTATATCATCTGCATACAAAAGGTTCCAGGGCAATGGGGATTGGATTTGCTTTGTAACAAGGTCCATGACTAGGTTGAAGAGTAGTGGGCTGAGAGCTGAGCCTTGATGTACTCCTACTTTCACCTCGAACTCTTTACTTATGCCGGCAGGGCTCTTGACCTTAGTGCAAACGTTACAGTACATATCCTGTATTAAATGCACATAGATTTCTGGCAGATTTTGTGCTCTCAGTGCTTGCCAAACCAGTCTCCGTGGCACCCTGTCAAAGGCTTTTTCGAGGTCTATGAAAATAAGGTGCAAATCCTGTTTGTTCAGACGATGTTTTTCTGTTACTACTCTAACAGCCTGTATTGCGTCAGTAGTTGATTTAGAAGGTGTGAAACCAAATTGGATTGGGCTAATGGATGAGAGCTGCTGGATGCGGTTGTTGATGATTCGTTCCCAAATTTTTAATGTGTGTGATGTCAGCTTAATTCCTCTGTAGTTACTACATTCCGTGACGTCGCCTTTATTCTTGTAGAACGGGACTAGATGACTGAGACGCCAAGAGTTCGGTATCCTCCCGCTCTCCAGAATTAGGTTAAAGAGCCTTGTGAGCCATTCCGATCCTATTGGTCCCAGTAATTTCCAGACTTCCGCTGGGATTTCGTCTGGGCCCACAGCTTTAGAATTTTTCATCCTTGATACTGCCGACTTTACTTCCTCAAGGCTTATGGCTTGAACGGGTCCTTCTACCGGCGCAAGGGGTTCTAGGTCTTTGCTGGGGAACTCCTCATTCATAAGCTCTTTGTAGTATTCATACCATCTGTTTTTAATGTCTGAATTGACAGTTAAGAGGATTTTATCTTTGTTTTTAATAAACTTGTTCGTTTTAATATCCAGTGTTGATTTAAATCTTGATTTTGCTACTTTAAAAATGTCTGTCCGATTTAGAATTTTCTATTTTACAATAGAAACCCCTGAAACTGTTTTTACCTATTACTAATTATAATAAATTTAAATATATACTGCATAAATCAATAAAGCATGCTACGATGATTATTATCCTGGTGGTTTCATTTCATCTCATTGCCATATAGTTCAGTCTATGAACTGACAAGTTGTATGAAATAATTCACTTTTGTTAATCATTTATAATAGCAGATGTTTTCTATCTAGGTATCGGATACCTACTATTATCAATGAAATAGTTATCTAGAGACAAAATCCAACAAAATTTGAGACATCAATGGGCATTTCTATCTACCGTTGTACCCCAGTTGAATTGAAGAGTGCCAAATATAATTTTAGGTTTTTGCTATTCTTATAACTAATTCTAAGAGTAAATATATTCAAGTTTAGTAAAAACTAAAGAGATTCGCTATATTTATAGGATAAACACGTTAAAATAATTATTTAATAGGACGAGGGAGGTTTTTGATGGTCCGTTTGGTTACAATTTATTTTGCATGTAGTTAACAAGAGACGAACCTAAACTAAATGTTTTACCCTTTATTGAATATAATTATAATCAAATAAACTAAAAACAATAAAAAAAACACAATTTAGAGCAAGCTTTTCACATAAAATGGAATCTCAGGCAATTTGGTTACGGTTTAGGTCCAAACGGTGTCCAAGGTGCCCTTCTAAAATGGAACTTTGTGAAGGGGACAGTATGGCGCCACGATTTTACCATATTTAAAAACTAGATTTTAGGCAGGAAACAAGAGTTTTATTCTGAATTTAACTTAATAAACGATGCGACTATTTAATATAGTTTACGGAAACGCAACATTTAACTGGATAAATCAACATCATATGAGTAAATCGCAAAAAATACAAGGGGACATCCAAAAAAGTGGAGGGTACAACGGTAGATAGAAATGCCCCAATATGTGTATTGCCAGTTAAAAAAACCCGGTCAAGTGTGAGTCGGACTCGCACACCAAAGGACATACTTTTAAACAACATACCCGACACGACCTCATTAATCCAAGAAAAATCTTAAAAGCGCATAATTGGAGTATACTTTATTGGTACAGGGCTATCAGTCGGTACATTATTTATTTTAGAACGAGCGAGCGAACCGAACGAAGTTCTTTGCTTCAGTTTGGCCCGCAATTCGATTTTTGCATACAAATATCGATACCCTAGTTCACAGTCACACTAATTACATTTTTTTTGTCACTGAAATTGTTACTTTATGATTTGAGCACTATCATACTAATTACACCACTTTTTTCCCCTTAATTAGTATGATTGTGAACTATGGTATCGATATATAAAGCCCGACCAGGAAAATAAAAAACCTGGTGTACTGCCATCTGGCCGAAATACTTTTCGCCTAATTTCACTTCCCAACCAACTGATTGCAACATTTATAGTTGGCAAACCAATGCTTGGCATAATGTTACTTAGCATACTTTTTCTTTGATCACAATCATATTTTGCAGATATTCATTTTACCAAGAATCATTTCGGAAAATAGTTAATAGGCAAATGTTTTATTTGAGCTTACTATTTATTGTCAAATAACCTTTGACCAAATTTTAACTTCGCATAATTTATATTTGACAAATAATACTACGAGATAATTAAATAATAGGTAAAAAATAATACTACGTAGTAGTTTTTTAACCAGAATTTATTGACACAACTTTACATTCGGTAAAGGTTTAATGTAGTTTACTACTTCTTGATTTTTTAATGTATAATTTAAGTTATAAGTAAGATCGGTTGGAAAAAAATTGAAATGGAAATGGAAATGGATTGGAAATGTCTATATATTCATAATGTTATTCAACATAAGGATCTCTGTTACTACTATCTATGTTTATAAACTTTTATATCATAGTGGTTTTTAGCAATATAGTTTAATATCACATTTATTTATATACATACTAGTAGTTATTGCTAAATTTTGTATTAATAAACTTCTCTCTGAGATCAACTAATACCAAGATAGTGGTGAATAAGTTCAAGTAGCAGTAGGGAACAGGGACTTAGTGGCAAAACCGACTCGGATCGCGGATAGGTTAGAAGACGGAAGCGGGAGCTTCGCTCCCGCTTTCGTCTTCGAGGTTATTTTTTTTTATAAAAGAGCTGAAAAACTTGTTTGCAAAAAAATATTACTTAACTAGTTATATTCTTAGTTATGATTTATGATATTAGGACTAACAAAATTATGATATAGTACCTTAGGTCCATTATGAAGTAAACTGTTATGAAAACCCAAATTATGAGTTCAAGTCTGTTCTTAGTAATGACATTATGAAGAAACATTTTATGAAAACTGTCCGTAATGAGTTCCGATAATAGTTACAGAAGTGTAGGAACATAAAAGGTAGGAAGTAAAAAATTATGAAGAGTGATGATTATGATTACAAAGCGGTATTGCAAGAAAAAATCGACACATCAAGTTTATATGAGCCAATATGGACCCGTTTATTTTAAACCGCTATCACAAAAGAGGTATTTTTATCAATGTAATAATATTAACTACATGGTTAGGGTATGTTAGTAATATGTATCACAATAATATGGCAAAATATACATGCCAATCAAAACATTCGACATAACAAATAGTCTTTTTAAAACATGACCAACTAAATATTTTGCCAACTAACATTTTGCTAAAACAATCATTTGGGACATGTTATATATACGAACCATTGGTATGCTACCTAAAAGTTTGCCAAATGAAACTATGGGATAAGTTGTTTGGGAAGTCAATAATTGCCACATAATTTTCGGCCACATATTAGTAAACCAAAAAACCTACGTAGAAGCTTGTCATAATGACATATGAATTCGATCATACAGTGACGTAAATACGTCGGCTTGTTATGACAACGTACTACGTAGGGTTTGTATTTTCCTGGTCGGGCTTTACCTACCTATTTTTTTGATGCAAATAAAGTACAAACTTAGTTTTGCAATGATTTATGTGTTTTGAAATAATTGTCGTGCCGGCATGGTGTATGAAAGGTTTTATTGACGGTTTTAACGCGGCCACGCCGTTTCGTCGCCTAAATAGTATTATTTGTTGTTTTTAGTTTCGTGACGCATTGGTTTTTACTGTAATGTCACGTAAATGTATTTGTCAATAAATAAATAAATAAATAAATTGTACTGAACCTGCGCTGCGCGAGTCCGACTCACACTTGACCGGGTTTTTTTTTAATTGGCAACACGCAGCACGACTCGGTGGGGCATCCCCGCTCGGTACCTGCGGCGCTACCACGAACTTCGAAAGTCGAAAATCGTAATACATGCATCCCTGTCACTCGATTATGGGAGTGCGACAGAGATGGAAATACCCGAACTTCGACTTTCGAAGTTCGTGGTAGCGCCGCTGCTGTATGGCGTCTGTGTATGGTGTTTGTAATCACGTTCAGTATTAGATGAGGAAAGACAACCTTATTGTATAGCGACAAAGAATATTTTCGAATGACAGCCTACGTACTTAAAGGCCACATGGCTATTGCTGCGTTCGACAACTGTCCCTTTTTCTTTATGGTGTATACAGATTAATTAATTAATAATATACAGAATAGTTATATACACTACAAATTAGGGTAAAATCACATAATTATGTAATTTTTCCCCAATTTGTCAGTACAACATATCGAAGTCATAATTGGGTGTGGCGTAATGATGTAACAATCCGACCACATGTGCATGCAATTTCTCAATACAACTCGTTTGATAGTTGGATCAGCAGCGCAACATGCCTCCAGCACGTCTATCATGAGACGGCCGCGACATACTCTCGATTTTTCTCGCACTATATCTACCTCTTGTTCTAAGTGTTCTAATAAGAGAGAGACGGATAGTGCGAGAAAAATCGAGAGAGCTCGCGCGCCGTCTCATGATAGACGTGCAGGCAATAGCAATTAGTCAGCTTCTGATCAATTGGGACTGACAAATCATGACATGTGCCCCCATTAAACAAGGGAGAGAGGGATACAAAACAAGCCACTACCACTAGTCATATTTTATTGGTGTCAGCACGGGTGTAGGTATAGAGAAGATTGACGTGTGGTTTGTCTCAGCAAGAAACGGAGACACGTGATTGACCTCACGAAACAGCTGTTCTGATAAGAACAGCTGATTGCTCTGACAAGAGCAGTTTTCGATTGTCCCGAGAAGGACATTTTATAATTGTGAAGACGCCGGCAATGCAGCATCACTATCGTCGAGGTTCTTCAGCTTCGATCTTCGAGCACGGAGCGACAGGGCAGCGATGTGTTCGTCTCGACGGCCGGCGCAGAAAAGGATCGGAATTTTTTTTTTTTTTTTTTTTTTTTTTTGAACCTGACTGTGGCTATAATAGGACGGACCCAATATAGCGGTCGAATTGCATGGTTGGAGGGTAGCCTGGGGAAAATCCAGGGGGAGCCTCCGGCACGACCACGCGGGAAAGTTTGTACACTGGAATACTCTACGAGTTTGCGCTCCAGTGAGATTGGTTGAACGGTATCAACCGAATCTGGGGTGTGAGTGGTGTCGAACTACTGGGAGTTTTATCGCTGGTTCGCTAAAACCTAGCCTAGCTGAGAAGAGTCCAGCAAGAAACTCAGCTAGGCCCGACCTGGGTCGGACTGACTCTACCCGGTATGCGGCGGTACCGGGACGAATAGGGGCTGTATGTGTCTGTGTTGTCGTGAATTCGCGGTGGACGTCCCCGCCGGCGGGAACGCCGAAGTGTACGCGATGGGATGGACGCCGAAAGCGCAGCGTTCCATCTTTCGATGGACGCTGTGATTTCGTCGTCCGGGTCCGTGAGTGTGTGCCTAGGACGCCGGACCGTGCGGCCCCTAATCAGTGAGCGCCGAGTAACGACTGAGGGGGGAGGGATGGGAGCGTAATCAGCAGCCTTCCTAACTAGCGGATTCCTATGGTGGGGAGCGTTGTCAAAATAACGTCTGGCAGCCTGCTTAAAGAAACCATACATGGTGCTAATCCCCATGTCGTGGTGCAGGCTGAGGTTCGATTGGTACCACGGGGCACCAGTCGCCCTACGGAGGAAACGATTCTGAATGACCTGCGGGGCTACCATGGCTGCTATCGCTTGTCACGCTATAGTGGATATGATTCTTTATCCAATGGGATACGTTAACCAAACGACAGTCGACAGCTTACCGCTTATCCCACGAGGAGTGATAAGATGACAGTTTGTCGCTTTATCCCACGACTTGTGACAACTCTAGCCATAGAGGCTATTTAGGTGATATTGGATGAATGTTTGCACAAAAATAGAATGCTTTATTTATTATACCACCAAATTAAGACGATTTAGAAATGTCTTGAGTGTAATAATCTTAAGTTACTTTTTTAAATGTACGGTTAGAGATACATTTTTGTAGCGCCAATGTATAGAGATAGTTCAATCCCGGGAAAGGACATAGGATAGTTTTTATCCCGGAAATCATTTCCTAAGGGGGTGAAATGGGGGGTGAGAATTTGTATGGAGCTACGATATGAACGAGTTCCACGCGAACGGAGTCGCGGGCAGAAGCTAGTCAATAGATAAATAAATATTAGGGGACTTAAATACAGGCACGCAAGCAATAAGGATACGATAAATAGCAAGTCACGTGATTTGTCTACTTATTCACTCAAATTACCGATTCACAATCGTCCAAATAGAGTTATCCAACTTTGACAGGGATACATGACAAATGACAGGCATTACCGTTTTGCATAACATAGTACGTTGTTAATGTGATAAATTATCGTAATTTGACGTCTCAACTTAGTTTATTTTATCTAAGTGCGTCCGAGGTAACGATAAGCTATATCGGATGTAATAAAACTTGGTTTTCACCAAAACTACGAGTGAATATTCGATTTTCTAGTGATAATAATGATTAATTTTGTATTAAGCAGTACCGCTGCTAACGAAATTATACATTTTAAATTAAAGGAAAAACATAAAAAATAAAATTATTGCTCCGAGCCGGATTCGAACCGGCGATCATAGGCATTTATGGCCCGTCGCTACTGGGTCATTGTCAGATTTAGGTGCGCGTATCTTCGGTGGACATTGTCAAAGTTAAGGCCTATGAAGCCTAATCTTTGATTGAACTCTGAATCCGCATACACGGTGTTGCCTCTTCTATAATTCTATGGGATGAAAACATGTTATATATAAACATAAGCCCTTAACTTTTGACCACTGGAAAGACGATTTTTGTTTTAACTGACCTACCTACTAACCAACTGAGCTATCGGAACAATCCGGTTCGGCCACCAAATACTTCAATCAGTTCCTTCCTACAACGCCATAGGGAGGCGTGTAGCGACATCTTCCAGCAGACTTAGGCTTCTTAGCGGCACCAAGGTCTCAAATTGTATTGAGAAATCGTCAGTAACGATGCGCGCCACCCCATACTAAATTACGGCAATTAGGCCACCAAATCCTTCAGTCAGTTTCTTCCTACAACGCCTTAGGGATGATTTTCGGTGAAGGAAAACATCGTGAGGAAACCGGTCTAGTCCCAATACGGTCTAGCCCTCTGGGTTGGAAGGTCAGATGGCAGTCGCTTTCGTAAAACTAGTGCCTATGCCAAATCATGGCATTAGGTGTCAAAGCGGACCCCGGGCTCCTTTAGGGGCATTACCGGGAATAACGCTAGGAGGATGATGAATAATTATTGTTACTGTGATAAGTTATTTTTTCCCTATAAAAAAACAGATTTGTTTGTTGAAGTCACACCTTATTGAAAGAGAAGGGAGAGTCTTTAACAAACGCTGTTGGAACTTGGGAGTTCCTAAAGCAGAAATTTCGCTGCATATCATTAGTGTGCAAGGGGATGACACTCTTTTCGAAACGGTAGGTACTTAAGGTTAAGGTAAGTAATGCTATTTGGATTAGTGACGATAACCTATATTGTGCATGAAGAAAACCTGAATTTCCGCACCGTTTCAAGTAACTAAGTATATTTTTTATACGAGAATAACGTACAAACACTTGATATGTCAAGATTTTATTTTTAGATCTGTCGGTTGCTGCTGCCGAAAACCAGCACCGGCGGGCCATCCGGGATGCCAGCAGCCCGTTTGAATTGCCGGGTGCCGAATTCTGTCACATAAGGTCAGTTCGGGTATGTGCGCCACCGGGGAAAGTGCGCCTCATTCATCATTCAGTCAGTCATTTAAATCAATATCAGCACTTACCCCAGGGGGCGCACTTTCCCCGGTGGCGCACATACCCGAACTGACCTTATATATAGAGTGCGCAAAGAGATGGCACTCTATTATTTGATGAATTGGACGAGGACTTCCGGCCGCATTACGCCGACGTGTTGCCGGTCCATATAAAGGTAACTTAGGTATATTGTTTCTCGAATGGATCGAAGTCTGAGTGACCATTCTCACTTAGACTAAATCGAATCAAATCGAATTTGTTTAAATAACATAGAGAGTAAACCTACAGAAACTAAAAATATTATTAAGAAAATGTTGTTATTTCATTGATTTATTCATGAGCAACATTCATTGCATTTGAAATTAACATTTACGCATTAGAATGTCCCAATCATTTAAATAATAATTTACTACAGTAAAATAATTAAGAATAAAAGTACAAAAAAAGTAGTTATAAATTAGTTATTAAGAATAAAAGTTAGGAAATAATCTTAAATAATAAAGATTGTACTAAAGGTAACCAACCCACCATGTTACTGAATTCTACTTAAAAATAAAGCTCAAAACTAAATTATTGAATCTGAATCTGAATTTCAAACCTTGCAGGGACCCACGTTTACAAATAACAAGCTTCTGTCAAAAAAATATTTTTTGATACAAGCTTTTATTGCCAACTGTACTTTTCTGTATACCATCATCAACTACTCATTGAGACGATTCTAACGAGCCCAAACTCAACGGGGTTACGTCGGTTAAGTACCTACTGAATTCCCATGGCCACCTTCTGTCTCCATCATCAGATCAGCTCGATGTTACCATAATATTGAAATGTCATTCAAACTATACCCTAAATTTCAGCTCAATCGGTCACCGGGAAGTGGGTCAAATTTAACTTGCAAGATTTGATTACAGACAGACAACGGGACAGGTGAAACTAAATAAAAGCTTGCAATGACATTAAAAACGGTCCCTGCCGTTTAGGAGATCAGTGACATACCAACTGCAGCGCCACCTAGCGGGTCCCCCAAAACCAACCCCCAAACCCACATGAACGTTTCAAACCATGCAAGAACCCATTGAAATGTGCACACAAAATTTCATCCAAATCAGTCCAGCCGTTTAGGAGGAGTTAGGTGACTAACACGTACTTACAGAATAATTATATATACAGGGTGTAATCGTTAAGTGTAGCAAGGCGATTATTCCGTAAGGCGTTTCTCCCACTAGAGATGTGTCCCGCCGCGGTGCGCGGAGCGCGAGGCGCCGTCCCGCGCATTGCCGCGTCGGCAGTGTGTAGTACTAGATACTAGGCGTGTTTTCTATATAAATTGAGATTATTTCATACAATGGTAAAATCTGCGGCGCCGCGCTACGCGACGGGGCGCGGTGCAGTGGGTGAATCGCCTAAATATAACAGATTCCATTTTCCCGTAGGAATGAAGCATTTTCCCGCGGTAATACTTTTTACCTATGCCTATGTTCATCGGATAATGTCGTGTTCTAATGGTAAAATATTTTTTCAAATCGGTCCAGTAGTTTCAGAGCCTATTCATTTCATTTCATTTATTCAATTGTAAAGTCATGTACACGCATAATTATCAAGGTGTTACAAGTTTTAAAAAGTCGGTCCATGACGCCCACAACAATAAATATATCTTAAAGCTAATAAAATTTCAAATAAATATTGACAAAAATTCATAATACACAATTCAAAATTGATTAATGAAATGTCTGAAATACATTATAAATAAGCCTATACTTTTACCGGAAATAAATAATAAATTACTATTTATTACACGTAATTAAAACATCCAAGTTAACACATCTTCTAAATTAAATAAAAAATCTTGAGATTCAAAAAAAAAACAAAATATATATATTTTAAAATAGAATTCAAATTCAAATTATAAATGACTATAATTTATGAAATCCTTAAGCGAATAATAACATTTATCTATTAATAATTTTTATTACTTCCTTTTGAATATTGCAATTCAATACAAAATTCTAAAAATTCAAAATAAGTTATTTGTAAGAATACAGTTACATAAATGGTCTTAGGTTATGGTGTAAAAGTCCTCGTATTCAAGCAAGCATACAAATAATAATGTCGTATGTCAAACATTCTTATAATTTAAATAGTCCTTGACGCTGTAAAAATATTTTTCTATAAACCATTTGGTCATATTTCGCTTGAACATTTGTCCCGACAGTGCTCTTAATTCATTTGGTAATTTATTATACAAAACTGTGCTCATATTTACAATATTCCTTTTGTACGTCTTTGCGCCAGGGTGGTTTGTATAGTCTTGTCTGCCTTGGTATCGCTACACTACGTTTGATAAAGATGACAATATTGACAATTGACAAAAACACACACGTCTCTAATATACAAACATGGTAATGGCAGAATATTTAGCTTCCTAAAAAGCGGGACACAACTGTCATCCATCTTTACTTTTGTCATCTATCAAACAAACAAACAAACAAACAATTAAATCTTTCCTCTTTATTAGTGTAGATTTCAGAAAACTTTAAACTGATATCGAAAGTACGTTACCCAATAAGTAAAATCACATCAATACCTTTTTAAAAATAAACCTAGAAATATCGAAAATATTAAGTTTAAACGCTCCCATAAATTTAGTATGACGTTAGCCGAGGCTGTAATTTCACTTATTTCCGAAGTGTAAAAAACTACAAATATTTAAGATTCACTATTTACAGGATTAAATTATACTTAATAAAGGAATGAAACTATCCTTTCAATCCCTCCTCTTCCGGCAAAAAAAATATATTTTGTACTCCATACTAAATTCTGACGCACATATGGGTCAGCGGTCGTCTAGTGTCGGCTCGGCGGCAGTCTACGGCGGCGCGGGCGGCGCCTGCTTGCACGGCAGGTAGTGATCTCCTTTGCCTGCAGCTCTTCCAGTTCTTGGCCTCTTTGAGCTCTTTTTGATTGCATCTTTGAGCATGTACTCGTATGGTTTTGGTGACTTGTACTGTAAACATAATGAAAATGTATGATATTTGGACCTTATACCTTTATATAACAAGGGCTGTCATCCCAGTACCATAAACGTCAATGACGACATAATTTGTACTAGGATGACAGCTCTGTCAAAATGCAAATAGGAATGCAAATACTATAGTAATATAATATTTTACAACTTAGAAAAGTTGAAAAACCCCCGACATTTCATTTCAAAGTCCATCATCTCAAAAACTTCTGAACAGATTTTCATAAAACATACCTAAGAACACTCGGGATTAAATTATCTATGACACGAAAAAACCGCATTCAAATCGGTCGATCCGTTTGGGAGCTACGATACCACAGACAGATACACAGACAGACACGTTAAACTTATAACACCCCTCTCTTTGCGTCGGGGGTTAAAAATAGTAAACATAGTTAAATATGCCTCATTATTGAACTGAATCCTTAGTCACTGCACTATACCGACGACCACTTTAGCCTAGTTGGTAGTGACCCTGCCTACGAAGCAAGAGGTCCTGGGTTCGAATCCCGGTAAGGGCATTTATTTGTGTGATGAGCACGAATATTTGTTCCTGAGTCATGGATGTTTTTCTATGTATTTAAGTATTTATTTATCTATATAAGTATGTTTATCGTCGTCTCGTACCCATAGTACAAGCTTTGCTTAGTTTGGGGCTAGGTCGATTTGTGTAAGATTGTCCCTTAATATTTATTTATTTATTTTATTTATATGCTCAGTGAATACAAGCAAAATACACTTATTCCCTTAAACAGATTAAGTATAGTGCCATGATTAAATATACCTACATATAAATTTAATATAACATAGGTACTCGGTAGTAAAGGCGGAATCAGACGGTTCACTCGGATGAATGTTCCCTCGGGTGATTGATTCTTTTTTCTTTCACTCAATGTTCACACAACTCAGGTAAAATGACATATAAATTAACATTCACTATTCTAGGCGGAATCAGACGGTTCATGTTTCGTTCATTTTTATGTTTCATTCCGAACCTTTCACCCGAAGTGACACGTCTGATCATGAAGTAAACCAAAAGTGCCGAATGAATTCACTAGTGAACGTTCTTTCCTTGTTTAGACCGTTCATTTTTCGGTCATTTGGAGTGCGAGTGAAAGATGCCGAATGAAAATATCAAACATTGTTGGATCGGTTCACTAGTCAATTCATTCGGCACTTTTGGTTCACTTCATGAGCAGACGTGTCACTTCGGGTGAAAGGTGCGGAATGAAACATAAAAATGAACGAAAAATGAACCGTCTGATTCCACCTTAAGTAAATCTCATTACGATTTCATTATATATTCATGTATCTTATAGATAAAATTTTAATTACTTGCGGTTTTCCACGTTGCCACCGACTTTTAGGCGGTCGTCACACTGCGACAAATTTCGCTGGACGGAGGTGCGTTGCAGTGTGTCGTACCACACGGAATTTACTTGGATACAACGAGAAACGCACCTCCGTCCTGAGATGCGTCGCAGTGTGACATCCACCTTAAGGGCCGAACTCCTTCAGCCACTTCAATTCCTGCCACTGAGCCTCGTGCTGGCGCTGGTGAGCACCCAGGGGCACGCCGTACTCGACGTTGGCAAAAAGCGCGTGCGTCGCCATGTACTCGCAAAGCTTCCTCTTTTGAACGGCTGAAAACGTATTCATCACACAAATAAGTAAGACGACCAACGTTGAAATAATAAACTAACTTATTTTGTTTGTTACTTACACTTTTCGTGGCATTTTTCATCGTCGTGTAAACTGAATTTAACTTATATACTGTTTTAAACTTAGATAACCGGGAATAACGCTAGGAGAATGATGATATTACACTGTTATTTAACTTGCTTGACGGCGACGGTTTATTTTGCTTGCTGTCAACTGTCAAGCCTTTGAAAATGGCCCACACAGATGCAAAATACAATGAAAACCCAAATATTTTGAAAAGTTAGTCTACTATGAGTGAAGGTGAAACATTTTTATTACCTCTCGGTTTGATGGCATTATAATAAAGCGTACTATTTATGAGCAAGCAGTCATCCAATATTACCAACAAATGTATAAAAAAGGCTTTATGGCTAGAGTTTTTGAAGCTCGACCAATTGGCACTTGTCGTGGGATTAAATTTATCATACATGAAAGCATGTTTGGATTATTGGTAAATTAACCACAATCGATACGATAAGGAATTACGAGTGAAGAACCGCTAGAGGCGCTAGCGGCGCGTGATGTCGTCAACATTGAAAAATGTCAAATGTTATTGTTAAATGCTTCTGTTACGCTGGATTATTACTAAACTAAGAATAATCTTGTGAATATTTTGCTATACCTGCAAAGAATTATGGCAAATATGTGTTACGTATCAATGAAAGGCAGTGCTTTAAAAGCCAGGCCGAATTAAGCGAGCCGAAATACAGCTAATTCAGAGGTTTGTATGTTTGTTTACTATTACCAACACATTTTATCAAAAGTATGCTTATTTACCGAGTGTACCGCTGTATTTCTTCTTTTTACAGACTTCAAGACGATGATAGAAATAATAATTTTATTGGAAACATAAGATTGCCTTTGAGAATCAAAAATGAATTGGTAAGTTGACATTTACAGTGATTATACTTGTTTGCCCAAGCAAATACTAACTTCTAAAATTATTTTTCAGACCCCGGATCTACACTAGAGACAAAAAAGTTTTTGCTGTGTAATACCTATAGTTCTTTCAGTCCCAAATGGTTAACCTAACATTCCTTGTCAAAAAACCAGGCAAGTTCTTTCTGAAATCCTACCTTTTTTAGATAGCATTAAGTAGGTAAATGTACTAGCCTTTAAGTTCTAAGATTTTGGCTAAATACAAATTTTGTGTAAGTACCAAATTGTGTGTTACACAGTTTCAATACCAATTTTGATAAAACTAGTTGAATGTGGAAGTTGGTGGTAAATTATCTAAGTTAATATATATAATGTCTACTAGTGTGAAATATGTATCCATGTAATCATATTTCACCGGTATTACTTGTAAAAAAATACTAATCATCAACAACTTTGTGATTTAAATTATATTGGAATAGGTAAGATATAAATATCCAGTCAACTGTGGATTAGTGAAATAAAACTAAAATTTATTAGTTAACTTCATATCTGTTTCTAGACTACTGAAATGTTACTCAATTTGACTCCCATACCATGCAATTTTATTGGACAAAGAGTGGCAAACAAGCATATGGCCTGTCTGGTGATAAGCAGACACTAATGGTTGGTTGCAACTTCAAAGAAATCCAAGATTGAATCCTTTAATAGTTGGAGACAAATGCAAGTCTCTTACTCTAATCACACCTTTGGGAGGTCTGGCCACCTTACCCCCCTGTCTATATCTATACCTATCACAAAAGTCAGTCTATTAATATTATTAAGAATGTACTTAACAATACTTTTATGTTTCAGAATGGTGGAAATGACATCTAAACATTAAAAATTAACTCAAATCTACTCAAAGTTTGACTGGACTTGAAATGGATAAATCTGTGTTTGTACCTACTCTTACATTCTCTTTTGTAAATTGTATACCTATTGAGTTTATTCTGCACAATTGACAAATTGAAATAAAAGTAATAAATTCAATGTGATCATTATATTGTGTATTTTTTTATACCACATCGTTGGCAATAAAGCGTACGGCCCGCTTGAAGGTAAGCGGGCATCGTTGCCTATTGAAGCTTGAAAATTGCGTTGCCAATTCTCCTTCTATGTATGTAGTTCTTCAAGAAAGGACATCAATAAAGTAAATTTATTTTGTGTTTGTATTGTAATACTGTGTTGTGTTGTGTCACAAATGTTAGATTCTTAAAAATCTTGAGAATATCTTTAAAAAATGGTTGTCATGCACAAAGTGTTTGAAGGTTGTAGGTATGTTAGTATGGATTGTCTTGTCCTCCGTCTTGAACCTCACCTTTCAAACACTCCCTGCATATAGGTGGCATAATAAGTAAAGGAATCAATCAATTTCAATGAAACGGTAACTTATTCATGTATTTATGTAATTCGATTTTTGAACATGTGGTATGTTTTGAGTACCATCGGTTGTAATCTTCTTTTCTTTCTTCGCTAATAGATCTGAAAAGAAGATAAAATACAAGTCATGAGTACTTAGCCTGAAGCACAATTACACGTATTATATCACAATATCCTGAATATCTATCCTTACTAATATTACAGATGCGAAAGTGTCTATGTCTGTCTGTTACCTCTTTACGCTTAAACCGCTGAACCGATTTAGATGAAATTTGGTATTGAGGTAGTTTGAGTCTCGGGAAAGGACAAAAGATAATTTTTATCCCGGAAATCATTCCATACGGGAGTGAAAGTTTGTATGGAAATGTGTTATAAATGAGTTCTACGTGGACGGGGTCACGGGCAGAAGCTGGTATAAGATAAATAAGAATGACAAATTCAATGAAAAATTTTAAGGAATGACTGATTCCCAAGTACAGGTTGATTACAGTACCTAAGTAGGTACCTAGGTTTAATAAAATAATCACTGGCTACCTCAAACCAAATTAAATATACTGGCTACATTTGTATTATAGGATAACATTGTTAGGTACTAAACACCATCCTCCCAACAAACCTTGGGGTCCATACAATTTATTAATTAATTCAAATAGCATTACTTACCTTAAGTACCGCTTCGATAAGTAGCAGCGAAATTTCTGGTTTAGGAACTCCAAGTCCAAGGGCCAACAGCGTTTGTTGAAAACTCTCCATGATGAAATTTCACTAGTTTTTCAATAATAGGTGCGAGTTCAACAAACAAATCTATGTTTGATTATAGGGAAAAAATTACCATTATCACAGTTAACTATCATTATTGTCACTAGAATCGAATATTCACTCGTAGTTTTGGTGAAAACCAAGTTTAAAATAGCTTATCGTTAATACCTCGGAAACACTTAGATAAATAAATAAAATAAACCAAGTTGAGACGTCAAATTACCACATTAACCACGTACCATGTTATGCAAATGTCATATATCGCTGTCATATGTCATAGTTGGATAACTCCATTTTGACACGTGCAACCATGTTATGAATCGGTAAGTTGAGTGATTAAGTAGACAAATCACGTGATTTGTCATTTGTCACGCCGTGATAAGTGATAAAACCTCATCCATGCTAAGGCTCCTGAAGCGGTTTGAGCGATGACATAGGCACGTGAGCAAATACTACACTTGCATATGTCATGATTGGACGAATACAAGTCTTGTAGAGTGTCAGCTTATTTCTAAGTGACATTTTACTAAACTTGTTGATCATCGGCCCAAGCCTTCCTAGAACGAACAACGCGCGGTTGCGTACCCTACGGATGTGGCTACGGAAGGTCAGTTTCCTGTCGAGGGTCACTCCAAGATATTTGGCCTCATTGACCCAGGGGATGGGTCGGTCAAACATCTGGATCGGGGCCGCCCGCCTTTCTGTGCTAATGCAGTCAGACGGGTGGAAGACTATTGCAGTGCTTTTTTCCGGGTTGACTTCGATACGCCAAAGATTAAACCAACGGCCTAGGTCGGTGGTTGCCTCTTGGAGGTATCGCCGGATAGTAGCGTACTTACAATGGGTCGTAAAGAGCGCGGTGTCGTCCGCAAACAACCCCAGATGCACCTTAGGGTGCCTGGGAATGTCGTTCGTGAACAACGAGTAGAGAGTGGGTGAGAGCACGGAGCCTTGCGGGACTCCGGCCCGGATGGGGTGTGGGTCCGAGAACGTTCCCTCCAGTCGGTATCGAAAGCTTCGATCACTGAGAAAATCTCGTATGGTGAGTACGAGTCTGTCCGGTATACCGAGCTGGTATAACTTGTATACCAGTCCGTTATGCCAGACCTTATCGAAGGCTTTCGCTACGTCGAGAAAGATCGCACCGGTCTTGAGCCCCTGGAATCGAGAGAAGCCGTCCAACACATGCTCCGTGACGCGGTGCACCTGTTGGACACATGAGTGTCCGGATCTAAAGCCGAACTGCTCATCGATGAGGAGGTTATTCTCAGCCGTAAATCTGAGAATTCTCGTGAGTAGGATCCGCTCATATAGCTTTCCAAGGGAGCTAAGTAAGCTGATCGGCCTATAAGAGGCAGGCGAGGTCCGGGGTTTTCCGGGCTTCGCTATCCCTATGACCGTTGCACATTTCCACGCGGCTGGAAAGTGGGCATTGGTCAGCGCGGCATTGAAGATGCCAACCAAAAGGAGGAGGAGGGTTTCGGGGAGAAGTCTCAGGATGCGATTGGATAAACCATCCGCACCCGGAGCCTTCCTAATACGGAGACGCCTGACATGGTCACTGACTTCCTTAACCGACACCGGTAAAATGGGTGAAGTTACGGGGAGACGCGATCTCCTGTCCACCTCGGAATCGACCCTGCTAATATGGGCTTCGTCGGTGTGGAGGAGATTGGGCGAACATTGGGACTCTAGGCTACTCGCAAGGCATTCGGCTTTCTCACTGTCCTCGAACGCGGGGGTTGAGTGATCCGGTCGATCCAAGGGAGGGATGGTCCAACAGGCATCGGATTTGAGAGATCTCGCTAGTTTCCAGTAAGCCAGATGACTAGGCGTTATCTCCCCCATCAGATCCCTGAACGAGTTCTCCCGAAATTCGGCAATTCTCTGTTTAGACTCGTTAGACAAGTCTCTCAGGATTTGTCGATTTTCGGCAGAAGGGTGATTTGAGTAGGTGCGGATGGCGCGATTTTTCCTTGTCACTAACTCTCTCAGTTCCCTAGGTAGGGGTCGGTTTTGGATGTCCTCCGCCGACACCTCCCTTGAGGCCTCGCTTCGTACAGCGTTGAGGTAGTTGGTGAAAGAATCGATCGCTTGGTCTGTCTGTTCGGTTGTAGTTATATTGTCTGGGATGTCTCTAAGCAGGGGGGGATCCGTCTGTAAGAGACCTGACTGCACCTTATCCCAGTCCACGAGTGTCCTGGTTCGGGGAGTACTATTGGGGTGAGGGCCTAGTCTCAAAAGGACTGGCCTGTGGTCCGAGTCTAGTTCGTGTAACACTTCTATAGAACGCAGAGTTAACGCTACGTTCTTTAGTAGTGCTATGTCGAGTATGTCAGGTCGATGATCTACGTTATGAGGGAAGTGAGTCGGTTCTAAGGGAGCGAGGAGATCGAAAGGGAGGCTGTCGATCAAGAGGTGGTGAAGCCGATTGCCGTTGGGATTGGTTGCTACGCAACCCCAGCTAATATGCTTGCTATTTAGGTCCCCGGCCACGATGACCGAAGGACCTAGGGAGGCTAAAGAGTTGAGGTCAGTCAAAAGTAAGTCTCGTTGAGGTGAAAGGTAGGTTGAAGCAATCGATATCGGGGGGTGACCCTCCATCGAGATGCGACAGACCGACACTTCCATATTAGTCAGGGGCGGGGGATTGAGTCTTATGCAATGTAAGTTACGTTTGTAGAAAATGAGCGTGCCCCCGAATGGCCTACCATCTTGCCTATCATCTCTAATCTGAACGTATCCAGGGACGCGAAAAGCTCTAATGCTGGGACGATAAAAGGTCTCTTGGACCAGGAGTAAATCTACTGAGTGATCGCGAAGGAAGTTCATCACCTCGTCCTTCATACCTCTCAGTCCATTGGCATTGTAAATGCCAATGGTAATCGAAGCAGGTTTAAGCTTCTGGGACGTACTATCCATACTAGTAGGCACCGTGAACCTGGCTGCCGCTTGGTGCGGCGAGATAATGTGTCGCTGTTGCGAATATGCGGGCAGTCAGGCCGCTCGCCACCTCCGGTGGGAGTACCTGAATTACCTGCATAAGCGCGTAGAGGGGATCTATAGCGGGCCGGCCCGCTTGACTGGCGGCAGGCCCCCATGCAGAGGGGCTCGCCTGAGATTGGGGTGCAGAAGGCGCCGGACAGGGACCTACGGCCGCAGAAGGCGGCGGGTTCCTAGGGGCACCTAGACCTAAGGCCGGAAGGGCGGGATAGGTTTGCGGAGTGTTCTGGGGAGCAGCCCAGCCCGCGTTTTGCTTGCGCCCTGAGGGAGGTGAGGACTTCGACTTTGCTTCGGTGTTGCGACTCTTTGGACGGCAAGGGCATCCCCCATAATTGGCAGTATGCCCATGGGGGAGCTTGCGAACCAAACAGTTGCAGCACCGTATGCCGTTCGGGTCCTTACTACCCTTGGGGCGCTCGCAGTCGCGAGTCGCGTGATCCCCAGCGCACTTGACGCAACGGGCGGGAGAGTGACAGCCACGAGCGCCGTGGCCGAACCTCTGGCAGTTGTGGCACTGTGAGAGGTGGGTCCTCTTGTTAGGAGTCTCCGCCCTCACAGCCATTTTGAGGACCTCTGTGACGTATCTTGTTGCTTAGTTACAAAATAATACTGCTGTCTTTAATCTAAAATAGGAAAATCATCTCTCCGAATAAAATATTGTATAACGTTACCCAAGCGTCTTTCCAATTCGCAATATTGTGGCGACCGTGAATAAAAAATATGGAAACCTGGAAGCGTAAACGTACGCAATATAGGAGGGAATTTACAAGCCTCGCAGATAAAACAGTACGAGCAGTCGAAACAAATGATGAAGACGTGGGTCAATTGTTCGACCTTTTGTCGGAAGCGGCTTCGAGTCTGTTCGAGGCTGAAGCAGCAGTGCGGGATTTGTGGTGCGCGTCTGAAGATTTTGACGAAGCTTTATACCAAGCAGACCAAGAAAAGGCGATGAATTACAAAATTCGCTGGCACAAGGTCAGGTCAATGTATTCGACCAAGCTGCCGCGCATCGATAGTGAATCCTCACTACACTCTGCAGAATCCAGCAATAAACCTAAATCTGGCAAGCAGCGACTTCCTTCCTTGCCTAAGTTGGAGCTGATCAAATTTGACGGTAATGTCAAGTCTTGGTTGTTGTTCTGGGGACAATTTAAGAAGATTCACAAGGATCCAGCTATGGACTCCAGTGACAAATTCCAATATCTACTTCAGTCTATGACCCCTAATAGCAGCGCGCGACAGCTGATCGAAAGCTACCCACCGTGTGCAGAAAACTACGGGAAAGCGGTCGAAGCCCTAAAGGCACGCTTTGCAAGAGATGACGTTCTCATAGAGACGTATGTCAGGGGGTTATTGTCTTTAATGCAGCGCAAAGAAGAGCCAACAGACTTATCGAATCTCTACGACTGCCTTCAAACACACCTGCAGGCACTGGATACTCTCGGCGTGACAAAGGACAAGTATGCATCGATGCTGTTCCCCATGATCGAGTCAGCACTACCTGAGAACATACTTCGTGCATGGCATCGCAGTCGTCCAGACGCCAGAGACCTAGCAAACCTGATGCAGTTCCTGAGACAAGAGGTAGAATCTGAAGAAAGAATTCGTCTTGCAAGGTACGAGTTGGATGAAACAAAGATTGTAGAGCCAAGGTCACCCACCGCGTGTTTTGTGGCAGAAACTAAACGAAGCAAGGAAGGTTTCCCCAAACAAACGATATCATCGTGCATATGGTGCGGCAAAGACGGCCACTCAGCTGTAGAATGTTATAAAGCAGCTAGAATGACAATACAAGAGCGTGCAGAATTCATTAAAGCTAAGAATGCGTGCTCAATTTGCTTGAAAAGCAAACATATTGCAAAAAAATGCAAGAGTTTTCCCAAATGTCTGTTCTGCAAGAAACGACATTTCACCATAATGTGCGCAGACATGGCGGCTGATAGCTGCAATAAACAAGAGGAAACATCGAGCAACTTGTCGTGTCAATTAAAGACGTCAACCACTACTTTACTCCAAACACTAGTAGTTAAAGTCGTACACGGCAAGAAAGAGGTATGTATTAGAGCACTGGTTGACAGCGGCGCTCAAAGGTCTTATTTGAAAAAAGACAGTATACAGAAACTTGGCCTAAAACCTTCTAGAAAAGAGGTAATGACACATTGTCTGTTCGGCGGGTTCGAGACGAAAAAAGAAGAATGTCAAGTGTTTGACATCTGCGTCAAGAACATCCAAAACAACTTTTGTACGAATTTATCTGTTGTAGAACAAACAACTATTTGTGGTTTTTTACCTAAAATTAAGTCATCTGTAATAATTGAGCAACTGCGTCAAAACAATATCACTCTAAATGACTCGATGACTGACTCCCCCGACGAGGTAAGTTTATTGATTGGAGCTGACTTCTCTGGCTTACTGTTGACTGGTGACGTGATACAGCTAGAGAATAACTTGACCGCAATAAACACTAAATTGGGATGGACCGTACAAGGTTCTATATCAGGGGTTTATAGTTCTGTGACAAACTCGACAACGACACTTCACTGCCTAACAAAGATTGATATTACAGATTTATGGACTTTGGAGGCGATAGGTATCAGGGATCCCGCAGTACAAGCAACCAAGTCTGCCCGAGACGAGGAGATTCTTAAATCTTTTAGAGACAATATCAAGGTTAATGAGGAAGGTCGTTACGAGGTGAATTTGCCATGGCGTGATGTTCCGCGTCCACAAACAAATTACGATCTAGCCAAGAAGAGGATGGATAGCACCATGACTCGTCTCAAACAACTTGGTAAGCTCAATGATTATGACAATGCATTTCGCGAGTGGTTAGAGTTAAACATAATTGAAGAAGCGCCTGACCAGTCCATTCAAGGTCACTATCTTGCGCATCACCCGGTCATAAAAGAGTCAAGTTTGACAACGAGGATCCGCCCAGTTTTTGATGGTTCAGCCAGAGATAGGAATGGAATATCCTTAAATTCGTGCCTAGAAAAAGGTATGAACCTTCTCGAAAAAATTCCTAATCTGTTAATCGATTTCAGGAAAAACAAAATCGGAGTGACAGCTGACATAGCGAAGGCATTTCTTCAAATTTCACTCGTCCCAGAAGATCGAGATTATCTTCGGTTCTTGTGGTGGTCCAAGATGGAGGAAGAAGGTAAAAGGATGATTACATATCGCCACAGACGCGTCGTGTTCGGAGTGAAATCTAGCCCATTCCATCTCGTAGCCACCATCAATCACCACCTAGATACTTGTGCGGAACGATACAGAGAGACTACGATGAAATTGAAGAAATCGTTTTACGTAGACAATTGCGTCACTAGTTTGGACTCTGAGGAAGATTTAGAGAAGTTCATGAGCGAATCCAAGGAGGTAATGCTTAGCGGTATGTTTGACCTTAGAGGTTGGATCACGAGTCCCGTCATTGTTGACAATAGTGTGGAAAATACCTCAATACTAGGGGTAATTTGGAATGTTAAAAATGACACCTTACAGTGCAACGTTAGTTTCAACAGTGTTGATATGAAGCTGACAAAAAGAACATTATTATCGGTAGCACAAAGAGTTTTCGATCCGATTGGAGTAACCTGTCCCACGACAATAGTCCCCAAAATGATTATGCAAAAGGCGTGGCGTCTGAAACTTTCTTGGGACGAAGAATTACCCGATAATTTGGCTAAAGATTTTAAGAAATGGTTGGAACAAGCTTATATCATCACCGATTGCATTATCCCCAGACGGCTTACAAGTATGTCCATAAAGGAGTGTGAAACCTCCTTACACGTATTTTCTGACGCAAGTAAGGACGCTTATTCTGCCTGCATATTTTTGCGATCAAAAGTAGGCGAAAAGGTTAACTTAAGCCTTGTTCTAGCTAAGTCGAGAATCACGCCAGTTGATAAAATTACGATTCCAAGACAAGAGCTGATTGCTGCTACACTTGCTAGCCGGCTATCTGTAACAGCTATTGAATCGTTAGCTATACCGAACTGTGTCGTATATTATTGGTCAGACTCAAGCGTAGTACTCACATGGATCAAGAGCGATGGACCATGGAGCGTGTTTGTATCCAACCGTGTCAGGGAGATAAGAAGTCTGAGTTCTACCTCTGCATGGAAACATGTTCCAGGTCATCTCAACCCTGCAGACCTGCCTTCCAGGGGTGTGGACCCTAAGGGGCTCTTGGAAAGTAGATGGTGGGAAGGTCCAGCGTGGTTACGGCTTGACGAAGAACATTGGCCAGCTACAGACTTCACATTAAACGCGTCAGACGCTAACGAAGAACGGACGAAGACTGGTACTCTTGCTATGCTTGTCAAGGAAGAATCTTTCTTAAACAGATTAACCTACTTCTCAAGTTATACCAAGTTGGTCAGAATGATATGCTGGATGCTAAGATTTAAGAATAAATCAGTATCAAAGGAACTGACTTACGAGGAATTTGAATACGCTGAGAATCTATTGATAAGGTTAATTCAACAAAAGTATAAATACTCTTTACTGAGTAACAATAATATTCAAACCTTCAAAGATGATAATGACATTATACGGCTAAACACGAAGTTGTCACTTGGAAGCGAAAACTACAATTTCAAGTTCCCGTAATTCTTCCTGGAGAAGACACGATAATCAAGCGTCTTGTGGAGAGAAGGCACATCGAGTTGAAGCATGCTGGAGCACAGACCTTACTTAACAGTTTACGACAGAACTATTGGATTATCGGAGCCAGGAAGTTAGTCCGTAACATTATACATCGGTGCATTAGATGCAAACGGTTTAAGGCAAAACGATGTCAGGCGCCAACTGGAGTTTTACCAGTGGAACGGATGGAAGCTAGCAACGCGTTCCAGTTCTCAGGCGTTGACCTAGGTGGTCCTCTGACATTACGCTCAGGAGCCAAGGCCTGGATTGTCCTGTTTACTTGCGCTACATACCGTGCTGTGCACTTAGAAGTAGTGGAGTCGCTATCAACAGGCGTTTTGTGGCACGGCGAGGAAGAGTAGAGCGATTTTTTAGTGATAATGCTACCAATTTCCGAGGCCTGGACAATGCGTTTAGTTCCCTTGATTGGGACGAAATAGAACGTTTTTCCTCAATTACGAGGATAAAATGGATTTTTTTGCCTCCGGCTGCTCCTTGGTGGGGAGGGTTTTACGAGCGTATGATTGGATTCATGAAACAAATCCTACGCCGAGTTTTAGGAAAAGCCTCCGTAACGCTTACAGAGCTACAGACGATGTGACTGCGAGGCTGTCATAAACAGCAGGCCCCTCACGTACGTGGGTGGTCAAAAGGAGCTGCAACCACTGACTCCCTCAATGTTTATCCAACCACTGTTGTCCCACCAAACGGCTGACTTTGATGAGGTCGATAAAAAAGCAATAAACATCAGGTATCGTTACTGTCAAGGTTTACGTGACGATCTACGGAAACGTTTTAGAGACGAATATATTAGCTTGCTGGTACAAAAACGTGAGCAAGCTAAAGAGGAACCGCTTCAGGTTGGGGACATTGCCTTGTTAGAAACTGAAGGCAAGCGTGTCACGTGGCCATTGGCGATCGTCGAAGAAGTGTGCCCTGGTGCCGATGGCGTCGCTAGAGTGGTGCGAGTACGAACTTCAGCTGGATCTAAAGTAAGACCTGTCCAACGTATTTTCCCCTTAGAACTTCATAACGTATGTGTACTTGACTTGACTCATAGACAATGTGAAACAGAACTGACTGAGCATACGGACACTACTGAGACTAATAACGCACGGTCAAGGCGAACCAGGAAGCTGCCTCAGCACCTGTTTGATTTTGTATTGGACTGACAAAGTAGCCTCCCGGTTTTTTCTCTCTTGGGAGTGTGACGTATCTTGTTGCTTAGTTACAAAATAATACTGCTGTCTTTAATCTAAAATAGGAAAATCATCTCTCCGAATAAAATATTGTATAACGTTACCCAAGCGTCTTTCCAATTCGCAATAACCTCCTTAAGGGAGTGGATTGCTTTGCGCTCGAGAGGATCGGAATTTGCGCGCCAAAATCTTTTATAGGCGAGCGAGCCGCGCGCGTTGCCACGCGCCGCCTACCTCCCTCTCGCTCGTGCGCATCCGTCCCGCTCTAATCATGTTATTGTTGCGGCTTAAAACTGTCACTAGTTGTAAGCTTTTTTATTGTATATAGTTAGCCGTATTTGTAAATAAAATTATTCCAGTTTCCAGTATTCTACAATTAACAACAGAGTTTCACTAAACTACCTACAAGTCTCCAGCCAAGTCTCCCTGCACAAACCTCTGTTAAAGTGGTGACCTGCCGACTCAAGAGCACAGAAGCAACCAGCATCAAGATTTCAAGCATGGCCGGAGAAAATGGAGCCAACTCGGGAGGTATACCCGTTCCGCAACCCAACGCTGGCGATCAACATGAAGCTCAACATTTAGCAGCAAGCCACGACGTGTCCGCGATATCTCTCTCACTCCGTGTACCACCGTTTTGGCGCGACCAGCCGCTGTTATGGTTCTGCAGTTTCGAAGCCGCCACCACCGATCTGAAAAGAAGCCAAGCACAGCTCGCACAAATGGTCATCGCACAGCTCGAGAAGCAAGACATCCAGAATATCGCAGATCTCATCTACTCGCCGCCGGAACAAAATTACTACCAGGCCATCAAGGATCGTCTCATCTCGCTGTACGAGGAATCAAACAGCGCCCAGGCAAAGAAACTGCTGTCACAGGTCGAGCTCGGCGAACAGAAACCTAGCCAGTTACTTCGCAAGATGCAGAATCTTAACCGCGAGAAGTTCCCCGAGAGCACAATGCAAATGATGTGGCTCGATCACTTACCGCCACACGTCAGATCCGTACTCACCGTCAGCGAAGCATTCAAAATCAAGACTACGCTCGACGACCTCGCTCTCCTCGCCGACAAAATGATGGAGCACACGCCGTCATCCCACGTCGCCGCCATTTCGTCGCCCATTCCGATTCCGTCAACATCAACACAGCCGCCACCGCTGCTACCTCCGTCACAAGCTACCTACCAGCAACATCCGCATCTCGACACACAATATCTCATCGGCGAGATAAGAAGATTGTCGCTCGAAGTCGCCGAACTACGATCAAGGCCGCGTGAAAACAACGATCGTCGCAACAGCCGATTTCACCGCCGTTTCCCGTCACGTTCCCGTCCTCGCAGCGCATCGCAATCGCAAGACCGAAGCCGCAACAACTCGCCCATGCCATATTGCTACTACCACCGTCGCTTCGGCATGGACGCGAATAAATGCACGCCACCGTGCAATTTCAAGCCGATCAACTCGCCGTCGGAAAACTAAAAGTAACGCTGGCAGCGGCGGAAGCCGGCGTTACCGAAACATCTCACCGCCTCTTCGTGACCGACAAGACATCCAAACTTACCTTCCTGGTCGACACTGGAGCGAACATATCCGTGCTGCCACGAAGAAAAGGCACGCAAGAGCAGCCCCTCCCGTTTCAGCTTTACGCCGCTAACAACACCGTCATACCTACCTACGGTGAAAAAACGCTCGAACTCGATCTCAACCTACGACGAGCATTCAAGTGGAAATTCATCATCGCAGCCGTATCGAAGCCTATCCTGGGAGCCGACTTTCTCAAGTTCCACCACATCATTGTGGACATCAAGAATCGACGACTGATCGACGGAAAGACGCTACTCACGACTAACGCTCAACTCTGCGCCGCTAACATACCTACCGTGCGCAGCATAGACGTGCAGCAGTCGTATCACGATATACTAGCCGATTACCCTGGAACTACGCGACTTACATCTATGAAGCTTAGCCCGAAGCATAACGTCGAACACTTCATAGAAACAACTGGCCCGCCCCTTCACTGCAGGCCACGCCCCATCGCACCACATCGATACGAGCTCGTGAAGAAAGAATTTGCCAACATGATGGAGCAAGGCTTATGTCGTCCCAGCAAGAGTCCATGGTCCTCACCGTTACACGTAGTACCTAAGAAGAATGGAGACCTGCGTGTATGTGGCGATTACCGAAGACTCAATGCCATCACCAAGCCCGATCGCTATCCCATACCACGGATACGCGATTTTACCTACCAACTCGCCGACAAGAAATTTTTTTCGACACTCGATTTGAACCGTGCTTATCAGCAATTACCCATCAGCGAGCAAGACATCGAAAAATCAGCGATAATAACTCCCTTCGGATTATACGAATTCCCGCGTATGTGTCCTGGACTGAAGAATGCCGGTCAAACATTCCAACGATTCATCCACGAAGTACTAAGAGGCCTGGACTACGTATTTCCATTCGTCGACGACTTACTAGTCGCATCAACAACCGAAGAAGAGCACCGAAGACATCTGCACACCATCTTCCAACGACTCGACGAGTATGGCATCACAATAAACCCCGCCAAATGTGTCTTCGGCCAGCCATCGGTGAAGTTTCTCGGCTACGAAGTAAACCAAGACGGAATCCAGCCGCCTAAGGAAAAAGTTGAAGCAATCGTCGATTACCCTAAACCGCAAACAATAGATGAGTTACGACGATTTCTCGGAATGATAAACTTTTACCGCGAAAATATCAAGAACGCCGCAATACTTCAAGCTCCACTCTGTAAATACCTACACAACGCGCGGAAGAAGGACAAGACACCAATCAGCTGGAACGACGAAGCAACGCTCGCATTCGACGCGTGTAAGGACAGCATCAAAAACGCCGCCTTACTCGCTCATCCATGTCACCAGTCGACGCTCGCGATATTCTCGGACGCTAGTGACAAGGCCGCAGGCGCATCGCTAAATCAGTTTGTAAACAACGCTTGGCAACCACTCGGCTACTTTTCGAAGAAATTCTCCGACGCACAGACTCGCTACAGTGTTTACGATCGAGAGCTACTCGCATTGTACATGAGTACCAAACACTTCCGCAAGATGTTCGAGGGACGAGAACTCATCTTATTCACCGATCACAAGCCTTTGACCTTCGCGTTCACCAAAACGAGCACCAACAACGAGTCGCAGCGCCGCACCCGTCAGCTGTTGTATATCAGTGAATTTACAACCGATATACGTCACGTTAGTGGGTCACAAAACGCCGCCGCCGACGCGCTATCCCGCATAGAAACGATATCCTGCCCGTCGCCGATTGACTACAAAGAACTAGCCGACGCGCAAGAACGAGACAGCAACACCATTCGAACACTCGCACAGCAAACCAACCTATCTATGAAGCAAGTCGCTATTCCCGGAACCAACGTCAAATTGTACTGCGAAACAACGACAGACAATTTACGCCCTTATGTACCCGAACAATACCGCCGTGCCGCATTCGACTCCGTACATAACATCAGTCATCCTGGAATTCGAACAACAAGAAAACTAGTCGCTGAACGCTACTTTTGGCCTTCGTTAAATACCGACGTAGGTACATGGTCAAAAGTATGCGTACACTGCCAACGCGCGAAGATTCAACGCCACACCGCAAGTCCGATATCAAGTTTCCCGCCAACTCAACGATTCGATCACATCCACATCGACATCGTTGGACCTCTACCTACCGCCGCAAGTGGACATCGATACCTACTCACAATGATCGACAGAGCAACACGATGGCCCGAAGCAATCCCACTCACCGAGATCACCGCCGAAGAAGTCGCCAAGACTGTTTACGACGGTTGGATTTCCCGCTTCGGCTGCCCCGCTACTATCACTACGGACCAAGGACGGCAATTCGAGAGTCGAGTATTTGCATCTCTCACACGCTTACTCGGCATCGAAAGAACCCGTACAACACCGTACCATCCGATCGCTAATGGGATTCTGGAGAGATGGCATCGAAGTCTCAAGGCCGCACTCAAGGCAAGACTACAAACAACAACATCGTGGATCGAGCAAATACCTACTGTCCTACTTGGTCTACGCGCCGCGCTAAGAAGTGACACCGATGTAAGTGCAGCCCAACTCACTTACGGCTGCAGTGTACGATTACCCGGTGATTTCTTATCAGCTGTACCTACGAACGATGACGTCATTATGGACTCCGCTTTCGTCGATCAGCTGAGAGACACAATACGACGCTTGAAACCTACACCGAGCCAGCCGCATAGCAACACGAGACCGATATTCGTACATCGTGACCTCATAACCTGCGAACAAGTGTTTGTACGAGTCGACGCCGTAAGAAAGCCGCTACAAGCACCTTACGACGGACCATACCGCGTGCTGAAAAGAGACGACAAAGTTTTCACACTGCAACTACCTAACCGTCAAACGAACGTCTCAATCGACCGACTCAAGCCTGCCTACACGATCATCGAGGAAGACATACCTACAACTACGAGTATACCTACAACTACGTGCACACCTGTAACTACAACACCGAGTTCATCGAGTACAACATTGCAACAAGACAACCAGAAAAAAAACAATAGCCAGAGCCAGAAACAAACGACAACGGACAACCTGAAACAAAATGGACCACACACGACCAACAATCAAATACCTACAGCTGGGAACCAAACTCGCCGAGGCCGCACTATCCGCCTGCCGGTACGTTTCACTTGAAGGGGAGCCCTGTAGGTATAGAGAAGATTGACGTGTGGTTTGTCTCAGCAAGAAACGGAGACACGTGATTGACCTCACGAAACAGCTGTTCTGATAAGAACAGCTGATTGCTCTGACAAGAGCAGTTTTCGATTGTCCCGAGAAGGACATTTTATAATTGTGAAGACGCCGGCAATGCAGCATCACTATCGTCGAGGTTCTTCAGCTTCGATCTTCGAGCACGGAGCGACAGGGCAGCGATGTGTTCGTCTCGACGGCCGGCGCAGAAAAGGATCGGAATTTGCGCGCCAAAATCTTTTATAGGCGAGCGAGCCGCGCGCGTTGCCACGCGCCGCCTACCTCCCTCTCGCTCGTGCGCATCCGTCCCGCTCTAATCATGTTATTGTTGCGGCTTAAAACTGTCACTAGTTGTAAGCTTTTTTATTGTATATAGTTAGCCGTATTTGTAAATAAAATTATTCCAGTTTCCAGTATTCTACAATTAACAACAGAGTTTCACTAAACTACCTACAAGTCTCCAGCCTTAGAGTATATACCTACAGAGGCGACGTAAGTGTCGCCACAATGAGGGACGGCAACAAAGTAGATGATTCCCGTGGGGTGGCCATGTAACTAAAAATTACCCCATCGCTTCCATATGTTTATTTTAAATAATGCGCTTTTATTGTAAGTAGTTTTTACTGAAGCTTTACACACATTCACTGCCTAGCAGGCGCTCTGTTCGCAACCACTAGTAATATTCAGCTTAATAACATGAAATATGATTCTAGTAACAGAACATGACATGTAGGTAATTAATAGTCCTTGTGCAAGCGGCTTACCTGGTAGTTTCTTATCAGCACAGTTATGACAGGACGCCCGCGAGCTGTGTTGCGGCGAGGTAGACTATCCGTCTCTTTCTAATCGTTCTAACTAGAAAGAGACGGACAGTCTACCTCGCCGCGACACAGCTCGCGGGGCGTCCTGTGATAGCCGTGCTGATCTACTTAATTATTATAAAGCCTGAATCACACTGGCGCGGCCTGCGGTGGCGGTTCATAGTAAACTTGACAGTTAGTGTCAAATTTACTATTGACCGCCACCGCAGGCCGCGCCTGTCGGTGAGAGGCTTAAAGTCTCTCACAGACTGGCGCGGCCTGGCCGCGGCGATCAATGGTAAACTTGTCATTAGCTGTAAAATTTACTATTGACCGCGATGCAGGCTTAAGGCGGGAAAAATAATGACACTAAATACCGAAATGAGACACAACCATATTAAAAAACATTTACTATTCAAATTATTACAGATTAATGATAAAGAGCTCTGCTCGGGTAAAAATATGCTGAGAATGATTTTTCCCAGATATGAGACCTAGCTAGATCGATTTTTTTTATGAGGCACAGCGTGGGAGGCCCCCTACAAGGTTGACTGATGACCTGGCAAAGGTCGCGGGAGTCCGCTGGATGCGGATGGCGCAGGACCGGCCATTTCGGCTGATATGATGATGAGATAGATTTTTCGCCCCCATAAACCCCTATACTGCAAATGCTATCAAAATCGTAATAACTGTTTTCGAGAATGCGATCACAAATATATATATGTAGCCTTAACCCAAATACTACGCGCACGCGCATCCTCATTTAGTGGAAACCTAGAAAAAAAAAACATATTATTTTACATAAAATTTTTCAAGCAAAGGGCTTTTAGAAAATTATGATTCATTCTAAACCGTCGATCGTCTTTACTTATTACTAGCTGTCCACGCGTCTCCTCTCCACCCGCGTAGTAGAAAGAACACAAGCGGAGGCGCAGATGCAGGATTAAATAAAGCCAGATGAAAGAATTTTTGAAATCGGATGAACAGTCCGAGATTACTCGCTACATAAAAGCTTATCTTTACTATGAGTACAGAGTAAATATACGTATATAAGAATATATCCCATCCATTATATACGAATGTTATGTAATAACAAGTACGAGAATTTTGTTAGAGTATAAATTACCCGAGAAATCGGGTATTTTTAAGTTGTATTGGCTGGTATCCCTAAAATGATTGCAAAGAAGCTAAATCGAGAAGACATTCTAACACCTCTCGCAGCTTACCATAAACAATCTACGTAATTTGGGCGGATAATTTGTCAAGAAATATTTTCTTGTACAATGTAAACAATGATGTTATTTCTATTGTAATCGTCAAATTTTACAAGATTTTGAGCGTAATGTAATTTTACCATGCTATTTTTACGTATTGCGTATACAGAAAAGTGAAAGATGTTCTACTTACGTGTGAAAGGTTATATTTTCATCACATTGTTCCGACCGGCTTTTACAGCCAAGCACGCAACAATTAACCATTTTCTTGGCACAGACGGAACACGAGATACCTTATCGTGCGTAAATTACTTTTAGGACACTATTTTATTCACAATAATATTAAATATTTCGGATTCGTATGCAGCCACGCGCGAGCATTGACAGCATTGTATGCCACAACTGTTGTGCCAAATAGAAAAAAAGTGGAACTATGACAAGGATAACGAATGATATATCTCTGTCTGTCACACTTATCGAGATTTGTATGCTACCAGCTCGCTCGCACGTGGTATTATTATTACCATAGCCTGTCCATACTAAATTATAGGTTCATGTCTCCAGCCAAGTCTCCCTGCACAAACCTCTGTTAAACGGGTATCACAACACGGCGCGCGAGCTCTGTCGCATTATCCGTCTCTTTCTAAGTTTTGTAATAAGATGAGCTCGAGAGAGCCGCGCGCCGTCTTGTGATAGCTTTTCTGAGCTGCTGCCGCCCAACGAAAAGGAACTTCGTTAGTGTATCTCCTTCTCTGTCGCTTGAAAGCAAGTGCAACAGAGGGGGAGATACTCGAACCTCTCTATGATGCCCTACCGCCAAACGAAAACGCACATGCTTATTTAATCGTATATCGTATATCTCTCTCGTCTCTGTCGCTCGAGTACCGTAAACCATAAGTGTGATAGAGGCGGAGATATAGGTATATACGAACTTCGAGATTCCATTTTCGTGGTAATAGCTCCGGGCCACACTTCGGCCAAATGTTCTTGCCGTCCTTGTCTAACGAATCTTATACGTTAGACAAAGACGGCAACAATATTCGGGCGAAGTGTGGCCCGGCATGAGCGACAGAGAGGCAGGTACACAAAGTTCGTTCTCGTTTCGCGGTAGCTGCACCCCCCTGTTATCGGGACGGAGAGATATTTATGAAGACGCACAGAGCCATTATTATATTTTATTATGTGCGTGCACTGCACTTCTGCAGTTAGTGTTTGCAATAAGACGTGAGAGTACCTACCTTGCGGCACGAAGCACGAAGTCGTTTGAATTTAATTTAATATTTAATGTGAAGTAATAAACCAATTGAATTAAAGCTGTCATTGTAAAGTGTCATTATGGGTCACAGCCATTCAAAAGCGCAGAGCAAGAAAGGGTGAGTTTCATTTGTTTATTTTGGAAAGGCATGTCATTTAATATCCATAATAAGTGCATAATTATACATTAAATATACAACGTGTTCCCGCCAATTTCCGTTAATTGAAAGGGGGCATAGCTTAGGTTAAATAAAGGTAATTTCTCCAAGACACCAGTATCTTAACTCTTACTGTTATCAAGATATTCAACATTTTAATTTAATCAGTTATGCAACTTTAACCAGTGTAAACGGTTTTTTGACGTGCATGTCATGTGATGTCATTTGAACATTATCACATTTGACACTAACTTTTCATTAACTCTTAAGACCCTTGTACAATAACCGTTAATGCTAAATTTAATTATTTTGTATGAAAATCGAAAAAAAAACTTTTTTTTTTTTTTAAACTAATTATGCTACTTTGTTTCGGTGAATGGACTCTGCAATATGCCGAAGTTCAAGGAAATTCAGAAAAACACCCTGTATAAAAAAAACATAAGTAATATAATATAATATAAACTAACAAAGAAAAAAGTAAGCTAAATAGGTACTTACCCAACTATAAAAAGCGAATTTTATGTGCATTTTATTTCTAAATTTTGCTGACCGACAGACTAGTTATATCCAGTTTTGTTTTTTACCGTAATTACGGGGATATTATCAGCTGTTAACAGTTAGGTTGGTGCTAACTACCTGTTAACAGCTGAGAATATCCACTATATATAACTTTGGAGGTACTTAACAATTAATTAACAGGTAATTGCCTAAAAATTGTCTTCTGGTGGGACCTAACAGAGGTTTCGCATGTTGTTAGCACTTTTTACGGAAAAAATATTTTATTAAAGACATCACCGATTATCTACACTTCTATACCTACTAATATTATAAAGAGGAAAAGTTCGTGAGTTTGTATGTAGGGCGTAATCTCCGGAACTGCTCATGCTATTTCAAAATTTGTGATTCCGGCTGCTGTCTTTGTAATGGCCAGGTAGAGCCGAGCGGGCAGCTAGTCTAATTATATTTTTGTAATCTATATAGATAACAGTATTTACTTAATTAGTTTAATTAATGAACCTTTAAACCTTATTGTTATTTTGTTATTGTCTCACGTCTCTATTATTGTTACACATAATCCAAAATGGTGACAAATCATTTCTACCATATCTATAAATAACTATACTGTTCTGCCCGCGACTCCGTCCGCGTGGAACTTGTATACACACACCACGTAGCTCCATACACACTTTCATCCCCCATTTTACCTCTTTAGAGCCTTTAGAGGATGATTTTGACGACCGCTTTAGCCTAGTTGGTAGTGACCCTGCCTACGAAGTAAGAGGTCCTGGGTTCGAATATTTGTTCCTGAGTCATGGATGTTTATATGTATTTAAGTATTTATTTATCTATATAAGTATGTTTATCGTCGTCTAGTACCCATAGTACAAGCTTTGTTTAGTTTGGGACTAGGTCGATTTGTGTAACATTGTCCCCCAATACTTAATACTTATATACTTAACTCTTATGTCAGCGCATTAAGGTTTTGGTACTTATTTATGAGAGGATGTTATCGATTTCGGGGATAGAAACCATCCTATGTCCTTCCCCGGGACTCAAACTATCTCTATGCCAAATTTCATCTAAATCGGTTCAGCAGTTTAAGCTTGAAGAGTGTAACCGACTGACAGACGAACAGATAGACAGATGGACACACTTTCGCATGGATTATATTTATTTATTAATACGGCATTATTTTACTCTCTCTCGACATTTTAGGACCAATAGATTCCCTACTAATCCTACCACCATAATTTATTAAGTATTTCAACTTTTTCAGATCCACGAGTGGTCAACCGGCAACCGAGCGATTGTACCCCAACTTACCCAACGAATTTCCTACTTACCACCCACCCAATACGGTCGATTTTCGCAGTCCACCGACAAATCCCTATTATGAAGGTTGTTTTGGTAACACGACGCCGCCCTACTACGGACCTGGGTACTTAAGGGTTTTTTGTTTACGATAAGAAACGCATTGCATGCACATGTAGGCACTTAATGTCGACGAATGGTTTTAGGAATTCAGGGGTCGTCACGTTCCTATGCTAAATTATGGCTACCTACGTCATCGTCACTATCGCTCTCGTATTGGCTTTAAAAGCCACGTTCGTGAAGGTAAACATCGTGAGGAAACCGGCCTAATCCCAATAAGGTCTAGTTTTCCCTCTGGGTTGGAAGGTCAGATGACATGACAGTCGGTTTCGTAAAACTAGTGCCTATGCAAAATCTTTTAGGGCACAACCGGGAATAACGCTAGGTGGGTGATGACAAGCCTCGTGTACGCAAAGTGCCATTATTATGGACACTGCTTAATTTAAATCATCTTTTTAAGTTAAGGGCCAATGATGATCGATGACATAACAAAACGTCCATCAAAACCTATTTTAGTTAAAATTTATGTTTGTGAAAAAGGGACCAAAAACGTAATTTAGTTGATGGAGGTTTGTGAAAGTTGTAGTAGGAAATTCACTCGTAGGACAATAAAAGTGAAAGATTTTCGTGTCATTCAGCACAACTGGAAGATTTACAAGTAACGATATAAATATAAGTAGGTACTTACCTAAACTAAGTACTTAGGTAAGTTTATTAAGAAATCTTTTCTCAATAATCTTTGGTAACAGTTAAGGTATCTAACTGTTTTATCTTTCTCCAAAAACGCAACGGATGATTCAGTAAAATACAGTTTACACTAATTACCTACAATACAATCTAAGAATTTCAAACAGATGTTCAACATTTTTACTCGATTCTTCACAATACAAACAAAAGAAGGGATAATGGTTTTTTTATTGATGTTTTGTTTGTTTCTGAAGTTACTACAACCCCGCGCCCACGGCGCCGCCGCCGCCGCCTGAGATGCTATGCGCGGAATCTTTTGGACAAAGGTAAGACTTCACTTTTTAAAAATGAGGATTCTTATCTGCCTTTTTTGTGCTAAAAAAAATATGTTGATAATTATCATCGAAGACGCACTTAAGTAACTGACCATCTGTCAACCTGATTCGCATAGCTAGATGGTCAGTTTTTAAGTACTACGATTTTACGTCAACGCATTCAGTGGTGCTCTTGATTATTTCAGTTTTCCCTATTTCATTTTGCCTAGTACCTACTAAGGTACTTAACTTAGTACGTAAGTTAGTAGGTACTGGTAGGTACAATAATCCATACCAATATTATAAATGCGAAAATGTGTCTGTCTGTTGCCTCTTCGAGCTTAAACCGCTGAATCGATTTGGTTTGGATAGTGTTTATGTCGGAAATTATCCCCTAAAAGAGTGCCAAAGTGACCGGTCCTGCGCCACCCGCATCCAGCGGACTCCCGCAACCTTTACCAGGTCATCAGTCCACCTTGCCAGGCCTATACCCACGCCGCGCCTTCCGGTACGTGGTCGCCACTCGAGAACCTTTCCGCATATAAGTATTTAGTTAGACTGGACGTACGAGTACTACACAACTACTTACTTATGTTTTTATTTTTATTTAAAGTTCTACAAAGCAAGAAGATGGCATACAAACAAGAGAAGCTGAATGTTCGGGGGCGCAATTTCGTGCTCATAGCAACGAAGAAAAGAGGAATAACGACAGCAATCAGGTAAGAACAGCGAACGAAAAAAGCATTGAATGCGAGCTCCCAAACTACCCAAACACGTGCCTAAAACCCTGTATGTTCGACCTTAACGGCTGCCTGGCATCTTTTTGTCACCCCCCCCCCCCCCCACCCCCCATAATGGCAATGGCACCCATTCCGTGGGGCCCTTTTGCGGCGCTACTTACACTTTCTATTGCTTTTTCGTTCGCTGGGTAAGAATGGCATGGCAGTAAAATATATAACTACGTACTCGCAGGCACTCAATTAACTTAAGTTATTTCATTAATAAAACTTGAAATAATAAAATATTAACCTAAATATAATGCTATACGAGCCGGATTCGAACCGGCGCCCACATAGGCATTCATGGCTCGTCGCTACTAACCAACTGAGGTATCAGCACAATCTGTCTCCTCGGTCACTAATATACCAGATCTTAGCCCACATGCATTTGTCACGACTCACGTGTTAACTTAATGTTAAATTGGAAAAACCAGCACCTAAATTGATTTCTGTACCTTTAGTGTGAGACACTATAGTAAACACACATTACGTGTCGATCCTCGTGATCGACTTAACGCGCTTCGAATAGATTTCGAATGTCGCAAATTCGAGCTGTCGAATTCGTAACTCATGCTGCCGTTGTACTACGGAAATAAGTCTCACAAGCGCTTAGGTTTCGATGCGTAATTTAAACTTTCGATTCGTACGACCATTCGGTAGTATGGCACACAAATTTGACATTTCGAAGCGACGAATACCGTAGCGACTGTAGTTAACTATTTCACTTGCAAATTAGCGTGTGAAATCGTATTTAGCCGTCAAGAGGTACCGGTGGATCCAATCGAGACCTATCTCATATTAAAGAACATATAAATATAATAATTTGGAATCGACAACATATATCCGCAAAATTCGGATTGTCGCGTATTTTGTATTTAAAAATGCAAATGAATGACACAAACTCCGCCATATTTGGCATAGGTAAGTATTCGTACTATTTGTTCTGTTTTATTGTGTATGTTGTGGATACATATCCCTTCCAAAATTACGAGTGAATATTCGATTTCCTAGTGATAATAATGGTAGTTGCAGTGATAATAGTGATATACTCATTTATTTCAATAATCGAACAAACAAATGCGTGATGTGAACAATGTCGAAATATCAAAATCATCAAGAAGGAAGAGTCCGCACTCGCAGTCGGCCCTTACTTGGAGCTCCGAAACTAGATATTTCAATGCAAATCATTAGTGCGCAAGGAGGGCACACTTATCGAAGTGGTGCCTACTGATATTTGGATAAATTTGTAAGTACCTATGGAAAATATGTAAACTTGCATTTCGAAGTGTTGTAGTGTTTAGTAACAACGTATTCATTACCTAAAACAAAGGACCCCGTGATTATTTTACTGTCGTTAAATTTTTAGTTAGGTACTCCAATCGCTACTCAACTGAGGAATTTAAGACTCATTCCGTAACATATAGATCTACTGTAAATATAGGTAGGTATATAATTCTTCTTGGTATCTTGAAAATTAAGATAATGATAAGAGATGTAATAGATTGCACATTTGCAGGATAAAATACCAGTGTGTCCATTGTGTATGTTCCTGTATTCATCTAAAATGTGACTGCTTTTCAATACTGTAAACCAAGATGTCATTATGTCTTCTAATTCGCTGACCCAGATACTGTCACAATGATTGATTGAATTTTCTATAAATTTTCCAAGCAAAGTTGCTAGATAAAATCTATATATCCATCCTGAAGGTGCATTCTACATACTGGTGAAAGAATTGTTGAAATCGGACGAGGAGTTCTGGATATTACCCCCTACATACAAACTTACAATTCTGCAACTTTTCTTCTTTATAATGTTAGTATAAATAACCTAGCTTTCCCTGCGGCTCCACTAGCATTTATCTAATTTGTGTTACCTATTGTATCTTTCAACATACTGATATGTGCAATTTTATATTCTTTACAGATCTTTTAAACCAAAGAAAGCAGACAAAAATTAATGTACAGCAAGTTCCTAAATAAAATTACATATATTATATCTATCATGTAATACCGAAATTAAAGAATGAACAAATAAATAACTTTGACTATGACATATGTGTAGTGTTATGTAGATACCGATACCACAGACATATACACAGACAGACACGTTAAACTTATAAGGGTCGTCAGGGGTTAAAAATAAACAAAGAGTATCCATAATCATTTTAATAATCTGCATAAATTGAAATAAACTTCTTCATTTAATAAAAAAGGTTAAACTATTTATTTTTCTGATCGCATTTAATCTTTATTTTGTTGACTTCCGAGCGTAGTATGTATGGTTGATCACATCTATTCCAGAAACCTGAAATAAATTAGAATTTTATTTCAGTAAACAAATATGGCCATGTATGTCAATGTTACTACTTTAAATTAGGACATTATGGCTCTCTTTGGGGCAAGCTTATTGTGTCCAGCAGTGGCAGCATCTTTCGGCTGATATGATGATGATGATGCCAGGGTCGATGTAATGCCTCTGCCAGAGAAGTGGTTAACTAGAATCAGATTGAAGGATCATAAGGGGTCACCAGATTGCTCAACTGTTCTTCATACATTGTTTGGTTCTCATTTGAGAACGACACGCACGAATAATATCAAACTTTGTATACACATTAGGATTCACCATATTTAGGTCGGAAACTAGTTTCTGTTTCTAGAAAAAAAATTGAAAATTGAGTGAGTAGAAGTCATCAGTCTCTAATCGCTTATTTTTTTTCTATTATAATTTATAATTCTATTTTAATAATAATAATAGCAATTTATTTCAGATTTTGCATCCATAGGCATTATAATTTATAGCTACCTACAGAAACTAGTTTCCAGCCAAGATATGGCGGATCCCATTGTGTATAAAAAGTTTCATGTTATTTCAGCATGCCACTATAAAATAAGAAATAAACCATGTTGTATGGAGATTGGATTAGGATTTTACCTAAGAAAGGGACTAGATAGATGAAGTTTTAAGTCTTATTTGAAGCGGTTGTGATAAAAATTACCAGAACTCATGGATAGGTCCACAAAAGAGCGTTTGTTGCTGGTCTCATTGCAAAAAATTGAGGTTAGTATGTTTCATGCATAGGTAACTTAAGGCTGATTTTCATTAATCTAGTTGTTGGATCCAGCGTCACTGGATTCCAGCGCTGGATTGCCACTGGATTATGGCCGGTTCACAATATTCCAGTCCAGTGATCCAGCGGGCTAATCCAGTCCAGTGCTGGACTGGAGCATATTGTTTACATTACTCCAGTCTTAAGAGTAGCTGGATTGGTAACACATCAGATTGCGACTGGAATGGCTGTCTAGGTACACTATTCCAGTGGCGCTGGATTGGGTGAGCTGGAATGAAAAGTTGACGGTCTCTTCAGTCACTGGAATGGCACATTCCAGTGCATTCCAGTGTTGGTTCACATTATTCCAGTAGCATTCCAGCACTGAATTGGATTGCTGGACTGAAATGCTACTGGAATAATGTGAACCGGCCATTAATGTAAACATATTTCAATCCAGTACAGCATCCAGTATCCAGCACTGGATCGGAACAGACCATGTTCCTATTTTTCAATCCAGTTACCGCCCCCCGCACGCCGCGCACTCCGTGCCAGCGGCACTGAATCCGTGTAAACCCACACCCGCAGTACCTGGATCCAGCATCACTGGATTCCAGCGCTGGATTGCCACTGGCACTGGATCGCGCCATTTACATTTAATCCAGTAGACATTGCCAGTGGCAATCCAGCGCTGGAATCCAGTGATGCTGGATCCAACTACTGGATTATTGAAAATCAGCCTTTATTGATGCTTTTTAAACCCCGTTCATTGAGAGACATCACACTCAATTTGGTATCCAGTGGTGTCGAATATTTTGATGTCCATGTTTGCGGTAACTTTCTTGAACACACTTATCAATTGATACTCTCACACAAAGACAACGCTCAAACTATTGACGTATCTGTTTGGCTGTAATATTGGCCGTATTTTCGGTATTTGCTGCTGTTGTCGTTGTCGTAATATAAATTTTTCCGCGGTGGAAATAAAATAAAATAATTCAAAACCCACCAACATATGGAAAAAGTGACTTTTGAACCTGGGTTGCTACATGAGAAAATAATTAAGCCGCGTTCACATTTGTCTGTCGTGTTTTGTTGTGGTGCTCTCTGTCGTGAAGGCTGCTGTTTACATTTATCCACAGATTACAGAGAAAGGCAGATAGGCCCTAATAAATTGAACGTTTTCTATCCGATCTCTTCTCGCTTACGTACTGAACGACGAGTAAGAAAGGGATAGAACCATGTTATCTGACAGGTCTTCATACGTCATTGTCTCCGCTTTCTCGCTCGCACGATGTAATTAGCTCTCTCGCTCGCTTGAGATTTAGTGTAGCGAAAGATATTTTGTTACAAGATATCGACATCGATATTTAAATTTCATGTATTCGTCATCTGCAACATTTGTCAAAGAGAATATAACCACTACGTTCATTATTATTATATGAACTAGCAATACTCTCCGTAGTTATTCTTATTCCATCTACAACTGGTTTAAAATTTGTTCGAAATATGAGAATTACAGTGTCTAATATTAAAATAATTAAGCTTTTATAAATATTTTTTAGTTTAAATTTCAATTTATTTGAATGAAATTTGTGAGAAAAAAAACACTTGGCAGATCCTGCAAATTTCATGGTCCAAATTGCGAATTTCATGCAATTAGTCAGGCAGGAGCCTTAGCATGGATGAGGTTTTATCACTTATCACGGCGTGACAAATGACAAATCACGTGATTTGTCTACTTAATCACTCAACTTACCGATTCATAACATGGTTGCACGTGTCAAAATGGAGTTATCCAACTATGACATATGACAGCGATATATGACATTTGCATAACATGGTACGTGGTTAATGTGGTAATTTGACGTCTCAACTTGGTTTATTTTATTTATTTATCTAAGTGTTTCCGAGGTATTAACGATAAGCTATTTTAAACTTGGTTTTCACCAAAACTACGAGTGAATATTCGATTCTAGTGACAATAATGATAGTTAACTGTGATAATGGTAATTTTTTCCCTATAATCAAACATAGATTTGTTTGTTGAACTCGCACCTATTATTGAAAAACTAGTGAAATTTCATCATGGAGAGTTTTCAACAAACGCTGTTGGCCCTTGGACTTGGAGTTCCTAAACCAGAAATTTCGCTGCTACTTATCGAAGCGGTACTTAAGGTAAGTAATGCTATTTGAATTAATTAATAAATTGTATGGACCCCAAGGTTTGTTGGGAGGATGGTGTTTAGTACCTAACAATGTTATCCTATAATACAAATGTAGCCAGTATATTTAATTTGGTTTGAGGTAGCCAGTGATTATTTTATTAAACCTAGGTACCTACTTAGGTACTGTAATCAACCTGTACTTGGGAATCAGTCATTCCTTAAAATTTTTCATTGAATTTGTCATTCTTATTTATCTTATACCAGCTTCTGCCCGTGACCCCGTCCACGTAGAACTCATTTATAACACATTTCCATACAAACTTTCACTCCCGTATGGAATGATTTCCGGGATAAAAATTATCTTTTGTCCTTTCCCGAGACTCAAACTACCTCAATACCAAATTTCATCTAAATCGGTTCAGCGGTTTAAGCGTAAAGAGGTAACAGACAGACATAGACACTTTCGCATCTGTAATATTAGTAAGGATAGATATTCAGGATATTGTGATATAATACGTGTAATTGTGCTTCAGGCTAAGTACTCATGACTTGTATTTTATCTTCTTTTCAGATCTATTAGCGAAGAAAGAAAAGAAGATTACAACCGATGGTACTCAAAACATACCACATGTTCAAAAATCGAATTACATAAATACATGAATAAGTTACCGTTTCATTGAAATTGATTGATTCCTTTACTTATTATGCCACCTATATGCAGGGAGTGTTTGAAAGGTGAGGTTCAAGACGGAGGACAAGACAATCCATACTAACATACCTACAACCTTCAAACACTTTGTGCATGACAACCATTTTTTAAAGATATTCTCAAGATTTTTAAGAATCTAACATTTGTGACACAACACAACACAGTATTACAATACAAACACAAAATAAATTTACTTTATTGATGTCCTTTCTTGAAGAACTACATACATAGAAGGAGAATTGGCAACGCAATTTTCAAGCTTCAATAGGCAACGATGCCCGCTTACCTTCAAGCGGGCCGTACGCTTTATTGCCAACGATGTGGTATAAAAAAATACACAATATAATGATCACATTGAATTTATTACTTTTATTTCAATTTGTCAATTGTGCAGAATAAACTCAATAGGTATACAATTTACAAAAGAGAATGTAAGAGTAGGTACAAACACAGATTTATCCATTTCAAGTCCAGTCAAACTTTGAGTAGATTTGAGTTAATTTTTAATGTTTAGATGTCATTTCCACCATTCTGAAACATAAAAGTATTGTTAAGTACATTCTTAATAATATTAATAGACTGACTTTTGTGATAGGTATAGATATAGACAGGGGGGTAAGGTGGCCAGACCTCCCAAAGGTGTGATTAGAGTAAGAGACTTGCATTTGTCTCCAACTATTAAAGGATTCAATCTTGGATTTCTTTGAAGTTGCAACCAACCATTAGTGTCTGCTTATCACCAGACAGGCCATATGCTTGTTTGCCACTCTTTGTCCAATAAAATTGCATGGTATGGGAGTCAAATTGAGTAACATTTCAGTAGTCTAGAAACAGATATGAAGTTAACTAATAAATTTTAGTTTTATTTCACTAATCCACAGTTGACTGGATATTTATATCTTACCTATTCCAATATAATTTAAATCACAAAGTTGTTGATGATTAGTATTTTTTTACAAGTAATACCGGTGAAATATGATTACATGGATACATATTTCACACTAGTAGACATTATATATATTAACTTAGATAATTTACCACCAACTTCCACATTCAACTAGTTTTATCAAAATTGGTATTGAAACTGTGTAACACACAATTTGGTACTTACACAAAATTTGTATTTAGCCAAAATCTTAGAACTTAAAGGCTAGTACATTTACCTACTTAATGCTATCTAAAAAAGGTAGGATTTCAGAAAGAACTTGCCTGGTTTTTTGACAAGGAATGTTAGGTTAACCATTTGGGACTGAAAGAACTATAGGTATTACACAGCAAAAACTTTTTTGTCTCTAGTGTAGATCCGGGGTCTGAAAAATAATTTTAGAAGTTAGTATTTGCTTGGGCAAACAAGTATAATCACTGTAAATGTCAACTTACCAATTCATTTTTGATTCTCAAAGGCAATCTTATGTTTCCAATAAAATTATTATTTCTATCATCGTCTTGAAGTCTGTAAAAAGAAGAAATACAGCGGTACACTCGGTAAATAAGCATACTTTTGATAAAATGTGTTGGTAATAGTAAACAAACATACAAACCTCTGAATTAGCTGTATTTCGGCTCGCTTAATTCGGCCTGGCTTTTAAAGCACTGCCTTTCATTGATACGTAACACATATTTGCCATAATTCTTTGCAGGTATAGCAAAATATTCACAAGATTATTCTTAGTTTAGTAATAATCCAGCGTAACAGAAGCATTTAACAATAACATTTGACATTTTTCAATGTTGACGACATCACGCGCCGCTAGCGCCTCTAGCGGTTCTTCACTCGTAATTCCTTATCGTATCGATTGTGGTTAATTTACCAATAATCCAAACATGCTTTCATGTATGATAAATTTAATCCCACGACAAGTGCCAATTGGTCGAGCTTCAAAAACTCTAGCCATAAAGCCTTTTTTATACATTTGTTGGTAATATTGGATGACTGCTTGCTCATAAATAGTACGCTTTATTATAATGCCATCAAACCGAGAGGTAATAAAAATGTTTCACCTTCACTCATAGTAGACTAACTTTTCAAAATATTTGGGTTTTCATTGTATTTTGCATCTGTGTGGGCCATTTTCAAAGGCTTGACAGTTGACAGCAAGCAAAATAAACCGTCGCCGTCAAGCAAGTTAAATAACAGTGTAATATCATCATTCTCCTAGCGTTATTCCCGGTTATCTAAGTTTAAAACAGTATATAAGTTAAATTCAGTTTACACGACGATGAAAAATGCCACGAAAAGTGTAAGTAACAAACAAAATAAGTTAGTTTATTATTTCAACGTTGGTCGTCTTACTTATTTGTGTGATGAATACGTTTTCAGCCGTTCAAAAGAGGAAGCTTTGCGAGTACATGGCGACGCACGCGCTTTTTGCCAACGTCGAGTACGGCGTGCCCCTGGGTGCTCACCAGCGCCAGCACGAGGCTCAGTGGCAGGAATTGAAGTGGCTGAAGGAGTTCGGCCCTTAAGGTGGATGTCACACTGCGACGCATCTCAGGACGGAGGTGCGTTTCTCGTTGTATCCAAGTAAATTCCGTGTGGTACGACACACTGCAACGCACCTCCGTCCAGCGAAATTTGTCGCAGTGTGACGACCGCCTAAAAGTCGGTGGCAACGTGGAAAACCGCAAGTAATTAAAATTTTATCTATAAGATACATGAATATATAATGAAATCGTAATGAGATTTACTTAAGGTGGAATCAGACGGTTCATTTTTCGTTCATTTTTATGTTTCATTCCGCACCTTTCACCCGAAGTGACACGTCTGCTCATGAAGTGAACCAAAAGTGCCGAATGAATTGACTAGTGAACCGATCCAACAATGTTTGATATTTTCATTCGGCATCTTTCACTCGCACTCCAAATGACCGAAAAATGAACGGTCTAAACAAGGAAAGAACGTTCACTAGTGAATTCATTCGGCACTTTTGGTTTACTTCATGATCAGACGTGTCACTTCGGGTGAAAGGTTCGGAATGAAACATAAAAATGAACGAAACATGAACCGTCTGATTCCGCCTAGAATAGTGAATGTTAATTTATATGTCATTTTACCTGAGTTGTGTGAACATTGAGTGAAAGAAAAAAGAATCAATCACCCGAGGGAACATTCATCCGAGTGAACCGTCTGATTCCGCCTTTACTACCGAGTACCTATGTTATATTAAATTTATATGTAGGTATATTTAATCATGGCACTATACTTAATCTGTTTAAGGGAATAAGTGTATTTTGCTTGTATTCACTGAGCATATAAATAAAATAAATAAATAAATATTAAGGGACAATCTTACACAAATCGACCTAGCCCCAAACTAAGCAAAGCTTGTACTATGGGTACGAGACGACGATAAACATACTTATATAGATAAATAAATACTTAAATACATAGAAAAACATCCATGACTCAGGAACAAATATTCGTGCTCATCACACAAATAAATGCCCTTACCGGGATTCGAACCCAGGACCTCTTGCTTCGTAGGCAGGGTCACTACCAACTAGGCTAAAGTGGTCGTCGGTATAGTGCAGTGACTAAGGATTCAGTTCAATAATGAGGCATATTTAACTATGTTTACTATTTTTAACCCCCGACGCAAAGAGAGGGGTGTTATAAGTTTAACGTGTCTGTCTGTGTATCTGTCTGTGGTATCGTAGCTCCCAAACGGATCGACCGATTTGAATGCGGTTTTTTCGTGTCATAGATAATTTAATCCCGAGTGTTCTTAGGTATGTTTTATGAAAATCTGTTCAGAAGTTTTTGAGATGATGGACTTTGAAATGAAATGTCGGGGGTTTTTCAACTTTTCTAAGTTGTAAAATATTATATTACTATAGTATTTGCATTCCTATTTGCATTTTGACAGAGCTGTCATCCTAGTACAAATTATGTCGTCATTGACGTTTATGGTACTGGGATGACAGCCCTTGTTATATAAAGGTATAAGGTCCAAATATCATACATTTTCATTATGTTTACAGTACAAGTCACCAAAACCATACGAGTACATGCTCAAAGATGCAATCAAAAAGAGCTCAAAGAGGCCAAGAACTGGAAGAGCTGCAGGCAAAGGAGATCACTACCTGCCGTGCAAGCAGGCGCCGCCCGCGCCGCCGTAGACTGCCGCCGAGCCGACACTAGACGACCGCTGACCCATATGTGCGTCAGAATTTAGTATGGAGTACAAAATATATTTTTTTTGCCGGAAGAGGAGGGATTGAAAGGATAGTTTCATTCCTTTATTAAGTATAATTTAATCCTGTAAATAGTGAATCTTAAATATTTGTAGTTTTTTACACTTCGGAAATAAGTGAAATTACAGCCTCGGCTAACGTCATACTAAATTTATGGGAGCGTTTAAACTTAATATTTTCGATATTTCTAGGTTTATTTTTAAAAAGGTATTGATGTGATTTTACTTATTGGGTAACGTACTTTCGATATCAGTTTAAAGTTTTCTGAAATCTACACTAATAAAGAGGAAAGATTTAATTGTTTGTTTGTTTGTTTGTTTGATAGATGACAAAAGTAAAGATGGATGACAGTTGTGTCCCGCTTTTTAGGAAGCTAAATATTCTGCCATTACCATGTTTGTATATTAGAGACGTGTGTGTTTTTGTCAATTGTCAATATTGTCATCTTTATCAAACGTAGTGTAGCGATACCAAGGCAGACAAGACTATACAAACCACCCTGGCGCAAAGACGTACAAAAGGAATATTGTAAATATGAGCACAGTTTTGTATAATAAATTACCAAATGAATTAAGAGCACTGTCGGGACAAATGTTCAAGCGAAATATGACCAAATGGTTTATAGAAAAATATTTTTACAGCGTCAAGGACTATTTAAATTATAAGAATGTTTGACATACGACATTATTATTTGTATGCTTGCTTGAATACGAGGACTTTTACACCATAACCTAAGACCATTTATGTAACTGTATTCTTACAAATAACTTATTTTGAATTTTTAGAATTTTGTATTGAATTGCAATATTCAAAAGGAAGTAATAAAAATTATTAATAGATAAATGTTATTATTCGCTTAAGGATTTCATAAATTATAGTCATTTATAATTTGAATTTGAATTCTATTTTAAAATATATATATTTTGTTTTTTTTTTGAATCTCAAGATTTTTTATTTAATTTAGAAGATGTGTTAACTTGGATGTTTTAATTACGTGTAATAAATAGTAATTTATTATTTATTTCCGGTAAAAGTATAGGCTTATTTATAATGTATTTCAGACATTTCATTAATCAATTTTGAATTGTGTATTATGAATTTTTGTCAATATTTATTTGAAATTTTATTAGCTTTAAGATATATTTATTGTTGTGGGCGTCATGGACCGACTTTTTAAAACTTGTAACACCTTGATAATTATGCGTGTACATGACTTTACAATTGAATAAATGAAATGAAATGAATAGGCTCTGAAACTACTGGACCGATTTGAAAAAATATTTTACCATTAGAACACGACATTATCCGATGAACATAGGCATAGGTAAAAAGTATTACCGCGGGAAAATGCTTCATTCCTACGGGAAAATGGAATCTGTTATATTTAGGCGATTCACCCACTGCACCGCGCCCCGTCGCGTAGCGCGGCGCCGCAGATTTTACCATTGTATGAAATAATCTCAATTTATATAGAAAACACGCCTAGTATCTAGTACTACACACTGCCGACGCGGCAATGCGCGGGACGGCGCCTCGCGCTCCGCGCACCGCGGCGGGACACATCTCTAGTGGGAGAAACGCCTTACGGAATAATCGCCTTGCTACACTTAACGATTACACCCTGTATATATAATTATTCTGTAAGTACGTGTTAGTCACCTAACTCCTCCTAAACGGCTGGACTGATTTGGATGAAATTTTGTGTGCACATTTCAATGGGTTCTTGCATGGTTTGAAACGTTCATGTGGGTTTGGGGGTTGGTTTTGGGGGACCCGCTAGGTGGCGCTGCAGTTGGTATGTCACTGATCTCCTAAACGGCAGGGACCGTTTTTAATGTCATTGCAAGCTTTTATTTAGTTTCACCTGTCCCGTTGTCTGTCTGTAATCAAATCTTGCAAGTTAAATTTGACCCACTTCCCGGTGACCGATTGAGCTGAAATTTAGGGTATAGTTTGAATGACATTTCAATATTATGGTAACATCGAGCTGATCTGATGATGGAGACAGAAGGTGGCCATGGGAATTCAGTAGGTACTTAACCGACGTAACCCCGTTGAGTTTGGGCTCGTTAGAATCGTCTCAATGAGTAGTTGATGATGGTATACAGAAAAGTACAGTTGGCAATAAAAGCTTGTATCAAAAAATATTTTTTTGACAGAAGCTTGTTATTTGTAAACGTGGGTCCCTGCAAGGTTTGAAATTCAGATTCAGATTCAATAATTTAGTTTTGAGCTTTATTTTTAAGTAGAATTCAGTAACATGGTGGGTTGGTTACCTTTAGTACAATCTTTATTATTTAAGATTATTTCCTAACTTTTATTCTTAATAACTAATTTATAACTACTTTTTTTGTACTTTTATTCTTAATTATTTTACTGTAGTAAATTATTATTTAAATGATTGGGACATTCTAATGCGTAAATGTTAATTTCAAATGCAATGAATGTTGCTCATGAATAAATCAATGAAATAACAACATTTTCTTAATAATATTTTTAGTTTCTGTAGGTTTACTCTCTATGTTATTTAAACAAATTCGATTTGATTCGATTTAGTCTAAGTGAGAATGGTCACTCAGACTTCGATCCATTCGAGAAACAATATACCTAAGTTACCTTTATATGGACCGGCAACACGTCGGCGTAATGCGGCCGGAAGTCCTCGTCCAATTCATCAAATAATAGAGTGCCATCTCTTTGCGCACTCTATATATAAGGTCAGTTCGGGTATGTGCGCCACCGGGGAAAGTGCGCCCCCTGGGGTAAGTGCTGATATTGATTTAAATGACTGACTGAATGATGAATGAGGCGCACTTTCCCCGGTGGCGCACATACCCGAACTGACCTTATGTGACAGAATTCGGCACCCGGCAATTCAAACGGGCTGCTGGCATCCCGGATGGCCCGCCGGTGCTGGTTTTCGGCAGCAGCAACCGACAGATCTAAAAATAAAATCTTGACATATCAAGTGTTTGTACGTTATTCTCGTATAAAAAATATACTTAGTTACTTGAAACGGTGCGGAAATTCAGGTTTTCTTCATGCACAATATAGGTTATCGTCACTAATCCAAATAGCATTACTTACCTTAACCTTAAGTACCTACCGTTTCGAAAAGAGTGTCATCCCCTTGCACACTAATGATATGCAGCGAAATTTCTGCTTTAGGAACTCCCAAGTTCCAACAGCGTTTGTTAAAGACTCTCCCTTCTCTTTCAATAAGGTGTGACTTCAACAAACAAATCTGTTTTTTTATAGGGAAAAAATAACTTATCACAGTAACAATAATTATTCATCATCCTCCTAGCGTTATTCCCGGTAATGCCCCTAAAGGAGCCCGGGGTCCGCTTTGACACCTAATGCCATGATTTGGCATAGGCACTAGTTTTACGAAAGCGACTGCCATCTGACCTTCCAACCCAGAGGGCTAGACCGTATTGGGACTAGACCGGTTTCCTCACGATGTTTTCCTTCACCGAAAATCATCCCTAAGGCGTTGTAGGAAGAAACTGACTGAAGGATTTGGTGGCCTAATTGCCGTAATTTAGTATGGGGTGGCGCGCATCGTTACTGACGATTTCTCAATACAATTTGAGACCTTGGTGCCGCTAAGAAGCCTAAGTCTGCTGGAAGATGTCGCTACACGCCTCCCTATGGCGTTGTAGGAAGGAACTGATTGAAGTATTTGGTGGCCGAACCGGATTGTTCCGATAGCTCAGTTGGTTAGTAGGTAGGTCAGTTAAAACAAAAATCGTCTTTCCAGTGGTCAAAAGTTAAGGGCTTATGTTTATATATAACATGTTTTCATCCCATAGAATTATAGAAGAGGCAACACCGTGTATGCGGATTCAGAGTTCAATCAAAGATTAGGCTTCATAGGCCTTAACTTTGACAATGTCCACCGAAGATACGCGCACCTAAATCTGACAATGACCCAGTAGCGACGGGCCATAAATGCCTATGATCGCCGGTTCGAATCCGGCTCGGAGCAATAATTTTATTTTTTATGTTTTTCCTTTAATTTAAAATGTATAATTTCGTTAGCAGCGGTACTGCTTAATACAAAATTAATCATTATTATCACTAGAAAATCGAATATTCACTCGTAGTTTTGGTGAAAACCAAGTTTTATTACATCCGATATAGCTTATCGTTACCTCGGACGCACTTAGATAAAATAAACTAAGTTGAGACGTCAAATTACGATAATTTATCACATTAACAACGTACTATGTTATGCAAAACGGTAATGCCTGTCATTTGTCATGTATCCCTGTCAAAGTTGGATAACTCTATTTGGACGATTGTGAATCGGTAATTTGAGTGAATAAGTAGACAAATCACGTGACTTGCTATTTATCGTATCCTTATTGCTTGCGTGCCTGTATTTAAGTCCCCTAATATTTATTTATCTATTGACTAGCTTCTGCCCGCGACTCCGTTCGCGTGGAACTCGTTCATATCGTAGCTCCATACAAATTCTCACCCCCCATTTCACCCCCTTAGGAAATGATTTCCGGGATAAAAACTATCCTATGTCCTTTCCCGGGATTGAACTATCTCTATACATTGGCGCTACAAAAATGTATCTCTAACCGTACATTTAAAAAAGTAACTTAAGATTATTACACTCAAGACATTTCTAAATCGTCTTAATTTGGTGGTATAATAAATAAAGCATTCTATTTTTGTGCAAACATTCATCCAATATCACCTAAATAGCCTCTATGGCTAGAGTTGTCACAAGTCGTGGGATAAAGCGACAAACTGTCATCTTATCACTCCTCGTGGGATAAGCGGTAAGCTGTCGACTGTCGTTTGGTTAACGTATCCCATTGGATAAAGAATCATATCCACTATAGCGTGACAAGCGATAGCAGCCATGGTAGCCCCGCAGGACAACTCGTTTGACAGTTGGATCAGCAGCGCTACATGCATCCAGACTATAGCAATTAGTCAGCTTCTGATGAATTGGGCCTGACAAATCATGACATGTATACACCCCATGACAGAAAACTTGGCTGATCATAAATATTTCCATGGTCCAAATTGTGTTGATTGTGATGGGGTATATACATTACATGATTTGTCAGCCCCAATTCATCAGAATCTGACTAATTGCTATCGTGTGGATGCATGTTGCGCTGCAATCCAACCGTCAAACGAGTTTTCCTGACTAATTACATGAAAATCACAATTTGGACCATGGAATTGGCTTGATCTGCCAAGTGTTTTTTTTCTCACAATATTCATTCAAATAAAATTAAACGAAAATTAAAAAATATAATACTAAACAATATTGTTTTAATATTTTACACTGTCATTTTGTAAATTTTTTTAAACCGGTGTTTCGTTACTACAATTTCATTCAGTGTGGCCAGTTAATAGTAAGAAAGTGAAAATTGCCGCATTCAAACGGTCCTGCGAAGTAAAATCACATAATCTGAGGCGCTACCGCGAAACGAAAAGGAACGTCATTCGTGTATCTCTCTCCCTGTCGCTCGAATATGCAAGTGCGATAGAGACGGAGATACACGAACGAAGTTCGTTTTCGTTTCGCGGTAGGCCCTCTGCCCCCCTAGCACGCTAGGTTTTATGTCCGGCATAAAGCATTTGTCCCTCTTGCACTCGCATATTTGCCAGAAAGGGCCGAATGCTTTATGTCCGACATAAAACTTAGTGTGCTAGGGGGGCTGGATGCCCCATAATGTGCATACAATTTGTCAGTACAACTCGTTTGACAGTTGGATCAGCAGCGCAACATTCCTCCACACGATAGCAATTAGTCAGTTTCTGATAAACTGGGGCTGACTAATCATGACATGTATGCACCCCATGATTGGTCTATATTACTATATATAGAAAAGTACTCTGTGTATCTGTTTCTGTTCTATTCTTTCTGGAGTAATCCGTTGGTTAGTGCTGTTTTAAACTTTTAGATAACGATAATTTATTAAAAATGCGTACAAGTTCTACGCAGTTCCAGTTGCTAGTCGACTATATGGAACAGTAAGTACTTTCTAAAGCCTATAAAAGATAATTTCTTAAAAATAAGCGTCTTCCGTAATTGTGTAGCCCTTGCATAAACGAGAGCGACAGCTCCCGCGGGTAAGTTTAAAGAAATTTCTTTTTAGGTTTAAAGATATTTATTTTTCCCATAAGAATTACATGAATTCACTTACATGAGAAAGTATACAAATTAAAACTAAAACTAAGCATACAGTGTTTAAAAATTGTTGGAAATTATATTCTCAACCATGGCAACACCGGACTGTCTTGTGACGTTTTTCTTCCGGCCCTCTCTCTGTTCTCTGTTCCTCGTGATGGCTGCTCGCTTGCTTGCTCGTTTGCTTGCTTATTAATTGTTAAAACTATGTAATAGTACTTCAGAATTAAATATGTGTTCGTCTGTATTAACGACCATGAAGCCTCAGTATTTGTAAGTAAATACAAACTTCTTATGGAACATATGTGAGTTTAATTTGCCACCGCACCGCTTGTTCTTGTTAGCCTCCCACGCCAGTAATCCCTGCTAAGCTCTGTCTGATGATCCAAGATAATTCCATCAGGTTATGGTCACAGTATTAAGGCACAAGACTAGAAAGTGTTAAGCTATAAGCGGTTGGCAAATTACGTAAAATTATAACTTCACTTAACCTCACTTGTCAACGTGTTCGTCGCGCAAGATGGCAGAGGGCAACCAGAACCCTAACCCCTCACCTTCGGGATTTAGCGGCGGCATGATTATTGAAAAACTGGATGGCATTGGTAATTACAGCGCATGGAAATTTATGTGTAAAAACGTCCTAATTTTGGAAGGACTTTGGCCATGTGTATTGGGAACTGACAACGATCCATTAAAGTCGCAGCGAGCATTAGCCAGGATATCCTTGAGCCTTAAACCAACCCTATTTCAACTATTGCACGGCATTGATACAGCAGCAGAAGCATGGGAAAAACTTAGCTCAGTTTTTGAAGACAAAGGTTTATATAGGCGTGTCTGCCTACTTCGTCAATTGCATAGAATCGAACTGCAACAATGTGCTAGCATGACAGCTTATATTGATACTATTTTCACATTGGTTTCCCAGCTAGCAGACATAGGAAAGACAATTGAAGACGGTGAGATAGCAGAAATTCTCTTGAGTGGTCTCCCGCAGGAGTATGACACCTTAGTTTCAGCTCTTGGAACTGCATCTATATCTCATTCTTTGACATCAGAGTTAGTACGAGCCAGGCTTCTCCAAGAAGATTTTCGACGATTGAGTGCGAATGGAAGTAGCGCTTTTGCTGCCAGTAACACCTTTAATAATAAAAAGAAGATTGTTTGCCATTATTGCCACAAACCTGGACACCTGAAGTCCCGCTGTTTTAAGCTTCAACGAAAGAAGAAGGAAGACCACAAGGAAGAGAAGACCCTAGTTGTGTCCTCATTCATGGCTACAGCGGAGGACACAAATGTGAACTTTATTGTGGATAGTGGTACTACATCTCATATGATAAATAATTGTAATCTTATAGATAATTTAAAAGAGAATAAGATTCATATTAACTGTGCTGACCAATCTTCTAAATTAGAGAGCTGTGGTGTTGGAGATGTTAAAGTAAGCTTTGACAATTCAACTAGACTCGTTAAGAAGGTCATGTATGTACCTCATTTGTCAGAAAATTTGCTGTTGGTAAGTAAAATGTGTGAGAAGGGTTTGGTTGTAGTATTTAAAAGTGATGGCTGTTTCATTTATGAGAAATGCACTTTGGAAGGCAAACCTGTTATGTCAGCTGATTTGTGTAAGGGTGTTTATAGATTGCGAGGTATTTGTGCAAAGGAGCAGTCGATGGCTACTCTGCATCAAGTGCAGGGATCACAGACTGCAAAGTTGGCTGCGTCAGAAGTAAAGAATGCTTCTTGTCATCTCGGCTTGAAGGGAATGTGTGCGGTGAGGGAGTGTGCTGCACGTGGTGTCTGTTTTCAGATGGGCGATGACAATATACAACAGTGCGTCGCATGCCTGAAGGGGAAGCCTGTGGCCAAGGCATACCCGAAAGGCGAAGCTACACGTGCAAGCAATCTTCTCGAACTGGTGCACTCAGACGTTTGTGGCCCGATGAGTGACAACAGCTGGAATGGTGCACGTTACCTCTTAACCCTTACTGATGACTACTCCAGGAAAACCTTTGGATACTTAATGAAGAAGAAGTCTGAGGTATTGTCCTGTTTTGTTCATTTTAAAAATGTAGTCGAGAAACAGACTGGTTTGCAGATTAAATGCATACGTTCAGACAATGGTGGTGAGTATTGTAATGCGCCTTTTAAAGATTTTTTAGCGAAGGAGGGCATTCTTCACCAGCTGACAGTACCGTATTCTTCACCGCAGAACGGTGTCGCAGAGCGCCAGCACAGAGTTATTTTGGAGAAAGCTAGGTGCATGCTTTTGCAGGCAGGTCTCTGCAATCGATTTTGGGGCGAGGCAGTTATGACTGCTATTTACCTCAAGAATCGCTGTCCAACTAGGGCGTTGGCAGGACATTTGCCTGAGGAGGTTTGGTCCCGACACACTGTTTGTCTTGGACACCTTCGTGTTTTTGGCTGCATAGCATTTTCTCTTCTGCCAGTGCCTACGCGTACTAGTAAATTGTCTGCTAAGTCAAAGATGTGTATTTTTGTCGGTTATTCAGAGACAACGAAGGGGTACCGACTTATTGAGCCATCAAATCCTACTAAGGTTATTTTATCAAGGAACGTTAATTTTTTAGAGAACAGATTTTACAGAGATTTTAAAATTGACTCGAATAATATTAATTTAAATGATAATTTATTAATTCCTTATGTGCAATATTTTAATGAATTGAATGGACCCACAAATGAGGATTGTAATAAGGAAATAAATGTTGAACAAAGTTCAAGTAATGATTCAGATTCTAGTCAGTCAAAAGAAAATTCTAGTCAAGAAATAAATGAATTATCCGATAATGAACAGAACCATACTTATAATTTTTCGTATGAATTTACAGATGCTGAGTCTGGCAAGGGCAGTGATGGCGAGGAGGAGTCCTCTGCCGAGCAGTGGACACCCGATGCGGCGCTTGACGCGGAGTCGTCACCCGCTGGGAACGCTGCAGTTGGAGGGGAAGGCGTTGCGACTAGTTCAGGGGATCCTGTAACTGTCAGTGGCCGCCCCGTACGAACCACTCGTGGTTTACCACCGGCTAGGTTTGGTGACTACGAGATAGGTATGTTTGCCAGCTCTATTTTTAATGAACCTCAAACTTATGATGAGGCTGTAGCATCATGTAACTGTCACGAATGGCAAAAGGCTATGGAAGTAGAATATAATTCATTATTAGAGAACAATGTGTGGGAATTGGTCGATAGGCCTACTAATGTAAATGTTGTTAAGTGTAAGTGGGTGTACAAACTGAAACACGACACTTCAGGAAATTTAGAAAGGTATAAAGCCCGCTTAGTTGCTCGCGGCTTTACTCAAAAAGAAGGTATTGATTATTTAGACACTTTCTCTCCTGTCGTGCGTCATTCAACGATGCGTATTCTATTCTCATTGGCTCATGAATACAATATGTCGATGGAGCATGTCGATGTCACCACGGCATTTCTGAATGGCGACTTGAATGAGAGGATTTATATGGAGCAACCTAAGGGTTTCATGTCTGATGAAAGTAAGGTTTGTTTGTTGAGGAAGAGCATTTATGGGCTTAAACAAGCCAGTCGCATGTGGAACCTTAAGGTTCACGATTTGCTCTCGAAAAATGGTTATATACAGAGCAAAAATGAACCTTGTGTTTATGTGCGTAAGAGTGATAAGGACCTTACCATTATAGCTCTCTATGTGGATGATTTTTACATTTTTTCTACATGTGATACAAAAGAATTATATAATTTGCTACAGAAAAACTTTAATGTGAAGCATTTGGGTTCATTAACAAGTTGTTTGGGAATGCGAGTCACAAGAAACAAAAATGTATTAAAATTAGATCAAGCAGAATATATACGTAGATTACTTGAGAAATTTAATATGTTAAAATGTAAAACTGTATCCACACCTTTGGTAGCTAACAGTAAATTGTTAAAATCAGACACTATACCATTAGAAGATAATGTTTATCAATACAGGCAATTAGTTGGCTGTCTTATGTATTTATCAGTATGTACAAGGCCTGATATCACTTTCAGCTGTAGTCAGCTAAGCCAATTTTTATGTAACTTTGATGAAAGTCACTGGGTGGCTGCAAAACGTGTTCTAAGATATTTGGCTGGAACCATAGATTTAGGTCTATGTTTCTACAAGAGTAAGAGCTTAGATATAACAGCCTTTACTGATGCTGACTGGGCTAATGACTTGTGTGATAGGAAATCTTATACAGGCTTTGTAGTAAAGTTAGGCATGAATGTTGTAAGCTGGGAATCCAGAAAGCAACGTTGTGTGGCCTTGTCCAGCACGGAGGCTGAGTATTTAGCCATTAGTGATGTCGCTAAAGAGTTGTGTTTTATTAAGAATTTCTTGTATGAAATTATTGATAAACGCTATAATACAGTTATCTTCAATGATAACCAAAGCGCTCAAAAATTGTTGTTGGCCAAAGAGTATTCACATAAACGTACCAAGCATATTGATATCAGATATCATTTTGTCAAAGACCTGATTCAAAAGCTATGTATAACTGTAAAATATCTGCCTACTAACAATATGACAGCCGACATATTTACCAAACCATTATGTACAACAAAACATCACACCTTCATGAAGAATTTAAATTTAAAGGATAAATAATTTAGTTGTGATATTTTATTGAAACGAGTTGTGATATTATTAAAATAAGTACTTAATGTGATATGGTTAATTTTGCCTGAGAATAATATTTGAATTGAATTTTATATTATTGACATGTTGTGCACTATTGTGTATTTGGAATGTTATTATTATGAATGCCAGCATAATATTGTGTTTTTTCAATTTATATTAGAGCCTTATTGGCATGTGACTTCATATATATTTTGAGATGTTTGTATAATATATATGAATGTTGCTATTGTTGAGAATAAGGGGAAGTGTTGGAAATTATATTCTCAACCATGGCAACACCGGACTGTCTTGTGACGTTTTTCTTCCGGCCCTCTCTCTGTTCTCTGTTCCTCGTGATGGCTGCTCGCTTGCTTGCTCGTTTGCTTGCTTATTAATTGTTAAAACTATGTAATAGTACTTCAGAATTAAATATGTGTTCGTCTGTATTAACGACCATGAAGCCTCAGTATTTGTAAGTAAATACAAACTTCTTATGGAACATATGTGAGTTTAATTTGCCACCGCACCGCTTGTTCTTGTTAGCCTCCCACGCCAGTAATCCCTGCTAAGCTCTGTCTGATGATCCAAGATAATTCCATCAAAAATAAGGTAAGTGTACAATATTAAAAATCAAAGTGGGTAGAAAAGCATTACAATAATTATTGCGCTAAGCGCTCGTATCTCATGTATCATGTAGTATCACGCCTTGACGCAGTCTTTTCCTCCAAAGGGTTCTGTCCTCAGACTGCTTCTCGTAGTTCGTGGGGTCAATCTTGGAAGACAACATGTCACGTTTTGCCCGCCGGTCGCTTAGCGTAATCTGAGTTTTACGTGGCAACCGAGAGGGCTTCATCCTTTGCCTTAGTTTTAATAACGTCAAAGTGATCTGCCCAGTTAAGTGCAGGAAATTGGTTCGAAGTGCCCTCTCTTTTAATATGTTAACAGAAATGGCGACCTTAGTAGACCATGTGATGGCCCACATGGGAAGCAAACGAATCTGCGTCAGTGGTCTGAGCTTACAGAGCTGTTAAATGCGGATGCCACAGGAGATACCAAAAGTGTCGAAAAGTGGAGAAAGGTATGTGTATAGCTTTTTTTATTCAACTCATTAATTTACATACTTATTCTTTTTTTCTTTCTTTGTATGTGCATTTGCTTCACTCTTCTTTATTGGTTTTGTGTGTGTGTGTAAACGTGTGCGTGTTGGGCTGTTGGGTGTTAAGGTCTGGAGCGACTTCAAAAACAACACCAAAAAAAAATCTGCCCGGCTATACCGATCGGCAAGAGGGACTGGTGGCGGTCCTGCAAGTGCTCTGAAATTGACTGACTTGGAGCAGAGAGTGATTTCTATTGTAGGCACTCGAGCGGCTACAGGCATTGTAGAAATTCCGGAGGTTGGCTTGGAGGTAGAGTAATGGGTTCTTTTTAATAATAATTTAATTTTATAGGTAATCACATTTTAAGTGATTATAACCTATATATCTACGAATAAGTTGAGCGTTGCGGCTAGTAACCCTGCGCGCAAAGCTGATAGTCCTGGGTTTGATTCCTGGTAATCGCAAATATGTTTTTTATATCTATTAAATATATTGTTGCCTAGTAAAACATACCCATAATACAAGCCTTATAGAGCTTTCTATGAGCCTATTTCAATTTGTGTAAGATTGTCCCCTAGTATTTATTTTTAATTTATTTATATATCTGATGACTGATGATGATACTTAATATAATAAAATATTTACAGGTTGTACTTACTGAACCAACAGAAACAAACCAATCGGTATTAATAGCAGTTGAACCAGACGAAAGTCCATCAATATTGGTGTTACACGAACATTTTCAACAAACTTGTTCCAGTAAGTTACAATTATTATTTATTTATTTTCACTATTAAAATAGCTATTGTGGTTGGGGCATATTGCACGTAGAACCGATGGCTGTTAAGGTGGAAAGGTTCTCGAGTAGCAGTTGGCGTCCGCTGGATGTGGGTGGCGCAGAGCTGGTCTTTGTCCAGTAGTGGACGTCTTTCTGCTGTCATGATGATGATAATGACTATCCAAATAAATTAAGAAAGTTCATGTACATTATCTCCTAGTAATCATTCAAAATATAAAGTTCATAGTTCACATTGTTACCTTGACCTAGTTGGTATTGACTCTGCCTAAATAGGAAGCTGGTGATGCTCTCTGGTTTGAATCCCAGAAAAGGCTTGGTTAAGCATAAACATTTTTTCCTTGAGTAATGGATGATTCCAAAATCCAAAATCAAAATTAGTATTATATTATTTATATTTGTGTAAGTATGTATACAACCTACCTACTGTTTCGCTTACCGTACTGTTCATACATATGTTAGGTACGGTACGCTAAATGTTATTTTTTTGAATGAAAAAATCACAGTCTTAACACTTGTTAATGAAAAAGTTTCGCAATCATTCCTCTGGTATCCATAGTACAAACCTTGCATATTTTGGGACAAGAAAGAACTGTAAGTTTGTCCCTAAATATTAATTTAATCCTTTCGCCGCCTAGACTAAAGACCAAAAGAGACATTGTCACGCCAACGTCACTGTTACAAGAGATCGGACACAAACCTTACATCAAAGACTGAAGGTTGCTTTGACAGCGGTCGTCATAACGCCTGTAGGGGCGCTGTGGCCTCGACGACACACGACACCTTTAGGTATTCTTGGCGTTCAAAGGGTTAAGTAATTGTTTTAATTTTTCGTTGCAGATTCTGAAGATTGGAATCGTCCTGGGACATCGGCTCAACCCACCGTTTTACCACCTAGAGAGGAGCCAGTACTTACAGTCAGGCAAGGTACAGTCTCTGCAGTAGAACTCCGTAACCCGATTAAAATAGTTATATTGCCTGCCTGCCTACGAAGCGGAAGGGTTCGAATCCCGGTGGGCAAATATTTAATAGCCTGAATATTTGTTTCTTAGTCTTGGATGTTTTCTATGTATGTATTTATCTATATAAGTATGCATATCGTCGTCTAGTACCCATAGTACAAGCTTTGCTTACAATTAGTTTGTCGATTTGTGTAAGATTGTCCCCAGAATGTTTATTTATTTTAAGTATTGTATTTATTTATTAAATCCCATAAAAAAGGCCAAGTCTCGAAACTCTTCCACCGTAAAAAGTTGTGAGATACTTGTTGATGTTGCAGATCCTGAAGATTGGAATCGTCCTGGGACATCGGCTCAACCCACCGTTTTACCACCTAGAGAGGAGCCAGTACTTACATTCAGCCGAGGTACAGTCTCTGCAGTAGAACTCCGTAACCCGATAAAAAAAAAAAATTGCCTGCCTCCCTACGAAGCGGAAGGGTTCGAATCCCGGTAAGGGCAAATGTTTATTTGATGAGCTTGAATATTTGTTTCTTAGTCTTGTATGTTTTCTATGTATGTATTTATATCTATTAAATCCCATAAATAACTACAACTTAGAAAAGTTGAAAAACCCCCGACATTTTCATTTCAAAATCCAATATCTCAAAAACGGCTTAACAGATTTTCATGAAACATGGCTAAGAACACTCGGAATCACATCAGCTTTCGTATAAAAAAAACCGCATTCAAATCGGTCTATCCGTTTGGGAACTACGATACCACAGACAGATCTACACAGATACACAGACACGTTAAACTTATTAAACCCCTCTCGGCCCTCTCTTTGCGTCGGAGGTTAAAAATAGGCCAAGTCTCGAAATTCTTCCACCGTAAAAAGTTGTGACATATTACGTGGAGCCAAGTCAGGTATTCTTATTAATGTTTATTTGCTTGCTAAATAAATTTCTGCAACTTGGAAATAATATTTTTGAACAAGCTTCTAAGAAAAAATATACATATTTGTTTGAGTCAAGTTGTACCAACTTTAAAACGGTACTGGACGTTCCAACGTTCGTACAAATTCGGGTGACGCAATCGCAACGTTTAGTTGGCGCTTATCGATGGAACAAAAGACAAACTGGTAACCACAGAACCCTACACTGTGCGTGGCACGGCACGCACTTGGGGAATGAAACCATAAAAACTAAAACAGTTCTGATTTGTCTTTGTTTTGTATCCTCTAGAGAGGAGTGGGACCGGTCTATCGCTCGGTGACGAGCCTGCGGATCAAGTTCCGAGAAGATCACCAGGTGCTGGTGTCAGGCAGCACGTGTCGCAGAGTCCCACGCCCTTACCACCCACGCCGCGTCGACGGCGAAGACGTCCGATGGTTTCGTCTCCTCTCCAGAGAAGGACTCGCACCCAGACCCAGTCAGATTTAGCGAGGCAAGCCTTTGTCAGGTCTGACTGTGATTGGCGCGCTTTTGAGCAGGAAGCAGAGCGGGAGAGAAGTAGGTTAAGGGAATTAGAAATAAGAAATCAAGAACGATGGTTGGATTTATTTGGTCAATTTTTAATACTAGGCAATAGAATCGTAGATGTGTTAGAGAAAAAATTGTAAATATTAATGTGTAAGGTCATCTGGGGCAAAAGCGACTATGAAGGCTAAGGTACGAGGGGAGGTACAAATATTCGTGGAATGAAGTAGGAGGTAAAATGGTACCAAACCTCTTTGCTTATGGTATGGGATAATATGAGAAGAAAATTATAAATGTCGATTCATAATCGTCATTTGTTTTGAAGATATCGCCCTTCAAACAAATTATTTCGGAATAAACGTAAGAGCCATCTACGGGGACCAGTGCCCTGCTTAAACTGATTTACAAGTGGCATGGCCACTTCAAACATGGCAGAGAGTCAATTGAAGACGACGATCGCCCAGGACGGCCGATTGAAGTCACATCGTCGGATATCGTTCAAATAGTTGAAAAACTCGTACAATACAATACAATACAAATACTCTTTATTGCACACCTCACACAAACAAAGCAGTTAAAAAGAGAAACAATTTGGAGACGCTCAAGCTTATTAAGCTGCTCCTCAGAAAGGTCGAGATAGGATACATCAGCGTAATCAAGAATAGGAAGAAGTATAGTTTGAGCAAGCGCAATTTTAGTTGCAGTAGGCAGAAAATTACGAAGCCGCCTGAGAGACCCCAGCAGCAAATATCTTCCTGCTCACTTCACTCACTTGAGGCACCCAAGACAAAGAGCGATCCATAATGATCCCAAGATTTTTCACTTGCATCGAATAATCAATCTGAATCCCATCAAAAAGTATTGGAGGGAGATTTACTAAATCAACTCTAGAAATCAGATTGCTGCTGCCAATAATAATGACTTGGAACCTCGCTGGGTTCACACTCAGACCATATCTTTGACTCCATTTCAGAATGCGTACCAAGTCATCATTAGTTCTTTCTATGGCAGAAGGGAGATTACCAAGCACGGACTGTGTATAAATCTGAAGATCATCTGCATAAAGGTGATAATGAGAGGAGATATTATGTGTGATGGAATTGATGAAGATAGAAAATAAGAGAGGAGATAGCACACCGCCCTGCGGAACGCCCGCCAGAGTACTACACCAAGAAGTACAAGAAGAATCCACCTTTATTCTTTGCCGACGACCATTTAAATAACTACGAAAGCAGTCAATTACTGCAGGAGATAAGTTAAGAGAGCGTAAAATAGCGAGCATAATGTCAAAATCGACAGTGTTGAAAGCATTGCTGAAATCCAACAAAGTTAAAACTGTAAGCTATCTGTCGTTCATCCCCAATTGGATGTCATCAGTGAAACTAATAATATGCTATCCGACCAATTCACTGCCGCGAAGACACACACATTATGTGTAAATTGTATTGTTTTTGTACTCCGTGTGTCTTTTGCGTAGTGAATAAATGCCTTCTTTCTTTCTTTCTTCTTTCTATGGCCGTCTACTTGCAAGTCTCCTAGCTAATTGATCCCGTAGCGCTCTGCCCATTAATAAATCACTAGCACCTTCATTCTCTGGCACCAACTCCTGTCGCTGAAACTCTGAAAATAAAGTAGAAACTTAGTATAGTACATTGTTGTAAAGGCTAGAAAGTAGGCAATAGATGGACGAGTGGGTTCTGAGTTATAGAGCATCATTTCCAAAGTGGTACCATTGCCCCCGGTCTACCCTAAACATTATAAATCACCGCGTGGAAAACTGTTGATGAGATAAAAATACTTTGTTAATTTGGCAAGAAGCTTCAAAAGATGGCGCCATTTGGTCTGAATTTCAAAATGGTACTTCACTTGCTATAACTTGTGTTTTTTTAAAGGAGTGATGTTGGATGCATGTTGTATCTGTACGAGTAAGTATACGTGTAATATCAAAGCATAGTAAAATCAAAGTTCTATTTCCATCAAGTAAGGAATAAAACCTTTATTTTAATACATGACTTGGACGTTGGACGACTATAGCTTGTTTGAGGCTTGAAGTTGACTTTTGGGACCCCATATACATATGTGTGAAAGATTTTTGAAATCGGCTTACTAGTTCTACCTACTTCTTGCATATATTACTTGCACACTCATAAACTTTTTTTCTTTACATCAAAAAATATTAGTGTAGACACAAATGTTACTTTATGATTTTGTAAGTCGGTTAATCTCCAAAGTATACATCTTATCCCGCGGATCCGCCTGCGTTCTGTGTACCTAATATGCGGGCGGGGCCGCCAAAGCAGCTACTTACTACATAATTATTATATTTTACTATAAATACCTTGATTTTGTGCAGATACCTCCCGTTCAGGATCTGGTACATTATACATTAGCGCAATGTTATGTAACACAGAACATGCTATGATAATTTGCGAACACTTTTGTGGACTATAATGTAATGTCCTGTCTCTGTGTACACAACGCCAACGGTTCTTCAACCGCCCGAAAGTATTTTCAATCAGAACTCTCGCAGATGTGTGTGCTCTATTGAATGTTTCTTCAATAGAGTTGGGAGTTGGATCTAAATATGGTGTCATTATCCATGGCCGTTGAGCATAACCGGAATCACCTTTTAAAACAAAAATATTTTTTTAGTTAACCCGTGTGGTGTCGGTTTAGAATTTCACCACCCCCTTTCTTCCCGTGGGTGTCGTAAAAGTAGACTAAGGGACCAGGGTTGAAGTGTGTTGTGGGCGATGGGCTAGCAACCTATCACTGCAATATCACATTTTGTCGATCTTTTATACCAACATTTATGCTAAAAGTGGCGCTGGAACATACGTTTCATGTGCTCTGCCTACCCCTTTTGGGAATAAAGGCGTGTATGTATGTATGTATGTAAAAATAAATGGTTGATTTCATTAGTATGAAATGGTTAATGTAAATAACATTACTATACTAAATATATTGTCTTACCTAAAAGCCAGACAATTTCTTGTTGTCTGTGCAAAGATTGCATATAACTATTAACATTGCTATTTTCCCATATGAAGGAATCATGGGCTGCACCTCCAAACTTAGCATTAACAGATAAAATTTTGCAGTTGTGGTCACATATCTGAAAAAATAAATTTAATTACAAGTGTTTCCTGGTGCTTTTAGATACCTATAGGTAAATTGTAGCAAGTAGGAACGCCACCCCACCTACTACCGTGGTATTGTGGCAGGTGGGATATTTTTATATTTTTTTTGAGTTATTACAGCGTATTAGTATCGCCATACAACGAGGGAATACGGCCAGCCTTCTGGGCACCTTGCCCGTTGACGGCGATTTATGCCCATTTTTTTTACCTGTAGGTTAAGTTTTATTATGTTTGTTTTTATTAATTGTCTTGAATAAATTAATACCACAACAAACCACCATTAATACCTTTAAACTAATGACATTAAACAAACTCCTTGAAATTAAATACGCAAAATGGAACGCATGTCCTGACAGCTGTCACTAGTATTAATGTTATTTTACCGTCAATTTAGGCTTCAGTTTATTTAAGAATTAATTTCTCTGAATTTATTTAGGATAATTTATGAAATAATTATTATACATGTATGCGCCTCCTCGCGGTGATGATTTTGGTGTGCTTGAAGTTGGGTTTCTGTGCTAGGAAGCTATTGAAATGTGTGTGTGAAGTTTGCCAACCATGTGTGTCTATCTTGGGATTGTTGAAGCTGTTGTACATTGTAGTGGCTACTGATGCGGCTTTAACTTAAGTATTTGGAGGGTCAATAATCTTTCCCCGCACCTCTCAACAGCCAGACTATGTTAGTTTATATGGAAATCGATTCAGAAAGACATGCCTACAATTTCAGCACAAATGTATGTAGCCTCAGCTACATACATTTTTCGCCGGTCGTCTTGGGAGCGCGGGGCCACTACGCTCAAGGCAAGCGCGCAGACGGATCGCGAGCCCACAGGCCCGTAAAGCTCGCAGCCTGCGGTGAAGATCAAGCACCCTCATGGCGCCATCGGCGCGACGCGCGCAAATACGATGCACAACAACGACCGCGTTGTTCATGTATTGCGTGAGGTCGTCCTTTTTGAAGACCATAGAGAGTTGTGGGTAGTGATTGTTTAGTTTAGATTGTAAATGAGTGCGTAACCTGGCCAGGTCAGTGTCGCGATGCACCGTCGCTTTCAGTAGTCATATTATGAGATCCCTGCGTTTACTTTAGTCAGTGAATGCCCGTGTGATTCGCGTTTAATATAAGTAGCAGCGCTCTGCAAGTGTGTTTAAGTATTCCGCTGAATACATACATTGCATGTGTCACAATCTGGCTTTTTATATAGCATCCCTGTAGGTCTCAATCCAAGACGGCTTATAAGAGCCAAGAGGGAGGACCCTTGAATATAATAGTTCAGTAGTTTGGTCCGACTGAAATCCGAGCAAGTTTTAGAAAGTAGTGTAGCACATACTATATATTTGAGTAACTACTACAACTCTAGCCCAATTCCACCTGGGTAGTAGGTGGGATGGCGTTCCTACCTGCTACAAAGTTTAAATGAGTAAGTAAGTATGTATATATACCATTTGTACATTCATTGAGTGATAGTGTTTTCTACAGAAATACAGGTGTTCCTCTTCTTTTGTGGGAGTGAATATTTTGAAGTGACTGCCATCAATGCATCCTAGCACCCCTGGGATACCATAATTACTGTAGAAACTGAAATGTTAAGAATACTTTGTCATCATCTGGGTCAATCAACTTTTTCTTGTTGTTATTCTGTCCCGGAAACCAAGAGCCAATACTAGCTTCGTAGGATTAAACTGACTATTAAAAATAGTTAAATCTAATACATACCCACGTTTAATGGCATCTTTTTCTTCTTGTGTGGTTGGGAATTTGATGAATATTTTTAAAATATTGGGGTGGTTCAAAGCAATTGTTACTTCTTGTAAATAGTTACTCATTGCTTTTTGTGAAAAATGGTGTGCCTTACCAGTGATACGCTGGTAACTACCTTGCGCATAAAATAGTAATGCACATAAAACCTGCAAGTTGTTTTATTTATTTATTTAGATATACAATTTAACAGCATTACAGCATATGCCAAGGCGCTGGTAAACTTAAACTATTTTTACGTCACACCTGGCCATAATGTGAGTTTTACCGCACGCAGCGCGTACGGTTAAACTCGCATTATGGCCAGGTGAAGACGTAAAATTGTGTACTCACCACGGGCAGTAAAAAAGAAAGCCCTCTATCGCATATTTATAACCCTCGCCTGCGGCTCGGGTCACAATTACCTGTGATTTCGGGCTTTCTTTCTTTTACAGCCCTTGGTAAGTAATGTCCTAAACATACATATACACAATAACAAACAAAGTTATACTTAGTAACAAATGATATTTAACCTTTTCAACGCCGAGAGCCACTAAAGTGGTCGAGTGCTGTCGTGCCCACCACGCCAACAACCCATAAAAAGGTCGGAGAGAAGCTGTACTTTGATCCTGAATAAAATCTATTATGAGCTGCTTTCCTTTCTTTTTACTGGCTTAAACTTTACATCAATACATGTTTTGTTCTTTATAAGAATTGACGAATTCTTGGACAGGTCAAAATGTGAAAATTTCGGGATTATTCTTCGGATATAATTTGACGCAATAATGTCAGTGTCCCATACGCCAATAGCCCATAAAGTGGTCGCTAGTGCTGTCGCCGGATCTGTTTAATTTACATTTGATTATTGTGAAAATATTGTTACTAAGATGTCTTTTCCAATATTTGTAACCCTAGTCTATTTTGTAACATTAATAAAATTAAATCATCGTCTTAGCATAAAAACCTACTGAAACAAAATTTAAGTCTATTACGATTTACTGACATTGATCTGTCGATACAAAAAATATATCTGTATAGCGTAACAGTCACTTCTCTATGATCGCGGGAAATCATAGTTCCTTATACGCCAACAACCACTTTAGAGGCTAGCCTATGACGTCATGGACGGTAAATAGTGTGTACTAGTGATGGCGTAGTGGTGTAAATAAGAAACCAAATTCGTAAAATGGAATTCGATTTATGTTTAAACAAACAGTATAACACAACATTCTGAGAAACTTGACGTATATACTCGTATGTTGGGAAGAAGTACTTGGTGTTTTCCGAAAATATCAAACGGAGCATTTGGCTCAAAATGAAAACGCACGATATTGTGTGTATAATAATCGGCAATCAAATATAAGAAAAATGCCCCAGTTCATTCCACCGGAAAATGTAGAAATAATTTGGGTTGCCGTGATGAATATCCTTGAAAAACATATTTACCGGTATTTTTCATTGTAATGAAATAAACTGTATAAGTAGGTATATGTTGTTTTATTTATTGAAAATTTTATCATTATCACGTCTATTTTATTTAAGAATATTTACTTGCTGTAGTCATACCTACTCATTTGACATACTTTGTATACCATTTCTTTCAAACGTCATCAAGGTCAGTGTAAGTAGAACAAAACAAAATTACTTACTGGTTAATAAATGTAATAATTCGTTTATGCCATAACTCGGGCGTGTTGCTGTTAGTAAAATAAGTTGTACTCACAGCAACACGCCCAAGTCACCATTTAAAGGACTTACGTCAATGTCAATAAGATTGCTTCAATGAGCACTCACTCTCGTACTACGATTAGTACGATTACCGAGGCTAGTAAATTTTATCGATAAATGTTTTGCACAGCACTACGAGATTCGTCATTTTTGATAAGGCAACAGCTCTTGGCGTGTGAATGATCACTTCATTCAAATATGAGAGCGTTGAAAAGGTTAAAAATGCATCTCACAGAATCTTTTAACAATAGGCAGAAGACGTGTAGGCAAACAAATCGCAATCCGGTGCATACAGAATTACTTTGTTAAGTAGCGCCTGCGCGTTGAAAACTGGTGAGTGCTCGTGCGAGCCGGCTCTTCCGCCAGGAGGCGGTGGCTGCGGCCACGGAGGTACTTGTCAGGAAAGAACAGAGAGCATATTCTCGTGTTCAAGTCGGAGCAATCTGACTCACCTTTCAGAATACGACAAGCAGTGGTCAAAAGTTCGATATTGCGCCTTTATAGTTAATAATTATCAAAAATAACACTAATATAGATGGCTAATAAATTTTATATTATGGAATGTAAGTACCTTTGATTCCAGCGATACTCTTTGCGAGGGTTCCAAATCCGTATGTTTTTTTAACAAGTCGCACAGGGTTTCGAAAGCTTCCTTGTTGAGCCTATATTCTTTAATAAAATTATTTTCACTTATATGCTGTAGTGGATTTCGCAGTATCATCTCCCTCATATCGGCTTGAAATGTTCCCTGTTCACGTCGTTCGTCTTGATATGCAGCCTTTGATAACATATCCCACGCTAAATAGTACCTTGCAGACATTGTTTAATTAAACGATTAAGAATTTTACTATGTCTTTACGCTCCGATTTGCTAGTGAAATAGATATAGTTAACTACAACCAATACGCTATTTTACGAAGGTAGGTAGGCGAATTTCTACGACATGGATACAAATTACAAACCGTTAGTCGTCGCCAGCGTTTAATTCGATACGTATTTTAATGTCAGACTCATACACGGCCGAGGCTGGTCGTACGGTCACGGACTTTAATTGTTGAGCCATTTAGAGCTCACTTTATACTGGACAATTCATAGCTTAACTATTAAAAACCAAAATGAGTTGACACCTAAATGGCTCAACAATTAAAGTCCTTGACCGTACGTCTAGACGTCTAGTATTTATTATCGTATACTAAATATATTTTTCATCACACTTGCTCGAAAATTGCTTCATAATGCGCAGACATACAGAGCTGTAATAGCCAGTGTTACGGCCACGGGCGTAATGGTTTTTTTCTTAAATTGTATCTGTCACTCATGCGGCAGTTACAAAGCAAAGAGGTTTTATATCAAATACGATGTCTCAAAACGTATTTATAAATAAATTTTAACTTAAATAACTACTTAAACATGTTTAACTGAATTATTTACAGATTTAATATGTAGTTATTTAGTGTCTATGTAAAATGTTTTTAAGTGTTTTCAAATCGTGGCTGTATACCGAAGGGTCTTTGCCATACGCGCCTCGCGTCAAATTCAACAAAATGGACGACTGACATGTTGCAGTTTTTATTACGATTTATATTACTTAATTTCATCTAAAATGTATTTGTTTCCTCGCAAATGTGATGAAAAACATTGTGTATAACACGGGCGTAAGAATATTGCAAACTCGAGTCATCAAAAGCCCTCCGCCTTCGGCATCGGGCAGCTGATAGACTCTTGTTCGCAATATTCCACTTAAGCCCCTCGTTAAACAATGTTGTGGCCAGATGAAGACGTAAAATTGTGTACTTACTACGGGCGGTAATTCGTAAAGCCCCAGATCGCATATTTATGGCCCTCACCTTCGGTTCGGGCCACAAACACCTGCGATCTTAGCATTAGTGTGAGACACTATAGAAAACACACATTACGTTGCACGTAGGGGAGATAGGGGAGCATTGGGCACTTTTTTACTTAAGCCTTAATAAAAATGCAATTTTTTAACAAAATCAACTTTTTACTCCTTATATTAGTAGCACATATATTTGGCTTCAATTATAACGAAGAACACTTATACAATTATAATCAGTCTCAAAATTGCAAGAGATTTTCTGAATACTGTCAAAAGTGCCCAAACCTCCCAATGGTCGGGAGGTTTGGACACCTCAATGGGAGGTTTGGGGACTGTATTAAATAGGCCACTTAATGGTAAATTACTTGAATATTAAATAATATAATCATAAAAACTTGCAATAAAATCAACAAACAATCAACTGTTTTAAACTATAAGTACTCAAAACAAAAAAATACTAAAGATTTAGTACTCAATACTCAGTATTCTTACTTCAGTAATAAAATTTATCTAAGATTCGGTATAACCCAGATGGGCTTATCAAAAGTATACTTAGAGCTGCCACGCTTGACCCATATCTTTGGGTTTGGCAATTTGGTTTTGATGTCTTTCAATGGGACACTTGATATATCTTCAATCTCTGGATACATAAATGTATTACGTATCTTACTCATACGCATAAATTTAATAGTTGCCATCGAGTGACGAACTTCTTCAAATTGAATATTTACACGCAATTTAAACCCGTCGAAATAATTTTCTTTTAACAGAACTTACTTTTTACAGCGATTGCCGAAACAAAAAATAGTGGCGGGAGCATTGGGCATGCCCAAACCTCCCTTTAAAATTAGTGCTCAATGCTCCCCACCCCTTCATTTCACAAATAAATTCAAATATGTTTTTTGTAGTCTAATGTTTTACCTTAATTTATACGTTAATATGAGCTTTCGTAAACACATAACTAGATGACAATACAGAAACTTACGGCTTTACGCAGATCACGTTGTTATTTCCTTCGAAATCACATCAAAATATTTACTTTTGCACGCACGAAACGGTCGACACCATGTGACACTGACAAATAATCAAAATGGCAGATGACATTAGCCTGAGCGGTGTTGGCAGTTAGTAAGCTAAACTACCACAGTATACAAAATTAAGTAACTTTCATACGACCCGAATTACAAGGTGGTGCCCGAACCTCCCGACTGCCCAATGCTCCCCTATCTCCCCTACGCACTATACCTCTTGCTCTAAGTGTTCCAATAAGAGAGAGACGGATAGTGCGAGAAAAATCGAGAGAGTTCGCGTGCCGTCGTGTGAGCGCCGTGCAGCACACAAAAATCGAGAGTGTGTCACGGCCGTCTCATGATAGACGTGCTGTCTCGCCCTATCTCATCGGTTAGTAACAATCTTGCAGTCCGCTTCGCAGGACCGTTTGAATGCGGCAATTTTCGCTTTCTTACTGTTAACTGGACACACTGAATGAAATTGTAGTTGCAAAACACCGGTTTAACAAAAATGATAAAATTACAGTGTAAATTATTAAAACAATATTCTTTAGTATATATTTTTTAATTTTCGTTTAAATTTATTTGAATGAAATTTGTGAGAAAAAAAACACTTGGCAGATCATGCCAATTCCATGGTCCAAATTGTGATTTTCATGCAATTAGTCAGGACAACTCGTTTGACAGTTGGATCAGCACCGCAACATGCATCCACACGATAACAATTAGTCAGATTCTGATGAAATGGGGCTGACAAATCATGTAATGTATATGCCCCATTATGCCGACACCCCACTGCGCTATGCGCTATTCGTTATTCGGCTTATGCGCCTGTATTCGACGCAGTGTGGACGGTTTATTCGTCTATATTTGCCTTATTCGCACGCATAACGCATAATGCGAGATAGGGCGAGACAGCACGTCTATTATGGGACAGCCGCGACATACTCTCGATTTTTCTCGCATTACACCTCTTGTTCTAAGTGTTCATATAAGAGAGAGACGGATAGTGCGAGAAAAATCAAGAGAGCTCGCGCACCGTCGCGTGATAGCCGTGCATCACACAAAAACCGAGAGTATGTCGCGGCCGTCTCATGATAGACGTGCTGGAAATTATTTCATAGGTATCCCCATCCCGCTTTATCTTACAGTATCATATAGCTCGTGCAGTCCGCAACGCAGGACCGTCTGGTGCTCGGTACAGGCTGTCAAAATTAACTTAACTTTGAAATAAAAACAGAAAACAGTGTTTGCTCTAGCGCATGTATTCCTATGTGATCTTAGAGGACTCTGATTTTATATGATTAATATTATATCGACTAGCACGACTCTCCGTTGTTATTCTTATTCTATCTACACCCGTTTAAAAAAAAATACGAAATATGAGAATTACACTGTAAAATCTTAAAACAATATTATGATATATATACACTATCCTACTCTTTCTTATTAGAACAAGAGATATCATCATCTGCATCTGCATGCAGGTAGAATATGTACGTACTTACTTAGCTTTAAGACCTTATGTTACCATATTCTGGCAAATAAATATTTGTATTTGTATTTGTATAGTGCGAGAAAAATCGAGAGTATGTCGCAGCCGTCGCTCGTCGCATGATAGACGTGCTGAATTGGTACAATTTGGCTCAAATCGCATTCGACAAATCACAAGATTCACAAGTGTTAATTCAATCATTTTCTGCGCTAGCCACACCACTCCGTGAGTTCCGTGAAGCGTCCATCGAGTAAACTATACGAACGATCGACTTGACGCGAGCGTCTCAGTAAACTTATAAGTGACTCAAGCTACCGACTGGATTTTTAGTTCTATAAGTGACCGCCAGGGGCGGTGTATCGATTCTTCATACTAATAATTTACGCAGACGCGATCGAGTCAAGTTAACGTGACTCAATGCAAACTCACACTAAAGGTACTGATTGATGATCAGACATCGATTACTCCTGCTTCGAACGAGATCTTAATAATGTTCATTGCGAAAACACCGCCGGTTTACGTGGTGGTGGTGTCAACGAAATGTTTGAAATATTGAACTTGAACCTGATATCCTTATTTAACTTAACGCGCATAACATTCCCTGGATTACCCATACGTTAAGGAAAATGACGAGTGTACGTAACGACGCCCACGTTAGTTATAATATAAGCAAATCCAGTCTGAAGTGCACAAAAAGTACTAAGTATAAAGACATGAAACATATTGTTATCGTGCCCTATATAATGAAAAACGGGCAAACTTTGCCCAAAAAATGAATCGTTACGTAACCAACTCCAACGTTCTATGGAAAAACCTTAATGACGTACTTGTCGACAGCTCCAAAGAGAAACAACTTCCATATGATTGCAATAATCCTACCAGTATTAAGTTTCAATTAGTAACCTCACTTTTTATGAATTTTGGGTTTGGTCGTTTTGGTCCCTCAGTTTTACATTAAAACCTGTCTCGGAAATTCAAGTTTCTACGATTATGAAGACCTCAAAATCTAATGCTGAAGGCATTGATGAAGTGACTTTAGATATGGACGTACGGCCGTGCCGCTGTATTGCTCGACTTGGCGGGGCCACTACCGTGCCCCCAGATAACAGTGGTGTCCAAAATCTCACATCCCACAAATCCCTATAGGTTTTTCTCCTCCTTGAAGATATCTCTTCCAAATAAAGATACAGCTTATCTGCTACTTGTATCATCATAGAGATAAAATAGGTTTATTTAATACGCTGATTTATGGTTAAAAACTTTCTAGTCGGTCGGTCTTTCTATTCGGTTTTGCTCAAAGTAATAATTAAAGAGTATTTGGAAGCCTTCCATATTTGAATGCTTACTAACTTCTTTTTCAGGACCAGCGTCAAACACTTAGCACAGATGTAGAACAAGTATTCCACCAAGTCACTAAATACGAAAAGCAGGCTACTCTTAAAAAGCTTATCGAGAATAATGGTAACTACCTACCTATAGTTTTGAATGGTTTAGAAAATATTCGTAAACTGCAGAATTTTATTTGACTAATTTGCTTTTATTTTAGATCGTAAACGCATCCTTGTGTTTGTTCAAACGGCGCGCACAGCAGATTTCATCGCCGCCATGCTCTCGGAGCAGCAGATGCTGACTTCCTCCATACACGGGGACCGCATGCAGCGCGAGATAAGGTTGGCGCTGCAGAACTTTAAGAGCGGAGCTCACTTGATCTTGGTGGCGACGGGGGCTGCCCGCGGATTAGGTACCTCTACCTCATATCGATGCTTATCTAAAACAACTCTGTATCTCAAAAACTGTGTTTTTTCAGGGCAGAGGTTTAAAAAAAACACAAAAAAGATATTGTTATATTTTTTTATTAAGATAACCAATTTAAAATCTTCTTTTAGTCACAGTTTCCTATGTCATCCAGTTATTTAAACCCAAGAAAATAAAAAGAAAACAACAAAAAACTACACAAAAAAAACTCAAAAATGTACTACAGTTTAGAGTTGTGACACGATATTTATATACTTTGGATAAGTTTTTATGTGTACTAACGTCTCAATAGAAAATAATTCGAAAAAATATTTTTTTCTTATGAATAATAGTGTATTATTTGTCTTTACGACAAACGTATATCTAAAATATTAAAAGAATACTGACTTATTTTGCTTTGTTTCTCAAATATTCTTTTTTAATATGGACAATAATGGCCTTAAACGACATACCTCACAATAATACTTAAACTATATAGACAATAACGGTATAGTTTAGTTTACAACACTTGGTATGGATGTAAATTAGTAACTCTTTTTTAAAGATTCAAAGATAATATATTATTATGGACTTTAAGGCTCCATAAAAATGTTTTGCACGCCTGCACGCAGGCTGAATGCACTGGACGATTATGTTGTATTTTTAAGAACTATGTAACTGCATTCCGAGCAAAATAAAAATCTTTGAATCTTTGAAATCTTTGAACCTCGTGGGGGGCCTAGCTACGATGCGCCATCCGGCGGCCATCGGTTCTACGTGCAATGTGCCCAGCCCATTGCCACTTAAGTTTAGCGATTTAGAGGGCTATATCGGTTACTTTGGTTTTGCTGCGGTAGCCTCATTTCTGATGCGATTGCGCAGAGAAACTCCCAGCATAGCCCTCTCCATTGCTTTTTGGGTGACTTTGAGCCTTCTTATGAGGTAACCGTCTACGTTTCCGTGTCATACGTCATCACACAGTGACGTAGTGGCAACACACACTGGTCAAAGACTCTCGTCTTGAGACATTGCGAAGTATTGGACGAAAAGATGTGCCGTAGGTTCCCGAATGCTGCCCAGCCGAGTCGGACTCTTACTCAAAGTTGGACCTATCTAACTTGAAAGTCTGAAGAAGTCTTGAAAGTGTCCGATTGACATGATTTTTGTCTTATCCATGTTTATCCTGAGACCGACTCGCTCGGAGGCTTTCTGAGGTCATCGAGCATAGTACTCAAGTCTTCCATGGTCTCAGCCAAGACTACTATATCATCAGCAAACCAAAGGTGATTGATGTACTCGCCGTTGATGTTGATGCCTAGCCTTCTCCAGTCTAGAGTCTTGAAAACGTCCTCCATTGCAGCGGTGTACAGTTTTGGGGAAATAACATTCACTTGCCTAACACGCCGCTGAAGCGGAATACTTTTCAAGCTCCAATCCTGGAGTGGGACTGACATAGTGACGTTCTCGTACAAACACTTTAGTACTTCGATATAGCGGCAGTCATCTTTTGAACGCTGGAGAGACTGTAGTACAGCCCAGGTTTCGATCGAATCGAAACCTTTCTCCATGAACGCTAAGCAAAGAGGCAAGTTTTACTTTCCAGTCTTTTGTATAACCTGGCGGAGCGTATGAATGTGGTCTACGGTACTAAAACCTCTTCGAAAACCGGCTTTTTCGGGAGGCTGGAAGTCACTAAGCCTGCATGCGAGGCGATTTGTAATGACTCTTGAAAACAGCTTGTAAACATGGCTCAGAAGTGAGATGGGTCGGTAATTCTTCAGCAGGGTTTTGTTCCCCTTTTTGAACAACAGCACCCCTAACCTCTGTTCCACGCCTTTGGCGTTCTCCCTTCCACTAGGACGGTGTCGAACAACTTCTGAGGGGTCGTAAGGATCGGTTTTCTACCCGCCGTCATGAGTTTGGCTGTAATTCCGTCTTCACCTTGTGCCTTGCTGTTCTTAAGCTGTTTCAGAACCATTCTAATCTCGGACAGGCTGATGTCCGGGATGTCGTCGGTAAAGTGTCGGGTTGGTCTAGCTAGGGTCTTTTGCCAGACCAACTTCGGGTCTGCGAGTTGACGTGTATAATCGTATAGAAACGCACTCACTCAAAAGCTCAGGTTTGGAAAAAACGACTCTCCAGTCCTCAGTTTTTTACCTTGCGAGCTGGCTCTGCCCAATAGACTCGATCGAGATCTCGCGCGAACACATTAGAGCCCTTATTTCTCTCAATGGCCTCTTCAATACGGTTCGTAGTGAATTGGCGCAGATCGCGGGTAAGGGACTTGGAGATTCTGTTTATTTCGCTGCCGGTATAAAGTCGCATCGTTTGAAGACTGCAGAATCATTTGACTCCTTTCCTTCATGAGCTTCTGAGTGGAGCTAGAGAGCCTTTTAGTTCTGTTGAACTGAAGAACATAGACCCAGTGGCACGAACAGGTTCCACAAAACATAGGCAATGGAAACGGTTTTGGAGTTCCAGCTGAAAGCTCTCGGGGTCACCCAAAGGGCAATGGAGAGGGCTATGCTGGGAGTTTCTCTGCGCGATCGCATCAGAAATGAGGCTACCCGCAGCAAAACCAAAGCAGATTTCGGATATTTTTTCCAGTTCGCGTGTTCATTTCTATAACCAAAGTATAATATAGTCAACTGAAAGAGTTACTGATTCTTTGACAAAAATAGTGTCCATAATAAAAATATAATAGTTATTGTTATTATACCACTTTTTATACAAAAAAGAGACGCACACGAGTAATTGAAGTCCCCATGTACATGGAGCATGTAGTAGGTATGTATCTTATACTTATCTTATTTGATAAGTATTACAAAATAAATAAATATTAGAGGTTTATAATATCTTACACAAATCGAACTAGTTAAGTTCAATAAGGCTTGTGTTGTATATTATTATTTTAATTGATATGAATACATAGATACCTTTTTTGGAATACATATAACATCTAAATAAGTTTATCATCGTGCTGCTTATCTATTTATAGTGGCTTTTCTCGTTTTGAATCAAGAAACTAAATGCATATTTATGATGAACATAGTCCAAATTCGTATAGTATACCAATAATGAAGTAAATCTTATGTAGTATAGGGGCTTATTTTGCTTACATGAACAAGCCAACTTTCATTATTTTCGTGAATACTCGTTTATTTGTTGTTAAGTCAAAACATCGGTACTTACTGTTTAACGGAAAGTGTCCCATCCACGAATAATCCTATATTGCACAAAAATTCGCTAGTGTTCCACTGAGCTATTTCGCGTAATGCCGCTGTTGTACAAACAAATTGATGTGTTTTAACGAATTATTTGGGGATGTGCCGGTAGTCAACAAAAAAACGTGGTGACGGCGTCGATCGCTATGGCTCATCTGGCCTACGGACGGTCTTCCAGATAAAATGACGTCGACACCCCACCAATGGCATAACGGCACAATGCTGCCACGGTGGCAATTTTTTGAATTAGAACACGGGAGTCTTAGTCACGATAAACTTTAACGTGTTCTGCGTCTAGTCTTATACTTAGTAGCAAAACGGATTATTTCGCGATACCGACTTGTTTTAGATAAGCGTCGATATATAACTCGTAGACCCCGCGGCCCAGTCTGCATTCCATTATCCCGCCGAACGTCGAAATAAACAAACAACGTGTTTATTTAGCAGACCATTTTACTTAGTATATAATATACTTATTAAGAAGTTTTTGGTTGCGGTGGCTATTGGGAGATCTATAAGCCTGTTCTCTTCGCTCTCTCAGTAACCAAATTTTTCGTCAATGTCAAACATTTTTGTTCCTTTACTTTTGTTCCATATAAGAGGGGGGGGGGGGGGGGGGGAGGTTTAGATAGAACCTGCCTCGCTCGTCCAGTGCGTGTACGATTGAGGCCGCACGTAGGATTGAGATGAATGGAGAATCTAAAGCGTCCAGGAGTACCTTTATTTGGGCCAAATATTTTCCTTCCAGACGCGAAAGGAGAAGGAAGTCGAAAGACGGACTGAAAACGCTTGAAACATCTCATGAAGGGTGATCTTCCTATTTCACTTAAGCGGAGACTCATGGACATGTGCAATTGTGCATAGTACCGATTCTCATCTACGGTGCACAGACTTGGTCTTTGACGTTATCTCAGAAGTCCAAACTCGGGGTTTGCCAGCGGGCTATGGAGCGCACGCAGCATATTAGGTGTAAAATTTATGGACCGTATCCGGAACACCACGCTGCGCTCTAAGACGCAAATAATCGACTTAGCTCGGAAAGCGGCTAAGTTGAAGTGGGACTGGGCTGGTCATGTCTGCCGCATGCCAAGTGAGCTGTGGGCCAAGACCGCCACTGAATGGCAGCCCGACAACTCAAAACGGAGACGCGGCAGACCTCGCCGGCGATGGCGGGACGAGATAGACTCCTTTTTAAAGGATTGGCCAGAGGCTGCTCGGAATCGGGATGCCTGGAAACGGAGGGGGGAGGCCTTTGCCCAGCAGTGGGACACCATAGCCTCCTAATAATAATAATATAATAACTTTTGTTACTTTATTTTATTTCTTATAAGACTTCACTAACAAAATATGGATCACGGTCTGAATCAAGACTTTTTTTATTAAGATTCTTTTGTATAATTTTTTTTTGTTTATAGATATCAAGAACGTCGATATCGTTGTAAACTACGATCTTCCCAAGAGCATAGGCGAGTATGTCCATAGTATCGGGCGCACAGGCCGCGTCGGAAATCGTGGCATGGCTGTTTCCTTCTTTGATGGCGACGAAGTAAGGCTCGTTCGTAGAATATTAATATCTACTGTAATATAGCCGGATGGAATCAATCCTCATTTCGAGTTTTAAATATTCCAGGATGCTGCGTTAGTCGCGGACCTGGCCAAGATATTGCGTCAAGCTGATCAGGCCATCCCAGACTTCCTGGAAGGCGGAGGCACCGCCACATACCGGGGCAACAAATATGGTGGCAGCGATGTCCGAGTAAGTTAACATAACTTGCAAAGTCTTAAGGTGCGTACGAATTAGAGCAGCCTCGGGTTGAGGCACGCACGGCTCACCTATATTGCTCTAATTCGTACGCGCTCACGCGCTGTGAGATCTAGGCGGCTGCCTAGGGGCGGTCTTGTGACCGTGCTCAAAGGCGCCTCATTGTGCGTGCCTCGCGTAAGTAATTTGGACGTGTATCCGAGCGTGTCGCGGACAAAACGATGTAATTTGGTGAAGTAAATGTGCACTAATTACGATTTTTGTACAACAGTTTCATCCACCACGGAGGCGATTTTGTCTTCTTTTTGGTAATAATTCGGTGAAATACGACAAACGCAGCCGCGGCTGTCTTGAGAGCGCTCTCTGAAGGGATGTTTTGAGCCTTTCACTCCAATGTAAAGGTCGGCCTTTGGCCTTGCTGCCACCTGGGGATAGTAAGTGTCCGTGAGGGCTCGCCCTCAGGCCTTCGGCCCTCAGGCTCGCATTGGGAGCGCTTTATTAAAGCTTGATTTGTACCTTTTGATTGTTAAGTACCAAAAGCTCGGCCTTTGGCCTCGCTTGCCTGGCCGCTCGCCTTCGGTACTTTGGTCTCCGGTTTCGCTCGCAAGACACCTGGGGATAGTATCCTTGGTGGCTTACCCACGGGCCTTCAGCCCCCAAGCTCGCATAGCGACCGCTCTCTAAAAGCATGCTTAGGGCCTCACATTCCTTCAAAAAGCTCAGCCTTCGGCTTCGCTTGCCTCCCCGTTTACCTTCAGGATTTCGGCCCTCAGGTTTCGCTTGCAAGTTACTCGGAGATAACGAGTATCCGTGGGGGCTCGGCCTCGGGCTTTAGGCCCTCGAGCTCGCATTGAGACCGCTTTCTGAAGGATTGCTTAGGCCTTTAATTCCAATGAAACTGCACTTTGGCCTTAGGTCTCGCTTGCAAGACACCTGGGGATAGTGAGTGTCCGTGGGGCTCGCCCTCGGGCCTTCAGACCTGGGGCTCGGTCCCTAAAAGGGTAGGTACTTTGGGCATCTATATAATAGCTGTTGCCCGCGACTTCGTCAGCGTAGAACTTGTAACCGTCTTAGAAAAATGATTGCTATTAAATTATATGCTATGTCTGGTGAGCAATAAAGAATATTTGTATTTGTAAATTATTGTGGACGGAACCTTAATTATCGCTGACCCAAACAAAGTTGTACCATCTTAAGGGATGATTTCCGAGATAAAAAAACGATCCTATATCCTTCCAAGGGTCTCAAATTATCTGTACGAAAAATTTCATCTAAATCCGTTCAGAGATTAAACGTAAAAGGTAACAGTGCGATGAGTTCATTAGTTTAATTTGCAAAATTTCTATTGAAAATTCCGTTTTAACAAATATAATATAAAGATAAAAAATATCAACATTTCTGCTTAAATTGTATATTTTTTCATAGTGTATTAAAGAAAGCTACCATTATCTACTGGAAATTTTTGCCTAAATCCGTCCAGTAGTTTTATTCACGTTAGTTCGGGCTACCTACTGTATAGTTTTAAAAGCAAACTTATATCGAATGCTAAAAGACCTAGATTTAACGGTTCCCCATTTAACGGTGCTAGAGAATTAATTATTTTGATTGAGTATCCAAAATAAACTTTTTCAATTAATAAAATAATCCGCAAGATAAATAAAACAGTACCTTTTTTTCGGTTTTAGGAGCATCGCAGTTCGAGTCTAACTTAGCCTACATAAGTCATAAGTCAAATCATTCATAAACTATAAAAATTGTGTTTGAAAATCCTAAAAATAATTACATTACAATTCTAAACATAATTAAATATCTACAAACTCAATAATACGTACTTAAAGTTAAAACATTGCGTCTACCTACAGTATTACTTATGCTGACAAAACTCATGAACCGAATAAAAACACTTCCTCAATAAAAAGGCCTTTAATTTATTTTTAATATATTTAAACCTGTAATTGCCTTCAACTCAGGGGGTAGCTTATTAAAAAGAGCGACATTTCTGGTAGCTATTCGGTTCTGTAAGGGTCGTGGTTCTAACTGAACCTAACCTACTTTTCTGCTAGCAGTCGGATTATGTATTTTGAGTAATGAATGGCTTACCATATATGTAGTATATTTATGATTATGACCTAAGAATTCCCTTACTTCAAGTATTACTTGTTCCTCATACATACTTCCAACCCTTTTTAACCACCTTAGAGGATGAATTTTAAGGAACTAAGTTAGTTTCCTAGTCTTTGACCGAAGTTACAGATCCCTTACTTTAAAATTGTCTTGTTCCCCGTACGAACATCCAACTCCTTTTAACCCATTTAGGGGATGATTTTTTTAAGACCCTTATGTAATCAATTTCAAACAATCTAAAACAGAAGTTACAAATCTCTTAATTTTAAAAATGTTTTGCTGTCCATACAAACTTTGAACCCACTTTAACTCCTATTAGGGGATGAATTTAAAAAACTCTGAAATCAGTTTTGTAGACCGAAGTTACAAATCTCTTACCATAACATTGTCTTAGTCTCCATATAAACTTTTAACCCCTTAACATGTAAACTTTAATGTAGGTACCTAGTTAATTCTATTATGTATAATGTACTCATACAATTTAGAGTCTAACATTTTCATAAACTTGCCCCCCCCCCCCCCCCCCCGAACGCTTTTAGGGGATGAATTTCAGAAATCGCCGTAGGTACTCAGCATGTTTGACTATATAAAAGGAGGCTATGCTCTAAGTTTCAACTCTCATATTATGTCTCCTAGAAGACATAATATGAGAGTTTTTCACAATTACGAGTTTTAGGCCGACAGGTGGGTTTTCTAAAAAAAAATCTAAAAACTCGAATAACTTGCAAACCAATGAGTTTTGACCCCCGGTTGACTGAATCTGGATCATCTGGATCTAGATCATTGCAAATGAGCTATAGAATAACCCCTTTCAAGGAATACGTCGAATTTCCCGTCACCCTGTATATGGCCTTTGCACCCCCTAGGGAATGAATTTTGATGAAAACACTATCAATTATATGGTTTATAAATAAAGAACGTAGGTACATACGAACTTTCATATTTCTAAGTTTTTAAAAGAACGTCTTCTCGGTACAACTCCTATTTCACCCCTTTAGGAAATAAAAGAAAAAAATATATATTTCCGGATAGATCTACATATTATAAAAGAAACCTGCTGTCCTGCTTTCATGTTTCTAGCCACAGTTTATCATTAAAAACTTATGTGAACTTTCAACCCTTATCTTATCCCCTTCAAGGGATCAATTAGAAGAAAATCCCATATCAATGTTTTTGACTGTACATAAGCTGGAGCTTGTGACAGTTGTGACCGAAGTTTTAAATGGCTTACTTTAAAAACGACATGTTTCCCATACAAACTTTCAACTCTTATTTAACCCCCTTAGGGAATGAATTTTAATAACAACGCTAAATCATTTGTTTTGCTTTTTAGTAAGAAACCTCATACAAAGATTCAAGTTTATAACTTTCCAAATGAATGATTTCCATACAATGGTTCGAACCCTATTTCATCCCCTTAAGGGTTGAATTTCGAAAAATCCTTTCTTAGTACACGTCCATACGTACCTACTGTAGCTAAAGAATATATGTTCCAAATTTCATGCTTATATCGTTAGCGGTTTAGGCTGTGCGCTGTCTGTCAATAGATTTAGTAACGCAAGAGTTTTATTATATATATATATAATATAGATTATTGACGACCAAGTTTATGAGGGTGTTTTATTTGTGTGTTAGATTCGAAGGGAATTTGAACTGTTACACGCACAATCTATGGAAATGAAATCTTTATTTTCAGTCAGTATTAGGTATGCATACCTATGGTTAAACATAAGAATATCATGTAAAATATAATTTATACGCGTACGAAGGTGCGGGCAGAAGCTAGTCATTAATATAAATGTATAATTTCTTAAGCAGCATTACCTGTTTAATCCAAAATTTATTAGCTAAGTACTTTGTCTAAATGGGATCTAATAATCACATAATTAGGTAGGTAATGAGTAATTCGTGAAAGTCGAAATGAATATAGTTACCTATTAATCCTACTAATATTTACTTATAAATGCGAAAGTTTGGATGTTTAGATGTTTGTTACTCAATCACGATTAAACGGCTCAACCGATTTGAATGAAATTTCGCACGAAGATACCTAGTTTATAGCCTGGATTAAAAAATATGAGTTATTTATATGAAATAATTGGAGCCAATAATGTAAGTATAAGTATATGTGTGTATGTACCTTGTCTGAAATAAATATTTTATTGTTATTATTATTATTATAAGAATAAGAATATTTTATTTGTAGAAAATGGGTGTAAAAAAAACCGGCCAAGTGCGTGTCGGGCCACGCGCAGTGTAGGGTTCCGTAGTTGCGTGTCTGTCTTAGTTACATCGACGTGCGGTGCGGTTGCGTCGGCCGAATTTGTACGTAAATTGGCCTTTCCAAGTACACATTAAGTTGGTCGACTATTACTCGGTAACTACTTATACCTACTTGTCCGTGATAGTTTTCCTTTTAAATTCATTATATATGTACTAAGTACCACCACGATTTTTTTCACATCCCCAGTAGGTAGTAGCCATTTAGCAGGCCGGGAGGGGGGACACATTCGCAAACAAATAACTGATTTGAAAAATGGTTTTAGGAAACCCATAATATTTTTGAACGAGCTATCCAACAATACCTACCCTGAGCTTACTATGGGACTAGGTCGATTTGTGTAAGATTGTCCCTAATATTTATTATTATTTATTAATACCCCACACTACGTGTTTAACGAAAAATAAAATGACATTCCCGCCTTAGCTGTAGGGGAGCTACCCTAAAAATTTTTTTTTTCAACATTTTATTGTACTGTTTTGTTGGCGTAATTGATTTATACAAATAACTTTATTTACCAAGGCTGCATTACAAACATGAGTTTTACAAATTAGTGTGGCAAATAGAGTATCAGTGGTCCTCACACCAGGTCGAGCCTGTGTCGTGAGAACCGAATACCCATGCCGAGTTACAGTTTTCTAGTAGTAATGGTTACTGAGCTAAGCTGAGGACGGACGGACGGACATGGCAAAACTATAAGGGTTCCTTGTTGACTACGGAACCCTAAAAAGGTCTTATAATTATAAAATAGTTTGGCGTCTCCATTTTCAGCCTGAGGCACAGACATACAAATCTATAGTATCTTAGCTACCTACTTACGATTAAAACTTTAAACATTATTATAGTTCACGGGTGTTACAAATTGTTCCGAATTGCCATAATACATTTTGTCAAGACATCATCAGGCATATAATTTACTTTTAAACTGGGGCAAGTCTAGTTCCTTCAGCTCTTTAGGTAGGTAGTAATCAATTTTGGTGCACATGCATACAATGTTTTTATTGACAAGGGCAGATGTTGTTCTCGGACAATTTAAGTTTGACTTATCTCGAGTATTGTACCTTCTTTGAGGTAGACGCAACACTAGAAAATGAACTTTTAAATTGGATTTTACAAATATGCTCACATCGTAATTGTACAGAGAATTTATTATAGTGTTAATATATATATTTTTTTAATCTGTCGACATGAGTTCTGAGACTTTCGGGACGTTTGTGCTGTTACCCCATAAAATTATAACATATCCAAGATTCGACATCACATAGCCATGGAATGCCAGAAGGGCTGTTTTTTGACATTTGATTGCTTTAAGCCGTCTGAGAGCAAAAACAAACCTGCTAAGCTTATCAATGAGATTATCTGCGTGTTCTTTCCAATTATTGTGACAATCTACAATTTACTCCTAACCACTCACTTGCTTGTGGCAACCACAGTTGCCAATTTCGCGCACCCCTAAACTGATGGTGTGGTTGCCAAGCGAAGTATGGGCTTCTTTGACAAAGAAAAGTTTAAAGCAGTTTAGGCTACCTTTTTTAAAATCCGAAAGCAAGTGAGTGGGAATTAGTACATTACGTACCTAGGGCGGTGAATTCGTGAATGTCCCAGATCGCAGGTGTTTGTGGCCCGAACCGAAGGTGAGGATTTACACAAGTTTTGTTAAGCGCCACGTTTGGTTCTGACTCATAGGATAAACGGTCATCGCCTCTTACAACCGAAGAACAGTCATAAGCAAAAAGTGCAATTTTATGTTTGGTGATGTCAGGTAAAATCATTAATGTAAACTAGGAAAAGCAGGGGTACTAAAATGCTTCCCTGTGGTATACCATATCTAACATTGCTGAAATCAGATCTATGAGTCTTGGACTGTTTTTGTTTTATGATAGAAACTAGTTATTTCAGTTCACTGCAATCTATTCAGTATATAAGATTTGTACCATTCATAGGCATTGTTACCACTTACCCCTAAACTGTATAATTTAGACAGTAGGTAGTAACTTGTGTGAAACTCTATCGATATCGATATCGTATTATAGCTACATTTATAAAACGCATAGAGGGTATTAACCTGTTGGTACCTGTACGAGTATTAAATACTAGTGGCTCTGTGAGCTGTAAAACCTGCGAGCCAGTCTTTAAAACTTTTTTTTTTAATATTCCTAAAACTGTATTGACAAAAAAAAAACAACATCGAACCAGCACGTCTATCATGGGACGGCTAATTGTTCTAAGTGTTCTAATAAGAGAGTGACGGATAAGTAGTGCGAGAAAAATCGTGAGAGCTTGCGAGCCGTCGCGTGGTAGTGGTCGCGTAAATGCGACCTGCAGAGGCCGGACAGCCAGACAGCGGGACATTCGAACATACGAAAGAATGTTGACCCAAGCTGAAACGGCGGCAGAAGCCAATTTTGATCAGGTACCTATACTACATTAATTAATAGGATTCGATTGTTAAATATGTATATGTGGTGCTGTTACAAAGATAAGGTAGCAAGAATTGTGTCAATCATTGGATAAGGCCTATATCCAACAGTGGATGTATTTTATGTGATGATCTAATGACGAAGGTAGTCATAAACTTGTTGATAGCGATAAGACCTCCTATTGTCTTCCGTTGTACTCCTAGTGTAAGGTCCATATCTATACTAATATTATAAATTCGAAAGTGTGTCTAGACAGACGTTTGTCTGTATGGTCTGTTACGACTTCACGCTTAAACCGCTGAAACAATTTATATGAAATTTGGTAAACTTATATGTAGATAGTTGGACTCCCGGGAAAGGACAAAGAATAGTTTTTATCCCGGGAATCATCCTCTAAGGGGGTAAAATGGGGGATGAAAGTTTGTATGGAGCTACGATATAAGTGAGCTCCTCGCGGCTGGAAGACGGATTCCAAATATATGGCTGTCCACATGTTGTTTTTCTTGTTGGATAATAAAGAACATTTTCTCAAACATGCAATGAAATATTGTCGTTGTGTTCTTCATAATGGGCTTCGAAGTGTCAGTTTCGGGCGCAGCGAGACGAGAGACACGTAACGGCATTTCATACAAAATTGGAGGCCTACGCATGCAAGATGGTCTTTTTTAATTTCTATTCCACAATTTGTGGCACGGGATCACGGCGATCAGCCATGAAAACTAAAGTTTGATTTATTTCATTGCATGTTTGTGAAAAGCATACATACCTCGGCGTGAAAAGGGGTTGCCAGCCTCCTAACTATCCGACCTCGCTACGCTGGGCCGTCTACATGTCTACAGGCAACCCCTTACTTCCCGGCCTCTGTAGTAAGTAATGTACTATTGTATTGTTTCAGACGGAGCGCAAGCCCTGTCCAAACGCAGGTATCGGCTGCAGGCTGCATTTTGACTCTGAGCAGATGAAGCAACACCTGAAGGAGTGCCTGTTCAGGGATGTGCCGTGCCCGCTGAATGGAGTCTCCGGGAACTGTTCCTGGAAAGGTAACCCTGGAAATACCATAAGTTTTAGAATTAAAGAACCTGCTGTAGTCTATCAACTCAACGGATACCTAACTGCATAACTCAAAGACGGCGCGCGAGCTCTGAGGGCCTACCGCGAAACGAAAACGAACTTCGTGTATCCTCTCTGCCGCACTTGCTAGTTCAAGCGACAGAGAGGGAGATACTCGTTTTCATTTCGCTGTAGCCCCTCTGTCGCGGCGAGATAGCCTATCCGTCTCTTTCTATTCTAAGTGTTCTCATTATAAAGCGAACGCTACGACGAATAGTCTATCTCGCCGCCACCGAGCTCGCGCTCGCTGTCTTGTGCTAACCGTGCCGAATCCCATAAGTTTCTGTCTTTTTTAGAGACAAGTCATTCAAACTTACTACTGTATCATCATCAATTAGTTGTCAAGACGATTGTAAACAGTCCAACTAAACAGAATGCTTAGCATCTGTAATTTAGGAGTTCTATGGCCACGTCCATTCATCAGATCAGCTCGATTAATACTATAATAAGTATTACTAGGTACCTACATATCGATATTATAAAAATATACACGTAAAGCTGCTGCGCCATGTTTTCGTGGTGTTTTTAAATGTCAAACATGTTTTTATAACAATATTTGTTTGCCGAAATTTTGAAGAAGTTTGTTTGACAGATAACATGTTTGACGTTTGAATACATCAAAAACGGCAATGTCGCGCCGAACGTCCCGCACGCCCACAGGCTTAAAGCTGGTTTTCCACCAGGGGGGCGAGACGAGACGAGGCGAGACGAGAATTGAATTTCGTAAGGGACTTAACTACTACTGTAGCACAAATATGTAATGTTCGTGCAAAAAAGGCAGCAGAGTCGTAAAGCAGGTAGCGAGCGTCATCCGCCGCTCGCTGGGGCCCGGCCAGACGCTGTTTTTTCAACATGAATGGACTTCGCGCGCAATTGTTCTGCGCGCCAAAACAAAGCACTTGACAACCAGGCGACGCCACGCTATGGATAGCGTCGCCTCGATGTCACGTAGGCACCCACGCCGTCAAGGGGTATAAAAGGCCAGACGGGTCACGGGTCAAGACAATTGACATCCCAGTCGCCTCCAAGCTAACACCTTGCTCTATACAAAGCAGTCCTGGTCACGCATTGCATAAACCCTCTATGGTAGCGATTCCGACCGCAAACTGTCTTACATAGTGAAGGGGGTAAGCCGCCTCCTTACTTAGTACGGACCAAGCCCCGTCCCGATCACACATTGCATAAACCCTCTATGGTAGCAATTCTGATCATAAGCGGTGCAATCCGGAATAAGTACGGTGGAAGCCTAGCGCGGAGCGTAACTCGTCCCGTTTGTCCAGAAGCCCGTCAAATAGATTCCGTAATCGTATAAACGTAATTGTGAGCCTTGTGAACATATTGTTAAGTGAACGAACTTCCGTATAACTAACTGAATATTGTGAACATTAATTAGTGAACGAACCTTTGTGCAAATAAATAAATCTTACTGGAATCGTTGTTTGTTGTTCTGTTAGCCAGGCCCGAATCCACCTTCATCTTACAAGAGTGCCGACCTATTGGAATCTCAACCCAATTGGTCTGTGCTCTATAGAAAAGGGTGCGTTACCATCACACGTAACCACAATTTTTCTACAACTGGCGCCCAACTAAGTGGCCCTGGCTAACGAACCTAGAACACGAGCGCAGCACAAAGTAACGAAGATGTCCATCAACATGACCGAGGAGCAGCTGCAGAGGATAATCGCAGCCTTAACCCCGGCGAGTAAGAAGGGATCATTCGCACAGTGCAACGCGACATACGACGGAAGCGGCGGCAGCGAAACAGTGGAAACGTTTATATCAGCGGTGAATGTGTATAAGAAACTGGAAGACATCGAGGACGAGAACGCGCTAGAAGGCCTCACCTTGCTGCTAAAAGGGGACGCAGCAATCTGGTGGGAAGGGGCAAAGTCCGAGGTAGAGACTTGGACTAAGTTCCAGGAGCGGATCAGACACGTGTTCGCTCCAAAAACACCTGCGTATATCCTATACCAGGAGATAATTGGGACAAAACAGGATGTCTCTACCCCTACCGAAAAGTTCGTCGCAAGGAAGAGGGCACTGATAGCCCAGCTACCGGCACCAGCCCCGACAGAAGGCCAGCAAATCCACATGATGTATGGCCAACTGCATTTACGGATACGAGAGCGGGTGCCGAGAAGCGCGATTAACTCATTCGACGACTTACTCAGACTCACACGAAGTGCTGAAGAAATCCTCTTGGAGGAGGAGCCTCGCTGGGTAGAAAATTCTCAACGATTACCCAAGGTGAGATTGAGAGAAACATTCCAGAGACTACGCTGCGAATGCTGCAAGAAGAGTGGACACGGCGAAGAAGAATGCCGCCTCAAGAAGCTCCGGCAGCTACCACGCTCAACGGCAGGGGGAGACGTGAGCACGAGGACTCCGTTACCAGAAATCACCTGCTATGGGTGTGGCAAACCCGGCGTCGTCCGCAGCAAGTGCCCAGACTGCTGCAAGGAATATCCACAGCCAGGAAACCAGCACACGTGTGAAGACATTGAGCTAGCAACACTGGAGGTTGAAAATATCAGTTATGCTCAGGAAGAGAGTAATACTACATGCAAGAACGATGTCCTGGAATCTAATCTCATCCAGGGGGAGTCAGAAAATGTAAGCAGATGCCTGCAATCTCCAGTCATGAAGAGATTCAGCTCCGTGCCGAAATTAACGCCGATATCTGATTCACTTTCAAAAGCTCGGGAAAAACGCGAAGAAAGAAGAAAAGAAACGGCAGATAAGAAACGTCAGAAAGGTCCAATTTTTCAGCCTGGTGACCTTGTAATGGTCGCTAGCCACACTCAAAGCAGTTGGAATCGTGGCGTAAGTGCAAAGTTGGCACCACGACGAGATGGTCCCTACCTCATACTACAGCGTCACGGACCAGCGTCATACGAGGTGAAGCGTAATAACGATTCCTTAGAAAAGGTGGGAGTCTATCGTACCTCAGCCCTAACAACACATTATGGCGATAGCATATCGCCACCCGATCCGCTTCAACCAGTAAGGAAAAGAGGACGGCTCAAAAGGCAAGCAAATAGTCAGGCACCGCAGAAAGTGGATGTGCTGCCTAATCCTGTCTCCTCGCCGGGACGTCGTCGGAGCCAGAGGGGGAGATTGTAGCACAAATATGTAATGTTCGTGCAAAAAAGGCAGCAGAGTCGTAAAGCAGGTAGCGAGCGTCATCCGCCGCTCGCTGGGGCCCGGCCAGACGCTGTTTTTTCAACATGAATGGACTTCGCGCGCAATTGTTCTGCGCGCCAAAACAAAGCACTTGACAACCAGGCGACGCCACGCTATGGATAGCGTCGCCTCGATGTCACGTAGGCACCCACGCCGTCAAGGGGTATAAAAGGCCAGACGGGTCACGGGTCAAGACAATTGACATCCCAGTCGCCTCCAAGCTAACACCTTGCTCTATACAAAGCAGTCCTGGTCACGCATTGCATAAACCCTCTATGGTAGCGATTCCGACCGCAAACTGTCTTACATAGTGAAGGGGGTAAGCCGCCTCCTTACTTAGTACGGACCAAGCCCCGTCCCGATCACACATTGCATAAACCCTCTATGGTAGCAATTCTGATCATAAGCGGTGCAATCCGGAATAAGTACGGTGGAAGCCTAGCGCGGAGCGTAACTCGTCCCGTTTGTCCAGAAGCCCGTCAAATAGATTCCGTAATCGTATAAACGTAATTGTGAGCCTTGTGAACATATTGTTAAGTGAACGAACTTCCGTATAACTAACTGAATATTGTGAACATTAATTAGTGAACGAACCTTTGTGCAAATAAATAAATCTTACTGGAATCGTTGTTTGTTGTTCTGTTAGCCAGGCCCGAATCCACCTTCATCTTACAAGAGTGCCGACCTATTGGAATCTCAACCCAATTGGTCTGTGCTCTATAGAAAAGGGTGCGTTACCATCACACGTAACCACAATTTTTCTACACTACCTATTTGCACTGAGCGCGCGCGCGCGCGGTGGAAATAGGTAGTAAAGTCCCATATACGATTTCAATTCTCGCATCGTCTCGTCTCGTCTCGCCCCTCCGATGGAAAACCAGCTTAAGAGCCGGTTGTTACAAATACAAACCATCAGTATTCGTAAGTTACGTTTGTTAAGATCTGGTTGTATCGTAAATATTACAGTTTTCTAAGCGACGACCGCAGCCGGCGCCATTATTAACGTTTACCGACATGTACCTACAGTGAGTTTTGATCGCACCCTAAAGCTGGGTCTACGCTAGGCGAGCCGAGCACGAGCCGAGCACGAGCGGAGCCACAATTCGTCTAGTGTGGACCGACTTACAAGCCACATGAACGCCACTTGACGCCGCGAACAGAACGGCTCCGCTCGTGCTCAGCTCGCCTAGCGGGTCTACGGTAGGCGAGCCGACCACGAGCCTTAGGCCACAAACGCACTGGTAAGGCGATTAGCGATTCCACGGCGATCTCAATACACCAAGTCGCCCAAGTTGTATTGAAATCGCCGTCGCGCCGCCGATCGCTCCATCAGTGCGGCCCCGGCCGTAATCTCTCCCAAGTCTCTAACTAAACAGCAACGCTTTACACTTTCAGATAAAGTGAAGAACATAATGGTTCACTTCGAAGACAACCACCCCGGGAACATCGGGCAAGTCAACCAAGAACATACCCTCACCAGCCTGAGAACCGTTCACTTGGTTGAACTTAAGCCGCACAAATTTCTGGTACACATCAAAGTCGACGAAGCCGAAAAGAAAATTTTAATCGCTGTACAAGCTTATACTACTGAGGTTTGCGCCTCAAAATGGAGGTATGAATGCGAATTCTCAGGGCCACGTATGGAGAAAAAACTTGACGACCCTTGTTTCACAGCTGGATTCTCAGTAGAACAGAAGTTCAAGAAGCTGCAGTGTAGAGTGCTTCCTATGTCTATTTGTTTAATGGATGGTTTCAAACGTGGCGGAATCAAGTACAAGTATCGTATAATGAGAGAGAACGTTGGCTTCGGTCCAACGAAGAAACAAGCAGACAGAAATGGGACTAAAGTGTGGACGAACAGAAATACGAGCAAATCTGCGAGGAGTAGAAGCAAACGCGTTGCAGCTACATAGTTAGGGGTAATTCCCAGAGCGTTTCTACGGCCCTCTCCATGTTCGAATTTTTGACGGAGTCCCTGCAGGTTTTCGTTGCATTTTTGGTTATTTGGTAGGGGGCAGGGTTCACACCTGTATGTGCATTGAATAGTCTAGGTACACGACCGATTTTTCCTTCCGATAGTCGGACTCTATATGCATTCGAGGGAGAAAGACATACTTCTGACATACAGACATGCTAACGCATAACTGTTTGGCGATGGCGGCCATGCCTGACCCATTGTATACATGAGCCTTTACACAGCTCCTTTGAATCTTGACTCGTTATACGTAGACATAAGGTGCTTTTATAATTTCAAACTCCAATTCGTCTGTATTGAGAATAGTCTGTATTGACCATAAGTAGATAAATAAACAAAGTAACTATTAATATTTTTCGTGTTTTTTTTTTGCATGTGCAATAAGAAAATGCAGCACCCTAGCTGATATTTCATGACGATTTTCAACAAAAATAAATAAAGGGCGGGCGGGCGTTCGGACGGACGGACGGACGAACAGACGGATAGACTGACGGACGGACAGACAGACAGGTTTCATCGTCACGTTTTATGGCGAAAATGCACTGAAACGTCATATAAAACATAACGGTACGACGTATCGTGCTAGCTGGGCTGATGTCACATGACGTAAATATAAATATACCCTTGAAATATTGACCGGAAGAGGATTTTCTTGAACTTCCGGCCAACTTGAGTAATCTTCTGATCCTCGCTCCGCACAACTTTTTCGACCATGTGCCATGTATTTTATCGTGCTGTCATGAGATTTGAGGGTGGGCTTACGGACTATTAGTATTTGTAGTCATTTTCGTAATGGCAACACAGCCTTCAATCCCGTACATCGCCGATGTCATGGAGTCCTAGCGAATGCCCGAAAGGGATGGAGGTAAATTAACGTATTGAGAAGTATGAAAAAACAAATAGGTACATCCTTGACATCTCATGTCCTAATATACCTACTTTAGTCGTGTTATATCCGTGACGTCAGTATCAACTATGTTTTGAAAGTTCTGGTGACAAACAAAAACAAGGGAATCCCCGACCGAGCATATAGAAGAGTATAGATGCCGCCACACGTACCTACGAAATCGGCACCGTGATTTCGGCCCGTGTGGATAGGTGCGGGAAGCAGGTCCTGAAAAAACGCTATCCCTTCCTCGCTCTATCTTATAACTTCGTACCGCTCGTGCCGTTCGCCGCACTCGGACGTCTGTCCTTCAAAGGTCCTTCATTAAACTACTAGCAATTTGTCACAACAACTTGCTATGGTTGGAACCAGCATGGCTATCACAGCACGGCCCGCGAGCTGTGTCGCGGCGAGATCTTCTGCGCCTCTTTCTAATGAGAGTAATGAGAACGCGTAGAATCCAGAGGCAGTCCTGTGCTAGCCATGGAGGGGAACTATACGCGAAACGAAAACGAAGTTCGTCCGTGTATCTTCCTCTCTGTCGCTCGAATAAGCAATTGCGACAGTGAGACACACGAACGAACTTCATTTTTGCGGTAGGACTTTGGGTAGGACGTCAAACAGCAATAGGGAATATGCATGTGATTTAGAAATGGACAAAAAAAATCACGTGTAATCTATATTGCTTAATAAATATACACACATGATTATTTTTTCAAATTATCATGTTTCTATTGATAAAATAAATTGTTTAAAAGTACTATTTTTCAAATTCCCTCGCAAATTTCCAAAACGCAACGCTATTGGCGGAGCGAAACGTGACGTCACCGTGCAGGTCGTTAGTATCATTATTGAAAGTTATTCGCATTGTTTGGCCGCTGTTTATGATAAATAATCAGTGTTTTTTGGTAATTATTAAGTGAAAAAAGACTCGCCACAATGACTGAAGGCGGTTTTGTCAAGGCACAGTCGGATAATCTGCCTAAAATTGATGTGTTCATGATGACTAAATTTAATACATACTTCGCAAATATTTGTGACTTTACGTCCGCTGAACTAAGAGGAGTAAAAGCTGCAAGGTAAATAAGTTACAGATATTCAATAAATTTTCATATTCCTTGTTTTTATACTCGTGAGATTGGTCAATTAAATAATTATAACCTATTTTGGCGATTCAAATAGCTAGACTTTTAAACTACTTCAAATAGGTGTCTTTGTTAAATAAGTGGAATAAAAAACTAGTAGATATTTATCCGTACTATATACTATAACTGTATATACTAACTTCTGCCCGCGACTCCGTCCGCGTGAAACTCATTTATATCGTAGCTCCATACAAACTTTCACCCCCACTTCATCCCTTTGGGGGATATGGGGGGAGCTACGATATAAACGAGTTCCACGCGGACGGAGTCGCGGGCAGTAGCTAGTTATATTATATATTTTATATATACTTACTTAATAATAAATTATAAATGCGAAAGTGTGTCTGTCTGTCTGTTTGTTACCTCTTCACGCTTAAACTGCTGAACCGATTTGGATGAAATTTGGTATAGAGATAGTATAAACGAGTTCCACGCGGACGGAGTCGCGGGCAGAAGCTAGTATTATATAATCAAAGATATGTAGGTACCTATTAGGAATGTTAAATGTTGACAACATCTTTATGAACTTTAACAAACTAGGTTGTTTTCGTCAAGGCTTATAAATAAAACAAATTTGTGTAGGTCACTCAGTAAAAAGGATTAAATTCTTTTAACTTTCTTCGATCAACAGTGCAAACAAAGAAACTTAGCTAAAACGTTTCTTGATCAAAATCAACACTCGTAGTCAGCTGTTGATCAACAAAAATCATAATATTTGTAACATTAATAACTAAAAAAATTGGGAATCAGAATAGTTTTATGAATAAGTATATACTTAATACAATTTTGAGGTTAGGTTATTGTTTACCTATATTGTTCGCGAGTCGTAATAAAAAAGATTTTAGGTACATACATATTTAATACTCACGTCGAAATGATCTTCACAACAATATAAACTACTCAAGCACGATACATTATCTCTCCTCATCGCCTTACACCACTTTATCCTTATATTTGCACCTTTGGGCATATGAAAATATTTGCAGTTTTAATGTGATTTTCACACATAGGGACAATACAATATTTATAATAAGCTTTTGTGTGCTCTTCCATTACAATAAGTTGATCTTATAAGCTTTAATCACTCACATTTATTAAAAGTGTGAATCAAAAACTTTGTTGTTAATTTGTTTAAGAACCGCCGTGCACTAAGCTGCACGGTGACGTCACAAATGAGCGCGCCAAAATGGTGGCGTTTTGATCGTCCGAAAATGATAGTAATTTTAATTATTTTTTTTTAGCTTATTTAATAATATTGTGAAAGTGTTATATTTTTTTCCGGTTATATAATTACTTATAGAATAGATAAAAAAAATAAAAAAATGTCATGAATATTCCCTATTAGTGGCTTTCTTTCTTATAGCAGGTTGGTGTGACAAATTGCATCGATTATAATCGATGCTTGTTGGGCCGTCCTTAGAGAATTATTACGGGGAATCCCTTCTAATCATGATACGTCGAACGTTTCGTTGTTATCATTATCTTTTAGGATATATATCTGTATGTAGATAGTCCGAGCTATATAAACGCGAAGCAAATTGTTGAGTCCTCTCGTTTTCATTAAAGTCCTTAGTGTCGCTCTCAGATGTCTATACATTTTTTTTTATTGGTTCTATAACCAGGAAAAAAAAACCTGAAACCTCTACAGGCTAGTGTAGTAGCAAAGCAGAGTCACGACTTGATAGGTAAGCGCGCTAGGTAAGAACATATGCTCGAAAAACATAACCGTCCTTCTGAGGCAAATACTAAAGATAGAGTTCATAATACATATAAGCGAGTTAAAAAAAATCTTTAATCATCATCCTGAAATCAATAGATGTCTACTGTCATTAATTTACGCTAGTCGATATCATTTTAATGTGTATTAGCTAACCGTAAATAATCCATACTAATATTATAAATGCGAAAGTGTGTCTGTCTGTCTGTCTGTCTGTCTGTTACCTCTTCACGCTTAAACCGCTGAACCGATTGCGATGAAATTTGGTATGGAGATAGTTTGAATCCCGGGGAAGGACATAGGATAGTTTTCATCCTGGAAATCACCCCCTAAGGGGATGAAATGGGGGGTTGAAGTTTGTATGGAGCTGCGATATAAACGATTTCCACGCGGACGGAGTCGCGGGCAGAAGCTAGTGATATATATATTTTAGGCCTATTAAATCAACAACATATGGGTTCTTCAGTCACTCCGGCCACTAGGCCATCATCGGCGACTCCGTGGGTGCAACAGAGCTACGAGTATCCGTTACCTCCGACCCCTCGAGTGTCACAGGCTCATTCGATGAAACACGCCTTTTTGGCGTCATATACCTCTTAACTGTCACCGGTCCTTAGAGCACCACCGAGCTTTATGGCGTCATCGACCTCTTCAGTGGCACCAGTCCGTAGAGCACCAGCGAGCATGTTGGCGCATTCTACCTCTTCAGTGCCCCCTGTCCGTAGAGCACCGCCAAGCAAGTTCGCGCCATCGACCTATTTAGTGCCACCTGTCCGTAGAGCACCGCCGAGCAAGTTCGCGCCATCGACCTATTTAGTGCCACCTGTCCGTAGAGCACCGCCGAGCATGTTCGCGCCATCGACCTATTCAGTGCCCCCTGTCCGTAGAGCACCGCCAAGCATGTTCGCGCCATCGACCTCTTCAGTGCCACCTGTCCGTAGAGCACCGCCGAGCGTGTTCGCGCCATCGACCTCTTCAGTGCCACCTATCCGTAGAGCACCGCCGAGCATGTTCGCGCCATCGACCTATTCAGTGCCCCCTGTCCGTAGAGCACCGCCAAGCATGTTTGCGCCATCGACCTCTTCAGTGCCACCTGTCCGTAGAGCACCGCCGAGCATGTTCGCGCCATCGACCTCTTCAGTGCCACCTGTCCGTAGAGCACCGCCGAGCATGTTCGCGCCATCGACCTATTCAGTGCCACCTGTCCGTAGAGTAGTACCACCGAGCATGTTGGCTCCATCGACCTCTTCAGTGTCACCGGTTCGTAGAGCACCACCGAGCATGTTGGCTCCATCGACCTCTTCAGTGTCACCGGTTCGTAGAGCACCACCGAGCATGTTGGCGCCATCGACCTCTTCAGTGTCACCTGTCTGTAGTGCACCGTAGACCTCTTCTTTTTGATTAAGTGAAGTGAAATTTCACGAAAATCCGTTGAGAAATTCGACCTGTAGAGGACAGTCAGGCAGACATCAGACACCGGATAGACAAACAATTTTCGGCCCAAGCTGAAGCATGGAACTTCGTTCGCTTCGCTCTCGTGCAAATACACAATTTCAAACGGCTTTGTGGTTACTAATTTTGTTATTTTATTTATTACCAGTATTACAGCATTTTTCAGCGAAAAGTATCCTACTGCCGTAAACGACTCGACTTTATTCCGTAATGAACTTATAAGTACCTACGGCAAACGGGATGGGGGTATAAATGACACAAGTAGAAATGTTTTCAATGTTTTATTTTAGACAAAACTAGTGTGGTGATAGTGACATTGTACAAACACATTTAATATTACATGGAATAAAATGATTTACACATTTTTATTTCATATGCCATCGAACCTTTACTGCAAATAACCAAAAACCTACCTACTACCTACAGGCGTCATGGAGTTTCATTTAAAGGAAAACGCAAATCTTTTATGGTCAATGTGGGGAAGACCGGCAATAGGTAATTTATTGAATTCTAACTTTTTAGAATGTTTTATAAGCTAGGGTGGATTGCATAACAAGTGTTCGTAGATAATCATGACCTGAACTTAATCTACATCTTATTTTTTTTATATTGTGTAAAGAAAGTTACCCATATAAAATATATGTCTAGTTGGAGGCTATCATGCAAAAAGATTTGATGTTTTAGTAACACGATTTTCATGTATTAAAGCGGAATACTCCTCTATTTTATTGTTCTTAATATATCCTCGTTGTGGGACCTGAAAAGGAACCACCGTGGGGTGTAGTAACAGCTGTAGTTCCCACTAGAGGGCGCTACATAGGCTGTAGACGGTCTTACCCACACTGATCTTAAGGTGAGCGAATTGTCAAATTTTATATATATTTTTCCTTCCCATACATAATATTAACGTGTTGCCATTTAAATAAAAACCTGTCGTCAAATATATTCAGCTTTATAATTTACTTAAAAAAAAAAGTTTTAACCGCCTTCAATTTTGTACTCCGCTAAGCCAGACCCCGTATCATGGTCGGCCTTATCACACGATAAGTGACAAGATAGAGCGTCCGTCACTGTCTGACACCATTCGATAGAACGAGACGACGCTCCTATCTTGTCACATATCGCGTGATAAGGCCGACCATGATACTGGGTCTGGAGAACATTTCCACATTTCTTTTCCAATTTACCACATGAACTGATTTCCGAGAGCAAATGCGTTGATTATTAGAGAAAAAAACCGAATCGCTGTATGTGGGCCGATAATATTGGAGGACTTTCGTAGATTCCCCAAGGATCACCTTGGGCACTTCATTAGTTGCAATTTCAACATCTTATCAGAATCTGTGACGTACTTTTGTACTTTTAAGTACATCATTGAGGAATTCCATTAGTCATCTGTGGTCTTCATCATCAATTCTACTCCACCAAAATTATGATTTCCGGGTGTAAATAGGTACACGAGTTATAATAGAAAATACCAAAATCACTACACGCGTGCCTAATATAATTGAGAAGTTCCCTGATTTCCTCATGGATCCCATTATCCAGCTGGATTTTTGAAAAAAATGGGCCCAACCTGGAGCGTATAGTATACATACAAACAAAAAATTATTTGTACGAATCGGCTCATAAATGACGGAGTTCTGAGGTAACAAACATTGAAAAGAAAAAAAAAACATACAACCGAATTGAGAACCTCCTCCTTTTTTTTAAGTAGGTTAAAAACTAGGACTGAGTTCTTCGGGGGATATTTCCACCTTTTGCCGCCAAGTAATCTTTTATAGATAATACCTGGTCATTGAGGTGGTCGCTTAACCAGCGCAATGGTCCTACCCCACTTATTTCAAATGTGTTATGCCAAGGGATAAAGAGACCAAGTGCGGATGTCGCTACATCGCAGTGCGTCGTATGTGTATCGGATCATTAAACATGGCATTAGCGCAATAAGACCGCATTCGGCCAAAATGGAATAAACGTCAAAGTTGATTCTTAGGCCTCTTTTACCTGAGAACACAAATAATGAAACATTATTTTCTTTAGAGACTCTGTGCTTGTAAAACAAGTCGTTGGACGGCATAAAAGGGGAAGCTTTTTGGGGTTTTATTTTAATATTTTACGATTTCTTATAATTTTATAATACATTTCGTTCATAATAAAATCGAAGAGAGCGTTGTGAAAATACCCTCTTCTTTACCAACAAAAAATATCGACTGATAAAGAAAAAGGATGTTTTAACTATTTTTTGTTTATGATTTATGAATAAGAAGTATTCGAATTCAAACAGCCATAAGAAACGAGTATTCAAGTCACCAATTTATCACGTGAAGAATTCTCCATTAATACACTTGATAACAAGTGGCAACATGTACACTCTTTTTATATAATAAGTACCCTTTTCCAATTCCCATCCCTGTAGTTGCAACTTATCGTTTATCCTTCTCATCGCAGTATCGGTATATTAAATCTGGTAATCTCAAGAGCGTAGCCAGGTATGGGGTAAAGGTTTAGTAAGGGGCCCTGCCTTTAAAGGGGGGTTTCACTCCGCATTTCGGGTATACGCGGCTGTGATTGTCAGATTTGTCAATCAATTCACCCGAATGAACACGATGTTGCCCGCGGACACTTGACAACCCTAACGAGCCGAAATCGCATGAGTTAATGCGACAGAGAGAAAAGGTATGATCCGTTTTTTCTTGTCGAACATTGAATTTCATAGACAATAAACCTTCTATACTGTAAAAGGGCCAATGTCGAGTTCCGCCCTTACCTGCCCCTGAACTAGATCCTGGCTACTCCCTTAGTAAACTTATAATAATGACTAGATACGATTGGTTAAGCACACATTTTAACATCTAATATTATAAATATTATCATGGCATTATTCTTTCTCTCTAAACCGATTATTTTTATATTTTCAATACGCATATAAAAGGTGAAGAGTGGGGCTATTCAGTCGAGGGGTAATTGCGTCTAATAACAAAGCAACACTACTACGGATCTCCAAACAATACAGTTTTTCGTTGACAGTACAAATAGACGAAAAAAAGCAGCAAATACAACGTCAACTCAGAAAAAACAAGAAATTACCCACTATGCAATAATTCTAGATCTAGAGAAATAGAATAATCCCATTGCAACTTTAGTCTAGCCACTCACTTTAGTATTACGTACATCAATTTTAGGGATTTAGGACACTAGTAACATTAAATAGCTAGAATAGAGCCACTTGTTTAACAGCTATGTCACTCTAATAAATAAAATACAAAAATTTGGTGAACATCAAACATTGGGTGCTCGTGATAACACTGATAACCGATTAAAAATGCTAGGAGAAAATGCAAATCAAAATAAAACTTCTTCAAAACACTTCTAGTTCTGATCAAGTTCAATTCGGGCAATTCCGTCTGCGAGGTATTACCGCACACGTGCTTTTGCGTCCATTCTAAAAACAATACAGTAACACGTCATAGATTCGCAGTGCGTAGTACGCACTAATTCTATGATATTGACAGTTGCAATACAGAAGCATTAGGTTTTAGACAGCAAAAAATTGTCCGGTATTACCCCGCGGTTTGTCCTCATTGTCCTTATACATGTTTAATGATTAATATATATTAATCCTCTACACGTCATGATGTATAAGTACAAGAAATAATAGTTTTATAAATTTTAGCTTTGTATAACCATTTAAAACCATTACATTGAACACATTTATAGTGAAATGATTGAGATATCGTTATCAGTTCTTAATTTAGAAACCAATAGTTGCTTAGAGCATTCAAACATAAATAATACACATTTTGAGATCATTTTACACATAGTGTGTGGAAAAACCTTCCTTGTATTCTATACTGGAATATCAAATTATTAAATTGCAAATAATGTCTTGGACGTAATTCAATATGCTTTGGGTTAATCAACTTTTTCTTGAAGTTTTTCTTTGATTCCTCTTTTTTTAACCTTTTCACCACCTTATTTGAAAGCATGAAGCTTACTTTAACAACATACACTATAAATCCTATAGTTCTTGACATTGTAGAAACAACACCACACGTTTAGTGTTGTCTTGGCGTTGAAAAAGTTCAAAAAGTATGTTTTATCAGATATTTATTTTAGGACAGCATACCTCCTAACTTAGAGGTTGCCTCAGATTCGGTTTAAAGCCATTTTTCAGGTATTTTTTGTCATCCTACACTAAGAAAAAGTAGCTCAACCCTCAATAGTAGTGCCAATAATAAAAGGTGTAATCACGAAGAATCGAAGTGGTATTAGTTGTTGATGCCTCCGTTGTAGGCGTAGTCGGCCTTGTTATGCATCACTAGCTGGTTCTCCACGAAGTAGAAGCTGTCTGAGCATGTCTCGAACGGGGCTCGGATCATCTCTTCAACTGGAATGTGAGAATTATCATTTTAAGACAGGGGTTAGGAAGCCCACCGAAAAGTTTAATCTATTAGACCATCAGAGTAACTAAGAATGGAAAGTGACTCGGGAATGCCGCGGATGTGATTTTTTTGACATCCGCGGACGCGGATATTTGGGGGCACACACTCAAAAAAGTAAATAAACAACGGGCATTTTATGATGACATCACGCAAGCATCAAACACGTTGAGACTAAATTACAATAGTAGCGAACAAATCTAAAACACGTCTCTTGGTCAGAGAAACGACAAGATTCTTTTATTACTAATGGCGAAAATTCTGTAACTCGCGCGGAAAGCGCCACGTGGGCTCCTTTCTCGCGGTTGCGGATGCGAATGTCTGCTCTGCAACATCCCTGGAAAGTGTGTGTGAATGAAGTCTTATAAAAAACCGGTCAAGTGCGAGTCTGACTCGCGCGCCGAGGGTTCCGTACAAACGTTCATACACCATACCCGTCACGTCACGACCCCATTCATTCATGAACAATCTTAACAGCTCCTAGTGGAAGTTACCGCTGTACAGCGCCATCTGCATTGTGGTACTAATAACTCGCAACCTAGTATGTTTGTTTCTCAGCGATATTTTTTTATCACGTGTATCGATTTCGATAAAAAAATAATTATTTGAAATAATGGACTTTACAATAATCTAATAGGAATTTGAAGACATAGAATTACATTTAAAAATTAAACTTAATTCGTGGCGTCGTTGATCGGGTCGCCACCTTCCCTAACATATGGTTGAGGGAGGCGATGGCTGAGATATGCGTCATACTCGTGATCGGGTGCTGTTTGTGGAGTCCGGACTGTTCATGCTTGCAAGGACATAGTACTTAGTTAAATACTAGTGTTGTTATTATTATCGTATTGACGAGAGACAGCATTCTGATCTTGACACGTTTTATTGTTATTGACCCTGTACATCTCTGACAATATTACATTAATGTTCCTTTTTTTTTGTTTGTTTTATACATCTCTACGAACATTAGAATAATTATTAATTGTATTTGGACGCTCAGAGTCCTTATACATCTCTGGAATACTGAATTAATATCATTAACTTCTTGTTAATGCTGCTACATACCTTATATCGAATGTAATGGTCATAATTCGCAATTTTGTTTTGTTTTCATTCATTTAGTGACATTTAGTTTGTTAACCGTTTATACCGGTCCTTAATCTGCAAATTTTAAATTATTATTGTGTTAGATTATTATTATTTTATTGTAAATTACCGTTTGACACGTAAAAGTGCCCTTGTGGCCTATTTGCAGAATAAATAATTGATTTGATTTGAATTAAGAAATGATTTTTGATAAATAAAAAAAATACGCAAGATAGAGGTATTATTTATATTACTCTTAAACATATGTAATAATTTCAAGATGTTCAGTTGGTAAGCATCGGAGATAAGGAATGGTATATTTTTCAACATTTTCCTTCATAAATCCAAATTTTACCAATGTAGAAAAAAAAGGTTTTAGAAAGTGCAACTCAAGCCCTTGCATATGATACCCCACTTGATCTATTAACTAGACTGAATTTTTAAATTCCCTCAGATTCGTGATTTTCATTAAAAAAACTTTTTCTATACATGTGTAGCCTTCTTTTAAATTGTTCCAAATTTCAAATTGATAGCATAAGTAGTCCTTGAGATACATAACGTTTTGACAGACAGACGGACAAAGTCGCACATTCCTTTTTTACCTTTTTGGTATGGAACCCTAAAAAGGTAAACATCATTTCAATTACTTATATTTCAGATACATATTCAAACACATTTACGAAAACATCTGTATTTCAAATACCAAATGGAAGAGGTATTTTACATGTGGAATTTTAAATACCGCAATCATGTGTATTTTGTATATGTATTCCAAAAATTATAATATAAGTTAAATAAAATGGAATATTTCCACCTTCAGATCAAATTGATGGTCCCAACCTTGAAGGGATCAACTTGGTGGCTGAATATGTATCTATTTAAGAGCAAGGCACCAATATTTAAAATTATTATCATACAGTTTTTCACAAAAATCTGCTTTCGATTAAGTACAATTAAAGTAACTCAGGAGACAAAACAGTGTCAATCTAAAAGTTGACAGGCCCAACTGCCAGGCTCTTCATCTTACCTAGATCAGGGGGCAGCGTAGGAAACTCGTATATGTGTTCACAGGTGTTCCTTGAGAACGGGATGCAAAATCCGAACTCGAAATCAAAGGTCTTCAGCAGCGTGTCCCTGAAGAAGTGCTTCTCAATCATCCTGAAGTGGTTGACGGGGCGAGTGCCGACCGTGAACTCCACACTAAAACATACAAAATTATCTTTATCTATCCAATGCGAAAATATGACAACGCAAAGAAATTTGTATTATATGGACTAGACGAATATCACAGAGAATCCGAAATTGATTTATTCCATCGCATCGATAATATGTTTGGCGCCTTACTAAACATAATGGATTTATTGAGTCCGCCAGACGGATTGGCAGAAAAGGTAATCGACGACCGGTTGAGGTAGAACTTATCAGCAAGCGCATGACAAACTATGTTCTACTAAATAAACGTTGTTTTCAAAACACTGGATATGCTGTCGCAGACATGTTAGATAGTGAAGCCCTGAATAAAAGGAAACAACTGAGAGAACATCTCATAAACGCGCGTCGTAACGGAAAATTCGCTATTATAAAAGATAACAAACTGTATATTGAAGGAAAAGATTGCACCCCGTCGGCGTCGTCGTCACCAACAGAAATATGTCCATCCGTATCAAAGCAACATCACACCTTGGAGAGCTCACAAACAACAGTCACCCCCGAAGTCAACAGTAATACGAAGAACAAAGAAAATGTACCCAACAAGTTTTTTCGTGTATGATAAAATTTTTATATTACACCAAAACATAAATGGTTTAGTGCACAAAGCTGACATTCTGAACGTTCATCTAGAGGAATTAAAAGACTCGGATCGGCCTATCGATATAATCTGCATAACGGAACACAACATGAAACCTGGTGACGAAGAACAACTATCTCTTTCTAATTATAATCTAGCTGCGTGTTATTATAGGGAGAACAGAAATGGCGGGTCCTGTATCATAATAAAAAAGACCCACAAATATAAAGTCCTACAAGATGTTCTATCCGCCTCTCTTGCTAATGTATTCGAATGTTCGGCGATAGAACTCATTGAACATAACATTATTATAGTTTGTTTGTATAGAGTACCTAAATATGATAATTGCGCTATAAACGTATTTTTCAATAAGTTAGACAGTATTTTAGTTAAACTATGTTATGGTAACAAAAAAGTTATTGTCTGCGGCGATTTTAATATTGACTTAATGAAAAGAACAAAACATTCTGCACAGTTTAAGAATTTGATTATAAGTTATAACCTTAGAATTGGAGTGACAGAGCCAACCCGATTAAAAAGCAATACCTGTATAGACAATATTCTACATAACATACGAGGAGGTAAAGCAGAAGTTATCGATTTCGCTATCTCTGATCATACAGCTCAGATTATAAACTGTCCCGTAAAAAAAACCTATCTCTTGCCATTCTGGTACATAAAAAAAAGGGATTACAGTACAGAAAATATTACAAAATTTACTGAATGCTTACAAAATTTTAATTTTAACGGTGTATACATGGCAAATAATCCTAATGAAGCTTTCAAATATTTTAATGACCACTTTAAACTGTTCTACGACTTATGTTTTCCACTTATTAAATCAAAAATATATGTTTATAAGAAACCAAGATGGATTACAAACGGAATAAGAAAGTGCTGTCGGAAAAAACGGCACTTGCTTTGGAAATATCGAATATCGCCCAACTTGCAAGACAAAGCCTATTTTAATTTATACTCCAAAAGGCTTAAAAGAATAATATTGTTGACTCAAAAAGCGCAAAATGATTATTGCATTAAAAACTCGGTTAACAAATGTAAAGCTACATGGAATATTATTAAAAACTCGAAAAGTACCCGTTTGCGAGAAAATATTATCCATATAAAACATGAAGGTAGACTAATAAATGACATTAAAGACATTTCACAACAATTTAATACACATTTCATTGACCAGGCCAAGCCTATTGTCAGTGACAATGTCATGGCAGACCATAATAGCAATAATTCTAATAATAATAATAATTCTAATTCCAACCATAAGACCACTCAATTTAAGATGACATTTAAATCGCCCAATTCAGTTTTTATGAAACCTACAACCCCACATGACATTTGTATCATTATTAAATCTTTAAAACATACTAACAGTACCGGTTACGATGGTATATCATCCAAAATTGTTAAAAAAGTAGCGCCAATAATATCACCTCTGATCAGCCACATTACCAACCTGTGTATTGAATATGGGACATTTCCAGAAATGTTAAAGGTAGCTGTAGTACGACCCATTTACAAGAAAGGTGACAAGAATAATATGGATAGTTATAGACCAATAGCTCTTCTTCCTGTTTTCTCCAAGATCATAGAGAAAGTCATTTATAACTGCCTGAATGACTACTTTGAAACGCATAACCTCTTTGCGGTTGAACAAAAAGGATTCCGAAAAAATAAATCCATTAACATGGCTATTTTTGATTTGTTGAATAGGATCATGAAAGATATTGATAAGAAAAAACCTGTCTGTGCGCTATATATGGATATGACCAAAGCATTCGACTTTGTGGATCACAACATCCTACTTACCAAACTATTTGACTACGGTGTACGCGGGAACGTTCATGACTTAATAAAGTCGTACCTAACCGAACGAAAGCAATTTGTCACAATCGATAAAATATGTACAAAATCGAAAACGGAAGTTAGTGTGTCATCGGATTGTAGAGAAATAAAATACGGCGTTCCACAAGGCAGTGTACTCGGTCCTTTACTTTTTCTTGTATATATCAACGACATGCCACAAACTATTGAACATCCAATGATACTATTTGCTGATGACAGTACAATTATATTCACAGGAGATAACCTACGTACATTGCAGACTGACATTAACAAGACATTGGAATCAATAATTGAGTGGCTGAACAGTAACAACCTACGCATTAATTTAGACAAAACTAAGTTAATGAGTTTTAAACAAAGAGTTGACCGGACACCTAATATCACTGTTGAATATAAAGAACATAAAATTGATGAAACTGATATTACAAAATTTTTAGGATTACATTTAGATAGTAAGTTGACATGGAATAATCATATTGACATTGTATGTAAAAAACTTAGCAGATTTTCGTATGCATTGTATAACCTTAGCAAAAGAGTGAATAAGTCTTCAGTATTAACTGCATATCATGCTTATGTAACTTCGACTTTGAGATATGGCGTCATATTTTGGGGTAATTCCACAGACCGGGAAATGGCATTCAGGGCACAAAAAAAATGTTTACGATCGGTATGTGGAATAGCACCAACAAAAACCTGTAGAACCCATTTCATTGAGCTCAACATATTAACGCTTCCATGCCTTTACATATACGAGGTAGGAATATATGTCAAAAGCAACATTAGCCAATTTTCCACTTTTAACAGCTGTAGGCAGAAGGATAAAATTTATACAGGGCCATTCAAAACTGCTCTGCTTTGTAAAAGTATTTTTGGAATGGCACCAAAAATTTATAATAAATTACCAAAAAATATAACTAGACTAGATGACTTATCAGAATTTAAAAAAATACTGTATAAATTCCTGGTAGAAAAAGCATATTATTCTGTAGGTGAATATTTAAGCGATACTTTAATTTAGGCGAGAAATTATTTGAATTAGTATTTAAGTAAATGACATGCATGCAATATCTGGACTACAATATTTGTATGCCGAACGGCAAAACATAGCGATACCAAGAATTTGATGTAACACCCTGACAACCTATATTTCACAAATAAACAATTTTGAATTTTGAATTTTTTGAATTTTTACTTCAACCTCAGGGTTCGAATCCCGGTAAGGGCATTTATTTGTGTGATGAGCACGAATATTTGTTCCTGAGTCATGGATGTGTTTCTACGTATTAATTACATTACATTTATTTATTCATAACAATGTATATTGTGTTGAACATATATAGGTACAATTACATTAATTAAACAAATTACATTAAAATTATATTTAAAAAAAAAACTAGCATTTATAAATAAGAACAAATTCCCTTCTCATTATCAGGTAACAATGTCCAAATTAAAAATAAGATTATAATTATATTATGATATTATTTATTTATTTATTTATTTTCAATTTATTACAAGACAACTATGAGGTCCACTGGTGTTAGTTATTCTTAGTCTAGGTTAGTACTTAATGGTAAAAAGGGATTTGGTGCGGTCGGTAAGTATTTTTGTCAAGGGACAATCAAACTTACCAGCTATCATTTTCAGGATCCTGGATATAAGTAACAATAATTTTCTCAAACATGCTCGGAAATGTACGCGTTAATATCACGAAATGAAGACGTGAAGTTTCTTGTTTATGGCTCCCTACATTACTTCTTGGCCTAAGGCCAAGAAGTAATGTATGAAAACCCTAAGTAAAACCATTATTGTCCGCTACTCTAACTTTTTAAATTTGCTTACTAATATTAAACTGACAAAGGAAAATTTACATACTGCCAACCACCACTAAACACTGTAAGCATACTTGCTTCATAGAAAAAATAAAAATAATCTATGGTACTATACTTTATGTGCGGTTAAACATGGTGCTCGAACGGCTTGTTCAAATGGCATGTTTAAAAAATAAAAACGGCGCAAATTACCTATTATTTAATTGATTACCTTGTATTTATTTTCATTTTAATATTTCCTCACATCGTTTGAGAAAAGTACTATACAATCCTCGGCCGGAACAGGGATTGCTGGACTCGTTGTATTCGGCCTCGTCTACGACTCGGCCGTCTACCCCAATCTCGTCCAGCAATCCCTTACTTCACGGCCTCTGCAGTAATCTACTATATTTTACACAAGTTACATAATGGTGTCATGATTAAAAATACGTTAATTATCCCTAATTACAATTGATCTTGTACGAATTCTGCTATGGAATAGTATGATTTTTTCAAAAGATACTGTTTATCTCGCATTGAGCATTTTGCTATTCGTGATAGATTTAAACTCCGTTGGCAGCTTGTTGAACAGGAACACAGCCTGATAGTGATAGCACGCCGCGTGCCTCACAATGTCAAGCCTCGGGACCATGTTGCACTTACTGTCCATGCGTCTAGTCGACAGCCTATATTCTCGCTCGCTCATACTTTCGTGTTTGGACAAATGCTTGACTAGGTCAGTTATCAGAACAAGGATGTAAAGGCAGGGTACAGTAAGGGCATCAAGATTAGTGAAGTGATCTCTGCAGGATTGCCTCTGAGATATGCAAACTATTGTTCTAATCGCCCTTTTCTGTACTTTGAAGGCAGCATCAATATTGTAATTATAGCTACTTCCCCATAGTTTAATGCTATAACGTAACTTTGCCTCCACGAGAGCGTGATAAAGCATTTTTAGCTGGGCAGTGTTAATAACATCCCGCAAACAGCGGAGGGCATAGCAAGAGGAGCTAATTGCGCTGGTGAGCGCCTGAATTTCATGCTTCCAGTTTAATAACGAATCGATGTCATCATCATCATCATCATATCAGCCGAAAGACGTCCACTGCTGGACATAGGCCTCCCCCAAAGAGTGCCAAAGTGTCCGGTCCTAGGGGTGTACGAATCGATGTACACCCCTAAAAATTTGACCACCCCAGCTTGTACGATCGTTTTTCCGTTTAGACTGATGTCGAGAGCAAAGCCTTAAACAAAATAGTATCTTACTAGAATTAAGTTTAAGGTTGTTAATTGTAAACCACCTATTGAAAGCCGGTAGTGCGGCATTGGCTTTTACATTCAACTGCATCATATTATCAGCAGTTATAACAGCATTTGTATCATCCGCAAAGCAAATACAACTAATTTAGCGTGGTACCACATTTTTTTCGGAGTATTAAAAAGTAAAAAACCGTCCTACTTATATAAAAAACTATCATTTTCTCAACGCCACGTTAGACAAGCACCACGACTTATTTGCCCTTTTTTACACCGTACGTCTGCCTTTCGTGGCAGCTTTCGTTTCGCTGCAACAAAGTGTTGGAACGACTTACCACCTCCAATTAGAAATTCTAATAGCGTAGCATCGTTTAAACATTCCCTCAAACAATATTTAATTAAAAAACAAAAAGAATAGGCAGCCATGACGTATACATATATCAAGGGCAAATTATTATTATTATTATAAATCTTTAATTTTAAATTACCACAGTTTAAACGGTTGCACAAAACACACACACACACACACACACACACACACAAACAAACACGCATACGCACACTTATACACTCCCTAATGTTTTATTTTACTGCATGTCTTAGTTAAATTATATAAAATTGTATTTGTAGATGAAGTCAACGTAAACCAGAAAGTGACAATTACCCCGGTAGCCAGGCGCCACTGAAAATCAGCGCTGCGGAATATAACCTTACGGCTTATTTCGTGGCACAAAGCTGAGTGGCGACCATTTTAGCATGTTTTGATTATGTCTGTAATTTCTTGTCTTTTATTCCTTATATGCTAAATAAACATATTTTCTTTCTTTCTTTTATGTATTGAATGAGGTCATGAACAGGACAAAAAATAATGGGCTAAGCATCAAACCCTGAGGGACTCCACGATTTATCGCCACATTTATCTGTATAAGTATGTTTATCGTCGTCTAGTATCCATAGTACAGTCAGCATCACATAGTTAGTAGCAGCCAAAGTAGCCAAATATATCGGAACACGTCTTTATTACTATAGGAGTAAGGAAGTGTTACAATATATTTGGCTACTTTGGCTGCTACTAACTATGTGATGCTGACTGTACAAGCTTTGCTTAGTTTGGAACAGGGCAAATATTTGTGTGATGAGCATGCATATTTGTTTCTGAGTCATGGATGTTTTCTATGTATTTAAGTATTTCTATCTATTATATATATCGCTCGATAGAGAGGAGCATGTTGGGCCTAAAACTCAAAGATAGAGTGTGGTGCAGCAACATCAGAACACAAACAGATTTAAAGGACATTGCTGAGGTCGCTTGCAGAACAAAGTGGAGATGGGCTGGACATGTGGCACGTACACAGGATGGTCGCTGGAGCGAGAGAGTGCTCCACTGGTGGCCTTGTGAAGACAGGCGCCCCCGTGGCCGCCCACGACAAAGATGGAGCGACGACATAGTTCAGGTCGTAGGACCAACCTGGTGCAAACTAGCCAGAGAAAGAAAAGAATGGCATAAATTGGAGGAGGCCTTCGCCCAAAAATGGGCTGCCCAGTTAATTAGTTAGCAAGAAATAAGAAAAGTGTAATTTTGTAAATCTTAAAAACTGGCAATAAAAGGCTTTATTATTATTATTATTATATATATCGCTTACTATGGGACTAGGTCGATTTGTGTAAGATTGTGTCCCCTTATATTTATTTATTTTATTATTTATTTATATTTAATGGGATATCTCTGGAACCACAGGACCAATTACATTTCTTTCACTATAGATTGAAGTTTCTGAATATACCTAGTTACCTAGTAGTTAGTACCTAGTTTCTGGCTATACTGACTCCAGCAGGGTTGACGGGTTTCTAATTACGCGCGCCAAGCCGCAAATAAATTATTTACAGAATATCCAATTTCAAAAACAAGATGGTACAGTTTTTTTTTTTTTAGTGCTTAATTAAGCTTAGCCATCAAAAACTTTGTAAGTATTTATTATAGCGTCAGTTTTTATTTATAAAGTATTCCGATTCATTTATTTCACAACATACAGCTGCACTTAAAATTACATAAAGTCAATCTTTAGGAGTCTATGTTGTGATCCTCCGTTTTAAACAATATCAAATAAGTAACCCGTATGGTGTCAAGTTAGAATTTCACCACCCCCTTTTTTCGCGTGGGTCGTAAAAGTCGACTAAGGGAGCAGGGTTAAAGTGTGTTGTGGGCGATGGGCTAGCAACCTATCACTGAGATATCACATTTTTGATCTTTTATACCCACATTTATGCTAAATGTGGCATTGGAACATACGTTTAATATGCTCTGCTTACCCCTTTTGGAAATAAAGGCGTGAATGTATGTATGTATCAAATAGGTAACTTGCAGCATCTCATTCTATAGGGATAAAACCGGATTTCCACACAATATGCAGTTGTAATGCTATTTCAACAGAAAACAGTATCCAGGCTACAACACAATGCAATTCTGATGAATAACTCTTCCAGCGAAAAGAAGTATGGTTAATAGTAGAGAAGGGCCACTATGGGTTTTGCCGACTAGCCGACTAGTCGGCCGCCTAGACGCCTAGGCCGATTGTGGTCTTCGGCTAAGTTCGGGTGCAATCGGGAAACTTCGTTTTGCTGTGCCGTCACGCTGTCTGCATGCGTTCAAAGTACCAAATGTGATAATAGATTAGATTAGATTTATTTATTTCTAGATAACAATTACAATATAGATTCGCATACAATGTCAAAATTATAAGAATCCTTATCAGGATCGTCAATAATAAGAAATAAAAATTAAATAATATTCAAAATGTCAATACAGAAAGTGGAAATAGTATCTCCGATTATGGATTGTAATAAATCTGTATTTGAGTAAATTATGAAACGAATGCTAAAAAATGGCAGTTTAATCAAATTTAACACATTAACACACATTTTAACTAGTGACATTGAATAGGTGAGTTGAACCGTGTATTTGTTAGTAGGTATTAATGGCAGTTTACTTATTCTATGTCTCGTTTTCCTGTGATCTACTACTACTAGTCGCCGACTACAAATGAGGCCGGATAGTCGGCTTTCCTGACTAGTCGGTACATCTCTAGTTAATAGTCTTATTTACCATAATTTCTTACTGAATGTCTATTCAAAAACAAAGTAAACCAAAACACTTACGTTGCACCAACAGTCTTCAGTTTCAAAAACTGTGGAGTGAACTGATACCGCACGAATCTCCCGGCGTTAGGGTCCAAGGGTTCCTCGGGAATGTCCGCGAAGCCCTCGCTGTCCACACCGAAGTCCGTCGGCGGCTTCGCGATCTCAAACAACACCGTCCCACTTTCCAGGTCACGGATCTTGAATCTCGTAAAATCTATATCGTATACATTCGCCTCGGGGCTGCACAGATATGTCTCAGTGATCCTCTCCAGCCTCAAAACATCCTCAGGAGTAATATCACTCGGTATTACGTCGTCTGTATTCGATTCCAATAGGGATATTGATTCGCACTTTTTTCCCACTAAACTCATCTTTGTAATCGCTTGGTTTTCCAAAATGATTTGAAACTAACTCGAAGGGTATAGGCACAAGTAGTAATTTAATTAAAAGGCCAACGTATGTGAATGTATCAGTGCATTCTTTGGAATTAGATAAACTAACTGCAGTTCATTGCGTGAGAAAAAATGTTTGCTCGCTCACCGCACATACGTCGTAGTCACAGAGTACTTTTTTTTTTTTTTTTGTTGTGGCTACATTTATTGATTAGCCAGTGTCATGTCATGTCGATTTAGATTTAAAAAAATTATAATACCTAAACGGACTTAATAATAGAAATAGTTACTACTCCTGAAAAACAAATCAGTTAATTAGAAGCCCATATAAATACCACACAGTTATGAGTAACGAGACCTAACTACATGTAAAGACAACACAAATACATAGAAATAAAATTATATCTTAAATCTTAAGAGTCCGCAGTAAGCTCGATTCTCCATACAAACGTAGTTACGCTCTCATTTTAAAACTACGTGTTGGATTGTAACGAAACTTTGCATGTACAATGACATGAGGTATATCCAGGTCTGTAATTAGTTTATGTACCTTCAGATACCATAGTAAATAAAATACAGGGAATTTATTATTTCATACAAAACTTGTTTTTGCTGTGTTTCGTTTGTTTTATAAAATGGAACCATATAAACTAATTATAGACATAGATATACCTCATGTCATTGTATATGCAAAGTTTCGTCACGATCCAACACGTAGTTTTAAAATGAGAGCGTAACTACGTTTGTATGGGAAGGTGAAATTCAGCCGAGCTTACTGCGGACTCTTAAGCTTGTTATTTTGACAAAAAGATCCCAAGGCCATCAAGATATCAAGATATAAAAAAGCTTACAGGATGCTTGGTTTTGTACTGCGTAGATCTCATAGCTTTACGAACGTTGGAGCTGTTGCTGCCTTATATAATGCTCTCGTCCGCAGCAGCCTCGAATGTAACGCGGTCATCTGGGCTCCACATGAGGCGAAGTACCAGTTAATGGTCGAACGCATACAAAATACATTTATTCGTTTTTTGTATTTGCGGCAATATGGAGTATATCCTTTTTACCCTCTTATGTATCCCACGTTGTTCGTCCTGGGCATGGTGGGGTACAACGAGTTGAAGGTGCGCAGAGAGCTGTGTCTGGCAACATACTTGTTCCGGGTGCTAAGGGGGAAAGCCTACAACAGTCAAGTGTTGAGCTGGGTGAGCCTGTACGTGCCCGACAGGTACGTGTGGCGGAGGCGCCGGCCGCGGCTGCTGGCCGAGCGGCGCGGGCGCACCAACCTGCTCGGTAAAGCGCCGCTGACGCGCGCTGTGCGGACCCTTAACATAATAGCGGAGAACATTGATTTGTTTTGGTGTTCTCTGACTGAATTCACAAAGTCCACATTGTTCACGTTATGTTATAGGCGCCATAATTTAGAATAATTAGTTAAGGCAAACATGTTAATAGTTACACTAGTGTCTTAGGTTAAGTACCTGTAAAGATAGTTGTAAGTGTTGAAAAAATAAAATAAAATAAAATAAAATCTTTATTCTTAATTTGAATAAGTTCCAAAATGTGAGTTGGGAGAGGAACCTTCAGTCTTATAAGTTCGTCGTATAAGCAATTGTGATTATATAAAGGACACGCGAAAAATATATGATTAAGGCTCCCATCGTCTAGTCCGCATTCACACAAGGAGGGATCCCGGATGTGTATTTTTTTCAAGTGAGCAGGAGTACAACAATGACCCAGCCTCATTCGTATAACAGTGGAACAAAATGGTTTTGGAAGAAATAACTTTGAGAACCACGGTTTTCGCGACACCGTGGGCTGAACGAGTGCATAAGTCTGTGCCCGTTTTTTACTAGATGTTGTCCAGTCGGCAGACCAAGCCTTAATAAGATACCTAGCCAGGAACCAAAGAACCAAACTAACTAGGGAACCAAATCATGACAATAATTTCTGAACGGTATCTTATCACCACACCGCATCCTTTGCTACCTGATCCAGCCCTTTCATTTCCTGTAACCCCTGTATGACCAGGGACCCAGGCTAAGACAACCTCGCACCCTCGGTTTCTACATTTTATGAGATTCTCCTTAATTTGATAGATAATAGGATTATGGAACCTTACTGAAAACCACAGAGTACTTTTCTATATATAGTAGTCGTAGTCCTAGGTTCATTTTTTTATTTTTTTATTTATTATAGCTTTGGCTACTAGGACCATCAGCTTCCTAGGTGCATGTCGTCGTCGTATGGGGCACGTCAAAATTCTACCACAGATTAAAAAGCGCATTCAGTGCTCGAGAGACCATGATAAAGATCTTCTATAATAAACTTTGTAATTATATTTTTGATCCATGTTTGTATAATTTTTTGAGCAATGTCAAAATAAGAACGTAACTTTTATAGTTAACATTTTCAGAATAAACTTACTGTACTCCATAGTGTCCTATCTTGAACGCATCGGAAAATGTTGACGTAATATCCGTTGCGTCATGAAGCATGCGCCCTGTCATAATTCGCTCGTAGAAGATTGGTCATAGATTAAAATTACAATAATCGGACCATCGCTCAAGTCTGGTTCTGTGATAAGTTAATTTGTCGTGAGAGTGGACTGTTTAGTCTAATGTGCATTTAAGTGAAACAAAATAAATATACAAGATGCTTATCAAAGAATAGTAAGTACATTTAGTCAAGGTTAAGTCTAGTCTGGAATAATAAATCGATTTTTGCACAGTTCGTGGCAAAGGTTTTAAGGGTATACTTCCTTATCAGTAGATATCGCCAAGATACTTGGTCTGTCAGTCTTGACTGCTTTAATTATAGCGAATATCAATTTATCGAGTCAGGACGAGGACTGAATTGCCTGACAGTGACAGACCTTCAGGTCAAGGTCTACCTGACAGATGGCCATCTCAGCAGATTTCGGATATTACGAATCTTTTGCTACATACAATTTAATTTTTGCTTGGTCTAGCATGTCATATTATTGTCCTATATTGATACACGTTGGAAATTTGAGGGTCTAGTCAAAATTACGATCGACTGACGATTTTAAGCCTGCTGTACACACTGGGCCAACGTTATATTTTTACCTAACATACTAATAATATGAGCACACCGTTATCTTAAAGCTTCCTAAATCTAATCAACTTATGCTAACAAGACAAAACATTGTGAGATAAAATATTAGTTGCATCCAACATATCAACATATTGCTTTGGTTTACGGTATTATTGATAGAAAAAAGTTTTTAAAATATGTTACTGAATTGCTGTTCTGTCAAACTCTATAATTAATTGGGAAGTGTCACAAGTAGGTATTAACTTTTATCATAGCAGTTATCTACATTCTCTTTGTAATAAAAATGTAAAACTAAATTTTGATACCAGATTTGATTGGTTTGAAGAATAGACGGATATCAATGTTTTTTTCAAAGCACACCTAAAATCAGCTAATTTGAATATGAAATAATATCACCTATTTGATACATTTAATTGGGTTGTTGAGATGAATCCAATGATACCATAATTTTTGAAATCCATCAAGTCAATCCGGGGTAATAAAGGAGGAGGTTTGAATCCCAATGAGCATTTATTTGTGTGATGTGCATAAATATTTGTTCCTGAGTTAGGGATGTTTTCTATTTATTTATTTATATAGGAAGATCATCAGCTTAAATACTACACAGTAGCTTAAAACAGTAGTGACTGTGAGCTAATAACAGATCCTCACCGATAGCGTAATAAATATGCAAAAAATAAGTGAGCAAAAGCCAAACGAGAACACAGCGCTTTTGCGTCTTGGTACTGCTACATAATTTATAAGTACTTATTTCTAATAGACTAAAAAGAGTCACCTAAACTATTTCCTTACCTCTACCGAAAAAATCTCGAGATAAACGTTGTTCTATGTATAATAAGTAATTATTCATCTACATAAGTATGTATACGTCCCCTAGTACCCATTGTTTATGTCATATCACACTCAAATTGGCAACCTATGGGACAGGCAGTCCCTAGTGTAAGGTAGGGCTAGTAGATTTCAATTTTGAAAGATTCTTCTTAGTCGATCCATGACTGAGGATCGTGACCGCATGCCTCGTCAAAGGGACTGCATGGGAAAGACTGCATTTTGCAGCCCTCGTAACTGCATCAGCCCAGTGCACTGGAATCGTTCCTCTAGCATGTTTGTCTTCCACAGAACCAAGAATTATTTGTTTCTCTAGATCAAAAAAGAAAAGAAAGAAAGCTTGTACACAATATTGATATAGTCCTAAGCCAATTGTATTAAATGTTAAGTTTGAATATCCCCGGAACATAATGTATGATTGTGTAATTAAAAAAAGTAATAATTATAATAAACATGCATACATTATATTATAACATGCAGGAAAAATATTAGTATTCTTGGTAGTCAGGCAAAAAGATAATATATTCATAAAACAATTGTGTATATCAACATCTGATAAAGTAGTGTATTTTGTATAATTTTTTATCATTTATTTAAAGATACTACATAATCATTTATCGTTTGAAATCGGTAACTTATGATATCATAGTTATTGCCACATATTATTTAAATTATAGTTTTACATGGGTCTAATGCAATAATTAATTACCTTTGTTTCAAAAACCTCGAGAATAAAGAGCAAATGTATAAACATGGTACCGTATTGTGAAAAAATCCTTCTCCACAGGACCTTGGAAATTGTATCTTAGGGCCTACGCTAGCTTACGCGGATTACCCGCAACGGACATCCCGCCTCAAAGAAATTGTATAGACACCGCTAACTGGCCCGCGGCGGGTTGTTCGGAGCGGCACCCGCGAGCGTGCGCACGCGGCGGGCGTCCGCGTAAGCTAGCGTAGGCCCTAAGTCAATGTCATAATTACTAAATACGGGATTATTTTTCTCACTTAATCTATATACACAATATTTTCCATATGTGTACAAAGTGCGACAGTTTAAAATACATGTTTATAATATAATATATAGCGTTTTTTTTGCAATGGAAACAATACAAGCAAAAACGGAATTTAATCAGTAGGAACTTAGATTGAAATACTTATGTTTTCTAACATTAAACATAGTGTTTTATAATTTTCATGTATTAAAGCATCATTTTTATGAATCATTATATTGTTAGTTAGATATATATCTGTTCGTAAAGTTCATAATAGAAAATTAAGTCCGTTTTAGCTAATAATGTGAGCTCCATGTGACAGGGATAAGATACATATTTTCTTGTATGTTGATGGATGCTTGAATAATGAACATGTAACTTAGAAATCACAAATAAATATACCTAGGTCAATCTTAAAAAAAACTATGATGGCAATGAAAATTGATTATTTAAGGAAATGTTAGTATTTGATATTTTTATTCTATAGGTTAAGTTAACTATAAAGTGTTTGCTTTGCCCTAACAGGGTCCATGCTGTACTCTATACCCTTGTAATATCTTGTAATACCATGGTTTGCAAATAATAAACGAATGAATAATGCATTATTCACCAATATTATTTGAACTATATCACTCATCAGGGACTTTCACTAGGATATAAAAATGAAATATCTTCCTTTTTATCAATTTATAATATTTTTTTGGTAATGTAATGTAACTGAATGTTTAAATGAGTTGGTTAGTGTAAAAATATGAAATAATAAGGGAGATGCCGATATTTAATGCCGGTATTTATTTAATGGAAACAATACTGGTATACAGTTACAGTCCCTGATTGCAATTTTAAGTTAGTTGTATTCCTCCATATTTCGGGTTTAACTACAAAATTGTTCTATAATATTTTTTTTTTCTTGCAGCCGTGTCACACTGCCGTTAACAGTTGAAGAGGTGAGTTATTCAAATATATAATGTAATACTTAATAATAATAATACATATCAAATGATCGTTTAAAAATCAATTGACTAAACTAAAGAAGGCATAAGCCCACTGCGGCGCAACGCAAGCTACGCACGCATGGACCTATGAAACTCAAGACAAGCAAGGGTAATAATAATACCAAGAGTGAGCGAAATGGTAGTATACACATCTCGATTAGTGTGACAGAAAGGGATATCTCATTGGCCGCCCTTGTCATAGTTCCATTTTTGTTTGCCGCAACAGAAATAGTATGAGGTTGCGGCAAATTAACCACTGTCCGCCCAAATTAGGTAGGTTGTTTATGGTAGGCCGTCAGCCATTTTAAGACCAGTTCTTAATTTAGCTGCATAGGAGCCATTCCGTCCCCTTTTTCTGGGAAAAATCTATTCTCTAACGGCCGTATTCATAAACGTTCTAAAAGCCAATTTTAACTGAAATGGTGTTAAAATTCCTTTGTGTTTATCTGTCACCTTGACATTTGTGTTCGTAAGAAAGGGACAGAGCACATTTTATGTAGCAGAGGCATTTTAAGTATTATGATTAAGGCGATGCCTTGATTTGAGTCGAACACGCCCCCTAGACAGAGACACGCTGATGCCTTCCGCGCACGAGAAAAAGAGATGTAACACCCTTCGAGAATGGCTTTTTTGGACAAATTTCGATAAATACCTAACTTAGAGACGTTTTATTTAAATTTCATAAAATTAGATTTTAGATGAGATAAAATACTATAGTATTAACTTGATTGTGTCGTAAAATAATGTATCGTTTAAGTAGGCTGAGTAAAAAAAGGAAAATACAGACCTAACTTTCGATTTTTTTTCTATCGAGGAAATTTTAAGCAATCATGTATCCATAAAATCAGATGAACAATCATATAGTCAAGAATCATATATCTGAAAATCAGACCTTATTGTTTCTTAATATAGTAAGAACGCCGTTTCAAAGCAAGCGATAATTTCCAATGCACAGCCTTAAGGGGCTAAGGGTAACAGCACGCATGGGCAGCGGCGTAACTATACCGTACGGGGCCTGTGGCGAAATTATCGGATGGGGCCGAGCCTTCTTCAATGTTAGGTTGGCCCCTCTGGCCGCGGGGCCCTCAGCCCGGGGGCCCGTGGCATTTCGCCTGATCTGCCACCCTATAGTTACGCCACTGCGCATGTGCGATTTTTTTTAGGTCAAACTTATTTTATTACATTTCACTAATTTAATCACGGAAGAAACGTATGCAGTAATATGTTATAATATTAATTTACTCTAACCTCTCTATCTCTCTAATTTCATTCGTCTACTCTAACCTATCCGAGGGAGTCCGCTGGATGCGGGATTGTGGCACTCTTTGGGGGAGGCCTATGTCCAGTAGTGGACGTCTTTCGGCCGATATGATGATGATGATGACTCTAACCTATTGCAGTGTCCCTCTTTAACCTTGTACCGCAGTCGACGTCAAAAATGTTTACAGTTTTCGGAGTAGTCAGCAGCAAAAGTAGCTGCGCGGGTCATGCGCTCAAAATGTACTACATTCGACTCTAATGTCCAGAAGATAAGGACTGTATAGATCATTTTGAGCGTGTTATTTTGCGTAGCAACTTCTGCTGCTGACTGCAGTGGAATAATAGTCGCATTTGTTCACTTCATTACTCGTTAATCGGGCACCCATAATTGTGCCACTCAGGCGCCGTAGGTTCATGGTCTTCTCTCCCTCTCACTGACCATAAGCGTGAGCGAGATGGAAGTGAGTGCTCGGAAGCGCGGTTATCATGTTTTTTATTTTTTATTTTTTGGCTGTTTAAATAAATAAAAAAGTAATCACCGAGTTCTCTCAAACACAATATTGCCAATTTTTAGAAGCAATTTGAATATATTTAGCTTTTGTGCATAATTTGTTACGAATATTTTAAGTGTATTTTAGACCTATGTTCGTGATTTTTTTCTATAGAGCGAAAGTTGCTTAATCATGTTTCGAATCACTGATCTCGATGCAGAAAAGCCTCAAGATTACTAATCGTATTTTTTTGAAACCATATTATTATAAACAGACGCATTATATTATTTCAAAAAGTCTGTTCGCTTAACTTCGCTGAACCTACGGCGCCTTAATCTGAATCATAGATGATTTCAGGGATAACAATATCCCATGTCCTTATCTGGAAGTAAATGGTGCGGAAGTAATACGTAATTTAATCCAAATCAAAAGTCCGAACTCGGGGATTGCCAGCGAGCTATAGAGCGCAGCATATTAAGTGTCAAATTAGTGGATCGTATCCGGAACACTACGCTCGGAAGTCGGCCAAGTTGAAGTGGCACTGGGCTGGTCATGTCTGCCGGTAGCCGAATGAACTGTGAGCCAAGATCGCCACTGAGTGGCAACCCGACAGCTAGAAACGGAGACGTGGCAGACCTCATCGGCGATGGCGAGCCGAGCTAGACTGCCTTTTAAAAGAATTGGCAGAGACTACCCAGAATGCTCCGGATTGGAAAAAGCGAGGAGAGGTCTTTGGTCTGCAGTCAGACCAGAGGGCCTATAGTATCCGCGGAATTAAGTAGCAAGCACGGTCATAAATCATCGGAATCATGCTATCTCTTTCGCACCTGCACGGCCTTATGGAGCGGGCCGTGCAACAATAGTGCAGGTAGCGGTAGGCAGAAAAAGGAATGTCGATAAAGTTATGATTATGACGACGATCTTAATTTTATTTATTGTATTTTCAGTCGTTAAATAATTAACCATCTAAAAACAAATTAAGTAATGATATAAGATTTTATTTAAAAATATAACAATTATATCGACGTTTACATCATAAGTTATCAACATGTTACCACCCTACGGTTACGGACGTTTAGGACCCTGCTCGCCACTTAATTCTGCGGATACTATAAACGAAACTCTGTCTTTGTCGCTCGTCGCACATAGACGAAGTCGCGGGCGGAAGCTAGCAAGGGCGGCTTTACCTATAGTGCAGGGGGTGCGTTGCACCCGGGCGCACGGTCCTAGGGGGCGTCGAGCCGAGCGCCACTTGCCTCGACTCGGGCGCTAGCGCGCGCTAGGGGGGGTGCTAGAGGGCGACACGGTAATGATTGCACCCGGGCGCGACATGGGCTAGAGACGCCCCTGGAAGCTAGTGTCGTAGTAAAAGTTGTATGGCTCCCAAAGTCTTTTTGATATTACACCACCATGTGGATTTCGGTCTTTCTCTTCCTGGGTGGTTCTCGGGTAACCCCAGCGCCAGATTCACGGCGTAGTCTTCCTCTCTCCTCATGAGATGACCAACCAACACAGTTTTCGTTCAGCCAGTTTTTCCGTAACAGGAACCACTTTAAAAGGTGAACGACCAGTTTAATATAAGTTACCTACTCTGATAAGAAATGATTCTGAATCATGATCACTCAGTTTGATTGCGGGTCCGTGTAGGTTATCATCAGGGAGCGTACATTTCATGCCGATGACAGGCGTATGACGTCAAGCTACATACAGGATGGAAAAAGTTTGAAAAGAGCAACGGCATAACGAACGTTTATTTATCCGTACCCAATAATGGAAAATGTGATTAATCAATGATTAATCACTGTTATCTAATCAACCTCTTCCGTTTAAGTAGATAAGATCAGGAAACTTAATGCTTTGCTAGGGGCCTAGGTCGCCATGGAGGCTATACAATTATTGTGCTAAATAAATCCATGTTTAGTTATAGATAATAAACAAATTTATTGTTCCTGCTGTCAGCAAAGTTTGCCACCAAAAGCAAGCAACATCAAATTATATTTGCAAACAATAAAACACAAAGAACATGAGGAACATAAAGAAACACAGTTTGATTTTAACTTTTTAACATTGACTTGACCAATTTCATGATAGCATCGATAGACACGTTGTTGTGGCCTATAAGTAATAAAAATAATTAAAAATATTAGTTACTAAATACGTTTACGGTTACTAAGTCGTCTCAATACGTTTTTTGAATCATCCTGTGTGTTTATATGAATACGTCATTATGACGAAACCGGCATGAAATGTACGCTCCCTGGTTATCATTATCATTCTCATACTTATATCAATTATTGCAGCCGATATGTGTGACTGGCGATGGCAATAGATTTTTCTCAAACTTGCAATGAAATGTTGACGTGACTTACTTCAAATTAGGTTCGGAAATACTACGTATCCGGTGCGATGAGTGAAGATGATATGTAAAGGAATTTCATACAACCTTACACAACTAGGCCTGTAAAGCAACCTTCTTTTGTTTTTGAACGGGGGTGGGGGGGCGCGGGCCAGCTGGCGGCGCGGGCGGCGGCGGCGGTGCAGGCGGTGCACTTCAGAAACGTATTATTTATAAAACAAATTGACTACTTTTTATTTTTATTTCATTGCAAGTTTGAGAAAAGCACTATACAAATCTCGGCGAGAAACGGGGTTGCCGGCCGCGTATCCCAATCCCCTATATCTACTTGGCCTGCAACCCTTCGTTTCCCGACCTCTATAGTAATGTACTATTGTTTGGAGTACGGCCGGTATAACGCAACGGAATTCCGTGTGTAAACGGTTGGATGAAAGTTGTATTTTGCGCGTACTTTAAAATGTATTTTTATTAAAACTGTGTTCATTATAAAATAATATGACATACCTAATCTATGAATCTGAAGCATGGGCAGCTGCCGTTTAGAATAATGAGATAAGAGTGGATGGTTTTGGAAATGCATTAACAAACCTAATAGTTTTGTCGCCTGCGTTGCCACGAGCCTTGAAATTTGGTTTGCGTTATTATACCTTTATAACGAACCAAATTATTATTATTATTATTATTGTTGCATCGTGTTATTTTTAACGAGGAAGTTACCCCGATAATTTGTTTCGTTATAAAGGTATTATAATGTACTCCAGCGCCATCTCTCTCGCTAGTCCGAAACTACCTGATGTGGTTCGATTGGAATGCAGCGGGCGCATAGCTCGCCCATTAGAGTGGTGCCAAGGCTGTGAATAAGTCTTTCAAGGGGACACTGAGAGGGCGCTAGTCTTAGCGGGAATGTAATTGAAAAATATTCAACTTCCGTCACTGTCCTCGTAGCTCAGTTGGTAGAGCAGTCTAAGCGTTAATAGAAAGGTCGCAGGTTCGAATCCTGTCGGGGGCTACAGACGAAGATGGTTTATTTTTCCATTATATTCTTTCTCTCTGTGTCATATAGTTTGGTTTGCCTTGTTTTTTGTGGTGCATACTTCATAAGCACCACCCAGTATTTCCCCGAGGGCTGAGTTCAGTAGCAATGAAATATAACAGTACTCTATGGCTGCTCAAAATGTCTGAGCAGGCATTCTAACTCGTTGACAGTAAAGTCAGACATTTCTAAACACTGTTGACGACCGGTTAGTCTAGTGGGTAGTGACGCTGCCTACGAAGCTGAAGGTCCCGGGTTCGAATCCCGGTAAGGGCAAATATTTGTGTGATGAGCATGAATATTTGTTTCTGAGTCATGGAAATTTTATATCTATTAAATATATCGTCGTCTAGTACCCATAACACAAGCCTTTATTGAGCTTACTATGGGCTAGGTCGATTTGTGTAAGATTGTCCCCTAATATTTATTTATTATTTATTTAGCATTATTTATATTTTGACGCTCAGGAACCTATACATTTTTGAGACTACCTATTAATTAGATTGTTGATATATAATCATGATCTTAATGTGGACGCTTGGAGACCTTATACATCTCGCATTCTGTATATAGAAGCTTCACCAGCTCACAATCTCGATACCGCGTGCGATTTTCTGACAACGTTTGAGGGAGGATAGGGTTGAGTGATCCCATCTGTTCTATTCCACTGGACAAAATATATGGCCTCTGAAAAAAGTTTACCACTTTATAACACTTTAAACACAAATTTAAAAGATTACACGGGCTATCTGTTCTAACTTTGATGCGCAAATTAACGTATTAATTGATTCTATTAGAAGACTGGTTTTTGACCTTCTGTGTTTGACCTCGTGCAGACAGAATCATTGTTTATTATTGTTTTTTCAAAGTTCTGTTAAGGTTAATACAATTAAACCGTAATTAAGCGGTTAGCACTCTTAGGCTCGATTGTATTAAGATCCATGAAACGTTAGGACAAACTATCCAGTTAGGTAGGTTTTGGGCTAGTTTAAATGTTAATATATTGTTTTAATCTCCTAAGTACCTAATATTAAAGTTATAGACCTTGCAAGATTAATTAACTCATTTTACGAGTTTTTGTGGTAGACTCACAACGTCAGTCGCGTTTTTAAATGCAAGTTAAGCCATTATATAATTATAATATATTTCGTGTACATACAGTCAAAGGCACCAATATGTATTCACTCAAAGTTTCATAAATATGTATACTACCTTATTGTTGCAGAAATAAGGTCTGCCTACATATATTTGAGACTTTGTGGTGTATATATATTGGTGCCATTGACTGTACTTACCACCTCGGTAGAAGCCCATAACAAGCACTTGTTTTCTGGCCAATATAGAATAACAAGAAAATGTAAGACCCCATTGACCATGTTGACTAACAAAGTGATATTTTGTTATAGTATCAAGTCGCTCAGCTATACTGCGTGGCGGAGGTCTCCAAAAATGAAACCGGCGGCGGCGAGGGCATAGAAGTCATAAAGAACGAACCATTCAAAGACTACCCGTTGCTCGGTAAGTGCCCAGTAGACTACAATTTACTTTTACACACCACCTGAATGGTAATTGTTGACCTCGAATGAGGGACCAAAGTTGTAGTTTTCTTCTCTGAAGAAAGGAGGGATTACAATTTTCCTCATACAATATATGAAAAGCAGTATACGTGTCACTCGGTAGCAAAATTATTTCCGTCTTGGGCGTAAACACTTGAATCCCTCGTTACGCTCGAGTGTAGGATCTTTCGCTTCACTTAGGATCAATATAGCGCCCGCGGCCGCGCCGCGCCGCAAACATATAATTTTGCTCCCTTGAGACACAATCTACTATTTCATTACTAGTCTTCAATTATAGGGCGTTCTACAACCCGACCTGACAATCATATACACGTAATGAGCACGCAAAGTAATTGTTGGTCGTTGAACGTGCGTTATCTCATTCTGTTTTTACGTGATATACAGACGGACTGACGCCTTGTAAAGCTCTTAGCCTATAATTAAAATAGGTCATCAGATTGCCTAAGCCCTAAGGTTATCAAGTAAAGCACATTTGAAGCCGTTCTGTCGGATCTTATATCAGCCCGGTTTTATCCGTCTCTTTCTAAGCGTTCAAATTAGAATGAGACTGGTATTCTATCTCGCCGCGACACAGCACGCTGGCCGTCCTGAGATAGCCGCGCAGGTCGACATATAACTTCTATTCAACGAGCGCTTACACGGTATATTTTCCCCCGGGAGGCCCATAAGGCCCCCGGTGAGGCCCATCCCTAAACACATCTGTAACTGGCCGCTCTCGCAGGCCAAAACAGGGAAAAAAAAAAAAAAAAAAAGCTTACACGGTATAGAATGACGGCTACTGTAGAAATGTAAACAATAACCCCCATATCATAAAATGCAACACGTTTGTGTTCATTATAGCTTGATGTTTATTTATATCATGGTGGAATAAAATAAGCTAAGCCATTCCCGACGATGTTTCTTAATTCTCACCTACGCCACACAAATGTTGCCATTGTGCAAAGTTGGCACACAAATGTTGCCAATGACTGACAGTTTCCATACAAAGAAGGTGTTTTGTTAATGCACGATTAATATTTATAAAGATATTAGCTAGTTTAACTATTTATTTGGGGTGAAAATATATTTAACGTAAATATTGATAGAAAGCACGTTAGTGAAGTAATGCAATATACTCGGGTAATTTACTTTCACAATGTGGCAACACACTGACACTCCGCCATTTTTAAGATGCTGATGACGTAGGCAAGATACGCTGACGTCACGAGCTGTCACGGGAATGACTTACCTTGTACTTCTGCCATGATTTTTATAAACACGATGTACAGTCGCCATCAGATATATCGGAGCGGCCAAAGTGCTCACAAATATCTGAACTCTTCTGTAATGCCTCGACAATTGTGACGTGTTCAGATATTTGTGGGCACTGTGGCCGCTCCAATATATCTGATGGCGACTGTACAGAAACTGACTGACACGAAATTTGACGCTATTTTAAGATAGCTATTATAGATATCATGGCCGTTTTGTGATTTTAGGGATGGATGTTAAAATTAAAACTAGAGCATGTTAGTAGAAGTTCAAATATGTCTAATGAAAATCAGCTTGAATCGAAGTGCGATTGAAGCAGGTCTGCGATACTTTGATACTATAGTATCCGCAAAACTAAGTGGCGAGTCAGGCAATTAAAGTCAGTACTATTGTTGCACGGCCCGCTCCGTAAGGCAGTGCAGGTTCGTGAGAGATAGCATGATCCAATGATTTGTGACCTGACTCGCCACTTGGTTTTGCGGATACTATAGTGTAGGGCAGGTTACGGTACGGATTATTTTTCTAGACCGAACTCACTTCCCTTTGTGCCTAGTAAACAATGCGATTGTCTTTCATTGTTAAGTAGTAAACGTCCAAATTAAAAAAAAATGTACTTAGCAATGTTGACCATTTTATACTTAAAACAAAAGACTACTTTAACAATAGACTATTTGAGTAAATTATTTATTTAATTCCTAGCCTTTTCATTTCGAAGGGTTTGCGGCACGTGGCTATTGTGGCTAAACAATTGCTTTGTTGGATCGATGGGTCTTTGGATAAGATCCGGTATAGAATAAGAATCCTCACTATACCATGCCACTTCCTTTGGCTTCAAAGTACTAAACGGATTGAGATTTCTTTCGTAGTAGCAGTTACACAATTGAATTAAATACGTCACTGAGACATAAACATAGAGACATCTCACACTTTCAGTGAAACATTCACGTAGCGCGAACACGCATTTTATCAATGGTAATTCGATATGTCGAATGCCAAATGACCAATGCTGAATCGATGAAGATTGGTCGATTCTTACCTACGCTTTAGTAGATAATAGGATTATTTCACGTACCGGAGGGCGCGGCGTGGGTAGGCCCCCCATAATGTGGACTGATGACCTGGTAAAGGTTGCTAGAGTCCGCTGGATGCGGGTGGCGCAGGACCGGTCACTTTGGCACTCTTTGGGGGAGGCCTATGTCCAGCAGTGGACGTCTTTCGGCTGATGTGATTATTTCATATGCTTGTAAGTTTGCTTATGCCGTAGAACAGAATAGACAACGCTCTGACAGATTATAGTTCGTTAGTTAAACGCTATGAGGCGAGTATGAGCTGGAACTAGTAGTCCAGGCAATGAACTGACAGCTTGTATGGAAAAAATGTCAATTTGGGAAATAATTTATAATAGCTTATTTTTTATGTGTGACGGATATAATATATTATCAATTAAATAGTTACAAAATCCGTCAAAATTTCAGACATCGAAAAAATTACAAGTTAACTGGCTTCTGAAAAGTCGGTAAAAATATTAATAAATGTCTTTATTTTGGTTCATTTACATTTGCTCCATAATATTCAAGATAAATCGTATAAAAAAAGATGCATGCTTCATTTAAATCTACATAATTACTTCCGGGTGGAAAGTTTGTCGGATTCTTGACTAAATCATCTTAGAATAACATTTTCAAATGAAATAAAAAAAAAAACGCTATTATAAATTAATGTTTTTCAAAACCGTATTTTGCCTGGAGTATAGTACAAAGGATCGCATGCCTGCTCCCTCGTCATTGATATAGTAAAATGTACATAAGCATGGCATGGGTAGCATGTCCTAATATTTTATTCAGAGCAATGACGCGTACTTGGGTGTCCTACAGGCAAGTATGGCTCGCGGTATTTGAGCTCCCGAAGTGTTGTGGAACCGCCCCGTGCAACCCAAATTGAGCCACTTGGACTGCGGCGGAAATAGAAAAAAGTATGTTTTTTTTTGTTTCGAGGCAGCCGTTTCAAACAGCGGTAGCCTGAATGTGTGTACGCTGTTTATAATGAAATGCTGGTGTACATCGGATTCTTTTCACTCTCGGATTTCCGCTCCAGTCCAAGTTGCCTCAGTTTGGGTTGCACAGGGCAGTTCCACGCTTCGCGAGCTCAAATACCGCGGGCCATCCGGTTGCCTCTCAGACACCGTAATTACGAGTCATTGCTTTAATTTTTTTTTTCTCTCTTGCTCTCTTCTTGTTTTATTTTCATTTCCTAGTGTAAGATGCCTAGGGTAGGCATTAGAACCAGATAATAGATTGACCCTCCACTTAGCAGTTCAAGCTTGAGAGTGATAAAAAATAAGAGTGATACTAAATGTTCCTAATTAGAACTTGATAAAAGACGACCAACTGACATCATGACTTCAACAAGCCTAATGGTGGTTGCCATTTATAACTTATTGCCGTCACGTTCTGACAGTGACAAGTATGCGAGTGCGAGAGTGACGGATATCTTATCCACAACCACAGATATATATATATATACATAGATCACGCAAATGCATGTACTTCGCGTGTCAGAATTCGGACTCCGAGTTGGCACTCCGACTTACATTCCGCGCGCGTCTGTTGTGGTAGCCGGTTGTCCGTGAATATTAAGAAAATACCTTATTGCAGAATCGATTTTCCGCGGACAACGGGTAATTCAGATCACTAATTCGCCCGTGTGACGTCAAAGTAGGTGGAAAAAAGTCGGTTTTCATACAAATTGAGGTGTTTAAGTTATCTAGTGTATATCTATATCTGTGTCCACAAAGATAAGTGATAAATTGTCAACTATCTCAGCCCCTCAGGACTTCAGAATGGCCAACTTAAGGGTTAATAATTGTAGATCTGCGTATCTGTAGCGACATGATTAATATTTAATTTCCGAATCTATATGTTTGTTTTTTTAAGCATGCCTTTTATTCTAGCTGGATCTAGTAAAAATCAAGCATCAAACTCCAGCGCTTCAGCTGAAAACGGTACCAATGATGATATTTTTTTGAAGAAACCAGTATCAGTAGCTTGCACATGTATGTGTGTGTTTTATGTAATCACTTAGTCAGTTTTTTATGCACACATTAGTTTTTTTAGTTTTATTTCGTACGTATAACAAAAACGTCGATAGGCTCAGTTTATAAAGACCGTATTTGAACGAAGATAACTACGCGATTTAACCGTCTTTCAGAATTTTTCGTCTACAAAATTTTAGACCCCCGCACGATTTGGTCCGGTAACGTAGGAGATAATATTTATGTTTGTTAGCTACAAAGAACCCATTCTGCCAACGAGCGCTCTTGTTGGTAGTTTTAAGGTTGTAAATTGATTTAACTTTATTTTGAAGCTAATATTTCCAGTGAAAAAATAATACACTAAAAGTAACGCAAGAGACAAATAGGTGGGTCTAAATTTTCCCCAATCAAAGTGTGTTTGTGGAAAGATGATTGACGTAATCACCTAGGTATAGGTAATTGATTGGACGCATTTTACTTGTATGATTGGAAACTGTCCAAATCTTTTTAGTTTACGTCGAATATAGTCATTGTTTGCCATCCACTCCGACCACGTCGATTTGCAATTGTTTGGCTAGAATCGATTGTCGCTGTTTGCGCCTCTTTGCACTTTTTCGCGATTGTTTCATATGTGACGTGAGTTAGTAAGTTTGTGCAGCTGTTATAGGTTAGATAGATGGTGGCTACAATCTACAATACACCATAAAATGCATCTCGTTCGAGAAAGATATTCAATTCGGCGTTCGATTTTTACTGGCCAGCGTCACCGCGTAAGGCGTTGTGTTGTGCTGGAGATGTTCCGAGGCTCTAGTATAAGTTTTACCGAAACAAAACGTTAGCGTTACGACCGCGTTTGCGTTTAGCTGTCAAATCCCATACAAATTGAGGGTAAAACGCAAACGCGATCGTAAATTTTTCTTTCGGTAAAACTTATACTAGAGCCTCCGTTGAGGTCGACGGTATAGATAAGTTTACACGTTAAGGTTTTGCATCTTTATCCTTTGTAATGAGGTGAAAAATGTGTGATGATGGTTAGCTAGAGAACGAACTGACCAAAGCCTTAGACGACCTCACCAGTCGGTAACACTGTCACTGAAAGGTTTAATTTGTAAATGAAAATGTATCCAATAAATAAATAAATATTAGGGGACAATCTTACACAAATCGACCTAGTCGCATAGTAAGCTCATTAAGGCTTGTGTTATGGGTAATAGACGAAAATATATATAATAGATATAAATACTTAAATATGTACACAGAAAACTTCCATGACTCAGAAACAAATATTCATGCTCATCACACAAATATTTGCCTTTACCGGGATTCGAACCCAGGACCTTCAGCTTCGTAGGCAGCGTCACTACCCACTAGGCTAACTGGTCGGCAATCGTCTAATAATATGGGTGAATAACCGTAACAACTTAAAAAAGTTGAAAACCCCCCGATTTTCATTTCAAAGTCCAATATCTCAAAAACGGCTGACCTGATTTTCATGAAACATGGCTAAGAACACTCGGGATAAAATTATCTATGACACAAAAAAAACTAAACGAAAATCGGTTCATCCGTTTGGGAGCTACGATACCACAGACAGATACACAGACAGACATGTTAAAAGGTCCGTTTATGTCTACAGACATTGAGCGTGCCAGACGCGTGGCAGACACGTTCCGGGGCGGGAGGGGGGTTGGTGTCTGCGCGGCCAGATATAAATACGTTAATAGACACTGTATAAAAGAATATTATTTTGTCTGCCACGGCACGTGTCTGGCACGCTCAATGTCTGTAGATATAAACCGGTCTAAACTTATAACGCCCCTCTATTTGCGTCGGGGGTTAAAAACGTCGCCTGCTGTGACATTTAATACGTTAGTCTAACCGTGGATTTATTAGTAGTATGTACATGTCTCACGAAAGTTTACAATTGGAAGTAACTTTCCCTAGCAGGGCCTAGTCACTAGGCCCTAGTGGAAATGTTGAAGACGATGATTGTTTTTTATGCTCTAGGTGTGGGAGGGACAAAGACGGTATCCGGGCGAATTACTAATAATTTCCGTATCCAATTCAAACGATAATATTATTAAAGAACAGCACCTTAGAGTTGTTAAAATTATGTATTATTAGTCGAATTACGGAACGTAAAGAGTATAAGAGTAGAGTTATGTAGTTAAATAAGTAATTTGTCCGTTTCCACATTACCTTTTTGCTACTAGTTGCTGCAATATATTTATGGAAGCTCATTGAATATTCCATGTTATGCTATCAAGCTTGTCTGATGATGCAGGCGGAAAGCCATAAGGAACTCGTAAATAACACACGGTGAACCCTCGTGTTAGATCACGTTACAATTACCTCGATGTAAATAGTTCCTAACTGTGCAAAATAAGAATAACCCTCCTTTCCTTCGGCAGTCGGGTAAAAAGAGACCCCAGTTCACTTTTTAGTAAGGTCAATTTATTTTTGTTTTATTTTACGCCTTATTTTATTTCTGGCAGGTCCTAGTGGAAATATCATCGGAGATGATGATTGTTCTGTCTGCTCTGGGTGCCAGAGTGGGACTGATGACGGTATCCGACGCAATTTTAAACAATTTTCGTAATTTATTTTAGGGTGAAATCGGGAGAGATGATCCAAAAGATAGGATTATTTTACAGATTTGAATACATACGAGGGGTGATCCAAAAGTAATGATAATCAGCATGATTTGGTCTCGTGATGATAATTTGTGATTGTCATTCCTATTGTGCAATTATTCAATAATACACTAAAAACTTAATAAAAAGATTTCATTCTATTGTTTTTTTTAATAGATAAATAAATATGATGGTATGGAATATATTCTGCCGTCAGTAAAATCGGAGGATATTTTGTTACATGTTTGGGGCGGTGTTGGCCAAATTCTGGTGTGGTAATAAAAAAAAAAAAATACAATTTAAAGTTTATTTATTTTGATGCCACGAAATTAATAAATTAAACTCATGTCATCGTTTTTTTTTAAGCACAGCTCACGTAACAAAGTTCGAGGTAGGTTTTTCTAGCCATCAATATATAGTTTTTTTTTTAAACAGGGTGAACCTAGGTTACAAATATATGAATATAAATACGAAGGGAGAGTGATACATCATAATTTTATAGCAATTAAGTGGGGCTGTCTCAGAAAAAACAAAAGAAAAAAAAGTACCAAATGTATGAGTTTTTTTCTTGGCCGAGCTTGCCGAGTACCAGGACTGTTTTTCAGGCTTGTGAATTCTATAAAACTAGTTACCTACAGTGTAATCTAGACCAACTCTTTTACTATTAGTTCTTATTCTTAGATATTGAAAACTCGTCAATAAAATCGGTGCGATTGCGTCGATGTAAAAACTGGTCTTAATTTCGTCTATCCAAAGTTTTTTTTTATAAGTAGCAAAATTAAAACATTTTTAATATATTATGTAAGTAAGTAAACTAATAAAGAGTGTATTTAATAATTAAAAATGATATATCACGGATAACTTCTGTTTTTTATGCCGATTATCATTACTTTTGGATCACCCCTCGTATAACCCTAAACATGCGCGTGGATCGGTCAGCAAAAGTTCAATTTAAATTTATTTTTTTACTCATCTGCAGCAAGAGGGTAATATTTTTCTAGTGTATTTCTGGCTCTACAGCTAAAACAAATTGATGGACTAAATTTTAAGGTGTCGTGGGAGTCAGCTCTAATATTCGTGAATAGGAGTCAGGATTATAAAAAAAAAAATTTAATTGCACTTGTAATAGAGATTGTTAGAAAAAGGTTATAACATGGCCTTCTTCTAACATGCTTCTTTCTAACAAGTTGCCTGATTAGATGGTGGATGTACAATTGTTACAAAAACGTTAGGTGGTTTTAAACCCTATAAAATCACTGTTTTAAATAGTTTTCGAGGAGACATAACTATTGCAACGAGCAATAATATAAAGTCGATTGGCCCTACTTTACGAAGACAAAATACTTTAAGGGCTTATTCAATTAGGCGAGACATGCACTAGTGTTTTGAAATTGCAAAGCGGGAGAAAGATGGTCCACTTATTTTTCTCTTAATCAAACGGGTTTTTTTTTAATACTCTCTCCGCTCTATGCAATGTAATACTTGTAAGTTTAATGGTAGGTATAGATACGTTGACAATTATTCATATTAGTTTCGTTTTTAGTGCGTGAAGCAACCTTTCCATAAAAAGTGATTGACATGTTTTTTTTTATTCATAAATAATAGGGGCGTAGACACTAAATATATATATATAATCAATAATGTCATATTTTCTCGAAAAAGGATAAAAAATGTAGCCAAATGGAGAAAAAATCAACGCAAAAGGTTAAATAATCACGAAGTTATAAGTGTCCAAAGTTTTAAGAAGGGGTATGTTCTGTACCTTTTTCGCAAAACGCAACTTCATATGAAACGATGACGCTGGAAGAATGTGACGTCACAGAAGACGGCAACGTGCCGCGCCGCATTGTGGTCGGCGCCGCCGTCGACGCGGCCCCCCGGCAGCCTCGTGTAACGTGACGTCACACACCGTTTGCGTTTTCTCTCTCTAACAAGCAATATTAAAACGGTTGTAGCTTCGTAATTCTTTGAAATATCCGAATGGGATTTTCGTCACTAGGCATATTTTTTTGCCTTCTTTCTTTTGGAGTAATACTAATTTTCGAGTCTACACCCCTATTGCAAAGATAATACTGGTCCATCTCTCCCGGTTTTGCCAAATGTAATTAGTAGGTGTATATCCTGCACAATTGTAGTTACTTTATAAAGAATCTGTTTGCACAGCTATCGGAAACGTGGAATTTCGTATCATGTCCTCATGCATAATTTGACGAAATTTTCGTAATCTGTATTTTAGAACAATATAATATGATACTAGTTATTGAAATTATGTTTTGTTGTAATATAAACCGTAATAGGCTTCAGATATCTCTTAGTTTTGCGTAAACTAACTATAGTAGATACAGGTATCTACATTTTGAACGCTTTTTAAATGCCTAAGAAAGCAGTAAATTGATGTAGTTTTTAAACGTAATACTGTTTAGAATTAGAAAGTATGAACATGTATTTATTGCATAGGAATAACAACACACATTGTGGAAAGAATCAAACATCAATTGATAACGAGGAAATCCCGTAGTATTGTGAGTAGAGTTCGGAACATGTCGCCCGTAGTGACATTGAATACGTTAGTTGAACCGTGGTTGTTAGTATTGTGAGTAAACCTTGATAATACTATACTATTTTGATATTTACCGGTTTATATTCATACTTCTGAAGTTAGGTACCTATTGATAATTAACAACATTACTTTAATTATGTCTTTAATCGTTTAGGCCTTTAAGTTATTTATTATGATATGATATGACATTTGACATTGCTTAAGATATCCTAATTATGTATACAAGTTTATTGAAAGACATTTTTATTTATTTTCAAGTTTCACGTGTAACATTTTCTATTGTTTTAAAATCTTCAATCTATTTATTATGCATATTGACGATCATTTAGTGAATCCATGTTTCAGGATTTAGGAGTAGGAGGAGGATTTAAATGATCTAATCTAATCCAAAATTCAATACATATTTCCATATGGTAACACAGTCTCAAGTTTCGGCACTTTCGGCCGAGTTCTGGTAGACGCCTCTAATTTATAGTATTGCGAGTGAATCATACCATTATACAATTTACGCCCCATTGTGTCATTATCCTAACACTAGACACAAGCAAGTATAATGCACCACTTAACACCACTGACACTATATATTACATTCAAGGGAACTTATGCCTTATCCCCACATCCTAAGCTACACTTTGTCTTGTCTCCTAGCTACTGTTTCGCTGATGACGTCAGAAACAAATAAGGTTTACACAGTTGTCGCAATATTTAGTTAGATGTTCGAACAATCGTTAGTTCCAACGCGACAAGTTCCAGTTTCTGTTTAAAACAGTTTTTGCGGAATCTTAATCGCCGATGTGCAATTGTTACGGTTTTATCGCCGCCTTATCAACGAATTGTTCCATTTAGGGTCATAAATAAAACTCGCGGCTGGGTGAAATATGGCATTCTTTGCTTTTAGCAGCTGAACAATCTTCGCGACAACGAATCGTTAAAATGTATAAGTAGTATCCTATACTATTAAACGAGCAATATATATATTTGCAATCCCGTTCTCGGAAACGGCTAACGATTTCGGTGGAATTTGGAATACAGTTGTTTACGGGGGCGAGAAATCGATCTAGCTAGGTTTCGTGTCTGGGGAAATCCATTTTCTCTGTTTTCACCCGAGTAGAGCTCGGTCGCCCAGGGCTATTATACAATATAGCTGTCCGCATGGTTCCACCCGCGTATAGAGAGAACCCAAGCGGCGCTGCAGGATGATATATAGCCTACGTCTATTCTGAAGGTTTATCTTATATACTGGTGAAAGAATTTTGGATATCTAAGTGAGTAGTTCCGGAGATTACCGCTTACGTACAAACTCTACCTCTTTATTGGCAAATTGTACAAAAAAGGCGACCGTGTGGTGTTGTTTGTGGGTGAGTTTTTAGTAGGTGCTTGCTCGTCTTTTTCGTTGAAGTTGAAATGTCAATAGCAAGGTGGCCACAACATTGAATATTCTATCACCGTATAATACCCCGGCCGGCCCTCTACCACTTCCGAAAACTAGTTGAAGTATATATACACCTCTAAAATCTAGTTCAAGAATACGAACAGAAGAAATAAATTGCTGATATTCCTGAATTACTATTACTACATACAGTAACGCAATACAAAATCGGCGGCAAGTAACTGAATTATACTTTTTGCCAAACACGGGGTATCCTAGCTCATGCACGTGTTATTTGCCTCTAATAGTATGTGGCTATGGCCGGTTCCAATAATCAATCCACCGATAGTTTTCCTTACCAACAGTTACATTTTGACACATTTTCTACGGGTAATCTGTCAAAATGTAACTGCCGGTAAGGAAAACTATCGGTGGATCGATTACCGGCCACTAGTCTATAGTAAAAACTGTTATGTTTTATCAATACATTATTATTATTATTATATGATTCGTTTTCAGCGGCGACAACTTATTGTCTGTTTTTTGTCGTCTGTTGCATTTTTTGGCGCAGTTTCTAGTTAATTTTCATTGTCTCAAAAGTGCCTCAACAATAAAACGTAATTAGCTAGTTCTGCTCGTTACTCGTATTTATAAAACGGTACCATATTATCAGATTGTTTATAACGATAAAAAGAGCGGTCTCCTGCGTTACCTGGCAAAATCCCGCGGGGACCAGAAAAGTTGCTAGCACAGAAAACTCCAATTACTGTGCCACTGGTTTTAGAAGGGTGAGGTGAGAACAAGAAACTCATTAAAATAGGTCGAGAGCAGTAGTTATATATTGGGAGTTCTACCCCGCTCCCCTGGGCTACGGCTCACTTCGTTCGCCTTCGCGGTCGCGGGGTAAAACTCTCAATATATAAACCATAATTCTGCAGCAGAAGTCTCGAGAACTCCCGATCACATATTTGGGATAGTTCGCGATGCATAGTCCGTAGCAGCCATGATCGTTTGCAGTCTTTGTGTAGTTTGTGGTCCGATAAGAGCTGTTACTACTCATGGTAATGTTAGGATCGTAGAACCCTAAAGTAAAGAATGAATTATTTTTGTAAATACTCTAAGGCTTATGAGAATATACTATTTGCATATTGCCTTTCAAGTTTGTTGCACGTGCCTATTGGTAACATGAAGTTTGTAAAACAACCTCAGAGATTGCAGGTGGATATCGTTTGTGTTTCGTCCAGTAAACGCTATTTTCGGCATGGGACACTTTTACCTGACACTATTCGCTGTATAGTATGTGGTCCATCGAACTGTGGAAAAACTAATTTAATTGTTGGTTTGCTGCTACATAAACAAGGGCTACGCTTTCAAAATGTTTATGTTTACTCTAAAACCTTATTTCAACCTATATATCAATTTCTAGAAAAAGTTTTTAAGCTGGTTCCATCTGTTTCATTTCAAAAATATAGTGAAAATGATGAAATCTTGAGTCCCCATGCAGCCAACATTAATTCAATCATGATATTTGATGATGTTGCGTGTGAAAATCAGAATAATATACGAGATTACTTTGCAATGGGGAGGCATAAAAATATAGATAGCTTCTATCTGAATCAAACGTATAGTAAAATACCTAAACAATTAATAAGAGATAATGCCAATTTAATTATTCTTTTTAAACAAGATGATATTAATTTGAAGCATGTTTATGATGAACACGTAGGAAGTGATATGTCGTGGTCACAGTTTCGTGAAATGTGTGGACAAGTATGGAACATGCCGTTTGATTACTTAGTTATAAATAAAGATTGTAATAGAAATTCTGGATGTTATAGGAAAGGTTTTGATACATTTATCATGCTTGATTAACTGGATACATAAAGCATAGTATTTATATTAAAAACTTATAACTTAAAATGGACCCGCATAGTTCGGACATGAAACATAAAATTAACGAAGAAAAATTATTTAAACAAAAAGTTCTCCAATCTGCTGAAGCAGTTAGAAAAAAAGTTAAACTCATTCGTGATATTAAATCAAACGATAATATAATGCTGGAAGCAATGTTGAAACCAATCACAAGTCCACTTAGTGAAATGGTAAAAAATAATAATAATAGTAATAATGGTAACAATCTGAACATTAGTGACATGGATTTTGGTTTTAAAAACTGGAACAAGTCTATAAAAGCATTGAAATATAGTCCTTCTGAAGATGGAATGAAAGAAAGTCTAGATAATAAAACATTACTGAGAAAATCATTTGAATCTGAATTAAATGACAGTGATTCTACATCTCATGAAAGTGGCAACCAAAGTGATTCTGACACAACAAATGATGCTTCTTTTAAAACGTCAGACTCGTACGCTTCCCCTCGCGAGGATCCTGTTTGGCAAAAACAATATTTTAACATGAACATTCCATTTGGTGTACGTAATGAGCGTGGTAAGCTAATGCTTGGATCTTATCCAATTTCTGTGAATGATGAAAAACTCATGATAGTCGGAGAAAGCTATTTTTTAACACAAGGCTTACACGATTTATTGTTTAAGAAAGTACCTGACTTAAAATTAGTAACTGAAGATGATAAACGATCATATAAAACATTATTATTGAAAACTAATGCACATAGACGTGGCTTCGATCCTAATAAGCCGATAAAAAGCAACAAGGGTATGAAATATTTATACGTTATAAAACCTCTTTTCAAATTATCCAAGCAACGTACAGTAAGTGAAGAATTATATGTATCCGGTAAAGGTATGCCCTCAATGAAAAAAGTAAAAAGAGACATCTCATATGTGTATTGGGATGACCCAAACGAATTAGTAGAGCGATTAAAACTGCTTATTGCATCGCGTGACGCCGGCAATACAGGGTTAGATAACGAAATCATATCTATCATTGAAGAATTACGTGAAGCAGGCTTAACAAATAATATATAAATGAATAATCTTTTTTTTCTCCATCAGTTGAAGTCTGACTTTCAAATATAAAAATGAATATAGACAAATTCGGTCAGCATGTTCATAAGCGCTTGCGTGCTGGCGAAATCTGTGGGCTCAAGGACAAGGCTTTGCTTCTAACAGAAGCCGGACATTTTGATTTAAAATCTTTAAGATTAAAAGGAGTTGTTAAACCATTGTCTTCCGATGATGTAGTTAACAAGCAGTACGTTGACGAATACATTCAAAACATGTACGAAAAGAAGTATATAGACTCTTCGTTTAACACCATAAATAATCAAATTCGACAACTTGCTTCTCAGTTAAAACTTAACTTTTACACGAAGAAGGAGATAGATGATATCTTTGAAAAATTAAATAATGATAAAACAGCAAATAGTGAACGAGATCCATCGATCAGCACGAAGAAATTTTAAGCGACGATCGGTTGTACTAAAAGGAATTGATGATTTATGGCAAGCAGATTTGATTGATTTACAAAAACTACATACGGTCAACAGAGGATATAAATATATTTTAACTGTTATTGATACATTTTCAAAGTACGCATGGTGTACACCTATTAAGTCTAAAACCAAAACGGAAGTCCAAATTGCATTCGAACTAATAATAAAAATATCTAAACGAATACCTAACAATTTACAAACTGACCTGGGAAAAGAATTCTACAATAATGAATTTGATGGCTATTTAAAATCATTGAAAGTAAATCATTACTCAACTTATTCAGTTAAGAAGGCATCTATTGTTGAAAGGCTGATAAAAACACTTAAGTGCAAACTCTACAAATATTTTAGTTTAATTGGTAACTATAAATGGGTTGGTAAACCGTTAGACGATGTAGTAAAATCTTATAATCAAACTGTACATCGCACAACAAAATTTAAACCTATTGATGTAAATTTTGATAATGAAATTCAAGTTTCAAAAAATATTGAAAAATCGAAACCCAATTTGAGTTATAAATTAAAAAAATTCAATGTAGGAGATTCTGTACGTATTAGCAAGTATAAAAGCGCCTTTCACAAAGGTTATACACCTAATTGGTCAACAGAACTTTTCACGATTAAACATGTGAATCACACTCAACCTGTTACGTATCACATTCAAGATCAGCGTAGAAACACTATACTTGGTACATTTTATGGAGAAGAACTTCTGAAAACCAACCATCCCAACGTTTACCTTGTAGAAAAGGTTATTAAAAAGAAGGGTAGAAAGTTGTATATTAAATGGTTAGGGCTTAGTGATAGCGAAAACAGTTGGATTGATAAAAATGCCATTGTTTAATTATACTTATATACTTTCTCTTCAATGATGGTGTTATTATCTTACGTGATATGAAAGGAAGAGGACTCTTAAACAGCGCTATTAATAATTTACCATTTGAATTACACTTACCTGGCTATAACTATTGTGGACCGGGAACAAAATTGCGCAAAAGGTTACAAAGAGGCGATAAAGGAATTAATGCGTTAGATAATGCGTGTATGAAACACGACATAGCATATGATAGATATTCTGATTTAGCTGATAGACATCGTGCTGATTTAGAACTATACGAAATGGCGAAACAAAGAAAAAAGTCGAGAGATGCTGGAAGAGGGGAAAAAATTGCTTCGTGGTTAGTTAGCAAACTGATGAAATCTAAAATAAAGGCAGGTGCCGGTGTAAAACCATTCAAACGTTTTGTGTCTAAGATACGTACTGAGTTAAAAAAGAAACCAAAAACAAAAGGTTGTAATATAATTGAACGAGCACTTATTGCCGCAAAAAAAGTTTTTAATACCAATGCAAAGATACGTCTACCTCGTCGTATACCAATCCCAAAAACTGGAGGCTTCTTACCGCTGATACCTATTTTTGCCGGGTTGTCTGCGTTGGGATCATTAGCAGGAGGAGCTGCCGGAATTGCTAAAGCTGTAGGTGATTACAAAGCTGCAAGAAAAAGTCTAGCTGAATCGGAGAGACATAATAAGATGATGGAATCTATTGCGTTAGGAAAAGGGTTACACATTAAACCATATAAAAATGGTAAAGGATTATGTTTGAAAATTTCAAAAAACTGAATGAGAGGTTACCCAGGCGCGCGCTTTCAAATATTGACATTTTAAAACACTCATCTGATATTCCACATTTTCGAGGAGTTTATATGAGAGACAGTTTACCAAAGAGTCCTAAAAAAGTAGAATGTGGAATTGTTAATTTGGATAGTTCTCAAAATAATGGTACACATTGGGTAGCCTACGTAAAAGATAAGAATTATTGTGAATATTTTAATAGTTATGGTGATCTTCCACCTCCGCTAGAATTAAAGAAATATTTAAAAAAATACGATATTTACTATAATTATAACACGTACCAAAAGTTTAATACTGTCAATTGTGGTCATTTATGTCTAAAGTACTTAAAACAATATTGGTATAACCGTTTAAATACCCTCGCACAATAAACAGTTTATCATTCTCGCGATGTCTTTCACTTTATCTATAACTGGAACATCTTCTACTCTGATAACAAACCATTCACAAGCTCTTCAACTAGATGGTGAATATGAGTGCGGACTGTTGTATATATCAACGTTTAATTCTATACCCAACATAGACGAAAGAAATAATAAGTTCTATTATGGTAAAAACAAAGTAATTAAAATTCCAGAAGGATCATATGAACTTCAAGATATTGACGATTACCTCAAAGAACATCTTCAAGGATGTTCGTTTACACTAACATGCAATAATAATACCTTAAAGACATCTATTTTATGCTCTGAAAATATTCAATTTGATAAAGAAAGTTCTATTGGTAGTTTACTTGGCTTCGGTTCAGAATCCATTCAAGCAAATATATTAACAGAATCTCCTTATCCTGTCTCCATTCTGTCAACAACTATAGTCCGCATCGAATGTGACATAGTGAGCGGATCATTCGTTAACGGAAAACCTAGTCATATTATTCACGAGTTTGTGCCAAACGTGCCACCTGGTTATCGGATTATAGAAACACCAAAGAACGTTATTTATTTCCCTGTAACCCAAAACAGCTTAAATTCAATTACGATAAGAATTTTAGACGTTAACAATAATCTAGTTAATTTACGAGGCGAAGAAATACAGATATATTTACATCTAAGAAAAAAATGATAGACTTCAATAAAACTTCAGTCTCCCCTAAAAACATTACCAGTACTCATCAAGTAATCACGAAAAGAAGACCTAAAGTGAAACTTACTAAACAAAATAAGCAATTCCTCCAAAGCCTAGGTCAATTAAAATGAGTATATTAAACTTAACGGAGCCTTTTACCTTTGACAACTCAATCGAGAGTTTTGAATATCATTCGTATAAGCCGTACGTAACTAGTTTTGATTTCAATGATGAAATACGAATACCCATTAACCGCCAAGATCTTTACGTACTTCCATCAGCAAGTACTTTATACATAGAGGGTACTATAGCCGTATTCAATAGAACAACAAAAGCAGAGGTAAAATCTGTACACTTAACAAACAACCCTATACTCCATTTATTTCAAGATATTCGATATGAACTGAATGGAATCGAAATAGATAAAATTAAAAATGTAGGGGTTACAACAACTATGAAATCCCTTGTATCCATGAATGAACTCGAAGCGTCGATGTCTAAATCATGGGGATGGGATATCAACGGTACGAATAATTCACACGGAACATTTTCTGTGTCTGTTCCTTTAAACAAAATTCTTGGGTTTGCTGAGGATTATAGCAAAATTATTATTAATTGCAAGCATGAACTTGTTCTTTTAAGATCGAATACTAATTTGAACAGCGTTAAGCTAAATGCTGATGAATATATAGACCATTTTTCTATATCTAAAATAGTATGGCGTATGCCTCATATTAAAGTGTCTGATCGAGAAAGATTGAACTTACTGAAAAATTTAGAAAGAGATCGTGCTATTCAGATAGCATTTAGGAATTGGGATTTGTATGAATATCCGCTCTTACCTGAAACTTCAAAACACTCTTGGGCTATTAAAACTTCATCTCAAATTGAAAAACCGCGTTATATTATCATTGGGTTGAAAACAGAACGTCAAAAAAATTCTAGTAGAGATATGACACACTTTGATCACTGTAATTTGAAAGATGTTAAGGTCTTTTTAAATTCCAGCTACTTTCCATATGAAAGTTTTGATGTTAAATTTTCAACTGAAAGGTTTGCTATATTATACGAACAATATGCAAAATTTCAACAGTCTTATTATAACCGCTCACAAGCCCCCTTGCTAGACCCGCAAGAATTCAAAAGTATCGCACCTTTATTCGTTATCGACTGTTCTCGTCAAAACGAAACCTTGAAATCCGGTTCCGTGGATGTGCGTGTTGAATTCGAATGCGAATCAAATCTGCCTAAGCATACCAGCGCTTATTGTTTGATTTTAAACGACAGCATTGTCGAATATAAGCCTTTAAGTAATATTACGAAAAAAATATCGTAATGCAGGACTGCATATTCGTGGATCTTCAAGGGTTTAAAACAAAAGAAAACGAATTTATAGTCAAAGAATTTGCATACAGCACGCTGGAATACACTCAATTTTTTTTAATAAAACCCCCTTTTCCATTTTCTACATTAACGGAAACTGAAAAGAGGCAGACAAGATGGATAGAAAAACATTTAGGTATTCTGTGGTACGAGGGTTATGTTGATTATAGAGAATTTAAAAGACTAATTATTAACCATATAAAAGATAAGACGATCTATGTTAAAGGTATGGAAAAAATTAAATGGGTAAAAGAATTATATCCAAACTGTACTGTTTTAGATTTAGGTGAAAAAAATGTACCTAATTTACAAGAGCTGTATAGAAAATATTGTTCTAATGAATGTGTTTTTAATTGTGTGTATCATAAAAAGTCTTGTGCATTAAAAAATGTTTTATGTATAAAAAAATGGTATTTAGACAATCATTCAGAATTCTAATGTTAAACTGTAATTTTATTTTTGAAATAAATGTTATTAAATAAATTTAATTTAATTTTTATTTTTCAACCTTCAGATATGTATATATTTATAAAAGGGGACTAAATAATTAGCATGAATTTTAAGGAGATAATAAAACATCAAATTTACTTAAATGAAATTTATTAGACCACAATAATACAAAAATTAAGAAGTTAGCACTTGAACTATTAATTACCAATTCTAAAGACTAACACTGTAGCCACACAATTTCTTTGAAATCTTATTTATTACACCTTCTGTGCAGTCAATTATTTCATCGTAACCGTCATTCGCCACATACTGCGCACTCAGCAGCACCTTTTCATCTTGCTCGTTTAGATCCGGAACGCCATCTTTGATGTCGATTATTTGGATTCTTATAAGCTTACTACCTTTGCCTGCTTCATTGTTGATGACAAAACATGGTGGGTGCCCTTGTCTCCTTTTTATTATTTTATTATTTACTTTTGCTGTACGTTTCTTGACTTTTGGATTATCGATGGTTTTCTTAATTTTTTTGTACAAATCACTATCATCAAATTCTTGTGGTAGTTGAAACGGATCTTGAGCGTATTGTGAGAAATCAATGTGTATATCTTCGGTATCTCCCATTTTTTGAAAACCTTAAACACAACGGAGAAAAATTACATTGATAAATATATTTAAAAGCTATAAGATTATTGATAAAATATAAACAAAAATATTTAATCTTAATGTTTATTGATTTGGAAACGATTTTTTTTTTTTTCGCATAGGTCACTAGTTAAATTTAAATGGTTATAAACTCACATAGATATCATACACCAAAGAAAAAGTGATCAAGTCCTCCGGTGGCCGAACGGGGACTCGAACCCACGCCTTCAGCTTACTCGGCTAGCGTCATTACCTCTAAACCACATGACCACTTATAGTGTAACTACTCAAAACAAATAAAAAATCATTCATAAAATAATTTCGTTTGTTCCCTAGTTGTTTAAACGGTAGTCAAAAAAAAAAAAAAAAAACTTACCAGGTCTTTGGTCGCGAGTAGATAACGAAGAAGCGTTTGATGCTATTCAAATGTAAGCAATTAAAAATACTATGCGCTTATAAAGGTTAGCTACTGTCTGTTCAGCAAAAATGTAAATGCGCAATAGGTAGTGTTATATGATCTTTAACTTTACACGTGTTTAGGTATACACGCGTCGCAAGTCGCAACTTGTTTCTAATTCATCACATCATGTGGTTTAATAAGAAAACGTATATAAATAAACTATATATTAAAAGGTTTCAGGTTAATTATAAGAAAAACAACAAAATAGTAAGATAATACATTTATTTATCATACATCATTCAATGTTCAAATAAAAACACAATACACATAATGGAGAAAGAAAGAAAGAAGGAAGATAAAATTACTTCAGGACACATAATTGATACGTTAATTCTCTTTAATTTACATTTTGAGTTTTAATCTTAAATAAACTTGTTTCGATTCCATGTCCTGTACATTTAATAACGATCTATAACGGCATACAGTGAGATTAAATATTTTTATGTATATGCTTATGGCAATGAATAATCAATTAAACATTAAGTATTGAGGTATGTCCCCAAGCTTTCGTGGATATTTGGTTATCAGATATCAGCCGCTTATCATCTTTAGCTGATAGAGCAACTTTATTTACACTTTGGGTAAATATTTCATGTTTGATCGACTTAAATAATATATTTTTTCTCTTTATTATATCTCCTTGAAATAATGATTTCTCGTATTGCGAAAACTTTAAATTTCGTATAACAGCTTCTTTCACTCCCTTAGCTTTTTTAATAACATTTGGTTTAACAATACCGATGGTTTTAATAGAATAAACTTTTGAACGCAGTGCTACAAATTCTTTAACCATGTCTCCTTCCATTTCATCTTTAAATAGTCCTGGGACTTTTTTATTTTGCACTGGTAACAAAAATTTATTCCCAACATCGTAACAACTAGTATCGAAATAAGACAAAAAATGCATTCTTAAATCTTTGAAATAGTCTTTTGTCTGTATATAATAAAGAAAACTATCTGTGTCCGTGTAGCACATTTGTAGACGACTATCATAAAAGCGTTTAAATACCGAATAATGAAAATCATACATATGACTTTTAGATAACTCTAGTACAGCGAAACCAATGTAAATTGGTTTGTCCAAAATTATGAGATCTGGCTTCAACTGAATTGCAACCAAATTTTCAGTAAAAACTGATGCACTGTGAAAATTTGGCTTTGCAATCAATCTATCAGCTGTGATTTTCTTTTTTGTTTTGTTATCATTATCAGCCCACTGATTAACTAAGCGCACATCGACCCTTTTCTCGGTATTTTCTAAAGTTTTACCAAATATACTATTATTCATCAATTTACAAAAGTCTTGTTCAAAAACAGACGTTGCCTCTTGACGTAACCTTGTATTCATATCAATATATTGTTTCAAGTAAGGGGATTGTTTAAATGTAATTACCCTATGTATCTTTTTTAATTGTAAACCGTGTTTAAGACACGTTTTCAAATGTATATAATGAATCACATACGAGTATTTGTCATATAGATTAGGTACAAGTTTATAATGCGTTCCACCTGGTGGAATACATTTTTCGGGACAAAATGGTAAATCATTATGTTTGGCATGTAAATCTTTTGGGTAAATAATATCCACTTCTAGAATAAAACCATAATCCGAATCATCAGGAATTTGAGTAATATTTAAAGCATTAATTTCACGGTTGTGTAGAAATCTAAAGTTTGATAATGGCATATACTGACACATGCTATAACCATACAAATTATTACAGTCAATATAAATTAGAAATGAGTCTATCTGAGAGGGATCAAAGTGAGGTAAGTATATATTATTAGCCTTAGCATACCGTAGAGATGCCATACAGACTCCTCCTCTGATGCCAGATTGAATCATTTTGAGCATGTTAAAGTCATCTATAAGCTCTAATTCAATACCAGTTTTCAGAAGCATGGCATCAAATGATAAGCTGGGTGTAGTTAAATAAAAAGCCGGATCCAAGTCATAGTGTTGTTTGCAAGTAGCGCGAAACTTTTCAAAAATATCGGTTAAAAGAAGAACATCGGTTAGCAAATAAAGGTCTGTATATTCGCCTAAATTACGTATTTTGAACTGGTTCCACACTGATTGCGCATGGTCATAATCTTTTATAGAAACTTTCTCATTAGTAAGTGAATTATTAAAATAGTCAATAGATGGAAGGTATTTTTCTTCAAAACATTGCCATTTATTCATATACTCATAGGGAAACACGCCTTTTCGTGTAAGTAAATCGAACTCCTTATCATTACAAAAGTATTTACGTAAATGAACAAAGTCAGATTTCTGCATAGTCTTAGTTAGTTTCTCCAAACTTGTGTCTAGAAATTTGAAAGAATCTACGAAACGAAGCTGGAAATACTCGTTATCGATGGGAATAAATTTAGTAAAAGAAATATAGTTTTCTTTGGTTTTAGGTATAACTTTCACGTTTCCCGGTGCCTCGCCTAGTTTTTTAATAAATAAATGACAATCATAACCAGATAGGTTGTGAAAAAATATAGGTACAAAACTAGGATGTTTATACTGTAAATTACACAGGTTATGTGCTGCTCCTCGATAGCTTCCTGTAATGTGGCAGTGATCCCGTACCCGATCAGAGAATAGAAAATGGTTACAAATATGACAACGTTTAGCGTTCAAAAAGTTTAACTCGTCATTTTCATTGAATATTATTGGTGTATTTGTGTTCAAAACTCTATAAATTTTAGCAACATCTTTATAGATTTCTTCAATAAATCTATCAACACAATCAGTACCGCGATAAGAAAAATAACGATTATGACTTGGATCTGGATTACAAACAATATAATATCCAAAGGCAGCTGGTATATGATGATGCAAAGTTGTAGTGTTAGAGGTGTGTCTATCAGTAGTATCACTAGTATCAGTATCAGAGGCACTAGTTTCAGTTGGTTCTAGTAACGATTCAAAATCTGCATATATAACGAATGGAACATTCTGTTTACGATCGAAATGCTTGAATTTAATTACTGTTCCCTTTTCTGGTAAAACAGTAACTACTCCAGTACACAAGTGATTTGCAACTTCCTCCTGTGTAAGAAAAAATAACAGACAGGTTTCGCAAAAGTATATCTTACTATTATGTTTCGTTACTTGTCTACGCACAAGACGACTCAAATCTTTGATTAGGACATAATGCGGTGGGTGACTGTCATCGTCTATTAAAAGTAGGTTTATATTTTTTCTACTTTTCTGATTACTGGATACTTCAGACTTGTAAAGGGGGCCCACAACAATTTTATTATTTTTTAAACCAAAAATCGTTAATGAAATCACCGGGTTGTTCTTCTCAAATATTCTAATGTCATCAAATGTGACTGGAAAAGAAATTTGGGAAATATTCAAAACGTCACGAAAATTAGGATAAGATGATACTCTTTCAGGGTGTTTAATAGAAGGATGCAAAGCCGCTGTTACACACCACAAAAAACAGCATTGATCGTTGTTTTGTATATTTAGACATGCTTTCTTGTTTTTTATGAACTTTGGCAGGTCAACATAGCTCGAACCTCGTAATGGTTGATACTTGTTTATGTTAATCTCTAAATGTGAGTTACTAACAAAAGCCCATCCACTATCACGGTCTTGAAACTCCTCAGATTTTTTCTTGAGGCAGTTAACGAGCTCGCAAAACAGTGCCTCAAAATCATAACTTCGGTATAAAATTTTATTTTTAGTTCCAAATGATTTCAATGATTGACTATTATCTTTAAACATTAAGAACATTGCAAAGAGTTCGAAATTTACTTTCACGCACGTATGTTTCATAAGAGAATTATCTAAAAGTCGTTTTATTTTGTTACGGATAGAGTTCATAAATGCATCGATAGATCCAAGACTTTGATCGTTGCTTGCTGTAATACGATAAGTGGCAATGCGCATTCGAAATGCTGACTCTACTACTTCAACGCCATCATTAAGTACATTGTTAGAATTTACAATTGTTTTATGCGTATTGCTTCGAAGATGACCTATCCATTTATTTTTTTCTACAGACGTACTACACGGAACACAAAAAGGCATAATGAATTATTATAATACAAAAAGTAGCTAAACGTAGTAGACTATTTTAAAAAGTAGTTTGTCAAACACGACTTAATATATTATTTCTAACCCAGCTATATATAGGTTCACTATTTGCATACGTTATATTAATCAAAACTCGGCTGGCTCCTCATTTAGAATGCAATTGATGGTGAACACTATGCAAAGTGTGGATAAGCCTTTAAATAAATATCAAATAGTCACGGAATACAATTGCTACATTTGAAATTACTTTTTTAATATATAACAGAAAAGGATCTTTATCTTATTTTAATTTTAATTAAAATATTTATTCATATAAACGTTATTGTACATAAAATATACATATGTAAAAATATGGAGTCTTTAAAAATTATATTTCGGAATACAATATATTTAGATAACAGCGCGATATGTTTTTAATGTAAAAATCATACTCGAAATTTTATAATAGACATATCCACCATTTGCTATCACAACTTGCTTTAATGAACAACGTAAAATATGCGAATGTGTTGCAATAATGAAACAAACAACTTTTGATTAAAAATAACTAAATTTAGTTTAAAATTAATTCTGTTATTATAAGAGACTTGAATATATTAACCTAGTTTTTTTTATAATTATTAAAATAAACAGGCTCACAATCCTCAAAAATATTAAAGGTTTGGCCTAAAAACTTTTGCATTTGATTCCACTCAGAGGAATCCTCCTTACACTGCAATTTAACCGACGCTAACGCCTTTTTAAAACGTTCTCCAGGGTCAGTTTTTTGATAATCCTCAATGTTATACACTTTTAAATCAATTAAAAAGTTACCGTCCGTTATCGTAGTACGTCGTGAAGAACCCGTAGATATACGACTGGTAAACGATGAAGTTGTCTTGACGGTTCCCAATTTTTGGTTGTCGGTGATCTTCTCTTCTTCTCTTATAATTTTGAAGATATCGGTTTCGGCTGATTTTTTGGAAGAACTGGAAAAAAGAAAAAAGACATTAAATATCTCTAACAAATGCATTATGTTATAGTTGCATAATCACATAAACTAAAACTACTACTTTAAAAACAACGAGTAAATTTAGTACCTAGAGCCCGAATTCTTGTTTTTACTGGTTGAAGCACGAACTTTGTTGCTTGGTTTTTTCTTTTGGGATACTGGTGATGGCGTGCGAGGCCGCTGATTTGCTGTTTCAAATTCAAACCTAAAAATAAGAAAAAAACGTATTTCAATATATGTTAACTATATATATATATATATATATATATATATATTTAAGGTCATGTTACTTAACTAAGCAAAGTTAAGGATGTCAGACGAGGATTTTATAAATTATACACGAAAAAACATCCATATGTGAGAAATAAATTTACATGATAAACACACAAATATATGACCTTACTGGGATTAAATCTCGTGAGCTCTAGCTTAGTACCTGCAATTATATATTACTCTTTGAAGGCTCCAAAATATGTGTCACGCTGTTATGGATCTATAAATGAGATGGTGTCAGATATTTTTGCGGCATTCGCAGGTGACTGTAGCTAAACAGCGTCACTAACGACTAGGCTAGGGGGAGCTTTAAATATAATTAAAAAGATTATTTTATTTTTATATAAAATCGACAGATTCTGGGGAGGCTTATGATGATGATGAATATAAAATAAATGAAATACCTTGATGCTGAGGACGATTTCCTTTTCTTAATATTCTTTGTAGGTTTCTTCGGCTCAGGTGAGGGCGTGCGCGTGTAAGTAGAATACTCGGAGTCAGACCTTCAAAAAAATTAAATAAAAATAGAGCACTACACTTAACAATTTTTAGAAATTAAATAAATAGGATACTTACTAACATTTTAAATGAAGTCGGCAGTTGCAGTAGCTTCACTTAACAAAAATAACGAACAGCTTCAAAGCACAATGCGGAATTGTAAAGAAATAGACGCAAAAGAAATGCTATGTTTTATAGTCAATATTTGATGAATCGGTATTTAACCGAAATAAGAATTATAGTATGACTAAACAACCAAGTTTGAACATTAAACTTTAGACCTTAATGTTATTATTTTTATAGAAAATATTATTTTATAAATTTAAGTACATAAATTGTATTCCAAATACGCTTTCACTTGTTTACCACAAAGCGCCGACATAGTATCGAATTATCAAATACAATCGCCGATTGCTGATATTGCAACACGTGTAAATATGCCTGTTACAACGAGAACATATTTAGCTGATAAACCTTTTAATTTTAGTAAATATAATCATCACTATCGTTTTCATAAGTTCATATCTCTATTGAATATCCCTGGTTTTTGATTGATTACCTTTCTCTTTCACAAAAGAAAAAATCTGGTTTTATTAATCGAAAAATGTATTAATACAACGCTACTTAGAAAGTCGGTTAAATAACCCTAGTATCATGGTACCGGGTGGATAATCAATCGTAAGCATGCTTAGTAGTTCGTATCTCTATTAAATATCTAAATATAAGATGGCTTCTTCTCACGAAATATCCATCGAAAGCCTAAATTAAAATCATACCATTTATTTTAAACAATACCATAGTCATTGATTATTTTTCCCCTTACTAAATTCATATATATGTATTTAAACTTTACACTAGATTAAAATCTTAAAATAAAAAAATATTTATTTAATTACTTAAACAAAAAAAAAATGTATTAAAACATAACCTCTACTTAGAAAGTTGGTTAAATAATATTCGTGACCTAGTATCATGGTACAGGTTCAATAAATGCCGTCAGCATTCTCAAGTATCACACGCCGTCGCCGGCCCGCCACATTCCTATTGTAATGAAATGTGACTAACAAAACAGAAGCGTCATTTCTACTAACAGTTGTTGCTTCGAAGAAAAACATTTTTTATACGCTTGTTATTATTAAAAAATATAAGAAAGTGGAATTCAATGAAATTATGTTCGCATCTTTCCTATGGACATTTCAAAGTAAAGGGTTTAAACCCATTTTTTTAATCAGTCTAGTAATGAGCATAAAATCTTTTCTCTTAAACAAAATAACAAACACCAGCAGAACTTACGCGCACACAATTCCTTATTAACAATTGCCAACAGGAAAGAGAATTTTAACTTTAATCAGTCTGTATTATCCATTAGTGTAAAAATTGATACATTAAGATTATCACATATTTTGTTTATAAAAAATATATATTTATATATGTAAACAGATGTCGAAATCATAGATAGAAATAATATTTATAAACTGCATTAACATTTTAGAGGATTCACCTACATAGGTAGAAACTACATAACCAGTCCGTTTATTTTATCCTTTAATATGATATTATATATCAACACTAGTTCGACTATTGGTCGTCCCATGCTCTGTCACTTGTTTATTGGTTGGTATGCTTTGAGTAAAACAAGGACAAAGTATAGTTTCGATTATTTGCATTTAGCGAACGTTCGAGGTTAATTCACACGTTTCTATAAAACCTTTGAGTAAAAGAAATTTTATCTTTGTCGTGAATTCATTAAGACTGCTTTTGCATTAACCTAATTGTAATTCATCATATCTACGTCACATAAATCACCCAATCAGAAGGCTAGGCCTGCATCACGCTTACGAAGTTTTTAAGATTGGTTCATATAATATACAATTTCGTTGTTAGAACTGTCGGAGTGTCTGTGGCTATACCGACTGATAGTTCATAGTACTCCTACCACTTAACGGCATCAAAGAGCTTGGCCCACTCAGCGATGTTGACTTGGTAACGCGGTAGCGTATACAGTACCCTGCTTGGTTTTAATAATCCTACCTATGGACAGGGCAGGTTATGTACGATACAACGTGGTGACGGTCAAACACAACAACGCGGTGGCGTATTAGTGGAACATGCTTGCATCCAGTACAGTAATGACACGGGTGAACCATTGCTAGACAGTCGTAGTACTTGGTGATCCCAACTCAAAGTCTAATCTCAATCTCGATCTCAATATCAATTTCAATCTCAAACCATGCTCTTCACATCAAAGTTTCTGGCCAATTCTGCGATGTGAACTGAGTGTGACAAACACCGTAATAAACCTAAGCCCAGAAACCTCTCAGCATGACGTCCAAACTGGGCAATGGTGTGTTACGAGATCTGGTTCTCTAAGAACAAGATCTGGCGGGTGCGATGCTAGCTTAGTAGCACCCGTTGTGTTAAGCCTTTTGCTTTTTTAAATAACATATTTATCATGGGCAAAAATTAAGTTGAAATGTTCTTATCCAAATATGTGATTGGAAGTTTTCTAGTAGGCGATTGAGAGTTCTATCTTTTGCCTCTCCGAAAATTCACAATGTCACTATTACGTTATCTAAATATGTGATTGAGAGTTTTTCAGTATGCGATTGAGAGTTCTGCCCCAAATAGACGATTGAGAGTTCTGTCCCAAATATGTGATTGAGAGTTTTGTCCCACTGCTGCAGAATTATGGTTTATATATTGAGAGTTTTACCCCGCGACCGCGAAGGCGAACGAAGTGAGCCGTAGCCCAGGGGAGCGGGGTAGAACTCCCAATATATAACTACTGAGAGCGTTGAGATGGGTCAACACCGCTCTCGGTTGTATAACACCCGTTACACAATACGTATTGAACGGCTTTTTAGGGTTCCGTAGTCAACAAGGAACCCGTATAGTTTCACCATGTCCGTCTGCGGCTTAGCTCAATAACCCTTTCGACTAGAAAACTGTAATTCGGCGTGGATATATGTATAAATCAATTACGCCAACAAAACAGTAGAATAAAATCTTGAAAATATTTTTTAGGCACCTCTCCTACACCTAAAGTGGGGATGTCTTTTATACCCATAGTGTGGGTTTCTTAAAAACATTTTTCAACTCTGTGATTTTTGCGAGGTATGGCTTTAATTTTTTAAGTTTTGTTCGAGTCATGTGTCGTCTTCGTCGTCGTCTTCGTCGTCATCGTCATCGTCGTCGTCGTCGTCGTCGTCGTCGTCGTCGTCGTCGTCGTCGTCGTCGTCGTCGTCGTCGTCCCTGCCGGCACTCGCATTATTACATGTTTATTGCGTTTGGTGATGGGTCATACGTGAGAATATAATAGAATTAATATTTAGTATGAGGTGGCCAGTTATTGGCGATTTACCCTATACCCAAAAATTCACGAACCTAATGTATACGTCCTACAGTTTCTTCTGCCCACAACTAAGCTGTTTTCTTCTTGTTAGGAAAAAAACACTAGTTTTGGCTCCAAGTATCGACTTTCGACTTGCGACCTTGCGACCCGACAAACTTGTTAGGCGAAGGCCTTCGTCTCACAGCTATTTATACTGAGCTGGTTCACGAACCGTCTAACGTGATCCGGTGTAATCCTGACCTCCGATCATGCATAGTTATTAGGAGTCTGCGTGTCAAGATACACCAGAGACGGGCGGTCTAGACAGGTTGTGAATCGAGCTGTATTCATCTTTGATGTATTTCTAAGTCGCAAGGCTAAGCTGTGTGGACTTGGCTAGCCCCCTGAAGCTTGATTTAAGTGGAAAAATTATGCGATATACGGGTAGAATGAATCTAGTGACTATGGCCAAACTATCATGCCTATAACTTATGTTAGTTTTGGCATACTTAGTCTCTAGAGTCCGATAGTTTCAGTTTGATCACTTGACCAATTGCGAAAAACGAAGATTTGGCACATGAGCGTATACTTATACTTACTCTGATAAAATATACCGTGATAGTGATACCCTCGAGATTTGTAAGCTATTTTTGGCAAAATCTTAACTATCAACTACGTTCCATGCGCTAAATAAAACAAACTAACTTTGGCCACCAACCAATATGGAATAATAATAGGTCGCCTAATAGTGATCCAGGCCAGTTATTTCTGTTGAAAAGTCTATTTTCAGTAAACTTGGACAGGCTTAGTTTAATAGTTTCTGTTTGCTTTCAGTGCGTACGCTTAACAATCCCATTTAAGCAAGAGCCCCGTGTTGCATTCCATGTGGTATAAAATAAAGATTAGTAATTTCATTGTTTTGATTGTGATATCATCAGCAGGCCTTTAAATAGCGCTATTTTCGTATAGCGCTATCATTTATAACGTTATTATTCCTAAAACCGCTATACTCGAAAACGATATTTGACGCGCTGTATAGCGATATCCATTATAACGTTATAAATCTAAACCATTAATATAAAACCGATACTTTTTTAACCGATATAATAATGTAATAACGTTATAGGCTACCCCTTTCTCGCATTCAGTATAGCCTACTCGTGCAATGTAAGCGATGTGATTACGTAACGTAGGTTGTTTGTTAGAGTGCACGACGTCATAGTAAAATAGAGAATTTTTCGATTTGCTCGGCTTGTCAGCGCAGGTTGTAGCCTGATACGAATATCCTGACTAATAATTTTCAAATCAGATTGTCTTTAGCTACTCTGTGCCTCATTAATCGGAAATGCATCATCCCATAAAAAACATGCCATGTAAAAAAGAGGTCAAGTCTCGAAACTCTTCCACCGTAAAAAGTTGTGAGATATTTCGTAGAGCCAAGTCTCAGGCATTCTTTAATCTTTATTTGCTTGCTAAATAAAATTCTGTAACTTGGCAATCACACCACTTTCCTGCATTAATGGATTTCTTCATACCTAAACTACTGGTATCTCAGCAACCCCTGAGATACCAGTAGTTTATGTCCCATAAGCCAATCGGTGTTTTTTGTACTAACCTTTTTGTACCTTGCCTTGCTTGTTTTTCTTGTTTTTCTTTTTGCCAAATATAATTTAGTTTGTAGTATAGCTTGTCCAGTAATCTAAAATTGGAATTTTAGTAAATCTAATCTCTTCTCTCGTCTCTGGTCGGCGTGACAGTCAGTGACAGTGACGTTTCGTTCGTATCGTATCTGCATTTTCTTAGTAGTTGTGTTTCGTTTTTGCAAGTTTGTACTATAGATTAAGAATCGTTTAAGTGTAGTATGCACGCACATTTGTTTTTTACTTTTTGTTTGCATACATTCAATACAATAATATTGTTAAAAAATATGTAATACCTGTTACTAATTGGCTAGTATAGCCGCTTCGTCGGCGAGCTGGGGCATGCACCTGGGCCACAACGGAAGAACAGCGCTGGCTTTGCCAGCTTCATGCTGAGCTGTGGCCCTTTTGTGGCAAACAGTGTTGGTTCTATTTTTATTTTTATTTACTATTTATTTCTCTCTGTGTTTGTCATAAATAAATGCTTTTCTTTCTTTCTTTCTTTCTAAAGCTATGTAGTATTGTGTGATTGCCAAGTCACAAAATTTTATTTAGCAAGCAAATAAAGATTAAAGAATGCCTAAGACTTGGCTCTACGAAATATCTCAAAACTTTTTACGGTGGAAGAGTTTCGAGACTTGGCCTCTTTTTTACATGGAATGTATTTGCTTGCTAAATAAAATTCTGCAACGTGGCAATCACACAACTTAACTGTATTTATAGATTTTTGCATACTTACCAAAAATTATGTAGTATTGTGTGATTGCCAAGTCACAAAATTTTATTTACAAGCAAATCAAGATTAATAAGAATGCCTAAAACTTGGCTCTACGAAATATCTCACAACTTTTTACGGTGGAAGAGTTTCGAGACTTGGCCTCTTTTTTACATGGAGTGTTTTTTTATGGAATCTCACTTCTTTTTCTAGGGTAATGTGTTATCCATACATACAAACTATGAATGCAGGCCCATTCTTGCTTTTGAATTTTCCCATTCACTGCAAGTGTAACTTTGTAATCCTATATATTTGTATAGGATTACAAAGTAATGTATACAGTTGGTGTATCTAGAAAACTGGGTTGAAATAGCAATTTTTTATAATTTTCCCTTTATGTGGCCATTAAACCCTAACTGTACCAAATTTCAGCTCTCTGAGTTTATGGGAAGTACTAGTTCTATTTTGATGATCATGAGTGAGTGAGTGTCATAAATGCAAAACTTTGCTTTCGCTTAACTTCGGAACTAAATGACCTACAGACTTGAAATTTTGGATTTTAAGTATGTGATTATAGCTTACTGGATGACGAAAATTTCTGCATTCTGGTCTTATCCAGAGGTTCTCAAACAGGGGCCTGAAAATGTGGCGAAATGGTTCCAGTAAAGGATGGTACGGCAGTGTTTGCTTCGCGCTCGACTTAGCGGGGGCACTACCGTGCCCCCAGATATTAATGGCATTGTTATAACATGGTAAATTATTTATAATTTAAATGCCTGCATCAAATGTTTCTGACTAATTCGTCAACGCACAGCCGAAACTACTGGGACTAAAAAGAAGGGACAAGATGGAATTTTTGGAAATCCCATCCCTAAGGGGGTTAAATAGGGGTGCAAAGTTTGTATGAGGGAAACTTTTTTTTTTTACTATTGACTTGAAACTTTGTAGGAAGATTACTTATTAAGATGCATAAAAAGTTCTTGCAGCGTTTTAGAAAATTCCACTCCTAAGGGGGTTAAGTAGGGGACAGGGGTGCAATGTTTGTATGGGGGAAACATTATTTTTTGAACTAGAGACTTGAAACTTTGTAGAAAGATTACTTATTAGAATAGAAAAAAGTACTTTCTGTGTTTTAGAAAATTTCATCCCTAAGGCGGTTAAATAGAGGTGCAAAGTTTGTATGGAGGGAACTTTATTTTGTGAGCTAGAAACTTCAAACTTTGTAGAAAGATTACTAAATACAATACAAAAAAGGACTGTCAGCGTTTTAGTAAATTCCACCCCTAAGGGGGTTAAATAGGGATGAAAGGCTTGTATGAGAAACACTTTTTTTGAGCTTGAGATTTGAAACGTTGTAGAAAGATTACTTATTAGAATAGAAAAACAGTTAGTACTTTTAACGTGTTTGAAAATTCCATCCCTAAGGGGGTTAAAAAGGTACTTATGCGAGATTAGGATGAGAAACATTTTTTTTGAGCTAGAGATGGGCAACTTTGTGGTACGATTACTTATTAGAAAAAAAAAATCCTTTCATCGTCTTGGAAAAATACCACCCCTAAGGGGGTTAAAAGTGTTAAAACGGTATTCAAGGTCAAGAAAATAGTATGGAGAGCAAGAAAATATAGTAAGATATTTCTAATGTCAGTCTTAGTCTGTATGTTAAAAGACAACAAAACTGATTTAAGAGTTTTTTTTTTAATTCATCCCCTATAGGCGTTAATGGGGCTTCAAAGTTTATATGGAGGGAAAAGTCATTTTTTAAGTAAGATTTTTTAATTTTGGTCTTAAAATAGAGAGAGCAGATTAGTAGATTTTTTTATTCATCACCTAAGAGTGTTTAATTTAAAGGGGATTCGAAGGCCGTATAGGGTCAAGACAATTTTAAAGTAAAACATTAGTGTAACTACGATTTTAGACGGTTTGTTTAAAACTAAAAAATACATTTCAATGTTTTTGAAATTCATCCCTTAAGAGGGTTTCTAGGGGGTTCAAAGTTTATACGAAGAGCAAGATATTATTAAAATAATAGATTTATTACTTAGGTTATGGACCGTTTGTTTAATGATTAGAAAACGATTTCAGCGTTTTTTTTATTCATCTCCTAAGAGAGTTAAAAGGTTTGAAGGTTGTACAGAGAGCAAGACCTTTTTTAAAGTAAGACTTACAGATTTGAACAGTTACCAGAAATGTAGGATAGGTTAGGTTAGAACTGCGATGCTCCCAGAATCGAATAGATTTAATCAACATTGGGTACTTATTATTATAACAGTAATGTAGCTTAGTAGACATAAAAATATATTTTCTTTATGTTTGTAAAAACGAAGGTTTCCATTTAGATTTATCAATTTATACTAACGAACTCATCGCACTGTTACCTTTTACGTAGGTCTAATCCCTGAACGGATTTAGATGAAATTTCCCGTACAGATAATTTGAGACCCTTGGAAGGATATAGGATAGTTTTTGTATATCTTTAAGATGGTAGAAGTGTGTTTGGGACAGCGATAAATAGCTTGCACCGAACATAATTTAATAGCAATATTTTTTCTAAGACCATAACAAGTTCCACGCGAACGAAGTCGCTGGCAACAGCTAGTTATTTACATAAATATTGAGTGACTAAGGATTAATTAGAAAAGGAGGATGAATCGTAAGAAAAGGAGGATCGATATATATTTATGTGTACCAACCGTCCTTGGTCTCCCCTATCTATCGCGAGCCTATCTAGACAGATTATGGCGAAGAACCGAAGTCGAAAATTCACACATTCTTTGGTTTCATAATCAGATTTTATTTAACTTGTCGTTTTCGGAATGGCTCTAAATCAAAAATAAAATAAAATGTCGGAAACTAAAAGTATATTTTAATTTTATTACGATTAATGAACAAAAGCACATACCAACATACCTATGCATAATTTTTTGCTCACGGCAACACCGTCGGTCGTAGGGCTTGTTTGGAATAGGTCCTAATACTGGGAGTCTGCGATTTAGTGCCGAGACAAACAATTAACATAGAAAAATATTGACCCTCTTATATATTGTAATAGTGTATACCTAGGGGCTATTAAGATTGGCACTCTTTCTTTTTATTTATGAGCAAGTCCACGAATCTGTGGACAGCGTTGCGTTTCCTGCGTCCCATTTTTATTCCGCCATTTATCGTCGCAACCAACCAAATATTCACAATTCACAACCAATTTGCAAATGATCGAGGTAAACAAGCATTAATAAGATTTAGAAGCTAGAACAACGTAACGGCAACGTCGCACGTCGCGCTACGGCCCACGTGGTGGCATGTTGGCATTGGCACAGAGCGGCAACGGCGCAGCCGTAGCGCGCGGCTCGCATTTTAAAACGATTTTATAACGTTATTATATATCGTTCTGTTATTCATTCTGTTACGGTATTTATATCGTTATGGAGAATATTGGTTTTGTTATAACGTAATTTTCGAACACTAACGGAATATACCGTTATAATTCCGGTTCATTTTATAACGTTTTAAAGGCCTGATCATCAGTTAGTATTCTTGCGTCGGGGGACCGTAGGGCGACTGAAGTGGTCCCCCAACGGGACGACGCTTGGAAAATAAAAATATTTGAACTTACATAATATATGTGACGATAATAATTATAAGAGGTTTAAAATATTGTTTGTTGTTGTGGTTTTTAAAATTTTTAATTTTACTTTTTTTTTTGTCCTTTTTAAAGTAATGATCTTCAAACAGCTGATCAGGTCATGGTTACCTTACCATATAATTTCAATGTCATTGAAATAACACGGTACCAAATTTCGAATCGATCGGACATAAGGAAATTAGTCAGATCCCCTCATCAACTAGAAAAGAGCTGATGATCTTCAAGCGGTTGATCATGTCATGGTTACCTTACCATATAATTTCAATGTCATTGAAATAACACGGTACTAAATTTCGAATCGATCGGACATAAGGAAGTTAGTCAGATCCCCTCATCAACTAGAAAAGAGCTGATGATCTTCAAGCGGCTGATCATGTCATGGTTACCTTACCATATACTTTCAATATCATTGAAGTAACAGTACCAAATTTCGAATCGATCGGACATAAGGAAGTTAGTCAGATCCCCTCATCAACTAGAAAAGAGCTGATGATCTTCAAGCGGCTGAACAGATTTTCATGAAACATGGCTAAGAACACTCTGGTTAAAATTATCTATGATAAAAAGAAACCGCATTCAAATCGGTCCATCCGTTTGGGCGCTACGTTACCACAGACAGATACACAGACACGTTAAACTTGTAACAACCCTCTCTTTGCGTCGGGGGTTAAAAATGTAACAGAACGAATTATGACGTCTGACGTATAATTTTACGTTGACAGGTGTCAGCGCTATTTTTATCGTTAATAGGTCCGTTAAAACACAGTTAAAAGCAGTAGTTGTACGCACTATACGTCCCACGTGTATACTTTAATGACTGAAGCAGAATGTAAACTTAGAGTCGCTATGACGTCATGCAATGTATAGTTGTTATGTTATTATTTAAGCCGTGTGGTGTGTGAATAGCTTCGTAACCTTGTTTAGCTCGGAGGCGTGATTTAGCTTTAAAAAAGTACCACGTCCCAAGCATGTCATAGGGCTATCCCTGGCTTCATGTCCCTGTCTTTCAAAATTAAAATGACAGAGACAATCAGGGGAAATCCCGGTATTCGACTCACAAAATGTTACTACGAATACCGACTGTACGTCTAGCACGAATTTCTGACAAGTCGCTTCGCACGCGACTCTTGCCTCACTCGCACCGTGCAAATTAGAAAGAGGAGGGTAGAATCTTTCTCGACTTGTGCTAGCCGCTGATAGAACATAAGACATAAGACATAGACATTTATTCAGCAAAAATAGTTTACACGTACAAGTACCAGTCCCTGCACTAGGCTTTGCCTGTATCGCAGGAGACCGCAGATTATTAAATTTTATTAAACTGGATAGTATATGAAATATTATAAATATCAGTTTAAATGAAGAATAAAATGTATGTGTGTTTGTAAAGTGTTTGTGTGTGTATGTGTGTATGTTTTACTTGAACAGCAGCCTCATTTAGCGTCAATAAATGAGCACCTTGATTAAGGTGGATGTCACACTGCGACGCATCTCCGGACGGAGGTGCGTTTCTCGTTGTATGCAAGTACCTCAGTTTGTATATAAATTCCGTGTGGTACGGCACGCTGCACCGCACCTCCGTCCGGAAAAATTTGTATGCAGCTCCGCACCTCCGTCCGGAGAAATTTGTATGCAGCTCCGCACCTCCGTCCGTTGATGTGGCGCAGTGTGACGACCGCCTTAATGATAATGAATTATGTGTTGCTGTTTGATTGAACAAACGTGCGTTCTTTAGGATGCTAATTATTGATCTAACATTGTAGACGGAACTTGATAATTAAATAATAGTCTTGCACGAACACAGTGTAATAATTTATGGAACGACCTAGACCTAAACGCATTTTTAAATGGATCTGATGGTCGCGATGTTTTAGTTAAAGAGACTGACTGTCTCAACAATTAGGGAAAATGTTTTATGTCGGAAATGAACTGTACAAACGCCAACACAGTTAACTGACCATCCTGTATTGATATAGAACCTTATTAAAATGTACATAAAGTGCACTGATGGTCAGTTAGCTGTGTGGTCGATAGTATGTGTTACCGTAAAATTGTAAACTTCGGCTGTTTATAATCTCACAAGGTAGATTATTATAAACTAACGGTTCTTACAATTTTACTATTACTTACAATGTATCTAGTACAAACCACATTATTTATATACTACAACGGTGGCAAACGAGCATACGGCCTGCCTGATAAGGCGACACCGTAGCCTAAGGACGCTTGCAACTCCAAAATAATCACAAGCGCGTTGCCGACGCTTTGTTGATTGGAGGGTTCATTGTGTTGATACAGAGAGACCGGAAACGCAACCACCGCGTCTGCTTACCATCAGGCGGGTCGTATGATTGTATGCCACCGACGTCATATATAAAAAACCGGCCATGTGCGTGTCGGGCCACGCGCAGTGTAGGGTTCCGTAGTTGCCTGTCGTCTTAGTTATAGTTACATCGACACGCGCGCTTCAACTAAACGGTGCGGTTGCGTCGGCCGAGTTTGTACGAAAGTTGGCCTTTCTACTTAAGTACATTTTAAGTTGGTCGACTATTACTCGGTAACTAGTTATGCCTAAGTAGGCAGATGAAGGCAAATTTAAAAGAAAAACTATCACGGCTAGTATTATATGTACTACTGCCAATATTTTTTTCTCATGCCCAGTAGTAGCCATTTAGCCGGCAGAGGGGGACAGGGACACATGCCTCGAACAAAAATTAGGGCTTTAAAACCCAATATCTCGCAAACGAATAACTAAATTGAAAAATGGTTTTTAAGAAACCCATAATATTTTTGAACAAGCTATCCTTCGATACCCCACACTATGGGTTTTACGAGAAAAAAAAATACCTCCCCACATTAGGCCTACAGTGACGTTAGGTTAGTTAGGTTAGGTTACTCAAAAAAAAAATTTCTACTGTTTTGTCGGCGTGATTGATTTATATGTATACCCATGCCGAATTACAGTTTTCTAGTAGTAATGGTTACTGAGCTAAAGACGGACGGACGGACGGCCAGACGGACATGGCGAAACTACAAGGGTTCCTAATTGACTACGGAACCCTAAAAAAAACATTAGTAGGTAAGTAGGTGACGGCAAATATTTGTGTGATGTGCATGAATATCTGTTTTCATCACACTTGCTCGAAAAGGGCTTCATAATGCGCAGACATACAGAGCTGTAATAGCCTGTGTTACGCCCACGGGCGTAATGGTTTTTTTCTTAAATTGTATCTGTCACTCATGCGGCAGTTACAGAGCAAAGAGGTTTTATATCAAATACGATGTCTGAAAACGTATTTATAAATAAATTTAAACTTGAAAAACTACTTAAACATGTTTAACTGAATTATTTACAGATTTAATATGTAGTTATTTAGTGTCTATGTAAAATGTTTTTAAGTGTTTCAAATCGTGGCTGTATACAGAAGGGTCTTTGCCATACGCGGCTCGCGTCAAATTCAACAAAATGGACGACTGTCATGTTGAAGTTTTTATTACGATTTGTATTAATTTCATCTAAAATGTATTTGTTTCCTCGCAAATGTGATGAAAAACATTGTGTATAACACGGGCGTAAGAATATTGCAAACGCGAGTCATCAAAAGCCCTCCGCCTTCGGCGTCGGGCTTCTGATAGACTCTTGTTCGCAATATTCCACTTCCGCCCCTCGTTAAACAATGTACTATTCTGCATGTTTTCTAAGTAGGTATTTATATCTATGAAATACTGGGGTGTCCCATAAGTAAAGAGACAATATAAATTTATTTTTTTAAATAAGACAACACATTAAATTAAATTAGTTACATGTAATAATAATTAAAATTTATAATAAAATTACACATTTTATATCAAATTTGCACCAACGACGCCTTTGTACCCTATTTTTCTCAAATTTATTGCTGCTCGCCGCATGACAGCTTTTCCTGACCTTGCTGCCACTTTTTTTGCCAATCTGGTCCACCGATGTTTGAAAGCTGTCAATGATTTGGGCTTATCTGTTCGCTTTTTATATTCTTTCTTGCACAATGCCCAAAACATTTCAATTCCTCGAGCTTGGGGTACATTTGGAGCATTATTACGCTTGAGTATATATTCAATCCCTGTGGACTCCAAGTACTGGGTGACTTCTGACGCGTAGTGACAAGTCGCCATGTCCGGCCAAAACTCAACGTCTTCCTTGCGATGATGTTTGTTTATAAACGGAATCAATCGTTTAATTATGCACTCTTTGAGATAAACTTTTGAGTTCATGGATCCAGTACAAATATAAGGTTCAGATATATTGCCGTTTTGGTCAATCGCTTGCCAAACGAGATATTTGTTAAAAAATTTTGCCTTTGGCAAGACCCTTTCCGTGTAATCCACAGCCTCTCGAGTGGTAGTGTGGAAATATTGCTTGCCAGGCACATCGCTCGGGTCCACCGGTACATATGTCTCATCATCAATAATAAGCACTTTTTTCAATGTTTTCGCGTAGACTTTACGACATCCTTTTTTAGCACGCACCTCCTGGTCTTTGATGTATTTGGGAGCAGATAACTTTGCATAGGCTTTCATGTTTAGGTCCTGTATTTTAATTCTAGATACACTAGACTTGGATATTTTTAATTTATCCGCCACAGCTCTGACCGATACCGAAGGAGTCTGTATAAACGCCCTTTTTATTTTACCTAAGTTTCGAGCCGTCGAAACTACACGCGGTCTTCCCGGTAGGCTTTTGAAATTTTGCTCTTCTGTTTCTTCAAAACGTTTTATTATTCGATATAAGCTCGTTCTTCTCGCCCCCTCTTGTGTAAAATGGTGTATTGTGTCTATTTTGCCGTGAGACTCACAATAATGAATAACTCGCTTCGCGAATTGTTCATGTTCAGCTCGTTTCATTTTTGAAAATTGTATAAAACCAATACGCAAATACCGAATAATTTGACAGATTTGCTTATGATAGTCGCCATGACAGTTATTTTTCTTTTTTTGAAAAATCTGTTTTCGGCCAGTGCGACATTAAAAAGTTGTCTCTTTACTTCTGGGACACCCTTTATATCATTGTCCTAGTACCCATAACATAACACAAGCCTTATTGAGCTTACCAGGGATGTTGCAGACATCCGCATCCGCAACCGCGGATGTTTCGCATGATTTTGAACATCCGCATCCGCAAAAATTGATGCGGAGTTTTTGCGGATGCGGATGTAGTACAGTTCGCGACCAGATAGGGACCAACACGGCGCGTACCACGCGCGTGTTCAGTATTTTCTTCATTAGTCAATAAGAAACTTCATTTCGTTTCTGTAATCTGATGATTAGCCGTATTCGCTTTTGGTGATGCGTTAGGTTTGCAACGATTGTAAATCAGTCGAAACGTGTTTGAGTCCTGCATGAACCTAAAGACGATGCGCATTTATGATTTTGAGTGTTTTGCCTCAAAATCCGCATCCGCGGGTGTCTAAAAAGTGGCATCCGCGGCATCCCTGGAGCTTACTAATGTCCCATTATCGAACGAGCGAGCGAAGCGAACGAAGTTCTATGCTGCTTGCTTGGGCCAAAATTGCGCTGTCCGGCTGTTAACCTCTACTGGTCGCATTACTCGACCCATTGTCGTGAAATGTTGCGAGCAGGTTCTTTAATTATATATAATTTTATAGTCAATTCACTTTTCCGAAATAAATAATAATGTTGTTTAAAAAAACCCGGCTAAGTGCAAGTCGGACTCGCGCACGTAGGGTTCCGTACCGTTATCTATAAAAACGGCAAAAAATCACGTTTGTTGAGCACTATAGTATATTTATTTAATTACTTATTTATTAGTGCCAAAAAGTTTATATATTCACAACGAGTTTTCGCGTAAGGCTTAAGCGGAAACCTTGATCGCTGCGAAATTACGAATACAAGTTTAACATGAACATTGAACTTGCCAGCGAAGGTGTTAGAACCTGCTTACTTACTGGCTGACGTTATGCAGCTTACGTCATTACGTGTTGACGATGCGGTGGTCTCGCTTTCAATTGGCTGACGTATAGGTTATACAGAAAATACTGTTTCTGCATCGTAGAACAGTTTGCATAGAAACAAATTTTGGTCAGGGTTTGATTCCAGAACTTGAACATTTTAAGTCAATATTAATTAAACGGACTAGCACGAAGTTGGTGAGGTACAGCGAAATGTCATCCCGCTCGAATGTGGAGCAGCCCAACTGGGGAAGTACCTCCGCCTTGCAGAAGACCACAGCCATAATAACACTACTACTTGCTCTGTAGAAGTGTTGTGTTCCTGGAGGTGAGCAAGGTCGCCAGAGCTCCCGAGGATGCGTTGTGTTGAGAGCGAGGGAATTTGTTCCTTCAGCTGTCAACACGGCGAATCCTCAAACATATCAAGGGTCGGCAACGCCCATGATACTCCTTTAGAGTTGCATGCGTATATAGGCTGCGGTGTCTGCTTACCATCAGGCGGGCCGTACGCTTGTTTGCCATCGTCGTATAAAAAAAAAGTTCTGCGTTTCAGCTAGGGCCAAAATTCATTCGTATGTCGGGATGTACGGCTGTTGTCCTCTACACGTCGCATTACTCAACCGATTCTCGTGAAATCTTGTGAGCAGGGTCTGTAGAATTAAATTATACAGGGTGTACCAAAAATGGGGTGTGAACCGATCAAGGGTTTGCGACGTAAGAAGCGTAAGAGGCGCTATTCCACTCAGCTTCCAGTTAACACAGGTGCTCACCGGGCATGGGTACCACAAATCATGCCTGCATAAGTTTAAAATCACTGCGGATGACCTGTGTCCGTGTGACACCACTACTTCACAAACAACTGACCATCTACTCAGACAATGCCCTAAATTTAACTTGAGTAGAATAGACCACGAAATCGTGTGTAACAATATAAATATAGACCCGTACGATATCAAAGGTATAATTAAAAAAGAATCTTCAATCCAATCATTCACCAAATTCAACAATAAAATAATAAACTGCCTTAAAAAATGTAATAACACTTAACGTAAAGTTTATTTCATTTTCCAAGTTATTAGTCTCATAATAGTTAAAAGAACCAAAGTTCGCCCGTATTCCTCGCGGGGTATTTGTATCAAGAAACCAAAGTAAAAAAAAAAAAACCGATCAAGGGTATATTCGGTAGCGCATTGCCATTTGATATTTTAATACAAAAATGACAAAGTAAACAAAAACAAAAATACGCTACCGAAGTTGTCCTTGATCGCTTCAGACTCCATTTTCGTTACAAGCTGTATACATATAAAACTCTTTCGTAGATTCAATAGTTTTTTTTTTAAAGACAGGCTCTTGAGTTATACAGCTCATAGATCCACTAGTATCCTAGTTTGTATGCAGGAAGGATCACTTTTTACTTTAATAGGCTAATAGTATTTTTCACAATCGTGTTATAATAGAGAGCTTTTTAGTCGAGTACCGTGTTTAGGCCACGAAGCTTGCTGAGTGGCCTAAGTAAGTTACGAGATTAAAAAGCTTGATTATGACACTATTGTGAACAATACTTTTTGTACGAGTTCATTAAAATTAATAATTTAAGTCATTAATACGACGAATGTAATGTGACGTCACATTCTTCAAGCGTCATCGTTTCATATGAAGTTGCGTTTTGCGAAAAAGGGACAACATACCCCTTCTTAAAACTTTGGACACTTATAACTTCGTGATTATTTAACCTTTTGCGTTGATTTTTTCTCCATTTGACATTTTTTATCCTTATTCTAGACAATGTGACATTATTGATTATAACCAAATCCGTATTAGTATTAGTCCAGGGGAATTTCTTTATCGAATTTACGCACAGTGGGACGTAGTGTCGCATTATTATGTTACGTACTCGTATAGATGTCCAGTTTGTTTGTGTTTGTTAATTAAGTAAGTAGACTACGCTAATTATCACGTAGATTTTTGGTATCCAGCAACGATATTTGTGCTCGAAATTATCTGGTTATGACTGTATAGCTGTCTATACATACGGTACCGGTATCTATCAGTACGGTAGGACCCAAAACGTTGGCAAATTTTGACCAGACATTTTAAAATTTCAGCGCGATTCACCATTAGCAGGTGGGAATTGGAATGAGTACCATTCCCTCTAGAAAGACTAATTTCAAAATGTTGGCATATACAATCCCTAAGACGGTTAAAGCAGTCTATTCACGTCCTGCGGCGCTACCACGAACTTCGAAAGTCGAAGTTCGTAATACATGCATCCCTGTCACTCGAGTAAGGGAGTGCGATAGAGATGGAAATACCCGAACTTCGACATTCGAAGTTCGTGGTAGCGCCGCTGACAACGATCGTGCAGCATTAGGGTCACAGCTCATTAGAGCCACCCGGCGCCCGACCCGCACCGCCTCGCCTCGAGCGGTTAGTATTCTTTATATGGATTTGTACGGGCATGCGCTCACTACATCAACTCCGTAGTTAGTACATTTACGAGGCGACGCGGTGCGGGTCGGGCGCCGGGTGGCTCTAATGAGCTGTGACCCTTTAAGATGATTTTTCATGGTCCGTGGCGGATTGTCATCTACCACTTGTCGGATGCAAGCCTACCAACTCCTACAGAATGCATGAATGAAATCCCAGAGAATTCTTACACATCTTAGAGTATATCTTCAAAGGAGCTACACGCGTGCCACCATAAGGGACGGAAAGGCTCCTATGTAGCTAAATTAAAGACCGTAAAATGGCTGACGGCTTAACCTAAACAACCTACTTAATTTTGGCGGGTAATGGTTTATTTGCCGCAACCCCATACTTACTCAGTTGCGGCAAATTAAAAAAAGTGGAATATGACAAGGAAAACGTACTACCTTCCCGTTCGGTCGTGGTATTATTATTACTATAGCTGGTCTTGCCTGGGTGAGTAATCATAGGTCCATCATCATCGTCCTAGCGTTATTCCCGGTTGTGTCCTAAAGGAGCCCGGGGTCCGCTTTGACACCTAATCCCAAGATATGGCAAAGGCACTTTTACGAAAGCGACTGCCATCTGACCTTCCAACCCAGTGGGAAAACTAGACCTTATTGGGATTAGACCGGTTTCCTCACGATGTTTTCCTTCACCGAAAAGCTGACGGTAAATATTCCGTACATAAGTTCCTGACGCGAGTAAGAGCCTTATCACACTTGCGATTTGCGAGCGTATTTTCTATACAATTATCAGTCGCGGCGTACACGCTGCGTCATCGCCTTCATACAAAATACGCTTGCAAATCGCAAGTGTGATAAGGCTCTTACGCTTGACAACCGCATGCCTGAACTACTATAGGCTACCGTAGCTTGAGTAATCATAGGTCCAAGTTACACAATTAATTCTGTAGAATTTGGTACCTCCGACTTGGATCCGACTATTGTACAGACGGCAATCCTTCAAAACCATTAACAATGACCCTGATCATCACAATCCTTGTCAAAGACGTGAGTGGAATGCTTAAGTTGTGCAGCTGTCCGTCATGAGCAGCCTAAAACAGATCAAACAATTCCCAACTCTATATTCAAGCCCACTAAGTAAATGTTTCTTCGACAGGCGGCAAGTACTCATCAGGCCAGTACACGTACAAGATCTACCACTTGGCGTCGAAGGTGCCGGCCTTCATCAGGTTACTGGCGCCCAAAGGGTCCCTGGAGGTCCACGAGGAGGCGTGGAACGCTTACCCTTACTGCCGGACTGTGCTTACGGTAAGTAAGAAAGGGATGGACAATGGGCACTGTAATGTTCTATAAATCACGTATTTTACTGTTTCACTTTACACCGGCTCGCCCACACAGACGCAGGCATCTTACTGTCCAACCCAAACTAGATAGACTATCGACCATCCATAGACTCGCTCCCGCCAATACTCTGCACGTCATGTGTGCCCGTGACGGTCTTATTTACCTACATGACACTACAGTCACCAATAATTTTTTGGGGTGAACGATATTGAATCATCATCATATCAACCGAAAGATAGGCCTCCCCCAAAGAGTGCCACAATCACTGGTCCCTATGCCACCCGCATCCAGCGGAATCCCTGACTTTACCAGGTCATCAGTCCATCTTGTGAGGAGTCCGCCCACGCTGCGTCTTCTGTAGTTGCCACTCGAAAACCTTTCTGCCCCAACGGCCATCGGTTCTATTGAATGTTAATGTTACGAAATTATAGGTGCAATATCAATGATAATGCGAAATATTTGATGTCACGGGCGTCATGGGCGGCTTGCTTTAAAAATATAAGAGGTTTGGCTGTGTAGATAACTTGGGAATGAATTCAATAGGGGTGTAGACACTAAATAAAATAATCAATAATGTGGTATTTTTTCGAAAAAGGATTAGTCGTAGTCGTAGTCAAATGCAGAAAAAAGCAACGCAACAGATTAAATAATCACAAAGTTACAAGTGTCCAAAGTTTTAAGAAGGGATATGTTCTGTCCCTTTTCCGCAAAACGCAACTTCAGATGAAACGGTTGTCATTTACTATGACGCTCGCAGTTAGTGACGTATATTACGATATACGAAATCTTTGAGATATCTAAATGGGATTTTCGTCAATAGGCATATTTTTTTTCCTTCTTTCATTTGGAATTTGGAGTAGGTAATAATATTTTTCGAGTCTACACCCGTCAAACCGTAACTTGGACTATATCGTTCCTTTGAAGGAAACGAGTTTCTTCAAGCACTCTGTAAGGATATTATCGTTTCTAGTGTGACGTAGTTCACACAAAAAGGGACAGAACATACCCCGTTCTGTCCCTTTTTCGCAAAACGCAACTTCATATGAAACGATTGTCATTTACTATGACGCTCGCAGATTGTGACGTCACTAACTGCGAGCGTTTTCTCTCTCACAAGCAATATTAAAACGGTCGTAGCTTCGTAATTCTTTGAGATATCTGAATGGGATTTTCGTCACTAGGCATATTTTTTTGCCTTCTTACTTTTGGAATAATAATAATTTTCTAGTCTAAACCCGTTTTCAAGACAGGGTTTCCTCAACAGCTGAGGTGACGTCACTTTACCACCATTAACACAATAATGCATACAGAGTAGGTAGTTTTACTTGGCTGCGATCTGCTCCAAAGTGGAGGGATTTTTTCGGTTGTGCTGCTCCAAGTTTGATTAAGATGGAATACTGCTATGCCCAATTTCCACTTGACTCAACGTTTTTAAATTATAGCTGCTTATTGGTTTTATACATACTTACATAGATTCACGCCTTTATTCCCATAAGGGGTAGGCAGAGCACATGAACCAGCGCCACTTTTAGCATGGGTGTACCTAAAGGATCGACAAAATATGATATTGCAGTGATAGGTTGCTAGCCCATCGCCCACAACACACTTCAACCCTTCTCCCTTAGTCGACTTTTACGACACCCATGAGTACTCTTTATTATACTGCGCCCACGGGAAGAAAGGGGGTGGTGAAATTCTAACCCGACACCACACGGGAACATAATTGAAAAAAAAAAACAACTTGTGCGTAGACTCAACTATGTTTTACGAGAAAATATTGGTAAACGTCCAAAGGGCAGGTTTACATGTCTCTATGCTCGATGAATCACGTGTCAAATATAATAGCTACGCTATTCTTTAAACATATTTTAGGCATAGCGATAGCGTAAACAACATTTCCGAATAGGTATCGATAAATTGAAAAACCACGACGCGTCATTCTGTGAAATAAGATTGTATTTCGGCTGCATTGCGTCAAAGGTATTTTGCTACGTCTATACCACCTGACCTACGTCACACTAGAAACGATAATATCCTTACAGAGTGCTTGAAGAAACTCGTTTCCTTCAAAGGAACGATATAGTCCAAGTTACGGTTTGACGGGTGTAGACTCGAAAAATATTATTACTCCAAATTCCAAATGAAAGAAGGAAAAAAAATATGCCTATTGACGAAAATCTCATTTAGATATCTCAAAGATTTCGTATATCGTAATATACGTCACTAACTGCGAGCGTCATAGTAAATGACAACCGTTTCATCTGAAGTTGCGTTTTGCGGAAAAGGGACAGAACATACCCCTTCTTAAAACTTTGGACACTTGTAACTTCGGGATTATTAACCTCTTTCCTTGTCTTTTTCACCATTTGACTACGACTACGACTAACATTTTTAATCCTTTTTCGAGAACATACGACATTATTGATTATTTTATTTAGTATTAATGGAATAATGTAACATGTCATGGCTACACCTATGACATGAACAAAATGGGGGGCGCTTTTGTTCACCTAATTTTTTAAGTCCTATTATTGGAAGTCCGAAAATGTTCTTCATAAAATTTTACGCCATTATAATCGTTAGTCCTAATAATTCATATTCCTAACGATCGTAAGTCATACATAACAATTCGAAGTCATAATGACAATAATCGTAAATTTATCATATCCTAATATTTTTTTTCATATTTTTTTTCATCATAACACTCACTTGTCCGTTTAATTTAAATTCATAAAGACACTAGTCGTACATTTTATAATCCTAAAATTGTTATTCATAATATTTTTCATCATACATGTTTCTTATTCCAATATACGGATAAGGTTTTTTAAATGTCTAGTGACATTGAATACGTTAGTTGAACCGTATAATTATTAGTATTATTTCAACATGTCTCACGAAACTTTAAATTCGATAACGTTTTTACTTAGATTTTATTGCCTAATGCTGAATAATCATATTACCCGAATCATTGAAACCGCCGAGGTCACCTATTTTACTCAAAGGGTCTACCTCCGCACAGACAGGCGGCTTGCTTAGCGTCAAGAGCCTAGCGAGTCACCTAGCGAGTAGCTTAGTAAAACGAACATGATAGAGTTTTCGCGATCGGCCGCACTGCGCGCTTGGCGTTACGAAGTAAATAAACGTGATTGTTTTGGACGCAAGGCGCGAGGCGAGGCCACAAGGCTCTAGCTAGACGCTAAGCAAGCCGCCTGTCTGTGCGGACGTAGCCTAAGGCAGGTCCGTGTAGGTACGTCGACGAGCGAAGCGAGGAGGAGTGTTAGTTGTACCGCGACCCTACCGATTTTTTTAAATTTACTTACAGAAAGCGCTTATTCATTAGGTAAAAGAAAATTAGGAGTTGAAGTACGTTCTTAGTTATGATTTTAGGACTTACAAAATTATGATGTATGTCCATTATGCAGAAAACTGTTCTTAGTAATGAAATGGTGAAGAAAAAAATTAGGATTAGGATCATTATGACTTCCGATGATAGTTACAGAAATTTAGGAACAAAAAAGTTAGGACGAAAAAAATTAGGACTAGCGATGATTATGACTACAATACGTTAGTATAAAAAAAATATGACAACGAATTTTATGGCAGCCAATATGGACCCGAACAAAATGACATGATTAATTATTCCATTAAATTAAATCTTAGTAGTAGTTAAGGGTGAGGTCAAACGAGCTTAATTTTTCGAGTTGTTTGTCACTGCCTTATATCGATTGTAATAATCATATTTTGCAATTTGTTTTTTTTTTTCATTTAGTGACATTTCGTTTGTTAACCGTTTATATATAAGAAACGTTGTAATTTGGTGTTTATTTCGGGGGTTTTTGCAGCTTTACGACTTAAGACTTTGATGGTAAGAAACGTAATTTGGTGTTTATTTTCCAGAACCCCGGCTACATGAAGGACAACTTCGTCATCTGCATAGAGTCCCTACATGTCCCGGATGGCGGCGACCAACATAACGTAAGTGTACTCATAGTGCATGCAAACCATATTATGACGTCACATTCAACTTTAACACAGTTTAATCGTCTCCTGCGTTACTTTTTACGAAATCTTAAATTCGTTTATTGAATTTATTGTAAAACTGTCGCGCGCCATTCCATGGAAAGTGCTCAAAAGCGTTTTCCTTATATTGGATTTTACAATTTTGTCGGCGTGATAACTACATAGTATAAAACAAAGTCCCTTCCCGCTGTCTGTCCCTGTGTATGCTAAGATCTTTAAAACTGCGCAACGGATTTTGATGCGGTTAGTGATTCAAGAGGAAGGTTTATATTTATAATATAATACCCGTGCGAAGCCGGGGCGGGTCGTTAGTTGATTTATATTATAGCCATGCCGAATTACAGCTTTCTAGTAGTGAGGATTACTCAGCTAAGCCGGACGGACGGACAGACGGACTAGGCGAATCTATAGGAGTTCCTTGTTGAATAAGTACCGTAAAACCATATCTCGAAACTGCTGTGTAAACTATCGGTATAATCAATATGGTAAGAACAGATTCGCTAACAAACATGAGTTTTGTCTTTTGCGTTACTGGGTGTTACTGGGTAAAATTGTGTCGGTGCCAAAGTAGATTGGCCCACTCTATGACAGCCCTGTCAAGAGCTAGTCCCTAAATATAATAGCAAATATAAAAAAATTGACTGCCATAACAGAGTATCAGTTGCATATTTATATTATAATTACTTCCCTAATGTCCGCAATACTTAATCGTGTCAATAAAATGTAATAATTACATACAAAAACAAATCGCAAGTGATAAATGACATCAGTCCGTATTCCATAATTGAAGCATAATTGACATCGGTTTTATTTTAATCTTTATGTAGTTAGACATGAAGGTCCTTTTTACCTTATTTATGATGAATCGTCTGTTACTTACAAATGTTCATTATCGTTTCCCCAGGTCGATAGTGATTAAGCCGGGGCTTTTGACATATCAACACAACTTCAAACTCTCCGAGTTACATAATAATTTAATAAGATAAAAATACAATGGCATCTTAAGAAAACGGTTGACGAATGTATGTATGCCGTACTATTTTCGACAATAATATTTTAATCTATCCAATTTGCAAATTAACTTAAGCCCGATTAAGTATTTCTTTATCGGCGAACATGAAGAAATTACCGGCTATCAGGCGACCTTGCTGATATACCGTAACACATAATAGATAATATGACGTCATGTAAGACCGAGCTATACAATAAACTATTGTATTATCTATATAGCTTTCTGCACTGGTTAGATTCTAAAAAGTTAAATAGCCAATGTCATTCAGATTAATTAATTCACAATTTAAGATTATAAAATTTATAAATAACATGACAATTTACAAGAATCCCAAACCAATGAATGAATACGTTTATTTCAGAACCAGGTCCATATTGGTTACTTGGTTAGTAAATATTATCTTAATATAATGTTAATTAAGTATTTCACGAATACAAGTTTTTTTTTTATTTGTTTATTATGATCGTCATGTCGTCAATAACCTCCACTAGAAATAAAATAATAATAACAATTAACTAGCTTTTCTCATTTTAGTAACGACAATTACCCATACATTTTACATGGGATTAGATTAAACTATGTAATTTTTTTTATTTTCATCCTACTATCGACATCACAGCTAACTGACCATCCGTGCATTTTATATGCATTGTAATAAGGTTCTATATAAATACAGGGTAGTCAGTTAACTGTGTTGGCGTTTGTACAAAGCAAAGCAATTGATGGTATTCCTCTAATTAAATTTGAATAACCACCTGACCTTATGCATGGTCGTCAAAGTATTTTAGAAATGGCATCAGCGCCGTCACCGCCTGACATCAATTTTCAAATCATTCGTCGAAGTCAATCAGTGACTTAAACCTTAAAATTGAACGAACATACCATCGCCAACACAGTTAACTGACCATCCATGCACTTTATGAGCATTGTAATAAGGGTCACGAATGGTCAGTTAACTGTGTTGGCATTTGTAGGTAACAATATAGAATTCAAACCTCATGGCCTTGCCTTGGCCGATATCGAACTAAAAATGCAGCAAATCCAAAAGCAGCATCTTTGTTAGTGGCCAGTGACTGGCGGTTTACCTGTTCCGCACAGCTCCGCCGCATTTGCCAAAATAACATACGCTCCACCCGCATTTGTCCGCAACTTCCTCCGCTCGAACGCCCGTGTCATTCCATTCCCAAATTGCTTTAGGGCATGATGTGCGGGATCCAACTTAGAAAAGTTGAAAAACCCCCGACATTTTCATTTCAAAGCCCAATATCTCAAAATCGGCTGAACAGATTTTCATGAAACATGGCTAAGAACACTCGGGATCACATCAGCTTTCGAATAAAAAACCGCATTCAAATCGGTCCATCTGTTTGGGAGCTACGATACCACAGACACGTTAAACTTATAACACCCCTCTCTTTGCGTCGGGGTTAAAATAAAACATATCCGATATCTTAATCCACGTTACAAACCTGCCTTAAAATCATGCGAGAAGTTGCGTTTAGTAATGTCTAACAAGTTAAGTTTTCTCTGCTATTGAACACTCAATCATTCCCTGTCCTTTGATTTTCCTATGGCAGGTTAAGAAACACTTGTAATGGCCACACAGCTATAACGACCACTCAGTGATGGCTTGCACGAGTTGCACGTAATTACATCGCATTGACTACCTACCTATACCTGCTATATACGTCACTACACGCCATAGGAAATCACTGCGTGTCCCTAGCTATAATTATATCACTAATAAGGGAGATCCCTAATAATTAATAATATAATCACATAATTAATAATTATACCACTAATAAGGGATATTCTCGATATTCTAAAGTTCAATTTAAATATTAATGGTAACCACAATCAGTCGTTACCAATACCTGGTGGCCGTAGTACAGCCACGGCAGTGAGGGTAGACGCTACGTCACATGGGTTTAGTAGGTATTCCCTTATAAGGGCGAGTCCCACATACCCCCTGGGCCTTCCCCAGGTTCGGGGGGATGCGTAAATGCATTGCTTCTGCGTCAACAAAAAAAAGTCCTACATTCCAGTCTCAACATGTCAATAAAGCGTTCCGGAATTGAGTCCCATGATGGCTACAATAGGCTTCGATGTCAAACAGGAAGCCACAATATTACAGAGCATCTTTTCCTTGTTTAAACTCATTTACAACATAATATTGATTACTGATTAAAAATTCCACGCGGAGCCGTGTATCACCCAAGAGGTCCATTCAATAACTTGGTGAAGGTGTCTTTTGAAGCATGCGAACTTACCAAGTCACAAACAATGTCTGATATTGAATTCGATGTTTCGAACTCTTCTGAAGTTCTTCTTCAGGGTGAGGATGAGTGATCTCGCGACCGTAACAAAGAGTTCCGTACATTTCGGCCGTATTAATATACTCACGTAACCTCCGTTTTTACCTCTTTTATTATTTAATGAACTGACAACTTGTATGGAAAAAATTTTAATTTTGGAAATAATTTATAATAGCTTATTTTTACTGTGTAACGGATATATTATCAATTAAATAGTTACCCAGCGATAGAATCCGACAAAATTTCAGACATCAAAAAAATTATAAATTAACTAGCTTCTGAAGTCTAAAAAAATATTAATAAATACTTTTGTCTTAATTGCGGTTTATTTACATTTGCTCTATAATATTTAAAATAAATCATACAAATAAAGACAATGCATGCTTCATTTAAATCTACATAATTACTTACGGGTGAAAAGTTTTTCGGATTCTTGAATAAAGCATCTTAGAATAACATTTTGAAATGAAATCATCCAAAAAAACGCTATTATAAATTAATGTTTTTCAAAACCGTATTTTTCCTGGAGTATAGATGTATATTACTTTAATGATAGAACCCATCTTTGGAACTTTAAAACAGTATAGTACATATAAATACCTAAGTATGTGAAGCTAGTTTACATTTAATTTCCGGAACGTATTCAATAGAACAGATGTCTGTTGAATCTACTTACCCATAACGCTAGCTTGCTCTAGTTTAGCCGCCACAAGGTTATTGTGTTCACTTTCAATTGGTTTCCTCAGTAGTCGCGATTTGCAACACAACTGCCTGCTTTCAATCAATCGAAGATGATATGAGTATGACGAACGAAGTGGTCCTTATTACATAGTGCACGCGTTAAAAATGTATCTTGCAAGTAAATTGCAATTGAGTCGCTTAACTTCAAATTTGGGTAACCAATACTGTAATTTTTTAAGATTTTGGTATAAAATAATAGGGTAAAAAACTCGTCTTGTTACTATTTTATCGGTTAAGTATAATTCCGTGCGGTTTTTGAGAAAATAACAGTTAAAACAAAATCATAATATTTTATCAAAATCAGATAAATCCATATGACAGTTTTTTTCAAATGTAGGTAAGCCCCCGCCCCAGTCGAAGTTGAATCAATTTGGGTTGCCCAAGGCGGTTCCACAACACTTCGGGGGCTCAAATACCGCGAGACATCCGGTTGCCTCTTGGACACTGAAATTACAATTGTGTCCCTTAACTTCAAACTCAGATAAATCCACTCTAACCGTTTGGGAGATAACTTAAAAAAAACGGTAATTCGGTAAAAGGCAGTATTCTTTTATTATGGCTAAAGCATTAAAGGAAGCGATCCTGTTCGGCAAATTCAGTTTTATTTATGTTGAATATGGACCCCTCTTTGGGTGAAGGCCTCCTCCAATCTCTTCCAGTCTTCTCTTTGTCTTCCTATCTCTGTCTAATTTTTGCCAGCTGTCTGGATGATGTCATCACCCCATCGCTAAGGTCTGCCAACATTTCGTTTACCGTCTGGCCCTTGCCACATGGTGGTTTCTTGAGTCCATCTGACATGTGTGGCCGGCCCACTGCCATTTTTGTTTGAGGGCGTAAGTTTTTTCCCTGATTCTTGTATGCCATTATTTTGTTTGTTTTCCGCAGTCTGATCATGCTTCTCTCCCTCTTTGTGTGCAGTTTATTTTCTCTTTCACTTTGTTTGTGTAGCCCCATGTTTGTGAGCCGTAAGTTAAGCATGGTAGAAGACACCACGCACACCACTTTTTTTAATGAAAGGTTGTAGTCTCCTCTAATCTGATCGCCTTGTGATTCTTCTTCATTGTTAGTTTTTGAGAATGACACCTGTTTCGCTAGGTATATATAGTTATCGAACGTAGTCTATGGTTGTGCCATTAACGGTTAAGGGGTTTTTGTAGCTGTTAGTCATCAGTTAGGTCGTGATAATGTTCATCTCGAGTCCTATTTCTGAGCTATGTTCGTTCAGCGAATCGTAAGTGGCTCAAGTACTTGAATGACCGAATAAGAGCTTTTAAATATAAAGACAAATGTTCGCTTCCGATTATCAGAACATATAATAAATCCCGGGAATGATTACACCTGTGACTATTAAAAGTTAATGCGTGTTCCTAGTATTGTTCGTCGGAAAATGTATAGGGCCGTAAACCGTTGTGTGTGTTTTTTTTTTTTAAATATGTCAGAGGCATTGAAAGTATTTTCATGAACATAAAAAGGAAGGATAGAGTAATGAACAGAACAATCAGAGAAAGAACAAAAGCCAAGGAGATAACAAAACACGTACTCCGATTAAAGTGGAAATGGGCAGGACATACGCAAAGAGTTATGGATGAAAGATGGTCACACACTAATGAACTGGTTTATAAATTTTATAATATACAAAAAACGTAAAAAAGGCAGACCATTCAAAAGGTGCAAAACGGAAAACATAACTTTGACGTCGACTGTGAAGCTTCAGTTTTTAATTATAGTGGCAGAGTTTAGTACAGTTATTAGGAAGAATGCTAAAAGTAACACAGTGGACAAAAAAAGTCAAAAAGTTTATAGAGTTTAGTGCCTGGACCATTTTAAAGATTAATTGGATTATTTTTCAGTCCCATTTCTTTTTGTGAAACAAGATAAATATTGGAACAATATAAGAATTATTTTCTCAGAAATGCACCAAAAAAATTTAAGAACTTTTGAGCAACGAGTCCTTCATTTTGATTCCTAATAATGAAATCTATTATCTTATTCCAGGTACACGAGCTACCCCCAGAGAAGCTAAAAACCCGTGAGGTCGTCCACATCGACATCGCCAACGACCCGCTCTCGTCGACCGACTACAAGGCCGAGACCGACCCGACCAAGTTCAAGTCGACCAAGACCGGCCGCGGCCCGCTGGTCGGCCCCACCTGGAAGGCGGACGTCAAGCCTGTCATGACTTGTTACAAGCTGGTGACGGCTGAGTTCAAGTGGTTCGGCTTACAGGTATGTTCCGTTTATTAGATTGTAACCAAGCCTAGCTGAGACCGACCCGACCAAATCCAAGTCGGCCAAAATCGACTGCGGGCCTGTCATGACTTGTTACAGACTGGTGAGGGTCGATTCCAAGTTTCAGGCTTACATGTTGGCTTACTAATGGTTATGAGGTTATATTAAGACCGAAATTGGCTCGCTAATGGCTTTGGTCGGCCGCGACTTAGGAGGACAAATATCTTCGTCAAAAAACGATTATTTCTATGAAGTTATCATTTAACCAAGTGTAAAAGTTATGAAAAACTATCTAACATATTCATTTATACGATGCTCTTCCTATCCCGTGACCTTCAAAGGTCAAAGGTGTTCAAGTCCCGGACGTTTCCATGTTGTTGTTTAAATTAGAATTTTGATAAATAATAATAATTGAGTTCAAATTATTTTGAAAAAAGTGACCCATATGTGGGTCAGCGGGAGTCCAGGAGATAAGACCTGTGACCCATATATGGGTCAGCGGGAGAGGACCAGTTAATTGACAAGAGTTGTAATAAATTGACAGCTGTCAGCTTGCAAGCTGTCAAGATTTCCTGCTATTGTTTCGTATAATAAGCAAACTATTAACTTAGTAAAAAGTTTCATTGTAGACTGTGTAGTATAATTTAGACCTAATGTAATCGTAATAAAGTAGAAGTTGGATTGAATCGAAATTGAATCAATCGTGTATTTATTAAAGGTTTGTTAGGTAATTAGGTATGTATGACTTGATATAACAAGTTAAATCTATTTAAAACTAAACTGATTGTTAAAAAAATGCAACTATTTACTACTATAACACTAACTAACTAATAAGGTAAATCGCCAGTAACTGGCCACCCTTTTTTGTATAACATGGCCAGTTATTGAATGGTGGCGAGTTATTGGCGATTTACGCTATATTAAGGATTTTATGTAAAGCACTTCAATGGCTGTTGGAACTGAAAATGCATTTTTCTCTTTTCAGAGCAAAGTAGAAAATGTCATCCATAAATCAGAACGGCGGTTGTTCACCATTTTCCATAGGTGAGTTTATTTGCATTATTATATTCACCTTGGCACTCTTTGGGGGAGGCCTATGTCCAGTAGTGGACGTCTTTCGGCTGATATGATGATGATGACATGACATGCATTATTTAGCAAAATATTGATTTGGCAAATATTATAAATTATTAGGGCTTGATTCCTTCACCGAAAAGCGACTGTTAAATATCAACAGATGTTTCTAATCCAATGGGACAAGCCGGGATTTGAAGTTCTGCTTTGCCTTAATGTTGACTGGTAGAGAACGCATTATAGCATTAAGTGCGCCTTCTGTACTATAAGTTATTCTATTGTGCAATAAAGATTTAAAACAAAATCGAACCCACGAACTCAAGATTGAGAGCGGCGTGCCTTACCGGCTGCAGCGGTTTCACAATAATTTTCGTCTCAGAAGTTAGCCTCAAATCGACTCCCGTTTGATCCATCTGACACCTTTGCTATGAATAGTATGAATAGCTAACATCAGAAACGTAAACTTACGGGGCGCATATGTAATATTTTATTTTTCTATTCAAGCTACTGTGGCCTATTGGTTCAAGTATGCGGCTGTTAAAAGGCGGTCGTCGGTTCGAATCCCGGCCCGCGTACCAATGAATTTTTCGCGGGGGAAGTCAAAAAACGACAAAAAAACCATGATGTACGGTCGAGGAAAATGAAGGTTTGGCACATGTCAACTCTATTTGAATGACGTTAAGGTCCAAAAGTGCTAAACATTCAAATTCCTCGACTGTACGTAAACCGGGGTGGGGGGTTACTTTAAGAAAAAATGGGGCTACTTTGATCATTTAGAATGTAGTATACTTATAAGCAGAACTATCGGGGACAATCTAGTAATTTATTTCTAATTTTGTTTAATTATTTGTTGACTTTGTATTGTACTTAAATTGTAATCTAGACTGACGATCCATTAATGGGGACAATACAGTACTTAATTAATTGTATTTAGCTATATTTATTTGCGGACTTTGAATTGTATTAAATTGTTATTGATTATAATTACATTTGTTTTGACGATCATAATACGGATTCATATAAATTGACATGTATAATTTATCATGTAATGTTGTATTATGAAATAAATAAATCTAATCTAATCTAATCTATTTGAAATCAAGAAGATTTAATCGAGTAAACAGCAAGATTAGATACTTATATATTCTCTGTCACAGTTCACCCACAAGTAAAAACAATGATTTCGGAGAAGAACTTAGTGGGTGTCCAAAGTTTTAAGAAGGGGTATGTTCTGTCCCCTTTCCACAAAATGCAACTTTATAACGATTGTCATTTACTATGACGCTCGCAGACTGTGACGTCGCTAACTGCGAGCGTTTTCTCTTTCTAACAAGCAATATTAAAACGGTTGTAGCTTCGTAATTCTTTGACATATCTGAATGGGATTTTCGGCACTAGGCATTTTTTTTGCCTTGTTTCTTTTGGAGTAATAATAATTTTCGAGTTTACACCCAGTTTACGCCTCTACCTCCTATTTGTTCTGTTTGCTTTAGCGCAATCTGTACCACATGGTTTTCGCGTCTTTTAATATAGGCGTTGGTAAGGCGGTTTTCGGCGATTTTGTCTGCAATCGGAGTCCGCAGTAAGCTCGATTCTCCATACAAAGGTAGTTACGCTTTCATTTTAAAACTACGTGTTGGATTGTAACGAAACTCTGCATGTACAATGACATGAGGTTTAACCAGGTCTGTAATTAGTTTATGTAGCTTCAGATACCATAGTAAAAAAAATACAGCGAATTTAAGTTTTTCATACAAAACTTGTTTTTGCTGTATTTAGTTTGTTTTATAAACTGGAATCGTATAATAGTACATTGTTTAACGAGGGACGTAAGTGGAATATAGCGAACAAGAGTCTATCAGGAGCCCGACGCCGAAGGCGGAGGGCTTTTGATGACTCGAGTTTGCAATATTCTTAGGCCCGTGTTATACACAATGTTTTTCATCACAGTTGCGAAGAAAAAAATACATTTTAGATGAAATTAATACAAAATAATACAAATCGTAATAAAAACTGCAACATGTCAGTCGTCCATTTTGTTGAATTTGACGTGAGGCGCGTATGGCAAAGACCCTTCGGTATACCGCCACGATTTGAAAACATTTAAAAACATTTTATATAGACACTAAATAACTACATATTAAATCTGTAAATAATTCAGTTAAACATGTTTAAGTCGTTTTTTAAGTTTAAATTTATTTATAAATACGTTTTCAGACATCGTATTTGATATAAAACCTCTTTGCTTTGTAACTGCCGCATGAGTGACAGATACAATTTAAGAAAAAAACCATTACACCCGTGGGCGTAACACAGGCTATTACAGCTCTGTATGTCTGCGCATTATGAAGGCCTTTTCGAGCAAGTGTGATGAAAACTAACTACAGACATAGATATCATGTCATTGTATATGGAAAGTTTCGTCACAATCCAACACGTAGTTTTTAAAATGAGAACGAAACTCATTCGGCCGAGCTTACTGCGGAGTCTTAGAACGTTTCTCTGTACATCCGCAGACAAGTGTTCTGCTCGATGGACGAGTGGCACGGCATGACGATGGCCGACATCCGCGCCATCGAGGAGCGCACCAAGGAGGAGCTCGAGCGGCTCCGGCGCGAGGGCGAGGTGCGCGGCATGCGCGCCGACAACGAGTAAGCGCGCGGCACACCTACAGTAGCATCAGCACTGCACGTCTTGCGGGGGACATCTATAGGGAGACCGCTCCTTTCCAGGCCGTTGGAAGACAATCAGTCTCACTTGAGATATACAGGGTGTAACAAAAATGGCTATGATCCGTTTAAGGTGGATCGATTTCCAACGTTATTTGACATTCGCAGGCTAACGGCGCGATATTTTAAGAAACTTATCTAGCTAACTTTCATAAATTGGCTTTCCATTTGCGCGAAATTCCCCCTTTTCTTGAGTGAACTTGTATAAACTAGAATAATTTGAGATATTAGTTTGTGACGTCATACTTTGGGAAAACCGTTTTTCCCAAATTATTCTTGTTTATACAAGTTTATTCAAGGAAAGGGGGAATTTCGCGCAAATGCCGATTTTTGAAAGTTACATAAGTTTCTTAAAAAATCACGCCGCTAGCCTGCGAATATCAAATATCGTTTTGTATGGAAATCGAACCACCTTAAGGGCAATTTTACATTTGTATGGAGCGTTGACGTCAAATCGCGTCAAGATTTTTTTTTCTTATTAGAACTTTTTGGCCTTAAACGGATCATCGCTGTTTTTGTTACACCTTGTATGTTTGACTAGCAGTATGTGGTCGATATAACGGAAAAGGGTTCTCAGTCCGCGGCGCGCGGGTGCGGGGGTTGGCGATAACGGGGTGCGGGCAAGCGGGCGAGGACTGAGATATGCGGTCTGCCTATATATGACAACATGGGATTGAAGTGTGCGTTTCAAGAGGCTACAAGTTACATTTTTAGGATTTTTTACTAACTTTGAATTAATCAATATGTTTATATAAATATTTTGATTCTAATTTAACGTGTTTTTTTTATTTGGTTCGGTAGTCAAGTACCAAAAATGGGGTGCGATCCGATGAAGAGCGTATTCGGTAGCGCATTGCGATTCCAAATATGCATTTGTTTATTTTTTGTATACATTGATATTTTTGATTTTGTTGACAATTGGCATTGCTGTATAACAACATTCCCCACAGGGGTGATGGGTGGGTTTATTAAATTTTCAACCGCCCCGCTTTGTTGTTTTGATACGCAGTTGCCGAATTTTACACAAGCAATGTAAACAAAAACATTTTTTTTAAATAAACAAATTCATTTTTAGCATCGTAATACACTACGTACTTTGCCTTGGTCGGTTCACACCCCATTTTCGTTACAACCAGTAGAGCAATTAATTGTGACTGACTGTAGAAGGTCAGAATCGAACTGTCGTCAAATGGCCAGTCGATATTAGCCGCATCCCCACGCTCAAGCACGGCAGACGGGTACGAAGCTATAAGATAGAGCGAGATAACTAAACATTTAGTACCCTGTCTCGCTCTATCTTATAGCTTCGTACGCATATGCCGTCCGCTGGAGCGTATATTTGTCAATCGCCTCAGTGTCGCCAATGCAGACTAGTAAAAATAAATTGTAACTTGTAGCTTCGTTAAACGGGTTCTGACCTGTGGAAATGTATTTTCCCTGTACTATCGACAACACAGCTAACTGACCATCGGTGCACCTTAAGTGCATTGTAATAAGGTTCTATATAAACACAGGATGGTCAGTTAACAGTGATGTCGTTTGTACCTGTATCACAGGCTCGACTGGCCTCGTTCGAATATACACTATGGAAAATGTAGTACGCGACAATGAGTGCGGACGAAAGGTACGTTTGAAAGTGTTTCCGCTCTAAAACAAAGGCTTTGTATTCAAACAATGGTATTGTGTGGTGCGTGCTGAGCTATGCCCACGCACGAATCTCGAAGTTCGTATATATCCGTCTCTATCGCACTCATGCGAGCACTCGAGCGACTAGAAAAAGATATACGATACGATAGACTCGACTTTCGTGGCAGCGCCGCTGTTTTTTGCCTAAATAAGGTTACCAACTCGCATTGAATAATGACTTTAATCTGCGAGATAAATTACTTGCATTGGGCGGGTTGCATGGGATCAGATTTTAACGATTTGGTGCATATGAACAGGAAATGTTATCTTCATTCTTTCGCACTTTATTTTTAATCTTGTGGCTGGGTTGATAGAGTTCATAACTGGATAAACATTTATTACAGTGGTAACTTTTTAGCACAAAAAATATACGCGCAGACCGCACAATAACATTATTTAAATATTGCCTTCGTTTTGAAAATAATTGGAAAGGCTCACTTCAAATTATAAAAGCTACTCTAACCATAAATACGCCCACACTGCTGCTATGTCGCGTACTATTCGTGTCTCTTTCTTTCATCAGTTGTAAGAGAGAAAGCGGCATATTCCATGGTTCGACGTCGCCATTCCTAAACGCTCAGCGTGTCGGCCAACTGAGATTGTGACTTTAATAAAATTTATCCAAAATCTACTTAATATAAATGTTGTTTACTTTTTAAAGTATTCGTTAGTGCTCGTTCCTGAGATACCACATTCTTGAAATACCGTATTTACCAAATTCTCGCTTTATTAGAATCTTAATATATTGGGAATCTCTTCATATATTATATTATATAATACTAACGGCTCGGTCAGCTGTAGAGCTCACGCATCTATGTTTTTAATGTACATTTTAAAAAATATTCTATAATTTGTACAGACAAAATTTAAATGTTAAAAGAAATCGATTTAAAAAAAACTTCAAAGATGGACTAAGACATTTACATTACAAAGATAAGTACTTCACGAAAGATATTATTTTGGGTGTCGTCAACTTTGGTATCTCTAAATACGGTATTTTCTAAATGTGGTAATTTGGTAACGAACTTAGATCGTGTTCGGTGCAATCTCAGTATACGCGACGGCATCCAAGTAATCGAATTTAAACTTTCGTGAGACATGTTGAAATAATACTAACAATTACACGGTTCAACTCACGTATTCTATGTCACTACGGGCGACATGTTTCGAACTCTTCGGGAGTTCTTCTTCAGGATGAGTGTTTTCGCGGCGGTGTCGCTTGTATCACTGCCCGAGCTCGCTCCGCACGCCGAGCGGCGCGTGAAGCACGCGCCGACAGGGCGGGGGGAGGGGGGCAGTCTAGCGCTGGAGTAGTTGAGTGAGATTGCGGCAGGAGGTCATCTCCTCCGATAGACGACACGCACACTGAACTCACTGTGTCCACGGGGTTGTCACAACACACTGTCCACTTCAATTTAGGAATGATAGTTTTCCATATATGTCGCCCGTAGTGACATAGAATACGTGAGTTGAACCGTGTAATTGTTAGTATTATGGCATCCAAGTAGTTCGATTACCATTAGGAGTATAATGTCATTGAAATGTGGTTATAGATATTATTTAAATAACTAATAAGTCGATGTAGTCAGTGGTTACAGGTAGTGTTGTCGTTACCTAATAGTTAATAATTAAACTCTAGACGATGTCTTGGACAATTATTACTTCGTGCGCAACGAGAATTGGTGACTTCTGAGGGTTGCCCTCCTAAAAACTTTTGGTCAGAAATGTTACAAACTTTCGGACGTTTTAAGAGCTACCGAGGACGTGTTGTGTTGAGTGAAGGACCCGCTTTCGTCTACCAACACAACGAACCCTCAAGTCAGTAAAGGGTCGGCAACGCGCTTGTGATTCGTCTGGAATTGCAAGCGTCCATAGGATATGGTGTCCGCTTACCGTCAGGCAGACCGTATGCTTGTTTACGACCGTCGTAGCATAAAAACAAATCTTAAAGTAAAGGCTTAAAGCGACATTTTCAAAATAATCTGACCCCGTATCATGGTCGGCCTTATCACGCGATAAGTGACAAGATAGGAGCGTCGTCTCGTTCTATCGAACGGTGTCAGCCAGTGGCGGACGCTCTATCCGGTCACTTATCGTGTGATAAGACCGACCATGATACGGGGTCTGAAAGCATGCAACAATCTCAAACATGGCATTTGATCAAAAGTTTTTAGGGTAATTGAGGGTACACCATTTCCAAGTGTTTATCATGAGCTTCAAACTAATACATTTAAATTTATTATCATGTACTAACCGCATGCCTGGGATGGGAAAAGTCTTGTAAAAAGTATATAATATGTTTTTACTAAACTATTTTTATTAATCGCGTATAATTGACTTATTTATTCACCTCTCTGTGGCTCCCCGACGTTGCGAATGTGTCACTGGACAACTTGCCTGAGCTTAATTATGTAAGTAAAAAACTTAAATGAAAGCCCTTCACTTAAGTTTTTTTACCTATACGCGACTGAGTCCCGTTTAGTAAAAAATAATGTGTATATATTTTGTTCTTTATTTTTAGTTATTGTTGATTTTTTTCCAGGTCAAATTAAAATGACGCTAGTTTATTGCTAAGTGAGATTCCTTGTGATGACACTGGTGACAGTATCAAGAATGCCAGCTACAATGAATTTGGGAACCTCGAAGCTACAGCCAAATAGATGTACGGTCGAGGAAATTGAACGTTTGGCACATGTCAACTCTATTAGAATGACGTTAAGGTCCAAAAGTGCTAAACATTCAATTTCCTCGACTGTACATAATTTACGAAATAACTAAAATATACTCTAGTTTATTTCAAAATTCGTGTTTTGTTTTTATAGGCAAATTACTAGTGTTTTCGTAATGATCTTTAAACAAATGGAAGATGGGATTTTTTGGGTCTTTTTTTGCGAGTGATGATCACGTTTGTCGTTTTAAATCTCTCTCACCAGCACGGCTATAACAGGACCGGCGGCGACATAGACTATCTGTCTCTTTCTAATTAGAAAGATTAGAAAGAGACGGATAGAGTCTATGTCGCCGCGACACAGCTCGCGGGCCGTCCTGTGAAAGTCAACGATGGTAAACGTGGCCATAACGTGAAGCTCATGATAAAACAAATATGTATAAAGTTTAAATAATTATTCTACAGTTGTATAATATTGATCATGTACACCGCGTAAGTCATTCGTCAGTTACTTAGTCTCAGCACTAGACAAGGAATTATTATCTGTGCAATAATTGAGGACAGTCGTTGGTCATACTAAGATTGAGAAAAAAAAATCTGTTCCCAAAAATAAAGGGTTAATTTTTGGTCTAGGCAGCTATCCGTATCAGTAGCAATGTAAAATGAATAATTGAAACACAGGAGTATTAGCAAATTAAATGTTTACTGTAGATGTGTAAAAAGAGATGGATATATTTCCTCAGTTCCTTTCATCCAACTCTTGGCATTACGTAAGGCACTGAATATAAATTATTGCAATAAAAAAAGTGCCACACGTAGATTCTTTTACCTTCCCTCTGACACGGTTGGCTAGCCGGACACTTGGCATGTACCAAAAATAGTATAAGCACATAACTATCAGGTTCAGGAAAGATATCTAAAAGCCTCGTTCTTAAATCTTCTCTGCCTAGCTAGGATGATCCCGTTTATTAACGTAAGTAGTTACTTTATGTCCGACATAAATTCGATCACGCTAGCTAGGCTAGTCAAAATGTGTTGTTGTTTTCTAAGGCCACGGTCACGGTCGGTGGCCGACGACCACATCAGTACATCTCCATAGTAAGCGTTGTGACGCAGCGTACGGCGTGATTTATAGGAGACCGTGGCCTTACAAAGTCAAGTAAGGTATTATGACGCCATTTCAACTAAAGTGGCCGTCAATAGAATTTGCTAACTATGTAAACATCAAACCGCCATATTGAAATTGTCATTCACTATGGCGGTTTGTTTACATAGTTAACAAATTCCATTGACGGCGACTTTACATAGGGTTGATTGACGTTTATGAGTAAGGCAATAAATCTGTATGGCTATGTGAAATAGTGGGATATTTTAATAATGTGCGGTCGTGCAAGGTTTTGGCACACTAACTTATTTATGGGTATCGGTCGGGACGTTAAGTCAACTGGTTATTGATGTTAATTTTAATTCGGGTAGACCTTTGTACATGGCAACACCGATAGTGATGGCTCGTGTATTTGTTAGTTATGTTTACAAATCAGTATTTTAATATTTGTGTGACATTCCAGATTCTATTAATGGTTTTTTTTTTAATAAAATTAGTTTTATTTTGCTGCATTACTTCCGTTTGAAAGCTCTCTTCTGTTCCATTATGCATGCATGCATAGAAAAATAATTTGCCAAGAATAATGTATTTAAGAATTATTAAGATGTCTATGTTGTTTTTTAATTTGGTTATTCATATCCTAATGAGCTCTGTATTTATAGATATATGTTCCTTTTCAGTTATATTTATTTTGTGGTCGTGCTTATTTATATATACTTGCAAACTGCAGATTTGTTGCGAGGTACTGCTTTTGGGAATATAAGCTGTCTGTTTCTCACTAGAGGCGTGGGAAAGGGACAATAGACTTCCTTCTGATGCAGGCATGTGAAAACCTCAAGAACATTTGCTTATTGATATTGCACTTAATTTAATAAAAAAATATGTAACATTAACTATGTTTCATATTTTTGAATGTGGTAACACCACTTTTTTCAATCGATGATACAAAGATGAAAGCGCAAAGAAAACTGCAATTTATTCCCAGTCAGGGAATCAAACCCGGCACCTCTGTATTTACCGGGCCATTGTCTCAATCTCAGCTTTTGTTACCAATATATCCTTCTGTAAGCCTCATTATAGCCTATTAGACAGGTTTTTCTCGTGAACACTTTTCTTCATGCTTTCGTCTTTGTATCAACGATTAATTTACTTAAGTTTTTTTTACTTTGTTGTATTCAGTTTTACATCAAATACAGCGTGATATATATTTGAGAGTAGTCTTTTATTAAACGTTAGTCGCAACCCGCTTTTAGAGTCGCGTAGAGCTTGTGTTATTTTAACAATTGCAATGTACTTAATCTGGCTAAATAATTAATCCCTTCTATCCATGACAATATTTAGGGTAGCCACTCTAGGACCAATTTGGGCGACTTCACTCGCAGATCCGCGCATTGGGTATCTACGAGGAAACTAACGCCACATACTAGGGAACTATTATTATAAATATTGAGAAGAGCAATTTTAGATTAAAGGGTTATTTTCACCCTTTGGATGCCATTGATCTTGATCACGTACCAGAAATGATGCACCCTTTTTTGCCACAAGAGTGAATATGAACCTTATTGGGGCAGCAACTTGTGCGCTTACGCCTTAAAACTAACGGCCATATTCATAAACGTTCGACAAGCCTATTTTAACTAAAATAGCGTTAAAATTCGTTTGTCACTTTGATATTTCTGTTCGTTAGAAAGGGACAAAGCACATTTGATTTAGCAGAGGCATTTTAAGTTTTATGAATAAGGGGGTTAGTCTTTATTGACATGGCAGTTGTTCTTGGCATCGATAGGGTTAAAATAAAAAATCTGCATTCATAGATAAACCATTAACATTGGATTTACTTAAAATAATATGTTTTATTAGTGCCGTCAAATGGGGTAACATGGACTTAACGGTCTAGCTTACCATACACGCTAAAGGTCGAGATTATTGCTATATACAAACCCTAGTCCTTGGTGGCAACGAGTGGTTCAAGTTACCCGATGTGTCCAATGTTACCCGTGTTGACGGTGCACAATTTGCTTTTTTGAATATTTCACGATAAACCATCCGTGGGGAGTTCGATCTTCCAGCCCATATAGTTATACTAAAAACTCATGCCCTATTATAATATGATACCATTTCTTTGCTCTTTGCTCCATTAAATTGTTAACTTAGTTGTTGCAGTTACCAAATAAAATAAGTACACTTGAAAAAATATTTTTATTTTAAACGCCTATTTATAAACGAATTAACGATATGTCCTTTGATGTGCTAGGAATAGAATAAATGAAATAATGCATGTTTAATCCATTTGATTTACGCTTAACGTGTAGTGGTTACTTCCTATGCCGTGCAGTCAAAATAGCCAGTGACTCCCCTATTTCCCCATCTGACTATCACAATTCAGTCTACATTACTGGGTTTATAAGTCAAGTTGATCGCGTGGTACTATTGTAGCTTGCCGACCCAGTAATGTACGGCGAATTGTCGTTGTCAACTTAGTGAGATAGGTGCCTGATTGTTAGCGGTAACGGCTATCGGACGCTTCTATCGCCGGATGGGGTTTCCCATCTACCTAACAGAGTTGTTACCACTAGTAACATGCCAATTTACCACTAAGGGCCTATGCAAACTGCTTTTTTTTTACGCGCCGTCACGCGTTTCCCCACTACGGCCACTACCATCCGCTAGGTAGTAGGGTAAAAATAAAAAAAACCGGCCACGTGCGAGTCGGACACGAAGGTTTCCGTACCATTATCCATAAAAACGGCAAAAAAATCACGTTAAATATTTATTTTATTGTTTTTTAGTATTTGTTGTTATAGCGGCAACATAAATACATCATCTGTAAAAAATTCAACTGTCTAACTATCACGGTAAATGAGATACAGCCTGGTGACGGACGGAGAGCGGCGCCTTTAGTAATAGGGTCCCGTTTTCACCCTTTGTGTACGGAACCCTAAAAGCGCAGTCCGCATAGACCCTAAAGTGTTGGAGGTATAACTACGTTTGGTGGTGACACGAATAACCAGCTCAATGCATGGGTGTTATGCCGGCTGTACACATGGGGCCATCGTTGGCGCGTGAGCAGGAGGCAGCTATGTAAACGAAAGAGATCGAGTCATAGCCGTCTCCCTCTAACGCATAGCTGCCTCACGCGCCAACGTTGGCCCAGTGTGTACAGCAGGCTTTAAAGCGCTGACCGCCTACACACATAGGTACCTACGACCTGCCATCAACACTAATCGTCAGGATAAGGGTGAATATCCACTAGAAACGTGCAACATGTATTCATATATTTTGACACCTGGCAGCCAGGTGTCAAATACGGTTCTCCCTTGTTCGACTTAACTACTTTAGCCCTAAGTATTTTTTTTCTTTAATAGTAAGCTTTAAGTATATGATTACTGCAAAACATACCTAACGTAACATAATGAGTAATGAATGACTTATAATCTGTATGCCCAATTGCCCACTCCCAATACACCTACAGGTCGATTCACAAGAGCTGGCGCGTAATGTCAATGAAATTAATGACAGTTTTATATATTTTCCGCGCCAGCTCTCATGATTCCCACCTCACGGCGTCCAAGTTTCGAACTCTGACGCCGTTTGCCAAGTAGGGACTTCCGGCCATTTCAGGACTGACAGACTTAGGTTTACTCTCTCTACAACTAAAAGGGCTAAATGATGCCACATATCTGGCACTGTTGTCACCTGACGTACAAATTTTGACCGGAAGTGAAGGATTTTCACTTTCGGACATTTTTTTTTATCTTGCTCAGCCACACTTTCTCGGCCTGCTGCCATGCATTTATCATGTTGTCATGTGACGTAGGTGTGTTGGGAGTGGGCTTGAGGACTATTATGCTTGATGATATCCAAAGAAAACCCAAAAAGTTCACTGTGTCGAAGAAAAATGCATTAGGTCTAATGTGACATTAGGGCAAAAGTTAAGTAGGTCAAGTGACAGGACCCCGTCAAATACATGAAAACACTTTCTCTGGTAGACATTCACTGCAACACAGGGCCCATCTGTAGTGAAAACTGTAAGAAGTCGAGTGGGTTGGTTTGTCGATGCTTCTAGTTGTCTATGGGTAGATGCTCGGAACTACCGCAGTACGTAAATAGATCACTAAAAATTGTCAATTTTTAAATGTTTAGCTAATTATTACCAGTTTTGACGAGTTCTCGCATTGAAATGTAAGTATTGTATTATGTAATTAACTATAACATTTGTTGTAAAATGGATATTTTGAGGCCAACAAAAATAAAAATGATTTAACCAGTTATGGATTGTTTGCTTTGTAGCTAGGACCTTCTCTAACAAATAAGACAATATATAAAAGACGATAAAACATTCAACGCGCTTCAAAGAGAAAGGTTGTCAACCACACGCCAAACAAACAAGACATTTAGTGCGGAGTTAAACCTTATGTCAATGCAAGAACATTGAAATCACGCTGGGCTCCTTGAAGCATATATCAGTCGTTGGCGTTGAACCTGCGGTGCGGAATATGAGTGGTTGGTGTCGAAAAGTTTAACCCTTTGACTAATCCATCAATGAATTCAAATTTGAACCGTAAATCGCTCAGAATACAATAGTTTTTGTTTCATCTATGACGTCAAATATGTTGCCGTTAACCACTTAAGTTAAAGGCAAATTGTAATGTAGCTGCCTAACTCAAACTACCAAAGAAAGACCCTATGTCGCCTTTGCGAAGTACCTAGTACTTAATACTGTGTAAGTACCCCATTGTACATGTTTTACCTCACGAAAGCATGCTCATACTTCCGTGAACATGCACATTGTCTATCTGACACTAAACCACAGATTATATAATAGTTCTAAACGCTCTTTAGCTTACGCACACAAGGTCTGACACTAAACCACAGATTATATAATAGTTCTAAACGCTCTTTAGCTTACGCACACAAGGTCTGAGACTAAACCACAGATTATATAATAGTTCTAAACGCTCTTTAGCTTACGCACACAAGGTCTGACACTAAACCAGAGATTATATAATAGTTCTAAACGCTCTTTAGCTTACGCACACAAGGTCTGACACTAAACCAGATTATATAATAGTTCTAAACGCTCTTTAGCTTACGCACACAAGGTCTGACACTAAACCACAGATTATATAATAGTTCTAAACGCTCTTTAGCTTACGCACACAAGGACAGTGCATGTACACGGGCAACCACTTTGGTGAGATAAAACACCTGTAAGTACCAGTATTTATGTCACTCTTATAGACCAAAGAGAGGATTCAAATGGATACATCCAATAAAACAAATTTTAAGTTTGGTCTTTTATTAAAACGCAGTAGCTAGGCATTAGGCAATAAATTAGTATCTAAATAAAATTAATATCAAAAATCAACAAATTGCTTGCTATTGCAGATATCACTTATTTATAAGCTGAAAATAAGCCGCTGGTTCGAACTTAATTATAAATTATAAAACGCAGTGATAATTAGTGAAGTGGTAATGCTCCCCAACAAGACTAAAACAAGTTTGTCGAAAAAACATAAAATGTACTCACTACATTATGCCTCTAGTTTCCAGTCCTATATTTTTTTAATTATAATGAAAATATGTATATTTAAAATTACTTTGAAAGTAACGCAGGAGAAGTAATAAATATTATTTAGTCCAGATGCCAACTGTCAGTAATCAGGGTAAAAATGAGTGCGCACTTTGGACAGCAGTCTCTCAATATTTTTTAATACATAATTTTTATACATTTTGCTTGGCTCAGTCATAGTCTCGTTTATGTTGTAAATAAACCAGTCGTCCCTTACCGACAAGTATATAAATTCGAGAGGAACGAAAGCTATATGTCAGGCATAAACGCGATTATGCTAGCTAGGCCGGTGCCTTAAACTGATGTTTGGACAGGTAAAGAGTTCCTATTATATAATCTAAATTATTTTAATTTTTTTTTCAATTTATATATATTTTACCAACATTACCATTATTTGAACATTGTATCTATTTATGTAACTTATTCGTATAATAATGATAAATCTATTTTACATAAGGTCACACGTAATATGGCAAAGTTTGACGCTACAACGTTAACTTTGCAAGTGTAAAACTTTTTATGTACACTTTAATAAACTTCTCAATTATGTTTTGTGCGAGGGGAAAAAGGAGTAGCGAGTTTCGTGCTTAGGTTATTATTACGCCGGGTTTGTATTAGAGCATCGTTAGTTATGGAAGGCCTAACTCATTCAAATTTCGTGAAATTACTGTGGAAATCTCCATATGTAGGTCTATGTTGTCACTTGTCGACACAACGAAAATCGCACACCTCGCCTTGAATATTTAAAAAAAAATTGGGGACGATCTTACTCAAATCGATCTAGTCCCAAACTAAGCAAGGTTGTACTATGGGTACTAGACGACGGATACTATGGATTCTTATATCCATACTAATATTATAAATGCGAAAGTGTGTCTGTCTGTCTGTCTGTCTGTCTGTTACCTCTTCACGCTTAAACCGCTGAACCGATTGCGATGAAATTTGGTATGGAGATAGTTTGAATCCCGGGGAAGGACATAGGATAGTTTTCATCCTGGAAATCACCCCCTAAGGGGATGAAATGGGGGGTTGAAGTTTGTATGCAGCTGCGATATAAACGATTTCCACGCGGACGGAGTCGCGGGCAGAAGCTAGTTGATAAATAAATACTTAAATACATAGAACACATCCATGAGAAACTAGAATTACTAAAATGGTGAAAAAAGTTAAGTAATTAAAGAATATACTATTCTCTTTTTACTTTTAAAAATTTGAATGTAGTTATATTCTAAGTATTTATAATGTAGCGTAACGTCGAAAATAATTTAATTTAAGCGGAGGCGTCAAACGCACTATGGTCCATTTTCTCGGAGAACAATACACCTATATTTATATAATAGAATAACTTAATAACAACAGGCGGTAGATTCATCAATTGACCGAAATCCTTAAAATAACATCTTCAGTACGGCAGTATAAACGGTATTTGTTATGTGTCTCATTCAACGACAGTATAAATAAACCCTTTATTTAATAAAAAAATAGGAAGCCATTTATAAGAACGCATTTTTTAACCGAGTAGGTATAAGAGGAAGCGATTTGTAGAAGTCTGTACAAATCGCTTCCTCGTAAATCTAGTACATAACACTTTATGGTCTCAGCTGGAAGCGCCTAGCCGGCGTAAGCAAATAGAAAAACCTTGTCAGCGAAATGGCTGCTTACTCTCACTCTAGCAACTGTTTTCCTGCACATGTGCGGGTTATTCCCATTTGTTACCAATGTATTAGAGCGAGATAGTTTAACTCCCCTCTCCCAATTAGTGCACTGCATTTAGTTAGCTAGGTCTAAAGGCTGCCTTACCACTTGTATAATGCGATATTTTTAACTAGGAACATTTTCAGTTTTTTACCCATCTGTTACCGAGGAGTACTTAACTACTGGGGGAAAAAAGAAGCGGGTTATGTAGGAGATACAACCGTTAATTAAGTTTAAGTGGATACTTCTTTGTTGGTTATGGAGCCCTAAAAAAAACCGGCCAAGCCTACTATTATGGTGTACCCGTAAAATATATATCTGAATTAATTCACTAAAATCTGTATAAGTACAGATAAATCGGTATATATGGCAACATTGACTGACGTAACTCATTTGACTCGCGATACATTGAAAATGGCGGTCATTTCAGCATTATTTTCATGTCCGCCACATAAACTAAATAACATTTTGTGATTAACAACTAATGGCAAATAAAGAAGGATTAAAACATATAACAAACAATTATTTGAAAAATGAAATCAGATTAAGCTTCTCTACAAAAAGATATTCCGGAAGTCACGTGATACGTACGTAGGTTGTCTGGAAGAGATCGCTTTAAAGCGATAAGACCGCCTGTTGTTACCATTATTTATTAAGCAAATTTTTTTGTAAGATGTTTCTCTCTTGTAGTGGTGCAATAAAGAGTATTTATTATTATTATTATACGTTTTGAATTTTGGCTCTAGTATAAGTTTTACCGAAACAAAACTTTACGATCGCGTTTGCGTTTTAGCCTCAATTTGTATGGGGTTTGACAGATAAACGCGAACGCGGTCGTAACGTTTTGTTTCGGTAAAACTTATACTAGAGCCTCAGTACCCCTATACAAGAACGCGAGCAAAGAGTATCCACTTCAAAACAGTAGTTATCACCAATTCACTTAAATGGGTTTTTTGAAACAGATGGGTTTTTTTATCCCGGCTGATACCACTGGTAACCGATGGGATTTTTTTATTTCTTTCCCTTAAGGCTATGTGTCAGCGCTCAGCTGCCGGCGTTATTCTAAAACGCACCCTGAACATCATACATATTGGCCTCATGGCCTGTCAGCGCCGAGGGTCAGCGCGCCATTAAACCAGCCAAATCCCATCTGTTTCTCTAGTAACATTTGGGAATAAACCCACATGTATGTTACGTGACTTTAGCAATGTTTTGTCTTCACTAGGAGAATAGTTTTCAGATGACTAGCTCAGCAACGCAGCATATGCCTGTATTGTTTATCACTGTCACTACATGTGCACAAAATATGATCCATCTTTTACGGATCAAACCCGAAGTACTTCACACACCTGAAGGTTGCTAGTGGTCTGCTCACCTAACAGATTAAGCCAGATTCATATTCATCTGACGTGCTATCTGATGGGCTCTAACGCTTGACACCACAGTAGCCGTCAGAGCCCATCAGTTTAATATGGATATAACCGTAATTAATCAAGCCGATATAATACTAAATTTCGTTAGCAGACGTTTCTGCTTAGTAAACATTTACGGTCGTATTCATAAACGTTCTACAAGCTTGTTTTAACTAAAATGGCGTTAATATTCGTTTGTCCTTATCTGTCACTTTGACATTTGTGTTCGTAAGAAAGGGACAAAGCACATTTTATTTAGCAGAGGCATTTTAAGTTTTATGAATAAGGCGGTTAATGTCTATATAATACTGTCGCACATAGCACGTAGAACCGATGGCCGTTGGGGCGGAAAGGTTCTCGAGTGGGAAACACATACCGGAAGGCGCAGCGTGTGTAGGCCCCCCACAACAAGGTGGGCTGATGACCTGGTAAAGGTCGCGGAAGTCCGCTGGATGCGGGTGGCGCAGGATCGGTCACTTTGGCACTCTTTGGGGGAGGCCTATGTCCAGCAGTGGACGTCTTTCGGCTGATATGATGATGATAATACTGTTGCGACAGAACACGTCACATCAGCATGGTTAGCAATATACGCGCGAGCTCTATCCGTCTCGTTCTAAGGTCGAGTTGCACCTTACGATTACAGACCGATCAACGTTAAATATGGCGCCGGGAGCTGTCATTGCATAGAAACTTGTCAAACTTTCCATACATTCACATTTTAACGAACGCCGTTTACGATCAGCTGTCAACACGGCGAATCCTCAAACATATCAAGGGTCGGCAACGTACATGTTACTCCTTTGGAGTTACATGCGTCTATAGGCTGCGGTGTCCGCTTACCATCAAGCGGGCCGTACGCTTGTTTGCCACCGTCGTTGTATTAAAAAAAAAAAAAAACGATCACATACGGTTTGGTGCAACCTTGTGTTAACAGTGCTGACCAATATAAATCCGACTTTAGGCACGCCACATTCAAGCTGTACAGACAGAGAGCGAGGGAATTTGTTCCTTCAGCTGTCAACGCGGCGAATCCTCAAACATATCAAGGGTCGGCAACGCCCATGTTACTCCTTTGGAGTTGCATGCGTCTATAGGCTGCGGTGTCCGCTTACCATCAAGCGGGCCGTACGCTTGTTTGCCACCGTCGTAGTATAAAACAAATAAAAAGACGTGGATAAATTCCGTCGCGTAATTCGTTCGTCGGTCTATGTAAAGCGGAACACAGCCTGTATGTGACGTGCCTTACTCTCTCATTGATCGTGAACCCGCGGAAGGAAATATTAACATTGGCGCCCAAAAATTCATACTTCAATCGTCCACGTCTAGTTCCAGCTCTATATCGGCCAGACTGATCCGTCGCAGCGTGTTGATGATCATGTAGCGCGAGAAACACACGTAGAGGTGGCGGAACCAGACCATCTGCGACCTGTGGCGCTTCATGGCGCGCGCGACGCGACGCGACTCCGTCCAGCGGAGGAAGTATCTGGAATGAAATTATAATGTTGAAACACTGCTGGATAGATAAGTACATCCATGGCACCGTCTCAATAATATGTAGGCTGACCTTATTTGTGCAAAAATAAGGTTGTAGTATACATATTTATGAAGCTATGAGTGAATACATATTGGTGCCCTTGACTGTACTAGCTAGATTGTTTGTTTCTTGGAGTGGTAGGCAAAATATATTTAAATAAATATTTATTTATTTTATTTATTTATTTACTATTCAATTAGCACTAACAATTAAACCTTACGTGCTAATTGGCATTAAGATACTTAGTGTCTAACATGCATTAATTTCTATAATAAAAATAGGCAAACATTAATTATTAATTAAAGGAGCGGCTTGTAAATGCTGACATGATGCCTTTTGACCTTTACCTAGGCTTAGAAATAATGAACTTTTTTATTTCAAATTAAAATTTACATTTAACATTAAAAAGGTAGTTCATAATATAAGTAAAATAACATAATAAAATTAAATTATGGTCGAAACAAATAATAAAAAATAACAAATGTCAAATTCAGTTTTTTTATATATTAGGCAGTCTATGTCAATACATTTTAAATGAATCTGTTTTAAATAATTATGTTAGTTTCAAATCGAATTAATAATGAATAATAACAAATTAAAATATAATAACAAATGTCAACTATAGTTTTTTTTAATTAAATAATAATATTAAATATGTAAAAGTCAAACCAAATAAAGCTATAATAATTATAAAACGGAGTCATTTAAAATTCTAAAAATTTTACTATACAATATTATACCGAATGCTATGTGATGGAGCTAGTAGTAACGAGTGATTCAATATAGCGACAAGATACAGCTAGGAACTTTGTCTCAGCCGTCACAAAGATATCGAGCTGGTCATCGCTTGTCAAGATGTCGTTAAGTAGCATCTGCATTTGGTGGAGAAGAGAGTTAGCAAGCGTGCGGGTGCGGGCAGGTGGGGTTGCGAAGAGACCGCAGCGCCGAGGACGGAGCACTTTGGCTGTGAGACGGGGGACACGGAACGCTATTTGTGACAAATATCATTGAATTCCATTTTGATAATAAAGATAGTTCAATTATATTTTATATGTATAAGTTTAGTTGTCGGGCGCGGGCAGTGATTTAAGCGACACCGCCGCGAAAACACTCATCCTGAAGAAGAACTCCCGAAGAGTTCGAAACATGTCGCCCGTAGTGACATTGAATACGTGTGTGAACCATGCAATTATTGGTATTATTTCAACATGTCTCACTAAAGTTTAAATTCGATGTATAAGTTTATTTCACCTATTTTTTGTTACGAACTCGTGATATCTTAAGCTTATCTTAAATCTCAGCTCTCAGCTTTTAAGACTTAAGACATCCTACTAAACGCGAAGACCGCAACGCAAGCAATTATTTGTTACACATATTTTATTGAACTCAATTTACTTAAACTTGCGTGACCTAGTCTAACGAAATTGCAGATGATGACACTGTAATTATGTATACCTAACGTAATTTGAATAGGCTATTTATTGATATGAATATAATTAAATGTTTTAAATAGATATAAGTTACTATGCTCTATATTCCAATTGTTTCTAAATGTACGATACTATTATATTGTACAAATTAGTTTGTAATTATTATCTTTGTTCGAGTAACAGGATCATCCTAGTTCAGACGCATGTAATATTGTATGTGCTATGTATTAATACGCACGCACATTGTTAACATTACCAATGAGGTTTATGAATAAATTATTATTTTAACGGGTTAGAATAGCACCACCCCATTTCTTCCCGTGGGTGTCGTAAGAGTCGACTAAGGGAACAGGGTTGAAGTGTGTTGTGGGCGATGGGCTAGCAACCTATCACTGTGATATCACATTTTGTCGATCTTTTATACCCACATTTATGCTAACAGTGGCACTGGACACAAGTTTCATGTGCTCTGCCTACCCCTTTTAGGGATAAAGGCGTGTATGTATGTATGTATTTTAACGGGTCAGTCAGGTCATGTCTTAAAGATTCGAATCGAAATATGTCTAATGAGATTCTACCTTAAAGATGTGAGTGCCCTGTTAAAGTATAATATGGCTGAAACTTACGGGAGTTTTCTATTTAAAGTCAAAAAAGTTTAATATTGATAATTGCTTTTATGGTAGAGTTTGCTTATTTTTTTATATTACTTAATAGCACATAAGGGTTATAATTGCACAAATAAAATAGAAAAACATGCACATTTTACTTTAACATCAGTAGGAAGAGTTCGGCTATTCTATTATTAACATTATATTTATTATAATCTCTTCTTTAAATAATTGAATTCCTTACCTTTTGGAAGACAAAACAAAGCTTAATGGAAGATCTAAGAAGCTCCAGTATTTTCTTAATATATTTACAGTGTCTAATGTGTATACTGTACACCCTGAAAATGAGAAAAGAAGTGTTATACACAGTCAAACACACAAACTACTCTACTAAAGTGACTTAAATGTAAAAGTGAATAAATGCCGCCATTAAATAAGCATTACATTTTTGATGACACAGTGAAATCATAAAACTCTTCCACAAAATATATTCTTCTCATTTGTACCCATTGGGGACAACAGAAAGTGAAAAGTTCCCAGCTGTAGGGGAAATTGGGGAAACTTGATTGCACAGGAGACTTTATACGCTAAAAAAAATGCCAATAGATTGACAATAGCAAACCTAACTCATTAGAGATAGGACTAGTTTTCATTAATTCACAATTTTTTAAGCTTTAATGGTCCTGGGTGTCCACTCTCTCTGTCGCTTCCCGCGCGACTGGGCGTCTCTTTATCGCACTTGCACCATGCAAATTAGAAAGAGGAGGGTAGATCTTTCTCGACTTGCGTCGCGGCGCGGCGTCAATTGTACTAGCCCCGCAGTCGCAGTTAATTTAAAAGCTGCCTCAGTACAGTAGTGTGTTTAGTGCACTAACAGTCCAGGTGTGCTGAACTTTAATATCAGTCTCAGAGTTGGGCATAGTTGCACTTGTTAATTTATTAGTAGTTTTGCACAACACCAAGTTAAAAAGGTAAATCATAGACAATACTCACTTGAAGGCATAACTTTCTCAACAAACATGTAAGCAATAGCATAGAATACTGCCGCATGATTTGCGTGCGAGGAAACCCCACCCCGGTCAAACGTAACCAAGGTGTCTATGTCTAAAGCTTCAAGCTGGTGCTGTATCAGCTTTGCGATGACGGCCACTGGCCACTGGGCCTTCGGGGTGTCGGGGAGGCGGGTGTCCATGACGAGACAGATGTTCTGCTCTGGGACTCCAAGCTCAGAGCAAGCAAGCCATAGCTCTTTGCGCCGTATGTTCCCTTTACCCTCATGGTTGCCTGGAAAAAAAAAGATTAATGGTCTAACATGTAATAATAAATAACACTTTATTTCTCTTAGTTAACAGCTTGGTAAATTCACATTCTATAAATAGTTATCATGATCTAGTAATAAAGAAATTATTGGAACTAATTGTATTATTTTGGCACGAATGTACTACACAGAAAAGATATAAGCAGATGCAAGTGTGGATGGACTGTGCGGAACAGCATGAATATAAAGAGTGAGAGGATAACGAGCGGCAGTGAGATAAAGAAAAATGCTTCATCTCATCAACCCTATGTGCAAAGGATAAGGCAAGAATATCAGTGCTTTTTACCATTAGACAGACAGAGCAAGTACACATCAGCACCCTGCTCACACAACCTAAATATCGTCGGCCCAAAGAACATGCACTCGTCATCGGGATGTGCCACCACAAGAAGCACTCGCTTCGCGCGTAACGCCCCGCGCGACCGCGTCGGCAGACGCCGCGCGTACCGCCGGTACACCACGCAACACACCAGCAGGTACCCCAACACCCACAAACTTATGTACAAAGCAAAGTTTCTTAGATACAATATAGTCTCAGCCAGAAACTCTACGTAAAAATTGTCTAAGGAATCGGACCCTAAAATCGAGGCCAACAGGAACATTTCTGACTAGAACGTTGGAACCTTTTGTTCCAAGTACAACAAGTGTACTATAAATTAGTGAGTATCATTGGAGTAATTCTAATTTCAACGTTTTTTATAATATTTTCCGATACATTTCGTAATAATGAATGATCGCTGGTTTCGCGTATTTATCACGTCAGATTGACAGTCTAATCCAGTGTTGCCATTAATAAGGGAATTTACAAATACTTGCAGACTTGAAAATGAACAGCTAGCTTTTATCAAGGTTGTCCAACATACAGACGAAAATTGATAACAAGTCTTTTGACAGTAGCGACACTTGCATCAATACAATAGAAAAAGTACTCTCAACTCTGTGCTGTCAAATGACAAAGGGAGGAACGAAGAACGAACGTTTTCATCTTTTTCTAGTTGTGAATTGTTGTCTGGCTCCCTATTTGTCTTGTTAGTTATGTGTATAACTATATCTAAAACACAACGTTTACGTAATTTAAAAAACAGTGTACATTAAAGGAAGATTCACTTGTTGATTATTCATCAAGAAACAAGAAAAGATGATTCAACCAGATTACAATTCTGCGATGGGTTTGCTGTCCCATCTCAATGCAGATGAATTGAAAGAAATATTAAACGACGACTCCAAATTTGATTCAGTGCTTAAAGATGTGAAACAGGTAATAAAAACGATTTACTAAATATAAATTGATACTTATAAATTATTTTGACAGCTACTTCCTCTATACTACGAGGTCTATGAGTCAGTATTTGTTGTTAGCAGATTACTAGGTACCTACAGAAAAGTTAGTTCTGTTTCACTATAGATAATTGAGGTCAAATCAACACAATCTTTTGATATAAAAATAGTTACACTTGCAGCAAAAATATAACCAAAGTTTATCTAGAAGGGTAAAAACGACGAAGATAATAATGTAGTTAACAATCTTATGTACATTAGCAGTCAATGGATAAAATTGATGAAGGCTGAAATATTTTGTAATGGGCTGAATTATTTGAATTTTGCAATAATTTAATGGTAATTATAGAATCCCAGAAATACGGTATTTTAGCAGCAAAAATATTTGTAGTACACACAGCAACACACCTAACTAACCATACCGTGAAAACCTAGAACCTTATTACAATGCACTTAAGGTCAGATTAGATTTCCGATGGTCACTTAGCTGTGTTGTCGACTGTACTTAAGTATGTGATGTGTTAAATTTCAGAAAGGAGAATATAATAGTCTGGTTAACATGACTTAATACTACTGTATTAAGTTGTTCTGTTATATTATACTTAACATTCTACCTTTTTTGTGAGTGATAGTAACCACCACATATTAGGATATTTCTGTATTCATAATAAATTAAAATACCTATTCTACGAGGAGTGAGACAAGGAGATCCCCTCTCCCCCAAGATTTTCATAGCAGTGCTGCAAAACGTATTTGAGGATTTAAAATGGGAAAACAAAGGAATCAAAATGGGTATTGGATAGCTAAGCAATCTCAGATTCGTAGATGATATAGTCCTCTTTGCTGAAGGCAGTAGAAAACTAGAAAAAATGATAAATCCATTAAGCAAGCAAAGTGGAAAAGTAGGTCTTCTGATGAAAAAAGATAAAACAAAACTTATGATAAACAGTTACACACATGTTACATGCAATTAAACTTGAAGGAAGGACTCTTAAAATACTTAAATAAGTAAATAAATACATATATCTAGGAAAATAAATATCATGAGCTGGAGAAAATACTGGTCACTCGAAGAAATAGTGAAAGGTGACTATCAGCTCCACCTAAAGAAAACAGTAAATAAATAAATAAATATTAGGGGACAATCTTACACAAATCGACCTAGTCCCATAGTAAGCTCAGTAAGGCTTGTGTTATGGGTACTAGACGACAATAGATATAAATACTTAAATACATGAACAAAAACTTCCATGACTCAGAAACAAATATTCATGCTCGTCACACAAATATTTGCCCTTACCGGGATTCAAACCCAGGACCTTCAGCTTCGTAGGCAGGATCACTACCCACTAGGCTAACCGGTCGTCGACAGTGATGGATATATGTATTTTACCAACCCTCATGTATGCTTGCCAGTCGTGGTCATACAGTAATAAAATAAATATAATAAAAATTAAAATAAAAAAGCCTTTTTATTTCTGGGTGATAGTATAAAAAAATATAAATTAACTTAACTTAAGTTATCTTATAAGGTCATACAGTCCCAAAATAAAAACAAAACTAGTCAATTGCCAGAAAGCTATATGCTTTCCATAGCTCCTAAAAATAAGAAGCGAACTTATACGAAAACATACCAGAGTACTAGCAGTATAAAGTTAAAATGGCGATGGGCTGGCCACCTGGCACGATGCAACGATATGGACAATAGAAGTGACGCGATGGAAAGGACCTAGCGGAAAGACGAAAAGGATGACTTCTGAAAAGGTCGAAGCGATGACATCATAGCTGCAGCAGGAAAGGAATGGATGGAACACGCTAAGGACAGGGAAAATTGGATCAAACTGGAGGAGGCCTATACCCAAATAGGGGTTCCTATCCAAGAAAATTAAACACATACATTATTATTATTAATAATCAGGGAGCGTACATTTCATGCCGATGACAGGCGTATGACGTCAAGCTACATACAGGATGGAAAAAGTTTGAAAAGAGCAACGGCATAACGAACGTTTATTTATCCGTACCCAATAATGGAAAATGTGATTAATCAATGATTAATCACTGTTATCTAATCAACCTCTTCCGTTTAAGTAGATCTAATATACCTATTGACACTTGAGACGGACATTGAAAGAACTTTATCTGACATTGTCACATCAAAGTTTACTCTTTGTCACAAATAGGAGACATGCGGAAACAACATTTCAGTTAAATTTAATAAGATCAGGAAACTTAATGCTTTGCTAGTGGCCTAGGTCGCCATGGAGGCTATAAAATTATTGTGCCAAATAAATCCATGTTTAGTTATAGATAATAAACAAATTTATTGTTCCTGCTGTCAGCAAAGTTTGCCACCAAAAGCAATCAACATCAAATTACATTTGCAAACAATAAAACACAAAGAACATGAGGAACATAAAGAAAGACAGTTTGATTTTAACATGGACTTGACCAATTTCATGATAGCATCGATAGATACGTTGTTGTGGTCTATAAGTAATTAAAAATAAAATAAAATATTAGTTACTAAATACATTTACGGTCACTAAGTCGTGTCACTTCGTTTTTTGAATCATCCTGTGTGTTTATATGAATACGTCATTATGACGAAACCGGCATGAAATGTACGCTCCCTGTTAATAATAAATTAAAATATCATCCTCTTTCCCAATATTCTTTCGGTTATCCATTGTGTTAAATTAAATAGTAATGACGCTGAAATATGAGTCAGTTACAATTCAAAACTATTAAGTAATGAAATGAGAGATAACGCAACTTATTGCGGGTATTTTTTTTATGAAAAAAAAAATACATTTATACAGTCCGTTTCCAAGTACATTTGTCCCTTATGGCCTCATTCTGGTAGTGAGACATTACATCACAAGTTCCTAACTGTATTTAGATTAGATTCCTAATGTAGTTTTTAAAATACCAAACCAACTGTCCGGGTGAATGAAATATGACACTTTTAAAAGTCAAAATTCTACCAGCTGGTTAGGATTCCCAATATTTTTTTTTGCAACTTGCTATTGGTCTATATATAATCAGTTATTTTTTGCTTTAATGACATATTTCCATATTTCATTCGAAAAAAATAAGGTTATCAGTTTCTGAAATATTGTTAATTTTTATACTATTATTGAGGTGGCATTCGGAAACTGATTGAGTCAAAAACTCGTCTTAAATATTGTAATTCAGGAACGTTGAAATATGATAGTTTACTATTGACTCTAATATAATTCCTATCATAAAACATTTCAGGTAAAAGACTGGGAGACGGAGAAAGAGATGATAATAGCCAGCAACCGGTCGCTGGCGGAGTTCAACCTGAAGATGGAGCCGCAGCTCCAGGAGTTGAAGGCGGCGGTGCAGGAGCGCTCCGAGGAGGGGGAGGCGCTCTGCAGCCGTATTCAGGAGCTGCTCGAGGAATATAGTAAGTTGCCTGATAGTTTGCTAAATAAAAAATATATTTTTTTTTCGCAACAAATAAAAAAAGGATATATATAAACAAACAAGGCTATAAAAAAAATTAAGTGCCTAGAAATGGTGAAATGGTCCCGGCAGTCTAGTGTAGACCTAACTGGCCAGCCACGGATGACGATATTAATAATTGTACCAACCATTACTATTTAATATTATAATATAATATTCCTTTTCTGTGTATTTTTATGTTTGTATTTTAGTTAAGTATATATTTCCTTTTAATTTTTTGTTTGTTACTTTCCATGCTCTCACCGAATGGACCCTGCGGAAGACCAGCGCTGGCTGCAAAGCTAGCAACATGCTGAGCTGGGTCCATTTCGTGGCAAAGAAAAATGTGTTTTATATTTTATTATCTGTGTTGTGTTTGTCACGAATAAATGTTTTGATTTGATTTGATTTGGAAAGTCCGACCAAGACTTATATTAACTTCCTTTATAGTGTTTGTTAAAGTCAAATTTGATCAACTTTCTATTGGACTGCAAGCTAAAAATTTGCACACTAGTGTAAGTCGAATGAATGAATGCAATATTATGATAAAATTTAATAATGTAGAAAGACTTAATCTGGATTATTGGCAAGGAGGAATTAAATTTGTCAATTTATAACTATTTAACAAAGCAAAGCAATCTAACCCAAAATAGTCCAGTATGAGTATGAATGAATGAATGATATCTTTATTTCGTGTAATCATGGACACATATTTTATTAGTAGAACTTACAAAACTAAGGGGTTAGTTGGTACATCTAACTAAACATACATTTGATGAAAACATTTCAGAATCAAAATCAACGGGAATCTCACTGGACACCACACAGGCACTGCTGCAAACAAGTGCAGCTGAATCCGAGGAGAAGTCAGAAGAAATCGCACAAGACTACCTCTCCGGCAAGAACGGGATTGACGGGGACAAGTTTTTAGAGACCTTTGAACCTGTGCGCAAAGAAATGCATCTCAGGAAGTTCAAGGCAGAGAAAATGGCCGAACTGATCAGAATGGGCAGCAGAAATTCCTGTGGGAACGGATTCTCAAAGCCATATTTACCTTACCCGAGCTTTGGGCCCGGACAGAGTGCTCCCAGCGTGCCATACCCCATGGGGCCCCTCAACATGCCCATGCCGGGCATGTACGGAAACCATTTCTGAAACCATTCGGATTCACTTTCAAATGTCGTCCTTAGCTCTATAGGCAGTTATTTTCAGTACCTATACAATTTTAAAGTAACTTATATGAGTGCATGCTAAGTCTGTAATAATAATGCATTACTCGTGGTAACACAAGAAATCTCTCAGATCTCAGGTTTTTAACTCCCGTCGAAGGCGAGGGCGACCAATATGAGATCCGAGGTTAATTTGGTATTGCAAAATGATTTAAATGCAGGCTTACCATGGACATACTCTATAAAGCAATTTTAGACTGCTTTTTTTAAAGTACACTACATGTTGGTGCTTACATAGTGAATACGTCAGAAATTCTATTAAACTTAGTCTACGAGATAATGTAGTTTAACATAAAAACTTATGCATAATTTGGTATAGCACTGATAGAAAAGGTTAAATTAGATGTTAAGTTTAGATGCCTAAAGCTTTAATTTTGTCAGTCGAAACCATACAACTAATTGTATTTTGAAATAATTTAATATTAAAAAGGTTATTTAGTTAAAATTATAGCTCCTTTTTTGAAATAGAATGGTTTCAATAAAAGTAATCAACTGTAAATAAATATTTTATTTTCTAGACGCAATTTTTTTACAACTATCCTCATGATTTAGCCAACGGGCCAAGCCTTACGCGTCTATTACGTGGCGTATCACAAGTTCTTTACAACTATTGAGGTAAATGTACAATATATACAAAGCATTTTAACAATTACATCAAAACACAACAAAACTTTAAAAAATGATGACATAATCAGTGCTAAAATTTGAACTGGAAAAATATGATCGGCAAAATTACAGTAATATGAAATAAATTATGCACCTCATCTTTGACATAAAGTTTAGGATTAAAAATTATGCTAAAACACAAACTACAGCGGCGCTACCACGAACTTCAAAAGTCGAAGTTCGGGTATTTCCATCTCTATCGCACTCCTTTACTCGAGTGACAGGGATGCATGTATTACGAACTTCGACTTTCGAAGTTCGTGGTAGCGCCGCAGGTGATCCAGTTTTCTCAATCCTACCGTATAAGTATATGATTGTGATTCGGACAACCAACGTTTTCATCCATACTATAATATTACCTAGTTGCCATATTATCGAAAAAAACTGATATTATGGACCAAAATAACTGTTTCTAAAGCAGGTATCCTTAATTTTAATAGTGTGGACAGCAGGCAAAGTGAGAATTTGTCATTTGAAAAATGATGGTATTTAATTCAAGGAGTCATCAGCGGTAAAATTTAGACTTTTCAACATCTTCAATGAATCGATTCCATATTACTGTATACCCATATCTGCCCACAAATATTTCACTAAGACGCAGTTTTCTCTTCGCTGCTTTGTTGTGCGTGTGTTTCCCGCCGCGTCCTGTCTATATCGTACTCAGTTTTCCCACGGAGCACAAGGGCAATAAACAACCCCATTACAATAAACATCACATAAATTGTAGCTTCTTGGCGGTTAGAATGCACGGCGTCCGATTGTGTCTCTCGTTTCTTCTTGAGCTGTTCTTTTTCGTATTGGGATTTTCGGAATACATCGCCGTAGTGATTTTTAGACCTGAAAAAAAAATCGCATAAACGACCTTGTCATCATCATCACCATATCAGCCGAAAGACGTCCACTGCTGCACATAGGCCTCCCTTAAAGAGTGCCAAGTGACCGGTCCTGCTTTACCAGGTCATCAGTCCACTTTGGGGGGGTCTACCCGCGCTGCGCCTTCCGGTACGAGCGAACGAGCTTGTGTTTAAGATAAATAAAAGAAAGGTTGTTTTGACAGCAACAGATACAATAAAAACATTATAGTCCAGGCAATGAACTGACAACTTGTATGGAAAAAATGTCAATTTTGGAAATCATTTATAATAGCCTATTTTTTATGTATAACGGATATATTATCAATTAAATAGTTACCCAGCGACAAAATCCGACAAAATTTCAGACATCGAAAAAATGATAAGTTAATGGCTTCTTAAAAGTCAGTAAAAATATTAATAAATGTTTTTGTCTTTATTTTGGTTCATTTACATTTGCTCTATAATATTCAAGATAAATCGTACAAAAAAAGATAATGCATGCTTCATTTAAATCTACATAATTACTTCCGGGTGGAAAGTTTGTCGGATTCTTGACTAAATCATCTTAGAATAACATTTTCAAATGAAATCAACAAAAAAAACGCTATTATAAATTAATGTTTTTCAAAACCGTATTTTGCCTGGAGTATTACGTTATCAATTAGACTCAAACCCTTTTTCCGGCAGATACAATACAATACAAATACTCTTGTGCACCTCAATAGTAATACAGAAACCTAGGAACAGTAAGCGTAGAAAAGAAAAGTAGTACAGATGTCATTTGTTAACCACAAACTGCCGATGTAATACGCTTACTCGGACTAGTTAAGATACATATCTTAACTAGTCAGGGTAAGCATATCATTCGCGAAAAAGGGAGAAAACATTTAGGGACTTGTTAGCCCTTCATTTTGATTCTTCGATCTCACGTCCTTTCCTAAGCCCAATTTGATAATAGTGAGCCTAGATACTAGATACACTAATCATTTCCTCGGGCTATTTATTAACAAAAGGTATCCATACTAATATTATAAATGCGAAAGTGTGTCTGTCTCTGTCTGTTACCTATTCACGCTTAAACCCCTGAACCGATTTAGATGAAATTTGGTATAGAGATAGTTTTCATGCATAGCTGCAATGGAGGATTTGAGCTACGATATAAACGAGTTTCACGCGGACGGAGACGCGGGCACAAGCTAGTGTATATTGTATTTATAAGTTCATAAAATATTTTTGGTGCATTTGTGCCTTCAGTTTGCCATTTGGCAAAGGTCTCCTCCATGATCTCCAAGGATGCCGGTCTTGGGTTGCTCTCTGCCAGTTCACACCAGCTGCCAGTTTTATTTCGTCGCCCCATCTTTTGTTTGATCTATCTTCTTACCAAGCATCAAAGTCATAAATGGGTATTTTCCCGTCCATGGTGGGCGTGACGTGGCGCGAGCCGCGAGACTTGTAGAACTTGAGCGTCGGGTCCGTGGGCTCGGGCTCCGGGCGGTACTCCGCCGGGCCGCCGCGGGGACCCTCGCGTGTCAACAGACCTGAAGATAGAATGTCCAAAATTAGTCCGTACTTGCTAATATAAATGCGAAAGTGTGTCTGTCTGTTAGCTCTTCATGCTCAAACCGCTGAACCGATTGAGATGAAATTTGATATGGAGATAGTTTGAGACCCGGGGAAGGACATAGGATAGTTTTTATCCCGGAAGACATCCCCTAAGGTGAAATGGGGGGTAAAAGATGGAGCTACGATATAAACGAGTTCCATGCGGAAGAAGTCGTGGGCAGAAGCTAGTATACCATAATCGCAGGTTAGTTTTATGATGTTAAAAAGGCGGTGGATAGCCAACTGAGATATGTATTCATTTTTTTATTACAAGGGAATGGATTAATGTGAAAGATTTTAAACATTTTGAAGCGTAGGTACAATCTTTGATTAGTTTGGGACTAAGGCGATTCTCCCACTGCACCGCGTCCCGCCGCGGTGCGCGGAGCGGCAGATTTTTTACAAGCGCATTCACGCGCATTGCGTCGCGACGGCAGTGTGTTGTACCAAGCGTGTTTTCTATATAAATTGAGATTCTTGCGTACAATGGCTACGCGGCGGGGCGCGGTGCAGTGGGAGAATCGCCTAACTTAATTTGTTGAAACCTTAATGCTAAAGGTGTCGGGCAACACGTGGGCAACACCAAGAACGACTATAGGTGTTCACTGTCAAAGCAACCTTGAGTCATTCGAGTAAGGTTAGTATTTGCTCCCTTGTAACAATGATGTTGGTGTGACAGTGTCTTTTGGATATCATGACTAGCGGCGAAAAGGTAAATAAGATAAAGAAATAATTGTTCGATCCATTACATATTTACATTATGTATATTGATATCTATAGGTACATTGATATCTGATAAGTGAGAAGTCACTATGGCACTTCAATAGATACTTATTATTTATTTAAAATTTAGAGCACAATACAAAATGTTCAAAGGGCGGAATTAATGCCCTAATGCCTTCTCTGCCTGTCAACACTAATTATCAATGGTAGGGTTGGTGCTTGGTGGATCATGGTTACTTTAGTACTTATCATTTGCATCCAAAAGGTTATGTAGTATCCTATGTTGATCTTGAGACAGTCAAATATTCAGAATAAATTTACCATCAAATCATGTACCAATTATTTATTATTTTAAGGACAAATCAACGATTTTTTGTTGCTCATTGCCATGGTTATGTCTCCTGGAAAACTCTTTAAAAACTATGATTTTATATGGCTTAAATGCTCTAACCATTGTAAAGCCATTTAATGGCGGGGCACCTCTTAAGTATGGGCATATTACGCTATCGCCTCTTGGCTTATTAACATTTGCAAAAAGTTGATCTATCCATAAATATAATATTATAATAAACATAATTAACATGCAGGTTACACAGCCAGCTGTAATACGGTCATTCTCTAATTTTGTGACTGCGATTGTGTCAAATGAATGTGTCGCTTTTCGAACATTTTATATGGAGTTGCATCAAGACGCAGGCACAAATCTGGAGAATGACCAAACACATACCTTTATCATACATTTTCTTCAATTTCACATTTCCTAGTACCTCATATGCCTCTGATATGGCTCTAAATCTCTTAGCTGAAGCTTCATCCTGAAATTATAACAAGCAAGTCATTAAAATTAGCTTTCAGTGAATGTCTCGTAAGCCAAAGTTTTCTTAAAAAAATTCAACTAATATTATAAAGAGGAAAAGTCTGTTAGATTGAAGCTTTGTTATTTTGTTTGTAGGGGGGTAATCTCCAGAACCAATAATGCAAAAAAAAAATGTTGTAATACGGATTTTGATTTAGTTATATAATTTACTGTTGTAATGAGGTGTGTGTACACTGGTGATGGCACACACTGGCCGTACGGAGTTCTATATTTGACTTCCAATCGTCTGCGCATGACGGGCAGAATGTAAGAGTTAATGACATATCTGCTAACGTCAGATATGCCATTCCGGTTGATAGCTTTCTAGAAGATGGTTTTGTACTAAATAATATTTAATGTTTTTACTCGTGTGTTCTCCGAATAAATAGTTACTGCCACAGCCCGTCTGTTTTTATTACAATAACAGGTTATGGGCCCAGTATAGCTACAGAATAAAGGTTGTGTTTAGTGGTTTTCAAATAAACGGCATTATCGTATCAAAATAAGAAGATTTGTAAGCATAGCAACAGGAAAGTTGTTGATTTTATAAGCCTAGCAACCAACGGTGACGGATTAATATTGTTTGTTTTTAACAACAAATCAACTGTACGTATTATTTCTTGCAATTTTAAAGTGAAAATGGAGTCAATGAAATTAAAATCTGAAGATAATTACTCCAACTGGAGACAAATGATGAAATTATTTTTGGATGCAAAAGGTTTAAAAGACGATAAGGAGTTTAATGATGCGAAAGCAAAATATTTGATACTAAATTCGATCGATGAAAAATTCCTACATTATGTGATTAACTGCAAAACATCCCAGGATATTTTTGAGAAACTAGATTTAATATTCAGGCACGAAGTGAAACAAAACAACCATTTAAAAGTCATACAATTTTATAGCTATAATTATAGCGGAAATATAATAGAAGATATTAGTAAACTACAAAATCTGAGTGCCGCACTGAATACAACGGAATACAATATTAGTGATGAAATGCTAATACAAAAAATTATGACTATTCTACCATCAAATTTAAATTATTTTAAAAATATCTGGGAGGTTACTCCAAAAGCTGATCGAACTATATACAATTTAGTACAGAGATTACAAAATCAGTTTAAAACAAACGAGCCTGATTTTTCAAATAATGAAGTTTTTAAAAGCAACGAGAAAAGATGTTATAGCTGTGGTAAAGCAGGACATATTGCAAGGCTCTGCCAACTGAAGAAGTGCGACATTTGCAACAAAACTGGCCACAACTCTGCAGATTGTTACAGAACCAAAATCTGCAGAAAATGTAACAGGAAAGGTCATATAGAGAAGTTTTGTCGCAGCTATAGTCTGGTAGGTGAACAGCTTCATAAGGAGATACGTGTTAAAGCGGTCATAGATTCCGGAGCCTCGTCACACATGTTTAATAATAAAGACATTATAAATTTTACAGAAAAAATAAGCGTAGAAATAAGGTGTGCCAATGCAGAGAACCTCATCGCTCAAGCTACAGGTACCATCAGCGCAAATTTTGGACAGTTCGAGGACGTACTGTATGTTCCGGAAGTTTCCAGAAACCTTATCTCAGTAAGCTCGATCACAGACCATAATGGCTCCGTACTCTTCGCTGGAAATAAGGTATTTATCAGGAAAAATGGTAGAATAATAATAACAGGAAATAAAACAAAAAATGGTCTCTATGAAACTGAATTTATTGCAAAATACACTCGCGAAGCGCTACTTACCGAGAGCGTCAATATCTGGCATTGTAGGCTAGGTCACGTATCCGATGTGCCGCGTCTAGCAAAAATGGTCAATGGCATTGAAATTGGGGGGGGTCATTTGAAAAGTTTTTGCGAAATTTGTACCAAAGCAAAAATGACAAGAAAATCGTTTGGAAATAGTAGAATTAAAGCAAAATTCCCATTGGAAATTATTCATACAGATGTTTGCGGTCCTATCGAAGTTCCCACTTGGGACAATAAAAAATATTTCATAACCTTTCTAGACGATTATACACACTTTTGTGTCGTGTACTTGATTACCTTCAAAAGTGAAGCCTTTGAAAAAGTTAAACAGTTTGTGCAGTTAGCGGAAAATCATTTTAATCGGAAAGTTAAAAAATTACGTTGCGATAATGGTGGTGAATTCTCGAACAATAATCTAACCTCATGGTGCGAATCAAAAGGAATAGTTTTAGATTTAACGGTACCCTATTCACCACAGTTAAACGGAAAAGCTGAAAGATTGAACAGAACATTAATGGAAAGAACACGAGCTTTGATATTTGATGGTCGTGTTCCAAACTACCTTTGGGGAGAAGCTCTACTGACCGCCAGCTTCTTGGTCAATAGAAGCCCAACGGAAGGGAGAGATAAAACACCAGCCGAAATGTGGTTTAATATCAAACCTGACCTATCAAATATTAGAAGATTTGGTTCTACAACCTTCTACAAAATCAATTCTGGTCTACGAAAACTTGACGAAAGATGCAACAAAGGAATACTAGTTGGTTATGTTAGAAACGGCTACAAGATCTGGGTGGATGGCGAGAAGAAAATTGTAAGGGCAAGGGATGTAAAGATAAATGAAGATGAACAAGGAATCTATCTTTACAGTGATGAAAATAATGTTAGAATCAATGGGCTGTGGCAATTAGACGAAAATGAGGAAACGGAAAGTGGAAAAGAAATAAGGGAGAACACATTACAAGAAGATCGAGAAGGCGAAAAATTGAGGAAAACAAATGAAGATGAAACAAATGAAAGTGAAACAATTGAAATCGAAAGAAATGAAGATGAAACAAATGAAGTCGAAAGAAATGAAGATGAAACAAATGAAGCCGAAAGAAGTGAAGATGAAACAAATGAAGCCGAAAGAAGTGAAGTTGAAAGAAATGGAAAAGAAACAGATGAAAATGATGGGAATGAAGAGTTTTTCGATAGTGAAATATTAGAAGAAAATGAAAATCGAGCTGTGGATACTGAGAATTCTATTGAAGCTGAAGAGGGAAATGAAAGACGAGAAGTGCAGAATAATGGAAATAGAAGGCATCAACCTGAAAGACAAAGGAGACTTCCTGAACGATACAAGGACTATATAATGGATTATGATACAGAAATATCTATGTTAACATATGAAGAAGCAACTGAATCTAAGGAAAAAGACAAATGGAAGAAAGCAATAGAGGAAGAAATCGAATCATTAGAAGAAAATAATACGTGGTCATTCGTAGACAAGAAGGAAGCGGATGGTAGAAAACTAGTAACAAGCAAATGGATTTTTACAGTTAAATCAGACGGAAGATATAAAGCCAGATTAGTTGCGAGGGGTTTTCAACAAAAGTATAAGATTGACTATGATGAAACATATAGTCCAGTTGTTAATACCACGTCTTTAAGAGTGCTGTTATCAATTGCTGCAAGTAAGCGACTAAAAATGAAACAGTTTGATGTGAAGACCGCCTTTTTACATGGGGATTTAAAGGAATGTATATATATGAAAGTGCCTAAGGGCTACTGTAATAAAGACGACAAAGTGTGTAAACTAAACAAGAGTTTATACGGATTAAAACAAGCTCCACTAATGTGGAACATCAAATTTACAGATTTCTTAGTAAAAATGGGTTTTAAACAATTGAAACTTGATCAATGTATTTTTGTGATGGAAGGCAAAAGGAGAATTATTCTGGCAATCTATGTGGATGATGGTTTGGTGGTAGGAGAAAAAGAAGAAGATCTAATACATGTGATAAAAACTTTAGAGAAAACTTTCGAATTGAGGATATGTGAAGAAGTGTCTAACTATATCGGCTTGGATATAAAACAAGAAGAAAATGGAATAAAGGTGTTTCAGAAAACTTATGCTGAGAAGATTGTGAAGAAATTCAACATGAATGAAGCTAAGGAGTGCAGATGTCCAACAATCTTGGTAGAGCAACACCCATCAATCAAAACTGATATGAAAACTCATGAAATGTACCGAGAGATGATAGGGTCACTGTTATATCTATCAAATAAAACTAGACCAGATATTAGTTTTCAGGTAGGTTATTGTTCGAGACACCAAAATTGTCCAAATTTGAATGATTTAAATAACGTAAAAACTGTTTTAAGATTTTTAAAAGGTTCAAAGGATAAAGGTATTCACTTTAGTGAAGGTGATAAAGTGCTTCGAGGATATTGTGATTCAGATTTCGCGGGGGATCCAGACACTAGACGTAGTACTTCGGGTTTCGTGATTTGGTTAAACGGTGGACCAGTGGCATGGAGCTCAAGAAAGCAGTCAGTGGTGGCGTTGTCAAGTACAGAAGCAGAATTCATAGCTGCAGCAGAATGCTGCAAAGAACTTTTATTTGTAAGAGACCTGATCTACGAGATGACAAATGAAAAACTTGAAATTGAGATGAAAGTGGACAACCAATCAGCAATTTGGCTAATGAAGAAGGGAATCATGAACAAAAGGAGCAAGCATATAGACGTGAAATATTACTACCTTAAAGAGAAAATAGATTCAAACCAGATATCTGTTAAATATTGTCCAACGGGATCACAGATAGCAGATATACTAACGAAAAGCTTACCACCGATAAAGTTTGAAAGATGTCAGCGGAAACTAGTGTATTAGTGATAGTGTATGTGTGGGCTAAAGTGAACTATGTCTTATTTTGGATGATTTGTGGGTTTTCTTTAAGTAGTACGTAAGGTTTTTTTTTATAGGGTGTGTAATTCTCTATGATGAAGAAGTTATGTAGAGGTGTGATGTAAACTTAAGGAGTCCAGATACCAGTAAAAGTAATAATAATACAGTATTAAGGGGGTGCCTTATAAAGATACATTTAAGGGGGTGTAATGGAAGTGATAAATAAATGTAAATGTATCATTATCATTATCGTTTAACATACAAAAGTATATACACATCAACGGACATAACTTTATACTGGTTTTACATGGTTTGTTGACACCTTAAGTTTTAATTTACAGTTTAGTTCTTTTTGTTTTATTTAAAGTATGTTATATAGAAGTTGAATATAATGAAGTATTATGAAGTCGAGTGGGAGTATTTATGATAAATGTGGAGGTTAGTATATTGATGAGTCGAGTAGAGGAATAGTGTATAATGTTATAAAGGAGTTGAATATGTTGAAGTATTATGAAGTTGAGTGGGGAGTATTTATGATAAATGTAGAGGTTGGTATATTATAAAGGGGTTTTTATATGCTATATGTATGAGAAGGAGTATGCTAAAGTATGTTAGCTTTATATGTATTCAGAGTTTTAGATAAATGGATAACGTGATATTTTATTTGTATTCCTTTGATGGTTTATGGTTTATTTAATTGGAAATTTAAAATTGGGTTTTTCTAAAAAATAGACATCAGTGTTTCAAGGTCTGTCATGAGCAGTCGATTGAGGGGGTGTGTTGTAATGAGGTGTGTGTACACTGGTGATGGCACACACTGGCCGTACGGAGTTCTATATTTGACTTCCAATCGTCTGCGCATGACGGGCAGAATGTAAGAGTTAATGACATATCTGCTAACGTCAGATATGCCATTCCGGTTGATAGCTTTCTAGAAGATGGTTTTGTACTAAATAATATTTAATGTTTTTACTCGTGTGTTCTCCGAATAAATAGTTACTGCCACAGCCCGTCTGTTTTTATTACAATAACATTTACGTGCATATACTGATAGTATAGTACAGACTTTTATGGATGGACATAGATTTAATTTTATCCGGTTTGCCTGTTTGATATAAGAGAATTGCAACATTAATGCTGAGTCTAGCCTATTCTTTATAGCACACGTTGCTGTACGCATAAGATAAGTAACTTTGTTGGTTTTCAGGTCCATATTTAAGTCTCGACTTTTTTTGTTCTGTAGTGTGCTTTATTACAATAAACATTTTTCTATACTATTCTAATTATTAGATTTGAGTCTAGTATATACAGCTAAGATGAAAACGATGGCCTTCATTTCATTCAACTTACATTGGAGATGTCTGGGTGATATAATTTTGACAATTTATAATACGCTGACTTTATATCATTCTGTGTAGACCTTGGCGTGATTCCCAGGGTGTCATAATGGTTGGCGTAAACAGCTGACGAGGTGTAAAATGTTCTCACAATGTTTATCATCAATCTTATCTTATTTCGGCTAAGCATCTGTAAAGACATGATAAAAAGTTAATGGTAGGTCTGTATAACATTTATTGCATAAAATGAAATCGTCCCAAGTATATAAATAAAAACAGTAATTACAATTTAGAACTATACAGGAGACTACGAGGACTTTGTTATCATTTTGGACAAATTGTCGTAATTTTAATTTTCATAGCCGAAAAGCGGAACAGTCTATTTTTGACAGTTCTTGTTTTTCGTTACGTAATGCCTGGCACACACGTTACAGTTCCCGTCAAACAACTTGAACATGCGGGACGAAGTGGGGAGGCAGCTCGCACGTACAATTCGCCTTTGCGCAGGCAAGGTCATTTGCTCAAGTTATTTGCCGGGAATTATACCGAGAAATCGTTACGATCGCACTGGCGCAAAATTGTAAAAATTGTAAAGTTTTTATCACACACACGTTTTAATTATCGGTGCAGTTTAAACGGTACAGTGCGATCGTAACGATTTCTCGTAACGTGTGTGACAGGCATAAAAGCGGATTTTTCCGTACTAAATGTTCCTAAAATGTGGTATCATTTCTGAACGTACCCTGTGACGGTACATACAGTGATGAATGATAATGAATGGAAAGCCTTACAACTTGCGTACAATCCATTTTTCAATAACGTCATTAAATTTGTCATTTCGTTCGAGTATTATGACATGACAGTTTTTTTACTCACGCAACACTAAGTGATTAGTCATATTGCTTCCTTCACCAAAATTTTGTTTTCCTGCTTTAATTTCCGTTAAAAACGGCATTTTATCTTGTATAAATTGAAAAAACATATCGTGTGAGTATTTCTATTATTTGCATACATTTTTAGGATCATATTAGAAACAGATGGGCTATATTGAAACACACCTCCATGTATGGTCATCTTGGTTTTAGCCGTATTTGTCACTTGAGTGGCCTACATTTTGGTGTGAACGCGAAGTCTGTGCAATATTCCTTACATGAGTCACTTTCTCGTTATTTGAGGTGACGATAGGTGAGTGACACGGTGTGGGCTTCATTAGGATTTATTTATAAACTGCTCTGCAAGTCTGCACGGTGTTTGTCGAGTTTCAAGTTTTCTCATTGTGTTAATCCTCTCGCGTCGTATCGCACGTTTCTGTACCTTACAGGTAAGTCACGTTATAACGAAGCACTAACTAAGAATTAGTGTTCCGTCATCATTACTTATAAGATAAAAATGTTAAAATATATGTGGTTATTAACACATTAACAACGTTTTGACAATTACTTCGGATCAACACGATTAGGATGTCAGTGTAGGAATACAACAACATAACTGATTAAAAAATTGCTGTCCAAACATCTGGTTCCCATGTACCTTTCATATGTGAATAACCACTGATCAGTGCCATGGAAAATTTACTGGACTATCAGCATTGTTAGAAAAAAGGTTTAAAAAGATCTTTAGATTTCAATCAGCCCATCACTGTCTAAATGTGTGATAGAGTTCCCCCAGATCAGTAGATGACATTTTAAAGAGTCCTACAACTTCCTTTTCATTACCAGATTATCAAAATGTCGTCCCGCAAGACAGCCGGCCGCCGCGGCACGAACAAGAAGCGTGCTCAACGGGCCACCTCCAATGTCTTTGCCATGTTTGATCAGGCGCAGATCGCAGAGTTCAAGGAGGCCTTCAACATGATTGATCAGAACCGGGATGGCTTTGTTGACAAGGATGATCTGCATGACATGCTGGCTTCACTTGGTAAGAATTATTAGTGGGCATCATCATGCGTCATAGGCTGGCACAGTGGCAAGTATTATTCAGATTCAGATTCAGATTCAGATTATTTATTTCTCAATAGTCATATGACATGATTTCAATATACAGAAAACAGAACATACACATACTGAGATCGTCAAATTGTACAATAAGAATTATCATATTAATATATTATTCAGTGGTATGCAAGCATAATCACACCAGTCGGGCCCTGTTATGATCCGTAGGCTATTGTGTACGCTAAGCATCAGGCAGGCTGTATGCTTGTTTGCCACCATTGTAATTTAATAAAGTTAGTAGTTTAATATTTCAATAATATTTTGAATTAAGTTATTGTACTTATAAGGGGTCTTCAGAAGTAGTATACTCACAACATGAGAGATAGGTATAAAATTAAATAAGTTACTACTTGCTGATACTTATATTTCTTTTGGCTTTTATAAGCATGAAACATTTATTAGAATGTTTTTTAAATAATTTGTGTAAACATAATCTCATCCATACTAATATTATAAAAGCGAAAGTGTGTCTGTCTGTCTGTCTGTTACCTCTTCACGCTTAAACCGCTGAACCGATTGCGATGAAATTTGGTATCAACATAGTTTGAGTCTCGGGGAAGGTCATAGGATAGTTTAAACCCCGAAATCATCCCCTAAGGGGGTGAAATGTGGAGGAAAAGTTTGTATGGAGCTGGGATATAAACGAGTTCCACGCGGACGGAGTCGCGGGCAGAAGCTAGTAAGAAATAAAATGACATGTTCTGTAAGTATGTCCTCTCACAGTGACTCATTGCATTAGCATGTTTATCAAATTAGAGCTATCCTTTGTGTTCCTGTGAAGGCTGTGAAGATAAACAGACAATGTTTGTCTAGCAAGTTAGTAGGAATGCTAGGAGTCCATTATTGTAACTTGTACAGAAAAAGATTTCAGTCCTCAACATTCTATATTATATTTTCTATTATGGTAGTTAACACTAGATGTTTAATTGGATTTTATTATGATCTACCTTATTAGGCTTAGCAATAAATAGAAATTGCATAGCTCCAGAATAATTAAACTTTATGTTTACACTGTTAATCTCACAAAATTTTGATTTTGTGCAGGTAAGAACCCAACTGAAGACTACTTGGAGGGCATGATGAACGAGGCGCCCGGCCCCATCAACTTCACCATGTTCTTGACCCTGTTTGGTGAGCGACTGCAGGGGACCGACCCGGAGGATGTCATTAAGAACGCTTTTGGGTAAGTAGTAATTAATTAATACTAAAGTCTGGCCACAGAATTATTAATAGTACCTACAGAAGGTCCACTGTCTAAGTGATGAAGTTAGCTGTCATTTTTTGGCAATAGACAATCATAGAGTGGGATAGGGTTGTCAATGGACCATATGACTGAACATCCAAAATGATAATTGTTAACCCCCGACACAAAGAGAGGGGTTTTAAAAGTTTAACGTGTCTGTCTGTGGTATCTTAGCTCCCAATCGGATGAACCGATTTTCATTTAGTTTTTTCGTGTCATAGATAATTTTATCCTGAGTGTTCTTAGCCATGTTTCATGAAAATCTGTTCAGCCGTTTTTGAGATAGGTATTGGACTTTGAAATGAAAATGTCATTACGATCATCGCGTGGTTGTGTCGCGTCGTTGTGTGGGTGTGGGTCCCAACTTTGTAGTTATTTTAGTTTCTATGTTGTTATCGAAACAATCATCCATTATGGAAATAATAATATGATATGACAATAAAATAATACGATAGCCGGAAAGTAAGGATTAAGTGTAAAAATACATTAATATTAAATACCGATTAAACAACACAAAATGGCAGAAAAATTGGAATCAACTGCTAAAGGAATAGAGTTGAATTTGTTTCAAAAAATTACCGAATCAAAACAAATTCGACCATGTTCCTATGGAAAAAGATTTATATTTCTTTTAGAGAGTGATGTCCTACCAGTAGGCCAATGTGCCTTGGGTCTGTGATATACAGTGCAGATAATGTAAAACGCCGCGTATATCTTACGTTACGATCATACATCGCCAACGGGGCCTCAGAACTACCTCTTTGATTAAATTGGTCACGTCGCGCGCTACGCTACTACTACTTCCTGGCCAGAGAGAGACATAAAATTTTGCAGTTACCACGGGCGGTAATGATGATAGCCTTGGATCGCGTATAATACCTGCTATTTGAGACATTCTTTGTTTTACTTTGTCTATAGTAAAATGCTGTGAGGTTTTAACTTTAAGGATATATTATAGAGTTAGTAAATATTTAATTATGTTTCCCATATATTTTATTAGAATAGGTAAATTACGAAGGTCAAACTGAAAGTTCTTAGAAAATCAAAAACTGAGCAATCAAGCAACTTATTACTTTTATTATATCTTTTCAAAATAGCCTTCCTTCACATCAATACAACGCTGCATTCGATAGAACCACTGAGAAAAGCACTTTGCCCACTCGTCCTTAGGGGTCTCTTCGACGGCCTTTTGAAACGCAGCCACTGCTTCGTCGGCGTCCATAAAACGTTTTCCTCGAAGTTTTTCTTTAATTTTTGGGAATAAATAAAAATCACAAGGTGCAAGGTCGGGGCTATAAGGTGGGTGACCAAGTAATTCCACGTTTGCCGTCGCCAAATAGTCGATCGTTTGCTTGGCGGTGTGCGATGAGGCGTTGTCGTGGTGAAGCAGGATCCTACTGCGAGGCCGTTTTTCTCGAACTTTTTCCAAGACAAGTGGTAAACAATTGTTAGTGTACCACTTCGCAGTAACTGTTTTTTGATCCTCTAAAATAATTGTTGCGTAATGACCAGTCCTTCCGAAGAACGAGGCCACCATCTTTTTTTCCACACTTCGACCTCTCTTCACTTTAGTAGGCAACTCCTCGGAAGGAAACACCCACTCAGCAGACTGTCTTTTAGTTTCAGGATCATAACAGTAAATCCAGCTTTCGTCACCCGTAACTACGTCGAACACAGCATTTGAGTCACCTCCGTTGAATCTTTGACCCATTTCACGGCACCAATCAACACGACGGACTTTTTGGGCTTCTGTCAAATTATGAGGTATCCACCGGGCACAAAGCTTCCTCACCGCTAAATGTTCATGGAGGATTTTGTGGACTTGACTCATACCAATGGCTAAGCTTGTACGAATCTGCTGATAGGTTACTCTTTTGTCAGTCTCTATCATACGCCGCACAACACTGATGTTATCTTCAGTAGTCGCCGTAGAAGGCCGGCCCTCACGCAGATCATCAGTGAGATTAGTGCGGCCACGTTTAAATTCATTAAACCAGTTGTAAATAGTAGCACGAGATGGGGCTTCATCGTGAAAGGCCAATCGAAGTCTATCATAACTTTCTTGTTGACTTAAATTACATCGAAAGTCGTAAAAAATCATTGCTCGAAAATTTTCTCGCGTTAAATTCATGCTCACGTAGTACACACAATTTTCAATTTGCCGCCAAATCGTAAAACAAATGACAATCGAGTGGAATTCGTACACAAAAATATTAAGAAAGAGTTCCATTTTCAAATTTTGAACTTATTTTTTTATTATATTTATTACAAGTGGCCAGTTCTAAAGACTTTCAGTGTCGCCCTCGTAACATACTTGGAAATTTCTGTAATTAGATCATAGTGGACATTTTTACATAATTTTTAAATCTTAACTACATAGTACAAAACAAAGTCGCTTCCCGCTGTCTGTCCCTATGTATGCTTAGATCTTTAAAACTACGCAACGGATTTTGATGCGATTTTTTTAAATAAAGTCACCGCCAATGGAATTTGCTAACTATGTAAACAAACCGCCATAGTGAAAGACAATTTCAATATGGCGGTTTGTTTACATAGTGAGCAAATTCTATTGACGGCCACTTTAGATAAAGTGATTCAAGCGGAAGTTTTATATGTATATTATAATTAATATAGCACCCGTGTGAAGCCGGGGCGGGTCGCTAGTCCATACTAATATTATAAATGCGAAAGTGTGTCTGTCTGTCTGTCTGTCTGTTACCTCTTCACGCTTAAACCGCTGAACCGATTGCGATGAAATTTGGTATCGAGATAGTTTGAGTCCCGGGGAAGGACATAGGATAGTTTTTATCCCCGAAATCATCCCCTAAGGGGGTGAAATGGGGGGGTGAAAGTTTGTATGGAGCTGCGCGATATAAAATAAATATGATATAAACGAGTTCCACGCGGACGGAGTCGCGGGCAGAAGCCAGTAGATTATAAAACGTAAAAAATTCAGACATCCATATCCATACTAATATTATAAATGCGAAAGTGTATGTGTTTGTTTGTTTGTATGTTTGTCCGTCTTTCACGGCAAAACGGAGCGACGAATTGACGTGATTTTTTAAGTGGAGATAGTTGAAGGGATGGAGAGTAACATAGGATAGTTTTTATTTATTTATTTATTTATTGATACATGGAAAACCAACAGCGCAATCCCCCGCAATCATCCCCTAAGGGGGTGAAATGGGGGGTAAAAGTTTGTATGGAGCTGCGATATAAACGAGTTCCACGCGGACGGAGTCGCGGGCAGAAGCTAGTCATTTATATTACAAGCTTTTATTTAGTTTCACCTGTCCCGTTGTCTGTCTGTCTGTAATCATAATCAAATCTTGCAAGTTAAATTTGATCCACTTCCCGGTGGCCGATTGAGCTGAAATTTTGGACAGAAACTGGTTGTTAATGAATAAATGACTTATGACCAATGTGGCGCAGCTGCTTCGACGAGGAGAACAACGGCATCATCAACGAGGAGCGGCTCCGCGAGCTGCTCACCACGATGGGCGACCGGTTCACGGACGACGACGTGGACGAGATGCTGCGCGAGGCTCCCATCCGCGACGGACTGTTCGACTACGTCGAGTTCACGCGCATACTCAAGCACGGCGCCAAGGACAAGGATGAGCAGTAAGCGGGTTGAGGATTGGTTGGATTTGCAAGTGACATTGAGGTGAAACCACCTTAATACTCAGGACAAGCTATTGTAATAATAATACCACGTCCGAGCGAGAGAGAGACTAAAAAGGATATATTATTGTCCTTGTCATTGTCCCACTTTTTACAAGCTTTTAATTAACTTGCAATGTATGTTTGTCCCCCAAAGAGTGCCAATGCGACCGGTCCTGCGCCACCCGCATCCAACGGACTCCCGCAACTTTTACCAGGTCATCAGTCCACCTTGTCGGGGGCCTATGTCCAGCAGTGGACGTCTTCGGCTGGTATGATGATGATGATGATTATGTATGTTTGTCCGGTCGGAATCTTGCAACTGGATTTTGAAGCAGATATCTCGATTGAGCTGAAATTTTGGGTAAAGGTATAGTTTGGATGACAATTCAATATTATTGTACCATCGAGCTGATCTGATGATGAAAACAGAAGGTGGCCATGGGAATTCAGCACTTATATTCATATTCATATTCATATTTATTCATAATAATTCATATTATATGTCGACAATTATAATCATAAAATTACATAAAACTTATGACTAGTAGTATAAAAAATGGTATCATTGTTTCTTAACCGACGTAACCCCGTTGAGTTTGGGCTCGTTAGACTCATCTCAATGAGTAGTTGATGATGGTATACAGAAAAGTACAGTCGGGAATAAAAGCTTGTATAAATATGAAATATTTGACAGAAACTTATTTTTATTTGCCACAACTGATGTAGTATGAAGTTGTGGCAAATAAACCATTAGCCACCAAATTGGTTGTTTATAAACGCATCAGCCATTTATAGCTTGTCCTGAGTATTATAGGTCCAACAACTTTACGTCGCACTGAGCAAGTTTCCCTGAAGCAGTAGACACTGTGTCCGTCACACCTGGCTATAAGAGCGCTACCTCACCGGGACGCCATGGTGACGTATCCCGTACAAACAGGGTGGTAGCCAAGCGTCACCAAGTGAGTTAACCTCCATACATTTCTATATGATTTGTTTGGGTACGGTAGCCGGCGACGTCGCCATGGCGTCTCAGTGAGGCACGGCACTAAGTGTCAATTACCGCACGCTTAAAGGGTAATAAGTTTTGAGCTGGAGAATAAGTAAATGTGTGTACAACATGGGCGGTAGTGAAGAAAGTATGAGAAAGCATTTTTATTGTCCTTGCCGTCGGCTTGGGCGTCAAATACCTGCGGTCTGAGCATTCTTTGTTTTACTGCGCTTACTATTTTGACCCACATATTTTTGTCTCCTACCCCACGTTTCATTTTCTGTGTTCGTTCGTTATGGCGGGCTGGCAATCCCTGATTATGATATGAACATTAATTGTAGTTTAAACATAGTATTTATCAGCCATAGAGTTGATTTCTGTATTGAGACACATACACGTGTAGTACTTATATTTTATTCTGCTTGAGGTATATAACAGAGTTAATCGTGATGATATAAATAATGTTTTTTACAGTGCAATAATGATGGTACGCGATGAGAATATAAGAGGCATGAAGACATTTTATTTTTGTCTGTTATTACCTTTATTTATAAACCGTTGTTACTGTTATATGTGTTGACGCTTCGATTGTTTAAACTGTCTTGATAACCTCCAAAGTACTATAGTACTGTCATCAGTTCATCACTGTATAATAAACTTCGCTAATAAACTACGAACACATATTTATAGCCAGTGCCCGTAATATCTTGGCACGAAAATTTTATACGGAAATTGAACGCAATTTTATCAGGCGGCCAAACTCGTGCGACTATTCCATGTAAAATATTATGTTCAGATAATATTAGAAGATTGCCATATACATTATCTTATCAACTAATATTTATCTGGTATAGGTTCTTAATATTAACTTGTGAATCCAACCTGCTTTATGCTAACTACTACAGATATCAAAATACAAGACATTGTTTGTGACTGTGGAGTGTGTGCGGGGGGTCAATATTACCAGGAATCCCAAGCTACGTACACTATGTAACTTGGGAATGTTGAACCTATACAAATCAGCACATCACTAGTGGTGTCAGTCACTTATCCTGATCAATGACGGAAAACCTGACCAATTGACAGCACATCTTCTATTCTGATATCTACCAAGGATATTTTTTTAGATTTTTATATATTGCCAAACTAAAAATTGTTATAAGACAGGTATCTAACCGTTAGAGTGTAAGTTTAAGTTTATATTGATATGGATTTATAAATCTCGAACGATATGACGGTGCTAAAGAGTACTTATAATATTCATTGCATTTTGTAACGTATGCATTTGTCTGAAATTATGATTCCGTTATTTGGACCACTAATAATAAGTTTGGCCGATTTTAAACAATTCCAATTTATAGTTTGAAGTGATCGCTACTGTAGATTGTGATTAGTTGAAGTATTAAATTATAATCATTCCTAGAATTAAAATTGGTTTGAAATGAAGTATATTTTAAGTTAAGACGACTTTTGTTTTAAATTATGAATTAATTTCTGAGAGCGTAATCTAACCAGCGTGTATCTATTATGTAATCATGTATGTATTTATTTAAACATAATAAATATCTCTTCCCTATCATTTGGTTTTACTACAATTCCCTGTTAGTGATTCAGTGGTCGATTTTACGAAACTACAAGACTAAATTGGGACCTTTGAGGCACTTGACCAATAATGTCTGACCAGTGTTTGTCTGTTTAGAAAAAATAACTAATAGAAAATCAATTGTAAGCCATTTACTAAGGGCGGGTTGCTTTTTTTTCCTGACTGACTGACCAGTATCCTTAAATATCAATCTTCCCATACAAAAATGTTTTAATACATACGGTTTGAAACAACCGGCCTAACAATAGAATTGATGTGAGTTAGGGTTATCTCTGGTGTACCCAAGCCGTTGCTACCTACATTGGGTCGATTATCCTCAAATACGGAAATCGACCCAATAGTTGAGACTGGAAAAAGTGGCGTCTCTCGGCTGATTTGATGATGATGCATAAGTGACACTAACTAACTAATGAGAGTCGTGAGCGATGATCACGATGATAGTCATAATATATCTCTTTTCTCTCTCTGGCAATCAGTCGTATTAGCTTTGACCACCATTCTTTTTTATTCATTTTTTAGTTGGCAAGTTTAGAGACCGGTGGAAGATACACCAAACCCCATCACAATAAGGTCCAAATTGAAAGAGACCTGTAAGCTTCGAACATCCAGAAATAAACCAAATCTTCTGCACTTGCCGATATTGATATTGGCCCATCATGACTCATTAGCACTTCATTAATGAGCTTAATTAACTGACGCAACCTATTTTTATTCTGGAACCACGAACACAGGCTCATTGGTGTCAGTATTTTGAAACTTGAACTCTGTTAACCCATTCGCTTGTACTCAAGTTCGTCACTAACTACCTCCGAGCACGTTAGATGGAATCCAAAAACAATACAACTAGCGTGGCGTCTCGCTTGTCACCTCGCTTTCTTTTTCTGTGGTGGCGAATGGGTATAACACGCCAAAATGGCTATGGGAGACGCTATACACGAGCGAGATCGGCAGGACTGCCAAGCAAGGTCACAGAAAATCTAGTATGGAGTGACCTTGATTTTACCGGCCCCCGTGCTTGTATCCCCACTGGCTGAATCACGCGGCGGCCTGCATGCAGTCCAGCCGATATCGGCCCGTGTAGCGTCTCCTAATGAGATTTGAGGTTTAGCAACAATCGGGAAAATAACAAAGCGTCCATTACTTAGATATTTTCTTTAATATAGTCGTGTTTTGCTACAATATGAGTAAGTACAACAATAATTTATCTTTAGTAGTCCAGTCGTGTAGTTAAACCTACAGTCATAGTCATCGCAGCAAACATTCAGAACCAGATATGAGGTAATTTCGTCTTTTGCCAATCTTTAACATTTCACTATGGGCTTGGCCTTCCATTGCTGCCGCTGCCAGTTCTTCAAGATGGATGCGGCGCCCCGTTCAGCAACCATCATGATCGCGCCCTGCGGGTTGCCGGTGACTTGGGTCGGCATAACCGAGGCGTCGATTACGCGGAGACCTGTCAAAAGGGACGAAAGTAGCTGTAGTGTTGAATTGAATAGTAGAGACAAAGGTCGTCATCGTCATCTCTATAGTAGGAAAATACGTGAAGCCGGTAAGGGGCTCCACGCGCTTTTTGACTAGTTTTGACGAGTAAAAAAAAAAAAACCAAGTACAGCAGACGCAAAAGCAAATATTTGTTTATGTGTCTGCTGTAAGTACTTAAAGATATATTTTTTTACTCGAGTATTATTTTTGGAAAATTTTATGCTACACAATTGCACGCTGTTTAAATTACCTATGTAAAAAGTTCACAGCTTAAAACTGAAAATACATGTTTTTTTTTTAAACGTTCCGTCAATTGTTTTATTTTTTTTGAGAATAGAGATCCGGGACGGTGTAGTTCAGTTAGTTTTATGATAAAAAAAAGACCGGGTTATCAATTATTTAGGCGACGGGCCGCGGGCGCGTTGGGTGCGACGGGCCGGCGGCGAACAAAATATCAATTTGTTTTTGCCGTTGGTAAATATTTTGCAAAGCTTTATCTCTTTAGGAATAACGTCCAAATTCGAACTATTCGAATTTGCTCATTAGCAAAACCGTGAAGGACGCGTGAACAAAATTACAAATAAAAATTATTTGCAGAATATGCTATTGCAAAAAGTGTTTAACGGCTTTATACTCTTACGAATAGCGTTCAGTTTTGAATGAAGTCGAATCGGCTAGCAGCAAAATATAAAAGTTTGTGACCTCCTTCACATCTGACGTTACAAAAATCTGTCGCGTATTTAACAATTTTTCCCCATCCCAAAAAGTGCTCAGCGCCTCTAAAGAAGTTTTCACTTCAAAAACTAGCAAAACAACCAAAGTGAGTGAGTGAAACGGTGAAAAGTATGAAACTATTAGGTGTGTTTTTTTTTGTAAAAGATTAGTTTTGAGCCGAAATAGCAAAACACGTGTCCATTATTTTTTATGTTCTCCAACATATATTAGAACTAGCAATTAACAAGCAGTTTGCTTGAACAAAACTCTCTTCCAAAGTTAGAGGGTTTCGCCATTTTTCAGTACTTTGGAGGACAATATCTCCCGACAGGTTGAGTTTGGGCAGCTAAAAAAAATTACGTGTCGGTTATTTTAGACTACTCTATAACATATAATATATAAAAATCATTGAAATCGGCGCCGGACAGTTGGGTATGTTTCCTTGTTAGCTGTGTTGTCGATAGTACAGTCACCATCACATAGTTAGTAGCAGCCAAAGTAGCCAAATATATCGTAACACTTCCTTATTCCTATAGGTAATAAAGACGTGTTTCGATATATTTGGCTACTTTGGCGGCTACTAACTATATGATGCTGACTGTACAACAACAATAACAGTTTGGTTCAAGTCGCGCCAGTGTGATTCAGGTCTAAGGCATCCCGTGACCAAGGATGATGTGACAAATCCGAAACGTCGGCAAGCCTCGAAAGAGCTTAATAAATAAAATAATTCGCATCTTATTATTTTTATTTTTTGAATAAATAAATATTAGGGGACAATCTTACACAAATCGACCTAGTCCCATAGTAAGCTCAATAAGGCTTGTGTTATGGGTACTAGACGACGATATATTTAATAGATAGAAATACTACATAGAAAACATCCATGACTCAGAAACAAATATTCATGCTCATCACACAAATATTTGCCCTTACCTGGATTCGAACCCAGGACCTTCAGCTTCGTAGGCAGCGTCACTACCCACTAGACTAACCGGTCGTCGCAATAGGTCATGTATGAAAGGAGGTATGTGAGCAGTGGGACATATTTAGGTATATGCTGATGCTCACCGGTGAGTTGCTTGACACGTAGCTGCGTATCGACCACGGTCCCCATGGCGGCGGTGCCCAGCTGATGGTTCTGCGGGTCCGTGTGTAGCCGCGCCATGCACTCCACCCACTCGGCCGACCACTCCGTTGAGGGGCACTTGGATGTGTAGCGGCAGTCGAGCTCTACGCCGAATTTGTCCTTCAGGATCTGTAGTAACATTTAAATATTTACCCCCTTATTCATAAAACTTAAAATGCCTCTGCTAAATAAAATGTGCTTTGTCCCTTTCTTACGAACACAAATGTCAAAGTGACAGATAAGGACAAACGAATTTTAACGCGCTATGACGCTGTCAGCCTTTAGTAATACATTGAGATATCACCAGATGGCGTTGACTTCCCGGGCAACAAATAGAGTATTTTTGATTTTTTCGATATAAAAGTAGTATTTTAGAGACAATATTACACATCACACAAACATATACATAACCAAATGCTTAGAGCCTGTGGTTCCATAGAACTTTCGCGACCCGTGATGGCGCCATCTAGTGACAGTACCCAATAATACGTAGCAACCTTGAAAGCTCACTCGTATAGTACGAGTTACATGGATTTAGTATCAATTTTATTGCATTTACTAAACTTATAAAATATACCTTTATTGTATGTGCGGAAGTATGTTTGTGATATAATTAAGGTACGTTGAATTTATTAAGGTGTAAAAATCATTCTATCTTCACGATTACTGGTTCAAATGTTTCGCTCGGTACCTGTGTCGCCATCTATGAGTTCTTTTTAGTATCAATTATACGTTGTTCTAGTTGGGAGGCCATGCCACAGGTTTGTAAAGGTTTATGGATAAGGGAGTAAGCAGCGGAGCGGTATAAAAAACTTCCTTAAGCGGCGCCCAACAGGGGGCCCAATATGTAACAAAAGTCCTCATTATGATATTATGAATAACAATATAATGCTACTAGCAATGCCGTTTTATATAATATAATAAGCGTGTATCTGCTATGTTATTAAATTATCTGATCAAGTCCAAATTTAAGTTCATTTCAATAATACCTACCTACTGTCCGTTTAAGTACTAGTAACTAAGACTAGTAAGTTGATACTGTAAACTTCGAAGGTAACTTAAGGTGGTTCGACGACCATACAAAACGTCTTTTGACATTCGCTGGCTAACGGCGTGATATTTTAAGAAACTTAGTTATGTAACAATCTTTCATAAATTGGCTTTCCACTTGCGGGAAATTCCCCATTTCCTAGAATAAATTTGTTAAACTAGAATATTATGAGAATAATCGTTTTCCCAAAGTATCACGTGACAAACTAATTTCTCAAATTATTCTAGTTTAAACAAGTTTATTCTAGAAGCCAATTTATATGTGTAGCTCATTTTGAGCACTTGACCCGCTTGGCTATTTTCGCTTCTGATCGTGCCTGTATCCCGACACCACACGTGGACAACTTACAGTGCTATTGACAATTCTCTGAAGATATTTGGCACCGTCCCTGAGCATGACCAGGTCTTCGGGCTCCTCGAAGTAGCCGGGGTAGAAGACCGGCGGGTCCAGGGGGTCTGAGGAGTTGAGGGTCATCAGCCCGATGGCGCGAGGCAGCAGTAAGGCTACGGTGGCACTGGCAAAAGAACAGTGGTAGTGAGGCAATTGTCCCACCGCCGGCGATTAGCGAGTATTCTCATAGTAATTCTTACTCGCTTTTACTATGAGAGTACTCGCCGGCGGTGGGACAAGTACCTTAGTGTGGTCCGTCAAATTTTACAAAAGAGTAATAGTATAATGAACACGCTAAGGGGATGATACACCTTAGGGGTGGGGTGGGGTACCTTAGTACTTCGAAAGTCGAAGTTCGTAATACATGCATCCCTGTCACTCGAGTGAGGGAGTGCGATAGAGATGGAAATACCCGAACTTCGACTTTCGAAGTTCGTGGTAGCGCCGCAGTATTGAATGGCCCTTCAAACGCTAATTATTTATCGCGCCAGTATTAAGGGTGGCCAGACAGTAATTCTGGTTCTTTCATATTCTCATCTCGCTTTATCTTATAGCTGCATACCGCTGATACCATCCACCAAGCAAAATCGTGCGATGAGACTTTTATTTTATTTTAGTCGCTGACAGTGACACTCTGTCGAGCTTGCGTCAGGGGTACTGCCGGTACCGGGGAAGGGGACCTCGACCAAACATTGTCTTCTTCCATGTTTATGTTATATAGGTACTGATATTTTAAAAAGATGCCGAAGTTGGGTTAAAGATTCGCTTCTTTTACACCGAGGACAAGAACTTTTAACAGTTGTAGTTAGTTAGTTTTATTAAGAAAAGTGTCAGAATTAACAGTTGCTGGAAGTACTGAAACATTTGGAGTGTCGCATGGCGGGAAATACAAGATTTGACAGACGAGATCATGATATTTATCACGAAGCGTTTGGTTGAACAATATTATTAAGCCATGCCCCTTAATTCTTTCTATCTGTGGGCGGATTTCAAAATTTCCGGATATTTCTGCAGTATATTGACAGTCCTGTGATACACGTCAATATGCATGTGATCCAGATTGTGATATGGGTGGATCATCAGTATTTACTCACCGTGTATTGGCCGCCTTTAATCTCCGGGCAGGACATTTACTTGCCGATTATGCGGTCGTGGCTGTTTACAAGCCACGTACTTAAGTGCCACACCTCTAATATGGACGCTGTTTAAGTCATCTTTTCAAAGATGTATAAAGAAGGTCAATGATGATGATGAGGTCGTAAAGGGTGAGCTGTTTTGAGAGTTTGCAGAACATGGATATACCTGTCATATATACCTAATGGTATTTGTCCAATGTGTAATTTGATTACAAATTTTATTGTTTTACTTTATTTTATTATTGTAACTGGCCATTAAACGCAAGAAGAAATGCATTGAAAATATATAATACTAGCTTCCGCCCGCGACTTCGTCTGCGTGGACCCGGGATAAAAACTACCCTATATTTGAATCCAGGCTATAAACTACCTTGTACAAAATTTCATCAAAATCGGTTGGCCCGTTTAACCGTGATTGAGTAACAAACATCCAAACATCTAAACATCTAAACATTCGCATTTATAATATTACCTAGTAGGATAGAAAAACTGATAGTTCTTTAGTACAACTTCATACACAGAAACTTTATGATATATAAAAAAGCTTAGTACATTATAGTTTAAAAATAACCAATAAAGTTTGTTTTGTTTTAATATTTATTTTCAGGGTGTATCCATATTAATATCTACACATGACATTAATGACATAAGAATAGCTCACCCTTTCAGAACTCTGATGATGATGAGCAGGGTAGGTTTTATGGGCTTACCCAGAGGTCGGATACAGGCGGCCCGCGGGCTGAATGCGGCCTGCGAACCCCAGGCTTGCGGCCCGCGAGCCTCCCTGGCTGTTTTATGTATAAATATAGTCCAATTCAGAATTTTGAAGTTTCCCATTTTACAAATTATTGTGAACTACGGCCCGCGTCAAATTCGTTAGCAATGTGACCCATTGGTTGCTATAAGTTTGCCGACCGCAGGGCTAACTGCACCGATGTAAAGTACTTGGTACCGTTTTGTTGTGGTATAAGGAAGCCACTTACGTGATGTTGTGTCCCCGCGGCGAGTCAGGCACCAGTTCCCCTATTTTTCCCTCCTTGGATTTCTGAGCGTAGAAGCCGTTGAAGAAGTACTGCAGGTCCGGTTGCATGCGGCCGCGGTCGGCCAGCGAGGAATACAGGAGGCCGGTCAACTGGGTAACGAAACAAGTGAAAAAAAAAAAACCGGCCAAGTGCGAGTCGGACTCGCGCACGAAGGGTTCCGCAAAAAAAAATCACGTTTGTATGGGAGCCCACTTAAATATTCCTTTTTCTGTTTTTTAGTATTTGTTGTTATAGAGGCATCAGAAATACATCATCTGTGAAAATTTCAACTGTCTTAACTATCACTGTTCAAGCTTGACACCTGTCAAAAACTTTAGTGCAGTGTATGTGTCGGTGAACATTGCTGTGAATAACGCGCAGGCGCATCTACTGTTACCATACAAAAATGATTGTCAACTTCACTTGCCATACGACCTCTGTACAATCAACATTACTTTTTTGATTATAATTAATTTCTACTGTTTTCGAGCATTTGTTTTGTTTTTTTTTTGGTTGTATTATTGTTTCTTTCTTATTAAATAAATAAATAAATAATAATTTTGATTTGCACCATTATATCCGCCAAAGATATAACAATCACGTTTCATGAGATACAGCCTGGTGACAGACGAACAGAGACAGACAGACAGATGGACGGACAGCGGAGTCTTAGTAATAGGATCCCGTTTTACCCTTTGGGTACGGAACCCTGAAAAGGTATTTGACATAAAAGTACAAGACGACTTTTATTTGCATAAGACGCAGCGGCATTCGCTACTAATAAGATAGAGCGAGACCGGAAACATTATGTTCACGTTATCTCTTAAAGCTTATGCCCCGTATGCAGTTATACGGAGTCATGAACTACTCGCCTAAACGGTTGCTCTTCACAATGGCTCATCAATCTCATCATACAGATACACAATAACATACACTTTCATCGAATGCCCTCGATAACGGCGTCTTGTCCTGCGGCTATGGACTTGTGTTCATATTATCATCTCAAATGATATCCTCTCGCATCTTCAAATCTGCTTAAAAATTAATAATATCGTGTTTTCTAACAATTACTGTCAAAATAATTAAAGGTCGCCTTAGGTTGACGCTAGGATAGGACAAAAAACGATGACGATATATTTATATAATGGACATTGGACAAGCCCTCCTATGGACCATTGTGTAGATAATCGTTAAACATTTACAGAGGCAAGTAAGATGGCGACGTTGGCGTATTGAAACTTTTTTTTTCTCTAAGGGCGCAAACGAGGCCTTTTCAATTTGCAAAAAAGAAATGATAACTTATATACCTGCGTGATACCAGTGGCCGTCATAGGTCCTTCGGCCTTCAGCAAATACTGCGTCAACGCACTCCAGTCCAGGCCTCTCGTGTTGTTCAGCTGTGTGACCACGAAGTACAAGGTCATCCCGTAGTGGTTCCTGAGGTTCTTGCCCACGGGCAGATCGGCTATTACTGGGATGTTGAACTTTTCTAAGGTGTCACGGGGCCCGATGCCGGAGTGGAAGAGTATGTGGGGAGAGTTCAGGGCTCCGGCGCTTAGAATCACCTGAAGGATAGAAGTCAATTCGTATTACGTAGGTACAAACGTAAATTATTTTTAAGACGACCTAATTGTCCCCTAATCATCACAAATATTTATTTTACTTTATCAGTGTCATGTTTTCAAATCAGGAAAACGTGTTATTATCGTTATGACATAATTATAATCTTTCTTATAAAGTTAGGTAAGTACTTATCTACAAATAAATATCGTTGTTTTATGAGTATTTAAAAATATAAATTACATTAAACCTAAATGTAGGTAGGTACCTACCTAACACTGTCATAAGTCTCCGCAAATATGTTGTTGACTCGGTGCTTAAACACACTTGTCAACACTATTGTATAATGATAAATATATGTTACTAACACTCAACATATATGATCATCAGTATCATCACGCATTTGAATTATTGTGTTTCAGAGTCTGGCAAAAACGCAAATTGAACTCTAGCTATCAACACAAGGAATCCTCGAATCACTAAAGGCTTGGCCACGCGTTTGGATCTTTCTGGAGTCGCATGCGTTCATAGGTGACGGTGCCTGTTGACCATCAGGCAGACCGTATGATTGTTTGCCACCGTCGTAATATTTAGATCTCGTAGATACGCGTGTCCAGCGACACACTGAGGTTTGGCGACGCTGTGTGTCTTCAGTGAGTGTATAGTGTGTACCTCTTTCTTCGCCCGCACAGTCCTGGTGGTTCCGTCCTTGTCTACATACTCCACGCCAGTGGCTTGCTTCCCATCGATTAGGACCCTGGTGACGTGCGCGTTCAGCGACACGCTGAGGTTGGGGCGTTGCGTGTGCGGCTTCAAGTAGGCGCGCGCTGTCGTCCATCGCTGTCCATGGCTGCATACATAAAAATAGGATAAAAGCCTACCTAACAATTTGTCGTAAGGTCAGGCGGGGCAAGAGTAACATCGGGGGAAGAGGGTCAAAAGCTTCTCCAGCTAAATTCTTTTGAATTGGGCGCCTTTTTGTACCGTCAGTAAAACAGACAGGCGTGTATTAGTTCCATCATCAAATCATAGATGTCTCTGTCACACGCCATATTGAAACAAAACGCGGTTCATTTTGACTTGTGAATCTTGTGATAAGTGGAAGTGCACGTGTATAATTCAAAAGCGGTTTTGTGTTTTATGGCTGTTAATTCGGATTTGTTTGTTGGTGAGTCGAATATTTATAGTTTATTTCTTATGTTACATCGTTATTTTCTGTAATTCCTTTCGATTATAAGTTTTTATCAAGCCAATAAAATTTTCACCTCCAATTATTTAAGTGGGGCAAGAGTGCCAGTTCAGTCCGGGGGAAGGGAGTCATATGCTACTCTTACCCCATGTCAGGGCTGTCAAGCCTTTTATAAATTGTAATTTTTATTTTACAGGGATGTACGTATGCGATTTTTCGACATTTGAGGATGCGGACGTTGGGTTCAATCAACCTCGTCGTTTTTACTGTAGACGTCTTGGCTATTATTTCAGGTATTGGCAGCAAGCTATAGGTACCTACAACAGGCCGCCATTCATCTCTGAAGAGTAAAGTGAGAAAGAATGAAGATAACTAACTCATTGAACGTTTGTGCGATACAGAATCCCTCCGGGGTGTCGGGATTGTTCATGTCGGCGATGACCGGCAGCCCCGCCTCGGTGATGGCCGCCAGCAGCTCGTACGCGAACGGGGGCTGGTATTTGAACTGTGAACATGATTCACGCATTATGGTGCACCGCCAGTCATCAGTTACCATCACGAGTGTAAGTAAACAGACGAGACATGTGGAATGGCCAGTCGTTATTGTTCAAGCGCTGTGTTGCCTGTTTTGACTTGTAACTTAAAGCTTAGTGTAACGGGCCACAGTTAGAGATCTTTATATTTTTTTGATCTCTGACTCTTGCTATAATAGGACGAACGCAATACAACGGTCGAATGGAGTTACTCAAAGCCCCGTTTACGCTCTGGCCATGGTATAACAACACAGGTACTCTCTTCCGAGACTCGCGAACCACGTGACTGGCACAAGCCTACGTCATCAAACGGCATTTAACAGCATGATGAACATGCACTACCATGCGCTCTGGCGTAATTTCGATCAACGTCGTGCGAGCTTTAGCGACCTAACTGCTGTAATTATTTAGGTACTGTATTAGATTAGATTTTAATACTAACAGTTACATGGTTCAACTCACGTATTCAATGTCACTACGGGCGACATGTTTCGAACTCTTCGGGAGTTCTTCTTCAGGATGAGTGTTTTCGCGGCGGTGTCGCTTGTATCAGTGCCCGCGCTCGCTCCGAACGCCGAGCGGCGCGTGACGCACGCGCCGACAGGGCGGGGGGAGGGGGGCAGTCTAGCGCTGGAGTAGTTGTGTGAGATTGCGGCAGGAGGTCATCTCCTCCGAGAGACGACACGCACACTGAACTCACTGTGTCGACGGGATTGTCACAACACACTGTCCACTTTAATTAAGGAATGATAGATTTCCATGCTGGCGGTAACATCCAGCCACCATCACGATTAAAATTTGGGCGGCGCCCAATCTCAATTGCCTCGCGAATCTTGCGTGGCACATAACCTTTCTCCCGTACCAGCAATTTCGCCTTGTCGAACCGAATGAAATGTGACGCGCCTGTATCGCACGCATGTTCTGCTACCGCCGAGTTCCTAACATCCATCTTCTTCACGCTGCGTATGTGTTCCAGCAATCTCGTGGAGACGTTCCGCCCGGTTTCCCCTACGTACGCCTTACCACAATCACAGGGAATCTCGTAAACCCCCGGGCTACCCAGCGGGTCTCGGTCCTTAGGAGAGCGCAACATCTGCCTCATCTGAGAGTTCGAAATATGTCGCCCGTAGGGACATTGAATACGTGAGTTGAACCGTGTAACTGTTAGTATTATTTCAACATGTCTCACGAAAGTTTAAATTAGATTAGATTTTCGTCGAGAGCACAATAAAAGATAAAGTGAGAAAGGCACTCTCCATTTCTAAGACTTCCTAAATTTCCTAATCATGCCGAAGATAAACTCGGGTGTAAATTTCTCACCTGCTGAATAGGCATCGGCCCCTTATCCGAGTGACAGCTCCCATTGACGAGCGTTCCAATCTGCTTGTTGCCCCCGCTCCTGTGGAAGTAGGGCAAGTTGTCTTCCCATGACCAGCCCTCGGCCCCCGCATGGACCCAGTCCTCGTAGTCGGCGGCGTGGCCCCGGTGGTACATCATGCCGTTCAGCACGCTCGAGCCACCTGGAAACCCAATACCGTAAAAACTTGAGTTTTTTTACGATGGCATTCGAACCAGTTTTTAGAGAGGAACAAATGTTTGTCTGGGAGCAACTGCAGATAAAGGATATATATAGACATAAAAAATTGTCAAAGGCGGACGTCGCTGGCGACAGCCGAAACCATACTAATTGACACATGTAGTTGTAGACGTACGACGTCACAGTTTTCTAGTTGTACTACCACGTTGTATGCAAAATCAAGTAAATTGCCGTTTTCGCCGTGAAATACTGCGTTTGGGTGCATACTTACCTTACATTTATTTATGAGCTGTTTTTTTGCATGTTGCACTTTCCTCGCTACAGTGAGGTGAAAATTTTTGTGTCACACACGGGTGCAATAGTTATTTGTGCAACAAGAGAGCAAAGTTTGTTTTCCTGCGAGTGCTGATTTTGAGTCCTGAGGAAGCGAAAGATTCTAAAATTGAATCACGAGCGTAGCATGTTTGAATCTTGAGCGCAGCGAAGGACTCAAAAGCACGAGATGCAAATGCTTTGCTCTGGAGTAACACATACAACTTTTCACCTCAGCAGTGAGAACATATTCACATAAAAAAAAATATAGTATCACGTACCTATTCGTCTCAAGATTATTCAGGAAGAAAACTTAATTAGGCGTTCGTTACTGCTTGTTTTAACTTCTCAGCGCCGGCCGCGCCGTTAGTCAATACTAGAAAGGTGAGACAAGGCGCGAGAAACCAAAGGATATTTCAGTATCTATACGAGTGTCGCGTGACACTAACACATCACTAAAAACTAACCGTGTTATTGTTAAAAGTCACCGAGTTTACTAATATCTTCGAGATATTTTAGAAATATTTATCATCACAAAAGGGCACACATTAGCATATTACGTGTATCTGGCGTGCACAACAAAAACTAGCCCTAACTGTTTTTAAAATACTGCCTTCGTCACGTCACTGACTTCATTATATTTCCTAGTTAGATAGATAATTGATTTATCCTAGTAATTTTTATATTTAAAACCAATATCAATAATGCAAGAATGAAGAATAATATACCTAATATAATTTGAAACAAATTAACAGCGGGCATTTTTTTAAAGGGAGCCAATAATGCACGGCTCAATAATGTACAGCCTGATAATCCGCGTCCACTTTTTGTGGACTCGGATTATTGGGTCGTGCATTATCAGGGCGGACAAAAATCGCTTGTCATAAGCGAACTCTGACTTAGGTTGGTTAGGTTAAGGTTCGCTTGTGTCCCTCAGACCAGAAATAGACACCCCGCGCAGCGGGGTGGCGTCGACTCGCTGGAGATTATTAGTCCGCACAGATGACCGTCCCAATGTACATGGCTTATCAGGCTGTACATTATTTTGGCCGTGCATTATTATGGCTGTACATTAACCGGCACCTATTTTAAAAGGGGCGGGGCGCCGCGCTTGCGTTCGGAAACTGCATCTGTGGTATATGGACTTGAGATCTTTTATTTAAATATTTTTCAATTGAAAATTACTTTGTATAATTATTTTGGTAATTTATACTTGTTCATTTGATAGTTTTCGAACGTGTTACTTGTTTCGTGCTTTTTTGGGGGTCTACTTTGAAATACAATGGTCGAACTATGTCTGCCATTTTCTTTTTTCGTAATGGAATGAAAGGGACAGCGCTAATAAAGTTCAAATATTCTGAACTTCTAATATACCCCATACGACGAAATGTCAGTGCCTCGCATCAAAATTAAAAAGCTACTTTTTATACTCGTCGACCTTAATGTTTGAATTAAGACTTCGTACACCAAACTTAAATAACATACTTTTTACTATGGAGCTCCCAACTCAACATTTCATAACTGTTGAGACAACTAAAATGAAATGGAGCAATCACGTGGCGCCTATACTGAACTATAATGTATTTGACCAATAGGACGCCGTCATGAGAAAGTCAAAAGGTATTAGACATCAACGCACAAAAAAGAAAAAAGCCGTTGGTTGCACTTCGTTTTCAATAGATACCGGTTTGACTAGTAAAAAACAGTATTGTATACAATAGTTATACAATTAGCTTTTTAAGTCTCGTACCTTAATTAGGCCACTCAGCAAGCTTCGTGGCCTAAACGTGGTACTCGACTGAAAAAGCATACATTATATAACGATTTCATAAAATACTAATGTCTCACGGAGTGAGCAAAATCGCATTTTGCACACTGTTTTCACGCAGCACAATATGCTTGTTCGAGCTGCTGAGGTGAACATGTATTTTACTTCTCGTGTGTTGAAACACTCGCGGGTAAAATACAACTTTGCACATAAGAACTATATTCAATCTTAAGACGATATTAAAAATGCATATTTTAACTGAACTTTATAAAAGTTCACATCTTTATATGATTTTGATTCATCATCATCATCATCATATCAGCCGAAAGACGTCCACTGCTGGACATAGGCCTCCCCCAAAGAGTGCCAAAGTGACCGGTCCTGCGCCACCCGCATCAAGAGAAGGACCTATCTATACTCAATTACTCACCGAGAACCTTTCCCCTTGGTCACGTGCACCCTTTCCCGTCCTGATCGAGACAGTAGCCCGAGGGGACCGTCCGGTAACTCCAGTCGTAGCGCTCATCGTCCCAGAACGTGGGGTAGAAGGCGGGCACCCGCGATGCTATTGGTGCCTCGTCACCGGCCATCAAGAGGAGTACCTATCTATACTCAATTACTCACCGAGAACCTTTCCCCTTGGCCACGTGCACCCTTTCCCGCCCTGGTCGAGACAGTAGCCCGCGGGGACCGTCCGGTACCTCCAGTCGTAGCGCTCATCGTTCCAGAACGCGGGGTAGAAGGCGGGCACTCGCGATGCTATTGGGGCCTCGTCGCCGGCCTCCAAGAGAAGGACCTGTTGAGGATTGGATTTCAAAATTAGAATTTCATTTATTTTGTAATAAAGGGCATCATTATTGTAGAGCCAAAAAAAGCTACGGTAGCCTAGTGGTTCAGGGATGCGGCTGTCAAGCGGCGGTCGTGGGTTCGAATCCTGGCTCGTATCAATGATTTTTTCGGGACTTCCGTACAGAATATGGTAGCTTTTCGGTGAAGGAAAACATCGTGAGGAAACCGGTCTAATTCCAATAAGGTCTAGTTTTCGCTCTGGGTTGGAAGGTCAGATGGCAGTTGATTACGTAAAACTAGTGCCTGTGCCAAATCTTGGGATTAGGTGTCAAAGCGGACCCCGGGCTCATTAAGGACGCAACCGTGAATAACGCTAGGAGGATGATGATTATTGTAGAGCCAAAATCATCATAGTGCTTACTGATTAGCTTTCTGACTAATAACACAGAATAATTAATAGTACCTAAAGGTACAAAAGGTCCACTGCCCAAGTGATGACGTTAGCTGTATTTTTTTGTTATAGACAATCATAGAGTGAGATAGGGTTGTTAACGTACCACATACCTGGGGGCCTAGACAAGATTACAATCGACAAGCGCTAACGCCAATAGAAAACTAATAAAATGTATGGGAATGACAGATGTTAACGAAAAGTGTTTGGTCGGCATCTGTCATTCCCCTACAATTTATTATTTTCTATTGGCGTTAACGCTTGTCGATTGTAACCTGTAAGTATTGTCTACGGCCCCAGAACATCCAAAATGATAACATTTTTTTCTGACTGTCGTCTACGCAACACAGAACACACTATACCTACCATTTTTTTTTTTTTTTTTTTTTTAAGGTGTTTGTGCACTCTTCCATCTTAATATCTTCAGGTAGTTTGTTATACACCTTGGAATGGTTGGAATACTAATGTATTCTATCTTGCTGTTTACTCGATTTAATCTTCTTAATTTCAACTGCTTTTATACTACACTCTAAATGATCAAAGTAGCCCCATTTTTTTGCTTAAGTAACCCCGGTTTATACTTATCTCAATGTTCCCAACTACCCGCGCTCCCAATTTTAGCCCATGGCTGAAAAAAACAAGATAACTATATCTTCCCCGTGACAGCTCGTGACGTCAGCGTAACCTGCCTACGTCATCGGCATATTAATTTAGTCGTAATAAATCGTCCATTAATTAGTGAGGCGTTTTTAGAAATTTTCTGAACCCCCCCTGGTGAGATGTCGTGAGAATTGTTTCATCTTCGCCCCCTCTCGGGTAGAGTGTTAATGTGCCATGAGAACAAGCAAGCTGAGCATTTCAACTATGCGGAACAGGGGATAAATGGAACGTCTGACCTAGCGGCTAGATCACAATCTCAGGCCAAGGTGGGGCGCATTTAGAAACATTACCAGTGCATTGCGGCACACGCCTTTTTAGGGTTCCGTAGTCAACAAGGAACCCTTATAGTTTCGCCATGTCCATCATGTCCGTCTGTCCGTCCGTCCGTCCGTCTTCGGCTTAGCTCACTAATCATTACTACTAGAAAACTGTGATTCGGCATGGGTATATAAATCAATCACGCCGACAAAACAGTACAATAAAATCTTGAAAACAAAATGTTTTTAGGGTACCTCCCCTACACCTAAAGCGGGGATGTAACTATTTTTTCTCGTTAAACCCAATGGTGTGGGGTATCGTTGGATAGCTCGTACAAAAATATTAGTGTGTAAAAACAGTCTGCGGACCGATACCGAGAACGCAACACAGACCTCTAATGTGCCGGATCCAAGCGGTCGTGCAGCCCGTCAACGTCCCTTTCCGTCGTCGATTTAACTTTCAAAAGGCCGATTGGAATGATTTCTCAAACCGCATCGATAAGGACCTGGACGGACTGTTACCAATGGCTTCGGAATACGACAAATTCATAAAGATCATCCGAACCGTGTCGTGCCAATGTATACCAAGAGGATGTCGCACACACCATATTCCGGGACTCAATTCTACCTCAGCGGATCTCCTTAAGACCTACGAATCACTGTACTGCAATGACCCCTTCTCAGAGGAGACTATTTCGACCGGGGAAGAACTGATGCGGGAAATAGCGGCCAACCGAAGGGAAAAATGGTGCGAAGCTGTGACAAATACCGATATGACCCATAACAGCAAGAAAGCATGGTCAAACTTGCGCAAGTTCACAGGCGACCCACCTCCACCAACGAACCCAGGTCAGGTCTCAGCTAACCAGGTAGCAACGCAGCTTCTGCTCAATGGCAAATCTACTAGCCGTATGCCCAAACTGACACCAGCAACAGCTAACCAACAGGACTGCACTGATCTCAGTAAGCCCTTTACTCACCACGAACTTGAGATTGCCATGAAATCCCTAAAAAATGGTAAAGCTGCCGGCATTGATGATCTGACAGTGGAACAAATCAAGCATCTTGGGCCGAAAGCCAGGAACTGGCTCCTGGAATTATATAATGCCTGTCTGTCGTCGCTCAAAATACCAAAAGCATGGCGTAAGTCTAAAGTAATCGCACTTCTCAAGCCTGGAAAGGACCCCTCAGAGGCGAAGAGCTACCGTCCCATATCCCTTTTGTGCCACACCTATAAGCTTCTAGAGCGACTGCTCCTGAACCGGCTCGTCCCGATCGTTGAACCGCAGCTAATCCCAGAACAAGCGGGTTTCCGCCCGGGAAAGTCCTGCACGAGTCAAACGCAAAAGCTAACACAGCATATAGAGGACGGGTTCGAGCTCGGCATGATAACAGGCGTAGTCTTCGTGGATTTAACAGCTGCATATGACACAGTGAATATACAGCGGTTGCTGTCTAAGGTTGGCGGTATGACTGGAGACGCTGGGTTCATGAACATCCTCCGCGAGCTTCTCCACAACCGCAGATTCCAGGTCCACCTGCAAACGGAAAAAAGCCGCTGGCGCCCACAGAAAAATGGTCTCCCGCAAGGTAGTGTGCTTGCCCCGATGTTGTTTAACATATACACCAACGATCAGCCATCCCTGCACAAAACTCATCGGTTCGCGTACGCAGATGACCTAGCACTAGCGGCCCAAAGTAACAACTTCGAGGATACTGAGAGATCACTATCAAATGCCTTGGAGGGCCTCGCGAGATACTATAAGATGAACTGCCTGAAACCGAATCCCTTAAAAACTCTGACGTGCGCATTCCACCTACGAAACCGAGATGCAAACAGGCAGCTCAATGTTACCTGGAATGACGCTGCTATTGAACACTGTCCGTACCCGAGATATCTTGGAGTAACCCTTGATAGAACGCTGTCCTTTAAGAACCATTGTTTAAAAGCACATCAAAAGGTTGGCTCGCGTAATAGTCTGCTGAGGAAACTCACATCAACCCAGTGGGGCGCTTCCGCACACACACTCCGCACCACTGGCCTGGCGCTCTGCTATTCGGCGGGCGAATACGCGTGCCCGGTATGGCACCGCTCCGCCCACGCAGGACACGTTACCTCAGCACTCAACGACACCTGCCGTATAATAACCGGATGCCTCAAACCCACTCCGCTTAATAAGCTATACCCTCTGGCAGGAATTGCGCCGCCGGAGGCCCGCAGAGAGGTGTCGTGCAGCGTCGAAAAACTGAAGCAGGAACAAGACCCAAGGCACCCTCTCCACGGCCATAAATTGCCACCGTCCCGCCTAAAGAGTCGCAGAAGCTTTATGCGGTGCACCGCTGCTATCGAGAGTCCGCAGTCCCAGAAACGGCTCGCACACTGGCGAAATACTCGAGCCCCCCCTGAAGATTATGTTCGCCCCGCTGAGCAACTTCCCGCTGGGCATAATCAGCCATGGCCGATCTGGAAATCCTTAAATAGATTGCGTTCCCAGGTCGGTCGCAGTAAGGACAACTTGATGAAGTGGGGCGCCCTAAGTAGCTCAGACGCCTAGTGCCCATGTGGGATGGTTCCCCAGACGATGGAGCACATGTTGTCTTGCCCAGCGTGCCCGCACGCCTGCTCCAAGCAAGACCTTCGAGACGCAACAGACAGGGCGATAAGCGTCGCCACCTTCTGGTCCCGCACAGTCTGAAACCATCGACACGAGAAGAAGAACAAGTACATATAATGAATTTAAAAGGAAAACTATCACGGATAAGTAGGCATAAGTAGTTACCGAGTAATATTTTTTTTAGGGGAGGTCCCCTACACCTGAAGCGGGGATGTATTTTTTTTTTCCGGTAAACCCATGGTGTGGGGTGTCGTTGGATAGCTCGATCAAAAATATTATGGGTTTTTAAAACCATTTTTCAAATCAATGATTACTTTGCGAGATATTGGGCTTTAAAGCCGTAATTTTTGTTCGAGTCATGTGTCCCTCCCCCCTGCCGGCTAAATGGCTAATTTTATTATATTTATTTATTTATTTAAATCAGGCTAATACTGGGGATGCGGAAAAAATCGTGGCAGTAGCACATATACCTATAATGAATTTAAAATGAAAACTATCACGGCTAAGTAGGCATAACTAGTTACCGAGTAATAGTCGACCAACTTAAAATGTACTTAGAAAGGCCAACTTTCGTACAAATTTGGCCGACGGAGCCATTTAGTTGGCGCGCGCGTGCGCAAGAAAGACAAGGCAACTACGGAACCCTACACTGCGCGTGGCCCTACACGCACTTGGCCGATTCTTTGTATAACGACGCTACACGCGGAATACGTTCCGCGGAGCGAATCTCCGTCGACCTTAATTTAGCTGTTATTTTATTACTGGTCGGATATGCAAATGGCTAAGTTTTAAAGTCATTACCAAATGATTAATGATGAATCTCTAGGAATAGCACGTTAGAATTAGGCCAACACTAGCAGATCTATCTAGCAGGTGCTTCCACCAGGACTGAGCGAGCAGCGGAGCGGTGTATGAAGTAAAATCCACCAATTGCGTTGCTAACCTTGCTCACCGCCTGTCTTCCTATTGGAGGATTTTTCCTCGCATTCTGCACCGCTACGTCCAACAGCTCACTCTCTACTACTACTATGTACTCACCTTAATTAACGGCTCCATATTATAGCATGAAGTTATAAGTCATTACCATTGTTTTTTGATACCGCGTCGCTGCTCTTGGAGCACCATGAATGTAGAGGGCGCGTCAGCGAGCTTGTCTATTTTTCCTCTCTAGTGTGAGTACAAAGCAATACTCACACTGAACTTAGTATTCTCGCTGAGGCGACCAGCGACGACGGAACCGGCGGAGCCTCCACCGACGACCACAAAGTCGTAGTCGGTCCCGACCTCGACGGAGCGCACACGCCGGCAGGGGTCGTTGATTGCGCAACGCCCTTTGATGTACTTCTCTAGGAGCACCATGAACAGGACAGCCCCGCCGTACAAAGGCGCGTTAGCGAGCTCCGAAGGGGTGGCATCGAGCGGGCACTGGCATTTCTGTGGGGTTTTGTTGTATTAGTAATTCGTACTTTCACAACCGTGACAATTGTCACCTGACAACAACAATTCGCAACACATTTCTGGGTCTACAGGTAAAGATCGTTGCGTGCTCTATTATCATTACAAATCGACCCAGAAACGGCAAATTAATTTTCTAGTGTTTTTTTTTTCGATTACCTATCTATCTCCTCTATATTATAGTTAAAGCAATGACGCGTAGTTTCAGTGCCAGTGAGGCAACCGGATGGCTCGCGGTAGTTGAGCTCCCGTAGCCAGGCGCGGGACACTCCGCGATTTATGTTCATCGCTACAAGTACATGCCGGTGCCCCAACGTTGGGGAACCGGCATGTACTTGTAGCGATGAACGTCGACGTCGTCGTCGACGACGTCAGAGGGCCATAAATCTTAATGTTTTGGCTGAGAACAAAGCGCCTTTTGTAAAGATCAAAGGAGTGTCCCTTCTGTACTTGTACTATTATCTATTCTGTGCCGTAGCGTTGTGGAACCTCCCTGTGCAACCCGAAATGAGCCAACTTGATCTGGGGCGGAAATTGGAGGGGGGTGAAATTTAATATATTGTCGCCAGGTTCGGTTTTGGTTTTGCCGGACGCCGTGTATCCGGCATTTATCCAGACGGCCCGCGCCGCGGCGGACTTCATGCAAGACCAGACACACAACCACCAGGCAAATTCTAGCAAAAACTACTGAACCGATTTTGATGGCACTTTCTAATATTATAGTTTCGACCTCAGAATAGGACATAGCGCGTCCTTTTTTTAGATATAATTTCTTCATAGGGTGATAAGGTTGAAAAATTGTTTGGGGATTAATTTATTTTTTAAGATACAGACTTTAAACATCGTAAAAAACTTCCTTAATGACACAAGTAAAATAATTTCAGCGTTTTTGAAAATTCATCTTCTAAAGGGATTAAAACTTGCTTGAAAGCAGCTTGAAAGTTTGTTTGTAGAAATCCAGAGTGAATAACTCCATAATAGATGGCGCTACCGGTCTTATCCGATACTACTAAACGAGCAATATTTGTGTATAATAAACGTATATTTATGTGTAATTTGTAATCATGTAGGTACTTCCACACTCGCGGGTAAAATACAACTTTGCACCCTTGTATAACAAATAACTATTTCCATTTTACTGTATTTCGGTGGACATCTGGCTTTGTTATTAGCTATTATTATTAAGCTTTGTATTATTTTCCTGTAATGCTGTTGATGCCCCAAATAAATAAAAACAAAAACAATACCTACCTTTATAATAAGTTCGGCTTGCCGGCAACATAAAGGGAAAAATATTTTTTAGGAAAACATTTCAAAACAACAGTATCGCATTCTTCACAATAATAACATTACTTAGGGTGGTGGAACCAAAAGATGAACGGCACCCAATAGATGAACGTTTTGTCGAAAAATTTAAATTAAAAAATCACGACACATTTTACGCACTCGCGATATTTTTTTCCTAACGCGTCATCCCTTTGCCGAGGCTGGCATTTAAACTCCCAGGCAATTGCCACACACACGCCGCTGTGAACGATCGTCGCGTCGAGGCCAAAATCACCGTTTTACTTAAGATCTCTCAAATTTAAGCTCAAAATGACGTATAAAATTGAATAAAACGGCTACATGCATTGTTTTGCGTGATATAGATTCTTGATTGCATATTTATAGATATTTAGCGTTCAACGAATGGTTCCAACTTTGTGTACCTGAGCCAATAGATGAACGGCGTTCATCTACTGGGCAAGGTATAGTTTTTTCAAAGGCTGATATAAAATCTTATTGGAAACTACCTTTCCAAAATAATATAAACTAAAAGGTAGTTTAAATGAATCGTTACTTGACCTTTGATTTTTGAACCAAAAGTTGAATGTGACTATCCATTCGCAACACGGTTATTTTGAGTTGTGTTTTACTATGAAAAGCACCATCGTTCAACAAAGAACCTGTGCCCAGAAGATGAACGAATAAAATTAGTTCGTTCATCTTTTAGCTTCGATTCCAATGAGTGAACGCTTTGTTGATTTTAGTTCGTTCATTCCTTTGCTATCGTGCCTAATAGATGAACGAACTAAATTTATTCGTTCAAGTTTTAGGCAGGGGTTTGTACAATGAACACTTAATGACAAAGATACATAACATTTGGCAACTTTGCCCGGCATTTATATACCTTAATTTTATACCTACTTAGTGGGCAAATTTACAACATGGCCAAAGTTGGACGGCTGCATGGTCATTCGTTTTCTTCGGTCAACTATTGGAGCCAAAACGTTCACTTATTGTGCACAGCGTTCAACTTCTGGGCTAACAGGCATACTTTAACATAAAACCATTTAATAAAAAATACTGTATTGTAATATGAGGGGTTTAAATAGTCAAATCTAATCTCGACTATATCGGATAAAAAAATATAGTATGTACAAACTCGATTACAACTCCCACAAAAAAATCCCAAAGTTGCGATAGTCACTTAAACGTTAATCTTTTGGTTCCACCACCCTAGTTATAGTTTTTTTTTACTATAGGTACAGTCAGCATTAAAAGTAACTACGCAAACGAAGACGTCAAAAGTCGTTACTAAGGGAATAAGAGCTTTTGAATTTAGATGCTGCCTGTACAATCCGATGGAATTAACTCTGCACCTGGCGCTCAGTCAAATCTACGAACGAGAGGTGCGGAGTTAAATTCCATCGGGTTCTGCAATTCCGATTTAGGAAGGCATTTAGGTACTTACCTCGGGAGATAATAAAAACATCCTGACCACTGCTAGTCCACGGTGCGCGACAACTAAAATTCATGAAAACAAACACAAAAATCAAAAAAACAAAATCAAAGGGCACTTTTACAAGTCAAAATGTCTATCTATAGACTCCACCAATAGTATGAGTAGGTAGGGTAGACCGGGGACAATAGAAACACGTCATGATTGAAACAAGTCAAATTTCTAGAAAACTATAATATCTATACGCGACTGACGCAACACTCAGAACACGCGGTCTGCCATGTTTGAATCCTTGGCCAGTAGCGCTCGAGCGACGGTGCGAGATGGGAGTGTATACAAGCCAAATCAGTTTTTCGCGGTAAAAACCAAGTATTTGTGCTGTCGTATATTTTCTTATAACTTTGTGCGTGTGAGGGGACGGTAGAAACAACTTGCTTGTGGACGATTGAAACGTTTCAATCGTCCCCAAAAGTAACCGTCTTGAAAATATAAGGAGGTTCTGTATTCGATGCACATGTTTGTTAAATTATTAATGTTCACTATTATTTGTGTAGTTTTTGACCTTGTTTATAGATTATGGAAATATTACGTTTTTTTAGAATTCTCCACACTGCGTGTCATTGTTTTTTTTATTCGAGATTTTGTGAACATTTGTTTTTAACTGACGTCAAAAAAATTGAATTTATTTGAATTGGTATAGATTATGACAACAATAAATCTATTTTTACTAGATGCAAATTATTCGTCCGATTCATTCGGAAATACGGAAATATAAACTATTCACAATCTATCTCGAAACTACCACACACCTCTAGTATACCTTTATTATTGACTCCCAGATCCGCAACAACTACACCGAATCGAAGGTCAGACTTTAATTGGATCGTGGGTAATTGTTGAAAACACCAGACCTGCGTTGTCTAATTACTTGACATCGGGTATTTTTCGGTTTCGGTCGGAACAAATTGGAAACAAGAAACAATTTTCATTATATCAATATTCATTTATCAGACTGCGAAGTGCAATGTACGTCACCTGGCACGGCTATACTGAAGAACCAGCGTAAAATGAGACGCTATACCGATTTTATTTACTTTAATTTGATAACCCTAAAAGCGACACCCGTGATGACTTTAAAGAAAAACAATGTCAATAATGTCACTACGGGCGACATGTTCCGAACTCTTCGGAAGTTCTTCTTCAGGATGAGTGTTTTCGCGGCGGTGTCCCTTGAATCACGACAAGATTCAAGCGACACCGCCGCGAAAACACTCATCCTTAAGAAGAATTCCCGAAGAGTTCGAAACATGTCGCCCGTAGTGACATTTAATATGTGAGTTGAACCGTGTAATTATTAGTATTGTTTCAACACGTCTCACGAAAGTTTAAATTCGAAAAGCAATGTCCGCCATCTTGGAATTCAAAATGGACATCATTTCTAGAATCTGCACCCTCGAGAAGCCTGCCAATGTATGTTGTTTTTTTTAAAAAAACGCGCATATTCATTTACAACAAATGTTTCAATAATTTTAAATAATTCGACCACTTTTTGAAATATTTCTGACTATGAATTCGTATTTAGACCTCTCAGACATCGATTTTGAACATAACCGGATTTTTTCTCAACTAGCGATCCGCTCTGGCTTCGCACGGATACTATATGATACATATAAACCTTCTTCTTGAATCACTCTATATATTGAAGAAAACCGCATCAAAATCCGTTGCGTAGTTTTAAAGATCTAAGCATACATAGCATATACTATGTAGTGATAGTGATAGTGATAATCTTTCATAAAGTAAATACACGATCGACAGAAAAATGTTCGTCTAGTTTTGCATGTACTGCACAAATTATTCTAAGAAGCCGGTCACCGGCCGATCGCTGCGTAATCTTATAGTTGTATTTTGAACTTTAAGATCTATATGTTAAGGTCGACTTTTAATATATTATTTCAAAATGTACCAAAATATCTACTGGAATGTAATGATACGTTCATTCACTGGACGAATATACTGGGTCACAATATTATTGAAATAATTATGTTCATCGTGCTGTCGTGAGAGCACAGAACGTAGTCCTCTCGTCTCAGCGGAGCGATTGCGACTGACTCCGCCCGCGAACGGCAACAGAAGATATACCGAACCGCACGAAACACGCGACGGGAGAAAGGGTATCGCGCTAAATAAAAAAGGCCTATACGCCAAATACGTTTCACCTCAATAAGTCTGAAAAGGGACTACATAAAAATACCCCGCTAGTACTTTCATTAGGTAATGTGAAAAGCTATTATACACTCAACTTTTACTTAATTTATATGCACGGGAACCTCACACTATTGAAATTGAGTAAAAATAAGACATGTTTTGGCGGTTCTTTTCTATCGAGGCAATTTCGGTTTTGTATGGTTTTTTTCAGACGATTCAATTGCAAATATGATGTAGTTTTGGTATGTTCTTTTTCCTGGCATTCGCTTTAGTTTGTCATAGGTAAATATTCAATCTAAGAACCCCGATTTCGCGGAGCGCCCCCTCTTAAGGGGATGCCTTGATTTGAGTCGTACATGCCCCCTAGACAGAGATACGCTGATGCCTTCCGCCCACGAGAAAAAGAGATGTAACACTCTTGGGGAATCGCTGTTTTGGACAAATTTCGATAAATACGAGGGCTGATTGGAAAGTTCGCGGCCTGACCATTTAAAAAAAAAACTTTAATTTTTTTTTCTGACGCCATTTTGAACTGTCATTATTTAGTAGTCGTCCCGCGAAATTTTAATTGGAAAACATTATTTAAAATAGAAGTTACGTTTGATTTAAAATTACGTGTATACGGATTTTTCATAATGGACAGTTTGGAGCATCGTGCTGTAATTAAATATCTTCATAAAAAAGGATTGAGTTCGAAACAAATTTACGAAGATATGCAGTGTACATTGGGGCAATCCTGTCCATCATATACCATGATAAAAAAGTGGGCAGCTGAATTCAAGCGGGGACGAGTCAGTATCGCAGATGACCCTCGTCCTGGGAGGCCAACCACTGCAACCAATTCACATAATGTGGCAATTATATGCGAAATGATAATGAAAGACCGACGATTAAAGGTAAGAGAAATAGCTGACATCGTAGGCATCTCCTATGAAAGAACCCAAAACATTATAGTCAACGGATTAGGTTTTTCGAAGGTGTCGGCGAGATGAGTTCCAAAGCTCCTTTCAGTGGAATAAAAAATCACTCGTCTAACAATTTCACGCGACTGTCTAGACCTGTATGAAGCTGATCCTCAAGACTTTTTGGACAGATATGTTACTATGGATGAGACATGGGTCCATCACTACACGCCCGAGACTAAACAGCAATCGAAGCAGTGGGTTCGTGCTGGATCTCCGCGTCCCAAAAAGGCAAAGGCCATTTTGTCGGCGAATAAAGTCATGGCATCAGTCTTCTGGGACGCAAAGGGAGTAATAAATGGTTGACTATCTCCAGAAAGGTAACACTATAAATTCGGATTATTATTGCGAACTTTTACGCCGATTACGAGAGGTTCTGAAAGTAAAAAGACCTGGATTATTGACAAAAAAAGTTATCTTTCACCAGGACAATGCACGTGTGCACACGTCACTAAAATCGATGGCAGAAATTCGTAACTGTGGGTTTGAATTATTGCCCCACCCGCCTTATTCGCCCGATTTGGCACCGTCGGACTTTCACCTATTTCCAAATTTAAAAAAACACATGGGCGGTAAGAAATTTTCGACCAACGACGAGGTCCAAGCTGAAGTGGACACATATTTTGAAGGCCTGGAGGAAAGTTTCTTCAAAAGTGGTGTAACGGCTTTGGAATCCAGATGGATCAAGTGCAAAGATCTCGGCGGGGACTACGTAGAGAAATAAAAATATTTAAAAAATTCTTTGGATTTGATTTCATACTTAGGCCGTGAACTTTCCAATCACCCCTCGTACCTAACTTAGTGAAGGTTTATTAAAATTTCATAAAGTGAGATTTTAGATGAGATAAAACTTACTTGATTGTGTCGTAAAATAATGTAAGTATCGTTTGAGTAAGCTGAGTAAAAAAAGGAAAATACAGACCCAACTTTGGATTTTTTTTCTATCGAGGTAATTTTAAGCAATCATGTATCCATAAAATCAGATGAACAATTATATAGTCAAGAATCATATATCTGAAAATCAGACCTTATTGTTTCTTAATAAAGTCAGAACGGCGTTTCAAAGCACGCGATAATTTCCAATGCACCGCCTTAAGCAAAAAAAACACCCTACATAAAAAATATGAATTACTCGTGTTTTTCCAAAAAAATAAATATCACGCAGAGAGATGTCCGGCGGGAGCTGCGTCATTGAATGTTCGCAAGTCGAGTGGAACAGATGGCATACCTGCAGTGGTGCTTAAGAGGGGGCGTACCGCCAGGGAAAAATCAGAAATCACCCGCGCGCCCCGCCCCTGCCGCGCTGATGCATCTATTGCTGCCCCGCTCCTTCTCGCATAGTATATGCCCCGACAGTCAAGAGTTTCGAGAGCTATAACTGAAATATGACCTTCCGTTTTTTTACTAAATCACGTAAGGGTTGTTTTAGCATAATAATGTAAATTCGATTTAAATGTCTATATGAGCACCGATTTCTAGCCCAGACATAAAATTAAATGAAAAATGATTTATAATGTATAAAACTCATTATTTAATAAACGGAAAAAACATAGATGTGTCAGTACTTTATTGTTAAAAAAAAACTTCCGTATTAAAGGGAATACCATTACCTACACATTTTGTTGCTTCAAAAACAACCGGAGCTATAACTGAAATATGACCTGTTTTTTTACTAAATCACGTGAAGGTTGTAATTTAGCATAATAATGGCTAGTAAAAGCCTAAAGCAAAAAAAAGCTATAATCGAATTTAAACTTTTGTGAGATGTCTAAAATACTACTAATAAATCCACGGTTAAATTCACGTATTAAATGTGACGAGAGGCGACATGTACCTATTTTTACTGTTTTATATCTGTTGTGTTGTGCTGTCACGAATAAATATTTACTATTCTATTCTAAATGTCACTACGAGCGACATGTTTCGAACTCTTCGGCAGTTCTTCCCCGCCCGTAGTGGCATTTAATACTTACGTGAGTTGAACCGTGTAATTATTAGTATTCATTCAAAATGTCTCACGAAACTTTAAATTCGAAAAGCAATGTCCGCCATCTTGGAATTCAAAATGGACATAATTTCTAGAATCTGCACCCTCGAGAAGCCTGAAAATGTATGTTGTTCTTTAAAAAAAACGCGCATTTTTATTTACAACATATGTTTCAAACATTTTAAATAATGCGACCACTTTTTGAAATATTTCTGACTATGAATTCGTATTTAGACCTCTCAGACATCGATTTTGGACATAAGCGGATTTATTCTCAACTAGCGATCCGCTCCGGCTTCGCACGGATACTATATTATACACTAGCTTCTGCCCGCGATTCCGTCCGCGTGGAACTCGGTTATATCGTAGCTCCATACAAACTTTCACCCCCCACTTCATCTCCTTGGGGGATGATTTCCGGGATAAAAACTATCCTATGTCCTTCCTCAGGACTCAAACTATCTCTATATTACCAAATTTCATCCAAATAGGTACAGCGGTTTAAACGTGAAGAGGTAACAGACAGACACACTTTTGCATTTATAATATTACTAGCTTCTGCCCGCGACTCCGTCCGCGTGGAAATCGTTTATATCGCAGCTCCACACAAACTTCACCCCCCATTTCATCCCCTTAGGGGGTGATTTCCAGGATGAAAACTATCCTATGTCCTTCCCTGGGATTCAAACTATCGCCATACGAAATTTCATCGCAATCGGTTCAGCGGTTTAAGCGTGAAGAGGTAACAGACAGACAGACAGACACACTTTCGCATTTATAATATTAGTAAGGGGTTTAAAACGAAATTCAAGGGATGGAGGGAGACCAAGAAAATTTTATAGTAAGAGATTTGTAACTTCGCTCTTAGCCTGTATGTCAAAAGACTACAAAACTAATTTCAGTTTTTTGAAATTCATCCCCTATGGTGTTAAAGGGGGTTCAAAGTTTGTATGGAGAGAAAGACAATTTAGACTGCTTGAAATTGACTCCATAAGGGAGTTAAAAACATTCATCCCCTAAATGAGCTAAAAGGAGTTGGATGTTTGTACGGGGAACAAGACAATTTTTAAGTAAAGGATCTGTAACTTCGGTGAAAGACTAGGAAACTAATTACAACGTTTCTTAAAATCCATCCTGTAAGGAGGTTAAAAAAGGTTGGAAGTAGGTATGTATGAGGAACAAGTAAATTTTGAAGTTAAATCAAATCAAATCAAATCAAGTGTTTATTTGTTAAAACATAGGTACATTCTGGTTACAGTGGTCTTAGGATAAATGTTCGTTTCACTATGTTTTGCCTTTTGGCGTACAAAAACAATCTTATAATATAATGTAGATTCTATTATTAATAAATAAATAAATAAAACAATTCAGTTAAATCAATTAAAAAATATTAAATATATCATGTCAAAGTACAATGTTTAACTAAATTAGAAATACCTAAATAGAACAACTCTGTTATTACAATTCACAATAATTTCAAAATAATTCAAGATGTCAAGGTATAATATTAAATTAGATTAAAAATAAATACTTAGAACAATTCAAAATAATTAAATAACACATGTCAAAGTACACTTTATAAAATTTAATGTAATTTTTGATCTAGTAAATAAGAATTAAAATTTATCACATGTCAGGAAATCCCTAATCGAGTAGAAACATTTGGTAATAAGTATTTTTCAAAAAAATACGAATAGTAATATTGAGGCTTTTCTGCAGCGAGATCAGTGATTCGAAACATGATTAAGCAATTTTCGCTCGATAGAAAAAAATCACAAACATAAGTCTAAAATACACTTAATATATTCGTAAGAAATTATGCACAAAAGCTAAAAATATTAAAATTGCTTCTAAAAATCGGCAATATCATGTTTGAGAGAACTCAGTGATTACTTTTTTATTTATTTAAACGGTCAAAACTTAAAAATTAAAAAACATGATATCCGCGCTTCAGAGCACGCACTTCCATCTCACTTACGCTTACGCTCAGTGAGAGGGAGAGAAGACCATGAACCTACGGCGCCTTAATATCAACTGGCAATTTGTTAAAAATTTTGGTTGCGAGACAGAATACACTTTTACTCTTTAGCGCCGTGCTTGCGCACTCTGTGAATAGATTCTGGCCGTATCTGGTACCTAGACCTCAGAGATCGTTTTAAACAGTGCAGGGTTTGTTTTGACAAAGACAGCGGTTTCGAGTATATACAGGCAGGGCAACGTCAAGATTATCAACTCCTTGAAGTGCGGTTGACAACTGTCTGTTTGCTTGAGTCCGCAGATGGCTCTTATGCACCTCTTTTGGGCCTTAAAGACCGCCTCTCTGTTAGTAGAGTTTCCCCAGTACATGACGCCGTAGCGCAACGTTGATGCCACAAACCCGTGATACGCTGTCATGACAGCCTCAACACTAGCTTGCCTGGCAAGTTTGTATAGAGCATATGCAAACTGATTTAGCTTTCTACAAATTGCTTCAGTGTGTGGTTTCCATGACATCTTGCTATCGATATAAAGTCCTAGAAACTTGTTGTCATCAGCAGTTTCGATTTGAGTTCCTTTATAGCCGCACTTAATGGAAACAGTTGGTACGCGCTGACTAAAATGCATAATCTTTGTTTTATTTAAGTTAATCAATAAATTATTACTTTCAAGCCACTTGATGATACAAGATAGTGTATTGTTAATTTCGTATTCATAATTATCAATGTCTTTGTCCTTAATAATTACTGTACTGTCGTCTGCAAAAAGTACCATGGGGTGTTCAATACGTTGTGGGAGATCGTTAATATATAACAGGAATAAGAGTGGACCTAGAACGCTGCCCTGGGGGACTCCATATACAGTATTTCGTTCTTTAGACCTATAGGTTTGTGAAAAAGCAAACAAAGGGGACATTCAAGTGCGAAATGAAGAAACTGGTCAGACTTTTAGAAGAAACGTTGTGCATTTGAAGAAAGTGGAAGGTAAATGGGAGGTGATTGGAAAAGGAGAGGAGAACAAGGAGGCTGCTAGTAGCGAAGATTCGACTGAAAGTATTAATTTAGTTTTGCACAGTTACTGGTTACAGTTAGATGGTACTTTTGAATATGGTTATTTTAGTTAGGTTTTATTTGTTTATTCGGAAGAATTGTAGAAAAACAAATAAAGCAATGTTTCATTATTAATCTCAATGTTTCATTTATAATGAGAAATTGCCTTGTCAAGGTCCTTACAAATAATAGGTCTAAAATTATATAAGAAGGAAGGGATGTAGTGTATGTAGGTAAATAAGACCTAATATACACTACCGTCTCGGGCACACATGACGTGCAGAGTTTTGGCGGGAGCGAGTCTATGGTATATAGTCTATGCCCGGAGGTTTGGAGAGTAAGACGCGTGCGTGTGTGTGGGCGAGCCGGTGTAAAGATAAACAGTAAAATACGTGATTTATAGAATATTACACGTATATTTTTAAAGCACATAGCATATATAAGTATGTAGGTACTTACACATTTTGGTGAGCATTCGCGTTTGAATGGAATTGAAAATTAGTATTTGTACGTAAACTAACCAAAAAGTGAATTTTAGCTGTCTAGATTACATATTTACTTTGAATAGAACATACACTGTAGTACACATATTATATACTAGCTTCTGCCCGCGACTTCGTCCGCGTGGAACTCTTTTATATCGTAGCTCCTTATACAAACTTTATACTCTTATGTACTCGTTACAAATAATACGTACAGTCAGCGTCATATAGTTAGTAGCAGCCAAGGTAGCCAAATATTTCGGTACACGTCTTTATTACTGTAAGAATAAGGGTGTGTTACGATATATTTGGCTACTCTGGCTGCTACTAACTATATGACGCTGACTGTACGTTAAATTATATACTCGTATGTTAATCCAGGTCATACACTATATGTATACCAAAATTCATTTTAATCCGTTTTTGCGTGATTGAGGTCCAAACTTTAGCATCATAGGATCATAGCCTATTAGCGGCGGCTGCCAGTCGGAAACGATAACGCAGGTTAAGCAAAGATGACCGCCTGATGTTTGAGTGGGTGGTTAATATTTAATACTAGCTTCCGCCCGCGACTTCGTCTGCGTGGACCCGGGATAAAAACAATCCTATATTGTAATCCAGGCTATAAACTATCTTCGTGCAAAATTTCATCCAAATCAGTTAAGCCGTTTAAGCGTGATTGAGTAACAAACATCCAAACATCTAAACTTCGCATTTATAATATTAGTAAGTAATATAATATAAATGAATGCTTCTGTGCTTTGGAAGGCACGCTAAGCAGTTGATCCCGGCTGCTGTCTATGACAGTAGTCGTTAAGCCGAGTTAGAGGCCTTCGGGCGGCTTAAGAACTCCTAACAGTCGGGTTACCCTGCCAACTCACTTTATAAAGGGGGGACAACTGTTACTCGCGTCCGCAGGAGCTACCTACCACAACCCTGCACGTGTCCCCTGGCTAAAGAGTGATAAAACTGATAAACTATAAAGGCCAAAAATAATATATGTCATACGATTAAATAGTTTATGAATGAAGTTTATTCACGATTTTCGCTACGGTGATAGAATTGTGCTGAAGTTTACCAAGAAAGTGAAAATTTAATTGATAAAATAAGTATAAATAATCCTACTAATATTATAAATGCGAAAGTTTGGATGGTTGGATGTTTAGATGTTTAAGTAGATGTTTAGATATTTGGATGTTTGTTACTCAATGACGCTTAAACGGCTCAAGCAATTTAGATGAAATTTTATAAGTACGAAGATAGTGTCTAGCCTGGATTAAAATATAAGATAGCTTTATCCCGTGTGTTGGGATGTAAGTGGTCCACCAACAACAAACTACGGACCTGAAGCCAACCTCACCTGCACGTGGTCATCCTGCTGATTAACTAACGAGGCTCTGGCGCACCGCCTGATTCCCCTGCGGGGTTGAGAGGTCAGACGGCAGTCGCTCTTTGTAAAATCAGGAAATGTCAATTAAATATGCAAAGTCAAAGAAACAACTTGGGTATAACGGCTAGGGCGTCGCCGCATAACGACGCGCAGGCAAATCGCCCTACACCTGTGACAAGTGGATTAGGGCTACCGGGTCAAGTACGGGCCCGGCTAAAGACGTTAGTACCCAGAAAGCTCCGCTTTGCAAGTTGGAACATTGGAACGCTCACAGGACGCTGCGCTGAGTTAGCCGATGTGTTGACCAGACGCAGGGTACATGTTGCATTCTTACAAGAAACCCGTTGGAGGGGAAACAAGTCACGCGATATTGGCCGAGGATACAAGTTGATTTATTCGGGCTCCCCTTCAGGGAAGAGTGGGGTTGCTGTAGTACTGTGTGAAGAATTCCAAAACGGTCTTTTAGAGGTCGAAAGGATTGACGACAGGCTCTTGCGGGTAAAGGCCCTGGTTGAAGGTAATGTTACCAACCTTATCAGTGCCTATACTCCTCAAGTTGGTAGTCAAGAATCTGAAAAGGAGGCATTTTGGAATAAGTTTGAAGACCTACTACAGCGAATACCACGCTCCGAGTGTATAGTTGTGGGTGGAGATCTGAATGGCCACGTGGGTGAAATGTCGGGGGAGTTTGAACGTGTTCATGGTGGCTACGGCTACGGTCGTGCTAATGCAGAGGGGGACTCTATTCTCCAGACCTGCCTTCTAGCTGACCTAGCCATTGTCAACACATTCTTCCAAAAGAAACCTCAGCATCTTATCACCTACAAAAGCGGGCAGCACTGCACTCAGATCGACTATTTACTCGTAAGAAGATGCCAAATCGCTAAGGTATCAAACTGCAAAGTCATTCCTGGAGAAAGCCTCACGGCACAACACCGCATTCTGGTCATGGACTTGCTGGTAGTACCTAAAAAGAAAATACCCGAGCGACGCGTCGCTCGAACACGCTGGTGGCGTTTGAATGGACCATTTGAAAGTGACTTCCACAGAGCGGTGATGGACTTAGATCTAGATGCTGGCCCGGATGATTCAGTGGATGTATACTGGAATAGGATCGAAAAGGAAGTCACCAGTTTGGGGAAGCGATTGTTGGGTATTTCTAAGGGAGGCCGCGTCATCGACAAGGAGACGTGGTGGTGGGATGACTCAGTTCAGGGGGCTACTCTGGAGAAGAAGAAACGATTCAGAGAGTGGCAACAGTCTGAATCACCTGAAGACAAAGTCGCCTACCAGTCTGCCAAGTTTGCTGCAAAACGAGCCGTAGCTATAGCCAGGCATCGCAAGATGTCACCTTTGTACAATTACTTAGAAACAAAGGAGGGCCAGAAAACCATCTTTAAGATAGCTGCGGCTCGTGAGAAAGCCTCACAAGACATAACAAAATGTCTTTGCGTTAAAGACTCTAGCGGTAACCTGGTATGGGATGCGGTAAAAGTGAAAGAGAGATGGCGGGAGTACTTTCACGAGTTACTGAACACAGAACACGCAGTTAGTTCTTCTCCGCCAGAGTTGCCTTCAAACAGTGGGCTTGTATGCCCGATTACCAAACACGAGGTCCGCAAATGTCTTCGCGGCATGAAAAACCGGAAAGCTGTCGGTCCCGATGACTTACCAATAGAAGCGTGGAAAGCGATGAGCGATCATGGTGTTGACCTGCTGACTAACCTTTATAACCTCATACTGACCAGCCGACGGATGCCCGATTCCTGGAGATCGAGCGTCATATCTCCTATATACAAAGGCAAAGGTAGTGTACAGGACTGCGGAAGCTACCGAGGAATTAAAGTTATGTGTCACACTATGAAGCTCTTCGAACGCATTATCGACTCGAGACTAAGGCAAGAGTGCGCTGTCTCGGAATGTCAATATGGATTTCGGCCTGGGAGTGGCACGACTGATCCGATATTTGCCCTCAGAATTCTGACCGAAGCTTACAGGGACAAACGAAAGCCACTGTACATGGCATTTCTTGACCTGCAAAAGGCTTTCGATTGCATCCCACGTCAGATGATCTGGTGGGCACTGAAGGTGAAGAACGTGCCACAGGTCTATATTGACATCATCCAAGATATGTACCGCAACTCGGTTTCTCTAGTGAGGACCGCCGTTGGCGACACAAAACCCTTCCCTATTACAGTGGGTGTACACCAAGGCTCGGCCCTGAGTCCTTTTCTGTTTAGTGTGGTGCTTGACGCCGTCACGTCGGAAATACAAGATCCGCCGCCGTGGCTGCTCATGTATGCAGATGACATCGCATTAACAGACGAGGACAAACAGGCATTAGAGCATAAGGTGAACGAATGGAAGGGCTCGCTAGAGAGTGGCGGTCTAAAACTAAATGTCGCGAAGACCGAATACATGGCCTGCGGAAGTACGGATCCCGATCCTATTAAGATAGGTGACGAATTTGCCACGAAAAATGGCAAATTCAAGTACCTAGGATCAGTTCTGCATGAGTCCGGGACCATTGATCACGACATCCGAGCCCGAATCAGCGCGGTTTGGTCTAAATGGCGAGAGGTCACAGGAGTCATCTGCGATCGCAGAATACCACTTCGACTCAAAGGGCTAGTGTACAAGTGCGTCATACGACCAGTCCTATTATATGGCAGCGAGACGTGGCCAGTTCTTGGAAGGCACATTCAGCAGCTTCGCGTTACTGAAATGAAGATGTTGCGGTGGATGTGCGGCGTTACGCGTGCGGATCGCATTCGTAACGAGTACATCCGTGGCAGCCTCGGAGTTCGTGACGTAGCGGATAAGCTCCAGGAATGTCGCCTTCGTTGGTTCGGTCACGTCTCTCGCAGGCCATCTGACTACGTAGGGAACAAATGCCTTGACCTAGTCCTCGACGGCCCTCGACCCCGCGGCAGACCTAAGAAGCGATGGCTGGATGTCGTGAAGGCCGACATGAGCGAAAACGGGCTCACAAAAGAAGACGCCCAGGATCGTGCAAAGTGGAGGAAAGCGAGTAGGAAAGCGGACCCTGGCAAAGGCCGGGATAACGCTAGGTAGAAGAAGATAGCTTTATCCCGTGTCCACGCAAGCAACGACGACGAAACAACGACGCAACGAAGTCGCGGGCGGAAGCTTATATTAAAATAAGGGATAAAACTGGCCAAGATGGAGTCGGACTTTCGCAGCGGTGAAACGCGCCCGGTGCCTTTGGAAGTGTTGAAAGTCTTAAAACTAACGCAATTTCAGATCTTTGTTACAACGGATATTAACAATAATATATTTATGATTATGAGTCGCAAATCAATGAAGAAGAAACATTATTAATGCTTGATGTATAATGATAGCACCATCTAGCGAGCATAATTTTGATACAATTTCAGTTTGATAGAGGTCGCTGATGTTAGTTGTCGATTTGCGCCATCTACCGAGCTTAATTTTAGTAGGTCAATGTGACACTTGTCTATGGGGTTTTGAGTCCCACGCGGAACGATGGCCGACTTGAAAATGTAACCTCACGTTTTGGACAGCACACGGGTTGCGTGAGAGGAGTTGGTTAAATATTTGTTAGAATCTGTTTGGAAACCTTGTCTTGAGTTCATTACTATTTGTACGCGCTAGGCGCGAGTATGATATTAGTGTCGAATTGGGATCGCGCGAGGGAGTGAAGTTCCACGTGGCGTGCGGCGGGCCTCTGCAGGCCTACAGGCCTGAGGACCAAGCGGGCGAGATTAACTTGACCCTTGACTTTAACTGCTGACGTTTAACTGCCCGTCTTGACGCGGAACGCTGGCACACTCAGTAAGTTATCACTTTTGTCAATTTAGGATTACGTTATTTAAGTGGCTAGTTTTTAAGTTTGTTCATGTATGACCCACGCTACGTGAGGCGTCAAAGACCCCTAAGGGCGTTTTGAACATAAAATTGCCAATAAAAGCAGTTTCCGTTATACCTACATTTGCCACTAAATTTGGGCAGAGTCTCCATTTGGTGAAATACTCGTTAAGAGTTTCTAGATCTTGCGTCAGCACCATTTCCCCGGTTTCGAAGTTCTTAGTTTGGGCTGTGTGCGGAAGCTGCTTCACTACTTTGTAAGGACCTCAATCAAGAATCAAGCTTACCCTTACTCTGTGAACACTTATTAACAAATACAGTCATCTACAGCGTAACAAGGTGGTACTTTTCTTGTTTTGTTAATGTTCTCATCTTGTTGCCTTTGATTAGCTGCTAGCAACGTAGAAGCTCTTTGTCGTTTTAATACAACCATAGCTTCTCGGTTTGGATTTTCGTCTTCTAAAGCCACGTCTCTCACCATCGCTCTTATAATTGGAGTGGTTGCTTCAATTCCCACCAAAAGCTACAATGCTGAAGTTTTTGTAGTAGCATGCTTAGTAATGTTCAGAGTTAGCTGAATCTTCCACAAGCAGTTAGACCATTCGGCGCCTTTGTTGTTGACTTCGATTCGTAGCATGTTTAGAACAGTTCTATCGTTCAACCTGTCCATTTTCGTGGTGCATTTGTGGTGTAACAAAGTGAGTAAGTAGCACACCCCAATGAAGTGACCCAGTCTTGAAACCCCGCGCTTTCAAACAATCGTCCACGATCTGTGATTATTAAAGAAGGGGCACCGAATAGAGAGATTGCATTTGAAAATACGCGCTTCAATTCCTCTGTGTCTTGTCTATACAGGGAATACAACAAACAGTATTTAGAGAAAGCATCGACTATTATCAAAATGTAAATGTAAATTTGTTAGGGGACCTGGCACATCCATATGTACAGTTGAAAATGGACTTTCAGGCTTTGTCTCTATTGGTTGATTAGGTGATTTTGGAACTTTTTTTTTTGTGATAAACAAACAACACAGTGAGGTATGTACTTTTTTACAAATTGTCTTAAACTGGGAAACCAAAAATGGCGAAGTATCAAATCAATAGTCTTATCAATCCCAATATGACCATAATCAGCATGAAAAACGCGCAATAAACTGAGCCTGTGACCTTTAGGAATGAAACAAACGTAATCGGCGTGTATTTTCACCCGTAGGACTGTATTTGTAATACAACAACCCGTTTCGAACCTCATATCGAGAGGAATCTAATTGACCATCCTTTAACTTTTCGATAAAATCTTGTGTCTCTGTGTCAGCTTTTTGTACGATTTGAGCCCAATTGTTCGGCTTCCGGATATGACAAACGTTTATTGGGTTCCAGCTAAGGAAATCAGCATGTTACATCAATAATGCCTTTTCTATATTCAATTTTGAGGTTAAAATCTTGTAATTAAACCCACCAACGTGCTACCCGAGGCACGAGATCCTTTTTAGTTTCAGTTAGCTTAAGTGAATTACAGTCCGTTACTATTTCAAAATCAGTGCCTATAAGATAATAACGAAATTAGTGTTGCAATGCCTTTACAATTGCCAACGTTTCCAACTCTTAGCTGTGATAACGAGATTCAGCATCTTGAGTAGCCCGACTAAAATATGCAACTACACGTTTTTGTTTCGTTTCATGTTCTTGCATGAGAATAGGACCATATCCAGATGAACTTGCATCTGTATGTAATTCCGTGGGCAATTAAGGATCAAATATAGTACGAACAGAATCATTTGTGAGACAAGAAATTAAGTAATCTCTAGCTGATTCTTGTTTACTGCCCCACGCGAAGGGTACTCCTTTTTTTGTTAACATGGCAATGGGAGCCGTTTTAACTGCATAATTTGCAATGTACCGTCTGAAATATCCTGCCAACCCTAAAAATTGTCGCATTACTTGGTTTTCTTGATTTTACGAGAGTTCTATCTTTTTAGGGCTCGGCCGTACCTGACCCTGACTAATTAACCTGCCCAAATACTCAACTGTGGTATCAAGGAAATTACATTTTTTTTTAAATTGATTGAGAATCCAGTGTATCTAACACTTGACGTAGTATATTTAAACCTTCATCAATAGATTCAGACAATATTAAAACATCGTCAAATGTAATGTAAATCAATACTTTACCGGTTTCCACTAGATTCTGCAATGTTTTAGATATCATTATTTGATATATAAGTGGAGCAGTTGAGAGTCCAAAGGCATGTTGAGTGACCTTCTGGAGTCACATTAGAACCCACCAAAATAGGAGAATTTATGCATTCAGCAGATCAACTTCGAGTGAAATGTCTGGAAATTTAATTACTACCGTTATGTAAGAAGTACTTTCAATTTCCTGACTACCTATGCCACGCATATGACGATAACAAAGGATCCTATTGTTATTTAAATGCTTCAAAACTGACTGAAATTAAAGAAATATCCAAGCCACTGTCTATGAGTACATCTACTGGTATATTGCCAATTATTGCCAGTATTACATTGCTGTGTGTACTTAACCTCATCAATTTATTTCAATCATTTACATTATTGGTGGTCTGCCTGTTTGCGTCTGATTTTTATTTTAAGAAACATTTTTCCACTACATGACCTGGTTTTTTGCAAAATGTACTTTTGCCTTAATGTCATATGTTGCGTTTGAAGTCGAAGGTTCAACTCTCATATTTTTCGGACAATATATTCTCTTATAGCCAATACCATTACATGATTGACATCTAATATCCACCTTGGTAAATTTATGTGACTTGTGATTTTGATTGTTACTGTCATTTAAAGTCCGGAAATTTTGGTTACGAGTGATTTCGATTTTTGGTTTTTGGTAAACAGACGAAAATTCTACTATCTGCTTGGGCTCTAATTTTGCATTCATTGCTGCCGCTTTAACCTGTGGATCAGCAATTCCACGAATAACAATCGCACTTTTTAAATCGCCGGGAAGACTTTTAACAATATTTAAAAGTAACAACGATTGTGGTGCATATTCAGCATAAGTTGTAAATTTATTTGAGTCGCTACACATTACTTACATCAAAGAAAATACTTGAGACATCAATGTTACGCGGACATAGAGATCGAAATTCGGATTTGAAATTGCGATCATTGGACACCCAATTATGCAGCCAGGTTCGTGCATCGACACGTAAACAATTACCGACTCGAGAAAGACACTCATTATCATCCCAGTTGTTTAATTTACGACCTTGATCGACTTCTGCGCACCAAGCGTCAAAATCATGTACCTACTGAAGGGTCAAAGCATGAAATGAAAAACTTCGAGGATGACATTGTTTGAACGAGGGATGATAATGCGTTGGCTATCTTGTTAGCTATATCGTCACTATCACTTTTATCCAGTTTTGAACACGCGTCCGTATTGTGTGCATTGTAACTGGCCGTTAGTCACACCGTCTTGATCGGCATGGTTGGCATATCAAGAATCGGTAACGCATTCGGTAGCGTACTCGGTCCCGGTACCGGCGGCGTAATAGACCCGGGCGTTGGACGTGGTGGTATATCTGAGCCAGGAGTAGAAAGATGGCCTTCAATTGCCTCTAGACGTCCTAAAATCGTGTCATATAAACGAGCACGACGACTGCTCCTTCCACGCAAACTTTCACAACGTCACTGATCACTAGTACTTTCCCGTCGTTTGCAATTGCGACTGCGGGAACGACTGCGAGAGTGACTACTACTGTAACGACGTCGAGATTATTTTCGTCTGTGACGTCCTGACATTTTTAACGAACGTTGTATAACGGTGTAACAAAATAGAATTTACTCAATGTTTACACTGTAACCAAACAGAATGCGTAAGTATGTCAGTAGCCCAAAGGAGCCCCAAACCCCAAAACAATGGTCCAATGTTCAGAACAACTAACTTAACAAAGTAACAGCTCTAATGTAAACAAAACTAGAGACGCTGCGCCGGCACGCGGCACGCCCGATCCAATAATAACCTACTTCTTAAAGTTACGTTTAGAAGTCACTTTTATAAAACTACGGGTGTCCCATAAGTGGCACGTCACAGTGACACCGGAGGTAGGTCAGCTAAAGAGGGACCTAACCAGCCTAACATGACCCCAGTAAAAGTTGCATGGTTTTCGAGTTATTACCAAATTACGTTTTTTAGTGAATTTTCACCTTTTTTAACATTATCAGGGTCAGAATTCTGCTGGAAAGCTCTCGAAGCTTATTTTTTTTGTTGTAATGGAATCTTAAATGGTTATTTAAGATGACATGAGTATGATTCTGTCAAAAAGTTATGTGGATTTCCGTAAAATAATGGATAAATCTTGATTTCAATTGCTAGCAAAACGAGAACTTCGACTTTGGACACCTGCTGTGAAAAAAAAATCCTTGAAACAAAACGAGCAAGTAACATCAAAAAATTGGGCATGTTATGCAGATTTAGAAATGGTACAATACACGAATCTTATGCCCATAAAACTAGGTAATTTTCATCATTTTACCGATGCCCTACTTAACTAAGTTGAAACTAGGAACCCCGCTAGCCGTCCCTATTAGGTAAAAATTCGTCCTCTTTTACCTGAGAGCGACTTATTGCCAGGTCCACGAGAGGAAAAGAGATAGAAACAATGTTTATTACCCTTTTGAAGGACATCGTTCGCTTCGACTCTGGCACACGTGTCGATTTCTACCTGAACCCCCACATAATGAGCTTTGTTCTGTCTCTCTTTATCTACTTGGTAAAGAAAGGGATGGATAGAGTGCTTTGTTCGATCATGTAGCACGAGCAGCGATGGCCCTGCAAACCAAATCAGTTCGTTACCTTGCGTTTCGTGCGATCTTCGTGTTCTCCGTGTCTCTGTTTTCGTGTGTTCCTTAACTAAAATCGACTTGGCATTTCTCTGGACTCTGATTTACTCTTTATTTGTGGAATAAAGTGACAACTCGGCACTCTATCGGACACTGATTTGTGTATGCAACCATGGCGAATCACAATCTCCAGTTTACTCATAGTGAGTACGCTGACATGCATTTAACGTAATTTGGTAATAACTGACCGGTGACATCAATATAAATATAGCTCATAAAGATAATGAGCAAACATCGGAACGTGTAAACAGACTCAATTATTTAAATTTGTTGGCAATGCATGGTATACTTCCAGGTCACGCATTGCCCACAAGAGACAAAGCATGCCTTGACCATTTTATGCTCAAACTTGAACCTGATCACTTGAAACCTGATATCCTAGTTTTAGACACAACCATTACAGACCACGCTATGATACTACTCAAAATAAATAGAATAAGCTACCAAAAAATTTGTCAAAAAACTAAAACTTCCATAAATTTCGAAAAAGCAAAAAGTAGTCTCTCCAATGATAATATACTAGAATTATATAAGCTAACTGATCCTAATATCCTCGCTGATGCCTTGATAAACAAAATAAAAAAATGTCTCATAGAAAATACAATTATTACTTTAGTCCCTAGAAATAATCGTATTCTCAAGCCCTGGATTACAGTGGGGATCCTGCGCTGTATAAAAAATAGAAATAATATGCAAAAAAGTCTTCGTTCAAGTCCGGACAACAGTACTTTAAAAATTACCTACAAGCGATACCGAAATTTCTGCAATGGTCTGATTAAAAAACTAAAACGGCAATATCAAAAAGAACATTTAACAAAATCTAGTGGTAACACTAAAACACTATGGAAAGCTATAAATAACATAACTAACCGAAAATTAAAAAGAACAGAATGCAATGAACTACTAGATCTCAGAAGTTCTCCGGCTGATTCTGTAAATGCTATTAATCATTATTTTGCTAACATTGGCAAGTCTTTGGCTGAGGACATCACATTTAGTAACCACTCTCCAGAAAACACCTCAGGCAACAATATGTTGTCCTCGTCGTCTAGTCTAAATTCTCTTGTTTTATTCGAAACTGATCCCAAAGAGGTTTTTAATATCTTATGTAACTTAAAATCTGGTAGTGCTCCTGGCTGGGATAAAATTCCAACACAATTTTTGAAACTGGCGAGCGGTATTGTAGTTCCAATAATATCACATTTAGCAAACATGTGCTTCAGGCTGGGGATCTTTCCAGATCCCTTCAAACAAGCAATTATAACTCCGGTGTAATGGGGACAGAAACGATATATCGAACTACAGACCAATTTCCGTACTACCCGCGATTTCTAAAATATTAGAAAAATTGATCAATATTAGACTTGTTAATTACTTGAATAAATTCAAATTACTATCCAATTCCCAATTTGGTTTTAGGCGGGGTCTTTCCACCGAGGACGCAGTTGCGGCCCTTTCAGCTTCAATTGTAGACAATGTAGATTAAAACAAAAAATGTATCACAGTATTCTTGGACCTTAAAAAAGCTTTCGATACCGTGTCTGTCCCCATAATTGTAAATACACTAGAGAAGGCTGGTATTAGAGGTGTCCCTTTATCTCTTTACAAATCTTACCTCGAAAACCAAATCAAAAATTTTTCAGGAGAGCCAAAAAACGGTTTTGTTACGAGAAAAAAAATCGAAACTTTTTTGTTCCTTTACACAATAATATGCTCGTCAGTGATTTTTTTACATCTTTTTAAGCTCTTTTATATCATGTAACTAGATTTAAGACGCGGTTCTTAATTAAAAAGTTGTGCGTCCCTTACGCCAAAAAAAAAAACCATTTTTGAATACACCTGTCCCTTACTTCACAATGTTGCCGTTTAACAAATATGACAAAAGGTCGTATCGTACAAAAAAATCTTTCTAAATGTCAATTTGGCGTAAAAAATAGCCATGTCTCAGCTATGTAACTAGTTACTTGCACTGGGGATTTGCTGATATTGCATTGAGGATTACAAGAAATTTGTATGAATAAACTTAGTGAGATCAAAACTCTCCAATTGCAATGTTAAATGCTGCTTAATGAATAAAAGGAAACAAACAAAAATAGTCACGACAACTTAACGTGAAATAAATAGACTACTTAAACAGGAAATAAATACTCGGTATTAATCATTCATTGTGTCGTTCAATTCGTTCTTTATGTCTTAAAAGCTACTTCACGAGCCCATGCAATAGTTACAAAATTATCAATTTTTCCGCAGCTCCTGACCAAACGTGCATTTAAAGCCCCTCTCCCTAATTATAGAACATTATTCGCAAAACGCTCACCTGACTATATGCATCGGCGAATTTACAATAAGATTTGCGAAGTTGTAGAGATTCAACATTACTCTATTGGTAACGCTATGGCGGTATATGTAGGTATAATGCTTGTTATTACTCTCTTCTTTTGAGTTCATTCTGATTTCCTGAATAACTTCATATTGTTTTACGAATTGCACTCCAGGGTCCCAAGATTCAGGCACAGCCTAGTTTGGGGTCCGCCAGGCATCATTTTATATGTAAAGTAAACATGTGTATTGTTAAGCAAATAAATGATTTTTGATTTCATTTGATTTTTGATTGTCACCGAGCTCATCATCATCCTCCTCCTCGTCTGTGTCTGCTAAAGTCGCTATATTTTTTTCTTAAGGGGCTCCCATACGCCAATGACCTTCGATCTGAATCCCTTAGTTTTCTAATGTTTTTTATAGCTTATTTTATTAACAACAACGGCTTTAAGCAATATAGTTTCTCATATTTAGTTCAAAGTTCATTGTTTTCGAGATATTTGGCATCAAAGTTGAACAATTTTAGGCTAAATAACTGGTTTTCTGGCCATAACTTTTGTGTTAATTGGTTTAAAATGAAAACCCTGGACCAGTTTTTAGAGACGTCACAGACGAACCCAAATATGTAGATTTCGTACATGTTAGATCTTTCACGTCAATATAGATACGAAATAAGTGTTTCTTTAGACAATGTTTTAAAAAATTATACAAAATTAATTATTCATTTGTTTTAAAATCCGGTGGACGGAAATGGAGATAAAAGATTGAAGAACCGATAACCGTTTGATTTATAATTCTATCTGTAGTGCAAAAGTAGGAGATACGATTCAAAACTTGTCAAAAATCGATGAAAACCTCGGGTAGCCCCTTAATAATAAGGCAGCGACATATATTATGCTAAATGAAAACGTTTCGGTATCGTACCGTTGTCACATTTTTCTTTAATTCAAATATTTTTGGTAAGCAATTTTCAATTATTCTTCGTACAGAAGTTTAATATCCGGCTGCTTATCCATAGAAAATTCCAAATTCTCCCTCTTCCTTTCCCTTTGTCCTTTTCAGTTACGAGTAGATCCTTAATACTTGTAGACGCCGGCTTGCACGCTTGGACTCTACCTTTCCCTTAGAAACTTTCCCACGTCCCTAATTTAGACTGCTCTTTAGTGCTTCTTAATGATTTATGGTCGAATTCTTCTTTTGTCTTGGTCTTTTGTTCCTATTCCTTTACCCTTTCCGGATTTGAATCCTTATTACTCGTAGACGCCTGCTTGAGTTCTTCCTTGTTCTTCTTATTTTTTCCTCTGGTATTTCCAGATCTATCCCCATTTCTCGTTGACGCATGCTCGAAGTTTTTATTTTCGTAGCGGTATTTCGTGTCATTCCTTTTTCTCAGATTTTAGCAATGGTGTTGTCCCTTTAATTGTTATATGTTGAGACTAGCGTTAGAGTTAGTAAACTCTAGTAAAATTCCATGGCAAATTAGGGTGTCAGACTTCGACTATTAGATAAAATAAAACTGTTTTGGCGTAACGGACAGTCCTGTGTGAATTCGGGGATGTAGAAGGATGTATCGTATCGAACATAAAATGAGAAATACGACAAAATGCATCAATTATGGTATATGTGCAAAATGCTGTAACGTACATCAAGTGAGCGTTACGACAAAATGCATCAATGATTGTATATGCGCAAAATGCTGTAACGTACATAAAGTGAGCGTTACGACAAAATGCATCAATGATTGTATATGTGCAAAATGCTGTAACATACATCAAGTGAGCGTTACGACAAAATGCATCAATGATTGTATATGCGCAAAATGCTGTAACGTACATAAAGTGAGCGTTACGACAAAATGCATCAATGATGGTATATGTGCAAAATGCTGTAACGTACATCAAGTGAGCGTTACGACAAATTGCATCAATGATTTGTATATGCGCAAAATGCTGTAACGTACATTAAGTGGGCGTTACGACAAATTGCATCAATGATTTGTATATGCGCAAAATGCTGTAACGTACATAAAGTGAGAGTTACGTCAAAATGTGCCACAGATATTTTTTATTTTAGTGGATACAGCAAAATGTATTGCAAAAACGGGTTCTGGTGCAACTTTTTTCATTGTCGTAACGGACACTTTTTTAAAGCTATCGAGACGTTATTTACACCAATCGATAGAGAAAAAAAAACTGAATATAACTGCATTCATAACTCATTTTCGCCAATTTGTCCCTTACGCCCTTTGAACCTACGGTAGTCGATATAATAAAGAGCGAACTCCCATCTTAAAGGCCGGCAACGCACTCACAACACCTCTGGTGTTGCAAGTGTCCATGGGCGGCGGTAATCGCTTACCATCAGGTGATCCGTCTGCTCGTTTGCCTCCTATATCATAAAAAAAAAAAAAAAAAAAAAAATATTTCGACATTGTGAGCAAAGCATCAGGCAGTTGCTGAAAAGAGATCCTCGTAACGTAACGTTGAAAATATCACGATTGAAAAGCGTCGTGTTGGAATAAACTTTCGTGACAGAACCCTTCATATTATTAAATGGCCTGCATTTTGACATATTATTATTTATTATTTATTTTTTATTTTTTTTCCATAGCTCCGTTACAGTCAGGACTGGTTTACCTTTTCCCAGCCTAACCTGGTTAGACCCAATTAGATCCCAGAATATGTCGGCACCTAGTAATAAATCGACGTCAGCCGGAGAATAAAACTTTCGGTCTGCTAGGAATATATTATTCGGTATGTTAAGTTGTGCTTGCACCTTCAACGAAGGAAGCTTGTCAGTGACAGTTGGTACTATATAGCACCTCACTGAACCTTTGAAAGGTGTGTGTAATGAGCTTAACTCGAGGTCACAGTATGCATTTATCTTCAATAAGGCGTTGTTTATACCCGAAACAGAGCGATTTACCTTGGTTATATTGCAGCCGATCTTTTGCTTTGCCTTTTCAGTTAAAAATGACGATTGAATGCCGCTGTCAAGTAACGCGCGTAAAACGAACCTACCGCAGTTGGTTGCAACCTCAACAAGCGCAGTGGGAAGCAAAACTTGTTGGCAGTCGGCCGCTGTCATCGTGACACTAGTATTTGATAAAATTGCTAATTCAGGTTCAACAGCTGCGCCTGAAGACGAAGGAGCTGCTGACGTCTGTGGACGCTGGTTGTTGTTTGGAGCAGCAGCTGCTTCCTCTTCATTATGTTGCTGGTCAGGCATTTGTTTATGCAGTAAAGTACTGTGCCTTTTTCTACAGATCCTACACCCACTGGCGCGGCACCGATACGTAATATGGCCTGGGAGCAAACAATTTTTGCATAATCTCCACTGGATGACTTTCAGGTAGCGCTCATCCACGGAAAGAGAATTAAATTTCGTACAATCGATTAGCCTGTGATTTTGTTGGCAAGTCACGCACGGATATGATGCTACATTAGCCGAAGATGACGATGGCAGGTCTGAAGCAATAAAGCTTTGGTTTTGGAAACGTTTTGACGGTTATTTTGTGTATACACTTCAGCTTGACGTTTGTCGTTTCGCATACCAAAAACCGTTTCCAAAACGTCAGCTCTATTGCGCAAAAATTTATAAAATTCCTTCAATGACGGAGAAGCAATGTCACTTCAGAACTCTTCCCACCGTCTAGCGGTAGGTAGTGCTGTCCAGCTTTGATGAGGCCATATATATAATTAATGTATACCACTTGTCCGTGGGTTCCCCGAGAGAATTGAGCGCCTGCAAGTTTTTAGATAAGTTGTCAATTAATTGACGTATGCCCCAAAGAGTATAATAAGTATATTTATGTAAAGAGTGGCAACACCAAGAAATTACTGGTCCCACAGCCGCCTAGTAGGAAGTGGTCGAACTACTCTGACGCACGCATGCGTGCAGCGTGCACGCTTCACATACACACTAACGCACACACACATATTCACGCACCACGCACACACGTAAACAAGTTTTATTCTCTGTTTTGATTGTGAAGCCTACAATGCGACTACCAAAGTTAGGAAGAAAACGTTTCTAAAACATGATATAAATCACATTTTAGTTACCTAAGTACGCTTCCTTTCATACTTTGCTAGTCATATTGTAGGTTTCAAAATAATCCCACAACTAAGTATGAAATGGATCTGAAAAGTGAAACATGCAACATTCATAAAAGTATTTATTCAACTTAACAAATAACAAATTACGTAACAAGAACTTAACAAAGCACAACCTTTTTAACAAAAAACACGAGACAAAGACGAGATTTAGCTTCAAAACATGAGATTAAATCTCCTAGACCAGATTTAACAAATCCACGTACAGCCGATCTACACTGCATATTACACAACCTCAAACTATTGTCTGCACACATAATACCTAGATATTATTTTTATAAATAGATACTGTGGCTAAAACTATTCTTGATTTTATTTAAATATGATTTAAATGTGTTTTCATTCAATGTTTTTATAGACAATACATTGACATTTATTTACTGACTGACACGTAGGTATGTATACTTCATCTAAAACCACAAAGGCCGAACAACAAACACAATTCCATATTAATGAGATATTTGTTCATGTTCAGTTAAATAAAATGGATACTTAATAAGTTCTATCTCAAAACATAAAAATATATTTTATTTCATTTCAAAATCTTAAAATTTATTGTCGTGGGTCTATTGTACTGACATCTATTTCCATTTTCTGTCAACAACATTAAATACAGCGATCCGCTTCGCCAGAGATGTCACTACTTTCCATACAATAAATCGGCGTGTCGCCTCTTTTCTAAGTTTCCAGCCCCTGGTATGCCCATTTATCGCTTTCCCTCAATAAAGGCTCTATACCCAAAAGGCTTTTAAGATGTTGATTAATCAACAGACGTTTGTTGTCGTACCTTTCGCACAAAAGCGACCAGGCGATAGCATAAGGTTCAGCTGAGACGGATACAGATTTAATGACAAGACTGGCATCACCTTCAAGATAGGATTTAAGGTAGTGATATTTGCATATGTCATCAACATCTTCATTATTGTGGATTAAAGACAGATAAAGGTCCCTAAACTCCAACCATTTATCTGCCTTTCCGTCAAAAGGAGGAAGACGTAGCTGAGGGGCAGCTTGACATTTTTCAAACCTGCGTGCTGGCGACTGCTATAGAATTCGTCCCCTTGACGGTGTTCCTCCTTAAAGGCGGCAATAAAATCTTGTGCCTGAGCCATTAAACTGAAAAAGACGTTTTCTGTATCCTCTCGCTGGTTCTGTTCGTCTAGAGAACTATCTTGCAATTCAATGTTCGACTGAATTTCCTCGAAAACATTGTACGATTCTTGAATTTTAGATAATCTTAACGCGCATTCATTAACCAATACTTGTGTTGGTTTCTGCTGTTCCAACAACAGCGAATACTCCAGGCAAAATACGGTTTTGAAAAACATTAATTTATAATAGCGTTTTTTTTGTTGATTTCATTTGAAAATGTTATTCTAAGATGATTTAGTCAAGAATCCGACAAACTTTCCACCCGGAAGTAATTATGTAGATTTAAATGAAGCATGCATTATCTTTTTTTGTACGATTTATCTTGAATATTATAGAGCAAATGTAAATGAACCAAAATAAAGACAAAAACATTTATTAATATTTTTACTGACTTTTTAGAAGCCAGTTAACTTATCATTTTTTCGATGTCTGAAATTTTGTCGGATTTTGTCGCTGGGTTACTATTTAATTGATAATATGTATATCCGTTATACATAAAAAATAAGCTATTATAAATGATTTCCAAAATTGACATTTTTTCCATACAAGTTGTCAGTTCATTGCCTGGACTAGAAAGAAACTTTTGGAATAGAGTTAAACGAGTGCGAATCGTCCCTCTCTGGCGTTTGAGATCACTCAACACAGCCATGTTTAAGTGTGAGATTAAACCGTTTTGTACGAGTATTACATGGACATGTGTTAACCGAGGATCTTAAGGATGATAAGGATATCGAACGGGAGCGCAGGTCACTGTCCGTGAGAGGCAACATGCTGGCTCATAGATTTGCTCGTTGTACTGTGCCTGTAAAATTATCTCTTTTAGAGCCTACTGTCAAAGTTTCTACACGAGCAGTCTATGGGTCAGTTTTACGCAACGAGCGTACAATGCACTGAGAGTGCAATACAATAATGTCCTACGGGCCCTGTTGCGGCTCCCCCGATACTGCAGTGCGTCGGGAATGTTCGCCGACGCAGCCGTGGACGATTTCTATGCAATGAAGTGTCGGCGTCCATTATACGTCGTGTGCGGGGGAGTGGCAACAGTATCCTGCAAATGGTCGCCGAGAGGCTAGACTCGGGCATCCTGGCGCGCTTCATAGACCTGCACGTCTATAGGGATAGATGAGGCGCGGGAGGAGGCTGTTAGTTAGTTTTATTTTATTGTTATTTTTAATTTTATTTATTATGAATGTCTAACATAGTTCTTTAAGGCAATTGTTACTAACAAAAGTATGGAACATGTTTTCTGAAATAAGTAAACGATTTTTTTTTTATTATTATTTATTACACTTGCATAGCATTAAAGCGAAACTACTCCAGTAATAATCCCAGTTTTAAAATAAGTACTAAGGACTGTTCAATTTACTAAGCGGACATCAAAAACAGGTTTATATAGGGAATTCTTATTACAAAAATAAGTTTATAATGATAATACATAAATATAATAATACATAAATATTAGGGGACAATCTTACACAAATCGACCTAGTCCCATAGTAAGCTCAATAAGGCTTGTCTCTCAGGCCTCGGATTTTTCATCGCATGGTGAGATGAAAGAAAACTGTGGAGTCGATATTAAAGCTAAATTTTTATTCATATTCATACTCATACTCATCAATTTTCTTAGTCCCATAATACTTTTGTCCCTTGTGCAGGTTGACAGATCGAAAATGTTAATCGAAAATTAATCTTACTGAATGTAATTAAAATTATTTGTGTAGTATGATTTGGGAAGTGTAAGCCTTTTTCTTGGTAAAGGGTTACATTTACCCTGTAACTATATCAAATTAGTTAATCTTTTGTTTGGTTCAGACTACTTTGTTGCGGTAAACGTACTAGCTGCTTTATCATAAATCATTTGCATGTCAATGTCATGTCAATCGTTCACGACGCGATGTGTCACTTAATTATTTATTGCAATCGGTACGTGCAATAATTACGTATACAATTATGTCTGATCCGCATGATTCTGCAATTTTGTACAGGATAGAACCTTACAAAGATCTAAAATACGATCATGAGAAATGTGTTGTGTCGTGTGTGTGTTTGGAGTAGAGCTAACGCAATTAAAACACATATTTATTTTAAACATGTTAATAGTATTCTCCACCAAACGAAATCTCAGCAATAATAATAATAAGTAATATTTTATTTTATTTTATTTTTTATTTACGATATAATTTATTTCTACTCATATGACTTATTTTATTTATAATTTAATTTCGTTCTTAATTAAATGAATGAGTATGAATATGAATTAAAATTTAGCTTTAATATCGACTCCACAGTTTTCTTTCATCTCACCATGCGATGAAAAATCCGACCCCTGGACTTATGAGTACTAGACGACGATATATTTAATAGATAGAAATACTTAAATACATAGAAAACATCCATGACTCAGAAACAAATATTCATGCTCATCACACAAATATTTGCCCTTACCGGGATTCGAACCCAGGACCTTCAGCTTCGTAGGCAGCGTCATTACCCACTAGACTAACCGGTCGTCCAAAATGATGAATATTTATTTACAATTTTAACATAAAGCAATATATAAACACAAAAATAATCAAATTTAATTACAACGGTAGTATTTTCGGACTTTAGCCCGGATTCGCCGCATAAGTGTTTGCACGTCACTTTTTGAAACTTTTCTACATGCAGAAAACCACATGCGTCTAAATACTTCTAATGAACCAGCTACTTGGCCACTGGTGTCTCTTAACAATGGCCCAGTATCGCTCGATTGGGCGGAGCTCCGGGCAGTTTGGTGGATTGTCTACCTTTTTAACAAATTCAACGTTTTTTGTATTTAACAGCGTCACGGTCTCACCAGCATAGTGAGCACTTGCTAAATCAGGCCAAAACAAAGGGGGGACACTGTGCTTTCTATATATTGGAAGCAACCGTTTTTTGACGCATTCATTTCTATAAATTTCGCCATTAATAGTGCCGGTTGCAAAATAAGAGTTACTTTTGAGGCCACAGGAACAAATTGCCTGCCATATAAGAACTTTCTTACCGAATTTGTCCATCTTTATGGCTTTTTCGGCATCGGGTACATTTTCTCCTACAACTGCATTGTAATACTGGGGCCTGGTGGTTAACAAAATTTACTTTAATAAATACTTACAGACATTTATTACAAATAAGACTATTGGTTAAAAACACAATACATATTAAATAAAAATATAAACTAAGACTAACCACTAAGAGAATAATAAGAAAACTAAATTAAAACTAAAACTAGAAAATAAGATAACAGCATAGAAAACCAAGAAAGAAAAAGAGATATAAAAATATTTAATATATAATCTTTTCTCAAACATGCTCGGAAATGTACGCGTTAATATCACGAAATGAAGACGTGAAGTTTCTTGTTTATGGCTCCCTACATTACTTCTTGGCCTTAGGCCAAGAAGTAATGTATGAAAACCCTAAGTAAAACCATTATTGTCCGCTACTGTAACTTTTTAAATTTGCTTACTAATATTAAACTGACAAAGGAAAATTTACATACTGCCAACCACCTCTAGACACTGTTAGCATACTTGCTTCATAAAAAAAAAAAAAATCTATGGTACTATACTTTATGTGCGGTTAAACATGGTGCTCGAACGGCTTGTTCAAATGGCATGTTTAAAAAATAAAAAAGGCGCAAATGACCTATTATTTAATTGATTACCAAGTATTTATTTTAATTTTAATATTTCCTCACATCGTTTGAGAAAAGTACTATACAATCCTCGGCCGGAACAGGGATTGCTGGACTCGTTGTATTCGGCCTCGTCTACGACTCGGCCGTCTACCCCAATCTCGTCCAGCAATCCCTTACTTCACGGCCTCTGCAGTAATCTACTATTTAGATATACAACAAAATAGATTCAACTTACTTGGATCAGTTTTGTTGAGTTGTTTTGAATTCGGCAATGGTGTCATAAACAACAGAAACGATCCTATTAAAATATTTTTTTGTAAATCTGATTTTTTAAATTCATTTAGCTTTATTTTTAACAATTAAAAGAAGTTTTCACTATAAAGCAGCCTTTATTACGATTTTTGCTGTCAGTATTATTGTCTTGGATCATTATACGTAAATGTATTATCCGATCCAGCGCACATTAACCATTTTTAGGAAAATGGTTATATTAACAACTAGCTTCTGCCCGCGACTTCGTACAGTCAAGGAAATTGATTCGTGTACCGTGTTGTGTCTAAATTGCCGATGACAATCGAGAATACTAAGGGTTATCTTTCTTCGCAACTCTAAGATGACGTTAGTGCCGCGATATGACATGTTTGTTTACCGAGCTCTTCCGAGCTCTTATCAACGTTTGACGTTTTTCGAGAATGGCATAAATGAATAAGACAGTGATAGCATTTTTTATTTCTTACTGCTCTCGAATATAACCGACTTTGTCCGATTTGATGTTACTACCGGCAATAGATGAATAGGTTCGCTGAGACGAATATTATTGGATGTTGAAATATTAGCCGTTACCCTAAGTGACGCTTGATTACCTACAACATCATTTTGATATCGTAATCGGTGTGGATTCACTCCGAATTTTCCCGCCCTTATTTTTTTTACATTTTGGGAAATATACCGGGTGTCCCTAAAACCAACGCCAAGCCGCAATTGTGTGATATGCCAAAGTCATAACAGTTATAAAAAATAGAAAAAAAAATCCAAGTCACGTATAAAAAAAAGCCATAGGAAATTCAAAGCCGTTGGGCATCCATAAAGTAAAAAAAAAACATTTTTTTAAACATGACTTGGTTTTTTTAAATAATAGTTATGACTTGGGCTACCACCCGTTTGCGGCTTGGCGTTGGTTTTAAGGACACGCTGTATAAAGAATAATTGCTATTTTATAATATAAACATCAGAAATTTTATTCTTAATACTTTTAATATCTAGTATAAGCACCCATACTATCAGACACAGCTCGAAGTCGGTCCGGCATTGAGTCTACTATATGACTACAAACAAACGTCTGAACCTCGCAACGATTCCCATACTTCGTGACAATGTTCCTCCAAAGCTTGTTTCGTTCTTTCTTGCCCATTTACCCACATTTGCACCATAATACCCCAGATATTTTCGATGGCGTTTAAATCGGGTGATTTGCTGGGCCAAGGAATTTCTGTCACATCGGGATGTTGGCGAAACCAATTTTTGGCGACTCTTGCCTTATGAGTTGGGCAATTATCATGAACGAAGTGTATATTGGGAACTTCTTCCTGTGGGTAAACATTTCGCACAGTAGGTAGCATGATGGTATCCATTGTCTCCACATAGTCTACGGCATTGGCTCGCGAAGGCAACTGAGCGAGCTCGCCGACCCCCGCTGACGACATCCACCCCCACATGTTGATAGTTATACGGCCGGACGCTCGGTTCGGGACAACATGTTCTTCTGCATACCGCGTCCTGTCATGTCTCCATAAACTCATACGCCCGTCTTGTGAAGAACAAAAGGTTTTTTCATCTGTAAATATCACAGTGCTCCAATCAAAATGTTGATATCTGTGTGCAAATTCAAGTCTTGCAGTTTTATTTGCTTCAGTCAATGCTACTTTTCTCGCTGGTTGCCTATGGTGTATTCCGATACCGTGAAGATGATTTCGCACTGTGCGTAAGCAAACGTCAAACCGATCAGCAAAATATCTTGTTGGCGTGAAAGGATGTTCTTCATAACGTTGCTGCACCTCAAGAATCTGTTCAGCCGTCATTCGCTGTGATCCGTGGTTGAAACGGCGGCGATCTTCTGTATGTCCTTCGTCTTCGAATCGAGTGATCCATAGCCTAACTGTTGTTCTTGATATATTTAATAACCGAGCTATATCGCGAATGCCGCGGCCCTGCTCATGCAATGTAATTATTTGACTTCTTCGTTCAGCATTGTTTACTCGATGCATTTTCAATATTTTACAATTAGTTTTAGACATTTGACTTTGTCAGCCGTTTGACATCGCCGAAGAATTCTTTTTGCTATTTAAAATACAAAACTACAAATAGGTTGGTATTCTGAGAAGACAGTTTGACAAAGTGTAATAAATTGAATGGATGCATTATCTAAGGTTGAAGATTGCAGACCTTTCACCCGAACATGCGTCATTTAAATTATGCAAGCAATTTTCGCTTACTTTACGATTATAAACCTTAAGGTATGTTCATATTTCAAGCATTAAATCATCGAAACGGTACGCGAATCAAATTCCTTGACTGTACGTGTATAATTATGGTTTAAACATGATATTCTTATGTTTAACCATACTACTGACAAATTTGAAAATAAAGATTTCATTTCCATACTGTGCGTGTAACAGTTCAAATTGTCTTCGAATCGAAATAAACACCCTCATAAACTTGGTCATCTATAATATTATATACTTAGATCCCCAAAGTATCCTTTGAGAGAGCGCTCCCTATGCGAGCCCCAGGTCCGAAGGCCCTATGGCGAGCCCCACGGACACTCACTATCCCCAGGTGTCTTGCAAGCGAGACCTGAGGCCAAAGTCCCTAAATGTGAGCGGCGAAGCAAACCTTCAGAGAGTGGTCTTAATGCGAACACGAGGGCCTAAGGCCCGAGGCCGAGCCCCCATGGATACTCGTTATCTCCGATTAACTTGCAAGTGAAACCTTAGGGCCGAAGTCCTGAAGGTAAACGGGGAGGCAAGCGGAGCCGAAGGCTGAGCTTTTCGTAGGAATGAAAGGCCCTAAGCATACTTTTAGAGAGCGGTCGCTATGCGAGCTCGGGGGCTGAAGGCCTTACTGTCCCCAGGTGTCTTGCAAGCGATACTGGAGACCAAAGTCCCCAAAGGGAGCGGGCAGGCAAGCGATGCCGAAGGCGGAGCTTTTCTTAACAATGAAAGGTCCCAATCAAGCCCTAAGAAAGCGCTCCCAATGCAAGCCTTAAGGCCGAAAGCCGGAGCCCAAAGTCCTCAAGGGGAGTGGGCAGGCCAAGCGAGAACAAATGCCGAGCTTTTCGTAACAATGAAAGGTCACAATCAAGCCTTATAAAGCGCTCCCAATGCGAGCCCGACGGCGAGCCCTCACGGACACGGACACTTACTATCCCCAGTTGGCAGCGAAGCCAAAAGCCGAGCTTTACGTTCAAATGGAAGGCCCAAAGCATCCCTTTAGAGAGCGCTCTCAATGCGAGCGCCTACGGATACGCATTATCTACGGGAGTCTTGCAAGCGAAACCTGAGGCCCGAATTCCCGAAGGTAAAAGGGGAGCCAAGCGAAGCCGAAGGGTGAGCTTTTCTGTAGGACTTAAAGGCTTTAGCATGCTTTAAGAGACCGCTCCCTAGGCGAGCTCGAGGGCCCAAGACCCGAATGCAAGCCCCTGCGGACACTTACAATCCCTAGGTGTCTTGCAAACGACCAAACCGACCTGTGGCCAAAGTACCGAAGATGAGCGGCGAGGCAAGCGAGTCCTCACGGACACTTACTATTTTTTATTGATCTTACTATTTTTTATTTGAGTCTTTCATTCCAACGAAAAGCAAGGCCTTTGGCCTCGCTTGCTTCGCCGCTCACCTACGGGACTTACCTCGGCTCGCCACTCACCTACGGGGAGTGCTCCTCGCGCTCCCAATAATATTTCAGAAAGTCACGAGAGTTTTCTACATAAAAAAAATTGGCACCTATATACTCAATTCTCCGCGGAATGCCGTTTTGTCCAAATTTTATACCCGCATTTTTAGATTTGTATGGGATTCAAGGAGTTCCCATACAAAGTTCAACCCCAGTTTTGGACCCCTTTGCACCCTTATCATACATAATATTTTTTTATAGCCTAAAACCTGGCCGGCGATTTTCTCAACACATTAGTAAAGTTTGCATCAAAATCCGTTCAGCCGTTTTTACGTGATGCGCGTTCACATAAGCAGACAAACAGATAAACAGACAAAAATTCTAAAAACTGTTGGAACGTGTTCTGTAATCGATTCTAAGTATCCCAGCAAACTTTTTTTCGAATATCTTCCATGTATAGACTTTCGACCATCTTCAGCTTTATTTTATGTATGTATAGAGATGGTTTTACATGATTATTATGCCAGTTTTATTACGTGAATCCTTATTACAAAATTAAACAAAAGGAAGGGTCTATGAAAAGTGTATTTCCGCAAAAAAGATCCAACCCCACTTTTGGTCGATATCCTGAAAAATATAGCATACACGACTCAACTCAATTTTCATCCAAACATATATTATAAAAAAAATATATCAGTTTTGAGGAATCACGGTTGAAACTTTAAACCGCCATAACTTTTACTCAACTTTCTGTGGATTGGATCTTTTTCCTTTAACTACGTCCAATTGTAAGCCATTTAAAGGTACTAAGGGCGGGTTGCATTTTTTTCCTGACTGACTGACCAGTATCCTTAAATATAGCGTCTTCTCGTAGAGAACTGTCAATCTTCCCATACAAAAAGATTTAATACATGGTTTGAAACAACCGGCCTAACAATTGATGTGAGTTAGGGTTATCTCTGGTGTACCCAAGCCGTTGCTACCTACATTGGGTCAATTATTCTCAAATACGATACTCGACCCAATAGTTTAGACTATGGAAAAAGTGGCGTCTCTCGGCTGATTTGATGATGATGCATAAGTGACACTCTTAACTAATGAGAGTCGTGAGCGATGATCACGATGATAGTCATAATATAGGTCTTTTCTCTCTCTGGCATTAGTCGTATTAGCTTTGACCACCATTCTTTTTTATTCATTTTCTAGTTGGCAAGTTTAGAGACCGGTGGAAGATACACCAAACCCCATCACAATAAGGTCCAAATTGAAAGAGACCTGTAAGCTTCGAACATCCAGAAATAAACCAATTCTTCTGCACTTGCCGATATTGATATTGGCCCATCATGACTCATTAGCACTTCATTAATGAGCTTAATTAACTGACGTAGCAACCTATTTTTATTCTGGAACCACTCACACAGGCTCATTTGTGTCAGTATTTTGAAACTTGATCTCTGTTAACTCATTCGCTGCAACTCACTTGCACTCAAGTTCGTCACTAACGCAACCAACTACCACCGAGGATGTTAGATGGAGTCAAAAACATTTTAACTAGCGTGGCGTCTCGCTTGTCACCTCGCTTTCTTTTTCTGTGGTGGCGAATAATAACACTCCAAAATAGCTACGAGGGACGCTACACGAGCGAGATCGGCAGGACTGCCAAGCAAGGTCACAGCAAATCTAGTATGGAGTGACCTTGATTTGACCGGCCCCCGTGCTTGTATCCACACGGGCCGAATCACGCGGCGGCCTGCATGCAGTCCAGCCGATATCGGTCCGTGTAGCGTCTCCTAATGAGATTTGAGGTTTAGCAACAATCGGGAAAATAACAAAGCGTCCATTACTTATAGATATTTTCTTTAATATAGTCGTGTTTTGCTACAATATGAGTAAGTACAACAATAATTTATCTTTAAACTCAACGCCGTATTTAGATTCCAAAAAAGCTACCAAAAATGGCCGAATGCGCCTATCATCATTGTCATTGTGATGGTCATTGTCATTGTGACGTTCCAGATGTAACCAACTCATGCATAAATAGTTATTTACGATACAAGTGCCGAAAATAGGAAATTCGCAACGAGTGGTGATAAATGAAAACACGACCGAAAGGAGTTGCGAATAACCTATTCGCACGTGTATCGTACAATGTTTTACTGTACATATGACTCTTTAAAGTTTCGACATATGCACGGAAAGTGCTCTTTCCGCACTAGTGCGGGAAAGTAGCACCTTATGTACTGTAATAGTACATTACGTACCTAGGGCGGTGAATTCGTGAATGCCCCAGAACGCAGGTGTTTGTGGCCCGAACCGAAGGTGAGGGCCATAAATATGCGATCTGGGGCTTTACGAATTACCGCCCGTGGTTCGTACACAATTTTACGTCTTCACCTGGCCACAATGCCAGTTTAACCGTACGCGCAGCGTGCGTGGTTATTTTTATCGCGTTTATTTTGACTGGTTACGACTTGTGATAAGTGGAAGTGCACGTGTATAATTCAAAAGCGGTTTTGTGTGATTTATGGCTGTTCATTCGGATTTGTTTGTTGGTGAGTCGAATATTGATAGTTTATTTCTTATGTTACATCGTTATTTTCTGTTATTCCTATCGATTATTAGTTTTTATCAAGCCAATAACATTTTAACCTCAAATTATTTAAGTGGGGCAAGAGTGCCAGTTCAGTCCGGGGGAAGAGAGTCATAAGCTACTCTTACCCCATGACAGGGCGGTCAAAAATTTTATAAATTGTCATTTTTATTACAAATTGGCAATGTTTAATTCAAGCATGTGCGTACTGCGTATGCGGTTTTTCGACATTTGAGGATGCGGATGTTGGGTTCAAGCACTCAAAACGCCTGCAAACGGTGGCGGCGCGCCTGGATGGTCCCTTCCTTTTCCACTGGGATAGGTTGCATAGGGCATCCAACTGACTTGCAAATAGTAACCTACCTACTAACATAGTTTTTAAGACCTTTATTACTAACGAATTATGGAAACACTTCCGAAATAAATTATTTGATTTGATTTGAAAAACATAAATAATCAACCATATCGTGACACAATTACAATTACGTACAAAACAAAAAAATCGCCTCAGTTCTTGTCACCTGATAAAATGCGGTAAATTGGTAAAACAAAATAAAGATTTTTATTGGTTAAAGACGAAAGTAATCACGAGTGGCATTAATATTAAATACTACTGTAATACCTATAGGTACTCGTAAATAGTATAGTTTTCAAGTGAATTAAAAAAATCTAAGCATTATTTTGTTAGGTGGTTTGTTACCCCTGATAACACTTACTATGACACTCTTGCCCCAGAATATGTATAAACGCAGTTTCTCAGAATTTTTAAGAGTTTTTCAACTTATTAAGGTATTCATTATCTTGACAGCGTCTACCAACTGTGTTACTAAATACGTAAATCCACTGGAGCTAACCTAGTTCAAGTTAGGTACGTACGATACTCTTACCCCAGTCATGGGGCAAGAGGAACATACATGCCGATTTTTATTTTTTTACAAAAAAGTGCATGTTTTAAAAGGTTCTTTGCTTGATAAGTGGTTTCAATTAAAAATATATAAAATAACTTATATGTTATCGCTTTATTATACGAATTAATGCAATAATAAGATCACAAACACTATTTGAATCTAACTTTAAGAAAAGTATGACACTCTTGCCCCGATTCACCTTAATTTAGAAAAGTATTTATAAACTTACCGATGCAAAACTATTTCATTTTAATGGCAACCCTTGGGTAGTTTTTTTGGAATCTATATACGGCGTCGAGTTTAGTAGTCCAGACGTGTAGTTAAACCTACAGTCATAGTCAATTAGTCATCGCAGCAAACATTTAGAACCAGGTAATTTCGTCTTTTGCCAATCTTTAAAATTAAGTTGTAATTGCTGCGGCGGCAGCAAGCACAAGCACAAGGGGTCCATTCAGACCAGTCTTGCCGCCGCATCACTATTTCTGCGAATCTGAGAGCAACCCTGCGAACGGGTTATGCTTGAACAGCTCCTTGTTTAGAAAGATCGGTAACGTCGGCTGCACTATGGGCTTGGCCTTCCATTGCTGCTGCTGCCAGTTCTTCAAGATGGATGCGGCGCCCCGTTCAGCAACCATCATGATCGCGCCCTGCGGGTTGCCGGTGACTTGGGTCGGCATAACCGAGGCGTCGATTACGCGGAGACCTGTCAATATGGACGAAAGTAGCTGTAGTGTTGAATTGAATAGTAGACAAAGGTCGTCATCGTCATCTCTATAGTAGGAAAATACGTGAAGCCGGTAAGGGGCTCCACGCGCTTTTTGACTAGTTTTGATGAGTTTTGAGTTGATATTCCTCCGTCAATCCTATAGATATATTTATGGCATAAAAGCTTATCGGTTCTTCGACCATCTATCTACAATTGCACGAATTAAAAAAAAAAAATATGATTTATTCAAACATGGTCTAAAACAGCTTTGATAGTATGTTGTTTATGCACTTTTATATAACTGTTCCTTATTGACGTCTCATAACGACCTACGAGAGATTTTAATTATTAACTAATTTTCACAAAAGTTACGGTCAAAAATTGGTTATTTGGCCTAAATCTGCCAAAGTTGGGTGCCATCTAAGTATCTCTAGAGTGGAGTGTACCCGACCGTGCGGAAGATCACCCATGCGATGGAGAGACCAGATCAAATTGCTGTGGACGGTAAATTGTATGAATGTACCAGAAGGGCCTAGAATAGATCGAAATGGCAAGAAATCGTGAGGCGAGTGACATGTGCTCACCGCTCATAACGACCACACGACCGTTCTGACAAGAACGATCCGGCCAAGAAGAAGAAGAATCTCGAAAACTGTGACTTTTGAAGTAAATATGGGATAATATTTCGGTAAACCTCGTTGTTGTTAATAACTTAATAAGATAAGCCATAAAAAACACGTAAAAACGGACAGTTACAGATCGAAGGTCATTGGGAGCTATTAGGAGCCCCTCAGAAAATATCTTAAATTTAACCGGGATGACGGTAAATCTTCATCTTCGTGGTATCCAGTCATCAGTAAATGCAAGCGTCACCTCTATCACCAGACAGTACGGTGTTACGGGTCGGCCAGGTGACAACCCTAAAGTGTACAAACGCCAACACAGTTAACTGACCAGCACGCATGGTCATTTAGCTGTGTTGTCGATAGTATTTGATTCACGCCGCGCCAGTGTGATTCAGGCCTAAGGCATCCCGTGACCAAGGATGATGTGACAAATCCGAACCGTCGGGAAGCCTCAAAGAGCTTAATAAATAAACTAATTCTCATGAATGAGGATGAAATTAAATGAAATGTGGTATGTGAGCAGTGGGACATAAAGGCTGATGCTCACCAATGACTTGTTTGACACGTAGCTGCGTATCGACCACGGTCCCCATGGCGGCGGTGCCCAGCTGATGGTTCTGCGGGTCCGTGTGTAGCCGCGCCATGCACTCCACCCACTTGGCCGACCACTCCGTTGAAGGGCACTTGGATGTGTAGCGGCGGTCGAGCTCTATCCCGAATTTCTTCTTCAGGATCTGTAGTAAGATTTAAATACATATCTAGAGTCTGGCAAACGAAAGTTGAACCCACTAAACTCAATTACGCGGCAACACTGTTGATCAAAATGTATGCGTATGACGTTTAGTGTTGCCGCGTAATTGAGTTTAGTGGGTTCAACTTTCGTTTGCCAGACTCTAGTGGCTTTATTCATAAAAGTGCATTGAACCTATTTCGGCTAAAATGCAGTTTGTCATAATCTGTCACTTTGCCATTTGGGTTTGGGGAAAGATAACACAGGTTTGTTCAGGTTAATGGATAAGGGAGGTAGTAGCGGAGTTAGTATAAAAAACTTCCTTAAGTGGCGCCCAACATGGGGCCATAAATGTAAAAAAGTCCTCATGAATAATAATATAATGCTACTAGCGATACCGTTTAAAATAATAGAATAAGCGTGTATCTACTATGTTATTAAATTACCTGATCAAGTCCAAATTTAAGCTCAGTTCAATAATACCTACCTACTGTCTGTTTAAGTAGTAGGTAGTAAGTAAGCCTATTAAGTTGATACGAGTAGCTACTGTAAACTTCGAAGGTAACTTAAGAAAGGTGATTTCAATGCCACTTCGAGTAATTGTAGGTATAAACACAGAAAATGTGACATTATAGTGAAAGGTTGCTTAGCTTATCGCTCACGTCACCTCCGCCATAGTCGACTCTTGTGAATCCCACGGGAGAAATGGGATGGTACCTGTACGACCTACTAATTGTATCCAGACACCGCACGAGGACAACTTACAGTGCTATTGACAATTCTCTGAAGATATTTGGCACCGTCCCTGATCATGACCAGGTCTTCGGGCTCCTCGAAGTAGCCGGGGTAGAAGACCGGCGGGTCCAAGGGGTCTGAGGAGTTGAGGGTCATCAGCCCGATGGCGCGAGGCAGCAGTGCAGCTACGTTGGCACTGGCAAAAGAACAGTGGTAGTTAGTGTGGTCAGTCAAATTTTACAAAAGAACGAAGTATAATGGAACACGCTAAGGGGATGAATACACCTTAGGGGTACCGTAGTACGGGGACGGCCTTAGCGTTTTTCCAGTTCCCTAAAGGAGTCAAGGCACATATAAACCATATAATATTACGTACTCATTGAGGCCCAGGGCCGGTTTGGCACTACCAGCACCACCGCCACCAGCGCTTTATCTTACAGTTTATGCCGTCGTCTAGCAGGGTCCACCGACACGATAAAGCTTGGTTCGATCTCTTATCCTTTAAGCGCCAATTATGACCCGTACTTACCGTATTTTGTCACTATTGTTGTGGTATGAATATGCCACTTACGTGATGTTGCGTCCCCGCGGCGAGTCAGGGACCAGTTCCCCTACTAATCCCTCCTCGGACTTCTCCGCGTAGAAGCCGTTGAAGAAGAACTGCAAGTCCGGTTGCATGCGGCCGCCGTCGGCCAGCGAGGAGTACAGGAGGCCGGTCAACTGGGTAATGAAACAAGTGAAAACAAAACCGGCCAAGTTCGAGTCGGACTCGCGCACGAAGGGTTCCGCAATAAAATCACGTTTGTTGTATGCGAGCCCACTTAAATATTTATTTTATTCCGTTTTTTAGTATTTGTTGTTATATAGCGGCAACAGAAATACATCAAAATTTTAACTGTCTAACTATCACGGTTCATGAGATACAGCCTGGTGACAGACGGACAGAGACAGACAGACAGATGGACGGACAGCGGAGTCTTAGTAATAGGGTCCCGTTTTAGCCTTTGGGTACTGAACCCTAAAAAGGTATTTGACATAAAAGTACAAGACGACTTTTATTTGCATAAGTCGCAGCGGCATTCGTTACTAATAAGAGAGAGAGAGAGAGAGAGCGAGACAGGAAACATTATGTTTACGTTCTCTCTTATAGCTTAAGCCCCGTATGCAGTTCGCGGCGCTTGGACGTTTGGACGCACCTGTGGCGCATCACTAGCGCACTACTTCCCCATCCCTACGCCGCGGGCCACTGCGGGGCAACGTGAGGTGAGACGCGCGAGGCGGCGCGGTAGCGGACCGGCTCCCAGCGGCGCTACCAAGAACTTCGTAAGTCGAAGTTCGGGTATTTCCATCTCTATCGCACTCCCTAACTCGAGTGACAGGGATGCATGTATTACGAACTTCGACTTTCGAAGTTCGTGGTAGCGCCGCAGTAGTCCCAGTCGAGCGGCGCCCGCGCTTGGTATCATTTTGTTTTCATACATATGCCCATATTTTTGTTCTCCGGTGAGCTAGGTATTTGTGGTAATAGTAAGAAATTATATACAATTTCATACCTTTTTTATGATACTGGTTTCAAGACTGTTGGTGCAACACCCAATTTGCCCATGATCCTTTAAGATAGTTGTCTATCTATGGCATTATCATTACTAAGAACATGTTTGAACTCATAATTTTTACGCACGGCAATTATTTTAACCTAACCCTAACCCAACCGCCAGCGTGTCGACGTCACCGCTCTGAGGAACACAAGTCAACCCTTTTTTTTTTTTGTTTATCCCACCCGACTCGGGAGAAGCCGAGTGGGTATGTCCGACTCGCACGGACTGAAACCCCTGGGGTGTTCCACCGCTCGCTTTTAGACAGAGCCCCGGGAACGCTATTGCACACATCCGAGCGTTGCCCTTGCCCGGGCCCACGTTGGTGGCACTGGCAGGGCAAGGGCAACGCAAGGGGGCAAGGCTACCATTCTTCCCGCGAAATAAGCCGCCACTACCCGCTGCAGGTAAGCAGGCACGTTGTGGTAATGCAGTGCCGCGTAGACTGTTTCCCAGGGCTGGGTATTAAATGCGTTACAGATGTCTAGTGACACCGCCATGACCACCCCGCGTTCGGCTACAGCTTCCTCCGTGGTGTGTCGCACTCGTGCAATCGCGTCTAGCGTTGAACGGAGCGGGCGAAATCCATATTGGCAGTCGCTCAGACCCGGCTGCATGCTTTTGACGAGGCGGGCAGCAAGCACACGCTCAAAAAGCTTGCTAGTCTCGTCAAGCAGGACGATGGGACGGTATGCCGACGGCTGATCAGGTGGGCGCCCGTCCTTTCGCAGGAGTACCAACTTGCCTGTTTTCTACTGTCGGGAAACCGCCCGTGAGTCAGGCACGCGGTGAACAGAGCTCTGAATCTCTCTTCCTTCTTCACTGAGAGCGATCGCCAGTAGGTTTCCCGGAAAGCCGTCTAGTCTGGGGGCTGTCTTCTTTGAACGAAGTTTAAGGACAGCAACACCAAACTCGGCTTCTTTCACCGGGGGCACTTCTTTCACGGGATCCCGTGGCCTAGTCGTTGATGTCATCGCTGGCGGCACGAACTCACCTCTCTCGGGGAAGAGAGTGCCCACAATCCGTTCAACGAGCTCCGGCTGGAGACTGCTCGTCAACAGCGGTGCCCAGGGTCGGAGTTTCTGCCTCACGAAGCGGTACGGCCTGCCTCATGGATCCCTATTTAGGGTCCCCAACCGCTCCTCCCAAGCCGACTCCTTAGCCTGTGCTATGGCGGTTTGCAGGTTTTTGCAAGCCACCCTGTAGGTGTTGTACAGGATAGCTTCTTCAGCGTGATCCCGTATCCGCCGTCTTCTGCATCGCGTGTACCGCCGGCGTGCGGCAACACAAGAGTTCCGTAGCTGGCGGAGTTCTGGACGCCACCAGTACACGAGACGTCTTGGCACGAGAGGTTTCACCCTAGGCATTGACGCGTCACCAATTCGAGTAAGAGCGGCGCCAAGGCGCTCAGTCTCCAGCTCAACCTGGATATCTTGTTCCAGGGCAGAACCAGAAGCTGTCCCCCACGACTCGACAATAGCAGCCTCTTTGGCGAGCTCCCTGTCGAGTTTACTCGGTACCCACCGTGGACTGTCCCCAGCAGCGGATCGGTTTTCCGTCATTATGTTGTTATGGTGGGAAACATCGAGCCTGATGTATCGATGGTCCGATAGTGTCTCCGCACCAGTTTCCACCCTCCAATTTTGCACACGGTGAGCCAGGGTATTGGAGGAGAATGTGACGTCTACGATTGACTCACCCTGTCGCCTTACACATGTGCTCTCCGATCCGGTGTTGAGGACAGTCAAGCCAAGGGAGATCGCCCACTCTACTAGCGCGTCTCCCCGTACATTTGTAGCGGGAGATCCCCATGCCGAAGACTTGGCATTAAAATCCCCGGCGACTAGCACAGGGGTAGGGGATACCTGCCCAACCAGAGCTCCGAGTTCCGTAAGCATTTGTTCGAAATCAGCAAGGCTTCGATTGGGCGAGAAGTATACCCCGAAGACGGCTATTCCTTGCACTATGGCGAGGACAAAACCCCTTTACAGTGCTTTCAACTGTGGTCCCAATAGATGTCACGACCGCTATCGTCTTTTCGAGGTCGGAGACCCAGTCGTTCCGGTTCGGAATGAGGTAGGGTTCCGAGACGACTGCCACCTTAATTTGCCAGTCTGCCATACTTTGAGCTAGGAGATCCTGGGCTCTGGCACAGTGATTGATATTCGCCTGAATACATGTAATGTAAGAGGCATTTTATTGGGCGGTGTCCATGGAATCCTCCGTTGCGTTAACTTGTGAAAGTGGGGCGACTACCGGGCTGCTCGCCGTCTTGCTGTTACGTATTTATTGTTACGGGCCTTCGAGCTCAGACAACCCTTTGCACCAATTGAGTGCGCTGCTGATTTGCCAGACGCGGTGCATACAGCGCAGCCAGTCCCTCCTTTTGTGGCCTTGTTTTCCGCAGCGATAGCAGAATACTGCTGCAGTCCACACCCCTGTCACATTTTGCCCCTACGTGGCCTAGCTCTAGGCATCGGAAGCATCGCAAGGGCCTAGTTCCCAACAGCAACACTCGAGCCGTGACCCACCCAACCTTGAGTCGACCGGCTTCCACCAACTTCTTGGCCGCAGTTACTGGACAGCTCAGCCAGAGTGATCCCGACCCATTCTGCCCTTGGGAGATTATGCCACATTTACCACACATTTGCCACATTATAAATATTATGAGAGTAGAGACTGCTCGATCCCACAGTCAAACTGTGCAAACGGTTTTGCGGGACCCTGTACTTGTTTATGTTGTATTATTGTTTCTTTCTTATTAAATAAATAAATAAATAATAATAAATAAATAAATTTGATGCTGGTAGTGGTGCAGCCCCCTTCAGCCGCCACCGCCATCATAACCTCTTCGACGGACACTGAGTCGTCCAGACCCGCGACTATTATTTCGGCACATTTTGTGGGCCGCTGGACATGGACTACATCGCCGTCGAGCACCTCTCGAAGCTTTTCAGCCAGTGAACACAAGTCAACCCTAACCTAACCTACTTATAATACTATTATATTGATTTAAACTTTCACGATTCTCACATATTATTTATACTAAACGGGACTTGATCGCGTATAATTAACTTATTTTATTTACCTCACTGAGGTCTCCCGACGTTTCGGATGTGTTGCAACATCCATGGTCACGGGACAACTGGCTTGAGCGGGTATCAACATCTTCTTGCTGCGCGGGTTTTCCGAACTACCCGCATTTGGTCTTCATTAACCACTTGTACACTAGGGTTAATAAAGAAACGGGAAACGTCGGGAGACCTCAGTGAGGTAAATAAAATAAGTTAATTATACGCGATTAAGTCCCGTTTATAATACTATTGTTACGGTTGTTTGTTTTTTTACTGTGGGGAGCTTATATATGTTATGATTTTTCTGTACTATTGTAAGAAAATTACGAACAACTGAAATTCGTTGTTTTGTTATTCTGCCATTTAAAATTCATACAAAATGAATCATTTGCCAAATAATATTCCCTGAACAGTTATTCTATGAAAAAATAAAAATTGGAATGATCAGTGGCCCGTTTCACGAAGCTGCAAGTTACAATTTTACAAGTCTAAACTAGCAACATTGGTTGAAAAAGTCACTACAAGTGTTTCTCGAAACTACTTTTCTACAAATTGTAAAACTCAAGTTTTGTTTTACAATTGTAAATTTTGAACCACAGACATTTTTTATTATTTTATTGTTTGAAATTGCTTAAATCGAACTAACGTTTCTCCAAGATTTTTTTAAATTGTCAACTTGTATTGGTCAGATTGTAAAAAAAACTACCTGGCTTCCGAGCTAAGTAAACTTGTAAATTGTTCTGTTCTGTTTTGTAAATACATTTTATTCGAGCAAAATGTGGCATTCGTGGGACTCTACTGATGACGAAGATAATGATGCGGCTTCTAGTAGCTTCCACCAGCGGTTACCAAGAATTTTCCGGACCAGAATGAATACTGGGTTCCGAACCTCTGTTTATGAATTCAACGAAGGTTTTTTTTTGCAAAATTATTCAAGTTTTCACTTCTACCGGCACTCCCGGAGTGCAACCCGGTCTTTTTTTTTGTTGCTTTCTATACCTTACGGTGTGTACAGTCGCCATCAGATATATCGTAGCGAGCGGCCAAAGTGTTCACAAATATCTGAACACGTCTCTATTGCCGAGGCATTAGACGTGTTCAGATATTTGTGAGTACCTTGGCCGCTACGATATATCTGATGGCGACTGTACTTATATCTAGTACTATCAAGTACTATTTTATAATAATAGAGAAAAGGCAGTCTCGGGTGCCGGAACATAAATAAACTACACAATAATAGTTTTCTTCTTTTGAAAACTTTATAATTATAAAAGTCAGGTAGACAATAATAAACAAACGTCAAAAACATGTCAAAACATCAACAAGTTTTTTTTTTAAATATGGACGTGACAGAGACTTGTTAAATCGAGATGTCATTTACTTGTAATCGAGAATATCGTACAATTTTATTATTCTACCATGGAAGGCCACCATCGAGAAACACTTGTACTTGTAAATTGTAACTTTATGTTCTTGTTACTTGTTCGATTGTAGTTTGTAACTTGTAGCTTCGTGAAACGGGCCACTGGTTATGAAATAAAATGACACCAAACAATCATTCGTGAACTAAATGTTACTTGAAACGTTTTCGATGAAATGATGAAAAGTTAGTCGACAAAACAAGGGACAACCCCATCTCCCATCTTCTAAATATGCTTAAAAATAAATAATATCGTGTTTTCTAACAATTACTGTCAAAATAATTAAATGTCGCGACGCTAGTATAGCTCGACAAAAAAACGATGACTAAATGATGATGTTGTCTGCTAATATATAATAATATATTTATATAATGGCCAAAAGGCCCTATGATGGACCACTGTGTAGAGTTATAGTCTACGAGATTTGGGACTGGTCTTTTGACACATACGAGTACATCGCGACACCCATATAACGTAAATTGGCACTGCTCATCGAAATAATAAAAAAAAGTTTCAATAGCTTACGAGTTACGAAACAAAGTTCAATCTCGATGCACGCTCTATTTAGCACTTATAAAGTGGTTGTAATATTTTTTGACGGCTCATTTGTGCAGCAATTAGCAATTAGCATTGAAAACTCGGTATGCGAACAATTACGACCTACGCCTTTTTTTTAAATTTTAGTGTTACACTGCTTCAATCGATTGGAGTCGGTCAATTTTAAAATAAATCGGTATGAATCAAATAATTGTGAATTGGAAAATAACAATGTATTATTTAATCACTGTCACGATAATACGAATCGATCAAAACTGACATTTTTGATTGTGCATTATGTTCCGTTTGACAATATGGCATTGATTTCTGCACGGCTATCATGAGACGGCGCGCAAGCTCTCTCGATTTTTCTTACAGGACACTTTTGTTAGCAGACGACTGTGTATAGGCTCTCTATTTGATTTCCTAAAAATAATTATTACACAGTAATCAATCGATTCCTTTTATTAGCCACCATCAATCGTAATCGGATATTATGACAATCGATTTACTCTAGCCACATCACTCTTTACGTCATATTGGAACTGTCAAAAGACCAGTCCCAAATCTCGTAGACTATAACATTTACAGAGGTACGTAAGATGGCGACGTTCGCGGCGCGACTCGATCCTTAATTATTTATGTTTTTTTTTTCTCTAAAGGCGCAAACGAGGCCTTTTTAATTTGCAAAAACTAATTATAACTTACCTGCGTGATACCAGTGGCCGTCATAGGTCCTTCGGCCTCCAGCAAATACTTCGTCGATGCGCTCCAGTCCAGGTCTCTCGTGTTGTTCAGCTGTGTGACCACGAAGTACAAGGTCATCCCGTAGTGGTTCCTGAGGTTCTTGCCCACGGGCAGATCGGCTATTACTGGGATGTTGAACTTTTCTAAGGTGTCACGGGGCCCGATGCCGGAGTGGAAGAGGATGTGGGGAGAGTTCAGGGCTCCGGCGCTTAGAATCACCTGAAGGATAGAAGTTAATTCGTATTACGTAGGTACAAACGTTGATGATGATGGTTTAACTCTTTTAGGCGCAGATCCGCGCTAAGCATTTGATGAACCTATAATTATAATCTTGAGGTCATCTTATGATCAGATCAGCTAATTTTAACATCCGCAAGCCCTCGTTAATATCAAATTGATGGTTCGGACGTGTTTCAATCAAAATTAGTTATTTATTCAGCACAACGGTACTTTTATACACCTTTATGACCTCTGTGACGTCTGGATAGCGAATGACCCATAATTGACTTTTACCCCCCCTTTTATACGCGTCCAGGGTGGTACAATTAGTGAGCCTCCAAAGGCGTACATCGACACTTTTTAATCAAAGTGCTGGCGATTTGTGTTTTTTGTTTTTCCGTAAACATATGATTATTTTTTTGAAAGCTTGTTAATTGAGCTTTTAAATGATACTAATATCGATAGAGTAAAGTAAAGATCTAAGGAGTTATAATCGCTTGACACGAATTTTAGGAAAGGTGCGATTTTTTTGACGCCGAGTGTATGTCAAACGGTAATTTACAATAAATCTTCCGTCGCAATAAAATCTTCTCATGCCCTCCCTGCCCTTAAATCCCGTTAAGTAAAAATAACGGAGGATCCTTATCCTGAATTATAAATTATAATTTAATAATATTTATGATTTATAATACGGATAATTAGGTGATAATAATAGTAATAATATAATATGATTAAATCTGCTGTTACTAAACTAAACTTTAATTGAATTGAATTTAATTTAATCTTCACAAATATTTATTTTATTTTATCAGTGTCATGTTTTCATATCAGGAAAACGTGTTATCTTCCTCATGACATAATTATAATCTTTCTTATACAGTTAGATAAGTAATACTCGTATATCTACAAATAAATATCGTTGGTTTTTTGAGTACTTAAAAAATATAAATTACATAAACCTAAATGTACCTAACACTGTCATAACTCATAAGTCTTCGCAAATATGTTGTTGACTCGGTGCTTAAACACACTTGTTGTATTGTGATAAATATATGTTACTAACACTAAACATAGAATGATCATCACCCATTTAAATTATTGTGATTCAGAGAGCCTGGCAAAACCGCAAATTGAACTCTAGCTATCGTAGCTATCAACACAAGGAATCCTCGAATCACTAAAGGCTTCGCCACGCCATGGAGTCGCATGCGTTCATAGGCGACGGTGCCTCTTGACCATCAGGCAGACCGTATGATTGTTTGCCACCGTCGTAATATTTAGATCTCGTAGATACGCGTGTCCAGCGACACACTGAGGTTTGGCGACGCTGTGTGTCTTCACAGTGAGTGCTATAGTGTGTACCTCTTTCTTCGCCCGCACAGTCCTGGTGGTTCCGTCCTTGTCTAGATACTCCACGCCAGTGGCTTGCTTCCCATCGATTAGTACCCTGGTGACGTGCGCGTTCAGCGACACGCTGAGGTTGGGGCGTTGCGTGTGCGGCTTCAAGTAGGCGCGCGCCGTCGTCCATCGCTGTCCATGGCTGCATACATAAAAATAGGATAAAAGCCTACCTAACAATTTGTCATACATACTTATATCAGACCCCGTATCATGGTCGGTCTTTTACACGCGATAAGTGACAATAGGAGCGTCGTCTCGTTCTATTGGACGGTGTCAGCTACAACAGGCCGCCATTCATCTCTGAAGAGTAAAGTGAGAAAGAATGAAGATAACTAACTCATTGAACGCTTGTGCGATACAGAATCCCTCCGGGGTCTCGGGATTGTTCATGTCGGCGATGACCGGCAGCCCCGCCTCGGTGACGGCCGCCAGCAGCTCGTACGCGAACGGGGGCTGGTATTTGAACTGTGAACATGATTCACGCATTATGGTGCACCGCCAGTCATCAGTTATTACCATCACGAGTGTAAACAGACGAGACATCTGGAATGGCCATGGATTGTTAGAGCGCTGTGTTGCCTGTTTTGACTTGTACTTAATGCTTCGTGTAACGGGCCACAGTTAGAGATCTTTAATTTTTTTTCGATCCCTGACTGTTGCTATAATAGGACGAACTCAATGCAACGGTGGAATGGAGTGGTTGGAGAGTAGCCTGGGGATAATCCGGGGGAAACCTTCGGCACAACGACGCGGGGAATCTTACGGAGGAGAACAATACAATACAATACAATACAATACAAATACTCTTTATTGCACACCTTAAAACATGAAACAAATCGACATAACAACTTATGAAAAATAGATATTAACAACAGGCGGTCTTATCGCTAAAGAGCGACCAGAATAATGAGAACATGTACGCAATGAAGAGAGTGGGGCGCTTCCTCTTGCGTTAAAAAACGATCTATAGTAGAGGGCCGTTTCAGTGTTCTTCATTGTATTAAAGAAGCGGTACAAAGCCATCGACTTACTCAAAGTTCAGCTCCAACTGCTCGAATTGGAAAAATATCTACTTGCATTGCAATTGTTAGTTGGTGAGTAAAGCCCCGTTTACGCTCTGGCGTAATTTCGCTCAACGTCGTGCGACCTTGAGCGACCTAAGTGCTGGAATTATTTGCTGTATTAGCTTAGATTTTCCAAGGCACAGCAAGTCTACATAAATTGAGAAAGGCACTCTCCATTTCGAAGACTTCCACCTTTCGCGACAGGAGAGGGTTCCTAATCATGCCTAAGATAAACACGGGTGTAAATTTCTCACCTGCTGAATAGGCATCAGCCCCTTATCCGAGTGACAGCTCTCATTGACGAGCGTTCCAATCTGCCTGTTGCCCTCGCTCCTGTGGAAGTAGGGCAAGTTGTTTTCCCATGACCAGCCCTCGGCCCCCGCATGGACCCAGTCTTCGTAGTCGGCGGCGTGGCCCCGGTGGTACATCATGCCGTTCAGCACGCTCGAGCCACCTGGAAACCCAATACCGTAAAACTTAAGTTTTTTTTTACAATGGCATTCGAACCAGTTTTTAGAGAGGAAAAAATGTTTGTCTGCGGGAGCAACTGCAAATAAAGGACATTAAATAGACATAAAAAATAGTCAAAGCCGCAAGCCGAAAAGTCTCATACTAATAGACATGTAGAGTAGACGTATGACGTCACAGTTTTCTATTTGTACTACCTCGTTGCATGCAATCTAGTAAATTGCGGTTTTGGTCGTGAAATACTGCGTTTAGGTGCATACTTATGGTCACAGTTGTCATCATACATTTATTTATTTATTTAATAAATCCTAAGAATCCTATTGGTTATTTTAAATGAGATTATTCTTAGACGATATTAATAATGCATAAAATTTTAACTGAACTTTCCAGTTCCACATCTTTATATGATTTTGATTATATTTTGTTACACTTTACCATATAGCAACACTACGTTAACAATGTTAACATGAGGAAACTACCCTTTTCAAGCGTATACTCACCGAGCACCTTACCCCTTGCCCACGTGCACCCTTTCCCGTCCTAGTCGACACAATAGCCCTCGGGGACGGTCCGGTACCTCCAGTCGTAGCGCTCATTGACCCAGAGGTGGGGTAGAAGGCGGGCACCCGGGACGCTATTGGGGCCTTGTCACCGGACACCAAGAGGAGTACCTATCTATACTCACCGAGCACCTTTCCCCTTGGCCACGCGCACCCTTTGCCGTCCTGGTCGAGACAGTAGCTCTCGGGGACCGTCCGATACCTCCAGTCGTAGCGCTCATCGTCCCAGAACGCGGGGTAGAAGGCGGGCACCCGCGCGGCTATTGGGGCCTCGTCACCGGCCTCCAGGAGAAGGACCTGTTGACGATTTGATTTCAAAATTAGAATTGTATTTATTTTGTAACAAAGGGCTTCGTCATTATTGTAGAGCCAAAAAAAGCTACGGTAGCCTAGTGGTTTAGGCATGTGGCCTGTCAAGCGGCGGTCGTGGGTTCGAATCCTGGCTCGTACCGATCAGTTTTTCGGAACTAATGTACGGAATATTTACTGTTAGCTTTTCGGTGAAGGAAAACATTGTGAGGAAACCGGTCTAATCCCAATAATAAGGTGTAGTTTTCCCTCTGGGTTGGAAGGTCAGATGGTAGTTGATTACGTAAAACTAGTGCCTGTGCCAAACCTAGGGATGGTGTAGGTGTCAAAGCGGACCCCGGGCTCGTTAAGGGCGCATCCGGGAATAACGCTAGGAGGATGATGATGATTATTGTAAATCCAAAATCATCATAGTGCCGACTGATGAGCTTTCTGACGAATACGACTAAGACAGAATAAATTTATAGTATACTTAAAGGTACAAAAGGTCCACTGCCCAAGTGATGACGGTAGCTGTAATTTTTTTGTCATAGACAATCATAGACTGAGATAGGGTTGTTAACGTACCACATACATGAACATCCAAAATGATAACTATTTTTCTGTCGTCTACGCAGCTCAAAACAGTAGATGTGTTTAAAGAAATGTATGTCTCATAAAGAACTACAGAATTCACTTACATGAGAAAAGTTATAAGTTAGAAATAAATTGATGCATACAGTGTTTACAGTTGTTATAAAAATCATAGTGGGTACTAGACATGCATAGATACTTATTATACATGTATTTTTCTGTATGTTCGGCTGCCTTGCTGCGGCGATAACTTCACTAGTTACAAATTCATTTTTTTTTAAGTTAGCTTTAGAGTTTACCAAGTTGTTCTTTTAAATAGTTTTTTATTCCTTCTATTATAATAAGTAATAGTGTCGTAAAGTTTGTATAGCCATATTTTTTATTTAATTCAGATTTAATTTTCGTTAACGTTTTATGATGTTTTAGTTTGGGTTAAATAAGTGTAAAATAGTGGCTATCAGAAGAATTGATGTTATTAGTTATGTATAATAAATATTAGATGTTGATTTTCAAACTTGACTAAATGGTTTTTTTTTTTTAATCATTAAAACAATTTTTTTTTTAATGGTTTTTGTATTTGCAATTATTTCTTTTTTAAATTAATATCTGTGTGAATGTCTTTGTTTAGTAATTTTTCGAATTACACATATTTTGTAAATATGTAGATATATGTCTAATTTAAGCATTGTAAAATGCATTTTCACTCATAAATTTCCCGGATGCTGGGCAATTTGATGAAATTACGGTATCGTCGCAGTTTCCGTGGAGGTTTTTGGCTGTAACTTTATTGTTTTAGGAACTCCTTTTTCGTACTTTATACATATACACAAGTTGTACTCGCCATTTGCAGTGCGCTGTTGAAGATCCTGTTCTAGGTTTTTAATACTTCGCGTTGGTAGGGCGGCGTCTGGTCGGAGAACATTTTAAAATTTTTGAGTTTTGCATTCTTTTGATTACGGAGCAGTTGTTTAGCTACTTTTTCGGATGCATTCAGACTTTCAGAGGTATATTTTTGTGAACGTTATATTTTCCCAGTCTAAGCAGTTGCTGAGGTTCGGGACATTCAGTTAATACAATTTTTGGTTATTCTTGACACTTCCTGGGAATCCTGTTCCAATCATAATCATTATTATATACCTACCTATTTAATTATATACCTGAGGAGCACTCGATGCTTGTATTAAACGATATACGGTGGAACGGGGTTAGGTACTTTGATTCGGGGGGCGACTTTAATCAAATAGGTTTTTCCCAGAATATATTAGTATTTTATCTTGCTGTTTACTCGATTAAATCTTCTTCATTTCAAATAGTTCTGCTTTTAGGCTGGCTTCACACTGAATGGAATTCAGTCACTGAATCATAACCGGAATCACTGAAGAGCAAATAAAACGGTACACTTTGTGCAGAAATTCTACCAAAGGGTGTTTTTGCTCTTGAGTGGTTCAGATTCTGAATTCAGTGACTGATTCCGACTGTGTGAGGCCGGCCTTATACTACATTCTAAATGATCAAAGTAGCCCCATTTTTTCCTAAAGTAACCCGATCCCGGTTTACACTTATCTCAATGTTCCCAACTACCCACGCTCCCAATTTTAGTCCATGGCAGAAAAAAAACAAGGCAAGTATGTCATCCCCGTGACAGCTCGTGACCTGCCTTCGTCATCGGCACCTTAAGGGGCGTCCATTAATTACGTGAGGCATTTTTACAGATTTTCTGAACCCCCCCCCCCCTGGTGAGATGTCGTGAGATTTATCTCACCGCTCTCCCCCTCGGGTAGAGTGTTAACTGTTAATGTACCATGAAATAATGCAAGCCGGACATTTCAACTATGCGGAACAGGGGATAAATCGAACCTCCGACCTTGCGGCTAGATCGCAATCTCAGGCCAAGTGGGGCGCATTTAGAAACATTAGGTACCATTGCATTGCGTCAAGGTAGGTAATACACGCCTTTTGTAACGACGGTACACGCGGAATACGTTCCGCGGAGCGAATCTCCGTCGACCTTAATTTAGCTGTTATTTTATTACTAGTCGGATATGCAAATGGCTAAGTTTTAAAGTCATTACCTAATGATTAATGATGAATCTCTAGGAATAGCTCGTAGAATTAGGCCAACACTAGCAGATCTATCTAGCAGGTGCTTCCACCAGGACTGAGCGAGCAGCGGAGCGGTGTATGAATTAAAATCCACCAATTGCGTTGCTAACCTTGCTCACCGCCTGTCTTCCTATTGGAGGATTTTTCCTCGCATTCTGCACCGCTACGTCCAACAGCTCACTCTCACTACTACTACGTACTCACCTTAATTAACGACTCCATATTAGCATGAAGTTATAAGTCATACCAGTGATCGTAACAACGACAAATGGTCATGACTAGTGATCAAGTTCAAGTTCATTTATTCAAGTACAATATAGATTATGTCTGAAAACATTACAATATTTAAATCTAAGATAGGTAATAATTAATTTAAGACATTATGACATAACACTCATTATATAAACATGTCCGAGGTAAAATAAAAATAATTATAGCAATGAATAATGTCAGGATATGCCTAGAAAAACTTTTAAAAATACTACGGGAATTTTGAATTCATTAATTTACATTTCATTATTATTTATATTATAGAATTCCTCTACCGAGTAGTAACACTTCTAAAGAAAGAAAGCCTTTAACTTATTTCTAAATATCACAGCATTTGTGAGTGATTTTAATTCAACGGGTAACTTAATGTTAAACAACACAATTGCCTGGTAACACTCCGAATGTAACTTTTGTAGCATTTTTGGTGCAGCGTAGTGTTGTTAACGGAATTGGTAGAGACAATATACTCTTAAATCAAAATTGTTAATTAAGGTTAATATTAACGTTATTAACGCTAATTAAGCATTTAGGATTGAAATTCTTTATACCAATCCGTTAACAACACTACGCTGCACCAAAAACGCTACAAAAGTTTCGATCAATGGTCATCACCATTATTTTTTGGTACCGCGTAGCTAGTCTTGGATCACCATGAATGTAGAGGGCGCGTCAGCGAGCTTGTCTATAATATTTCCTCTTAAGTCTTACACAAAGCAATACTCACACTGAACGCAGGATTCTCGCTCAGGCGACCAGCGACGACGGAACCGGCGGAGCCTCCACCGACGACCACAAAGTCGTAGTCGGTCGCGACCTCGACCGAGCGCACCCGCCGGCAGGGGTCGTTGATCGCGCAACGCCCTTTGATGTACTTCTCTAGGAGCACCATGAACAGGATAGCTCCGCCGTAGATAGGCGCGTCAGCGAGCGCCGAAGGGGTGGCATCGAGCGGGCACTGGCATTTCTGTGGGGTTTTGTTGTATTAGTAATTCGTACGATAGGTGGACCCAATTTCACCACCTTGACAATTGTCACCTGACAACGACAATTCGCAACACATTTCTGGGTCGACAGGTAAAGAGAGATCGTTGCGTGCTATACTATCATTACAAATCGAGCCAGAAACGGCAAATTATAATTTTCAAGTGAGATTTTTTTTCGATTACCTATCTCCTCTATATAGTTAAAACAATGACGCGCAGTGCCCGAGAGGCAACCGGATGGCTTGCGGTAGTTGAGCTCCCGAAGTGTTGTGGAACCTTCCTGTGCAACCCGAACTGAGCCAACTTGGACTGGGGCGGAAATTGGAGGGGGATGAAAAATAAAATATTGTCGCCAGGTATTCGATTGAAACAGCATTTCATTATATAAACAGCGTACACACTTTCAGGCAACCGCTCTGTTTCAATCGGCTGCCTCGCGACAAAGATCTTTTTCTTTTTTTTTTTCAATTTCCGCCCTAAGTGGTGGTTCAGCTCAGCGGTGGCTCGGTTCGGTTTTTTTCTTTTTTTTTTCAATGCTCTGAATAAAAGCCGCGTATCTGCAGACGTCCGAGCGCGGCGGACGTCTGTAGATAGCGTCAAAGAAGATCTTGTACGGAGTGACTTTGCTTTTGCCGGACGCCGTGCATCCGGCACTTATCCGGGCGGCCCGCGGCGGCCTGCATGCAGGACCAGAACTCACACAATGACATACTGCACGGTTATGTATGTATGTAGGCACTTTTAGGCTGCAGGGCGTGCCAAAGAATAAGACATACACACATACTCGTACATTCATACCTACATACATACCTACATACATACTCTCGAAAAACATATCCCTCCTCTCCTTCGGCATTCGGGTAATAATTCGAACAGAATCGTATGTTTGCGGTACTTAATTTAGTTATAGTTTTTTTTACTATAAGTACAGACAGCATCGAAAGTAGCTACGCAAACGAAGACGTCAAAATGAGAGCTTTTGACGGCTCCGATTGCGTAGCTACTAGATGCTGCCTGTACAATCCGATGGAATTAACTCTGCACCTGGCGCTCATTCAAATCTACGAACGCCAGGTGCGGAGTTAAATTCGATCGGGTTGTACAATTTCGATTTAAGAAGGCATTTAGGCACTTACCTCGGCAGATAATAAAAACATCCTGACAACTGCAAGTCCACGGAGCGGGGCGGGACAACTAAAATTAATGAAAACAAATCCAAAAATCAAAAAAACTAAAAAAAAATTTTATTCAGCAAATAGGCCACGAGGGCACTTTTATAAGTCAAAACTCTGTACTCTACAAAATGACTCAATAGTATTACTTATTAGAATTAACTACATCAAAGTTTACATATCAAAAAAGATAAGCGAAACAAAAATACAATCTTATTTCTTAGAGATGTATGTATAAGGTCTCCAAGTGTCAAAAACGAATGAATAACATAATACAAGCAAGTGAAGACAGAGTGAAATCTCTCATATCAATTCCGCAGAAAAGTGGAATGAAATTATGCTTGTGGTCCTTAGAAGCAAACATGAACTGACCGGACTCCACAAACAGCACCCGTTCACGAGTATGACGCGTATCTCAGTTATCGCCTCCATCGACCCAGTGCCGGTTTTAGCACTACCAACGCCCTGGGCGAGATTTCTAGGGTGCCCCCTGACTCAATGAGCGAGAGGACATGAAGGTGCGCCGGTGCCCCTTTATGTCCGGCGCCCTGGGCGGTCGCCCCACCGCGCCCTACCCTAACGCCGCTACTGCCTAGACCATATGTTAGGGAAGGTGGCGACCCGATCAACGAAGCCGCCGTAAGCAAAGACCTTTAGGAGAGCATGACATATTCAAGCTGCAATTAAGGCCTGTGACGTCATAATATTGCAGTAACATCGGGCTTACACCCAGTATATCTACTATATAGGTACTTATACATAGGTAGGTACTATAATATGGCACTAAAGGTTCTGTGAGCTGTAGAACTCACGAGCCTGTATAAAAAAAAGATTTTTTTTATTTCTAAAAAGTGACTATCGACACAAATTACTATCATCGCTACATCACTACATAGTTAGTATAAAACAAAGGCACTTCCCGCTCTGTCTGTCCCTATGTATGCTTAGATCTTTAAAACTACTACTCCAGGCAAAATACGGTTTTGAAAAACATTAATTTATAATAGCGTTTTTTTTGTTGATTTGATTTTAAAATGTTATTCTAAGACGATTAATTCAAGAATCCGACAAACTTTCCACCCGGAAGTAATTATGTAGATTTAAATGAAGCATGCATTGTCTTTTTTTGTACGATTTATCTTGAATATTATAGAGCAAATGTAAATGAACCAAAATAAAGACAAAAATATTTATTAATATTTTTCTGACTTTTCAGAAGCTAGTTAGTTTACCGTTTTATTGATGTCTGAAATTTTGTCGGATTTTGTCGCTGGGTAACTATTTAATTGATAATATATCCGTTACACTTTAAAAATAAGCTATTATACATTATTTCCAAACTTGACTTTTTTTCCATACGAGTTGTCAGTTCATTGACTGGACTATACGTAACGGATTTTGATGCGGTTTTTAATAGTAGGAGTGAATCAAGAGGAAGGTTTATATGTATAATACTAGCTGTTGCCCGCGACTTCGTCCGCGTAGAACTTGTTACCGTCTTAGAAAAATTATTGCTATTAAATTATTGTAGCCAGAACCTAAATTATCGCCGACCCAAACATAGTTCTACCATTCAGAGATAAAAACTATCCTAATATTCTTCGAAGGGTCTCAAATTTTCTGTACAGAAAAATTTCATCAAAATCCGTTCAGGGTAAAAGGTAACAGTGCGATGAGTTCATTAGTTTAAATTGCTAAATTTAAATTGAAAACTCCGTTTTTACAAATATATAAATATCTTAAGAATCATCAACAGACGTTTCTGCTTACATTTTATATTTTTCATAATGTATTATGGTATACATTTAAAAAATCTATTGTATTCTACACATTCTACATTAAACGATAAAAACTATGATATCCTTATTAACGCTTTTAGGGGGTGAATTTCAGAAATCGCCGTAGGTACTCAGCGTGTTTGACTATATAAAAGGAGCCTATTATGCGCAAACTTTCAACACAAAGTTTCACAGTTTTCCACCCCTGAATTTTGATGAAAATGCTATGTCAATTATCTGATTTATAAATAAAGAACGTATACGAACTTTCACATTTCTAAGTTTTTAAAAGAACATCTTCTCGGTACAACTCCTATTCACCCCTTTAAGGGGAAATAGATCTACATATTATAACAGAAACCTGCTGCCCTGCTTTCATGTTTCTAGCCATAGTTTATCATTAAAAATTACACACTACTTATGTGAACTTTCAACCCCTATCTTAATCCCTTCAAGGGATGAATTAGAAACAAATCCCTTATCATTTTTTTTGACTGTAGGTACATTAGGAGCTTGTGACTGAGGTTTTAAACGGATAACTTTAAAAACGACATGTTTCCCATACAAACTTTGAACTCTCTTTTAACCCCCTTAGGGGATGATTTTTATAGCAAAGCTAAATCATTTGTTTTGCTTTTTAGTAAGAAACCTTTATACAAAGATTCAAGTCTATAACTTTCCAAATAACGGTTCGACCCCTATTTCACCCCCTTAAGGGTTGAATTTCGAAAAATCCTTTCTTAGCACACGTCCACGTACTGTAAAGAATATATGTTCCAAATTTCATGCTTATATTAATCGTTAGCGGTTTAGGCTGTGCGCTGTCTGTCAATAGATTAGTAACGCAAGAGTTTTACGAGTATATATTAAGAGGCTGCTAGACGGGCCATATTTTCACTGCAATATGTGGCCGGCAACTATTGGTGTCCCTGTCTAACATGTGAGTAAGAGAGGGACGCCCATAGTTGCCGGCCACACATTTCCGGAAAAGTATAGCCTGTCTAGAAGAGCCATTATAGATAGTACCCGTGCCAAGCCGGCGGCTAAAAACGCTAGTTTGATTATAATTTGCAAATTCTGAATTGTTAAATGACGTGTAACTAATGTTATCAATAAATAATTGAATTGAATTTAGTGGGCCGTGCAAGAAATGTTTAAAAATATCTTGGTCTTTCTAGATATCATTAAAACTAAAAGTTTGATTGTCTAGTAACAAGGACAGTAACTAAATACAAACTATATAAAAAAAAACTGTAAAATCTTTTTTACACGTTTAAGAGTAATATTTAAAAATAGTGAGGGGGTAATTAAACTCTATCCCCCTTATTCATAAAACTTAAAATGCCTCTGCTAAATAAAATGTGCTTTGTCCCTTTCAAACGAACACAAATGTCAAAGTGACAGATAAGGACTTCCAACGAATTTTAACGCCATTTTAGTTAAAGTTAAAACAGGCTTGTAAAGTACAATGTATTGAATCTGACATATTAAATGTCAAATATGTCAAATTCAATACATTGTTTATTTACATTATTTTTGTTTTCTACTGGCGCGAGGGAAGACGTCCATTCCTCGACATAGGCCTCCCCCAAAGAGCATATTATTTACATTAAAATAAACAAATATATATACCTCACTTCGCGGTTTCGTGCGAGATGGACGTGTTTATTATCATTGTGTATTAATAATATTATTATACTTAAACAATAATGGCATCGAAGTGGCTGCGAGACGATATTTTTAGTCTCCAATACGTGGAATTTTCAAACGTGAACTGTAAAAAAACTTACGATTTGAAGTGCATCGCAAATGCGTGCATTACAACCGGCGGATTTTGAAGATCTTTCCCAAGACTAGGACAACTGGATTTGCCCCGAGTCCATGCATGCATGAAACCTAAAGGTGACAACAGTCCTACGCCAATCCGAGGTAACCTGAATAACACCGTCACATCCACAAACTAAGTTAAACACAGGGGGGAACTCGTCCCTGGTCAAAGTCCACTCCTACTGTCACCGACAATGGATCAAGACAACAATAATCAGCTGCTTGACGAAATGAACTACATTCATTTGGTGAAACTAGACGCGACATACAAAAAGTCGATCAAAATATGAGGGTACTTGAGGAAAAAGTATTACATACACCGTCTCCTAAAACATCTGTTGCTGAGCAGAATATTGGCATGCAGCAGGTGACACCGAAGTCTTCCTCACGTTCAAATGGTCATATTTATTCCAGTATCACAAAAATTAATAACGGCCAAGCAAAACAAACAAAAAATGCTTCGCTAATACCCGATAAGATTGGGGCCACGAAAACCTCGATCACGCCGCCTATGAACGGCTTAGCCGGAAACAAGGTTGATACTGCATTGGATACTGCATCGGGTACTCCATTGGAAACTGAGCGATCCGATAGTGATAATAACTGGGAAAAAATAATAAGTAGAAAGCGCAAGCAGAAAGTTAAGATTTTAGTTATGTTATGATATGAAAGGTGAGAGTACAGGCTTGGTATTACAGGCTATGGAGCAAAAGAAGCATCTACATGGTTGGCGTTTGATTTCGGACACTACGGCAGAGCAAGTGGAGCCCCACGTACGATCTGGAGTCAAATTCACTAAAATAATGATATATTTCGCGACGGCATCCCAAGACATCACCTCACTGGTCACCCCACCTCTCACCTCACCTGTCACCTCTCGCCTCTCGCCTAATGCGACAGACAAAATAATCTTACCCCGATACGTCACATTTCTTTAATTTGAGAAAATATTGGCTTTGCACTTATGTTTCACACATACGATTAGCAAAGTTCAATTGTTACTTTAATTTATATTTTTTTGTTGATTATATATAAGCCGCTTAATCTACTCAAATTAGAATAGTTTTAATTTCCGTCGATGTGTGTATCGATAAGTAGAACACCACTAGGGGTGAGATGATTTGACAGTTGTACCTTATTCACTAAGGTTTTTTGACAGTAAAATGACAGTCCTGTGTTTGCGGTGCTAGCGTGAGTGTTGTCGTCGAGAAGATCAAGCATAAAACAGAAAGAGGCTACGCATCTTTCATAGTCCGAGTTCCGGCGTCATCTTATGATACTATTAGTCAAGCGAGCGTATGGCCGCGAGACGCAGAATTCAGTGAGTGGATTTCGTTTTGGAGATTGTCCAAAGGTAAACCTCAAAAAGAGTAGACTACAGACATTTTATATCAAAATGTGAGGGGTCTCAGGCCCAAAACTACGAAATTTATGGCGTTACTACTGTCTTCATCATCCTATTTATTTGCAATAACAGAAACTGGTTGCAATATCTATCCAGCACGTCTATCATGGGACGGTCGCGACATAATCTCGATTTTTCTTGCACTATACCTCTTGTTCTAAGTGTTCTAATAAGAGGGAGACGGATAGTGCGAGAAAAATCGAGGGAGCTCGCGCGCCGTCGCGTGATAGCCGTGCTGGATGCCGAACTACCGCCAGGATTCACAGTCTTACGATGCGATAGAATGGATGGCCGCAAACAAGGAGGCGCCCTTTTAGTGGCCACACCGCGGTTCGAGCTACGTCAAGTGCAATGCAGTGACGTCAATTTGAATGACTATCAGTTTGAACCTGTCGGTGCAACGATACTTTACGGTACATTTAAATAATACGTTTTTATTTGCTTGTTTTGCTTTGTATATTCCGTCACAGGCAAAGGAGGCTGAATATATGACTAATTTAATAAGAGGATTATCTGTCAAATATAATGGTAAAAGTGTACGTTTATAAATACTATGAGTATTTTGTAACTTATTGTGGATTAATTCAGAACAATGGAGTACCTACCTAATTGTAACGGAAGGCAACTCAATTTAATATAGGTTAGGAGGGAGTTGACTCTGGTGTCCTACATGTTTAAACTTTTACGCGGTCAGGTTAGTAACTCTGGGGTACTGGGTACAGTGGGCCTGTGCGCGCCTGTGCGGTACGTGTAGAGATGGGTAGGGGTGGGTAAATACCGGGTAAATACCCGGTATTTACCCAATGCACCCGGTAAATACCCGTATCTACCCAAATTGGTGGGTAGAAACTATTTCGAATGGATTTTTTCAAAAAGTGAGATTTTAGGGCTGAGTTTTTTTTAATGAAATGTTCAAAGCCTTTTGAACAAGTTTTGTCATTATGAAATATCCATTATGATGCATAGTTTATGAGAATATTTTTTTTCTTATTCAAAATAGTTACCACATGCAATTTTTTCCGAAATTAGATAAAGTTAAAACGGGAGCCACTACCAGAATTGTAACTATAAGCCTAATCAAAATGTAAGAAAACTATTGAAATAGTGTTGTCATCTACTTATTGTGCAAGAATTATTTAAAGAAAGCTCTAAAAAAGGATTTTGTTTAGTAGTGTTAGTCTATTGTCTATAAGTTAGATGACCATAATTACTAAACTAGGCACATAATAATTATGTCATTTTGAGTAAATGCGTAAGTACAGCTTGGCAAAAAAAAAGTCTAGAAACGGAACTTTTTTTTCGACCCCGCTTACTTCGTTAAACTTGTCTTATGCTATTTGACCGTATTTATTAAATTTTGCGGATTTATTAGCATTGAAATGGAACAAAAATTCCAAACAATGACCAAGACAATACGCAGTTCCGCTCGGAAATTAACTTGTAATAGTTATAATGTATATACAAGCGATATTGTGCGGAATATTAAGGCATAATCATTTTGTGGTGGTGTAAATACCGGGTAAATACCCGGTATTTACACGTGGGTTTTTACCCACTACCCATCTCTAGGTACGTGTGGCGCACTCCACGCAGCAGGCTGGTGCGCGCGCGCGGCACGGCCAGCAGCGGCGGCCGGCGCCGGCGCCACACGTACCTAGAGATGGGTAGCGTGGACACTGGACACAGGGTTACCAGATACAAATTTCAAAAGGCCTGACAAAATTCCTGATTTTCGGCCAAAATTCTTGACACGAGCTTGACGCGCTCGCTCTCGCGGCGTATTGTTAATGTACTCCAGGCAAAATACGGTTTTGAAAAACATTAATTTACAACATTAGTTTTTTTTGGTGGTTTCATTTGAAAATGTTATTCTAAGACGATTTAGTCAAGAATCCGACAAACTTTCCACCCGGAAGTAATTATGTACATTTAAATGAAGCATGCATTATCTTTTCTTGTACGATTTATCTTGAATATTATAGAGCAAATGTAAATGAACCAAAATAAAGACAAAAACATTTATTCATATTTTTACTGACTTTTTAGAAGCCAACTTATCATTTTTTCGATGTCTGAAATTTTGTCGGATTTTGTCGCTGGGTAACTATTTAATTGATAATATATCAGTTATACATAAAAAATAAGCTATTATAAGTTATTTCCAAAATTGACATTTTTTCCATAGAATTTGTCAGTTCATTGCCTGGACTAATGTTGATGTAGTGTCAATGATGATTGATTTATGTTTATATCGCAAAAAGATAATTACCTTTTTTGATATGTGATTAAAAATAAAAGTTTACAGTGTATAAAATTCTATTGTTTCATTTATTTGCCGAAAATTCTTGACATTTCCCTTTTCCGGCCGTATTCCTGACATATGTGTAAAATTCCTGACATGTCAGGACAATTCCTGACATCTGGTCACCCTACCTGGACAAGGGCTCTGCGCACGCGCTCAATCAAGTTGTAACGCGGGTTGATGTACTTATTCCACTGCTCTCTGAATGAATTCACTAAAAGTTACTTTGTATACTATGTTGTTATTTCAAAACTTAGAATTATGTAGTATGTTCCCTATATTTGTTGTGTTATAATTTGCTACGCTATCTCATTGGGAGACTGTAATGATAGACGTATTTTTATTAGAAATAAATAAAATAAAATAAAAATATTAGAATAAGATTAATTTGTGAAAATTAACCATGTACTTATATTGAGCTCCATTGTCAAATGTATGGGGTAAAAATAGGATAGCAGTTGTATTGTTGATGGGGCAGTTCGGATGAAAAAAACATGTTTTATATTTATAAATCAACAATTTAAGAAACTTTTTCAATTCCAAGTGACGCCACTTTGAAAAAAATGTAAACCTTCCTTCATAAAAATGCGGTTTACGGCAATAGGGAGTATTTCTGCAATGTTCTGCCGCCAGAGTGCAGCACTAACACATACCGTTAACCGTTTTCAAATGTCCGTAGGATGCCTTTTTACATGAATAATAAGAAATTTATCATAATTTAACATATTTTCACGAATTATTTGATACTAATAAATATGACATACTCGTATGACATGATGTGTCACGGTGCTTTGTTGACTGCAAGAAGCTTACATACTCGTATAGACTGGAGGTCGCCCTTCCAGCATTCGTAAAAATTACCCTGAACGACGATGTGTTGCTATAACTTGAAACACAAACAATGCGACATATTTATAGACATGCTCTACGCTATTACTGTTATATTTCATTTTGTTATAATTTCAGAAAACAAATGCAAATGAAAATTAATTTAAGTACCGAAATTAAAATGTATCGACTTTTCTATATATCACACCAAAAATACCAACTCAACCAAAATCCTGACTGACGGTATGCTCGTACTGCTTGTTATGGCAATACTAATGAAAAAAATATGGCTGTTATGTTAAAAGAGCTTTCACCATATCGAAAGTTTATTTCGTGAAATAAACACTTTGCTACGATTTAATCGCAAAATAATTATTGTTTTGTATAATGACGCTCTGAGGAAGTACTTGGAGACCGAAGTCAGCTATTAAATTTTACAGGTAAGTGGCCATATTACGAAAATATCGGCGGTTCTACTACATAGCAAACAATTTTGGTCTAAAATCAGAGTAAAACTTGTTAGATCCTATGCAAATAACGCTCAAATAATAATTTCGATCATTAGTAAGTGTGTATTGTTCATTTTGTAACTAAACAATAACATTAAGGGCTAATAAAAAATGTGTAAACTTCTAACTAGGGTGACCATTCCGTTCTCGTGCGTGGTATTTATTCGCATGGAAAGGAGCAAAATGTATCATTATTATTGTATTTATGACAGTTGATATCATGACAATTTTAATCATAGTCTGTAATAATACAGTTTGAATTTGAATTTGTATAATTATTATTAATTTTAATTTATATTGATTATTTCAGATTAAACTATACTGACATTGACTTTTTTGTCCCTTTATTATATTTAATTACTTATGTACACTTAGATAGTTAGATACGAAAAATAGATCGTTTAAAAAAACACCGATATTTTTTTTCATAAGTAGTCAGGTAGGTACCTACTATACGAGTAGGTGTGCGGTATCCTTTTCTTCTGCTCAAAACTACGAGTTATAATTTCGCGGTTCGTTCGAAAATAAATTTAGTACTACCTACCTAAAATCTGAACGTAACTCTTATTACGGAATTATCAATTTCGTTTTTTAACAATATGATTTTTTATTCAAATCAAATATCATGAATTGGTCCGTGCGAGGGCAGAACACACATACCTACATACCTACGTGCCTACTGAGCACAGCACTATCAAGCTAACGAGTGACATTGTATTTATTTACCTATAGGTTGCGAGCCTATAGGTAGCTTCTTTAAAACCATAATGGAAGGAAAGATAGAAGGAAGGAGAGGCAGGGGAAGACCACGACGCAGTTATATGGACCAAATAAAGGAAAAAGCTGGTGTCGTGTCGTATCAGTAAATCAAAGGGCTGGCGTACGACAGAGAGAAATGGAAAATACTCCACCGACAACAGGATAACTCTTAAGTTAATGATGATGAGGTTGCTAGCCTATCGCCTCGCCTACAAAACACGTCAACCCAATCCCAGTCTACTTTTACGACACTCACGCCCAAGGGGCCGGTGCTATGCTAACCAGACACTCCACGGGACTTTTAGTATGCTACCTTACTTTTAAAAGGCAGTCTTCTTCATACAATTTACTTGTAGATGACTGCCTTTTTAAGAATCACGGCAGCATACCTACCTACACTAATATAGGGTGTAGGTGTAATAACATAACATCGAACATGTATAAAAACAGACTTGTGTACTTACATTTATTTCCGCAGGAACAGTTAACTGATAAAAACTGTGCATGTGCTACTCAAATTCGGGTTTTATAAGGATATCGACCTCGGGTCAAACTTCGAACTGCTTTTATTTTGTCAAATTGCAACCAAAACATAATACTAAGCAACCTATAGTATCATTCAAGCAAAGGAGCATAATAAGGGTAAACTATCTATATACTATTCATACTACATTGCTAACTATGTAAGTAAAGTAACTAAGCGTAAACGTACTTTTATAGGTAAGCCATTTTGTTGTACGAAAATTACCTTAACACATACATATAAGTATAATAGTAATTGAATGTAAAGTTGGCGAATTAATAATACCTACGGTGGAAGACGTTTAAAGTGCGCGAGAAACATTGCCAAATTGAATATTATCAACATTAAGTAGAATGAATGATTCATATCTTAACCGAATCGAGTAAGGCTGCGTTTGCGCACGGGCGCAGTTCAGAGCGGCTCGCCGAGCGCTTGTGAAACGATATGGGGCTTTTCATATATTCGGCGAAAGGTATAGGTAGCGGCACGTAAGTCTAGCGCTGACCGTTCCTGCGCAGAAGTCGAAAATAAGGTATTACGGGGGAGTGAAGGGGACGCGCGGGGGCGTGCGTGAGCGCTTATTGGCTCTCCAGTCGTACTCCGTCCCGCGCACCGATACGACGCCCCGCTCACTTCTGGTTATACAGTTGCGTTCTAAATTGTTATTACCGTCGTCGTTTTGTTAAGTTTGAGTTTGTTTTTTATTGACTGTTTTAATTAAGTTAGTGTTTATTTGTGATTTTAAACAGTAAATATGCCTAGAAGAAATACTGTTTTGAGAAGACAGGCACGGAAAATGGTATATGACGTGCATTCTTTTTTAAAGACAGAAAGTAATGAATTAATTGATTCCTTGAAACATATTAACAGTCAGATTGACGAAACTACGAATATGTTGCTCAGTCACTTGGACAGCGGCACTGTGGATTTAAACATGATGAAACAAACTGCAGAAGTTATTAAGACGGAAAATATGAAATTAGATAGTGTAGTCAGTGAGTTACGGAAAATATGAAATTAGATAGTGTAGTCAGTGAGTTACGGAAAATATGAAATTAGATAGTGTAGTCAGTGAGTTACGGAAAATATGAAATTAGATAGTGTAGTCAGTGAGTTACGGAAAATATGAAATTAGATAGTGTAGTCAGTGAGTTACGGAAAATATGAAATTAGATAGTGTAGTCAGTGAGTTACGGAAAATATGAAATTAGATAGTGTAGTCAGTGAGTTACGGAAAATATGAAATTAGATAGTGTAGTCAGTGAGTTACGGAAAATATGAAATTAGATAGTGTAGTCAGTGAGTTACGGAAAATTCAAAAAAGAACAGCAGAGGCTATTTGTTATTTGCGTCAATGAAGACAGTTCCGAAGATGATTCTGACGATTCTGATAATGATGATAATGATGATGCTAATGATAACGATGACCGAAGCAGCCCTGAGCCTGGACCCTCATCAAGAAAACGGCCTTGTACCGGCCAGACATACGGCAGTTTAGTTGAAGGCGTGCTACCCCTGTCAGATTCTGATTAATGTTTTTTAATAAAAATTGTAAAAAAAAATATAACTTTATTTTTACCTCCCTATATTAGTGATGAGACTAGTTTAAACGAACTACCTTAGATATAAAAGAAGGACAAACAAAGACAAAGTTTTTTATTAGTAAGGATTATTGTAATCAACTTGTAGTGATAACAATTGCGTTTGCGACAGTACCTATGCGCAGCTATCCCCTCCACGATTCGTTCACCGCTAGACTTACGTGCCGCCACCTATACATAGCATAATTTCGAATATTAAAGCAAAGGAGCATGTACGTTATTCCTGTAACAATTCCGCATTACGTCACATTATGCTAAAAAGTGTTCCATAATGTCACACGCACGGAACTTTAACGGGTTATATCTTCATCAATTTTAGGGTTCCGTAGTCAACAAGGAACCCTTATAGTTTCAAAATACTGTCCGTCTGGCCGTCCGTCCGTCCGTCCGTCTGTCCGTCCGTCTTCGGCTTAGCTCAGTAACCATTACTACTTACTAGAAAACTGTAATTCGGCATCACTACATAGAATAAAACAAAGTCGCTTCCCGCTGTCTGTCCATATGTATGCCAACGGATTTTGATGCGGTTTTTTTTATAGATAGAGTGATGATCAAGAGGAAGGTTTATATGTATAATATAGTACCCGTGCGAAGCCGGGGCGGGTCGCTAGTGGGTATATAAATCAATCACGCCGACAAAACAGAAGAATAAATATTTATAATAATAAATTAAAAAATAAAAAATCGAGAAAAAAAAAAAATTTAGGGGTACCTTCCCTACGCCTAAAGTGGGGATGTAATTTTTTTCTCGTTAAACCCATGGTGTGAGGTATCGTAGGATAAGAATATTATGGGTTTCTTAAAACGATTTTCAAATTAGTGATTCGTTTGCGAGACATTGGGCTTTAATAGCGCAAATTTTTGTTCGAGTCATCTGTCCCCCTCCTGCCGGCTAAATGGCTGCTACTGGGAATGTGAAAAAAATCGTGGCAGTAGTACATATGTATAATTAATTTAAAAGGAAAACTATCACGGCTAAGTAGGCATAACTAGTTACCGAGTAATAGTCCACTAAGTCGACCAACTTAAAATGTACTTAGAAAGGCAAACTTTCGTACAAATTCGGCCGACGCCGCCGACGCAACCATTTAGTTGGCGCGCGCGTGACGATGTATTGTATGATTTGTATGTAACTAAGAAAGACAGGCAACTACGGAACCCTACACTGCGCGTGGCCCGACACGCACTTGGCAGATTTTTAACTGAGTTCAAAAAAAGGAGAAGGTTCTCAATTCGGTTGTATTTTTTGATTCTTTTTTTTATTATTATTTTTATCCTTTTTTTTTAATGTTTGTTACCTCAGAATGCTCAGAACTCCTTCATTGATGAGCCAATTCGTAAATTTTTTATTCGGTTGTATGTAAGTATATGCTTCCATGTAGGTCCTATTTTTTTCAAAATTCGGTTGGATGATGGGATCCATGAGGAATTGAGGGAACTCCTCAATTATATTAGGCACACGTTTTTGGTATTTTCTATTATAACTCGTGTATTTACACCCGGAAATCATAAATTTGGTTGACTGGAATTGATGATGAAGACCACAGATGACTTATGGAATTCCTCAATTATGTAGGCAGTTAAAAATACAAAAGTACGTCACAGATTCTGATAAGATTCCGTTGAAATAGCAACTAATGAAGTGCCATAGGTGATCCTTGTGGAATCGAAGGAAGTCCTCAAATATTATCGGGTCACATACAGCGATTGGGTTTTTTTCTCTAATAATCAACGCATTTGCTCTCGGAAATCAGTTCATGTGGTAAATTGGAAAATAAAAGTGGAAATGTTCTCGTGGCTTAGCGGAGTACTAAATTGAAGTCGGTTAAAACTTTGTTTTAAAAGTAAATTATTATTTATTTAATTGACAAACAAATAAATACCTACGTGTTGAATATTTTTTGATAATCTAACTGACGGACTAGATTTATTTTTTTAGAAAAGGTGTTAATTCGCAAATCATGTCTTGAAACAGTTTAAACTTACTCGTAATTCTATGTTCCTAAACTTGTGAGTCGTAATGTAGTTAGTTACCTACATATGTCAGACGCTCATATTTTCATCATCATCATCATCATATCAGCCGAAAGACGTCCACTGCTGGACATAGGCCTCCCCCAAAGAGTGCCAAAGCGACCGGTCCTGCGCCACCCGCATCCAGCGGACTCCCGCAACTTTTACCAGGTCATCAGTCCACCTTATCGGGGGCCTACCCACGCCGCGCCTTCCGGTACGTGGTCACCACTCGAGAACCTTTCCGCCCCAACGGCTATCGGTTCTACGTGCTATGTGCCCCGCGCACTGCCACTTAAGTTTAGCGATCCGGAGGGCCACATCGGTTACCTTGGATCACGCAGAGAAACTCCCAACATGGTCCTCTCCATTGCCCTTTGGGTGACTTTGAGCCTTCTTATGAGGCCCATAGTAAGCGACCACGTTTCAGTGCCATATGTCATCACTGGCAACACACACTAGTCAAAGACTCTCGTCTTGAGACACTGCGGAATATTGGACGAAAAGATGTGCCGTAGCTTCCCGAACGCTGCCCAGCCGAGTCGGATTCGACGATTGACCTCTTTCTCGAAGTTGGACCTACCTAACTGGATAGTCTGTCCTAGGTAGATATAGATACAATGTCGTCCTAGCGTTATTCCCGTTAGCCCGGGGTCCGCTTTGACCCTAATCCCAAGATTTGGCATAGGCACTAGTTTTACGAAAGCGACTGCCATCTGACCTTCCAACCCAGAGGGAAAACTAGACCTTATTGGGATTAGACCGGTTTCCTCACGATGTTTTCCTTCACCAAAAAGCTAACGGTATATATAGATACAATGTGATATGCAATAAATATTATGAGTGTGAGTATGAGTATCAGTATACATCATTGTCTACAACTTCGAGCGTAAAGTGTCCGATTGTAATGGGAGTTGGTACTACATGGCCATTTGACATGATCTTCGTCTTATCCATGTTCATTCTTAGACCAACTCGCTCGGAAGCTTTACTGAGGTCATCGAGCGTCGTACTTAAGTCCTCCATGGTCTCAGCCAAGACTACTATATCGTCAGCAAACCGAAGGTTAGTGATGTACTCGCCGTTGATGTTGATGCCTGGCCTTCTCCAGTCCAGAGTCTTGAAAAGGTCCTCCAGTGCAGCGGTGAACAGTTTTGGAGAAATAACATCTCCTTGCCTGACTCCCCGCTGCAGCGGAATAGGTTTCGAGTTCTGGTCCTGGAGTCGGACTGACATAGTGGCGTTCTGGTACAAACACTTCAGCACTTCGATATAGCGATAGTCAACTTGGCACCGCCGGAGAGATTGTAGTACAGCCCAGCTTTCAATCGAATAGATGGCTTTCTCGTAGTCCACGAACGCTAAGCAGAGATGACAGGTAACTTTACCCGCGATCAAAATCGATAAGAATTTGAAATAGATGTTGATTAAAAAGTTATTTCTCCGTATTAGGTACAAACACGGAAAATTTAAACGACAACACTGTTAACTGACCATCCTCTGTTTATATAGAACCTTATCACAATGCACTTAAGTTGCACCGATGGTCAGTTAGCTGTGTTGTCGATAGTACTACGAATGATTCGTTAAGTAAAAAAAAAAAACGTGTCTTCGAAAAAAGGCGAGCAAAGTAGGCATTTTTGACGGTATACTTAAGAGGCTCCCATACGCCAATGACCTTCGATCTGAATCCCTTAGTTTTCTAATGTTTTTTTCATCACACTTGCTCGAAAAGGGCGTCATAATGCGCAGACATACAGAGCTGTAATAGCCTGTGTTACGCCCACGGGCGTAATGGTTTTTTTCTTAAATTGTATCTGTCACTCATGCGGCAGTTACAAAGCAAAGAGGTTTTATATCAAATACGATGTCTCAAAACGTATTTATAAATAAATTTAAACTTAAAAACTACTTAAACATGTTTAACTGAATTAGTTACAGATTGAATATGTTAGTTATTTAGTGTCTATGTAAAATGTTTTTAAGTGTTTTCAAATCGTGGCTGTATACCGAAGGGTCTTTGCCATACGCGCCTCACGTCAAATTCAACAAAATGGACGACTGACATGATGCAGTGTTTATTACGATTTGTATTCATTTCATCTAAAATGTATTTGTTTCCTCGCAAATGTGATGAAAAACATTGTGTATAACACGGGCGTAAGAATATTTCAAACTCGAGTCATCGAGCGGCGAGCGAGCCTTCGGCGTCGGGCTTCTGATAGACTCTTGTTCGCAATATTCCATTTCCGCCCCTCGTTAACCAATGTACTATTGTAGCTTATTATATTAACAACAACGGCTTTAAGCAATATAGTATCCCATATTTACTTCAAACTTCATTGTTTTCGAGATATTTGGCATCAAAGTTGAACAATTTTAGGCCAAAAAACTGGTTTTCTGGCCATAACTTTTGTGTTAGTTGGTTTAAAATTAAAACCCTCTGCCAGTTTTTAGAGACGTCATAGACGAACCCAAATTTGTAGATTTCGTATATGTTAGATCTTTCACGTCAATAGAGATGCGAAATAAGTGTTTTTTTAGACAATGTTTAAAAAAATCATACAAAATTAAGTATTAATTTGTTTCAAAATCCGGTCTGTCAAAATGGAGATAAAAGATTGAAGAACCGATAGCCGTTTGAATTATGATTCTATATGTAGTGCAAAAGTAGTAGATACGATTCAAAACTTGTCAAAAATCGATGAAAACCTCGGGTAGCCCCTTAAGGGGAAGTGTCCCTTAACGCCGGACGGCACCTAGTGCCGGACACACGTACTATCTCGATAACAAATCGATCATAAAAGGGGCCCCCCTTTTCCCCTTTTACTTGTCCTTGAATCGCTCGCGTTGGTTATCGAGATAGTACGAGTGTCCGGCGTTAAGGGACTTCTCCCTACATACCTTCTGACTAGCACCAGGCGCGGGACACTCCGCGATTTACGTGCATCGCTACAAGTACATGCCGGTGCCCCAACGTTGGGGAACCGGCATGTACTTGTAGCGATGAACGTCGACGTCCTCGTCGACGACGTCAGAGGGCCATAAAGCTTAATGTTTTGGCTGAGAAAAAAGCGCCTTTTGTAAAGATCAAAGGAGTGTCCCTTCTGTACTTGTACTATCTATTCTATGCTAGCACGCGAACTCGCCCGTGTTTACGCCTGCGCGTAAACGCAGCCTGCGTGTTAATTTTCGATTCACTAATTAAGTACCTAAGTACTTACACAATATATTCAACGTACCTACGGCTTCTAGATACAATGCGAAACTGACATTAAAGTTATAACTCACGAGTTAATATATAACCTTTTGAAGATCGTTGTCCTTCATGACAATGATCTTCAAAATGTTATGTATACTAATATGTTATCTATGCTTACATAAGAATTAATGTAATTACTTAACTTTTTTCTTTTTAATATTGAAATTAGACTTGGATGTTTGAGCAATTTTATCTCTTATCAAAACTGAATGACTTGCTATAGCTACAGTCGCCATCAGATATATCGGAGCGGTCGCAGCGAAGTGCTCACAAATATCTGAACACGTCTCTATTGTTGAGTCATTAAAGACGTGTTCAGATATTTGTGAGCACCTTGACCGCTCCGATATATCTGATGGCGACTGGACCTACGAATGTACTTATTATTACACGTGTAGGTAATAATAATAAACCATTTATTTCAGGCATCTAAGGCCCATAAGCCACAAATACCTTAAAGCCGAACATACGAACAATACATATTTTTTTTTATTTATTTACTCCATACAACTTCACAGCATTACAGTGGTACCGCAAAGCACTGTCAAATAAAAGAAATATATATTATATATGTACACAAAAGAAACAAATAATAATAATTATTACACAGAAGACGGTCGTGCATCTTCTCGCAGAACGTCAAACATTCATCACACACGCTGTGATTGTTCGAATCGCTGTTCAAACTGGACTACAAAAACATTTTTGGACAGTTTGAACTCATAGATGGCCTGTTCGTGCGACGTCCAACTAACCCCAGCTTTGAAGCCTGAATTCTAACCATCTTTTGCCACATTTCCGAGCAGTGGCGTGAAAATATAATAATGAAATGAAATAGAAGTATGTAGGTACAGAAAGGGTAATCTAGTCAGTCAGTACGGAGCATGTTCCCACCTACTAGCTAAAAGTCACTGGCCTGATTAATAGAGATGTTCGTAGTCTGGAAGGTGATAACCGCAGGATGCAGATAACCTCGGAGGTTTCGCTGGGCTGCGCAGGTCCAGCGCACACCTTTAGGTAGCTTGAAGGCAGCGGCGCAGGCGAAAGTATATGCAGCAGCCGAGCAGCGGTCACTAGTAGCGGTTTAACCAGGCATAAAGGGCTGGAAGCAATCCTTTTAATTACTTAAGGTTCAAACCCATCCGAGCCTCATAAGGTTTAGACCAGTGACGGCTAAATGAGGCTTGGGTTGGGTTTAACAAAAATATATATAATACAGAACACAGAACTTACAGAATACAAAACATACCTGCATAAGTTGCAGCCCTTGTATGCATGAACTATACACTATTTACGAGCAAAGGTAATCTTGAGAACTGTACATAATATAAATCATTAAGATTTATGTTACAAAATAGGTTTTCTCAAACGAATGCGTAAGCTGGTGAAAACTTTTGACAGGAGAAAACAAAACATGGCTGTGAAAATTATATCATGTTAGGAAGCTTTGGGTTGTTAGAGTAGTACGGGTGGTTAAGAAGGTTGTAGCTTGGGCAGCAACCGGTTGTTCTGAAGGAAATAGGCCATCAGGCTCCTTTACTGGGTGAAGGGGAGAGATTAAGGGGGGAAAGCGTTTCAACTTTTGTTCTTAACCATAAAATAAATACTTACCTTCTTAGGATTGCACCTCTAGATATAACTCTTTACGGTACAAAACCTTTTCCGCCCTAATATTAAGGCAAAGAGGTGGATATGCCGGAGGGTGTCAATAAAAATAGCGTGCAATATTTTAGAGACTTAAATTACCTTCCTGTGACTTCTGTTACCGTAGAAAGGTCATTTAGCAATTTAAAATGGATTTTTTCCAATCGTCGCGAACGACTGACAGCCCAATCTGTTGAACAAATTTTAGTCATTTATTCACTACAATTTGGATAAGTTGTTATAAATATGTATATAAATCTCATAATTTGTGAAATATATAATGTTTAAAATACTTGCGTAATTTGTTTTTTTTTATCAACCATACTTTGCCACCAATACAGCACGTTGATAACGATCTTTAGAAATGAGACATGGGCTGTTATTCCGACCGCGTTCACGCGCCTCACCTCACTCGTTATGCCTAAATAAACTAGACCTCTACGCTTAGTTGGCAAATAACTACTATGGTATGGTATGGTATGGTATACTATGGTACTTGATTAACGGACTTCTGGTAAGTTAACGGAATTAACGAGTCCGTTAAGAATTTTTAAAGTTAATGCGTTATTCAAAATGTTAACTTCGTTAATTAACGGATTAACGAGTTAACGCCCACCTATGATTATACAAGTAATTGTTTTCTCCTATAATGCATCGCCTTTGATTATTCGAAACCTACCATTTTCTAAAAGTTTTGTCAAGATATTAGGTCGGTAAAAAAAAAAAAAAAACTCCTAAAAATATATTCAAGCGACTAGCTAATGGCTAATAAAGTGTACCTATTCAAATCTATCCAAAGAAATGTCATTTTTAATTTCTAACAGACTTAGGTATCAGTAGTGTGTTTTTTTTATTAGGAATAATATCTTGAAACCATTCTCGTCATAAAAGAAATCTGAGAAATCTCATAATTCTCAAGCGGCGTAGTTAATTAATTTCAGTCCTATTTTATCAGCTCTATATTTGATTAGCTTACCATCATATAATTTAAGTAATTGTTATAATCTTAATCAGTTAAGTCCGTAATTAAAACCTTTCACGCGCGCACGCTGCACGCCAAGGCCGTGCCCACGCTCAAAGAGATCGATGCGGCCAAAGTTACAAAAATATGTGTACACGACGATTTTTTTTTTACCTCAAAAATTGTTTTATTTAAGATAGCTTGCTCTAAAGATATACTTAATATCGACTATGACTGTTTTTATAGCTCAAACAAGTATTCTAGTTTGCTGGAATTTCTCTCTTTTCGCAATATTGTTCCATAATTGTAAGCTATATAAGTATGACCGTTTAGGTTGAAAAATTGGATATCACCAGTGATAAACACGGTTTTCTAGTAAATGAACAACTGAAACCAGTGAATGAACTAGGTACTGTTATAATAATAATAATAAATACTCTTTATTGCACCACGACACGAGAGAAACATCTTACATGGCGACTTAAAGAAACCGTTTCACAAAAAACAGCTGTCACAACTTACCATGCTTATATCGAGTCAATATTGAGATACGGCATCCTCTTATGGGGGAACTCGGTAGAAGTAGATCGTGCATTTGTAGCTCAGAAAAAAAGTATACGAACTATCTGTGGAAAAAGACGCAGAGAGCCGTGCCGATGCCGACCTATTTTTGCTGAGCTTAAACTACTAACACTCCCAAGCCTGTACATTTATGAGGCAGCTGTATTTGTAAAACAGAATTTAGAACTCTTTCCGCAATTCAACAATATAACAAATAGACCACTCAGACAAAATAATATGACACTTCCTCCGTGCAAGCTCAAAGCAAAACGGAAAAGTGCATACTATATGTGTATACGAATATTTAACAAAATTCCGTCATCTATTAAGACACTGCCAAACGCTGAGTTCAAATATAAATTCAAAAATATTTTATGTAATGCATGTCTTTACACAATTGACGAATATTTTAATCATAGGTTTTAGCACTTACATCACTATTGACATTTAAGAATTGTATTTTAAATTATAATCTAATAATAATGACATTTCAAAGCCAAATTTCAATGTTGTTATGTGAAGCATGTTCTTAGGCAATTGACAGTTAATCAATTTACATTTTAGTTTTAGTATCTTGACATTTGTAACTAAGAATATTTGCACGCATTTAAATTTAATTTTAATTTTTACATGAATGACAATAGTCATGTCATAATAAATGTTTTCACATGCCTTAAGGCAGAATGTATTAAGGGTCAATAACACTTACAACATCTATTGTACCATATGTTCTCGTGAATAAACTTTCATTTCATTTCATTTCATTTCATTTCATTTCATTTCATTACAAAAAAATTGCTTACTTAATAAATAATGGTAACAACAGGCGGTCTTATCGCTTTAAAGCGATCTCTTCCAGACAACCTGTTATAGTTATGGTTTATTGGTTTAAATTCCTGCTTAGCTATTTCGTTTTGAGTTATGTCTTTATTCCAACACATGTAATTGTGGTTTACTTTTTCTAAATCAATTAAAAAACTGTAACAAATGATCGTTCATTAACTGGTTCTAGGAATCATAGTAAAACCAATAAATGAACTAGGTATTTATCGATCGTTGTTAATTTACTGGAAATCAATAAACCGTGAATGAACCTACTTCATGTGAGAAAATGAGGTTTGTCCGAACACTGAACAAAAAAAACTTATTACCACCACTAGAACATAAGATGCCAAAACAAACAGGCGTTGCCAGTGAATGAACACTGCAGTTAAGCATGGATTTAAGTACTCACACACTCAAAAAACAAGAATCTAAACTTTAATAACTTAAAACGAGGTTTCTCTTATGGGTTTCCTGGAACCACATCCCATAAGTTAAATTACTACAGTAGCATAGTGCATGCAATATCGGAGCATTCTCAATCCCGGGATTGAATCCGATATTAGATTTCAATCCCGGGATTTCGATATTAATATCGGTATTTCGATATTAAGGTGAGTTTTGAAGATTTGTCATTAAAAAACCACTTTACTCTGGAAAATCATAATTGATATTGATATTTATTTATTTCATAATATTACATTGCATTATAAATAACATTAATGTAAATCTACAGGAATTAATACTATGATCGTCAAGGGTTGATAATAGAATTGATAATAAAAAAATAAAAATACAAATAACACTGCATGACTTCTCAGGCTTACGGCTTCATGAATTGGTCCATGCAATAGATTGTAGTATCCAAAAGTATTTTTTTTAATTGGGACTGGAATTCCGATACACAGAGCACGTCTTTCAATCCCTTCGGTAGTTTTTCATATAGGGTAGGCCCCATCACATATATTCAATAATCAACAGAATTTCCTTTCAAATAAAAGTAATGTCCCCATGACCCATCTTTTTCATTTTCATGGTGCTAGCTGCTAGCCATAGCCAACTCACAATATCGCCATAAAGAGAAATGCCCAATTTCTCTAAGTGATCCCTGTTAGATTGTATTGCACTCCATGTATTTACGTGTGTAGCGCACTAAATGACTATGGCTAGAGCTGTAATGCATCTATGCATGTTTTGTCTATGTCTCTTCTTCCTATGTCAGCGATCAGGTTAGCATGTATCCTAGATACTTAATAATTCCTATATTTAATCAGTGACAAATTGCAAGTGTTAATCATTTATTCTGAGTAATAAATGTACCGCTTCAAGACTGTATCCAGTGTTCTCATTTTCATCAACGACCAGCCCCTCGCTCTCCATACCGGTGTCGCGCGGTGCAAACGCCACTACGATCCACATACCCTTTCTCACAATCCCTTTATACTGTGTCACGTTTATTATAGAAATAAAACGCTCCAAACATATAACAAGGAAGTTTATTAAAATTAGGGCGTAAATCCGATGCCGGCCATAGATCTGCCTATCACTGAGGTGCTTAAAACTAACTAAAAAAACTTATCTGCTATGTAGTTGGTAACAACAATTGGACCGCGGTATGTATATGCCGCCTGGAGGCCTTCTTTGTGCAGCCAGTTGCTGGGGGCGCCAACTCCCGAGGTAGTTCCTGAGATAAAGAGGAAGGAGATAACACGAAAAGTAAGTATTTACATATGGCCACCTACTGCGCTATCGTCAAGTGAAACGATTTACTATGACACATTAAAATATAAAACACTAATGAGTTAAACTAACAAGTGGGTAGACTACAATTAAGCGCGTACTTAGTCAACTTGTATTTTGGAACATCAGTACTTGCAAATCCTATACTAACAATTTATAAGAAAACATTTCTAAACACTTAGCAGCTAGGGTTTATTACATTACGTATGACGTTAACAGTCACTAAACACAGGTATATTATGATTTGCACAACTTACCCAGTACGGGAACGAGGAATAGCGCCAATTCACCAGTATTTAACACAAAAGCTCGGTGTCCTTTTACAAGACAAATAGTAGATATGTACAGTGTTTAGAACCAGCGTAATAATTTAAAGCAAAGCAGGCGGCAAGCAGTCATCCCATAATATGTCACTGTACCGTGGAACCTGGAACGCGCCATAGAATAAAGGCGTTAGAAACGGTCCATCCATCCATTCCTAATAAACGCCAACGGCATGTGGCAAAACACTTAGCTAGCTGTGATGTCGTGGATTTTCACAAATCAGATACGGAGATTACAATAAAATTAAGTTGATTTGATAAATAATGAAACTAAATGATTTCATATATTTATTTCTAATTTGCGGGTGGATTAGGGCGCCGTAGGTTCAGCGAAGTTAAGCGAACAGAGTTTTTGAAACAATATAATGCGTCTGTTTATAATAATACTAGCTTCCGCCCGCGACTTTGTCTGTGTGGACCCGGGATAAAAACTATCCTATATTTGAATCCTATATAATCATAAACTATCTTCGTGCAAAATTTCATCCAAATCGGTTAAGCCGTTTAAGCTTGATTGAGTAACAAACATCCAAACATCTAAACATCCAAACATCTAAACTTTCGCATTTATAATATTAGTAGGATACCTACTGTCACTCCAAGAATTCAAACGGGCAGTAAAGACACACTTAAATGTACAAAGCAAGCTTTACTCCCCCTCAACAATAATACATAGGCCGTATGTCTTTTTGCCACCACCATGGTACCTACACATTTTTTTTAGAAAACAAGTCAATTACAGTTTTTACCAGCAGTGATAGTGAGGTGGTATGATGTGGTAGTAGAAAGGTTCTTTTCCATCGGCGTGGACCTCGTGGTCTAAGATTCGCAAAGTGATTTTCCTTCGTTAAGCAAAATGGCCCACTCCAGTACGTTGTAGATGCGGGTGTGTGGGTTCTCGTTCTTCACTGCAACACAGAATATCGGTAATAAGTTATCTAAAAATAAAAATAACAGCGAAGTGACGGTGACGTGATCTTTGTTAGTTTCATTACTAACACATTTAACTAAAAGTTAGGTTGGTTTTATTTATTTAATGTTTAGTTCGTAGTGCTTTTTTTTAAGGAGCCATGGCCAGGAGAGACCTAGATTTCGCCATGAAAATTCTCGGTTGACAATAAAATTTCACCACTCTTTTCTGGAGCGCCACGTGTATCTATGACGGCCACTCATGCTAGGGGCTACAAGATTGAGCGAGATAACGAACAGAATGTTTCCTGACTCGCTCTTCCTCGTAGCTTATGCCCGTATTCAGTCCGCGGCGGTCGGACGTCTGGTCGCGCCTTACCCGATCGGTATATCGCAAGGGTGACCTCACAAAGAAGGGTTACGTACGTACCTTGTGTTCTAACAAATTCCTTAGTGGGAACATCGGCGATCTTCCACTTCGGTCGGCCGAGGGTAAAATGCGTCGTTGAAGGTATGCCTTTATGGAATTCCTAGAAAATGTCAAAATATTGTTATTTATTATTCAATATGGCGTTCAAAAGGAGTGTTTGGATATTTTTCTAAGAAACTCTGTCGTTTTGTCTCTTGGCTGGGAGCATGGGAGAGAATAACGACAAAAATTCGTTGAATGACGTCTGTAGATACAGTCAGCGTCATATAGTTAGTAGCAGCCAAGGTAGCCAAATATTTCGGTACACGTCTTTATTACTGTAAGAATAAGGGTGGGTTACGAAATATTTAGCTACTCAGGCTGCTACTAACTATATGACGCTGACTGTACATGCCTGGATCCATATATTCTTCCTAATGATTTTAGGCTCTTGTCGATCCGACCGGGCGGCTTTTGGGTTATAGTCGGGTGGGTGGTACAGCATGTCGTATGGGCATAATGGTACCTCCTCTGGTACCCAATTGGTGTTGAAATAAGTGCCTTTGGACACTGGGATAACCATGCCCGTGCTATCCAAGCTTTCAACTTTGTAGTTCTCAACTGGAGGCGACATTGTAGGACGTTTTTATAGGTTTCTTAGAACAAATCAATCACGAGAACGGTTTGGACTAAATGAGACTGTGTTTAGTAACTTATTGTCTTATTAATTTGTCATCTAGTGTTTATATGGCAGGAGGCCGCGCGTTTGTTAAAAGGAATAAATTATACATGTAAAATGCATATATGTATTAAAGAGTAAACATTCAAAAACAGGTAAATTTCATTAATCACAATTATTTAGAAAAGTATCGTGACGATTGACAGCAATTGAGTGTTTTTTTTTAATGTTGGGAGTTATGCCTACTGGAATTTTACGTTTATCATTCAGGTTTTATTTTATTTTATTAGACATTACGTTATTTTTATAATAATAATCTCCAATGGAGAAAAATAATGTTAATTACTGTGTGTATTTTTTTAAGCTAGTCCCGCAACCTATTATATAATATATATGTTGATATTTAATGTATCTGTAATGATTAATGACATTATTTTGTAGGTAAAGGAACCTTACCTCAAAGAGTATAATAAGTATATTTATCCTTACCTGTTTTATAACTTATAACATTAGCGTTTGACAATATATCTCAATTCATGACAATTGTCGTAAACCCGTGTCATAATTTTATTTTAAAATATTTTTGAACTAGTTTATTTTTTATGACCATGTTTATTAAAATAAATACAATTATGTAAAATGGATCATTTCGACGTTACAACGGGAGTTTTAGGTCCGTGATTTATCTTTTATGTGACTATTGTTTGTATTTTTATTTTATATTTTGTATTTTTTGTAGATTCGTGGGATTTGCTTAATCTTAATCCTCTTTCGGATTCGTTCTTAGATCGAAATAAAGAAAGTTTACAAGTTAGTAGTTTAAATCTGTTTACGTCCTCGACATCGCTATTTCTGAAGAAGACATCTTATACACCAGTAAGTACCTCCTAATAGATATACTTCGATTAGATTCTATTAAAGATGCTTTTGAGCTTGTAAAGCATTTCTTAGTATTAACCCCAAGCCCAATAAAGAGTGGTGTCACATGAGAACTTTGATCTTCATATCAGCCGAAAGACATGGCCGACATAGGCCTCCCCCAAGGAGTCCCAAAGTGATCGGTCCTGCGCCAATCGCATCCAGCGGACAGGTAAACCTTAATTTTTTTATGATTTCCATGAAGTAACTTTCTGGTGGAATATCACCGCTTTTTTGCAGGTGTTCAACAGCATCTCAGCAGGATATTACCCAGTCTTCGGAGGCTTATACAAAAGCTGCCCCTCGACATACGACAAGCCGCTCATCCACGTAACGGTATCTCCAAATTCTCCAAGATCTCAGACAACAGCCAGCGACGCCCACAAGGGAAAGCAACGCAGAAAAAAAACCCCCACAAATTCAGAACATTCCATCAGCTCGAAAACGATCTACATCGTAGTGCCTGGAACAAAAAAGGATAAGGTCTATGCGATAGAGACAACAAATGCTAAGATATTTAAAGAAATAAACGATAATAAGTTATTATCGGAATGTATGATACAGAGCTATTTTAGGAATATGAATAAAGGAAAGAAAAAGACCTCTGACAAGGTGAAGGAGAAAGGAAGTCAGTTAAAGACTATTCCAGAATGTAGCCCCGCTTGTGCTTTCATGAATATGAACAAGACGAAAAATGTTTCGCCAGATCTATCGGGATCTGCATCGCCTCGGTCACCAGTCAGAGCAAGTTACAAAACCGAAATTGAATCTCAACAATCAATAACTACAACACATAGAACAACAAAATCGCCTGATAGATTCAGAATGAAGGATGATGATAAAGCAAAATCAACTATTAGATCGAATCCACACAAAGCTAAAGTCATCATTAATCAAACTGATCGCAATAACAAAGAGAACCCGGTATCGCCAGACAGGTTTAGTTTTATCAGTGGCAAGCGATCGATCGAATCGGTGATTGCTGCGGAAAAGCGCAAGACACCGGAGCGATATGAGAAGAAAGCCTCCAGACCAACTCGCGGCGGGCGCATCAGGATCACGGGCCGCCTTGGACTCGATGAGGATAACAAATGCGTTATAAATTGTAAAGCCACCCTTAATGATGAGCCTAGTAAGTACAGTCACATCATCATCACCACCACTGCTGAACATAAGCCTCTCCCAAGGCGCACCACAAAACTTGATCCTCTGCTTTACGCAACCAATCACTTGCCACTCTCTTGTATAATGTCGTCCGGATGCGGTGTACCTAGCTGATTTAATGTTATTTTTGTGGCGTGTGACCTGATAGAGATCCTAAAATATTTTGAAACACGATTGCTTTACAAAATATGTTATTATAATAAATTCTCTTTTTAGTTCCAACACAATTTCAAGGGGCGACAATGTGCTTCCAAGCTCGACACGAGGACACTGGGTGAGTTTTTTTTATAAGGGGTCTTTGAATGGGTATATGTAGATCCTTCGATATGCAAACCTCGCTGCTTGATATTTTGATGAAAAATTCCATATTTTAGGTCTTCCAGAAACCAACGCGATGCGACCGTACAGGCAAAGGAAATAAGCCCCCCAGTTTATTCGAATGGAATTAGGTAATTTACAAAATTAGTTGTAGCTGTTTGAAGACTGAACTCTTTCTTATAAAACGACTCTATTTACATTATTTAAACAAAGTATACTTTCTACATTTCTTTATTTTCAGAAAAGAATCTCAAGCAACACAAGTTGATTTTCAAATTTCGTACTCGAGAGACAAAAACCGAAGAGACCAATGCGGCCGAGGCAAAATAATGCAACAATGTGCATGTGTAAACACCGATGGTAACAAGGAGATGCTGGATGCTAGAGAAGGTACAGCCATTGGGCTTAAGAAACAACACAGCCCTTTAATAGTCATATCGGTATATTCTAAAAATGCCTCAAGTGAGAGTAGCAGTGATATAAAACAAAAACAAACTAAAACAACGGGAAAGACAAAAGAAAATAAAACAACTGGACGCAGTCGATCACCTTCCCCTGCAGGAAGCCCCAAGAAAATAGGTGGCAAGAAATCGGAGACTCGCGTCAATTCGTCAACTTCTAAAAAGACGGTTCGTCAAACATCTAAAAAAGAAGTTAGATCTAAAGTCAATCAAAATCAAAGTAAAAGTGTTGTACGATCGACTACTACAAAGAGCAATTTCGAGAGCAGAACAAATAAGCACAAATCCTCAAAATCCCTAAAAACACCACCACAAAGCCGACGATCCACCAGCCCCCCGGGCCAGGAAGATGATAAAGCCGAACAGATGAAGAGGGCTTTGATAGATGATTTCACCAAGACGTACACAGAACAGATTAACCAACGAGAAACACATTTGGAAATACCATTGCACACGAAACACAATGTTTCTAATATCACCATTGATATAGAAGGGGACAGTGATTACTATAACGTTAAGCTTGAGCAAGATGTTGGGAACGTAAATACGGAATTGACCGTTCGTAAACCTAGCAGAGCGAAAGGGAATAGGGGAGGTGATATGATTATGGGTGAGACTGATACAACATCGATGGAGAACTTTTTGTACATACCAGAGGAGGAGCCCAGGAAGCGTTCTTTTTCGCAGACGTTAATGTTTGATGGGGTAAGTAAGTAAATAAATAGTTCCAACCTGGTTCCAACTGAACACGACGACTACCTAGAGAGACGACGCGGCAGTTAAATAGGTCAGTAGTCGAGCTTTAGTAACGAAAATAAATATATGATCCTGTTTTGTGAGTATCTTCTTATTTTTGCTTCTGGCAACCAATGTTGCCAACTTCGTTCGCAGAGCCCCAAATCGGTTGTCTATTTCTAAAGTAATTTAAGATAGCATTTTTTAATTCGTGAGCGGTTGATAACTTGACACGATGCAAGGTTTTACTAAATCCGTGTTTTTCCACAGATAGATCAGACGATTAATAGCGATCTCGGAGACGAGAACGAGTTAAATGTAAAGGACAGCATTGAAATATCTCACAAGTTGGTACCTTAATTTCTGGTTCGTTTATTGCAATAATACCTAAGCGCAGTTAGGTAGAAAGATACCTAGTTTGGGTATTTAAATTTTATCCGTATTCACGGAAGTCTGCAGATACGAAGCTACGAGGACATAGCGCTAAGGATATCAGTGCACGCATGTGTATAGGCACGCATTCTATCGTTTGTTTGGTTTGCACATTGTGCCTCGCATCGAACCGTTACGCTGTCAAGAGTTGGAATTTGATACAATAATACAGTTTATTCTTTAGGTGTCGATCACGCAGAGACGCGGTACTTAGGCGTGAGTCATCCGCTTAGAAAATTGTACAGATAATTTTGAGCGCTACATCCGTGTAGCTGCTGCTACTACTCATGCATATTTTATTGAGATAGAATATGTAGTTTGACGTCGTTTCAGGCGCGAACATAGAACCAGCTCAACAGACGATAAGCGCGAAAGAAACGATATTCCTAAAGAAGTCAATATCAAAAAATCTGGTAATGTTTTTCGTTTTTTATGTTGCTTTGTTAAAAGACGTGAATTTCCCTAGTCAAGCAATACAACAATGTGGAAGTTATTGTGTCGTGTCGTGCTTTGAATTAGCGTATCTACTTACCAATAGATTTTACTTTACTTTATTGGGATTCACATCTTTCGTTCGCCGTTAGCGGATCCTCACAATGTACTAACTGTCCAACAATTTGTTGTTTAAGGAAATATTTTATGTTTAAGACTTAAATGTCCATAATATTAGCTCTATTACGAGAAAGTACTATGGTATGATCGGCTCAAGAGAATAATTTTTGAACCTCGAATAGTCTTTATTTAGTTACTCAAAATCATGTATTTCGCCATGAATATGTTGGTATTTTAGCCCAGAACAAGCACTTCCGAGGCGACGAATGTTCGATTTTCGATCAAGACGCTCGTGACAGAGAGATCCGAAGACTACTAGGAATAGATAAAGGGGTTAAAAAATCTAAAAACAAACCTACGCAAGTAAGTCTAAGGTGGTTTCAAAACTTGCAAAATCATCATCTTCATCATCACCGTCATATGTATATTTATAAGGTATTTGTCGGTGAAGTAATTTCCAACTTAGGTATTCTAGATTCCGCTTTTTCTTTTATTAATTGGTCTGTATAATACCTAAAGCTTTTTTTGCTTCATGTAATATCTCGTTGGCCCTCCCCTTTTTCTTTTATCTGTTGGAGGGGGTGATGCAGAGCAACAGGTAGCACAGTGGAGTGGTTGGTTTAGGTCTTCAGATAAACATCGTTGCGTTAATAGAACAGAGTTTATTTCATAGGATATACCTTACAGACACTATTATAGGCAGACGTGTACACGACAGGATGGTAGAAGTGACAAGAGAGAGAGCGAGTAACCATAGATACATTATTTTAAATATAGACCATAGACTATGTAAATATGTGAAGGGTGGACACACATAATAGGATTTACTCCCATATTCTAACATTATCCAGCAGTAATTGTGGACATTTGTCCATTAAACAGTATACAATAGTATTACTAAAATTTCAGCGGTTTTCACATATATCTGAAGTAGTTAAGTACCAATGAAGTAAGTAAGGAGCGTGGGTGGACAATGGGCATGGTGTCGGTCACAAGTCACAATCCTTGCGAATTCGCGTCGCTATTGGCAACGTATCTATTTAATCGCGACAGTCATTTTATAAGTATTTATGGTATGAGTATAAGACGAATTAAACTTTTCGTTTTGTTTTTTTTTAGCCATCTGATGCGTTTGAGAAAGACAGCCATGCTTCCCTTCTAAGGTGTTTTTTTAATCAATACCATTAATTTGTGTATATCATTTAGGCAGTTAATTTTGAATGTGTTTTAAAAGTGTTTCACTTTTTATTTCTAGTAGTCTCACTACGAGAACGAAGACTGAAAGCCTCTCCATAAAGGATACAAAAGATGCTCTTAACACAATTATTCTAACCCGACCCCTCTACCGAATGAACTGTAAATCGAATATTCAACTATTGTACCGGTTGAGCTTACATAAACCAAAACGAATTGTGTTAACTAGAAGCCAATACGCTAAAGTTAAGAGGGCGATATACACCAGTCTTATCTCAAAACACAACTGCAATTCAAAATGGTATAACCACGATCGGAGGCTTTATGATTGTCGGTTTAAAATTGTCAAACCTCACAACAAAGGCAAAGTTCTACACTTCAATAAAGACTCTCAGACTGACAATGATCTACTAGACCAACTGTGTACTACATCTGATGTAAACACACACACCATTGATGAAGTAAACTGTGGAGATGCGAACTCAACTTGCAGAGACCGACAATTTAATTCCAATTCAGACCAAGAAACTTTAGGTCACTCAAGTAATGCAAATTACAATCAACAAGTAATAAGTTACAAAAATTATTACATGCACAACGTTTTAAGAACAATTTATGTAGCTAGAGAGCAAAGACTACCTTTTACAGAAGGATTCAATGAAGAATTTGTCAAGAAAGCTGCGTCAGTTAAAGATATCCAATATAGGAAGATTGCTACAAAACAGAGAGTAAGGTTTTCGTCTTCAGACTCAGCGAACTACGTTTTAAGAGGCCAAGAGAAAAACGAATCGTGCTCTATCCACACCATCTTTAAATGTGAGTTAAAACGATTAAGTAGGTACCTTAGATCCTAATTAGTTACAATAGAGTTGTACAGTGCGAGTCGCTGATGCGCATCGAGGGTTCCGTACCATGTGTGCAAATTTGAGTGTGAAATAGCACGTTCATCAAAAGAAACTAGATCATGCAGATGTTTTCCCAAAAAAGTTAAACTTAACTTTACCGTTGGAAAACTAAAGTAAGTAAGTGAGGTAAATAAATAAGTTAATTATACGCGATTAAGTCCCGTTTAGTATAAATAATGTGTGAGAATCTTGAAAGTTTAAATCAATACGTTGGAAAACTGTTGCCCATATATCGACGTAACTATTACAAAATGGTTTTTGGATTTATTCCTTGTATTCCTGAATGAATATGATGATTTTTTTATTTTTTATTGATTAAGACAAAAAGCAGCCCATCTAGGCAAAACCTTGCTTGTAACCTTGTTGATTGTAAGTCTTATTTGAAAATGAAAATAGCAACAATATGGCCATGCAATAAAAGTAATTAATTAGGCGAGATATCCTTGGGAAATGTAGGACCTTTATGTACCTTTAATTTAAAGTTTTATCTCTATTAACCATGATAATTACTTGACTCATTCCAGGCCATAATAAATCTGTAACACCTAACCTCGGAACTTCAGCTTACTCATTGTGCAATGGCGAACCTATTGACTCGAGGGTCAAATTCTTCGAAGATTCGGTTCAAAGCATCACCAAGAAACCGTTCTTGAAGAGGCTGATCTCCTGTTTAATATTCAGAGTTTCGCCAGCGTCGGTGACTAAGAATCCAAAAGCGTGGCTTGGAAGTGTCAGCCCGCGCAGTTCCTTTGACTCGTACCATGTCAGCACTTCGCTCGGTGTAAGTTAATTATCTAAAGTACCTATGTATATAAGTAGTATCGTCGTCTAGTACTACGAATACCCATAAGAAGACGCCAAACGAGCGAAAGCGGGCGGCGGACGGCCTGCATGCAGTCCGCCAATTTCGTACGTGTGGCCGATCCTATGATGGTAAACGCGTACTTAGTTCGGGACGAAATCGAGTTGTTTAAGATAATCTCCAAATAAGTATTATAAAGAATCCTGAATGGGGGAATTATACCGACTGGCATGTGTTGCAGGCAATAGAAATGAGTTCTTCCTTATACGACACGACGGCGTCGTTTTACAGCGACCACGCCACGCCTGTCAAGGTGAGGCGCGGGTTCCTCAGCTCCGTTCGAGGCCTGCTCAGTCGCAAGAATTGATCCTCTTTATTACATGTACTATGGGAATGGGAATAAAGGTGACGGCTTATTTGAAAGTGTACTATAATTAACAGCTGTCCTATTTCCAAACCTCGCGGTCGAACCGAACCCATAACGAGTATAGTGGCGAGGGAACACTTGGCTTAGTAGGTACCTAAAATGATGGAGCAGAGTTCACTTTTTGACAAGCCACAGAAGAAGCGCTCCTTCACCCTCCGCTTTCCGCCCTCACCCTCTACCCAATGACAATGACATACCAATTCGTAGATATGAAGGACGCCAATTAGATCAATTTAGGTACCTACTAGGTAGGTTGGTATTGGTACCCGCTCAAGCAAGTTGTCATGGATGTTGCGACACATCCGAAACGTCGGGAGACCTCAGTGAGGTAAATTTATTTAATTACTAGCTTCCGCCCGCGACTTCGTCTGCTTGGACCCGGGATAAAACTATCCTATATTTTAATCTAGGCTATAAACTATCTTCGTGCAAATTTTCATCCAAATCGGTTAAGCCGTTTAAGCGTGATTGAGTAACAAACATCCAAACATCTAAACATCCAAACATACAATAGTAGGATACGCGATTAAGTCCCATTCAGTAAAAATAATAAAAAAATACTTATATAGAAAACATTCATGACTCAGGAATATAATATATATATTCGTGCTCATCACAGAAATATATATACCCGGATTCGAACCCAGGACCATGCTTCGTAGGCAGGGTCATTACCATAGTCCTCGTCAAAATTGATCAATGGAAACAAACATCTGCAGTCGACCAGTATAACACTGGCACACATTACATCTGCGTGCAGATCTGTCTAGAGATCTAAATTTACTAGGCACGAGTTCGCAGCCGCTGCAAACTTTTTTAAATGAGGACAGGGTGAGGTCAACGCTACTTGCCATTATTGACATTATTGTCTACCAGTTAAGAGGGAAGTTTGTATACCTTATAATATTACGTACTTACTCGTCCATACAAAAAGAGAAAACGTATTTCCACTTACTTAAGGCGCCGTAGGTTCAGCGAAGTTAAGCGAACAGAGTTTTTGAAGCAATATAATGCGTCTGTTTATAATAATATGGTTCCAAAAAAATACGACACAGAAACAGGGAAATCAGTGCTTCGAAACATGATTAAGTAAATTTCGCTCGATAGAAAAAAATCACGAACATAGGTCTAAAACACACAAAAATACACTTAAAATATTCGTAACAAATTATGCACAAAAGGTATAATAAAATAATAAATATTAAGATTGTTTCTAAAAATCGGCAATATCATGTTTGAGGGAAATCAGTGTTTACATTTTTATTTATTTAAACGGCCAAAAAATTTAAATTAAAAAACATGATATCCGCGCTTCCGAGCACGCACTTCCATCTTGCTCACGCTTATGCTCAGTGAGAGGGAGAGAAGACCATGAACCTACGGCGCCTGAATATTTTCCAATCTCAATGATTTTTTAGTACGTTATTGACACAATGTAGACTAGGTTTACCTACTTTACCACGCCGGGCATCCATGACCGCACACTTATCGACAACAAATTCCATTTTGAAAGTATTGAAAGTTTAAATGGCACTTGTGAAATACATACATAGGCCTCCCCAAAGAGTGCCACATGACCGGTCCTGCGCCACCCGCATCCAGCGGACTCCCGCGACCTTTAGCAGGTCATCAGTCCACCTTGTGGGGAGCCTACCTACGCTGCGCCTTCCGGTACGTGGTCGCCTTTCCGCCCCAACGGCCGTCGGTTCTACGTGATATAGATACACATTAAGTTCGTCGTCTATTACTCGGTAACTACTTATGCCTTCTTGTCGGTGATAGTTTTCCTTTTAAATTCATTATATGTACTACTACCCCATTTTTTTCACATCCCCAGTAGTAGCCATTTAGCCGGCAGGGGGGGGGACATATGACTCGGACAAAAATTAGGGCTTTAAAGCCCTGCAATATCTCGCAAACGAATCACTGATTTCAAAAGTGGTTTCAGGAAACCCGTAATAGTTTTGAACGAGCTATCCAACGATACCCCACACCATGGATTTTACGAGACAAAAAAAAATACATCTCCGCTTTAGGTGTAGGGGAGGTACTTACCCTAAAAAAAATTTTTTTTTTAGATTTTATTAAATTGTTTTGTCGGCGTGATTTATTTATATATCCATGCCGAATTACAGTTTTCCAGTTGTAATGGTTACTGAGCCAAGCCGAAGACGGACAGACAGACAGACAGACAGACAGACAGACAGACGGACGGACATGGCGAAACTATAAGGGTTCCTTGTGACAACATTTAGACATACGGAACCCTAAAAATGTATCCGTATATTAGTAGGTATTTTCTGCCCGGATAGCTGTAGACCGCATTTTGTTGCACATGGCATACCTACTCACACTGCCTTGCCTATAATACGTACTAGAGTTAGGGATCTTTGCACGTAAAAATTTACGTCTCTTCAAGAACCAGCGTAAAAGAACAGCGTATAAGTATAAACTTGTATATATACCGACCGCGAAGCTACAGATATTTCGCAATGGCCCCCACTGTAATTTACCTAATCTAATGGAATCCAAATTAACATAATTAAATATCAATTATTGTAATTCAATTTGATTGTGGATTTGGTTCATTTTTAACCGACTTCAAAAAATAGGAGGAGGTTCTCAATTCGGTTGTTTTTTTTTTTTTTTTTTTTTCAATGTTTGTTCAATGAGTGGAACTGATGATGAAGACCACAGATGACTTATGGAATTCCTCAATTATGTACTTAAAGTACAAAAGCACGTCACAGATTCTGATAAGATTCCGTTGAAATAGCAGCTAATGAAGTACCAAGTCCTTGTGGAATCGACGGAAGTCCTCAAATATTATCGGGCCACATACAGCGATTGGGTTTTTTTCTCTAATAATCAACGCATTTGCTCTCGGAAATCAGTTCAATGTGGTAAATTGGAAAATAAATGTGGAAATGTTCTCGTGGCTTGGCGGAGTACTACATTGAAGTCGGTTAAAACTTTGTTTTTAAAGTAGATTATGACATTAACTGTTGTATGATTTAAATTGCCATTAAACACAATTTTAAAACGATTATGACTAAATGCGTATTCTTTATGATAAATATTACTAGGCTTATCCTTATCTTAAGCTTACAGAGGTAACATGTTTGCGTCTGTATAATATCATTACCATCTAAATGTAACAACATGTATGCAATTTTGAAATAAATAAATGAAATACCTACCTATTGAATTTTCAAGATTTAATAGATAAGATTTACTGTTCGGTACTTACTCTGCTAATGTATTAAAAATTGTTTGGTATTGTAGGCAGGTAAAATATGTTTTTAGGGATCAACTGTATACCTAATACTTACGAGTATATATAACGCGCGCAGATAAATAATGGATCGGAAAATGGCCGTCTGCTGCTCGCGTGCTATCTCGCTCACACCCTATCGCTGTCTATACTCACACAGTTAAAAGTGTGAGTATAGACAGCGATAAGGTGTGAGCGAGATAGCATGGGAGCGGACGCCATTTTCAGATCCATTCTTTATCTGCGCGCGTCATATACTTAATAATATGCACAAAGGTCGACGTCCAGTCAATAGCTGCGTACTTCTCTCGTCTCGGAGGCTATTAAACCCTTTTTGGATCACTTTTTTTCAATTGCTTCCCTGCTTGGCCTGCAGCGCGGCCAGCAACAGACTTACTGCGGCATGAGCTCCCTTACACTGGGGGCCTTATAGGCCGCCCAGAGGGAGTTTTCGGATCACTGAGCCAAAATAGTTACTTAGCAGGATCAATGGCCAAAACTTACCTACTCTGGGACTCTATTACCAAATCAAGGTAGGTTACAGGATCAATAGCCAAAACTTACCTACTCTGGGACTGTATTACCAAATCAAGGTAGGTTACAGGATCAATAGCCAAAACTTACCTACTCTGGGACTGTATTACCAAATCAAGGTAGGTTACAGGATCAATGGACAAAACTTACCTACTCTGGGACTGTATTACCAAATCAAGGTAGGTTACAGGATCAATGGCCAAAACTTACCTACTCTGGGACTGTATTACCAAATCAAGGTAGGTTACAGGATCAATGGCCAAAACTTACCTACTCTGGGACTGTATTACCAAATCAAGGTAGGTTACAGGATCAATGGCCAAAACTTACCTACTCTGGGACTCTATTACCAAATCAAGGTAGGTTACAGGATCAATGGCCAAAACTTACCTACTCTGGGACTGTATTTCCAAATCAAGGTAGGTTACAGGATCAATGGCCAAAACTTACCTACTCTGGGACTGTATTACCAAATCAAGGTAGGTTACAGGATCAATGGCCAAAACTTACCTACTCTGGGACTCTATTACCAAATCAAGGTAGGTTACAGGATCAATGGCCAAAACTTACCTACTCTGGGACTGTATTACCAAATCAAGGTAGGTTACAGGATCAATGGCCAAAACTTACCTACTCTGGGACTGTATTACCAAATCAAGGTAGGTTACAGGATCAATGGCCAAAACTTACCTACTCTGGGACTCTATTACCAAATCAAGGTAGGTTACAGGATCAATGGCCAAAACTTACCTACTCTGGGATTCTATTACCAAATCTAGGTAGGTACACCATGCATGGTAATCGATGATCATCATCAATTCATCATACACTTGGCCATATCCGTATTATCAATTATCATGCTCACCTCATCATCATATGTGGTTGCGCAGAGTGTCTCTTATCTTCCATACCTATCGGTCGCCCGTCGCTAGTCACTGGCAAGTGGCAGCCATTTTTAACCGACTTTAAAAAAAATGCTTCGCTTGTATTTTTTTTTTTCAATGTTTGTTACCTCAGAACTCCGTCATTGATGAGCCGATGCGTATTTTTTTTTTTGTTTGTAAGTATATGCTTCCAGGTGGGTGCCATTTTTTTCAAAAATTCAGTTGGATGATGGGATCCATGAGGAATTGAGGGAATTCCTCAATTATATTAGGCACGCGTGTAGTGATTTTGGTATTTTCTATTATATCTCGTGCATTTAAACCCGGAAATCATAAATTTGGCTTACTTCTGGAATTCCTCAATTATGTACTTAAAAGTACAAAAGTACGTCACAGATTCTGATAAGATTCCGGTGAAATAGCAACTAATGAAGTGCCAAAGGTGATCCTTGTGGAATCGACGGAAGTCCTCAAATATTATCAGGCCACATACAGCGAGCGGTTGGGTTTGTTTCTCTAATAATCAACGCATTTGCTCTCGGAAATCAGTTCACGTGGTAAATTGGAAAATAAATGTGGAAATGTTCTCGTGGCTTGGCGGAGCACTAAATTGAAGTCGGTTAAAACTTTGTTTTTAAAGGAAATTATTATAGTTGAGGTGGGAACCATGCAGCAGAATTCCGCTACGGAATTCTCTCGCGGAATTTAGCCTGTACGTGTCTGTGGTGAGTCTAACATGGCAATTTTTATGCATTAAAAAACATAATGTAGGTACTTATAATGAATTGTGATGATGATGATGTTACGGATAATATTTGGCATTCAATTCTTTGTTATTGTGCAGTTCCTCTTGTGGTCACTAATAGCTATAGGTTACTCAATATTAAATACTTAAAAGATTATATTTTTGGAGCAGAATAGGTCAATAGGTAAGTAGGTAACTTACAATGTGGCGGCATTGTAATACAATGGTGATTGTCGCGTTGGGGCTTCGAGAAGTCATTTGTCGCACATTCCTGAGGGAAGAGGTACGTAAAACATATACCTAATGTAAAAAAAATACTTGATTGCCCCTGATTTGACCAACTGAAGTTCTTGCCTATTACCGACATGCCTCTATTACTACCTTATATATAGCCTAGTAGTCCAGGCAATGAACTGACAACTTGTATGGAAAAAATGTCAATTTTGGAAATAATTTATAATAGCTTATTTTTTATGTGTAACGGATATATTATCAATTAAATAGTTACCCAGCGACAAAATCCGACAAAATTTCAGACATCGAAAAAATGATAAGTTAACTGGCTTCAGTAAAAATATTAATAAATGTTTTTGTCTTTATTTTTGTTCATTTACATTTGCTCTATAATATTCAAGATAAATCGTACAAAAAAAGATAATGCATGCTTCATTTAAATCTACATAATTACTTCCGGGTGGAAAGTTTGTCGGATTCTTGACTAAATCATCTTAGAATAACATTTTCAAATGAAATCAACAAAAAAAACGCTATTATAAATTAATGTTTTTCAAAACCGTATTTTGCCTGGAGTATAGCTACAATAATAGCTTTTGCCCGCGAAGCGTCATCCGCGAAGAACTCTTGTTATTATATTACACTTCTGTTAGACATATAGTTTTTTTAACCGATTTCAAAAAAAGGAGAAGGTTCTCAGTTCGGTTGTTTTTTTTTTTGTTTTTATCATTTTTTTTTTCAATGTTTGTTCCCTCAGAACTCCGTCATTGATGAGCCGATTCGTATATGCTTCCAGGTGGGTCCCATTTTTTTCAAAAATTCGGTTGGATGATGGGATCTATGAGGAATTGAGGGACCTCCTCAATTATATTAGGCACGCGTGTAGTGATTTTGGTATTTTCTATTATAACTCGTGTATTTACACCCGGAAATCATAAATTTGGTGGACTGGAATTGATGATGAAGACCACAGATGACTTAAGTGGAATTCCTCAATTATGTATAGGTACTTAAAAGTACAAAAGTACGGTCGAGGAAATTGAATGTTTGGCACATGTCAACTCTATTAGAATGACGTTAAGGTCCAAAAGTGCTAAACATTCAATTTCCTCGACTGTACATCACAGATTCTGATAAGATTCCGTTGAAATGAAATAGCAACTAATGAAGTGTCCTCAAATATTATCGGGTCACATACAGCGATTGGGTTTTCTTCTCTAATAATCAACGCATTTGCTCTCGGAAATCAGTGCATGTGATAAATTGGAAAAAAAAAGGGGAAATGTTCTCGTGGCTTGGCGGAGTACTAAATTCACACAACTTTTTACGGTGGAATAGTTTCGAGACTTGGCCTCTTTTTTACATGGACTGTTTTTTATGGGATAAACTATCCGACCCGGCCCTTTCCGAGTGTTCCAATCAGAAAGAGGTTAGTCTAGTTATGTTCGCGCGCGGGCTTGTGCTAGCCGTGATGCTGGAAGAAACCCCTTATAGGGATATAAGCTCGCCTTGAAAGGTTAGCTATCTTTGTAATAACGGCATAGGACCCTCAAGCTCACTAAGCTGTTGGCAGGGTCCATTCGAGGCGCTCGTGCAGAACGTGTCGAACTGCGTTGTAGAGCAGCCCTGGTTTCACGCCAACGTAACCACTTACACCAGCAACGGGCGCCAGCTCCTGCGGGGCAAGATCGTCACGCAGCGGTCCATGAAGAACATTAAGGTTTGTGGCATCACAAGTGTTGGTATAAGGCGCCCGTGCACGTCACGAACTGTATCGTAAAGCAGCCCTGGTGGACACCTCTGTCACTGATCATATAATAGTTCTTCCCTCTGTGAGGTTTTGGTGGCATTCGTATATCAAGCTAGATGTGCATCAGAGATAAAAAGCGCCCTCTATATCAATGAAGGTGCCTAGACAGGAGTTCTTCCTAGCAAGCGCGTGTTCTATGTAACTACAGCATGAAGGGCTGAGTCTGTCGATTTGCCCTGGCTATAGGCAAGGTGGTTTTAAGGGCTGGGCTGTATCTTTTAAGTCCCTGTCGCAGAATCTCTCCAGAGTCCGCGAACGTCTAACTCATTGTGGGCAGTCGGTGTTAAAGTTTATAACAATCTGAGCCCGGAAGTCAAGGAGGCTCCTTATTCTGAGCTGTATGTAAAAAGATTGAAGCACTTTTTAATGGTTACTGTTTTTACAATGTGGACGAATTGTAATTCTAGGAAATGAGTATAGGGACGTTTTATTTATTATTATTCGTCTTTGTTATTTATATCGCACAACTGCATTAGTAGGTGCGATAAGTGCACAATCAGCTTATGTCCTCCCCACTTTAGTAGAGCAGGGTAGATAAGATACCATCTAGGCCCGGTGATTTGTAGTTGTCGAAACTATTTATCGCCCAGGCTATTTTGTTTTCTGTTATTCTGCTATCTTCCACTTGTTAAATGGTAGTTTTCCTCTTCTGCCCAGGTTTGTACGTCCACTACTTTGCACCCCGCGAAGTGGTTTTTTTCCAGTAGACTTTCAGTCTCTGGAAAAAACCCACTTTACGGACTGCTGGTGGTAGTATTGTCTGGGCGCCTCGGTGTGCCCAGTACATGATTATGTTGGTTGGCTAGTAGGAAGGGAAGATCCTTGTTATGTTGGCCTGTGTACTGCCGGATGTGTTGTCGCAGAGGGAGAGAGCAGGGGGTAATTACGTATTAAACAAGCAATAACCATAAGTACATTTTGATCTAACCTAACGTACCAGATACAAATACAAAGCTTTACGCAATTGACCAGCAGGGCACCAGGTACCAGCTCCTCGTGCTTATTCTAAGCATCCGAGCGTTATTTTATTTAATCGTATGGCATACATTTAATGGCCTTTAAAGTTTGTCACTCTTTAGTACCACCCAGGGGACACGTGCAGGGTTGTGGTCGGTAGCTCCTGCGGACGCGAGTGACAGTTTGTCAAGTGCGTGGGCAACTCGACTGTTAGAAGTTCTTAAGCCGCCCGAAGGCCCCTAACTCCGAGCGTTGTGATTCAGAAACGTTGCCAACGTTGACTGATGAGCCTGACACGCCTACTTTTCCTTGCAGTTCAACATCCAGGTGTACTATATAGAGCAGGGCAAGTTAAGTAAGGTGTGGAACATGAAGAACCAGAACTGCCACAACATCGCCGTGCGAGTGGTGCTCCAAGCGCTGAAGCTGCGGCACAACGACCAGAAGTGTACCATGGAACCGGTTTGTTGATTTTTAGGGTTCCGTAGTCACAAGGAACCCTTGTAGTTTCGCCATGCTTGTAGCTTCGTCTGTCCATCTGCGGCTTAGCTCAGTAACCCTCAGGTACTACTAGAAAACTGTAATTTGGCATGGGTATATATATAAATCCATCACGCTGACAAAACAGTAGAATAAAATCCTGCTTTTTTCTTCTTGTAACTACCTCCCCTACACCTAAAGTGGGGATGTATTTTTTTTCTCGTTTAACCCATAGTTTGGGTTATCGTTGTGTAGTGTATCTACACAAAGGTATGAATTCCCTAGTTAATATTAAGTAAATATAAAGAGTATAGCATTATATAACACAACTAATAAGATATATACAGTATACAATATATACATAATCATACGTCATTATAAGATACTTAATTACCATGTAAAAGTCGTCAGGTCGTAAGGTAGTCGTCGCATGGAACCGTGTAGTAAAAATGTCTTTCCGAGTAACGGTGCGATAGACCGTTAGCGCTGCGCCTGCGACGGCCGCCTTGCCCCGCCAGTCGACCGCGAGCCTTTGCACCGAATGCATGTTACTCTGCTCCTCGCTTACCGGTTGCTAACGTAAATAAATCTAGCTCATATTGCTACCGCTCTTCCTTCTAAGCTTGCTGTGTGTCTTACCGCTTACTGTGTTATGCTGTGCCCTTCATAATAAACTGTTAGTGCATTTAAACGGACTTATTATTATCCACCTCAAGAAAGGTCAGTAACAACGTCCTTATTATTCGTGCACGCTAAACTGGTGACCCCGAAGAACACAAGCAGCAAACAGTAAGCATTCAACATGGGAAATGAGGATGGCACTACCCCAAAAGAAGCCGCTCACGACGCGAAAACAAGTACAAGTTCGACGGGTCCATTTACACCTCACGACATTTGTCGTGTCGGAGTCCGACCACCACCGTTTTGGCCCGAAGAACCGGCGGTATGGTTCGCTCAGCTGGAAGGCAACTTTATGCTCGCTGGAATTAAAGATGATGACACCAAATATTATTATGTGCAATCTACACTAGAACACAGATTCGCCGCAGAAGTGAAAGACATCATCATGAACCCACCAGCCAAAGGCAAATATGAGAAAATAAAGAGTGAGCTAATTAAACGATTGTCGCTATCGAGGCAGAAAGAGGTTAAGCAACTATTAGTGCATGAAGAGCTTGGTGATCGTCGGCCATCACAATTCTTACGCCAGCTACAGTCTCTTGCTGGACCAAAAGTGCCGGAGGAGTTCCTGCTATCAATCTGGACAAATCGCCTTCCAACTAACATACAAACCGCTATAGCTTCTCAGGCAGATACAGACTTGGAGACGTTGGCAGACCTAGCAGATAGAGTGTTTGATGTGGCTCCCGCAATACCCCAGGTAGCTAGTACCTCAGCAGCGCCTACTCCAGTGCTCGAAACCATGGCTAAACACCTAGAAGCCCTCACCATGCAGGTCGAAGCGCTATCAACGCGTAATCATAGGTCCAGAAAATTCAATAAAGAACGTGATACCAGCAGATCCCAGTCAAACTATAGAAGATTTCCTTTCTGTTGGTTTCACCACAAATTCGGAAGCAAGGCAACAAGATGCGTAAAACCTTGTGACTTCAAGGCGGGAAACTCCCAAGGCAGTCGATAATGGCGACCAACGACTGCCAAAATTCACCTGGTCGCCTGTTCGTTACGGATCAGAGCAGCAAGACGCAATTTTTAGTTGATACAGGCAGCGATCTATGCGTCTTTCCACACTCTGCGCTCCAGGAACGTCGGACCAGGACAAATTATCAACTTTACGCCGCAAACGGATCTTGTATACACACATACGGATCAACTCTCCTTAATCTGAACCTCGGACTGCGGCGTGACTATACATGGCGTTTTACCGTTGCAGATGTCACGAAGGCTATAATTGGCGTCGACTTCCTGTCCTTTTACGGTCTAGTGGTCGACTGTCGAAATCAACGCCTTATAGACAGCACAACGGCAATTACGGCAGCAGCAACGCCAGTGTCGACTTCGAATGTTATTTCGTCAGTTAAAACTCTGATGGGTGACTCCAGATACCACAACTTGCTGCGGAATTATCCAACAATAACACGTCCAGATGCAACTCGCTCCCAAACAGTCCACGGGACTGTTCACCATATCAGGACAACAGAAGGCCCCCCCGTCAGCGGCGCACCTAGGCGACTGGCGCCGGACAAGTTAAGGATCGCGAAAGCAGAGTTCGAAGACATGTTAAAAAATGGAACTGCAAGGCCATCAGAAAGTGCGTGGGCATCCCCTTTACATCTAGCTCCAAAGAAAGACAATGGGTGGCGCCCATGCGGTGATTATCGTATGCTAAACGCCCGCACAATTCCAGATCGCTACCCCATCCGCCACATCCATGATTTCACACACAGTATATCTGGTTGTAATATCTTCTCGACTATCGATTTAGTAAAGGCATATAACCAGATACCCGTTAATGAAAGTGATATTCCGAAAACAGCCATAACAACACCGTTTGGCTTGTATGAGTTCCCATACATGACGTTCGGGTTACTTAACGCTGGGCAAACGTTCCAGAGATTTGTAGATGAGATAACAAGAGGCCTAGACTTTTGTTATGCATATCTGGACGACTTTTTGATTTTTTCACATGACGAGCAATCCCACGAGAACCACCTAAATCAGGTCTTTCAGAGGTTAAAGGACTATGGCATGGTAATAAACACATCTAAATGTGTTTTTGGCGTGTCATCGGTTACATTTTTGGGATATAACGTGTCATCCGCCGGAATCGAGCCCTTAAAATCAAAGGTGCAAGCTATTAATGAATTTCCGCTACCCAAAACCGTAAAAGAACTCAGGCGATTTTTAGGAATGATAAATTTCTACAGGAAGTTTATTCCTAACGCAGCAAAAGTTCAGACACCGTTACACGCACTACTAACCGATTCCGTCAAGGGTTCGCACCCTGTTAATATCATCGGCGAGCCTCTAACAGCATTCAAAAATTGCAAAGAAAGTTTATGCAAAGCTACGCTCCTCGCGCATCCAGACTTAGACGCAAGAATTGCGCTGGTCACAGACGCGTCAGATACGGCAATTGGTGCAGCCCTTCAACAGTACAAGAACAAAGCATGGGAACCACTTGCCTTCTTTAGCCGTAAGCTAGCTCCTGCGCAACAAAAATACTCACCTTACGACAGAGAGCTCCTGGCGATATATGAGGGCATAAAATATTTCAGGCATATGCTAGAAGCAAGACACTTTTCTGTATATACGGACCACAAACCGATATGTTTCGCATACAGCACGCGCAAAGACAATTGTTCGCCACGGCAATATCGTCATCTTGACTATATTAGTCAGTTTACAACCGACATTCGTCATATATCCGGAAAGGATAACGTAGTGGCGGACACATTGTCTCGTGTGGAAGAAATAGCTCCAATTGTATCACTAGAGGCACTAGCCGAAGCCCAGAAAGAAGACACAGAACTGAAACAAATACTTAGAGGTGGAACATCTCTACGGCTAGAAAAAGTAACCCCTCTGGGTGGTAACCTCCGACTATATTGCGAACGCAGCGATCAAAATATAAGACCCTACGTATCAAAAGTACTCCGAAAGCCAATATTTGAAAACCTACATTCACTTAGCCACCCAGGAGCCAACGCATCTATTAAATTAGTGGCACAGCGGTACGTTTGGCCTGGCATTAACAAGGACTGCCGAGAATGGACGAGATGTTGTCACCCATGCCAGAGGGCAAAGATAACGCGACATGTTTCCGCACCATTGGGCTCATTTAAACTTCCAAACGCCAGATTCATGTTCGTCCATATTGACATAATAGGACCCCTACCAGTTGCAGAAGGCTATAAATATTGTTTAACCGCCATAGACCGTTTCACTAGATGGCCAGAAGTTATGCCAATTCAAGATATAACGGCAGAAACGGTCGCTAAGGCTTTAATCTTCGGATGGATAGCACGCTTCGGTTGTCCGACAGACATATTGACCGATAGAGGCAGACAATTCGAGTCATCACTATTTAAACACCTCGCGAATTTAATCGGATTTCAACACAAACGTACCACAGCTTACCATCCAGCCTGCAACGGGATGCTAGAGAGGCTACACAGACAACTAAAAGCGGCAATAATCTGTCACGCTCAATCCAATTGGATGGAATCGCTTCCACTCGTCTTGCTAGGTATTCGCAGTGCTTTCAAGGAAGACATACAAGGATCATCAGCCGAACTGCTATACGGAGAACCATTGCGGCTGCCTGGCGATCTATTTCAACCTTCCACCAATACGAGTACCGATTTGACGGAATTTATGACGCGCCTTAGATTGATCGCCCAGAAGTTGCGACCCCAACCTGCCTCACGTCACGGCAAGAGGCCCACGTTCATATTCAAAGACCTACGTTTCACTACTCACGTGTATGTAAGAGAAGACGCCGTTAGAGCCCCCCTGCAACCTGCCTACAAAGGGCCTTACGAAGTGCTAAAGAGGAATGAAAAAGTATACACTATACTCATAAACGGAAGGCCCGTAACAGTGACCATTGACCGGCTAAAACCAGCATACGTACTTACCGACAATACTAGTCAAAGCGCAGAAGATTCTGCCCCGCCATCAGTAGAAGCAAAACCTATAAAAACTCGATCGGGGCGAACAGTGAGAGCTCCTGATTATTATCGCCCGTGACGGTCTCTGGGGGGGACTGGTGTAGTGTATCTACACAAAGGTATGAATTCCCTAGTTAATATTAAGTAAATATAAAGAGTATAGCATTATATAACACAACTAATAAGATATATACAGTATACAATATATACATAATCATACGTCATTATAAGATACTTAATTACCATGTAAAAGTCGTCAGGTCGTAAGGTAGTCGTCGCATGGAACCGTGTAGTAAAAATGTCTTTCCGAGTAACGGTGCGATAGACCGTTAGCGCTGCGCCTGCGACGGCCGCCTTGCCCCGCCAGTCGACCGCGAGCCTTTGCACCGAATGCATGTTACTCTGCTCCTCGCTTACCGGTTGCTAACGTAAATAAATCTAGCTCATATTGCTACCGCTCTTCCTTCTAAGCTTGCTGTGTGTCTTACCGCTTACTGTGTTATGCTGTGCCCTTCATAATAAACTGTTAGTGCATTTAAACGGACTTATTATTATCCACCTCAAGAAAGGTCAGTAACAACGTCCTTATTATTCGTGCACGCTAAAGTTGGATAGCTTGTTCAAAAATATTACGGGTTTTCTATAACCATTTTTCAACTCGGTAATCTGTTGCGAGATATGGGCTTTAAAACCCTAATTTTTGTTCGAGTTAAGTGTCCCCCCCTCTGCCGGCTAAATGGCTACTACTGGGGATGTGAAAAAAATCGTGGCAGTAGTGGGTCATTCTTGAGAATTGCATTATTCATCTCATTCCCTTGGCTTTTTTATTTTAAGGAATTTCTACTAAGTTACAATAAAATCAAATGAAATATTGAATAATAAACATATTTATCGAATTCACTTCGGGTCATAACGTACGTAATAAATTGTTGAATAAATGAGTCGATCGTAAGTTATGCGTTATATGATAAAATATTATAATTTTCAAGAAAACTGTTCAGAAAACCGGGAGAATGAGAGCCAGGGGAATAAGAAAAGGTATGTTTCTTGTCGATTATGCTGAAACTGTTATTATAGAATAAAAATATTTTATTTGCCAGAATACTTATAAACGTAGTACAGGGTGTTGAGGTACAGCAGTACAGTATTCAGTCGGTGAACGACATGCAAAAATTATACAGGACTAAAATAATTATCATATAGCGGACAATGTCTTAACCTATATATGATTTAATAATTTAACAATAATTGAATAGTAATGTATTTCAATAGCACAAATAAAGCAATTATCAAAACTTATTTAATTTGTCATACTATTAAAGTCTAAAAAATATTTAACACTATAAAAACAGTTTACCATTGGTCTCATATCTGCGGGAAGGTTGTTGTACTGGTACTACAATGCACATACATATTATATAAGCGTTCTTACGATAGATCGCAGTGCGGCAAGGAGGCTGGTACAATAAATCCTTGAATTGAGATCGCTGCACTTAGTTACAAAGACATCGGCCCTGCTTCTAAAAAGTTCAGGATGTTTTTTGACAAACAAGCATGCTTTTTTATACAGGGTAGCGGTAGAATATTTCGTTTTTTAAAGAATGGCATGATATGTTAGCTATAGCACGAATGCACTTTTTTTGTCTAATAAACGCCCGAATTACATCGACTGAATTTCCCCAGAGCAAGAGCCCATAGTTTAACAATGATGAATATGATGATATTGATGATGCATAACCATGATACGCTGTGATGGCAGCTTCGACGGAAACAGTCAAAGTTTTCTTATTGCAAATATAAAACTGTCTAACTTGGAGCAAACAAAGTCAACATGTAGTTTCCAATTCCGATGTTGGTCAATACGTAAACCTAAGAATTAGTTAAGTCAGTATTATTAAAATTAACACATATTGGTCTAGTCTGAGCATTGAAATTGATTGATTGATTGAATAAAAAGGGTATCAATATAAGAGTAACTGCAACACTGCAATCATTCATTCAAATATTATTTACACTAAACATTGTATGCTAATTGCAGGAAATAGATTTTTGAAAATACAGGGTAATGATAGTCATAGTGACCCAAAGTCAGGGGAATGATATATCTACTATCATTGCTCAGAGCTCCAGCGATGAGCCGCGTCCTCTCTACGCGGCGTTGGTAGCGCTACTGATGGCTCGTCTACATGATGGTCCATCCTGCTGGCCCACAACGATGGGCTAGCGTGTATAGATGGTAGTGGTGTCGGATGGCTTATGGCGCGGCGGGATGGCGATGCGATGGCCGCGGTGTCAGTTTTTCGGCCGCACATCAAAGGCAGTGGGCCAGCGATGGCGGTACGCATCTACACGTGGCCCATTCCGCAGTGTGCGGTCGACCGCGGTTGAATGTGGACGCTCGTGCTGTGTATTTTGTTTTACTCGAAAATGACGTGTACGTGGCCTCAACACGAAACAATAAAGTTTTTGGAATTGTATCGGAGAGAAAGCGTAATATGGAACCCCAAACATAGGTTTTACAAACTTAATAAAATGCTGGTACGTGGCGTCACAGATTAAAGAATACAAGTACAGATACCCAATCTCATAGAGCAAAAGCGTACCGTCCTAATGTAGGCAATTCTGTATACAATTTTAGTCTCGTAGCTACACCAGTAGATGCAGTATCCGAGCTACCACGGCTATGACGCTGTCAGCCTACCTGATAGTTCTAGTAATACATTGAGATATCACCAGATGGCATTGACTTCCCGGGCAACAAATAGAGTATTTTTGATTTTTTTGATATAAAAGTAGTATTTTCGAGACAATATCAATCATCCAAACGCTTGGAGCCTGTGGTTCCATAGAACTTTCGCGACCAGTGGTGGCGCCATCTAGTGACAGTACCCAATAATACGTGTAGCAAACTTACTTAACTCACACGTATGCACGAGTTAAATGGATTTAGTACCAATTTTATTGCATTTACTAAACTTATACAATTTACCTTTATTTTATGTACGGAAGGATGTTTGCGATATAATTAAGGTACGGTGAATTTATTAAGGTGTAAAAAGCATTCTATCTTCACGATTACTGGTTCAAATGTTTCGCTCGGTACCTGTGTCGCCATCTATGAGTTCTTTTTTGTAATAATTATACGTTGTTCGAGTTGGGAGGGCATGGTGGCGTACAGGTAAATTGCCGCAGCGGCTGACGCTTTGACTTCCATCTCGCAAAAGGATTCGATCACAACTGAATGTCGCCATCGTGTAGTGGCGTTCAACCATCGCATGGCCAGTGCGCTGGGCCATCATGTAGGGGCCATCAGCCTTTAGTCACATTCTGGAGAAGGTTTTGGTATTTATTTATTTAAACTTTATTGCACAAGATACAAGAGATTTATAAATGGTACAATTGAAGGCGGTTCCCTTTTATATTAAAAAAAGAATTTTTATTTTTAGACTTCAACCGAGTTCAGCAACTTGGACTTGGACGCCATCATGCACACGATGATTCAATCGCTTTGGTATGGTACGGTGGTGATCCGCTGGGAGATCGCTACCGCCACGCCGGCAGCCCGGATCATGTGCCTGGACATCAATTTGAACTTCATTAAAGCTGAGAGTGTTATTAAGACAGGATAACGTTGTATGTGTATAAAACAATAATAATAGTGTAAAGGTAACTGGTTTATATGTATTTCTATGAAATACCTGTCGTAGTCGGGCGTCGCCGTCGTAAAATACATGAAACTGAGGGCCTACCGCGAAACGAAAACGAAATTCGTTCGTGTATCTCCTTCTCTGTCGCTCGAACTAGCAAGTGCGACAGAGACGGAGCCCCTCAGGTAGTGTCGCTGCGACGCGTCGTCTGCTGTTTCTGTCTGGGGCCGGGTTCCAACTTGTACCTTTCGTAGTAATAGTTTAGGCAATCGTATGGGCAAGAATTTTATAGGCATATAGGTACGTTTTGACAATTCTACATTACACATGATTCAATTGATTAAACTTATTTGTTTATTTAGGATCACCAACAGAAAATTCAACACACATTTTTAAATTATATAAAATTAAATAAAAAATAACTTAACTGAAATCGTCGACATATTTTATTTTTAAATGCAGCTCACTATCGTGAATCACGTCCAACGACGTCGTCCAAGATTCGTTCGACTGCGACGCACAGTCGCACATCAAGTAGGTAAATAATAATAATAAATCAGCCTAAGATATTAATCCCACTGCTGCGGCAGTAGTTCCCCACGCTGGCCTAGTGCGGGTTGGGGACTTCACATACACCTTTGAATTTCTTCGCAGATGTATGCAGGTTTCCTCACGGTGTTTTACCTTCACCGAAAAGCTAACGGTTAATATCAAATGATATTCCGTACTTAAGAGCCTTATCACACTTGCGATTTGCGAGCGTATTTTCTATACAATTATCAGTCGCGGCGTACACGCTGCGTCAACGCCTTCATACAAAATACGCTTGCAAATCGCAAGTGTGATAAGGCTCTAAGTTCCGAAAAACTCATTGATGGTACGAGCCGGGTTTCGAACCCACGACCGCCGTTTGACAGCCGCATGCCCGTTATGGAGTATACGTATACAGATTATGTGATTTTACCCCAATTTGTCAGTACAACATGTCCAAGTCATAATTGGGTAACAATCCGATCACATATGCATCCAATTTCCCAGTACAACTCGTTTGACAGTTGGATCAGCAGCGCAACATGCATCCAGATGATAGCAATTAGTCAGCTTCTGATGAATTGGGGCTGACAAATCATGACATTGTCACGGAGTGACATTTTAATTTAATTATTTATATAGCAGAAAAAGTCAACACAGCGTCTAAAAGGAAGTCTGAAACAGCTTTAATTGCGTTGTATTGAATCTGTGGTCTGTGTTGTCAGCTTAGGAAAAAAGCTCATTTTAAGGATAAAATTGTGTAAATTCTACTTGTTTAGCAAAGCAACAATTAATTAAATATATAGGTTTTGTTAGTAAACTTAAAGAATGCAATTTTGGAAATAATGTCTAATTCTAAACTAGAGGACGATTACAAAGAATTAGCTATATCACATTTAGTTTCATACAACTTTTCACTACCAAGTTTCAATTAGTTGAGATAAAATAAAATTATAAATTATTCAGGGATGTAAAATTTATTTCACTGCAATACTAGAGATAGGGTCTGAGGCCAGGTGGCTTTCCAAGATGCGGGAAGGGTCGATTTTGATTTTGCGGCCGACACAGTAGCAGCCTTGTGAAGGAGGTTGATTTCTGACCCATGGGAGGTCTTCATTTGGGAGCTGATTCCTTACCGGTGTCCTGAAAGAAAGGAAAACCGTGAGTATTCATTCTGAAGGTTTGAGTATAATTCCGCGTGGCGCGAAACACGAGGAATTAGATGGGTGAGACGGGAAGAATATCAATATCAAGAATATCAAGATCAAGATCATGATCAATTTGATGATCGGTTTGAAGATCCAGTTGAAGATCAAGTTAGAGATCGAATTGTTCTTTGTTTGAAGTGGGCAGGGTAGCTTGTCCATCTTCCTCTTCAATTTTGGAACCGACGTGTCGCAGCACGGAGGCTCTCTCTCCAGTGCGCGCCCGGTAAACCACAACTTCCTTGAGCTGAAGGTCGGTGAACTTAGTTTTCATAATAGGAGAGTCTCTGTCGCGAATGCTGGGCATCGCGATGACGTTTGAACACTATTCACAACTGGCAACATTAACAGGAAGGTAGAACCTCTATGGTGAGTGAACTATTATATCTATGACTCTACTCTATGGTAGATGAGCTTTGTCAATCACTCAGTGGTCAGTGCTTCCGTTGCGGGAGCCAATAGCCATTTAACTGTTGAACTTAACCGCTTTAACATGTGATAGAGTGAATTGTGCCTGTGAGGTTGCCGATGCTCATTCCATGGAGAAGGAAGCCACGCCAGCTGGTTTCCTGCAAGCTAAGTGTCTCAACCTTCTAAGATTTCATATAGTTTTCGCTTTCAATTACACTCGTACTTACTGTAACGTATACTCGCTACCCAGGTGAAACTACCCCCTTTGGCCACCGCTATGGTGTCGTGTGTGGTAACGCTTTATGTTGCTCGTTGATATTATGGATATTGATCCCCCTAGTTTGACCCCTACAATCTCACTCTCAAGGGAGGAGTGAGGAATCACCATGCTCTCGCGGGTACTCGTGGAGTAACCGTGTTGTATTGTGGCTAGAAGGGCATCCAGTTTTCTCCCGTGAAAGCGGGGAAAGTTGCCCCACCGTACCGGTGCTGGTGACGGCGCTGCTGCGTGCAGGACTGGCTTAGGTACTGCATTTGGGTACGGTGGGATGTGGAGTGGGTTTAGTCAGGTGACGTTCTGAAGCTGATACCTGTCCAGGCTCCCTGGAGGTGTATAGGTATAGCGCCGTAAAGCCCGTGTATGCCAGGTGCGCCTGGGTGCTGGGTCATAAGACGCTGTAGGGGTGGCCGGTCACACTTCGGTGCCTCGTAGGTTGGTAGAGGACAACTCGAATATGACGGCGGCCTTAGAAGGCACCGGTATATTCGTGAAGGATCGTTTGATGGGAACTAGGAGGGCTTTGTAATACCTAATAACAAGACTGACTGACTTACTTATCGAGCCCTAATAAGACGACCTTTTTATTAATGTATTCCTTGTGTTATGGCTGAAGCCCTGGCATCAGGTGGCTTGAGGCACTTGGTGACAGCGGTGAAGTCATGAAACACCTTTAACAACTACAGGTGGTACGTGGCAGCCTCACAGGGTACCAGGCGACCTAGCGCGACAGAGAGAGAGAGGAGAGAGGAGAGAGAGAAGTGGGAGACCATCGGGAGACGAAGGTAGTAAAGTAAATATAATCTGGTTAATTCGTGAGATAGAATCCGTATACGACCCAAGCTTTAAGCTGAGCAAATAAACTTAAGAATTACCCAGATCAATAGAAATACATACTCTCATAGTTTTGTAGAAGAGATAACTGGAAATACAACATAAGTATACCTATAGGAAATAAAGTGTCATAAATTATACTAACCTGTTTTATTTGATCTCCATAAGCTTCCCATGACTTGTGTATCGATTCCATTTGTTTTAACACATTTGTGTAATTTTTCCATTTTTACATGTCCCGGGGTGATTGCAGCTCCTTTTGAGCTTTAGCCGAGCACACGCAACCATCCAGCCGGGCTAGTACATGACAGACGTAAAAAAATTTAACGTCATGGGCTAGTAAGGTAGACCGTCAGCTACGTAAAATATAACCATTCATACGTCTTGCACATAAAACGAAAATTTCAACGTCAAGTGCTAATATGCTCTTGATTTAGACATATAAAATTGCCGGTATAAACCGATGACGGACGTAAATTTATGTAGGTCGCTCGAGACCCCCGGTAACATTTAACACTATGAAAACATCTTCTGTCACAAGTTCACAATACATACGGTTCAGTTTCAAAACTAAATTCGTTTGCTGTTTTGTCTATCTACATGCTCGGATTGATTTAGTTTTTTACGACATTTCGCTTGATCATTGGACTTCGATATTACCGCATATCACGGCGACCCTCGCTTACGTATATTGGACAAGGTTTCGCTCCGGGACTTACAAGGTGATTTACTATTATTTATCATCATCGTCATAGGCCTTTACGTCTATTACAGAAGATTTAAGTATTGCTGTGTAGACGTCGTTTTTGGCGACTGTGAAGACCGATACGAGACCGGCATTACAAATATTATGATAAATGGACTCATCAAAAACTTAAAGGAGATGGCTAAATTACTGCCCTAAGCATGTATATGAACTTCTTACTAACTCGCATCATTGAAAAATTCGTTCATGAATTATTACAGGTTTATTATTCTCCTAGAACTTTCATGAAATAATGAAATAATTAAAAGTTGTTGTTTTGGTTTGTCATGTTTCGCATCGCATGGTGCCGGTTAATGTACAGCCATGATAATCCACGGCCAATTTAATGTACAGCCCAATAATCCGCGTCCATTGTGTACATAGATTACTAAAGGAGACGATCCACGGTCCGATATCGGCAGAACTGCAGAAAAATCTATTATGGAGTGACCTTGATTTGGTTGGAAGCCGTGCTTCCAACACGTATCCACACGGGCCAAATCACGCGTCGGCCGGCATGCAGTCCTGCCGATATCGGACCGTGGAGCGTCTCCTATAATGATTACATTGTACCTCTGTGAAATATACACCTACGCACTATCGCACGAGGAACCTTAACATAAATGTTTACGTTAATTATTAATATACAAGTTATTTTATGTTGTTCTTCTGCTATTCAACAATAGAGGGCGATAGGTTGACAATTTCAGAGCTACAACCACGAAAATCGAGTTCTGAACTTCGGATATCTCCGTCTCTGTCGCACTTATAGTTTATGGTACTCGAGCGACAGAGACTTGAAAATTAACAGGAACGAGATCGTAGATTTTTCCTTAAACGAATTAATGTTAAAGGAGAATGGGCATTTTGTATCATGAGTGTATACAGTTGAGTTGAGACATATCTCGTTTGAAAGGTCTTAACCATGGCATTATTTTATTATATGACATTCTATTCTCACCGACTTGTTGTCGAGAAAAGTGCCAATTTGGGCTGATGGTATCGCGTGCAGCGATGCTCCTGACTCCGGTTCCGCGAGTGCCTTGAGGCGCGCCAGGTCTACGCCTGAGGCATTGGACAGTAAGAAGTCGTAAGTGTGTTTGCTCCAAATATCGTCCCATTCCCATTGCCTTTGGCTGGACGGATTTTCAGGGTGCGTGTCGTTAGTGATTGTATAGTAGGTATTTATTTATTGTATGATAGATATTATTTATTTGCCGTAACTAGGCTAGAGGAGCCAAGAATATCTTATAGGACCAAATCAAAGAAAATGTAAACAGAGAGCGTGTCGTATCGGGATGTCAAGAAGAAAGCTAAGTATGTACGAGGGGCGTCTGAAAAGTTCTAAGCCTAAGATAGAAAAAAACAATTTACAAAAATGAACTCGTGTTTATTTTTCAATATAGTCTCCTCCTAAATCAATGCATTTTTTAAATTTTTTATACAGTGCTTTTAGGCCATTAAAAAAATAATCTTTATTTTGCCCTTCAAAATGCTCCTGTACAGCCGCCTTCATCTCTTCGTCACTTCTAAATCGCTTTCCCCTCAACTCTTTCTTCAAATTATTGAATAGAAAATAATCGCTTGGGGCTAGATCTGGGCTGTAGGGTGGGTGGTCAATTTCCTCAAAACCAACTTCCTTCAGAGCACGCCTCGCAACATTAGCGGTGTGAACGGGTGCGTTGTCTTGCAAAAACAAAATGCCTTTCCTTAGTTTACCCCGCCTTTTCTCAACTATGGCTTGTCGCACCTGTCTTATTAGATTTGCATAATAAGTTTCGTTGATCGTAGAGCCTTTTTCTAAATAATCGATTAAAAGAATGCCATCACAGTCCCAAAATACCGTAGCCATTAACTTAGAGGCCGACTTTTGCACTTTAAATTTCTTCGGCGGCCTTTCACCCTTTTCAATCCACTGCATCGACTCAGACTTACACTCCGGATCATACTGTCTGATCCATGTTTCATCAACAGTTACTATTCGGGAACAAACTTCATCTAAATCATCTTCGCACAATTCTAAAAACGCCCGAGAAGTTTCCACACGACGTACTTTATCGAAGGCCGTTAGCATTTTCGGTACCCAACGAGCACTGACTTTACTCATGTACAAATGTTCATGTAAAATTTCTCCGACTCTTTCTTTACTAATACCTAAGACCTCAGCTATTTGCCAAACCTTCATTCTTCTATCTTCTAATACCAGCTTTTTGACTTTTGCTACGTTTTCTTCGGTCACTACCGATATTGGCCGCCCTGAGCGGGGGTCGTCTTCGATCGATTCCCGTCCGAGTTTAAATAAGCGACTCCACTTTTTGACTGTGGCATAAGAAGGCCCAGAATCACCGTAAATAATAGCCATTTCCTCAAAAATACACTGCGGTGATTTGTCACTTTTTGTAAGGAATTTAATTACAGCACGGTGCTCAATTTTCGTAATATTCGTTGGTAATTCACACATGATGTACTTTTCCGTTGAATATCTCGAAACAGAATAATAAAAACGTGACATGTTATTTTTTAATAATTTGTTTTTAAATGGCCTTTCTAGTGGCCAGTATCATAAACGCATATATAACCTCGAAATACCTTAGGCTTAGAACTTTTCAGACGCCCCTCGTATATAGAGGAATGGAAATTGCTCCACCGGCAAAACTCTAGCTCTTGAATATATGAAGATGCCGCAACTGAGTTACTATGAGGTTGTGGTGAATAAACCATTACCCGTCCAAATTAAGTTGGTTGTTTATGGTAAACCGTCAACCATTATAAGACGAGTTCTTAATTTACGAGCATAGGAGTATTTCTGTCCCTTATGGTGGCATCGCGTATATCTCCTCAGTGTGCAGTAGCATCCAGCTGTCCGTCAGACACACGATGGTAGGTTGAAACCAAAGAGCAGGTAAGTGGGTAGTTGAAAAATAGTCTGCTGAAATCGATTCAGATTAACTCTATATTCGCTAATACGGCTGACCCACGCACACACGTCCCGTTTCCCGTTTCTGGTCTACGTGACACAGTGGCGTTGCTACGAAAATATAAAATCGAAGTTGGTCTCCTCCATCTCTATCATTCCAATAAACAAGTCCGATAGGTATAGAGAGAGCTTTACGAATTTCCGATTGTAATGATCACCTGCCCTAAGGCCAGAGACCCCATTACCCATTGTAAGCATCAAATATCAATTAAGTAGTCAACATATTTGGGCTTGCGTAAATATATATTTTATAGATTTCATTCTAGCTTTTTAGGTACTTATAATGATATTTTTTTTGACTATATTGAGAAACAAATAAGGTAACTCTTTGCAGTATGAAATATCTCAGACGTCAACTGTTTCGTGTCAGCGTGTCGAAACGACAATGTGGAGCCAACATTGTTTACTAGCGACATCTCACGTACAGTAGCACAAGCGAAGGAAACGGGAATTTGATATAATTAAGTGTTTTAACATGGACTTTTAACATTAATTCGTTTAAGGAAAAATCTACGATCTCGTTCCTGTTAATTCTCAAGCCTTTTTAGGCCATATACTAAAATATTGGCGCCACCGTCTATGCACAAGTGGCGCATTAGTATGAGAATATTTAGTTCCAACAAACGCCACAGTGCAGTTATAAAATGAGCTATTGGAGCTTCCCTATATATATACTATACGTCTCTTTCTTATTAGAACACTTAGAACAAGAGATATAGTGCGAGAAAAATCGAGAGTATGTCGCGGCCGTGGCATGATAGACGTGTAGCATGGCTATCATGCGACGGCGCTCGAGCTCTCTCGATTTTTCTCGCACTATCCGTCTCTTTCTTATTAGAACATAAGAAAGAGACGGATAGTGCGAGAAAAATCGAGAGTATGTCGCGGCCGTCGCATGATAGACGTGCTGGTGTGTTTTACTCAAAATGCTGTTGGAATTCCATCAAGTGCCGACAATCTCAGTATACGTAATAGAAGCGCCTAGCCCGAAATTCATAGCAAAACATTTTTCTGTTACCTTGTTGAAGTCTGTATACGTAGGAGTTTCTACGATTTATTTTCAGGATTGTAACGATATGAAAAGTTCCTGAAACTTTTTTCATACTGAATACTAATATTCAGCTATTCAGCATTATATATTACTATGCACAATGTTTATACATTGCTAGGGCAGTGTCCCATACTTCAGTTTAGCCATCTCCTTTGCTCTGCATTCATCAGTATTCAGTCAAAACTCGCGCAAGGAGAAAAGTAAATAGATACACTAGCTTTCACAATAATCTAGAGACACAGCTATAAGACGGAAAGAGACAGAACACACAGGCTTTTATCCATAGAGTATAATTGAACGAATGAAATTAATGTAATACTTGGTAGAATTACAGTTTTACACATTGGCAGCACCATAGTTTTTTGGGTACAAATATTTTATGCTAGGGCATAAATATACGTCACGTCATTGTCATTAGTGTGGTAGCTAAGTAACGTAAAAATTAACACATACATAAGGTTATACGGCGGAACGTAAATATATGGCCGATTAGTGTACTAGACGGGCACGTGACAACATGTATACACCCCATTAACTTTGACCCTACTCATATTGCTGAGGGGTAGTATCCGAACGCCACAACTGTCAAACGAAAAAGTCACATCTGTCACTGTCATTTAAAAACATTTGAATTTTTATTGTTCCGACTTTTCAGTTCCCCTTGCGCGATTCTTTTGTTATTATTATTTAGTTACAAAATTAACACACGAACTAATTACATGTATATTCGATAAAATTGTTTACAGTGTACTGATGATTGATTTATCGTTGAAGATATCCCACATTACTTTCTTTAAAGACATCGTAACAATATGAAAGAAACAAGCATTACAAATACAGAAATTATTCGATGTGATTGGTTGAACCAAGATCCCATCTACATTGCCTACCACGACGAAGAATGGGGGAAACCAGAATGCAACGAATTAAAACTGTTTGAAATGCTGTGTTTAGAAGGCCAACAAGCAGGACTGTCTTGGATAACGATTTTAAAAAAACGGGACCACTACAGAAAACTATTCCACAATTTCGATCCACAGAAAATCGCTACTTTAAATTCATGTGATGTTGAAAATTTTATGAAAGATCCAGGAATTGTAAGACATAAAGGGAAGATAGAGTCAATAGTAAACAATGCAAGGAGCTTTTTGAAAATGAAAGATAATGGAGAAAACTTTTCATACTTTATTTGGGGTTTTGTAGACCAGAAACCGTTGATAAATAATTGGAATTCCACAAAAGAAGTTCCAACTGAAACAATGAATTCAAAAGCATTGTCAAAAGCATTGAAAGCTAGGGGATTTAAGTATATTGGTTCAACAATTTGTTATGCATTTATGCAAGCTTGTGGTTTAGTGGATGATCATGTAGTAAATTGTATAAGCCGCACTACAAATAAATAACAAAATAAATCCTTGTTAGTGTCTAAATAGTAAACATTACTTTTATTTTAGAAGTAGGTACTATTGTAATTATTTGTGTTCTTCATCAATTTTATAAGACATAAAATAATCTTTACAGTACATATGGTGCTACTTTCCCGCACTAGTGCGGAAAAGAGCACTTTTCGTGCATATGTCGAAACTTTAAAAAGCCATATGTACAGTAAAACGTTGTACGATACACATGCGAATAGGTAATTCGCAACTCGTGTTGATTTAAAACACTCCCTGCAGTCGTGTTTTAATTTATCACCACTCGTTGCGAATTTCCTATTTTCGGCACTTGTATCGTAAATAACTATTACAGTACATATGGTGCTATTTTTCCGCACTAGTGCGGAAAGGGCACTTTTCGTGCATACTTCGAAACTTTAAAGAGCCATATGTACAGTAAAACGTTGTACGATACACTTGCGAATAGGTAATTCGCAACTCGTGTCGATTTAAATTCCTTCGGTCGTGTTTTAATTTATCACCACTTGTTGCGAATTTCCTATTTTCGGCACTTGTATCGTAAATAACTATATTAGGTTGGCTGCTAACAGTTCCTCCCTGATCACTTACAAATATAAATAGACCAGACAATTCTAACACAGAAAATAATTGCTAGATTTTGCAAGTGGCAAACATAATCCCATTCAAACTTCAAACACAATTAGGAACAGCCGACCATACCCGTAGTAAATCAGCTGAGAGTATTCACTGACCTTTTTAGGCAGTTAAATGACCACCTTCAATTAGCGACCACCTGAAGGACAAGGATTTTTGAATTAAAAATAACATTTCTACAGGCGAAATGTCTACAGAAATGAGCGGTTACAGACCGTGAGTGGTTAGCAATTATTTTAGTAATAATATAATAGAATAGAATAGAATAGAATAGAATTTATTTCAGTATAAGAACAGTAACACAGCCATACAATTACAGAAAATAACTAAAACAATGGTAGAACTTATCAGCTAAATGGAAACTAAGTACTAATCTATACTGAAAAAGGTGAACACTCAGCATAATGCCAGGTGCTACTAGAGCACATGACGCTGGTCTTCCGTGAACACCTGGAGGGAGCGCAGTTGCGCGTAGCTGCTAGCAGAAACACACAAATTCTGGCGCTAACAAATACGACAGTAGGTACGAAGCGGAAATGAAGCAAGTGAAATTACATAAGAAAATAAATAGAATAGTGTGGGAAATTTAATAATAATATATATATATTCATTCTTCATCATTCAGGGATAATTGGCAAGTATGAGTAAGTAATGTAAAAACGAGGAGTGAAAGATCTACCCAGAATCCAATCACCCATGTGACGTTTCACCTTGGGTCTCTCAGGGTATACTCGTATAAATAAAACAACCATTGGGTGCTATTAGCTCAGGCGCGCAGACGTGACCTCGCTCACCGACAGCTAGCCGGCGACTGACTCGAGCTGTCGGTTCGCCACAGCACAGCTGCTGCCCTCGCATATATATTTGTGGTGGCTATACACCACATCTCTCCTTTTTTTACAAATTACATAATATTTTACAATATTACACTTTTACTTTAACGGTTTAGTCTACAAGTTTTCACCGAGAAATTAATAATTAGATGGTGCATTTTTATTCCACACATTCATAAAAATATCCTTATTTATCTAGAATAGAATTCAGGAATACCTTATCAAATTTACGAAAGCCTTGTGACTAAATTTAACTTAAGTGTATCTCTCTCTCTTTTTTTTCAATCAAATTCAAATTTCATTTTTGCAAATACACAAATTACCTTTATAACATTTACCTCTAGGAGGAGGATGTCACGAACATATAAGCTCTGAATAAATTATACACCGCTTATGATTATGATTTGTAAACAAGTGAAATTGAATATTCCTGCAATATTTTTTACTAAAATTATATTGTGAATAATTGTCAACCTTATAGTAATAGGGGTATTTCTTACCCAAATATTGGTAACATATGTACTAAAACTTGCCATTTTAGCAATCTATAGGATAAGGCGGTTTTTGAAACATCATAAGATATAATTTATTTATTTATTGTCCTAGCTATTCATTGAGATAATGCGGGCAGCATCTTTATCACAATGCCACCAGAGGCTGTTTTAAGATTTAGTTTAGTTATAACTTTTAACTTGGATTTTGATACTTCGCTTTTATTTTATTTCGTGGAAGTATAAAGTCTTAATTAGCAAAATAATATGTTAGCTAATACGATTGTAAAATTGAATAATAAAATTTCATGGCTAATTTTATAGCACTTTTTCCATTAATGCTTGTGCACCTATAAATGTCAGTAACTAACTACCACGTTCGGAAAGTTAGAAAGAAAGCCACGGGCAGAACCAGCGTAAAAACTCGACCAAGTATATGTATATACATACGATATGTAATTATATTCTTCTGAATACCTTTATTCAAGCGTCGATTAAGAAACTTTCTATTGGAAATTCCACTGTATAATAAGTGGATTTTTTGACATAACCGCTTTTATAATTTTTATTTGTTTTTTTTTATTAAATTAAATTATTGTTATATTATGTACTGACGATCCTTTTAGGTGAACTTTGATAACTATGACATACATTTAAATTAAGTGGACATAGTTATATTTCAATTGTTAGTTATTATTCTTCTAATTATTTTGATTGAATGTTATTGTATGTTATTGACGATCACAATAGGGATTCTTTTAAATTGACATGTAATTAATAATTTAATCTTATATTGTGAGCAAATGAATCTGAATCTGTAATATTAAAATATTAGTGTATTTTAATTTTACCATACTACGGTTTGGAAACCCAATTTATTTTTAACTTTTCTGGTAAATCACGCACACATGTATTGTAAGGTAGCTCCTATATATTTATTTTATTTATTTGCATACACACTACACGGCTCATATTTACCAATGTCTTACTAATTAGCATACATTATTAAATCTATCCAATGACACACCAATAATGATCACATTTACTTAATTTCATCTAAAATGACTACATTTTACCCACAATTGTATGCTGGACATGTAATTGGTTGATCTTGGGGCATGTTTTGAAGAGTCAACGCGATCCGACGGATTAAAATCCGATCCAGTCACTTTCATACAACTTTATTTTTTAGTTTCAGATATGTTCTCTGATTTTTTTTGGCAAGATGTTTATTTCTTATTTATAACTTAAAATTTGAAACATCATTAGGGTTACAATACCCCATACTTGATATCATAGTCATAGTATACCCTGAAGTATTATGGTTTAGTATCTATCTCACATTCGTTTATTTCCTCAGTGTTGGGTGAGACTAAGTTGCTAAATTCGCAGATTAAAATGAGATGAAGCTGTATTTCCTGTTTATATTATTCATTATTAAACTGATGATCTGATAAATTAAAACTGATGAAATATAGCAATACAAGCAAAACTATTTCATATATTTTTTTAATCTCAGTTCCATACATCGTCACAAAGTTTGGTATGGAAGTATACAACTTCTATTAATATGATTAGTTTGGTGGCCTTTTTCTGGTACCTATTACACTGCCACGTTTAACCTTTATTATTTTATGTAAGTATCCATTACTTCGTGTCATGCACTTGTAGAGATCGATATTTATTCCACAGAGGCGCACTAAATACCTTTTTTCCATACACATACACTTTTTAGCGTTTGGAAAAGTAGGTAGTACTAGTACTTGATGTCATCAAGTTGATGAGAAGAAACGCCAGTCTGTTCTCAGTTTTCAATTTTTGGTTTATGTAATTTTTCCGAAAAATATACATTATTCTATGATATTATAAACCAGGGACGGCTGTCAATTTACTAACTAGTTACCAGCCACATTGCACAACTGTAGCTAAAGCAATACTTATTATAAGAATATTAACTTATTCTCATTAAATTATTCCCGGCATTACTTGGCAAATGACCGGGACGTATTAAGATGAGGTCTTCAGTTAAAGAACTAAAATTTAAAGATAAGAACTTTTACATATTTGCTCTTGTCTAACAGTAACAGTCAAAAAATATTATCTGTATTTCTAATTTGATTTGGATAGCATTATTTAATTACGTTGACTGCTAGCACATAAATATGTTTATAAAAAATATTTAAAGCCAATTTTACCGTCCTTGCTCCAATACATATTTTCCAGATTGCCCTTGGCAATCTAACCATCAATAAAAAGGTATCTGAATATTTTTATTTTACTTCATTATTTTCTTGAGACCTCATCTCAATCAGCAATTATTTTGCTATACCCACCTTATGGGATTGGTTTGTAAAATTAGCACATGCCCTGTTTTTTTTTTTTTTTTTTTTTTTTTTTTTTTTTTTTTCCGCATTATGGACTTGCTTATAAACTAGCATACAACTTCTGAAATTTTACCCACATTATGGGTTAGCAACTGACGCTTGTACTAACTCACATCATGAGCAGAATCAATTATTTATTCATTTTCTTTGACTATTTATATGACATGCATTCCATGTCATAATTGTGTATTAACTCACATCATGAGCAAAATCAACTTTTTATTTACTAAGTATTTATGTGACATGCATTCCATGTCATAACCACATTTTGGTCTATTTATTTGCTATTTATGTGAAATGCATTTCATGTCATAACCACATTTTGGTCTATTTATATAATATTTGTGACATGCATCCCATGTCATAACCACATTTTGGTCTATTTATTTGCTATTTATGTGACATGCATTTCATGTCATAACCACATTTTGGTCTATTTATTTACTATTTATGTGACATGCATTCCATGTCATAACCACATTTTGGTCTATTTATTTGCTATTTATGTGACATGCATTTCATGTCATAACCACATTTTGGTCTATTTATTTACTATTTGTGACATGCATCCCATGTCATAACCACATTTTGGTCTATTTATTTACTATTTATGTGACATGCATTCCATGTCATAACCACATTTTGGTCTATTTATTTGCTATTTATGTGACATGCATTCCATGTCATAACCACATTTTGGTCTGTTTATTTCACTTTATGTTAATAGCATAACCAGATATACATCATATATCACTAGTTATGTGGAACTCGGGGAGATTTCGCTCTTTAGCACTTGGTGGGGGTGTGGTGCTTTTGATTTAACCTTGGTAATTTTGATTTAGAATACACGAATAATTTATGTTTCATAGTTACGAAATATATTCGTAACCACTAGATATATGTTATTATTAATGTACTACCACGGATAGCCGGTAAGGTTGTGCTTTCTTTAGACGTGACTAGAATTTACCGTTTAGATACTTATAGCCAAATAAGGATTTTATCAATTTATATAAATGCCGTTTGTATAATGTGATTATAATTTAAAACGATCATGTACTACGCCTCATTGATGGGCACGATCCTAATTATGATAATTATTATTCTGGCCTTTAATTTCAATCCACAAAACTATAGATAACAATTACTACTGCATAGGTATAGATGATTTCTTTATAGTATGATAGTAACGTTAATGTAATACCTATATTCCATATTTTTGTCCTGTCTTGGATTATTTCCCCACAGACACGGTACAGGAAATTATTCATGTATACCTCATCATATATTTTATATATATATATATATATCACTTTATGAACCTTGAAATATTTTACACCATATGCTCAATGGCATATTTTACACTGAGCGCGTGCTCCCAGGCACCTAGCATCTACATCTAAACACTTTTCTCCACCGTGGTACCTTTGTTGTTGTTTGGGGCTTACCTATTCAGTGTACCTATTAAATACGCTACTCGAATAAGTAAAACGCAGGTTTAGATATATTCAAACTCACACTTGTTATTATAATTAGTGCGATTTCATTTTTTTATTTTTTGAAAGAGGGTAGGTACTTGTATGTTTATCGGTCAATCAACTTTTCTTGTCCCTTAGCTTTTCTTCATGGTCAGTTACCACGACATGTGTATTTGGTAAATTTTCTTATAGCCAGATAAACAGTCTGTTTGAACATATAATGTTGCATCCCGCAAACCGTATTTTAGCAGAAACATGGTTGTCTAGGGGACAAATACAATTTTCATACAAATCGGGGACATTCTACGTTCCTGGCAACTGGTGCAATTGCACCAGTCGAGGGCAAATTAATATCTGTTAATACAGTTGTCATTTAGTTTCACGCTATAATTAATTGAGTAAGGAATGCAACGACAGTTAGCAACAGCAACATCGTATTTCTCGTAATCCCCTTTTAGACAGCAAATAAGACGGGGAGGACACTAAAAAGTTGATTCACCTCTATGCTTTAATAAATACCTTCTGCTGTGTCGTTAAAATACTACGAGTATCCAAGTAGATACTTAAAGAAAACATAAACAACACAACACTAAATAAGTTGAGTTTTCGGTTTTATTGCTATCTCACTGCGAGATTAAGTAAAAGACTGCACCTGCAAGGTGCACAATATTATCTATAGATACCAATGCTAAAGTACTCCTCGTATTCTCATTTCTGTGTTGTCTGCCACTTTGTAAATGACCATTTTGATATAGTAAATCAACCAATAATATCATTCTCGTTAATTATATATGTAGAACTAGGTTACAAGTTACAACGACACACACGAAACACTGAATAAACACTCAACGAACGGTACACTGAATAGTTGTTATGCCTCGATAACTTTTATTTTATTGACACACACGGGTTCGTATTTGCTTCTTCCTTTCGTTTTAGCGTTTTTAAGAAACCCAAGGAATGTTTTAAATATGGTTTGTCACTTACTCGAGGACTCGTCGCCAATGTGACGTTTCACCTTGGGTCTCTCAGGGTATACTCGTATAAATAAAACAACCATTGGGTGCTATTAGCTCAGGCGCGCAGACGTGACCTCGCTCACCGACAGCTAGCCGGCGACTGACTCGAGCTGTCGGTTCGCCACAGCACAGCTGCTGCCCTCGCATATATATTTGTGGTGGCTATACACCACAACCCAGAAGTAAATTTTTGCTTAGTGAGAATATAACTTTTTAGTTTAACTTTAAAAGATTGCAACGAGGTAGCTTGCTTGTAAGGTGGCGGTATATTGTTCCAGGTTTTGTTTAATAGGAATCTATTAAATAAAGAACGAAAAACTATCCTTTCAGTTCTCCAACTCATGTAAGTGGTCGCAAACGGGCATACAAAATTAAGTGGTCGCTAACCGGCGAAAGGACCCCACTAAATTTTAATTTTTAATTTGTATCATTATCAAGTGAGAATAGTATTAGAAATTCGCCTCATACATACAGGCTGAATCTGAATATGCCGCCGTGCTCGTCTGAGAGAGACGTATAGTGCGAGAAAAATCGAGAGCTCGCGTGCCATCGCGTGCTGCAAGTCTATCATGAGACGGCCGCGACATACTCTCGATTTTTCTCGCACTATCCGTCTCTCTCTTATTAGAACACTTAGAACAAGAGGTAAAGTGCGATAAAAATCGAAAGTATGTCGCGGCCGTCCCATGCTAGACGTGCAGGTCGCAATTATAAAGGCCCACTACAGATACTACGATAAGCCGCATCCCCACGGTCCAGCGCGGCGGGTAGCATGAGCAGTACAAACCTGAATGAATAGTTAAGTTGGTAGACACTATTTTGTCCAACTTTCAACTTTTAGGAAGTCAGGAAATGGCAGGAAGTTTTCCGTGTATTGCTTATTCAGTGACTGTGGTTACTTACTAGTTTATGTTATCTGTAATCTAACCTAGAAATTTTCAACTGTCAGAGGAAATGAAAATGTTTTAAAAAAATATTTATTCTGAGTAAAAAATGGCTCTTGTTAAGCTTTGCGTGCCGCTGTTTACTGGGACTGCAAGGTTATATCCAGTAACAAGGCAAGGTAATATATATCGTTAATACAATATCAATTTTAACTGAACGTGATTCTGTTTATAAATTAAAGTTCTCATTTTAGCTCAAAAAATCCACCGATGGGTTGCCCCTACTTTGATGGAGCTGAAGCGAAGGGAAAAGAAGCAGGGTGGTAAGAAAATCACTCCCAGAAACACATTTCTTGAATGGAATTTAGAAGCGGAATTATATGCCTTTGGGAAGCGACTGAATGAAGACTTTGATTCCGATCTACTACTCCAGGCTTTTACGGATAGATCGTATGTTATCAAAGAGGAAATGATGCAAAAAGAAATGGAATTTAAATTGGAAATGAAGGACAATCGAAAATTGGCTGAAGAAGGTATTTATATTACGCCCTAATACAAGGAGTCCAAACATATATTATGAAGTATTTTTTTTCATTAAGCACATCTTTTGTTTTGTCTGTTTGATGACGCATGTGACTGACTGGTTGAATCCATTTTTTTATACCACAACAGTGGTAGGACCTCCGGGCCTGTTGTCTGTTGTTGTTTATGTTTAATTTGCCTTTGTTTTTAAAATACACGGTTCAAAAAAAAGAGGGGGGGGACACAATTTTAGTGACTTTCGGGGCGATTATCTCCGACTCTATTCACTTAATAAAAAAAATTGCTAAGACACCTTATATTTATTTTGAAAGGCCTATCGATTGATGTGCCACACGTGGGCTTGCTATGAAAAAAAAAATTGACTTTCAGTTTTATGTATGGAGTGCGCCCATAAAAAAATAATAATTGAGGAATTTAATTACAAAACTATGTAGCGGCTTACAAAATACACCTATACTCACAATTTTATTCAAATACACCTTATAGTTTTCGAGTAAAATGCCTGTGACATACGGACGGACAGACAGACCTATATGACGAATCCATAAGAGTTCCGTTTTTTGCCATTTGGCTACGGAACCCTAAAAAGGCAAAAGAAAATGCCTAGACCTGACGAAAATCCCATTCATGTCTCAAACAATTTCGAAGCTACAACCGTTTTAATATTGCTTGTTCGAGAGAGAACACGCTCGCAGTTAGTGACGTCACAATCTGCGAGCGTCAGTGACGTCACAATCTGCGAGCGTCGTTTCATATGAAGGCGACTCTTAAAACTTTGGATACTTATAACTTTGTGATTGAACCTATTGCATTGCTTTTCCATTTGACTACATTTTTAATCCTTTATCGAGAAAATATAGTAGTATTGAATATTTTATTTTTGAAGCTCCTTGAAATAAATGAATTTAATTCTGCATGTAGGCCGTAATGGCACTTTTACAAGTCAAAATTCTACCAGCATTTCTGAAAAAGAAGACCACTGTTAAGAAGAAACGCCGATACAAACGCAACACTCAGGCATTTTTTGCCTTGGCAGCCGAAGATCTCCACTACTGTTTCACACATAATTTACATTACATTTCAGGTGAGAAATTCATCAAGGAGTACATACAGCTGTACCTGGAGGCGGTGCTGCCGAAGTTCCCTCTGCAGGGAGTGGCCACGGTGAGGCAGCACCTGACTAGCGAGGCGACGCTGGCTGATGTCGCTCTGCATCTTGGCACGAAGGATATCATACTTGCCGCTGTAAGTTCACAATATTATACATAGAGATATTAGTAAATATAAAGATTGGCTATACAATGTTAATAGGAGTTTTTTGAGTTCATAAATCAAATCAAATCAATTATTTATTCTGCAAATAGGCCAAAAGGGCACTTTTACATGTCAAACGGTAATTTACAATAAAATAATGATAATCTTACACAATAATAATTTAAAATTATATATAAAAGGTTAACAAACGAAATGTCACTAAGTTAATGTAAACAAAACAAAATTGGAAAATATGACCATTACATTCGATATAAGATCTGTATCAGCATTAACAGAAGTTAATGATATTAATTCAGTATTCCAGAGATGTATAAGGTCTCTGAGCGTCCAAAAGTCCAAGTCCATAGATAGCCCTATTGTGTTAATCAGAAGTTAACTACTTGCTTGCTATATAAAACTAGCCGTTTATATATAGTGATTTTGATCCCAAATATATATAATGGGGCTTCTAAACGGGCCACATTTTCCTGCAATTTCTGGCCGGCAGCTATTGCTGTCTTACGCTGACTTTGTACGCTAGAGCAAGATGCACGTACTTGCCGGCCACACATTGCCGTAAAAATATTGCCCGTTTAGAAGCCCCCTAAAGACCAGGGATGCCGGATGCGATTTTTTTGACATCCGCAGATGCGGAGGCGGATGTTAAAATTTGTGCGGAACTTCCGCGGTTCTGGATGCGGATGCGAATGTCTGCAACATCCCTGTATCAGGCCTAGATGCCAGCGTTAAATATGGGCAGCTGTCATCCCATAGAAACTTATCGAGCTCCATACATTCCGATTTTTTATCACTAAATTCATTTTAAACTTCAAGTTAACATATCAGCCTTGTTATCTATTGTGTGTAGGAATATCCAGTGGACAACTTCATATTGGCGAACACCTTCAAGGCTATAGTGGGTGCTCTGCTACAGTCCGGCGGGGACGAGAGCGCTGCACACTTTGTGAGGGACTTTGTCGTAACACGGTTGCAAGGTTAGTTCAATGCAGTTCTTATAATGACCCCACTGATTGTATGCGATAGAGGTTTATATCAGGGACTACTCTAGCCGCCCTGAGGCCTTTTAAAAGGCCGTGTTAGTTGATGAATATTAAAAAAAACCATTTAAAAGAAACTCTAATTTCACTGTTCGTTTTGCGTGCGGGGGGCTAGAGGTTAGCACCGGTTTTATCAATGCCTATGTATAAATTGTCAAACTATTAACCCTTCGGACGCTTGGTCGCTGTCATTGCTGAAGGATAATACATTTTTCGCTTCTGTCATAGAGTTAATTTTTCAATAGCACTGATCAGTGCTAAGACATAATTTTGTTCATCCTACTAATATTATAAATGCGAAAGTTTAGATGTTTGTTTGTTACTCAATCACGCTTAAACGGCTTTACCGATTTGGATGAAATTTTGCACGAAGATAGTTTATAGCCTGGATTAAAATATAGGATAGTTTTTATCCCGGGTCCACGCAGACGAAGTCGCGGGCGGAAGCTAGTCTGATATAATACAAACCCAAGTTATGAGGGTTCAAAAAGTGGGTGGGTAGTGCCATTGCGCTTCGCTTGGCTCGTCTTGGCGGGTGCACTACCGTGGCCCCAGATTATGTTGTAAAGAACGTATGTATGAACCGTTATTGTGTGCGATACGTGGTGCGGTTACAGCTCTGACGCGCTAGCTAGACCTACACAGGAGGGTACCTTAATCTTCATTTCCCGCCAAAACGACAGATAGGCCCTGGTGGTCAGAACACCGGTAACGGTACCTGATTTACAAACTGTAGCAGGGAACACAAGGGAATTCCCCCAAGTAACTTGTCTGTAATCAATGTAATCATAGTTATTCCGAAATTTCAAAATATCCTCAAGATATTTTCCACTAAGGCGAATATATATTTTGGTGAGGTCCCGTCAATAATTGATCTTATTATTCCCTAACTCTAGGTAAAGACGTAAACGAGTACTGGCACATCGAGGACCCGTGGGGCATGCTGACGGGGCTGCTGAAGGCCCAGGGTGCGGAGGTGGAACCGAGGCTGATAGGGGAAGTTGGAAAGCACACGCTGCTGGCCTGCTACCGGGTCGGCCTTTACGTTGAGAAGAGGATGATATCCGCAGGTACTCTTTAGAATAGAATAACATTTATTCATGACAACAACACATACATATGCACATAAATCAACATACAAAAGAGAAGACAACATTGCCACGAAACGGTCCCATCTCAGAGTTGTGCTGGCCTGGGGGCCAGCGCTGGTCGTCCGATGGAACCATCCGGTGATTCCACGGCGTAACACACATTTTACACTCGCACTAAATAATAATAATAATAGTAATATAAAACAAAAACAATACAGTAAAGACAAATAATAAATTTCCGAACGCAACCATAACCGCGCCAACCGACCAACTATTTCACTGTTTGACATTAATTTATACATTGCTGCCTGGCTACATGATCGGGTTTATGTTGGAAATAAAGCATTTGTCCCTGACTACGCTGATGGAACCCAAGATCAGGCACGTCAAGCGCTACAGAGCGGGTCATGATTAATCTTACCCAATTATGTGTACCGGAAGGCGCGGCGTGGGTAGATGACCTGGTAAAGGCCGCGGGAGTCCGCTGGATGCGGGTGGCGCAGGACCGGTCACATTGGCACTCTTTGGGGGAGGCCTTTGTCCAGCAGTGGACGTGTTTCGGATGATGATTATATCTGTGCTTTTGATTGAAATTGACGACCGGTTTATCCTAGTTGGTAGTGACCCTGCCTACGAAGCTAGAGGTCCTGGGTTCGAATTCCGGTAAGGGCATTTATCTGTGTGATTAGCACGAATATATGTGCCCGAGTCATGGATGTCTTTGATCTTTGTACTTAAGTATTTATTTATCTATGTAAGTGTTTATCGTCATCTAGTACAGTCAAGTGTGTGCATAAAACTTACTCATAAATGTGTCCCATAGCTCTTATGTCAGCGGATTAAGGTTTTGGTACATATTTATGAGAGGATTAACCGATACATCTTTTTGCACTTGACTGTACGCATAGTCCAAGCTTTGCTTAGTTTGGGACTAGATCGATTTGTGTATGATTGTCGATAAATGAAAAATTGAACCTTACACAGACGCAGTAAGAGATATTTCGACTCGATTTCCAATATGTTTGATCGCGCGAACTTGCGATGATCGCGTAGTCGCGTTGTATTATCCCTTAGAGTTAGACTTTCCATAATTTGATTGCTTTCCTAAAACTAAAAATAACAATAACCCAAAAAAAAATTGTCCAGGTTTCGGCGAAAGCGTGACCACAGCCAAGGAGATGGCGGCCCGCGAGGCTCTGAAGCGGATCTTCGGCACCGAGGACCACGTGAAGCCCATCGACTTCCACGTCCGGGGGATCCCTAAACCCGACGCGCAGGCGCGACACCAGATCGCTGCCAGTTGAAATGGGACCCTATACATGTAGAATTAAGGTTGTAGGTTGAGTAGGGAGTTATAATAGTGCTGAAGTTCGAAGAAGAAAATACTGGTTGACTGGATCGTCGTGTAAATGGTGTCAGTTGATAGTCCATAAGCTCGGTCCCAAAATGCCCACGTATCAAGTAGCCATCTTTGGTACCGTCTGTCAAGTACTTCCGGCCATTTCAGAACTGACAGACTTATGTTTACTCTCTCGACGATTACCTAATGGATTAAATCCGCAAAATGATGCCATGTATGTCGTACTGATCCCATATCATGGCCGGCCTTATCACGCGATAACTGACAAGATAGGAGCGTCGTCTCGTTCTATCGAACGGTGTCAGCCAGTGACGGACGCTCTATCTCGTGACTTATCGTGTGATAAGGCCGGCCATGATACGGGGTCTGATGTCACATGACGTAAATATACCCTTGAATTTTGATCGGTAGAGAAGAATTTTCTCAAACTTAGGGCCAATTTTAGGTGCGATAATCTTCTGATCCTCGCTCAGCACTTTTTCGACTACCCTGCATTTTGTCGTGCTGTCATGAGACGTAGGCATTTTGGGAGCGGGCACGCGGACTTCGACGATGACCGTCTATACAAAATGCACGCCATCTATTGAAACTACTGTTTCCACTGCTTTTCTTTGGCGGTAGCACTATTATAATTATAACTTTATCTCTGATGTAGATTGTTTATTTAAATAAAGATAGATCTATAAATAAGTTTTTTATTTAAATATCTGGGCTTATAAATACATAAACTTATCAAAATTTACAAAACAATACACATTATTATACATTGGCTTTTTGTCTGGCAAGTGGACTGTTTTTTAAAAAGCAAGAGCTCATAACAAATCCACGGGTCTGAGTCTCTTAAAAAAATATTATAACATGCACTCCTAGCAAGCTATACCCATGATCTGACGGGTTTAAGATTGTCACAAAACCCTATAAAATCAAAGTATTAAAGTCTTTGAGTTGTAACCGCGGGACTAAGCAATAAGAAAGTGGATATTATCCAAAAGCAAAGTCAAATATTATGTACAAAGTGGCCAAAATATCTGCATACACTTATGTCTTCAACATTTATCGTGTTTGCTTGTGTCTGATGGCAACTGTACAAACAAATATAGATAAGGAAATGACCAAACGCCAGCGTTCTCTCAAAAAAATAGTATAAATACAAATTTCACCCTCTGGTCGCCCCAGTCATTTATTGCGAACAGCGGAATAGTGCATCATGCAGAAATAGATTATCGGTTATTAAAATAATTGCGGTATAAAATGTTGCCATCACACTTTTCAATGTGCGTTTGAATCAAATAATGTCATAATCTATTTCTAAATGCAGCATTATAATGCAAAATAATAACATGAATTTAGCTAAGTTTACAAACTAGTCAAACTACTATTGCCAACTGTCTCAGCTTGCATGGATTTTACAAGCTTTTATTTAGTTCCACCTGTCCCGTTGTCTGTCTGTAATCAAATCTTGCAAGTTAAATTTGACCCACTTCCCGGTGACCGATTGAGCTGAAATTTTGGGTAATAGTCTGGATGACAATTCAATATTATGGTACCATCGAGCTGATCTGATGATGGAGACAGAAGGTGGCCATGGGAATTCAGCACTTAACCGACGTATCCCCGTTGAGTTTGGGCTCGTTAGAATCGTCTCAATGAGTAGTTGATGATGGTATACAGAAAAGTACAGTCGGCAATAAAAGCTTGTACCAAAAATGAAATTTATGACAAAAACTTGTTTCAGTTCAACTTTATTGTTCAACTTATTGTCAAAAGCCAAATTGCCCCTTATTACGAATTATGAGGGTTGTAAATGGTTTAAGGCCATTATATGCCGCCGCTGGACGTTGGCAAGCTCACATAGCTTTGGTTGTAAACCGATCGATTGATCATCCAAGAAGATACTGTCTATAACGGCTCAGCGTGGCGGTGAGTCCATGATTAGTATGTGTTTATCCGATGACTCCGCCATATTGCACCGTATTGCGTCGTCCGAAGGTTGAGAACGGCTCAGCTGGGTAGGGAGTCCATGATGTGTCCATGCCTTGATGCGCACGGCAGGACGCGTAGCTTATTGCGTCGGCCGAAGGTTGTAGACTGCTCAGCTGGCCAGCGCGTCCGTAATGAGATGTGTTTATCTGATGACTCCGCCATATTGCACCTTATTGCGTCGTCCGAAGGTTGTGAACGGCTCAGCTGGGCAGGGAGTCCATGATGAGGTGTCCGTGCTTGTCCTTGATGCGCACTCGGCCTGATGAGTAGCGCGTCTCGGCCGTGCCGTCGTTGTACACCAGCTTTACCGTGCCGTCGGGGAACTCGCGCCGCTGGAAATGACATTACATATTCATTACTCGCCCATTGAGGCTTATCTTAAGGTGCTCTTACACGAGCGATAAAAATTGCCGAATTGCCGGAAATTCGGGGCAATTTTGACGTCACGGCCACTTCAAGCAATTCGAATATTGCTCAAAATGGAGCGATTATTGCTCCAGTATGGCGCCATTCTGGCTCCATAATTGCCGCAACTCTGGAAACTAGGCAATACGTTCATACACGAGAAATTCAGTAGCAAATTGTAGGCGGCGATATGGAGCAACACGGAAATTAATGGAGCAATTCGAGAAATATTTCCGAAATATTGCCGCAATTTCTATAAATTGCCCCATATTGCTCCATTAATTTCGGCAACGTGTCGCCGGGCAATAATTGCCCGAAAAATCGCCCGTGTAAGAGCGCCTTTAGGCCCTGTCGTCACTTACCATGTGATACCAGACACAGAATAATTAATAGTACCTAAAGGTACAGAAGGTCCACTGCCTAAGTGATGATGTCAGCTGTCATTTTTTGGCAATAGACAATCATCAGTCAGTGGGACAGGGTTGTCGGTGTACCACATAACTGAACATCCAAAATTATAATGGTTTTAGTTTGTTATTGAAATAATCATGTCAATAATCAACACTATGATCTCTTCACCTTGTTCGTTGCACCCACCATGTGGGCCTTAATGTGCGCCTGGTTGACCTCTCGTTCTTACTCTTCACCTTGTTCGTTGCACCCACCATGTGGGCCTTAGTGTGCGCCTGGTTGACCTCTCGTTCTTACTCTTCACCTTGTTCGTTGCACCCACCATGTGGGCCTTAGTGTGCGCCTGGTTGACCTCTCGTTCTTACTCTTCACCTTGTTCGTTGCACCCACCTTGTGGGCCTTAGTGTGCCCCTGGTTGACCTCTCGTTCTTACTCTTCACCTTGTTCGTTGCACCCACCATGTGGGCCTTAGTGTGCGCCTGGTTGACCTCTCGTTCTTACTCTTCACCTTGTTCGTTGCACCCACCTTGTGGGCCTTAGTGTGCGCCTGGTTGACCTCTCGTTCTTACTCTTCACCTTGTTCGTTGCACCCACCTTGTGGGCCTTAGTGTGCGCCTGGTTGACCTCTCGTTCTTACTCTTCACCTTGTTCGTTGCACCCACCTTGTGGGCCTTAGTGTGCGCCTGGTTGACCTCTCGTTCTTACTCTTCACCTTGCTCGTTGCACCCACCTTGTGGGCCTTAGTGTGCGCCTGGTTGACCTCTCGTTCTTACTCTTCACCTTGTTCGTTGCACCCACCTTGTGGGCCTTAGTGTGCGCCTGGTTGACCTCTCGTTCTTACTCTTCACCTTGCTCGTTGCACCCACCTTGTGGTCCCTAGTGTGCACCTCGACCTGCCCGTTGGGGAACACGACCCGCCGCTCGCCGGAGGCCGAGGCGGTGAGCGTGGCCCCGTCGGGGAAGCGTCGCTCCTCAGTGTTCGCCCTTAGCCCCTTCCTTGCTGCACCCACCTTGTGGTCCCTAGTGTGCACCTCGACCTGCCCGTTGGGGAACACGACCCGCCGCTCGCCGGAGGCCGAGGCGGTGAGCGTGGCCCCGTCGGGGAAGCGCCACTCCTCGCGCACGTGCTCGTTCTTGGGGTCGAAGTAGCGCACGCTGCCGTTCGGGAGACGGATCTCGGAGGAGCCGTCTTTGTAACGCTTTTCCACCTGGCCGCTGGAATTGTTATTTTCGAATTGAAAAATATCATCAGTAATGTTAAAATTCCCTCAAAGGGCTATGGCTATGTTGGGAGTTTATCTGCGTGATCGCATCAGAAACAGGACCGATCACTTTGGGGGAGGCCTATGTCCAGCAGCGGACGTCTTTCGGCTGATATGATGATGATGATGATGTTAAAATAATACTAATGATTTGGGAATCATTGAGGGAAAGAGATGGACTGCTGCAATACGCGATGCCACAGGCGTTATGATCCAAGGCGCAATACAATGAGCCCAAAATGGCCGGGTTTGGAGAACGATTGTTGTATGACGTCACATTTGTACATTTGTAGTAATCGTAGTATGGAAAATCAGGTAAATTGTTGTTTCGGTCGCGAAATACTGCGTTTAAGTACATAGTTGTCATACAATTTTGTTTCTAGAAAAACGTAAGGATTCTATTGGTAGCTTTTAATTTACTCTTGAACAATAAAAAAAATGCATATTTTTTCTAAACTTTCAAGGTTCATATCTTTTTATGATTTTAATTATATTTTACAATTTATACTTTATTACGATAATTTGATGGTTTACTATCCATTTAGCATCACTACGTTATCAATTTGAACATGAGGCCGCATGCCTATTGCGCTCCTGGTGGTTACGACCCTCCTTTGGGGAACCGACGAAGAAGCAGAATAATTATACGTTTAAACTCACGCTCTAAATGTCACTACTGGTGACATGTTTCGAACTCTTCAGGGTGAGTGTTCCTGCGGCCGTATAGCGTTCCGCACTATCTGCGCGTTCGCTGAAGAAGAATCCCCGAAGAGTTCGAAACGTGTGGTTAGTGACATTTAATACGCTAGTTTAACCATTAATGATTAGTATGAATTGTTATGGGTTTATTTAGGTGACAAAAATAAATGTGATGTTATGAGTTATTGAGTCATACAGAGTAAAAAAAGTAAGGAAAACATCGCGAGGAAACCGTTCTAAACTCAATAAGGTCTAATTTTCCCTCTGGGTAGGAAGTTCAGATGGCAGTCGCTTTCGTAAAACTAGTGCCTATGCCAAATCCTGGGATTAGGTGCCCAAGCGTACTTCGGGCTCCTTTAGGACACAACCGGGAATAACGCTAGGAGGAGTATGATGACAGAGTAAAAAGAACATGTCTTTCGTGTTGTCAATATTTAAGGGTTTCGCATATATCAAATGTTTTGAGATAAATAAATAAATAAATCTTTATTCCAGAATTTTCATCCATATTATTATAATTAGTACAGCTTACAACCTAGGTATTCGTAAAACACTTGAGCAACTAATTCTTACTATTCTTCTTAACTACCTATTCATTTTTTTTTAATCGCCTATCCTATTAATATTATAAATCAGGGAACAAAAGAAACATAGAAGTCTAAGTAGCGCCGCAAGATGGCCCCACAGAATGGGTGCCATTGCCATTACGCTGGGATGGGGGCGGGGTGTCAAAACGATGCCAGGCAGCCGTTTAGTTTTTTTTTATTTAATTTTTTTTATTTGAAAACAATTTTTTTTACAATACTTATTGTGTTGCACATAAAGCCAGTATTTGAAACCGAGAGAGTTCGAACATGCGCATACCGGGTTTTAGGCACGTGGTTGGGTAGAAATTTATAAGGAGCTGTTATAAATGCGAAAATTTTGATGTTTGTATGTTTGTTACTCAATCACACTTAAACGGCTCGACCGATTTGAATAAAATTTTGCACGAAGATAGTTTATAGCGTGGATTATAGTTAGGATAGTTTTTATCCCAGTTCCACGCAGACGAAGCATCCTACTAATATTATAAATGCGAAATTATGTTTGGCTGTTACCTATTCACGCTTAAACCGCTGAACCTACAACTACCATATAAACGAGTTACACGCGGGCAGAACCTAGTTATCGAATCCATACTGTCGAATTAGGATAGCCTGTAAGGATGGTTGTGTGTATGTTAATAAATAAATAAAAAAAAAATAAAAAAATAATAATAAAAAAAAAAAAACAATAATAATAAAATAATCTTACTCGGGAAACTCCAGAACTTCCAACCCATCTGGATGTGTCGTATGAAACGTTTTCGTGTCAGCATAGTAATATTTTATCCGGCCTTCACTATAAAAGTTTTCCTTCACATCGCCATTGTAATACACAAATTTGCTGTACTTCCCATCAGCCGACAAATACTTCACATTCCCATTCGGGAACCGGAGCTCTTTAGAGCCGTCCGGCTTCCTTAATTCCATAGGCGTAAGGTTGGTTTTAGCAACACTGGTTCTGCTGGGTGGTTCTGGGATTCTGTCGGAATTGTCCCGATTTATGACAGTTGGCAGTCGGCCGCAGTAGGTGTGGGTGCTGAGGGAAGATATCGGCGATGACCTGCCTTGGGAAGTGGAGTAGCAAGGCAAGTCTTCATGGTCCCTGGTCACGCAAACGGGCGATTTGCGCTTGTTACTTAGTATAGAAATGGGTGATTTGGACCGATTCGAATTTCCACTGTAGTGAGGCGATTGCTTCGGGGACTTAGAGTCTCTTGTTGAGCTCGAATTTGACCTGTGAATAAAAAAGCCGTCAGACTGTTCGTTTCTTTCAAAACTGTGATTTGAATGGCTTGAGTTTTCATTAGTTCTTTCGAAATAGTTTGAATTGCTTGATCTAGTTTTGTCAGCACTGGATTCTTTTGGTTCCTGAAACCGCTGCATGTATATCCTTTCCAAACTGTTGTCATCTTCATTTGCATCTCTGCCGCTTATGGACTCGGAGTCTGCTAAACTTTCGAGTTCATTCTCGTAGTCTTGATCATCAGAGGGATACCTGTCTATGTTCAAAGTCTGATTCCGCTCAGTGGGACTGACTACATCTCTTTGGCTAAAATACTTGGCGTACCGCGAAGTTACATTAAGGTTGGGAACACTCTTAGCCCTGGTTCGTAGAGGGTTCTTTGGTGCAGGCTGTACTCTTCTACTTCTGCTTTGTCTCTCTATTTCTAATGTTTTATACTTCATGTCTTCATCATGCACCACTTTAGGTTGAGTAGACTTTGTCTGAAGGTTCGACAGCTTTCTGTTAACCTCTTCCAAATACTTCATGTTAGTCATTCGTCTTGTGATATCATTGCTGTGCTGTATCCTGCGATTCTCTTTTTTCAGCTTTTCCACTTCGTCCTGAAGGTCTTTTTTCTCTTTATCCGCAATCTTTAATTGATTGCGCAGCCTTGCAGTAATGGTGGTGTATTTAGCATCTTTAAGTCTCATATCTTCTTTTAGATCATTAATTTCTTTCTTTAAGTTAGCAACCTCGTCTTTGTCTTTCCTATTCAGCCGACCCCTCATCTCCCTAACCTGTCTATCGTATATTTGCTTCTGCTTCGTCAACTTCTCTTTTTCTTCAGATAAATAATATTCTGATAATATCTTCTCTTCATTAAACTTCTGTTCAAAGGCAGACTTTTCTTCGTAAAACTTTTGCTTTTCCATATCAATTTCTTCTCTCATTTTAGTTAAATTTGCGTTTTCTTTTCTAAATGTTTCAATTTCATCTTCTAATTCGCGGAGCCTGTCCTTGAGTAGGTCACTTGTAGCTACTAATTTGGCATTCATTTCTGCCATGTTTTCTTTCATGCTGTCAATTTCTTTGTCATTATGACATTGTTGAATTTCAGCTTGCTTTTCAACCTCTTTTACTTTATTCATTTTGTTATGTTGCTTAACATTATTTTTATTAGTTTTGTCATTGTTCCTGGATTCTTCTACAGTATTGTTGCAAGAACAACTACAGACAGAGGAGCAAGCTTCGCTGCAACACTCCGTATACTCGCTGTTGCAAGTATCTGCGTCACTGTGACTATTTTCATTCCTACTCTGCTGTATGTCGGGATAGATTTTCATCAAGTTTGGATTGTTTGCTAGGCATTTCTGCATCACCAAGGGTGTGCTTTCCCCTGAACATTCAAAACTGCTGCCTTGTAAAAATCTATTGATGAAGGAATTATTAAAATTAAAGCTTTCTCTGTCAACTTTGTTTTCAAGCAAATCAAACATGTTTTGCTCTGCAATTTCCCTTTCCTGTCTAAGTTTGGCAAGAGTTTCGTCACAGCTGATGTCTGAGAGGACACTCTTGGCTGGTGAAGCAAAATTCTTGTAATATTCACTCTGTTTGAGTTGCCTTAAGAAATCATCCTGTTCTTTAGTTAAGACTGCCGCCCAGGTTTTTCCTTTATTTCCCAGCAAAGGATGTTTTCCTGTAAGTTGTTGAATTTTTACTTCTTTCACTTTAGGTGGTGGTGGTGTGGGCTTTGGACCATGCACTTCACAGTTGCTAGAATCAACTGAATTTTCCACCTGTTTATTGTTACCTTGTTTTTGATCTATGGCAGCCTTACCTAATGGAGGTTTGTTACCTTGTTTGTTTGTTTCAGGCACCCTGTTATCAACTGGGCTAGGTTTAGTTGTTTCCCCAGGTGGCTCAGTAATTACAATTTGAACATCCTTATTTTTTCTTTTAGGGTTTTCAGATGACTTTGCTTTAGACAGTTTTTTATTATAAGAAGCTTTTTTCCAAGGCAAAGCATGAGTGCTTTGTATGACCGGAACCAGTTTATTTAATCCAAGTCTGGCCATGCCTTCGCCTTTCCTAAGAAAGGGTTTTGTTTTACTTGGCATATCATTTTCTTTCTGCAAGATTTTAGGTTTAGGTGCATTCATTTCATTTTTTAGTTTTTCAACTATCATGGCTTCAAAGTCCCTCTTAGGAGACAGAATTGGCATGTCATCAAGTGATATTTGTTTCTTAGCAGCCAAAGATTGCACCCTGGAGCTTCGAGCACCAGAATTGTCAGTTGGTTGTGATGCATTGGAAGCTTTACTTCTGCTGGACATAGGAGAGTTAACAATAAATTCCGATTCTTGCGATAGATTAAGGATAGCCACGCCTTCCACGAGATCCTGTTGGTTCACGTGTGATGACTTACTTGAGTGGAGACGCGGGGTCACGTTAGTGGAAGACTCTGAACTCCCAAGCAGGCTTCGGAAAGTGTTAAAACTTGTACTTGCACTAAACTGGCTGACTATTTCAGTGATACTAGAATTTCGTGGCGACTCCTGATACAATTGACGCTGTTTAAGAAGTTTGTCTTGCTGTAACAACTGTAGCTGTCGTAGCATATGCAGTCGCTCCAGTATTTGCGTCGGGGACAGCGACACATCGCTTTCGGAGTACGAATGGTTCATTTCAACGGTTGTATTGCTCGTTTTAATAGCACATTTCAAACAAAAGTTTAACACTAATAAAATAAACTCCATAAAAATGTAACAAAAAGTTGAAAAAGCCGAGCGTTACAAATACAAACTTTTTAGGTGACAGTGACAGCGGACCTCAAGTATCGCCAAAGAATAATTACAAATATGCTAGAAATTAAGATGGAAAAGTATGATTTGGATTTACACAACACAATAAAAAATAAAAAACTGTAGACCTACCCTCAATTTAGATAACATTCTGAGGATGTATACGTGTACGGACTTCGCAACCAGTCTTATCTTCTCCTCTATCTTGAAGATAAAGACATAAAAGTCACAGCCAGACCGAATTACAAATTACAGAATATATGTTTCTTTATATAATGGCAACTTTTTATGTTCATGCCACAGATAGTGAACCGGGCGGAGAAACGTACTTACGTTTCTCCAAAAGCAATTGTGATTATTTATATATTACTGGGAAAAAGTCAGTGCTGCCAATGTTATGAATATTGTGATTCATACTTTTTGCTGGATCGTGAGTAGCCCACTTTAAGTTAATGTTGCCATGTATTACATCTCTACGTTACGTTTACGTATTACGCCTGGCAACATCAAGCCATGCTGCAGGCAATAAATGTCAAAATTCCTGTCCATCTTTATTCAAAAAACATCTGATTATTCGCGAGTAAAACGCAGTGTAGTCGTCATGTCGAAAAGAAGTGGCTTCCATAGAGCTCCGAAGTTTAAGCCAGAAGTGAAAGTGGTTCACAAGCCACCAAAGCCTTCGTTTAATATGTTTAGAACCGAGAAAGTTGAGGTTCTCGATGAACCTATAAAGTCTGAAGCTGATAAAAAACTATACAAGTAAGTATTCTATTTGTTCTTAGTAAAAAAATATTTATAAAATATATTCTTTAAATGTGGCTAATCTTACAGTAAATGCTTGATTTAATTGAAAAGATATACTATGATTTTAACCATACTTTAGGTAATTAGAAAGTTTCAATTAACCATAAACATAGAACAACTATGATTTACGCTCGTTATTTCTGATTTTTTTTAATTCACAGGACTGTAAGGCTGGAAAATGGGTTGACAGCCTTGCTAATTTCTGACCCAAGCGGTTTTGACATAGTGGATGATACATCCAGTGAAGAAGAGAGTAGTACGGGTACTGACTCCAGTGGTCCAGAGAGTGACACTCCGTCGGAGCGCTCAGGAACCAGCGATCAACATGGGAATAAGAGACGTAATGATTTTGATGAAGAAAAACTGGTAAGTTTTAAATTATGTGCATTCATATTAATTAATTGATGCAGTTATTTCATTCATCAAATATATGTTTTTCGATTAATAAATCATTCATAATTATACATATATGTATATTGCGTACATGGGCAGAAGTTTACTATCTGAAAATGAAGTATTGACTAAATTATTGTTGATTTTTACATATAGAATTGTGTGACTACAGCATAGCGATAATATAAATGTTGAAATTCTAATTATGTAGAGTAGGCACGATTATTTACATTGTTGGGGACATGTTTCTGGCTCATTGCCATTTATTTTCAAAAGTGAAAGTCATTTCACATAACTACAGTACTATCGACAACACAGCTAACTGACCATACGTGCACTTTATCTCCATTGTAATAAGGTTCCATATAAATACAGGATGGTCAGATAACTGTGTTGGCGTTTGTACATATAGCCCCCAAAATATTTGGTAAGTAGATGGTGGATTACTTGATTGAGATTTCATATTCATATTCATTTATTAATAATAATTCATATTACATGTCATTGATGTTGGCACATCACAATTTCACAAACAATATTACTAAGAAATGTATTTAAAATACATGAGTAAACAATTATAAATTAATTAATGTCAAATGAAATATCTTAAAAATAAAGTATTTTTATAGTACTTAGTAAATTCATTAAAACTATAGAAAGTGTGCTCGATAAGCCATCGTTTGAGCTGCGATTTGAAGCTCGCCAGAGAGGGTGCGTCCGTAACTCGCGCCGGCAGGCGGTTGTACACCGTCGGGCCCATTACGTGGGTGAGTTTGGTGGACTTCGCGAGTCTGTGCTTAACGCCAACGATTCTGTGGCCATATCGCAGGTTCTTACTTTGACCGTCAGCTCGCCTTACGTATTCGTCGGGATGTCCTCGTACATACAAGGCCACCTGACAAATTACCACGGAAGGTAGCGTCAATATCCGTAGCTCCTTAAAATACGGTCTCACGGAGGTACCCTGGTCCACCTGCACAATTGCACGCACGGCTCTCTTCTGCATTATGAAGACACGCTCCCAGTCGGCAGCGCGGCCCCATAACTCTGCGCCATATTGTAGGAGCGAATGCACTGTGGCAAAGTAGCACGAGCGCACCACACCTCTGGGCAGTACCCTTGCTAGACGACGCAGCGCAAAGCAGGCACTCCCTAGCTTACCACAGACTTTCTGGATATGTGCTCCCCATTGAAGACCTCTGTCCAGCTCAAAGCCCAAGAAAGTAGTATTTTTAACTTGCTCTATTTTGATGCCGTCCACAAAAATTGTTAGGTCTCTAGGAGTCCTGCCACCTAGATGGAAATTGAGGAAATTAGTTTTTTTTAAATTCAGGACCAAACCATTCGTTTTAAAATACGTCGATAGCTCAGTTGCTACTTGATTCAGACACTGCTCGAGCTTGTTAATATCGGGCGCGCAAACCACGGCGGCGACATCATCAGCGTACATGTATATGTCCCCCGCTTGGATCGCATCCGGAAGGTCGTTAAGAAGTAGCGAGAAAAGGATGTTGGATATCGATGATCCCTGCGCAACTCCCATTGTGGTGGATAATGGTTCTGACCTAACATTCCCACCGTCACTCACTACCACCTGTGACCTGCCGTGTAGGATATCCAGTATTAGTGCATGCGCTTTGCCATCTATGCCGTAGTGGCGAAGTTTCATAGCGAGCACGCCATGGTCCGCGACGTCACATGCCTTTGACAGGTCGCAGCACAACACCGCGACGTGCTGGCCACGCTCACGTGCGTCCATCACACGGCGCACCACTACACGTGCCATCGCGTCCGTCGAGCGTCCTGCCCGGTAGGCATATTGCCGCGTAGACAGCGCATCAGTTGCTGTCAGAAAATTCGTAATTCGCAAGCTGAGCCCGTTTTCCAGCACTTTTGCTACCGCCGGTATGATTGAGACGGGCCTGTAGCAATCAATGTCTTCTCTTTTCCTTTTACCCTTGAAAAGAGGAGAGATTTTACTAACTTTCAGGGGCGTCGGGTATACTCCTTCAGAGATACATTGATTGTACAAGTCCGCCAAAACCGGCGATAGAGGAGCAGCAGCAAGATAAAGAAGCTTAGTAGTTAGATAAAGAAATTTAGTTGTGATTAGGTTTTTCAGCTAATTTTTAGAATAATTTATTGTAGCTATGCCAAAATAACGGTGTCCCCTTATTTCACAGACAATGATAAGATAAATAAGATTCATTTATTGTCCAGAACTGTGTACAAAAAGATCACACAATAAATATTAAACTCCCAACAGTTTGCCCATTTCGGGCGTACAATAGTAAATTATTACATTGAAACAGCAACATTATTTAATTTAAACATACAAAATATTCATTAAAATTATAAAAACATTTCATTAATAGCCATTCCTTTCAACAAACGCTTCACCGAACGGATGGTTTCGCCGAATTTTCGTTTCATCGAATTTCTGTTACTCAGAAACCGTAAACTTTTTTAGTTACAGCTAAAAGGTAATTCTGTAGAACCCATTTGGTTAGGCTAGGTTTGTTTTATAACATTCCTGAAAAATATACTGATTCTGAAAAAAATGGTGGTTCTGCGAAACATACATTAGATGGAACATTTGTCGGTAAAACAAGGTAGAACTCAAAATAACACCACATCACAATTTCGTTCTTAAACACGAAATAAAAAACCTTAATTACCATCTTACACAAAAAGAAGACTAGTGGTGCTGCTAAAGTGGCGGCAAGTGGACACTCACGACGACAATTCTCCGTACATTGCTGGATCCACAAGTAACACCCCTTCACACTGCGTCCGTTTCCGTGTCCGGGAGGCATCCCTCTTTTTCTCGCTTGCGATGTTTCGCCCGAGTGCGAAAGAGACGGATGCCTACCGGACACGGAAACGGACGCAGTGTGAACACGCGGTAACCTAGCGACCACCTTAACTTCTAGAACAAGCAATGTATGGCGAATTGTCAGTGGCAGGTGACAATTAGGTGTATGCTCTGCGGCGCTACCACGAACTTCGAAAGTCGAAGTTCGGGTATTTCCATCTCTATCGCACTCCCTTACTCGAGTGACAGGGATGCATGTATTACGAACTTCGACTTTCGAAGTTCGTGGTAGCGCCGCTGACAACAATGACCAAATATGTAAGATAGTTTCAAACAGCAAAAAGTGTTTTTAAGTGTAATTATAACTAGTAATGCACACTAAAAAAAATATGCGTAGGTGTTTGTTTGTAATGTAGATCATTATTTTGCTGATTTAGGCTTACTTAATCTGAGGTTATATGTCAAATTAGTAATAATCTTGGAATTATCCTAATCTTGCTTCGATTAATCGAGCCTAATTAGGAGGTCAGCTGACAAGTCAGCAGTGTATGATTGCCTTTTAAAATTCTCAGGAGATCTATTGTCAAGATATTGTTGAATGCACTAGATGCGAAATGTCAATAACTGTACTTACAGTTACTGGCCTTATGTTACGTTACAAGCTTTTATTTACTTTCACCCGTTTGTTTTTTGTCTGTAATCAAATTTTGCAAGTTAAATTTGACCCACTTCCCGGTGACCGATTGAGCTGAAATTTTGGGTATAAGTATAGTTTGGATGACAGTTCAATATTATGGTACCATCGAGCTGATCTGATGATGGAGAAAGAAGGTGACCATGCGAATAACCCCGTTGAGTTTGGGCTCGTTAGAATCGTATCAATGAGTTGATGATGGTATACAGAAAAGTACAGTCGGCAATAAAAGCTTGTACCAAAAATGAAATTTTTGACAGAAGCTTGTTTTAGTTTGTAAGTAATTTCTAGGAGCATTCCGCAATCCCTACATGTCCCCATTTCAACTCGGTCCTATTCTAAACCCCTCCTCAATGTAGGTAATGAGGTCCTTAAACTTTAATAAAAAAAAAACGGATCTTTCAATTTATCGAAACTTCGCTACGTTAATGAATATCGAAAGTTGTATAACATATAGTCAACCTTGATAGTAAATAGATCGCGTCGGTTATTCAACGACGATTATGCCGGCATGTCTACCTGTTTGACTGTCACGCTCTGAGCTACAGAGCAGACAGGCACAGTTTGCTCACTCAAATGAAAAAGTACTGAAACTCTCTTCAAGTCTTCTATGTCTCAGGGGTTCTTTCATTACCTACCTAGCCTGAAATTACTTGCGCGTCGGAAAATGTGACCTTGGGCGAGTTGCGATAATCTCTTTGGGGGGATTATTTTTTGGATAAAATGTATCCCATATTTCAATCCAGGTTGTGAACTGCCTATGTGCCAAATTTTACCCAAATCCGTTCCGCCGGTTTTGCGGGATTGAATATTAAACATTTTTATTACATTTTCCCGTTGAAATACATTTTTCAATAATTACCTTTATTTTACAGCTATTTAAAAATCATGACACTGTTAAAATAGGTAGGCACAACGATAAAATAAAATGATAGCGAGTGCCGGTTTTTAGGGTTCCGTACCTCAAAAGGAAAAAAACCGGCCAAGTGCGTGTCGGGCCACTCGCAGTAGCAGTAACGTAAAAAAATGATACGGCCGTTTATGCCGCAAAAATAGTTATTTACGATACAAGTGCCGAAAATAGGAAACAACGAGTTGCGAATTACCTATTCGCACGTGTATCGTACAACGTTTTACTGTACATAAAGTGTACAGTGTGTGTGTGCGTGTGTGTGTGTGTGTGTGTATAGTGTGTGTGTGTTGTGTGTGGCTCTTTAAAGTTTCGACATATACACGGAAAGTGCTCTTTCCGCACTAGTGCGGGAAAGTAGCACCTTATGTACTGTATGTAAACGTATATTTCGACACTCAAGGGAACAAAATTTATAGGGTACTTTCCGTTGACCTAAAACTATGAAATTTGGCAAGGAATATCGTCTTATACTACCGTCAGCATCCTATAGTTAGTAGCAGCCAAAGTAGCCAAATATATCGGAACACGTCTTTATTACTATAGGAGTAAGGAAGTGTTACGATATATTTGGCTACTTTGGCTGCTACTAACTATGTGATGCTGACTGTACAATTACGGGGAAAAATCTGAAACTATACATCTGTATTTTAGTATGGAACCCTCGCCGGGCGAGTCCGACTACCACTTGTCCGGTTTTTTTCTAATATATGTGGTATTCATCGACTAATCACATAGAATAGAATATATATATATAGTGCGCATAGAACGAACCTTCTGTTTACAGTGGTATCTTATGCATATTCACATTCTGTCATGCTCCACTGACCAACACTAACAAGTTAAGGGGCTCCACGCGCTATTTGGCTAGTTTTGACGAGTTTTGAGTTGATATTCCTCCGTAAAAACTATAGATATATTTATGGCACAAACACTTATCGGTTCTTCAATCCTTTATCTACATTTGCACGAGTTTTTTTGGAAATAATTAATAGTTATTTTTTTATGATTTATTCAAACATGGTCCAAAAAAGATCAATTTTTGATATAATTATGTTGTTTCTGCACTTGTATATATGAAATCGACATATAACTGTTCCTTATTGACGTCTCTAACAACCCACGAGAGATTTTAACTTTGAACTGATTTTCACAAAAGGTACGTCCAAAAAACTGGTTTATTGGCCTGAAATTGCCAAAGTTTGGTGCCGTATATCCCGAAAACTGTGGGTTTTGAAGTAAATATGAATTACTATTTAGGTAAACCTCGTTGTTGTTAATACGATAAGCTATAAAAAACACGAAAAAACCAACAGTTACAGGTCAATACTGTTAAGAGCTATATGTAAAACAGGTTGTTTTTTTTGTTAAACTACTACTTAATTCATTATCTGTCACTAATAAAAATATTTCCTTCATTTTATTATGCTTTCTCTCAAACTCGTTTGTCCAGATACTTATATTAAACAGGTTGTTGATATATGTATACCAGCTTCTGCCCGCGACTCCGTCCGCGTTGAACTCGTTTATATCGTAGTTCCATACTTTCGCCCCTCGTTTCACCTCCTTAGGGGATGATTTCCGGGATAAAAACTATCCTATGTCCTTCAAGCCATCTCAATACCACATTTCATCTAAATCGGCTCAGCGGTCAGCGTGAAGAGGTAGCAGACAGACAGACAGATAGACAGACACACTTTCGCATTTATAATATTAGTATGGATTGGATACCTTTTCCATGGAATGTTTTGTTGGAAGCGCAAATTATGCCACGGGGTAAATCCTGTATGAATATGCATATATGTGTTTTATTACGAAAACAGAACTATTGATCGCTAAAAGATTATGGACAAAACGCAAATTAAGACGATATCTCGATTCTCGTAAACTCCCCGTGTAAGAGACACGTTTATATTTCGCGCACGACAGAAAGAGATGCAACCATCTTCGCGAATGGTTTTTTTGGACAAATGTCGATGGATAAAGAATCTGTTAGGTTTTATCCTTATTTGCTCCTTTCAGAGGAGGTCTTTAGATGAGGGAAACTTTCGTCATTTTAATGTTAATTATTTTACGTTTAATTAAGTACCTATTGTTTGAATAGGGTGAGACGAAAAAAGGAAGTAGGGTCTGAGTAGGGTTTACATTATACAAATAAAATATACTCGCGTAGCACCATACAAACTTTCATCCCCAATTTCACTCCCTTAGTATGGATAGTCAAGAGCAAGTTTGGCCTAGCCAACCATAGCAGAGCTCACAATTGGGCAAATCCATTATGGTTAGGGTTCCTATCATCGAAATCGATGAGGACTATATTATACTTTTATATAGTATACTAGAATCTGCCCGCGACTCCGCCCGTGTGACACTCGTTTATATCGTAGCTCCATACAAACTTTTACCCCCCATATCCCCTGCTTAGGGGATGACTTCCGGGATAAAAAACTATCCTATGTCCTTCCCCGGGATCAAACTATCTCCATACCAAAATTCATCTCAATCGGTTCAGTGGTCTAAGCGTGAAGAGGTAACAGACAGACAAACATACTACTACTAGCTTCTGCCCGCGACTCGTGGGCGACCCGTCACTCGACGTGGAACTCGTTTTTAACGTAGTTCCAGTTCCATACAAACTTTCATCCTCATTTCACCCCTCAGAGGATCTCCCCATACCAAATTTCATCTCAATCTGTTCAGCGGTTTAAGCTTGAAGAGGTAGCGTGAAGAGGTAACAGGTTGACAGAGACGCACTTTCGCATGTATAATTAGTATGGATAAGAATTTATAATTTTAATAAATATATGTAATAATAACAGTATATGGTGAAAAGAGTGGTTAGAACGGTTCCCCAAACTCTTTAATTCCGCGTTACAAAATTTCCATTCGCGTTTTCCGTTTTCCCCACTCGTGTTGTGACGTGTTATTAGAGTGCATCTTTATTATAAGACGGGTGTAGACTCGACAATTATTATTACTTCAAAAGAAATAACGCAAAAAATATGCCAAATAAGTTCATTCAACAAATACTGCGCACCGCGTGTGATCACACCCTGCATGTATTATATGAACATGTGATACAATGCATCGGAACTGATTTGAATGTTACATGTTATTATAACGTTCAAATGTAAACGTGCCTCGACTGCATAGTTTGTAAACGCATCTAGGACATCGTAATGTAGACGCGCCACTTCCTTTCTCTTGACTTTAGTAGCCCTTAGTATTCTGTAGTATTATGAAACCCTCGCTGCGCTCGAGACAATAAAATGTGACAATGGGACACCTGAGCACAAGACGTCGCGCGAGCTGTGTCGCGGCGAGGTAGACTATGCGTCTATTTCTAATTAGAACTCTTAGAAAGAGACTCACAGAGCGCCGTCTTGTGATAATCTTGCTGTTCGGTCTCTGTCGCACCAATCATGGCAAGTACTTACCTCACACCAACTAAGGTGTCCCGCTCCCACACTTTATGGCCCCGCGCGCAGCGAGCGTTTGATACTGTAGAGAGATGCGCCGAATATTCAGTAATTATTTGGTAGTCGGCATATTTTTGAATGTCGAATTATTCGGTTCAAATATATATTTACCGAATAATTTTCGAGGTGACAGACAACCTAACCGAATAATTTTAGAGGTCTACGGATTGCAAGAATGTAATACAAAGATTACCTTGTGAAATCATAATACTTAAAGGGATTATTATTGTTAACTTAAATTAATTTACCGTCCATGTTCCACCTTAAAAATAACCTAGATCTTTTGCACTGAATCTGCCAGTTTTAGAACGGGTGATGCAATCATTAGAGCGTTACGTTGAACCGAATTATTCGGCCGAATATTCGGTTTGGCAGAAGCTGAGCCGAATATTCGGTGAAACCCGTATTCGGCGTATCTCAAGATAACAGTATAGTTAGAGTAGTCTAGTCAGCTGTCGTTATAACTCGTCGAGCGATAGCCAGTGAAATATTAAAGCTCTAAAAAGTACGCTGCTCGTGAAATCAAACTCATAAGTATTTGAACAGTCGGCACAGAAAGCCAATAAATAGTTTGAACACATTCTCAGTGATAGATATTTTTGAATCATTGTTATGTTTCGTTATTTCATGTGTAAGCCACAATCTTATTGTACCTAATGATACCAAGTGCTGGTAAGATAAGTACGAGGATAAATTCGCCAGCATATAAGTAGTCGACGTGCCGGAGGATTCCCCTGGATTTTCCCCAGGCTACTCCTACCACGCAGTTCGACCGCTTTATTGGGTTCGTCCTATTAAAGCGAGTCCGGGATAAAAAAAATATAGCGCTGCGGTGGCGGAGGAATACCCTATGGATCGGTATTCCAGACACACCGGGTTCGATTCCCGGTGTACCCCGGTTGTGTTCAAATTCTTGAGTAAGATGTTGGTATTGTCATTAACGATATGCATCTCGGCAGGTGCACGGCTGCAATCGATCTATAAAGAAATTGTTGAAGAGACTGTTCAAAAAGAGATGCAAGGATTTGTTTGGCGGGCTATCGCTCGACACGGTATGACAGCGCCGTAGGGTGTAACTGTACGTATCGCGTCGAATCTTGATCACTGTGACAGATGTCATCTCAGTACAATTTATAAAATCAAAACGTATAGTTGTACTGAGCTGTCGTACATAGGGATCAAGATTGACCGCGATACGTATAGGTTGAAATAGCCAAAGTAATACGTAGGTTGATGTAGGGTAGATGTTGGTTGAAATAGGTTAGACGTAGGATGAAATAAATACGTAGGTTGAAATAAGTTTTATGTAGGTTGAAATAGGTTATACTTGTCGTTTGCTGGGTTATACGCAGGTTTAACATTTTCAGAGCCACCCGGTGCCCGACCCGCACCGCCTCGCCTCGGAAATGTACTAACTACGGAGTTGATGTAGTGAGCGCATGCCCGTACAAATCCATATAAAGAATACTAACCGCTCGAGGCGAGGCGGTGCGGGTCGGGCGCCGGGTGGCTCTAATGAGCTGTGACCTGCACTGCACCAGGTCTGGTCCGAAGCGGTCAGGCGTTTGCCCCCGTTGCTGTATCGCTGTACAAACATTGCCATGTGTTGTGTTCTTACTAATGTATATTACATAACCGTTTCATACTCTGCCGCGTCTAGGGAGTAGGTTGTTTATCGTTATCGGCTTTCAGAACTGTTAGGTACTTCATTCATTAAAGTAAATACGGAATGTACGCAACGAACTAAACTCATTCAAATCCCATATCAATATTCAAATGCTGTGTTTACTTTCCACTTTTACCGTATCGCCTCGTAGGTACGTAGAAATCTTAAAATCAATGTTTCAATATTTAGACCACATAAACTGTTTTATTAGATAATTGGCACAATAGTCATGGGAACAGTAATATTATTTTTATCTGTTAGCCATTTGGCTATACCCAAGAAAGAGCATGTCTATTACAATGTAGGGAACACAAGCTTCCTTTTTGCCTAAGAAAGTGGCTAGTGAAAATATGTATAAAATTAATCCTAAACCCCATATTTTTACCCGCATGTATGTATGTGGACAAGAAAATTATATTTCACGGGCGGCAGTCCAAACGGTTTGATAAATTTTGACATATTATGAGGTGTCGTTGGATTCCTCTTAATCGTGGAAATGACATAGCCTATAATATTTGTCAAAAAGCAGTTGTACAGTACAGACATACAACATAGGTATCACAGACAGCCCCATGTGCAGAGCGTGCATGGAGGCAGAAGAAACAGCTAAACACATTCTACTGGACTGCAAGGAGGTAGAAGTACACAGAAAAAAACACTCCGGGACGCAGTCAGCAACACCAAGGCACTCACCAACTTTCTAGAGGAGCTGGGGTGGTTAGAGTAGCGCTACTCCACCGAATCACGCAAAATAGGCACATTGGATGTTGACTTGCGGAAAAATACCCAGTACTACTACTAGCGATGCAGTCGGTTTATTCAAAAAATATTTTGATTTCACATGTTGCACTTAAGGCGATGCCTTGATTTGAATCGAACACGCCCCCTAGACAGAGACACGCTGATGCCTTCCGCGCACGAGGAAAAGAGATGTAACACTCTTCGGGAATGGCTTTTTTGGACAAATTTCGATAAATACCTAACTTAGTGAAGATTATTTAAATTTCATAAAGTGAGATTTTAGGTGAGCTAAAATACTATTCTTTCTATTTCTATCTGTGAGTTCCTTTAATTGGCTTTGTATTACTATGTAAGACTTATATTATGTTTTTGCAGCTGTTGGTACTCCTTAAGCATAAATAAATAAATAAATACTATAGTATTAACTGGATTGTGTCGTAAAATAATGTATTGTTTGAGTAGGCTGAGTAAAAAAAGGAAAATACAGACACAACTTTGGATTTTTTTCTATCAAGGAAATTTCATTTCATTTCAGTTATTCATTGCTTTTTGTGTGTACAATTTAAGGTCTTAAAAAATAGCAGCTAGTTCTAACACAACCCTGTGAGGGCATTGCAATATCATAACATTCATAATCATAACATATCAATCATACTACTACACTACTGCTAACACTAGTATAAGTGCATATCATAATTCAGACAAACAATAAATAATAAACTATGATAAAATTTGATTTAACAGGAAAAAATAAAATTCTAAATAATAATTCAAACAATAATAAAAATTAAATTAAATAAAAAAATGATCATAATAAATAAATAATAATTCATTAATAATAATAACAATTCATTTTAGCAATTATTTGGTATTGTAATATCACTGTATAATAATAATAATAATTTATTTGATATAAGGAGGCGCAAAATACGAGATGACTTTCACTTCGACCCATTATATTTATCCTTAGAACAGACGTTTTCAAATAGTAATAACTGGTAAATAGTAGATTTGTGGTCGTGAAATTGCAGCGTCATTATGTGCGGCCTTGAGTTGCATAGGTATAGTTACTGTAGTATCATTATAGTAGTTTAGATCGACGGTGAACCGGGAGATTCTGGTTTAAATACGTGCGTTTGTTTTAGTATTTCGTAAACGAGAATAGTACATTGTTGTAAAGGCTAGAAAGTAGGCAATAGATGGACGAGTGTGTTCGAGGTCCGAGCCGCGGGGGGAGCTGTGATTGTTCGAATCGCTGTTCAAACTGGACTACAAAAACATTGTTGGACAGTTTGAACTCATAGATGGTCTGTTGTCAGTGGCGTGAAAAAAATATAGTCAATCAACAATTTCTTTTTGTTATTCTGCCCCGAGAGCCAGATTGTGAGAGTGTTTTTTTTAGAAAAAATGGATTTCTAATATGCTCAGAAGGGAGACGTAACCATAGAAACTAGTGACTGGTTTATATTTGGTGGGGACAATCAAACCTACTCCTAAATTAAGCAAAGATTGTAGTACTGGGTACTAACCGACGAGGTGGACTGATGACCTGGTAAAAGTCGCGGGAGTCCGCTGGATGCGGGTGGCGCAGGACCGGTCATTGTGGCACTCTTTGGGGGAGGCCTATGTCCAGCAGTGGGCATCTTTCGGCTCATACAAATAAACGCCCCTTCGGGATCGCGGGCTTCGACAACTAGGCCAAATTGGTTATGAAGGTATTCCATATAGGTAATAACGTTTCCGTCCTTTCGTGTTTTATAACTTTCTAGTTATCCTCAAGGAAGGCTAGAAATCGATACGAATGAGTTCAGGGCTGCTCACGTTCTGTTGATAACGGCTATTGATTCGATCACGTATAACGAATAATAGGAACATTCTACTACTTATCGCAATATTGTTATGCAATTGAAAATTAGAACGACGACAAAAATCTTTCAACTCCAATTTTGACAACCTTGGTAATATAATATGTACTATCGACAACACAGCTAACTGACCGTCGGCACCTTAAGTGCATTGTAATATGGTTCTATATAAACACAGGATGGTCAGTTAACAGTGTTGTCGTTTGTATTGAGTTGAGTGTACTGACTTCGTATTAGCTTGTGCCTGACCGTGACTTCTTCTGCGTAGAACTCGTTATCGCGATATTTTTCGGTATTCCATTGTATGTACGAGTAGGTAATGAAATAACGCTTAATTATTAGAAGAGTCGGTTAGAATACAAAAGTATGAAACCACTAGCTGCCCGGCCCCGCTTCGCACGGATTACCCGTTTTACCGTAGGAATAAAGCATTTTCCCGCGGTAAAAAGTAGCCTATGTTCATTAGGGATAATGTCGGCTTCTAATGGGAAAATAATTTTTCAAATCGGTCCAGTAGTTTCGGAGCCTATTCAATACAAAAAAACAAACAAACAATCAAATCTTTCCTCTTTATAATATTAGTGTATAAGCGAGATGCCGAAAATACTGGTATACTGACCCTGTCAATTACCACCTTTATGTATGTATGTATGTATGCATGTATGTATGTATGCCCGCACTCCTTCGCCCGAGTATAAGCAAAGAACGCAGGCAAACTATCCAGAAAGTCCATTCTACACGTTGATGAAAGAATTTTTGAAATCGGATAAGCGGTTCTGAAGATTACACAAAACATAGATACAAAGCCAGAATCTCACAGACACTTCTTCTTTATAATATTAGTATAGGTAATCATAATCATAATCACCATCATCATCATCATCATATCAGCCAAAAGACGTCCATTGCTGGCCATAGGCCTCCCCCAAAGAGTGCCACAATGACCGGTCCTGCGCCATCCGCATCCAGCGGACTCCCGCGACCTTTACCACCTGCCACTTAAGTTTAGCGATTCGGAGGGCTATATTGGTTCTGCTGCGGATAGCCTCATTTCTGATGCGATCGCGCAGAGAAATTCCCAACATAGCCCTCTCCATTGCCTTTTGGGTGACTTTGAGCCTTCTTATGAGGCCCATAGTAAGCGACCACGTTTCCATGCCATACGTCATCACTGGCAACACACACTGGTCAAAGACTCTAGTAGGAGTATTGGTAATATTAGTATATTATTACAACTTCAGAACTGTAGCCCTATTACTGCGTCCAGTTAGGCTGGTCTTACAAGTCGCATATGTTACGTTACTGTTTACTTACTCAATGTTTGGGTTCGTATGCTGTTGCGTCGATCTCGGTAACAATTTGCCATTATTTTTACTGAACGGGACTTAATCGCGTATACTTAACTTATTTGAGTCGTCCCGTGATGTTGCAAAACATCCCAAAACGTGGGTGTCTGGAGACCTCAGAGAGTTATATAAATAACTCAGTTGTACGCGGTTGAGTCCCGTTAAGTAAAAATTACGTGCGAGAAACGGGAAAGTTTAAATCAATATAATTTGCTATTAGATTCAGATAATAGCTGAAATTATCAAGTTAAATAAAAATCGAATAGTCATCTCATCAGTCATCTGCGCTGTCAAACACTTACACACAGACATCATACAGAGTACTAGTTACCCACGCGTCTTTGCCCGCGTATTGCAAAGAACGCAGGCAAACCTGATATATATATATATGTCGGAGAGGAGAAGTTTCATGCAGCGCCCTCTATTACATTCATCGTGACTTCGGTCGTAATGTGCTCCACTGTCAATCTACAAATGTCATCATTGAAATACATGCGAACGAGGACATATTTGTCTGGGCAAACTCGGGAGCTCATTAGTTCCGCCGCGCGCCAACAGAGGGCTATGACGAGTATTATTTTGAATTAGAAACAGAACAACGGACGGTTGTGTTCGCTGTCATTGAGGAAAAAGCCTGACGGGAGGTGGTTGCTCTCTTGGATGGAGAATTAATCGTTTAGAGAGAATGGTGTGACGGAATACGAGAACCGAAATTGCCAGTTCACTGTATTTCACATGAATTTTGTAATTATGCTGTGGAGAAGTCCTTAGTAAAGTTTGTAATCATAGTAACATCGTTTCCTATCAATGCCCGAGAACCCAGGATACGCCCACACCTCGACATCAGAAGTGGTGCCAAATCGGGCTCATGAAGAAACTTGAGAGAAAATATCTTTGAAGAAATTGTAATTTGATCCATGGAAATATTGACAGATGTCAGAAAAGATTTGAAGGAACAACTGGAAATAATTTGTCTAAATGTCTGCTGGGAACTATTGGAATAAAGCGGCATTTACCTACTGCCGAGGCAGGAACCACCAGGTCCACAAGATCATAGTTCGTGACGCGGTTGAAATGTGAGCTATTTTGGAGCGTCGAGAGGACATGAGGTTCCCATGGGCGAGAGTCTGTCGTTAATCGAGTGAGTCGTTTTCATTTTGTTGGTTCTGAGTCTTTTGAAAATAACGTTATTGAGGAAAATGTACAGGCAAATCTATAGAGAGTTAAGAAAGATCACAAGTAAATTTTAAAGTTGGGTACAATTCTAACATAAGATGTGCAGTTATCGAAGTCATTTATATCATAGTTGACTGATAAGTAATTTAATTCAATTTCCATATTAAAAATTCAAGTTGATGCTGGTATGTCTCTAAAATACCACACCATAAGCGTAAGAATGATTAATTCGTCCGTGATACGATGAAGTAAAATCTAATGCTAACACAGCACAGTTCTGTTGCTATTTTGGTAAAAAATGTGGGAATGACGTACGTTTTGGCCAGATATTTTTTTTATTTTTTCATTATGGGTCAATCAGCTTTTTCTTGTTCTTGTTCTGGGCCAGTGAGCCGGGAGACAGCAGTGACAGAGTTTCTATGCTGAGGAGATATAACAGAATATATAACAAAACACGTGTTTGTGATTAAAACTCAATAAAATCATAGTTTTAATTAGTGACCCAGGAGACGTAACCATGGCAACGAACAACAAAAAATAGTTTATTGCGTCAAATACAACATACGGGTGACAGTTTGAATGCCAACGACACCTATACAGGTCGATCGATTATTGTATTAATGGCTCCTGTCCAGAGGGAAGGAAGGAATTATACCTATACAGGTCGTGCGCTGCTTTCATCAATGAGTGACATAGACATTAGACTTGCCATCAGATAATATCTGACAATTTACAGTAAAATATACTGCCTATAAGCCAATCTCCGTTGAGTAACTAATGTTTTTTTTCTTTGTGTCCCTTAGAAGCTTTTATAACATTATCCACAGTTTAAGATGACTTCGACGCTCATTTTATTTGAGCCAGTTTCAATTTGGAAATAAGTGTTATATTTCCTGAGTGAGTTATTCAATTAAATTGGAATAATAAGATTTTAAGGTGTAGAATCATAAACAGAGCTTGAGATCCGTATCTATGTTCTCTGTCGAGTTCGCAGTAAATGCTCGCAATGTTGTTTATAAGGGTATTTTTGAAATAATTGTAGTCGAAAATTGCGCATTCAATAAGTTTTCAAAGATTATCGTTTCACCCTTAGGTGATGAGACTGATTATGTAGATGTCGGTGACGTTGGAGTGATATTTGTGTTGGAGGCGCTACATGAATCAGTGGTCGTAACCGCAACTCGGAGGGGTTGTGGACTGGGCGATGAGACTGATTATGTAGTGGGGCCTTGGTGTTGACAGACTTGGTCTGGTTGGAGAATGAGTCTGTATGACTCTCGGTGATGTACTCATGGTGATGATGTTGATTTTCTGTCGTGGTTCTTTAAAAACAAGCACGTTTAATTTGAACGGATTGGCATTTATAGTGTGGCAATGTTGAGTAGGTGAAACACGGGATAGTATTTATTGGGTGTCAAGGAAGTCAAGTGTTATCATTGTCGTAGAATATTATTTACAAAAATCAAACGCTCAAGTTACAATTAGAGCAAAACATGATTGAAATGACTGAAGCCTCGCCTGGGTGGATATTGAAAACTACAGCAAGTACTGGCAGACATCATTTTGATTAGTTACTTGACAGCTGTACTTACTTTCGTTTAGATGGTTCTGAGCGTGCGTCTAAGTGACTTACTGTTATACATAAATTTTATTAAAGTTTTACGAACGTATAGGGATGTTATTGTTCAACAATGCAACTGTTAGGTGTAATTAAATTGGTCAGAGAAAGGGCCCCTTTTGACGTATACAGCCTTTTTTTATGTCAGGTAGGCCGAGCGATGGCTTTAGATACTCCAAACTTTTGTTTTTACAGGTGTACGCAGGGACGCGTACATTGTCAAGTTGGCCGTGTCGGAGAGGAGAAGTTTCATGCAGCGCCCTCTATTACATTCATCGTGACTTCGGTCGTAATGTGCTCCACTGTCAATCTACAAATGTCATCATTGAAATACATGCGAACGAGGACATATTTGTCTGGGCAAACTCGGGAGCTCATTAGTTCCGCCGCGCGCCAACAGAGGGCTATGACGAGTATTATTTTGAATTAGAAACAGAACAACGGACGGTTGTGTTCGCTGTCATTGAGGAAAAAGCCTGACGGGAGGTGGTTGCTCTCTTGGATGGAGAATTAATCGTTTAGAGAGAATGGTGTGACGGAATACGAGAACCGAAATTGCCAGTTCACTGTATTTCACATGAATTTTGTAATTATGCTGTGGAGAAGTCCTTAGTAAAGTTTGTAATCATAGTAACATCGTTTCCTATCAATGCCCGAGAACCCAGGATACGCCCACACCTCGACATATATATAAAAGCCTATATCTAACCAGAAAGTCGACGATTTACGAATCAATATCATAACATCCTACGAATACAATAAATGCGTAAATTTGGATATTTGTATGTTTGTTACTCAATCACGCTTAAACAGATCAACCGATTTGGATGAACTTTTGCACGAAGATAGTTTATAGCCTGGATGGAAGATTGTTTATAGCGTGACATAAAATATAGGATAGTTTTCATCCCAGGTCCACGCTAACGAAGTCGCGGGCGGAAGCTAGTTTGTAATAAAATACGTAATCTGCAGGTGAGGCGAAATTAAATTGTCAATGTTATAAAGACTTGACATGTAATGTAGTGCTTCCCACATTGACTAAACATTTGTTGATGTTGATGGGCAGGAAGTGTTACGCGTCGATAAAGTATGCAATTTGTGTATCGACATTTTCGTTGACGGCTGAACAGAATGTATCGAATATGCCAATCGTTTTGAAGTGTTGTGCAAAATAAAGTAAAACCAAAGAGTCTGGTGGCTAGGGAAGATCGTAACCTATGCCCGCGTGTAACCCCAAAACACTCGCAAACCTTGCACTAATGTTTAAGATTGAGCATGTAGCTAAGCCTTACAGGTCGGTCACGACTTTGATCGGCGCGGCGGCAGCAGTGGCAGAGGACAGTATAGGTAACAGTACTTACATACAGAAGACCCTCTGTGCAACAAAACCGAGGTTTGACAGCTAGAAAACTAAAATCATGCCATCCAGCTCTAACAAATAGCACGTGCTCTTTCGCCTAATTAAGGTTGTCGGGTTTAATGTGACATTGACGTTGACAATGCTGGCCTCAAGACTTTGTGCGAATAGAATAGAATAGAATAGAATAGAAAAACTTTATTCAACATCACATGACAATTCAAGTTACATGGGAACCTTAAAAGTAGACTTAACATATAAATTTAAAATTAATCCTACAGTTATCATTATGTGATGTTAAAAAGGGGCTTGCCTCAGCATAGTGTTACAGTAGAAAGGCCACTGTAACGCTGGTTTTCAGGCAGACCCTGGTGACTATGTTAATCCATTTTACATTGCTCGCTGTTTGTCGGGAACGAAATGTCTCAGTTTGTATGTGCGCGTGTGTGTGAGTGTGTACGTGTTTGTATGTGTGTGTGTGTGTGTGTGTGTTTGACTTGACGGAATACGGAGTGTGTGATATTGTGTCGTAGGAATGAAATTTGAGTAGGTAATAATATTGTACGTTTGGATATGCACTTTAACGTATTTGGCCAAAGAAATAATTATATTAAATATTATAATTAATAAAATACTTTAATTATACTAGGTACTATAATATAAATACACATATGAATTTAAATCTTAGGGTCATTACATATATGAAGGCACAGCTCGACTGCCAGGAGGAAGTGCCTGCTGTATTTGCATAAGGTATCGTTTCAGATGTAATTTGAAATTGCCGATGGTATTACATTTCTTGAGTGGTGGAGGTATGTTATTCCAGCACTTAGTGGCAGTGTATTTAAAACTTCCTCGGAAAGCGGCGGTATGGTGACGTGGAGGTAGCAATTCATGACAGACTGATCTGATGCCGTGTGAGGAGGACCTGTTTGAGCGCCAGGTGAACTTTTTATGTAAATACTCTGGCTCGGATGTTTTTACCACACCAAACAACAAGGAAGACAGATGAAGTTCTCTTCGGTATGTCATTTTGAGAATACCCGCCGAGTTCAGATAAGGGGTCACATGCGATCGCGGGGGGATACCAAAACAGTAACGCGCACATGCGTTTTGCACCCTTTGCACTATTCGGTCCGTACAAGCCAATAGCCGTGGGCCATATACCACATCCCCATAATCAAACCTTGAAAGCACCAGGGAATCGCATAACTTAACACGCAAATCTACACTAAGGTAGTCACGAATACGGTATAGTACCTTGAGCCTGTAAAATGAAGCTTTGGCGACATTAGCTATATGACCCTCGAAACGCAATGACTCGTCCATTGTAATGCCTAAATTGCGCGCCTCAGGTACTCGCTCCACTTCATCACCCGATATGATAACAGCTGGTTTATGTATCCGTTTAAGCTGGTTTTTAGAGCCGAAAATCATAAATTTAGATTTACTGGGATTTAGTACCAATGAGTTAGAGTCGGACCAAGCTGCAATACTTTCTAAATCGTCGTTTAGTTTATCAGCAGCCCCATCGGTATCAGCTGGATTAAATGATGTATAGATTTGAATATCGTCAGCATATAGGTGGAACTTACAATGTTTTATAACGTCTCTGACATCCGCTGTATATAATATGAATAGAAGTGGACCCAGTATTGAGCCTTGTGGCACTCCTCTGGATACAGCCAATGGTTTTGACTTTTTATATAGACCACAGTTGTTCTTAAGTTTAACAACTTGACTACGGCTATAAAGATAGCTAGAAAACCACGAAATTGTCCCCAACTCAAAGCCATAGTATTTCCTTTTGGATAGCAATAACTAATAAATAGTATCACTGACGCTGTCGCTGTGTTCTAGTGCATTTGAACCTCGAGCTTAGCCGAAGTGGCATCGCCATAAGTGGAAGCGAGAGAGCAAAGCGCAGCCTCTGGCTCCCACTTATCGCCAAGGCACCACCGCTCGAAGGTTATAATAGCCGAGCCCTCAAGGTTATAATTGTTCCAGGCGGCATGCGCGCTCTGCGTGGGCGTCGGCAGCTACAGCGACCCCCCCGATATCCAGGGGCTCGCGCACTTCGTCGAGCACATGGTGTTCATGGGCAGCGAGAAGTACCCCAAGGAGAACGAGTTCGACGCGTTCATCAAGGTCAGTAAACTGCGGCGGTAAACTTAATGGACTTCATTCCATGCTGGTCACTAAGAAAACGTGCCGGACCTGACCAGATCGTCCCAGCTCCTGCTGTCCTGTCAGCTTTGAGTAATGGACGCTCCCATGCTTTTGAACAACTGACTCACTTATCAACACGCCCGGAAGAAGGATTCCGTCTTTCGAAAGGAGTCTATTAAACGGTTACCCAAATGACGGTCGTAATCATTTGGGTAACCGTTTAGTACACTTCTTTCGAAAGACGGAATCCTTCTTGGAGTGTTGGAAGGTCAGATGGAAATCGCTTCCTTCTTCTGTTGCACTCTACTAAACATCAACATAACATTTGCGCGTCGGGACTCTGATGAAATTTACAGTCATTTCAAAGACCAAGCCAATTAATCTCCAATCGATAATAATATCCGAAATATTTGCTCATCATCATCAACATCATATCAGCCGAAAGACGTCCACTGCTGGACATAGGCCTCCCCTAAAGAGTGCCACCATAACCGGTCCTGCGCCACCCGCATCCAGCGGACTCCCGCGACCTTTACCAGGTCATCATTTGGTTTGCTCATCTTTCTCTTATCCTGTGTACAGAAAAAAGGTGGTTCAGATAACGCGTCGACCGACTGCGAGCTGACCACCTTCTACTTCGAGATCCAGGAGAAGCATCTCCCGCAGGCCATGGACATGTTCAGCCAGTTCTTCGTGAGCCCGCTCATGATGAAGGAGGCCATGCAGCGCGAGCGGGAGGCCATACAGTCGGGTGAGTGACAAAATACCTGGTCTTATATCAACTATGGGAACTAAGCTAGTTCGCTCGTTCATGCTTCCTCACGTGACGTTTTAGTAAGATGTGACATGATATTAGCGGCTCTTATTCACTAACACTCTCTGCATTAACAAGCAGCTTTCGCGATCCCGCTTGTGCCAACCCTAACCTAGGCTAAGCTATGAAAATAAACCATTCTGATTGATGAATATGTTTCACATTCTAAGCAGCGTTTGATGGAAATGTAGCCTTCCCAGCTTTACAAAGAAGCACGGACGTTGCCCAGCGCTTTAAACGTACTTCTTCACGAACGAAAGTAACACGGACACGCCAAGTTTTTTCTATAACAGTGTGACCTTAGTTGAAAAGCATGAAGCATGAGTAACTTGCCAGCGTACGCCGTAACCGATATAGTCGTACTTGGAGCTACGAGCACGACAACAAGCAACACTTTTAAGTGTTCTTGGCGTCGAAAGGGTTCATGAAAAATGTGCTCTCGTTATATTATACAACCAAGTAGATATGAGCCTGTAAATGCAAGTTTCACACCAGTTCCTTGTAAGGTTTCAAGATGACCTTTAGAAATCGTGTTAATCTGAAGACGACATTTAATACACGTGAACATGACCGTATAATCCTATCAATGTACTTTAAAACTCTCTAGCTTTACTCCGAAATCGATTTAAGTGTTTTAGCCGACATTAAGAGTAGGAGCAAGTTCTTAATTGGTCACTTGTTTTATGAATGTGTTCATAATTTAAGATTGAAATGATTATTGTTTTGTTAGAGACTATAGTTGTGATTAAATACTAGACATGATCAGATTCCAAAGCTGGTTCCATGTTTGCTATTTGTTTATTTCAATTAACAACTCTACTGGTGCGGTCCTATATGAGGGTCACTTAGTCTATATAATCTATGATGGAGAAGATAACTTAAATTAACTTAAAGGCGTGTGTGACATGTATAGCGATTCACATTTTTTCTACCGTGCATTTACTCTGCAGTTATGTATATCGAATTGTTGGAAGTCATATTTTTCATACGTAGATTTTTTGGTGTTCAAGGTCTAGCTTTCCGTCTGGGTTGAAAGTTCAGATGTCACTCGAAAACTAGTGCCTACGTCAAATCTTGGGATTAGATGTCAAAGCGGATCTCAGGCTCCTTTGAGGTACAACCGGGAAAACGCTAGGAGGATTATGATGAGTTTTTGTTGTTGTTGTCAGAGTTCGCAATCGCCGCGCCATCAGACTCCAACCGCAAGGACCAGCTCCTCTCCAGCCTGTTCCCTTCCGGGCACCCCGCGCGCACCTTCACCTGGGGCAACCTGCGCAGCCTCAAGGACGAGGTGGACGACGAGCGGCTGCACAGTGCCGCGCACGAGTTCAGGAGGCGGCACTACAGCGCGCACAGGATGACTCTAGCAGTACAGGTGTGTACCTGTTCCGTGCCAGCTTCAGGGCAACCTGCGCAGCCTCAAGGACGAGGTGGACGACGAGCGGCTGCACAGTGCCGCGCACGAGTTCCGGAGGCGGCACTACAGCGCGCACAGGATGACTCTAGCAGTACAGGTGTGTACCTGTTCCGTGCCAGCTTCAGGGCAACCTGCGCAGCCTCAAGGACGAGGTGGACGACGAGCGGCTGCACAGTGCCGCGCACGAGTTCCGGAGGCGGCACTACAGCGCGCACAGGATGACTCTAGCAGTACAGGTGTGTACCTGTTCCGTGCCAGCTTCAGGGCAACCTGCGCAGCCTCAAGGACGAGGTGGACGACGAGCGGCTGCACAGTGCCGCGCACGAGTTCAGGAGGCGGCACTACAGCGCGCACAGGATGACTCTAGCAGTACAGGTGTGTACCTGTTCCGTGCCAGCTTCAGGGCAACCTGCGCAGCCTCAAGGACGAGGTGGACGACGAGCGGCTGCACAGTTCCGCGCACGAGTTCAGGAGGCGGCACTACAGCGCGCACAGGATGACTCTAGCAGTACAGGTGTGTACCTGTTCCGTGCCACCTTCAGGGCAACCTGCGCAGCCTCAAGGACGAGGTGGACGACGAGCGGCTGCACAGTGCCGCGCACGAGTTCCGGAGGCGGCACTACAGCGCGCACAGGATGACTCTAGCAGTACAGGTGTGTACCTGTTCCGTGCCAGCTTCAGGGCAACCTGCGCAGCCTCAAGGACGAGGTGGACGACGAGCGGCTGCACAGTGCCGCGCACGAGTTCCGGAGGCGGCACTACAGCGCGCACAGGATGACTCTAGCAGTACAGGTGTGTACCTGTTCCGTGCCAGCTTCAGGGCAACCTGCGCAGCCTCAAGGACGAGGTGGACGACGAGCGGCTGCACAGTGCCGCGCACGAGTTCAGGAGGCGGCACTACAGCGCGCACTGCGGGCCTAGCACATCTTGACCGCGAGTAGACAAATCGGCGCGACTTGGAGCTTTGTCGCTCATCGGTAGCATAACTTACCCGAGAAAAGAGATAGACTCGCAGGCAAATGTCATTGCGAGACACTGACATCGGCTCGCGACTTTGAACTCAAATTCGTAGCACAACTGCCTATTTCGCGACAAAATCATCTCTCGTCGGTGTGTCAAGCGGCGAGATAAAGTCTTCAAGCATCGAGCCCGCGACTTGCCTGCGACTGCTTGGATTTTATCTTGAAAACGAAATTTCACAAAGAAAAATTGAAGTAAGTTAAAATTTTAGTCTTATTATGTAATTATTCAACCATGCTAATGTTCTAAAAGTTACCAATGATGTGTCATAAAACACAATTACGTTTTTCCAGAATGGCTATGTTCTTCATTGTAAATGAGGAGAGGCGGATCCGCAGGATCCAAAGGACCCGTCTTAGGGATTTGGCCAACCCTTTTGAGCTCCCGGAACAGGAATTCTTTCATAATTACCGAATGAATAAGCCAATGGCTTTGTACTTGTGCCAGGAGCTCGAAAGTGCGTTGGCACCCAAACAACGGCACGGGCTCCCAGCCCATATTAAGGTACTTACCATCATATTATTATAGTGAAATTAACTAACTACCTACATTTTTTTTTTGTAACAAGTAAAGTTATTTTATAGGGTCAATCCCATCAAACCATCACCTCAATCAAAACAAGTTCGTATGATCTTAATACTATTATATTCTTGCAGATGCTGGTAGCTATAAAGTTTATGGCCGGTGGCAGCTACCAACGGGAGATTGGCCAGGACCACAATCTGTGCATCGCACAGAGGACAGCGTCCAAATATCTCGACCAAGTGGTAGCTGCCATCAACCAAAGGTATGATCACACTTTACTACTTAAGTAAACATTGTTACATTCAAGTAATAATGCTATACCTTATTACCAATCTGCAATAACGCCATGCCAATCTGTTTTTAGATTGAAACCAAAATGGATTAACTTCCCGGGTACCGAGGGAGCAAGACGAGATGTGGCGAATGCATTCCAGCAGAAATATGGGTTACCGGACTTACTGGGTACGCTGGATTGCACCCACATCTCGATTTTTCCTCCTCCTCGTCCGCATGGCCTGCAGTACATAAACCGCAAAGGCAAACACACCATCAACGTGCAATTGGTAAGTTTCAAACTAGTCATAATTTGTTTATCTTGTCACCCACATGTCGTAGGAAACAAAGATAATAAAAACCATTATATTAGTCTTATTTTTTATTAAATCTCGTACAAGCTGTGTTATTTTAGCTAAGCTGTATTCGCATTTCGCTATATTATTAATAGGTGTAATACTTACCTTATTTCTTAGATCGCTGATGTTGACTGCAAGTTACTGCATGTAAACGCACAGTACCCGGGAAGGGTCCACGACCAGTTCATTTTTAACCATTCGGTGGTTAAACAAGAAATGCGGCGTCTTTATGACCAAAGAATAGGGTCATATTATCTCTTAGGTATGTAAAATCAATACATAAATAAAAATCGAACGATACAGAGAGAAAGAATATAATGGGAAAATAAACCATCTTCTTCTGTAGGCCCCGACAGGACTCACTTTCTTCGTTAGGATTTAATGGTTTGAATTTGATAGCAATTGTAAAACTATTTGATTGCATTGTTTTCAGGGTGGACATGCGGCAAGTGCAGGAGACGATCGTGGAAAATACGCCCGAGCCAACGCCACAAATGCCGTTGTATCAAGCGGCGCTTAATAAGAGGCGCCAAATTATTAATAATCACTTTGGTTAAATTGTTTATTGTTGTTATACCTTTTATGATTTATCAATACAGTTTTAATTACGAGGTTTTGTAGATATTTACAAAAAAAAAGATACTATGGTTACTAATTTTTTTTCTCCTCTCTTTAGTCTCTACCTGAATAAGTAGCTCTTGCTATTAGCATGGTGCTTATATATACAGTAAAGTATAAAAATATGGGTGCACACAACTTACTCATAAATATGTCTCATAACTCTTATGTCAGCGGATTAAGGTTTTGGTACTTACTTATTTATGAGAGCATGTTATCGATACTTATTTTTGCACTTGAATGTTGCTACATCAATCGATATCAGTTATACTAAATTACAACCTATACTTACATAGGAAATTAGTCAGAATGGTAATAATGTGAGTTAAGGTTTTAGACCCATGATCACTCCATTACTATAACACTAGGCCATTTCATATTTTTGTGATTGTTTGTACACTGAACAACCCCACAAAAACCATTTATAAAAAAATACTATTACAATTGAATATGTTTATTATAGAAAAAAAATACAGCATTAAAATGTCAAAAAATGTACCCCCCCCCCCCTTTTATGTCCCGCTTGCGGTGACGCGCGGCAAGTCGCATCTCAACGGCAATGTCCTCGAAAAAGATTTATTGTATAAACAGTCTAGTAAATTACTCACTATTTTTAGGTAGGTAAATAACCCTTACAACTGTATCGGAAACGGTCATTTGACGTATAAACGTAGGAGTACTTAGTAACATTCAATAGTAATAGTAAATGCATAAATATATACAAAAGTATACAAAACATAAATAAACACACCTCAAGTACCCTATTGGTTCGTTGTTGGGCTCGGACAAATGCCGCCGAGTGCTGTTGCTATGTGGTCGTGGTGCGGCGGCGGGCCGGCCGGGTGCCGCCGGGCGGGCGCGGGGCGCGGCCGCGCGGCATCTGCGGAGGCTCAGCCTCCAAAGTTTCAATTTCCGCCTCTGCAGGCAGAAATTGAAATTCAAAAGGCTCTTCCGCAGATGCCTGCGTGGACGTTGTAGCTAGGCTAATATCAATCTGCGAAGTGCGAAAATAATGCTTATATACTTGCTGATTGAATGCTCTGATGGGCATCTTTCTATTTCATTTACTTTAAAATAAGATGTAGTATTCATATTGCAATGAGAATAGAACAACAAAAAGTACGTCTTTGCTAAATGTTATATCATTTTGGTACTAACAGAGCCAACGCCGATGCCGGTCTCCTGCTCCACGCCAATGCCCGTTGCACACTCTTCTCCAATCGTGGCGAGATTTTTTTACAGTTTTCTGCTAGCTCCGGGACGGGTACCGCATTCCCTGTTCTGTTCCGGGCGAGGCGGGCCCGTCCCGCCTCCTCTCTAGCCTTCTTTTTTAGATCGCGCCATGTCTGAAATATGAAATCATTTCATTCAAATTCTCTCAATATTATGTTTATGCAATGACTAACGAAAAATCGTATACATTAAATTTACTTAAGAGCCATAAAACATGCAAAAGTTATCCCTTGCGTACTTACATGCTTCCATTGGTCTACTGTTTTATCCGGGCCGTGCTCCGCCAGCAGTCTTTTAACTTCGGCCCACTCGGCCTCGGCACGCTGCACTCCGAGTGGGCCCGAAAATTCCCCACAGGCGAATAGTTTGTTGGTGGACATATATAGTCCACCAATCTATTAATTTGTGCAGCCGTACTGCGAACACTGCAAATTATCAATCCAATAAAAACGAGAACCAGTAACAACAAAATCAAAACATTCGTGGTTATGCCTATATTTTACACATATGTATAATATTTATGTTAAATAATGTGCTGAAAAACTAAACTCACGTATCTTAGTCTTAGAAAATAATAATATTTACATAGTAAACTTACATTTTGTCTCTTGGCGCCATGTTTTGAAAGTATTATTGACATATTGACATCGACGACGGGGCTAGAAACTGAACCATAGACAATATTTCATATTTTTTTACCTTAAAAGAACGAATGAAAGAGCGCATCACTAATGCCGATTCAATGTTGTCATACGTAAATATCTTGATTTATATACTTTGGAATCAGAAGGCAACACCGGCAAGTCGCGCCGCGACTTTGAGTTCTCGCCGTGACTGACTCTGTCGCGGTGGCAAGTTGTGCTGCGGAAAGCGACATATTTGACAGACGCGAGAGACTTGTCTGGAGTCGCGATCAGAGTCGCGGGTGCAAGATGTGCTAGACCCGCAGGATGACTCTAGCAGTACAGGTGTGTACCTGTTCCGTGCCAGCTTCAGGGCAACCTGCGCAGCCTCAAGGACGAGGTGGACGACGAGCGGCTGCACAGTGCCGCGCACGAGTTCAGGAGGCGGCACTACAGCGCGCACAGGATGACTCTAGCAGTACAGGTGTGTACCTGTTCCGTGCCAGCTTCAGGGCAACCTGCGCAGCCTCAAGGACGAGGTGGACGACGAGCGGCTGCACAGTGCCGCGCACGAGTTCCGGAGGCGGCACTACAGCGCGCACAGGATGACTCTAGCAGTACAGGTGTGTACCTGTTCCGTGCCAGCTTCAGGGCAACCTGCGCAGCCTCAAGGACGAGGTGGACGACGAGCGGCTGCACAGTGCCGCGCACGAGTTCCGGAGGCGGCACTACAGCGCGCACAGGATGACTCTAGCAGTACAGGTGTGTACCTGTTCCGTGCCAGCTTCAGGGCAACCTGCGCAGCCTCAAGGACGAGGTGGACGACGAGCGGCTGCACAGTGCCGCGCACGAGTTCAGGAGGCGGCACTACAGCACGCACAGGATGACTCTAGCAGTACAGGTGTGTACCTGTTCCGTGCCAGCTTCAGGGCAACCTGCGCAGCCTCAAGGACGAGGTGGACGACGAGCGGCTGCACAGTGCCGCGCACGAGTTCAGGAGGCGGCACTACAGCACGCACAGGATGACTCTAGCAGTACAGGTGTGTACCTGTTCCGTGCCAGCTTCAGGGCAACCTGCGCAGCCTCAAGGACGAGGTGGACGACGAGCGGCTGCACAGTGCCGCGCACGAGTTCAGGAGGCGGCACTACAGCACGCACAGGATGACTCTAGCAGTACAGGTGTGTACCTGTTCCGTGCCAGCTTCAGGGCAACCTGCGCAGCCTCAAGGACGAGGTGGACGACGAGCGGCTGCACAGTGCCGCGCACGAGTTCAGGAGGCGGCACTACAGCACGCACAGGATGACTCTAGCAGTACAGGTGTGTACCTGTTCCGTGCCAGCTTCAGGGCAACCTGCGCAGCCTCAAGTGACCTCCCGACCAGTGATTGTCCCTAGTATCAACTGGCTCATGGGCCTAAGCTAAGATAGAACTCACTGGCGGTTTGATTATTGTTAAGTAGTTATTTGGGATGAAGGATGACAGGCTAGTGCGCATGTGCGTATTTGATTGCTAAGTACTTTAATTAGATGTTTATAGTTTCAGAGTAGTTTATGCATGTAATGCTAATATATTTACAGTAAAAAAAGGAAATGGCCCAACAGAAGGCAATACATCAAGACCTCCTTACTAACTGTTCAAGAACTTTAGTGCAAACAATTAGTTTAACAGCGTATTAGTATCGGATGCGATTCAGATACCTATCAAAAAAAGTGTTAATTGCCACAACGATTTACCCATTCGACTTCAAGTTGAAGATCGACCAAGTGACATTAATCGTTTTACTGCGCTTTTCTTAAGTGTATAAATGATTACTTAACGATCAAAGAAATTAGGTTATTTTACAGGTCACCGGCACAAGTTTTTTATAAATGAAGTAGGCATGTGCTGTTGTGGTTACATTTGATATTAAGATGTATTAATGAAACACACCCGAGGTTTTCATCGATTTTTGACCAGTTTTGAATCGTATCTCCTACCTTTGCACGACAGATCGAATTATAAGTCAAACGGCTATCGGTTCTTCAATCTTTCCATTTTCGTCTACCGGATTTTGAAAGAAATGAATACTTAATTTTGTATGATTTTTTAAAACATTGTCTAAAAAAACACTTATTTCGTATCTCTATTGACGTGAAAGATCTCACATACCTATACGAAATCTACATATTTGGGTTCGTCTTTGACGTCTCTAAAAACGTGTCTAGGGTTTTCATTTTAAACTAATGAACACAAAACTTATGGCCAGAAAACCAGTTTTTTCGCCTAAAATTGTTCAACTTTGATGCCAAATATCTCGAAAACAATGAACTTTGAAGTAAATATGGGATACTATATTGCTTAAAGCCGTTGTTGTTAATATAATAACTTAATAAGCTACAAAAATCATTTGAAAACTAAGGGATTCAGATCGAAGGAAATTGGGGCATGGGAGCCCCTTAACTTAATAAAGAGGGATCTGGTCCAAAACCGGCTCTCGGCAGCAGGCTTATAATTTTCGTTATAGTCCCTGAGCCCGCTGCCAAAATGCCTACATCTCATGACATCACGATCAGCACAACTGTTTCGACCGTGTGCCATGCATTTTATTGTGCTGTCATGAGACGTTGGCATTTTGGGTGCGGGCTATTAGCGTAACAGCTTTATCTAAAATTTGTCTATGTGACTTTTGTGTGTAATATGTTTTATTTTCTTCAGGCTCGCATGGACTTGGATACCTTGGAGAAATACGTGGTGAACACATTCGGGCAGATTCACTCCAACAAGCTGCCCGCGGACGACTTCAGAGAGTTTTCGTTCCAGCCGGACCGGGTTACGCCCGAGTTCCGCGCAATCTACTACGTCAAGCCCGTCAGCGACACTACTGAGGTGAGCAACACGCACACGGCCCAACAACAATTCAGTGATTCATGTACTACCTCACACAAGTATGTCAGTGAAACTACCGTATGGGAAACAAGCACGCAGTCACTCTGTGTGATGGTAACCTTTGCAACCTATTGAAAACTGGATAAGTTAACAAATTTTTGGCTTTGTGAGGCTTTAAGTTTGACGAGGGAAGGCGGAACTACTCATTCGATATCAAAAATTATTTCATTACCATAAATTGACCTTCGGAATGGATATAGGGAATATGATGACCGCTTTAGCCTAGTTGGTAGTGACCCTGCCTACGAAGCAAGAGGTCCTGGGTTCGAATCCCGGTAAGGGCATTTATTTGTGTGACCACGAATATTTGTTCCTGAGTCATGGATGTTTTCTATGTATTTAAGTATTTATTTATCTATATACGAGGGCGACACTGAAAGTCTTTAGAACTGGCCACTTGTAATAAATATAATAAAAAAATAAGTTCAAAATTTGAAAATGGAACTCTTTCTTAATATTTTTGTGTACGAATTCCACTCGATTTTCATTTGTTTTACGATTTGGCGGCAAATTGAAAATTGTGTGTACTACGTGAGCATGAATTTAACGCGAGAAAATTTTCGAGCAATGATTTTTTACGACTTTCGATGTAATTTAAGTCAACAAGAAAGTTATGATAGACTTCGATTGGCCTTTCACGATGAAGCCCCATCTCGTGCTACTATTTACAACTGGTTTAATGAATTTAAACGTGGCCGCACTAATCTCACTGATGATCTGCGTGAGGGCCGGCCTTCTACGGCGACTACTGAAGATAACATCAGTGTTGTGCGGCGTATGATAGAGACTGACAAAAGAGTAACCTATCAGCAGATTCGTACAAGCTTAGCCATTGGTATGAGTCAAGTCCACAAAATCCTCCATGAACATTTAGCGGTGAGGAAGCTTTGTGCCCGGTGGATACCTCATAATTTGACAGAAGCCCAAAAAGTCCGTCGTGTTGATTGGTGCCGTGAAATGGGTCAAAGATTCAACGGAGGTGACTCAAATGCTGTGTTCGACGTAGTTACGGGTGACGAAAGCTGGAATTACTGTTATGATCCTGAAACTAAAAGACAGTCTGCTGAGTGGGTGTTTCCTTCCGAGGAGTTGCCTACTAAAGTGAAGAGAGGTCGAAGTGTGGGAAAAAAGATGGTGGCCTCGTTCTTCGGAAGGACTGGTCATTACGCAACAATTATTTTAGAGGATCAAAAAAAAGTTACTGCGAAGTGGTACACTAACAATTGTTTACCACTTGTCTTGGAAAAAGTTCGAGAAAAACGGCCTCGCAGTAGGATCCTGCTTCACCACGACAACGCCTCATCGCACACCGCCAAGCAAACGATCGACTATTTGGCGACGGCAAACGTGGAATTACTGGGTCACCCACCTTATAGCCCCGACCTTGCACCTTGTGATTTTTATTTATTCCCAAAAATTAAAGAAAAACTTCAAGGAAAACGTTTTATGGACGCCGACGAAGCAGTGGCTGCGTTTCAAAAGGCCGTCGAAGAGACCCCTAAGGACGAGTGGGCAAAGTGCTTTTCTCAGTGGTTCTATCGAATGCAGCGATGTATTGATGTGAAGGGAGGCTATTTTGAAAAGATATAATAAAAGTAATAAGTTGCTTGATTGCTCAGTTTTTGATTTTCTGAGAACTTTCAGTTTGACCCTCGTAAGTATGTTTATCGTCGTCTAGTACCCATAGTACAAGCTTTGCTTAGTTTGGGACTGGGTCGATTTGTGTAAGATTGTCCCCTAATATTTATTTATTTATTTTTATTTTTTTATCCCGCCGCTTCGCCGGCGTTCTATGTGGGTAAGGCCGTTATTTCTTGTTCCCGATTAAGCAGTTTAAATCGTCTACATTTTAATCACTTCCAGTGAGTTACGAGTAATACTAGTAATCCATTTATATGGCTAATTGGCGTAACACACTGGAAGTGATTAAAATGTAGACGATTTAAACTGCTTAATCAGGAACAAGATATAACGGCCTTACATGTAAGGTTCAGGTTGTTTCACGAGGCAGACATTTTATAAACCTGTCTTTGGAATTGGAATCTTCTACCTAGGATGGTAGAGTCGCTTTTTTAATGGACTACTTTGATGCTATTCGGCCAACTCGAAAAAATACGCGGACGGAGCGTGGGCAACTAGTCATAACATAAACACACGGAAAATTTGATATAAATTTCCTTTTTAGCATTCCGTACCCAAAGGGTAAAAACGGGACCCTATTACTAAGACTTCGCTGTCCGTCCTTCTGTCTGTCATCAGGCTGTACCTCAAGAACCGCGATAGCTTGACAGTTGAAATTTTCACAGATGATGTATTTCTGTTGCCGCTATAACAACAAATACTAAAAACAAAATAAAATATATTTTTAAGGGGGGCTCCCATACAACAAACGTGGTTTTTTTGCCGTTTTGACTGTCACCTGTATCTCTGGAACGGCGATAGCTAGACATTTGAAATTTTCACAGATGATGTATTTCTGTTGCCGCTATAACAACAAATACTAAAAACAAAATAAAATAAATATTAAAGGTGGGCTCCCATACAACAAACGTGATTTTTTTGCCGTTTTTATAGTTAATGGTACGGAACCCTCCGTACGCGAGTCCGACTCGCACTTGGCCGGTTTTTTAAACTATTTTTCAATTTCACAATATTGTGTTTTTTCTCATTCACAGGATATCTAAGTTAATTGTAATTAAATGACAAACTGACCCACTGACACTAAAATAAAGTAAACTATCGTTATTGATCTGGGTTAAACGCTTAAGAAATTATTATATGCGTATGTTTCGTCTTTAGGCATGACTGTCTGAATCGAGATCTAGATCTTAGGACAGTTTAAAAATAATGTATGTGTTCAAAGTGTCAATAATATGTCAACGCGGCGAATATGACGAAAGCATTAACTTTCACTTTCTCTTGCTTTCGAAAACAAATTACAAACCTAACCACTTCATTCGACTTGGAAAATCGGATATGTGATGACTGATGGTGATGATATTATGTATGTATTATTGTCGTAGGTTTTAACAACACTGTTAAATCATTACAGTATATTACTAACCCTGTTAATTTATGTACAGTACATATGGTGCTACTTTCCCGCACTAGTGCGGAAAGAGCACTTTCCGTGCATATGTCGAAACTTTAAAGAGCCATATGTACAGTAATAGTTATTTATGATACAAGTGTGGAAAGTAGGTGATTTCCGACGAGTGTCATTTTTATACATGAGCGAGTGAAGCGAGCGAATGTATAATTCGACACGAGTCGGAAATCATCTTTACACGCGTGTATCATACAACGTTTTACTATGCCTTGTGTGAGGAAATATATTAAATGTTGAAATGTTGGTTTAAAAAAGATCTAGGTTAAAATTGAAGAACCCAGGTAGATTGTCACGTACCTACTTATTATCTGGAATTGCATTTAACAACTTCTCCACATCTTTTGCTGTCAAGCTTATTCACTTAAAAGTTAAAATCATTGTATTGTGGTTTTAGAACCCAATTAATGTTGAGTAACTCAATATATTAAACAACAAAAAGACGCTGTACCGTCGTAGTTCTAAGAAACATACTGACACTATTGAAACGCAATAAATCATTATTATTATTGATTACTCACTTTCACTCGACCTTTTTAACATATTTACATAAAATAACTACACAAAACTCACAATCACTCACAATGGCGGGCTTTTAGATACATGCGCGGTCAACATATGCGCATTGCGCATGTGCAAGCCGCCATACTGTCGTATTGTAAAAGGCATAAGAAAGATATGCGTTCAGCCAAACACATTAAGTGAATATTTAAAATTAATTAATTAATTGACCAAATTCAAAATTCATAAACATTAATAAATCATTTTATACGTTATTAGTATTTATGTAACTTTTATATAAAAGAAAACGTGTAATTGAAGTATTCGTAAAACTTTTCTCGATTAATAAAAACTCTTTGTGTCGGGCTGACGACGGACTTGAAAATTAAAAAAAAATTGAAAAGTAAAAAGCACTAGTGCGAAAAAGTGGCACTTTCCGCACGATTTTAGTGCTTTGAAAACGCTCTTTTCGAGCACATGCATTGTAAAACGTTGTACGATACACGTGCGAATAGGTAATTCGCAACTCGTGTCGATTTAAAACACTCCCTTCGGTCGTGTTTTAATTTATCACCACTTGTTCGAAATTCCCTATTTTCGGCACTTGTATCGTAAATAACTATTTCTCAAACATGCTCGGAAATGTACGCGTTAATATCACGAAATGAAGACGTGAAGTTTCTTGTTTATGGCTCCCTACATTACTTCTTGGCCTTACGCCAAGAAGTAATGGATGAAAACCCTAAGTAAAACCATTATTGTCCGCTACTCTAACTTTTGAAATTTGCTTACTAATATTAAACTGACAAAGGAAAATTTACATACTGCCAACCACCACTAGACACTGTAAGCATACTTGCTACATAAAAAAAAAAAAAAATAGTCTATGGTACTATACTTTGTGTGCGGTTAAACATGGTGCTCGAACGGCTTGTTCAAATGGCATGTTTAAAAAATAAAAAAAGGCGCAAATGACCTATTATTTAATTGATTACCTAGTATTTATTTTAATTTTAATATTTCCTCACATCGTTTGAGAAAAGTACTATACAATCGTCGGCCGGAACAGGGATTGCTGGACTCGTTGTATTCGGCCTCGTCTACGACTCGGCCGTCTACCCCAATCTCGTCCGGCAATCCCTTACTTCACGGCCTTTGCAGTAATCTACTATTATTTTAAGTAAGAAACGTTTTGATTGCTGTTACCAAAGTCGTTTGCACTGTGAAAAGGTTCATGGACGCATTTTTGTTTAATTTCTCTTGATACCCTCTAGCCGCCCGAAGCCCTAAAACACCATTCGAAATTAGGAGAAGAGTTGCAATTGTTCCTTATCCTTCGATTCTAAAACAAAACAAACGCTACTCTATCTCCAATTGCAGTTGATTCAAATTTCATTACCAATTTTCCTGCTACGTTGGTCTAGAGGTTATTGTATTATATTGTTTAAATGATCCCATTGAGTCGAAGTGTATCCGAAAAGCCCTCACCTAGGTATGATAAGAGGTTATTGTATGACATGTTGACATATTCCAGGTGCACTTAACATGGAGTATGCGCTCGCTGATCTCGGAGTACGAGTCCAAACCGCACCAGTATATCTCCTACCTGCTGGGGCACGAGGGGAAGGGCAGCCTGTTGTCATATCTCAGGAAAAAGTGAGTACATATATCATTACAAGCTTTTAGTTAACTTGGTAGGAGGAAGATGACTCATCATCATCATATCAGCCAAAAGATGTCCACACTTACCGGTCCTGCGCCACCCGCATCCAGCGGAGTCCTGCGACCTTTTCCAGGTCATCAGTCCATCTTGTGTGTCTACCTACGCTGCGCCTTCCGGTACGTGGTCGCCACTCGAGAACCTTTCCGCCCCAACGGCTGTCGGTTCTACGTGCAATGTGCCCCGCCCACTGCCACTTAAGTTTAGCGATTCGGAGGGCTATATCGGTCACCTTGGTTCTGCTGCGGATAGCCTCGTTTCTGATGCGATCACGCAGGGTAACTTCCAGCATAGCCCTCTCTATTGCCCTTTGGGTGACTTTGAGCCTTTTGAGGAGATGTCTACTAAAAACTATTGAAAAGTGATTAGACCCCTGAAGGGTCGCAATACTTGGTTTCGTTTTCGTCATCATGTAATTACACCCCTGAAGGGTCGCCATACTTGGTTTCGTTTTCGTCATCATGTAATTAGACCCCTGAAGGGTGCCATACTTGGTTTCGTTTTCGTCATCATGTAATTACACCCCTGAAGGGTCGCCATACTTGGTTTCGTTTTCGTCATCATGTAATTAGGCCCCTGAAGGGTGCCATACTTGATTTCGTTTTCGTCATCATGTAATTAGACCCCTGAAGGGTGCCATACTTGGTTTCGTTTTCGTCATCATGTAATTACACCCCTGACGGGTCGCCATACTTGGTTTCGTTTTCGTCATCATGTCATTAGACCCCTGAAGGGTGCCATACTTGGTTTCGTTTTCGTCATCATGTAATTAGACCCCTGAAGGGTCGCCATACTTGGTTTCGTTTTCGTCATCATGTAATTAGACCCCTGAAGGGTGCCATACTTGGTTTCGTTTTCGTCATCATGTAATTACACCCCTGAAGGGTCGCCATACTTTATTCGTTTTCGTCATCATGTAATTAGACCCCTGAAGGGTGCCATACCTGGTTTCGCTTATGTCATCATGTAATTAGACCCCTGAAGGGTCGCCATACTTGGTTTCGTTTATGGCATCATTTAATTAGACCCCTGAAGGGTCGCCATACTTGGTTTCGTTTATGTCATCATTTAATTAGACCCCTGAAGGGTCGCCATACTTGGTTTCGTTTTCGTCATCATGTAATTAGACCCCTGAAGGGTCGCCATACTTGGTTTCGTTTATGTCATCATGTAATTAGACCCCTGAAGGGTCGCCATACTTGGTTTCGTTTTCATCATCATGTAATTAGACCCCTGAAGGGTCGCCATACTTGGTTTCGTTTCTGTCATCATGTAATTAGACCCCTGAAGGGTCGCCATACTTGGTTTCGTTTTCGTCATCATGTAGTTAGACCCCTGAAGGGTCACCATACTTGGTTTCGTTTATGTCATCATGTAATTAGACCCCTGAAGGGTCGCCATACTTGTTTTCGTTTTCGTCATTATGTAATTAGACCCCTGAAGGGTCGCCATACTTGGTTTCGTTTTCGTCATCATGTAATTAGACCCCTGAAGGGTCGCCATACTTGGTTTCGTTTATGTCATCATGTAATTAGTAGACCCCTGAAGGGTCGCCATACTTGGTTTCGTTTTCATCATCATGTAATTAGACCCCTGAAGGGTCGCCTTACTTGGTTTCGTTTTCATCATCATGTAATTAGACCCCTGAAGGGTCGCCATACTTGGTTTCGTTTGTCATCATGTAATTAGACCCCTGAAGGGTCGCCATACTTGGTTTCGTTTATGTCATCATGTAATTAGACCCCTGAAGGGTCGCCATACTTGGTTTCGTTTATGTCATCATGTAATTAGACCCCTGAAGGGTCGCCATACTTGGTTTCGTTTATGTCATCATGTAATTAGACCCCTGAAGGGTCGCCATACTTGGTTTCGTTTTCGTCATCATGTAATTTTAGAACCCTGAAGGGTCGCCATACTTGGTACAAATGACCGGAAAATTAGTGTCAGTATCTCGCGGTTTATAAAGTGTTGCGGTGTTCCAGGGTGTGGGCGCTCGGCATCTACACGGGCAACTCGGAGAGCGGCATCGACTACACGTCCATGTACAGCCTGTTCTCCACGCAGGTCGTGCTCACCAAGGACGGGCTCGACCACGTCGACGAGGTGAGAGATGACTGTTCGGGCCGACCGTCTGCCCGCCCCCTTAAACTCCTCACGTGTGTACGCCTCTTTTGAGTCTGTGGTTTTGACAGTGACACTTCTTGTCAAGGCGGAGGAGAAAAAAGAGATAACCTCGTGGTTGCGGACCCGAAACGGAACGAGTTTTTTTGGATAATTTGGAAACGCATTTTCCTTGTTTGGTGTAATATCGCTCGCTTTGAAGACACACGGGTGTCCGAGTGTTTTGTGTGGATATTTCGGTGATATCGGAAGAGTTGGTGATTTGACGCCGCGGATTGTTGGCGATACTGCCCCGGAACATCACGGCTGCTTCTTCAGCCCCGAAGACCCTCTTGATTGAACTTGACTTGACCTGACAGTTGACTGAACCTTGACAGATACTAACCGGAGTTGAAGCGAACATCGCGCCTCCCGGAATCAGGTGAGTTGAACAAGTTTTGTAGCCAATCCACTGGCTTATATGACCCGCGAAACGCGTGGCAGTTCACTCCACTCGCACTAGGCGAGGAGTTGAACAATTTTTGGTACCCAGAGCGTGGTTACCCACAAAGAAAAAACGCGAATTTTGATAGTTTTTTCCTTTTGGGTAAAAAAGGGCATTTTGAGGTTATTTGTTGAAATCAAATTTAGCTACAAATATTTAAAACTTCTATTTTGTGGCACTGCAAGTGTTTTGTACTGTAGATTGCACGAAATTATTGTACTTGCAGTGCAAATTAGTGAGATTACAACCTCCGGAAGGTGATTGAGTGTTGGGTACAATTTAATTTGGAAAATAGTTGAAGGCAAATTTAAGCCACATATTTGATTGATTGTAATTTGGAAAGCCTTTCATAGCTTGTTGTTTGGTAATAAGGCATTTGTTTTATTCAGTTTGCTATAAGCGGCCAAGGTTGCTAAAAATATAAGCTAAAATATAAGGTTACCATAAATATTAGTTGTAAGCTAGATTATTGTACAAGTCATGTAACTAGCCAATTATAGATTATAATTTGAGCTTCCACTGCGTTTTGAGAATCTATATTGGTTGTTATTGTAAGGCATTTCTGTAATTGAGTTGATATTTGGTTTTGATTCACTAGGGTGACCAAGAGATTGGAATTTCCACATTAATTAAATTAATTTTAATTTCCTCTGGTATTGTTGGAAATTAATTTAAAATGGGATCTACACCTAAGGCTAAGATCCAGTCTGCACTGCGTTGGTTTTCATCTGCAGTAGCTTTGGTTGACAGAAATGACCGGGAGGAGGCTCTGTTGACCCGGTACGAGGAGGTGTCAGACCGTCTTAAGGCTGTGGAGTTCCAGGTTGAACTCTACCTAGCGGAGCCCGGCCGGACGACCCCGGAGACCGAGCAGGTGGAGCGGGACTTTGAGCAATGTATGGATTTTGGGGACAGGATTGTCGAGAGGGCTTCTAAGATACTGCGGGTTCGGAATGGTGCGGCCCGGGACGTTCCGAAACACGCAGTTATCTATAACCCAGGGTTGGCAGCGCGCTTGCCAGCCATACAGATGCCGGTCTTCCGAGGAGACCTGGACGAGTGGACCAGCTTCATCGACCTCTTTGATAGCTTGGTGCATGCCCGGACGGACCTGCCAGCGGCGTTGAAGTTGGCGCAGCTGATGTCTGCTCTCGTCGGGGAGCCGCGCGACTTGATCGCGCATTTGTCGGTCACCGACGACAATTATGAAATCGCGCGCACGTTGCTGAGGGACCGATACCAGAACGTGCGGCGACTTGCGGATACTCTTATGACTAAGATCTGGAATATCCCTCGGATCGCTCAGGCTTCAGACATCCGGCTGAAAATGCTGAATCCTGTTTTGACAGCGACCAAAGGGTTAGAGAACCTTGGTTTGCCGGTGGACCAGTGGTCCTACATACTGTTGAATTTTTTGTTGAACCGGCTGCCGGCTGATGTACGGGCCAGGTTTGAGCACCGGTATGGTGGTGAAAGTGCTCAGCATCTGCCGACCTTCACCAATCTTATCGACCAATTGGAACTTGAGTGTCGACGGGCCGACACCTCGGATCTACCTCCACCCCCGAGGCCTCCTGGGGCCCAGCGGGCCCAGGGGAGAGTTGCACCTCAAAGGGGAGGGTGGGGCAAATCGGCCCCACAACCAGCGGGTCCTCACCAATACAATACCAGTGCATTGGACCCTGAAGTCTGCCTATGCTGCAAGAACCCTGGCCATCGGGTGCCAGCGTGTCCGAAGTTTCTTGCGCAGCGGGTTGTGGGACGCCGCAACATTGCTAAGCAGCGGCAATGGTGCTTTGTTTGCTTGGGCCCACATTTTGTGCGAGATTGTGCCCACCCGCGGGCGTGTAAGTCCTGTGGTGGGAAGCACCACCCCATTTTATGCATGAACCGCAGTGGGGATACACCTCCCCCCCCCCCCCCTGCGCAGGGGTCATGCTCCCCTGTTCGGAGTCAGCAGCGGGCTGACCAGGGGCCCATGGCCTACCAGTGGGGACGTCGGGTAACACCCCCCTCCCCACCCCTCCAAAACTACGCGACTACTTCGCACGCACCCGTGCCCCAACGGGGGGTCCTTACGGGCGGGTGCCCGCAAACGCCTCCACCCCGGCAGGCGCCACGGATGTCGCCGCCGCTTGTGGAGCGACCCCGCTGGGCGTCGGGACCTCCGGCGTACGGCCGGAGTAGGACATACCAGGGGCCGCAGGCGGCACGCATGGCGCGACGGCAGTACCAGCCGGAGTGGGACCCGCTCGAGCGGTACGAGCGGCCCGCCCATGCGGAGCAGGATGCAACGCGTTATCCCTGCTAGGGATACGCCGCCCACGCACCAGCAACCGCCACGCCCTTGGAGACCGTGTTATTGCCCACGGCTTCGGTTTGTGTTTGGGGCCCTGGCGGAGGATCAGCCTGCGTGCGCTCTCTCCTTGACACGGGAGCGCAAGGCTGCATGGTATCCAGTAGGTTGGTGCGACAGTTGGGCTTGGTTGTGAAACCCCACCCGGAAAGTATACGTGGGGTAGGCAATGTGACAGTGTCAAATCTGGTAGGGCAGACCTTACTCACCTTTGGACCGGGTCCCACTTCACGCGCGAGGATTAATGTTCCCGCGTTAGTATTGGATGAAGTGGTGGGGAGACTCCCCCAGGTGAAGCTGCCTCCAGAGGTTCGGAGTTTGACAGCTGGATTAGTTCTGGCGGATGCTGGATTTGACAGACCTGGTCCGATTGACGTGTTGCTGGGTGCAGACGTTCTTGGGCGGGTGCTGTTGAGCGGCAACCGTACCTTACAGCCTGGCGGACTGGTTACACTGGAAACGGTGTTTGGCTATGCTGTAATGGGTTTGGTTTTAGCGGCTCCACCGCCTCCTACTGAGGAGGGCTGTCTGGTTGGAACTGCTCTTTCAGAAGCCGTGCAACGGTTCTGGGAGATTGAGGAACCACCTACCGCGTCGCGTATGAGCCCCGAGCAGGAAGAGTGCGAACGGTTTTACCAAAATAATACTGGGCGCCTCTGCTCTGGTCGGTTCATAACACGACTTCCTCTGCTCATCCACCGACCTCCTCTTGGAGCGTCACGTGAGATGGCTGAGAAGCGGCTGGTTTCGATGGAACGCCGAATGAGAAGAGATGCGCTCTTCCGGCAGAAGTATGTGGACTTCATGAGGGAGTACGAGGGTTTGGGACACATGTCGGTGGCTCGGACGGACTGGAGTACAGTGGAGCACTGCTTCCTGCCGCACCACGCGGTCCTAAAATCCCCGGAGTCCAAGATTCGTGTGGTCTTTGATGGGTCCGCGTCCACCTCGACTGGGGTGTCATTGAACCAGTGTTTGCATGCAGGTCCTAAGCTGCACAAGGATATCACGGATATCCTCACAAATTTTAGGAAACATCAGGTGGTGTTCGTCGCCGACATCCGGATGATGTTTCGGCAGACAGTGATCCATCCTGATGATCGTCGGTATCAGCTGATCTTGTGGCGTGAGAGCCCTGATGAACCGATGTTGGTGTACGAGCTGAATACGAATACATACGGCTTGAAGAGCAGTCCGTACATTTCAATTCGAACTTTGTTAGAATTGGCGTCTCGAGAGAGACTGAGGTTCCCTCGAGCGTCCGCCATTTTGGAACGGGACTTATTTGTCGATGACGTGTGCACCGGGGCAAACAGTGTCGAAGAGGCTTTGGTTTTGCGGGATGAGCTGGTGGAACTCTTGCGGATGGGTGGATATGAATTGCGCAAATGGATGTCCAACTCACCGGCCGTGGTGGCCGGCCTCCCCGAGGATCACCAGCAGGATCCGCACCTGTTCGAAAATGTTGAGAGCCCGCACATGTTATCAGTCCTAGGCGTGCAATATCGACCAGTCCAAGATGTGTTCACCTATCGGGTGGAACTGGATTCCCCGAGGGTCTGGACGAAGCGGCTTGTGCTGTCCACGGTGGCCAGGACGTACGATCCGAATGGATGGATCGCGCCGGTCATCTTCACGGCGAAGGCATTTATGCAGCGCCTGTGGATGGTCCAACTGGGTTGGGATGATCCACTATCCGGAAATTTGCTGAGCGATTGGGAGGTTTTCTTCTCCACGCTCCCGGAGATAAATCAGGTCGAACTGCCGCGTAAGCTGTTGCCGGCCGGGAAATGCCGAGTAACCCTACACGGGTTTTGCGACGCCTCCGAGCGAGGGTTTGCAGCGGCCGTTTACTTGCGGACGGTCAGCTCCGCCGGATCGGTCGATTTGCACTTGGTAATGGCGAAGAGCAAGGTGGCTCCCCTTCGCACGCGTTTGACAATCCCAAAAATGGAATTATCTGGAGCGGCTCTTCTTGTACGCCTACTGAACCACGTGGCCTCTACCTTGAAGGACACCGTGAACCTTGAGGAGAGTGTCTACGCATGGACTGATAGCCAAATTGTATTGTGTTGGCTGCAGTCGTCATTCCATACTTTGGAGGTCTTTGTGGCCAACCGGATCTCGCAAATCCAGAATACGGAGACTGCCTTGGTTTGGAGACACGTGCCAGGTGAACTGAACCCAGCGGACGTGGCGTCCAGGGGTTGCACGGCACCTGAGCTTGTTGCCCACTCACTGTGGTGGAGACCAGATTGGTTGTTGGAACCGGAGACACTCTGGCCTGCCAGTTGTGTGATTGGGACCCCATCCTCTGGCTTGGGTGTCCACCTTGTCGAGACCGCTCCAGTGTCAGACACTGCTTGGTTGCTAGAACGGTATAGCTCTCTCGACAAGCTTGTTGGAGTGACCGCCTGGGTCAAGCGATTTATACACAATTGTCGCCACCCTGACAACCGGTCACGCGTTAGAGTTCTCGCCACAGAAGAGCGGAATGCCGCCCTACATCATTGGATTAGGGTTGTGCAGGAAGAACACTTTGGGGACGTATTGAAGCCCCTGCGGCAGGGACGTCCTAAGCTACCGAAGGCGATAGCACGCCTCAACCCGTTCATTGACGAGTCGGGTACACTCCGGGTTGGAGGACGGCTCCGCAACGCTAGCTTGCCGTACTCGGTGCGCCACCCCATTTTGCTGCCTAAGAAGGGGCATCTGGTGGAATTGTTGGTGATTGACCGCCACATAAAGAACTCGCATGCCAGCTGCAATGCACTCTTGGGCATTTTGCAGCGAGACTTTTGGATATTGAACAGCCGACGGGTTATTCGGAGCATCGTGTTTCGGTGCTTGCCTTGCTTTCGGCTCAAGGCAGCCACGATGCAGCCCCAGATGGGGGACCTTCCTCCTGATCGGGTCAACGAGGCTAGGACCTTCTCTAGGGTTGGGACCGATTTTGCGGGACCTTTTTTAGTGAAAACGTCGCGACTTCGAAATGCGAAGGTTGTAAAAGCGTATTTGTGCGTTTTCGTATGCCTGTCGACCAAGGCTGCTCATCTTGAACTTGTTGGTGATCTTACGACGGAGGCTTTTATTGCGGCATTGGATAGATTTGTATCCCGTAGGGGACTCCCATCTCTGATCCGGTCAGATTGTGGAACCAATTACAAGGGTGCCGACCGTTATTTACAAGATGTTGTAAAATTTTTATTTGAAAATAAGATTGATATTGGAACAGACCTCTCCCGTCGGGGTATCACCTGGACGTTCGATCCGCCAGGCTGCCCCCACTGGGGTGGAATCTGGGAGGCTTGCGTGAAGCAAGCAAAAGCCCATATGTATCGGGTAGTCGGTCAAACTGTATTGACTTTTGAGGAACTCGCGACGTTGTTTTGTAGAATTGAGGCCGTCCTCAATTCCCGTCCGTTGTGTCCGCTCAGCTCCGACCCAAATGACCTGGAAGCGCTCTCTCCAGGCCATTTCTTGATTGGTCAGCCACTTGCAGCGTTGCCGGAGCACCCCCTCCGGGACGTACCCTCCAGTCGTTTGTCGCGCTACCAGATGCTGCAACAAATGGCTCAGAACTTTTGGACCAGATGGTCATTAGAGTATTTGCATGTTTTGCAGCAGCGCCTCAAGTGGACTGACAAAACCAGTCCCCCCAGAGTTGGAGACCTTGTGCTAGTTAAGGATGCTAACCTTCCGCCACTGCGATGGCGCCGGGGGCGCATCGTTAATTTGTTTCCCGGTAAGGACGGGACCCCTCGGTTTGCCGAGGTCATGGTTGGGGACTCGGTTCTGAAGCGAGCGGTAGCAACCCTATCGCGACTTCCCCTAGTATAGCGGACCGGCTTAGAGGCCGTTCCGAGGCGGGTGATTGTTCGGGCCGACCGTCTGCCCGCCCCCTTAAACTCCTCACGTGTGTACGCCTCTTTTGAGTCTGTGGTTTTGACAGTGACACTTCTTGTCAAGGCGGAGGAGAAAAAAGAGATAACCTCGTGGTTGCGGACCCGAAACGGAACGAGTTTTTTTGGATAATTTGGAAACGCATGATGCTTGTTTGGTGTAATATCGCTCGCTTTGAAGACACACGGGTGTCCGAGTGTTTTGTGTGGATATTTCGGTGATATCGGAAGAGTTGGTGATTTGACGCCGCGGATTGTTGGCGATACTGCCCCGGAACATCACGGCTGCTTCTTCAGCCCCGAAGACCCTCTTGATTGAACTTGACTTGACCTGACAGTTGACTGAACCTTGACAGATACTAACCGGAGTTGAAGCGAACATCGCGCCTCCCGGAATCAGGTGAGTTGAACAAGTTTTGTAGCCAATCCACTGGCTTATATGACCCGCGAAACGCGTGGCAGTTCACTCCACTCGCACTAGGCGAGGAGTTGAACAATGACATACATACATACATACATACATGGACAGGACGGACTCGACCACGTCGACGAGGTGAGACTCCTGGCTAAGCAGTAGTCTATCAGATACGCTACCCGTCTCTTCTAAGTGTTCTAATTAGAAAGAGTCGGATAGTTCGTACGCACTCTTGTGCTAGCCGTGCAGAGTGCCGTGGACGGGAAGGAGGCAATTGCAGGCTGAGTATTTGTTTAAACGGACTCGCTTAATTATAATACGAAGCCTGCAATTGCCATTCCGGCTGAGGCTAATATAGTGCTTTTCTCAAAAATGGGGGAATAAATAATACTAAATGTATATAAACTTTAAATATCATTGCACAACGTGAAAATATTTACGATTTTCCGCCGTTTTTTTTTTTAACAGAATCGCAAGTGTGTTTTTCCACCAAAACAACGCAAACTATTTGAGACACATACAAAAACGTCGTGTTTGCAACAGAAAAATACGGTTTGAATTGGCTGAATACGAGCTGTGCCGTCTTTTATATGCAGTTTCTACTTTTTAAAAAGTTTGTTTCCTACTCGACAAATAAAGGAATTTATATACAGGGAGGAACATTTCCTTGGACTAAGCTGAAAGGACAGTGTTATATAAGTGACGTACAAACGATCTATTATAAATGTTAAGCTGGATTTAAAAGAAAAAAAAAAACATAAAAATCGAAATATTTTATCTTAGTGACAACCCTAATACTATACATAGTTATTATTTTCATTTGAAATTGACACATGTCACAAGTCACAAGAATCTTGCTGACTTCATTGAATCTGCTGGATAGGGTTGAAACATACAGTTTTTTTCACCAAAGTTTAACAAGTTGTATCTCGGTAACCGTTAGAAATATTAATATGGTTACTAGGTGAGAAGTAAAGCACTAAACCTGATCTATATCCCATTTGCTTAAAAGTCCATCGATCTGTTCCACCCAGTATAACATTCCAGGCGGCCTGCAATGTTTTTTATTTTTTAATTTAGATCTGACCTTAAACTATACACTTCCAATATGTAGCGAGTTATGTTCACTTTGCGGGCCATTTTTGAGAAAAAACCTTTCCCACAGACCAGGTGAAATTTAATCTTACGTCAAAATATGTCATAAAGACTACAGGAAAAAACTTCCCTCGCTTTATCTGATCGTTTTGCCATTTTGTTGCAGGTGTTGGAGGCGATATTCTCCTATATAAACATGTTGAAAAAGTTGGGGCCGTCGGAGAGAATTTACGATGAAATTAAGGTAAGAAGGAAAGGGCCTAATAGTTTTCCACTTTAACAGTTAACCACTTAGAAACGTTGAAAAACCCCGACATTTTCATTTCCATAATCTCAAAACCGGCTGGACCGATGTGGTTGCAACGTAGCTTCGAACCATCTCGATGACGTTAGTTGTCGGACGAAAAAACCGCCTTGAAATTGATCCATTTGTCTAGAATGCCACAGACAGACACACAGATGCATAGACACGGACTCTTTTTGTGTCGGGGGCTATAAAAGCTCCCGAGTATTGAGAGTTTCCGTTTAATTATAATATTTATAACGAAAACTTAGAAAACTTGAGAAACTTCCGACATTTTCATTGCAAAGTCCAATATCTCAAAAACGGCTGAACAGATTTTCATGAAAAATGGCTAAGAACACTCGGGATAAAATTATTACCGGTCTATCCGTTTGGGAGCAACGATACCAGCACAGACAGATACACGGATACACAGACAGACACGTTAAACTTATAACACCTCTCTTTGCGTCGGGGTTTAAAAAAGCTTTTTATTTTCAGACCAAATTGATCCGTAGATTATTAGTATACAATACAGTATCCTAATAATTATGTTACTTTACACTTGGCTTACCCTTATCCCATTTAGGTACCTACCTGTGGTTGGCGCAGCATGTCTTTTTCTTTCATACCTCTCTATCGCTCATTTCCTTCCTATCCATAACATCTCTTACGCAGACCATCCACATTTTGGCTTACCTCTTACCTTAACCTTAGAACTCCACATTCATAACCCCTACACACCCTAGCATAATATCCTGAGCCCGGATTTTTCACGGCAAAACAAAACACTATCGTAATCTAGCCAGTGGTAGAAACATTATCTTATCGATATCGAGTATTATTAGGTATTTAGGTACAGATATACTCAAAGATATAAAAATATCATGCCGATATATTGTTACATTATTGACAATTTCCAGTGTGCAAATCAACCTTTTTATATTTTTTTATAAAAAACCGCGAACTAAAAGTCGCGATAATGACTATACCACCTGATTTTAAATAATAGACAATGCAGTCATTAATAATACTTATCCATACTAATATTATAAATGCGAAAGTGTGTCTGTCTGTCTGTCTGTCTGTCTGTTACCTCTTCACGCTTAAACCGCTGAACCGATTGCGATGAAATTTGGTATGGAGATAGTTTGAATCCCGAGGAAGGACATAGGATAGTTTTCATCCTGGAAATCACCCCCTAAGGCGATGAAATGGGGGGTTGAAGTTTGTATGGAGCTGCGATATAAACGATTTCCACGCGGACGGAGTCGCGGGCAGAAGCTAGTAGACCATAAGACTTTAAATGTCATTTCATTACGTATAAAACATAAATTGCGTCTAGATATTATTTATTTCTTATAACGCTTTGAAACCGACGTGTTTGGTATATACGTATAATACCTTAATATTACAGTTATGAATAAAATAAAAATGAGTAATGTGCAAGATTTCATACAAACTTCAAGTAATTTTTTTATTAAATATTTATTTTATTTGGTGACGTTTTTTTCTTCTACAACACAATTATCGATATCGATAAAATAATGTTTCTACCACTGGCTAGATTACGATAGTTTTTTGTTTTGCCGTGAAAAATCCGGGCTCTGATAATATCCTTCTAGTGACATGACCAGAGCTCGGAATATCCACGGCAAAACAAAGCCGATAAAGAAATGTTCCCTAGCCAGATTGCGACAGTCCTTTGTTTTGCCGTAGGAATTCCGAGCTCTGACCATGACTTATTTGACACAATTAATCGTTATCTGGAAATAATCTTTAAAACCCTCTTTTCGACAGACTATAGAAGAGACGAGTTTCCGCTTCGAAGAGGAGTCGCAGCCGGCAGACTACGTGGAGTCTTTGGCGGAGAACATGCACTTCTACCCGCCGGACCACTACATCACCGGGGACCGGCTCTACTACAAATATGACCCTAAGGTACTCACATATTTACATCACACCTGGCCTTTAAGGCGCCGTAGGTTCAGCGAAGTTAAGCGAAAAGAGTTTTTGAAACAAATGCGTCTGTTTATAATAATATGGTTTCAAAAAAATACGAATAACTTGAGGCTTTTCTGCAGCGATCTGTGAAAAAAATCACAAACATAGGTCTAAAATACACTTAAAATATTCGTAACAATTTATGCACAAAAGTTAAAAATATTAAAATTGCTTCTAAAAATCGGGAATATCATGTTTGAGAGAACTCAGTGATTACTTTTGCGGCTCGCTCACGCTTATGCTCAGTGAGAAGGAGAGAAGACCATGAACATACGGCGCCTTAAGTGGGAATTATCGCCCGCTAAGGGTGCAGGAAATCCCAGGGTGCAACGTACAGTCTTGTACTCTCCGCGGGCGGTAATAACGAAAGCCTCGGATCGCCTTTTTATCACCCTTCCCTTCGGTTCGCGCTTCAAATACCTAGGAAAGTATTCGTATTCCTGAGTAATGTATGTACTATAATAGTACATTACTTACCAAGGGCTGTGAAAGAAAGAAAGCCCGAAATCGCAGGTATTTGTGACCCAAGCCGCAGGTGAGGGTTGTAAATATGCGATCGAGGGCTTCCTTTTTTACTGCCCGTGGTGAGTACACAATTATACGTCTTCACCTGGCCACAATGCGAGTTTAATGAGCTGCGAGCGCGCAGCGTGTGGTAAAACTCACATTATGGCCAGGTGTAACTGCAAATGTAAATTTTTTGGATCCGCAAAAACGCCGAAATTCAGGAAATGGTAGCTGAACCAAATATCATTGGCGTGACGAAGGCGCAAAGGCTTCGGTGGCTCGGTCATCTTGAGCGGATGGGAGGCGAACGGGCGGTGAAAAGAGCTTACGAGGGAAAACCGACAGGACGCCGCCCGGTCGGTCGGCCTAGGCATCGATGGGCGGATGTGGTGAATGCGGATCTGCGCGAGCTCCAGGCTGGCGACTGGCGGGAAACTGCACAGGACCGGGATCAGTGGCGAGCAGTCGTGTTGGAGGCTAAGACCCACTTTGGGTCGCTGCGCCAGAGGAGTAAGTAAGTAAGTAAGGGCCTGTTTCACAATCGCCGGATAAAGTTATCTGCCAGTTAAAATGATTGCTATCCTTTTCTCCCGTCATATAAAAGAAAAGTGACAGCCAACATTTATCTGACGGATATGTTTTAACTGGAGATTGTGAAACAGGCCCTAAGTTGGGTATTTATCGAATATTTTTACAAAAAAGCCATTCCCAAAGAGTGTTACATCTCTTTTCCTCGTGCGCGGAAGGCATCAGCGTGTCTCTGTCTAGGGGGCGTGTTCGACTTAAATCGAGGTGTAATCCTAATATTAATGATTTTCAGGGCATCATCGAGGTGTTGGACTGCATGCGCGCAGACAGCGTCAACATCATGATCCTGTCCAACAAGCACACGAAGAACATTCAATACGACTCCAAGGAGAAGTGGTTCGGCACGGAGTACCGCAAGGAAGGTTTGTTGGAACACTTTCCCTCTCGCAGAAAGTCACCGCTTACTCGAGCTTTGCACTTTATAAACTCGTTTAAACCAGCACCAAACTATGCACCAATATTTGCTGATAGTTAAATAAATGCGTGTAATGAATGTTTGAAGTTCTGCGAGAAGATAGATGCACTACCTTCTTCTGTGTTATTACTATTATTTGACAGTAAATGTTTATTAAGCAGAAACGTTCGCTAACGAAATTCCAAATTTCGATCATAGTGGAAAATTGAAAAATTATTCGCCACGAGCGGGATTTGAACCCACAACCTTCGGAATCCGTCCATCGCTCTGCCAATTGAGCTACCTTAGGTCCGCTGATGGCGACGAATCTTTCAATCCCTTCCACTATTGTATTTTACACCTTAGGGAGGCTCGTAGCGACATCTACCGCGAAGTTATTACAACTTCTGAAACGGCACCAACGTCTCAAGTTACATTGAGAATCGTTAGTAACAATGCGCTACCCCATTTTTAACAGTAAATGTTTATTAAGCAGAAACATCCGCTAACGAAATTCCAAATTTCGATTATAGTGGAAAATTGAAAAATTATTCGCCGATTCAAAAGGTTGTGGGTTCAAATCCCGCTCGTTGCGAATAATTTTTCAATTTTCCACTATGATCGAAATTTACTATTATTTGTTTCTTTTGTGTATTTTTTTTTAATTCCGTACCCAACGGTAAAACGGGACCCAATTACTAAGGCTCCGCTGTCCGTCCGTCTGTGACCAGGCCGTATCTCATGAACCGTGATAGTAAGACAGTTGAAATTTTCACAGATGATGTATTTCTGTTGCCGCTATAACAAAACATACTAAAAAACAATAAAATAAATATTTAAGGGGGCTCCGATACAGCAAACGTGTTTTTTTTGCCGTTTTTATAGATAATGGTACGGAACCCTTCGTGCGCGAGTCTGACTCGCACTTGGCCGGTTTTGTTTCACAGTGCTTTAGTACTACAACAGTAATGCTGTGGAATTGAATGGAATAAATAAATAATAACTACAACTTCGAAAAGATGAAAAACCCCCGACATTTTCATTTCAAAGTCTCAAAAACAAAAACCTCAAAAACGGCTGAACAGATTTTCGTGAAACATGGCTAAGAATACTCGGGATAAAATTATCTATGACCAAAAAAATACTAAACGAAAATCGGTTCATCCGTTTGGGAGCTACGATACCACAGACAGATACACAGACACGTTAAACTTTATAAACACCCCTCTCTTTGCGTTGGGGGTTAAAAAATAATCACCTGGTGAATACTCATCCTTCGGCTTATTTCGAGACAAAACACTGTCATACTTTGGGGTGCCAAATCTCTGGACTATAGAAACTCCTGTTGTCCGTTCCAGAAATCCCTCCGGCCTGGCTGTCCCGCTGGCTCGGCGCAGCGCCCTACCCGGAGCTGCACCTGCCCGAGAAGAACATCTACCTCACCTCGGACTTCTCCCTCGCCCCGCCGCCGGAGCCCTACCTGGCCGCGGCCTCCGCGCTCGGCATCGACCTGCCCAACAGCTCCGCTAAGGACATCTACAAGAAGACACAGGTGGCCGGCCACCAGACCAAGACGTTGTCGAAGGGAGATCTCATAGCTACTGTCAACAATTTCAGGTAACTGTAATCATAGTTCATCAGCCGAAAGGCGTCCACTGCTGGACATAGGGAACCCCCAAAGAGTGCCACACTGACCGGTCCTTCGCCACCCGCATCCAGCTTACTCCCGCGACCTTTACCAGGGGGACTGACGCCGCGCCGCGACGCGAGTCGAGAAAGATCTACCCTCCTCTTCGAATTTGCACGGTGCAAGTGAGATAGGGGACGCTCAGTCGCGCGGGAAGCGACTTGTCGGCAAGTTGTGCTAGACGTACAGGTCATCAGTCCACCTTATGGGCCGCCGCGGACGTGATCGCCACTCGAGAACCTTTCCAACCCAACGGCCATCGGTTCTACGTGCTATGTGCCGCCCATTGCCACTTAAGTTTAGCGATTCGGAGGGCTATATCGGTTACCTTGGTTCTGCTGCGGATAGCCTCGTTTCTACTGCGATCGCTCAGAGGAACTCCCGGCATAGCCCTCTCCAATGCTCTTTGGGTGACTTTTACCGCCTTTTTAGCTATCACCTTTTCAACAAGGTTTCAAGGTGGAGCGATGACCTGGTAAAAGCCTAAGATACGCCAATGCCTAAATAAAACTAACTATACATAAATTTGACATAGGGGTGTAGACACTAAATAAAACAATCAATAATGTCGTATTTTCTCGAAAAAGGATTAAACATGTAGTCAAATGGAGAAAAAAGCAACGCAAAAGGTTAAATAATCACAACGTTATAAGTGTCCAAAGTTTTAAGAGAGGGTATGTTCTGTCCCTTTTACGCAAAACGCAACTTCATATGAAACGCAACTACAACATTTACTATGACGCTCACAGATTGTGACGTCACTAACTGCGAGCGTTTTCTCTCTCTAAACAAGCAATATTAAATCGGTTGTAGCTTCGTAATTCTTTGAGATATCTGAATGGGATTTTCTTCCATAGGCATATTTTTTGGCTTCTTTCTTTTGGAGTAATAATAATTTTCGAATCTACACCCGTAGTCTGAGATATACTCCAGGCAAAATACGGTTTTGAAAAACATTAATTTATAATAGCGTTTTTTTTGTTGATTTCAGTTGAAAATGTTATTCTAAGATGATTTAGTCAAGAATCCGACAAACTTTCCTCCCGGAAGTAATTATGTAGATTTAAATGAAGCATGCAATATCTTTTTTTGTACGATTTATCTTGAATATTATAGAGCAAATGTAAATGAACCAAAATAAAGACAAAAACCTTTATTAATATTTTTACTGACTTTTTAGAAGCCAGTTAACTTATAATTTTTTCGATGTCTGAAATTTTGTCGGATTTTGCCGCTGGGTAACTATTTAATTGATAATATATCCGTTATACATAAAAAATAAGCTATTATAAATTATTTCCAAAATTGAATTTTTTTTCATACGAGTTGTCAGTTCATTGCCTGGACTAATATTTGAATGGGATTTGCGTCACTAGGCCGTTGAACGCCCTATTGGCACACCGTGCCAATAGGATTTTCAACCTACTAATTATACTTATAGAGTAAAATTTTGAATGGTTTTTTGACTTCGACTGACGTTTGACGGGCTAGGCATATTTTTTGGCTTCTTTCTTTGAGTAATAATAATTTTCAAGTCTACACCCGTAGTCTTTGAGATACCTGAATGGGATTTTCGCCACTAGGCGTATTTTTTGGCTTTCTTTCGGAGCACAGATATAGATATACATAGATCACGCAAATTATGCATTTACTTCGCGTGTCCGAATTCGGACTCCGAGTTGGCACTCCGACTTGCAATCCGCGCGCGTCTGTTGTGGTAGCCGGTTGTCCGTGAATATTTAAGAAAATGCCTTATTGCAGAATCGATTTTGCGCGGACAACGGGGAATTCAGTTCACTAATTCGCCCGTGTGACGTCACAGTAGGTAGAAAAAAGTGACACGAATTTTCATACAGATTGAGGTGTTTAAGTTATCTAGTGTATAATGATAATTTTCGAGTCTACGCCCGTATTGTTCCAGACTGGACCAGCCCAACCTGCTCCGCAAGAACAAGCACATGGAGCTGTGGTACAAGCCCGACTTCAAGTTCCGGTTTCCGACTGCGCTGCTGTACTTCTACTTCATCACGCCGCTCAGCCTCAAGTCCCCCAGGGAGTGAGTACTATGCACAGGATAAACTGAAGCGCTTATAGCCCAGCGGCGCCTGCGAGTCGGAAACGATAACGCAGGTTAAGCAAAGATGGCAGCGGTCAGTCTTTGGATGGGTGACCGCCTGATGTTTGAGTGGTTAATGTAAATGAGCGCTTCCGTGCTTTGGAAGGCACGTTAAGCAGTTGATCCCGGCTGCTTTCTATGACAGTAGTCGTTAAGCCGAGTTAGAGGCCTTCGGGCGGCTTAAGAACTTCTAACAGTCGAGTTGCCCACTCACTTGACAAAGGGGGGACAACTGTCTCTCGCGTCCGCAGGAGCTACCTACCACAACCCTGCACGTGTCCCCTGGGTGGTACTAAAGAGTGACAAACTTTAAAGGCCAAAATAATGTATGCCATACGATGAAATAAACAGGATAAACTAGTGCCTCTGCGGGCTGTACTACTCGCGAGCCTGCTTTTTAGGGTTTCGTACCCAAAGGAAAGCCCGCGGTTCCGTACCCAAAAGGGTAAAAACGGGACGGTTTTACTAAGGCTCCGCTGTCCGTCTGTCACCAGGCTGTATCTCGTGAACCGTGATAGTTAGTCAGTTGAAAATTTCACAGATGATGTATCTCTGTTGCCGCTATAACAACGAATAAAATAAAATGCAAAATAAAAACATTTAAGGGATAACTAGCGACCCGCCCCGGCTTCGCACGGGTACTATATTATACATATAAACCTTCCTCTTGAATCACTCTATCTATTAAAAAAAAACGCATCGAAATCTGTTGCGTAGTTTTAAAGATCTAAGCGTACATAGGTACAGACAGCGGGAAGCGACTTTGTTTTATACTATGTAGTGATGGTACGGAACTCTTCGTGCGCGAGTCCGACTCGCACTTGGCCGGTTTTTTTGCATTTATTTTTATATTTCGAAAAGCCCGATCACTACCATGTCCGGTGACCTGCAGGGGTCGCATACAACGGAATTTGATCCAAGCGCTTCTCAATTTAAACGAAAAAAAAACTTATAAAACTATCCTCCTTTTAAATTTGATCTAGATTCTATTAAACCATTTTAGTAGGGCAGTTTCAGGTGATAATGTGGACACGCTGGACAAAAGCACCAATTTTTTTACTTGTTAGGCCCATAGCCTTAAGTTTTTGATAGGAACCAACTCCTCCGTCGGCCATATTTAAGGTTACCGCGGCCATTTTGAATTATAGTTAATTATTAATACCTCGAGTTCCAAGTCACTTAGAATCACAAACTTGGTGTCTAAATATACATATTGTTTATGCTAAGTATAAAAAAAATGGTGATTTTGTCCAGCGTGTCCACATTTACGACAATTTGTTCGAGCACTCTGTCTCACTATTTGTTCTATGTATAAGAATTTGGGACTAGTTTGATCGCTTGTGACTTTATTTATTTATTTAAATCAGGCAACAATTACAAATACCTTAAAGACTAACATACATATCAATATACAATTATGAATAACTACAAAACAAAACAAAATTTTATGAGTGAAACAAAACAATTACTGACTAATCAGCGAGAGAGTTAGGCATACTGGGTGTCCCAAAACACCAAAGGGTAGCCCAAGTTATAAAAGCAACTGATAAAACGAGTTAACGTTTTAAAAAAAAAATCTTCCTTACATGATGGAAATTGTACTTTGAATTGTTTTTAGTACATGCATCTCACATTCCTTTAATAAAACACAAGTTTTTCTCCAATAATCTAGCAAGTGTTATACCATTTTTCGCGACCGGTTAGCCTAGTGGGTAGTGACGGCCTACGAAGCTGAAGGTCCTGGGTTCGAATCCCGGTAAGGGCAAATATTTGTGTGATGAGCATGAATATTTGTTTCTGAGTCATGGAAGTTTTCTATGTATTTAAGTATTTATATCCATTATATATATCGTCTAGTACCCATAACACAAGCCTTACTGAGCTTACTATGGGACTAGGTCGATTTGTGTAAAATTGTCCCCTAATATTTATTACTATTATATTTTTTTTGAAATTCGGACAAAATATGCCATTTTTCCAAATTAGCGTCCTACTTTTTATCAGGAAAGTCAGTAAAAGTTACCCTATAGAGTGAACCGATGCAACTATTCCACCGGTGACTTAAACCTGATAGTAAAGGCACGATAATTGTAACGGAGGCTCTAGTATAAGTTTTGCCGAAACAAAACTTTACGATCGCGTTTGCGTTTTACCCTCAATTTGTATGGGATTTGACAGCTAAACGCAAACGCGGTCGTAACGTTTTGTTTCGGTAAAACTTATACTAGAGCCTCAGATGTGTGAATAAAACGTAACGATGCCTGTTTGGACTATTGATGAACGCTAGGACCTATGGACCTACCTAGTATCCTGATTTTACGGTTGATAAGTACTTGTTCGAGAAAAAAATGGTGTCAGTTTATTTAAAATGGGGGCAGTCGTGTTTTAAACTTAGTATTTCATTTACAGAAGGATTACTCACGGCTGCATACCAATCAAAATATTTACTTAAAACATCCATACATTTCAGGAAGTCCGTTTTTTGAATGCCTGCATTTTTTTTATTCTTGACTTGTTTTTTTTTATTATTTGTATACATAGATAGATAGCTCCTAATATTCTTATTTTCGGCTTGACGTCGACTTTTGGGAAACTGTGTACATATATATTTTGTGTATTCTCCCTTTTAAGCCCTTGCGAAAAAAAACGCGTAAACAAAGGCTTCAAAAAATTAATTATGAGGTTTTTGATAGGCTTATGAATGTTGTATTGACATATTCATCACTAGCCCTTATTAAATCTATGAGAACACAACGTTAGCTAGTTTCCGCGCGGGACAGCGACATCTAGCGGCGAATTTGACAAACACCGCTCATAGTTCATATATACGTGTTTCTGTGTGTAGATAGAGATATTCAAATATAGATCGTCGATTTTTGTTGTTAGTAGTTTTGTTATTTCAGTAGTGACTACGAGTATAGCCCGCAAATTGTTGTCTCGCTCGCTCGCTCATGTTAGCTCCATATGCTTTGCTCTTCGCGCACGGACCGAACTTCGCAAGGACGAAATTCGAATGATTATTTCGGGATATCAAAAAATCTGATTTTTAGATAAAATGATTACCATTTTTTTCGAAACAGCCGTGATAATAGAAATAAAAGTAGTGGTTTGAAATAGGAGCAGACAATACAACTTTTTTGATACAGTATGTAATGTTCTAGCTTTGGGTTAGTTGCAACATAATTTGAAAGTAGTTACTACCATTGTCGTTGTGGTAACGCTAAGGTTCTTAAATAAATGAGCTGCTTATATTAGCTTTATATTAGTCAAAATTAAAGTACGTTTTTAACTTTAATTTTGACTAATATAATAGGGGGTTTTTTTACGATGCCATTCGAACCAGTTTTTAGAGAGAAACAAATGTTTGTATGGGAGCTACTACAATTACAGAGCGTAGGTAAATACCCAAAAAAAATAGTCAAATATTGACCTTCCTGGCCCCATGGCGTCCATCATACTAATTGACATAAAAGTAAAAAATAAAAATAAATTTATTCAACAACACAAACAATTAACAGAAGCGATGTGAGTAAACATATACAATACTGGCTGTCTGTGTATTGAAACGGTTTGAGACTCAGCGAGCCCGCTGCTTTTCAGTCTCTAACCACAAACTTAAAGCAAAGTAAGTCTTAATTAAGTAAGTTCGCTATCACGACGAAAAATTATGTAAAACAATTTAAAAAGAAGTTCTTAGTACCTAATATGCGTTAAATTAAATTAACGGGCTACACAATTAGAGAGATTATTCACACTAGTAAACAAAAAAAAAAAAAAAAAAAAAGATATTTAATGTATCAACTACAGTAATCTGACAACTGTCATAATTTACATATCTTTACCGGTGACCAGTTACTTTCATTTTTTTGCTGTGACAAGCCCACTTACATTTTTTTTTAACATGTATAGTTTTATGACTGTCTATGAAGTATGACGATCGTCGTATGGGAAATCAAGTAAATTGCTGTTTCGGTCGCGAAATACTGCGTTAAGGTCCATAGTTGTCATGAATTTAGTTTTTATAAAAGCGGAAGGATTCTATTGGTGGCTTTAAATATACTCTTGGACTTTAACAAAGTCCATGTCTTTTTCACTTACAACATCATTCATTACAGGTGTCCATTTTTTGTATGCCTGTATTTTTTTTAATTCTTGTTTTTTTTTTCTATTTTTTGTATAGAATAGTACATTGTTTAACGAGGGGCGGAAGTGGAATATTGCGAACAAGAGTCTATCAGAAGCCCGACGCCGAAGGCGGAGGGCTTTTGATGACTCGAGTTTGCAATATTTTTACGCCCGTGTTATACACAATGTTTTTCATCACATTTGCGAGGAAACAAATACATTTTAGATGAAATGAATACAAATCGTAATAAAAACTGCAACATGTCAGTCGGCCATTTTGTTGAATTTGACGTGAGGCGCGTATGGCAAAGACCCTTCTCTATACAGCCACGATTTGAAAACACTTAATAACATTTTACATAGACACTAAATAACTACATATTATCTGTAAATAATTCAGTTAAACATGTTTCAGTAGTTTTTTGAGTTTAAGTTTATTTATAAATACGTTTTAAGACATCGTATTTGATATAAAACCTCTTTGCTTTGTAACTCCCGCATGAGTGACAGATACAATTTAAGAAAAAAACCATTACGCCCGTGGGCGTAACACAGACTATTACAGCTCTGTATGTCTGCGCATTATGAAGCCCTTTTCGAGCAAGTGTGATGAAAAAACTCTTGATATAATCCTATCACTCGTTTTCGGCTTGACGTCGACTTTTGGGGCACGTTGTATATTTATTTTTATTCTCTCTTATAAGCCCTTGCGGAAATAAAACGCTTAAAAACAGGCTTCAAAAAATTCATATATCGTTTGAAAGGTCTTAACCGATAAGTGTTCATTTCATCTTTTCATCTAGCCCTTCTTAAATTTATGAGAACACAACGTTAGCTAGTTTCCGCGCGGGACAGCGACATCTAGCGGCGAATTTGAAAAACCGCCGAGGAACTACAACGAACACCAAGATCCAAGTTCATATATATACGTATCTCTGTGTATAGAGATAGAGATATTCAAATAAATATTTTCGATTTTTGTTGCTAGTAGTTTTGTTATTTCAGTAGTGACTACGAGTTTAGCCTGCAAACTGTTGTCTCGCTCGCTTGTTATGTTAGCTCGATATGCTCTTCGCGCACGGACCGATCTTCGCAAGGACGAAATTCGAATGATTATTTCGGGATATCAAACAATCAGATTTTTAGATAAAATAATTACCATTTTTTTCGAAAGAGCCGTTGTAATAGAAATAAAACTAGTGGTTTGAAATAGGAGCATACAATACAACTTTTTTGACACAGTGTTTGATTTTCTAGCTTTGGGTTAATTACAACATAATTTCGAAGTAGTCGAAATGCCATGCCATGGTCGTTTTGGAAGCGCTAAGCTATAAATGAGCTGCTTTAAAAACGTGCTTTAATTTTGCCTAATATAATAGGGGTGTGACCAAAGATTTTTTTACGATGTCATTCGAACCAGTTTTTAAAGAGGAATAAGTGTTTGTATGGGAGCTACTACAATTAAAGAACATAAATACCCAAAAAAATAGTCAAATATTGACGTCGCTGGCGCGTGGCGGCAGCCGAAACTTCATACTAATTGAGATAAAAGTATGACGGCACAGTTTCCGATTTATACTAATCGTTGTACGGAAAATCAAGTAAATTGCTGTATCCGTCGTGAAATACTGCGTTCAGGTCCATAGCTGTCATAAATTTTGTTTCTATAAAAGCGTAAGGATTCTATTGTTTGCTTTAAATATACTCTTGGACATTAAAAAACTGCATGTTTTTTCTAAACTTTCAAGTTCCATATCTTTTTATGATTTTAATTGTATTTTATAACTTATTTAATAATTTGATGGTTTACTATCTATTTATCTAATGTGTAAAACCCCTATTATTATGAAAAGTAATATGACGATATTTTCACAGAGCCTGCCTTCTGGATTTATGGACAGACGTGCTTCAACAAGGACTCAAAGTAAGTAGTAATTATTATAAACAAAGAGAAACGTAATGTCTATGATTTGCTCATACATTGGTACATATATTAATGCGTTTGCTTTCGGAAAGCATTATTTTGGTGAATTGAAATGTATTGTTGTTTCATTATAAAATGTGTAAATTGAACATATTGTTAACCCCCGAACAACGGAGGGGTGTTTTAAGTTGAATTTGTGTGTCTGTCTGTGGCAATTAAGCTCACAAACAGATGAACCGATTTGAGTGCGGTTTTTTTTTAAATCAATTCTTGTCTGTGGGGGTGGTTTTTTAATTTATACCTTACTAGCTGCCCGGCCCGGCTTCGCACGGATTACCCGTTCTCCCGTAGGAATGAAGCATTTTCCCGCGGTAATAAGTAGCCTATCAGGGATAATGTCGGCTTCTATTGGTAAAAGTTTTTTTCAAATCAGTCCAGTAGTTTCGGAGCCTATTCAACACAAACAAACAATCAAATCTTTCTTCTTCATAATATTATGTAGTGTAGCAAATAGCTTAGTGTAGCTTATGCCCGCGACTCCGTCCGCGTGGAACTCGTTTAATCTAATCTAATCTGTCTATCGTAGATCCATACAAATTTTCACCCCCTTTTTACGGGATGATTTCCGGGATAAAAACTATTCTTTTCTCTCCCGGAACGCAAACTATCTCTATACCAAATTTCATCAAAATCGTTTCAGCGGTGTAAGTAGGCAGAAACACTTTCGCATTTATAATATTAGTATGAATACGTAGTATGGATTTGTGTACGTGTTATTTTTACGTTTTATGGAAAATGTTTTTGTTTGTTCTCAGGAAGAAGTGTATCCAGCGAATATGGCGGATCTCTCGCATTCTCTCTACGTGGCAGACAAAGGGTTGACGCTCAAAGTTTCTGGGTACAGTCAAAACTTACACGTGAGTGCATACATAACATACATGTTCCATCATCATCATATCAACCGAAACATGTCCACTGCTGGGCATAGGCCTCCCCCAAAGAGTGCCACAATGATCGGTCCTGCGCCACCCGCCACCGTCATCAGTCCTTGGGAATATTTGTTCCCGAGTCATGGATGTTTTATCTATATAAGTATGTTTATCGTCGTCTAGGACCTGTAGTACAAACTTCGCTTAGTTTCGATCGTATCGTATCGTAGTATCGATTTTATTGCAGATTAAAAAAAGTGAAACAGCTCATACTGTGTTCGATTGTACAATTCACAGATAACCTCTAATAGATAGAGCCTATAAGCGATTTAGTTCGATCATATCCTCCCAACTCGAACAACGTATAATTATTACAAAAAAGAACTCATAGATGGCGACACAGGTACCGAGCGAAACATTTGAACCAGTAATCGTGAAGATAGAATGATTTTTACACCTTAATAAATTCACCGTACCTTAATTATATCGCAAACATCCTTCCGTTCATAAAATAAAGGTAAATTGTATAAGTTTAGTAAATGTAATAAAATTGGTACTAAATCCATGTAACTCGTACATACGTGTGAGTTAAGTAAGTTTGCTAAGTTTGCTACATATATTATTGGGTACTGTCACAAGATGGCGCCATCACTGGTCGCGAAAGTTCTATGGAACCACAGGCTCCAAGCGTTTGGTTATGTGTAATTTTGTGTGATGTGTAATATTGTCTCGAAAATACTACTTTTATATCAAAAAAAATCAAAAATACTCTATTTGTTGCCTGGGAAGTCAATGCCATCTGGTGATATCTCAATGTATTACTAAAACGATCAGGTAGGCTGACAGCGTCATAGCCGTGGTAGCTCGGATACTGCATCTACTGGTGTAGCTACGTTACTAAAATTTTATACAGAATTGCCTACATTAGGATGGTACGCTTTTGCTCTATGAGATTGGGTATCTGTACTTGTATTCTTTAATCTATGGTTCGATGCTAAGGTCACCACAGTTGGCGGTAGGTGCGGGTTGCAGGGAGGTCGGTAACGGCGCTGCGATTGGCTGTTTCGAAAGTAGCGCGCTTTGTCACATCATGGCGCCAGAAGCGTAGTGATGGGATGCGTTGGTCGTTAACGATTTTTAGCGGTGCCTCAATTAATTGTTAGTAAAATATTTTACATGGCGTAAGTAGGTACCTGTTAACATGGTTTCAATTTTTGAACGGCTGTCACTGTTATATTATTATTCTTTATTATCATTTTTCGTTCATCGACTATTTTGATCACCACAATAACATAAAAAAGCATGTTAATCACATCGAGTAGTCATATAAAATAGTTATTTCTAGGCATTTTACAGCATTTACTGCATTATCGTGTTTATATGTGCCTCTGTCCCGTTCGTATTTACATACTTACTAGGAAAGGACGAATGCGATGTTTATTCGACATTAACGCGAATGTGCTAGCTCGGCTTATGAATGATATTTTAAGATTGGTATACTCGTAGCTAGGTAAGGAAGACAAATAAAACCGATGTTATAAAAAAGTACATATATATTTATTCACTGTGATAAAATTATGTGGTTGATGATAATCCTCATCATCATTTAAGAAGGCGTTAACGTGCTCACTAGCGCCACTGGTAAATAATTGTGATTATTTTAATTTAACGATAGATATTTAAATAAGGAGGCCACTACACACTATATTTTGTATTTAAGCTACACAACTAACCACTTCCGAGATCCCTCACACGTCATCGAATTCCAGCATGAGGTCCATCTCGTGACACTAGTCTTGCTCTCGAAAGACGATTGGAAAAAACCCAAATGCCATGGCTTCATCGCTAACCACCTCTGAGATACCTCAAACGTCATCGAAGTCCAGCATGAGGTCCATCTCGTGACACTAGTCTTGCTCTCGAAAGACGATTGGAAAAAACCCAAATGCCATGGCTTCATCGCTAACCACCTCTGAGATACCTCAAACGTCATCGAAGTCCAGCATGAGGTCCATCTCGTGACACTAGTCTTGCTCTCGAAAGACGATTGGAAAAAACCCAAATGCCATGGCTTCATCGCTAACCACCTCTGAGATACCTCAAACGTCATCGAAGTCCAGCATGAGGTCCATCTCGTGACACTAGTCTTGCTCTCGAAAGACGATTGGAAAAAACCCAAATGCCATGGCTTCATCGCTAACCACCTCTGAGATACCTCAAACGTCATCGAAGTCCAGCATGAGGTCCATCTCGTGACACTAGTCTTGCTCTCGAAAGACGATTGGAAAAAACCCAAATGCCATGGCTTCATCGCTAACCACCTCTGAGATACCTCAAACGTCATCGAAGTCCAGCATGAGGTCCATCTCGTGACACTAGTCTTGCTCTCGAAAGACGATTGGAAAAAACCCAAATGCCATGGCTTCATCGCTAACCACCTCTGAGATACCTCAAACGTCATCGAAGTCCAGCATGAGGTCCATCTCGTGACACTAGTCCCAATTGCTCTCGAAGACGATTGGAAAAAACTGAAATGCCATGGCTCCATCACTAACCACCTCCGAGAATATACTAGCTATGTATTCATTATTAAATTATATTTCATTCTACTTTATATGAATGAATACTACATAACAATAGCTAACTTCGACACTACATATTATTCTACAATACTTTAAATTACCCAATAAATAAAATAAAACTACATAATATCTACTCTTAAACCAACAAAAAACTTCCAGCACGGCTATCATGCGACGGCGCGCGAGCTCTCTCAATTTTTGTCGCACTATCCGTCTCTTTCTTATAAGAACACTTAAAAAAAGCAAGAGGTATAGTGCGAGATAAATCGAGAGTATGTCGCGGCCGTCTCATGATAGACGTGCTGTAGGTACTACAATAATATATTCCGTTCATTAGCTCTGGAAGCTATAAAATAGAGCGAGATAGTAATTTACTACGTCTCCCTCTACCTCATAGCTTGTAAGGCGGTTGCACTTGCAGTCCGCCACGCTGCCTCCTTGGTGCAGTTTAAACCTTTAGTACATCGTATACATTATCTATGATTTCTTACAAAATAATTTTGACAATGCAATGACAAGGATATAAATATAGTCTTTGGTGAATTTTCGTATTAAAATAGTACACGAAAGCACGGATGAGTTAACGTATTGTTTCCTTAAATTAAAATGAATCGGTAAAATTCGAAAGCATCACTAGCCCATCACTAGAGTGTCACGTGGTTTCGTGAGAAAGAAACAGTATATTGCCATTTCCATTTGATGAAAAGGGGCATGCATACTTCACTACTTCTTATGGACCAGTGTAAAATGAACTCCGCGTGACAGAATGAAATTTATATGATAAATTTAACTTACCTGTGAAATGTTATTCCGTCGGTTGTGTAATTAGACGTTCGGGATTTTTTCCAATACCACTTCACACAGCAAGAACTTATTTCTGTCGCAAAATCAATTTTAATTTATTGGTTGTTTGACGCACGTATAGATCGCGTACCTGGTCGATACTGACAATATGGCGCGGGGTAGCGGGGGGTTATCATTGCTAGAGCATATATGCGTGGTCTCCCTATAGGCTCTATCTATAGGAGGTTATCTGTGGTACAATTATTGTAATCTTTTGCGATGTTTCGATTATTTTTTCATATCGTGTTTTATTTCGGTTGTGAATTGATGAATTTTATCTATTTCTGTCAATTTACGGTATCATCTGAATCGAAACCAATGAGTTGACCATAATACTAGTTTTTAATTATCTAAATCATAATTCTAAATGTTATCCAAAAAAGGTCTCCCAAATGAAACGATTGAAGCCTTTCACATAATGGCGCGGCCTGCGGTGGCGTTCAGTAGTCAATTGGACGGCTAAAATAAGCAGTCTGTAAGATGGACTCGTCTCTTTCGAGTTCCTCACTGTGGTATACGGAGACAGCCAAACAATCTCTATCTCACTCGCACCTGTTTTTCCGGTCTTCCTCACGGGGGTCTATAATGGCGGAACGTTGTAGCTAAGTTATTAAACAAATAAAACAGTAATTAATTAATTTACGTGTTTAATTGAAGATACGACACTCACCTTCGGTGCGAAACTGGAACCAAATCGTCCATCTATTGCCTAATTTCTAGTCTCTACAACAACGTAGGTACTATTATTTACATGTTCGTGTGACCAGCTGACGGACTTTCCATCGCTGTATAGTCAGCTGACGATTTTACTTCGTCAAGATATTGGATTAACTATCATTTGATGATAAAATTACATAATTGCACGTAGAACCCATGGCCGTTGGGGCGGAAAGGTTCTCGAGTGGCGACCACGTACCGGAAGGCGCGGCGTGGGTAAACCGCCCACAAGGTGGACTGATGACCTGGTAAAGGTCGCGGGAGGCCGCTGGATGCGGGTGGCGCAGGATCGGTCATTGTGGCACTCTTTGGGGAGGCCTATGTCCAGCAGTGGACGTCTTTCGGCTGATATGATGATGACGATGTTGATGATGATGATAGTGGTGCTAAAATAAATTGGGAGGAGATTACGTTTTTTTACGTGTTTGAGAGGCTGGTCATCCCAGGCGCAGCTGACGTCCTCGGGGCTTCATGATACAACTTTCTTAAGCTTCTCACAAACAGTCGACTGGGGGGAAGTGACTGACGAAAAATTGCACGTAGCTCGTGTCCTAATGTCTTAGGTCGCATGTCGGTAGGCGACTGATAGCGTACGGATTAACGCGACCAAGGCGAGGCGACCGACGACGCAAGCTCACAATTCATGCTGCAGATATCGCACACATATGGTATGAAACCATACGGCTGCGATTTCCGCAAGGCGTTCAGGCGGCGTCGCGTGACGATACTGCCTCAGGAGCTCACTGGTGGTCGCGCGACCCGGTCGCTTGCATCCGTCAGTGTTACATAGTAATCCATACAAAACAGTGGGTCGCGGTCGCCAAGAACCGAATGCTACCTTTACTATAGTTTAGAAGTTTTATGTATAACTAGAATGACATTTTGTATGATATCCCTGCAGTTGCTGGTGGAACTAATAACCCGCGAAATGAACGCGAGCACCGGCACGCTGACGGCGCCGCTGTTCTCGGCGGTGCGCGAGGTGCGCGCGCGCTCCTACCACAACGTGCTCATCAAGCCGCACAAGCTCGCCAAGTAAGCGGAACAGAGAGATTTCAGCGTACAGCAAAACAGTCAATCTGGGGGCACGGGAGTGCCTCCGCCAAGACCAGTAAAAGACCAAAAAAGCCACGGACGTACTATGATTTTCTCGAAGCCATTTGAGCCATTTTCTACCCCCTGTAACTTTGTTGTGGAAAAAACTAGAAGCCTAAATTTATATATCATATAGCTGTATATTTATAAATTACATTAAATTCGAACCAGTAGTTTAAGAATTATTACTGAGATCAAAAATTGTAAAAAATAGGCTAAGTCTCGAAAAGGAACTCTTCCACCGTAAAAAGTTGTGAGATATTAGTATTATAAGACCTGTCGTCATGTATGGAGCGGAATGTTGGGCCGCAAAGATGACTGATGAAACGAGATTGCATGTTACGGAGATGAGAATGTTGAGATGGATGTGTGGCGTGACGAGATTGGATCGTATAAGGAATGAGTATATAAGAGGAAGCCTGAAAGTAGCACCGATTACTGAAAAGCTGAGAGCAAATCTTCTACGGTGGTATGGACATGTTATGCGGAGGGATGATAGTCATGTTACTACAAGGGCAATACGTATGAATGTAGAGGGATGTAAGAGAAGAGGTAGACCAAGGAAAAGGATGGACTGCGTGAGAGACGATATCAACAGGAAAGATGTGTGTGACGAGTTGACGGGCGATAGAGAGGTATGGAAGAATAAAACATGCTGCGCCGACCACAAGTAAATGGGATAAGGACAAGCGAATGGTGATGCAATGATATATTGTAGTTGTTTTCTTTATAATAGGCTTCGAAGCATCACGTTTCGGGCGCGGCGAGACGAGAGATATTATATTTCATACATACTCTCAAAGCGACCTTCTTTTGTTTCAGTATCAATTTGTTTTAATCCGTGACCCAACATCGTGGCGTTCTGCCACTAAACTTGGCAAAAATTAAAAAAATCGTGCGTTCAAGCCTCAGTTGTGTATACAGCAGCGCGAATAATCTTTCCACAAAAAAATGCAAAAATGTGACTAAAAAATGTGTGCAGTTAAAGATACACTGTCAAGTTTAGGGTTAAAAAAACTTGGGGTTTTTTTATTTCATTGCATGTTTGAGAAAAGCACAGACTTAGGTTTACTCTCTCTACGATTAAAGGGCTAAATGATGCCAGATGTCTCGTACTGTTGTCACATGACGTAAATATACCACCCATACAAACATAGACCAGAACTGAAGGATTTTCAAATTTTTGGCCAATATTTTTATTTTATTCTTGCTCAGCACAGCTTTCTCGACCTGCTGCCATGCGTTTTATCACGTTGTCATGTGAAGTAGGTGTATTGGGAGTGGGCTTACGGTCTATATCGAATGTCTCTTGCTTCCAGGGATGTCCGCATGAACATTCTGCTGGAGCCCTACATCTCGCCGCGGCAGAAGGCGGGCATAGTGCACGAGCTCACTCTCGACGAGCTCAAGGCCTTCAGCGAGCAGCTGCTCAGCAAGTTCTACTTGCAGGTATGACTTGGAGAACAACAGAACAAAAGATTATTCAAAAAACCTCTCTGCTGTTTTCAAATTTTTTAGCCTGTCGCTCAAACAATAGGCTGGTGACCTAAGGTTTTTTTACGATGCCATTCGAAACAGTTTTTGGAGGGGAACAAATGTTTGTATGCGCGCTACTACAATTAAAGAACATAAATACCCAGGTCCGTCTTCGACTTCAACCGAAACGCTTCACTAATTGACGTAAAAGTATGACGTCACACTTTGCAATTTGTACTTAACGTTGTATGGAAAATCAAGTAAATTGCTGTTTCCGTCGCGTATCCATTCTATCATTCTATAAAAGCATAAGGATTCTATTGGTAGCTTTAAATTTACTCTTGGACAATAAAATAAATGCATATTTTCCTAAACTTTCAAGGTCCATATGTTTTTATGATAATAATTATATTTTGTAAATTATACTTTATTACAATAATTTGATCCATTTAGCATTATCGTTTATTATTATTATGTCATAATCCATCAAGCCGTTGGACTGTAGCCTATGAAAAATAATTTATTTGTCCACGTACATACAAAAGCTCGAATAACATAACCCTCATTCAGGGAGAGTCGGGTAAAAAGCCAGTTCAAGCCTCGTGCGGGCCAGCAGCAATTAGCAAACAAACCCTGCAAGAAAAATTTCATGTATATAAAAAATGCCTGCAAGAAAAATTGAAAAAGAGCACCAAAAAATATGAATCTTATAATTTAAGTAAAGAGTACATACATTCTAAGTGAGTTAGTCTATAGATAAATTTACGACAATCATCCAGTTTCACTGCAACTATTTTAATCCTTATAAAGATCAACAGAAACGGGCAAATTTTTCAACTTGTCTAAACAGTGAATTGATAAAAGCCATACTGCTAGTTAGAAAAAAATATTAGTTAGTTAAATAATTTATTGAATCAGGCGTTACTTTGCGGAAGTCCATGATATATTACGAGAACAATATTTCTTTGCTATTCCGCTAAAAAAACGTGCTGGTCTATCAGTGAAGATAAGATGCAACTATTTGCGTATAAACATGCAAAAAATTACAGCAAACCACCACCAATATTGACAAAAACCTCGACACGTGTTTCGCCTCTCTACGAGGCATCATCAGGAGATGCTGGCAGGAGATGTTGCTTGCGCCACGTCCACTGAGCAAATGAGCCGCCCGGAGCCGTCCGCCATATTTATATTCTGTCCCCCCATACTACCATTCATGCGTGAAAGAGATGGAAGAACACGTAGTAACGGTGATGACGCAACATTCAATTGTTCGTTAATAATAACGCCTCTATTGTTGTACCTAATTATTTCTAGTTGTTCTAGAACACTTAAACGCAATCCTTTTTCGCAAACATGCAAGATGTTGTAAGAATGATTGTCAGACAACGCATGGTTATTCTCCAATAAATGTTTTGCAAAATTAGACTTGTCCGGGTGATTATGCCGGTACGACGCAACATGTTCTTTATACCTAGTGCTAAAACTACGGCCTGTTTGTCCCACATAAACTTTATTGCAATTGTCACAGCCAAGCTTATAGACTCCCGACTTTTTTGCGCTTTCCACTTTCTCCTTGCCATTGCACAGTCTAAAGCGCAAGCTGTTATTCGTTTTGCCTAAACAGTGAATTGATAAAAGCCATACTGCTAGTTAGAAAAAAATATTAGTTAGTTAAATAATTTATTGAATCAGGCGTTACTTTGCGGAAGTCCATGATATATTACGAGAACAATATTTCTTTGCTATTCCGCTAAAAAAACGTGCTGGTCTATCAGTGAAGATAAGATGCAACTATTTGCGTATAAACATGCAAAAAATTACAGCAAACCACCACCAATATTGACAAAAACCTCGACACGTGTTTCGCCTCTCTACGAGGCATCATCAGGAGATGCTGGCAGGAGATGTTGCTTGCGCCACGTCCACTGAGCAAATGAGCCGCCCGGAGCCGTCCGCCATATTTATATTCTGTCCCCCCATACTACCATTCATGCGTGAAAGAGATGGAAGAACACGTAGTAACGGTGATGACGCAACATTCAATTGTTCGTTAATAATAACGCCTCTATTGTTGTACCTAATTATTTCTAGTTGTTCTAGAACACTTAAACGCAATCCTTTTTCGCAAACATGCAAGATGTTGTAAGAATGATTGTCAGACAACGCATGGTTATTCTCCAATAAATGTTTTGCAAAATTAGACTTGTCCGGGTGATTATGCCGGTACGACGCAACATGTTCTTTATACCTAGTGCTAAAACTACGGCCTGTTTGTCCCACATAAACTTTATTGCAATTGTCACAGCCAAGCTTATAGACTCCCGACTTTTTTGCGCTTTCCACTTTCTCCTTGCCATTGCACAGTCTAAAGCGCAAGGTGTTATTCGTTTTGAAAGCCAGGACATCAACAACAAGCATCCTAAAATCAAGTTTAAGAAGGAATTAGAACAGAATAACTCACTGAATTTCTTGGATTTAACGATTACTAAGGTAGATAACAAACATCAATTCCAAATTTACCGTAAGCCTACGCATACAGATACAGTTATCCCGGCTTCTTCCACTCATCCATGGCAACATAAGTTAGCTGCTTTTCATTGTTATGCACATAGGTTATTGACAGTGCCTCTTTCTGATGATCATTATAAAATGGAATTAAGTAATATATACCATTTGGCAATTTCAAACGGTTACAGCAAGTCTCACGTGGATGGTATTATTGGGAAAAAACGGGCTAGAATGACAAACAATCTTCTGTACGCTGCACGATCTTTGGACCCACCTAAAAAGTACAAAGCAAGCATAACTTATGTTGGCAAGTTGTCTGATAAGATCTACAACATTTTAAAGTCTAACGACATAAACGTGGCTTTCAAAACGAATAACACCTTGCGCTTTAGACTGTGCAATGGCAAGGAGAAAGTGGAAAGCGCAAAAAAGTCGGGAGTCTATAAGCTTGGCTGTGACAATTGCAATAAAGTTTATGTGGGACAAACAGGCCGTAGTTTTAGCACTAGGTATAAAGAACATGTTGCGTCGTACCGGCATAATCACCCGGACAAGTCTAATTTTGCAAAACATTTATTGGAGAATAACCATGCGTTGTCTGACAATCATTCTTACAACATCTTGCATGTTTGCGAAAAAGGATTGCGTTTAAGTGTTCTAGAACAACTAGAAATAATTAGGTACAACAATAGAGGCGTTATTATTAACGAACAATTGAATGTTGCGTCATCACCGTTACTACGTGTTCTTCCATCTCTTTCACGCATGAATGGTAGTATGGGGGGACAGAATATAAATATGGCGGACGGCTCCGGGCGGCTCATTTGCTCAGTGGACGTGGCGCAAGCAACATCTCCTGCCAGCATCTCCTGATGATGCCTCGTAGAGAGGCGAAACACGTGTCGAGGTTTTTGTCAATATTGGTGGTGGTTTGCTGTAATTTTTTGCATGTTTATACGCAAATAGTTGCATCTTATCTTCACTGATAGACCAGCACGTTTTTTTAGCGGAATAGCAAAGAAATATTGTTCTCGTTAGTTAGTTATCTGGAATATCACAACATTTTTGCCGCCTACAAACCTTTTAAAAGGTTTCATCCTTATCAAAGAAATGTAAAGCATTCCAAATTGGAACTGAGTTGCATTTTTTTTTGTTTCGTTCGATTTTAAAACATACCTATTTTTATTATATTGTCTATTGCAGTTGATTACAATTTAATTGTTTTTTTTTTCTTGCGGCTCGGTTCCAGGATAAAGTAAATGACGATATCCAGAATTACCTGGTATATTTTTAATTGAGCACTGTATATTATGTAAGCTATATGACTTTTGTGGTTTAAACAGGTGTTAGTACAAGGCAACATGGAATGGGACCGAGCCATTCGGATATCAGAGAATGTTCTGTCCACCCTCCAATGGGAGGGGCTTGCCGAGGACGAGCTTCCTAATGTGAGTACATGTCAGTTGTGATGTATGTGTGCTCATAGCATGAAGGTTTTCGTACATTGGCTTTGAGTGAGCATCTCTGTAATCATCATACAAAATCGATAGTAGCACTTAAGTAAATATTCACTTCCGAACGCCTTAATGACAGGAAGAACAAGTGAAATCAAAAGATTATGTGAAATAGAATTTTCTTGTCACACTTATGGTCCTCGCGCTGGTCATTGTTCCCGCTGCCGTGATGTTGCCCTCTCTGGCCACGCTGCTCTACCCACGCGACGCTCCGCAATAGGTTACTAGCGTTAATGCCGCTCCTTTGACTCGCGCCCAAAACACAGACAAAACAGGGAGCGGTGCATGACGAGAAGCAAGACCAGCGGCATGAAGAGTAACGTTGCCACACCATGTCTCTATCTCCTTCCCTCGCTGTTTCGCACCTCGACGAGTGTGGCGGGAGTATAACGTGACGTGTTCCAGTTGCAAGTGCACCAGCTGCCTCGCGGCGAGAAGAAGGTGCGCGTGATGAGCCTCAACCCGAGCTCTACCAACAGCATCGTGACCAACTACTACCAGGGCGGCGCCACCACGCGCGCTGACACCGCCACTCTTGAAGTTCTCATGGTGAGTCATCACAGTTGCAAGTACACCAGCTGACATCGACAAAGAGGGAGGGCTTGGGAAGGGGTATTATATGCCTAATCAAACAGTGATCTAAGCGAGCAGGCGATGACGCCGACAACGGTGACAACGGAGACACTGGCAACACCAGCGCTGCTCGCGTACTGGTTAGGATGGTGGTGGTTGGCCTACTCGTAGTCGATGACGCCACAGCGCTCGGTATCTGCGTACACTAGCGCTGACTTGCGAGGCGTCCTGGTGGGCTTAGGGACTTCGTATTGTTCATTCAGACGGCGACAAAAATAGCTAGTTTTGTTCCATCATTTAGAGACGTACTTCCGTATTCATAAACGTCCTACAAGCCTGTTTTAACTAAAATGCCGTTAAAATTCGTTCGAAAGAAAGGGACAAAGCACATTTTATTTAGCAGAGGCATTTAAAATTTTATGAATAAGGGGGTTAGTCGCGTATAATTAACTTTTTTATTTACCTCACTGAGGTCTCCCGACGTTTCGGATGTGTCGCAACATCCATGTTCACGGGATAACTGGCTTGAGCGGGCATCAACATCTTCTTGCTGCGCGGGTTTACCGAACTACCCGCATTTGGTCTTTATTAACCACCTATACACTAGGGTTGTCACCCGCCCGACACAACACTAATTAAGTCCGGTGATATAACGGACGATTTTTTTGACGCTGGCATTGACTTATGATCGGATTCCACGAAGATGAAATTACGATGTTTTCTGATTTCAATGGCTTGACGTATTTTTCTAGTATGGAAATGACATTCCGTATACAGGACTTTCGGTTTATGGAGCTCAATCCAGTGGTTTGGTCCTGACTCCAACAAAATATACGCGTTTAAGTCCCGTTTAGTAAAAATAATGTGTGAGAATCGTGAGGGTTTAAATCAATATCATTTACAGACTTGTTTAACCTCTATAGAATATTGTCTACATACCAAAAAATCCACAAGCTAATGGATTACTATCCCTTTTAGACTCTTCACACGTTTCAGACATAGGCGTGTGTTGTTTGATGGGGGATGACAGCAAAGCGTCATTGGTGCAACTTTACGTTTTTCCAGTAAAGTACGATTCTCATAACCGAGACTTGTTTATGAGGATGCCGATATAAAATGATACAAACATATGTGTCGCTTCACTTCAAACTCTGATAAAAATACTCTAACTACTACTACTAACTCTTGGGAAAAGTCATGTGTCAAAGCGGACCCCAGGCTCTTTTAGGGGCACAACCGGGAATAGCCCTAGGAGGATGATGAATGGTGAATTGGATTTACCCGAGTTGACAGTTAAGCGACACATAAATGAACGATTTAGGTCCTGAGCCCCTAGCACTATAGGTTTTATCATCACGGTTTACGTGACGTTTCAGTACATTTTCGCCGTAAAACGTGACGATAAAACGTATCGTGCTAGCTGGAGTTCCGATCGACGTCTGACGCAACGCACACGCTGACGCGATCAATACGTCGGTAATGGACGGCGACGTTTCCGTCGTTGCTCGCGGGTGGTCATTTCAGGAAATCCGACACCTTCACGATGTTTTTCCCAACATTGGTGTTTATAAATATTATTTTTATGATTCTTGTTATTTTTGTCGCATTTTTTTTAAGTCATCTTTTTGTATGTAGATGGTGATGGAGGAGCCAGTGTTCGACGTGCTCCGCACCAAGGAGCAGCTCGGCTACAGCGTGTTCAGCATGATGCGGTACACCTTCGGGGTGCTCGGGGTCAGCGTCACCGTCAACACGCAGGCCGACAAGTTCAGGTACCACACCAAACTATCTGGGATACTACAGCCCACACAAAATATCTTACAGATTCTTACCACCAAATACTGAACCGATTTTGATGAATGAGCGCCAATCTTTTCGAAAAATTCTGCGGGTGTCATAGGCTGCCTTTTGTATTAAAAAAAAAACCGTTTTTCAGTTAGTTTTCCGTAGTTGGTTTTTTTTTTATGCTTGTTACACTGTATGTTTGTTTCCCAGCGTCTCGCACGTGGACAGCCGCGTGGAAGCGTTCCTGAAGAAGTTTTCCCGTGACGTGCGCCGGCTCGGGGACAAGACGCTGCAGGCCACCAAGTCCTCGCTGGTGCAGCTCAAGCACACCACCGACTACGAGCTCAAGGAGGAGGTCAGTCACCCCGCCGTCCCTCCCTTGTTACACCTAACTATTGGCCACCAAGTCCTCGCTGGTGCAGCTCAAGCACACCACCGACTACAAGCTCAAGGAGGAGGTCAGTCACCCCGCCGTCCCTCCCTTGTTACACCTAACTATTGGCCACCAAGTCCTCGCTGGTGCAGCTCAAGCACACCACCGACTACGAGCTCAAGGAGGAGGTCAGTCACCCCGCCGTCCCTCCCTTGTTACACCTAACTATTGGCCACCAAGTCCTCGCTGGTGCAGCTCAAGCACACCACCGACTACAAGCTCAAGGAGGAGGTCAGTCACCCCGCCGTCCCTCCCTTGTTACACCTAACTATTGGCCACCAAGTCCTCGCTGGTGCAGCTCAAGCACACCACCGACTACGAGCTCAAGGAGGAGGTCAGTCACCCCGCCGTCCCTCCCTTGTTACACCTAACTATTGGCCACCAAGTCCTCGCTGGTGCAGCTCAAGCACACCACCGACTACGAGCTCAAGGAGGAGGTCAGTCACCCCGCCGTCCCTCCCTTGTTACACCTAACTATTGGCCACCAAGTCCTCGCTGGTGCAGCTCAAGCACACCACCGACTACGAGCTCAAGGAGGAGGTCAGTCACCCCGCCGTCCCTCCCTTGTTACACCTAACTATTGGCCACCAAGTCCTCGCTGGTGCAGCTCAAGCACACCACCGACTACGAGCTCAAGGAGGAGGTCAGTCACCCCGCCAAGCCAACAACTTGCTTAGAACCGCGACCAAATTGCATCACACGCGAGTTTTTCAGTAGCCAGCCTGACCAGCACAGACACGGTTTCCAATGTAAAGAACCTCTGTTCCAAGCATCCAAAGGCTACGATGACCGCTTACCATCAGGCGGGCCGTACGCTTGTTAGCCACCGACGTTGTACTCATAATAACATCTGCCACCCACCGTAGAAGAAAAATCATCAATTTTTGAATCAACTACATATAATAGGAAATACGTATAATTGACTTTGTCCCGGGTCAGAATTTCACCACCCCCTTTCTTCCCGTGGGTAAAAAATCGACTAAGGGAGCAGGGTTGAAGTTTACTGTGGGCGATGGGCTAGCAACCTCTATTACTGCGATGTCTATGTATAATTAAGTTAGTTTTTTCTTTAAAAAACAAATCTAACTCTGTTTAAATTTAGAACGGTATAAAAGTGAGGAAGTCTATAATTGGCTTTTTAAGGGAATATAAGCAGGAACTCGTGGCAACTAACTTCAAATTCGCTTAGTTCGTAATCAACAAGATTAATTAAATGATTTAACAAAATGTTCGGTATTATTTCAGGTTGAAAGAAATTGGAGGGAAATTGTGAGCGGGGAATACCAATTCCAAAGACTTTTCATGGAGGTAACAATATTATATATTATCCTATATTCAATATGGTTCAGTGTCATGGCTCCCAGGGGAGTTGGCGGGTTTTAAGACATATCGACGGAGCGGAATTCTCATACCAGAAATCAAACTTCAAGAGAGTTTTATCATCTATTCCAGTTATCGATGTTATCGAATCTTTTCGCGTGTTTCGACTTTTAACATTATTCTGTAACACTTTACCTCTTTGATATAAAGCGGCTTGCATCTCCATGTTGAAATAAATCACGCTAACGTCACATATGACATTTATGTCGCTTGAGTTTTCATAAGTAATTCCGGTGTATTACTATATCTTTTTCTGTTTTATTATTATATTTTTTTACCTATGTACGCAAAGGTCAAATTTAACCCACGCGTTGCCAAGGCGCCAATATTTCATATGAGTGATTAGATCAGTTCCCCAAACGCGTTAGTTCCGCGTAGCAGAATTTCCATTCGCGTTTGCCCCCACTCGAGTTTGTTTTCGTTCATTTATGTCACCATTGGCATAGTTCCCCAAACGCGTTAGTTCCGAGTACCACCATTTCCAGTCGCTTTTTTCCCCCCTCGAGTTTGTTGTCGTTCATTTATGTCACCGTTGGCATACTTCCCCAAACGCGTTAGTTGATATGATAGACTGATTGTTTTCCAGTCGCGTTTTTTACTATAGGTATACTTTTTTTTTCAATCACACGCATTAATGCCATATATGCGCAAAACGACACATAGCCAAAACCGTTTTTGAACTGAGCATAACCAGAACCCTGATTCTACTCCAAGGCAGGTCGGTGTAGGTACGACGACGAGCGAAGCGAGGAGGAGTGTTAGGTGAACCGCGACCCTAAAGCGCGCAAGCCGAGCGAGCGAAGCGAGCGTGCCGCGGTAGCGGCCGGCGAAGCGCCAGAACCGACTTTATGGGAAAAAAAATCCGTAAAGTCGGTTCTGGCGCTAAGTACGGATAAGTACGCTAATAGGAAATTATGACACTGGCATTATTTATGAATGATAAAAAAGGAGAATGGGTAAAAGTTCGAGTGAGGAAAAAAGCGACTGGAAATGGTGGTACTCGGAACTAACGCGTTTGGGGAACTATGCCAATGGTGACATAAATGAACGAAAACAAACTCGAGTGGGGGCAAACGCGAATGGAAATTCTGCTACGCGGAACTAACGCGTTTGGGGAACTGATCTAGCTACTCTTTCATATATGTAGTTAGGACGCGATATCACGTCAACGGCGACCAATGTGTTAATGGGGTATTTGACAACAGTGAAAATAAATTGTTTTTTCACTTGCAACAGATAAACATTAAGAAAATACTCGGAAATAGTAAATAAATAAATACTAATCTTTCATTTATGTTTGCTATTATAAGATTTTTAAATTCTTAAATGCTAACTATGAGGACATTGTTTGATTGTGACGTCACAAGCAAGTAATCCCTACAAATTCCATACTAAAGGGGCGTTTTTGACGTTTAATAAAAAGAAGCTGTGTTGACTTTTGTCAAATAAAGTATTACCTAAAATATGTCGTGCTAAGTGACAATTATTTATCAATAATCGATAAAACAACGTTAAATCCCTCTTGAATTTTGATTTCTGCCATGCGAATTCCGCTTCTTATATCAGGCAAAATGTAGTACATTTTTAGTATGGACTAGTGACATATGTACTTAAAATAATCCCGTAATGTTTGTGTAGGCGGAGGCCATTGAGAAGATCAAGTTGTCGGACCTGCGGACCTGGGTGGAAGACCACTTCTCCACGGGGAACAAGTCCAAGTTTAGGAAGCTCTCCGTGCAGGTAACTAAACTAAACTAAACTAGCTTTATTTAACCTCATAATACACCAGATACATGTTGAATTATACGGCCGTATTCATAAACGTCCTATAAGCCTGTTTTAACTAAAATGGAGTGAAAATTCGTTTGTCCTTATCTGTCACTTAGACATTTGTGTTCGTAAGAAAGGGACAAAGCACATTTTATTTAGCAGAGGCATATTAAGTTTTATGAATAAGGGGGTAAATCTATTATAATTTAGTACCTTTAAATATATTATTATAAGGGGATAATATAGGGGGAAGTATCTATTATTTCTTAGTGACACGAGTCGCCCAGTCGTTTACTCGTTTTCGTTTACCTATTTACCGCGGAATTGGACCCGAACGGCGGAATTGAAACTTTAATAAATAATATAATTGGGTTTAAATGAAGTAAAAGGAGGATGAGGGATTGAGGAGGGAGGAGGATGCAGCAGATACAAAAAATGTAAAAGTTCGGGTTTTATACCCTGACTCATATGTGAGTCGACGGGAGAGAAAGGGTCTTCCCTATCGAAAATATCGTTACTCGGAAAATCTGTTTAAATATCGCTCCATCACGATGACGCATGATTCAATTCCACTCACGATGACTATGTTCGGGCAGTGCTACCTAGATGCCCCATGGGAATTTAGAATTATACTTACACCTTGCGCGCCGCTAGCGGCGATTCAGCCAGTCGGTTGGCACACGCGCTCACGGCCGGACGCTGCTTACGCGCACAATAAAGGTTGTGACCAATTATTAAAAAAAATACTTCTCTGTAAATCCTTTCCGTTCGAATACTTACTGAAATTTTTCATCAGATTCAAAATTTTCACCACTCTTAAATGTAATATCACATTAAGGGGCTACCCGAGGTTTTCATCGATTTTTGACAAGTTTTGAATCGTATCTACTACTTATGCACTACAGATAGAATCATAAATCAAACGGCTATCGGTTCTTCAATCTTTTATCTCCATTTTGACAGACCGGATTTTGAAACAAATTAATACTTAATTTTGTATGATTTTTTTAAACATTGTCTAAAAAAACACTTATTTCGCATCTCTATTGACGTGAAAGATCTAACATATACGAAATCTACAAATTTGGGTTCGTCTATGACGTCTCTAAAAACTGGCAGAGGGTTTTAATTTTAAACCAATTAACACAACAGTTATGGCCAGAAAACCAGTTTTTTGGCCTAAAATTGTTCAACTTTGATGCCAAATATCTGGAAAACAATGAAGTTTGAAGTAAATATGGGATACTATATTGCTTAAAGCCGTTGTTGTTAATATAATAAGCTACAAAAAACATTAGAAAACTAAGGGATTCAGATCGAAGGTCATTGGCGTATGGGAGCCTCTTAAGGTAAAACAATTGTAGACACATCATAATTAAAATTATTTACTAAGATTATTTCCAAACATAAAACCGTTTTGTTATTTCGCTCAATTATTTATTATAAAATCATTTCCAAGCTGTGTCAACCCTAACGTCGATTGGCCGGCAACCACCCGCGCGTTCAAAGGCGCTCCGTTGTTAAATTTTGTAGGCATGCCAACCAACCAACAGGCAATTAAAAAAAATCGTGGTCCAATCGATTGGACCACTTGGTCTAAGGGACTTTTACCGGGGGGTTTTGGGTGTGTAATGATGGGTATAAAAATAAATAATAATATTTCATTCGCTATAACAACCTTTGATATATTTTCAAGGTATATAATCCCTCATTGTAAGTATATAACAAACGTTGGTTATAATTTCAAAATATATATGTTTATTTTGTGTAACTATCATCGGGTATAACATATACAAGTTATATATAAAATCAAGCAGAATAATATTTATTATCAAAGGAAAACGTAACAAACATAACGGTTTGTAAATTGTACTATGTAAGTATATATTAGGTATTAAGAAAGTATTCGGTTCTGGCGCTTCGCCGGCCGCTGCCGCGGCACGCTCGCTCGGTTCGCGCGCTGTAGGGTCGCAGTTTAACCTAACACTCCTCCTCGCTTCGCTCGCTTTAGGGTCGCAGTTTAACCTAACACTCCTCCTCGCTTCGCTCGCTCTAGGGTCGCAGTTTAACCTAACACTCCTCCTCGCTTCGCTCGCGCTAGGGTCGCAGTTTAACCTAACACTCCTCCTCGCTTCGCTCGTCGTCGCACCTACACCGACCTGCCTTAGAGTCTACCAAAAAATATTATGCTAACTGTGTATTACAAGAAATTAGCATAAATATAATTTGTTCATTATAGGAAATATGCATTATATGTAAAGTATGTTATATTAAATGTTATTACATCAAATCATCATTATATAAAATGATAATTATATCGTATGTAAATAATATATGTTGTTATATGACTCAAGAATTATATGAAGAGAGTGTTATTGTGACTAATATTATTTCAAAAAAAATTATAGGCATCGTTACGCACCCGGGGGGAGTTTTGAGTGAAGGAAAACATCGTGAGAAAACCGATGTAATCCCAATAAAGTCGAGTTTTCCCTGGGTTGGAAGGTCAGGTAGCAGTTGCTTTCGTTAAACTAGTGCCTATGCCAAATCTTATGATTAAGTGCTAAAGCGGACCGCGGGCTTCATGAGGGCACAGCAGGGAATAGCGCTAGGAGAATAAACATATGGTCGTGTAGTACCCATAACACAAGCCTTGTTGAGCTCCATAGGAGCTGGTTCGATTTAGTGCCGGTTAATGTACGGCCCGATAATACGCGTCTAACTATCTTTCCCTCTCTCTTTTTGCATGAGTTAAAAAGAGACAGAGATATATAGTGGACGCCAATTATTGGGCCGTACATTAGCCGGCATCTTCCATTTGTGTAAGATTGTCCCCTTAAGCCTGCTGTACACACTGGGCCAACGTAGGCGCGGAGCAGAATGCAGCTATGCGTTAGAGGAAGAGGGCTGTATTTCGTTCTCATGAGTTTGCATAGCTGCATCCTGCTCACGCGCCAACGTTGGCCCAATGTGTACAGCAGGCTTAATATGTATTATTTGTTTAGATCGTCGGTCACAAGTCGGCCTCGGCCGGCAACGCGCAGGCGCAGGCCGGCGGCTACAACCTCACCTACCTCGCGGCGGCCGCGCCGGCCGACAGCGACCGCGACAGCGACGGCGACCGCGCCGAGGACGCGGCCGCCTTCGTGCGCGACATAACCGCCTTCAAGGAACACCTGCCGCTCATCAAGGTGCCGCAGGTACAACTGCCCGCGTGTTAACTCCTGTGCTATTCTGCGAGCCTGGTACATTACTGAACAATTTCATCGTTTCGACCTACAGGATAACCTTTATTTAAGAAATTACTGTTTTCCCATTTTCAAATTAGAATATCGAAGTTCGTATATCGTATCGTATCGTATCGGTATCTCTGCCGCTCGTTTATTAGTGCGGCAGAGACGGAAATATCCGAACTTACATCCAATCCCAAAAACAGCACTCATAACCGAGCGACAGAGATGGAGACAATATTAAAAATCGAATATCGAACTTCGCTATTCGATTTTTAATATTGTCGCCTGCACGTCTAGCACAACTTGCTGAAAAGTCGCTTCGCGCGCGACTGCGCGTCTCCTGTCTCACTCGCACCATGCAAATTAGAAAGAGGAGGGTAGATCTTTCTCAACTCGCGTCGCGGCGCGGCCTCAGTTGTGCTTGACCCCCTGTTAAGAGGAAACACAATGGCCGTTTTTCCATAGAAACGTAGTCCCCTGTTTTCTCCCTGGATAATGGTAGTAGAGCAATTTTTTTTTCCATAAATCTATGGCTGCTATTGACATGTTCCTATGTTTTGCTTTTTTTCATCAATTTATTCTTAAAAGAGATATTGACCCTCAAAAACCTATAAAAAATGCCAGATTTTCCGCTGTGTTAAAACATCCAGAAAACAATTTTGACTAGATTATTAAAAAAATAAACATAGGAACACAGCCAAAACCTTTCTTTAATTATGAATAAAAAAAATTGTTAAATAGGTCAAGTTCAGTCAGGGGAGTAGGAAACGTTGATTTCATTTACTTTTATTAGGTATTTTCGGTCCAAGCTGCAGTTGTCTCTATCGCGCTCGCGCTCGCTTGATGAGGCACTGCGCGACAGCAATACATTTTACAAATACCTATTTCTCAATTATCTCAACCTTTGTGTTTCCTTAACTCTTTTGCGTTTCTGCGAACCTGGTACGTGACTATACAATTTGATCACTTCGACTCCTGTTTTGACAATATTTAAAACCGAATATCGAAGTAAGTGCGACATAATTATCCAAACTACAAATTTATTTTCGCTGTCTCATCCATCTCATCATACATAACCTAAGTATCGGGTGGCGTATGGCGTGTGAGCTTGTTTACAAACCATGAAGTACTAACCCAGTCTGTGCCGGCCGCCTACACAGGTGCTGAAAGACCAGCTACCTACACATTAACTCCTGCGCGATTCTGCGAGCCTAGTACCATCGCCAACACAGTTAACTGACCATCCTAGCACTTTGTGCATTGTAACAAGGTTAAATATAAGTGGTCAGTTAACTGTGTTGGCGTTTGTACAAGACTGGATCCATTCGGTATTGGAGATCACACTCTAGCTGATAAAATAAGGCCGACTGCTCAATTTCAATTAAATCGCGCCTCGCCTTACAGTGGCTTAAAATATACTAGGTATGTCGGGGCTGTTATTAATGAACAGCCCAGTCAATTGGCGACCGTGACAGGACTGTACCGAAGTTGTTTGCGCAACCAATTCTAACGGGACTCCGGCATCGAGCGGAATATTCCATAAGGGTGTGGTGCCTGTTATTAATGAACAGCCCAGCTGAGGGGTTTCGTCTCTTCAAGAAAACTCCTGCTTTCAATGATGAGTTTAATTAAATGTATGCGCGTATGGTGCCGTGGTCTAAAGCGGTGTGTGGCTCGCGGAGATGACCCGCGCTTGTGACGTCATTCTCCTCCGCCCTCACCCCTCTGTGCCTGGTTTACTAGCGGCCGCGTTAACAAGGTAGTTATACCGTTTACACTTGCTTTAGGGAATTTGTGTGCTCATTTACCCACTCTATATCTGAGCATCGGCCCCATCGAACAATCGTCGTCGTCTTCGTCGTCGTCGTCGTCTCGTCGTGAACAATGTTTACTACGTTGTTCACATAATTCTGACCCATGATTTTTTCACCGTAAACTGTATTGAAAAAAATCTTAGTGAACTCTCTCTTGATTTGACATTTATTCTTAAAATAAAATAGTTTGGTATAAATACTTCTACATCGACATGCGTATATGATACAGGGCTTTTATGGCTTAGGTAGGTACTGCATAAATGAAATATTTTGCAGATTTAGTACTTATTTATTTATGTATATAGATTGTGACTACTGTCTGTGACAGACTAATTTAGGATTATTATGTATCATGGCTCGTTGACTTTGTAAAAAACATTAGATTAAAGCTGTGTATATAAAAATAGCAAATACTTATACCAACTTTATTGTGCTAATATTGTAATTAAAGTTTTGTATTTAATTATATTGATTGCGTGCTGTTAATGATGGTGGAACAAATAAAACACATTTTGTTTGATTGAGTGGTTTTATTTACATATCACACCTTGGATGGTGTACGAAAATTGAACCAAGGAAATTGAAGTGACTCTTAACCCATCCTATGATTAGTGACGGGGCCGCTTGATTAGTACCTAATTATGACATCTGCATGTGCGGGGTTTAATATAAGATATAGTTTGTGGTAGTAGTTACACGCCATAATGTAATAGTTACTTTGTATTTGGGTATCTTTTTATAAGAATATTTTTTTTTACCATAACTTTAAATAAAAATTTACTTTTGATAGTGACTTCCGCACTAGGTACAGCCTGTATTGTGGGAAACATATCGAAAACGCGAGTTACAAATATTATGACGATAAAGAAATGTAAAACCTAAAACTATATTTTTGTTTAATATGTGGCATTAACGGATGGTTACGAAATTTTTACAAACCTAACGGTCAAAGCCAAAGCACAAAATTGTCAGGTTAGACGTGATATAATTTAAGTTAGGCTTAACCGTAGTAGAGATTAAAATTAAAATGCCCATAAAAAACCCGTCATCGTTTGTGTTTACTGCTAATCTGAGTGCTAGGACGCATGTGGGTAAGGACCAAATTATTGGCCAACTTAACTCACTGAATTAAATTTTCCATGTTTTTTTTTCCGTTGTGACACGAAAATTAACCATACATATGGTTAATTTTTGTGTCACAACGGAACTTTGTTCACTTCTTCTAACTACCGTCTAACCAGGCCAATAAACAAATTTGGCCCTCACCCAAGTATGTCTATGTGCGTTTAAACTATATTTGCTTCCTGACGCTCTAAACACACAACAAAATCGCGACAGCATATATCATGTTTGATGACGTCACTTGGTTCAACGTTCAGCTAGTCCACCACGGACACGGTCTAGAAGACGATCTCGATGCGTCCGTCCAGGTCCTGCATGGCGGCGCCCTGCTGCCGCAGGTACTGCTGCAGCATCACGTAGTCCAGCTGCAGGTGTTCCAGGTTCTCGCGGTTCTCGGACAACATCTGCGAACAATATCATACAGAGGGGCGTTTCACGAAGAGTAACGATATTACAAGAATACCTAAACTTGCAACACTGACACTCGCGCCCACTAACGACGGTAATAGGGGTGTAGGCACTAAATAAAATAATAAATTTTGTCGTATTTTCTCGAAGTGTAGGCAAATGGAGAAAAAAGCAACGCAAGAGTTTAAATAATAACATAGTTATAAGTGACCAAAGTTTTAAGAAGGGGTATGTTCTGTCCCTTTTTCGCAAACGCAACTTCATATGAAACGATGACGCTTGTAGTTTGTGACGTCACTAATAGACGGCAACGCGCCGTGCCCCATCGTGTTCGGAGCCGCCGTCGACGCGGGGCGCTCTGCGGCAGCCTCGCGGATTGTGACGTCACAAACTGTTTTCGTTTTCTCTCTCTAACAAGCAATATCAAAACGGTTGTAGCTTCGTAATTCTTTGTGATCTGAATGGAATTTTCGTCACTAGACATATTTTTTTGCCTTCTTTCTTTTGGAGTACCTAATAATAATAATAATTTTCGAGTCTACACCCGTATTTGACCATTGCTGCAAGTTTAGGTAGATTTGTAAAATTGTATCTTGGAGCTTCGATCGAAGGGAAGTTTAACAGAAGAATACTTAAGTTAGAAAGTATCTTGTTTGCTACGAGGTATATTTGTATAAAGATTTGTTTTTCTTTTAAAAGGGGATGATGTAGCAGTATCCGAACGCATTTAAAGAAAGTATGTTTAAGCTGTCCGTTTGGGCTACCACGGCCTCTCGTGCTCAAAGAGTGCCGGCCTCTTATCCCGCTACGCCTGTCTTAATAACGTCATCCGTCAATACTTAAGTTAGAAAGTATCTTGTTTGCTACGAGGTATATTTGTATAAAGATTTGTTTTTCTTTTAAAAGGGGATGATGTAGCAGTATCCGAACGCATTTAAAGAAAGTATGTTTAAGCTGTCCGTTTGGGCTACCACGGCCTCTCGTGCTCAAAGAGTGCCGGCCTCTTATCCCGCTACGCCTGTCTTAATGACGTCATCCGTCAATACTTAAGTTAGAAAGTATCTTGTTTGCTACGAGGTATATTTGTATAAAGATTTGTTTTTCTTTTAAAAGGGGATGATGTAGCAGTATCCGAACGCATTTAAAGAAAGTATGTTTAAGCTGTCCGTTTGGGCTACCACGGCCTCTCGTGCTCAAAGAGTGCCGGCCGCTTATCCCGCTACGCCTGTCTTAATGACGTCATCCGTCAATACTTAAGTTAGAAAGTATCTTGTTTGCTACGAGGTATATTTGTATAAAGATTTGTTTTTCTTTTAAAAGGGGATGATGTAGCAGTATCCGAACGCATTTAAATAAAGTATGTTTAAGCTGTCCGTTTGGGCTACCACGGCCTCTCGTGCTCAAAGAGTGCCGGCCGCTTATCCCGCTACGCCTGTCTTAATGACGTCATCCGTCAATACTTAAGTTAGAAAGTATCTTGTTTGCTACGAGGTATATTTGTATAAAGATTTGTTTTTCTTTTAAAAGGGGATGATGTAGCAGTATCCGAACGCATTTAAAGAAAGTATGTTTAAGCTGTCCGTTTGGGCTACCACGGCCTCTCGTGCTCAAAGAGTGCCGGCCGCTTATCCCGCTACGCCTGTCTTAATGACGTCATCCGTCAATACTTAAGTTAGAAAGTATCTTGTTTGCTACGAGGTATATTTGTATAAAGATTTGTTTTTCTTTTAAAAGGGGATGATGTAGCAGTATCCGAACGCATTTAAAGAAAGTATGTTTAAGCTGTCCGTTTGGGCTACCACGGCCTCTCGTGCTCAAAGAGTGCCGGCCGCTTATCCCGCTACGCCTGTCTTAATGACGTCATCCGTCAATACTTAAGTTAGAAAGTATCTTGTTTGCTACGAGGTATATGTTGACGACTTTATTACACTGTCGACAGAAACTAACGGCCGTATTCATAAACGTCCTACAAGCCTGTATTAACTAAAATGGCGTTAAAAATCGTTTGTCCTTATCTGTCACTTTGACATTTGTGTTCGTAAGAAAGGGACAAAGCACATTTTATGTAGCGGAGGCATTTTAAGTTTTATAAATAAGGGGGTAAGACATCAACCCTGGTCCTACCACTTATTCTAATACATCATCATCAGTCGTTCCCTCCATGCTGAGGATCGTGAGGTCCTATTCTTGATGACCAGACTTCTCCGAAGGCTCCTATAACCCGCTTTATATATGGCCTCATGCAGTTGCAAGAGTGCAGTGATTTGTGTGCTCCATCTAGCGGGTGGTCTGCCTCGAGGCCTCTGGGCCTCAACCTTTCCCGTCATAATAATCCTCTCCAGGCTATCCGCAGAACGTCGTGAGAGGTGTCCAAAGTAGTGTGTACGGTCTTGACATATTGTGTATAATCGACGATATGTGCAGCTCTTCGAGAATGGATTGGTATTGGTATACATACATACCAATATAACCTTAAATTTTAAGGAATAACGAAACTTTCTGGAATAACTGTCGTGTTTATCGTGTCGTCTGCCGGAGAAAAGTCAAGTTACCGTGTATCCGCCGCCGCCGTCCCCGATGTAGTTCTGCGTGAGCACGCGATAGGTGGCCTGCGGGTCGAGCGGCAGGTAGCGCGGCACCGCGCACTCGATGCAGCGCACCGCGGCCGACTGTACCCGCGACCCGACCGGCGCGGACGCGTTGTACACGTTGCGCATTCCTGGACATAATAAGTTTCTGTCAAACATTTCATTTTTGATACAAGCTTTTATTGCTGACTGTAGGTACTTTTCTGTATACCATCATCAACTACTCATTGAGACAATTCTAACGAGCCCAAACGCAACAGGGTTACGTCGGTTAAGCACTGAATTCCCATGGCCACCTTCTGTCTCCATCATCAGATCAGGTCGATGGTACAATAATATTGAATTGTTATCCACACTATGGTATACCCAAAATTTAAATAATCAAGTACACATGTAATAGTCTTGACACGCCTGTTTCGTCTTTCCTTGAAGACGGGTCTAGTTCCTGAGTCGTGGAAGTTTGCTAATGTGCAGCCTGTGCCCAAAAAGGGTAGTCGTGCTGACCCTTCCAACTATCGGCCTATCGCGATCACCTCCATACTCTGTAAGATTATGGAACGTGTATTGAACAACAAGCTCCTGGCATATCTGGAAGGTAACGATCTCCTTAGTGACCGGCAGTTCAGATTTCGCCGAAGCAGGTTCAACAGGGACCTTCTCATTTATGCCACTCACCTTTGGGGCGAAGCTGTTGAGAGACACGGTGAGGCAACCGCCGTGTCTCTTGACATTTCTAAGGCATTTATTTATTTATTTATTTATTTATTGATACATGGAAAACCAACAGCGCAACATATTTATAGACAAAATAATAAAACCATATAGCCAATTACAGGTTTGCCGATGCGCGGACCAGTTCTAATGAAATCCAATCCCTCTTATTAGGTATAAGTTTGAAACCAAACTTGAACTTCGGGTCCACAATTGAATCCAAGGCTAAAACTGCAGCCAGAAAACTTGGTGTCCTATTTAAGGTAAACAGGTGTTTCACACCCAAACAGCTTCTCACCCTGTATCAGGCTCAGTACTCCAGGCAAAATACGGTTTTGAAAAACATTAATTTATAATAGCGTTTTTTTTGTTGATTTCATTTGAATATGTTATTCTAAGATGATTTAGTCAAGAATCCGACAAACTTTCCGCCCGGAAGTAATTATGTAGATTTAAATGAAGCATGCATTATCTTTTTTTGTACGATTTATCTTGAATATTATAGAGCAAATGTAAATGAACCAAAATAAAGACAAAAACATTTATTAATATTTTTACTGACTTTTCAGAAGCCAGTTAACTTATCATTTTTTCGATGTCTGAAATTTTGTCGGATTTTGTCGCTGGGCAACTATTTAATTGATAATATATCCGTTACACATAAAAAATAAGCTATTATAAATTATTTCCAAAATTGACATTTTTTTCCATACAAGTTGTCAGTTCATTGCCTGGACTACAGGTTCGGTCGTGCATGGAATATTGGTGGCACCTATGGGACGGTTCCCATAGGTGGCAGCAGGTAGTTCATAGTCTCTCTCTGAGTGTGGACTGCCATACACCCCTATGGGGTGTATGGCAGTCCTCACTCACCCTTCCTACTCCCCTATGAACATTCTAATATTGCCAGGTAGTGAACACGATCTTCAACCGCCAACCACTGCCTGGTAAATGGCTCACCTCCGATCTGCAGCATGCGACCACTGTAGAAGTCTCCGGGCTCCATATACACGCCTACAGAGAACTCCAGGGCCTCCAGCAGATACTCTCCTTTCAGGTCGTACACCTGGACGTAGTTCTCGAACGGCATCGCCATCAGCAGACTTTCAGTCGTTACCTCTGGAGTAAAAATTGAGGGTAAGTTGTGATGGATGGAAAATTAGACACTGCGATGTGATGATGAATCAAAGTAAAAATAAAATTGTACACTTTACGTACATTCACGTCTTTATTCTCTAAAGGGCTACGCAGAGCAGATGAAACTTATGTTCCAGCGCCACTTTTAGCATAATCGTGGGTATAAAAGATCGAGAAAATGCGATATCGCAGTGACAGGTTGCTATCTCATTGACCAAAACAACCTTTAACCCTGCTGCTCCCCTTGTCTACTTTTACGACACCCACACGGGAAGAAAGGGGGTGGTGAAATTCTAACCCACACGGGGCCACTGAACACTGTCTTAAACAAATCCCAGTTAGCAAAAATATGGATGTAGACTCCAAATTTATTATTACTCCAAAAGAAAGAAGGCAAAAAATATACTTAGTGCCAAAACCCCATTTAGATATCTCAAAGAACTATGAAGCTACAACCGTTTTGATAATGCTTGTTAGAGAGAGAAAACTGAGTCTTCGCGGTCTCGTCTGATAATCGTTTCATATGAAGGTGCGTTTTGCTGAAAAGGGACAGAATATACGCCATCTTAAAACTTTGAAGACTTATAACTTTGTGATTATTTAATCCCCTGCTTTTTTTCTCCATTTGACATACGTATTTTTAATCCTTTTCCGGGAGAATTCAACTTTATTGGTTATTTAATTGGTGTCTACACAGCTATTACTTACCGCCGCGGTCGACGGCGTTGCGCAGGCCGCCGGCGTTGATCAAGCACACGTGCGCGTCGTGCCACGCGCCGCCCGCCGCGCGGCCCATCAGCTGCAACATATCACACCGATTAGGTTGTGTCGGTCTGGCTGACTAAGGGCGGGTTCCACCAACTTACGATTACAGACCGATCAACGAGAATATGGCGCCGGCGTAGCTGTCATTTCATATATTCAGAGCACAGACGCGTTGTAGCAGTGCCCAAGAGGCAACCGGATGGCTCGCGGTATTTGAGCTCCCGAAGTTCGAGCATGGCAGTCCGAGCATTGCTCGTCGATGAGGTTAAGCCAGTAGTTCGCGGTCAGTAGTAAACTATACAATTTTTGTATCGCAGTCTGTCAGAGGCTTTTAGAAGCGGAGACTCATGGACACGTGCATACTTCCAGTCCTCATCTACGGTGCACAGACTTGGTCTTTGACGTCATCTCAAAAGTCCGTAAGAAATAAATGATTGATTGATTGGTTTGCCAGCGATCCATGGAGCGCAGCATAGGAGTAAAATTGATAGATCGCATCCAGAACACCACGCTGCGCTCCAAAACTCACATAGTCGACGTTGCACAGAAGGCGGCCAAGTTGAAGTGGGACTGGGCTGGTCATGTCTGCCGTATGCCAAGTGAGCTGTGGGCCAAGATCACCACTGAGTGGCAGCCCGAAAGCTCCAAACGAGACGCGGCAGACCCCGTCGGCGATGGCGTGACGAGCTGGACTCCTTTTTAAAAGAATAGCCAGAGACTGCTCGAATTCGAGAGGGTTGGAAAAAGAGGGGACCCTTTGCCCAGCAGTTGGCTGGCTCACCTGCTGCAGGAAGCCGTCGCAGGCCCGCTGAGCAGCGTGAGCGCGCGGCCCAGCACCTCCATCATCTGCTGGAAGCTTCGTGTAGGACCTGCCGCCTCACCTGCTGCAGGAAGCCGTCGCAGGCCCAGCTGCCGAGGTTGCACTCGCGCGCGTAGCACGAGCGGCTGAGCGGCGTGAGCGCGCGTCCCAGCACCTCCTTGCCCACGCCGTCCACCAGCTCCCGCCACGGCCTCAGCTCTTCCATCATCTGAGGGTCTGCAATGTTTGGAGAATGTTGGAAGGGTAGGGCATGATCAACCAATATATCCCATTCAGAGTCGGGCACTCAAGAATAAAAACATTGTTTGAATAAGAATTCGCATAATTGATTGATTTGATTTTATTCCCGTCAAAGTTATTGGAATAATTTCGCCGTGAATAATTTTAATGTGAGAAAATTGATTGAAGTTAACTTATTCTTATTCAAATTTTATTATAAATAATATTCCTTGAATGTGAATGTAATTCGGATACTCGGAACGGAAGTATACACGACGCATTTGGTATCGGTATAGATAGAGGTACAAGTAGACACTTGAATCTTGTCTAATTGAAACCTATTGTATGTTACCTTTAATATATAAAATTTTGCAAGTTGACTTTCATATAGTTTTGTTACTCGTTTTGTTTTTGATGTAGCAACCATACAAATACAAGATAGAATACAGAAATAAAGTTTCTTTAAACCGAACTCGAGAGGTATACAAGTAGCCATTGAGGAGTTCCACTATCCACCTCCTGACTCCATCATCAGACCATCGTTACCAAGTGTAATGTATAGAACTCTCCAAACAAACCAAGTAAACTTGTCCTAAAATCCATTGTGACATTTGTGACATCGAGACGATACCACAAAATTAACTTTATTTGAATAAAGTTTTATTTATATAAAACGTTAATATTTGTGAATTTATTCCGTATTTTATTCCTTATTTAAAATAAAAGTAGCATGCTTTATTCACCTTCATGTTATTTAAAATAACGGGCGCAAGAATTATTCTAATTCAAATCGATTTGAATAAGAATAAAAAATCAGTTGTTATTCTTCATCAAATAATTTTATGCCCAACTCTGATCCCTCCCATTGCTGGCCTCATGGCGCAAGGGAAGTAGATCTAGTGTCGGACCCAGGTATTTTGTTTGGCTCACAAAGCCCAAGAGCCCCGCACATTTAAAGTTTTAAACCCCGCCTTTCAGATAATCGGATTGGCAATAAAATCGCAGACGGCTCCGAGTCCGAAGACACCTCACGTCCAACGTGGTTCACTCGGACGTGGTGCACACAAATACATAGACTTTAACTATACGTCGTGTATTCCCGCTCTATAATTTTGTGGTACATGGTAACCATGGCATGTTAGAAATGAGGCTATCCGCAGCACAACCAAGGTAACCGATATAGCCCTCCGAATCGCTAAACTTAAGTGGCAGTGGGCGGGGCACATTGCGCGTAGAACCGATCGCCGTTGGGGCGGAAAGGTTCTAGAGTGGCGACCACGTACCGGAAGGCGCAGCGTGGGTAGGCCCCCCTACAAGGTGGACTGATGACCTGGTAAAGGTCGCGGGAGTCCGCTGGATGCGGGTGGCGCAGGACCGGTCATTGTGGCACTCTTTGCGGGAGGCCTATGTCCAGCAGTGGACGTCTTACGGCTGATATGATGATGAAGACGGCTGATTTCGATAACGACCCTCAGTAGCCTCGTACCTTGCACGATGGAGGAGCCGAGGAAGATGGGCGCGCCCTCCCAGCCCTGCAGCGCGCCGGCCGCGTCGAAGAACAGCTTGATGTTGCCTAGGTACCGCGTGTAGCACGACGCCTGCACTATCGCGATCTGGGACGGAAACATTCTGATCATGTACTGTATGTATGCAAATCCTTTATTGTACTATCGACAACACAGCTAACTGACCATCGGTGCACCTTAAGTGCATTGTAATAAGGTTCTATATAAACACAGGATGGTCAGTTAACAGTGTTGTCGTTTGTACACACGAAAAAGGTGTGAAAGAAATACAGACAAAACAGTATACAGGTGCAAAGGTGAAGTGGTGAGCAGAAAGTGAGACGTGGTCGTGTTTATATTGAAGATGCATAATGTCGACGGCGATGGAACAAGAAGGAGAGTCATCTCTTTAATAAACTATTATAGTTTGTATCCCGAAGCTTGCTATCTGGTCCCAAGAATTAACTACACTACTAATTTCTCGTTGTATAAAAAAAAAATTGCGAAAGCGACTGGCAACCCGCGGAGAAAACTATGTATTTTTTTTATTGGTCACCCTGTGTCCGTCGCTCCGCACCACGACCGTGGGGTACTCGCCCCAGGCGGAGTCCCCGTTGGGGGTCTCCCCATTGTACAGCAGCGTGTGTGAGTGCGCGCCCACGATAAAGTCCACGTCAGATGACACCTGAGCTGCGAAGCGTCTGCAAGTAAACCATTAATGAATTATTCAAATTACTCTGTCTGTGCCAAGCCAAGACCTATTGGCAACTGGTGCTCGAAATGTATACATTGAATGTACATGCATCATACACTTTATGTACAACCATGGCGCTAACACCGCTTCCTAGCGGCCGAGTTTAAAAGAAAAGGCATTCATACGTATTCGGAGTAGGTACACAAAATCACCAGGTCATCGGTCCACCTTGTGGGGGGCCTACCCACGCCGCGCCTTCCGGTACGTGGTCGCCACTCGAGAACCTTTCCGCCCCAACGGCCATCGGTTCTACGTGCTATGTGCCCCGCCCACTGCCACTTAAGTTTAGCGATCCGGAGGGCCACATCGGTTACCTTGGTTCTCCTGCGGACAGCCTCATTTCTGATGCGATCACGCAGAGAAACTCCCAACAAGGTTGCGGGAGTCCGCTGGATGCGGGTGGCGCAGGACCGGTCGCTTTAGCACTCTTTGGGGGAGGCCTATGTCACGCAGTGGACGTCTTTCGGCAGATATGATGATGATGATGACACAAAATTAATGCAATGGAGAGCCATCAAGGGGAATTGCAACTGATCTGCTAAATAATCAGTAATTCATTTTGATTCGTCACTTTTTAGAGAGGTTGGGTAGGGAACGTCTTCTCGCTCTTATTTGGAGCAGCCCAACTGGGGAAGTACCTCCACCTTACCCGCAACCGTAATCACACTAACACACACACACAAGCTACTAGTACGCTACACGTAACATCGCTACTTGCTAAGTAGGTATACAGTAGGTACTTTCGGTTTTGGTGGAGTGTTCCTAGTCATCCTGGAGCTGGGTAAGGTGGACAGGGTTCTCGAGAATGCGCTGTGGTGAGTGAGGGTCCTCGGGTCCTACATTTGTCTAGCTGTCGACCCAACGAACTTTGTTTAGTCACAGTCACAGGATACGGCGGCGTTTGCTTAGGCCGCAGGAGCGTTTAACACCGCCCTGGTAATAAAATAATATCTTCGCATTCCGTTTCGAGTTGCATGTACTCATTCGTAATAATTTTCTTTAAAAACAAAGTTTTAACCGACTTCAATTTAGTACTCCGCCAAGCCACCAGAACATTTCCACATTTATTTTCCAATTTACCACATGAACTGATTTCCGAGAGCAAATGCGTTGATTATTAGAGAAAAAAACCCAATCGCTGTATGTGACCCGATAATATTTGAGGACTTCCGTCGATTCCACAAGGATCACCTTTGGCACTTCATTCTCTGCAATTTCGACGGAATCTTATCAGAATCTGTGACGTACTTTTGTACTTTTAAGTACATAATTGAGGAATTCCATAAGTCATCTGTGGTTTTCATCATCAATTCCACTCCACCAAATTTATGATTTCCGGGTGTAAATAAACGAGATATAATAGAAAATACCGAAATCACTACACGCGTGCTTAGTATAATTGAGGAGTTCCCTCAATTCCTCATGGATACCATCATCCAACTGAATTAAAAAAAAATGGGACCCACCTGGAAGCATACGCCTACAAACGAAAAAAAAATTACGAATCGGCTCATCAATGACGGAGTTCTGAGGTAACAAACATTGCAAAAAAAAAAATACAACCGAATTGAGAACCTCCTCCTTTTTTTTTAAGTCGGTTAAAAAGAATATCTCGTTTGCCGTATACCTATGTCACGTTTGAATAAGAAATGTCGAGACGAATTAAATTCTTGACGAACTAGCTAGACCAATAGTACTCACTGATCGTTATCGTAGCCGCAGTGAGACAGAACGATGATGATGTCGACGCCCTGCGCCGTCAAGATGGCCGCCTCGCGGTTGATAGCCTCGATCTCATCCTCCATTATAACGTTCCCTATCGGCGCTGAGAACTGAAAATAGAATATACTTGAGGAAGGTTTTTGCACCTACCTTATACGTGTTCAATATGTGATTTGTATTCAATTATCAATAAATGTTAAGGCAATTTAGGATGCGACGATTTTCACCCGGTAATAGTACTGTAGCATAAACGAGCTACCATTAGGATCGCATAATGGTACAGCTAGTGTACAGGATATTTACTCACCACTCTCAATAACACCCCGATTCCAATAAGTTATATCACATTGGCGCCCAACATGGGGCACTCAGCCGCTGGTATGGCAGATATTACAGCGGATTAAATGTCAAGAGCGTCCTAGGCACCCCTCTAGGCAGCCTCTATGGCAGTTATACAGCTGTCAGCTGACAGTACTCACCACTCTCAGGAGCACCCCTATAATACCGATGCGGCGCCCCCGCCGCTCAAGCACCAAGTGGTTGTGTATGTAAGGCGACAGCTCAGGTTGGAAGGTGGTGTTCACATTGGCGCCCAACATGGGGGCATTTAGACGCTCCAGGTATGGGAGGAGACCTTCCGGCCCGTGGTCGAACTCGTGGTTGCCCAGTACCTGTAATTAAATTTAAACTATCGTTAGCCGTGTTTACGTGTACAGTGGGGTCTATTTCACGAAGCTACAAGTCATATTAATTTAATTATCACTATTTCATAACTCGTATGTATCTATTAGTTTACCAATGTGATGCTAGATGGCGGTGACTCCTCTTTTAGATGGTGCTATGGATTTTTTTCTTGATTTACCTAAGAAGGCCTATAAATCTACAATGTTTTGTTATGCTGAGATCAAAATAGGTACCTACCAATAAACCACTCAAGACCGAATTAAGTATCATTTAAATTCACTATTTACGATTTTATTGATAACTAAGCTTTTATCGTGGGCAAAATTATGTCTATTAGAGAAGTGGGAAGCAGTGTTTTAAGCATGCGAGGTGTCAATACATATCCTATAAAAAACATGATATGTAAAAAGAGGCCAAGTCTCGAAACTCTTCCACGGTAAAAAGTTGTGAGATATTTCGTAGTAGCAAGTCTCAGGGATTATTATTAATCTTTATTAGCTGTTACGAATAAATTATATAATAGAGTAAAATGCAGCTATAATATTTACCATTTTGTGACCAAAATGTTGAAAAAGCATACAATAATAGCCACTGAAACGTTTTTACTTTCGTTTATACTACTTAATTTCAAACAATAATTACGATTTGAAGTAATGTGAAACGGAACGTGTTTTAATCCAACAATCAGCGTCTGGTGACGTCACTCCTGTCAAAAGTCAAAACTTAGGCAGGCATAGCAGGACAGGTTTGGCAAACCCCCAGGAGTCGATTATTCATTTATTTTGATATGAGTCTCAGTGATGGTTAGGTAGGTACTTTCTTTGGCCATTATTTCGCTCAGGGATAGAAGAATTTCGTACAGTCATACATACATAACACATGCACGCTCGTGTTCCAAAAAGGGGTAGGCAGAGCGCATTACGTTTAGTGTTCAATGGCACTTTTGACCCACAATGCACCTCAATCCGATCGCGCAGACAACTCATTACGACACCCAAGGTAGGAAAGGTTATTCTAACCCGACACCATACTCAAATATCTTTATAATCAAAAATGTATCTTATAATACGTAGGTACATTTAAAACAATAGGTAATAATTCGTGTTTTCAATGTTCCGGTCGGGTTTTCATGTAATATATCGAAAAAACACACTGATATATAATACTTATTAATCGGAATCCTTAATCGTCGTTCATAAGATACCTCAATCAATTACCTACTACGTATGACCTAATAATCAGGATATCAAATACCTAATATGTCGAGTAACGGTGCGATGTGTCGTACCTGCCGGTAGGTAGAGTGCACGTCAAACATCTATGACTACACTTTTGAACCTTATGTGTTGTAGTCCTAAGTCGATAAATATACAATATGCATTGTAATAAGACGATAAATATATACCAGTGCCGGCGCGCGAAAATTTTAGATGGGCAACCCGGAACAAAAAATTCTGAAAGAGTTTAGAGTATATACCTACTCGTAACTATAGGCTTACCTACTTAAAAAAATTAGGCGAGCCGGTGGGAATCAGCTTGTAAGGGCGCTCTGCCACTGATTTATCCAAAACCTAGTTACCTATCTTTGACTTCGACCTACTCCAATTATATGTCATAAAATGAATTATACAGAGTGCACCAAAAATGGGGTGTGAAGCGATCAAGGGCAGAACAGGTATCGTGTTCTGATAAGAAAAAACTAAAATAATGTTTATTTGACGCGATTTTTTTTTTACATTTGTATGGAGTGATGGCCGACTGGGGCGTTGTTGACCTGCTCCATGTTTTTTCTTATTAGAACACGATACCTGTTATGCCCTTGATGGGTTCACAACCCATTTTTGGTACACTCTGTATGTGAATAAGTGGAACCATGCCACGAAGCAATTTTAGAATTATGTAGTTACTAGTTACCTACATTTTAAATTTTGTACCGCTTTTTTTTTAGCTTAGGCCGTCCACAAATTACGCAACGCAAAATTCTTAAATTTCACTTCCACTCATGTAACAGGACCGTCACGCTTAGCCGGGGCCCCTTCAATTCAGTTACGTAACAAGTCTTCAGGGTAATATTCAGAAAAGAAAGATAAGTGGTATTTTAGATACTTTTTAATCATAAATCTGCATTTTTTTAATGAAACATTAAAGTGTGGTTTCAAGGAATCAAGAAATTTAATCATCTATGAACGGGTTTCGGTTCCATTTCTTAATTTCCTTTTCTTCTTTGTTTTTTAACACACGATCCTTTTTTTATCAAATGACATTGAAATTTTGCTGTGCAGTGGCTGTTGAATTTCACCTATTTTCGATGTCATCACCTTCAAATATATTAATTAACTTATAATTTAGCGTAACACACGGCACAAATCACAAACAACCACGTTATCCACGTTAATCCCCTAGCCTGATCCCCCAGGGGAATTAGCGGCAATTATTTTATATTCAACTAGGAAAAAATGATAATGTTCGGTTATGGCGCTTCGCCGGACGCTACCGCGTCACGCTCGCTTCGCTCGCTCGGCTCGCGCGCTGTAGGGTCGCAGTTCAACTAACAACCTAACCGTTTTTTTCCCCTGGGGGATCAGGCTAGGGGATTAACGTGGACAACAGCCAAACAACTGCGTCACTTGCAGCACGGCACTTTGCACTTGTATTTTGTTTTCGTTTAGAGGGGTTCTTTTGTATCTGTCTGTCATTGTCGCGGCGCGCGCTCGGTGTTGCCAATATTTTCTTAGACAAATACCGCAAACTAGGGATGTGAAAAACTAAACTTTTTTCAAGTATAGTATACTATTATAAAAAGTCTTGCGTGACGTAACGCAAACCTTGACACCCCCCTCCCCCAACGTAACAGGACCGTAACGCTTGGCCGGACCCCCCCCTCCCTCTAATTTGCGTTACATAATTTGTGGACGCCCCCTTAGGTAGAGTTTTAGGTAGTAGGATATTCGAGCCCTGGACTTTTTAGGTTTTCTTCGAAAAAGTCGGAAAAAGTTTATCAAGTGTGTGATAGATATATTATAAGTTGTTGGATTGAAACGACGAAAGGACTTTTTTATCTAACCTTTAGGGTACAACCGGAAAAAAGCTGATGATAATCAGCAGATCAGCTGGTGGCAGATTTAGAATTTTGATTTGGGGGAGCTCGACTACGTTTGGAGGGGGGGCTGTTTTTGGGGAGGGCCGAGCCCCCTGGATGCTACTGATGATGATTGGTTCTAAACGATGATTACACCAAAGAACACGCACATGGGCATCATGCGGCAGCAGATTCATGAAGTGCTGCGACACGTTCCACCTCAGGAAGTTGTACCAGATGGTGCCCTGGAAGGTGTCCCCGCCGTTCAGCACCAGCGAGTCAGGTTCTGCCTCCCTGGCCTCGCTGATGGCGGTGTAGAGGCGCGCGTAGCCCCCGATGCAGTCGTCGGCGGGGGCGCAGATCGTGCCGGAAGGACTGATCTCCTCGAAACTGCGGGAACATCGGTAGATCAGCGTGTACCTCCATTTTGGCGGTCTATTATTCGCATAAGATTGATTACCTAAACTAAGAAACCGTTAACTTTTCGGAACTTAAAGAAAAGAGCTCATTAGTCTAGGTTAGGTTCTTGTCTTCACTTAAAAGCAACGAGAAAAAATAAAAAACCATACCGTCATCTCTAAATATATATAAGTAGGTACTTATCCAATAATAATATAATTTATTTATTCAGACAAGATATGTAGTTTGTTAGTAGTTTCCTTAACCATATGGTATGCTATGTTAGTTAAATATATGTAGCTAAAGATAAAGCGTTGTGTGTTAAAGTGTGTGTGAGATTGCCATATGGCATTAAGTCCGCTATTTATATCTCTAACTACCCTGCAATAAAGTATACCTATAAATAAATAAAACGTGATACTTACTGTGCGTGGAAATCATTGAAGTGTATAATATTGAGTTCGAAGTAATCCGGCGACTCCTGCGCCGCCACGGCGACCAGGAGACACGCCCACAACACAAGCTTCATGGCACACACGCGGGGCACAACTGGCTACAATCGTATCCTATCGGGGATTAAGATTAATTTCGCGTTTTATTGTATTCAGATGTATGACGGAACGCCATAATTATTATTATCTAAGTTTTAATCTATATTGATATAATGCGTCGTACCTGGAGCAAAGGTTGTCCGTCGCCATTCTACGTGGTAACGCGGCTATTGTGATGGGTGCCCTTGCGCCAGAGCTATTACGAAATTAGAATCTCGAAGTTCGTATACCTCCGTCTCTATCGCACGTATGGTTTATGGTACTCAAGCAACAGAGACAGAGATATACGAACTTCCAGATTCGATCTTCGTGGTAACGCCGCAGGAACGTCTCGAGGGGGACTGTTAGACTAGCTGGCTAGTCTTGGGTTTATTGTTATTATTTTATTTTATTGTCATGAATAAATAGATGCTTTAAATATGAATAAAGAGAATAATAATACTAATATTATATAAGTGAAATAATTTTTGAAATCTTACCAGTGGCTCCGGAGAGTACCACCCACAATAAGATAAGGTTTATTTGCAACCAAGTACTTAAAACTAAGATACATGGACTCTGGAAGGGTGTAGCAACAATCAGGTAACTCAAACTGTCAATCTCACAAACATCTTTATAATATTAGTAAGTATAGATAAAGTCAAAGAGTAAGGTTAGCACTCGACCGCAAGCGGTGGCCACTGCCGTCTGCCATATAATTAAACCGCTCAGAAAGATAAGGGGGAAGTAGGGCTGAACAGTGTTGAAAAGTAATGACAGGATATGCACGTCCCTGCGCCGGCGAATCGGTAACCATCGAAGTTTAGAACGGAATTCAGAGATATGATCATACTTGCGTAGACCAAATATATATCTGATACATTTTGTAGGCGCTCCAGCTTATCAAGTAGTTCCTCGTTGAGGTCCAGAAACGCAATATCGCCATAGACTTGGTACGAAGAGGAAGGAAATTCTGGAGACGCCTTAGGGAGTGAAGGGATCTGAAGATCCTCTGACTCAACTCAGCTATGTATGGGGTGACCAAGAAAGCGTCAGGTCCATGGTGATACCCAAATTACTACAAATTACCCAAGATTTTGCCCCTTCACTGTTTTTGAATAGGTAGGTACGCAAAATAACTTGAATACACAAAATAGCCTTTATTCTACACTAAAATCGCCTAGGGTCATTTACGCGACCACCTTCGGTTAGCGACCACCTGAAGGACAAGGTTTTTTCTATTGAAGATAACATCAATTCTACATACCTTATTGAGACAATTACTTGTACATGCATTTTTTTGTTGTTTTAGAATAGAAATCTACTAAAAACCGAGAAAATATCCTTTCAGTTCACCAACTCAGCTTAAGTGGTCGCCCACCGGCACATTAAATTAGGTGGTCGCTAACCGGCGAAATGACCCTACTACGCGTCCGCCTAATAAAATCCGGATTTTGGTGCGTATGTTTACAAGTAGGAATAAAATAATGAAACGGCTCAGTAAAAGTGATCTGCCGTTTATTATAATAAAGCCGATATTGCCAAACATCTAAATCACGGGGAGTTTGATGAAATTGGGTTGGAATGATCATTATAATAGACGCCGAGTCTTCATGTTCCAGCGATGGTGCAGATGTTTCGGTCGATACCAGTGACGACATCTAGGAGATTTTTTTAGAATTTGGGTATGATATCGGTTAAATCGGATAATAACGCATAACATTTTGAAGATTGATTAAAAGTTCTTATCTGTAAATTAATTAACCTTCTGAATACTGATAATCCATGAATACTGAATTATTCTACGTAGACATAAAGATATACATAGCGTAGGTATGTATACGCACGAGTAGGTATAGATACGTATGTTTCAGACAGTCTAAGATGAGATAGGTAGGTTTGGTATCGCTCGTTCATGTATATGATTGATACCTCTAACTGATTCGTATATAATACTTTCTATATTAAGATACCTATATTTTCTGTAACGTATACCTAGACTTAGGATGTATGGTGAATAGTTCGATGAGCGAGTATGAGTACCTACATTACTATAACCCCTTAAGGTTTTTTAATAACTTATTATTATTATATTTATTATATACCTATAGATACTTTGTGCAAACTTGTATACATCAAGTGAAATGTGGTACAGCACGGCTAGCACGCGACGGCCCGCGAGCTCTCTCGATTTTTCTCGCACTATCCGTCTCTCACTTATTAGACCACTTAGAACAAGAAGGTATAGTGCGATAAAAATCGAGAGTATGTCGCGGCCGTCGTGTGCTAGACGTGCAGATTCCTTGTAAGACTGTCGAGAAAATCTGCCCCGTAGGTAGACCGCTGACCGAGTTAAGCTGTCTACCTTTAGCAAGATAGAATTAGTGTCTAATGTTTAGGGGTGATGCCATTATGATTTAGCTTTATAGGTATATACGATATTAATAATAGATTTTACTTGATTATTGTCATATAATTGAGTATTTCTAGTTCACTTTACATTATTATCTGTTAGGCGTATGCGCGTATCAATAGACCGCGAGCTAGGAGCAGTTTTTTATCAGTCACTTACCCCCGGCCAGGCGACAAGTGCCTTACCCTTCCTACTAATAACGCGCGGTTAATTAAAACTATAAGTAAATGTAGCATTCGGTTCTTGCATGGTGACCGCGACACATGACGGCGACCGCGACCCACTATTTTGTATGGATTACAATGAAACACTGACGGATGCAAGCGACCGCGTCGCGCGACCACCAGCGAGCGACATGAGCCGCGCGACTGAACGCCTTGCGGATATCGCACCGATATGGTTTCGTACTATATGTGTGTGATATCTGCAGCATGAATAAGCTTGGGTCGTCGGTCGCCTCGTCTTGGTCACGTTGATCCGTATACTATCAGTCGCCTGTCGCTAGGTCGCAAGGCCGCGATCGTGCGTCGCGGTCGCCAGAACCGAATGCTACCTATTAGCCCGCGAGCTACGTGCAATTTTTTGTCAGTCACTTCCCCCCGGTCGACTGCTTCTGAGAACCTTAAGAAAATTGTATCATGAAGCCCCGTGGAAGTCAGCTGCGCCTGGGTGCGAGCGACAGCCTCTCAAACACGCAAAAATTAGCTCCCAAGTGATTTTATCATCAAATGATAGGTAGTTAATCCAATATCTTGACGAATTAAAATCAAAATAAAAGTAAACTACAGCGGTGGAAAGGCCGTCAGCTGGTCACACGAATATGGTAATAATAGTAAATTGTTGTAGAGGCTAGAAAGTAGGCAATAGATGGACGAGTTGGTTCGAGGTCCGAGCCGAAGGTGAGAAACACGAAGGAGACTACATAGTATATCTTAGACACTGCTTATCTTAGCCGTCTGTTACTGAACGCCACCGCAAGCCGCGCCAGTCTGTGCCAGTCTGTGTGACTTCAATCGTTTCATTTGGGAGTCCAAGATGGCGAGTATTATATGACCTTTTTAGGGTTCCGTAGTCGACTAGGAACCCTTATAGTTTCGCTTTGTCTGTCCGTCCGTCCGCGGATAATCTCAGTAACCGTTAGCACTAGTAGAAAGCTTTCTACTAGTGCTAACGGTTACTGAGATTATCCGCGGACGGACGGACAGACAAAGTGGTATAGTTATATAACTATAATATGTGTAAACTGTATTGCAATTTGTACTTAAGTTAAGTTGATTTGGCTATTTTGTTTAAGGACTAACCTAGTTTTAATTTTATTTTGTTATATTGTTTCCTTTTCATGTTACTAACAGCTATGGAGTCTTGTGCTCCGAAATAAATATTTTATTATTATTATTATATCAATCACGCCGACAGTGGTAAAATAAAAAGTGTTTTTTTTTTCATAGTATACGTAACGCGGGGAGTATTTTTTTTTTCATTTCAACCCTAACGTGTGATATATTGTTGGATAGTTATTTAAAAATGAATGAAGGAAGGGGTTTGCTAAAATCATTTTTTGTTAATGGTAATATTTTCGGAGATAATCGCTCCAGAAGTAAAAAAAAATGTGTCCCCCCCCCTCTAACTTTTGAACCATAAGTTTAAAAAATAAGAAAAAAATCTCAAAAGTAGAACTTTATAAAAACTTTCTAGGAAAATTATTTTGAACTTGATAGATTGAATAGTTTTTGAAAAAAATTACAAAAATTACGGAACCCTACACTGAGCGTGGCCCGACACGCTCTTGGCCGGTTTTTTTCGGTTACAATTTAAGACCAAATTCAGATAAAAAAACTAGTATTGTGGTCAACCTAAGTGGTCAACTCATCACACAGATGATAGGTAGGTCCGTCCGTGTCCGTAAAGTTGACAGAAATAGATAAAATTCATGAATTCATAACCGAAATAAAAGACGATATGAAAAAAAGAATCTAAATATGGCAAAAGATTAAAATAATTGTACAATCGAACAAACTGAACTGTTTCACTTGTTTAATCTGCAATAAAATAGAGGGCAAGGGGGCCCAATATCTCGCAAACGCATAACTGAGTTGAAAAATGGTTTGAATAAATCCATAATATTTTTGAACAAGCTATCCAACGATACCCCACACTATAGGTTTAACGAGAAAAAGAATTGACATCATCCATAGAATAATTAATAGTACCTACACACGGACAGTACAGACGGTCCACTGCCCAAGTGATGACGTCAGCTGCATTTTTTTTGCAATAGACAATCATAGAGTAAGATAGGGTTGTTAACGTATATCACATAATTGAACATCCAAAATGATAACTATTTTAGTTCCTATGTTCGTTCGTTATATGATATAATAATAAAATAATACAATATCCGGGAAGTCAGGATTAAGTAGAAAAATAATTGAACACAGGTTAAGTTTTTACAAAACAATTCTAATTTTGCAATGGGATTACCTACTTCTTTCGTCATGTTAGCATGATGTTGGAAAATTTAAATTCGTATTTAACGGTGTGCGATCAATGAAATTACATGAAACGTCATTGTCTACTATACTCTGTACAACCCTTGCTAGACCTCCACAGGTAGACAAACTTAATTTCGCGCCAAATTGACAGTGGAATAAAAAATAAATTACCTGGATTTTATTCTACTGCAATACTGTTTTGTCGGCGTGATTGGTTTAATGTACCCATGCTGAATTAAAATTTTCTAGTTGTAAGGGTTACTGAGCTAAGCCGAAGACGGACAGACTTACAGACGGACGGTCGGACATGGCGAAACTATAAGGGTTCCTTGTTGACTACGGATCCCTTAAAATAACAAGTCACATTGAATTCAAAAATATTTATTCAAATTTCATAGGTAAACATCATTTACTTAAAAATATCAACAACAAATAGTATATCAAAGTAATCAACAAAGTAAAAGGGATGTAAGTACAAGTCTACCTGTACTGTCTTTTCGAAGATCTCACGGTTCTAAATAGGGTCATTTCGCTGGTTACGCGACCACCTTCGGTTAGCGACCACCTGAAGGAGAAGGTTTTTTCTATTGAAGATAACATCAATTCTACACACCCTATTGAGACAATTACTTGTACATGCATTTTTGTTTTGTTTTAGAATAGAAATCTACTAAAAAACCGAGAAAATATCCTTACAGTTCAACAACTCAGCTTAAGTGGTCGCCCACCGGCACATTAAATTAGGTGGTCGCTAACCGGCGAAATGACCCTACAAGTATTTGCCATACAATAAATAAATAATCAACCGTGAGGAATAAAAACGTTGCTTTATCGACAACTTCTATTTGTCCTTGTCTCGAAAAATAAATTAGGGCTTAAAGCCCAATATCACGCAAACCGATCACTGAAAATTATTTTTAGAGACCGATACTATTTTTGAACAAGTTATCCAACGACCCCATGAGTCCATCCAACACCCCGACTTCAAGTGTAGGGGGAGAACCCCCAAAAATCATTTTTTTTTTTCAAGATTTTATTCTACCGTTTTGTCGGCGAGATTGATCTATTTATTATATTTTAATATCCATGCCGAATTACAGTTTTCTAGTAGTTATGGTCACTGAGCTAAGCCGCAGACGGGCAGACGGCCATGGCGAAACTATAAGGGATCCTTGTTGACTACGGAACCCTAAAAAGTAAAAGGGATGTAAGTACAAGTCTACCTGTAATAGTTTTGGTTCTGAAGAGAACCGTAAGCCATTGTAACTCCGCGACTCTCAATGGTTAGGTACTCTAGAAAAAGATTTTCTGCGACGTATTTTCCAAATAGAAAAGCTGTCATAAATACCAGTTTCGGGAACCGCTTTGGCACGAGTCCGGATACGTTCCACCTCTGCTTTTAAGTACTACGAGGTCTACGAGTACCGACTAATATCTAATATTAGTGTATATAATCACATGCTATCACAGTCTACGTTACAGTTTTGTGGCTGTAGTGAAAATGGGTAAAAAACAAGTTCTGTAGGTATAGGACTTCAAACGTAGAAAAAAATATAGATAGGTAGACGGACAAACAACTTAGGGGCTGTCCATATATTACGTCATTTCAAAATAGATGGGGGTCTGTGAACATGGGATGACGGTAGTCATTTTATTAGACGGGGAGGGTCCAGTCAAGGAATTAACAGATAATAGGGGGCGGAGGTCCAAAATCGACAAAAAACCTATGACTTAATATAAGGGCGCAACACCGGAGCCATTGGCGAGCCATCTAGGGCTGCCAGCAAATAAATTGCGGCTATACGGTTAAGTATCTCCAATTATACGAAATTTGTTCGCATTATACATAAGTTAATGCGAACAAATTTCCATAACCAATCTATAAATCGATTTTTCTTTATAACAAGTGAAATGGATTCATGCCGTATTCTTTTGTATCGTATTATACGGAATGATCATAGATACAAAACACTGTCCGATTATACATATTTTGTATCCAAATATACGATCTGGCAGCTCTTGCACTATTCTGCAATGCCCGACAGTGACAGCGGTAACGATCCTCAGCATTGAGGGACCGACTGAATTCATTCAATGAATGGTTCAAAATTTAGTTCCAAGATTTGTAAAAACCGATGTAGTTCGTTAAGTCTCCTTCTATCTTTATTTATTTGTCTGTCTATTAGGACTTGTAACCTTTTCCACTAGAGTGACATATTTTTTCTAGAAAAGGAACTACCTAATGCTATTTGGCGACATTCAGAAACAGGCGATGATTATGTTGGTTTCTAAAGTTATTTGATATAAGTAATGTTGAGTATTCATAGCTACGAGTACCACTGGACCTCCGAGGGGTGAGGCGCCGCGCGGGGGACGCAGCTGCATCAAAAATTGCATGTCACTCTTCGCCGTTCGCTGTTAACGCGCGCACATAGACTTACGCCCTTTTAGTTAACAAGTGGACTAGATATATGTACCAAATTTGTAACGTTTTGCATTAAAAATTAATTGAAGTGAAAAAAAAAAAAAAAAAAAAAAAAAAAAAAAAAAAAAAAAATCCAAATACATTGACGCCAAAGTCTACATGGTGCTTCATCGAGCCAAATATCCAGGAGAACTCAAGCGCTGGAATTATTCAGATACGGAATCCAGTATATCTACGTCTAAACAGAACCGAAGAGTCAAGAAATCAGCCAGTTTTATACAACGAACAAGTACAGTGGAACCGAAATCATTTAAGTGCATAAAAGGAACAATATTATTCAAGGAATTAATGGAATACCTACATACTGCAAATAATCGGTCGGATTGCTGTGGAAATTAAGGCCGAATCGAGTGATTAAGAGTGAGTCCGTTCCAATCTGTTACCCCTTTAATTTTAAAACAATAACTTAGCAAGTAAATTACAAATGAATTCAATCGAAGTGCATTTTTAGTAAAACTTAACGTTACGTATTTCATAAAAACATAACTAGATACATTTATTTACATAATTCAGTGCAAATTCATCATTAAAATCGATATATTATAAAGTTATAAGCTAACATTAGTTATTTATCGTATAATTGCATTGCATAGTAACATCGAGCGCGCTATTGTTCTCGGCCGGCCAGCGGGCAGCGGCTGCAGCCGGGCCAATTGGGTTGCATTTTTAAGTAAACAAGTTGAGCAACTAATAACTCATTAGATTTTGTTGCGAATTACAAACTTATTGCATTTGTTTACATGTTTAAAACTTATACAAAGTGTTTTAGCCAATTTTAATCATATACAATACATTACTCATTTTAATTCAAATCAATTTATTTATACAATCTATTCAATCATAATTTATACAAACTATACATTATTTATAACACATTTAGAGCATATTGGCCTATATTCCCATAACCCGACATAATGTCTACGGAAATAAAAGATTTAATACGTAAGCGTGGTGCTCTAAAGAGGCAATTAACCAATTTTATCAACTATATAGAAAAATTAGATTCGTTAACGTCATTACAAGTGATTGAGCTTCAAGTTCGATTAAAAAAGATAGACGAACTTTATGCTCAATTCGGAGATATTCAGTCGGAAATCGAGTGCAATTTAGTTGATGAAAGTGAAGTAGCTGTTCATTCCGCCATGCGTAAAGACTTCGAGGATTTGTTTTACGCGAATGTCGCCCTTGCGCAAGAGATCCTAAACGCTAATAAACCTGCAAAAAATGACGATTGTTCATCCAGTGCCTCGTACGTTTCAGGTGACGCTGAGGAGCACGCACGGACAAATAAGGAGGGACGCACGAGCACTCGAGGTATCAAATTGCCCACGATTCAAATCCCAAAGTACAGCGGTCAGTACGAGGAGTGGTTGGAGTTTCACGATTTATTTGTTTCCTTAATACACGAATGTACCTCGATCTCGGACATACAAAAGTTTCATTACTTAAGGGCATCCCTGGAGGGAGCCGCTGCGCAGGTAATTAAATCATTAGAGTTTTCAGCTCGTAATTATCAAATAGCTTGGGATTTGTTGTGCGACAGATATGACAATAAACGATTATTAGTTCAAAACCATATTCAAGCGCTGTTCGCTGTGGAACCCAGTAAAAAGGAATCTCATCAATCAATACGTAAAATCATAGACACATTTACAAAAAACTTGAGAGCATTGGATAGTCTCGGCGAGCCTACGACCTCGTGGGACACACTTATTATTTACATTATGAGTACAAAATTAGACGCTAGGACTTTGCGGGAATGGGAAGAATATAAGTCCGGTATGGAAAGCATGAAATTAAAACAATTTACAACATTCTTAAAAAATAGGGCTGATTTGCTTGAAACATTAGACATGAGTAATACTAATACAAATAACAACACCAGAGCTGACAAATACAAACCTGCCGAGTACTATAAGGGTCTCGCAGCAGTTACAAACACTCAGCAAACACAATATGCATCATACAAGTATAGCTGCCCCTTGTGCAAGCAAAACCATCGCATTTATAGGTGTGATCAGTTTCTAGGACAATCTGTCAACGAGAGAGCAGAATCGGTGAGAAAGCTCAAGTTGTGTGAGAACTGCCTCCGCCCCGGTCATCAGGCTCGCGTTTGCAGATTGGGCCCATGCATGAAATGTTCACAGAAACACAACACAGTGCTTCATCCAGATACAGACTCTCAATCAAATGAGCCATCGGTTGTGGGTGCGACATCGCTCTCAGTCGAGCCGACAGGGCGCGTCTTACTCTCAACTGCCATGATACACATGTACGACAAGGACAACCACCGCCATGAAGTCAGAGCCCTTCTGGATTCAGGAAGCCAGGCGTCCTTCATGACGGATTCCTTGTTGCGTAAATTGCAAATTAAACATACACAAGTACAGTCATCCGTCGTTGGAATAAACAATACGGTATCACAAATAACAAAACGCTGCAATGCATTCATTGAATCGAGAACGAACCAATACAAGGCCAATATTTCGTTCTTGGTTCTGCCGAACATTGCCACGCTTTGTACTAATCAAGTTAGTGTACCTAAACTAAACATACCCACACACATTGAACTGGCAGACCCGGAATACTTCAATCCGTCGAGCATAGATATTCTACTCGGCGCAGATATCTTCTGGGACCTGCTCGAACAAGGTCAGGTACGTTTAGGTGCAGGCTGTCCAGTTCTTCAGCATACAAAACTCGGTCATATAGTTTCCGGGCCTACCAGTGGTCTGAATCATAAATACACAAATTCGTTACAGACAGTAACATGCAATCTGATCGCGAACAATACAATACAGGAACAGTTAGCTAAATTCTGGTGTCTTGAGGAGCCGCCGGACAATTCTAAGCTGGTGTATTCTGTAGAAGAGCGTTTATGTGAAGAGCATTTTGTAGAAAATCATACACGATTGCCAGACGGCCGATTTTCCGTCGCGGTCCCTCTCAAGAAACCAGAATCTTGCCTAGGCGAGTCATTCGAACGAGCCAAGCAGTGTTTCCTATCACTTGAGCGTAGATTAGACAAACAAACAAACTTAAAACAAATGTATGCAGATTTCATGACAGAATATATTCAATTGGGACACATGACGGAAACACGACTCAACATACAATCACATACGCAGCCATTATTCCTTCAGCATCACGGAGTATTGCGAGACAGCACAACAACGAAGCTTCGTGTTGTCTTCAATGCAAGTGCACCCACAAGCACAGGGGTTTCATACAATGACCTCCAAATGGTCGGACCCACTATACAGAGTGATTTATTGGCTATACTTTTGCGATTCAGACACTATCCATACGTTTTGACCGGAGACGTAGAAAAAATGTACCGGCAAGTTTTAATACACGAAAATCAACGTCATTTGCAGCAGATTATTTGGCGTGCTGATCCCAATCAGGAATTAAAACTATACAAACTAAATACAATTACGTACGGAACAGCATCCGCTCCATTTTTAGCCATTCGTTGTTTGAAACAACTTGCTTTAGATTGCAAGAATCCACAGTTAGCACAAATCATAAGTGACGATTTCTATGTCGATGATTTGGTCACTGGTGCTCAAACAAAGGAGCATTTAGTTAAAATAAAGGAAGGCGTTTGCCAAGCATTATCCACAGGTTGTTTCAATCTACGTAAAATCAGATCAAACATAGAACTTTCTCAGTCAGATTCATGCCAGACGTTGAACCTCGGCGAGCAAGGTTTGTCAAACACCTTGGGCCTAGGTTGGTCACCATCTGATGATCAATTATATTATTCAATAAAGCCAGCAGTTGAGCATAATCCAACCAAACGGTCTATTCTGTCCGCCATAGGACAGATATATGATCCGCTCGGCTTATTAAGCGTATGCGTCATTCAAGCTAAAATCATGTTACAGAAACTTTGGTTGTTAAAATTGTCATGGGACGAGCCATTGCCCCCAAACATTATAAATTTATGGCATAAGTTCACATCCGAATTACATCATGTACTCGATTTAAAAATTCCGCGCTGTGTAATCAATGACAATCCAAATAGTGTGATTGAAATTCACACCTTTTGTGATTCGTCCCAAGACGCATACGGCTCATGCTTGTACGTTAGATCGGAATGTAATGCACAAGCGGAGATCAAATTGCTGTGCGCCAAAAGTAAGGTTGCGCCGTTAAAACCAACTACGATCCCGCGCCTTGAATTGTGTGGCGCCCTTGTCGCTGCACGTCTGACTGAGAAAGTACTCAAATCTTTCCGAATACCGGTAAAAAGATGCATTTTATGGACTGACTCATCCATAGTCCTAGGCTGGCTCCAAACCCAACCTAATAAACTTAAACAATTCGTTAAGAATCGTGTAGCCGAAATTCAAGAGCTCACGACTAACCATGAATGGCGCCATGTGCCAACATCTCAAAACCCAGCTGACATGCTAACTCGCGGAGTTAACATGTCAGAGATACATAAATTGTCAATGTGGTGGACTGGACCAGACTTTTTAAAGAAAAATGAATCGGATTGGCCTGAAAATAACTTTGTTAAAACGACTAACTGTGAAATACCCGAACTGGTGGTAACTGCTACCGTCGCTTCTGTACACATAAACAATTTAATTGATTTTGAAAGATTCTCTAAATTACTTAAACTGAAAAGAGCATTAGCATACACACTACGATTCATTCACAATTGCAAATATAAAAACATGAAAAAGTCTGGACCACTCACCACAGATGAACTTCACAATGCATTTTCATTGCTTATCAAATGGGCTCAAACCCAATCTTTCGAAGAGTACAATCAGCTACTCAAACAACAATCGTTGTCCGATAAGAATAAACTTTTAAAACTTTCTCCGTTTATTGACGAGTCAGAATTAATCCGAGTAGGCGGCAGATTAGAAAATTCTAATTTCGCATACAGTAAAAAGCATCCAATATTGCTTTCATCTAAACATACATTAACTAAGCTTATATTTGCCGAGGAACATATTCGTTTAATGCATGCTGGGCCTCAGTTACTGTTAGCATCAATAAGAGAACAGTTTTGGCCCATAGGCGGTCGCAATTTAGCCAGGTCTGTCGCACACAAATGTCTGAGGTGTTTCCGAATGAGAGCTCAAACAGTCAACCCAATAATGGGTCATTTGCCTGAGCAGCGCCTCAATCCAGGTTATGTCTTCCAAACCACGGGTGTAGATTATGCAGGTCCACTACTCGCTGCTGACCGTAAGGGACGTGGATGTAAACTCATTAAGGTCTACGTCGTAGTGTTCGTGTGTTTCGCCACTAAGTGTCTGCACCTCGAGCTGGTCACAAGTTTAACAAAACAGGCATATATTGCTGCCCTACACAGGTTTATTGCGCGTCGCGGGAAGCCAGCCTTAATATTTTCAGACAATGGCACACAATTTGTCGGTGCCAAAAACGAGCTCAATTCGTTTTTAAAACAGAATTCCTCATCAATCTCTGAACTCATGGCGAATGAATCTATAAAATTTAAGTTCATTCCAGCCTACGCACCTCACTTTGGAGGGTTATGGGAGGCTGGAGTCAAGTCTTTCAAACACCACTTAACTAGAGTTATAGGCGACTCCCACCTTACTTTTGAGGAGTTATATACAATTTTAGTCAAAATAGAGGCTATTCTAAATTCCCGACCTCTATCACCCATGTCTTCAGATCCATCCGATCTTAGTCCAATAACGCCGGCTCACTTTTTGGTCGGTCGCCCTCTTACCACTCTGCCAGTACCCTCGCTAGAGAACGCAAATCCGACTAGATTGCAAAGATGGGATCGAGTTGAACAAATGCATCAGCACTTCTGGACAAGATGGCAAAAAGAATATGTCTCGGAGCTGCAGCAAAAAACGAAATGGAGGTCTTCCAAAGGACGCCTTGACACAGGAACGATGGTCATCATCAAAGAAGACGCTGTTCCACCCTTGAAATGGAGCCTTGGACGCATCACCAGCCTTCACCCAGGCATTGATGGAGTGAGCAGAGTAGCTGATATCCAAACCAGCAAAGGCATTATCAGGAGAGCCTTCAATCGAATCTGCCCTCTCCCACTGGACAATGATCCTGTTGAAAGCCATGACTTTCAACGCCGGGGGGCATGTTGAGTATTCATAGCTACGAGTACCACTGGACCTCCGAGGGGTGAGGCGCCGCGCGGGGGACGCAGCTGCATCAAAAATTGCATGTCACTCTTCGCCGTTCGCTGTTAACGCGCGCACATAGACTTACGCCCTTTTAGTTAACAAGTGGACTAGATATATGTACCAAATTTGTAACGTTTTGCATTAAAAATCATTGAAGTGAACAGACTACTTGTTATTATACGTCATCCGAACATCAAGCATACAAAAATCCAAATACATTGACGCCAAAGTCTACAAGTAATATTAAACTGTACATCGATAAGTATCCATATTTTTTTGCTAAATTATTTTAATCGTACAAAGTGAATAGTTAAGTACTTCAATACTTGTAAAAGTATACGTATCATCACGTTATGCCATGTAAGATACGTCAAACATTACACCGTTTTATTTATTATTATTACTAGCTGGCTCCGCCCGCGCTGTACAGTCACCATCATATAGTTGTTAGCGGCCAACAATATCGCAACACGTTTTTATTACCTACTATAGGAGTAAGAATGGGTTACCATATATGTGGCTACTTTGGCTGCTACTAACTACATGATGTTGACCAAGGAACGCAGACTTACCGCGGGATCAAATATACCCTATGATGACCATCCCGAAAACCAATTATTTCGGGCGAGTCTCCACTAGAGCTGTGCGAGGCTGCAGAGCGAGGAAAAATCCACCAATAGGGGGAGATGCGTGAGCGAGGCTAGAAATGCTATTGGTGCTTTTTTCCTCTCACAACTCAGATGAACTAGAAGCTGTAGATACATTCACACTGCTCGGTATAGTAATAGATTAACATATATGTTGGAAACCACAAATTACACATATAAAAAGCCAAATTACAAAATGTATTAGATCAAAAAAACTACTGATATTAATTGATAACCTATTATGCTTATGCCTTTAACTAGTTTAACTACGGAATCATATTCTGGGGAAACAGTACAGATCCACCAAGCCCTAGCCTACAAAAGAAACTTATTAGGATATTACTTAATATCAAACAAACCTCATTTTATAAAGCAAAAAATACTTACGATTCCGTGCATAAGTAGGTATATAATTTGTTGTAAATTTGTCAATAATATACCGAATTCTACACGAAACGAATTAATGTTGTAGCACATTCCGCTCTACAAATAAACTAATGTTACCATTTTCACGACTTATATTATACCAGGCCCTTACTAATAATATTTGTTTTAAAGTGCTTCTGTGCTGTTGGCTACGGCCCCACGCATGCCTTCCAAAAGTCCGGGACCATTGGTCCTGAGATATGGAAAAAACATACATAATAATAATAAATTATCCGATACAACAAGAAATAAAAAACACATTTTTCATAAATAAGTTAAAACAATTGCTTATAGAGAAGTCTTATTTTACTATAAACTAATAATTAGATGATACATTAACGTGACTTGTTAACCACCCATCACTTTCTCATTTAAAAAGATACGAACAGGCAGTAACCATTAAATTCGTGCGATTGAGCATTAGCCTACTGCAGACCAAAGGTTAAAAAATATAAATAGCAAATACTTGAATATTTAAGACATATAGGTGTCGTAACATTAATATTCTACTAAATAAATACTGCTGTATCAGGGGCGAGATTCGACACTGATTTTAACCATGAAATGCAAGCTGGCTCGGATACAATACTGCACATAAATCCACGTCATACCTATTCCGCATTACTCGAACCTACAACGTCTAAGGGCCTGTTTCACAATCGCCGGATAAAGTTATCTGCCAGTTAAAATTATTGCTATCCTTTTCTCCCGTCATATAAAAGAAAAGTGACAGCCAACATTTATCTGACGGATATGTTTTAACTGGAGATTGTGAAACAGGCCCTTATTGTGGTATTATATAGTCAGCAAACTCGACGTCAAATCTTATGTCTACTCTTTTGCATCATGTTCTACAGTTTTGGAGTAATAAAATCTGGAAAAAGGCCAAACATGATATATATTTGACAATTGTAGAGTCTGTAGCCTATGAATTAAACTATAAATATATATTTGAGTTCAAAATGACCTATCGATTCGATTACAAAACATTATTGATATCAACAACAGGCTTGCTTCCAGTGTACAATCTGAATCGTAACATAAAAATAGACTTTGTAAAGTACATGTGCAAGTAGGAATCTCTACTATTTACCGGAGGACCGTCTGGGCCGTTATTCTGAACGCGCCCATTCGCCTCACATCACCCGTCACCCGTAACGACAGTGTAAACTAGACCTCTAAATACGCTTAGGTACTACGAATTGCGTCGTCAAGATATATTAGGCGTGTCAGGTGAGTTGATGTTAAAACAAGTTACATCGCATCTATTATATGTATATCACACTCGACGGGCAGTCCCTATACCTTCCCGGCCTTACCGGTAATGTAGATACTATTCGTTGAACATGTTTACAATATTATTACTTGTTACTTAATTTTAATATTGTTTTTGATTAGATCTTATTTTACTTGATTCAAATATTAAGTACAATTTCAATTCTCTTCTGCTTATTTAAGAGCTAAGCTCTTGTCGTTGTAGCTCAGCTTAGTCGATACGACCTAACCTGAAAAAAAGAGTTGATGTTGTGTTGTGTTACAATTTCAATTAATTTGTGTATAATATAATTTGGTTTAATAAATAAAAATAATCGACGTAGATAAATATTTCATTTGATTTTTGATTTATAATAATAATCAAGTGTGTTTAAATAATACATACATATACGTGCAACTTTACGTTTTTACTTTACTTTACTTTACTTTTATGTTATGAGATTTGTAATGTAACGCCTGATATTACAATCAATTACAATTAATAACCAATAGTTGTTAACTACATTTATGTAACTTAATTTAATAGTGTAATTTATGTTAAGCTTTCCCAATGTTCTCTTTAGTAGCTTAACTTTCTGTTAACCCTATGATTGACTGATAGAGAATGTCTAGAAACTTTAAGTTCATATTTAACGACCCGGCCACGTCATTGCGCGAATTGCGGCGCGGCAAGCGTTTTATGAGTTCATTGCGCGGTCGAGACGCGCAATGAAGTGTGATTAGTTGGAAAACCGCTGTCGGTGCCGCCGCCGCGCAATATCCTGGCCGTAACAGTTGCTTGTATTGTTCGTATACAAGTTATCATTGCACACTTAGCATCCTGGTACCGTTACCACATACCTCCATTCCATACCCAGTAACTGGTATACCCGTACCCTCATACAAACAGCGACTGCAGCGCCACCAACAAGCAGGTAGAGCGCGCCGAGCGCCGCGTACAGCGTGTCCGGCTGCAGCGCCACCAACATGTTGACGCGGCGTTAGTGGACGGCGGCTCGCTTGTTGTTGTTGCAGGCGTGCGCGGTGCAGCCGAGCAGCCAGCCGGCGGCCAGCAGCAGGTAGAGCGCGCCGAGCGCCGCGTACAGCGTGTCCGGCTGCAGCGCCACCAACATGTTGACGCGGCGTTAGTGGACGGCGGCTCGCTTGTTGTTGTTGCAGGCGTGCGCGGTGCAGCCGAGCAGCCAGCCGGCGGCCAGCAGCAGGTAGAGCGCGCCGAGCGCCGCGTACAGCGTGTCCGGCTGCAGCGCCACCAACATGTTGACGCGGCGTTAGTGGACGGCGGCTCGCTTGTTGTTGTTGCAGGCGTGCGCGGTGCAGCCGAGCAGCCAGCCGGCGGCCAGCAGCAGGTAGAGCGCGCCGAGCGCCGCGTACAGCGTGTCCGGCTGCAGCGCCACCAACATGTTGACGCGGCGTTAGTGGACGGCGGCTCGCTTGTTGTTGTTGCAGGCGTGCGCGGTGCAGCCGAGCAGCCAGCCGGCGGCCAGCAGCAGGTAGAGCGCGCCGAGCGCCGCGTACAGCGTGTCCGGCTGCAGCGCCACCAACATGTTGACGCGGCGTTAGTGGACGGCGGCTCGCTTGTTGTTGTTGCAGGCGTGCGCGGTGCAGCCGAGCAGCCAGCCGGCGGCCAGCAGCAGGTAGAGCGCGCCGAGCGCCGCGTACAGCGTGTCCGGCTGCAGCGCCACCAACATGTTGACGCGGCGTTAGTGGACGGCGGCTCGCTTGTTGTTGTTGCAGGCGTGCGCGGTGCAGCCGAGCAGCCAGCCGGCGGCCAGCAGCAGGTAGAGCGCGCCGAGCGCCGCGTACAGCGTGTCCGGCTGCAGCGCCACCAACATGTTGACGCGGCGTTAGTGGACGGCGGCTCGCTTGTTGTTGTTGCAGGCGTGCGCGGTGCAGCCGAGCAGCCAGCCGGCGGCCAGCAGCAGGTAGAGCGCGCCGAGCGCCGCGTACAGCGTGTCCGGCTGCAGCGCCACCAACATGTTGACGCGGCGTTAGTGGACGGCGGCTCGCTTGTTGTTGTTGCAGGCGTGCGTGGTGCAGCCGAGCAGCCAGCCGGCGGCCAGCAGCAGGTAGAGCGCGCCGAGCGCCGCGTACAGCGTGTCCGGCTGCAGCGCCACCAACATGTTGACGCGGCGTTAGTGGACGGCGGCTCGCTTGTTGTTGTTGTAGGCGTGCGCGGTGCAGCCGAGCAGCCAGCCGGCGGCCAGCAGCAGGTTGAGCGCGCCGAGCGCCGCGTACAGCGTGTCCGGCTGCAGCGCCACCAACACGTTGACGCGGCGTTAGTGGACGGCGGCTCGCTTGTTGTTGTTGCAGGCGTGCGCGGTGCAGCCGAGCAGCCAGCCGGCGGCCAGCAGCAGGTAGAGCGCGCCGAGCGCCGCGTACAGCGTGTCCGGCTGCAGCGCCACCAACATGTTGACGCGGCGTTAGTGGACGGCGGCTCGCTTGTTGTTGTTGCAGGCGCGCGCGGTGCAGCCGAGCAGCCAGCCGGCGGCCAGCAGCAGGTAGAGCGCGCCGAGCGCCGCGTACAGCGTGTCCGGCTGCAGCGCCACCAACATGTTGACGCGGCGTTAGTGGACGGCGGCTCGCTTGTTGTTGTTGCAGGCGTGCGCGGTGCAGCCGAGCAGCCAGCTGGCGGCCAGCAGCAGGTAGAGCGCGCCGAGCGCCGCGTACAGCGTGTCCGGCTGCAGCGCCACCAACATGTTGACGCGGCGTTAGTGAACGGCGGCTCGCTTGTTGTTGTTGCAGGCGTGCGCGGTGCAGCCGAGCAGCCAGCCGGCGGCCAGCAGCAGGTAGAGCGCGCCGAGCGCCGCGTACAGCGTGTCCGGCTGCAGCGCCAGCGCTTGGTTCAGCACCAGCGTCATCAGCGACTGCAATACGGCGCCCACGAACATGTTGATGCCGAATATCAGTCCAAAGCAACTCTCGTCTTTCAGCTCACTCGCTATTTTAGCGCTGAAACAATACGTGAACGTCGGTTATCCATCTGACTTTGCTAGGCTGATATAAAACTATCCCTATGACATAGACTTAAAAAAATATTTAGAGTTTGTGAAGAACATTTTTAAAGTTGTTACCTACTAAGGGTGAGTATCCACCAGAACTGTGCGAGGTAGCGGAGCGGTGTGCCAAAATCCACCAATAGGAAGAGATGTACTGTGCGTGTATCACACCTCCCTAGCACGGCTATCACGCGACGGCGCGCGAGCTCTCTCGATTCTCGCACTATCCGTCTCTTTCTTATTAGAACAATTAGAACAAGAGATACAGTGAGAAAAAATCGAGAGTATGTCGCGGCCGTTGCATGATAGGTGCGTGCTGAAGAGGTAAGGGGTTTCCTCCCCTGCAAAGAGCAGATAGTCGCATTACCCGTATTTATTCGTATTATTTCGCGCGTCGGCGTCTTAACATGATATTGTGCTAATTAAAGTTTTATGTATTGATATGTATGTTAGTCTGTAAGGTAGTAAATATGGGCCTCGTTGCCTGAGGTAAATAAATAAATTACAATTTTGTTGTATTTTTATGTATTGAGGTGGTTCGACGACCATACAAAACGTTTTTAAACATTCGCAAGCTAACGGCGTGATATTTTAAGAAACTTATGTAACACTCTTTCATAAATTGGCTTTACATTTGCGCGAAGTTCCCCCTTTCCTAGAATAAACTTGTATACTTAAACTAGAATAATTTGAGAAATTATAGTCCCCGCGGCTATGAAGTCAATCCTGAGACATGCCTCTAGGGTTGTTACACGTTCGATCATTGTATCGATAAAATTCGAGTCAAGTGTGAGTTAAGTCGAATGCAGTTCTCTACTAACTGTAATAAAAAATATTTATCAGATGTATATGAAGGAAAGTGAAAAAAAAACATCTAGTTAGGTAGAGATAATAATGGCACTAGCTAGGTATTAATAGACAAAAATATGCACAAGTTTAGCACAATCAAAATTATCAACCTTTGGAAGCGATCAAGGCAATACTAAAAATTGTTTTATCATACCTATTGACCTTCGGTTTGCTGACGATATAGTAGTCTTGGCTGAGACCATGGAGGATGCTCGATGACCTCAGTAAAGCTTCCGAGCGAGTTGGTCTAAGAATGAACATGGATAAGACGAAGATCATGTCAAATGCCCATGTAGTACCAACTCCCATTACAATCGGACACTTTACGCTCGAAGTTGTAGACGATTATGTATACCTAGGACAAACTATCCAGTTAGGTAGGTCCAACTTCGAGAAAGAGGTCAATCGTCGAATCCGACTCGGCTGGGCAGCGTTCGGGAAGCTACGGCACATCTTTTCGTCCAATATTCCGCAGTGTCTCAAGACGAGAGTCTTTGACCAGTGTGTGTTGCCAGTGATGACATATGGTACTGAAACGTGGTCGCTTACTATGGGCCTCATAAGAAGGCTCAAAGTCACCCAAAGGGCTATGGAGAGGGCTATGTTGGGAGTTTCTCTGCGGGATCGCATCAGAAATGAGGCTATCTGCAGTAGAACCAAGGTAACAGATATAGCCCTCCGAATCGCTAAACTTAAGTGGCAGTGGGCGGGGCACATAGCACGTAGAACCGATGGCCGTTGGGGCGGAAAGGTTCTCGAGTGGCGACCACGTACCGGAAGGCGCAGCGTGGGTAGGCCCCCCGCAAGGTGGACTGATGGATGACCTGGTAAAGGTTGCTGGAGTTCGCTGGATGCGGGTGGCGCAGGACCGGTCACTTTGGCACTCTTTGGGGGAGGCCTATGTCCAGCAGTGGACGTCTTTCGGCTGATATGATGATGATGATGATGACCTATTGACGTTTAATTTATTGACAGGAAATATATTATATACACCGTGGGTGTTAATAACCCGAAATATTTAAACCAACGATTTTAGAGCCTAATTAGAGTATATAAAGTTATGTGACATGTCCAAAAACCTTTAATTGAAGAAATATTAATTAGTTAAAACAAATCACACTTTAAAAATTCTCAATTGTAACACACCCTAAGGTCGTGACGTAGCCACCAAGTAGTAACTTTTACACGTAGACGCACTAACCGCATGGCTGTTAGCCAGTTTCACTTGAGTTTTGTATTTATCCTACAAAAAGGTTTCACTAGGTACCGAAAATGTTTCGTCTTGATAAAAGGATGCGACTTGCAACTAAAATACAGCGTAGTGCTTTAAATAATGATGATATCACACTTTAATCACAAGTAGCTTTCCTCTTTTCTCTTATCGCTAGACTTTAGTTCTGTTCTGTTCTCAATCGCGAAACCTAAACCTTTAATGGTAACTGGCTGATAGTTTGAAATTGATGTTACTAAAATGACATATTTCAAATTATTACTGAGTGTCACGCAAAATAAAAACACGTTGAAATTTGATTGACTGTAATTAATACATAATATTCACCATGCCGCATTATGCTCCGGCTCATTCAGCGGATATTCACTTTGTGTGCGGATTTTGTAATGGCAACTCCCTCCAGGCTGTCGCCGAATACCGAAGACGATACCCAGATCGTCGTATACCTCGCCATTGGACTTTTGCGGATATCCACAGACAGTTTCGGGAAAAAGGGCTGGGAAAGATTCAGAGGGAAATCTAGATGTACAAACAGAGAATCGAATAATGAATTTGATTACAGAAGATCCAACGTTATCGTCAAGAGCTGTAGCACGAATAGTCAATGTTAATTATAGACTCGTATTTTAGCTTTGGAAAAGGTATGGTCTGCATCCCTTTCACTTCAGGAAAGTACAAGGATTAATAAAAAATGATGGGCCAGGCTAGAGTCCACTTTTGCCAAAGAATGAACCAGAAATTAGTGCACGACCCCGGATTTCTGAACGAAATGTTATGGTCAGAAGAGTCGTTGTTCACGAGAGAAGAAGTTTTTTAATTCCCATAATCAACATATGTGGCTAGAAGAAAATCCCCATGCCAAGAGGGAAAATTCATACCAACACAAGTTTTCTGTTAACCTGTGGGCCGGTATTATTGGCAACAAATTGATAGGTCCCGTCATATTTCCAGATAGACTAAATGCACAGTATTATTTATTTTTCTTGAATAATGAACTAAATGACTTGCTTGAAGATGTCGATTTGGAAACACGAAGAACTATGTGGTTCCAGCACGACGGATGCCCGGCCCACTTCAGCCTAGCAGCTCGGAGTTGGCTAGACGAACGATACCCTGACAGGTGGATTGGCCGTGGAAGCAACGTCCTGGTCTGGCCCGCCCGGTCACCCAACTTAACTCCATTGGATTTTTTTCTATGGGGAACTCTGAAAGATATGGTATACTCAACACCAGTGGACTCTAGACAAGAATTATTAACAAGAATTCAAACGGCTTCAGAAGAAATAAAGAACACCTTCGTAAACCTAAATAATGAAATCCGTTTAAGATTAAATCTTTGTGCTGAACACGGCGGTACACATTTTGTAAACCTAATTCGTTAAATTAATAAAAATGCTTCATTGTTTAACATAGTTATTTATTTTATTTTACTCAGTATACATCAACACATCGAGAATTTAATACGTACAGATTAGCATGATCGATATTGCAACAAAGTAGTCATCCCTTTCCAGCTGTAGTATGTGGTAAAACAATGAGAGGTATGTTTTCTTTAGGATATAATTCAACAACAATAAAAAACTGCACTGTAATGTTGTTGTAACTAATAAAGTTTGGATATAAGTTGTAGTATTTTGTGGCACTCATAAATTGAAATAATTTCACCGTAAGCATCGTGCTAGACATGACACTTGTTGACATGGAACACAAGTCACTGCATTCGCCGTGCATCGTATGATATCGGAGTGATTCGTGAAGTGTCATGCTCGCTCTCTGTTTCTCAACTTGAGATAAATTAAGTTGGCTCACTCTCTGAAGTAAAGGTTTAGTCACAAAGAAACGTGCAATTAATATGATTAAATTTGTACTGAAATAGTAATTTAATTAAGACACATAATTGGACCCATGTTGATATAACATTATTTACTCGTACTGTCGTCAAAAATTCGTGGTTTAAATCTTTCGGGTTATTAACGCCCACGGTGTATAATAAAAAACAACTGCATTCAAATTTAAAAGTTTTCTCTAGGTAAAAAGAGTTCCATTCCAAGAGGTAGGAGGAGGTAGGAGGTGTACTAAAGAAACAAACGCATTAATTTATTAATTTTTATAATAAACTGAAGGAGAATATTACTAATATAACTAATTTTACAATTAAGTAATACGTTTTATTTATATTAATGCACATCATCATAAATCATATACAATATGTTTGGCTATACGAACTTCTTAACGTGTATTGTCTGTGATATTATTGCCACTCACTATTCTGTCACACGCAATAAGTAAATATGTATTTTTTTGCTATGGTTGACATTGTCATTATTCAGAAACTTCATAGTTACGCAATGTGTCAGGATTGACTTCATAGCCGCGGGGGACTGTAGTTTGTCACGTGATACTTTGGGAAAACGATTATTCTCAAATTATTGTTATATAAGTTACTCACTCTATGTATATTAGCTTAGCTTAACCTGATCCAGGATAGGTACTTTTTCGTGCTTATATAAAGATATGTTTAATAAAAATGGAAACTATAGGTCTAGATTAAGAGAAGAAATTGTATCAATATTTTTTGTATGACCGTTTGTTTCATAATTAAATAAATAAATAAATAAATATTCGAAATTATAATGTTCGTAAGGAACAATCTTTCTTCTTTCGATACCGTAAATGCGATGGGCAAAACATTCCGCCGCACTGGGCGTTTGAAAACAGTTCCCCGTCGCATGGCACTTGCAGGTAAGAACCCGCGTGTCATTGGGCCTACCTACTACGAACGACTGCCCGCTGATCTTAGACAGGAACCATCTGACGAAGCATTTAGACGCCGCCTGAAATACCTTTTATTGGAAATAACAAAAAAAAAAATTGAAAAAAAAAAATATAGTATTAGACCGCCTGTTGTTAACATCTAATTTTTTTAATACGTTGTTATGTCTATTTGTTTCGTGTTTTACGGTGTGCAATAAAGAGTATTTGTATTGTATTGTATACTCAGTTAAAGAGTATATGAGTCTTGACTTGACATGTTAAATGATTATTATTACCTATTAAATTTGTATGAATATGATTTGACATTAAATATATTGTGTCACGTGTTTTCTGATGCACTAAATATTGTAAAAAATGATGATACCTAGAGGTTGATATATTTGTGTTCTTTTGCTTTTGGTTTGTTTTTTCTATTTCCTTGTTATTGTGTTCTTATATTTGTTGACATTGTCCTAATATTATATCTTAATTTTGTCTGTTATTTCGTGATAAAAAATTTTTTTTTGACATGTATGCAAATCTGTAATGTAATTTTTTATCATGAAATAAATAATCTAATCTAATCTACGACAATACGCCATTTCTTTTCAACGCTACTGTCTACTTTCTTTGGTAAAAGTAGCAGGGGGCTGTACTAATCGTACAAATATGGAGAGATGTGGCCCGGAGCCAATAAGTAGCTGGGTGAAGAGTGTCGAATAGAATCCTTTATTAATATAATACCTATATATTTATACACGTTAGGTTGCGCTGATACAAGCCATATGCGTCTATGTTGCGGTAAACTATAAAGTTACTGTTGAACTCTAAATCGGTCAATCACCATATTACACCTCCCTCGAATGTTCCCTACGCCCGGCATGGCAGAAAAAAAAAAATACTTGTTAACATTTTTGTTTAAAAATCTGTAAGTAACCGTGAGGGTCAGTGGTCAACTCTACATATTATAAGTTTAAACATTGCAACAAATTTATCTAAAAATAAATATGTTTGTTCCCTGTGTTAATCATTCTCTAGTGTCACTGTTTGTTAAAAAATATTAGTTAATACAAGGTGTGAATCATATAACTGAAAACCTGAAAGTGGTTTGTTCAGAATCGAAAGCTGAATCGATTGCACCATCTTTTAAGGTAGGTTGTATTTTTTTTGAAAAATATTTTTTTATTGTGCCGGGTCTAAAAGTTACGAAGGCAACATACGCGAATCAGAGAAATGTTGGAGGATGTTGTTGTGAGGTGAACGTCAGGATCTACGTCACTGACAAGTACTGATTAGTGATTACAAGTGTAGAGTTACGAATCAAGTAGATCTGCTTGATAAAGAAAACCAACGAATATCTTTTGAAATAATTAACGTATTTGTAAATGGACGTATTAATCTTATTAAGGATTAAAAAACTCAGTTGGGGTGTCTGAGGTTTTCAGTATAATAAAATACACCTTGTATACCTATTTCATATTATCATTTCTTTACTCTATAATGTACGTCTTCGTCGCATGTCTTATATTATTTATTATGCCTTTCTTTAACTACCGTATTGTGTAACCTGCTACGTAATGTACTGGCCTCATGGTGTCGGTACCTACTACTGGAAAACGAATGCCGTCGGAGTCCTCAACTCCTAATAAAACAAACGGGAATGGTCACCCTACAATAATATTCAACGGGCTACGCCTCCGTACGTACCCTTTACTCTTAAATGGAATGGCTACCCAAGGGCATGGTCACCCTTAAACAATATGGCATATCAGGTCTCGCTCGCCAATTTATCAAAATTGTTTGATCTTTCTCCTTTAATGTGGTACTATAAAGCTTGTAACCAGTCAATTAATTGTTTATTTGACTTTCGTCGACGTAAACTACAGGCAAAAGCGAAATTGCCGTCTTCAAATCAAAATCGACCATTTTCGATACCGTTTCCGAGTTCACTATAATCCCAGAATAAATGCTCAAATTGTTCTGCGGTTTTTAACGCAACCTCGAGATCCACAGCTGCAACGTTATTATTAGCTTTTATACAAATATCCTCAAATAGGCTGGCCGCATACACACGTTTTCCGTATTGGATTTCCTAATGCGGAATTTCGATTTGCAATTCCGTGAGGCTAGCGCAAACGTTCGTTTGTCTTCATTCGGAATGTATACAGTCAGTATACGGATGTCGCACCCATATGGTTTCAAAACATACGTGTGCAACATCTGCAGAAGTGCAAGCAAAGGCAGTGAGCCTTCTATACAAACTGGTCGTGGGATGGCCGAGTGTTCAGCTGGTTTCAATTTCACGTGCATGTAATTGACGTCTGCAGCGCGCCCGACTGCGCGAACGCTTGTTCCAGTTGTTGCACCCATATGGTTTCAAAACATACGTGTGCGACATCTGCAGGGCGCGATACTGAATACGAGGTGAACAAAGTCGTGAACTGACCTGGCCACTGTGATGGTGAAGTGGAAGAGCGCGCCGAGCACGACATAGCACGCGTAGATGAAGAATATGACGGGAACGTAGGCGGAGAGCAGCGCGGCGGCGCCCTGCACGGCGGCGGCGGCGGCGGGGATGGCCGCGTGGTCGGCGCGCGCCGCCAAGAAGGCGCCCGCCGCGCCGGCCAACGTGGTCGCCGCTTCCACCGCGCCGTTGTACTCCACCTGTACTCACCAAACAAATACTAACCGTTAAGGCGTTATTAACGCTTCAGGCCTTCAGCATTCACTTGTAATGCAAACAATGGGACCATGATATCAAAACTCCATCCATCATCAGCATCCAACGGTGATGGGAACCACGAGGAATTGAGGGAACTCTTCAAATATATTAGGAAAGCGAGTATTTTTTTCGGTATTTTCTATTACGACTCGTGTTTCGATCGTATTTACACCCAGATATCGCCAATTAAGTGAAATGGAACTTTGTTTTTAAAGTAAATTATTAACGTTGATTTTTAATCGTCGTTGTATACCTCAAGTCAAATGTAACATAATTGACGACTGTTTTTATTAATTTTGCTTAAAATGTATTTTTTTCCTCGCAAATGTGATGAAAACGTAAAATCCCGACGCTTCCACTGAGATAAGTAAGAATAAGAATGACAAGGCTTCTATATTTATGCTCATTAGCAGAGCACGTAATTTTCACGCCGATGACATCAATTTGACGTCACGCTGCATATAGGATGATCCCAAATAGTTTTATTGTGATTATTAATCATTAGTCGTCAATCATTTTAATCATGTACAAATTACTTCAAAAGTAATCTATTCACACGTGGAACAATTAACAGGTACCTACTTGATACGTGAAACGTAAATCGTAATCTATCGGTAACTTCAAATCTCTTCTTAAAGAACATTATTTGTCTCTCCCCTAACCCCGATTGTCTTACTATTATTATTATTGGCTGACTGTTTATGTATTATATTTATATATTTTTATTTGTGTTATTTGTATATATGTATGATTGTGTATGTATGTTTATATATAGAGCTATTTATGTACGTGTATTGATATAATTATTTTGATTTTTGGCTTATTATAATCTCTGCACCACCTACTACATAATCTAGTTTTATATCTTTCTCCGATACCCAAAGGTTGTCTGGAAGAGATCGCTCTTCAGCGATAAGACCGCCTGTTGTCTACCTCTACCTACATGTTATTGTATTGTTTCTCTTTTTAAACTGCTTTGTTTGTGTGAGGTGTGCAATAAAGAGTATTTGTATTGTATTGTATTGTAAATTAAACTATTTGTTTTGTTTTTATATATACATTTTATTAAACGGTATTGTTACCACATTTCAATAATTACGTATAAAACAGAATTCCTTCAAGTAGGTAAGCCTATTAATTATTCCACGTGTGAAGTACTTTTGAAGTAATTTGTACATGATTAAAATGATTGACGACTAATGCTTAATTATCACAATAAAACTATTTGGGATCATCCTATATGCATCGTGACGTCAAATTGATGTCATCGGCATGAAAATTACGGGCACTGCTCATTAGTAATTGGGATCAATTAAAAATAATCAAAACTGTGACGTTCCGAACTTCCGTCCCAGACCGAAGAGTCAAAAATCTAACCTCAGCGGGGTCAAGCCGTCCATCCTAAATTCGCCATCGTGTACCTACACTGTACTCGAGCGCAAAAGGACGGCAAAATGCAGTCTGTCTATTCTATGGTGACTTTAAGTCTGTGCACACTGCGTTTACATAGCGCGCCGTACCCGCGTTTGTGTCAATTTACTTGTGATTTGACACACGCGCGTCGACGGCGCGCTTAATAAACGCGTTCTGCATAGGCCCTAAAGCCACAGAATAAATACGATACCTACTAAGTATCAAAACCTGCATGGCAGCTTAGTTTAACTCGTACATAAAGTAGACAGCAACTAGCAATGGCAGAATCAGATTATCGCCCTCTGTCGCTCTTGTGCGGAAGGAAATCTCATGCAGACCCCGTATCATGGTCGACCTTATCACGCGGTAAGTGACAAGTTAGGAGCGTCGTCTCGTTCTATCGAACGGTGTCAGCCAGTGACGGACGCTCTATCTTGTCACTTATCGTGTGATAAGGCCGTCCATGCTAGGGGGTCAGGATACGCCACCCAATTATGTCCCCGACACTGACCGTGTATTCATCGTCCAGCTGCGCGTGCTGCCACAACAGCTGCGCGTAGTATTGCGCGTGTGAGAAAAGCGCAAGTGAGGCCGCGTACAGCGCGGACCAGGCCAACACGCGCGGGCGCGCGTACGCGGCTCGCGCGTGCTGCGAGATCAGCCAGCTCGCCGTACGAACGTTCGCGGCGCACGACTGCTCCTGCGAACCGGGCACACATCGTGTAGGTGGGTACCGATTTAGATTCTTGTCATTCCTTTACACACCATAAAACAATAGGGACCTAACTAAGTATAACTTTACTTTTTTATGGGACACAAAATTATGGATATCTAAAGGACCTTTACCTCCAGGCGTGACTGGTCAGAGCGTACCTTAGACGGTGGCAAAGTAAGTTCATTAGACGGGCGCAGGTTCTCCTGGAAGGTGCTCGTTACTGACGACCGACGGTGGAAGTAGATACCGAAGGACACCGGCGGCAACCAAAACGCCCATATTGTAGCCAGTATCTGAGCTGGAATATGGGAAAATTCCACGTTACTCTCAGTCCCAGTTCAAAATTCGGGCGAAGGGCATACCTTAACTAACTAGGTTTCAGTTTCCATTCATTCCTTATTTAAGGATTCTACAGCAAGTCTATAGGCGAGCCAACATAACAATCCAGCCTGCGGATTTTAAGTGGACTATAGGTTCGTGATGTTACCTAGTAAAGGTCGCGGGAGTCCGCTGGATGCGGGTGGCGCAGGACCGGTGATTATGGCACTCTTTGGGGAGGCCTACGTCCATCCCTAGAAGACTTTCGATTGATATGATGATGATAATAGGTTCGTGGGTTCGCTAATAGATCACCCTTGAATCACCCGCTTATTGATATAAGCGGGTGATTCCGATTTCGATTCTATTTGGTGATTCCAATTACGTCGCTATAGTAAGCATAAAATCACCATCTAAACACTACGTTCTGCCTGAGCATAAGTAGTCTCAAACACAGTGAGGTGTGGTACTTACAGGAGAACGTGATGTAGTTGAGGTCCCGGTAGTCCATGAGCTGTAGATGCGTGAGCAGCTGCGCAGTGACGCCGGACAGGAACCGGCCGGCCAGCACCGCCACGCGCGCGCTCGATGTTACGAGCGCGTACCGCGAAGGTTCCACCTTCACACAAACACACAATAAGAGAGTGTCCACTAGAGGGTCATCTCTAGTGGACGCGCACTTCCGTTTATCTCTATTGCAAAATACCGGCTCGACAATACGGTGCATCTTGCTGCTCACCGTTTTGAAGCCGTTTATCTGCACCTTAAAGGCACCGCTTGCATGCTCATGCTTCAGGGCGCGGTCTGGATGCCAGCGGGCAGCGGGGCGGCCGCCCATACACTGATGTCGCTCTAATGTATGAACCAGGGATGTTGCAGGCATTCGCATCCGCAACCGCGGTAATTCCGCACTAATTTTGACATCAGCATCCCCATCCGCATTCGCCAAAATCAATGCGGAGTTTTTGCGGATGCGGATGTAGTGCAGTTCATGCCAAGAAAGGAGCCCACGCGGCGCCTACCGTACGCGTTTTAGATATTTACGCCATTAGTAAAAAAATATTTTCGTTTCTGTGACCAAAAGCAAACGCGTTTTTTATTTGTTCGCTACGATTTTAATTTAGTCTCAACGTGTTAGATGAACGCGTGATGTTATAAAATGGACGTTGTTTTAAAAATCCGCATGCGTGCTCCCAAATATCCGCATCCGCGGATGTCAAAAAAATCGCGGCATCCCTGGTATGAACCCCGCGTCGCCCCGCTGCCCGCTGCCGTCCAGTCCGCGGCCTAAGGGGGAATAAGCTATACAAATATAGTATACATCAGGTATGTCACAAATTAATCTCCAAGGTTCTTAGCCATCAGCCGCGTCAGTTGTTAAGGGGAACAGGTCTTTGTGGCTACCAGGGTAGGCTCTGAGGGAGCATTCCTGTATGCGTTGGGCAGTTTGAACATCCAACCCTTATGGATTCGTCATGTCTGTCTGTCTGTCCGTCCGTATGTTGCAGGCATTTTCCTCGAAAACTATAAGGTGTATTTAAATAAAATTTTGAGGATAGTTGTATTTTGTTAGCCGCTACATAGTTTTGTAATTAAATTACTAAAAAAAAGTTTTTTTAGGGGTGCACGCACTCCATACAAAAAACTGATAGGCAATTTTTCATTGCAAGCCCACGTGTGGCACATCAATCGACAGGTCTTTCAAAATAAATATAAGGTTTCCCAGCAACTTATTTGATTAGTTAAATAGAGTCGGAGATAATCGCCCCGAAAGTCACTAAAATTGTGTGCCCCCCCTCTAACTTTTGAACCGTGTATTTTAAAAATATGAAAAAAATCATGGACATAGGGCTTATTCAATTCTTTCGGCGAAAACTGTTTTGAACAAGATCGGTTCAAAGGTTTTTGAGATATTTCTAAAAAAACTGCCTTCCTTAAAGAAAATATCTCAAAAACTGCCTTCCTTAAAGAAAAGGACGTAAGTGCCATAAGATTTCAGTAACGATACGACCTTTTTAATAGGCATGGAACCCTCGTTGTGCGTGGTCCGACACGCACTTGGCCGCTTTTTATGCTCTAGTCTAGTGCATAAAGTAAAATTTCCGTCGAAGACCAAGGCAATCGTTCCAACAGCCACACGAGCAACTTTAACTTCATAGAATAAACTCTTTATGTTTCGTTAGTATTCTAAGACCAAGGCAAGGATACCAACAGCCAAAGTACACAATACAATCTTCATGAAAAAAGATTTTCATTTCATTTCCTCGCAATCGAAGTGAAAAGTAGAGTGTACAATTCGTCCATAAAACCCATTTTACACTCGATTTTATATCCATCCGAGCGAGCTTGCGAGTGAAACGTCTCGCGTAAAATGGTGCGTTTTATGCACTGAACTAAGACAGCCTTGGCGAAACCACAAGGGTTCCTTTTTGACTACGGAACCCTAAAAAGCACTATGTCCTAGATTTTTTCAATTACACGGTTCGAAAGTTAGAGGCGGCGGACACAATTTTTGTAACTTTCGGAGGGATTATCTCCGAATATATTCACTTAGTTGAAAAAATACCGAGTCCTTGTATTTATTTTTTAATATGCTGCTTGTTAACCTACCGTGTATATATTTTGAGACATCTAGTTACAGTCGAGTTCATAAATATATGTATGTTTCCAAAGGTTCAGAAATATCTAAGCAACCTTATGCTCTTAACAATAAAGTCGTGTTCACATATTTGAGCAACATTATGCTCTTAACAATAAAGACGTGTTCACAAATATTTTAGATCACTTTGTCCATGCACATATTAACGAACTCGGCTGTACATGTATGGAGTGCACCCTATTTATTTATCCTTTTGATTACTAAACTATGTAGCGGCTAACGAAATACATTTAAATAGATTTTGGGTAAAGCCTGTTAAATACGGACAGACGGACATCACAAAACGATAAATACAGGGTGGAATCTTGTACGTGATCCAAAATAGCAAAATGTGAATCTATCCATGATTCTGAGCAACTTTTATTATGGGACCAACTTTGTGTTATGCCAAAAAAATCCAACTATTTCATTAACTCTGCTCATTTTAGACTGACAAGAATGTATGAACAGGTGTGTTTTTTTTGGCATAACACAAAGTTGGTCCCATAATAAAAGTTGCTCAGAATCATGGATAGATTCACATTTTGCTATTTTGGATCACATACAAGATTCCACCCTGTATAAAAGGGTTCCCTTTTTGCCATCTTGGCTACGGAACCCTACCAATAGTTACCTTTGCATACATGTACGTATAATAAGCGACTTCTGTGGCCATATATAAGCCATAGAGGAACTGGCTCACATACAACCATTCTATACTTGTGGTCCATAGTAGAACTGCGTAGATTGAGATGCCAGTCAAACCTGAACCAATAATAGGGGTTAGTGTGACTGAAATACAATTCTTAACAAGTTTCTAATAAAATATCGAATGTGTGACAAACTTTCATTTCTGACTGCATTCATAACCCTAGCCAAACAAGGGTTGGGATTGGGTTTGTATTGTCTATAAATTAGATCAGATCAATGACATGAATAATAAATAATACAAATGAATATTTGGGGACAATCTTACAATCGACCTAATCCCGAACTAAGCAAAGCTTGTACATAGGGTACTAGACAATGATATACTAATAAATAAATAAAAATAAAAAATAAAAAAGCCTTTTTATTTCTGGGTGGAATTATGAAAAAAAATATAAAATAACAATCTAGGATTTAAACCTACTAGTATTAATTTTGTGAGATATCACACCAGAACCCTTAGGAGGTAAAGGCCTCTTCCAGATTATTCCATTTCTCTCTGTCTTGGGCCTGCCAGATATACTAATATAGACAAATAAATACATACCTAGTCCCATAGTAAGCTCATTACGGCTTGTGTTATGGGTACTAGACGACGATATATATAATATATATAAATACTTAAATACATAGAAAACATCCATGACTCAGGAACAAATATTCTTGTTCATCACACAAATAAATGCCCTTACCGGGATTCGAACCCGGAACCTCCGGCTTTGTAGGCAGGGTCACTACCAACTAGGCTACAGAGGTTGTCACATCATTGTATGCAAAATTATTGCTAACGAAAAGTTGTTGGTGAAACTTAACATATAATATTATAAGCAATAAACTCATGCGCCCGCGAATGGTTCTATTTTTAAACATACTACGGTTTTGCAACAAGTAGTGACACCAAACCCCAACTGAAAATAAAGTTCTACCTAGTGTGTGACAACCCTAACTTGAATATTTAAAAATTCACATCTCGCGAATCCTGCGATATTTTCATATACTTTTTTTTCCTAGTGATAGTGCTTCTTATAAACTATTAAATAGTTTTAAAATAAAATGCGACCAATGTAAGATTATCGAAAATTATTTTTATTGAATTTTCAGAAAATTGATGATATGTCCTCTATGAGTCATCAATTCAAACTTTTAGTGAATCATATTGGTATATCAAAACTACCTTTATATTATCATATAAGAATGATTATAAAAAGAGGCATGAAATGTGAATAATTACAGTTTGCATATTTCTATGGATTTCTATGGCAGTTTCTCGATTTATCGAAAATATCAAAAACTATGGGACATAGAACTGTGGGAGTTTCATCGTTCGCTTTCGTTTGATAAAGTTCATAATTTAAACATTTAAGTAGTTTCGCAAAATTGAGTAAAAATTCCACTGTGCTGTGCAATTACTAATATTACTATGAATTAGTACATATTCATTTATTTCTATTATTCATACTGGCAGCTCAGCAACGGCTAGGGCCTCAGTGGCTGTGAGCCACGTTTTTAAATAAAAAGTTAATTGAGAGTTTATCTGGCATAGTTGAAAGAGTGGGGAGGAAGCGTTGATGTTAATTACAACATGATTTGTAAAGATTTAAATCTTGCAATATTGTAAAAATACTGGATGATGGATGGAAATAATGGATATTATATAATAAAACACTAGAGAGTGTTTGTTTGGTTCTAAACTGACCTCCCAATACTTCTTACATGTCAATTTGAAATGAACTTTCCTTAATGTCCATATCTAGCAAAATAAGAAAAAGAACTAGGATACGTACCAGACAGGATAATTATAGGCTTGAATCTCAGAAAATCAGTAATTAAAAAAATTACTATCAGGAGTGCCATATAAGAATAGGTTCCAACCGGGTAAACATCACGGAACAGCTGTTCAGAGGTTACGTTTCGCCATTCCCCGCTTAAAAACTCTGTAACGAAGGGTTCGGATGGTCTTATTTCGCGCAAAATACCAAAAGCGCAAAGGATAAGAGTTATTTTAACCCATTCCAGCATTTTGAGAGACATTGCGCTTAAAGTAAATTTTGACACTTGTTCGCGTTTTTGCAGTAATCCGCAAAGTTAAGTTATCTTCATATTCGATTTGGTTTGCGTGAAAGACTTGGAGATAACATGGCTTATATTATAATAAATGTAGTAAATGTACGCGTCCCTTCTTTCCTTTATTGACACTGACACCATCATGACAGTTGACACTGTTGACAGTTGACACTGAAAGTTAAGGGTGCGTTCAGATATTCAGAATAAACATAATAAACTCTCTATTGTCGACGATGTGTTAAGCCGTGTCCGCTGCGCCAATGTTTTCGATGTTTTTAAACATAAAAAGGCCTCGTTCGCGCGCAGACGCGTGATAGATGGAAGCCACAATGTGGCTTGGGCCACTTCACGCGTTCACGCATATTTTTCGCGCGTACGCGCGCGAATGAAGAGGGGTCATGTCATGATATACTAATAAAAGTCTAGAATCGTAATTACTTCTGGGGTTCTACTATAAGTTTTACCAAAACAAAACTTTACGATCGCGTTTGCGTTTTACCCTCAATTTGTATGGGATTTGACAGCTAAACGCGAACGCGGTCGTAACGTTCTGTTTCGGTAAAACTTAATACTAGAGCCTCATTGACTAGCGGCTGCGAACTAACAAAACGTTACCGCTAGATATCAATTCTTTTGAAAATGTGTTAGCGATAAAATAGAAACGGACGATACTTACCTATGATACGATATCCCGTGTTTTTTTTTTCACTTTCGTATCTTAAATTTTGCAGCCTTTTACTTACTACATTACTGGGCATTTTGAGACAGTCGGTTCTAGAGTCTCTATTGTTTTCCATAAAATATAAGATCCGACGTTTTCAGTCCATAACGTTTCCCACCATATTTTTTTCTAGTCATATTGTCAGTCATAAAATTTAACAATATAAATTGGAGTTCCGATTTTTGCAGGTAATCATTATTGTTAGTCATAAAATTGGTTAACCATAACATTAAATGTCCCGGTGGGTGGTATGCAATTACATAATGTAAAGGCAATAATCTAGTTTATAATAATAGTTGTAAGGTCTTTTTTCGCAAGTCATGGTTGGACTAAAGCAAAGGGGGCGCAGGACTTAAAAAATTTTTGATGGAGTTGATGTCATTATAACACCTATTTATTATTGTTTTATCGTAAAGATTACGCTAATATAAGCATGTTTTATAGGAACAATTTTTCTCTAAAATCAAAAATGGCCGAGATATTCGCCCTCAAAGATTGATGGTTTTCAAGGGAGCTGGGACATAGAAAAATTTCGATGGATGTTGGTGTTATTATAACACCTATTTATTATTGCTTTATCGTAAATATTACGCTAAAATAAGCATGTTTTATAGGAACAATTTTTCTCTAAAATCAAAAATGGCCGAGATATTCGCCCTCAAAGATTGATGGTTTTTAAGGGAGCTGGGATATTATGTATTCAATATTAGGCTGCGAAAGTCCGAATCTAGCTAAAAAACGCTACGCTAAAATAAGCATTGCATTATCATAAGACTTGCCACAGAACCGAAGCTGTCAACCCCGATTCCACGTGGTCTGCCCTACCCCTAGAGTGTATATAAAAAGCCGGAGGCGCGGAGGGAGAGCAGCCCTCGCCCGCCGTGACAAAGCTCGGGAGCCGTGCGGAGCGGAGCGGCTGAGGCTAGTCGCCGAAGGCGACCAACAAGCCGAAGCTGCGAAGCGGAGTACGGGCGACCGTGCTTTGTCACGCAAGGGCGGAAGGGCTGCACTTCCCGCAGCGCCGGAGCTAAGGCAGTGTCTGACACAATATAAAAAAGACATGAGGAGATAGGGAAAGTCACTATTGACATTAGGTTAGATTAGGTTTTATACATTTTGTTGGCATTTGCGACAACGGCAATCAATGAGCTTAATAGGGCGAATATCTCGGCCATTTTTGATTTTAGAGAAAAAGTTTTTTCTATAAAACATGCTTATTTTAGCGTTTTGAATAAAATTTTCCTAAGTATTTTATGATTCCTATACAATTTTCACTTTGGATCAAAATTTTTCTAAGTCCTTACTTTGCGCCCCCTTTGCTTTAGGCGGACCCAAGTCATACCTAATGATTGGTAGTCATCTGATTCCTAATGATTGGTAGTCATATCATTAAATGTCATGGTGGTGTCACACTTCATAATGTTAAAGCACTTCATAGTGTTTATAAACACACTCCCAGAAAAATAATAAAATACATAAAATTTTAACTACCGAATGTTACTGAACGCGTTCTTCCAGACTGCTTTATAATTAACTAGCGACCCGCCCCGGCTTCGCACGGGTACTATATTATACATATAAACCTTCCTCTCGAATCACTCGTACTATGTAGTGATGTGGGTACTTGGGCAAAAATAAAGAGGGTATGGAGTGATGCGATTAAAGGTATCTATGCCGCTCACTGTTTTTGTTTAGTGATCAGAATACATTAAAATAAGTATGTTTTGTTTAAAACTTTTTTCTCTAAAATCAAAAATGAACGAGATGTTTGACCCGAAAGTTGGAAAAGTCTGCACTTGTAAAAATTTCGATGGATCTTGTGTTCTGGCGCTTCGTCGGCCCGGCCGCTGCCGCGGCACGCTCGCTTCGCTCGCTCGGCTCCCGCGCTTAGGGTCGCGGTACACCTAACACTCCTCGCTTCGCTCGTTGTCGTACCTACACCGACCTGCCTTAGAGGTCCAATATCTTGGGCATTTTTAATTTCAGAGAAAAAAGTTTCTAACAAAACATGCTTATTTCAAAATTAAACGTATTCTTTACGAAACAGTCATAATCCCACCGCACAGTAGTACCTGGTACCCCTTTCAAGTGTATGTCTCGAATTCGAAATGTTTCCGAGTAATTATCTATATAACTATGGATGTTATAGATTTGGTCTCTTAGACGTAATTCACTTTAGGTATTAAAACGGTATGAATAACAACCATTATTACGTTGAAATATACGCCTTAGAATATTTATGGGTAATTATCGATAGACCTTTGATTTGATTTATTTGATTTGACCTTTGATCGTTATGGACATCAAATCCATCAAGCCGTTTGAACTAACGCCCAGGAAAGAGAAAAATAGGGGCAAATAAATGACCGTTAAAGATCGAAACCTTTATTCCATACGCAACAACTAGACTTATTACATAAAAACATTGATCTAAAATATTTAATACATGTTATACCTAGAGTTCTAATAAAAGTAATTTGGAATTATTGAACAAAATTTAAGAACATGCGGAAATATCGATCAAATGCATTCAATTTTGTACCTTTCGTACATTATGCGCTCTCGAACAGTCGAGTTCTGCAATATCTATACGGAGACACTTTCAAAAATATCTACACATGCGTGTGCGTTAGATTTGATAAGATTCTGTCAAAAATTACATTTTGGTACAAGCGTTTATTGCCAACTGTACTTTTCTGTATACCATCATCAACTACTCATTGAGACGATTCTAAAGAGCCCAAACTCAACGGGGTTACGTCGGTTGAGTACTGAATTCCCATGGGCACCTTCCATCTCCATCATCAGATCAGCTCGATGGTACCATAATATTGAATTGTCGTCCAAACTATATGTATACCCAAAATATCAGCTCAATCGTTTGAGGATATCTAATTCAAAATTCAGTTCCAAGATTTGTCCCACACTACACAATAATATTTCTGTATGCATGCTGGGGACCGATTTTTGACTTTCGACCGCTCGAATCTTTCACTCGAAAACTGACAAAAATTATGAAGTGCTATTTTGAAATAGCGATATAAAATTGAAAAACGAGTGGAGTAGAAAGTAAGTGCCTGCCATTTTGACACCACAAACTTATTTACTTTTATTTAAATAAATATGGCGGACGGCTCCGGGCGGCTCATTTGCTCAGTGGACGTGGCGCAAGCAACATCTCCTGCCAGCATCTCCTGATGATGCCTCGTAGAGAGGCGAAACACGTGTCGAGGTTTTTGTCAATATTGGTGGTGGTTTGCTGTAATTTTTTGCATGTTTATACGCAAATAGTTTCATCTTATCTTCACTGATAGACCAGCACGTTTTTTTAGCGGAATAGCAAAGAAATATTGTTCTCGTAATATACTTTTATTTGATTTTCGAGCGCTCGAAAGTCAAAAATTGGTCCCCAGTATGTTTGCATCGTAAAGTATTCGACAGATATATACATATATCTATCCAAACTCACAGTCTCCCAAACCAAACCAACGACCCATCATGCATTGCCCAGGTACAGGTACTCTCTGATATTAAGTATCATATACATATGTAATTGGTATCAAACGCTCATTTCTTGAGAAATACGTATAAATGCATTCGAGTAAACCATTGCTTCGAGCAAACAATTTCAACCTTATTTTAAAGGCCTTAATTTAAACGCTACGAATATGAAAATAGAATGAAATCCACTATCCATGGAAATTATGCGTGAAGTTACATAAAAGCTTCTATTGTGAAGGCACTTGAAATCTTAATTTTTATATAATAAAATTTATTAGTGTGTAAACTTTCATTTTTATGCTAGTCTATTATATACAGTATGTAAAACAACACAGGGTTTTAACCAATTCGTCGCCACTGACTTGAACTCCAGATCCTCACTGTTGCCACCGACTTCATCCGAAGTCCAAAAACAATAGACTTCAGACCTGCGTGGCGAGGGGGCGCCACCACGATTTTTTTTCTGTGGCGGTGAATTAGTCACACTAAAGTATGGATGGAAAGGAGTGAAGAAAAGATAAGTATTTCTGTGTTATAGACATTGTCCTGTTTTAATCAATCAATGATAGACATCCCTGTAGAATCAAGGCAATTGAAACACGTATCTTTCACTCTCGTCACAACGACAAAGGAACATTAAAAGGTACAGTAGTACCACAAATATAAGTTACATCGGCAATCTTCGTCCACGCCGACGAGTGCTGACGAGTACCGAATGAAATCGAACGTATGACCATTTCAATAAAGACCTTGTTGCACTATACGTAAGGTACAATATGCAATGACAGGTGAGCTTTCCCGCTTATGGCGTCCAGACAAACTGGCGGGCGCCGGAGCTGCCTGCGTCGCGAAAATCTTCAACACCCATTGGCCAAAATTCCAATGCGTGTTGAAGATTTTCCCCGCGCAAACGCGCTGCCATATGATTGGTTACAATGTTTTCGAAAAATGCTTTCTGCGCAGGTACACCGTTGTAACTTATATTTGTGGTAATATTGTACGTGTTTTTAGTTTCCTTTACCATATACGTACACCCATACTTTTTGTCTTTCGTTGTGTCACACACTGTATATTACCTTAGGTATAAATATAATTGAAGAAATAAATCGCAGGTAGTATCACCTGAATGTGAAGTAAAAAGGGAAGATACAGTCAACTATATAACATTTTTTTGTGGACTGTACCCACGTACTTCAAATTGTCTATAAACTCAAATGCAACCATATCTAACAGATATTGTACAGTCCGATACACAGTTTCGTATATTTATGACAGATTTAAAGTTACAAAATCAATTCTATTTTAATTTATTAATTATAATAGTTCATAATGATATTCCAATTTGAATTTTATAGTAAGTATAAAAAATGCCCTCCATCATAAAACTTCATCGAAATTATTTTATAATTAATATCAGGCCTTATTCATAAACGTGCATGAGGTTTTATATTATAGTTAAAGTGCCGCTAATATGTGTTTGTCCTTATCTGTCATTTAGACAGTGTTTCTGAGAAAGAGAAAAACACATTTTAGTTAACATAAGTTTGATAAGTTTTATGAATAGGGAGTAATATATCAACTTAAATAAAGCCTCAACTCGATTAATAATATATAATAACGTAATACTTGCAAAAAAGAGAAAAACATTCACAGTCAAAAAGAATATAACAAAATATTAGGGGACAATTTTACACAAAATCAACTAGCATAGCCAAGCTCAATAAGGTAATAGGTACAGTCAGCAGCAGAAGTAGCTACGTAAAATAACACGCTCAAAATTATCTTCACACAGTTCTTATCCTCTTGACATTTAGAGTCGTGTGTAGGCATTTTGAGCACTTGACCCGCGTAGCAACTTTTTCTGCTGACTGTACTAGACGACGATATATTGAATAGATCCTCGTGGCGCCCAGCACGCAAAAACGAACAGTAAAATTTGAAGTTTCTCTTAAATGGAATTAATTTGAATTTTCATCAACTGACACCGCCTTTTAAAAGGCGCGTGGGCGCCACGAGGTTAAATACTTAAATACATAGGAAACATCCAAGACGCCGAGACATATGAACCAAATCTATGCAAGGATAACACATACAAGACATGATTTAAATATTCATGCTCATCACACAAAAAAAACCCTTACCGGGATTCAAACCCAGGGCCTTACGCCTTGGCCACGACTTTGGTCTTAAGCGACCTGCGGCAGCGGTTTTTCTAATTCATTGCGCGTGATCCCAACTAACCACAGTGCGTTGCGCGTCTCGACCACGCAATGAACAGATAAAACGCTACCGCACACGGTGGGCTGGATGGCTCGAAAAGAGGACATTCGCACTTTTTTCAGAAAATCATTTTTTTTTAAATGCTATCCAATAGAGAATTATATGAGGAACAATAAATGTGGTATACATTTTTGCGAAATAAGGCAGGCATAATGTAAAAACCCAAAAAAGACATAAACGAAAAAATCTAAAATGTGTTAACTTTTACTGGACTAAAAAAAAAAACAGCACCTGAATAGAACATCTGCTTATCGTTTCTTACTCTATAAAAGTAGAAAAACAAAGTCTTGAAAGGTAGAAGACGGGACCTCTAATAGTTTCTGAGAAACAAGATACCTATTTTTGGGTCCCATACAAAAAAACAGACTTTATTTTTTTCTGCTGTCAATATGCCTTATTTCGCAAAAATGTATACCACATTTATTGTTCCTCATATAATTCTCTATTGGATAGCATTTTAAAAAAAATGATTTTCTGAAAAAAGTGCGAATGTCCTCTTTTCGAGCCATCCAGCCCACCGTGTGCGGTAGCGTTTTGTCTGTTCATTGCGTGGTCGAGACGCGCAACGTACTGTGGTTAGTTGGGATCACGCGCAATGAATTAGAAAAACCGCTGCCGCAGGTCGCTTAAGAGCAAAGTCGTGGCCAAGGCGTTAAGCTTCATAAGCAGCGTCAGGGTGGGTAGCCTGGAGTTGAAATAATGAAACTATTCTCATATTTTCATTATTTCAACTTTCATCAAACCTTTTTTAGCTAAAATTAGTTTGTCTGTAAAGTTGCGTCCGCTGCGCCAATGTTTCGATGTTTTTAAACATCTAACATGTTATCCGTCAGTTTCGGCAAACAACTAGGGTATTATTTTGATTGGCAAAACATTTTTGACGTTTAAAACCCACGAAAACACGGTGCAGCGGACGCGATCGCGATCAGTTTGATATTCTTTGTGAGAAAGAGGATACATTTTAGCTCAGACAGAGGTCTACTAAGTTTTATGAATAATTGTATTTTAAATACATACTTCATAATAATAATAATATTCCTTATTGCACCACAACATAAGAAAAACATGTAACATTAATAGATTTGGTTCACGTAAGTTCATTAATTAGCAACAAATCATTGAGAAATTTCAAAGTCCGAGTCGGGAAGCGTAATACTTTTGCAGACCTTAAATTGTCCAGTGGCCCCTTCACGAAGATACAAATTTAAATTGTACAAGTCTAAGGGTGCCTTTCCACCAGAGATGTGCTATGCTTGATATGCTTGAGATGTGTAGCTGAAGCTACGTTTCAAATGTATGAAAACATAGCATAGCATGGCGTAGCACATCTCTTAAGGTTAAGGCACTATTGTATTAGGGTTACCTGTAAGGATAGTTGCTGTGTGTAATTAATAAATAATAATAAAATAAAATAAAGATATCTCTGGTGGAAAGGCACCCTAACACAGGCAACACAGGCCACTCGTTATTGGTCAAGCGCATCAATGTTGCCAATTAAAAATTTGTTACTAGGAGCTTCGAGAAATGTGCCCCAGTAAATAAAGTGGGTGACAGACGTACGAGCTATAAAATCGCGAATTTAAAATTCGTGAACTTACTCGGCTCGGCGTCAGTGACACACCCAGGCGAGTAACGTCGTCGAGCCGTAAGTACGCGAACTTACTCGCCCGTCTGTCACCTACTTCAAGCGTTCCGCACCCACAGACTGGACACACAAAATGGCGGCTCGCGGTTCGCGGCAGTGACACACGTACGAGCCAAGGCGGGCTACGAGCAAAATTCAAACGTGTTGGATCGTCGAAAAACTGGCTCGGCGGTTTTAAAGTACGCGTACTTACGATGACACACAGGCGAGTCAAGTCGTCGAGCCGTAAGTATGCGAACTTACTCGCCCGTCTATCACCCACTTAAGGCAATGACGGCAACGGAATTATCTGGTTAGTAATACAAATAAAATATAATAATATATTTTTTCAGCATATTTCATTAAACTGCGCAAAAAATATTCGCCATCCGTAAAATGCTGTTTTGACAAGAATTCCTATAATTTTACTTGTTTAGTCAGCAGGCGAAGCTACGCGGGCCACGCGCTCAAAACTATCTACAATACGACTTGTGTTCTGTCACAGGTCGTGACATTAGTGTCAAAAGAACAAGGATCTCTGCAGATAAATTTGAGCGTGTCATTTTGCTCAGCTATCTGCTGCAACATATTAAGAACCAATAAAAAAATGTCAAAGACAAAAAAGAACGGTCAACGAAAATATTCCGCGCCCATTACATAAGCAATTCTCTGCTCTCGCTAATGTATCAATAAGTACTTGAAGACAATATATTCATCTCTTTTTAACACTGCTCTATAGAAAGAGACGTATCGTTTAGCGTTACCTGTGTCGTCAGATTAGGAGTAAGGCGTTCTCGGATTCACATTGATCATCTCGGTGGTGCTGAAAAAAAAACAGGTAATTTTACTGAAAACTCCCGGGAGAATCAGACGTTAATAGTACATTATTGCCGTGGCCGGGAAGGAGGCAATTGCAGGCTGAGTAATTGTTCGCTAAACTCGCAAGCTCGTCCGTTTAATTATAATACGAAGCCTGCAATTGCCATTCCGGCTGAGGCTAATATAATGCTTTTCTCAAAAATGGGGAAATAAAAAATACTACATTTATATAAACTTTAACTTTAACTTTTTTGCAAAACGTGAAAATATTTACGATTTCCCGCCGTTTTTTTTCTAAACAGATTTGCAAGTGTATTTTTCCACCAAAAAATCGCTAACTATTTGAGACACATACAAAAACGTCGTGTTTGCAACAGAAAAATACGAGTTGAATTGGCTGAATACGAGCTGTGCCGTCTTTTATATGCCAGTTTCTACGTTTTAAAAAATTTGGTACTCGACAAATAAAGGAATTTATATATAACATTCCAGGCGGCCTGCAATGTTTTTTATTTTTTAATTTAGATCTGGACTTAAACTATACACTTTACCTTCCAATATGTAGCGAGTTATGTTCACTTTGCGGGCCATTTTTGAGAAAAATATAATGAAAACGGGTCACTCACGTATTTAAGGTCGAATACCGCTCGACATGGGCGTTTAGTGCTACACGCGCCGGCAACGCGAGTGCTTATGACGTCATGACTAGGAACCATGAATCGGTTCGAAACATACCGAGCGATATTCGACTTTAAATACGGGAGTGACCCGTTCTCATTATATTTTAAGGTCATACATTTGAAACGGTCGCAGAATGAGACTGGAAAAGTAAAATATGTTCCAACTACGTAATGCACTATAAATATATTATTTTATTTAAAGATACTTTATTTATTTAGGACGGCTTTGGTGGTTTTGGTGGGAATGCTTTTAATGAATATACAACTACTCGATGACTGTAACATTCATTTTTTTTTAATATAGTTAATTTATCGAATTTAAACTTTCCTCAGACATGTCTAAAATACTACTAATAAATCTATGACGCATTTACCCCATCGACGCATTTGTCCCGGTTGACCTTATTAAATGTCACGACAGGCGACATGTTTCGAACTCTTCACGAGTATTTCTTCAGGGTAAGTGTTTTCGCGGGGGGGTAAATGAGTCTCGTGATGATCCGAAATTGAACATTTTAGAACTATTACAATCTTCTACATTGAAAGTTTGGTAACCATACTTTGAACATCGAGGGCTTTAATAGTCCTAAAATGTTGCGTTTCGAAGATATCTTCAAAAGACGCATTTACCCCATTGTTGTATTATAACCCTGGCAGACCTTACGTGAGTTTAACCGTGGATTCAATAGTAATAATGAACTTATCTTAATTTTTACGGTTCCGTAGCCAAATGGCAAAAAACGGAACCCTTATAGATTCGTCATGTCTGTCTGTCTGTCTGTCTGTCCGTCCGTATGTCACAGGCATTTACGTATGTCACAGGCATAACTAAATTACAAAAAAAAAAAATTTTTAGGGGTGCACTCCATACATAAAACTGAAAGTCCATTTTTTTTTCATTGCAAGCCCACGCGTGGCACATCAATCGATAGGCCTTTCAAAATAAATATAAGGTTTCTCAGCAATTTTTTTGATTAAGTGAACAGAGTCAGAGATAATCTCCTCGAAAGTCACTAAAATTGTGTCCCCCCCCTATAATTTTTTCAAAAAATCATGCTCAAGGGCTTATTAAATTCTCTCAGCGAAAATTGTTTTGAACAAGATCGGTTCAAAGGTAAAAACCTTGAGATATTTCTAAAAAAAGGACGTAAGTGCCATAAGATTTCAGTAACGATACGACCTCTTTAATAGGCACGGAACCCTCGTTGTGCGTGGTCCGACACGCACTTGGCCGCTTTTTATTGACATTTATGTAGGGGTGCATGCGTAAATGGCGAGTGATAAACGAATGAATGAGGCAGAATGAAAGGGATGATGTACATTTGTTTTATAAAAAAACATTAGATATGGCGGACGAGAGCCGGAAAGGATTGGAATTTTCCTCTCATCTAACCTGTATGTAAAGGGGAAGAAATTGACAATATTATTCTGTTTAAATATATATAAATAATAATATATATATATATATATACATATATTTGTCAGCGCTTCATATTCTGCTTTTGCAAAGTGAACTATAAAATGGGTTTCTGACCAGTTTCTAACATTCGACGATATATTATGTCTACGTAATGCTCACTGTGACTAGGGCTCGCCTGTAGGGTCATCTCGGGGCAAGGATCCGGGGTTGGAACATATCATGCTGAAGGGAAACGGAGGTATAAGTGGAACGGAGAAGGGAATCAATAAAATAAAAATAATGCTCATGGGTTTAGGTAATTGGCCAATGATTTTCTTCATTTTATACTTTTTACCTCCTGAGGCCCCGTGTACCCGGGTACTACATAAAAAACAATTGATTGTTAATTATATATATATATATATATATATACATTTGTTAAGGTTGAAATTCACTGTAGCCATTCACGAAACCCACCATGCCATACTTTTCCGACGGTTCCAAATGGCCACCATACCCGCAAAAGTTTTTGAAGTGAAAACTTCTTTAGCGGCGCTGAGCACTTTTTGGGATGGGGAACAATTGTTAAACACGCGACAGATTTTTGTGACGTCAGGTGTGAAGGATTCGAAGAAAACGGGGGTTTGACTAGGGGCACATAGTTCTAATTTGTACTTTATTGTTAACAGTATACGGTCGTAACACATTTTCCGTAAATGCAAATTCCATTTGGTTTTATCAAACTTTTATATTTTGCTGCTAGTCGATTCGACTTCATTAAAAACTGAACGCTATTCGTAAGAGCATAAAGCCGTTGAACACTTTTTGTAATTGCATATTCTGCAAATAAAATTGTAATTTTGTCCACGCGTCCTTTACCGTTTTGCTATTGAGCAAATTCGAATAGTTCGAATTTGGACGTTATTCTCAAAGAGATAAAGCTTTGAAAAATATTTGGCAATGGCAAAGACAAATTGGTATTTTATTTCTTCGTCTCCTTCATCAATTTTGCTGAGTTAAGTTGAACTATAGCGTACTACTAATAAGGTTGTTATTAGGTATATTGGCACGCAGGGGGAGAGAGGGGGGAGGAAGGGTTTTTTTTTTTGCAAAATCAAAATTATTCAAGTTTTCACTTCTGCCGGACCCGGTCTTTTTTTTTTTTTGCGAAGCGATTGTAGGGTCATACTTGGTACAAATAACCGGAAAAATTGTGTCACTGTCTGCCGGCCTACCGAACGGGAAAATGTGTTTCTACGGTATACATACATGGTTTTTTTTTGCATTTTTTGATGTCTTTCATAATTAATTTATTATTAAAAACGCGAGAAAGTCCTTTAATTTTGATTTTAAAATTGATTAACTTCATTTAGGAGTTTGTCTTAATATACTAATCTGATTAAAATTTCGTGATACTATGAAGTTTGACACTCTTTGCCCATAATAGTTTTTAGCCCTCGGTTGTACAAGTTTTTTTCCCCTTACACTTTTAGTGTTATATGTATTAGTAACACTGAGTTTGTACTCATCGGAATAGTAGTGTTCAAAAGCAATCAAATATTTGGTTTTATTGTCTACTGATAGAAGTTTACAGAGGGAAAATAGTTTGTCATATTCTATTATTCAAAATTCAAATTCAAATATTTATTCAGCAAAAAGGCCACGAGGGCACTTTTACAAGTCAAAATTTCTATCTATAGACTCAAAATAGTATGAGTACATTTCATAATAGAATTAACTACATCAGAGTTTACATGTCAAATAATGTATTTGACATGTAAACGAGAAAAAAATACAATCTTATTTCTTAGAGATGTATGAGGTCTCCAAGTGTCAAACACTTTACCTTTTCTTTTTACTAACTAGAAACTTGATCAGTCCTGTTTGTAGATGTATAATGTAGGTGACAACTTCCATAACAAATGATACTCCGCAAAATACGGGTTTGAAAAACATTAATTTATAATAGCGTTTTTTTTGTTGATTTCATTTGAAAATGTTATTCTAAGATGATTTAGTCAAAAATCCGACAAACTTTCCACCCGGAAGTAATTATGTAGATTTAAATGAAGCATACATTATCTTTTTTTGTACGATTTATCTTGAATATTATAGAGCAAATGTAAATGAACCAAAATAAAGACAAAAACATTGATTAATATTTTTACTGATTTTTTAGAAGCCAGTTAACTTATCATTTTTTCGATGTCTGAAATTTTGTCGGATTTTATCGCTGGGTAACTATTTAATTGATAATATATCCGTTATACATAAAAAATAAGCTATTATAAATGCATTCCAAAATTGTCATTTTCTCCATACAAGTTGTCAGTTCATTGCCTGGACTATGAGGCCGTAACTGACGAGTGAGTCGTAATGCATGTTTTTTTTATTTTAGGTAGAAAAAAAATGTTTTTGTTTAGTTCATTGGATGTATGAGGAAAAATAAATAAAAAAGTGTGCAGATTTTGTTGCCAGTTATTATTTCCCACTACTATTTGACGTTTGGTATAACGGTGCGTTCAAGAACGTAAGCCTTTTTTTAAATATGTGAGCTGTCTAATGCTTTGTAGACATTTGACAACGCTATGCATTTAAGGGTTAAGACCCGGTGTGCATAAGCCCTAATAGTCTGCGTTACTTACTGTGAGGGCTCCCTGACGGAGGCTTCCCGGAGAAAGGATGCGAGGGAAGCGCTTCTGATGCTGAAGGGAGAAGGAGTTATAAGAGGAAAGGAGAGGGGTATATATGTATGGGAGATGGGTAGATTGGTAAATACTTTGCGTCATTTTATACTTTTAAAGGTATATAGGTAATTGGTGAATCGTTAGTAACAGCGCTGTATGGTTCACATATAAAATGTATTTTTATAAAAAGCAGAATTATGTGCCAATAGAATCATAATTACACAAAAAAAAATGTTTTCCCCATATTTTTCCAGTGCCGTATTTCAAAGTTTTATGTACGGAAATGGATATCCTCGTTGATACAGAGTTTCATAGCTATAATTGTTCCTTACATCTATTACTATTACACTAAAAAGAACTGATTTTTAGACGGATTTAACCGGGTTCGATTCCGGCTTTTTTTTAAATCTTAGAATGCATTTATTTTTTCTAAAATCGGTCTAGTGTCTTTTAAGAGCCAATTTTCGTGTCTCTTGTAGTATCCGATTTTACCTCACTGCATCGTTTGAATAAAACACCCTGTATAGCAATGTACGTAAGAGGCGTTAGACTTACTGTGACGAGGGCGCGCTTCCAGGGATATATCGCAGCAAGGACCCGGGAGGAGGACTTATGATGCTGGAGGGAACAGTTGGAGGCATGAGCGGAATACAAAAGGTAATAAGGGAAATAGGTATAGAACTATAGGCCATTGGTAAAGGTTTGTTGCTAACGTCGCCTCAATACGGGTGTAGACTCGAAAATTATTATTACTCCAAAAGAAAGAAGGCAAAAAATGTGCCTAGTGACGAAAATCCCATTCCGATATCTCAAAGAATTACGAAGCTACAACCATTTTAATAACGCAAATAGTTTGTGACGTCACGTTACGCGTCGAGCGCCGTGGGGCCGCGTCGACGGCGGCGCCGAACACGACGGGGCGCGGCACGTTGCCGTCTATTAGTGACGTCACAATATTCCAGCGTCATCGTTTCATTTGAAGTTGCGTTTTGCGAAAAACGGACAGAAAATGCCCCTTCTTAAAACTTTGGACACTTATAACTTCGTTGATTTTTGCCCCATTTGACTACATTTTTGATCCTTTTTCTAGAAAATATGGCATTATTGATTATTTTGTTTAGTGTCTACACTACACCCCTATTGAACATTGAAGTTGAATCTTATAGAGAGTTGAAGGAAAAGGCAGATAATAGAACAGAATGGAAATGACTCCACCGACAAGAGCCAAGCTCTTAAATAAATGATGATGACACCCCTATTGTAAACAAAAATAATTAGTTAAAAAAAAACCATCTGACCTTCCAACCCAAAACTAGGTACAGGTCGACACATGTAAAAAGAGCTCTGGCGGCCATACATTTAATATGGAGCGCAGAGCTCTTTTTACGTGTGTCGACCTGTAATGTGGTAAATTGACTGATCAAAATGCTCGGCGCCTATCTCACCTCTTGGAGCACCTGACGTGGATGACGAGCAGCACGATGCCGAGCAGCAGGCAGAGCGTGCCGACCACTATATACGCCACGCCCAGGAAAGGGTTCTTGCCGCCGAGGAGAGACGTCGTCGAGATTATAAACGTCTTCGTGCCGTCGAAGTCGGTTACCGGGTATCCTGGGGGAGGGTTACGGTTTATATTATTATTGCCGGTAAGGGCAAATATTTGTGTGATGAGCATGAATATTTGTTTCTGAGTCATGGAAGTTTTTCTATGTACTTGTTGCTTGTGATAAGGTTTAAAGTCCTATGTAGGGATTTTTTCTCATTGAAAGACGTGTTCACTGTACGGTGATTTAATTTAGACTAATGTCGATGCATACATTAATACGAGACACTCACACATGCAATACTTAACCAAACATACCGCCCACCAAAGGGGCATCGGCCCTTTCTAACACTATACCTAAAAGTACATAAAATATCTACAAAGTTGTACATAGCACTCACTATAACAAATTGTAGGATAAGATCAATTACATGCTGACATGCAATTGCATTAACTAACTATAGCACCAGGTATAGCAAGGAATGGCAAGTATGAGTTAATAACTATCGAGTATAACAATAAGTAAGCTGTAGGAAAGATTCGATATTAAAGTTATACATCGCCAAATATCGTCTTTAATGTAGTTACATGCAAACAGATTCAAAATGTATAAGTAGTGAAATTAAGACTCTGTATCAACTGGCATAAGACACAATTTAGTTATCGTTCTTTTAATCACTGAGTCACCACTTTTAACACTGTAAACGCGGGTGAGGTTGTCAGCGCCAGGGTGTTTCTCCACTATGCGTCCGAGCTGCCATTTCCCGGGTGGTAAGTTCTCACTCTTTATTACCACTATCTGACCTACTTGAAGTTCTTCCTGTCTTTTAAGCCATTTGGGCCGCTGTTGCAATCGACATAAATACTCCTGTTGCCACTGCCGCCAAAAGTCATTAACAATTTTTTGTGTAAAGCGCCATCGGCTCAAACTGCTGATTTTAGCGTCCTTAAGAGATGGAGATGGTATGGTGATAGGTGCTTCGGTAAGAAGGAAGTGGCCAGGGGTAAGTACTTCCATGCTATCGATATCTTTATCGTCTATCGGACACAGAGGTCGCGAGTTTAAACAGGATTCTATCTGGCATAGAACCGTATTCATTTCTTCGTATGTTAAGTGGGTGTTCAAAATACGTTTCAGGTGGTACTTCATTGAGCGGACGCCAGCCTCCCATAGGCCGCCGAACGTGGGACTATAAGCCGGCACAAAATGCCACTGTGTTCCATCGAGGGCTAGTTTCTCTGCAACTTCGCCGTCTAGTTCTAGCTTAGCCTCCCGCCAACTAACAGCGAGCTCCTTACTAGCTCCCACAAAGTTTCGGCCCTGGTCACTCCAGATATGTGCACAGCGTCCTCGTCGGGCTACAAATCTTCGAAAGGCCCCGATGAATGCTTCAGACGTCAGGTCACTCACCAATTCCAGGTGTATAGCCTTGGTAACCATGCATACAAAAATGCCAATATAAGCCTTGCTTGTTTTGGAACCTCGGCCTTTGGACATTAAAATATGGTAGGGTCCAGCGAAATCAACTCCGCTGTTCAAAAACGGCTTTGCAGGTGTCACTCTTTGCTTTGGCAAATCGCCCATCAGCTGTTCTTTCGTAGCTGCGTTATGTCTTGCACATTTGAGGCACTTTCTGATGTAAGTTTTAATTAGACCTTTTACCTTTAAAATCCAGTATTTTGATCGTAAATAATTCAGAGTTAGTTGGTATCGTCCGTGTAAGGTTCGACGATGCGCGTCGTCTATAATCAGGTAAGTAAGGTGACATTTGCTCAAAATCACAGGATGTTTTCTTTCTTCGTCCAACGCAGAATGGCACAACCTACCGCCCACCCTGAGGATGTTGTTCTGGTCAAGGTAGGGGTTTAGAGTTCTTAATTTACTTCTTGTGCTCACTCTGTTCCTTTTTCTCAAGCTCTCTATATCTTCTTTAAAACATTGGTCCTGAACAGTTTTTATACATATTTGAAGTGCTGTGTCTAATTCTTCTGTTGTAATTGTGTTTTCTGTATTATTAGTTTTCTCTTTCAGGTATGACAAGAATCTTCTAGCGTATACGATGGACTTCAGCAATTCAGGTAATGATTCGTATTCTTCAAACTTCTCAGGTAAGTTTTTATATACTTCTATGCCTTCATTTATGTTTAGGTTTACATTTATTGTTGCTTTTCTCATTTCCAGGTCAGTTTCTTCAATTATTGGCTGTTCTAACTTTATATCTTTATGTTTCAGCCACTGCGGTCCATGCCACCAAATGCTGCAATTCTTCAATTCGCCCAACGTCATGCCTCTGGATGCAATGTCTGCAGGATTCTCCGTAGTTCGGACGTGGTACCATCGGTTTGGAATAATGTCTTGTATAGCTACAACTCTATTTCTGACGAAGGTTTGCCATCGTGTGGGATCTCCATGCAGCCATGCCAGTACTATCGTGGAGTCGGTCCATGCGAACATCTGGCTTGTGGGTATGCGGGTTGCTTCACTTATTTGTTTTAGCAGTCTTGATAATAAAACTGCACCGCATAACTCGAGCTTGGGAACAGTCATAGGCTTGACTGGCCCAACTCGCGTCTTGGCAGCAAGAAGAAACGTCTTGTATTCTCCATCTTGGGTTCGTACACGCAGGTAAGCTACGGCTCCATAAGCAGAGTTAGAAGCGTCGCAGTAGCCGTGTATAGTTACATCATTCATCGAGGCTGGTGTGGTATTCAACCACCTGTCTAATTTTATATTCTTTATTTCATCTAGTCCTTTTCGTATATGTAGCCATTCTTCTTTTATTTCTGTGTTAACTTCTTCGTCCCAACCAACATTCAGAAGCCATAATTTTTGTATAATCCGTTTGGCAGGCAATAAAGCAGGGGATATCCAGCCAAGCGGATCAAAGAGTCGTTGAATGTCAGCCAAGATGTTTCGTTTCGTGATGACCTCTGGTGGATTTGACAGATTCAATGTGTATTGGAAGGTATCTTCACCCATATTCCAGCACAGTCCCAAGGCCTTGATTGTACCGCCAAGCTCGATGTCTATCTTTACATGTGTACTTCTCTCTGACGGCGCAAATTCTTGTAGGAGCTCAGAGCTGTTGGATGCCCATTTTTGCAGTGTAAACCCTCCCTTCTTCAAGATCTCACAAATCTGTTTAGAAGTATCCACGGCTTCTTCTACAGTATCTAATCCGGTCATCAGATCGTCCATGAAAAAATCTTCCTTTATAATTTGTGATTCTATCGGGTACTCTTTTCCTTCATCTTCGGCAACTTGTTGGAGCGTCTTTACAGCGAGATAAGGTGCTGAAGCTGTTCCAAAGGTAACTCGTAGTAGCCGATAGTCCTTCACATGATCGCTTGCATCTTTGCGCCATAGTATCCTCTGATAATCGGTGTCCTCGGGATTCATCAATACTTGTAAGTACATCTTCTTTATATCTGATATCATTGCTATACGTCGCAAACGCCATCTCATGACTAGATTTCGCATATCTTCTTGCAGGTGTGGACCGATTAGAAGCTCTTCATTCAGGGATACGCCATTACTGCCCTTAGATGATGCATTGTACACAATTCTAGTCTTCGTGGTCTCTTTTTCTTCTTTTCTTATAACGTGGTGTGGCAGGTATACTGCTGCATTGTTTAATTCTTCTTTAGGTACTTCTTCCATGTATTTAAGTTCGATGTATTCTTCCATTGCTTTAACATATTCCTTCTTTAGATTAGCATCCTTCTCGAATCTTCTTTCTAGTTGTTTTAGTCTCAGCATGGCGATGTCTCTTGTTTGCCCTTTTGGAGATAGAGGTTCTTTTTTGTTGAATGGCAACCTTACAACGTATCTTCCTTCTTCCGTTCTTGTATGAGTTTCTTTGTAAATAGTTTCGCATTTTTCTTCTTCTCTTGTTAAACTCTTCTTCGTATTTGTAGTATCTATCTCCCAAAATGCCCTTAACATGTCATCCACATTGACTTGATGATGCATCACAATTATGTTGTCTTGGGAAGTGTGTGCTGTGCCTTCTACTTTTCCAAATAGAATCCAACCTAGGCTTGTTTCTTGAGCGCATGGTGAACCAGGTGGACCTTGGATAATCTTACTCTTTAATATTTGTGCACACACTTCAACACCTAGCAACATGTCTACTCGCCCTGGCTGGTGGAAGTTTGGATCAGCCAGAGTGAGACCTTGAATGTGTGGCCAGGCGTAAGTATCATACATGATCTTGCTTGCTGGTAATTGTGATGTTAGCTTCGAGGACATTATGTAAGCCTTAACATTCAGCTTGACATTGTCATCTTGATTTGACAATATCTGAAGATGTGCCATGCCGTTGATTGTTGTCTGTGTCGAACCGACACCAGTAACAGTTCCCTTTGCCGGTACCCTCTTGACTCGCAACGCTTGTGCTGCACGTTCACTTATGAAGCTTGATTGCGAGCCTTGGTCGATTAGCGCACGAAGTGGAGTCACGTGTCCCTTATCGTCCCTTACGGAGACCATTGCCGTCGCTAGCAAGGCTGTGGATTTCCTGCATGCCAAATTGGACGAGATTTCTACCACTTCATCTTGCTCATCCTTGTGAGGGTCTTCATCAGAGTGCATCATTTGACTGTGGTGAGCTTGGGTACTGTCTGATTCCTTATTCTGCGCTTGATGGATCAACGTGTGATGCCGCTTCCTGCATAGACGACATGTATAAGAAAGGCGACATCGTGAAGCAGAATGTCCGGGAAGGAGACAGTTGAAACATAGATTTGATTTCTTAACATAGTCCATTCTCTCCACAGCTGACATTTGTGTAAATTCCTTGCAGTGACATAACGTGTGTTCATCCCTACATAAAACACAACTTCTCGCTGGTGTTGAAACATGGTAAGACTTCTCCTTAATAGGTCTTGCTTCTTTAGGTACGGTAGCACTGGTAGCAGTAACAGGGTTAACAAGTTCTAACGTGCGAAACTTCGACTCAAGATACTTTCTTAATTCTGACCACTTGGACAGCTGGTCAGCATTTGAATTGTAGGAGTGCTCCTCCCATGCCTTATGAGTTTCAGGATCGAGTCGGTTCACCACTAGGTATATGATGAAGGGGTCGCACGCGTCGATATTCACTTGAAGGGTTTGTAAATCATTTAAACACTGCGTAGTTGTATCCAGTAAACTCTTGATTTGACTAGATGTTTGCGTAGTACATTTTCGTTGGTTAAACAATCTCTTCAAGATCGAGTTCAAAATTATCTTCTTATTACCGTACCTTTGTTTTAGAGTCTTCCAGGCGGGTTCATAATTTTGTTCCGTAATAGTAACATGCTTTAGTAATGCAGCGGCTTCACCAGCGATGCTTGACTTCAAATAGTGCAGTTTCTGAACCTTGCTGAGGCTTGTATTGTCGTGCACCAACGATGTAAACAAATCGTGAAAGGTTGGCCACTCTTCATAATTATTGGAGAACACAGGTAGAACAATAGCAGGTAATTTTACTTGTTGTTGCACCGCTTCGAACATAGTACAATCCAGCGAAGTTGACCCTTGACCTTGCGCGGGAGCGGCAACAGCGAGCGCGTCCTTTATATCGCCTTGTAAACATATATATAACTCCTCGATAACATAATACTCTTCCTTAAGAAAGTATTGCATCTCGCCGCGCTCCTCTCTTTTAGTAAGTTGTATCAGCTGTTGATGCGCAGTCACAAATGTTTTCCAATATGCTTCGATACACTGTGCACGAGATTCCAAATAACCTTTGGTTAATCGTTGTTTAGGACATTTCTTCAAATTGATTTCGGTCCTCCTTATAGAACTCGCCGTATCCTCCAAAACACGTAATAATTGTTCAGACGTACTCATATTGCACTATTCAGTAGTTTATTCACGTAAATAACACTTCATAACAATCTTCACGTTCAAATAATATCTTTAAATTCACTTAAGTAGTTAGCAGGCGACGAGTGATTAGGCTCAGGAATGCAGTCCTCTATTGTATTCGCCGGCCGGCTGGACTTCGCTTATCTTGGCTTGGATCCGGTTCGATGTCGACCATATGTTGCTTGTGATAAGGTTTAAAGTCCTATGTAGGGATTTTTTCTCATTGAAAGACGTGTTCACTGTACGGTGATTTAATTTAGACTAATGTCGATGCATACATTAATACGAGACACTCACACATGCAATACTTAACCAAACAGTACTTAAGTATTTATATCTATTATATATATCGTCGTCTAGTACCCATAACACAAGCCTTACTGAGCTTACTATGGGACTAGGTCGATTTGTGTAAGATTGTCCCCTAATATTTATTTATTTATTTATGTTGATGCGAGTACTTAGGCCCCAAACAGACGGTGAAACGCAACTGCAACTCTACTTGCCTTTGAGTTTCATTTGACGCGGCCGGTTCGAAACCGGTTTACTGCGTTTCAAACGCGTTTCAGTCGCGTATGTGTGGTCTCTCGAACGAGTCTATGGCATAATCTCAAATGAAACTCAAAAGTAACTAGAGTTGCAGTTTCGTTGCAGTTGCGTTACACCGTCTGTTTTATAAGGTGGCATTCCACTTGTCCAAGATCTTTGTCCAATGTGTGGGTGTGTGTTTGTGCACATTGGACAAAGATCTTGGACAAGTTGAATACCATCCATAGCTGAACATTTGGTGATAAAAGCATAAATATAAATTTGATATGTTTCTGTCAAAATACTTGTTGTTGGTATAAGCTTTGCCGACTGTACTTTTCTGTATACGAGGGCTGCCTTTTAAGTTCTGTCGTTTGCAACCCTCCCGTGATTGCATAAAAAAGAACTAGTGTCACGTTAAAATATTTGAATTTAGAATTCGAAAACAAAAGAATGACTCGAAATCGGCCCAACCGTTTTAGTACAGCGTTTGTTCAAAGTTGACAAGTCAGTTGTGAAAATGGAAATTTCGAAGGAAAATTTACGTGCGATAATTTTTTACAACTTCAAAAGGGGCTTAACGCGACTTCAGTGCTTCGAAGAGTTGACTACGGTTTTCAATGATAAAGCACCATGCCTTCGGACTGTGGAACGCTGGTATTTAGAATTTCAACGTGGTTGCTCTAGTCTTGGTGATAGACATCGTGAAGGTCGACCAAAAACAGCCGTAACCCAGGAGAACATTGATGCTGTACGGCAACTGATCATCGAAGATCGCCATGCGACATACCGTGAGATAGAAGCTTCCTTAAGTATTTCAGGGACCAGTGTTCACAGTATTTTGCATGATCACTTAGGCGTAAAAAAGTTGATCTCACGCTGGATACCACATTTACTCAGTGAAGACCAAAAAACGGCTCGCGTTCGATGGTGTCGCAAAACCCTGCGGCAATTCAACCGAGGAAACTCGAAACATGTTTACGACATTATCAGTGGTGACGAATCTTGGATATATGCCTACGATCCCGATTCTAAACAGCAGTCGACTGTTTGGGTGTTCCAAGATGAGCCAAAACCGACCAAAGTAATACGCTCACGGAGCACTTCGAAAAAAAAGGTCGCCACGTTTGTGGCGAAAAGTGGCCACGTTGCCACCATCGTGCTCGAGGATCGTAAAACGGTTAATGCTGACTGGTATACCACTGTCTGTTTACCAGAAGTCATCGGCGAGTTTCGAAAAAATAACCCAAGACGTCGTATAAGACTGTACCACGATAATGCGAGCTCGCACACCGCCCGGCAAACTATTGCGTTTTTAAAAGAGCAAAACGTCGAAATTCTGGAACACCCGCCGTACAGTCCAGACTTAAGCCTTAACGATTTTTTTACTTTTCCAAAAATCAAGCAACGACTTCGTGGTCAAAGGTACCAGACGCCTGAAGAAGCGGTTGAGTCATACAAAACGGCCATTTTGGAGACCCCGACTTCGGACTGGAATAAGTGTTTCGAAAACTGGTTCGATCGAATGAAAAAGTGTATTACATATCACGGTGATTACTTTGAATAACAATAAATACCATTTAACACTTAAATTGTCTTTAGATTTTCCAAACGACACAACTTAAAAGGCAGCCCTCGTACCGTCATCAACTACTTAGTCATTGAGACGATTCTGACGAGCCCAAACTCAACGGCGCGGGGTTACGTCGGTTATGTACTGAATTCCCATAGCCGCCTTCTGTCTCCATCATCAGATCAGCTCGATGGTACCATAATTATGAATTGTCATACGAACTATAATTATACACAAAATTTCAGCTAAATCGGTTGAGGCTAGCTGGTTCACAATTCGTCACCTAGTCAGGCCAGGCACGATGATGCGTCAACGACTATGTCAATTTCTGGCGATGTCAGCCGCGTTGGGGTGAATTACACCACCAGTACCACAAATATAAGTTACAACGATGTACCTGCGCAGAAAGCATTTTTTGAAAACATCTTAACCAATCATAAGGCAGCGCGTTTGCGCGGGTAAAATCTTCAACGCCCATTGGCCAAAATTTGGCGCGCGACGCCGGCAGCTCCGGCGCCCGTCGTTTTGTCTGGCGCCATGAGCGGGAAAGCACGAGTTCACCTGTCATTGCATATTATACCTTACGTATAGTGCAACAAGGTCTTTATTGAAATGGTCATACGTTCGATTTCATTCGGTACTTGTCAGCACTCGTCGGCGTGGACGAAGAACCCCGATGTAACTTATATTTGTGGTACCACTGTTACTCCCTGAAGGTGTGTGAGAGAGACAGATCAGCTTTATGGTACCATACACTTACATAATTACAAAATTTCAACTGGACTGGACTTCGGAAAGGTTGTCTAATTTGACGTGCAAGATTTGACCGCACGTACGAACTAACAAGGCAAGTTATAAAGCTAGCAAAGTGAGGGTAGTCCACTACTCACTGTAGTCGACCTTCAGTATGTAGAGCCCCTTAACGACGCCGGTGGCGAAACCCTGCTCGTCGTGGCGCACGCGCCGGTACAGCTTGCGGAATGTGGGCAGCGCCGCGGTGCGCATCCACACGATCAGGTCCTCGTTCTGGAAGCGACCGTGCCACTTGGGGTTAAGGTTCACTTCAGCTTGTTTCAAATTGAGTGATTTAAGCTTCAACACTTTGAGCGGCTCAGGTTGAGGCATGCTCGCGCGGCGAGCTGCTGGCGAGACAAAATGTCGCATACACACACACACACGATTACAGCCGATCTATTTCGGGTCCCACAAACACCTTTTTCATTACGTATTTGTACCAATAATTCTTCCAAAGACCACAGGATAATCTAAGTGACTCTGCCCCCAGCGAGTTTTGGCTTGGAATTTTTTTCGATGATGTGGCTTTGTATCGGTGAGAAGTACTTATGCAAAATTTGAGCCCCCAAAAGTATATAGTTTAAAAAAAAAAGAAATATGATCTTGTATCAATATTTTTTTCCTAGCCAGCCGATTATGACGTGCGTCACGTATAATGTGCATATAGTAAAGACAATTATAGGATATATTGCCATACAAAAAAGAAAACATTATTTTTTTCGGTCAGAAGAATAAATGAATTTGAAACAAGATGGTCCGACCAGATCGAGGAGCCCACATCCTCAAGCAAATTCCAGCAAGCAACGAGGGCAGAAACGGATCTAGACCGATAGAGACAAATTATCAAGGCTGCAAAATCCAACAGTACCTAATCACGATTTCAAAATTATTGATTCATTTATACGATTTCTGCAACCAAATTCTGTCGCGACTTCTAGCCTGTATGTAGCCTTAAGATTCAGGATAGCAGAGTAAAATATCCTGACATTATGCCGTTCAAACCAGCACACAAGTTTTTTTCGCTTAGGCTGTCAGTTTATCTACATAACAATATGGCCACAATATGCCAGCGTGCGCTTTTTCCTACACGCTTCACGCGCCGCTGAACTGTAAGGTGTACGCACCTGGAAACCGTTGTTTTCAGGATTCGTGAGGTCCAATTCCCAAATAGGCTTCGCCCAGTTCACCGGTTTGCTAAAGTTGGCGAAAGCTGTAAAATAAATTGTGTGTTATATTACATGTTATATATTATACATCATAGCATGCGTCAAATCTGCTAGTTCTGATTTCTTGCAGACTTGTTTATGATCGAATCGCCAAAATCTGAAAAACGTCCGAAATTTTCGCGGTATTTTCGATTTTTGACAAAGTTGCGTTCGGCGCTCGAGGTCACAAACTTGGATCATTCATTGGGCCAACATCATACACAATACGGGTGTAGACTCGAAAATTATTATTACTCCAAAAGAAAGAAGGCAAAAAATATGCCTACTGACGAAAATCCCATTCAGATATCTCAAAGAATTACGAAGCTTACCGTTTTAATATAGCTTGTTAGAGAGAGAAAACGCAAACAGTGTGTGACGTCACATTACAGGATGCTGCCGGGGTCGCATCGACGGCGGCGCCGACCACGATGCGGCGCGGCACGTTGCCGTTTTCTGTGACGTCACATTCTTCCAGCGTCATCGTTTCATATGAAGTTGAGTTTTGCGAAAAAGGGACAGAACATACCCCTTCTTAAAACTTTGGACACTTATAACTTCGTGATTATTTAACCTTTTGCGTTGATTTTTTCTCCATTTGACTACATTTTTTATCCTTTTTCGAGAAAATATAACGTATTGATTCTTTTACTTAGTGTCTCCGCCCCTATTCTGCAAAAAATCAGAACTACCGGATTTGACGCAAACTACCTCGTACTTTCAGGCGACTAGGTTACTGGATTAATAGTTGTTATATTGTGTCTCAAGGGAGCGAAAGGATATATTACTGGGAGGGCGGCATAATGAATACCCCCAAGCGTATTGAGGGATTCCAAAGTAGAATATCGAGCGTAACGAGGGCTTCAAGTGTCTACGCCCAAGACGGAAATAATGTTACTGTCTATTTGTTGTGTTATGTCTATTTTTCTTCCCTGTTTAATTTGAATTTTCCACATAGATGTGACAAGCAGTATGTGCTACTCGAAGTAGCACATACTGCTTGTCACATCTATGTGGAAAATTCAAATTAAACAGGCAAGAAAAATAGACATTTGACTGCTCATTTGAGGGCACATAAATGACTAATATACCGACTTGTCTGGCGGTCGCCCGGCGGGTTCCTGAACTTGATGGTCTTGTCGGAGTCCCTGGCGATCCCGGTGTTGGCCACGGGCACTGCGGGTCTACGACCACACCTGGAGGTCTGCCAACTGACATCATGTACAATACTGACCCACTTGCAGGTCACCCAGCGGGTTCCTGAACTTGATGGTCTTGTCGGAGTCCCTGGCGATCCCGGTGTTGGCCACGGGCACTGCAGGTCTACGACCACACCATGAGGTCTGCCTACTGACATCATGTACAATACTGACCCACTTGCAGGTCGCCCGGCGGGTTCCTGAACTTGATGGTCTTGTCGGAGTCCCAGGCGATCCTGGTGTTAGCCACGGGCACTGCAGGTCTACGACCACACCACGAGGTCTGCCTACTGACATCATGTACAATACTGACCCACTTGCAGGTCGCCCGGCGGGTTCCTGAACTTGATGGTCTTGTCGGAGTCCCTGGCGATCCCGGTGTTGGCCACGGGCACTGCGGGTCTACGACCACACCATGAGGTCTGCCTACTGACATCAACATCATGTACAATACTGACCCACTTGCAGGTCACCCAGCGGGTTCCTGAACTTGATGGTCTTGTCGGAGTCCCTGGCGATCCCGGTGTTGGCCACGGGCACTGCGGGTCTACGACCACACCATGAGGTCTGCCTACTGACATCAACATCATGTACAATACTGACCCACTTGCAGGTCGCCCGGCGGGTTCCTGAACTTGATGGTCTTGTTGTAGTCCCAGGCGATCCCGGTGTTAGCCACGGGCACTGCAGGTCTACGACCACACCACGAGGTCTGCCTACTGACATCATGTACAATACTGACCCACTTGCAGGTCGCCCGGCGGGTTCCTGAACTTGATGGTCTTGTCGGAGTCCCTGGCGATCCCGGTGTTGGCCACGGGCACTGCGGGTCTACGACCACACCATGAGGTCTGCCTACTGACATCAACATCATGTACAATACTGACCCACTTGCAGGTCACCCAGCGGGTTCCTGAACTTGATGGTCTTGTCGGAGTCCCTGGCGATCCCGGTGTTGGCCACGGGCACTGCGGGTCTACGACCACACCATGAGGTCTGCCTACTGACATCAACATCATGTACAATACTGACCCACTTGCAGGTCGCCCGGCGGGTTCCTGAACTTGATGGTCTTGTTGGAGTCCCAGGCGATCCCGGTGTTAGCCACGGGCACTGCAGGTCTACGACCACACCACGAGGTCTGCCTACTGACATCATGTACAATACTGACCCACTTGCAGGTCGCCCGGCGGGTTCCTGAACTTGATGGTCTTGTCGGAGTCCCTGGCGATCCCGGTGTTGGCCACGGGCACTGCGGGTCTACGACCACACCATGAGGTCTGCCTACTGACATCATGTACAATACTGACCCACTTGCAGGTCACCCAGCGGGTTCCTGAACTTGATGGTCTTGTCGGAGTCCCTGGCGATCCCGGTGTTGGCCACGGGCACTGCGGGTCTACGACCACACCATGAGGTCTGCCTACTGACATCAACATCATGTACAATACTGACCCACTTGCAGGTCACCCAGCGGGTTCCTGAACTTGATGGTCTTGTCGGAGTCCCTGGCGATCCCGGTGTTGGCCACGGGCACTGCGGGTCTACGACCACACCATGAGGTCTGCCTACTGACATCAACATCATGTACAATACTGACCCACTTGCAGGTCGCCCGGCGGGTTCCTGAACTTGATGGTCTTGTTGGAGTCCCAGGCGATCCCGGTGTTAGCCACGGGCACTGCGGGTCTACGACCACACCATGAGGTCTGCCTACTGACATCAACATCATGTACAATACTGACCCACTTGCAGGTCACCCAGCGGGTTCCTGAACTTGATGGTCTTGTCGGAGTCCCTGGCGATCCCGGTGTTGGCCACGGGCACTGCGGGTCTACGACCACACCATGAGGTCTGCCTACTGACATCAACATCATGTACAATACTGACCCACTTGCAGGTCGCCCGGCGGGTTCCTAAACTTGATGGTCTTGTCGGAGTCCCTGGCGATCCCGGTGTTGGCCACGGGCACTGCGGGTCTACGACCACACCATGAGGTCTGCCTACTGACATCAACATCATGTACAATACTGACCCACTTGCAGGTCACCCAGCGGGTTCCTGAACTTGATGGTCTTGTCGGAGTCCCTGGCGATCCCGGTGTTGGCCACGGGCACTGCGGGTCTACGACCACACCATGAGGTCTGCCTACTGACATCAACATCATGTACAATACTGACCCACTTGCAGGTCGCCCGGAGGGTTCCTGAACTTGATGGTCTTGTTGGAGTCCCAGGCGATCCCGGTGTTAGCCACGGGCACTGCAGGTCTACGACCACACCACGAGGTCTGCCTACTGACATCATGTACAATACTGACCCACTTGCAGGTCGCCCGGCGGGTTCCTGAACTTGATGGTCTTGTCGGAGTCCCTGGCGATCCCGGTGTTGGCCACGGGCACTGCGGGTCTACGACCACACCATGAGGTCTGCCTACTGACATCAACATCATGTCAATACTGACCCACTTGCAGGTCACCCAGCGGGTTCCTGAACTTGATGGTCTTGTCGGAGTCCCTGGCGATCCCGGTGTTGGCCACGGGCACTGCGGGTCTACGACCACACCATGAGGTCTGCCTACTGACATCAACATCATGTACAATACTGACCCACTTGCAGGTCGCCCGGCGGGTTCCTGATCTTGATGGTCTTGTCGGAGTCCCTGGCGATCCCGGTGTTGGCCACGGGCACTGCGGGTCTACGACCACACCATGAGGTCTGCCTACTGACATCAACATCATGCACAATACTGACCCACTTGCAGGTCACCCAGCGGGTTCCTGAACTTGATGGTCTTGTCGGAGTCCCTGGCGATCCCGGTGTTGGCCACGGGCACTGCGGGTCTACGACCACACCATGAGGTCTGCCTACTGACATCAACATCATGTACAATACTGACCCACTTGCAGGTCACCCAGCGGGTTCCTGAACTTGATGGTCTTGTCGGAGTCCCTGGCGATCCCGGTGTTGGCCACGGGCACTGCGGGTCTACGACCACACCATGAGGTCTGCCTACTGACATCAACATCATGTACAATACTGACCCACTTGCAGGTCACCCAGCGGGTTCCTGAACTTGATGGTCTTGTCGGAGTCCCTGGCGATCCCGGTGTTGGCCACGGGCACTGCGGGTCTACGACCACACCATGAGGTCTGCCTACTGACATCAACATCATGTACAATACTGACCCACTTGCAGGTCACCCAGCGGGTTCCTGAACTTGATGGTCTTGTCGGAGTCCCTGGCGATCCCGGTGTTGGCCACGGGCACTGCGGGTCTACGACCACACCATGAGGTCTGCCTACTGACATCATGTACAATACTGACCCACTTGCAGGTCGCCCGGCGGGTTCCTGAACTTGATGGTCTTGTCGGAGTCCCAGGCGATCCCGGTGTTGGCCACTGGCACGTACTTCAGCAGGTCTTCAGACCACACCTGCAGCGTGTCTGCCGACAAATAAGTGTCAATCAGTTTAGTCTAGCCAAGAAATGTACCTGTGTCCGGTCAAATTTATCGTGTTGTTATTCTGTTCCGGAAAGTGAGCAGACTTTTAGAAGTTTCCTATAATAGTATTTTATACAATCGTTATACAATGAGGGTTCTTTAAGTCGAGTACTGTTCCCGAGTGGCCTAAGTAGTGTACGAGAATTTAAGAGCTAAGTAATCTTCTTTTCCTTTTCTACAATACTTTTTCTACGAGTCAACTGAAATAATTAAACAAAGTTGGTCTCTATGGCGACGTTCTATTGGTCAAATTGATTATAAAAATGCTTAATAATTTTCTAAATAAGTCAGATCGATAGAAACGGAAAGCATTTATATGTGGACCATTTGGGCGGGAACTCTTGACTGATTTTAATAATGTTTGTGTGTAGACCATGTCGTAGACGTGTTTTTTCAAATTCAAATCATTTATTTCAGGCTTGCACCCATAGTGTTAGTTATATGGATAATTAACAGTTTTCAATATCTCAAAACCGGCTGAATCGATTTTATTGAAACTTGCTAAAAACCATCTCGTTTAGGAGCTAGGATGCCACAGACAGATACACAGACACGTCTAACTTATAACGCCCCTCCTTTTGCGTAGGGGGTACAAAAACTAACTTTCATTGTTTACCTCCTTCCAGAATTTGAGAGATGAAAGACTTTTTTATTTTATATAATTTGTTTCGTTAAGACGTGTAGCGTATATCAGCGCCATCTCTCCCGTTAATCTAAAACCACCTGATGTGGTTCGATTAGAATGGGTTGAGCGTATCTTAGCTCACTCATTAGTGGCCTTAAGGAGAGGTCGCTAGTAGCGGCGGCAAATGTTATGGAAAGATACGCTTCATCAGTTAATGTCTGGCTAGCTCAGAGGGGGAGCGCTGCACCGGAAATACAGAGGGCACAGGTCCGAGTCTTGTCCTGGGCTTCGGACAATGATGGTTTATTTTTACAAGCTTTTATTTAACTTGCCTATGTTAGTATGGGACAAATCTTGCAAGTTAAATTTTACCCACTTCCCGGTGACCGATTGAGCTGAAAATTTGGGTATAAGTATAGTTTGGATTGCTGATCTGATGATGGAGACAGAAGGTGGCCATGGGAATTCAGTACTTAACCGAGGAAACCCCGCTGAGTTTGGGCTCGTTAGAATCGTCTCAATGAGTAGTTGATGATGGTATACAGAAAAGTTCAGTCGGCAATAAAAGCTTGTAACAAAAATGATTTTTATGACAGAAACTTACATTATATTTTATCTCTGAACTTTGCACCTAGTAGGGACGCATGGAGATCACGGGGAGAGCTTTTTGCCCAGCAGTGGGACACTCAACAGGCTCACAAAAAAAAATCTCTGTATCATATTGTTGTACACATCGAGCTGTGCCTTCATATATGTAATGACCCTAAGATTTAAATTCAAATGTGAATTTACATTAGAGTACCTAGTAAATTAAAGTAATTTATCAATCATACTGGCTTTTCATTATTTCTTTGTTATAAGTTTACAGTGCATATCCAAACGTACAATATTATTACCTACTCAAATTTCATTCCTACGACACAATATCACACACTCCGTCCAGTCAAACACACACACACTCATACAAATACGCACACACTCACACACACACACGCGCACACACACAAACTGAGACATTTCGTTCCCGACAAACAGCGAGCAATGTAAAATGGATTAATATAGTTACCAGGGTCTGCCTGAGAAACCAGCGTTGCAGTGGCCTTACTACTGTAACATTACGCTGAGGCCCTTTTTAACATCACATAATGTTAACTGTAGGATTCATTTTAATTTTACATGTAAAGTCTACTTTTTAACCCACGCATGGTAGCTCAATTGGCAGAGCGATGGACGGATTCCAGAGGTTGTGGGTTCAAATCCCGCTCGTGGCGAATAATTTTTCAATTTTCCACTATGATCGAAATTTGAAAGTTTTTCTATTCTATTATATTTTATTCTAACATATTTACCGTTGAAGAGCGAGTTGGCTATGGCCCCGCAAGGCGCCACGGGAGTCTTCTTGCCGTCGGCGGCCACGTACGCGAACGGCTCGCAGTCGGACGACGGCGTGGCCGACAGCCGCCCGAGCAGCTGGTTGTCGTCCCTGGGTAATAAATAATAGTACATTACTACAGAGGCCGGGAAGTAAGGGGTTGCCGGCCGAGTACATAGTTTATGAGGCTGACAACCCTTTTCACGCCGAGGTATGTATACTATGTATAGTGCTTTTCTCAAACATGCAATGAAATAAATTAAAAAAAATACTCCAAGAAATCAAACTTTAATTTTCATGGCTGAACGCCGTGATGCGTGTGCCACAAATTGTGGAATGAGAATTGAAAAAGACCATCTTGCCGGCCTAGGCCTCCAATTTAGTATGAAATGCCAATACGGATCTCTCGTCTCGCTTCGCCCGAAACGTGACACTTCGAAGCCCATTACGCCTTGGCCACGACCTTGGTCTTAAGCGACCTGCGGTGCGTCCGGCGGTGCGGAATTTAGAGCGGGGCGGCGAGCAGGCCACGTACTCCGCCAGTAGCCGCGGCGACTTCGAGCAGATGGGACACTCGGATGACTCAAAATATCTTAGTCGAAAGTGGGCCTTCAGTGCCTCGAAAGCAGCTCCTATTTCATGGGAGACATTTTAAATATGAGAGGTGTGCACGTGACAAATAGACGACGTTATACGTTGGGCGAATTCCGGACATTGTATGAAGAATACCGACAGCATCCCCAAAAGTTTTATGAATACACACGAATGTGTGTGGAAACTTTTGATTACTTGTTACAATACTTGGACGAGCATATGGGTAAGGACGTTCTTTCTTGTTCCTGATTAAGCAGTTTAAATCGTCTACATTTTAATAAATTCCAGTGTGTTACGAATATTAGTAATCCATTAATATGGCTAATTGGCGTAACACACTGGAAGAGATTAAAATGTAGACGATTTAAACTGCTTAATCAGGAACAAGAAATAACGGCCTTACCCATATACAGAAACGCGGATAATACAATAAACTTTGTTCTTAAAATCACCGCCCGATCCGTGCCGCCGCTAAGACCGGTCACACCGCTCTTAGTCGTGGCCGCGCGTTCGCGCGCCTTGTCTTTGTTCGTTCCGCCCGCCAGCCCGCTGCCCGCAGTCGCCGGTCGCTCGAGTAAATCCGCGCGCTTGGTCGCCGGTGCGGAAATTCGTGGCATCCCTTCTTTTCCGCGCTGTTTTTGTATTATGCGCGATCCGCTAGTCGCCGCCGCCGAAGCAGGTCGCGCAAAGTCGTGGCCAGGCGGTTATGAAGAACACAACGTCAATATTTCATTGCATGTTTGAGAAAATAAATATTAAAGGATTCATCATCATACATATCAGCCGAAAGACTATACATGTCCACTGCTGGACATAGGCCTACCCCAAAGAGTGCCATAGTGACCGGTCCTGCGCCACCCGCATCTAGTGGACTCCCGCGACCTTTACCAGGTCATCAGTCCACCTTGCGCCTACCCACGCCGCGCCTTCCGGTACGTGGTCGCCACTCGAGAACCTTTCCGCCCCAACGGGCATCGGTTCTACGTGCTATGTGCCCCGCCCACTGCCACTTAAGTTTAACGATTCGGAATGCTGTATCGGTTATTTATTACTTACTTATTAAAGTATTATCTTACACAGATCGACAACGAAAAAAATAAACAACGATAAAAGAACAAGTAAAACAATTGTGGTACGGAAATAGAATTATAAATTAAATTTAAGGCATACTTGTGCGTTGCAATAATGCCGACAAGGTACTAGCTCAGTTTTGCTTTGCTCGTGTGAGCAAGCACTGATATTCTGCCAGTACCTCGGGTCACGATGCAGGTGAAATATATAAGAAAAAATAATAATAAATAAATAAAGCTTGCAAATAATATCGAATAAATAAAATAGATCTGTTTGATAGGTGAGAAATAAAAATGACAAAATATAAGGTGTAGCTCTCATTCCATAGAAACTTATTCCGACTTTAACCAACACCACTTACGATTAGATTGGTACAACCCAGCCTTAAATATGTTGCCTGGGCCTTGGCTGGAAGGAGATTCAGGTTGTCCAGGACAGAAATAGATGGAGAATCATTCCAAGAGCCCTGTCATCATCATCCTTCAAGCGTTATTCCTGGTAGTGCCCCTAAAGGAGCCCAGGGTCCTGTTTGACACCTAATCCCAAGATTTGGCATAGGCACTAGTTTTACGAAAGCGACTGCCATCTGACCTTCCAACCCAGAGGGAAAACTAGACCTTATTGGGATTAGACCGGTTTCCTCACGATGTTTTCCTTCACCGAAAAGCTAACGGAAAACATTCCATACATAAGTTGCGAAAAACTCATTGGTACTATCGACAACACAGCTTAATGACCATCCGTGCACTTTACGTGCATTGTAATAAAGTTCTATATAAATACAGTCAGTTAACTGTGTTGGCGTTTGTACGAGCCGGGATTTGAACCCACGCCCGCCGCTTGACAGCCGCATGCCTGAACCACTATGCTACCGTAGCTCCCAAGAGCCCTGTGTCCCTGATAAAAATTACCTAGATTTGACATATCGGCGGTGATTCTGGTAGTAGTTGCTTAGCCCATAGTAGAAGTAGACATCCTCCTTGAAGTCCTCGGTGAGGTTGAAGGGCACCGAACAGCGACACTCCGACATGTTGTTCTTCTTTATGTAGTCCGCACACGTTATGTTCGTCTCGTCCCCTTCCCTCAGGCAGTGTGTGTAGTCGATTACATGTTCTTTCACCTAGAATTTATACTATTAGTTGAAGTCCCGTCCCTAGTTATTTTTATTTATTTATTTTATTTTTAACATTAAATGTTTTATTAACCCATTCAGGGCCCATGACGACACATATGCGTCAGACCGCCGTAGTCGCTTTCCGCTACATACGAGGAAAACCACGGGATCGGCTACGAGCGTAGCGCGTAGCGATTCTGGGCAATGAATGTGTTAAGCAGAAACGTTTGCTAACGAAATTTCAAATTTCGATCATAGTGGAAAATTGAAAAATTATTCGCCACGAGCGGGATTTGAACCCACAACCTCTGGAATCCATCCAAAGAACAAATAATACTATTTAGGCGACGAAATGGCGTGGCCCCGTTGCATCGCATACCACATACCCCTGCATCCGCATGCCACTCAGGCAAGGACTGAGTTTAGCAGTCTACCTATAACTTCTGGTTAACTCTATTCTTTTACCGTGCTTTTAAGCCTTACATTAGACAGTTACTCTTGCATTTTAATTATTAGTATTGACTATAGCAGTTACAGATTTTTAAAACACAAATATTGTACTGTATATAATACCTACTATGATTTTTGTTTGCATTATTTATGCACTGTTGGTGTCTTTTTAATAAATAAATAAACATGGTTGATGATTTTATTAGAAAGAATTAGATGGAGTACCTAATTGCTAAAGTTCATACTGAATGTCAAGTGTGTGACCATGACAGCAATCTATATATCTCATCCAATTTCCATCAAGCTTCACTGAACTAAAAGCATCACCGTCATCTACTAGGTTCGAGTATACACGAGTACTGTACATAAACAATTCTATTTATGACACTTACCTCATCAGAGAAGTATAACAGCCCAATCCCCACAGGGATAAATGCAATACCTATGACGAAGAACGTCGGTAACACAGTCCCGGCGGTCAGGATGGGCTGCCAAGCAGGCAACCGCTGCTGCTTAAATGCTGATTCTGTAAGATATCGTAGTCACAAGTCTTTAATCTTTAAAAGTAATAAAATCAATAAGACAAGGACGGTTTAGGTGTGTCTGAAACTCACCTGCGGGTCGCCGAGACTTCACATTTTGATCTGATGTCTCACTAGACGCCATGATTAAAACTTGTTCATTAATTTGTAAAGTGTAACTGATATCACAATCACAATAATATTATCCAGGTATAATTTTACAGCAAGGATGTGAAGGAAAACTCTGCCTGACAGCTCGTCACATACATGATATCGCGAAGGCAAAACGAAACGTCACTTTAATGTTGCCAGCGAAGCGTGTATTTTGTCGGGGATAGAATCGGATATTGGAATAAATATAAAGTTAAAAGCTTTAAAACCTCCGGGTGCGTAGTTATTTTTTCCTGCAATCGATCAATTTTCTGTTCGTAGCGAAGGTGTATTTGACTTGATATAATTTGTTCAGTTGTGGTTATTTTATTGCACCTTACAATTTGTCATAACAACCGGTAGAGACCACGTAGAGAAGAGACGCAGCTACAGCAGCACGGCTATCACGCGACGGCGCGCGAGCTCTCTCGGTTTTTCTCGCACTATCCGTCTCTCTCTTATTAGAACACTTAGAACAAGAGGTACAGTGCGAGAAAAATCGAGAGTAGGTATGTCGCGGCGCTGTCCCATAATAGACGTTGGTATGAGACCACAATATATATATTTCAGTTCAAACTAAAGCTGTGTTCTACATTACAACCCTAATAATATAATAGCAATTTAATAATATAATATTCAGGTATTCAGGCCTTCAGTCAGTTGTTATTTCTGGATAAGTGCCGGAAGCACGGCGTCGGGCAAAACCTGTAGGTACTGAAATATATTTTCTTTGACCTTCCTCGGCTGTCCGCCGCGCTCGGTCGTCTGCGGCGCTACCACGAACTTCGAAAGTCGAAGTTCGTAATACATGCATCCCTGTCACTCGAGTAAGGGAGTGCGATAGAGATGGAAATGCCCGAACTTCGACTTTCGAAGTTCGTGGTAGCGCCGCTGGCATATAGAGACGCTCTACGAGCCGATATCAGCCGGACTGCATGCCGGCCGACGCGTGATTCGGCCTGTATGGACACGTGCAAAGAGAATATAACCACTTGGACACGTGTTGGAACCTCGGAATAATAGAGGTTGGAACACAGCACGCCGGTTGGCCATCCGCTGATATCGGCTCGTGTCATAGCGTCTCCCTGAGTCGAAAGTCGAAGTTCGGGTATTTCCATCTCTATCGCACTTACAATACCTACTCGAGTGACAGGGATGCATGTATACGAACTTCTAGTTTCGATTTTCGTGGTAGCGCCGCTGTTACACACAGACGGGAACGAAGGTCGTTCGTATATTTCCCTCTCTGTCACTCAAATATGCAAGTGCAACAGGCAAGGAGCGAACTTGATTTTTGTTTCGCGTTAGCCGCTCCGGCTGCATTCCGTGATCTAATTCCGCTGGGCTGATTGATGCTAAATCTATGGCACTAGCCACTACGACATGCAGACCGCGGCCGAATTCGGTCGCGGAAGTCGCGGATGGCCTTTAGGGCCGGGAAACGAAGGGTTGCAGGCATCGATTTAAAATACTATGTATTTTTATTACTAGGGTATTTATGATCGAAGGTTGCAGGCCAAGTAGATATAGACGGCCGAGCGTAGCGAGGCTGGATGGGGATACGCGGCCGGCAACCCCGTTTCTCGCCGAGATTTGGATAGTGGTTTTCTCAAACTTGCAATGAAATAAAAAGTAGTCAATTTGTTTTATTCATAGGTTAACACAACTAAATTATACGTTTCTGAACTGCACCGCCTCCACCGCGCCGCCAGCTCCGGCCCCGCGCCCACCCGTTTGAAAACAAAAGAAGGTTGCTTTACAGGCCTAGGTGTGTTAGGCTGTATGAAATTCCTTTACATTATCATTTTCACTCATCGCACCTGCACTGCACGTCTATCATGGGACGGCTGCGACATACTCTCCATTTTTCTCGCACTATACCTCTTGTTCTAAAAAAGAGAGAGACGGATAGTGCGAGAAAAATCGAGAGCTCGCGCGCCGTCGCGTGATAGCCGTGCTGATACGTAGGATTTCCGGTCCTAATTTGACGCACAAACTATATTTTTTCAACAAAGTTGCTCGTGCGTGCATACCCTTATAAGTTACTAGCTTCTGCCCGCGACTTTGTCCGCGTGGAACTCTTTTATATCGTAGCTCCTTACAAACTTTCGTCCCCTATTTCGCCCCCTTAGACGATGATTCCCAGAATAAAAAATATAATATACTCGTATTTTAATCCAGGTATGTTCGTTTAGCCGTTTTTGTGTGATTGAGGTCCAATCTTTAGCATTCATAATAATTTTTAAATAAAGGAAAATATTAAAAAATTAATGCTCCGAGCCGGATTCGAACCGGCGCCCATCCAGGGGCCATGAATGCCTGTGGTCGCCGGTTCGAATCCGGATCGGAACATTACATTTTTCAATCAATCAATTATTTATTCTGCAAATAGGCCACAAGGGCACTTTTACATGTCAAACGGTAATTAACAATAAAATAATAATCATCATTCTCATTCTCCTAGCGTTGTTCCCGGTTATGCCCCTAAAGGAGCTCGGGGTCCGCTTTGACACCTAATCCCAAGATTTGGCATAGGCGCTAGTTTTACGAAAGCGACTGCCATCTGACCTTCCAACCCAGAGGGATAACTAGACCTTATTGGGATTAGATCGGTTTCCTCACGATGTTTTCCTTCACCGAAAAGCTAACGGTAAATATTCCGTACATAAGTTCCGAAAAACTCATTGGTACGAGCCGGGATTCGAACCCACGACCGCCGCTTGACAGCCGCATGCCTGAACCACTAGGCTACCGTAGCTATCTAACAATAAAATAATAATAATCTCACACAATAATAATTTAAAATTATATAGGAAGCCGGAAGCTAGTTATTAAATTATTAAAGAGATAAAACTGGCCAAGATCGAGTCGGACTTATACAGCGGTATAACGCGCCGGATGGATGTGTTTGAACGTGTTAAAACTAACGCAATTTCAGATTCATTTTACTACGGACATTAACAATAATATAATATCCATGATGATGACATGATGAGTCAAAAAATTCAATGAAAAAGAAACATTATTAATGTTCGAATAATATAACGATAGCACCATCTAGCGAGCATAATTTTGGTACAATTTCAGTTTGATAGAGGTCACTGATGTAAGTTGTTGATTTGTGCCATCTAGCGATCTTAATTTTAGTCCACTTTCAGCTCGACAGATGACGCTTATATTATGTTTTTGATTTTATTTAGACTAATAAAAATAACATACCAAACAGTACTACTTAAATGGGTTTTATTTGATTCTAAAATTATGAAAGGAACACTAATCTAACTGTAAATGTATGTAAGTATAATGTCATACAATATTTCCGTAACTTCGCAAACAGAACATTTTATCAGTTCGCATTGTAATTAAGTTTGGCCCAGGTTGGGTTCGTGTTGGACTAACATTGGCATAAATTAAAAACGCTAAGACTGCATGAATGCATTAAAATCCACAACCGTCGTTATTGTTCTTAATGCTTAAGCTTTGTTTTTACCCGGGACCGAGTTATTCTCGGCTTTAATACTACGAAAAATCGATTTCTATACAAAATTAAACAAAAACCCAATAACTGATCGTTTATAAATACGGAAAAAACTAATTTTCTCGAAAATAAGACCAACCTAGATTGGTTTCTCGGCCCCGTAAACCCCTATACTGCAAATTTCATCAGAAAACGATTAAAAATATAAATAAATATGATTACAAATATACGTATATTATATACAAATATTGCTCGTTTAATAGTATCGGATAAGAGCGGTAGCGCCATTTATTGTGTAGGTAGTTCTTCATTCTGGATTTCTACATACAAACTTTCAAGCAAGTTTTAAGCCCTTTGGAAGATGAATTTTCAAAAACACTTAAATTACTTTTCTTGTGTTTCCTCAAGAATCTTTTCTACAAAGTTTCAAGTCTGTATCTTAAAAATAAATTAATTCCCATACAATTTTTCAAACCTTATATCGACCTCTGAAGAAATTATATCTAAAAAAACGCCACCCTATGTCCTATTCTGAGGTTCAGTCTACAATATAAGAAAGTGCCATCAAAATCAGTAAGTACCTATAGTAGTTTTCGCTAAAATTTGCCCCCAAAAATATACTGTTTGTTATCGCCGCCACGCGGCGTCCACATGACAACAAAAGATGGCGCTCTTACGTATACACGACTTTATCAAATGGGTTATACTCAAATTTGGTCTGCGGGTCCTCTGAACTCCATCAAACTTTTTTATACGTTTTATATGGTTTGACGGAGTTTAGGCGCCGACAAAAAACTGGAGTATGACCTACTAAGGCTAGAATATGCGTGAAAATTGGCGATGTTCTGCATCGCGCTATTAAAGTTTTTAATTTATGTTGCATAAATACAATTTCCTTCGGAGTCTCCTTATTATGTATCTCTGACAACGTCAACGAATTTTCACATTTACAATATTAGTGTGATAACTCAACAACGGCTGAATCGATTTTACTAACACGACTTTGTTCTATGTATGGAGAAGATTTTGTTACTATACTTACTTATTAACTTGCAATCTTGTACCTTTGTTTTGCAGCTATTATCATATTAATTCTTTTTTATTTGAAAGTAGGTACAGTCGTGTTCTTCAATATCTACACAGACAACCTTTCAAAAATATCTATACCTAAGTACAGAGACTTTATTGTTAGTGACATAAGACACATTGTGTAGATATTTTTGAAAGGTTGTCTGTATAGATATTGGAGAAAACGACTGTACTTTCAGAGGTCTCGGGATATGAAGAAAAAATAAACATACAAATGTAGTTCAATTACAAACATATCTTTATTTTATTAGAAAGCGGGTTTACACAAACATTACAATAATAAACATGAACACACACCAACTTAACCAAGAGGGAATTATACATAGCAATTTGTCATAGCAACGTGAAGACGCAGCTATCTAAAGAGACATAACAGCTAACAATAATTTCATCCACTTGAAGTCGGTTGCTAGGACAAATTGCTAGGTGTATAGAACGCTTAAACAAAGACATTTTTTTGAAATCTTATATTTTAAAGAGGCTTTGGTACACTTGTGGAGACAATGCCAGCCTCATAGGACAACACGCTTTGGATGTCTTTCAGTTAAGTCTTACATGTAGGTATTTTTGAAAGAATATATAGGTTTTCATGGCATCATCAGACATAGGTTCAGTAAGTATCATATGTTAACCGGGAGGGGGGTATGACTATCCGCGTGGGGTCACCCTTCGGGCCTTTGGCCCTCGGGCTCGCGTAGACATGCAGCGCGCTCTGAAGGGGCCATTCGTGCCTTCGGCCTCGCAGGTTTCCTTTGTGACACAATTGGGAATAGTGAGTGTACATCATGGTATGTGTCCCGAGCGTAACCTTGAAGCGGTTGTTAGTGTGCTCCTAGTAAGACTGGCACCGTCAAACTATGGAGCCCACCTGGGTCGTCCTTGGGTCGTACACTGCGGTACCATAAACCCTTTACAGCAGAATCTTCTTCAAAAGTTTTTTTTCCAGTTGTCTAGACATACCCTTCTTAAGTACTATGGGAATGAATTATGTTGCACGGGTTTACATGCGAGATCAATCCCTTTATTAATAGACTCATTAGCTAGGGTTATTCCCACCTGTTACCACCATTTTGTTACCAGTGGTAACTACTGGGTTTTTTCCCCAGTCGTTAACACCGAGTACTTTAGTGGTCAAGCTACGGTAGCCTAGTGGTTCAGGCATGCGGCTGTCAAGCGGCGGTCGTGGGTTCGAATCCCGGCTCGTACCAATGAGTTTTTCGGAACTTATGTACGGAATATTTACCGTTAGCTTTTCGGTGAAGGAAAACATCGTGAGGAAACCGGTCTAATCCCAATAAGGTCTAGTTTTCCCTCTGGGTTGGAAGGTCAGATGGCAGTCGCTTTCGTAAAACTAGCGCCTATGCCAAATCTTGGGATTAGGTGTCAAAGCGGACCCCGAGCTCCTTTAGGGGCATAACCGGGAACAACGCTAGGAGAATGATGATGACTTTAGTGGTCAAAATATTCCCAGTAAACGCAATTACCCCTCAAAAAAAAGGTTAGGTTAGGTTGGGGCAGCGTCGGCACTCAGCCGGCTGCTCTGCGACCCAACGTGGGCGGGCCAAATGCGTGGGCGGGCAGCTGCCGCAAATTTTACGCAGGTGTGGTGCGATTGATGGCCTTGTACGGGGCGCCTATTTGGGCCGGATCCCTGACCGCCCAAAATCAAGCTCAGCTGCGAAGGCCGCAGCGTGTTATGGTGGTCAGGACGGCGAGGGCATACCGCACCGTCTCGTACGAGGCGGCTTGCGTGCTCGCGGGGACTCCGCCCTGGTATCTCGACGCATTGGTTCTGGCCGATGTGTATTGGCGTGTCACCGAAGCGCGGGCCAGGGGGGTCCAACCACTCCTGGAGGAGATCAGGCGGTGGAGGCTGACTGCCGCCGCGTCCTCCTTCAGAAGCCATGGTGGCGAGCGACAGTTCGTGGAAGGCGGCGGCTTCCTTCTGCTAGCACGTGATGACGCAGAAGGAGGTAGCGGAGCGTGGGAGGGACGACGATGCGGCCTCTCAACCGATGCGCCGCAAACGTGTGGGGCGACGGCGGCTAGCCTACGACCGACTTCCCCCTAACCGGTACCTGTGGGGACGTCTGTCGCCTACACGAAAGTCCCTGAGTGGCGGGCGTGCCATCTCTAGGTGCGCCCCTTTGTTGACGAAGGGGGAATTTTCCCCGGAGTAGAGTCCGCGGTGCGGGTATATTTTTATTTTGTTTTACTGATAATATTCATGTTTTTACTTCTGCCGGCACTCCCGGAGTGCAACCCGGTCTTTTTTTATATTGTGTTTTATTATTCATTTTATAAATAAGTACACCAGTCACAACAACATATAAACAATAATCTCATGCGTAAGGGCAGAGCGTATCCGTTAACGAAGGCGTATAGTAACCGACTGACTTGACATCAACTGTCGCGCGGGCTGTCAACATAGCGCGCGCGCATACCGGCTAACGAATGTAGATCCGCGGCTCAGTCCTTTTGGAAGCGAGCCGGGGGTCTACCTCTATTGGCCCTAGGAGGTAACGTGCGAGAAATAGGGTTGTCCCTGTCACACGCTATAGACTCCCCCTCGAGTTCATGAGGACGCCCACGTACTTACTTATAACGTAGATCCTACTAATATTATAAATGCGAAAGTTTGGATGATTCGATTTATCCTTAGGTATATTAAAATAGGTACTTAAGTTAGCAGCAGACGTAGCTAGCAAAATAACACGCTCAAAATGATCTATACTATACAGTGTTTATCCTCTTGACATTAGTGTGTAGGTCATTTTGAGCACTTGACCCGCCTTTTGCTGCTGACTGTTCATAAGTAGATTTAAGTATATTTATTAGATTTGTATATTGAGGTAGTAATCGTGGTCCTTTTAGAAAAAAAAATATGTACCTATGCAGTCTTATTAATATCTAAAAAAAAACATTAAAATTATGGCATCTCTTCCTGGCAGTAATTACTAGAGATTAGAGATACGCCGAATATGGGTTTCCAGCTTTTGCCGAACCGAATATGCGGCCGAATTATTCGGTTCAACTTAATTCCTTCAACATCCGTTCCAAAACAGACCCATCCAGTGGTAAAACACTCACTGATTTTTAAAGTAAAATTACAGTAAAGTTAGTTAAATAGGAACAATAAGAGTACGTTTTAACAAGCCAATGGCTACTATGGCAACTTGCAGAGAAACATCTCTAAAATTATTCGGTAAATATTCGGCATTTAAACCGATTAACGAACATTGAAAAATATGGCGAATACCGAATAATTCGCATCTCTAGTAATTACCTATTTGTATATTTAAGATTTACCTATTTGTATTTTAAGATGAGATACCTACTCCCTCAGAAAGAAGATCACAAACTCTTAGTGGGAAAAAGACGGGATTTGGAGGTGGAGGATGAATAGAAAAGCCATGACGAAAATTATTGGCGTTGTCAAGGCTAACTCCGCTGTACAGTTAGCACAAGACCGCGCGCGAGCGAGATAGAATACCCGTCCCTTTCTAAGCGTTCTGGTTTAACCATTTAACAGGCAAGGCGTGTGATATGTCTCCCACATATTATTTCGTTTACCATAGTCCGGTTTCAACTCCAAATCTTCTACAAATCACTATATCAATCCCTGAAAATATGATTTCATAATCTTCATTCACAACACTGCCGTTTGAATTCACGTGAGAAGGTCCTCATAAGAAGGCTCAAAGTCACCCAAAGGGCAATGTATATTAGTATGTAAGGTATTTGTAACTATGGGCCTTAGTTGCCTGAAATAAATAAATGTTTTTTTATTGTGGCACTCTTTGGGGGAGGCCTATGTCCAGCGTGGACGTCTTTCGGCTGATATGATGATGATGATGAGGTCGGACAATTGTTTGATATGTTGTAGATTTTGAGTGTTGTAAGCTAATTTGTAATCCTATACTTTGCTAAATATTCGTGCATTTTTGTTATATGACCAGAATTAGTATGCTGGATGATACTATCCCATTGCCTTGTTAGAGTTTGTCTATGTGGGAACTCTACTGCCCATAGCCCGGTAAACTATGGTAAACGAAATACTATGTGGGAGACATATCACCCTTTGCCTAATCAAGAATATAATGACACTAAATTGAATATGCCAGTTCATTACCTTGACAGGCAATGGGAATACCGTAGCCCACATTTTTTTCTGAGTTACAGGAACATATCTGACTTTTGAAAATACATTTTGTACAAGACGATACGGATGCAAATTTATATAAATAACTTATTAAAGTAGTTCGCTTTCCATACAAAATTTTATTTGACATTCGCAGGCTAACGACGTGATAAGTATTTTAAGGGTCCTTACGCCTACAGACGAGCGTATTTTGCAAAATGCTTGCTCTTTCATTCAAGATTACGACGTAACTATTAGTATGAAAGAATTATTTAATTACGTTATCAGTTTTTGAATAAATACTAATTAGTTACGTCGCGTCGTAATCTTGTCTTGAATGAAAAAGGAAGCATTTTGCAAAATTCGCTTCCGCTTCTGCTTATGTCGGCGTAAGGCCTCTTAAGAAACTTATAACAAACTTGCATAAATTGGCTTCCCATTTGCGCAAAATCCCCTTTCCTAGAATAAACTTTTATAAACTAGAATATGTTGAGAAATTAGTTTGGGACGTGATACTTCGGGAAAACTACTTATCTCAAATTATTCCAGTCTATACTAGTTTATTCTAGGAAAGGGGATTTTGCGCAAATGTAGTAAATTTATGCAAGTGTTTTACAATAAGTTACTTCAAATATCCCGCCGTTAGCCTGCGAATGTCAAATAACGTTTTGTATGGAAAGCGAACCACCTTAAGAGACGCTTGTTAACTTGTCCTCTTTCATAACCCCTTTACTCGTAAAACTTCAGATCACCCCTATGAAAATTTTAGAGTAAGAAATTCAAACATACAAAATTGTTAATGATAACACAAATTAACTTATCAATAACATTGCTAGATTCTATGAACGACTTGAAGCTAATTATAAAGCCATTTAATACATCTTATAACCACTACTAAAAATAGCCGTATCTATCTTACTTGATCAAAATAATAAATAGTCAATGTTTATTAAGCAGAAACGTCCGCTAACGAAAATCCAAATTTCGATTATAGTGGAAAATTAAAAAATTTTTCGCCACGAGCGGGATTTGAACCCACAACCTTTGGAATCCGTCCATCGCTCTACCAATTGAGCTACCGTAGGTCCGTTACAACTTCTGAAACGCGGTAATAACTTCGCGGTAGATGTCGTTATGAGCCTTCCTAAGGTGTAAAATACAATAGTGGAAGGGATTGAAAGATTCGTCGCCATTAGCGGACCCACGGTAGCTCACTTGGCAGAGCGATGGACGGATTCCAAAGGTTGTGGGTTCAAATCCCGCCCGTGGCGAATAATTTTTCAATTTTCCACTATAATCGAAATACTTAAATATTTGGGGACAGACTTACCAATCAAACTAGCCCCACAGTTTAGTAAGTTTAGTTAGAAGTTAGTTAAGCTCAGTAAGACTTATGTTATATATAAAACATCCAGTCAGAAACATATATTCATGCTCCTCACACAAATATCTGCCCTAACCGGGTTTCGAACCCAGGACCGTCAGCTTCGTAGCCAGGGTCACTATTATAGGCTAAACCGGTCATCAAAATGATCCTGAAGACTAGGCTACAGATTGTATTCATGGATAGTATTGTTTACGGGTAGAAGTCGCCATATATATCGGAACACGTTTTTTATTACTATAGGAGTAAGGATGTGTTACGATATATTTGGCTACTTTGGCTGCTACTAACTGTACGATGCTGACTGTACCTAACTAGCGGCTAAGCAGCCCAAGACAATCTAAGTCTTGCCTTTAAAAAAACCCCTAACTCAAAATATTGGATACGCCACTACAATGTAGTGGCCTATCCAATATTTCCTAGTTAGCAGTTATTGTCGACGCGGACACTGCAATTCCGTACGTAAATGAAATATGATGAAATAAATATTCTTAGATTAATATGCACACATTATTCATGTTGTAAGATAATTTGTTATTTATGTCTTTGATCTGTAAGATTTTAATTTGTAAAATTGTTTTCCTTTTAGTATAATATCTCTTTGCCTGAGATACAGGATAATCCTAGTTCAGGCGCATTTAATTAATTCCCCTAACATGTAACAGTGCAAGCACAATGTAGCGTTAGCAATAAGGTTTTTTCAATAAATTATTCTTATTCTTATGTAAGTACTTGGTACTTCGTAGTGCATTTATTTTACCCGGCCGCGCTATCGCGCCACACTTATTATAGTTAATGAATAGTCTATTTATAGTATGAGGTAGCCAGTTATTGAACGGCGGCCAGTTACTGGCGATTTACACTATTATATTAATACGGCTCGGAGCATGAGATTTTTCAATTTTACCTTTACTTTGTAATTTAGAAATTTCGTTAGCAGCGTTGCTGCTTATAACAAAATGAATAATGGCATTTACTAAGGTCAGTCGGGGCAAGTGGGCCAACGGGGTAAATGCGCCTGTCATACAGGACCGGTCATTGTGTCACTCTTTGGGGGAGGCCTATGTCTGGCACTTAACGTATTCTGGCTGATATGATGATAATGAGATGTCATCTAAGATCTATAATACTAAAATATCAGTATATTTAAATATGTTTGATGAAATCGCACTTAACCCGATGGTGCGCTTGTCCCGACTGACCTCATTTCGCGCGCAAGTTTCGAAAACTATTATATATTATACTCAAAAGCGGTATTTCGGCTTCTTCGTTCGAAGGCTTACCCTCTTTGCTCTCTTTCGATAATAATTCTGAAAGAAAAAAAACTTGAATTAGTGGCTTATTTGAAGCTATGGTCGTTCAGGGATGGACCTATACAAAAATGGTTTGCAAGTGCCGACTTGTGGTAATTTATAGTTTCTTCTAACTAGGTACTATCGCACATAAATATGTGTATATGATAAATAAAATGCTAATCCTCGATTAGTACCTAAGATCTATCTTTGACCGACTTAATATTTTACTTTTATCAGAATGTTTTGACTTTATCCGCAATTGTGTTGTTATTTATTTTGACTTATTATGACTTTAAACAATTATTGTATTTCCTCGATTTATCTATATTTATCCTTCAATGACATTTAATCAATTATTTTATAACTACTAAATTCTACTGTAATGTATCCTAATTTAAATTAAATGTACCTATGATAATATTTTCACTGCACCTGTTATTAAATAATGCATGTTAGCTATTAATAAATGTAACGCCGATTAGCACGTAAGGCTAGACTGTTAGTGTTAATTATATTATATGCAATAAATAAATAAATAAATAAATAAATAAAAAAAACTCTCGGGTGTAAATAATCGAAATTCTGTGTTATTCAATTCATTCCAAGGGTATTGGAGGAAAACATAAATTTTGTCACATCCATATTAAACTGTAAGTACTTGGTTTGCTTTTTCGCCTACTAAATCGTTGTTTTTTTTAATCTAGATGTTTTTGTATGGTGTCTCTTTTTGGAACTATTCGTAAATTGCACTATGTACAAAACAATTCGTTTTCTACGTTTATCAAACAGTTAAAATCGTTAGTGTAATTTGTTTTTATATCTTCCATTGTGACGTAGCAATAACGCTGGTAGAATTTTGACTTGTAAGGTGCCATTACGGCCTACTTGCAGAATAAAATTCATTTATTTCATTCAATATGTACTAAGCAATTAAATAAACTCCACGGCAATATTAAACAAACACTATTACAAAGAACTGCAATGGATTGCGGCTGTCAATGTGACATGCAGTTTCAAATAGGTAAATCATTTATCTAAGGTTATCGCATCACGTAAGACCAAGTCGGTTAATACTTTGTTTTTAAATTAAATTATTGTCAAAAGCTTATCTGTCTTGAAAAATTATTTCACCTTTACTTAAACACTGGGAGAAAAATCCATGCAGCATGCTTGGTCGTAAGTTAGTACTTTTACAGAATATCCTAAGTTATAAAATGTATACAGAGTTGCACCAAACCGTATTTATCGTATGCGTTAAAATCATAATGTAGGTATGTAAAGTATGACAAGTTTCTTTGGATCGCAAGCTGCCGGCGCCATCATAAGGCTACGGCATAATTTGTTGCAACCCGCCCTTAAGAGACCGCAGTAAGCTCGATTCTCCATACAAACGTAGTTACGCTCTCATTTTAAAACTACGTGTTGGATTGTAACGAAAGTTTGCATGTACCATGACATGAGGTATATCCAGCGAATAATACAGCGAATTTAAGTTTTTCATACAAAACTAGTTTTGGCTGTATTTCGTTTGTTTTATAAACTGGAACCATATAAACTAATTACAGACATAGATGTACCTCATGTCATTGTATATGCAAAGTTTCGTCACAATCCAAAAAGTAGTTTCAAAATGAGAACGAAACTCCGTTTGTATGGGAAGGTGAAATTCGGCCGAGCTTACTGCGGACTCTTATACTCTTATTCAAATCACTAGCAAGTAGTCGACAATTGGCTGAGCATACTATCGTGTTATTATTAGCCCCAAGCATGTATAATACTGCAATATAACGTACATTTAGCGATGTGCTGTCCGCGCCAGAATCCAGTTTGCTTGTAATTGAAAAAGGCAAATATGATAATAACTAAGTATTGGTCGGTTTTAGAAGTGGCTTTCTTTTTCCGTAGGTTATTTGCGATTTTTTGACAGAGAAAAGTGCTTCGGTCGCGGAAGTCCGCTGAATGCGGGTGGCGGGGACCGGTCATTGTGACACTCTTTGGGGGAGGCCTATGGCCAGCAGTGGACGTCTCTTGGCTGATATGACGATGATTATGATGAAGTGCCCCTATTTATATTTAGGGTTAAAGTGTGTTGCCCAAGTGTGTGCAATTCCCACATTTTATGGCCCTGCACCCGTGTCTTTGTAGTATAGCATAGCAATTTAAATATACATATTGCAGGGTTAAAGTGTGTTGTGGGCGCAGGGCTAGCAACCTATCACAGCGATATCATATTTAGTCTATGTTTTATAATAATAATAATATTTATTTGCAACCATGTAACTTAAAACTAAGATACAAGGACCCGGAAGGGTGTAGCAGCAGTTAGAAAGGTACTTAATCTATAACTAGGTACACATAGTTCGTTCAAATGAATCCGCGCACACATCCGAAGATATCTCCCGAAATTTTCCCCAAGTCACCGATAAATTGAAACTATCTTCCCTATTGCGGATTTTTTTGGCGGTTTTTGGTTTTGGGTGAAGAAACACGTAGCGGGAGTCAAAAACCGCCTGTCTATTTCGGGTCTACCCTCTGCAAAAACTTGCACGCTAGGTGTGGAGGATAATGGACTGCATTTTGAGCATTGGTCAAAGTATGTTTAGAAAAGTTACCTTTAGTGTAGGTATTTGTTTGTAGATACTTATTGGTTTGCATTTAAAATAAAATCTGTTGTTACTATTAGACCACATCACATCTGTCCTCTAGCCGCCCAAAGTCCTATTAAAAGGCACCCTACTCTTCAATGGAATTTAAGCCATTCTAAATTAGAACAGAGTTGCATTTGTTTTGTTTCGTTCAATTTTGAAACAAAATAAATACTGCCCTATTACAGTCGATTCAAATTTAATTGCATTTTTTTTAGTATAGTGGGCTGCTAGAGGACAAGAGCAATTAATTCATGGCCATGTCATACTTAGACTTGTTGTTTCCAAACCTGACTGGTTTTGGTTAAGTATTTCCTAGAATAAGTTTCTGTCAAAAATTTCATTTTTGGTACCTACAAGCTTTTATTGCCGACTGTACTTTTCTGTATACCATCATCAACTACTCATTGAGACGATTCTAACGAGCCCAAACTCAACGGGGTCAATGGCCACCTTCTGCCTCCATCATCAGATCAGCTCGATGGTACCATAATTTGAATTGTCATGCAAACTATACTTATACCCAAAATATCAGCTCAATCGGTCACCGGGAGGTCGGTCAAATTTAACTTGCCAGATTTGTCCCATACATACATACTAACAGGGCAAGTTAATATAAAGCTTCTCCATCATCAGATCAGCTCGATGGTACCATAATATTGAATTGTCATCAAAACTATACTTATACCAAAAATTTCACCTCAATTGGTCACCGGGAACGGGAAGTGGGTCAAATTGAACTTGCAAGATTTGTCCCATACATACATACTAACAGGGCAGTTAATATAAAGCTTCTCCATCATCAGATCAGCTCGATGGTACCATAATATTGAATTGTCATCCAAACTATACTTATATCTAAAATTTCACCTCAAACGGTCACCGGGAAGTGGGTCACATTTAACTTGCAAGATTTGTCCCATACATACATACTAACAGGGCAAGTTAATATAAAGCTTCTCCATCATCAGATCAGCTCGAGGGTACCATAATATTGAATTGTCATTCAAACTATACTTATACCCAAAATTTCAGCTCAATCGGTCACTGGGAAGTGGGTCAAATTGAACTTGCAAGATTTGATTACAGACAGACAGACAGACAATGGGACAGGTGAAACTAAATAAAAGCTTGTAAAAAGGGAGAGGGGATGTCAAATTCTGCTATGGGATGCGAAAAGCAGGAGAGAGATTTGCAATTTAGGCGCTGCGCTTGGTAGACTTTCTTGTGAACCGGGTGGGGGAGAGACACATACTATCTAGGCTTGCCCTTCAGACTTTTGGGAAATAAAGGATGCCTACCATTAGTAAAAGTCGACGCCTTAAAAAAAAAAACCTGGCTGCACTTCGGGAGTGAAAACTTGAATAATTTTAATGTTGCAAAAAATAAAAACCCTCACCTCCTCCCCCCGCCTCCGCCCCCAAGCTCGTACGTCTTACATAAAAAAAAACTTATACACGTGTTCCGCAAAACCGTATTTTCATTTAAAAATCTTAAAAATCCGCGTTTTGAAAGCGCAGCTCCCGCCTTTTGTATTCCGGCTATCTGGCAACACTAAATCTTACGGTCACGTGACCTCCTACGCTCCTACACCTGTGGCGAGTTTAACAATTTTTCCCCATCCCAAAAAGTGCACAGCGCCGCTAAAGAAGTTTCCACTTCAAAAAAAGAATAGCAATAGAATAGAATAAAATAAAAAGAAAATAAAAATAGAATAAAATAGCAGTAGACACTTGACTCGAACCCAATATCACACAAAAGGTTCACTGAATTGAAAAACAGTTTCAAAAATCCATAATATTTTTGAACGCTTTAGGCTTATAACTCCTAAATTTCAATTTACCACTTTATCAATATTCCCAGATCTCAAAACTTCTTGGTCTCAAAATACCTAAATTACAGAATGCCAATTTTTTTTTCTCAAATCACCGGAATCTTAATATGGCCGAATTTCAAAATAGCTTCGTCTCATAATGCCTAAACTTCAAAATTTAGGTGTTTTCTGTTTGAGTTTGTCATTTCTGTCATTGGTATTTGAAGGAATTGTGCATTTAAATCTTTACGTATTTAGAGAATATGACGTTTTAGGTCAGTCATAATGAATTTCGGTCTTTTTAAGAATGAGACAATTTGACATTTTAGGTATTATGAGCTATTATGATGGTAATGTGAAAATTAGGGGTATTAGTGAATAAGGTATTATGAAATTATGTGGTTTAAGGGGCTACCCGAGGTTTTCATCGATTTTTGACAAGTTTTGAATCGTATCTCCTACTTTTGCACTACAGATAGAATTATAAATTCAACGGCTATTGGTTCTTCAATCTCTTATCTCCATTTTGGTCCACCGGATTTTGAAACAAATGAATACTTAATTTTGTATGATTTTTTTAAACATTGTCAAAAAAACACTTATTTCGTATCTCTATTGACGTGAAAGATCTAAGGTTTAAGGTTTAAGATCATTTAATCTCATAAAGAATCTTTGTGCACTCAAAACAATTTTTAATTTTTAATTATGTGTTTATCTCATGTAAGTGAATTGTAAAATTCTTTAAGAGATTAAATGATCTTAAACCTTAGATCTAACATATACGAAATCTACATATTTGGGTTCGTCTGTGACGTCTCTAAAAACTGGGCCAGGGTTTTCATTTTAAACCAATTAACACAAAAGTTATGGCCAGAAAACCAGTTTTTTGGCCTAAAATTCAACTTTGATACCAAATATCTCGAAAACAATTAACTTTGAAGCAAACATGGGATACTATAACCGTTGTTGTTAATATAATAAGCTACAAAAAACATTAGAAAACTAAGGGATTCAGATCGAAGGTCATTGGCGTATGGGAGCCCCTTAAAGCCCAAAGCTTTTGAACAAGCTATGCAACGACACTCCACCCCTTGGATTTGATAAGAAAAAAAATACATCCCCCTAGATAAATATATTTTTTAATGTCATTCTTCAATTTTTTCGGCGTGATTGATTTATACTATTCAGTTCGCAGAGTACCTACGCGACTGGGAACAATAATGAGTAGGTACTTCGCAAACCGGGGTTACGATTACTAGGAAAACCCCGAATGTTATTAATTACTCGCCTATGGTAAAACCGATGATAAAAGTCGTTTTTTCCCGGAGCTAACCCACAATAGGATCGAATTCGTGTTTACCCATCTCTTACATACATACATAGATTCACGCCTTTATTGCCAAAAGAGGTAGTTAACTGAGCACATGAAACTTATGTTCCAGTGCTTTCAGCATAAATGAAGGTATAAAATAAAACATTGACAAAGTGTGATATCGCAGTGATAGGTAGCTAGCCCATCGCCCAACACACTTCAACCCTGCTCGACTTTGACGACACCCACGGGAAGAAAGGGGGTGGTGAAATTTTAACCCGACACCACACGGGGCCCATATCTTACAGTAAATAAATACGCTTTAGACTTACTTTTCCGCTGCGTAAATATGTATCCAGCTCCCAGCACGAATACGAGTATACCCAGCAGTACCAGGGCAATGCCCCATCCCAAACTCCTCCTGACAGTTTCTGAATACACGCCCTCTAGTATGATGGTTCTAGGGCCGTCGTATCGGTTCACGTCATAACCTGCAACAGTTACGAGTACTAATAAAAATCTCAGTACTTTTTAACCCCGACGCAAAGAGAGGGGTTTTATAAGTTTAACGTGTCTTTGTATCTGTCTGTGGTATCGTAGCTCCCAAACGAATGCGGTTTTGTTTGTGTCATAGATAATTTTATCCCGAGTGTTCTTAGCTACGTTTCATGAAAATCTGTTCAGCCGTTTTTGAGATATTGGACTTTGAAATGAAAATGCCGCGGGTTTTTCTACTTTTCTAAGTTGTACTTATTTTTGATTAAAGGCTTCGAACCAGTTTTCTGTGGAAGAGCCGAAATGAATGGATAATTATGTTTTTAGCAGTCTGCTTGTATTCACGTGTGTTCCACCGTAGCGTTTAAGATGTTGAACCGATTTTGATGACATCGTAAATTGATAATACTACTTATATGTGCTCATTATGTTTTAGTTATAATCATTATTTACCATTTAATAATATATTTGCATGTATACCTGTATACCTATGGAAAATAAAGCATTTGAGTTTGAGTTTGAGTTTGATAAATTAAGTGCCAATAGATTCAAAAGATAGCTAGCAGTTTTTTTCAGTTCGTTTTCTGTAGTGGGGATACACATTTTTGAACTTTTTATTTATAAGGGAGTAGGTATGTTATAAGACCAAGTCCAATAAGCACTCCACAACGCAAAAATATAATGTCCAGGCTCACACGCACCCTGTCACCGAGTAACGTAAGAAAAGCCTACTTTGGATACTTCCACTCCATTTTAATTCAAGGTGCTGATCTGTGGGCCACGCGTGCTAGTTGGGACAGAGTATTTAAAATACAGAAACGGGCTTTACGCATAATCGCCCAAAAACCACTTGACCATCCAGCTAAAGACATTTTTAGAAATTATAAGATTTTAACGTTACCAAGCGTATGCATACTGACAGCATGTGAGTATGTAAGATCTAACTTAGATGACTATATGAGTCAGCGTTGTCGGGCCCAACCTATACAACTGTGTTCCGTTAGATATTAAAAGCTCCAAAAGTCACGCAAAGTTTTCCAAAAGACTTAAAACGTTGCTTATCGACTTTTCATGCTACAGTGCCAAAGAATTTCTACTACACAACAACCGTTGACCATAACACCTTGCACATAAATATTGAAGGTACAAATGTTTTCTACAAATAGTTTACCAATATCAAACGTAGGGTCGCCGGTTAGCGACCGGCTAATTTCATGTGCCGGTTGGCGACCACTTAGCTGAGTTGGTGAACTGAAAGGATATTTTCTCGGTTTTTTAGTAGATTTCTATTATAAAACAACAAAAAAATGCATGTACAACTAATTGTCTCAATAGGGTGTGTAGAAATGATGTTATCTTCAATAGAAAAAAACCTTCTCCTTCAGGTGGTCGCTAACCGAAGGTGGTCGCGTAACCAGCGTAATGACCCTACTTGTTTACTGGACACTTAACCACTCTTTATATTAAGCTATTGTATCGTATAGTTAGCTATTAAGCTGTGTATTTTTTTTAATTGACTTATAATTGTAATGTACATTTATGAATATATTATCTGAATCTGAATAAGCAAAAACTGATCATAGTACAGTCAGCATCATATAGTTAGTAGCAGCCAATGTAGCCAAATATATCGCAACACGTCTTTATTACTATAGGAGTAAGGATGTGTTACGATATATTTGGCTAATATGGCTGCTACTAACTATATAATGCAGACTGTACCATATTACAGAAAAAGAAAAAATGTAAATTGCTGATTTGTTACCGACCTAGTGAAATAACGTAATAAATTAGGTTTTTTTTTAACATAAGAATCCCCTTACTAACTTTTTATTTAGGTAAGTACTCTTGGACAGTAAAAATATTCTTTAGAAATTATGAGTCGCATAGGCATATTTTAATAATAATATTTTTTTAATAATTTATTTATTTATTTATTAAACGGTCTAGTGTAATAGTGACACATTATTATCAATTTTAACACAAGGTAACTCAAGTAATTGGTGGTTACAGCAATGATTTAATTTCATATTGTTATTTTTTTATCTCCGTTTTCCCTGATGATGTTGTTTGCTAATATTTTTAAAAGTCATTGCGTTTTAAAAAGAAAGTTTTTTTACACTATAAAAGCAGTAAGGCAAAACTTTTTATATAAAAAAGTTTTGTTATATTTATGTTTTGTTTATTAATATTTAAGGGTCATCACGTCCATAGAGTAAAAAAAATAAAGTCGTCTTTCTTGAGGTCAATAGATAAGGGGGCTTGCATGCATATACCTACATTATATAAAAAGGTCTTATCGCATAAAACTATGTAATAGGAGACGCTGTTCATGCGGTCTAGAATTCATCCAAAAACTTAACTTTGGCAAAGTTCACAGGAAAGTCGCGAATCTGTATGACCCATAAGGGTCATCATCATCATCATATCAGCCGAAAGACGCCCACTGCTGGACATAGGCCTCTCCCAAAGAGTGCCACAATGACCGGTCCTGCGCCACCCGCATCCAGCGGACTCCCGCGACCTTTATCAGTTCACTGTGTCCGGTCTACCCACGCTGCGCCTTCCGGCCTTAGTACCTGATGCAAATAAAAATAATACTTACGTATCATAATGCGAAAAGTGTAGTTCCCTGCCGGCAATCCGTCCGAATAAATGCCCTTTCGCTGCACCCGCCAGACGGGCTTACGTTTCAAACTCGTGTCCATCCAGGCCCGGAAAGCGGGACTCTTAAACATAATAAATAGTACATTACTACAGAGGCCGGGAAGTAAGGGGTTGCCGGCCGAGTACATATAGACGGCCGAGCGTAGCGAGGTCGGATAGTTATGAGGCTGGCAACCCCTTTTCACGCCGAGGTATGTAGTGCTTTTCTCAAACATGCAATGAAATAAATGAAGAAAAACTCCAAGAAATCAAACTTAAATTTTCATGGCTGAACGCCGTGATCCTGTGCCACAAATTGTGGAAAGGAAAAATTGCATGTTTGAGAAAAGTTTGACCCTGCCTACGAAGCTGAAGGTCCTGGATTCAAATCCCGGCAAGGACAATGAGAGAGTGTGATGAGTGATGAGCATGATTGTTTGTTTTCTATGTGTTTAAATAATAAATATTTATATCTATTAAATATATCGTCGTCTAGTACCCATAACACAAGCCTTATGTGCTTACTATGGGGCTAGCAAGTTCGATTTGCGTAAGATTGTCCCCTAAATCCCCTAATATTAATTTATTTAAACTCGGGAACTAGCGGTGGAGCTCAACTTATTAACATTGAACGCATAGGTGTCTCCGTTAAAAGAAAGCGCATTCAAGCATCACCAACTCAAAGAGGGCCTGTAACAGGACCAATAAAGGAAACGGTGGGTTATTAACCCAATCAGCAATCAGTTCCAAGTAATTTCACAAAAAAAACAAGAACGTCTTTTTTTAAGGGACAGCGTGCCTGGGTTCTTATACTAAGTAGAATACTATCAATATTATTTTACATTTTAAATACAAAAAAAAATGCAATAAACTCCAAAAATTGATGCAAAACAATGATATTAATCACTACGACAAGAGTTCCCAATGTTCTACCAAGATATTTAATGGGTTACATGCTTCGTGATGTCAAATTTTGATGGATCACAACTTCCAATATATATTTTCCGAATTACATTTTTTTGAATCACCAGGACCGATATAGAATAACTGCGAATATTCTAAGGAGTCATCCTTTAAATATATTGCTCCTATTACAGGCCACACCTTGTATAACAGGAGACAGTCAAGTAATCACCTCGATAAACTTCGGTGTTGCCGCTTCCCAGGGCCGGCTCCCGTTGAAAGGGCTGCCCCAATTTATCGGGGCAGAAAAATTCTTTCGTACTGGATGAAAACAAAAAGTTTACAAAGCATAGGCACGCCAACCCACTAATAGTCCAGTCAATAAACTGACAACATGTATGGAAAAAAAAACAATTTGGGAAATAATTTATAATAGCTTATCTTTTCTGTGTAACGGATATATTATCAATTAAATAGTTACCCAGCAACAGAATCCGACAAAATTTCAGACATCAAAAAAATTATAAATTAACTACCTAGCTTCTAAAAAGTCAGAAAAAATATGAATAAATATATTTGTCTTTATTTTGGTTCATTTACATTTGTTTTATAATATTCAAGTTCAATCATACAAAAAAAGACAATGTATGCTTCATTTAAATCTACATAATTACTTCCGGGTGGAAAGTTTGTCGGATTCTTGAATACAGCATCTTAGTTAGAATAACATTTTAAAATGAAATCAACAAAAAAGAACGCTATTATAAATTAATGTTTTTCAAAACCGTATTTTGCCTGAAGTATAAGGTAAACACATAAACCGAAGCCACCTCCAGAAGACCTAGGGTAGAAGGTGTCCCTGATAGTAGGTAAGGTCACCAGAGCTCGAGGCTGGGCTGTGTAAACCTGCATTTCTCTTGTTGTCAACACAGCAAATCCGTATAACCAATTAATGGGTTGGCCAGAGTCCGCAGTAAGCTCTATTCTCCATACAAACATAGTTTTTTTGAAATGAAATGAAATATTTATTTATTAACATATACAGACACTCAGAAGCATATCTATGGTCCCACACTAGGCTACGCCTGTCCCGTGAAGACAAATACAGATTAACAGACCACGCTCAGTTACGCGTCACATAGTTACGCTCTCATTATAAAACTACGTGTTGGATTGTAACGAAACTTTGCATATACAATGATATGAGGTATATCTATTTGACAACCGGTTAGCCTAGTGGGTAGTGACGCTGCCTACGAAGCTGAAGGTTCTGGGTTCGAATCCCGGTAAGGGCAAATATTTGTGTGATGAGCAAGAATATTTGTTTCTAAGTCATGGAAGTTTTCTATATATTTAAGTATTTATATCTATTATATATATCGATTGTCCCCTAATATTTATTTATTTATTTATTATCTATGCCTGTAATTGGTTTATGTAGCTTCAGATACCATAGTAAAAAAAATACAGCGAATTCAAGTTTTTCATACAAACTTGTTTTTGCTGTATTTCGTTTGTTTTATAAACTGGAACCATATAAACTAATTACAGACATAGATATACCTCATGTCATTGCATATGCAAAGTATCTTCACAATCCAACACGCTGTTTTAAAATGAGAGCGTAACTACGTTTGTATGGGAAGGTGAAATTCGGCCCAGCTTACTGCGGACTCTTAAGTCCTCTTGAGTCGCTGGTGTACAGTCGCCATCAGATATATAGGAGCGGTCAGAGTGCTCACAAATATCTGGACACGTCTCTATTGTCGAGGCATTAGAGGCGTGTTCAGATATTTGTGAGCACTTTGGCCGCTTTGATATATCTGATGGCGACTGTACTTAGGGTACGGCTTTATTTATTTATTTAAACTTTATTGCACAAGAGAAAAACTCATCGTACAAAAGGCGGACTTAATGCCATATGGCTTTTGGCTTTCGCATACCTTCAGACCTTGTTCGCCACCTTCGTGGTATAAATAATTTTCTGTCATTTTTTATTTTTGGTACAATTTTTATCGCCGACTGTACTTTTCTGTATACCGTCATCACCTACTCATTGAGACGATTCTAACGAGCCCAGACTCAAAGGATTACGTTGGTTAAGCACTGAATTCCCATGGCCACCTTCTGTCTCCATCATCAGATCAGCTCGATGGTACCATAATATTGAATTGTCATCCAAACTATACTTAAACCCAAAATTTCAGCTCAATCGGGTCACAGGCAATTAGATCAAAAACTTGCTAGATTTCCCCTTACTCAAACTGACAAACGTCAAGGTATTCATAAATAAAAGCTTGTAATAGATATGGTATAAACGAAAGCAAAAAACGACTGTGCTTTTACTATAAAGTAGTTATTATGCTTGCGTTATTTTGACATGTTTTGCTCATACAAAATAACCAACACAACAAAACATTGTATACTATATTACTATATTATCATATAGTAATATAGTATACAATGTTTTGTAGGCCCTTACATATATTGGCGCGATAAAGCTTATTACGAGGTAAGAGTAGCAATTATATCCTACTAGCTTCTGCCCGCGACTCCGTCCGCGTGAAACTCCGTTTCTATCGCAGCTCCATACAAACTTTTACCCCCTTAGGGGATGAATACGGGGATAAAAACTATCCTATGTTACTCTCCATCCCTCCAACTATCTCCACTTAAAAAATCACGTCAATTCGTCGCTCCGTTTTGACAAACACACACATACACTTTCGCATTTATAATATTAATATGGATTAATATTATAAATGTGAGAGTTTGGATGTTAGTTACTCAATCACTCTTAAGCGGTTTAACCGATTCAGATGAAATTCTGCACGATGATAGTTTATAGCCTTGATTAAAATATAGGATAGTTTTTTTTTATCCCGGGTTCGCGCAGACGAAGTCGCGGGCCGAAGCTAGTTGATAATAAGGTTCAACGTTCAAGGAGTCATGATCAAAGTTATGTAACTATTTAGTTTCCACCTTATTACTGTAGAATAAGATGCAAAGTTATGTAACTATTTAGTTTTCACCTTATTACTGTATAATAAGATGCAAAGTTATGTAAGTATTTAGTTTCTACCTTATTACTGTAGAATAAGATGCAAAGTTATGTAACTATTTAGTTTTCACCTTATTACTGTATAATAAGATGCAAAGTTATGTAAGTATTTAGTTTCTACCTTATTACTGTAGAATAAGATGCAAAGTTATGTAACTATTTAGTTTCCACCTTATTACTGTAGAATAAGCTGCAAAGTTATGTAACTATTTAGTTTCCACCTTATTACTGTAGAATAAGATGCAAAGTTATGTAACTATTTAGTTTCCACCTTATTACTGTAGAATAAGCTGCAAAGTTATGTAACTATTTAGTTTCCACCTTATTACTGTAGAATAAGCTGCAAAGTTATGTAACTATTTAGTTTCCACCTTATTACTGTAGAATAAGCTGCAAAGTTATGTAACTATTTAGTTTCCACCTTATTACTGTAGAATAAGCTGCAAAGTTATGTAACTATTTAGTTTCCACCTTATTACTGTAGAATAAGATGCAAAGTTATGTAAGTATTTAGTTTCCACCTTATTACTGTAGAATAAGATGCAAAGTTATGTAACTATTTAGTTTCCACCTTATTACTGTAGAATAAGATGCAAAGTTATGTAACTATTTAGTTTCCACCTTATTACTGTAGAATAAGCTGCTAAGTTATGTAACTATTTAGTTTCCACCTTATTACTGTAGAATAAGATGCAAAGTTATGTAAGTATTTAGTTTCCACCTTATTACTGTAGAATAAGATGCAAAGTTATGTAAGTATTTAGTTTCCACCTTATTACTGTAGAATAAGATGCAAAGTTATGTAAGTATTTATTTTCCACCTTATTACTGTAGAATAAGATGCAAAGTTATGTAAGTATTTAGTTTCCACCTTATTACTGTAGAATAAGATGCAAAGTTATGTAAGTATTTATTTTCCACCTTATTACTGTAGAATAAGATGCAAAGTTATGTAAGTATTTAGTTTCCACCTTATTACTGTAGAATAAGATGCAAAATTATAAACATCAAGTATAGGTAGTGCCAGAGTTGAGGTCAGCACACAACAACATGTCATGTAATGACAGTGGGATTTTGAAATAACTGTTCTTTTTTCGTACCGATAGCAAGTTCAACAGAGAATTGCAAGATTAAACTATTTTGTTAAGTATTATTTACAAAAATACATCGAAATGTAACAAAACAGGAAATTTAATATTTTTTATCTACATTGTGGGTTATTAAATGGGTTATATGAATAAATAAAAGTTAGATATGCGTAGGTATATGAATAGTAATATTAATCGTAAAAACCACAAGTTTTTTTCTCTTTGTATTTGTACCAATTAAAATGAATTTAAGTGTTTTTATTTACGTTTACATTCACTCATTCACTAACTTTTTTTGTAATCAGCACTTCTTCTTTAGTGTGTGTAATCAAAATCATTCACCTCAAGTCTCGTGGCACTTCCTGTACCGTACCTAATAAACGGGTGTTTTTTCTTTAGTAACAATTTTTTACATACCTTGTTCAGGCGGATTACGGAATCTCATTGTGTCCCCTTTGAGTAAGTCTGTATATTCCACAGGTACCGCGGCGCCACCATTCGTAAGAGTAAACGTATCTGAAAATGTAGCACGGGATTAACTATCTAGCGCCAGCGAACGTAACAACCATAGAATACATCTTTTTCCTTTTGAGGTAGGGAACCTTAAAAAGAGGTAGGTAGATACGTTGTCTCTAGATACGAAATTCCGTTTTTAAATTGGTTACCATTAGTTATTTACGATACAAGTGCCGAAAATAGGAAATTCGCAACGAGTGGTGATAAATTAAAACACGACCAAAGGGAGTGTTTTAAATCGACCCGAGTTGCGAATTACCTATTCGCAAGTGTATCGTACAACGTTTTACTGTACATATGGCTCTTTAAAGTTTCGACATATGCACGAAAAGTGCTCATTTCCGCACTAGTGCGGGAAAGTAGCACCATATGTACTGTAAAATATATTTCACTTCAGTAAGATCAAAGTAGTTAGGCATATATATGGAAATCATGACACAAAATTATGTAAAACAATGGGAATTTGTTAGGCAGTATAATGAGTCAAATTAAATTGATAAGCAAAAATACTGTGAGCATGCGTAGTAGGTGTCAGAGATGTACAAAATACTTTTAAAAAAGTATTTTAATACAAAATACAAATACTTTTCTAATTTAGTATTTCAAATGCAAAATACAAAATACTTTTGCTTTTTGTATTTAAATACTAAATACAAAATAGGTATTTTCAAAATACTTTATTCAAATAAAATACTTTCAAAAAGTAATCGAAACAAAATCGATGTCAATCTCGGTAAAAATTCACAGATAATAACGTTCATTTTGTTTTAACTGTAATTTTGCACATTGACTTTCAAAGTTGCAGCGACTGTAGTGGCCATTTGCCGATTCGCTGACCCATTCACTTGAATATTTGAGTGGTAAATGTAATACTTTTGAAACTTAGCAGTAATAAAATATTTAATATAAAGTATTGAGTACGAGGGGCAAACCGAAATGATCGGGAATTTAAAAAACTAAGTACACTTGATACATAAATTATATATTATTGTTTTTCGAAGTACTCTCCGTTACAATCAATGCACTTTTGCATTATTTTAAACCAGTCATTGAAACAGTAATTCCAGTTTAAACTAGACATTGCCAAAATGGCCGATTTATAGGCTTTCACGGCGGCTTCTGGGTTTTCAAACCGCTGACCACGCAATAAATCTTTAATTCTAGGGAACGTAAAAAAATCATTTGGACTCAGGTCAGGGCTGTATGGAGGATGGGACATCAACTCAACGTTTTCCTCGTTCAAAAATTGATTTGTTTTACGGGCGGTGTGGGAACTCGCATTATCGTGATGTAAGATGACACGTCGTGTGGGGTTCCCTCGGCGAAGTTCGGCCAGCATCTCTGGCAAACAAACTGTAATATACCAATCAGCGGTAACCGTTCTTTGTTCTTGTAAAGGAATTGTGGCAATATGTCCTTTTTTTGAGACGAACGAAGCCACCATTTTCTTCGACACGCTGCGGGAACGCACAACTTTCGTTGGTTTGACCTCGTCATCGAAGACCCAAAGTGCCGACTGGTGCTTTCTTTCAGGCTCATAGGAATAAATCCAGGATTCGTCACCCGAGACAATATTATAAACGGCTTTTGACCTTCCTCCATTGTAGCGTTTTAGAGTAGATCGGCACCAATCAATACGAGCCGCCTTTTGCTCTTCTGACAAATTATGGGGTACCCATCGGGAAATCAATTTTCTGACACCCAACTCACTATGCAGAATAGTGTGGATTGCAGTCATTCCAATGCCTATGGTTGCCCGAATCTGCTCGTATGTCACATGTCTATCTTCTTTTAGTATTTTTTCCACAGCCGCGACGTTTTCAGGCGACACCGCTGTTTTCGGCCGACCTGTTGAAGGTACGGTGCTGAGAGAGGCACGACCCCGTCGAAACTCTGCATACCAACGATATATTGTCGTTTGACTAGGTGCTTCAATTTCATATATAGAAACAAGCTCATTAAGACAGTTATCTGGAGATAACCCTCGACGAAAGTTGTGATAAATAATTACACGAAAATTTTCACGCGTTTGCTCCATTTTGTCCATCGACTTGTCAATTTGAAAATAGAATAAAAAAAATATGACGTTATTTTTTTTAATTGTGAAAACGGCATCGTGACTGTCAGTCGCCAGTACGCATGTGATAAAAAAGGATTTAATGTAACTCAGTTTAAAGTACTTTATTCTCGATCATTTCGGTGTGCCCTATGTAGCACACCAAATCCAACTCTGTACTTAATAGATAATATATTTTTGATAACAAACAGTTACAATACAAACACTACTTGTATTCATAAATAGTAACTGTCGGCGTTAGATTAGATATAAAACGTAACCGAGGCAAAATGAAATGGAAAAGGCGCGTACGGCGTAATGACATGTAAACAGTGTTGCCAACTCTGAATTTCATTTAGTGCTAAAACTATGTAGAAATGTACTAAAAACGTGCAGTCTTAAAAAAATGGTGCTAAATATAAAAAAGTCACAGTCCGATTTAAATGTTTTTACTATTATTATAGTTGTACAGTAAACAATTTTGAAATCTAAAGATTTTTAGTAATATAGAATAGATTTAAATGTCAATTAGCACACAAAACGACCAAATTAACTTATGATATGATCGAAGCTTATATTTATATTACATACTTGCCACAATGCCCACAATGTCAATTTTTTTGTAGTGCTGTTTACGTACCGGTTTTTTATAAATATATTTTTCTATTTCTGTATTTTTATTTGTCATTTATACATTCATAATCACTTAAATACGAATCGTTAAAATAACGTATTATTTATTGCCTACACGGCATATTGTTTAAATACAATTTGTTTTGGCATTTTTTTAAAGACATTTCGAGCAAACAACAGAAATAATGAAATAGCTGCCAACACTGCAAAACGTAACAGTGACTTTGAGGATTGTCAAGAGGGGTCCCTCATATATTATTGGTTATAGGTCAGGTTTTATATGCGTTTTGTTTCATCTGTCATTTTGCGCATAGACTTTCAAAGCTGCTGCGCCACTAGTGGCCATTTTTTGTTTTTACTGAATCGCGGAATGCTTTAGAAAAATGAAGCTAAGAATAAAAAAGTATTTTGTATTTTACAAACCATTTTACAAATACAAAATACGTCTCGAATAGTATTTCAAATAAAATACAAAATACTTTTTTAAAAAAGTACTTAAGTACAAAATCCAAAATACGTATTTTGTATTTTGTATTTGTATTTTAAATACAAGTATTTCAAATATGTCACAACTCTGGTAGGTGTATCTGGTTTTCCTATATCGGGAATACAATAGCTATTTATAGGCGTCATTGAGTAATTCAATAGCTGTTAGCTATACCTACTAATATACATTTAAAATGTAGTACAAATAATGTTTATACAATACAAATACTCTTTACCGCACACCTCAAAACATGATAAAAGCTACAGGATATATAGTTCTTGATTAGAATATAATAGGTATATTATATATACATTATACATAATAATAAATACTCTTTACAGTACATTTGGTGCTACTTTCCCGCACTAGTGCGGAAAAGAGCACTTTTCGTGCATATGTCGAAACTTTAAAGAGCCATATGTACACCGTGTCCAATAAGTTCGAATACAGTTATGATCCTTAATGAAATAAATGTACGCGTAGTTTATGTTATGAAAATTATATTAAATGAAAGCCACATTTATATACAATATTTACAACAAATGTTTTGGAATTACTCCACCTTTAACTTTTTTTACAAGTTTCAAACGTTTCTCAAAAGAGTCACAAGCGGCACGCACCGCATCCATCGGCATATCGTCCCAAATTTGCACGATAACCTTTTTAAAATGGCTCAGGTTTGCGACTTTATAATTATTTCGCTTCGAGAGCATGTATGACCATACGAAATAATCTAGTACGTTTAAATCTGGAGAACTTGGTGGCCATTCATTTTAACGCCTTTATCAATAAAAACTAGAGGCAGTTTGCCCCTCTTACAAAGAGCACCCCAAACCATCACTGATGGTGAGCTCTGGAACCTAGGCACATTCTTTTCATACTCTGGAATGTCTTCTATCCGTGCTGCCCACAACCGGTCGTTCTGGGCGTTATGAGGCTGCTCTAACACAAAGAGTTTCTCGTCCGAGAAAACAAATTCGTCACCTGCGTGCCAAGAAAGTATGGTGCTACATCTTTCTACTCTCTTTTTCTTGGTTGCATCTGAAATGCCATGTACTTTTCGTTTTTTATAAGCATGACATCCAAGATCTTTTTTCAATATATTATGTACAGATCCCCTGGAAATTTTCAGATCAGCAGCTAATTTTCTAATAGAACGGTGTTTTTTCCGCCGAATTCGCTCTCTTATAGCCTTTACCACTTTTTCAGTTCTAGCTGAGCGGGGCCGACCGGATCTTTTCCTGTCCTCTGTAGAAGAGATCTCTTTATACCTTTTTATAGTAGTATAAACCAGATTCCGTTTAATTCCATGGGGTTGTAACGCCTTGAATATAGCACATGGCCTGTCGCCTTTAAGGAATTTTCTAATAATTTCTTCACGAACGTACTTCATCGTGTATTGAAGCCAAACTAAAAATACGTGACTTATGAAATTATAGTACTATGTTTATGTCAATATACTTTTTAAATTAAAATAAGAATTTTATAGCCAGCGATCCGTATGTCTATACAGCAAGTGCTAAAAGTTTGTATTCGAACTTATTGGACACGGTGTACAGTAAAACGTTGTACGATACACGTGCGAATAGGTAATTCGCAACTCGTGTCGATTTAAAACACTCCCTTAGGTCGTGTTTTAATTTATCACCACTTGTTGCGAATTTCCTATTTTCGGCACTTGTATCGTAAATAACTATTACAGTACATATGGTTCTACTTTCCCGCACTAGTGCGGAAAGAGCACTTTCCGTGCATATGTCGAAACTTTAAAGAGCCATATGTACAGTAAAACGTTGTACGATACACGTGCGAAAAGGTAATTCGCAACTCGTGTCGATTTAAAACACTCCCTTCGGTCGTGTTTTAATTTATCACCACTCGTTGCGAATTTGCTATTTTCGGCACGTGTATCGTAAATAACTATTATTGCACCACAACAAAAGAGAAACATCTTACAAAATTGTTTGATATATATTATATATATATATATATATATATATATACATAATTAATATTAGGGGACAATCTTACACAAATCGACCTAGTCCCATAGTAAGCTCAATAAGGCTTGTGTTATGCTAGTACCCATATTTAATAGATAGAAATACTTAAATACATAGGAAACATCCATGACTCAGAAACAAATATTCATGCTCATCACACAAATATTTGCCCTTACCGGGATTCGAACCCAGGACCTTCAGCTTCGTAGGCAGCGTCACTACCCACTAGACTAACCGGTCGTCAAGACATTTATTTATATACCTACATTTTGATTACGAAATTATGTATTTGCCATATAAATAAAAATAACACATAATATGAACTAAAATATAAAGAGGTACTGTCTGTGAAATGTAAGCACACATCCGATTTTTGAAATATTTTTACCGGTATAATAATAATAAACTCTTCATATCGGACAATTATCCATGTAGTATCAGTATTTTACTTAACCTAGATTGAAGCTAGACGGAATGGACAAATCCTATATCCATTCCGTGCCTCTACCGTGTATTTTATCACGATATAATGTTTCAATAATTCTACTAATATTACGTAGGGATGGTTGTTACTCAATCACGCTAAAACGGCTCAACCGATTTGGATGAAATTTTGCACAGATAGTTTATAGCCTGGATTAAACTATAGGATAGTTTTTAGCCCTGGTCCACGCAGATAAAGTCGCGGGGGAAGCTAGTTTATAATAAAAAAGTCTGCGTTATATGCGGAAAGAGTACTAAAATCTTAAGTTATATTTGTAAAATCAGATCCAACGTCCAACGTTAATTATGACAATAAACAAGTTTCTGTCAAAAAAATCATTTTTGGTACAAGCTTTTATTGCTGACTGTACTTTTCTGTATACCATCATCAACTACTCATTGAGACGATTCTAACGAGCCCAAACTCAACGGGGTTACGTCGGTTGAGTACTGAATTCCCATGGCCACCTTCCATCTCCATCATCAGATCAGCTCGATGGTACCATAATATTGAATTGTCATCCAAACTATACTTATACCCAAAATTTCAGCTCAATCGGTCACCGGAAGGTGGCTCAAATTTAAGGGGCTCCCGTCAAAAATCAACGAAATTTTGTAGTTTTCATTTCGACACTCGTCCTCGGTTTATTGAATCTAGCTTTCCAGGTGCAGATATGGGAAAGTTTGATTCCTGTTTAACATTTTTGATATTGAATAACTTGAAAAATGTTAATACAGAATTAATTATCCATTTTTAAAGAGAGATCTGTAAAAATACAAAACCCGACACTTCATCCTCATTAAAACTTTTATACACCCGAAACTCATACCTACTCATACATACTGAACTTACCTATAAATTTGATATGAGTTTTTATAATATTGTTAATTAACACAAAAGTTATGGCCAGAAAACCAGTTTTTTGGCCTAAAATTGTTCAACTTTGATGCCAAATATCTCGAAAACAATGAACTTTGAAGTAAATATGAGATACTATATTGCTTAAAGCCGTTGTTGTTAATATAATAAGCTACAAAAAACATTAGAAAACGAAGGGATTCAGATCGAAGGTCATTGGCGTATGGGAGCCCCTTAACTTTCAAGATTTGATTACAGACAGACAACGGGACAGGTGAAAGTAAATAAAAGCTTGTAAAAAGCTATGCTTGCTGAGTATTAATTTTAAACGGACCACCTTGGGATTTGCCTACTTCCCTAGTATTGTTGTACATATCGCGTGATGGACTAGTCTGTAAGTGATATGTATATTTTTACTAATAAATAAAAATACGAACCATTGAACATAGAATCCGCTATTTCTCCACATGGGAGAATAGGTAAACCTCCGTTATAGCTGTAGTTCCCACACGACTTTGCGGGGCTCTCTCCGGGGGTCCCCAGTAACTGGGAATCGTCCCTGAAATGACAGGTAATATAATATTAAATAAGAGGGATGACCAAGTTTAGTCCATAGTTCTGCAGACAGACCACCAGCTTGTCTTCTGCGGAGCTACCACGAACTTCGAAAGTCGAAGTTCGTAATATATGCATCCCTGTCACTCGAGTAAGGGAGTGCGATAGAGATGGAAATACCCGAACTTCGACTTTCGAAGTTCGTGGTAGCGCCGCTGATCGGACGCGTGTTGTCTGTTCATAAAAATATTCGGCCGAGTCTGATCAGACTCTCATGACAAACGCTATCAGAAATAATAGCTGTTTTCCAGCTTTATTCAACAGAGGGTGAATACAGACTGATAAGGTAACCTAGTCCCCGACATTGCACTTTAATCATAGCGATATGGGTTAAATTCGAACTGAGAGGAATTATCTTTATTCGAATTTAAGTCATGTCATTTTGAAATAAAGTGCCCATATTATCATCGTCATCATATCAGCCGAAAGACGCCTACGAGGCTGCTGGACATAGGCCTCCCTCAAAGAGTACCACAATGACCGGTCCTCCGCCACCCGCATCCAGCTCACTCCTGCGACCCTCACCAGGTTATCAGTCCACCTTGTGTGGGGCCTACCCACGCCGCGCCTTCCGTACGTGGTCGCCACTCGAGAACCTTTCCGCTCCACCGGCCATCGGTTTTACGTGCCATGTGCCTCGCCCACTGTCACTTAAGTTTAGCGATTCGGAGGGCTATATCGGTTACGTTGCTTCTGCTGCGGATAGCCTCATTTCTGATGCGATCACGCAGAGAAACTCTCTGCATAGCCCTTTGGGTGACTTTGACCTCGCCCATGTCATAGCTACACTAGTTCAACGCCGAGGACTAGGACGTTTACCTGATTTAATATTAAATAGCGGGTACTACTGTTCATACGAAGCATTCAGTCTTCATGGCACAACGCTCGCGAACCGGTGGCGGTGAGTGGTTTACTAAGCTGTAAGGCCGTTGACCTTGGATGTTGTAGGTACCAGTTATAGCAGAGCTATAGTTAAAGTCGAGCTAGAAGCGTCTTGAGAACTTCTACCAGTCAGGTTGAGTGGGCAACCATGACAAAAAGCCTTATCCCAGTGGTTGGCATTCCCCTTTGCGTCGGAAAGTCAGATAGCAGTTACTTCCGCAAAAACTAGTGCGTACTTCCTAAACAGCAATGGGAGGCTATCGTGGACTTCACATGGAGCGAGCTGCGTACTCAAAGAATTCTACCTTAATTTCTATAAGGTATATCAGCGAAGGTATATCAGGTAAGGCTCTTCAGCGATAAGACCGCCTGTTGTCTACCTCTACCTACATGTTATTGTATTGTTTCTCTTTTTAACTGCTTTGTTTGTGTGAGGTGTGCAATAAAGAGTATTTGTATTGTATTGTATTGTATATATATCTTTTGTTTCCACTTATCGTGTCGTTATATTTTCTCAACATTGTACCGTCATCCTACCGACTGCGCCAATGTTAAGTAAGTGTCAATTAGAAATGGGAGGCCACAGATCTCAAGAGGAACGGGCAGATATTTCAGCGAGGCTTGAATAAGCAAAACCTCGATCCCTATTTCACACGCCACTTGTAGACGGTGCGAGGGGTAAATAACTTGATCACCGGATTTTAACACACAGGTAGGTGTATGTTTAAATCACAAAACAATTACAAAATAATGACAAAATTGCAGGCTAAATATCAATCTCAATTGTGACAGCCAAATTCCACTTCCTTTGTTTTATATCTGTTAGCATCCCGTGGCCGCTTCCAGCCAGCACCAAAATGGTTACATCATAATATAACAAGGAAAGGAGGCGTCGCTTACACCACCCTTTTAAAGAAAGGATCAGAGAACACAGCTATGTTGCATACCTAACTGCTTTCCACTAGATCAGGGTCTCTTAAAGTGGGGTCTGTGAAATGATTGCCAAAGTCTGGCAAACGAAAGTTGAACTCACTAAACTCAATTACGCGGCCACACTGTTGATCAAAATGTATGCGTATGACGTTTAGTGTTGCCGCGTAATTGAGTTAAGTGGGTTCAATTTTCGTTTGCCAGACTCTAGCGGTCCTCGGCCACTTCGTTCACTCTTAACCTTTTTATTAGAAATATGCAGTAATTGGTGCATATATTTTTATATTATTGCCGAGCGGTATAGACACATGACATGACACGAGTAAAATCCCACTTAATATTATAAACTAGCGACCCCCCCGGCTTCGCACGGGTACTATATTATACATATAAACCTAATAAATAGTAAAATAAATAAATATTAGGGGACAATCTTACACAAATCGACCTAGTCCCAAACTAAGCAAAGCTTGTACTATGGGTACTAGACGACGATAAACATACTTATATAGATAAATAAATACTTAAATACATAGAAAACATCCATGACTCAGGAACAAATATTCGTGCTCATCACACAAATAAATGCCCTGACCGGGATTCGAACCCAGGACCTCTTGCTTCGTAGGCAGGGTCACTACCAACTAGGCTAAACCTTCCTCTTGAATCACTCTATCTATTTAAAAATCCACATCAAAACCCGTTGCGTATTTTTAAATATCTAAGCATACATAGGGACAGACAGCGGGAAGCGACTTTGTTTTATACCATGTAAAGATGCGAAAGTTCGGATGTTTGTCACTCAATCACTCTTAAACGGCTCAACCGATGTGGATGAAATTTTGCACGAAGATAGTTTATAAGAGCCTGGATAGGATAGTTTCTATCCCGGGTCCACGTAGACGAAGTCGCGGGCGGAAGCTAGTAACTAATAAGCGTGATTCTTTAATGTTTTCAACATTCTCTTCAACGGGGGTCCGGGGTTATTTTGAAATTCTGAAAGTGGTCCATGCCAAACAAAAGAACCACTGCACTAGATTAATCAAACTTACTTGGACGAAGCATAATCTATGTTGCTTTGGTTGAAGTCGTCTAGTTCGTAGTACAACGTGACTACTCCCTTGATGTCCTGTTCTACTTCTACGCCAAACAAACATTCGCAACTAATAAGAGAGGGATCCACGGAGGGCTTGAAGTCTGCGCAGTACAGATCTGGCAAATCGATGTCTGTACATACGTTTACACGCATGTATTCTCTCTCCAATGTGGTTGAGCGAGGCTAGAAAGAGAAGAAATTGTAGGGCTTTGAGTAGTCCGATGCAGGGCTCGGATTTTACATCGCACGGTAAGACGAAAGAAAGCTATGGAGTCGATATTAACATTACAACTTTACTCATATTCATACTCACTCATTTTCCTAGTCCCGTAATTATTATATATTTATCATGCTGTCAATATTTCAACTTAGTTGCATACCTAGTTATCCAGACCATATTGTTGCGATAGACTTAACGGTGGGTACTGGCCGCTTTATTTAATTGCCTCATGTTTCAATCACTGACGGCTTTAGATGTGTCATTTATTTATATTTGCAATTAGTGCATACATTAATTAACTTCATTATTACGTGAACATTTTATTATTTAGCTTGTGTATTTGTTGTGTGGCGGTTAACATTTGTATTTACAATATAATAAACTTTTGGTATTAATTTAATGAAAGAGTATGAATATGAATATGAGTAAAGTTTTAATGTTGATATCGACTCCATAGCTTTCTTTCGTCTTACAGTGCGATGAAAAATCCGAGCCCTGCCGATGAGTTATAATAGCGCGACCCTAGAAATGTGTTGCTAGAAGCAGCCTTGGTACCTATATCTATAAAAACAAAATAAAAAAACCGGCCAAGTGCGTGTCGGGCCACGCGCAGTATAGGGTTCCGTAGTTGCCTGTCTGTCTTAGTTCCATAGACGTGCGGTGCGGTTGCATCGGCCGAATTTGTACGAAAATCGGCCTTTCCAAGTACACATTAAATTGGTCGACTATTACTCGGTAACTACTTATGCCTACTTGTCCGTGCTAGTTTCCCTTTTAAATTAATTATATGTACTACTACCACGAATTTTTTCACATCCCCAGTAGTAGCCATTTAGCCGGCAGGGGGGACTCGAACAAAAATTAGGGCTTTAAGGCCCAATATCTCGCAAACTAATTACTAATTTGAAAAATGGTTCTAGGAAACCCATAATATTTTTGAACGAGCTATCCAACGATATCCCACACCATGGGTTTAACGAGAAAAATAAAATACACCCCCGCTTTTGGTGTAGGGGAGGTACCCTAAAAAAAATTTTTTTTCAAGATTTTGTACTGTTTTGTCGGCGTGATTGATTTATATACCCATGCCTAATTACAGTTTTCTAGTCGTAATGGTTACTGAGCTAAGCCGAAGACCGACAGACAGACGGACGGACATGGCGAAACTATAAGGGTTCCTTGTTGACTACGGAACCCTAAAAATGAATGTACAGTCAGCATCAAAAGTAACTGCGCAAACGAAGACGTCGGAAGTCTTTATTAATAGGGAATAAGAGCTTTTGACGTCTACGATTGCGCAGCTACTTTTGATGCTGACTGTACCCACATTTGTATTTACCACAGATATAGATATACATAGATCACGCAAATGCATCTACTTCGCGTGTCCGAACTCGGTCTCCGAGGCGAGTTGGCCGTCCGAGTCCGACTGACATTCCGCGCGCGTCTGTTGTGGTAGCCGGTTGTCCGTGAATATTAAGAAAATGCCTTATTGCAGAATTGATTTGGCGCGGACAACGGGGAATTCACATCACTAATTCGCCCTTGTGACGTCACAGTAGGTAGAAAACGGTGACACGGTCGGTTTTCATACAGATTGAGGTGTTTAAGTTATCTAGTGTATATCTATAAATGCTTAGGTACCATTCGTGGCTCTGTTAAACTATAGAAAATTAGGCAGGTCACTAGGTTAATTCGTCCACTCCTACTAGTTAAAGCAATGACGAGTAGTTTCAGTGTCCGAGAGGCAACCGGCTGGCTGGCGACCATTTGTTTTTTTTTCATCCCCCCTCCAATTTCCGTCCCAGTCCAAGTTGGCTCAGTTCGGGTTGCACAGGGCGGTTCTAAAACACTTCGGGAGCTCAAATACCGCAAGCCATCCGGCTGCCTCTTGGAAACTACACAAAAATAGATAGAGAAGATTCAATGAATACATTGTTCAATCCACGGAAAATCGTCCCACTGTTTCACTTATCAGTTTCTTATCTCTCTCTTTAAAGTTCGGCGCTTGTTCGAGGGTTGAACGTTGAACGATCTATAAAGCCAGTCTATGATCGAGGAAGACCCAAAAGTACTAGGCGCGGGCGCTGCTAGTTGGCATTATGCTGAGGCCTTTTCGTGGCATATTAATTGTGATTTATCTTAAAAATACACATTTAGAGCCTTATCACACTTGCGATTTGCGAGCGTGTTTTCTATACAATTATCAGTCGCGGCGAACACGCTGCGTGATCGCCTTCATACAAAATACGCTTGGAAATCGCAAATGTGATAAGGCTCTTAGTTACATCGACACGCGCGCGTACGGTTGCGTCGGCCGAATTTGTACGAAAGTTTGCCTATCTAAGTACATTTTAGTTGGTCGACTATTACTCGGCAACTAGTTATGCCTGCTCACCCGTGATAGTTTTCCTTTCAAATAGTCACCGGACGCATGTCATTGTCATGCTAATAATAGACCGTAAGCCCACTCCCAATGCGCTACGTCTCATGACAACATGATAAAATGCATAGCATCAGGTCGAGAAATTTGTGCTGAGCAAGAAAATAAAATTAAATAAATCTTCACTTCCGGTCAAAAGTTGTATGGGTAGGTAAATTTACGTCATGTGACAATAGGACGAGACATGTGGCGTCATTTAGCCCTTTAAGAGGAAACAAAAAGGCTGAGATAAATAGGTATTTGTAAAATGTATTGCTGTCGCGCAGCGCCTGATCAAGCGAGCGCGAGCGCGATAGAGACAACTGCAGCTTGGATCGAACATACCTATTAAAAGTAAATGAAATCAATGTTTCGTAGTCCCCTGATTTCTTCTCCAAAACTTGAACTATTTAACTATATTTTTTATTAATAATTAAAGAAAGGCTTTGGCCGTGTTCCTATGTTTTCCTTTTTTTTAATAATCTAGTCAAAATTGTTTTCTGGATGTTTTAACACAGCGGAAAATCTGGCATTTTTTTAGGTTTTTGAAGGTTAATATTTATTTTAAGAATAAATTTCAGAAAAAAATGAAAACATTGAAACATGTCAATAGTAGCCATAGATTAATGGAGAAAAAAAAAATTGCTCTACTGTCATTATCCAGGGAGAAAACAGGGGACTACGTTTGTATGGAAAAACGGCCCTTGTGTTTCCTCTTAATCATAGAGAGAGTAAACCTAAGTCTGTCAGTCCTGAAATGGCCGGAAGTACTTGGCAGACGGTGCCAAAGTTGGCTTACAGTCTATAATCATACTTGGACCAAATATACATACCACATCCACGCACGTGAGGCACCAACCTCCGAACCCAAATAAGATGCTGTCAATCACTAAAATCCCACCTCCAATTAATAACAGCATTTTCATTGATTCTAAAACAAAAATTATAAGTCAGATTTCACAATGCAATATTCTGTAAGTCATAAACATGTTACAATAGAAATACAAAATGGCATGATTTTACAAGTTTTTAACCGACTTCAAAAAAAAGGAGGAGGTTCTCAATTCGGTTGTACTTTTTTTTTATTTATTTTTCAATGTTTGGTACCTCAGATCTCTGTCATTGATGAACAGATTCGTAAAATTATTTTTTTGTTTGTAAGTATATGCTTCCAGGTGGGTCCCTTTTTTTTTCAAAAAATTAGTTGGATGATGGGATCCATGAGGAATTGAGGGAACTCCTCAATTATATTAGGCACGCATGTAGTGATTTTCGTATTTTCTATTATAACTCGTGTATTTACACCCGGAAATCATAAAATTTGGTGGAGTGGAATTGATGATGAAGACCACAGATGACTTATGGAATTCCTCAATTATGTACTTAAAAGTACAAAAGTATATCATAGATTCTGATAAGATTACGTTGAAATAGCAATGAATGAAGTGCCAAAGGTGATCCTTGTGGAATCGACGGAAGTCCTCAAATATTATCGGCCCACATACAGCGATTCGGTTTTTTTCTCTAATAATCAAGGATAGGACAAACGCCCGTCATTTTGAAAACTTAACCCTGTTCTGTACAGTAGAGACTTCCTAATGATATTTAAAATTAAAATTAAATAATTATTGATTAATTTTTATTTTAAAATTTGGAAAAAATTGTGGTCATTCTTTTCCATTGGCGAAAGTGATTTATCGCCTTAATCATCGTCATTTGAATAATTTGTCACTGGAAACATATAAATTATGGTACTTAAAATAAATTTATAAAACATTACTTTTGTCCTTTGTTTTGTATTGTCACGAATAAACTTATATTATGTTTAGGTTAATAAATATATTTTTTATTTTAGCTACCTACTAAAAGTAAAAAAAAATACTGCCTTAGTTTAAATCCTTTCTAAGATGATCGCAATGATGCCGTCAACTACTGATTTTATCCTATATTGTTAGACTACATATTTATTTGTAACCACGTTTCTTAAAAACGGCACCAACCAATTTGACGTAATTTGCAATGAAAGAGTTTACGGGTGTGAAAATTTGATCTTAGCTATAGGTCTCATATCAAGCAAAATTAGTTTGCTCTAGTTTCACCCAAGTGGGGCTTGGTCGCCCAGGTACTAGATAAATAAAATAATTGGTAATACCAGGTACTAGATAAATAAAATAATTGGTAATACCAGGTACTAGATAAATAATTGGTGGTACTAGATAAATATTTTATGGCCACCAAAGGACGTCAAATGACGACCATCCAAAAACCAATAAAAACCACTTCTAGAACTATTTTATAATGTTTGATATGTTTATGGCTCTGGCGTCAGAGGCACAAATGGCACGATTTCCGATGATGTGAATGGCCGTCTTTGGCGGTGAAAAGGTTAACTTATTACAAAAGTATTGATGTCTGCACACTAGGTTTTACTTATTTATTTATATAGATATACAATTTAACAGCATTACAGCATATGCCAAGGCGCTGGTAAACTTAAACTATTTAACATACATATACACAATAAGAAACAAGTTACGAAAAATGATATTTAAAAATGAATCTCACAGAATCTTTTAAAAATAGGGAGAAGTTTACTCCACTTGTAGGCAAACAAATCGCAATCCGGTGCATACAGAATTACTTTGTTAAGTAGCGCCTGCGCTGCCGTGCGAGCCGCCTCTTCCGCCAGGAGGCGGTGGCTGCGGCTACAGAGGTACTTGTCAGGAAAGAACAGAGCATATTCTTGTATCTTGGTATCATGCCAACAGAGGGGCTAGTACGCTAAGTTTTATGTTCGACATAAAACCTAGTGTGCTAAGGGGGCTGTTGGCATGATATCATCCCTGTACAAAATGTGATACTAACAATAAAATCAAAATAATATGTGTATTGCATTAGTTACTTCTATGTTTTTTTCGTTCGCTGGCAGCAATAAAATCCGAGTTAGACACGTAATTCAAGCGGCCTTTAGAAATCCTACCTTCAATCGCCATGATAACAAAATTCACTTATTAACACAGTTAAGTAGTTCCTGGTTTATAAACATGCTTTAAAATTAAATAAAGCAGCCCTCATGCGGGACTAGCACATCCACACCACAAACAAACTATTAAGAAATACTAATATAATGTATCGTAAAGTAACTGTGATAGCCGTCTCCGTCTGCTGTCATTTTTCCTGTATGTCAGGGTATTATCAGTTTCATACAACGCGTCTTGTATGGGCGATAAAAGCGTTGCTAAATTTTCCGTTCGATTCCATTAGATGGCGTCACTTTCGATAATTCCTAACAATTAGACTATTTAAGCTTCAGTTAATTTCATAGTTTACTATTATTAATTTATAATAAATTTAAAATTATTCTCTATTTAAATGAATGTTTCAGTTAGTTTCTTTAAAACTATGAAGTCAGTCTGCTAAGGCAACACTAGATTTTTTTTAACAATGGTATACTAAGACAGCTTACCGACCTACATTCCATTTCATGCTGAATATTTTAAAAGATGTTTGATGCCAACTTATTGAAACACAAAATAAAATTGTTATAAGACATTGACCATAAGAAATAAATCCAAAATAAAGAAAATACATTAAATATATCTAATTTTCTTATCATATTTTGTTTTAATGCAATTTGACCGTAATACTTTTGCTCGACTGAATGGAACGGAACGTAAGTATTTTATTTTATTTTGACACATGTTCGGTATAATGAAATTTTCCTTCAAATCTTGTTGAGTTCGTGAATGTGAAGTTGATATTTGCAAGATATCATCATATCAGCCGAAAGACGTGCAGTGCTGGACAAAGAGTGCGAAAGTGACCGGTCCGGCGCCACCTGCATCCAGCGGACTTCTCAAGATGTCTGAGAAATGTTGTGGCCCGAAATGTAATGTACTTAACCCGTAACCATAAAGATCGTAAACAATGTCTCGTGCATAGACGTTCTTACGTGTTTAACATTAGAATATTAAGTATTAGGAAATAAATAGACGCAATTAACTCATAATTTACTTTTATTTACCTACCTACTCCTACACTATAACTCTATTCCCCATAGTTATCTGATGATTGGGTTCATTTAGATGAAAATTACACCTAAGAGGTTTAATTTTCTCTCATTAAAAACCAAAAGATTCTTCAATTGTACATAGCTGTATAGCTATACGTATACAGGAGCATATACCTATGTACAATAAGAACCGCATAAATATGTATAGGTACATTACATACGGTGTAGTCCTATCGCAAACGACTAGATGTCGCTAGTCAGTACGGGCGACTGATGTCTCTATTCTCAGTATATATATATAGTACTCTTTGCTGTATGTCACTGTATGTATCTATGTATTTGTATCTTGTATGCATCCAACTATCCAATCCATTCTTTATTAATGACTCATACTTTTATTATCTATTTATTTCAGGCCTTATATTCATTTTTATCTTTAAATAATATTAAACTTTAATATAAATTATTGTACCCTTTCCTGATCTTTACGTTGTTTTCCAAATTTCCGATCTATCTGTATTTTCCTGAAATCCCGTTTCCTTGTTTTATGGCTGAATGCGCCAAGAGCGCGATGCCATTAAAAAAAAAACCATAACCTTAAAAAGTCTTTGTTGACGTGAAATAAAAATACAAGAATGGTATTGGGAATCGTGTAGCTATTTTATTCGTTTTTATCGGGAAATTACATAAAATATTATTATGACTGAAAATCCAGCACCTACGAGACCAGGCGAAGCAGCGCTTAAAAACATGCAACTGTTGAAATGCGAGAGCAGTGTCTTTAAAGTGCCTAAATTGCCTCAGAAGAAGCTTGAGAAGAAACGAACTGAGGTCCTAGATGAAGACGTTTATGTAGAGGTTAGAGAAAACTATTAATTACAGTATTTGCAGTTTTTGGGCTTAATACCAAATCATTCCTGTTGCGACAGAATTACGAATTTACGAACTCTTGGTGTAATCTTTTATCCCAAATGTATACGGTACCGTGTGTATGTGTATGTGTGTGGGACTTAGTTTTATTTCATATGTGAACTCAAAAATTCCGAAGAGTCATGTACCGCTTAACGAAAATTTGGACGCATATTTTTAAATGAAATACATAAATAGGCTAGGTTAGTATTGTATCCTGAAAGATCCAAAAAAAAAATCAGTGGAACATGGTTTTTGGAATAATTAAATTCGGAAAAATATGCTTTCGGACAAATGATTGTTCAGTTACGTAGTGTACCCATTTCATACTCCATGTTTTCCTTGAAAGATGTTACCTGTCCTCTCTTAGACTTCCACAAATCCATACATATTCTGCTGGGAATACCCATCCGTAGATGACGGATTAAAGTACTGAACTTGGTTCATGATTGTCTTTAAGGGTGACTAAAGTGTGAACTTTTATACATTACATTACATACAAACATATTTCAGACTACATTACTTAAGTAGGGTCATTTTGCTGGTTACGCGACCACCTTCGGTTAGCGACCACCTGAGGAGAAGGTTTTTTCTATTGAAGATAACATCAATTCTACACACCCTATTGAGACAATTACTTGTACATGCATTTTTTTGTTGTTTTGGAATAGAAATCTACTAATAAACCGAGAAAATATCCTTTCAGTTCACCAACCACCACCGTTAAGTGGTCGCCCACCGGCACATGAAATTAGGTGGTAGCTAACCGGCGAAATGACCCTACAATAATTTTTCTTCTTGAAAGTTCACATTGTTGTTCCACCTTGAGGCGAATGTAGCCGCCAAAACTTTGTCTCACCAACTTTAGCTCAAAATACTGTGCTCGTTGTCCGGGGCATAAAAATAAGTTTTTGGTCAAAACAGATGATTATTTGGAAAAAGTTAACATCAAAGTTTAATACATTTAATTATATTTAAAAAAAAGTATTATATTCTAGGTAAATTTCTAAGATATAAAGATATTATAATCGTCAACTAATCATAGAATTAAAACAAATTAAAATCAAATAAAACAGTACATTATTACAGTGTCAATCACCCAAACAAGTGGTCAAATGGGCAAATAAAACAGCCTCGCCAGAAAATAACTTTGTAATTGTTTAAAAAAAAATACAATGAAATTAACAATTTCATGGAAATACCAATTTCATTAAAAAAATAGGCTCAAGTTCCACAGCTCACATAGCGACTAGTACCTATTAATTTTAATATAGAAGCAATTTACATGTCAATAAAAATAAGTCACACTAAATAACACTTAGGGCCTGTTTCACAATCTCCAGTTAAAACATATCCGTCAGATAAATGTTGGCTGTCACTTTTCTTTTATATGACGGGAGAAAAGGATAGCAATAATTTTAACTGGCAGATAACTTTATCCGGCGCTTGTGAAACAGGCCCTTAGTCAAATAACCCCTGTGTCGTTCCGGGCGCAAATGTGCCCATCAGACTCGCCGCATTGCCGCGTTAAATTGCGATCGACAGCCTTTGCACCAGCACATAATAAATGATTTTTGTTTTTAGGGTATAACAAAAATAATCCAAAGAGACTTCTTCCCCGACCTGGAGAAGCTCAAAGCGCAGAATGAGTACCTGGAGGCTACGGAGAACAAGGACTACACGCGGCTGCGCGAACTCGCCCGCAAGTACAGCGGACAGCGCCCGCCCACCGAGCCCTGTGAGTACGAGTATTCGTTAGTATACCTATCTATATCTGTATGGGTGTACCAAAAATGGGCTGTGATCCAATCAAGGGCATATTCGGTAGCGCATTGCGATTTGAAATACGCATTTGTTTATGTGTTCTTGTTTATTTTTGTTTTTGTTTACATTAGTGTTGGTTTTTGTTGACATTGCTTGTGTACCATTCCTCCGCGAGGGTGAAGGGTGGGAGGGTTTATGTAATTTTCAACCGCCGCGCGCACAGCTGTGTTATGAAAACAACACAGACGGCTTTTTAATTTTTGTTGTCATACGCAAGCAATGTAAACAAAAACTTTAATAAAAACGCAAAAAAAAAGTGAACAATAACAAAACGAAATCGCAATTCGCTACCGAACTTGGCCTTGATCGGTTCACACCCCGTTTTTGGTACAACCTGTATAATAAAGAGACTTCTTCTCGGACCTGGAGAAGCCTACAAGTACAGGAGCCAAGCTACGAAATGCTTTCTGGCCAAATAGCGAGTTAGAAAGAATTATTTTGAACGCCCGACGCAAACGAGGTGTGTCTACTCTAGCCATAAAAATACGTAATACAATTTGAATAGCCTGTAATAGTTTGTTATGGTTTAAACACAAACGAAACAAAATAAATGTAACTCTGTTTAGCATGGTATAAATTTCATTGACGAGGAGACCTTTTAATAGGTAATAGGGATGATGTTGATGACTAAGACTTTTTTGTGACGTCATTCGAACCAGTTTTTGGAGAGGAACAAATGTTTGTATGGGAGCAACTACAATTAAATAACATAAATACCTAAAAAAATGAGATAAAGATTGACCTCGCTGGCGGCAGCGCGAAACGCTTCATACTGTGTGTCTATACAAGTGTGACGTCACATTTGTATATTTGTTGTAATCGTAGAATGGAAGATCAGGTCAATTGTTGTTTCAGTCGCCAAATACTGTGTTTAAGTACATAGTTGTCATACAATTTTGTTTCTAGAAACGCGTAAGGATTCTATTGGTAGCTTTTAATTTACTCTTGGACAATAAAAAAAAATGCATATTTTTTCTAAACTTTCAAGGTTCATATCTTGTTATGATTATAATTATATTTTACTTTATTACGATAATTTGATGGTTTACTATCCATTTAGCATCAATTTGAACATGAGGCATCATGCCTATTGAGCGGCTAGGATAGAAGGACAGGATAATATTTGTATGTGTGTTACAGATCATTATAATAGTTTTTATTTTATTTATTTATTAAGTACCAACCGCTGCAAAAACATGGTATAAGTCTTACATAGTAATACAAAGCCAATTAAAAGAAACTCACAGATAGCGATTTAAAACTAGCGTCATGTTGATAATTTTCCCGCCATCTACACACAATTTCCGTTATGCATGTGTATTTCCAAGTCTTAGTTGGCTATAGTTTTTGAAATAGAGCTGGGGACAGCACTGTATGAAAAAAAGTTACTTTGGTCATATTTTACACTAGTAAGAGCTATGGAAAAAGAACTCAAAATGTGTATACCGTCTCAAAATTTTACGAGCTTTCGAATGATACCCCACACGTTCCTTACAATCCAAAAAAATAATTGCGAAACCCCTTATTACCCCTCAAACTGCCCCCTTTATTGGGGTTTACACCTTTTTGACTTTATTTATGTAATTAGGCCATACATTCTATATCTATACCAAATTTCAGCTTCCTATGTCAAACGGTCTTCGAGAAAACTGGCTGTGACAGACGGACAGCCTCCAAGTGATCGCATAAGTGTTCCGTTGGACCAATTTTGGTACGGAACACTAAAAAGAAAAATGTTTGACACACTTAGCACACCTGTATTACATACCTGTTTTTCTGTCTGTTGCATTGTAGATCCCAAACCGATGAACCGATTTGAATACGATTTTTTTAAATCAAGTCTTGTTTACAGCCTACATTTGGTTATTTACAGATTTAACTGTGTTGAATACCAGGCAGAAATTTAAAGTTTTCGAAAATCTTTGAATTCAACTCACTTTATTTTAAAGTCGCATCTAAATACAAATGTATCTGTCTCTTATAGTATATTATTATATTATTAGTATCGTGGCTTCTCACTCACTCTTTTTATGACATCAAAGAATTATACAATTTACCACAATAATAATGAATGACACGTAATATTTTGAATATTATTAATAAATGACTTATGACTTATAGTGGGTAAAGGGCTTTCCTGGAAATGTATGGGCAACATCCGATTAGGGATTAGGACGCATAACTCAGGACGGATGTACTTTAGAGCTGAGCTGCCATAGTAACTATTGTTTGTATGGAAGTACTCAACACTTCTAACAAGGTGGCGTCAGTGTGCCATCAAAAAAAAAGCGCAGGCGCTCGACATGTTTCGATCCGATACGCGGTTCTTGATCACGAGCGCTCGCTTCGACCGTTTGATTAATAAAAGCTCGTGATGCAGCTTGTTGGCTAAACTCTAATAACGAATGCATCGTGTGTATTCCAGACAACTCCCCAGCCACATTCGACACCCCCGACATAAGCCGGCCGCACTCGCCGAGCGAGCGCAGCGAACACAGCAGCGCAGAGCCTAAAGACGTCACCGACAAGCATTCGCTGGACTCGTTCCTGGCTGCGCACACGAGCGAGGACAACGCCAGCTACGACCGCGTCATCGCGCTAGAACAGGTATGTATTCCAGACAACTCCCCAGCCCCGACATAAGCCGGCCGCACTCGCCGAGCGAGCGCAGCGAACACAGCAGCGCAGAGCCTAAAGACGTCACCGACAAGCATTCGCTGGACTCGTTCCTGGCTGCGCACACGAGCGAGGACAACGCCAGCTACGACCGCGTCATCGCGCTAGAACAGGTATGTATTCCAGACAACTCCCCAGCCCCGACATAAGCCGGCCGCACTCGCCGAGCGAGCGCAGCGAACACAGCAGCGCAGAGCCTAAAGACGTCACCGACAAGCATTCGCTGGACTCGTTCCTGGCTGCGCACACGAGCGAGGACAACGCCAGCTACGACCGCGTCATCGCGCTAGAACAGGTATGTATTCCAGACAACTCCCCAGCCCCGACATAAGCCGGCCGCACTCGCCGAGCGAGCGCAGCGAACACAGCAGCGCAGAGCCTAAAGACGTCACCGACAAGCATTCGCTGGACTCGTTCCTGGCTGCGCACACGAGCGAGGACAACGCCAGCTACGACCGCGTCATCGCGCTAGAACAGGTATGTATTCCAGACAACTCCCCAGCCCCGACATAAGCCGGCCGCACTCGCCGAGCGAGCTTAGCGAACACAGCAGCGCAGAGCCTAAAGACGTCACCGACAAGCATTCGCTGGACTCGTTCCTGGCTGCGCACACGAGCGAGGACAACGCCAGCTACGACCGCGTCATCGCGCTAGAACAGGTATGTATTCCAGACAACTCCCCAGCCCCGACATAAGCCGGCCGCACTCGCCGAGCGAGCGCAGCGAACACAGCAGCGCAGAGCCTAAAGACGTCACCGACAAGCATTCGCTGGACTCGTTCCTGGCTGCGCACACGAGCGAGGACAACGCCAGCTACGACCGCGTCATCGCGCTAGAACAGGTATGTATTCCAGACAACTCCCCAGCCCCGACATAAGCCGGCCGCACTCGCCGAGCGAGCGCAGCGAACACAGCAGCGCAGAGCCTAAAGACGTCACCGACAAGCACTCGCTGGACTTGTTCCTGGCTGCGCACACGAGCGAGGACAACGCCAGCTACGACCGCGTCATCGCGCTAGAACAGGTATGTATTCCCGACAACACTCCAGCCCCGACATAAGCCGGCCGCACTCGCCGAGCGAGCGCAGCGAACAGTGCAGCGCAGAGCCTAAAGACGTCACCGACAAGCACTCGCTGGACTCGTTCCGGGCTGCGCACACGAGCGAGGACAACGCCAGCTACGACCGCGTCATCGCGCTAGAACAGGTATGTATTCCAGACAACTCCCCAGCCACATTCGACACCCCCGACATAAGCCGGCCGCACTCGCCGAGCGAGCGCAGCGAACACGGCAGCGCAGAGCCTAAAGACGTAACCGACGACAAAAAAATCAAAAAACATTTTTTTGGGCTCTATTGCGTTTATGAAGGCCCCCCATAAAAGTGTTTTTAATATATTTGCCATGTACAGTCAGCGTCATATAGTTAGTAGCAGCCAAGGTAGCCAAATATTTCGGTACACGTCTCTATTACTGTAAGAATAAGGGTGTGTTACGAAATATTTGGCTACTCTGGCCGCTACTAACTATATGACGCTGACTGTACAGACAGCTATCAGTTACGATAATATTATATGTATTGATAAGCTTTCTGACATCGCTATATATAAGCTTGCGGCATATTAAATTTATTGTAATTTATTTTACAATCGTGAAGTATTTCGTCTTTCTTGCTGTTTGTTCACATCGGTGACATTCGATGACTTCTAACGTCTGTTGTCAAACAGTACTCCTTGCTAGTCCCAGACTATGTTCCCGCCAGGACCCCGGGGAGTGTCACCGGCTCATAGAATGACCTCCCATACAAACAGCGAATCCTGATGGTGGGAACAATTGGGACGCGATACGCGCCGCTAAAACTTATACTAACTTATACCTAAATAGCTACTAACCTTCTTTTCTGAATCTTTCCGTCCCAACGGCAAGAATGAGTTACTGTTTTGTAGTGTGTATGTATGTGTTATCCTTGCCTGGGCGAGGTCTGAGGCTAGCCAGATCCACTGGCACGCCCCTCCGTTCAGCTCGTCGTCCGAAGGCACCTTGTCCAAGCCCATACAAACTCTCGTACACTACGCAGCTATCACTAAGCTAAGGCTCGAAACCCCCGCGGGTTTAATCTAAAGAGTTCCAAACCAACCTAAATGGGCGCCTCTCCGATATGAGCGCTCCCGTACGAGATCTAAACCGTAATCTAATTCATTGAGGTGCGTCCGCGCCGACGTCCATATGACCTCTGATAACGCGTGGTATCAGCAGGCGCGAGCGCGGCTCCACGCATCTCTCTCGCTCTCGCGCAGCAGGTCGTCCCTCTTGTGCATCCGACTGCACCCGAGGGCGACTGAATACCTTTTCTCCCGCGCGGCGATATAAATATATAATTAAGCTGTCTCGATTCTAAACAAACTAATACAGACGCGCAGTATAAAGCAAGACGATGTATCATATAATTGTCTCTGTCACTTCTTATGGCCAGCTGACGTGAGTTAGAATGAGACGAATAGTATGGTATTTTGAGTCTATTGACGACTTGTCTCTATCTACTGTTCACCACAGTGTTAAAATAGTAAACAATAGGGAATATTCATGACATTTTTTTATTTTTTTTATCTATTCTATAAGTAATTATATAACCGGAAAAAAATATAACACTTTCACAATAATATTAAATAAGCTAAAAAAAAATAATTAAAATTACTATCATTTTCGGACGATCGAAACGCCACCATTTTGGCGCGCTCATTTGTGACGTCACCGTGCAGCTTAGTGCACGGCGGTTCTTAAACAAATTAACAACAAAGTGTTTGATTCACACTTTTAATAAATGTGAGTGATTAAAGCTTATAAGATCAACTTATTGTAATGGAAGAGCACACAAAAGCTTATTATAAATATTGTATTGTCCCTATGTGTGAAAATCACATTAAAACTGCAAATATTTTCATATGCCCAAAGGTGCAAATATAAGGATAAAGTGGTGTAAGGCGATGAGGAGAGATAATGTATCGTGCTTGAGTAGTTTATATTGTTGTGAAGATCATTTCGACGTGAGTATTAAATATGTATGTACCTAAAATCTTTTATATTACGACTCGCGAACAATATAGGTAAACAATAACCTAACCTAAAAATTGTATTATTAACTTATTCAAAAAACTATTCTGATTCCCAATTTTTTTAGTTATTAATGTTACCAATATTATGATTTTTGTTGATCAACAGCTGACTACGAGTGTTGATTTTGATCAAGAAACGTTTTAGCTAAGTTTCTTTGTTTGCACTGTTGATCGAAGAAAGTTAAAAGAATTTAATCCTTTTTACTGAGTGACCTACACAAATTTGTTTTATTTATAAGCTTTGACGAAAACAACCTAGTTTGGTAAAGTTCATAAAGATGTTCTCAACATTTAACATTCCTAATAGGTACCTACATATCTTTGATTATATAATACTAGCTTCTGCCCGCGACTCCGTCCGCGTGGAACTCGTTTATACTATCTCTATACCAAATTTCATCCAAATCGGTTCAGCAGTTTAAGCGTGAAGAGGTAACAAACAGACAGACAGACACACTTTCGCATTTATAATTTATTATTAAGTAAGTATATATAAAATATATAATATAACTAGCTTCTGCCCGCGACTCCGTCCGCGTGGAACTCGTTTATATCGTAGCTCCCCCCATATCCCCCAAAGGGATGAAGTGGGGGGTGAAAGTTTGTATGGAGCTACGATATAAATGAGTTCCACGCGGACGGAGTCGCGGGCAGAAGTTAGTATATATAATATATAAAGTTATTTATTTATTTATTTATTTAATGCAGAAACCATGGTTACAAAGGTGTTACAAACAAGATAAGTTCATACATGGTAGCCCCGTAAGGGCGTAGCATAATTTATAAAAGTACTTAAAACCTAGTTACCTATCCTAAATTTATAATTCTATATTATTATAAATGCATGCATGAAGCGTAAGAAGCTTTTGCAACCTTAAACTTAAATTTAATAAGAGGGAAGGAATTTTTATAGTCTATAATATATAATATTTAAAATTTTAAATCCGAGAGTAATGCAAAAAAGGTAGTCTAAAATACAACAAATAATAATATACTTATACGAATTTATCATTGAAGTATTCCGCGACTGTATAGTAGCTAAGTTATAGTATAGTAAAATAGTATATAGTATGGATAAATATCTACTAGTATTTTATTCCACTTATTTAACAAAGACACCTATTTGAAGTAGTTTAAAAGTCTAGCTATTTGAATCGCCAAAATAGGTTATAATTATTTAATTGACCAATCTCACGAGTATAAAAACAAGGAATATGAAAATTTATTGAATATCTGTAACTTATTTACCTTGCAGCTTTTACTCCTCTTAGTTCAGCGGACGTAAAGTCACAAATATTTGCGAAGTATGTATTAAATTTAGTCATCATGAACACATCAATTTTAGGCAGATTATCCGACTGTGCCTTGACAAAACCGCCTTCAGTCATTGTGGCGAGTCTTTTTTCACTTAATAATTACCAAAAAACACTGATTATTTATCATAAACAGCGGCCAAACAATGCGAATAACTTTCAATAATCATACTAACGACCTGCACGGTGACGTCACGTTTAGCTCCGCCAATAGCGTTGCGTTTTGGAAATTTGCGAGGGAATTTGAAAAATAGTACTTTTAAACAATTTATTTTATCAATAGAAACATGATAATTTGAAAAAATAATCATGTGTGTATATTTATTAAGCAATATAGATTACACGTGATTTTTTTTGTCCATTTCTAAATCACATGCATATTCCCTATTGCGCTGAAACGTCAACGTCAAGTTGACACTTATAGTGTTATAATTATTTTAAAGTTTATATTCATCGACATTTTATCGGCGTAAATTTTATGTAGGCGAGGCGTTTGGTAAGTTTGAGATACAGTACAGAGACTGGAAATACAGATTTGAGTGAGCTGGAGGTTTATTTTGCTACTGCCGTATACCTACCACATTAACTTTTGTATTGTTTATTTCAGGAGATAACTGAAACTATATAGATTATTACTATAGTTGTTAAATACCCTTTTCACGAAACAAATTATTTAATTAAATATTTTTGTTTCGTGTTATTTTTAACGAGGAAGTTACCCCGATCATTTTATAAACGATATGATACAGAGACAGAATATAATGGAAAAATAAACCATCTTCGTCTGTAGCCCCCGACAGGATTCGAACCTGCGACCTTTCTATTAACGCTAGACTGCTCTACCAACTGAGCTACGAGGACAGTGACGCAAGTTGTATATTTTTCCACTATATTCCCGCTAAGACTAGCGCCCTCTCTGTATCGAATTATAGACTTGTTTCACAGTCTTGGCACCACTCTAATGGGCGAGCTATGCGCTCGCTCCATTCTAATCGAACCACATCAGGTAGTTTCGGACTTAGCGAGAGAGATGGATGATGGGATGGAAACTACCTGATGTGGTTCGATTAGAATGGAGAATTCGAATCCTGTCGGGGGCTACAGACGAAGATGGTTTATTTTTACATTATATTCTGTCTCTGTATCATATCGTTTAGTTGTTAAATACTACTGAATTACATTTTACACATACATACATACATATACTCACGCCCGTATCCCATTAGGGTAGGCAGAGACTAAGGATCGCCAAATACTACGGTCCTTACATACTTCTTTCGCTTCGATGACATCCATACATCTCCTCATACACGCTCGTCGGTTGCGGGTACTCCTGACCTGGCCTTTTAACAGTATCGCTGAAATTTGGTCATGATACCCTCGCCTAAGCCGCCCCCTACCGACCCTTCCATCCATCTCCTGGACGTAAATCCTCTAAGTCAGTCTAATTTCACACTTCCTCTCAACATGCCCAAACAACCGAAGCATACCTTGGTCAATCCTAGTCACTACACCATCTTCTATTCCACATTTTTCTCTTATTACACTATTTTTTATTCGATCATTCAAACGCTCCACACATACTTCTTAACGCTCTCGTTTCAACTGCATTCAGTCTACTCTCATGCTTTTTCTGAAATACCCAAGTCTCACTTCCATACATCAGTGTAGGAACAAGCACTCCTCTGTGAACCGCGAGTCGAGCCTCCTTTGTTATATTTTGCCTTTTTTGTTAAATTACATTTTAACATTTATTTAAAGTCCGAACCAAGTAGCTGTCTACACCTCACGTAGGTAGTTGAGTCTCAGAAACAGGACTTAAGTACGTAGTTAAGTTAAGGTACCTATATGGTTTTTGTTTTTATTGTGATAAATGCCGTAAATGACATTTTGTATACAATTTATTGACGACTGGTGCAGATGACGAATATATGAAAAGTAAATATCGATGTCGATATCTTGTAACAAAAGCTAATTACATCGTGCGAGCGAGAAAGCGGAGACAATGACGTATGAAGACCTGTCAGATAACATGGTTCTATCCCTTTCTCGCTCGTCGTTCAGTACGTAAGTGAGAAGAGATCGGATGTATAGAAACCGTTCAATTTATTAGGGCCTATCTGCCTTTCTCAGTAATCTGTGTTGCCAGTACAATAAATTAGTTCCATAAAATATCTGCAACGGTCAAAAAGAATTTTGTCGGGCTATAATTAGGAATATTTTTGTACTAGCTGATGCCCGCGGGTTCGCCCGCGTGGTTATAGGAAAATGTAACATATTGAATTTTCCCGTGGGAATTAGATGTTTTCCCGCTGGAAAAAGTAGCCTATGTCACTTTCCAGCTTCTAAACTATCTCCATACAAAAAATCACATCAATACGACGCTCCGTTGCGACGTGAAAAAGGTCAAACACACACACACTTTCGCATTTATAATATTAGTAAGAATTTATGTTAAGGTATTTGTCCTGAGATGTCTGATAGTAAATGGATGATTATTATATGAACAGAAGAAAAAAGCCGCGAAGCTAGCGCCAGCGCTGGCCGCGGAAGCGTCCTCGCGCTCGCTAGCGGACGCCGCGCTCGCGCTGCCCTCTGTCGAGCAGCAAGCTGACCAAACCGAGCGTCCGCTGGAGGTAAGCCAAACACAGTGACATTATTTCACACAATCTGGTCACCCTACACTGCAGGACGTTACGCCATTCCTCATACAGCATGTGTCAAAAATAATAGGGTGACTATGTTTTTTTCCGAGATATTATTAAAAAAGAAAGAACATGTTATTTTTCAAATGTTTTATTTTTAAGTATTTGGTCACCTTGATTGTAAGTGATGCTGAGTGCCTATTCACTCTTGTCTTGAAAAGATCCAAGTTAAAAGTAGCTGGGAAAAGTTTGCCTGAATGAAGTGTTTAGCTGTCCTCGCGAGAAAAATGGAAGCAAAGCGTTTAATAGGGGTGCAGGCGAAATAAAATAATCAGTAATGTAGTATTTTCTCGAAAAAGGATTAAACATGTAGTCAAATGGAGAAAAAAGCCACGCAATAGGTTAAATAATCACTAAGTTATACGTGTCCATAGTTTTAAGAGGGGTTATGTTCGGTCCCTTTTGCACAAAACGCACCTTCATATGAAACGATTGTCATTTACTATGGCGCTTGCAGATTCTGACGTCACTATCTGCGAGCGTTGTCTCTCTAACAAACAATATTAAAACGGTTGTAGCTTCGTAATTCTTTGAGATATCTGAATGGGATTCTCGTCACTAGGCATATTTTTTTGCCTTCGTTCTTTTGGAGCAATCATTTATTTATGTCACAAGGGAGCAAAATAGTATATTTACGGCGAGGGAGGTGTATTGAATCCTGAACGTAGCGAGGGATTCTACAATAGAATCCTGAGCGTAGCGAGGCATTCTACAATAGAATCCTGAGCGTAGCGAGGCATTCTACAATAGAATCCTGAGCGTAGCGAGGCATTCTACAATAGAATCCTGAGCGTAGCGAGGCGAAAAATATAACCTTGTTAAAGTAAAAACTTGGAATATATTCGTTTTGAATCGATTACGATTAAATTACAATCAATTATTTTACTAAGATCTGTGTTCAATTGGCACATTGCGTAAATGCTACATGCCAATGAATAAAGTAAAAAAAGTAGCTTGAACAGAAAAATAGTATTTTGATCCCTCTCGTCATGGAGCAAAAATTACTTTTCTGAATGAAAGGTGTGAAAATAATTTTCGATTCTACATATTACGTCTACCTACATGTTATTGTATTGTTTCTCTTTCTAACTGCTTTGTTTGTGCGAGGTGTGCAATAAAGAGTATATTTTGTATTGTATCGTATTGTACGTCTCGTATTAAGATGCTGACAAGACCTAATTTGGGGAAATTAATGTTATTTAAGCAGTTTTTTAAGAAAAACCATTTGTTCTAGCACATCAAATAAAATATATGTTAATATTCACCATATTTCAAAGACCGTGGACGGGCTCGATACATAATTGGACGAAATCGGCTCGATAGAAAATAATTGCAAAGATTGGTCTTAAAATCATATTAAACGGTTCTATGTCTTTATTTTTTCGACGTATGGTATGGGTCTGCAATTAAAAACATGAAGTCAACATATTCATACCTAAACCGCTAACGAGCCATATTTCACAAATAATCCACCCTTTTTTTAAGTTCAATATTTATGTAATATTATCTTCAAAAACCGGCTTAACCGCCCACTCGCTCTCGTTTACTCCGATACAAATAGACAGTGTGCGCGCTATCCAAAATCCTCAAGGGCATTTTGGTGTTGACAGCGTCTTAAGGAATAGTTGTTTGCAGTTGGACACGTGGCGCTACACGGCGCGGAACCACATAATGTACGTTCCCCCGGGCGCGGCCTCGCAGCGCGCGCCGCCCAAGCCCACGCTCCGGCGGCACAACACGCGCCTGCGCGGGGAGCCCTTCGACCACAAGCGGAACAAGGCGCACATCACAGCACTGGCTAGGGACCAGGTATTTATATACGAAGATCATCAGCTTAAATACAACACAGTAGCTTCACACGTTCGCAACCAAGAACCCGCTTCCTTGAATATTTTCAAGATTGTCTGTAAACATAAGAAACAGTATCATCATTATCGTCAATATTATTATATCAAATAATCGGCCAACAAGGATTAAGATTACTAACCTAAAAAATCCGACATCGCATCTAAACATTGTTGTTTCTCTTGGAAAACAACTTCTTTCTCCTCTTGTTTTTGCTTGAACTTACTGATCATAGTATGTAGCAGCTTTCGCACATTACTTTTTATTGTTTTACCCATATTACGCCAATTATAAGTGCAAAATAATAACTAGTTACTAGACTTTGACGTGCCTTTGACAGATTAATAATGTTGCCACTTTTAAAAAAGTCCAGGTCACGCTTTCATTTGCCAGACTCTACAACACAGTAGCTTAAGGGGCTCCCATACGCCAATGACCTTCGATCTGAATCCCTTAGTTTTCTAATGTTTTTTGTAGCTTATTATATTAACAACAACGGCTTTAAGCAATATAGTATCCCATATTTACTTCAAAGTTCATTGTTTTCGAGATATTTAGCACCAAAGTTGAACAATTTTAGGCCAAAAAACTGGTTTTCTGGCCATAACTTTTGTGTTACTTGGTTTAAAATGAAAACCCTGGACCAGTTTTTAGAGACGTCAAAGACGAACTCAAATATGTAGATTTCGTATATGTTAGATCTTTCACATCAATACGAAATAAGAGTTTTTTTAGACAATGTTTAAAAAATCATACAAAATTAAGTATTCATTTGTTTCAAAATCCAGACCAATATGGAGATAAAAGATTGAAGAACCGATAGCCGTTTGATTTATAATTATATCTATAGTGCAAAAGTAGGAGATACGATTCAAAACTTGTCAAAAATCGATGAAAACCTCGGGTAACCCCTTAACACGTTCGTAACCAAGAACCCGCCTAGCGGACACTCGTAATGTTTGCTCAGATGCCGGCTGAGCCCGCTAGGCGGACAGTAGTATGAACTTACACGCCTAGTGAATTCTGTCGGTTTCTGGTGAATTGTTCCATTTTTAGTCCGGTTGCGAAAGTGTTAAAACAGTATGTAGCGAGAAATATGTAGCGAGAAATGTTCACTTTGCAGGCCATTTTTGAGGAAAAAAATGAACAACGTGAATATCAACAAAAAATCGAATTACAGGATCTCGCTAAAATATGAATAAATTACTTAAACGCAGTGCGTGTGCGCAGCGGCCTTAACCATCCTCTTGTGTGCAGGACTTGTCGTCGTCCGGCAAGATCGGCGTGGACGGCGCGGCGGTGCTGGCGGCCGCGCTGCTGCCGGAGCCGTCGCCGGCGCCCGGCGCGGGCCCGGACGCGTCCCCGCTGATGACGTGGGGACACATCGAGGGCACGCCCTTCCGGCTCGACGCCTCCGACACGCCGCTGCCTGCGTGAGTATACAAGACCGGCGCGGGCCCGGACGCGTCCCCGCTGATGACGTGGGGACACATCGAGGGCACGCCCTTCCGGCTCGACGCCTCCGACACGCCGCTGCCTGCGTGAGTATACAAGACCGGCGCGGGCCCGGACGCGTCCCCGCTGATGACGTGGGGACACATCGACGGCACGCCCTTCCGGCTCGACGCCTCCGACACGCCGCTGCCTGCGTGAGTATACAAGACCGGCGCGGGCCCGGACGCGTCCCCGCTGATGACGTGGGGACACATCGACGGCACGCCCTTCCGGCTCGACGCCTCCGACACGCCGCTGCCTGCGTGAGTATACAAGACCGGCGTGGGCCCGGACGCGTCCCCGCTGATGACGTGGGGACACATCGACGGCACGCCCTTCCGGCTCGACGCCTCCGACACGCCGCTGCCTGCGTGAGTATACAAGACCGGCGCGGGCCCGGACGCGTCCCCGCTGATGACGTGGGGACACATCGACGGCACGCCCTTCCGGCTCGACGCCTCCGACACGCCGCTGCCTGCGTGAGTATACAAGACCGGCGCGGGCCCGGTCGTTCACTTGGATCCACCATATCTAGGAGGGAAACTATTTTCTGTTGCTAGAAATATTAGCCCTTTCAGACCCGGCCAATACAATCGTGCGGGTTGATTACATTTAATTGTCAAATCAAAATCATATGTCAATATACTTCATTTTGCGTTAGCAGGGTGTTGTTTTACGGGTCTGAAAGGGTTAATAGAAAAAATAGAGACTTTTTTTATAGCAAACTGGTTGTCTTTCGTTGTCCTGATATTGATATTGACCGTTATTGTCTTCAGCGTGGGTTGCGGTGCCGCGTATCGCATGCTGGAGTCGGGCGCGCGCGAGCGCATCGCGCTGCAGCTCGCCGAGCGCGCCGCGCGCCGCCGCCGCCCCACTACGCCGCGCGCCGTCCCGCCATCACCCAGGTGACTGTACTGTACTGTACTGTAGAGTGTAGTATCGCAGGCTGGAGTCGGGCGCGCGAGGCGTTAAATACTGGGCACCCTTCAATAACTGGTCACGTTACACTAAATTGACATAGACATAGAAAAACTTTATTTAACATCACATTTTATACAAAGGTACAGCGTACAAATTAGACTTAAAACGTATACAATATCGTACGAGGCATTAACATTGTGTGATCCTAAAAAGGGGCTTGACTCAGCATAATGTTGTACTAAGTGACTGCTGCAACGCTGGTTTTCAGTCAGACCCTTACATATAATAAGTTTGAATTCTAATATTACGTCGGAACGTAATGAATATGTAATTGGAATGTGAGTAATGTTGTGTGTATTTTAATTTATATATAATGACTGTGGTTTGGTTGAACTTATAATTGGTATAAATATATATGTTAGGTAACAAGTAAGTATATTCAAAATATAGAGAGAAAATAACAAACAATTTGATATGACACGTCTATACTCTATAGTAGGCGTCAAAGAAACGAGGCTAGGACTCGACCGCCCGAGGGTAGAGTTTTAACTTTAATTTAAAACTGCTCGGATAATTAATATTTTTGAGGGGTAGAGGTATGTTATTCCAACACTTGGTTGCTGTATACTTAAAACTACCCCGAAAAGCGGTGGTGTGGTGTTGAAGAATTATGAAACCTTGGCTGATTGACCTGAAGCCATACACCGTGGAACTGTTTTCACGCCAAGTGAACTTTTTAAACAAATACTCGGGTACTGAAGTTTGTAAGATACCGAACAACAAGAAAGACAAGTGAAGTTCTCTTCGAAATGCCATTTTGAGGATGCCTGCAATTGAATTCTGTTTGTAGGGGAACAGTTCTCTTTTACTATGAGGAGGCCAGTTATTGAAAGTTATTGACCCTACACGCTAAAGGTTCATTTTAAATATTGGTGAAAGAATTTTAGAAAGCGGATAAGTACTTTAATGGATTATAATACTAGCTACTTACATTATAGTATATTACGTACCTAGGGCGGTGAATTCGTGAATGGCCCAGATCACAGGTGTTTGTGGCCCGACCCGAAGGTGAGGGCCATAAATATGCGATCTGGGGCTTTACGAATTACCGCCCGTGGTGAGTACACAATTTTACGTCTTCACCTGGCCACTATGCGAGTTTTACCGTACGCGCAGCGAGCGGTATAACTTGCATTATGGCCAGGTGTGACGTAAAAATGTATAATTCCTGCATTAGACACACATGGTATCATATTACGAGTACCATCGGCCACAGTGTTAACTGTCCATCGGTAGACCTTATGCTATTTGTAATAAGGTCCACCGATGTACAGTTAAGAGTGTTGCTGTTTGCACCTTGGCAAATTCATGAGAGCAGCATGAGTCGTTCGGAGCGAGATTCAACAGAGCTTACATCCATCACAAATTGACCAATGTAGTGTAGGGTGTCCATTGACGATTGCTAATTAAATATATTTATTCAGTTTCAGATCCAACACAGAGCGCCTAGCCAGCATGTCGCCCGCAGCCCGCCTCCTGGCCTCGAAGCACTTGCTCTCGCCCCGCATCAAGCTCACCCCGGGCGGCATGGGCGCGCTGCACGCCTCCCCCAAGCGCACGCCCACCCCGCGCCGACCGCAACCTCAGATCAACCTCGCCAACCCGACAAGCTCCGACACCACCTTGACGGACAACCTCCTGCAGATCAACTTGGAGAAACGGTCGAGATTAAAAGCGAAGGATTTCTTCAAGTAGCGAAGGCGTTCCACATCACGCAGTTATGAGGGTGGAACGAGAAACTAGCAAAGTGCGAGTGGTATTTGACGCTTCTTACAAGGGAAGCAATTGGGGTATTAAACGACGAGCTTATCGGACTTCTTTGTTAGAAGATTTGCATGGGCGTTTAACGGATAGGATGGCACGTATGGGCGACAGCTTGCAAACGTGGGTGCCATTTTGTGTGCTACTTTTTACTTTGTAATTTATTCGCAAGTCAGTATGCCGAAGTGAGCGGAGATTTTATAATGATAAAAAAATGAAAATATTAATTATGAAATTGTATATATGTAATAATAAGTGGTTACGAACGCTCCGAGAACCGTAGAAGTGGAACAAAGAGACTAACTTGTTGTTCGGAGACCATGTTTTCCACGCCCATCGCACATGGATTGGTGTTAAAATGTTAATTAAACATTGAAATGTGTTAATACGAGTTTTATTTGTCTTCCTTTTCAGCACTACGTTAAATACTATTCAACGTTACAGTAATGTCATAAGCAAAATTAAGTCACACCCGCGCATTTGGGTGATTTTCCACCAGAGATGTGCCGTGTGTGAAGCTGTTTTTTATATATTTGACACCTAGGTGTCATGCGGAGTGTCAAATATATTGAAAACACATCATCGCACAACTTTAGGAGATATTCACCAGCGAACGAAAAAACCATGGAATGCGAGCTCCTTATAAATTTCTACCCAAACACGTGCCCAAAACCCGATATGCGCATGTTCAAACTAAACGGCTGCCTGGCATCGTTTTGACACCCCGCCCCCATACCCGCATAATGGCAATGGCACCCATACGGGCTATTTTGCGGATCTACTCTACTTTGACTTCTATGGTTTTTTCGTTTGCTGATAATATTCACCCTTGACTTTTAAGATTGGATGTCGCCTGGCATTTTTCGACAGATAACAAGTGCAACACGTGCTCCCGTATCGTGTATTTTGTTACTTGAATAGAACCTTCCTGTATATACTTAAGGTTGATTTTGCAACGCATTCCACTTGTATCATGGTCGCTCGACGTTGATAATGGCGCTTTACGGCTCCGGCGGCGGCAGCGGTTTTTATAATTCATTGCGTGTGATCCCAACTAACCACAGTGCGTTGCGCGTCTCGACCGCGCAATGAACAGGTAAAGCACTTGCCGCGCCGCAATTCGCGCAATGTCGTGGGCCGTTAGCGTGGTTACAGTGGTACGGATATTGGGGTCCAAAAGGAACTTGAATGATAATTCAATACAAGATTGTGCGCTGGATTTAGGATGAAATGAAACTGCAAAACTCTGGTCCCAAAAGGTAAAAATATAATTAATTCAACGTTTCTTGCTATTAATATCAACTGACTTCAATCTCTGTTTTTTCTCCAAATAAATAATTAATTTCGTGCTTATTTTTAAATTGAATTTTGATGTAGGTGGGTCTGTTACGTTGTTAAAATACATTACAACCAATTTAATCTAAAATTAAAAAAATATCAGAAATGGTTCGCCATCAATCAAAAACCGGAAATAAGACTTCGAAATACTGTAAGTTTTCATTTCATTACAAGTTTTTTCTTGAAGTCAGTTAAAAGTATAGTAGGTACCTAACTTATATCACGATATGTCATTATAAATTGCTCATGAATTTATGTCAATTCAGTCAAAACATATAAAAACTAATACATTAATTGTAAATTACAAATAATACCCTCTCCCTATTACAAATAAACGTAATTCAAATGTGTCAACAATTCTTATTATATCAATAAATTATTACAGAATATCACTTTTACCAAAACGCGCCTAAAAATATTCTAAACCAGGTCTCAGGGGGCTTCGGCTTATTGTATTCAGCGTTAGGCTTCGGCTTCTCATCATCCGTAGGGTCCTCCTTGAACATGTTCACGAACGAATTCCTAATTCCAAATTTGAAAAACGCCAAATAAGGGAAATACTTCATGAGCAAGATGCTATAGAGATAGTTGAGTTTGAAGTAGATTCTTCCGAGATATGTGGCGTGGAAGAAGGTAATGACGTGGAGGAAGTTGAGGCTGTATTTGGACCAGAAGGGGAGGGAATTGTATTCGGGAGCGGTGCTGAGGGACTCGTAGTCGCGGAGGTACAGCAGGCGCGGCGCGCGTGGAGGCAAGCCTTCTACCGCTGGCTGGGCGGTGAGGCTCGTCGAATCCACGCCTGAGGACAAAGACGGTAAATCGTGATTTTTAGGGTTCCGTAGCCAAATGGCAAAAAACGGAACCCTTATAGATTCGTCATGTCTGTCCGTCCGTATGTCACAGGCATTTTACTCGAAAACTATAAGGTGTATTTCAATAAAATTTTGAGGATAGGTGTATTTTGTTAACCGCTACATAGTTTTGTAATTAAATGACAAAAAAAAAATGTTTTAGGGGTGCACTCCATACATAAAACTGAAAGTCAAAAAAATTTTTTCATTGCAAGCCCACGTGTGGCACATCAATCGATAGGCCTTTCAAAATAAATATAAGGTTTCTCAGCGATTTTTTTGATTAAGTGAATAGAGTCGGCGATAATCGCCTCGAAAGTCACTAAAATTATGTCCCCCCCTCTAATTTTTGAACCGTGTCTTTTAAAAATATGAAAAAAATCAGGCTAATAGGGCTTATTAAATTCTTACAGCGAAAATTGTTTTGAACAAGATCGGTTCAAAGATTTTTGAGATATTTCTAAAAAACTGCCTTCCTTAAAGAAAAGGACGTAAGTGCCATAAGATTTTAGTAACGATACGACCTTTTTAATAGGCACGGAACCCTCGTTGTGCGTGGTCCGACACGCACTTGGCCGCTTTTTTATTCAGTTCCCTATTGATTGCATGTTTACACTGCTAACGCTTGTTCGTTAGAACGAAGAAAAGTGAAACTCGCCCTTTAGTAGGTACGGGTGAAACTCGCCCTTTAGTAGGTACGGGTGGGTTGTATCGCCAACACTTGCGCCCGTATTTATATAAACGTTCTACAAGCCTACTTTCTACTACCAATACTACTAAATTCGCTTGTTATTATCTGTCACTTTGACATTTGTGTTCGTCAGAAAGGGACAAAGCACATTCTATTCAGCAGAGGCATTTTAAGTTTTATGAATTAGGGGATTAGTAATTGCACGGACATATTAACTGTGAACTCTTTTTTATAGTAACTAACATGATTCAGATTTAGACTTATTTATAACTAACATTAACTAAATTAAATTAAAAGTAAGTTAAATCTAAAAAAGGCCCTCGAGGCATTGTACCGAGAGGATGCTGGCGCCAAGAGTGAAAAAAAAAAATACATAATAGTTACAGATATCATTATAAATTACATTCAAGTCAATTCAAAAGAATCCGAATGCGAAATTGCGAATGTTGAACATATTTAAAGTATACACAACAGATGGTCAAAGCGTTATCATTTATCAATTTAAGTACCTAATTAGATGTGACGCTTTATAGATACCTAGTCACAAACCTGACCTTATATTAAGCTATAAGATTACCAACTTACTCGTACCTGTTATCTTATGATTTTGTAAAATATGTTTAAACGTAGGTACCTACTGTAGTTTCAATGTAGGTAGATGCATTAATTATTTTCGTTAGGTACATAGGTACTCTTATCACATCACACTGATATTATAAATGTGAAAATTCGTTGATGTTGTCAGAGAGATAAGGAGAATCTGAAGGAAAGTGTATTTATGCAACATAAATTAATAACTTCAATAGCGCGATGCAGAACACCACCAATTTCCGTGCATATTCTAGCCTTAGCAGGCCCCGTATCATGGTCGGCCTTATCACGCGATAAGTGACAAGATAGAGCGTCCGTCACTGGCTGACACCGTTCGATAGAACGAGACTGACGCTCTATCTTGTCACTTATCGCGTGATAAGGCCGACCATGATACGGGGCCTGCTAAGGCTATATGCACGGAAATTGGTGGTGTTCTGCATCGCGCTATTGAAGTTATTAATTTATGTTGCATAAATACACTTTCCTTCAGATTTTCCTTATCTCTCTGACAACAGGTCATTCTCCAGTTTTTTGTCGGCGTCTAAACTCCATCAAACCATATGAAACGTATTAATAAAGTTTGATGAAGTTATTAAGACGCTGTCAACACCAAAATGCCCTTGAGGATTTTGGATAGCGCGCACACTGTCTATTTGTATCGGAGTAAACGAGAACAAGTGTTACTGGGCGGCCCGGTTTTTGAAGATTATGTGACATAAATATTAAAATAAAAAAAGGGTGGATTATTTGTGAAATATGACTCGTTAGCGGTTTAGGTATGAATATGTTGACTTCATGTTTTTAATTGCAGACCCATACGTCAAAAAAATAAAAGACATAGAACCGTTTAATGTTATTTTAAGACCAATCTTTGCAATTATTTTCTATCGAGCCGATTTCGTCCAATTATGTATCGAGCCCGTCCACGGTCTTTGAAATATGGTGACTGTTAACATATATTTTGTTTGATGTGCTAGAACAAATAGTTTTTCTTAAAAAACTGCTTAAGGTGACCCGCAGACCAAATGAGAGACTAACCGGTTGAATAAAGTCGTGTATACGCAACAGCGCCATCTCCTGTTGTTAAAGTGGACGCCGCGTAGTGGCGATGACAACCAGTATAATTTTGGTGGCGAATTCTAGTAAAAACTACTGAACCGATTTTGATGGCACTTTCTAATATTGTAGTTTAGACCTCAGAATAGGACTTTTTTACAAGATTTTATTTAGTTTCACCTGTCCCGTTGTCTGTCTGTAATCAAATCTTGCAAGTTAAATTTGACCCATTTCCCGGTGACCAATTGAGCTGAAATTTTGGGTATAAGTATAGTTTGGATGACAATTCAATATTATGGTACCATCGAGCTGATCTGATGATGGAGACAGGAGGTGGCCAATGGGAATTCAATACTTAACCGACGTAACCCCGTTGAGTTTGGGCTCGTTAGAATCGTCTTAATGGGTAGTTGATGATGGTATACAGAAAAGTACAGGCAATAAAAGCTTGTAAGTACCAAAAATGAATTTTTTGACAGGAGCTTGTTTTTATAGATATAATTTCTTCAGAGGGTGATCAATAAGGTTTGAAAAATTGTATGGGAATTTCTTTATTTTTTAAGGTAGAGACTTGTAACTTCGTAAAAAGGTTATTTAATAAAACACAAGAAAAGTACTTTCAGCGTTTTTGAAAATTCATACCCTAAGGTGGTCAAAAATGGGTTGCAAATTTAATAATAATAATAATAATAAATAGGGGTGCAATGTTTGTATGGGGGAAACATTATACAACGTGTTCCCGCCAATTTCCGTTAATTGAAAGGGGGCATAGCTTAGGTCAAATAAAGGTAATTTCTCCAAGACACCAGTATCTTAACTCTTACTGTTATCAAGATATTCAACATTTTAATTTAATCAGTTATGCAACTTTAACCAGTGTAAACGGTTTTTTGACGTGCATGTCATGTGATGTCATTTGAACATTATCACATTTGACACTAACGTTTCATTAACTCTTAAGACCCTTGTACAATAACCGTTAATGCTAAATTTAATTATTTGGTATGAAAATCTAAAAAAAAACTTTTTTTTTTTTTTGAAAAACTAATTATGCTACTTTGTTTCGGTGAATGGACTCTGCAATATGCCGAAGTTCAAGGAAATTCAGAAAAACACCCTGTATTTTGAACTAGAGACTTGAAACTTCGTAGAAAGATTACTTATTAGAATACAAAAAAGTAGTTTCTGCGTTTGAGAAAAATCCACCCCTAAGGGGGTTAAATAGGGGTGCAAACTTTGTATGGAGGGAACTTTGTTTTTTGAGCTAGAAACTTGAAATTTACATCAGAACTTCCTTTTATGACGTGGGCAAGGGATAAGACGGGATTTTTGGGAATTCCATCCCTAAGGGGGTTAAATAGGGGTGCAAACTTTGTATAGGGGAAACTTTTTTTTTAACTAGAGACTTGAAACTTTGTAGGAAGATTACTTATTAAGATACAAAAAAAGTACTATCAGCGTTTTAGAAAATTCCACCCCTAAGAGGGTTAAATAGGGGTGCAATGTTTGTATGGGGGGAAACAATTTAGCAATTTAAACTAATGAACTCATCGCACTGTTATCTTTTACGCTTAATCCCTGAACGGTTTAGATGAAATTTTCCGTAGGTACAGATAATTTAAGACCCTTGGAAGGATAGTTTTTATCTCTGATGGTCATTTTTCTAAGACGGTGAGATGTTCTACGCGGATGAAGTCGCGGGCAACAGCTAGTACCTATTTTTATAAACTCATGCAATCACAAATACTCGTATAGGTCGGATTTACTCGAAATTTGGGAAGCATGTAGATCGATAACCATCCAATTTTAAAGTCATCTTACCCGAATCAATCGGTTTCCCCTTCAACTTCTCCCTCAATCTCCTCTGCAGATCCAATCTATCAGTCTCCGTATAGATATACCCTGGCACGTCAGCCAGATGCTTCACCAGATACAGGAACGAGTCGGTGTTGACGGTCGGGTTGATGCACCACATGGATTCGAGCATGACCCTGGTCATGTGCTCGAAATATTCGGGCACGTTTTCGAGGCACGGGGTGTAGACGCGCTCGAGGATCGCTTGGCAGACCTGGCGGGTGTCGTCCACGTTGAGGCGGCAGAGGTTGTATCTGTGAAGACGGTTGGACGTTTAACTAAGACTTATAAGAGAAAAGAAGAAGAGGCGTGGAGAGAACCCCATTGAAAGACTTATCGACCATTTCTGCTAGACTTTCTCGGAGGCAACAGCTTGGGACGTGCTTGCGCTACCCAATGTAGTCAGACCTTAGAGTCAGACCTTCTTAGTAAATCGAACGCGAGTGCTGCTAAATAGATGTCATTCTCAAAGTTCTGTTAACATACGGATATTCTCACCTATCTTGCAGCCCGATCATGTGTCCAAGGACAGCCCAGGTGTGGTTGTACGCGTCCCAGTCGAACTCCTCCGTCTGCCGTACCCCAAACTTGTCCGGTTTCAGCATCACGAAGCCCATGAAACCGAACTGTGTGAGTGCGATGTCCCTCTGGGAGACGACGCCCAAGCCCTGGAGTTTGGCAGCGAGACCTGCGCGGAGGTGCCGGCTGCGCACAGTGTAAAGCGATTTCCAAGCCCTGGAGAAAATTTGTACCGTCAACCACTAGCAGATAAACATCTTAGTCCTTACTAAAATCTAGCGAGCTCAAACCAAGACAAAATACTGGGAAGTCAATGGGGAAGTTACGAACGTAGGTAGCTAGTAAAGTTAATACTTTGCGAGCTACACTAGTGTGTAGCCTCAGATACGGTAAGATTTTATCTGCGTATAACTGGGGAGGGAAGTTACTTAAACCGTCTCGCTCTAAGAGCGTGGCCTCCACTCATAAAGTAGGTAACGTCGTAATGTTGCAAAAGGTGTACAACACTATAGCCACAGTGTTGTTTCCTGTGTTCGTAGATCGGATCGGCGTAAATGTCCGCCATATGTTGGCGAAGGCATAGCCCTATCCCACTGTCAATTTGGCGCGAAACGAAGTTTGTCTATGGTAACCTGTAGAGGTCTAGCAAGGGCTGTACAGCGTATCGCACACAATGACGTTTCATATATACGTCCCGTTTTACGTAGTAACAACATAATTTCATTGGTTGCACACCGTTACATGAATTTAAATTTTACAACATCTTGGTACCATGACGGAAGAAGTAATCCCATTGCATAATATGAACGGTTTTGTAAAAACTTAACATGTATTTATATTTTTTTTACTTTATCCTGACTTCCCGGCTATTGTATTATTTTATTATCATATTATTATATAGGAACCAAAATAGGTAGTTATAATTTTGGATGTTCAGTTATGTGATACGTTAACACCCCTATCTCACTATGATTATCTACTGCAAAAAAATGACAACTAACGTCATCACTTAGGCAGTGGACCTTCTGTACCTTTCGATACCCGTACTACAAATTATTCTGTGGCGAAGGCGAATATTCGCATGATAACATGCAATTAACATTCGCCCTTGAAATCTGAGAAAGCGGTGTCATTTGCCTGGGAACGGCACATACGGAAAGCAACAACTGTTACTTCGTACAGTAAGCCAAGGAAGAGGAAACACTTTTAAACCTTAATAAATAAAGAATAGAGTTGAAAAGTGGTAGACCAGTTTCTTGGGTGACTGTGAAGTATAAGGCGAGAAATGTATACCTACATATGTTTGACGTTCACTGGGCCTTAAAGCGATGCCTTGATTTGAGTCGAACACGCCCCCTAGACAGAGACACGCTGATGCCTTCCGCGCACGAGGAAAAGAGATGTAACACTCTTCAGGAATGGCTTTTTTGGACAAATTTCGATAAATACCTAACTTAGAGACGTTTTATTTCATAAAGTGCGATTTTAGATGAGATAAAATACTATAGTATTAACTTGATTGTGTCGTAAAATAATGTTTCGTTTGAGTAGGCTGAGTAAAAAAAGGAAAATACAGACCCAACTTTGCATTTTTTTTCTATCGAGGAAATTTTATGCAATCATGTACCGATAAAATCAGATAAACAATCATATAGTCAAGAATCATATATCTGATAATCAGACCTTATTGTTTCTTAATGTAGTCAGAACGGCGTTTCAAAGCACGCGATAATTTCCAATGCACACCCTTAAGGCTTGGTCATACAACTCACACATTGTCGCGCTAGAGTGCTTCCGCGTGCCCCTAACCCGGCACCATGGTGACGAGATGGAACACCGTGGGATTATAGACGGTATTAGTCCGGGCGGTTCCCGGGAGTCCGTCATACGCTTCCCCAACCGGGTCAGAAAAAAGAGTTCACTCACACAACTGCGATGCGCGCGATCACACAAAACAAGAGCGCATTGCGCAGTCAGTGTGGCGGCGTCATCTGACGATCCAGTCTGCGGCGCTACCACGAACTTCGAATGTCGAAGTTCGGGTATTTCCATCTCTATCGCACTCCCATAATCGAGTGACAGAGATGCATGTATTACGAACTTCGACTTTCGGAGTTCGTGGTAGCGCCGCTGTTACTGTACAATGTACATTTTCGGTACGTATCATTGCGAAAAACGGACGTACCAGTTGCGTCGCGCACTGTGTGGCCTTATGGCCTAGCAGGTTCACTTGTACTCACGTCGTCCCCGGCTTCAGCTCATGCTCGAACCACGACGTGGTGTGCAGGAGAGTGGACAGGTACCGCTTGTAGCTGGTGTACAGCGAGCTGGAGCGCCGAGAGCTGATCAGGATGTTCAGGATCGACGGGACCGCCAGCACCGCCAGCAGCCCCATAAACATCGACGACGTTAGGGCGAAGCTGTTGTCCCAGTAGAACCGGCGGCCGCTGCGAAGTTAATAATGCAAATTTGAGCTATTTATCAAGTTGTATGACTTGTATGGTTTGTTCCAGTTAAAGTGACGTGAAGTGTTTCATTGATACAAGTACGGTTGTAAAACATTTACGCATAAAGAATAGAGCAAACCGTAGATAACAACTCCAGCAGGTAACCTACACGTGCCACACTTCGGTCAGTTTTATGACGTCTCTTTGCTATCTTTTCCTTTCACATTTAACAACACACGAAGTTGTAAAATCGCACGTTAAGAGGAACAGACTACTTATACAATGAATTTTCTCCTCCGTTTATAACGTTAAGTATACCTTCATCGCAAATCGAATTCAGCCTAAACGAGATAAATAGTTTAAATGGTCCATTTGCAACAGACTCCCCAAAGGGAGGAGAGTGGGCGGCGCTGGACACAAGTAGGGCAAAGGTCCTCTACAATTATTGCAAACAAGTATATATCGACATCATCATTTCAGCCGGAAGACGACCACTGCTGGACAAAGGCCTCCCCCGAAGTGTGCCACAAATGACCGGTCCTGCGCCACCCGCGGACACCTGCGACCTTTACCAGGTCATCAGTCCACCTTGTGGGGGTTACCCACGCTGCGTCTTCCGGTAGGTACGTGGTCGCCACTCGAAAACCTTTCCGCACCAACAGCCATCGGTTCTACGTGCAATGTGCCCCGCCCACTGCCACTTAAGTTTAATAGTGATTCGGAAGGCTATATCGGTTATTAGGGTGATATTCCACTTGTCCAAGATCTTTGTCCAATATGCATTGCGTCTCACTCGGTCTTTATGCAAAATGTGAGATGCAAATACCATTGGACAAAGATCTTCAACAAGTGGAATACCACCCTTACCTTAGTTCTGCTGCGGATAAACTAACTACTCACAGCATACTAAACTCTCAGCATAGCACTCTCCATTGCTTGGGTGACTTTGAGTTTTTTTATGAGGGCCAATAGTAAACGACCACGTTTCGGTGCCTTACGTCATCACTGGCAGGGTGGCAACCTGGCAACACACACTGCGCAGCAGCACAACTGACGCCGCGCCGCGACCCGAGTCGAGAAAGATCTACCCTCCTTTTTCTAATTTGCACGGTGCGAGTAAGACAAGAGACGCTCAGTCGCGCGCGAAGCGACTGAACATCAAGTTGTGCTAGTCGTACTGGTCAGAGACTCTCGTCTTGAGACACTGCGGAATATTGGACGAAAGGATGTGTATAGCTGTGTGTAGCTTCTCAAACGCTGCCCAGCCGAGTCGGATTCATATTTGCCCTCTTTCTCAAAGTTGGAACTAGGTACCTAACTGGGCAGTCTGTCCTAGGTATACATATATAGGTTGTGACCTGTAATAGGAGTAAAATATTAAACGGTGGATTATTAAGCCAATCAGCAATCAGTTAAAAAAAAAAACAAGTAGCAGTATGCCGCCATCTTCTACTTAATATAATAATAAATCAGTCTATATACGTCCCACTGTTGGGCACAGGCCTTCTCTCATGGATGAGAGGGAACGGGCAGTAGTCCCCGCGCTGGCCCAGTGCGGGTTGGGGACTACACATACACCTTTGAATTTCTTCGTGGATGTATGCAGGTTTCCTCACGATGTTTTCCCTTCACCGAAAAGCTAACGGTAAATATCAAATGATATTCCGTACATAAGTTCCGAAAAACTCATTGGTACGAGCCGGGATTCGAACCCACGACCGCCGTTTGACAGCCGCATGCCTGAACCGCTAGGCTACCGTAGCTTATTTACATTATCTTTGTAAAAAAAACTAAAAATTGATGGAGAACAAAGACACTGATGATGGAAAACAAGGAAACCAACGTAATATCTATGTAACAACATGAATGCAATAAACTTGATTGCTAATAGGTACTTAATCACTATGACATAAGTGTTCTAGTTACCAAGATATTTAATGAGTTACGATATCGTGATGTCAAAGTTCATTACTAATTAAATTAAATAAATGTTGAGTCGGTACTACACGGACATTTGACACGATCTTATCTGGGGGCACGGGAGTGCCCCCGCCAAGACGAGCCAAGCGAAGCGCAAGGGCACTACCTACCTTTTCTCGAAGCGCTTCGTCGTATTTTTGAACCTTCTTAACTTGGGTTCGGATTATACCAGAATAAACAAAACTTTCGGGATATGATGTCAGTGGTTGACTTATTAAAACTATAAAGTTTCAATTGCATAGCTCTTATACTTTAGATTTTATTGATATCTAAAATACCCCGATTTCGTCACTGACTCACTGATGATCATCAATATTCTAAGGTTCTTCCTGAAGTTCTAGAAAGCTGAAATTTGGTATGTAAGCTAGAAATAGTATACAAACAACGAAAAAATCTTAAAACTTGAAACTTTTACCCCCCCAACCCCTTAAACTAGGGGGTGAAAGTTTGTATGAGACTTCCGCAAATTTTGATGCTAGAGGTCTTAAAATTGATATAGGGGGTCCTTGTTATCCTTGTTATAAATAATAAGATCTGGGGGCACGGGAGTGCCCCCGCCAAGACGAGCCAAGCGAAGCGCAAGGGCACTACCTACCTTTTCTCGAAGCGCTTCGTCGTATTTTTGAACCTTCCTAATCCTAACTTGGGTTTAGATTATACCAGATAAACCAAATTTTCGGATAATGATGTCAGTGGTTGACTTATTAAAACTGTAAAGTTTCAATTGCATAGCTATTATACATTAGATTTTATTGATATCTAAAATATCCCGATTTCGTCACTGACTCACTGATGATCATCAATATTCTTAAGGTTCTTCCTGAAGTCCTAGAAAGCTGAAATTTAGTATGTAAGCTAGTAATAGTATACAAACAACGAAAAAATCTTAAAACTTGAAACTTTTACCGCCCCCCAACCCCTTAACCTAGTTTAAGGTTCTGGGTGAAAGTTTGTATGAGACTTCCGCAAATTTTGATGCTAGAGGTCTGAAAATTGATATAGGGGGTCCTTGTTATCCTTGTTATAAATAACAAGATATGTATTTCAGGATTTTTAGTAAATCACACCCCACTCTTTAAATTAGGGGATGGAAGTTTGTATGGGTTTTCCCATTCACTTCTTGAGAAATTACCTTACAAAAAGGAATGAGATCCCACCAAAAACATTACATGTAAAGTGATGCCAAGACTCCATAGCTCATACAGCTTTCAGCGTGAAAAAGATATCAGATCGCAATTAGCGCCAAGCTTCCTACTCCACACGGCGTAACTCTACCACTACCAGCCACGCTCTACAAATTCTACATCTTGGCTAAAAAGTACAGCTTTGTTGGGCACATCCCGGTCGCCGCATAGACTTTCACGCCGAATGAATTTATGATGATATTAATAAGTGACGGGTCTATACTTTTTAGCCAAGATGTAGAATTTGTAGAGCGTGGCTGGTAGTGGTAGAGTTACGCCGTGTGGAGTAGGAAGCTTGGCGCTAATTGCGATCTGATATCTTTTTCACGCTGAAAGCTGTATGAGCTATGGAGTCTTGGCATCACTTTACATGTAATGTTTTTGGTGGGATTATACCATTATCACGAAACAACTTATTTAATTAAATATTTTTGTTTTCGTGTTATTTTTAACGAGGAAGTTACCCCGATCATCTTTATAGCTCGCCCATTAGAGTGGTGCCAAGACTGTGAAATAAGTCAGAAAGGGCGCTAGTCTTAGCGGGAATATAATTGAAAAATATACAAGTTCCGTCACTGTCCTCGTAGCACAGTTGGTAGAGCCGTCTAGCGTTAATAGAAAGGTCGCAGATTCGAATCCTGTCGGGGGCTACAGACGAAGATGGTTTATTTTTCCATTACATTCTTTCTCTGTATCATATCGTTTACGATCTTATTATTCCGGAAGTTCCGAATATTATTTCATCCTTAGACCAACTCGCTCGGAGGCTTTGCTGAGGTCATCGATAGATTAGATTAGATTAGATTATTTATTTCATGATAAAAAATTACATTACAGATTTGCATACATGTCAAAAAAATAAGAATTATTATCATGATCGTCAAAAACAGATAAATATTAAGAGAATGTCAACAAATGTAATTGAATTGAACACAATAACAAGGAAATAGAAGAAACAAACCAAAAGCAAAGAACACAAATATATCAACCTCTAGGTATCGTCATTTTATACAATATTTAAATACGTGACACAGTACATTTAAAGTCAAATCATAATCATACAAATTTAAATAGGTCATAATAATAATTTAACATGTCAAGTCCAGACTCATATACTCTTTAACTGAGTATAATGGATTTTCCAATAAAAGGTATTTAAGGCGGCGTCGAAATGCTTCGTCAGATGGTTCCTGTCTAAGATCAGCGGGCAGTCGCTCGTAGTAGGTAGGCCCAATGACACGCGGGTTCTTGCCTGCAAGTGCCATGCGACGGGGAACTGTTCTCAAACGCCCAGTGCGGCGGAGTGTTTTGCCAATCGCATTTACGGTATCAAAAGAAGAAAGATTGTTCCTTACGAACATTATAATTTCGAATACATAGAGTGAGTAGTGCGTCATAATACCGTGCATTGGGAAGTAGCCTCTACACGAAGTCCTCGATTTTGCCCCAATCATCGCACGTACGGCACGTTTCTGCATAAGTAGCACTCTGTTGGCATCCGTTGAGTTTCCCCAAATGAGCGAACCGTAGGACATCAGCGAATGGAAATGAGCAAAATAAACTTGCTTCATGGCATCGTCAGATATTAAAGGTTTTAACTTACGCAAAGCAAAGACTGCACTACTCAATCTATCGCATAGTTTGTCTACATGGCACTTCCAGTTAAGATTAGAGTCCAGAGTGAAGCCAAGGAACCTACATTCATCACTTATCGGCATCGGGCTGTTAGCTATACATGGAGGAATCGCAATTTTGCGCCCCGAGAAGACCATGACGTTGGATTTGGATATATTCAAGAGTAAGCCATTGGTAGAGAACCACCTCTGCAGTTGATCACAGCCGCCATGTATCTTCTCTCCAAGCTGTTCATGAGTGCGCGCACTGACGACCACTGTGGTATCGTCCGCGAATAGGACAGAAAGACCAGCTGTGACTCAAGTCCTCCATGGTCGCAGCCAACACTCCTATAGCATCAGCAAAAGAAGATGAGTGATGTACTACCTACTCGCCGTTGATGCTGATGCCTAGCCTTCTCAAGTACAGAGTCTCCAGTGCAGCGGTGAACAGCTTTGGGACAATAACATCCTGCCTGTCACCCTGCTGCATCGCCAATCATACGGTCAGTCTAATGCAGATAAGCAGCCTAGTTAGCATGATCGCGTTTATTTATGTCGGACATAAAGCATTTGTCCCTTTCGCACTTATATATTTGTTAGGGAAGGACGGCCGACATTAACGATCATGCTACTTAGTTAGGACGCTAGATGCGCTTTTTTTTCTTTGAGCGTTTCGACGATGTAGATATAGATAGGTACTTACCCACAGGGTCCTACGAAGCGGAATAAGTAGGTCCTGGGTTTTAATTTTGTGTTTATATTTAAGTACTCTTTTCACCGTTAGGATACTTTTAAGAAATAATGTAAGTCTAGTGAAATACGCAAAATATTATTTTTTGTTAACTTTATCATATAACCTTGTACGAAAGAGCGAATACCTCCTAATACAAGTGTCAAACTTAAAAGGAGGGTTCGACCAATCTTATGTAATAACCTGTTACAAATAAAATAATTTTGTTTTTTTTTTTTTTTAATTACTTACTTATAGTTATTTTTTGTCGAGTCACCTTTTCGTTTTTTTTTATTTAATTTAATTTAATTTCTACAGCTCACAGCAGACCCACTGGTTTTTATCAAGACGAGTCGGTATTATCAAAAAGCTACGATGGGGTACGCATACAACGAAATGTGAATGTAGATAAACCGCTGATCTAATATGGAATTGTTTATGCATGCGGAACATACCGTCCAAGAATGCCAAGTAGGTTCGATCATTCGCAGATTAAACACCGTATGTGCTTATATAGGTATATGCTAAGTATAGTGTCAAAGTTAAACTGTGACTCGGGCGATGGCACGAGTATTAAGTACCTACTTAGAACGAGTTATATAAAAGGTCACGTATTTTTTGGTAGGTATAGCCGATCCTCGAATTTGCCCTTTTCTGTATGAACGGGGCTAAATTTATACCCGTTTACTATAATAATAATAAGACAAGAAATATTGATCGCTTATAGTCAAATCTTACTGATGCGTCAAGGTAAACTTTGAGACAGTAGATATATCAGCTTCCTTATTCGCGCGGGTAGAACCCTTGAGAGGGAAGTATACCTTTGGAATACTACGTACTCGTCCATACAAAAAGAGAAAACGTTTTTCCTCTTATAAATATTTTCCAATCTCAATGATTTTTTAGTTATTGACACAATGAAAGATTGGGTTTATGTAGAATTTCCTTTTTTCAAAATTTGCAATAAATTGAAATTTATAGGCCATACAAAAAGGGAAAACGTTTTTCCACTTATAAATATTTTCCAATCTCAATGATTTTTAACCGATTTCGAAAAAAAGGAGGAGGTTCTCAATTCGGTTGTATGTTTTTATTTTTAACCGGCTTCAAAAAAAAGGAGGAGGTTCTCAATTCGGTTGTATATATATATATATATATATATTTTTTTTCATATTTGTTACCTCAGAACTCCGTCATTGATGAGCCGATTCGCCAATTTTTTTTATGTTTGTAAGTATATGCTTCCAGGTGGGTCCCATTTTTTTCAGTTGGATGATGGGATCCATGAGGAATTGAGGGAACTCCTCAATTATATTAGGCACGCGTGTAGTGATTTTGGTATTTTCTATTATATCTCGTGTATCTATCTACACCCGGAAAGCATAAATTTGGTGGAGGGTGCCAAAATTTGCACAATTTGCCATACAATTTCGTTTGCTTTTTCTTTTTTTTACTAGTATTTACATCTTCTTATAACAATACCCACTGGTTGTATTTCTTCTCGTCGAACCATTTGGGCAACTCCAGGTCCAGCTCCTCCAGCTTGGCAGAGTCGGAGGGCGCGTCGCGCGCCTCCTGGGAGAACAGCCCGGCGATCACCTCTTCCGCTGGAACAATCATCATCATCAAAACGTCTCGCAAACGTAACTTGAACACTAGATTCAAAGCTTGACCACACAAATACGACCTCTACCTACGCTTAGTTAGCTTAGAAGAGGCGTCTCGAGCCCATGTGGCGCCCGTGTGCAAACATTACTCTAGCGCCCCCTAGTAAGCGCGCGGTCAAAAGGAACCGTAGCGGGCGGCGGACGGCGCCCCCTAGGACCGCTGCGCCCGTGTGCAAACATTACTCTAGCGCCCCCTAGTAAGCGCGCGGTCAAAAGGAACCGTAGCGGGCGGCGGACGGCGCCCCCTAGGACCGCTGCGCCCGTGTGCAAACATTACTCTAGCGCCCCCTAGTAAGCGCGCGGTCAAAAGGAACCGTAGCGGGCGGCGGACGGCGCCCCCTAGGACCGCTGTGCCCGTGTGCAAACATTACTCTAGCGCCCCCTAGTAAGCGCGCGGTCAAAAGGAACCGTAGCGGGCGGCGGACGGCGCCCCCTAGGACCGCTGCGCCCGTGTGCAAACATTACTCTAGCGCCCCCTAGTAAGCGCGCGGTCAAAAGGAACCGTAGCGGGCGGCGGACGGCGCCCCCTAGGACCGCTGCGCCCGTGTGCAAACATTACTCTAGCGCCCCCTAGTAAGCGCGCGGTCAAAAGGAACCGTAGCGGGCGGCGGACGGCGCCCCCTAGGACCGCTGCGCCCGTGTGCAAACATTACTCTAGCGCCCCCTAGTAAGCGCGCGGTCAAAATGGAACGGTAGCGGGCGGCGGACGGCGCCCCCTAGGACCGCTGCGCCGTGTGCAACGCACACCCTGCACCATAGGTAAAGACGCCTGGTTAGTTGCTACAAATCGCGGCGTCAAGTTATACTTGTGGGTGAGAGTTGAGGTGAACTTAAACAATTTACAGAATAGCGGTGTCTTACAGAGGTCTGGTTTACAGTTTACACTGGTTTCATTTGAGGCGAGGTGAGGGGAAGCGTTCAGAATAACAGCTCTGGTTACCTACGGGGGTCATTTTTTTGTAAGTAAATCAAATATTACAATAGAATCCTGTGCCTACAGATATTTAGTAGACCAGGTACGTATATTTATACTCTTATCTTTGACCGAGACGTTACATACGTACCTACAACGGTAGTAGCGCTGACAATTTAGCGCGCGCCAAATCACTGTTTCAAAGCTAAAATTAAATTAATTACTTTAAAAACAAAGTTGTAACCGACTTCAATATAGTACTCCGCCAAGCCACGAGAACATTTCCACATTTCTTTTCCAATTTACCACATGAACTGATTTCCAGCCAGAGCAAATGCGTTGATTATTAGAGAAAAAAACCCAATCGCTGTACGTGAGCCGATAACATTTGAGGACTTCCGTCGATTGCACAAGGATCACCTTTGGAACTTCATTAGTTGCTATTTCAACGGAATCTTATCAGAATCTGTGATATACTTTTGTACTTTTAAGTACATAATTCAGGAATTCCATAAGTCGTCTATGGTCTTCATCATCAATTCCACTCCTCTGATTTCCGGGTGTAAATACACGAGTTATAATAGATAATACCAAAATCACTACACGCGTGCCTAATATAATAGAGGAGTTCCCTCAATTCCTCATGGATCCCATCATCCGACTGAATTTTTGAAAAAAATGGGACCCACCTGGAAGCATAAACTTACCAACAAAAAAAAAATACGAATCGGCTCATCAATGACAGAGTTCTGAGGTAACAAACATCGAAAAAAAAAAGATAAAAATAATAAAAAATAAAAAAATGCAACCGAATTGAGAACCTCCTCCTTTTTTTGAAGTCGGTTAAAAAGACAAAAACACCTCTCGTTTGATAGCAGTTTGACAATCATTACGTTATTTTAAGTGAATGAACGCCAGCTGTGACAAATACACCTGGGAACGAACGCATACCGAAGGTATACGTATTACTTGAGGTATGTAAGTACTTAAGTAGGTACCATAAAATGGGGTGAGTAGGGTTCGCGGGGAGAGTTGGATTATGAATGGGGACAGAAGGGATGAAAGGGGGGTGAGATGGGTTTTTAAGGCTACTGCTAAGGGCTACGGCTACTGGAGCTATATAATACTCATAATAATAAAAAAACGATCCAACAATCTTTCAAAATCACCTTTGCATGAAATCCCATCTCACCCCAATTACGAGGGACTACGGGGTGAGGTGGGATTTCCTGTTTATCGTCAAGGTTATGAAATGGAACTACCCAAAATAAAATAAAAACTAAAATACAAACGTCCGGAACACATTATATACACCATTCAGTAAAAAACAAAATCTTATCGAGGTTTGAATGTCAGTTTTGCCCCTACCCATCCCATTTTACGGTACTTAATGACAAATATAGGTATCCCTTGTGGTGATTTTATTGGCGGTTTTTAGGGTTCCGTAGTCGACTAGGAACCCTTATAGTATCGCTTTGTCTGTCCGTCCGTCCGCGGATAATCTCAGTAACCGTTAGCACTATAAAGCTGAAATTTGGTACTAATATGTATATCAATCACGCCGACAGTGGTAAAATAAAGTGTTTTTTTTTTTATTAGGGTACCTCCCCTATACGTAACGTGGGGTGTTTTTTTTTTCATTTCAACCCTAACGTGTGATATATTGTTGGATAGGTATTTAAAAATAAATAGGGGTTTGCTAAATTTTTTTTTTGATAATGTTAATATTTTCGGAGATAATCGCTCCGGAAGTAAAAAAAAATGTAACTCTTCCCTCTAACTTTTGAACCAAGTTTTAAAAATATGAAAAAAATCTCTAAAGTAGAACTTTATAAAAACTAGGAAAATTATTTTGAACTTGATAGGTTGAATAGTTTTTGAAGGCACCCGGTGAAGACGGAATAATAGCCGAATTCCTCTAGGTGGGTGGAAAACCGGTCCTTACTGCCCTTCAGAAGTTGTTCTATTCTGTCTTACTGGAAGGGAGAACGCCAAAGGCATGGAACAGAGGTGTGTTCGTTATCGGTTTTTTTGTCTAACTTCCGGCCAATTCTCTATTGTATTGACACTATGACAATATTTTGATTTAGGCCTAGTAGCTGACTGCACTGGGGGACCTCAGGACACGGTAGGTGGTCCTCCGGGTACTCGTATAATTATTTATAGAGAAAAAAGTCATACAAAAAGGTACAGTTAGTTTATTTCCTAAAATACTATTATAGGTACAACATATAAGTCGTCGTTATCGTAAGATAATAACGGATAATAACGGTCAAATAAATCTATAAGTATAAACTTATAGATTTATTTGAACGTTATTATATTATACTAAAAGCATTCGTTATTATAACATTGCTCTTAAGACGCTGTCAACACTAAAATGCCCTTGAGGATTTTGGATAGCGCGCACACTGTCTATTTGTATCGGAGTAAACGAGAGCGAGTGTTACTGAGCGGCCCGGTTTTAGTACATAAATATTGAAATAAAAAAATGGATGGATTATTTGTGAAATATGACTCGCTAGCGGTTTAGGTATGAATATGTTGACTTCATGTTTTTAATTGCAGACCCATACGTCAAAAAAATAAAGACATAGAACCGTTTAATATGATTTTAAGACCAATCTTTGCAATTATTTTCTATCGAGCCGATTTCGTCAAATTATGTATCGAGCCCGTCTACGGTCTTTGAAATATGGTGAATATTAATATATATTTCATTTGATGTGCTAGAACAAATAGTGTTTCTTAAAAAACTGCTTAAATAACATCAATTTCACCAAATTAGCTCTTGTCAGCCTCTTAATATTGTATTGTTACGATACGATACGATACTCTGCTGTCATCCGCTCGCCTCCCCTCACTCCCCTGCGAGTAGATCGTAGGTAGGTGTAGGTACCTATTATACTATTAAACATGAAATCCCTTTACCTGTTAAATCCATATTGTTTCCTTTTACCGCGACCGCATTTAAGTCTATCTTTCCTTATTCAGCAAATTCAACACGCAGGGTCCAAAACATGTAAATACACCTACTTGATATAAATCACACACCACACTTCAAATCCCGTTATTTGCATATTACTTTTTAAAGCGCCGTTAAAAACTGTTGCTTGCGTTGGCATTCACTAAAATTAACGTTATATTTAAGAGTAGAATCAGCGTTTTTACAATTTTACTTAAACGTGTTTCGCCAGCGTTCGTGACGCGTGTTTCGCAGGGCCGGGCCGGCCGCTTACTGCCGGATTGCGGATGCAGTGGAAAGGAAATAACCGTTACCTAACTCGCTTTCAGCTAAGCTATTCATAACCTGTCTCGGAATGTAAATGTAATATCGTGAACTAGATTCGTTACAACTGTGTATAATCTGAGGGCAGCTTACATTGGTTCAATTGAGGAGAGCACTGACGAGTGAGTTGTGAATAGGCTCGGTATCAATCAGTGGCCTGATAATGACTCTTTAAATGATGTAGTAAAAATATACTATTGGCGTACCTACACATGTAAAAAAATTAAGATACAATAAAGATAACTAATATTTTTTTTCCGACTTAATTCAGCTTCTAAAGTCATCTCAAATGGGCGGAGTAGGTATGATGTTCCGGGAGGCTGAGCTTTCTATTTATATTATTATCTTTTATATTGGAAAGTGGTTGGACGAGCCTTCATTTTGACACTTCATTTACGTGAAGAAGAAGAATCAAGCAGTCTACTCGTATTTTACCCAATTTTCACTGAAATACATCCCAAAGCGCCTTCATAGATACAAAAATATACTTTTCCCCTCACTGTCTCGGAAAGCCGTCTTTTATCCTTTAAAACCAGTGAGCGAAAACGTATTTTATCCACTAGTGGGGAAAGTAATTTGACCTTGGAGCGTGTTTACGTAGCTTTTGAGACTTTTGACAGATAAGAAAACGTAAAACACTCATAATACAACATTTTCACAGATGATGTATTTCTGTTGCCGCTATAAGAACAAATACTAAAAAACAGAATAAAATAAATATTTAAGAACTTAAAGAATTGCTTGTTGACTTCATTCAGGCGCTGAGTCTCAAAATGTATGGGAAAATTAAAACCCGACTCGCACTTGACCAAAATTCTACTTGATATTACTTAACGTTATTAATGTTATTATTACTATTTATTACTGTTAATAGTAGATTATACACTAAGGGGATAAAGCACTGTTTTATGTCACGGGAGCGAATTGAATCCCGAACGTAACGAAGGACTCATAATTTAACTCCTGAGCGTAGCGAGGGAGTTATAAGTTAATTCCTGAGCGAAGCGAGGGAATTAAGACTGAGTCCTGAGTGCAGTGAGGGGTTCAACCGCCCAAGACTAAAACAGTCTTATCCCCGAGGTGTATACTCTACTTTTCACACCTTATGCGAGACAAAAAAACAGGCTCAGTAGATAAATATTCAAAATAGACCAGAAGCACTGATTCAGACACAGACTTTACGCCTTTTACAGCTTTCCATTTGTCAAAATCGTTGTAGGCTTTTAGGTATTTTTCCTTTGACTTCTCTGGCAGCAGATTGTTGACAATGCCTATGGCATCTAATTTGATAAACTCAGGAGTCAAAACACTTTCATCACTCGACATTTTCAATATTATTTTTGAAATTAAATCTTCTATAGGCACCTACAAGAACTCGATTTGTTCGTCACGCGTGAACAAATGAAGGCGCGCGACGTTCCAAATTCGAAAGCACAAGCCTTGGTCCTAGATTCGAAATTCGAATTTCGAACACCGCGCTCCTCCGGACCGGGGTTCACACGGAGGCAAACTTCATTTATTTTGTCAAATCAAGTAGGCCATGGCCTAGGACAAATTGTGTTTAGCAAAATTAAACTTTATGCATATAGTAATAAGAATTATGAAAAGTGAAATCATATTATTAACCAGCGGGTTATAATGAAATTCAGTACAACATTATAACCCGGCTAATACCAAGGGATTTAATGTCTTGCTTTCGGTAGGGTTTACATGACCTATAATTCGGCATTGTCGAGCATGTGGTTTGAAAAAAATATAAATATCATTATTTAAATTAAATAAAGTAGTTTTGCATGTTGCACTTTCCTCGCTACAGTGAGGTGAAAAGTTTTGTGTTACACACGGGTGCAAATGTATTCGTGTTGAAACACTCGCTAAGCTCAGGATTCTAATTTAGAACCACTCGCTTGCTTGTGTTTCAATTCCACACTCGCGGGTAAAATACAACTTTCCACCCTTGTATAACAAATAACTAGAGAGAAAGAGTATAATATCTCTTTGTTCATAGACGTCCAAAGGCAAAAGCCCTAGCATCTACTGCTGTCCTGCCAGCGTGACAGCTGCTTTGACAGACTTTTTATTTATATTGTGTTTTTTGTGTTTGTGTTTACGTTTTTTAGCCAAGATAATTATACAATTTGTAGAGCGTGGCTGGTAGAGTTAAGCCGTGTGGAGTGTGGAGTACTTACTTAGGAAGTTTGGCGCTAATTGCGATCTGATATCTTTTTCACGCTGAAAGCTATACAATGAGCTACGGAGTCCTGGCAATCACTAGTGTTTTTAATGGGATCTGATTCCTTTTTGTAAGGTAATTTCTAAAGAAGTTAATGGGAAAACCCATTATTATTATTATTGTGTGGTATTGTGGGCCTCTATATGCCGCTTCGACCAGCAAGTGATCTATTGTGGTTGTGGCAGCCCTTTGTTTAGATTTCACCGTTGAGACCCGTTGCCTCTAGGAAATTCCAGATTCTTTGGGCGGTGATATTATGTTGTACCTCTTCTCGGTGCACGATGTGCCGCCCTAGGTAGATACCTAAATTCTTTTGTGCATGAGTGTTTCAGCAGATAATGTGCATTGCTGTTTCCTCTGTCTCCTCCTGGCAGAACCTGCAAGTTGCGTCCTGTTTCATACCCATTTGAAACAGGTGTTTGTTTAATTTGCAGTGACCTGTCAGGATTCTCGTCACTGCGCAGGTTTTGTGCCTTTTGAGTTGTAATAGCTCTTTAGACAGTTTATTATTGAACCCTTTGATTAAGGCTTTAGCCATTTATTTATTGCGAAGAGTTCAGCCTGATAGATTGAGGCCTCTTTCCCCATGCTGACGCTAGCTTCGAGCTTTGGTCTTTCACCGCAGATACCACATCCAACATCTTCACCTTTCTTAGATCCATCTGTATACCAAATGTGGCTTCCCTCCTCGAAGTCCATTTGGTCGTTTAACCATTTGTCTCTCGGAAGTATTTCCACCTTATACAGTTTGGTGAATTTGCATTCCACATAAGTATCGTCAGTGGGCATGTTTAGTTTTTTGTTATCAAAAACAAGGGCCTCGAGTTTGACAAGCGCTTGAGAGCGCCATTTTGGCCTTGTTAGTGTGCATATCCTGTAGATGCACTGCTTCGCCTCCTTTTGCACTTGCAGGTGGAGTGGCGTTAGATCTACCAGTGCATCCAAGGCTGCCCCCGGTGTTGAGCATAAAGCTCCTGTTGCTGTTAAGCAAGCTGTACGCTGTAGACTGCTTAACTTTGTCATGGCAGTCTTTTGGTTGGTTTTGTTACACCAGACTGCAGAGGCGTATGTGATTACAGGCCTCACTACCGCTGTGTAAAGCCACATAGCAATTTTGGCCCTTATGCCCCATCTTGCTCCTACCATTCGACAGCAAGTCCACATGGCCATTTTTGCCTTTTGTATTATATTATTCAAATGAGCGTTCCAAGTTAGCCTTTGGTCAAAAGTAACTCCTAGGTACTTGACCTCATTTGAGTATGATATTTCCTGTCCATTCAGTTTTAGTTTGGCGAGCTTGTCTAGTATACTTTTCTTTGTAAAAGGCACTAGTACTGTTTTGCTCGCATTGATGGACAGGTCATTTTCTTCGCACCATTTATTTAAGGTGTTGAGTGCTCCTTGCATTATGTTCGAGATTGTGTGGAGGCACGGACCTTTGATTATGAACTACAAGGTCGTCGGCATATCCTTGCGTGTCATAGTCTATAGGTCCTTCATAGTTGCTAGGAGTTGGTCCACTGCTAGGGTCCATAGTAGTGGGGATAGTACGCCTCCTTGTGGACATCCTCTTGTAGTGAAGAATGTATGCTCAGTTGCATTGAGGGTCAGAGTGTCTATTCTATTTGAAAGCATGCTCTGGATCCATCTGATGGTGCTTTCATCCACACCCTTTGATGCTAGTCCTTTAAGGATAGTTTCTGTGGGTGTGTTGTTGAAGGCACCCTCGACGTCAAGGAAAGCACATAAAGCTGTTTGCTTATCCTCTAGGGTTTTTTGCACTTTCCCATACAAACTTCCATCCCCTAATTTAAAGGGTGGGGGGTGATTTACTAAGACATCAAGGAGAGAAGAGATAACAAGGAGTCCCTATATCAATTTCAAGATCTCTAGCATCAAAATTTGCGGAAGTCTCATACAAAATTCCATCCCCTAGTTTAAGGGGTTGGGGGCTATTCCACTTTTTTGGATTTTTTTGTTGATTGTGTACATACTAATACTAGCTTACATACCTTTCAGCTTTCTAGGACTTCAGGAAGTACCCTAAAGGTTTTGATGATCAACGTGAGTGAGTGAGTGAGTCAGTGATGAAATCTGCGTTTTTTAGATATCAATAAAATCTTAGGTATAAGAGCTATGTAACTGAAATTTTATATGTTTAATAAGTCCACTGTTGACATCATATCCCGAGAATTTTGTTTATCTGGTATAATCCAAACCCAAGTTATGAGGATTAAGGCGCCGTAGGTTCAGCGAAGTTAAACGAACAGAGTTTTTGAAACGATATAATGCGTCTGTTTATAATAATATGGTTTCAAAAAAATACGAATAGTAATCTTGAGACTTTTTTGCAGCGTCATCAGTGATTCGAAACATGATTAAGCAATTTTCGCTCTATAGAAAAAATACACTTAAAATATTCGTGACAAATTATGCACATAAGCAAAAAATATTAAAATTGCTTCTAAAAATCGGCACTATTATGTTTGAGAGAACTCAGTGATTACTTTTTTATTTATTTAAACGGCCAAAAAATTAAAATTAAAAAACATGATATCCGCGCTTCCGAGCACGCACTTCCATCTCGCTCACGCTTATGCTCAGTGAGAGGGAGGGAAGACCATGAACCTACGGCGCCTTGAAAAAAAACGACGAACTGCTTCGAGAAAAGGTAGGTAGTGCCAGACTGCCAGTGCCCTTGCGCTTCGCTTGGCTCGTCTTGATAATAAGGGATATTAGCCGGCTGGGCTGTGGCTACGAACGCACGCTCCGAGAACCATGGAAGTGAACCAGAGTGATCTTAGTCTAGTTTTTTTTTGTCTTCCTTTTCACCACTACGTAATAATGTCATATGCAAAATTGAGTCACACTCGCGCATTTGGGTGAATTAGGTACCACCAGAGATGTGCCGTGTGCAAAGCTGTATTTTTAGAGTTTCGTATCTCAAAAGGAAAAACGGAACCCTTATAGGATCACTTTGTTGTCCGTCTGTCTGTCTGTCAAGACCCTTTATCTCGGGAAAGCCTGGAGGTATTTAGTTGAAATTAAAACCATATACTCAGGTCTACAGTCCCTTGAAGCAGTGAATAAATCAAACGTTAAATAAAAAAAAAGATGCGGCTCTTATATGCCGTCTGTCTGTCTGTCAAGACCCTTTATCTAGGAAACGCCAGGAAGTATCGAGTTAAAATAAAAATCATAATATACTCAAATCTACAGTCCCTTGAAGCTGTGAAAAAATCAAACTTGTAAGATAACGTAAAACTAGCAACCTAAAATCGGCCAAGTGCGTGTCGGGCCACGCGCAGTGTAGGATTCCGTAGTTTTACATGCTCGAACAAAAATTAGGGCTTTAAAGCCCATTAATTATCTCGCAAACGAATCACTGAGTTGAAAAATGGTTTTCCACTCACTGCCTCGGAAAGCCGTCTTTTATCCTTTAAAATCAGTGAGCAAAAACGCATTTTATCCACTAGTGTTTAGTTACTATTTAATATTATAAAAAAAAAATACTGTTCATTCCTTTATCGTGTATTTTTATGTTTGTATTTTAGTTAAGTATATATTTCCTTTTAATTTTTTGTTGGTTACTTTCCGTGCTCTGCTGCTGGCTGCAAAACTAGCAACATGCTGAGCTGGGTCCATTTCGTGGCAAAAAAAATGTGCTTTTTATTTTGTTTCTTTTATTATCTGTGTTGTGTTTGTCACGAATAAATGTTTTGATTTGATTTGATTTGATTTTAGTGGGGAAAGTAATTTGACCTTGGAGCGTATTTAAGTAGCTTTTGCTTAACGTTTTTTTTTTTTGCTAATAAATAAAATAAAATAAAAATACGGTAAAAAAAAAACAAATAAAGTTGTTTTGCATGTTGCACTTTCCTCGCTACAGTGAGGTGAAAAGTTTTGTGTTACACACGGGTGCAAATGTATTTTACTTCTCGTGTGTTGATACACTCGCTAGGTAGGTACCTACTCTCAGTAGGATTATCTAGCTATTTTAGGACAACTATAGCACCTTTCGCTTGCTCGTGTTTCAATTCCGCACTCGCGGGTAAAATACAACTTTGCACCCTTGTATAACAAATAACTATTTAAGAAACCAATAATATTTTTTTCAACACAATTGCTCGTAATTCGTATTGTGTCGTTTTTAGGCTCATAATCCTGGATATTAAACACGCGTGTGTTATAACATTACGATACTTGTGTGTTATGGTTATATCCCGATTAAGTCACGTTGGCACCTTGCAGCAAGATGTATGCATGCACACGGTGCATTCTTAAATTAACCGGGTTGTACAGAATGTACAGCTTTTTTTAATTCTCGGCAAATGGATTCTTACTTTAATATTCTACACAATTTCTTTGCTATGAATAAAAATGAAATGAAATGAATGAAATACTCGACTAAACAAATTAAATCCTTTTTGTTACTTAATTGACTATTTATTTTTGGATATGATATAGAAACGTTAATTTAGTAAAACTATTCACTTTTGATAACATTTATATGAATGAATACTCGTAAAGATAACATTTTAAAAGGAAAATATTTATTTAATTTTGTATTGGCTGTTTAGAAATTTCATCTAATGCGCGTGCCCTGATTATGGCCAGGTGTGACGTAAAAGTTTTTACGTCACACCTGGCCATAAGGCGAGTTATACCGCACGCTGTGCGTACGGTAAAACTCGCATTGTGGCCAGGTGAAGACGTAAAATTGTGTACTCACCACGGGCGGTAATTCGTAAAGCCCCAGATCGCATATTTTTGGCCCTCACCTTCGGTTCGGGCCACAAACGCCTGCGATCTGGGCCGTTCACGAATTCACTGCCCTAGGTACGTAATGTACAATTAAAAATTACAACGTCGTAATTGTTCTATAGGCACGTGATATCTGAAGCCGGCAGCTATTCTTTCGGACGGGTCTGTAATAGTAGATTGTACAACAAGTGCATAAAACGCACCATTTTACACGAGACGTTTGATTTAAAATCGAGTGTAAAATGGATTTTATGGACGAATTGTACACTCTTCTTTTAACTTCGATTGCGAGGAAATGAAAACTATAAGTTTATTTCATGAAGTTTTATTGTGTACTTTGGCTGTTGGTATTCTTGCCTTGGTCTTAGAATACTAACGAAACAATAAAATTAAAATAAAGTCTTTATTCTATGAAGTTAAAGTTGTTCGTGTGGCTGTTGGACCGATTGCCTTGGTCTTCAACGAAGATTTTACTTTAGGCACTAGAGCATAAAAAACGACTTTATGTCGCCTACACACAGCATAAAGACGAAATATGAGAAGTGAAAAGGTATTTATACAACCTTAAAGTATTAAGTCATTCATCATCCGAAAGACTTCCATAGGTATCGTTCATTCGTTCCTGAGTTACACAATCCCTCAGAGAATCATTCCATTTTCTTTTATATGGGAACCAAACCCGCGTGACCCACTTTCAAAGTAGGCCAAGTTGAGCGTTCACAACCTCGACTCGCCTCGCCACTTGTCCCCAGTAGGTACTCATACATAATTATATCTTGACCCCCGAGATATGTAACGACTATGTGTAATCAGGTGTAAGTTATGCTGGTTCTCCTGAGGCGACTTATAATATTAGTATGGATTTGCGCCTCGGCAAGGAATGGTTTAAAGTTAAAACAAGCTGCAGTGGGGCTAGGGTGACCAGATGTCAGGAATTTTAGAAAAGTCAGGAATGCGGCCGCAAAAGGGAAAGTCAGGAATTTTCGGCAAATAAATGAAACAATAAAATTGTATACACTGTACTTTTATTTTTAATCACAATAACAAAAAAGGTAAAGCCACAAGTACTTTGTACTTTTATAAATTGTAACTTATAAATAATCGTAATTATCTTTTTACGATATTAACATAAATCAATCAACATTGACACTACATCAACAATATCAACATTAACAATAAGCAGCGAGCGCGAGCGCGTCAAGCTCGTGTCAGGAATTTTGGCCGAAAATCAGGAATTTTGTCAGGACTTATGAAAGTATCTGGTAACCCTAAGTGGGACTCGAGTGGGCGGTCGGTCGGCAAGAATGAATAAGTGATGTGGGTAGGGCAACCTCCTACCTAGCCAGCCGCAATAATGTAAAGCTCTCACTACCAACGATCCCCCTGGGTGACCCATAACCATTACCCGTAAGGCTTCCCTGGGAGGTTGAGCCTAACCATATTAACACTATTAAGGTTACTGTGGGACAAGATCGATTTCTAAAAGATGTCCCCTAATACGTACGTAGGTAGGGTCATTTCGCCGGTTAGCGACCAGTTGAGTTGGTGAACTGAAAGGATATTTTCTCGGTTTTTTAGTAGATTTCTATTCTAAAACAACAAAAAAATGCATGTACAAGTAACTGTCTCAATATGGTGTGTAGAATTGATGTTATCTTCAATAGAAAAAAACCTTCTCCTTCAGGTGGTCGCTAACCGAAGGTGGTCGCGTAACCAGCGAAATGACCCTACATAGTTATTTATCTATAGGCCTTGTCTTTACTTACCTACCCACTTAATACTTGGTAATCCCAATCCCCATGAAAGGCGAACAGAGTCAGCACACAGCTAGGTAATATAGGTAGGTAGGATGTTATAAGTTATGGAAATTATGTGTAGGTAACATCTAAAAATATATTCATTCTATTGTATAGGTCTAAGAATAGCCACTTACATGAGAAACATTACAAGCAATGAGCATATCTGTATTCAGAAGAAGTAACGAACAGTAATTCCATTAAAATAAAAACCCAATTTATAAAACTTGTATACTTAAATAACAAATATCACGTGGCGCGGATTCGCATTTTATTAAGGTTACGTAACGCAGCTAATTAGAAAAGGAAAAATAATGTTGAAACGATTTGGTCAGATGTACTTACCTAGATATTTATTTAGGTGGCTGAAGTGTATATCTAATGAACTTTCGAAAAAGTACATGTATTCGAATTTTACTTGTAGGGTAAAATCGAATGCTTCTTTAAAACTTCAGTTAGACCGTTATGTCCTACTCAATAATTCGTTAATAGTTATTTACGATACAAGTGCCGAAAATAGGAATAAATGCGCAACGAGTGGTGATAAATTAAAACACGACCGAAGGGAGTGTTTTAAATCGACACGAGTTGCGAATTACCTATTCGCACGTGTATCGTACAACGTTTTACTTACGTACATATGGATATGGCTCTTTAAAGTTTCGACATATGCACGGAAAGTGATCTTTCCGCACTAGTGCGGGAAAGTAGCATCATATGTACTGTAAAAGATTTCCCTTCGGTCGTGTTTTAATTTATCACCACTCGTTGCGAATTTCCTATTTTCGGCACTTTGTATCGTAAATACCTATTTCAACACATTTGCTCGTAACATACCTCTTATTAAGTCGCTTTTAGGCTCATAATCCTGGGTATTAAACACGCGTGTTTTATAACATTACGACACTTGTGTGTTATGGTTATAGCCCGATTAAGTCACGTTGGCACCTTGCAGCAAGATGTATGCATGAACGCGGTGCATTCTTAAATCAACCGGGTTGTACAGAATGTACAGCTTTTTTTTTACGCGACTAAACAAATTAAATCCTTTATGTTAATTAATCGACTATTTCTTTTCGGTTATTATATAGATCTACGTATATAGAAACGTTTAATTTAGTAAAATTATTCACTTTTGAAACATTTTACATGAATTAATAAAGATAACAATTTAAAACGAAAATATTTATTTTATTTTGTATAGGCTGTTTAGAGATTTCATCTACGTCTGGCTGTCTGGCTTAAAAACACATGCCCGCGCACTGCGCAAACTTGACGAAAAAAAACAGTTGCGCGCCATTATATTATAGGTTATTTCACAAATATTTGTAAACATTGTTAATGCGTGTTTGGTTATTATCTAAAAGGTTGACTCGCGGTGACTAGAGAAGTGACAAATAGAATGGTAGCCACTGGAAATTCTTGGCGATGTACAATATGTGAGTAAAAACCTAGGTAAAGAAAATAGCTTGGCAGGCCTATAAAATTTTCATCTTATGAAAAGGATTTTTTCCTCTCAAAATGTGTTGAAAAACGTCGTATGAAACGCGTGAGCTTTGATAATTACATACTCGGCTTTCTTATCACGCTCACCTGCGGTTCGCGTGAACAATTCCGCATCCTAGGTCTCAACATACCTCACTTGTATCACAATGTACTATAACGTTATTAAAACGATCGGGAAACATCCGGGAAACGATTTAAAGGTATCAGATTCCTGAGTTCCATGACACACGGTAATGTCAAAAGTCCTCCGATGCGGGTGGACAGATAAACATGGTGTCTTGGCAAGTGTTGTCAACAATGATATCGAAAGTAGTTGTCAAAGTTTAAATTACTTTTCGTTTAGTTCGATATTTGTGATTTAAATTTCGACTTAACCCCATTTTCGAGGTTACCCCAATGTGCTTAAACCGTGATTATAATATATCTTCTAATGGCCGGTTCCAATAATCAATTCACCGATAGTTTTCCTTACCGGCAGTTACATTTTGACACATTACCCATAGAAAATGTGTCAAAATTTTGTTGGTAAGGAAAACTATCGGTGCTATATCTTTACTTCGTTTAGTTTTCACTCCATTCATCGCCATTTTATGTGACTTCTTTAGTCTTAATAACATTAGATTGTAGTTAAGTAGTTCATTTTATGTTGGCAACTTATCAGTAAAATGTGTATTTTTGTTCGGTATTTTTCTAAGTATATAAAATTAACTTGCTTCTGGTCAGTTTTCCCGATTTTTGTTTTCTTTTTTCATTAATATGTTAAACGTCAAATCAGACGTCAAAACTGTCTTTGGCAAAGGCCCCTGAGGCTGCCACTTCACTATTCACTATCACTAACTATCGGTGGATTGATTATTGGAACCGGCCATTGTACGGCCCGCCTGAGTACACGCTCCGCTGAGAGCGGGGCGTGGAGCGTCCATATAAATTGCATTTGTTTTATATGGACGCTGTACCATCGCCAACTGACCATCCGTGCACTGTACGTGCATTGTAATAAGGATGTTCAGTTAAGTGTGTTGGCGTTTAATACGCCCTGCTCACAGCGTCTGCTCGGGGTTAATTAGTCTAGCCTGGATTTATTATGAAGTAAAGGTACTCGTATACGTATGACATACCTAATTAGTTTTACTTAATTTACAATTGTATTTTTTCCGTGAATAAATAATTTTAAGAGACCACCCACGGCTATTTTTTGACATAAATAAATAAATCAGCCTGTATATGTTCCACTGCAGGGCACAGGTCTCTCATGGATGGGAGGGAACGGGCAGTAGTCCCCACCCTGGCCCAGTGCGGGTTGGGTACTTCGTCACATACCTACACCCTTGAATTTCTTCGCAGTTGTAGGTTTTTCCTTCATCGAAAAGCTATCCGAAAAACTCATTGGTCCGAGCCGGGATTCGAAACGACCGCCGCTTGACAGCGCATGTCTGAAGTGTCTGACTGAACTAGGGCACCGTAGCTTCGTAGTATCGTCGGCGCATTTTTTAATAAATAATAAATATTTGGGAACAATTTTACACAAATCGACTTAGTCCCAAACTAAGCAAAGCTTGTGCTATGGGTACTAGACGACGATATATATACTTACTTATATAGATAAATAAATACTTAAATACATAGAAAACATCCATGACTCAGGAACAAATATTTATGCTCATCACACAAATAAATGCCCTCACCGGGATTCGAACCCGGGACCTCCGCTCCGGCTTCGTAAGCAGGGTCACTACTCCAACTATTCTACAGAGGTCGATTTTTTACATACTTATTTACAATTCTTTTATGTTAATGTACGAGTCGTGCAAATACATACCAAATTACCAATCAAAGTTAATGATCTTTTTCCTTCTCACAGGGTTCCCAGTTACTGGAATCGGCCCGAGCGTAGCAAGGGATTCTAAAGTAAGTAGTAACGAGTGTTTACGCCCAAGACGGACATTATTTTGCTACCAAGTGGCACATAGGTACTGCTTTTGACACCTATGAGGAACATTTTTACATCTCTCATTTAAGGGCTCACACAACAAGGCTCTTTTTGTGAATAGAAAAAAGAACAGAGAAGAAAAGTACAATTAACTCTGATACTTTATTTAAGGGCAAGAATGAATCTTTTCTGAATAGCATGTGTGAAAATATATTTCAAAACGCATAAGGTCAGTTCGGGTATGTGCGCCACCGGGGAAAGTGCGCCTCATTCATCATTCAGTCATTTAAATCAATATAAATTCGCTGAAATCCATGCAATAAACTTATTTTAGTTTCTTGCATGAATGTAAGATGTCGTTATTTGTGAAATATCTGTAGATCTCGATATGTTTGATGAAATGCGCACTTACCCCGGGGCGCACTTGCCCCCTCTCTGACTTTAAGTCAATAAATAGTCAAATTTCCGGTCTAAATAAAAAAATAAACACAGCAAGTGACAACGAACTAGCCATTCTACTTAATATCTGAGCTGACAATAGCATGCAATCTCTGTTCACCTGCTAGATCTTTTTCATAAAACAAGGTAACAATGGAACAACTTCGACTAGTTCTATCGCTGTTGTGTTTTGTAAACATTCTGCTCGTACTCGCAGTTCTGCTCGGAGAGAGCCTAGAGCACGTCTTGAAAATGTTTAGTATTCGGAAAATGTTTTCGAGCAAGATCTTCTTGATTCTGCAAGTTTTAGGGGTCTGTTGCGGCAACTGGGTAAGTGTAAGTACCGTAAAACGGGGTGAGTAGGGTCCAAACTGACATTCATTCAAACCTCGATAACATTTTATTTTTATATATGCAAACTGAGTGGTGTATATAATAAGTGTATTTTAATTTTTATTTTATTTTGGGTAGTTCCTTTTCATAACTTTGACGATAAACAGGAAATCCCACCTCACCCCGTAGTCCCTCGTAATTGAAGAAGGGATGAAAGGGGGGTGAGATGGGATTTTATGCAAAGGTGATTTTGAAAGATTTTTGGATCGTTTTTTTATTATTATGAGTATTATATAGCTCCATTTTAAATTGGAATACATTATTTTTGTAGCAGTAGCCTTAAAATCCCATCTCACCCCCCTTTCATTCCTTCTCTCCACATTCATAACCCAACTCTCCCGGCGAACCCTACTCACTCCATTTTACGGTACTTAATAAAATCGATAGGGGAGTCGTGCACGATTTAGTTCTTAATTAGTCGACTGTCTGCACGTAATCCCAAAGACAAACAAGGGATCAAAGGAAAAAACAAAGAATGCTCTACTGTTCCCAGCAGCTAGAGTCTGGCCAGGGAAAAATGTGCCTGGAAAAAGCGGCAAAACAAAAACAAACAGTGTGTTGCAACACTGTGTTAAATAAAATAAAAATGGCCAAGTGCGTGTCGGACCACGCACAACGAAGGGTTCTGCGCCTATTATCGTATCGTATCGTTACTGAAATCTTATGGCACTTAGGGCCTTTTCTTTAAGGAAGGCAGTTTTTTAGAAATATCTCAAAAACCTTTGAACCGATCTTGTTCAAAACAATTTTCGTTGAAAGAATTTAATAAGCCCTATGTTCATGATTTTTTTCATATTCTTAAAATACATGGTTCAAAAATTAGAGGGGGGGGGACACAATTTTAGTGACTTTCGGGGCGATTATCTCCGACTCTATTCACAATTAAAAAAAATGCTGAGAAACCTTATATTTGTGCCACACGTGGGCTTGCAATGAAATTTTTTTTTTTACTTTCATTTTAATGTATGGAGAGCACATCTAAAAAAATTTTTTTTTAGTAATTTAATTACAAAACTGTAGCGGCTAACAAAATACACCAATCCTCAAAATTTTATTCAAATACACTATAGTTTTCGAGTAAAATGCCTGTGACATACGGACGGACAGACAGACAGACAGACATGACGAATCCATAAGGGTTCCGTTTTTTGCCAGTTGGCTACGGAACCCTAAAAACGATACTTATTATCTTTCTTCATCTTGGCTTTAAAGTAGGGAAGAAATACTATTCCGGCGTAAGTAGTTTTTACCTATAAGCTGAACTCCCGTGTACCTTGGAAAATCATTTAGAAAATAATAAACCTAAATTTGTGTTCGATCCCCGATATCAAATTAAGCAGAATGTATTTTCTAACCAAAACGTTTCCTTCTTCAGGCCTCAGAGTGGATGGCGCAAGTACAAGATGAATTTGGAGCAGTGTAAGTACCAATGCATTTCTTTACTCATCATATCATCATCATATCAGCCGAAAGACGTCCACTGCTAGACATAGGCCTCCCCAAAAAGTGCCACAATGACCGGCCCTGCGCCACCCTCATCCAGCGGGCTCCCGCGACCTTTACGGACGACCATACCCTTCTGTTTTATACTATCATACATATCTACCAACTTAGCTCAAGAAAGAGTAAATACTAATACAATAAACATACTCTTCCTTTAGGTACTTCTCACTAGTTATAAACTGTGGTCTACCTAGGCGTAAAAATCAAAAATCTAACCGGGGGTGAATTTCTGTTCGGCCCGGGCTGCAAAACCCCACGCTACGCCACTGGTATCATCGCTAACCATCGATCTCTTCCAGGCAACCTTGGACCTTACAGTAATAAATAATAATGTTGTCCTTGTAGAACAAGATCGCCTGCTAATGTATAGGTATACATTACCGCCACAACAATTGACCTCATTTTCAGTAAAGATATTAACGCGCGGATGAACTACGACGACGACCTGAAACTCTACGAAGACCAAGAGCTACAAATCCCTAACCAGGATCTCCCAATAACGTCAGCGAAGGCCAACGAAAGCAACGAAGCCAGCTTGGCCAACTACGTGTCTTCGCCCACGCTTCAAGCCAAGTTGGAGGCTGCGCTGCGGCGGGCGAGGGAGCTCGCAACTACGCTAAGAGAACAGATAGCTACGATTACTGAGCGGGAAGCTACGCTGAAAGACGCCATAGCTAACGGCAGGTAAGGAAACTTGTAGGCATGTAATATCTGGGGGCACGGCGGTGCCCCCGCCAAGACGAGCCAAGCGAAACGCAACGCAAAGGCACTACCTACCTTTTCTCGAAGCGGTTCGTCGTTTTTTTGAACCCTCGTATAGGTAGCGGCACGTAAGTCTAGCGGTGAACGAAACATGGAGGGGATAGCTGCGCATAGGTACTGTCGCGAACGCAATTGTTATCACTACAACTTGATTACAATAATCCTTACTAATAAAAACTTGTTTTTGTTTGTCCTTCTTTTATATCTAAGGTAGTTCGTTTAAACTAATCTCATCACTAATATGGGGAGGTAGAAATAAAAAAAAAAAATTTTTTTTTATTCAGTAACATTAATCGAAATCTGATAGGGGTAGCACACCCTCATGCATCATGTTATTCATTTTTAAATCCACAGTGCCGCTGTCCAAAAGTGACTGAGTTACATATTCGTAGTTTCGTCAATCTGACTTTTAATATGTTTCAAAGAATCAAGGAATTCATTCGTTTCTATCTTTAAGAAAGAATGCACGTCATATACCATTTTCCGTGCCTGTCTGTTTGTCGTGCCTCAAACAGTATTTCTTCTAGGCATACTTACTGTTTAAAATCGCAAATAAACACTAACTTAATAAAAACAGTCAATAAAAAACAAACTCAAACTTAACACAAAAAAACGACAGTAATAACTAATAACAATACAATTTAGAACGCGACTGTACCACCAGAAGTGAGCGGGGTGTCGTATCGGTGCGCGGGACAGAGTACGACTGGAGAGCCAATGAGCGCTTACGCACGCCCCCGCGCGTCCCCTTCACTCCCCCGAGATACCTTATTTTCGACTTCTGCGCATAAACGGTCAGCGCTAGACTTACGTGCCGTCACCTATAACTTGGGTTTGGATTATACCAGATAAACAAAATTCTCGGAATATGATGTCAATAGTGGACTAATTAAACATATAAAGTTTCAGTAACATAGCTCTTATACTTAAGATTTTATTGATATCTAAAAAACGCCGATTTCGTCACTGACTCACTCACTGACTCACTGATGTTGATCATCAAAACCTCTAGGGTACTTCCTGAAGTCATAGAAAGCTGAAATTTGGTATGTAAGCTAGTATTAGTACACAATCAACAAAATAATTCGAAAAATTGGAACTTCTACCCCCAAACCCCTTAAAGTAGGGGATGGAACTTTGTATGAGACTTCCGGAAATTTAGATGCTAGGGGTCTGAAAATTTATATAGGGACTCCTTGTTATAAATAATAAAATACGTATTTCAGGATTTTTAGTAAATCACCCCCCAACCATTCTATATCTTGGCTATAAAGTATAGACCCGTCACTTATTAATATCATCATAAATTCATTCGGCGTGAAAGTCTATGCGGCGACCGGGATGTGCCCAACAAAGCTATACTTTTTAGCCTATAGGTATGTAGAATTTGTAGAGCGTGGCTGGTAGTGGTAGAGTTACGCCGTGTCGAGTAGGAAGCTTGGCGCTAATTGCGATCTGATATCTTTTTCACGCTGAAAGCTGTATGAGCTATGAAGTCTTGTTTGGCATCACTTTACATTTAATATTTTTGGTGGGTTACATTGAGCAAAGGCTCACTGGAATTCTCCGCGAGCAGACTGCTTCGATAAGTGACAGGGGAACTAACACTGAAAGATATCACAGCTAACAACAGGTAAAAAGTGAGTAAGAAACGCTGAGCCTGCTGCCATGGACGCTCTGTGGAAAGATAGCTGCGATAAGTGACAGGGAAGCAACGCTGAGAGATGCCATAGCTAACGGCGGTTAGCTACAGCACGGTTATCATGCGACGGCGCGCGAGCTCTCTCGATTTTTCTAGCACTATCCGTCTCTTTCTTGTTACAACACTTAGATAGAACAAGAGATATAGTGCGAGAAAAATCGAGAGGTCGTGGCCGTCGCATGATAGACGTGCTGGGACCGCAGAGCGTTTAAACGGAAACGTAGACAGCAGACACAGTCTGAGAGTATATTGCTTTGATATATTGATTTGCGACCGGGAAACTACCCTGAATGACAGTATCATGCCTGCCTGGAGGCAGGCATACTTCGATGCGTGATTACGGAGATGGTAACAAAAGCTAGGACTGGTGGTTGGGTAGACATCATAAGCACCTAAAAGAAGATAGAACCACGCTTGTATTGACGTCAGTGTCTATGAAATCCACTCTACAAAGGCTTTTTAACATGTCCCGATTATGAGAACTGCTAGCTACTTAAGGGTGTTTTTTGATAAACTGTAAGTATATAACCTTTATGTGCCTTTATTCAGCGGTAGTAAGGGCGTAGCTAGGATTTTGTTAAGGGGGGGGGGGGGCAGGCGTAGACAAACCAAGAATATGTCTAAATTATGTAAGGTAACAATTGTTACGAATAAATATTTGTATTTGGTAAATGCTGCATGAGCAATGGCAGGGGGGCTGCCCCCCCCTGCCCGTACCTCGCTACTCCCTTCAGCGGTAGTGTGTAAGTAATCATATAATAATCATAATAATATATATCATATATATATAAACTTATAAACGATGGTTGCTGGGTTCTCATTGAGAGATTCTGTGACATAATCCTTACCAGGTGGGGCGTGTCTGTGGTGACGGTGCACACGCTGGCGAAGCCCCCGCGGTCGTACCTCGTGCGGGACGGCAGCTGGGCGCGCTGCGAGGGGCTGCTGCAGGTCGACTCGCATGGGCTCGCGGGGCCGAAGTGCGTCGGGGTTGAGGTATGTAATTTACAAAATGTACCGATAGATGGCGCTGTACTCGTTACGTTACGGTAACTCCTACTATATGCGCTGTTAAGATTTTTCTGGAATCACCTAATGGAGTCGTGACGGGTATGGTGTATGAGAGTTTATGCGGAACCCGAGGATTCGCGAGCGAGGTTTTTTGTATTGCCTTGATGACAAAGTGACGGGTACAGTCGAGTTCATAAATCGATGTACATTCCCAAAAACAATGTCAGAGCAACCTTATGTCCTTAACAATAGAGTCGTGTGCACATATTTTCGAACTCGACTGTACAGTGGCAAGACTGTGCTAGAAATAGAACGGGTAAGTAATACGAGCTATACTTAAGAACTTATGATATAACAGTCATAGTATATATATATATATAGTATAATGCTGACTGTATCTACTATAGTACCTACATGTTGCACATTTCCATAATTTTGTTCTGTACGTTGATGGGTTACCGGATTACAATGCCAAAATTTACCTAATAAGTAGTCCCGTCCATCATTTAACCGAATGTGAGCATTGTCAGCCATTTTAACAATCACCTTTGGAACTGCCTAAAGCACAATAGGTATAGATAATAGTTTTGACGTGCCTACTTACTTTAGATTGCCACCTTATCCGATTTTTAAAGTAGTCCTAATAACGCAAGTCATTATGATTACGCACTTATTATTGATTCCACCTATTAACATAAATACTTGGGACAAATTAAATAACGGCAATGCAAATTCCAATTTTTTGATGAATCACGTCTCACGTTTTGTATAAACAATAATTATACCTAATATACAATACAGTATACTGACGGCGGACTGCGTGGGAGACGATATGAACAGGAAAGATGTGTGTGACGAGCTGACGGGCGATAGAGAGGTATGGAAGAAAAAAACATGCTGCGCCGACCCCAAGTACATGGGATAAGGACAAGCGAATGATGATACAATCACAGACCAGTAAACCTATAGACGTCGCTTAGTCGGGCGACCCCCTCTGCCACACATACGGTGAATTCACTCTATATTTGAGACACCGGACCAATCACTTACGTGCGCGGCCTTGAATGCACCAATCACAGCGCACTAGACGTCCCCCGCGCCCCGCAAGTATGGCAGCTTTGTTTGAAAGTAAAAATTAGGCTAAGCGGGGTCTTTTGGATATATGGTCTGTGGATACAATACAGTAGGTAGGTTCACCGACTTGTTGAGAGGATTCCATAAAATCCTTACTTCACTACACATGTAGTTTAAAACAAAGTCGCTTCCCGCTGTCTGCCCCTATGTATCCTTAGATCTTTAAAATAACGCAACGGATTTTGATGCGGTTTTTTTTAATAGATAGAGGGATTCAAGGGGAAGGTTTATAATTCGGTGACATGCAATATCATGGCACCACCGATATAGTCTGATGATGGAGACAGCGTGGCCATAGCAACTCCTTAACTTATATATTAATCCGTCATCTTTGGACTTATTGGTACTACCCTCTCAACGAGTAGATCATTTAGCAAGAGCTAAGCTAGCTAAGAAAATTTCGGCCTAACTACCTTATAGGGTCGGCAACGCCCATGTTACTCCTTTGGAGTTGCATGCGTCTATAGGTGTCCGGTTACCATCAGGCGGGCCGTACGCTTGTTTACCACCGTCGTTGTATAAAAGTAAAAAAAAAAATATTCGACAAGTATCTATACTGTCACAATGTGCTATAAGCAATTTCCTTCCAAAAATGACTATGTATAAAACGTATTTAAACCTCCAGACCCTAACGAAACCGGATCCGTGCGTGTTCAACTCCGTCACCAAGTACGAGACGATTCCGACACGACGCCGCGCGGAGTACGCGGAGGACGACTTCCTCTGCCTCAAGAGCGGCTTCAACACCACGCTCGAGCGCTACATGAGCGTGCCCAGGACCGTGGTCAACGACACTTGCAAAAACGGTGAGTACAAGACCATAGTCTCAGTGAAGCGGTTGAAGGTGCAACGAATAGCCGCATCCCCAGTAGCGGCGTTAGGGTAGGGCGCGGTGGGGAGACCGCCCAGGGCGCCGGACATAAAGGGGCACCGGCGCCCCTTTATGTCCTCTCGCTCATTGAGTTAGGGGGCACCCTAGAAATCTCGCCCAGGGCGCTGGTAGTGCTAAAACCGGCACTGCGCATCCCGACGTTCCAGGTCATTCTGGAAAAATCTAAGTGCATGGTAGAAGTTACCGCCATTGGTACAGCGCCATCTATCGGTACATTTTGTTACTAATTACCACATCCGGGCTTCAACACCGTGCTGGAGCGCTATATATAAGCGTGCCGAGAACCGCTGTCAACGAGACTTGCAAAAACTGTGAGACAACAAGACCATAGTCACAGAACAGTACCTATAATAGTAGGTATTCACATATACCTAATAGTAGTCACAACAACAAGACAGCGCAATCTGAAAAATGCATGTTCCATGATGTATGGTAGTCACCTTAATGGGTACAGCGCCACCTATCGGTACATTGTACATTTCGTAACCAAATAATAATACTAAAGAATTGGTTGTTTATCTATATTGTGTTACTATTAATAGACAAAAAGTTAAAAGCAACACAGTCTTGTCTTTATAATATATCATCATCATCTACTGCTGGACATAGGACTCCCCCAATGAGAACATAAATACTTGGGACAAATTAAATAACGGCAATGCAAATTCCAATTTTTTGATGAATCACGTCTCACGCTGAAGGTTTTGTATAAACAATAATTATACCTAATATACAATACAGTATACTGACGGCGGACTGCGTGGAAGACGATATGAACAGGAAAGATGTGTGTGACGAGTTGACGGGCGATAGAGAGGTATGGAAGAAAAAAACATGCTGCGCCGACCCCAAGTACATGGGATAAGGACAAGCGAATGATGATACAATCACAGACCAGTAAACCTATAGACGTCGCTTAGTCGGGCGACCCCCTCTGCCACACATACGGTGAATTCACTCTATATTTGAGACACCGGACCAATCACTTACGCGCGCGGCCTTGAATGCACCAATCACAGCGCACTAGACGTCCCCCGCGCCCCGCAAGTATGGCAGCTTTGTTTGTAAGTAAAAATTAGGCTAAGCGGGGTCTTTAGGATATATGGTCTGTGCCCGCATCCAGCGGACTCCGGCAACCTTTACCAGCGGCGGTACCACGAACTCGAGTAAGGGAGTGCGATAGAGATGGAAATACCCGAACTTCGACTTTCGAAGTTCGTGGTAGCGCCGCAGGTCATCGACAGTCCACCTTGTGGGGGGCCTACCCGCGCCACGCCTCTCTCGCCTCTCTCTCTTGTCTTTATATAAGTAGTTAAAACATAAACCAACCACATTCCTCACCTTCAATGCACAGATTTTACACATTTGTCGGGTCGGGCCAGTCATAGACAGAATTAGCACAACATAAATAAAAATCAAGCAATTCACTCACCTTGACAATCAAGTCCCCGAGATCATAATCGAGACGCGTGTTAAGTAATAGGCAGTAACCGGTAGATGTATTATAAATTATAATATAAATCGTCAATTACTAAAACTAGCAAAGGCAACTCGGCGTCCTTCAAAAACCGGTCAAGTGCGAGTCTGACTCCCGCACCGGAGGTTGCGTGCAAACTTTCATACAACATAATCAGCCTTCCCCACCCAATTCTGGAAAAATCTTAACAACGCATAATAGATCTTACCGTCATTTTTTTTTAATCTTTATTGAAAAAACAAGGCCTTAATCGCATAGCGATATAATGCCGGCCTCATACACATCTTTCATTGTCTACAGTTCAGTAATTTAACTATTAATTGGTACAGTTTAATAATAATAATAATAACCATAACTGGCGCAGACTTAAAGTGATGAGCGCCGAGGACCGCAGGGCGGTGTGGAGGAGCAAGGAGCTACACGGGCGGTTCTACAAGGCCCTCACAGGGCCCGATGTAGATCTGCTCGCGTCGGTGAACTGGCTACGTTTCGGGGATCTCTTCGGGGAAACCGAAGGTTTTGTCTGTGCAATTGCGGACGAAGTTATCATGACGAACAATTACCGGAGGTATATCCTGAAGGACGGTACGGTCGACATTTGTCGGGCATGCCGCCGTCCCGGGGAGTCACTCAGGCATATTATCTCCGGTTGTGGTCATCTTGCTAACGGCGAGTACTTGCACAGACATAACCTTGTAGCCTTCTGGCTATTCACCAGCAACTTGCTCTGCTATACGGTCTTGTGGCCTCCGAAGTGCCTTACTATAAGTACACACCTGCGCCAGTTCTCGAAAATGGTCGTGCCACGCTCTATTGGGATCGATCTGTCATCACGGACAGGACTATTCTTGCTAATAGGCCTGATATCGTGCTGACAGATCGATCGAAACGCCAGGCAGTGCTCGTCGACATCACCATCCCCCATGACGAGAACCTCGTGAAGGCCGAGAAGGACAAAGCCAGCAAGTACCTAGACCTGGCTCACGAGGTAACCGCCATGTGGGATGTTGATTCGACGATCATCGTCCCGATAGTCGTTTCGGCGAATGGTTTAATAGCGAAGAGTCTCGACCATCATCTCAAGAGACTCTCGCTAGATGGCTGGATCAAGGGTCAGATACAGAAGGCGGTACTCCTGGATACTGCGCGGATAGTCAGGAGGTTCCTGTCTCTGTCGCCCTGACCGCCGGTGGCTTAGGCCCCGCCGCCTCGCTGGCGGCGGTACCCTAGATTAGGTTTTTTTAGGTTTTTATAATGATTTATGTTTTGTAGTATAGTTTTATATTTTACTTTTTATATATGTATTGTAAAAACCTAGTCTAAGAAGAAAATTGAATAAAGGAGATAATAATAATAAATAATAAATATTAGGGGACAATCTTACACAAATCGACCTAGTTTGATTTGATTGCTAATTTAGATGTAGGGTTAGACAATATTATGTTACATAAGCCAATGTCTGCTAATTTAAGTTTGGCTTGTGTTTCGGTCTGCTCCGATTCGAGCACATTCCACCAATGCGTGGTAGACATCTTCTCTCACGCCACAAATAGAGCAGTTTGGACTTTAGAGAATCCACCACCCTCATCAAATGCCCGAACACATTTAGTGGAATGTGCCCGGAGCGCAGTTGCATGCTTATTTAACAACTTGCTGTCTATTTAGTCGAGACTCACTAAACCAGGGAATCTTCGGAGGTTCGCTAACCATAGTCTTGTACCATATGCCTTTCTCTCTGGACCTCTCATCAAAATAGGTTTTCCAAATTTCAAAACATTTACCTTTGGATTCTCTTAGTAGATCGGTAAAACAAGGCATATGGTTTACACGTATCCCCTCTTCGACTGCTAATTTCGCTAATTTATCTGCCTGCAAGACTTATATGCGATGGGACCCATTGGAATTTTATATTTCTTCCACTGTTTTGCAGCTGTAAATATAAATCCAAAATATTATAAGCTACGGGGAGACCTCGTTCACAAGAGGTGCATCGAGCTAAATGTTGTAGTGCGCTCTTGGAGTCACTGAGTATTACAAAATTATTCCCATTACTATTATTGACTGTATGTATGTATGATAGGCATTCGAGTATGGCAGAAGACTTATCATTTAGTTTGAACGCCGCTTTGATATTCGATTGAGGGTCAAAAAACGCTGCCCCAACGCCATCTTCAACTTTAGACCCATCAGTATAAATATGTTGAAACCCGTTGTATTTGTTATTTATCGTTTTTATAAATTCTCGAAGCAGTCTTCGAGACTTCTTAGACCCTTCGACATTATCTATAGTTAAGTTTATCTGGGTTTTAATATCTATGTTTATCATCCACGTTGACAGTGAAAACATTTCCAATTTATGCGATGAATAAATCATTTGACTATATAGGTCATTATGTACTAGTACCAACAGTGTTTTTTTTTGTTGTTCCAATATGTACTATGATCATGATCACTAAGGATAGGACAAACGCCCGTCATTTTGAAAACTTAACCCTGTTCTGTACAGTAGAGACTACCTAATGATATTTTTTTTTTTTAGAAGTTTACTCAAAATATTATAATTTAATGTACTTCAACACATTTATCAATAAATTACCTATTCTTCTATCATCGCATTAGACACTACTTGATTTCAATGATTTTGAAAAAAAAATAAAAAAAATGTGAAAATTTGGAAAAAATTGTGGTCATTCTTTTCCATTGGCGAAAGTGATTTATCGCCTTAATCATCGTCATTTGAATAATTTGTCACTGGAAACATATAAATTATGGTACTTAAAATAAATTTATAAAACATTACTTTTGTCCTTTGTTTTGTATTGTCACGAATAAACTATTCTTATTCTTATTTAGTACCTATTTTTTTTTATTAATATAAGGAAGTCTCTACTGTACAGAACAGGGTTAAGTTTTCAAAATGACGGGCGTTTGTCCTATCCTTGAATTGATCACACAGAGATGCAAGCTCCGACAATGGAAACGATCTCACTGCCTTCGATGGATCTAGCCTTCAACCAAAATTTAGAAGCTAAATACTTTCTTCTTACAGACAATGGAGGTAGGCTTAATTCCCTTTCCATGACATGTATTGGACTCGTTGGTTGGTGTTGGTTGTTACCGTCATGAGTACAGCGCCTTTTATCGGTGCATTGTTACTACCTAACTTGCGGGAACAAAGGAACTCGATATGTATGATGGTATTTTAGCAGTAATTTTTTGCCTCTTTGAAAAAGGTACTTGAAGGTACACATTAGGTATTTGAAGAAAAAATGTATATACATACATAGCTGATTAAACTGCAAAATTATCTAACTAGTCCAGAAAATAATTTTGTGATTTAAAGAAAAGTAACCTCGGCAGAGAATCCGTTGTATGTTTCTTGTAATATTTATATATAATTGACGTTAATCTTACGTAATAATTTCAAAATTTTCGGTCGGTAAACTTGGGAGGGAGATAAGGACAGACATACGGACAGACGGTCAGAACCCTTTTTTCCTTTTTGGTATGGGATCCTAAAAAGGGGTAAGTAGATAGTATATATATATTTATAGACCATTCAATGGTAGGCAAGCCGCATATGATTGTGACTCCTGGAATTGCTAGCGTCCCTAGGATGCGGTAACCACTTGTCTTGTAGTCACGAGATCTCACGAGTATACCTACATATTAGAGGTTGCCTACAGAAGCAAGTTGCAAGTCGTACAGAAAAACGCACCTAATACCTAGCTACGCAGTAACTTAATAAAATGAGTTTACCTCAAACACAACTTGATCTTGAGCAGAGTTAAGGTACTGGTACACAATACATGCTGTTTAGTAGCATGCTTGTTTGAGCATGCTCAATTATTACATATACAAATAGCTGGCTACTTACTAGCAACTTTACATTTCCACATGCTATTTGCTCGAAACTAGCATGCTTCCGTGCTACTATAGAGCATGTGGAACGGTCTGGGTTTCTTCTGTATACCCGTCATAGTTATCATGATCTACCTCAGGAAAAGATAAGAAAAAAAAGAAAAGAAAAAGAGCGTACTCCCATCTTAAAGGTGGTTTTCCACCGGATGAGCGCGGATTGAATTGATTTTTTATTTGCACGCTAAATTGAACCGTACTGCTGTACTGTTAGAGTGCAAATCACACTGAAGATTATTTTCAAGCGCTTGACATCGCGGGAAAATTTCTTCAGTGTAATGTGCATTCTAATAGTACGGCAATACGTTTCAATTTAGCGTGCAAATATAAAATCAATTCAATCCGCGCTCATCCGGTGGAAAACCACCTTAAAGGCCGGCAACGCACACACAACACCTCTGGTGTTTCAAGTATCCATGGGCAGCGGTAATCGCTTACCATCAGGTGATCCGTCTGCTCGTTTGCCTCCTATATCATAAATAAAAAAAATATAAAAAAACTCAACTTCATAATATTTTTTGTTTCACAGGTATAGTCCGAACTCTAGAAGACAACCTATCTACCTGCGGAGTCCGTGTACTCTCCGAGTACACTTACTACCCCGGCGAGGAGGCGCGGGTGCCGCGCGAGTACTGCGCGCCCGCGCCGGGCGCCTGCCGCCTGCTCGCGGCGTGGCACCTCTCCAACACCACCCTAGAGAACTTCGAGTTCTTAAAGGATGATCCGGCTTTTAAAGCGTATTTTATAAAGAATCAGTAGCTTTGATACTGTTTTGGACTTTTATATAAACGAACTGTGACCCGAAGTGTATTTATTTCTATCCGCCTCACCACTGATGTACTTATTTGAATTAATTTCCAAATGTAGACATGCAGGTATATAGTTTGTCGACCCTTGAATTGAAATCGAAAACTACCGTTAAGGTGGATCCTCTCGTCTAAGACAGGGAACCGAGCGTATGATGATGGTTATTATTCCGATGGCTGTAACTATAACTACACTAAAGCTACAATAATAATTATGGTGTACCGCAAGGTAGCATATTAGGACTTTATTATTTTTATTGTATATAAACGATTTACCGAATTATGTATCTCAGGAGAGTATTTTATTTGCGGACGATACATCAATAATAATAAAATGCAACGATTTATCAAGATATAAATATGACATTATCGCGTACGATTGATTGGCTAAAAGATAATAATTTAAAAGTAAATTTAGATAAGACTAATTTTATTCAATTCCATACTGACCGAAGTGACTAACAAAATTTAAATATTTGCTTTGATAATGTTCCCATTGAAGAGGTACATCACACAAAGTTCCTAGGTATAATCATTGATTCTCACTGCAATTGGAAAGACCATGTACTCTCCACATCTAGTCAGTCTAGCCTAGCAGAGTGAGTAGTTTTATATATGCACTAAGAAGAATTGCAAAAACGGTTTCAATACAAGCCGCTCTAGTACCATATCATGGCTATGTGAATTCCATTGTTCGATATGGAATAGTCTTATGGGGTAATTGTTCTGATAAAGACCAAGTACTATTAGCACAGAAACGATGTAAGTATAAGAGCAATTTTTGGAATTGGTCGAAGGGAATCATGCCGACCGTTCTTCATCGATAATGGCATACTTACCTTCCCGTGCCTTTATGTCTTGGAGATAGCTGTTTTTGTTCATAAGTACAAAACTCAGTTCATAGAAGTACAGCAGATACGTAGGTACCCGTAATGTTCGAGCTCAATACAAGCATAAGCTACATATATAAACCTGCTGCTAAATTAGCACTTACATCCAAAAACTGCTATATTATGTGCATCACAATTTATAATAAGATACCTACCCGATAGTTTTAAGTCACAGAAGATATTAGAAGATATTTATTTAAGAATCTTGTTAAAAACTTTCTAATATACTTACAAATGTTATTATAATATCAATGACTTCTTGAATGATTCCTTTTTATTGTATATGTTAACTCCTTCTTGACATATAATTCTCAATTAATTTTTGTTTAGTTTACTTACATAGAAACGCATTATTGTAATTTGATGTAGGTATGTACACCTGAAAAGGTAGGGTGTGGTGAGTCCACCGGATTTACTGCAACTATAACTGCAAAATTTCCCACATGCGTAAATAAATTTCATTTCAAATTTCATTTCAAAGTCATACAAAAGGCACCTCTGCGGACACTGCTAATTAAATTAAATGTAACCGACGAGTTCCGTCAACTACCTACCTAATATTTTAACGTTAGCCACAAATGTACTTTCCCGTTTACGACCTAGCAATTATATTACGTTAGCGCTTAGAGATATTGTAAAAGCATACATATTTGCGACTGTTAAGTATTGTCCATTACCTTTGTCGGGTCGTCGGCATAACTATGATCAATGTATTTTGTAAATCGTGAGAACTCCTGCTTCCCTGGACAGTCAGTATCTTATACCGTTTATCCGGGTGTGCCTCATACGAGTATAATAGTGATAGGCACGTCGGGGTAGTAAAGAAGTCAGTAGCTCGCAACTCGCAATCGGTCAGTCACTCTAATCTATTCGAGTCGAGTTATCAGCTCCTGCTAGCCCGATAGGAATTATATACTCTGCTCCTAGCTACCCACTACGGCTGCGTTATTGTATCCCGCTATTACAACAATAAACGATCTTCGACCTACAACATATGTATTTCCCCAAGATAACAAACATTATGCCTAAATTACCTATGTAAACATTAGGGTCGTAGGTACAGTCAGCGTCACATAGTTAGTAGCAGCCAAAGTAGCCAAATATATCGTAACACTTCCTTACTCCTATAGTAATAAAGGTGTGTTCCGATATATTTGGCTACTTTGGCTGCTACTAATTATATGATGCTGACTGTAGGTCCTTAAAAACCGAAAATTTGAAATTTCAATTATTATATTGTTCTGATACGTAAAAGAATAACGTATGTTTTTTTATTTTTATTTTTGGATAAGATTTAGGGGTCGCTACCGATTTTTCAAGTCCGAGAGACAAGTTCCGACGTTTTCGCGGTCGATTACCTGACAACCACGAAATTGCGCAACACGTCGCAGTAATTGTATGTTTTAGTTATTAATAAGGTTTATATTGATATGTACCTATGTTAGTATTCAGAGGGGCTACCGCGAAACGAAAACGAATTTCGTTCTCTATCTCCCTCTCTGTTGCACTTGCTAGTTCGAGCGACAGAGAAGGAGATACGCGAACGAAGTTCGTTTTCGTTTCGCGGTAGCCCCTCAGGTATTTGTAATATGAGCCTTGTTGCCTCCGGCAAAACCAAGGTCACACACCGTATTAGATTTTCTTTGACCCTTCTCGGTCGTCCGCCGCGCTCGATCGACAGTACGCTGCCGAGTGCCGGTCTAGTCTAGCATCGGTCTATCTGGCAGCTAGCTGATGCCAAACGGGCGAGGCGAAGGCATCCGACCGCGACGGTTCCAGCATGGTATACGAAGTTATAAGACAGAGCGAGATAGGGATAGAATTATGCAGGACGTCGTGCATACGCCGTGCTTCCGGCACGTATGTGCATACGGGCCGAAATCACTGCATGCTATTATCATATCGGTCCCTAGCGGCCTTTAGACCTATCTAAATGCAGTACACTGATTCAGAGTGGCAGTGTCGAGTCTAACTGTCTAATTAGCGTGACTTACATGCTAACAGTCTTTACACTTGTCTTTCCGATTTAGTGTACTGCATTTAGATAGGTCTAAAGGCCGCTTTAGACTCGACACTGCCACTCTGAATCAGTCTACTGCATTTAGATAGGTCTAAAGGCCGCTTAAAGCAAACCCCACACATACTCAAGTGAAGTGCGTAGAAACCACCACGGTTTTGTCACAGTGTCGAATAGTTTTCGTACTGTCAAAACTTAAAAAAAAAACCTTGAATAATGAATATGTCAAAAAATATTTACCGCCGCGGTTTATTCCGTGAATATAATTTACTATTTATCAATGTAAATAACGTTGATACACGATGAAATGTCACGTACCAGGCCCAAATGTTAAAGGTTAATCGCTTGTGTTGAAAGCTTTGTCAAATCTTATTCATTTTCTATTTATTTCAATGTGAATTTATTGTTAGTTTTAGGAAGGACTGTTCACGCTTTAGCAAGGTTTGGAGACGAATTATACCTGGAATCACTGGCAGATTGTGTAGTCTTAAGGACACTAAATGCAGCCGAATCAGCCTACGCCGTGGTGAAGTTTAACAAGAACTTCTTTTCTTATTTTAACTACAATTACTACTCTACTGAGGACAATGAAGGTCTCAAGTGTAAGATTTCGATGAAATCGGCGTTGCATACGTTTAAATCGCCGACGCATATGGACAAGCAGGTGGAGAATTTGGAGATAAAGCTGGACCCGGAGTCCTGTAAGCTGATTTTCCAGCTGCGATGTAAGCATGGGATAGTAAAGACCCACTTCGTGTCTATACTGGACTGCAAGGCGATGCAAGCAGTGTACACTAAGGATTTGGTTCCAAACAGGTGAGAATCAGCTCCATAACTTGCCTATTACGGATTATATAATTTTGTGATTATATATTAAACTTTTAGTTTAGAGTATAGCAAAAACGTCCCGATTTGAAAACATTTTTTTTTCATTTTTGCTCCTTTTTTTATTAGAACTAAAGAAAACATCAAAATAAGCATCTTTTAACGATTTCAAATTTTTTGATTAACTTTCCTGTTTAAGAACTAGAGCGGTCCAAAGTTGGGAGTTGAAGATAACATCAATTCTACACACCCTATTGAGACAATTACTTGTACATGCATTTTTTTGTTGTTTTAGAATAGATATCTACTAAAAAACCGAGAAAATATCCTTTCAGTTCACCAACTCAGCTTAAGTGGTCGCCCACCGGCCCATTAAATTAGGTGGTCGCTAACCGGCGAAATGACCATTTGATTCAGCACGGCTATCACGCGACGGCGCGCGAGCTCGCGATTTTTCTTGCACTATCCGTCTCTCTCTTATTAGAGCACTTAGAACAAGAGGTATAGTATAGTGCGAGAAAAATTGAGAGTATGTCGGGGTCGTTCCATGATAGACGTGCAGTACTTCTTAATTTAAAAAATATATAGACAATATCTAGTAACAAAATACATCTGTGAGCTGCAGAACCAGAACCCAGGCTGTTTTCACTCAAATGTGCGACTTTTACTTTTTCACAGAATTTAATATTTTTTTGGTTATTCCTGTTCAGAACCATGAGCACTCTTGAACTCAATAAAGAATAAAAATGTCCCGTTTTCCATATTTTTTAGAATACCACTATGTGACAGACCATACAGAATGTATGAAATGGGGACATTTTTCTTTATTGGGATCAAGAGTGCTCATAATTTTGAGATTAAGAGGGGGCGCTCCGCGAAATCGGAGTTCTTAGATTGAATATTTACCTATGACAAACTAAAGCGAATGCCAGGAAAAAGAACATACCAAAACTACATCATATTTGCAATTGAATCGTCTGAACAAAACCATACAAAACCAAAATTGCCTCGATAGAAAAGAACCGCCAAAACATGTCTTTTTTTTACTCAATTTCAATAGTGTGAGGTTCCCGTGCATATAAATTAAGTAAAAGTTGAGTGTATAATAGCTTTTCACATTACCTAATGAAAGTACTAGCGGGGTATTTTTATGTAGTCCCTTTTCAGACTTATTGAGGTGAAACGTATTTGGCGTATAGGCCTTTTTTATTTAGCGCGATACCCTTTCTCCCGTCGCGTGTTTCGTGCGGTTCTGTATATCTTCTGTTGCCGTTCGCGGGCGGAGTCAGTCGCAATCGCTCCGCTGAGACGAGAGGACTACGTTCTGTGCTCTCACGACAGCACGATGAACATAATTATTTCAATAATATTGTGACCCAGTATATTCGTCCAGTGAATGAACGTATCATTACATTCCAGTAGATATTTTGCTACATTTTGTAATAACATATTTAAAAGTCGACCTTAACATGTAGATCTTAAAGTTCAAAATACAACTATAAGATTACGCAGCGATCGGCCGCATTCTTAGAATAATTTGTGCAGTACATGCAAAACTAGACGAACATTTTTCTGTCGATCGTGTATTTACTTTATGAAATATTATCACTATCACTATCACTACATAGTATAAAACAAAGTCGCTTCCCGCTGTCTGTCCCTATGTATGCTTAGATCTTTAAAACTACGCAACGGATTTTGATGCGGTTTTTTTTTTAATAGATAGAGTGATTCAAGAAGAAGGTTTATATGTATAATATAGTATCCGTGCGAAGCCGGAGCGGATCGCTAGTTGAGAATAAATCCGGTTATGTTCAAAATCGATGTCTGAGAGGTCTAAATACGAATTCATAGTCAGAAATATTTCAAAAAGTGGTCGCATTATTTAAATTTTTTGAAACATTCGTTGTAAATTAATATGCGACTTTTTTTAAAGAACAACATACATTGGCAGGCTTCTCGAGGGTGAAGATTCTAGAAATGATGTCCATTTTGAATTCCAAGATGGCGGACATTGCTTTTCGAATTTAAACTTTCGTGAGACGTGTTGAAACAGTACTAATAATTACACGGTTCAACTCACGTATTAAACGTCACTGCGGGCGACATGTTTCGAACTCTTCGGGAGTTCTTATTCAGGATTGAGTGTTTTCGCGGCGGTGTCGCTTGAATCACGACAAGATTCAAGCGACACCGCCGCGAAAACACTAATTATTGACATTGTTTTTCTTTAAAGTCATCACGGGTGACGCCTTTAGATTCCAACAATAGGGGCGTAGACACTAAATAAAATAATGTGATATTTTCTCGAAGAAGGATAAAAAATTTAGTCAAATGGAGAAAAAATCAACGCAAAAGGTTAAATAATCACGAAGTTATAAGTGTCCAAAGTTTTAAGAAGGGATGTGTTCTGTCCCTTTTTCGCAAAACGCAACTTCATATGAAACGATGACGCTGGAAGAATGTGACGTCACACACCGTTTGCGTTTTCTCTCTCTAACAAGCAATATTAAAACGGTTGTAGCTTCGTAATTCTTTGAGATATCTGAATGGGATTTTCGTCACTAGGTATGCATATTTTTTTGCCTTCTTTCTTTTTAGTAATAATAATTTTCGAGTCTGCACCCGAATTATTGCCTGCGAAGTTGGACATTTTTATATTAAAAAAAGTGAACACAATTTTGCAGTTTTTCTTTAATACGAGTATGTTCAAAATTGATAACTAAAGGGCCAAAGCGTCTCCATTGTCTCCAAGTACGAATCCGAGATCAGACCCCGTATCATGGTCGGCCTTATCACTCGATAAGTGACAAGATAGGGGCATCGTCTCGTTCTATCAAACGGTGTCAGCCAGTGACGGACGCTCTATCCTGTCACTTATCGCGTGATAAGGCCGACCATGACACGGGGTCAGAATTGAAAAATTTGGCAGCCACACAGTGGCCTGAAAATCTGGCTTTCATAAACATGATCGAAGTTTTCATAATAAATTACAGTTTTTTTTTAATGCTACTAATAAATTCACGTATTAAATGACGCGACAGGCGATATGTTTCGAACTCTTCGGGAGTTCTTCTTCAGGATTAGTGTTTTCGATGTTTGTTTTGAAGAAGAACTCCCGAAGAGTTCGAAACCTGTCGCCTGCCGTGACATTTAATACGTTAATTTTTTAACCGTGGATTTATTAGTAGTATTTTAGATATGTCTCACAAGTTTAAATTCGATTATAGCTGTTTTTTTGCTTTAGCCTTTTACGAGACATTATTATGCTAAATTACAACCCTTACGTGATTTAGTAAAAAAACGGAAGGTCATATTTCAGTTATAGCTCTCGAAACTCTGACTTACTAGCGAAAATTATATCTTCAAATATAGGTACTTACAGATTTTGTCTTTCTTTCCACTTATTATAATTATCTATAGGTATTCATCATGTTTCATCTGACTGTCGGGGCATATACTATGCGAGAAGGAGCGGGGCAGCAATAGACGCATCAGCACGGCAGGTACGGGGCGCGCGGGTGATTTCTGATTTTTCCCTGGCGGTACGCCCCCTCTTAAACTAAAAGTTGCACATTTGAGTGAAAACACCCTCTAGGGTTCTGCAGGTCACCGAGCAACTAGTTATTAGATTTAGATTTATTTATTTCGAGATAAAAATTACAATATAGATTCGCATACAATATCAAAATTATAAGAATCCTTATCATGATCGTCAATAATAAGAAATAAAAATTAAATAATATTCAAAATGTCAATACAGAAAGTGGAAATAGTATCTCCGATTACGGATTGTCATTTAACAACTAGTGGATAATTAATTTTAAACAAAAATAAACAATGTCAATTTACACGTATTACGATTACACAGTAGAAATACAATATATTCTGTTACTAGATACCCAGTAATACCACCACCTTACTTAAAAGCATGATGGACACTTTGCCAGTGTAAGTCAAAATCGAATCACAATAGATCAGCGATGGTCGCAGTGATATAAGGGCTCTCTAGTCCGGAAGCCACTACCAGAATAATAAGTCAAAATCTATATCAAAATCTAAAAGTATCTAGTCTTTCTTGGTGCTGACAACATATAGCACACAACATAATAGGTGGAATTGCCGTTGAAAGGTTGTTATGTTTAAAACGGATTCATCTTTATAATATACTCACTCATACTAATCTTGTTTCAGAATAACATCACCTCAGAAAATACTCTCCGAAGCTTTAAGTAACTTTCAAAATTCAGACGACCAAGTTACACTAGAAGTGAATGGCCAGAACATGCTTCTACGTAACTACATTGACACTGTTGGTGACCTCACCAAAGTGATTCGGACTCAAGTCATGTTGAAACCTGCAGAATTTGACAGTTACACTATAGGAACAGACACAATGATAACATTTACATTAAAAGAGTTTAAAGCGCTGTTAGCATTTGCGGAAGCGTTAAATCTGCCGATCCAAATACATTTTGAGACAACAGGGCGCCCCGTTGTGTTCATAGTACACAATAGCTCCACATTTGAGGCGCACTTTGTCCTGGCCACATCCAAAGCAGACAGCGGGTCCCAGAACACCACTCAGAACACAACACGAACGGAGCGAACCAAGAGGAAAGATGCAAATACTAGTCGTGGATCAGCGAGGAAAAAACCTAATTTAAATACAGACATATCCAAATGTTTAGAGGAAGATTCACATCTTTTCAATTTCATTGACATACCTGAAGAGCCCGCAGAAGTAAACACTGAGGCTGTGGCAAAAGAAAATAGCATAAACAACAATCGGCTCGATGATATGGACTGTGATGTTATACCGCCCTCACCCACAGCCGTGGCGTTAGTGCGGAAAGTATTTAAAAGGTGTTTTGAACAAACTATTGATTTAACTTCCTTACAAGGCACTGTGTTAGCCGAGGACTCGGATCCTGAGTCTTGACTGTGATTTACCTGTTATATGTTAAGTTGTTATAAACTTGTAATAAATTATCTTCTTTATAAAGTGTTTGTTGGAAAGCAGTTCTGACCCTATATTGAATTTGAACAAAATCAGGCCAAATAACATTAACAATTACACGGTTCAACTCACGTATTCAATGTCACTACGGGCGACATGTTTCGCCCGTAGTGACATTGAATACGTGAGTTGAACCGTGTAATTACACATGCGTGTCAGTGAGACATGTTGAAATAATACTAATATTATTTCAACATGTCTCACGAAAGTTTAAATTCGAAAAAGCAGAAAATGGTGGTGACTTGCGTCCATGCTTGGCTGCTATTGAAAGAAGTTACCCTCAAAGAATCAAGTAATCATCATATCATTTTTTGAAGGAAAGCTCGGCCGAAGCAGCGCGCACTTAATGTTGACATGTTCATTAGAACTTGGGTACTGCCAGGAACTGGAGCACCCTGTCGTTCGTAGGCGCCTTTCTGGACTTAGCGGAAAACCACGGCATCGGCTAAGAAAATGTCAGTCAATGTGTTAGCTAGAGATGGCGCTGTGGCGAAAAAAATTGTCCCCTAGGTACAGTTAGTAGCAGCCAAATATATCGTAACACATCCTTACTCTTACAGTAATGAAGACGTGTAGGTACAGTCGAGTGTAAAAGTATGTGTGCATACAACTTACTCATAAATATGTCCCATCGCTCTTATGTCGGCGGATTAAGGCCGACATATTCATGAGAGAATTAGATACTGCCGCTTTACAGATGACTGCAAAACCTAAGCAGCGAAAAAAGGGGTGCAGGACCCGTGTGATGACATTCGCAAGGATCTGCCACATACGACTCAAAAGAAGCCGCGACGCGACAAGGTGGAGGAAAAGAAGAAGCCTACTTGTCGGAATCTGTGCGGTACCGCACCGACTGGACCAAATCACCTGCTGCGTCCTGCTACACCTTCGCCGCAGCTGTACGTGTCCCGGGTGCACTACACTACGAAGGCAGAGGAAGTAGTGGAGTATATGCGCGTGAAGACAGGATTCATCCTGAGGGTCGTGAGGTTGGAGTCTCGCCATGACGTGAATTTTAATTCCTTTGTGGTCAAGAGTTCCGACGTTTTCGCGGTGGGTTACCCGACTCCACCAAATTACGCAACACGTCGCAGTAATTGTGTGTTTTGTTATTAATAAGTTTATATTGATATGTATGTTAGTGTTTAAGGTATTTGTAATATGGGCCTTGTTGCCTGATTTAAATAAATAAAATAACATATTTTTGCACTCGACTGTACCGAAATATTTGGCTGCTGCTAACTATATGGTGCTAACTGTACTTCAATTTTTTGTTTTATCCTCTCAAATTTGGTCACAACGGAAAACCCGCATTACGCCGAGTTGTAATCGTTTCGTGACAAATATGTATATGTCTCTACAATTTGTTGTTTCTTGTCACAAATAAATATTTCCTGTCTTTCAAATCTTCAGATTACTCAAAATCTCTCATATTTTTAATTTCCAGCACGGCTATCACGAGACGGCGCGCGAGCTCTCGATTTTTCTCGCACTATCTCTCTCTTATTAGAACAAGAGGTATAGTGCGAGAAAAATCGAGAGTATGTCGCGGCAGTTTCATCTGTCTGTCTTCTCAGCCAAATATAAAGTAAAGTAAAAGTATTTTACTACTTACGTTATTTCGCGGAGTTGGCATGAGACAACTTTTGATCGATGTACTGGCAGCCCGCGTATTGCTGCGGACGCACGCAAACCCGCAAGATAAAATTTAGCCTAGAACCAACCAGAAAGTCCACTCTACACGCAGGTGAAATAATTTTTGAAATCGGATAAGCGTTTCTGGAAATTACCCATAAGAGCCTTATCACACTTGCGATTTGCGAGCGTATTTTCTATACAATTATCAGTCGCGGCGTACACGCTGCGTCAACGCCTTCATACAAAATACGCTTGCAAATCGCAAGTGTGATAAGGCTCTTACATACAAACTTACATTTTACTACGCTACTTTCTTTTAGTTGAGATGAAGATTATATCCTGCTAGGATCAACGGTTGTCTTTAAAATATTCATGCTCTTGTTGATAATCTAGTGTCGGCCAAGGTGTTAAATGAAATGTCGAAATTTTACTGCATTAATATTTTATAGTAAAAAATATACATACACAGGTAAAAATATTCTACACACGTTCCAAGCGGTATGCAAGGTATTGCCAATTTCCACCTCTCAAAAGTCACCAAAATAAAACCAAATCTAGGCCGGCATTACACAAGTCGATACGGCGAGGTAGGCTGTACCCAACTCGACCAAGCAACTGCCGCTGTTTCCATAATACCGCTTCTTCAACTACCAAATTCTCAATATACCAGACTGTAGAAAACAATACTTGTGAAACTATAATTATATTTAAATCTGGTGTATTGAAAATGTGACGAGTCTTAAAAAAATGTACTGTGGGAATGTGCAGCTTGTATAACAGAAACTGTGTAATCCCGGCCTTATCTAATTTTAAACACATCAGCAATCGGTAGAACTCAATAGCAATGAAAACAGATACATTTCGTATAAATTTATCGCACGAATTGACCTGTTTTCAATGCCCTCGAGTTGTTTTGACTTATAACTACACACAACTTGGGTGACTATATTCTTAACGCTCAATTATTTATGAGGCGACCAAATGACTGAACTTGGGAGCGCTGATGTGACCTCCTTCAAGTGTGTGACTGAGAAATTCCCAAATGCAATTAATATGACTACTAATAATTTGTACCCGCACTTTACCTTGACAAGAATTACTTGAACATTTAGGTTGCATTTCATGCACATAATGTATGATACATAGATAACCCATTGATGGTATTGGTACAATCTTTCAGTGGATATAACAAATTTATGCTCATTTAAAAACAAGGCAAAATCAATACTTTATACATTTGGTAATTTTACAGTATTTCTTTAGAGAAAAAAAATATAAATAGGTATTAAATTTACCACTAAAATAAGCATCAGCTATATCGATTGCCTAAATTCATTTGCTGGCAGGACTAAGTATAATATAAAGATAAAATTGAAATATCGAAGTTAGCTTTTGCATTTTTTTTATATTTCGGTTTTGATAAAATGCTACAGGTTCCATTACAGTGGTCTATGATCTTATGCGAGATAACACAACACAATAAATAAACGTTGTCAAATCACTTCTCATTTGGTTCTACTATACAGAGATCAACAAAGTACATGGAAGTAAAAGAACAAAATGCAGATTTGTTTTTCTATCAAAAATTACAATACACATTTTATTATCATAATAATAGCTAGCTAACATGTCTTAAAAAAGATGAAAAAGACTTCAAATTCTATTTAAATTTATTATTTGATGTGGCAACTTTACCGTAATTACAATACCATTTAATTACAATAAGTATTTATTTAAATCAATTTCAATATTGTCTCTGGCCCGGATGGGGGGTGGGCGCATTGTCTAAGTGCATCACCAAACACTCACTATCCAACTAAATCAATGAAAAAGGGCACTGTTATTTAGGAACAATCCTCTTGACTCTTTCTTACACACTGTGCTACTTTCCTTTTAAACTCCGAATATGATTCTCTCCATTCCTTCTGTAAAGAGAAGCAGAATGAGCGCGATTCTACTGGTGTGGTCTGTGGTGGCCTGTGGTCAGTCCTGCGGTTACTCTACTGTCATGTGGCCCTTTTCCAACATACAGTATGCCAGCTACTACTGCCCATCCAATCCTAAAAGCAATCTTCTTGACTTTTCCTAACACATCTGGCAACTTTCTTTTTGAAATCCGAATATCGATCTCTCCATTCTTTCTGTAAGTGGCAAACACGGAAAATTAAAAAATATATACATACGTTTTGTGGTTTGGGGTCATGCACATAAATAAAGTTACCATATGAAATCTAAATTATGATTATTCATGCTTGAAGAAATGGATGCTCTTTGATCACCGTGGTTCGCAAGTCTGAATGAGCTTTCCTCATTCACCTAGGCTACAACCAGGCTATAGATAGGTCCATTCCAGAGATACTAATAGTAATCTGGTTTACATTTCCGCTTACCGCTTCTTACGAAAATACACAAGTGGCTGTGATATTAAAACTGGTTTCAGAAATTTGCAGGAATATTTTCGAAATTTCGAATAAGTATACCTTGCTAAGCTCCTTCAATATCAAAAGAGACTGATTCTAATAAAGGCAACAAGTGGTGCAACATAGAAAACCACCACACATTAAACTATTAAGCCGCATTAATATTATTGTTATATATTATTAATCCCTCTAAAGGATCAATGTAACAACATAAGTCCTTAAATTTTTTGAATAATATAAAAACATAACATTTATTTTATATATATATATAAACACTACATACTAACTATGCCCAGCGCCTATAGCATGATACGTTTTATCGTTATGTTTACGTGAAGTTTCAGTACATCTGGGTCGTAAAACTTGGTGATAAAACCAATCGTGTTAGCTGGACAGCTGTATCAATATAATTGCACTAAAAAAAAAGCCCAAATGGTGTCTTTTCAAAGAAAGACTGGAGAATTATGCTGATTCTATATATAATTCTGTTCTGTAGATACTTCACTTTGGTCTTAATAACTTGGCCTGTCTAATGATCAAAAAGTCCCACCCCAAAGACCAAAACACAAAGGAAAATAGAAAACATAGGACAAGCAGAATGACCCAACAATCGAACCCTTATAACCAACATTTACTCTCTCCTCCATCATAGCATCTGACATAACTATCCTCATATTAAGTTTAATTTTATTGTTATTTTATATATATATCATTATTTTATATATAATTAAACAATATGTACACGCAAGCAGCAGACAAAACCCAGCAGGATTTAACTGCCACTGCATTTATTGTGCTTAAATCTTTATGTTGTTGGCCTAACCTAACCCGCCATGGAATTTATCATATAAATCAGAGATCTGTAGCTCCATCATGGATCAGGGTGATTTTTTACAATAATACCAATGATAAAAACTTGACATGTCTGCACTGCACTATTAATAAATTCGTTCATCTTTATCTGCGTCTTTAACATTTCTGATTGGGATCATCATTTATGTTAACTTTTAAGAAAAGCCGCATCCAGATCATAAAAAGTCTTCCACCTCACCAAACGAGAACAAAGAACAGAAGAAAGTAGCTAAATCGAAACAGCTGCTGAAGGAAACTAGCTCATTAAGAAAGACTAAGAATGTGACCACAGAAATGAAGACCGTCGAAGAAAGCCTAAAAGTGGACGCACAAAAACCACAAAAATCACAGACGCTTAACCCACTTCCGTACAGATCGATAATGACCAACCCTACCCCATCTCCGTGCATCGAGACCCTACTGCCAACTGAATGCACCGACGAAGGGCAACCAAGACAAGAACAAGAAGGTACCAGCCCACGTCAAGTACTATCGACTCTAAACGACCCCATCACATCATCGCGTATTGAGATTCCAGCGCCAGCTGCGTGCATCGAGAGAAAAAAACAAAGCCAAGAACATGAAAGTACCAGTCCACGTCAAGTAATATCGATGGATCAAAGTGTAGGGGAAAAGAATAGTTGTCATATTAAGGACGGCAATTATAAAAAAATGCTAATATTAAGCGATGAGTATGGAAAATCCTTGGCCGGATTTATAAAAGACCAGTGTACTAAATATTCATCGATCACTTCAATATGTAAACCAAATGCTCAACTAAAGGAAATTGCTGCAAATATTAGTAACCTCACGCAACATATGAATGAAGGCGACGATGTGATAATTATTGCATCAAATGTAAAAAATTATAGATTATCTTATATTGTTAACGCTATAAACCACTGTAACTATAAGCGACTGAAACTCCAACTGACTACACTACCGTATAGTAATAAGATAGGGATTAATAATAAGATTTACGAAATCAATAGCATGGTACAAAGACTCGTCCTAAGATCAAGGGGCGTATCACTTATAGATATAAATAAATATAGAAACAAATACTTTAATGGTATAAAAGGGACATCTGTTAATTTCAAACAATTTCTGTATGCAAAAATTATACACAATTCGCACCAAGAGTTCACCCATAAACATGGCAATCTCATTTACCTAACAGCTGATACTTCAATAAAAACAATACCAGATGCTGCTGAGAAAACAGATGCAGAACCTAAACTCTCTTTTTTAGACCATGCTCCACGGGACCGGAACCAAAAATAGGTACACTCAAACTAAATGTCCTCCACCAAAACTGTCGAAGCATTAGAAACAAATTGTTAACCATCCGTAGCCTAGTTAATCAACATTGTCCTGATGTAATTGTAATTTCGGAGTCTTGGCTAGGTCTTAATGATATGGATTGTATAAATATTACGCCGGGTTATATACATGCGAATAATTTTGTGCGAAAAGAACGTATACACGGTGGTGTCTCAATTTTTATTATTAAAGACCTGAAATATGTAAACTGTAAAAATATTGACATGTTAGCTATAGAATACCATTGTGAAATATGTGCAATAGAAATAGAACTAGACCCTAAGAATCTAGTAATAGTTGGTTTATATAGAACTGGACTGGGAGACTACAACAAAATGTTGGAGACTTTAGAAAAGTTATTTGACTTGCTGAGTAGTGATTATAATAAGTGTTCAATTATAATCATGGGGGACTGGAATATCGATTTTAGCTTAGACTCGGTTAATAAAAGAACCCTGGTAGACTTAATGGCTTCCTACAATCTACGAAATATCATTGACTTCCCTACAAGAGTAGACGGTAATTCTAAGACCTCAATTGACTGTCTGATCACAAATATCCACAATGCTATATTGGACGTAAAACCGCTGATAACAGATATATCTGATCATGATGCTCAACTAGTGCAACTCCAAATAAATAAAAATTGTAAACCTGAATACGTATATATTGAAAGTCGTAAACAGAGTACAGAAAACGTCAACAGCTTCTGTGAGTCAATGCTAGCTTATGATTGGGACCAAATATTTAACTCATATAACCCAACTACGTTTGATACCTTTATGAGAAAAATCCTCTATAACATGAACCTTCACATGCCTAAGAGTACTACTAAAAAGAAATACTCCAATTTTTCCAAGTACTTTCCGAAAGATCTGGTTAAATTCCAACAGGATATCAATGACTTACACCTACTTCGTAGACAGTTTCCACAAATTGACATTGACGAAATTCTACGCCACAAAAAGCAAGTGATGCAGGACTTGTTAGTAAACTTAAGGAAAAAACATACTGAAAGCCGTCTCGAACAGTCAAGAAATCCCAAACGTGAGATATGGAAAATAATTAAGGAAGAGACTAATAATAACACCCAAGAGCATAACTGGAATCTCAAAGACCAGCATTCGAAAACGCCTATCCACTATACCGAAATACCAGATCACATAAATAGATTCTTAGTAAAAATAGGGAACGATCTTGCCACTAACAATATGCCGGATGTGGACCAAGCTGTAGCGCAAGTGACTGTCAATAACTCGGACACTCAAACTTTGTTTACATTCTCTCAAATAAACCCCGTGTACTTACTAAAACTAGCAAAAAACAAGATATCAAAATCGCAGACTAAAGATATATATGACATTTCAGGAAAATTCCTTTTTGACATGATGACTTTTCTATCAGACCACTTGACATATCTAATAAATAATATTCTAATTTCAAATGTATACCCACATGCTCTAAAGAAAACTCGTCTGTGTCCAATATATAAAGGAAAAGGTGATAAAACAGATGTAGGAAACTTTAGACCAATAACAATAGTTCCTACAGTATCAAAACTTATTGAATCCATAATGTCAAGTGATATTCTTAGGTACATTGAGAACAGTAATGCCTTGTCAGATGCACAGTATGCTTACAGACCCGGGCGCTCTACAACCGCGGCTACCCAAAGATTTATGGAAAATGTAATAATGTCCCTAGAAAACAAACAAAAAGTAGTTGGAATCTTCCTAGATTTATCAAAAGCCTTTGATTCTGTGGACCACACTCTGCTTTTGGCAAAACTCCATCAATACGGAATAAAAGGTCAGAGTGCTGAATTATTACAATCTTTTCTATCAAACAGAGAACAAACGGTGGAAATTAAAGTAAACGGAAAGCATTATAGGTCTAAGCCACAATTAATAAATATAGGAGTTCCACAAGGTTCTTCATTAGGAAACATATTATTCTCTATATTTTTAAATGACATTACAGAACTAGACATAGATGGTGAAATAATTTTATATGCAGATGACACGACAATAATCATCAACGACGAATCTGAAAATAAATTAGTTGATAAGATAACCAGAACTCTACTTGCATTAGAAAAGTGGTTTAAAATGAATGGACTTAAATTAAATTCAGAAAAGACTAACATTGTTAAATTTAATACGCAAAACAAAGTGACTGATAAGTTAGATGTAATCCTTCCAGACGGCGCAATTATTCAAAGTGTACAGCATGTAAAATTACTGGGATTTCATTTGGATCCAACATTCTCATGGAAAACACACATAAATTCGGTATGTGGAAAGATAGCAAAAGGAGTATATATCCTCAAACAATTAAAGCCAATCGTTTCGAGCGACCACCTTAAAGAAGCATATTATGCATATATACATTCAATCCTCTCTTATGGAATACTGTTGTGGGGAAACTCCACAGATTTCGAACGTGTGCTCAAAATGCAAAAACGTGCAATACGAGTTCTGGCTAATGCACGTTACAGAGATAGTTGCAGAGAACATTTTAAAAACCTAGAGGTCCTAACATCTGTGTCGACATACATTCTAGAGATAGCCTTATATGTGAGAAACAATCCGAGCGAGTTTGTACGAAACGGTGATGTGAATAAACGCCCTACACGATATCCAGATAACCTAAAGCAAAGTAAATGTAGGTTAGCCATGACAAAAAAATGTCCTAAGATAATGGCAGAAAAACTGTACAATAAGCTGCCAGCAGAAATCAAATCTGAACATAACATTTATACTTTTCGTAATAAAGTCAAAACTCTATTACTCAGTAAGACATTGTACCATATTAAAGAATATTTGAATAATGATTATGGATAGCGAAATTATAATTGTATTGACTCTATTTAATGAACCTTATTGTAATCTAGTTTAGTTATTGACGATCTCAGTATGTGCTCATGTTTTTATTATAAGTTTTTGTAATTGAAAATAATGTAACACTAATTGAGAAATAAATGAATCTAAATCTAAATCATGAATTTCTTCGAGTTTTCAGGACGTGACCAAGAATTGCAGTAAGTGGCGATCACATTAGAAGAGCAATGGTTGCAGTGATGCAAGTACGCTCGCAGCCCGGAAGCCACTACCAGAATAATAATAACTTTTAAGAGTAACCCCCCCGTTTCCACTATGTCGTCTGTCAGGACGATTTTTTATCGCGTGTCGTCGGCCTCATACAAATTGGTGTCCTACAAGTGTGAACAGCTTCATATAAAATGTTCTGCCACTACGACACACGATAAAAAATCGTCCCGACTGACGACATAGTGGGAACGGGGGGTAAGATGGTGGAAAATGTAAAGTGATTTAAAAAATACTCACCGCAGCATCTACATTAGCTGGGCTTTCATCGTTAGGGTCGGCAAGCATCGAGATGACGCTGATCAGGATCGTCTCCACCGTGTGCACCGGCAACCACCGCTCTGACGCCTTCTCGTAGCCCCACTTATCATCTCCGGGCTCATGCAGTATTGATATGCAGACGTCACCATTCTTTTCAACTGAAATTTAAGTTGATAATATATAGGTTACTGTGAACAAAATTGACTCTGTATTTCCTCTTAATTGTCCTTTTAATTGTGAACACAATACATTAAACTCTTGTGATTTAATTGCTGTTGCCAGCTTTATGAGGAAAACTGCATACATCTGTGAAGAAATTCAAAGATTTAAGCAAAGTGACCAATCCAGACAGTGATTGGACCAGAGAGAATAGTGTATTTCCTTTCAATGATGAGAAGAGGCCTGCACCCAGCAGGACATATTTAGGCTGAACCCTTCATATAACACAGCACTGATCAGTGTTATCAAACATTGATTATGTGGCCGTAACATAAAATGTCTAATTCTTCTCTACTCAAAGCATCTGATATGTTCATTAAGCTTGCAGAATATCCCACTTCATGGCCAGTACAAAATAAATTTGGTACACATCACTTTTTATCAGCATTCCACTGATATAAATAAAATCTGCGATCACTCTGATATTTCTTAGCATATTTCATGAATTTCATGTATAACCATGAAATACATTAATAGTTATTTACGATACAAGTGCCGAAAATAGGAAATTCGCGACGAGTGGTGATAAATTAAAACACGACCGAAGGGAGTGTTTTAAATCGACACGAGTTGCGAATTACCTATTCGCACGTGTATCGTACAACGTTTTACTGTACATATGGCTCTTTAAAGTTTCGACATATGCACGAAAAGTGCTCTTTTCCGCACTAGTGCGGGAAAGTAGCACCATATGTACTGTAAATAAATTAATACATGTAACCAACCCCTTTGTGCATTAGTGAAGATAAACATCACTTGTCACTGTGGAAAATTAATATTCTACTACTTTGATTTGAAACTAATTAAAATGGGTACATAAAAATATGAACATACTAGTTTCTGCCCGCGACTCCGTCCGCGTGGAACTCGTTTATATCGTAGCTCCATACAAACTTTCACCCCCCACTTCATTCCCTTGGGGGATGATTTCCGGGATAAAAACTATCCTATGTCCTTCCCCAGGACTCAAACTATCTCTATGCCAAATTTCATCCAAAATGGGTTCAGCGGTTTAAGCGTGAAGAGGTAACAGACAGACAGACGGACAGACAGACAGACAGACAGACACACAGACAGACAGACAGACAGACACACTTTCGCATTTATAATATTATAGTATGGAAGCATGGATAGTATGGATGTTAATTCCATACTAGTTTTCAGTCACAATCTTTATCAGTAATTTTAAGTCGATTTTCACTACAAGATTCCCAAAAATCATGAAATTATTAGATTAGGTACTTACATCAATTACATACTTAACTACAAGAGAACTTATCACTGAACCTATGAGTCCACTGCAATGTTGTGATTGTGATCTATACAATTAATACAATCAGGCCTGTCTGTTCAATCAGCCACTCCATGCCAATGGGCCACATTTAATGGGCCATGTTAGCTCCTATCCAGTCCTCTAAATAACTGTCCAAGCTAGTGCCCCATTATCCCAGTGTGCTCCCACCAAATGAATTACATAAATATACTCAATAATTACCCAGTCACATCTGTTTGATAAGCTCATAAATAAATAATAAATAAATATTAGGGGACAATCTTACACAAATCGACCTAGTCCCATAGTAAGCTCATTAAGGCTTGTGTTATGGGTACTAGACGACGATATATATAATAGATATAAATACTTAAATACATAGAAAACTTCCATGACTCAGAAACAAATATTTATGCTCATCACACAAATAATTGCCCTTACCGGGATTCGAACCCAGGACCTTCAGCTTCATAGGCAGCGTCACTACCCACTAGGCTAACCGGTCGTCATATGACTAATAAATAGGTATAATCAGGATTTGGAGGCACTGAGGCAACAGCCCCGCCTACCCTCCCCTAAATTCAGCCATACCATCAATAAATATTTATACTTACTATTTGGGTGCCATATTTCAGTAACAAATTTCATCCGTGGCGGCCTCAGAGGATATTCCTTTGGAAAATGTAAGTGTGCTTTGAAGAAACCACCCTCACTGAAAATAATAGTTATGTCCATTACAAATAGCACTATAATAATACTACTAAACGTAATTTTAGGACTTTTAGGTTCAATAACGAGCATTTCATGTCAGGCTATTACAGCTAATGATCACTTGTTTTAGTAGGTTAACCAATAGAATACAATACTTGTTACTTACTATAAGGTGTCCGGAGGACCAATGATAAGAACTTCCCATCTAAATATGTCATTGTCGTCTATCAATCCAGCAGAAAAACCTTCCACCGGATTTTTGTTCAGTTCTGAAAACAAAAGTCAATAGAATGATAGTGCAGTTTCTTAATTATTTTATCTGTAATACCCAAACTAATGAAAATTCTTTGTCTTACTAACAGCGCGTACGATAAGAGAATAGGTGAGATCGTCAGTGAACGAGGACTAAATATAAAAACAGTGAAAATGTTCCTCATACTGGCACTGCACGTCACTCATTCAATACGACGGATATTGATTTTTAATGTAAACTGTATTCTCGCTAAAAATAATCGAGAAAACAATGACAAATACCACGTTGTAAACACATACGTTCACATCGTGGTGATTTATCCCACGAAGATTCTCAAAATTCGACCCACGGAGGTCAATGAATGTACGAATATGTCGTATGACGCTCAGGCTAGTGTGCTGCAAAAAATAGCCTCTTCAATTATTTGTAACACATACCTGCTAGCTGCTTTTTTAACAAAAGCGATGACTGTGGCTCTGACATTAATTACAATTGCGAAATTTACCCAGGCGACACGAAATAAAATGATTTTTCACAAAAGATGGCTGGCTGAGTTTTGGGCAGGTTGTGAAACATATGAGTTGCTTGTTTCCGGTAAAATTAGTCTTGTAATGTTGCCATCGAAAAAAAGTTATTTGCAAGCGTGGATATAGGAAAAGTGTTGAAATTTCTAAACTGTTTTTTATATTATGCTTTCCTGCAAAATTTGCATGTTGAATAGGCTATTCATAGTAAATCAGTTTTTCATATATGAGATTGCAATAATGTATACAGTGAGTGACATATGCACCAACATTGCGATAAAAATATTTTCTGTCTGCTGGCAAAATTACGAGTTTTTGATGCCGGTACCACACTGCGCTATTCGGTTTATGCGCTTGTATTCGACGCAGTGTGGACGGTTTATTCGCACGCATAACGCATAAGCGCAAATAGCGAATACGCGTAGGGAGAGTGGGTATAACTGTGGATACCTACATTTTGACCTAGAATTTGAATCCATCGTTTTGTAACACTATCAGGGTACTCATAAAACAGATGACAAACATTTAAACAGCCATAGATTTTGGTAAAAAGTATTTTTTTTTCTAAATAAATGGGAAATTATCCACTGTTACCCATGCATGGGTTAGACTGGATAAGCCCATGGGGTACAGTGAACCCCATGGGTCACAGTGATTTTTTGCAGGATTTATTAAGAAAAACTTAATTAACAAACATTATTAATTAGGTAGTCATTTTGTTTCTTAGGATCTGTTTTAGTAATTAACAGTAGAACGGGGTTACTACTACATCTAATCAACAATTATTATATTAACTTGTAGATCAAGAATTACGTAATGTTTCATACAAAAATATTAGGTATTTATTAAGGTAATCCAGTCTCATAATTACTAATAGTAAGTATTAATAGAACGGAGTGTCCGAAACTAACTATTCAATGATAATTATGTTAACTTGGAGATCAAAGACTGGAAACATACAAACACACTATTTTTCTTCATCACCGGAAAATATTCTATTAACCGCGTAGTTTGGTGTTAATCTTATGCCGGCTGTACACATTGGGCCAACGTTGGCGCGTGAGCAGGATGCAGCTATGCAAACGCATGAGAACAAAATATAATAAAATATAAATATTTTTTTCATTATTTTGGTTCTATAAAAAAATAAGTATTGAAGTAACATGTAGTCCAGATGTGATTTCACGTAGTCTTGTTCATAGTAATAGGATTTATACAGTTACATATTGTAATTTTGATAAAAATAATGCATGAAAAATATATAATATATAAATATAAATCAGCCTATATACATCCCACTGCTGGGCACAGGCCTCCTCTCATGGATGAGAGGGAACGGGCAGTAGTGCCCACGCTGGCCCAGTGCGGGTTGGGGTTAAAATATATAAAAAAAAAAATGCTCCATTATATTCAAGATAAATCATACAAAAAAAGACAATGCATGCTCCATTTGTGTTTCTTGATCTAGCTAAAGCCTTCGACACAGTTTCAATACCCATTCTCATAAAAAAACTTGAACACAGTTTCAATACCCATTCTCATAAAAAAACTTGAACACAGTTTCAATACCCATTCTCATAAAAAAACTTGAACACTGCGGCATACGGGGACTACCACTAAAGTGGTTCCATAGCTACCTCACAGGCAGACACCAAAGCCTAAGAATAGGTGAGCACAGGAGTACAGAAATATCTAATGATTTTGGGGTTCCTCAGGGTAGTGTCCTCTGGCCTACCCTGTTTGTGATTTACATGAACGACATCTTCACAGTCCGACATGGACGGCCGATCTAATTTGTTACGCAGATGACACCGCCGCGCTCTTTTATGGTGACTCGTGGAGTGATGCTCTGAATAAAGCTGAAGATGGCATGAATAGTATTAAAAAATGGCTTGACAATAAGCTTCTTACGCTAAACCTCAAAAAAACAAAATACATTTGCTTTCATAAAACTAAAGCTTCTGAACCTAAGGACCTTCCCAAGTTAATCATTAATTCGTGTTTGAATTCCGCAAAGTCCGCTGAAGCTATAGAACGAACCAACTGTATAAAATACCTTGGAATAGACTTGGATCAGCACGTTTCTTTTAAACCACACATTCTTTCTCTATCTCAACGTGTGAGGAAACTTATATACGTGATGAGACTACTCCGCAACTCTGCCGACAAGCGTGTCTCGCAGCTGGTCTATGTTTCGCTTTGTGAGTTCATTTTGGGATACTGCATTTCTGCATGGGGAGGGGCGGGTTCTTCATTCATGATTGATCTTGAGAGGGCCCAGAGATCTGTCTTGAAGGTAATGTGCAAGAAGCCTTTTCAATACCCAACACATAAACTGTATGCAGAAACTAAGATACTCACGGTTCGACAACTCTTCATAAGTAGGGCTGTTACAATAATGCATCAACAAACGTTAAATTCCCCTGATTATGAGCTACGCAAAAATAAAAGAATATTGAGTGCTCCAAAAATGTCTGTAAAAACAGCCTTTGCCCAGCGATTGCCCCAATTCCTACACCCATATGTGTATAACAAAATAATGAAAAGGTTCAATAGCCAAGAGCTGACAGTAAAACAGCTTCACACTAAATTAAAAAATTGGTTGCTCACTCTATCATACAGGGAAACAGAAGACATTCTAAGAACTGTGCATTAGCTGGACACACACACACGCACGCACACACACATACTAACATACACTCTGTTAACCTAAGTATAATTTTACTTTATTTCTTTAGATCCCTTATTTACTTATTAACTTACACTAACCATAAAATTCAATAAAATAATAATAATAATAATAATCTCTTTGCTGCACAGTGTACTACTACTTATACTATTGTAAGAATCTGTTGATGTTTAACTTCTTTTGCAACGACTTTTCGGTTCTCACGACACAGGCTCGACCTAGTGTGAGGACCACTGATACTCTATTTGCCACACTAATTTGTAAAACTCATGTTTGTAATGCAGCTTTGGTAAATAAAGTTATTTGTATTTGTATTTAAATCTACATAATTACTTCCGGGTGGAAAGTTTGTCGGATTCTTAAATAAAGCATCTTAGAATAACATGAATGTAATGAAATCAACAAAAAACGTTATAATAAATTAATGTTTTATAAAACCGTATTTCTCCCTATACTCGATATGCTGATACAAAAATATCAACTTTTCGAGTAAGTATTTTGAGAAAATCCATGCTATTTTGCTAAAGGATAAAAATAAAATAAGCACCAGTTTCGATTTATTAAAATTGTACTCGAAAAAATAATCGTAACTAAAGTTATCTTTTATTCACTTTCAGAACTCTTCTTCATCTTTTTGCCTGTGGGTTCAGCCTGACCATTCATTTTCTCTAATTTCCGCTTTTTCTTTTTAGGGTTCTGTTTCTTGTTTTGCTGGTTCTGTTTGGGTTGCTGATTCTGCTTGGCTTCCTGTGTCTGACCTTTGTTCTTACATTTCGTAACTTTAAAACTTCCTACTAAATCCACCACTGACTCAAAGTTTATAGTTGAAGCAATATGGCAACTTTCGTGAAACGTCTTCATAGTATTTATCAATTTCTTTAGGACAGTGAAGAAGTTGTTTTTTGCTTCAAATCCGCTCTCGTTCGTTAAAGTGCTGGTTAGTTTGTTTTGGAAGTTAGTTTCCAAATCATCTAGTTTATTTAATGCTTCGCCAGTTGGCTTGGACCGTTTTAAAGATCGGTAGAAACCGGTCATCAGTTCTAAACCTTCGTTTCGGCGGAATTGCCTCACATTGTCGTTAAAAACGTTGTCCACTACTACAGGCACCAGCTCGTAGTTCCCGTTCCATTCAGCCTGCAAAACACTGTGGAAGAAAATTATAGGCAGGAGGCAGTTCCGATTCTGAAAATAACTTTGAATTGCCTCCTGGAGAATTTTAACAAGTGGCGATTGCTTTTGTTTCTTTGGCAACTTTTTTACGCTGGCCTGGATTTTCAAAGAGCAGTGTATTATAAATGTCGCAAATTGCGTTATAACGTCACCTACGGCTTGGAACATGAAGTGCGACCTGGAACCTTTATCAATTACAGACTTCAGATTGTCACATAAAATGTCCATTGTAATATCATCTGTGGACGAAAATTTCCGGATCTTCGTTAGTATTTTGATGGTTTTCCGTACCCTGTTCTCCAGTTCGCTAAATTGTGTGTCTTGGATGCAGAACTCGAGGCAACGCGTCAACGGCGCTATCATGCCCAAGCAAATGTCCATTGATAAATCCTTTTCTAGATAAATGTCGATCAAGTCCAGAGCCCTTATCCTGAAATCGGCGAGGGCTTTTTTGTCCTTCCGGTCTTTTTTGGATTTCTTGCCCTTTCCCTGATTGAATTGGCGGAAGGCATCGGCGAGTGCTTCGTCAAGTTTTTTCCCGTCTTCCTCATCTAGCATGTCGGCGTCTACGCTTTCTGCGTCGGAGTCGAGCGCAGCGGCTCCTAGAGCCTTCTGCACTGCCATTCTGAGCTGGTCAGGGACAGTCACCTTATCGTCATCTTCTTCATGTTCACTGTCCTCGCTGTCGTCACCTTGTTCCTCATTATTGCCATCCTCAGATTCACTTTTATCGTCATCATCTTCTGACTCGCTGTCTTCTGTCAACGGGCTAGTCTCGCTATCAGGGTCCAATACGGACAGAATCTGGCCAAGTGACGTAGGCGTCATATACTCCCAGAGTAGACTGAACACGCACTGGACCACAGACCTGAGCACACTTGATTCAGTGGACAGAATGGATAGTAGAACTTCTGTTAGCACTTCTATCCATTCTGGCTCATCTTCTGCCAAGCTGCCTTCAGCTTTCTTTGCCTTTTTCTTTAGCCCTTTCCTGTAATGTTCATAGCAGCTTTTCAATTCCTTGATAGAGCTTCTTGCCATTTTGACATGATCTGGCTCGGAGAACAGAAACAAGCCCAGTTGATACAATAGCACGAGGAACACCTTGTCAATTTTGGATTTCGGCTCATTCTTTTGTATTTTCCCAGCCACTTCAGTGAGTAGCTCCCAGCATTCCATGTTTTCCTTAGGGAACTGTTTCTCCAGCTTGTCCCGAATTGGTTCTTTCTGAAGGATGCCGTTGATGAAGTCGGCGAGCGAGCAGAGTACCTCGACCAGACTGTCCACGGTTGTGAAACGGGAAGTGAAGCAGCGGTAGAAACACGACTTGGTGCAGGCTGTGGAACAAAATAAATGGATTAAATACCGTGAATCCTACTATCTTACTAATATTATAAATGCGAAAGTTAGGATGTTTCGATTTCTGTTACTCAATCACGCTTAAACAGCTCAACTGATTTGAATGAAATTTTGAATGAAGATAGTTTATAGTCTGGATTAAAATACAAGATAGTTATTATTCCCGGCCCACGCAGACGAAGTAATCTAAATCGTCGACAGATATAACCGAATTAAAAACTGAAACCGTATAATCTATATTCTATATACAAATAGATCGTTATATCCTCGAGAACGCACACTCTTCTTTGCGTATTAACTTTGCTCTGCCCATATCATAGATAGTTTAATTTAATTTATTTTATGTCAGTATACAAATTTCACATAACCCATTACATTTGCTTATGCTACTCGTCGCATAGTGATCGTTATAAAAATACAGTAATAATACCTTGAAAAATGCGGAATAATAAACAATGTGCAGCGTATATCCATACTTCCATAATCTGAAATCGTGAAAGTGTGTCTGTCTGTCTGTCTGTTACCTCTTCACGCTTAAACCGCTGAACCGATTTGGATGAAATTTGGTATAGATATAGTTTGAGTCCTGGGAAAGGACATGGGATAGTTTTTATCCCGGAAATCATCCCCCAAGGGGATGAAGTGGAGGGTGAAAGTTTCTATGGAGCTACGATATAAACGAGTTCCACGCGGACGGAGTCGCGGGCAGAAGCTAGTAATCCATACTAATCCATATCCATACTTCCATACTAATATTATAAATGCGAAAGTGTGTCTGTCTGACTGTCTGTCTGTCTGTTACCTCTTCACGGTTAAACCGCTGAACCGATTGCTATGAAATTTGGTATGGAGATAGTTTGAGTCCCGTGGAAGGACATAGGATAGTTTTTATCCCCGAAATCATCCCCTACGGGGGTGAAATGGGGGGGTGAAAGTTTGTATGGAGCTGCGATATAAACGAGTTCCACGCGGACGGAATCGCGGGCAGAAGCTAGTAATCCATACTAATATTATAAATGCGAAAGTGTGTCTGTCTGTCTGTCTGTCACCTCTTCACGCTTAAACCGCTGAACCGATTGCGATGAAATTTGGTATGGAGATAGTTTGAATCCCGGGGAAGGACATAGGATAGTTTTCATCCTGGAAATCACCCCCTAAGGGGATGAAATGGGGGGTTGAAGTTTGTATGGAGCTGCGATATAAACGATTTCCACGCGGACGGAGGCGCGGGCAGAAGCTAGTAATATTATAAATGCGAAAGTGTGTCTGTCTGTCTGTTACCTCTTCACGCTCAAACCGCTGAACCGATTTAGGTGAAATTTGGTGCAAAGATAGTTTGAGTCCTGGGAAAGGACATAGGATAGTTTTTTCCCCGAAATTCATCCCCTAAGGGGATGAAATGGGGGTTACAATTTGTATGGAGATACTTAAACCGCTGAACAGATTTAGGTGAAAGGTACAAAGATAGTTTGAATCCTGGAAAAAGACATAGGATAGTTTTTTTCAGGAAATTCATCCCCTAAGGGGGTGAAATGGGGGGTTAACATTTGTATGGAGATACTTAAACCGCTGAACCGATTGAATTCTGGGAAAGGACATAGGATAGTTTTTCCCCGAAATTTGTCCCCTAAGGGGGTAAAATAGGGGGTTAAAATTTTGCATGGAGATACTTAAACCGCTGAACCGATTGAGATGAAATTTGGTGCAGAGATAGTTTGAATTCTGGGAAAGGACATAGGATAGTATTTTCCCGAAAGTCCTCCCCTAAGGGGTGAAATGGGGGGTTAATTTTTTTATGGAGCTACTTAAACCGCTGAACCGATTTAAGTGAAATTTGGTGCAAAGATAGTTTGAATTCTAGGAAAGGACATAGGATAGTTTTTTCCCGAAATTCATCCCCTAAGAGTTAGTGCCCTATGGCATTTAGTCCGCCTTTTGTACGATAAGTTTTCTTTTGTGCACTAGTTTAAAAAAAAAAAAAAATAGTTTGAATCCTGGGAAAGGACATTTCCCGAAATTCATCCCCTTAGGGGTAAATTGGGGGGTTAAAATTAGTATGGAGCTACTTAAGCAGCTGAACCGATTTAGATGAAATTTGGTGCAAAGATGGTTTGAATCCCGGGAAAGGATAAAGGATAGTTTTTTCCGATATTAATCCCCTAATGGGTTGAAATGGAGGGTTAAAATTTGCATGGAGCTATTAAAACCGCTGAGCCGATTTAGATGAAATTTGATATAGGGATATTTATATGTAGTTCCGAGGAGAGGCATACGATAATTTTTATCCCGAATATCATCCCCTTACTGGTGAGTGATGGGTGGAGGGGGGGGGTTAAATATTTTTTTTATGGTCTACTTTTTCCGATTTACTTTCATGAAATTTGGTATAGAGATAGTTTGTGGCCCATGGAAGATGATAAGGCAGTCTTTATCCGGGAAATCATCATTCCCTATAAAAATCAAATAAAATTTGGTCTAGAGATAGTTTGAATCCGTAATGCCGTTTTCATCCCTTATAGGATTTTTTAAGATGGAATCAACATTTTAAATATGTACCCCCTTATTCATAAATGTCCATCAAACTCACGAGGGTAATATTTATTCAAGCTACTTAATTGTCAGCTTTTCGATTCCTAAAATGATCGCGATCTCATAATAATACTTAATAAGTAATAACTATTATATGTATATGCGGAAGTAACTCTGTATGTCTGCTACCATTTCACGGTTATACCACTGAACCGATTTCGACGAAATTTGGTATAGACGTAGTTCGAGTCCCGGGGAGGGCATAGGATAGTTTTTATGACGGAAATCATCCCTTAAAAGGGTGAAATGGGGGCGGAAGTTTGTATGGAGGAACGATATAAAGGAGTTCCACGCGGACGGAGTCGCGGGCAAAAGCTAGTACAAAATATATAGCTGCATTTCAAATAATGTAATAATATTAATAAATGTTGCAATGTCATGTGTGCACAGAAATAAAAAGTCACAACGAATTAAAAAGAATGAAAAATTAAACCCAATGATGTTGTACCTGAGTGCAGATACCAATCATAACATGTCACAGAGTAATAACAAAAATGAAAACTAAAAGAAATAAAAATGCGGTACCCATGAAGTACCTATCAACTAACTATATAAATTTACAATGATGTCCAATCTAACCAATAATAACAAACAAATGAAAATAAATAATAAGTAATAAATACAGAAAATCAAAATTAAAACCGTATTCAAAATAATTCAAATTGGTTCTCAATTTATTAAGCGATAAGACCGCCTGTTGTTACCATTATTTATTAAGCAATTCTTTTGTAAGATTTTTCTCTCCTGTCGTGGTGCAATAAAGAGTATTTGTTTGTTTGTTTGTTTATTGAATAATTTTGATACGTCTACCGAGTAAAGTGACTTATCCAACAAAAGGTTCTTCAGTCTGCGTTTAAATGATAGGGGTGGGGCACGCCTTCAAATGTGTCGATCGATATATATATAAGGTCCAAGTAAATGGCATCTTCTTGGCAAGACATTAAATAACTAGCATCTATCACTTCTTGCATGTGTCCATAGGTGTAAAAAACGCCCAAGTGCGTGTCGGGCCACGCGCAGTGTAGGGTTCCGTAGTTGCCTGTATGTCTTAGCATGGCCTCCCAACTAGAACAACGTATAATTGATACTAAAAAGAACTCCTAGATGGCGGCACAGGTACCGAGCGAAACATTTGAACCAGTAATCGTGAAGATAGAATGATTTTTACACCTTAATAAATTCAACGTACCTTAATTATATCACAAACATACTTCCGCACATACAATAAAGGTATATTTTATAAGTTTAGTAAATGCAATAAAATTGATACTAAATCCATGTAACTCGTACTATACGAGTGAGCTTTTTCAAGCTTGCTACGTATTATTGGGTACTGTCACTAGATGGCGCCATCACGGGTCGCGAAAGTTCTATAAAACCACAGGCTCTAAGCATTTGGTTATGTATATTTTTGTGTGATGTGTAATATTGTCTCTAAAATACTACTTTTATATCGAAAAAATCAAAAATACTATTTGTTGCCCGGGAAGTCAACGCCATCTGGTGATATCTCAATGTATTACTAAAGGCTGACAGCGTCATAGCCGTGGTAGCTCGGATACTGCATCTACTGGTGTAGCTACGGGACTAAAATTGTATACAGAATTGCCTACATTAGGACGGTATGCTTTTGCTCTATGAGATTGGGTATCTGTACTTGTATTCTTTAATCTGTGGTCTTAGTTACATCGACACGCGCGCTCCAACTAAATGGTGCGGTTGCGTCAGCCGAATTTGTAGGGAAGTTGGCCTTTCTAAGTACATTTTAAGTTGGTCGACTATTACTCAGTAACTAATTACGAGTATGCCTAATTAGCCGTGATGGTTTTTTCCTTTTAAATTCAGTATATGTACTAATGCCACGAATTATTTTCACATCTCCAGTAGTAGCCATTTAGCCGGCAGGAGGGGGGGGGGACACATGACTCGAACAAAAATTTTGGTTTTAAGGTGGTTCGACGACCGGGTGGTTCGAGAATAATCGTTTTCACAAAGTATCACGTGACAAACGAATTTCTCATTATATGCAGTTTATACGCAAATGGAAAGCCAATTTATGAAAGTGTGTTACATAAGTTTCTCAAAATATCACGCCGTTAGCCTGCGAATGTCAAAAAACGTTTTGTATCGTCGTCGAACAACCATAAAGCCCAATATCTCGCAAACAAATGACTAAATTGAAAAATGGTTGTAAAAAAACCAATAATATTTTTGAACAAGCTACCCAACGATACCCCACACTGCGGGTTTAACGAGAAAAAAAATACATCCCCCTTTAGGTGTAGGGAATATCCCAAAAAATAAAAAAAATATTTTATTCTACTGTTTTGTCGGCGTAATTGATTTATATACCCATGCCGAATTACTGTTTTCTAGTAGCAATGGTTACTGAGCTAAGCCGAAGACGGACGGACGGTCAAGTGCAAAAATATGTATTGATAACATCCTCTCATAAATAAGTACCAAAACCTTAATCCGCTGAGCTGACGTAAGAGTCATGGGACATATTCAGGAGTAAGTTGTATGCACCCATATTTTTACACTTGACTGGACATTAACTAAAAACGGACAGAAACTATAAGGGTTCCTTGTTGATTACGGAACCCTAAAAATTGAAGTTTTCTTCATAATAACAGGAAGATCTTACTTGATAAATCGCTGCTGACGGTACCATTGTCCCCGCTACTGATCTTGAAGAAACCAAAGCACATCAGTAATTTCATAAGAACCAGTTTGAACTCCGTATCGTCTTTCACAGCCTCATGGGTCACGAGGTACGAAATAAGCTCGGCAGCCCTCATCCTCTCGTTGTTGAACCAGTTCCTCTCAACATTCTCTTTAACAAACTTGTCATTATTCGTGAGCACACCTTTGAACTTCTTTGCTAGTTTCTTTACACCATCTTTGTCCAGATCAGCAATGATAGACTTGACGATACTAGTGCCTGTCATTTCAGTGAAGTTCAATTCGCCAGGATCGAAGAGCAGTTTCTTTAGAACTTGGACTCTGATGCTGTTGACGACTTTGTCGGACTTCAAGGCTTTGTTCAACGCGTTTAGGAGGTCTTTCTCTTTCTTGATCATGATTTTGTGATCATCCTCGTGGTCGCGTTTGTTCCTGATCTTACTGGCGGTCTGGAGACCTTTGAACCAGTCCACGAACAGTTTGAAGAAATTCTTGCTTATCAACTCTGGGATTACTTCAACATTATCTGTCAAGTTGTTCAGAATGGTGGTCAGCATGTTGATGGCTACGAGTTCTCGGTTCCTGTTGTGTTTGACCAGCTGACTGTCGATGCCTGATGTCCAGAAGAGAAGGAGGTGTGGGGATTGAGCAATGTCCACACCTATTTCGTGGTATATTGGGTGGTTTAGGGAGTTGAAGTCAATGCCACTCTGAAATTTTATAAGATAATTTACATTAATTTATATTTTTTCAAAGAGATCGTCTGAAATATCACGAAGCTTAGAGTGATCAATTTAAAAATATTTTTTAATTTAATACTGAGTTTTCAGTAGAGGGCCGAGTACTTGCAAAGGCTGCCATGTAGCATATTATGGAACCAGCAAGGCAATAAAAATAGCATTGGTTTCCATATCTACATTCTGGAAAAAGAGAAACTCACCATAAGTTTTTCACAAATAACATGTATGTTGTCTTCACACAGTATTTCAGCAACACCCAGGAGCTTTCTAAGCTTCACCTTCTCCGGAAACTTTTTGCTGACAACCATGAGGAAGTACAGGGAGTCCAGGGAATGCTCCTTGAGTTCCTTCTTGAAGTCTTGTTTTATGTGTGACCACACTATGGACGAGAACTGCTCCTGATCTAACTGTAAATGGAAAGTGTTTGTAAATGGAGGAATAATTTATGCAAGTTCCCTCGTGGACAACGCCTCTAGCGGTTGCCAACGCGTCTGGAGTCACAGGCGTCTATAGGCTGCGGCGTACGGCTTAACATCGGACAGTCCGTATGCTAGTTACAAGTATTAAAAAAAATGTAGATGATTCAATCCACAAGCATGTGAGCGTTGCCTCATTGCGTACTAATTCGTGTTTTGTCCATAGTGCAGGTAGCAGTGGCGGCGCGTGAAAATTTTTGATGGGCAACCCGGAACAAAAACAGTTATGGAAGAGTTTAGAGTATATAACTATAGGCTTGCCTAAAAATTTTAGGCAAATTTTTTGGTGGGATCGGTTTGTATGTATGGGCGATCCACCACTGGTAGGTAAGAGTGGGTGGGTCTTGGAAGAAACAACAAACTATATTTCTAGAATGAATGCTGTAATCCGCCCAAGTCTTGGTTCAAGCAAGACTTGGGCGGTTTACAGTCAGTCGCGCCCTAATTTTTAACTCAATATTAAGCTCGTTCTTCAACTCAACAATCGAAAGGGCGAGCGTGAAAGTTGCCGCGCGATAATCTGATGGTGTAGAGATGTAGAAAAATCAAAATTGATTAATTAATTTGATGTCAAATGAATTAATCAATTTTGATTTTTCTCAGAAAGGATTAAATTAAAAATATACAGAAAACATCCTCACCCCATTAATGAAATCTATTAGTATCAAGTATGCCGCCGTGCCCAGGTAAGACTTCTTGGCGCTCGCCTTCAGCAGCAGCGCCAGCAGTTCTTTCTGCTCCTCCTCCGAGCAGGCCAGCATGTGGCCCGAGCGGAAGATGGCACCGCATACTAGGATCTGTCCTAGGGCTACGTCACCTACTTCCTGAAGGACAAATAGGTAAAATTATAGTGCTATAGTTTTGCAACAAGGTTTAATTTTCCCTCTGGCTTGGAGGGTCAGATGGCAGGCAATTTCCTAAATCTAGTTCTACACCAAATCTTCAACTTCTCAACAACCGGGAAAATGTTGAAAATGTGGGACTGCCCCAAGGAACCTATCCAGTCCCTGAAGTCATAATGGTCGCATCCAACAATTTTATTATAGTGACAGAATCACAAAAGTCGATGGTGTGCTAGTCACTTTAAATTTTAGGTGCATACTTTCAGCAGAGTTGCCATTATGATAGTACTCAGTCTTTTGAAAAACGAATGAAGTCAGAAATATAATACCTATATGTAGTAGTACAGTCAGCATCACATATTTAGTAGCAGCCAAGGTAGCCAAATATAGCGTAACACTTCCTTACTCCTATAGTAATAAAGACGTGTTCCGATATATTTGGCTACTTTGGCTGCTACTAACTATATGATGCTGACTGTACCAGTTTGTTGTAAGTTGGATAAGAATGGAAGAGAAAGAAGTTGGATAAGATGAAAAGGACAAGTAAAAACAAAATAGGGATCTTTTTATTCAAATGTAAAACTTGTACTAATTGGATTTAATTATATTGATAAATTTTGCTTTACATGCATGCAGCCAGGCAAATTAAACATATTATATGAAAGAAAAAGTGAATATTTTATCATATCAATTGTATCATAGAACCATAAGCATTTTTCTGCACTTATATTTGATTTTATTGTGCGCGTAAATCACTAGTTCTAAATCTGAGGGCATGGCAGTGCTGAACCAAGTCAAGCATCTTACTTACACTTTTTGAAGACCCATTGGCGTGTAGTTCCTTCTTAACCAGTTGGAGCAGCTGTGCCACCGTCACCTTGAACTTCTTCAGCAGGGTGACCAGGGTGGCAAAGTAACCTGTCCTTATATCCGGGATGTTGGCACCCAAACTTCTGACTAGCCTTCTTAGAACATACTGGAGCTCTTTTTCATTCTGAAAAAATAATTATTTGTAAAACCAACACTTCCAATCAAAGTGGCTTGGCTCCGCAATGTGATTTGTTCGCTTCTGGTGAATGTAAAAGAATGATTGAGAAAGAATGAAAGTCAATAATATTAGATTGTGACACTATGGTGTTAACTGTAAGTTGCAATGTAAATGAAATAAATAAATAAGTGTTGAACAATTAATTTAGAACAGTTAACCAATAGTTTGATGTCTATTTGTATGTACATTGTAAAAAAAAAAAATGATCATTGGTTTGATAGCATATTGCTACACATTTGTATTTGAAAGCAGTCCTTGTCTGTGTATTAATTATCGCCATTAACTGGGAATCCACTGGACTGGACTGATTTTGACGCGATTTTCAATAACATATTGTATGCTTAAATATGAGGAACGGGAATGATAAATAAGAACCTGACTCTGCCAGTGACCAATTTCATCTATTTCATTAATATTATTTCTAGAGACTACAGTAAAACTAACCTCGTCGCCGCCTTGTAACCGTGAAAGTATTCTAACGCCACCGTTAAGTTTGGATTCTTTATCAGAAGCTTTGAGTAAATCAAATGCATCTAGAACTGATGCAGTCACTTTCACATCCTTAGTAGGTTTTATAGCTTCCACTTCCATTTCTTCACCCATATTTTTAAACTTTTATTATATCCATGCTAACGAAAAGACGCACATCCACATGGGTTTGATGAATTTGACGTAAAGTATGAATAGTTGACAGATGTCACATTCGTACCGTCCGAAAACACGTGCAAAGGACACGAATAGTGTAGTAATCGCACAAAATAAGACGTTGTCTATGAATTTAAAATGTTGTACACGATCCGATTACTAGCACATGTCAAGTTTAATTTCAAGGCTTAATCAGTCATAATTTAGAAAACTATTGTTTAGAGGTGATTGATTTTATATAGTCGATTTTCATTAAACAGTGAACCAAAAAAAGCATTATTTTTATTGGATTTACAGTAAATATAAGTATAATGTTGTTACTTGAAAAAAAGTAATGGCTGCTACCTCTAGAAAGAAATTGATGCGCGCGCGCTCAGTGTTCCATGTTTCTAAACATGGCAGGTCGCAGTGGTTTCGACGATGGAAATCCTAGGTATAAAGTCAAAAATATCATTTAATAAGCCATTTTACAGCCCATTCTAGGTGTATCTAACTTTCCTGCAAATGGATTTTCCTCCAAATGCGTCGCTTCGCCATTCCTATCAGCAAATTCCCTTGTTTTGGCAATGCGATAACATAGACTCAAATTACAGATTTAAGCGAAAATATGTGAATGTAAACTGTATTATCGTTGCGTCCATGAAAGTGAAGACCATTTCCGATATGATTATGTGTAAAAAGAAGTGCGTGTGTTATATTTTTATAGGTTATGATATTCCTTGGTTATGTTGGTGACTTTAGGGACTTCGGCGGCGGCGGCCGAAGGACGGCGGGTGGGCGCCCGCTCCCTTCCGAGCCACCATACAAGGCTTACGTCGGAAACTTACCCGGTGATATGATTCAAGGAGATATTAACAGAATTTTTCCCGTAAGTACGATTGTCTAATCGTAATGTCCATGCAAATTGATTATAATTTTATTAAATGAGCTCGGATATTGTACACCGGTCCTTCAACCCTAATAATTTTACGTTGTAATCGTGACTTCCTTTATCTTTTTATCGAAATAATGATTGAAAACTGTAATTTTATACACAGTATATTACACATACTTATGTTATTTGTTTCAGAATTTCAACATTAAAAATGTACGATTGGTGATGGATAAAGAAACAGACAGATTCAAAGGTTTCTGCTATGTAGAGTTTGAGTGCATTGACGACTTGATCAAAGCCATTGAAATGAATGGTGTTCTCAAAGTGGATGGAAATTTCATTAAAATTGATGTGGCAGAAGAAAAACGAAATGACCGGTAAGTTAGTGTGTTATCTGTCATAGTATTATATTGTAACCATAAGCTATGTATATGTATTTGTCTGTAGACACTACTGATCTATCCTCTCGTCATCCTACCATAATGCCAGTTGCATCCTAAAGGAGGCTGGAAACTGTTTGCTACCTAATCCTATAGGGTCATTACGCTGGTTACCCGACCACCTGAAGGAGAAGGTTTTTTCTATCGAAGATAACATCAATTCTACAGACCCTATTGAGACAATCAGTTGTACATGCATTTTTTTGTGGTTTTAGAATAGAAATCTACTAAACAACCGAGATAATATCCTTTCAGTTCACCAACTCAGCTAAGTGGTCGCCAACCGGCACATGAAATTAGGTGATCGCTAACCGGCGAAATTACCCTATGTAGGCATAGTCCGAAGTTTCTACAGTCAGTGTATACAATGGACTATGGGATTAACAATCTGTCTGACACATTTTTGAGAATTTGAAAGAAAAAGTGGTGGTTTGTTTTATTTTACGATGTAATACTTATTTAAAAAAAAAAACAATTTCCCTGGCTTCAACTGACGGGAAATGGCCACAAGGCCTGCTTTGAAGTGATTATTTGTGAATTGAACCAAAGAGTTTGTTCCAACATTAGGACACGCAATTTTGATGTTTAATATCTAACCCAACTGTTTATAATTTGTTTGTGTGGATTCAGATATAAACTAGAGACAAAAACTAATGTTCTAATGTATACCCAGTTCTTTTAATTTATTTTCTTGCTTGCTCTAAATACAGTATTAGAGAAAAGAGACAGCAAAATCATCCATTTACTTAATAACTTTGCATATTACTTATGTGTTAATTTTGATTATGATAATGTGATTGATTAGGTGATCTAACTGGCTATTAAAAAGGTCAGTGATCACAAAATATTATTAATACATAGGTCTCTTGTGATGTATGGTGATTTTATAAAGATCATACATAAATTTTTAGTGGTTATAGTTTCTTGGCCGGTCCAGAGCGAGCTTTATTGGGCCCTCTGGGGTCGAAATGTTTTAAAAAGTATCTTAATGTGTATTTGTTTTTGCAGAGGGGGGGGAGGTTTCGACCGCGGGCGGCGAGACGGAGGTCGCGGGCGCGACGGCGGCGGCGGAGGCGGCTTCAGGCGGGACGGCGGCGGCGGCGGCGGCGGCGGCGGCGGCGGTGGCGGCCGCGGTATGTACGACCACTTCGAAGAGCGCCGCGCGCCGCGCCACCAGGGCTCGGGCGGAGGTTTCGCTCATGGTAACACCCGCTACTAACCATAGCAAACAGCTAGCGCGAGCACACGCCACAACAGAAAAACACGACAAACTGTTGTATCTAATCGCGCATGCTCGTGCTAGCCGTGCTGGACACAAAATGAAAATTAAATGACCACTTTGTAATAGGACATAACATAACATCATTTCAACATAGGGTTACCATTATTAATGATCACAGCGGGACAGTGGGGGGAAATCTGAACCCGTAAGTGATACATTTTATTATAACACTACATCATTCAATAAACAGCATTGTAATGTAGACTCCACATATAAAATAAAATATATATTTTTACATTATAAGTATTATAAGTATTATAACATACTAATCTCGGATTCATAATACGCGAACTAACTTAACAGCAGAAAATGTTTTCAGACATAGGAAAAAAATAATAGTGATAGGTTTATGTCTATATAACCTTGTACCTACTATAAATCTGATTCAATTTGTATTTTATCTTGTACCTTCTTTATATCTGAGTCAATTAGTAACAAGAATGATAACGTCACTATTAAATACAACTCAACAACGTTAATCACTGTACTAGATAGCTACAAGCAGACAGATGAAAGAAAGTTGAATGGCTTGGCTTTTGAATGGTTAAAACTGTCAATAAAACAAAAAGGCGGAAAACGACCTTAGCAATGTCCTAAAATAATGTTCGATGTATTTTAATTCCAACCGATTTTTTTATTATAATTTTGTTTATTTCTTATTATTGACGATCGTGATAAGGATTCTTATAATTTTGACATTGTATGCGAATCTATATTGTAATTTTTTTCTCGAAATAAATAAATCTAATCTATAATAAAATTATTAGTTTGGTTTCAAACACAATAATGCTGTTTAACTGAGCCTCTGGTATGAACTGGATTATTTATATGTCGATATTAACAGCACTAGCGAAACTGTGGCAATATTCGTTTGCAATTAACTGTCAAGTTAGTTCGCCTAATTGTGAATCGGAGATTAGGTATCACTCATAATTTCTAAAGGTTAGTGTTGATAGTATTTATTTGATTTTCTTTATGTGTCCAGTGTACAGTAGTCAAGACGTGGCCTACTATTTTTGAAGTTTTATTAGCTAATATAACTGTCAAAAAACTGGTAGACCAATATATTGACTTACTATACACTCTGGTGTTAATATATTGGTGCATTTAACTCGAAAAGTTGTTACAACAATGTTACTATTACCTGCAATAGTGTCTTAAATTGTGCAAAATATCTGACATACTAATTGCTGTAAATGTGGGTGTGTCAGAAATATTTGCTCTGACAGATAATCATGCAGCCTAGCATGGTAGCTTTTATGTCGGACATAAAGAATTAGGCCCTCACACTTACATACTTGCTAGTATAAAGCATAAGTAATTAGTAAATACGCAAATGGAATTGTTGAAAACGTTTGCACGTATTTTCGAGTTCAAATGATCTTATATTTGCCCTGGAGTGTATTAGTACCATATAATTTGCATTGTCGGTAAATTAAAATTTATATGTAAATACAATTGTGCAAGATTGGGCAGTAATAAAAAGCGGGGAAGTCCCCTGAATCAAACCTAATTCAGGGGACTTCCCCGCTTTTTATTACTGCGCATTTGAATGTTATCTTTTAGGCGCATGGCAGTCTGCTGCTGGATGCAGGCTATGAGATAGAGCGTGATAGGGAAATTACCTTGGGCTCGGTCTCGCTCTAACTTATAGCTTGCGTCGTGAGGTAGTCCGACCGGACCGACTGAATGTGCCTAAAATCAATATAAAGTTTTTTTTATTTTGTTCACTGGCAATGTAGTTTTTATGGCGCTTCGCTTTTCCTGCTATATCATTCATTATGTCATGAGGTTGTATTTGTAAGTTTGGTTACTATTAAGGCGTTGTTTCATTATAATCATAACTCATGAAGTCATCATTATCATAATATTAAAGAAATTTTGGAAAGTCTTCCACCTGACTGCAGTGCTTTAGTATCTACGGCAATTATTATACTGGTCGAATATAAGGTATCACCGCTTCTTATCGGAAAACATACATTTGTATGTACATGGATACAGTACTGGCCTGTAATATATTACTTAAATTCGAGCTATTTTCATATAGTATAAATTATAACATAGGCACGTTGATTTCGAAAATGGAGAAAGAGGTACAGATACAATAATTATATCATAGTTTTCTCAGACAAAGTTAATATGTTACTGGCCTGTATACTTTGTTCAATCCTCGAAGATGGGCACCACTCGTGGATCCACTTGTGGTTCAAATATGTCCCCCTCCCCCCCTCCCTTATTTCCGCGTCAGGTCAAGTTGGCTCTGTCCAGGTTGCACAGAGCGGTTCCACAACACATCGGAATAATAGGAGAGGTATAAGTAGGAGGGGGGCGCTCCTTCGTGGATTGAACGATCTATTCTGTATGCCTGCACTTTCAGGACGGCTCTTCAAAGCTACCACTACGAGGGCTGCCTTTTAAGTTGTGTCGTTTGGAAAAACTAAAGACAATTTAAGTGTTAAATGGTATTTATTGTTTTTCAAAGTAATCACCGTGATATGTAATACACTTTTTCATTCGATCGAACCAGTTTTCGAAACACTTATTCCACTCCGAAGTCGGGGTCTCCAAAATGGCCGTTTTGTATGCCTCAACCGCTTCTTCAGGCGTCTGGTACCGTTGACCACGAAGTCGTTGCTTGATTTTTGGAAAAGTAAAAAAATCGTTAGGGCTTAAGTCTGGACTGTACGGCGGGTGTTCCAGAATTTCGACGTTTTGCTCTTTTAAAAACGCAATAGTTTGCCGGGCGGTGTGCGAGCTCGCATTATCGTCGTGCAGTCTTATACGACGTCTTGGGTTATTTTTTCGAAACTCGCCGATGACTTCTGGTAAACAGACAGTGGTATACCAGTCAGCATTAACCGTTTTACGATCCTCGAGCACGATGGTGGCAACGTAGCCACTTTTCGCCACAAACGTGGCGACCATTTTTTTCGAAGTGCTCCGTGAGCGTATTACTTTGGTCGGCTTTGGCTCATCTTGGAACACCCAAACAGTCGACTGCTGTTTAGAATCGGGATCGTAGGCATATATCCAAGATTCGTCACCACTGATAATGTCGAAAACATGTTTCGAGTTTCCTCGGTTGAATTGCCGCAGAGTTTTGCGACACCATCGAACGCGAGCCGTTTTTTGGTCTTCACTGAGTAAATGTGGTATCCAGCGTGAGATCAACTTTTTTACGCCTAAGTGATCATGCAAAATACTGTGAACACTGGTCCCTGAAATACTTAAGGAAGCTTCTATCTCACGGTATGTCGCATGGCGATCTTCGATGATCAGTTGCCGTACAGCATCAATGTTCTCCTGGGTTACGGCTGTTTTTGGTCGACCTTCACGATGTCTATCACCAAGACTAGAGCAACCACGTTGAAATTCTAAATACCAGCGTTCCACAGTCCGAAGGCATGGTGCTTTATCATTGAAAACCGTAGTCAACTCTTCGAAGCACTGAAGTCGCGTTAAGCCCCTTTTGAAGTTGTAAAAAAATATCGCACGTAAATTTTCCTTCGAAATTTTCATTTTCACAACTGACTTGTCAACTTTGAACGAACGCTGTACTAAAACGGTTGGGCCGATTTCGAGTCATTCTTTTGTTTTCGAATTCTAAATTCAAATATTTTAACGTGACACTAGTTCTTTTTTATGCAATCACGGGAGGTTTGCAAACGACAGAACTTAAAAGGCAGCCCTCGTATCAACATACTTCTTCTATAAATCCTCAAATCATAACGTGAACTCAAGCTAGAGTTGTGATTCATTATGTGATTATTGATTTTACATGTTTCCAGCATTTGTGTGGGTTCTGCTCTGTGTGCACCCTGTGAAGCATCAATGATTTTAAACTTAGATATAATTCATCACCTATATACTTACCTTACTCTTTGTATTCTGCGTTGGTGCATTGGTTTCTATAAAAACAGTTACTAACCAATGTTTGGGTTGGCGGGTAAATTATAAATTGCTTTCTTCATTATGAGATGTTATGTCTAGCATTTCAAGATTAATTTTATTATGATAACAATGATATACAAGTTTTTATTTAACTTGACCTGTTTATTTGTTAGTGTGGGACAAATCTTGGAACTGAATTTTGAAACAGTTAACCTCAACCGTTAGAGCTGAAATTTTGGGTATAAGTATAGTTTGGATGACAATTCAATATTATGGTACCATCGAGCTGATCTGATGATGGAGATAGAAGGTGGCCATGGGAATTTAGGACTTAACAGGCGTAACCCCGTTGAGTTTGGGCTCGTTAGAATCGTCTCAAGGAGTGATTGAGGATGGTATACAGAAAAGTACGGTTGGCAATAAAAGCTTGTACAAAAATGAAATTTTCGACAAAAACTTATTTCACTTGTGATATAGGATAAGTTTAAGTGGTAACATACTAAACACAACAACACATACACATGTGTACATGTACAAGTCTGAAGAGAAAGCTGAGCGCCAAATTCCCTTTTTTGGGTCTGATCTTCCAACCCTGAGGAGAAACTGTTGCGATTTTTGAAGTGAAAACTTCTTTAGCGGCGCTGAGCACGTTTTGGGATGGGGAAAAATTGTTAAATACGCGACAGTGAAGGAGGTCACAAACTTTTATATTTTGCTGCTAGCCGATTCGACTTCATTCAAAACTGAACGCTATTCGTAAGAGTATAAAGCCGTTAAACACTATTTGCAATAGCATATTCTGCAAATAAATTTGTAATTTTGTCCAAGCGTCCTTCACCGTTGAGCAAATTCGAATAGTTCGAATTTGGACGTTATTCCTAAAGAGATAAAGCTTTGAAAAATATTTACCAACGGCAAAAACAAATTGATATTTTGTTCACCGCCGCCGTCTGCTGTTCTCGCAAATTCGAATTTGGACGTTATTCCTAGAGATAAAGCTTTGAAAAATATTTGGCAATGGCAAAAACAAATTGGTATTTTGTTTGCCGCCGCCGACGGGCGAGCGGCCCGTCGCACCCAACGCGCCCGCGGCCCGTCAGCCTAAATAATTGATAATTGTTTATTTTGCATCAAATTCATTCTTAGGGTGACACCGTAAGATGTCACGTGACCTGATCGAAAAACTGTTACAATGTTACTAAGTTTTCACTTCTGCCGGCACTCCCGGAGTGCAACCCGGTCTTTTTTTTTTGTCAAACGATTAACGTGTTACCCCACACGTTTACGTAAAAAAAAACTTGTGAAAAATGAAATGATTTTCTTTTTTAAACGTAACAAAAAAAAAACATGTATCTATTACATACATATACAAAGACTTAAAACTATTTGTTTGTTACGAAATGGTCCCACCTCAGCATTTATAGATAATACTGGCTCACGAGCCAGCCAGCCACGAGTTTGAGTCATTTACATGTATTTAGTTGGTTAGTAACATAATAAGTACACAAATTATCAATCCGAGCCTGCGAAAGGGGGATAATAATTATATGTATGATTGCCCGTTTGATCATTTAGCTGCATTCATTGCCGAATAGTCTTCAAGCCCAATGTAGGTGTGTGGAGTGAAATTGAGAAGGGCATGGTAACTTGCTAAGATGGTTTAGGCATCGCGAGAGGATGGATGAAAGAAGATTAACAAAGAGATTGTATGAGGTACAGAGGAAGGGGACGACCTCGTCAAACTTTTTCTGACCATATCGGAGATACGCTAAAGAAAAGTCAGGTCAAGAGTACCATGAAATGAGCATGTATTAATATTTTTTTATTTTTTTTATTTAAAGTTCCAAATAATTTTATCGCAGAGTTTCATGTTTTATGTGCTAAAGCCATTAATGGCTTATTTAAAGCTAGAGTTCGGACTAACTATTTGCCATGTAAGTACTTACATTACCTTCACACTATTATTTTACTAAACGAGATTCAAGCACATAATGAAGAATGTCATGAAAATTAAGGGGATGCCTTGATTCGAGTCGAACACGCCCCCTAGACAGGGACACGCTAATGCCTTCCGCGCACGAGAAAAAGAGATGTAACACTCTTCGGGAATGGCTTTTTTGGACAAATTTCGATAAATGCCTAACTTACTACTTTACCTTAGTACTCATAAAGTGAGATTTTAGATAAGACAAAATACTGTAGTATTAACTTGATTGCGTCGTAAAATAATGTATCGTTTGAGTAGGCTGGGTAAAAAAAGGAAAATACAGACCCAACTTTGGAATATTTTTCTATAGAGGAAATTTTAAACAATCATATAGTCAAGAATCATATATCTGAAAATCAGACCTTACTGTTTCTTAATCTAGTCAGAACGGCGTTTCAAAGCACGCGATAATTTCCAATGCACCGCCTTAATGAAGCGGGAAAGGTTTGTCAATATCTTAGCAAGTGGAAATCTGTGATATCTGCTTACCCCTCCGGGAAATAGGCGTAATTATATGTATGTGTGTAATTGCAAAGCCACATTTTTGGCGTGACGCGTTTTGCGTTCTTGATAAGCGGGACAAGTAATGATACAAGATGGACGGCGTTTATCTATATCTTCGTTTCGTTTGTCTTTATCTGTCACTTTGACATTTGTGTTCGTAAGAAAGGGACAAAGCACATTTTATTTACATACAAACTAGTGTTCCAGTACCACCTTTAGCATAAATGTGGGCATATAAGATCGACAACATGAGATATCGCTGTGACAGGTTGCTAGCCCATCGCCCACAACATACTTCAACCCTGTTCCCTTAGTCGACTCTTACGACACGGGAAGAAGGGGGGTGGTGCTATTCTAACCCGAAACACACATTTTATTTAGCAGAGGCATTTAAGTTTTATGAATAAGGTGGTTAGTGTCAGCGTAGCTTTCGCCTTCCTTGACAGATAGATAAATAATTGTTTTTAGGGTTCCGTACCAAATAGGTAAAAAAGGAACCCTTATGGTGCGACTCCGTCTCTGTCACAAAGTGAAATATCTCACGAACTACTTAAGCTATCAATTTGAAATTTGGAATCGTTTTAAGTGAGAGCTATCCACGTTCATGGAACATGAGAAAGAACAAGGCAAAAAAAAATTCAATTATTAGGTCAAGTGGGGTATCATATGAAAGGGCTTGAGTTACACTTTTTGAAACAGTTATTTTTTTTTTCTACGGTGGTAAAATTTTGATCTGTGAAGGAAAATGTAAAAAAAATATCATTCCCCCCCCCTTATCTCCGAAGTTATTTAAGCTAAAAATTTGAAATAATTACTTGTGGTTAAGATATACATAAATATTAATGGAAAAGTATATTTTTTTCTGTATCTAGCGTATTTTTTGTTTTATTTTCAAAAATAATTTCCTAGTTAAGTTTGCAATTTAATCAACTTTATAAGTAATTTTTTGTTTTGAAATTCCTTTAAGACTATAATAGAAGTACTCTCTTTCAAATAAAATAAAAAAAATCGAGATCGGTTCACATGATAAACAATAAACGCTAAAACACCAACATACATACTAAGCTCATTGCCCTTGCACGTTAGTACCAAATGGGGCCGATAGATGGCGCTGACCCCATTCCTACTTCGCGCTGTTAAGATTTTTCTAGAATTAATGGGGTTGGGACGGGTATATTTATATTTCAATAGCAGGTCAAAATGGTCTTGGTAGTTCGATGGTCTTCGTGTAAAAGTTATTCGTTGTTAGAAATTGAATTCTGTTTAAAATAAGTAATTTAACAAATATTGGGACATTTACTTCACCTTGACTTGAGTTAATGACCAATATTAGAACGGAGGCTCTAGTATAAGTTTTACCGAAGCAAAACTTTACGATCGCGTTTGCGTTTTACCCTCAATTTGTATGGGATTTGACAGCTAAACGCGAACGTGGTCGTAACGTTTTGTTTCGGTAAAACTTATACTAGAGCCTTTGTAGCTTCGTAATTATTTGAAATATCTGAATGGGATTTTCGTCACTAGGAATTATGCCTTGTTTCTTTTGGAGTAATAATACATTTTGAGTCTACACGCGTATTAGTCTTGAGTTGTTAAATAAAAATTAACTCAGTGTCAGTTTTGTGACGAAAGTTAAGCATACAAATGATGTGAAAATGAACATTATTAAAATTTAAATAACGTGTATTGCATATAATTTATAAATTGAAAAGAAAGTGAAATTTTATAAAAGTTGAATACTTCATTGTCGCCACAAAACTGACACTGTCTTAATTATTATTTAAAAACTCACGCTAATTGGGTACAAGGATTTTTAAAAACGCTCATATTGACCATGTCCCCGTCCTCAGACCGCGAGCGCGGTGGCGGCGCGGGCAACGAGCGGTGGGGCGGCGACGTGCGTGGCGACGTGCGCGGCGACGTGCGTGGCGACGTGCGCGGCGACGCGCGCGAGGGCCGCGAGCGCGACGGGCGCAGCTCGCGCGGCGGCTCGGAGGAGTCGCGCGGGGCGCAGGACTGGGGCCGCATGGGCGCGCGCGCGCCGCCCGGCGCCGGGGCCGGGGGGCAGGCCGGCGCCGGCGCGGGCCCGCCGCGCCGCAACTTCGACGACATGCCGAACTCGCGCCCAGGTCAGTCACCCTTGTCCTTGTGGTTCTTCCAGGTTCTAGTGTTGGTGCGGTTGCGAACGACGTTCGGCGGGGCGAACACTCACCGCACAGGCGCTACTTTGATGATATTTATTTATACATGCATGGAGAGCCAACAGCGTGAAATATTACTATACAGAATAGAATTACAGGTTCTCACTTATAGAACTTTAGTATCTTACAAGAACAAACTTAGCCCAATTAAATTACGCACACAAGTACTTGGGCATTTAAAAAAAATCGTGTACCCATTTAGCGTGAGTTTCTAAATAAAATGTCAGTTTTGTGACGAAAATTAAGCATACAAATTATGTGAAATTGAACTTGTTTCACATTTAAATAACGTGTATATGTATATTATGTATAGCATTTATACATTGAAAAGAAAAAAAATATTTATACAACTTGTATACTTCATTGTCGTCACAAAACTGCCACTGAGGTATTTTTTTTTAACAACTCACGCTAATTGGGTATACGAATTTTTAAAAATGCCCACCGACAGCATAAGTATATGCTGTACAAGACATTTACCCAACATTTTTTGGTTCAAAAATAGATCAAAGACTTAGTAAGTACACCTACATGAATCATGGTGATATGCGCCATGCCCGCTTCGTTAATTTCAGCTTCAGCCCCGGTAATCCTGATTTTATGATTCATTTATCTGATCGTAAGTGTAAACTTGCAAAGTCTTTCGTCGAAGGGCAATATAAATACGAGGAGACACCTAAGACACCTTACTTATCGCAAACCCAAGACGCGTCACACCCATGTGGCATCCTCATTCTAGGGAACGGTTGAGGATCATGAAACATTTCCCTTGGCTACCTCGCAAGAGGAGAAGGGATGGAGGCAATTTGAGGCAGTCTCGGGTTGAGACACGCACGGCTCATTTATTTGCTCGACTACGTATCTCAACGCACGACGAGCCAGCTAGAGTCAGTATTTTGATCGCGTTCAAAGGTGTTTATGTGCATCACCTAATTTGTGTGCGAGTGGCGCGGTGCCACGGCCTTTCATGTTTAAGTGCAACTGTTTTCTCGCGAGCAGCTCGCTACGCGGGTCGAGTCTGCCTCATGCCTCCACTACACGTCTGCAGATGCGTCCGCGGACGCTGGCAGATGCATCCGCAGATGGATCACCTCGAGCCGTCCACACGTCTGTAGGTCGATCAGTCTATGTTCATTCTCGACAGACGCAACGTTTAAATATGGATATTGAAGCCATAGCTGCCGCAGCTATTTATTTAATTTGTACTTTTAACTACTACTTGAATGTGCATCGCAATAGAGTTATTAAAAATAAATGGAAAAGAAGGTGTTGGATGCGTGCTATACATAGAAACAAAACAAAGTAAGCGGAATTCTTATTAAGATTCAGTTCAGATTATGATTATGAATGATTAAGACTATCAAATCAACGTAGTTCAAGAAACTTGAAAGTTTCCTCAGTGCTTATATTGTTAGCCATTGCGCGTGCATGCGTGCACTCTCAATCGCAACTCCGAACAAACTGATGCGTCGACAGACGTGTGAACAGACACCGGGCGTTTGCGCCAAAACCCTTTGATCCGTGCCACAAAAACCGACAACAATCGGATTCAAGTCGGACGCATCTGCGGACGTTAAATATAAATACCGCAACACGCGCAAATTACCCCCTCTATACGTTGGCGAACGCATCCGAAGATGGCGTCTGGAGATGCATCTGCAGACGTGTAGTGTAGGCTTCAGACGGAGCCGCTCAAATTCGCACGCACGTTAACACCTCGGTATTTGTGTTGGCAGACACGACAGGCAGACCAAAGCTGAAGCTGGCTCCGCGGACGGTGACGGAGCCCGTGAACTCGCTGGCGTCCACGTCGCAGGCCTCCTCCATATTCGGCGGCGCGCGCCCCCGGGAGGAGCGGCTCAAAGAGCTCTCCAACGAGTAACGCCCCGCACGTCGCCCCGTCGCCCGCCTGTCCCGCGCTACGCTATGTGCGCCCTCTCAGTGCCGAGATCGAATATGAACTGGAAGGCTTTCGTTAGGTTACGAGGTTGTAAATCATTTTTATCGTATATTTTGTTAGCTTTATTATGTGTATTAATGAGCTTATATTAAACGGCCCCGCTCATTTTAGAGCGGCGGGCGTCGACGTCATTCGAAGTATTTAAATTGCTAGTGTCGAATGCATTTTTAAATTCTCCGGGCTTGTTTGAACTAAACTGTGCTTGCATAATATTTTTTTATTTGAAGAAAAATACTTCTCGTTCGTTTGTTATCTTATCAACTAATTGATTTAGTTATATTATGTAATGAATACATATTCGTTTCTCAAATGTGGCGGTCTGGAGTTTCGCTGTGGATTCTCTGTTGTAATTGTTTATCCATTCGATTGTTTAGTCAGTTAGGTCACGAAAATTAATCACGGAATGAGTAATTATGAAAATAGTTTAAGAGCTGATGTAATTACGGTTTCATTAATAAAATTAACTTCCACGTACTGGGATTTCTACTTTATTAGATATTTATGTAATGTCGATAAGCTACGTGGCAAATAAATAAAAAAAAAAACGCAAAATTGTAACGGATTATAGAAAAATAAATAAAAAGTGATTATTTGTAACCAAGGGTTTGTGATGGACTCTTCTCCCTCCAACATCCACTTCCGTCTCTTTCCATCCAGAATAAGTTTGTATATTTATAACAATAAAAATACTCATTGGAGTGGCAGTGTGCAAATATTTCTTTTTATACTATGCTTCATATCATATTACTACAGTTCCAACAGTTATCATATAATATACAGGGTGTTGGCTCCATCGTTTGCTAAATTAAAACGGCAGGTAGGTTGGGTCATTAGCTATCTTTTCCGGCCTCCAAAAAAAACTTGCGTCCACTGGTATTTTTTTTATTTTTTTTTTAAATCATTTAGAAATTTTCTATATGCTTACGCGTTTCAACTTGAATAAAAAAAAGGAAGTGGTAGAGCCTATTTTTTATTTTATTGTAATGTTGTACGGCACTATCAAAGTCAAAATTATTTGCAAGTAACGTCTATTAACCCTCGAAAAAAATTTAAGATGCAAGAATTTTGTCTTGTGTAACTGATTTGCAATAAAAAAAAAAACTAAAATTGAAAATGTTCTTTAAATTCTTTAAAAAAGTTCCTTAATCTATCCTCTTTCTAATGATGTGGAATAACGCCAAAAAATCTTCAATGAACTTTATTAATTTGCCAATTTTGTGTAAGGGACGCACCAGGCTCGTAACCGGCAAGCGATAAAAAACACACTTTCGCTAAATACGAGTAGTAGGTAAGTCAGCAAGACTTGCAGATTGACGACTATCACACGAACGCACGCGTAGCATCTGAAAGGCTACCGCGAAACGAAAACGAACTTCGTTCGCTGTCTCCCTCTCTGTCGCTCGAATTTGCAAATGAGAGGGAGATACATCTGGGTTTGTAACCAAATTTCCTCTTTAATAACGACTAATGTCACGATGATTGCTGTCTGTATCCGGTGGGATAAATCTTTATGAATTTCTGAAAACATTATCCAGATTCCTGTTTGCCGGACAGCCTTTTTTTTCTGAATCACGATTGGCCTGTAGAGTCTAGTAACTGAGACAACTCATTAAAAAAAAAACGCAATGCCAAGTTTTTTGGTTTTGTTACTGTTTCTGTCAATCTTGTTATTGTTGAGTTTTGGTAATTTGATAATGGCTACATTCACGAATGAAGAATATGAGGATATTTTGATGGCATACGGAAAAGCTAATGGTGTTGCACGCAGGGACTGATTTCGGTTACGGTTTTACCGGTATGAAACCGGTATTCCATTACGGTACCGTAATGGTGTAAAGGTTACGCGCGCCGCGCCAACATAACGGTACCGTAACCGTTTTGAAATATCGGTTACCGTTATCGATTTAAAGGTAACCGAAACCTTAATAATACTAGTTTTGAAACCGGTATTATAAAGGTTACCGAAAAATCAAGCGAACTTACACTTACACAGACAACTTCTTCCAATAGGAACGAAGGAACGAATCAGAAAAGTATCAGAACAGAACCAACAAAACTGAAAGACAAAACGGCAGCGCCGGCGGTTTGGCAACGACGCCAAAATCGAAGTATCGGTAACCTTTATAAAGCAGTTACGGTACCGAAAAAAATCAAGGTTACCGTTATATTTCGATAGCGAAATATAAAGGTTCCGCTACCGAAACCGCTATTTGAAAACCGATATGACGTCATATCGGTTATAAAACATATCGGTATTTTTCGGTTATGCAGTCCCTGGTTGCACGAGCTGCGCAAAGAATCTACCAAGAACGATTCCCTAATAGACGCTTACCAACCCGCAACACGTTTGAAAACACTTACCGACGCTTACGCGAAACTGGGAATTTGAACATCAATGAAGTAAGAGGAATTGTGGTGCAACACAATTTTGAAGTCGATGAGCAAATTTTGGCACTGTTGGAGGAAGACCCGACTAGAAGCAAAAGAAAAATAGCTGCTTTACTCGAAATTTCTATCTGGGAGGTGTGGAAAGTTTTTGGCCAAAATAACAAACACGCTTTTTATTACACTTCAGTACAAGGTATTTCATTTTTGAGTAAAAACTGTTATTGTTTAATTAACCCGTACACGCTAAAAAGAGGTTTACATGTAATGCAAATCGTAATCCGACTCGCGTAGTTAAAATTTAAAAGAATCTTGAAAATGTATTATTATGCGTATTTTATTCATTGCATACAGGTCTTGAAGAGAACGACTTAGGTAAAGGTGTCCGTCCGTTTCTGTCGTTTTTTGCTGCATACAGACTTGAGACGATCGCGACTTTTTAAAAAGTGTTCTGTGGACAGATAGTCCAAATGTACAAAAGAAGGGGTTCTTAATGTAAGTACATAATCTGCACCGCTGGGCACCGCATTATTTGACGAAAGAGAGAGACAGTTCATGTATTTTTAAGCACGTGTCACGTGTGGTTTACAAAAAATATTGTACGCCGATTAAGAGCCTAGTCCGTCCCTTACACCAAATTGGCAAATTAATAAAGTTCCTTGAAGGGTTTTTGGCATTATTTCACATAATTAGAAAGAGGATAGACTAGAGAACTTTTTTAAAGAGTTTTAAGAACATTATCATTTTTTTTTTTTTTTTAATTGCAAATCAAAGTTACCCAAGACGAAATTCTTGCATCTTATTTTTTTTTGAGGGTTAATAAAATATAATTAGACGTTACTTGCAAATAATTTTGACTTTGATAGAGCCGTACAACATTACCAAGGATAGGACAAACGCCCGTCATTTTGAAAACTTAACCCTGTTCTGTACAGTAGAGACTTCCTAATGATATTTAAAATTAAAATTAAATAATTATTAATTAATTTTTATTTTAAAATTTGGAAAAAATTGTGGTCATTCTTTTCCATTGGCGAAAGTGATTTATCGCCTTAATCATCGTCATTTGAATAATTTGTCACTGGAAACCAGGCCTTTAAAACGTTATAAAATGAACCGGAATTATAACGGTATATTCCGTTAGTGTTCGAAAATTACGTTATAACAAAACCAATATTCTCCATAACGATATAAATACCGTAACAGAATGAATAACAGAACGATATATAATAACGTTATAATATCGTTTTAAAATGCGAGCCGCGCGCTACGGCTGCGCCGTTGCCGCTCTGTGCCAATGCCAACATGCCACCACGTGGGCCGTAGCGCGACGTGCGACGTTGCCGTTACGTTGTTTACCTCGATCATTTGCAAATTGGTTGTGAATTGTGAATATTTGGTTGGTTGCGACGATAAATGGCGGAATAAAAATGGGACGCAGGAAACGCAACGCTGTCCACAGATTCGTGGACTTGCTCATAAATAAAAAGAAAGAGTGCCAATCTTAATAGCCCCTAGGTATACACTATTACAATATGTAAGAGGGTCAATATTTTTCTATGTTAATTGTTTGTCTCGGCACTAAATCGCAGACTCCCACTATTAGGACCTATTCCAAACAAGCCCTACGACCGACGGTGTTGCCGTGAGCAAAAAATTATGCATAGGTATATTGGTATGTGCTTTTTTTTTAATCGTAATAAAATTAAAATGTACTTTTAGTTTCCGACATTTTATTTTATTTTTGATTTTGAGCCATTCCGAAAACGACAAGTTAAATAAAATCTGATTATGAAACCAAAGAATGTGTGAATTTTCGATTTCGGTTCTTCGCCATAATCTGTCTAGATAGGCTCGCGATAGATAGGGGAGACCAAGGACGATTGGTACACATAAATATGTATCGATCCTCCTTTTCTTACGATTCATCCTCCTTTTCTAATTAATCCTTAGTCACTAAATATTTATATAAATAACTAGCTGTTGCCAGCGACTTCGTTCGCGTGGAACTTGTTATGGTCTTAGAAAAAATATTGCTATTAAATTATGTTCGGTGCGAGCTATTTATCGCTGTCCCAAACACACTTCTACCATCTTAAAGATATACAAAAACTATCCTATATCCTTCCAAGGGTCTCAAATTATCTGTACGGGAAATTTCATCTAAATCCGTTCAGGGATTAGACCTACGTAAAAGGTAACAGTGCGATGAGTTTATAGAAGCTTAAATGTCTGTTTTATTTACCTTAACTAGGCTTGGTCCTTGGTTGTATGTAGAAATAAAAAATCCCAAAAGCGTTGATGTTTATATTACACAGACACCACACGGAAAAGTTATTTAAAAGTCAGAAGGAAGAAATAAATTGAAAAGTCGATAGAACACAGTAAATAAGCACGGTAACAAAGTTTAGGATCGTGTAAACATACAATTCACAAGCAACAGCGAGTATCTGCGCAGAGGTCAAATCACGACTGGCTGGCGTGCATGCAGCGCGGTGCACGTAGCAACGACGAGAAACTCGTTCGGTAGCCGCGTATCCATAGCACGGCCGGCGCGCGTGACGTCACACGGTACGGCAAAGAATCGTGTGTTAAATCTATGTTGTGTGTGTATTTGTGTTATGTATACAGATTAAGTAAGTGAGTTAATTAAATACATTTTAAATCATATTATGTAAGGCACCCACAAGTTCGTTAGTTTAAATTGATAAATCTAAATTGAAAACTTCGTTTTTACAAACATAAATATCATCAACAGACGTTTTCATACAGTATTAAAGAAAAATATATTTTAATATGTCTACTAAGCTACATTACTGTTATAATAATAAGTACCCAATGTTGATTAAATCTATTCGATTCTGGGAGCATCGCAGTTCTAACCTAACCTATCCTACATTTCTGGTAACTGTGCAAATCTGTAAGTCTCTTAAAGTAAGACTTACAGATTTGCACAGTTACCAGTTAGGGGATGAATATAAAAAACGCTGAAATCGTTTTCTAATCATTAAACAAACGGTCCATAACCTAAGTAATATCTATTATTTTAAAAATATCTTGCTCTTCGTATAAACTTTGAACCCCCTAGAAACCCTCTTGGGGGATGAATTTCAAAAACATTGAAATGTATTTTTTAGTTTTAAACAAACCGTCTAAAATCGTAGTTACACTAATGTTTTACTTTAAAATTGTCTTGACCCTATACGGCCTTCGAATCCCCTTTAAACACTCTTAGGTGATGAATAAAAAAATCTACTAATCTGCTCTCTCTCTATTTTAAGGCCAAAAAAAAAATCTTACTTAAAAAAATACTTTTCCCTCCATATAAACTTTGAAGCCCCATTAACGCCTATAGGGGATGAATTAAAAAAAAAACTCTGAAATCAGTTTTGTTGTCTTTTAACATACAGACTAAGACTGACATTAGAAATATCTTACTACATTTTCTTGCTCTCCATATAAACCTTGAATACCGTTTTAACACTTTTAACCCCCTTAGGGGTGGTATTTTTCCAAGACGATGAAAGGATTTTTTTTTCTAATAAGTAATCGTACCACAAAGTTGCCCATCTCTAGCTCAAAAAAAATGTTTCTCATCCTAATCTTGCATAAGTACCTTTTTAACCCCCTTAGGGATGGAATTTTCTAACACGTTAAAAGTACTAACTGTTTTTCTATTCTAATAAGTAATCTTTCTACAACGTTTCAAATCTCAAGCTCAAAAAAAGTGTTTCTCATACAAACCTTTCATCCCTATTTAACCCCCTTAGGGGTGGAATTTTCTAAAACGCTGACAGTCCTTTTTTGTATTGTATTTAGTAATCTTTCTACAAAGTTTGAAGTTTCTAGCTCAAAAAATAAAGTTCCCTCCATACAAACTTTGCACCTCTATTTAACCGCCTTAGGGATGAAATTTTCTAAAACACAGAAAGTACTTTTTTCTATTCTAATAAGTAATCTTTCTACAAAGTTTCAAGTCTCTAGTTCAAAAAATAATGTTTCCCCCATACAAACATTGCACCCCTGTCCCCTACTTAACCCCCTTAGGAGTGGAATTTTCTAAAACGCTGCAAGAACTTTTTATGCATCTTAATAAGTAATCTTCCTACAAAGTTTCAAGTCAATAGTAAAAAAAAAAGTTTCCCTCATACAAACTTTGCACCCCTATTTAACCCCCTTAGGGATGGGATTTCCAAAAATTCCATCTTGTGCTTTCTTTTTAGTCCCAGTAGTTTCGGCTGTGCGCTGATGAATTAGTCAGAAACATTTGATGCAGGCATTTAAATTATAAATAATTTACCATGTTATAACAATGCCATTAATATCTGGGGGCACGGGAGTGCCCCCGCCAAGTCGAGCGCGAAGCAAACACTGCCGTACCATCCTTTACTGGAACCATTTTGCCACATTTTCAGGCCCCTATTTGAGAACCTCTGGATAAGACCAGAATGCAGAAATTTTCGTCATCCAGTAAGCTATAATCACATACTTAAAATCCAAAATTTCAAGGTCATTTAGTTCCGAAGTTAAGCGAAAGCAAAGTTTCGCATTTATGACACTCACTCACTCATGATCATCAAAATAGAACTAGTACTTCCCATAAACTCAGAGAGCTGAAATTTGGTACAGTTAGGGTTTAATGGCCACATAAAGGGAAAACTATAAAAAATTGCTATTTCAACCCAGTTTTCTAGATACACCAACTGTATAGGTACATTACTTTGTAATCCTATACAAATATATAGGATTACAAAGTTACATTTGCAGTGAATGGGAAAATTCAAAAGCAAGAATGGGCCTGCATTTATAGTTTGTATGTATGGATAACACATTACCCTACAAAAAGAAGTGAGATTCCATAAAAAACACTCCATGTAAAAAAGAGGCCAAGTCTCGAAACTCTTCCACCGTAAAAAGTTGTGAGATATTTCGTAGAGCCAAGTTTCAGGCATTCTTATTAATCTTTATTTGCTTGCTAAATAAAATTTTGTGACTTGGCAATCACACAATACTACATAATTTTAGGTAAGTATGCAAAAATCTATAAATACAGTTAAGTTGTGTGATTGCCACGTTGCAGAATTTTATTTAGCAAGCAAAAACATTCCATGTAAAAAAGAGGCCAAGTCTCGAAACTCTTCCACCGTAAAAAGTTGTGAGATATTTCGTAGAGCCAAGTCTTAGGCATTCTTTAATCTTTATTTGCTTGCTAAATATAATTCTGTAACTTGGCAATCACACAACTTTCCTGCATGAATGGATTTCTGCATACCTAAAGCTATGTAGTATTGTGTGATTGCCAAGTCACAAAATTTTATTTAGCAAGCAAATAAAGATAAAAGAATGCCTGAGACTTGGCTCTACGAAATATCTCACAACTTTTTACGGTGGAAGAGTTTCGAGACTTGACCTCTTTTTTACATGGCATGTTTTTTATGGGATGATGCATTTCCGATTAATGAGGCACAGAGTAGCTAAAGACAATCTGATTTGAAAATTATTAGTCAGGATATTCGTATCAGGCTACAACCTGCTCCGACAAGCCGAGCAAATCGAAAAATTCTGTATTTTACTATGACGTCGTGCACTCTAACAAACAACCTACGATACGTAATCACATCGCTTCCATTGCACGAGTAGGCTATACTGAATGCGAGAAAGGGGTAGCCTATAACGTTATAACATTATTATATCGGTTAAAAATGTATCGGTTTTATATTAATGGTTTAGATTTATAACGTTATAATGGATATCGCTATACAGCGCGTCAAATATCGTTTTTGAGTAGGTATAGCGGTTTTAGGAATAATAACGTTATAAATGATAGCGCTATACGAAAATAGCGCTATTTAAAGGCCTGCTGGAAACATATAAATAATGGTACTTAAAATAAATTTATAAAACATTACTTTTGTCCTTTGTTTTGTATTGTCACGAATAAACTATTCTTATTCTTATTTAGTACCTAATTTTTTTTATTAATATAAGGAAGTCTCTACTGTACAGAACAGGGTTAAGTTTTCAAAATGACGGGCGTTTGTCCTATCCTTGAACATTACACATTACAATAATAGAAACAATTAGGCTCTACCACTTCTTCTTTTTACAAGCTTTATATTAACTTGACTCGTTCGTATGTAAGTTGTCCGTCAAATCTTGCAAGTTAAATTTGACCCAGTTCCCGGTGACCAATTGAGCTGAAATTTTGGGTATAAGTATAGTTTGGATGACAATGCAATATTATGGTACCATCGAGCTGATCTGATGATGGAGACAGAAGGTGATCATAGGAACTCCGTAATAAAACCACATAACCCCATCGAGTTTGGGCTCGTTAGAATCGTCTTAATGAGCAGTTGATGACGGTATACAGAAAAGTGCAGTCGGCAATACAAGCTTGTACCAAAATAGAAATTTTTGAAAGACTTATTTTTTCATTCAAGTTGAAACGCGTAAGCATATAGAAAATTTCTAAATTATTTGAAAAGAATTCAAAAAAAATACCAGTGGACACAAAATTGTTTTGGAGTCCGGAAAAGATAGCTAATGACCCAACCTACCTGCCGTTTTAATTTGGCAAACGATGGAGCAAGCACCCTGTATAATAAACCATATATTATCAAATAAATGATGGTGATAATCCAGAAAAAATACATATTGGGAGGCAGGCTACAAGTGTGTCCACTCTAAAAGCGATTTCGCCAGCAAAATCACAGTTTGTCATCGAAATTAAAATTTTATTAACTTGTTTCTCATATTGCAATAATAAAACAGCCATCATACTAGAAGGAATAGCTATGGTATAGTATTTCCAAACACTCGCGAGGCAATCAAATGTGGGAACGGGACACCTGTGCTCAAGGGCGTAGCTATAGCTTTTATATGGCTGGGAGGGGGTGGGTGGGGGTTAGGGACGCAGAACGTAAGTAACCACGTCGCTGAAATCATTTATATTTTTTTTTAATCATTATTGGCATTATGAATGGCGGGGGTTTGAACCCCCTCTATATACTGGGTGATTTCGGGGTCATGATCCGGAATGGCCTAAAGCGAATAAGCTGGTTATACTGAACGACTTTTCCCATGTGACCAACGACGAAATCGCAAAAAAAAACCAGCCAATTAAGAGTTAACTGTAAGTTAATTTAGAGTTAATCTCAATTAGCTCAGTTAACTTTTAATTAGCTTGTTTTTTTTTTGCGATTTCTTGGTGGGTCCCATGGGAAAAGTTGTTCAGTATGACCATCTTATTCGCTTTTAATCATTCCGGATCATGACCCCGAAATCGCTCAGTATACGTCCCTGCCTGTGCTCCACACTGTCGCGCCAATCGTGGCAGGTAAGTGCAACAGAGGTGTCTCATACCCACTTTTTACAAGGTTTTATTTAACTTGCAATGTATGTATGTAACTATGCGTGTTCGGGTGGAATCTTGCAACTCAATTTTGAAGCAGATATCTTCAACCGAGTGAGCTGAAATTGGGTTTAAGTATAGTTTGGATGACAATTCAATATTATGGTACCATGGAGCTGATCTGATGATGGAGTTCTGTGGCCATGGGAATTCAGTGCTTAACCGACGTGACCCCGTAGAGTTTGACTCGTCTCAACGATTAGTTGACGGTATACAGAAAAGTACAGTTGGCAATTCATTTTTGACAGATAATTATTATTGCCTCACGCACAACGAGTGTTCGAAAATGACATAGATTGGTATCCCAAGGGAGAATCACCAGAGATGCGTGAAGATGTTTCTTTAAATATTTGACTCCTTACCTGCTTGGCAGCTCTGGGTGCCAACTTTATGAAAACGCATAGCTTCACACGGTCTTTCGTCGGGGATGCGGTCAGGGGTGGATGCCTTGCTTCGGACACCGATTGCATTATTGATGACTGACCAAACTACCGAACAACGGCGCTTCATAAGCAACTTGACATTGGCGAAATCATCTTAACTTAGATGGAAGGCATTTAAAAAAAAAAGATAGCTTCACACATTTCCGGTGGGTATTCACCTTAATTACGAGTATATAATGTAAATTAGCAGGCAAAGTAACTTGCTACACAACAATATCGATATTTTCGTTGAATGCCACTTCCAATGGTTTGTTATTCCGTGATATTTTCTATAGTCCAGTGTCTGTGGTTACTTCTGCTGTACAACTTTTATTATCGCTGCTATATTACTAACAAATTCAATAACTTGGCACCTGACTTAACACATTCCTTGTTGGAGTGCCCCCAATGATGGGGCATGCACCTGCTTTTTAGGAGTCCGTGTTTCTACAATGGATTCACAGCTTCGAACTCGAAGCACTCTTGGACGTCAGATCATTTTGCATGGGGACAGTGAACGTGTTAATTTCTATCCTACAAAAAACAGCAGCAGCTTGGTGTCAAGAAAAACTGACAAGGAAATATGAATCAACTGTAATAGGAAATTGAATTGAATTTCTTTTAGATCCCAACGAAACAAACTAATTAACTCTGATCCGATTTAGAATGACAGAAATACCACTGAAGGGCAAGGATACCTTTTAAAAGGCCTCGTAGTTAAATTATATGGCAAGTCCATGTACCTATGGTCAGATTTTTTCGGCAAGTGGTTTTTTTTTTTAGTTATTCTGTCCTATATAATATAACACCAGGAGATAGAAGTGATTTTTTTGATTGCCATATAATAGTTATTTACGATACAAGTGCCGAAAATAGGAAATTCGCAAGGAGTGGTGATAAATTAAAACACGCTGAAGCGAGTGTTTTAAATCGACACGAGTTGCGAATCACTTATTCACACGTGTATCGTACCTACAACGTTTTACTGTACATATGGCTCTTTAAAGTTTCATAGTGCTCTTTCCGTACTAGTGCGGGAAAGTAGCACCATATGTACTGTAATAGTTATTTTCGATACAATTAAAACACGACCGATGGGAGTGTCTTAAATCGACACGAGTTGCGAATTACCTATTCGCACGTGTATCGTACAACGTTTTACTGTACATATGGCTCGTTAAATTTTCGGCATATGCACGGAAAGTGCTCTTTTTGCACCATATGTACTGTAAAATAAATATCCAGTGCGAGTTGCACCAAACTGTCTGTTGACAAGTTTCTATGGAATGACAGCTAGCAGCCGGCGCCTTATTTAACGTTGATCGGTACAACCTGCCTTTAGTGAAGATCAATAAATAAATAAATAAAACTTATATGGCACATACCATCACAAGTATTACTTCACAAAACTTGATTAACCATAATCACATGATACTTGTGTGGGAATGCAAAGATAATAAAAAGAAATAATTTAATGATAAACCTTTAATTCATTTAAATATCTAGGTCTTCATCCGGATCCTCTTCGTCCCAGTCATCAACGGCATCTGGCTCATAGTAGACTTTACTTTCTCCAGCGTGTATCTTGCTCATGTACGGCAGCTTGAGCTTGTACTTCTCCAGCTTCTCTGTCTGATCCATTTCTATCTTGAATGTGGAGAGACTACTCGGTAAAGGTTTGACAGGCTCCTCCTCTTTCGTGTTATTTTTTATTACTATACTCGACTTCAATGTCGAAGTCCTAGTATCATACGTAAGTATTTCTTCCGACTTCACAATTTTACCCCCCTTTTTTAACTGAACACATATTTTCGACGAATCTTCTGCATCATATGTAACTATTGCACTTGCTATGTGATGGAGTTGACTTTGTGTTTTGGAAGAATGAGATAAGCACTCCTTGTGTAGAATTAAGATTAATTGTATCACATCTGTATTGGAAATTAGCCGTCTTAAATGCTTTAAGCAGTCAGTCCATCCCAAGCTTAAGGACATCTGATTGAAGGAGTCAATAATCACTGAACATTTTGAATTCACAAGTCTATCTAGGTGCTCTGTATTTAGGCTTTCGTGGTAAGTAACATTTTTGCTCTTGAATACACATTGCCAAAAACAGGCAGGCTTTTCATAACACAACATATGTAATTCATGTCTATCAAAATTTGCCAATTCTAGTAGTAGAGGCAATATATTTTTGTTGTAGTCATCTTCTATTAAAACTGTAGGGGCTGTTCTTAATTTGTACAGAGTCATTTTAATTATTTATGACTACAAATAAAAACTAGCAGTTCAAATTTGCTATCTACATACAATAGTATCAACAAATCAACATTTCTCGTGCAACATTAACTTTTTATGGTTATGTGATATCAGGTCAGGTCAATGAGGAAAATTTGACATTGACACATCACGGGCACGACTGTTTCATTTATGTATCTTGGCATGTTGACGTTAGTTCATGTACCTCAAATATTTAATGAATGAATTCCACGGTTTTACGTAAATCTCGAATCGATCGAAACGGCGAATGTCAAATTATAGCCGTGTTCCGAATCACGACATAAACGTATTAAGCGCGCTTACGATCGGACCGATTCACGCTTACAACGCTCACATAAATATCGTGACGTCATTGATGATGTCATGGACGACGCCATGTTGGCGCTTACGGTGCTCACACTCCCAGGCGTAAGCACCTTGAGCCAAACGTCAAGTTGACGTTTGGTTTGGTTTGACATATGACACTTAATTTTTTTTAAGTGTTATATGTCATTATATCATGAACCTATAATTTAGTATGGACAGGCTATGGTAATAATAATACCACGTGCGAGCGAGCTGGTAGCATACAAATCTCGATAAGTGTGACAGACAGAGATATATCATTCGTTATCCTTGTCATAGTTCCACTTTTTTTCTATTTGGCACAACCGTTGTGGCATACAATGCTGTCAATGCTCGCGCGTGGCTGCATACGAATCCGAAATATTTAATATTATTGTGAATAAAATAGTGTCCTAAAAGTAATTTACGCACGATAAGGTATCTCGTGTTCCGTCTGTGCCAAGAAAATGGTTAATTGTTGCGTGCTTGGCTGTAAAAGCCGGTCGGAACAATGTGATGAAAATATAACCTTTCACACGTAAGTAGAACATCTTTCACTTTTCTGTATACGCAATACGTAAAAATAGCATGGTAAAATTACATTACGCTCAAAATCTTGTAAAATTAGACGATTACAATAGAAATAACATCATTGTTTACATTGTACAAGAAAATATTTGTTGACCAATTATCCGCCCAAATTACGTAGATTGTTTATGGTAAGCTGCGAGAGGTGTTAGAATGTCTTCTCGATTTAGCTTCTTTGCAATCATTTTAGGGATACCAGCCAATACAACTTAAAAATACCCGATTTCTCGGGTAATTTATACTCTAACAAAATTCTCGTACTTGTTATTACATAACATTCGTATGTAATGGATGGGATATATTCTTATATACGTATATTTACTCTGTACTCATAGTAAAGATAAGCTTTTATGTAGCGAGTAATCTCGGACTGTTCATCCGATTTCAAAAATTCTTTCATCTGGCTTTATTTAATCCTGCATCTGCGCCTCCGCTTGTGTTCTTTCTACTACGCGGGTGGAGAGGAGACGCGTGGACAGCTAGTAATAAGTAAAGACGATCGACGGTTTAGAATGAATCATAATTTTCTATAAGCCCTTTGCTTGAAAAAATTTATGTAAAATAATATGTTTTTTTTTTCTAGGTTTCCACTAAATGAGGATGCGCGTGCGCGTAGTATTTGGGTTAAGGCTACATATATATATTTGTGATCGCATTCTCGAAAACAGTTCTTACGATTTTGATGGCATTTGCAGTATAGGGGTTTATGGGGGCGAAAAATCTATCTCATCATCATATCAGCCGAAATGGCCGGTCCTGCGCCATCCGCATCCAGCGGACTCCCGCGACCTTTGCCAGGTCATCAGTCAACCTTGTAGGGGGCCTCCCACGCTGTGCCTCATAAAAAAAATCGATCTAGCTAGGTCTCATATCTGGGAAAAATCGTTCTCAGCATATTTTTACCCGAGCAGAGCTCTTTATCATTAATCTGTAATAATTTGAATATTTGAATAGTAATTTTTTTTTAATATGGTTGTGTCTAGGGCTTCCATTCCGGAATTACGTAATTACGTAATAACGGAATTACGGACGATTTTTAAGCTTCTCATAATTACGTTATTTAAATGTTGAAATCCGTAATTACGTTATTTTTTACTTTCAGTATCACATACGTCCCGGTGTACATTTTTAGGATTTTTTTGCTTAAATCACGTCATGCACTATTATAAATATATTCGAAACTAGCGGGCATGGGACACTGGACGGGACTTCCCCGTTTTCGGCTTACTTTAATCAGATGCGTTGTCATTGTGTCTCATTTCGGTATTTAGTGTCATTATTTTTCCCGCCTTAAGCCTGCATCGCGGTCAATAGTAAATTTTACAGCTAATGACAAGTTTACCATTGATCGCCGCGGCCAGGCCGCGCCAGTCTGTGAGAGACTTTAAGCCTCTCACAGACAGGCGCGGCCTGCGGTGGCGGTCAATAGTAAATTTGACACTTAATACTGTCTAGTTTACTATGAACCGCCACCGCAGGCCGCGCCAGTGTGATTCAGGCTTTATAATAATTAAGTAGATCAGCACGGCTATCACAGGACGCCCCGCGAGCTGTGTCGCGGCGAGGTAGACTGTCCGTCTCTTTCTAGTTAGAACGATTAGAAAGAGACGGATAGTCTACCTCGCCGCAACACAGCTCGCGGGCGTCCTGTCATAACTGTGCTGATAAGAAACTACCAGGTAAGCCGCTTGCACAAGGACTATTAATTACCTACATGTCATGTTCTGTTACTAGAATCATATTTCATGTTATTAAGCTGAATATTACTAGTGGTTGCGAACAGAGCGCCTGCTAGGCAGTGAATGTGTGTAAAGCTTCAGTAAAAACTACTTACAATAAAAGCGCATTATTTAAAATAAACATATGGAAGCGATGGGGTAATTTTTAGTTACATGGCCACCCCACGGGAATCATCTACTTTGTTGCCGTCCCTCATTGTGGCGACACTTACGTCGCCTCTGTAGGTATATACTCTAAGCATTATATATTCATTATTCATATGCGATTTAACTTTTCTACTCAAAACGTAGTGGTTATATTTATTATCTTTGCTCAGAACCTCAGACAGAATTCAAATGAATGTGCCGTTGACATTGACAGTTTGACACATGACAGTAAACGCGCTTATGACCGGACCGAATCAGTACACCACTTACGCGGCCTTGAGCGGCCTTGAGCGCGCTTACTGATTCGGACCAGCCGTAAGCACTGTAAACGCTGTGATCGTTGTTGTCGTGATTCGGAACACGGCTTATGAATGAGAAAAAAAGGGCGGGAAACTTCGTACATGGCGGACGCGGTTTCTTAACTTTATATAAAATATTAGTTTATTTAACGTACAGAGGATTGGTTTTGGTATTTACTGTACATATTTGTAGTAATAGTGTTGTAAATATTGTAGTTTGCTGTTTAAATAGGTAAGTTTTATATATTTTCCAAAATTTAAACTCTTTGCATGGGGGATCAGCCCCCCGATCCTGGAGGGACGGTTCCTTTCCCTCCAGGATCAGAAGATGTTCCGTCTAAGATGGATATATTGGTTGCGGCAGTAGAGTCATCTATGGATACAGACACGTCCGTGGTTTCTGCGGATAACAAGTTGAAAAGGAAATTGTTCCCACGTATTTGTGCAACTTGTCATAAAAGAAAAAGGAAAGTAGGACAAGAGGGAAAAGAAGATCATAACGGCTGTAAATGTATTTCTAAAAATAAAGATACGTATTTGAGTCCCCATATTCAAACGCAAAATGAGTCCATAGAGCACACCACACCAAAAATTTCTAAAATGCCTGTTCAAAATAAAGGTCAAGAACACACTGTTCCCAATTCGTCTTCGCTGAGTCCAGCAGTTACGAATTCCACTCCCCTGCATGTGCCCGTGGGTCGGGTTCAATATCAACAATCTGATATTTCTCCATATGTTGTCCATGTAACAAAAGAAGCTAGTTCTGATGGTACAACCCTTCACCCCATTACCTTTGGTAGGTTTTTGCGGCTTAATAATATTAAGGGTATAGAGAATGGTACATTAAAACGAGTGGGTCGAAACCGAATTAGCATGGCATTCACTACATACACTGATGCCAATAATTTCTTAGCACATCAACGTCTTGAACAGGAAAGGTACAAGGCCTTTATTCCCACCTTTAATGTTACTCGCATGGGCGTCGTAAAAGGCGTTCCAAATGATTGGTCTGAGGAAGAGGTATTGACATGCATAAGTGTACCTGTTGGTTGTGGACCTGTATTAAAAATTAGGCGGATAAAAAGAAAAGTCACAGTAAACAATTCCACCCAATTTATTAATACAGGAACTGTAATAGTCACATTTGATGGACAAATACTACCCACCAGAATTTACATGTGCTACACTGCCCTACCAGTTGAACTATACATTTATCCTACTGTACAATGTTATAATTGCTGTCGGTTTGGCCATGTTAAAAATCAATGCAGATCAACACCAAGGTGTTATAAGTGCGGCCAGGGCCACTCTGGTGACAATTGTAACATTGAAGAGGATGATTATTGGTGCTGCTTGTGTAAGGGATCACATCAGGCCACAAGTAAAAAATGCTTAGAATTTGATAGACAAAAGGCGATAAAGGAAACCATGAGCAAGAGTTGCATTTCCTACATGGAGGCAACCAAAATACATCCACCTGTTTCTAAGATCTCATATGCTGAAGCCTTACTTGCAGTGCCAACATCATCCTCTCCATCATACATGCAACATGGACCTCCCAATGTTAATCCACCCTCTACCTCCAATAATTTGACCCACTCATATAAAAAAACCATATTTTTAAAGCCAAAAACGAACACCAAAACATATAAAGGATATGACCGTGTTGCTCATTCGGAAATCATCAGAGAACCTGTATTACCGAAAGGTAAACCTATCTTTAATAATAATAATAATGTCAATAATGACCACAACAATAAGAGTACCTCTGATATTATTGAAATTCTTATACAGTTATTATCCCAATCAAACCAAATATCACCGTCCAACGTTGCAGTAGTAATTGATGCTTTATATAGAATCCCAACTAATTATGGACCAGAGAGCCAGACTGGTACAGTGGAATTGTCTCAGTCTCACCACTAGAAAACCAGATTTAATTCATGTTATCAATAAACATGACCCTTTCCTCATCTGTCTCCAGGAGACTTGGCTGAAGAAGGAGTCATTGTTCAAAATGCCCGGGTATGTTTGTCTTCGTGAAGACAGACCTGATGGGTATGGTGGAGTGGCCATACTCATCAAAAACTCAATGCCCTTTACATCTGTCTCACTCCCTGTACATAGTGATAGCTTGTCTATTTTAGCAGTAATTGTAAATAGTATTTGTTTTATATCTTTGTATTATTCTCGTCCTAGCATTGAGATTTTTAATGAAATAAACAAAATTTTTAGTATGTTGCCAAAACCTTTTATATGTTTAGGGGATTTTAATTCCCATCATCAGTTGTGGGGCTGTTCTTCATCTACATATTATGGGGAACAGTTGTTGGAGTTGATTAGTTCACATGATTTATGTATCTTAAATAATGGGTCTCCAACACGGCTAGCACGCACTCCAAGTGCGCCTGATTTATCCATTTGCACAGCTGATCTTGCTTCATCTCTGTCTTGGTCACCTGCAGAATCCACTTATGGTAGTGATCACTTTCCCCTTATTATTACTTTTCCATTCACCAAACCTACAAAGCAAATAAGGCAACCACGTATTAGACACAAGTTAAATGATGCTGCTAATTGGAGTACATATAGGGAAGTCGTCCAACAAAAAGTAGAAAATTTACCTGAGTTAAACAATTCAAATATTTTAGTCTGCTCTCAATTACTAGCCACTGCATTGATAGAATCTGCAAATGAAACATTTCCATTAAAAAGTAGTGGCCCAAGTCTCATTCCATCCCCACCATGGTGGGATTCAGAATGCACCATAGCAGTCAATCAAAGAAAGGAGGCAGAACGGTGCTATTGTCAAGACATGACTGATGAACATTTTGACAATTACTTAGAAATTGCTAATTCTACTAAAGAGTTACTTAGGACAAAGAAGTTCGAGGGATGGCGCAGATTTTGTAGGTCGCTAAGTCCTAACGTTTCTCCTTCTGTTGTCTGGCAAAATATTAGAAAGTTTCGATCGGCATTTAAAGAGTCAACCCTAAACAAAATATCTCCAGATCTAGCAGAGCAAGTCATGGATCGTTTGGCTCCTCCATATGTACCTGAGCGTCCCGTGGCTTTACTGTCCTTGTCTAATAGCAACTGCATTGATAATGGTGATTTAAATTCTCCATTTACACTTTCTGAACTAAAAGGTGTACTGTCATCGACTAAAGATTCCGCCCCTGGTGAGGACGGAATTCCATATTCTTTTTTATCAAACCTTAATGACAATAGCCTGGTTTATTACCTTTCTTTGATTAACAATGTTATGATTTCTGGTTGTATTCCGCAACCGTGGAGGACTCAAACGTTAATTTTGATACAGAAGCCTAATAAACCGAGTTCAGACCCGACCTCATATAGACCCATAGCGTTGTCCTCCGTATTAGCTAAAACTGCCGAGCACCTAGTAAAAATTAGATTAGAATGGTTTTTAGAGCATAATAAGTTATTATCAGTTAATCAATTTGGTTTTAGGAAAGGTAAATGCACTGTTGACAGCTTGAGTATTTTTACCACAGACATAAGATTGTGTTTCTCCAGGAATGACTCTTTGGTTGCTGCGTTCCTGGATATAAATGCCGCTTATGACAATGTCAATATATCGATTCTAAAAAATAAATTGATAAAGCTGAATGTCCCTAATCTATTAATTAATTTTATTGTAAATATGTTGTATGAAAGATATGTCAAATATTCATTAGATCAGTGTGGAGATGAATTTATTAATAGAACAGTATGGAAAGGTTTGCCACAAGGTTCTGTTCTAAGTCCTATACTTTATAACATTTACACGTACGATTTGGAATTTTCTATTAAAAGATACGCAAATGTTCTTCAATATGCGGATGATCTACTATTGTATGTCTCTGGTCGATCTTTAGATTCCATTAGCGAGTCTTTATCATTTTCATTGGATGCCTTAAAAGACTGGTTGGATAACAATGGTCTAAATTTATCCCCGTCTAAAAGTTCTGCTGTAGTGTTTTCCCGAAAGCGAACTATTCCACCAATTCATATTAATTACAACGGTCTTGCTTTACCACATAAAGAACAAGGAAAATTTTTGGGCGTAATATTAGATTCTAAGCTTTCTGGAGTAAGTACCTCACTTTGAATATGTTTCATTAAGGTGTGAACGAAATTTAAATATTTTAAGGTGCCTTACAGGCGTCTGGTGGGGTGCCCATCCGATTACAATGAGACTGCTGTACAATGCTTTGATTAGGAGTGTATTAGATTATGGCACATTCTTGTTACATCCAAGTAATATAAGCGCAGCGAAAAAGTTAGATTCCGTTCAGTCTAAGGCTTTAAGATTAGTTACAGGAGCAATGAAATCGAGTCCAATAAATTGTTTACAAGTAGAATGTTGTGATCCACCTTTGAACTTGAGAAGACAATACCTTTGTGACAAATTCTTCTTTCGTTCATTCCAACTAAGTTCCCATCCACTATTTCCTAAATTGAGACAACTTGCTGATCAGATTGATACTTCTAGCTACTGGGCTCACAAAGATGCTCCCTGTTTAGTAAAAAGTTATAGAAAATATGAAAAATTGGAAGCACCCACCTGTCGCAATGATGTTTTACCTCTATACCAATACAACTATAACAGTCTTACTACAGTTCCGCAAATTAAATTCGACTTAGGAATATCCAAGAACGACATAAACCCAAAACTTGAATTTACTAATATTATTAATAATGACTGGTCTGACTGGCACTGCATATATTCGGATGCCTCGAAACATGTGGATAGGAGTTGTGTTGGCGTTGGGGTCTACCACCCACAGTATAAATGTGTACAGCAAATTAAATTTCCACCTGAAACTTCTGTCTATACTGGTGAATGTTATGGCCTATTTAAAGCAACTGAATATGTTCTCATGGTTAAATTGCCCAAGACAATAATTTTCTCTGACTCCCGAAGCTCTTTAGAAGCTATTATGAGGTTTCCGTTTAAATCCCATAAACAGTCCCCGATTGTTTTTGGGATTCGCAATCTTTTATATGAATGTTCACAGAAGGGTTGTACAATCGTGTTGGCCTGGGTACCGAGTCATGTTGGTATACCTGGGAATGAGAGAGCTGACCTACTGGCAAATGAGGCTATACGCGTAGGGGATATGTTTCCATATTCTAATTATTGTAGTGACTTGGTTAATTTATAGAAAGTTTTCTTGTACGAAGAGTGGAATCGGATTTGGAATAGTGGGTCACCAAAAGGTAAATTTTATAGAAGAATTCAGGTATCCATTCCCTTCAAGCCGTGGTTTAGCAAATTGACATTATCGAAGGCCGTTACGTCTATTCTGTGTAGGATGCGCCTGGGGCATGTTTGTACCCCGGCTCAATTACACAGAATGAATATTGTGTCGGATCCACATTGCTCCTGTGGAGAGTATGGGGATCTGAACCATGTAATATTTAGCTGTGCACTGTATGACCGGTCTGATTTCTTTTCCAATCTTGAGGCTTTAAGCATTCCTTTTCCAACATCAATAATTTGTTTACTCCATACTAATTCTTATGATATATATAAAATGTTAGCAGTTTTCCTAGAAAAAAATGATATTAAACTATAATTAAATATTTCTAAGTATGTATTTCCATTAAACCCGATCCTTTGTCTTTACAAATTTCCGATTCATTTTATACCAAATTCCTTAATCCTGTTTCCCTAACTTTTAACTCTTCAACGTGACTTTGGCTAATCCTAGAGAAAGCCAGAAGAAAAAAAAAAAAAAAAAAAAATTATGAATGACGTTGACGTATGTTATCTATATTTACTTACATGATAGTGGCAATGGCAATGCAATGTCACAGCTAAAATACGTATTTACAATTTTATTTTTTAGATTAGGAAATAACAAATGGGGTACTTCTATGTTTTATAACATATCGGTAACTACTTTATTTTAAACATGTTTGCACGATTCCTTCCTAACTGCAAAGAATTGACTAGGCAGATTGTTTATGTGCCAAAACATAAACCACCGGAGCCCAAAGATGTTGAAGTTTTGCGAGAATTTATTAATAGGCATCGGAAGTTACTAGTTCTTACTGGAGCGGGAATATCTACGGAATCCGGTAAGATCAGAGCTATATTTTCAGATCAGTGTATTAGAAGTACCTACGTGTAATTCATGCCTTGTATTACATTAGGAATACCTGACTATAGATCTGAAGAAGTGGGTTTATACGCTCGCAGTAACCACAAGCCAGTTCAGTACCAGGAATTTGTGAAGTATCCGAAAGTGAGGCAGAGATACTGGGCCAGAAATTTCGTTGGTTGGCCCAGGTTTAGTGCTGTACAACCAAATGCTTCACACCTGGCTATCAACGAACTAGAAAAGGTAACAATTATGGGCACCCTAGCATGTGAGGACAGAGTAATACTGTATTATAGATTAATAACTTATCCAGGGCCCTCTTGCATGTTATGGTCTATTTGAATAGGCATTTGTTTTGTCTGTTATTCAATATCAATATTTATATGTAATGGTAATGGTATGTCACAACACAACTGCATACAAGAGGGCCCATTCTTAACTATTCCCAGTTTTTGTTTCTAGTTGCTGTCTTAGCTTTCTTAAAATAATGATCTATCCTTTTATAATTTACTCACACTGGTATATTTTGATGGTTCAACATGTATAGTGTTTTCTTTTCTTCAGGCAGGTAAAGTGACAGCAATAGTGACTCAGAACGTAGACAAGCTGCATCAGAAAGCTGGCTCGAAGTATGTCATTGAGCTCCACGGGTCTGGTTACTTAGTGAAATGTCTAGCATGCCCATATGAAACTGACAGGCATGAGCTGCAAGAAGTACTGATGAAAGATAATCCTGCCATGAAGAGCAGTTTCACAATGATAAGACCTGATGGTGATGTAGAGTTATCTAAAGTAAGTATAGGGGGGGGGAGACCCGTTATAGATAGCCGTTCGGGCGGAAAGGTTCTCGAGTGGCGACCACATACCGGAAGGCGCAGCGCGGGTGGGCCCCCCACAAGGTGGTCTGATGACCTGGTAAAGGTCATGGGAGTTCGCTGGATGCGGGTGGCGCAGGACCGGTCATTGTAGCAGGCCTATGTCCAGCAGTGGAGGTCTTTCGGCTGATATGATGATGATGTTAAAAAAATACTGCAGTGCCACTTTCCACCTTTTACCGAAGTACCCATTCGAACTTTTAAAATTGTTGTTTTTAACTTAAGTCCAAACAGTATCACATATAAACAAATGATTTCATTAAAAATGCAAGTATTTGTTTTACATTCTAAATTGTAAGTCTACAGTTAATAAGGCACCATAATAATACCGAGTATTATAGCATTATTATTAGGCAATGTATATTTTCATAAGAATGTTATACTGTTAACAAATTTTACAGTAAAGAAAAATATTACAATCTATGTTCATATGATTTGCTTTATGGTGGCTTTGATCAATTATCATTTTATATTTCAGGAGCAGGTTGATCAATTTAGAGCTCCCCTGTGTCCCAAATGCGAAGGTCCTTTGAAGCCTGACATAGTCTTCTTTGGAGACAATGTCCCAAAGCCAAGAGTAGAAGAAGTGAGGAATCAGGTCTCCAACAGTGATGCTGTGTTTGTACTGGGTTCCAGCCTCACAGTCTATTCAAGCTATAGAATTATTCTACAGGCTAAAGAAGCTCGAAAAGAAATAGCATTGTTAAATATAGGACCAACTAGAGCAGATAATATTATTGATGTAAAAGTAGCCACCAAATGTGGTGATATATTACCACATATATGTACACTTTAATTTAAGATGATAGTTCAATTAAATACAATCGCAATCCTTACTAATCCATATCCATATCCATACTAATATTATAAATTCAAAAGTGTATGTGTTTGCATGTTTGTCCGTCTTTCACGGCAAAACGGAGCGACGAATTGACGTGATTTTTTAAGTGGAGTTAGTTGAAGGGATGGAGAGTAACAGAGGATAGTTTTTATCCCCGTAATCATCCCCTACGGGGGTGAAATTAGGGGGTAAAAGTTTGTATGGAGCTGCGATATAAACGAGTTCCACGCGGACGGAGTCGCGGGCAGAAGCTAGTATTATAAATGCGAAAGTGTGTTTGTATGTTTGTCCTTGTTTCACGTCGCAACGGAGCGTCGTATTGATGTGATTTTTTGTATGGAGATAGTTTAGAAGACGGAGAGTGACATGGGCTACTTTTTCCAGCTGGAAAACATCTAATTCCCACAGGAAAATTCAATATGTTACATTTTCTTATAACCACGCGGGCTAAGCCGCGGGCATCGGCTAGTAGTTAATATATTTTCAGTGTGAAGCTGCTACCTCATTATTTGATGTTGAATCATTAGATAACATTAAAATATAAAATAAAACACATAATTGGCATTTCATTTTAATATTGATAAAAGTAAAAGAGGTAATACAAAACGGATTTACATAAGTGGAGTCTTGGAAACTGACAAATCGTTCAGTCAATATGCAGTCACCACCAGATACGTACATATGTTTGCTTGTTCATTCATAATTAATGAGATATGATTTAATCGCAAAGTATGTGGTGACCTTTACAACTTAAACATTGATCAGGAATAAATAAGATGATATCTAAATTATTTCTTACTAGGCCTGTCATTTTCATTAGGAACAATAATCAGGAAGGACTCTGAACAGATTGGTCTAGATGTGATAACGAGAATTACTATGAGATCACTATCATATGTATAAAGGTAAACATCAGAAAGCAATACCAATGTTGCTATTACTATTGTATACAATTATTTCAAATCTACGTTAAAAATACGGCAGTGCTCAAGTGAAAATGTTTGACTTTATTAGCACAATACATCCTACCTAATAAGTAACCACTTCAATTACTCAATGACATCCTTAATTTACTCATTTCTCATCAAGAATCCGCATTACACTTACCTTCTAAGTAAGTAAGACGCGAAATCATATTACAATTATCATTACACTTAACATGAAGCAAGTAACATTCTGCATTGGATCATTCGATACTTTGTACATTGTTATGCAAAATGAGATTTCATTTTATATGGGGTTTGATTAATTTTAACATGTGGCGTCTACTTTATCACATTGGTACCTATTTCATTTAGTCTTAACGGGAACAGAGTACACCAGTTCAGTACATACTGTTGCAATATGGACCAAGTTCTTGGTGCCACCATTTTAGAGTTTGCATACAAATCCACTATTGGGTTAGAACTCCGAAGTTTTGTTTGTTTGCCCAGTTCTTTTACTGTTACTTACGTGGGGGCATTTTCAATAAAACGTGTACCCAATCAGCGTGGGTTGTTAAATAAAAATTAACTCGGTGTCAGTTTTGTGACGACAAAGCATACAAATGATGTGAAAATGAACTTTTATCACATTTAATTAACGTGTATATCATCTGTAAATTAAACAGAAAAAGTGACTATTTTTACAAACTGAATGCTTAATTGTCGTCACAAAACTGACACCGAGTTATTTATTTATTTATTTAAACTTTATTGCACAAATATAAAAATAGAAGTACAATTGGCGGATTTAATGCCTTAAGGCAGCTCTACCAGTCAACCATTGGGCTAAACAGAAACTTTAGTGGTGCAGGATCCTAAGTACAGAGAAGAGAGAGTTAATTTTTATTTAACAACTCACGCTAATTAGGTACACGTTTTATTGAAAATGCCCTTGTACACACAGCAACACACCTAACTAACCATACCGTGAAAACCTAGAACCTTATTACAATGCACTTAAGGTCAGATTAGATTTCCGATGGTCACTTAGCTGTGTTGTCGACTGTACCAAAAACCACAATGTAAGCTGCAAAAATCGTCATGATAAGAAATTATTCTTTTTAACAGGTCTATTTTTTTACTATAATGGCGACTGACCATATTGCAAAATATAGTTTCATTTGTTTACTTATCCTCCCGGATAACCCACATTTTTGGGACACATCACAGGACTGACCCCGGGACTGACTGACTGAACTCGGGAGAGTTTGACAGTATTTAACCCCATTGGCGGCCATTACACGGTGATTAAATACTGATTATCCTGGTTTGTCAGTATTTGCAGCTATACTCAGTATGGAAGCAGTATAGAATCGCCCTTTAAACGTTAATTATTTATCGCGTCAGTATTAGAGTTGCCAGACCCAGTTCTGCTTCTTCCATATCTCCATCTCACTCTATCTTATCTTGTGGTGTGCCTTTAGTCGCTCACAGATTATTTCTTATCTGTGGGCGGATTTAAAAATCATCCGGATAGTCCGCAATATATTGACAATCCACGTCAATGTGATACACGTCAATATGCAAGTGATCCGGATTGTGATATGGATCAGTATTTGGGTAAGGCCGTTATTTCTTGTTCCTGATTAAGCAGTTTAAATCGTCTACATTTTAATCAATTCCAGTGTGTTACGAATTTTAGTAATCCATTAATATGGCTAATTGGCGTAACACACTGGAAGTGATTAAAATGTAGACGATTTAAACTGCTTAATCAGGAACAAGAAATAACGGCCTTACCCATTTAATCACCGTGCAATGGCCGCCATTAGGCTGGCACCCAGAACCGGCGTTTTGTACTCAACCAGCGTCTACACGGTTTTCTATAATGACTTGCTATACTTACCAGTCTTAAAATCACAAAAACATGTCCACATTAAATGTTTGTCACTACAATAAAACCGTAATACTAGAGTCGGGATCCCACTAGTCTATTGTAAGCAACATTATAAGAAGTAGTCGGCTTGGGGCTTCTTGGAGGGCACGCCCCGCGACTCCTGCGGTGCCGCTTCGAATATCGTGAACTCCCGCTGAAGGTTATCGTTCAATTCCAGAATAGCAGCTACGTTGCCGCACCTGGGAGACGGAGAAGAAACATTTAAATTGTGTTTTTTCCCCTTATCAATTGAATATAGCAGTTAGCAAAACGAGATCTAAAGCTCTATTGGCTTCACAGATATAGATATACATAAATCACGCAAATGCATCTACTTCACGTGTCCGAACTCGGTCTCCGAGTTGGCCGTCCAACTGACATTCCGCGCGCGTCTGTTGTGGTAGCCGGTTGTCCGTGAATATTAAGAAAATGCCTTGTTGCAGAATCGATTTTGCGCGGACAACGGGGAATTCACATCACTAATTCGCCCTTGTGACGTCACAGTTGGTAGAAAAAAGTGACACGGTCGGTTTTCATACAGATTGATTGAATTGTGATTAAGTTATCTAGTGTAAATCTATATCTGTGATTGGCTATAATAGTAACTGATCGTTGATTACTCGATCATCGAAATCAATATTTTTGTAAGGGAGCACACTCCACTCTCGTCAAATCGGCGTCTTAAAGACTACAGCAATGGTGTTTACGACCCTCAGTCATAGGGTTTCGACAAGGAAGAAGATTCTTAACTGCATTAGAACATTTAGAGACGGGCGGTTTATCTCGCGGGCGAGACAGCTTGCGTGGCGCCTTGTGCTAACCGTGTTGGGGCGCTGTGATCAATGAGGATTAGCCTCTGTGACCAGTGTCGTTCTATCTATGTAATGCACGTGTTGTCACAATGAGGGACTGAAAGGCTCCTATGCAGCTAAATTAAGTACTGGTCTTAAATCGGCTGATGGCTTACTAAATAATCTTCTTAATTTGGGCGGGTATTGGTTTATTTGTATTGATAAAGTACACCACTCCCTTTGCATAAGTTTGTGTAGAAATGTGAGCACGGTCTCGTTGAAGTGCCACTTGTATCCCTCCATGACGAGCTGGTGCGCGCGGCAGATCATGTCGATGTCGTTGGACACGTTGGACATACATCTAGTTAAGTACCTGTAGCAGTAGTTGGGCGCGGACCACACTGTGAGCACGGTCTCGTTGAAGTGCCACTTGTATCCCTCCATGACGAGCTGGTGCGCGCGGCAGATCATGTCGATGTCGTTGGACACGTTGAACTGCGCGACCACGTCCGAGCCGAAAAGGTAGCCCGCGCCGCGCGGTGACACGCCCCAGCCCTGTGTGTCTGAAACATTGTAGACAGTTTAATGCTTTGGATTCCAAGAACGCCTAAAGACATTGCATGTTGTCGTGCCCACGGCGCCAATAACGGCTCTAGGTGTTATCGTCCATTGTCAAAGTCACCTTCCTGCTTTCGCATTCACTCCCTTGTGAAGAGAGACTGTTGTGTCCCACTGCTGGGCTGAGGCCTGCCCCCTTCTTTTCCAAACTTCGCGTTCCTGAGCAGTCTCTGGCTGATAGGCTATATGCGTGATGTTAAAATTGAAAACGCAGTGTTGCTAAATGGATAGTAAACCATAAAATTATTGTAATAAAGTATAAATTACAAAATATAATTAAAATCATGAAAAGATATGCACTTGAAAGTTAAGAATAAAAAATCATCTCATATAATTGTCCATGAGTAAATTTAAAGCGAAGCAATTATACGACAAGTATGAACCTAAACGCAGAATTTCGCGACCGGAACAGCAATTTACTTGATTTTCCTTACAACGATTAGTACAAATAGCAAACTGTGACGTCATACTTTTAAGTCAATTAGTATGAAGCATTTACAATAAAATTAGTGCGAAGAGTTACATTAAAAATGAAAATACGCGATGAAGTAAAAACAATTGTAGATGGGTTGCTTAGCGTTTGCGTATAATGCAAGGCTGAGTATGGAGAAGTGTGTAGTGCGAAACTGAAACCATCACACTGTTAATTTATGCACATCAACTACAACATACAGAATTTGGGAAACGCTAGACTGCGCAACGCCATTGCGATGGATCGCACAAACGGTATCTTATTTTTTTTTACACTCCTCCCAATTGCTGTATGGGCCAGAAACTTGAATGCTTAAAACCCTTAATTTGACAAATAATAGCGAAAGTCCATAGTTCAAGCCTCGGTGACGCAGGACAGCCCCAACGATTCTGGTTACGCAAGAAATACAGAAAGACGGCCAAAGAGTTTGTACAGCCGGTTGGACACTGCCAAATTAAGGGACTCAAGAGAAATTAGTCTCGAGAGATTGGCAGGTTCCAAACTTCAGTAGCGCCTTTTGGGATCAATCCCACCAATGATAACAAGATATTTCATATGTGTTATTTGTCAAAATACCTTCAGGGTCGCTCCACAGCAGGTCGCACATCGGCCCGTCGTGCGGCACCTCCTGCTTGCGGTCGATGGTGCGGATCTGGTCGAGGGTTTGTATGGACGGGCTGAGGCCGCCGTGCACGCAGAATATCCGCCCGTCGATGATCGCTGATAGGGATAGGTAGTCGAATATTTCTGTGCAATATCTGGAACATGGTCCAAAAAAACCCGTGAGTGTAGAATAATTTTTTGACAAAAAGCTGGCTTTAAAAACTAGAGGCTCAGACTAGGCGATCAGAGTCGTGCAAAGTGGACGAAAGTGGCAAAAGCCTGGATAACAAGAAAAGGAGTGTGGTCCTGGTAGAAGAGGAGAAATAAGCACTGCACCATATCTATTACTTTACTTAGTTTATGCAATTGCATACTGGTGGGAACCCGTAATTGGCTTTTCGTATTTTATCTATAAAATTGGGTTTTTAAATATAAATAAATACCACACGATTCATCCATGCTTCCACTGCACAGCATGAAATGTTTACCGAGAGTAAATGCGTGGGTTTTTACGCATTTGTTAGGCTGTAGCATGAAGATTCTGTTGTTCCACAATGGTTCCATATGCACTGCTGCCGTGCACTCACTTGCACTACTTCTTGTTGACGGAGCTGCACTCGTTGACTAAAATACACTATCGGAGGATCTAACTACCTACCTGCGGTTTGTGAGCATAAAGCCTCATCAAATGTGAGGCCATAGATGACCAATATTTCTCTTGTATCTCTTTAATCAAGTCTACAGATATAGTAACTTTACCTCCAAACTGTAATAGATCCATATTTTCGCAAGCACTCATCATAGAACCCATAAACCTGTGTGATCTGTCTGGACTCATGGTTTCCTCTGATGAGTGTGATCCGGTCCGGGTACCGAACCTAGAAAATAACAAATATAAACATACAAGATAAATAATGTCAACTAATCTATCAAATTCACATGTCTTGTTGTCTATGAAAAAGCGTCCTTCAAATAGTCCACGCATTTTAGGTTATACCCGAAAAACCATATTTTTCAAGTTTCATTAGTACATTTTTAGTAAACACTATCTTTTTGGGCAGTGTAATATCATCGAAAATCAAATAACGCACAACAAGCTCCTGGTATTTTCGCACTTGTAAAGTGCCCTTGTGGCCTATTGGAAAATATATGTGTTTTTTGTTGTTGTGGTAATCAGGGATTCATTCAGAGCGCATTATCATAGAGATCTTAACATGTGAATGCAGATTTGACATTATACTTCTCTATCTGGACGGTGGCAGGGTATCTTTCACATAATGCTATGTTCAACATCTGTGCAAAGAGAGCTCACCTGTTGATTTACAATGTAAATAATAAGACTGCCTTACAAAACAGCAAGTAGCAGAAAAAAAACATTCTCCTTGTGTGAGAAGTATGTCAACACCTCAACATTTCACTATGCTAAAACCAGCAAAGAGTAAAAGCCATTCAGGGAAAAGATACATTTTATCAGGTGCATTACCAAAGCCTAATAAGAGTCCACATTATAACCAATTCTCTGAGAAACTCTTGAACTCTGTCACTGTTGGTGTCATGCTTACAAAACAGAATAACAACAAGAACAGTTTATCAACCCATAATATCAAGAAGACAGTTCTAAGAGTGACTCCGGAGACATGGTGATAGTAATAAGCTGTATAAAATTAATTGACCCAAATTCAAGAAATTTTTTAGAGTTTCTTACCTTTAATGCTAGTAATAGTAAGAAAGTCTCAACCGAGTAGAATCCTCTGTCCACAAAGTCCCCCATGAAAAGGTAATTGGTCTCCGGCACATCTCCTCCTACTTTAAATAGCTCTTTCAGATCATAAAACTGACCATGAATGTCTCCACACACCTGGAAATACAATGAACAGTTATTTTCAGTTGAAAAGTAGAATCGGAAGATGAGATCAAAACATGTATATATTATACTATTCACTACCTAACAGAGATAATATCTGTTAACAATACAAATGTAAGTCACAATGATGCTACACTGCTGTAATGTGCACTGCTGTTATTTCTCAAGGGTAGTTATGACTCACACAAACATTGCCTGGATCAACAAAAAGCAGCAGTGCAGCTTTTAGTGTTTTTATATATTATGATTTACGATGTATTTATAGAGTTGTTCATGTATTTATACAAAGAAATACAAGTTTGATTGATGATGCAGACACAGCAGTATCTATAAACAGGTGAGGCTTACCGTAACTGGGGAATCCACTCGTTGGACGTTACTTTCTTCTACTAGGATTTCGCGCGCCTTCGCGCAGAGGGCTTTTACCTCGGCCTCCATTATAATCTCGCAGCGCTTAAGCTGCTCGATTTGACGGTCGAGATCACTCGTATCAGACATTGTAGTAACTTAATCGCAAGGACAAACCTGCAACAATAACTTGAAGTAATACATGACTGATAAATTATTCAAAGAAAACGTAGGCGATTTACTAAATTTCAGTTTGAGGATATATTAACATGAGTGAAAACAACAAGTTTACTTACAAATGAATAACTATTCTTCTATATAAGACGATGATATTCTACAAACAATCACAATCCGCCATTACAAACACGTTACACCAAACGAACAGACAGTCTCAGACAGATACAGATTAGACAAAAGACATTCAAGCAAGTACATAAGCGGTTTCGTTCGGAAATTCATTAACTCAACACGCACGATTAAATTGAATTGTTGAATTTACACTATTTTCACACCAATTGAACTTGCATTTTCATGATAAATCGCGTATAATATGCAAGTTTTTAACAATCGTTCTGTCTTATTTGTGTAATTACACAATTTTATGACGTCTGACGTCAGTTTCAACTTCAAGGCCAGAGGGAAATAATCAGTCAGCCTGTGTGTACAACTAGGTTCAATTCAAATCAGTCAGTCGTGTAAGGGCCGCTTCCCTTCCCTAGTCTGTTTTTGCGCGTCTGTGTCCTGCGTATCGATTCTAGTATTGTTGTTTTGTTTATCTTGTGGTGGTAGAGTGGTGAATAGTGTCAGTGTTTCGGTTTATTTTTCGGAAATAAAAACAACATGGGGAATATTCACACTGTCGGCCCGAATGAGGCGCTCATAGTTTCAGGTACGTGCCGAAAATAAACATTAGCATTTTGATTTCAGATTAAGTACCCAGTCGGCAGTCGCAAAAACTGACACTGAAAAAGCAGCGTTTGTGCCGAAATTAAATATGCTAATGTGAATCGTATTGTACATCTGAATGAGTTATTCAATATTTTTCTAGACTAGAGAATTCACGCATGTTCGATATATCGTTTCCAGTTTTGCTTAGAGTATTTGACTAGGTTTCAACTCTTAAATTTCGGTCGGCATAATAATAATATCTCCTCGCATCCTGCACTTACATTTTTTAGATAACATGAACTCTTAGGCAAGAATCATAATTAAAAACATATTTTTTCCTCATACCATCGCTACAACTACACGCTACGGCTGACATGTGATACCTAGTTTATAAAATAAAATAATAATAGCCTGCGAACGAAACTGAATTTAGATATCAGTGAAATGTTTACCTTTTGAAAAATACACGAATTTCGTAGATTAGGTAATATAAACAATACCGGGTTTTTGCAAGAGCGCCGTTGAATACCTACCTACTATAGTTAATGTTCCCAATTCTGCGGCGCTACCACGAACTTCGAAAGTCGAAGTTCGGGTATTACCTCCATCTCTATCGCACTCCCTTACTCGAGTGACAGGGATGCATGTATTACGAACTTCGACTTTCGAAGTTCGTGGTAGCGCCGCTGATCGCTTTCGATACCCATTGAGATCGTCCGGTCCACGAAAAAGCGCCCCACTTTCCTACATACCTACGCTAAAAACTAGCACCTAACGCAATGAGTAGGTGCGGCGCGTCCTAAGACAACGTTGTATATCTTTAGATCACTTTAATTATTTAGGTACCTATGTGATTCATGCTAGGTCTAGATAAGCTACTGTGCGAAGGATTCCATCACTGGATTGCCCGACCAGACACGCCCAACAGACTGGGACGAGGTCAGTCCAATTAATTGACTGCCCGAAATAGGTTGCTATACAATATAGTAGTGTGTGTTGACAATTAGTGTCTGAAATTGGCTGAATACTAAACATACCGGTTTTAGAGTCGCTCTGCCGTAGTTTATCTTTTATATTAAGGCGCCGTAGGCTCAGCGAAGTTAACCGAACAGAGTTTTTGAAACAATATAATGCGTCTGTTTATTATAATATGGTTTCCAAAAAATACGAATAGTAATCTTGAGGCTTTTCTGCAGCGAGATCACTATCAGGCTGTGTTCCTGTTCAACAAGCTGCCAACAGAGTTTAAATCTATCACGAATAGCAAAATGCTCAATGCGAGACTGAAACAGTACTTTTGAAAAAATCGTACCATTCCATAGTAGCACAGATTAAAGAATACAAGTACAGATACCCAATCTCATAGAGCAAAAGCGTACCGTCCTAATGTAGGTAATTCTGTATACAATTTTAGTCCCGTAGCTACACCAGTAGATGCAGTATCCGAGCTAACACGGCTATGACGCTGTCAGTCTTTAGTAATACATTGAGATATCACCAGATGGCGTTGACTTCCCGGGCAACAAATAGAGTATTTTTGATTTTTTCGATATAAAAGTAGTATTTTAGAGACAATATTACACATCACACAAAAATCAATCAATATACATAACCAAATGCTTAGAGCCTGTGGTTCCATAGAACTTTCGCGACCCGTGATGGCGCCATCTAGTGACAGTACCCAATAATACGTAGCAAGCTTGAAAGCTGACTTGTATAGTACGAGTTACATGGATTTAGTATCAATTTTATTGCATTTACTAAACTTATAAAATATACCTTTATTGTATGTGCGGAAGTATGTTTGTGATACAATTAAGGTACGTTGAATTTATTAAGGTGTAAAAATTATTCTATCTTCACGATTACTGGTTCAAATGTTTCGCTCGGTACCTGTGTCGCCATCTATGAGTTCTTTTTAGTATCAATTATACGTTGTTCTAGTTGGGAGGCCATGATAGTAGAATTCGTGTAAGATCAATTGTAAATTAGGGATAATTAACGTATTTTTAACCATGACACCATTATGTAATTTGTGTAAAATAATTATTGTTACTTAGGTATATACACCGTAATATACACCGTGTCCAATAAGTTCGAATACAAACTTTTAGCACTTGCTGTATAGACATACGGATCGCTGGCTATAAAATTGTTATTTTAATTTAAAAAGTATATTGACATAAACATAGTACTATAATTTCATAAGTCACGTATTTTTAGTTTGGCTTCAATACACGATGAAGTACGTTCGTGAAGAAATTATTAGAAAATTCCTTAAAGGCGACAGGCCATGTGCTATATTCAAGGCGTTACAACCCCATGGAATTAAACGGAATCTGGTTTATACTACTATAAAAAGGTATAAAGAGATCTCTTCTACAGAGGACAGGAAAAGATCCGGTCGGCCCCGCTCAGCTAGAACTGAAAAAGTGGTAAAGGCTATAAGAGAGCGAATTCGGCGGAAAAAACACCGTTCTATTAGAAAATTAGCTGCTGATCTGAAAATTTCCAGGGGATCTGTACATAATATATTGAAAAAAGATCTTGGATGTCATGCTTATAAAAAACGAAAAGTACATGGCATTTCAGATGCAACCAAGAAAAAGAGAGTAGAAAGATGTAGCACCATACTTTCTTGGCACGCAGGTGACGAATTTGTTTTCTCGGACGAGAAACTCTTTGTGTTAGAGCAGCCTCATAACGCCCAGAACGACCGGTTGTGGGCAGCACGGGTAGAAGACATTCCAGAGTATGAAAAGAATGTGCCTAGGTTCCAGAGCTCACCATCAGTGATGGTTTGGGGTGCTCTTTGTAAGAGGGGCAAACTGCCTCTAGTTTTTATTGATAAAGGCCTTAAAATGAATGGCCACCAAGTTCTCCAGATTTAAACGTACTAGATTATTTCGTATGGTCATACATGCTCTCGAAGCTAAATAATTATAAAGTCGCAAACCTGAGCCATTTTAAAAAGGTTATCGTGCAAATTTGGGACGATATGCCGATGGATGCGGTGCGTGCCGCTTGTGACTCTTTTGAGAAACGTTTGAAACTTGTAAAAAAAGTTAAAGGTGGAGTAATTCCAAAACATTTGTTGTAAATATTGTATATAAATGTGGCTTTCATTTAATATAATTTTCATAACATAAACTACGCGTACATTTATTTCAATAAGGATCCTAACTGTATTCGAACTTATTGGACACGGTGTAATATACTCTTATTTTTAATTTTGACATTGTTACCTGATAATGAGAAGGGAAATTGTTCTTATGTAATTTGTGTAATTAATGCAATTGTACCTATGTATATGTTCAACACAATATCCATTGTTATGAATAAATAAATGAAATGACTTTCATTCTTCTTTAATATGTTGTGTAATATAATGTATCGATATACCCAATATGAATATCGGAAGTCGATAGATGAAAAGCCTATGACAGCTCGAAAGTGCTACGAGGATTCCGGCTTGTGCGGCGCTACCACGAACTTCGAAAGTCGAAGTTCGTAATACATGCATCCCTGTCACTCGAGTAAGGGAGTGCGATAGAGATGGAAATACCCGTACTTCGACTTTCGAAGTTCGTGGTAGCGCCGCTGGTAGGTATAGTGTAGAAGCCTATAGATGTGTGTGGATGATGATGTGATGATGTGTGTCTTAAAGGCCGGCAACGTACTCACAACACCTCTGGTGTTGCAAGTGTCCATGGGCGGCGGTAATCGCTTACCATCAGGTGATCCGTCTGCTCGTTTGCCTCCTATATCATAAAAAAAAAAAAAAAAAGATGTATGTATATTCATACCCATCATGTATTTGTCCGTAATAGTTCACGTCACGTACAATCAACGCTTCCAGCAGCAGACTTAGCAACACGAATTAAGGCGCCGTAGGTTCATGGTCTTCTCTCCCTCTCACTGAGCATAAGCGTGAGCGAGATGGAAGTGCGTCTTCGGAAGCGCGGATATCATGTTTTTTAATTTTAATTTTTTGGTTGTTTAAATAAATAAAAATGTAAACACTGATTTCCTTCAAACATGATATTGCCGATTTTTAGAAGCAATTGTAATATTTGTAGCTTTTGTGCATAATTTGTTACGAATATTTTAAGTGTATTTTCGTGTGTTTTAGACCTATTTTCGTGATTTTTTTCAATTGAGCGAAATTTGCTTGATCATGTTTCGAAGCACTGATTTCCCTGCAGAAAAGCCTCAAGATTACTATTCGTATTTTTTTGAAGCCATATTATTATAAACAGACGCATTATATTGTTTCAAAAACTCTGTTCGCTTAACTTCGCTGAACCTACGGCGCCTTAAATGCTCAAAATGTCGTCCGCATCACGTGGAGTGTGCAGCATCTATTTACACACGAGATGTAATTTGAGTATGTGTAATTTGCGTAGTTACTCTGTGGGCGACTATCTGCACTTTACCACCGATCTATTGGGTGCATTTTACAATATTCTTCCTTAAGGGGCTACCCGAGGTTTTCATTGATTTTTGACTAGTTTTGAATCGTATCTCCTACTTTTGCACTACAGATAGAATTGTAAGACAAACGGCTATCGGTTCTCCAATCTTGTATCTCCCTTTTTGTCTACCGGATTTTGAGAGATATTAATACTTAATTTTGTATGATTTTTTTAAACATTGTCTAAAACAAACACTTATTTCGTATCTCTATTGACGTGAAAGATCTAACATATAAATCTACATATTTGGGTTGGTCTGTGACGTCTCTAAAAACGTGTCTAGGGTTTTTATTTTAAACTAAATAACACATAAGTTATGACCAGAAAACCAGTTTTTTGGCCTAAAATTGTTAAACTTTGATGCCAAAAATCTCGAAAACAATGAACTTTGAAGTAAATATGAGGTACTATATTGCTTAAAGCCGTTTTTCTTAATATAATAAGCTACAAAAAACATTAGAAAACTAAGGGATTCAGATCGAAGGTCGGCGTATGGGAGCCCCTTAATGACCTGAACCATCTCAAAGTATTCGTTTGTTTTAATCTAATCTAGTGTCTATAAAGGACGCTGCGTGTTGCAACACTTGAAAGAGCGACACGTGTTTCTCTCAACTTTGCCGTCACGTTTTGTATAGGCGCATACTAGCATAGCCGTCGTTTACTAGGTGTCGGTTAATGTACGGCCCGATAATCCGCGTCCATCTATATTTCTCTCTCTTTTTGCATGAGTTAAAAAGAAACAGAGATGTGAACGCCGATTATTGAGCCGTACATTAACCGGCATCGTTTACTACACTCTTCCAGCATAGCACGGCTATCAAAGACGGCGCGCGAGCTCTTTCGTTTTTTCTCACACTATACCTCTCTTTGTTTTCTAATAAGAGAGAGACGGATAGTGCGAGAAGAATCGAGAGCGCTCGCGCGCCGTCTTGTGATAGCCGTGTAGGGATGCCGCGAATTTGGATGCGGATGCGTATGCGGATGCGGATGCGGATTTTGGGGTCAAACACTAAAAACGTAAATAAAGAACGTTCATTTTATGATATCACTCAATCATCGAACACGTTGAGACTAAATTACAATCGTAGCGAACAATGCAAAAACGCGTCTGCTCTAGGTCTAGCAGGTTTCTGAAAAATAAGATTTTTTTACTAATGGAGAAAATATCTAAAACTCCTGAGCTCCTTTCTTGTCGCGAATTGCACTACATCCGCATCCGCATGCGGATGCTGATGTTGAAATTTGTACGGAACTTCCGCGGTTGTGGATGCGAATGTCCGCAACATCCCTGCACACTCCCACAGTAAGCACAGCAAGAAGCGCCTAGTGTCTTTATCTACGCAAATTCTTGGGACGACACTCGGACCTTACTTACTTGCTTTTTTTCTTGGGATTATTTAAGTTGGCCGAATCCATTCAAAAAGCAACTTTACCCGCCAAGGTAAAGGGTTCAGCGTCCATTGGCAGTTTTATAAAAAGTCGGTGACATTGAATACTCTCAACTATACTACGCCGGGTCAGCGAACCGTAGTGGATCTTGACCTCCGACACTGACAAGGTGACACGCCACTGTCTGTGCTCTGTCCTGACCCCGTATCATGGTCGGCCTTATCACGTGATAAATGACAAGATAGGAGCGTCGTCTCGTTCTATCGAACGGTGTCAGCCAGTGAAGGACGCTCTATCTTGTCACTTAGGTATCGCGTGATAAGGCCGACCATGATACGGGAACTGGGCTGTTATTCGCTACGCGCTAATGCGGCTCACCCCGCCGGTCACCCGTCACGAAACTAGACCTCTACCTACGCTTAGTTACTACGCACCACGGTGGCATGATATATTTGTGGGTGAGCGTTGAGGTGAGCTTAAAACAAGTTACAGCATAGGGGGGCTGGGTAACTTGTCGCCAATCGTTAGTGCTGTTTGAAGCTTGCAAAGGTCTTTATGGACTTCAACTACAACTATCCAGCGATATCTTGGTCGGCCGATCGACCACCATTTGAACGAACATCTCGACATCTCTAGGACTACATGCATCCGGAGTTTCTGTCCCTCCTACCGGTTTTGCTTGCCCGGGTTCCAAGGAGAGCCATGGGTTTCGGTTACATTTGCAGGCCTAGCCTGGCAGATGTGCCTTCTCTTCCTGTGTGGTCTTCGTTATAGATGCCCTTAAACCAGTATACATTTACAGATGATGGTTTTCAAGTTATGTCAAAAAGTGTCTATGTATTTTGTTTTGTTTCTATATCACACGATAAACCCAAGCAACAGTACGCTGGTCAAGAAGAGAGGAATATGTTTTAAGTAGTCTTCATTATAATATTCCAGTTTTCGTTACTGCAATTAGTGACTTTATTACCGCGTAAACTTCTCACGAGTAGTAATTATCTATCCTAAACGATTTGAAGGTCTTATGGAGATAGTAGGATTTTTATCTTATCAAAATAAAATATATCTTACTAGCTTTTGCCCGCTACTCCGTCCGCGTGGAACTCGTTTATATCGTAGCTCCATACAAACTTTCACCCCCATTTCACTCAAATTATCACTATACCAAATTTCATCTAAATCGGTTCAACAGTTTAAGGGGCTCCCATACGCCAATGACCTTCGATCTTATATTAACAACAACGGCTTTAAGCAATACTGTATCCCATATTTACTTCAAAGTTCATTGTTTTCGAGATATTTGGCAACAAAGTTGAACAATTTTAGGCCAAAAAACTGGTTATCTGGCCATAACTTTTGTGTTAATTGGTTTAAAATGAAAACCCTGGACCAGTTATTAGAGACGTCACAGACGAACCCAAATATGTAGATTTCGTATATGTTAGATCTTTCACGTCAATGGAGATACAAAATAAGTGTTTTTTTAGACAATGTTAAAAAAAATCATACAAAATTAAGTATTAATTTGTTTCAAAATCCGGTGGACCAAAATGGAGATAAAAGATTGAAGAACCGATAACCGTTTGATTTATAATTCTATCTGTAGTGCAAAAGTAGAAGACACGATTCAAAACTTGTCAAAAATCGATGAAAACCTCGGGTAGCCCCTTAAGACGTGAAGAGGTAACCAGACAGACAGCCAGACACACTTTTGCATTTAAAAATTTAATATGGATTACCCGACTGCCTCGGAAGGTGGGTTATGTTTTTCGCGCGTAAATTCTATTTCACGGGCTACGGTCCAAAAGGCTTGATGGGTTTTGACATAAGAGGTCGCTGGAGTCATAATCGTGTGTGACATAGGCTATAATATTTGAAAAAATAAAACAGTAGGGGTTTTTGAACAATCTTTTGATTTCACTTGTTTTGAGTCCTGAATACCTAGATATCATGTTCCCCAGCCCAGCTCACTGACATTTAATATGAACAAATGTTTTCGGCATGAGCCATATTCATATAACATGTGTGACCGACAGGACAGACAGATCATTGTTGAAGTGGCACACTGAAATGAATCACGGGGATAAAAATGTTTTGTTTATACGGAGTACTTGAAATGAAACACATTTTTAGTACTAGTCTTTATCATCTGCGGCGCTGCCACGAAAATCGAATCTCGAAGTTCGTATCTCTCTCTGTCGCTCGAGTACCCATAAGTGCGATAGATAGGAACTTCGAGATTCGATTTTCGTGGTTATAGCTCTGACTGTATAACCTTATCTTGAGCAATTAAATTAAACTTATGACTTAAATATAATAATAACAATAAACCATTTTATTCTGCACTACGAGGTTGTGTTATAACATAATTTTTCGTGTTATTATATAATGTAACTAGCGACCCGCCCCGGCTTCGCACGGGTTACACGGGTACTATATTATACATATAAACCTTCCTCTTGAACCACTCTATCAATTAACAAAAACCGCATCAAAATCCGTTTCGTAGTTTTAAAGATTTAAGCATACATAGCATAGGGACAGACAGCGGGAAGCGACTTTGTTTTATACTATGTACTGATATGTAGTGATGATGATGTCTTGTAGTTCAGTGTGCCCCTTGACATAGGCCTCCTCCAACATCTTCCACTGTGTCCTGTCTCGCGCTGCCCTTCTCCAGCGGTTAGCAGCTGCTAGTTTTAGGTCGTTCCCATCATGCTCGCTGGCGTTCTCTATATCATAATCTCCACGTATTCTGGACCATGTCCGCCGCCTTCTCCCCAATCATGATCGCGGGCGCGTTGGTGTGCGCAGAAATGGTGCGCGGGATCACGCTGCTGTCCACCACGCGCAGCCGGCGCACGCCGCGCACGCGCAGCTCCGGGTCCACCACAGCGGCGCCGTCCGACCCGGGACCCATCCTGCACGTCGATATCTGGTGGTGCAGCGTCGCTGTCATCGTCCTTAACGCGCACTCCCAATAACCGTCAGTGTCGAACTCATGCTGTCTGCAATTAGGGAATCTCTTCCTGTGCAACGTTGCTCCGTATTTCTGAAAGAATGGCGTGTCGACCATCTTCTGAATGTATCTTATGGCTGCCACCATCGTGTCTATGTCGTGCTGGTGTGTCAAGTAATTCCCGTGCAGCTTGGGATCGTCAAAGGGATTGCTTGACCGCAATGCCATGTAGCCTTTGGATTTTGGATGGAGAAGCATGAACAGCACTGTAAAGCTCTCGACGTTTTCGATAGGTTTGTAAACGGAATTGTACAGCCAGTCCTCTAGGTGGATTCCTTTAGCCACCACGTGGCCTTCATCAGACGATAAAGCGGCGCACGAACCGATCAGTTCAATATCTGGAAAACCTGCGGGTTCTTGGGATGTATCGGTTCTTATGTATCCTAAAGTTTCTACTCCTGCTAAAGATGACATAGGACCGTCCCCGTATTGCATATACTGAACTACATTTTGGACGGTGGCTACTTTTCGTTCTACTATAGTCAGTCTTGTTGTGTTGAGCTTGAAGGCTAGTCCTGGGAATGAAATGTGGTCGTATAAGGTTTGTCCGACTGGAAGATCTTGTATGACAGGTATTCCAACTGATTGTAATTGTTCTTTAGGGCCGACTCCAGAAAGCAGTAGTAGATGTGGTGATTCTATTGGCCCCGCTGATAGGATGACTTCCTTTTTCGCTCGTATTTCGTACATAACGCCATTACGTACAAGCTGTACGCCTAGAGCTGTTTTTGTTGTGGGATCTATTATGACTTTGGTGACTCGAGTGCTGGTTAGTATGTGGAGGTTTTTTCTTTTCTTGTGGTCGTGTAGGAAGGCTTTGGCACTGCTGTGGCGGCGGCCACGGGATATCGTAGCCTGGATATAGCTAAATCCAAAACCATCAGGGCTGTTGTAATCTGTTCGTTTATTTCCCAACAGTTTGGCTGCGTCGAGAAATGCCTTGGATAGTTTTGACCTGAAACAAGGTTAGATTTATTAGCACCTTTCCTCAATATCGCGTGCCATTGAGTGAACGTACTTATCGTTCGATACTCTAATTAACATCTCCACTTAACATAACCCCATTAAAATGTGATAACGGCAGCAGCAGCATTTTAGTTTAGATTGATTTTTGTACGAAATAATTTTGATAAGGACATACTCTGAACGCTAAGTTATGAGCTATCGTACCTACAACGGCATCGGCGACTATATAATTGATTGTATTGAGGTGCAAGCACAGCCTCAAAAATCGCTGAACATTTTAGTAGCATTCCGATAAACAAAATTTACGAAATTATATTGACCCGTTTCCACGACAAATCACTGAAGTTTACAGGACCTACATATATAGAAAGTGATCCGTGTTTTCATTTTCTTAACCTCAAAATATGGAATAACCATCAAACTCTTCAGAGCCTATGCACATCGCGTTTTTAACCGACTTCAAAAAAAAGGAGGAGGTTCTCAAATTAATTCGGTTGAATATCTATTCTTTTTTTAAACATTTTTGAAGTGAAAACTTCTTTAGCGGCGCTGAGCACTTTTTGGGAGGAGGAAAAATTGTTAAATACGCGACAGAGTTTTGTGACGTCAGATGTGAAGGAGGTCACTTTTTGCTGCTAGCCGATTCGACTTCATTCAAAACTTCATTCGAATTTGGGCGTTATTCCTAAAGAGATAAAGCTTAGAAAAATATTTAACAACGGCAAAAACAAATTGATATTTTGGTCGCCAACTCGCCACCGCCGTCTGCTGTTCTTGCAAATTCGAATAGTTCGAATTTAGACGTTATTCCTAAAGAGATAAAGCTTTGAAAAATATTTGGCAATGGCAAAAACAAATTGGTATTGTGTTTGTGCGCCGACGGGCCCGTCCGCCTAAGTAATTGATAATTGTTTATAAATTTGCGTCAAATTCATTTTTAGGGTGACACCGTAAGATGTCACGTGACCTGATCGAAAAACTGTTACAATGTTATTGAGTTTTCACTTCTGCCGGCACTCCCGGAGTGCAACCCGGTCTTTTTTTTTTTCAATGTTTGTTACGTCAGAACTCCGTCATTGATGAGCCGATTCGTCATTTTTTTTTGTTTGTAAGTATATGCTTCCAGGTGGGTCCCATTTTTTTCAAATATTAAGTTGGATGATGGAATCTATGAGGAATTGAGGGAACTCCTCAATTATATTAGTCACGCGTGTAGTGATTTTGGTATTTTCTATTATAACTCGTGTATTTACACCCGGAAATCATAAATTTGGTGTAATTAGTGGAATTGATGATGAAGACCACAGATGACTTATGGAATTCCTCAATTATGTACTTAAAAGTACAAAAGTATGTCACAGATTGTGACAAGATTCCGTTGAAATAGCAACTAATGAAGTGCCAAAGGTGATGATCTTGGGGAATCAACGGAAGTCCTCAAATATGATCGGCCCATATACAGCGATTCGGTTTTTTTCTCTAATATTCAACGCATTTGCTTTAGGAAATCAGTTCATGTGGTAAATTGGAATAGAAATGTGGAAATGTTCTCGTGGCTTGTCGGAGTACTAAACTGAAGTCGGTTAAAACTTTGTTTTTATTCAAGTAAATTATTAAACGCGCCGTCGACGCGCGTTTATCTTAAATCACGTGTAGGTATATATGGACACATTGGACACAAACGCGCGTATACGGCGTGTTTAAAAAACGCGGTGTGTACTCGTAGGCCCACAATAAAGCGAGTCACTAATTTTATGTCAAGATTCACCGACGAAATAAATTCATACGTAACTGACAAGAAGTTGGTGGTAGCCATATTCTAGCTATCAAACGCAAGTATGTGTACGTACCTAAACGGTACGTCCTCTACGGCTAGTTCTCCGTCCTTCCCGTGCCAGGGTGAATCCTTCAGACCCCGCAGGTTGGCCCTTTCCGACTTGATGTAGTAGGGCAGAACGTCATCATATGACCTGAAATAAAAGATACATACATTATTAGGGTAGGCAGTTCACGGATTTCCGGTACATAAATACAATCTTGATCACTTCTATAATTAATAATAATAACAGTCTTCATAATATAATTTATAGCGACCCGCCCCGGCTTCGCACGGGTACTATATTATCAGTGATCGGTTTTTTGGATTCGACATGGGGTGAACGACCTCAATCATTATGTTAGTATGGATATGCCCCGGGAATCCGGGCTTTATGTTGTTAGAAAAGGCAAAAAAATACAATGTGTTTATTTTATTACACTTTAAAACATCTAAGTAGCTGATAGACGAGTACTTACTCTCCGTTCTTTTGTCTAAATCGAACAAATGAGCACAAGTGTTTACACTGACAGCTCATTTGCTGCCTCCAAAGCGGCACATTTTGTAGCGTTTGGATAAAAGTTCAGCGAGTAAGTAAGCGTGTCTATCAGCTAATATACGGTTACTACGGGTTAATTGTTTGAATAAATGAATTCCTTATCAACAGAGATCGGCTATCGGATGCATTTTATGTCAACTTGATGACGAAATGATTACATGGACATGACTCATTAATTTCTTGCACAATTTTTTTTCCTACTAAAAATGTATGTTTTTTTATTGAGTTACTATCGAGGTAACATAACATAACATTTCTATTACCTATGATATGATTATGAAGCACAGGCCACTATCAAGGTTGGCACGGCAGCACACGGTGATTTTCGACAACGTTCGTTTTCGTTTCAAAATAACATTTTATTTCATTGCAAAACTCATCTAGAGATAATTTAAATTGTTTTATTTTTGTACGGTTTGTTCGGTATCGCGGGAAACTGTCGTATCTATATTAACTTTTCTACTTGATATCCCGCGAGGGAGAATCCAAATAACCGATCACTGTATATTATACATATAAACCTTCCTCTTGAATCACTCTATCTATTAAAAAAAAACCGCATCAAAATCCGTTGCGTAGTTTTAAAACTTTTAAAGATCTAAGCATACATATAGGGACAGACTGCGGGAAGCGACTTTGTTTTATACTATGTGGTGATGACGTTGAGATGATAGTGATAGTGAAGTGATAAGTAGATTTTTTAACAGCCGATATTTGACAGCCGTCATCCCGGTAAAATAAACGTCAATGATGATTGATGATATATGATGACCTAAATTGTGCACTGATGACAGCTGTCAAGTATTGGATGTCAGGGCATTTTCACTATAAGCATGTGTGATTGCAGGCTAGTTGAAAGAGATGATTTAGAGATATAAGTTATCCTCTCATATTTCGTTATTTTTTCCTTCTATAAATGTTTTTCTGTTGTAGAATAAGGACGAATAACGACAAGGAGGAAGACTTATTTGCCGTATTCACAAACGGGTAGTATGGTCAATACGACTAAAAAGTGTCGCTTCGTCTGTACGCTCTATCGTTACTTTAGAAGGCTGTTCTACTTGATCGAAGAGACTAGATAAAACTGAGATCAATTTTAGGCGTATCGGGCAACTTTACGATGACAGAGTACGTCTGGACTCTGTAGAAAGGTCGGCCTGACCTTTAGTCCGACTTGGTCAACGAACGAAAAAACAAATACAAAATACAACTCATTCTACGAATGTAATTTTGCCTGGAATTCTGTTTCTTCGTTTATAGAATGGTATTAAATATCCGACGCAATTCTATTTATTCGACTAGCAGAGCCATTGTTATGACGAAATGCTTATTCCATTCCTCACCAAATTATTAGTAAACTTTTATATTTTACATGTTTTTTTCTGTAAACGTAAAGCGTATATTTTTGTTCCATATACTTACTAAGTTAATGAGTTTTTTTGTGTGAGTGTTCGACTGTGTACTGATATAGAATTTTTGGTTTCAGGTAATCTTTAATCCAGGTGCCAGAACGACAAAGTGAAGTAAAAATTACGGCATAGACCTTATCTAAAATCTTAATAATATTCGATTAAGAATATTACTAAATACTTCCAAATTTAGATATTTGTCCAAAAAGCCGTAAACGAAGCGTTTTACATCTCGTTTTCCCGTGCGCGGGAAACATACACGTGTCTCTTACAGGTTTACAATAATCGTGGCAACCCCTTAACAATATGTAAAGCCGCCTAAATATGTCGTTCGGAACGAAAACAAAAAGATTGCTATATAAATATTAAGTAACATGTCTTCCTGCCTTTGTATTCGTAATTCCGTATTGACCGGGCTTGTGAGATCAACAAGGTTGTAATGCAAATAAGACAAATCATCATCATCATATCAGCCGAAAGACGTCCACTGCTGGACATAGTGGGCCTCCTCCAAAGAGTGCCAAAGTGATCGGCCTAGCGCCGTCCAGCGGACTCCTCCCCTATAAGAGTGATATAACTGATATAAGACAAATAACTATGTCAAAAAGGAAAACGGCTTTTACTGTGTCAAAAACGAATGAGGCAAATAAGTATTGTACCGTAAAACAAAAAAACTGTTTCACCAGTCTTCGTATTTTTCAGATGCGTCTACTATCGGACACAGATACCTTATCTAAGTTATCTATATAAAATCATTTTTTTTCATACAAATTACTCGTCATAAATTCATAATCCTATAAATAAACATGAGAGATGACAACATTTTGGTACAATATCTAATCTTTCGGAAGCAAAATGACATTGACTATCATTGTTTATATCCTTGTTTATATAATCTTAGTTCAAATACAAATTCTTTGTCCGAATGTTTTGACCAGCTTGACAGGACTGAATTACCACGTGGCAGCTTGTTCCACCACATATTTATATCTGTATCTAAGTTGTCTTGGGTAATAATTAGTGTATTCGTTGAATTAATAATAATATCGTTAATCCAACGAACATATTTGTACTGCATCCCTTGTGGTATAGTGATTCTCGCGAAGCAAAACGCACCAACGTCCCGTGTACCCTGGTACTTACTGTCGTCTATAGTACAGCGGATCTACTCTTACCATCCATAGTTCCCGTCCGCCTTTAGTCCGCGAGTGTAGATCATATAGTTAATGACGCTTCTGCCGCCCACCGCCTTGCCGCGAGGCCACAAGCGCCGGCCGCAAGAGAACGCTGAAATTGACTGAATCCTCGATGGTACTTGGCTATGTCTTTTACCATCCATAGTTGATGACGCTTCTGCCGCTCTGCGATTTGCCCAATTTTCTGAATTCTCGATGGTAGTTGGTCAACTCTTACCATCCATAGTTCCCGTCCGCCGCGATCCGGTCTCAGCCCTCCGTGTTTCCGCGAGTGTAGATCAGGTCAGGTAGTTGATGACGCTTCTGCGGCCCACCACTGTGCCCAATTTTCTGAATTCTCGATGGTACGGGGTCAACTCTTACCATCCATAGTTCCCGTCCGCCGCGATCCGGTCCCAGCCCTCCTTATGTCCGCGAGTGTAGATCATGTAGTTGATGACGCTTCTGCCGCCCACCGCTTTGCCCAATTTTCTGAATTCTCGATGGTACTGGGTCAACTCTTACCATCCATAGTTCCCGTCCGCCGCGATCCGGTCCCAGTCCGCCTTGAGTCCGCGAGTGTAGATCATGTAGTTGACGACGCTTGAGCCGCCCACCGCCTTGCCGCGAGGCCAGAAGCATCGGCCTCCCTTAAATCCTGGAATAGAGAAAAGTATTGGTCCGATTGGATTGGTCTTAGGTTCCGATGTGTTATAGTTTCTGATAGTATAGATTCGGAGAAAGACAAATGGGGTAGGTGCTTATTTAATACGTCGTACTACAGATAGTTAAAACGTTATCTGCTAATTCATTTTATCATTTTTAGCGGTAATAACACTAATAACTAGTAATATGTTTGGTTTTCTTCTAAATAATTATTTTCACAATTTTCGATAATATGTATTGGATTAGACTCTATTATTGATTGATTGAATTAACTCCGACGCATGTGTGCTAAATTACCCACTCTATAAGGAAACTGTGGTTAATTTAAGGCCAACTATTGTTTCTTTGACTTGATCCTCGTTTATATGATTTAAATGACATTGCCATTGGCCTTCATTAAATTGTCTATGTGTTAACTCTGGCTTGACTGAGATTATAACATCAAAGCTGTTTCAATCGTGCTAGGCGTTCGCAATATGGGAAGAGAACCGTTAGGCGTTGGGTACAGGGACAGGGTCAACATATTCTGTAATGCCGGCTGTACATATTGGCCCAACGTTGGCGCGTGAGCAGTAGGCAGCTATGTAAACGAAAGAGATCGAGTTATAGCCCTCTCCCCGTAACGCATAGCTGCCTTCTGCTCACGCGCCAACGTTGGCCCATTGTGTACAGCAGGCTTACGGTATTGGCCTCCGGTCGACGCCGCCGCCGCACGTTGCGCTGGGCATCAAGTTGCACGGAAATGCAGCTAAATTTCTATAGAACGTGACTTACGTGACGCTGTAAGTGGCGTGCGGCGTTAACCGGAGACCATGGACTTGTGTTAGCTCCACATGCTGTGCGAAGGCGATTTTTTTTTACCTCCAAAAGCGGCCAGTAACAAATTTGTCTGGTCACATCACAACCTTCCTGGGACCGTTATGGACCCGCCCAGGGGGAAAGGCGAATGCGAAGACGGACCATTTAATAATAAATCATACTGGCAAACGGAATGATTATTTCGTTCCATCCTAGTGCATAACCGAACTTTTTTTCGAAAGAAACGCAATATTACCACTGGTAGCTTTGAAGCAGTTGCAAATTTTTGAAACAGCCGATTTCAAGAATTATGACTTGGTGTTTTCGTGGCCTTCCTACTAGACCAAACGATCGACGAGAAAATCAAACGATCAGATTCATAACGAATTATTGAAGACTAAGCTTTTATTTAGATTCTTTTCCCCCGGGGAAAATCTTTTGATTTTACAATTCTACTCGGCTTAAAAAAGGCGACCAAACTGGGAGACTTACGTTACGGCTCAGTCATCATTGTGCCAATTGATCTCGATATCGATAATACGGACACCGTGACCCCTCCAAAAACTTGATTACCCGAGACTCGATCTTGGGCTGTTTGGGCTGAATAGGATAAAAGAACAGGCTAATAATAACCTTGTAACATGAATATTAATCAGGTTCTTACAAATTCACCTAAAGTTTGTTTTTGTTCCCAGTGCGATACATAGAATAAGATGAAAATGGTGTCTAAGCATGTTTCATAGTTGTTGAGATATATCTCTCTAGTGGGCGCCACCCAGAGCAGGTTAGGTGAGGTAGGGCACAGCGAAATGTCATCCCGCTCGAATTTGGAGCAGCCCAACTGGGGAAGTACCTCCGCCTTGCAGAAGACCATCAGCCATAATAACACTACTACTTGCTCTGTAGTAGTGTTGTGTTTCTGGAGGTGAGCAAGGTCGCCGCTCGAGGATACGTTGTGTTGAGAGCGAGGGAATTTGTTCCTTCAGCTCTCAACACAGCGAATCCTTAAACATATAAAGGGTCGGCAACGCCCATGTTACTCCTTGGGAGTTGCATGCGTCTATAGACAGCAACACATGACATGCAGCCTATAGGCTGCGGTGTCCGCTTACCATCAGGCGGGCCTTACGCTCGTTTGCCACCGTCATTGTATTAAAAAAAAAAAATTGGTTCTATGCTTTGTGCTCATTGATTGTGCCATAGAAAAGAAATAGGAGGGTCGGCTAGACTCTTATTACATTACAGCATAATGTAATACGACTCTAGCCTAGCCTCCTATTTCTTTTCCATATTAAGCTAGTATAGTTCATAATCTTCATAAATGACTTACCAGACTATCTCTCATGTGGTACGCCATATCTTTATGCCGATGACACAAGCATCATTCTGATGGCAGACAGTTGTGACGAATTTAATAATAAGGCAAGTAAGTGTTGGAAAGATCTCACAAGCTGGTTTTTAAATAATGGACTAAGAATCAATTGTGACAAGAGTTTCTACATGACTTTTCGTCGTGGTACAAAGAGCATCGATTTTCACTGTCAGTTGCCAATAACCAAATCTAACTGTGTGAGGTTCTTAGGTGTAGACTTAGACCCATACCTGAGATGGAATCATCAAATTAATAAAGTTAATAGGCAACTGGCTAGTGCATGCTACACTCTAAGAACTGTCTCCAAAACAAGTGACAAGAAAACCCTACTAATCATCTATTTCTCTTATTTTGAGAGTATAATTCGCTATTGTGTTGAAGTCTGGGGTAACTCATGTAATATTCAATCAGTTTTACTTATGCAAAAAAAAGCTATTCGTATTATTGAGAGGTGTAAACATGTGCCAGTTACTCACAGGAAAATGTTTGTACAAAATAGGATCCTTACTGTTGTCTCCATTTATCTTTATCGTATTCGTATCTGTTTGTATGTCCATAAAAATATTGAATGTTTCCCAAAAGCTAGACAGCACACTACTCGCAACCTGAGAAAAACAAATGATCTAGCTCTATCCAGGCCACAATTTAGACATTTTAATAATAGTATTAATAATAATGCAATTAAAGTTTATAATCATCTAAATAATGATATTAAAGATTGTAATGACATCAACATATTTGACAGAAAACTAAAACAATTTTTCATAACCAGACCATTCTATACCATTAAGGAATATTTTACAAACGCACTAGATTAAGACAAAACATGTATCTGTAAAAATACTTATAATGATTACCAATAATGTGTTAATTTAATATGTATTTGCATGTATTACTATATACTTATTGCAAATAAAATAATTTTGATTTTTGATTTTTTGATTTTGATAGTGAGTGTAAGGTATACCTATGCAAACTTCTGTTGGTAGAGACTGTTGAAACAGAGGCAAGAGCTTCACTAAAGTGCCCATACGTACTTCAGTGATGTAGCTCTCTCCTCGTCCGGCTTCCAGAAGCATCACAGAGACACAGACCGCTCAACACAATGATGAGAAATGCAGCTAGTATAATGAGTGTAAGGCGTCCCCAGGTAGGCGAACCATGGTGAAATACTCCTCTAGACTGATATGAAGATACAGCTATCGTCCGTCGGTTGGAACAGCGGCGCCAGTATGGGCACTTCGGTGAACCAGCCGTCGCCCCGTCCAGTCTCCAGCAGCAGCACGTTCGCCCACTTGCAATGCGTATGAAGTGAATGCAAACTAATCGAGTCGTCCAGCCTTGAGAAGCAGCATAGAGGCCTTCTGACCATCACTCAGCCGCATCAACACAATGATGTAAAGCGATGCGTACCCACTATGTCCCATAAAGTCCAGTTAGCAACTATTACTAGTATAAGTATAAAACATACCCAAGCATACTCCAGGCTGATGTTCCATAAGATACGGCCACACGTAGTCCGTCTGTTGAAACAGCGGCGCCAGTAAGGGCACCTCAGTGAACCAGCTCTCGCCCCGTCCAGCCTCCACCAGCAGGACGGAGGCCCGCTTCCCCTGGCTGAGCCGCGAGGCCAGCACGCTGCCGGCGGAACCGGCGCCGACGATGATGAAGTCGTACTCCGCTAGGGGGCCTTTGAATCCTGAAAACGATGAAGAACTGGTTCGCAATGTTCGCATCAACTTAATTAAATTTTGCGGGTCGGATGGTCGGCAACGGCAATGTTATGCCGGCTGTAAACATTGGGCGCGTGAGCAGAGGCAGCTATGCGTAAGAGGAAGAGGGCTTTATATAGTTCTCATGCGCTTGCATAGCTGCGTCCTGCTCACGCGCCAACGTTGGCCCAATCTGTACAGCCGGCATTAGCCCTGGAGTTGCAAGCGTCGATAGGCTACGGTGACCGCTTACTGTAATTTTGTTTGCCGCCGACATGGTATAAAAAAAAGTTTAACTTTAGCCCCGGGAACCAAGTGTAGGAAAAAAAAATACTTCATCATCAAGTGATTATACACTATTAAACGTGCAACATTTGTATATATTTATTTATTTGTTTCTTTGTAAATGGGTTCTCGGAAACGGCTCTAACGATTTCGATGAGATTTGCAAAGCCGGTTTACGGGGGCGATAAATCGATCTAGCTAGGTCTGATTTCAGTGAAAACTCGCTTTTTCTAGAAACACAAGAACGCCCAGAAAAGCTGTACCTTCCACATACCCTGTCAGTTAATTTAATATGTACTTATAGGTCCTTTATCTTTATCCAAGTCATCCTGTGCCCGACAGACATTTTCAACCCTCAATTAATAGTCCAAATACAAAAAGCAGTTATATATATTTTTTTTATACATGGAAATACAAAACCTCATTCAAACAATTGCGACAAAAACACTGAAGTGAAGTGTGACTAAGGCTAGATTAGTTATTAGTTTAAAATCTTCTAAAATGTATAGGCATCAATTATAATGACCACCAAAAAATGCTTTGATACCCTAAGCTCTTTTACCAAAAAAATATACTGAACACCAAAAATAATAATTCTACCATTACAATAGTACTAGCTGTTTTAGTAACGACTGCACATTAAATTGTATTCGAAGACCAAATTTAGTAAATCATCACCAAATCTTAGCGAGCAAATTAATACAATATTTCTACCTAAATAACCCACTATGATTGCCATAAAGTGTATGCATGTTACCAAATAAAGTATAATGATGCCAAAATAAGTGCTTTTTTAACCTGATGGGAATTTGATTGAATAAACGTTTATGTTTGTTAGTGGTTAATTAATTCAGGGAAATTGAATTTCAGGTTAGTAAACATTTTCTACTAACCTAAATGATTCCTTTTTTATAGCGATCGAAAGGTAAAAATAGCTACCAAAACCCAAATCAGCGCACCCCACTTCCACGTGGTCTCGTCTGTCCTACCCCTAGAGTGTATATAAAAGCCCGCGGAGACAGAAGCTCGCGAAGGAGGTCCTGAGTTGAACGGGTGCTCGAGGCCGAAGCGAAGCGAGTGGGGGGAGGTGGCGAGCGAAGCGAGCCGGCGATCTCCTGGGCGGAGCGTAGGTCGAGTGCGCACGTGAAACGAAGGGCCGACGAAGCGAGTTTCTGGCGGGAGCCGGGGCGGAGGGCGGGAGGCTGAGTCCCAGAAACGAAAGCATTTTCTTTAATAGGATAGTAAGATATTATAATTTGGGTTATTATTTCACATTAATAGGAGATACAATTTTGGTGATCATTTACTATTTTTGGGTTAGCAATGATTTATTAGGATAGCATTTTCTTTAATAGGATAGTAAGATGTTATAATTTGGGTTACTATGTCACATTAAAATGGAGATAAAATGTTGGTGATCATTTACTATTTTTGGCAGTAAAAAGTATTTATTGGCGTTATATTTTACTACATCTGGTGGTCCGTTAAACATATGCCAAATGTATATAGGTCTATACATATTTCGCGGTCATATTTGCCTGAATTACTTCCTGCAGGTAACTAAGATTTTGTAAGGCCTTAGAAGTTGCTTTTTAATTCATTCAACATAAAAACGTGGCTATCAAGTATTTTTTATCAAAAAAGTTGATACCTATAATTACACCTTGTGAAACTGACTTCTTCTAGTGTTATTAATCTTTGTACAGTGCGTTGTACAAGGTGAGCTACGGTGTTTCCAAAATTAACCTATTTGAATCTAATCATACATAATACGTCACATACATCTGTACTCTTCAGGGTGTTCAAAAATATCTGAACATGCACTCTAAGTACAGATAACCTCCTATAGATAGAACCTATAGGCGACGTCACATCACGCATTGTATGGGGATACAATGCGTGATTTAAATTTTATATATTATTATAATAATTCTGATACGCACGTGTTCATTTTCAATAATTGCAATGACACAGAACCAGGGCTGTTGTTCTGAACGCGTCCATTCGCCTCACCTCACTTCTCTTGTTTTTTTTTTTCTCGATGTGTAAATGCTGTACGCCTGAATCACACTGGTGCGGCCTGTGCTGGCGGTCAATAGTAAATTTGACAGCTAATGACAAGTTTAGGTACTATTGACCGCCGCGGCTAGGCCGCACCAGTATGTGGGAGGCTTTAGGCTTACCCCCTAACGGAACTAGTCGCCTATGTCCTCTATCTACGATTACTTACTACGAATCGCGGAGTCAAGATTTTTTTTTTTTTCTTAGTGGGTGACGGGTGAGGTGGGATTAAGGATTAAGCACCAAATTCTAGGCCAGCTTAACTCAGTCAATAAAATTTTCTATTAAAGTTTTCCGGTGTGACACGAAAATTAACCATACAATCCTATGGACCCCCCCACCCTACGCTGTGCAAAATACTTTGACTTTAAAAGTTTAAATATACGAGTAGCCGCGACCCCCCCGGGGGTCCGCGACCCACAGTTTGAAAAACACTGGTTTACATCATCAGATCAGCTCGATGGTGCTTTAACATTGCATTGTCACCGAACTTACTTAAGTATACATTTCAGATTAATCGCTTGCACGGCAGTGGGCTAAATATGGTTTAATTTTTTTAAGGATAACTTACTTATTTCTACGAACAGTTTATAAAACATGTAAAATTTTAAAACACCCCTGACAAAAGGTACCCTGGTACATATCTAACCATCTTGGCTCTCTAGACAAAAACTTCGATCGAAAAAACTACCTTGACATGTATAAAACGTATGTACCTACCTACTCAATTTGACATGTAAAATAATGTATTTTATGAATAAAAATCTGAATCTGGATCTGACTCTGAAAGAAAAACAGCATTCAAATCGGTTGATCCGTTAAAAAGCTACGATACCACAGACAGACACACAGATGTTAAACTTATAACCGCTACTTTGCGTCGGAGGGGAAAAATGAGATTTTTTCGTTATGCGTAACTAAAACAATGATTACCTTTAGGAAGATCATAATTATCCCTTAAAATTCCGAGTACGTCAGGTTCCTCGCGATTAAGCTGGAACATGGTAGTGTTAAGCATCGCCTCCACCACCCTGCTTCTGAAACGAGGTTCTACAGCCCTTTTCTCCCTAGGCCCGCAAATATCACAAGTCACCGGCGTCGCGTAATCATACACTTGGACATCACTGTTGATGAGCTGTATAACGGCGAGTAAAATTATATGTCTCAACGCGGCCATGCTTCTGCCGTGGGTTCTAAACTGCGACTGTTTGATCAGGTAGGATGTTGGTGCCGATCGGATTATACCCGGCGTGTGTCACTGGTTAACACGATAATGACTAGCATTTGTGTACATATTAATGTCCCACACCACACGTGATTCTTTTCTTTAATTAGCACTTGCATTTTTCTACGAGGCAATTATTTTATAACATCAATTGACTATTATATTCGTATGATTAGTTGTCTTAGTTGTTTTTTCACTCATTTGTTTTCTAAATAAACCGGCCAAGTGCGTGTCGGGCCACGCGCAGTGTAGGGTTCCGTAGTTGCCTGTCGTTATATCGACGTGCGGTGTGGTTGCGTCGGCCGTATTTGTACGAAAATTGGCCTTTCCAAGTAGGTACACCTTAAGTTAGTCGACTATTACTCGGTAACTACTTATGCCTACTTGTCCGAGCCTACCACGATTTTATTCACATCCCCAGTAGTAGCCATTTAGCCGGCAGGGGGGGGGGGACTCGAACATAGATTTGGGCTTTAAAGCTCAATATCTCCCAAACGAATCACTGATTTGACAAATGGTTTTAGGAAACCCATGTATTTGAACGAGCTATCCAACGATACCCCACAACATGGGTTAAACGAGAAAAAAAGTCCCCGCTTTAGGTGTAGGGCAGGTACCCCAAAAAAGTTTTTTTTTTTCAAGATTTTATTCTTCTGTTTTGTCGGCGTGATTGATTTATATACACATGCCGAATTACAGCTTCCTAGTAGTAATGGTTACTGAGCTAAGCCGAAGACGGATGGACGGACAGACGGACAGACGGATATGGCGAAACTATAAGGCTACCTTGTTGACTACGGAACCCTAATAAAATTGACAATATGTCTCTGTATGTAACGCATAGGTCTCTACTGTATTATATACTATGTTAAAACTGAGAACTTAATTTGTAGTTCTGACAAACATATATATATTAACACAGGTATAATTCAATGTATAGTTTACAATGAATTAAACCCAGCTTTAATAAAAGGTACTTGATGGTTTTTAAAACGTGATCTTTATTTTGCATCACAGCTCCATGCGTAATTGCATTAGGCACCTAAAATATCTAATAAAAACTTTAGTCTATTTAATTTGTTATTTACCTAATCTGTACCGCACAGAGGAAAATCTAATCTTATTTATAAGAGAGGGACTTAATGACATTAAGCTTTCCCTATCAGTCAATCTACGGGAAAACCAGACATTTTTTTAAACTAAGGTTTTGTTGGGTCCCATTTCTTCCCTTATACAATTTTATCTTGACGACCGGTTTAGCCTAGCTGGTGGTTCGTGCTTGCCTCCGAAGCGGTCCTGGGTTCGAATCATGGTATGAGCAAGTATGATTGTGATCAGTATGAACATTAGTTACTGAGTCTTGTATTTAAGTTATCGTCTAGTACCCATAACATAAGCCTTAGTGAGCTTACTATGCATGGGCCTAGATCGATTTGTCTAAGATTGTCTCCTAATATTTATTTATTTATTTATCAATCACCAGTGACACTAGAGCAGCTATTCTCAACCTGCGGCCCGCCAAGCTTTTGCTTGTGGCCCGCCATCCACTATACAATCCTAGTATAATGGGGCTTCTAAAAGGGCCACATTTTCCTGCAATTTCCGGCCGGCAACTATTGCTGTCTTACGCTGACTTTGTGCGCTAGAGCAAGATGCACATACTTGCCGGCCACACATTGCCGTAAAATGTTGTCCGTTTAGAAGCCCCATTAAAACCCCATAAATGTACTTTGCGGCCAGGGACTCCTAAGCTAAAATCATAAAATGTCATTGCTGCTCTAGAGCAGCAAACAGCAGCATTATAAAAGCCATGTAACAATAACTCTTTTTTTGCATCACCGCCTCATAATGAAGGTTCACAAACCTGTTGGATCGGCAGTGATAATTTTTCGGCGTTCAATGGCCCCACGACCTCGCGTGACGATGCATTTACAGCAGGTTATGTTATTCTTATTTTATCACCGGTTTTTGGAGATTTATCTATCCGTTTGGTAGCTAACAAGACTTTGGTTGACTTACTCGGTTGGTCATGATTTGGATCATATATAATTTGAAGTGTTGCGACTGCGCCATAACCGAACATTATCATTTTTTCCTAGTTGAATATAAAATAATTGCCGCTAGGTTTCCCTGTGTGATCGGGGTCAGGTGATTAACGTGGATAACTTGGAAGAAAGCGTCTAATTTAATACGCCCTGGAGTTATTAAGGTACTCGCTTCTGCCTGCGACTCTGTCCGCGTGGAACTAAATATCGTAGCTCCATACAAATTTTCACCCCCAATTTCACCCCCTTATAAAAACTATACCAAATTTCGTCTAAATCGGTTCAGCGGTTAAAGCGTAAAGAGGTAACAGACGGACAGATGGACAGACACACACACTTTCGCATTGAGGTTTTACGAGGTAGTGCTACGTAGGCCATTATTTGATGTGATAAGTGATAATTATGTTCATGTTGGTGATAGGAAATTATACTAGCTGCCGAAAGTAATGTCAATATTATATCAAAACGGTATTGATGACATTCTAATGCGGATATTACGAGAGGTTCAAACGCCTTTGAATGCCCCAGTTACATTGAACTTGGTTCTTAAAATAGGCTATGTACCGACAGACGGGTTCTTATGACGCAGACATAGAACGTGTTTTTTTATCGTCGCTGTTTGTGACATAAAAGTTTGTGATAGACTTCCGACTATTAACCTTGTCAAGAATCGCGCGACGCTCGCGCACCTCCCTTCAAAGACAAAGTCAAAAGTTATTTATTCCTCATATTAGACACATATTACATGCACCTATCACGTAGCACCGATGGCCGTTGGGGCGGAAAGGTTCTCGAGTGGACTGATGACCTGGTAAAGGTCGCGGGAGTCCGCTGGATGCGGGTGGCGCAGAACCGGTCGCTTTGGTAATCTTTGGGGGAGGCCTATGTCCAGCAGTGGACGTCTTTCGGCTGATATGATGATGATGATGATAATGACATGCACCTATGAATGACGATAAACTACCAGCGTATCGGAAAGAATACCTCTGCCACGTATAGGTCAACAAGGTAAGGTTGAAAATGTCGAAATATAGATACGTTTTTTGCGGCATTAACGGCCGTATCTATTTATAGGTTTTGATATCCACTCGATAGGTACCTCCTCGCGTTCCCGAGATAACGGGTCTGGACAGAGACAGACGGACAACAAAGTGATCCTATAAAGGTTCCGTTTTTTCCCTTGAGGTACGGAACCTTACAAACTCCGCGAGGTATTTTTTTTTTAAAACAGTATACAATATATAATTTTAGTATCACTGCACTTTATTATAAAATTACATTGCTACAGTAGAAAGCCCGTTTTTATAAACCCATTTAGATAAGGATATATCACGTCATAAAGACGCGTGGCACACGTAAAACTAAAAATATATATTATATATAATTTGCCATTGTATCTTGACTTGTTTACTGAAGCCAAAATACTGTTATACTGAACGGAATCATAGGTCATCGGGTCAGTCATAGTCCCGGAACATCGTGTGTGGAAAAAATGCAGTCTACGTTGTTATTGGCGGATTCTCGGTAGACAGTCAATACAGTTATATATCCAGAAACATCTTGTCAATTTCATATATGGAAAACAAAAAAGTTCTTTAAAATTGAATAAGAAGCGAGCAGTATAGTTATTTTTAACCCCCCACCCAAAAAGAGAGGGGTGTTATAAGTTTAACGTGTCTCTCTGTGTATCTGTTTGTGGTATCGTAGCTCCCAAACGGATGAACCGATTTTCGTTTAGTTTTTTTTTGTGTCATTATAATTTTATCCAGAGTGTTCTTAGCCATGTTTCATGAAAATCTGTTCAGCCGTTTTTCAGATATTGGCCTTTGAAATGAAAATGTCGGGGGTTTTTTCAACTTTTCTAAGTTGTAGTTATTATTGATCGAGCTAGTGCAGCGATCATTTCAGCTTCGTCAAAACTTCTTTCGTATGTCTACCGTCTGTCCGGCTGTCGCATTTCTCAACCGATTCTCGTGAAATTTTGTGAGCAGGTTTAATCCATACCACAGATTAAAGAATACAAGTACCGATACCCAATCTCATAGAGCAAAAGCGTACCGTCCTAATGTAGGCAATTCTGTATACTATTTTAGTCCCGTAGCTGCACCAGTAGATGCAGTATCCGAGCTACCACGGCTATGACGCTGTCAGCCTACCTGATAGTTTTAGTAATACATTGAGATATCACCAGATGGCATTGACTTCCCGGGCAACAAATAGAGTATTTTTGATTTTTTTGATATAAAAGTAGTATTTTCGAGACAATATTACACATCACACAAAATATACATAACCAAACGCTTGGAGCCTGTGGTTCCATAGAACTTTCGCGACCAGTGATGGCGCCATCTAGTGACAGTACCCAATAATACGTGTAGCAAACTTACTTCACTCACACGTATACTGTACGAGTTACATGGATTTTGTACCAATTTTATTACATTTACTAAACTTATACAATTTACCTTTATTTTATGTACGGAAGGATCTTTGCGATATAATTAAGGTACGGTGAATTTATTAAGGTGTAAAAATCATTATATCTTCACGATTACTGGTTCAAATGTTTCGCTGGGTACCTGTGTCGCCATCTATGAGTTCTTTTTTGTAATAATTATACGTTGTTCGAGTGGGGAGGGCATGTCCATACTAATATTATAAAAGCGAAAGTGTGGTCTGTCTGTAAGGCGATTCACCCACTGCACCGCGTCCCGCCCCGGTGCGCGAGCGAAAGATTTTACCATTGTATGCAAGAATTTATATAGAAAACACGCCTAGTACAACACACTGCCGACGCGGCAATGCGCGTGTAAAAAAACTGTCGCTGCAGTGGGAGAATCGCCTTACCTCTTCACGCTTAAACCGCTGAACCGATTGAGATGAAATTTGGTGTGGTGTGGGAATCCCGGGAAAGGACATAGGATAGTTTTTATCCCGGAAATCATCCGAGGGGGTGAAATTTATGATGAAAGTTCGTATGCAGCTACGATATTTATAAACGACGAGTTCCACGCGGAAGGAGTCGCGGGCAGAAGCTAGTAATTATATTATAGTTTTGGTCGATTCAGCTTTTCGAAATTAATACAAAACGAAAAAACCGGCCAAGAGCGTGTCGGGCCATGCTCAGTGTAGTGTTCCGTAGGTTTTCGTCCAGAAATTATTTTGTAATTTTTTTCAAAATCTATTCAACCTATCAAGTTCAAAATAATTGTCCTAGAAAGTTTTTATAGAGATTTTTTTCATATTTTTAAAACTTATGGTTAAAAAGTTTGAGGGGGGGGGACACATTTTTTTAAACTTCTGGAGCGATTATCTCCGAAAATATTAACATTATCAAAAAATGATTTTAGCAAACCCATATTCATTTTTAAATACCTATCCAAAAATATATCACACGTTAGGGTTGAAATGAAAAAAAAAAAACACCCCACGTTACGTATAGGGGAGGTACTGTAATAAAAAAAAAAACACTTTTAATTTTACCACTGTCGGCGTGCTTGATATACATATTAGTACCAAATTTAAGCTTTCTAGTGCTAACGGTTACTGAGATTATCCGCGGACGGACGGACAGACAAAGCGAAACTATAAGGGTTCCTAGTAGACTACGGAACCCTAAAAAGACAGCCTCGCGAGTTCTTCAGCTCACAGAGGCACAGTTTCTAATGTTTTACTATCCTTATAGTTGGATTTTATAACAGCTGATATTTGACAGCCGTCATCCCAGTACAATAAACGTCAATGGTGACATATGATGAAATAAATTGTACTGGGAAGACAGCTGTCAAATATTGGATATAAGGGCATTTCCACTGTAGTAAACTGGTGGAAAAATAGACGGTAGATGAGTAGACTTCAATGCACGTAAAAATAACGCTGGCGGCCATACGCTTTATATGGCACCCGGGTCCCTTTTCACGTGCCACCATCAGGTTTAGTAAATGGAACGTAAGACAGTGAATACTTGGAAATATAGGTGTCCGAACTGTTGGCCACGTTCAAGGTACGAACATCGAACACGCCAATATCAAATTCAACCAGGTTTAGTTAAGGCACCCAGTTATTGTTTTTTTTTCTAGCCTAAGGAGGCAAGGAACGCATCCAAATGCCTGCCCCGTCTGCGTTGCCTTCGCGGCATCCACTTAGTGGCTATACTAGCCCACCTATCCGGATGCTAGCGTCACGTGGCCGGTCCAGTCCCACTTGAGAGAGAGAGAAAAGAAATAAAAAGTATTATTAGAAATTATAACATTTAATAATTACATTATATGTATTATAACAGTCAATGCTCAAGGCTATAGAACTCGTTTTCTCTATAATACTGCGGTACACTTTGTTGGTACCCGGCAGACTGCCATTTCCAAGCTCGTTTAAGAAGATCCGCGCCTTTTTCTCCGATCATCATAGCGGGCCCATTAGTGTGTGCAGTTATATGTCTAGGAATTATGCTGCTGTCGACGACCCGCAGTTTTTCGATCCCGTACACTTTCAGTTCGTTGTCTACGACTGCGTCCGGATCGGAGACTGGTCCCATCTTGCACGTCGCTATTTGGTGATGCTCCGTCTGAGTGAGCTGTCTCAAGGCGCATTCCCAGAAGTCGTCTGAGTTGAACGTCAGATTTCTGCACTCCGGAAAGTCTGGTTGGAATAATTTTGCTCCGTATTTTCGAAATGGCGGCGAGTTACCCATTCTGATGACATACCGTATTCCGGCTAGCATTGTCGCTACGTCTCTAGGATGAGTTAGATAGTTATTTACGATTTTAGGGGAACTGAACGGATTCTTGTCCCTTAGTTCTAAATAGCCTTTGGATCTTGGATACAGGAGCAGCGGAAAGCCGCTCCAGGTTTCTCTGTTAATGATGCCTCCGTACGCTGGGTTGAAAACGTCGTCTCGTATCCTCATTCCTCGACGAATTGCACCTCCGCCGTCGGAGACAATGGAACCACCGATGGACAGGATTTCCAAGTCTACTCGCACGTCTGGCTCGTACGGGACCTCAGTCTTAATGTACCCGAGACCTTCCACCCCACCCGGCGAAGCAATAGGTCCATCTCCATAATTAATCCACCTTAAAATATTCGGCAAATTCGCCTCTCGAGACTCGATCAAACTGATATTCGTCGCATTTAATGTAAACACGACACCGTCGAATGAAATGTGATCGAACAAAGTCCTGCCGACACTTAAGTTTTGAATGACTGAAATGTTGAATCTTTTCAGGTGGTCCTCCGGACCAATGCCTGACAGCATGAGTAGTTTAGGCGATTCTATGGGACCCGCTGATAAAATTACCTCTCTCCTCGCCTTCACCGTGTATCTCATACCGCTGCGCACGAATTCCACACCAGTAGCGGTTTTGGTCGTTTTATCGATTAGGATTTTTGTGGCTCTGGTTTCTGGCAAAATGTGCAGGTTTTTCCGGTTTTTGTGGGGATGTAAGTAAGCCTTCGCGGCGCTGTGCCGATGACCCTGGGACGTCGTGATTTGTGCGTATCCCAAGCCGATTTTGGCAGGATCATTATAGTCCACTGTGGGATCGCCGAGAAGTCTCCCGGCTGCCAAAAAAGCTTGCACTAATCTGGTTCTAGAAATAGAAAACGAATAATTTGCAGCGGCAGCGATCATTTTGAAAGCATCTATTTTCAGAAGCAGATGTGATTACGTACCTAAACGGCGGGTTTTCAATGGAAACTTTACCACTGTGACCTTTATAGGGATTTTCATTATTTTCCATGAGGTTTGACCTTTCCAGTTTAATGTAATATGGCAGCACGTCCTCGTATGTCCTACCCAATAATAGATAAGACAGATTATTATTTATTATTATTACTTATTTAAACATAAATGAAATAAACTTAGTTTTCGCAAAGAAGGAAAGTAAATATTTACACACGTTAGTAATTAATATGTTTATAGGCTCATGGCTCATCCGGTAGTACTATTGACATTAGCTATAAGATGTAGATGTAGAAATAGAATAGTTATTTACGATACAAGTGCCGAAAATAGGAAATTCGCAACGAGTGGTGATAAATTAAAACACGACCGAAGGGAACGCGAACAACGTTTTACTGTACATATGGCTCTTTAAGAGGGGGCGTACCGCCAGGGAAAAATCAGAAATCACCCGCGCGCCCCGTACCTGCCGCGCTGATGCGTCTATTGCTGCCCCGCTCCTTCTCGCATAGTATATGCCCCGACAGTCAGATGAAACATGATGAATACCTATCGATAATTATAATAAGTGGAAAGAAAGACAAAATCTGTAAGTACCTATATTTGAAGATATAATTTTCGCTAGTAATTCAGAGTTTCGAGAGCTATAACTGAAATATGACCTTCCATTTTTTTACTAAATCACGTAAGGGTTTAAATTTAGCATAATAATGTCTCGTAAAAGGCTAAAGCAAAAAAACAGCTATAATCGAATTTAAACTTTTGTGAGACATATCTAAAATACAACTAATAAATCCACGGTTAAAAAATTAACGTATTAAATGTCACGGCAGGCGACATGTTTCGAACTCTTCGGGAGTTCTTCTTCAAAACAAACATCGAAAACACTAATCCTGAAGAAGAACTCCCGAAGAGTTCGAAACATGTCGCCTGTCGCGTCATTTAATACGTGAATTAAAAATATTAGTAGCATTAAAAAAAAACTGTAATTTATTATGAAAACTTCGATCATGTTTATGAAAGCCAGATTTTCAGGCCACTGTGTCGCGGCCAAATTTTTCAATTCTGACCCCGTGTTATGGTCGGCCTTATCACGCGATAAGTGACAGGATAGAGCGTCCGTCACTGGCTGACACCGTTTGATAGAACGAGACGATGCCCCTATCTTGTCACTTATCGAGTGATAAGGCCGACCATGATACGTCATATCATCGGATTCGTACTTGGAGACAATGGAGACGCTTTGGCCCTTTAGTTATCAATTTTGAACATACTCGTACAAAAGAAAAACTGCAAAATTGTGTTCCCTTTTTTTAATATAAAAATGTCCAACTTCGCAGGCAATAATTCGGTGCAGACTCGAAAATTATTATTACTCCAAAAGAAAGAAGGCAAAAAAATATGCATAGTGACGAAAATCCCATTCAGATATCTCAAAGAATTACGAAGCTACAACCGTTTTAATATTGCTTGTTTGAGAGAGAAAACGCAAACGGTGTGTGACGTCACATTACAGGATGCTGCCGGCAGGCCGCGTCGACGGCGTCGCCGACCACGATGCGCGCGGCACGTTGCCGTCTTCTGTGACGTCACATTCTTCCAGCGTCATCGTTTCATATGAAGTTGCGTTTTGCGAAAAAGGGACAGAACACATCCCTTCTTAAAACTTTGGACACTAATTATAACTTCGTGATTATTTAACCATTTGCGTTGATTTTTTCTCCATTTGACTAATTTTTTTATCCTTCTTGGAGAAAATATCACATTATTTTATTTAGTGTCTACGCCCCTATTGTTGGAATCTAAAAGCGTCACCCGTGATGACTTTAAAGAAAAACAATGTCAATAATTACACGGTTCACCCACGTATTAAACGTCACTACGGGCGACATGATTCGAACTCTTCGGGAGTTTTTATTCAGGATTGAGTGTTTTCGCGGCGGTGTCGCTTGAATCACGACAAGATTGAAGCGACACTGCCGCGAAAACACTCACTTTATAGAGTACAAATTACTTTAATTACCCAAGGAATACCACTACCTACATTTTGTTGCTTAAAAAAACCACCGGAGCTATAACTGAAATATGGCCTTCCGTTTTTTTACTAAATCTCGTAAGGGTTGTAAGCTAGCATAATAATGGCTAGTAAAAGCCTAAAGCAAAAAAAAGCTATAATCGAATTTAAACTTTGGTGAGACATGTCTAAAATACTACTAATAAATCCACGGTTAAATTCACGCATTAAATGTCACAACAGGCGACATGTTTCTAACTTTTCGGGAGTTCTTCTTCAAAACAAACATCGAAAACACTCATCCTGAAGAAGAACTCCCGAAGTGTTCAAAACATGTCGCCTGTCGTGTCGTTTAATACGTGAATTTAACCGTGAATTTATTAGTAGCATTAAAAAAAAACTATAATATATTATGAAAACTTCGATCATGTCTATGAAAGTCAGATTTTCAGGCCACCACTGTGTGGCGGCCAAATTTTTCAATTCTGATCTCGGATTCGTACTTGGAGACAATGGAGACGCTTTGGCCCTTTAGTTATCAATTTTGAACATATTAAAGAAAAAGTGCATAATTATGTTCACTTTTTTAATATCAAAATGTCCAAGTTCACAGGCAATAATTGTTGGAATCTGCACTCTCGATAACCCTAAAAGCGACACCCGTGATGACTTTAAAGAAAAACAATGTCAATAATGTCACTACGGGCGACATATTTATTTATTTAGCTTACTTGAACTACACATTTTTACATAATATAGGTAAATATGTTAGGTAACTAACCACATGTAGTTTTATTTTAAGATCTAAGTATAGGTAAGCATTAAGTTCAAGTAAGCCACCTTCCGTACTAGTTAATAAACTGTATTACGGCAAGGTACCCTCCTTCTCCTCATGATTAACCGCGTAGATATGAGTTAGAATTGTTTACATTATGTGTTTATGTAATTACCTACAATGATCATTAATACAATTTATTTTAAGGCACATAGGTTTAAATGTAATTGGTAACATCATTAGCATAATTATTGCATGAGTTTCTAGAGGGAGAATGTATGTATTAAATAGTGAGTATAGTAGTATAGTGTGTGTGTGGGTGTGTATGTTTGTGATGGGAATAGACTTAGCAGTAGGTTCAGTGCGGAAACCAACAATAAAACATTTATAGGCAATTCATGAGTGGCACGGACGGGTCATACAACCATGTACGAAAAGTGGAGGAAAATGAAAGTTTGGCACATGTCAACTCTATTTGAATGACGTTAAGGTCCAAAAGTGCCAAACATTCAATCTCCTCGACTGTACCTACAGTTGGGCTTTGAGAGTAGATGCTAGTTAGATACTAGTGTTAATGTTACATACTGCGCCAAGTCGTAGGCACTTATACACGAGGATTATCAGGGTTAGGCTAGTAACTGTACTATTAATCACTACATAGTTTGAAACAAAGTCACTTCACGCTGTCTGTCCCTATCCCTATTCCGAACTCTTCGGAAGTTCTTCTTCAGGATGAGTGTTTTCGCGGCGGTGTCGCTTGAATCACGACAAGATTCAAGCGACACCGCCGCGAAAACACTCATCCTTAAGAAGAATTCCCGAAGAGTTCGAAACATGTCGCCCGTAGTGACATTTAATACGTGAGTTGAACCGTGTAATTATTAGTACTGTTTCAACACGTCTCACGAAAGTTTAAATTCGAAAAGCAATGTCCGCCATCTTGGAATTCAAAATGGACATCATTTCTAGAATCTTCACCCTCGAGAAGCCTGCCAATGTATGTTGTTCTTTAAAAAAAACGCGCATATTAATTTACAACGAATGTTTCAAAAATTTTAAATAATGCGACCACTTTTTGAAATATTTCTGACTATGAATTCGTATTTAGACCTCTCAGACATCGATTTTGAACATAACCAGATTTATTCTCAACTAGCGATCCGCTCCGGCTTCGCACGGATACTATATTATACATATAAACCTTCTTCTTGAATCACTCTATCTATTAATAAAAACCGCATCAAAATCCGTTGCGTAGTTTTAAAGATCTAAGCATACATAGGGACAGACAGCGGGAAGCGACTTTGTTTTATACTATGTAGTGATAGTGATAATCTTTCATAAAGTAAATGTCACGATTGACAGAAAAATGTTCGTCTAGTTTTGCATGTACTGCACAAATTATTCTAAGAAGCCGGTCACCGGCCGATTGCTGCGTAATCTTATAGTTGTATTTTGAATTTTAAGATCTATATGTTAAGGTCGACTTTTAAATATATTATTTCAAAAAGTAGCAAAATATCTACTGGAATGTAATGATACGTTCATTCACTGGACGAATATACTGGGTCACAATATTATTGAAATAATTATGTTCATCGTGCTGTCGTGAGAGCACAGAACGTAGTCCTCTCGTCTCAGCGGAGCGATTGCGACTGACTCCGCCCGCGAACGGCAACAAAAGATATACAGAACCGCACGAAACACGCGACGGGAGAAAGGGTATCGCGCTAAATAAAAAAGGCCTATACGCCAAATACGTTTCACCTCAATAAGTCTGAAAAGGGACTACATAAAAATACCCCGCTAGTACTTTCATTAGGTAATGTGAAAAGCTATTATACACTCAACTTTTACTTAATTTATATGCACGGGAACCTCACACTATTGAAATTGAGTAAAAATAAGACATGTTTTGGCGGTTCTTTTCTATCGAGGCAATTTTGGTTTTGTATGGTTTTGTTCAGACGATTCAATTGCAAATATGATGTAGTTTTGGTATGTTCTTTTTCCTGGCATTCGCTTTAGTTTGTCATAGGTAAATATTCAATCTAAGGACCCCGATTTCGCGGAGCGCCCCCTCTTAAAGTTTCGACATATGCACGGAGAGTGCTCTTTCCGCACTAGTGCGGGAAAGTAGCACCATATGCACTGTAAAGTAATTTTTTGAGTCCATGGATTTATGGGTAATTAAGAAGGTAGGTATGTACGAAATCTATGGTTATATTTTTAGTACCCAAAGACTAATAGGATATTGGCAGCATTTTTACGCTTTAAACAAGACTCATAACTACATATCCGTACCGAATTTCCAAGTAAACAATACGAACCACCCGTAATTTCCATCCTGAGCTATTCTGTCCCAATCCTCCGGCCGGCCTCGGGTGTAGAGCATGTAGTTGATCACACTGGTGCCCCCAACCGCCCGGCCCCGCGGCCAGGTGCAACGGCGGCCTTCCATGCCTGGAAAACATGACAATTAATATGTCTGAGGAAAATTACTTTAAATCATATTGGGCCTCAGTGCAGGCATTGGCGAGACGAAGAATCTGAAGACGCCTCTAGCACTAAGCCAACTTTTTTGACAATATGAGAATGCAATTAAACAATCCGCCGCACCGATCTAAACGGGCGACAGAAGTGTATAGAACTAGATTATTACCGGCTCTGGAACGAGGATGTCCTCCGGTTTTATCGCATCTGGGCTGAAAAAATATTTTGTCATGTTGCTGACCATTGGCTGATTACCTGAGCGGGATACCCGTCAACCAAGTAGAGGCAGAACACCCATTCGCTGGGGGTATTTAAAGCAAAGCACACGAAGACTTAAAATCGGCCAGTATGGATAGCACAGTGATCATGTAGAGTGACTTATGGTGGTCTGTGATCAATACCCTCAGTTATGTGGTTTTCACGTATAACCTACCTAAACACACCCCGGCTTGTGGCTCCGTTCTATACTGCCACGCGTACTCCGTCCGTTGGAAGTAGGGCGCGAGTGCCGGCACGTCAGTGAGGATGTTCTCAGGTCTTCCCGCCTCCAGGACCAGGACTGTGACGTCACGCTGTTCGGTCAGTCGGGAGGCTACTGCGCTGCCGGCGGAACCGGCGCCCACAACTACGTAGTCGTACTCGGCCCATGGGGCTGTTTGTCCTGTAATTGAAGATGTTATAGTGTCTATGACATACCATAAAAGGCCCAGAATTTAACTACCATAATGGAAATAATAACAGAGTTAACCTATATACTAACGAAGAGGTATTGAAGGTATGTATGGAAATATCCGGAACTATACAATCCGATTTTTAAAAATCTTCCACCAGTATGTAGGATAAACGTTCGGAATTTCGGAATGGATATAGGCTATATCTTATACCATGGCTCCGCCTGGGTTCTTTGTAATAGGCGGGCGGATAAAAAATTACTGCTGGCCAGTTATACCAGCAGGGTTTTTTTTCTTCATTTCCTAGCTGTTATAGCTAACTTACCTAGGCCTATGTCCAGCAGTGGACGTCTTTCGGCTGATATGATGATGATGATGGCTAACTTAAACTTCCCTTTGCAGCGAAATCGAATTACATTTTGCATTAAAATGCTTCCCCTAAATCTATACATTCCGAAAAAATTAGATTTCTCGCTACGAAACTACTGTACTGTACTGGACCCTTGACTGTAATCCACCTAATCTAACCAGAACAAAACTCAAGACTATGGGCGTTTTCGTGAAACTATATACACGTCGTCCAATTGGGTATCTAGGTCAATTCATGATTGGTAATGCAAGACTGCAACACGAGAAATTCAAAATCATATGCCTTTGCATAAAGTCGATGATATGTTGACTGGGTAATTATAATTAACCGGTTGATGAGACAAGCTTATATCGTACCTGAATATTTCGACTTATTAACCAACTTCAAAAATCGACGAGGTTCTCAGTTCCCCGATTAGTCATAGACGCCTCGACCTATTTGATTTCTTTTTTGTTTGATAATATTTCGAATAGACTTTTCAATGTACAGTCGGTTTAAGTAAGTTCCAAGTACTATGTAAGACCACACCTGTTTAAAAACGTACGTTCATGACCCAAGTATTGAGAGTGCGTAATTTCGTAAACCGCTTTATTGTCACTCCGGTTTTATGATGCAACTAGATTTTACCGATGTCATTTCATAACCGTGACCGATTTAAAAGAAAATGTCCTTACATTTACTTAAACATTCATCTTTGGTTATTGTTTTAGTCAGCTATATTCGTTTAAAAGTATTTAAAGATACGAAAAGTAGCCTGCTATAAATTTAAGAGCAACGTCATTCAACAGAAGCTTAAATGCTTGCTTACCTCCAGGCAATGGATATGAATCTCTTAAGAACCCGAAGAAATCAAATGATGTGGTTGTCGTCTGTCGTGTTGGCGATAGAGTTCGCATGACCAAGTCCATCATTGCTCCTCGTGGCCTCATTTTTCGTGTCGCATTTGTGGGATCTTTAAACTGAAAGGCTCCCCGCGATCGTATTAGCGTATTGTTTTGACATCTTACTAAAGATGCTAATATTAATGTACCTAATGTTCCTAATACTACATAACGGGACATTTTAAAATGTTATTTGAGTAATCTGAATAACACGTGCTACTTAAAAATACACTGAACTCCGAATCGTAAACACATTTCTGATAATGACAAATCCATACGCACTTTTACAACCAAATACCGAAGTAACACAGTAAAGCGCTGCTTTTATAAAATTTGCACCACCACCGAGAAAAGTTTGCTTTACAGTCTTCACACCATATTCTCCAAAAAAGCCAGTTACAGTGAGTCCTTATGAGCCAAAGTTCCGTAAACATGTAATTGCAATCTCGTGTCAAGGCGGCGATCAGTGGACATGCGTATGAGTTTACAAACGAGCTCAAGTACAGCATGCACCAGAAACGCCAAGGGAATGTCGATCTTGATTACAAATACAATATACCTTTTCGTTTTAATACATACACCGAATTACAGCTGCACTGTTTTGAGTGAGATAACTTAACGCTTGTTCTAATTGGCTCTTTGATATTGGCAAATTAGATTGGATAAAAATTACGTTAAGTCCATACGGAAATGTATAAAATGACGAAAGTCGTAACCAAAATTTCACTTTCATTTCAACGCGTGTTTGGGATTTTATGTCATATGAATGTCATATGAATAGCCATTGAATGAGAACCAAATAGAAGCGACATGTTGGTGCGATTCCACATCTTCTACTGGGGTAATATAGGACTTAAATAAAATGTATCTACACTCGCGGTCAAAGAAACCGGGTCAGTGACGAAAACCTCAATATTTTGTAAATCGTTGGTCGTATCTGCATGAAACTAACTCTGTTTTATAGAGAATTTAATATCCTTCTAAATCCAACCTTCAATGTTCTACGTAGTAACTGGAAAAAGGTTTAATTGAAAAAAAAAAACAATTAGGTACTTATTTGAAATTGCGTTCGTTTTACTTTTGCTTGTTTTTAAGCAATTGTTTTCAATCTGTCAAAGAACTATGATAAAAGGCTGTCATTGTTTTATTTTGTGGTCATTCTTGAATGTCTATCATGCCGCTAACACGAGATGAATGTACTCGTATCATCACTATGTTAGAAGAAGGAAGAAGTCAGAGGTATACAGCGAGAAGAACAGGTGTGTCACTTTCTACAGTGCAGCGAGTCCTCCAACGTTACCTACAAACTGGGCAGAACCTTAGAAGACCAGGAACTGGCAAAACAAGATGTACTACAGCTAGAGAAGATCGATTTATTGTTACAACCATGCTCCGAAATCGGCACCTCACAGCAGTTGAAGTGAAAAATCAGCTTTTAGAGACCCGAAGGGACGGCATCAGCGAGCGGACTGTCAGGCGGCGGCTCAAAGAAGCAAATTTGACCCCACATAGGCCGGCCAATGGCCCAAAACTTGAAAGAATACATCGAACAGCAAGACGACTTTATGCCCGCGATCACAGATACTGGGGTGACGAAGATTGGGCAAGAATTTTGTTTTCCGATGAATCCAGATTTATGCTCTATGCAGATGACGGGCGGCAAAGAGTTTACAGACGGCCTGGTGAACGTTTTATTCCAGCATGTTTTGAGGAAAAAGTGGCGTTCGGCGGTGGGTCAGTCATGGTTTGGGCTGGAATCTCTTCAGAGAGTCGCTCGGAGTTAGTTTTAATAGAAAATGGATCATTAACGAGTGCAAGATATGTAGAAGAGATTCTTAATGAGCATGTCGGCCCATACTTAATTAATATGGGTGGAAATTCTATGTTTATGCATGAAAACGCCAGGCCACACACAGCTCAAATTGTCAGAGATTATTTTTTGGAGGTTGGTATCAACTGTATGAACTGGCCCTCGAGGAGTCCGGACTTAAATCCGATTGAGCATGTATGGGACGAGCTTGGGAGGCGTGTAAGAGCTCGAAACCCCGCCCCAGCTACACTTAGAGACCTGAAACAGGCGTTAGTGGAAGAATGGGACAATATCCCTCAAGAACGCATAAAGAACTTAATAAACAGCATGCCGAATCATCTAGAAGCTGTAAGAAGAGCCCGAGGAGGCAATACGAAGTATTAATTTTGATTTTTTGTGTTGTATGTGAAGTACCTACTGCTTATTTTTTTTGTACGTAAAATTGGTTGATTTTTTGTTTCCTATGTAATTTTATTAAACAAAAGAATTACGATTCCACCATTTCATGGTATTTAATTCAGTATAAAATTATCTACAATATGCAGTTTAATTCATGTCCCTAGCTTTATTATTTTAGGAGATATTACAGATTTTCGTACTGACCCGGTTTCTTTGACCGCGAGTGTATCTATAGTCCATTTCTGAATGTAAATGGTCGCATTCATTATGTCGCAAGGTAAGCGGATCCAGTATAAGGATCGATAAATAAGTACGTAGTTCAGTGTCTTTATGACGAGGACACAGAACCCCGACGATTGCTGGAAGTGTTAAAGGAGCATTCTTTTACAGTTTTCATATTTATTGAGAACTAGCTTCTGCCCGCGACTCCGTCCGCGTGGAAATCGTTTATATCGCAGCTCCATACAAACTTCAACCCCCCATTTCATCCCCTTAGGGGGTGATTTCCAGGATGAGAACTATCCTATGTCCTTCCCCGGGATTCAAACTATCTCCCTACCAAATTTCATCGCAATCGGTTCAGCGGTTTAAGCGTGAAGAGGTAACAGACAGACAGACAGACAGACAGACACACTTTCGCATTTATAATATTAGTATGGATTATCAGTCGTTTGTCATGTCTACATGAAGTTTGTCTTATTCTAGGTCTTTTGAATACACATAATTAACAATACGGGTACTTAGCATTACGTATAATGTCATACAGTACGATTTTACACACACGTGACACTGAACACATACAATCCTAAAGAGAACACGTCAAAAATGAGAAGAATATGAAATTCCTAAAAGCAATTCTTGTACAAGTTAGAATAGGACAATATTCTAACTTCAAAATTGCTAATGTATAGAATTCCTAAAGATCTGTTTTACCATTATTCAACCAAAAAACCTGCTGATTTTATGACAGTATTCATGAATTACTTATGTCTAAGGAAATAGTAAATTAAACATTCTAATAAAACTTGATACATTTTAAGCATCTCGTATGTAGAAATTTAGTTTCTCTCTAGATACATTACGATTTCCGAACTATTATTGTTTTAAGAACTACGTACATAGTAATTGGATATTCTAAATCAACCAACGATACAAAAGAAATAAAACTAAATTAAAGTTAAAATTCAGTAAAATATCTACCCTTATGGCGTTGTTTCAATTAATCCAACGAGATATAAATAGTGATGCACTGGGTTGCAATTATTTTTATTTTCTTTTATAACACAGTCCTCTATCAGTTAACTAATAAATGGAATAACGCAACTGCGGGACGTTTCGCATTCGTCTCTGTCACTTGATGTTAAGATACAGGTTTATCCAGCCTTTATTACGTGGCTAAAATAGGTATATTAAATGCAGCCGCCCACGTTCATGATCAGTTACACACTGATGCACTTATGGCCGGTTCCAGTAATCAATCCACCGATAGTTTTGTTTACCGGCAGTTACTCGTACATTTTGACAGATTACCCGTAAAAATGTGTCATAATGTAACTGTTGGTAAGGAAAACTATCGGTGGATTGATTATTGGAACCGGCCATTAGTTGTCTTAACAGTTGAAAATACTGATAACTTTATTGGCAACGGGTGTAACTTTATAGTCTCCAATCTTGCTTTATCATATCAGCAGCTTTTTCCCCGATCATGACCGCGGGCGCGTGGGTATGCGCAGAGATAGTGCGCGGGATGATGCTCGAGTCGACGACGCGCAGGTTGCGCAGGCCGTGAACGTGCAGCCGCGGGTCGACGACGGCGCGGGGGTCGCCCGCGGGGCCCATACGGCACGTGCCGATCTGGTGGTGCAGCGTGGCTGTGAGCGTGCGCACAGCGCACTCCCAGTACGCGTCCGAGTCGAAGGTCAGCTCGCGGCAGGCCGGGTACTGCGCGCGGTGCAGTGAGGCGCCCAGCCGCTGGAACGGCGCCGTCGCCGCCAGCGCCTGCACGTGCCGCACCGCCGCCACGAACGTCGCCACGTCGCGCCCGTACGCGTCCGAAAGATAGTTGCCGCGCATGCGCGGGTGGCTCCACGGGTTGTTGTCCTTTAGCTCCAGAAAACCGAACGATTTAGGATGCAACAGCAACGGGAAGGCACTCCACGTGTCCTTGGTTTCTAATGATCCGAATGCTTCATTGAACATTTTGCTCTTTAATCTCATACCTTTCCTTACCGCTTTGCTACCACGGGGACCTCCGTCTGCGGTGATCGATGCTCCAATATTGATAAGCTCTATGTCGGGAACAATTTCGGGGTCGTCGGACACCGGTGTTTTAATGTACCCGATGCCTTCGACTGCTCCAGGGGACGCCAAGCTGCTGTCGCCAGTATGGAACCATTTTACAATTGATGAAATCTGCGTTGCGTCCCCTTCAGAAAAGCTTACACCAGTAGTGTTCAGCTCATAGATTATGCCTGGAAAGCATATGTGATCATAAAGTGTTTTGCCTACTGGCAGATCTTTTATTAGTGGTACTCCAACTTGGCTTAGATGATCTTTAGGTCCTATGCCGGACAACATGAGCAGTTGTGGTGAAGCGATAGGTCCTGCAGACAGTATAACTTCTCTTCGCGCGCGCACTCGGTACATTACGTTGTTTCTCGAATATTCCACTCCGTATGCGACGTTCGTTTGGGGATCTATTTGGATTTTAGTGACATAGCTTTCAGGCAGAATGTGTAGGTTTCGTCGCTTCTTGTGCGGATGGAGGAAGACTTTGGCGGCACTTTGGCGATGTCCTTGTTTTATGTTTACTTGCACTCTCCCAAAGCCGAAGCCGTTAGGGGCGTTGTAGTCGACAGTTGGGTGTCCCAGCATCGCGCCGGCTTCCAAAAATGCTTTCATAAGCTTTGTCCTGCAATTTAAACGTGAAATGCTATTAATAATACAAAGTTTCTAGATTTTATTAGTGTTTCATAATAGCTATAGCTAGACAAACTGCCCGATATAATATTTGAGCATTATGTGTACAACTTTTACCATCGGGGTAAAAAGTTGATAAAAAGCTTAGTGATGCAGATACGAGTATCATGACAATTAGATGAATGCGCAAGTGTAGCTGTCTGTCGGTCGGTCGGTCTGTCTGTCTGTCTATCTGTTACCCCTTTGAACCGATTTAGATTAAATTTGGTATATATAGAGATAGTTTGAGTCCCGAGTCCCGGGGAAGGACATGGGATAGTTTTTATCCCAGAAATCATCCCCTAAGGGGGTGAAAATTTGTATGGAGCTATGATATAAACGAGCTCTACGCGGACGGAGTCGCGGGCGAAAGCTAGTATTTTATATTTAACTCACTTGACAGGTACAAATTCCACAGGAAGTTCACCATCTTGACTCCGATAAGGATTTCTTTCAAACCCTTTTAAGCTAGCTCTTTCAGATTTCTTGAAGTATTCTAGAACCTCATTATACGACCTGTAATGAGATAAGAAAAATACGTTATATATAATAAATACAAGATTAAGTGTAGTGTAGTGTGTGAACACTCAACACGCTTACTATTCAAGTTCAAGGTTTATTTAATATTATACAGGGTGTAATTTAATTCGCGATACGTGATATAAAATAGCAAAATGTGAATCTATCCATGATTCTGAACAACTTTTACCTTGGGACCAACTTGGTGTTATGCAAAAAAAACACCTGTTCATACATTTTCGTCACTCTAAAATTAGCATTGTTAATGAAATGTCGGTTTTTTTTGGCATAACACAAAGTTGGTCCCATGGTAAAAGTTGTTCAGAATCATGAATAGATTCACATTTTGCTATTTTGTATCGCAAATTAAATTACAGCCTGTATACAATGAAAACTACATGATCTCTGTCTTAAATGTGGTTTAGGGAAAACTCATTTTCAGAAAAATTATATACATCTAGTAAACGTTTTTCCGGGGTTCGTTTCGTACCGGAAGGCGCGGCGTGGGTAGGCCCCCCGCAAGGTGGACTGATGACCTGGTAAAGGTTGCTGGAGTCCGCTGGATGCGGGTGGCGCAGGACCGGTCACTTTGGCACTCTTTGGGGGAGGCCTATGTCCAGCAGTGGACGTCTTTCGGCTGATATGATGATGATGAAACGTTTTTAGTTTTACCCGACTGCCTCACGAGTAGGGTTGCCAGGTGAGTCGCGAAAAAATACCGGACAACCCCAACCGGAGGGGGGGTGGGGTGTATGGTAGGCTAGTAAGACTAGGTCGCAAAAAAAAAACACGTTGTCCTGTCCGGTATGACCATTTATTTTTTACCGGACAGGCCTCGTAAATACCGGACTGTACCTACGCTTAAATACCGGACATCTGGCAACCCTACTCACGAGGGTCATGTTTTTCGAGCGTATGTACATATGTATGTTGGACAAGAAAATTCTATTTCATGGCCTACAGTCTAAACGGCTTGATGGATTTTGACATAATTATGAGGTGTCGTTGGGTTCCTCATAATGATGGGAGTGACGTATGCTATAATAATTGAAAAAAGCATTTGTGATTTTGAAAAATCTTTTGATTTCTTTTTTCCTGGTAAGAGCTTAATCAAGTGACCAACCGTCACATTGACAGGAATTTTACTGTAAGTATAAATTGAATCTACCAAACAGCTGGCACTCTTTTCACGTATGAGGGATCGTCCTAATCCCAAATTAGCGCTAATTTTACTCGCGCGACCGCGCGATGAAACATATTGGACTTGAATGGGTCCTAATCGACATCGCAAATTCGCGCGATTATCAATTAGAACACCTATTCTAGTAAAATTCGCGCGAACTTGCGATAATCGCGTAGTCGCGTTGTATTAGGACGGTCCCTTGAGAATTCAGCCAACGCGCGACTTTGCTACCAGATTATCCATTATTTCTTTATCGCATGGCAAATCAGAGTATTTAGAACCGTGTGATCTTGGAATTACCATCCATAGTTTCCGTCGGCATCGATACGGTTCCAGTCCTGCGGGCGGCCCCGCGTGTAGATCATGTAGTTGATGACGCTCGTACCGCCCACCGCCTTGCCTCGCGGCCAGAAGCACCTCTCGTTTTTCATGCCTGGAATTCACAGGTTTAGCTAAATAAGTACCATCGAAGACACAGTTAAATGACCATGTGTCAACCTTATAGCTACGCGAATAAGGTTGAGAGATGGTCGGTTAAATGTGTTATTAGTCAAGACTATAATTATAGTGACTAATTTCCGTTGGTGGTGTGTTGCAGCGAACGAAAAAACCATATAAGTCTAAGTAGCGCCGCAAAATAGTTCGAATATGCACATAATACCGGGTTTTAGACACGTGTTTGGGTAGAAATTTTTTCGTTCGCTGGTGTGTTGGGTCTTACAATGAATTGGGTGCTTTAAGTATGCTTTTCATATTTAGGCCGCGGACTGATGCGAGCAGGCAGCGGGGCGACGAGCGGCAGTTCATACATTAGAGCGACTTGTATGGGCAGCTGCTCGCCGCCCCGCTGCCCGCTGGCGTCCAGGCCGCGGCCTTACGGCAATATCTCACACCGGGACACTATGGCGGCGCAACCAGTCGCCCGCCACCAACTAATTGTATGCAGCTCTATGGTCAATATCCATGGCGGCGCAACCAGCTGCTTACAATAGGCATGATGCCTCATGTTCAAATTGATAACGTAGTGATGCTAAATGGATAGTAAACCATCAAATTATCGTAATAAAGTATAAATTATAAAATATAATTAAAATCATAAAAAGATATGAACCTTGAAAGTTTAGAAAAAATATGCATTTTTTTTTATTGCCCAAGAGTACGGTCGAGGAAAATGAAGGTTTGGCACATTTCAACTCTATTGGAATGACATTAAGGTTCAAAAGTGCTAAACATTCAATTTCCTCGACTGTACATTAAAAGCTACCAATAGAATCCTTACGCTTTTCTAGAAACAAAATTGTATAACAGCTATGTACTTAAACGCAGTATTTCGCGACCGAAACAAGAATTTACCTGATTTTCCATACTACGATTAGTACAAATGAACAAATGTGACGTCACACTTGTATAGACACACGGTATGAAGCGTTTTCAGCTGCCGCCAGCGAGGTCAATCTTTATCTCAAATTTTTAGGTATTTATGTTCTTTAATTGTAGTTGCTCCAATACAAACATTTGTTCCTCTCCAAAAAGTGGTACGAATGACGTCACAAAAAAATCTTAGTCATCATCCCTATTTGTTAGTGGCGGCGACTGGTTGCGCCGCCATGGTGTCCCGGTGAGACATTGCCCTTATAGCATCCGAATCGTGGCACAATGTCCGTCTCAATCACAACGCTCGATTTACTGTCGGTTCAGACACCCGACAAGTGGAGATATAGCTCTCACCACAGACCACTAAACCTATAGACGTCGCTTAGTCGGGCGACCCCCTCTGTCACACATACGGTGAATTCACTCCATATTTGAGACACCGGACCAATCACTTACGCGCGCGGCCTTGAATGCACCAATCACAGCGCACTAGACGCCCCCCGCGCCCCGCAAGTATGACAGCTTTGTTTGTAAGTAAAAATTAGGCTAAGCGGGGTCTTTAGGATATATGGTCTGTGGCTCTCACACATATGTGTTGTTGTTAACATTTTTGCACCTTATTTCAATGTTATTAGGCGAAAAATGTATACATATCGTTAACGTCGAAAGACAACTCAGAACCTCTTGAAGGAAGACGCCCAGCACGGCTAGCACGCGACGGCGCGCGAGCTCTCTCGATTTTTCTCGCACTATCCGTCTCTCTCTTATTAGAACACTTAGAACAAGAGGTATAGTGCGATAAAAATCGAGAGTATGTCGCCGCCGTCGTGTGCTAGACGTGCTGGATATTGCAAAGTGGAGGAAAGCGAGTAGGAAATAGAACCCTGGCACAGGGATAACGCTAGGTATATTAAGCCATGATCACCCTTGCGACCAATGACGTCACTGAAAATCAGCGTCTCGAAGTGAACCACGGTTTGCTTCTAGAAGCTGACGTTGAAACATCGGGCGACGTGATATTTCACGGAAACCTTCGGTAGGTACAGAGGTGTGAAATGAGTTTACACTATAAACTGTTTAGTAAGTCACGCATAGATCAGCAATCGAATCTTTAGTAATTGTCTTTTGATTGATCCATTAGTGTACCCGAGCGCCCACTGCCCAGACCACGGTATCATTTAAATCTTTATGTAAATTAGTACTAATTGCGGAAATATTATCTCACGCGTGCTAGTTGAATTTAACCCAACGTGACCCTTTTCAGTCCTTGGCGTATTTTTATTTCTACTTATTAATTTATCATTTATTTATTTAATAAACAGTGTATATAAGCTTAATAATAAACTGGGTCTCACAAAACTGTCGGAACCGATTGTCTGTGTAATCATAGACATCATAGTTACCTTTGCTTTTTTGTCTAGTTTTACTGTTTACTAATAACTGTATAAATCAAAATTGTATGTTTTCTAACCTATCAATGTATGTTTTAGTTATAAATCTTCATTGCAGATTACTTTGGGCGAATTTTTGACTTCCATATTATTGAAATATTTCAATACGGGTGTAGACTCGAAAATTATTATTACTCCAAAAGAAATAAGGCAAAAAAAAATGCCTAGTGACGAAGATCCCATTCAAATATCTCAAAGAATTACGAAGGTACAACCGTTTTAATATTGCTTGTTAGAGAGAGAAAACGCAAACGGTGTGTGACGTCACATGTCACATTATAGGATGCTGCCGGGGCGCCGCGTCGACGGCCCCGCCGAACACGATGCAGCGCGGCACGTTGCCGTCTTTTGTGACGTCACATTCTTCCGGCGTCATCGTTTCAAATGAAGTTGCGTTTTGCGAAAAAGGGACAGAACATACCCCTTCTTAAAACTTTGGACACTTATAACTTCGTGATTACTACACCTTTTGCGTTGATTTTTTCTCCATTTGACTACATTTTTTTATCCTTTTTCGAGAATAATATGACATTATTGATTATTTTATTTAGTGTCTACGCCCCTATTCTATAGGACTTACCCACTCATTAACGCTTTTTAACTAATACCTGATTCCCAGACCTTAAGTCATTCCTATTAGAGGTAGATTCATACAGTTCGAGGACAATGATCACAGTCATAGCGATTATTGTTTGGTATGCAACGGATACCTTATATCTCATAAAACCAAATGACATCTTGAAATGGTTCTTCGCCTTAAAAATATTGCTTCTAATACAGCCGTCGCCAAATTCGTCAACAGGTGTCCAGCATGATTTACATTGTTTAATTTAGCTATGAACTTATTAAATGGCTTGTAATCAATAACCACTGATATTGTACATGTATATAAATATATAATATCCTCGTAGCTTTTGGATAGGAGACCAGCGCAGCGTAAGCTCAAAGTATAATTAACAACATAAAAAAAAATAAACCCCGGCAAAATTTTCGTTTCAAAATTGAACGTCTCAAAACCGGCTGAACCAATTTTGTTGAAACGTAACTAAGAAGAGATGGATCACCTTAGCTTTCGGACAAAAAAAACCGCATTAAAATCGGTACCTTCGTTTAGGAGCTACAATGCCACAGTCAGACACAGGTACGGTCGAGGTCATAAATACGTTTACACTTTTGCACCTAATGCCTTGTAATAAGGTGCAAAAGTGTAAACATATTTATGACCTCGACTGTACAAACTTATAACACCTCTCCTTTTGCGTCGTTTGTTATTTTTTATTAGATAAAACCTACCCATGCAAACTCCTTCCTCGCGCTCCATATAATACTGCCAAGCGTAATCCGTGGCCTGCAAGTACGGCGCCAAGGCGGGTATATCGGTGAAGATCATCTCCGGTTTCCCAGCCTCTAAGAGCAGCACAGTCACGTTACGTTTCTCGGAGAGCCTGGCAGCGAGCGTGCAGCCTGCTGAACCGGCGCCTACGATCACGAAGTCGTACTCGGGGAATGGTGACTGCAGACCTGTGAGGAGTTTAAACATGTATGCTGTAAAATGTTGTTAAGGTTTTTAGGAGAATCCTTGTAATGTTGGTCTACTTTTTGGATGCCCTTGAGTGAGGATTTAGATTTTAGAACATGAGAATCGTGGTGAAATATGGTTTTTGTAAATCCTATGTGCTGTAAGGTGGAGTCAGCTTTTTGTTTGGACGGGATCGGACGGGGCGGTGTAAACCTGACCAGTCAGCATGTTTTCCATATCAACATGTATGAAATTCCGTTTGGCAGGTCAGAAGCGTCGCATATACCGCTCCGGGGTGTCGTACCAGATAGTGCATTTACAGTTTTTAGGCGAATCTTTTAGAACGATTTGTCTGATGTATAGTAATAGAATGAATACTTAAATAAACAGAAAACCATCAAGACGCAAAAACAAATAATCAGGCTCATCGCACAAATAATTGCCCTTTCGGGTATTCGAACCCATTACCGATGTAAATACCAAGACGAACGCAAACTTGGATTTCCTGTATTACCTTATCAAGCGATAAAACCCGCCTGGCGCCGTTTAGGGGAGCTGACAAAGATTAAAGTGAAAGATTTTGCGCGTCTTCTCATATCATTAACGCGAACCTCGGCAGAAACAAAATAAATAAATATTAGGGTACTATCTTACACAAATCGACCTAGCCGGCTTGTGTTATGGGTAGGTACAAGACAACGACATATTCAATAGAATATAGAAAACATCCAAGACTCAGAAAAAAATATTCATGCTCATCACACAAATATTTGCTCTTACCGGGATTCGAACCCAGGACCTATTTATTATTTAAGCGGCCGTCAAAGAAAACAAGAAATCGGGACAAGATTTTCTGAAAACAACACGCCCCGGGATCGCTTTATAATTATAAAGGAGTATACTTTAACCGAAGTTTAAAAATTATCTCGTCTCCTAATCCTAGTCATGTGTTCACCCATTAAGACAATTACGTTACGAGTATATGCTTTTAGAAACTGCAACTGCAGCATAGAAAAGAAATAAAATAGTTGTGCGGACATAATCATGAAATTCAACAAAATCTTACAAATAAAAACCAAATAACTATGTCCTGTCAGCAGAGATGTACAAAATACTTTTAAAAAAGTATTTAAATACAAAATACATATACTTTTCTAATTTAGTATTTCAAATGCAAAATACAAAATACTTTTGCTTTTTGTATTTAAATACTAAATACAAAATAGGTATTTTCAAAATACTTTATTCAAATAAAATACTTTCCAAAAGTAATCGAAACAAACTCAAAGTCAATCTCGGTAAAAAGCGAAGCGTAAAGTCATGTTTCACAGATAATAACGTTCATTTTGTTTTAACTGTAATTTTGCACATTGACTTTCAAAGTTGCAGCGGCTCTAGTGGCCATTTGCCGATTCGCTGACCCATTCGCTTGAATACAATATAAACACTACTTGTATTAATAAATAGTAACTGTCGGCGTTAAGTTAGATATAAAACGTAACCGAGGCAAAATGAAATGGAAAAGGCGCGTACGGCGTAATGATAATGACATGTAAACAGTGTTGCCAACTCTGAATTTCATTTAGTGCTAAAACTATGTCGAAATGTACTAAAAACGTGGAGTCTTAAAAAATGGTGCTAAATAAAAAAAAGTCACAGTCCGATTTAAATGTTTTTACTATTATTATAGTTGTACAGTAAACAATTTTGAAATCTAAAGATTTTTATTAACATAGAATAGATTTAAATGTCAATTAGCACACAAAACGACCAAATTAACTTATGATATGATCGAAGCTTATATTTATATTACATACTTGCCACAATGCCTACAATGACATCTTTTTTGTAGTGCTGTTTACGTACCGGTTTTTTATAAATATATTTTTCTATTTCTGTATTTTTATTTGTCATTTATACATTTATACATTCATAATCACTTAAATACGAATCGTTAAAATAACGTATTATTTATTGCCTACACGGCATATTGTTTAAATACAATTTGTTTTGGCATTTTTTTTAAGATATTTCGAGCGAACAACACAGAAATAATGAAATAGCTGCCAACACTGCAAAACGTAACATTGAGGATTGTCAAGAGGGGTCCCTCATATATTATTGGTCAGGTTTTATATGCGTTTTGTTTCATCTGTCATTTTGCGCATAGACTTTCAAAGCTGCTGCGCCACTAGTGGCCATTTTTTGTTTTTACTGAATCGCGGAATGCTTTAGAAAAATGGAGCTAAGAATAAAAAAGTATTTTGTATTTTACAAACCATTTTACAAATACAAAATACGTCTCGAATAGTATTTCAAATAAAATACAAAATACTTTAAAAAAAAGTACTTAAGTACAAAATCCAAAATACGTATTTTGTATTTTGTATTTGTATTTTAAATACAAGTATTTCAAATATGTCACAACTCTGCCTGTCAGTTAGAGTAAAATTTGAATAATACGGCATTCTCATGCCAGCCACATTTACGGAATGATTCACATTAACAATTTTTAGTCATAGACAGTTTAAACTTATGACCATCGTGATGTGCTGTCTATGACTAAAAATTGTTAATGTGAATCATTCAGTAAATGTGGCTGGCATGAGACTGCCGTATTATTCAAATTTAACAGGTTTTTTCCGTTAAAACTAATAAAAACCCACCAATAAACCATAACCTATATAAGACCCACTAATTAAACTAACGGATGGCGAACATTTTGCCAAGTTGATCGACCGCTTCACGAGTTTCATTGACCTTCCTAGCCAGAATTTTATCATGAGCGACATCTGTGTACGCAATTCAGTACTCCTCTTTGATACTAAAAGCAACTTTAAAAGATGGCCGAGATCAAAGTATGTTTTTGTTTGGTTTACTAGAACAATGTTACTTTGTTAAGTGTCACATCTGCATTCACATTTATTTATTGAATCGTATGGCAATGAAAACAGAAACAGTAAGTACAATGATGACGCATTCAGATGTTGATGGGAGATAATCTCGTTAGTTTATTAAGTGATATAAACACAGCCCAAATTAGAATGTAGGTAAATTATAATATTTATAATTCAAGATATTTAGCACAGATAAGGTACGAACTTGTGATTCGCTCTTGTAATAATATATGTAAGTGCTTATATGTATGTGTGAAGTAATAGGAAAAAGTAAGGTCGGCTGTCGGCCTACGTTTGTTTTGTAATCTTTGAGAATTTGGACGGGGAAAACTAGATACCTACTGTACCTTGAAACTTCATTTTGTCAATGACAAGTTCTTAAGAGGGTGAGGACCAAATTATTGCCTAGTAGTTAGCCTGGTTAGTCAATAGTTAGCCATGCAAAATGAAGAAGTGGACAAAGTTCCGTTGTGACCCAAAAATGTAGGTACTTACCATAGAAATGTAGTTATGGTTAATTGTCGTGTCACAACGGAAAACTTCATAGAAATTTTAATTGAGTGAGTTAAGCTGGCCAAGAATTTGGTCCTTACCCAAAAATCTTTCACTTTTCTAAAACTACTTATACTGAAAAAGTCAAGTTGTACTCACCACCAGGTAACGGAAATGAATCCATTAGAAAGCCGAAGAGATCGGTTGTATTTTTTGGCAGTTTATCTTTCACGATTGTTTTCCTGATGTGGTCTATTAAGGGAGCTTGAAGATGTGACCACACTAAACTAGCCCTCCTCCCATTATTTCCTAGCTCTCTTGTTACGTCACTTCCTTGATCACTGAAATTGTGTGTTAATGAATCTTCATAGTCACTGTTTTCGTTATAATCATTTTCCCCGGACTCCTGTTCATTTTCTGTAAAAACGGAACTGATGACTGTCAAAAATAAGAAGATTTTTGAATTCAATAACATTGTAATTTAAAACTTTATTTGTATTTAAAAAGAGGATATTGAAAAACAAAACTAAAGGACTCAAAAACCGTCAGCCTCGAGCACGGTGCGGTTTAGTATGTCGTTTGCGACGCGATCCTCTGACCAGCTATGGGTGTACCACGTACATTGTGCAGACGCGCCTCAGACCACATTTGACTTGTAAATCGACTTGACATTGTCTGTAGCATCACTCAAGGAACAGCTGGAAAAGTTTTGGCGCTCCAATGACTCGTGATTTAATATATATCGTCGGTATAATTATATATATTATTATTATTATAAATCATTTACTCAGGGAGGAAACAATTACATTCATTTTACAATAATTGCGCCAAACTGTAGTAAGCAGTTTGATGGCGCTTGCACACATATACTCATAGATATATATTTATTTATAGTATGTGTACCTATATATAAGTGGGTCCCACAGAACCGAATACGGCGTCTCGGTAGACCACGTAGGAGATGGCGAGACGAGCTTGACGTCTTTGACCAAAACTGGTGGGAGTCTGCCCAGGACAGGGATGTGTGGAAGAAAAAGACGGAAGCCTTTGCCCAGCAGTGGGATACTTAGGGCTCTTAAAAAAAAAAATGTGTATAATATTTTAATTTATTTGTACTAGCTTTTAGTATATGTATTACGATTTACTGTAGCATGGGGCAGAGGTAAAAACGTCTCTGTACACGTGTTAGTTTGTCTATTTTTTAGTCCCGGATCTCGTCTCAATTGGTCAAAAGTTTACGGGAAGAGATCCCTTACAGGAATAAGTTCGCCTTTGTACCTACTTCACCTATTTTGTCTTTATTTTTACCATTGTCTTGTGGACAATAAAGTATTTATATATATTTACATACATAGTATACATACATATCACTTATTATTTATTCTGTGGTGGTAGGGACTTACTGTTTTTTTCTTCCAATCCGCTCATGCCATTGCTATGGGATAGGAAACTCAGGGAAGATAAGTACTTTCAATATGATTTTAGGATATTTTGCATCATGAAGATTTCCAAATAGTTTAACCACTAGTTTTTTTTCGTTTCCTTGATACATGGTTCCTTGCTGTTAAGCTAAATCTCGCTAACTAAAATATTTCAATTTTAAAGTCATATTTTATAGTCTCGCTTCGAATTCCATAATCGTAAGTCGAACTAGGAAACTCTTGATTAATTCTGTAAGATGACACAAAAGGTTCAAAGTTTCATTCCACCTGTGATAATTTAGACGATATGCTGAGTTTAAACTCTGCAAGTGCTGCTACTTACTTTAGCGAAATAGCAAAATAACATTGCATTAGAAAATGGAACTTATCAGGTTTTATTCATCTATCTGACACACTATTGAAGTGTCAATGAAACAAGTTGTCGTCATGAAAAAGTCTTTATATTTATTTATTTCACTTAAACTTCGTCTACAGAAAAATCGCCAGGCTTTTGTCGTGACGATTTTACTATCGACTGGTACATTATATTAAAGATTCCCCGTTCTTTCCTTTAACTTACAAATTATAACCGAATGTGGTGTAATGAAACCTAATTTATTGAGGTATATGAGTTATACTAACTTACTAAAACTTACTTTGATAAATTAAAATACTTCGGAGTGACAATACTACATTTATGTCAACTGTGTCTTGCCGCGTCTTCTTTAATCATATCAGCGGCCTTTTCACCGATCATAATTGCGGGTGCGTTAGTGTGTACTGACACTGTACGCGGGATGATGCTGGAGTCGACGACGCGCAGGTTGCGAAGGCCGTGCACCCGCAGCCGCGGGTCGACGACGGCGCGCGGGTCACCCGCGGGGCCCATGCGGCATGTGGCGATCTGGTGGTGCAGCGTAGCTGTGAGCGTGCGCACAGCGCACTCCCAGTACGCGTCCGAGTTGAAGGTCAGCTCGCGGCAGGCCGGGTACTGCGCGCGGTGCAGCGAGGCGCCCAGCCGCTGGAACGGCGCCGTCGCCGCCAGCGCCTGCACGTGCCGCACCGCCGCCACGAACGTCGCCACGTCGCGCCCGTAGGCGTCCGAGAGATAGTTGCCGCGCATGCGCGGATGGCTCCACGGGTTGTTGTCTTTCAACTCCACGAAACCTGACGACTCGGGATGCAGCAGCATCAGGAACACGCTCCACGTATCCGTATCATCGATCGATCCGAAGGCGGCATTAAAAACTTTCTCTGATATCATCATTCCTCGTCTAACCGCTTTGCTTCCGTCCGGTCCGCCATCTGATACTAACGACCCGGCAATACTTATCAACTCTATATCTGGAACATTCGCAGGATCCACAGACACAGGAGTTTTGATATATCCGATCCCTTCTACGGCACCGGGGCTCGCGGGAGGACCGTCTCCATATTGTAACCACTGAGCGACGGTTTGGATACTTTGAGGAAGTTGTAATAATCGAGACTCACTTAAACTGATCCCTGTTGCATTTAACGAATATATTATTCCTGGGAAGCTGATGTGGTCGTAAAGCGTGCGTCCAACTGGCAGGTCTTGGATGACTGGAATTCCGTGGCTGCTTAAGTGTTCCTTCGGCCCTATACCAGACAACATGAGAAGTTGTGGAGACGCTATTGGCCCTGCTGATAGTATGACTTCCTTCTTCGCTGCGACGTTTTTCTTTAGGCGATTCCGCACGTACTGCACTCCGTAGGCCGTTTTAGTTGAGCTGTCTATGTGTACTTTAGTTACCCTGCTCTTCGGGAGTATATGAAGATTGGGTCTGTTCTTAATTCCGTGGAGGAAAGCTTTAGCCGCGCTGACCCTCTTTCCGTTCAACGTCGTTGTCTGAACGTACCCGAACCCAAGTTGCTCGGGAGCATTGTAGTCGACTGTCGGGTGGCCAAGTTCTCTTCCGGCTTCCAAAAACGCTTCAATTAAGGGTGTCCTGCAAACGTATGGTAATTTAATTTGGTAATAGACATTAAGATATCATGCCGTCTGCTAATGACAGTTTAATGATGGTTTACCTGAATAGCGTGAATTCCACATTTAATTCGCCCTTTCTTCCATGGTATGGAGAATCTTCGAACCCTCTTAAGTTTGATCGCTCGGATTTTTTGTAATATTCCAGTACTTCATTATATGACCTGTTGCAAAAACAAATGTTATTGAATGTTGTCTAATCAAAAACTCATCGACTCAATGATAATTAATCAACATCAGCTCAACTGGTTTAATGTTTTGGTTGCTTCATCCTATGTAATCAGTTATGATATGTGATTAAAATAGCTTATTATAGTAATTATAATCTTTCCAATCGTTACCATCCGATATTTCCGTCGGCAGCAATGCGGTCCCACTCCTCAGGTCTGCCTCGCGTGTAGATCATGTAGTTAATGACACTGGTCCCTCCGACTGCTTTTCCTCTCGGCCAGAAGCACTTTTCATTCACCATTCCTGTCAAAGATATATATCTTAATTTTAGGAACTTACAATAATCTGCAGTTCAAGAGAAGTTTGTAGTAGGTTACCTAGCAAACCATAAAGGAGGAAGCCAACGTCTACGCTCGAATGTGAGCCACGAGTATAGACTCAAGAAAAATGATACAATCATGCGAAGAGTAACATAACGTGTCGCAGTGGGTTGCCGATCTTGTACCGGGCACTGTACTTAGTTGGCTTCCAGCTTGAATGATGTAGATAGGACTTCAGTAATTTCTTCAATCACCTGGCTAGTCTTGAGAGATTTTACTCTCAACACAGAAACAAAAACTTGATTCATGAACCAAGAAATTCATTAGGAAGATGTTAAATTATCTCGAATGAAGCGAAATTACCTTGAGACACGTTTTTTTGTCTTGATTCGAGAAAATCATCTTTTTTCGTGGTGATTTCTGCTCCTATTGCATTTCTTGATTCAAGTATTTTAGTTACCCATACAAACGCCAGGCTCCTTATCCATATAATACGGCCACGTATAATCGGTCCTCTGGAAGTAGGGCGCGATGGCCGGCAAGTCTGTGGTGAACATCTCCGGTTTCCCAGCCTCCAGCAGTAGCACTGAGACTGCTGGATCCTCTGTCAGACGGGCGGCCAATGCGCAGCCGGCGGAACCAGCGCCGACTATTATGTAGTCGTACTCGTTTAGTGGTTGTTTTAGACCTGCAACGGAGTGTAATAAAGTTGAAGGCGAGTGGATATAATGTGACACTGAACTGTCGCGCTTAGTACAACTTGGGTCTATTGAGTTAGAACCAAGTAAAGTAATATCCCATCAAAAACATAAAATTGAAAATGGGAGTCAAGTTTAATAAAAGAATATGCTTGGTGGTCGCCTTCCAAGCTCTGTAGGTTATCCTTAATTATTACCAACTGCCCCAGAAGTAGGTTTATGTTTTTTGAGCGTATGTTTACATGTATGTGGACAAGAAAATTCTATTTCACGGCCTACAGTCCGAACGGCTTCATGGATTTTGTCATAGGAGGTGTCGTTGAATTCTTCTTAATCCTGGGGCAAACATAGGCAAACATAGGCTATATTATTTGAAAAAAGCAGTCGGATGTTTTAAAAAATCTTTTGATTACACTTGTTTGACAAAAAGCAGATAACTTAAATTTAATTATAGCTCAAGATTTAACTTAGCTAGTTTTTACCAGCAAACAAAATGTTTAAAAGAACCCTAAACATGACAGTGTATCTTTAAATGCACACATTTTTTAGTCACAATTTTGCATTTTTTTGTGGACCGACTTTCCCGCTCTATACAGTAAGACAGGCTTCAACGTACGATCTTTTTTTAATAATTAACTTATATGTGTGTAAAGGAATGTTGGGTTAAGACGCTGTCCACACCAAAATGCCCTTGAGGATTCGGGATACGGCGCACACTGTCTATTTGTATCGGAGTAAACGAGAACGAGTGTTACTGGGCGGCGGTCTAAAATATATTATTAAAATAAATAATGAAATTAAAAAAAGTGTGGATTATTTGTGAAATACGACTCCACTAACGAGTTTAGGTATGAATATGTTGACTTCGTGTTTTTAATTGCAGACCCATACGTCAAAAAATGAAAACATAGAACCGTTTAATGATGATTTTAAGACCAATCTTTGCAATTATTTTCTATCGAGCCAATTTCTTCCAATTATGTATAGAGTCCGTCCACGGCATCTGATGATTAAATAACGCAATAACATTAGGTTTAATTAAACTGGAATTGCTATGGTTACCGGTTTTGATCTTACTATTACTTAAATTATTTGCAATACACCCACGTGCTTGTCAATGCCACGAGGTTAATAATGTAGGTAACATACTCGTTATTTAATTATGTATGTATGTACAGTCAAGTGTAGAAATATGGGTGCATACAACTTACTCATAAACATATATCGTTATCGCGGGAGCATATATAAATTTGTTAAAGAAGTAGTATAACAGACTGTCCATTTAGTAAAAACAGACTTTTCTGCCTACACATTATAAGCCTCCAAGAAGTTCATCATAACTAGCACGAAGTTTTTTCTGCATAAGGTTAATTAATCTTGCTTTACACTCTGTTACTAAATAATAACCTGGAATCGAGCCCTAATCGACCTTACTATCTTTTTTGAGAGAAGTGTGTCTTTCCGAGTTAAAATGACGTTTCACAGAAGATTTTGTTTACAAACACTAACATTGCACTTCGAGCAAAATAGTTTTGTATCGCGAGCCTCGAACTCGGGATAATCCTGTATAAACAAACCCACAAATTCATCACGTTATTTTCCTTCGGGGCATTTTAAAAAGCAACTTCTATTTAATTATATTGTTACAAATACAGATCAATCACGAATGACAAATGTCTAAAGTGACTGATGAGGTTGCGTACCTAATAGGTAATCTTTTTACGTACTTTTTAAGTCAAGTACGGAGGTAAGATAGCATTGATATTCAATAAAATAATTATACATTTTAAGGTCGTAGGTATAAACGTTTCTCTATACGAATGTCATTTCTGTTTTTGACTGTTTTTTATAATCTTTCAGTACTGTCAAATCTTATTAGCTCCCGCGATAACGATATATGCTCATAAATATGTCCTTGCCCAGAGCGCTCTATGTCAGGTACATATTTATGACTAAATAGGATTAAATCGATATATATGATTGCATTTGACTGTATGTAAATACATACTTAATTTTACATGAAAAACTAAACCGTCATCAACAATAACAAGAGCATGTAACATATTATGTCCAAAGGCGAACTTGTCCCCTTAATGGATTTCTTCGAGCTAACCTTTGGGCAACTGAGAGAAGAAAAGATTCAAACTGGCAAGAAAACTACACAATAATACGATTTTTTTTTTGTATTTAATTAGTAAATTGACCATCCGAATATAAATACATATAGGTACATAATCCATACTATCCATACTCCATACTTAATATTATAAATGCGAAAGTGTCTGTCTGTCTGTCTGTCTGTTCTTCACGCTTAAACCGCTGAACCGATTTGGATGAAATTTGGTATAGAGATAGTTTGAGTCCTGGAGAAGGACATAAGATTACTAGCTTCTGCCCGCGACTCCGACCGCGTGGAACTCGTTTATATCGTAGCTCCATGCATACTTTCACCCCCCAGTTCATCCCCTTGGGGGATGATTTCCGGTATAAAAACTATCATATGTCCTTCTCCAGGACTCAAACTATCTCTATACCAAATTTCATCCTAATCGGTTCAGCGGTTTAAGCGTGAAGAGGTAACAGACAGACAGACACACTTTCGCATTTATAATATTAGTATGGATATGGATTAAGTGAGATTTTAGATGAGATAAAATACTACAGTAATAACTTGTTTGTATTGTAAAATAATGTATTGTTTGAGTAGGCTGAGTAAAAAAAGGAAAATAAAGACCCAACTTTGGATTTTTATTCTATCGAGGAAATTTTAGGCAAACATGTCTTGATTAAATCAGATAAACAATCATATAGTCAAGAAGGGTGTCCCTTGTTTTGTCGACAAAGTTTTCATCGAATTTCATTTCATCGAAAACGTTTCAAGTAAGTAACATTTAGTTCACGAATTACTGTATGGTGTAATTTTATTTCATGACCAGATCATTCCAATTTTTATTTTTTCATAGAATAACTGTTTAGGGAATATTATTTGGCAAATGATTCATTTTGTATGAATTTTATTCGCGGACATAATTCAACTATTTAATGAATCATCCGGCAAGTAAAAATACACTATTTAAAATTACTTGTAATGACCATTCCACGAACTGAATTGTCGACGAAATGAAAATACATGAAACCTTGACTTTGAAGTGAAATTCGACGAAGTGAGTGTCCACAATTTGATGATAAACCAGTCAAGAATCATATATCTGAAAGTCAGACCTTTTTGTTTCTTAATCTAGTCAGAACGGCGTTTCAAAGCCGACGATATTTTCCAATGCAGTTTAACAAAACGTATCTGCAATACATATATGATACCGCTTAGGTTGCTAAGCGCTTTTGTACTGTGCGTATTTAATATATTACACTAGCTGCCCGTGCGGCTTTGCCCGCGTATTGCAAATAACGCAGGCGAACCCGCCGGATAAAGTATTGCCTATAATCATCCAGAAAGTCCATTCTACACGCAGGTGAAAGAATGTAGGAAATCGGGTTAGCGGTTCCGGGGATTTCCCAAAACTTGAATTTTATAAAAATACAATCTCACAGACTTATCCTTTACAATATTAGTAAAGATACGGCCAAAGCTCTAACACCCTGCTACCTAAGCTGGACAACTTCATTGCTTACCGTCTGACCGTATCTTTAATAGTACATTACTACAGAACAGAGGCCGGCAACCCCTTTTCATGCTGAGGTATGTGTAGTGCTTTTCTCAAACATGCAATGAAATAAATTAAAAAAACTCCAAGAAATCAAATGTTTAAAGATTTAATTCTATTTTTCAGCTAAGGCGGAACTGTGTGTTAACAAGTAATACATAAACCCATATTTATTTCCTTTGTTGATACATGAAAACTAAAACATGATACCAGTGTACGCCTATCACAAGACGCGAGAATAATTAGTGTGGCCTTTTCAAAAATGTGTGTGCCCAATTGACAACATTTCATATTTTTGAGCCCTAAATTTTATTGGTTCTGTGTATTTGGTTTAAAAAGACAAATACGCTGATAGTTTATTTATTTCTCTAGGGTTCGTATTTAATTTGTTATAAATTTTTCAATATTTACTTATTCTAAAAGGGCGTAACTCCAATTCTACGCAGGAATAGCCTTTACCTTAGTCTTACCACGATCGAAAAAAAAAGTGATCTGACATTGACAATGACATCTGACTTTGCCATTGTCACTGGAGTAGGTATGTGGTGTGTTGTTTGTTTAAATTGTACTATTTGTTAAAAAGAAAAGATTTTGTTGACGAATTTGGCTGTGATAAGGGATACCGATACTGCATTATATAAATACGACACCTTGCATTCACACGGATCTTTGGAATTACTGCTCGACACCACTCCGCTTTATTTTTATACGGTACATGGAAGAAATGTTTGTCCGGTTTCTTCAAAGAGTCATTGTTACAACTTGGCACGAAACAATACTTGGTGTACTTAGGAGGAGTACACACCTCGTCGATCCACGCGGGTTTCTCCATAGTAGGCAATAAATCCCTATAATATAGAATCTTTTAATATTATTTTACTTCCTTAGGTTACAGTCGTTAATATCGATAGTAAACAATTTACGTCAATGTCAAATTCAAATTTGTGACAGCAGAGCTTTTTTTTTCTGTAACATAAGGCACAGGCTATCCATTAACTATGTCGTAGAATGGGTAAAATTAGACCATATTTTTAATTGTTTTTTAACTATTTTATTAAGCTATATATTTTTTTTATAAATACAGTATAGGGTTCAGGGGGCAATATGATTTTGAATCAAATATTCATTTTGAAGTTTTTATAAAATGAAATGTTGTCAATTAGCGTGAGTTGTTAGACAAAAAATAACTCAGTGTCATGTTTGTGACAAAAATTAAGTATATAAATTCTATATTTATATTTTATTAAATTTATTAAACAATTTATAAAATGTAAAGAATAAAAGTTTACTTTTATACAAACTGAATATACTTAATTGTCGGCACAAAACTGACACTGAGTTAATTTTTGTTTGACGACTCACGGTTATTGGGTACACAATTAATTGAAAATGCCCGTGTGCGGCCTCGAGGCCAATTCTTGGCTTGTTTGAGATTATGTATATTTAACTACACCGGACTACATATTGTGTCATTAATTATGGCTAAGTGCAGAATTTGCAAGGTTGGAGCAGGTATTTATGCTTGGCGCTACTTGGGATCTGAGGCTCTAGTATAAGTTTTACCGAAACAAACCTTTACGATTGCGTTTGCGTTTTACCCTCAATTTGCATGGGATTTGACAGCTAAACGCAAACGCGGTCGTAACGTTTTGTTTCGGTAAAACTTATACTAGAGCCTCAGCTAGTCAGTTGTGTAACGATACGTACGTACGCTGGGTGGATCTAAATTCTAAATGAAACTTGAATTTATGATAGCGTTCTCCGGGGAAATCGAATAGAGTGGCATACCAGTAAGCAACGGTCTTTATTCTAGTTGCGTGTTTAGGGGCATTTCAATGGCAGAAGGGTTGTTACATTAAGAGGGGGCGTATCGCCAGGGAAAAATCAGAAATCACCCGCGCGCCCCGTACCTGCCGCGCTGATGCGTCTATTGCTGCCCCGCTCCTTCTCGCATAGTATATGCCCCGACAGTCAGATGAAACATGATGAATACCTATAGATAATTATAATAAGTGGAAAGAAAGACAAAATCTGTAAGTACCTATATTTGAAGATATAATTTTCGCTAGTAGCTAAGTCAGTTTCGAGAGCTATAACTGAAATATGACCTTCCGTTTTTTTACTAAATCACGTAAGGGTTGTAATTTAGCATAATAATGTCTCGTAAAAGGCTAAAGCAAAAAAACAGCTATAATCGAATTTAAACTTTTGTGAGACATATCTAAAATACTACTATAAATCCACGGTTAAAAAATTAACGTAAATGTCACGGCAGGCGACATGTTTCGAACTCTTCGGGAGTTCTTCTTCAAAACAAACATCGAAAACACTAATCCTGAAGAAGAACTCCCGAAGAGTTCGAAACATGTCGCCTGTCGCGTCATTTAATACGTGAATTTATTAGTAGCATTAAAAAAAAACTGTAATTTATTATGAAAACTTCGATCATGTTTATGAAAGCCAGTGTTTCAGGCCACTGTGTGGCGGCCAAATTTTTCAATTCTGACCCCGTGTCATGGTCGGCCTTATCACGCGATAAGTGACAGGATAGAGCGTCCGTCACTGGCTGACACCGTTTGATAGAACGAGACGATGCCCCTATCTTGTCACTTATCGAGTGATAAGGCCGACCATGATACGGGGTCTGATCTCGGATTCGTACTTGGAGACCAGAGTTGGGCACTCAAGAATAAAATCATTATTTGAATAAGAATACGCATGAATAAAATCATGTTGATTTTATTCCCGTCAAAGTTATTCAAATAATTTCGCCGTGAATAATTCTTATGTTAGAAAATTGAATGAAAATAACTCATTCTTATTCAAATAAATCTAATCATGATTTTTTATTTTAACTAATATACCATGAATAACATATGAATGTAGTTCGATCGGATACTCGGGGGTAAACAAGACGCGATGATGGTCTGATGATGGAGTGAGGAGGTGGATAGTGGAACTCCTCAATGGCTACTTGTATAGCCCTCGAGTTTGGGCTCATTTGGTTTTGACGAGTTCTATGCATTATACTTGGTGATGATGGTCTGATGATGGAGTGAGGAGGTGGATAGTGGAACTCCTCAATGGCTACTTGTATAGCCCTCGAGTTTGGGCTCATTTGGTTTGTTTTGACGAGTTATATGCATTATACTTGGTGATGATGGTCTGATGATGGAGTGAGGAGGTGGATAGTGGAACTCCTCAATGGCTACTTGTATAGCCCTCGAGTTTGGGCTCATTTGGTTTGTTTTGACAAGTTCTATGCATTATACTTGGTGATGATGGTCTTATGATGGAGTGAGGAGGTGGATAGTGGAACTCCTCAATGGCTACTTGTATAGCCCTCGAGTTTGGGCTCATTTGGTTTGTTTTGACGAGTTCTATGCATTATACTTGGTGATGATGGTCTGATGATGGAGTGAGGAGGTGGATAGTGGAACTCCTCAATGGCTACTTGTATAGCCCTCGAGTTTGGGCTCATTTGGTTTGTTTTGACGAGTTATATGCATTATACTTGGTAATGATGGTCTGATGATGGAGTGAGGAGGTGGATAGTGGAACTCCTCAATCGCTACTTGTATAGCCCTCGAGTTTGGGCTCATTTGGTTTGTTTTGACGAGTTCTATGCATTATACTTGGTGATGATGGTCTGATGATGGAGTGAGGAGGTGGATAGTGGAACTCCTCAATGGCTACTTGTATAGCCCTCGAGTTTGGGCTCATTTGGTTTGTTTTGACGAGTTTTATGCATTATACTTGGTAATGATGGTCTGATGATGGAGTGAGGAGGTGGATAGTGGAACTCCTCAATGGCTACTTGTATAGCCCTCGAGTCTGGGCTCATTTGGTTTGTTTTGACGAGTTCTATGCATTATACTTGGTGATGATGGTCTGATGATGGAGTGAGGAGGTGGATAGTGGAACTCCTCAATGGCTACTTGTATAGCCCTCGAGTTTGGGCTCATTTGGTTTGTTTTGACGAGTTCTATGCATTATACTTGGTGATGATGGTCTGATGATGGAGTGAGGAGGTGGATAGTGGAACTCCTCAATGGCTTCTTGTATAGCCCTCGAGTTTGGGTCATTTGGTTTGTTTTGACGAGTTCTATGCATTATACTTGGTGATGATGGTCTGATGATGGAGTGAGGAGGTGGATAGTGGAACTCCTCAACGGCTACTTGTATAGCCTTCGTGTTTGGGCTCATTTGGTTTGTTTTGACGAGTTATATGCATTAAACTTGGTGATGATGGTCTGATGATGGAGTGAGAAGGTGGATAGTGGAACTCCTCAATGGCTACTTGTATAGCCCTCGAGTTTGGGTTCATTTGGTTTGTTTTGACGAGTTCTATACATTATACTTGGTGATGATGGTCTGATGATGGAGTGAGGAGGTGGATAGTGGAACTCCTCAATGGCTACTTGTATAGCCCTCGAGTTTGGGCTCATTTGGTTTGTTTTGACGAGTTCTATGCATTATACTTGGTGATGATGGTCTGATGATGGAGTGAGGAGGTGGATAGTGAACCTCCTCAATGGCTTCTTGTATAGCCCTCGAGTTTGGGCTCATTTGGTTTGTTTTGACGAGTTCTATGCATTATACTTGGTGAGGATGGTATGATGACAGAGTCAGAAGTAGGGCTCTGGATATCCGTGGATCACGCCGACCCGTAGCTACGTGTTCTTAACCGCGGCGGTACTAAGATCACGAATTTCACGAACACGGCCGGTACGTAGCCCGTACCTGCGTTCGCGTCCGGATTCACGTGACACGCTAAGATGCGTAGCCCGTACCAGAGTTGGGCACTCAAGAATAAAATCATTATTTGAATAAGAATACGCATGAATAAAATCATGTTGATATTATTCCCGTCAAAGTTATTCAAATAATTTCGCCGTGAATAATTCTTATGTTAGAAAATTGAATAAAGTTAACTTATTCTTATTCAAATAAATCTAATCATGATTTTTTATTTTAACTAATATACCATGAATAATATATGAATGTAGTTCGGACGGATACTCGGGGATAAACACGACGCATTTGGTAATTTTGGTATCGGTATAGAGGCACTAGTACGTATAGAATCTTGAATGTAGTGTAATTTATACCTATTGTATATGTCTGTGGATCGTGGAACTCCTGAATGGCTACTTGTATAGCCCTCGAGATTGGGCTCATTTGGTTTTTTTTGACGAGTTCTATGCATTATACTTGGTGATGATGGTCTGATGATAGAGTGAGGAGGTGGATAGTGGAACTCCTCAATGGCTAATTGTATAGCCCTCGAGTTTGGGCTCATTTGGTTTGTTTTGACGAGTTCTATGCATCATACTTGGTGATGATGGTCTGATGATGGAGTGAGGAGGTGGATAGTGGAACTCCTCAATGGCTACTTGTATACCCCTCGAGTTTGGGCTCATATGGTTTGTTTTGACGAGTTATATGCATTATACTTGGTGATGATGGTCTGATGGTGGAGTGAGGAGGTGGATAGTGGAACTCCTCAATGGCTAATTGTATAGCCCTCGAGTTTGGGCTTATTTGGTTTGTTTTGACGAGTTCTATGCATCATACTTGGTGATGATGGTCTGATGATGGAGTGAGGAGGTGGATAGTGGAACTCCTCAATGGCTACTTGTATAGCCCTCGAGTTTGGGCTCATTTGGTTTGTTTTGACAAGTTCTATGCATTATACTTGATGATGATGGTCTGATGATGGAGTGAGGAGGTGGTTAGTAGAACTCCTCAATGGCTACTTGTATAACCCTCGAGTTTGGGCTCATTTGGTTTGTTTTGACGTGTTCTATGCATTATACTTGGTGATGATGGTCTGATGATGGAGTGAGGAGGTGGTTAATGGAACTCTTTAATGGCTACTTGTATAGCCCTCGAGATTGGGCTCATTTGGTTTGTTTTGATGAGTTCTTTGCATTATACTTGGTGAGGAATGAGGATTGGTCTGTTGGTCTTGACAGAGTCAGAAGGTGGATAGTGGAACTCCTCAATAGCTCTTGTATAGCCCTTGAGTTTATGTTTATATGTTTTTTTTTTACGAGTTCTATACAAGTACACTTGGTGACGATGATCTTGTATAAATAACTTTACTCATAATTATGCTATGTCTTTCACACCTACAGAGAGCAAAAGAGATAATAAATGACGGCAGGTAAAACAATAACCCTTGCTTTACCTGCGCTTATCACTATATTCGCAGATGGGCGCAGCGATGTCCTTCGGTTTACTTTCACGTCTTATACTTATAGTGTACTATTTATTTCAGGTCGACGCAGCATAAATACTTAATATTAGTCTACCCCTGAAGCATTTAAAATTTGTATTAATTATTTCAGATAACTAATTTAAATTGAGATTATAAAGTAAAATGTATGCAAATCTATGCAAAAACCTGTGTAGTAAAAAAAAATATCTAATATAAGATTAATTTCCATACCTCAGTATAAATATTATGTAGGGCTCTGGATATCCGTGATACACGCCGACCCGTACCGTGACAGAACCCTACGTGTTCTTAACGGTACGTGGTCGGTACTAAGATCACGAATTTCACGAACACGACCGGTACGTAGCCCGTACCTGCGTTCGCGTCCGGATTCACGTGACACGCCAAGATACGTAACCCGTACCTGCGTTCGTCTGCACCGGTCGGAACGATACACCCGGGCCGCCGCCACGCCAGTTGGAGTTAAAATTAAAACAAATAAGGACTATTAATGAATTACTAATTATTACTTAGTACGAGACGAACGGGTTTTTTCTATGTGGTTTTTTGTTTAAATTATATTTTTTGCGTCGATTCAGTTATAATGGTTAGATATTTAAGTAATTAACGGTGTTATTCTGTTTTCTGTATAACCAGCTATTGTGATTTTAATCCAAGCTAGCGACGATGCAAAATTCTCTAGTGCCATTAGTTATACTTATATTTATTATACAATTAAGAGACTGCGACGTATAGCGTTATAATATCAGTAATCAGTTATCGTTAAATTAAGAGTAGAATAAAAAAATAATGAATATACAAGTTTACTATCTAAGGATATAACATAGCCAAAATGTTAACACGCAAGGCAATCCTACTAAAGAAACAAAAGAGCAAATTTCTGCGAATCTTCGGTACGTATGATGACGGTAAATCCAGGCAAACAACACGTGCATGGACTAAACAAGAAAACAACAAACAAAAAAGTACACAGCTGCAGTTCTTATCGGTTTCGGCACATTACAAAGATAGTGACATATTTTTTTTCGACTGCTTAACAAGGTAAAAAAAGTTTTTCGTTAAATGTCTTGTCGCTATATAGAGTTTAATTACACTACACCTAAAAATATTCTTCTATGAAAGTAAAAAACAAAAGCTGCAGACTTGGTGACATTTTATTTTGCATCTCTATATAAATATTTTATTCAATAATTTGACTTCTCTCAAGGTTTAAAAATTATTGAGTCATTCATTGTAATTTACCTACCTGGGTGGTATTTTTGTAGGTAAGTGGAGTTGCACGTGCAGAATTGCAGATAACGATGCGAAAGGTTTGCGAACGACGTAATTAAACAAACAATACTCATAAGTAGCTTTCGGCTATACCTGGTATACCACCGTTTTGTTCATGAAGTTCAAAGAAGTGACCGCGTTTTGTTTTACAAATAAGCGGGATTTTTTTTTCGAATCTGGAAGGGACAGTTTAGAATTCTTAACTCGTTGTGATTATCCATTAGTCACCACTACACACACTTCTGTTATTTTAGTCCCCGTTTAATTACTGTATTACCTATTGATTATATTCAATGTTGGTTTCCTTTTATTTACTACTCACTAAATATTTAAAAGTCCATGTTCTTAAAAATAAAAGAATGAAACGGAATAAAGAGTTACGAATAAGATCTAACGATATATTTTTATACGTCGTCTTTAGAGACACTGCATCTTATCTTCACTCAACGTCGCTGGCGGACCGGATCCGCGTGTACTTAAGGTACGTGAACCCGTGACACGGATCTACACGGGTACACGTGACTTAATTACACGTAGCCGAATTTCACGTCCCGAACGGGCCATAAAACCGTTGCTGTGTAACACGAAAACGGGCGCACGGCTACTTGTACACGAAACACGGACACGACCGCGAGCCCTAAGTATAAATACGGATGAACCCAAACTTGAGGTATACAAGAAGCCATTGAGGAGTTCCTCTATCCACCTCCTGACTCCATCATCAGACCATCGTCACCAAGTGTAATGTATAGAATTCGTCAAAACAAACCAAATGAGCCCAAACTCGTGGGGTATACAAATAGCCATTGAGGAGTTCCTCTAAACACCTCCTCACTCCATTATCAGACCATCATCACCAAGTATAATGTATAGAACTCGCCAAAACAAACCAAATGAGCCCAAACTCGAAGGATATACAAGTAGCCATTGAGGAGTTCCACTATCCACCTCCTGACTCCATCATCAGACCATCGTCACCAAATATAATGTATAGAACTCGACAAAACAAACTGAATGAGCCCAAACTCGAGGGGTATACAAGTAGCCATTGAGGAGTTCCTCTATCCACCTCCTCACTCCATCATCAGACCATCATCACCAAGTATAATGTATAGAACTCGCCAAAACAAACCAAATGAGCCCAAACTCGTGGCGTATACAAGTAGCCATTGAGGAGTTCCTCTATCCACCTCCTCACTCCATCATCAGACCATCGTCACCAAGTATAATGTATAGAACTCGACAAAACAAACCGAATAAGCCCAAACTCGAGGGGTATACAAGTAGCCATTGAGGAGTTCCTCTATCCACCTCCTCATTCCATCATCAGACCATCATCACCAAGTATAATGTATAGAACTAGACAAAACAAACCGAATGAGCCCAAACTCGAGGGGTATACAAGTAGCCATTGAGGAGTTCCTCTATCCACCTCCTCACTCCATCATCAGACCATCATCACCAAGTATAATGTATAGAACTTGACAAAACAAACCAAATGAGTCCAAACTCGAAGGATATACAAGTAGCCATTGAGGAGTTCCACTATCCACCTCCTGACTCCATCATCAGACCATCGTCACCAAGTATAATGTATAGAACTCGACAAAACAAAGCGAATGAGCCCAAACTCGAGGGGTATACAAGTAGCCATTGAGGAGTTCCTCTATCCACCTCCTCACTCCATCATCAGACCATTATCACCACGTATAATGTATAGAACTCGCCAAAACAAACCAAATGAGCCCAAACTCGAAGGATATACAAGTAGCTATCGAGGAGTTCCACTATCCACCTCCTGACTCCATCATCAGACCATCGTCACCAAGTATAATGTATTGTATATAACTCGTCAAAACAAACCAAGTAAACCCAAACTTATCATAAAATCCATTGTCTGTAAATCAACTCACAAAATTTTACCGACGATACCAAAAAATTAAATTTATTTGAATAACGTTTTATTTAAATAAAATGTTAGTTAGAATAACCCCATTTGTGGAATAATTAGTCCGTATTTTATTCTTATTTAAAATAAAAGTAGCATGATTTATTCACCTTCATGTTATTCTAAATAACGGGCGCAAGAATTATTCTTATTCAAATCAATTTGAATAAGAATAAAAAAATTCTGTTCTTATTCTTATTCTTATTCAAATAAAAATTTGCCCGACTCTGTTGGAGACAATGGAGACGCTTTGGCCCTTTAGTTATCAATTTTGAACATACTCGTATTAAAGAAAAACTGCAAAATTGTGTTCACTTTTTTTAATATAAAAATGTCCAACTTCGCAGGCAATAATTCGGGTGCAGACTCGAAAATTATTATTACTCCAAAAGAAAGAAGGCAAAAAAAGATGCATAGTGATGAAAATCCCATTCAGATATCTCAAAGAATTACGAAGCTACAACCGTTTTAATATTGCTTGTTAGAGAGAGAAAACGCAAACGGTGTGTGACGTCACATTACAGGATGCTGCCGGCAGGCCACGTCGACGGCGTCGCCGACCACGATGCGCGCGGCACGTTGCCGTCTTCTGTGACGTCACATTCTTCCAGCGTCATCGTTTCATATGAAGTTGCGTTTTGCGAAAAAGGGACAGAACACATCCCTTCTTAAAACTTTGGACACTTATAACTTCGTGATTATTTAACCTTTTGCGTTGATTTTTTCTCCATTTGACAATTTTTTTTATCCTTCTTCGAGAAAATATCACATTATTTTATTTAGTGTCTACGCCCCTATTGGTGGAATCTAAAAGCGTCACCCGTGATGACTTTAAAAAAAATGTCAATAATTACACGGTTCACCCACGTATTAAACGTCACTACGGGCGACATGTTTCGAACTCTTCGGGAGTTCTTATTCAGGATTGAGTGTTTTCGAGGCGGTGTCGCTTGAATCACGACAAGATTCAAGCGACACCGCCGCGAAAACACTCACTTTATAGAGTACAAATTACTTTAATTACCCAAGGAATACCACTACCTACATTTTGTTGCTTAAAAAACCACCGGAGCTATAACTGAAATATGGCCTTCCGTTTTTTTACTAAATCACGTAAGGGTTGTGAGCTAGCATAATAATGGCTAGTAAAAGCCTAAAGCAAAAAAAAGCTATAAACTAATTTAAACTTTTGTGAGACATGTCTTAAATACTACTAACAAATCCACGGTTAAATTCACGCATTAAATGTCACAACAGGCGACATGTTTCGAACTTTTCGGGAGTTCTTCTTCAAAACAAACATCGAAAACACTCATCCTGAAGAAGAACTCCCGAAGTGTTCAAAACATGTCGCCTGTCGTGTCGTTTAATACGTGAATTTATTAGTAGCATTAAAAAAAAACTATAATATATCATGAAAACTTCGATCATGTCTATGAAAGTCAGATTTTCAGGCCACTACTGTGTGGCGGCCAAATTTTTCAATTCTGATCTCGGATTCGTACTTGGAGACAATGGAGACGCTTTGGCCCTTTAGTTATCAATTTTGAACATATTAAAGAGAAAGTGCATGCAATTATGTTCACTTTTTTAATATCAAAATGTCCAAGTTCGCAGGCAATAATTGTTGCAATCTGCACTCTCGATAACCCTAAAAGCGACACCCGTGATGACTTTAAAGAAAAACAATGTCAATAATGTCACTACGGGCGACATGTTCCGAACTCTTCGGAAGTTCTTCTTCAGGATGAGTGTTTTCGCGGCGGTGTCGCTTGAATCACGACAAGATTCAAGCGACACCGCCGCGAAAACACTCATCCTTAAGAAGAATTCCCGAAGAGTTCGAAACATGTCGCCCGTAGTGACATTTAATACGTGAGTTGAACCGTGTAATTATTAGTACTGTTTCAACACGTCTCACGAAAGTTTAAATTCGAAAAGCAATGTCCGCCATCTTGGAATTCAAAATGGACATCATTTCTAGAATCTTCACCCTCGAGAAGCCTGCCAATGTATGTTGTTCTTTAAAAAAACGCGCATATTAATTTACAACGAATGTTTCAAAAATTTTGAATAATGCGACCACCTTTTGAAATATTTCTGACTATGAATTCGTATTTAGACCTCTCAGACATCGATTTTGAACATAATCGGATTTATTCTCAACTAGCGATCCGCTCCGGCTTCGCACGGATACTATATTATACATATAAAATTATAAACCTTCTTCTTGAATCACTCTATTAAAATAAACCGCATCAAAATCCGTTGCGTAGTTTTAAAGATCTAAGCATACATAGGGACAGACAGCGGGAAGCGACTTTGTTTTATACTATGTAGTAATAGTGATAGTGATAATCTTTCATAAAGTGAACACACGATCGACAGAAAAATGTTCGTCTAGTTTTGCATGTACTGCACAAATTATTCTAAGAAGCCGGTCACCCGCCGATCGCTGCGTAATCTTATAGTTGTATTTTGAACTTTAAGATCTATATGTTAAGGTCGACTTTTAAATATATTATTTCAAAATGTAGCAAAATATCTACTGGAATGTAATGATACGTTCATTCACTGGACGAATATACTGGGTCACAATATTATTGAAATAATTATGTTCATCGTGCTGTCGTGAGAGCACAGAACGTAGTCCTCTCGTCTCAGCGGAGCGATTACGACTGACTCCGCCCGCGAACGGCAACAAAAGATATACAGAACCGCACGAAACACGCGACGGGAGAAAGGGTATCGCGCTAAATAAAAAAGGCCTATACACCAAATACGTTTCACCTCAATAAGTCTGAAAAGGGACTACATAAAAATACCCCGCTAGTACTTTCATTAGGTAATGTGAAAAGCTATTATACTCTCAACTTTTACTTAATTTATATGCACGGGAACCTCACACTATTGAAATTGAGTAAAAATAAGACATGTTTTGGCGGTTCTTTTCTATCGAGGCAATTTTGGTTTTGTATGGTTTTGTTCAGACGATTCAATTGCAAATATGATGTAGTTTTGGTATGTTCTTTTTCCTGGCATTCGCTTTAGTTTGTCATAGGTAAATATTCAATCTAAGAACCCCGATTTCGCGGAGCGCCCCCTCTTAATATATCGGTATGTAGGTAGGTATATAGCCAAGTATCTGGGCATTTTTAAAAATTCGTGTACCCAATTAGCGTGAGTTGTTAAAATAAATAAAAAAATAGTGTCAGTTTCGTAACGACAATTAAGTATTCAGTTTAACTTTTTATTTTCAATGTATAAATTACATGCATATAGGTACACGTTATTAAATGTGAAACAAGTTCAATTTGACATAATTTGTATGCTTAATTTTCGTCTCAAAACTGACACGGAGTTAATTCTTATTTAACAACTCACGCTAATCGGGTACACGATTTTAAAAAAATCCACCTGCAAGGGGATTATATCTCCAGTTCACTTAAGTATTTAAGTGAACTGGAGATATAATCCCCTTGCAGGAAAAATAAACCTTTTATGATCGGGGTTCAACGACTTCAAATATCATTATATTTATATTATATGATCACAATCTTGCGGACGTCGACCTGCATGTACTTAATCCTTCCTTTCTTACTACATAACTTACTTACAAGTGGTTGAGCGGGTTATTTTTAGCCTTGCAAGAAACCGAATATCGACCTTTCTTTATTTGAATACCAAATTATACGTGAATCTTGTACACTTAGCCCTCTTAAAATACCTCTGTTCAATAAAATGTACAACCCTTTTATTTTGACTACAAATAACAAAGTGACAGATAAAAACAAACGACTTTTAACGGAATTTAAGGTAAAATAGGTAAACGAAATTTTAGCACAAATTATTATTCATAAAGATTCTTCAAGACCCCAACCCCACTTCAAGTCCATTATTTAGTTTTCGCATTGATTTTTAACTTGGTAGATATTTAGGGATATACAGTAAAATAGAACCTATATATTTAATTTCAATGTAAAGTTTATAAAAGCATTATTAAAAAAAAGCATGATTTGCTTACAACAAAATGCTTTTTTTGTTTGCATTATAAAGCGTAATGTCGCAATATGGATATGGTATATTTAATGAATTAACCCATTCAGCGCTAATCACGACACAGGTATGCGTCACAGAGCTACAGACGATTTTGACTAGATATTATATACATATAAAGATGAACCTGCTACAGCACAACACGATCGTACCTTAAGGGGATGCCTTGATTTGAGTCGTACACGCCCCCTAGGCAGAGACACGCTGATGCCTTCCGCCCACGAGAAAAAGAAATGTAACACTCTTCGGGAATCGCTGTTTTGGACAAATTTCGATAAATACCTAACTTTTTGAAGGTTTATTAAAATTTCATAAAGTGAGATTTTAGATGAGATAAAATACTATAGTATTTACTTGATTGTGTCGTAAAATAATGTATCGTTTGAGTAGGCTGAGTAAAAAAAGGAAAAAACAGACCCAACTTTGGATTTTTTCCATAAAATCAGATGAACAATCATATAGTCAAGAATCATATATCTGAAAATCATACCTTATTGTTTCTTATTCTAGTTACAACGGCGTTTCAAAGCACGCGATAATTTCCAATGCACCGCCTTAACACTTTCACTGCGAGGAACCCGCCTAGACGCTTTCCGCTACTTAGCGGGAAAACCATAGGAGCGGCTACGCTACGACCGCCGTAGCGCGTAGTGATTCTTGTGTTGTTGAGTGTGTGTGTGTGTGTGTGTTGACTGGTGGAGAATGCTTTCTATCATTAAGTCCGCCTTTTAATAAGTTATATTAATTATTTTGTGCAATAGAGATTAAATAAATAAATGTGTCAACGATGAATGAGTTACAAGTTTTAGATTCTTACCATTGGGTAACGGATACTGGTCCCTCAGAAAATCAAATAGGTCCATTGGGTCCTTCGGGGCATAGTTGGGGTTGACAGACTGCATCAAGAAATCTATAATAGGGCTCTGTCTATAAGACTTTTTGCTTCTCGACCTAGCTTCCTTTGGGAACGTGGGGTATTGGAATCCATCGACGGTGCGGTCCAAGGTCTGCAAAGACGATAGAACCGCCCAGGCTATGAGCCACTTGATCCCGCGTTTCATTTCTTCGGTTAAACGTTCGGTTCGGTTCGGTGACTGGAATAGAGATAATTTTGTGTATTAGTTACTTTGTAGTTTTTATTAGTTGCAAACTTAAATAAAAAAAAATATATACAACGTGTTAATAAAATAAGAATATGATAGAAATGTAAAAAAAAAATCGCGTCAATTTTTTTTTTCTATTTTTTTTCACATTCTACTCTCGATTGTGAACAAACAGTTTTCAGGTTTTGCGTTATTCTACTAACACGTTGTATATTGCGATGTTGAGATGGATGTGACGAGGATGGACAGAATAAGATTTGATTCTTCTTTTGTTTTTTTGATATATTTCATACTGGAATATTTTGTATCACAGTATACTGTGCAATGTTATCACTTATCATATAGCGTGTACTGTGTAACATATTATTATATTCATTTTCTATTTGCGAGTTCCTATAATTGGCTCTGTATTGCTATTTATAAAGTTTAGCGAATATTTCATAGCTGTTGGAATACCTTGTATAAATAAATAAATAAGAAATGAGTAAATGAGATGAAGCCTGAAGGTAGTGCCTATCGTCGTCAAATTGAGATCCCATCGCCTTGCGTGGTATGGGCATGTAATGCGGAGGGATGACAGTCATGTCACCAAAAAAGTATTAGGTAGGCCATGGATGGTCTGTGTGAGACACGATATGAAGAGCGAGGAAGTAAGTGACGAAATGACGAGTGACAGGGAGGTATGGAAGAAACGGTCATGCTGCGCCTACCCCAAGTAAATGGGATAAGGGCAAAGAAACGATGATAAATGATACAAGTTACTTACATTTAAATACCCTTATCACGAAACAAATTATTTTTAATTAAATATTTTGTTTTCGTGTTATTTTTAACGAGGAAGTTACCCCGATCATTTTATAATCGATATGATACAGAGAAATGACTACCTGATGTGGTTCGATGAGAATGGAGTGAGCGTATAGCTCGCCCATTAGAGGTGTGCCAAGGCTGTGAAACAAGTCTATAACACGACACAGAGGGCGCTAGTCTTAGCGGGAATGTAATGCAAAAATACAGCTTACGTCACTGCCCTCGTAGCTCAGTTGGTAGAGCAGTCTAGCGTTAATAGAAAGGTCGCAGGTTCGAATCCTGTCGGGGGCTACAGACGAAGATGGTTTATTTTTCCATTATATTCTTTCTCTGTATCATATCGATTAAGTTACTTACAAAAAAAAATGTTACGAGTTTTTATTCCCGACTGTATATTTCTGTAGGTACAGTCATCAACTACTGCTTGAGAGTATTCTAATGGGCCCACGGGCCTTATCTTGTATAAATAAAGGAGTTCCTAACCCCACCTGCCATATCCGTCATCAGACCAGCTTTATAGTAGCATAATATTGCATTGCACTTACAGAAGTATATGCATCTAGTAGATTTGAGAAATCTACTAAAAATCTTTTGTTGGAAAACCCTCTGTACTCCGTTAACGAATACATGGAAATGAGTTTTTAATTGTGTATTTTGTTATCTTAAATAGACATTTATTTTTGTTAACTTAATATTTATCTATGTTATGAATGACGATCCTTTTCGGGAGATAGAATAATATAATATTTTTCATCACACTTGCTCGAAAAGGGCTTCATAATGCGCAGACATACAGAGCTGTAATAGTCTGTGTTACGCCCACGGGCGTAATGGTTTTTTTCTTAAATTGTATCTGTCACTCATGCGGCAGTTACAAACAAAGAGGTTTTATATCAAATACGATGTCTTAAAACGTATTTATAAATAAACTTAAACTCAAAAAACTACTGAAACATGTTTAACTGAATTATTTACAGATAATATGTAGTTATTTAGTGTCTATGTAAAATGTTATTAAGTGTTTTCAAATCGTGGCTGTATAGAGAAGGGTCTTTGCCATACGCGCCTCACGTCAAATTCAACAAAATGGCCGACTGACATGTTGCAGTTTTTATTACGATTTGTATTCATTTCATCTAAAATGTATTTGTTTCCTCGCAAATGTGATGAAAAACATTGTGTATAACACGGGCGTAAAAATATTGCAAACTCGAGTCATCAAAAGCCCTCCGCCTTCGGCGTCGGGCTTCTGATAGACTCTTGTTCGCAATATTCCACTTCCGCCCCTCGTTAAACAATGTACTATTGTATTTACAGTTACAAACATGGTAGAAATTCTTGTAATCTTGACATTTATGCAAATATATATTGTCGTTTTTATCGTGTAATAAATAAATCTAAATCTTTGATTGATTTTCGGGAAGTTTGAAACACACCAAATGCTGATGTATGTTTGATGTACAGCCAAATAACTGGCGTCCACTATATCTCTGTCTTTTTTTGCCCGACTACGGCAGAGCCAAATGGAAGGGATATGATTTGAGCAATCTACTATTTGCGTGTGTTCTACCGCAGCGTTTAATATACTGAACCGATTTTAATGAATGTATTCAATCCATTCGAAATTATGCTCTGGGTGAGATAAGCTACTTTTTTAGTATGAACAGATTACCATTTGTTTTATCAGTTAGTTTTCCGTAGTCGGGAATGTATTATACAAAAAACAGTTATGTACAGTCATCATCATATTGTTAGTAGCAGCAGAGGTAGCCGAATATTTCGGTACACGTGTCTATTAATCTTTAAAGGGCTACCCGAGGTTTTCATCGATTTATGACTAGTTTTGTCGTCGTATCCTAATCGTATCTCCTACTTTTGCACTAAAGATAGAATTATAAGATAAGTCAAACGGTTCAACGGTTCTTCAATCTTTTATCTCCATTTTGGTCTACCGGATTTTGAAAGAAATTAATACTTCATTTTGTATGATTTTTTTAAACATTCTCTAAAAAAACACTTATTTCGTATCTCTTTTGACGTGAAAGACCTAACATATTCGAACTCTACATATTTGGGTTCGTCTTTGACGTCTCTAAAAACGCGTCTAGGGTTTTCATTTTAAACTAATTAACACAAAAGTTATGGCCAGAAAACCAGTTTTTTGGCCTTAAATTTTTCAACTTTGATGCCAAATATCTCGAAAACTAATGAACGTTGAAGTAAATATGGGATACAATATTGCTTAAAGCCGTTGTTGTTAATATAATAAGCTTCAAAAAACATTAGAAAACGATGGGATTCAGATCGAAGGTCATTGGCGTTTGGGAGCCTCTTAAGGTATTTTGTAACTATGGCCACTATGGGTCTTAGTTGCCTGAAATAAATGGTTTATTATTATTACTGTAAAAATAAGGGTGTGTTATGAAATATTTGGCTACTCTGGCTGGTACTAACTATATGACGCTGACTTTACACAAATTCTATTGACTACGAAAAGTGTATGAAAACTGTAATTCAAATAAACTGTACGTATTTATGAACTATTGCTTGTTTATGGTTTATTGAGCCATACAATATTGGGATCCATGCAAACTTACCAATGACCAGGACTTTCACCTGGTTCAATTTGTTAATCACATCACATTGACCGCGATCTAAAATAAATTATCTATCGCATTAGCACATTCTTGTGTGATGTGATGGCTGGTGTATTTTATATGATGATTTTGATTATATTTCTACCAATTTTCGCGGCTACCACAACCTTCGAAGACAGGAAGGCCTATGAAATAAATTCGGCATTTCCGAAGGATATATATTCGTCATGATTTCGTTATGTTGGGATTCATTAATTAGTGATTGAGTTCTGTTTAATATGGAGATGACTCAGAAATACCACTTTAAGGGTCGTCAGGACCTCGACTCTACATACAAACATTACTATACAAATGCTCTTTATTGCGCACCTCACACAGATAGAGCTGTTACAAAAGAAAACACTTAGATACAGGGAGACACTGGAGACAGCCCGAAATTACAATACAATACAAATACTCTTTATTGCACACATCAAAACATGAATCAAATGGTCATAACAACATAAGAATAGAGGTTAACAACAGGCGGTCTTAACGTTAAAGAGACCTTTTCCAGACAACCTTTAGGTAGCGGAGAAATTGTAACAAAAAATTACAAAAATGTTTAGGTAGGTGGCAAAATTGGAAGTAAACTAACTTACAAAATACCTACACAATCACATCAATAATAAACATACACACATAAAACATACAAGTAAACATACATAAATTCCTACATAAATACTTATTAATAAACGTGTTTTTTTAACCGTCTTAGAGCCGAAGCCCACTTGAAGTATCCAAATCGTAATCATTCGTGAAAAAAAAGTTTGAAAAGTCCTGTATGGCGCGCGGTACGAAGTTCATTCACCCGGTTAGAGTTCGTACATATCTACAAAAGATGGCGGCTAGCCGTCACTGCGGTCACTCGGATGGATGATCAAAATTAATATTACTTAATACATAAAAAAAAACACTTTTAAGTTCTTTGTAATGTATACATTAACTGGGCTTCGGCTCTAAGACGGTTAAAAAAACACGTTGTATACATATAGTGTTAACCATACAGACAGAAAATAAATAAATCAAGGAAAATAGTAACTATGAGGAATCATGGCAGAGACAGATAATGCTCCCTTAAGACGCTGTCAACACCAAAATGCCCTTGAGGATTTTGGATAGCGCGCAACAGTCTATTTGTATCGGAGTAAACGAGAGCGAATGTTACTGGGCGGCCCGGTTTTTGAAGATAATATTACATAAATATTGAAAAAAAAAAGAAAGGATTATTTGTGAAATGTGACTCGTTAGCGGTTTAGGTATGAATATGTTGACTTCAATCTAAATTAATGAATTTCTTGAAACTTGCTGGAAATTCTACTGTCTTCGCGATATGACATGTGACATCGCCAATCTGCCATCTTCATTTCTATGACTTTTTGCATTTCGAATAGTGATCCAGTTCGACGGTGACATCGCCATTATCCGCAAAAGCGATATCTATGTCAAGAGTTATCAATAAAATAAGTTGAATGTTGGCCCTGCTTGGCAGTTGCCACTATTTACAACATTAGGTACTTACCAGCTTAGGCTTTGTGTACTATAGACCTCGCGAGTTTTTTTTTATTTTTTTTAATAATTCCTAAGTCTGAATCGACAAAAATAAACTATATATGCAATCATCGAATCTGCTTACAAAAGGCCATAGCAGAATAAGGGAAGAAAAAATGCCCTTTTTAACCAACTTCAAAAAAAAGGAGGAGGTTCTCAATTCGGTTGTATTTTTTTTTTTTTTTTTTTCAATGTTTGTTACCTCAGAACTCCGTCATTGATGAGCCGATTCGAAATGTTCTTTTTTTGTTTGTAAGTATATGCTTCGAGGTGGGTCCCATTTTTTTCAAAATTCAGTTGGATGATGGGATCCATGAGGAATTGAGGGAACTCCTCAATTATATTAGGCACGCGTGTAGTGATTTTGGTGTTTTCTATTATAACTAGTGTATTTACACCCGGAAATTATAAATTTGGTGGAGTGGAATTGATGATGAAGACCACAGATGACTTATGGAATTCCTCAATTATGTACTTATCAGTACAAAAGTACATCACAGATTCTGATAATATTCCGTTGAAATAGCAACTAATGAAGTGCCAAAGGTGATTCTCGTGGATTCGACGGAATTCCTCAAATATTATCGGCCCACATACAGTGATTCGGTTTTTTTCTCTAATAATGTAATAATCAACGCATTTGCTCTCGGAAATCAGTTCATGTGGTAAATTGGAAAAGAAATGTGGAAATATTCTTATGTCCTTGGCGGAGTACTAAATTGAAGTCGGTTAAAACTTTGTTTTCAAAGTAAATTATATGATTAATGGCCGGTTCCAATAATCAATCCACCGATAGTTTTCCTTACCTTACCATGTTATATTTTGACAGATTACCCGTAGAAAATGTGTCTAAATGTAACTGTTGGTAAGGAAAACTACCGGAACCGGCCATAAGAGGCGATTTTTTTTACTATAGTTACTTACATCTGTAGTACTATTATGCCAAGCTGTTGCCAAATTGCCAGCGGTTCAGCAGGGAAAAAAAAACCGAATTCATGAATGTATATGACTTTTCTCTTGAAAACACTAATACTAAGTGTATTATGTAACAACATAATCATGTTTTGAAAATATTTTATCACCCATTTCCATTTGTATCGATTCGAAAGTTTTGATCTCGGCGTGTACAAAAAAAAAACCACTTACTGTAAATCCAGTAACCATCAAACACTAGAATGCACAACACAAAATTATCTTTCTAAGGTCGGTCGCGACAAATGCAACGCAATGTGCGCCTGCGCCCATGTGGTCTCAATACCGAAAAGCAACTGCCCCTGCGATTCTACTTCGCGCTAGAAACATTAATTAAACCGGCCAGTTTAGTTTCAACCAATGTCATTTATATTTCACAGTCTGGCAGCATTGACATTGAACCACATGTGTATTAGAATTTGGGTCGATCAACTTTTGCTTGTCCATTCTGGTACGCTTGACAGGAAAGCTGTTACTTAGATACTTTATTATATTTATTTATCATACTATTAACATGCTTAGGAAATATTTATCACCATCAGTTCCATTATCAATCATTATTATACTAGCAGATTTTTATAAATACATCCGACCACTTAAATCCATATCCATACTAATATTGTAAATGTGAAAGTGTGTCTGTCTGTTACCTCTTCACGCCTAAACCGATGAACCGATTGAGATGAAATTTGGTATTAAGATAGTTTGGATCCCGGGGAAGGACGTAGGATAGTTTTATCCCGGAAACCATCTCCGGAGGGGGTGAAATTGGGGATGAAAGTTTGTATGGTGCTACCATATAAACGAGTTCCACGCGGACGGAGTCGCGGGCAGAAGCTAGTTTACAATATTCTCACAAAATGGAGGTTTTTTTTTTTTATCTTACGATGGTGGTAACAAGTTGTTATGAAAAGTTATGTTATGGAAAGCGAATACCTTCTTCTAACTCCAGCGGTTTTCCAGTGGCCATTTAGTTCTTTTTAAGGACCATAGAGACCCATACATACAGTCTTTCGGGAAACCTCCGCAGGGAAGCTCATTCCCCAGTCGCCGTTCCATTCGCCTAGCGTTTTTCCCAGTAGTGCTCTAAAATTAAATGAAATGAAAATTACTTATTCCGGAAACAAGTCCATATAAAGTAGAGTAGATACGTAATCATCATTATTAATTGCAAATAAATTAAATTAAATTAAAACATAATATATGTGTTTTTTTAACCGTCTTAGAGCGGAAAGTATCCAAAACGTTTAGAAATATAGTCATCAAACCTCATCTTAACGTGTCTATGCCGCTCGTGACATGTGTCGTTCAAACTATGTAAAAAAAACCTGACTATCGTCCCGTTTGTTGTTGTGACAGTTTCTCCTAAAATAAACTAGGATACTTACTAATATAAATTGCTGTTTCCTTCAAAACGTTGTAATCATGCGAGAAAAAAAAAATATTATTTAAGCTTTTAGTAATAAAAGGTAATTAAGTTTGAAAAATCCTCTATGGCGCGCGGTGCGAAGTTCTTTCACCCGGTTAGAGTTCATACCTATCTACAAAAGATGGCGGCTAGCGGTCACTGCGGTCACTTGGCTGGATGATTAACATTAATATTAATACAAAAAAAACAATGATAAGACATAAAAAAAAAAAATAAGTTCTTTGTACTTAATGTAAACATTAACTGGGCTTCGGCTCTAAGACGGTTAAAAAAACACGGTGTATATTAAATTACACCAAGGAAACCGTTGGACGATCGCGGGTCGCCCCGATCCGCTACATGAGCGCTGGAGAGTCTCCAGCGCTCATGTAGCGGCCTAAACTATTTATAAATAAACATTTCCATTCTTTTCTTTTTTCTTAAACGGGCCCGTGGTCGTTTTGGCATCGAATACCAAGACTTGGCGTAAAGAGTTTTTGCGAAAGCGACTGCCATCTGATCTTCCAACCTAGAGGGAAACTAAACCTTACACTGGTTTTTGTACTATATCGGTTCTTATATATCCAACTAGCGACCCGCCCCGGCTTCGCACGGGTTCTACACACACGCATATAAACATACATATAAACCTTCCTCTTGAATCACACTATCTATTAAAAAAAACCGCATCAAAATCCGTTGCGTAGTTTTAAAGATCTAAGCATACATAGGGACAGACAGCGGGAAGCGACTTTGTTTTATACTATGTAGTGAAGTAGTGATGATGATATTTCGTACATAGATTTTTGTAAAAACCCAGTGGTCCGAGGGGCACACTGCAGCTGCAAATGATCGGGAATCGAAAAAACCGAGCGAAGATGTAATTTTTTTTTTTTTAGATTTGTAAGTATATATATTATTATGTTGATATGAGCGCTTTCGCCTGTTGGCATGGACAAATTTTCGTGCTTTTCTGCCGTATTACAAAGTTCAAACCTCAATCAGTCCCGGACCGGATAAAGTGATAATTACAGTTATTCATTCAGTAATATAAAAAGCTTTGTGTCTAGATCTGGACTACAATTCTAAACAGTGTGTGCACAGAAAGATTCATAAAACAAGCTATTCACCAGATGGAATTACATATAAGTATTGCCCAACTTACAAGGATAGGCAATGTGCATAACATTTTGTTTTACATTCAATAATTAACATGACATTTACCTGAATATTGCATTAAATATCTATTTGATTATATTCGTCTAACTCTAACTTAAATAACTAATTTGAATGCGTGTTTAACTTTTTTCTGTTTTCTTTTTTTTTGCAACTTGAAAGTTTATTATTAATGGCTTTTGACGTTTCTCACCAGAACTTTTATAGGGGGGCAAAAATCAACACAAGTCGCATTTCTTCTTTGTATAAAATATGAGGGAACGCAAAAGCAAACTAGCTTTACACCATTTTTTTTAGATAACGTTGTTCTTTTTAGTGTCATTCGAATACTTATAGACAACGAAATGTCGTGGTGCACATGTGCCACGATTATGCTAAAAAAACCACTAGTGCGAGGTTCAGGAGTTAATATTACCACTGTTGTTAGTCGACCTATAGAAGATAAAGCCAGGTTTGGAAATTCTGCGATTCTAGCGAGATATTTTCGTTGGGCTGGATTAGATTAAATAATAGCATTGAAGTAAAAATTATCATAAAAATAAGTTTACTACCGCAAAAAATTTAAAGAACCCTTGTGATAGTTTTGAAAAAAATATTGACGAATTGATTGAATTTCCGTTCAAGCTCTCTATCATTGCATACTTTAAAAACTTAAACAGATTTTTAGTAAAAATGAAACAATTCTTCATAATTATTTGAATGCCATTATGGTTTCAAAAGTCCAATGTTAACGTCATAAAAGATGATTTTCAGGTAACTTAGTCCTCAGTTATCCATTCCCGATCATTTCGGTGTGCTCCTAGTACGAGCCCGGGACGATCCCGTGACTTTCAGATCGCGCGCCAAAAAATGTGCCACAAGGATCGGTCCTGCGCCACCCGCATCCAGCGGACTCCGTACGCTACCTTTGTATGTTAAATATTTTTGAACAATTTTGATCATTTATTTCCCAATAGCAACAACAACACCAAGATGTGATTATTATATGTTAACAAGGATAGGCGAGCAGTGTCAATGATTAATTAATTATGTGTAATTTTATATTATCACCAAGTTTTTCCTTGCACTAACCTTTATTCTTACGTTGTAAGGAAAACTAGTCTTGAGAAAATGACTATAACCAGCAGCATTTTAACCAGCGTCAACAGAAATTGGTTTCGTAAATCGTGCCATATTTTTTTGATCTTATGGTTGAGTTGAAATCGTCTACGGTGGTATGGACATGTTATGCGGAGGGATGATAGTCATGTTACTACAAGGGCAATACGTATGAATGTAGAGGGATGTAAGAGAAGAGGTAGACCAAGGAAAAGGATGGACTGCGTGAGAGACGATATGAACAGGAAAGATGTGTGTGACCAGTTGACGGGCCATAGAGAGGTATGGAAGGAAAAACATGCAGCGCCGACCCCAAGTAAGGGAGCGACCACACCGCTGCTTAAAATACAACGCACCGTAAACGCAGCAAAATGTATGAAGAATACGTGACGCATACGACACGTCAACGCGTATACGCAGCGTTAAGCACCGGTGTGCTCGCTCCTTAAATGGGATAAGGACAAGCGAATGATGATGATGATGGTTGAGTTGAAACGTGTCGGTAAGTTTCGGTTTTTTTATTTTGACTTTATTTAATCTCCTGCTCCTGTCCGATCTAACGGGCAAACGAAGGACTGACTATATCTTTTTTAGGGTTCCGTAGTCAACAAGGAACCCCTATAGTTTCGCCATGTCCGTCTTCGGCTTAGCTCAGTAACCATTACTACTAGAAAACTGTAATTCGGCATGGGTATATAAATCAATCACGCTGACAAAACAGTACAATAAATACTTGAAAAATATTTTTTTAGGGTACCTCCCCTACACCTAAAGCGGGGCTGTAATTTTTTTTTCTCGTTCAATCCATGGTGTGGATTGTATCGTTGGATAGCTCGTTCAAACATATAATGGGTTTCCTAAAACCATTATTCAAATCAGTGAGTTTGAGATATTGGGCTTTAAAGCCCTAATTCTTGTTCGAGTCACTAGGCTATAGTTTTCCTATATAATTAATATGAAAAAGGATATATCTATTAATACATACCTACAGACATTCAGAACCAAAGTAGCTAAGGTCCCCAAACTTGGGCTAGGCGTGTCCCGTAAAAACCAAGATGCCTTTACCCTCATACAAAAAACTGTTGATAGGTGGTACATATTTGAATATGGGTCAATCAAAATTACAACATATGTATGTATGTAAAACTAAAACAATAATAATACTAATATCATACTAAATCGAATAGTTTTAGTTGTATAGTCGGGGGTATTAATATAACGTACATGAATAAAGACATAAATAGATCTGTAGTCGCCCCCTTACTGTACATACGTATGTTTTAATTTATATTGTACCTAACTTTATATTAAATTATATTATTTCCAAGTTTTGAATATACAACTGTTTCTGGGACAACGGTGGCCTCACCACAAGGAACACAACACCACATAGATACATACACTGCAACTAGTTCATTCAAAACGTTTTAAAAGCTGCTTGTGACATGGCGACCATGTGGCCAGTTTTGGTCGATTATATTTTTTGTTTTTCTATTAAGTTGCGATCAGTCACGACAACTTTGAGCAGATGAGTTGAAAGAGGTTCGCGATTGGCAAGGTAGGGCCAGTGTCCTATACTGGCTTCCCCTAGTCAAGCAGCACTCTTGAGTTTCTTCATTGGGTTTGGCTTTAGAAGCATTTATTATAGAGAGCTTGGATGAGTTGCTAGACGGTCCTTGTAGTTAGCTGTAGCGTTATGCCTCTTCGAGTATGGTTGGAAAGAAAGAAAGAAAACATTTACGCGTGACAAACAAACAAACAAACTGTAGACACATACGTACATTTGCCACGAAATGGTCAGAACTCAGCGTAATGCTGGCTGGGCCAGCGCTGGTCTTCCGTTGTGGCCATTGGGATCTCCAGATACTCATGGATTTCCAAGTTGCGAGCGTGCAGTCAGCATCAGATAGGTAGTAGTAGCCAAATATATCGCAACACGTCTTTATTACCTGAGGTGTAAGGCGATGTTACGATATATTTGGGTACTTTGGCTGCTATATGATGCTGACTGTACCAGGGCGCTGATGACAAAACCCTGAAGATGTTGTTTTGAGCTCTCTCGAGACTGTAAAAAATGATAATTTCGCAGCTCGTGATGTCACTAAATGGCAATGTATTTAAAACTTACTAATTCATTTATTGCACAAGCTTTATAATTACCTGGTTTAGATTACAACTATTTTTGACTTATTTAATGCAACATGCTTAATCTATTTAATTTGCACTTTAGTATGCAAGTAGCTAGGGTGGACGTGTATACAATGTGTTAATAAAATAACGCAAAACCTGAAAACAGCGACCTGCTCCATACAAATGTAAAAAATAAATCGCGTCAAAAATTTTATTTTTTATTTTTTTCGCATTCTACTCTCGATTCTGAAGACACTGTTTTCAGGTTTTGCGTTATTTTATTAACACGTTGTATAACTAGTGGCTTTCTTACCTGTAGAACTCGACGCAGTTTTAAAAAAAAAAAATTTTTTTCAATAATAAGTGGCTTGCTGACTACCAAATTCTGTAGGTAAATATAATTAAAGAACCTGCTCACGAGAATCACGAGAATCGATTGAGAAATGTGACCTGTAGAGGAACAAACGACTTTCTGTGAAGCATAGAACTTCGTTCACTTCGCTCCCTCGTTCGATAAACGAACTATTGTGTCGAATGTCGATATATCGGGTTTTAGCGTTTGCTTGCTGTGATAAATAAAGTAGGTAACTACAACTTGAGAAACCTACGACATTTTCATTTCAAAGTCCAGTATCTCTAAAACGGATGAACAGATTTTCATGAAACATAGCTAAGAACACTCGGGATCACATCAGCTTTCGAATAAAAAAAAACACATTCAAATCCATCCGTTTGGGAGCTACGATACCACAGACAGATACACAGACACGTTAAACTTATAACACCGCTCTATTTGCGTCGAGGGTTTTTAAATGGCTGAATGACAGTGTTCGTCATCAATTATCATGCTCCTAGCGTTATTCCCGGTTGTGCCCTAAAAGAGCCCGGGGTCCGCTTCGACACCTAATCCCAAGATTTGGCACAAATTCATTTGATAGTCTTTCCGTCATTCAGCCCTTAATTTCTGTTTGCATTCCAACATTAAAATGATAGCATTAAATACATTTGCCTGCTTAGGTTTTCATAGCAAAGTTTTACATACATAATACGATTACCTACTGTCGTATTTCTCGCAAGGTTGAGATTATTTAAGAGGCTGACAAGACCTAATTTGGTGAAATTGATGTTATTTAAGCAGTTTTTTTTAAGAAAAACGATTTGTTCTAGCACATCAAATAAAATATATGTTAATATTCACCTAATTTCAAAGACCGTGGACGGGCTCGATACATAATTGGACGAAATCGGCTAGATAGAAAATGATTGCAAAGATTGGTCTTAAAATCACATTAAAAGGTTCTATGTCTTTGTTTTATTGACGTATGGGTCTGCAATTAAAAACGTGAAGTCAACATATTCATACCTAAACCGCTAACGAGTCATATTTCAAAAATAATCCACCCTTTTTTTTATTTCACTATTTATGTAATATTATCTTCTAAAACCGGGCCGCCCAGTAACACTCGCTCTCGTTTACTCCGATACAAATAGACAGTGTGCGCGCTATCCAAAATCCTCAAGGCCATTTTGGTGTTGACAGCGTCTTAAGAGTCCGCAGTAGGTAAGCTCGATTCTCCATACAAACGTAGTTACGCTCTCATTTTAAAACTACGTGATGGATGGTAACGAAACTTTGCATTTACAATGACATAAGGTCTGTAATTAGTTTATGTAGCTTCAGATACCATAGTAAAAAAAATACAGCGAATTTAAGTTTTTCATACACAACTTGTTTTTGCTGTATTTCGTTTGTTTTATAAACTGGAACCATATAACTAATAACAGACATAGATATACCTCATAGCATTGTTATGTTTGCATATGCAAAGTTTCGTCACAATCCAACACGTAGTTTTAAAATGAGAACGAAACTCCGTTTGTATGGGAAGGTGAAATTCGGCCGAGCTTACTGCGGACTCTTAACGTCGCCGACTTATTATAAAACTGTCATTGTAATTGGAATCTTGTACCTAGGACGGTAGAGTTGCTTTTTGAATGGACGACTTTGATGCAATTCGGCCAACTACAACATGAACACAACCTATAACATGAATATGCAAGTTGCCTATAAGTCCATATACTTAGGTAGATTAATATAACGGTTTTTTTTTATTTAGGGATAAATTAATTAATCATAAACATCAGTCTTGCCTGCTCAGTGTACAACTGTACATGAATGGAAAAAAAAACATGCAGATTTTTCTTTCTCCGTCCCGATATATCCGGCTACGAAATGTCACGTCCAACTCAAGGAGGTATTTAAAATTGTTGTCGATAAATTGGACAGGTTGCTACGTCAGACATTTATGTCCTAAATTTATATCTTCTATATCACCCCGGCGTAAGAGTCTGCAAAGCGCGAAGAAGAATATAAGCGCGGCTTAAATAAGCGCCTGAGTAAAATCTTACTGCAAGCGCATTGAAAGTAAGCCTGTATTAGTAGTTTTGGAGGCGTTCTGGGGTCCCCGGAGACGCAGATATCTTTGTCAAGTTTGTCAGCCCTGCACTGTAAGCATAAGACGGCGCGCGAGCTGTCTCGAGCACTCTCGCACTATCCGTCTCTTTCTAAGTTGTCTAATAAGAGAGACGGATAGTGCGAGAGAGCTCGCGCGCCGTCTTGTGCTAACCGTGCTGATTATCATTTGATCCCGCAGCTGTGATTGTATTGACTATCCGTCTCTTTCTAAGCGTGCTAATTAGAAAAAGACCGGTAGTGTATGTCGCCGAGAGACAGCTCGCGGGCTATCCTGTGATAGCCGTGCGATTTAGCCTCAGGGTTAGGTGGATGTCAGACTGCGCCGCATCTCCGGAGGTGCGTTTCTCGTTGTATGCAAGTACCTCAGTTTGTATATAAATTCCGTGTGGTACGACACACTGCACCGCACCTCCGTCCGGCGAAATTTGTATGCAGCTCCGCACCTCCGTCCGTTGTTGCGGCGCAGTGTGACGACCGCCTTAGTGACCCTGCTCACGAAGCCAACGGTCCTGGGTTCAAATGCCGGGAAGGGCAAATATTTGTGTGACGAGCATGAGTATTATTAAGACAGAAGAGAGGCGTAGAATATGATAAAATATATATAAATAAAATGAAACAGTTGTTATTAGTTAAGTCATATAGGTAAACATTATCTTGATGTAAGTAATTCGAATATCCTGTGTGGATCTAGCACCAGAAGTGTTTTTTATAAAAGATGAACCTTACCCACGAATAAGAGTGAAATCACATCTATTAGCATCGAATCGCATTCCGCAACACAAAAACGCAACTCTGTATGAAGATGCGTTCCGCATCAATTCACCCTTCCGCATGCGGACGCATCTTCATACAAAATTACGTTTCTGTATTACAAAATGCGATTCGATGTTGATAGATGTGATTTCACCCTAAGTCGTCTCAACATACTATAACTGTAAGCGAATTTTTTAATGACATATTATAATCCAACAATATCTAATTTCTTTGTTCTTGTTAATATAACAATTTAATGTGTTACTATTAATAAATAAATAAATAAATAAATATTAGGGGACAATCTTACACAAATCGACCTAGTCCCATAGTAAGCTCAATAAGGCTTGTGTGTGTTGGCTTGTGTTAAGGCTTGTGTTGTGTTATTAATAATACCTGACAAATGACATTGTATTTTAAATTTTTGATATATATTTCATTTCATATTTTAAGAATATCATTCACAGTCTGTATTTTTGACATTAGGGTAGCTAACTAGGTGACATTTTTTTTAAGGTAGGGACATTAAATTTACTAATAATTCTAATAATTACTGTATATAAGATAATTAATCACAAATTCTCCTCTCCCTGGTATTGTAAATAATGTTGCAGTGCCCAACACGGTTCACAAACCTCCAGCTTATAAGTTTACCACCTGTACAAATACTTTGTGAAATTGCAATAAAATATTGAGTGTTGAGTAAGATTATATTCAATTCAATTAAAATTAAATTAAGTTTATTAATAAAATATAAAAATATACATGTTAAATGCTTATACTATATAGGTACCTACTTTATGTATTCTGGTTACATTCAGGTTACGTTAGAGATTTGGGAGGCAAGGCTGAGTCAGCGAACCAGTTACGTTTTGGTGTTGAACCAATTTTCTACAGGTAGGTATATTATTTTAACTCTGTATATCGTCCAGGGTTGATGTGTTGTGGGTGATGGGCATTTATACCCACATTTATGCTAAAAGTGGCGCTGGGACAGACGTTTCATGTGCTCTGCCTACCCCTTTTGGGAATAAAGGCGTGAATGTATGTATGTATGTATGTATATCGTCGTCTAGCATCCAAACCACAAGCCTTATTATGCTCACTATATGGGGCTAGTTCTAATTGTGTAAGAACTGCGGATGGAAGTGAAACTGGGAATGTTCCCGAGAACGTCTTCGCACTACTCGCAAGCGTAATTAGTTAACCATAAATTGGGATAATTATACTTGGCATAAATACAACTTTCAGGTTTGTTGGTAGTTGTAGTGTATGCGAGTAGCTCAAACAGCATACATATACGCTCTCTCGTGTGTCCCTGTATTGGCGGGAAAGATAACTGTCACTGTCATTGTCACGAGAGCCGAGGCAAGAGTGCAACAACTGGGAAGGGGAGTTATTTCTAATGCCGGCTGTACACATTGGGCCAACGTTGGCGCGTGAGCAGGAGGCAGCTATGTAAACGAAAGAGATCGAGTTATAGCCCTCTCCCTCTAACGCATGGCTGCCTTCTGCTCCCGCGCCAACGTTGGCCCAGTGTGTACAGCAGGCTTAATACGTGGGCATTGCCGAGCCAGTGTTTGGTAAATGTAAGCTGAGGGAAGGATTTAATTCAATTCAATTCAATTAATTTTATTTCGAACTAAGTCCATAACGTGTTAGTAACATTTTACTTAAATCTAGGGTTAATATTATATTAATACACATTAAAACATAAGGGTGCATGCAGTTGCACCCAGTGCTTCAGCCACGGTGAGTCCCACCTGTCGGCCAGCGTGCACAGGATAGTATTCGAGCTGGCGCGCCGCCGTCTCAGTAGCGAGCTACATCGCTTTCTGATGATCGCGTGGACGCCGTCGATCCGACCCTTCGCGAAAATATCCGAGGCGCTGCAGTGCCGCGGCAGCTCGAACACCACCCTGTACGCGTTGTTATACTACACCCGCAGAGTGCTGTATGCCCGCTGCGTATAGCTGATCCATAGGCTGCACGTGTAGAAGGACTGGCAATATGCTTTAAAAAGCGTAGCCTTCACCTTATCAGTACATCGTGCAAACCTACGAGCCAGCATGTTGCAGCGCACAGCCAGCGCTCTGCGTTCCCTCTCCATGTCCATGTTGTCACACATATCATCAGTGACCCAGTGGCCCAAATACTTAAAATGCTTGACTTGTGCTAAGGGAGTGCCCCATAGAGTTACAGAGGGGACTCTGTAGGTCTTATTACCTTCTTTGAATAGCATAATCTCGCTTTTTTTAACCCATTTAACAAACCCTACAGTAGTTATGTAGGTTTTGTTTTTCAATTTGTGTTAACAATGATAATAAATACACAATCCAGTCGCATTCGTTTATTTGGTTTACAAACACTGTGCTTCTACCCTTTTCACGAAACAAATTATTTAATTAAATATTTTTGTTACGTGTTATTTTTAACGTGGAAGTTACCCCGAGCATTTTATAAACGATATGATACTGTGCTTCTGTTAGCGATAGGCATATCGCTAACTCTTATGGCCATTACACCACGTTATGGCCCCAATTTTTACCTAAACATATTTCCTACTTAAATTAAAACTACGTAATAAATACAAGTTGCGTTAAAAGATCCGTGTGCTTAAAATAATTAAGGACGCACTTTTCCAAAAGAATATTGGCTTTCCCTATTTCGATTCCGTAAAAGGGTGAGGACCAATTTATCGTATGGTTAATTTTTGTGCCACAACGGAACTTTTTAACAACTACCGATTAACCAGGCTAACTACTGGCCAAGATTTTGGTCCTCACCCAAAAACGTTATTATTGTTAAAATGTGAACAGTAAAAAATATACAAGTTTTCATTGAAGCAAAAATAAAATCGTCTTATGTATGGTTAAGATTATATAATGTGGCAAGATATTTTTATAAAACTGTAATTGAAATGTGAATCTTCTACCATGGCAGTAGAGTTGCTTTTTGAATGGACTACTTTGATGCAATTCGGCCAACTCAAATAATCTTAAGTATAATTGTCATGGAATTTGGAGAATATAGGTAAATAACTTGATCTCTTTAATATTGAGGGGATTTTTAGAATAAATAAGCGTTTGTTCCCATTGATTGATCAGTTTAGCTATAAGTATTCCAAATGTTAAGTATCAATGAATAGCAGTGTATGTCGTGCGTCAGTGTTTGTAACTTCCCTATACAAATAAGTCATAAAATTAAGACATAAAATAAATTACGAGGTATTTTCTTGAGTGCATTTCTCTAGCTCGTTTTAATGTCGTCTATACACACGCCGGCACTCCGTAAGAAGTTTGTACAAATTAAGGACGTCAATTAATATTATACCTACTCTGTATTAAATTATTGTGTAACTAATTATTTTAGGAACTCTAATACAATGATTGTCGATTATTTGGAATTAAGTGTAAACTTAACAGAACCTTAACTATCCCAAATAGTAATAAAGTTCATATAACATGACAAAAAAATGGGTGGCAAAATATTTCGGTGATCTAGAAATGCTCATTTGCGCAAATACGGCTTAGTGAATTTCTTGATGAACTTAAAGGCTGCACATTATTTTGCACACCGTAAATAAATACAATAATATTATAGTACCGAAATACCGTTAAAATAACTGAGGAACGGAGTGTTATGGTACGTATGTTGCAATTGTAAGAGATAAGAGAGATGACACGTTTACATTCTTTCTCACCCATGCATTAACTGCGATAGTATGTGCCTTTGGTTTACACCCTGTATAATACTTGAATCCCAAAGATGTAGGCTGTAGGTTTACTATATTATCTGTGCCACCTCAATTCGACGGTCATCTCCATTTTCCCCAATCTTGTTTGATCATGTCTGCTGCCTTCTCCGCTATCATGAACGTGGGGGCATTCGTGTGCCCCGACGTTATTGCCGGCATCACACTGGCATCAGCTACTCTCAGGTTCTCTACACCGTGTACCCTCAGCCTGGGGTCCACTACAGAAGACGGGTCGTTCCGTGGTCCCATCTTGCAAGTCCCGCTCTGGTGGTAAATCGTGAACGTGAACATCCGAGCTTGGCACGCGAAATATGCGTCGCTGCCGAAGGGACCGTACTGTAAACATTCCTCTATCGGCACGTCATATAGCTTCGCACCCATTTTCTTCATGGAGCGCTGCCTCGCTATCTGAATACTAAGTTTGATTCCTTCCACAATCTTCTGCAGGTCTTCCGGATCGTCAAAGTAATTTGGAATCAACAAGGGCGAGGCTTTAGGGTTTCTGCTCTGCAGCATTACTCTGCCTCGTGATTTTGGCCTCATCAACATGGGGAACACCATGAAGGTTTCCGCTCGGCCAAGCGGGCCATATGTATCAGCGAATATCTGATCGTCGAACCCAAAGTTTCGTCTCAGCATTGGATCTGAATTCAGTCCACCGGTTATGAATAATAATTCCATGTCAGGCCATCCGGTTGAGTTGAACTTATCCTTTAATTCCATGAAAATGAGAGCTTCACAGCCACCAGGTATGGAAAGTGGTCCTTTATGTGTTTTCATCCATTTAAAAACCACGTCTATATGATTGAATATATATTCTGTAGATACACTTATGTTCTGTGGTTTTACTAAGAATTGTACCCCTCCAGCGGCGATATGGTCCATCAAATTGAAACCAACCGGTAGATCTTTTACTACAGGTATTTTCATCTCTTCCAAATGGTTCCTAGGTCCTATTCCTGACAACATCAGTAGCTGCGGCGTATTAAGAGCTCCGGCGGATAAGATTACTTCTTTTTTTGCTATTATTCTCTGTCTCATGTTATGTTTCTCTAATTCTATACCTATCACTTTAGTTTCAGTTTCGTCATAAATAAGTTTAGTCACTAAGCTTCCTTTTGACAGGTGAAGATTCTTCCTCCCGTTAATTGGGTGCAAGTAGGCTCGACTAGAACTGTGACGAGTTCCGTTTTTCATAGAGAGCTGCAAGAACGATACCGCAGACGGGGTAGCACCATTGTAATCGCCATATTTAAAACCTAATTCTTGAGCGCCCTTCACCCACGCCTTGCCTTTACTAGAGCGGAATGGTGCGTGTTCGATGTTAAGGTGTCCTCCTTGATTGTGGTATTTGGGGTCGTCAAACGAACGTATGTTGAAGTTTTCTATTTTTTTGTAATATGGAAGTACGTCGTCCCACCCCCAGCCCTCGTTGCCCATCGCTTGCCAGTTGTCGTAGTCATACGGTGATCCTCGGGTGTAGATCATGTAGTTGAGCACGCTGGAACCTCCGACGACTTTGCCTCGGGGCCAGTTGCATTGCTTGTTTTCGAAACCAGCGCAATACTTTGACGAGGCTTTCGTCTTGTACTTCCAGTTAGCCGCCGAAAACTGTAGATAGTTGGCAACGAGAGGGATGTCCATGATGTAGTTTTCGTTCTGGCCGGCTTCGACTAGGAGGACTTTCCATTCTTTGAGCTCGCTGAGTCGGTTGGCGAGGACGCAGCCGGCGGTGCCAGCGCCGACGATGATGAAGTCGTACTCTGGGAGAAGGTCGGGCTGGTCGGGTGGTTCGTTGTCGTACTGGTGGCCGCCCTCGTTCAGGAACTTGGCCACGGAAGCGACGGGGTTGATGAACTGCGCGTGCGAGGGGTCGAAGGCGGCGAACAGGATCCATAGTGCTGCCGCGATCGGCGCGCCCTGATGTCTCATCTGTAACGATAAATAATATTAGGATTAATTGATTTGAAATGAAGTGTTTGGGATTATGTTTTGGGCGTTTGCATTATAACGTTGCGACAGTTTGACGCGGTTAAGTTAAATGATAAAAAAAAAATTGAAATCTTTTGAAAGGCTATCACGAAACAACTTTAAACGCGTGAAAATATGCGATGCAGCCCTTCAAAAGTATTTTCATACGTATAAAACATAGAGCGAGAGAAACCAGGAAATGACAAAGTTTTTATGTCATTAGCTAGCGGATTTATTTGTTGAAAAAATCCATTAAAAGCATTAAAACTGCTTACACATACTTTGGCTTGATATATTGTATTCGCCTCGAAAACGAAATGGACTAGGGTCACTGCGCCGGATATTGACCAGGTGACCCTGACCTGGCTACTTAGATGAGTTCGTTAACTGCAAAGATATCTACTAAATTCCTATTCTATGACTACAAAACTACCTATACAAGCTCACTGATTTTTAGGGCATGTTGAATGTTATAGAAGAACCTCGTCTCCTTGTGGTCGATAATCGCGTGACCGGGAATGACCGTGATGAAATTTATGAATGAATGTAAGTAACACAATTTAGACAGTTCATTCATAATTATATTTGTGGTAGCAGTGTTGCCTAGTTTAATAGGACTGGTTATGACGTCTCTCTTGATCCATCAATTGTTAAATTCGATTTTTTTATAATATATTACCTAATGAAACTTTGGCTCTACCAAATCAAATTAATTATTTATTCTGCAAATAGGCCACAAGGGCACTTTTACATGTCAAACGGTAATTTACAATAAAATAGTAGTCTTACACAATAATAATTTAAAATGATATATAAAAGGTTAACAAACTAAATGTCACTAAGTTAATGTAAACAAAACAAAATTGCAAAATATGACCATTACATTCGATATAAGATCTGTATCAGCATTAACAGAAGTTAATGATATTATTCAGTATTCCAGAGATGTATAAGGTCTCTGAACGTCCAAATACAATTAATAATTATTCTAATATTCTAAGAGATGTATACGGTCTCTAAGCGTCAAAACAAAAAAGGAACATTAATGTTATATTGTCAGAGATGTACACTTGTACAGGGTCAATAACAATAAAACGTGTCAAGATCAGAATAATGTCTCTCGTCAATACGATAATAATAATAATAACAAAAAAAAAAAACTTGACCGCTGTCACGTCAGTCGTGCTTTTTGATATCTTATTTTACAATTTCATATTTTTATGTTTATTCGTACCAAAATGGCTCAATTTTACACCGCCGTAGCATAAATACGAAGGGCAAGATGGAAAATCTTGTTTTAGCCCACTTTTGGCTACAATTGAAGACCGATTTTGAAGTATATCATAAGTGACATAAACATCCACGATGATAACAAGATCAAGAGCACGAACACAAGAAGCGGAACCACAAGCACACCCTCCACCTCCGCCCGCCTCGCCGCCGCCCCCGTCATCCAGCACATCATCGGGCGACGAGTTTGAAACCGCAGCCGACAGCAGCAGCAGTTCAAGTGACGAGTGCGGGTCGCCGCCGCCGCCGCCACGACCACCTGCGCGGCGCGGGCGGCCTCCGCTGCCGGCACGCTTGGGGCCTGCGGGGCATCCTGCTCCGCCCACGGCTCCCGCTACCGGTGGTACAGTGCGCCGCATGCAGTGGTCACAATCGATCAACGAAAACTGCATGCGCGCCTACTATGGGGCGACAGAGGGAGGAACTAATCTGTCCGCGTACCGTGTCCGGATGCTGCCTCTGTTTCAGGCGCTTGAGCCGGCCGTCACCGTGTCTGCGCAGCGTCTATCGGATCAAGTGCGCGTCATCCAGCGGCACAAGCGGTTGGATGACGCCACACTTGATCGGTTACGCCTGGAAGCACTCTCTGCTCGTGCCGCCTCTGCTTCGGCGCGGGATCCACCCGCTACGTTGCAGACTCCGGTGCCCGCACCCGACCTGGCACCGGGGGCACCGCGGGTTGAGCCCAGTGCCGACGAGGAGGACTGTGCGAATCAGAGCGTGAGTAGCCAGACCAATGAGCAACTGAGGAGGGCTCTGGAAGATGCGATTACGGGGTATCGTTCCACAAGCAACACCAGGCCACGATTACCACGCCTGCCCGTAAATAGACGCAATCTAGCGTTAATGGGAGCTCTAAACGGTCTGCTAGATCCCTATATACGGGCTAGTGAAGACTTACTTGATACACACTCAATCATGTACTGCGGGGCCATCGCGGCGTGCCGTGTTGCTCGCGTCAAGTTTCCGGACGCTGACCGTGCACCTAGGACCACCGGGGGTGTCCCTGCATGGCAAGTACGGATTGAGTGCCGTATCAATACGTTTAGGACTCTCATTGCAAAGCTGATCTGCTTCAGGGGGGGCAACAACCGCCCCCGAGTAATGCGCTTTGTGAACCAGGCCTTCGCGGGAACTGGTATCAGGCCCCGCGACTACATGGCCTGTGTCACAGAGCGTATTGACTTTCTGAAGCAGAAAGTCTATGCATGGGCAGGCCGTATTCGCCGCTACAGAGAGCGTGTGGACCGATACCAACAGAATCGCCTTTTCCAGAGCGATCAAAGGAAGGTATATCGAAAGTGGGAGGGAGCCGACCTTCGTGTGTCCGACGGGCGGCAGCCGGATGCTACTGCGATGGTTGACTTCTGGCGTAGTATCTGGTCGGTGCCAGTCGAACACACCGAAGGCGAGTGGATGAGTGTTGTTGAACGTGAGTGTGAGTTCATCGAACCCATGGGGACTGTTACCGTTAGCCCCGAAGACGTTAGTTGTGCCATCCGTTTGGCGCCGAACTGGAAAAGTCCTGGCCCGGATGGATTACACAACTTCTGGCTGAAATGGTTCCGATGCTCACACTTGCGTTTGGCAACGCAGTTCCAGCGAGCGCTTGAGCTCGGTTCCCTGCCATCTTTCTTGACAACTGGTATCACCTCCCTGCTCTATAAGTCCGGTAGTACCACGGAAGCGAAAAACTACAGACCCATCACGTGCTTGCCTACGCTGTACAAGCTCCTTACATCCATTTTGAGAGCAAAAATTAACGCACACATCGTTGCAAACAACGTTTTGGCCCCTGCTCAAAATGGATGTAGGGTTGGGTCTCGTGGTACTAAAGAGCTCCTCCTCATAGACATGACCATTTGCCAACGAGTCCGGCGGAACAAAGGGGCCCTCTCGGCCGCCTGGATTGACTATAAGAAGGCCTATGATTCGGTGCCTCATTCATGGCTGAGGAGGATCTTAGAGTTGTATAAAGTTGATGCAGTTCTGAGATCCTTCTTAGGCGCTTGCATGGGGCAGTGGACCACAGTCCTTCGTCAACCGGGGGGAGGAGATTGCCCGTCTGGTCTGCAAGACTCTATAAGGATTGAACGTGGGATCTTCCAGGGCGACAGTCTGAGTCCTTTGTGGTTCTGCCTAGCATTGAATCCGCTTAGCACCCTGCTGAAGGATTCAGGGCTAGGTTGCCGGCTTCGGAGAGAGGGTGAGGTCATTTCTCATCTGCTCTATATGGATGACCTTAAGCTATTTGCACCGAATGCACATGACCTGTTGGAACTACTGAAAACAACAGAAGTCTTCAGTAGCGCCATCAAAATGGAATTTGGTGTCGATAAGTGTGCGGTCATGCATGTACAGCGGGGGAAAGTTGTAAATTCAACAAATTTGCAACTTTCTGAGACAATGACCCTCAAATCTATCTCCGAAGCAGAAACCTATAAGTATCTTGGTATGTCACAGTCATTGGGTATTGAGGGTGAGGGCGTAAAGCGGGCGGTGAAGGAGCGCTTCTTTTGTCGCCTGACCAAAGTACTTAATAGTCTTTTGTCGGGCGGCAATAAGGTGCGCGCCTTCAACGCCTGGGTGATGCCCTTGCTTACTTACTCCTTTGGCGTACTAAGGTGGACCCAGACTGAGCTGGATGCCCTGGACCGAAGAGTCCGAGTACTGCTTACTGCGCATCGCATGCTACACCCACGCTCGTCTGTTATGAGACTGTACATCTCGCGGAAGTATGGAGGTCGAGGCTTTTTAAATGCCAAAGATCTCCACAACCGCGAGGTGTGCAGCCTCAGGGATTATTTCCTAAACAACGAGTGTGGGATGCATCGCGACGTAGTAGCAGTAGACGGAAACTTCACCCCGCTCTCCTTGGCAAACGAGAACTGGCGCAGGCTTAAAGTAATGAGCGCCGAGGACCGCAGGGCGGTATGGAGGAGCAAGGAGCTACACGGGCGGTTCTACAAGGCCCTCACAGGGCCCGATGTAGATCTGCTCGCGTCGGTGAACTGGCTACGTTTCGGGGATCTCTTCGGGGAAACCGAAGGTTTTGTCTGTGCAATTGCGGACGAAGTTATCATGACGAACAATTACCGGAGGTATATCCTGAAGGACGGTACGGTCGACATTTGTCGGGCATGCCGCCGTCCCGGGGAGTCACTCAGGCATATTATCTCCGGTTGTGGTCATCTTGCTAACGGCGAGTACTTGCACAGACATAACCTTGTAGCCAGAATTATTCACCAGCAACTTGCTCTACTATACGGTCTTGTGGCCTCCGAAGTGCCTTACTATAAGTACACACCTGCACCAGTTCTCGAAAATGGTCGTGCCACGCTCTATTGGGATCGATCTGTGATCACGGACAGGACTATTCTAGCCAATAGGCCTGATATCGTGCTGACAGATCGATCGAAACGCCAGGCAGTGCTCGTCGACATCACCATCCCCCATGACGAGAACCTCTTGAAGGCCGAGAAGGACAAAGCCAGCAAGTACCTAGACCTGGCTCACGAGGTAACCGCCATGTGGGATGTTGATTCGACGATCATCGTCCCGATAGTCGTTTCGGCGAACGGTTTAATTGCGAAAAGTCTCGACCATCACCTCAAGAGACTCTCGCTAGGCGGCTGGATCAAGGGTCAGATACAGAAGGCGGTACTCCTGGATACTGCGCGTATAGTCAGGAGGTTCCTGTCTCTGTCGCCCTGACCGCCGGTAGCTTAGGCCACGCCTCGCTACCGGCTGCACCCTAGGTTAGGTTTTTATAATGATTTTATGTTTTGTATGTATAGTTTTATATTTTACTTTTTAGATATAATTATTGTAAAAACCTAGTCTAAGACGAAATTAAAATAAAGAGTATAATAACAATAACCCCTTAACCCCCTTAACAATACCCTTTCCAGCTCTTAAAAATTACTTGTGAAAAACATTGATGTTGAAGGCTTATTGCAGGGTTGACGACTATCTAACTGACAGAAATGCATGGTCCAAACCAAAGCCCAAAATAGCTTAAATTTTATTCATATAGCTTAGTCAGACATGGGTTCTTGTAGAACAACGCATTATGATGTTTTTTTTTCTTTATATTCAGTTTGACTTATTTTAAGTAGCTTAAGAACTGTCATTGTAATAAGCTTATTTGGGCAAAAAATTACTGGCTGATGAGTTTGTTTTGGAATTTCTTCTTAACAGTGGTCTTCTTTTTCGGAAAAGCTGGTAGAATTGTGACTTGTAAAAGTGCCATTACGGCCTACTTGCAGAATAAAATTCATTTATTTCTTTATTTAAATAGATACCTAAATATTCTGACCTATTGAGTATCTATCTCGCATAATAATTTGCAAGGTTATGGATGAAAACCTTAAATGAACTCTAATACTTAAATTAAATGATGGTAGGTCGCATTATTTTATTCTTCCTTGTATCTTATACACATTTGTCATATTTTCCTTCTTTACTCATTATTTTCGGCAAAAATTCCTTCAAAATATTACTCTCCCCTTAAAAATAAAAGACAATATTAGTTTTTTTCTATTCGTATTTGTTGACCCGGCTTCAGAAACCAACCTTTACGGCGAAAAAACGACGACAAGACGCCTTGAGAAGTTGACATAGCAATTCCGTTGCTCTTGGCGAATGATTACATCTAAATCATCAAACGTAATACTCGTATCATGAACTGTGACCAGATAAGTGATCTATTCTTACGCGGTGTCTAATTTCAGCTGATTGCATGCTTGTCACTCGAGGCGGAGACGACTGCAATTTGTGCAAAACGTAAGCCATGCCCATGCCTAAGGTGGATGTCACACTGCGCCGCGCCGCATCTCCTTCTGGCGAAATTTGTATACAGCTCTACGACCGCCTAAGGTTGTCATCACACTGCCGGCGCGACCCGCTGCGGCGTGCGGAGCGACGGTTCGCACCGGTGTATGCTAGTACAGTCAGCGTCATATAGTTATACAGGCAGCCAGAGTAGCCAAATATTTCGTAACACACCCTTATTCTTACAGACGAAGACGTGTACCGAAATATTTGGCTACTACGAGTAACTATATGACGCTGACTGTACCGCAGTTTATATCATGGACCTATAATACTCAGGACAAGCTATGATAATAATATACCACGTCTGAGCGAGATGCTGGCATACAAATGTCAAAAAGTGTGACAGAAAGGGAAATATTATTCGTTGTCCTTATCATATTTCATCTTTTTAGGGTGTCATGTCCTTCTGTCTGCACGTCCGTCCGTCCGTCCGTCCGTGTTCGGCTTAGCTCAGTAACTTAATTACTACTAGAAAACTGTTATTCGGCATGGGTATATAAATCAATCACGCCGACAAAACAGAACAATAAAATCTTAAAAAAAAATTATAGGGTGTTATCGTCTGTTATCGTTGGATAGCTCATGTTCGATAATATTATGAGTTTCTTAAAACCATTTTTCAACACAGTGATTCGTTTGCGAGCTTTAAAGCCCTGATTTTTATTCGAGTCATGTGTTTATTTATTATACATGTAGCTATTTCCCCAGAACATAATGCTGTACCGCAACTTGGATTCAACCAATGCGTAGTAAACTGTCCTGAGTTGTTCCACTGTCAATGTGAAGACCGCCTAATACACGGCTTAGAGAACCTTGCTAACTAAGTGACTTGCGACTGGGAATAACCTAATTATACCCGAACGGTTGACGCTGAATGAAATTGATGTTGATGACATAAAGTAAGGTGTTCTAGAAATGTCCAGCCGTGGCCTAGTGAGATAGATCTGCGAAAACCTTGTAGTCACCTAAGATTTAAAACCGTTACGTCTAATCTATACTCGTAATTATTTTATTTTTGATTAGTCTGACATTAGAGACTCTTTACATGCCTATAGCTAGTTATATTTATTTGACTTAATGTGACATTCATCCCGCGTGGCGCAGAACCGGTCATTGTGGTACTCTTTGGGGGAGGCCTATGTCCAGTCCAGAAGTGGACGTCTTTCGGCTGATATGATGCCGATAAGTACTATAGCTATACATCTCCCGCAAAGGTTTTAAGTTTGTTTCTCATTATTGCAGTTGTCATGTCACTAAATGTAAAAGAGCCCTTGAGAAAAAAAAATAGTTTCCGATCTAGGGCCATGTGTGCGTTTGCAACCATCCTTATTTAAGGGGTAATTTTTAAAATGAAAAATAGCACTTAAATTGATGCTTCTAAAACTAGAGTGTCTATGCCAAGTTTAAATATGATAAAATTCCTTACATTTTTGTCGTGCATCGTATATAATAATAACCGAACCACCCATCACAATAGGCCTGACATCACATTAATAGACAAAACTAGCAAAACTGGATACCTAATAGACATTGCCGTCCCTAATACTCACAATTTACAAACTACGATAGCTGAAAAACTGACCAAATACATCGAACTGAAAGATGAAATAACCCGTATATGGCACCTACAAAAAGTAACTATAGTACCCATTGTTCTATCCACTACAGGCGTGATACCAAAACAATTACATAAATCATTAAAGACCTTAAACCTACCGCCGAAAACATACCATCTACTCCAGAAAGCCGTCATTCTCAACACATGTCGAATTGTAAGAAAATTCTTGCAAACTGACCAAGAATTACAGGTTCCAATTCCAACCACGCAACCAGCCACACGCTCTAGCTCCGCCACACAGCCACCTTCTAGCACGCTCTCGGAGATGCCCACCAGCATCACACATACACGCACGATCACACAGGCTGCTATACGATAGTCATATGTAGAACAAAACGATATAGTCGCTTGAGAAGCACAAAGTATAGGATAAGATACTTACCCTGTGATGCACTTGGCTTAGGCCCGTGCATAGCAGTACGCCGGTGAAAACCGAGGATAAAAAGAAGAAGATAATAATAATAATATATTCTTTATTGCACCACAACATAAGAAAAGCATGTTACAAAAGTATAGACGATAAATAAAGGTAACAACAGGCGGTCTTATCGCTTTAGAGCGATCTCTTCCAGACAACCTTTGGGTAGCAGGAAATTTTCAAGAAGAGTTGAAAAACAGGTAGTGCAGGAATAAATCAAGAAAAGCTTAATTACACACTCAAACACACACTTTCATAAATAAGTATAGTATAAATACATATATACATACATACAAACTATAATACAATTATATAAATATATTACAGGACAACAAGACAACTTAAGGCAGCGACAAGTAATATTGTTTCAACAGATTTTTAAATATTTCATGAGATTTTGACATCTATATATCTGTAAGTTTTACAGAAAAAAAAAAATCATTCCCCACAAACTGGATTACTTATAATGTTTTATGTCAAAACTAGCTTCTGCCCGTGACTCCGTCCGCGTGGAACTCGTACCTATATATGTATATCGTAGCTCTATGCAAACTTCCGGACCCTATTTCACCCCCTTAAATAAATTATAAAATTAGGTTAAGTCCTTTCCCGGGACTCAAACTATATCTATACCAAATTTCATCTAAATCGGTTCAGCGGTTTAAGCGTGAAGAGGTATTAGACAGACACACTTTCGCAATTATAATATTTGTATCGATTAAATTAGTATGGATGTCTTCTAATTCCTCTAAATACCTACGATCAGTACGATCTATGCCCTTGGCAGTGAAAAGGGTAACATACACATCTGATAGTATCAGTAGTATGTATCAGACTGATACTTTATTTCAAATTGTTTGGCCAAAAACTGACGAATGCTAAACTCCATTTATTCATCCTACGTGTCATTCCAATCACCGTTTGGAAATGACATTAAAATATACATGAAGTGTGATTCATAAACAATCTAAGACATCGTTATGTCAGATATTTTTGAGGTTTGTTGGTAACTTCGATTATTGAATAAAAAAAAAAAAACATTAAGTATATTTTCAGTGGTTACGTGGTGTCTTCGATAAGTGTTTGTTTACATGATAAGACACGTATAAATGAATATTAAGGCATTCGACAGTTTTTAACCCCCGACGCAAAGAGTAGAGAGACGCAAGTGTTATAAGTTTAACGTGTCTGCGTATCTGTCTGTGGTATCGTAGCTCCCAAACGGATAGACTGATTTGAATGCGGTTTTTTTTGTGTCATACATAATTTTATCCCGAGTGTTCTTAGCCATATTTCATGATAATCAGCCGTTTTTGAGATATTGGACTTTGAAATGAAAATGTCGGGGATTTTTTTGGTAAAAGATTTGGGCATAAGATAAGTCTTGTCTTTATCATTCGATAAAAATAATTCTACGCCCGCAGAGTAATTGGCCCGTCAACATAAAATTTAATAGATAGATAGATCGTTTATTTGCTCGAATTATGTGCATTAATTACAGATGTCATTTGAATTTTATTGTCCAGGGCAATTCTGCCGGCTGAAAGCGTGGCATTATTTATTACAAAAAAATCATCAGATACTCGTACATTTACAATTCAATAATATTCAATAGAATAACAAAGTCCAGTATAATAATAACTAAAAAAAACAGATGTTACCTATTATAATGAAACAATGGCAATGGATTTTTAATTTAGATACATTATCGTAAAAATTACATTAAATATTACATAACAATTATCTATAGTGCTTTTTGACTAATGTCAAATCTATATTCCGTATGCACATATAACTGAGACTGGAGTTAAAAAAAACGTTATCTACAAGATAAACTACAACAGGACGTATATGGGTGGAAAAAGAATATAGGGTAAATCGCCAATAACTGGCCACCGTTCGATAACTGGCCCCTCATACTAAAAATGAACTCTGTTCCCTTACAAACAGAATTCAATTTAGTATAACGTGGCCGGTTGTTGAAGGATGGCCAGTAATTAACACCTTATACTAAAAATGAATTCTATTATAGGTGAATACAGTTCATTTTTAGTATGAGGTGGCCAGTTATGAACGGTGGCCAGTTATTGGCGATTTACCCTTGTCTATTTATATTGATCATTTGATTTAAAATAACTTACATGACGGGACGGTAGACGGGCGGCATTTCTGAATAAACTGGCCATGTTGTGTGTTATATCGTAAATTGATGTTACGCAAAATACTCTATCTATTGCAATGTTATCTGTCAAACGATTTTGATATATCAGCGATATTTGTTACTGCATACAGCATATTTATCTATTGTTATGAATTATGATTTGACAATCGAAAGCGAGTTTGGTGTTTAGTATACAAATTACGACTTATCCGTCCCAGATCGGATTTTATCTTGATTCTTGGCATATATCCGAGAACAGATACATTGTAAGGTGTAAATTATCACCTAACTACCTAGTTATAAATAAATATTTTACATAGTGTGTATGAAACTAGCTCTGCCCACATCTCCGTCCCCGTTGAACTGGCGCACTCCAATAGAAACGTCTACGTTTATTTCATCTCTGTAAGGGATAAATTCCTCTCCGGAACTCTAAAGGTACTGTTACACATGCTCTTTAGTAGCACGAAAGCATGCTAGTTTCGAGCAAATAGCATGTGTATATGTAATGTTGCTAGTAAGTAGCATGCTATTTGCTTATATAATAACTGAGCATGCTCAAACAAGCATGCTACTAGACAGCATGTGTACCAGTACCTTAACTATCTCTTTACAGCCGCGGTTTAAGCGTGAGAATATTACAGACAGACTAAGTACGCTCTCATTTATAATATTAGTATGGAAATATAAAATCGTTCATATCTGCTGAAAGGTTGCTCGACATAAGCCTATCCCAAGAAACGCCACAATAGTAGTTGCCACTCTCTACCTTTCCCCAGTAGCATTAGTATGAGTTTGCAGTGAGTCGCGTTTACTTTACACGCTAGCGACTGCGTCAATGATCTTTTCTATATAGTGACTCATACTAATGCTACAGGTCGGTTCACCTCACGGGAATAGGCGTGTAGAAACTAAATAAAATAATAAATTATGTCGTATTTTCTCGAAAAAGGATTAAAAACGTAGTCAAATAGAGAAATAAGCAACGCAAGAGGTTAAATAATCACGAAGTTATAAGTGTCCAAAGTTTTAAGAATGGGTATGTTCCGTGAATGGGTTTGGTCTGTACCTTTTCCGCAAAACGCAACTTCATATGAAACGATTGTCATTTACTGTGACGCTCGCAGTTAGTGACGTCTTCTCTCTATTTGAGCGTTTTCTCCCTCTAACAAGCAATATTAAAACGGTTGCGAGACAGACAGCAGAGTTACCACACAATCCGTGAGCACTAAAACATTTTTCGGGTTCGGCTAGAATCGCTTATTTTGCCGCCAGTGTCGGTTTTGCTGCGTATCAGATCATTACCGATTCGCTCCCACAAATAAACTCGTCGCTATTTGCATTAAAGGTCGACACACGTAAAAAGAGCTCTGCGCGCCATATTAAATGTATGGCCGCCAGAGCTCTTTTTACATGTGTCCACCTGTACATAGATACCCTGATAGTGATAACGCCGTGAGATTGAAGCTACTCATCCACAATTTCGGTTTCTATATGAAAGGCTGAAAGGTTGTGGCTCAAAAGAGGAAAAAGTGGCGTTCTCTTGTGCATGACGGGTCAAGATAATGTTTGGTACGCTGTAGAAGATGTCTACCTAATACTCCTACGTAGAATAAAAACATACGTTTTCATGAAAATAACATCAAAATCGTCGATGAACAGAGTTAACAAAAAAAAACTGTCAGATGATCGTTAAATTTTCATTACAACTAATAAATAATGTATAGATTGTACTACGTGTTATCCGTACACAATTACTTATGGGTGACATGTTAAAAAATTTGACATGGCACATCAGGGTCGATATATAAATTTTAGTTGACTGTTTTTTGTGCTTAGCTGTGTGACGTACAGAAGGTAAACCATCTAAAAAACCGATGTTTTTCAACTCGGTATCTCAAATTATGGCGTCCCGCTCTACCGCAGAGCACACGTTTCCTTTTTTTGTCCTTCGTCTAATTAGGGTTTACACATGCGCGTCATCTAAGGAAACTCAATGCCGGCCGCGCGAAGATCAGTGTCACTGACAACCGCAAACGGATGAATTGTGAACAACTGTGCCTGCTTTAGCATAGCATATCTAAATAATAGTACTTCCGTAGAGAAGGTCCTCTGTTCATCAAATTTCCATGTTTGACAGCTAGAAAACTTAAATGATTAGTGGTATCCCGCTTTTTTTTCGCATATAGATAACTAGTGCTGTTTCGCTTTGTAGTAGTACCTTAGTGAAATTCTTGATTGTACGCGATCCTAAAAGCAAAAGGGTAAAAAAGGAAAAGGCAAGTACTAAAGGTGAACTTATCCTTTCAAGAAATCTCTTCCAGTTAACCTATGAGTAGAAAAAATATCGGTTAGTTCGCAATGTTTGCTTGTCATCGTCATGGTGCAATGCCGGCCACGATACGCTGAACACACACCGCACTACACAGTAGCACTATTATGCTACTGTCAAGCGCGTTATGGCGAATGTTCTGTTCACCTCGGAGATGTGCGATATCCGAGTTTGCCCAAAGCCATAAGAGAAATTGAATTTAGTAACACATGGCAGCGGCGTGCGTCATGTAGGGTCGTAAAGTGGGAAAACCTGTGGCTAATCGATTATATAGTTGTAACTGTAAGCCCGGTCTGTGTCTCATGGTTTGACCAAGATCAGATTTGCTAATAAACATGTTGTTTAGGAAGTTTCCATGTGATAGGTTTAATGGTTGCCTCCTATAGTCCAGTCAATTAACTGACAACTAGTATGGAAAAAAAATGTCAATTTATAATATTTTATTTTTTCTGTGTAGCGGATAAATTATTAATCAAATAGATACCCGGCGACGTAATCCGACGAAATTTCAGACATCAAAAAAATGATAGATTAACTAGCTTCTGAAAAGTCAGAAAATTTTGTAATAAATATTTTTGTCTTTAGTTTGGTTCATTTACATTTGCTCTATTATTAAGAATAATAATATTCAAAATAAATCATACAAAAAAGTACAATCAATGCATGCTTCATTTAAATCTAAATAATTACTTTCCCTGTGGAAAGTTTGTCGGATTTTTGAATAAAGCATCTTAGTATAACATTTTAAAATGAAATCAGCAAAAAAACGCTGTTATAAATTAATGTTTTTCAAAACTGATTTTTTTCTGGAGAACAAAGGTTTGCCTCGCTCTCCTGTTTTTACCTCCAGGAAGTTGTTTATAATCTAGAGAGATCCCAATCATCTAACCCAGGGGTCGGCAAGTAGTTTTGAGTGGGGTCCGAAAATTGTTTAAAAAAATTATTGAGGTCTAGAAAAAAAACTGATAATGATGACTGAGTATGTCATATTTTTTTATTTCTTTAAAATTAATGAATAGGTTTGACCGCGGTCCGGTACGGAGTTGCGAGCAACAGAACGAAATAAAAAGGTTACCACAGTTTCAGCAACATCCATCACATTGCCGAAAATGGAACATAGGTGTTTATGTGGTTAGTTACTAAGTTTTTGTAGAGCTGATTGAAGCAAAGATTGCTTATAAAATAATACATCTAAACAAGCAACTATTTGTATTTAGATTGGGAATTGAAACAAAAACATGACATGAAAGTAATCTTTTTAAAAGCCCGACTCAATTCGCCAAGTTTAGGTAAATGTCTCCGAATTCTCCATCAATAACAACTCGTAATCGGAAGTTTGACTTAGGTACGCCCATGGTGCGGTGAGTAACGTTGTGAATAACGGCCGAGGCCTCGCCCTTGCACGCAGCCATGCAAATTGAACCACGCGATCCGTTTAATAAACCAGTAATCTGTGGAGACGAGGAAAGATTCCACGCGATTTCTTACTGTATTTCAATCACTGGGACGGTATGGCCGTATACGCTAAAGATTCCATAATGATTATTTTAGCTAATGATTTATTGAATGCTAGCTCCCGCCCGCGACTTCGTCTGCGTGGACCCGGGATAAAAACTGTCCCATATTTTAATCCAGGCTATAAACTATCTTCGTGCAAAATTTCATCCAAATAGGTTGAGCCGTTTTAAGCGTGATTGAGTAACAAACATTAAACCATGCAAACTTTCGCATTTATAATATTAGTAGGATTTCTTTTCGCTAATGATTTACTAAATAAATACTAACGCCCGACGCAAAAGAGGGGTGTTATAAGTTGGACGTGTCTGTGCGTTTGTCTGTGGAATCGAATGGACCGTTTTTAATGCGGTTTGTTTGTGATCGAGATGGATGGTTAGACTTAGCTAACGTTTCAACAAAATTCGTCCAGCCGGTTTTGAGATATTGAACTTTGAAATGGAAATGTCCGGGGTTTTTCAACTTTTCTATGTCATTAAGACGCTGTCAACACCAAAATGCCCTTGAGGATTCGGGAAACGGAGCACACTGTCTATTTGTATCGGAGTAAACGAGAGCGAGTGTTGCTGGGCGGCCGGGTCTTAGAAGATAATAATTAATAAATATTGAAATAAAAAAAGTGTGGATTATTTGTGAAATATGACTCGTTAGCGGTTTAAGTATGAATACGTTGACTTCATGTTTTTAATTGCAGACCCATACGTAAATAAAGACAACCGTTTAATGATGATTTTAAGACCAATCTTCGCAATTATTTTCTATCGAGCCGATTTCGTCCAATTGTGCATCGAGTTCATCGGGTCTTTGAGATGTGATGAATATTAACATATATATTTATTGATGTGCTACAAATAGTTTTTCTTAAATTTTAACAAAATTAGGTTAGGTTAGGGTAATGTTTTTCTTTCTTTCTTTCTTCTTTCTTTCTTTCAATTTCAACAAAATTAGGCCTTGTCAGCCTCTTAATTATTATGACCGTTAACTAATTTCGAATGCTGTAAAACAAAGCTCCAGTGTAAGAGACGCGTTTATGTCTGCCGCGGAGCACTCTCCGGGAACGGCTTTTTTTTGGACAAGTGTGAGGATGATTCTATCAAATTTGAGATGTTGTAAAATATCGTCATTTTAACTTGATCGTTCTTAATAATGCGTTGTATGTGTAGGCTGAGGTAAATATGGAAAAATAGACCCGACGATGGATTTTTTTCTGTAGGGAAAATTTTAAGCAATCGTTAACCCAATCCAACGCGTGTGGATAGCAATACAAAACCGACATCAATCTCTCTCATCTATTCAGTTATTCTGACTATTCATCATCATCATATCAGCCGAAAGACGTCCACTGCTGGACATATGCCTCCCCCAAACAGTGCCAAAGTCGGTCGTGCGCCACCCGCATCTAGCGGACTCCCGCAACCTTTACCAGGTCATCAGTCCACCTTGTGGGGGGCCTACCCACGCCGCGCCTTCCGGTACGTTGTCGCCACTCGAGAACCTTTCCGCCCCAACGGATCAGTTTTTACGAGCTATGTGCCCCGCCCACTGCCACTTAAGTTTAGCGATTCGGAGGGCCATATCGGTTACCTTGGTTCTGCTGCGGATCCTTTCTGATGCGATCACGCAGAGAAACTCCCAACATGGCCCGCTCCATTGCCCTTTGGGTGACTTTGAGCCTTCTTATGAGGCCCATAGTAAGCGATCACGTTTCAGTGGTATCATATGTGATATGTCATCACTGGCAACACACTCTGGTCAAAGACTATTATTGTGACTATTATTTTGCGTGAATGAATGTTGTTAATACATATATTACACTGGTATTTGGGGGCTTTAACCCTAAACAACCTCGCAAATAAAAACACATTTGAATTTGAGCTTTGGTGGATAGTATTTGGGTATGTTATAGAATCTCCTAAAAAACGCCTATTACAGTTCCACGTTCCGCAAAAAAATGTTTATGAGTAAATAATTTACATATGTAAGTCGTTGTTATTATAGTTTATTAAAGACACGTGTTTCACGTGATACGGGTAGACGAAATATGTTCGACAGACAATGTTTTGTACACATAAACACTTGTTGCTAACAGTTTACTAATGTCGCCCCGACTCCTTACTACTGTCAGTATTAAGTAACATATGCGCAATAGTATTGTTAGCGGCTCTGTGAACTCGCGAGTCTGCCGAGGTTGTTAAAAAAAATGAATTTCGAATAAGTGGCTCGACAAAAGTTCTTTAATTAGAAGTAGGGCATGCTTCCGGGATTACCCGATACTTCTGCTACCGGGATTTTTTTCAAAAAACCCAGTACCGGTTCTGGCGGGTGATAATCCCGGTACTGAGTATTTTTTTACATTTCTCATTTAGCACCGAAGAACCGGGAATTCCCGGTACTGGCTCAGTACCGGAAATCTCAGTCCCGGTTCTTGGAGTGGTACCAGTTCTGCACCTAGTGTTGGTAAAGACTTAAGTTCTTCGAGTCTCCATTTCTAAGACTCGACTTAGTATTTTAGACTCTAATCATTGAATCAAAGCTTGAGTTCTTTTAAACTTGGGAGACTTGAGTTTCCTATAGAGACTCGAGTCTTCTGTACTCGACTCGAGTGTTTTGTTACGCTTAAGGCTTTTGGAACAACTGAGCTATTATTAGAACTCAACTCAACTGGACTTATAGGAACACTTCTGATTACGCGACCTACTTAATAAAGTAGTGTAGCAATCAGTAATTTTTTTGGTTTTTAATTATGTCTGTTTCTTTACCGTGTATCTTATGGGCATTATTGCTGATAAAATAAGTGCTAAAAAGAGTTTTTAGTGACTTACACTTTCACAGCTAAACAGCTGAATCTATTTTGACGAAATATATAGTGTACCTACCCAAATTTTCAGATTTGTACATTTTGTGGATGTACTTTTGCTTTTTGTATGTTCCGCGTGTTTTAAAATATGCGTTGTGTACATATTGCAGTTTATACATTTTACGTTTAAGTAGTGTGTACGTTTTGCGTATTGTAGATTATCCCTTAAATGCATGATTTTTTGTATAACTTTTTAATAAATTGGAATAGATGTGTCATGTTGTATAGATAGAGGGAAAAATAAAGAAAAAAATCATAGTATTTAAAAAAACATATACAATATACGATGCATATATACATCATTATGCATTTAAGGGTTAAGCTCTGAAGGTAAACAAACCTATATACAAATACCCAGAATATCCAAAAGCATACATGCGCACGTAGAGGCAGGGGCATCCAAATGACTTATTTCTGTAATTCCTACATAAGTACAGTGCAAGTATACTTTGCATTTTAAAAAATTGCACAATTCCTCAGATAATCACAACCGAAACAAAATATACGCGGACAAAGTCGCGAGCAAAAGCTAGTATTAGTGACATTATCGTTATAAGTGGACGTAATTCTAATTATTGATAGCCAGGTAGTTACTGATACTTAGGTTGCATTGTCCTAACACGACTCTTTATAGAGAATAAATACAAGAAAAGTAAGTGGACACGGTTGTCAAACTTGCCACTTACGTCTTATATAAACTTCAAAAGTGCGTCTTCATTATAGAACTCGAGTCTTTTTGACAAAGGACTTTAGTTGAAAAAGGACTATAAAATATATGATGGCTTGAGTGTTTTCTAAAGCTTGAGTTGTGACTACAGGACTCGATTTAGACTAGAAAAAAGACTCGACTTACGACTCAAAAGACTCGGAAGTCTTTTAAGCTCAGAGTCCCGTAAATATGAGTCGAGTTCTTGCAATTTAGACTTCAAGAACTTAAGTCTTTACCAACACTATCTGCACCCCCTAATTAGAAGTGAACATGCGTTTTTGAAATCTTCCACACCCAGAATGCGGGTGCTATCGTCCAGTGGAAACAGTAGCCCTCACGCGGGGCTCTTTCAACCAAAGAAATGCGCGTTTACTTTGCGCAGACGATACTTTCTCATACACAATATCATAAGCAATTTTACGCCTTTTATTAAGTTAAAGTAACCACACCCATCAGACACAAATAACCTTAGTAATTAGGTAAATACTTACGCAATCTATTGCAATAATATTTAAATTGTCCTTTTGATTGTCTTTAGAATCAATTCACCATTATTACTGGGGGGCAAATGATACGCGTAATTCTTAATGAATTTTGCAGCATCACATTAACATTAAAATAGTCACAAAATAGGGAAAGAGCACGGAAATTTGCCATTCTCTATGGCATCCTATTGAAGCCCAGAGTCCACTTGCGACCTAATAACAAATATGTACTTTTTGAGACGCCCGCGACCAAGGATGCCGTGACACATCCGAAACGTCGGAACTCCACAAAGAGGTTAATGCATAAGTGAATTACAAAAAATTGTGTGTGAGAATCGCGAAAATAGACCTAGCTAGCAGGTGGTCGAATACTTTTTTTTGCGCACATAATGCAGATGTTCCGGGCCTGCGGTTACTGCGCTTTGCCGAAATCTTGATGTACGGTATATTTAAAAGACATGTTTACATTTTTGCGCCCCGTTTCTTTGTAGGTAATAAGACGAAAAATGTATACATATTTTTGATGCCGACTGTACAAATGCCGATGCAAATATACAAAATTTATTATAAAATATATGGCCGATTTATTCAACGTCGCTGCAACACGAGCCGGCCACGCGATAATTTTCAATTTAAGAAACCACATGTCATTAAGGAACACTTCCTTACTAGTAATAAATGAGTGAGGAATTTTATAGACTTATTGTTTATCGTCCTTGGTGCGCAGGGCGTTTACGTCAAGAGAATCGATCGCTTAATGTTATGCACATGTTTAAAGAACATGAAGTTCATGCAGCTTGATTATGGTATGGAGTAATTTGTAAACCGTATAGTTATAAATGTGTCATTCTCAAGAAAAAGGTCCCTGTTTGTCTATTTTAATAAGGACGATTTCTAATTGCGTCGTTATGGAAATGGCGCCTTAGTGACGCTGGCAAAGTGGTACAGTCGAGGTCAAAGATATGTTTACACTTTTGCACCTTATTGCCTTGTAATAAGGTGCAAAAGTGTAAAGATATTTATGACCTCGACCGTACAACTTACCTTTTGCTTGACAAAGACAAACAGTGAAATTCTATGATTTTTCAGAAAGCCTAACTTCTTTATATTATAGCCTGGTGTCACTCAAACGATAACGAGGAATTCAACGATATGTTCAAATTTCCCGAACAATCAGATTTTAATAGACATACTCTTAGAGCGGGTTGCACTGGCTTACGACTGACGATAAATATGGCGGCCGCTGTCATTTCATAGATACTTGTCAAACCTTCGATACATTCAGATTTTAACGAACACCGCGTAATACGATTACAGACGGTTTAGTGCAACCCACCCTTAATCTTCGATTGCCGATGATTTGAAGCCGGACGTTAGAGCGGTTACACTAGGCGACTTGTTGCAGCGCTACAAACGCGATACAGACGCGGTCCAGTATCGGTACAGGTTATTATGGCAGATGATTTATGGCTAGTGTCGCTCGGACTCGAGAGTCGCGCTTTTGTATCGCAGCAGAAAGTCGCCGTGTGTTCAGTGCTGCGCCACATCATGTCCAGGGCACGGCGTCATCGCCGTGATACGAGTATCTAATAACCCACGTTGCGGGGTCGTGGATTTCTGCGGCGCCGTTTTACGGTGACGAGGCCAGGCCGTGCCGTTTTAACGCCCTAACCGGTCTAAACGTTATATATGGCGGCATCTGTCATCCCATAGAAATTTTCCCGTGCAAACAGATTTTAGTGGACTCTTTCTTTAACTTTCGATTACCGAGGGTTTGAAACAACCGGCCCTTAGTGTCCTTGAAGCAAGACCCCCGTCCGTATCCATGTGAGTTCGGTTAGAAAATCGATCGCTGAGATGCACATGTTTAAAGAGTATGAAATTCATGCGCCTTAATTATGAAATATAAAATTATTTGTAAAATTACCATAGTAATAAAAAGTTAAAACTCTTCCCTTCCATGCCTAGGAGTACCTATATTATATATACATCCATACAAAACCCATTATTTTCCGCTACGTTAAACTTTTTAAAATCCTGATAGCGCCATACTAAACCGAGACGACTAAAGAAAAATCAAGACCTAATTTTGTTGAAATTGATGTTTTTAAGCAGTTTTTTAAGAAAAACTACGTGTTCTAGCACATCAAAAAAAATATATGTTAATATTCACCATATTTCAAAGAGCGTGGACGGGCTCGATACATAATTGGACGAAATCGGCTCGATAGAAAATAATTGCAAAGATTGGTCTTAAAATCATCTTAAACGGTTCTATGCCTTTATTTTTTTGACGTATGGGTCTGCAATTAAAAATATGAAGTCAACATATTCATACCTAAACCGCTAACGAGTCCCATTTCTCAAATAATCCACACTTTTTTTTATTTCAATATTACGCACTATTATCTTCAAAAACCGGGCCGCCCAGTGACACTCGCTCTCGTTTACTCCGATACAAATAGACAGTGTGCGCGCTATCCTAAATCCTCAAGGCCATTTTGGTGTTGACAGCGCCTTAAGCCAAAGGATCACCCGCTGTTTTAATTTATTTTTCGTTAATTTTTTATGGTAAAAAAGGGTCAGTCCCCAAACCAAAAAAGACATGCAACATTTTTTAATTCTAATACCGGCCCAGACGAGTTGAAAAGCATTTATAACTCGTCTGGTACCTATATCCGTTTTGTTATTTCTTTTTTTACTCATTAATCTGATTATGTATGTTAAATAAGAGTGTTTACGTATTAGATTTAGATATTCAGACAATTGTAATATTGTTAATGAATTAATTTAAAAAAAAAGTAAAATCTTGACAAATAGGGTAAGTACCAATTTTTTTTAGGGTACCTCCCCTAGATGTAAAAAATCGTGGCAATAGTACGTATAATGAATTTAAAAGGAAAAAACTATCACGGCTAAGTACCTATAACTACTATTAACTCGTTACTACCGAGTAATAGTCGACCAACTTAAATATAAATAAATAAATATTAGGGGACAATCTTACACAAATCGACCTAGTCCCATAGTAAGCGCAGTAAGGCTTGTGTTATGGGTAGGTACTAGACGACGATATATTTAACTATCGGCTATAACTACTAAGTGTCGGCCAAAGTGGCCGATTGTGTAGAGGAGCCTTAAACATATATTTGTCAGTGACTGTGCCACCTACTTTCTTCCCGTGGGTGTCATAAGAGTCGACTACCTACCAGTATGAAGTGTTGAGGACAATGGGCTAGCACTAGCAGCGTATCACTGCAATATCACATTATATCTCTCTTAAACCTAACTGCTACGGCGCGAATGATACAGAGACGGCGTAAGGTGAATTACACTGAAGCGGCGCAGGCGCAGCGCAGGCACGATGCCGCTTCGAAACGATTTCATACAAAAAGTAGCTACGTATGCGACGTGCGACGTGAAAACGCGCTCAGAGCCGCTCACCGGGCACAGTTACGTGCTACAAGCCGTAGGGACAGTGCTTCCCTACCTTCTGTACATTACAGACCCGGCCTCAGAAGGCCCAATCCAAATAGACCCCACTGGGAAAATTCTAGGCAGGCCAGTAGGGATGCCCGATTTGGTTCGAGCTCCTATATAAGGAACCTGAACCAATTCGCCCCGGTCTCCCCCCAAATTTTATCGCAACCCCGCCCACCCGACTAGTCGGCTGGACGATGCCATTACTCTTAAAAACATCCAAATTGTTATCACTCTCTATAAATCAATAATTCCACTGTGTACCCTAAAAACTGTTTACATTCTCTACTATAACGAAAAATTTTACACTTTTTTACACTTTTGTTTAGTTTTAATCTATATTCATTGTACTGTGTTTATTATGTATACTTTCCCTCCGGGAGGCCCTTAAGGCCGCCGGAGAGGACCATCCAAAACCAAATCTGTCAACATTGCTAGCCAAACAGGGATTAAACAACAAAAAAAAAAAAAATGTGCGACGTGAATTACATTCAAGCAAAGCGGCGCGGCGCAGACACCGCGCCGCTTGAGTGTAATTCACGCATGGACCTTATGCCATTGTATTAAGGTCTACAATCGTTTGAAGCGCCTTCACCTTACGTGCGCTCCGTCTCTGTATAATTGACGCCTAAATTGGGCAATGAGAAATAAACCTCGTGTGCTCTGCCTACCCCTTTTGTGAATACAGGCGTCCGTTTATGTATATATATTGTATCTATTAACTCAACTTTATCTATATTGTTTCAGGTATGACGCGATATATTGGACAGCCGAATGTGTATGAATATCCTTCACAATAAAAGGTTTTTACACTAAATATCCCGTGTGGTGTCGGGTTAGAACAGCACCATCCCCGTTCTTGGTGTCGTAAGAGTCGTACTAAAGGAACAGGGTAAGTTTCTTGTGGGCGATAGGCTAGCAACCTATCACTGCGATATCACATTTAGTCGATATTTTATAGATTTAGATTTATTTATTTCGAGATAAAAATTACAATATAGATTCGCATACAATGTCAAAATTATAAGAATCCTTATGACGATCGTCAATAATAAGAAATAAAAAATAAATAATATTCAAAATGTCAATACAGAAAGTGGAAATAGTATCTCCGATTACGGATTGTCATTTAACAACTAGTGGATAATTAATTTTAAACAAAAATAAACAATGTCAATTTAGGTATTACGATTTCACAGCATAAGTACAATATAAATATAACACAAGAAAATAGTATCAGATTAGGTATCAATAAATCAAATAATTATACTTAAAACATTATTTCCATGAACTCGTGAACAGAGTACAGAGGGTTATCCAACAAAAGATTTCTCAGTCTACGCCCAATAACCCGGGGATTTTTCTTTGAAAGCGCCATGCGACGAGGACCCACATTTATGCTAAAAGTGGCACTGGAACATAAGCTTCTTTTGCTATTGGGAATCAAGACGTGTACTTATGTATGTATGTACCTGTGCATATATATATACTTCAGGCCGTGAGTTGTTCATAGACATATACAGATGTCGCTAGTAAGGACTTCGAATGCTATATAGTATCCGCAAAAGCAACTGGCGAGTCAGGCAATAAAAGTCAGTACTATTGTTGCACGGCCCGCTCCATGAGACAGTGCAGGTGCGAAAGAGATAGCATGCTCCAATGATTTATGACCTGACTCGCCACTTGGTTTTGCGGATACTATAGGCAAAAATTCGCTGTGATGTTGTAGTGGTCTGTGTGGTATATTTGTGGACGTTGCCCCGGAATGGAAATGACTTGGCGATAGAGCCAATGCCCAACGGATTCCTAAAATCGTCCTCAGTGAGGTGAAGGTACAGTTTCAATGTTCAGGTTATAACAACATCTAATTAATTAAATAAAAAATAAATAAATTAAAAACATGTACTAACTAGGTTAAGTACATGTTTTTAATTTAAACAAGATTTGTATTTTTAAATGTGTTTTACATGTCTTGTAATGCCTGTTAAGCCGGGTCTAATATATAAACCTAAGTTGTTTTCGAGACCCCGGGTCATAATGTCAAATGGTAAGCTGATTGACACAAACATTATTTGAGATTTGCATATTATATTATAACTATGTTTTTTGCCATCTACAACTGTCTCATTATTCTTTACACAATGTAACGTTTTCTATTGACTTCCTCGTTTTGTACTGTTCAATACAGCCTCATCAGTATTATCGCACAAATTAGTATTCCATCATCATCATCATATGGCCCGACAGACGTCCCCTGAGAATCCCCTGAGAATCCCCCAAAGAATGCCGAAGTGACCGGTCCTTCACCACCCGCACCCAGCGGACTGTCGCGAAATTTATCACGACCGAACATACCACAAGATCCTCTATTTAACAAACCCGACGCGACGTTTGGTTTGACTGCTAGAAAACTCAAATCATCCCGCGCTGAGGCTCTAGTATAAGTTTTACCGAAATAAAACGTTACGACCGCGTTCGCGTTTAGCTGTCAAATCCCATACAAATTGAGGGTAAAACGCAAACGCGATCGTAAAATTTTGTTTCGGTAAAACTTATACTTGAGCCTCTGTTCTACTCGTACTGCATATAGCACGTGATGGTGCGTTTTGTGGGGCACAGCGACAACACCGGCCGCGCGACCAGGGGGGCTAGCACAACTGACGCCGTGCCGCGACGCGAGACGAGAAAGATCTACTCTCCTCTTTCTAATTTGCACGGTGTGAGTGAGACAGGAGACGCTCAGTCGCGCGCGAAGCGACTTGTCAGCAGTACATATAAATATTGTGACTGCCCGGCGGTGTCAGCCGCGTTAGGATCAATTTGCACCTCGGAGGTGCGTGAGAGTTTAGCCGAAGTGGCAAGAGGGACAGGCCAATGTGGGTGCTGTTTTTGGGGAACTGGTGGCGCTGGCGGTGTCATTCTAGTGAATTGGAGCAACTTTGTAGTTTTATTGCAATTCCCTTAATGAGGTGACCGTCACATAATTCTGTTCAGGGTTTACCGCTAATATGGTCTAACTTTTTTAAATCAACGCTGATCTAGTGGTTTTTCACTCTTCTCTTTGAGTAATGTACATAGTGAAAGCAAAATACTATTATATTTTGGTATAAACATCGGTCGCTTACGAGCGAAAGGTACTTCGGTTGTCAATAAAACAGGACTGGCATAAAGATGCAATTAGAAAATCGTCTATATTAACTACCAATTCACGTTTAGTCCGAGATATCATCATCATCATATCAGCCGAAAGACGTCCATTGCTGGAAATCAGACCTTATTGTTTCTTAATCTAGTCAGAACGGCGTTTCAAAGAAAGCGATAATTTCCAATGCACAGCCTTAAGGGATGACAGGAATTACTGTCACCGGAGAGTCGAATTTTGCTTGAACCCTGAATAAGTAATAGTGAAATTGACAAATCATCGAGAAGCAAGGTGTGACGCTATCATTAAAATGTATTATTTAATTATATTTAATTTTTGTTATCATTACTATTGGATTCTACTGCCCTTATTATGAGAATATATTTTATTGTTAGAGATTTATAGTCTTACGGCCGTATTCATTTCATAAACGTTCTACAAGCCTATTTTAACTAAAATGGCGTTAAAATTCGTTTCTCCTTATCTGTCACTTTGACATTTGTGTTCGTAAGAAAGGGACGAAGCATATTTTATTAAGCAGAGGCATTTTAAGTTTAATGAATAAGGCGGTTATAGTTTAATAAGCTGCAGATGTGTTTGTCAGTTCAGTTAGTATAGATGTATGTGTTATCTTGCTTTATTATTGCAGTACCATTTCCAATCTTCTATCCGTCATTTCCTGCTACCCAAAGGTGACTGGAAGAGATCGCTTTTTAGCGACAAGACCGCCTGTTGCTACCTAATTTAGTGTTAAGTAATTGTTTGTTTACATTATTATTATTATATTTTGTATAAGGTTCATGGAAAACATCCATTCTGTATATATATACTCGTATATGAGCAGCTAAAAAACGTATTTTTGGTAATAAGATTTTTTGGGCCTCTTGTAAAGTTCGAACAGATCGAGTTGCGAGGTTTGCGACTTTAGCATTGTCAATTAAACGATTTTCTATTCGTTATTTTTCCTCGTCACATTAGTATGCTGTAGAGACAGCGTTCTTGAGCATTGTTGATGCGACCCGCCTTGTGACGGGAACTCTGCATCCATACAAATAACATATTCTATTTTTGTTGTAAATATATTTGACATATAATGACGCCAGCAGATAGTGATGCTATCGAAAAAACACAACTGAGCACACTTTTAAATACAATCTAAATATTATAAAGAGGAAGTCTGTGCGATTGTAGTTTTTGGGTAATCTCCGGAACTACTTCTCTGATTTCAAAAATTCTATCATCTGCGTATAGAATGGACTTTCTAGGTGGACATAAACTATGATTTATCGCACAGGTTTGCCTGGGTTCTTTGAAATATGCGGGCGCAGCGGCGCGAGCAGCTACTATAGATAATTTGATGTTCTTTTGTACGTCATAATTAATTCTCGTTCCTATTTATTAAGCTTCATCTAATTTTAATAAATTAAAATAACGCAATGGATGCGTTACGGGTCTACGGACTACTTTCGCTACATTGCGGAGACAACGCTGCTACGAGCTATGCCGTAGCAGGCGTAGCGTTGCTGGGCTTCTACTAGGGTAATCTCATTGACGTTTTACTATCTCGTTTCGTAGAGGCGAGTTTATAAATATACATAATACATTTCCAATGTTTAAAAAATATGAGCAAGCTTTTAAATACAAATAAAGTCGTTATCACATATTCCTGAACACTTACGGTCCTGGTAAGCGGTTACCGAAGCCTATGGACGTTGCAATTGCTGCAATTTCTAGAAATGGGTGATTTAATATGATGTGCGTCTTTGGGAATTAGGGAATATATTCTTGATTTTATAACTATGACCCGCTTATAATATGGAACTCACACATGACCGTTTTTTTTTAGATTGTGTTAGTGTTTAACACGAACGCAAGTTCTGATGATATCCTTGACGCGCATACTTTTTTAATCCTTTTTGTTCATCTTTTGTAATTACACTAATTACATAATACGGACAAATTGCTCCTATTCATAAATTTCCATCAATTTTTTAGGGTTCCGTAGTCAACAAGGAACCCTTATAGTTTCGCCATGTCCGTCCGTCTGTCCGTCTTCGGCTTAGCTCAGTAACCATAACTCATAGAAAACTGTAATTGGGCATGGATATATAAATCAATGAAGCCGACATGACGGTACAATAAAATTTTGAAAAAAATGTGTCCCCCCACACAATTTTAGTGACTTTCGGGGCGATTATCTCCGACTCTATTCACTTAATCAAAAAAATTGCTGAGAAACCTTATATTTATTTTGAAAGGCCTATCGATTAATGTGCCACACTTGGCTTGCAATGAAAAAAAATTTTGGCTTTCAGTTTTATGTATGGAGTGCACCCCTAAAAAATTTTTTTTGTAGTTATTTAATTACGAAACTGTAGCGGCTAACAAAATACACCTATCCTCAAAATTTTATTCAAATACATCTTATAGTTTTCGAGTAAAATGACTGTGACATACGGACGGACAGACAGACAGAGAGACAGACAGACAGACAGACATGACGAATCCATAAGGGTTCCGTTTTTTGCCATTTGGCTACGGAACCCTAAAAACTGACTGGTGTCGCGCTTCCTGAGGACTCTTAACATTTCTGTGAGAAAAGGATATAACATACTTTAGCTTTAAGCTTTAGCCTTCGCATTCTCAAATTAGTTTTTTTTTTACGAATGTTCACCGCAGCGAACGAAAAACCATAGAAGTCTAAGTAGCGGCGCAAAATGTCCCCACAGAATGGGTGCCATGCCATTGCCATTATGCGGGGTTGGCGGCGGGGTGGCAAAGCGATGCCAGGTAGCCGTTTAGTTCGAACATGCGCATGCGCATACCGGGTTATAGGCACGTGTTTAGGTAGAAAATTGTAAGGAGCTCTCGTTCTATGGTTTTTTTCGGTCGCTGATGCTCACCAACTATCAAGTATCAGCTGTTGCCCTTACTCTGCCTTCTTAGAGTAAGGATGCCGGTGACATAAATTCACCCAAATGTAAATTTTACAGAAGCCTTGTCACTGTTCTCTCTAAATACTTGCGGAGTTCCGTCGTTTTCTCAAGGATTCCCATCAACCGGAGTTCAGTCCAGCAGGGTTATCACGAGACGGCGCGCGAGCTCTCTCGATTTTTCTCGCACTATCCGTCTCTCTCTTATCAGAACACTTAGAACAAGAGGTATAGTGCGAGAAAAATCGAGAGTATGTCGCGGCCGTCTCATGATAGACGTGCAGAGTATACCTAAACCATTCAGAGCATTCAAATGAAATAAGAAACCCGTTCAGAATGCGCTGAGGTATGAAAACTGCATGTTCCAAACACTTAGTAACAACATTAAAAATAAAAAAATCGATTAGAAAACCTATACTACCTAACCTCTACCTAGTTCGTAAACAGGATAAAACTGGCCTTCCTTGACTCTCTTGTCAAATATGTCGTATTTCTGAATATGATTTTACGAGGTCATAACCCCTTGCTTGATCTCTCTTATTTGACGTTGTGTTTGATTTTTTACAATTAGTTGTGGTTTGTGATACGGAGCAGACGCGTAGGGTAAATGAGCTATTGAATGGCACCCAAAAGTCACCAGTGTTCACTATTGTCTTGAAGTGAGCCAATAATTGAGAGGTGGCGACAGGTGGGTTTGACACCTTGGTTTTTGGCTCAGTGATCCAAAAAGGGTGTTACTAGTGGAGCACGCCACTTATCCCCCTCCCCCCCCCCCCCTGTCCCTTTACAACCGATAAATTCTGATTTGCCAAGTCAAAAAATAACTACACTCAGAGGCAATGAAAACGGGTCACTTCCCATGGATTACTTTACAAAGTGACCCGTTTTCATTGCCTCTGAGTGTAATTCCCAATGTAAACTATGAAGGTACGCTACCTCAGAGGCAATGAAAACGGGTCACTTTGTAAAGTAATCCATGGGAAGTGACCCGTTTTCATTGCCTCTGAGTGTATTTATTTAATCGTATGGCATACCTACATTATTTTGGCCTTTAATGTTGTCACTCTTTAGTACCACCCAGGGGACACGTGCAGGGTTGTGGTAGATAGCTCCTGCGGACACGAGTAACAGTTGTCCCCGCTTTAATCATAATCATAATCATAATCTATTTTATTGTCAAGACTGTGTACAAAAGCTCACATTTTAGAATGATAGTTCCAACAGTTTATCCATTTCGGACGTACAATACCAATTTAACTTAAAAATTACCTTAACTTAATTATCTGTACTAAAATATTCATTTAAATTGTAGAAGCATCTAGTAGCTAGCCATTCATTGTCAAGTGAGTGGGCAACTCGACTGTTAGAAGTTCTTAAGCCGCCCGAAGGCCTCTAACTCGGCTTAACGACTACTATCATAGACAGCAGCCGGGATCAACTGCTTAACGTGCCTTCCAAAGCACGGAAGCGCTCATTTATATTAACCACTCAAATATCAGGCGGTCACCCATCCAAACACTGACCGCTGCCATCTTTGCTTAACCTGCGTTATCGTTTCCGACTCGCAGGCGCCGCCTGAATAACTAATGACTGCCAAAAAATAACTAATGACAATTGACAAAAAAAATTCAATTCAATGTAAATAAACTGCCAGTTTTCAGCTAGAAAATGACGTAGATCGACCCGCACTCCACGTGTAGGTACACAAGCGAACAAATATTACAGGTGTACAAGTCAGGCTCTATAATCATGTATAAATTCTAGGACCTTATTTCTTAGAGATAAGATCGAAAGTGTATACATGTTTAAGATGCTGACTGACCTGTACTTGTTGTTTGTTTGTGTACCCTAGTTATTGTACTTATCTATAAATATAGGGTAAATCGCCAATAAATGGCCCTCGTTCAATATTTGGCTGCCTCATACTAAAAATGAACTCTGTTCACCTATAATAGATGCGAACATAGTGGAGGAATCTAAAAAAAAAAACGGCCAAGTGCGAGTCGGACTCGCGCACAAAGGGTTCCGTACCAGTATCCGTTGAATGAAAGGTAAATTGCGATTTATGACGTAAGTATTCAAAATAACTACTAACTAGATCTCGTTCAAAGCAATTTTCGGTGGAAGTTTGCATAATAATGTACATCATATATTTTTTGTTTCTGGATATAACAATAACGTTTGTGTACTTAGTTTCATCCAAATCTGTTCAGAGGGTGTTGCTTAATTGAGTAATAAACATCGAACAAATATATTTGTTTGTATACATTTTCAATGTAACAAAAGCCGGTAATATATAATTAGTCCAGGCAATGAACTGACAACTTGTATGGAAAAAATGTCAATTTTGGAAATAATTTATAATAGCTTATTTTTTATGTATAACGGATATATTATCAATTAAATAGTTACCCAGCGACAAAATCCGACAAAATTTCAGACATCGAAAAAATGATAAGTTAACTGGCTTCTAAAAAGTCTGTAAAAATATTAATAAATGTTTTTGTCTTTATTTTGGTTCATTTACATTTGCTCTATAATATTCAAGATAAATCGTACAAAAAAAGATAATGCATGCTACATTTAAATCTACATAATTACTTCCGGGTGGAAACTTTGTCGGATTCTTGACTAAATCATCTTAGAATAATATTTTCAAATGAAATCAACAAAAAAGACGCTATTATAAATTAATGTTTTTCAAAACCGTATTTTGCCTGGAGTAAATATTTGACAACCGGTTAGCCTAGTGGGTAGTGACGCTGCCTACGAAGCTGAAGGTCCTGGGTTTGAATCCCGGTAAGGGCAAATATTTGTGTGATGGGCATGAATATTTGTTTCTGAGTCATGGAAGATTTCTATGTATTTAAGTATTTATATCTATTATACATATCGTCGTCTAGTACCCATAACACAAGCCTTAATGAGCTTACTATGGGACTAGGTCGATTTCTGTAAGATTGTCCCCTAATATTTATTTATTTATTATTTATAAGCCTGTAATTTACTTATCAAATTCTGATAAGGCGAAATGTTAATAATTATTTCACTTCCCCGTGTGGTGTCGGGTTAAAATAGCACCACCCCCTTTATTCCTGTGGGTGTCGTAAGTGTCGTACTAAGGGAACGGGGTTGAAGTGTGTTGTGGGCGATGGGCTAGCAACAGTCTATCACTGCGATATCACATTTTATCTATCTTTTATACGCACATTTATGCTAAAAGGGGCACTGGAACACAAGTTTCATGTGCGGGACGCCCATTTTAGGGATAAAGGCGTGAATGTATGTATGTGTATGTATATAATTATTTACTGCCTGGGCTCGGCTTATTTATTATAAACAATTTTTCCCAGATATGAGACCTAGCTAGATCGATTACTTCCCCCCATATAGCAAATCCCATCGAAATCGTTAGAGTCGTTTTCAAGTCCTCATATTAGTGTAGGAATAGTTATTTACGATACAAGTGCCGAAAATAAGAAATTCGCAACGAGTGGTGATAAATTAAAACACGACCGAAGGGAGTGTTTTAAATCGACACGAGTTGCGAATTACCTATTCGCATGTATATCGTACAACGTTTTACTGTACATATGGCTCTTTAAAGTTTCGACATATGCACGAAAAGTGCTCTTTTCCGCACTAGTGCGGGAAAGTAGCACCATGTGTACTGTAAAGGATATTTCAGTTTTGGTAGTTTAATTTGTAGCTAAGTATAATTGATATCGTAGGAAGGTACTTATAATTATAACACAAGCCTTATTGAGCTTAGTTTGGGACTAGATCGATTTTTATAAGATTGTTTCCTAATCCTACTAATATTATATGTTTAGATGTTTGTTACTTAATCACCCTTAAATGGTTTAAATTATTTGGATGAAATTTTGCACAAAGATAGTTTAAAGCCTGGATTAAAATATAGGATAGTTTTTATTCGGGGTCTACGCAGACTAAGTCACGGGCGGAAGCTAGTATTATGTAAAGCAAGTTATTTACTGTATTTTTTGTAAATCTTGTTTGTTATTTGGTTAAGACGCTGTCAACACCAAAATGCACTTGAGGATTTTGGATAGCGCGCACACTGTCTATTTGTATCGGAGTAAACGAGAGCGATTGTTACTGGGCGGCCCGGTTTTTGAGGATAATATTACATAAATATTGAAATAAAAAAGGGTGGATTATTTGTGAAATATTCATGACTCGTTAGCGGTTTAGGTATGAATATGTTGACTTCATGTTTTTAATTGCAGACCCATACGTCAAAAAAATAAAGACAGAACCGTTTATAATGTGATTTTAAGACTTTCTTCTTTTTTTCTATCGAGCTGATTTCGTCCAATTATGTATCGAGCCCGTCCACGGTCTTTGAAATATGGTGAACTAGCTTCCGCCCGCGACTTCGTCTGCGTGGACCCGGGATAAAAACAATCCTATATTTTAATCCAGGCTATAAACTATCTTCGTGCAAAATTTCATCGAAATCGGTTAAGCCGTTTAAGCGTGATTGAGTAACAAACATCCAAACATCTAAACATCGAAACATCCAAACATCTAAACTTTCGCATTTATAATATTAGTAGGATATTAACATATATTTTATTTGATGTGCTAAATCAAATGGTTTTTCTTAAAAAACTGCTTAAATAACATCAATTTCACTAAATTAGATCTTGTCAGCCAAATATTCCCATTATACCATACATTTTTCATGTTTCAGTACCTAAGTACTTACGTAAAATGGCCGGCCATAATTCTCTATTTCACCTAATCAAAATAAATTATCCTCTGAAAAACCTATTCCCAAAAATCACTATTCAGATTCTACCCAAACTGGGTATAAAAACATGTATTTATTGTGCGTAGTGGGTGTCATATATCTGACGGGTACTAACAGCATTCAAAAAAACGCAAATTGGCCTATCTAGATAATGCTACACTTCTTCCGACTCGCACACTTATAAATTGAAACCTAAATTTCAATCTCAGCTTCTCTAAAATCCTCACTCACGCGTTTATAAACAAGGATTGTTTTATGAATAACTTACATTTGTGATCCTTAAGGAGAATCCTTGAACACAACACTGTCACTGCGATAGCGCCTGCGGCAGTCCGTCTATCCACGACACTGTCCGTCTCAGAAGTAAAGCAGCACGCGGTGTATCGCGATACCACACCGTAGCCATGCCCGTGACCTTTCAGAGGCTCTAGTATACGTTTTACCGAAACAAAACGTTACGACCGCGTTTGCGTTTAGCTGTCAAATCCCATACAAATTGAGGGTAAAACGCAAACGCGATCGTAAAGTTTTGTTTCGGTAAAACTTATACTAGAGCCTCAGAGTTAACTGATACTTTAACAATGACACGACAAATTATACTGTAATTTGTACTTTAAGATTCGTTGTTTGAATGCATTTTTTTTGCATTTGTTGTGATAAAGGGACAGCAACGTCACGCGAAATACCGGCTTCTGGGTTCCGTATGTGAATGAGGAAAACGGAACCTTTTCGAGGTAAGGTGTTTTTAATAAATTAACTACACTCGAGAGGCAATGAAAACGGGTCACTTCCCATGGATTACTTTACAAAGTGACCCGTTTTCATTGTCTCTGAGTGTAATTCCCAATGTAAACTATGAAGGTACGCTACCTCAGAGGCAATGAAAACGGGTCACTTCCCATGGATTACTTTACAAAGTGACCCGTTTTCATTGCCTCTGAGTGTAATTCCCAATGTAAACTATGAAGGTACGCTGCCTCAGAGGCAATGAAAACGGGTCACTTTGTAAAGTAATCCATGGGAAGTGACCCGTTTTCATTGCCTCTGAGTGTAGATAAATGGCCGTGAATCGTGGCGCGTGCGGCGACGCGGACCCCGAGTCGGAAGTCACCCATACCACAGATTACCTATCCTAAACATAGACCTATGCTTGGGAGTGTCTATGTGTAGGCGTCAGTCACCTGAGAGCTCACGAACGACGTTCTTTTCTTTTTTCCAGTCGCCGTGGTCGATTTTGGCCAGGATTATGATGATGATGATGATGATGTGTAGGCGAGATACAGTCCTAAAATCTTTGGTAATGATGCGGATGCGACATTTTGGACATCCGCGGCTGCGGATGCGGATGAGGATATTTGGGGGCACACATCCGCGGATGCGGATGGGGGTTTTGGGGTCAGACACGATTAGATAGTCTACAACGAGAACAACAGACGTCGATCAGATAACTTACAATATAGCGAACTAATCACAAACGCGTCTGCTCTTGGTCACAGAAACGAAATAGTACCTATACATTGTTGTAAAGGCTAGAAAGTAGGCAATAGATGGACGAGTGTGTGTGACGAGTCCATCTATTGCACTTTTGGCCGAGACATTACATAGTGCTTTTCGCCTACTGCGAGGAAATTGCAAATAATTATAATTATAAGTCAAAATGAAGTAGGTACCTAATTAACACCCGCCAGCAGCAGCAGCAGCGCGCCGGGCCGACCGCGCACTGCCCCCCACACGCGAGCCGTGCGGGCGGGGGTGGCGGTAGGGGCGGGGGAGCTGTGATTGTTCGAATCGCTGTTCAAACTGGACTACAAAAACAATGTTGGACAGTTTGAACTCATAGATGGCATGTTCGTGCGACGTCCAACTAACCCCAGCTTTGAAGCCTGAATTCTAACCATCTTTTGCCACATTTCCAAGCAGTGGCGTGAAAAGAAGTTTTTTTGACTAATGACGAAAATATATTTAAAAAAAAAAGCATTTATTTCAGACCCTTGTTGTCCATATTTTGTTAGTAAGTATCTTAAAATAAACACTAATACTAAGGTTAGCTTAAATAATATTCTTATCCGTTCTGATATTAAACGCGCCGCTTGGGCTCCTTTCTTGTCGTAAATTGCACTACATCCGCATCCGCAAAAACTCCGCACCGATTTTTGTGGATGCAGATGCGGATGCTGATGTTGAAATTTGTGCGGAACTTCCGCGATTGCGGATGCGGATGCGAATGTCTGCAATATCCCTGGTATGTAGTTAGGATAAAAGAAAAATACAACCTTTTAATTATCTTAATTTAGGGGAGGCCTATGTCCAGCAGTGGACGTCTTTCGGCTGAGACGATGATGATTATGATGATCATGATAATGATGATGATGATTTAACTTGACCTGCCCAGCTAGCACGATAGGTTTTACTGTTACGTTTTACGGCCCAAATGTACTGAAACGTCACGTAAAACAACGATAAAACATATCATGATACTAGGCCTGTTCGTTTGTTAGTGAGGGACAAATCTAGAAACTGAATTTTGAACCAGTTAACCTCAACCGGTTCAGCTGAAATTTTGGGTATAAGTATAGGTTGGATGCCAATTCAATATCGAGCTGATCTGATGATGGGGCAATATGGGCATTCAGCACTTAACCGACGTAACCCCGTTTGGGCTCGTTAGAATCGTCTCAATGAGTATACAGTGCCAAGTGCAGTTGGCAATAAAAGCTTGTGCCAAAAATGTTTTTTTTTTACAGTAACTTATTTATGAAATAAACTGTTAAATATTTTCGACGGCACGTGCATTTGCTACCGCACTCACTAGTCCAGGCAATGAACTGACAACTTGTATGGAAAAAATGTCAATTTTGGAAATAATTTATAATAGCTTATTTTTTATGTATAACGGATATATTATCAATTAAATAGTTACCCAGCGACAAAATCCGACAAAATTTCAGACATCGAAAAAATGATACTTCGAACTTAACTTCTAAAAAGTCAGTCAAAATATTAATAAATGTTTTTGTCTTTATTTTGGTTCATTTACATTTGCTCTATAATATTCAAGATAAATTGTACAAAAAAAGATAATGCATGCTTCATTTAAATCTACATAATTACTTCCGGGTGGAAAGTTTGTCGGATTCTTGACTAAATCATCTTAGAATAACATTTTCAAATGAAATCAACAAAAAAAACGCTATTATAAATTAATGTTTTTCAAAACCGTATTTTGCCTGGAGTACACCGCCTGTCCATGAAGAAGGCATAAGCTTTATCATAAATTAAATAAGTAATTATCGCGTCCAGCCGTCTGCGCTGGCGTCACGTCCGATCTTCTCGGAAGACATAGAAGCGCGATGTTGACTTTTATATTCCAACGTTATATATGTAACCTATTTACAAGCTTTTTCCTCGACTACATCAGAACAAGTGTTTTCAATTTCGAGGGTATGTATGTGGACAAGAGTAATTCTATGACACGGGTTTCAGTCCCCAACGGCTTCATGGATTTTGACGTATGACGTGTCGTTGAAGTCAGCTATGTGTACTAGGCTAGATATTTGTAAAAAGCAGTTGGTTTATTTGAAAAATCTTTTAATTTCACTTGTAATTGGGTCAGGTCAAGGATAACCTAAACTGACGAGCAATGTATGAAGAATGTCATGAGAGTGAATGAATGTCAAGATCGTAGCAAGTGGAAAACTGTGATCTCTGTCTACCCCTCCGGGAAATAGGCGTGATTATATGTATGTATCTGTGTAAGTTGTCCTTAAAAATTTGCTAACCATTTTTTCGTCTGTTTCCGTTATCCGATAGATCTGAAATTAGGAACCCTATCAAAGACCAGTTGATGACTTTGCAAAAAAAGTACAGTCGGCAATAGAAGATTGTAAATTGACGTCGACCGTGTCAAAAATATGTACACATTATTCGCATTTCTGTAATAGGGTAAGGAGCAAAAATTTAAAAATGTCGACTGTGCTAAATAACATTTTTGATAGTTCCTATCCTAGCTTAATCCACTTTCTCAGATATTGCCACCTAAAAATCCCAAGTTCTTAGTGTACCTCTATTTTTATATTGAACATTTTTAGCAGGTATGTAAACTAATGATGAACAATTGATCATGAATGTCGTGATTGGAAATCGGGAAAACGTTTGATATTATAAAATTGGTACCGATAAAAAATACTTGGTAGCTTGGTACGGAACATTTCATGGCCGATACGCGCTCGTTCTTGCCTAAATTCTTATGGAAGATCCGTCTGTGCAGGGTTTTGTTTTTATTATAAAGTGCGTCAGCTATAGGTATGTAGACACCAAGGCTGTTCGCGCGTTGGACACACACAAGAAAAAGTAAGAAAAAACCGGCCAAGAGCGTGTCGGGCCACGCTCAGTGTAGGGTAGTAGTTTTTGTATTTTTTTTCAAAAACTATTCAACCTATCAAGTTCAAAATAATTTTCCTATAAAGTTTTTATAAACTTCTACTTTTGAGATTTTTTTCATATTTTTAAAACTTATGGTTCAAAAGTTAGAGGGTACACTTTTTTTTTTACTTTTGGAGCGATTATCTCTGAAAATATTAACATTATCAACAAATGATTTTAGCAAACCCCTATTCATTTTTAAATACCTATCCAACAATAGGTATATCCCACGTTAGGGTTGAAATGAAAAAAAAAAAACACACCTCCCCATTTTTTTTACCACTTTGTCGGCGTGATGGATATACATATTAGTACCAAATTTCAGCTTTCTAGTGCTAACGGTTACTGAGATTATCCGCGGACGGACGGACAGACAAAGCGAAACTATAGGGGTTCCTAGTCGACTACGGAACCTTAAAAAGGCAAATTAAATGGGCGGAGGAGGCATACACAGATAGAAATAAATATCTACTTGATTCGAGGATGTCGAGGTAAGTATTCTTGGACCAGGAAGTAAATTCGAATGAAGCGAAATAATCTTGAAGTAAGATTATTTTCTCTTGGTTCGAGAAAATCATCTTAGTTCAAGATGATTATCTGTTTCATTCAAGTTAATTTTATAAATCATGATACAAGTAATATTTTTAACCCCTGACACAAAAAAGGGGTGCTATAGTTTGACGTGTCTCTATATCTGTGTGTCTGTCTGTGGAATCGTAATGGACCGATTTGAGTGCTGTTTTTTTTTTTTACCAAAAGCTGACGTGTTCGGGATGGTTCTTAGCTACGTTTCAATAAAATCGGTTTATCCGGTTTTGAGAAATTGTTCTTTGGAATGAAAATGTCGGTGGTCTTTTCCAAGTTGTTAATTATTTTTCGTTGCAATTGTTACTTTTGACGATTACATTTATATAATACTAGCTTCTGCCCGCGACTCCGTCCGCGTGGAACTCGTTTATATCGCAGCTCCATACAAACTTTTACCCCGCCATTTCATCCCCTTAGGGGATGATGACGGGGATAAAAGCTAACCTATGTTACTCTCCATCCCTTCAACTATCTCCACTTAAATAGTATGGAAGCTTTCCTTGATTTATTCCTGCACTACCTGTTTATAACTCTTCTTGAAAGTTTCCTGCTACGCAAAGGTTGTCTGGAAGAGATCGCTCTAAAGCGATAAGACCGCCTGTTGTTACCTTTATTTATTTAATGTACTTTTGTAACATTTTCAACACAAAGTTTTTCTTATGTTGTGGTGCAATAAAGAATATTCTTATTATTATTAATAACTTCTTTTGAGAGTAAATGATCTTAAACCTGTTACCTGATGTGTAGGTAACAGTTGATCAACTTAAAAAATGTAAATACTAATAAAACAAGACGTGAGTTGTAGCTTTCTAAGTTTCTATGTACGGACCCGTAACTAACTCATCTTATTTCAAAAATCCTTACACCTTTATATAGAGTCGCTACGTACGCTCACAAATTCTACATCTTGGCTAAAAAGTATAGCTTTGTTGGGCACATCCCGGTCGCCGCATAGACTTTTACGCCGAATGAATTTATGATGATATTAATGTGACGGGTCTATACTTTTTAGCCAAGATATAGAATTTGTAGAGCGTGGCTGGTAGTGGTAGAGTTACGCCGTGTGGAGTAGGAAGCTTGGCGCTAATTGCGATCTGATATCTTTTTCACGCTGAAAGCTGTATGAGCTATGGAGTCTTGGCATCACTTTACATGTAATGTTTTTGGTGGGATCTCATTCCTTTTTGTAAGGTAATTTCTAAAGAAGTGAATCGGAAAACCCATACAAACTTCCATCCCCTAATTTCAAGAGTGGGGGGTGATTTACTAAAAATCCTGAAATACATATCTTATTATTTATAACAAGGACCCCCTATATCAATTTTCAGACCTCTAGCATCAAAATTTGCGGAAGTCTCATACAAACTTTCACCCCCTAGTTTAAGGGGTTGGGCGGGTAAAAGTTTCAAGTTTTAAGATTTTTTCGTTGTTTGTATACTATTACTAGCTTACATACCAAATTTCAGCTTTCTAGGACTTCAGGAAGAACCTTAAGAATATTGATGATCATCAGTGAGTCAGTGACGAAATCGGGGTATTTTAGATATCAATAAAATCTAAAGTATAAGAGCTATGTAATTGAAACTTTGTAGTTTTAATAAGTCAACCACTGACATCATATCCCGAAAATTTTGGTTATCTGGTATAATCCGAACCCAAGTTAACCCTTGGCTTGTCTGACAGACCCGGGCTGTTAAAAATCCGTCGTTATTTTTTGAAATTTTAAATTTACCGCGTCGCGTTTCTGAGTAGCTTCGCGTCATGAACTACCCGACGTTTTGACGCTGCTCCCGCAGTCGGCCGCGAGCACCCTTTCGATTTGGACGTGCGTAAAGTGCTCGCGGGCCTGAGAAACCCGACCAGGCATACGGCGTAACATTTTATCGCTAAGTACATTTACGTTATTTTTCGTATATATTTTATATACATACGAGTATATATTTTATAGATAGTCACAATGATATATCAGTGCCTTAAATAAACCTAAGACTGACGTTGATCCTAAGATACCTAACCTAAGTATAAGTTAAATTTTTATGTTTTTTGACATGAGAGTCTATTTTTGTTGATGGAAATATCAAATGTTTTTATTTATGTAATAAGTTCTTATGGAGTTTCTTGGATTAAGACTTGTATTTATTTCTAGTAAAAATAATGTACAAAATAACCAAAAACACACAAACCAACGAGTTAAAAAAACAATTCATATGTATTTTTTTTTTTACATTTACGGGTTTGTCAGACCCACCAGGCATACAGTGTGACTTTCGTTCACCAGGCATGCCAAGGGTTAAGAAGGTTCAAAAATACGACGAAGCGCTTCGAGAAAAGGTAGGTAGTGCCCTTGCGCTTCGCTTGGCTCGTCTTGGCGGGGGCACTCCCGTGCCTCCAGATGAAGCTTCCGGTGCTTTCGGCCATAGAATATTAACGAGGCATTATTTTATGCACCATCAAGAACAACATACAGATGATTATGTAATTAAATACGTATTCAATGAAGTTCTGGACATATTATTTCATATAGATGTCCTCTTAGCGTCCTGTCAATAAGGATTTCTGGACCGGTCTTCTCAGGTAATACTTAGATCTTTTTTTTTAATTTAAATTAAAAATCCAACCATTCGTTATCTTACCTAGGCCCAGATTATACTTACCTTCGTCAACTCTTTTTGTGAAGTTCGCTGAATCCCGTCCTTCTAAACTCATTCCTGTTGGAATCACATTATTTGCATTAGCATATAAGTAAATCTGCGATTCATTGACCTTAAGGATGTGCTTCCACTGCAATCACAGGACAGCCCGCGAGCTGTGTCGCGGCGACATAGACTATCCATCTCTCTCTAGGCGTCCTTATTAGAACGAGACGGATAGTCCATCTCGCCGCGGCACAGCTCGCGGGCCTTCCTATGATAGACGTGCTGCACGTCTATCATGCGACGGTCGCGACATTCCCTCGATTTTTCTCGCACTATATCTCTTGTTCTAAGTGTTCTAATAAGAAAAAGACGGATATTGCGAGAAAAATCGAGAGAGATCGCGCGCCCTCGCATGAAAGCCGTGCTGGGCTGTGCGAGGTAGGTTGGTTCAAGCCGCGCCGTTAGCCGTCCAACGAGCTATACTAATAATAAGTTTCTGACAAAAAATTAACTTAATTGCCAACTGTACGTTTCTGTTTACCATCATCAACTACCACCATTGAGACGATTCTACAAGCCCAAACTCAACGGGGTTACGTCGGTTAAGTACTGAATTCCCATGGCCACCTTCTGTCTCCATCATCAGATCAGCTCGATGGTACCATAATAAAGAATTGTCATCCAAACTTATACGGTTCAAAATTCGGTTCCAAGATTTGTCCCAAGTCAAGTTAAAATAAAAAGCGGCCAAGTGCGTGTCGGACCACGTCCAACGAAGGGTTCCGTGCCTATTAAAAAGGTCGTATCTTTACTGAAATCTTATGGCACTTACGTCCTTTTCTTTAAGGAAGGAAGTTTTTTAGAAGTATCTCAAAAACCTTTGAACCGATCTTGTTCAAAACAATTTTCGCTGAAAGAATTTAATAAGCCCTATGTCCATGGCTTTTTTCATATTATTAAAATACACGGTTCAAAAATTAGAGGGGGGGGGGACACAATTTTAGGGACTTTCGGGGCGATTATCTCCGACTCTATTCACTTAATCAAAAAAGTTGCTAAGAAACCTTATACTTATTTTGAAAGGCCTATCGATTGATGTGCCACACGTGGCCTTGCAATGAAAAAAAAAAATTTTGACTTTCGGTTTTATGTATGAAGCGCACCCCTAAAAAAAATCTTTTTTAGTGTTTACAAAACTACACTCGCGGTCAAAGAATCCGGGTCAGTGACGAAAACCTCAATATTTTGTAAATCGTTGGTCGTATCTGCATGAAACTAACTCTGTTTTATAGAGAATTTAATATCCTTCTAAATCCAACCTTCAATGTTCTACGTAGTAACTGGAAAAAGGTTTAATTGAAAAAAAAAACCAATTAGGTACTTATTTGAAATTGCGTTCGTTTTACTTTTGCTTGTTTTTAAGCAATTGTTTTCAATCTGTCAAAGAACTATGATAAAAGGCTGTCATTGTTTTATTTTGTGGTCATTCTTGAATGTCTATCATGCCGCTAACACGAGATGAATGTACTCGTATCATCACTATGTTAGAAGAAGGAAGAAGTCAGAGGTATACAGCGAGAAGAACAGGTGTGTCACTTTCTACAGTGCAGCGAGTCCTCCAACGTTACCTACAAACTGGGCAGAACCTTAGAAGACCAGGAACTGGCAAAACAAGATGTACTACAGCTAGAGAAGATCGATTTATTGTTACAACCATGCTCCGAAATCGGCACCTCACAGCAGTTGAAGTGAAAAATCAGCTTTTAGAGACCCGAAGGGACGGCATCAGCGAGCGGACTGTCAGGCGGCGGCTCAAAGAAACAAATTTGACCCCACATAGGCCGGCCAATGGCCCAAAACTTGAAAGAATACATCGAACAGCAAGACGACTTTATGCCCGCGATCACAGATACTGGGGTGACGAAGATTGGGCAAGAATTTTGTTTTCCGATGAATCCAGATTTATGCTCTATGCAAATGACGGGCGGCAAAGAGTTTACAGACGGCCTGGTGAACGTTTTATTCCAGCATGTTTTGAGGAAAAAGTGGCGTTCGGCGGTGGGTCAGTCATGGTTTGGGCTGGAATCTCTTCAGAGAGTCGCTCGGAGTTAGTTTTAATAGAAAATGGATCATTAACGAGTGCAAGATATGTAGAAGAGATTCTTAATGAGCATGTCGGCCCATACTTAATTAATATGGGTGGAAATTCAATGTTTATGAATGACAACGCCAGGCCACACACAGCTCAAATTGTCAGAGATTATTTTTTGGAGGTTGGTATCAACTGTATGAACTGGCCCTCGAGGAGTCCGGACTTAAATCCGATTGAGCATGTATGGGACGAGCTTGGGAGGCGTGTAAGAGCTCGAAACCCCGCCCCAGCTACACTTAGAGACCTGAAACAGGCGTTAGTGGAAGAATGGGACAATATCCCGCAAGAACGCATAAAGAACTTAATAAACAGCATGCCGAATCGTCTAGAAGCTGCAAGAAGAGCCCGAGGAGGCAATACGAAGTATTAATTTTTATTTTTTGTGTTGTATGTGAAGTACCTACTGCTTATTTTTGTACGTAAAATTGGTTGATTTTTTGTTTCCTATGTAATTTTATTAAACAAAAGAATTACGATTCCACCATTTGATGTTATTTAATTCAGTATAAAATTATCTACAATATGCAGTTTAATTCATGTCCCTAGCTTTATTATTTTAGGAGATATTACAAATTTTCGTACTGACCCGGTTTCTTTGACCGCGAGTGTACGAGGGGCGTCTGAAAAGTTCTAAGCCTAAGATAGAAAAAAACAATTTACAAAAATGAACTCGTGTTTATTTTTCAATGTAGTCTCCTCCTAAATCAATGCATTTTTTACATTTTTTATACAGTGCTTTTAGGCCATTAAAAAAATAATCTTTATTTTGCCCTTCAAAATGCTCCTGTACAGCCGCCTTCATCTCTTCGTCACTTCTAAATCGCTTTCCCCTCAACTCTTTCTTCAAATTATTGAATAGAAAATAATCGCTTGGGGCTAGATCTGGGCTGTAGGGTGGGTGGTCAATTTCCTCAAAACCAACTTCCTTCAGAGCACGCCTCGCAACATTAGCGGTGTGAACGGGTGGTTTTCTTGCAAAAACAAAATGCCTTTCCTTAGTTTACCCCGCCTTTTCTCAACTATGGCTTGTCGCACCTGTCTTATTAGATTTGCATAATAAGTTCCGTTTATCGTAGAGCCTTTTTCTAAATAATCGATTAAAAGAATGCCATTACAGTCCCAAAATACCGTAGCCATTAACTTAGAGGCCGACTTTTGCACTTTAAATTTCTTCGGCGGCCTTTCACCCTTTTCAATCCACTGCATCGACTCAGACTTACACTCCGGATCATACTGTCTGATCCATGTTTCATCAACAGTTACTATTTGGGAACAAACTTCATCTAAATCATCTTCGCACAATTCTAAAAACGCCCGAGAAGTTTCCACACGACGTACTTTATCGAAGGCCGTTAGCATTTTCGGTACCCAACGAGCACTGACTTTACTCATGTACAAATGTTCATGTAAAATTTCTCCGACTCTTTCTTTACTAATACCTAAGACCTCAGCTATTTGCCAAACCTTCATTCTTCTATCTTCTAATACCAGCTTTTTGACTTTTGCTACGTTTTCTTCGGTCACTACCGATATTGGCCGCCCTGAGCGGGGGTCGTCTTCGATCGATTCCCGTCCGAGTTTAAATAAGCGACTCCACTTTTTGACTGTGGCATAAGAAGGCCCAGAATCACCGTAAATAATAGCCATTTCCTCAAAAATACACTGCGGTGGTTTGTCACTTTTTGTAAGGAATTTAATTACAGCATGGTGCTCAATTTTCGTAATATTCGTTGGTAATTCACACATGATGTACTTTTCCGTTGAATATCTCGAAACAGAATATAAAAAACGTGACCTGTTATTTTTTAATAATTTGTTTTTAAATGGCCTTTCTAGTGGCCAGTATCATAAACGCATATATAACCTCGAAATACCTTAGGCTTAGAACTTTTCAGACGCCCCTCGTATGTAGCGGTTAACAAAATACACCTATCCTCAAAATTTTATTCAAATACACCTTATAGTTTTCGAGTAAAATGCCTGTGACATACGGACGGACAGGCAGACAGACAGACATGACGAATCTATAAGGGTTCCGTTTTTTGCCATTTGGCTACGGAACCCTAAAAAACCTTGTAATAATAACAATAAATAACTTTAAAAACAAAGTTAAAATCAGTACCCAAATAGCTTCCAGTGTGCCTTTAAAATTTGAAGAGTTCCTTCGACTTCCCCAGGATTCCATCATCAAATCCAGACCAGATGGCCATGGGACCTGGGTAGGATATTCTTTCTAATAAAAATAATAATTTCACATCGGTCCAGGCTTTTTCGAGTACCTAATCAGGGAACATACATAAAAAGATTCCGACGAACTGAGAACCTCTGAGAACACTTTTGAAGTAGATTAAAAATAGGCCTCGACGACTCGTCCGCGTCGCGTTTCACACGTGGTTTTGTCCGTGACCTTCTCGGCCAGCGACACATTCGCGGATTGAACGGATGTTGGGCATTACCCACTGTCACCGCACTGCCCACCAGCTGAGAAATAATAGTACATTACTATAGAGGCCGGGAAACGAAGGGTTGCAGGCCAAGTAGATATAGACATATAGGATAGGGAAGTCGAAGCTCGGATATTTCCATCTCTATCGCACTCCCTTACTCGAGTGACAGGGATGCATTACGAACTTCGCCTTTCGAAGTTCGTGGTAGCGCCGCAGAGTATAAAACAAAGTTGCTTCCCGCTGTCTGTTCCTATGCATGCTTAGATCTTTAAAACTACGAAACGGATTTTGATGCGTTTTTTTTAATAGATAGAGTGATTCAAGAGGAGGTTTATATGTATAATATAGTACCCGTGCGAAGCCGGGGCGGGTCGCTACGCTAGTTTGATATAATATATGTATGTTTTTAATCCAGTTTATACAGAGTGACTAGTGTGACTACAGTACTGCCTGTTCCCCTCCCCCTCATTCATGAGATGAGGCCTGTGCCCAGCAGCGGGACGTATGTAAAGCTGACGATGGTATTATGACAAACTGTAATGAAACTTGTAATGATCTAGGCGGACTGCAAAAAAAAATAGGTACTTAGTTAATAGCCTTAATCTAATCTACGCTTTAACCTTTTTTCATTGTATAACGACAATTGACAAAATGTCATATTTTTGAGCCCTAAATTTTATTGTTTCTGTGTATTTGGTTTAAAAAGACAAATACGCGGATAGTTTATTTATTTCTCTAGGGTTCGTATTTAATTTGTTATTATTTTTTCAATATTTACTTATTCTAAAAGGGCGTAACTCCAATTCTACGCAGGAATAGCCTTTACCTTAGTCTTCCACGATCGAAAAAAAAAGTGATCTGACATTGACAATGACATCTGACTTTGCCATTGTCACTGGAGTAGGTCTGTGGTGTGTTCTTTGTTTAAATTGTACTATTTGTTAAAAATAAACGATTTTATCGACGAATTTGGCTGTGATAAGGGATACCGATACTGCATTATATAAATACAACACCTTGCATTCACACGGATCTTTGGAATTACTTTTTTCCCTACTGCTCGACACTACTCCGCTTTATTTTTATACGGTACATGGAAGAAATGTTTGTCCGGTTTCTTCAAAGAGTCGTTGTTACAACTTGGCACGAAACAATACTTGGTGTACTTAGGAGAAGTATAGGTTTCTCCATAGTAGGCAATAAATCCCTATAATATAGAATCTTTTAATTTTATTTTACTTCGTTAGGTTACAGTCGTTAACATCGATAGTAAACAATTTACGTCAGTGTCAAATTCAAATTTGTGACAGCAGAGCTTTTTTTTTCTGTAACGTAAGGCACAGGCTATCCATTAACTACGAGTATGTCGTAGAATGGGTAAAATTGGTCTTTCGTCGGGGATGCGGTCAGCGGTGGACGCCTTGCTTCTCAAGCGGAGCTTCTGACGCTGATTGCATTATTGACGACTGACCAAACTACCGAACAACGTCGCTTTATAAGCAAACTTGACACTGGCGAAATCATCTTAACTTAGATGGAAGCCATTTTTTTTTTAAATTGAATTGAATTGAATGGGTAAAATTGAACCATATTTTTAATTGTTTTTTGTTTTATAAATATAGTATAGTGTTCAGGAGGCAATATACTTTTGAATCATATATTAATTTTGAAGTGTTTATAAAATGAAATGTTGTCAATTACCCTTCCATTTTATATGGGTTTACAACTTTTGTTACACGATGGAGAAAAAGTAGAACGCATAGATTAAGGGCGTAATTAACTATGTAGGTACAATTTGTTTGCAATTTACCCGTAAATCTATGAATTGCACCGACCTATTTATGTTAATTGATAATAGCTTCCGCCCGCGACTTTGTCTGCGTAAACCCGGGATAAAAACGATTATATATTTAAATCCAGGGTATAAACTATCTTCGGTTAAAATTTCATCCAAATCAGTTACGCCGTTTAAGCGAGATTGGACATCGCATGTATGTTTGGACTTACAAAATCCAAATATCCAAACTTTCGCAAATAGGATGGATTATGCCTTGTAAATGTTCTTGCAGTTTTACCAATAAAACACTGAATCTGATTGTTGATGATACACGGTGAAGGTCGTGGCTACAAATATTCTAAAATGACAATATCCTTACTAATATTATAAATGCGAAAGTGTGTGTGTTTGTATGTTTGTCCTTCTTTCGCGTCGCAACGGAGCGTCGCATTGATCAGATTTTTTGTATGGAGATAGTGTAGAAGCTGGAGAGTTACATAGGCTACTTTTTCCAGCGGGGAAACATCTAATTCCCACGGGAAAATACAATATGTTACATTTTCCTATAACCGCGCGGGCGAAGCCGCGGGCATCAGCTAGTAATGATATAATCTTTACGATTAGAAATCAAGGGCATTACAGAATAGGTATACTAAAGTATATAGGCTGTTGGTCGCTTACTATGGGCCTCTTAAGAAAGCTCAAAGTCACCGAAAGGGCAATGGAGAGGGCTATGCTGCGACTTTCTCTGCGTGATCGCATCAGAAATGATGCTATCCGCAGCAGAACCAAGGTAACCGATATAGCCATCCGAATCGCTAAACTTACGTGGCAGTGGGTTGCAGAACGTAGAACCGATGGCCGTTGCGGCCGAATGGTTGTTGAGTGGCGACCACGAATACCCGTCCTGGATCCTCAGCCGGGCGGGATGCGTAAAAGCATTACCCCACGAAAAAAAAAAAAAAAAGGTACATGACGCCTTGGTAGGGCACATAGTTAAGTTTTCTAGTGCTTACATAAATATTGGACAATTTAATTTTTAATTAATTAATGAGCTTTTGTTAAAGCATTTGTTTTGAAAACTTAAGAAAGAATTATTATTCTATTAATTTATTCTAAATAAATATAATGAATTAAATAAAATAAAAAATGAATGCGCTTAGCATAAGAACACAATTTAATATGACGTTGTTGAACTAATTGACGCTAATAATATCGGTGTAATAAACTGATCAATTAATATATGATTGATATAATTAATTATGGCACCAATGGTTAGTTGAGGAAGGGCACAGCGAAATGTCATCCCGCTCGAATATGGAGCAGCCCAACTGGGGAAGTACCTCCGCCTTGCAGAAGACCACAGCCATAATAACACTACTACTCGCTCTGTAGTAGTGTTGTGTTCCTGGAGGTGAGCAAGGTCGCCAGAGCTCCCGAGGATGCGTTGTGTTGAGAGCGAGGGAATTTGTTCCTTGAGCTGTCAACACGGCGAATCTTCAAACATATCAAGGGTCGGCAACGCCCATGTTACTCCTTTGGGGTTGCATGCGTCTATAGGCTGCGGTGTCCGCTTACGATCAGGCGGGCCGTACGCTTGTTTGCCACCGTCGTTGTATAAAAAAATAAAATGGAACTGGTGATATTTACCGGTATGCCGCCAGTGCGGAGCTCCCGAGCCGACTGTACACCTCACAGTATTTGACTGCCCTCTAACCAAATACCACGGGCAAGTGGAGGTTTTTATAACTTTAAGGATGCGGTTGCGTACTTGAAAACTGTACATCATTGAAGTAGAGAATAAAATAATCAGCTATACGATAAATAAATAAGTTTAATGTAGATTAAATTAAGCATACTTTATGTTGTGGATGGGTGTTAGGTGGGATATTTTTAGTGCCGCCGCACATACGGAGAAGCTATTTCATATATTTTGTACTAGCTTCTGCCCGCGACTCCGTCCGTGTGGAACTCGTTTACATCGTAGCTCCATACAAACTTATACACCCATTTCACCCTCTTAGGGGATGATTTCCGGGGTAAAAACTGTCCTATGTCCTTCCCCGGGATCCAAACTATCTTCATACCAAATTTCATCTCAATCGGTTCAGCGGTTTAAGTGTGAAGAGGTCACAGACATAGAGACGCACTTTCGCATTTATAATATTACTAGCTTCTGCCCGCGACTCCGCCCGCGTGGAACTCGTCTATATCGTATCTCCATACAAACTTTCACCCCCCACTTCATCCCCTCAGGGATAAAAACTATCCTATGTCCTTCCCCGGGATCCAAACTATCTTCATACCAAATTTCATCTCAATCGGTTCAGTGGTTTATGCGTGAAGAGGTAACAGACAGACAGACACACTTTCACATTTATAATATTATATTATATGGATTAGTATGGATATGACTATCTTGTTCGATAAATCTTTTTTTAGAAAATTCTCATTTTCTGTTATCATAAGTCTCCTTACGAGGTATAATGAAAAAAAACTTAGTTAGGTTCTTATTTACAATTTATTTACATACCCCCTTCAATTTACAAATCTAAAACAGTCGTTAACATCTCTTTTAGTACCTACCTTCCATTCAGCAATCCATATCATAATCTTGCTATGCAGATAATTTATAGGATATTCTAAAATTTAAATAATATTTTTGGACCAATTGACAGACAAAGACGAAATTCAAAAGTGACATTATCTTCGCTGAGAACGCAGCTAAGTTTTCCACACTGTAGATAGTAGGATAACTTTGGCTTACATATCTATCGTTTCCGATTTTTACCTCTCAATCTTTCTACCATTGGCATAATATAATATTCTCTATACCCGTATACCCGTCGGTAATTGAAAAACTGACTAGTTTTCCAAATAAATAAATATACAATAAAATATTCTACGACCAATCGATCGCTCAATAAAGTCAATAGCTAGACTGGGATTCTTGTGTACATTAGACAGTACGTCCATTAAATTCATCTGACACGTACGCCCCAGTCCTCCTTGATCATGTCAGCCGCTTTTTCAGCGACCATTAAAGTGGGTGCGTTCGTGTGTGCTGCGGGAACATGCGGCATTACACTCGCGTCCACTACCCTTAGCCCTTTTACACCATAAACCTTGAGCCTCGAGTCCACCACGGCTCCAGGGTCGTCACTCGGCCCCATCTTAGCAGTACAGCAGTGATGATAAATCGTGTTCGTTATAGTCTTCATCGCGCAGTACCAGTACGCATCCGAGTTGAACTTATGATGGGCACAGTTAGGCAGAGGAATATCGTGCAATCTGCTCCCGAATTTCTGAAAAGCCTTCGTCTGCGACAGTTCAATTATCTTCCTTATCCCATGTAATATCACTTTCTGGTCATGTCCTTCGTCAGTGAAGTAGTTTGCGTAGATAAGTGGCTTGGTATATGGGTTCTTATTCTTTAACATTATCCTGCCTTTCGACTCTGGGAGGAGAAGCATGGGGAACACCATCCAGGTATCACGATCTTGAATAGGTCCGTAAACTTTGTTGTAGATGCGATCATCAATAGCAAAGGCTTGTTTGTACGAAGATTGACTAACTAGCGAGCCTGCTACAAAGAGTAGTTCCAGGTCAGGGTATCCATCAGGATCATTCGGGTTATTACTGTCGATGAAAGCGATAGCTTCAGTACCGGTCGGTGCTGACAAAGGCCCAGTATGATGGCTGAAATATTCTAGAATGTTACTGAATGTAGCCACCCGTTCAGATCTTATAGAATCAGTTGTGTTAATCAAAAACGTCAGGCCGCCTAAAGCCCAGTGGTCTTGCAGGTTATATCCGACGGGTAAATCGACGATTGTTGTAATATTCTTCTCCGCTAAATGATCTCTTGGACCTATTCCGCTGATCATTAATATTTGAGGGGAATTAATGGCACCAGCAGACAGGATGACTTCACGCGTTGCCTTCACGATATAGCGGCGACCGGCTTTCCGGAATTCGACACCGTACGCTCGCCTGGTCCAAGGGTCAATTAGGATTCGGGTCACCATTGCGTGCTTGGTCAGGTGGAAGTTTTGCCTGTACTTTATGGGATGGAGAAAAGCGCGGCTCGCGCTCATACGGGTTCCATTCTTCATCGTAAATTGTATGATGGAGTATCCAATTTGTTTTTCTCCGTTATAGTCGACGACTTTCCCGCCGGTCTCTACGCCCGCTTGGAGGAAAGCGTCCGAGAGACGTGTTCGCCAGCTGGGGTACTGCAGAGTCATCTCTCCGTGTGTGGAATGATACACTTTATCTCTTCTAAGTTCTGGCACTTGCATGTTTTCGGATTTCTTGAAGTATTTGAGCACTGATCCGTAGTCCCATCCTGTAGAACGGGCCGATTATTTTAATGAAGGGAAGAAGGCATATCATTGGTCTACTTTTTAGGTATACATGTATTGAGCTCCATCGATTTCTCGTGGATTCGATAATCATATTTGTGTGAGAGCAGCACGTGAAAAAAATACTAAATCCCCCCCTCCCGTTTTTTAGAAGGCAGTTGTTAAAAGAATAGGCATCTTCACATGATAATTTGGCGTTAACAGTTCTGTAAAGTTCTCTAGTATAGGAAATGCTTGGTGTTACCTAGATTGCCATTGGCTGCCCATCGGTCGTAGTCCCTCCTGTTGCCTCTCGTGTGCATCATGGAGTGCAGTACTGAGGAACCGCCGACCACCCGTCCGCGGGGCCAAGCGCACCTGCCCTCGCGCATACCTATACAGCCGGCCCTCTGTGAACGACATAATATTATAATTATTTAGACCTTAAACAAAAAAGCCTTTTGTTGGAAAGGGAATCCTGGGGGACCTGCGGTGCTACCACGAACTTCGAAAGTCGAAGTTCGTAATACATGCATCCCTGTCACTCGATTAAGGGAGTGCGATAGAGATGGAAATACCCGAACTTCGACTTTTGAAGTTCGTGGTAGCGCCGCTGTAGGAAGTGTTTTTTCATTCACTGCAAAAATGTGGTTTCTCAGTAACCTGCGAGGTGACCAATGATGCTCTTTCTGTGGCCCGCTATGGCCACTGAAATGGGCCAGGATGGGATGAAAGTTAAGATGGACAATAGCGTATGCTTCGTATACTTGCGACTCTTGCAAGCTATATTGTTCTACACTATTAGAATAACCGTGTTTATGACCGACTCTTATGTACTTTCTGCTGAAGTCGAATTGGATAGTTGGTACTTTATCACTACAAACAATGATGTAATATAAAAAGAGGTAGATAGGTTATACTGAGTTAATTGCACCAACTTGCCTCAGTTTCGCGTCGTCAATGGAAACGTATAAACGTGTTCAGCTGTCAGATTTGGTGGCCATTTTTAAACACAAAATTTCGTATAGACAACGTATCTACCTCTTTTTTATGTCACGTCATTGACGACAAAGGGAAGTTAGGGACGGCTGGACGAGTGTATGATATTTCTCCGTCTCTGTCGAGATATATACATAATAGTGATTTTCTTAAGAAGTGTAAGATTTGAACTAAAGGATTGAGCGTGAAACAGATTGGAAAAAAATCACACCGCGCAGCAGCGCGCCATCTATGAAATCATCAATCATTTGAAAATCCATTACGGACATCTTATTTACGGCCAAATAAGATGATTCCATTTATATTTTAGAAAATCAGTGCAATGACTTCATGACCTTGCCGGCGTCGGTAGTTGCCTGTATCTTTCCATCTCAATTATTTTCGTATTTTCATCGTCACAATCCGGTTTGAGCGCTTGGGAATCCTTAAAAAGAAAACAAAAGGCGGGAAATGTGCCAGTAACAATAATGACACTATTGTGGTCCCGGTAACGATGTCTAAAACCTGCTTTTGATTGCTGAGAAATTATGTATCTAATTTATCTTCAAGAACTTGTCAGACCAGTAATATTCTGGGCTTGATTTTTGCCAAAGTAAGTACGGTATCAGTATCTGCCTCTAAATATCTTTAACCCTTAAATGCATGATTTTTTGTATAACTTTTTAATAAATTGAAATAGATGTGTCATGTTGTATAGATTGAGGGAAAAATAAAGAAAAAAATCATAGTATTTAAAAAAACATATACAATATACGATGCATATATACATCATTATGCATTTAAGGGTTAAACTTGAGGCCCAGTCACGATTGGCACCATCAAGTTCATCTGTTGATGGAGCCAGAAGGTGAATTGAATGGCCAATAGTAAGGCTGTTACTAAAAAAACCGGACAAGTGCGAGTCGGACTCAACCACCGATGGTTCCGTACTTAATTACAAATGTATAGTTTTTAATTTTAGTGTTTATTTTTCCCTGTACTTGTAGTATATTAATAGCTCAACAGAAAAAGAGTGTCGAAATATATATTTTTTGCGGCATAAACGGCCGTAGCTGTTTTTTACGTTAACTTGGAACTTCTATGATTTTTTTCACAGCTTCAAGAGACTGATGTGGACCTGAGTATATGGTTTTAACTCGACGACCTCTGTAGCCTAGTTGGTAGTACCCACCGCCGAAGCAGACTGCAGCCGTCGCTGAACTATTACCGAAAAAACAGAACAAGCTACAAGCGATATTGATCCTTTAAGTCTTAGAGAGACTTCGTCTCCTTGTGCATGCTACAAGTATGGTTAGAGACGACCGGTTAGCCTAGTTGGTAGTGACCCTGCCTACGAAGCCGGAGGTCCCGGGTTCGAATCTCGGTAAGGGCATTTATTTGTGTGATGAGCATAAATATTTGTTCCTGAGTCGTGGATGTTTTCTATGTAGGTATTTAAGTATTAATTTATCTACACTCAGAGGCAATGAAAACGGGTCACTTCCCATGGATTACTTTACAAAGTGACCCGTTTTCATTGCCTCTGAGTGTAACTCCCAATGTGAACTATGAAGGTACGCTACCTCAGAGGCAATGAAAACGGGTCATTTTATAAAGTAATCCATGGGAAGTGACCCGTTTTCATTGCCTCTGAGTGTATATCATAATCATATTCATTTAATTCGGATACTTGTCCATATCATCATCATCATCATCATCATCATCATAATCATATAAGCCGAAAGACGTCCACTGCTGGACATAGGCCTCCCCCAAAGAGTGCCAAAGTGACCGGTCCTGCGCCACCCGCATCCAGCGGACTCCAGCTACCTTACCCACGCCGCGCCTTCCGGTACGTGGTCGCCACTCGAGAACCTTTCCGCCCCAACGGCCATCGGTTCTACGTGCTATGTGCCCCGCCCACTGCCACTTAAGTTTAGCGATTCGGAAGGCTATATCGGTATCCATATATGTATAATAGTATATATATATATCGTCGTGTAGTACCCATGGTACAAGTTTTGCTTAGTTTGGGACTAGCTCGATTTGTGTAAGATTGTCCCCAAATATTTATTTATTTAATTTCAACTCGATGCGTACCCGAGGTAAAGGGTCTTGACAGCTGTCTGTCAAGACCCGACGGACAACAAAATGATCCTATAAGACAGACGGACAACAAAATGATCCTATAAGGATTCCGTTTATTCCTTTGAGGTACGGAACCTTAAAAAGAACTTATTATGCTGCATGTAGCCTCGAGGGCTCGTTTACGTGTCAGAGTTTACAAATAATTCAGGTAATTGTACCTATTGGAATCTTCGTAGAAAAACCTAACAAACAAGCGCAATGAGTAACTAACTAACTAACTACATTGTTGCCTTTTTAAAGAACAATCCCAACAAGCAAAATACGGTTTTATAATTATCCCAGGACCATCGTTTTATCAGGATTATATGGGATTTATAACCGTTTACAAGTCCGGAAAAGGGCCCACTTTATAAGTCTACTTGCACTTATTAGATATTTATAATGGCCCGTTGAAACTCCAATTACGCCAGTAGTACTCCTATAATATAATTACGTTAATCCAAACACACTTATAAGATATTTATAATGGCCCGTTGAAATGCCAATTACGCCAGTAGTACTCCTATAATATAATTACGTTAATCCAAACACACTTATAAGATATTTATAATGGCCCGTTGAAACTCCAATTACGCCAGTAGTACTCCTATAATATAATTACGTTAATCCAAACACACTTATAAGATATTTATAATGGCCCGTTGAAATGCCAATTACGCCAGTAGTACTCCTATAATAGAATTACGTTAATCCAAACACACTTTTAAGATATTTATAATGGCCCGTTGAAATGCCAATTACGCCAGTAGTACTCCTATAATAGAATTACGTTAATCCAAACACACTTTTAAGATATTTATAATGGCCCGTTGAAATGGCAATTACGCCAGTAGTACTCCTATAATAGAATTACGTTAATCCAAACACACTTTTAAGATATTTATAATGGCCCGTTGAAATGCCAATTACGCCAGTAGTACTCCTATAATAGAATTACGTTAATCCAAACACACTTATAAGATATTTATAATGGCCCGTTGAAATGCCAATTACGCCAGTAGTACTCCTATAATAGAATTACGTTAATCCAAACACACTTTTAAGATATTTATAATGGCCCGTTGAAATGCCAATTACGCCAGTAGTACTCCTATAATAGAATTACGTTAATCCAAACACACTTATAAGATATTTATAATGGCCCGTTGAAATGCCAATTACGCCAGTAGTACTCCTATAATAGAATTACGTTAATCCAAACACACTTTTAAGATATTTATAATGGCCCGTTGAAATGCCAATTACGCGAGTACTCCTATAATAGAATTACGTTAATCCAAACACACTTATAAGATATTTATAATGGCCTGTTGAAATGCCAATTACGCCAGTAGTACTCCTATAGTAGAATTACGTTAATCCAAACATTCCTGTAAAACCTACTTTAAGTATCTTACAGTAAAAAATGAAATTAATACGCTCTCAGCGATGTTCAAGCAAGCAAGCGGGTGAAACTCAATCCAAGTCTTTGTTGTATTGTGTGTGTATAGATTTTTTAAACAAATTTTAAGGTAAGTAATGAATGAGAATTCTATTAATGTCGTTCAGTGTAGTTGAAATATAAATGATTGTGTTGTTGAAATACTATTTTTAGTGTAGTATATACGTAGGGGAACATGAATTTTCTGTGAAACCTATCACGTTTATGTTTAAATTTTTAACGCGCCTCTTGTATTTGGAATATTTTCATATTAATATTTATCAATTCATTTAGCAAATTATACAAGGCAGCTGCCATTTTCGTAGTCGGCATTTCGAATTGCGTTATAGTGCTCTAATAGGGACACTTGGTTTTATAACGGCACGTGTCAAAGCCAAAGGACTCGCCATGTTCTTACCAAAAGGGTTCAGCAATGCAATATAAAAATGTAAAACCCCCGACACACATAGCGGTCAAACTTATAACACTGGTCCCTCTTTTTGCGTCGCGGGTTAAAAAAGGAAAACGACATAATGATAAATTGTTTTTTAATAAATATTTATAGATGTGTGTTGCTTTTGACTGAATTACTTACGTAATAATAATAATACGTAATTGGACTTAAATTTTAAAAACCAACAGCAACTGCACGTGGGGCTGTTTTTTCCATGAAGCGCGGCTGCACTTGCAGTTTCAGCTGGCAGCTCGGTTTGGAATAGTACCTTAATGTTGTTGTGTTTCTGTTACTTATTCTTATGTTTCGGACTATAATATCATGTTATTGTTCTATAGTCAATAGTTAGTAAGTACTTGGAAATTTAAAATCTAATCTATTCCGAACCCAGCTGCCAACTTCAACTGCCGACTGCACGTGTTTTTTTTATATGAAATGACGGAAGCGCCGCAGCAACTTCATAGGAAAAAAAATGCTGTCTCCAGTTGCAGTTGGCAGATCGTTTTTGAATAGTACCTTTACAGTCGATGCTGGTTGCGCTAGTATTTTACACTTGATTTTTGATTGTTAAATTATCAACAGTGCTGTCTTTTTACTAATATATGGAGAATATGCTTATGCCCAGCATAACCAAAAAGTTTGTTTAGGAATTTGACGCTTTGAGACGTTGAACGTCAACGCCAAGAAGTAATATTGCTAAGCAATATTTTTGTTAGAGTAGGTATAGACTTATTCGTATATAATTTATTAGTTAGGCAGTTACAGTTACTGCGTCGATTAAACACATCACATATTAATAATTCATTTAGTTTTCACCGGTGTTAAAGAGCTAGTATAAGTAAATTAATAGTTCCTATTTAATGAGAAATATAAGGTAACAAAACTACCTCATCAACCAAGATTGATTTGTTTTAGTTATTCATATTAGTAGTGCTTACTATGTTGTTGAACTCAACCCTGTTGTTGATTGAATGATTAATAAATGATAACTCAAGTAATTTGCCTCTATTTATTTTATTTATCCCATCTATAAAGTATGTAGTAATGGCACAAAAAATAAAGTTGTGTCAAACAAAACGCTGACAAGCTTACACTTAATGTTTGAAACTTTATACATATTTTTAGTCTTATTAGGTTCCCTGCAATCACATTTAAAAATATTTAAAAAAGATGAGCTTATGGGTCCCTCAAAGGCAATTTGAGAGTTTCCAATACGATAACCATGTATTTCTACTTCTTGCTTTTGTCTCTCATTATTTTTAAAATATGCTGATATAAACTTCACCACATGATTTTCATCAGTTAATAACCATTTGTCTTCCTCCTTTGCTGACAATATAAAGGTACCCAAGTCCAGAATCCCATCAGATTTGCCGCGCTTGCTTTTCTTTATCGTCAAACATTTCTTCTTTTCTGTAAGTCTATCAATATCTACTAAAGTCATTTCATTTATTCTTCTAGCTACTTGTTCAAGTGCTTTGTTTCCCTGTCTGACCATTTTTTTTATGCAGTAAAGTTTATTTTTTAAAAGGGGTACGCGTTGAAGCTTTGAAGAATTCCATATTTTCTTACCTCTTCAACCAAGTGTAAGAGATTGTGTATATTACTAGTTATATAGTCTTTTCCATAAATACTTTTAAACTGTTCAACAAAATGTTCTAACATTCCTTCAGCGATTGGAAGTAAATGAAAATAACTCTCATTCGAACAAATCGTGATGGCACAAAATAAGTGCATGAAATGATGATAAGGTTCAGTTCTTAGAACTTGTTTCAGTATTATGAAACTCAAATAGAAAAAAAAACAACGATATTCAGAACCCTTCCAGTGAGCTAGAACTTCGACCGTTCTTACTTTTCTATGTATCTCTTTAGGCATTTTACGATTTCTCAGAAAACTGTTAACAGTTTCGATATTTTGAACATTCCATTTTGTAAGATATTTTCCAAAATTGCCGTCTCTCCAACCAATTAAAAGTCTCTTCATCAATCCAAGATCTATTAAATGCAGTGAGTCCGATACGGGGAAATCTTCAATCATATCGATGTTTGTCAACTTTAATAACGGCGAGTCCACCTTGTGATGCGATCCATATTTTTTTGAACGAAAATCTTCATTGTTTCGTTTAATGCAGTTAGATCCAGAAAACATCACAGTGTTGGATTTGTGTGAATATTCACCCACTACTGTACATTTAAGACATCCATGTTTGCTGTTAAAGTTGGCAACACCTGTAAAATGATAGAAAAATCCTTAATATTCTGTCTGTCTGTTATAAAATAAATTAAAACTAAATTGTCTGTCTACCTGTCTGTTATATTTTCATTCATATATTATCTTTTTAGTAGACGTTGGTTAGGTATAGGCTAGGCTAAGCAAGTAACAGGCATGAACTCAAAACAAACCTTTTATCATTGCCCTTGCTGGTGAATAACAGATGATAGCTCTTATTTTCACATGCACTATTTTTTCTGAAGAAGTAATTAATAATCCTTCTTCAATTTGCTTCATTTCTGACACAAATGGTTTTAAAAAAGCGTCCAGATCTGATGGTTTACCATCTCCAGCATAGATACCTGTAGAATAAAAAGAAGGAGCATGATTATCCAAGTTCCTTTAATTAACAGTTATTTGACTATTTACATTGAATTACAGTGTACTTGAGCAGAAGAGCACAAGCTAAAGAATCGCATGTGACCTACTTAGGTACCTACTTTATTCTTTATAGGTTTTTATTTACTAACCGATAACAAAAGGTGCTAAATTTGGCATTTCAAAGATGGTACACAAAATAGGCCAAAATTGGTATCTTGAACTGTTGAAAACTGGCAATCCATCCATATTTATAATGAGAGAAATCTCTTCTGGTGGGCAGGAAACACTTTCAAAAATATTATTCAAACACTTGATTAGACCATTGTGCCAATAATGTCCTGGAGCTGAAATACTAATATGTAGATTTTCTTTATTTGTATCGAGTAATGTTCGTGCATCTTTAGGCAGAATGTAGTTTGTTCTCATATTCAAAATTTCAATCAATGAATTTAATGCAACATGTCGGATGTTGTGATTTAAAGCCCATTGTTTAATAGAATAGCGAAATTCTAAATGTTTGATGTAATCTGAAAGTTCTTCGTCATTATCGTTTTCAAACTCGCTCAATGATTTTTCACTAGCACATTTTTCGTAGTCTGATTCGTTTTCGTCTAAAATAAATGTGCAATTATTTTGCCCGGAACCCTCGCCCGTTATAAAGGCTCGGTCTTTGTCAGTACTCTCGCCCGTTTTAACAACTCTGTCTTTTCCAGCTGCATTTACTAAATCAGTATTCAATGGTGTAAGCATTTCCTGGTATGTTTTTTTAACTTTTCTTTTATAAGCACCACTTTTTTTAAACCGCTTCCACTTATTTAAATCCATTTTGAACGTGAGTTATTGAAAAGAATTACAATCAAAATGGAGATATAATATCCTATAAGAGAAAATGCAATACCTTATTAAACCCATTTTTGCCTGTACTGGTCATTTCAAGCAAAAGTGGCCTTATAAAAGTTTTGGCAGAGGTCGTTTGGAGTTTAGTTAGACTATAATACTACTACGGAAAGCCACTAAAAATGAGTCTGAGCTTATAAAAGTATATGACAAGTATATAAAGAGGAAAACTTATCCTAAAAAATGCAGTTAATAGACGTGATGTTCATTATATATCAATTATGTATCTTTAAGTATTGCAGAATTCCAATGTCAAACTTATTCACTTTTAGGCTAATGTAAAACCAAACGAGAACTTTAAATGAATCTAAGTAATTTAACTTTATAATTATTTACTTATAACGGTGTGCAGATATTCTCTTGTAAGCGCTTATAAGTCTAAGTAACCGGAGTAATTACTCCTCAGTGTATACACTCCTGGTATTGGCTCTTATAGGAGTCATAAGATTATAACGGCCCGCAGATGTTGTCTTATAAGCGCTTATAAGTCCAAGTAACCGGAGTGATTACTCCTCAGTGTATACACTCCTGGTGTTGGCTCTTATAGGAGTCATAAGATTATAACGGCCCGCAGATGTTGTCTTATAAGCGCTTATAAGTCCAAGTAACCGGAGTGATTACTCCTCAGTGTATACACTCCTGGTATTGGCTCTTATAGGAGTCATAAGATTATAACGGCCCGCAGATGTTGTCTTATAAGCGGTTACAAGTCTAAGTAACCGGAGTGGTTACTCCTCAGTGTATATACTCCTGGAATAGGCTTTTATAGGAGTCATAAGATTATAACGGCCCGCAGATGTTGTCTTATAAGCACTTATAAGTCCAAGTAACCGGAGTGATTACTCCTCAGTGTATACACTCCTGGTATTGGCTCTTATAGGAGTCTTAAGATTATAACGGCCCGCAGATGTTGTCTTATAAGCGCTTATAAGTCCAAGTAACCGGAGTGATTACTCCTCAGTGTATACACTCCTGGTGTTGGCTCTTATAGGAGTCATAAGATTATAACGGCCCGCAGATGTTGTCTTATAAGCGCTTATAAGTCCAAGTAACCGGAGTGATTACTCCTCAGTGTATACACTCCTGGTATTGGCTCTTATAGGAGTCATAAGATTATAACGGCCCGCAGATGTTGTCTTATAAGCGGTTACAAGTCTAAGTAACCGGAGTGGTTACTCCTCAGTGTATATACTCCTGGAATAGGCTTTTATAGGAGTCATAAGATTATAACGGCCCGCAGATGTTGTCTTATAAGCGCTTATAAGTCCAAGTAACCGGAGTGATTACTCCTCAGTGTATACACTCCTGGTATTGGCTCTTATAGGAGTCATAAGATTATAACGGCCCGCAGATGTTGTCTTATAAGCGCTTATAAGTCCAAGTAACCGGAGTGATTACTCCTCAGTGTATACACTCCTGGTATTGGCTCTTATAGGAGTCATAAGATTATAACGGCCCGCAGATGTTGTCTTATAAGCGCTTATAAGTCCAAGTAACCGGAGTGATTACTCCTCAGTGTATACACTCCTGGTATTGGCTCTTATAGGAGTCATAAGATTATAACGGCCCGCAGATGTTGTCTTATAAGCGCTTATAAGTCCAAGTAACCGGAGTGATTACTCCTCAGTGTATACACTCCTGGTGTTGGCTCGTATAGGAGTCATAAGATTATAACGGCCCGCAGGTGTTGTCTTATAAGCGGTTACAAGTCTAAGTAACCGGAGTGATTACTCCTCAGTGTATATACTCCTATGATAGGCTTTTATAGGAGTCATAAGATTATAACGGCCCGCAGATGTTCTCTTATAAACTATTATAAGTCTACGTTACCGGAGTGATTACTCCTAAGTGCAATCACTCTTGGTGTATGCTTTTATTAGATGAAATATGCTTATAATAGTCAAGAAATATGTTCTTGTAAACAGTTACAAGGTGAAGTTATAGTAGCAAATGGGCTTAAGTTCAAATCGCATTTAATTATGCTGTTAAAAGCGCTGTAGCATATATCGATGCTATAATCGGAGCTTTAGAAGTCCAAATAGCCTTATACTGTACGCGTTCCAGGATAATTTTGCTTGTTGGGATGTCTTTATAGTCGGATAATGGACCGAACTGGCCTCGTGCCGGCCGCTGTGCTTTGCATTACAAATTACTTTTAATCGAGGCAATAAACAAGTTAATTGTATGTTATAGATAAGAATATGTTAAATTTGCGACTTAGGGAATACCTATATATTATTTGTGTTTCTTTTTTTTTTTATTAATTATCCAAAATACTTAAAAACTATTTACATTGTGGATTCGAATAGCGAGCGAAAACCGCGTACGGTTTATCTGTCGCTATTATCGCTCGTTTTACAGTTGTTGTTAAAGTTAAAAAAAGGAAAAGAAAAAAGGGTGGATTCTCACTAGTTCATCATATTCATTTGTGCACCGCTCGGACGCACATCGGTAGTTGGCAAGTAGATATTTTTTGTAATGTTTAATAGCTATCCACGCCGTGGCCGGCGATGGCTACTCTAGTTAATTGTGGGAGGAGTCCGGAATGTCGTTTCTTTTTTAATTTGTATGCTACGCAGAGTAATTTGAGAGCAATACGTTGATTATTCCAGAAAAAAAACAAATCCGTACATACGCTCGAAAAACATAACCCACCTTCGGAGGCAGTCGGGTAAAAACCACAAATTTCCTCTCCTCAGCTAAAAATGTCTTTGTGGGGCTCGTAGAAAAATGATTGAGTAGGTAAGTAGGTATGGCTGTTCCATACTGACTCGACTCGATGGTTTTCTTAGTGTGCGTTTCCACAATACTGCACGTCAGCTCAGTGGAATCGCAGTCTAATTGCTACTGTCAGATATTTCAATCGACCCAATGTAAACAAAGTCATTATGTGGCATCAAGCCCTAGTCTGTTTGTATAGTCAATTATATTGGATATCTTATGTATCATTTATAGTTTCTTAGAAAGAGCTAGCTAAGTCGCTTCGTGTAAAACAAACCGCATAAAAATATGTTGCAATATACGCATGCCCATATAATTATTATAGCTATAAGTAGTAGTTCATCTATATCTACACTGACAATAAAAAAGACCGGCCAAGTGCGAGTCGGACTCGCGCACGAAGGGTTCCGTACCATTAGCTATAAAAACGGCAAAAAAATCACGTCCCATTAATTATTTATTTTCTGTTTTTTAGTATTTGTTGTTACAGCGGCAACAGAAATACATCATCTTTGAAAATTTCAACTGTCTATTCTAATTCTAAATTCTAACTAACACGGTTCATGAGATACAGCCTGCTCGGCTATCACGCGGCGGCGCGCGAGCTCTCTCGATTTTTCTGGCGCTATCCGTCTCTCTCTTATTAGAACACTTAGAACAAGAGGTATAGTGCGAGAAAAATCGAGAGTATGTCGCGGCCGTGCCATGATAGACGCGCGCGGGTGACAGGCGGACAGACGGACGGACGGACAGCGGAGCCTTAGTAATAGGGTCCCGTTTTTACCCTTCGGGTACGGAACCCTGAAAAGTAGCATGCAAAATGAAAGTTTGTATGTAGGCGGCAATACCCAAATTACTCGTCCGATGTAAAAAAAATCGTTCACCAATATGCAGAATGGACCTTCGGGATGCATATAGGCTATATTTTATTCCGTTGCTCTGCCTAGGTTCTCAGTAATACGCGGATGGAGCCGTCGGCAGCTAGTGCTTCGTACGGTGTTCACTGCGACTGATAAGATCGTAAGGTCTGGTCAGGTAAGTTACTAAAGTAGGTACATTGACATATTCCTGCTTAACACTTTCGCAACCGGACTAAAAATGGACCAATACTCCAGAAACCGACAGAACTCTGCAAGCGTAGAGGTTTATACTATATATTGCCCGCCCAGCGGGCTGAGCCGGCATCTGAGCAAACATTACGAGTGCCTACTAGGCGGGTTCTTGTATACGCTTTCAATTATAACAGTTGGTAGTTGTTGTTCCAATAAAAAATGTAGGTCTTGATGATTGATTTAATTGAATTATAAAAGAATGAGTACATATGTTTGAAGATTAATCAGCTTTAAAAGGACGCAAGTAACGTGCGTGCGCGTCAGAGTTCTATGAGGTCTAGTCGCTGGCCGCTGTCCGCCGAGCGGTGGGGATCGGTTCCGATGAATCCCGAACATGCCCCCGGGCGTTGAAAGGGTTGTCTTTCAACTCTTCGACTTCAATAGCTGGCAACGGGCAGATACGATTGAAACCTCGGCGTATCACTCCTCTTGTGGTGTTAATATCTGCGACTCTGGCGATTCCGTCAGTTCCTGGATAGATTTCGGTGATGCGGCCCAATCGCCATTTCATTGGCGGAAGTCCTTCTTCCTTAATGAGTACTAGTGCTCCCCTTTGTAGTGTCTGACCTTTTGAAGTGCGCCATTTGGTGCGTTGTTGAAGTTCAGCGATGTATTCTTTGTGCCACCTGGCCCAAAAGTGTTGGCGCAGCTGTTCTAGTCTTTCAAAACGTGTGAGCCGGTTTTGGTTGATATCGACTAGCGTTGGCGTTGGCAAAGCTGTCATCGGTCGTCCTACCAAGAAGTGCCCTGGGGAAAGTGCTGTCATGTCATGTGGGTCAGTCGAGAGTGGTGTTAGGGGACGTGAGTTTAAGATAGCTTCTATTTGGACCAAAACAGTATAAAGATCCTCAAAAACCAAGTGAGCATTCCCTAACACGCGATGCAAATGGGATTTGATGCATTTAATGTTGGCTTCCCATAAGCCGGCCATGTGCGCGGCATATGCTGGTATGAACTTAAAATCAATGTGTTCATTTGACATTTCGGTAATCATTGAACTTGCGTTATCATTGAGGAACTTAAAAAGTTCGTTTCGTGCACCCACGAACTGGGTTCCGTTATCCGAGAACAATGTCGTAGGCTTAGAACGCCTAGCAATGAAGCGACGCAACGTTGCAAGGAAAGAATCTTTACATAATGAGCTTACCAGCTCGAGGTGAACGCATTTAGTGGTGAAACAGATAAATATAACGATGTAGACCTTTTCTGTCCTGCTGCCACGACCTCTTTTATTGAGTGCTAATAAAGGTCCCGCGTAATCCTTTCCTGTCGTCTGAAATGGGTACCCAGGATGAAGGCGCTGCTCAGGTAAGTTGCCCATCATCGGACGAGCTGTTTGTGCGTTTAGACGAAAGCAGCGTTGGCAGCTGTGTACAATTGATCGAGATAGGTTACGACCACCGATAGGCCAAAATTCTTCTCTAATTGAAGACAGAAGCAATTGAGGTCCCGAGTGCATTAAGCGCAAATGCTCGAAGCGAAATATTAGTTTAGTTAAAATATGTTTAGACATAAGGAGAAGTGGATGCTTCTTTTCGAACGTGAAGTTACCGTTTTTGATTCTACCTCCGACTCTAATGGAACCCTTGTGGTCAACAAAGGGGCTTAATGACAGCAATTTGTTTTTAGGAGGTAATGCCTTCCCTTTGATCAAAATATCATACTCTTCAAATGATTCCCTTTGCGACAATTTCACTAAATAATTGAGCGCCGATTGTTTTTCAGATAGAGAGAGAGGACCTTGAGTTTTAGTTTTGTTTTGGCAGTTAGCAATGAAACGTAGTACATATGCCATTGTATTTTTAATTCTACTGAGGTTTGAGAAACGTGAGAATGGAAACAACTCATTTTGATCAGTAGAGGCAGTTGCTACGTTCGTTCGCACTTCAGGTAGTTCTGATTGGCTTTGATCAAAGACTTTGTTAGGCCACAAGTGTTCATGTTCTAGCAAGAACTTTGGTCCATTGAACCAAAATTCCAGTTTATCACACTGAGCACAATTGATGCCCCTACTCAAAAGATCAGCAGGGTTGCTTGCCGTAGGAACATGTCGCCAGAACCATGACTTGGTAATTTCTTGGATGTCCGCTACCCTATTTTTGACGAATGGCTTTAACTTATTAGGTGGCGTTTTGAGCCAACCTAAAACGACAGACGAATCTGTCCAAAGAAAACAACTGTCGACACGTAAACGAGTGGTTTGCAGGACCTTTTCCAAGAGCCTAGCAGCAACTAGTGCTCCGCAAAGTTCAAGACGCGGGATCGTTACAGCCTTGATAGGTGCTACACGCGCTTTGGAACACAAGAGACGAACTCGTGAATTGCCACATGATTCGGACCTAACGTAGACACAGGCACCGTAAGCATCCTTAGAGGAATCACAAAATGCATGCATTTGTATGCTGATTGGATTCGCGCACACAACGTGTCGTGGTATTTTGAGCGTTTGCAAGTCACTTAAATTGGTAACGAATTTGAGCCATGATTTGACAATGTCTGAGGGCAGCGGACTGTCCCAATCCAGTTTGTGCAACCAAAGTTTTTGCAAAATGATTTTCCCGACAATAACGAAAATGCTGAGTAGACCGAGTGGATCAAAGATTTGGGAAATGGTGGATAAGATCGCTCTCTTTGTGAGATCTGGATTGGGATCAGTCTTAATGTCAAATTGTAGCACATCGTCTGACGGCGACCATTTCAGGCCCAAAGTCTTGGACTGTTCGTGCTCACTTAAATCAACGATTGCCGAACTAATGAAGCTATTCGAACCATCGCTGCAAGTTGGTAAATTTGATCGAAATTTTCATAAATTAAAGCAACCCGATGAAAGTTCTTTAGAAATCAGACCACGAAGTTCCAATAGACTCTCAGCTGTTTCTTGCCCCGTCAATAAATCGTCAACATAACAATCGTCACTAATGGCCTTGCGCACCGCTTCGTTGTCACATTCGTCCGCGATTTGCTTAAGGCACCGAACGGACAAGAACGGCGCCGAGGCTGTGCCATATGTAACAGTTTTCAATGTGTAGGTCTGAAGGGGCTTTGAGGGGTCGTCTCGCCAAATTATTTGTTGAAGATGACGTTGATTTTCATGAATGAGCACCTGTCTGTACATCTTTTCGATGTCACCTGCCATCACAAATCGATGTTGCCGAAATCGCAAGAGGATGGAGAACAAGTCGCTTTGTATCGTCGGCCCTACCATCTGAAGGTCGTTCAAGGACAGGCCGGAGCTAGTAGGAGCGCTTCCATTAAACACGACTCTTAACTTAGTCGTGGTACTATCACGCAACACAAAATGATGCGGCAAAAAATATGAATTTTCATGAGGGTTGTTTATGTCACTTAAAGCCATGTGACCTAATGACAAATATTCATTCATGAAATCAACGTACATTTCCTTTATTGCAGGCCGATTCGTCAACCGCCGTTCTAATGCTAGAAAACACGACTTTGCGCGTTCGAATGAAAGGCCAAGTTCAGTCTCATCGTTTTTTAAAGGAATTCCTACTGAGAATCTACCGTCTTCTTTACGTGACATGTTTTGTTTAAAATGTTGTTCGCACAACTCTTCCTCGGTAGTATACGCATTCTCCTTAATGGTTGGAACCTCCTCAATTTCCCAGAACTTGGCTAATTGATCTTGAATTTCATGAAATTTTGTGAAATTGCATGAAATCTTGTTTGAAGTTGGCCGCCCGGTGCGCCCGGAGACTATGTATCCGAATTTAGTTTCTTGCAGCACTGGACTATCTTTGCCTAATGATATTTTGTTTGCGCATATTAGGTCCCAAAATATGTCTGCGCCAAGTAGTATGTCGTAACTTGACGGATTAAAGTATTCTGGGTCTGCAAGCTTAATGCCAGTTGGAATATTTAATGTGCTCACATTAAAGACTTCATTATGAGTTGAAGTTATGTCTGGCAACACTAAAAACGTAATGTCTGTATTGAATGAATTGATTCTGGACTGTATTATAGCATTGCATCGTTTGTTCACTGTCGAAACCTGGTTATTAATGCCTGCGACTTTGGATGTTGTATTCTGGTGTGGTAGACCTAATGTTTCAAGAAGCGATTCTGTCATGAAGGAGGCCTGACTGCCCGAGTCTAGAATGGCCCTAACTTCATGAGGTCTGTTATGTACGTCCAAAATTCGGACTAATGCTGTAGCAAGCAGAATCTGACATGATTGTTTGTTTGTCGCTGACATGTTCCTGATAATGTCATGCGCGGAACTTGAGGCAGGCTGGACTGCCGCAGGCGCAGCGGACACGAGCAGAGCCGATGTGCTCGGTGCTGCCGTGTTCGTTGTCGCACTGCTATAGTTACAGTCCCTATGCAACAAAGTGTTGTGTTTGGTGCCGCATTGCCGGCATGGACCCAGTCTACAAACGCGCAAATAATGACCTGCTCTGAGACCATTGCTGCATAATTTCATTTGCCCTACGAATTGTTCCCTAGCATCAATGCTCATTTGTGCGAATTGATGGCATAAGTATAGTGGATGCTCAGCCTTACAAAGAGGACATTTGTATTTCTTGTAAGCAGGCTGCACGACTGTAGCTAAGCCACGAACATGTCTATAAGCAGGCTTCGACAATGACTCATTTTTGTTGTTTGTGTTATTACTTAGTTCGATAGTCTCTAACACATCTGCCCTATTTTTAAGGAATTTTGTGAATATTTGTAATGTAAGTTTTTGGTGTGTAACCTTGTGCTCCTCCCATTCACGAAGTGTGCGAGCATCCAATTTTGAGGATACAATGTATATAATTAAGGTATCCCAACTCTCTACTGGTTCGCCTAGAATTTGTAACGCACGTATATTTTTGTTGCATGAATCTAAAACTTTACGTATAGATGAAGCGGATTCCTTTTTTATCGCCTCTTCATCAAAAATTGCCTTAACATGATTTTGAACTAATAACCTTGTATTGTTAAACCGATCGCATAAAGACTGCCACGCTAAAGTATAGTTGGACGCAGAAAACTCTAAAGCGCGAATGATTTGAGCAGCGCCCCCTTCCAGGGAAGCCCGTAAATAATGGAACTTTTGTATGTCTCCTATGTTTTTGTTTGAATGGATAAGAGACGTGAAAACATCACGGAATTCAAGCCAGCCCTCGTAGTCACCACTGTATTTAGGTATTTGGATAGTAGGTAACTTAACACTGGTAACAGTCGTAGCGAATTTAGGTGCCTGTTTCACCGACACAATGTCGTCATTCTCGCTGGCCGAAGAGTAGTACGTTTCAGAAGCATTATGAGTACGTTTACTTGACCTCTTAGTACTTTTGTATGCATTACATACCTCTTGGGCCCTAGCCAGTGTAGCAAAATATTTAGATTCAAATTCTGACCTTTGTGTCGCATGTACCTGGGCGTCGTCTTCCGAGACGACCAAACACTCGATGCTAGTCTGAACTTCCTCGAACTCCGTAAACATCGCTTCAATGTTAGTCATACGTAGCTTTAATTCCAAAATGTCAATTTCACTGCAACATACAACATCTCTAAAAGTATCTACGTACGTTTGAAATTTGGTCAAACGACCTTTGTAAGTTCCCCGTTTTTTCACAAGATCGTCCATGATATGTACAAACAGTTAAATATTCAATAAAATGTTTTTAGAACAATGACAATAAGTATTAGCAATTATTTACTACCGCTACTATTTATAGTAGTAAGTAAATACTTCAATTATATTTATAATACCAATAAATACGGAATTAGAATAGCTATTTCTCGTATAAACAATGATATTCTATTTGTCTTAATTCGCACCAGTCGAATTAAACAAACCAATACATATAATACAATTTAATAATTAAAAGGATCGTACCCATTTGCATTTCAATATTTACGATTGAAAGAAAAGGCGAAATCAAGACAAAACACGATAATAATGTAAGAATTATTCCAGCATAAAGTGGTTCATTAATATATCGAAAAAAACGGGTATATATTAAACACGGCTAACACAGTAAAATAGGTACTCGCTGCCTTTTGTCTCCGTTATCACTATCGCTATGCAGCGCCCGGCTGCTTGCTACTTGTTGTTGATCATTAGATGCGTAATTATTATTTAAAGATTTTAACTTGAAATATTATAGAAATACGCTGATCCTTAATGCGGTTTATTGTTGGATTCGCTAAAGGGGGGTGTAAGCTGCACATTCATATGCAAAATGATTATAAAAAGGCAGTAGTTTGGGCACAAAGTCTTTAACAAAGTTAAAGGGCAAACATAATGGATCGGACTCACTCTGACCGCTCGCTCGCTTATAATTCTTGTTGTTTATTGCTTGTAGTCACTAGTTAACAATGTCAATTCACCGATTCTGGACTTCCATAAAGAGATCCTCTTCTTTAATGTATTAATGCTGCTGCAGAAGATCCTGGTTAGGTCCCAAATCCTTAGGCATGACATCCGGTTCCGTAGGTCCAATTTTATGGTAGTTGTTGTTCCAATAAAAAATGTAGGTCTTGATGATTGATTTAATTGAATTATAAAAGAATGAGTACATATGTTTGAAGATTAATCAGCTTTAAAAGGACGCAAGTAACGTGCGTGCGCGTCAGAGTTCTATGAGGTCTAGTCGCTGGCCGCTGTCCGCCGAGCGGTGGGGATCGGTTCCGATGAATCCCGAACAACAGTAATGTTATTTTGATGTATAATATACTTTTTCTACTCCTCTATCGTTATCTGTCATTTATATAGGCTCTAGCTCAAATACAGTGACACCGATAATATTATGTCGTCGAAAAACTCTATGCTCTATGGCCCATAAACGCACTGTTTAGTGTACTTTTATGGTTCATACATTTTTCATAAAAGCACTGTTTACCACGATGTCAAATCATCTAACTTTTTTTCAATCGGCCGCCATATTGCAGTGGTACCAACTTCATAAGCAAATTTTTCGAAATAAAAAGTTTTGCTATCAAACATTTGTAGATAAATTATTTACTAAAATAAAAATAAATGATCATGAATTGTGTGTACCTATACATATTTTACCAATGATTGGTATTATCTATAAATATAAACCGATCCGACCGAATCCGGATTCAGTTTGGTTCGGATGGCAAGTTCAAGGAAATTAAAAACAAAACAGACCATAAACAAGAGGTGTCAATGTGTCATATTTCTAATTTCCCACCAAAGTTCCAATTCATAATTAAAAGACGAAATATGATAACTATTCGTTATTAATAACACATTAAGATTTGATTCGTGTTTGTGAATTGAAGAAAACTGTGTACGTTCCTTTTAAAATGGACGAAGAAGAAAATAACTGCACCGCTGAAGAAATTGCGTGTGTAGTAATAGAACTAACGGAAAAACTACTGCCGAAAAGTCAAATGCTACTTATTTAGAATTAGTCGTAGAAAAAGTATTGTATGCAACGGAGTATAACTTGGTCTTAAAACGCTTGTGGCGTCTTTAATTGCGATGCTCGCCAAGGCTCGCATCGCAACTCACGCCACTCGCGTTTTAAGACCCTACTTATACAACAGTTGCATAAAATACTTTTATCTACGCACATATCATTAGTGCTCTAAAATGCGTTCAGAAACCGTAGGAAATAACCAGCATTATTACAACCAATTTTACTATGAGAACATTCTTGTCTGTGGTAGTAGGTAAAATCTGTACTGTAATGTTATTACAGTACAGATTTTTGTAAGGTTATGAGTTTAAATTTGGAACAGCTGTCAAAACTCAAGTGGGTCTCTATTCTAGTATCCATTATCCATAGATATTAAAACAGTTATCGATGCGAAACGTCAATTCAGTAGGTTTTTTAATATAAACCGCACGACATTTGATCAAGAGTGACATGAGAATAAGGACTTCATTAGTTTGTCTATGATTAAAAAAAACATGCGTCTTGACGTAGGATCCTTCGTAGGATCGAATTGCCGCCATTACTGTTGTCATATCTTTGTTGGTGTTTGCTGTTACGAAAGTAGAATTGTGAAAAGTTGTTTGTAATTCACATTTAAATTGAAAATATGAGTAGTAGTGATTCCGAGAACGATATGAGCACTTCGCCGGATATCGTAAATGCAGCAACGATTGCAACAAAGATATTTTACAGGTATCACTATAGTAGCAATGCAGGTCATTTTCCTACGGCTTCGGAACCCATCTTAGAGTACTTATGATATGTGTGTAGATAAAGTAGTGTATGCCAACAGTGGCTAAATGTGGTGTGTGGTAACAGTGGTTAAGGCTAAATTATGTACAGACATAATTTAGCCTTAAAACACTCGTGTGATCCTATTATGTACCACACTTGTATTTTAAAGCCTCTGATTATGTATCAGTTGCATAAACTACTATTAAGCCATCAATTTCAAAGTCATCAGTATAATTCGCAAAAGGGCTGCCTCCCTGATGCGGCGCGTGCGCGAGTGCCAACCGTCTTCTGAGGTTAGTGGTGGAGTACCCGGCCAGTGCGATGTGGAAACACTGGGATACTGTCCACATGGAGTCCAGTGCCAGAATTTGGATACGGAAGTCAAGCACAATGAGAAATTTAATTGTGCGTGAATTACATAATTTGTTAATAAGCTGGAGATTTTAATACTATCTTATTCGTGCATCATCATCATATCAGCCGAAAGTCGTCCACTGCTGGACATTGACCGACAAGGGAGCCTAGGGAGCCAGAGACCTATAGGGCGAGGAGCACTGCTTATCCTATAGCACAGGTTTTAACCTTTTCAGGGAGTAGAGTTCTAGTTTTAAGGAAAACTTGTAAAATATGTTTTATGGAAATAAATAAATAAAGAGTGCCTGCTCCAGTCGCATCCAGGGGACTCCCGCGACATTCACCAATACTATAAAAGGGCAAAGAAATTTTAAAATTAAAAAAATCCTTTTAATTTAATTATTTAAGTGACTAGGGGACAAAAAATAGCATATGTCCACTCTGAAGGCGGGAATGGCAATTCGTGGATTCGTATCAACTCATCCAATTGCTATTTCCCGGCCTTTGCAGTAATGTACTATTAATGTGAATTTCATTGTCAGCTGCATGGCCGCGGCTTTGGAATCGACCCAGTTCATTATTTGTATTAACAAGTATTTTATTGATTTTGCATTGGGACAATCATAATTGCTGAATAATAATAATTAAGATAACATCAACTAAAGCCTGCATTACCAAAGGGGTAGGCATAGGCAGAGCAAATGAGACTAAATAGGGGCCAGTACTTCAATTAGTAAGATTGACTGGAAGAGATCGCTCTGTAGCGATAAGACCGCCTGTTGTTTGCCTCTAGTTGAGTTTAGTATGTTCTGTACAGTGTTCTTTTATTGAGGTGTGCAATACTAGTCATTTATTCTACAAGTGTGGAAAGTAGGTGATTTTTTTATACATGAGCGAGTGAAGCGATCGAATGTATAATTCGACACGTGTCGGAAATCATCTTTACGCGCGTGTATCATACAGCGTTTTACTATGCCTCGTGTGAGGACATACCTACATTAAATATTGTAATGTCTGTTTAAAAATAAATAGGTTAAAATTGAGTTTACCTAGATTGTCAGGTACTTTTTTTCTGGAGCTGCATTTAACAACTTCTCCACATCTATTACTGTCAAGCTTATTCACGTCAAAGTTAAAACCATTGTATCGTGGTTACAGAAATATTTTTTTTGTTAATAAATCATTATCATTATGTTCCACCACAAAACACACTGTAGTAGGTACCGTCGTAGTTTCTTTTTTTTTCTAGTCCTCCTATCTTCCTAAGTTAATTGCCCTAACCCGTCGTAGTTCTAAGAAACAACTGACACTATTGGAACGCAGTCATAAATTATTATTTTCGATTAGTCACTCTCACTGGACATTTTGAACAAATTTACACTGTACAGCTCCAAAGTAAACAACATTTTGTTTTTAAATACATGCCCGCTCAATATATGTATTACTGCGCATGTGCAAATCGCCGCTATGTCGTATTATCGCAAAAGGCATAAGCAAGATATGCGTTCAGCCAAACACGTTTATTCAAAGTTTAAAAAGATTAATAAGACTCTTTGTTAATTATTTGTATTTATGTACCTGTGTAATTGAAATATTTGTTAATTATTTTCTCAAGTAAGGCTGACGACGGACTTAAAATAAAATACACTGTAATGTAAAAAGCACTAGTGCGCAAAAGTGGCACTTTTCGCATGATTTGGCTGCTTGGAAAACGCTCTTTTCGAGCACATGCATTGTAATAGTTATTTACGATACAAGTGCCGAAAATAGGAAATTCGCAACGAGTGGTGATAAAATAAAACACGACCGTAGGGAGTGTTTTAAATCGACACGAGTTACGAATTACCTATTCGCACGTGTATCGTACAACGTTTTACTGTACATATGGCTCTTTAAAGTTTCGACATATGCACGAAAAGTGCTCTTTTCCGCACTAGTGCGGGAAAGTAGCACCATATGTACTGTAAAGAGTATTTTTTGTATTGTATTGTATTGGAGTATTGTCAACTGCAAAATCTTATCTCACACAGCTTAGTAATTATCAAGCAATGCTCTAACGGCTCTACAAATGGCATCTTGTCTCATTTTTTTGCACAAATTGTCTTCGACACTTGATCGAACGAGCGAGCGAAGCCAACAAAGTTATCTATTTCAGCTTGTGCCAAATTAAAATATCGTATGTCTTACTGTCCATGCAGCTGTTCTCATCTACAGGTCGCATTTTCTCAAGCGATTCTCGTGAGATTGTGTGAGGCGGTTCGATAATCCAGATTTTTTTGTCCATTCATTATTTAAAAAAACCAAAACAAAATAAATACGAATTCTATAGCTCAGAGACCCACTAGTATTATAAACAAGAAAATACTGTAACGTTCTAGCTTTGTAAGTTTGTAATTAGGAAGTAATCTCCGGCACGGATTTTTTTGCCCATGGAGTTATTAGTTATTAAAAAAAAGAACGGCTCGCTAGTTCTACAGCTGGCTCTGTAAACCTCTAGTTTTATTCCTCCGCCAGGGTTCTCTGTAGTACGCGAATTGAGCCGCGCGTGCGACTTGTCTTAGATAATATTGCGATTGTATTGGTTGCACAGTGTGCAGTGCACAGATTCGGACACCGCATCCAGACTGCACGTACATTCAAATTTTCTGATGAAATCATCGTGGCACGGATTCCAATTTTGTGATGCGAAAGTCGTGATGGGGATACCAAAAAGTATGTACCTAAGTACTTACTTAATAGAATTACAATATGTATTGACATTGACTCTATGTTATCCTTACTTAAGGCGACTGTTAATTTAGTCGCGCTCGCTCGGTAATGTTAGCTCATGTCATGAGTTCATGACGCGTAGTTTCAGTGTCCGAGTCTCGCGGTATTTGATCTCCCGAAGTGTTGTGGAACCTCCCTGAGTGCAACCCGAACTGAGCCAACATATACTGGGGCGGAAATTGGAGGCATCATTATATAAACAACGTAACGTACAAATTTTCAGGCAACGTCTGTTTCGATCGGCTGCCTCGCGACAAAAAAAAACCGCCCTAGTCCAAGTTGGCTCAGTTCGGGTTGCACAGGGCGGTTCCACAACACTTCGGGAGCTCAGATACCGCGAGCAACCCTGTTGCCTCTTGGACACTGCAAATACGCGTCATTGCTCTGAATATATTTCTGATCTTCGAATTATGACGATGATGAGAAAATATCACAGCGATAGAATAAGTATCATACACAGTCTTTAACCACTGTAGCCGAGCGGTAAGGAACGCGACTTTCAATCATGAAATGAAATGAAATGATTTTCTCTGGAGGTCAAACTATGCTATGGGTTTAGGTGCCGAAGCGGAACCCGGGCTTCTTTAGGGCACGACCGGGAATAACACTAGGAGGATGAGTCGATAACGCAGTCGTTATAACGCTTGCAAAAAAAAATTGGTCGTAAAAACATCATCATTCGCTTGTCCTTATCCCATTTACTTGGGGTCGGCGCAGCATGTTTTTTCTTCCATACCTCTCTCTTGCCCGTCAACTCATCAGTCTCATCACACACTGCCTTCTTATTCATATCGTCTCCCACGCAGTCCTTCCACCTTTTTCTTGGTCTACCTCTTCTCTTACAACCCCCCACATATAAAAAGCATAGATACAAAAAATAAAATTTTGACCTAAGTCACTTTTGATCTTATTACTTTTGGTCCAATTTTAAAATGGTCATTAGGTGTTGACGATTTTCCATTTGTGACAAATGACAGTATATCGATTTGTCGCCACTCGTACCGATATTGTCTAGCCAGTTCATACATTAAAATGCAATAGTAATATACTTACCAGTGGTACAGTTTTTGTAAACAGGTTATCAATCAATTCCATCCCGTAATTGGTTCTCGGTTCATTATATCTCGATCCAAACCTAGTTTGACGGCCCGGCCCAAATAGGTCGAGGAAAAGTCATTGTCATTGATCATCGGAATGACCTGTCTCCTATCACGTAAGGCGCCCTTGGTGCGATCACGTACGGTTAGCAATAGTTATACAATACTTCCTATGTACTATCTGTTACTGTAACATTAAGATAAAACCTTTGCAATGTTGGTGAGTCCTCACGTAAGCCTATACGCACAAAAACGGTCATACGTTTTCGAGTGAGAGACGGCGGATGTATATAAACACATATAATATGGAATACGTTTACTTTGTAATAATGTTAAGTACCTACGGGCGGTTTTTTTTAAAGTAGGTACTAAATAGTACATTCTGGGTACTTATTATTTTTCGTTTACGTACATGTTATTTTATAATTGGTCAGGTCCACTCGCCATCCTGACTGTGAACCGAACGCAAGGACAGAAGAACTACCTAACAGAGTACTCTTTATTATTATAGCACTATTCGTTCGTCTGTCAAGCTAATCTAAACGAGCCCCCGAAAGTGCCGTTGGCACTGTCGGTGTCAAAGATATTTCATTTCATTTCATTTATTTATTTCACTGAACAATATCAATTGTGTTTGAAATAATACATAAAATTAAACAATAAAAAATACCTTAACTAAAATTACGTGTAGTGTAGGTAAATATTACAAACGTGTGGAACAAATCATTATCAAAATAAAAAATAAATAAAAAATGTCATAAACGTGTCAAGATAAAATTATTAAAGTTAGAATTCCAAGAATAGGTACATGTCCACATTATTAACTAATATAACAATAATATTCAATAAAAAATAACAATAAAGTATAAAATTAATTTACTAAATCTCACAAACAGCTATGTCGTTAATTTTATTAAAGCCTAAGTACATTTTAGTTTTTCACATGTCAGTCTGAATTTTGACAGTATTCCGCAACGGAATAGAAACACTTTTCCAACAGATATGCTTTGAGCTTGTTTTTGAACGCGTTAACACTTATGATCGTCTTGAGTTCTACTGGTAGCTTATTGAAAAGAAATACTCCCTGATAACCTGCCGTATGCTTGACTACTTTGAGTTTAGTTTTTATCACCTGAGGCAGATCTTTTCGTCTAGTAGTCATTCGCTTTTGTCTTTCTTCAGCAGTTTCTATATCTACAATGTGCTTCATTAGATCTGTAAGTACTACTAGAATGTACAAGCTTGGAACGGTTAGAATTGCAAATTCTGTGAAGAAGCTTTTACATGAAGTCGTTTGGGGTACTCTAGCTATCGTTCTGATAGCCCTTTTTTGTGCTACGAAAGCAGTGTGAACGTTGTACTTGTAACTGTTTCCCCACAAGGATATGCTGTAACGCAACCTCGATTCTACTAATGCATAGTATACGATCTTCATCTGGGTCAGCTTCGCCTCGTCTCTAAAACTTCGAAGGGCATAGCAGGCAGAACTCACAGAATTTCTTATCGCCAGCAGTTCATCCTTCCAGTTAAGGCTAGAGTCTATACAAACCCCAAGGAATTTAACTGATTCCACTTGACTGATTGTTGCATCATCAGAAACAATGTTCAGAGAATCTTTATTAGCTGCCGTGGTTCTAAAGAGCACAGCATGCGTCTTACTGCTGTTTAACTTCAGGTTATTGATGCTGAACCAGGTGTGAAAAGCTTTCATGGCGCCATTCGCTCTGTTATTTAGCTGTGTGAGGTTGTCCGCTGAAATAATTGCGTTAGTATCATCCGCAAAAACTACTAGTTTGGTATTCGGAACAGTCTCTGTTACATAGTTTATGAGGTCATTTGTGAACAGTATGAAAAAAATTGGTCCTAATATGGATCCTTGGGGGACTCCCCTCGTGATCTTGGCCATTTTGGAACTATGCATTGTCTCGTTGGTATCTGTTATCCATTTAATTTCAACATATTGTTTTCTGTTAGTTAGATACGAACGAAACAGGGCCAGATCTTTACCTCTTATTCCATAATGTTCGAGCTTTGCGAGTAAAATGTTATGATCGACCGTGTCGAAAGCGGAGCTTAAATCTAGAAACATGCCTGCTACTTTTTTCTTGCCGTTAATTTGATCGGTTACATCTTTTACCAACGTGGTGATAGCCTCCCTTGTGCCTTTACTTTTCTGGTAACCATACTGTCTTGAGTTTAATACATTATTCTGATACAGATGCCTCATCAGTCTATCCTTTATTAATCTCTCAAGAAGCTTAGAGAGTGTGGGCAGGAGAGAGATGGGTCTGTAGTTTTTGGGATCTAGCTTAGAACCCTTTTTGTGAATGGGAAGTACTTTCGCCACCTTAAACTGATCCGGAAAGATACCACATTGGAAGCATTCGTTGAACAGATAGGCCAATGGTTCTGCAAGTATATCAATGTTATCTTTGATAACTGCTATCGGAATCCCGTCATATCCACTTGAGGTTTTAGGCTTTAGGCTTTTAACTATTGTCTTAATCTCACCTGGATTAACTGGCTCGAAGGCAATATCGTTTTGTATCCTGGGGACATGGGCCTGTAGTAATCGTAAGGCTTGATCCGTCTGATCAGAGACGCCATCTGTGAAAGTGAATTTTTCAAGAAAAATTGCAGACACGTCCTCAGGAGTATTTACTATTTTTGGATTACCAATTTCGTCTTCTGCTTTTAAAAATAAATTTTCCTTTGGATGCTGCGTAAACTTATTACGATGCTTGTTTACCACCTTCCATAATTCTTTTGATGAGTCTTTCGCTTTTTCTATTTGAGTCTGCACTGCCAACCTCTTGGCGTTCCTAATAACACGATTGTAAATGTTTAGGTACTTTTTTCTGTAGCTTGCTATTGAGTCCGGTATACAATTTTTGTGGGTAGTCAGAATACGTTTCATCTTACTTGAAACTTTTATTCCTTTTGTGACCCATTTTATTTTAATTTCATTGTGCGATGATGTTTTAATTTTCGTTTTTTTAAAACTTTCCTTAAACAAATTATTAAATTTGTTGATGAAGGTATTTACGCCTATGTTGACCCACCTTTCTCGTAAAATAGCTTGGCGAAGCTTCCGTTTCCCAGCCGCGTTAAGTTTCCTAACTACTTTCCACGTTGTTTTATTATTTTTCTTGTGATTAGCATTCTCAGACTTGTTTACTGTGAAAGTACTGAAAATTCCTGCATGACCATCAGCTAGACCATTGTGGTCGACCACAAGAGATGTCACACAAGGTTCTGATAAATTGGTAAGGATATTATCAAGGCAAGATTGTGATTCGTTTCGTATAAAAGTAGCAGTTTTAATGAGATGCCTAAAACTAAAAGACGCAAGCAACGACAGAAAATCAGCAGCCCGTTTATCTTCCTTCAATAAATTGATGTTAAAATCGCCACAAATTATACATTTTTTATTGAAAAAGTGTTCCAAAAGCTGTTCAAGTTGATCCATAAAAGCATCAGCGTTAGCTTCTACTGGGTTGCGATAACAGCAAATTACGTTTACGTCATCAGTGTCACTGTCTTTAACGCCACAAATTTCAAAAAACTCGTCTCTGTATAACTTTTTACACATTAAGCATTCCTCATACTTCCTGTTTATGTCAACTAAGATTAACGAACCTCCTCTCTTCTTTTTTGTTCTGATATTAAAAGTCGCCATTATAAACCCCGCTAAACTTAATAATGGCGCTGAGAAAGCATTTAAAAAATGCTCACTGATGCAGATATAGTCCTTTCTATGTGTTTGATTATATAAATATAGTTCCAGTTCGTCTTTTTTGTTTGTGATACCACATATATTTTGATGAAAAATACCTAACTCAGTGACATAATTTCCTACGGTGTTCGTGTTTGGTGATGGTTCTTTTCTAAAAAAGGAGATCCGTTAGCAAGTTCAGTCTGACAAACTCGAGTGCCCAAGGTCATATTTGTTTTTGAGGCGTCACTAGGCATGTTGACAGTCGGGGATAGACAAAAATTACTTGAACTTATTTCTCTTGTTATTAACATTATATAATACTCTAGGTCCTCAAAAACAATTGACAATGCTATGTTGTTTATTTGCCCACTCCTTTTCCAAAACATCCTGTTTGTGTATTGCAGATTTTTACATGAGTCCAATAAAAAAGCATATTTGTGCGTCAATATGTCTGTGTACAATAAACTATTAAACAACTCGATTCTTCTATTAATAAAATTACAAAAATCTTTAACTTTGAAAGTGGGAGTGCAAATTATAACATTTGTATTTTTTATTGTCAGCAAATTATTTCTAATTAAAGCAATGACTTTCTGATAATCTGGTGTGTGTTCGAAGTCTTCATTACCCAAAAAAAGAATACAGAAGTCCTCCATGGTGAAATCCTTCAGTTTACCGTCGATTCCGTCCAGTAGCCGAGAAATCCCCCCGCGAGGATAGACATAGTGACATATGTTGTATGCTCCAAAAGTGTTTTCAGCCGTCCTAAGAACTGAATTTTTGTTGTTACTGCTGATGATACATAACTTCCGTGCCAATTGTTGGTTTGTACTTGTATTGAGTATTTTTCTTGCCATTCTTGGTTGGTGTACAAGTTTTTTTGGTGTAGATGTTGTTATAGACCGTTCAGTTTCGTTACGAAATATTATTGTATCATCAGGTCCATTTTGCATTTGTGTGGTGGCCGTGGGTTTTGTGTCAGGTCCATAACTTGACTTGTGAAAATTTTCCAAAATTTTACACACTGCGTTGGAACGCTGAGTACTTGATGTCATCGTATTACAGAGTTGGTGTATTTTTCTGTAAGCTGGGGTGCAAGACATCCTTGGTAAAATCTTTGGCGAATATAGTTTTTGCTTGATGACATCCGACGCTGTGACAGTCTTGAAGAGATCAATTTTGGTTTTATATATCTCGTTTGATTTTCTTAACTCTGAAATTTCAACAGAAAGCTTAGAAATTTCGTCATGTGCAATTTCTAGTTCGGTGCGTAAGATTCTCACTTGATTTTGTAGATCTTTCCTCAACGACGTATCTACACTTGAAATATTCGGCAGGCTCAAATTACTGCCATTTATATTACTTTCTGGATCTAACATCGTGTTTTCCGAGTAATGTAGTCTAGCTGTGTGTTTTCTGACGGTTACATTGTCAAAAGAAGAAGAATTCATCCTTAAGCTGAGGTATGTTATGCCTAAAAATTGACTAATTGTTTACACGTAACAATACAGATGAGCTAATGATACAAAGGTTAACACTTTGCACCCGCATGTAAGGCGAGTAATGTTTGCATATTGACGTCCACTGTACGTGCTAAGACCCAGGGTCGGCCTTCAACATCTAGTCGCCCCGGGGAGTCATGCCATGGGCGCCCTTTTATATTTTACGGCGCCAAGTACCCATAGTACCACCTACCTATACCTAGTACCTATAGTACCACCTCGTGCACCCTGTACACCTCGGCGCCCCACCGTCGACGGTCGCCCAACCCTAACGGTACGCGTCCACTAAAACCGATTTATCGGCCGATTTCGGATCGGAGCTGTTCGGATGACTGTCTCGGACGTTCGTCTGTATAAACTGCTTCCGACATCGGACGTTGCCGCTCTTCTTTAGTTTGACTGCAAAGCTTAAAGAGTGAGGACGCGGTTTTACAATGGACGATTTTGAAGAATTATTTCCGCTTAATGTTTTGGGAGCGATTTGTTTCGCCAAAAATAATAACGAATCCTAGTATGTCCACGACGATGATTTGTGATCCGCCGCAGAACCAGATTTACCTGGTCCATTACATCTATTATACTCTTTTCGAAATTGGTCCCTTAAGTTACTCCATTTTTTTTAATGTCTGCAACAGCTATACCCATTTCCGATGCAACTTCAGACCATAGCCGTTTTGCAATATCACGATTATTATAATTTTTGGAATGTTTGTCCCACAATGGTTGCCCATATTATATTATATATTATAGACACTACTAATTAGCTTTTCAATATCCATTGTCACTTTTCGAAAGAGAGTCACTTTATTTTAACTAAATATACACTTTATTTTAAGTAAACAAACACACAACTTTGCGGGTAGCCGGTACAATACTGGCGACAAATCCAAACAAGTTCGGATTCGGCAGTTGATCGGCCGTTTTCGGGCGTCAACGGAAGATGGCGGTTGTAGCAGTGAAGGCGCTCTCGTTCCTTTACATACGTTTGTTTCGATCGGCCGAGTTCGGACGACAACGCCCGAACATACTTCGGCCGACAACGGATTAGGTGAACGCGTACCGTAAAGCCAGTCCTGCTAAGACCTATCTTATCGTTACCTGCGGCTCCGTGTGGTAGTCCCAGTTGGCATCAGTAAACTGCAGCATGGTGGCCATCACCGGGATGTCCATGAACAGTTGTTCGCTGCCGCCTGCCTCAATTAGAAGCACCTGTGGACATTTCAAATTCTGATGACTAAGAGAAATACTCGGCCGTGTCATGCAATGGGCCCAACTCATGATCCGTACATCTATCGACCTTCACTAAGGAAGAATTTTGGCCGAAGGGAGTCAAGTTCCCTCTTAAGTTCATGATGATGAATTGCACTGCGAACAGATGGTACCAACAATTCTCTTTCATCCGCATTCGCACCATGTCGAAGGTGCAGACTAATAGAAAAAAAAATCCGGACGTGTGCGAGTCGGACTCGGCCACCGATGTGTTGTGTGTGATTTAATTAAAAATGAATAGTTTTCCGATTTTCTCTGCACTTGTAATATAAAGACGATATTACTTGCCAAATTGCATAGTTCTAGGTCCACGGAAAGTACCCTATCAATTTTGATTCCCCTGAGCGTGTCGAAATACGTTTATTGCGGCATACACGGCCGTATCTTTTATTTACTTTATTTACCTTAACTTGGAAGTTTGATTTTTTCATAGCTTCAAGGGAGTGTAGACCTGAGTCATGTCTTAATTTCAACTCTATACCTCCACGCGTTCCTGAGATAAAGAGTCTTGACAGACAGACATACGGACAACAAAGTGATTCTATAAGGGTTCCGTTTTTTCGTTTTGAAGTACGGAACCCAAAAAATGACAGCAGTTCGGATATGTGGGTCGGCCGGTGGAAAACGTCCGGTTGGCTATCTCAGATCCCGCTGGAGTCACGAATCATAAAGATCTAAACGACTATCGGTGTAACCAATAGGGAATATGCATGTGATTTAGAAATGGACAAAAAAAATCACGTGTAATCTATATTGCTTAATAAATATACACACATGATTATTTTTTCAAATTATCATGTTTCTATTGATAAAATAAATTGTTTAAAAGTACTATTTTTCAAATTCCCTCGCAAATTTCCAAAACGCAACGCTATTGGCGGAGCGAAACGTGACGTCACCGTGCAGGTCGTTAGTATGATTATTGAAAGTTATTCGCATTGTTTGGCCGCTGTTTATGATAAATAATCAGTGTTTTTTGGTAATTATTAAGTGAAAAAAGACTCGCCACAATGACTGAAGGCGGTTTTGTCAAGGCACAGTCGGATAATCTGCCTAAAATTGATGTGTTCATGATGACTAAATTTAATACATACTTCGCAAATATTTGTGACTTTACGTCCGCTGAACTAAGAGGAGTAAAAGCTGCAAGGTAAATAAGTTACAGATATTCAATAAATTTTCATATTCCTTGTTTTTATACTCGTGAGATTGGTCAATTAAATAATTATAACCTATTTTGGTGATTCAAATAGCTAGACTTTTAAACTACTTCAAATATGTGTATTTGTTTAATAAGTGGAATAAAAAACTAGTAGATATTTATCCATACTATATACTATTTTACTATACTATAACTTTATATATTATATATACTAACTTCTGCCCGCGACTCCGTCCGCGTGGAACTCATTTATATCGTAGCTCCATACAATCTTTCACCCCCACTTCATCCCTTTGGGGGATATGGGGGGAGCTACGATATAAACGAGTTCCACGCGGACGGAGTCGCGGGCAGAAGCTAGTTATATTATATATTTTATATATACTTACTTAATAATCTGAAAACCAGCGCAGAACCAGAACTCACTGGGCTCTGCATACGCTGAGATTGGGACCCTTTGCCCACCTTACTAGTTATAACATATAGTTAAGTTAATAGTTTTAGCTACTACCTACTGTTCATATTAAGTTAGATAAGTTTTACTTTTATTATTGATAAGGTGTGGCAATAAAGAATTTTTTATTTATTTTATTTTTTATTTTTTTATAATAAATTATAAATGCGAAAGTGTGTCTGTCTGTCTGTTTGTTACCTCTTCACGCTTAAACTGCTGAACCGATTTGGATGAAATTTGGTATGGAGATTAGTATAAACGAGTTCCACGCGGACGGAGTCGCGGGCAGAAGCTAGTATTATATAATCAAAGATATGTAGGTACCTATTAGGAATGTTAAATGTTGAGAACATCTTTATGGACTTGTTTTCGTCAAGGCTTATAAATAAAACAAATTTGTGTAGGTCACTCAGTAAAAAGGATTAAATTCTTTTAACTTTCTTCGATCAACAGTGCAAACAAAGAAACTTAGCTAAAACGTTTCTTGATCAAAATCAACACTCGTAGTCAGCTGTTGATCAACAAAAATCATAATATTTGTAACATTAATAACTAAAAAAATTGGGAATCAGAATAGTTTTATGAATAAGTATATAATACAATTTTGAGGTTAGGTTATTGTTTACCTATATTGTTCGCGAGTCGTAATAAAAAGATTTTAGGTACATACATATTTAATACTCACGTCGAAATGATCTTCACAACAATATAAACTACTCAAGCACGATACATATCTCTCCTCATCGCCTTACACCACTTTATCCTTATATTTGCACCTTTGGGCATATGAAAATATTTGCAGTTTTAATGTGATTTTCACACATAGGGACAATACAATATTTATAATAAGCTTTTGTGTGCTCTTCCATTACAATAAGTTGATCTTATAAGCTTTAATCACTCACATTTATTAAAAGTGTGAATCAAACACTTTGTTGTTAATTTGTTTAAGAACCGCCGTGCACTAAGCTGCACGGTGACGTCACAAATGAGCGCGCCAAAATGGTGGCGTTTTGATCGTCCGAAAATGATAGTAATTTTAATTATTTTTTTTTAGCTTATTTAATAATATTGTGAAAGTGTTATATTTTTTTCCGGTTATATAATTACTTATACAATAGATAAAAAAAAAAAAAAATGTCATGAATATTCCCTATTGTCGTCAAGTAGCGCAAAAGTCACAGATAACTTTATATTTTTTTGTTTTTTTTTTTGTCTTGCGCTACGCAACAAGGCTCATATACAAATACCTTACAGACTGACATAATACGTATCACAATATTCACACAGTTGGAATCAATCACAGTGAGGTACACCCTCTGGTAGAAATTCTGCACAAAGTGTAGCGTTTTATTTGCTCTTCAGTGATTCCGATTATGATTCAGTGACTGAATTCCGTTCTGTGTGAGACCAGCCTAATACGCTGCGCGGCTTTCGTAGTTTAGTTGAAGGGGCTACCCGAGGTTTTCATCGATTTTTGTCAAGTTTTGAATCGTATCTCCTACTTTTGCACTACAGATAGAATTATAAATCAAACGGCTATCGGTTCTTCAATCTTTTATCTCCAGTTTGGTCCACCGCATTTTTAAACAAATGAATACTTAATTTAGTATGTTTTTTTTAAACATTGTCTAAAATAACACTTATTTCGTATCTCTATTGACGTGAAAGATCTAACATATACGAAATCTACATATTTGGGTTCGTCTGTGACGTCTCTAAAAACTGGTCCAGGGTTTTCATTTTAAACCAATTAACACAAAAGTTATGGCCAGAAAACCAGTTTTTTGGCCTAAAATTGTTCAACTTTGATGCAAAATATCTCGAAAAGTCGAACTTTGAAGTAAATATGCGATACTATATTGCTTAAAACCGTTGTTGTTAACATAATAAGCTACAAAAAACATTAGAAAACTAAGGGATTCAGACCGAAGGTCATTGGCGTATGGGAGCCCCTTAAGCGTTGGCTTTATGTCGCGAATGCGCTGGCCATTTGGGCTGTGCTTAGTTATTAACTTATTAGTTGAGGGCCCGTTCGGGCCCAAACTTAAGAAGTCAGGTTGAGGAAAAAAAAGTTATATGGTAAAGTTTCTATATACTGTAGAAATAAATCAATATAGGGGTCAATCTTACACAAATCCAAATAGTCCCATAGTAAGCTCAATAAGGCTTGATTTATGGGTACTTGACGACGATATATTTAATAGATATAAATACTTAAGTAGGTGTATAGAAAACATCCAAGATTCAATAACAAATATTTACCCTAGCCGGGAATCGAACCCAGGCCTTTCAGCTTCGTAGGCAGCGTGACTATATACCCACTATTAGGCTAACCGGTCGTCTATAACTAAAATAATACATATAATAAACGGTTCTAGATTGATCTAATCGGTACCTACTCAAGCAGAGCAGGCGATCCTATTCAAGAGTTTTTAATAACTGATCGTGAAATTGCCAATTTTGTCTCCAATTCATTTTTCTATGGCAATTAGCTGTCAATAAAACTGTACTGAACGGAGCCTGTTGTGCGTCTTAGAGCAACAACTTCTTTAAATGTCTATTTCTAAGCAACGGCCGTTTGTTATATGAAAGCTTCTTATTTTCCTAGTCCAAACGAAATCTACATTTATCGGTCCGAAAATCGTCAATTTACAACAACGCAGGATTTTGTGTTGTGGTTAACCAGTTGAATAATTAGTGTAAACCCGAAAGAGCAAAACGCGAGTCCAATGTCACAGTCATTGAAAAACTTTATAGTTTCTTAAGAAACTTGTGATTCACATTCGCTAAATGGGTTGACCCTTGAGGTCTAATTAGTAATTCACTATCACGCATCTTGATACTTTGAGAACTGCCAAGGTATAGAAAGCCCGGTTTCCTTCGCTATTTTCCTTTACCCTTGATTGTGGTGACTCATATCAAGATCTTTGCATATGGTACAAGGTGGGCACCAAGAAATGGCTACTTATTTGAAATTGTGATCTGTAGATTGTATGTGTACAACGTGTTCTGAATTCAAAATTATAGTCTCTGTTTTGTAAAGCAATTTGTGCTCATTCCTATTCTGAATTCTGCAGAACAGTATTCAAGCTGATCGAATGTATCATTGAGAGTTGATTCCTCTAAAGAAAAGTTGCTGCGTTCGCGTTCAGATATTGCGATTTGTTCCCAGGTAACTTTACTAAAATATACAACATTTTTGCGCACCCTTTTTAGAAGCGCAAATATATTTCTGCAATCAATCAACATTGGCTTAACCGAACACAATTATAACGTCATTCATCTGTCAATTTTTTACCCCACCTGAATCCATGGATTAGATATGTATCTATGTATATAACCTTGTTGTGACTCCTCATCATACAAAGGTAATCCTAATGATTATGTTTATATTCGAGTGGCAAAAAATACCTACCTTGAACTTTTCGACTTCCGTGAGGCGGTTGCTGAGTACACATCCCGCTGTGCCCGCCCCGATGATGATGAAGTCGTATTCCGAATGAAGTTCCTCGGCGTCAGGGGGTTCCCCATTGTACAGGTTGCTGGTGTCTTGAAGGAGGCCCGAGATAGCCTCGAAGAATGACGGTTGTTGGGAGATCGCGCTACAGAGGAGGCATGATATGCTGAAACAAAAGGCGGAGCTGGTAAAACTGAGCCGTTCCGTGATATTTGACAGAAAATGACATGCCCCCATTTTCATGTCTGTGTATTTGTTAACAATGTTCGGTTGCCAGAGAGTTCAGTGTCTGTCAAACGCTGTTTGAATATCGGCCCTGATTTACGCCCGCCGCCCACAACACACTTCAGACCCTTTCCCGTAGTCGCCTCTTTCGACACCTACGGGACGAAAAGGGGTGCTATTCTCACCGAACAATAGAGTTGACGCCACGGCACTAAACGATCATCTCAGCCCTACCCATGGGTTAGAATAAACGATTAAGGGTAGAGTTCATTATAACACATAAGATTTCCTACCTCAAGTATATGCTCCAGTGGTTCTTCATTTCTCTGTACGCGCACCTGTCACGGCAAAGGTAATAATTTGACTGATCGATTAACAGTAGTGCACAATATTGAATCAATTCTCGTTTGTCAACATTATCACCTAAACCTCTGGAAAATTAACGCAAATCATTGGCCATTACTTATGTGGTTTGTCATTACTGTCATTAGGTCAGTGATTTGCCGGACGTAACTTTAGTTTGTATTGATTAGGATTTTGTGTTTATACTCATTTGGATTAGGTGGATGATTAGTTGATATAAGACACTGTCATTAACGATGTTCTAGAACATATTTATTTTGTATCCAAATGCAGTGCGGTATCGGCACTGACCACCTTACATAGTTGAACGAGCAAACGAAGTTCTCCATTTCGGCTTGGGCAAAAATTCTTTCGTGTCCGGATGCTCCGCTGTCCCGCTGTCCAGCTGTTCTTCTCTACAGACGCATTTCTCAACCGATTCTCGTGAAATTTTGTGAACAGGTTCGATAATTATATAGTTTTTTCTTGTCTATTCAGTAGTTGAAAAAATACTGACCCGCAAGTTCTTCAGCTCACAGAGCCACTCGTTGTCACATTGGGCATCGTTTCAGTAAGTTTGTTGCATTTCCTCACTAGTTTTGAAACAGACTGTGCGGTAAAGAAACAGGAGCGGTACGTGTTCTATATTCCTTACTGTTAGAGAGACACGACGGAGAAGCCAGCTGTAAAACAAACATGACAATCGAGCTTGAAAATTTACCTGAAAGTATAGCAAGAGTACAGTTTGTTGTCATTCTTCAAACGTGCTCGTCGGTTTGCTCGTAAGTCGTAGGGCATTTGATCTTTCTTTTTTTAGAATTTCTTTGATTTGACCGGTAAAGGTTAACTTTCATCCACTTTTCCAGCATTCACACTTTTTGTAAATCTTCTTTCATTTATCTTCTCTAAACAGTGGCGTGCGTACCATATAGGCAAATAGGCAGTGCCTACCTTGCAAAATAACTCTACCACATATATTTTTCTTCTCTATGATGATACTATACTCAATAGTTTTTAAAACAATCTACTTCTTTACATTACGGGACGCGCTGCAATTTAAATTTACGCGCGAACCAGTCTCGCTCACCGCACGCAGGTCAGGCTTGAGGCTAGGCACCGCGAACGGCGCCTAAGCCACGGCACACACTCTCACAGTGCGCTTGTGTAAATATCGTCCGTGAACTATGTACGGATTTGCTCAGTGCAAGCCAAGATATAGAATTTGTAGAGCAAGGCTGGTAGTGGTAGAGTTACGCCGTGTGGAGTAGGCAGCTTGGCGCTAATTGCGATCTGATATCTTTTTCACGCTGAAAGCTGTATGAGCTACGGAGTCTTGGCATCACTTTACATGTAATGTTTTTAGTGGGATCTCATTCCTTTTTGTAAGGCAATTTCTAAAGAAGTGAATGAGAAAACCCATACATTCTACCATCCCCTAATTTAAAGGGTATTATATTATTTATAACAAGGAGTCCCTACATAAATTTTCAAACCCCTAGCATCAAAATTTGCGGAAGTCTCATACAAACTTTCACCCCCTAGTTTAAGGGGTTGCTGGGGTAAAAAAATCAATTTTTAAGATTTTTTCGTTGTTTGTATACTATTACTAGCTTACATACCAAATTTCACCTTTCTAGGACTTCAGGAAGAACCTTAAGAAAATTGATGATCATCAGTGAGTCAGTGACGAAATCGGGGTATTTTAGATATCAATAAAATCTAAAATATAAGAGCTATGCAATTGAAACTTTATAGTTTTAATAAATCAACCACTAACATCATATCCCGAAAATTTTGTTTATCTGGTATAATCCGAACCCAAGTTAAGAAGGTTCAAAAATACGACGAAGTGCTTCGAGAAAAGGTAGGTAGTGCCCTTGCGCTTCGCTTGGCTCGTCTTGGCGGGGGCACTCCCGTGCCCCCAGATTAAACCTTAAATATGTGTTTTAGCTGGGACCGGTGTATACGTAGTGTTTGCGGAAGTTAACTTTCGGTGCATTTAGCAAGATATTGTTCGATAATAAGGTAGTTAATATAGGTAGGTGTATGCCACAGTTGCAATTAGCTCTAACTCGGGGTAATATTACTCGTCAATTTCATGTATAGTATCACTAACGCAACGCTCGCTGACGGAGAGTCACTTTGTCGAAAGTCGAAATAGCCTAAGGCTTGGTAAGTGCTAACATTGTTTTACACGTGCACTGCACACAACTTGTTCGTCTCTACATAGGTGACATAGGTCTCCTCAAAAAATAAATGCCTACCCTAACTAAAAACCCTGTGCACGCCACTGTCTCTAAATGATAAAAACATCTTAGTATCCTTCTAATTTTTCACCTTATTTCCCGATACTCCGCGCTCTCTGTCTCTTATCTTATCATATCTCTCAATGTGACCATGCACATACTTAGCAACGCTCTTATTCCTACTGGATTCGCTTGATTTTGATGCTTCTTCTGCTACTCCCAACTTTCGCTACCATACATAACTATAAGCACTAACACTCCTCTATGCACAGCCATTTTATTATTATTGTTGATTTGTGGGCCTTAAGTGTAGCAGCCCCTTTTTTTTGAGTTCACCGTTGAGGCCCGTTGCCTCCAGGATATTCCAGATTCTTTGGGCGGTTACGCAATACGTTATAACATACGAGGGTGGATCAAAAAGTACCGGTGTTAGAAATTAAGACGCATATATTTTTACATCTCTCATACTCTGAAAGTAGGTAATTGTTTATCTAAACAGCGGGTTGAAAGTGAGGCATGTCGCCCCTAGGGCTGAAAAACAATAAAAAATAAAAAAAGCATGGCAGAAACCTGTACAGCCACAGTTTCAGAAAATTGTAGGTACTGATTTTGAAACTTGTTGACAATCATGCGTTATTTTTTAAATAATGATAATAAATTAATTATTGTATGACTATTATTGCTATTTGAAGACTATTGAATATTTTTTAAGTGTTCGTAGTTCAATGTACCCGCTTCAGAACAGCGTCCTAAAGTCATAAAAAAATAACAATTGCAAAAACCTATACTGCCACACTTCTATAAAATTGTGTTGATTTTAGAAGCTTGTTGATAATTACGATGGTTTCATCATAATTGAATTGAATTAAACAATTAATAATGTAATTTTACATCCAAACAACAATTAAAATATTTTTTTCGATATAACCTCTTCATCTTCTTCTTCTTCCCTTCTTCTAGTTCACTAGTAATAATAGGAAATAACTCACACCTGTAAACAATTATATAGAATATATGTAAATTGAGCGCGACGCGCCAACAAACTGGTCACTCCAGTTTGGCGCATTTATTGTACTGTTTTGTAATTGTTTATATGAATAAATTATTAAATAATAATAAAAAAAGCGCTTCCAGGAAATGGTCCATACACTAACATTATTAAAATCTGTCAACAGTTCCCGCCCAAATGGCCCATACACAAACGCTTTTAAAATGGGTTCTATAGGATCTGACTGATTTAGAAAATATTTAAGTTTTTGGCTTTCAATTCATTTCCTCGTATTCGAAATGAAAAGTAGAGTGTTTAACTCGGGGAAGGCCACCCATTTCAGCCTCGAACTATTGGCGCTAAAATATATCGCCCGCAATGGGTGGCTCTCAACCCTCGGTTAACAATCTACTATTTAAACAAAATATTTTATTTTTCAACATAATCTCCTTCTAGGTCCTTACACTTTTCCCGTCGTTTCGGCCACTTCTTAACCCCTATAGGATTTGTCAAACTCTTCAAAATACGCTTCTGTCTCAGCTATAACCTCCTCGTTTGACCTGAATTTCATTCCCCCGAGCCATGTTTTCATATCGGGGAACAGTCACAGGGAGCCAGATCCGGTGAGTAAGGCAGGTGTGGCAGCAATTCGTAACGTAGTTGGGTTAATTTGGCAGTGACAATTTTGGATGAATGTGCTGGTGCGTTGTCATGATGGAACAACACCTTCTTTGCCAAATGGGGCCCTGTCTCCTTTTTTTATCAAACTGGTCCTATAACTCACTGTGCGGCCTTGTGATAGTTTTCCCTTTTTGTAAGAAATCTATACGGATTATTCCCTTACTATCCCACGGCCATGACTTTTCCGGCTGATGGGACCGTTTTCGCCTTCTTTCGGGCAGATTCGTTAGAAAAAATCTATTGTTTAGACTGCCGCTTGGTCTCAGGTGTATTATAATGGATCCAGGTTTTATCAACAGTAATCAATCGCGGCACCCATCGGGCGGACACTTTTTTCATATTTAATTTATCGTGTATCATATTAATTCCTATTCCGTACGGTACGACACCCCTACAGCCTCTGCTAATTCACGCATTTTGGTACGTCAATCGGTGACCATTATGTTTTTTACCTTTTGCACGACTTCTTCGGTAACCACGTCTGCCGGGCGCCCTGGGCGGTTCTCGTCGAAAACAGATGTACGACCTCGTTTAAATTCATCAAACTTTGTCGCGGTTGTCATAGACGGCGAATGACCTCCGTAGACAGCATCTAACTCAACTGTTATTTTTTAGCATGTTTTTCCACCCAAAAATAAGAATTACGGAACGATATTGCTCTTTCTCCATTTTGTACGAAAAACAAAACAAGTACTACAAAATTTGCCACCAGGAAAAAACTGAACCGTAGAGTATAAATTTTCAGTTTTAATTTTTTTATTTGATAAGGTCAATACTACACGACGGTAATTCCAACTTACCTAATCAAATACGGGTACTTGATCTACCCTCGTAAGCTAGAACAATGGACCTTGCATACGGTCTTCCTAATACCAGTCAGTCGAGGTGGCCAGATGATTTTTAGGATTGCGTCATTAGTTGTAACTTAGACGAAACTGGAATACCTACTTAATTAAAGTGACCAGTTGTTACTGTGGTTTAAACTATATTAAAGTGGTCAGGCGATTCACTATGTGGCTATATGTATTTAGTATATTATATACCTATACATGCAGTCACGTGACTTAGAAGTACCGTAATAATTCAAAAACGAATTACTTTAGTTATAGTATCGTTATTCTAAACTGGCGACCGATGTGATAATACTGTCTGCATGATTTTAAGGATCGTTTCTCACTTATTTTGTATTCCAAGACGTCAGTTTGTTTTGCAGACACTCTAGTTAGTACCTATAGTTCTAATATAAGTTTATCGGTTTTTTGTAGCAAAGAAATTGTCTCGCTGTGACATTTTTAATGTAGTGAATGGTGGTCAAAACTTGAATAAAAAGCAGAAAAATGGTAACACATATATTTATAAACAATGGTACACGTAAAACAATTACACACTATTTACATTCCCAATTAGATAAACTATTTTGATTACAATTATAGGTACATGTTTGTTATTAATGATTACTATCGAATAATTCGTTTGACGTACGCCATGACGTCACACTGGCAAGGAGAGGGAAAACCGGGTAATCAATTAGGCGTGGAATATTATTATACCGGTAAGTTTATTGCGATGCTAAGTTTTTGTGCAGTGACTCATACATTTTCTTTCCACATCTTATATGATGAGAAATGGTTTAAACTTTAAAAGGTGTTTATATCAGCCGAGAGGCGGATCTCGAATTTAAGTTTTTTGCATAGACGGTCCTCGTAAAGTAAAGTTCTGTCAGACCAATCCCTTCCGCTCCGGTCCGGTATTTTTCCGTCAGACTAGTCTTTAGAGTCTTACATGCATCCGGACTATTCCGGACCACCTACCCCTCCCACCCCGCGACTCTTGAGTCCATGGGAAGGGATACTGGATACATATAGTCAGAGCCTTGAGGAATCATTTTGGGATAGCTTTCCATCCAAACGTTTTTCAGACTACAAAAAAGACAAACAATATTGGTATTGTTTTATGGAGTCAGTCCTTACAAATTTCTACCCAAACACGTGCCTAAAACCCGGTATACGCATGTTCGAGCTAAACGGCTGCCTGGCATCGTTTTGACACCAGCCCCCGCATAGTGGCAATGACACCCATTCCGTGGGGCCATTTTGCGGCGATACTTAGACTTCTATGGTTGTTTCGTTCGCTGAGTCAATCGCGTTATTTGATTCCCACTTTTGACGTATATTTTCTTCTAAATGTAATAATGAGTGATGATTGGATTTTGCACTGAACGAACGATGTTTTCCTTTAATTATGCTGTAATGTGATGATTACTTGTATTAGCGTGCATCTTGCAGTACCTATATCAAGTATGAATTTTGGCATTAAAGCTTAAGCACTACTTACAACTATAACTATTTAACTCTAGCAGCTTATGGCACTATTTTACTCATTGTTCACCTTCTTGGAATGTCAACTACCGAAATACTTAAGGGAAACTTTTTATACAGGCCAGGTGAAATTTAACCTTAAGTCAATACAAATAGAAAATAAATATCGGGGGAGAATCTTTCACAAATCGATCTAGTCCGAAATTAAGCAAAGATTGTATAGTCGGCGTATTCCAAGACTTTTGTGTCGAATAAAAAGGTTTCTTGTGTCGAACGATACACCTGTTTATCCGGGCCGCGAAATAAAAAAAAATACACATTGAATTTTTTGCTCTCGAGTTTTTGTATGTGTAATAATGATAATGGGGACTCCAGATTTTCTTTGTTCGTAGTTTTTAAATAATAATTATGCGGATTTTTGTTAGTACGATATCTCATCTTTTGTATTACAATACAGGAATGATAAATTATAATGTTTTTGCTTCAGTAAAGCTTTTCAAACGATGTGACATCCAAGATCTTACAAGCAGTATCGTTGAACGGTTAAGTGGATATTCGTCCTTTGCGAGGTGCATTTCAATCAGCGCATTATTTTGTATTGTATTCCATATTTTTTTTACATAGAGGAAAAACTAGTTTCTTAAGTGTGGTACAGTCGAGTTCTCCAATATTTATACAAACAACCTTTCCAAAATATCTACACATGCGTCTCATGTCAGTAACAATAAAGTCTCTGTATAGATAACTTTAGAAGGTTGTCTGTGGAGATATTCTTATGTTAGAACTAGACTGTACTTAAAAAGTACTACAGCGAAAAAAAAGACAGGCCTTTAGTCTTTCTTTGTCACGACGGCAATTTAAGGGTGAAGATTGCAGTTTACTTCGTGTAGTTATTTAAAAATCTTGAAAATAACAAAATGAGCACGAAACCTTTCATCTGCGTTTGCTTAGGATCCTACCCACATTTTTAGTCACCTTTTTGCATTTATTTAAGACATAATTTATTTACTAGAATGCGGCGCGACGGAGCTGCCGAGGCTTGATCCCACTATTTTGTTAACCCATCAGAGACGAAAGGTTAAAAAGGAATCGTAACGTAAACGTAAATGGGATCAGAAATGCGATAAATCGTACTGGGCATACCAGTATCACTGTCAATCCACTTAACTATCAATCCAATCAACCTAGATGAGAGTTTATTCCTAGATTAGTCCATGCTTGTCATTTAATCTAATTAATTTAAAGGTTTTGGTAACCTAAAAGCAGTGGAGAGGCTTTATTTGACACTCTTTGTGAAATTTTGATGATGTTACATATCATTAGTTACTAAAAAATTGCACACCTAAAATACTATCATTACTTTTTGGTTTCACAAGTACCTACATAGTAACATGTGTCAGTTTGTGAGTACTTGTTCGTGACCAGCTAAAGTCAAAGAAGAAATTGTACTGTCAAATAGCAATTTGAGTGATGATATTCAATTGACTATCAAAGCACCACCACAACACTAAATATCTAGTGAAGTTGCTATTTTAATAGTCCTTTTTGCTTGCCATCTACTCTACATTCTGCCAGTAATAAAACTACGCTTAAACTATTCATTTAAATATTAAGAATAACAATAAGACAGAGGAAGCGCCCATGAGGAATATTTATAATAGAAGAAACGTATTTACATAATTTACAACCGTAGTCAAACTACTCAACTCAAAATGTAAACACTTATAAATGTTTGTCTATTTTAAATAGTATCTAAAATTGGCATTTTGTATCTAATTATGTCTATTGGTAACTTGACATTTTTAGCCTACATATAAAATAATGTCATCGATTCTTACTAAGCCAGTCTTGCTTTATCAAATCTGCACCTTTTTCTCCTATCATGATGACGGCGGCGTTGGTGTTGCCACTCACAATAGTCGGCATAACACTTGCGTCTATAACCCTTAGACCTTCTACACCGTACACCCTTAATCTAGGGTCTACCACCGCATCAGGGTCCCAAGAAGGCCCCATCTTAGCCGTCCCCGACTGATGATATATCGTCATAGAAATATGCCTGACTTGGCACTCAATATATTCGTCAGACATGTATTTAAAGTGTTTACAAGTCGGCAGCGGTTTCATGTACAACCTGTTACCAAACTGCTTGAAAGGCGACGCTTCTGCCACTTGCAGGGCTATTTTTATTCCCTCTACAAGCCTGGCTACGTCTAATGGATCCTCGTGGTATCGAGGGTTCATTATCGGGTAGTGGAAGGGATTGGAACTTCTCAAACGCACGTAGCCTCGCGTATTCGGCCTTAGCAGCAAAGGCATGATCGTCCAAGCATCCTTATTCGCTATAGGTTTGTAGACTGTATTGTATATTTCATCCGTAAGCCCTAGAATCTTTCGCACTACCTGGCCATTATCAGACGAGAAAGACGCTGGCGCCATGTGAAACTGAATGTCAGGCCACAGTCCAGAACTGTTTGCGTACTTCGTGTTCACGAAAGCGATTCCCTCCAAGCCTCCCAATGTCGTCATGGGTCCTCTCTCATTGACGACGTAGTTCATAGTGACGGGGAAAGCTTGGAAGCGATTCTGGACGATTGCAACAGGTTTGTCGACTAGAAATGTTAGTCCTCCAACACCGACATGGTCTTGGAGATTCTCGCCGACCGGCAAGTCCTTCAGGAGCTTGACACCGACGTCTTTTAAATGTTCTTTGGGGCCTATGCCTGAAAGCATAAGGAGTTGAGGACTGTTGATGGCTCCAGCGGATAGTATTACTTCTTTTCTCGCGTAGACAACTCTTCTCATCCCGTGTTTGATGTACTCGACTCCGTACGCCTTCATCGTGACAGGGTGGATCAGAATCCTTGTGGCTTGGGAGTTTAAGGAGATATCTAAGTTTCTTCGAGTTCTCACAGGTCGCAGGAACGCTTTGGCGGTACTGCAGCGCGAGCCGCGACGTATTGTGCCTTGAGCGATCATGAAACCAGTCTGTATTTCTCCATTGATATCCCTGTTTTCATACCCAATTTCGACTCCAGCTTCAACGAAGGCAGCGACTAAAGGAGTCCTCCATGGTGCCTCTTGGACGGTGAGGTACCCTCCCCGCCCGTGATATGGACTTTTTGCTAAATAAGGATTCCTATTGTCTTCGGACTTGATGAAGTATTTCAAGACGTCCCGGTAACCCCAGCCGGGGTTACCGAATTGTTCCCACTGGTCGAAGTCGTACCGGTTGCCTCGTACGTAGATCATGTAGTTGAGAACACTCGATCCACCAAGCACCTGAAATAAAAACATTACAGTTAAGTTTTGTGTTTCACGCCATCTATCGACGAGTCTCCAAACTAGCATGTAAGAATCGAATAAGAGTTTACAACAACCACGCAAGTAGTTGGTCGTAGCGCTCATAACAAACCGTGGTGTACGACAGCGCCGAGAGAGGGCGGCGGTTAGTCATAACAAGATGCTGCTTTCGTTCGTGAAGGCTTAGTTTTCGTTGATGTCTTTTACTTGAACAAAATGGAAAAAGATTTTAGATGAATAGATGAAGTAGAGGTGAGTGTAGTACTGAATCGTACTTTATATCTACAATATGAGATGTTAAATAGTATTATACATTGTATAGTGCATTGACGCGGCGCAATAGGGGTGTAGACACTAAATAAAATCATCAATAATGTCATATTTCCTCGAAAAAGGATTAAAAATAAATAAATAAATAAATATTAGGGGACAATCTTACACAAATCGATCTAGTCCCATAGTAAGCTCAATAAGGCTTGTGTTATGGGTACTAGACGACGATATATATAATAGATAGAAATACTTAAATACATAGAAAACATCCATGACTCAGAAACAAATATTCATGCTCATCACACAAATATTAGCCCTTACCGGGATTCGAACCCAGGACCTTCAGCTTTGTAGGCAGCGTCACTACCCACTACTAACCGGTCGTCAAAAATGTAGTTAAATGGAGAAAAAATCAACGCAAGAGGTTAAATAATCACAAAGTTTTAATGCCCAAAGTTTTAAGAAGATGTTCTGTCCCTTTTTCGCAAAACGCAACTTCATATGAAACGATGACGCTTGTAGTCTGTGACGTCACTAATAGACGGCAACGTGACGCGGCCTGCCGCGCGCGCGGCTCGCTCTGCGGCAGCCTCGCATGTTGTAACGTCACACACTGTTTGCGTTTTATCTCTCTAACAAGCAATATTAAAACGGTTGTAGCTTCGTAATTCTTTGAGATATCTGAATGGGATTTTCGTCACTAGGCATATTTTTTTTTGCCTTTTTTATTTTGGAGTACCTAATAATAATTTTCGAGTCTACACCCGTATTGGGCTAATCTGTCCGTGGAGACATACCGTGCAGTCGCTCCCTATCCAGAAGGCAGAAACCTTTGCAGCTGAACTCCCTCGATATGGTCAAGTATACCTTTCCCCTGGGCCAGCTGCAGCGGCGCTTCTTGAAGCCGAGGCAGGCGTGCGCCGTCGGCTCGGTCTTGTACTGCCAGTCCAGCTTGGTGAGCTGGAGATAGCCCGCCAGGGAGGGCACGTCTGTGATCTCGTTCTCGTCGGGACCTGGAATGGAAGGTTCGAATACATACAGTTTTCGCACATCTACACTAATATTATAAAGAGGAAAGATTTGATTGTTTGTTTGTATTGAATAGGCTCCGTAACTTCTGGACCGATTTGAAAAATCCTTATACCATTATGAAAAAAATGAAAATGAAAATGAAAATATCTTTATTGAGACAAAAAAAGCAGTAACATAAATATAGTTGTATAGCGGGCCCCAAACTAGGCTGGGCCTGTATCTTGGGCGCCCTGCGAGTTGGTAATCTTTACAAAAACGAGTTACAGTGTACATAGTACTTTAAAAGGACATTAATAATCATACAAGTAGAAAAAGAAGAAAGGAAAAGTAACAATTGAAAATACTTAATCATTGATTCAAAAGCTCAGGTGATGAAATTATGACGTGAGTGTGTATAGGTGACTGTTGTAAGAGAGTGTTTTTGTTTGAGTGCGTGCGTGCGCGTGTGTGTGCGTGTGTGTGTGTGTGTGTGTGTGTGTGTATGTGTATGTGTGTGTGTGTGTGTGTGTGTGTGTGTTAACCTACGTACATGGAGAGAGCAAGTTCTCCGTTTCTGAGTATGTTAGCGTCTTCAGCCATTTCCCAACCGATCTCTTTACACGGAGATGTCCCCATTGTTTTATGTCCACGTTCTTGCTTACCACATTGTAAATATAGGGGTGCGCAAAGAAGGGGGAGCGCTTTGCAAATACCGATCTAACGGCCGGGAGAGGTACACGATAAACTCTTTTCTTTAATAAATGCTCATGTAGTTGAGATTTATAGATGAGGTTATGGGTGCGACCAACTGCCTTCACAATGTACAACTGCCTGACCGTCAGAAGTCCTGTTTCTTTATACAATGAAGTAGTAGGATAACGAAAAGGCTTCTTTAACATGACCTTAATTACGCCGCGTTGGGCGCGCTCGAGATCCAGTAGGTATGTCTTGCATGCACTGCCCCAGACTATTAGAAGCCGTCATTCTCCCTGATGAACATAGGCTACTTTTTACCACGGGAAAATGCTTCATTCCTACGGGAAAACGGGTAATCCGTGCGAAGCCGGGCCGGGCAGCTAGTCCATACTAATATTATAAATGCGAAAGTGTATGTGTGTGTTTGTTTGTATGTTTGTCCGTCTTTCACGGCAAAACGGAGCGACGAATTGACGTGACTTTTTAAGTGGAGATAGTTGAAGGGATGGAGAGTAACATAGGATAGTTTTTATCCCCGTAATCATCCCCTCAGGGGGTGAAATGGGGGGGTAAAAGTTTGTATGGAGCTGCGATATAAACGAGTCCCACGCGGACGGAGTCGCGGGCAGAAGCTAGTAATAAATAATAGTTCTCAAGTTTTGTAGATAGAGAACGTTCTGTTTGTAAGGGAGGCAAGTTAAACTATCTCTCTCTAATGAGTGAGATAGTTTAACTCGCCTCCCCCAGTTAGCGCACTAAATTTAGTCAGGTCTATCAGTAATCAGTAATCTTTACAGTACATGTATGTATGGGTACAGTAGTTGCTGAAACTTAAATGTTCTGCCATGAAACCCTGCAGGGCACTGCAACATGCGTTTCATAAATGAGTACAGTCGCCATCAGATATATCGGAGCGGCCAAAGTGCTCACAAATATCTCAACAAGTCTCTATTGTCGAGGCATTAGAGACGCGTTGAGATATTTGTGAGCACCTTGGACGCTCCGATTTTCTGATGGCGACTGTAAATAAATTTGCTTACAAGTATAAATAAATCATTGTGGATGTTATAATAAATTACTTACACTTTCTATTAAAACTAAAACTAGAAAATAAGATAACAGCATAGAAAACCAAGATAGAAAATGAAATATAAAAATATTTTTTATGACCGGCTCCCACCTGGTCCAAAGGCGCCATAAATACTGGCTGCATTGCCCCGCTGAACTGCCACCGATATTTGTTGGACTTTCTATTTAACTTCTAACACAATGTTTTTAACTACCTTAAATTATTTTTATATTTCGTTAGCATAATAACAAAGAGTTAATCTCTATCACAAAATAGCTATAAGAAATATTTTTATGCTCAAATTTCACCCTTCTTTTATAATAATATTTTGATTTTATTCATGTAACTATTTAATTAGCTTTTAAATAACTCTTTAAAGACCGCTTTACGTGCAGCACGTTATTTATCTAAGAAAACCGATGTTTTATGGCTAGAAAACTCAAATCCTGCCATCCTACTATATTGCATAGCACGCGCTCTTTCGGTTGTCGAGTTTTGCAAGACATTGAGAATGATAACGCCAACATCAATCATTTCCAACGAATAATAAGTTTCAAATTACTGCAGGTATTTACCCAAGCGCCTTAAAGATATGTTTATGACATTTACATAAGACAACGGCGACCACATAACGACTATTATAAATACGGTCTTTATACGCACTTTTTAGCTTTCTAAGTACACACTTTTTTTCCTTTAACGCACAAACGCCCGAAAATATTGGATCAAGTTTTGAACCTTGGGAATGTATCTCAGTGTGAGTGTTACTTTTAAAAGGAATTCCTTTTAGGTATCAAAACAAGTGTTAAGTAAATTGAAAGCTTTAATACTACCGGACCGTGCTTCCGTGTAGGCAATAAAATCAAATTAAAGCCTGCTTTCAGGGTTATTTGCGATTACTTATATCGTAAGTACTTACCCACGTTACCTTTTAAGGTATTTTTAAACTTGTTCAAAGCGTAATGTTTAATTAATTATCTTGATTTAATTATCAATTGGGTAACTGATCGCTGTTCCTGTTTACATTAACTTTTAATGTAAATCACGTGAACCTATTATGATAAGTCCCTGGAAAAGAGAAAATATTAGGCTTGTGTAGTACATGTAAAGAGACCTAATTCCCGACACTGTACTAGACCGAACTATTCCGCAACGGTTCTACTCTTTAGTTCGTTTAGTTCACCCGGAGCGAGAACCGAGCGGAAGATCGAGCAGTGACACTGACAGCAAAACGATGCGATCCGAATGAATGACCGAGCGACCGAACGTGTCCGAATGGCACTCGGCGTGCGCGAGCGACAAGGAACGAAAACTGTGTGAATGGAATTAGTGTACTAGTGAACTAAAAGACCGAACTAGTACATTTGAGCGATTGTACTAGTTTGGAGCGATCCGCTCAGTGACCGATCGCGCACAAGCCTAGAAAATATAGAGAAAACGAATTTTCCCAGCAATGCGACCTATCTAGATAGATTTTTCGCCCCAGACAACCCCATAATTACAAATATATATATTTACAAATATTGCTCGTTTAATAGTATATTATGATATGACCAAAGCACAATGAAAAATTAAAACGGGTTTACTAACTCAGAGAGAGAGGTTGTATCAGGATTCAAGATCCAGTTTGCTTCAATGGTTCAGACAAAGTGATGAAGACAGCACAATGTTCATACCTGATATTTAAAATTCAGCGAAGTGCGTTTGGCGCTTTGTAACTTATACGAGGACACAGGCACAAACGAATCGTTTTACGTGTTATATTAAGAGTACACAGGATGTTAACGGGGTCATGATCCGGAATGACAAAAAGCGAATAAGATGATCATACTGAACAACCTTTCCCATGGGACCAACCACGAAATCGCAAAAAAAAAGAGCCAATTAAGAGTTAACTGTGAGTTAACTGCGATTTAATTGAGAGTTAATGTATGGAATACCTGGTTTTTTTTTGCGATTTCGTGGTTGGTCCCATGGGAAAGGTTGTTCAGTATGATCATCTTATTCGCTTTTTGTCATTCCGGATCATGACCCCGTTAACATCCTGTATATGTACAGGACGTTTCACTATGTAAGCCATAAACTTCTTCTATTGATACCACTGATGATTTGATTGCATTTTAAGAAGTGAGAACCAAAGAGCAATGAAGATTTTGTTCAATAATAGAGAACCTTAAACTTAAGTCTTACCAGATTCCAATAAAAGTGTGTTCCATTGCTTGGCTTCGGACAGCCTATTCGCGACCACCGCCCCCGCCGAACCACCTCCGACGACTATAAAGTCGTACTCCTTCCTCGGCTCTTTGTCTATGACCCTCGATTCTGGATCATGTGAGTTGTAGTTGTGATACGTCAGCGCTCCCAGCAACAGTGGAATCAACCAGAGACCTGTTACGCTCACCGTCTTCAACGCTGTAGAAGCTAAGAGCACTTGGACACCCATTTTGATTATAGTTCACTTATTTTCTTTTTTGAATTCGTGCGGCCAGAATCTTAGTAGTGTTTTTATTTTAGAATTCTCTTCTAGCCGCCTAATTACCCTTTTTGGTGAGATTGTGTTGCCTGTATCTTATAAGTATTCAGACTTGAGAATTATTTTCTCACTCCCCAATTGTTTTTTGACCAGTTTCCGTTGCGACTATGTTAGAAGTATTTTGATTTTTGAATTACTTTTTGGGCGCTCAGTTGTTTTCCTTTTTTTGATCAGTATACGTTGTCTCCTAGAACTAGTTTGATTTTAGAATTCTTAATTTATTTCTGGCCAGTGTGTGCAGCCAGTATCCAAGTAGTTGGTGATGAAGTCACATGTGCTATAGTTTTGGTCGGTCGACTAGTGTTCCTGTCCGGGGCTTGTCTGGAGGTTTGCTCCTTCTCATTGGCTTGCAGCTCGTTGGTCGGCCGGGAACGACCATGTTAGATCTCATCGAGATGCTGACTGTTGGTGCTGCTCCTTTCTCGAACCTGCAATGTGATGAGATACTGGTTATTAATTTGCGTATCATAGTAATCGTTTACACACTGGGTACAGGACTTTACAATTATTTAAGCAAATAATTCTTACGATAATGTATTAACAGTTAATACATTATAGTATTCGTTAAGGGCGTTTTAAGAAGTTACTGTCCAGATCGCATGATAGGTTTTATGGTCATGTTTTCCGTGACGTTTTGGCGCAACTTGACCATAAAACCTATCGTGATGACCTAACCCAACTTGACCATGAAACCTAGCTGACCTAATATGGGTTATCATCATTGGAAACGTTGTTTTGTTGTTACCTATTTAAAAGTATTATATTTGCACCATGATTGATTGATTTGACTTGTAAGCCGTACGATAAAAAAAACCGCAAAGCGATGTAGGTACAGATTAGCCGTTTGGCACGCGCATACTAGAGGTCAAAACAAAATTTTTGACCCGCAGTTCTTAAAAAAAAATCCCTTAGGCGGGGAGTGCCGAGACATTTTATTTTTTGTATGGAAAAAAAATCTTTTCAGAAACCTATCGTGTGTAGTATCATATGAAAGGGCTTTTTGAGGCGATTCTAAAAATATACCACAACATTACATTTCAGCTATTTTTTTAAATTATAACAAAAATAATTTTCGAAACATACCAAGTTTGGGCTCCTCCAGACACGATATGGCTGATTTATTTAAATACAAAATACTACAAAAGATACGTGATACTTACCCTCATATCTAACCTCAAAAAAGCAATTTTAAAAATAATTTCACTAAGTATTTTTTTTTAGTTTTTCAATATTACAAAGTGACACAGTTCTAATTTAATCCCTATTTTACGTGACATGGAACTGTAGTGCCGATACGGTAGGTACATATTAATCATAAAATTATACGAAGTATTCATATATCCAACGGGAAATACCTCTTTAACCCTTTAACTGCGCCTTTTCATCAGTTGGTATTGTCTGTTTAGTTTTTGACACAAAATATCAAGTGGACTGCTTCAGATATATCGCATCTGAAGCAGTCCCGACAATTTGTTTTTGTACAGTATATCAAAAATGATACGTTATATTCTGATATATAACCCCAAGAAAGCAATTTTGAAAATAATTTTAATAAATTTTTATTTTTTTACTTTTTACGTGTATAATTTTTCAATATTACAAAAAATTTAAAAAAAAAACTTTTTATTGTTAAAATTGCTTTTTTGAGGTTAGATATGAGGAAATCACGTATCATTTGTGGTATTTTGTATAAAAAAAACAACCATATCGTGTCTGGAGGAGCTCGAACTTGGTATGTTCCAAAAATTATTTTTGTTTTAATAAAAAAAAAATGGCTGAAATGTAATGATGTGGTATATTTTTAGAATAGCCTCAAAAAGCCTTTCCATGTGATACTACACACGATAGGTTTCTAAAAAAAATCTAATAAAATGTCTCAGCACTCCCCCCCTAAGGGGAATTTTTTTAGGAACTGCGGGTCAAACATTTTGTTTTGACCTCTAGTATGCGTGTGCCAAATGGCTAAACTGTACATCGATTTGCGGTTTTTCTTTGAAATTGGGCTTGTACGGCTACCACCATTGGTTAATAACCTAGACACACGTTTTGTTGAAATATTGTGTATTCTAAATTCTAGACTAACCAAAAAGTTACCCTAAGCCTCTGTTTACATCTTCCTTTATGACCAATCTTTAGCATTACATAAGTTTGTCGAATGAAATTGATAGTGACATAAATTTATCTATTGTACGAACTAATCCTAAATTGTCGTGCATCGTTACCTGTCGCAACTGTATTAATAAAACATTTTGCTGGCTTCAATGGACGATTACAATGTCAATTTTGTATTGTTGCTCAAGATAATAGTATAATTTGTCTTTTGCAGGTAAGGAAACCATTCAACCGCGAACAAAGCTTACGCCGTTTTAAAGTAAGTGGTTTTGTGGAAGGAAATTGACAACTTATTCACCTGACAGTTATTTAATAAGCTTCTTTGTTAACTGCTTGTCATCTTGCTTAAGTTCGGTTCAGTTTAAAACGAGTATAAAACATATATGTATGTTATTCTGATATACAAAAACGATCATGTTTATCATTATCAAAATGATGATAAATAGGAGGAATATAGAAGGTACAAACGTTTTTATTAAAACTACACATACAATATTCATTTTTACGTTCTAGTAAGATTCAGTATATGAGAGTAATGTAAGTAGGTATACCTAATACAGTCGCGTCTGGGGTTTGTTGTATGTCAGATTCCTAAATCTTAATCAATATTAAACATTTATTTTCGCTAAAAAAACTTATACGGTTTATGTTTTAACCAGCTCTTTCTTCTTGTCTAAACTAAAAGTCAAGAGCTAGTAAACCTAGAGCAGTCATGTAAAAAAATTAAACAAGTGCTAGCTGAAATTACGTTTCGATGCTGCAGAAGGTTTTTAAGTAATTGATTGAATGGGGCGTTACTTTGTGGAAGTCCATGATAGCAATATTCATTTGTTATTCCGCTAAATAGTTGCATCTCATCATCGCTAATGGACCAGCACGTTTTTTAGGAAAGGAATATTGTTCCCGTAGCAAACATTGCAAAACCTTCCGCTACGACGTAGCAGGAGGTTTGTAATGTTAGTTATCAGTCACACAAATACAGAGATAGATGTCTCTAAAGAATATTGCTTGCTGGCCGTATTCTTTACAGACGTTTAGGCAGCGTACGAAAAAACCATAGAAGTCTAAGTAGCGCCGCAAAATGGCCCCACAGAATGGAAATTGCCATTATGGGAAGATGGGGCGGGGTGTCAAAACGATGCCAGGCAGCCGTTTTGGTCGAACATGCGCACACCGGGTTTTGGGCACGGGTTTGGGTAGAGATTTGAAAGGAGCTCTAATTTTGTGGGATTTTTCGTTCGTTGCGTTTAGGTATTTTTTTAAGTCACAAACTGCTAAAACGCTGCCAAAATCTATCAGCCACCACCGTCTACGGTATCTATTTCACCGGTCACGATTGTACAATGAGTGAATGGTCCATTTCCTACCGCCGCGGAAGATATGATCTAATTCTAGACATTACCCCCAGATCGTGAAAGTGTTCTGAATGCTATTAGCTAGCTGATTTCCTATCGGTATTGCCTATTACTGTTGCTGATACACTAGCCATAACATGTTACGTGGAGTGGATACAAACAACCAGTTGAAATTATGACTTGCTAACGTTTTTGTGTATTCGGCTATTGATTATAACTATGCCTACATAGTACTATTCCAATGTTCGAAACTAAGTTATATGATCAATAGTGGGACCGGATTTTTGCCCTAAAAGTTTTGATAATTCTAAAGATGGAAAAGTGATGCTTATATGACATCGGACATATTTTCAAGTATATTTGCAATATATGATGAAAAGTTAGAACGAGCGTTAGGTATAAATTAGGTATTTATATATTTGTACTTATAATTTGTGAATATTGAATTAAAGTGCAAAGTTTTAGCTTCATCGTTTATAATATGTATGACGCTATATGTTATTAAGTTTGTAGAACTTTTTTTACGCAGCTTCTTTGTCAAACCAGAATTAGGTTATTACTTTGTCGATATTGAATTAAAGTTTAAAAATCCTCAACAATATCTCTAATTTCTTAAGTTAATAGACAAAGCTAAAAATGTAGAAGAATAGGATACATGCTATAAAAGTAATATGCGTTTTTTGTCCTGTAAGATCTAATATTGAATTAGAGTCTGTAAAAATAAGTCTAATACTATAAAATAATATATGCAACCATATTATGAAAAGTAAGAAAATTCTGTGTATTGCTTGCATTAATAATAGTATAATTTATTTAAAATGGCGCAAAATTCATAACCACGCCGCGCTGGCCCTTCAAAGGCGGCGGCGCGCGGGGGCCGATCGTAGCCGACCTAGCGAGCGATACCTCGCCCCGCCCTCCCCGCATTACCGCGCAAGCGCTGCTGTCGACTTTCAAATCATTCATTTGTTTGTTTACCGTGCACATATTAGATGCAATTTTTAATACATTTGCTCAAAAAGTTCTACTTTTACGTAGCTGTTTAGCGTGCGGAAAGTTGATTTTCACGAACTAGTGCTTTTCACTTTTCCCACTCAATAATCGTACAAATTGTACCATTAATTATTATGTCAATAAAAAATAAATAAGATAGAGCTGTACTAAATAAAATTATTTTTGAACTTCATCATTTTTCAACTGTATTACAATGACGTTACAGAATTAATAATATAAAAGTTTCGAATTCCTTACTTGTTGTTTTTCTTATTTTTTCGCAACTGTATTAAAAAACGTCGTTGTGTAGATTACTATACATTGATTCGAAGGCTATATCGGCGCACAAAAGAAGAATGGAGATGGAGGCACCAGTAGCACAGCCTAGTGACGATGAGGACTGATGTTGCAGGGTAATATCGCCGGTTAGCGACCACCTAATTTATGGTTCCGGTTTGCGACCACTCATTTCAATTGGTGTCAGGAATCTACCGCAAAAAACGACAATATATCCTTTCAGTTTTTTCAATAGATTGCATACATACATACATATACTCACGCCCGTATCCCATTGGGGTAGGCAGAGACTAAGGAACGCCAAATACTACGGTCCTTAAATACTTCTTCAATAGATTCCTGTTTAAAAATTACTTTAAATAATACATGCGGGGCACGGTTTATTTAGAGTGCGTTGTAATGTCATTTTATTAGGTATATTTAATTGAAAAAAAAAATACGTTGTCTTTCACGTGGTCGCTAACTGAAGCTGGTCGCGTAACCGGGGCGGCGTATTGACCCAACGTTATTAAATTAAACATTCCAATTTACGTTAACACTTAAAATAGGCCGTTTCTGCTCTAATACGAGTAGTACCTGATTAAAGAAAACTTAGAAAGTAGAGCATAATTTAAACCAAAACAGTGAGAAATATATTCTTTGATTACAAATATTATTTGTATGCAGAATGTAATGATAGTGAATGAATCAAGAAAGGTTTGTCAAGATCGTAGCAAGTGGAAATCCGTGATCTCTGCCTATCCCTCCGGGAAATAGGCGTGATGTACATTTGTATGTATGTATGTATGTTTATTATTTGTAGTAAGGTAAATCTCCTATAACTGGCCACCCTTGAATAATCGGCCCCCTCATACTAAAAATTTACTCTATTCACGTATAATAGAATAGATATAGATAGTATGAGGTGGCCAGTTATTGACGATTTACCCTACTTGTTAGGAATATTCGAGACAATTAAAGGTTTACTAAGCAGAAACGTCTGCTAACGAAGTTTTAAAGGACAACGCTCCCTAGGATGAAAAAAAAGTTGAAAATTTTGTTGAAAAGACTATTTTGTGTATTAATGTGTATTATTTCAAAAAAAGTGAGTACCTTTACATTTTGAGGAAAAGAAATGTGAATGGTGACCCAGATTTGAGCTGTATAGTAAAATGTATGGAGAAAAAAAAAGTGGTCAGATTGAAATGAAAATAATGTATGTCATAAGAATCGTTTCAAAAACAACTTGAAAAAAAATCTTACTGGTAAAAGTAGGAAGAATCTAACCACTTATTTTTTTTTTCTTTTACATTTTACTATGAAGTTCAATTCTGGTCCAGTTAACAGTTTTCACAAAATATATTTTATTGAAAAATTAATCCTTACTTAAAAATTTTTTGTACCTTCATTATTTTTAAACATACTTAAATACACAAAATAGTTTTTTTTTATTCAAAATATTCAGTTCTTTTTTTCCATACTAGGTGTGCGGTGTTTTTTCTATCAGAATAAAAAAAAATCGCCAGTAGCCTTTTCAGGTTTGCGTAGGCAACAAGGAACCCTTATAGTTTCGCCATGTCCGTATGTCCGTCTGCGGCTTAGCTCAGTCACCCTTACTACTAGAAAGTTGTAAGATTAGAATTGAAGACTTTATTCTATTGCACTTCGAAGAAGCGAGATTTTAGACTGTAAAAATAAGAGTTCAATTTTAATAATAATGAAAAAAAAAGTTCCGTCTTTTAATTATTTTAGTTATTTTGTGAAAAAAGCTGCACAGAATAATGATAAGTCGCAGAAGTTCACTTAGAATTGTCATTAGGTGTAAACAAATATGAATGATTAATACTTATACAATACCTATTTGCAATTTTATTATAATGATGTCGTAAATGGTTGTACTTTTTTGTATTTTTTTACTATTGTGTTATCCATCCATACTGACTTTAATATAAAACAATAAGTACCGACTTTATAAAGGACTTAACGTCGAAAATTTATAATATTTCGACTGAAAATTTTATTCTTTGACACTTCGAATAATCGAGATTATACTGTATTAATAAAAGTTCGCTGTCAGTTATATTATAATGTGAAAAAAGTTACAATTATTTTTTTTGACTGTTATTGTAATAAAAATATACGAGCTATTCACAACTATTTTTATTATTTCTGTTTATCCTGGTTCCTATTGTCATATCTTATCCAGTCCTATTCGCCGTCATGTATTATACTTACCCCACCATATTATACGGTCATCACGCCGGTTACGTGACCAACTTCGGTTAACGACCACCTTAAGGACTAGGTTTTTTTTTTCAATTAAAGATATAATAACATTTAAGCAGGCTGTAAAAATGCCTCGGTACGTACTAACGCAATTTTTAAAGCAGATATTAGGCAGGAATCTACTTAAAAAACGAGAAAATATTCTCTCGGTTCACCATTTATTACTCCCGAGTGGTCGCAAACCGGCACACTAAATTAGGTGGTCGCTAACCGGTGAAATTACCCTACATCCTAAATATACAATTTCATCTAAGGTAAATTGAGTTTAACTATACATAGCTTACTGCTGACCACGTCGCAAAAAAATATATGTAGGTTATTTGTTAGTAGGTATTTATGCAGCTGGCTTAAAGGAGTAACAAAACATGGAAAAGTGGTCATTTGTATAAGGGGTCCCTAAAATATTTTCAAATTATGTGTATAACGCGATAACCAGTTCGACGAAACCGCGGGCAATCCCTAGTATAGTTGGTAATAAATAAGGATACATTTCTTCTTTGTATTTCCATTAACGTACGTATAACAAAATAACATGTGTTTTGCCATTGATATTTATTCTTTGTGGATTTTTTTATGGATCGTGGACGCAATCAAGGGCACTCCTCTACCGTTGCGTTGATCGCTGCCTGCTGCCACAGCGCACAGCGCGGCGCGCGCATACATGCCGCGCTTTTTAAATGTATTCATTTACGCACGGAGTACTTAGGTATCAATATTTAGTGTCGCCGTAAGTTTATTTTTCTTAACTTTTGTTTGGTAACTGATATCATTGTCATGATCGTTTACTATTAACTCTACAAACTTTAATTCAATATTGGCTATACTGTTTAACCGGAAATCAATATCTAGACAAGCCGATTGTCTACATTTCTAACTTTTTTCCAGTATGTTAAGTGGATCGACAATATCGTAACTTTGCAATATCAGCTACTCTAATTCTTTATTTACAAAATTATTTGCATTTTTACGTTCACCAGGATGCAGAAGTCCCAGATTTCTAAAAACAGAATATCGTATATAAATTAAAGTGTTATTGGATATTTTACAGTTTTTTGAAACTCTAATTCTATATTGACATAGTTATTGGCAAAAACTAAAATATTTCAATATAGCCTAAAGCTCCACCTAAAATTTTCTAACTTTTTACATAAGTATTATTTAACATGCCTCCAACGACATATCAAAAAAGAAAAAACTTTAATGTTGTAATAACCCATTTTTGTTCAACCGCTGGTCTATAGTACGTAGTACAATTACTTATTCTGTGGCATAGTTATTATTTTGTACTATGCGGGTCACAGACGTAGAGATGAGATGACATGTTTCTAGGAGGTAGTGCACAGCGAAATCTCCATAGCTAATGCTCTGGTTTCCTAGAATAGCGGTGCCATCATATGACTATGTAGGTATGTGGTGTTGTGTGTTTTAAATGGGGTAGTCTTACAAAATACACAACACCTATATAGTAAGTAATTAGGGGATAATCTTCGGAACTACCCATCCGATTTCCAACATTCTTTCACCAGTATATAAAACGGTCCTTCACAATGGACATGGAAAGTTGGTTAGCAGCAACGGCCGGCTCGGAGCATTAAATTTATATTTTTTTCGTGTAACCTGTAATTTATAATTTCGTGCTACTGCTTAACACAAAATTAATTTCATATTAATTCAAAGTACTAATCCATTATTTCTATGTTTACTCATATTCGATTAACATTCCTAAAATAACATATTTGTCCAAGATAATAAATCGGAATATCGAGGTTATTCCGGCAATTTGGCCTCCTTTGTCAGCGAGTTATCAGAGCGTTGCCGTAATTTAGTTAAAACTGTGTGCTTTATTTTAAGAACCCTTGCAAACAGGGCATATCTAAATGGGACCTTATGGATTCAAGTTATGGTTCATTTTGGAGGGGCAAGGTGTAAGCAAAATGTTTCAAACATTAACTTTGTGTTATGTAATGGTAGCGCGTGGCGTTGTTTACCTTAACGCGGAGTATGTTAACATTGGTTACTTCCGCATTGTCAATGACGGCTCATTGAAGACTTGTATACAAATAGAAGCGGGCCAGTTCTTGCGTTTATGAGACAGCTTTGCCAGTAGCAATCTGTAAGTATGTCGTGTTGTGTGGTGGGTGGGTAAGGTCGCCACAGCTCCCGAGGGACCTACATTGGTGGTCGACACGATTCTCCAAATCAGTTGGAGGGCTTGAAGCCACTTCTCTCCTCCTTCTTTGAATTCAGGCTTTGGTGCCTGTTTGTCATCAGACAGGCCCCGTAGTGGCGAGACAAGACGAGGCGAGGCGAGAATCGAGATTCGTATGGCAAATATACAATTCTCTCCTCGCGCATCTTCGATGGAAATAGTAAGTGCCATACAAATTTCAATACTCGCCGCGCCACGTCTCCTTTCGCCCCTCCGGTGGAAAATCAGCTTTATGCAGGCAGAAATGGCAGAATCATAGATCGTGGAATAACGCAAGCATGATGGTGTGTAGCCGGACTTGTGTTGTAGTGCCTATGAGCCTGAATTTGTCGCTTATGCGTGGTTCCATCGGTGAATTGTCAAAATTTGCTTTTGGAAGTTTCGCAAATTAAACTTTAAACCTTTCGTAGGACACCCGTCGTGTGGATGTACTATATGTTTTATTGGGAGCAAGGAATAAACAAGTTTGATATCCCCTTTGACCCATTCGACAGTGACCCTCCCTATGAAGCAGGTGGTCCCGGTGAGGACAGGAGGAGGAGCACGAACCGGACTGAGAGGGCCGGGGCCCCTAGGCACTTGGCATTTGGGGTCCCCTCAGGGAGCTTGTGTACAGGTCCCGCCACTGGGACTCGGGCCCTTAGAGGCTGCCTGGACCCTGAGGCCGGGGCCTTGTAGGCCTAGGCGGAAATCCGACTCTGTATTTGCTCCTGAGTTTTTGTTTCTGAGTCTTACTTTGAAAATAAACATGATCATATCATTTTTAAACTCCGCTGCCTAAGTAACATACCTTCGCCATAAACTCGACATAATGCATCATAAAAAGCCCGGAACCTAACCTGACCATTGTTTTCAATTACAGAATAAGGTGTCGTAAAGTTTGCACAACCGTAAACTATTCATTACAATTAAGATATTACAAAACAGTGTGACTCGGCGTTGGGTGGACGCCCATTCTCGTCTTATTATGCCTATACGCGTTTTGAAATGGAGCCCATTCAAATTCTGTAACCATTCAATAATTAGCTCGTGTGTGTTTAGTATTGTTTATTCAAACAACGCCCCACACAAAAGGTGGGTTATTGGCCAAATTCGGTACAAAAGTTCAATACGGTAATATTTCTTCGTTACTCCTTCAATAAATGGATATACCGATACAGGGACACCGGTCATAGTGTGTGACACGGAAGGCATAAGGTCACTGTAGCTACTACTTAATATCCCTAAATAATAGATTTTTTTTTCCGCCACTGGCTTCTACTCCAGCGATGAGAGCGAAACTCTTAAATAGGGGTGTGTAGACACTTAATAAAATAATCAATAATGATGGATTTTATTGAAAAAGGATTAAGAATGTAGTAAAGGATTAAGGATTAAGTACGCTCAAGGATCGTGACGTCGGCGTCGGCGTCGACGTGGTTGCTGGTTTTCCCTATGGGTTGGAAGGTCAGATGGCAGTCGCTTTCGTAAAACTAGTGCCTTAGCCAAATCTTGGGGGTTAGGTGTCAGCGAACCCTGGGCTCCTTTCGGGGCACAGCCGGGAATAACGCTAGGAGGATGATGAAGGATCGTGACGTCACGATCTGCTAGCGTTTTCATAAGGCATATTTTTTTGTCTTCTTTCTTTTGAAGTAATAATTAATTTTGAGTCTACACCCCTATATTATAATGATGAGTTGATGACACCCCCATTGTCGGCAAACGCGTAAAGATATAATTAGTCGGTTTAGGTATATTTTTGATCACTTGTATTCTATTTTTTCCCGATCCATTAAACACCATCGCAGGGAAATCGTTTAAAGTCGTGAGTATGTCTTCACAGGTCGCCATTGTACGACCGAGCTGCCATTTGGAGCCTCGGTGACCGTAAAATTGATTTTTCATTGAATTTACCTACAGATTGTTACGTAGGCGTTATGTGACGAGTTTATATTGATTGATTGATTGATTATTGGTTATTGGTATCACTATAAAATAGTGTATTATATCAGTAGGTATAGTCATTGCTAAACAAAAATAAAAAGGAAAATATTAGGGGACAATGTAACACAAATTAAACTAGCCCCGCCCCATAGTGAGTACAATTAGGCTTGTGGTTACCAGACGCCGCCATATTTATTAAATCAATATTAGGGGACAATCTTAACACCTAGTCCTAGACCTAGTCTCATAGTAAGCTCAATAAGGCTTGTGTTAATAAATTCGTTGTGTTAAGTTCATCATGTTTAGGTGTTGCTCTGAGGCAGTGTTTCAGAACCGAAAAAAATCGTTTAAATTCTGCCTCGTGTATTTTTTGTACGTTACGTATCCTATACATACCACTATAGCTTAGGTATATGTGTAAAAGAACATCATAAGGAATTCATTAAGTCAAATTCAAAAATGCATTTACACAGAATCCCTCTTGATGAGTTGGAGACGCGACTAACTACTATATATTAAAACTATATATAATATACTAAAACTATTTTTAACCCCCGACGCAAAGAGAGGGGTGTTATAAGTTTAACGTGTCTGTGTATCTGTGTGTCTGTGTATCTGTGTATCTGTCTGTGGTATCGTAGCTCCCAAACGGATGAACCGATTTGAATGAGGTTTTTTTGTGTCATAGATAATTTTATCCCGAGTGTTCTTTGCCATGTTTCATGAAAATCTGTTCAGCCGTTTTTGAGATATTAGACTTTGAAATGAAAATGTCGGAGCTTTTTTAACTTTTCTAAGTTGTAGTTATTTGATATAAACTTATTCCCCAAACCACAAGTCCATTCCGATTCCGTTTGGATCATCCATTACAATGATTATGCAAGATTCGGAACAGGTAAACGTTGAAATTAATCGTCAGCTTGACGAATGGATTGCTCTGTTTGCGCCGCGATTCGATTCACCTTGGACTTGGACAACGGCGGATCTGGAGCGCGTCTCGCGATTACGAATAGTTCTGATGAGAGCTACTAATATCGTGGCCATGTTGGATTTTGTGAAAAATGGCGGGATATCTCAAACGCCATTCTAGGGTCGATCTAACTGGTTTACCTGTGTTTTTTTTTTTTTTTTTTTTTTTTTTTTTCCAAATACAAGTTACATGATAAATTACAAATATACACTCGCCAAACTATTAAGTTTGATGGCGAGACGCGCTCATTTACTACAACTATTGTAACTTAACCTAATTTGCTTTTATTACTAACCTAATCTCTTCTCTAAACTTTTTACAGATTTAGGTAGAATGGCAATTAAAAATATTAGTAATAATAAAATACCGTATTATGGCTCGACCTCCGGCGACAGTGGACGACAACAGCTCCATGAGCAATTTTCTGTTGTTATTCAAATAGTTTAATTCATTAAAAAACCGGTGGTCAATTCATTAACTATCCTTAACTACATTCTCCGTACATTTAGTTGAAAGTTAATGTACGAATCTAAACGAACCGGCCGGGCCGGAGCGCGCCTGAGCGCATTTTACAAGTTGCCATAGGAATTTGAAGCTTTACAACGGACGTCACATTTCATATTTGAATGGATTTGTAACTGGTCGGCTCGCCGCGGACGTGGGCGGTTGCACTCAGATGTCGTCGCATCTGACCGGCTCCGTCCGGCTTTTCCTACTGCACTCTATCATCCGTTGTGATTCGGCGCCAAGCAACCCCGCCCGCGTTCGGTGGGAATCGTACGCAATTGAAATGGCATCAATTTACTTTTCATCACACTTGCTCGAAAAGGGCTTCATAATGCGCAGACATACAGAGCTGTAATAGCCTGTAGTACGCCCACGGGCGTAATGGTTTTTTTCTTAAATTGTATCTGTCACTCATGCGGCAGTTACAAAGCAAAGAGGTTTTATATCAAATACGATGTCTGAAAACGTATTTAAAAAATAAATTTAAACTTAAAAAACTACTTAAACATGTTTAACTGAATTATTTTAGTATTTTAGTTATTTAGTGTATATGTAAAATGCTTTCAAGGGTTTTCAAATCGTGGCTGTATACCGAAGGGTCTTTGCCATACGCGCCTCACGTCAAATTCAACAAAATGGACGACTGACATGTTGCAGTTTTTATTACGATATGTATTCATTTCATCTAAAATGTATTTGTTTCCTCGCAAATGTGATGAAAAACATTGTGTATAACACGGGCGTAAGAATATTGCAAACTCGAGTCATCAAAAGCTTGTTCGCAATATTCCACTTACGCCCCTCGTTAAACAATGTACTATTATAACACAGCTGGACACTCCTAACTTTCCCTACACGCCTTTGAATCATAAGCCCTGGGAAGTCCAAATGAATGCGACATTGCGGGACCCAAGACTATTCTCCAAACTCTTTTATAAAGTATAGCAGGAAAAACCAACCATGTTCCTGACATAATTGAGCCCATTTTCGTCAACCCTCGACGACGTGATATGACGTTGCGAAACTGGCCATTACGTCACCGTATAATGACGCGTTGCATCCGCGATGCGGCTTATTAATAAACAATGTCGTGTTATGTCACATCACGAGTCAACCAGTTGGCCAATGTGAGGCAATAGGCGAAGGCCGTTGGCCAAATTGGGTTGTTTGTCTAGGCTTCATTATCTGGTGTAGTGTGTCATTCAATTAGTAAGGTGTGTTATTATGTTTGGCAGATATAAGCATATTAGCGTGTGGGGTATAAATATTATAGTAAGCTCGGCCGAATTTCACCTTCCCATACAAACGGAGTTTCGTTCTCAGTTTAAAACTACGTGTTGAATTATGACGAAACTTTGCATATATGTACAATGACATGAGGTATATCTATGTCTGTAATTATTTTATATGGTTCCATTTTATAAAACAAACGAAATACAGCAAAAACTAGTTTTGTATGAAAAACTTAAATTCGCTGTAGTTTTTTTACTATGGTATCTAAAGCTACATAAACTAATTACAGACCTGGATATACCTCATGTCATTGTACATGCAAAGTTTCATTACAAACCAACACGTAGTTTTAAAGTGAGAGCGTAACTACGTTTGTATGGAGAATCGAGCTTATTGCGGACTCTTAATGTCTACGATATCAATATTATCAATTCTCTTCTCGAATTCTCTCTCGTCAGTCGTTCACTATTGACAGAGTGGTTTCATGATGATGTACGGATAAAGGAGCCCTCGTAATGTTACTCCACTTGTTATGTTCTTCAGCATCGTGATGTAAAAAGTGTGTAAAAAGTCGACCACGTGAAATAATCTCAACCATACGCGCGTGCGATATCGGGCGGTATCAAGTGGCTTACCGGGTGAAGGCCGCGCTTTCACCGCTGACCGGCGCCGGCGCAGACCTCGCAACGACCTTGGGGAGGTTACGCCCATATGTTTTGGTGGTTATGTAATGGGGTTACCAAGCGCAATATGGATTTGGGCGCGTTTATCGAACAAGCGAGCGAGGTGAACGAAGTTCGATCTATGCTTCAGCTTATGCCGAAAATCGTTCTTTTGTCCGGTGTCTGTCCCGCTGTCCGGCTGTTTGCCTCTACAGGTCGCATTTCTCAACCGATTCTCGTGAAATTTTGTGACCAGGTGTATAGATTTTAGTTGAGTCACAGAAAAAAAAAAAAAATCAAAAGATTTTTTTTTTTTTTTTTAAAGACAGGCCACGTGAGTTCTACAGCTCACAGAGCCATTGGTACTGTAATGTACGTAAGTAATTAGTTTTCCGCTACGCTTGTTAAGTTGCTCCGTTGTTTGGGAGAGATCGCTCTTTAGCGATAAGACCGCCTCTTGCTTGACTGTAATTACATTGATGAGGTTTTGTGCTGTGTTCTTTTAAATGAGTGAGTATATTTCACCCGTAGGTAAATTTATATTCATTAAATTGAAGGTGAAAATTGGCTCTGTTGTTTCCGTCGGTAATCGTGCGTCAACCACAACAACGTCCTCGGCTAATTTCTTTAGGTCCCGGTAAGACACGACATTTGCTTTTACTTTTTGTATACAATCTTATCCTGGGTCGACCTCTACCCCTTGAACCTTCCATCTCACCTAGATTTTGTTTTTAAAGAAAGTGTCGTGTCTTATCAAGTGACCTACCATTTTGCCTCGTCTATTTTCAATTGTCTTCATCAAGTACAAGCGTGCGTACGCCCGTTAAAGTCTTTTTCTCAAACATGCAGTGAAATATTGACGTTGTGTTCAAGATGGTCTTTTTTAATTTCCATTCCACAATTTGTGGCACAGGATCACGGCGTTCAGCCATGAAATTTAAGTTTGATTTCTAGGAGTTTTTATTTATTTATTTCATTGCATGTTTGAGAAAAGCACTATACATACCTCGGCGTGAAAAGGGGTTGCCGGCCTCATAACTATCCGACCTCGCTACGCTAGGCCGTCTATATGTACTCGGCCGGCAACCCCTTACTTCCCGGCCTCGATCTCTTTCGTTTACATAGCTGCCTCCTGCTCACGCGCCAGCGTTGGCAATGTGTACAGCCGGCATAAAGCCTGATGTACACACTGGGCCAACGTTGGCGCGTGAGCAGAAGGCAGCTATGCGTTAGAGGGAGAGGGCTATAACTCGATCTCTTTCGTTTACATAGCTGCCTCCTGCTCACGCGCCAACGTTGGCCCAATGTGTAAAGCCGGCATAATGCCTGATGTACACACTGGGCCAACGTTGGCGCGTGAGCAGGAGGCAGCTATGCGTTAGAGGTAGAGGGCTTTATTTCGTTCTCATGCGTCTCTCAGGCGTCTGTAGTAGCGTACTATTTAGTATCGGAAGTTTGGCAGCTCTCTATGAGATGAAAGCGCCCGGTGCCGTTAACGTTTACCGGTCAGTAACGAGCCGGTCGATGCAACTAACGAGTATCCAACAGAGATGTATGGCTATCGCAGGACGGCCCGCGAGGCGTGTCGCGGCGAGATAGACTATCCGTCCCTCTTTAAGGGGCTCCTAGCTCCCAATGACCTACGATCTGTATCTGTCCGTTTTTTTGTGTTTTTTATGGCTTATCGTATTAACAACAAAGAGGTTTACCGAAATAGTATCCCATATTTTATTTTATTTTAGGCCAAAAACCAATTTTTTGGACGTAGGTGAATTATGTAAAAATTCGTTAAAAATAAAAATCTGTCATGGGTTGTCAGAGACGTCAATAAGGAACAGTTATATGTACATTTCATATATGAAATAACAGCTTTTTTGGACGATGTTGGAATAAATCATAAAAAAAATATTTTCAAAAAAAAATCTCGTGCAATTGTAGATAAAAGATTAAAGAACCGATAAGCGTTTGTGCCTTAAATATATTTATAGTTTTTATATATTTATTTATTTATGTTTATATTGGACAGAGGAACATCAACTCGAAAGTCGAAACTCGTCAAAACTCGACAAAAAGCGCGTGGAGCCGCTTAATTAGAACGCATTGAAAGAGACGGATAGTTATGTCGCCATCTCTGATAGAAAGAAGTTCTTTCTATGGTCTGAGGTCGCCACTACACCGACACGACGAAAATCCACCAATAGCATTAACTATACCTAGCTCGCAATTGTCGCGCAGCGCTTCGTATTAATATCTTTTTCCGAAAGCCCCAATTAGGCACACGTTTACAGAATGTACTATTGCGTATAGTTAATGCGACTAAACGTTAATCACATTTTGCGTGCGATTATTCTTCCGAAGACAATCCCATGTCACCCCGGATATGATCTCCAAATCACCACCATTAGCTAAAAATACATTAAGACAGCGAGCTTGTCGCAGAATGGATTGCTTCTCGCCACAGTGCAGTTATTCTGAACAGGACATTGACTGACGAACTTCTGAAGCACACCTATTGATCAATAGGTCCCGTAAGGGGGAATATTCACCAGAAATATGCAACGCTTTATTTTCATACACACTTAGCTGTAGCAATGGTGTCTAATATTAGAAAACACTTCAAATTATGTCCTTTATACTACATTTCCAAACAGTAGCTTAGTGGATATTCCCCGATTAGTAAACATGGTGGTACTGGCTGGCAGTAGCTGCAAAGAGGAACGATTTGAAACGTTAGTAAACGGTGGTGAACCCGTTAAATTTTAGTTATTGTAAATGATCAAATAATTGTGTAGACTAGGTCAATTTACCAACTAAGACACAAGTAGGTTTTACCATTCACGGCTATCACGAGACGGCGCGCGAGCTCTATCGGTTTTTCTCGCACTATACATCTCTCTCTTTCATCTCTCTCTCTCTTTCTAAGTTTTCTACTAAGATAGAGACGGATAGTGCGAGAAAAGTTGAGAGAGCTCGCGCGCCGTCTTTGTGATAGCCGTACTGCAGTGAATTATTTAATTTTACGGCTTTGCGATATTGTAAAAGCCGAAGGGCGCTCTTTCGTTTATCTTACGCGATATTTCGGTCAACAATGAATCTTTCAAATTGCGATCATAGTGGAAAATTGAAAAATTATTCGCCACGAGCGGGATTTGAACCCACAACCTTTGGAATCCGTCCATCGCTCTGCCAATTGAGCTACCGTGGGTCCGCTAATGGCGACGAATCTTTCAATCCCTTCCACTATTGTATTTGCACCTTAGGGAGGCTCGTAGCGACATCTACCGCGAAGTTATTTGAAATAGAGTTATTAGCAAATTGAAATTTCGTTAGCGGACGTTTCTGCTTAATAAAACATTTAATGTAACAATGAATCTATACTCAAAATTCTTCCTTTACTTCAGTGATTTTCAACCTTAGGTTGACAACCACTGCTTTATTTAATAGAGTATACTCCAAAGGTGCTTTCACAAGAATTAAATCAGGTCAGTTAGGTGGAAAAACATTTTTTAGTTATACAATTAGGGCACAACCGGGAATGATCCATTTGTATGATCTCGCACTGGCTATGATACATATGATTGTGGTGCTCTATTAAGGATCATCAGTACAGCATGTTATGCAACCCTTTGTTCTATATAAACAACTAATGCATTCGAAATGCTCGGCTAAGTGTGGTGGGAATGTCGTTAAGACTGGTACAGTCAGCAGAAAGCCTCATACTCTAAATCAGCTAAACACTGCTCTATAGCGAAGAGAATAAGGCTGATGACATGTTACATGTATGTGTACGTGCTTTTGCTGGTGTTATGAGGTTAATTATAATTTGGCTGCGGTTTGGATGATATGTGGTGCCGTGGGCAGGTGTTGTTCTTTAATGACAGAATGTAATATGTATTCGTTAAGAATTCGAAATAGGGTTTGTTTTAACAAGCGATCTACTCACGTGCTCAGATCACATAACATGGTAAAGAATCATAACTGAACATACTTATATTTTAAGGTAACGATAACGACCCAAAACTCGTTGGGATGCTTAGTTCTTATGACCGTCTCTTAGTTCCATTACCAGACATGATACAATATAAAATAAATCCTTTTTTTTTGCTTTTCACTCCTTGCGTATTTTGGGAAGGGGTATTTCGCCAATGTCGACGATATTATTTACATTTGACACGAGAATTGGCTGGCGCAGGAACGATCACTTTGGCATTCTTTGGGGGGGAGGCTTATGTCCAGTAGCGGACGTTTTTCGGCTGATATGATGATGGTGAATGACCCTTTATTGCTCACCAAAACAAACAATACATGAAACTTCAATTACGTTAGACACAGGACAACGAAAACAATAAGTATGCCAATAACAATATACATATGCTATGGCGCTGCTTTTTTCAGGGAAAGGATTAAACTATTTATAAACCTGTATATGTGTCAGGCTGTACTGAAATGATAACAGACTATCGTTTGACAGACAGACCACTTTCGCATTTATAATATTACTATGGATTGGAGGTTCTAGTCTAGGCACAAGAAGCGCCGTCGAATATCAGTGGCCCGTAGAACCGAGACCAGTAGAATAAGTTTCTGTCAAAAATTTCATTTTTGGTACAAGCTTTTATTGCCGACTGTACTTTTCTGTATACCGTCATCAACTGCTCATTAAGACGATTCTAACGAGCCCAAACTCGATGGGGTTATGTGGTTTTATTGTGGAGTTCCTATGATCACCTTCAGTCTCCATCATCAGATCAGCTCGATGGTACCATAATATTGCATTGTCATCCAAACTATACTTATACCCAAAATTTCAGCTCAATTGGTCACCGGGAACTGGGTCAAACTTAACTTGCAAGATTTGACGGACAACTTACTTAGGTACATACGAACAAGTTAAGTTAATATAAAGCTTGTAAAAAGAGGGGGGAGGCCTTCGCCCAGCAGTGGGACATATCTGGCTTTATATATAAATAACCTATGTATGCATGAGGGTAAATAATTAGTGTTCCAAAAACAACAACGAATCGACAACTACCTTTTTTAGGGTTCCATAGCCAAATGGCAAAAAACGGAACCCTTATAGATTCGTTATGTCTGTCTGTCTGTCCGTCCGTATGTCACAGGCATTTTACTCGAAAACTATAAGGTGTATTTGAATAAAATTTTCAGGATAGGTGTATTTTTTTAACCGCTAATTAGTTGTGTAACTAAATTACTAAAAAAAATTTTTTTTTGGGGTGCACTCCATACATAATAAAGTCAAAAATTTTTTTTTTCATTGCAAGCCCACGTGTGGCACATCAATCGATAGGCCTTTCAAAATAAATATAAGGTTTCTCAGCAATTTTTTTGATTATGTGAATAGAGTCGGAGATAATCTCCTCGAAAGTCGCTAAAATTGTGTCCCCCCCCCTCTAATTTTTGAACCGTGTATTTTAAAAATATGGAAAAAATCATGCTCATAAGGCTTATTAAATTCTCTCAGCGAAAATTGTTTTGAACAAGATCGGTTCAAAGGTTTTTGAGATATTTCTAAAAAAACTGCCTTCCTTAAAGAAAAGGACATAAGTGCCATAAGATTTCAGTAACGATACGACCTTTTTAATAGGCACGGAACCCTCGTTGTGCGTGGTCCGACACACACTTGGCCGCTTTTAAAGTCTTAAAAACAACAGCAATCACTCAACAGCCAATTGGTCTAAGAGCCATTTAAGGGTCGTGTTGCGCGTGTCATTAAACAGTCCGATGGGCTGTAAAACTGACGCAACGCGTGCGCGTGCGCGTGCGATACCAACGTAACGTATTACGTCGCCCGCGCAAGTTTACTGTTTACGCGTCATCGTGGACGTAAGCCGCGTATTGATGGGCTTGTTAAGGTTATATCAGGAGACAGTAATTAGAATTTTCTATCTTATTCTGTGGTTTTACTATTATTTATTCTGTGGTCCTGCGCACTCCGAGCTGATATTCGACGACACTTCTTTTCGATGTCCATGGCTCGAGCTGCCTCGTCGGAAGCCAGTCCTGTCTAGCTGGTCTAAATAGACAGACATTCATCTGAGTAATGATTCCAAGGACACACAAGCGTCCGTTCCCTAGGGCCTCCAATCTGTTATCATTTCAGCGCGGTTATCAAAGTTGGCGCGCACGTGTCGCGGCGAGATATATACTGTCCGTCTCTTTCTAATTAGAACGTTTAGAAAGAGACGGATAGTCTATATCTCGCCGCGACACAGCTCGCGCGCCTTCTTGTGATAACCGCCATGAAATGATAACAGATTGGAGGCTCTAGGGAACGGAAGCTTGTGTATAATCCTTGGAATCATAACTCAGATGAATGTCTGTATATTTGACCAGCTAGACAGGACTGGCTTCCGACGAGGCAGCTTGACTCCATGGACATCGAAAGGAAGCGTCGTTGATTATCAGCTCGCAGTGCGCAGGACCACAGAATAAATAATAGTAAAACCACAGAATAAGATAGAAAATTCTAATTAAGTACTTTTTTCTGATCGCAAGCGTTCGCCGCATAGTACGTAATCTTTCGTTCCTAGCGCGATCGGTGTATTTATTTACACCTCAGCCTCAGTAATGTGCGAGAGCCTAAGCGACAAGCGGAATGTAGGTAGGGGGGGTTATTTCTGTATGAGACTGATTTAGGCCACTTCGTTATATGACGGGGCGACTTCGGTATGCGGTACATTACTACATTACCGAGAGCTATTTTGTACATTACCGAGAGCTTACTAATGTCGCCCAGATTTCCCTACTGTACGGTGTTTACATGAGAGATTTCACTCTGTTCTCAATTCTCACTTGATTTTATTAGTTTATTACTTGGTTTTTGACGTTATACGAGTACCTAACCTAACCTAATTTTATTATAATTATTTAAATTTGGACACTTGGAGACCTTATAACATCTCTGAGTCATATAGATTGTTATTTTTTTTCTCTTATTGTTAACAGTGTTTCTGTATACGTAAACTTTAATGTAGTTCATTTTATTATTAATGATGTACTGGCCGTTCCTATATAGAGTCGGTAGATATATTACATTTTGACTTGTAAAAGTGCCCGTTGTGGCCTATTTGCTGATATCTTAATTTTGATTGATGATTGAAGGCGGTCAAATGTTATCGGAGTTACTCCAGAATGCTTCTAGATCTAACAAACATAAGCTTCCACCACGGCACCTATATAAGTTAGCGTGACATTAAGACAGCCTAAGGGATGGATATTCACTTAGAGCTTAGTTAATGCGAAGGTTGCGAGGTGGTGACCGAGGGCTAATGGACCAATAGGACGCGATTCGCGAGCGCTTGGTTGTTTTTTTAATGGTCAGTTTCGTTAATGAAACAAACAAGTTGTATTAACTAACAAGCAAACTAATTATAAAAACAAAGACTGTCACATTTCAGGCTATATTTAACTTCTGTATTCCTCGCGGGCAGCCATCACGCTCGCGTGTTGACATCTCATAACAGTTAGAGCAAATTTACTAATTCACACATGTAACGTGACAGATTCAATTACAGTACGCGCTTGCGCAGAACTGGGCACTGAAAATGAGACATAGTTATTGCATAATTATGCGAATGACTATGACCCCATTCTGACACCGTGTGCAGGTGTTTTTAGGGTTCCGTAGTCAACAAGGAACTCTTATAGTTTCGCCATGTCCGTCTTCGGCTTTGCTCAGTAACCATTACTACTAGAAAACTGCGATTCAGTTTTTTATAATTCGATTAAGGTAAGATCACCTGAAAAAATGGATATAAAGAGAACTTTAAAAGAGAAAGTACTTGAATCAGCTGAAGCTGTGAAAAAAAAGGTTAAATTAATTCGTGACATGAAAACTACTAACGAAATGGTGTTGGAGTCAGTTTTAAAACCAATAACGGAGCCTCTCAATGAAATGGTTAAAAGTAACCAAAATTACGAGCATAAACCATACAAAATGAATAACATAAATTTGAAGAATGAATTTGATGATGGCAAACTAAAGTGGGGAAATACGGTTGCTAAAAGGCTTAAATTTAGTCCTCTTGAGGAAAGTAAAAGTGGCATTGATAGCAATGATCAGACCATTGTGCAGGAATCTACTAACCTCCATCCTCATCATGATAAAGATTACAGTGATAGTAACTCGAATGAAAGCGGAGAAAGTGACGATTCAGATAAGACAGATGATGCTTCTTTTAAGACGACCGATTCGTACTCTTCTCCTCGCGATGATCCTACTTGGCAAATATCTTCAACTAATTTCGAAAACATACCTTTCGGCGTGCGAATGGAACGCGGCAAACTTATGCTCGGGTCTCAATTGGTAGTCATGAATAACAGAAAATTAGAGGTTAACAGACATACTTACAATATAACAGAAGGCTTGGATGAATTGTTATTTAAAAAGGTACCAAATTTAGATATCATTACTGAAGATGACAAACGCATATATAAAATACTGCTCATAGAAACGAATGCACACAGGCGTGATTACAACCCAAATAAACCTATCAAAAGTAATAAAGGAAGAAAGTATTTATACATTGATTGGGTATATTAAATCAATCACGCCGACAAAACAGTACAACAAAACCTTGAAAAAAATTTTTTTTAGGGTAGGTACCTCCCCTACACCTAAAGCTGGGATGTAATTTTTTTTTCGTTAAACCCATAGTGAGGGGTGTCGTTGGATAGCTCGTTCAAAAATAGTATGGGTTTTAAAAACAATTTACCAAATGAGTGATTCATTTACGAGATATTGGGCTTTAAAGCCCAAATTTTTGTTCGAGTCATGTGTGTCTAAATGGCTACTACTGGGGATGTGAAACAATTCGTGGTAGTAGTACATATAATGAATTTAAAAGGAAAACTATCACGGACAAGTAGGCATAAGTAGATACCGAAAGGCCATATTTTTCGTACAAATTCGGCCGACGCAACCGCACCGCACGTCGATGTAACTAAGACAGACAGGCAACTACGGAACCCTACACTGCGCGTGGCCCGACACGCAGTTGGCCGGTTTTTCTTTAGTGATTTCATGACTGTGACCTAAAGGGCAATTTTGTGAAAAGTGGCCACTCACTTTTGATATGTCGCGAGCGAGAAAAACAACCGCTAATAGCGCTTCAGTTTGATTGTTTCATGATTACCTTTACGTCATGTAATTTTTAATGCTTTGGTGTAGTTCCTTTCATAGCCCAGTGGGCCCTGCGCTCGAGCTGAGTCGAGTTGTCTCGCGTGCGTGATAAACGACCCATCTCTCCCTAAAGGTCTTCTCTTCCTAAATTAGGTTCGTGCGCGATCTTTTAAACTGTCCTGATTTAGCATTGGCCCTTAGAATACGTTTGTAAATGTGAACATTAGAGCTTAATTTTTCCTAATTTCGATCAAAGTGGAAAATTGAAAAATTATTCGCCATTAGCGGCATTTCAACCCGTAATACTTACACATAATTTGTTCCTTATCAACGAAAAGTTGATCTATTAATCGACATAACATAAGCCAGTTACGATTACAGCTTATAAAACAACAATGTGTTGACAACAGAATGATATAGTTTGATTGAGCTATCATATTTCAATCAAATGAATACGCATTTGCTTTAGCTTTTCAGTAGAGAACGGCCTAAGGGATTAGGGTCCGCCATTTACATGTACTTTTACATTTAACTTAGAAACGTTGAAAAACCTTCAACATTTTCATTTTAAAGTTCAATATCTCAAAACCGACTGAACCGTATTTCTTGAAACATACGCTAAGAACCATGCAGTCTATCAAGTCAGGTTTCCGTCCATTGGTTTAGGAGCTACGATCCCACAGGCAGACACACAGATACATTGACACACAGACACGACCAACTTATAAAAGGGGGTTAAAAAATATAAATAACCTAATTGTGGCACTTTTGGGAGAGGCCAGCAGTAGACGTCTTTTTACTAATATGATTATGATAATAACGACTCTTCTATGTAGTTACAGTGTCCGAGTGCGTTCTCCCTTCAATCAATAAAGTGCAGCGGGTGCATTCCGTGTTGCAACCGACCGGTCGCTTATGTAAGCCTACATTTTGCTCCTTTCCAATGCCAGTTTTGCAACGGCGGTTAAAAGGATTCGCGGTCACGACATAATTTAACATAAGTAGACTTTTGGATTAGCCTGCTTAGACGAATTTGTAACGGTTACGTTTGTTACGAAATTGGAATGCATGAATGTGCGTTATTTTCGCGGCAACTGTGACGTTTTGAAACTTTTGAATAACAAAAATTGCAGCTCATTTTCAGCCACTTGTTAGCTTTTCGGTGAAGGGAAACGGCGTGAGGAAGCCGTGTTATCCCAGTAACGTCTAGTTTTCTATCTGGGTTGGAAGGTCAGATGGCAGTCGCTTTCGTAAAACTAGTGCCTTTGCCAAATTATGGGATTAGATGTCAAAGCGGACCTCGGGCGCCTTTAGGGCACAACCGGGAATAACGCTAGGAGGATGGCGAACTTCTTTTCCCTTTGTAAATACTTAACTGTATCATTTCTATTACTGTTTTTTCCCCAATAAAGAAAATAAGGTAAAATATAGTTGATTTCCCGCCGTGCCGCACCGCACGTCGCGATTTAAGAATTTTTTTTTGATTCGTATTGCCTCAATTTGGAATTGTCTTGCGGCGTCTGATTTCCGGAATCATACAGCCTTGATCAAGGCAAGAGTAAACAGGCATTTTCCGGGTGAGCGTGATCCAGTCTTAACTTTCCATCAGGTTTGGCCAAGGTCAAAAATCAATCACTTTAAAAAAAAAATACCTTGTGCAAGCTCATTACTGGTTAAATTTATGCGTATATTGAGGTCGGCTTACAGAAAAAAAAAACCTTGTGCAAGCTCATTATATTGAAGTCGGCTTACAGAAAATTGTAAACACCTCTTCCGACATCCACTAATCACTTAACTTCACCATAAATCACAATGACCAATTAGCCCAAACAATGATCTAGAATCATCAATGCTGACGTCAATTACGTAAAACGAAGGTTTTCACCGGACCGGACTCTGTTGCAATTCTTACCGGTATAGATTTGCAAGGCAACATGTTTACAAACAACGCCTAGAGCGATCTGTGTGCCAGTGGCACTGGCACCAATCAACCGGTTAGGGGCGGAGGTTTTTGACAGCTGACAGAATAACAGAAATTTATTTCAACGAAAACATGTAGAATTAAGCAATGGTTTAGGAAGAAATAACAGCGCATAATAATATGCAGGTTAAATGCCCTTGCAATCTTTGATAGCATTTTTTATAGACCAGGAACGGTGGGAAATAAGCATACGGTTTGCGTCATGGTAAGAAAATACCGTAGTCTATGAACGTTTGCGATTCTAAAGAAGTTTATTTATTTATTCAGAAAGTTGACATGTAAACTTGACAGTTTTAGTATCATCCTACTAATATTATAAATGCGAAAGTTTAGATGTTTGGATGTTTGTTACTCAATCACGCTTAAACGGCTTAACCGATTTGAATGAAATTTTGCACGAAGATAGTTTATAGCCTGGATTAAAATATAGGATAGTTTATATCCCGGGTCCACGCAGACGAAGTCGCGGGCGGAAGCTAGTAATTTATAAAAGCGCGTTGCCTGCCTTCATTGATACTGGTTTCGTTGTGTCAGCTAGGGGCAATTGTAGGTCCCTCACTAGCCACAGCGCATGCACAGGGCTGTTATTCGCTTAGCGCCAATGCGGCTCACCCCGCCGGTCACTCGTCACGAAACTAGACCTCTACCTGCGCTTAGTAACTACGCATCGCGGTGTCAAGATATATTTGTATGTGAGCGTTGAAGTGAGTTTAAAACAAGTTACAGAATAAGGGGGCAGGTCACAAGTAGTCAGAACACTCTGTAAGGTACTTCTCCAGTTAGGCTGCTGTGTGTTCTCTTGTGTTCTCTTACACTATAGCATTAATAGTTAAATTCGATATGTATCTTTTATAGCTTTAGTTGGTATCATAAACCATACTATTGATACCTTAAAAATCATATACCCAATTGGCTTAAATCGTTCGTTCACACCGTTTAACGTAATAAAGATTGATCACACGCGATTGACCCAAGACTTTTGTAAGAGTCATTAGATTCGATCATATTTATCTCGTCGGCACAAGAGACGGTTTTACTAAATGTTTGCAGCCTCCGAGCTCCCGATGCAGGCCATTTGCTACCGACAATGGACCACAATTTGCATTCAAGTCTCCTCTTTTTACGACCGCTATAAAGGATGACGTAACGACTGGAGCCGTAGCCGCCTCTTACGTATTTATAAAGTGCATTGAGATGTCTACTCTCGGTTCCTGCGTGGCGTTTGTCCTATGAAATACCCGTACGACGCCTACAAGGAAATTATTCTGTTCTTTCTTCCTGGTCTTATAGTAAGTAGTGTACAGATGATTTATTGAGACCAGAGAATTGCATATCTAGTGGTATTTGGCTGTTGTCCACGTTAATCCCCTAGCCTGATCCCCCAGGGGAAAAAAAACGGTTAGGTTGTTAGTTGAACTGCGACCCTACAGCGCACGAGCCGAGCGAGCGAAGCGAGCGTGACGCGGTAGCGTCCGGCGAAGCGCCATAACCGAACATTATCATTTTTTCCTAGTTGAATATAAAATAATTGCCGCTAATTCCCCTGGGGGATCAGGCTAGGGGATTAACGTGGATAACGTGGGTATTTGTGTGTACATACCATTCTGTATTTTGGAAAACGTATCACTTCTCATCATCATAACCATCTTCAACCATTTTGGTGGTATAACCAAGACTTTCCTTGTATTAGCAAATACATTGAGGCTTGTATACAAAAGATGCAGATTTACTGCGTCATAATTGTGGCAACATGATTCGGGATTGTCGAGACTCCTTCACCAGGTTGGACAATTACCGTTGGGCCCAAACATGTTGCCAATGGTGCCATTTGCGCGTTGGTTAAACGTTAATTCAAAGAACAGTAGGTGATACATATATTTGTCACAGACATGAAAATTTTAAGTAATTTTCATCTCGTTTCAAAACCATGGTTAATTTTCACGAAATCTTCCGGTGTTCCCACGTTACAGTATGCTGAGTCAATAAATAGTTATAATGGTATGGCTTGTCCGCCTTCCTAGCCGTTTGCCTTGCGTTGCCTAGGTTCGGTTATGTCACTCCATTGGCTCCACTTTCCATGTTGTTTAGGGTCACTAGATACACTATTTTGCATTTCATGGTGCACGGATAGTGAGAATCCTCTTTTGTGGTGGATTCATACGGTTTGATCAATAATGTATTAAAAAAAAGTAATTACAGAGAGCTGCGGGACAAAATATAGCTATGTCTACCCTGAAGATCCATTAATATTAACACGCGAAAGAATTTGCAATCGGGAGAGTAGCTCCGGAGATACAAACTTTTCCCCTTTATAATATTGGTACAGATTGCATAATTTCTAGTACGTATGCCGTATGCCAACGGTCTGTTTCGTAGAACACACAAGTATGTTAAGTAGTGTATGTGATCGACTGACATGATGATGATGAAGAACCGGTTATTAAAAGTGGTCGTGTTATACGTTTAAGTGTACATCATACACTCATGTGTGGATCGACATTGGTTAAATTGTTTTGTTTGAAAGGTGACTGCATCCAGAGTTTTTTTAGCTAGAGCACATTGTGTGTGTTTAATTGTTTTTAGTTAGGTTTACCGTACCTACTGCCGGGTTTAGTATTATCTACTTTTGCTTTCATTCGTACAATAGTTCCTTATTCCTTAAGTGGTTACTCGGTAGACTGTAGATGTATACAGATGTTCTCATCAAAGCCATTGTAGAATGTTGATGCTTCTCGTTTTTTAATGTCCGTCGAGCGTTTAGAAACGTTTTGCTCGAACTCATTGCTTATTGTTTGCTTTGCATATGTCTTCCGCGCCTACTTAATGTTTAAGCATATTATCATGTGCTTATGCAATGTTTGCTATGGTTACGAAAATGTAAGTTATGCTTAGATTCCGTTATGCTAAAACAAACAGGGAAGTGTATTGAGATCGGCCTTAATCTGCAGCGTTTTAGTGCTAATGAGAATAGCGATTGCTCGATTAAGTATGTGTTGTGTTACTTGTGTTGCTGGTGATGAGGAAGGTTGCTAGAGCTTCCGAGGATGCGCTGTGTTGAGAATGAGGGACCTATTTATATCTAGACTCAACACAATGAACCCTCAAATCAATATAGGGTCAGCAACGCGCTTCTGATGATTCTGGAGTTGCAATCGTTCATATGCTAATAGTGTATGCTTATCATCAAGTAGCCCATATGTTGTTTGCCACTACCGTGGTAGGGTCATTACGCTGGTTACGCGACCACCTTCGGTTAGCGACCACCTGAAGGAGATGTTTTTTTCTATTGAAGATAACATCAATTCTACACACTCTATTGAGACAATTAGTTGTACATGCATTTTTTGTTGTTTTAGAATATATGTAAATCTACTAAAAAACCGAGAAAATATCCTTTCAGTTCACCAACAGCTAAGTGGTCGCCAACCGGCACATGAAATTAGGTGGTGGCTAACCGGCGAAATGACCCTATACAATATACACTATTGGAGTTCCTGGCCATCATAGTCGTTTAAAATAATTGCAACGCGGACGATGGCCTCCAAATTTGTACATGATTTGTCAAGACTCACTCACTCACTGTCACTGTCGCCGGAGGTCGAGCCATAATACGGTATTTTATTATTACTAATATTTTTAATTGCCATTCTACCTAAATCTGTAAAAAGTTTAGAGAAGAGATTAGGTTAGTAATAAAAGCAAATTAGGTTAAGTTACAATAGTTGTAGTAAATGAGCGCGTCTCGCCATCAAACTTAATAGTTTGGCGAGTGTATATTTGTAATTTATCATGTAACTTGTATTTGGAAATAAATAAATAAAAATAAAAGATATCAAAATCATGTGCTGATTGCGAGCTCTTAAGTGGTACGAATGCTATTAACGGTAGGTATTACCTCCAATTTCCATTTCATGATCGTTGTAATGCAATAGTTATTTTATGTATAAATTCGCATATTACGTACCGACGTGCTTCCTTATTAAATAATGTTATGAGCATGCTTACATTAACTTTGCGGTTACCAATGCATGAAATAGACAGCCGCGGTTGACAGAATTATCTTTTAATAATACGAGTGCTAGGAGGAGCTTTCGCCTCCGGTGTCAAAGTTTCCTTCCTGGTGCTTTTGATTAAGTAAACAACGATAGTAGGCAAACACTCACCGAGTACGGATGATGGTAACCCGTCACAAAGAGTGTAGTAGTGTACTCAAGGCTAAACATAATGGGTAAATTAATTTAGTATGGGGTGGCGCATCGTTACTGACGATTTCTCAATATAATTTGAGACGTTGGTGCCGTTAAGAAGCCTAAGTCTTCTGGTAGATGTCGCTACACGCCTCCCTAAGGCGTTGTAGGAAGGAACTGATTGAAGAATTTGGTGCCCGAACCGGATTGTTCCGATAGCTCAGTTGGTTAGTAGCGAGCGACGGTCCATGAATGCCTGTGGTCGCCGGTTCGAATCCGGCTCGGAGCATTAAATTTTTCAATTTTTCCTTTATTTAAAAATGTATAATTTCGTACTGCTTAATACAAAATTATTTTATAATTCCCTTTGTGTTGAACTCGTATGTTTCGCAGAATTTTCATTTTATCGAAAACTATTTTAATCAGAATCAGTAAACTGCTCAGGAATTTTATAAAACAAACCTAACTTAACCTAATGCGTTCAACAGGATTTAGCTGCGCCTAAAAAGTTTACGGTTTCTGAGTAACAGATATTCGATGAAACGAAAATTCGACGAAACCATGCATTCGGTGAAACGTTTGTCGGTGAAATAAGCGGACACCGGTTACTTCGAATGTCACTCGAAAGTTACATGACCAATGTTTGGCACCTACACTATTGGGTCACGGAATGTGATTGTACATTTTGCGAGTCTTGAAGGTTATTTAGTCATATCAAAGATCCAAGGTCGGATCGAATTGCGACTGAAGTCTCTAGAGGTGCTGGTCAGTTGAGAAACGTTGAAGGAACTCTCAAGTATTTTAGTTTTAACACGCTATTGTATGACTTTGTAATAGCACTGGCAGATGATGAGTGCGAGTTTTGTAAGAACGTTTCGTTTGCACTGAGGAATGTACGGAGGTAAAATGTTGTTCAATAGGGCAGAATATCAAACTAATTTATCTCCGTGGTCCATAAACACATGTTTGAAGATTGAGCAGTCGTTCGAGTATTAAAGGTCCTTACGCCTAAAACGAGCGTATTTTGCAAAATGCTTGCTTTTTCATTCAAGATTACGACGTAACTATTAGTATTTATTCAAAAACTGATAACGTACTTAAATAATTATTTCTTAAACTAGGGGCTAACATGGTTCAAATTTTCATTTTCTGTTTTTAAACCTAAAATAAATGAGTTTGCTAGGGAGTCTTTTTCAAATTTTGCAGTGAGAAGTGTCGTTTCGGTTCTCAATTTTGCAGTAAAAAAGAATCATTAGGTACTTACATTCATGATAACAATTCACAGCACCAAATCTTTTACGAGGGGCTGACATGATTGAAAATCAAAGATTCATTTTAAAAAGTTGATAGTTGTTGAGTTGATTGACCTTCCGAGTTTTCTTAATTTTTTTGGTGAAAACAGGATTACATTATATTTTTTTACCGCAAATTGTACTTTTATTTTGCCCTAAAAATAATATGATAGCAATAATAACTTTATGTTAACCCATAAAAAAATAATCATAACTACGATGCCGTAAATGTATATTTTTTTTAAAGACGTATAAATCACGCTGCACAGATGCCGCGCGCCGAAATTTATTTTTTAAAAATTATTAAGATGTTAAGAAATGATTATTTAATTAGGTACGTTATCAGTCTTTGAATAAATACTAATAGTTACGTCGTAATCTTGAATGAAAAAGGAAGCATTTTGCGAAATACGCTCCCGCTTCTGCTTATTTATTTATTTATTTATATAGGAAGATCATCAGCTTAAATACTACACAGTAGCTTATGTGGGCGTAAGGACTCTTAATAATTTTCGTACCTACATCAGACTGGATTTTGATTACCTTCAAAACCGCGTTGTATCGTCAGTCATTAACTGTATGTTTACTAGGGTGGTCCTTAAAAACCGAAAATTTGAAATTTCAAGGAGGCACCCCTCTTATCTTAGCCAAGAATAAAAATATAAAACATGTTATTATTTCACATATTAGTAGTAACTATTGTTCTCTACTAGGGGTCCCGACCGTTTTTTTTTTACTTTTTACATTTCGTAATACGGCACAGTTCACTTTTTTCTTTTGTCTTTGTTTTGTTTTATGATAAGTACTGTGTGTTGTGTGAGTTGTGTCACGAAAAAATTAATTAATTCATACTTTCATACTAACATTTTTTTATATTTTTTTAATTTTGGTACTTTAAAGCTCACATTTGATGATTGGAAATGAATAATCTTGAATACTTAAAAGGAAATCATTAATTATCAATACTTAATTAATTTGATTTTGCTAATATGCTAAAAACGGACTCTGGCGATGATTTGGCGACTTTAAATTGGATGTAAAACAAGCGTCAAGCATTTAGTGAACGAAATTGGTATTATTTGGATTGTTTATTCCTTGTTATCAAATGTAGCACATTAAAGTCGAAAAATTAAAAAAAGAAAATGATAGTATATAGAAATACAAATACAAATAATTTATTTCAGACTATAAAATCCATAGTGTTAGAGGTTACATTACAAACTTAGAGCTACGGTTAGTGTTCTATAATTATGCTAAACTTAAATTAAATTAAAGGCGCCTGGGCACCGGTATCACAGGCGCATGCAGTTGCACATAACGCTGCAGCAGCGGCGAGTCCCAGCGGTGGGCTAGCATGTTCAGGATACTATTTGAGCTGACACGACTGCGATTGAGGAGAGACGCACATCGTTTCCTCATGATGGTAAAAAAGCAATCCGTGTGCGCCTCCGCAAACATTGTCGACGCACTGCAGTACCGTGGCAGCCCGAACATCACCCTGAACGCGTCATTATATTGGACTCGCAACGCGCCCCTAAATCCTATTCAAAAATAATAAACATACGGTATTTTTTCACGTATTAGAACAATATAAGAGGGTGCTCAAAGAAATTTCAACTTTTCGATTTTTAAGGACCACCTTAATATTTTCGGATTTTTCATATAGCGTAGGTTATGTTGACGTTTTATCTGAAGATTTGTTTAACTGATCAATCCCTGTATAATACAAGGGTTAGGTGGGTATATTTTACGAGTAAGTATACTCGTACGTAAGCCGACATGGGAGACAGACATTGTATGTGTGGTTGAAGTTGCGAGCAAAACCTAGTTCTTCATATCATTAAGCCGGCTGTACACATTGGGCCAACGTTGGCGCGTGAGCAGATGCAGCTATGCGATAGAGGAAGAGGGCTTTATATCGTTCTCCTGCGTTTGCATAGCTGCATCCTGCTCACGCGCCAACGTTGGCCCAATGTGTATAGCCGGCATAAGGTTAGTTGCGTTGTCGTTGGCTATGCGCCAAAGACTTAGGGTTAGGTCAGTAAATACACAGTAAATAGTCAAGTGTATTTACAAGTTTACATCACACCTGGAAAATCCTACCCGCTCTGACATAAGCACGATGTTAGGTGCATAGTTAGGTTTTGCATAATGCCGATTGACTTGACTATTGATACGAATTCGTTCACGAAATAATTGGTAGTGTACATATGTCTTCCCAGTTAATTGAATCCCATTAAAAAAGAGGCCAAGTCTCGAAACTCTTCCACAGTAAACAGTTGTGAGATATTTCGTAGTACCAAGTCTCAGGCATTCTTATTAATCTTTATTTACTAGCTTAATAATATTTATGAATGCAGTCTTGCTTTTCCATTTTTTGCCCCATCCACTGCAAATGTAACTTTGTAATCCTATATATTTATATGGGATTACAAATTGATGTATGCAGTTGGTGTATCTAGAAAACTGGACCGAAATTGCAAAATATTTCAGTTTTCTCTTGATTTATAAACTAAACACTTACGGCCGTATTCATAAACGTCCTACAAGCCTGTTTTAACTAAAATGACGTTAAAATTAGTTTGTCCTTATCTGTCACTTTGACATTTGTTTCGTAAGAAAGGGACAAAGCACATTTTATTTAGCAGAGGCATTTTAAGTTTTATGAATAAGGGGGTTATTGTTTTCTAAATTTGAACCCTCTACGTCTGCTAGAAGTGCCTTAGAGTTTTGATGATCGGTCAGTCAGTCAGTGAGTGACAAAATTAAATTAAATTAAATTAAATTAAATAATCATTTATTTCGGAATGTTTCCATATTGTATTAGTAGCTTATTACTAAAATGTTTAACCTATGTTAGTTTTACAATTAATTTATGTTATCTGATCTATTGCAAGCATGTAGGCTATTCCAATATTGCCAGAAAGCGCCATCTACTCTGTCCGCGACTGTGCCAACGATTAAAACACTTTGACTACTTATAATTCTTAAACTACTGGTTCAAATTGAATGAAATTGAAATTTACCGTGTTTATACAATGCCTGCTTGGTTACTGAAAATTCAGGCTTCTAGTTTTTTCACGTTATCCACGTTAATCACCTGACGCCGATCAATTAGCAGCAATTATTTTATATTCAACTAGGAAAAAATTATAATGTTCGGTTATGGTGCTTCGCCGGACGCTGCCGCGTCACGCTCGCTTCGCACGCTCGGCTCGCGCGCTGTAGGGTCGCAGTTCACCTAACAACCTAACCGTTTTTTCCCTTGGGGGATCAGGCTATGGGATTAACGTGGACGACAGCAGTTTTTTCAATAACGAAGTTATAGGGGGGTCGAAAATGGCCTGAACTGCTTCGAGAAAAGAATGGTACGGCCGTGCCGCTGTTTTGCTCGACTTGGCGTTAATCTTTAGATAGTTAATCATAACATAGACGTCAATATGTATATGTATACAGCCTGTTACGTTAGGCCACTGATGAATTTAAACAATGATTTTATTGAGTATAAATCTACAAGCATGAGCTTTCATGGCTGTTTCACAGGGTTTTCATAAAGATATTTTGTAACACTTCATAGGTTAGGAATAAGCTAGTTTTAGTCGCGAAAAGGCTTCGTTCTTGCAAGCCGAGAGACAAATTTTATAGACTACATATTACCTTAACTACAGGAATTTTCCAATCGGTCTCGACGGTATTCCATTGCATTTTAGCTGTATGATCCAGGAGAAATGCACTCGAGACACTTTCACTTAATACTATACACTAAATAACACTTTTAAACAGGTAAACATTAAATCTCCATTCAGGGCTTTTGACTTGCAATTATATCGGACTACGTTTCGTTGCATTAGTTCTAACTGTCAAAGTTGACACTTATCTTTTTATTCCCAAGAGTAAAGCTAGTGCTAAATTGGTAAAATATATATTTCTAAAGCTACAGATCGTAGACTATCTGCCAGCACATCTATCATAAATTTAAACTATTGAAATTAAGGGGAAGTTTTATCTTAAAGTGTCGATGTTACCGAGATTGCATTAACAAAACGTCATATCACTCTGTCTGTGACCGGTCAAGAAAAGTTTCGTTTTAGGCATGTCACACTGGTTGTTGTGTCAAACATAGACTTTGTTTATTTATCTTTTCGCTCGAGTTAGCTGGAAGAAAATACTCAGAAGTCCTTCTTTTCTTTTAAACACGTCGTAGATTCAGTTTGCAGTGTTTTCTTTAAAAAACTATAAAATTATTATTGTCGACGGTCTATTGTTTGGTCGCTGCCCTCCTCCGTATTCGGTGATTCGGAACGGGTTTGAGGTGAAATGATTCTGCGATTTTAGAGAGGATTGAAGGAACTCGTTCATTCCTAATCCAGCCAGAATGTGAGAGCCGCGTATTTTACTCTCCGGTTCCAAATTTTCGCCGCCTCGGGGTAAGTGTTTGCTACTAGCAATGTCCTAAGTGTCTGCTGCCGTGTTAGTGCTAATTGGTGTTTCATTTTGTTCCAGCCAACAGCCCCGTTTGCTTAACTTAGCGTCACTATGGTCTGGACATAATAGTCCAGATCTCTCTTAACATTTTCACTACTCAGGTGAGTGTTTGATTTTCATATTAACTCGTGTCTGACAATGTTTAGTCGTTTCGTTTAATAATCAAAGTGTGAATTTCGTCCATTGCAGTTACACGTGTAAGATGACTTAGTCAAAGCCACCTACACCTCTTAATAGAAAAAACCCACCACGCGTGGTAAGCATATTTTGTTCCTATTTCGACGCTAAACTGTAGATTCTCAAATACCAACTCTTTACTAATGGTGACAATTCTTTGTCCTAGGGTTTTCTTTTTACCTCAGATTTAAACTCAACATCTCCGCTTAAATGAGGAGCACACTCATGAATGCCGTGGAGGTGTACCAGTCCACCTGATCTGTACTGCGGGACCAGCTTCTGGCTAGACACTGTCGCCATGTTTTAAGTACTTACTGCGGAGCGAGTCGCTGTCCTGTGTTGTTGAAGATGGAGGTTTGAGTCACCTCTTGTGCCGGTAAATTAATTCTTTATTATGATAATGACTGCATCAATTCAGCCAAAGTAACATGACTACCCTGTATAACTAATTTTAAAGAAATATCTAGATAATTTTAAGTCTAGTGGTATCATTTAAGTATAAACTAGAAAACCCTTTCATGTATTACCGTCTTTGTGACGTAGCCTTATTCGAGGGTGTGCCTTAATAAACTTTGTTAAAAGTGTTCTTGTGATTTTATTTAGCTAATCCTCAAGCTTGTCGGTTGTTTCATCTGGCGCTCATTAAATATAAATTTTTGATGACACTAACCGCTCTGGCCATAGCCCAAACACACGACCCTAAATTAATATTCCATGTTCATCGCAGACTTGCCTAGGCACATGCATTAATATTATACTGACAAATATTACAATTTTAGTAAATATTTTTTGTAGTTTATCAATTTTATCTTGTTTCATTTCAACTGTAGTCTAGTCATCTAGATAGGGATCTTACGGGACTACATGAAAAGTTGACCGACCCTTTTCCTATGAACCTTTTAAAGCGAGAGCTGAAAAAGCGAAAGTACAATTAAAAGGTGATTTTCCTTCAAATAATTTCCTACTCATTTTGATATTTATTGCGGATGAATTAACGACTTTACCCAGACCGGTTAACGCTCAATTTGGCGTCAAAGCGGTCATCCTAAAGAAAACTGTCCAACTTCTACTACAATCAGATTATAATCGACGCAACTTTTGAATGCCGTACGTATACACCCGGCCTTGATTCTACTATAAATTACAAAATTATACAGAAGGCAGACGCCATATTACTCTCGCCACTGCAATACCAACTGTGCTTTGAATTTTTGATTCAATTCTCATGTTGCAATTTTACTTGACGGCTCACATTTGAGCGTAATTTGCGTACCATCGACAGTCAACTGACCAGTTATGTATCTTATAACAACGAGATAAGGTATGTTAATGGTAAGTGCGTGTTGCTGTTTATGCACAAGACGTGATACGAGGGCCGGCCGCGTTGCACAAGCTACACTTGTTTCATCAATTACAAGGCTAAGGTCTGTTGTCTTACAGCTTTTAATAACCACGATAGTTGCAAACAAGTGTATGGTCTTATAGTAAGTAGACAACAGAACCAGGACCTGTGCGTGCTTGCTGCCGACTCTTTACAAGCAATAATACCTAGAGAATTTTGCTGTGTGGCATAATGGCATCCCACCATTTATGCGCTAAAGCGTAAAACACACAGAGGACGGGCGCGGGTCGGGCGCGGGACCTAGCGGGCGGGCGCGTTTTCAACCCCTTCAGGGTCCTCGCCGCCATTGATCGTCGGCAGTCTGCATCAAGATTGCATTGCATTTTTGTAGTGCCGGTTCCTTGGCTCCCACAAACAATTGTGTTTTCGAACACATTCTAAAATTTTTTCGTTGATGTCCATCTCCTTTTGTAAATAAATACAAACGCCGTGATATGCACGCGCCCGCCCGACCCGCGCACGCCCGCTGTGTGTGAGCTGATACGCAAACCAACGAATTACGAAAAAACGCTTTTTTTCGCCCGCTACCCGCGTTACCCGCGCTCTGTTTGTGGCGCGGGCGCGTGCGCCGACGGGCGCGTGTGGCTGATACACGCACCCGCCCGCGCCCGCGCTCTGTGTGTGGATGTACATTTTAAACTGGCTAACACAACGCGCGACGGGCCCGCGGACGCACGCACCCACCCGCGCCCGTCCTCTGTGTGTGTTGGCCTTAGTCGTGTTGAGAAACACATCTTAGCGCACCCTCAGGAGCTCTTACAATTAGCAACACTAGTACATAATTAAAAATAAATAAATAAATATTGGGGGACAATCTTACACAAATTGACCTAGTCCCAAACTAAGCAAAGCTTGTACTATCGGTACTAGACGACGATAAACATACTTATATAGATAAAAAAATAATTAAAAACAGAAAACATCTATGACTCAGGAACAAATATTCGTGCTCATCACACAAATAAATGCCCTTACCGGGATTCGAACCCAGGACCTCTTGCTTCGTAGGCAGGGTCACTACCAACTAGGCTAAAGCGGTCGTCAATATACACCAACTTAGGGCGGGTTTCACATTTGACAGACCGATTAACGTTAAATATGGCGCCGGCAACTGTCTTCCCATAGGGAACTTCTCATATAATCAGGTTTTCGACAGAGCGAGCGAAGCGAAGGAAGTTCTATGCTTCAGCTTGGGCCAACATTCGTTCCTGTCCGGACGTCCCGTTGGTTGTTCTCCTCTGCAGGTCGCATTGACAACCGATTCTCTTGAAATTTTGTGAGCATGTGTTCGTTTTTTTTCAATATTGCGTTTCGTGAGTTCTACAGCTCATGATCCACTAGTACCTATAGGTAACTGTTCGGGCATTGTAATCTTTTTAATATAGGGTAGACTGCTTAGCGGCGAAACGGAGGGTAGACACACATTACCTCCGTGACACATAGCTCGGCTCGTTCGGATTGATCGCACGCGCGTCTTGCGACAATAATTTCGGAAATTCATTCGGTGCTATATCGGACAGAATTGTGGGTTTTTCGGTGCTTAAAGGACTCTCCAAGGTGTGGTGTTGCTGGCCAGCAGAAGAGTTCATCAGGACGACGGACAATACCAGAGTCGGAGCCTGCAAGTACAAGGTTGGTGGTTTGCCATATATTTGGGGATTTCAATGCCCGTTCAGTTTAACGCTAGGAGACCTAGGGCCAGTGCATGAGCTTATCGAAGGGTTCTACGCGAACAGTAACTAACGATTAGATACCGACGTTGAAACAATCCGCCCTTAGTATTATTTATATTAGGGTAGGTACTTTCTGGGTTGTATTATGTAATTTAGACATTGACTAAATTTGAGCAACATGACATTCCGCAGCTATCTCACAAGTTTCAACAGAAAACAACGTTGATTAACACTTTAAACTCTCGCACTTTGTACACATATTTACATATTAAAACGTTTGTTTGTTATTATAATAAACAAGTTAGTTTTGACAGCGTGTCGAAACTTGGAGTGCTCATTAGACCACCAATGGTTGGTAACACATAAATTTAGGCAACGCGGTGCATTACAATGCGGCCTTGGCATAGATGGCGGACACGCCAGTTATTGCTTTTTAATATCTATAATTAATGGCGTAATGCTCGCCAAGCGCGGTCATTGATCTTCTAGTTTTATTAAAAAACAATTTCATATGTATCTCATGCATTTCAGTTTGTAAAAGTGGCCTGGGTCCATTACAACGTAATTTTATTTTGTCTAATACCTACTCCACTTACGTACTTCTAGATCTCAAAATAACTCAGTTATTAAAATGCCTAAATCTCAGAATGCCTCATTTGTTTTATTTTACACCGGATGCTTTTGAACGTATGGTGTTTTGAGATAGAAATGTTGTCGTATAAAAGTGTTGTAATTATAAAACTAAAACTTTTTATCATTCAGCCAGTCAGCTTAGAGAGAAAAAAATTGCATTTTGACACTCAGTTATTTTGAGAATTAGGCATTTTTACGTTGTAATAATTATAATAAAACCCAAGCGAAAATTGATGGAGATATCGAAGTTTCTACCCTGACGGAATTTCCCACGAAGCACATTCAAAAGGTTTTATCCTTTTAATCGTGACATGTGACTGTCATAATTGATTTTGTGACTTGATCTATGTCTTAACTTAACGCACTTGAAACATCATGTCGCTGGTGTCATTATCGCCATGTACAAAATGGACCCTTTGGTTACACCAGGAGTTGAAGACGTGGGTCTTGAATTGGTCCCAATATAGCAGATCCTACGAGGTAGTGCGACAGTGTCCTAAATACATCATCATCCTCCTAGCGTTATTCCCGGTTGTGCCCTAAAGAAGCCCGGGGTCCGCATTGACACCTAATCCCAAGATTTGGCATATGCACTAGTTTTACGAAAGCGACTGCCATCTGAGCTTCCAACCCAGAGAGAAAACTAGACCTTATTGGGATTAGACCGGTTTCCTCATGATGTTTTCCTTCACAGAAAGGCTAACGGTATATATTCCGTACATAAGTTCCGAACAATAATTATTATCATTTTGAACCAATTATTGTAAATTAGGTACAAATTAAATAATCATGATTTGAGAATTATGAAGCTTCTGGAAAATTAGTTAGTTTAGTACTTTGTATTTTGCTATACCCTATCAGGGTTCATGAGAAACTATATATAGCATTACAACACCTGATGTACTGAACGATGGTTACAATAAATGAATTATGTACAACGCATTGGTACGACCCGGGATTCGAACCCACGACCGCCGCTTGACAGCCGCATGCCTGAACTACTACTAGACTAACATTGCTTCGGACAGATACAGCCATCATTATTTGGAATCTTCTGGAATGAACATAATACGTCCAGAGAACACACTCAAATCGGGAAAATCAAGAAATGAAAATGGGAATCAACTATTTCTTATTTTTATCCTGTCCCCTGTCCCACTATCCCGGAGACAATATTACCGAGTTTCGTAGAAAAAATGTTACAATATGAACTTCTCATGCGTGCTTAGAAGATGGTTCATACAAAAAGGGGTTGAACATGATAAGAAAACCCCACATTTTGTGAATTGAACCCCATAAAACGCGGTTTTAAAAAGTGACCCAGGAGACTTAAGCTAGTGACAGGAAAAAGTTGATTCACCCAGATACTTTTGCTTACACTTTTCTTAGACTATAAAAAAAGAATATACTCACGTTCATTTCGATAACTTCAAATCACTTGTAACAAACAATATCTTCGAACCGCCTCTCGTCTTAGACACCACAATTAAAATTCCACTCGGAACACTCACTTCACTAACGACTCAATACATCAGACTCACTTATCAGGTGGAAAGTCATATGTCAGTGTATGTATGTCTTGTTATGTATGTATTGTTACAGTCTCCCACGATCTTACCTGCAAGTTCAAGAGTCTTTGATTGTTAACTAATACACGAATAAGAGTCATTTAGACGTCAGTTTAACATGCAATCGTCACTTTTTCACAGACTGATCTGTTAAAACATATCATTAGCTAAGTTGTAATTATTGTTCCGCGTTGTAATTAGATCAGTTTAGATGTAGATTGATGAAGTGTAGAGTGGGCCTTGTTAGAATGTTTCGTTGATCTCCCAATGGTCAAGATATACTATTATGAGATGAAAAAAATGAACTTCATTACTGATTTATACCGAAAAACCTGACTATGTTCCAGATCTAAATCAAATATTAACCATGTATTTAATATACAAAAATGTTTACGGTATAATATAAACCACGACGAATTTACAGACTAAGAAAATCTAGTTTAAATTATTTATTTACGCAATAATAGAAAATCTTGTTTTTCCCCGCCTTTTTCTTCAATTACGAAAAGAAAGAAGTACGTCGTCATTATAGGAAGTTTTATATTATTTTACTAGGTACACATAGCAATATCTGGAAGGAGAAAGTGGGTCGGTTTATTCTGTTCCCTACATTGAGATGGTTATACTCGTATACCTAGAGGAATAACAAATGAAGATCATCATGCGGTGGACGTGGTTTCTTTTCGGCCAGCATCACCGAAAAACTAAGAAAGTCTTTGCCCGATTGCCAATATTTATAAAATAATCAATTAACCTCATAACTTTTTACTGCCGCAACATGTTAGGCAACAATGCTTTATTGAGATATGCGTTATTTTATTGCGATTTTTTGGTGTTTAACAACTATCTCGGCCATTGCAAAACGTGACTAGGTCAAAAACGTCAATTTTACGTCAACCCGAGTGTTTCTACCGGCGTTCCGCAGTTAGGCAACTCTGTTAAACTAATTAACATCGGTGATTAGACCGTTTAGGCGGCTTAGCGGGGAAGCAATTACGTTACGTAATAGGTTAAACTCGATAATGTTGTTATAGGTCAAGAAATATTTGCATTCCCTCGTCTTGTACGGAGGAGCTTAACTATTTTGAGTTCGACACCACGTGCGTAATAGGAACAACACTGTTACAATAAAAAAAAATAAGTAATGTTTTTAACCCTTTAACGGATCAAGTTAAAATTAATTTATAATTCAAGTCTCTTGCTATTGTATAAAACTAAAAATTCTGCAGCATAATAAATACTAAAAGATGACCTTAGCAGGTGGTCATTTTTGCTATGAAATTGTGCCCTATAAAGGGTTAAAGTATTGTCTAAAATGTTATCCATTGAAAATATTTTTTATGAATCCACTACGAATTGAAAATTGACCGTTTTAAAATCAACAAAAAGCATGATTATTCATAGGTGGCTTTATTATGTCTATAATCGCTTTGTTCCTTATTTTATAGTTTTATAAGCAGAAAGTAAATACCACGATTTAAATGGGTTTACATCCTAATAGCTAAGAGAAAGGTAATGTTTCAAGATCAAGCCATGGTCTTGATATTATCATTATGGTAGTATTTTAATGATCAGCTCAATGGCGTTGGAAATACGAGACATTTAAGTCAACTAAAAAAAGTAGAGTACATGAAGCAATAACGTTAAACCACTAACTGTTTGGTATTAGTTTGCAAAGCGTAATGGACCGATGATCGCGATTATGCTAAAAGTGTTCGAGATCGCAATCTGGGCAGATTGATTACTGGTTCGAAGCAGAGCATTTGAGACATTGCGTCTTCGTTTTGGGATGATGGTTTACGCCATCAGTTTGAGGGCGATTATTTGAGGAGATTAATAAAATATAAAAAAAGTTTGTAGGAAGAAGTATTTGAAGTGCGTTAAGTACATATAATTTTGATTGTGTTTTGATTATGCATTAAATATTTCGCGTTCATAAATTGTACTTTTTATATCACAAATATGGGATACGTAGGTATAACTTTATAATATGAAAGATTAAGTAACTAACTAGCCGAAATAATTAACTTTTAACGTTTTATCAGCTGTTTTGAATTAAAACGGGTTTGTATCTGACTATATAACGCGATATCTAGTCCATTTTCCTTCAATCAAGGGTTATTTCAGATATATTTGCTAAAACCGATACGTTCGAATCATACATTTTTAATGTAGAGTCGTTTTTATGTCGTACTTTGTCGAGTTTGATCTTGAAACAACAAATACGAAAATGCATTTTCCCTGTTATCAGTCCGTTTATATGAGTTATGTGCACGCTTACACAACCTTCCAGTGGATATTCCAGTAATAGTTACGTCGCATTAGGTAAGCTCTTATACCACGAGCAGGTATCGCGAATAATTACAACGAATTATCTCCTCCACTCGCGCAAACTAAAACTTTGGTTGATCGACGCGTTTGCACTTCCGACTACATAATTTGCAAAAAAAACTGCATACGAAAAGTGTAAATCAAACATGATTAATCACTGCGATTTCAAAATAAATAACAAACAAAACACTGGCAGTCTGTGGAAAAGTGACTTAAAAAAAAAGTAAGTACTAACAAAGTCTACGATTAGCAAAAGTGACGTTGTGCGCAACTCGGCGCGGCGCGTGCGGCGGCTCAGGGCGGACTGCGCACCCCACGCCGGCGCAGCCTTGCGCACGAGTCTGTGAAAACCGAAACGGGGTTACTAAAACAGAGGGGACCTACATACCCAATATGTGTAATGTTATGTGTATTATGCGATGTTTTGGTAATGAGCTGCGTTTTTAGTGCGATGGTTATGGTTGGTCTAGTTTCGGAAAGAGTTAATTTTTATTCCGATTTTCTATTTCGTTGAAACTGAATGCATCCGGAAGCCGTCAGTCCAGTATATATCAAGATCTATTTGTTTTTTTTTTTTCTACGAGTATTTAACTTTTTTTAATGCGTTTCTAGGTTTTAGTGGATAAGGCCAACGTCAACGGGGTAGGACCAGACGGACTATGCGGTTTTATGTTTATGTACCATATCTTAATAATGATTCAACAAATTCCTCAACAAGTGGCCGGAAAGAATTTCTTAAAAATATCTTAATTTCGCAATATTCCTTAATCTATATATACATAAGTGAGATACGAAAAGGAGTCCACTCAGCACAATGTAGAGTCACATAATATGACTCCATGCCGATGTAATGTGGATCCTTGAGTTGTGCGTCACAGGACCGCACTTTCATCGTTAATCGTATTGTTACAATCGCAGAAGTGAACACATTTCAAAATAGCTTCATGAAATACACTCTGTCTTGTCTGACACTCTTTTTTTGTTTAATTGTTGGTTTTTGTCTCGACTAAATGTTTTTTTCTTTTCTTTCTTTCTTTAAATATCAATAAATAAGTTTCTGTCAACAAATGAGTGCTCACAAATATCTGAACCTGTCTCTATTATCAAGGCATTAGAGACGTGTTCAGATATTTGTCAGCACTCTGGCCGCTCCGATATATCTGATGGCGACTGTACAAGCTTTTATTGCCCGCTGTACTTTTCTGTATACCTGTCATGAACTAACTCATTGAGACGATTCTAACGAGCCCAAACTCAACAGGGTTACGTCGGTTAAGAACTGAATACCCATGGCCACCTTCTGTCTCCATCATCAGATCAGCTCGATGGTACCATAATATTTAATAAACCCATAATTTCAGCTCAATCAGTCACCGGGAAGTGGGTCAAATGTAACTTGCAAGATCTGTTCCTCTCTAGCAAACTAACAAACGAGCAGGCCCCTATTTCGCCAACTTAACAATTGTCACCCGACACTGACAATTCGCCATACATTGCTTGTTCTACAAGTTAAGGTGGTCGCTAGGTTACTTGTGGATCCAGCAATGTACGAAGAATTGTCGTTGTGAGGTGACAATTGTCAAGTTTGTGAAATAGGGGCCAGGTCAAGTTAAATAAAAGCTTGTAATATTTTAAAGAGCATTACTTTCTTCCTGTAAAAAAGCATAGACTATATTATGCTAAAGATTAACTTCGTTGGCTAAAATTACCATGTTTATCTGAGAATACATATTTTCAAAAGCTGACAGTAAATGCCCCGGAAGTTACCTTATTCGTGATGGATGCCTTTGTGCATCACATCACAAGTCTACGTTAGTCTCCATCATACACAGCCGATAACGCTTTACAAACACGCTTCTAGACCAAGAAAACTCGTGACATAATCCGTGATGTATTCGGAAGAGTCACAATTATGACATCGGCTAGGCTGGAGTCGAATCGATATAGTGACGAAAATGTACGTGTAACGCAACGCACACAATAATTAATACGATTATTCGATTGTGACACGACCGGGCGGTCGTCCTAAATCGTTGTGAAATAGATGCTCTTCCTGGCATAACGGGTTTTGCAAAGTTCACTAAGCTTTTGGCATTGGCAACGCCTCGAGCTTGTAGAAACCCATGCAATGCAAAATTGCATGGGACTATTGCCAGCGTAACAAACAGGCATGATTTTATTGAACTTGAAAATTGAACCTACTTTTTTCTCTTAATAGTTCGATTGTAAAACGGGTCAATCAATTGCACTTCAATTATGTTGCCGCTTACGAAAATAGTGTTTTAAGTTTGGGATAACATTACTTATGAGAAAAAATAATATATTTGCATTTATCCGATCCCAGAAAAGGATTATGATCTTAAGTCCCATTTTACAATGTTAACCACTTAAATACTAGTGGCTCTTTGAACTGTCAAACACGCGAGCCTGTCTTATAAAAACATTTTTTTTTGGAAATTTACCAAAAAAAACCATATAATTAAATTATCCAACCTGCTCACTAAACACGAGAAAAGACACCGGACAGACCAACGATTTTCGGCCAAATATCCCATTCGTATGTTGTTGCTTCAAAAGGACAAAATAAATATAAATAATATAGGTACACATAAAATAATACTAATAAATCCACGGTTAATCTCGCGTATTAAATGTCACTACGGGCGACATGCTTCGAACTTTAGCGAGTTCTTGTTCAGAATGAGTGTGGATGGGTATATGTCATGTCACGAAAGTTTAAATTCGATTAATGTACAATGATATCATAAACACTTATTATTATAGTATTACGTATTAATGATATCTAAAAAAACATTGCCTAATCTAAAAAAATGAGTGTCAGCGTACGGAAGAAGCACATTACATATTGCACAGTACACAGAAATAATTACGAGTCGTTTAGAATTCTAGCTGAAGAATACATTAGTTCTTGTCGAGATCTGCGACCGGAAGGATTACCTTCCGGTGTCCAATTTGCTAAGTACATTGCACAACCTAGTAAGTAGCTGACGAGATTATTTTATCGTGGTGCATCAAGCACAAAATCAGATTATGTTGAATGGGAAGTGGGTCAACGTTGACGGACTAGATCAGCAGAATGAGTCTACGTTTATAATAATATCGGTAATGTACTAGATTATAGGTAAGAGTTAGGCCCGGTTTAGTAGTAGTAGTATAACTAGAAAATAAACATAGTAAACTAAAAAACTCAAAACTCAAAATGATCTTTATTCAAGTAGGTCTGGCCTAGTAACAAGCACTTTCAAATCGTCAGTTTTTTTTTTTAAGTAATTTATTAAACAAAAAATAAAAATTATATGAAGTAAAAATTCTATAGAAAATACTAGTGAATGTTTCTAGAAAAACAATCTAATGTCAAAAAACAAAATATAACGAGAATTAATCTATTGATTAAAAATTCAGTCACAATTAGTTCCATGGAGTTTTATCAATCATGTAGTCTTGTGTGCTATAATAAGCTTTCGAAATAAGTTTACGCTTCACATAGTTCTTGAATTTATTGATAGATAACTCAGTTACGTTTCCTGGAAGTTTGTTATAAAACCTTACCCATGAATGATTTTTTTATTTTTTGGAGCTGAGTGGAGGGGGTAAAGTAAGTATAATACAAGTTCGGTCTCTTTGTTGGTGTGATGTCAACAAATTAACTAATAATAATAATAAACCGGCCTTTATATGTCCCACTGCTGGGCACAGGCCTACTCTCATGGATGAAACTAACTAATGTCACAGATCAAAGAATACAAGTCTAATGTTCTAGGTTACTAATATTTGATCTGACATACTTGCTAACCTTTATAAAACCGAGCCTTACCGTCTCTGATCAGTATTTGCAATAGTTTTGTAACCAGTCATCACAAAACCATAATACAGTCTACCTTTTTGAATCGTCAAGCTGCATTCCACGGTAAAGTTCTGTCAGAAATTACCATAAAATCCAAATTTCTATCGAAAATAAAACTTCTGGCAAGATTTTTTTACTTACTATATATTTTTTGCACAATCAAATAGCTACGGTAGCCTAGTGGTTCAGGCATGCGGCTGTCAAGCGGCGGTCGTGGGTTCGAATCCCGGCTCGTACCAATGAGTTTTTCGGAACTTATGTACGGAATATTTACCGTTAGCTTTTCGGTGAAGGAAAACATCGTGAGGAAACCGATCTAATCCCAATAAGGTCTAGTTTTCCCTCTGGGTTGGAAGGTCAGATGGCAGTCGCTTTCGTAAAACTAGCGCCTATGCCAAATCTTGGGATTAGGTGTCAAAGCGGACCTCGAGCTCCTTTAGGGGCATAACCGGGAACAACGCTAGGAGAATGATGATGATATTTTTTGCACAATCATGAATTATTCGTTGAGAGGGTTTCAATCGGATCATCAAGTTTGCTGTTAGGCTAAAAAATGTTTTGCAAATGTTGATGCGAACAAAAAAAAGGTAAACAAAAGCTTGTAAATAAATGTCAACCGAATGTCAGACGAAACAAGGGGAGCGGAGTAATGAGTCCACAGTCTACGAGTTGTTGCCGTGCCGACACCGTCGTTTTCATCCAGAAATCGAAAGTCCCCGGTAATAGGTCGCTTCGCTTGCGTCACCGGGCCTGATGCCGTCATGCCATCGCCGCCATTGTACATTATATTGTACAAGCAAAGTGTTGTCTAGAATAAAAGCGGAGATAAAACGGTTTATTTACTCGTAAACTGGTTATACTAGCCTTACGCTATGTGGTTGGGAGAGTTTTGTGTTTTAGTAAGAGCACGTGTTAGGGAACCCTGCCAGTTTTCTATTACTTGCACCTTCTTGCATATGCATTTTTATTATGATGAAAAGGTTCTTTCTTGTGAGAAAGAAGTTTCGATTTTTTTTTGTTAACGCGTCTAATTTTATATATTTTTTTTTTGTAGACCTTATTATGCATTATGTTTATGTTAGGTAAGTTTCAGTGATGCATTATGTACAGTACATTACTTACCAAGGGCTGTAAAAGAAAGAAAGCCCGAAATCGCAGTTATTTGTGACCCGAGCCGCAAGCGAGGGTTGTAAATATGCGATAGAGGGCTTTCTTTTTTACTGCCCGTGGTAAGTACACAATTTTACGTCACACCTGGCCATAATGTGAGTTTTACCGCAAAAAAATATACCCGCATTATGGCCAGGTGTGACGTAAAATAAAATTTCCATACAATGCAAAAATATTATTTCCAGCAGCATTCATAAATTTGTATGTATTGATAACACATAAATGCAATAAAGTTGTGTGATTCCTAAGTTGATGAATTTTACCACAGATTAAAGAATACAAGTACAGATACCCAATCTCTCGCTACCTGTGTCGCCATCTATGAGTTCTTTTTTGTAATAATTATACGTTGTTCGACTTGGGAGGCCATGATTTTACTAAGCAAGCAAATAAATATTAATAAGAATACCTGGGCTGTTATTCGCTACGCGTTAATGCAGCTCACCCCGCCGGTCACCCGTCACGAAACAAGACCTCTACCTGCGCTTAGTTACTACGCGTCGCGGTGTCAAGATATATTTGTGGGTGAGGGGTGAGCGTTGAGGTGACCTTAAAATAAGTTACAGAATAGGGGGGCTGCTTTTGGCTCTACGTACGTCTCACAACTTTTTACGGTGGAAGAGTTTCGAGACTTGGCGTATTTTTGCATGGAATGTTTTAATGGGATTCAGGTTTACAGTAGGTTAAGTAGAAATTAGTATAATTTTGGTTAAAATAATACTAACTGTTAAGTTTGTTTCGGCGTTTCTGCGGCGTTCGTGACAGTGGTCTTATTTTTCAGAAACGTTGTTATTAATAAATAAATAAAATATATTGATGGTAAATAAATTTCAATTTAAATATATGTTTAATCTTAACATAAAAAAATAATTAAAATAGGATCCCTGACGGTAGGTTTTACAATATGGAAATTATAATCGCAAAAACAAATAAATAAAAACAAAAATTCATATAAACTTGCAATTTCGGTTGATTTTTCACTAAGAAAACTCGCAGATCATGCCAGTATCCCGCCAACACCATGAGCGCCGTCCCTCGCCACTAGTCGCCACACTGCGTGGACTAGTTGATCATGCCAGTATCCCGCCAACACCATGAGCGCCGTCCCTCGCCACTAGTCGCCACACTGCGTGGACTAGTTGATCATGCCAGTATCCCGCCAACACCATGAGCGCCGTCCCTCGCCACTAGTCGCCACACTGCGTGGACTAGTTGATCATGCCAGTATCCCGCCAACACCATGAGCGCCGTCCCTCGCCACTAGTCGCCACACTGCGTGGACTAGTTGATCATGCCAGTATCCCGCCAACACCATGAGCGCCGTCCCTCGCCACTAGTCGCCACACTGCGTGGACTAGTTGATCATGCCAGTATCCCGCCAACACCATGAGCGCCGTCCCTCGCCACTAGTCGCCACACTGCGTGGACTAGTTGATCATGCCAGTATCCCGCCAACACCATGAGCGCCGTCCCTCGCCACTAGTCGCCACACTGCGTGGACTAGTTGATCATGCCAGTATCCCGCCAACACCATGAGCGCCGTCCCTCGCCACTAGTCGCCACACTGCGTGGACTAGTTGATCATGCCAGTATCCCGCCAACACCATGAGCGCCGTCCCTCGCCACTAGTCGCCACACTGCGTGGACTAGTGTTGTGCTTTGTCTATATCGTAAGTAGGAGTGGGTGCTGGGGCACTCTTAATGAATAGAACAAGCTGTTGGCCGAGAGTTCGTACTTAAGTCATTTTAATGTAAAAATCCCACATAAATGCACAATTGTACAAAATTACATAAACAAAGGAAATAGGGCTCTTATACAAGACCTCGATGAAATGAGATCCCTCGTAATTAAAGAGCTCGTTCGCGGAAAAGGTCCCGCCAATACGGAAATAAGATGGCGTAACCTTTGCGGGTTTAAGTACGGGCAACGCCTAGAGAAGATGAGAAACAGAATGTTCTAGGCGTAAATAACTAACAACTACCTACTATGACGCAAACAATCATATGGTCTGCCTTTTGGTAAGGAGACACCGTAGCATATGGACGCTTGCTATTCCAGAAGAATTACAAGTAGGTGGCCGACCTACTCGCTACGGCGCTACCAGGAACACACCACATACCTACAGAGCAAGTAGTGGCGTTCTTATGGCCAGGGTTCGAAAGGATAATTATCGTAATAATAACAGATGGATAATTATCAATTGATAATAACAAAAAATTGCGCTCGTGAAAGTGAACTGTATTCGAAGTATTCGAACGTGTATTTCCGCACTTGCGTCTATCCGAACGCACGAAGTGTCCACGTGACGCGCCGCGCCGTGGGGATTCCCCTTATAAGAACAATTCAGTTCGGATTATGCAAAGTTGAGCGAACTCGAGTGTCATTTGTTCTGATACTGGTGATAATTATTAGATAATTATCAAGAAGTGTAATTATCTTGATAATTTCGAACCCTGCTTATGGTTGCGGTCTTCTGTAACTTGGGTTTAATCCTTTCCGTTTCCGTTTTATCCTTCCCGATGCATCCGGAATCCCTGAGGCACCCGAGCCTCTGATGCGGTCTGACGCCTGATGCAACAGGAGCCGTCACGTCGTACCGGATCCGATGAATGTAAATCTAACCGTACTAAATCTATGAAACCGGTCACGTCAGAAAAGCATGAAATGTCAAATGTTATTGCTAGTGGTTCTATTTTCAGTAAGTAAGTAAGTATGTAAGTGATTTATTTGTAAACATATTATAAGTTACAAATATATCAGGTGGTGTAAAAGGTACAGTGTGGCGCTATGTCTCGCCGATATAGAGGTATACAAATTAAAAATCTAACATGACATTAGAATTCACGATGCTTAAATACTTCGAAGTAGAATAAGCCTAAATTACAATTACATTATTGAAATTGAAAATATTTATTTCGGACCGTGATCCATATCGTGTTAATTACAAAAGACTTAATACCTATTATGTCCCGGATATACATTAAATTCGTAAATAATATTAAAAATACGAACCGAAATATGAAATAAATAAAAGAATTCAATGAAAGTCTGCAAAAGTCTGTCAAGGAATAGTAAAATTTGTCAATGAGTAATTTACATAAATTATTTTTAAATATCTTGAGTGGTGCCAGTCTCAGCGGCAGTTTTATCGTAGATTTTACTTGCCAAGCTGAACACTCTTTCGCAGCAGTTTATATAATTTGTTTTAAGCTCACCTCAACGCTCACCCACAAATATATCTCGACACCGCGATGCGTAGTAACTAAGCGTAGGTAGAGGTCTAGTTTCGTGACGGGTGACCGGCGGGGTGAGCCGCATTAGCGCGTAGCGAATAACTCACTTAAATATACAAAGATTGTGAGCTCGATATGTATCTCTGTAGTTTTGTGGTCTGATGAAGATGTGGTCTAAACCAGAGCTCCTGATGGCGATGCGTCTCGACGATCAGGGATCTGCATTTGTGCCTTGCATGTCTGCATGAATGTTAAACACGTTGAGGCAATCATTACGTAGGGCTGATCTCACCGCTCCCTAATTTGCAATCCCAACCTTCCTACCAGTTATTGCACAGGGCATCGGATGTTTATAAAATACCATTTTAACACCATTCTGAACATATAGTCATAATTACTTAACCGTTCACATTTACTTACGTCCTTATACCCTGTTGCTATGTTATATAACGTCTGTGTACGTGACCGCTCAAGCATTGTCCAGTGCGAAGGCAAGCGCGGTTCAGAGGCTCTAGTATAAGTTTTACCGAAACAAAACTTTACGATCGCGTTTGCGTTTTACCCTCAATTTGTTTGGGATTTGACAGCTAATAATAATAGCGGTAACTTCAATACCTCGTATTTCGCTAAACGTTTCGCTGAAATTCGAACTTTGAACATGAAGTATTAAAGTTTTTATTGCAACTGTCTGTTTAAGTTTGTTATGATGATTAGAGGACTGTAATGCCAGTGAACCCGCGTCGCTCCACATAGTCTACGGATAATGAGGGCACGAGGAACTTGTGTTTGGTGGAATTGTTAATGAGGATTGCAGTTGTTTCCGCTGTTGGCACATTTCTGATTTCACTGATTCCATCCACTGCCGGTTTGTTGTTGCTTAGCGTTTTTTGTAGGGCCGGGCCGGAACCATTATCTTTACATTACCTTGAAGTACCAATGCATTACATACATAAACATAATATCACGCCTGTCTTTCCAATAGGGTTAGGCAAAGCATATGAAAATGTACAGTGCCCCTTGTATGCTTGGGTTACCAGATACAAATTTCAAAAATTTCAAAAGTCGTGACAAAATTCCTGATTTTCGGCCAAAATTCCTGACACGAGCTTGACGCGCTCGGCTCGCGGCGTGTTGTTAATGTTGATGTACTTAGGTGTCAATGTTGATTGATTTATGTTTATATCGTAAAAAGATAATTACGATTATTTATAAGTTACAATTTATGAAACTCCAAAGTACTTGTGGCTTTACCTTTTTTGTTATTACGATTAAAAATAATTTTACAGTGTATAAAGTTTTATTGTTTCATTTATTTGCCGAAAATTCCTGACATTTTCCTTTTCCGGCCGCATTCCTGACATGTCTAAAATTCCTGACATGTCAGGAAAATTCCTACCCTTGTAGCAACTGTACATACATACATTCATACATAAATTCACGTCTTTATTCTCAAAAGGGGTAGGCAGAGCACATGAATCTTGTGTTCCAGCACCATGGTTTTAGCATAAATGTGGGAATAAAAGATCGACAAAATGTGATATTGCAGTGATAGGTTGCTAGCCCATCGCCCACAACACACTTCAACCCTGCTCGCTTTGCCGACTTTTACGACACCCACGGGAAGAAAATGGGTGGTGAAATGAAATCCTAAACCGACACCGAACGGCGAGCAAGTGTAGGTTTAAAAATTGAGAAAATGTTACATAGCAGTGATCGCTTGTTAGACTTGCTAGCCCATCGCCCACAATACACTTCAACCCACACCCATAGTCGGTTATTACGGCACCCACGAGAAGAAAGGAGCTAGTGCTAGACTAGGGTGAATAAGATAAGATAAGATTTATTTGCAACCAAGTACTTAAAACTAAGATACATGGACCCTGGAAGGGTGTAACATTCAGGTAACTTATACTATGTTAATATTATACTCGATAGATACCATTGATATTAAAAAAATATATATGACGGCAAACACATTGTAAACTTGTATCTTCCATAAATTCAGCTATGGAATAGTAACATTTATCTATCAGTTTAGATTTTAGACTGTGTACGAAGGATATGTCAGTTGGTATATCTTTTATCTGGTTAGGAATTTTAGTATATATTTTTATTGCTCGGTAAAATGCATTTTTATATATTTCCAGTTTATGTTCAGGAAGTTCCAGGGTGTGACATTTACGAGTGTTTTGGTTAAATTTAAACAGATGTAGGTTATAAAGAACAAAAGTAGCAGTTTCTAATATATATAGCGAAGGGAGGGTTGGAAGTGTCATGTTCTTAAAATGTGGTCTGCAGGTATGAGGTTGGTGTATCTTTGCAAGGATTCGTATACATTTCTTTTGCATGACAAATACGTGGTGGATGTCAGTATATGATTTGAGTAGGTGAAATCAGAACAGAATAACAACTTAACTATACACTTACATAAATACACATACAATAACTAAATGTCATAAAAACATATACAGCCGAAAACAAACAGCACACACCAAGTAGGAATGACTAGTTACGGAAGAGAAAAATAGTAATCCTTAAGTAGTTTAAAAAATGGGAAGAGACTTACCACGATTAATCTCAATAGGCAAAGAATTCCACAATCGAACAGCTCGGAAAGTAAAAGAATTGTTGTAAAATTTAGAGTTTGATGGGGGAACACTCAGCAACTTCTGAGCAGACCTAGCAGAAGAAAGAAATTTAAAGCGTTCCTTGAGGTAGCGAGGAGTTGCAGGGTTAAAAAGAATTCCATAAAGGTGGGCAAGAATGTGAGAGTTACGTCTGGTGTGCGTGGGTAGGGTAGACTGGGTACGGTTGTGCCAGGGTACGGTAGTGACAGTCGTCGTACCAGCGAAACTAAACGGAATGCGGGCAAGGGTTCTATGGGAGAGAGAAGCGGCATGCACGTCTGAACGCGTTCCCCGGTGTTGCGTCACCCAGCGGCCCACATTACTTTTCAACAGTCAAAAGTAAGTTGTTTTGTCCGATTAATTTTAATAATCACTGTTATTTGTATATAGATAGATTACCCCTTTTTTTTATATAAGTTGAACATTAGTAGTTAATTACGGGTGGTTACTTTTTACGTACATTATTTGGCAAAGTCATGGCGAATTTTTGTTTTCGAAAGTGAGCGTCGGGTACGGTTGTGACAAATTTTGTAGGTACGGTTGTGACATATATTTTTTTGTTATTTTGCTTTTAGATACCCAGAAAACGCTTGCGGAATACCGAAAGAGCGCGGTCTAATTAATATCTGGTCTGGTAAATATGCAGATGCTTATGAAAACGTGAAAGCGGGACTTCTTTACATTTTCGTAGTATATTTTTTTATTAATTATTAATTAAAAAATAATAATTTAATGAACTTTCTATTCGAAAGATTATGAAGATTATGTTGTGTTATGGTCATATTTCTAAGAATAAAAGTCATTACAAACCATTTATATTTATTGTATGGCCGGTTGTGACACTTTCCCTTTTTTTTTAATTTGATTCCTATGACTAATACAACGTATTTAGGGGAAATATTTAGTATATTTACGTAGACAAATGTACAATTTAAGAGTCAGTTACTTTTTTCCCAGCTAACTAGTAAATTAACAAAATTAGTGGCGATCAAACCAAAATTGTCACAACTGTACCCAGTCTCCCCTACTATGGCCCCACAGAGCGGGAGCCCGTAGAGCACCCATGCGACCGCCTGCGAGTGGTATGCAGCCAGGGCGCACTCTACACCTGTATTTGTTTTCAACATGCTCAGAGCATATACGAAGCAAGATAATTTATTTTTGACTTTTTCAACGTGTGATTTCCAGTTACTTCTTGTATATTTAAATCATGCGCTATGGTTCTTAGGTTAAGGGGTTGCTTTTGTCTGGGTCTGAATTGTATGAGCTCGGTTTCAGCTTGGTTTTATCGTAATTTGTAATGAGGTTATGGTCTTGTAACCAGTGCGTTATTGAATTAAACGTTTCCTCTCTGTGTGATACTAAGATCGTCTTTGGGGCATTGGAATAAGAGTGATATGTCGTCGGAAAACCTTACTATCTTGTGGGTTATGATTTTCGGAAGATCGTTTATGTAGACGCATCCTAGAACACTGCCTTGTGGAATAGAGCTCTCAATATCCTGTATGCTAGATTTAATATAATTTGATTTACCAGTTTAGTATCCAGAGCTGTGCTAGGCAGGAGCGGTCTGCGAGGAAAAAATCCACCAATAGGAAGAAATGCGTGATATTACGGCTGCGCAATAAAATAAATCTCCCTCCTGCATTAACTCGTGACGCGGTTTTTGGGCTTTTACGAGTTAAATAACTGCTTTTCGCAATGAAGGATTGCATCGATATGTATTTTAGTTTTTGATTCCATTACTATTTTCATTTTATTGGTAGGTATAGGTACGCTTAATATACAGGGTGGAATCTTGTACGTGATCCAAAATAGCAAAATGTGAATCTATCCATGATTCTGAGCAACTTTTATTATGGGACCAACTTTGTGTTATGCCAAAAAAATCCAACTATTTCATTAACTCTGCTCATTTTAGACTGACAAGAATGTATGAACAGGTGTGTTTTTTTTGGCATAACACAAAGTTGGTCCCATAATAAAAGTTGCTCAGAATCATGGATAGATTCACATTTTGCTATTTTGGATCACGTACAAGATTCCACCCTGTATAAATAAGGACGGTGATTAATTTGATTATGTTATAAAACTTATAAATTACAGTCAAGTGCAAATATATGTATCTATTTAATCCTCTCATATATATGTTAATCTTATGACATTAGAGCGATGGGACATTTTTATGAGTAAGTTGTATGCACTCATATTGTTACAGTTGACTGTACAGTCAGTATCATATATATACATATAGTACAGCTAAATTTTACAAATATATCGTAACACATCCTTATTCGTATAGTAATAAGGACGTGTTGCGGTATATTTGACTATCTTTGCTGCCACTTTAAGATGCTGACTGTCTAGTTTCCCCGCGCAGCTCAGCACGCATATTGCAAAGGACACATGCAAAGTTTTCTTTATTACATTTTTATTCGGGTTTTTAATATAATTATCTGTTTGTAGTCGAACTCCATTGTATATGCATGGACGCCGGGGGAGTCAGGATTAGTATGTCTATATAATTAGTTTGTGTTGATTGTACAGACGCCATCAATAGAGCGAACAAGTTGCTCAAAAATATCTGAACAATGATATTAAGGGATGTTCAGATACATATTTATGAGCATTACCTACAGATATATTTCAAGCCTACTATATGCATTCTGAAACTATTATGAAAATTGAAAAGTTAAACTCGGAATATATACAGCTTCTCTATTTCAGCGCCCCCTATCGTGAGAGTTTAGTACTCTTACTCCACAAGTGATAGTATTTTATTCATCATAGGATTATAGATAGCGCTTCGCAGCCACGATTGTTAATCAACTGCTCACTAGATGGCGCTAGTGGTACTCCGTCTTAACAAAATTAGTTCGACTATTCACCGCTGGATGGCATTAGTGGTTCCCTTTTTCTCTCTCAGGTGCCATGTGGCTTATTTGTACAAGGCTCAATTTCGAATAAAGAAAAATCCTCTTAGTTCGAATTTAACCCATATTGCTTTGACATAGTGCCATATACTAGTATGTACAGCAAGTAGTAGTCGAGCACTTGGACTTATTCCCTTTACAGTTATTTACGTATGCTCTTGTATTTTGCTGCTCATTATTCCTATGCCAAAGGTTTTACAATTTATTTTATATTATTCTTTTTGCGTCGTATTCTCTATCTATTTTACTACTTGTATTGTTTATTTATTTAGTCTTTTTTGCACAATGGAACGGACAAAAGGCGGAATTAATTACATTTTCAACGTATTATATTATATTTGATTTGTTCGTATTATTCTTTATCTATTTTGCTAGTTTTGTATACGCCACTAGTTACATTTTCAATTTATTTTATAATATTTTAATTTTCATATCGTAGGCTTTTTTAATGTATTTTGCTGCTATTTTGTCGATGTCAACAGTATACTTTCAATACAATCCAATACAAATACTCTTTATTGCACACCTTAAAACATGAAACAAATCGACATAACAACTTATAAAAAATAGATGTTAACAACAGGCGGTCTTATCTCTAAAGAGCGATTCAATTATTTATATAGTATTTTAATTTTAACATCGTATTCACTGTCCTCATGACCTCACATCTCAACCACTAGGGGGGAAGCTTGTGCGTCCCACCGTTGGGCATAAGCCCCGTACGTATAATGGTGATGATAATGATGATTCTCTATGTATTTTTTTTACAAATATATCTTTTTTATTTAGTACAAATAAATGCCTCATGTTCTGCAATAGTTTTCACTGTGCCACCAGAAAGAGTCTACAAATAAACAAAGAAATGAAGCGTCAAAGAAACTCGAGTCGTCGATTTGTAAAACAAATAAAATGTAAACCACGTCCTGAGGTTGAGTTTCTCTTTATTGTATTATCTTTGTTGTGGTCGGGCGAGATTCAATTTCACCTTTAATTTTCATTATTGTAATCCATTAGTGAACTAATTTTCCTCTGAGAAAAGTATCACGGTGCTTCGTGAGTTTTTAATTAGACATTACCAGCTGGTAATATTTATATCACATTCTCGTTGATTTTATCACTTTTATATACTTCTTGCAATATTATAATATAATACTACACAGATAGTATGAATCATTTAGATAACAAAATAATGAGAAATGACAACGTCGGCTTACGGAGTAATGTTTTTTTCGGAGATTTTCCTTGACTTTTTAGACAACGGTTGTTGATTGGCAGTGTTAATTTATTACTAAGAAAAGACAATTAGATTAGATTTTTTATTCAAACTACACATTTAGATGTACATAGTCTTTAGCAAAATAAAATACCACATCACTCACTTAATTCTAAAACAAATTAAACTATTTACAAGCTTACCCAAATGTTAGCGCTGTACAAGCAAAAACGAAATAAAGGTCCGTGACTGAGCTGAGTATTTGAGTTTATTCACATTTGCAAGCACTACCACTACCACTGATCACTGTCATAATACAAGCCAGTCCTCTTTGATCATGTCCGAGGCTTTTTCGGCGATCATGATCACGGGTGCGTTAGGGTTCCCACTGATGATGGTGGGCATCACGCTCGCATCCACCACCCTAAGGTTCGCCACCCCATGGACTCTCAGCCTTGGATCCACCACCGCCCCAGGATCGGTCTTCGGCCCCATCTTACAAGTCCCAGTAGGATGGTATATTGTAAACGAGAAATGCTTCAACGAACACTCCCAGTATTCGTCGCTGAAAAGCACGTGATGCTGGCAGCCTGGTAAAGGTATGGTGTGAGGCTTCGACCCGTACCTTTGGAACGCCGTTGTATTCGACAGGGCCATGGCTATCCGTATGCCCTCGGTGAGCACTTTGATGTCTTCCTTGTATGCGAAGTAGTTAGGTATTATGTCGGGTGGATGGAACGGATTACGGCTTCTCAGCTTCACCCAGCCGGAGCTCTTTGGGCGAAGCAGCAGAGGGAGTATGGTCCATGTCTCGGCTGCCTCGATTGGTTTGTAGACTGTATTGTAAACTCGGTCCCGCAGGTTCAAGATCCGTCGGATCTGCTCGCCGCCGTCAGAGTTGACGGAGCTCGGGGCGAAATGGAACTGTATATCGGGCCAGTTGCCAGAACTAGGCGCGTATTTCGTGTTCACGAACGCTAAGCCTTCGACGCCTTGATTTGTCATCGGTCCCTTTTCATAGAGAATATAGTTCATAGCTACCGAGAACGTCTGGAACCGATCCTTTTTGAACGTGACAGGTTTGTTGACGAGGAAAGTGAGACCTCCCAGCCCGACGTGATCTTGCAAATTGTGACCAACTTTAAGATCTTCGATGACAGGAATGCCGTGTTCCTTTAAATGGCTCGCGGGGCCTATGCCGCTAAGCATCATCAATTTTGGCGAGGATAATGAACCGGCTGACATGATGACTTCTCGTTTGATCCTTACTTTTTGCTTCTGGCCGTTTCGTATGAACTCGACGCCATAGGCCTGTTTTTTGATCGGGTTTATAAGTATTCTGGTGACTTGTGCACCAAGGGCGATGTGCAGGTTCTCCCGGTTACGAATAGGCCGGAGGAAAGCCTTAGCCGTACTGCAGCGGCTACCGCGCCTCATCGTCGCCTGCGTCAGCATAAACCCGGTCTGTTTCGCCCCATTTATGTCTCTATTCTCGTATCCAAGTTCCATGCCGCCCTTCAGGAACGTCACCGAGAGCGGCGAGCGCCAAGGAGCTTCTTGAACTGTCAGATAGCCCCCGGCCGCGTGATAAGGTGTATTGACCAGGTACGGGTTCCGATTGTCTTCAGACTTCATGAAATAAGGAAGCACCTGGTCGTAGGACCAGCCGGGGTTGCCGAGCGCCTCCCAGAGGTCGTAGTCGTTGCGGTTGCCGCGCACGTACACCATGGCGTTAAGGACGCTGCTGCCGCCTAGGACCTTGCCTCTTGGCCAGTTGCAGCGATCGCCGTTCATGGCGAGGCAGTAGGAGCGGTTGGCGGACGGCGTGGTCTGGTACTGCCAGTCGAGATCTGACAGCTGGGTGTATCCAGCCAGGGCGGGGACGTCGGAGATCTCGGTCTCGTCCTGGCCGGCCTCCAGCAGCAGTACCGTCCAGTTCCCCACCTCGGAGAGACGCGACGCCACCACCGCGCCCGCCGAACCGCCGCCCACTACCACGAAATCGTATAGCGGCAACATCTGGAATGAGATAATTTTTACAATACAATACAAATATTCTTTATATTAATATATAGATATTTTTAATGTAGATGATGTTTTGATTTATTTAAAACTTTCTGTGAAGAGAAATAACTACACGTAGAATAAATATGAACGTATTTACTCCACCAGTTTTTTTATAATTATGTACAGTGAGTCAAGAAAGTGGTATCCCGCTTTGATTTATGTGTGAACTATTTCTAATTAAAATTTAATTATGCATTCGTTAAGACATGTAGGTATATTAGGCATAGCTGTTTCAGTCCATGAGGAAGCGCTCTACTCCTCTCTCAATGCTGCACTGGTTTTTGTTTAGTACATAGCGTAAATAGGAGACGGACAACTCCTAAAAAAAAAAGATCGTTTAATCCATGAAGGCGCACCGTGGGTTGTGACTTGTGCCTTCGTGGATTGAACGGTCTACTTTTTTTCACTATAGTCGACTGTATGATTTTAAAACTAAAAAGAAATATTGTTTTAAATACTCACAGCATTGACATCCGTTATGTGAGACTCTGGGTCAAACTGCTGGTATCTGAAGTACGTGATCCCGAGGGCTAGGAGTGGTATCAGACCCAACACAGTGATGGGGGACGGGGCCAAACTGGCCAGCGCACCAGCCGCCTCCATCTTTACGTCCCCAACTCATCTACTACTACACTAATATTTACAACTTATCCTACGAGTCTTAGCTCTCTTATATCCAATTATCCACTTTCTTTCGCTGGTCGTCCTCTGACAGGATTTTAGGAGTGTAGTTCCTTATGCCCGCCTTCTGCGTTGCCGCTTTAGGCTTTGTGGACTCAGGTTCAGTGTGGTAACTCTTTAATCGCGGAGTCTTTAGTTCGTCTTTGTCATCGAACAGCTGGACTTTGTAGCGTTTTTCTTTTGGTATTTTCACCGGTTTATATTGTTCTTTGCTGACGTCTTCGTAATGATTGTTTTTGTATAAAGAGGTGCAGTAGTAGTCGCTTTTGGAGGATCTTTCGGAACGGCATTCGTAGCAGCTGGAGCCGCTTCTGTAGCCGCTGCTTTTGGTTGAGGAGTCGCTCTTGAAGCTCTCTGCGCTCCTGCGGACCTTGTGTCGCTTGTAGTCCTTGTCTTCGAAGTCTGCGGGGAAGTTGATCGGAGAGCTGCGGTACTGGATGGGGTCGGAGTACTTCTCCTTGTAGCGCGCCACCTGGGCGGCGCTAGCGTGAGCCGCATACGACTGCTCTTGACCCATGGTTAAAAGCGCGGCGGCGCGGTCGAGACGTTTGATTTCTGTAATGAAAATAAATTCTACGTTAGATCTTGGTAATTTTTTTTCACTTGTTACAGACGACTACAAAAGTATGCATTTTTTCACCTTATTCATATATCTATATATTATTCTTACTAAACAATGGGATAGAAAACTTAATCTATTACATTTTCCTTCAAAACTGTTTTAACAGTTTACACTATGATTTGAACTATATATTTATATTGCGTAATACATATAATTGCATAATGTACGCACATAGAGCGCCGTGCTAAAACATTTGAGTTGCTTACAATCCTTCGATTATTTTCAAATCATTTATTGAAATAAATGCGATGGCGGGACGAGCTAGACTCGTTCTGAAAGGATTGGCCACATGAAGCTCTGGATCGACAACTCTGGTAACGGAGAGGGGAGGCCTTTGCCCAGCAGTGGGACACTACAGGCTCCCAATAATAATTATATTGAAATAAATGAGCATTTTCAATAATTCGTGCACCCAATTAGCGTGAGTTGTTAAACAAAAATTAACTCGGTGTCAGGTTTGTAACGAAAATTATGCATACTAATCATGTGAAAATGAACTTTTTTCACATTTAATTAACGTGTATAGGCATATCATTCATAAATGAAACTGAAAAAGTTAATTTTTATACAAACTGAATGCATAATTGCCGTTACAAAACTGACACCGAGTTAATTTTTATTCAACAATTCACGGTAATTGGGTGCATGAATTATTGAAAATGCCCAAATATTCACCCATAGGTGTTAGCACTATACAATAAAATCTTAATCCATGGTGTTTATAAGTCTGTTTTTCTGTTCCAGGTAATAAATACTACACGTCCTTTATGTTACGAACGTGGGTGCGGTATGGATACCAACCAAAATTATATTCAATGTATAGACGACTACTACAATAATCATATTACATTATCATAAAGAAGACACGAAACCGAAAACACATGTATTTTAAAAGAAAACGAAACAAACATTCGTGTAACTTTTCCGAATTTTGGAAATGTTGTGTTTTTTCGTTTTCATCAATATAACTATTCATTCTGATAAAAAGAGGTCCTAATATTTTTTTCAGATTTCACCTACATAAACTATATACAAATACATATTTTTTCTGCAGTAACATGCATTTATTTATATATATTGACTAATTTCAATGAATTGAAGAAATATAAATTGCATGATTATTTAGGCTAAAATAATAATTCATAATTGTAAAAAAGTTTATTTATACAATAATTGCTAGGGCACGCACTTTGCTGCATGTATCGCAAATATCGCAATGAACTAAACAGTTCAACAAACTGTGCCGACTACGGAAAAGTACCTGAATTTTTTTTTTTTATATACATAAGGTCAACCCGAGCATTTTATCGAATCGGTTGACACCTCTTTCATCAAAATCGCTTCAGTATCTTTAACGGCTACGGAGGAACATAAATACTGTGTGCTAAAAACATATACCTATTACCTTCAGTTCCTTTCGGCTCGGCCGTTGTCGCGCAAAAATGCGAACAAATAGTATTGTATTGCAACTAATATAAATAATGTATTTTTTTAAATTGTGGATATAATATGTATTATAATATTACCTAGCAGCCCGGCCCGGCTTCGCACGGATTACCCGTTTTTCCCGCGGTAAAAAGTATCCTATGTTCATCAAGGATAATGTAGGCTTCTAATGGTAAAAGAATTTTTCAAATCGGTCCAGTAGTTTCGGAGCCTATTCAATACAAACGATCAAATCTTTCCTCTTTATAATATTAGTGTAGATAATAGTTTCAAATACAATACTAACTTTGGTACTGTATTTTCGCGTTACTATATATTTTGTTGTTTTTATAAGGTGGCCAAAAACAGCGTCAGATCATCGACAAGCAAGTCTGCGATAGTTGACTTGCAAGCGAGCGGGGTGGAATCATGAAATTCATTTCCGAATTCATCACTCGCTGTTCAGTCGAGTCAGTTAAGACCCTTCTGATGGCAACTGTACCGTGCCCCGGCCAAACGTCTAGTAGAATTCACGGGAAACAAACGTTCGCGCGATGTACAAATCGACCCGGACGGCACAGTGACATCTAGCGAGGAATTGTGGAAACAGCGCCGCCAGCCGGTCGTCGCCCTTGGCCTTCTTATCACAATATGTATGGTGGCTTATAATTATAAATAGCGGTCCAACATACGACACACACTTTTATGAGTTTAATTTACTAGAATTTGACTCTAGTATTTTACCAAGGCGTGAGAGAAATGTATACGTGTTAATTAATGATTGATATCGTATCGACGTATGTGTTATATAAAAATACTTATAAAGAAATTTAATTCTCAATTGTAATGAGGATGATGCCCTTCAAAGACTTGTTTCTTCGTATTGCGGTGACATTTCCTGTAAATGTTAAACTTTCACTCGTAATGCAGTTTCCTATCCGAAATGACCAATAACCATCGGATTAGTCGCAGAAACCCCGCAAAATAAAAACACGGTAACAATACGGGCTTATTGTGAAGAATAGGGTTATCGCTCAAGATAATGCAGCAATGGATTGTGAACAGACAAAAGGAACGTAGAAATTAAGGTCACTTAGCGAAGTCGTGAAATTTCACTCTCCGTTGTTGTAAGTTCAGTTGCATCTGGTGCTGACGTCTTGTGGGTAACTATCACTTTTGTTGAGACATTTATTTACACTGGTTTAGGCACAATCTAATCAGACAGTGTAGGTGATATTTTCTGACTTAAATAGATTTTTTGCAGAAGTAAATTCACATTAATCTTTATGTGCTCACAATAATCATGATAATATAAAGTATTAAGTATATTTAAGCGTTTTGTATTAAGTCAAATTGAGAGTGCATTTTTATGAAATAACTACCTACTTATACTGGCGGCGTTGCCACACTGAATGGCAAATGAACTCCGCTGAGCCAGCAACGATCCGATACCAGAATTCCAATCCCTATGCCGCCAGCTCAAAATCTAATCCAATTTATCCGTTATTAAATTAAAAACAACAAAGAAGAAAGGTCTCATAATCGATGCATCTCTTATTGTTATCAATCAATTATATCGATATAATATTGATGCGTAGTATTATGATTATGTAAGGCGAAAGTAGGAGGTGGAGCGAACGATCACGCGAACACAACTGGCACAATTTAGCACTCTAATGGGCCAGAACCACGGGAAGATTATTCCTGAATATGCGAAAACTGTTGGAATATGTATTGCCTAGTCTTCACTTATCGCTGTGCATAAGACTTTCGTCACGTTCCGACAAGTGAGTTTGAGAGCGACGGATGTCTTATCGACAACAGACATAAAATAGCAGCATGCTGCGCCCGCTGGGAGATCTTTTTTGCCGTGGAGAAAACCGGCCAGCCAGGTACCCAGCTTCGGAGGAAGTCAAGGGTTATTTGGTATTTCTACCCAGTAAAAACTACGTCGGCTGGTATCTGCGCAATGCCATTCGGAGGAATTTAGGATCTCAGCCTTGCCTCTGCAGACTCGTTCTGGGTGCAAATGCTGTAACCCCCGCCTCAGAAAGCACTGGCACACCCGATGACCCCCTTGCCTTGAGGCGCCTTTTACTACTGCCGGGCGACCTAGGTATGCCGCCGACTTAAGAGAATATCCGGGGAAAAATATTTTTCCCAGAAATCAAACCTAGGGTTTTTTCGCCCCCGTATGCCATGCATTGTAATTCTGATTGAAATGGTTAGAGCCAGCTTTCTAGACTGGACAACCTCGTTATAGCATTGTTACCTACTTGAGAGTTGAGACTCTTGAGAGTGTTTGACCCGAATGACTATGTAGAATCGTTTGACTTTTGACCTTTTGAAAATATGGATGTTAACATATCCATGTTAGTAAATACACATATACCTACTTATTATTATTACTCGTACATACGTTATAGTTTTTTTGACATTGTTCCTTTTTTGTGTCTTAGTTCAATATCGGGGGATGAAATATTAGATATTCTGTATTGATGTTCCAAATTTTGATTTATACTTCTATTTATCTGTTTGGTGGCTACGACGTGAATTCTAACATTAACGCATATTTATATTGTATTTGTATGTTAGAGAAGTTTTAGAAGTTTTATTTATTTATTTAATGATGAAACAAACAGTCGTTTATAGAAATTAATGCTTAAACTATTGCTTACATCTTAGACCTGGAATTTCCTTATTTTATAAATATAAACATATTACCAACATTCATGATAATAAATGACTTTAACTTTAACTTGCTACTGTAACTAATCAAATTCTAATATTTAATATGACAGTTTACAATCAGATTGTGATAAACCCATACGTATATGTAAAAGTTAACAAGACAGTTGCGTTAGTGTTAATTGAATGTATTAAAAAAACAAGAGAGAGTCCACCTATTACCTAACTCGCTCGGGGCCGTAGACAATGTTACAATCGACAAGCGCTAACGCCAATAGAAAACTAATAAAATGGATGGGAATGACAGATGTTAACGAAAAGTGTTTCGTCTAGGCCCCCTGTAAAGACGTGCTAAAGCATTAGCAATTAGGACTAACTACATACATAGAGGCCATCAGGCCCCCCGCAAGGTGGTCTGATGACCTGGTAAAGGTTGCTGGAGTCCGCTCGATTCGGGTGGCGGAGGACCGGTCACTGACACTCTTTGGGGGAGGCCTATGTCCAGCAGTGGACGTCTTTCGGCTGATATGATGATGATGATGATGACATACATCAAGTAGAGAACCGGTGAATAAGATTCTATCACAATGCTCTACGTTGAGTTGAGTTGAGGCTAGTCTTTCGAAAGCATTAATGTCAACTAAATGTCAACATAGATTTTAGCAAGAAATATAATTTGAAGCTGAATAATTTAAAGCAAAAACCACCTACTCACTTGGTTCTTTATTAAAGTTTATTGATACGATGATCTAGGTGAATTTTGACAAAGATCTATATCATTCATTTCATATTAGTCTTATTACTCGGATACTCTTTCTCCAGTGGTCAGTAGTCGGGGCGTGTCATATAATGCCACGATAAGGTTAATTAAAGTAATTCTTAAGTCACGTCTAACCTGTCGGTTTTGTTACTACATGTGTGCGATTGACATTGGTTGTCAGTTTTGTTACTATCCATAAATATCCGTTTAAGGGACATAAATTAATGTACTCAGTCACTGGTTGTGGTTATAGTTATGAATATCTCAGTCCGTGTGTAGTCGCTCCTCTAGCATTTTTCTTTAATTGTCTCTGATGGTTGCATATTTTGAAGTGTTGATAGTAAAATCATATAAACGCTTATTTGGTTTCGTTAAGTGATTACCAGCCTTTGTTTTCTGTATATATACAATACACTTGTGACTTAGTATTGATACTGCTGATGTCAACCGTGTAAATTCACGTAACGCCAGTGTTTTCAAACTAATATCCGTACGGTCACTACATACAGACACACAATATACGAAACAACCGTGCGAAGAGCTCGTTCGTTCCGTCTGTGCGGTCACTTTGAACTATTTTAACAATTGTGTGTATAATTTAGTCGCTTTATAAATATGTAGATTAAGATATGTAAAGAAAAGTGAATGTTGTTGTTATCGCCTGAATATGGAAGAATTTCAGAAGCTATTTTTTGATTCTAGCAGGAGTTTTACAGAATTAAAACTGATGAAGATGAGTGAGTGATACATTGAGATGCTATAACTCGATACATAGATATAGATACCATAGATAGCTACTGACGTTGATCAAATTCGCTCTAAACAAAGCTCTTCAAAGGCGAATGCTTCAGTGTTTTAAAACATCAAAATTGTTTTTCGCATGCCTCCTTGAGGACTTCTATGAATCCCTCGTGGATCATTCCGGATCTAGATGGAACCATTATCAGTTTATAATCTTTCAAATACCTATAAAAATATTCTTCTTTAACTGTCAATAGTAAATTAAACAGTTATGAGGTCATTTTATTTTTTGGAATATATCTAATCTACTCTTGATAAAACATGTTTATGAAGTTTTAATTGTAATTGCATTGGTTTTGGTCCCCGTGCCTTCTAAGATAAGCAGTGAGTGTGTCAGGTCAGGACTCGCCGTACCGTTAGGTTGGCATACCGAACCGAGGTGACGTCACATTTCTAACTGTACTGCGAAACGGGTAATCCTCCTTTACGTGTACACAGTGATTGTGATCATTTAAAAAGTACGTGACGATTTTTTTCCATAACTTGTTCTGTCACCTTATCATCTATTTTCAGCTTGGCGTTGACTTTTGGGTTTAACGTCTTACTGGACATGTAGACTAGTGATTATAACTTCAGAGGGAGAGTTCCTTGGCGAATTCAGGGGTTCCGCAACTACACAATTATTTTAGTGTTAGTTATATACAAAATATTTAAAGTATATAATGCGTATTCCTTGACAATGAAAATCTGATTAAGATTCATAATATCATACTATTTTCTAACGAAATCAATACCATGGACAACACAGCTAAGGCTAACTGACCATCCGTGCACTTTATGTGCATTGTAATAAGGTTGTATATAAATACAGAATGGTCAGTTAACTGCGTTGGCGTTTGTACCTACCAAGGCCAAACCCTCTCAATGTTGACATCAATGTCTTCACCCATTTGTTAACGGTATTATAAACGAAACTAGTTTTTATATTGACCTCAATTCAGTCGGTGACTTATAATCATGTTCTTAATACGCAACATTATATCTCTCCATGTCTTACTGCAGTCGCACCTAAGATACAATAATGTCCTATTCTGTTATGACTCTATCATGTTATAAGCCGTTTTTCACCCAAGGGCATTATACTCCATGAGGGTATTGTTGCGATGCAGTGGTACCGTTCTGTCTGAATTTACTAGAGCACGACAACGCTTGTTTCTGAACGCACCGAGAGGGCTGGTATTCACAAGCTTCTGGACAACTCACCTAAACCAGACCAGTATTAGTTGGATCTCCGATTACGTGTAGTTTTTATGAATTATGAGGCCAGCTTAAGTAGGGGTGAGTTTGGAGATGAGTGGGACAGGTTGTGAATAGGATAAGAGTGTATGTTGCGCGTCTCACTTTCATGGTAATTAAATACTACAATTATAGTTGTTTTAAGTGAAAATATCAACAAATGCTCTTGTTATACTAGCTGTACCCGGGCATTTCGGTCTGCAGCAATTTCCCGTTCCCACGAGGGGTGGATTAAAAAAACCGGCCAAATGCGAGTCGGAATCGCGCACGAAGGGTTCCGTTCCGTAGCATTATCTATAAAAACGGCAAACTCGCACTTGGCCGGTTTTTTAGTATTTGTTGTTATAGCGGCAACAGAAATACATCATCTGTGAAAATGTCAACTATCACGGTTCATGAGATACAGATACAGCCTGGTGACAGACGGACAGACAGACAGACAGACAGCGGAGCCTTAGTAATAGGGTCCCGTTTTTACCCTTTGGGTAAGCAACCCTAAAAAAGAACAGCCCGTGAGCATTTAGGCATTTTAGGTTTCGGTTCAATATTTCTGTCTCACTTGCTCTAACACGCTCTTATGCTAAAACAAATTATTTCACCCGAGCCCGAATATCGTTCTAATGCCGGCTGTACACATTGGGCCAACGTTGGCGCGTGAGCAGGATGCAGCTATGCAAACGCAAGAGAACGATATAAAGCCCTCTTCCTCGAACGCATAACGCATAGCTGCATCTGCTCACGCGCCAACGTTGGCCCAATGTGTACAGCCGGCATAAGAGCTCACGGACTGTAACTGTAAGCCTATGTCCATGATGCCTCGGACTTAGTTTTTCTAGATGCCAGAGATTTCATCATAACTTTGTCAGTAGTTTAAGCGTAAAAATAAAAAACGCATTTAGAATTAGAACACTTAAGGCGAGGATCATGTTGACAGTATTGTTGTTTGAATACTCTACAGATCTACATCTCCGACTTCTGTTTGTACAACATATGGCTTATATGATTGTGTTGATCCTAAAGCTTCGACGACATGGAAAGTATTACCATTTACGATCTTCTTACGAGACTTGCTGTTTATTTAAGGGTTTTGGAAAGGTTACTTTCGTCACTGCGTTCGTGACAGCGCAAATATTAAAAAGGCAACATATGTCAGCTGCCAAACGAGTGTCCGAAAATTTCAAGATAAAGTAGTTACCACTTAGTAAGTTCAACACGTAGCCAGTTGAGATTTAAATCTTTGCAATTCTGCTTATAATATAGAGAACATTATTTTGGTCAAATGCTAGACTTTCTCTTAATGAAAGTGGGTATGAAAAATAGACTTGACTCATTTAATTTTTACATTTGCCTATGCCTAAAGAGCAAATTGCTGCGTTGACACAGCGACACCTCGCAAAGAAACGTAAGTATATTTTTAAGGAGTCGCCAATTCGTATGATGATGATGATGATTCTGATATACATATCGCGTACAACCCCGTTTCGATTTACGTTTCATCACTAGCTTAACTTGACCTCAAGGTTTGTAAAAATATGCGTAATCGGAGTACAGACTAATACCGGTTCGCCTGAAACGTGTTGTTGTTTAAGCGTTGTTCGTCAATACTACGATTGGAGTTATTCGCAGCGTTCATAGGTATATAGTTCAATCCACGAAGTGACAATCGACTCATTCTCTTTGCTTATTCGTTTGTGTTATTCACGCCAGTCTCCGAGGATTGTGCTTGCCGTGCGCTTGATATTTTTATTTGCGCCTTTAATCGATCAATATTCGAGGATTGTGCGATCTACAACGTCATAAGACCTTGCGGTTGATGGTTCTTTTGTAAAATGCCTTACAGTAGGACGTTGTAGCACTGATCACTCTTCTTCCGATGTCTATTTCCAGGTGTCATATCTTAATCTTCATTTTCCAGTGTCAAACCTCCTTCGGTACATTCTTTAATATCTGCAGTAGGCCAGGGAGTCAGTAGTCGTGTTGTTTAAAACTAGGAAGTTTGCTTGTTACACGCAACGCAACAGCACGCCATTGTGTTTACTTTTTCTTGCATTAGTAACGTGGTCAACGAATAAACATTATTCTTTGTTGACTGAACCATTCTTTTACTGGCCAGTTTTTGTAATTGAAATTATTGTGGGTTATGTAAAAATCATGTTATGTTATTTCTTCATTCAAATTTTAATTCACTTGGCAATTCTTCGAAGTATTTCTTTTATTCTTCATGCATAAGACATACATTACCACCGGTTCTGAAAAATAAACCTTTGCCACGAGAAGAACCGGGGTACGTTTCATGCTGTAGTATATCATTTTAGAAACATATCTACAAGGCGAATGACGAGGTAATGTTGATGATGCTTTTGATAATACAGGGGCTCTATTCGAAATATTTTGGTAGCACCTGACATGTAGATGACACCGTTTTTACAGGGTCTCGTCGTCAACATGATTTGACCGTCCTAATCTATACAAAATTTACCTCATGGTGGCATCTCGAACATTATTTGTCGTGAATAGTCATGATTCACGATAGTATTTACATTGATGTTAATAATCATGTCTCAAACAGCCGATTTATTTCATGTAGCAACACCCACAATCTTTTTATAACAATGTTGACGGGTAGGCGAGTAGTCAGAGTTCCTAACGGCTATATTGCGTACGAACAGTTAAGTGCAGATTTGCAGTGTTAGATTTGGAGGAAAACCAGGGTGAGCTCTTTCCATGGCTCAACTGTACAATATCAGGCATGGAGTACAGGGTCCATATTTTTTTTATAGATTGTACTCGCCATAAGACGACTCCTCGCCAAATTTCAAGTTGCGGAAACGCTTGGTTTGCGAGAAAAAAAATATTAAAAATTTCATACAAAGTCCCGATTTTATGACCGCCATGACGCATATTTTTCTGTTTCTTTGCACGTGTTGTCATAGTGCTTTATTTTTTTGTTAAGTTTTTACTCAAATACAGCTTTTTTGACCTAATTATTAAAATATTGTACTCATATGTTATTTATTTCGTGTTTTATTTAAATTTGAAACAAATACAAATACAAAATACAAATAAATTTATTGAATAACTTTTTGTACAAATGTTACAACTATAGACTAAAATTACAATTAGATATGTATAAAAAGGAGCCTGAGCTAGGGATACCCTGTGGTTCAGGCAAAAAAGGTAAAGATATGTCTATTATAATATTCATCTAAATATAAAAATACATTATTAACACTTTTTTGCTAAAGTTGTTGACTAATAATTATTACAAATGGTGCGAATTAGTGAAACGTGTTAAACGGAACGCAATTTGATGTGGCGGGGAATGACACTGTTACATTGGAAGCCATTTTGTTTTGTCAGTCGTTATTTGTACTTTCAGTTGAGAGCGTTATTTAGTATATATAGTCAATTATTTAAAAAAATCAAAGTTCGGTGGGCGCAAGACTCATCATGGCAAAACCGACTCGGATAACGGATAGGTTAGAAGATGGTGGCGGGAGCTCTGCTCCCGCCACCATCTTCGAGGTTATTTTTTTTATAAAAGAGCGGAAAAAAACTTCTATACAGAAAAGTTTTTAGGTTTCAACCCTCCACACACTATATTCCCCCCCTCCAGCCCCCCCCCTCCCCCTCTACCGCTTTGTAATGCAATGCACCGGTTCAACAGGCCATAATATTGATGAAAATGTTAATTTCATATGAAAAAAAATATATTTTTTTTTCTCAAAAACCATGGATTTCCGCAGATTTTGGATTTCAAAAATAAACTATAGACACCCTCCTCTGCTCTCAAAAAAAAAATGGTGCATTTTGGCCATGCCTGATATTGTACAGCCCTTCCCTTTCCATAATCACTTTCAATGCATCCTATGACATTGTAACGATTTGGACTCGGACGATGATTGTTCATGATGTGATGTATTTATGTGAATCCACAGGTCTTATTCTATTTGGGAGGTGTGACGGTATATTATGTATATGAATAAGGTTTTCCTACATGTCACGTACATGCGATAACACAGTTCTTAGTCGTGGAGTTCTTTAGTGTGAGAGGATTAGGAACAAGTGTAACAACAGGGTCTCAGGTTCGGTAGTCTCAGCCTCAGGCCATGTCGTCATCAATCAAGGGTGCACCCGGGTAATTATAACTGGAACAATATAGTGTGTGAAATGGTACAGTATCAGTTGTGTGGTAAGGGATGTCTGTAAGGGGAGGTGGAGGACATTCTCGGGGACGAAGGTCCCCACATCTCTGATGGAGCTGGTACGCATAAGGCGGCAGCTCATATGTCAGATATATAAAGGATTCCGGAAGCTGTATGTGTAGGTTCATAGTTGCATAATATATGCTAATACAGATACCTAAGCTAGAGTGCTATAGATACTCATTCGGCGGCCATGAGAGTGACCAGAAGTGGCTTCGCGACGTTATTAAAGCATAGCGAATTGAGCTTCTGCTATACTGTATATCACTATGCTTCATCTCTAGGCATTCAAAACACGGCGGAGTTTCCATCGTGTGACATACATACCTACTAATTATTTTAATTTAAATGGTTTGTTTATAGTTCCGTTTGAGCATAATCAGCAGTGTGGTACGCCGCTATCCCAATGTTCAAAAGTGAAAGGACGAAAGAGTATGCTATTTTTGTGAACATAAGGCTTTTCAGTGATAGCTGTGTCCCTGGAGGAAATTATAACTGTACTGCTGTGGGTGATTCCAATTTCGAATGAAAAGAAAACCCGTTTGAGCATACCCTTTCTAGAGGCAGAGTCAGAATAAAATGGGAGGCACATGTGTCTTCTGTTCATGTGAGAGTCACTAGCGACCGATTACAATAGAATTAAAATTATATAGACACCTTTCGAGGTTGACAATGATAACAGTAAATCGATGGCAGGTCATTATCAGCTTTCAGAAGTCAAGCATTACATAGCGTGGGAGGATATGACAGCAACAATGTTTTGTCACTTTTTTAAATCGTATTTAGGTATACAGTGTGAGTTGTGACAGAGATGTGCAGTTTGCTGAAATACGAGTAGTTGTTTGGTTTGGGAATCATCCCCAAACATTAAACATCTGTTGCCAGTCGTAACGAAAGATCGAGTCGAGTAGCAGAGTAAAAGTTGACGGACGTTGTGTATTCTGGGTGATATTTCCGCCACTTAAGATTTTTCTTTATGTGCTCCCTTGAAGTGAAAACAGGACCTTCTTTATTATTTTCCCGCTTGTTTTGTCTTGTTGAATTCAAAAATACTCTATATGCGATCCCATGAAGTTCGACAGTTCAAAGAATGTAGCATAGCATCAAAGCAAAGTAGAAAAATCTTTGTGGGTTAAATAGTATTGAGAAACGGTGAATGCTTCCGACCCGACGGCTCCACAAATACGTATAGCTTGCCTAACCAGTCGTAATTTTTTGCAGCCAATGTTTATATATGGTAAGATAGTAGACAAACTAAGATTTATTTGTGTATATACATATGAGACATAATGTTGCTGTGAGGTTGACTTGACACGTAATATTCTATCATGGGAGGTGGCCCGTGCGCATATTATCAGATATTATAATAGCATCTTTCGCATCTTTAATTACTCTAAGATTGTCTGGAAGTGACCGCGTATTACCGATTAGACTGCCTATTGTCTTCCGTTATATAGTGTAAGGTCCTTCTGTTGTTTTTATTTATTTTGGTGAACAACACATAATATTTGTACGGTATTGTTTTGCTCTATCGATTTCTATAATGACGTTTAGTTTTTAAATCACATTTTTGCCATCGTAACATCTGCAATTGCTAGCACTGAAAAAAAATCATGTGTACCTAGCACGAGTCAATATTTGGTAACTGATATCTCGCGTTGATTGAATTCCTGTAAGCAATCTAACTTGAGCACCTATTAGTTAGTTATATAAAAAAACTTGTCTAAATAATTGCTCAGTCACATCATTTCCAAGATTTACAAACATTGAAATCATATCTGTACAAGTTCGTGATGATATTTACTGGTCATCGTGCATACATTTTATAGCAGAGAAAGGAACCACTGAAGATTCACAGTGGAATTGCTCAAGATCGTTGCTTCCTTGACCTCGCCACTATGTCGGCAACAGCACGTAACTACCAAATCGCAATGGAACTTGTGGAATAGAATAAGTGACGATATCAAATCTGAAATAAATTAGGGATGGTATTTCTAAGGAGAGTAAAAAAACTATCTCGAATGATAGATGTGCCTTCAACCTGCATTTATTATGCGTCGTGGGTCTTGTGAATCTGGGATACATTGAAAGATTTAACAGTGACATAACTTTGTTGTAACTTGGCTGTCAACTAACTTGACTGGTTAATTAACCAGTCTGTGTATCCAATAGACGTGACAGCCATGTTATGAAAAGGTTATATCACTATTAAATTTCCTAGTGTTCCAAACAAGCCCATCTCAAATTGTCCAAGTTATAGTTCGTTGCGACTGAAACTTTTGTTTGCAAACCTTTAGTATCTAAGTATTGTTTTATATACATGTAGATGTTTACAAACTTCGTTGATGTTCGTAACTAACTGACATAATTGGTTACGCAATCCTATGGCATGAAGTTTTGATACACCAACCCTTTTAAAGAGCCGGCTAGTGAGGTGTTGCACATATCGCAATCAAACTGAATATGTGCCGTTGGTCGCCTGCCGCCGCGTGGTGCGCATTCTTAATGGGGACGTTACGATTATATGTATTGATTGTGCGACAGGGCTTGGGTCCTGGTCCTTCGGTATTATATGCTACCTATTGTACCTTGAGAGCCATTGATTAATCTGTGCACGGAATATGACTAACATAATCCCAGCTTCCTGCTCCGCGACTAGCGTTTTCGACGCGTTTAGATTTTAAACTAGCTTGAACGCCACAAGACCTATGCCATGTTAGTTTCATGCATGAAGATGGACAATATTAGCGGTTGATTATCTCTAGCCGCTTTCCGACTATGATGACCACTTCGGTTTTGCTGTTGGTTGAGTTCGTGTGCCGTTCGTTGTCCAACTATTTTTTCAAGGATTACGTATCTAAAAAATATATTGTTAGCCGTTATTCTTCCATTTTATTCCACGTGTTTGATGTTTGGATATTTGACATCTATATCACAACTGGTTGACCAATATGTATGTCAATATACCGTTTTCTCATCGGCGTCCGCGACGGCACCTGAATAATCAATTAAACTAAATGTTATTCATGTGCAGAGATTGCCACAAAGTATGTTAATTTTACCCTCTTTTAAGGTTCTTATATAATGAGAAGTACAACGACGTGCGCATTCTAAACAATCAAACATGCTTCTTTAACGCATTCTGCTTTTTGTAGCCGGTCATTCGAAAATAATTAATGAATTGAATGTATGATTACCGTAGTAATTATGCTTCAAGCTGACTGGTTGACCCCGTGGATCCAGTCACGTCATATCTGTGCCAAGTGTAATAGCACCCTCATTAACCACTATTAAATTCATGACCAACACGAAATGCTCAGCCCAAGTAGGACGGTGGCTTCGTTTCGATGTGCCTACGTGCATTGTGGGACACGTCGGCTTCCACAAACGTTGCTACGGCTTTCTTGCCTTTATCGTTACAAGTTTAGAGACTATAGTCCTGCAAGTGCCGCAGACGTCTAAGGTTGACGTAAGTGATCGATTTGCTCTTTGCTCTTGTCCAAGCAGGGAAAGCTGAGGATCGTTGTGGACTCAGCGGTTAGCTAGCCACCGCGTGCCGTCGCGTAACCGCGAATTATGGACGTCACTCTCAATTGCTAAGCCTGCATTTTAGGTGGTGTTGCATCATCGATTTTAAACCATATCAGCGATGACGACGATATGTAATTTGTAGACGTTTACAGCTTATTACGAAAGAACAATTAATATTAAATGATGACAATGATGTAACAGCTTGACAATTCTTAGGTCTAAATCGTGGCGCAATGGATTGTGGTTTTGTGTGCATTTATCTGTCACAATATGTTGTTGTGGTGAAAGTACCATCAACAACCAAACAGCGTTAACGTTGCCTTTCTTCCGGGTTGTATATATTTCTATGATCTGCGTCTTTGATTCTACTTCTAATAACTTAATGTATTACGTGACTGGAAACCTGTGAACGTGTATACCTTTGTATTAAATACTTATTTGTTTTTTACTGTGCTCAATGACCTACTACTGAACAAAGACGTATTTCTTCAGTAGTCCCATTTTTTATCTAACAGTAAATGAGTTGTTATTTCAACCGAAAGATTTATAACAAGAAACAATTAAATCTTCAGGGTCTAATAACTTTTTAAGGATTGTATTTTGTATGAACTTACTTATATTCAATATTGGCCAACGACAATTTTAACTGACGAAACTAACTACAAAGCGCAGTTCAAGCACAATCAAAACAAATGAGATGTTTGGGGTCACTAGTAACCACTTATCATAGTTGGGTGCATACAATTTCAATAAATTATTCGCTTAACCGACTTCGCAGACGACATGGCGTGACGAAATGGCATTCAGAGATCCGTCATTACGGTAATGGTACCTAATAATAAGCTTACTGTTATGCAGACTTTACAAATGAAGGAAGCACAGTACCTATCTATATAGTTATTGACTACGCATCTCGTGTTCAAAAGTGATTATTTTAAGTATAGACACGAACGGAAGTCAAAGATGAGCAGTAATTGTAAAAATTGAATATATTGTGCTAAAAACAAATATAATCCTTGAATGGTTATTTAATGTTGCGTGTGCATAGATTCATCTAAACTGGTTGTAATTTTGTGGAGTAATATTTCGTCATGAATATTGCATATGATCTTATTCGTTGATGTAATGACTCGGTCAGGGTGAATCACGCAAATTTTATCTTCGGGTTTTGCAGGCAATAGGTTCATCGTTGCAGTACATATAACAATAATACACTGTAGTTGAAGTCATCGTTCTGCTGCTCTACAGAAGTCCTTTATAATATCAGGAATCTGGATAAACCGGTAAGACGGGATTGTTGGGAGGCTCAAGGCTCTATGAATGAAGGTTTTAGTGTAGATTAATCTCCAAGATTAATGACCGGAACTAGCGTTGGTTCACCGATGAGTGTATTGTTAAAAATATCAGTTTTATAGCGTTTGTAGGGGCGGCGTTTTGGACTGTGGCGATGCGGGCGGGTTTGACTAGACAAACCAATGTAGAATGCAAAGGCGTTTTTAATTTTAAACCAGTTAACGAAACTTGATTGCCTGCTAGATCTACTACTCCATGGGTTAGACTCATTAAATTATGAAAGATGGTTACTTAGTCAATTAGTTCCAACGTGTAATTTGACCGGTCAGACAGAGGAAGGTTTGTAATGTATTTCTTAGCTACTTATATCTAATGCTATTTGGCCATAAAGATTATTGGTTAATCGACATGACAGTTTTTCGATTAGCATCAGGGGAGTTCCAAAAAAATGGCAGGTTAAGGTTAACTAAAGTGATGCTTAAGTTACGTCTAACCTGTCGGTTGTGTTACTAATTACATGCGATTGACATTGACTGTCGGTTTTGTTATTATCCGTAACTTTAAGGGACATGAATCAATGAGTATGCCCATATTGCCCATACATTATTGAGTTTAAAAAAGACCTGAGCTTCATTATGGAATGTTTTTTTCATCAGTCCGCCTCGTTAATAACACGACACGATGGCCAGTCTAAGGGGCATACCTGCCCGGAGAAAGGCGTGAGTATACATATGCGGAGTAGCTATATGCATGGATGAAAGCTTGCTCGCACTTGCTCTCATGGTGCATAGTCACGTAGGCTGGGTTCCGGGGGGCATTGGAAATTGCTATTACAGACGAGTTCATAATACAGTCAGCAGAAGTAGCCAAGCAAAATAACTCGCTCAAAATCTACCCAGTGCATAATCTCTGGAGATTAGAAACGTGTGACATTTAAAGCCCTCAGCGTATTTACTTTTGCTACTGCCTGTACACAAGATTTTATGCCCTATGTCTCTCCCTGTCTCTCTCTACGATCAAGTTGAATCTCATGCCACCTCAAGTATCGCAATTCGTCTAGCCGTTTAGGCTGTAGAGAGAAATATAGATACCCACTCACATAATCATAATCACAGAACAATACATACACTCGAAGGAAAATACTTCCCCTTATATGCCAAAGTTAGGTTACCAGCGATAAAACCCCCAGTAGTTCGATACTACTGACACCTCAGATTCGGTTGAAACTATTCAACCAATGTCACTGGAGCAATTTATTAAGTGTATTTCAGTATCAACACAGTCCGGGGCGTGCCGGAGGTTTCCCCTGGATTTTCCCCGGGCTACTTCAAGCCACACACTTCTATCGATTTATTGGGCCTCTATCGCCTATGAAATAAACTACCAGGTTCAAAAAAAAATAATAAGTAAGTTCCCAAAGGTTCAAAAATACCTGAGCACCCTTATGCCCTTAACAATAAAGTCACGTGTCTTAGAGAACATTGTCCGTCCACATATTTTCGAACATTGTGATGAAGCGGATTTCGACAGCGTTTTTTACAGTGTTCGGACATGGTGGCCATAAGGCCGCGGACTACACGTCAGCGGGCAGCGGGCGACGAACGTGCGTTCACAGATTGATCGAATGTATGAACTACCACTCGTCGGCCTGCTGCCCGCTGGCGTCCAGTCCGCGGCCTAAAACTAAAATAGCGATCACAAGGATGAGTTGACCATTTTCCTCATAGGCTTAGGTATTTTGTAACAATGGGTGACATTTCGGTCCAGGTCTCCTCGTGACCTCTAACTTTAGGATGTCAAGGCTTTTCTCGAACTGCTGAATAAGGGGAAGTAATTTCTTTCGAGTGTATGTTATATGAGTGTGTATGTCTATTTCGTACTACAGCCTAAACGTTTAGGGCCTATGCAATCAGCGTTTTGTAAACGCATCGACGCGCGTATATTTAGAATCACATGTAAATGGACACAAACGCGCGTCGACGGCGCGTTTAAAAACGCGGTGTGCATAGGCCCTTAGAAGACTTGCAACACTTAGGGTCTGTCTTTTGCAGTCTCGTTAGTTTCGTCTTCGTCTTAGAGAGAGAAAGGGAGAAACTTAGGGCATAAAATCTTGGGTACAGTCAGCAGCAAAAGTAACGTGAACGCGGACCAAGTGCTCAACATGTTACACGATTCTAATGTCAAAGGAAAGGACTCTGTAGATCATTTTTAGCGTGTTATTTTATATAGTATTTATTTGTCTATTTTTTTCAAGTTCCGGGATCAACTATGTTTATTACTCGTCGCTCATTCCATTTTTCACAAGGAAACGAACAGGATAAATGATTGCCACAAACAATTTTAAGGGTATCATGTTCTTTTATAAGTAATTTGCAAATCAAATATAAATTATCGAAGATAATCTTTAATTTGTAATGTTATCTTAACATCGGAAGAAATAACCTGAACGGAAAACAATAGAAATACTTGATTCCTTTCACTCCAAACCTGGTTTTGTAGCAAGGACTATTGTATTATTTATTATTGACCTTTAAGTTTGACGCTCTTTCGAAATATATTGGAATTAGATCTAATAATACTACCTACTGTAATATTATAAGGCGGAGAAGTCTGTGAGGTTGTAAGTTCGTACATACAATTGATTTCAAATATTCTTAAAAGCTTTAATTATTTTAGCTAGTAATCATTGTAATTGAATAACTAGTTACAATTACGCGTGATTAGGAAATGATTGTAATTTATAGTATAATAATCAGTGCTTTAATTATTTGAAGATGAGGAAACTATAGGTTAACTAGTTTTATCCGTCCAACCTCGGAAAAAAATATTGATGATGTTAGCTGTATTTTTTTTCCATAAACAATACGAGAGTACAATGACAAAGATTACATGCATCGAAGGAGATAATTTGAGATTTTACGTTATATCAAAAATACTTAGAATCCATCTAAATCTCTATAAAATGTACTTAAAGTAATACACTGACTGGGTTGACTGACTGGGTTTACTGGTAGAGCAAGCCTTAAGTCATGAAGTCTGCCATTTGGTCTGTGCAATAAAGTTTAAATATATAAATAAAGTGAATATTCTTGAATTATTTTTAGCTGTCATTTCATGAAAAATGCGAGTGTGTCAGGCCTGGTTTCTAAGTTTATAAAAGTAGGTTAACATGGATATGGGTTTAACGTACTCACCGTAATCTATACATCTATGAGATGAAATCTGCCATACTTATAAAAGACTGCGTGCTTATTGGCAAGGTTGCTACTTTAAGTATTTTTTGGTTTGTGCTTCATGGAAAAAAATATATGCAAATGGTTATAGCTGATTTGTTCCTTTTAATCGAATTGCTTCATTGTGTCATCATTAATTTTAGTTAAGTCTTAACAGCTGATTAATAATTACTTAACGGTTTCACCTACCTGGCACCCATTGTTACATCCACAAATTGATGTCCGGAACTAAAACCGTGAGACCAAACTCTCGATCGACACCAAATTTATCGCATGCCACTATCCAATAATCACTTTCGTTTCACCAAAATTTCTATGCGTTCACTTTTATTACATTCAAAAACAAAAAAACTGGTTCCAATTTTGAAATATGTCACAGACGATAAAATGTTTTTGTTTTTTTAATGGTTTTTGAATTTCGAACGCATCCGTAGAAAGTTCGAGTGTTCCGTTGGCGCGTGCGCGGTCGCGCCTTGGTCCGTTGCGAGTGAAGCCGGCCGGCACAGATACCAATATAGAGAGTTACACCTCGATTATTTATTCTGAGTTTGATTTTGGGATCGTTGGCAGGTGTCACACGAAGGTCGGTTTCAAGCCTAGGTCCAAATAAGTGGAGCCACTTTAAAATTGGATGGCGTCCGACTGTCGGTATGGGATAATATGTGGGATACAAGTGCGAGGCGGTCGGTTCCGTACTTAATAACAAATGTATAGTTTTCAGATTTTTCCCTGTAATTGTAGTATAAGACGATATTACTTGGAACATTTCATAATTCAACGGAAGGTACCCTATATATTGATTCCCTTGAGAGTATTTAACTTAGACGATTGTTTATTTCACTGCTTCAAAGGACTGTAGACCTGAGTATATGGTTTTAATTTCAACTCGATACCCTCCACGCGTTCCCGAGATAAAGGGTCTTGACAGGCAGGCAATCGGACAACAAAGTGATCCTATAAAGGTTCCGTTTTTTCCTTTTGAGGTACGGAACCCTAAAAACAAATGATTCGACACACACTCTTTGACCGTGATTTTGTCTATATTTTTTACCAGAACACCTTGGACTATTTAGCGTCACCGAGGCTTGGACTGTCGAATTAAGGGTGTTAAAACCGGCCAAGAGCGTGTCGGGCCACGCTCAGTGTAGGGTTCCGTAGTTTTTCGTCCAGAACCTATCAAGTTCAAAATAATTTTCCTAGAAAGTTTTTATAAAGTTCTACTTTTGAGATTTTTTTCATATTTTTCAAACTTATGGTTCAAAAGTTAGAATTTCAGCTTTCTAGTGCTAACGGTTACTGAGATTATCCGCGGACGGACGGACAGACAAAGCGAAACTATAAGGGTTCCTAGTCGACTACGGAACCCTAAAAATGTACTTACGTCAATGATGTAAAATAAAAAACTATAGTGAGCTGGTTCGGTTATATATCGTTTTTTTTTGACAGTTCTGGTTTTGGAAATTAAAAAATAATACTTATATTGTCGTCTACACGACAGTATAGCGCAGCTCTATATATATATATATATATATATATATATATATATATATTATACAGAGAGAAACGCTCATAGCCTAGCGGCGCCTGCGAGTCGGAAACGATAACGCAGGTTAAGCAAAGATGGCAGCGGTCAGTTTTTGGATGGGTCACCGCCTTGAGTGGTTGCTATAAATGAGCGCTTCCATGCTTTGGAAGGCACGCCAAGCAGTTGATCCCGGCTGCTGTCCATGACAGTAGTCGTTAAGCCGAGTTAGAGGCCTTCGGGCGGCTAAAGAACTTCTAACAGTCGAGTTGCCCACTCACTTGAAATGCCTAATCTCAATAAAGGGTCTAGTTTCCCCTCGGGGATGGAAGGTCAGATGGTGGTCGCTTCCGTAATACTCGAAAGTAGTGCCTACGCCGAATCTTGGGATTAGGTACCCCGATTGATACGGGACAAGACTAGCAGGATGATGATGACATCTATATATATTCTGCCGAATCCTACACCGGAGATGATGATAATAAGTGACGGGTCTATACTTTTTAGCCAAGATGTAGAATTTGTAGAGCGTGGCTGGTAGTGGTAGAGTTACGCCGTGTGTAGTAGGAAGCTTGGCGCTAATTGCGATCTGATATCTTTTTCACGCTGAAAGCTGTATGAGCTATGGAGTATTGGCATCACTTTACATGTCATGTTTTTGGTGGGATGTATTTGTCAATAAATAAATAAATAAATAAATTATTGTCGTCTACAGCTCTCAACGCCACTTATTTATCGGATCGAGTTTCTGCTTTAGTGTAGAGTCCGGCAGACAATGCCATTCTGTTTTCTATTCCAATTTGTGCAATTTTTTTATTTTTATTTATATATGTATTGCCATTGCGAAAAAACCATTACACTTTTTACCGTCGACTGTACGTTTCAAAAAGAGTTATGTATTATTTCAATTTTCAAAAAAACAAAAGGTGAGCTACGGTAGCCTAGGTTCAGGCATGCGGCTGCTAAGCGGCGGTCGTGGGTTCGAATCGGTTAGCTTTTCAGTGAAGGAAAACATCGTGAGGAAACCGGTCTAATCCCAATAAGGTCTAGTTTTCCCTCTGGGTTGGAAGGTCAGATGGCAGTCGCTTTAGTAAAGCTGGTGCCTATGCCAAATCTTGGGTTTAGGTGTCAAAGCGGACCCCGGGCTCCTTTAGGGGCACTACCAGGAATAACGCTTGGAGGATGATATATGTATTATTTCAATTATTTGTGTATAATTTACATTAGGTATATATTTTTTTGTCAAACTCCGTTTGGTGGTAGTTATGTAAAATAAATAGTAGTTAGTGTCTTTGTATTATAACTAGCTGCCTGCGCGGCTTCACTCGCGTATTGGGCTTGTCCATAAATTACGTCATCGTTCTTTTGTCGATCTTTGACCCCCCCCCCCCCCCCCCCCTAGATCATCCTGTTATTCCTTGAAATGGACTCTCCCCGCCTAATAAAATGACTATCGTCATCCAATGGCCGAACGGGAACGAGATGGTGTTTTTTAATTTCCATTTTACAATTTGCGGCACAGGATCACGGCGTTCAGCAATGAAAATGAAAGTTTGATTTGGAAGAAAATTTGAGTTTTTTAATTTATTTCATTGCATGTTTCGGCGTGAAAAGGGGTTGCCAGCCTCATAACTATCCGACCTCGCTACGCTCGGCCGTCTATATGTACTCGGCCGGCAATCCCTTACTTCCCGGCCTCTGTAGTAATGTACTAATACTGTATTATAATATAATGTACGAAAGAGGATTACAAGGATTTAACACTAACTTCGCAAGAGTTGACTACTACTCAGCGGCAGATGGCGTGGCATGTCTTGTTTTGTTGTCCATTTTGCAATGAACATAATCAGTTGACATAATTTAAGTTGACCGAATTGCATCAAAGTAGTCCACCCAAGAAGCAACTCTACTGTCCAACTTAAAAGATTCAAATTTCAATGACAGTTTTTATAAAAAGTCGGCCACCATCAATAATCTTGGTTTTTAATTACTTAGCTTTATGAGAGATTCAAGTTTGACTACTTGGCGATAGATGGCGGGAGGTGTCTTGTTATATTGAAGTATTTACTATCAGCATATTATATTATTTAGAGCAATGACGCGTAGTTGCACTAGTTGCAGTGTTACAGAGGCAACCGGATGGCTCGCGGTATTTGAGCTCCCGAAGTTTTGTGGAACCACCCTGTAGAACCCCGAACTTTGACTGGGAAAAATGTATGCTTTTTTATTTGTCGCGAAGCAGTCGATTGAAACGGCGGCTACCTGAAAGTGTGTACGCTGTTTATATAATGTGTTTTAATGCAGTTTGCTTGCAATGCTATACCTGGCGACAATTTAATTTTTTTCACCAATCTATTCCTATCCGCCAATCTCCAATTTCCGCCCCAGTCCAAGTTGGCTCAGTTCGGGTTGCACAGGGCGGTTCCACAACGCTTCGGGAGCTCAAATACTGCGAGCCATCCGGTTGCCTTTCGGACACTGTATATATGTATATGTTGTTGTCATTTATAAATGCAATGTTTATTCTATTCTATTCTAATTTAATTTAGCTATCTAATTCTTGTATACTTATTTAATTTCTAAACGGTACATTAAATAAAATTAATTAAACTAACACTACCTACTTAAAGTTTCCCAGATCAGGCCCCTGCGGCAGGGTCCCCATTAGGCTGGCTGCGTTCCCCCTCTGGATGGCTATGCTGATCCGTTGAGTGAGGAACGAGCCAGCTCTGTGGTCCCCAGTGGGCTGGACAAGCTTTTGAGACAGCGTCCTGACCAGTTGGTGGGCATCTGGACTCCAGTCTAGTCTCGACTTGTATACTTATATACTACATGGAAATAGGTGACATTGTTGCAAAATTAAAATATCTTTATAATCTCTGCTCATAATTCCAAGGTTTATTAATTACTAGCTTCTGCCCGCGACTCTGTCCGCGTTGAACTCGTTTATATCGTAGCTCCATACAAACTTTCACCCCCCACTTCATCCCCTTGGGGGATGATTTTCGGGATAAAAACTATCCTATGTCCATCCCCAGGACCCAAACTATCTCTATACCAAATTTCATCCAAATCGGTTCAGCGGTTTAAGCGTGAAGAGGTAACAGACAGACAGACACACTTTCGCATTTATAATATTAGTATGGATAGTATGGATATGGATATGGATTACCCACTATAGGGTTTTCGTACTAATTGTACATACAGCTACTGCCATCTGTCGTTAAATGTTCGATTAGCTTTATTGCAAAAAACGTATCGATATCCCGTGTCGTATATTTATCATTCCTGTTACTAACTGAATTATTGAAATAATGCCAGATAAGCTACTATTGTAGTGTTATTATTTTATCTGCGACGACGTCGAACGATGTAGTATTAATTTCATTAACCGTGTAATCCGGCGGTAGTCCTGCCATCTGCCGTCGAGTAGTCAAAGTTCGTCCATGTGTAAAATATACGCAACATAGCTGATACCTTGCATTGTTTTGCACCGTAGCGCTAGATGCCGTTAATATCAATCAGCAGCGTACATTTTAATTAGCATAAGTAAAACGGAGAGTAAAGTATAATAATCAAGTGCAAAAAAGGTGCCATCGAAACAGCCGTTTCACTAGATGTAGTTTTCAGTACGATATTTTATTTGTAGACATAGTGGTATTATGTTATCTAACATAGACATCGAACCATGTCGTATTTCATTAACTGTGTAATCAGGCGCTAGTCTTGCCATCTGCCGTCGAGTAGTCTAAGTTCGTCCACGTGTAAAGTGTACGCAGCATAGCTAATACCTTGCATTCTTTTGCACCGTAGCGCTAGATGGCGCTTATATTAATCAACACCATACATTTTAATTAGTATAAGTAGAGCGGAGAGTAAAGTATTATAATCAAGTGCAAAAAAAGTGCCATCGAAATAGCCGTTTCACTAGATGTCGTTTTCAGTAAGATCTTTTATTTGTAGAGATTTCTAGTCGACGTAAGAGCAAAGACAATGTTTACCGACTTCCAATGTCTCACAACACTAAAAAATACTTATATAAGTACCTCGTAAATCAGAGGTTTTAGAGATATAAGGCAAGTGTTACAGAAACGAGTGTAAATAGCAGTTTAAGTAGATTCGATCGGGACACTTTCATAATAATGAACAATTTAATGTAGAATGTACATATTCTTCCGTCAATTCCGTCTTTCAGTATGTCCCGGCCTGACTGTTCTTTTATTTATTACTTTTTGTCATTAAATTATCACATAAGATTGCGTGTGCACAGTTCCTGCGCGGCGTAATCGAGAAATCAGAGAAAGATCGATGCACGGAGCCGATCGTTTACGCAATCGATATGGAAACGCGCCTATGCTTTGAACTTGCATATTGAATGGTCAAAAATAGCTGACCTACAAAACGTCGAAAATTATCTGAAAATTATAAAGCCATATCGCAATCCAATATTACGAATTTTGTTTGAAGTGGTGTATGTATAGATAAAGGTAGTATATGCTGATATTTTAAGAGGGAAGAATACTACGTAGGTACTCGTCAATACAAAAAAATTAAAAAATCCACTTCTAAATATATTCCAATCACAATGATTTCAACATCATCATCATCATAATCATCATATCAGCCGAAAGACGTCCACTGCTGGACATAGGCCTCCCCCAAAGAGTGTCACAAGGACCGCTCCTGCGCCACCAATGATTTATTAGTACGTTATTGACACAATGATAAGACAAACTTATAGGCCTTTTGTACGATAAGTTTTCTTTTGTGCAATAAAGTTTAAATAAGTAAATAGGCACAACAAAAACTTTTTTTAAAAATCGAAACCTATAAACCTAGAATATATTATGCTGAAGCGATCGACATCAATATCAAAGGGATTTGTTAAGACTTAGTTAGTGGAAACCGTTTTCTCCCGAAATGGAAATTAATCAAAAAAGTACCTTATTTATACTAAACGGGACTTAATCGCGTATAATTAACTTATTTTATTTACCTCACTGAGGTCTCCCGACGTTTCGGATGTGTTGCAACAGTAATAAGTTAATTATACGCGATTTAGTCCCGTTTAGTATAAATAATGTGTGAGAATCGTTTAAATCAATATAAAAAAGTACCTATTTTCAGTCGCGAGCTGCTAGCTGCTGCAAAGCTATTTATACCTCAATTTTGAAAACAACGCCCTGTGTAAGAGATTCGTTGATGTTTTAATGAAAATGAAAAGTAATGTAACTCTCTTATTTAGGGAATCAGGTAATTCACGTATTTTTTCGGACGTCTGTAAATGCGAAACTAAGGGGTACCGCCGGTTTTACACTAGTTACTAAACTATTATATACCTACCTACTTATTTTATTGCACCACGACCTTGAAGTTGTTTTATAAATAAAACGATTTCCCATTAAAGTTATTAGGCACACATAAGACGTTTAATATTCAATCGATTTTAGTTGCATCATTCTAAGATACTGATACAACTAATGTTTATTTATTTGTTTATTTATACAAACACTAACAGCTATGAAATATTCGCTAAACTACACACTGTCGATGATTTGACCAAAATATGGACGTCAAAGTTATCTACTAATCGCTCTGAGCTGTAAAATTCGCGGGCACGTCTTTAAAAAAAATTTTTTTTTTTAGTTCAAAAAAATTACTCGTCAAAAAAATCTCTGTAATAACGAACCGGCTCACAACATTTCACGAGAATCAGTAGAGAAAAGGAGAACAGCGGGACTGACCGGACACTGGACTCCGGGCAAATCGATTTTCGGCCCAAGCTGAAGCATTAGAACTTCATTCGCTTCGCTCACTCGTTTGATTATATGCAGAGTCCTTAATTAACAATGTTTCGTTTTTAGGTTTCCGTAGGTACCAAAAAGGGGTTATTTTACACAACAATCATATGTTCTGCCATCTCTGTTTGAGCGAGCGAAATGCAAGTCTCTCAACACAGGGGACCCTCGGGCAGCGTACCTTTACAGATTAGATTTTTGGCGGCTAATAAAAATAACTGGAATAGTTGAGCTAAATCTTAGACTTCATGCTTATTTGCGCTATGCGGTTCAGCAACTTGAAATAACAACTGTTATATGGCAGAGAAAAAATCGGCCAAGTGCGAGTCGGACTCGCTCTTGTATAAAAACGAAAAAAAAACCCCGTTTATTGTATGAGAGCCCCCTTAAATATTTATTTTATTCTGTTTTTTAGTATTTGTTGTTATAGCGGCAACAGAAATACATCATCTGTGAAAATTTCAACGGTTCATGAGATACAGCCTGGTGACAGACAGACGGACAGCGGAGTCTTAGTAATAGGGTCCCGTTTTACCCTGTACGGAACCCTAAAAAGCCACAGATGCGAATTTAACCCTTTATGTGACAGATAAAAAAAATCGTGAGTTTGAACTCACGCCTCGCTTGCGCCTTGTAGAGGAAATAAATCTAATCTACAAAAAGAGCATTCAAAACATGTCTATACCGTTATATACAAAGTCAAAAAAGGTATAATCTTCGAGACATCGGGTTTTCTATATTCACTAACTCTTATCCTATTCTATTACCTAATGGCGAAATTCAACACAATACAGTTGCAAAATTTAGTAGTAACTAGTGTTTTGTTTCCTACTCAGGATAACATCGAACGCTAGCTGCTTCCTGACTCACTGCAAATTGCACCGCACACTTCTTGTCTCTAAAGATATCAGCAGTATCATCACAAAACAACGATCTATTTCCTCCAACACAGCTCACGCAATGCCAAAACGTGTAATTATATATTACTCAAGTCTATTATCTTGATTATCTAATATTTATATTATAAAAATTACATTTAACATACATTGTGGTCTGTTACAGGTAAAACCTACATCATACATAATGATCAATCGCAGCTCTGGTATGTTAATAATAGAGGTTATAGATTTTCTTGTAACATGATCAAAAGTCCGGAATTATGGTACCATATATGAGCTGTCATAGTGACTTCTTATTCATCGGTCATAGGCCTCCCGCAAAGAGTCCGCAGCAGAACCGAGGTAACCTATGTAGCCCGAAACGCTAAACTTAAGTGGCAGTGGGCGGGACACATTACACGTAGAACCGATGGCCGTTGGCGTAATGTAATGTGCGCAGGTGCGCTTGGCACTATGAGAATTTCATAAACAATCATCATATCACCCGAAAGACGTCCACTGCTGGACATAGGCCTCCTCCAAAGAGTGCCAAAGTGACCGGTCCGGCGCGACCCGCATCCAGCGGACTCCAGCAACCTTTACCAGGTCATCAGTCCACCTTGCGGGGGGCCTACTCACGCCGCGCCTTCCGGTATGTGGTCGCCACTCGAGAACCTTCCGCCCCAACGGCCATCGGTTCTACGTGCTATGTGCCCCGCCCACTGCCACAACATCAAAACAATAAACAATATTATTTATCGTGACATTGGGACGATACAGACTATTGCTAATAATAAGACGGTTCATCTCACGTTATCACTACGGGCGACATGTTTCGAACTCTTCGGGTGTTCTTCTTCAGGATGAGTGTTTTCGCGGCGGTGTCGCTTGAAGAGTTCGAAACATGTCGCCCATAGTGACATTTAATAAGTTAGTGGAACCGTGTAATTATTGGCATTATTTCAACATGTCTCGCGAAAGTTTAAATTCCATACAGACTCTCGTGCTGTTTAACGCGCTGTAGACAGTTTTCTCATGTGCGGACGTGACGTCTAAAGTCTACGCAGATTTTATGTACTTTTTACTACGCGAACATCGGATTGTGGATTTTATTTACTCGTAAAATTTTGGGAAAATTCAGCATTCCTATAGCCTATTTCAGATAAGATTAGTCAAATCATGCGTTAATTGTCATGCTATATCCTGGAAAACCATTTTGAAACGCGAAAACAGTAGTGTCGTCATGTTCGAAAAGCTCTCAATTATCGAAATTAGTAGAACTTACGAGTAGTAAATAGGTACGATACGTATTTTACTTTGATATCCTAGATAAAAGATAAGATAAGATTTCTTTATTGTCAAAGCTGTGTACGAAGAAACGTAGACGAATGTCCGTTAATAGTTATATACAAGTGCCGAAAATAGGAAATTTTAAATCGACACGAGTTGCGAATTACCTATTCGCACGTGTATCGTACAAAGTTTTACTGTACATATGGCTCTTTAAAGTTTCGACATATGCACGGAAAGTGCTCTTTCCGCACTAGTGCGGGAAAGTAGCACCATATGTACTGTAAAACTCTAATGTTAATCGAATGAGATGTGATTCTAATGTCAGCGAACGAAAAAAACCATAGAATGCGAGCTCCTTACAAATTTCTACCCAAACACGTGCCTAAAACCCGGTATGCGCATGTTCGAACTAAACGGCTGCCTGGCATCGTTTTGACCCCCATCCCCGCATAATGGCAATGGCACCACTGTGGAGCCATTTTGTGGCGCTACTTAGACTTTTATGTTTTTTCATTCGGTGGGTATAGTGGGGATAGTCGGATTTTTTTTAAATATTTGGAATCAAAAAGTCTGCGGATTTGCTAATAGGTTCATTTTGGCAGTGTCAAGTATTTTCGTAAATCATCGGTACTCACGTCCATTTCGTGTCGTATCCAATTACGCTCAATTTGGTATTGAAAGTTAATTAATCGTCGACACGCGGCTCGGTTGGCCGGCCCGCTGGGCTGTTATTCTTTAGCTAATGCTCACCTCACCTGTCACGCACGAAACTAGACCTCTACCTGCGCTTAGTACGAATCGCGGCGTCGAGATATACTCGTATTTGTGGGTGAACGGTGAGAGGTTCAAACAAGTTGCAGAGTAGCGGGCTGCACCTTGCGGTCTCCGCAATTGTCATTTTTCATCGCCGATCACGTAAATACGAAGTGGTTTTTAAATTATTTTTTTGTAATTAATAATACGAATAATGTATGAATTTGTAGGTGTCTATCGGCCTTCACTTTATGATCTTCATATTGTCCACATCATTTTCTTTCCCTGTTCAAGATACCCATCTTGATTGTACGATCAAGATGGGTATCTTGAACAGTTAAAAAGAAACGCCAGGGGACGTAAGTGTCTCATGTTATGTCTGTTACGTCACCCTTGGACAAAGTAGCAATTACATCCGCTGCACGGAAAACCTCGGTTTCTGGCCAAGCGAAGACATAAAATCTTGTAAAAAGTACGGCCGATAAGAAGTTAATCTATCGCCCTCGCCTTCGGCTTGGAGGACAAGTACCGGCTGTGTGAATAAAAAAAAGTATGTTAAAGTTATATAGCCAATGTCCATTCTGAAAGTCTATTCTATGAACAGGAGCAAGCATTCTTGAAATCGGTTGAGCGTTCCGGATATTACCCCCTACATACAAACTCTACCACTATTATATTAGGTATAGAAATAGATAATATATGTAGTTTGTTTTCAAGAAACTAGAGATAATTGCTAATTACCTACACTCATTATCTAAGACTAGTGAAAGTCAAATGTTACATTGCCACATTTTTGAGAATTTAAAATTATTTCAGTCATGTCATTCAGGTAGGCACGAGTATACTACGCAAGGCGCGGATAACCTTGGACTGTATCTGAATATGAATTAGAGCTATTTTTGCATGATAAATTTGCTTCGAACGTTGTAAATGATAGCTGTGCAACCAATTATTATATTTATACTAGCTTCTACCCGCAACTTCGTCCTCGTGGAACTCGTTTATATCGCAGCTCCATGCAAACTTCCACCCCCCATTTTAGGGAAGTGGGGGTTAGAAAGAGACAAAAAGTAGCCTATGTTCTCCATCCCTTCAACTAACTCCACTTAAAAAATCACGTCAATTCGTCGCTCCGTTTTGCCGTGAAAGACGGACAAACAAACGCACACACTTTCTCATTTATAATATTAGTATGGATTTTTGTTCCGCCCGTGACTTCGTGAACCCGGAATAAAAGCTATCCTATATTTTAATCCAGGCTATAAACTATCTTCGTGCAAAATTTCATCCAAATCGGTTGAGCCTCATCCATTTATAATATTAGTAGGACTGCTTTATAGTAAACTAGCAAATCATCATCGCGCTGATATCGCATATTACACAAAACGAAAACGAAGCCGATAAAAATACAACCCGTTCAATATGACCCGAAGGTTCCATTATACATATACGATAAACGATAATTAGAACTGATACGCGAATTTTAAATCGGAAGAGTGGTTCCGGTAATTACATAGGTAAAAACTAACACCCGCACTCACTTCACCTACACAATTATTATATTTATTCATTCATTTGGAAAGCAAACGTGAACATGTGATAAGAACATTCACTTATTCCCTTCACAGCTCTAGCTAAGACACATATGACAAATATATAACCACTCTTAACAAATTTTAATAGTATAGTCTTAAGACAATAGATGTATATACAATACAAATGCACAATGCGTGATGATGAGTCACAAACAATACACCAAAAGAATGAAAATAAAATAAATGGAAAACAGGAATATACTCAATATACTCATCAGTATTCGTTGCCAATTCTAAAACTTTATCCTTGAATTGACGTCGACTGATATTAAGATGTCGACCGAAACCCAGAATTTATTATAGGCGTCACAAATACGGTGCAAGGGTGCGCGTGCCCTAGCGTGTTTCGAGGAAAGCGGGACGGCGAGCGAGGCGATGGTATTAGTCCAATACCAGAATTTCATATGTTACCTCGAATTACGGCATGCAAATGACACGTTTATGCTTACGAATGAAATGATTTAACACACTATTTAAAGTATCTATAATATTTAAATGTGATGGGCTACTCATTAAATTCAATACTGAACTGCTTCTTTCACCATTTCAATTTAAACGAAGTTAGAGCCGACTCGATATTAGGGTTCGGCACCCAAGGGGTGTCAACGGGAGACTATTATTAAATCTTCACTGGCTGTCGGTCCGCCTGTCATCAGGTTGTATCACTTGAACCGTAATAGAAGGCAACTGTTCACAGAATTTTCATTTGTGCATTATCGATTTAAACTTTCGCGATTCTCACACATTATTTATACTAAACGGGACTTAATCGCGTATAATTAACTTATTTTATTTACCTCACTGAGGTCTCCCGACGTTTCGGATGTGTTACAACATCCATGGTCACGGGACAACTGGCTTGAGTTATATCACCGGATATTATTAGTGTTGTGTGTCGGCCGGGTGACAACCCTAGTGTACAAGTGGTTAATAAAGACCAAATGCGGGTAGTTCGGAAAACCCGCGCAGCAAGAAGATGTTGATACCCGGTCAAGCCAGTTGTCCCGTGACCATGGATGTTGTAACACATCCGAAACGTCGGGAGACCTCAGTGAGGTAAATAAAATGAGTTAATTATACGCGATTAAGTCCCGTTTAGTATAAATAATGTGCGCATTATCGTTCGAGCGAGCGATGCGAAAGCTTGGGCCAGAATTCGTTTGTCCGGATGCTCGCATTTCTCAACCGATTCTCAATTATATAAAATAATATATCTTGACACCGCAATGGGTAGTAACTAAGCGCAGGTAGAGTTCTAGTTTCGTGGGTGACCGGCGAGGTAAGCCGCATTAGCGCGTAGCGAATAATAGCGCATTAGTGTTCTCACCCCGCCGGTCACCCGACACAAAACTAGACCTCTGCCTACGCTTAATTACTACGCATCCCGGTGTGAAGATATATTTGAGGTTGAGTTATAGATGAGAACCCGCAAAAAACGCGAGATTTTGTTTTTTTTTGGGTTTGCGATACGGAATCCTTAACCTGTGATTCCGACTCGCACTTGACCGTCTCTGTTAACATTTCGTTAGGATGCCCTAATCCCTTCTAAAATGTTTGAATTATTTATTTTAATTAACTTTTATACATATGAATTAGATTACTTAACTCGATTGGGTTTGTGTCGAAGAATATTCTCAAGATAATGAATTAGCATAATGAAGCCTATAATAATAAAGAACGACTTCTGTTAGTCATTATTTAGACGAGCAAGATAAATCAACCATAAACTGGTTGAGATAATTCTATTAAGATCGAAGCGATAGATTAGACGGTGTGTTCGAAGTGTTCAAACATCGATCTATCGAACTACCTAATTAATTGACTTCACACGCGATAATATGTTGTCATAAATCTTTAGTTGCTTCGGAATTATAAAGGTTAATCCCACATATCCAAATGGATGTACTTATCCATATTAATATTATAGATGTGAAAGTGTGTCTGTCTGTGACCTCTTCACGCTTAAACCACTGAACTGATTGAGATGAAATTGAGTACAGAGATAGTTTGAGTTCCGGGGAAGGACATGGGATAGCTTTTATCAGAAGTGAGTGTTATATAAAACGACCTGCACCAAATTTATGTTTGTCATTCCTATAGTAAATAGCTAGAGAATGCGTTAAAAAAATTCGCCATTTATCCTGCCCCTATACCTCTTGACAAAACGTAATTTAGAAAAGTATGTATCATTACTTATACGTCGTCTTCCTTTTTAGGGTTCCGTACCAAAAAGGTAAAAAGGAACCCTTATCGTGCGACTCTGTCCGTCTGTCACAACTTTAAAATCTTAGGAACTGCTTATATGGCTCTACCTTCGGTTTTGATTCCAATAAATTAGATCCGACTCAAAATCGTCTCTGTGACAGAAAAGCAGGAACTCTTCGAGATGCACTTAGTTATATCTATAACAGTTATGTCAATTTCTGCCTGAGAATTTCATTGAGTGAGCTAGAACAAAGCTACTTGTGTAGCAGTAATGCAGGCCCTGCGAATTCTCACCTATTGTTTTGGATCTTTCTTGATGAACGATGGAATGTGCGTACTTGCGTAGCGAATCTAATGATTATTGGTTTTGAGATTCTCAGCTGTAACCTACTATTAATTCTGGTATCGGTAGTGGGAAATACAATTAACTAGATTTCTCAGCCACGTAATGTATTAGAAGGTACAGTCTCATTTCTCGACAAGTATCAGGGCAGCGGTAGACACACCCCTTTGTGCACAAGGATGGCGGCCTTGTGAGACCAATGGCGATGGATTGTCAAGCTTGTCACTAAACCGACACATGAAGCGACTAAGAAGAAGAGGTAGCTAGGTTACTACCTAGGTTACTACCTACTGGTAGGTCCTGTCCTAAAGTTCTCAAAACTACTAACTGTTTTGGCCCAGAGACCCAAAAAGTTTCCTGGACTCCGAGACGAGTCACGCCACTTATCCCGATTCTGCGCCACTTTCTGCCAGTATAGTCGGCTTTAAGCTGACGCAGATCTGCCACCACGCAGTCTGCTAGCAATACCTGGGCCGCCCTCAAAACTACAGATAGTCCTAAAACTTGACATATATTCCGATGTGAAAAAACGAGAATGTTTTTAATATTTTTTCATCGACGGGGGACATCAGGGGTCGAAGTTGCACCACGTCCGTAGGAATTACCCACCGCTACCCTACACGTGACCCCTGGGCGGTGCTAAAAGTGCAACAACCTGGCAACCGTACTGTCTTTTCGAAGATCTCACGGTTCTAAATACACTAAATTGCCATACGATAAATAAATAAATCGACGCATAAATTGTACATATTCAGAGCAATGACGCGTCGTTGCAGTGTCCTGTGCAACCGTTCGCTTTTCACCCCCTCTTCAATTTCCGCCCCAGTCCAAGTTGGCTCAGTTCGGGTTGCACAGGGCGGTTCCACAACCACGGACCCTCTGTATGTACGCGCTTTCCACTCCTTAGCGGAAAAACCGCGTCATTGCTTGCGAGTGTAGTGCTACGAAACCGTTGGCACTGAATGTGTAAATCATCATCCTCCTACTGTTTTCCCGGATGTACCCTAAAGGAGCCCGGGGGTCGCTTTTATCTACAGCTCGCTTAGTCATCATCATCATCATTTCAGCCGAAAAACGTCCACTTCTAGACATCATCTAGGCCTCCCCCAAAGTGTGCCACATTGACCGGTCCTGCGCCACTTGCATCCATCGGACTCCCGCGAATGTTACCAGGTCATGAGTTCACCTTGTGGGGTCTACCGACGCTGCGCCGTGCGGTACTCCCGCGACCTTTACCAGGTCATCAGTCCACCTTGTGGGCAGTCTACCCACGCTGCACCCTCCGGTATGTGTTCGCCACTCAAAAACCTTTCCGGCCGCTTCAGATGCCAATGGCAATTCGGTCAAGTCGGTGAAATATTTCACCAATATGACCACGTTGACCACATAACAGGACAGTCATGATCTCACGATTATTACGTTACATCACGATTGAATACTGCAATGTTCCACATAATATAATACTACACTGTAATTGATCGCATTACAGTCGTAACTGTCATGTTAGGCCAGACGTAGCTCGCGCTTCCATTGACTGCGACCCAATTTGCCGGTCGCCTCTAATTGTGAGAAATCTTATGCAACTCGGAAGTAGTCTAATGCAATATCGTAATCTTATTAAGTTATTAAGGATTGAATGTATTTTAATAGTAAGCAACTTGCTGTAAATATTTGATAAAATCCAATGAATGCCTGTGACAGACGAACAAATAAACAGACACTGCGATGATATCATAAGTTTAGAAACGAGACATTAAGTATTAACTTTACGTATGTGATTCTAAATTGAATGTTTTTTAAGTTACAAAAAACCATTGAGTAGTTGTAGTTGTGTGTTATCTACCTACAGTTTTAAACACCTTTTTTTATAAGTATATTTTAGACGTACACGTTGATTGATAACTATAGGTAGTAAATTGAAAGGAAGGCCCCTATCGTCTACAAAATTTGTAATTGCATTAAAAAATACCTTGTTGAACTAGCATAAGTGAGTAGGTACTATATAAGAAAAAATATATTTTCTGTAATTATTCTAAGTATTATTGCTACACCAAATTAGTAAAATTGTATCGAGACAAATTATCAAACTTTATCCATTGAACCATCCTATGTATAACATGCAATTTATTATAATAAATGAAATGAAATGAAAGTAAAGTTCCATATTTGCACTGCAAGCTGGCGTTATGCGCGTCTCCATATTTGAAGTCTGAGTGACTAAGAGAATTTTCTGTGTAATCATAATGTTAAACATGCGTCATACAATTACATAGTATGTAAATAATTGTTAAATTCAATATGATTATAAGTTGTTTACCATCCGTGCGCATGTAAAAGTGTACCGGCGTTACACTTGTTGCACAACTGCTAATAAAGCAGAATGAATATCATTCATTCATTACAGTAAGCCTTGTTACACTTGTGAAGGCCTCGTGGTCATATCTAAATTCGCGTTGTAAAGGTACATTAATTGAATCTTTTCAGGTACTTAATCATTTGTTATTTCTTTTCTTGATTACTATCCGACCGCGTATTAATGAATACGAATTCAAATTCTCGATTCGAGACTCTTTGTATTAACATCTTCTCCGTATTTCTAATACTTTATCATATTCCATTTGTAATCAAACTTGGTTATAAAACGACTACTTATAACTTCACGGTAATGTAATCAATATGCACTGGAGTCCGTCATTCCCTTCCTGGTCCCAATACGGCATGCGTAAACGCATTTTCCCCACATAAATAATAATGATAAAAGTGCTCGTCTCTTTAGCAGTGTAATTAAATCACTACATTACTTAAATACACCAGTTTATCTTTGTATCCCCATGTACACAGTCACAATCTTTAATTTGGTTTTGGGATCCACTTAAGGTTCACAATCCTGTCAAGTTGTATAGGAATACAAAGAATATTTTTGCGATATGGGTCCTAAATGAAATAACGCGACCGTATGTCTTAAACATTAGAATACGTGGTGTTGTTATGACTTATGATCTAACAATGACCGCGTACACCAGGTTAACCCATAACATCTGCCCGACGTGCTCGCTCGTATTCCGACGCTAATGTTAAGTTATGGCAACGAAAGTGTAACATTGGGAATGGGGTTACGTGCGGCGGTAACGCAAGCGCAGACATAACACGGTCTACCGGGGCCCAGGGCTATGGTGTTCATAATCTGCCTCGACTCGCCTCATCTTTCGAACCTACTCTAATTTGACTCCGGGATTCGCAATTTCCAAACCGCCTTCCGTTTCCAATATACTTCAATTTAATTTCGAAATATTATCTCTGTTTATGTATCTATTTTTTTTTAATAATACGACGGTGGCAAACTTTTTCATTAGATCGGGCAAGTCAAGGGTGCAGCTATTTTTGAACTGTAATTATTGTCAGTTTTACGCCTACTAACCTTAACTGTTAAGAAATGTTACTAACATTCTATGGAATAATATATGCAAATATCATTTCCGAAATAACGTTTAAGTACATTATTATTATTAATGGTAAGCAGAGATAGACTATAGACGTTTGCGGTTCCAGAACAATCAAGCGCGTTGCCGAGCGAGTAGCTTTTATTGATGTGAGGATTCAATGTGAGGATTGACAGCTAGAGACCAATGCAGGTTCTTCCCTCTCAACAACTCGCATCCATGGGAGCTCTGCCGACCTCTCAATTTACCGTTAATCCAGGTTGTATCCTCGACTGTTTGTGTCCTGTTTTTTCACCGCGTGCCAGCGGTCATCAGACACCAGTAGGTTAGGTTTAGGTTATTCTTATTACAACCCTAAAAAGTATACTGTTTCAGAGATAATCGTGTTATCTTATGATGATCATTATTATGGCAAACGTTTTTGTTTCGGCAAATAAAAAATTAAACTTAAATTAAATACAATTGTGGAAAACGTCGTAATGGGTATGAAACAAAATGCAGCATGCAGGCTCTATTTGGAGTCTGAAGACACAGCTATAAATACCTATACTGTACTCCTGCAGACTACTAATGCGCAAAAGAAGTATGCAGGTACACATCATGCAGCCAGAGAGGGAAACAACTCATTACTGCTGAGACTTAAAATTTCTAGAAGCAACATGTCTAATGCAATGAATTAATGAAACTATGGATCAAGAAGAGCTCGCACAACTTCTGGTCGAGGCGGCATATAAAGGGCCCACAACGACCCAATATTATAATAAACATCGTAACAACTGTGCGTAATCAGAGGTCGGACTTACAATGGTTCTTTCGAGGCATTTTTCGTAAGCATTAAGAATAGCCCAGGGCTACTAGCCATTATGCGCCTACATAATCGCCCAGAACAAAAAGACATTAAGACTCGTGTTTTCTCGAACCTTTGCGACTATCCACCTAACGGCATAATCTTCGTAATCAGGAAGCACGGCCGCTTGCTTCTAGCTGAGTGCGTTCAGCTTACCTAGTTATTAAATAACATTAATTTAATTGGGTTTCGTTTAGTGTTCAATGTGTAACGTATAATTTGGAAGCGCTGGCGTGACGAAACCTACTCGTAGCTGTGAAAGGGTTTACCTTTTGGAATTGTTCCGTTGTTGTACTTCGCTAATTAAATTGTAGAATTGTTTTCGCATATAGGTAATGCCGAGTACGTTTAGGTGCTAATTACTCTTTCCATTTTTCTATAATTAAGCACATGGAAGCATTTAGATACAGACTACAACCACGTCAGAGGCGGCTTATAGGTACTTAGTTTACAACCAGAGTCTAATTTCCGGTGTTTACCATTAGTAACAAGGAACCAACTGTGCTTCTGTTTCTATGACTGTCATCTCGCCGGTTAGTCACATGTTTGAGTATATCTGTTTTTTAATTTATAGAATCCGGTCTTTTATTTGAACTCCTACTTTCGACTTCATTAAAATCCCGATCCCTTTATAGAAAAACCATCTACGACAAGCAATTGTTACTGGTTTCAAAAGTTCTCTTTCCATATTTGACAAACTTAATAAACACTGTATGTATCGTTTTATCAATTTGCACTCTTTTCGAAATTATTTCCTATGTAGCATTAACACTGTCTTCTAGTTTATAATCTATCCAATAAATCTGTGAAAATGGTAAATATAGAAATGTCAATTTTGACATGATTAGCCGTTTCTACGTACGAGATTAACATACTTTTCTATTTCGGCATAAGGTCAAAACGCGAGATGATTGACGAGTTATGTATAGAAAATAGTTTTTTATTTATTTATTTAATATACAGAATGTCGGAATCCACTTCGAATCTTTCATGTAACAATAATTAGTCCGGACTCTGTAATTATTGTGTTTGTTTTAGTAATATTATGTTCATGGAGTAATCTGATTTGACATCTCCTCATACAACAAATAAAGTATAGATCTGGATATTTCAGATGTAGAAACTTAATTCGTCGTTTTCATAATCGAATGAAACCAGTCAATTGACTTTGGAAATTATAGGAGCCATTATAATTTTGATTTTAATATTAATATAATATTGACTACCCTCAAACGGAGCTATATTTAATTCGAATTTGTGTGCTGACTAGGAATTAATATTAGTTTAGTCCGACTTTTTACTAGATTTATTTAATATGCTAATATTTTGAATATGGATAGAAATAAAAAAAGATAATATGTTTATTCACATCGCTGATATACCTTAATGACAGCAGAAATAAGAGTTTCATAATTATATTTTTTCTGTTATCAAAATTTCTTTAATTATTATAATGTTCTTACCTGTGATCTATTCGTAGTATGTATTTGTAACTATCGCAATAGGCAAATGCACTTTTATGAATCTTACGGAATACATCGTGAAATTTCACATTTCTAATAAGCGTACTACAGAACTCGCACCCCAATAAAATAAATCATAAAATAAGCACAAGTGAAAATGACAAATAGATTTCTATTCACAAACAGCATTCTAATAAAAATAAAAGAAACTCACCAATGAATTCTTGGATCAATCCTTAAGAACGTGTGGTGTGAGTATGTTTGTCAAATGGAACGCATGCACTTGTTTTCACCGGAGATCGAAAGTGCGCGGCGGCCGGCGCTCGCGCTGGCGCATCACTGCGCGCGCGCAACGGTTCTCCTACTACCATCCCTTCGGCTACTGTTACCGGCTAACCTTTGCGTTGCGAAGTGCTAACATTGTATGATGTTTACAGGGGTTTGATGGACTTATTTTGTAATATTATGTTAGTATCCTAACTCTAGAATACGATTTATTTATTTTTATTAACAGGTTTACATGACATTACAGCAAATAACCAATGCCTCACATAACTTAGACTAATTACTTATTACAGTGACGTCAGTGTCACTACAAATTTGGTACAGTGGAGCGCCTATTCATCGCCTCACAGAATCTCAGGCATTCATTGCACGATACTTAAGATTATATCGTTTGGGTATATTAAATGGTTAATTATAAATGATTTATTGTCATTGGGCAAAAATATCTGGTAAGTCCTAATGATTCTAGAAATAGACTTGTATCTGGAATAAATGATTGTTATTTTATGAATTAACCAGACGATGTAACAGCTAGCTCCAAACTGTTTATTCCGAAGGTGGTAGAATTTTTCGCTAGTTCAGAGATCTTTGCTTATTATATTTTGGGGGGCCCCCGAGCTTGGGGTATCCGGGGCATTGCCCCGCCTAACCCTTCGGTAGCTACACCAGTGGTTATAGTTTAAATTCATGTGTCGCAGACTTACTCATCATCGTCATATATTGATTAGAGAGAGCGTGAAACACATTGTCAGTTAGGTTCATAAGATTTAGAGCTGGGTTTTTGAATATTCTCGTGCAGGTCTCGCGTAAAAGTGAAATGTACAAACATAAATTGGCTAGAGTACACTAGATAAGCCTGTGAATGTGCCTGTAGACATTGCAACCTGTAGAAGCAGTTGTAGAATAAATAGAAACATACCGGAAGATATATTGGGTAGTGTGTCATTCGTTTCGTGTTTCATCATCAATATGTTACAAGTGGAGGAACTACTGTATACTACTCAAAAGAAAATAAGGGCCACAAGTATGGTGACGGTTACGTGAAAATTATATTAAACAGTAACATGTTTTTTTTTTCCAGCATGAAAGAGGTTCGATTAGTTTATGTGCAATAATTAACATTAAAATAGAAATATGTAAATGGCCCTTATTTTCTTTTGAGCAGTATATAATATATTTTATCTTTCTTTCAGTAACCTTGTTTGTGATAGCATCTGCCCTCGCGTCGACTAATTTGACTGAAAGTATTATAATTAAGTAATGAACACCTCATTACGGTAACAATTGTCTAATGTTTATTTGAATGCCTTCTTTAATTATCTTTAAGATACATATTTACGGATGCTCTTCGTATTTGTGCTTTATGTGCTAGACTTCACCTGCTTGATGCGCTTTCCTTTATAATAAGGCGAAACATTTATATGTACAGTCGCCATCAGATATATCGGAGCGGCCAAAGTTCTCCCAAATATCTAAACACGTCTCTATTGTTGAGGCATTAGAAACGTGTTCAGATATTTGTGAGCACTGGCCGCTCTGATATATCTGATGGCGACTGTACAGCTAGGACGTCGACTCTACTAAATGTTCTTTTAGTTTTTTATTCTGATAAGAATACTGTTTATAATAGTCCGAATTCTGTTTATAGACAGTTTCCTATTATTACTGGAGTGCCAAGCGCATGACGGCGATATCTGTTCCACTGTTCTTCCGTGTGGGTGGTGAGTAGTGACTGAGTCGGGAGTAGCATTTTTCTATTATCATCTGCGATCGTAGGCCGAGACACTGCTCTAACAGGTCTACGTTATAGAATATTTGAACTAGATCATGCTATCTGGAAGTTGCTGGGAATGTGAAAAAATGTAGTTTTTTTTTTCGAAGTCTATATTTATTGTCCTGCTGCTGGGCAAAGGCCTCCCCTCTCGACTTCCACTCGTCCCGGATTTGAGCAATCTCTGGCCAATCGTTACAAAATGCGTCCAGGTCGTCCCGCCGTCTCCGACTCGGCCTGCCACGTCGTCGCCGCCCATCGTGGCCAGCCCATTCCCATTTCAGCTTGGCGGTCTTAACGTCGGCAATGCGGGTTTTTGAGCGCAGTGTAGAGTTTCGGACACGGTCGATCCGTTTCACTCCCAGTATGCTACGCTCCATAGCCCGTTGGCAAACCTTCAATCTGGTCTTTTCTGCCTCGATGAGCGACCATGTTTGGGCACCGTAGGTTAGGACGGGCAGAATAACTAGTATATAAATCTCACATAAGAACGTTGACATTTAATATTTATAATATTATGAATAAATGACTTATATGACTTATCAATATTACTTGAATCAAGAAATAAATTAGGAAGATCACCAATACGCCGCCATCTTGAATTAAGACGCTTCTTTCGAACCAAGATAAAAAATCTTGACGCTGGATAATTTAGCTTTATTCGACATAATTTAACATCTTCCTTATTAATTTCTTGGTCCAGGAATATTTCATCATCATATCAGCCAAAAGACGTCCACTGCTGCACATAGGTCTCCCCCAGAGAGTGCCACGATATAGAAATACTAATATTTACCTCGAATGTATTCTTGTCTGCATACATATGTATAGGTTTAGATCATATTGGTAAAGTCAGCACCGTCTCACAGCCTACCCAGAAATGTAGCCATATGCCTATAGATAGAAAGCGAAGCAATTACGATTTTGATCAGGTGTGTATGTTCATAAAACAGATTTGTATCTCGAAAAGTAACTTCATTGCGTGAGACGTGTACGGGTAATAATGCGGACCGTAATTTGTTCACGGTTGTAAATTGCTCGGATATCTTGAGAACAGATAGCTTTAATTTTAGTCACGAGCATCATGTTTGCTATCTTGTAAAACACTTTTTCTGTCACTGAAAACATCCTTGTGTAAAACATTTACAACTTGTTTATCTATTCCTAGCTTCTGCCCGCGACTTCAGGATCTCGATAATATCGTACCTCCAACCTCCATACAAACTTTGGTCTCCCATTTCACTTCCTTAGAGCATGATTAACAACATAAAAACTATATTATGTCCTTCACCGGGATAGAAACTACCTCCCTAATTTTATCTTAATCAGTTCATTGGTTTAAGCGTGAAGAGGCAGATAGAGTTACTTTCGCATTTATAATAATAGTATGATTTAGGTTGGATCATGGAGTTCATGCCCTTTGAGCTTCGCAGGGGTGTAGACACTAAATAAAATAATCACTAAGTTATAACTGTTACAAGTGTCCAAAGTTGTCTCTTTTCCACAAAACGCACCTTCATATGACACGATTGTCATTTTCTATGACGCTCGGGCATCGTGACGTCACGATCCACGAGCGTTTTCTCTCTCTGACAAGCAACATGATAACGGTTGTAGCTTCGTAATTTATTCAGATATTTGAATGGGATTTTCGTCATTAAAAATATTTTTTTTTCTTATTTCTTTTGAAGTAATAATAAATTCTCAAGAAATTATCTTGCTCAAATGGTTTTTTTTATCGATATTGTTTGAAAGTTTCAACCTCCTTAGGCCTTTATGTCACACGGATCGAATATAATAGCAATTGCAGCATCTGTATTTCGTATTATCTACCATATTTCGATCAATCGCGCAAATATCAATCCTTACTAATATTATAAACGCGAAAGTGTGTGTGTTTGTATGTTTGTCCTTCTTTCACGTCGCAACGGAGCGTCGTATTGATGTGATTTTTTGTATGGAGATAGTTTAGAAGCTGGAGAGTGACATAGGTAGGCTACTTTTTCCAGCGGGAAAACATCAAATTCCCACGGGAAAATTCAATATGTTACAATTTCCTATAACCACGCGGGCGAAGCCGCGGGCATCAGCTAGTTCAAATATAAAGGCAGATGATGAATAATAATTCGTCGCTATAATTTTGAAGGTCTGTCATACTCGTATCATATCTGCCCATATTTCGTGTGGCGCTATAAACTGATTTATTTAGTATTTAATAGGTTGAAGTGCAGCGCGCCTTCGTGCATTGAAGGATATATAATAAATATACCTATTGTGTTCAGATATGCGACTTTTTCCAGCGGGAAAACATCTAATTTCCACGGGAAAATTCCATATGTTACATTATCCTATAACCACGCGGGCGAAGCCGCGGGCATCAGCTAGTGGGAAATAAAGGTTCATTTACTATGACCAAACCTTGTGAAATGTGGTCAGACTTATTAATTTTGCTTTTAGCAATCAAACATACACGTACCTATAACATCACGTGTAAGATTTCTCTCTGATAAATATATTAATTTCCATTGTCAACTGAGGGTCCCTTCTATCATGGTCAACATTTGACACCACGGACGCCAAGTTCACGCCGGACATCTAAAAATTCTGTGGAAAGGCGTCTGATTATTTTTCATATTGTACCACTATTCATTAATACACAAAATAAGTAAATAAAAGATAATATTCATTTGTTATTCTCTCATTGGTACATAAGTACATTGCACATATTCCGACGTCAGTAAAATGAAAGGATATTTTTTGGAATTTTAGGGGCAATTTTGGTAAATTTGTGGTGTGGTAAAACAGAATATTATTTTAAAATGAGAAATGTATCTATTTTAGATGCCTTAAAATTAAACGCTATAATCACATTTTAAAAGCTCACCTAATAAAGCTCAAGGCGGGTTTTATTGGACATCAATAAAATAAAAACAATAGTAATTGGGTGAACATAAATGAAAAAAATAATGGGTGTAAATACTAAGAGAGAGTAGGTAATATAACATAATCATACAGCAATTAAAGGAGGTACCTTAGTAACAAGAAAGAACACGGAATGCAAATTTAGGATTTTGGCTCAGTTTTCAGATTACCAGGGCGGGGTGCTATTCGGGGACGTAAATATACAATTAGTTGCCTACATCTAGTCAAACTCTTTCACTTCTATTTCTTATTTTTAGATATTGAAAAGTCCTTAATAAAGTCTGTGCTGTGCGATTGCGTTGATTTCAAAAATAAGCCTCAATACGTCGAACAAAGGTTTAGTTTATAAAAAAAAAAAAAATTTAAACAAATTATATATGCACATAATACAAGAAAGAGTGTATAATCAAAAATGATACGAAACGAATAACTTTCGTTTTTAATGCCGATAACTTATTGAACGCCTCCGTACATATTTCGCTCCTATACCGCACCGCACCGCATCGCCAAATGCGGAAGAAACCTTAGTCTGGTATAAATATATACAGACTCCATTACTCCTGTATGCTAGCAGATTTCTAAACCAGGAAATGCTGGACTGGTGTATGTGATGGACAAGCAACTCAAGTGGTACGGACTTCACCGTGGGTGCGTTATTAACCGCCTGATTGAGAAAAGGCCTAAGTATATTCTACTCTTCTACATATTTATTACCTCTCTTATTTGATTGGTTTTATACGGCAGTTTTCCTGATAATAAACTAACACAACGGATCAAATAAGGCTGGACGTCAATGACGGTTGCGTGATCTCAGATACGTCAAAGGTGTATTGATATCATAATGTGACCGGATATTATTTAACATTAAATGTTTTATTAAGCAGAAACGTCCGCTAACGAAATTTCAAATTTCGATCATAGTGGAAAATTGAAAAATTATTTCCACTATGATCGAAATTTGAAATTTCGTTAGCGGACGTTTCTGCTTAATAAAACATTTGATGTTAAAAATGGGGTAGCGCATTGTTACTAACGATTCTCAATGTAACTTGAGACGTTGGTGCCGTTTCAGAAGATGTAATAACTTCGCGGTAGATGTCGCTACGAGCCTCCCTAAGGTGTAAATACAATAGTGGAAGGGATTGAAAGATTCGTCGCCCGGCGGCGGCGTTAGCGGACCCACGGTAGCTCAATTGGCAGATTGATGGACGGATTCCAGAGGTTGTGGGTTGAAATCCCGCTCGAGGCGAATAATTTTTCAATTTTCCACTATGATCGAAATTTAGGATATTATTTGTAGCGTTTAAAGAGGATTAATGGATTAAGCTTTTCTACGTTACAACTCTAAAAAGTCTTACCGGTTTCTGCCGCGATTAAGGAGAAAATGCAGAAATAGTGTAAAACAAGCATAAAGTCTGCATAAGCAAGCATACGGATGTAGCCTCTGGATCTGGACTGGACCCCTCCACAGGAATCACAATGAGCGCGCGTGGGAGGGAGAGATCGGAGCATAGCCTCTCACTCCCCACGCTCGAAGTCGTGGCTAAGTCCTAGAGCGGCACACATGATGACTTTTTGCAGCGATACAGTACGTTTCACGTACGCGCGATATTATCACGACACTAGCCATAGATCACCTGTCAGCCACCTGCATCGATACTGCATCGTGTTTGTATCGCTGCCAAAAGTCACCGTGTGTAATTAATATCCCTAATGTAATTAGTCCTGCATGAAGTGATCGTGTTAAACTCTCATTAATAACGTATATTGACGGTTTACGTATGTTTGTTATGATGATGTTACGCGGCGTTCAAACGTAATCGTTTATAGGTGTAATTCAGAAAAAAACGTGGTACATAATTGTAAGCTTAAAGCCTGACAATGTCCTCAAACTTCTTCACATATATTATCATCACATAATTCCCTTAAACATCTGGCCTCAAAACGGTAGTTGATGAAGTTAATTTTGTCGCGCATTATGAAAGGTTGCACAATACTTGGTTTCTTACATTGGTCGTCAGACGAATGCAAAACAAGCCACGTATAGCCCAGTCATTGTCAACCCAATCACAATCCCAATTCCCTGTGCTGAGTTAATTACGTAAACTGAAATTAGTCTCCGTGATAATTAGTTGACTCGCTATGATAGAAAGACCTACAAGTGGTAGAAGAAGCAAAGGAAAGTTTCAGATATACTAAAGCGGTTAGCTAGGCTAAAATTGCAGTAGGCAGGACGTGTCGTGTGCTAAATTAGACTATTGGCGAAAAACTCTGCTGGAATGGAGAGCGTGGGAGCACAAAATATCAGTAGGAAGACGGCGGACACTAGATGCGATGGAAAGACGACATCCAAAATGTAGCCGGAATTGGGTAGATACTGACAGCCCAAGGAAAAGCTTGACGGAAGCTTATACCAAAATGTTTGAAGAAGGCTGAGATCATAATGATAATTATTAAATTGATTACGATGTTTTGAAGTAAAAGATAGTAAGAATGTATGCTCACGTTTAATGTTCAACATAAAAACTCTTCCACAATCGGTCGTAAGGAAAACATTCAACTCTTCGTGGTTGCTGGTGGCGCTGGCTCGATCTTCCTCGTGGTCAATGTGCTTGCGCAATGTGGCTGCCTGTGGAAATGTATGTGTTGGGTTGTAAAGTGGGTCTGTGAGTACGTTGTAGATTTAAGGTCAACATCCTTTGGTCCAATACAGAAATGTAGATGCTAATTTGAAAGAAAAGAAAATTAGAAAAATTAGATTTTCAGTATCTGCATGAATACTTTAGAAAAAACTAAGGTATGGGTGGGTACGTCTCCTATTTCTCTCTTCGATTACTAAGATTTGAGTTATGACGAAGATGGGCCCATGGCACATGTTCTTCTAGTCCAAAAGTTCCAAAATCTAAGGAAGAGAATCGTATGTCAAATCACTGAGTTCCGAGGAGAATGATTCTTTCAAAATCGTTTATTGAGACAGGTCGTCTATTCGATTGAAATCGTAGAGACGCGTTGATTCCTATAATCAAATGTAGCTAAATAATATCGGATATCACTATCCGATATTATTTAGCTCGGTAATTTCATATGTATTCGATAAGCCTGTTGTAAAATTTAGATGTTACATGGATTTGAACCACTGATCATGTATTACATTCGCGATAATTGACAGACGGGGAAATATCCCAAGTTTGATTGTCTCTGTCATTACTCATTTCGACTTTCAAAGACAAAGAGATAAAAGTCGGGACTTGTACTCTTCTTGTCAAATCCCGCGGGTGGTATACTGTGTGTTTTTTTAACCGTCTTACGCCTTGGCCAGCTTGCAGCAGCTTGGCTTGGCTTGGCTTAGTTGGGATCACGCGCAATTAATTAGAAAAACCGCTGCCGCAGGTCGCTTAAGACCAAGTGGCCAAGGCGTTAGAGCCGAAGCCCAGTTAATGTAGGTATTATAAATAGAGATCGGAAATTCGGGAGCTTTTATACCTAAACTTCGGCCCCAGTACCTACACCGCGTTGTTGTTGAGTAGCATGGAGGCGGACTCAATTAAATTTTACTATTAAATTTCCAGGGATTTCCCGGAATACCGAAAATTAGGATAACATGAACACATACGTATTAAAGTATTTAAATAAACTATTTTAGTTGTTCCTATTTACAAAATATTATTTAATTCACATATTCATTTAACTAACAGTTAGATAACATCAAACCAAAATTGTTTTGTAACTTTTATTAAAAATAATGGTACAAACGTAAGTATCTCTGTTAAATCAATAAATTAAAACAAATGTACATAGCCACACAAAAGTGAATAGGTAATCAACCTACAGCGACACACGTGGTATTTTTGCATTTCCGTCCTTGTCTAATGTATGTCGTTAAAACTGTTTACCAACGTGTATGTTGACAAAAATCGCTGAAAATAGTCATAACCTAAAAAAGGTAGGCTTTACATAATGCTTTATACAATCCCGGAACTTAAATAATTAAAATATTATTTTTAAGAAGCCGACTCCATACTTGCTTCGCTTTTTCCGGGATTTTGCTAGGTTTAGGTATAAAAGCTCCCGAATTTCCGATCTCTGATTATAAAGAACTTAACTTAATAAATTATGATTTTTATTCTAATCATCCAGCCGAGTGACCGCAGTGACCGCTAGCCGCCATCTTTTGTAGATACGGGTACGAAATCTAACCGAGTGAATTTAATTACCTTTTATTACTAAAAACTTAATTAGAACAATTTTTCTTCACCAATGATTAGTAGTTTTGTATACATTAAGTGGGCTTCGGCTCTAAGACGGTTAAAGAAACACTGTATATATAAATAATTAAAGCTGTTTATCGCATTAAAGAAGACTTATTTCTACATTATATCTGTGGTTACAATCTTTTACATTTAAGAATACCGGCGCAGAAGTTATGGGTTCCTTCACTCTCGCGAAAAAAGTCGCGTACAAATGTTATGCTGCATAAATATGCATTTCTTCATATACTTAGGTTTGTCCAATATGTTTGGAGAGTGTTATATAACTATGGATTATTCGAATGCATAATGTACTTAATTTCAAACATGTCGTTTTTACATTCCACTGCTTGATAATGCGTCTTAAGTCGGGGAAAATAAGTGTTAAATCGTTTGTATCCAGTTGCTTTAAGTATTTTATAGTGTCCGTTTTTACTTGCCTTAATAAGCAATTCTTCATTTTTATCCGAAAGTCGTAATTCTTTCGTTAATTTATTTGGGTGAGCCTAGTTTGTTGCGTTATGTTTCGCGCCTATCTATGTAAATGAGTTGTTCTACGTATTTATTTAAGTTATAACGTTGTTATATATTGTTTAGCAGGTACTAAGCTCATAACGTAAAACTTTGTGATGCTGTCAACTTGCAGATTGCGACATATTTTTATTTTGCCCTATTTCTTTTATAATATTTGTCATAGCACTCTTAATCAATCCATACTAATATTATAAATGCGAAAGTGTGTCTGTCTGTCTGTCTGTCTGTCTGTTACCTCTTCACGCTTAAACCGCTGAACCGATTGCGATGAAATTTGGTATGGAGATAGTTTGAATCCCGGGGAAGGGGATGAAATGGGGGGTTGAAGTTGTATGGAGCTGCGATATAAACGATTTCCACGCGGACGGAGTCGCGGGCAGAAGCTAGTGTTCTTATACAAAAATATGGTCGTCTACAGCAAGTCTTGGGGACCCCTTTCAAGACTAAATCACGGAGATATGAAGTGGACACGTAGTAAATTCCATGTCAAATTGAGGCGACACATCAGATACGGCTGGATGCGGTTGGCGCAGGACCGGTCATTGTGGCACTCTTTGGGGGAGGCCTATGTCCAGCAGTGGACGTCTTTCGGTTGATATGATGATGATGCTGATACACCATCCGTAATATTTGACAAAAGGGGACACCTCCCCACTTTCCTGTCTCTGGCTTTCAAAATCAGAATCACAGAATCATCGAAGTGTGTTTTTAACACTCGACGCAAAAAGAGGGGTGTTATAAGTTTGACGTGTCTGTGTGTCTGTGTCTCTCTGTGGTATTGTAGTTCCTAATATACGAATGCACCGATTTCTATGCGGTTTATTGTGTCCGAAAGGTGACGTGATCGAAATGGTTCTTAGATGCGTTTCAACAAAATCTTCCCAACCGGATTTAAGATATTTATTTAATCTTTATTGCACAAAAGAATCATACTTAATGCCATATGACATTCTCTACAAAGCAAACCTTAAGGTAAAGCGGAAAAGATTTGAACTTTTAAATCAAACTGTCGGGGGATTTTAAACTTTTTTAAGTTGTTAATTATTTATTTTATTTTATTTATTTCTCACATAAAAAATAAACTCAAAACTACCCACTACAAAACTTCGCCAAACTGCGAAGCAGGAGCAGGTCAGGGTTAGGTCTTCTGTCAAATATCGGCACACGGCGTCAGATTTAATTTAAACTTCAATAAATCACAAAGCTAAGAATTCAAACGCCAAATTATCATGACAAGTGTGTTGTTATGTGAAATATACGTGTTTTCTTATGTTAATTGTATGCCATGTTTGTTTAGGCAAACCAAGCGAGATTTACAACGCGTAAGAATTAAGTCTAACCTCGATGTCTACTTTGTTATCGTAAATCTTGTGTCGGTATGTGTGCTGCATCGTAATCGGATGTAAAACACCCTGTATATTAAAGCATTGTTTCTATTTCGAAGTATTTGGAGCAGTCGTTGTGTTTATGAGATGAGGGCTCATCCATTAATTACGTTACACGAATTTCATGACTTTTCACCCACCCCCCTCCCCCTCCTTGTCACACGTGGTCACATTTATAATAATAATAATAATACATATTAGGGGACAATCTTACACAAATCGACCTAGTCCCACGACGATATATATAATAGATATAGATACTTAAATACATAGAAAACTTCCATGACTCGGAAACAAATATTCATGCTCATCACACAAATATTTGCCCTTACCGGGATTCGAACCCAGGACCTTCAGCTTCGTAGGCAGCGTCGCTACCCACTAGGCTAACCGGTCGTCAAATCACGTCACATTTGGTGACCCCCTCCCCCCTGGTGTGTCATCGCGTAGCAATTTTCAATATAGAAATGTAAGAATCAGACCAGCACTTTCGAAAAACTTAGTAACTATTACCATTTCTAAATATTTTTTTATAATCAACTTAGAGAAAAATTAACACAAGGGTCCTTACGCCTAAAACGAGCGTATTTTGCAAAATGCTTGCTTTTTCATTCAAGATTACGAAGTAACTATTAGTATTTATTTAAAAACTGATAACGTACTTAAATAATGATTTCTTAAACTAGAGGCCAACATGGTTCAAATTTTCATTTTATGTTTCTAAACCTAAAATAAATGAGTTTTCTTCGGAGTCTTTTTCAAATTTTGCAGTGAGAAGGGTCGTTTCGGTTCTCAATTTTGCAGTAAACAAGAATCATTAGGTACATGAATGATTACAATTCACATCACCAAATCTTGTACGAGGGGCTGACATGATTGAAAATCAAAGATTCATTTTAAAGAGTTGATAAAACACTTTCCGAGTTTTCTTTTTTTTTTTTGTGAAAACTGGATTACATTATATTTTTGTACAGCAAATTGTATTTTTATTTTGCCGTAAAAATAATATGATAGCAAATTATAACTTTATGTTAACCCATAAAAAAATAATCATAACTATAGGACCTACGATGCCGAAAATGTATATTTTTTAAAAGACGTATAAATCACGCTGCACAGACGCCGCGAGCCAAAATTTTAATTTAAAAAATTATTAAGAGGTTAAGAAATGATTATTTCATTACATTATCAGTTTTTGAATAAATACTAATAGTTACGTCGTAATCTTGAATGAAAAAGGAAGCATTTTGCAAAATACGCTTCCGCTTCTGCTTATGTGGGCGTAAGGACTCTTAAGTCACAAGTGGTTTTCTTTGGCTGAGTGAATTTTCCTTAGTCATCTCGAGTTAGTATGGCGCTAGGTATCAGGAATTTAAACGCAGATCGCAGCGAGAAAAAATGGGTTTTAGTAGGATTATTGCACGAGCGAGAAAACAAACAAAGTTCTATGTGCTTCAGCTGTGGCCAACATTCGTTCGTGTGTCCGAATGTCCCGCTGTCCGGCTGTTCTCGTCTACAGGTCGCATTTCACAACCGATCCTCGTAAAATTTTGTGAGCAGGTTAGACAAATACTCAATATTTGGAATTAAAAAAAAAAACATATAAGTACTCGCGAGTTCTACAGTTCACAGAGCCACACAACTTATTAAATTTGCGCGAATGAAAATTAGGCACTTCGCGTGTTCGTTCGGTCATTTTTTACATTCAGGTGGATCACGTGCAGTCCACGACAAGTTAAGGGGCTACCCGAGGTTTTCATCGATTTTTGACAAGTTTTGAATCGTATCTACTACTTTTGCACTACAGATAGAATCATAAATCAAACGGCTATCGGTTCTTCAATCTTTTATCTCCATTTTGACTGACCGGATTTTGAAACAAATTAATACTTAATTTTGTATGATTTTTTTAAACATTGTCTAAAAAAACACTTATTTCGCATCTCTATTGACGTGAAAGATCTAACATATACGAAATCTACAAATTTGGGTTCGTCTATGACGTCTCTAAAAACTGGTAGAGGGTTTTAATTTTAAACCAATTAACACAAAAGTTATGGCCAGAAAACCAGTTTTTTGGCCTAAAATTGTTCAACTTTGATGCCAAATATCTCGAAAACAATGAAGTTTGAAGTAAATATGGGATACTATATTGCTTAAAGCCGTTGTTGTTAATATAATAAGCTACAAAAAACATTAGAAAACTAAGGGATTCAGATCGAAGGTCATTGGCGTATGGGAGCCTCTTAAGTTACTAGTCAATCCTAAATAGTCCTGTCATTTATTTACAACAATAACCGGCCGGCGTGACAGTGGTACCTACGGAGTACTACGGACGTTGTAAACTGAATCTTATAGTTTTCATAATAAATTCACAGCCAACGAAAGTACCCAAGCAAACACGAGTATGTAGAAAATACAGACAATTTTTGTTTACACTTGAAGTTACAAAAAAACATACTTTAGATTTTATAAATATTTTGTATGTGACGTCACGAAATTTGGAACTCCTCCCTCCTCCTTGTCACAACATGTCACACTTTGTAGACCCCCTACCTCCCCCTATACGTGTGACGTAATTAATGGATGAGCCCTTACCTACTAGAACGAAGAATACCATCATTTGTAAGTACTATTTATGATGAATCGTGGGTAACTTTAATTATCTATTTCTTTATTTATTTAATGCTTACAAAGTACCTAAGTACAATGGGCGAATTTAAAGCCACAAGGCATTAAGGGATTTAGACTATTAAACAGTTATAATAATTTATCACTTCAAAAAGTCACTTCAGATTCGGATGTATTTCGTATTCATATTTATTCGTATTTCACGATAAAAATAAAAATTGATATCAATTTTCATAAGAAGTCTACACCACCTACAGGGTACCTAAGCACTATACCTTGACATTGATTATGATATGGGTACCTAAATGGTACAAATTATTCGTTCCGTCTATTAGAACGTTGTAATAAGAATAAGCAATTTACGCATGCTCGTAACTTACCCACGATTCTAGTCGAAAACAAGACCCAGCGCCTTCAGAATAAGGCTGCATTCTATAAAGCCATAAATGCCGATAGAGCTGGTGCAGCCTTCCGAAGATGAAGCTCACAAAGGCTTACGCAACGGTAATTAGTGCCGTACGCGTCGGCTGTCACTGCCTGCGCACGCGCCGGCTGGTAGAGACGAATTGAAAGAAACCCACAGTTCTTTTTTTTGAAACGCGGTGATTTCCCGTTTAGAAAAAATCTTTTGCAGCTCTTGCAGACTTCTACCTATCCCACCAGGATCTTTATGAGGGACTAGCTGTCTACACGAAGCCGTTCGCGTAATATAAAGGACTCGGACGATCCATGGATACATGTCAATCATTAAACATACAGGTGAAAGATTTTTTGTAATTGGATGAGCAGTTCCGGAGATTACACCTACGCTGAAGTAGCTATTTAGTAGCTATCGTTTACGCCTAGAGGTTCAGAGCAGAGTTGTCGTGACGACCGCTTTAGCCTAGTAGGTAGTGACCCTGCCTACGAAGCAAGAGGTCCTGGGTTCGAATCCCGGTAAGGGCATTTATTTGTGTGATGAGCACGAATATTTGTTCCTGAGTCATGGATGTTTTCTATGTATTTAAGTATTTATTTATCTATATAAGTATGTTTATCGTCGTCTAGTACCCATAGTACAAGCTTTGCTTAGTTTGGGACTAGGTCGATTTGTGTTTAAAAAAAAAAAAAAAAAAAAAGCGTAGAAGGCACTGCGTGGCTGATCATATAGGTTTGCTGAGGCCGCTGCGGGCTGCTCATCTCATGAATGTACCAAAAGTGCTACCAAACGAACGGACGAGATCGCGAGACATTGTTAGGCGGATCTCAAATCTTCATCAAGGGAAATGGAGAAGAAGTGACACTTGGAGTATTCTATGATTAAACATAATTCGTCGGCGCGAAACGGCACGCTGCGCCCGCGCCGAGTGAAAGTAAAACTCGAGCGTTTACCCTCGCGCCGGAAATTTATTTAGCGACCTTATATTATCCGTCATTACTGGGAGATGTAACGCGTGTACCGGTAATCTACGGAACTAAATTACTATACGGAATGTCGTATCTGTACCGCAACTGTATTGATTCAGTTTGATTTGATCAAATCCATAAACTCCCGTGACAGATGACAGCCAATCAGACGGTCATCAAGTACCTACTCTAAACTGCTTCATTCGACGAATTCAAAGAAATTGTTGTGCACAGATATAATACAGAAAGTCTCCTAATTGGTGTTGGTATTGTTTTACGATTAATATGGTGTTGATATACATGATATATTTATGGCACAAACTAGAGCAAGGGAAAACAGGATCATTAGTACTGCGATATCATTTGTCTTGTAGACAACCTTATCTAAACAGGCGTGGTCGTGGTTAATGTATACTTTGAAAAGGCTAGCACGGCCGCAAGCTTCTTTTTCTCAGTCGTACACTCTTGTCAGAAAGGTCGTGATCATGTTTATGGTGTACTCGGTGGGTCTCTAGGGGTGGCATAAACTTGCCAATGGTCGCCGCCTTAGCTATGCCACGCCACTTTACATCGGTTGTGGGGACATGGGTGCACTCGAATATCTGCAAATCATTGTGCGGCGAACAACATCTGCGCCTGACGGTGCTAGCTGTTGATCATAACCGCTCTGCAGAGATTGTGACGGCGAGAGAAGAGATATGTTGTACAGTTAAGGGTCAAATACAGATCTCTTACCATCAGCAAACATGTTAGTCCTTTTGGTTCATTAGCGCCTATGTTGCTACTGCCCACCACGTGAACTGCTATTATTCTTGAGAGTCAATACAGGTATAGGTAGTGATAAAACCTTTTAAATGGCATGTTGATATTAAATCTTGTATCAATGTTATGACAACATTCATGGGAAAAACCTTTTCTCATACTAGTTCTCATGCACAAACTATTCCAGACTTTATCGATATATCTCGTTTTTCTCACAATAATACCCTTCTTTGACGGATTTGAATCCAGCACTGAATCAGGTAGAATCATCAAAAATACCAAAAGAAATGTTTAAAACTTTCCCCTAAGGTTGGCTGGTAGAGGATACCATATGGTAAAAGGTTCACCGTTTGTACTATAAGTTTTCTTTTGTGCAATAATCATTGGCCGAAACATAATACAGATGATTGTTGCAGCTTGCAAGAGGTAAGAGTATTATGGGGTGTTCAGTTAAAAAGTCGCCTGTTATGGCTGTAAAGTCCCATAGCACACCAATAAACATTTCCACATCGCAGATCTGTCGTGAGTCCTGAGACTGTCTTGCACCAGTCATGCCCAAAACGTGTCACTTTAAGAGGAAACACTAAGGGCGAGATAAAATAAATAAATAAATAAATATTAGGGGACAATCTTACACAAATCGACCACCTAGTCTCAAACTAAGCAAAGCTTGTACTATGGGTACTAGACGACGATAAACATACTTATATAGATAAATAAATACTTAAATACATAGAAAACATCCGTGACTCAGGAACAAAGATTCGTGCTCATCACACAAATAAATGCCCTTACCGGGATTCGAACCCGGGACCTCTTGCTTCGTAGGCAGGGTCACTACCAACTAGGCTAAAGCGGTCGTAATAACGCGATAATTGAGAAATAGGTATTTTTAACAAAATGACAAAAAAATGACATAAATAATCAAGCTTCTTTAATAGTTAACCAAATGAAATCAAATATACACACTTAATTAAATTAATGTAAATGTATTAAAAAATAAAAAACCTTGCATGCTTAGTAAAGCAGAATGTACTGGACTTGATATGTTTATACCACCTTGTTTTGTAAACTACATTCTTGCAATTAATAAATGATTTATGATTTATGATTTATGATTTAAATATAAAACCATACGAACTCACGTTACGGCGATTTCGTGAGTCACGTTACTTGCGACTTCCTAGAATATTTTGAGATTTTTTTATCATTTCTAGCTAACAAATATCATATTTTTTACTTATTATTAGAATTAGATATAATAAATTGTATAAATTACATTTTTTTATTCAGCTAGTGGGTTTATGTCATATTGTTTTTCCATTTCTGTGTCATGTATAATTTGGGGACAATAACCTGGTTTTTCTTTTAAACCTTTGTCGAATGCTTGAGATATTTGTGCTTTCTCCAACTTCCCACACTGCCAATACATCATATGACACATTGATATGCCAGTAACAGTTGGAGCCTTAGAAAATATGTTATCTAAATCAGTTTCTTTTGAAACAGATTCAATTTCCTGAGGAGAGAGGTTGATGACTTGTACGGAAGACTCCTTTGCCGCATTGGCAAACTGTTCTGCATTAAATACAACCGCCTTTCTGATCATCACTTGAAAACTTTTTTCTCTTTCATCCTTTATAAATTGGTTTTCCTTTTTTATAGTCATGTTATCTAGCAACTTTTTCTTCTTTTGTCTGCTTTTTTTGGCGGCAATACTATGTTTTTTCTTATACTCTTCGTACTTTCCTTCGTGTTTCAGCTTCCGTCTCCTTCTTTTTGCCCTTTCTGCTGCTGATAGAGGCATTTTAGCTACAAAATACAGTAAAATATTTAGTTACTCGCTTCACAGTTGCAACAAGGCGGTTCACCGTGACTCACGTTACAAATATCTCAAATCATGTATTTCTTTAAAATAACCTTTTTGCGGAGAAATAAAGATGAGAATGATACCACCCAAGTAGCATTGCAAGCTGTATAAGAGCTGTATATCAGTTTATTTGAATACTATAAGCTGTACATTTAGGCTGCACTACAGCTGTATAAGCGCTTATACAGCCCTTATAAGTTAAAAAAGGGCCCCAATTATACAGCTTTTCGCGTTATTAGAGCTGTACAGTAGCTGTACAGTAGCTGTACAAGCAATAGATAAGCTGTATAATAGCTGTAATTCGGTGTAAATGGAAACCTTAGCACTACAGATTATCTCTTATAAATATGATTTAAGAATATAAGTTTTAAATAGGTTTTTAAGAAGAATTACAATAGAATAAAAAATATTTAAGTCTAAAATGTCTTTTGTTCATTCGTTATATATTTGTAATGGCGACAAATGACAAATATAAGTGGAAAGTAATAAAGTGCAGTTAAGATACAGGATCTTGAGAGAAGTTATATTACTATTGGTAAGTGCCGATTATTATTTATTGTGAACATGTGTATCTTTTCTGGCAAAATATTCACGCCCCTGCTTAATAATCAAGAGAAACACAACAAAAATATCTAAAAGTCGTACATAAGTTTAGTTTTTGTTTTTAAGGTTAAGGTTTTTTTTTCTTTTAATGTTAATTCTAAGGCTAAAGTCAATTTATTTTAGCTGGTGATCATAATATGACAAGTTTTTGTTAAATATTTGCAAGTGTATCTTTAATTATATTTTCAAATATGTTTTTATTCATAGTAAAATGGCGACAGTTTTTAAACAGCCTATAGGATAGTTGGAGAGCATTATACTCTTAGTAGCTGTACTATGTAATTAATGGAGTCACTTCTACAGCTTTTGGATTTAAATCAGCTTTGTAATAGAATATTTTTATACAAATAGATTTGAGCAACTGTCAGTAATAGACTAAAGCTGTAATATGACTGCCATTTATTCATTTAGTTTTATAATACACTCCTTGTCAGAAATCATAAAACTACTATACTTATATGAGTGCAAAATTACGCCAAAAAATTACTTTAAGCGACTTTGGTCAGAAATACAGACAAAAACTGTACTACAGCTGTCATTTATTCTTTTAGTTCTATAATAACCTTACAGACAGAAGTTATAAGACTATTATACTTTTAATAGTGTAAAATTACGCCATAAGAATTAGTTTTAAATCGGAGTTGACAAATACTTTTGTACAGCAACAAGTGCCAGGTGATCCTACACTATAGCCTCTATACAGCTTTAATGATAGAATAAGCTTGTAGCGTCACACAACACTTAAAGTTTTATAACGGAGTTTACAGATACTTTTTTACAGCAACAAGTGCCAATTGATACTACAATACAGCCTGTATACAGCTTTAACGATAGAATTAGGTCGAAGTGTCACACAACACTTAAAGTTTTATAGTAGATTTTTTATATTCTGATATAACACCCCATGCGTACGCAGATTCCTTTATAATGATTTTATACAGCTAGAGCTCAGGTTAGTTTTCTCTGACACTCTTATAAGTCCCTTAAAACACTCTAAGTTCTAAATTGGCTGGTATATTGATTTTACCGACACTTAAATGCTACTTGGGCATCTAAGCCCAATCATATACATTGTTCAATATAAGTTCATTTGTCCAAAATTTCAGAACAGTAAATGAAAAATATTGTTTTTTGCGTTACTCAAGTTACACCAATGACATGCAATTTTCATTCACCTCTTACATAATAATTTTCTTTCAACTTATGATAAGTAATTGTAATCAAAGTAATGCGTGAATAATTTAATAGACAACAGATAGATAAAAGTTACTTACCTCTTCTTTGCGTAAAAATCAATTAAAGTCGTAATATTTATAATCACTCATTTTACGTTCGTAGAACAGTTGATTCCGCAAGCAGCACTTACAATGTCGGGAATTATGACAACCGTTGACTTATTATTGACTTAAGGTTATACAATTTGTTCTGCTACCCTCATTTGTTTATTCTACATTCAAACACATTCTAAATTCAATATATTTTTTTCGTTGTCATGTCCGAGTTACGCGGAACGACCCAGGGGACTGACTACATTTCTATGGAAAAAACGGACCTTGTGTTTCCTCTTAAAGAAGAAAAAACCGGCCAAGTGCGTGTCGGGCCACGCGCAGTGTAGGGTTCCGTAGTTGCCGGCAGGCTTAGTTACATCGACGTGCGGTGCGGTTGCATCGGCCGAATTTGTACGAAAATTGGCCTTTTCAAGTACACATTAAGTTGGTCGACTATTACTCGGTAACTACTTAGCCTACCTGTCCGTGATAGTTTTCCTTTTAAATTCATTATTTGTACTACTACCACGATTTTTTTCACATCCCCAGTAGTAGCCATTTAGCCGGCAGGGGGGGACACACACATGAGTCGAACAAAAATCTTGCAAGCTGATCACTGATTTGAAAAATCGTTTTAGAAAACCCATAAAATTATTGAACGAGCTATCCAACGATACCCCACACCATGGGTTTAACGAGAAAAAAATGTACACCCCCGCTTTAGGTGTAGGGGAGGTACCCTAAAAATAAGTTTTTTCAAAATTTTATTGTACTGTTTTGTCGGCGTGATTGATTTATATACCCATGCCGGATTACAGTTTTATAGTAGTAATGGTTACTGAGCTAAGCCGAAGACGGACAGACAGACAGACGGAAGGACATGGCGAAACTATAAGGGTTCCTTGTGGACTACGGAACCCTAAGTTCGCTGTGATGTACAATTATATCACTCTTTTCTCACGGCAACAGACCCGTAGCAGAGTATCAAGCAAGCAGATATCGTAGCAGTCGTACGCGCTCCTTTTATTCCTCAGTTGCCATATTAACAAGTATATTTCTTTTGAATCATTAATTCGCTACTCATCTCTGGCTAATATTTCTAGTGCAATACCTATTTAATAATTAAACTGCTTATAGTCGAAGCCTTTTCACACCGTCGTTGTTCTACCACTCAGCCCCATTGTCACTTTATTATTCGTGTGTAACACATATTATATTAGTATGTATTAACGTTTGAAACGCCCGGAGTGTTGACCCGCCTACATACCCACTTACCTTTGAGCGGCCGAAATGTCTCGCAGTCTACTCTCGGTCTAACTTGCCGGTAATATTTCCTCAAGAATGCTTATGACAGGTATGACTCGTGTGACTGTGAAGTTCGACTGTTAATGGGTTACACTGAAGGTAAAAATGTATTTTTCATCACACTTGCTCGAAAAGGGCTTCATAATGCGCAGACATACAGAGCTGTAATAGCCTGTGTTACGCCCACGGGCGTAATGTTTTTTTTCTTAAATTGTATCTGTCACTCATGCGGCAGTTACAAAGCAAAGAGGTTTTATATCAAATACGATGTCTGAAAACGTATTTATAAATAAATTTAAACTCAAAAAACTACTTAAACATGTTTAACTGAATTATTTACAGATTTAATATGTAGTTATTTAGTGTCTATGTAAAATTATATTAAGTGTTTTCAAATCGTGGCTGTATAGAGAAGGGTCTTTGCCATACGCGCCTCACGTCAAATTCAACAAAATGGACGACTGACATGTTGCAGTTTTTATTACGATTTGTATTCATTTCATCTAAAATGTATTTGTTTCCTCGCAAATGTGATGAAAAACATTGTGTATAACACGGGCGTAAGAATATTGCAAACTCGAGTCATCAAAAGCCCTCCGCCTTCGGCGTCGGGCTTCTGATAGACTCTTGTTCGCAATATTCCACTTCCGCCCCTCGTTAAACAATGTACTATTTCCGATTCCATTTTTATACAGGCTTCGCGAGAGCAAAATCATGAGTTTCTGTATGCAGATAATGTCTGTACGTGTGCCTAGAAAGTTTAAGAAATACCTTCGTTTCCTGATCAATATCAACAAAACTTAATTGCAATAATTGGCACAAATAAACATACATACATTGCAAGTTGAATAAAAGCTTGTAAAACTATCATGGATTCGCTTTTCTATAAAAGTATATACTTATGTATATTTTCGACACGCGTCTCCGAGGCTTCTGTCTGTGGCTGTCGAGGCTGTGTCTTCGAGGATTTCTAACCAAAATGCACGTTGTATATTTCGTATAAAAAAAAATACATTTAATCGACATTTTGAGCCATGATTTCCCTGACCTTTATTGAAAGTTACTAATTTTGGAGTTTTACCCAGTGATAAAAAAATTATCAGTTTCTATAATTGATGTTTTTCCCGCTCACGGGACAATAGTGTCACAGACGTTACAGAAACCTGCGTGGAAGTGAAGCATCGCTGTACCGAAGTACCGAACGAGGTACTACAGCCAACATATAGAGGCCCTATCGACAAAATAATGAAACGCAAGGGTTACAACAAGAGGATGCTGACCCTGCCCATGTCAGGGGACGCACACAGAGACACCACTCGCTAGGGTGCAAAGCAGTGGCGGGGCTAAAAAAGTTATGCAATAGTTTAAAAAGCCTAAAAAGAAATTGTAGGCAAGCCGGCGCTGCCCCTGGTGCTTAGGGACTGTTGCTGGTGAAATCGAAATAAACCGGGTTATTAGGTTGATGGCTGACTATATATTGGATGAGATAACGGACGACTAATAGCTTAGTACCCACGTAATCGTGCAAATAGTTAAACTATTGTCTTGGGATTAGCTCCTGTAAAAATAGTTGAAAGTGTGGCAAATAAATAAATAAAAACTGTTTATTATTGTTGAAGGTTGGTTTCAATGCCTTCGCTTCTCTTTCGCCATCATATTATTAATATATTTTAATTACTCGCGTAATTGTTGGTGAGGAAATGTATCCATGAAGTGCGACTTTCTAACTTTTGCTTTTGTATTTGAAATTGCGAAATTTTCATGTATTTAGCACTTGTCTTACGAGTACATGTAGTTTTTAGAGCGGATCAAATGTCTGTATGGTGGCTTACAATTAGAATACATACAACAAAAGGCAAAAATTTAGTTCTAACTACTATGGCTCAGTCATACAAAGAGGGTGCTGGCCCCCGAGACGAGAGCACGCCACTTATCCCGATGCTGCGTCACTTCCTGCCAGCTTTCAGCTTGAAGACAACGCAGATTCGCCTGCACGCCTATCCTCCCATCAGCGATACCTGGGCCGCCCGACCGCAATAATAGCTCATATAATGTACTAATTGACACAGATTTATGAAGCTAGAACTTTATTTATATCGGCACTAAACGTCAAAAAAATAAGTGAATTGCGTAATGGGGCTTCTAAACGGGCAACATTTTTACGGCAATGTGTGGCCGGCAAGTATGTGCTTCTTGCTCTAGCGTACAAAGTCAGCGTAAGACAGCAATAGTTGCCGGTCAGATATTGCAGAAAAATGTGGCCCGTTTAGAAGCCCCATTATGGTCGTGAAACCCTGAGGATGCGTGTGGTGTATTGACAGTGAGACGGTGACGGGCCTACACATTTTTAGTTATCACAGTTGTGAAGCGAAAATCCATGGTGAGAAAAATCTTTTACTACGCTAATCTTCGATATCCATGACGACAGGGTGCTGGGGATCTGAAGTGCTGCATCGAATAAGGGACAGCAGGTCCGATGCTGGCGCTGGTTCGTATACACTGTGCAAAGATTGTCCATCGTCATTACAATGTGGTAACGCGGCAGGTGTGGTGTGACCTTTGCACCGGGTACAACTCGCGGGGGATCATTTCACTAGTTTGTGTTGTTTGGTTTTGCTGTTATTGTTTACACGGTTGTCCCTATTTCTCAGTCTACATAGTCTAACCAAGTACATTATTGTTGTTGTTGCATAACGTGACCCCATAAACCGAGAAGTTGATTAACGGTGACTAAGCACATGTATTGTCCTGTGTTACCTAACCCTGCCGCTGCAGAATGGACGTAAGTGTACCGGAGTTGTAATGGATGTAAACCTTTGTAAGTGAGCGTGCTTGGGGGCACCACGCAACATTTGTTATGAGGAATTATGAAGAAGGTTGGCCGACTTGTATTTAGATAATGTTTCAAGTTTGATCTTACTTCTATGATATGTTCTCTGTCGCGATTCCGGACGCCCTAGGATATCGCTGATTTTTTAACTCTCTGACATTATTATTTATATGTAGTAAGGGGTGGTAGGGATGCCATATGGCATTAAGTCCGCCTTTTGTACGATAAGTTTTCTTTTGTGCAATAAAGTTTAAATAAATAAATAAATAAATAATTCTATCATGCTAGGATTGTGACATTTTGCCCCACATTTTCAGTAAACACAATCAAAACGATCGCTGTAGCCTAGTTGGTAGTGACCCTGCCTACGAAGCAAGAGGTCCTGGGTTCGAATCCCGGTAAGGGCATTTATTTGTGTGATGAGCACGAATGTTTTCTCAGTTGTTTTCGTGAGTCGTGGATGTTTTCTCTATGTATTTAACGTATTTATTTATAAAAGTATGTTTATCGTCGTCTATTACCCATAGTACAAGCTTTGCTTAGTTTGGGACTAGATCGATTTGTGCAAGACTGTCCCCTAATATTTATTTTATTTATAAAAGACGATCTTGAGCAGTTTCCACGCTGTTTTGTTCGCTTTTTGTATTTTTTTTTATCACGTTGGTAGCACCAAACCTATGATCCGCCTGGCGGTAAGCAGACCTCTCATTTTATTTAAATTTATTACGCCGATTTTCATTTCGCCGAAAACTATTACACCAATTTCATTAAGTTTTTTTTCCTATAATCGAAGAACTTTTCATCGCTAAACGTTTCGAATTTGTCTCAAATCGTAGCGTAACCATTCATCTAATTTAACTGTCGTAGAATGATTATTTATTTATAGTATTCATTTATCGAAACGTTCCATATATTTGTATCACCACGAATAATGTTTCATGACAAATTATATAAATTTCAAAAACCGGTTCTGGCTCTTCGCTTCGCTCGCTCGGCTTACGCGCTGTAGGGTCGCGGTTCTTCCTAACACTCCTCCTCGCTTCGCTCGTCGTCGTACCTACATTGACCTTCCTAGAGTGGAATAGGAAGGTAATCCGATCGATTTTCAGAGGCAGAGGTCGGTAGGCTTAGAGCTCTATGTATATGTCCAAAGTCTCGATGAAATGTACTAATTTCGTTGAAACTTATTAGGTATCAAGTATAAAAAAGAAACATCGGTGAAACGATTAATTTTGGGAACTCAAAATTATAGTAAAGCCGATTCGATAAACGACTATGTCGCTGGACAAATAAATGAAGTAAAATTCGATGAGTTGATCCTTGTGTCAAAGGTAATTCGAGCAAATGTATGAGCCATCTAACGCAGTTCGATGAATGATTCCTAAGTGATTATAAAATTCTGCGAATATTCCTATAGGAAACAATAATCGATGAAACTATTCTCGGTAAAATGATGGATTCCCCTTCTATCATCATCGTCAAAACGGTTCGTTAAAAATACTTTATTTTTGTTTTGGTATTGCTTTTTAGAAAGTACTTAAATAATTTACTCACGAATCATCAATATCATCATCATATCCGCCGAAAGAGGTCCACTGCTGGACATAGGCCTCCTCCAAAGCGTGACCAAATTCTAGGTATCATGTAATAGAATTTGTTTTCATTTGGGTTCAACACCTCCAACTGGACATTCCCGAGCCGTGCAGCAGCAGCCGAACCAGCGGCGCTGCCACGAACTTCGAAAGTCGATGTTCGTAATACATGCATCCCTGTTACTCGAGATGCGATAGAGATGGAAATACCCGAACTTCGACTTTCGAAGTTCGTGGTAGCGCCGCAGACCCCGTAGCATGGACGGTCTTATCACACGATAAGTGACAGGATAGAGCGTCCGTCAATGGCTGACACCGTTCGATAGAACGTGACGACGCTTCTATTTTATCACTTATCGCGTGATAAGGCTGACCATGATACGGGTCAGGATAAGTCTAGCGTATAATTATTACGAATCCAAAGATCAAACTATACCGGTAGCCCTAAAATAAGCCCATATGAATATGAATAGCTTCTAAAAATATGCAACAGGTTAGGTAACTTTTTATCCTTACATAATTAATACTAATAATTTGTCGCTAACTGTCGAAGCGGCGCCATGTGACGAGCCATAAAAACTTCAAAGGAAACCTGCAGTTAATTAAATTATTAATTAGCTGGTATGGTGTGTGGATTTACATAATGATTGACAGGTGTTAAGTCCATGTGGCTTTATTACCTTTTAATAGCCAAAAGCGTGCGTCTACCTACTCTGAGGCGTAATACGATTTGAATTTAAGGCGCCGTAGGTTCATGGTCTTCTCTCCCTCTCACTAAGCATAAGCGTGAGCGAGATGGAAGTGCGTGCTCGGAAGCGCGGATATCATGGTTTTTAATTTTAATTTTTTGGCCTTTTAAATAAATAAAAATGTAAACACTGATTTCCCTCAAACATGATATTGCAGATTTTAAGAAGCAATTTTAATATTTATAATTTGTTACGAATATTTTAAGTGTATTTTTGTGTGTTTTAGACCTATGTTCGTGATTTTTTCCAATCGAGCGAAATTTACTTAATCATGTTTCGATGCACTGATTTCCCTGCAGAAAAGCCTCAAGATTACTATTCGTATTTTTATGAAACCATATTATTATAAACAGACGCATTATATTGTTTCAAAAACTCTGTTCGCTTAACTTCGCTGAACCTACGGCGCCTTAACACATTCGTTGCCGGGGCGCCAATATTCTATAGTATACTTAGGACGCGATATTGCGTCAACGGCAACCAATGTGTTGAACATCGTATTCAAAATTATTGAAGGTGGACTGATGACCTGGTAAATGTCGCGGGAGTCCGCTGGATGCGGGTGACGTGACGCAGGACCGGTCATTGTGGCACTTTTGGGAAGGCCTATTTTTTTATTTATTTTTTGTATGAAAACGAGGGTTACACAGCAAAATCAACAGTTAATTTCCAGCAGTGAAACGTATTTCGGCGGATTTGATGATTCAAAATAGATTCGTTTTAAGTGTGTGTATTGTTCATCGCTTCAAATCCAAACCACATTGCAATGTGTTTCGAGCCCTTAATTCCTCGCGCGTCGAGCTGAATGACGGTGCATTTTCATCGGTCGATAGCGTCCGCAATTCCGCATGCAGGGAGCCGTTTCCACTTGTCGATAACGGCGGGCGTGAGCTCTCCTGGATGTATGTTCATGCATATCCCTTCCATTCCGAACTACCCTATCGCACGCTTTTAATTGATTAATAGATTTCACTGGTATCAAAAAAAGTTACGGTAGCCATAGCGGCTCAGGCATCATGCGGCTGTCAAGCGGCGGTCGTAGGTTCGATCTCCGGCGCATACCAATGAGTTTTTCGGAACTTATGAGTCCGCAGTAAGCTCGGCCGAATTTCACCTTTCCATACAAATGGAGTTTCGTTCTCATTTTAAAACTACGTCTTGGATTGTGACGAAACTTTGCATATACAATGACATGAGGTATATCTATGTCTGTAATTAGTTTATATGGTTCCAGTTTATAACACTAACGAAATACAGCAAAAACAAGTTGTGTATGAAAAACTTAAATTCGCTGTATTTTTTTTACTATCGTATCTGAAGCTACATTAACTAACTACAGACCTGGATATACCTCATGACATTGTACATGCAAAGTTTCGTTACAATCCAACACGTAGTTTTAAAATGAGAGCGTAACTACGTTTGTATGGAGAATCGAGCTTACTGCGGACTCTTAAGTATGTATACGGAATTTTTACTGTTAGTTTTTTGGTGAATAGGGTCTAATCCCAATAAGGTCTAGTTTTCCCTCTGGGTTGGAAGGGCAGATGGCAGTCGCTTTCGTATTAAACGGGACTTGGGATTAAACGGACCCTGGCTCCATTAGGGCACAACCGGGAATAACGCTAGGAGGATGATGATTACATTTCACTACCATCTACAGGTAAAATTAACCGATATGAGGTTCAGGGAGGAATAAACAAACAAGGAACATGAAATATTTTTAATTATCAATTCTAATGTATTGCATGCTCTATGTGTTTGTAGTGTAACTATGTTGATGCTTTTAAATTATTTTAAATGATGGTAAAGTCTTTTAGACTTTAATCTAATTATCTGTTGTGACATTACCATGCCCTAACGGGGCCCATATGACCATATGAGACTCAATGTACCTAGCTATTAAGGTCTGTACAAAACTATGGTTTCAATAAATTACTATGACTATATGCATGGCCTCCCAACTCGAACAACGTATAATTATTACTAAAAAGAACCCATAGATGGCGACACAGGTACCGAGCGAAACATTTGAACCAGTAATCGTGAAGATAGAATGATTTTTACACCTTAATAAATTCATCGTACCTTAATTATATCACTTCATCGTACCTTAATTATATCACAAACATCCATTCCGTACACAAAATAAAGGAATATTTTATAAGTTTAGTAAATGCAATAAAATTGGTACTAAATCCATGTAACTTTGTACTATACGTGTGAGCTTTCAAGTTTGCTATGTATTATTGGGTACTGTCACTAGATGGCCCCATCACGTGTCGCGAAAGTTCTATGGAACCACAGGCTCCAAGCGTTTGGTTATGTATATTTTTGTGTGATGTGTAATATTGTCTCGAAAATACTACTTTTATATCAAAAAAATCAAAAATACTCTATTTGTTGCCCGGGAAGTCAATGCCGTCTGGTGATATCTTAATGTATTACTAAAACTATTAAGTAGGCTGTCAGCGTCATAGCCGTGGTAGCTCGGATACTGCATCTACTGGTGTAGCTACGGGACTAAAATTATATACAGAATTGCCTACATTAGGACGGCACGCTTTTGCTCTATGAGATTGGGTATCTGTACTTGTATTCTTTAATCTGTGCTATATGACTAAAATCAGTCGCGACGAATACCTATCTATTTTGCTTACTTATATAATTTCATAGGAGTAATCAAATCAAGTAATAATATTTATATACACATAGCTTACATGTCTTCCCGGTGGAAACCTGATGATTACTTTATGATTATGATTGTGGAAGTCATTTTGTGATTTTCACTTCAACTTACCTGATTACGCGCTTCTACACATTTGTTGACCCTTCTAAGTTATATCTCACACTTGCGTTATGTTGCAATGTCAACTGTATTTCCAAGGAGTAAGATAGCTTGCACAGCGGCTGGTTTTAGTGAGATACGAGTTTGCAAAGATTGTGCATTTGCAACATTGTGGATTATCTAATAAAATGTTAAAGAAACAGTGCTAAACCGGGTCTAACCTGCCGAGAATGCAAGTCATCGTTATGAGGGTGTGATAAATATATATTATGACTTAGTCATAATTTCGTTACGCAAGTAGGTGGGTTATTCCCATTTCCCATTTGTCCTACAGTCACTAGCATAACTAGCATGATCGCGTTTATGTCTTACATAAAACATACAGGATGTCCCACGCCTATGCCACATGGAGGGAAAGTACCTTGAATATTGTAGAATGGAAGATTTTACTAAAAGAAGACATTATTTTAATTAAAAGAACATGTCAAGAGCATTTGATAAATTAAATTGATTGATTTTGAATTTAAAATGTTAAAATTCATGGTCTTCCTTTTATTTCTGACACTATGTTATTTAGCAAAAAATAATCCCTATGATGACGCCTTTCGATCGGTATGATAAAGCTACATGGTATTTTTTTATCTCGTGTAGCGTGTTCGATTCCCGGTTCAACCATGTAATTATTATTATTATTATTTTGTAATTAATTTATTGTTTCTTCATTTATTTTATTGATTATGTTGTTATATTTAAAAACTGGTATTCGAATAAAATATATTTAGTTGTAATTATTTAAAAATCTATGAATGCAGTTTAAATTGCCAATTGTCTTGTGATTTTTATTCATAGTTTCGAACTTCAACGAAAAATGCTACAATATTTATTTACCTATCACATACAATATCTGAATGGTGTTCCCTTAATCATATGTATCTAAACGTTGCGAAATGCCATGTTATATCTTTCTCGACCAAAAAGAATAAACTTATATATAACTACGAATTACAGGGTCAGGCTCTCGATAGAAAATCGATTGTTAAGGACCTTGGGATCCTTTTCGATGATCAGCTTAGCTTCCGTTGTCACTATGAATACATAATTAGTAGGGGAAGGCAGTTACTGGGTTTCATTTTTAGACTGACCAAGGGTTTCAAAAGGCCGGGTAGCTTGCTAACGCTTTTCTTTAGCTTAGTCAGAAGTGTCCTTGAGTATGGTTCGCCGATTTGGTCTCCGTACTACTCGGTACACACCAACAGTATAGAACGAGTACAGAAATATTTCTTGAAGATTCTAGTACTCAGGTATAACCTCGGACGAACATATAAGTCATACTTTAGTAGGCTGAAAAAATTTGGTATTCCTACACTGGAAGCCCGCCGCAAAATGTACGACTTTTTATACTTACATAAAATTTTGCATTCTAACATCGATTCAACTAGTCTGCTTTCAGCCTTAACCTTTAACACGCCCCGTTTCAGAGGTCGCGCTTGCAAAGTTTTTTCCCTGAGAGTATACAGAAACAACACATCTTTCTATAATCCAGTCACAAGGATGTGTCGTCAGTACAACGACTTGGCTGCTAATAATAATACTGACCTAATTGATATATTTGATCCACGCATTACTAAATTCAAAAAGTCCTTAACGGACGTCCTCTTCTCTACTCACCCTGAATAATACTAAGTTGTTACTCTAACTTTTGTTTTAGATTTGCTTAAGTTCGTTTCAGACGTTTTTAACATTTTTTAACATTTTGGACTTGTTTTTGTGATTTATACTTACTGCATATGATATTAATATTCAATGCAGATTCGTCGCTGTTGCTTGCATACGCGCTAACTTGCTGATCATGCTGTGTGCACTTGCCTTGGATGTCATGCTAGTCTATAAGCTATTCATAAAGAACCATTGTATCTCATAATGTATGATATCTGTAAAGTGTACCTAATAAATAAATAAATAAATAAATAAATATCCTAACATATATACACGGTGCGAGGAATCCAAAAGATTGTAACCAAGTGCGTGTCGGGCCACGCGCAGTGTAGGGTTCCGTAGTTGCCTGTCTATCTTCGTTACATCGACGTGCGGTGCGGTTGCGTCTCCCGAATTTGTACGAAAATTGGCCTTTCCAAGTAAGTACACATTTTTGTACAACGACGGTGGCAAACAAGCGTACGGCCCGCCTGATGGTAAGCGGACACCGCAGCCTATTGACGCATGCAACTCCCAAGGAGTAACACCACACACATTAAGTTGGTCGACTATTACTCGGTAACCACTTATGCCTACTTGTCTGTGATAGTTTTCCTTTTAAATTAATTATATGTACTACTACCACGAATTTTTTCACATCCCCAGAAGTAGCCATTTAGCAGGCAGGGGGGGGACACACATGACTCGAACAAAAATTAGGGCTTTAAAGCCCAATATCTCGCAAACGAATTACTGATTTGAAAAGTGGTTATAGGAAAACCATAATATTTTGAAATGAGCTATCCAACGATACCCCACACCATGGGTTTAACGAGAAAAAAAAATACATCCCCGCTTTAGGTGTAGGGGAGGTACCCTAAAAAACTTTTTTTCAAGATTTTATCGTACCGTTTTGTCGGCGTAATTGATTTATATGCCCATGCCGAATTATAGTTTTGTAGGAGTTATGGTTACTGAGCTAAGCCGAAGACGGACAGACAGACGGATGGACATGGCGAAACTATAAGGGTTCCTAGTTGACTACGGAACCCTAAAAAAATTATATGAACGAAGTCAAATTCAGCGAAACACTATTTTTTACTTATTTGTATGTATTTGTGTAAGTAAAATGTGGATAACTGTTGGTTCTCTATGAAAATTATCCCGTGTAATAAAATGGTAACGCTTATTTTTCCTAAAATGGATGAATTTAGTTAGTGGTAGCTGTCACTTAGATGTCTGTCAATAGCGACGCGAAACTTGATAAGATACTATAACGCAACGCCGCGATCAAAAGAGCATGCACTTAGTAATCATAATAAATAGTTTACCTGAAAATTGATACATCTTAAAACTCAGCCGGATTTGATTGGGGTTCATTTTTTTTCGTCCTAATGACCTATAGTAGTAGACCTATAGTATTAGCATTCCTATTTGCGTTTTTTGACAGCTGTCATCCCAGTACAAATTATGTCAAACTACTATAAGGAATGTGTGGTTAAAAGCTTTTGGATTCCTCGCGAGCACCATGTATATTGTTTTTATCGCTAATCGATATAGGCATTGTGATGGTGGTAATCTTCACTTTTATAGCAACTTAGCGCCATCTTCTTTGAACTGTTAGCGTCTGTGCGCTCTGGACTTGAGCACCCGCTGGCATTGTACTTTCACTCACTCTTGAGTGTTGACTTCTCGCTACCAGTTACACTCATTTATCGTTAGATGGCGCTGGTATGTGTTTTACTTGCCAACTTTCACTACACATATTTAAGTCAGTTTCAGATGCCACGCTTAATATTTGCTTTGTCTTGTCATTTGTAACGAACATGTAGAAATCGAGAGTGATTCCTTTTTATTGATATATCTTTACGTTTTAATTAAACGAGATAGCGAAGCGATCGAAGTTATCCGCTTCAGACTTTTGGTCTTACGTAAGTCCGTTTGTCGAGCTGTTTTCCTCTACACGGCTCATTTCTCAACCGTTTCTCGTGAATATTTAGCAGGTTCAATATCAGAACTCAGAGAAGGTCGACTCGAATTTTCGTAATTTTGTTTTTTTTTTAAAGACAAGGATCGCGTGTTCTACTACAGGTCACAGCCAGCCACTAGTTTTTAACATGACAAAAAGTATAACGTACTTTAGATATAATATCAATTGATATATCGATTAAGGCGTATAATATTCATAACACCTAAGGTATTGAAAGATTGAAATGAAATATATTTTTTAAATCAAACACGCCAATTATTTTAACCTAACCTAACCGCCAGCGCGTCTCTATTTCCGCTCTAAGGGGGCACAAGATAACCCTAACCTAACCTACAAATAATACCATTGTTAAGAGTATTTATTGCTTTTTACTGCCCCTTTTGTGGGGGGCTCCGCCCCTCGTCTCCCCTTTTTCTAGCTGCCCTAACCTAATTTTCTATATTACAAGCCTTACCTATACGAAAATATACTATGTGTTATGTTATGATCGTTAGGTATACGTTATGTATGTTATACGAAATGAAATTAGTCAATTTGAGTGTTATAAAAAAAAACGTTAAGTCTAAGTATAATATGAATATTATGTCAATTGACCGTTATTCCTTATAAAAGTATTGGTTTTGTTGTTATAGCTAACGTTCATTATATCTTGTGAACGTTCTTAATATATAATTATATATATTGTTGTTATATCTGGGACGCACCCGGCACCGGTATATTATTCTTTTTCTTTTTTTTACCTAAACCAAATACTTTATTAAAGGTATAGGAACTACAAAACAAGTCAGAATATAATAGTGTAAAGAATGATTAAATTAAAATACGTATAAGCTCTAAACTAACTACCTAATAAAAGAGAAGAATAAGTAAAACTACGAGTACACCCCGCTCTGCGTCAGGCCCGAACCAAAGGTCCCCAAAATGCTTGCGGCATTGCCTCGCTGAACAGCAATTGAGACCTGTTGGACGAGCCATGACCCAGAGCGGGGGTCAAGACCCCTCTCCCTTAAACGTCTGCCTAACTCCTTGCACAGCTCGAGAGCCTCACTGCCCCAGGGCCCAGCTGTCTCCACAGCAAACGGAACGAAGTCGTAAGTTGGTTCCAAGGCAGAGTACTTTGTGTGTTTGAGCTTGACGGCATTTTCAGCCGCCGAACCAGCTGACTTAATTGTGTGCCTTAGATGGGACGCTGCAAATGTGCTAACACAAGTGGCATCCCATAGAAGGCACCGCCCTCTCTGCCAAGGAACCAACGTCAACCCGTCCGGTGTTTTCCCGCCAGTCCGAGACAGATCCGGGGGCTACAGGATGCACGGTACGTTGGCCGACACCATAGCCCGACGCACGATCTAATTGATAGATACTATCAATACTTTATTTTATCATTTTAAAATACTTGCACGAACGAATATTGCTACCATGGAGTATGAAACCAACATTGCTTACTAATAATTTGATCTAATTTGACCACTGACGTGGCTACTACATCTTATTTAAAAAAAAAAAATTGACAGGTATTATTTATAATTACATGAATATATGTAACTGGTCTATGAATTTTGTTAATCTTGTGCGAATTGTGTGATATGATTGACTAAATAAAACAAGAATGACATAAAAAATGTTTAGTAATGCAGTTCGAAAAATGTTTATATGAAAAAGTTCACGCTATTATGCAACCATTTGCGTGTCTGTTTGCGTTTATGATCTAAGTTACGAGAATCAATGTCAATGTCAAGCTCGTTTGTGTTTGCTATGAACGTAATCATGTTTGCAATTCGGACTGAACTTGACAATGATCGAACGAAATCTTGAGGGTTAGTTACTAGGATCTGAAATAAATACTTGTTAAGTGAAAGAGTTATTTATTTATTTATTTATTTATAAATTAACTAAACGTTTATTTACAAGTATGACGGGTGATCAGTACTTTCCTTACTTGCCTGAGCAAATTAAACAAATTATGTCTCCGATTGCGGGAATTTAACAAATATGCAGTTTGAGGTGTCCTTATTACCGCCTGTGGTGCGTACACATTGTTACGTCTCCCTCTGGCCAGGAATTAGAATTTCCCGCACGGGGCGGTAATGGCCACTTTATGGCTGGCACGGCTATCACAGGACGGCGCGCGAGCTGTGTCGCGGCGAGATAAACTACCTGTCTCGTTCTAATTAGAACGCTTTGAATGAAACGGATAGTCTATCTCGCCGCGACTCAGCTTGCGCGCTGTCCCGTTATAGCCGTGCAGGTGTGACGAAAAATCTTAACTTAATGTTATCTTATCATAATTTTGTGTTTTGGCTTCTTATACATAAAGTATTAGTTTGTAGATTTCAAGACTAGAAATAATATTGTCCAACCTACTAATACTTCTTCATGTACTTTTGGTATTTATTTTATTATGGCCTAATGAATTTCTATATATTACATCGTCATCTTTCTATTCGACAAAGTGGACTGTTTCTTTTTATTCCTAACTGTTCTAATCTATTACACTTCAGGGACCTTTTCCCCCGCTTTGAAGTACGCCAGCTTGCTTTAATAAGATCTGCACCTTTCTCTGCTATCATTATAACAGGTGCATTGATATTGCCATTCGTTATAGTTGGCATTATACTAGCATCTATCACTCTTAAACCCTTAACTCCGTATACCCTCAATTCAGGATCTATGACAGCCATTGGGTCGCTCGATGGACCCATTTTCGCTGTCCCTGAGAGATGGTATATAGTCATAGTATATTGTCGGATTAAGCAGTCCCAGTACTCGTCGGTGTATAGAGGGAGGTGCTTGCAGTTCGGAAGTGGCTTATCATGGAACCTGGCCCCAAAGCGTTTCATTGCTTTGGTCTCTGCAACCGCCACAGCCGCTTTCACACCCTCCCGCAAAACTCCAACATCATCAGGATGCGTCAAGTAATTATGATACATTAATGGATAATCCAGGGGGTTCTTTGATTGAAGTTTGATAAATCCTCTGCTTTTCGGACGAAGCATCATCGGAAATATACCAAAGACATCCTTATTGTTGATTTCTCCGAACACTTCGTCATAGAATTCGTCGGTGAGTCCGTGCGCTTTTTTGACTTGAGTTCCTCCGTCTGACGGAGTGGAAGCTGAGGTCAACATGAACTCTATATCTGGCCAATCATCAGTGCCATTGGCATATTTTGTATTTATGAAAGCAACCACTTCCAAACCGACACTTGACGTTAGTGGTCCGTCCTCGGTCACTGCGTATCGTAAAGCGGAATTGATATTTACAAGCCTATTCATGACTAAGCTTACAGGGTAGTCGACTTTGAAAACAAGACCGCCAATCGCGATGTGGTCTTGCAAGTTTCTGCCAACTCCAGGAGAATCTTTGATCACTTCTATGCCGACTTCTTGTAGATGCTTCGCAGGGCCAACTCCCGACAGCATTAGCAGTTGAGGAGAGCCAATAGCTCCAGCTGACAGTATTACTTCACGTTTAGCGTATACAACTTGCTTTTTCCCATCTCTTATGAATTCAACACCAAAAGCTCTCTTGCTGTCCTTGTCGATTAGGATTTTGGTTGTATGGGTGAAGAGAGAGATGTGTAGATTCTGTCGGAGCCTGACGGGTCTGAGGAAAGCTTTGGCGGTGGAACACCTGGTACCCCGCCTCATGGTGAACTGGTACCAGGCGTAGCCGGTCTGCTGCGCCCCGTTCACGTCGACGATATCGTAGCCCATCTCCTCGCCGGCTTGCAGAAAAGCGGCGCCGAGAGGTGTGTTATAGGGAGCATCTTGAACGGTGAGGTAACCACCTGCAATGTGAGGAAATTGGGTTAAAGTTTTCATTATTAAGAAAAGTTGTTAATTGTTTATGAGAGGCGTGATTTTGAGGTGATATTTAGTTAAATCCCTTTGATGTTCTTACATTATACGATAGCGATTAAATAAAGAGGATTAAATTCGGAGAATTATTACGGTATTATTACAACAGGCCAGAGAGTGTCCAGCAGGTGGGTATACGTACAGGCTTATGATAATTATGATGAGGCTTTTAGAACTCAGTAGCGAGCATAATCCGCGGTCACTCTCATCATCCTCATGCCAGCTTCGACCTGATGATGATTAAATTTGATAAAAATACAAATTATTTACCTGTTTCGTGATGCTTAGTATCTTTCGCCAAGTAAGGATTCCTCTGGTCTTCAGACTTCTTGAAATACGGGAGAACATCGTCGTACCCCCAGCCCGGGTTCCCAAAGGACTCCCACTGGTCGAAGTCTCGCCGGTTACCCCGTACATACAGCATCGTGTTCAGTACGGATGACCCTCCGAGCACCTTCCCCTTGGTCCAGCAGCAACGCTTGTCGACCATGGCTTGACACGCTGTGTCTTGCGGTTGTGTTCTGGAAAATGTTGAATGAATTTATAAATATGTGCTTTTAGTAACCACGCTGTAGTAATATTAGGTTAGGTCATTTTTCCATAGAAACGTTCTTGACTGTTTCTTCCCAGGTTTTTTACCCTAGATAAATTATTATTTTCTTCTTCAGTGTTTTGATTTTTTTGATATCCTTATTTTTGTAAGTAAATAATGCTTAACACAATCCTTTTAATCAGGCCACAAACAAGACTATTACACCAACCCGCCAATGATACGCTCGAAAATCAAAACAGTCCGACACTGAATGTCTTCTTTCTATTCCGTTTCCAAAATGTTGATTGATGATTATGAATTGCTTTTTCGTCTTGTGTGTATCCGGAAACAAGTACCAAAAGAGTCTGGCTTTCGGTATGTTTAAGGTTTTCTTCTACTTGCAATGCAACACCACGTACTTTCATTGGCTAAGGACGGGCTGCACCAACTTACGATCACCGTTAAATATGGCGCCGGCAGCTGTCATGCCATTGTCAAACTTTCCATACATTCAGATTTTAACGACCAACAGACGGTTTGGTGCATCTCACCCTAACTGTTTAGTTAGAATTAGAAACGCAAACAAATTTTAAATAAAACAATGTGCCAAGCATCAACTCTAAGTACCTACGTGTTAGATACTGATCGATGAGAAAAAAACGTCGAGTAATTGGCGTGGTAAATGGACTTATACCCCAGAAGTTCCACTGGTTTTGCAACGGTGTTATGCTTTAAGAGGTCAATAGAGCTTGTTAATAACTCACCTATACTTCCAATCCAATTTACTTTTATGCAAATACAAGGACAGCAGCGGCACGTCGCTAATATCCGTCTCATGCCCCCCCGCCTCCAGCAGCAGCACATTCCAGCCCTCGTTCTCAGACAATCGGTTCGCCATCACGGAACCCGCGGAGCCTCCACCTACGACTATGAAGTCGTACTGCTCCCGAAGGTATTTCTGGTTGAAGGGTCGGCTCTCGGGGTCGAGGAGCTCGTAGTTGAAGTAGGCCATGGTTGCGAGCATGGCGGGGATGAAGCTCAGCTTGCTGATGCCGCCGATGGTTAGCGCGGACTTGGCCGCTGTGGAAGCCACCGTTAGGATCCCCATGGCTGCTTCAGTTCATGCTGGAAATAAATAAAAGTCATTTGAGATTTATTCAAAAAACAAGTGAGCAAAGCCAGATGCCGAAAAGATATTTCATGGAACTTATTAAAAATCAAAGTTTCATCTCATGAATAGAGAAGTAAAAGGAAAGGTGGAATGTAGAATTTGGAAATTACTCCACCGATAAGAGCCTAGGCTCCTACTAATATGATGATGTTGAAAATTTTCAACCGCCACACAAAATACCACCATAGTCACCATACCCAGTTTTGTACTCCAACTGGGTTTTTAATAGTTTAGTCTTTTCCGATATCTTAATTTCTGCATCATAGGTAAGACATTGAGAATGAGTTCTGTGATGCACTATGCACTCTTTTCGAAATTCGGCCTAGGTACAATAAACCATAAATAATTTAAGACGACCGTAGAAGTACGTCAGTAGATTAATATACGTTTTGGGCGCGTACTTATAAAGTCACAAGTTATCGTATTTAAGTGTCGGGAGTCCAGAAAAGTAATTAGTTCTTTTGCCAATAATTACAAACGCAATAGAAATTAGGTAATTATCCTGTTGCTCAAAGAACTGCGAACAATGGTTTGCAGTTCAGTGTTACATTAGGTATGCAATGGGTTTTTGAGAATATACTTATTGATATATCAAGCCATAACAAAACCATTCATCACCAATCATCAATCAAACTTTATGAGAGACATTGATTTTACGCCTACACCATAATTATTAAGTTAGGAGTGCCTAGGTAGTTACATTATCCTATTCAATTATAAAGTAAACTATAATTATCATATAACCAAGGAATGCGATATAATCTTTTTTATTAGCTGCCCGCGCAATTTCGCCTGCGTGTATAAAAACTAGAGTATTACAGAGAATCCAGGCGACGAGGGGTTAAATATGTTTTACTGGCTTTCGGGAGGGCCATCCTATATTCTTTCACGGACACAGCTCGAGAGTGAGTTAGTATATTTCACTCTTGGTTAAACCAACCCTAAATTTGATAGAGTATCTAAAAATGCACACATTTTTTAGTTAGCTTTTTGCATTTTTTTCTAAAACTATTTATTGCTATTTATGCAGCGCAAACGAGATTTGAACGCACGATTTTTGTCTTACTTTGCAAAGTTTAAGGTTTTTCTATACTGTGCCCTGTCTACATTTCTCATAGAACGTGTGTCGCATCCACAGTCCAGGCATTACCAAAGCGCTAAGGATGCTACACATAATGTATTTGTTGTCGTTGGCTGCGTTTGCGCAAGTATTACATAAGTAACGCTAACGTAACTTCGTGCATATGGGATGAGATCATTATCTCCTTGTAACAGAGGCTATTATCGCGTGATAATATGCAGCGGGACGTGTTGTATGGACTGAGGTTGACGTGAACTCAAATATTTGAAGCTTACAGCTTACCTTTTGACATCTTGAATATGCAATCTTGTTGCGGTATTTCTCCTGTCTTCTTATATTTTCGGTCCGAATCGACCAAACAGGAGTAAGCACTAAATCCGAGAATAAATGGCAAAATTATATGAGCTCTACTTGGATTAAAAACTATTAATGATTCAGTCGAAGGCATCTCGTAAAGGGGTCAAGTCTCTTGCACGTGAATCATTTGAAGACTCTATCTAGCAAAAGTTACAGTTATCTAGAGTACAAGCAAGTTTAACTCACTGACTATGTAAAGTCAAATAGTATTGTCTCGGTAAATTTAAGTCTATCTAAGTTTGTTTGATGTTAAGAACATTGTTATTTTTGTTAAGTAAATATGTTATCGAAGAGCGGGATCTCCTGTCACAGGTATCTGTGTACCTACTTACCAGGACATCGCAAGAATTGAGAATTTTCACCTATTTTGTTTAACGAAAATAATCATTTTGTTATTGTCAACTAAGACTTATTGGGTCACTAGATTCAATTACGCGGCAACACTATATGTCATATCGTACCACATGATACGTATACATTTGACCACCTCGTAATTGAATCTATACAGAGAAAGAGTTCCATATCTAGGATATCAAAGGAAAATATTGTACTAGTTTTACTTATTTCGGTTATTATGTGTTTTTCAAACATAACAATGATGTTTTTGCTTTTCAAAATGGTTTTCCTTGCAAGCGCAGACCATTAAGGCGCCGTAGGTTCATGGTCTTCTCTCCCTCTCACTGAGCATAAGCGTGAGCGAGATGGAAGTGCGTGCTCGGAAGCGCGGATATCATGTTTTTTCATTTTAATTTTTTGCCGTTTAAATAAATAAAAATGTAAACACTGATTTCCCACAAATTAAGAATGTAAACAATGATATTGCCGATTTTTGAAAGCAATTTTAATATTTATAGCTTTTGTGCATAATTTGTTACGAATATTTTAAGTTTATTTTTGTGTGTTTTAGACCTATGTTCGTGATTTTTTTGTATCGAGCGAAATTTGCTTAATCATGTTTCGAAGCACTGATTTCCCTGCAGAAAAGCCTCAAGATTAATATTCGTATTTTTTTAAAACCATATTATTATAAACAGACGCATTATATTGTTTCAAAAACTCTGTTCGCTTAACTTCGCTGAACCTACGGCGCCTTAACGCACGTTTTGTCTAATCTTACATGGAATAGGGTATGGTGGTTGGTGTCCAGAAGTGATGATGATTAGTCAATTAGATACATCAAAACCATTAGAATGAAACAAAGTAAATAAACTATGTACGCAAGGACACATGTAATTATGATATAAGTAAAAGCAATTTAAAGAATTAATGTTTGGAACGCTCATCAACTTGGCCGTGACATGACTCTCGAACTTATAAAGCACTAGTTTCCGCCTGCGACTTCGTCTGCGTGGACCGGGGACAAACTATATTTTAATTCAGGCTATAAACTATCTTCGTGCAAAATTTCATCAAAATCGGTTAAGCGTTTTAAGCGTAGTTGAGTAACTACATTCTAATCAACCAAACTTTCGCATTTATAATATAACTAGCTTCTGCCCGCGACTCCGTCCGCGTGGAAATCGTTTATATCGCAGCTCCATACAAACTTCAACCCCCCATTTCATCCCCTTAGGGGGTGATTTCCAGGATGAAAACTATCCTATGTCCTTCCCCGGGATTCAAACTATCTCCATACCAAATTTCATCGCAATCGGTTCAGCGGTTTAAGCGTGAAGAGGTAACAGACAGACAGACAGACAGACAGACAGACAGACAGACACACTTTCGCATTTATAATATTAGTATGGATAGTGGGATATAGGGTAGTTATAGTTACGTAAGTCTGTTAATACTTAATTTTAATCCATTTATTCGTAAAACCGAAAAGAGCTCTGTTCACTAAAATGTATTTTGTCCCTTCCCTATGAAAGTATCTCATTTATGCGGCATTTTAACTAAAATTCGTTTGAACGTTATGATTAAGGGCATATTTGAGTGGGTAAAAACAAATTTTAAAGAAAGTTTTGTCACCGCTTTTGCCTTCAAGACAATAATTTGACACCGTTGACATTTGTTATGAGAAAGCCTATGTCTTAGACGAGGAATTATAATAAAGTCCAGTTTCAGATTATAATTAAGTCAGTTTTTTACGTAGCAGAACGTATATTCCGCCGAATTTCTTAAAGCATACAACTAATATCACCGACCTTATTTTTGCATAATTTTATGCGCCAGAATATACGTTTCGCCGAAGCCGTACAAATATTGAACCGTGCTGCTCTAGGTGACAACTGAAAACTAGCGCGGAAAGCGTTCTAAGGCAGGTCGGTGTAGGTACGACGAGCGAAGCGACGACCCTAAAACGCGCGAGCCAAGCGAGAAATTGTATCAGTACCTATTACTACGGAATTTCACGAATCACGTAGGCAGTAGGGAACAGGGACTTGGTGGCAAAACCGACTCGGATCGCGGATGGGTTAGAAGACGAAAGCGGGAGCTTCGCTCCCGCTTCCGTCTTCGAGGTTATTTTTTTTATAAATGAGCAGAAAACTTGTTTTAATATTAATAATAGGAATAGATTAAATAAGATTACAAAGAAACGATTCTGCCAAAAAACGTTGTGCCAAATGACAGTATGCCAGCTAAATATTATGCGATACAAATTTCGGTGACACGATTATTCGATCATAGGACTATTATTACAATCGTCATTATGCCAATATACTATTCTGCCAAAGGAAGTTATGCGAAATGACCGTATGCAATGAAATGTATGGGAAAAGTAATTCTGCGAAATGATGATTCTGCCAAGGGCTGTTATCCATATCCATACTAATATTATAAATGCGAAAGTGTGTCTGTCTGTCTGTCTGTCTGTCTGTCTGTCTGTTACCTCTTCACGCTTAAACCGCTGAACCGATTGCGATGAAATTTGATACGGAGGTAGTTTGAGTCCCGGGGAAGGACATAGGATAGTTTTTATCCCCGAAATCATCCCCTAAGGGGGTGAAATTGGGGGGTGATAGTTTGTATGGAGCTGCGATATAAACGAGTTCCACGCGGACGGAGTCGCGGGCAGAAGCTAGTACAAAATAAAATTATGACAATCAATTTTATGCAACACATTAGTAACCCTCTTAGTAACAGTAGAAGGCAGGTGGCAAAGTTACTGTCTAATGGTAAAGATGACTGGACATAGGTGACAGACGGATCCCGGACACCTCTAGAATGAGGTGCAAAGATGCTAGACTTAACGGTGTGCAAGATTCCATTAAATTGTTAGTTTGTAGAAACAAACAAATGCAGTAATAATTAGACGTCCTATCACTCATTTTTACGTGCGAAACGCCAGGGAAGCGCAATCTTCGTGCCAACGTGGAATTACCCGGGCGTTACGGCATACAACGGTTGCTAATTACTACCTGACCTGCGCCTCCTTGATTGGTCGAATTGTGTCATCATCATCAGCCGAAAGACGTCCACTGCTGGACATAGGCCTCCCCCAAAGAGTGCCACAATGACCGGTCCTGCGCCACCCAACATAATGTATAGGTGTTTCTTCCCGTGAACTGGCCGACTATGAAATGAGCTATGGCGAGAGTTTTTTAAGATCTCCGAATGACATTCAAGGCCCTTTAGCAAAGTGGTATTATAATCAGAATGAAAAAAAAAATGTACTACGAGTATGTGGTTTCTATCCACTAGAAACTCTTCGGCGGCCTCCATCCGTGCTTTGCGGAGGACTCCAGGATGTTATACACACTGGAGCGATCAGGACATGATTTTCGTTGCCTTCCCTGTATTCTGTAACTTGTTTTAATCTCACCTCAACGCTCACGCACATATTATATCTTGACACCGCGATGCGTAGTAACTAAGCGTAGGTAGAGGTCTATTTTCGTGACGGGTGACCGGCGGGGTGAGACGCATTAGCACAAGATCCCGTTGACCCCAATTGTCGCCTTTTACGATAGGCGGGGGAAACCGCAGACTTACTCATGTGTGGCGTTCTTCACAAATGAACGTACACTCGACTTAGGTCTAATCTCATGGATGTTGCATAAGGTTTCTAAAAGATGGAGCACCCTCGTCTAGAAAATCTGAAAAATATAGATTTCTGAAGAGGACCTCCATTTCTGAGCCAGTGCAGTTCAAAAATGACGACAGTAGATACAGTCACTATACTGCTTGCGTTCTAATATCTGCTATGCTATAACAAAGCCGGCACAAAAATATCTGACACGTCCCAAGAAATAGTGTCGTGTCAGATATTTGTGCGTGCTTTGTTGTAGCAGATATTAAGAACAAAAAAAAAGAACAAAAACCATTTATTCCTTAAAGATGTGTGCTTTAAGGAATAAATGGTTTTTCTTACAGGATTAATAATAACATAGAGAAAGGCTAAGGTAAGAGACAGAGAGGTGTGCATATAGCATAAAGGGTCCAGCAATGTAATGTGTGCGATAGAGAAAAGCTAGGCTGCGACTCGGCATGTGTTGCTATTTTGCAAAGTATATTAATATAATTGTATATTAATGCTCGTACTAGTGTACATAAATACAATCGTAATTGTGACGAAACATTAGCATCTAGTTAACACATCTCAATCATTAATTACAAAGAGCGTGTTCATCACTAGTATTCCCATATCGGCAGCATTGACTATGGGAATAAGGTTGTGGTGCCGTTGCGTAACCATCGCTCGGTTGCATGCATTGTTGACATATTGAACGATACATTGTAGGTGTGTCGCCGGTGAACTGCGAACCTAGATCTAGCAGCACGGTTAGCACAAGACAGCGCGCGAGCCGTCTCGCGGTGATATAGACTATTTGTCTCTTTCTAATAAGAAAACAGGGGAAGTCTGATAGTCTTATCTCGCCGCGAGACAGCTTACGCGCGTCTTTTGCTAACCGTGCTGGAAACGTAGTATAGATCAGGGACGCCGCGGATGCGTTTTTTTTGACATCCGCGGATGCGTTTTTTTTGAAATCCGCGGAAGCGGATTTTTGGGAGCCCACATCCGCGGATGCGGATGCGGATTTTGTGGTAAAACACTCAAAAACGTAAATAAACAACGTCCATTTTATGATATGACGCAATCATCAAACACTGATACTAAATTACAATCGTTGCGAACAAATCAAAAACGCGTCTGCCCTTGGTCACAGAAACGACAAGAAGTTTTTTCACTAATGGCGAAAATATCTAAAACTCGCGCGGTAAGCACCGCTTGGGTTTTTTTCTTGAATCTCTCTCGTGAATTACACTACATCCGCATCCGCAAAAACTTGAAATTGGTGCGGAACTTCGGCGGTTGCAGATGCGGATGCGAATGTCTGCAAGATCCCTGGTATAGATAACCTACCTAATATTTAGGTAGGTGTAGGGCACCTCATACGTCATGACAAGTCCATACTGAATATAATTGAAGGAAAGATAAGGGGGAAGCGAGGAACAGGAAGACCTAGAATAAACTACATAGACCAGCTCAAAAAAAGAGTTGATGTTAGGTCGTATCGAGATGTCAAAGAGGTTGCCTGGGATCGGAGTAAATGGAGGGCCTACTTTGAGCTACACCGACAAGAGCTTAGCTCTTAAGTAAGCAGAAGAAGAGGCGACGCAAATATTGATGGTATAAAATAGTATAGTTTTCTCTGAAATACTATGTTTTTGATATATAGGTCATGCCATCTCTTGTCACATATATAAATTAAGAGGCCGACAAGACCTAATTTTGTTGTTGATGTTAGGTATTTAAGCAGTTTTTTAAGAAAAAATATTTGTTCTAGGACATATGGATACATGTTAATATACATCATATGTATTATTTCAAAGACCGTGGACGGACTCGATACAAAATTGGACGAAATCGGCTCGATAGAAAATAATTGCAAACATTGGTCATTAAACGGTTAGCTATGCCTTTATTTTTTTGACGTATGGGTCTGCAATTAAAAACATGAAGTCAACATATTCATACCTAAACCGCTAACGAGTCGTTGAAGGGTAGCGAGCGCAAGTCATGCGCATCACATATAGTATACCGCTATGGCTTCTCGCTCGCACCATAGTTTTGCCCTTTTATTTCCAAAATTACGTGTTTTCTTTGTCCCGTCACAGTAGGTATCTCTACTACGTTCCCTATATGATGTTCCGGTATTGGAATAGATTCGGAAGTAGCATAGAGGAATATCATCTCGCTCGTATTCGGATTTGGAAGTGCCTCCACTTTATCATTAAGACTGCTTCTCATCCACCAGCAGTCTCAATAAGCATGCTAAGCCAGTACACTTCCAGCTGGTGGGGTGGGTAAGGTAGCCTGACCTCCAAAGGATGCGCTGTTGGAAGTGATTGACGTGTATCTGTCTCTAGCTGCCATGCCATCACAACGCATCGTCAAACCATTAATGGGTCGGCAAGGGGCTTGTGACTCTAGTGACTTCTTTGAAGTAGCAAGTGTCCATAGGCGTCTGTTTATAATCAAGCATGACTGCTTGTTAGATTTGTTAGCCACCACTGTGATATAAAAACATCTAAAGATAGTGTTTTGCAATAATGTTGTCCATTCATTTGTCCATGCGCAAAGTGAACATTGTGCATTTTTATTCAGACAATGGTCGGTAGTCAGTTTTCACGAACGTTCGGTTGGAGTTAACCATAAATGGTAATAATGGCGATTGTCCTTTGTTTATTCTGAACAATAAGTTCTCATAGCTCCTTTGTTTTGATTTTTAATTAGTAAGTACGTTAATAGTAATAAATCTCACCTTTCTTAAATGATCCCCATAATTATCTTGTATTCAAAAGAAATAAATGTAATAGCTCTCATCCGTGAGGGAAGGCAGTGGGACGTTTTTAGGCTGATGATGAATTGAGGACCTACACTTCGAACATAGTTAAATCAAACCAAGCATGTCGCTGTTATTAAGTATACTAATTAACCATCGATCTCAGCTACCTTAATGTACAGTAATAACACTATCAATTGCGAAACTGAACATAAACTGGCCATTTTCATAAGGCTCGCCAAGAATCAGGTTTTTAAATGCTGTGCCAACGAAGAATTTCATGTGGCCAATTGGCCATTACGACATTATTGGTCGACTATTAAGTAGCAACTTACGGCCGTATTCATAAACGTCCTATAAGCCTGTTTTTACTAAAATGGCGTTAAGATTCGTTTGTCCTTATCTGTCACTTTGACATTTGTGTTCGTAAGAAAGGGACAAAGCACATTTTATTTAGCAGAGGCATTTTAAGTTTTATTAATAAGGGGGTTAGACTATTGCGCTAGCGGATCTTCCTATGAATTACAGTGCTAGCTTCGTCGCTGTCATCATCCTCCTAGCCTTATTCCCAGTTGTGCCCTAAAGGAGCGCGGGGTCCTCTTTGACACCTAATCCCAAGATTTGACATAGGCGCTAGTTTTACGGAAGCGACTGCCATCTGACCTTCCAACCCATAGGGCAAACTAGACCTCATTGGGATTAGACCAGTTTGCTCACGATGTTTTCCTTCACCGAAATGCTAACGGTCAATATTCCGTACATAAGTTCCGAAAAACTCATTGGTACGAGCCAGGATTCGATCCCACGACCGCCGTGTCACAGCTGCATGCCTGAAACACTAGGCTACCGTAGCTTCTTAGCTGGTTTCGCTGTTGTGTTTTTTTTTAAATTTGGTTGAACAAAAAACAACTAACCAAACAAAATATTTGTCACGACGTCAGGGCCTCCGGATTCAGGCCCTTAACGGCAGCTATATAAACGACTTTGTTGACTACATCTTAATGATCATCATAATACTCCTAGCATTGTTTCCGGTAGTGCACTAAACGAGCCTAACAAACATTCCTACTGCCACTGCTCACACTAAGCCATCACGACTGACGAGACTTTAAAAACGTCGACGTTAAAAATAAGCGCACTCAAACAGACTCACGGATACTGAGATTTACAGATGCATATATGTTACATTTAAACATTCATTTTTAACTAGGTTATATATTTCCTTTAAATCATCTGCGTCCAAAATTTTGTTTAGCGGATAATGGCGGACGGAATATTGATGGTCTTGGACAAATGACTCTTCGGAATGATTCTGTGTTGCCAACGAAACGACTTCACTCTTGCGGGTCCTTCAGTCCTGCATTATTTGACTTGTTCTCATCACCCCACGCATCGCTTCGTGAGACTGATTCAATTGGTTACCCGCTCGCTCCGTTTGGCTCGCTCGCTCCTCAAAAACTATTTATAATTAACTTAAAAATCAAAGTTTTAACCGACTTCAATTCAGTACTTCACCTTATTTTAAAAGTTCCCTCGATTTGTCCAAGAACCCATCCTCGGATCTTGACCTTATTACCAAGGGACCTGGGAAAGGATACCCCTTAGAAAAAAGATTTTTCCAAATCGGTCAGGGTGTCTTCGAATTTTCAGGGAATATACATAAAAAAGAAAAGATTCCGACGAATTGCGAACCTCCTCCTTTTTTAAAGTCGGTTAAAAAGGCCGAAAACAAGTTTATTAATACATAGATTAAATCGACGAGTTCTACGACCTTCGCCGTGGGTGATCAATAGATAACCGAATAAACAAACATGCTTGTTACCGACCTTGGCAAATCTAACCAATTTAACATTTACGCTACTACAGACAGTGATATGCACGCCGATGCAATGGTCAGTTTTGTTTATATATTTTGAAATGGGGAGTGTCATGGCAGACCTGTTATGGGAGTGTTTATAATATGTATATATGTACTAATACTGATACCCTCATTGAGGGTCTTTATAAGTTGAGCACCCGGTTTTGTGAATATGAATATTTAAGGACGCCACATTTATTTAACAATTAACACTGTGTAAATTTGGTCGATGTCTGGCTGACTAGGGTTGTGAGGCAGTTGCGTGGCAATATTTGGATGGCTTGTCTAAAAATAAGCAGGTGAATCGGTTTATACTTTAATGTCATTGTGGTAACTGGTTAAGAGCGAAAAAGATACGTGTTTGCCTAAGATGTTATCTATTTGTTTTTTCGCGCCGAAGTGCGGATGCGTTCTGCGAGTTTTGAGAAATATTTACCTGTTATTCAACTGTAAGTAACTAAGTACTTCCTTTCCTTCATAATAAACGAACACTTTCAATGAACTATTTTGGCATATTTATTAGTCTGTAGCAGCGTGTATTTATTGCAAAACGTCCGAAATGTCGAGGCAAATAAAATATATTTATTTGTAAGTCTCGCTCGTTGAGATAAACCGTTATATTAGTTTCGATCGTATGCATATGCTGATTGAGAAACTGTCAGCTGTAGATTTACTCATGAAGGTGAGTTGTTGGATGCAAGGAAAGCTGACATTTATATGTAAACCTTAGCTAAATTAAATGATACAACTTGGGTGATTGGTGATTGCCAATTTTTTTTTTCTTCGCCCGTTTACTCGGCTCCGGTCGCACTAGGAGGGATGGCATAAACATTTCATTATATAAACAGCGTACACACTTTCAGGCTCCGTTAGTGTATCCGTTTAAGTAAGTAAGCTCCAGGTATCCGTTTTCTACATACTGCATGCACTACACTGCATCAGAGACGTCAGATGATTCTCAGTTTCGAAACCTAATGGCTTTTACTTAAATGTTTCAAATGACTCCTAACCGGAGGGCTTCGAAGGCTAAATGCCAAGAGAATATACCTTCACCAAGTAGGTATACTATACCAATACCTTTTACCGCGCGTCCGGTTCTAACCTAGATATTGTAATTCTTAGAATATCACTAACGCTGTTTTTTGCAAGTTAAAGATGACGTGATATCCATGTGCGATTGTGCGTATTTAGATAATGATCGAAAAACTACATTAGAATTAAGAAGTTTATAAACAATGGATCAGTTTGTGAAAGTTTGTTAGATAGATTAGTCATTATAGGTATAGATAGATAGGCTAGTAATTATTAAGTAATGACATTTTATTAATTGTTGAGTAATTTTTACAGATAGGATTCATTTCAACAAATAAAATAAGGAATACTATAATCGAATTATATTGTAATTGATTAAGGTAAACATTCACGATATTCAACTAATTTAGTAAAAATGGACGTAATCGTAAAACCATTTCATTTTTCTTTATAAATTTTGCCGTTCGAAGAATAGTGTTTATTCCAAGATTAATCCGCAAAATGTTGATGCTTATTATTTAGCTCAGACTACTTCCTTTTTCCTGTTCCTTCTTCCCAGCCTCAGTTAAATTTGTCTGATTCTTCCTGCCAGTTTATTATATTAACATTTGCTAAACCAATATCTAAAGCATACCTTTATCACACGCAATCCGATATCACAGACACCACACTTAGCACAAGACACTACACGAGATGTATGCAGCGCGGCGCAGCCGACACTGCGCGCCGTGCGCAGGAGTCGAAACCAGACACCGCCAACTCGCTCCAGTAACCAGTGTAACTATAACCTGAGTAACGTATACATGTTATGAAGCGGGGTGTCCACGTTATATGGACGTCGGCTAGTTGTGAATGACTTGCTGCGCTTGCGACAGCGAACCGGCGGCGGCGGTCAATGTTAATAGGCCCTTAGGATTTTGTAACTTATGGATGGGTGACGATTTCAAGGTCGGATTTTTCGTTTGTGATTTAGGAATCCATTGGGGAAAATGTGACACAATGTTTTAAGGTAAAATGAATGAATCTGCATTTTATAGTCTTGTTTAAGTAGGTATAGGTATTTAAACATCACCGTAAAATTGTAAAGATTTTATGTGTAAGATTTACACTAACCTTACTTTAAACTACAATTATACAGTTGTTTTTATATTTCCTGAGTATCTAAGTTCATAAATACTTAGATAAATGACTGCATTTGTTTTCATAATGACGATAAATAAATAAACATTGCTGATCATTTTAAATCTTTACTATGTATGACTCTGATCAAACAAATACCAATAATTTTAGAATATTTAACCTTCTCAAATGCAATGCTTACTACAAAGTAAGTAGATAAATACCTACTCGACGCTGCACTGACCTTTCAGGCGGATATTATGTACAAATTGCTGGATCTGCTTTTGCGAAATAACGCAGGAAACTGTTGCTATAATTCTGCATTTAAGTACAAGTTCAGATCAATCGGAAGGTGTTGGTAGATTGTAAACTTTCTTGAAAATTGGCTCATATACAGGTGGGTGTTTTCCATGAACCTTCAAGAAAATATATTGTCATATAAGGGCAATAGAATCGAATAGTAATGATTACACAAATATTGCAAAAAAAAAAACGTTTTATTTAATGATACTTTTTAATGATAGCGCCAACCCTAATTCATCTCTGAACTGTTACGGCTGTATTCATAAACGTCCTATAAGCCTGTTTTAACCAAAATGGCGTTAAAATTCGTTTGTCCTTATCTATCACTTTGACGCTTGTGTTCCTAAGAACGGGACAAAGCACATTTTATTTAGCAGAGGCATTTTAAGTTTTATGAATAAGGCGGTTAATGTTTACCATGACAGACTTGGCTCTCGATAATTTGTCGATTGCACTGTTAATTACTCAGGTTTCAATCAAAATTCGACTTTACGGTGACAGTAGTTTCTGTCATCCCTTAAAAGATTATTTACCAGTGAGGGCATTGACCTCATTCTCCGTTAGAGTTGTTAATATGCAGATTTTTGCACAAACATTTGATGAACTCTAACTTGGAAACGGTCAGAAATATTAACATAGTTTATTTGGAAAATTGTAAGCACTAGAGCTAATTAAACTATCCTCCTCTTACGGGAAAGTCCATCGTTCCGTTCCACGTGTCTAATAGGTTAAGGTTACGAACCCAGAACATGGCATTCCGTCGGAGCTGAAGACAGAATGGGTGAGAGCGCGACATACTGGTAATCAGCCGCCTAAATTCCTATTAAAAACGTCACTCATCCCCCTTTGGAACAGAGATGCATTTTTTTTCCATTCGAATTCTAAACAAAATAAATTCCTAAACGACGAGCATGTATGAAGAATGTAATGAAAGTGAATGAAGCAAGAAATATTTATATTTGTCATGATCATAGCAAGTGGAAATCCGTGATCTCTGCGTACCCCTCCGGGAAATAGGCGTGATTATATGTATGTATGACTGTATGTATCTATAAACTCTCCTCCATTCAATCTCACCGTTCGCGTTTAACCAACCATATAGTTAATTCAAATTATATAGGCAATTTTTATTTTTCTAGGGCAAGCGGCTAGTAGTGTTCGATATTGTCAGGTTTATTCTATTCTAATCTAATTTGTTATAAGTAATGTTTAAATCATTTAACATTTCTAATATTTACGCAATTTCCAATTCTTCCCCTATTTACTGTCTTATTACATTACGTTGATAAACGGTGGTATGCATTTTGCAAGTAACTTGTTACTGTATATAGTAAAGTTCATACTTATCCCTCGAGGTTGTTTCGACATGTAATAACTGTTAGACGTACGTGTGTCGTGTCATGTGCCTGCTATCGATTTTAGTCGCCGAAGGTCCTAGATACTTTCAAATCCCGACCCCCCTTTAGGTCGGTTACGCTATACTAGAACCATCTACGAAATACCTGTATAATAATGTGACATGACAAGTCAGTACCTGCAATCTCTCTGTTTATTCGACATATTCACTGCTAACTATACTTAGGCCGTATTGGCACTTTTACAAGTCAAAATTCTACCAGCGTTTCTGAAAAAGAAGACCACTGTTAAGAAAAAACGCCGAAACAAACTCAACAGTCAGTCATTTTTGCCAAATAAAGCTTATTACAATGATAGTTCTTAACCTACTTAAAATAAGTCAAACTGAATATGAATAAAAAAAATAGTTAAAAAAATACCCCGTCTCGTCCACCTACCGTCACGGCAATATGTCCTGACCAACTCCATTTGAGTTTGGTTATGACATCTCCGACGTCACGCATGGCGCGCTCCATGGCTCTCTGTGCTACGCGTATTTTACGCACAGCCTCATTTGTGAGCGTCCATGTCTCAGCACCATAGGTTATGTTGGGCAGTTCTTCAGGCATTGTGGAACGTCAACGGATTTGAGAATGTCGTCTAACTTGTTGAATGCCCTCCAACCCCATCTGCATTATTCTGGAGAGATCTCCAGATACGTTGTAGATACGTTGACAAGAAGCATCAAAACAAAGAGATCTCAGTTTTGATGCTTGTTGTCAACGTATCGAATATGACCAGGATGAACGTATTGCTCGACCATCCAAGTGTCCCGTTTACGGCAATACATACATAGGCTGTTTGTTCTTTTTTGGTGGCTGTTTCTTTGACGTCGTGGTATATAAGGTGCTAACAAATTAAGTACCAATATTTTAAGAGGTGTTACATTACATCAAAACAATTGACTTTAAATAGAAATTAAGAAAACTTTTCATATGATATTTTTGTTTTAATTTCCGGTACAAAATAAATAAATTAAAATTTCGACCAAACATAATCAGCCTGTGCATTCAACTGACGAGATGTTAAAACACTATCTGTCAAGTGAACATCGTCGTTTGTGACAAACGTCAATGATTGATTGTTGACTATCTCATTAACAGGGTGTTTTTACGCAGTAACGTTGTATCCCTAATTATCTCCAAAAAGTGATACACACTTTTAAATGTTTCATACTTAACTCTACTCCTAGAGACTAGTACTATCAGCTCTAAAAGTATTGGTACCTAATTTGTTAGCACCTTATATATAAAAAGACTGTATCCGAATCTGTGAAATCTGTTCACCGACAAACGTTTCACCGAATGCTTTGTTTGATCGAATTTTCATTTCATCGAATTTTTTTTTCTTGGAAACCTTTAACTTTTTAGGTAATTGTGGAGACCCTGAAATGTTTACTGTTACTGAAAGAATATGTTTTCGATAAAATGAAAATTCGGCGAAACATTCATTCGATGAAACGGTCGGTAAAAGAAGGGTAGCCTACGAAAATGTGATGTGTGTGTGTGAGAGACTAGTACTATCAGCTCTAAAAGTATTGGTACCTAATTTGTTAGCACCTTATATAATGGCCATTCACTACGCGTCAGCTCATCAGCTGTTACCCCGTTGGCAGCCTGTAGCTCAGCCCTAACTATGGACGATAGATAAATAGATAGAGTAAGTAGATAGACAGATAAATAGATACTAAGTCTATCTATTTATCTATCTACTCGTATCTACTTACTCTATCTGTAAGTACACATACATACAATACCCCGCGCTAGTTGCCCGCAAATGCCTAATATACATATCGTATATGTCGGCTTCACTTCGTCGGAATATACCATAAAAAAACTGAAATTCTGTAGAATTTCGTAATTCTTCTAGCCATTGCTATCTGCTTAATGCTTGATCAATTTGTGACATGAGTCAAATATTTCATAACATTAGTTTCCAGTGTTACCTCCCCCTTCCCTACTGTATTTTCCATAATTACCATCTTCATATTTGTTACCTAATTACTTATGTCCCAATAATTAAATTCGTTTGCCTTGTCATGAGTTACGTTAAGGGAAAAATGGTGATACACGTATACTTATGTAATTGTTGAATGTTTCAGGTACGGTACAACAGTTCAACCTGGCGTAACCGGTCTGAGGAGAGTTTTGTAAGTAAGGACGTGACGTGTGGTCATCGCAGCAGGCCGCGTTTATGGATAGGTGGGGCGTTAAGCCGTTAAGTTAAGGGCGTTAAGTTTTAAGATATTTTACTGGATTTGTTTGTTTTTATTTTTTTATTTTTTTGGCTCTGTGTTTTATTTAATTAACATAGTATGTAAGGTGTTGTCGATACTAACCCACTATGGATCGTTTTGGGTCTGAAATAAACGCTTTTTATTTTATTTTATTTATTTTATTTTAAGCGACGCGGTGCGCACGGCTGTCCGCGTGCAACCCCAAATGTCGTATACAGAAAAGATAAATGAGTATCTAAGTCAGGCTTAACAGGAGAGTCTCGTGTAAAACCTGCCAAATTAGACTAGGTACCTATAATTAGCGTTCATTTGCTTGCGACAAGCATCATCCATCCGGTCACCCGTCACGAAACTAGACCTCTACCTACGCTTAGTTACTACGCATCGCTGTGTCAAGATATATTTGTCGGTGAGCGTTGAGGTGAGCTTAAAACAAGTTACAGAATAGGGGGGCAGGTCGAATCGGCGATATATAAAAACTCTGCTCCAGATTCTTCGTTATAAGACCATTCGCAGAAACGACTTGCGGGACATTGCTTATTATTTCCTTATGTATGACATGTGTTTCTACAAGTATGTACGACTTGTACCTACATATGTCTCCAGCATGTATCGTTGTAAGCCTTTTGTCGTTTTGCGTAATGTTACCTAATAATACGAAGCCAGATCACCGCTCGCGGCAGCTTTCCGTATTTCTTATCTTAAAGATTACAGTGTCATAGCGTGAAGGCACCTAATTCTTTTTCTACGAGTAGTACTAACTACTACGGGCTCGTAAACTTCTTAAATTGCTATGTCTCAACTTTAGTGTCTAAAGGAATAGCGCATAGTTACTGAGATTCCTAGGGAATAATGTAATGAGCCGTATAATTAACATGTTTCTCTTGTTTTTATGACGTGAGTGATGTGGTTAAAACGAGTAATTGATGTCGTGTCCGAGTATAACATAAACTTTTATTTAACGTCAGGTGAGGGTATCCATTTCCGGCAGCCAAAGAACATTTTCCGGTGTTCAATTAGATTGAAAACTTGGAACTCACAATACTGATTTTGATGATAAAATGTTCCGTTGTGGAATTCTTTGCCTATTCACTAGACGAGCTATATCCCTTTCCATATTTAAAAATACAAGGCTAATTGCGTCCTTTTGCGATGCAATAGACTAGAATAGAATAAAAAAAATATATTCAACATCACATATATTATATATCGTCATCATCATCATCCTGCCCGGCTGTCAAGCGGCGGTCGTGGGTTCGAGTTTTTCGGAACTTATGTACGGAATATTTACCGTTAGCTTTTCGTCGAAGGAAAACATCGTGAGGTATAATCCCAGTAAGGTCTAGTTTTTGCTAGCCAGGGTTGGAAGGTCTGATGGCAGTCGTAGTAAAACTAGCGCCCATGTCAAATCTTGGGATTAGATTGTCCGCTACCGGGAATACGCTAGGATGATCATCGACATCATCTTAGCGTTTTCCCGGTTGTTCCTCAACTAAAGGATCCCGGGGTCCGGGTTGGTTATATCTGTATACCTATATATTATATTCCTATATATTGCACAAATTATTGACGGAAATGCACCAAAGTCAAAATTTTCCTGTCGCAAAACCTTTAAATTTCTTGAATTGTTGGCAACCATTAGCAAATAATAGAAATTACTGGTTCTAATGTTAACTTGGCCCTAATGACGATGACGTGTTTGGTGATTTCCTGGACAATGCACTTTGCTGAGGCGTGACGCAAATCACATTCATTATACAAACCATATTGCACTCCACGATGCAACAGACAGAGGTGACGAAGTATAGAAATGTTACTTTCGCAACAGGGCATCACGATCCTCAACAATGTGGAACACGATTCGAGGAGGGAGGATACGAGTACATATCATATTTTATTTTTTCACACCTTTCATTCGGAAAAGTAAGTTTTGCTCCACGACGAGAGGGATCAAAATGCTACTTTTCTGTTCAAGCTACTTTTTTAATGTATACATTGGCATGTAGAATTTACGCAATGTGCCAATTGAACACAGATCTTAATAAAATAATCGATTGTAATTTCATCGTAATCGATTAAAACGAACATAATATTTCAAGTTTTAACTTTAACAGCGTTATATGAAAATTTATGAAGTTTTCGTAATATTTAAAATTAGTAATAAAAATTAAGATTTAAGTAAATTTGACAGCATCTTTTTTAAATTTCTTCATAGTCGGTGTGAAAAATAGTATGTGTCACTCGGGAGCAAAATTATCTTCGTCTCGGGCGTTAACACTTGAATCCCTCACTACGCTATGTTTTACGGTGTGCAATAAAGAGTATTTGTATTGTATTGTATTGTACGCTCAGGATCCTACTACGTTAGAATCCCTCGCTACGTTCAGGATTATATTGTAGGATCCCTCGCTACGTTCAGGATTCAATACACCGCCCTCGCCGTACATATAATATTTTGCTCCCTTGTGACACGAATAACTATTAATCGACTTCGAATAAAGATGAGAAGAAGGTCAACATCACTGTGATTCCTATGATTACCTGAGAACTCCGTCATCAGTGGGTCCAGTTTAAAAAAAAGAAAAAAATTGTAAGCTTGGACCTCCCGAATTGTTTAGGTCAGATCTGAGAACTGATGATGAGAGAACGAATCGACGGTATTCTCTACCTTTCTTTATTTCCTAAATAGCTTTTCGACAATTATGACGGATACGGACATTGTATATGTAAGACTCGGTGAACGAAAAAACCATAGAAGTCTAAGTAGCGCCACAAAATTATTGGTGCCGGTTAATGTACAGCCATAATAATGCACGGCCAAAATAATGAACAGCCCAATACTCCGCGTCCATACTGTACATGGATTATCAGGCTGTACATTATTGGGCCGTGCATTATCACCCTGAGCAAACTTGGTCCGGGGCAATAATTGGAAGCCACTTTTGTCCGGGCTGATAATGCACGACCCAATAATCCGAGTCCACAAAAAGTGGACGCGGATTATCGGGATGTACATTATTGGGCCGTGCATTATTGGCTCCCGAATGATTAAGTAGCTTTCCTACAAAAAGTTTATTTTTGTTTTTATTTCCAAAAACTTTTTACGAGTATTGGTTGAGAAATGCGACCTCTAGAGGACAACAGTCGGACAGCAGGCATCTGCAAGACATACGAAAGACATTTGAACCCCAAGCTGAAACGGAGAACTTCTTTCATTTCGCTCGTTCCTTCAATTAGATAGGTAGGGAACTTGGGTAATATTCCTATGTAATACGTGTTACATAAAATAGTAAATATTATAACTGATTATTAACAATAACTGCATCGTTATAGCGCAATTTTCTGGGGAATTTGATTTATAGCTTACGTCCTATAGAATCCTGTTGATCTTAGGATATTGACATTATCAAGTATGTATTTGGAGTGCTATTTTCTTTCTGTTTACGATTAGATTACGCAATAGTTAGTTCGAGGAAATTTTGTGTCAGTAATAAAAAAAGACTTCCGGGGTGGGCCACTAAAATTATAACTATAATTAGTCTTAATGCTATGAGATTTAAATCATCATCATCATCATCATTTTCAGCCTGTAATCGCCCACTGCTGAGCATAAGCCTCTCTTCGAGTACGCCATAAGTGGTGGCCGGGATAAGTCCCGGTCCCATGCTAGTCTCATCCAGAACCGACCCGCGGTCTTTTTTAACCCCCGACGCAAAGAGAGGGGTGTTATAAGTTTAACGTGTCCTGTCTGTGTATCTGTCTGTGGTATCATAGTTCGTAGCTCCAAAACGGATCAACCGATTTTCGTTTAGTTTTTTTGTGTCATAGATAATTTCATCCCGAGTGTTCTTAGCCATGTTTCATGATAATCTGTTCAGCCGTTTTTGAGATATTAGACTTTGAAATGAAAATGTCGGCGGTTTCTCAACTTTTTTACGTCGTCAACCGATCGAGCTGGTGCACGACCGACGCTTCTTTTTCATGGAAGTCGCCACCAATCCGGTAACGTTTTGGTCCACATACCGTCACGCTGCCTGGCAATATGTCCTGCCCAACTCCATTTGAGTTTGGTTATGACTTCTCCGACGTCACGCAATTGCGACGTTGGATCTCGTATTCCTCACTCGATTCGAGACTCGTTTCGATTCTTTCGAGATTTAAATAATTTATGTCAATTCAACCATCGTATAAATTAACTACTAATTAGGAAAGCATAATAAGCGAGTAATGTTATTGACCCTTGACAGCATTCTATGAAAGGAAATTATGATTGTTCTGTTCACGATCCTCGTTCATGACGGAATCACTAAGAAAAAACGGAACCCTTTATAGATTCACTTCGTTGTCCGTCTGTCTGTCAAGAGCCTTTTTGTCAAGAACGCGTGGGGGTATAAAGTTGAAATTAGTACCAAAATTCTCAAGTACGAGTATGTCGCATGACCTGTGAAAAACAAATGTCTATGTAGGTACATCAACGCAATCAAAATATATCTACGTCCATTTTTGCCGTATATTTATACACTCGCAAATAATCCCAAACGTTGGTCTATAATCATAAAAAGTACAATCAAATACAGTCTTGTAGCACATCTACGGGAATAAATCCAAACCTTATACTCTAGATTAATATAACTGCGGATTATGACTGCCCTAACAAAACATCTATTTTGTTCTTATCACTGTAAAACCTACGTTTATCAATTAAATTGAATCTAATATTAACTTTTTGACGTTTAATGTATTTGTGCATTATAAATAAATGAGTATGAGTATGAGTAAATCTTGCAAGTTAGATAACTGATAACCCTAACACAGTTTTAATACTACTATCAACCCATAAAAGTCCGATTCTATAATAAGATAAAAGTGTTATAAAAGGTCCTTGACCAGTCCAGCTCGGACATTGATGTGAGACCGCATCGTGCGTGACACTATGCTGTGACGAAATTTATATTGAGAACCACCAACATTTTGCTAATGGTATAACTATACAATTTAATCCGTTGACTTTGTAGTTTCTTAATATTAAGTACTTTATCAATAAATTTGATTGCCATCCATTTATAACATTCAGCTGCAAAGAAAAGTAAGAGACTAACCCCTTTATTCATAAAACTTAAAAAATAAAATGTGTTGTGTCCCTTTCTTACGAATACATATATTATGTCAAAGTGACGGAAAAAGACAAAAGATTTTTAACGGCATTTTAGCTAGAATAAGTTTGTCGGACGTTTATGAATACGGCCATGAGAGTACAGATAGCATCCCAACGTAGAAACTAATATGAACTATGTATATAAATATGCAACATACCTATATATATATATATATGTAAGTATTAATAAGTCTGTAGATAGGGGCATTCACATTCACTGTGCAATAAATAAGTACAATCTGCAAAAAAAATACGACTTCTCCACAAAAAATATATTTAGCACATTAGAGAAGTATTCGCTAATGTATGATTCATAAGTATTCCCCGCAAACTAATGAGTTACGACACCGTCGCAAGCGCAACATGTCACCAAGGCTGTGGATCTTCACAACACTTCACTTTGCAAACGACCATTAGGACAACTTAACTGTAATTTTCCCATGCAAAATATGAAAATGACATTTAGATTTAACTAATGTACGAACCGAAATGTTACACAATCGACCAGTTGATGTAATCTGATGACACCAGTCAAAAACGTACAAACACATACAAACGAATGAAAATCTATTTGATTTGGTTATTCTATAGTGGTGCTAATTTAACATAAGCCGATTCCGATTGCTGTAAGACCCCTATACTATTTGCTTACTATAGCTAGAATGATGAAGGTGCTAATTTGATTCGTTTTAATATTCAAGCAGAATAACATTACTGACAAGAAATTGGGTAACAGATTGTGACAACATTTTATTCTTTCTTTCGACATTATAAGCATTCCAGTATAATCCTACGTTAAACTTATCCGAACTGACGTTCCAAAACATACACTGTGTCGACTGTCGATTGTCCACATACACACAGTAATGATAAATATTTTCCAGTTATCAATGTACTTGAACGTGTTTAATCCTGTCCATAATATTCTCCATTACTTTGATTAAATTAATTTCATCCGTATTTGCCATTGATTGGTTTCTATTGAATTGTTGTCCTGTGAGAAAGTTTCAGGTCTTGCTTTAGTGACCCTCAGATTCTTCTTTCTTGCAGAACATTCTCTAAACCAGCCAAACATTACTGCATCATATATTTCCTTTTTTTTTTCCTTCTCATATATTTCTTTGGAGATAAACTCCAGTGCTCCGTCCTGAAGGGACGCGCCGGGGAAGCGACATGAAGTACTGGCTAGTTGGTAGTGGTATTATTATATAGGTAATATCTGCGTCAAAAACATAACCCAGGCACTTTAGTCGCGCAGCAAACCAGCTAGTGCAGTGGATATCTAAGGCATGTGCTTTAAAAGACGACTGTAGCAAATCGGCCCGCACGTCTTTTCAAAACCACTTTTCATTCACTGGACCATTTTACAATAACGTTGGACCAGTTAAAGTAAGAAATAGCTGACATGGTGTTGACACGCGTTCGACTAACATATATTATTCTGAATGTATCTATAGTTTTGCAACTACGAGTACTTTAAGGTAATACAAAATAGCGAGTTCGACTAAGCGTAATTAATTAAGATTAATGATGCGGTTCTTGTATTTTTACGCATAGAAATTTGATAGTTTCTAGTTTTTGCAATAACATACATATTAAGTAAGGGATTACATTTACTTTAATATCGTCATTATTGTTGTAAATTGAAGATGTACGAAGAAACTACGAATTTATTGACTTAAGTATGTATTGTATGTATGACACATATTATAATTATAATCAAGTATAAGTGCTTGTGTAGATCATTTTAAGCATTTCGCCTCCGTTGCTACTTTTGACTGACTATAAGTTTGACTCTTGAGTTGTATGTTTCTGACAGCAATAAATAAAAAATAAGAAAAACAATTCAATCATTTATAAAACAATTAACACACATCAAAACTACAGCTCATCGTTTACATTGTATAGTTTTCCTATCATATCCACTGCCTTTTCGGCAATCCCCAAGGTAGTTGCCATCGTGTTAGCTCCCACAATGGTTGGCATCACGCTGGCATCCACGACCCGCAGCCTCTTCACACCATGCACCAACAGTTCATGGTCCACCACAGAACTGGGGTCTTCCTTCACACCCATTTTCGCAGTCCCCACTGGATGATAAACAGTAGTAGCCATATGTCTTATGTAGCACTCCCAGTAATCATCGGTTTTGAATGGAAATCCTGAGCAAAATGGTACCTCAATCTTAACAAGCTGCGCGTCAAGGCTTTTAAAAGCGTTAGTGTTTTGTAACTTAGATACAAATCTTATACTTTCAATTAGTAGTTCTAAGTCTTCTTGATTGCGGAAGTAGTTAGCCTTAATTACAGGCTTCGACGTAGGGTTATTATTGCCCAATAAGACTTCTCCTTTAGATTTGGGATGTAGTAAAGTGGGATACAGACCAATCAATTCGTGCTCTTGGTTTAACTTCGCCACAGCTTCAATGACTTCGGCTTTATATCCCGTATTGTTCATATATGTCACCAACATCGCTCGGTCATTTTTAGGAATGTACATGTGATGAAATTGGATGTTAGGGATATCGTCGTCATTTGTATTGATAAAGGACATGAAATCAGTGACGCCTAGAGTCGACAAAGGGCCAGAATTTGTTAAAATGTATTGCATTACGAAAAGAGTGAACGAGTCAGGGGTTATTGAGATGGTTTCTTTAATTGTGAGATATAATGGGAAGAAGATGTGATCCTGCAGATTCTGACCAACCGGCAGGTTTATTAAAGGCTTTATACTTCTGTTTTCGAGGTGTTCCTCAGGGCCTATGCCTGATAACATAAGTATCTGTGGTGTGCCAATAGAGCCAGCGGATAGTATCACTTCTTTCCTAACTTTTATTTGCATAATATCCCCGTTCGATAACTGTAGCTCCACGCCGACGGTAATTTTAGACTCCGGGTCTATAATCACTTTGTGCACTACAGTATTTTTCCTTATATGCAGGTTTATAGAGTCGTTTATAAATAATTTAGCAGTATTCAACCGTCGCCCGTTATTTGTAAGGAGTTTAGTTATTCTTGTGCCTAAAACACCCTCATTGCTTAATTTATCGTGAGGTACACCTAATTCTTTATAAGCTTCCTCGAATAAATTGTAAAATGGGTTGTCATTAAACCTATAAGCATCATGGTTGAGTTTCTTTTCGATTCGATTGAAGTAGAATGATAAATCATCGTATCCCCACCCCGTATTTCCGAGGTTTTCCCAGCTGTCGTAGTCTGCACGGTGTGCTGTGACGTACAACATAGCGTTGATGGAACTTGACCCGCCCATGCATTTACCTTTGCTCCAGTAGCATCTATTGTGCCTGAGGCCCAGACAGCTCGTCCCGTCTGGGTCTGTACCGTAATTCCAGTCGTTTGCTGTATTCTGGTTATTGTACAGGAACGCCGGAATCTGTAAAATTATACGAACCGACTTACAGCCATTATTTATAGCCATAAAACTTATGTACGTAATATCATTCGATATTTAACAGTAGGTAGGTTTTCGGCGAAGGAAAACATCGCGAGGAAACCGGTCTAAGCCCAACAAGGTCTAGTTTTCCTTCTCTTTCGTAAAACTAGTGCCTTAACCAAATCTTGGGATCCAACCAGGAAAAACGCTGGGAGGCTTACGGCCATTCCCTATATTAAATCTGAGGTAAGTGATAAATGCTGTCCCGGCGTGCTGGCGTGGCGTCACAATAGGGGTGTAGACAACTAGACACTAAATAATGTAGTCAAATTTTGAAAAAAGCAACGCAAGAGGTTAAATAATGACAAAGTTATAAGTTTCCAAAGTTGTAACAGGGGGTATGTCCTGTCACGAATTTTGAGCCTACACCCCTAATATTAACTTAGGCAGGTCGCATTTTGCATACTTTTTCTTCAAGATATATTGATAATATAGTTGATAGTCTTAAAATATGCAAGTCAGCAGTAATCGAGCTCGAACTCTTCACCACTGGCTGTTTGTATTTGTATTGATAATTGGGATGCCATATCACAGACGGGCAGTTTTTTTTTATCTTCAGTATGAAAAAAAATATTGAATATAGGGTCTGCTACAGTTATTATACGCCTATCGCTGAGGACGTAGTTATTATAAATGATGTCAAGTTGTTGCTATTTCTTTTCATAAGGCAGGCAATTCCCATAGGTAACACGTTCTGAAAATAACTATTAGTATATCAGACATAAACTCACGCCAAAATGGGTAGGCAGAAAAGCAGTGCACATAAAATTGAATGTTGTGTGTTTAATTAAACATCGGCCGCAACTTTCGGTAGGTAGGTACAATCGTGTTCATAATATGTACGTTCCCAAAGATTCAAAAACATGTCACCAACCAATCCTACTAATATTATAAATGCGTAGATAAGTTTGGATATTTAGATGTTTGGATGTTTGTTACTCAATAATGCTTAAACGGGTCTACCGATTTGGATGAAATGTTGGACGAAGATAGTTTATAGCCTGGATTAAAATATAGGATAGTATTTATCTCGGGTCCACGCAGACGAAGTCGCGGGCGGAAGCTAGTCCTACTAATAATATTATAAATGCGAAAGTTTGGATGTTTGGATGTTTGTTACTCAATCACGCTTAAACGGGTCTACCGATTTGGATGAAATTTTGGACGAAGATAGTTTATAGCCTGGATTAAAATATAGGATAGTTTTTATCCCGGGTCCACGCAGACGAAGTAACGGGCGGAAGCTAGTTCACAATAAAGTCTTGTTTACATTTTTTGATCACTACGTCCGTGCAAAATTTTTCGAACTGTCTCAGAAAACACCTGAGCAAGATTGTGACGAATGCGTCAGATTGCAATGGTATTTAAAAGTCGTATATTCCTACATTTTCGTGTTTGTCGTATGTGTTGTATTGACACAGTCCGCACAAAATACTTAGCAAGCGAAACTAAAGCAGTACAGTAGAACCACAAATATAAGTTACATCGACACTGCTTTTTGATGTCACTGGCGATTTTTCAGTTAGGGTTAGCTACATGTGTCCTCAAACGGATATTGTCGATGTAACTTATATTTGTGGTTATACTGTATACCTCGCTATCCAATCCCGGGTCACCTCCTGCTTCGACCAGCAACACACTCCAGCGTTGGCTCAGCCTGCTGGCCACCAGCGAGCCAGCTGTCCCGGCCCCCACTACTACGAAGTCGTAGTCTGCAATAAAATAATACAAGAGTATGATTTCTACATTTGCGTTGTTATAATAAGTTTCTGACATAAAATATTTTTTCTCAAACATGCTCGGAAATGTACGCGTTAATATCACGAAATGAAGACGTGAAGTTTCTTGTTTATGGCTCCCTACATTACTTCTTGGCCTTAGGCCAAGAAGTAATGTATGAGAACCCTAAGTAAAACCATTATTGTCCGCTACTCTAACTTTTTAAATTTGCTTACTAATATTAAACTGACAAAGGAAAATTTACATACTGCCAACCACCACTAGACACTGTAAGCATACTTGCTTCATAAAAAAAATAAAAAAAATCTATGGTACTATACTTTATGTGCGGTTAAACATGGTGCTCGAACGGCTTGTTCAAATGGCATGTTTAAAAAATAAAAAAGGCGCAAATGACCTATTATTTAATTGATTACCTAGTATTTATTTTAATTTTAATATTTCCTCACATCGTTTGAGAAAAGTACTATACAATCCTCGGCCGGAACAGGGATTGCTGGACTCGTTGTATTCGGCCTCGTCTACGACTCGGCCGTCTACCCCAATCTCGTCCAGCAATCCCTTACTTCACGGCCTCTGCAGTAATCTACTATTTTGGTACAAGCCTTTATTGTATATCATACTGTACTTTTCTTTATATCATCATCTGCTACTCATTCAGACGATTCTAACCAGCCCAAATTCAACGGGGTAATCAGTTGAATACTGAATTCCCATGGCCACCTTCTGTCTCCACCTTCAGATCAGCTCGATGGTAGCATGATATTGAATTGTCATCCAAACTGTACTAACGGCAGGTGACTGAAAAATTGATTGCAAATTTTGACGGACAACTTACATACCTACTTAATCTAAGTACTTATATACATACACACAAACAGGCCAACCTCGAAATCCTCGGGAGTTTGATGAAATTTGGTACGAATACTAAATACTCGCAATCTTCGAAACTATTAGATTTCAATTAGCATTAGATTATAGTTATAAACTATTGGGTTAACCATTAGATTAGTCCTCCCATTTACGAGAATGTAGGCTAAGTCGACCTTCATAAACCGCAATGAAATATGCATGCTGCGATGTCACACACACACATCCACACTCTAGGTTGTTTTACCCTCTACATACAAACTAGTTTTAGTTATCATCCCTTCTAACCTTGCTTCCAAGACACACCTTTCAGCGGGCCTAAGATGTTTTCTATTTGATCACTTATCGTTGTGGATAACGTCCGTCGCTCTCGCACTTGCATCCCTGATCACTTATCGTTGTGGATAACATCCGTCGCTCTCGCACTTGCATCCTTGATCACTTATCGTTGTGGATAACATCCGTCGCTCTCGCACTTGCATCCTTGATCACTTATCGTTGTGGATAACATCCGTCGCTCTCGCACTTGCATCCTTGATCACTTATCGTTGTGGATAACATCCGTCGCTCTCGCACTTGCAGGATCAAAACGTGACGAATGTTATTGTGTTATTGCGATATATAAGTGATAAAATGGCCACGCTACGCCCGCTGTTGGGCTACCCAATTCTACGTTCGTGGCATGCGCCATGTATTCCAATCCACGACTTTCCAAATCGGATGTGAAATTGAACGGCTTTATGAAAAGACCACTAGACCACTTAAGTCAGTCCAAGCTCTGCGCCTTCGCCTCCCGCACGTCGCCCGCGCCCCGTTCTTTCCCTACCCCCGCACTCGCGCGCCGCGCAGCCGAGGACGGAGTTAAGCGGTCTACTTATAAATACCTTCATATAACTCTTGCTGAGAATTGCCTGGTGGCCAGGGCTCGGCGAGAATGGCGCAGTGTGCGGCCACCACTGCTGCTATAGCTCCTGCGAAGACCTGGCCAGTCGCCCCCGCGAACGCCGATGGACACGCCGCAGTCACATTTGTCATTACACCGTCCATTGTTTTCTGTATGTAGCGTGGCAAGACTTATAAGTATTTATTCCAGGACAGTTGTGTCAAAATGTTACATTGGGCGTGTTAAAGTTATTTGCACCTTCATAAGTTGGTTTTTCGAAATGAAAACTACAGAGACTTGACACTTAATGGGGACACGACACATTTCGTAAGTCGAATATCGGCCAAGCTTTCACTGAACTTTAATCTGAACACATGTTTCTTTATTTTACGAACGAGTGCAATGGTCCTGGTAGAAATACGCAGGTTTAAAAAGAAAACACGGTATCTATACTTCTGATTATTCTCAAAAATCATCTGAACTTGTTCTAACAGTCGAAATAATTGTGCGCACTTTCGATATGATTATAAATTAGAACTTTGTATGCTTAGTACTCGACATTTAATGTATGAAAAGTAATGTAAACATGGTTACTTTATTCCATTATCTAGATTGGATTTCGCAATGTTATATGTAGTCAGCAAACTTACAGGTACTAAGTTACTAAGTATAGATAAGACCTGAGGCTCTAGTATAAGTTTTACGGAAACAAAACGTTACGACCGCGTTTGCGTTTAGCTGGTAAATCCCATACAAATTGAGGGTAAAACGCAAACGCGATCGTAAAGTTTTGTTTCGGTAAAACTTATACTAGAGCCTCAGGTACTAAAATGAATACTCTCTCATTATGTATATCGCTAGCTGCCCAAATCCGTGGACTGAAATAGCCTAAAACTCAGAAAACTAATTCAACACACAGGTGAAAGATTTTTAAAATTCCGGAGATTACCCAAAACATGCAACCTTGCAAAGCTTCCTTTTTATAACCGAACGAGCGAGCGAAGCGAACGAAGTTCTATGCTTCAGCTTGGGCCGAAAGTCGTTCGTATGTCCGGTCATCCGGTGTCCGATATCTGCTGTCACGCTCTCCCGCTGTTCTCCAGACCCTGTATCATGGTCGGCCTTATCACACGATAAGTGACAAGATAGAGCGTCCGTCACTGGCTGACACCGTTCGATAGAACGAGACGACGCTCCTATCTTGTCACTTAGCGCGTGATAAGGCCGACCATGATACGGGGTCTGTACAGGTCGCATTTCTCAACCGATTCCCGTGAAATTTGGGAGCTGGTTCGTTAATTATATAGTTTTTGTTTACGAGTCACTTTTTCGAACATAAAAAAAAAATTAAAACGGCGGTACGCGAGTTCTGCACCTCACAGAGCCACTTAAGGTTTTCGAACGAGCGAGCAAAGCGAACGAAGTTAAATGCTTCAGCTTTGGCCGAAAATCGTCGGTGTCCCGCTGTCCCGCTGTTCTCCTCTGCAGGTCGCATTTCTCAAACTATCTCGTGAAATTTTACTTTTTTACAGATTTTTTCGTCACTTTTTTGAAATACATTTGTTTCTTAAAGACCTGCTCGCGAGTTGTACTGCTCACAGAACCACTAATTAACAAAAACTTATTTTCAATTAGTTTTCTACTTACATTAATCCGTTCGTTCACGTGTCTCCCGACGACCGCCCGGCCCTCCGGACTCCAGGCCTATAGGAGCTGTGTGGTAGCAGAACTTGTTTTCTCTTAGACGCGTTACAATGACAATAGACTACGCTTGTCTATTGTTATTATGACACGATATCCTGCCTGGTTTCAAGGATGTTTTAATGTTTCGCGCACGGTAGTGCATCGCCGAGATAGCTTATATATTATTCATCTTATATTCAGTATAGATAGTCTATTGGGACCGTGCGCGAAGACAGCGCCACGTGACAGGTGGCCATTATGGACAATATTGTCACCGCTGTCAAGCGAGAAATAAGTAAATATTGTGAAAAAAAAATATGAAATCTTATGTTTTATTACTATATTAGACAATTTTGGACGATGGTAGTCAGTAAAATTATTGCCAAGAACATTAAAATTGTAGTTTTCATTGAGAAATGAGCCTACTGGTGACTGAAACGGGGTTTCGTGCCATCACCCACGAAATCATTTTCCAACCGGCGACGATGAATAAAGGCAAGAAATTGGTGCTAGCTGGGCATGTCCTTGAGGTTGAAGACATTCGCCAAGGAGACATGACCTGTATTATCAAAGCCCGAGTGGTTCGGCAAACTTCTGTCACGGCAACGGCGTACAAGACAACTTTGTTTGTAAGCAGATTTTTTTGTTTCGATGCCGTTGAACAAAAGCTTATTCTGTTTAACAAATCAATTTACTTATAGCTAAACACCAATTGTCATGTTGAGAGTGTATCGTGCGACTGTGTTTATAATACGTGGGAAATGCCGAGTGGAAGAAATTTCTTACAGCAATTATCCACTTATTTCTTTGGTCTCGTTTCCACCACGGTCTTGGAAATTGGTAAAATTTACAGTCGCTATTTTTCTTGGTGTTATTACAATTCACACATCATTCATCATCATCTTACTAGATTAGTAGATTACTGCAGAGGCCGTGAAGTAAGGGATTGCTGGACGAGATTGGGGTAGACGGCCGAGTCGTAGACGAGGCCGAATACAACGAGTCCAGCAATCCCTGTTCCGGCCGAGGATTGTATAGTACTTTTCTCAAACGATGTGAGGAAATATTAAAATTAAAATAAATACTTTTAGGTAATCATTTAAATAATAGGTAATTTGCGCCTTTTTTATTTTTTAAACATGCCATTTGAACAAGCCGTTCGAGCACCATGTTTAACCGCACATAAAGTATAGTACCATAGATTATTTTTATTTTTTTTATGAAGCAAGCATGCTTACAGTGTCTAGTGGTGGTTGGCAGTATGTAAATTTTCCTTTGTGAGTTTAATATTGGTAAGCAAATTTAAAAAGTTAGAGTAGCGGACAATAATGGTTTTACTTAGGGTTTTCATACATTACTTCTTGGCGTAAGGCCAAGAAGTAATGTAGGGAGCCATAAACAAGAAACTTCACGTCTTCATTTCGTGATATTAACGCGTACATTTCCGAGCATGTTTGAGAAAATTAAATTTATCTCAAAAACGATTAGAAAATGTTTATTGCAATATGGATTTCACAGCTCAAGTCAGCGACAAAAATGTAAATTTTAGCCGTAGCGAGCGCTGTGATCGTTTAGGCTACTCCCTCCACTCGCTTTGCACCCTGCCAATACTGATAATAATTTTCTCAGAGCAGTTCAGGCCATTTTCAACCCCCCAATAACTTCGTTGTGGATACATAAACACGATATACATATTTCAAATTTCATTCAATTTGAACCAGTAGTTTAAGAATTATAACTAGTCTAAGTTTCTTAATTTTGTCACTCACTCACTGACTCACCGATCATCAAAACTCTAAGGCACTTTTAGCAGACATAGAAGCTTCAAATTTAGAATACAATTAGTGTTTAGTGTATAAATCCGTTCCGAATAAAATACTGCCTTAGGCAGTCTTGATGATGGCATTCGTACAAGGTATCCACACCAACGTATGTAATTGTCCCTTCATGCGTACCCATGCCAACCATGGCAGTCCGACGCAAAACCTCCGAGTTTGGAACACGATTAGCTAGCAAATAAAGAATAATAAGACTGCCTGAGACTTGGTACTACGAAATATCTCACAACTTTTTACGGTGGAAGAGTTTCGAGACTTGGCCTCTTTTTTACATGGAATATTATTTAGGGATATACGTTTTCCTTTTGTATGATAAGTTCTTCTTGTGTGCAATCAAGGTTAAATAAATAAATATGTATTTTGACACAATGGAGGAAGCAAAGTAATTGAAGTATGCGTAGATTGTTGATTGCATTATTTACCATACTTAAGTGAAACATTGTAACGTATAATGAGCAAAATAAAATTTGCAATAACACCAATGTTTTATGCTTTCTTTTTAAATAAGATTGTTTTTTAAATAACTAACTTGCTTTGTTTTTTAATACTATTCGAATGTAGTGTATACCTAGTGCTAAAAGTATCGACGGTATATGTACTTAATATTGTTGGGAAATGTAACGGTATTGAAATAAAAGTCTAGTACGAAACAGATAATAAGCCTTTGGCCCTTTCCTTCAGGAACTTTCGTTGCCGACTGAGGTGCATCGTCTCTCCATATTTTTCCAACACTATGATTCGCATTTAACCATGTTTCATCTAGGAAAACAACTTTGTCCCTGTCGTCAATAGTTTTCTCTTTTGATAAGAAGTCAAAGCGAGCAAGCGCTATGTCCGATCTTTCCATCAAGATTTTTCACTTATTACTTTTTTTTACACTCAAATCCTATATCTTTTAACATTTTGCGTACAGATGATTGGCTTCCTTTAAATAAATCAGAATCTTTCAATGATTTCGATAGCTTCGTTAATGTTGGTAACTCGTTTCTAAAATAGTATGTGTAAACATGGTTTCTTATAGCCAAGGTGTCAAAAGAATCAACGCCGGTCACATGAGATTTTCTTCTGCGCTTTTTACTTGGCGATAGTAATTTGTTGTCTTCAGTACCCTCATCGCCGAATTTTTGTTACACAATAATTCATCATTTCTTCTTAATCGATAACCCCTCACCTCTAGCAATCTAAGCGTATTGAAATAACATTGTAATGACGTTCACTTGAGAATATAAGTAAATATTACGTAGTGTTGTCACGATATCTAGACCTTTTATTGATTTGAGATCAAGGCTATATAAAACCCGCATATTATTTAGACGTGATTTAATTTTTACAAGCAATAATTGTCCCTTGGAAAAAATATGAATTTTGCTTACCGCCTTACAAAGTTAGATCCTATCATGAAGTGACATCTATGAATAACATTCTAATCAAGCTAGAAAAAATATGGTTAGCGAAATATAATTTATAATTAAGACTATCTATACTTATATAAGTATGTAATGCATGCTGCTTGCAAATTTGTATGCCTAGTGGCCAAACACAGTGATACACATATTACCATTGTACCATCAATCTTCGTTACCTATGTTTTACAAATAAACTTTACTTTACTTCACCTACACCACTCGTGAGAGGTGGTACTGAAAATTTAATGTCATATGCTATACCCCTTTTTGGAATACAGACGTGAGTTTATTGCATGAAAGAGTATGTATGTATTGTGTGAAAGAAAGGAGAGGTGAAACAAATTAGCTGATAAACTGATATATTGTTTTAATTCATACTTTACAGTTCACTATGCACTTTCAGCCAGTCTTTCTTAATCAAATCTGCTCCTTTCTCGCCAATCATTATAGTCGGCGCGTTTGTATTCCCTCTTACAATCTTCGGCATAATACTAGCGTCCATAACCCTCAGACCTCTTACTTTCCGAACTTTCAGTTCAGGATTAACGACAGCATTTTCATCACTGTCCGGACCCATCTTAACAGTGCTCGTTGGATGGTATAAGGAGAATGTCAACTCCCTTGCCATACACTCCAGGAACTCGTCTCCTCCTTGCTTAAATGAACTGCAGGGTTTTAGCTCAGGCCACATCAGTTCAAAACCTGCTTCTTCGAATGCTTTCGTTTTAGATAACTCCAAAGTTTGCTTCACTCCTCTTAAAAGCGTACGCATATCATCATCATCATCAAAAACATTCGCGTAAATGAGGGGGTGGTTGTTCGGATCTTTACTTTTAAGCACAATGCGACCCTTAGACTTTGGTTGAAGAACAACGGCGTAAACCATTAAGATAGTATTATCTTCATTCACATCATACATGTAGTCACGGAATTCATCATTCAGGTTGTGTATCGTAAATATATCCATTACATTTTTTAATCCGGGAGGAAAAAATAAGTAATGAAATTGAATATCTGGACTACTAGCGGTAGAATCAGTTGTATTTACAAAGCTCGTGACTAAATGGGGACTCACATCCGCGAATATTCCAGATTGTTTAAGTATAAATTCACTGAATTGTTCAATTATTCCTTCAGTAGAACTTAGAACACGTTGTTTTTCATCGGCCGGCGTTTTGAAAAAGATCGGTACAAACACATGATCTTGCAGATTTTCTCCAACTGGTAAATCAGCAATTACGTCTATACCCAAGTCTTCCAAATGGTTTCGCGGTCCTATTCCAGATAATAAAAGCAGTTGTGGACTGTTGATTGCTCCTCCTGATAAGATGACTTCTTTTTTTGCTTTCACTGTAATATCTTGGCCATTTTTGTGTATTATTACTCCATCAACAATGTTGGAGGAAGTTTTAAATAAAATTTTTGTTACTAATGCATTTTTGACCACATGCAAGTTTGGTCTGTCTTTGATTGGATTTAAAAATGCTCTCGCAGTGCTATGCCTTATGCCGTTTTTAGTGTTAGTGAAGCTTTTTACTATCCCCATTTGATTTTCAGCATTTACATCGTCTTTAACTTGAATGCCTAGTTCAGAAGCAGCTTTTAATATGAGGTTTTCCAGCGGGAGGATTGGACTTTTTTCTATATTTAGATATCCTTCGGTACCGTGATATTTAGCATCGTCGTTGTTTAAGTTACCGGAGAAATTTTCACTCTTTTTGAAATATGACAAAACAGTGTCATAGTCCCAGCCATAGTTTCCATCGGCCGCCCATTCTTCGTAGTCTTGTTTGTTTCCTCTTATATAGAACATGAAGTTGATGCTGCTGCATCCTCCCAAGGTCTTGCCTCGAGGCCATGTACACTGTCCTCCTTTGTACGCTCGACAAAACCCTTCTTGAGGTTCGGTTCTGTAATGCCAATCTTCTGCCGATCCAACGTTTGAGTAAGCCAGTTGCGGTGCCTGTAAAACACAGGACCAATCATTATTAAAACAGTGGTTTTTGAGTGTCCGTTATTATATTAATGAGGGGCAATCTTAGCTTGGGAAATCCCAAAATGTTGAAGGGTATACTTATTTGTGAAAGAGACGATACTGATTATTAAACGTCACACATCAGATTCCAATGGAGCTGGCAGTCCAGGTTTACCCATGCTTAGAGTTATCCTAACATAGCATGCCCTAAGATGAACGGCGGCGGTGTGTTCGACCATTGATGGCGGAATGATCTGGATGCATTTCTCAATGACTGGCCAGACGCTGCAAATAGAGGGGATTGGGTGTAGGGGATAGCCGGACCACTGACCAGCAATCGGGCACCTTGTAATGTGTGTTTACTCGAGATAATAGATTTACCTCAGTACCCAAAGTGGGGTTTCCACCAGCTTCAACCAGCAACACCTTCCATTCTGGTATTTCGCTGAGGCGGTTGGCCACCACCGCCCCGGCCGATCCAGCCCCCACTATTATGAAGTCGTAATTTGGGTCTGAAAAGAATAATACTTTCTTTATTTACCAAACAAAAAACACAAAAAAGAAAATACAATAGAAAAGTTTACAATTTTATAACTTTAAAGCACGTATGTCTGAAAATTACAAAAGTGAACTTAAAACTAACGAGTAACAGAATCGTTGTCCAGTGATATATTTACAGACAACACTGATACGTGCAATAGGGGTGTAGACTCGAAAATTATTATCAGTCCAAAAGAAAGAAGGCTAAAAAATATGCCTATAGTGACGAAAGTCCCATTCAGATATCTCAAAGAATTACGAAGCTACAACCATTTTAATATTGCTTGTTAGAGAGAGAAAACGCAAACAGTGTGTGACGTCACATTACGCGAGGCTGCCGGGGGGCCGTAACGTCGGCGGCGCCGAAGTGACATAAACATCCAAACTTTCGCATTTATAATATTATTAAGTAGGATTGATAAAAAAAAACAATAAAGAATGTCAAAATACAGTTAAAAATGACAATAAATTAATAAATGGTACAAACGAACACAAGGAGGCACCGAATAAAATATAAATATTATAAAGAGGGATTGAATAACTAAGAAATGTCAAATCTTAATCCTATTTTGTAGGAATGAACTCCTCCGTCAGCCGTGTGGCATTAAACTACCCAAAATTTACGTTTCCGATTTTTTTTTCAATTATAGCTTTTTCCTACATTACAGCTTATTTTTCTTAGGCGATTTATTTCATATATAAGCAAGTATTGACAAACGGATTGTTTTCTAGTGTAGCGTTTTTCCCCAACAGATAATTTTCTAGACGATGTAGTTCATATTTCCAATTTCCCACGTGTTGATATACTGATTATTTTCCAGTCGCGTTTTTTACTAGGTATACTTTTTTTTCAATCACACGTATAATGCGTGCGCATAACGACACATCCAAAACCGTTTTTTAGCTCCCCGTAACCAGAATACTACCTATTCTACTCCAAGGCAGGTCGGTGCAGGTACGACGACGAGCGAAGTGAGGAGGAGTGTTAGGTGAATCGCGACCCTAAAGCGCGCAAGCCGAGCGAGCGTAGCGAGCGTGCCGCGGTAGCGGCCGGCGAAACGCCAGAACCGACTTTATACGAAAAAAAATATCCGTAAAGTCGGTTCTGGAGCTTCCCCGGCCGCTGCTGCGCATTTCGGATTGAGAACTGGTTCAACAGGTAAAATTGCACGAGGATAATTTATACGGACTAGGAGACAAAATGCATGGTAAAGAATGCGTCTAGCAATAATAACGAATAGAAATTAATTTGTCCGAAGAAATAACCTACTGGTAACACAACCGCATAGGAAAATAAAAAAGTGGGGAAAAAAAGCTAATGGAAATAAAAAATATTCGGAAAAAAAAATTTTGGGTAGTTTATCTATACTCTCCGGCGGCCATCTTTCATCACGTCAAACTGCCTCACTACGAGTATCTAAAGTATTCATAAGGTCTTACATATTATCATTATTTATTTAATCAACGACTCCGCAGTCGTATATTATAAGCAACATGACTATTGACCTTGAGATATTTTTTATCGAGTATTTTATATTTGTTAGCTCTGTTATAAAAAAATAATATGTTTATAATCTCATATATGTAATCTCATACTTATCAAATACACACTCGAATAATATATTGTTATGGTCCTTGGGTTAGGTCGTGAGGTCGTTACTCCCGCTTTGCGATTTACAAACGTCAGGCTCGATCTTCACTTAACTAACTATATCAGATCATCGTCATTATTTAAGAGCTGGCCTCTGTAGATGGAGTAACCGCCACAGAGTTTAGTCCTCTGCCAGCTTCTTGACGTCTTCGTACGACTCAACAGCAACTTTCTCTTTTATTTGATTGGCGTAAGTATGTCTGGGCCTTCCTCTGCCTCTCTTTCCTTCGATCTTATCTCTCCGCGTGGAGTGCGATTTTTGAATCTCACTGGTGATATCAAAGTCACCGGTGACTAAAATTATCACCGATGACTTTTATGTCACCATTTTCCAAGAGCCGTATTTTTGAAAGTCACACGCTGTTTACCAACATGCAGAAATTTTACAATGTCAGTCAGAGACAATCTTCCCGTTACGTTCCTTTTTACGCAGATGTTATAGTGTTGTCCTTGATACCGGTTTTTAGGGTTCCTTAGCCAAATGGCAAAATACGGAACCCTTATGGATTCGTCATGTCTCTCTGTCTGTCCGTCCGTATGTCACAGGCATTTTACTCGAAAACTATAGTGTATTTGAATACAATTTTGAGGATAGGTGTATTTTGTTTGCCGTTACATAGTTTTGTAATAAAATTACAAAAAAAAAATTTTTTTAGGGGTGCACTCCATACATAAAACTAAGTCTTTTTTTTTCATTGCAATCCCACGTGTGGCACATCAATCGATAGGCCTTTCTAAATAAATATAAGGTTTATCAGCATTTTTTTTTATTAAGTGAATAGAGTCGGAGATAATCGCCCCGAAAGTCACTAAAATTGTGTCCCCCCCTCTAATTTTTGAACCGTGTATTTTAAAAATATGAAAAAAAAATGGACATAGGGCTTATTCAATTCTTTCAGCGAAAATGTTTTGAACAAGATCGGTACAAAGGTTTTTGAGGTATTTCTAAAAATAAAAAAGCGGCCAAGTGCGTGTCGGACTACGCACAACGAGGGTTCCGTGCCTATTAAAAAGGTCGTATCGTTACTGAAATCGTACGGCACTTACGTCCTTTTCTTTAAGGAAGGCAGTTTTTTAGGAATATCTCGAAAACCTTTGAACCGATCTTGTTCAAAATAATTTATTTTGAAAGGCCTATCGATTGATGTGCCACACGTGGGCTTGCAATGAAAAAAAAAAATTGACTCAGTTTTATGTATGGAGTGCACCCCTAAACAAATTTTTTTTTTTAGTAATTGAATTACAAAACTATGTAGCAGTTAATAAAATACACCTATCCTCAAAATTTTATTCAAATACATCTTATAGTTTTCGAGTAAAATGCCTGTGACATACGGACGGACAGACAGTCAGACAGACATGACGAATCTATAAGGGTTCCGTTTTTTGCCATTTGGCTACGGAACCCTAAAAACTGCCTTCCTTAAAGAAAAGGATGTAAGTGCCATAAGATTTCAGTAACGATACGACCTTTTTAATAGGCACGGAACCCTTCGTTGTGCGTGGTCCGACACGCACTTGGCCTCCTATTTATACTATCAATAAATCGTCGCAATCACAAATATCACAATCGAGCCCCGCTGCTAATTCTTCCGAAAAACATACTTTGGTACTTTTGGCAAATGTCACAAACGTCAACTGTCAAAAACAATCGCATGGTGATTTCAATTACGAGTGGGTAGGGGCACTCGTAAATCGATATCATAGGTATGACAAATGTAAGTCACCGGTGAGTTTCAAAAATACGAACTTTCGGAAATCACTCACATCGGTGAGAATTAGTCACTTGGTGAGATTCAAAAATCGATCCCCTGGTATAAATATACTCCGGGCTCCATCACCCGGTTATCCCGAGGCGAAGATGGGGACTCATTGAGGACGAAGACACACTAGCGGTAATTCCACAATTGCATAAAACATGTGAAGCCGCGTTCCAGTGTGCACAGCATCTTTTAGGCCGGCAAGCTACATTTTGCGAAACTAAGGGCCTGTTTCAAAATCTCCAGTTAAAACATATCCGTCAGATAAATGTTGGCTGTCACTTCTTTTATATGACGGGAGAAAAGGATAGCAATAATTTTAACTTGCTGATAACTTTATCCTGCGATTGTGAAACAGGCCCTAATTGTCAGTACTTATGGTTAAGATTATTTCATGTGGCCGACTTTTCATAAAACTGTCATTGAAATTGGAATCTTCTACCTTAGACGGCAGAGTTGCTTTTTGAATGGAATACTTTGATGCAATTCGGCTAACTCAAATAATCTCAAGTATACTTGGTATGATCGGCAGTATCAGTATGATAATAATATGACCCTAGGTTATAAATGTTCTACCATCGAAGCTGTCACGAAGATTCCCACTCAGAACAATGCATCAGACATTCACGATGAAGACCGATGGAGAATGGATCACGAGGAGAATACTTTATAATAGGGCACAATTAGGGTAGGGGGTGATCGTGTAGTGCCCAATAGGGCGCGACAATTACCACGACCACTCTGCCAAGAACGACTAAAAAGAGAGTAAGTACCTTGGAGTAGTGTATTTAAAAGTTGTCATGAAGAATTCTGTGATGGAACGAAAGCAGCGACTGCAGTATTGGGCACTATATGACCACGACCACTCTGCTGAGGATGACTTAGAAGAGAGTACCTTGGAGAAGTGTCTCGGGGGCGTCAGCGGGCCACGCTGAGGATGACTTAGAAGAGAGTACCTTGGAGTAGTGCCTCGGTGGCGTCAGCGGGCCACACATGGTCTCCGACCAGAGCGCACTGGGCGGCGAAGAACGTCTCCAGTGCCTGCACGAACAGCGGGCCTGCTGCCTGGTAGCTGCCGAGGATGGTAGACGTGAACGCGGGGTCGCAGGCCCACATCCTTACTGGAACAGACAATATAAATATTTTTATAAATATTAGGAGGCAATTTTATCATATCAGCCGAAAGCCGTCCGCCTCCCCCAATGAGTGCCAGAATAATACGACTGTTCCTGCTGCAACCGCATCTAGCGGACTCCCGCGACCTTTACCAGCTCATCAGTCCACCTTGTGGGGGTCTACGCACGCTGCGCCTTCTCCAATCTTACACAATTCTTACTAGCCCGACAGTCAACTCAATATGGCTTATGTATTTTTGAGACAAGCTTGTATTGTCGAATGAACTCGAATGTATTTTTTTGCGCAGTCAAGAAATAAACTATTCGTCAATTCAAAATGTTGTAGAATCTTTAAATATTGTACGCCATATAAATTTTCGCTCGTTATGTTAAAAACTGGTTAGGAATGCCATCCAAAACATGTTGCACAGCATGATTACAGCTAATTCTTGTAATTAGCTGTAATCATGCTGTGCAACATGTTTTGGATAATTACAAGAATTAGCTGTAATCATGCTGTGCAACATGTTTTGGATGGCATTCCTAACCAGAACCCCAGATTTATTTAGTACAATCTATGTAATGAATGTTATCTGTGTTGTGTGTGTGCCTAATAAATAAATAAATAAATTATTGTGTTTATATCGGACAAAAAGCCTACGTCCCGTTCGTATTAATTTACATACATTACTAAGAAAGGACGATTGTGATGTTTATTCGACGTTAACGCGAATGTGCTAGCTAGGCTGATGCTTATGTATGATATTTTTCATCACACTTGCTCGAAAAGGGCTTCATAATGCGCAGACATACAGAGCTGTAATAGCCTGTGTTACGCCCACGGGCGTAATGGTTTTTTTCTTAAATTGTATCTGTCACTCATGCGGCGGTTACAAAGCAAAGAGGTTTTATATCAAATACGATGTCTGAAAACGTATTTATAAATAAATGTAAACTCAAAAAACTACTTAATCCTCACGTCAAATTCAACAAAATGGACGACTGACATGTTGCAGTTTTTATTACGATTTGTATTCATTTCATCTAAAATGTATTTGTTTCCTCGCAAATGTGATGAAAAACATTGTGTATAACACGGGCGTAAGAATATTGCAAACTCGAGTCATCAAAAGCCCTCCGCCTTCGGCGTCGGGCTTCTGATAGACTCTTGTTCGCAATATTCCACTTCCGCCCCTCGTTAAACAATGTACTATTAAGATTGGTATAGCTAGGTATGGAAGACAAATAAAAACGATGTCATTAAAAAGTACCTACATATATTTTGTTCTATGTGATAAAATTATGTGGTTGATGATCTTCATCATCATTTAAGAGGGCGTTAACGTGCTCACTAGCGCCACTGGTAAATAGTTGTGATTATTTAAATTTACTGATAGATATTAAAAAAATCGGCCAAGTGCGTGTCGGGCCACGCGCAGTGTAGGGTTCCGTAGTTCACTGTCTTTCGTAGTTCTTTACATCGACACGCGCGCGCCAACTAAATGGTTGCGTCTGCCAAATTTGTACGAAAGTTGGCCTTTCTAAGTACATTTTAAGTTGGTCGACTATTACCCCGTAACTAGTTATGCCTACTTAGCCGTGATAGTTTAACTTTTAAATTCATTGTATGTAGTATTCAGTAGCAGCCATTTAGCCGGCAGGGGGCTGGGGCATCGAACACAAAAATTTGGGCTTTAAAGCCTTATCTCGCAAAGGAATCACTAATTTGACAACACTTTTTAAGAAACTCCTAATATTTTTTATTCAACAAGCTATCCAACGATACCCCATAACCCCCCCCACACTATGGGTTTAACGAGAAAAAAAAATACATCCCTACTACCAGGTGTAGCCAGGGGAGATACCCCAAAAAAAAATTTTTTTTTAGATTTTATTCGTCTGTTTTGTCGGCGTGATTGATGTTGATATCAAAAAATTGAAATTCAAAATTCAAAATTATTTATTTTCAACAAGGTTTTTACATTTAGTGTTCGTTTCTCCCTTTTAAGTTAGACACTTGTATTAGGGGGAAACGCTCTTTCATACAGGTGGTAACAGCATGTTAAAAATAAGACTAAACATAGTTTGTTTTCAGCTTACTACTAAATCTATCTTATTACTATACATAGATTGGAAAGGTCTTCTGTTCATTATTAAGGTAGTTCTGTATTCGAAAACATGAGTTAAGTGAACTTAAATTAATTTAATCTAAGTGAATGAAATGATTGTTACGTGCAAATATAATTATAATTACGAGTTAGTGACTAACTCGAACGATATCCAATCACCTATGACTAGCTGTTAGTCATAAGTAATTCGATATCGTCGTAATTTTGGCTTTTAAGCCAGTTACAAATAAGTTTTTTACATTCTCTATAAGTTGTGCTGTAGATTTTAGTTTTTCTATTTATTTTATTATAAAGAATTACAGATGCTACTTTAAATTGTCGTTTAGCAAAATTAGTCCTAGTTCTTGATAATTGCTTTATTACTTCATAGGGATTACGTTTTTGTATCATACTATGATCTCGTTTTAGATTTACCCATGCCGAGTTACAGTCACGTCGCCCTATAGGCTCTATTGGAGGTTATCTTGTGTCTGGTTAACCATGGAACCACTATCAACTTTATAATTGCTCACTTTTATACAATACATTATTTGTATTTGTATCGTATTTGCAATATTTAACTACTTAAACTAGTGACGCTGTACAACTCGACAGTATTTTTTTTTTTAATTTCGAAAAAAAATATCGACATAAAAGTCTACATATTGAATCTGCCAGAAATGCGACCTGTAGGTATAGAGGGGAACAGCCGGACATACGAAATAATTTTTGCTGAAACGGAGAACTTCGTTCGCTGCGCTCGCTCGTTTAAAGACCAGCCAACAGGCCGCATCTACAGGTCGCATTTCTCATCGGATTCCCGTGAAAATTTGTGAGCAGTTTCTTTAATTATATATAGTTTATTTTGTCGAGACACTTTTTCGATAGCTATTAAAAACATATTTTTTTATATAATACATTCTTGCGCTTTCTACAGCTCACACAGCTATTAGTGTAGGTAGTTTATGTTAGATTTAATTTTCTTTCTTGCCGCTTGATGGAATGATGAAATGGTCTGAAACTCGCTTTCTTCAAATTTTTTGGAATTAATGTTGATTAAAAATCTTAACTGGAAGCAACATGTTGATGTGGTTTGCAATAATTGCAATAAAGTAAATAGGTTTGTTTTTGCGATAAAGAAGCTAAAAATAATAACGTCAATATTGAATTAATTTTGTATTAAGCAGTTACGCTGCTAACGAAATTATAAATTTTTAAATAAAGGAAAAATTGAAAACTTTAATGCTCCGAGCCGGATTCGAACCGGCGACCACAGGCATTCATGGCCCGTCGCTACTAACCAACTGAGCTATCGGAACAATCCGGTTCGGGCACCAAATTCTTCGATCAGTTCCTTCCTACAACGCCTTAGGCCACAACTTAACTGTATTTATGGATTTTTGCATACTTACCTAAAATGATGTAGTATTGTGTGATTGCCAAGTCACAAAATTTTATTTAGCAAGCAAATAAAGATTAATAAGAATGCCTGAGACTTGGCTCTACGAAATATCTCACAACTTTTACGGTGGAAGAGTTTCGAGACTTGGCCTCTTTTTTACATGGAATGTTTTTTATGGGATCTCACTTCTTTTTGTAGGTTAATGTGTTATCCATACATACAAACTATGAATGCAGGCCCATTCTTGCTTTTGAATTTTCCCATTCACTGCAAATGTAACTTTGTAATCCTACGAGTATATATTTGTATAGTGTATACAGTTAGTGTATCTAGAAAACTGGGTTGAAATTGCAATTTTTTTATAGTTTTCCCTTTATGTGGCCATTAAACTCTGTACCAAATTTCAGCTCTCTGAGTTTATGGTTAAGTTTTAATATTTACTAGTTCTATTTTGATGATCGTGAGTGAGTGAGTGTCATAAATGCGGAACTTTGCTTTCGCTTAACTTCGGAACTAAATGACCTACAGACTTGAAATTTTTGATTTTAAGTGGTAACCTATCGCAATCACTAAAATTTATTGACCGAATATCGTTTATCCGAAAACTTTTCGTATTTTTGTGAGTTCTCCGAATATACAATTCATTACTTTTTTCATTTACCATTTGATGTTATCCAAATGTTTCAGGTATCCCAAAAACTTTTACCGCTACAGTCATTTGAGCTTTGGCTTGTTACAACTTTTGTTTCACAGCCAGTTTTTTACTTATCCATCATTACTTTCCGCATTTCATACGTTTAGCCAAATGTTCATTTTGAGTGAAATTCAAAGTAGTTTTACAGAGACTCTAAGGCAGGTCGGTGTAGGTACGACGACGAGCGAAGCGAGGAGGAGTGTTAGGTGAACTGCGATCCTACAGCGCGCGAGCCGAGCGAGCGTAGCGAGCGTGCCGCGGTAGCGGCCGGCGAAGCGCCAGAACCGAATACTTTTTTACGACTTAATACTTACTATGTACTATATAAGTAAGGGTCAGGACGGAAGAAATGACTTGCTAAACAAATGTTGTAATTATTTAGTAGGTATCGATTTATTTAAAGAACACACATATAAGTAATGATAGAATACAGTATACACTTGTTTGTATACATTATTTACCAGCTTTGGGAAGATAACCTTAGTTTAATTTTAAACTTTTTGCTAATGTTATTAAATATTGAAAATGCATAAGGTAACAACTATTTTCATAAACAAACATATGAATTAGTAACATACGTGTGCTCCGTATAAACAATAATATGCCAAATATAATAAAGCCGATTTGATAAAATACGAACAGATTATTAACCGAATCGTTACGTCGGTATAACAATATTGCGGGTATACCAATAATCGGGAATCATTGATTTGTCAAATAATTACAAAAGCTAAACCATAAAACGACCAGCCGTAAACGTCGCGAACTAAAGTGTAGGCCAAACGAAAAAAAAGGCAAAAGAAGTTTGTCGAATAGTAAATGCCGAAATGAAAATAGGACAAAAAAGTTTAGTGATTCAGATAGGTAACCATTTCAAGTATGTGATTATGGATGACGAAAATTTATGCGTTCTGGTCTTATCCAGAGGTTCTCAAATAGGGGCCTGAAAATGCGGCGAAATGGTTCCAGTAAAGGATGGTACGGCAGTGTTTGCTTCGCGCTCGACTTGGCGGGGGCACTACCGTGCCCCCAGATTGAGCTCCAATAATGATGACGTAAGTATGACATTTATAAACAATTTACTAATTGACATCAAAAAAATGTATTAAATAAAATGAATGTAATTTAGTGACTGTAATAATGTAATAAATGTAACAGAAAAAACTGTATTAAAACTATTGCATGCCTTTAAGAGGGAAGAACACCTTTGGAATACTACGTAATCGTCGATACAAAAAGGGAAAACGTTATTCCACTTCTAAATATTTCCCAATCTCAATGTTTTTTTAGTACGTTATTGACACAATGAAATACTACTAGGTTTTATAGGTTATTTGCAATAAATTCAAACTTATAAGCACCTACAAATTGTATTTATTAAATATTGTATTATGCTGATCAACATCAAAATCAAAGTTATTTGTTAATATTTAGTTAATGGGAACCTTTTTTTCCCGGAATGGAGATTTCATATAAAAAGTACTTATTATCAGTCGCGAGCTTCTTCCCTCTTAAGGTGCAATAATTCAAGCTAATGTTTGTATTGACCTTTCTGTATTATTATTATTTCAAGCAATAAATGAATGCTTAATTAGAACAAGTGCAATTCTAAGATGTACCTATTACCGAATTCTTATGATTCAGCATCTAGATACCCCTATGTTACCTTTGAAATGATTGCACTGATGCACGTAGACAGAGACAGCACTAGTTGATGAATACACACATTTAATTTATATTCTAGGAACGGGGGTGGCAAACGTTTGCCAGCGATTAAGTGACACTAACGAATGTATGCACATGTATGTTCCACAGCGATAGTGCGCGCTCCGTCAGTAAGGCTATTAATAAAGTTTATATCATATCAACAACGCACTTTTCCCCGCGACTTCGTCCGAGACCCTCTTTAATCGCCAATCGCAACAATGCCAGCCTATATTAATAAGCAACGGGTCTATACTTTTTAGCCAAGATATAGAATTTGTAGAGAGTGGCTGGTAGTGGTCGAGTTACGCCGCGTGGAGTAGGAAGCTTGGCGCTACTTATGATCTGATATCTTTTTCACGCTGAAACCTATATATGAGCTAAGCAGTCTTGGTAATCACTTTACTTACATGTACTGTTTTTGGTGGGATCTCATTCCTTTTTGTAAGATAATTTCTAAAGAAGTGTAAGGGAAACCCATACAAACTTCCATCCCGTAATTTTAAGGGTGGGGGGGTGGTTTACTAAAAATCCTGAAATATGTATTTTATCACACTTCACACTAATATAATAAATGTGAAAGTTGGTTGATGTTGTCAGAGAGACATAATAAGGAGAATCTGAAGGAAATTGTATTTATACAACATACATTAAAAACTTCAATAGCGCGATACAGAACATCACCAATTTCCACGCATATTTTAGCCTTCATTCTCCAGTTTTTTGTCGACTTCTAAACTCTGTCAAACCATATGAAACATATAAAAAAGTTTGATGGAGTTAAGGTGACCCGCAGACCAAATTTGAGGATAACCGTATACGTAACAGCGCCATCTTTTGTTATCATGTGGACGCCGCTTGGCGGCGATAACAACCAGTATACAGTACAGTATAGTAGGTCAAAAATGGATTGAAAATTTGTATGGAGAATGAATTATTTTTCGAGCGGGGCTTGAAACTTCGTAAAATGGTTCCTTATTAAAATAAAAGAAAAATAAATTCAGCGTTTTTTTAAATTCATCTTTTAAAGAGCTTAAAACTTGCTTGAAAGTTTGTATGTAGAAATCCAGAATGAAGAACTCCACAATAAATGGCGCTACCGGTCTTATCCGATACTATTAAACGAGCAATATTTGTATATAATATAATATAATATACCTATATTTATATATATTTGTAGTCATATTCTGATGAAATTTGCAGTATAGGGGTTTGCGGGGCCGAGAAACCGATCTAGGTCTTATTTTCGAGAAAATTAGTTTTTTCCGTATTTTCTCGCAAACGGCATGGGACCCTGACGTTCCATATGGTGCAGATACTTACTAACCATGGCTGCTTTGGTAAGTATCTGCATCGCATAGGGAGGGAATCCTCCCCTTGCTGCCATGAGTGTGGTGCGCCCGTGGACACGGCGCGTCACACTTTAGAAGAATGTACAGCGTGGAGGTCCCAACGGACTGGTTTAGGAGCAGTGACGCGGTCGGACGTCTCGTTGTCGGGTGTTAGTAGGGCCATGCTCGACAATGAGGATGCATGGAAGGCGATGGCCTCCTTCAGTGACCAGGTTATGTCGCAGAAGGAGGCCGCAGAGCGGGCACGCGAGAATGATCCCCTCGCGGAACCGCTCCGCCGGCGACGGACGGGAGGCAGAGCCAGGCGCTACGCGCATTTACTGCCTCCTCCACTGTAGTGGGACGGTGCGGGGTTCGGGGGATACCCTGCCAAAACTGGTCCCACTGGACTGAATGCGCTAGCGGGCCGCCCGTCGGGACGCACGCGGTTGAATGCGTGAAGCGATCCCGCGGCGCCCCTCCCTTAAGACGCAGCTGGCACTCGTTGGGTTTTTAGACGGTAGTCCAAGGCTTCTGCTGCGGTTAGTCGGTCATACCCGCCCTGCCCCCTCCCCGTGGCGGGCGGGATGCGTAAAGGCATTTTCCCCAACGTTAAAAAAAAAGAGCTTACTCTGCGATGACGACCAATGGTTAATCTTAAAACTCGGTCCCAGGTAAAAACAAAGCTTAAGCATTAATAACAATATCGACGGTTGTGGATTTGAATACATTCATGTAGTCTTAGCGTTTTTAATTTATGTCGATTTTAGTCCAACACGACCCCAACCTGGGCCAAACTTAATTACAATATGAACTCATAAAATGTTCTGTTTGCGAAGTTACGGAAATATAGTATGGCATTATACTTACATACGTTTACAGTTAGATTAGTGTTCCTTTCATAATTTTAGAATCAAATTATTATTAATCTAAATAAAATCAAAAACATAATAAAAGCGGCATCTATCGAGCTGAATTCGTCCGGAGCCGAATCGTCCGAGTCCGACCAACAAACAGCGTGAAATGAGCGTTGCCAAAAAATGTAATATATCTATTAGCCACTAGATGGCGCTAGATGTACTTCCTAATTAGTTCTTTATACGTGTTGCCTTCAATTTCATTCATTAGTGAATAGAATCATACCTTCTTTCTCAGTTTCTAACCAACCGTCACCTATCTCGAGCAGTTTCTGCGGCGCTACCACGAACTTCGAAAGTCGACGTTCGGGTATTTCCATCTCTATCGCACTCCCTTGATCGAGTGAAAGGGATGCATGTATTACTAACTTCGACTTTCGAAGTTCGTGGTAGCGCGCCACTGAGCTTAAATTATTGAATCGAATGGAACGTAGCCTCGGATAACCCCAATAAGATTAGTTCAGTAGTAGGGTCATTTCGCCGGTTAGCGACCACCTAATTTCATGTGCCGGTGGGCGACCACTTAAGCCGAGTTGGTGAACTGAAAGGATATTTTCTCGGTTTTTTAGTAGATTTCTATTCTAAAACAACAAAAAAATGCATGTACAAGTAATTGTCTCAATAGGGTGTGTAGAATTGATGTTATCTTCAATAGAAAAAACCTTCTCCTTCAGGTGGTCGCTAACCGAAGGTGGTCGCGTAACCAGCGAAATGACCCTACTTACTCCCTCGATGTTTTGCATTTTGTCCATCACTTTCACCCAATAGCCTAGAACATTGAGATTCCATACGATCATTGAATACGTTAGTCAATTTTTTTAATTATCAAGTCTTGGCATTTGAGGAGTTCCACGCGGACGAAGTCGCGGGCAGAAGCTAGTACCTAAGTCATATTTGGAACAGTCCGACTGGCGAAGTACTTTAATATTAATGACACACGAGCGTAGAGCGTATAAATCTTATGATAAAGCTATATAGACATGTAATAAAAGTTTAGTGTGGTTCGTAAAATTGTTTATTCAACTTAACTTAAAACAAATTAAACTGGTACTTAAGATATGATATCAATAAGTAATATTATAATATTTATGATTATTAACTGGGATAAATCGATTTTTAAATCACTGAATGTTCATTGGAGGAAGACTCCGCGAACTTTTTCCGATCAAATCGGAAATTTCTAAAGAAGTCAGGTCAGGGGTAAGCCTATCCCTAAACCGACGAGCATGTCTTTTTTTCAATATACAACGACGGTGGCAAACAAGCGTACGGCCCGCCTGATGGTAAGCGGACACCGCAGCCTATAGACGCATGCAACTCCAAAGGAGTAACATGGGTGTTGCCGACCCTTGATATGTTTGAGGATTCGCCGTGTTGACAGCTGAAGGTACAAATCCAAAAATGAAGAATGAAGAGTGTAATGAAAGTGAATGAAACAAGGGAGGTGACAAGATCGTAGCTAGTGGAAATCCGTGAACTTTGCCTACCCCTCCTCCGAGAAATACTCGCGATTATGTTTTTTTATAGGGAATGGAGTATGTATGGCCAATTAGTCATACACATTTAGCGATTATGTGCAAATGATTGAACTACAGTGGATTTTAAAAACACCACAAACATTATATTGATACACTTTCACGATTCGCACACATTATTTTTACTAAAAGGGAATGTATCGCAACATCCATGGATGACCATGGATGTTGCGATACATCCGAAACGCCGGGAGACCTCAGAGAGGTAACTAGGTAAGTTAATTATAGGTACCACAAACAAACATTATTATCGAATCGACAGTTTTTCCGTGTGAATACGTCAAAGTTTATATGTACTGACAGTTATTCTAATCCCATTCAATGGCGGTTTGATAATAGCTGCCTCCATGTTTTTACTCGCGTATTACAAAGAAAGCAGGCGCAGCCGGGGGCTAAGTAAGTACCTTTGTCCCGAAGCACCATACTATACTGCAGGCATTGTAACCCCGTTCATTTTGCCGTAGCGGTTCGAGCCACACTTTGAGAGCCTAACCCATGATAAAGGATACGCTCGCAAGAACAACGCTCTCTCTCTGGAGCATATCTCGGAGCGCAAACAGGGAACGAAATCCATTTACCGGTTAGAGAGCGCTCTCTCCGTGTACGCGATGAATGACCGCTCGCTCGCTCACAAGAGTCGCAAGCTTAATACAGGTTTAGTTGCCTATAGACACTACTATAATTCATCAAAAATCTTATACCCACGTAAAATAAATTCTCCTCTCACATTACATGTAATGTAATAGGTACGGCACGTATTTAAAGATTCAAATACTTATCGAATATCTATTCAAAGCCACCGGGCGCGGGCGGCGCGACAGCGGTCAATGATCCCGTATCGAAACACCGAGTAACCGGTTAGAGAGCGCTCCAAAATATCGCTCCCAAATCAAATAGTTCGAACGTAACCTAAACACTTTAACCTAAATAAACCGGTAAATTTGTAACCCGGTCACAATCCCTGCTATACTGGTAAAAGATTTTTCTCAAACATGCAATGAAATATTGACTTGTGTTCTTCATAATGGGCTTCTAAGTGTCACGTTTCTGGCGGAGCGAGACAAGAGACACGTAATGGCATTTCATACAAAATTGGAGGCCTGCAAGATGGTCTTTTTTAATTTCCATTCCACAATTTGTGGCACAGGATCACGGCGTTCAGCCAGTAAAGTTTGATTTCTTGTAGTTTTTATTTATTTATTTCATTGCATGTTTGAAATCGCCAATAACTGGCCACCTCATACTAAAAATCAACTCTATTCACATATAAAAGAATTATTTTTTAGTACTTATAAAAGGTGTTAATTACTGGCCACCCTTCAATAACTGGCTACGTTTTGCTATTTACTTTGAATTCTGTTTGTAGGGGAACAGAGATCATTTTTAGTATGAGGGGGCCAGTTATTGGCGATTTACCCCAGTATAAGGCATCCTCATCTCCAATGGAATTAATACCATTCTAAATTGGAACAGAGTTGCATTTGTTTTGCTTCCTTCGAATTGAAAACTCTACTCTATTTCCTATTGCAGTTGATTCAAATTTCACTGTCTATTTTTCTCATGGTGAGCGGCTAGACGATAACGTTTCGCCTAATAAGGGTGTAGACTCACAATTTATTATTAATCGCAAATAAATATGCCTAATGCCGCAAGATCCCACTCAAATTTCTCAAAAAATTACGAAGCCACAACCTTTTTAATGTTGCTTGTTAGAGAGAGAAAACGCTAGAAGGTCGTGACGTCACGATCCTCGTCATAATAAATGACAATCGTTTCGTTTCATATGACCTCCCCCTCTGAAAACTTTGGACGCTTATAACTTTGTGATTATTTAACTCCATTTGAATTCTTAATCCCTTTTCAACACTACATCTTTATTTCATTAGATTGAAATGAATTTAAAAATGCACATTACAGCGTTACTTCGTATTTCACGCCATCATAATAAAGCCATATTCTACACGTCTTGTCACCATTATTCGTTACTATTTCTTGGGTTTCGTAAAAAGGCTCTTCCTTATGTTGCGTCAATGGATAATCATAGGGGTTCATCAAAAGCAATGGTCTCTTTAAGAGTTTTGGTTGGTAAAATGTAGGTTTGTGCCACTTAAACGGATTTGTTTGTGGCAGCAATCGGTGACTCGGTTGCCTGGGTTTAAACAGATTAGTAGGCTTGTATGGGTACTGATACTTAGGGTAGTTCGGGAAATACTCAGGTGGATACACTAACTGCAGCACGGGGTCTAAATTGTTAAGTTTAGTGGTACTGCTTTTCATATCTGACTCTTTTACTTTTGGTCCGTATTCGCGTGCTACTATCGGAGATTTCTTTTCGTCGTTAACTTTATGAGGAGCGTAATGTTTGTTGTTTGGTAAATTGGGGAATAGATTGCTTGTTTCATTAAATAAGTCGGGTCTTAGGTCTAATTTAGTGGGTTCCTCGGAGTGTTTGGGTTGGTGTTGCCTGTACTGTTCGATGGTACAGCCTGGCAGCTCGTCCTGGACGTTGTGCCAGTCTTCCTGGATCATGTCTGACGCCTTCTCGGCAATCATGATGATGGGAGCGTTTGTGTTGCCGTTGACTATCTTGGGCATGATGCTGCCGTCTATGACACGCAGGTTTTTCACACCGTAAACCTGAAAAAGATACTTATTATTAGAGCGTGCTACCTATGAAGTAAATATTTATTTATTTAATCGTATGGCATACATTATTTCGCCTATAGGTTTGGTAAAGTAAATATTGAAGTCCTAGTTCCCATATGCTTATTTTATCTCTACACGAATCGTAGCTGTCTGACAAAATAATTTTTATGTTATGTGTTTATTTGTAATTAACTTATAAAATAATAAGTGCTACCTGCATCTGGTAATGAGGAATGAATTAGTTACGTATGTATATTTCTAAGGTGGTTTAAGTGGAAGCTCTTTATTAAGCGTGATGCCCCGCTTGATGCTAGTGGCCGGAATTAGCAGCTTATTAGGTCCTACTGCTGGTACGGACGTTCCGCAGCTCTAGCCAGGGTTACTACAATAGGGATGATGACTAAGATTTTTTTGTGACGTCATTCGAACCAGTTTTTGGAGAGGAACAAATGTTTGTATGGGAGCAACTACAAATTAAAGAACATAAATACCTAAAAAATTGAGACAAAGATTGACCTCGCTGGCGGCAGCGCGAAACGCTTCATACTGTGTGTCTATACATGTATGACGTCACATTTGTACTAATCGTAGTATGGAAAATCAGGTAAATTGTTGTTTCGGTCGCGAAATACTGCGTTTAAGTACATAGTTGTCATACAATTTTGTTTCTAGAAAAGCGTAAGGATTCTATTGGTAGCTTTTAATTTACTCTTGGACAGTAAAAAAATGCATATTATTTCTAAAATTTCAAGGTTAATATCTTTTTATGATTTTAATTAAATTTTATAATTTATACTTTGTTACGATAATTTGATGGTTTACTATCCATTTAGCATCACTATGTTATCAATTTGAACATGAGGCATCATGCCTATTAGCGAACGTTCTGGGACAACGTCTAAAGAATAAGTAAGGCTTGTGGATAACTATACTCACCCTCAGTCTAGGATCAACCACGGCATCAGGGTTATCCGCGGGCCCCATGGCGCAGGTGCCCACGGGATGGTAGATGGTGAGGGTGTGGTGCCGCGCCACGCACTCCAGGTGTCCATCTGAGAGGAGCTCGTGATGCGCGCAGCCTGGGGTTCTGTTCGGGTTCGGACGCGTGTTCAGCTTGCGGAGAGCTGGTTGCTCGGCCAGGGCTGCTACAAAACGGGCTCCTTCTATCTGGAATGTTTGTGCGCCATATTATGTTTGGAATTCGTCCTTTCGGCCGCGTACGGAACCGCAAGTTCGTAACCAGTTACGGTCGAAGATTTTTTATTCTTTGTACGAAACTAGCAAGGAAAATAATTCATCACACGTAACTGGTTACGTAGCGTTGGGTTCGTAGGCGGCCGGAGGGGAATTGTTCTCCTTTTGTGAATTAAGATTAATTAAATAAATAAATAAAAGTAAATGTACTGCCACTGGCTTCTACGTTCAACAGCGTACTCTATATTAAATTGTGCTATCAAACGTTTGTTTAATATGTCATATTATAGTACAATAAATAAAATAAATAAAAACAGCCTTTATTTTCCCATCCTTATAGAAATAATTCATAATTAAAAAAAAAATTGATCAACCTAGTGCATTCGTATGGTTAGTTACTACACCTATCTAATCTTACTTTAGGTACATACAAATATTCTTTGATGCTCACCAAAAATAGTACATAATAGAAAACACTATAAGATGTTCTTTATTTGGAATGAATGAATAGTATCGAAGCAATAACGTGCCAGCACGTTTTATGTGTTACACATACATATGTAGTCCCAAGATAACGCTACTGGGTTTCCAATAAGTATTACTAAAAAAATTACAAACTTCGAGTCTTGATATGGTGATCAAAAAACTTATTTGTGGGCCAATTTAATATAGAAATATTCAAATATTGACTTACCATAACTTTGACATCGTCCGGGTGACTATAGTAATTGGCATATATCCTCGGCGGCGAATATGGATTTGCATCCTTCAGCGTCAAGTATCCTTTACTTTTCGGTCTTAACAGTAATGGCACAACTGAAAACGAGGAGTCGAACAAAATATCTTCATAAAGTTCGGCATAGGTCTCATCCGTCAAACCGTTGGCGCGTTTGCCAAAAATCCCTCCATCCATATTGTCGGCTGTTGGAGCTATAAACAATTGAATATCAGGATAATCTTCCGTTGGATCCTGATATTTCGTGTTCACAAAAGCCATCGCTTCAGCCTCCATCATACTATACAGCGGCCCCGACTTATGTATAGAAAAATCGACTAAACTGCCAATGCTGAAAACGCTGTTTAAATTGAAGCAATAGTCAGTTCCGTTCTTGAACGGATTATCAAAGAGGAACGAGTTGCCGCCCATAGCGACGTGGTCTTGAAGATTTTGTCCAACACCAGGGAGATTCACTATTGGATGGATTCCTAGCTCTTTTAAATGCTCGGCGTCACCGATTCCTGATAACATTAGTAATTGAGGAGACTGAATCGCTCCGCTTGATAATATCACTTCTCTTCTAGCCTTGACGATCTTTTCGACGCCGTGTTTCACAAATTTCACTCCATAAGCTCTTTTATGTTCGTCAATAAGTATCTTTAATACCAAAGAATGCACACTTACGTGCAGATTAGGTCTTTTGGCTGCTGGTCTCAAGAACGCTTTAGCTGTACTGCACCGGAGCCCCTCACGCACTGTTGCATGGGATCGTGTAAATCCAGTTTGATACTCTCCATTCACATCCAAAACATTGTATCCAAGTTCCTGACCCGCTTCTATAATGTGCTTTGTTATTGGCTGCTCGTATCTAAAATTCTCGACTGTCAGCCGGCCTCCGGTAGAATGGTAAGGGCTGTCCTTGTATTCGGGGATGGCCATATCTTCAGATTTCAAGAAATATGGTAACACTTCTTTGTACGACCAGCCTGGATTCCCCATCGCTTCCCAGTTGTCGTAGTCCAGTTTATTTCCTCTAATATAAAGCATGGCGTTCAACGCACTGCTTCCTCCGAGTACCTTGCCGCGCGGCCACTTGCATCTTTTATCCACCATGCTTAAACAATACTCCTCACTTGGTTCAGTCACGAACTGCCAATCTATGGACGACGTTTGAAGAACTGGGAACATTACTGGTACTTCAGACAACACGTTTTCATCTTGTCCAGCTTCTATTAACAGTATATTCCACTCCGTGTGCTCTGATAGTCGATCGGCTAGAACGGAACCGGCTGAACCTCCTCCGACTATAACGAAATCATAGCAGTCGTACAGTTGTTCGAAGGGGTGGTCTCTCACGCGATGTTCTGCGTCTTCAATGTCCGGTCTGTACAGATGTATGGCCATGCGGAAGATGATCATAGCTCCCAGGCCAGGGAGCAGGCTGAACATAATCCTGGTATTGGAGACCAGGGGTTTAAGGGACGGCGCCCCGTTGCTCGACATGATGGTATTTTAATTTACACTGATATCAATTCACAAGTAACGTCGAAGAACAATTAAAATGACTGAGTGGGTATTGATTGCATTTCTGCAACGTTTTCATGACGTCACCGACTGCATAGAGTAGGATGTCGTCTTATATTTCACGTGCTACTTACGTTTAGTTTGATACCACGACGGCGTCAAACGAGCATACCTATGAAAAGCGGGGACGGTTGCCTAAATATTACCCTTTCGACTCCGTAAAGGGTAGGTAGATACCAAACTTTCAACACACCTCACTGACCACAAACAGAGCAAGCATTGATGTTATTATGTCTTCAGTCTTCTGTAAGGTGGAGGCAATTCCGCAGATGGGCTGTTCCGAATATTCATCAACGAGATTACATTCCGCTGTGCTTTAATCAAATCTCAATTTTCGCTTGATTACCTATCTGTAGAGTTTATTTATTTATAAGTTTATTAAGTACTATCGACAACACGGCTAACTGACCATCCGTGCACTTTATGTGCATTGTAAGAAGGTTCTATATAAATACAGAATGGACATTTACCTGTGTTCGCGTTTGTACGCCCGCCTATTTGTTGTTTTGGTCATGGGTGCCTACCCGACACAAAAAAATAAAAATAAACCTTGGTTTAAGTTTTGAATAAGCGCATTTAGACAATAAGTTATCTTATCAATTATGTAAATACTTATGTTATCATCTGTGTGCGCTCACCAGTTATGTTGCATGGTATTGTATAAATTCTCATGTAAGTGAATATGTTGTATTCTTATGAGAATAAAGATCTTTAAACCTATTAAGCTTAACGCCAAATGGCATTCCCTACCAGCTAACCATAGGGTTGATGGTATCCGAGCGATGCCGCATCCGTGAATAAAAGTGCCGATAATCATAACTTAAATCTGTGTTCAATATGTATCCTACTCTATGCCACTATAACTTTGCGCTTCCGTCAGCACCACACTGTCTCCTCTTACAATGCATTACTTCACTTCATTGTTCTGCCTGACCCTAAATGTGAATGAACCTGCATTTCAACGACTGCTAATGATACTCATAACACTTATACATATTTTTGTAGCGAGAGAATGCAAAATCATTAGTTATTGATCAAATGTGTAGACTATTTGGACAGCTTGACGCCAACGAACAGTTTTGTATATGTACAGTCAGCATCAAAAGTAGCTACGCAAACGAAGACGTCAAAAGTACCTACTCAAAAGTCTATTCAAAGGGAATAAGAACTTTTGACGTCTTCGATTGCGTAGTTACTTTTGATTCTGACTATACACCGTAGCATAACATTTTATACATATTTATTTTATTTTAATAATACATTCATCTATCTGTACTAATATTTTAAAGAGGTAGTTTGTAGTTGTAAGTTCGTTTGTAGGTAATCTCCGCATGCGGACTAGGATTTTTTTACGATGCCATTCGAACCAGTTTTTAAAGAGGAACAAATGTTTGTATGGGAGCAACTACAATTATGGAACATAAATGCCCAAAAATTTGAGACAAAGATTGACGTCGCTGGCGGCACTACAAAACGCTCTATACTGATGACGTACCCACGGATGACGTCACTTGTACAAAGTAGTTGTATCATTGTATGGAAAATCAGGTAAATTGTTGTTTCGGTAGCGAAATACTGGTTTAAGTACATGGTTGTCATACAATTTTATTTCTATAAAAGCGTAAGGATTCTATTGACAGCTTTAAATTTACTCTTGGACAATAAAAAAAATGCATCATTTTTCTAAACTTTCAAGGTTCACATCTTTTTATGATTTTAATTACATTTTATAATTTACACTTTATTACGATAGTTTGATGGTTTACTATCCATTAAACATCACTACGCTATCAAAGACAGTCCAAAGGATCCGATCGGATACGTCGACAGGCGAACGGAGCCTATCGGATACGTCGACAGGCGAACGGAGCCTATCGGATACGTCGACAGGCGAACGGAGCCTATCGGATACGACGACAGACGAACGGAGCCGATTGCGCGTCGCAGCATAGGTACTTTCGGCTACGATCCCGTGTCGCGAAAGACGCCCGCTGTCAAGCTGCTGTGCGCGGCTTGGTAATATAGACTTTACATTCAGTGTACATGACTTAATATCGTTTAAAGATTGTAAAATTCGTTCCGGTCCGATGCGATGCGGGCCGTTTGGCGGAAGTTATCATTTAAGCGTCCGCAGTAAGCTCGATTCTCCATACAAACATAGTTACGCTCTCATTTTAAAACTACGCGTTGGATTGTAACGAAACTTTGCATGTGCAATGACATGAGGTATATCTATGTTTGTAATTAGTTTATATAGCTTCAGATACCATAGTAAAAAAATAAAGCGAATTTTAAGTTTTTCATACAAAACTTGTTTTTGCTGTATTTCGTTTGTTTTATAAACTGGTACCATATAAACTAATTACAGACATAGACATACCTCACGTCATTGTATATGCAAAGTTTCGTCACAATCGAACTCGTAGTTTCATAGCGTAACTACGTTTGTATGGGAAGGTGAAATTCGGCCGAGCTTACTGCGGACTCTTAAACGACTTAACCGATTTGGATGAAAATTTGCACGAAGATAGTTTATAGCCTGGATTAAAATATATGATAGTTTTGTCATGCGATGTCAAGGAAGACCATTTTGGATCGCAAAAGCATTAGTATTATAAATGAGTATGAGTATGAGTATTGTTGCCATTGAAAAGTCCTTATGAATCGAAATATGTAAAACTAGTACCTACAATATTTCCCTATGATATCCTAGATAAACGAAGGAACGTTGACGATTTGTCCGTTAAAAATGTAATGTTATACGGAATGAGGTTTATATATAAATTTGCCGTCTGAAACTTAACTATAGGTATATACAGTGTGGAAAGTTAACTTGGGCCCTGGAGGGAAACTACCTTAAATCCTTGAGCTAGCTCATTTTACTTAAAGGAGACATTCCTTTATTTTGAAAAAGAAACAAAACTACATTCAAAGATTTTCTAAAACTCGCTTGCCTCGCCCGGGACTCGAACCAACTAAAATAAAAAAAAACACACACTCTATTTTATTATACTAATCGATAGTATTAATACTCAGGATAAAATTTCTCTAACAAACATTTGGTCTTAAAAATAAAAAAAATCGTTAAATCTAACATTAACTTTATTTTACTATCAATTTGTTACACTTAAATTATTTAACTGATAAATCGTTCGAATTTTAAAATAATTGTCCCGCATTGCAAACAAAGTCAAACGTTCCATTTTTAAACTTTTCCACTGAACGCCTCGGATCATGTAAGAAGGAAATGTGCATAGAGGTACTTATTACCACCATTAAACGATTTTCTTATCGAAGATTTCAACAAGATACTTAGCGATAAATTAGCAAGCGTGTACTTCATACGAAGTCTTTGAATATTAGAGAGATAACAGAATTGTTACGTGTCTTTTACTTGTTAAAAGTGAACAGTAACCAAATGTTTGTTAGAGAAATTTTATCCTGAGTATTAATACTATCGATTAGTATAATAAAATAGAGTGTGTGTTTTTTTTTATTTTAGTTGGTTCGAGTCCCGGGCGAGGCAAGCGAGTTTTAGAAAATCTTTGAATGCAGTTTTGCTTCTTTTTCAAAATAAAACTCAAGGATTTAAGGTAGTTTCCCTCCAGGGCCCGAGTTAACTTTCCACACTGTATATGAATATCGGCAGGCTAACATAAATATGACACCTGTTAGTTTTCCTATTGTTAGCGTTATATAGTTTATAATAATAATTATGATTTGTTACCTTGAAAGTGCATTATTAATTTAATATAAATATTTCCTTTACTGGCAACACTGACTTTCATCTGATTGGCTGCTTCCCCTGATTGGCTGAATAACCACCAATAGTATTTCGATTCCTACAGGTATCTCACTCACTCACTCACTCACTCACTCACTCACTCACTCACTGTTGACTAGTATGAAGAATGTTCATAAATATGGTTTTAGGTGATTCTTTCTATACCTACACTTATATCGCGAAGGGACTCGCTTTGGCAGGATAGCCGAGCTGTTAGCGTTATATAGTTTATAATAATTATTATGATTTGTTACCTTGAAAGTGCAATATTAATTTAATATAAATACTTCCTTTACTGGCAACACTGACTTTCATCTGATTGGCTGCTTCCCCCGATTGGCTGAATAACCACCAATCAGGGAACGCAGAGTGGATAAATGTTAAATGGTGGGGATAGTAACGAACGTCAGGGCGAGGAGTTAGACTTGGGGACATTCGCTGTCGGAAAGTCGAAGTGGTAACCTCTCCTCAAACTAGTTGACGAATGTGGTGAAAGATAGTGCGGCCAGAAATAATTAAAGGTGAGATGCACTTGTTTAACTAAATACGATAACTTTTATTGTCATGTGTATATTTATTTGAAAAATAAATGCGTCTAAATTAGCTTGGTGTTTCCCTTTCACTATCTACAAAGCATACTAAATTATACTAATTAAATGAAAGTAACACACACTTTATATTACAATTACATAACCTTTTATTTGAGGATAAACAACATATTATAATTAATTACAGACATAGACAAGACAACGGTCTACTGGTTACATTCATTATTTAACATCACACTACTTGTAAAGAGCTTCATAACGCGCAGGCACACAGAGCTACAATGACCAATTTTCCGCCCAAAGCCATAATGTTTTTTTTTCTTAAATTGTATTTGTCTACCACATGCCACTTATGGTTCAAGGAGGTTTTAACTCAGTTACGATGTTTGAAAATGTATTTATACTTAAACAAGCTTCTGTCAAAAATTTCATTTTCGGTACAAGCCTTTATTGCCGACTTTACTTTTCTGTATACCATCATCAGCTACTCATTGAGACAATTCAGCCCAAACTCAACGGGGTTACGTCGGTTAAGTACTGAATTCCCATGGCCATTTCTGTCTCCATCATCAGATCAGCTCGATGGTACCATAATATTGAATTGTCAACCAAACTATACTTATACACCGAATTTCAGCTCAATCGGTCACCGGGAAGTGGATCAAATTTAAGTTGCAAGATTTGATTACAGACAGACAGACAGACAGACATACAGACAACGGGACAGGTGAAACTAAATAAAAGCTAAACTATATAATTATAACGTAAAAACAAGAATAAAACATATTTAGCAGATTAATTTAAATAAATGTTAAAATGTAGTAATTAAATGTCTGTGCAAAATATGTTTGCCTCAATTTAAAAATATGTCGATTTAGTCAAATAGTTGATTCGTTCGTCGTTTCGTTGAAACGTTATGTTTGGCTAATTTGGCTATTAACTGACATTTGGTAGCCTTAAGTATTACGATTAAGTAGTATTCTTTCGTTTAAAATGTATTTTTTTCCTCGCAAATGTGATGAAAAACATGGTGCGCAACACGCACGGTAAGAATTTTCCTAAGTCGAGTCATCAAGCCCTCCGCCTTTGGCTTTCTATTAGCCTCTCGTTCGTAAAACATCTCTTACTGTACTTGTGGCACAATGTACTATTACGACACACTTGGCAATTTAATTTTATTCTCGCCACGGGCGGTAATAAAGAACGCCTCAGATTGCATATTTATGTGTACCTTTAATCAAGTTGCTCAACCACGGGACTCCGTACAAAATGAAATACTCTACGCATGTATATCATCACCAAAACTCATTTTGTATTAACAGTACTTTACAATATTAAACGGTTTGCCCTCTAGCCAATATTCTTTGATCAAGTCGCTGCCCTTCTCTCCTATCATGATGATGGGAGCGTTAGTGTTCCCGCTTACTACCAGCGGCATGATGCTGCCATCGATGACGCGCAGACCCTTCACTCCGTACACTCGGAGCTCGTCGTCCACCACTGCATCAGGATCCCAGTAAGGACCCATTTTAGCCGTCCCTACAGGATGATACACCGTTACTGTAAACTGCCTTATCATTCTCTCCCAGAACTCATCACTGTATCTTGGTATGTTCCTGCAAGCGGGAAAGATGTTCGGATTGAACTTAGATCCTAACTGTTGAAACGTCCTAGTTTGCGATAGAGCATATGCGATCTTCGTCCCTTCGACCAGTGTTTTGATATCCATTCCTTCCTCATCCGAGAAGTAATACGGATAAATTAATGGAGCATCATAAGGGTCTGCGCTGCGTAGCCGAATGCGACCTGTGCTCTTTGGTCTCAGTAACATAGGCATTATGGACCACGTCGGTTTGGTGATCGGTTCCAAAACTGCATTAAAAAATTGTTCTGACAATCCTTGAATCAACCTGAATTGTCTCCCACCATCCGAACCAGAAGTTCTAGTTATAAAGTGGAACTCAATATCAGGAAAGTCCTCACTTGCGTTTACATATTTAGTGTTCACAAAAGCTAGCCCCTCGACACCTCCCAAAGATGTCAAAGGTCCTTCTCCTGAAGCAGCATAATCCATCAACGTACTCAACGATTGGAGTTGAACATTAACTATATCTGAGTTTTTGGTAATCAAGAAGTCGAGACCGCCGAGTGCGGGGTGGTCTTGCAAGTTATAGCCGACTTTCAAATCTTGGATTACCGGTATTCGATATTTGCACAATTCCTCTTTTGGACCTATGCCGGAAAGCATCAACAACTGAGCCGAGTTTATTGATCCAGCTGACAGTATCACCTCCTTTCGAGCTCTAACACGATGAATTTTTTCGTTTTTAACGAATTCCACTCCGAACGCTGTTTTTGTTTTCGGGTCTATTAACAATTTAGTTACAAATGAGTTAATGGATATGTCGAGATTGGGACGGTTCTTAGCTGGTCTAAGGAAGGCTTTGGACGTAGAGCACCGACTGCCGCGTCGCGTCGTACCTTGAGCGATCATGAATCCTGTCTGTTTTTCACCGTTGATGTCTCTGTTCTCGTATCCTAAATCCCTTCCACCACTTAAGAAATAATCAACCACAGGGGTGTGGTAAGGAGCTTCACCAACTGTTAAGTACCCTCCTGTACCATGGTATCGAGTGTTTGCCAACGAAGGGTTCTGGTTGTCTTCTGATTTCTTAAAGTAGTACAGAACATCTTCGTAACCCCATCCCTTATTGCCCAAGGATTCCCATGTGTCGTAGTCTTTCTTGTTTCCTCTTAAATATAGCATGTAGTTTAGGACGGAACTGCCGCCAAGAACTTTCCCTCGTGGCCAACACAATCTGCCATCTCTCATTGCTGTAAATTAAAAACATAGTTAAAAACTGGATGACTACATGTAGTAGACTTGTTTCATTATTATGTTGCCTCAATGTGTTACTTTCATGCAAAGGGGAACCAATGCGTCACGAACACACACAATTTATGTTAACTACACCTACAAGATTAATTTTGAATGAGGGTACACTTACCTAAACAGTAGCTGCTATTAGGCTCAATAGTGTATTGCCAGTCTAATTCACTTTTTTGCAAATAACCAGCCATGAGAGGAATGTCTGATATTTCCGTCTCGTGCCCTCCAGCTTCGAGGAGCAGAATTTTCCATTTGCGAATTTCCGAAAGCCTATTTGCCAGCACGGCTCCTGGAAAACGAAACATAATGTGAAAAATCGGCTAAGTGTGTGTCGGGCCACGCGCAGTGTAGGGTTCCGTAGTTGCCTGTCTTTCTCAGTTACATCGACACGCGCGCGCCAACTAAATGGTTGCGTCGGCCGAATTTGTACGAAAGTTGGCCTTTCTAAGTACATTTTAAGTTGGTCGACTACTACTCGGTAACTAGTTAAGTATGCCTACTTAGCCGTGATAGTTTTCCTTTTAAATTAATTATATGTTCTACTGCCACGATTTTTTTCACATTCCCAGTAGCAGCCATTTAGCCGGCAGGGGGCGACGACGACGACACATGACTCGAACAAAAATTTGGGCTTTAAAGCCCTCGCAAACGATTCACTAATATGAAAACTCCTTTTAAGAAACCCATAATATTTTTGAACTAGCTATCCAATGATACCCCATGGGTTTAACGAGAAAAAAATACATCCCCACTTTAGGAGTAGGGGAGGTACCCGAAAAAATATTTTTTTTCAAGATTTTATTTTTTGATTTTATCGGCGTGATTGATTTATATACCCATGCCGAATTACAGTTTTCTAGTAGTAATGGTTCCTGAACTAAGCCGAACACGGACGGACAGACGGACGGACGGGCAGATGGACATGGCGAAACTATAAAGGTTCCTTGTTGACTACGGAACCCTAAAAATGACGACCTCCGTAGCCTAGTTGATAGTGGTGCCTACGATGCCGGAGGTCCCGGGGTCGAATCCTGGTATGGGCATTTATTTGTGTGATGAGCACGAATATTTGTTCCTGAGTCATGGATGTGATCTATTAATTCAAGTTTTTATTTATCATGTTTATCGTCGTCTAGTACCCATAGTACAAGCTTTGCTTAGTTTGGGACTAGGTCGATTTGTGTAAGTTTGTCCCCATAAATAATAATAATAATAATCATGTTTTCCTCCTTGACCATGGTCGTAGTAAGTGAAGCGATGTAGTAATATGGTTTTTTGAATATATCATTCCTGCTGAACCGTGTCCAAAAATTTACTGAAGAGAGACAACCACTTACCGGCAGAGCCGGCGCCCACTATGATGAAATCGTATTCCGCTTGGAGCTGGGACTCCTCAGTACATATCACTTCACCCTCGGGGTCCTTCTCGTCCCATTTGTGGAATTTGAAGTATGATATGGCCGCTAACAACATTGGGACGAAGCATGCCGACTGGAAAACAAATATGTGAGTTACATCATCAACCTGTATGTAAACGTCCGTCATTCGTGGTGTAGAATAAAATATCCCTACAAGGGATCTCTTCCAGCTAACCTTTGAGCAATTGAGAGGACGGTAGGTAGCACGAGATATGTTCGCCTTTGTACTTTAATCTATTGTGTGACATGTATATTCTTTAACCTGTTATTATGTACAATATTAGGCATAGCTATAGACAGAAGACTCTCGATAAATAAAACGCGGTCAAATCAGAGCTATGATACACACATATTAGGCATAGCTATAGACACAAGACTCGATAAATAAAACACGGTCAAATCAGACCATTCGTTTGGGAGCTACGATACACACATAATAATATTATATTATATTTACCTGTACAGCACTGCCAATCGACATACAGGCCAGGACATCGGGCCTGCCGATTATGCAGCTCATGGTGTCACCTGGGACGTAAAGTCTTATATAAACGTAACATTTGGCTTGTTTGTACAAGGCCTTCGGCAAGTTGGACTGATGGCTTGGTAAAGGTCGCGGGAGTCCGCTGGATACGGGTAACACAGGACATTGTGGTACTCCTTGGTAGTCTGTGTACAGGATTCTGTGGCCGTCGGGCTAGTATGGAAACGCTGAGGCCTGCTTATAAACACTCCAAAGCAACGCCATATGTTTGTGTTTGGGCGACTTCCGATGCGGGCACCGCGCCACCGAACGCCCCGCTTAGCCATTAACGTGCCTTTAGGGACCAATGACCTTATGACGTCATGTATGACGCACATAGCGTGGTGGGTTGTGTGTGCATCTTCAGTCGATGAACGTCAGTCGTTCAAAAATATTTATGTGACAAATTGTAATTTTTATAAAATAATGGGACTTACATATATTATATGCTTTCATTGGGAAGTGCTGATGAGGAAATAGTAATAAATCATTGCACTGTATTCCTAGACTATATTCACATATATTATAAACTATTCTCTAATAACTTACCTCAGTTCCAGCCAGTGAAAGATGAAAATTATTTGTACGTGATTCTAGTTTTTATTGTATTGGCCGCGTTTGCGTAATTTCTTGTGATTTTATTTCGTTGAAGTTATGAAATTAGGTAACACCTGCTTCAAAACTAGTGATATCAGTGGCATAGTTTAAGCAAAGTGAGGTCACGATTGTACACGCAATTTTTTGAAATATAAATAGAATAACACATAGGTGTGTTCGTGACACATACGAAATTACAAATAGAAAAGATACGTTGGTAAACGGACCCAGCGACTACCCAGGTCTGGTTTTCTGTCGACACATGATAATAAAAACAACCAACATCTCAAAAGACTCTCGCTAGATGGCTGGTTCAGATACAGAAGGAGGTACTCTTGGACACTGCGCGGATAGTCAGAAGGTTCCTGTCTCTGTAGCCCTAACCACCGCCGGTAGCTTTTAGGCCCCGCCTCGCTCGCCAGCTTTTCATAATGCGTTTATATTTTGTATTTTTATTTTACTTTTATATTACATTACAAACCATAAAAACAACAATGATTATAAAACTTGAAATATTGTTGAATATACAAACAAATGGAGAAAACAAGTATGCGCTTGCGCATACCCCTTCAAGTGGCAATCGCCGCATACCCGGCGGTTGTCATTATCCGTCAAGTGGCGCGGCCATTTTTGGCGAACTACCGTCAAGTGGCAGGGGCCATACGGGTGGTCATCACGAATTCGGTGCACGTTAGAAAAATGACCATTATTCAAAAAAACATTATGGATGGTTTATTATAAGCTTATATCGTTGGATTCAGCATAAAATGGCCTATAACCTTTATATAATAACGGAGGCCGTTCCATTTATGTGAAATGACTAGCTTTGATCAATTTTTGGATATCCTAATTTTTTCATTTTCTTGTATAAAATAAGTATAACTATGGAATAAAACAGTTAATTGTAGAAAATACAAGTTTATCTAAAAGTATATACATTTATTTACACTGTTACATATTTTTATTGTCTCTCGCCTTGGAATATTTTTACACGACGTGGTCAAAAATATCTCTGAGGAATTTCTAACGAAATTTCTATGAAAGTGTTGTCGCGACAGTTATTCACCATCTTTATCTATTCACGAACGCGTCTTGCAAGAAAGAACAAGCCAGGTATAGATTTAGCGGCTCATTTTTTGAATAAATACGTAACTATGCTATCGCCGGGTCCCCGGCGCTTGTCACTAGACGGGTTTTTGACATCGCCGGGTGGCCGTCGACCGCCACCTGACGGATACTTGTAGGGCCTGAGTGGATGCCCATACATTGGATTTGTTTTATATGGGCGCTGCACGCCCCGCTCTGAGCGGGGCGTCCACTCAGGCCTTACACTAATAGCAATTTGGCGGCTGCCACTTGAAGGGATACCGATATAGTGTGACAATTTATATTATTCAACTAGAAAAACGCGGACATTCATGAATTTTCATTTTAAATGTATTGTGTTACAATTCGTTTTCTTGGAGGGAACTTTACTGGTGACATGGTGATTGTAAATAAATTAAATATAGTATGTAACAAGTCAATAATTTTATATTATAGTACTACTTACATCTAATATTTACAATACAAACCTAGATCAATAAATAAAAGACAAAATTATGTGATGACTTCTTGCAAATGACGATTAAACAAATAATACTGGGTTAATTTGGTCCGATACTTTTCAATTTCAAAGAACACCAAATTCTCGAGAATTTGTAGGTATCGTCTTACTCCCTAGGGCCTCAGGAACACGCTGTTAAAATTATTTGGATCCCTCCCAGGGCATCGTTTACTTTCCGTTCAGAAATAACAATTCAGCATCGACGCATTTCATTTCACTCTACAATTTGTACCAATATCGGTATCAATGGTAGTATCGGGATATTCTTCGTTTAAGCCAAAACGCTTTGATCATATCACTGCCCTTCTCTCCTATCATGATGATGGGAGCGTTGGTGTTGCCACTCACCATTACAGGCATAATGCTACCGTCGATGACGCGCAGACCCTTCACTCCGTATACCCTCAGTTCATCGTCCACCACTGCCTCGGGGTCCCAGAAAGGTCCCATTTTAGCTGTCCCCACCGGATGGTACACCGTCGCTGTGAACTGTCTAATCATACACTCCCAGTACTTATCGCTGTACCGCTGCATCGCCCTGCAGGCTGGGAAAACATTCGGATTCAATACTGAGCCGAAGCGCTGAAACGCATTGGTCCTCGTTAGAGCAACAGCGATCTTCACTCCTTCGACTAGCGATTTAATATCAATTTCGTCTTTATCCGAAAAGTAATTCGGATAAATATATGGGTAGTCGTATGGGTTTGCGCTTCGTAGCTGAATGTGGCCCTTGCTCTTCGGCCGTAGTAACATAGGCATGATAGAAAAAACGTCCATATTGTTGATCGGTTTGAAAACCGCATCGTAAAACTTCTCCGTTAGCCCTTGTATCTTCTTCAACTGCGCGCCTCCGTCCGAACTTGTCGCTCCACTCACAAAATGGAATTCGATGTCTGGAAAATCATCCGTTGTGTTTGCATACTTGGTATTAACAAAAGCCAATCCTTCGACTCCTCCCAAGATGGTCAGAGGTCCAGTTCCTAAAACTGCGTATTCCATCATGGTGCTTACTGATTGTAATCGGTTTTCCACTATAGCTACGTCTCTGTTAATCATAAAGGTCAGCCCCCCAAGTGCCACGTGATCTTGCAGATTTTGTCCTACCTTCAAATCTTGTATGACCGGTATTCGGTGTTTAGTTAACTCTTCAGATGGACCTATACCCGATAACATTAACAATTGAGGCGAATTTATTGACCCAGCTGACAATGTGACCTCTTTCCGCGCTCTAATGCGATGAATCATTTTGTTTTTTACAAATTCTACACCAAAGGCTATTTTAGTTCTCGGATCTATTAAAACCTTTGTTACAAATGAGTTTATGGATATGTGGAGATTTGGACGGTTCTTAGCTGGTCTTAGAAACGCTTTGGACGTAGAACATCGACTGCCGCGTCTTGTTGTGCCCTGTGCGACCATGAATCCGGTCTGTTTTTCGCCGTTGATGTCCCTATTCACGTATCCCAATTCTACTCCTGCGTCAACGAAACTAGTAGCTAATGGTGTTCGATAAGGTGCCTCGGCGACAGTTAAATACCCTCCTTTGCTGTGGTAAGGAGTTTGCGCCAAGTAAGGGTTTTGGTTGTCTTCCGATTTCTTGAAGTAGTACAGAACGTCTTTGTAGCCCCATCCTTTGTTTCCCAAGGATTCCCAGGTGTCGTAGTCTTTCTTGTTTCCTCTTAGGTAAAGCATGTAGTTAAGGACGGAACTGCCGCCAAGAACTTTTCCACGGGGCCAGTTGCATCTGCCGTCTTTCATTGCTGCAAATGAAAACAAAATGTAAATTAATGTCTTTTTATTTGTATGACTAAGTGTTTTGAATGATCATAATTAAACTAATGTATAAAATAGTTGAAACGTTTCGCATGTAGACCTTTATAATTGATTTTTGCTATTCGGTATATTAACCAATTTACACAAATTGCTGGGGTAGACATATAAGTAGCGATAGGTGAGAGTATCATTGAACTAAATTTTGATTTAAATATATGAATAAGAAAAAAAAAGTTAAATAAATACTAATTCTAGGCGCGCTATAAATTATGCCTAAGAGCTACCCTGATTTAAGTCAAATATATACAAACCTAAACAGAAGCCGTTGTGAGGCTCGGTCTTGTACGCCCAGTCCAGCTGGCTGTGCTGCAGATACCCGGCCAAGAGAGGCACATCCGATATCTCCGTCTCATGGCCCCCGGCTTCTAGCAGCAGAACTTTCCAGCTGCCTATTTCTGATAGTCTGTTCGCCAATACAGCACCTGGAAGGTTAATGTTTGAATATTTATCGCTTGTAGTACAGTCAGCATCAAAAGTAGCTACGCAAACGGAGACTTCAAATCAAAAGTCTTTATTAAAAGGGAATAAGAACTTTTGACGCCTTCGTTTGCGTAGTTACTTTTGATGCTGACTGTACTTAATTATTTCGTGCAGTAAGCAACATTAATATTTTAAAAATAATTTTTTTAGTTACTTATAAGCAATATTAACTTTAAAACCCCAACCGGATGGAACTGTACATGCACGAAGTACTTTGTTTCCCGACAGTTAAATACTGCCATCATATATTATATTATGCTATATATCACGTTCCTGATATAGTAGTATAGACAGTATAGTCCCTAATATAGTTCCACCCAAATGTGTTTCTACTTTTTTTGTTGTTTACATACCCCAGGTCCGTTGCAACGAACTATTATCTACCATATTTTTCGGTACTTTTTTGTCGACATTAAATGTAATGCTATGCATAAAATCGAATACCAAAATAAAGAGAGAACAAATATAATATATACAACGTGTTCCCGCCAATTTCCGTTAATTGAAAGGGGGCATAGCTTAGGTCAAATAAAGGTAATTTCTCCAAGACACCAGTATCTTAACTCTTACTGTTAGCAAGATATCCAACATTTTAATTTAATCAGTTATGCAACTTTAACCAGTGTAAACGGTTTTTTGACGTGCATGTCATTTGAACATTATCACATTTGACACTAACTTTTCATTAACTCTTAAGACCCTTGTACAATAACCGTTAATGCTAAATTTAATTATTTTGTATGAAAATCGAAAAAAAAACATTTTTTTTTTTTTTATGAAAAACTAATTATGCTACTTTGTTTCGGTGAATGGACTTTGCAATATGCCGAAGTTCAAGGAAATTCAGAAAAACACCCTGTATATATTAGAAACAAACTCCATACTCGTCACTAATAAGCTACGTACCTACACGATATTTTTGGTTCTAGATTTGTCAAATTCAAATCATTGGACGAGTTGGCGACTGTAAACATCGCCAATTCAACAAGAGGCATTGGCAAGAGAAACTGCTAACAATGCTAAAGTCCTGCTTTCTTGATCTGAGGGTCGATCTGCCTCTGCTAAATAACCGTGGACATCAAATAACAACGCGTATCGCAAGGTAGTATCCTTGACCCACTGCCCTTCCTAGCTAATAAAATCTCCCCTTGCAGACGAATGCTCCGTAGTTGAATATGCCAACAGCCCTACATTATATTAAGAGGAAGTTAATTATGTTGTGTGATGAAATAACTTGATCACTCACCAGCAGAACCGGCGCCGACTATGATAAAGTCGTACTCGGGCAGCATGCGAGACTCCTCGACGTCCGCGGGCCTGCCCTCGGGGTCGGTCTGCTCGTACTGAAAGTACGCGATGGTCGCCACCAGCATTGGGACGAACCATGCCATCTGGAATGGTGGAAACAAATATTTTGTAATTTCGCGTCGTACCAGTCGAAGAAGTCGTTGTAAGTGTAAAAATATGCCCTACAACTTACTCATAAATATGTCCCATCGCTCGTACGTCAACGGATTGAGGTTGTGGTATAAATATTTATGAGAGGATTCAATCGATACAATATTTTTGCACTTGACTGTACATGGTCATAAAGTGGTCATTCCTGCCTGACGTGTGCGTAAAGTCCCACTTCCTGGCCACGGACATAAAATAGACATAAAATTTTGTACTCACCGAGGGCGGTAATGAAGAGAGCTTCAGATTGGATATTTATCGCTATATATGTACAATGTGTATTGCTTATACTTGATGAAACGAAATGTGCGGATACTAGACAAAAAAATATCGATAAAAAAAATAAAAATAAAAATTATAGGCTAAAAAAAAAAGAAAAAAAAGCCTACAAAAAAAAAAAAAAGCCAAAAAAGTGCAAAAAAGTCTTTTTTGCACTTTTTTGCCTTTTTTTTTTTTTTTTTTTTTTTTTATCGATTTTTTTTTGTCTAGTATCCGCACATTTCGTTTGATCAAGTATAAGCAATACACATTGTATATATATTTGCTATATTTATATACCTACCTGCAATCTAGTGGAATACCTGCGATCTGACACATTCTTTGTTTTACCGCCCTAGGTGAGTAGCTGCCCCCGCGGCTAAGCCCTTGCGCATTGCTAAGAAAGCAGACAAATCCGCGGGGTACAATATCCATCCAGAAACCTACTCGTGTCATGTTCATCCAGAAAGTCCATTATATGCACAGGTGGAAGAATTTTTGAAATTGGTTTATTGGTCCCCTACATACAAAGCTATAATCACAGACTATCCTCTTTATAGTATTGGTACAGGTCTTTGACCCAGTGGCACTGTAGATTCGTGTTCCTTTGGCTTGACGGAGAGAAAGTAGGTGAGTTGCAGCGCTTCTTTTCAATAATACTCGTAAAAGCATGCCATAAAGGAAGGATCTTCTTTAAATTGGTCTCAAAATCTGTTTTTTTTTTTATACAACGACGGTGGCAAATAAGCTTACGGCCCGCCTGATGGTAAGCTGACACCGCAGCCTATAGACGCATGCAACTCCAAAGGAGTAACATGGGCGTTGCCGACCCTTGATGTTTGAGGATTCGCCGTGTTGACAGCTGAAGGAACAAATTCCCTCGCTCTTAACACAACGCATCCTCGGGAGCTCTGGCGACCTTGCTCACCTCCAGGAACACAACACTTCTACAGAGCAAGTAGTAGTGTTATTATGGCTGTGGTCTTCTGCAAGGCGGAGGTACTTCCCCAGTTGGGCTGCTCCACATTCGAGCGAGATGACATTTCGCTGTGCCCTACCTCACCAATAATATATGTTTCATAATATTTGAAACATTCTACTAAGCATAAGGTATTGCAGCTCGGTTTGTGGTGGTGTGGTAGCTGATCTCTTCCGATAAGCAAGTACTCTACTTGATCAGCTACCTCCATTTCGCTCGAGCAATTATATAATCAGACACCTTTTGCTAATATATCCAAGCCATGGGTGTGATGGGTGGTTCCTACCCGATCACCATAGATTGATCAAGGTGTAATTTAGTTTGTCTCATGAAAAAATATGAGAACTTGGAAGAACTTGTAGAAAGCGAGGTAGTTACCTGCATACCTGCTGATATGGCGGTGCCAGCGATGGCGTCCGCCGCCGCCGTCATCAGGGAACTCATGGCGTCTCCTGTAATGAGGAAAAAAGTAATTATTATCATGTAGATGGTTATGATGCCTTGTCCTATCGGTCCGCTACTACATGGCAAATAGCTTCATCAAGATCATAAGTCTCTCCTTCCGAAAACGTGGGTTCAAGAACGAACTATTTTGGCTCAGTGATCCAAAAAGGGTGTTGGCCTCCGAAACGAGAGCACGCCAATTATCCCGGTCCTGCGCCGCTTCCTGGGTTCAAGAACGTCATGTAAAATCAAACTTCGTTGACATGTAAACGTAGACGTACAGCCATCAGCCATAGCGCCTCCCACTGAACGTAAGCGTCTATGTTACGCTATAACACAATCCTTCCTTCAATCACTGCCAGTCTGCCTTAATATCATCAGCCCAGCTGTTCACGGCACCGTTACAGGGATTCCCTCCCATGAACGCTCTGGCATGAACGCCGCTGGAATGAGTTCTCTGCCAAGGTTTCCCCGACTTGCTATGTACAGTATGGGAGCTGTTCTTCAAGAAAGGAATATGCAGGTTTAGGGTCCTTTACATGCGAATCCCCTGGAATTGCCGGTGTAGCCAATGGCATTGGTAACCGCTTACTATCAGGTGGGTGGTATTACGCTTGTTTGCCACCGACGTGGTATAAATCAACGGGCTAGGCTAGCCAAAACCTCAGGCAAACTATAGGACTGAATAATAAAAAGACATAAAAGGCAAACAGCGATCTAATTTCTGATTTGTAATCAATTCCATGAACGACACAGTCATAGAAGCGTGTAAAAGAAATAGTTCACTAATTGGTTTGAATTAATTGACATATTTGTCGTGGCATTGTTGGTTTAATGTTTACTAGCTCCGCTTCGCACACGTAGAACCTAGGTGAAGACACGGCATAAAAAATAGACCATATCCATACTGCTTAAAGAATTGTTGAAGTCAGATAGTTACACCCTATAGACGAACTTCAATTCACATACAATAGAGTATGGACTAGCTGCGGCCGCGTATTACAGATAACCCAGGCAGAGCCACGAGATAAATATATAGCCTGTGTCCATCCCGAAGGCTTGGAAGGGATTTTTGAAATCGGCCATCGAGCAGCCCCCCTATTCTCTAACTTGTTTTAAGCTCACCTCAACGCTCACCCACCAATATATCTTGACAACGCGATCCGTAGTAACTAAGCGTAGGTACAGGTCTAGTTTCGTGACGGGTGACCGGCGGGGTGAGCGGCATTAGCGCGTAGCGAATATTTAACAGCCCAGGTGAGATCAAACGCCCACCTTAAGACGCTGAACACTATTACAAGAACAGATGAAACATGTACAAAGGCGAGCTTATCCCTGAGAGGGATGTTCCTGAGTCATGGACTTTTTCTATGTATTTAAGTATTTATTTAAGTATACAGGGTGAAATGGTATTCACCGTTCAAATTTTGGGAGGTGATTCGGTGGGTCATCTCGATCAAAATTGGATAATAAGTTGTATCCAAATCGTAAAAAAAAAACAGCTGTTCCATACATTATCACTTATTATCCAATTTTGATCGAGATGACCCAATAATAAATGTAATATTGTCCCGAAATATTTATTTATTTAATTACTTAATATTGGACTTTATTGTCGATTCAGTTTACCAATTTTTTTTTAAAGAGAGGGTCTCGAGTTCTGCAACTCAGAGCCCACTAGTTTTAACTTTCCTTTCTTATGTTTTAATAGTTCACCCTGTCAGTCTATGATATACATACATATAACAGTTAAATTGAATAGCTAGATTCACCAAAGCGGCCTTAATAGCCTCGACGTGACGATTTTGCATTCGGCACAGCCTTATCCATCTATGTAAACGATTTTCGATCTTATTCCATCGACGTAAGTACCTGGTACTTATTATTGACGGTTGGACATAACGGTTACGGTTAGGCTCTACGAATTTATAAAAATAAACTGTGGGTTACGTGGAATTCGATGGTTAACGTGCTGTAACTTACATATCTGTGATAAATGATTATATTAGAAAGAAAGAAAGAAAGAAAAACCATTTATTCTATAAAACACACATAACAGGACAGGATTAATAATAATACATTAACCTAGACCAATACTAGCGTAAAGCCTGCTCTACACACTGGGCCAACGTTGGCGCGTGACCAGAAGGCAGCATTGCGTTGGAGGGAGAGGGCTATAACTCGATCTCTTTCGTTTACATAGCTGCATCCTGCTCACGCGCCAACGTTGGCCCAATGTGTACAGCCGGCATAAGAGGCACACAGAGGCGTGCACACCGCACAAGTTCAGCAATACGTGCGATAAAGAAAAGGCTGCGACTCGGCATGTGTTGCTATTTTGCAAAGTATGCAAATTGCAACGCTGTTATTCTGCCACAGCCTATGAGTCTAAATAGAAATCAAATTGATCGAAAAACTTACATAATAACAGACTTATATATTACAGGTGAAGAAATGGATTTCATCATATATATTTGAAAATTGTGCAACGCCTGATCACCCTTCTCAATTTTATATTGGCAACTTTTTACTAAGTGAAATATAAAGTCTTAATCAGTTGAAGTATACTTACCTATTTTTTGAATTGAATTTGTTATTTCAATTATACATACGATTCAAAGATTTATTTAGCCGAAAAATAAAAGGAAATATTACTATTTATATTATTTATTAACGGTGTGGTAAGAAACATTTTAAATAAATCGTACTAAATTCGCTTAACGTTCGTGTAAATAATTTCAAGAATGCCTGCCGTTTAGTGCTCTGTCTCTGTAATACAAGCTTATAAACCTTGGCGTCAATTCAGTGTGCAATGAACACGAGTACAGGTATTGCTATTCCGATAAAAAACGTGCAGGTCTATTAGCGATTATGAGATGCACCTATTTGCGTATTTTTGCATGCGTTTAATGCGGCACCCACGATGCCTAGTAAGTAGTAACTAATTGTAAGCATAGGTAGAGGTCTATACAATACAATACAAATACTCTTTATTGCACACCTCACACAAACAAAGCAGTTGAAAAGAGAAACAATACAATAACATGTAGGTAGAGGTAGACAACAGGCGGTCTTATCGCTGAAGAGCGATCTCTTCCAGACAACCTTTGGGTATCGGAGAAAGAGATAAAACTAGATTATGTAGTAGGTGGTGCAGAGATTATAATAAGCCTTAAATCAAAATAATTATATTAATACACGTACATAAATAGCTCTATATATAAACATACATACACAATCATACGTATATACAAATAACACAAATAAAAATATATAATACATAAACAGTCAGCCAATAATAATAATAGTAAGACAATCAGGGTTAGGGGAGAGACAAATAATGTTCTTTAAGAAGAGATTTGAAGTTACCGATAGATTTAGCTTGTCTTATATCAAGAGGGAGAGAGTTCCACAGTCGAATAGCCTTAAAAGTGAACGAACTACTGTAAAATTTCGAAGATGACGAAGGCACAGTTAACCACAGTTAAACAGAAGCGAAATAATGTGAGAGTTACGACGATAACGGATAGGGAGCCACTTGAGTTTGGAACGGAAACTAGAAACGTGGTCATATTTGCGTAACCCAAATATGAATCGAATGCAGACATTTTGGACGCTCAAGCTTATTAAGCTGCTCCTCAGAAAGGTCGAGATAGTATACATCAGCGTAATCAAGAATAGGAAGAAGTAAAGTTTGAGCAAGCGCAATTTTAGTTGCAGTAGGCAGAAAATTACGAAGCCGCCTGAGAGACCCCACTGCAGCAAATATCTTCCTGCTCACTTCACTCACTTGAGGCACCCAAGACAAAGAGCGATCCATAATGATCCCAAGATTTTTCACTTGCATCGAAAAATCAATCTGAATCCCATCAAAAAGTATTGGAGGGAGATTTACAAAATCAACTCTAGAAATCAGATTGTTGCTGCCAATAATAATGACTTGGGTCTTCGCTGGGTTCACACTCAGACCATATCGTTGACTCCATTTCAGAATGCGTACCAAGTCATCATTAGTTCTTTCTATGGCAGAAGGGAGATCACCAAGTACGGACTGTGTATAAATCTGAAGATCATCGGCATAAAGGTGATAATGAGAGGAGATATCATGTGTGATGGAGTTGATGAAGATAGAAAATAAGAGAGGTCGAGACGCGTCTAGTGTCGTGACGCGTGATCGGAGGGCTGGATCATATCTGGCACAGCGGATCAGCATTGCCATACAACGTGGCAATGCTGCCAGCCTTCTTCTGGGCACGCTGCCCTCAGAAGGAGATTCGGCCATTATTTTTATTTATAATTATATTTAACCCAGTTTCTAATTTAGTGTTTAGTTTTCTACTTTAAGGTTTATTTTTAGTTTATATACCTACTCTTTTTATTATTAAGAAAGTTCTCATAACATGTAAGTAGTTAGTACCTACCTATATCATTCATAATACAATTTATTCGATATCAAAGTTTTCATGTCAAAAACAATAAGTTTATTTAACAGCTTACCATCATCCTTTCATCAGCGTTATTACAACCGGGAATAACTTATTCCCGGTTGTGCCCTGAAGCCCGAGGTCCGCTCTGACTGACGTACCGGAAGGCGCGGCGTGGGTAGGGCCCCGACAAGGTGGACTTGATGACCTGGTAAAGGTTGCGAGAGTCCGCTGGATGCGGGTGGCGCAGGGCCGGTCGCTTTGGCACTCTTTGGGGGAGGCCTATGTCCAGCAGTGGACTTTCTTTCTTTCGGCTGATATGATGATGATGATGATGACTAGTATAAGTGCCCTTGTGGCCTAATATTTGTAGAATATTTTTATTTTGGTACCTAATACCTATCGCTTGTATCTATCGATAATACCGACAGACAGTTGATAGGTATCTCATTAGCTCTTGCATCTATCGTCTACTAACTATCGACGACCACTTATAGTTTTACTTTTTTTGGATGCAATTGATGTGATAGAATCGTGACTGAGCGATTGAGTAACATGTGTAGTGCAGAATTTTGTGTAGAAAGTTCATCAACGGTTTGCGCCCAACTTTGCGGGTAAGCGTCCAGAATGCTAAGAGGTTCCGGTGAAAATCGATTATGTAACGCTATTAAATTATGCCAGTCACATGTGGCATACGAATCAGTCGAATTAAGTGGGAAATAATTACGTGTCAAATCTTCTAGAACGGTGTCTATGTACTTGTACTACAACGTCCGTTGATCATATTTGATTTAAGAGCATTTTAATAGTGTTTTTGCCTGAATGCTCAGAAGGGCCATGTTTTTGAAAATGAAATTTAAACGGCTTAACTTTGACATTGTGGTATCGTTGGTCATAAACTCATAATGCTGGGAGTCACATAGGCTATATTATTTGAAAAAAAAAGCAGTAGTGTTTTTTGAAGAATCTTTTGATATCACTTGTTATAATATTCCTCTTATTATAAGTCCCTGGGCGACCGAGCCTTCGAAATTCGGAGAAAACGAATTTTCCCGGACAGGAGACCCAGCTAGATCGACTTTTCGCCCCCGCTAACCCGTAGGTATATTCCAAATTTCATTGAAATAGTTAGAGCCTTTTTTATATACAAATATAGCTCGTTTAATAGTACCTATAGGATAGTTCATTAAAAGTTACAAAAATAATTGGTAATGAAATATGTAAATTCACGTACGTACGAATTTTTTAATAATGTTCTTAACGTAACTCGTAACAGATTTATTATTTGGAATGCATTGTAGAGTGAAGGGTTAAAGTTCATGCCAGTTCGTGACGGCTTTAGGCGTTTAAGCAAATTGCAATTGTGCAAAGTGCACACTTCGTAACGACACCAGACCCTGTATCATGGTCGGCCTTATCACGCGATAAGTGACAAGATAGAGGCGTCATCTCGTTCTATCAAACGGTGTCAGCCAGTGACGGGCGCTCTATCCTGTCACTTATCGTGTGATAAGGCCGACCATAATCGGTGAAAATGTCGTGTCAGATACTTCTGAGCGTCATGTCGTGTCAGATATTGTTAATTGGACATTGTCAAAGTCAATTATCGAGGTTTGAAGCGATGCTATCGTTTGTGAGAAGTGGGTTTACCCTTCTTTAGCCGACAAACGTTTCATCGAATGAATGTTTCGCCGAATTTTCATTTCATCGAAAACGTTTTTTTTTTTTCAGGAACAACTTATCAGGATTGTTAGAAAACAAACCTAACCTAATGGATTCTACACAATTACCTTTTAGCATTCGTTGAAACGTTTGTCGGTAAAATGAGGGGATCCCGTTAGAAGTGGCACTGAAAATGTATTTCACATGAAATACATTTTCAGTGCCACTTCTAGGGGTAGGCAGAGTACATACTCTGCCTACCCCTTTTGGAATATAAACTTGGTATGTTCATGTACGTGTCCATATAGCAGTATTGGAATGTAAACCAATAAGAATAATATGGAATCAGACCGAATTAATGTTCTGCCACCAATCGACTTTTCATATCACAACCAGGTCTTGACCATCAGTTTAATTGGTAGATCAGTGATCTTGGCTGCGAAACTGACGGTTCTGGGGATTTGTGAGCACGAGTATTTATATTGGAGTGTTGAGAGTTTCCTATGTATTTACCGCCGTCTAGCATTCATAATGACATCCTTATTGAAGTTAAGTATTGTGGGACTAAATAGATTTCGGTAAGATTTTTCAGGTGGGCCGTAAGCTTGTTTGCCACCGATGTGGTATAAAAAAAAAAATTTCACCTAATTTATAACATACTAGCTTCCGCCCGCGACTTCGTTTGCGTGGACCCGGGATAAAACCTAGGCTTTAAACTATCTTCATGCAAAATTTCATCCAAATCGGTTGAGTGTTTAAGCGTGATTGAGTAATAAACATCCAAACATCTAAGCATCCAAACTTTCGCAATTATATTATTAGTAGGATTCACAGCGTCAATTTATAATACCTTAATCCAATAATGGGCTAGTATTGTAATTGTTAAGTTGCAAATTCTACGTTGTTAAATAAATTCTACAAAAATTGTTAAAATTAGTCGATATTATGTGACATAAACAAAGTATGTCAAATAAAAGCCATCGATGCTTTCAAACCAATGCAATGCAGACCATACTGGAACCTACCTTAATTTTCTATGCTTTCACATGTAACAAGCGTCCACGGGAAAACATCGGAAACTGATTCACCGGTCCAATTTCACTTCCAATTTGTTATTTAGTCTTCTATTAATAACAAAACACTTTCGCCGGTTCGGTCTTCCCTTCGCGACAATTTAAGTACCTATTTAAAACTTCTGTACAAAGTAACTCATAGATACAGCTTAACAGAGATGCACACGTGATTCACGGCCTTGGTCAGAGGATAAATACTATGATCTGAACGCAAACGCAATGTCGACGCGCTTTACCGTCGCGGTATGTAACGGGCACTTTCTTCGGCGGGACTCGAGCGACTCGTTCGCTTAGGCCGTTGGACTGAGGATAATGGTGGGGAATGTTCGGATAGTGACAGGTGTTTTGGAGGTTTTACGGGGACGAATGTGAATTAAATTGACGGGTGATTTAATGCTGTTTGATCGCATGCGGTTTGTCGGGAACAGGAAAGTGACGTCACGATTTTTTATGGCTAAACGCATCTCAGCGTATTTAAAAATCTTGAAAATAGCAAAGATGAGAGAAGGCGTTATGTTTTCCGAGTATTTTGTAAGCTGTCGGTCTGTCAAACCAATGTTTATCCAAAGCAATAGTTTGGGATAATTGCAAACAGTCTTATTGTTTGTACAATTAATGCAAACGGTTCACTCGGAAACAATTATCGGGCTCAGTCGACCGTGGGGCTGGCTCATCCATGAAATGCCAGTATTTACCCGCCTTGTACCATCAGTGACAGCTTTCTGACCATTAGTGGGCTCTAATGCAACGATATACGGTCTAATATTGGTCAGTATTGCCGTTGCCGTAAGCAATGTAAAAAGTATCATTAAAATTATATATTTTTAAAAATAGCTTTTGCTACTGATCTCTTAAAATTCATAATGAATTGCTAGACTCTTCTATGTGATAAGTCTATGAAAAGTGAATTGAAAGATAAGTAAGTAGGTACTATAATTAATAAGTAATATTAAATTGTTAATAATTAGTAAAAGTGAATGTTTTGAAGATAAGAATATCTTAACGACCATCAAACTGATGAATGATACGGTGCCTTCGTTTGAATTTAAAATAGTAACGAAGCCATTTTTTTCTTTTATTGCGTGTGTAGAAAACCCCGTTTTCAGCCGGCGATTTGTCGATATAGTACAATGTTTTGACGACTGGTTAGCCTAGAAGGTAGTGAGGCTGCCTAGGAAGCTGAAGATCCTGGGTTAGATCCCCGGTAAGGACAAGATCCTGGGTTAGATCCCGGGTAAGGACAAGATCCTGGGTTAGATCCTGGGTTAGATCCCGGGTAAGGACAAGATCCTGGGTTAGATCCCGGGTAAGGACAAGATCCTGGGTTAGATCCCGGGTAAGGACAAGATCCTGGGTTAGATCCCGGGTAAGGACAAGATCCTGGGTTAGATCCCGGGTAAGGACAAGATCCTGGGTTAGATCCCGGGTAAGGACAAGATCCTGGGTTAGATCCCGGATAAGGACAAGATCCTGGGTTAGATCCCGGGTAAGGAGAAATGGTTGTGTGATGATGATGAATATTTGTTTCTGAGTCTTGGGTGTTTTATATCTATTAAATATATGGTCGTCTAGTACCTTACTGAGCAGAAGCCTTATTGAGCTTACTATGGGCTGGTTCGATTTGAGTAAGATTGTCTCGTAATAATTATTTACTTAATTTAATGTATTAAAATTATTTAGAGTATGACAGAATTCTAATTATCAGAGATAATAAGTAAGGTCGTATAAAATTACTTAAATGTAAAATAGGAAAATTAAAAATAAGGTAAATGTCCCAGTGCCCGGCACTGGTCTAATACCTACTACTTTTAATATTATGTCGAAACAATAGAGGTGAACAATAGGTGTCAACTATTAGGCATTAAGATTTCAAGCGTATCATACGTGACCAGAGGTCAAGCTAGTGCTGTAGCGAAGTCGGTTAGCTTTGTGAATGTGGTCTGTTGTCGCGACGGAAAGTGAAATGATGCGCGCCTGGCTGCGTTTCCAGCACGGCTATCACAAGACCCGATTTTTCTTGCACTATCCGTCTCTCTCTCTTATAAGAAAAGTTAGAAAGAGAGGTATAGTGGGAGAAAAAATCGAGACAGCTCGCGCGCCGTCTTGTGATAGCCGTGCTGGCGCTTAGTCACTGCATCGCGACGTCATCGTCAGGGTAACGGTGTTCCGTTGTGACACAATTTCAACGTGACGGCATACTTTGACATCGTATGAGAAAAAGTGCATACCTATAATGATCGTTGTTGCTATTTGACGTTATACGCATTATAAAAAAGAAAAGTACGGTATTGTACGTACGTGTATAATATTGTAGTTCAGGTAGGTACAATATCGAAAGAGCGAAACGTATAAGTGTGCCATGCATGAACCCCTTTCTTTTGCTGTAACGCACACAGCAAAATATGTATGTATAAGTTATTGTTGTATACTTTTCATTTCTTGTACCGAATTGTCTGTGTCTACCCACGCTGCGCAGGCCGGTAAAGGAGGTTGTCCTTTGCCGTGTCTCTTGAGTGATCGAATCCGTCAAAAATGGTAATTTATCTCCAACTCATCCATTCCCAACTCCTAAATGTAACGTTCGGTATTAAAAACCGTGCATAAGAGTGCGCCTGACAGTCAACATGCCTATAATTCTGCGCCTGCGCTGCGCCCTGCCGCCCTTCGGGGAAAGCGCGATTTCCCCAGCTGATAGTAACGTAGAAAGTTCATAAAAACGATTTCTATGAAAACCAATTAGACGTTATACAACTGCATCGGTGCACGCCGACTGAACAAAAAGTTGACGAAATTACGGACCTCTTACTATCTTTTGTGTTTTGAGTCGTCATGTTATCTTGATGTGTAACATTAAATGTGTGCGTGCCAGTAATCTAAATAATGTATATTATTATAGCAAAACCTACACACGCGCGTAGAGATACCGTTATTATGCATAAATATGAAATGCATTCGACTAACTGATGTAACATTTACAGCGCTATGAATTTTGCAGGCTTGACGGTTAATCGTTCGAACTGCATATGTCAACAACTTTGCGTACTGTTACGCATCCGGTTTTCGTGTTGTGGCCATGACTCGTACAGTTCGTAGTAAAATTACTAAACATCATGTTGTGTCGAAGAAATGATAATGAGGACACAGAACAATTTCGAAATGACTTAATTCCGAAACAATAACTATTCCGTTTCAACATTCCGAACGCCATTTTCCGGTTAACGGAAATTTGAATGCAAATAATTTAATGGAACATATAAATACCTAAGTTAGGTTAGCTTAATATTTTATACTGAAAAATCAAAAGTTCCTTCTGCGGAAAACGGTTTTCGGAATTATGAAATTCTGAAAAAATGTGCTAAACATAGTTAAACTTATGAAATTCATATTGACGATAAATGTACTTTCGCTCCCAAAGCCATAACATACCTTCGGACAAGTAGGTTGTACTCGGATCTTGACAGCTGTCTATGAACATAAACAAACAGTATTTATAGCAACAAGATGAAGTCCGCGGTACAGAAAGGAAATCAAATCGGAAGCGAACTAAATTATTAATTATTAGTACGCTATTTCAGAACCTGTTCGTTTTCGCACATTTTTCGTATTTCAATATGTTTTGGGCGTTCGTTCTTGAGTCATAGAGTTACAGAGTTACAAAAACAAATGTCTTCTATCCTATGGTCTATAGTTGCGTGTTTCTATTAATTAGTCTCATAGAAACAACATGCTTCTTCTCCTTATCGCGTGATATACGCTACGTTCGTACGTACGTTATACGGTTCGTTTTAGTTTTTGTTGTTTTGTCTGCTTTAAAGTTAGCTCGGCACGTGTGGAACGGAACGCGTAAAACACATTGAAATTTGATTGGGATCGGAAGCGATAAGCACAAATGCACCACAAGCAGTATCAGTATGAATGTCGACTGTTAGTTTCCTTTACAAGTAAAAGAGAAAGTGGCAGGATAGAGCGTCGACCGACGATTAGTAGGACTGGTCCTATCGGGAAGTCCAGCTGTTTTCTCGGTATTTTCTTGAGGGTTCGCTGCCCTTGCCCATGTTATAGTCTAGTATACATAGATTAGATTAGATTAGATTATTTATTTCATGATAAAAAATTACATTAAAGATTTGCATACATGTCAAAACAATAAGAATTTTTATCACGATCGTCAAAAACAGAGAATAATTAATATATAATATTAAGACAATGTCAACAAATGTAAGAACATACTAACAAGGAAATAGAAAAAACAAACCAAAAATAAAATATGTAATACAAATATATCAACCTCTAGGTATCGTCATAGTTACGTCTAAGAGCTAGCACGATCGACACAAGTCTACTTCAAATAGTTAAATAAGAGAGGTTTTTTCATAGTTAACTTCTACTCTTGTTTTTACTATTATAATTTTTAACAGCAGAAACTACTTACGACTTATATATGATCCCATTTTGTGACTACATAGTTACCGTTGTAGAGATTATAATAGGAAAAATAGACAGCATTAGTTTACTATGAAAAACTTCTACTCGCTCTATTTTCAGCCTAGATATCGCTGATCCCATTGTGTCCACGAAGTTCCATGTTATTCTAGCATGCCGTAGAATGGGAACCAAACTGGGTAGAGTATTCTGGGGACTCTACATAGGCAGTCGATGATATGGGATATTCTTTTTGTGGTACAGGCAAGTGTAAAAATACGGGTCATACAACTTACTCATAAATATGATTATGAATATGATTACATCGATACATAATTTAAATATCTTGGAGCTTAGCCGTGATACTGGTGGATTCGGCTTTAGTATATAGACCTGAAAAGGGAATAGGTATGATGACTAAGATTTTTTTATGATGCCATTCGAACCAGTTTTTGGAGAGGAACAAATGTTTTGTATGGGGAGCAACTACAATTAAAGAACATAAATACCCAAAAAGTTGAGACAAAGATTGACCTCGCTGGCGGCAGCGCAAAACGCTTCATACTGATAGACACACAGGTATGACGTCACAACTGACATTTGTACTAATCGTTGTATGGAAAATCAGGCAGGATGGTCGGCAGTCCTCAACTGTGCGCTTCTCCAGAAACTTCCTCCCTCGCACAACTAAACTATGGAACGGATTGCCGCCTGCGGTATTTCCGGACCGATACGACCTTCAAACCTTCAAGAAAAGAGCGTACTCTCGTCTTAAAGGCCGGCAACGCACTCACAACACCTCTGGTGTTGCAGGTGTCCGTGGGCGGCGGTAATCGCTTACCATCAGTTGATCCGTCTGCTCGTTTGCCTCCTATAACATAAAAAAAGGTAAATTGTTGTTTCGGTCGCGAAATACTGCGTTTAAGTACATAGTTGTCATACATTGTTTCTATAAAAGCGTAAGGGTTCTATATACAGGATGTTAACGGGGTCATGATCCGGAATGACAAAAAGCGAATAAGATGATCATACTGAACAACCTTTCCCATGGGACCAACCACGAAATCGCAAAAAAAAAGAGCCAATTAAGAGTTAACTGTGAGTTAACTGCGATTTAATTGAGAGTTAATGTATGGAATACCTGGTTTTTTTTTGCGATTTCGTGGTTGGTCCCATGGGAAAGGTTGTTCAGTATGATCATCTTATTCGCTTTTTGTCATTCCGGATCATGACCCCGTTAACATCCTGTATAAATGCGTATTTTTTTCTAAACTTTCATGGTTCATATCTTTTTATGATTTTAATTATATTTTATCATTTATACATTAACGATAATTTGATGGTTTACTATCATTAGAATCACTACGTTATCAATTTGAACATGAGGCATCATAAGTGTTTTCGAAACGGCTGCAATAGGCATTAATTTCATGCCTATTGCAGCCGTTTCGAAAACACTAAATATAGAAGGTCGAATGCCGTCTCCATATGACCTACTTAGTTTATTTTTCAGCTTGACACACATTAACACTATCATTATTCTGGTAAAGAAGTGGGAGTCCGCTGGATGCGGGTGGCGCAGGACCGCTCATTCTGACACCCCTTGTGGGAGGCCTACGACCAGCAGTGGGCGGCTTTATGATGACGGTTAACGGGATGTTTGTTTGTCTGCAGGTGGCTGTTTCGGGTCCACGACGAAGAAGACCATCGTGGGCGGCTGGGGGTGGGCCTGGTGGCTCGTCACCGATGTGCAGCGCATATCGCTTGAGGTACCTAGTTACCTACCTATTGTATTGGTTCTAGTTCTAACTTCCAAGATGACTAAGAAATATGCCGCAAGATGGCTGGCACTTTTAGACGCCGAGTAACTACCAAATATTTCAATTTCATGGCACAAGTTCAATTCAAAATCACATGCCAAATGATACTTTCTGATAATTATTTTAATGGGGAGGATACGTTGTCTGAATTAGATATAAGTACCTCACCAGTTACCCGTTCTTATTCGCATCCGGAAGTGAAAAGAAATCCGGAACGAAAAAGTCAATAAATTAAGAAGAGGTGATAGGTACTTAGTTTCATTATTTGAAGATAATTAAGGATAAATACCTATAATCTATGTTATATACTTTAAGACAGATTTGGGAAACTAACTAGTAGGTTACTTTTTCCACTTGGGGTCATCTATGTGACGTAAGGTTGTATGTTAGTAAATTAGTATGTAGAGCCCGGACTAGCCAGGTTTTAATTTAATTAATTTAATAATTCTAAAAAATAAGTATGCATGCATAAAATGTGAAATATTTTGGTGAGGTAGGGCACAGCGAAATGTCATCCCGCTCGAATTTGGAGCAGCCCAACTGGGGAAGTACCTCCGCCTTGCAGAAGACCACAGCCATAATAACACAACTAGGTACTTGCTCTGTAGTAGTGTTGTGTTCCTGGAGGTGAGCAAGGTCGCCAGAGCTCCCGGGGATGCGTTGTGTTGAGAGCGAGGGAATTCGTTCCTTCAGCTGTCAACACGGCGAATCCTCAAACATATCAAGGGTCGGCAACGCCCATGTTACTCCTTTGGAGTTGCATGTGTTGCAGGCTGCGGTGTCCGCTTACCATCAAGCGGGCCGTACGCTTGTTTGCCACCGTCGTTGTATATTTAAAAAAAAAGATGAGGGAATATCCAGAACTACACATCCGACTTCATAAATTCAAGAGTGTACAGAATGGATCTCATATTTGTAATACTCGGGCGGAGCCGCGCGGGCAGCTAGTTTAATATATAAATATCATTTATTTTTCCACAGGTCATGACCCTCAACCCGATGTGCGAATACGTGGAGACCGCCCAGGGCGTCCCCCTGACAGTCACCGGCGTCGCCCAGTGCAAGATCATGAACGAGGACGAACTCCTCACCACTGCCTGCGAGCAGTTCCTGGGGAAGAACGTCAAGGAGATCAAGATGACCATTCTGCAGACGCTGGAGGGCCATCTGAGAGCTATACTCGGTAAGTGCTCAAAGCATTTTATGAGTTTCTTGGAGTTGATAAAAGCGCCACCTAGCGGCGAGTAGTGGTATTACGGAAACAACACTACGGCTAGCTGGCGTGTAGGCGTAGCTTAGGTTGTTTGACTTGGCTGCTCATAGATGTCGCAGCATGTCCTCAGTTTGTTGGAGTAACAGAGGAATCTTTAAGAGTTTAACAATGATTTTAACAAATTACCATTTATATTTGTTTTATACATTATGCATTGTGAAAAAATAATCACATGATTTAGGAAACATCTTAGTGATTACGACATAAAATTGCGAATGTCTTAGTGGCCGTGACACAGAACTTTCGCTAGTTTCGTGTCCATTTTCGCTTTTTATGACCCTGTTGGTTAACAATGTCGCCTTGCCACCTACTTACCACGGGCTCTCATTTACTGCTCCTATTATATCGTTGGCCGTAGTTTTTAATGTACCAGTACTATTACACTGTGGTACACGTGTTTGAGTTATCGGTGGTAATTAATAATTAAAAGAGTTTATTTAATTAAACTGCGTCGTAATTCGATGTCTTAATTTTATATAAATACTTTGAATTTGCAATTAAATAAATACGTTAGAACTAAAAAATATGATACTACTAGCGCCATCTAGTTTTGGTTTCGGGAATTATGATAAGTGAATATTTACTGAAATTATTTCTACAACTAGAAAATGTTATGTCAAAATGGTATATCTGTAGGTGCCTAAAACCATAAATTACTGAATTATAAATAGTGTTTTAGTAGATGGCGCTATGTGAGCGAAGTCACAGTTTCATCTCTAATGGCCGGTTCCAATAATCAATCCACCGATAGTTTTCCTTACCAACCGTTACATTTTGACAGATTTCCCGTAGAAAATGTGTCAAAATGTAGGTAACTGTTGGTAAGGAGAACTATCGGTGATTGATTATTGGAACCGGCCATAAGAGAATTTGCAATCTTTATACATATCACTTACAGTGTGTATGGTAGGAGAACATTAATCATTGAACGTGATACGAGATCCCACATTGGGCTTCATACGTAACCTGTATACCGGTATACCGGTGGGTCAAGTGACAATATCTTGACCATATCTACGGCCATGTTCCCGTGTCAAGGTCTCAGGGACAACGACTCGATTATATCACACAGACGTGATTGATAATTACTGTTATAGGACATTTAGGTACCTACTCAGGTAAAAGAAAGCTTTGATAATATCATAGGACATTCATTATTCACCTAGGTCAATAAAACAAAGAATGTCGCGGATAATCCTTGCTACACGTGCGGAAAATCCCGTTCCTGCACAGCAATCATAGGACGACGCGCGAGCCGTGTCGCCGTCTCTTTCTAGTTAGAACGCTTAGTAAGAGACGGATAGCCTATGCCGCCGCGACCCAGCTTTCGGGCCGTGCTGTGATAGCCGTGCTGGTGCCGGGAGATGTACATTTGTACTCACCACGGGCTGTAATAAAGAAAGCCGCAGATCGCATATTTACCAAAAATCTGCGTCATCTGCCTGCGGTCTGAGAAATTAATTGTGTTACCGCCCTTGGTGAGTAGGTAATGTGCCTACTATTACAACGATATTAGAAAAGGCCAAAATTAGTGCAAAAAGGCGTAGTAGGTAGTTTTTTTCCATAGTGTAAGCGTTTACGTAAAACATTCCATTCTGCGAGTATGCCCGTGTTCAAGGTATTGGTTACAATGGGTCTCTATGGTCCTCATTAGATGCCTTTATCTATTATTAGCGCATTTGCTATACGGCAACGATCGCATAATTGACCCATTGTAGATCCCATAAGGAACTCGGAACTAGAACCTAATATAGCAAATGGATCGCGGACTATACCTACTACTTCCGCTCAAATTATATAATATAGTAGAACAAAATTGAGATGAAATTCCTTTCTAAATTATCATTAGGTAATTATACTCTTTTTTTTCTGTATACATAATTAGAATCCTATGTTCACAATTTCACTTTTAGATGCCCGTCGCCTAACCTATCTACCTAAATCTAAATATATTTATTAAAATTGACAGCTCGATAAATCACACTTCTACCCATTAATTCATCATTTTTTTACCTATAACGGTTAATTGCAAAAAAAAATTAGGGACATAGTTAAAAGCCAATGCTTTAACTTTAAACTATGTACAATATTTTTTGTAATCCACCCATAAGTGCAAAACCATAATTTGTAGTGTACTTTACAAACAAAATAGAAGTGGCTTATTGTTGGAAAACAGATTGCCATGAAGCAGAAACATCAAAAAAAAAACTTTACAAACGAAATCGGTTTCAATCAAATGTGATCTTGATCTGTCTTGATGGCATTTCATATTGACTGGCAGTAGGTCAGGCCGGGCAATCGACGAGGAAGCTATCAGCTATCCGCTCAACTGCGAACGCAATCAGTTTTTTGCTTTAGATACGACTTGCTAAGTATGTTTTTTTAACGATCAAAAGCACAATGAAAAATTACCTAACAGATTCCTATGTTATAATACAAAATAAATTGTTCTACAACTATGCACCTACCTAATTGCTGTATTTTACGACCAAAACAGCACTTTACTTACATATTTGTCCATACAACAGTTAGTACGGGGCTTTTCGTTGTGACTTGACATTTAGCTGTTAATTAGCACGGGCCTTTTTAATCGCTAGCAATGTCTTACTCTCATTTTTAACCTCCGACGCAACAGGGTGTTATAAGTCTAACGTGTCTGTGTATCTGTCTGTGGTATCGTAACGGATGGACCGATTTGAATGCGGTTTTTTTATTCGAAAGTTGATGTGATCCCGAGTGTTCTGAGCCATGATTCATGAAAATCTGTCCTGGGGACCGATTTTTGACTTTCGAGCGCTCGACTCTTTCACTCGAAAACTGACTAAAATTATGAACTGCTATTTTGAAATAGCGATAGAAAATTTAAAAACGAGTGGTATTGACCACTCGTATTAAATTCTATTGGTAGAAAGTAAGTGCCTGCCATTTTGACACTACAAACGTATTTACTTTTATTTGATTTTCGAGCGCTCGAAAGTCAAAAATCGGTCCCCAGCCGTTTTTAGATATTGTTGTTTGTGTCATAGAGAGACATGATATTCTCTAGAACATGTTCCGAATTACATCACGATGGTCTATCTAGCCTATTCTTAGTTAAAAAAGGGAACTACACAGCCTATGCTAGAGATTTGGTAACAAGCAGATCCCGTGTTCCCATAGAATGCAACCGAGATGATATAAAATGAGTGGTGTTCCTTACAAATACAAATCGTTTTTTTGCTGAATACAGTTTAAGGATGGTGTACAATATTATCAAGTTCGGTGTAACCAGCCTGCATGCAGGCGTGCAAATTATAATGTCAAAATACAGTTAAAAATGTCAATAAATTAAGTATACTCTAAGTGCCTCCATGTTCCTCAGACCTTAACACACTAACTTCTCTACCCAATCTCATTGTCTAATTACTTTATCTTTTCCCGCAAACCCGCTAGTTTGTCCTACTATTCACGAAACGTTTCCAGCACGTCTTTTGAGCACATCTAGTATATTTTGATCTCTACATGAATGAATTTACTTAACCCTTTATTTTGCATAAAATAGCTATTTACAGCAAAGTTCTTGGGCTTTGTGAATAACAATGCGTCATCCGGAGGAGCTGACTTTACATTGACGAAGTTAGCTCCCACATTTGCATGGTAATTCGGAGGACGGCTGGACGCTGTGCTAGTTGGGGCTTTTCGGATTCATGAATATCTAATTCTGAATACCGCTAAGTTGGTCGATCTGACTTGTATGTTTTTATTCAATAATTGAACAAGCGAGAAAACCGAACGAAGTTCTCCGTGTCAGCTTGGGCAAAAATTCTTTCGTATGATGTCCGGCTGTTTTCCTCTAATGGTCGCGTTTTTCAACCGATTCTCGTAAATTTTGTGATCCGGTTCAATAATTGTGTAGGTACTTAGAGATTTTTTTTTCGATTTAGTTTCTCGAAATGAAATAATTTACTTAAAAAAAAAAGTTTTAACCGACTTCAATTTAGTACTCCGCCAAGCCACGAGGACATTTCCACATTTCTTTTACAATTTACCACATGATCCCTCTATTGCCGGTCAGAGTGCCACTAATACAAATAACACGAAAAAAAAAATATAAATAATTTGTTTCGTTAAGAAAGTATTACTATCACATTCCGTAGATTCCAGTTCACTTGTTTGTTAGGTCGTGTAGACAGCATGACCAAAATCATTTCATACATACATACATTCACGCTTTTATTCTCAAAAGGGGTGGGCCAGAGCACATGAAACTTATGTTCCAGCGCCACTTTTAGCATATTTATACGATATACATACTTATCTAGATAAATAAATTTATGAGGGGGTCAAAAGTGGCTCCAAATGGTTCGTGTAATTAATTACACACGGTGCGGCTCGCCAGTTCTGTTTCTTGAACTTGGCTTGACACGCTCCCGCGTGTCTAGATACTTAAATATATAGAAAATGTCCATGACTCAGGAACAAATATTCGTGCTCATCACACAAATAAATGCCACTACCAACTAGGCTACAGAGGTCGTCAAAACCTCTGTATGACCTAAGTATTTAAAGGTTACCTTATCAAAACATTATGCAATCTATACAATTTACGTTTGCCATGCGTTCCGACTTGGGTCGCGACGTCGCACAGTGTCACAATGTAACAAAAGTTAGACAAAAGCGCACCAAATTACGCCTGCGCGTAAACGCGTTACTAGTTTTGCGCTTGACATTATTAAAACCAGCGGTATGTGTTGTGATCAATCACCAATGTCACGGGCGTCGTAAATATTTCGGCGTTGTCACATGTCACGACACTCACGACTCCGGAACCGGAAGGAACGTCCTTCCGAGTGCGCGGCATGCTGGTACCTGCCAACCTTTCCAGCGGGGTAGTCTCTAACGCGTTCGCCGACAGTCTAATTTAGCTTGATTAAAGGAACGGGTAAGTTTGTTGTTAGATATAATGGGAGGTTTATAATACGAGGCAAATACGGGGCAGTGATCTTTGGGCGGAATTTGTATAGAAGGGCAGACAAGGGTAGAGATTTACCCGACTTTTTATTATGATACCCATAAACAATGATGTAATATAAAAAAGAGGTACTTAGATAGGTTATAAGCACTCCAAAAGTGACACACTAAAACTCAGCCAATTGTACGACCTTTGCCTCAATGTCGCGTCGTCAATGGACGTCTCAGCGGTGGCCATTTTTAAACACGGAATTTCATATAGACTAATATCTACTTCTTTTTTTTATTACATCATTGCCCACAAATGCTACTTTATGAGCAGTTATGCCGCTATTTCATTTCATTTCATTTATTTCTTGATAATATATTGTATTTTACATGTCAACTTAAATAATAATGATTTACATTTTGTTTCTAAAATAATGTTAATGTCAAAAAAAAAAAAGAAAAAAAAATATATATATATATATATATAATCATGCGATATTTTTCATGGTACATACTTATTCTAGTAGTCTCATTTTTCATTTTGTCTTTTGTCAGTCAACGCTATCCGACAAACTCATCGATGCTATAATATGCCCGGTCAATTAAAAGCGTTTTCAGTTTATTTTTAAATAATCTATCGTTATCCAATTCAGATATGTCTTGTGGGAGCGAATTGACACCAATATACTACACAACAACAAATTAAGCTCCACGTTCTACTTAATTTCAGGAACTGGAGACACTTTATTCTTCCTGGACCTCCAATTTAAACTGTCAACATCTATAAAAGTATTCTCTGACGTGAGATGTCACTAAAGTTTCGCTAGCTAGTTCAGATATTCGCTTTCGCGAAATTCTAAAGGGTCCGTCGGCAGTTACAGCTTCGGGGCGTGTCTAAGACAAAAGAGATCGCAAAGGCTAATGCTGAATTGCTGACACAGCTACACCTATTTAAAAAGGGCTGTCCGATTATCTGACCCTGTATCATAGTAAAAGTAATTATCACGCGATAAGTGACAAGATAGAGCGTCCGTCACTGGCTGACACCGTTCGATAGAACGAGACGACGCTATTGGGTCTGATTAGTAATCAAAACATTAGTATGGCTAATAAAACTATTAATAAGCATTAAGCCATCCATTTACAGGATTAAGTCCATTCTATGAGAAAGTGAGAAAAAACGACTTAGGTATGTATCTCTATATCGAACTCAGAAAACCGGTTAATTTCGTCCAATCTGCTAAAAAAATATTTTCCCATAAACCGTTTTAAATACCGGTTACTGAAACCATTAACGCTATCATTGCGTTTTGGGGTCTATGACCGAAACCGGTTTGAAAAATACCGGTATTAATCAGAGATCGGTCCCTGATGGCTATGTAGTTATGAGCTTATGAGAGTGTGTAGGTTTGGATGACAGATAAAGAATACTAGCTTCCGCCCGCGACTTGGTCTGTGGTAGTTGTTGTTCCAATAAAAAATGTAGGTCTTGATGATTGATTTAATTGAATTATAAAAGAATGAGTACATATGTTTGAAGATTAATCAGCTTTAAAAGGACGCAAGTAACGTGCGTGCGCGTCAGAGTTCTATGAGGTCTAGTCGCTGGCCGCTGTCCGCCGAGCGGTGGGGATCGGTTCCGATGAATCCCGAACATGCCCCCGGGCGTTGAAAGGGTTGTCTTTCAACTCTTCGACTTCAATAGCTGGCAACGGGCAGATACGATTGAAACCTCGGCGTATCACTCCTCTTGTGGTGTTAATATCTGCGACTCTGGCGATTCCGTCAGTTCCTGGATAGATTTCGGTGATGCGGCCCAATCGCCATTTCATTGGCGGAAGTCCTTCTTCCTTAATGAGTACTAGTGCTCCCCTTTGTAGTGTCTGACCTTTTGAAGTGCGCCATTTGGTGCGTTGTTGAAGTTCAGCGATGTATTCTTTGTGCCACCTGGCCCAAAAGTGTTGGCGCAGCTGTTCTAGTCTTTCAAAACGTGTGAGCCGGTTTTGGTTGATATCGACTAGCGTTGGCGTTGGCAAAGCTGTCATCGGTCGTCCTACCAAGAAGTGCCCTGGGGAAAGTGCTGTCATGTCATGTGGGTCAGTCGAGAGTGGTGTTAGGGGACGTGAGTTTAAGATAGCTTCTATTTGGACCAAAACAGTATAAAGATCCTCAAAAACCAAGTGAGCATTCCCTAACACGCGATGCAAATGGGATTTGATGCATTTAATGTTGGCTTCCCATAAGCCGGCCATGTGCGCGGCATATGCTGGTATGAACTTAAAATCAATGTGTTCATTTGACATTTCGGTAATCATTGAACTTGCGTTATCATTGAGGAACTTAAAAAGTTCGTTTCGTGCACCCACGAACTGGGTTCCGTTATCCGAGAACAATGTCGTAGGCTTAGAACGCCTAGCAATGAAGCGACGCAACGTTGCAAGGAAAGAATCTTTACATAATGAGCTTACCAGCTCGAGGTGAACGCATTTAGTGGTGAAACAGATAAATATAACGATGTAGACCTTTTCTGTCCTCCCGCGTAATCCATTCCTGTCGTCTGAAATGGGTACCCAGGATGAAGGCGCTGCTCAGGTAAGTTGCCCATCATCGGACGAGCTGTTTGTGCGTTTAGACGAAAGCAGCGTTGGCAGCTGTGTACAATTGATCGAGATAGGTTACGACCACCGATAGGCCAAAATTCTTCTCTAATTGAAGACAGAAGCAATTGAGGTCCCGAGTGCATTAAGCGCAAATGCTCGAAGCGAAATATTAGTTTAGTTAAAATATGTTTAGACATAAGGAGAAGTGGATGCTTCTTTTCGAACGTGAAGTTACCGTTTTTGATTCTACCTCCGACTCTAATGGAACCCTTGTGGTCAACAAAGGGGCTTAATGACAGCAATTTGTTTTTAGGAGGTAATGCCTTCCCTTTGATCAAAATATCATACTCTTCAAATGATTCCCTTTGCGACAATTTCACTAAATAATTGAGCGCCGATTGTTTTTCAGATAGAGAGAGAGGACCTTGAGTTTTAGTTTTGTTTTGGCAGTTAGCAATGAAACGTAGTACATATGCCATTGTATTTTTAATTCTACTGAGGTTTGAGAAACGTGAGAATGGAAACAACTCATTTTGATCAGTAGAGGCAGTTGCTACGTTCGTTCGCACTTCAGGTAGTTCTGATTGGCTTTGATCAAAGACTTTGTTAGGCCACAAGTGTTCATGTTCTAGCAAGAACTTTGGTCCATTGAACCAAAATTCCAGTTTATCACACTGAGCACAATTGATGCCCCTACTCAAAAGATCAGCAGGGTTGCTTGCCGTAGGAACATGTCGCCAGAACCATGACTTGGTAATTTCTTGGATGTCCGCTACCCTATTTTTGACGAATGGCTTTAACTTATTAGGTGGCGTTTTGAGCCAACCTAAAACGACAGACGAATCTGTCCAAAGAAAACAACTGTCGACACGTAAACGAGTGGTTTGCAGGACCTTTTCCAAGAGCCTAGCAGCAACTAGTGCTCCGCAAAGTTCAAGACGCGGGATCGTTACAGCCTTGATAGGTGCTACACGCGCTTTGGAACACAAGAGACGAACTCGTGAATTGCCACATGATTCGGACCTAACGTAGACACAGGCACCGTAAGCATCCTTAGAGGAATCACAAAATGCATGCATTTGTATGCTGATTGGATTCGCGCACACAACGTGTCGTGGTATTTTGAGCGTTTGCAAGTCACTTAAATTGGTAACGAATTTGAGCCATGATTTGACAATGTCTGAGGGCAGCGGACTGTCCCAATCCAGTTTGTGCAACCAAAGTTTTTGCAAAATGATTTTCCCGACAATAACGAAAATGCTGAGTAGACCGAGTGGATCAAAGATTTGGGAAATGGTGGATAAGATCGCTCTCTTTGTGAGATCTGGATTGGGATCAGTCTTAATGTCAAATTGTAGCACATCGTCTGACGGCGACCATTTCAGGCCCAAAGTCTTGGACTGTTCGTGCTCACTTAAATCAACGATTGCCGAACTAATGAAGCTATTCGAACCATCGCTGCAAGTTGGTAAATTTGATCGAAATTTTCTTAAATTAAAGCAACCCGATGAAAGTTCTTTAGAAATCAGACCACGAAGTTCCAATAGACTCTCAGCTGTTTCTTGCCCCGTCAATAAATCGTCAACATAACAATCGTCACTAATGGCCTTGCGCACCGCTTCGTTGTCACATTCGTCCGCGATTTGCTTAAGGCACCGAACGGACAAGAACGGCGCCGAGGCTGTGCCATATGTAACAGTTTTCAATGTGTAGGTCTGAAGGGGCTTTGAGGGGTCGTCTCGCCAAATTATTTGTTGAAGATGACGTTGATTTTCATGAATGAGCACCTGTCTGTACATCTTTTCGATGTCACCTGCCATCACAAATCGATGTTGCCGAAATCGCAAGAGGATGGAGAACAAGTCGCTTTGTACCGTCGGCCCTACCATCTGAAGGTCGTTCAAGGACAGGCCGGAGCTAGTAGGAGCGCTTCCATTAAACACGACTCTTAACTTAGTCGTGGTACTATCACGCAACACAAAATGATGCGGCAAAAAATATGAATTTTCATGAGGGTTGTTTATGTCACTTAAAGCCATGTGACCTAATGACAAATATTCATTCATGAAATCAACGTACATTTCCTTTATTGCAGGCCGATTCGTCAACCGCCGTTCTAATGCTAGAAAACACGACTTTGCGCGTTCGAATGAAAGGCCAAGTTCAGTCTCATCGTTTTTTAAAGGAATTCCTACTGAGAATCTACCGTCTTCTTTACGTGACATGTTTTGTTTAAAGTGTTGTTCGCACAACTCTTCCTCGGTAGTATACGCATTCTCCTTAATGGTTGGAACCTCCTCAATTTCCCAGAACTTGGCTAATTGATCTTGAATTTCATGAAATTTTGTGAAATTGCATGAAATCTTGTTTGAAGTTGGCCGCCCGGTGCGCCCGGAGACTATGTATCCGAATTTAGTTTCTTGCAGCACTGGACTATCTTTGCCTAATGATATTTTGTTTGCGCATATTAGGTCCCAAAATATGTCTGCGCCAAGTAGTATGTCGTAACTTGACGGATTAAAGTATTCTGGGTCTGCAAGCTTAATGCCAGTTGGAATATTTAATGTGCTCACATTAAAGACTTCATTATGAGTTGAAGTTATGTTTGGCAACACTAAAAACGTAATGTCTGTATTGAATGAATTGATTTCGGACTGTATTATAGCATTGCATCGTTTGTTCACTGTCGAAACCTGGTTATTAATGCCTGCGACTTTGGATGTTGTATTCTGGTGTGGTAGACCTAATGTTTCAAGAAGCGATTCTGTCATGAAGGAGGCCTGACTGCCCGAGTCTAGAATGGCCCTAACTTCATGAGGTCTGTTATGTACGTCCAAAATTCGGACTAATGCTGTAGCAAGCAGAATCTGACATGATTGTTTGTTTGTCGCTGACATGTTCCTGATAATGTCATGCGCGGAACTTGAGGCAGGCTGGACTGCCGCAGGCGCAGCGGACACGAGCAGAGCCGATTTGCTCGGTGCTGCCGTGTTCGTTGTCGCACTGCTATAGTTACAGTCCCTATGCAACAAAGTGTTGTGTTTGGTGCCGCATTGCCGGCATGGACCCAGTCTACAAACGCGCAAATAATGACCTGCTCTGAGACAATTGCTGCATAATTTCATTTGCCCTACGAATTGTTCCCTAGCATCAATGCTCATTTGTGCGAATTGATGGCATAAGTATAGTGGATGCTCAGCCTTACAAAGAGGACATTTGTATTTCTTGTAAGCAGGCTGCACGACTGTAGCTAAGCCACGAACATGTCTATAAGCAGGCTTCGACAATGACTCATTTTTGTTGTTTGTGTTATTACTTAGTTCGATAGTCTCTAACACATCTGCCCTATTTTTAAGGAATTTTGTGAATATTTGTAATGTAAGTTTTTGGTGTGTAACCTTGTGCTCCTCCCATTCACGAAGTGTGCGAGCATCCAATTTTGAGGATACAATGTATATAATTAAGGTATCCCAACTCTCTACTGGTTCGCCTAGAATTTGTAACGCACTTATATTTTTGTTGCATTAATCTAAAACTTTACGTATAGATGAAGCGGATTCCTTTTTTATCGCCTCTTCATCAAAAATTGCCTTAACATGATTTTGAACTAATAACCTTGTATTGTTAAACCGATCGCATAAAGACTGCCACGCTAAAGTATAGTTGGACGCAGAGAACTCTAAAGCGCGAATGATTTGAGCAGCGCCCCCTTCCAGGGAAGCCCGTAAATAATGGAACTTTTGTATGTCTCCTATGTTTTTGTTTGAATGGATAAGAGACGTGAAAACATCACGGAATTCAAGCCAGCCCTCGTAGTCACCACTGTATTTAGGTATTTGGATAGTAGGTAACTTAACACTGGTAACAGTCGTAGCGAATTTAGGTGCCTGTTTCACCGACACAATGTCGTCATTCTCGCTGGCCGAAGAGTAGTACGTTTCAGAAGCATTATGAGTACGTTTACTTGACCTCTTAGTACTTCTGTATGCATTACATACCTCTTGGGCCCTAGCCAGTGTAGCAAAATATTTAGATTCAAATTCTGACCTTTGTGTCGCATGTACCTGGGCGTCGTCTTCCGAGACGACCAAACACTCGATGCTAGTCTGAACTTCCTCGAACTCCGTAAACATCGCTTCAATGTTAGTCATACGTAGCTTTAATTCCAAAATGTCAATTTCACTGCAACATACAACATCTCTAAAAGTATCTACGTACGTTTGAAATTTGGTCAAACGACCTTTGTAAGTTCCCCGTTTTTTCACAAGATCGTCCATGATATGTACAAACAGTTAAATATTCAATAAAATGTTTTTAGAACAATGACAATAAATATTAGCAATTATTTACTACCGCTACTATTTATAGTAGTAAGTAAATACTTCAATTATATTTATAATACCAATAAATACGGAATTAGAATAGCTATTTCTCGTATAAACAATGATATTCTATTTGTCTTAATTCGCACCAGTCGAATTAAACAAACCAATACATATAATACAATTTAATAATTAAAAGGATCGTACCCATTTGCATTTCAATATTTACGATTGAAAGAAAAGGCGAAATCAAGACAAAACACGATAATAATGTAAGAATTATTCCAGCATAAAGTGGTTCATTAATATATCGAAAAAAACGGGTATATATTAAACACGGCTAACACAGTAAAATAGGTACTCGCTGCCTTTTGTCTCCGTTATCACTATCGCTATGCAGCGCCCGGCTGCTTGCTACTTGTTGTTGATCATTAGATGCGTAATTATTATTTAAAGATTTTAACTTGAAATATTATAGAAATACGCTGATCCTTAATGCGGTTTATTGTTGGATTCGCTAAAGGGGGGTGTAAGCTGCACATTCATATGCAAAATGATTATAAAAAGGCAGTAGTTTGGGCACAAAGTTAAAGGGCAAACATAATGGATCGGACTCACTCTGACCGCTCGCTCGCTTATAATTCTTGTTGTTTATTGCTTGTAGTCACTAGTTCACAATGTCAATTCACCGATTCTGGACTTCCATAAAGAGATCCTCTTCTTTAATGTATTAATGCTGCTGCAGAAGATCCTGGTTAGGTCCCAAATCCTTAGGCATGACATCCGGTTCCGTAGGACCAATTTTATGGTAGTTGTTGTTCCAATAAAAAATGTAGGTCTTGATGATTGATTTAATTGAATTATAAAAGAATGAGTACATATGTTTGAAGATTAATCAGCTTTAAAAGGACGCAAGTAACGTGCGTGCGCGTCAGAGTTCTATGAGGTCTAGTCGCTGGCCGCTGTCCGCCGAGCGGTGGGGATCGGTTCCGATGAATCCCGAACAGTCTGCGTGGACCCGAGATAAAAACTATCCTATATTTTAATCCAGGCTATAAAATATTTTCTTGCAAAATTTCATCCAAATCAGTTAAAAAGCCGTTTAAGCGTGATTGAGTGACAAACATCTAAACATGTAAACATCCAAACTTTCGAATTTGGGTCATTTGTCAGTCAGTAAAACAAAAATCGTCTTTTCGGTGGGCAATAGTTAAGGGCTTATGTTTATATATAATATGTTTTTATCGCATAGAATTATAGAAGAGGTGACGCCGTTTATGCGGATTCAGAGTTCAACCAAAAATTAGGCTTTAAAGCCCTTAACTTTGGCAATGTCCACCGAAAAGACGCGAACCTAAATCTGACAATGACCCATTTATAATATTAATTAGTAGGATCAATCTATTTCTCTACTCTAGTTAGTCTAGCTAGTCTAGTACCCATAACACAAGCCTTATTGAGCGTACTGTGGAGCTAGTTCCATTTGTGTAGGTTTTTCCCCTATTTTTTATTTTATTTTTTATTTTATTAAGAGCCTTAAGTGTCCCACTGCTGGGACCTCCCCAAAGGCCTCCCTCTTTTTCTTCCACACATCCCTGTCCTGGGCAGACTCCTACCAGTTTTGGTCAAAGCCGTCAAGCTCGTCTCGCCATCTCCTACGTTTACCCCTAATTTTGAATTTTTTTTAGTCCGCTCCGGATTCGCACGCGGTTTACAAAAAGGGACAGAGTTGTGGGATTCAATATTTAGCTTGTATCTATCGAATATACATTTATTAAATCGGATTACTATACTCTGAGATTACCCGTCATATACCTACCTAACGAAGTCACATATTTACAAACTTTACCGCGTTACAATAGTCTTATAGCTGAATACAGTCAAGTGAAAAAATATGTATCAATTTAATCCTCTCATAAATATGTACCGAAACCTTAATCCGCTGACATACGTTCGTTATAAGTTGTATGTACCCATATTTCTAGACTTGGCTGTATAACTTTCTGGTCTTCAAATCCATGCTACACAAGTACGCAGCATAAAACCACAGACTTAAGTTAAACGAGACATAAAATGTGAGGTGTATATTTTCATCAAAATCTAACGACAATATTGTCTTTCATTACGTGGAGGAGATTGCCAACTTAACTTCGGATATTGTGTCTGTCTAGTCTAGACGGCTGAGAACCTGTATTTATCTTAATAATATTAATTGTACCTACCCTACCTCTTCATATTGGTTATCCAATTCAACTAGGACCTTTATGGTATACCAGCTGCGCCCATGGAACTCATCATTTGCCCTTCACGCCGTAATTCATGGATGAAATTGGGGATGGAAGTTGATACGGAATAATATTAGATAACCAGATTCAGATTCAGATTCATTTACTCACAATATAAGATTACATTATAAATTACATTCCATGCCAAGCTACAGTTAAACAGTTATATATATTAATCCCGCTACAGCCAAGCTACAGTTAAACAGTTATATACGAAATATCACTGTATGTCAAATATAACATAGACCAATATACTAGATTTAAGAGCTTGCGGCATCAGGAGAAAATTAATTATAATGCTTCAAAAACAGCTTTTCTATCAAAAAGCATAATAGGTATGTCACCCCGAATATACAATAAACTGCCAGCAAATATTTTGAAATTAGAAAGCGATAAAGAATTTAAGACTGCGTTATATAACTTTTTAGCATCCAAAGCCTATTACTCCGTTCAAGAATACCTTAATGACCTAAATTCTTAGTATTAGCAACTTATGCATGCGATACACACGACATTCATATATATTTGCATGTCCTTATGACCAAACATGTAGCTCTGTATATTATTGAACCACCTATTTGTACCATGTTTAAGCGAATAAATGACTGATTACTGATTACTGATTACTCCCTAACTGTTATAGATATCTTTTGTATCATATCTTCTTTATTCAAACGTCTTAATACACCTACTCAAACGCGTTCTTATAGGTACCTAAGCGTTGATAGAGTCAATTCACTCATTGATTGAAATCTACCTACTAAGACTAGGTATAGGTACTAACAGTAAAATTAACATATGTATAGTCGGTACAACAGCTCTTTACAAGGTAAATGAACTTCATATTGACCTTTCATAGGCCCTCTTCACAAAGGTTTCTATTCATATACACTTATTTTCAACTGCATGTGCAAGAGATGCAGACCGAAAACTCCAACTTCTAAATTCGTGAGCATTCGAAACGCTTACCGACAACTCGCCTGACAAAAACCAGTTTAAGTCTGACCCCCTACCACGCGTAATTGTTACGGATCTAGGGATCAAGAGATGCTAGATACTGTAGGGGTAACCACCCAGTGAGGGTAGAAAAGGGTGTCAATTAATCGTATAGTATATCTGGCTGAACCGTTTCAATTGATCTCACTGGAGCTCAAATGTGTAATGTTATACAAAGTGTAACTTGCAGTTATTGCGCTATCGACATTGAACCCCCATTTATGGCTTACTTAAATTAGGCTACTTAAAAAAAACGAAATCAAGTGAACGCTTATGTAACAAAACGGAGATAAATTGATACTGATAAAGTGAGGCAAAAAAAACAGTATTTCTCTGTCAAAGTCTTTATGACATTGACGTTAGACTGAATTTCACGTGGCTTGTGGAAAAGGATTTTGAATGATATCCTGCACAAACAGTGACGTCCATAATTTCAACCACTGTAAAAATTGAGGCCATTTTCACAGCTAGTGGTGTGACCATATTGCCCCTCCGTGGGCCTATAACTAGCAACTTATTTCCGAACCATATTCTCCACAATAATGAGAAGTATGCGGGAGCAAACCGCACATCGCTCCTAAAATTTCATCGAAACCTCAAAGCATGTTTAATGAATGAACACGCCTCAGCTCACAAAATAGTTTCTAGTCGGTACTGAGCTGCACTTAAATCACGGGTACAGGTCGCGCGCCATAAAGAAAGCTCAAACGTCGATGACACGACCTGTAAACACGTCCGATGTCATATCCCGGTGTGATAAAAGGACAGAGTTCTCCCGGATGCACGCCTGACCTGGTTACACGTGAACGGTGGCTGGAAATTGTCTCTGGGTTAAACGTTCATACATCGTACATTATTCACAGGGGGGAAACTAAGCTTGGGATTGAACCGGTTGTAGCCAGGGTTCGTTTTGACACCAAATCATATTTCGTATATAAGTTTTTTTCAAAATCCTGTCGTACGAGCAGACCTTATCACACAAGAAGTGACAGGATAGAGCGTCCATCACTGGCTGACACCGTTCGATAGAACGAGACGACGCTCCTATCCTGTCACTTATCGCGTAATAGGGCCGACCATGATACGGGGTCTGGGGTTCAAACCCACGACCTGCGGATTGGAAGTACCGTGCCCTACCGCGAGATAGGTAAATGTACCAGTAGGTATAGCGTCCATAAGTACTGGTGTTCGCTTACCATCGTGAAGTTCTTAGACTTGCTCAGTATTTGTACATGATCTGTGACCAGGACAAGTTGTTAGGAACAAAGACAAGGGTATACGTTTCAGTTCAGTTTTTATAAGGACGGCATTCAAAGGTTCGGTTTATTTTGAACCAAGGTTAATTCTGTGACGTTTCTTTACGGGTACCGCTATTTACAAAGGGCGACGAGTGGAATAATTCGGCTGCACGTGACGGTGCGTCCTCCCTTTAGGGCCGTGGCGTTAGAAAGTCAATGAGGTTGTGCAAGAAATGACGCACGACATTCAAAGGGCTTGTTTAACGTTTATGCCGTCTACAAGTGACGCTAGCTAGAGGTACATTCTGTCCTCTATTACAGAACCAATGTAAATAGCGGAAGTATAGAAAGACCTATTTGAAATCTCTGTTTTTTATTTATTCTATTTTTTACCCATGAAAATCTCCGCGATATTGTACAAGGTACGCCACGCCACGCCGCCTTGAGATTACATACATTAAGATATGTGTTTTTCCCAATGACAATGGACAGTTTGTGCCTAAGGGAAATAATCCCCGACGTATTGTTGTAAATCTCCAACATTGATGATGTCTCACGTGACGTTTTAGAAGCGGAGAAAAAAAACTATTATTTTCGCGATCGGAAAACTAGAACACTGACACAGGAAAGCCTCGCTGGACCCATAAATGAGATTACTTTGATTTACTATAAGACACTTGGTAAATTAAGGATATTTCGTACCCTTCTCAAACGTAAGACACAAAAAGTAATATTGTATTGGACTGCCCCTTTGGCCCTTTATCGACTTATATTCGGTTGGGGTCAGGAAATGTCCGGATCTGATAAAATGTATAGTGTTTTATTAATTTACTATGGACTGTTGTTATGTATGTAAGGCTTATAATTGTGTATATTTTACTGTAACAGAAACATTAGACATTAACTGGGGAACTATATACATAGGCTGATGATGATGAAAATCAGTTTAATTAGATTATCGGATTTTAAGAAAGATGGGGCACAGCGGATTGACATAACGCTCATATTAGGAACAGCTCTACTACTAGGGTAGTAGGAGTAGTAGTAAGTACCTTACAGAAGACTGCAACCATAATAACGCCAGGGCTGTTATTCGCGCCGCGCCGGTCACCCGTCACGAAACTAGACCTCTACCTACACTTAGTTACTACGCATCGCGGTGTCAAGATATATTTGTGGGTGAGCGTTAAGGTGAGCTTAAAACAAGTTACAGAATAGGGGGGCAGTACTTACTCTATGTAGGTATGTGGTGTTGTGTTGAGTATGAGTATGTATGATGTTGAGGTGAGTATGATCGCCAGAGCTGCCGCGGATGTGTTGTGTTGCGAGTGACGACCCGCATTTGTCTCTATAGCCGTCAACGTAACGAATCCTCAAGTGTGCTCAGGGTCAGCAACGCGCTTGTGATTCTTCAGGAGTTGCAAGCGTCCATAGGCTACGGCATCATCTCCACTGCTGGACATAGGCCTCCACCAAAGAGTGCCAAAGTGACCAGTCCATGCGCCAAATTCAGCGGACTCCCGCGACCTTTACCAGGCCATCAGACCACCCTGTGGGTCTTCGCCTGCCGGTTCGCCACTCGAGAACCTTTCCGCCCCAACGGCCATCGGTATTACGTAATGCGTCCTGCCCACTAAGTTTAGCTATTCGGAGGGCTATATCGGTTACCTTGGTTCTGCGGTATAAAAAATTATACTACTCAAATGTCATATTATAAGTCGCGGGTTTAAAACTCTTCGAAGTGAAGTAGTACCCTTACACTTTATTTTTTAATTTAGATCTGACCTTAAACTATACACTTTACCTTCCAATATGTAGGGAGTTATGTTCACTTTGCGGGGCATTTTTGAGAAAAGCATAACCATCCAGAAATTCCAGTCATGTAGACTGAAGACTGGCAGGTGAAATAATTTTTGAAAACGGATAAGCTGTTCCGGAGATTACCCACTACTTACAAACTTGCAACTTATAAACTAAGTATATTATTAGTATAGAAGTATAGACACTATATATGAGGCAGTTAGAATCCTACTAATATTATAAATGCGAAGGTTTGGATGTTTAGATATTTGTCACTATATCATGCTTAAACGGCTCAACCTATGCTTCTAAAACATTTGGCGAACGCGCCAGTTGGAAACGTCGTGAATAGTGAGTTAGTTGACAGTGCCGTAGATACAGAGCGACTTGCTGCATACAAGGTTGCGTCTAGGTTGCGAGTCGGAACACCTCCGAAATAGCCTAACGGTGTAGATAATTACGGCGCTTTACCTGTCCCGTTGTCTGTCTGTCTGTCTGAAATCAAATCTTGCAAAATTTGACCCACTTCCCGGTGATCGATTGAGCTGAAATTTAAGTATAAGTAGTTTGGATGACAATTCAATATTATGGTACCATCGAGCTGATCTGATGATGGAGACAGAAGGTGGCCATGGGAATTCAGTACTTAACGACATGGTAATCATGATGTTATGAGTAAAAGTACAATCGGCAATAAAAGCTTGTACCAAAAATGAAATTTTTGACAGAAGCTTGTTAGTCAGTTTAATCCTGTTTGAAATGAGTATGAGTATTGTATGTATGAAAGTAGGTAAGCACAATAACAGAAAGAAAGAAAATGTTTATTGTCACACGAACAGATACAAAAAAATCATATAATGTCAGACAAGATCAAAGTACAAAAATGAACTTATCCCTGCAAATCTTGTTTTTTTTTATATATATATAAGTTTTTTTAGAACACAGTCGCATAAACAATTATAAAAGTTTTATTTTGTTAAGGATGAAGATCCACCACAGATATGCAAAAGTGTGTTTTCATAGATTGGACACCTTTCGTGCTTGGCCTGTTGCTGGCCAGACTCTAGGTGAAGCCTTAGTACATATTATGTTTGTTGAAACAGATGTATGGTTTATAAGAACATAATATTATTCTGCTTGGTAGTATCGTCATTTTTTTATATTATTTCAAGTTGGAAGTCGATCAGCGTAATATATGTACCGTCAACCGGGGTATTAGGAATGGCGAGGGGAATAGGGACGAAAACCGGGAATCACATTTACCTGATAATTTCTTAAAAACTACCTACTACAAATGTTATTTTGTAATTGAAAATGATAGTAAAATAGTTTCCTTTGGTAATAGCACCACTGGACAAGCATGAAGTTGGTGCTAAATGGTCTAACCAACAATTTGAACTTGAACCGCTTTTACAGCAGTTTTTATAGCATAAAAGCTGTACCAAAACGAATAGTTTTACTTTAAGTTAACACATTCACTCGTAACAAAGTTTTGTTCTTAACACGGTAGGTCTAATTTGTCGTGGTTTGGTCAGAAAAATATTTAAAAATAGTAATGAAGATTTAGAATAAATCCGGGGTTTATCAGGACGCAACGGGGTCTTATTAGGTACGACGTGAGGGGTAATAGGGACGTAATAAGTTGAAACCAAGACGCTTAAGGGTGTATTGTATAGGGACAGGGCTGTATTTTAATTCCCGTTTTATTCTACAACACCTCATCACATTTAGAGTTTTTAGGTGGATGTAAGTGGTGAATTTTCAATAGATGAAAATAGAACCTAGAAGTCAGCAGTTTACCATGTTTGTGATAGCCCGCTTTTCCCTATCGCTTTCAGTATGAATAGGGACGGCCTGTTTTTTGCAAGAAAAAAGGGGTTTACATTAAATCATTGTGAAATATACTAATTACAAATGTATTCTCAAACCAAAGAATAAAGTTTTAAAAGCACTTATACCGTTAAGATCTCATTCAAAGTTCAAAATCGTACGAGTACCTATACGCGGTTGACGGTAGTTAATGTAAATTCGATGGCAAACAAGTCAAGGAAACAATAATGAATCGTTAAGAATGGGTAAAATAGTCTTTTTGTACAATAAATGGTAGTACATATCGGTAAAAGAAAACACATGGGCCATGTAATATATTGAATCCCACTTGACACTCAGCCTCATGAGAAAATACTGCCACGAGCGATATCGTGAAATATAGGCGGCACCTGTACGAGCATAATCGTGGCCAATTTATCACTTATCGCTTTGGAAGTTGGGTTAAGACACCTGTGAAGTTCTGATAAGTCTGCGGGTGCGAGAGTGACGGATATCTTATCTTATCGGATATGTGATAAATCGGCACACGCCCCTTGCTCTATGTAAGATATCATAATTTGTAAGATGTCAACTGTTTCAAAACGATACATTCATCATCTTCGTCATAATACCAATACCGTGTACATATATGACTTGTGTACAAAAAAGTATTTACGTACATTAATTGATGCATACATATTTACATAGGCCTCCCCCAAAGAGTGCTACAATGACCGGTTCTGCGGCACCCGCATCCAGCGGACTGCCGCGACCTTTACCAGGTCATCAGTCCACGTTAGGCCTATGTCCAGCAGTGGACGTCTTTCGGCTGACATGATGATAATGATGATGACACATATTTAATTTGTTGTCTTTGTGAAATCTCCCGAGGATGTGCGTGAGAGTGAGAGGCCCCACGTTCGTCTCTGTCTATCGACACAACGAATCCTCAAATCAATAAAGGGATGACAACGACCTTGTGATTTTTCTGGACCATATGCCACAGTATGTCACCGGTGTTTCCCACCGTCGTGGTGTAAAATAAAATCAGCGCTGATGAAGGAACCCCGGGCCTGAGTCATCGTAAACCTGACATTCCTGTTGCACACAGCCGTGCACATTGTTACTCGTGTTGCATCACACTCACACACACTACACGCTGTAGCGTCGGCAATACAAATTACAGTAATTTTACAGGACTACGTGTGTAACATTTTTAAATAAAAACACAAAAACAACAAAATTCATTTAGTATGGGGTGGCGCATCGTTACTGACGATTTATCAATATAATTTGAGACGTTGGTGCCGTTAAGAAGCCTAAGTCTTCTGGTAGATGTCGCTACACGCCTCCCTTAGGCGTTGTAGGAAGGAACTGATTGAAGAATTTGGTGCCCGAACCGGATTGTTCCGATAGCTCAGTTGGTTAGTAGCGACGGGCCATGAATGCCTGTGGTCGCTGGTTCGAATCCGGCTCGGAGCATTCAATTTTTCAATTTTTCCTTTATTTAAAAATGTATAATTTCGTTAGCAGCGTAACTGCTTAATACAAAATTAATTTACGTGTGGTAAATTAGTTATATAACAAAAAGTGTTGATTCTCTTCCTGACTTGTTGTTGTTATGGGAATACTTGTGTAATATGAGCAAGTTATATAGTTTCGTCTGCTGAAGATCAAATTGCAGAAATTAGCGAGGCGCATTTTCCTGAATTTGGTTTTAATATGTGTATGATCTGGAAATATAATAATTGGACTTATTTTTATAGAATTGGCCGATACATTGATCTAGAGATTTGTGTCAGATATTCTCGTAAGTCTAAACTACGACAAAGGAAAGAGGGAGAGGGAAGCGATTTCTGTAGAGCAGTGTAAATGGTTGTCGGAATATGCGTATAGTATATGCGTTTGGAAATCTCCCGCACTTTATGTGGTAAAATTGGCATGTAAAGTCCGATTCGACTTATCCGATTTCACCAATATAAAATGTAGGTACTTATCATCCGGACATACTGTATTTTTACCCATCTAATTTTGATCCGCGGCTCCGCTTGCGTTTCCAAGGGGTAAAGCGCCGAAACGGGGACATCTAATAGTGTAACAATATGAAAACGGGTTGTTAAACTTTTATAACTTTTTCTGCTGTCATTACCCGCGCGTGCGACGTGCATTGGGTCACGTAGGCAAAACAATATACAATTCTCGGAATCGAATCCACTCGTAATTAGAAACGAATTTCTTTTTAAAGCCCAGCTTCTGGGTTTTTTCAGAGTATAAGCTACCTACCTATGAGGAAGATTAAGTTACTGGAAATGTAATTGATCATTTGAATTTAAGATTGTTAAATGTGACTATAATGTGGTTTAGCCCCGCTATTCTGTAACAAGCTCACCTCAACGTTCACCCACAAATATTTCTTGACGCCGCGATTCGTAGTAACTAAGCGTAGGTAGAGGTCTAGTTGCGTTGGGCGTGACGGGTGGGGTAAGGCGAATGATTGCGTAAAGAATAACGGCCCTGACGCATGTGTGTCGTGACTGGCGCTGTGTGGAGTGTGTCAGACCAAGATAAGAAAGAAGCTAAGGGGCTTGTAACGGCTGATTTTCACTGGGGCTATATAGGACTGGCTACGTTTTCAAATACAAATCGCCATACCAATCTATGGATAACCTATGTCTCACTAGTATTGTAGCATAACTGTGTAAAAAAAATCCATAAAGGATAATGGGCATTTGGTACCCGGATCAATAGAAATGAGATAGGTCTTTCCAAGACAAAAATAGTTACTATGAGGGTCAGACACGGATCGCTGTACTTTCGGACTACTATTTTGAGGTTGAGTGTGAAATACGGGTGTACTCAAAGAAATATGCCTAATGACGAAAATACCATTCAGATGTCTCAAAGAATTCCGAAGTTACAACCGTTTTAATAATGCTTGTTAGAAAGAGAAAACGCTCGCATAGTACAATTGTAAGTGACAACAGTTTCATAATGAAGTTGCGTTTTGTGGAAAAGGAACAGAACGTATCCCCTCTTTGGTTGGACACTAATAAATTTATGATTATTTAACCTGTTGCGTCGTTTTTTTCTCCATTTGACTACATTTTGAATCGTTTGTTGTATTTTCTCGCAATTTAAAATATTTTCTCTACACCCTTGTGGATCGATTTTACCAGGGCGAAAAAGTAAAGGAAAGAACCGGTAAAATGTCCAAAGTTATCCGTGTAGATTACATATAATTTACATAACTTTTCTGTTAAACGAAAGTTCTAAATAGGTACAAAACGCTCTGAAACACATAGAATCCATTTATTCCAGTCGTGCATATCTATAATTTTCTTATATCGTTTTACAAAACCGTTGTACACGTGAGGTCTTTGAGTTCCTTGACCAAGTTGAACGCACTTTGCAGATCACCTGAAAGTTTAAGGCCGTTCAAACATGTTCGGCAAATATCTACGCTTCAACACTTATGGTATTCCACTGGTACATATTTTGAACTGTACGTTCTACGCTCAAGGTTGATTATTGAATGATGAATGGAGATAGGAATTTTAGAAAGTTACTGGTTGATATGTAGTTGCAATATGCAATGGGAGCTTTAGTTTTATATCACAGTTCGTTGCGAATTATTGTACAGTGTATAGTTTACATATACTTGAATACTTATTGGTGCTTTTCTGTCGTTTTTAAGTTCATTAAGTGACTTATACCTACGTTCATCCGAAACGCCTGAATTTCAAACTACCTATATCTAATTGGGGCCCTTACATAAGATAACCGAAAAATTAACGAACTGTTGTACGAACATTTCTCTTATTATCAGTTTTTTGTCATGAAATACGTTTCTGTGTGTCTCAGTAGAGCCCTCCGCTACTAACTATTTCATTCCATTACAATCCTATCTCAATACTAATGCTTCGCGCACAAAAAGAGGAACTAGTCTATTTCACGTATTTCAATGCGTAATTGGGCCCTTTTATTGCTTTATTTCAATGCGAAATTGGGCCCTTTTATTGCTTAGTTTCAACGCAAAATTGGGCCCTTTTATTGCTTTATTGAACGAGCGAAGCGAACGAAGTTCTCCGTTTCAGCTTGGGCAAAAATACGTTTCTGTGTGTCTCAGTAGAGCCCTCCGCTACTAACTATTTCATTCCATTACAATCCTATCTCAATACTAATGCTTCGCGCACAAAAAGAGGAACTAGTCTATTTCACGTATTTCAATGCGAAATTGGGCCCTTTTATTGCTTATTTTCAACGCAAAAATCTCATTTCTCAACTGATTCTCGTGAATTTTTGTGAGCAGGTTTGATACTTATACTCGTATAGATTTTCTTTGTCGATTCACTTTTTCGAAAACAAAAAAGCGACCAAGTGCGTGTCGGATCACGCACAACGAAGGGTTCCGTGCCTATTAAAAAGGGCGTATCTTTGTGTAAAGTAAAATACCTGTGACATACGGACGGACAGACAGACAGACAGACAGACAGACATGACGAATCCATAAGGCTTCCATTATTTGGCATTTGGCTACGGAGCCCTAAAAAGTAGATTAAAAGACAGTCTCGCGAGATATACAGCTCCAGAGCCTCTACGGCACTATCTCTAATTATAATCAACAATCTACTGAATCCTTGCAATGAAGTTGGTCATTATTAAATATTTCGTTATATTAGCCAGAAGCAGTAATTGGCTGAATCAGCGAAGTATTTCGAGGAAGTGTGCCAAGATCCATAAGGATGTTGTTATTATCTCTTTTGATGTGACTAAAACTTTGAAGTATAATGATTAATTAACCTATTAAAATTGATTAGTTACTATAAACAATAATTTAAATATTTAGTAGGTTTAGGATTTATTAATACGTGACACTTAAAATTACAAAACGCAGACTGTGAAATATGTGATGTTGTTCAGCATCTCATTATTGACAGACACCAAACGGCAGAAAAAAAAATGTGGTAAATGTTTCGAAGCTTGAAGAATGCTTTATCATTATTTCACTTCGGGTATCTGACAGTAAGTATTCGTGTTTCTGAGAAAGGGACTATGCACATTTTAGCTAGCTGAGGTTTGTTAGTCTTATTGAAAATTCGAAGGCTGAACTTAGTTCGTATGTTCGCATGTCCCGCTGTCCGGTTGTTCTCCGCTACAACTTGCATTTTTCAACCGATTCCTGTGAAAATTTGTGAACAGGTGCAATGTGTGTTAGTGTGTGTGTGTGTGTGTGTGTGCGTGTGCGTGTGCACGTGTGTGCACGCAGAGCACTTTTCGTGCATATGTCGAAACTTTAAAGAGCCATGTATCTACATACAGTAAAACGTTGTACGATACACGTGCGAATAGGTAATTCGCAACTCGTGTCGATTTAAAACACTCCCTTCGGTCGTGTTTTAATTTATCACCACTCGTTGCGAATTTCCTATTTTCGGCACTTGTATCGTAAATAACTATTGTGATTGTTGCTAAAGCTATTTCAAAATCGTGCTTCTGCCTCTCATGCAAGACTCGTTTGAATTTATTTATATAGATTCAGTTTCACGAAATTCCAAATAATATTAAAAAGAGGCTCGGACCCGTGAGCCACTCACACTCACAGAGCCACTATACATAGTAGTGCCTATGGTGGTAGAAGAGGTGTACTCATTTCCACATAGTTTACTTATATAGCCTTTTCATCCCAGCAGCCTTCGGTCAAACCTGAGGGATCTTACATACGATTATATTCGCCAATTAATTCTAATGCGAGTAGCAAGTGTGTTAGTTTATCAAACTTAATTCCCTTGCGAGCAAACTCGGGCCAGACGTTGACTCTTGGGTGTTGACTTTGTGTCAATGTGTAGTGTAATCAAATACCTATAATGGCTTCGACACTGCAAAGAACCGTGCAGAAGATCATGGAAGAGTTATATTGACTTTAAAATCCAATAATTGTACCGTAAAGTAATCAAGGCACAGCTCCAACTCAAAGATTTATTCGTGACAGAAATAACACAAATAATAAAAGAAAAAAAAAAAAAAAAAAAAACAAATAAATATATACCAAGAAGGAATTCAATCAACAATTTTTAAATAATGAATGAATGAATTAATGAAAACGTTTAATTCAGAACCAGGACCATATTGGTTAGTAAATATTATCTTATAATATAATGTTAATTATTTAACAAAACAAGTTTACATCAATTTAATATTTTAAAATTCAAGTCAAAAACAATATAATATCGAATAAATATGATTTGTTGGCCTGCGTAAAGTTGCATCCATACAAACCGCTACGTGTGTAGTTCGTGAGCACTTAAAACAATCTTCGTTTCTGTAGGTACTTCTCCCTCGCTTGCTTTTGTGCTTTAGAAAGATAAGAAATCTCAAGCTGTAGTTTTTGTTTTGGATCAGGTCCAATAATATTGCGGTATTACCGAACTTAGATACTATTCCTAAGACTGAGGACAACTTCAACTTACACATTCGGTATAAGTTTTTTTTTTACAAGCTTTATATTAACTTGAATTGTTCGTATGTAAGTTGTCCGTCAAATCTTGCAAGTTAAATTTGACCCAGTTCCCGGTGACCAATTGAGCTGAAATTTTGGGCATAAGTATAGTTTGGATGACAATGCAATATTATGGTACCATCGAGCTGATCTGATGATGGAGACAGAAGGTGATCATAGGAACTCCATAATAAAACCACATAACCCCCATCGAGTTTGGGCTCGTTAGAATCGTCTTAATGAGCAGTTGATGACGGTATACAGAAAAGTACAGTCGGCAATAAAAGCTAGTACCAAAAATGAAAATTTTGACAGAAACTTATAACGTAATAATCAGGAAAAGTCGAATACCTCCTCCGATCTATCAATTAGAAGTAATTTCATATAGAAAACTCCCGTGAGTCTCAGACATATTAAAATATAATGAAAGGTGATAAGCGTGCCGGCATCGTGAGTGCTCACGAATAAGAACCACGTACCTATTGGTTCGATACACGTTTAGCGATATTCAACCTTAAAAACGTGCATGATTTTATTATTATTTTAATTAGAAGTAAACTTATGTTCCAGTAATTATACATTAGACTGAAGCTGGAAAGTACTTAAAATATGACGACGAAATATTATTTAACCCTTGGCATGCCTGGTGAACGAAAGTCACACTGTATGCCTGGTGGGTCTGACAAATCCGTAAATGTAAAAAAAAAAATTACATATGAATTGTTTTTTTAACTTGTTGGTTTGTGTGTTTTTGGTTATTTTGTACATTTTTTTTACTAGAAATAAATACAAGTCTTAATCCAAGAAACTCCATAAGAACTTATTACATAAATAAAAACATTTGATATTTCCATCAACAAAAATAGACTCTCATGTCAAAAAACATAAAAATTAAACTTATACCTAAGATCAACGTCAGTCTTAGGTTTATTTAAGGCACTGATATATCATTGTGACTATCTATAAAATATATACTCGTATGTATATAAAATATATACGAAAAATAACGTAAATGTACTTAGCGATAAAATGTTACGCCGTATGCCTGGTCGGGTTTCTCAGGCCCGCGAGCACTTTACGCACGTCCAAATCGAAAGGGTGCTCGCGGCCGACTGCGGGAGCAGCGTCAAAACGTCGGGTAGTTCATGACTCAAAGCTACTCAGAAACGCGACGCGGTAAATTTAAAATTTCAAAAAATAACGACGGATTTTTAACAGCCCGGGTCTGTCAGACCCTACCAGGCATGCCAAGGGTTAAGTATGAAAGGTGCCAACTAAAAGACTTGTAGTTTTAATTGATGATGACGTTTATGAATCACGTAGATATGAACTGTGAAGAGTTGAGATCTACAAGAACAGAGACAGGGGTTGGAATTATGTCCCTTCACGACATTTCCGGTCGTGTCTTGGATCCTTTCATAATATCTGACCCATCATGTCACGCAGAATGTGGATCAGACCCGGATCAGAAATGTCCTTAAGTAAAGGGTGCCTGCTTACATAATACATGTGCATGTCATATACTGTGAGTTAGCGGTCGATAAGACTGACGCTAAGCTTAAGGGGATGCCTTGATTTGAATCGAACACGCCCCCTAGACAGAGACACGCTGATGCCTTCCGCGCAAGATGAAAAGAGATGTAACACTCTTCGGGAATGGCTTTTTTGGACAAATTTCGATAAATACCAAACTTAGTGAAGTTTTATTTAAATTTCATAAAGTGAGATTTTAGATGAGATAAAATACTATAAGTAGTATTAACTTGATTGTGTCGTAAAATAATGTATCGTTTGAGTAGGCTGAGTAAAAAAAAGAAAAATACAGACCCAACTTTGGTTTTTTTTCTATCGAGGAAATTTTAAGCAATCATGTATCGATAAAATCAGATGAACAATCATATAGTCAAGAATCATATATCTGAAAAGCAGACCTTATTGTTTCTTAATCTAGTCAGAACGGCGCTTCAAAGCACGCGATAATTTCCAATGCACCGCCTTAAAAGGATATCCTTAGTCTAGACGCTTGAAGTTAACGTTCTTTCACTTAGAGGGTTTTTACTAGATTTATTTTTGGTTGCCGTTTTGAGGTTTTATTTAATTCTTCACCATCACCAGCCGAAGGACGTCCACTGCTGGGACCCCACCACCCCGCGTGTCGTGCCGGAGGCTTCCCATGAAATTTCCCCAGGCTTCGCTCCCACCATGCACTTCGACCCCTTTATTGGGTTCGTCCTATTAAAGCAACAGTCAGTACGTCTAGCACAACGACTGAGCGCCTCCTGTCTTACTCGCACCGTGCAAATTAGAAAGAGGTGGGTAGATGTTTCTCGATGAAACATAGGTACTTATGCCCAAAGAACGCCGCAAAGATTGGTAATTTCACTCTTATATCGTCGTTTCAAATCGTACATGTCAAATAACCAACTTCCCTTAGTTAAAGGGAGTTGTGCACACTCATGTACCTAAAGGACGGGTGAAAACGATGGTGATGTGCAAGAAAATTATAGCATTATCCTATCACGTTACCATCATGCTGGTCTTATTATGTACACAAAAAGTAACCATAGCAGCTTCACAACAACGCGTCGTATTTTACTCGTTAGGATACTACTGAGAGGATAGGATAGATAGATAGATAGCCTACTAGCGATAGGCATGCGGCCGGCCTCATGTTCAAATTGAAAACGTACTGATGCTAAATCGATAGTAAACCATCAAATTATCAATTATAAAATGTAATTAAAATCATAAAAAGATATGAACCTTGAAAATTTAGAAAAATATGCATTTTTTTTTTATTGTCCAAGAGTAAATTTAAAGATGCCAATAGAATCCTTACGCTTTTATAGAAACAAAATTGTACAACAACTATGTACTTAAACGCAGTATTTCGCGACCGAAACAACAATTTACCGGATTTTCCATACAAAGATACAACTACTTTGTACAAGTGACGTCATACGTGGGTACGTCATCAGTATGAAGCGTTTTCCGCTGCCGCCAGCGACGTCAATCTTTGTCTCAATTTTTTGGGCATTTATGTTCTTTAATTGTAGTTGCTCCCATACAAACATTTGTTCCTCTCCAAAAACTGGTTCGAATGACGTCACAAAAAAATCCAAGTCATCATCCCTATTACCGACGACAGCAATATAAGCTATAGGTACTCACCGCATAACTCGGCAAGGGCCTGCGCGGGGGTAGGAAGATAACGGGGCGTGATGACGCGCGGGAGGCGAAGCCCGGCGCCCGCACCCCGCCCGCGTCCCGCTGTCATCCATCCTACCCCCGCGCAGCCCGCAGGCGAGGACCGAGTTATGCGGTCCACCTATAATAATAATAATATAAGCCTTTATTACCGATAAATCGAAGCGCTCATAGCCTAGCGGCGTCTGCGAGTCGGAAACGATAACGCAGGTTTAGCAAAGATGGCAGCGGTCAGTCTTTTGGATGGGTGACCGCCTGATGATTGAGTGGTTAATATAAATGAGCGTTTCCGTGCTTTGGAAGGCACGCTAAGCAGTTGATTCCGGCTGCTGTCTATGACAGTAGTCGTTAAGCCGAGTTAGAGGCCTTCGGGCGGCTTAAGAACTTCTAACAGTCGAGTTGCCCACTCACTTGACAAAGGGGGGACAACTGTCGCTCGCGTCCGCAGGAGCGACCTACCACAACCCTGCACGTGTCCCCTGGGTGGTACTAAAGAGTGACAAACTTTAAAGGCCAAAATAATATATGCCATACGATTAAATAAATACTGATAAATCTATAAGTAGTGTTACAAAATTTAATTAAACCATACATTGGCAGACGGTTGTTGATCTTTACCAGCTTGTCTTCTGACAAAGGCCTCCTCTAAAGACTTCCACATATTCCGGTTTCTTGCTGTCCGAGTCCACAACGGGACAGCTACTTTTTTGAAGTCGTCCTCCCATCTCTTGGTTGGTCCCCCTATACTTAGTCACAAATTATGGACGTAAGCTTGATCACAATTACATGCTAACCGCTTTGATAAATGAAGGCATGAACTGGGGTTACACACAAAAACGGATAACCCGTTACCAATCCCTAATCAGTTATGAAAATCCCGCAACCGTCCAACTTTAAATTGAAGTTTTCGGTCTATTTGACTAGAGGCGCCGCAGGTTCAGCGAAGTTAAGCGAACAGAGTTTTTGAAACAATATAATGCGTCAGTTTATAATAATATGGTTTCAAAAAAATACGAATAGTAATCTTGAGGCTTTTGTGCAGGGAAATCAGTGCTTCGACGCATATTAAGCAAATTTCGCTCAATAGAAAAAAATCACGAACATAGGTCTAAAACACACGAAAATACACTCAAAATATTCGTAACAAATTATGCACAAAAGCTATAAATATTAAAATTGCTTCTAAAAATCGGCAATATCATGTTTGAGGGAAATCAGTGTTTACATTTTAATTTAGTTAAACGGCCAAAAATTAAAATTAAAAAACATGATATCCGCGCTTCCGAGCACGCACTTCCATCTCGCTTACGCTTATGCTCAGTGAGAGGGAGAGAAGACCATGAACCTACGGCGCCTTAATGGACGTAGAAGTTCTGAAGGCAACATCGTTTATTAAAATGCTTTTAGCCACGCTACGGATGATTCGGAAGTTTCGACAGGTGACAAAGTGTCCAACTTTAAAGGTGTAATTATTTTTAGACGAAAACAAGAACTTGTTTGTTCCCGACCAGCTAATTATTCGAACAATCCTTACTAATATTATAAATGCGAAAGTGTGTGTGTTTGTTTGTCCTCGTTTCACGTCGCAACGGAGTCGTATTGATGTGATTTTTTGTATGGAGATAGTTTAGAAGCTGGAGAGTGACAAAGGCTACTTTTTCCAGCGGGAAAACATCTAATTCCGGAAAATTCAATATGTTACATTTTCCTATAACCACGCGGGCGAAGCCGCGGGCATCAGCTTAGTAACTACTTAAATAAAAGAGGATAGCTCATTGTTTACGCCACCTAATATTCCTACTTTTTCTTTGTAATCACCGCAATTTTACTGGTTCTATGTAACTGTTTCCTTTCCTGTTTTTAACCCCCGACGCAAAGAGAGGGGTGTTATAAGTTTAACGTGTCTGTCTGTGTACCTGTGTATCTGTCTGTGGTAAAGTAGCTCCCAAACGGATGAACCGATTTTCGTTTAGTTTTTTTTGGGTCATAGATAATTTTATCCCAAGTGTTCTTAGCCATGTTTCATGAAAATCTGTTCAGCCGTTTTTGAGATATTGGTCTTTGAAATGAAAATGTCGGGGGTTTATCAACTTTGTTGTTTATGAATTATGATACACAAATAGTTGTCGGGGTTCCGTACCCAAAGGGTAAAAACGGGACCCTATTACTAAGGCTCCGCTGTCCGTCCATCCGTCCGTCTGTCACCAGGCTGTATCTCAAGAACCTTGAAATTTTCACAGATGAATGTATTTCTGTTGCCGCCCGAACAACAAATACCTACTAAAAATTGTAACTAGCTCACTGTTTCTATATAACTATCTAACTTGTTATTCTAGCTGTAAGTTTCCTATTAAATAAAATAAAATAAAATAAATAAATAAAACAGAATAACATAAATATTTATTTATTATAATATTTATTTACACACATTCTTTGCAATACGCGGGCCAAGCCGCGCGGACAGCTAGTTAATCATAATCATAAAGCTTAGTCTGATCTAATGAAATGAGATTTGTTTGTTTATTAAAGAGAAGCTACCAACATCAATCTATATAATAGACCGTTAAGAGGGGGCGTATCGCCAGGGAAAAATCAGAAATCACCCGCGCGCCCCGTACCTGCCGCGCTGATGCGTCTATTGCTGCCCCGCTCCTTCTCGCATAGTATATGCCCCGACAGTCAGATGAAACATGATGAATACCTATAGATAATTATAATAAGTGGAAAGAAAGACAAAATCTGTAAGTACCTATATTTGAAGATATAATTTTCGCTAGTAGCTAAGTCAGTTTCGAGAGCTATAACTGAAATATGACCTTCCGTTTTTTTACTAAATCACGTAAGGGTTGTAATTTAGCATAATAATGTCTCGTAAAAGGCTTAAGCAAAAAAACAGCTATAATCGAATTTAAACTTTTGTGAGACATCTAAAATACTACTAATAAATCCACGGTTAAAAAATTAACGTAAATGTCACGGCAGGCGACATGTTTCGAACTCTTCGGGAGTTCTTCTTCAAAACAAACATCGAAAACACTAATCCTGAAGAAGAACTCCCGAAGAGTTCGAAACATGTCGCCTGTCGCGTCATTTAATACGTGAATTTATTAGTAGTATTAAAAAAAACTGTAATTTATTATGAAAACTTCGATCATGTTTATGAAAGCCAGATTTTCAGGCCCCTGTGTGGCGGCCAAATTTTTCAATTCTGACCCCGTGTCATGGTCGGCCTTATCACGCGATAAGTGACAGGATAGAGCGTCCGTCACTGGCTGACACCGTTTGATAGAACGAGACGATGCCCCTATCTTGTCACTTATCGAGTGATAAGGCCGACCATGATACGGGGTCTGATCTCGGATTCGTACTTGGAGACAATGGAGACGCTTTGGCCCTTTAGTTATCAATTTTGAACATACTCGTATTAAAGAAAAACTGCAAAATTGTGTTCACTTTTTTTAATATAAAAATGTCCAACTTCGCAGGCAATAATTCGGGTGCAGACTCGAAAATTATTATTACTCCAAAAGAAAGAAGGCAAAAAAATATGCATAGTGATGAAAATCCCATTCGGATATCTCAAAGAATTACGAAGCTACAACCGTTTTAATATTGCTTGTTAGAGAGAGAAAACGCAAACGGTGTGTGACGTCATATTACAGGATGCTGCCAGCAGGCCGCGTCGACGGCGTCGCCGACCACGATGCGCGCGGCACGTTGCCGTCTTCTGTGACGTCACATTCTTCCAGCGTCATCGTTTCATATGAAGTTGCGTTTTGCGAAAAAGGGACAGAACACATCCCTTCTTAAAACTTTGGACACTTATAACTTCGTGATTATTTAACCTTTTGCGTTGTTTTTTTCTCCATTTGACAATTTTTTTTTTCCTTGTTCGAGAAAATATCACATTATTTTATTTAGTGTCTACGCCCCTATTGTTGGAATCTAAAAGCGTCACCCGTGATGACTTTAAAGAAAAAAATGACAATAATTACACGGTTCACCCACGTATTAAACGTCACTACGGGCGACATGTTTCGAACTCTTCGGGAGTTCTTATTCAGGATTGAGTGTTTTCGCGGCGGTGTCGCTTGAATCACGACAAGATTCAAGCGACACCGCCGCGAAAACACTCACTTTATAGAGTACAAATTACTTTAATTACCCAAGGAATACCACTACCTACATTTTGTTGCTTAAAAAACCACTGGAGCTATAACTGAAATATGGCCTTCCGTTTTTTTACTAAATCACGTAAGGGTTGTGAGCTAGCATAATAATGGCTAGTAAAAGCCTAAAGCAAAAAAAAGCTATAATCGAATTTAAACTTTTGTGAGACATGTCTAAAATACTACTAATAAATCCACGGTTAAATTCACGCATTAAATGTCACAACAGGCGCCATGTTTCGAACTTTTCGGGAGTTCTTCTTCAAAACAAACATCGAAAACACTCATCCTGAAGAAGAACTCCCGAAGTGTTCAAAACATGTCGCCTGTCGTGTCGTTTAATACGTGAATTTAACCGTGAATTTATTAGTAGCATTAAAAAAAACTGTAATATGTTATGAAAACTTCGATCATGTCTATGAAAGTCAGATTTTCAGGCCAAATTTTTCAATTCTGATCTTGGATTCGTACTTGGAGACAATGGAGACGCTTTGGCCCTTTAGTTATCAATTTTGAACATATTAAAGAAAAAGTGCATAATTATGTTCACTTTTTTAATATCATAATGTCCAAGTTCGCAGGCAATAATTGTTGGAATCTGCACTCTCGATAACCCTAAAAGCGACACCCGTGATGACTTTAAAGAAAAACAATGTCAATAATGTCACTACGGGCGACATGTTCCGAACTCTTCGGAAGTTCTTCTTCAGGATGAGTGTTTTCGCGGCGGTGTCGCTTGAATCACGACAAGATTCAAGCGACACCGCCGCGAAAACACTCATCCTTAAGAAGAATTCCCGAAGAGTTCGAAACATGTCGCCCGTAGTGACATTTAATACGTGAGTTGAACCGTGCAATTATTAGTACTGTTTCAACACGTCTCACGAAAGTTTAAATTCGAAAAGCAATGTCCGCCATCTTGGAATTCAAAATGGACATAATTTCTAGAATCTTCACCCTCGAGAAGCCTGCCAATGTATGTTGTTCTTTAAAAAAACGCGCATATTAATTTACAACGAATGTTTCAAAAATTTTAAATAATGCGACCACTTTTTGAAATATTTCTGACTATGAATTCGTATTTAGACCTCTCAGACATCGATTTTGAACATAACCGGATTTATTCTCAACTAGCGATCCGCTCCGGCTTCGCACGGATACTATATTATACATATAAACCTTCTTCTTGAATCACTCTATCTATTAAAAAAAAAGGCATCAAAATCCGTTGCGTAGTTTTAAAGATCTAAGCATACATAGGGACAGACAGCGGGAAGCGACTTTGTTTTATACTATGTAGTGATAGTGATAATCTTTCATAAAGTAAATACACGATCGACAGAAAAATGTTCGTCTAGTTTTGCATGTACTGCACAAATTATTCAAAGAAGCCGGTCACCCGCCGATCGCTGCGTAATCTTATAGTTGTATTTTGAACTTTAAGATCTATATGTTAAGGTCGACTTTTAAATATATTATTTCAAAATGTAGCAAAATATCTACTGGAATGTAATGATACGTTCATTCACTGGACGAATATACTGGGTCACAATATTATTGAAATAATTATGTTCATCGTGCTGTCGTGAGAGCACAGAACGTAGTCCTCTCGTCTCAGCGGAGCGATTACGACTGACTCCGCCCGCGAACGGCAACAAAAGATATACAGAACCGCACGAAACACGCGACGGGAGAAAGGGTATCGCGCTAAATAAAAAAGGCCTATACGCCAAATACGTTTCACCTCAATAAGTCTGAAAAGGGACTACATAAAAATACCCCGCTAGTACTTTCATTAGGTAATGTGAAAAGCTATTATACACTCAACTTTTACTTAATTTATATGCACGGGAACCTCACACTATTGAAATTGAGTAAAAATAAGACATGTTTTGGCGGTTCTTTTCTATCGAGGCAATTTTGGTTTTGTATGGTTTTGTTCAGGCGATTCAATTGCAAATATGATGTAGTTTTGGTATGTTCTTTTTCCTGGCATTCGCTTTAGTTTGTCATAGGTAAATATTCAATCTAAGAACCCCGATTTCGCGGAGCGCCCCCTCTTAAGTAGACACACGTTAATAAGGAAGAACAAAAGACACGGCCAAGTGCGAATCGGACTCGCGCACGGAGGGTTCCGTACCATATTCTATAAAATCGGCCAAAAATCACGTTTGTTGTTTGGGAGCCCCCTTAATTATTTATTTTATTCTGTTATTTAGTATTTGTTGTTATAGCGGCAACAGAAATACATCATCTGTGAAAATTTCATATCAAATCAACCATCAAAACTTTCATTCAACTTTCAACTTTTATTATTATATTAATGAAAATACGCACTATGACTGTCTGTATAAGAAAAAAATAAAATGGATCACATGTAATAGCGACACTGCTTACTGTAAATGGGTGTGGCCCAAATTCTTGGCCAGTAGTTAGCCTAGTTAATTGGTAGTAGTTAAAAAGTTCCGTTGTGACACGAAAATTAGCCATACAATTCTATGGTTAATTTTCGTGTCACAACGGAACTTTTTAACTACTACCAATTAACCACGCTAACTACTGGCCAAGAATTTGGTCCTCACCCAAATAGTGTAAATCAAATAGCGTCATTTCGCTGGTTACGCGACCACCTTCGGTTAGCGACCACCTGAAGGAGAAGGTTTTTTCTATTGAAGATAACATCAATTCTACACACACTATTGAGACAATTACTTGTACATGCATTTTTTTATTGTTTTAGAATAGAAATCTACTAAAAAACCGAGAAAATATCCTTTCGGTTCACCAACTCAGCTTAAGTGGTCGCCCACCGGCACATAATTCATAATTCATAATTCAATTTATTTGCATATAAAAAGGGTTTTACATAGGTGTTAGGTATAGAGTTACAAGTCCTATCCTTTTTAGCTGTTTTTTGCCAGCATGCAAATGGGTGGTTACCTATATAAAACAGTAAATGTGTACTACATTAGACTACCGTAAAATGCTGCAACTTTGCCATTTAAACTCAATTTTGCCTATTTCGTTTCAATTATGACCTCTCGAATTTGCTTAGTTTTTTCTTGTTTTTTACCATTTGGTAGGAATTTTCATTATTCTGGCAACACATATTTAATTTTTTACAATGGTAACTCCATTGTTGCTCCGCCAGTTACGCATCATAAGTCGGAGTGAGTGGCAGCGTTTTTTTTGTGTCTCGCAACTTTTGAACTTTTATCTACAAAAAAGGTGTTTTTTGAGAAGTGGTAACGTCCCAGGGTAAGTAAAGACTGTCTATTTTCCGTAAGTTTAATATTTTCAAGAAAAGGACATGATTTCAGCATAATAACGTACTAGGCAATATTGGGCAGTGTTTTGGAAACTTGAATGACACAATTTTGCCTGGGTCTAGGGCTGTCACTAGCTGGGTTTTATAAATGTACAGAAAATAGTAAAAATAAGCCTGCTTAAATGAGTTTATTTATTACAAGCTTTTTATTAACTTGCAATGATTGTTGGTTTAAGTCAAATCTTGCAAGTCGATTTTCACGAACTTTCAGTGTGGGTAGATCTGCTGACAATGCAGTAATAAACTAACGTTAACAAAAAAAACTTAATGGTACTTAAGTTATTTTTATTGTAATTACTTGCAAATTGTATATCTATTGTATTATAATTATATTGTATATTTGTCTTTTAGTTCAAGATTTGCAATAAATTTTTCAACCACTTATTAGCGACCAATTGAGGTGTTTAACGTACTTATGTAACTTGGGTGACAGTGCAATGTTTATGGTACCATCGAGATGGTCTGATAATGGAGACCGAAGATAGAAACTTCTAAACAACACATAATAAACCCACTGTGTTTAGGCTCGTTTGATTTGTCTTGCAGTTATCTTTCTTATCAAATGGGTTGTCAGGTCGATTACCTACAGTTGGAGTTTAAAGGTGATGGGTGATTAGAACTTTACAATGAAATAGAACTTTACACTATAATAATGCATTGTGAATTAGCAAAAAAGTGTACTTGCAATGTACTTATAATAAATAAATAAAATACCGGGTTGCACTCCGGGAGTGCCGGCAGAAGTGAAAACTCAATAACATTGTAACAGTTTTTCGATCAGGTCACGTGACATCTTACGGTGTCACCCTAAAAATGAATTTGGCGCAAATTTATGAACGATTATCAATTATTTAGGCAATATTCCGTTTAAAAAAAATTAGGAAAAAAATGGGTATTATTGTTTGTTGATTATTTTGTAACTAAAAATAAAAATATTTTATTTAAATAATGATCTTTTTTTTGGCACAACCCTACAGTTAACAATATTTTTGTATAGAAAGTTTGTGGAACCTGCTACAACTTTACCTATTGCCTGTGAAAAAAAAAGTATTAAGCTTATGGCAATAATTTGACTGCCAGGGACAAGCCCAATGTCTCATGCACACGAGTAAATATTATTACAAATAGCAACACATTATTTATTGAGATATCCGCCTAGGCAAAGTTACGTCTTAGGTCTACAACTTTGCCTGCCACTTTGATTGCTTGTAAATCGGAAATACAGTATGATTAGGTAATGAGATTTGAGTCTTATCTGGCAAGACATAGGGTATGTTTTCCGACTAACACTCATTAAACTCATAATGAAAAATAGGTTCACAGATATAAGAAAAAAACGTCAAAATCCAGGCAAAGTTGCAGCATTTTACGGTACCTTAAAATAACTTAATTAAATACTAAGCTACATTAACTTAAACTAAGATAGAATGCGCAATGAGTTTACAATATACACATACAGTCCCGGTAATTGATAATAAAATAGTTAATTAATAATGGTAGTTAGTTAATTAAAATAGTTAATAAATAAAATAAAATATGAATTTTATACATTACTATACACAATAAATTCATTAATAGAGTAAAATGTTTTTGCCAGTAGCTATTTAAAAAACGCTGTTTTAAATTGAGTATATGGTAGATCTTTTATGTTCTGTGGTAGCTTATTGTATATGGTGACACACATGCAGTAACAGTTTTTCTTGAAGGCAGCAGTTCTTTGCTGTTTGAACATGAAATTAGGTGGTCGCTAACCGGCGAAATGACCCTACCTACCGTAATGAATACATTATATCCGTTATACATATTCTAATTGCGCTGTTAATTGGTGTTATTATTATTTAATGTTACTTATTAGTCGACCGAGACCTTAAGATTTCCAACACAAGCTGCAGTTTAGCAGCGAAGACATTATTTCTAGTCTGCAAGGTTTGTATCTCCCTGGATTCCTCGCTAAGTAAATACCACCGCGAATACCTTTATTTATCCACGTTCATACGGTACTGTAAAATAATTGTTAGTAGCATGTTGCTTGTATACTGTAGTTGGAACGAAATTGCACCACAATAGGGTATCGTTGAGAAAATACGTTCGGTTACACGCGGGGCGCGCGGGGGGAAACCTCCACTTTATATTGTAAAGGATAAAACCAGCTCGCCATTCGTTCACAGTACCTACCCGCCGCATAGTCGATCGTTTCATCACAGTTGGTTATTACACCACCACGCGGTGCATTAGAAGAAAAACAATTAAAAAGTTTCGCGCGCTTTGAATTTTAAAATGGCATCGTGCGATTTTCCGTGTGTTATCGAATCGAAATTTTAATTAAAAGTAAAACTATTAAAAAGTTTCGAGCGCGCTAAAAATTTTAAAATTGGAACGTGCGGTTTTCCGTGTGTTTATCGATTCGAGATTTGAATGTATTTTTCTTGTCGAAATAAACTATTTGTGAAAAGTGTGCCATGCTTGCATAGTGCAGTGCTCTACATTCCGTTACACGCTTAAACGCTGAAGCCATGTCCCTGTTATGGATGAGCGCTTTTAATCTAGGACTGACAGTTGGCGCAACTTTTGCAGTTGTTAAAGCGTAAGTTTTTTGTTTTATTTAAGTACTTTATTCTTTTACCAGCATAATTAAATAATATACCTTGGGTGCATTAATACGTTCAACCTTCTACCGCTAATTGAAATTCCTTTTTTGGTCATTGTTTCATAGGTGCACTTAGTAGTTTTGCGATACTGTCAGTGGTTTTTTTTATATTTTAATGCAATTAGTGCGATTTCTATTAATGTTGGGTCGAGTTGTTTTGACTCTGTAAACTGACGGCTGCCAGCAACTTGTTCATGAGTGGTTTTATGAATGGAATTAAACTAATGATATCAGACTCAAAGTGTATCAAACCCACGGACCATCTTAGTCGTAGTTGACCAAGCTTTAAAACAGGGATTACTTACCTATATGGATTCGGCAAAATTTCAATGTCTTGCTTAATTCGCGTTTTCTTTTCGGTATTCCAAAATAGGTACGCTGAAATATTAGATGAGACGGTAAAATACAAAATTCTATACTAAGACATAGATTAATTTATTTATCCAAAACAAAAACTTAAAAATACTTACATTTTGTTTTTAAACAGCGAGCGAAACCGCGTACGGTTTATCTACCGCCATTTTTGCTCGTTAGCATGTTGGGTTATTAGAAGTAAAAATTAACGTGTGGCTAGCTAAGGAAGGAGGTACCTACATTTATTTTCTCCAAGTTGTTTGTTAACGATATGAGTTTAGCGTATAGGTAACATGAATTCCCATATTATTTTTCCATATGTATTATTGTAAGCTGGTAACATATTTAGGTAGATCTAATTCTCAGGTTAGGTAATAAGTTTACGATTTAATCACAAACTAGCATCATTTTAAACTTATCATATACAGTACTCGAATAGTTTTGTTTCGTCGTTTTTGTGCATTTTACTTATTGAGTTAGGTATTGTTTTTACCAGACTTACCTAACTGTATCTTATATATGTTATCTAGGTAGTTTTTATAAGTTCGGCCATCGCTGCTTAGGCTGTAGTTAATAATTGCCTCGGCTAGTGATATATATAACATTCTGCGGGTACTAAAAGGTACTTATTTTGTATTTTGAAAGGGATAATTTGGACAATATGGATCTCAGTCTTATTGCAAACATAGTTTAAAAAATATTTATTAAAGAGGAATAGTCAGTGAGATTGTAGCTTTATAAGTTTCTATGTTTTGCATATTCTCCGGAACCACTATCCGATTTCTTTTGTCTGTGTTTGCCTGCGTTATTTGCAATACGCGGGTGAAGTCGCGCGGGAAGCTAGTATTAAATAAAAAGCGAATTGAATATCTGTATTTTTTGTATGAAAATAAATACCCGTATTATTTTTATACAAAAAATTCAGGTAGGTAGGTTCTGAAATGGCCCCAGTTAGTATTTCGTCGACGCAACCCTGTGTTATCCCCAGCAATATTTTATTTCCCTCCCAACTCGCGTTCTGTTAAAGACTGAGAGAAACTCTGCGAATATTACTTGTAGATTGGTTTTTTAACCAAGTTTTTCCAAGATCCTTGAAGTTTCTTTGTCGGCTAGATCGATTACAGTTTCTAAACTAGTTTTTGTATTAAGTACCTAGCTCGATGACTCAAGTTTGCACTGAAGTAACCTTTCATTCTTAGTGGAGGTTTCAATGTCATGGCGATTAACTTTGACATTGCTTTTGGAACTACTTTGTGTCGTGTGACACGTGTCTTGTATCCGCAATATGTCACACGTGTAGCTCATTCAGCGAGCGAAGCGAACGAAGTTCTCCTCTTAGCTTGAGCATAAATACTTTCGTATGTCTGTGGCGTCTGTCCGGGTGCTCTCTGCAGATCGCATTTCGCAACCGATTCTCGTAAAATTTTGCGAGTAGTTTCAATAATTATATACTTAGACATTTTTTGACAATCCGTTTTTTTCGAATAAATAAATAGTCCCTGGGCGACCGTGCTCTGCTCGGCTGAAAATAGGGAAAGTACGGAGCAAACGAATTCTCCCGGACATGAGATATCGCTAAACACAACGCCGTATTTAGATTCCAAAAAAGCTACCTAAGATGGCCGAATGTCACTGTCACAAATGTCATTGTCATTGTGACGTTCCAGATGTAACCAACCCATGCATAAAAATATATTATTTCGTTGTTACTTAGATGTGAATGTGAATCATCCTTATGTTTTTGAAATTTTCTATGCATTCATCGCCTAACACATCTCGGCTTGGTACATCAAACGGATTATTTACAAAGCACTACCCCCAAGTACTCAATTACGTACCTACTAGCTTTTTCCAGCGAATTCTTCCGCGTTAAGGTTATCACAACAATGCCATTATTAAATACCAGACATGTTAATCCTTTGGGAATGACTTCAGATATACAAAGTATTCTACACATTCTGTTTCATGGTTTGGTTTTAAACTATCCATGTGCCAAAATTGATCACAGTCAATTGAGCCGTTTTTACGAGATTGACTGACAAACATACAGACATTCATACACACTACTTTGCCACACGTGATTTGTTGTCAATATTACTATGTCCATATCAAAAAGATTTACGCACATTATGAGAATATTAATACTCGTAGTTACCAAATGTTGTTAAATCTGAAGTATTAACACAGTAATATGAACTTTTCTTCTACAAAACACTTTCAATCAAATATCTATTTTTGAAATTATTTTTTACATAAGATTATTTATTTAGGCGGGTTAATTTTAACTTTACAATGATGTATAAATAAATAACATACGTACATAATTTAGAAAAGTAAAAACTCACCGATGCAAAACTATTTCATTTTAATGGCAACCCATGGGTATTTTTTTTGGAATCTATATACGGCGTCGAGGATCGATTTCTCGTCCCCGTAAACCCCTATTATTCCAAATTTCATCGAAATCGTTAGATTCGTTTCCGAGAACGTGATTGCAAATAGGTGTATATACAAATATTTGTGCCAGTTAATGTGTGGCCCAATAATCGGCGTCCACTATATCTCTGTTTCGTTTTTGGCTCAATGCAAAAATAGAGAGAAAGATAGATGGACGCGGATAATCGGGCCGTACATTAACCGGCACCCAAATATTGCTCGTTTAATAGTAGGTACTTATAGGATATATAAATAAATAAAAGGTTGGCTCGCGAGTTCTAAAGCTCACAGAGGGCACTTATTATAGATTTCAGAGACGAGCTCTTGTTGGTAGCCATTCCTTTTTATCCTACTCATCACTCCATTTACAGGGATTGGTAACGTGGCCGTTTCCTCTTCAGAAAAAAAATCGTTTATTTCAGACAACCACGAAACACCAAAAATGTTAAAATGATATCTATACTTAATTACTAGTGGTTTTAAACGGGGTTTCACATGTTATCGGCTACGAGCGTTCCGATACGAGACTTGGCACTGGATGTGTTAACACATTATTTATCAACGATAAACGGTTTGCTGAGAACTAGTTTCCGGAACCGATTCCGATCCCGTGTGTTCAGTCAAACGTGTTCCATTACCTCGGGCCTCGTGAGTTGAATCCTGATCGTTAACTGCACTGGACTGAGGGTCGATCTGCGAGTTACGCTATGCATTCCAATTTGATTTCAATGCGCACGCTCGTTTCACCCAGCCTGCCAGGGGTGGCTCACTCTGGGATTTCGTCGCGCCGCTACAGGTACATCGGCCTACCGCCCCCTATTATGGCACGCACGCGTTCTATTGTAGGGCGTCGCATTAGTTGCATGCGATAGAAAGGGATGACCACGTTTAGGCTCGTCCGGCAGGTTAACAGAGAACCTTCTGTACATAGTTACTATTATTTATTCTGTGAGAGTGCCAGAAAGGGCGCGCGAAATTCGAATATCAATTTGGAGCGAAAAATGTATGAGACATACAACGTCATGAAATATGTTAGTATGATAATATCAAATATATAGAAAGACTTCAAAAGAACATCATTTATTCATTTATTTACATATAATATACACTAGCACTTTGGAAGCAACTAAACTCTGTTTTTTTTTAGCATTAGAGAGACCTTTGCAGAACGAGATATAAGGTTTTTTATCGGGCACATTCTGCGGATCGAACAGTGAATACGAGTTAATAAATATCACGTATTTATCATCATGTTTTATTAATACATACATTACTCAGTGTTGTGAACAGATAAGAAACATAATATTAGTTAATTTATATTCTAAGATGAAAAGATAAGAATTTTAATAAATTGCGTTTGCAATTTTTCATGGAGAGGTTGTACATTAAAAAACCTAAAGAGGCAGAGTTCTCACACAATGGTCTATTTTTAAACGTCACTGTCACTATCTGTCAACTATCACTCATGTGGGTTTTTCATTCGAGTTCATATTGTTGTCGGTTGAGTCGGTTGTGATTTCTATTTATTTTATTTCTATTGCCGCCATCTTGCTTATAAACACTTACAGTTTTGCCAACAAATTAGTAATAAATGTGAAAACTATGCGTTCAGCTATCGGTAAATATCAAATGGTATATGTACTCGTATGTACATAAGTTCCGAGAAAATCAGTGGTATCGGTCGAAATCGAAGAAGGAAGGTTTACGACCACTGCTTCTTTGTTTACCCGTTTGACAGATAATTCTAATCTTAAAAAAATATAGTATACCTACTGCTAAATCATCTTCGCAATTCATACGTTTATTTGCAACAGTTTCTTCAAAGGTACGGCCCGAAGGAATCTAGTAACACCTAAGATTCAAAAATGTACTAACACATGTTTTATTTTAATATATTCTACGTGTGGCTAATTGAATTGTATTTTTAAGACTTAAGTGCTGGTTTTGCATACGTCAAGTCTATAAAATCAGAACTTTAGAAATAAAAGGTTGCTAGATATTTTTATACTTATGTGTTAGTTGGCCATTAGTTTTAATAACACCTATTAAAATATGTGGGATTTTATCGCAATATATTTTAATGAGCTACTGCGATAACAATGGTTTCAAAAATTATTTAAGTACATAAGTAGGTATACGTCGTTGTATTTAGTTGTAGATATTTTTTTACCCTATGTAGTGTCGGGTTAGTATAGCACCACCCCACCCCTTACTTCCCGGTGTGGTAATAGTCGTCTACGGGAATAGGGTTGCAGTTTCCACTTCAATCCCGGGATCCTGTCACTGCATTATAGAAATGTACACACAAAAAACTCGTTTTATATACTTAAATAGAAACATAAAACTATTTTAGCACCGCATTTTATACAGTTTACAAGTAAAACTTAACCACAGAAACAGAATAGTATAATTCTTAAGGTTGGACTTAATTACTAGCAAGACAAGACAGTACTGTGCGTGTGTGCGAGGCATAATGTGTGATGGTAACACCGTATAAAGGGGCTAGACTAGACATCGTAATGGTGCAGTGAGTACTTTCATTGATTCTCAGATTTTCAGTCATACCCTGACATAAATACATAACGTTTATATCACACCTCCTCTGCCTCCTCCTTTTAGAAATACAGGCGTGAGTTGTATATACATTGCATGTTTATATTTGGGCGTTATCCAAAAAAAGTGTCACAGCCTTTTTTTTCAATTACCTACCATTTTAATCGATTCTTGACTTTATACAAGAAAAAAGTTGCGGAAAAATTCCATTGCGGATCATCACATTTTCGTAGGCTACCCTTCTTTTACCGACCGTTTCATCGAATGAATGTTTCGCCGAATTTTCATTTTATCGAAAACATATTCTTTCAGTAACAGTAAACATTTCAGGGTCTCCACAATTACCTAAAAAGTTAAAGGTTTCCAAGAAAAAAAAATTCGATGAAATGAAAATTCGATCAAACAAAGCATTCGGTGAAACGTTTGTCGGTGAACAGATTTCACAGATTCGGATACAGTCTTTTTATATATAAGGTGCTAACAAATTAGGTACCAATACTTTTAGAGCTGATAGTACTAGTCTCTAGGAGTAGAGTTAAGTATGAAACATTTAAAAGTGTGTATCACTTTTTGGAGATAATTAGGGATACAACGTTACTGCGTAAAAACACCCTGTTAATGAGATAGTCAACAATCAATCATTGACGTTTGTCACAAACGACTATGTTCACTTGACAGATAGTGTTTTAACATCTCGTCAGTTGAATGCACAGGCTGATTATGTTTGGTCGAAATTTTAATTTATTTATTTTGTACCGGAAATAAAAAAACAAAAATATCATATGAAAAGTTTTCTTAATTTCTATTTAAAGTCAATTGTTTTGATGTAATGTAACACCTCTTAAAATATTGGTACTTAATTTGTTAGCACCTTACATATCGTCGCGTAGTGAACTGGTAGAAAAAAAATACATGTAAAATCTGGGACAATCTTTTTCTTGTAGAAGGATTGATAGTATCAACGATTCTGAGTAAGAAAATTGAATTCTGCAAAAATAAGTTCATGTACCTACACTTTTTCTGAAAACTCTCGTTTGAAGATGCGTGCCCTGAAAGGTTAAAATAAAAGTGCTTTGATAAGATTGCGGAGATGTTGTTAGATCATAACTAGAGAATTAAAGGGTGAACACTATTAAATTGTCGCCTACATTTTTATTTTTCTAGCGTGTTGCATCAAACCTTTTTTTAGTATTGATTAATAATTTTAATTTAGAACCCTCGTGTACCATTTTGACAACCATAAAATATTAATTTGTTTTTTATTCATGAAAATGGCGTTACACGAAAAAAATGTTCGTGAATTAATTTTGCGAGAATTTAGTAAAAATCCTAGTTTATCAACTTTGGAGCTGGCAAAATCTTGTCAAACTACTCGGAGGACGGTACAAAGGACCCTTAAAAAAATTAAACAAGGTGAATCTATAGATAGGAAGCGGCGTGAGGGTCAACCTACCAGAAAATCTAATGTTAAGTTACAAAGAAAGGTGTGCAAGTTATTTGAGAAGAATCCGAGTATCTCTTCCCGGGATGTGGCGAAAAAAGTAAAAATTAGTCAGTCAAATGTCCAAAAAATTAAAAATGATTGCTGCATTAAAACATATAAGAAGCAAAAGGCTCCAAAGAGAACTGCGGAGCAGTATAATCGTGCGGTTAGACGTTCCAGGTTATTGTATGCGTTATTGGTTCAGAAAAAATGTTGCCTAATTATTGACGATGAAACGTATGTATGTCAAAGCAGACTTTAAGTCTTTACCAGGTAACCAGTACTATTCCGCTCGTGACATTTCGAATCTGGACGAGTCGAAGAAGGTTATCGCAGTAGAAAAATTTGCTAAGAAGTACCTTGTTTGGCAAGCTATATGTCAGTGCGGCTCGAGGAGCTCACCATTTATTACTACTGGGACAATTAATACCGATATATATATATCAGAATGTTGGAAAAAGAGACTGTTACCATTCATGAAGAAACACACTTCCTCAACATTATTTTGGCCGGACTTAGCGAGCTGCCATTACTCTACTCGAACTTTGGAATGGTATAAGGCGAATTCAGTCGAGGTAGTACCTAAGGAGAGCAACCCACCTAACTGTCCCGAACTTCGCCCCATTGAAAAATATTGGGCAAATATAAAAAGCAAATTGCGGAAAACTTGTCAACCTGCCACTTCATTGCCAGATTTTCAACGAAAATGGATTAAATGCACAAAATTGGTAACCGATGATTCCGTGCAAAGGTCGATGAATCACATCAAAAGTAAAGTCCGGGAATTTTCACGTCGTTCGTTGAAAGAGCCCTAGTATTTTTTTTATAGATTGTACGTTATGTAAAATTAGTTATATAAAGAGTTTTAAGCATTTAAGATTTTTATTTTCTCATCTGTAGCATATTCGACCCGCGACAATTTAATAGTGTTCACCCTTTATTAACATCTTCCCCACTTCATAAAAAATAAACTCTTGACACTACCCTCAATATATATACTAGAAGTTGCGACGTTTGTTCGTAAATATCCAGAACTATTTCCAAAAAAACCTGACACCTTTAAAACTAGGAAGCAATATAGAAATAAATTATTATTGCCTAAATGTAACTTAGCTATGTATAAAAAAGGACCGCAGTATAAATGCATACTAATCTTTAACAATATCCCAGATGCGATCAAATCGCAACCTAGTGACGAGGTCTTTATGACTCAACTTAAGAATCTATTAATAGAAAATGGTTATTACTCGGTAGACGAATTCCTTGACGACAAAAAATTACACGGAAAAAAATAAGCTTTAGCAAAGTACCAATTTGGCTTCGTTAAAATATATTTAGTTAAATACAACCAAGACATATTTAAAATGCGGAATAAAGCTTTGTAATTGATAAACAAGCAATTATTGCTAAACGTTCTTGGTTGTTTTAAGCAAGTACTAATTTGTTTTCAAATAAGTGTCTTAGTCAATATAATCTATACCTGATTCGGTTAGAAATAGTTATGTTAACACTGTTATTTCCTGGCAACTGCATTATGTAGGTTCAAACATTGCAACACTAGGTAAATACTTGTTAAGTTATAATGCTGCAAACAACGGTTTATTATATTTATTTCCAAATAAGTGTCTTGATAAATATGATTTTTGACTTTTGGTTGGAAATAGACAAGTTAACACTGTTATTTCCTGGCAACTGCATTATGTAGGTTTAAACATTGCAACACTAGGTAAATACTTGTTACGTTATAATGCTGCAAACAACAGTTTATTATATTTATTTCCAAATAAGTGTCTTGATAAATAAGATCTTTGACTATTTGGTTAGAAATAGACAAGTTAACACTGTTATTTCCTGGCAACTGCATTATGTAGGTTTAAACATTGCAACACTAGGTAAATAGTTGTTACGTTATAATGCTGCAAACAACAGTTTATTATATTTATTTACAAATAAGTGTCTTGATAAATATGATCTATGACCATTTGGTTAGAAATAGACAAGTTAACACTGTTATTTCCTGGCAACTGCATTATGTAGGTTTAAACATTGCAACACTAGGTAAAAACTTGTTAAGTTATAATGCTGCAAACAACGGTTTATTATATTTATTTCCAAATAAGTGTCTTGATAAATATGATTTTTGACTTTTGGTTAGAACGAGACAAGTTAACACTGTTATTTCCAGGCAACTGCATTATGTAGGTTTAAACATTGCAACACTAGGTAAATACTTGTTACGTTATAATGCTGCAAACAACAGTTTATTATATTTATTTCCAAATAAGTGTCTTGATAAATATGATCTTTGACTATTTGGTTAGAAATAGACAAGTTAACACTGTTATTTCCTGGCAACTGCATTATGAAGGTTTAAACATTGCAACACTAGGTATATACTTGTTAAGTTATAATGCTGCAAACAACAGGTTATTATATTTATTTCCAAATAAGTGTTTCGATAAATATGATCTATGAACCAAATAGGTAATGGTTATTATAAATAGTTAATTTAACACTGTTATTTCCTGGAAACTGCATTATGTAGGTTTAAACCTTGCAACACTTTAAACTACTTTAAAGTTTGTTTAAGGCCAGTCCAGACGGGATTTTTTTTCGCCAATCTTATTAAATTGTCAGATCAAATCAGGTAATGTGGATCTGTGGATGTCGCAGTCAAATTGTAAGAATCCGCCTTTTACAAACGGCGTCGTCATTTAACAAACGTTTTCACATCGTGGTGCTGCTCATCAAAACTATGAAAGTTGTCAAATTTGTTTTTAAATAAGTGTCTCGGTTAAATATGATCATTGACTGATTCGGTTGAAAATAAACAAGTTTACTTTGTTATTTCCTAACAACTTTATTATTTATTTTTAAATATTGCAACACTGTGTTAAAATTTGATAAGTTGAGTAGTTACAAAATAACTGTGTCAATTACTAAAAAACAAATGAGTTGCTTACTTTCCAATACACAATCACAGCTCGGCTGTTAACCGGTAAGCCTCTGATCGTAATTTTAAACAAGTATCTTATTTACTATTAAATAATAAAATAGGTTATTTTTGCCTTACCCGCCATTTAGATCAAAACAAGTCGCCCCAGACCAGATCGTGAGTCGGCCATTTTCTGGTAGAACTCGTTGAGCGCGGATGTGCCGTCGTAGCGTGGTGTTATTTAAAATTGAGTGACTAGAATGGACGAGGAAGTTAAAACGCTTCTCACAGCGTGGGACTTGGAGGATTATATTGAAGTGTTTAAGGGTAAGTAGATTTGCACTTTATTTCATCATATAATCATCAAATTGCAAAAACGCTCGTGCAAGGTAATGTTATATTGTATGTATAAGGAATTCCAATTTGATTTAAGTTGCATTAAAAGGTCTGCCATACAACACGGCGAGACTCGTTATTGTTGTATTTTAGAGCTATTTTTGTATTTTAGCATTAGCAAGCGCATCGCATGAAAACTGTCACCTCACTGCTCTTAACGGGACTTTCATTAAGTGCTTCGTATCTTTAAATTTACATAAAGTGTGTGCGAGATATCCTCGATTTTTTTATTCGTTTGAAAAGGAAGGTCTATCGCTGCCACTATGTATGGAATATAACATCGTTCATTCGCCGCCGGCTTCTCTGGGTGGCTTGCATCCGAAATGTCCATGTATGCTCGAGCGATTTGAGGGCATAGTCATCTCACATTATTTTGACATAGTATGCAGTAAGCTAAGCATTACGCGCTGGCCACGAAATTGCGCGACTGGCTTCGGCTAAGGCGACAACCATAGGTAGGAGCGAGACACAGCGATCGGACCTATGGTTGTCGCCTTACCTGAAGCCAGTCGCGCAATATCGTGGCCAGCACACGTAAAGCCTGGTTTTCACTTTGATTAGTGCGAGTGCAGGTGATTAGTGACTAGGTGTGGACAGCGACTGATTAGTACAAGTGATTAGCTGGCTGTGTAGAAAGTGAATAGAAGCGTGTTCTATTTTTTTGCGAGTGGACTGCGAGTAGCCACGTCCCGCGCGCCGTGCTTCCCCCTCTCTCGCAGCGTGCCTGCCACTAAACACGTGTGGACAGGAGTGTTTAGTGTTTAGTGAATTGGACACTACTCGCACTACACACCTGCACTCGCACTAATCACCTGCATTGAAAACCAGGCTTTAGTCGACAACCAGTCTGGCCTAGTGGGTGGTAACTCTGCCTGCTAAGCCGATGGTCCTGGGTTCGAATCCCGGTAAGGGCATTTATTTGTGTGATAAGCAATATTTGTTCCTGAGTCGGGTGTTTTTTATATATTTAAGTATTTATAAGTATAGTATATATATCATTGTCTGAGTACCCACAACACAACCCTTCTTGAGCTTACCGTGGGGTTTAGTCAATTTGTGTAAAAATGTCCCATAGTATTTATAAAGAAAGAAAGAAATAAGTCTAACGGCCACATGTTTACATTACAGATAATTCCATTACATCAATGTCACTTCCTTTACTTGATGAGTCCATGATAAAGGACCTCATTCCTTTGATTGGACCTCGAGCCATATTTTCCAAAAACTTGGAAGTCTACAAAGAAAGTATGCATCCAAATGCAAATAAGTCAATTGTAAGTTATATAAAAAATTGATGAATGTGTGCAGATTAATGTATGCAGATTTTTTTTAATGAATTTGAATTTGATGAATTTATGCAGAATTATTAGCTCTATATGTATATGCTTATTGGTATGTTATGTGTGGTTTGCTTACAGATTGGTGATGACTTTTCAATAGGGGATCTGAGCTTTACCCTCGATGATCAAATTACTAACACTACACCTACCTTACTGCAAATGCATAATAATCCCTTGCCTGTAAAGTCACAGCCTGTGACCATTTCCATACCCGTAGAGTCTTTAGAAATTTGTGTTAAGTAGTATCTTTTTTTTTATGCTGGCTTGTAACAAAACATTGATTTAGTTATTTATTTTACAAGTAGTTAATATATTTTTAATTACACAAGTCAAAATACAGCATTGAACATTTCAAAAATAATACGACCATTTATAAATTATACTTAAAAACGAAGAAATATTATATTTTAACATACTACTAAATTATCAATGAATAAATCTAAACATAAACAAGTTAAAGTACTTATCCCAATCAAAAAATTACAAAAAATATATCTAATATAACCCACTCTTGATCGTACCTGGCTCAAATGTCCCCATTATTCCTGCTGCATGAAAGCTCAAATCAAAAAGACCGAAATTAAAATGTCAAAATAATACAACCACTAAGTACCTATAAAGTAAAAAATAAATAAACAATTAATTATAAAACAATATTTCTACTAGTTAAACTACATACTACTAAATTATTAAATTAATAAATCTAAAAATAAACGAATAATGTTAAAATAAATCTAAATATCCCATCCTGGATCGTACCCGGCTCAAATGTCTCCATTATTCCTGCTGCGTTTCCCCGCTGAACTGTAAAAGAGACCTGCTGAACTAGATACGACCCGAAAAGGCAGCACCCCCTCTGCCACGTAATCAAGGTCAGTCCATCAACTCGTCCTAATATTGATATCCGAGTAAGCGAAAGATTACAAAATTGAACCATGAGCGTAGCGAGTGGTTCGAAAAGTTGAATCTCAAGCGTAGGTAGGGTCATTGTGCTTGTTTCCGTCCATGTTCTAGTTTTCGTCCACTTGAACAAATAATATACAAAACAATATATAGCAAATAATATATTTCATATTTAGTTTGCTACTTGCAAAATATTTTTTTTATGTAGATTGTTTAGATTGCAATAAATTTTCAAATTCAAAGGATCCAAATTTGTGCTGCAATGTAGGTTAACTCAAGTTTCTAGAAAACTAGACCTGGACGAAACAACGTTATTAAATATTATCATTCAAAATCATAGTTTTAGTCAATTATATCGGCCAACATGAGCAAACAACTCAAAATTTGCATCATATTACTTTGCCACACATGTGGATAAAATGCAACTTTCTTATGAGTTTTTGAAGTACAACTTTCCGAGCTGGTGCGGTGAAAAATTATTTACATGCATTTTTCACTACTCGTTAGGACTGGCACAAATATAGCTTTAATAACATATATTGGAGGTTAAAGTAAATGTTCCAAGTTAACTTAAAATATAAGTTCTATATTGGTGTATGCTCATGCTTATATTTAATTTATGTTTGTAATTATATTGTCCTACTTGGGTTTAATACAACATACCAGAATATTTTAAAGCTGTGGGTGTTGGCGTGTGTGTGTGTGTGTGTGTGTATGTAATGTGCTTTGTTATTTTTTTTAGAACTTGCGGCTACTTCTGAGTGAATCTCTTGAAGGCAAAGGATTATTGAACCTGGACAAGACAATTCCATTGAATAATGCAACCCGGTCCAACTTAGCCAGGATTATAGGCACTGCTATATTGCGGCAAGACCCCAATTTAACGGTACGATCATCTGTCTATGCTACTTGGGCACACTCTATTGTAGACTTATTTCCTCTTGAAAAAACAACGGTCTATTATCAAACAAAGCTGGTGGAATCAACAAGGGGGATAACGACACGATTGGCCGGTAAACTACCAGATCAAGTGCATAATTTAACAAGGAAATACAGGGAGACTGGTATAATAGTAGAAAAGCGTCGGCGACTTTCTAGATCTACAGACTCCTCGCCATCACCTTGCCTTCGTCTGCCGGACGGAATAACGAACGAAGAAAACGCACAAGAAAAGCTTTTGTGGTTGCAAAATTCTTCCGAGCCCTGGTCAGCCGTGGAACAAAAGTGGTTTGAAACTACACAGGCAAGGCTGCTACGGTCAAAAGAGTTGACCATAGGGCAGTATTTCAATGAGTATGTGGCACTAAAAAAACCCAAAGGATACCTTCTGGTAAGTTTAATTGTTACAAATTTATTGGTATCATATGCTTAATATAATTATAGTTACTAACTGACTTGAGAAAGGAGAAGGTTCGCAATTTATGGGGATCTTTCAATATGTATGCTATCCGACATCTATATTTCTCTATGATTTGGTTGGATTTGAATAACTCATATTTTATGTGAAGGAATTATAACTTGTAAGGACTTCAAAGTTAGATCAATTGTCATTAGGTATGGATCTAATTATGCGATCTGGCGAAAATGGGGGAACAGTGCCAATATTACACACCAATGATTTGGGGTCTTTTACATTATCTCGTCCTATTTGGTGCATTGTGTCTTGAGCGTTTTAAGGCGTTTCATTTCAAATAATAATTCTTTGTGTTCCAGCTACAAAACGACTTTGAACACCTATACTCGGGAAAATATACAGATATCACAGAAACATTCCCCACTTTAAAGCCGAAAATTTTTGCATTTGCTAAGACACGCAAGAACAGCAGCAAGGACAAAAATTTGGAGCTTCTCATATCTTTGGAGCAAGGTAATAAAATAACTTTAATATTAATAGTATTTCAGTCTTTTTTGTGCCAACTAAACTGTTTTTAACACACTTATAGATTTCACTTGCAACTAAGTAAATCCATACATTATTAATATACCTATTGTTATAAATGCGAAAGTTTGTCTGAGTGTATGTTACCTATTCACGCTTAAAATGCTGAACTGTTTAGATGCAATTTGGTATATTGCATTGTTTTCGTCTTGGGTGAGCTTGAATCCCTCGCTGCACTCAGGACTCTTAATTCGTAGCACCCTCGCTACGCTCGGGAGTTAAATCTGGAGTCCCTCATTTACTCAGGATTCAATATCGCGCCCGAGACTTAAAACAGTGCTTTATCCCTTCGGTGTATAATCTACTATTTTATCCCAGAAATCGCCATTTAAGTTTTTACCTACTACTTTAACTCTAGCAAGATGAAACTTACACACATATATGTACAATTATATATTTTGCAAATGACAATAGAAAAGTTTGGTACCATTGAGATAATCTGATGATGTAGGCAGAAGGTGGATAGTGGAACTCTTCGTCAGCGACTAATAGACCACTAGTGATTGGGCTCAAATAATATGTTTTGAAGAAACTTCTTTGTGGGCGTCAACGTCAAGTACATTCAAACTTTACGGCTGCCGTTTAAAAACGGTGTAGAAAACAAAGACGGTATTGGGCTGATAACTCGATGAAATTTATAGTACAGTCAGCAGCAGAAGTTGCTAAGCGGGTGAGGTGTTCAATGTGATCTTGACGCGACTTTATTGTTAAGACATTGAACGCCACGCTCGTAATTTGCATACTAAAATCGGTGGCATGTGCCCGGCGCGGCGTCCAATGTGCTATAGGGTCATTGTGCCTGTTTCCGTCCACTTGTCCAGTTTTCGTCCACTTGACGAAATTTGAATTATTACCTACATTGCAGCACAAATTTGGACTTATTGCAATCCTTAACATCTAAACAATATATCTATATATCTACATAATAATGATATTTTTCAAGTAGCAAACTAAAAATGAAATATACATATTATTTGCTGGACAAGTGGACGGAAACAGGCACAATGACACTACGTGGTTAACAGCTCCACCACAGCGGCCAAAACCACTAAACAAACACATTGTAGAATAAATAACTTTGGAATCGCGAATGTTTTGCTCTATGTGACAGTGATACTTTTAATTTATTCATACATTTCAGGTTCGGAGGACACATCAAACACTGCCTGTTTCTTGTTGATACCGTCTCTGCTGGCCGTCACTAGCGTCAGACTAAGGAATACTACAAAAAAGATCTGGCGTCCTTCAAAGGCGGAATCAAGGGCCGGATTCATTCTCCATGTAACGTGCGATTCTGAAATTCGTAATGCCGTAAAAACTAAACAAAAGAAGTTTCAAGAGTTGGGACTTACTGTGCAGCCGTTTATAATTATTGTAGGCGAGTCTTTAGAAAAGATAAAAACATATTTCATAGTAATAAATGAAATATATTATACTGTGTCAAACATACTCACAGCAGTAAGTTTATGTTTTAAAATCACCTGGGTCGTCAACGCTCAGTACCCCGTTGAGTGCCACAGCACTTGGATGTTTATTCAAGCAGCGCTGTTTAAATTTAGTACTAAGTTTGATAGCAATTCGACCTCGGCTTTAACGCTATTGGGAGAGTTAGGCATCGACTGTTGAGTTTTTTTCTTCAATAGGTAGCTAAAACAATGCCTGTGATTCTAGATATTGATAAATATCTAACTAAAAGTGATTTCCTGTTACTAAAGGAGTCAAACTGGCCTTGGACAAACACACATTTTATATTATCTGAAAATTGTTATAATTGTGGGTTTATCTCGGTTTGTAATGAATATCAGCCAGCACATTTTAATATACTGTACCAAGAACATGTGAAAATGTTACTGTACTCATATTTTGTTTGGTGCAAAAATTGTTTAGAATATAGTATTTATGATCATTTCCCTGCTGAAGAATGTGATTTTTGTTTTGATAAATATTATAAATCATAGATACTACCTATGTCTGTTTGTCTAATCCACGTCCACATTATATATTTAAGAGTTACGGCTACTTAAGTATTTATTGATATTGTTAATAACCAAACCGATTTTAGTATCAGAAATTGAGTGTATTCAAAGCCGTTTAACATTGGATCGTTCCAAACCCTTGGTTAAAGTATCCTGGGCAACAATGTGCTCTATACATTACAGCAAAGGAAGTATTCTTGTGTATGATTCAGCTGAAGATGGATATCTTTACATGTTCTTAGTTTTAGAAAATGTTTATGTCTATGGTGATCAATTATTTTTTTCCGGCAATGTGCTCAAGACAATTGATTTTGACGAACACTAATTTGCATATCATGTGGAGCCGTCAGATAAATACTGCACTATATTTTGTAATTCGTTGCTTTCGCCCATCCCAAATGCTTTGTGCATGTTATTTAATGGTGAGCAATATGTAGTCCTGAGAAGTCCATTATGAATGTGTATAGGATACAATTACTTATTACTGACATAAACAATAACTATAATGGCAATAATAAATGAATAATATCGTTGTGCTACTAGTATAGCAGAGAATCAAAAATACAAAGAGAGTTAGACTCCATTCAACGCCTCGTGCCTTCATCCTGGCATCTATTTTTAAATATTTTTACGTCACACCTGGCCATAATGTGACCTAACGCTACGCGTACGGTAAAACTCGCATTACGGCCAGTTGAAGACGTGAAATTGTGTACTCACCACGGGCAGTAAAAAAGAAAGCCCTCTATCGCATATTTACAACCCTCGCCTGCGGCTCGGGTCACAAATACCTGCCATTTCGGGCTTTCTTTCTTTTACAGCCCGTGGTAAGTAATGTACTATTAGTATTAGCTTTGTGCGTATGTAAATTGCCACCTTACTGCTATTATGTAACTTCGAAACGTAATATAGTTCTTGCCTGACCGCTATGACAGGCACAAAAATAACAAAAGTACCTATAATAACACCATTTTAGGCATATTTTAATTTAAGGACGCCATCTATATTTCATTTTTTGAACCTCAGAAAGCTTCAGAATTAGAGAGGATAAACTAACTGCTACGGACGCGTGTTTCATGAGATTGCGGCTTTATGGTTTACCTTATACTTTTTATGACACATTTATTGACGTTTCTAAAAACAAAACAACATCATGCCTTCTCGATCATATTTTTAAACAATATGCAATATAAAAATAATTTTCCAAACTGGTGTCCCTTCCTAACTCTGGATACGAGTTACAGAGAGCGCCGTATAAAAACTGGCTGTGACAGACGGACAGCCTCCGAGTGATCGCAGAAGTGTTCCGTTGGACCAATGTTGGTACGGAACACTAAAAAGCCTTTTATTATGCTATTTTTGTACTTATGTGCCCGTTTTTTAGTGTTTAAGCGGGCAGGTCAAAGTTTACGTCACCTACGAAGGTGAAAAATGTCGTGTTAGAATTTAAAAAATAAATATTGTTACTACTCAGAATCACGAGCTTTTTCCATTTTTAGTGAGAAAAAATGTCCTAATTTTTTTGGTCCATTCTATTACCGTAACAAAACGGACAAACAACAAATGTACACTTTTTGAGGAAACTTTTTTTCTAGTATTAGGTAAGGATCGAAAGAGCTCGTGATTCTGAGTGGAAATAATATTGAAAAAAAAAACAAAAACATCTAAAATGGAAGTCGGGGGTACAAGTTTAAATAGAAACGTAAAGCAGTAAAAGTGGCAATTTTCATACGCACAAAGCTAATGCAAAAATACGCAAACGCGGTACGAGGCACGCGACGTCGTATGGAGTCTACTGCTCGTATGCATTTTTCTACTCTTAAGATCTATACAGAAATAAGCGGATGCCTCGCCGCGAAGACCAAACGGAGGTATTTCATGGTGTGCACATTCCTCGTGTTTACGCGCGTCACATACACATTCATTCACATTAAGCGATGATTGGCTCAAACCCGATAAGTGAGTTGTGTGCGTGCCAAATGTGCACATCGTTGAATCACAGTTTTGCCTTCGCAAAGTTCATTCTAATATTATATTCATACTTCTATGATTATGACCCAAATAATATTTAATTTTTAGTATATTAAGCCAAAATTAAACTTTTTTTCTATGTATACAAGTGTTTTTTTTTTATTGAGTATAGCCAGTTGTATTTTTGGGTTACACAACCAATCTGCTTTGCTGTGAATCGTGTTTTTAGGTAGATACAACCTATCTACTTGGTAATTATAGCTGATTTGATACAACCCAAATCGTGCAAACACGATTGGTTATTTCTAGTTACTCGGCTCTTTATATCAATTTTAGTCGTCTATAATTACCAAGTAGATAGGTTGCATCTACCTAAAAACACGATTGACAATACTCGGTTACTTGGCTCCGTATATTAATTTTAGTTGGCTATAATTACCAAGTAGATGGGTTGCATTTACCTAAAACACGATTGACAATACTCAGTTACTTAGCTCCTTTTACCAATTTTAGTTGGCTATAATTACCAAGTAGATGGTTACATCTACCTAACAGACAAGATTGACAATACTCAGTTACTTGGCTCCTTTTACCAATTTTAGTTGGCTATAATTACCAAGTAGATGGGTTACTTCTACCTAACAGACACGATTAACAATACTCAGTTACTTATCTCCTTTTACCAATTTTAGTTGGCTATAATTACCAAGTAGATGGGTTACTTCTACCTAACAGACACGATTGGCAATACTCAGTTACTTAGCTCCTTTTACCAATTTTATTTGGCTATAATTACCAAGTAGATGGTTACATCTACCTAACAGACAAGATTGACAATACTCAGTTACTTGGCTCCTTTTACCAATTTTAGTTGGCTATAATTACCAAGTAGATGGGTTACTTCTACCTAACAGACACGATTAACAATACTCAGTTACTTAGCTCCTTTTACCAATTTTAGTTGGCTATAATTACCAAGTAGATGGGTTAATTCTACCTAACAGACACGATTGACAACACTCAGTTACTTAGCTTATTTTACCAATTTTAGTTGGCTATAATTACCAAGTAGATGGGTTACATCTACTTAACAGACACGATTGACAATACTAAGTTACTTAGCACATTTTACCAATTTTAGTTAGGCTATAATTACCAAGTAGACGGGTTACCTCTACCTATACAGACACGATTTATAATACTCAGTTACTTAGCTCCTTTTACTAATTTCAGTTGGCTATAATTACCAAGTAGATGGGTAACATCTACATAACAGACACGATTGATAATACTAATTTACTTAGCTTCTTTTATCAATTTTAGTTGGCTATAATTACCAAGTAGATGGGTTACATCTTAACCAAGTTAACCTGTTATATTTATCGAATAAGTACCCGAGCCACACGATTCACATAAACGAGTTAGGTTTGCTAAGTTTACTGAGTCAATAGGTTAGAACTTACCAAACGCGTGTTATTTATTTTTAACAAATTTAATTGCATAATTTTACCAACTTACGTTAACCGAGTTGACTTCTTAGATTTTAACAACGAACTTTGCAGGCTCCCTCCGAGCAAAGTCACTCGGTTGAAGACAGCAAAAACTTATTTATTTCTAGCCATTTCATTTTCTCAGTGTAGTATTATATAAACTACAATAAAAATAGGACGTATGATTTTAGGTAGTTTTAGATCTCAGACATGAAATTATTGCAATAGAATGCGAACACTAACTAAAGCTTTTGACATAAATATACTTAATTTATTTGACATATACCCTAAATTTAATGTGAATAAACAAGTAGGTTAAGTTTTACTTCAGTCTAGAATTAATATTGTAATTTATTGTGTGCCCTTACAGGGTGTCATGAATTGACTTAACTAAAAATGTACCACCTTATTATGTATGCATGACATAGCAATGAATAAATGAATATGAATAAATGAATATGAACATCGAAGTCAGTTGAAAATCTACAAATAGTTTAATAGGGGACGGTGCATGAAACTAATTGGACTGTGGGTGAGACGGGTGATGGATTAAACCTAACAATGTTGACTCAAGATTCTTGAGGTAAACTGAGCCACAAGGTTATTGTGGCAAACCTGACATTCTATACCTTAGAAGTATTACGAGTACAATATGTATTCAAATAGACAATATATAGCTTACCTACCCTTATTGTAGTTGAGTTACATCGTATTTTTGATCACTAAATACTCCACGGCGTAATCTGCGGTCTTATGAGTACTTCAGCAGGGTAATTGCGTAACTTTTTATTACATTTTTTACATCTTTAAAAATGGCAAGTTGTTCTCTTAGAGCAACACCTTCATGAAACATGTTCTGAAAACGAATGGCTTTATCAAATTATCCTAATTCAATTGTCAATTACGGGTCTGTTATATATATTCTTTATCAAGTTTTCAATGCTACGAGAGTTGTTTTCTACAACAAACTTTACGTCACACCTGGCCATAAAGAGGCAATTACCGCCCGGTACGCGTACAAAAATCCCACTTCCTGCTCAGGGAGAGTCGTAAGTTTTTGTACTCACCACGGGCAGTAATAATGAAAGCATCAGATCACACGTTTATCGCCCTCGCTTTTCGCCCGTGCGTCAAATATCTACGATATGCGACTACTATTGTTTTATGCTAAACTTTCAAATCTAATTCAATTCTCAATCAGGTAACGTGTATTAATATTTTAAAGTGAACATCGCGTGAGATGACCAGCAATTTCATATTTTGAAATCTATTGTTAGACCAGCTGCTTGTAGTCTAAATACCTATTTGAAATGCTAGACTATACACAAACTAGTGTTCAATGGAATTCCGTTCGCACAATAAATAACAAACTCATGGACATTTCAATGGACATTGCACATTGTTTCAAAATTTCCACTTATAATTTTGAACCAAGTTCGATATTTAAATCTATTGAGTTTATCGGCGTTCCACACTTTATTGAGCGGACTACGAGGATGGTTTGATTTGGATAATATTCATATTTTTTCCATTTGGACAATAATTAAATATATTTAATTTTTGGGCGGTGTGTATGTAGGTGTGTAACGTGCTTAATTAAGTAATTTGACTGTTTTTGGCATTGGTAGGACAGGTTATTATAGTTTTATATAAAAAATAATTAAAATGTCTACTTTCATGCCTCTGCCATACTGATTTTGATGAAGGCGGAGACATGACCCCTTCTGTCAAATATTACAATAAAATTGTGAATATGACTTCCAAAGACCCATACAAAATGTTGTATATACAAATGTAAGAATTTACTTTGAACTGTCGCAACGTCTGCACTGCAGTATAGTTACTCTTAAGAACCCACGCTTTTAATGAAAAGAAACTTCACTTTTTAATTTAAACGAGTCTCTTTACACCTTCGTGTCACCTACTAAATGATGGCGCCAGGTTGGCTATTCAAGGCACTGCAGTGAGTCAAGGCACCTGTGTTCTTGGCATTGTAACTGTTTATCGAAGTTGTAGGTCTCGGCCCTGGCCAAGTTCAAGGATTTGGCACATGTTTGCTGACTTCTTGGTACATAATCATAAAGGCTTTAAGTTCGTTTGGGATGTCCAAATTAAATTCTTTTGATCGACTAGACTAGACGATAGACGGTGTGTATATTGATACATAATTAGGAAATTGTAGGGACAATCTTACACAAATCGATCTAGACCCATAGTAAGCTCAATAAGGCTTGTGTTATGGGTACTAGTATTTATATTTATTAAATATTTGTCCTTACCGGGATTCGAACCCAGAACCTTCAGCTTCATAGGCAGTGTCACTACTCACTAGGCTAACCGGTCGTCTAATTGTATATACTAAAGTGCAACAACCTGGCAACCGTACTGTCTTTTCGAAGATCTCACGGTTCTAAATACACGTATTTGCCATACGAAAAATAAATAAATTGTATATACTCGTAAATACTTAAATATATAGAAAACATCCATGACTCGGGAACGAATATTCGTGCTCATCACACAAGTAAATGCCCTTACCGGGATCCGAACCCAGAACCACTAACTTTCTAGGCAGGGTCACTACCCACTAAGGCTCTAAGGTTGTCGTTAAATGAAGAATACCTATATAATAAATGACATATTAATCCCAATAAAAACATCATGTACAGATACAACAAGACTTGTTGACATTAACAAGAGTGTACCCCATTCGGAAAAGTCATTATTTAGAGCGAAATTTCGTGAAGTCAAGGCCTCCACCCACCGAACGCGTGTCGTGCGCGGCGCGTGTCGGGCGCGGTTGAAGCGGTATTATATATTCGCACAGCAACGGGCGGCGTGTAGCAACGCGGAGGTACGCGGCGGGCCCGCGCTGCTGCTGCGCCGCTGCCGCGCTGCTGCCGCGCGGGCCCGCGCGTCATAATATCTCTCTCAATACAAACACATTTAATATGTATCTCGCTATCTCTATCACACACAGCGGCGCGGGCCCGCGCTTCACACGCGACGCGCAAGACACGCGGCCGCGCTGCCGAGTTGTAACTTTAGAGCCGCGGGCCCGCGTTCGGACCGCGTTCGATATGTGTTTGAAGTGTAGTTTCAATGCTTTACAGTTTACAACTTGCGCACGACACGCGTTCGGTGGGTGGAGGCCTTCATTGTGAGATATTTACTTGGTTGGCATACCAACCAAGGATCTTGTTTGAATTGGCGTCGTTTCTTGACGTATATCTATCTATGCAAACGTGAATCTCCGACGGTTTGAAACGCTCGGTCCTAAAGTCAATATCACGTCACGATTATCGTCGTAAAAGTATGACAAAGCGCCAGAATGTTGATCAAATAAAATTCCGGTATTATTACACGTTTTTAACAAATGTTAATTTTGATCATGATTTATTTTGACAATGTTTGCTGAGATATACGAAAAAAACGCTGAATATAATTATAGTACTAGTAATATAGCAAGCGCCCGTCCGTGAAGAAGTTAATGGGCCTCGTTAGAATTTTGCCATGTCACGAAACCTAATACATCTTGCTTCGGTGGGTCATTAGAAGCACAAAAAAGGGTTGCAAGTGGGGGCTCTAATAATCAAAACTCATTAACTATGTAGGTACGTTCACATATATTTACGTTCCGAAGTGAACGATACGATTGAAATTACAGACATTGATCGAAGAATCGAAGAGTGTTTTGTAATTTTACGTATTTGTACCGGTTTAAACCGTGCATTTACTAGTAATATTTGCATATGAATCGATATTAATTGCAATGCTTTAAAACGTTGGAGAATTTGGTTGATTTTTTATAATGTACCTACTCATTTATTTACATACTGGTCGTGTCTAAATATAAATTTGAAGGCCGAGCTCCGCGTAGGGCCGGAAGCACGAACCGTCCCTTCAATGTCCGCACTCTAACACCCTACCTAAGGCTGGATGGGCGAGACCATACGGACGCTTTACTGCTTCTAAGTGTCTTACAAGTGAACCTGAGGGCCGAAGGCCCGGACGTGAGCGGCAAGACATGCGTGGTCGTACAGGGATAAGGCCCGAAGCGTCCCTTCAGAGCGCACTCTCTACGCGAGCCCGATTGCCAAAGGCCCGAAAGGCGAGCCCACGCGACTCACACCCTCCTCCCAGGCCCCGTATCATGGTCGGCCTTATCACGCGATAAGTGACAAGATAGAGCGTCAGTCTTGTCACTTATCGCGTGTGATAAGGCCGACCATGATACGGGGTCAGTTCACAAGCAAGACGATGGAGTGCAAGTTCTGGCTTACAAATCTCTCTTAAGCTTTTCGCTTTCCATAGCAGTTTTTCACCTCCCTTTTCCTAGGAAATACTTAAACAAAACTATCCGATAGACGAAAGCGAGTAGAAGTACAAAGCATTAGTACTGCCTCCATTTGGAACTTGCAATAATAACTTATACATATAAATTTAGTATGGGCTGATTGATGTGATTGCCCGAGTGGTTTTATAGTAATTGCCACGTCTTCATCATACGCGTTCAACTTTGGCGTAATAAATACTACAGTACTAGCTATACTGTACTATATTTGTACAGTATGTATGTATATATGTAAGCACTTTATTGTACACAATGACAGGTTAAAGAATATACATGTCACACAATAGATCAAAGTACAAAGGCGAACTTATCCCTATAAGGGATCTCTTCCAGCTAACCTTTGAGCAATTGAGTTGAGCAGTATAGCTAATAGGTACACACATTGCTGACTTCACTTCACTGCCTACCTAACTCACGCACAGGGTGGTTCAGTGAAGTGCAGTCACTCGTCGCAGCCGCTGAAATTGAATCCATTCGCGCTCCGTATAACTCGCCCGGCATCGTGTTTTAAGTTCTAAACCACCGGGGCCCCTGAAGCATTACCGCAACTTCTTCACGAGACCTAGTACGTGAAGTACTCTATTCTCTAGGGAAATAAATTGCTTTGGCTTGCCGTAATGAATCAGATCGGGGTCCTGTGCAATGAATTTTTCTTCGAATCAGTGAACTTTTCGGGGTTTTCTTTGATTAGCAATAATCCTATACGATTTATAATTTAGATCTATAGGTTATAGGTATAGGTTATAGGTGTACGCGGGCTTGGTTTCCGCAACTCGACGTCATAATAGCGACTATTTTGCGTATGGGTTATTGGCACTACTGTTATTCGTGCCTAATCCCAATAAGGGCTAATTTTTTCTCTGCGTTGGAAGGTCAGATGGCAGTGGCTTTCGTAAAACTCGTTCCTATGCCAAAATCTTGGGTTTAGCTGTCAAAGTGGACCCCGGGCTCCTTTAGGGCACAACCGGGAATAACGCTAGGACGATGATGAGTCATTGGTGGATTCATATTCTAGTCGTCTTACGTATTTTACCGTCGAGGGCTATAAGTTTAAACATGAGCATTTTCACGCTGGAATGTTGCCGTGAAATATTTCAGGGCTGTTGCTTTGTCGCCGTTTTATGACGTTGCTGTAGCGTTACGAGCGAACATAAAATATGGTGTATGACAGGTGTTATTTAAACGTGTTACAGACAATATTGTCCGATTTACGGTATTGTTACAATTTATCTAAATTATGGAAGAAATAATAGTACAGAAGGTTCTCTGTCTGACAAAACTGATGTTTAGGAGTTAGAAAACTCAAACCACGGCATCCCAGGGTAGCACGTGCGGTTTCGACTAGTTGGGTTCGTCACGTTTGTGTCGTAAAGTGCACCTCGGAGGTGTTAGTGTTCCGAATTTAGCCCAAACGGTAAGATAAACAGGCCTACCTAAAGTATAACGTTGTTGGTTTAATGCCTGCGAAGGCACGGGTGGAAATGCTCGCTTTTCGCGTGAGTAATGGCTATTTTCTACCGAATTAGCGCTAGATTGAGCGTTTAATCCATGCCTTATCTTCTCCCTTCAGCAACAAAAGCGATTTATCTTAAAATACCCTGGCGAATACACCGACACGATGATGAACCATTGGGTAATAAAGTCGTTCCCTATAATTAGAGATAATGAAATTAAAAGTACAATATAAAATTGGGAACAAGCTTTTGAATCTGTCGCAAACAGGAACAAAAAAAGTGAAGATGGCACGAATTCACTAGGTGTCAAGCAAGACATCCAAGCTATACGAGTAATTTTTTTTTTTGTACGTTTTGCAATATTACCTGGATAGTCTCATATTTTGATCCCATGAGTATGTACGTCATATTACATGGTCTTGTGTTCCTGGTGTCACCATTCCTAGGGTCGCCAGAGCTCCCGCGTATGCGCTGAGTTGAGAGTGAGGGACCTACATTTGTCTCTAGCTGCCAACAACGAATCCTCAAATAAATAAAGCTTTGGCAACGCGTGATTCCTCTGCACTCTGGAGTCGCAAGCTTCCATATGCCACGGTGTCTTACCATGAAGCAGGCTGTAGGTACCTGTGCTGGTTCGAAAGAGTCGAAGTATAAAAAATAGTAGATTGTGTCTCAAGGGAGCAAAATGATATATTTACGGCCAGGGGGGTATTGGTATATATATTGAATCCTGAATGAAGCGAAAGTCTTAGCCTACCTTACCTTCTACCTTAGAATCGTGAGCCCAAGATGGACATTATTTTGCCATCGAGTGGCACATACTGGATTTTACACTTTTTATGTGGAAATTTTAAATCCCTTAAGGCATAAATGACTCTTTTCTGAATAGCAGGTGTTAAGAAAAACATTTCAAATACAGTACCATTTATTTGCACTTAGGGGAGGCCTATGTCCAGCAGTGGACGTCTTTCGGCTTATATGATGACGATGATGATCATTTAGGTATTTATTTGTCTATTTGATCGAGTTGATGCTCATTGCTCGTATTGCTCGTAGTAGGATTCCGACAATAACTTAATACATGAGCAAACTCGTGACAGGCGCTCTCGATAAAAAAACGCTTGACACAAAAATTCAGTTAAAACGCAGCCACCTCGCTCGCTGCCAGCGATTTGCATGGCAAAGCAGCGCGGACTAGTGTGAAAACATTGCAATTCACCGTGGCGTTACACGGCTCCTGTCCACACAATTAAAATGTCATATCATCCATTTCCTGGCAGTTCCAATTTGAGTCTAAAGATCTGTGTTACGGAGTTGACATTCCTTCTAAAGGTCCGATGCGGTTGATTCTGTTGTATCCTTCGCTATCGATTTTGTGGGTACTTCATGCAAATCATGTTTATTCTGCAGTGTTCGCATAAGCAGCCATTTATCAAGTGTCGATGCCGATACATAAGGCATTGAAAGGAAATCATTTCGTAAACTAAAATGTTGTGCATTAGGTTAGGTTAGGTTAGGTTAGGTTAGTTCTTCGGTTCTCAAAGATTGCTTTATGAGTGCCAAATGGGTCGTCCGGCCCATACAAACATGAGCAAAGGACCCGTTCTCGTTGGTTGCTCCTCAATAAATTCAACATATTCAAACCATTTTTCATTTACAGGATAATGAAGAGTCCTGTCTCTCTGTTTTGCCCTTATTGTTTTTTTAAACGAAAAAAAGAACGAGTATAAAAAATCAAAAAAACAAAGAAGAGAGACAAGCTTAAAAATGGTGTAAATAGGATGAATGTTTGAGGAAGTACGTAATAGTTTTGATCATTCAATTTCATTTCTACTGTGTAATATCCTGTTATTATATAGAGAGATGCCTACATAGGAATACTTTAATTGCTATCTCAGATAATATTCCGGCATTACAAAAACATTTCAAAGGAATCTCTGCTCCGTAGCTGGTCGAACATATTTAGATATCGGAAATTTTATGAATGTAGGTACCTACTATACTTGTAATCCAATATAAAGGTTTTAAGGGGAAAACATACTGTCTATACCATTAAGCAGCCCGTATGCTTGTATGCCACCGCCGTGATATAAAAAAATATCACAATTTGAGTCCTTATTTCCGAAACGTTAATTTCTGAAGCATAATAATAACCATAGGAACCTATGTTCTTATTGAACGAGGTAGCGAAGGGAACGAAGTTGTCTGCTTCAGCTTGGGACAAAGTACTTTCTTGTCCTTTTGTCCAGCTGTTTTCCAGTATTTCTCGACCGATTCTCGTGAAATTTTGTGAGCTAGTTCAATAGTTACATGGTTTTTTTTTTATTGACTTTTGTAATATTCCATTTCATATAGTTTCTCGACTTCTAAAGCTCACAGAGCCCTAGTTTATAGACGAGACTGTAAACACGATACAATTTTCAACAGCCCGCAAACAGCCTAGTCGACGAAAGTTTTCCAGCACAGTTTGTGGTAACAACGTGACATCTTAGTCATTAAACAAGGATAAAAGTGCCTCGTAGTACCGGCACTATGCTACGAACAGGAAGTCGTTTTTAATTTATAGCATTCAAACCGAATTGTATTTTAATTGCGTCTCGGGCTCGCTTGCACGCGCGCTGTGCTAACACTGCTAACGTCAGAGGCGAATCAAATGTCTAGAGCGCCCTAGGCAAGCACCTCATCGGCGCCCCTCTAGCGGCCATAGATTGTTACTTTAAAAAAATGTCTTTGGTACCTTGCGCCCCTAGGCACGTGCCTAGTTTGCCTATAGGGATAATCCTCCTCTGGCTAACGTGACACAGCGAGAAAGAGCATGTTATATTTACTACTTATTGCAAAGTGTTAATGTGAAATAAATGAACTGAATTCAGACTCTGAATTGAGAGTTAATTTATTTTTTTAGTTACTTTACGTTTGCTCTGGTTCTTGAATAGTATACTAATACTACGCGACATTTCACTCTGAAGCCACCAATGTAATTTTAATAAATGGATTTTCAATGCACTCATTTTGCATAGCCCTTGCCGAGCAGGAAATGAAAGTTCAATGAGATTGGCAGTGGCGTTTAATTTCATTTAAAATTTAATGCAAAGTTTTTGTTGGAATTAGGGGTTATAATATTTTAATGTTAATATTGTAGAATGTCCACATTAATTCTCAGGTTAAGAATCTGATCCCATATGTTAATTTAAGTCCGTACGTTACATTTTCCGATCTTAATAAATAAATAAATATTAAGGGACAATCTTACACATATCGACCTAGTCCCATAGTAAGCTCAGTAAGGCTTGTGTTATGGGTACTAGACGACGATATATATAATAGGTAGATATAAATACTTAAATACATAGAAAAACTTCCATGACTCAGAAACAAATATTCATGCTCATCACACAAATATTTGCCCTTACCGGGATTCGAACCCAGGACCTTCAGCTTCGTAGGCAGGGATCTCGGCAGTGTCTTTGTATAGCCGTTGGAGACACACTAATGCTGTAGGGTAAAAAAAAAGAGCTTGAAAAAAAAAAGATTTAATGAGTTGATGACTATACTCACGCATGGGTACTGTTGCCACAGGTTAGCGTTTCGTTTCTCTAAATCCAATTCATGGCCCAAATCAGAGCTCAATATAGCTTAATCATTCATAATTTAACAGTCGATGACACAGTTCCTACAAGAAAGCATACCCAAAAATTTTGTTAATAGTCGCATTTCCATTCTTTTCCTATCCTATAATAAACTTTTTAGCAGTATGGCTCCATTAAAGGCCTCCCCAGGTTCGGGTGTGGCAATACAAGGCTAGTATATTATATACCCCCTTATTCGTAAAACTTAAAATGCCTCTGCTAAATAAAATGTGCTTTGTCCCTTTCTTACGAACACAAATGTGGAAGTGACAAATAAAGACAAACGAATTTCATAGCCATTTTAGTTAAAATAGACTTGTAGTATATATTGTAGGGCGTTTATGAATAGGGCCGCTATAATCTGGGCAGTACACAACAGCTAGTGTTAACTTTTATTTGAATATAACGATACCAAAAACCACAAATCGCCCACTTTTTCCTTTAATTGATACGTTTCCCTTCCCTCGTTATCTATACGATGCGGATGTAGCATTTCTGAAGCCCCTCATCAAAGTGAGCTGGCAGCTTTTAAACGAAAAAAAAATCTGTTTGAAAAAGGAACGCGGTTTTGTGTTCGCGATACATTAAGTCTTTGAAGTCAATTCTGATACCTCTCATTTTGATACATTATATAATCTAAAATTGATGTATTAGGTTGGTAATTCTCTAAGAGTTTCAAGTTGAAACTTTGAATTGTCAGTACCTTGATCTTATTGGATGCATTATTGTTACTGTAGTTGTGTTGTGGCTGCAGATGGTATTATGGTTATTTTAGATTGGCTCGAAACTTTTCCAAAATGAATGAAAAGGATTATAAAGGCGTACAGGTACACGAGAATCACGGACAATGGGATTAAGACCCAAGGACCAGAATTGATTTTAATTCTGTCCAGTAGGCATTTCAAAATATGCACTTCTTACTTCGTTTGCCCTCATTGTCGTTTTTGTAGTCCTGCGTGCAGACTTAGGAGCATAATTGTATACTGTCCACGAATGAATGAGGCCGTTCGCATACCACATGGCGGGACAAAAATAAACACAATCATTCAATTATGAATCATTGATCAATAAACACTCCAAAATGCACTATATTTACTTATACCAAGAATCTGAAACGGTTTGCTCGTAAAACAATTCTAAATGTTTGTTTCAATACAACCAGTTATTAAGTTTACCATAGTACCTATACCTAACATTAGCTAGCTTTAAAAACGCCAAACAAAACTATCTTTACCATTTTATTATCTCAATCGTTCCCTAAACCTAATCATATTTAGGGTATCCTATCGCAATCACTAAATTTAATTTCCCAACTGTATCGTTTGTCCGAATTTTCATTTCGGCAAAAAGTCAATTTTCTTGAAGACCCCAAAGCTTTAGATTATTTTTTATACCGGTCGTGTAGAACCCGTTAAAGGTTAGGTTTGTTTTATAATAATCCTGAAAATCTCACGGCTTCAGGGAAAAAGTGCTTTTGGGACAAATGAAAATTCGGACACGATACACTTGGGAAACAATTTTTAGTGATTCAGATGGGTAACACCATATTTAGTTATGATTATAGAAAAAATATCCGTCTTTCTGATATCTACAGGGAACATGATCAACATCCGAAATTAATCTCTAACCTTAGAATATTCAAAGTCGTTTGTATTTTGTGATCTGCGTTTGTGTAGCAAATTAACGGGTCCGTTTGACGAAGCTACAAGTTATTTATTTATTTAAATCAGGCAACAAGGCCCATATTACAAATACCTTAAAGACTAACATACCAATATAAACTTATTAATAACTACAAAACACACAATTACTGCGATGTGTTGCGCAATTTCGTGGTATCAGGTAACCGACCGCGAAAACGTCGGAACTTGACTCCCTTCGGCCAAAATTCTTCCTTAGTGAAGGTCGACTGTTGGAACTGACCACAAAGGAACTAAAATTCACGTCATGGCGAGACTCCAACCTCATGACCCTCAGGATGAATCCGGTTTTCACGCGCACATACTCCACTACTTCCTCTGCCTTCGTAGTGTAGTGCAGCCGGGACACGTACAGCTGCGTCGAAGGTGTAGCAGGACGCAGCAGGTGATTTGGTCCAGTCGGTGCGGTACCGTACATATTCCGACAAGTAGGCTTCTTCTTTTCCTCCACTTTCTCGCGTTATAATTTTACAAATCTAAATTCTAAACTGGCAACACCGAGACACTTGACCAATAACGATTGGCCTTTAATCAATTTTGCAGGCTTACACTTGTTAAATTGTAAGTTGTAGCTTCGTGAAACGGTCTCCTGCTGTTTATGTGGGTGTTTATGTGTGTGGGTATGATTTCATTTCAGCAATGGCACAGACTTAGTAAAGTGACGCAGCTTGAGATAGTTAGCGTAGTTCCCATCGTTTATCGGATAGGAAGCAGTGATTAGTCTGGAAGTCCGTCGATTTGCCGGAGAACTTTTATAGGAGAAAGTTAGAATAGGATGGTTAATCGATCCGATATAATGCAATTATACGGGGTACTAGGTCACTAGTTAATTGCATTTTTACGGTAACAGTCTCTCCCTTGAAGCTACGGTAGCCTATATAGTGGGCCAGGCATGCGGCTGTCAAGCGGCGGTCGTGAGATCGAATCCCGGCTGGGACCAGTGAGTTTTTCGGAACTTATGTTCGGATTATTGATCGTTAGGTCCGTTAGCTTTTCGGTAAAGGGCAACGTATTGTGAGAAAACCGGTCTAATCCCAATGGTCTAGTTGTCCCTCTGGGCTGGAAGGTCAGATGCCAGTCGCTTTCGTTAAACTAGTGCCTATGCTAAATCTTGGGATTAGTCAAAGCGGACCCCGGGCTAATTTAGGGCATAAGCGGGAATAACGCTAGGAGGATGAAGAGAATGGTGAACAGCAGTCGCTCCCTTCAGATGCCTCTGTGTAAGAGCCTTATCAAGTTATCACACTCGCGATTTCCAAGCGTATTTTGTATGAAGGCGATCACGCAGCGTGTTCGCCGCGACTGATAATTGTATAGAAAACACGCTCGCAAATCGCAAGTGTGATAAGGCTCTAATCGTTTCATGACTTCTTCTTCTGAGGCACTACTATAAGTTTTACCGAAACAAAACTTTACGATCACGTTTGCGTTTTACCCTCCATTTGTATAGGATTTGACGGCTAAACGCAAACACGGTCTTCTCATCATGATTAGATACAATACAATACGTGAGATAATACCTGTTATTTCCCTGCTGGTTTCCGTGTAATCTCCGGTAAATAATTTAGTGACACGTCCAAATCCTTACTTACGCAGTTCATGTTGGGGTTTGTTCATCCACTATAACATTTTGGGTATAATGATACGATATGAGCTGATAATGCTATTTTACTCTCGTTAAGGGGGAAAACAGATAGAAATAGAAAAAGAGACGTAGACAAAGATATAATGGTTTGAAACTAATTTGAAAAGAATGTGTGTAAAAATTAATTCAGTCGGAATCAAGTTAATCTACACTCTGATCATTCGTTGTCCTTAATACCTACTATAGCATTCTAAAGTGACATCTAATTTAACTGTTACACGATACTGCAAATGTTAGATACTTCAGAGCAACCCTTTATTCATAAAAGTTTACAGGCCTTAGCCTTAGTGTTTAGTTTGATAATAATAAAACAAACAAACGTTTATGAATATATTGTTTTCCATTATATGCTTAGTACGGATCCGTGTCTAACACTTGTAGGAAATCAAACACGAATCGTGAATCAGGTCAGAGAAGTTCACTATTACACATTCAACATAGCTACCGATATTGTGTATGCACACCGGTGTAGCACGGAACATCGGAATGATGGCGGCAACGTTTTCATTAACCAGACAAAAGCCACCGCAGCCCGTCCAGCTGTGATATGAGACCGATGGGTAGGCATCGGAGGGCCAATCTAGCACTAAATTTTAGAAATAGAAATGTTTATTGCGTGCCACATTACAGGTTACAGATGGTCAATAAAGGTATACGTGTGACGCCCTGCAAGGGCACTGCAAACATATGAGAGGGCTAAAATTAATACTACCTATTATCCTTATTCATGAACGTCCATCAAACGTATTCCAGTTGAAATGCCGTAATAATACGTTTATCCTTAACTTAGATTTCCTATCGTGAGAAGAGACTTAAAATAACATTTCAACCAACACAGGCTTGCCAAGGTTCATGAACAACGGAAAGCTAATTATTACAACTAATTTGTACATAATATAACAATAAGATAATTTCTACTTAATAAACCAATTATATTATACTAGCTACCCGCCCTGGCGGACGCACGGGTACTAAATTATACATAATTAACCTTCCTCTTGAAGTACTCTATCTATTAAAAAAAAACGCATCAAAATCCGTTGCGTAGTTTTAAAGATCTAAGCATACTTAGGGACAGACAGCGGGAAGCGACTTTGTTTTATACTATGTAGTGATTAATGCGTCTTTAAAATAATCCGCATAACTATAGTAACACTTTTGTGTTAGATATTTTGCATTCCAATTGAACTATGTTCCGCGGAAGATTGACTACTACGGTTTTGTACCGTTACGTAGCCGATCGCACGCGAATACTCGTAAGTAGAGAAAAGTTTGTGAGTAGAGCACCCACCTGGCGAGTTCCTGGCACTGAAATGGTTTAACCAATGCGAGGCCACGCATCGTTACAGTGTGCTACGCCGTAGTGCGTAGCAGCGTTTTTCAGCTCTGTAGCGGAAATCGCTCATAGAGACATGACACATAATTTGTTACCATGGCCTTTAAGGGGTTAAGTCGAAGCTATCCGAAGTGTATATATTAGGTTACAGCTCCAACCAATAATATTCCAGTACAATTAGCTTTTCGCTGTTAAAAATATTTCGCTGTTAATATACATTATTATTTATTTATTTATTTATATGATTGAAGTGGACACTGTGTCTCGTTATGTCACAGCCACAAGCTTGAAGATGAGACAGACTTAAAAACAACCCGACCCTATAAACATAGTTAAAAAAAAACTCCACAGATAATAATTTTGATTGAAAATACCGCACTTAAATCTGTCCATCCGTTTCGGAGCGACGATGCCGCAGACAGACACATAATACTCATGTTAAACTTATAACATTAACTTTCGTCAGGTGTTAAAAAATTATATCGATGCGCCCCAGCCAAGTCAGTAATTTTGCTAAATGACACACGTTCGTCGCTAACATTTAGAGACTCGTGACAAATGAGAATGATTTACTACCGTCAAACCCTACAAGTTCCTTTACTTTATTAACCATTTAATAGTGGTTTTCACTGTTCAAATTTATGCAATCGCCTTAATTCTGCACCAGCCTGCGATCAGATTTTTCATAATTTTCCACAATTATTCATAAAATCACTTCAGAAGTGAAGCCATATGTCATCCGTCGGAGTATTTCCCGGTCGCATGAATAACTAAGTGTCACCATAAGTTATTACAAAAGATAACTTGCGTTGCTTTGTGTTGTAGGTGTTTTGTATTAAGATACCAATTTAAACTAACCATTCTGCGACATTTTCCTCAATGATTAATAAAATCACGTCAGTAGTGAAATCATTGTTCATCCGTCGCAGCATTTCCCGGTCGCTGTCAGACGCCGTGTCTGCGCCGCTCGTAATTACTTCCCACGTCCCAGGCATACATTGCAAGTTACTTAATTTCATTTTCACAAACATGCAATTAAATATTCACGTTGTGTTCTTCATAATGGGCATCGAAGTGTCACGTGGCGAGACGAGAGATCCGTAATGGCATTTCATACGAAATTGGAGGCCTGCAAGATGGTCTTTTTTAATTTCGATTCCACAATTTATGGTACAGCATCACGGCGTTCTGCCATGAACTTTAAAATTTGATTTTTTGTTTTTTTTATTTATTTCATTGCATGTTTGAGAAAAGCATTATACATACCTCGCTACGCTCGGCCGTCTATATGTACTCGGCCAGCAACCCCTTACCTACTTCCCGGCCCCTGTAGTAATGTACTATTGTATCAGGGATCGTAAGCATTTGGCACAACGTACTGGGGCATTCCACAAAACGACGCTGACTGACCATGCAAGACGCAAATAGGCGCGTTTGGGTCTATTCATAAATTACGTCATTTCAAAATAGGGGGAGGGGGGGGGGGGTCTGGCCATTGGATGACGATAGTCATTCTATTAGGCGGGGAGGGTCCATTTCAAGGAATAACAGGATGATGATAGGGCGGGGGGGCAAAAATCGTCAAAAAACGATGACGTAGTTTATGAACAGCCCCTTTTCTTTTTTTGCTTACCTACTACGGCAGAGCTGAAAGGAAGGGATATGATTTTAGCAATCTATGTTTGTATTAACGTGTGATCCACCGTAGCGTGGAGCGTTAAGATACTGAGCCGATTTTGATAAAGGAGGTGTCAATCGAATCGAAATTATGCTCCGGTTTACATATGCTGAATTTTGTATTTTCAGTTACTTTTCCGTTGACGGGTTACAGGTTTTTGAACTTGTTATTAGCCGACTATATGTGTCCCACTGCTGGGCAAAGACCTCCCCTCTTTAAATTAATTCAAAATAGGTCGAGATAATTATATCGAATAATTTTACTAACCTGCTTGTTTTTTTATTTTTTTATAAAAATAGAAAATGGACCTAATATTGTTATTAAAAGTGATTTTTCCAGCGCCTTATCGTGCGAACTGTAATGCTGTGTTAATTTTTGTGCAAAAAATATGAAAGGTGGGTAGCATCAGCCACTCTTTACAGGCCGGTAATCGTAGTTTTTTTATTTTTTTATAAAAATAGAAAATGGACCTAATATTGTTATTAAAAGTGATTTTTCCAGCGCCTTATCGTGCGAACTGTAATGCTGTGTTAATTTTTGTGCAAAACATATGAAAGGTGGGTAGCATCAGCCACTCTTTACAGGCCGGTAATCGTGTAGTTTTTTTTATTTTTTTATAAAAATAGAAAATGGACCTAATATTGTTATTAAAAGTGATTTTTCCAGCGCCTTATCGTGCGAACTGTAATGCTGTGTTAATTTTTGTGCAAAAAATATGAAAGGTGGGTAGCATCAGCCACTCTTTACAGGCCGGTAATCGTGTATGACGCCGGCAACTGTTATCCCGTAGAAAACTGTCAAACTTTCCATAAAATCAGATTATGAAGGCTGTAAAGCCTCTCACAGATTGCCGTGGCCTGCGGTGCCGGCCTATAGTTCGTTTGACAGCTAATGTCAAGTGGTGATGACAATGCCGGCCCAGCAACATAAACCGACCCGCCGCAGAGAGCGCGGAGAAATCCCGTTAGCTGATAACGTCGCGCCGGCGATGCGACAGCGACCGCCGCGCAACACTTCACCTCGCGTACCGCTTCGTGCTCGCACGCACTAATATTTGTACGCGCCGCCGCGACCCGCGACTATTGTAGAAAGACCTATTATTATTACAAGTGTTTACAGTCCGCTCAGTATTTCTTAGTAGTCTAGATATCCCTCTACTTATAAACTAGGGCACTAGTACATATGGTCCTTAACTCGCCGAAATAAACGACCAATTTCTACGCCTATTATTATTACAAGTGTTTACAGTCCGCTCAGTATTTCTTAGTAGTCTAGATATCCCTCTACTTATAAACTAGGGCACTAGTACATATGGTCCTTAACTCGCCGAAATAAACGACCAATTTCTACGCGAAGTCGCGGTATTCAACACCTTCCATTTGCACCCGCCTTCGAGTACTCATCCGTCATCAAGTGGATTACCTACGCAGCTCGACGAGGTCCCGGGTGCTGGTTATATAGCAGCGCATCCTCCGAACCCCGGCTTCAGTGGACTTCGGGTGTGGCCGCCTATGCAGAAGTCTTCGAGTACACTCAACTTCGTATTGCAAGCAACGGCTGTACCACCACAGGGAAGAGCGGCATAGCAACAGGCAGACTTAACGCGAGAACGGAGTCAACATTGCATAAAACGTCATAATTCTCACACAACATATTCCCAGGAAAAGGAACAGTACGAGAGTTTCCAAAAAACATCGAACAATCAAACAGACTGGGATACCATTAAAGACAGTGAGGCCTTCCAATTATTTATTAATTCAACAATTTATTATTTTCAATCATAATTTTAATTCAATTAATTGCAATTCATCATTATTTCCTTGCGTAATTGTAAGAAAATAACATTTTAATTGTGTTTAAGATAGCTTCATTGTTAGGTAAACACCATATACATGTTTATTTACAAACTCTTAAACTAGGTATCCATTATTTATATCCTATTTACACATTTATCCTAATAATCCAATCGAATAAAATATACTTAAACGCAATTTCAATCAATTACAACATATTTGTTAACATATATCGCAATTTTAATCATTTGTAATCATAATCACTAACAAAAATCTATTTACATATTGAGTGGCATACTTATTAATCTTATTATATAATCGAAAACAATATACACAATCATAATAATTAACACGCAAGACATTCATTCTAGCCATTAGTCAAACCATAAAAACATAATACAACAGTATTACTTCCCAATTCATTACGCCGGTGCATAAAAAGTTCACACTGATTCACAAAAATAAGAAGTGGGTATACATAATATCGTGTTTCTATGGCCACATTTGCACTCCTTACGAAATAAATTAGCACATTCACACATTTACTCGACGAAATTGTAGCGCCTGGCAAAATATTAAGAGCATCGAATTTTACGTTGATCGGAATTTTTGCTATTTTATTCTTGTAGTGACGTTACGTAGTTACTTAACAATACTTATACTGTAGTGGTGATTTGTTTATCTTGTTTTTAATTTTTTTAATCATCCATAATGGCTAACGAGCTTAGACTCAAGGAGTTAGTAAAGAAGCGAGCCACTATTAAAACAAAACTCACACAATTTACTTCATACTTGGCTACAGCAAAATCTTGTGACCAGTTAAGCGATTTGCAACTGGTGGAACTAGATATGCGTGTAAAAAAATTGGATATTTCGTATGAATCTTTTGATTCCTACCAGAGCGAATTGGAGATGCTAATAGAGGACCCGTCCGCGCAGTACGAGGAACGGGAGCAATTCGAGCGTTCCTACTACCAGGAGCTAGCGGCAGCTCGCGAGCTCATCGATAGGCACCGCGCCAAGCGCGACAAAGATGCTCGTTCCGAGGTAAGCTCTAATGAATGCCAAACAGCTATCTATCATAAACAGCACAACGTCAGGTTGCCCAAAATTAATTTGCCTCACTTCAGCGGCGGCTATCAGAATTGGTTGGAGTTTAAGGATATTTATGTGTCTTTGATTCATTCGGAGGCAAGTATAGACCACATAAATAAATTTCATTACCTGCGTGCTTCTCTTCATGGAAGCGCAGCGTTAGTGATAAGAAGCTTGGATTTTAAGGGCGATAATTACGACTCTGCCTGGAAGCTTTTGTGCGACAGGTACGACAACAAACAGCTGCTTATCAACAATCATGTCCAGGCACTTTTTAATGTAGAACCCGTCAATAAAGAGTCAAGTCAAGGCCTGCGACAAATTGTTGATACCACAAATAAAAATCTAAGAGCTTTATCGACACTTGACCAACCAACTGAACACTGGGGCACACTGATCATTCATATGATGGCATCCAAGTTAGATTCTATTACAAGCAGGCATTGGGAGGAACATAGGAACTCATTGAAGGAATACCCTAGTCTGGACGACTTCATAACTTTCTTGAGCAACAGGTGCAATCTTCTCGAAACATTGGAAGAGGTAAAACATAATAAAGTTAAGTCGGACACGTCCTTTAGCAAGCCCAAGAGCTTCTTAGTGTCCTCAAATAACGAGACTCAAAAGGTTAAAACATATAATACATCATGCCCACTTTGTCATAAACAGCATTATGTCTTTAACTGCGAAGTCTTTAGGTCCTTGCCGGTTGAGCAACGCAACGTAAAGGCAAAAGAATTTAAAGTGTGCATGAATTGCTTACGCCCAGGACACACAGACAGCAAATGTAGGCTCAGTCATTGCAAATATTGTAAGGTCAAACACAACACCTTACTTCACATTCATAATGAGCCCACAAGAATTCCTGAACACGTAGCGTTGACGGCAAAGGATCAAACCGTCAATAACTTATCACAGCATGTTCTTCTTTCAACAGCCTTGGTCAGGGTGTGCGACAGTGAGGGACGGTTGCACAACGCCAGGGTCTTATTGGATAATGGCAGTACGGCCAGTTTCATAGCGCAGGACTTACTGGGTAAACTTCACTTACCCACTCGATCTGTCAGCTCAAAGGTAACTGGGATTAACAATCAGGAATCTAGTAGTGCACAATCTTGCTCTCTTAAATTGGAGTCTTACGATGGCAGCTACAAGACCGAAATTGATTGCTTAGTATTGCCGAAAATTACATCTTCAATACCTAATAAATACTTACAGGTCGAAAGCATACCAATTCCGTCGGGAATTTGCCTAGCCGATCCTTCATTTCATGAGCCGTCTTCGGTCGATATTCTTCTCGGCGCATCGGTCTTTTGGAGCGTCATCGGCACCAACCGCATAGATCTAGGCAAGCATCATCCGACTCTCTTTGAAACCAAGCTTGGCTGGCTCTTGTCAGGCGTCTTGTATCAGCCAAGCTCGGTTAAGCCCGTTTGTTTGTTCCTAAATGATGAGCAAACGGATGCATCATTAACACGATTTTGGGAACTAGATACCATATCCCAAAAACACAATCTATCGGTAGAGGAGAATGCGTGTGAAGACAATTTCGTCAATACCACAACAAGGAACGACCAAGGGCGATTTGTGGTACGAATGCCCTTAAAGGAGTCACCTGAAGCGTTAGGGAGTTCCTACGAAATGGCCAAGCGCAGGTTCTTATCGCTCGAACGTAGGCTAGATAGAGACCCCCAACTTAAAGAACGTTACGTTGCATTCATGGAGGAGTACGAGGCACTAGGCCATATGAGCGAAATAGTTCCACGTTCTTCTCTGCCATCGTATTTCCTGCCACATCACGGAATTTTTAGGGAGTCGAGCACCACTACGAAGCTCCGAGCGGTGTTCGATGCATCCGCGGTTACAACCTCGGGTAAATCCTTAAATGATATCCAGTTGGTAGGGCCCAGGGTACAGGATGACTTATTTTCCATCCTGCTTCGGTTTCGACAGCATAAGTATGTCGTGTCGGCAGACATCGAAAAGATGTACCGACAAATTTTAATTGATGAAAATCAACGCCCTTTACAGCAGATCTTATGGCGATCAGAGCCATCAAAATCACTCAAAATATTTTCCCTCAATACCTTGACATATGGCACGTCTTCGGCTCCGTTTTTGAGTACACGATGCCTCTTACAGCTGTCGCGGGAATCACCAGACATACAGACACAAAACGCAATCGCCAGAGACTTTTATGTCGATGACTTCCTATCTGGCTCAACTTCCATAAATGACACAGTTGCACTGTGTCGTAAGGTGTCAAACATTCTTAAATCTGCATGCTTCAATTTACGGAAATGGCAGTCCAATAGCTCAGAGATAATTAGGGCCATTTCAGATAATGTTTCTAATGCAGATTCGGTAAACTTAAGTGAGAACGAATTGTCTCAAACGCTAGGCCTTAAATGGCAGTGCATTCGTGACACTCTTACCTTCCAAATAAAATTAACTTCACCATCCGTGGTCACCAAACGTCACGTCCTTTCGGCAATTGCACAAATTTTCGACCCACTTGGTCTAGTAATGCCTTGCGTAGTACTAGCTAAAATTATAATGCAAAAATTGTGGGTCGATAAATGTTCATGGGACGAGCCACTCACAGGAGATATATTGGCGTCGTGGAATAGTTTTGTTAGCACGCTTCCTAACCTTAATCACGTCAATATACCTAGATGGGTCTTATACGAGTCGCCGGTGACCATAGAATTTCACATCTTCACAGATGCCTCGGAAAGAGCTTACGGAGCTTGTCTCTACGTCCGCTCCGTGGCGGGGGATGGCTCTGTGCGTGTTAGACTTCTTGCTTCCAAGAGTAAAGTAGCGCCAATCAAGGCCACAACCATTCCTCGTCTTGAGCTTTGTGGAGTCTTATTAGGGGCAAGATTGTGCACTAAGGTTCTTGATTCTCTTAGTCGAAAACCCGATAGTTGCGTCTTTTGGTGCGATTCGATGATAGTGATGAGTTGGCTATCATCGAATCCAGCTCTTCTACGACCTTTTGTTAAAAACCGCATCTCCGAGATACAAGAAAGCTACAATCATGATTCTTTCCATTATGTGCCTTCAAAAGAAAATCCTGCGGACCTTGTATCTCGTGGACTTACTGGTGATCTCATCTTAAACAATGAGTTATGGTGGACAGGACCGGCATTCTTGAAACAGGACCAGTCCCTCTGGCCGAATCCTCCAAGTCCTGATAGAACTACTCCGTTGCCAGAGACTGTAACCAATAGGGCTTTGGCTTTGTGCTCTGACTCATCACCTGAAACGTCCTCATCAAATCCATTGCATACATTGATTAAAAACAAATCCAGCTACTCTAAATTGCAAAGAATAGTAGCATTTATATACAGATTCATACATAATTGTAGAAACCCTGACCGCCGGCTGGCAGGTTCTCTTTCGTCTACTGAACTGGCATCTGCTTCTATTTACCTCATCCGCACATCTCAAAGAGAGTCGTTCCCCGAAGAGTACAACCTACTTGAGTTAGGTAAAGGCTTACCAGGTAAGGGACGGCTTTGTTCGCTTTCACCTTTTTTCGACTCTGGACTTATCAGAGTTGGAGGTAGGCTAGGGAATTCCTTCTATGATTACGGTGTTAAGCATCCCATTGTGATCTGTAGTAAACACCCAGTTGTCAAGTTGCTCTTTATAATGTACCACAAAATCACGTGTCATGCAGGTCCACAGTTGTTGTTGAGTACGCTTAAGCACAGTTACTGGCCTTTAGGAGGAAAAAACCTAGCGAAACATGTTGTCCGTACTTGCCTCCGATGCCTCAAACTTAAGGGCGAAACGGTGCAGCCGATTATGGGCAACTTACCTATACATAGACTACACCTAGAATATCCGTTTTATGAAACCGGCACAGACTACGCTGGACCAATTCTGCTAGCCGATCGCAAGGGTAGAGGGTGTAGGCTCGTAAAGGCATACATCTGCATTTTTGTGTGTCTAGCTTCAAAGGCACTTCACTTGGAGCTCGTCTCGGACTTGACTAAAGAAGCATTCATCGCAGCTCTTCACCGATTTATAGCTCGTCGTGGTAAGCCTAGAACCATCTATTCAGACAACGGCACCACATTCGTTGGCACCTTCAATGAGCTCTCTAAAATACTGCAGCAAGATTTTGCTGTAAACATGGCCAACGAAGGTATTAACTTTTCATTCATACCTGCGTACACACCTCACTTCGGAGGCCTTTGGGAATCGGCTGTCAAATCAGTAAAGCATCACTTGCGGCGAACCTTAGGCCTCACACATCTTACGTACGAGGAGATGTCTACGTGCTTAATCCAGATCGAAGCCATCTTAAACTCACGTCCTCTTACGCCTCTTTCTGACGATCCTTCTGATCTCGCGCCGTTGACTCCAAGTCACATTTTAATTGGTAGGTCTCTTATGTCTGTACCACACCCCCAAATCACCGACCAGAAGATCACATCCCTTCAGAGATTCCAACGCGTGGAGTTCCTCAAACAACACTTCTGGGCAAGATTCTCCAATGAATACGTCTCTGGACTTCAGCAGAGAACCAAGTGGCGCAGCTCCAAAGGACAATTGAAGGTCGGGACCATGGTAGTGATCAAGGAGAAGAATCTACCTCCTCTGATGTGGCTCCTGGGTCGCATCGTACATGTCCTGCCTGGTAGAGATGGCGTAGCTAGAGTGGCCGACATCAAGACAAGGAAGGGCATCATCCGTCGGGCCTTTAACACCATCTGCCCGCTTCCTATTCTTACTGTTGAAGACTCAAGCTCTTCAACGCCGGGAGTATATGGTGATGACAATGCCGGCCCAGCAACATAAACCGACCCGCCGCAGAGAGCGCGGAGAAATCCCGTTAGCTGATAACGTCGCGCCGGCGATGCGACAGCGACCGCCGCGCAACACTTCACCTCGCGTACCGCTTCGTGCTCGCACGCACTAATATTTGTACGCGCCGCCGCGACCCGCGACTATTGTAGAAAGACCTATTATTATTACAAGTGTTTACAGTCCGCTCAGTATTTCTTAGTAGTCTAGATATCCCTCTACTTATAAACTAGGGCACTAGTCTCAACACAAGTTTACTAGTGACCGCTGCGGCCAGGCCGTGCCAATGTGACGCGGGTTAGACGATTACCGACGGTTTGAAAGAACCGAGCCACAGAACCGAACCTAAAAGTGAAGATGGATTTACATGAGATGTGATGTAGAGTTTTTGTCACTGCACTGACGTGACATGGGCTGACGACATGGGGTGACGGGACATGGGGTTATCAGGGAAAGCAGCCAGATTTTCAAATTGTCTTTTGACTAGAAAGTGGAATTTCATTAGCGTTTCTCCTTAGTAAACATTTATGTTATGTTTGTTAACTGTTATTTAATCTTTATTGCACAAAGAAAACCTTATCCTACAAAATGCGTACTTAATGCCGTAAACATTATTTACCAGTCAACCAGTCAATCAGTCTTTATCGGTCTTTATTTCTTTGCATGTGTGTCCTTTTGTATGGTTTCTTCTTTTATCCTATTTAGCTTGAAAGGCTTCAACGATATCGTTGGTAGCTCCGTATTTCCTGAAGCGTTCGTTTGTTAATGACCCTATTAATAGCATGGGTTACACCAAATCTCCGGGCGGCTTAAGAACTTCTAATAGTCGAGTTGCCCACTCACTTGACAAAGGGGGGACAACTGTTACTCGCGTCCGCAGGAGCTACCTACCACAACCCTGCACGTGTCCCCTGGGTGGTACTAAAGAGTGACAAACTTTAAAGGCCAAAAATAATGTATGCCATACGATTAAATACATTTTTAGTGTTTGATCTACAGATACAATTTCTACATTAAACTATAATTAAAGGAATTCTAACTATGCTGACAATTTGTTGTAGATGAAGTTTTTTTAGTCATCAAGTAGTCAGGCTCTAGAGGCGAATTCAGAGCATACATTGAATCACTGACAACTTGACGGATTACTCTTCCTGGCGCATTTCTCAGTGTATTAACTTTTCCTACACGGCCCTAGCCTTCATTTATTTTTAAGTATTTTCTTCTGAAAAGAGGTTTTCATTGAAAAACTGTGTAAACCATAAATAGCTGATATATTTGTACTTGAAGTTACTTTACAAATATTTAATCGTTTTTATGTATGCATGCTTGCATGGACGGATGAAGTGAACGTTTGCTTGACATATACCAGAGATTATAAAAATCAATTATCCTTTCATTTTTATTTAACTGTTTTTTTCTTTTTGTTTCTATTTGTACTTATATATTTTGCCGTTATGAAAATGTATTTGCTGACATGTCGTGATCCTTATTTAATTATAAAATTTTAAGCATGTAATTAGTTTTAAGATTTTCTAACACAATGTAATATTGTTAATGAAATAAATAAATGAAAATGAAATTAATGAAATTTCAGTATAATACATACGTGCCAAACCGATGATCTTGGCTTCATTTCGTATCGCTTGGCATCGCGCGGCGCGCGTGGTAGCAACTGCGTTAAACATATTGAAACGCGAAGCAGATACGAAGCGGCGAAGGAAATATACCGCCTGTTGTGTTAAAAACAATTTATAACCAACTAGTATCTGACGACGCCGTAAAGAGCGTCCCTAAACGTCAAAACAAACTTTAACAGCGCTAATAACGCGAGTATACGTCACATTAACTTTTACCGCCGACGTACTAACAATAATTGCTTTCAGTGGCATAAATCGGTTTATGTGCAAGTCGATATACTCGTAGGAGTATGAGGTAGGTTGTTTTGGGAAGCTGTCTTCAGGATACCCGCTTATGATTGTTACGCATTGACGAAAAAAGTCAAGTCAAGTCAAATTATTGAATGCATAAAAGGCTCAGAAAAGTAGAATCCCTGAAAACTCAACAGCGCACTGAGACTTTCCAAAAATCCACAGAATTCACTTTACACGCATGCCAAGTTTGCTTTGCGGAGTTTAATCTGCACCACTATAACAAAATTTACCTACCATATGACCCCTATCATTTACTTAATATTATCAAATGGGAATGGAGGTGACAGTATTGCCATATTAAAAAAAAAAAAAAAAAAAATGTAAACTGTTTATTTCAATAAAGAAGCCTACAGATTTGCCCTTATACTTAGCCTAATCTCCATTGTGATAGATTGTATGCTAAGCTTAATTTTATTACATCTAACAATATATTTTCTTGTATTTATTTATTTATATTTATATCTTTCTTCTTAGGTAAGTAATTTATATAATAATGAAATGCATTTGTAACTTAAAGATTAAAGATTAAGGCAGTGCTTTTTTAACATTATTTTAATCTTGTGTGGCTTACCCTCTTCTAAATTATCTACTATGTGATGACTATGTGTCTAGGAAGACTATTTATGATTTGTGGCAGATAGCTCGACCAGACTCTTTTGATATATGTACAGTCGAGGAAATTGAATGTTTAGCACTTTTGGACCTTAACGTCATTCTAATAGAGTTGACATGTGCCAAACTTTCAATTTCCTCGACCGTACATACCTCGAACGTAGTATTTGAAATGAAAGCTTTTCCATTTCCAAACTCATAGCAAAGTAATACTCCACTTCTAATAGCAAAATTGCATCTAATTTCTTACGATTGTCGTCATTGTTGCCATGTAACGAGGTACCTATAAAACGTGTCGATTTGGTCCCAGCTGTCTTGAAGATATTTGGGAATTCTGCCTTATTTTACTGGAACCAATCGAGTGAGCTTTATCAGGTTTCCGGAACGTAATATATCGAGTCTTAGCTCCATTTTCACGTCCGTGGAACCCTATTTTCGTTTTTTTTTTACCAACCCAGTGTTGCAAGTTGTATAAAAATTGAGCGCGTCTAGCCATCAAACGTAGCAGTTTAGCGAGAATATAAATATATGATATGCAAGTTGTAATTTGAATATATAATTAAAATAAAAAAAGTTTAGAGCATCTTTAGACAGGGCGAAGAATAATGCGTTATACCAGATTATAAAGTTCCTCATCCTAAAGCAGCAACTATTGTTGTAAGTGTGTTAAGATTGAGGACACATGAAACGAACGATCGACGATCGATGAAACAAAAGTCATTCCATTCATGTATTACATTTTTTTTCTCATCTGAAAGTAGCAACTATCGCATAGATAGGCAGATCAACAAAACATATTCCGTTAAATTCCTCCTCATCGTTAACAACAGTAGCAACTATCATTATAAATACTAGGCAAGTAAAGATATGCACATATAGCTAAGAAATAAATTCAGATTTGATTCTTCCTCATCCTAAAGCACCTAGGCTATTGCTGTAAGTGTACCAGGGTAGTAGAGTCGAGCAAGAGTCAGTCCCGCCGCGGCCGTCGCGAGCGGCGGGTACATGCGAAGGCTAACCCGAGGGTGCACAATTATTAGGACGTTAAAGTCGAATTTCGTCTAGTAAATCGCATTCGAAAAATACGAGTCGTGTGTGACTGATCGAAGGTGTCAATAAACGTAATCTGCGCGATTACGTTTCTGATTTCAGCGCGGAAATACTTTAAAGTGTGACTGAGTTGACGTACTTCTGGATTCAAAGTGGCTTTTGTTGTTGAAAATATAAAACTTAAATTTATAAACCTTATATGTTGCCGTGAATAACGATATCGACCAATATTTGTAAGGAATGAATGAGTATAAATAACTAACATGTGCCAGAACCAGAACGCTACTGATTTTGGTATTAAGTAAAAATAGTCTTCTGTGTAAATTCGCCCAAGTAAGAATTGGTTTCCATCCATACTGTTTCAAGATCTATCTCAGATAATGTTCTTACTCCAGTTTGGTTAAATCGGGCCTTAGTGATATGAGAGACCATGTAAATCACCAACACTAATATTTGCTCTGTAGTTATGTATTGTGTTGCTGGCGAGTAAGGTCGATAGAGCTCCAGTGGTAAGGTAGCTGCCAACACAACATCCTCAAATAAATAAAGGGTTGGTAAAGGGCTGGGGACTCCTTTGGATCAGGCAGGCTGCATGCCTGTTTGCCACCGTTGAGGTTTTAAATAATTAAGTAGGTACTCTTACATATCATTACGATATGGTAATTAACTACTAAATAAATATATTCTATATAGGATTTTAAATGTTTTCTCTCGGCGTCTTGAATAAGACCGCTTTCAAAGTCAAACGGAAAACATCAAGGTAAATAAAACATACGAGTACATTATGCGGTTAGGACCCTTTTTAGTAAAAGATTTATACTTTGAATAAGTTGTTACCAAAATAATTATAAAATTGCCTGACTCAGAAAAAATCCAAATACATACTATCGCATTGTATCATTCTTTAATATCTGTGTGACTGAGATGCTAAATAAACGTTCTTCTTTCTTTCTTTCTTTCTTTCTATCGCCGAACGTGTCCATTTGAACTTAATGCGGCATAGACATATGTACTATTCTGCCAGACTCGGACAGTCCAGACTGGCTCTTTGAACCTAAGAAAATAATAATGCTAAGAGTGCTTTCTTACTGTCGTCCAGAAATAAAGTTTATATTTAAACTATTTACCCATACTAATATTATAAATGCGAAAGTGTGTCTGTCTGTCTGTCTGTTACGTCTTCACGCTTAAACCGCTTAACCGATTTGGATGAAATTTGGTATAGAGACAGTTTGAGTCCTGGGGAAGGACATAGGATAGTTTTTATCCCGGTAATCATCCCCCAAAGGGTTGAAGTGGGGGGTGAAAGTTTGTATGGAGCTACGATATAAACGCGTTCCACGCGGACGGAGTCGCGGGCAGAAGCTAGTTACGTATAAAAAAAGCGTTATAGGTATTTGATGTAGGTACACACGTCATGAATAAAGTCAGATATGCTGTTTTTCTATTACAATCTAAGAGAACCCAATGACAATGTATACTATCCTGTCTAGTCGCTGATAACTGATCGCCAATAAAACCCTTGTTGGAGAGCCGCACTAAAAGACTCCACAAAAACGTCGCAAACCATTTGTGTCAAGCACCCTAGGCGAGAAAGTACCTTATTAAACGATTATCAACCTTCTCCCCTTCTGTTAGGCATCGTTTTGTCAAATCTGGCATTGTTTCTGGCTTATACAAGTGTAAAACGTATGGAAGTCGCTCGTAACACGGGCTGTTTTTCAAGACAGGAATACGGAAAGATACATTTCCAGACATATGGCTGGTAATTACGCACTTTGCGTACGTAAACGTAATGGCTACTTGATAGGATGTAGGCGTGTAATGTGCTCCTTAGCTGAGCGCTTCAGGAAGTTAATGTAGTGTCAAGGGCAGAAACTTACTGATTTATTACAACCGCAAGCTCGCAAGCGACTTCTCGAGTACGCAATTTACAGACCATTTGCCTGAGTCAGCCATACCGACCTATGACATTATTTATTAATTCTTGTCACATTTATGCCACAATTTAAATCTCAGTCATTAATAAAGATACCATGGATTGTATCGTTTTTTCAACGGTTTCAAGGAACAACGCATTCGGATAATTCGGATATCTCATTACGGTAATTGGCAATATGAGACTTGGTGAGTTATGAGAATTCACAAATACCTTACAGACTAACATACTCATTAATATACAAAACTTATAATGTAACACAAAAACATCTAACCTAATAAACCTATGCAGAGTGCGTTTTTTTTCACGCGCGCCGACCGCGGAACTCGCGCCCTTAAAGATGGTTCGAACTCCGGCGAAGAACATACTGTGTTCTTCAAACGAGAAGTTCAGGGGCTGCACTGAACATAGGCTCTCTTTTCGTAGTTAATCAGAAGACAACGATTTTCATTCATGAAGATTGTGGTCATCTGATAATTTTGGGACAACACCTTCCATCAGCCTCTCATTAGTTAACCTGGTCGATCTTACTCGTCAGACATCTACCACGATGGATGGCCGCTTTTTCTGTGTTGTACTTACAATGGAATATCCAAACACAACAATAAGAAGTAGAATACTTACTTGTTAGTCGACCTTTTGAGGAGCAGCTTAATAAGCTTGAGCGTCTCCGAAATGTCTGCATTCGGTTCATATTTGGGTTACGCAAATATGACCACGTTTCTAGTTTCCGTTCCAAACTCAAGTGGCTCCCTATCCGTTATCGCCGTAACTCTCACATTATTTCGCTTCTGTTTAGTCGCCTTTTTAACCTAGCAACTCCCCGCTATCTCAAATAGCGTTTTAGTTATTATAATTCCGTTAGATCTTCTAACAATTTGCTATTAACTTTGCCTTCGTCATCTTCCAAATTTTACAGTAGTTCGTTCACTTTTAAGGCTATTCGACTGTGGAACTATCTGCCTCTTGATATAAGACAGGCTAAATCTATCGGCAACTTCAAATGTCTTCTTAAAGAACATTATTTGTCTCTCCCTAACCCTGATTGTCTTACTATTATTCTTTTTTGGCTGACTGTTTATGTATTATATATTTTTATTTGTGATATTTGTATATATGTATGATTGTGTATGTATGTTTATATATATAGCTATTTATGTACTTATATAATTATTTAGATTTTTGGCTGCTCTTCAGCGATAAGACCGCCTGTTGTCTACCTCTACCTACATGTTATTGTATTGTTTCTCTTTCTAACTGCTTTGTTTGTGTGAGGTGTGCAATAATGATTATTTGTATTGTATTGTATTGTTATTGTTCTGTTTGGATATCCCACACAAGCAATGATTGTTCTCTGTTTGACCTAAAGGTTGACTGCTACTGAATGCCGTATGGCATTAAGTTCTCCTTACCTATTTGTAACTTATTACTGTGCAATAATGTTTAAATACATGAGGTCATATACATGGATACTCTTTATCCCGGACATCATTTCCTAACATTATGGTGGAAGTTTGTACACAAAGAGTCATTGACAAGTTGTATGCGAACGAAAATCGTTCGCCAAAAGTTAGTAATGAATAACAGTTTGGGCTTATTATCCGCACAAACTTCCGAAGTGTATTGTGCGGACAAACGATGGCGAAGCTTGGATTAAGTCTTTTGTATCTTAACTGAACCGCAAACTTTGTGAGTTAGCCGACCAAGTTGCTGATGGATTACCGAAATCTGCGCTTTTACTGTATTTAAATCTTCTATGTACCCAACCAAGGACCGGATAACCTATCTATCTAACCTATCGATTTGGTAACCCTATCAATTTGGTTACCTTATGATAGGGTTTTAAAAACAACTTCTAAAATAAACCTATGGAAAACCTTGATTACGGAAACCGATTCTCGTCCCTGCAACCGACATAAACGTTTTGCAAACAGTATACATTACTCCAATTTAGGGAAGTGTAGTGTTGTGGTTTCCCCGTTGCCTTCCACACCGCAGTTTACGGACCAAGTTTGTCTCGCTACGTGAAATCTAGACATGAGCCCTACCAGGTTTCTGCCTTCGTTCTCCTCGATACGACAAAAGCAGGTCCTCGCTCTCAACCCAGCGCATAAATATTTGACAGCTCCGGCGAACTTACCTACCCCCAGGAACTTGTATGGAAAAGTTTCAATTTTGGAAATAATTTATACCTAATTACTTATTTTTATGTGCAACGGATATATTATCAATTAAATAGTTCTTTACCCAGCGACAGAATCCGATGAAAATTCAGACATCAAAAAAATTATAAATTAGCTAGCTTCGGAAAAGTCAGAAAATTCAAGTATTTGTAAATGCACACCTACGGAGCAAGTAGTGAGCGATTAGTAATAGTTGTTACGATTCTCTGTAAGCTGTACAAGACGAGTGACTTAAGCCGAGGCATGTTGCGAAGGACAGCTGAGTGCAAATTGCATGCAACGGTTGTGTAGACATTTGTCTGCACGTCCCACAAGCAATCAGGTTAAGATTAGCTCACTTAGAATATGGGTTAATTCACTTTTTGTTATAAGCTTTTAATTAAAATACTGGTCGTATCCAAATATGTAAGTAAGTTAGTTGCCCTTCATAATTGGCAAACTTATCAGTGGCGGCGCGTGAAAATGTTTGATGGGCAACCCGGAACAAAAAAGAGTTATGAAAGAGTTTAAAGTATATAACTATAGGCTTGCCTAAAAATAAATTTAAGGGGAAAAATTAATTTTTGGCAACCCGATCGGAATCAGCTTGTATGGACGCTCCGCCATTGAAACTTATATAAATTCGGAGACAGCAGTATTATAAGTATTATAACACCACCGACCTGATCTGATGATCTAGACAGAAGGTGGACCAACTCCTAAACTACAGAAGATGAAAGACGAACTTAATGCCATAAGGTAATCTTTAGTTCTTTATTAACTGCTGCGAACTTTGGTTTCATCTTTACTGTCTCTTCAGGGTCTAATGTTATTTGCTCAGATCACAGCTGTAGATATTTTTGGGTCGCTTATCGTCAGCAATATTAAACTTATGTGCACCGACCCTTAGTGCTCGCTGCCTGGAGATTAGATAGGTTATCGTCTCGGATAAACTGTATCTTGTCCCCAAGAGATTGATGTCCGTAAAGTCAATCTCGGCGTGACTGGGCCATTTTAGCCTGAGAAACACTGAAGGCGACTGCACTGCAGTAACGTGTTTGTAATTGTTTTTTAATTATATATAAATAATTTACTCCTGGCTGAAGTCGATAACGTATATGGAGTCAGAAGAACTGCTTACTATAATATCTTAATACAAATGCTCATAGTTCTCAGACACACACACACGCGCACACTCACACACAAGATTAACATTAATAAAAAAAAAAAAAAAACCCGTCTTGTATAAATGAATGTTGTAACTATTATAAATTATAATGCCTGTATCAGGGAAGGAACCGGCTTTTGAAAGACAGGGAAACCTACTTTGAAAGCCGGGGCTTCAACTATTATGTACCTATGTTTTTATAGTTGCAATAAAGAATTTATTATTATTATGTCTGTTTTTTCCATATCTCAGGACCATGGGGTCCCGGACTTTTGGAAGGCATGCGTGGGGCCGAAGCCAACAGCGCAGAGGCCCTTTAAAACAAATATAATATAAAGCGAGGGATACACATGGCAGATACCATCTCTGAGCGCACAACATGATACACCCGGTGATGGTCCCCGCCAGGTGCAAAGACTATTGCAGTGCAACACTGTGCTGCGATGGAAACTAAGGTCATGGGTTATTGGGTTGAATGGTGGGTGGTCTGGACAATTGGTTTTGGGAGGAGACTAGCGGACACCTGCCGTGACAATAAGTCTCAAAATTGTAAAAAGGCAGGCGGTGACTCGCCAACTCAATGAAAGTACACGGTACCCGTTTAAATCTCATAAACTTTCACATGTATATATGGGACTAAAGATCGTCAATGGTTTTACTGTTAGGTAAATTGATGGAGTAACTAGCTATAGACATATGATAATAATGATGATGATAACACTGCGCACGATATTTTTTTATTATCAGTGGCAATCATACCGCAGTCTTATCAATATTTATATCGTTCTTATGCAAATAATGATAACCCCTTTACATCTCCTCAATGGCGTAAAAACGCATTTATAATACGTTAGTATCGGTATATGCATTGGCCAGATTGGTTGGCCTGTGACCACCCTGTGACATCTTATATTCAGTTCACTTCTATATACCTTTGAGACTACTTCTTCTCAATGTAAGAAGTATTTAAAGTGTGCTGTTAGATTATTGGCCAGTTTCATTGTAGCTTTAATGTGACTGCGAGTGAATTTGTTTTAAAATCGGTTTTCTAAATGTTGCGTTCAGTTTATTTTTTGTTCATTTACAGAGTGTGTAACACTACTTAAAAGCATTGAAGATGTTCCTCGGAAAATTAAGAAAAAATGTCTTTCTCTTAGCCGGTTTCAGGAAAGTAGTAATATGCTACGAACTGCGTTCTTTTCTCAAATCGACGTAGGTACTATCAGTTTACTTTATTACGTCAGGTGCGAGCTATATTAAATAATTGTCTATTCTCTTGTTATAATGCACGTTTCTTGAGTTGTGCACGTTATCCACAAAATACTCCTAAAATTATTTATCATCCAAACCGCGAATGATGCCTTCGGTCAAGGAAACAATGAGTGAATGGAAATAATAGCGAATTATAAAGAATGGAATAATTCAAGTGGAAGGGAACGAATGGGTAGGGCTGAATTTACCGTTGCTTGTGATTTATATTGGGACATTCAGGCGATATCTTTATTTATTACTTTGATGAGGAGAAATTATGACCATGATTGAACGATATTTGGAACGAAAGATATTTATCATGATTTGCAATACTTAATAGTTTCATTCATTGGTTTTAATCCTTCAAGCGGTTTTTACGGATAGGAAGTAGGTTAAGTAGCACTCACGCGGGTTTAATGACTTGGCCTTTTTTTTTCCTCAAATGACTGCTACAATCATTCATGATTTCATCATCATTTGAGACCAATCGAGTCCAAGGGGGCACGTAACGGGGCAGGGGAAGGCCATTGGGGGGGGGTTATGTGGGGATCTCTCCTCCCGTAACCCCCTCCGTTCATTGAAATGTTATACATTTGAGATTATAATATGCTGTAGGTACATTTGTCCTGCGCAGACCTACGTTGCCCAGATTAGCACATGAATAGAGCAACTGTCATTATGATTCTACGCGTGTGCATATTAAACGAGGCAGTAATGACATCAAAAGGAAAAACACAAGTTCCAGTTGCATATAAACATAAGTCCTTTTTCATATAAGCAAGTTATCTATAATGTATGTACCTACTTATTAAAGAGTAGCTAGCTGCGGAAGTGCAGTCAAGGACTAATGCAGACCGCAACTTTATTATACCTACTTGTCAAGTTTCTCAATGATATAACGATACGCTCAACTGCAGTCGAAAGGAATGTAATTATAGTACCTAATCTATATCCAAAGCTGCATAAATGGTTGTGCAGTTGGCAATGGTTGGTCAGGAAAAAAAACATTTTAGACGGTTTTTGTTTCTGAAACTAACGACCAAGCCTTCTGTAAAAAAAATATCTTAAACTTTGATACGTCACTAACAATTGCATTAATCGTTTGTTGTTGCCCTGTTTGGCATGCAATGCGGCCAGTAACAGATATGTTTCGGAAAGAGCCTCTCCGGCGGCCTTAAGGGCCTCCCGGAGGGAAGATTATAGGTAGCACAGCACACAGCTCCTATAATTTTTATTTTTGTATTTTAAGCACTAAACCATAGTAAAACAACAAAGGAACAGTACTAAAATAAAACAAACGATAAAAATAATATAGTTACCTAGCCTTTCATCGGACTTTGAGCCTTTTCTGGCATTATCGTGTAAACAGCCATATTTAATTCAAAGCCTGGCGAGGGTTGCGGCTGTTGCATAGTCGCTATAAAAACTTACCTTAACTTGAAAGTGTTTTTTTTTATCCCTTGTCTGATAAAGAAATACTGCCTACTTTTAATAATTACTTAGGTTTTCATTAGGTATTTTTCGAGGTAGTATTTTATCTTTATGGTAAGAGAAGAGTCGCTAATCGTGTTTAAGTTATTCTTACTTAAAACGTACCTACTTCGAAACTCTTCTCTAAATATAACTTCTTAAGAAACAGACGTCTGAAGTCCCAAGATCCATGAGAACCCTTCTTCAATTAAATTAAATCTATACTAGGTATGTAATGTAATGAAGAGGAAAAGTCTGCCTTTTTTATTTTTATTTTTTTTATTTCAAAAATTCTTGCCACTGCGTATAGAATGAAATTTCCGGATGGACATCTTTCACCAGTCTGGTCCCTTCCGGACTAAACATGGGCTATATAGGCTCCGCTCACGTTCTTTGCCATACGCAGGCGCAGCCTCGCGGGCTGTCTTATACGAGTACTCTATAGTCGGTTATAATTTTTGAAACAGTATGGCTACGGTTTTCGAAACGTCGTGTATCAGAGGAGAAAAATTTCAAGTTGCATAGGAATACTCAATGAATTTTTATTCTTTACATGTGAACTCTAGCCAATGTCTTCCTTGCAAATATCAATAATAAAGTATTTATACAAATATAGACAATTGTAGTGATGACCAGGAATTGAAGTGACCAATGACCGTGTGTGATAACAGTGCATCATGGAATTTCTTCGGTTCGCGCTGGTGCCCCTCGCGCTCACCTTTGGACTGACCTATTTGAACGTCAAGAAGTGAGTTTATCACCATCATCGTTATCATGATCAGCAGAATGCTGCCATTCCACTAACCCGAGGTTGTAGGTAACACATACCTTATACCTTTTTCAGAAACCTGATTGTGTATCAACATTTTGTTTTCTATCGGAGAGACGTACAGCTTCGTATCTTAGCTTGCCCGATTTGTATGAACATTTCTTAAATCTCAAGTTCTCTGATCACAAAACTCACAAAGTAGCCTAAAGCAGGAATTACCGTTTGTTGCGCGAGCAGAATAGTTAATGGTTGGCCAAGGGTACGAGGGTCAAACTGAAAGTTCTTAGAAAATCAAAAACTGAGCAATCAAGCAACTTATTACTTTTATTATATCTTTTCAAAATAGCCTCCCTTCACATCAATACATCGCTGCATTCGATAGAACCACTGAGAAAAGCACTTTGCCCACTCGTCCTTAGGGGTCTCTTCGACGGCCTTTTGAAACGCAGCCACTGCTTCGTCGGCGTCCATAAAACGTTTTCCTCGAAGTTTTTCTTTAATTTTTGGGAATAAATAAAAATCACAAGGTGCAAGGTCGGGGCTATAAGGTGAGTGACCCAGTAATTCCACGTTTGCCGTCGCCAAATAGTCGATCGTTTGCTTGGCGGTGTGCGATGAGGCGTTGTCGTGGTGAAGCAGGATCCTACTGCGAGGCCGTTTTTCTCGAACTTTTTCCAAGACAAGTGGTAAACAATTGTTAGTGTACCACTTCGCAGTAACTGTATTTTGATCCTCTAAAATAATTGTTGCGTAATGACCAGTCCTTCCGAAGAACGAGGCCACCATCTTTTTTCCCACACTTCGACCTCTCTTCACTTTAGTAGGCAACTCCTCGGAAGGAAACACCCACTCAGCAGACTGTCTTTTAGTTTCAGGATCATAACAGTAAATCCAGCTTTCGTCACCCGTAACTACGTCGAACACAGCATTTGAGTCACCTCCGTTGAATCTTTGACCCATTTCACGGCACCAATCAACACGACGGACTTTTTGGGCTTCTGTCAAATTATGAGGTATCCACCGGGCACAAAGCTTCCTCACCGCTAAATGTTCATGGAGGATTTTGTGGACTTGACTCATACCAATGGCTAAGCTTGTACGAATCTGCTGATAGGTTACTCTTTTGTCAGTCTCTATCATACGCCGCACAACACTGATGTTATCTTCAGTAGTCGCCGTAGAAGGCCGGCCCTCACGCAGATCATCAGTGAGATTAGTGCGGCCACGTTTAAATTCATTAAACCAGTTGTAAATAGTAGCACGAGATGGGGCTTCATCGTGAAAGGCCAATCGAAGTCTATCATAACTTTCTTGTTGACTTAAATTACATCGAAAGTCATAAAAAATCATTGCTCGAAAATTTTCTCGCGTTAAATTCATGCTCACGTAGTACACACAATTTTCAATTTGCCGCCAAATCGTAAAACAAATGACAATCGAGTGGAATTCGTACACAAAAATATTAAGAAAGAGTTCCATTTTCAAATTTTGAACTTATTTTTTTATTATATTTATTACAAGTGGCCAGTTCTAAAGACTTTCAGTGTCGCCCTCGTAGAAGTCGCCCATTTCGGACGATAGTCCTAACTTTCGAAATGATAAGTAGAGTGTTTAGAAGCCACCCATTTCAGCCTCGAACTATTGGCGCCAATACGAGTATAATCTAGGTATGTGTGCTTTGATTAGCGCTGAATGGGTTAAATACAGAACACATTCAAAGTGTTTTTAGTAGAATTAGGTCCCCTACTTCTCAGTTAATACCTACAATTCTGGAATTGTACCGAAATGGAACACGATTGTGTATTTCATGATCATAAATTATTGTTAATACAATTTACCTTTACTTCCATTACTTCCAAGGACGGGTTTAGGGAAAACAATTGACTGTCTCCGCAAACATCTGGCAGCATTAGAGACGTAGTAATTAGATTTTCATCTCTCATACTCTGAAAGTAGGTCATTGTTTATCTAAACTGCGGGTTGAAAGTGAGGCATATCGCCCCTAGGGCTGAAAAGTAATAAAAAATAAAAAAGCAATGGCAGAAACCTGTACAGCCACAGCTTCAGAAAATTGTACTGATTTTGAAATGTCAACCAGTTTCAATATCAGTACAATTTTCAAACCATGCGTTATTTTTTTATATATTGATAATAAAATAATTATCGTGTGACTATTATTGCTATTTGAAGCCTATTGAATATTTTTTAAAGTGTTCGTAGTTTAATGTGATCGCTTCAGACCAGCGTCCTAAAGTCATTAAAAAAAAATAATGGCAAAACGAAAAAAAGAAAAGATTTTGATCATATGCATTGAGCTTATGGTATATATAAATACAATTAATAACGTAATTTATCATCCAAACAACAATTAAAATTAGTTTTTCGATATAATCACTTCAAAAGCGCGTCGAAAACATGGTCCACACACTAACATTATTGTAATCTGTCAACAGTTCCCGCCCAAATGGTCCATACACAAACGCTTTTAAATGGATTCTATAGGATCTCAGTGATTTATAAAATACTAATTTAACTATTTCGCTTTCAATTCATTTCCTCGTATTCCAAATGAAAAGTAGAGTGTTTAACTCGGGGAAAGCCACCCATTTCAGCCTCGAACTATTGGCGCTCTCACTTCGTTCGAGCGTCAAAATATCTCGTCAGGAATGGGTGGCTTTCATCCCTCGGTTAACAATCTACTATTACGGAGTTCTTCAAAATAATTGGCTTTTTTATTACCTAGAGCTGCTTCAGATAGATATCATTACCTACAGGTACATTTACTATGAATGTAATCAAAATCATTTTTTTTATTCTGTAAATAGGTCAAAATGTAGGTATGTATATTATATGTACATCAAAAAAAAATAACTTAACTACATTATCAACGTTTTACATGTCAAAAAAAAGAGATAGATTAATTCTCAAAGATTCTGATAGATTCATGAATAAGGTGTCTGAGCGACACAATTTAAATAATAATTTTGAATATTCATTCAATCATTCATTCACTCTCCGAAATGTGTTTGAAATGGAATTACGTTACCCGGTGAAATAAAGTGCTGGAAACCGCAGTAGTAAAGTGCACTTTATCAACATATTTGCGCCGGGCGGTAACGACAATTCCACGCAAATGAGAAACTGCTTGCCGTTTATAACTTAAATGAATGTGTTTTACCTATAAAATACATTGGTACTGTATATGTTCGAACAAAAAGTGAAACATAAATTATTGAAAAAATATCCAATCATATCGTGTGCACGAATATTTGTTCCTGAGTCATGGATGTTTTCTATGTATTTAAGTATTTATTTATCTATATAAGTATGTTTATCGTCGTCTAGTACCCATAGTACAAGCTTTGCTTAGTTTGGGACTAGGTCGATTTGCGTAAGATTGTCCCCTAATATTTATTTATTTATTTTATTTATTTATATTGGTGTTGTGCAGTAGCGTCCAAAGGCTACAGTGTCTGCTTACGCTCACGGCAGGCCGTAAGCTTGTTTGCCACCGTAGTGAGGAAATGCCCCTACAGGTGCTGTTTAAATCATGTGTCAAGACGAACCCGGCCGTATGATGGATGATTTATAATATAACACAATTTTCCGTTGTCAACAGGAACGCTTACAGTAGAAGAGGTGTACAAGGACAGAGACCAGTTCGCGGGGCTGGTGCGAGAGGTGGCGGCGCCCGACGTCGGCCGGATGGGCATCGAGATCCTGTCCTTCACGATCAAGGACGTGTACGATGACGTGCAGTACCTGCAGAGCTTGGGCAAGGCGCAGACGGCGGCGGTGAAGCGTGACGCCGATGTAGGCGTGGCGCAGGCCAATAGGGACGCTGGCATCAGGGTAAGTCCATCCTGTAACAGCATTATCCTATCCTCGATTAAGGGTGTCCATTAGCTGTACCCAATCCTCCCTCACATCATGATCATTAAAAACTCTACACGTGATGTGACGCATACCAATACAGACGCTGGGATCAAGGTGAGTAACATCCGCCTATGAAGTCCTATAACAGCATTAGCCTGTCCTCGATCAAGGGTGTGAATTACCTGGGTACAGTCGCCTCCTTTCCTCTATTCCTTGAGTCGTTCGCTCATTCCTGTGGATCGTGATCAGTGATCACTCTTGTATTTCGCAGCCCTGATGATTTGTAGCCATCGGGATCCATCCATCGAACCCTCTCTCACATCATGATCATCAAGGTCTCCTGAAATGCAGACACACGTTGCCTATGTTGGCTTGGCGTTGACGCAGGCGAGGAGCATTATACGTTTCTACCTGCGGCTCCCATCACGATCTTGCCCTTCAAGTCCAATATCGATTGGCAGAATACTGAGAGTGTGTAGACGTATAAAAGTGATGAAGCAAAAGGCAGCCTTTACCATGACATTCATATGTTTAGATCTATCAACGATTCAATGATATGCCAGATGAAATTGCGTTGATATTAATTGATGGAAATAGCCCCTCTATTAAAAACCTTGACCAGAGTTGACATTATTAGCATGAGCCTCTCAATCGCAGGCATTGTTTTTTAATATTTCAGCTCTGGCTGGCAATTTTCATATACTAAATAATGTTCGTAGACTAAGTAGTGTCTGACGGGAACACACAAAAAAACCGAAGTCATTTTGTCCGAAACCATTATTGTTCCGTGGCAATAAACGCTCTCAATTTTCAATAAAAGCAAAACCAGCGTAGTTCGAATTTCATTACATAGTTTTAGTGCCCCTATAGAGTCAAAACACAACTATCAAGCATGAGTGCTTTTCGCCTATTTTAAGCAAATGTTAAATAGCTCACCACAAAAATTGCTTCTAATAGATTGCTACTTATTTGTCAAAATCACAGAAATAATGTAAGAAACTTAATTTAGGTTGATAATTTAAGTAAGGAAAAGTGACCTAAAATATCCGTAAACGGTTTTTCAATATTCCGAAAGCTGGTTACTTATGAAATTGTGTCGAAATAATGGTTATAAACCGGTTTCTTCGGTTATGGTTAAAACGGTTTGCATTCCCTAGGGACAATCTTACACAAATCGACCTAGTCTCAAACTAAGCAAAACATGTATGGGTACTACGAGTAGACGACGATATAAGTAAATAGATAGAGTATAGAATACATCTTAGCCCTTGTCGGCTATTTAGCCCTTAGCGGCTAGCTTAGTGTGTAGAGGTTTTGCGTTTGCGGTTTCATATGTTTTGTCCAACCGCACGGCAAACCGCACGCGGCTAGCTGCTTAGTGCGTAGAAGGGCTAAGACTCGGCAGCAAATATTCGTGATCACCGGTATTCCTAGGACGGGCCAACTAGGCCAGAGGTCGTCAAAATTAGGATATCAAATAATAGTAAGTATTTTAACCGTGTTTTTATGTTATGTCATCAGGAAGCTGAATGCGAGAAGAGCGCGATGGACGTGAAGTACTCGATGGACACCAGGATCGAGGACAACACCAGGATGTTCAAGCTGCAGAAAGCGCAGTTCGACCAGGAAGTCAACACCGCTGTAAGTGCATCATGTGTGCCTATATTCAATTCCACATATTTTAAACACAACTATAGAGTAGTGATTCGGCAAAAACTCTTCACATCAGTGCATAAGCAAAACTTAGTGTAGTTTACATACTTAACTTTTGATTAAATTGACAAAAGCCGTCAATACTGTGCCGCCATGCCGATGGGCAGTTGGGCACAACAGCCGTCGACTACAACCAACATTCATCTTTAACCGATGTTTAGCGTTTTTAATCTTCAATGACTGTTCTCTTCAAAAAAATTTAGACTTATTTCGGCCGTATTCATAAACGTTGTACAGTCGAGGAAATTGAATGTTTAGCACTTTTGGACCTTAACGTCATTCTAATAGAGTTGACATGTGCCAAACATTCAATTTCCTCGACCGTACAAGCCTATTTTAACTAAAATGGCGTTAAAATTAGTTTGTCTTTATCTGTCACTTTGAGATTTGTGTTCGCCAGAAAGGGACAAAGCACGTTTTATTTAGCAGGGGCATTTTGAGTTTTATGAATAAGGGAGTTACTTAACCAACTTCTCAGTTACCTGACCCCGTATCATGGTCGGCCTTATCACACGATAAGTGACAGGATAGAGCGTCCGTCACTGGCTGACACCGTTCGATAGAACGAGACGGCGCTCCTATCTTTGTAAAGCAAACCTAACCTAACCTAATGACTTCTATTTGATGATATTTATAACTCGAAACGTTCTCTCTTTCGAAGAACAATGCATTAGATCAAATTAAAAGTTAGTAGGTCAAGTGACCAGGACCCCCTTGAAAGCGTAGCATTAGTGAAAAACACACTCTAAATATTTTAGTTTGTTATTCACTTCTATTACAGCTTATATTTATAGTAGTTTGACTTGTAAATTATTGAATGATGGACTTAAATTGTATGCTATTTAACTTGCAGAAAGCCGAGGCAGCTTTAGCGTACGAGTTGCAAGCCGCGAAGATTAAACAGAGGATCCGTAACGAAGAAATACAAATCGAAATTGTGGAGCGTCGCAAGCAAATCGAGGTCAGTTGGTTTATTTACTTAGTTATTTATTCAGGAAAAAAAAATGAAAAATAATAAAACTGAACCACTACATACCATCAAGATCCACAGCGCAGGTTTCGTCATTCCACAGATAATGCATCCACCACAGGTTTCGTCAGGTGTCTTAGTTATTGTAGAGTAGAAGGTGGACTGGATTTACTGACATGTCCAACAGTAAAACTTAAGGCGAAGGTAGTGCAACATTAAGCTCACGATTTTTAGATTAAACAAGGGAGTCTTTAGTAATGCTGCACCCTGAATAGTTACTTACTCCGTGTTTCCCTGTATGCAAAACTTCGGCTACTTTAATCCTGGACAAAGCAAGCATAAGTGTGAGAAGTTGAGAATATATTCAATTAGCATCGACTGCAGAAGATGTATAGCTTTTCTCTTTCTGCTTATTAATTTGTGGAAAAAACCTCCTACCATACAGGACAAGTATGGTAGGGTAGATGGGGTTGTATGATATTAGGTATTATACATTAGTTACTATGGCCAGGAGTTGGTCTCCCATGAACGCCGTTATCGGAATGAATTTCTTTGTAACGTAAACCACCGTGTTCGTTACCTCCTGCTCAAAGTGGGACCAACAATGACCCAAATTCCATGAGATTTCGAAATGATTCCATGATGGGTTAGGGTTCCATTTTGCACTTCACTATTAAACTCGTTTCTTTTTGGTTTGCAGGTGGAGCAGATGGAGATTCTTCGTCGTGAGGAGGAGCTGGTGTCGACGGTGCGGCTGCCCGCTGAGGCAGAGGCCTACCGTCTCCAGGCCATCGCTGAGGGAAAACGGTCAGTTACCTTCATCGATCGTATAGCGTATTATTCGATCGGGACAGGTTTGGGAATGAAACAACTGCTAAGACCTTGTCTTGGTGTTACAGTTTTAGGTCATTGAAATAATGAGTAGTCACTGTTAATAGAGTTGCTATCATAGCCATCGAGACCGAGCCATACCGTTTCCACAATATTGCTGACGCTAATCGATAATAAATCCAGCCGAATTGCAAAAATAACTCCCTGGGAATTTGCAGAGAATTCCAGTCACAAGTTCAAACACTTCAAGTGTGATGAAAGGGTAATCTACGGAAATAAATGTTTAGTCATCAGTACGCAAGCAGATAGTGTAGCTTATCAATGGCGGAGCGTCCATACAAGCTGATTCCCACCGGCTTACCCAAAAAATATTATTAGGCAAGCCTATAGTTTTATACTCTAAACTCTTACATAACTTTTTTGTTCCGAGTTACCCATCGAAAATTTTCACGCGCCGCTCCTGGTTTTTTGTTGGCCGCAATAAATTTTACTTCGCGTCGTAAACGTGGCAAATTTCGTTTCCAGCACCCAAACCGTGGAAGGCGCGAAGGCCGACGCCGAACGCATCAAGGTTCTCGGTCTGGCCGAAGCCATGGCCATCGGCGACGTGGGCAAGGCCGACGCCGAGCGCATGCTCGCCAAGGCCAAGGTCTACAAGCAGTACGGGGACGCTGCACTGATGGCGCTGGTGCTAGAGGCGTTGCCCAAGGTAAGAGCTTCAAGGGAAATTTTACTTCAGGAACCAAGACCCAAGTACCTTACGGGGACGCTGCGTTGATGACGCTGGTGCTGGAGGCGTTGCCCAAGGTAAGAGCTTCAAGGGAAATTTTACTTCAGGAACCAAGAACCAAGTACCTTACGGGGACGCTGCGGTGATGGCGCTGTTGCTCGAGGCGTTGCCCAAGGTAAGAGCTAGAAGGGAAATTTTACTTCAGGAACCAAGAACCAAGTACCTTACGGGGACGCTGCGCTGATGACGCTGGTGCTGGAGGCGTTGTCCAAGGTAAGAGCTTGAAGGGAAATTTTACTTCAGGAACTAAGAACCAAGTACCTGGAACGTCTGTGAACCTGATAGAGAAACTCCACAATTACCGCCATCTGTGCAGAAAGTTAATGAAGCCCTCATCGTGCCTCTCTACTCCAGGATGCGTCTCCGGATGTCACATTGTTCCTCGGGGTTGTGTGTCAAATGTACAGCGGGCATTGGCGATCCTTCTGACCACCGTTTTTCACCATTTACCACGTCATTAAGGGTGCTCCTCGTCTAAGAGTCTCAGGTATTAGTATCAAGACTGTCCGAAGCCATGGTCATCCGCGACGTGGCCAAGGTCAAGGTCTACCAGCAGTATGGAGACCTCATGGCGCTGGTGCTCGAGGCGTTGCCCAAGGTAAGAACTTGGAGGGTCATTTTACTTTAGGAACCAAGAATCAAGTACTGGCAGCCTGGTGGAGAAATTCCACGGCACCCGTCATCTGCGATCTCAGCATGTCAAAATGAATTAAACCCCTCATCGTGGCTACTACAGCTTCGTCCCGGGATGACAGTGACACGGTATTCCTTGGGTTGTGTGTACGCTGGACATTGGCGTTGCCTATAATCACCTTTATTTGCTTTTCACCACAGATGGAACGTAAACTTAGGCGTGTAAAGGTCGAATATGCTGGCCGAAGCCATGGCCATTAGATTCCAATACAGGATTTTCTTCTAGAGCTATTTCGGCCATCGGTCATCCTAATCGAATTAATTATCACCATCTTCATTATCGACCGAAAGGCGTTCACTGCTGGACTTCGGCCTTCCCCAAAGAGTTAAAGGGATCGATCCTTCGCCGTCCGCGACATTTGCCAGGTCCCAAGTCCACTCACGTTGCGAATTATCTGACAATAAAGAACATAGCAAATTACCAGAAGATTACCTAATAAACACGCACGCTAACCACGAGCCCCACGAGAACACGAGGCCTTATTAATTATAAAACGTTTTGTCCACATGCTCACCTGTTTTTTTTAAATTCCAGATCGCCGCGGAAGTATCCGCGCCATTGGCGAAGACGGACGAGATCGTGCTGGTGGGCGACGGCGGCGCCACGGGCGAGCTGGCGCGGCTCGCCGGCGGCCTGCCGCCCGCGCTCAAGACGCTCACCGGGCTCGACCTCACCGCGGTCAGTACACAAACAAACACACACACAAACACAAGACGGACGAGATCGTGCTGGTGGGCGACGGCGGCGCCACGGGCGAGCTGGCGCGGCTCGCCGGCGGCCTGCCGCCCGCGCTCAAGACGCTCACCGGGCTCGGCCTCACCGCGGTCAGTACACAAACAAACACACACACAAACACAAGACGGACGAGATCGTGCTGGTGGGCGACGGCGGCGCCACGGGCGAGCTGGCGCGGCTCGCCGGCGGCCTGCCGCCCGCGCTCAAGACGCTCACCGGGCTCGACCTCACCGCGGTCAGTACACAAACAAACACACACACAAACACAAGACGGACGAGATCGTGCTGGTGGGCGACGGCGGCGCCACGGGCTAGCTGGCGCGGCTCGCCGGCGGCCTGCCGCCCGCGCTCAAGACGCTCACCGGGCTCGGCCTCACCGCGGTCAGTACACAAACAAACACACACACAAACACAAGACGGACGAGATCGTGCTGGTGGGCGACGGCGGCGCCACGGGCGAGCTGGCGCGGCTCGCCGGCGGCCTGCCGCCCGCGCTCAAGACGCTCACCGGGCTCGACCTCACCGCGGTCAGTACACAAACAAACACACACACAAACACAAGACGGACGAGATCGTGCTGGTGGGCGACGGCGGCGCCACGGGCTAGCTGGCGCGGCTCGCCGGCGGCCTGCCGCCCGCGCTCAAGACGCTCACCGGGCTCGACCTCACCGCGGTCAGTACACAAACAAACACACACACAAACACAAGACGGACGAGATCGTGCTGGTCGGGGACAACGCCAACGGTGGAAGGCGACCAGTACACTACTCTACACTACACCTCTTTACACAACACTACATTACACCACACAAAACTAAACTACACCTTACGACCAGTGTTGGCGTAATGCATTACATTTAAATTACAACAAATTAAATTACATGTAATGCAATTACGAGTAATGAATTACAAATTACAAATGTAATGCATTACGGCATTACACTCGTAATCGCATGCAGGGACATTTCAGCACTTGGTAATTTTTTTGCCAAAGTGGTGTCAATATAACACCTATTTTGAATGATTGTTAAGTACAGAATACGTTAAAATAAGCATCTTTTTCTAGAAAAACTTCAAATTTTTTTTCCCGTTCTTTTAAAAAAAAACACCTACCCGTCATCCGAGTCGGTTTTGCCACCTTTAAATGACTGGCCTTTGAACCCGAATATCTCAGTAAATATCGATCTGAGAGAAAAAAGTTTAAAGAATAAAACATGCTTATTTTTACGCATTTATAACGATAGGAAAAAAACATATAAAATATAAAAATTTATCAAAAAAAATAAAGTCCAAAAATCCTAGTCGGTTCACCCGATACTTCGGTATTTTAAGTACCAGAACCGTTAAACCCAAATATCTCGGTTAATATCGATCTGAGAGAAAAAGTTTAAAGAATAAAACATGCTTATTTTTACGCAAAGTAAATAAAAAAAAACAGTTTTCAAGTCCATAACCGGCCCCCCTTTCCTATACCCCCAACCCAAGGTTAATAATGAAAAATGTGTTATTAAATAAAAGTAATTTGTAATGCAATAATTGAAATTACATTTTGTAATCGTAATTTGTAATGCAATTACTTTTTGCCCCACACTGCTTACAACACTACATTATAATATACTACACTACACCTTACTACACTACAATATATTACATATATTACATTACACTATAGTACACCACACAACACTACACCTTACTGCACTAAAAATATGTTCCCGCCAGGACCCCGGGGAGTGTCACGGGCCCATAGAACGACCTCCCATACAAACAGCGAATCCTGGGGGGAACTAATCGGGACGCGATACGCGCCGCTAATTTATAATTAACTTAAACCTAAATAGCTACTAACCTTCTTTTCTAAATCTCTCCGTCCCAACGGCAAGAATGAGTTACTGTTTTGTGTAGTGTGTATGTATGTGTTATCCTTGCCTGGGCGAGGTCTGAGGCTAGCCAGCTCCACTGGTACGCCCGTCCGTTCAGCTCGTCGTCCGAAGGCACCTTGTCCATACAAATTCCCGTACACTACAGCTATGTCACTAAGCTAGGCCTCGAAGCCACCCGCTGGCTTAACATGCCGAGGTCCAAACTGAAACTAAATCACGGCGCCTCTCCGATATGAGCGCTCCTGTACGAGATCTAAACCGTAATCTAATTAATTGTGAGGGTGCGTCTGCCCGCCCGCGGCGACGTTCATAGGACCTCTGCCAACGCGTGGTATCAGCGGGCGCGAGCGCGGCTCCGCGCATCGCTCTCGCTCTCAAGCCGCAGGTCGCCCCTCTTGTGCATCCGACTGCACCCGAAGGCGACTGAATACCTTTTCTCCCGCGCGGCGATATAAATATATAATTAAGTTGTCTCGATTCTAAACCACATCTTACTGCACTACGTCACACTATACTACACTTCCACAACAAGAGACGCAGTGTTATCTGTCTCATTAGCCACCATAAACAAGAGCATCTACGACTGCAAGTACCTACATGGTCTAGCTAGAGCCCAATCGTCCTAAGATGGGACTAGAACTGGGACCTCATTATCCCAAGGTGATCTGAGCCTTCAATAATGTAAAGATAGATGAGATAGTTTTGGTCCCCACCGTACACTACACCGAATACCGAAAGATTCGCAAAGTCTTCTGTTAGGTATCTTTCTGTCTGTGACATATTATGTCTATGGGATACTGATATATTTTACAATCTTATCAAATTCTCAATGTTTTCCAAACTTGTCTCTGTAAACATGCTATCAATAGAAAATGCAAGTTATCTTCATGATTTCAGGTGCTGAAACGTCTGCACCCGTCAGGAGGCGTCGCTCCCGGTAAGATCCTTTATAATTCTACTAAGATAATAGTTTAGTGTCGCGACAGAAGACACGGAGTCTTGGCCAACTGGGTTTATCTATGAGGAAAAGTAACAGTGCACAAATGAAGGGCAATACTGTCAGAATCCCGGGGGATCCGCAGATGCAGGAGTGATTACCCGAAGCTCGGGACCTAGACTGTACTAGCTAGCTAGACTCTAGGTCAAAATATCTGCACGGGCAAAGAAATATGTGAAGACGACTTTATTGTTAAGAGCTCTGATATTGAACCCTCGGGAACATACCTACATACCTATGTCGTCCGAAAAACGGAAACTATAAAGAAGCTCCATTATAACTGCATGATCGTCGATCCACGATTGGCTACAAGACAAACCACGTAAATGGTCTTTTGGTGTAAAAATACAGGTAAAATAACAGGCACACACCTAGTTTTTGCTGGACTTTTACGTAACAATATTGCTTTGAATGGTACGAACATTCAAGCTCTTCTACTAAACGTTTTTTTTATTTATATACAAATGCTTGTCTCAGAGAACTCCCAGGCTAGGTGTTATAATTATAATATTTAAGACGTGTTTCCCACCGTCCTTTTGATGTTGAAGTCCAAAAAAGACTACTTTTAAACCCTTTTGTATTGTTCCAGAAGAGCCCACCGTGGTTCCCAGTTCCACCAAGAAGGTTGCAGCCTGCTAAGCGCTCGGGACCCCGACACGAATGCCTTTACAACCTCAAGATCTGCATGGTTAGCTATTTGTGCGTTTTCTTAAGTATATCGACGTGAAATATTTTTTCGAAATTAGAATAGGTATGTGTAACTTTGTAAACGTTAGTCTTCGAGAGTCAGAGTATGGTAATGTTGTAGTCATTAAAATAGCATGTGATATTACATCGTACAATCTCTAGTTTGTGTCGCATTGGGTAAGATATCAAGACGAGTGCATTTTTCATAGTTCCAAGCAATAATGTATTACGTGTATGGATAGGTATTTTTATCTTTAATGTAAATGTACCCCACCGTATCTCAGTAGCTAATTACACCATAAGAAGACTATAATGTATAGCGTGATCATTTGATCAAATACCAATTAGCCGTAAAAGACCTTTAGATTTTGTACTGTGTAGAACTGTAGTTAAACGATTTTAAGACGGGTTTAGACTAACGGACAATTTAATTGCATTGGTGCTTTGAAAAAATCGAACCGTCTGAACCAGTCTTAAAATTTATGTCAAACACTGCCCGTTGTGAAGGAAATACGTTTTTAGTGTCTATAATATTGGATGTGAAATCGCACGCTACTGAAATTGTAAAGGTTGAATATGTACCCACACACCACAGTCATCATATTAACCGCTTTATCTGGATAGGTTGGCCAAGGCATTGAGAAGACAACCCCCTGATTCCAGATATATTCCCATTCGTTTGGACAACGCCACCTCCGTCACTCTAGTTGTTTTTTCCCTCGGACCCAGTCAAATATAATTGCCTATCCGTAAATGTATAAAAATAATATATAAACTAACCTCTACCTGGACGTAAAATAATTTACAATGTCTTAAGAATTTTGAATATTCACAGTTTATGTAGCGAATTCTGAAAAAGAAAAGAACGAAAAGTGAAAATGTTTTGCACGAACATGTGTTATCGGAAAAAGTTAGTGTCAAACTTGAATGATTTTTTATACCAAAGAAATCATGGGTGTGGTTTTGAATTACATTAGTAATGTGGTGTTTGAAAATGATTTAGTGTGCTTTGTTTAGAACTAAAGGTTAATAAGCGCAAATAAATAGTATAATATTTAATAATTCTTATTAAAATCTTTATTTCATTATGATTAAAATTATAATTGTATGATTAATGTTTATCATTATTGATAATTCGTCATTTCAGTCGGGGTTTAATTCTTTTTATGATTATTTGCATAGCAATATTATCTTGTTCTGATATTTATTTCAATGTGGAATGTGCCGTACAATGAAAATATATTTTTATCAACAATATGGATGTTTTATTTATTTCACAACCAAGAAAGACCAATCCAAATCACATTTGATAGTTTTACTTCGGCCCCTTCAATACGAGTAATTGACATTATCAACCTTTTTTGTAGTGGGTTACTAATGTATTACCGATTTTTTTGGCAGATTTTCACTCCGCAATGTTTCTCAGAAAAACATTTGCCAACTGGAGATTTACCTACTACTGAAACATTTTAGACCAATTTTTGTCTTCACGTTTTATCAAATCCCAAAACACAACACCGAAAAGAAGATATACTTAGCAACATAACGCTTTGCAAATACCTACATACTGTTCAGGCACTATTGTATTTAGTCATAGTTTGTTCTACCAATTTTCTTTTACCCGATTTCCAATTCTAAATTATAATCCGATTCCAAGACGGCAGACTCATAATAAAATCTGGCAAATTAGCATCCTTATATTATGCACGTAGAAGTTACAGTCAGCATCATAAAGTTAGTATTAGTAGCAGTCTATGTTTGTATTTATCTATTTATTTGAGTCAGGCAACAAGGCCCATATTTACAAATACCTAACATACATAACAAAATACAAAACCTATAACAACACAAAAACACGTTAAAACGGCGACACGCGGCGCAAGTTCTGGGTGTCAAATAGCCGGCCTCGAAATCGCCGGAAAACTACACCCAGATCTCCTCCTTCCTGAAGGTCGAGCTTGTCAGTTGGTACTCTCACCACAAATGAATTGAAACTCGGTTTGTGGCGGGACTCCAACCTCTCAACCCTCAGGATGAGCTTGGTCTTCAAACGCAAGTACTCGATGATTTGTTCGGCTTTCGTCGAGTAGTGCAGACGTGTGTTCCACTGTAGCTTTTGAGATACTAAACCGATTTTGATGAATGAGGTATCAATCGATCCGGAATTATTATTTTATTCGAAAATGTATACTCCTTAGATGGTCCCATTGTCACCAAGTCAGGATCTGATGATGGGATCCAAGGAAAATCGAGGGCAACCCTTAAATCTTACAAGCACGTATCACGTGTTTCATGTACATGTATTTGCTAAAGCTATTCAGGTATTTGCGTCTGGTGGTCATCACTTCATGTTGGTGGGCTGATGATGGAAGGTAGGTACAACTCCTAAACGAGTTTTGTACAACTCCTAAACATAATATTGGATTAAAATTTATCGGGAGTAAATGGCAATTTTTTTGAAGTGAAAACTTCTTTAGCGACGCTGAGCACTTTTTGGGATGGGGAAAAATTGTCAAATACGCGACAGATTTTTGTGACGTCAGATGTGAAGGAGGTCACAAACTTTTATATTTTGCTGCTAGCCGATTCGACTTCATTCAAAACTGAACGCTATTCGTAAGAGTATAAAGCCGTTAAACACTTTTTGCAATAGCATATTCTGCAAATAAATTTGTAATTTTGTCCAAGCGTCTTCACCGTTTTCGTTTGAGCATCGATAGTTCGAATTTGGACGTTATTCCTAAAGAGATAAAGCTTTGAAAAATATTTGGCAATGGCAAAAACAAATAGGTATTTTGTTTGCCGCCGCCGACGGGCGAGCCGGCCCGTCGCACCCAACGCGCCTGCGGCCCGTCCGCCTAAATTATTGATAATTGTTTATAAATTTGCGTCAAATTCATTTTTAGGGTGACCTGATCGAAAAAATGTTACAATGTTATTGAGTTTTCACTTCTGCCGGCACTCCCGGAGTTTGGGTGGCTACTGCTGGTAGTGCGCCACGGGGCTTCATAATCATTGGCGGGGACCAAGTGCCCGTCACATATCCCGCCCATTCATTTGGACGGACAGGAACTGAGAAGGGTTTATTCTTTTAAATATCTCGGACACTTGGTCACCGATGATTTTCAGGACGATCCTGATATTGAACGCGAGCGCAGGGCTCTGGCCGTCAGGGCCAACATGATTGCCCGGAGGTTTAGCAGGTGTACAGCACAAGTTAAAATAACACTATTTCAGGCATACTGTACATCGCTGTATACCTGCAGCCTGTGGACGAGGTACACGCATCGTGCCATGAACGCCATGCGTGTACAATACAACGACGCGTTCAGGATACTGTTGCGGCTCCCGCGACACTGCAGTGCGTCCGGCATGTTTGCGGACGCGCACGTAGACGGTTTCCATGCGACGCTCCGCAAACGCTGTGCCGCGACGCTGCGCAGGGTGCGCGCCAGCCGCCACAGTCTCCTGGCCGTGGTGGCGGAGAGATGGGACAGTGCCCTAATCAGGCACTGGACCACTCAACATTTAAGCTTAGGTACTAACATACTCATTTAAGGTAAATCTGTAACACTAACACTTTATGGACTCCAAATGTCTGAAATAAACGATTTTTATTTTTATTTTTATTTATTTATTTATTTATAATACAACATTCTTAACCTTCTCACAAGTTATCGCCCGGGGGTAAAAGTAACTGACAAAAAAATGTTCCTATCTCGCGGGCTATCCCAAATGCGTTAAAATAAATAAAATAAAAATAAAAAGCGTTTATTACTGTTTACGTACGTTACTGTTTTGGTATCCCCCCGCGATCGCATGTGACCCCTTATCTGAACTCGGCGGGTATTCTCAAAATGACATACCGAAGAGAACTTCATCTGTCTTCCTTGTTGTTTGGCGTGGTAAAAACATCCGAGCCAGAGTATTTACATAAAAACTTCACCTGGCGCTCAAACAGGTCCTTCTCACACGGCATCAGATCAGTCTGTCATGAATTGCTACCTCCACGTCACCATACCGCCGCTTTCCGAGGAAGTTTTAAATACACTGCCACTAAGTGCTGGAATAACATACCTCCACCACTCAAGAAATGTAATACCATCGGCAATTTCAAATTACATCTGAAACGATACCTTATGCAAATACAGCAGGCACTTCCTCCTGGCAGTCGAGCTGTGCCTTCATATATGTAATGACCCTAAGATTTAAATTCATATGTGTATTTATATTATAGTACCTAGTAAAATTAAAGTAGTTTATTAATAATAATATTTAATATAATTATTACCTACTCAAATTTAATTCCTACGACACAATATCACACACTCCGTATTCCGTCAAGTCAAACACACACACACACACACACACACACACACACATACAAACACGCACACACTCACACACACGCGCACATACAAACTGAGACATTTCGTTCCCGACAAACAGCGAGCAATGTAAAATGGATTAAACTTAAAAAAAAATGGATGGAACCAGGGTCTGCCTGAAAACCAGCGTTGCAGTGGCCTTTCTACTGTAACACTATGCTGAGGCAAGCCCCTTTTTAACATCACATAATGATAACTGTAGGATTAATTTTAAATTTATATGTTAAGTCTACTTTTAAGGTTCCCATGTAACTTGAATTGTCATGTGATGTTGAATAAAATTTTTCTATTCTATTCTATTCTTTTCTTTGAAATTGTAGCAGCCATTGTCACGGAGAGTCCTGCCTGTGTAGGGGTCGTCTTCAATCCAGTCGCACAACCCTTTGAAGTGGAATTCTACGAAACTTCGCTTATACTCATTGTGGAGAAACTCGTAGAAATAGAAGTGAACCTGGGACAGAAGAAATAGATGACCAGCGCAGTCAGGATTTTGTTATGTGGGGGGCAGACACAGCTAGGAACTTAACAGCTATGAAGCAGTTACGAAACTCAAAGATCGAAGTTCGACGTGTATACTGCGGATTCTTTTTCTAGACTGAATTCACTTCTCTTTGTGCCTAGCAAAGAATGCGATTGCCTTTCGTTGTTATTCTATTTTCATGTCCCTAAAACGTGACTTCTCAGGATAGAATGCATGCAAGGTGGGGCCACGTTAAGCTGACTATACATAGCTATAGGTGTCATGGGCGTTTGGATAAGGGCTACAGAGTACCGAGACATTGTTCCCCCACTCCTGCAGGATCCAGCCCTCCACATTGATGTAGTACTGGCTGCGGCGGCTGTGTCTCCGGATGTAGAACTTCGTGCCGTTGGCATATTTCTCGTTGATGTACCTTACATTGGCCCGCTCAGGTATGAATTGAAGACTCTGAAACATACTCGAACAGTTCCTACATAATCTTGTCCTGAATAAATAAGAAATATAAATGAAAGACTAAATATATTTTGTTTAACGGAATTTTTCACCTTCTCATTTAAAAGCATTAGCGCTTCAAATAACGATATTTTGCATATCTACCTACTCGCCTTGACTGTCGGAAATGTGACGAGCATTATTTATTTTTCAGGGTAGGTACTAGGTACTTATATGACCAAATATTCTATGTGACAATGTATTAATAATAAAAATACATACCAGCAGACCCGTGACAACAATAATTAATATCACACACGTGATCGCCTTCATTATTCCCGTTTTAAAATGGAAATTAGACCAAACACAGATCTCATTCACTGCGAATAATTATTCGTATTTAACATTACGTAATTTACTAAAACGGAAAATTTACCAAACACAATGATACGGAACGGAACTATTAACCATCATTATCATTGATGTCTATGGTAGCGATTTAGTGCTTTGCGAGCCAATTTTGATATATTAAATAATGAATCTTTTCGTTTTAACATTTTGTTACCAATCAGAAAAAAATATCAGAAACGAAACTATTTACTATCATTATCATTAATGTCTATGGCAGCGATTAAGGGCGATGCGCGCCGATTTATATAAATTAAATAATTTTAAACATCAGAAAAAATATATCCTATGATTTTCACCGGGTCCGGTTACCTAAGGCACTCTTTATTATACTGTGCCTAAGGTCTTGTTTATGGACGAGCGACGCGTGTGGTGGGTATTGACCTATTGACTTACCACCTTACGAAGGGGAGGGGCAGTTCGCAAAGCGTATTGTACGTGCGAGCTGTCCCCCCACTTCGTCCCGCGTTGCGCAAGTTATTTACCGGCACCTTAAGTATAGCTTCCAATTCAATATAGCGCGGAGGTCAATGACTGGATATCACTTACACATCTGATAACAATTGGAAGAACAAAATTAGTGAGGATAAGTTTCGAGCGACGAATGGGCCACTTTTAATAACGGAGCCGCAACTCACGCTCACGGAGTTGCATGATACAGTCAGCGTCATATAGTTAGTAGCAGCCAAGGTAGCCAAATATTTCGGTACACGTCTTTATTACTGTAAGAATACGGGTGTGTTACGAAATATTTGGCTACTCTGGCTGCTACTAACTATATGACGCTGACTGTACAACTTCCTGATGCGTCTCACAAGTTGTCGGGCAGGGGGAAGTGACTGACAATAAATTGCACGCGGGCTGGTGAGGTTTGTTCTTTCAAAAATCAATAGTACCAAAGACAGTCATGAAATTGGCACGAGAACTCGATTTAGATGCAAGCGGTATCGCGGCACTACCACGCTCAGGATCACGCTTTCACGCTATTTGGCGTTCGAAACGTATCCTCACAAATTTTCTATATTTCACATTCAAAAAACCCCGTACATCTTTGGCACTCCTCCAATAATTTTATTGGCATGTTCATTATTTTTGTGGTTGCCAATTTGTGGTATTTCAATCAAATGTTAGTTCTTTAGTTAATTTAATAGTACTTAATTCTATTAAACCGTATTAATTCTTAAAAGGATATTTAATGGGTTGCCCCGTTCAGCCCAAATAAGGATAAATTAGGGTTAGGTTAGGTTAGGTTAGTTGTATTCCCGCCTTACAATATTTACTTTCAGAATTGAGAAATGAGTTTTCTTTGAACCCCTAATTGACCTGCCGTGCGACACGAAAAATGAAACTTCAGTAAAATATTAGTCGCTTATTTATTCGAACACCTACTTAGGTACTGGCATACCTATTTTACAGTAATGAGGATACAATAAATTGAAATGCAGCCAGTAACTATGACTTATTGCTTGCAATAGCGTGGTTCGGGTTGTACAGCTCGCCCCGTATGTTAGTCTTCATTAGCTGAAAATTAAATTATTTTCAATAGCGATGAATAATGAAGTGACAAATACAGAATAGGTATATATTTTACGATATTTTAGTCTGATAGACACGACCCCTTATAAATATATAGGCATGTTTGTAAAGCGTCGCGTTAATTAGACAAGACAACCCCAGTCACAATATTTGGGAATGACCGCGTGTACGCACTCAGGGAAAAAAATAAGATTAATTTTACTGCCGACTGTAGTTTTTTTGCAGTCAACTACTCGCTAAGCGGTTTACAATGGGCCCAACCACGACTGGTTATCTTGTAGGGTTGCTATGGGCACCTTCTGTCTCCATCATCAGATTAGCTGGGTGCCACATTTTTTTTGCGGGCAATCTTACACAAATCGACATACTTAGTCCCAAACTAAGCAAAACTTGTACTATGGGTACTAGACGAAGATAATTATAAGTACTTAAATATAGATAAATACATAGAAAACATCCATGACTCAGAAACAAATATTCATGCTGATCACACAAACAAATGCTCTTACCGGGACTCGACCCAGGACCACTTGCTTCGTAGGCAGTGTCATTACCAACTAGCCTAAAGCGGTCGTACGCGTAGAAGTACGCGGAACCCTCTCAACGACTACGACTTAGGTAGTTGATGACTACAAAACAGTCTGCAATAAAAGCTTAGCGGTTCCTGAGGGGTAACAACGTAACGTTTCGAACGCGCGTTAGAACAGTTTAACGGTCATTTTTCCATATACAATTTGACATTAAGAACTACCTAACCTACTGTACAATGCGTGACGTGACCGACTGGTCTACAAGAATCGAGGCAATTCCTTAGGTGCTATCATATAGGCTCGAGTTGGGCAATCAATATAGGTCCTTAGTAAGTAACTTACTTTGTAAGTAACTTGAAGAAACAGTTCACTTAGAGCATAGCTCACCTCAACTTTCTGCTGATAGTTCAGTTCAGTCTTAGAGAGCACATAGCACAGCTTGGCCCAGGCCGCCTCTGCTGTCATGTCGAATGCTGGTACCACTCCGCATTCAACCAGCAACTGGAAGACAAGGGGTATTGTTTATGGCGTGGATGCAGCAGCAGATTCAGTAGTAAACTTTGGAGAAACTATGGTGGAACAGCTATTTACATGAACGCTTGAACGCTTCCTCTCAACATTCACCCTTAGTGTAGCCTAATGCCGCGGCCGCGGTGCTGAATAAAGAATAGTACTTCAGTACAGAAGGTCTTCTGTCTAACAAAACTGAATCACATGGCACTCCTTCGCCTGCCGCATGGTACCTGTTCTTTCGTTGTTAGCGCAATCGGATGTACCACACCATGGAGGCGTGTGAAATGCGAGAGCGTTTAGCCGAAGCGGCTAGACCGAGGTCTGCTGATGGGAACGCAAGCCGCTGCGAACGCCTTATGTATGCCATCCAAATAGGCACATTGGCGGTGGCAGAGGCATATATAAAACGCCATAGTATTGGTACATATATTAGTATATAGATTGCGGACTCGCCGGTCCGGTCTCGTAGATGGTCTTCCCCTGCACGGTGCCGTTGATGCACTGCGTGACGTTCACGACCAGACCCCGTATCACGTCCGTACTGGCTGACACCGTTCTATAGAAACGTTCGCTATTTGAGGGCGTGGGTTCGTATCCCACTTCTGACACCATGTTATAGGTTGGATTGATGGAAACACTGGCTATAGAACAGATCGTTTATTTTATAAGAGCAGCTATTTCAATACAGGCGTCCAAACCTCCATCTTGGATCAATCCGCAAAAGTGACATTTCATTAGGGATGCGGCATAACACTAGTGATGTACCAAACAGAGACGACGCTCTTATCTTGTCACTTATCGCGTGATAAGGCCGACCATGATACGGGGTCAGCACGTTGTTCACGACCCGCATCTCCTGAGAGGCGAGTGATAGTGAGTCTGAGGTTGTGGACTCACCAGTCCGGTCTCGTAGATGGCCTTCCCCTGAACGGTGCCGTTGATGCACTGCGTGACGTTCACTACCAGCACGCTGTTCTTCACGGCGCGCTCGATCTCTTGGTAGATCTCCTTGCGCTTGATCGGGATGTTACCGTTGCCGTATGTTTCTAGGACGACGCCTGTCAATATGTCATAATATTAGGAGTGTTAGGTTAGTGTATGACATAGGGTGGAGGTAGAAATGGGTGTAAAGGGAAATCACAAACTAAATTATAGATAAGCAGATTCAGCGAGATAGTTGATTATATACATTCTCCACATTAATTTATTATTTCTCTACATTCTAATTAAATAAACCTCAACCTGTTTATGAAACAGGATTCGTAATAAAGACCTTGTTGCACTATATGTAAGGTACAATATGCAATGACAGGTGAACTCGTGGATTCCCGCTCATGGCGCCAGACAAAATGGCGGGCGCCGAAGCTGCCGGCGTCGCGCGCAAAATCTCGGCCAATGGGCGTTGAAGATTTTATCCGCGCCTTATGATTGGTTGAAATGTTTTCAAAAAATGCTTTCTGCGCAGGTACATCGTTGTAACTTATATTTGTGGTACTACTGTACATTGTACGATACCCTATTTTTCTACGATTTAAATCTATTAAAAACCGGAAGTAGTAGTTTTATTTAATAGGGCAATATTTGTAAACAACAACATATGCTATGTGATGTATTACTGCCTACACTTACGATCTGTCTCATAAGATCCATCAACCAGATCCACTGTGTATCTACTGAGAATTTTTTTTCCCGCTAGATACATTCGTATTTACGAGTATAATGTATCTACTGGGATTTTTTCTTTCATCTGATACACTTTTCTAAATTATTATATCTATTATTAGGCCGCGTTTATGGACAAGCGGTTAACGGCGCCTTCGCTTCGTTGTAAGTTGAACAAGCACAAACATAAAAGATGTGGACACCAAATAACGTTATGAATAACGTTGAATTTTCTCGAAAAAGGTTTAAAAATATAGTTAAAAATATTAGATCGTAAATTGAGAAAAAAGTTGATGATTATTAAAAGGTGATTATTGAATAATCACTAAGTTATAAGTTTAGTGTCCATAGTTTTAAGAGGGGGTTCATATGAAACGATTTCCATTTACTAGACAGATATGACGCGCGAGGTCCGTGACGTCAAGGACCTTGAGCATTTTCTCTCTAACAAGTAACATTTTTTTAGGGTTCCGTAGTCAACAAGGAACCCAAATGGTCCGTCTGTCCATCTGGCCGTCTTCGGCTTAGCTCAGTAACCCTTACTACTAGAAAACTGTAATTCGGCATGGGTATCTAGATCAATCATGTGTTCTTGTAGAACAAAGCTTTTTTTCTTTGCATTTTTATATTCAGTTTGACTTATTTTAAGTAGGTTAAGAACTATCATTGTAATAAGCTTTTTTTGGCAAGAAATTACTGACTAGTTTGTTTCGGCCTTTCTTCTTAACAGTGGTCTTCTTTTTCAGAAACGCTGGTAGAATTTTGACTTCTTGCTGGTACTTGCAGAATAAAATTCATTTATTTCATTTAGCAATCACGCCGACAATTTGCCGAGAATTAAAAAAAAATGGTCTTGACAGACAGACAGACAGACAGACAGACAGACGGACAACAAAGTGATCCTATAAGGGTTCCGTTTTTTTTCCTTTTGAGGTACGGAACCCTAAAAACGCTGAAATTGTTTTTCTTGTGTTTTAATATGGAACCATTTTACGAAGTTTCAAGTCCAGCTCGAAAAAGAATTCACTCTCCATACAAATTTTCAATCCATTTTTGACCCCTTAGGGATTGAATTTTCAAAAACGCTGAAATTACTTTTTTGTGTTTCATCAATGAACTTTATTACGAAGTTTCAAATCTGTACCTTAAAAAATATAAGTATTCATTCCTATACAATTTCTCAAACCTTATATCGACCTCCGAAGAAACTATATATCTAAAAACCGCCACGCGATGTCCTATTCTGAGGTCTAAACTACAATATTAAAAATTGTCATCAAAATCGGTTCAGTAGATTTCGCCAAAATTTGCCACCAAAAATATACTGGTTGTTATCGCCGCCACGCGGCGTCCACATGACAACAAAAGATGGCGCTGTTACGTATACACGACTTTGTCCAATCGGTTATCCTCAAATTTGGTCTGCGGGTCACCTTAAAAACTCCATCTAACATTTTTATACGTTTCATATGGTTTGACGGAGTTTAGACGCCGACAAAAACCTGGAGAATGTGAGAATGACCTACTATATATATATGCATACTACACTATGCATATTTCGGATCGGCTTGACCCCTTGGCGCTGCGTAGAGATGTGGCCTCTCTCTGCATTTTCTATCGCATGTATAACGGGGAGTGCTCCGAGGAATTGTTCGGATTAATCCCTGCCGCTTCTTTTCGCCATCGTCCAACGCGACAACATTACCATCCTAACCACTTAGATGGTTGGCAGTCCTCAACTGTGCGCTTCTCCAGAAACTTCCTGCCTCGCACAGCTAAACTGTGGAATGGATTGTCGCCTGCGGTATTTCCGGACCGATACGACCTTCAAACCTTCAAGAAAAGAGCGTACTCCCATCTTAAAGGCCGGCAACGCACTCACAACACCTCTGGTGTTGCAAGTGTCCATGGGCGGCGGTAATCGCTTACCATCAGGTGATCCGTCTGCTCGTTTGCCTCCTATATCATAAAAAAAAAAAAAAAAAAAAAACTATATGCGTGGAAATTGGTGATGTTCTGCATCGCGCTATTGAAGTTTTTAAGTTACATATGTTGTATAAATACAATTTCCTTTAGGTTCTCCTTATCATTTGCTGGTTGGCCCTCTGGCCAACTCACGCTCAGCCCTCACCAAGCAAAAGGGTCCAAAAATAAAAAAAACTTTTTATCACGTCTCTCTGACACCATCAACGATTTTTTTTATAATATCAGTGTGAAGTGTGATTGTAGGTTAAGGCAATAAAGATTATTTCTTGTCTTCTCGTGTTTTTCCTTCAAAAATCGAGGATCTACTTCTACTCTACTTTTATCAACATAAAGAGGGGTTAGTCCCAATCAAGCTAGTTGCCAACCTTTTATAGATTTGAGGATTCGTTTTGGTAACAGCTGGAGAAAAATGGTGGCCGACACTCTCAACATAGCGCATCCTCGGATCCGGCCAACATACCAACAGGAACACAACCCCTCATTCCTACAGAGCAGTTATCGCTGCGGTCTTCTGTAAAGTGGATGTGCCTACTTCCCGTGAGCGAGACATTCCGCCGTCTCATTTTGTACCGTACCTTCCATCCCCTGAAACACTGCTCTGATGACCTCGGCCGTGATGGTGGGGTTCACCTTGAGCGTGTAGACCTTCCGGCTGAGCTGGTCGTGAATCCGGCACTCGTCCGGTACTGAACCGGACGGGTGGATCAGCATTTTCGGGTCCACGTCCAGCGTCGTCCTGGCTTCCAGGATGGCCGGGTAGTTAGGGGTGTCGAAGGCGTAGATTCGGGTGTTGGATACTTTCTTTACTCTGTGGACAATCGACGTCATTTAAGGGATGGTTTAATTTTTCTGAACTACCAAGTATAGTTCGTTTTATTTAAGTTGACGAAGTTGCACCATTCAAAAAGTTCAAATTCAAATGACAGTTACATAAAAAAACCGGCCAAGTGCGTTTCGGGCCACGCGCAGTCTAGGGTTCGGTAGTTGCCTGGCTGTCTTTGTTACATCGACACGCGCACGCCAAATAAATGGTGCGGTTGCGTCGGCCGACTTTGTACGAAAGTTAGCCTTTCCAAGTACTCATTAAGTTGGTCGACTACACAACATCAGTCACCAAGTTATGTATGTAAGCACTTTATTGTACACAATAACAGGTTAAAGAATATACATGTCACACAATAGATCAAAGTACAAAGGCGAACTTATCCTTATAAGGGATCTCTTCCAGTTATCAATTAAGAAGATAATATATGTTTCTCTAACATGCAATGAAATATTGACGTTGTGTTCTTCATAATGGCCTTCGAAGTGTCACGTTTCGGGTGCAGCGGGACGAGAGATCCGTATTGGCATGTCATACAAAATTGGAAGCCTAGCCTGCAAGATGGTCTTTTTTTTGTTTCCATTCCACAATTTGTGGTACAGGATCACGGCGTTCAGCCATGAAACTTAATGTTTGATTTCTTGGAGTTCTTTTAATTTATTTCATTGCATGTTTGAGAAAAGCACTATACATACTTCGGCGTGAAAAGGGGTTGCCAGCCTCATAACTATCCGACCTGGCTACGCTCGGCCGTCTATATGTACTCGGCCGGCAACCCCTTCCTTCCTGGCCTCTGTAGTAATGTACTATTATCGGTAGCTGAGTTATGTGAATTGTTGTTTGTAAATTGGTGCTGGACTTTTCATATTATGTTGGGATAGTAGAGATGTCGTATTAGTTTAATAGAAGCTGTTCTATTAACACGTTGCTTACATACAAAAAAGACGTTACGTTGCAGGTGGTACTTAATAAAAACTTTAGTCGCTGCACTTATAATATAATTACCCTTATTGTAACTTGCACTTGCCATCGTATTGAAATCACATCTATCTGTCAGTTTTGCGACGTAATATACCTATGTCTGACAATGACCGTCAGTTTCGTTACTGACATTAATTACCGTTATTTTTTCGTCTAAATAGGAATAGGGATGTCCACGCATTATAAAAAGTATACCATTTTAGATCAACAACTTCATCGACATAATTATCGATGCCTGACTTAGGTATAATTTCGTTTGGCTTCATAATACTCGTAGTTACACAGCAATTTATACGTACTAAATACATATCAACTTATCAACCAATGAGCGTAGTTATCAGTGTACTTATATATGTCGCAGGGAAATGGCCAAAACTGAGATTTGAACAAATCTCTAAGGGATATGATCAAATCACGCAGGATGTTAAAATTGCGAATCCATTTTATCATTTGCCTAGAAAAAATCAGTCATTTGATCAAATCCCTGAATCTATTTAGTGAAATGACGAAATCAGCCAAAAAAGGCAACTAGTTTTTTTCATTTCACCAGAATTGTTCAGTGATTTGATAAAATCCCTGAAACATCATGTGAGAGATTTGATCAAACTTAATTGTAGAGTAACACTGAACCAGTTCAGAGATTTCATCAAATCACCTACACCATGTTACATGTTACAGTCTAGTGAAATGATAAAACGAGTTGACTCTGCGAGTTAGTTTCGTCAACTCACTGACGCGGTTCAGGGATTTTAGCAAATCACTAAACTAATCTAGTGAAATGAAAAAACGAGTTGGCTTTTTTGGCCGATTTCGTCATTTCACTAAACAGATTCAGAGATTTGATCAAATTACTGATTTTTTCTAGGCAAATGATAAAATGGATTCGCCATTTTAACATCCTGCGTGATTTGATCATATCCCTTAGAGATTTGTTCAAATCTCTGTTTTGGCCATTTCCCTGCGACATATATAACGATTTAAACGGATTTAGTCATATTAGTTTTTCTACTCGAGCACTTCTATCCGTCAATTAAATGACTGACAGCGATATCTAAATTAACTTCATTTGAGTTGGGCTTCATTAATTATAAGATAACTGTGTACAGAACTCAATTGAATTTTGACCAATCACGAGGCTCGATTTCCAGAAGACATCAACGCGCAAAAATAAAAAAAGCGGTTAGCTGCACTTTGTTTCAGCAGGGCGATTTTCAATAGATACCATGTTTGTTTAATAGATTATTATTTCCGTTAACTCGCAGAAAAAGTATTGTATGCAATAATTACAGTATAATTAGCTTTTTAACTCTCGTACCTTAATTAGGCCACTCAGCAAGCTTCGTGGCCTAAACGTGGTACTCGACTGAAAAAGCATAGATTATAATTATAACGATTGCATAAACTACTGATTCAGACGTTTTGAGCGGTTTACAGCATTCTTTCCGTTTCGGTTACCGTCTAAATCGTTTTATTAACTTAATGAGAATGGCAGAAACCGAAGACAATATTATACTTTAAGCAGTTGTCAATGTTATCATACCTCGTGCCCCTAAACAGCTTGGCTCCAAAGAACACAGTGACCTCTGGAATGACCTGCGTACCCGCGATCAGCACCGCGCACAAAAAGTTGTTGTTGCCGTCGCTCCGTGGCTGGAAGATGGGCACCTGCCACACAGATGCACACTTTGTTGCTAACAATTTAAAGATTAAATTAGAATACCCGCTTCACATGCATATTAACTATTATAATGTGATTACAAAACCAAGATCCACAACTGTTACTCACCACAAATGAGATGACTTCGATTAGGAATAGATGGTATGAATATCAGGGCCAACTTATCTTAGACATAGTCGAGATAACATGTTTAGTGGTTAGTGTTGTGTTCTGAGTTCTAGCTCGAACAAGCTTTAAAGACTCCAGGGGGGCTAGCACAACTGACGCCGCGCCGCGACGCGAGTCGAGAAAGATCTACCCTCCTCTTTCTAATTTGCACGGTGCGAGTGAGACAGGAGACGCCCAGTCGCGCGCGAAGCGACTTTTCAGCAAGTTGTGCTAGACGTACAACCGGTATAGGCCGGATGGGGTTAACGGGATTCTTCTTAGTACGGTGAAAGTTTAATCTTAGCAGATTAGTTTTAACAGCTGGTGTCTCTAGATAAGATCCGACAGAACAAGAAAAGTTTGAGTTTGAGTTTTGAACTTTATGTCACAACACTATTATTGCTCGAAATGAGCAAAGAATCTCGTCAAATATAGATAATATCTACATAATACTCTACTTATTAACGTGTAAACATGTAAATTGAAGTTAATCAAAAACTTATTAGGTACCATTAAAGTTAGGACTAAACCACGGGTCTTTGACACAAAATGTGTTATGTCTATTTAGTTAAAGATGTTGGTAGGTAACACGATATAATGAAGAATTATTTTTGTACCTATACCTTGGCATACCGCAATTAATTTAGTTAGTTAATTGAAAGAGTCGCACTAGGAAAAAACTGATTAAAGTGTACTATCTGGAGCATATAGGCAGCTCTAGGCTGCGAAACGTGGACCATGACGCAACGGGACAGAGAAAGACTGGCGGCGTTTGAAATGGTGTTGGAGGAGGTTAGAAAGGATCAGTTGGACAGAAAAGAAAACTAATGAGGAGGTTCTGGATATAGTCAATGAAAATAGAAATCTGATAGGAATTGTTGAAAACAGGAGAGGAATCGATGACTGGATGAAAACAATAATAGAGGGAAAAATAGAAGGGAAAAGAAAAAGGCCGAGGAAATCTTACATGGAGCAAATGAAAGAAGAAAACGCTTAATCGTATAGAGAAATAAAAAGAAAGGCGGAATGTAGAATAAGTTAGAAATTACTCCACCGACAAGAACCTCGCTCTTAATAAGAAGAAGAAGAATTGCAAGAGCGAGCGAAGGGACCGTCATTTTTCCAGCTGTTCTTCACTAAAGGTCGCATTTCTCAACCGATTCTCGTCAAATTTTGTGAGCAGGTTCATTCATTATATAGTTTTTTAGTCCGAGTTTAAAAAAAACTTATTTTTTTTACAAAAGGCACACTCGCGAGTTTTACGGCTCACAGGCACTAGTTTGGAATTCCAATTACCTACCTGTGCCCCTGTGAGTACGACGGTCTTGCCCACGCTCTCCAGCATGAAGGACAGCACGGACGCGCCGTACGCCGTGGTGTCGGTGCCGTGCAGGACCACGAAGCCATCGTACTCGTGGTAGAATTTCTAGAAAAAAAAGCACCTAAACAGTGAAATAACATTGGTGGATTGTTTCCTCGCACACAACTCCGAAACCTTGCACCGCTCTGGTGGTTAGAAACTCTAAAGGATACCTAGGTTTAGTATTCTTACCAAAATCAAATCAAATCATTTATTCGTGACTAAAACAACACAGATCATAAAATAAATAAAAAAAGCACATTTTGCTTTGCCACGAAATTGACCCAGCTCAGCATGTTGCTAGCTTTGCAGCCAGCGCTGGTCTTCCGCAGGGTCCATTCGGTGAGAGCACTGAGAGTAACAGACAAACATTTAATTTAGTCTCCACTAAATTAAATATAAATGTATTTATTAAACAAGAATGACTAGATACATAAAAATATCCGCAACGCAGGCTTCGTCAATTGCGTGCAAACGAACATCCCCCTAGGTACAATGATAGAATCCGCTCGCGCTTCGCGTTCGTTAATAACACGTTATAACCTAAACTAACAAAAAGGACCGCCCCGGATCGCTGGTGGCTCGAAAGTTCCCATGACACTATCGGCGTTGCCACGCTGAATGGCCAAAGAAATCTGTTGAGCCAGGAACGATCCGGAACGAGGATCACAGCCCCTATCCCTAAGCCGCCGACCCAAATCCTGTATAAAATCTTTGGCCTCCGTACCCCAAGGTCCCGCAGTCTCCACCGCCACTGGCACAAAGTCGTACATTGGCTCCAAGGCCTTACTTTGCATGTTTCATCCGAGCCGCCGTCTCGGCGGCCGACGCCGCGGATCTGACGGTGTGGCTGAAATGGGACGGGACAAATGTGCTTACACATGTAGCGTCCCATAAGAGGCACCGCCCCTTCTGCCATGGAACCAATGTTAGACCATCCGGCCTTTTCCCATCCGTACGGCACAACCCTGGAGGCTCCAGGATACAAGGCACGTTGGCCGAAACTAAAGCCCGACGAACCAAATCATTTATGGCGTGGTGCCTCGGAAAACGCCCCGCACACCTCTGCTCCACTAAATTGCTCAAACGTTAACTGAAAGATAGTTCACTTTAACTCCCTGATGGACTTTCTTCCATCCTTAATAAGGATTCCTTACTAGATATATTAAGCATATGTCAATGTCAGCATATCTACATCTTTAACCGCGTTTCAACTAATGATATTCAGACATCGTAAATGTTGTAGCACTCTCATTGGATTGGAGTGTCAAAGGACGTTCCGCTTGTGGAATGATCTGCAGGTTTTCCAGAGGGACTACATTACGAGTAAATTAGGGGTTCTTCAAGACAGGACTGTATACAATCTTAAAGGGTCGGTAACTCCAGAGTAGCAAGCGTCCATTAATTTTATAATTGTATTTTATGTACGTTATAGTCCTTAGTTACCTGAAATAAATGGTTATTATTATTGTTTTACCATATCTCGAGACCATGGGGTCCCGGATTTTTAGAAGGCATGGGTGGGGCCGAATCCAACAGCGCAGACCCCATTTAAAACAAAACTAATCTAAAGCCCCTCGCTGCACACGGCGGATAACTTCCAGAGCAACACTGTGCTGCGATGGAAACTAAGGTCATGGGAGTCATGGGTTATTGGGGTGAATGGTGGGTGGTCTGGAAAATGGGTTACGGGAGGAAACTAGCGGACACCTGGCGTGACAATCAGTCTCAAAATTGTAAAAAGGCAGGTGGTGACTCGCCAACTCGCTAAGTGGACCCCAAAAAGAAGCTGCAAGTGCGACAATGGAGCAACACGTCTGAGCGGCAGTGATTGTTGAAAGGTGAGCCTGGGGTAGCCTGATCCCGGCAATCCGTTCAAGGGCCGCCAGCGTTATGACATTTTACACTTTCTACCTGGAACCTTGGTTCCGCTCTTGCGACTCCACTCTGGCCGGCCGGCTACGGCAAGCCCAAAGACGAGGGCCAGATCACTCGGGCCCTCTGGAGGGTACGCGTTGTACCAGTCACCGTCACCTCTTATTGTTATTATTAAAAAAAATATCGGTGCAGATAAATATCACTCGTTAACTTAGTTAACGCCTGGCTTTATTGAAAATACTAAAAAAATACAACGTTTCATAAAATGATAAAATTAGAACATTAGGAACAAACTTCACAAGGCTAAATTGAATATAGAACTAAACCTTTGCTTCACGAAAACAGAAACCAGACCCCGTATCATGGTCGGCCTTATCACGCGATAAGTGACAAGATAGGAGCTTCGTCTCGTTCTATCGAACGGTGTCAGCCAGTGACGGACGCTCTACCTTGTCACTTATCGTGTGATAAGGCCGACCATGATACGGTGTCACTGGTCGTTTAAATTGAGGTAAATATATCGGAGGCATATGGTTTTACTCTGTACCGATTATACACCTACGCTACGCCAAACCTAATTGTACAAAATAATAGAATCGAAAAGTCCAATTAGGTACTTGTTTAAATGTACGATTTTCATTTGTTTACCTTGATATCTCGCGCCTGCTTGATCCAGTCATCGAGGGTGAAGTCTGAAGAGTCTTTTAGCTCGTCATATTCATAAATTTTGTACAATATCTTCAAGTCCTTGCCGTCTGTATCCTTGCCATCTGCAAGAAATAATTTCTTCGTCTACAAAAATGTCATCGTTGATTTTGAATTTTCTCGAAAAAGTATTAATTTCGCGACATCACGAACTTGCAGGGCTTTCTCTCTAACTAGCAACATTAAAAAAACTGTCGTAGTTTCCAAATTTTATGAGATGTTGGAATAGGGTTTCAGCGTTAAGCGGGTGATTCTTGAGAGGGTCAATTTTCAGCGTCCAGAGGGAAAAAGTACCCGAAAAAATAAAATAATTGACTTTACACATTTTTGTACAGTAGTTCAACACTTATTCTAACTGGGGCAGGATTTACTTTTTGTTAAAGGTAAGTAGAATTAGCCATAAAAAAATGTCAAACACCTAAATTATCATTCCCCCGGTGCGTCCATCCGCCATTTTGTGAACAATCTACTCTGAAAACAACTAGTTATGGATCAAAATCAAATATTGTATCGAGTTAAATCGTTAGAATATAAGTTAATGATTTAAAAATAAAAATATGGTTCCCCTATTTATCATAGTTTTTATAGGAATCTATATCAAAGGTTTGTCCAGAGCTAACCTATTATTTCCCTAATGCCTGACTAAACAACGCGTACATCCTTACTGCAACGTCTTGTGACGTAAATCTCGGCCGTGTCTCACCCTCGTCTGTAGCGCTACCGACGCCGCGGAGAGAGGACGCGTCTCGTCGCTGGAGCTCGGAGTAATGAAGGTAGATATATCATCCCCTAACTTTGGTTCACTACGATTATCATTACCCTATATTTACGTATAAAATCTATTTCCTGCAATTGGCATACAATATTTAGTGTAGAGAATAACACATGAATGATTGCATGTGTTGATTAAATAGTGACTCTTATATTTTTTTTCATTTCATTTATTCCTTGATAAAACGTAGTTTTACATGTCAAATTTTTGTCAAGATCTTAAATAACATTTATACACATCTTATATAACAAGTATGTCTCAGTTTACAATACGGTACAATTATGGTTAGTACATTTGTTTATTTGTCAATGTTTCAGGAAGAAAGATATTTTATACTTCCTAATAGTATCAGTTGGTTGGGTAGCGAGCCAGTTAAAAAGTTGTGTGGCTGTCAGTATACCTATTTAATTCATAAATTCGTTTATGGAATAGCATGCATCGGATGCTAGTTTAATTTTAAGTCTATTAACAAAACACCTCATACTCGGCGCGCTTTTGACATCCTGGGGTAACTTGTTGTAAATCTTGGGTCCCATCGAGTGAAGACATTTTTTGGCCTTTGCGAGACGTGTGGCAGGTGGGCGCAGATCACCGCGTCGCCTGGTGTTATAATTGTGTGAGTCACCGCGCGTCGGGAACTGTTCAAGGTTACCTCTCACGTACTTGGCTACTTCAAGGACATACAAGCTTGGGAGGGTGCGAATTTTGGTTTCCTTGAACAGTTCACGGGCAGGATGATCCCAGGATATATTAATAACAGTTTCGGCATAATCGACAAGAAACATACTTTTTCTTATTCCCTCGACTCTCATTCCCTCGATTTCTCATTCCCTCGACTCTCATTCCCCCGGTTTTCTGAACGGGGTAATGATAGATTTCTGAAGTTTCTTGAAAATTATAATATTTTATCATATCAGGATGACTCCATAGAATATACAGGGTGATTCAGGAGACGTGAGCAGGATCAACCCTACACATACAGTTAATGTTAATGGATCTTTTACCATCGTAATTAAGTTAAACGCCCACAGTTTTTTTTTACATTTTGTGTAAAAGTTTCATTCACAATAAATCATGGTCACCCTACACAACTAAAAAAAAATTCACGTTAATCTTACCAATGCTGGTACGACTGAGTAGCTTATAAACTATTGAATCCGTAGGGTTGATCCTGCTCATGTCTCCTGAATCACCCTGTATATGTCATAGTGATTAATAGTGTTTTCTTGTTTGTTTTTTGTTAAACCACTTAGAACTGATTGCTGATTGGGTTAGTAATCCACCGTTTCATTTATTGCTCCTATTACAGGCCAAACCCTTATACCGTACTTATAACATATTACTCATTTATTCAACAATTTATTTATAATATCATGAACGTAACATTACATTTTCTGTTAAATAGAAGGTCTTGAAATCAATACTAAGTATAAGCATGGTTGTCAATTTAGGTTACTTTAGAATTTAGAAAATATACATTTATTATTAAATTGTTACTAAAAAAACGTTAATAACTAATGAAGAGTGATATTTATATAAATGTTACAAATATGTTTTATTTGTGATCTCAAGTGATATTTATGATTACGTAGTAAATAAAAAAATGTTACGACTATAGTAAAAAAAGGTATTATTCCAGTAATACAAAAATATTATATTAATGCTATAAGTAAAGTTGTGAATTTTAGTTTCTTTAGGAATCAAACCAAAAAGATGTTAATACTTAGGTAACTAACTAATAGTCTGATTTTTATCAACAAATGTATTTTATAAAAAAAGAATTGCTTTAAAACAAATGTCCAGCAAAACGATTTTTGTGTTATTTTTGTTGAACTGGACCTATTATTGTGTGTTGTTTCACTTGTTTCTAATCATGCATGCAATTTTATGGGATCTCAAATATTAAATCAAGTATTTGAGAAAAAAACATAAAGTACCTATTTTAGTCTTTGATACGAAGCGTATACCTAATGATAATCATTTTCAGAAGTTTGAGAATTTAAGTGAGTTAGATGTTATTAAAATTACTTCCCTGTTAGATTGTGATAAGCAAAAGAAAAATATATATTTGTAGAAGTATTTTTGTAAAGCGGACCCCGGGCTCGTGTAGGGCACTACCGGGAAAAAACGCTAGGATAATGATGATTGTTGCAAGTAATGCGAAGAATTAATGTCAATGAATGGTTAAGACTGAAGTCTCAAATTATGGTACTTAGTCTATAAGATTATTAAGAAAAAACTCAGAATTTTTTCTTTATTCAAACTGAAATTTTGTATTATTTAATAAAACATCTGATCTAATACCAAAGATTATCATTCCCTCGTCAATTTTATCATTCCCTCGTAGTTTTTATCATTCCCCCGTTATTTTTCTCATTCCCTCGTACTTTTTATCATTCCCCCGTCATTTTTTCTCATTCCCTCGACAGCTAAACTTTGAATTGGTATATTTCCGTACCTAATTGACCCAAAGTGATGCCTATTCGATAAATATGTTTATTATTAAATACTTAATTTGATTTTATTGTAACTTAGTAGAAATTTCTTAAAATTAAAAACGCCGAGGGAATGAGATGAATAATGCAATTCTCAAGAATGACCCAAAGCATAGATTTTTTTGTCTTCTGTCTCTTGTTGTAATAATAAGATTGGAGTCAAAAACCCTATTAAAAAAAAACAATGAGGGTCGGCCGCCATCTTTATGACGCCACGCGTATCCATTACTAACTTCCTCCAAGACTTAACCCATACCAGTCTTATTTCGTGTGATTCTTAATTCGTGGTCAGGAGTCGAAAAATATTGATAAACAGCCAAAACAGATTTCAATGGATGAGGTCTCATGCAATGAAATCACTGTTTAGTAAATTAAATTTAATGATATGTTAGCATTAATTTACTAATCTGGACTGGACTAATGTCCACTGAATGTTTGGTCACAATACATTTCTTCAAGTTAAGTAGATACGTCAAACACACATGTTACGTCAAATATTCGCAAACTACCGTTAGGGTGACAATCATTTTGAATTATAAAGTAATTCCTTATTCCGTTTTATTCAGAAAAAAAAGAACGTTTGTTTTAAGTAACTTCGAGTTAATCGTGTTTGGTATCAATTACAGAATTAGAAAAATTTACTCCTGATCACGAATTAAGAATCATCATCTTCTATATATTGGCCGGGTTCTGTACAATTAAAACAAACCTGGCAAAGCAAGGTATTCCTTCCTCTCTGAGTTGGCGAGGTGCGTCTTCCAGTAGTCGAGGTCGTGCAGCTGGGGCAGTCGGCGAATCACTTGCTCTATGTTCTTTTGTGGCACCAGTACTGGAAACAAAACGTTACACATAGTACGGAAACAAATTTACTAAAACCATCTAAAACCAAATTGTTCCATCCGGTTCGATAAATATTGGGATTGACAAAAAATAACTGACTCCTCCCACGACTTAAGAGAGTGACTACCAGGCTACCAGCAAATGAAATGAAATGAAATGAAATCCAACGGTAACCACTTGTTGGTATGCGCCTGTTCAGTGAAACGAACGTTGTTATTTGACGACTTTTTTGGAAATTTGCCTTTAGTTACTTACCTATTACGTTTCACCCTGTCTGGTGTGCTGTATTCCACCACCTTTCTTCCCATGGGTGACGGAAGAGACTACGGTACGGTTGAAGAGTGTAGCAATGACCTTACAACCTATAGGAGACGCTACACGGGACGATATCGGCCGGACTGCATGCAGGCCGACGCGTGATTCGGCCCGTGTGGATACCGTTGGAAGCACGGCTTCCAACGAAACCATGGTCACTCTATTTACCCAAATTTCAGTTAAGTCATCTATCTGGTCAACTTCATCGATCTGTCCTATAGCATCATCTACCTGTCCTTCAACGTCGTCCTCCTGTTCAACAAGTTTGTCCATCTTTCCTACATCGTCGTCTACCATTCTTTCAACACCATCCACCTGTTCAACAACTTCGTCTATCTTTTCTACAACGCCATCCATTTCTGCCTTGCGAGAATCACGTGCCTCTTTTTGCTCTCGAAAGCAACTGAGCTGTCGATCCATGACTCCAGTAATGCCCTTAACTAGTAACTCGGATAGCCATTCCGCTTGCTGTTCCTGACTGCGGCGGGACTCTTCCGCATCCTGTTCTAGAATGCGGCTATTCTGTTCCGCTGCTTGTTCCAGGGGCGGCGGTTCTCTGCCGCTTGCTGCTCTTTACGGGCTGTTCTGCCTGCTGTTCCATAAGTAGTGCTTCTGTTCCCGGGCCTGTTCCGCTTGCTGTTCCATCATCAGTTTCATAGAGGCTAACATCGCGGCAACGTCAGCCTGCCCCAATGTCGTGCTAGCTCCTTGAATCGCCAGCCCTTCGGTATAAGGTCCAAAGGACTCATTACATTTATAAAAGAATATCGCTCGCTATGCTCAGGATGGTACTTTGGAACCATTCGATTCGCTCATGGTTCAATCTTACAATCCTTCGCTAGCTCGGCTTATACAAGCGCTTGCGCCAAACAACAACTTTGCACCCTTATGCAATTAACCTATTGTATGTCAGAGCGTAGCATGACCGTTGCCTATTGAATGGTAAAATAATGTTAATGCTGACACAAGCCAACGTCATCAAACGGCATTTAACGTATGATGACGTAGGCTTGTGTCAGTCACGTGGTTCGCGTGTCTCGGAAGAGAGTACTCGTACCTGTGTTGTTATACCATGGTTAATGGTATAACACTTTAAATTCTCGCTCTTTATACACATATTTAGTCTAATCTAGCGCGATATCATCTCATCGCGATGTCAGCTGCGACCATGACCGGTTCGACCCATGTCGAAACGTCAGTAATACTCGTAAAGATAAATAAATATCGCGTGAGACCTGTGTAAAATAATTATAAATATGTATATGTTAGTGGTGTTATCCTAGCGTTCACTAGTTACGTGACTCAACTAGTTTTTTCGGAAGCGAATGTATATTATGTACGCTATACAATTTCTTACCTCCTTTTTCATTTTTCAGCATCCCAAACGTGCCTCCGGTGTAGATCACAAGCACTCTCTTTATTTGGGTCATATTAATAAGTTATTATCTACTCGAGACACGTTTGATAATAGCTAGCGTATGAAACGTAATGCGAAATTGCTCACAGAGCCGACTGTCAATGTAATCATGTATTGTTTATTCAGCTAAATGATCTTGATAAAGCTACACGGTCTTCAAGTTGTAACTGAGGAATGAAATTTTAATGAACAGTCTACGTCAATGCAAGGATCCTTATACAGCTTGCTTTACGCACGGTACCAGGGCGCGTGCAAAGGCCACGGGTTCACAAAAATCCTATATACACAGTCATGCGCTCCACAGAGCGTCGTTTGTAAAGCGTATTAAAGTCAATCATCGATCAAGCACACAGTACGAGTGGCGACATTACAAATTGCACTCGACGAATTGCGCGTTGGGATTCCCCGTTTAAGAAATCGAGCACTATTCAGGAACGCATTTTCGAATTTGAATTCATATGTGAATCCGCTTGGTAAATAGGTATAGAGTCACTGCTGCCGATCGGTTACGAACGCGACTTTCAAGATTCAAGTTGACTTTCAATCGGAAGGTCAGAGTTCGAATCCCGGCTTGTACCACTGGATTTTCCGAAAAACTTTTGTACCGCCTTAGGTACCTATATACAAGATGATAACTAACATTAACTAAATTAAATCTAAAAAAGGCCCTAGAGGCATTGTACCGAGGATGCTCGCGGCATTTCCTCGCTGAATTGCAATGCTGGCGTTGCGCGAGAAAGCCGCCAGCTCTTCGGTCACCTTAACGAAAAGTGTTTCGTCGTCATCTGTCATTCCCATACATTTTATTAGTTTTCTATTGGCGTTAGCGCTTGTCGATTGTAACCTTGTCTACGGCCCCAGTTACGTCAACCAGACGTTTCGCGATTTCCGCAAATAACTGTCGCGCACTGGGACCCCACGGACCGAGGGTCTCGACGCCTACTTATCGGTATCTATCTATCTACTTATATATCATTTGATATCTAACAGTAGATTTGTACAGTCTCACCACTGCACATTTTTCCGTTTACGTTGCGACCTACTTTAGGCCGCGCTATTATATGACATTATGAAGTAAATTATATTAGTGCAAACATAACTCGCATACGATAAGCATCAACTGAGGGAACAGCCAATAAGTCTAACTATTTTGTATCTTAAAAGTAATAAATCAGTTTAATAAGGAACTACTTATACCTTAACTTCGCCGTTCTCTCAACGCACTCCAACACAACAACAAATGTCTGGGCTAACTGGCTCAAACAAGATTTTCGGTGAAGGAAAGGTCTATTTTTCCGTCTGAGTTGGAAGATCAGATGGCAGTCACTTTCTTAAAACTAGTGCCTACGCCAAATCTTGAGACGAAGTGCCAAAGCGGTTCCCAGGCTCCTTTAGGGTACAACCGGGAAAACGCTAGGAGGAAGATGATGTGAATCGGCTAGGTACAGGCGCTCTCTCTTGCACAGACGCAGCACAACCATTTGTTAGCGCGAAGCACTGATATGGCGATGGGATTGATATGCAATTTCATTGGAATGTTTAGTGGCATAATGGTGTCACGGGTCAAAGACCGAGTTGTGTTTGTTTATTTTAATAAGTAGGTACTAAGTGACCGGCCGTAATGTGATGCATGCATTTTGCTTGAGGAAAATTACTCGTTTATATACTTCAGTTACGGTATTATAAACGAAGGTCGAGGAGAATCATTGTGAACACGTGTCGTGTAGAAAACGATTAGGTCCAATAAAAAATAATCATTTGGTTAATTTCACTGCACGCCACTTTGGTAAGGACATTTATTTAATTCGTTTTGCCCTATTTCATCCGAGCATAGCTCGGTCGCCCAGGTGCTATTAGCTAAAGCGGTATTTCAACTGGCGTGGTTCGATTTCCATACAAAACGTTATTTGACATTCGCAGGCTAACGGCTTGATTTTTTAAGAAACCTATGTAAGTAACTTTTACAAATAAGCTTTCCATTTGCGCGAAATTCCCCCTTTCCTTGAATACTTGTATTAAACTAGAATAATTTGAGAAAAACGGTTTTCCCAAAGTATGACGTCACAAACTATTATCTCAAATTATTCTAGTTCATACAAGTTTATTCAAGAAAAGGGGGAATTTCGCGCAAATGGAAAGCCAATTTATGAAAGTCAGTTACATAAGTTTCTTAAAATATCACGCCGTAAGCCCTTGTACGCACTAAGCGGCTAGCCGCGTGCGGCTTGCCGTGCAGTTGGACAAAACATATGAAACCGCAAACGCAAAACCTCTACGCAGTAAGCGGTTGGCCGGAACCGCACGCGGCTAGCCGCCTAGTGCGTACACGGGTTTAGCCTGCGAATGTTAAATAACGTTTTGTATGGAAATCGAAGTACCTTTCTGCACCTGCGCTACTTTCATAACCAAGGCGTATAGTCCAGGCAATGAACTGACAACTTGTATGGAAAAAATGACAATTTTGGAAATAATTTATAATAGCTTATTTTTTATGTGTAACGGATATATTATCAATTAAATAGTTACCCAGCGACAAAATCCGGCAAAATTTCAGACATCGAAAAAATGATAAGTTCTGCTTAACTGTTGATAAGTTGTTGGCTTCTGAAAAGTCAGTAAAAATATTAATAAATGTTTTTGTCTTTATTTTGGTTCATTTACATTTGCTCTATAATATTCAAGATAAATCGTACAAAAAAAGATAATGCATGCTTCATTTAAAACTACATAATTACTTCCGGGTGGAAAGTTTGTCGGATTCTTGACTAAATCATCTTAGAATAACATTTTCAAATGTAATCAACAAAAAAAACGTTATTATAAATTAATGTTTTTCAAAACCGTATTTTGCCTGGAGTATAAGTACCCCGACTTGCGCTTAAGTTTACTGTTTCCCCGTGTCTGTGCGAGTGTGTCGCATCTGACGTTTGTGCGGGTTTGTTTTCCTGTTGTAGCCATGCATCTACTGCGGTCTGGACGTCAGCGGGGGAGCCGGGGTGACGGGATGAGCGGCAGTTCATACATTTGAGCGAGTTCAATGAGTTCAATCTAAGAATCGAGTGCACTGGGTAATTCCATACTGAAATAATGTCATTAACCCCTCTTGACACTTGTTGTTCGCCGCTATTGTTTTGATATAATGGCCCCTCTACATGATGGCCCATCCTGCTGGCCCACTAGGATGTGCCAGCGTGTAGAGAAGATAGTGGTGTCGGATGGCTAATTAATGGCTCCTCTACATGATGGCCCATCCTATGGCCAGTGTCGCGCACTGGGACGTTTTCTTTACAATCTATACTAATATCTGTCAGTCTGTTACCTCTTCATGCTTTAACCTTTAACCCGGAAATCATCCCTTAAGGGGATGAAATGGGGGTGAAAGTTTGTATGGAGCAACGATATAAACGAGGTCCACGCGGATGAAGTCGCAGCCGCAGATGGTAGCTAGTATTTTATAATAATAAACATAACGCGACTTACCTATAAATAATGACAGTTAACTAAGTACTTAGTTATTATACTTATTATCTAGAGCACTACAAGTACTCGTAGCCTATCATTTTTACTAACTTAGTATATGGGACAAATCTTGCGAGTTAATTTTGACCCACTTCCCGATGACCGACTGAGCTGAAATTTTGGGTATAAGTATAGTTTGGATGACAATTCAGTATTATGGTACCATTGAGCTGATCTGATGATGGAGACAGAAGGTGGCCATGGGAATTCAGTACTTAACCGACGCAACCCCGTTGAGTTTGGGTTCGTTAGAATCGTCTAAATGAGTAGTTGATGATGGTATACAGAAAAGTACAGTCGGCAATAAAAGCTTCCAAAAATGACAATTTTGACAGAAATTTATTCATAATCCCATCGACTTACACCGAAGAGCATACTTCCAGTGCACATACATCAATTGCATTAAGTAGTGAGATAAAACGTCTATTTTATTCAGTTGTTTAAAGGTAATCAATTTAATAATCAATGTCTGAAGACAATCCTGCTAAAATGCTGAATTTGCCCCCGCAGCTTTAAAATCACTCTAACTCTACACGCATTTCCAATATACCGGCAAATTATAGAGTTGAACGGATAAAAAAAAAATGCGCACTACTCCTGCCTCCTCCTCGCCTCTCGTCTAATGTTTTTTGGAAATAATATAAAATAAATAAATAAATCAATCGACCTAGGCCCAAACTAAGCAAAGCTTGTACTAGGGTACTAGACGGCGGTAATCATACGTGATCATACTTATATAGATAAATAAATACTTAAATACAAAGAAAACATCCATGACTCAGGGACAAATATACGTGCTCATCACACAAATGCAATGCCTTTACCGGGATTCGAACCCAACCTCTAGCTTCGTAGGCAGTGTCACAATCAACTAGGCTAAAGCGGTCAATAAAATATACAGGTTCGATTTTTTCCTAGTCTTTAACCGAAGTTACAGATCCCTTGGGTACTTTAAAATTGTCTTGTTCCCCGTACAAACATCCCACTCCTTTTAGCCCATTTAGAATGTTTTTAACCCCCTTATGTAATCAATTTCAAACAGTCTAAAACAGAAGTTACAAATCACTTACTAAATACTCTCGTGTAATTTACAGTACGTGGACGTGTACAAAGAAAGGATTTTTCGAAATTCAACCCTTAAGGGGGTGAAATAGGGATCGAACAGTTGTATGGAAATCGTTCATTTGGAAAGTTATAGACTTGAATCTTTGAATGAAGGTTTCTTACTAAAAAGCAAAACAAATTAACAAAAAATAAATAAAAAAAATCGATCGATGAATGATGAATGAATGATGAGATGATGATGATTTAGCGTTGTTATTAAAATTCATCCCCCTAAAGGGGTTAAAAAAGAGTTGAAAGTTTGTATGGAAAACGTCGTTTTTAAAGTTAGCCATTTAAAACTTCGGTCACAAGCTCTACAGTCAAAAACATAGATAAGGGATTTTTCTCTTACTAAATTTAGATGAAATGTGGAATAGAGATAGTTTGAGTCCTGGAGAAGGACATAAGATAGTTTTTACCCCGGAAATCATCTCCTAAAGGGATGAAATGGGGGTGAAGATTTGTATTTAACAACGATATAAACGAGTTCTACGCGGATGAAGTCGCAGGCAGTAGGTAGCTAGTATTCTATAATTACCATAACGCGACTTACCTGTAATTACAGTTAACTAGGTAGGTACTTAGTTATTATCATAGGTACTACGACTACTAGGTACGAGTAGCCTATCATCTTTCATAATCCCATCGACATTGACCGAAGAGCACGCTTACGAGTAGGTACAACTACAGCACTAGGTACTTACATCAATTGAATCGGTGAGATATAAGATAAGATTTATTTGCAACCAAGTACTTAAAACTAAGATACGAGTACCTACATGGACCCTGGAAGGATGTAGCAACAATCAGGTAACGTATACTATGTACATACATATAATTCATTTTTAACTAACTAATATCGATGCCTGCGATCTGGGGCATTCACTATTCACCGCCCTAGGTACGTAATGTACTATTATTGCTCTAACATTTTATTACATTATATATAACGTTGCTATAGCGTTTTATTCACTTTTTAAAACTCGAGGGGTAGGTATAGGTACGGTGGGCTGACCCGCCTTTTAATTAACCGATATTGCGATAAAGAAATATGTTTGGAAATGGGTCTTATCTGTATTATATTAGGTATTATCAGTTAAGATTAATAAGCGAATGATTTAAATTTAATATTTTTGTCAGTCCTATTTACGATGTGATAAGTACGTTAGTTTAATAGTACGTATCTGGTATAGCTGCATAACAGTCATTTAAAATACACCAATTAAAAAGTAAGTACATATCACGATTACTCCGAGTTGGCTCCTGTCAGATAGTTTCGATCAGATGAGTACCTTTGATATTCACAATTTAATTTGGCATAACACCGGAGTTTGTGATAATCGTATTTTCAGGACGATTTAAATAAACTTCGTATATAGCCCTGTAGGTTAAAGTTAGATTGGTTTTATAACAAACCTTTTGTGAAACCTTTCATTGTCGGAGAAAAACTTTTTTTTTATTTTTTTATTTATTTATTTAACATGAAAATATAAAATATGTGTACCGTAAATACATCAATTCGCCAAACTGCGGAGCAGTTTGTTGGCGATGAACTCGCTCGTTTTATGACAAAAGTAGGTATACATAGAAATTACGCTGCACTACCCGCCCGACGTAACCCATTCATATCTCATAACATATTATTTTCCATTAAGTGCAAATCAGATGAATGAGCCACTGGCGGGGCAGGAGTACAACGGTGCTTATAAACTACCTTGTTTTAATGCTGTTTGAACCAACTAATTAACTAACTAATTAAACTAACAACTCGTCACAATACTCGTGGCCAGAGGTAGGTACTGTGACTGTAATTAATCTTTAATACAATGTAATAAACTAACTGTACTTAACTTATAGTTACTTACTGCTGTTGTTGTAAGGAGTTATCGAACTTATCTAATAATATTTGTTTAAGTATTTCTTTCAAGCTACCTATTTTTAAACTACTTCGGGACAATGACGATTATATTGATTATGGCAAACGTTACATTAACACCGGTTTTCCGGTGGCGCACTTGCTCCGACTAACCCCCTTGCCTGATAATTTCCAGGATAGACGATGTGGGCGTGCGACCCGGCGCTGACCGCGCCGCTCCTGCAGAGCTACCAGCCGGCGGGGCCGCTGTTCGTGCAAGCGCTGCAGGGATTCCTCGCGGCGCAGTGCGCGCTCGCCGGCGACCACTTGTGGCCCGATGATGCCACTGAGGCGGTGCTTCAAGGTACTAAGTCGATGTGGGCGTGCGACCCGGCGCTGACCGCGCCGCTCCTGCAGAGCTACCAGCCGGCGGGGCCGCTGTTCGTGCAAGCGCTGCAGGGATTCCTCGCGGCGCAGTGCGCGCTCGCCGGCGACCACTTGTGGCCCGATGATGCCACTGAGGCGGTGCTTCAAGGTACTAAGTCGATGTGGGCGTGCGACCCGGCGCTGACCGCGCCGCTCCTGCAGAGCTACCAGCCGTCGGGGCCGCTGTTCGTGCAAGCGCCTAATGTCGTCGTCCCATCTTTTGAGTTGTCTGCCTCTCTTTCTTTTGCAGCCTCTTGGGGGCACCTAGGGGGGCCAGTGGTAACTGGGTTACCCTTTTAGTCCACTTGTCCTTGCCTCTAATAGCGAGGCCTGACCACTTACATTTAAGTCTCCTAATGTTTGTGACAATGTCCTGCACCTTGGTTTTACGTCTTATGGCTTGGTTCCTTATCCGATCAGCTTTTTTTACTCCTAGCATACTTCGTTCCATGGATACTTGGCAATGCGTAGTTTGTCCAATTGATTTTTTGTGAGAGCCCAAGTTTGGTTTCCACACATAAGTATCGGTTGGATGCAGGTGTTGAATAAGGTAAACGTCCGAGTGCTCGACACTGTACTAGTATATGACATGGGCACTCTATATGTCAAAGTGTAGGCTTCGAATGAAGTAAAATCCTATTAGTTCCCATTTAACCCGTATTGCTTTGACATAAAGTGCCCATGCCATATGCGTATACAGCGTCGACCACTCGGACGTTTACCTTACCTTGCTCTTTGTGCCAATGTGAAGATTTTGGTCTGAGATCTAACTGTCAACAACGAAAATTCACAAATCAGCTCGGCAGCGCGTTAGCGATCCTTCTGAAGTCGCAAGAGTCTATTAGGCGAAAGAGTCTGCTTACCATCAGGTATGCGTATGCTTATTTGCAACTGTAGTATAAAAAAAATCCTATGTTCATGATAGTTGTCCAGACGTTAGATTTTCATACGACGTTGTCGGTTCAGCCTATGCTATATTGTTCCGGTGAACTCATCCAGCCAACAGTTCTGTTGCGAGGAACTGCGAAGTGATGTCTATGAAAGAAGGTGTCGTTGATAATGGCGGAGAAGGCTTACCAGGTTCTTGGCAGGGCAACAAAGTAATTATCGGTGAAGTGAGCGAGCTTCATCCTGCAGGGATACCGAGGACAGGTGACACAAAATGTACATTTCTGGATATTTCTGCATTACCTTTGTGTCAACTTACCTCGGTCTCCCGCACTATTTATATGCGTAATTCGTCGGCATCACTTAACATTGTATTAATTATACCTTATGTTTGTTTCAAGATCCCAACTACGACTTCGTCGTGGTCGGCGCGGGGTCCGCGGGCGCCGTGCTGGCGAACCGACTCTCCGAAGAGGCCGACTGGAAGGTGCTCCTTGTTGAAGCTGGCGGGAATCCTTCGCTGGGCACTATGGTACTTCTATGGTTTCTTTATTACTAGTTGGTCTGACGGTCCTAGGTTTAAATTAAATATTCAACAAATTATCACCTACAACCCACAACATAGGCGCTGCTATCAGCTCATTGTGGGGCTAGATCGGTCTAGTGCGAATATTTGTGTGGTGAGAATTATTTTGTTGTTTCAGATGTTTTTGTTTTTGTAACCATGTAAATGTAAGTTAACATCTTGAATATACAGTTATTTCGTTATTTATGTTTTGTTTAATATATCGTGGACTAGTACATGTAACACGTGCCTTATTGAGCATACTTGGCTAGATCGAATTTTGTAAAATTGTCTCCTTAGATCGTTGCCGCTTAATATTATTGATTCTCTCGAACTTCCATTCATCGGATGAGATCTGGAGATGATGCGTTTCGAATGCGAAGAAGTCGCGAAGAAATCAAATAGCTTAGCCACATTCCATTGATTAATCCTGGATCCTATAATCAGATCTCAGTTCTGAGAAGAACCCGGAACCTATTGTTTTTAACGCCCCATAAATCCAACGATATAAACGCTTTTGCTTAACTACTTTTCAGGTCCCACAATCGTTCTATAGCAACATGGGAGGTCCGGATGACTGGGGCTACCGAACGGTTCCCGATAACGGTGCCTGTCGGTCTTACACCGAGAAGAGCTGCGCCTGGCCCCGGGGCAAGACCCTCGGCGGCTGCAGCGCCATCAACGGCATGTTCTACGTCAGAGGCAACCAAATAGACTACGACGAATGGGCCGAAAGCGGCAACCTCGGCTGGAGCTACGAAGAAGTCCTCCCATACTTTAAAAAAAGTGAAAATTACTCTGGAATTCTAAACGACGACACAATTCCATACCATAGCACCGGCGGCTACCTAAGCGTAGAAGTAACTAAACATGTACATGACATTGAAAATATAATCATCCAAGCTGCTACGGAAATTGGTATGAAAGCGCTGTATGATGTAAACGGAAACAACCAAATGGGTATTACGAGATCGTCCAGCACAACTAAGAATGGTGCGAGGCACAGCACAGCATCAGCATTCTTGACGCCAATAAAACAACGCAAGAATCTGCATGTCGTCAAAAACACGTTGGCCTCAAAAATTGTATTCAAGCCAAATAGTCTTGATGTGGAAGGTGTGGTTTTGAATAAAGATGGGAACGAATTTGTTGTGAAAGTGAAAAGGGAGGTAATAGTATCTGCGGGTGCCATCAATTCGCCCCAGTTACTGATGCTGTCGGGGATAGGACCTCGCAAAGATTTGGAAGATTTGAACATAGACGTTAAAGTTGATCTATCAGTAGGGAAAAACTTACAAGATCACTTGTTTGTCCCTACATTTTACACAATGCCTGGCGATAAGGACATGCTTGGATTGCTTCAAATCACTGGAGCATTCTCAGAATATATTTTGCATAACACTGGATTGTTTTCGGACACAAGTCCTCATAAAGTGATATCTTTCCTTAACACTACGAATCCTAACGCAAAAAGTCCAGATATACAATTTCATTACGTATTTCTGCCTCCGGGAGCTACTCAATTTCTGGACATTTTCGGTGTACATGGGATTAACGAAGACTTACAAAAAAAGTTCCGAGAAATGAATGAAAATAACCACGTTCTCATAGTAGGTGCAGTTTTGTTACGACCCAAGTCTAAAGGACGCATTGCTCTAAAGAGCACCGATCACAATGAGCACCCGTTGATTTATGCAAACTACTTCCATGACCAAGAGGACATGCTCACAATAATTAGAGCTCTCAGACAACACTCTTTGAAGTTGGGTGATTCGGAAACATTTAAACAGATGGGTTTAAAACAACAATGGCTTGAAGTTCAAGGTTGCGCAAAGTTCGAAAAGGATTCGGACGAGTTTTTAGAATGTATTTCAAGAGAAACTACATTTTCTTTGTATCATCCCGCTGGCACTGTGAAAATGGGACCAGATGGAGACAGCAGTGCGGTGGTGGACCCCGAACTAAGAGTCAAAACCGTAAAAGGATTGAGAGTGGTGGATGCTAGTGTCATGCCAGATATCCCACGAGGAAATATTAATGCTCCAACAATCATGGTTGCAGAGAAAGCAGCTGATATGATAAAAGCGTTTTGGTCTAAACATGTAGAACACATGGAACTGTAAATACGTAGAAGTTATTAAACTAATGATTAGTTGACATCGCAAGTTATGTTACAAATAACTATATTTAATAGTCAAGTCAGCAACTTTTTTTATGAAACGTTAAAAATGCTACGTTACATTTTTTATGGTCAGATACTTAGCGTCCAAATAGTACGTATTTATTTAAAAAAAAGCATTAAAATAACAATAGTTTATTGTATCTTGTCTTTGTGCTTTGAATGTTGTCGGAGTATTTTCAAAAGTTTTGGTTTGTTGGTAACATAAAAATATAGTATTTCCTTAATTATTTTTATTCGGCCGTCAGCGGGACGAGGCTTAAACTACCGGTGGTTAGGAGGCCATAGTACCCCAGACTAACCGCGCAGTGTCCAGGAGTAGGTAATCTGGCCCTTGACACAGCCCCTTAGCGAGAGTCTCGATGTTGGTCAAACCTCTTCATTATTAGACGGTTCCCCGAAACGACTATCAGGACAATGGTCATCGAATCAACATCCCACATGGCGGTTACCTCGTTGACCTGGCCAAGGTAGTTGCTGGCTTTGTCCTTCTCGGCCTTCATGGGGGATGGTGATGTCGACTTATAGCCTGGCGCGTCGATCGATCTGTCAGCGTGATATCAGGCTTATTGGCTACAATAGTCCTGTCTGTCAGCCTGTATACATATACAGGGCGTCCCAAGATTATACCATGAAGGGAAAAGTACCTTAAATATCGCAGATAGGATATTTGCTTACTACTTTCTTTTCATGTCGCATAGTCATGGAACGCACTGTATAGCAAGGTGAATTTTCTTTGTATCATCCCGCTAGCAATGTGAAGCAAAATGGGTCTAAATCAATGGAGTAAGAGACGTAATAGGATTAAGATTGGTGGATGCCAGGTACCTATTACTTATGCTCGATATCCCACGAGGAAGACGTTGATACGGTAAAAGCGTTTTGGTCTAAACCACACATAGTGTTGGGGGAGGCCTATGTCCAGCAGTGGACGACGATAATGATGACACATGGTTTGAGGTAAATAGTGTCGCATTTTGATTCATACCGAAAAATTAAATGGCAGCATCAAATTATACCTTTATAACGAAACAAATTATTTAATTAAATATTTTTTGTTTTGTGTTATTTTTAACGAGGAAGTATCCCCTTTAAACTATATGATGATCCTATTTTAAACTATATGACACAGAGAGAAAGAATATAATGGAAAAATAAACCATCTTCGTCTGTAGCCCCCGACAGGATTCGAACCTGCGACCTTTCTATTAACGCTAGACTGCTCTACCAACTGAGCTACGAGGACAGTGACGAAAGTTGTATATTTGACAGCATCAAATGTTTTAAATGGCAGCATCGACCAATTGAGTAGAATGCAATTTACCACCATATCACATTACAAATTAAGTTATTTTAAAAAGTATAATTATATCTAATTGATGTCCTGTTAAGAACTGGAACTGCTGCAAAGAGTAAAAAAATCTTGTTTACATTACAGGTTTTACTTTATTCACAGCCTTAATTAATACGGGTGTACCCTAATGCTACCGCGATGATTATCAACCATTTACTCACAACTGGCAACACCGCCGACCCGGGCGCTGGTTCGAAAACTCTGCCCCAAACAGCAAAGGAATACAATTCCTTCTCAGAATTAAGTAAAGTATACGTGAATACTGTCTTCCCATTGATTTCTACTTCGTTGTAAGTGTATTCGTTGGGTTCTAGGGGCATTATGGATGCATCTAGAGAGAGTGGGAAGAAGGCGGAGTCGTGTGCGTCTAGTCGGGGATCAAGTGCTGGTGTAGGCACTGTGGCCTCAATGGTTAGCTCATCGAAGATTGGCGTGGCGTTGACAGCGAACGCTGGGAATCTGTAAAGAAAAGTCAACATCATTATTACCTACGCACAGTCAGCCAATGAAAATGTTGCGCACCTTAGTTCTTTGTTACAGTGAACGTCATGTTTGACAATCAAAGAAATGAACTGAAACGAAGTTACAATTTCAAAATGACATGGTTCTATGTATGCTCAACATCTTCATTGGCCGACTGTACATCCATACTAATAAGTATTATAAATGCAAAAGTGTGTCTGTATGTTACTTCTTCCCGCTAAACCGTTGAACCGATTTAGATGAAATTTCGTATAAAGATAGTTTGAGTCCCGGGGAAGGACTATTGATAGTTTTTTTCCCGGAAATCATCCCCTAAGGCGGTGAAAAGGGGAGTGAAAGTTTCGATAAACGAGTTGCACGACGTAGTCGCGGAAGAAGCTAGTAATAAATAATGCGTTATTTGGGTATTACTTGTCGTCAGTCAAAATCCGACCCATAATGTCAGGGGCCGTAGACAATGTTACAATCGACAAGCGCTAACGCCAATAGAAAAATAATAAAATGTATGGGAATGACAGATGCCGACGAAACACTTTTCGTTAACATCTGTCATTCCCATACATTTTATTAGTTTTCTATTGGCGTTAGCGCTTGTCGATTGTAACCTTGTCCTAGGCCCTGGTCAACCCTACATTTGGTAGATTTAAAGCAGGGATCTCGCAGACATCCGCATCCGCAACCGCGGATGTTCGGCATGATTTTCAACATCCGGATCCGCCTCCGCATCCGCAAAAATTGATGCGGAGTTTTTGCGGATGCGGATTTAGAACAGTTCGCGACACGATAGGCGCTAACACGGCGCGAGCCACGCGCGTGTTCAGTATTTTTATCATAAGTCAATAAGAATCTTTATTTCGTTTCTGTAACCTGACTATTCGCCGTATTCGTTAGGTGTGCAACGATTGTAAATCAGTCGCAACGTGTTCGAGTCCTGCGTGACCCTAAAGACGTTGTGTATTTATGTTTTTGAGTGTTTTGCCTCAAAATCCGCATCTGCATTCGCGGATGTGAGCCTATAAATATCCGCATCCGCGGATGTCTAAAAAGTCGCATCCGCGGCATCCCTAATTTAAAGTATTTAAACCCATACAATCACAGTTAGTGATAGGAGAAGTAACTATGGCACCTATAGCGACAACAAAAAGTCGATTTACCCATAATGGGTCTCATATCCTTAATTATTGAACGAGCAATATTTTATTAGTAATCACGTTCTCGAAAACGTCTATGGGGCCGAAAGATCGATGTAGCCAGGTCTCATGACTCAGAATATTCAATTTTTCCGTATTTTATACGAGCAGAGCTCGGTCGCCCCTGATACTAAATAAATAAATATTTGGGGACAATCTTACACAAACCGGCCTAGTCCCATAAACTAAGCAAAGTTTGTACTATGGGTACGACGATAAACATACTTACATAGATAAATAAATACTTAAATACATAGAAAACATCCATGACTCGGGAACAAATATTCGTGGTCATCACACAAATAAATGCCCTACCGGAATTCGAACCCAGGACCTCTTGCTTCGTAACCAGGGTCACTACCAACCAGAGATGCCGCGGATGCGACTTTTTAGACATCCGCGGATGCGGATGCGGATGCGGATCTTGAGGAAAAGACTCAAAAACATAAATACGCAACGTCTTTAGGGTCACGCAGGACTCGAACACTAACACATCATCAATAGCGAATATAGCGAATTCGTCAGATTACAGAAACGAAATGAAGATTCTTATTGACTAATCACGAAAATACTGAACGCGCGGGCACGCTCCGTGCTGGCCCCTACCTGGTCGCGAACTGTACTACATCCGCATCTGCAAAAACTACGCATCAATGTTTGCGGTTGCGGATGCGGATGCGAATGTCTGCAACATCCCTGCTACCAACGAGGCTAAAGCGGTCGTCGGTCGGTAATAGCCCCACCTTTTCCCGCACGTGTCTACAGTGTCCCCAGTGCACGCGAGCACGGAGCAGATCCTCGTATCGCCCTCGCCCAGGCCGCTGAAGCTACGCTCTCCGTCGAAGGCCATCGCTTTGTACTGGTACTTGTTCTATAATATTACACGGAATGTTAGACAAATATACAGAAAAAGAGGTCTCTGATCGCTTAATTTTTTTTCTAATATATAATTTCTATTATAATTTATAGATACAGAAACTAGTTCCCGAACGAAATATAGCGAATCCCATTGTGCATACAGGGTGTACCAAAAATGGGATGTGAGCCGATCAAGGGCATAACAGGTAGTGTTCTGATAAGAAACCACTAAAACATATTTTTTTTTGACGCGATTTTTTTGTACATTTGCATGGATCAGGTCGCCCCAGTCGGCCAAAGCTCCATACAAATGTAAAAAAACATCCCGAAAAAAAATATTACTCTTGGTTTTTTCTTATCAGTTGTATTGTCAGTCAGTCATTTTTGGTACACTCTGTAAAGAGTTATTCGGGTCATACACAGATTAAAATTCGCGTCTTTCCTGTGGACATTATCAAAGTCAAGGGCTACGAAGCCCAATTTTTGTTTATACTTAATCCGCATAAACGGCGTCTCCTCTTCTATATTTACTATTCGATAAAAACATTATTTATATGCACGTGAGCTCTTTATTATTGACCACAGGAGAGACGAATGTCGTGTTTACCCATACACAGTGCTGTATAAAACAAAATTCGTCTCTCCTGTGGTCAATAATTTTGAGCTTACGTGCATATTAACAATGTTTTTATCGAATAGTAAATATAGAAGAGGTGACGCCGTTTATGCGGATTAAGAGTCCAAACAAAAATTGGGCTTCGTAGCCCTTAACTTTGATAATGTCCACAGGAAAGACGCGAATCTAAATCCTAATGAATGAATCTCAATTGCCAGCTCAAAAATATCTAATGGTTTGCTAGAGACTACTTACAGTCGTCAGTCCGTATCTCAATGTAATAATTACTTCAAAAACAAAGTTTTAACCGACTCCAAATCAGTACCCAAAATACCCAAATCGCTTCAAGTGTGCTTATAAAATTTTAAGAGTCAAAATCATCAGATTGACCTAATGCCCATGTGACCATTTCAAACAAATAAAATATTTTTAAATTGGGTCCTGTCTTCAAGTACTAATCGGGGACATACATATGTACACGTCAACTTAGAAGTTTGATTTTTTCACAGCTTCAGGGGACTGTAGATTTGATTATATGGTTTTAATTTCCAATTCCGTTTTTTTTCCTTTTGCGATATGGAACCCTGATAAAAGATACCGATTTTTGAAGTCGGTTAAAAGGCTCTTAGTAAATATCAGACCAAGTGCACGTAAGAAATTGAAATGCGAAGGGCATTTCAAATTGACCTCACCTCCTATGCACACAATAAAGTCTTACCAGTTTTGTTGTATTGGATAGTTAAAAGGCCTGTAATAAAAAATACAAGTATTAACAAAAGTAAAAACGTATATTTTTATTCTACGCTAGTCAAAGGATGCATATCCACCATAGATGAAACTTTAATGACAGCTAGGTGTCAAATATATGAAAACACATAATCCATGCCGTGGTTGTTCACCTTAAGATTGCATTATTTTTTTAACAATATTTTGATCATACATTGATTGAAGAACAAAAAAGATCTAGTTCCTGTTCGTAATTTTCAGTATCATGCTAAATAAAAAGTCATTGTTGCCCTCAAATGAGGGTTTTTTTTTCTCATAGAAGGTGTGAAGAGCACTATGTGCGACTCCGTACCATAATTATTTCCGTCTCGGGCGTTAGCACTTGAATCCCTCGGTACGCTCGAGATTCTACTTTAGAAGCCCTCGCTACGCTTAGGATTATATGTATATATATATACTTATTAAATTTATTTAGGAAACCAACGGTCACATACAGAAAGAAAATAAATATCTTGTAATACATGAACAGTCAGCATCACAGTTAGTAGCAGCCAAAGTAGCCAAATATATCGTAACACTTCCTTATTCCTATAGTAATAAAGACGTGTTCCGATATATTAGGTAATAAATAAGTAGGTAAATTATAATAAATTATAATGTATAATAATATATTATTAATTACATAATTTACATCTAGTAATACTACTGTGGAAACATTTATAAATATATAATAAACAAAATAAAATTGAATTAATGTAATCAGCAGTCTTACAAGTATTAAAAAGAATAATAATAACAATAATTTCAATAGCATAATAAAATGATAAATAAGCTTCTAATTTTATGCCTCGAACATAAGTGCCAGAATGCGGTTAATTTAATTTAATGCATGTGTGTGTAGTAGTAGCTTTAATTCGCCTAGAAGTAGCTTTAATTTTAAGAAATGCTTGCTGTGCCCTAACAGGGTTCATGTGTGAACCTACCCTAATGTAACACCTATTTGTACCACATGGAAACTATGCAATAAATTAATTATGAATTATTTGGCTACTTTGGCTGCTACTAACTATACATATGATGCTGACTGGACAAACCTGGAGTTCCATTAAATATTAAATAAAATACTTTAGTAATAAGTCGAAAGTAAGCACCAGCATGCTAACCACGCACGCGCAAATAAGGACATTTATGTTAAAACACAACATAGTAAGGAAAAGGAAAAGAATTATGCACTATAAATTACCTATACAAAGTTCCGTTTTAGTATAAAAGATGTGTTTCTTACAAAGCTAAATTATTTACTTTTGCTCTCCATGTTAAGAAAAATTAAGCTACGCAGAGCACTTGTACTTATTTACCCAAAGATAGTGAAAAGATATCTACATTTATAAAGGTTATATTGTAATCATGACAAACTCTTCTAAGAAAGTGTTCCTAGCGAATGTTGAATGGCGAGGACTGATATGGAAACTCGCGAGGGGGAATACGAATATATTGTAGAAAATTGCCCTCCACTTAGGATTTAACATACCGCCCTCAACGTAAATTTATCGTTTTGCTCCCTTAAGACACAAGCTACTATTTTGTTCTTGAACGACACTGCCTCTACTCCGTTTAAATACTTTAAGCAAGTAAATAACATACTCCTTAATATCCATCTCACCGTCTTCAATCTTTAACCCTCTTCGTCCCGTAAATAATGTCTTCGATCTTGAGATACTTCCTCAAATCCTCGTCTGAAACGTCTTTATTATGATCAACATCCTTCAAAAACAGCCTTCCCCAAATCCCAAACGCCAACAATTCGTCTTGAGGCGCGTTTATTTTGTACAATATCTTGCCCCTCCCCGTTGGTTGTACTTCATTTTCATCTTCAAGATTCCCTGTTAAATCTGTGTACGTAAAATTGAGTGGGCTCAGAGGAAACTTGTTGATTCTGAGCGACGTTGGGAAATACACGACGTTGCCGCACTGGAGTGTCTTGTTATACTGTTTGCGAATCGTTGACATTTCTATGTGTAGTTCGTCTATTACGACGTCGGTTTCGTCTTTCTTGAATCTGGAAAAGTATATACGTTATATTATATTGCATGGTTCTTTATTAAAGTGAAACAAATGTTCGGGCAATATGTACCCGAATTCCTGCGTTGCCATAGCTTCATATTTATTTATGGTTTAATTTTTGATCTTCTGGAGTTTGAAATGATTCAAGGCTTTAAATTTAAATATGTTATCAACGATGACAACATGTTTTGAATAACCAAGTAAAATATTTTTGTCCTACTTATAACTAATTTGATGGGATTGCTACCATTGTTGTTACAGCCTGTATAATCCCTATAAGGAACTACTACTACCGCTACTTCTTCAGGAACTTCAGGGCTTGTAGGGCGAAAAACATATTGCAAAACCCACTTGAAACTTTTTTTTCTGTTTCACGCATTTTTTGGAAACAGCTCCATTTCATGTGCATGGGAGCGTCCCGAAAGGACGTCCTGCGTAGTGAAACATACATTTTGACGACTTGACTGTACCTGTAAGCGCAAGACTTGGGGTCGTCATCCCGGCACACGACCAGCAAACAGCTGGCCACGCCCACCTCCCGCCGCGAGTACGTGTTACTGCCGTCCTGCACGAACGCGCGGTATCTGTGACTCTAAAAAGGAAACAAAACATATGAGAAAATTCATGGAGATCATTTATTTTCGAGGCAAGTATTAATAAGTACTCAACCGCGATAAGTTTGGGAATAGAGGTGACAGCACTTACAGTTTTGCCATATAATCATCGAAAGGAAACCTGCGTACATCCGCGAAGAAATGCAAAGGTCTATGAAGTCCTCAACGTTTTAACGCGCCACACTTTAGTGTGGGTGTATTCGCAGCTATTCCATTCCAAAACTTATCGCGTGTGAATAATATACTTAAGTAAGTACGTGTAGATATTTCAATCGCCGACGAAGCGCGCCACAAAGCAGGAGTTCGGGCGGCATGACCGTACAATCTACCGGCTTTAGGGAACTTAGTTATTTCGTGAACGAACGAACATTTCGAATGAACTAAAGTAATATTACTACTATAAAACCAAAACCCATGAAAATTCAATTCTTTGAACCAAAAGAGCAAAGAGAGAGAGACACATTAACTCATGTGATGATATGCTTACCAACAAGCGAACTACTTCTGCTGTGTGCAAGCATAAAGCCAAAATACATGCAATAAACTTACCTTAGTGGTGATTTCATGCATATTATTGTATTATAATATAATTGACATGTCTTAACGTGTTAGTATCGAACCAAATGTACACTTTTCGCACTTCTATGGGATATAAAATACACATGCATTATAACGTGGTCTTTTAAACGGGTGCGTAACGTTCGCTACAATAACTTTTGATATATTATTGATCGATATAACGGTTAAGGAATATAATGCACATTTGTTATATCAACATTTGGTATAAATTTTAAATTAAAGGAAAAATTGAAAAATTAAATGCTCCGAGCCGGATTCGAACCGGCGACCACAAGCATTCATGGCCCGTCGCTACTAACCAACTGAGCTATCGGAACAATCCGGTTCGGCCACCAAATCTTTCAATCAGTTCCTTCCTTAGGGAGGCGTGTAGCGACATCTACCAGACCCCGTATCATGGTCGGCCTTATCACGCGATAAGTGACAAGATAGGGGCGTCGTCTCGATCTATCAAACGGTGTCAGCCAGTGACGGACGCTCTATCCTGCCACTTATCGCGTGATAAGGCCGACCATGATACGGGGTCAGAAGACGCTTCTTAACGGCACCAACGTCTCAAATTATATTGAGAAATCGTCAGTAACGATGCGCCACCCCATACTAAATTAATTTTGTATTAAGGAGTAACGCTGGTAACGAAATTATAAATTTTAAATTAAAGGATTTTTTTAATTTTTATGATATTACGTAGGTACTTCTATGTGATATAACTATGTGCGATATAACGTTTAGTGGGTATAATGGGGTACTAGTATAATCTGGAATACGTACGATTATAATAATTTTTAATTTGCCAAAAAAAAATAGGTCAAATAATAATCGTAATAGTATAATACAACATTTGATTTTTTTTTTATACTACGACGGTGGCAAACAAGCGTACGGCCCGCCTGATGGTAAGTGGACACCGCAGCCTATAGACGCATGCAACTCCGAAGGAGTAACATGGGCGTTGCCGACCCTTGATATGTTTGAGGATTCGCCGCGTTGACAGCTGAAGGAACAAATTCCCTCGCTCTCAACACAACAAAAAATAGCGAGATGCTCAGTTTCTCGTCAGAATTCAGACACAACAAATTCGGTGTTCCGCAAGGCAGTGTTTTGGGACCGATTTTGTTCTTATTATATATAAATGACATTTGTGAAGTCACTAACCATCGGTGTATATTGTATGAGGATGACATTTCTATTATAGTGACATCTGACAAAGATTCTAATAGAGTTGAAGACCATGAACAGGAAATTACTAAAACAATTCACTTAATAAAGGATTGGCTTCATTCTAATAATTTGATTATATATCTTAATAAATCTAAATGTCAATAAATATGATTATGACATCACAAGCATAGAACATCATGTCGAATCAGCACTACGTTATGGGCTCATACTATGGGGCAACAGCACTAATAGCAATCGAGTATTTGTCGCGCAAAAAAGGTGCTTAAGAGCAATATATAGAGAATGCGCCCGGATGAGTCTTGCAGACCTCTTTTTAAGAAGCTCAGGATACTACCATTGCCCTCGCTTTATATTTATGAAGTGTGTATGTTTGTGCACAAGCATAAACATATATTTAAATCCGCATGCGACACTCATCCTCGCTCCTGTCGAGATCCCGACAGACTTCTACCGGATGCCCCCTCAGTGTAAAAATATACAACAAAATACCTGTCGAGATATATGAGAATATAAGAATATAAGGCTTTTTAAGAAGAAACTGTACCAATGGCTTAATGATAAAAAAATTTACTCATTAAAGGAATTTCTTGACATATGTACAACACCTTAATGAGGAACGTAACTTCCTTGGATGACACTTATATTGTTTTGATCGAGTATTTTTAATTTTAGTGATGGTGATATTATATCTGGGCATGTAATACATACATTATTATTATTATTTTCAAGTTTTTAGTCATAATTATTATTCTGAATAAGTATTTTAAATTTTAGTGACTATATTTTATTTTATTGACATGTTAAATTAATTAAATTATTCAGGAATTTCTCTTTAAATATTATAAATTTGTATTTTAAATTTTAGTGATTGTGATATTTTATTTTATTGACATGTTAAATTAATTAAATTATTCAAAAATCCCCATTCGTTTTATCGGTGAGTAGCGAACTTACCCCCTCTCCACCCCTCGGGGCAGTCTGAACCTGGACTTGCAGCGGACGTCTTTGTCCACCAGCGTGAACTCCTGGAAGCCAGCGACCGGGGAAGGCTATACCAGTTACCTGATGAGGATACCAGCATAACTTAGTTAACGCCCCCTCTTCTCCCCTCGGGGTTCGCCTGACCCTAAACGTGCAGCTGACGTCCTTGTCGACCACCTGTAAGCTCGGAGACCTTAGCGAGCCGAGTCGAAAAGTCGGGAAATGCTCGCCCTTAGTGCAACTGACTGCACTCATTTTTCTTCTGGGTCAGTTTCTCCTCATCCACGAGCGTAATCTAAGAAAAAGTAGCAGCAAGAAAAGTTCAGCCGATCAATTGCAACTTACCCCCGCTCCTGCCCTCGCGGTCAGCCTGACCCTAAAAGTGCAGCTGACGTGTTTGTCCACCAGCGTGAACTCCTGGAAGCCGGCGGCTAGCAGGCGGCTGCTGTGGTCGGGCAGCGAGGGGTCGGTGATGAGCTTGAGGCTGTCGTGCTCGGAGGGCGGGTCGTAGATGGGGCCAGGGAAGGTCATGCCGGTCACCTGCGGAAGTCGGGTATTTACAATCGGCAAAGCACCATTTAGAAACGCGAAGCCTACGAAGCTGAAGGACCTGGGTTCGAATCCCGGTAAGGACAAATATTTGTGTGATGAGCATGTTTCTGAGCGTTGGATGTTTTCTATGTACTTAAGTATTTATCTATTAAATATATCGTCGTCTAGTAGGTCCCCATAACACAGGGCTTATTGAGCTTACTATGGTGCTACTTCGATTTCGGTAAGAATGTCCTTTAATATTTATTTATGTATTATTTATTTATTTAACTTTCTCAACGAAAACTTGGCGTTCTGGGGAAATTTTCTGGCTGAGTTGTGCGGTTTTCTTCTACTTATTTAAAACCTAACTTCTCTCTAGCTGTGAAACACATCTTCGGACATAATTATCATCATATCAGCCGAAAGACGTCCACTGCTGGACATAGGCCTCCCCCAAAGAGTGCCATAATGACCGGTCCTGCGCCACCCGCATCAGTCCACCTTGTGGGGTCTACCCACGTTGCGCCTGCGGGTACGTGGTCGCCACTCGGGAACCGCACAGCCTCAATAGCGATCGGTTTTACGTGCAATTGGTGGGCCTTCGGACATATTTGGTGGATATTCTAATAAGGGTATGGACGTTCACGACGGAATTCAAGTTTCAAAGACTACAATTAGAAGACGGTACACTTACATTGCCCGGGACCTTGGGCACCCTCGAGACGAGAAGACGAGTCGTTGGGAGGCCCGGCATGGTGCTGACCAGGGCGCCGGCTTTGCCCGAGAAAATACCAGATCCTGCAATTATAACCATATGTCTGTATTACCCGTCAACCACAATCTAAGTCGCTCCAAGAAAAGATTATATTATTTCAATTTCTTTTCTAAAGTATATACCAACAATATTATAACTAACATTAACTAAATTAAACTACAACTAAGTTAAATCTAAAAAAGGCCCTCTAGGCATTGTACCGAGGATGCTGGTGGTATTTCCTGGCTGAATTGCAATGCTGATGCGTTGCGCGAGAAAGCCGCCAGCTCTTCGGTCACCAGTTACGTCAACCAGACGTTTCGCGATTTCCGCAAATAACTTTCGCGCACTGGGACCCCACGGACCGAGGGTCTCGACGCCAAATGGTAGAAAGTTGTACTCTCTGCCGAGACCTCTATATTTAATACGTTTTAGATTTTCGGCCCTTTCCGCCGCTGTACCCTATTTAGAAGTAGTCCGTTGGAGGTGGGAAAAGACCAATATACTAGAGGTAGGACACCGCGAATTGTCATCTCGCACTTATTTGGAGCAGCCCAATTGGGGCAAGTACCTACTTCTACCATACAGAAGACAGCAGCCATAATAGCCCCACTACCTGCTCGACAGTTTTGACGTGTTGTGTAGTATGTTAAATTTTACGCTCTGTGTCGCACCAACCCTACAAGTGAGTCGAATAGAGAGCGAAAACGAGGTGTCTCGTTCCCACATTTCATGGCCCCGGGCGTAGCGAGCGTTTGATAACAGACTCGGGTTTTCAGACCAGTGACGTAAACCTTTCGTCACTGGTCCTTACGCCAATATTAAAATAGAAAGAAAATAAAGTATTACCAGCACTTCCTACTAACACGTTGTTGGCCCCAGCTCCGATGAAGTTGACGTTCTGAGCGTAAGCGTAGGCTTCTTGGATCTGAACCGCTGGAAATTTTAAATAAATACTTAGCTAAATAAATCGCATGGGGACTTTAAAATTGACTAATCATAATCAATTACAAGTATTATATCTGAGATTTAGAACAATAGGTTCACTACTTCAAACGGATCCGTGTCCAAGCATAGCTGGCGAGCAAAGATTCTGAGAAAATGACAAGGATGTTCCTTTGACAGGCTTCTCAGACACAACCGCGATGAAAAACGCCAAGGACTGATAAGAATTCCATGTCCGTGTACAACTGTCTTTTTTAATATACAACACGTGTGAATTAAGGGGGTGATTGCTAGTTCAGATAACTCCAATTTTAAACATCCTATGTTTGGCAGAAAGGAAGACATAGGTTTAATAATAGGGTCCGCAAGGCCCGACCAGAGCCCTGTGAGGTAGCGGTGGTGTGCAAGAACAAATGCACAAGTATCGCTGCTAGCCTCGATCAGGCATCACTTCCTACTGATGGAGTTATTCCTCGCATAAGTCGCATATCGCTCTGCACTGGGCCAACATGGGGACTACTGCCCGTCCTGTGCCCAGCAGTGGGACGTATAAAGGCTGATTTATTATTATTATTATCGCTCTGCTACCACGCACAGTTCTGGAGGATACTTGCTAACTACTAAAAACTAAAAGAACTCACCTGTCAAATACGGCAGCTCCGAGAACCACATAGTCGAGAACAGAATATCAGTAATCTTATTCTTCTCGATGACCTGGATGGCGGGGACCTGGAACATGAGGTCGAAGCACACGTAGTGGCCGAAGGTGACGCCAAAGTCGGTCGTGAACAGACCCAGGTCGGGACGCAGGGCTGGCGTGCGGGTGAACTCGCCGAACAGGTTTATCTTGCGGTACCTGAGTTGATATTAGTGTAGATTAGCCATCATCCTCCTATCACGTAATCCCAAGATTCGGCGTAGGCACAGAGGGAAAGACTTCGTTCAACTTTTTGGTGGTGCTCCGGAAATGTCAGAGTGTTGCTTCTCGGATCTGTTTCTAGGTAGGGAATATCTGCGATTGTCATTTGATTTGATGTAACTACTAACTACTTTTGTTGTTAGTCCTGTCAACCGTCTACATACATTCTAAACAATCCCAGAACACATAATCAACACCACTGTGTAGGTACAGTCGCCATCCGATATATCGGCGCTGCCAAAGTAGTCACAAATATCTGAACACACATCAATGATTACGAAACCACTAGAAACCACCAGGTAAGAAATAAGTCTATGGTTTAAAAGCTTTTTTTTCTGATTATTTTGTCAGAACTGTAAGTTCCAGCTTGCTCACGATCTCAACCCCACCCACCTGTCAATAACAGCGCCAGTTCTGTCAAAAACGACGTTGGTGTTGAATAGGTACGCTTTCCTCTCGGGGCAGTACTCCGCAGACTCCTCAGTGATGACGGTGCAGTCCATCGACTCTTGCACGTTGATGAGGACGTAGATCTGGTGCTCTCTGGCTGCTGCCGATATACTGACCAACAGCTGAAGAAGAATAGGAAGAAGAATGGCTTGTACATTTTTTCAATAACCACCAGGACTATCACAAGACCGCACGTTAAGCGTGAGAAAAAACTGGCTGTGACAGACGAACAGACATCAAGTGATCACGTAAGTGTTCCATTGGACCAATATTGATACGGAACACTAAAAAGAGGCGGCACTACTAGCCGTGCTGACAGGGAAAGGTGCTTTCAATCATCTGACTCACCTCTGTAGTCTTAAGTACCAAGTTTAAAAAGGAACTGAAGGAATGGCTTGCAATTAAATGCTTTTACAATCTTAATGAATATTTCGTATAGATCTACAAACAATTAAGTTTAATTTTAAGTTCAAATATTGTACGTCCGAAATGGGCAAACTGTTGATACCTTTTAATGTATGACATGAGATCTTATGTACACAGTTTTGTCAATAAATGATATCTATCTATCTATCTATCTAAGAGCGCAACAAATGTCTTAAAGGGCATCCTAGTAACGTCAGTTAACTACAAAATCATTTCTTCTATTCAGAATTCAAATCTTCCGTTTGGTATGGCCGAATTCACTCGCATATTTCTAACTAGTTTAGAAATGTGGGATTTAGTAATTTGTGGGATTTGGTAATCCCATTTTCATAAAATGTTTTTGATAGCCTTCACTATTCGCCGCAGTAAGGAAGAATTACCTCATCGTAGCTTGTGGGCTGCAGAGCTGGTATGGGTTGTTCCTTCAGCAAGCCATAAATAGGCACTTCCACGCTTCGGGTGCCACTGGTCAGTGTCAGCTCTGGGAACACTATGACGTCTGCGCTCTGGAAAATAGTGAACAGATATTTTTGCTGTTAAAAAGTTAACTAAGAAGATTCTTAGCAAGGATTTTTTTTCGGCGTCGATTCTGCAGGTGATTCATCGAGAGTGTTGTGTATCCAAGAACCCAGGATTTTCTTTAGACGCGATCCGGCATAGAATAATTCTTCGATTGGAAATAAATTCGCACCCGTCGTCTGTATTCCCGTCCAAAAGGGGCAAGATCAAATGGCATAACTGAATCAATAGCTGCTTCCCCACTGCATCCGAGCATGGCAGTCCGCTGCCGCGTGATTGCTCATCAGTCATCAAACTTGGGGGTGTGGCTAATCAGCAACTTCTTTGTCGAAGATCGTCATCTTATAGTCACTAGTTTCAACGGCTGGTCAGTTGTTAATGAGCTCACCTGTTCGGCGGCCTGTGGCCGGCGGCGATGAGCTGCACGCAGTTGAGCAGGTTCTGAGCCACGTCGGCGGACACCTGGTACTCATCTATGGAACCCTCTATCTACTGATAACGAGCTCACCTGTTCGGTGGCCTGTGCGATGAGCTGCACGTAGTTGAGCAGGTTCTGAGCCACGTCGGCGGACACCTGGTACTCATCTATGGAACCTTCTATCTACTGATAACGAGCTCACCTGTTCGGCGGCCTGTGCTATGAGCTGCACGTAGTTGAGCAGGTTTTGGGTCACGTTGGCAGACACCTGGTACTCCACCGCGGCGGCCACGTAACTGACATCTTCGGGGGTCGACCTCTGCGTAATAGAATGGGAGGATTACATTCACGCCTTATTATTCCCATAAGGGCTAGGCAGAGTACATGAAACTTATGATCCAGACTCACTTTTAGCAGTGGATATAAAAGATCGATAAAATGTGATATCGCAGTGATAGGTTGCTAGCCCAACACCAACAAGCCCACAACACACTTCAACCCTGCTCCCTTAGTCGACTTTTACGACACCCACGAACGACATTCTCGAATTCACCGCCGTAATGTACTATTTCAACACATTTGCTCGTAACGTACGTCTTATTATGTCGCTTTTAGGCTCATAATCCTGGGTATTAAACACGCGTGTTTTATAACATTACGACACTCGTGTGTTATGGTTATATCCCGATTAAGTCACGTTGGCACCTTGCAGCAAGATGTATGTATGAACACGCTGCATTCTTAAATTAACCGGGTTGTAGATTAGATAAAAAATATTTTTGCAACCAAGTACTTAAAACTAAGATACCCTAGAAGTAGCAACAATCAGGTAACTTATACTATGTACATTATAGTTAATTTTTAACTAACTCACACAGTACAGAATGTGCAGCTTTTTTTTTTATTCTCAGCAAATGGATTATTACTCGACTAAACAAATTAAATCCTATTTGTTAATTAATTGACTTTTTCTTTTTTGATATGACATAGAAACGTTTAATTTAGTAAAACTATTCACAATTGCTAACATTTTACATGAGTTAATAAAGATAACATTTTAAAACGTAACTATTTATTTTATTTTGTATTGGATGTTTAGTGATATGTGAGCGTGAGCTTTGATAATTACATCCTCGGCTCTGAGGCTCGCTCACTTGCGGCTCGCGTGAACAATTCCGCCTCTGATGTAATTACATCACAATGTACTATTAAGTAAAACTAAGAAGGCTAATTCACTCAATAAACAACAGAATATACCCGCCTGTTTAGAAGATGCAGCCAAGCCCAGTAAAAACACAATTAAAAGGCACCACATTTAAAAAAATACCTATTCTTTATATTGTTAGTCAATTCGCGATTCAAACTCAAAGAATACAAGAACTCACGTCCGTAAACAAAGACATACTGAGAAACGTCTTCTGACAGTGTGTCCCGACTCAAAACCGGTTTGCCGACATTCGATGCGAATCCAATCAACTGTGTCGTTCACACTCATTGTAAGGCAAGCAAGCAAGCAAAGGACGGAAATAACGCATGGTACGATTTTGAAGACGACCGTTCTGAATCAGGCGGGTCAATGTTTACTTTTATTGATATGTATTTACGTGTGAAGTTCAGCAGCGAAACGCATTATATTAAAACATTATGGCATCCCGTTTTCAACCTTAATACTGCGAGTTAGAGTCTATAATGTAACGTTCGCGTGTAAGTTATTTGTGCTGGGTGAAATTTATAATCAAGCTAAAGACTCAGCTAGAATAATGCGAACCTTAGCACGCTTATAATAGAGTTCAGAGTGATTCTATCTCTATTTTACATTCATAATCCCCGTGATCAAATTCGAGGTCGTGCAAAATGTAAGTTTGTGCTTCTTTGGACAAGGTTGAAAATCAAAACAGAGCTGCAAATTAAAATGTAGTCGCAATATTTGGCTAAGGTACTTTATAAATACTACCCTGTACCCTGTACTATGGGACTAGGTCGATTTGTGTAAGATTGTCCCTTAATATTTATTTATTATTATTATTATTTATAAATAAAAATAGGTAGGTACTTAATTATAATATTTCGTTAAAAATTGTTCAACGTTAAACATAATTTATTTTTTTAGGTTTAGTTAATATTATAGGTTTAGTTTAGTCACATTTCATTATGAATATTATTATGTTAGTAATACCTTAGTTATTTTTATTTTTATTAAATACTAGCTTTTGCCCGCGACTCCGTCCGCGTGGAACTCGTTTATATCGTAGCTCCATACAAACTTTCACCCCACATTTCACCCCCTTCGGGGATAAAAACTATCCTATGTCCTTCCCCCGGATTCGAACTATCTCCGTACAGAATTTCATCTAAATCGGTTCAGCAGTTTAAGCGTGAAGATGTAACAGACAGACAGACAGACAGAAAGACACACTTTCGCATTTATAATATTACTAGCTCTGCCCGCGACTCCGTCCGCGTGGAAATCGTTTATATCGTAGCTCCATAGAAACTTTAACCCCCCATTTCATCCCCTTAGGGGGTGTTTTCCGGAATGAAAACTATCCTATGTCCTTCCCCAGGATTAGAACTATCTCAATACCAAATTTCATTGCAATCGGTTCAGCGGTTTAAGCGTGAAGAGGTAACAGACAGACACACTTTCGCATTTATAATATTAGTATGGATAGTATGGAGTATGGATTAAATGGAATTTCTTTTTAATTTAAAATTAAATTAATTAATTAATTATTTGTGTAGGATGCCCTATGTGGAGAGTGAGGGCATTGTCTTTAGCTGTCAACACAACGAATCCTTAAACCAATAAAGGGTCGGCAACGCCCTTGTGATTATCCGGCAGTCGCAAACCGTACGTAGGCTACGGTGTCCGCTTACCACCAGGCAGGCCGTATGCTAGTTTGCCACCGTCGTAGTATAAAAAATGTTTCATTGAGATTGGTAGATGGAGGTTATTGATTGTGCCCGACATTTTATAAAGCTGTCATTGCAATTGCAATCTTCTACCTAGGAAGGTAGAGCTGCTTTTTAAATGAACTACTTTGATGCTATTTGGCCAACTCAAATAATATCAAGTTTAAGTAAGTATAGTACAAGGCAAATACTCGTAATCTATACCCACTTACCTACCCTATCAAATATATTTTAATATTCATTACTGCGCCCGCTTGAGCCTATTATGTCAATACGTACTTTCTCCTGTTGTTTCAATTGGCGTTTAAACTTACTTCTTTCCAACGTTAGGTAATCTATCTCTTACAAAATTCATCCAAATTTGTTCAGTAGTTTACGTGTGAAACGACAACAGATAGAGAGTGTTTGATCCTTTCGCATTTATAATATATATGTATAAAACTAGCGACCCGCCCCGGCTTCGTACGGGTACTATATTATACATATTAAACCGTCCTCTTGAATCACTCTGTCTATTAAAAAAAACCGCATAAAATCCGTTGCGTAGTTTTAAAGATCTAAGCATACATAGGGACAGACAGCTCAAGACGTTAGTTTTACACGTACCTGAAATGACAATGGCAGCATACAAGCCACTACACACAAACTGTATCGCCACATTATCTTGATAAACAGAGATATATAGGTATCTATGAATTAATCGAACCAACTATATCTAAAGTCGGGACGAAAATAAGGGCAGCTGTAGCTCGCTCGGCGCTTTATACTTGTTGGTGGGAGATAAGGTATGTGTCCGTTGCACTAGCGATTCCGTCACGGTAAAAAATCGGAGCACTAGCCACCTTATTCATAAAACTTAAAATGCCTCTGCTAAATAAAATGTGCTTTGTCCCTTTCTTACGAACACAAATGTCTAAGTGACAGATAAGGACAAACGAATTTGAACGCCATTTTAGTTAAAAGCAAGCTTGTAGGACGTTTATGAATACGGCCGTAGGACTGTAGGATTATTTTTAAGGTAGGCCTCCATGATAGGGGTGTAGACACTAAATGAAATAATCAATAATGCTGTATTTTCTCGAAAAAGGATTAAAAATGTAGTCAAATGGAGAAAAAAGCAGCGCAAAATGTATCTGCTGAGTGCCGAATTGAGTGCATTTTTTTATCGAAAGTTGTAGCACAGCTATCGAGCACACATCATCACAGACGTGTAGCTACACCCTTATACACACGTCTGTGCCAACCCTTGTACTCCTAACCTTATTTACATACATTCACCTTTCGTTACCTTCACTCATTCATTCGATTGCGTGCGCCATATTCAAAAACCCAGTCCGATCTCGTCTAGCCTTGAGAACAGATCACTTTTCGTGAGTGAATTTCCTTTCCTTACCCAGTTTAGCATAAATCACAGAACCCCTAAACCTTCAACGGTTAAAAAGTCTTTTTACTATATTTTTTAGTTCGTTCACATTTTAAGTTCAGCTTTCCTTAAAATGTACAACTGTAAATCAGTATTGTATGTAATTACGTTAAGGTGCATTAAATTAAAATTACAATTAAACTAATAACTTAATGTCTCCCAGATCAGGCCCCTGCGGCAGGGTCCCTATTAGGCTGGCTGCGTTCCCCCTCTGGATGGTTATGCTGATCCGTTGAGTGAGGAACGAGCCAGCTCTGTGGGCTGGTGGACTGGACAAGCTTTTGAGACAGCGTCCTGACCAGTTGGTGGGCATCTGGACTCCACGGCCCGAGAGTCTCGACTGCAAAGGCCGCAAACACATGCTGGTCTGTGAGAGCCATGTATTTGCGGCGCTTTGCTGCGTCAGCCGCTGCAGCCTCTCAGCGAGGATTATTCAGTGTTGATTGAAAACGTATTTCAGAAGTAATGTTAAATTGCTTTGGAATATTTATTGACAGTACTGACAAGAGAACGAAGCCATATATCAGGTTGGGCTCTCGTTCAGATATTATGCAGCAAAACAAACTTAGTTAATCTGAAAGGGGAGCTAAAAAACGTAGGTCAATTATACAATGAGTTTTAAACTGTGAAGTTTTATGGCTACAATAACTAGACAGTACTTTTATATACGCATTTTTTGATTTATCAGACAAGTCGCCGTGGGCGAGGGCCCTTATATAGGTACTTAAATTATTATTTGATTAATTTAGCTAAACCACATTGTGAATCAAAATTGGCTATCACACCGAGACAATTACGTCACGTCACAGTAAAACAAACTTAACTGCCCCCTGCGTCAATGTTGGTGCACATCAGGAAAATACTTTATTGAATGAATGAATGAATGAATGAATAATTTATTTCAGACGTATGTCCATATGGGTTAGTATACATTGTGAACTTATGCTATTGTTAGTTCATTCAAATATAATGTCGGAATTTAATAAAACATAAAATAAAATTAAACATAAAAATAAAACATGAAATTCACCTAATTAGCTGGGATCTCGCATGAAGTCTGATGCATAGCCTGGTAAGTGGACAGTCTGGCCGGTTTGACAATGCGTTAAGAGGCTCCCATACGCCAATGACCTTCGATCTGAATCCCTTAGTTTCCTAATGTTTTTTGTAGCTTATTATATTAACAACAACGGCTTTAAGCAATATAGTATCCCATATTTACTTCAAACTTCATTGTTTTCGAGATATTTGGCATCAAAGTTGAACAATTTTAGGCCAAAAAACTGGTTTTCTGGCCATAACTTTTGTGTTAATTGGTTTAAAATTAAAACCCTCTGCCAGTTTTTAGAGACGTCATAGACGAACCCAAATTTGTAGATTTCGTATATGTTAGATCTTTCACGTCAATGAAGATATGCGAAATAAGTGTTTTTTTAGACAATGTTTAAAAAAATCATACAAAATTAAGTATTAATTTGTTTCAAAATCCGGTCAGTCAAAATGGAGATAAAAGATTGAAGAACCGATAGCCGTTTGATTTATGATTCTATCTGTAGTGCAAAAGTAGTAGATACGATTCAAAACTTGTCAAAAATCGATGAAAACCTCGGGTAGCCCCTTAAGGACGCCATTCGAACTGCCCCACGCCCTGCGCACCAGCGAGGCAACGCGCTTACGCACGATGGCGTGAAAGCCATCCGTACGCGCCTCCGCAAACATGGCCCATGCGCTACAGTAACGTGGCAAACCCAATAGCATCCTGAACGCATTGTTGTACTGGACTCGCAGGGCGTTGAGGGTCCGCTGCGAGTAGCTGACCCACAGGCTGCACGTGTAAGAAGACCGCCCGTAGACGACGATATACCTACATATACATATACAGGGTGGAATCTTGTACGTGATCCAAAATAGCAAAATGTGAATCTATCCATGATTCTGAGCAACTTTTATTATGGGACCAACTTTGTGTTATGCCAAAAAAAACACACCTGTTCATAAATTCTTGTCAGTCTAAAATGAGCAGAGTTAATGAAATAGTTGGATTTTATACCCTGTAGGTATAGATAACTAAATACTTATATAGAAAACATTCATCACTCAGGGACATAATTAAGTATTCGTGCTCATCACAGAAATATATATCGTTACCGGGATTCGAACCCAGGACCAGGCTCCGTAGTCATTGCCAACTAGGCCAAAGTCCTCGTCAAAAGTGATCAATGGAAACAAACATTGCAAAACCGGGCTACAATTCACTAAACTGTCCCGGCTGCTCTGCAGTCGACCAGTATAACACTGGCACACATACATCTGCGTGCAGTTCTGTCTAGAGATCGAAATATACTGGGCACGAGTTCGCAGCCGCTGCAGACTTGTTTATGAATAGGACAGGGTGAGGTCAACGCTACTTGCAGGGGGATCCCTGTGAGTATTCCGAGTAGATGACAATATTGTCTACCAGTTAAGTTTGTTCTACATTACATGTTGATCTCATCATCATCATCATATCAGCCGAAAGACGTCCACTGCTGAATATAGGCCTCCCCCAAAGAGTGCCACAATGACCGGTCCTGCGCCACCCGCGTCCAGCGGACTTCCGCGACCTTTACCAGGTCATCAGTCCACCTTGGGGGGCCTACCCACGCCGCGCCTTCCGGTACGTGGTCGCCACTCGAGAACCTTTCCGCCCCAACGGCCATCGGTTCTACATGCAATGTGCCGCGCCCACTGCCACTATACTGTTGATCTATAGCTACTAATCATAATAAACAGGAAAAGTGTAGAGACTTTTCCTCTTTATAAGTACCTAGGTATCTATAGATTGTATGTTTGCGGAACTCCGCATCCGACTTAAAAAAATCTTTCCCCAGTACACAGATTGGGCCTTAAGGGCAAAGGCTATATTTTATCACGTGACTCCGCCTCCATACTATTTTCCATACTATTATTATAAATGCGAAAGTGTGTCTGTCTAACCGATTTAGACGAAATTGGGCATAGAGATAACTTGAGTCGCGGGGAAGGACATAGGGTAGTTTTCATCCCGGGAATCATTTCATGACGGGGTGAAATGGCGGTTACGCCTTGGCCACGACTTTGATTGTAACGAAACTTTGCATGTACAATGATATGAGGTATATCGTAATACGGGCGTAGACACCAAATAAAATAATCAAAAATGTAATATTTTCTCGAAAAAGGATAAGAAAATTAGTCAAATGAAGAAAAAATCAACGCAAAAGGTTAAATAATCACGAAGTTATAAGTGTCCAAAGTTTTAAGAACGGGTATGTTCTGTCCCTTTTTCGCAAAATGCAACTTCATATGAAACGATGACGCTGGAAGAATGTGACGTCACAGAAGACGGCAACGTGCCGCGCCGCATCGCGGTCGACGCCGCCGTGGACGCGGCCCCCGGCAGCATCCTGTAATGTGACGTCACACACCGTTTGCGTTTTCTCTCACTAACAAGCAATATTAAAACGGTTGTAGCTTCGTAATTCTTTGAGATATCTGAATGGGATTTTCGTCACTAGGCATATTTTTTTGCCTTCTTTCTTTTGGAGTTATACTAATTTTCGAGTCTACACCCCTATTAGGTTATGTAGCTTCAGATACTATAGTAAAAAAAATACAGCGAATTTAAGATTTTCATACAAAACTTGATTTTGCTGTATAGTGTTTTGTTTTATAAATATAAACTGGAACCAAATAAACTAATTACAGACATAGATATACTTCATGTCATTGTATATGCAAAGTTTCGTCACAATCCAACACGTCGTTTTAAAATGAGAACGAAACTCCGTTTGTATGGGAAGGTGAAATTCGGCCGAGCTTACTGCGGACTCTAAAGTCACAATGGTAATATCAGAGATAATATGCTAATACGATATTATCAGTGAACATTCATTCTTATCAAAATGATTCCTTTCTTAACTCTAATCCCCTTGTTCCACGGGTTTTCCTCAAAATAACCGAGATCCGTTCAAATACGCATAGTTTTGACCACGCCGATAAGCTTTTTCAATTTCGTAGGATCTGATGGTGTACTAAAACCATCATTTTGTAGATAAATATATGTAAAATGACGTCATAATTACCAAATTACATTATCTTTAGAGTCGTGTGAAATTATCAAGGTAGCGTAAACTCGCATTATTTGGTGATACGACTATTTCGGTGAATGTTTTGAGTTTTGAAGCACGCTACCGAATAAAGCTGGCGAATTCACCGAATTAGGCGTGTCACCAAATAATGCGAGTTTACCCTACTAGACGCAGTACTACGTGCGATAAAAGATAGTGATTCAAATTGCCTAAATAACCGCTCTACTGCCGGCACCGGCTTGGTCAAGGTCTATGGTTCGTCCAAGAGTAGTCGTCTGTAAGCTTGTCGACGAAAGTTGGGATGATTTTTACTTAAGGGGCCAAAAATCAACGAAATTTAGTAGTTTTCATTTCGACACTTGTCCTCGGTTTATTGAAGCTAGCTTTCCAGGTGCAGATATGGGAAAGTTTGATTCCTGTTTAACATTTTTGATATTGAATAACTTGAAAAATGTTAATACAGAATTAATTATCCATTTTTAAAGAGAGGTCTGTAAAAATACAAAACCCGACACTTCATCCTCATTAAAACTTTTATACACCCGAAACTCATACCTACTCATACATACTGAACTTACCTATAAATTTGATATGCGTTTTTATAATCTTATTAATTAACACAAAAGTTATGGCCAGAAAACCAGTTTTTTGGCCTAAAATTGTTCAACTTTGATGCCAAATATCTCGAAAACAATGAAGTTTGAAGTAAATATGGGATACTATATTGCTTAAAGCCGTTGTTGTTAATATAATAAGCTACAAAAAACATTAGAAAACTAAGGGATTCAGATCGAAGGTCATTGGCGTATGAGAGCCCCTTAAATAAATACAATTGACATTCAAATTTTTCATAATAGGGGGAGTTGGGGAACTTCGATACGGTTTCTATTGTAATGGCCATAATATAGGCTACAATACAACGACTATAGAATATTTGACAACAGTGAAAATAATTTGTTTTTTCATTAGCAACAGATAAAAATTACTAAAATACTTGATAGTTTAGTAATTTTTCATAGTTTCCCATGAATCATTCATTTAAGTTGTCAATTTTAAGATTTTTAAATTCATAAAAACTAACAATAAGGACGTTGTTTGATTGTGACGTCACAAGCCTGTAATCCCTACAAATTCCAAACTAACGGAGCGTTTTTGACGTTTCATAAAAAGATATCCGTCAAGTGCATTTTTAGGGAATCGGTTATTTGTTAACATGGACATTCTATCAGTTATGATCCATTTTGTACATAAAGAAAATTCGTATCAAAATACCCCAAAAAGGGTAGGTACATTGATGCACAGCCGGGGCACGTTGATTCAGAATCGTACACTTTGATATTATATGTTAATGAATGTTTAAAAATGCAATAAACATGTTCAAAACTCGTGTTGGCCTTTCTACACGTAAATATACAACCGATAACACTATCTCTTCTCAGTTATTTTTTAGGCCTCATTGAAAAAACATGTAGGTACCTACTTATGTTGAGGAATTTACGAAACACAAACTGGTGGAAAAATATTTTCAGTACTTCGACATCATAATCATAATCATAAATCATTTATTCAGTCACAGAGTGGTTTACAATTGTTATTTGATGGTGCCTCTTTTTAAGTATACAATACCTGTGCTAAGAGGCACCGCTCTCCCTTAGACATGTGACTATAATTTCTATCTACACGTACACATGTTATTAGTAGTGTACAATTTGTGTTTACTTCTGTTATTTTTTTCTACATTATATTTGCTGGTATCAATGTGCCCAGCTTTCAATGTTGTGTCAATGTACCTCAAGAAATAGGTACGTAAAACGAAAAAAATATTAATAAAATGTCATTGCATTTATCATTAAATAGCTTTTCATATCAATAGCATTTTACTAACTCCATATTATTGATTTTAATATTTATTTTAATTTGTATCTGTCAATTTTATCACATTCTTTAATCTAATTCATTTTCGTCCGAACCTCTAAAAACGTAGTTGTGCATGTCACGCGTGAGGTTTTGATTGGTCGTCGGTAAAACTCTGACAGCCTATTGGTTGCGTAGACAGTAGAGTAGGCACCTTCTTTGTGTGAATGAATGAAGCTTCAACTATGTTTCGTTCAATTTAAAAAGTCCATTGAATCTATGTGCCCCTTGTATCGATCTTGCCACTTTCCCCTACCCAAGTGTTCCGTTGGACCAATTTTGGTACGGAACACTAACAAGGGAAAGTTGTTTTTTTATAACTATGATTTGAAATCTTGTAAAGTAGGTTTAACCTCCTAAGACCCATGGTACTAGAACAATTTCAAAATTGACTTTGTACTTTTACTGAATGTTAAAAAGTTCCTAATTCAAAACCACTAAAGCTTACCTATTTTCAATAAAACGTGTACCCAATTAGCGTGAGTTGTTAATTGAAAATTAACTCAGTGTCAGTTTTGTGACGACAATTAAGCATACAAATGATGTGAAAATGAACTTTTATCACATTTAATTAACGTGTATATGCATATCATTTATAAATTAAACAGAAAAAGTGAATATTTTCACAAAATAAAGGCTTAATTGTCGTGCGCGCGCGTAAAAAATGCGCACCCTGAGCCTCATTAGGTTGGTAAAACAACTTAGAATAAACTAAATTAGTACCAGTAAGTAGTACGAGTATATCATAAGTTTTGTATATTGATATTTATGTTATGTTAGTCTGTAACGTATTTGTAAATATGTGCCTTGAAACCTGGCGCAATTAAATAAATAAAATAAAATAAATCGAAAAATCGTTGTGAAATATTATCATCACCGAAGAAAGAAGTTCAAAATGCATCTAGAGATAACAGGATAAGATATGGATTAGGTACAATTCAAACCATGACATGTCTAATATTATCACTAGGTATAAAACCACTTAAGTCTTATCAAAATAAATAATTTAACCCTAATCCCCCTGTTCCTGTGATTTTCTTCAAATAAACGGGTACCTGCCCAAAATACCCAGTTTTTATTCACGTCGATAAGCTTTTTGAAAATCGGCGCGTCGAGCTTTACTTTTCAAGTCATTTCGTTTGTATGTTTGAAATGACATCATATAAACAAAAATAACTGCCTATATCTGTGATATCAGTAATGCCGCGCGCTATCTTAAATATTACATGTTTATATAGGCTTTGGCGAAAGCCGTGTTCGTACGTATCAGACGTGATACTCTCAAATGGTCTTTAAGTATACAATATAAATGATGATCGCTTACCTACTTTTTTAAGGTTCCGTAGTCGACTAGGAACCCTTATAGTTTCGCTTTGTCTGTCCGTCCGTCCGCGGATAATCTCAGTAACCGTTAGCACTAGAAAGCTGAAATTTGGTAATAATATTTATATCAATCACGCCGACAAAGTGGTAAAATAAAAAGTGTTTTTTTTTATTTTTTATTATGGTACCTCCCCTATACATAACGTGGGGAGTGTTTTTTTTTTTCATTTCAACCCTAACGTGTGATATATTGTTGGATAGGTATTTAAAAATGAATAGGGGTTTGCTAAAATAATTTTTTGATAATGTTAATATTTTCGTAGATAATCGCCCCAGAAGTAAAAAAAAATGTGTCCCCCCCCCCTCTAACTTTTGAACCATAAGTTTTAAAAATATGAAAAAAATCTCAAAAGTAGGACTATAAAAACTTTCTAGGAAAATTATTTTAAACTTGATAGGTTAAATAGTTTTTGAAAAAAATTACAAAAACTACGGAACCCTACACTGAGGGTGGCCCGACACGCTCTTGGCCGGTTTTATCTGCTAGTTTTTGCCTGCGATTTCATCCGCGTGTGGTGCACCAATGCACCGAGAGATGGCGCTGGCGTCGAGATAGAACGCGCTAACGAAATGTCGACGTAGAATCCTTAGGCTCGATGTGTAAAATATCATTCGGTGTCTTTTATTAGGCGCAAGTTTGTACCTGGTCGGCTGCATTCAAGCTATTGAACACCTTCCATTGCAACCCTTGTAGATCAATAGTGGGACCGGATTTTTGCCCTAAAAGTTTTGATAATTCTAAAGATGGAAAAGTGATGCTTATATGACATCGGACATATTTTTAAGTATATTTGCAATATATGATGAAAAGTTAGAACGAGCGTTAGGTATAAATTAGGTATTTATATATTTTTATTTATAATTTGTGAATATTGAATTAAAGTGCAAAGTTTTAGCTTCATCGTTTATAATATGTAAGACGCTATATGTTATTAAGTTTGTAGAACTTTTTTTACGCAGCTTCTTAGTCAAACCGGAATTAGGTTATTACTTTGTCGATATTGAATTAAAGTTTAAAAATCCTCAACAATATCTCTAATTTCTTAAGTTAATAGACAAAGCTAAAAATGTAGAAGAATAGGATACATGCTATAAAAGTAATATGCGTTTTTTGTCCTGTAAGATCTAATATTGAATTAGAGTCTGTAAAAATAAGTCTAATACTATAAAATAATATATGCAACCATATTATGAAAAGTAAGAAAATTCTGTGTATTGCTTGCATTAATAATAGTATAATTTATTTAATTTGGCGCGAAATTCATAACCACGCCGCGCTGGCCCTTCAACGGCGGCGCGCGGGGGCAGATCGTAGCCGACCTAGCGAGCGATACCTCGCCCCGCCCTCCCCGCATTACCGCGCAAGCGCTGCTGTTGTCTTTCAAATCATTCATTTGTTTGTTTACCGTGCACATATTAGATGCAATTTTTAATACATTTGCTCAAAAAGTGCTACTTTTACGTAGCTGTTTAGCGTGCGGAAAGATGATTTTCACGAACTAGTGATTTTCACTTTTCCCACTCAATAATCGTACAAATTGTACCATTAATTATTATGTCAATAAAAAATAAATAAGATAGAGCTGTACTAAATAAAATGATTTTTGAACTTCATCATTTTTCAACTGTATTACAATGACGTTACAGAATTAATAATATAAAAGTTTCGAATTCCTTACTTGTTGTTTTTCTTATTTTTTCGCAACTGTATTAAAAAACGTCGTTGTGTAGATTACTATACATTGATTCGAAGGCTATATCGGCGCACAAAAGAAGAATGGAGATGGAGGCACCAGTAGCACAGCCTAGTGACGATGAGGAATGCTTTGATTTTCAAAACTTTTGTTTTTTTTTGCAACGAAGCTGCCAACGAAGTGTTTAAACAGGGTCAACTCAAACGCCATGTTTAAGTCAGAATCACTGTCAGCGAAATAAAGAAATGTACTACACAGATGTTGTTAAACGCAGCTATAGCTGCTCGCCGCAAGCAAACCAATGTTAGTTTGCCCCTGATTACGGATTGCTGTTACGAACACCAGGGTCATGTTGCAGGGTAATATCGCCGGTTAGCGACCACCTAATTTATGGTTCCGGTTTGCGACCACCCATTTCAATTGGTGTCAGGAATCTACCGCAAAAAACGACAATATATCCTTTCAGTTTTTTCAATAGATTACATACATACATACATATACTCACGCCCGTATCCCATTGGGGTAGGCAGAGACTAAGGAAGCCAAATACTACGGTCCTTAAATACTTCTTCAATAGATTCCTGTTTAATAATTACTTTAAATAATACATGCGGGGCACGGTTTATTTAGAGTGCGTTGTATGTCATTTTATTAGGTATATTTAATTGAAAAAAAAAATACGTTGTCTTTCACGTGGTCGCTAACTGAAGCTGGTCGCGTAACCGGGGCGGCGTATTGACCCAACGTTATTAAATTAAACATTCCAATTTACGTTAACACTTAATAAGCCGTTTCAGCTCTAATAGTACCTGATTAAAGAAAACTTAGAAAGTAGAGCATAATTTAAACCAAAACAGTGAGAAATATATTCTTTGACTACAAATATTATTTGTATGCAGAATGTAATGATAGTGAATGAAGCAAGAAAGGTTTGTCAAGATCGTAGCAAGTGGAAATCCACAGAACTATATCAAGATAGGAAAGTGCGCGCCGATTAGTATGGGAACCGAGCGTGTAACATTTTGCGTAGGTAATTTGACGTCACAAGCGTAATTTAGTGACGAGAAACATAATCCGCGCGAAATCGATTCGTCAACATCGACTAGCACGCGGCAGTTGTAATAATTTTGTATCGATTCAAAATATCGATAAGAACCGACAGAGAAATGAAAAAAAGTCTTAAAAAAGTTATTTTTTTCACATCTTTTTTACCCCTGTGGGGGTGGATTTTTCCAAAACGCTTTAAGGTTTTTATTTTGTATTTAAATAAGTAATCTTTCTACAAAGTTTCAAGCTTCTAGCTCAAAAAATGAAATTTCTCCCATAATAACTTTGCACCCCTGTTTAACCCCCTTAGGGGTGGTATTTCCTAAAACACTGGAAATTCTTATTCATGTATTTTAATATGTAATATTTCTGCGAAGTTTCAAGTCTCTAGCTCAAAAAATAAAGTTTCCCCCATACAAACTTTGCACCCTTATTTGACCCCCTCAGTGGATGAATTTTTATAACAACGCTAAATCATTTGTTTTGTTTTTTAGTAAGAAACCTCCATACAAAGATTCAAGTCTTTAACTTTCCAAATGAACGATTTCCATACAACGGTTCGACCCCTATTTCACCCCCTTAAGGGTTGAATTTTGAAAAATCCGTTCTTAGTACACGTCCACGTACTGTAAAGAATATATGTTCCAAATTTCATGCTTATATCTTTAGCGGTTTAGGCCGTGCGCTGTCTGTCAATCGGTCAGGAACACAAGAGTAGATAATAATATAAAAACGTAATTTTCATTTCTCTGCTTTTATAATCGATTTAACCGAGTAAGAAAATCACAGTGTACAGCACACTGGTACAGCACTAGTGACAGAAAAATGAATAAATCGACCATGAAGCGACTCGACAATTTGAATAGCCTATTTATACATCGCTGGTTTTGAACGCACGTCAAGTGTGTCTCGTCAAACTAAAGCCGCAATGGAAAACTAGAGTTGGAAATAATCTATTTTGATGAAAATAATACAGAGCAATAAATAAATTGTTTTTTTAATTAATAAAAGGTTTTTTAGGACAAATAGTACTTACCTATGATAGGAAATACCACGATTAACAGCTTCACCTTTTTTGATGGTGTTTGAACAGCTCAGTATCGAACAACGAGTCATTTTGTGATTATAACCTGACGTCGCACGCGTTCCGAGGTCGGGAGCGGACTGAAGTTCGCGGCGAGCAAAGAAGTCCATCGGACTTACTTTTGCCACGCGAAGTACATACACTCTTTCCTTCTATCTTGATATAGTTCTGTGTGGAAATCCGTGATCTCTGCCTATCCCTCCGGGAAATAGGCGTGATGTACATTTGTATGTATGTATGTATATTATTTGTAGTAAGGTAAATCTCCAATAACTGGCCACCCTTGAATAATCGGCCCCCTCATACTAAAAATTAACTCTATTCACGTATAATAGAATTGATATAGATAGTATGAGGTGGCCAGTTATTGACGATTTACCCTACTTGTTAGGAATATTCGAGACAATTAAAGGTTTACTAAGCAGAAACGTCTGCTAACGAAGTTCTAAACGACAACGCTCCCTAGGATGAAAAAAAAGTTGAAAATTTTATTGAAAAAACTATTTTGCGTATTAATGTGTATTATTTCAAAAAAAGTGAGTACCTTTACATTTAGAAATGTGAATGGTGACCCAGATTTGAGCTGTATAGTAAAATGTATGGAGAAAAAAAAAGTGGTCAGATTTAAATGAAAATAATGTCATAAGAATCGTTTCAAAAACAACTTGAAAAAAAATCTTACTGGTAAAAGTAGGAAGAATCTAACCACTTATATTTTTTCTTTTACATTTTACTATGAAGCTCAATTCTGGTTCAGTTAACAGTTTTCACAAAATATATTTTATTGAAAAATTAATCCTTACTTAAAAAGTTTTTGCACCTTCATTATTTTTAAACATACTTAAATACACAAAATAGTTTTTTTTTATTCAAAATATTCAGTTATTTTTTTCCATACTAGGTGGGCGGTGTTTTTTCGATCAGAATAAAAAAAAATCGCCAGTAGCCTTTTCAGGTTTGCGTAGGCAACAAGGAACCCTTATAGTTTCGCCATGTCCGTATGTCCGTCTGCGGCTTAGCTCAGTCACCCTTACTACTAGAAAGTCGTAAGATTAGAATTGAAGACTTTATTCTATTGCACTTCGAAGAATCGAGATTAGACTGTAAAAATAAGAGTTCAATTTTAATAATAATGAAAAAAAAAGTTCCGTCTTTTAATTATTTTAGTTATTTTGTGAAAAAAGCTGCACAGAATAATGAGAAGTCGCAGAAGTTCACTTAGAATTGTCATTAGGTGTAAACAAATATGAATGATTAATACTTATACAATACCTACTTGCAATTTTATTATAATGTTGTCGTAAATGGTTGTATTTTTTGTAATTTTTTACTATTGTGTAAGCCATCCATACTGACTTTAATATAAAACAATAAGTACCTACTTTATAAAGGACTTATCGTCGAAAATTTATAATATTTATTATTGTAATAAAAATATACGAGCTATTCACAACTATTTTTATTAATTCTGTTAACCTGGTTCCTATTGTCATATCTTGTCCAGTCCTATTCGCCGTCATGTATTATACTTACCCCACCATATTATACGGTCATTACGCCGGTTACGTAACCAACTTCGGTTAACGACCACCTTAAGGACAAGGTTTTTTTTTTTCAATTAAAGATATAATAACATTTAAACAGGCTGTAAAAATGCCTCGGTAGGTACGCAATTTTTAAAGCAGATATTAGGCAGGAATCTACTTAAAAAACGAGAAAATATCCTCTCGGTTCACCATTTATTACTCCCGAGTGGTCGCAAACCGGCACACTAAATTAGGTGGTCGCTAACCGGTGAAATTACCCTACATCCTAAATATACAATTTCATCTAAGGTAAATTGAGTTTAACTATAGCTTACTGCTGACCACGTCGCAAAAAAATACATGTAGGTTATTTGTTAGTAGGTATTTATGCAGCTGGCTTAAAGGAGTAAAACATGGAAGAGTGGTCATTTGTATAAGGGGCGATCCCTAAAATGTTTTTAAATTATGTGTATAACGCGATAACCAGTTCGACGAAACCGCGAGCAATCCCTAGTATAGTTGGTAATAAATAAGGATACATTTCTTCTTTGTATTTCCATTAACGTACGTATAACAAAATAACATGTGTTTTGCCATTGATATTTATTCTTTGTGGATTTTTTTATGGATCGTGGACGCAATCAAGGGCACTCCTCTACCGTTGCGTTGATCGCTGCCTGCTGCCACAGCGCACAGCGCGGCGCGCGCATACATGCCGCGCTTTTTAAATGTATTCATTTACGCACGGAGTACTTAGGTGTCATTATTTAGTGTCGCCGTAAGTTTATTTTTCTTAACTTTTGTTTGGTAACTGATATCATTGTCATGATCGTTTACTATTAACTCTACAAACTTTAATTCAATATTGGCTATACTGTTTAACCGGAAATCAATATCTAGACAAGCCGATTGTCTACATTTCTAACTTTTTTCCAATATGTTAAGTGGATCGACAATATCGTAACTTTGCAATATCAGCTACTCTAATTCTTTATTTACAAAATTATTTGCATTTTTACGTTCACCAGGATGCAGAAGTCCCAGATTTCTAAAAACAGAATATCGTATATAAATTAAAGTGTTATTGGATATGTTACAGTTTTTTTTAACTCTAATTCTATATTGACATAGTTATTGGCAAAAACTAAAATATTTCAATATAGCCGAAAGCTCCACCTAAAAATTTCTAACTTTTTACATAAGTATTATTTAACATGCCTCCAACGACATATCAAAAAAGAAAAAACTTTAATGTTGTAATAACCCATTTTTGTTCAACCGCTGGTCTATTGCCATAGGGAACTACCTGGAACGCAGTACGGTGTCTCGAACGAAACGCCTATTGCGGGACAGTTCTAGTTAAAGTAAAATAGTGACTGTATGAGTTATAAATACACTTTATCTTGCTAAATATCGACGTTGTTTCCTTAAGAAGAAAGTAACCACCCTTACACGCGTATATTCGTTATCCTTACGAGGTTATTAATTACTACATCTATGCATAATCTAACAGCAAATATATTATTACTATTATTAGACCCAAATGTATTATCGCACTCCCATAGAAACTTCCTCGCCTTTGAGGGATGGTTTCCGGCATAAAAACTATCCCATGTAAAAAATAGACCCAGTCTCGAAACTCTTCCACCGTAAAAAGTTGTGAGATATTACGTGGAGCCAGCGAACGGAAGAACCATAGAAAGCTAGCTCTTTATAAATGTCTACCCAAACACGTGCCTAAAACCCGGTGTGCGCATGTTCGAACTAAACGGCTGCCTGGCATCGTTTTGACACCCCGCATAGACAATGGCACCCATTCTGTGGGGCCATTTTACGGCGCTACTTAGACTTCTATGGTTTTTCGTTCGCTGCGTCTGCGTAGAGCAAGTCAAGCATTCTTATTAATCTTTTTTGTATGTGTAATAAAATTCTGCAACTTGGGAATCACACAACTCTACTGCATTTAAATGTCCAGAGATTCAGACTGTACTTCCTAGGATTTCTGTTTCTATCTCTTTCTAATGTCTGTTCTGTTTCTAATGTCATCCCAACAGTCAAAAGGTACAGTAGAATTATTTAGGGTTTACCACTGACAGATAGTTTGTCTTCATTTAATTTTCAACTTTAACCTCATACAAATCAAGCAGTTATTTCTAAATCGGTAGACGTGGGTAACAGTATTCTGAAAATTGCTTATTTGTATGACATTAAAGTTGAAAATTAAATGAAGGCAAACTATCTGTCAGTGGTTAACTAACAGTAATCGTACTGTAACAGATATACTAGGGTGGTCCAAAATTTAAAATTTCACTGAGGCACCCTCTTATTTATATAAGTCGCGACCCCTAAATCTTATCCAAAAATAAAAATAAAAAACATATGTAATTTTCACGTATTAGAACAATATAAGAGGGTCTCAATGAAATTTCAACTTTTAGATTTTTAAGGACCACCTTAAGATATACAGTTACTTTCGTATTTATAATGTACGAAAGTACGGCTACGTATATGTATGAATAACTACCAACCTGCAATAATGACTATACTACAGCTAATCTCTATATATATCTGAAGTAAGTAAAACGAGTAAATAAATATACTAGTTTATCGCGTACATTTGACGACCTCTGTAGCCTAGTTGGTAGTGACCCTGCCTACGAAGCCGGAGGTACCGGGTTCGAATCCCGGTAAGAGCATTCATTTGTGTGATGGGCACGAATATTTGTTCCCGAGTCATGGATGTTTTCTATGTATTTAAGTATTTATTTATAGTACAAGGTTTGCTTAGTTTGGCACTAGGTCGATTAGTGTGAGATTGTTTCGAAATAATTATTAGAAATAATTAATTATTATGTAATAAATACATTCGCAAAAGTCTGTTGCTTGACCACAAGGGGAGGGCTCTAAAGGTCCGGAAGTATTTTTTACATAATATGCGCGATAAAACTCGTTTATATCGTTTAATTAAATGAGTAATAATCACAGAAAATAATGACGTAAGCTTTTGATCTACTGAGATTACGGAAATAAAATACGTTCAGTACTTTCAACATAGCTATACTTTAATATAAATAAAATAACAGTTTCAGAACACGTCTAAAATGATTCGCAGTCACCAATTTGGCTTGGTGCAGTAATGCAAGTATTATATACAAGTTTTCTTAACTACTATAAAAGCTATATAATTGTAAAATTTACTTAATCACAGTGTGAACTAACTTTAATATTCAATGGTAACCGTTTTTGTTTTGAGGTACTCGTTCAATGCGTCTTGACCTGGAACAAAATAAATCTAGGTTAGAATCTCTTGATGACAGTGTAAAGTGAAGCGCTCATAGCCTAGCGGCGCCTGCGAGTCGGAAACGATAACGCAGGTTAAGCAAAGATGGCAGCGGTCAGTCTTTGGATGGGTGACCGCCTGAGGTTTGAGTGAATATTAAATATTAATATTCTCCGAATGCGTTTTCTCATAGCTCGTACTTACTCACTGTGGTTAAAATACGAATATCTCCGTTCTGCAATTGAATTCGACTTTGTGCCTATAGAATGAAATAAAGTAGATTTAAAGACCTATTTAATGACATAACTCTCAGTGCTGTTGGTTTCAGGACCATTTTGACGCATGGTCCTTTCTGTCAAAATGACATTTTTGGCACAAACTTTTATTGCAGACTGTACTTTTCAGTATACCATCATCAACTACTCATTGAGACGATTTTAACGAGCCCAAACTTAATGGGGTTACGTCGGTTAAATACTGAATTCCCATGGCCACCTCCTGTCTCCATCATCAGATCAGCTCGATGGTATCATCATATTGAATTATCATCCAAACTATACAAATACCCAAAAGTTTCAGCTCAATCGGATAACGGCAAGTGACTGAAAAATTGATTGCAAATGTTGTCGGTCAATTTACATACTTACATAAGGTAAACGTCCGAGTGCTCGACGCTGTACTAGTATATGGCATGGGCACTTTAAGTCAAAGTGACACGGCTTAAATTCGAATGAACAAAAATCCACGTGACACCACTAGGACTGTATGTTTTACTTTGTTATTGTATTTTGGTGTTACGAATAAATTATTTCTTTCTTTCTTTCTTTCTTTCTTTCGTTCGTTCTTTTAGTTCGAATTTAACCCACCTTGCTTTGACATAGAGTGCCCATGCCTACATCACAGCGTCGAGCAATCGGACGTTTACCTTTCATCGTCAGGTCAAGTTAATATAAAGCTTGTAAAAATATAAAAGCACATTTGGCTTTGTCACAAAATGGACCCAGCTGAGAATGTTGCTAGCTTTAAAGCCAGCGCTGGTCTTCCGCTGGGTCCATTCGGTGAGAGGGTGGGCACTCTGTGGTACAGTAGTACCACAAATATAAGTTACAACGATGTACCTGCGCAGAAAGCATTTTTTGAAAACATTTTAACCAATCATAAGGCAGCGCGTTTGCGCGAGTAAAATCTTCAACGCCCATTGGCCGAAATTTTGCGCGCGACGCCGGCAGCTCCGGCGCCCGCCATTTTGTCTGGCGCCATGAGCGGGAAAGCACGAGTTGACCTGTCATATAGCGCAACAAGGTCTTTATTGAAATAGTTATACGTTCGATTTCATTCGGTACTTGTCAGCACTCGTCGGCGTGGAAGAAGATTGCCGATGTAAGTTATATTTATGTAGTATGTTTACCCAGGTCCTTCCCGAAGCCGGACTGCTTGAACCCCCCGAAGGGTGCGGCCACGTCGGTCTTGTTGTACGTGTTCACGAACACCGTGCCCGCGTCGATGCGCTCCGCGAAGTGCAGCGCGCGGGACACGTCGCTGGTGAACACGCCGCTCGCAAGACCGTACTCTGTGGCGTTCGCGCGGCGGATCACGTCGTCCAGGTTTCTGGGGGTAAGATATAGGACATGTTAACCCTGTGGACGCCAAGAACACTTAAAAGTAGAGTGTCGTCGTGCCCACGGCGCCAAGAACACGTGTAGGGTCAAGCTGCCTCGTGGTAAGCCAGTACTGTCTAGCTGGTCTAATTAGACAGACATTCAGGTGTGCTCTATGAGTAATCGTTGCAAGGATAATACAATACAAATGTAGGCTAGGAACACGGAAAAATTTAATACTAAAACTGTGTACGGTACAAAAGCTAAGCGTATTGAATCGCATCGACCTTGAATGAATGGGACAAGGATGGATGATGATCAGGAATCGGATAATCAGATAGATAAATGCCTAAAGTTGGCATATTCCCGATTGATTTACATGGATGGAATAAACTTCTTAAAATAATGTATAAAAAGAAACTTGCTATTTATTTCATGGGGAAACCGGTCTAATCCCAATAAGGTCTAGTTTTGCCTCTGGGTTGGAAGTTAGTATCTCACGAACTACCTATGCCAAATCTTGGGTTTAGGTGCCAAAGCGGACCCAGGGGTTAGGGCACAACCGGGAATAACGCTAGGAGGATGAGGATGAAGACTTGACTTACAGCGTTTTAGAAAATTCCATCCTGAAGGGGGTTAAAAAGGGGTGCAAGGTTTGTATGAGAAACGCTTTTTTTTTAGCTAGAGACTAAGAAACTTCTAGACAGATTACTTATTGGAATGAAAAAGTACTTTCAGCGTTTTGAAAAAAATCCTCCCCTACAGGGGTTAAAACGGGATTCAAGGTTGATATGGAGAGCAAAAAAATGTTATAAAATTTACTAAACGTAAAAGTAAAGAAAAATTTGTAAGTAAGAGAAGAAAAAGATTTGTAACTTCGGTCTTCCTGTATGTTAAAAGACTGCAAAACTGATTTCAGAGTTTTTGAAATTGGGATGAATTTCAAAAACTCTGAAATCAGTTTTGCAGTCTTCTAAGAGAGTTAAAAGGGGCTCGAAGTCGGTATAGATTTTTAAAGTAAAAGATTTGTAACTTCGATTTTAGACGGTTTGTTTAAAAGTAGAAGACAAAGTTAAACTTTTTTCATCCCCTAAGAACTTAAGAGAGGGTTCAAAGTTTATACAGAGAGTAAGATATTTAATTGTTTGTTTAAAGATTAGAAAATGATTTCGGCGGTTTTTTTAATACTTCCCCAAGAGTGTTGAAAGGGTGTTCGAAGGTTTTATAGAAAGCAAATCATTTTTAAAGTTAGAGATTTATAACTTCGGGTTTACACTGTTTGTTTATTTATTCGTATGGCATTAATTAATTACGGAGTCCCTTTACTTAATTATTATTATAATATAATGTATAAATTCATCACCCATTGGGTAGCGTTTGCATCAGGTGCACTCACTCAGTCTACTCCCAGAGAATTTCCAGTTCGGATAGTCCTATTTGTTTAAAAACTTGAAAACATATTACAGTGTTTATTAAAATTCATCCCCTCAAGGGGTTCAAAAATTGTATGGAGAGCAAGAAATATTTAAAGTAAGTGATTTGTAACTTCTGTTTAGACTGTTTGAAATTGATTCCATGAGGGGGTTAAAAGACATTCATCCCCTAAAGGGGTTAAAAGTAGTTGGAAGTCTGTACGGGGAACAAGACAATTTTAAAGTAAGGAACTGTACCTTCGGTTAAAGACTAGAAAACGAATTACAGTGTTTCTTAAAATTCATCATTTCATTCACAAGTAATTTTTGAAGTAAGGGAATTCTTCGGTCATACATATACTATATGGTAAACCATTTATTAGTCAAAATACATAGTCCAACTGCTAGCAGTAAATTAGTTTAGCTTAAGTTAGAACCACAACCCTTACGGAACCGAACAGCTACCAGAAATGTAGGTTAGGTTAGAACTGTGATGCTCCCAGTACCGAAAAGAAGGTAACGATTGACCTGCGGATTATTTTGTTAATTTAAAAAGTTTATTTTGGATAATCAAAATAATTTATTCTCTAACACACTTAAATAGGGACTGGGGATGGAGATGGAAAGTTCTATCTTTTAGTATAAGATAATTTTGCTTTCAAAACTATACAGGTAGCCCGGACTAACACGAGTAAAACTAGTTACTGGATGGATTCAGGCAAAAAATTCCAGTAATGTCGCTAAGTAAGACACAAAATATATTTTTCTTAAATACATTATGAAAAATATTCAATTTAAGCGGAAACGTTTGTTGATGATTCTTAAGAAATTGATATTTGTAAAAACCGGGTACAATTTAGAGTTAACAATTTAAACTAACGAAGTCATCGCACTGTTACCTTTTACGCTTTATCCCTGAACGGATTTAGATGAAATTTTCTGTACAGATAATTTGAGACCCTTGGAAGGATATAGGATAGTTTTTAACTCGGAATCATCCCTTAAGATGGTAAAAGTGTGTTTGGGACAGCGATAATTAAGCTTGAGCCTGACATAATATAATAGCAACCATTTTTCTAAGACGAAGTCGCGGGCATCAGCTAGTTAATTTATAAATCACGAGAATTAGATTAATAAAATTTAACTAAATCCGCCTTCATACAACTCAACATCAACGCTGCCGCCATAGGTAGGTTCAGGACTGCATGATTTGCACGTTTTACGTAAAGACGTCCACTGCTGGGCATAGGACTCCCCCAAAGAGTGCCACAATGACCGGTTCTGCGCCACCCGCAGGTTTAACTACCTTCAGGTATTTAACTATCCGATTCTCCGATTTAACTATACGATTATCTAAATCAATACTTATCTTTCACCAACGACCGCTTTAGCCTAGTTGGTAGTGACCCTGCCTACGAAGCAAGAGGTCCTGGGTTCGAATCCCGGTAAGGGCATTTATTTATGTGATGAGCACGAATATTTGTTCCTGAGTCATGGATGTTTTCCACGTATTTAAGTATTTATTTATCTATATAAGTATGTTTAACGTCGTCTAGTACCCATAGTACAAGCTTTGCTTAGTTTGGGACTAGGTCGATTTGTGTAAGATTGTCCCCTAATATTCATTTATTTATTTATCTTTCACCTGTGTATACAGTGGACTTTCTCAATGTACACAATCTATATGGACATATCTTATTATTATTATTATTTTTTTATTTAAAGTTCCAAATAATTTTATCGCAGAGTTTCATGTTTTATGTTGTGCTAAAGCCATTAATGGCTTATTTAAAGCTAGAGTTCGGACTAACTATTTGCCATGTAAGTACTTACATTACCTTCACACTATTATTTTACTAAACGAGATTCAAGCACATAATATATAATCAACTTATTTATTTACCTCTCTGAGGTTTAGTAAAAATATAGTGTGAGAATCGTGTAAGTTTAAACCAATATACTTTCTTTCACTTTACTGTACCTAACGCTAATTAACAATAACAGATCTATCACTAGGTTATTTTATTACAAGGCGTAATCATAGTTGTTGCTTGACATATAATACTTGTTTACATCTTTGGTTGATGTAGGGTTGGATAGGTATAAATCTTGTATGTGTTTTGGTAGGCTATTTATTAATTTTGGAAGAATGTAATGATTAGTTCTCATGCCGTAAACGTTTTTAATTTTTGGTAGTGCATATCTGTGCGTATTAGATAAACTCCTTAGCCTAATGTTACGGTGGTATTCATTTAACTTGGTAATGTATTTATATTCTTCCTTGAGTATGGAAAGTTTGACCATGTTTTGTACGGGAAGTACCTTGCAATATTGGAAAAGGTGAGAGTAGTCATTACTGTAAGTTATATTTATACTGTTCGGTATAATATTTTTTAATATTGTTTTCTGCAGATTAAATATATTGGCTAGATTGGTTTTGTACGATCGTCCATAGCTGCTGAGACCGTATCGTATAACCGAATCGGCTAATGCTAGGTATACAATTCTTAAGGTGTTGTATGGGATCCTATATTTCAGTATATTTAATCTTCCTAGAAGTGATCTAAGTTTGTTGCATACATATTCAGTGTGCGGTTGCCAGTTAAATCTATTGATCTCCAACGACACTTACTTGCTGCTAAATTTGCTGATGATCATGATAGGCCCGAAGGACTCTTCCTTGGCGATGAACATGTCGTCCGTGACGTCGGTGAAGATGGTTGGCTGGAAGAAGTAGCCGGCCCGGTCTACACGCTTCCCTCCTAGGACTAGTCGCGCACCCTCCTTTACACCGACTTCGCAGAACTGAGAATGGAATGGAAAAGGAACAATGTAACATTGGTTGACGACCTCTGTAGCCTATTTGGTAGTGACCCTGCCTACGAAGCCGGAGGTCCCGGGTACGAATCCCGGTAAGGGCATTTATTTTTGTGATGAGTATACAAAATACAAATACAAATAGTTTATTTAGCAGAAACAGATTAGCATACAAAAAAACATATCCACCAGACTCCAAACTAGGCTGAGCCTGTATCTTGGACGTCTGCGAGAGCGATAGCAATATTTGAATATTTGTTGCTGAGTCATGGATGTATTCTATGTATTTAAGTATTTATTTATATATATAAGTATGTATGATGATGATGATGTTGTGAAGGGACGCCTGGCCGGAAGCAGGCGGGCTGTCGATCGGTTTTTGCGTTCATTCAGCCCCATTCCCTAGGGTTGGAGCCTCAGGTTACTGCCCCGGCGGCGTTCCCACTTCAAACTCTTCCATTCTTCTCGTTTTCCTGCAGAACAGAAGGACATCTTTAAGGCTGACATCCCTCAATTCCCTCTCCTCTAACACATCTTTACCGAATGTATTAAACCGCGGTGCCGCGTACATAATACATTCCGCTAATACATGCTTACTAGTTTCTTCCTCCCCACAGTGTGGACAGGAAGCGTCACTGCTGATACCTATCACCTTTAAGTGTCTATTTAGAGTATTGTGACCAGTTATGATACCGGTTAGCAACCTCAGATTGTTCTTACCCAGTTTCAGCAGATACCTGGTTCTTCTGTGATCCATACCTCCTATCATCATCTTTGTCTGTCTACATCCAGATGCTTCCCTCCATTCTCTCTCTCCTTCTTGTTCTTTTAGCCTTTCTATGACCCCCTTTGTGACTTGAGCCGAGAAAGGGAGGACCGGTTCTGGGCCTATAAATTCCCTACCCGAGCCCTCCCTAGCCAGTTCATCCGCGCTCTCATTACCCGCTATCCCCTGATGTCCCGGCACCCATGCTACCGTCACACCTGGGTGTGCTCCTATCTGGTTTAGCTCCTTCTTACATTCTCTTACCAAGGCGGATGTTACCGTTGCCTTTCCTAGTGCCTTCAGTGCTGCCTGACTGTCCGTATAGATCACTACCCTTCCAGTCTGCTGCGCTGTGTCCTTTATTATCTGTGCGCACCTCATTATTGCGCACACCTCTGCTTGAAAAACGCTGGCATACCTCCCCAGTGGGATAGATACTTTCTCCCGCAGTTTGGGTATAACTATACCCGCTCCCGCCAACTTTGTTGATTCCCTTCTAGATCCATCCGTGAAGCAGACCGTCATTGGGTGTTCGACGTCTACTTTCCAGTTGTCTCTTTCTCCTATATGTATTTTATACTTTTTATCAAATATCTCCTGCCTCTTTATGAGGTCATTGTTGGCTATCAGCATCTGCAGCTTCGATAGCGCCTCCTCCTGTATCAGCGCGTGCCTTTTGTCCACGCAGCTTCCTCTCCATTCTCTACACGTCTTCATTCTGTACCATTGTTCCATGGCCCTTTTCTCCACTTCAATTCGCATTGTCTTCATGCCTAGCAGTATTTCCATGGCCTGTGTCGGGGTTGTTCTCATAGCCCCCGTCACCATCAGACATGCTAGTCTCTGCACCTTGTTTAGGTCTTTCTGATATTCTTTTATACGTGCTCTGTGCCACCAGACCACGGCTCCGTATAGTACCCTGGGTAGAATGATTGCCTTATAGATCCAGTTGATCATTTCGGGTCTCAGTCCCCATCTTCTTCCCACTGCCCTTTTACATTGGTATAGTGATGGCTTTCGCCGATTGCTCCTTGATGTGGGTTTTATATCTGAGAGTGCTGTCCAGTGTCACTCCTAGATATTTCACCTCCTTTACCATCTCCAGTTCTTTCTGTTGTATCTCTATTGGTTTCATGTTCTCCTTCTTCCTCTTGTTGGTGAATAACACCAGCTTCGTCTTAGTTGGATTTAGATCCAGACCTCTCTCTCGGCACCATCCTAACACCTCTCTGAGACCTCTGTTCATTATGTCTCTTATGATGCTAAGGACCGTTCCTCGCACTAGTAGGACTCCGTCATCAGAATAGGCCTGCATATACACGCCCCCCCTGTTGACTTTCTTCACCAGTGAGTCCAATAGTAGGCACCACATTAGGGGGGATAGACAGCCACCCTGCGGAAACCCCCTTTTTGGACTTATTCTTTTAGAGACCCCTCCCAGCTCCGCTGTTATGTCCCTGTCTTTAAGCATTCTTCCTATCCATCTCGCTACCGCTCGATCGATACCTTCCCTGTCTAGACTCCCCTCTACCGCCGCAAAGGTCGCCTTGTCAAAGGCTCCCTCCACATCGAAGAAGCAGCCTAGTGCATACTGTTTTGTATCTAATGCTCTCTCCACCCTGACCGCGAGGTTATGCAGAGCGGTCTCTGTCGACTTTCCTGCCATGTATGCATGTTGGTTCCCATGTAATGGGTCCCCTCCGCATTCCACTTTCTCTCTTATCGATTTATCTATCATTTTTTCCAAGGTCTTTAGTATGAATGACGATAAACTTATGCTCCTGAACGATTTCACTTCTTGGTATGACTTCTTCCCTGGTTTTGGTAGAAATACCACCCTCACTTGTCTCCATACTTTCGGAATATAGCCCAAAGCTATGCTCGCCCTGTATAGTCGTGCTAGGTTCTCCTTTATGTGTACATAGCCTTTCTGCATTAGCACCGGTAGTATACCGTCTGGTCCCGCTGCCTTGAAGGGAGCAAAGGATTTGATCGCCCACTCCAACATCTCCTCCTTCACCACCTTTTCTGCAGCTCCCCAGTCCGATATACCCGGCTCCGCCTCTTCTTCTGTTTCTGCTTCTTCCTCACAATCCGGAAAATGAGATCTTAGCATGGTTCCAAGGATCTCACCCGGGTCTGTGATTAGATCTCCCTCCACTTTTAGACTGCCCAGTTGGCACGTTCGCTCTCCCGCAAGCAGTTTCACTACCCGTGCCCCCTCAGTATAGCCTCGTATGTCTTCCGTAAATCTTCTCCAGCTGTTGCGGCTGGCCTTCTCTCTTTGTCGGGTGTACTCATTCCTTACCTCTCTGTATGCGTCCCAGCTTACGGAGTTATCCTTCTCTAGGGCAACCCTCATTGCTCGGCGCGTCCTCTTTCTCAACTTACTCAGCTCTTTATTCCACCATGGCTGCCCCTTCCCTGTTTGTATCAGTCTCTCGGGGCATGCCTTGTGATAGGCTGTCATGATGTTTTCTTTCAGTTTCAGTGCCCCTGTTTCCAGGTCTTCTTTCTTTTCATATCTCTCTTCCGAGTTAATATAAGTATGTATATCGTCGTCTAGTATCCATAGTACAAGGTTGGCTTAGTGTGGGACTAGGTCGATTTGTGTAAGATTGTCCCCAAATAATTATTTAAAACGAGTAAAATACCACTAAGGGCAGGGGCGGCTCAATCCGTGATTTCGCGCCGCTACAAGTACATGCCCCGGCCGGCATGTTAGCGCTGCTACGGCACGCACGCGTTCTATCGTAGCGTGTTGAATGCCATAGAAAGGGATGTCCACGTTTAGGCTGCCGATTCTCTTTCGTCCGTAAGAGGCCTGTGTTTTACATGTCAATTTGTTTATAATTATATTATGCACCTAATTTTAAAAGTTTCTTTAACAAATTAAAAATGTCAAATTAAAAATGTGTAATTTTTTATGTCAAATTATTTAATTTAAGACACTGTCTAAGTATTGACATAATAATTCACATTTATAGTTTTAGTTCCACAGAATTCTTAATATACCTACTTATCTTAAGTTGGTGTCGTGTCGTAGATAAATTATTTAAGTTTTATGAATATCTACATATTATGGTTCCCTTGATAGTCCCCAACCCACAATGGACGCATCCACGGCCTGTGCCCAATGATGCTAGTCATAACTGGGGACTACTGCCGATTCTCTCTAATCCGTGAGAGCCCTGTATGGGCTGGGCTACTGATGACATACCTCGATAAGTTTGTCCATGTGTGCCTTATGGTTCTGCGGGCCGTGGCTGGTGCCGCGGTGGAGCGGGTCCCCGATGGCGATCTTCCTCGTCTCGTCCACCACTCGTCTCAGGAACTCGTCGTGGATGCTCTCCTCGACGAACAGCCGGCCGGCGGCGATGCAGTTCTCGCCCTTGTTGAAGAACACTGAGCCCATACCCTGGAGAAAGACATAATTAATTTTGTATTAAGCAGTAACGCTGCTAACGAAATTATAAATATAATATAAAGGAAAAAATGTATGCTCCGAGCCGGATTTGAACCGGCGACCACAGGCATTCATGGCCCGTCGCTAATAAACAACTGAGCTATCGGAACAATCCGTATCGGCCACTAAATCCCTCAATCACTTCCTACAACGCCTTAGGGAGGCGTGTAGCGACATCTACCAGAAGACTTAGGCTTCTTAAGGCGTTGTAGGAAAGAACTGATAGGATAGTTTTTATCCCGGACACGCAGACGAAGTCGCGGGCGGAAGCCAGTAAACTATAATAGGAAATAGGCAAATGGAATGTTGGATGGCATACATTCCATTAAAGAGGAGAAGGCCTTTTAATATACCTCCTGCCGGTTAGACTCCCTAGGAGATATATTTATTTAGATGTGAAGGGATAATACTTACGTTTCTGACGGCCTTATCCATGTCACAGTCTTCGAACACGACTAGCGGCGACTTGCCGCCGAGCTCCAAAGACACCTTCTTCATGTTGGACGCGGCGCACGACTTCATTATGGTTTGTCCTGCAAGGGAATATAACAGTTTGAACACAAGATTAACTAGTTCAGGTTGTGACAACAATAGGGGTGCATTAACTAACAAAAATAAAAATGTCAAATCTATGATACATAATAAACTAAACTTAGCTAATAATCTTTAAAGGTTAAGATTAGATAGGACGGACGGCTCTGTTTCTAGTCTATTGTATAATACTGACCGATCTCAGTGCTGCCGGTGAAGCCTAGTTTCCTGACCAGCGGGTGGTCGGCCATGGCCTGTCCGCAGACCGCTCCGCTGCCTGGCAGGATGTTGATGACTCCGGGGGGAATGCCGGCTAGGACGGACAGCTCAGCGAATTTGAGGGCCGTTAGCGGACAGACCTGGGGAATTGTTTTATAGTTAGAAAATTTTATTACATTACGATTCTTAACACATTCAGTACCAACGGCTTCGTAGCGCTACGCTCGTTGGCGGTATAATACGAGATACCGTTTGTAGAAGAAAACGTGTACCACTCTGTACGTGTACGGATACTCGGCGTGTTAAAGCAAAAAAGAAACTACTTGATCCCTGGTGACGCTCTAAATTGCCCCCGTAATTGTCAAACTGTGACAGACGGATAGACACAATTCATCATAAACGTAAAATAAACCAATTTTTTAACGTTAAAATGTATGAATCTGTTAAGTTTTATGACGTTAGTGATCGCATAAGTGTTCCATTGGACCAATTTTGACGTAAATCACATAATAATAATGCAAACACAAGTTAATGGCGTTACGTTAACGTTACTCAAATCATTTTAAAATATCGGCTAGTACTTTTGGAGTAAGTATAAGGCTCAGCGAGGGATGAAGTAAAATCCCGAGCATGGCGTGTATTTCAAATGATCCAAACGGACTTACCCAAAGAGAATATAACCACTACGTTTTAAGAGGCGGAACTTCATACATTGTTTTAAGATTCTCTTGTGTCTACTACCAACGTAAAGAAAATATTGCCAATATATTATATTCTGTATTAGAGTATATATTAGGTCCATGTATTCTGTGTTTTGTGAGGTTGGCTGCAATGGGACTTCGTCCCCGTACATTTTTTCATTATAAGAGAGTTTCCAAAGGCTGGACTTACCGCAGCAGGTTTCATGACGACGGTGTTGCCAGCAGCTAGACACGCCGCCATTTTCCACGACAGCATCATCAGAGGGTAGTTCCACGGAGTGATGAGCGCGCACACTCCGATAGGCTCTTTCTTCGTTATGGTCAGATTTCTGGAGGAAATCATCGTTTATTTAATGTGGGACGTTACTAGATTTATTTACAGCGTGTTTAGATTATATCAGTTAGATTTGATTACATTGTTCGTTTCGAAAATCAAGTGAGTACAAATTATATATACATACATCATGTAGGAAATCTATTTATAACCGTTCGTATGGCTTGTTCCTGATCCGTCCAGAAATTTGTTGTTTTTATACGAAGTTTTGGCTTTTTTACGAAGCTAAAAGTTACAATTCTCTTAGTCTAATCTGGCAACATTGACGCTGGATCAATGTCTGTTCGGCCAGTGTTGCCCGTTTATATTTCAAAAAATACTGGGCGATAGTAATGGTTAATTTTATCTAATAAGATTAAGCCTTATCGCTGGCAATGTAACATGGTTTTATTAGAAAATAAACAGTACAATTTTTTATTTTTATTTATATAAAGTTTGTATGTAGGGGCTAATCGGAACTGCTCATCCGCTTTCAACATTCTTTCACCAGTAAATAGAGTGACAGCTTGTAATTAATTATTGGAACCTACTAAACCGGGCTATGATAATGGCTACTAAATAGATAGTCAAAGCAAAGAGGGCTGGAGTGGAACATACATTGGTGGACAGTGTGGTTGTTTACCTGTTGGGTCTAGCGTGGTTGATACTTGATGGAAATGATGGGTATAGCGGCGCCCTGTTTCACTTTTGACTAGTTCTTCCTTGTGGGGAGGGACTATAGCGAGAGTAGACAGGTACCTGTTGGGTCTAGCGTGGTTGATGGGTATAGCGACGCCCTGTTTCGCTTGTGGCTAGTTCTTCCTTGTGGGGAGGGACTATAGCGAGAGTAGACAGGTACCTGTTGGGTCTAGCGTGGTTGATGGGTATAGCGACGCCCTGTTTCGCTTGTGGCTAGTTCTTCCTTGTGGGGAGGGACTATAGCGACAGTAGATAGATACCTGTTGGGTCTAGCGTGGTTGATGGGTATAGCGGCGCCCTGTTTCGCTTGTGGCTAGTTCTTCCTTGTGGGGAGGGACTATAGCGAGAGTAGACAGGTACCTGTTGGGTCTAGCGTGGTTGATGGGTATAGCGGCGCCCTGTTTCGCTTGTGGCTAGTTCTTCCTTGTGGGGAGGGACTATAGCGAGAGTAGACAGGTACCTGTTGGGTCTAGCGTGGTTGATGGGTATAGCGGCGCCCTGTTTCGCTTGTGGCTAGTTCTTCCTTGTGGGGAGGGACTATAGCGAGAGTAGACAGGTACCTGTTGGGTCTAGCGTGGTTGATGGGTATAGCGGCGCCCTGTTTCGCTTGTGGCTAGTTCTTCCTTGTGGGGAGGGACTATAGCGAGAGTAGACAGGTACCTGTTGGGTCTAGCGTGGTTGATGGGTATAGCGGCGCCCTGTTTCGCTTGTGGCTAGTTCTTCCTTGTGGGGAGGGACTATAGCGACAGTAGATAGATACCTGTTGGGTCTAGCGTGGTTGATGGGTATAGCGGCGCCCTGTTTCGCTTGTGGCTAGTTCTTCCTTGTGGGGAGGGACTATAGCGACAGTAGATAGGTACCTGTTGGGTCTAGCGTGGTTGATGGGTATAGCGGCGCCCTGTTTCGCTTGTGGCTAGTTCTTCCTTGTGGGGAGGGACTATAGCGAGAGTAGAGAGGTACCTGTTGGGTCTAGCGTGGTTGATGGGTATAGCGGCGCCCTGTTTCGCTTGTGGCTAGTTCTTCCTTGTGGGGAGGGACTATAGCGACAGTAGATAGATACCTGTTGGGTCTAGCGTGGTTGATGGGTATAGCGGCGCCCTGTTTCGCTTGTGGCTAGTTCTTCCTTGTGGGGAGGGACTATAGCGACAGTAGATAGATACCTGTTGGGTCTAGCGTGGTTGATGGGTATAGTCGCGCCCTGGATCTTGTCGCACCATCCGGCGAAGTACCGCCAGGTCTCGATGGACATGCCGATATGTGTCTTCAGGGCCAATGTGTACACTGCTCCGGAGTCTATTGACTCGATCGTGGCTAGTTCTTCTTTGTGCTGTTCCATTAGGTCGGCTAGTCTGGAAGGGAATACGGCTGTGAGGGTTTGACAATTTACTGTCATTCAACACAAATAGAAAATCGACAACTTGAAATTATTGGTCGAATCTGAAAAACTGCAGCATGGAAAAGTGTCTAGCCTGAATTATGCTGAGATGTAATTTTGTCTTAATAGTAAAATTTACAAATTTTATACAGGTTACAGGTAGAAAGAATACGTCCATTTAAAATGACGTATACCTACTCCAGAAATAAGGTCAATCTGAAATTCGTCTTAAGTATGAAAATAATCGATATTCACATTAAATGAGAATATTAGGTAATTGAAATTAGATGTCATTCACTTTGCGCGTCGTTAAATATGTACACACTTCATACTGGACCATATTCATTCTTGATTCATTTGTAACAAGAAAATAACTTAGAAAAGTTGAACCACTCCCAACATTTTCATTTCAAAGTCCAATATTTCAAAAACGGCTGAACAGCTTTTCATGAAACATGGCTAAGAACGCTTGGGATAAAATTATCTATGACCCAAAAAATATTAAACGATAATCGGTTCATCCGTTCAATACCACAGACAGATACACAGGCACGTTAAACTTATAACACCTCTCTTTGCGTCGGGGGTTAAAAATTGGTTTTAACTAAAAATCAAAGCAGAAAGCATCAATAAACTTGCTAACCGTTTATAAGAAAAAAGACCGGGTTGCACTCCGGGAGTGCCGGCAGAAGTGAAAACTCAATGACATTGTAACAGTTTTTTGATCAGGTCACGTGACCGTAAGATGTCATGCTCGAATCACACGTCTCACGAATCTTACGGTCACGTGACCTGTGGCGGGTTTAACATTTTTTCCCCATCCCAAAAAGTGCACAGCGCCGCTAAAGAAGTTTTGACTTCAAAAACACAAAAGACTTACTTAAAGAGCATCTTGCCGCGTTCCCTCGCGCTGATCCTGCCCCACTCGCCGTCCTCGAAGGCGCGCGCGGCCGCCGACACCGCGCGATCCACGTCCCCGGCACTCGCGCTCTGCACTTCACATATCACACACTCGTCCGCGGGGTTCACCAGCGTCAAACGCTTCCCACTGTCACAGTCCACGAACGCCCCGTTTATAAACAATTGCGTTGGGAATTTAATCTTCATTTTGTTGACATCTAGCTCCACGCCCTGGTAAGTGACCGCTTTTGCCGATGAGCCGCCTCGACCCTTAGCGACGGCCATGTTGTAGAAGTCTTCGAAGGTGGTGTTCATATATATGTCCTCGTTCTGGAGTTCTATTTTGGCTAAGTCTTTTACCTCTTCTACTAGTCTTACTACGTCCATGGATCCTGGAATAAAGATTGATTTTTATCTGATGTTTTGTAATACAGTCGAGTTCTCCAATATCTACACAGACAACTTAAGGGGCTCCCATACGCCAATGACCTTCGATCTGAATCCCTTAGTTTTCTAATGTTTTTTGTAGCTTATTATATTAACAACAACGGCTTTAAGCAATATAGTATCCCATATTTACTTCAAACTTCATTGTTGTCGAGATATTTGACATCAAAGTTGAACAGTTTTAGGTCAAAAAACTGGTTTTCTGGCCATAACTTTTGTGTTAATTGGTTTAAAATGAAAACCCTGGACCAGTTTTTAGAGACATCACAGACGAACCCAAATGATTTCGTATATTATGTTAGATCTTTCACGGCAATAGAGATACGAAATAAATGTTTTTTTAGACAATGTTTAAAAAAATCATACAAAATGAAGTATTCATTTGTTTCAAAATCCGGAGGACCAAAATGGTGATCAAAGATTGAAGAACCGATAGCCGTTTGATTTATAATTCTATCTGGAGTGCAAAAGAAGAAGATACGATTCAAAACTTGTCAAAAATCGATGGAAACCTCGGGTAGCCCCTTAACACAGAGACTTTATTGTTACTGACATAAGACACATGTGTAGATATTTTTGAAAGGTTTTCTCTAAATATAACCCCTTGGCAGTGTGTCCTTAAATGCACACATATTTAATGTCCCCCATGTGGTGTCGGGTTAGAATTTCACCACCCCCTTTGGTGTCCCGTGGGTGTCGCAAAAGCCGACTAAGGGAGCAGGGTTGAAATGCGTTATGAGTGATGGGCTAGCAACCTATAACTGCGATCTTTTATATTTATGTTAAAAGTCGCACTGAAACATAAGTTTCATGTGCTCTGCCTACCCATTTTGGGAATAAAGGCGTGAAGTCTACGTATGTATATTTAATGTGATTTTTTTTGTGCACTTTACAGCACGACCGAGGCTTGAACGCACATTTTTCCAAGTTTAACTTTATGTTTCTTTTATTTCGCGACAGCCAAAAGAACACCACGAAGTCACTTCGAGAGCTACGATACCACAGACTGACACACAGATACACATATTGAAGTTATAACACGCCTCGTTTTCATTAAGGTGGTTCGATCACCATACAAAACGTCTTTTGACATTCGCATGCTAACGGCGTGATATTTTAAGAAACTTATTTAACAATTTTTCATAAATTGGCTTTCCATTTGCGCGAAATTACCCATTTCCTAGAATAAACCTTGTATAAAGTAGAATAATTTGAGAATTATCGTTTTCCCAAAGTATCACGTGACCAACGAATTTCTCAAATTATTCCAATTTATACAAGTTTATTCTAAGAAGGGGGTAATTTCGCGCAAATGGAAAGCCAATTTATGAAAGTGTGTTACATAAGTTTCTTAAAATATCACGGCTTTAGCCTGCGAATGTCAAAAGACATTTTGTATGGTCGAACCACCTTTAGGGTTAAAAATAACACTATTAAATCATGGAAAACTCATTATACATATGTATAAGTTGTATATATGCTAACCGGCTCCAGAGTCGAAGAAGTCCGTATCATCGTCAATGTCTATCCTAAGTATGGCCTTCCACACGTCGCGCACGCTCGCCACGAACTGTTTCTCTTCGGCCGTCAGCTCGAGCGCGACCTTGCTGTCGCCGGCCTTGAAGAACTTGGACGCGTTTATCATCTTGCCGTTCACCTTTAGACGCTGGATGTTGAGCTGGAAGGCGGAGAGGGGGTTAACACATTCACTGCCAACAATTTCGTAGCGAATTTAAACTTTCGTGACACATGTTGAAATAATACTAATAATTACACGGTTCAACTCAAGTATTCAATGTCACTACGGGCGACATGTTTCGAACTCTTCGGGAGTTCTTCTTCAGGATGAGTGTTTTCGCGGCGGTGTCGCTTGAATCACTGGCCACGCCCGTTCCGAACGCCGAGCGGCGCGTGACGCACACACCCCGCGCCGACAGGGCGGTGATTCAAGCGACACCACCGCGAAAACACTCATCCTGAAGAACAACTCCCGAATAGTTCGAAACATGTCGCCCGTAGTGACATGTTTCGAACATACGTGAGTTGAACCGTGTTATTATTAGTATTCATTTCGTAGCGCTACGCTAACAGCCGATAACATGCAAATAACCGTATATAGAGGCAAGCATCTATTTTATGTTGTGATTCCACGTCGGTTGAACACAAGCGTACGGCCCGCTTCGTTCGGGGGTCCCAGCATGTATTTTTCTTTCATACCTTTCTTTCGGCCCTTACCCTCGTCACTCGCCTTTTCTTTATTCATACTTTCACGCATTCCATCCACCTTTTTCTTGGTTTACCTCTTTTTAGGGTTCCGTAGCCAAATGGCAAAATACGGAACCCTTATGGATTCGTCATGTCTGTCTGTCTGTCTGTCCGTCCGTATCTCACAGGCATTTTACTCGAAAACTATAAAGTGTATTTGAATAAAATTTTGAGGATAGGTGTATTTTGTTAGCAGCTACCTAGTTTTGTAATTAAATTCCTAAAAAATTTTTTTTAGGGTTGCGCTTCATGCTTAATACTTCATGCTGAAAAAAAAGTCAAGAATTTCATTGCAAGCCCACGTGTGGCACATCAATCGATAGGCCTTTCAAAATAAATATAAGGTTTCTCAGCATTTTTTTTGATTAAGTGAATAGAGTCGGAGATAATCGCCCCGTAAGTCACTAAAATTGTGTCCCCCCCCTCTAATTTTTGAACCGTGTATTTTAATATGAAAAAAATCATGGACATTAGGGCTTATTAAATTCTTTCAGTGAAAATTGTTTTGAACAAGATCGGTTCAAAGGTTTTCGTGATATTTCTAAAAAACTGCCTTCCTTAAAGAAAAGGACGTAAGTGCCATGAGATTTCAGTAACGATACGACCTTTTTAATAGGCACGGAACCCTTCGTTGTGCGTGGTCCGACACGCACTTGGCCGGTTTTTTATTCACACTTTCGCGCATTCCATCCACCTTTTTCTTGGTCGACCTCTTCTTTTACAACACATCCTAGTCACCACCAATGTCTAGTCCTCATCGATTTCGATGACGGCTACCCAAACATAATCATGGATCAGCCAGCCTTATGACAGTTATGACCTCTGATATGGCTGGTTAGACCAAACATGCTCTTACAAACTCAATAAATAATATTCAAACCCCGGATGACGGGAGCAAAAATGCGTTGACAGCTTTATAGTGCGAGGACACACATTTTATATCATATAAATCGATGTCGATAAAAAGCACGATATACCTACTGGACTACCGCTATGATATGCAGAAGTATTAATTATTGTTGAAAATAAAATTAAAACGAAATGTTTGTATTTTTTCAGTATTTTGTATAGTTTTCGTAATATACAATTATCATTTTTTCTAAATTTTCTGATTTTAAACTCCTTCGCCTTGGCGATAAAATCCATTTCATCCAACTAAAGGACCGTTCTAAATCTACTGTAGTAATCGGAGCAAAATTAAATAATTCATAGTGGATATGGATTTCTTCTGTACAACGTACTTCCACTTCTTTACCAGATATCAAATTATTTAAGATGTTTAAAGTTAAAAAGCCAACGTTTTTCTTCAACACATCCTGATACTTGTTGTGAATAACTTTACCTTGAGGATTCAATTATTTGTTCGTATAGATGTCGATAGAATAGTCGATATTTAACTAAGCACTAGTGACAAGTGCATTTTTGCTGCCGTGGTCCGGGGTTTGATAATATTGCATGGGTGACAGAGACCTAGTAAAGTGACCTCCCCATGCTTCTAGTGCCATGGATTATCACCTCACCATATCTTTCACCACTCTACAGTATCATCATCACCATAGCAGCCGAAAGACGTCCACTGCTGGACATAGGCCTCCCCCAAAGAGTGCCAAAGCGACCGGTCCTGCGCCACCCGCATCCAGCGGACTCCCGCAACCTTTACCAGGTCATCGGTCGGTCGGGAGCCTACCCACGCCGCGCCTTCCGGTACGTGGTCGCCACTCGAGAACCTTTCCGCCCCAACGGCCACCGGTTCTACGTGCTACACGTGCGTGGTTCTACGGTATACGAGGTGAAATTTGATTCGTGATACAAAATAGCATAATGTGAATCCATGATTCTGAGCCATTTTTACGTGCCAAGTGTATGATATAGTTTGACCTTTTTTGGCATAACACAGAGATGGTCTATGGTGCCAACGAAACCGGCCGACTGACGAAAATGTATGAACGGCAGTTTTTTTGGCATAATACAAAGTTGATCTCATAGTAAACTCGAATTAAATTTCGTCCTGTATAGTATGAAGCAAAATGATTACAGAACTAAACAATAATTTATATCAAACTTCATTTTAGAAGAAAGTGTCTCGACAACAAACGGGACGATAGTTACATTTTAACATGGTTTGAAAAGCAGAGATGTCTCGAGCGCTATAGGCACATTGAAGTGCCGTAGGTTCATGGTCTTCTCTTCCTCTCACTGAGCATACGCGTGAGCGAGATGGAAGTGCGTGCTTGGAAGCGCGGATATCATGTTTTTTAATTATTTTTTTTCGCCGTTTAAATAAATAAAAAAGTAATGACCGAGTTCTCTCAAACATGATATTGCCGATTTTTAGAAGCAATTTTAATATTTTTAGCTTTTGTGCTTAATTTGTTACGAATATTTTAAGTGTATTTTAGACCTATGTTCGTGTTTTTTTTCTATCGAGCGAAAATTGCTTAATCATGTTTCGAATCACTGATCTCGCTGCAGAAAAGCCTCAAGATCTACTATTCGTATTTTTTTGAAACCAATATATTATAAACAGACGCATTATATTGTTTCAAAAAGTCTGGTCGCTTAACTTCGCTGAACCTACGGCGCCTTAGACCCCTCACGCACTAAGCGGCCAGCCGCGTGATGCTTGCCGTGCGGTTGGACAAATCATATGAAACCGCAAACGCAAAACCTCTACGCACTAAGGCCACAGTCTCCTATAAATCACGCCGTACGCTGCGTCACAACGCTTACTATGGAGATGTACTGATGTGGCCGCAACCACACGCAGCTAGTCGCTTAGTGCATACTAGGGTTTCAGGTCTACAATAAGTGTTAACTGACCTTGACTCCATCATCGGCAGTGATAAGCAGTCCCCCCTCATGCACCACGGCGGGAGTGTTCAACCCTGGTATAACCAGGTCGTCCCCGGCCGCGTGTCCTCCACGCCACAGCCCGGAGCCGAACAGCCTCAGCTCCACCGTGCCCTCGCTGCGGGACACCAGCCCCGCGCGGGTCTGCGGCTGGATGAAGGTGGCGGCGCCGGGCGAGGAGTCCAGGCCGCGGATGAAGTTGTGCAGCGCCACGCCGCCCTTGGACCAGTCGATCTAGGAAAACCACATCACTACATCAACAACGCTAACAAGTGTGTGTGTATAGCAAAAAGGTGTTTAGCACGCCTCTGTGGAAAAAATATCGATCTCTACAATAGGCATGCGGCCTCATGTTCAAATTGTCGTAGTGATGCTAAATGCATAGTAAACCATCAAATTATCGTAATAAAGTATAAATTATAAAATGTAATTAAAATCATAAAAAGATATGAACCTTGAAAGTTTAGAAAATTATGCATTTTTTTTATTGTCCAAAAGTAAAAAAGCTGCCAATAGAATCCTTACGCTTCTATAGAAACAAAATTGTATGACAACTATGTACTTAAACGCAGTATTTCGCGACCGAAACAACAATTTACCGGATTTTCCATACAACGATACAACTACTTTGGAGCTAGGAGCACTGCTGTTAGGTACCTTGGCGTTATCTTCGATGAAAAACTCACTTTCCAGCAGCATATATTAATTACGGCAAACCGTGTTCGCAAACTAATATATATCTTTAAAAGTCTACACAATTCAGCTGACAAACGATTATTAAAAACCGTCTATCTTTCCATATGTCATACTGTCATTACATATTGTATCACCACTTGGGGCGGAGCTGCAAAAACATATAAACTTCTCCTGGAAAGAGCACAAAGAGCGGTACTTAAAGTTATCCTAAGGGAACGTCGCCGCTTCCCGACTCTGCTGGTCTATAAGATCATGGATGTACTTAATGTCCGTGGGAGTTTTATTATGCGTGTGGTATTGAAATGTCACTCAAAGGTTATTAATTCTGTCGAATATACAGAACTATCGCAAAAACGTAATTTCAGAATTCCTGTTTCCTCTACAAATTCAGTTTTTGCCCAAAGGTTTGGCTCGTTTCTCCATCCATTCATATATAATAAAATATGTACAAAATTTCCTTTGCAAGACTACTCAACGAGGGAAGTAAAACTTAAGGTGCAATCATGGCTCAATTCACTTCCTTATGAGGACATAGAGAAGATTCTGGAAATAGTCAAGTAAAACATACACACACAAACACTTTACAAACACTCATACATGTTTTTCTTCATTTAAACTGATATTGATAATATTTAATATACTATCCAATTTAATAAAATTTAATAATATGCGGTCTCCTGCGATACAGGCAAAGCCTAGTGCAGGGACTGGTACTTGTACGTGTAAACTATTTTTTGCTGAATAAATGTCTTATGTCTTATGTCTTACTTTGTACAAGTGACGTCATGCGTGGGTACGTCATCAGTATGAAGCGTTTTCCGCTGCCGCCAGCGACGTCAATCTTTGTCTCAAATTATTGGGTATTTATGTTCTTTAATTGTAGTTGCTCCCATACAAACATTTGTTCCTCTCCAAAAACTGGTTCGAATGGCATCGTAAATAAATCTTAGTCCGCATCCCTATTAAGTTGCATACTATGGAGTAACACGAGTAGATCATCACTACATAGTATAAAACAAAGTCGCTTCCCGCTGTCTGTCCCTATGTATGCTTAGATCTTTAAAACTACGCACCGGATTTTGATGCGGTTTTTTTAAATTGATAGAGTGATTCAAGGGGAAGGTATATATGTATAATATAGTACCCGTGCGAAGCCGGGCGGGTCGCTAGTAAGTAATAACTTAGAAAAGTTGAAAAACCCCCGACATTTTCATTTCAAAGTCTAATGTCTAATAAACGACTGAACAGATTTTCATGAAACATGGCTAAGAACAGTAGGGATAAAATTATCTATGACACAAAAAACGCGTTCAAATCGGTCCATCCGTTTGGGAGGTACGATACCACAGACAGATACACAGACAGACACGTTAAACTTATAATCTCCTCTGTTGAATAAAAACATGCTTTAACTAGTAAAAAGACGTTTATTAAATAGAAATAAACTACATTTTAGAGCAGCACAGCTGCCATGATCAAAGATCGGAATAAGAGGGTGAAAAGTAACAGTGTTGCTAGTTACATAAAATAAATGCGTTTTGATACATGCAAATTAGCCTACTTTTACACAGATATTTCTCTGTGATATTAATCTTATTTATTTATACTAACATTTTTAAATCTATTTTATTTATTTTAATTATTATTTTTACATTTATGTTCATGTATTGAACATCCTCTCTTTGCATCGGGGATTAAAGATAAGTTTCTGTCAAAAATGTCATTTTTGATACAAGCTTCTATTGCCGGCTGTACTTTTAATCAACTACTCATTGACACGATTCTAACGAGCCCAAACTCGAGGTTACGTCGGTTAATTGCTGAATTTCCATGGCCACCTTCTGTCTCCATCATCCAATCAAGTCGATGGTACAATACATTATTTATACTAAACGGGCCTTAATCGCGTATAATAATATAACTTACTTTTATTTACCTCACTCAGGTCTCCCGACGTTTCGGATGTGTTGCAACATCCATGGTCACGGGACAACTGGCTTGAGCGGGTATCAACATCTTCTTGCTGCGCGGGTTTTCCGAACTACCCGCATTTGGTCTTTATTAACCACTTGTACACTAGGGTTGTCACCCGGCCGACACACAACACTAATAATATCCGGTGATATAACGGACGATGTTTTTTGTAAGTTAATTATACACGCTTAAGTCCCGTTTAGTATAAATAATGTGTGAGAATCGTGATGGTACAATAATATTGAATTATCATCTAAACTATACCTTTACCCATAATTTCAGCTCAATCGGTTGAAGATATATTATCTGCTTCAAAATTCAGTTGCAAGACTCCACCCGGACAAAATTAAATTTATATAACAAAAAAAATATATATAAATATAGTGGTTCAGGCATGCGGCAGTCGTGGGTTCGAATCCCGGTTCGTACCAATGAGTTTCTCGGAACTTATATACGGAATATTTGCTGTAAGCTTGAAAACTTGATGATGAAACCGGTCTAATCCCAATAAGGTCTACTTTTCCATCTGGGTTGGAAGGTCAGATGGCAGTCGCTTTCGTAAAAATAGTGCCTATGCCAGATGAGTGAATGTGGAAATATGAAGACTTAGTGACCGATACGTGACGTACTTGTAAATTAAGTCTAAATATTACGTCTATCCATTTGTCGCCGAGATAAGCGGCGCGGCGCCTAGGTAAACGCCCGGCCTTCTGTCGTAACACGAGGTCAATATATGCTGCTAGGTAATCAGGATCACGCTTGTTTTCAAAACGAAACGCCGTTATACTGTGTTTATACTTATTCATTGTTATGCCTACTTTATGCAGTCTGCCTACCCACTTTAATTTCAGTCTTATTGAAATACATATAAGGACGTGTTTTGTGTGTTAATGCAAATTCAGCTGACTTGAGTTGTAAATATGAGTTTATCGTGGGGTTATCTTGCCGCGTGGTACGCGTGGGAGTGTTGAATAATAGGTAATTTACAAGATGATATCTTTAGAAATAGAGTCTAGATATCCAATATAATAAGGAAAACAATATTTAGTTAATTATGCAGGATAAATATTTAATTGTTAGTAAATATAAAATAAAATGACGACTGCTTTAGCCTAGTTGGTAGTGACCCTGCCTACGAAGCAAGAGGTCCTGGGTTCGAAACCCGGTAAGGGCATTTATTTGTGTGATGAGCACGAATATTTGTTCTTGGGTCATGGATGTTTTCCATGTATTTAAGTATTTATTTATATATATAAGTATGTTTATCGTCGTCTAGTACCCATAGTACAAGCTTTGCTTAGTTTGGGACTAGGTCGGTTTGTGTAAGATTGTCCCCTAATATTTATTTATTTAATGTGTTTTATGTTTTTTTATGTGCCACTAGTGGAACTTAAAGGCAGAAAATTTGGGACAGGTAGCTGTCAGCGGGTCTGGATGGCAATGCTCACCCTTTGAGCATTTACTTGATTTTAATATTTTTCAGCTAGAGCGAATTTGTATGCATTCCATTATTTTCTTAAGTAAGCAATTAAAGCGAAATAGACGAGTAAGTGAGAGTCGAACCGCAGATGAGGCCCTCATAATACTACATAGTTGCGAGTTGGAAACAAGGACTTTTACAGGTATTCATAAAAGCTAAAATATCTTCAGCAATTCGTGTAATTATTTCGGTATTTCAAAATTGTATTTAGGTCGATCAGGGATCGGATAGATAAATGCCTGCACTTTGGCGGCGGCGTTGATGTTGAGTTGTATGGAGGCGGATAGGGAGATACCGCAATTAAATAGCGGTTTCTTTATATGAAAAGATCACCGGTATACCGGTCCCTGGTTTGAAGTCATTAAGGATGCCACCAAACACCAAAATGGAACATGAACAAACTTAATGTATGAGTACTTGAGATTATTCGAGTTGGCTATTCAAAAAGCAACCGTCCTAAATTAAAAAAAAAAACAAAATATAAGTCAAAATGTCTATCTATAGACTCAAAATAGTATGAGTACATTATTCATAATAGAATTAACTAATCAGAGTTTACATGTCAAATACAATAAGAGAAAGAAAATACAATCTTATTTCTTAGAGATGTATAAGGTCTCTAAGTGTCAAAATTAAAATAATTATATTTAACACTTTCGCAACCGGACTAAAAATGGAACAATTCACCAGAAACCGACAGAATTCGCTAGGCGTGTAAGTTCATACTACTGCCCGCCTAGCGGGCTCAGCCGGCATCTGAGCAAACATTACGAGTGCCCGCTAGGCGGGTTCTTGGTTGCGAACGTGTTAAATCTCATAGGTACCCACAGAGATGTATAAGGTATATATGTGACAAAAACGAATTCATAAAATAATACAATCAAGTGAAGACAGAGTGAAATCTCTCATATCAATTCCGCAGAACAGTGGAATGAAGTTATGCTTATCGTCCTTGCAAACATGAACTGACCGGACTCCACAAATAGCACCCGTTCACGAGCATGACGCGTATCTCAGCCATCGCCTCCCTCGACCATATGTTAGGGAAGGTGGCGACCCGATCAACGACGCCGCCGTAAGCAAAATCCTTTTTTACTCGACGACTGTAATCTTTAAATAGGAACCTCGCAAACCATAACGCAATTGAATACTTTTATTCTGATGCAAAAGTTTATGCTCTATGGACAATCGATATAATAATTATTCAATTGTATGCCGAACTAAAATGAATTTTGACCAATCACGAGGCTCGATTTACAGAAAGACATCAACGCGTTTTAAAAAAAGCGGCTGGCTGCACTTCGTTTCAGCAGGATGATTTTCAATCTATACCAAGTTTATTTAATAAATAATAATTTCCGTTAACTCGTAGAAAAAGTATTGTATACAATATTTATATAATTAGCTTTTTAACTCTCGTACCTTAATTAGGCCACTCAGCAAGCTTAGTGGCCTAAACGTGGTACTCGACTGAAAAAGGATACATTATAAAACAATTGCACAAAATACTTTAGGCAAGCATGACATAAAGTAAGAAGATTTGAATTCCAATGACAGTGTTATAAAAAGCCGACCACAATTTCAACCATAACATACCTGATGTGTTTCTGCCTTGAACAGTGCCGGGTCGTAAGTGGCGCCCTGTTCCGTTTGTGGTACTTTGGGTGCCATAACATACCTGATGTGTTTCTGCCTTGAACAGTGCCGGGTCGTAAGTGGCGCCCTGTTCCGTTTGTGGTACTTTGGGTGCCATAACATACCTGATGTGTTTCTGCCTTGAACAGTGCCGGGTCGTAAGTGGCGCCCTGTTCCGTTTGTGGTACTTTGGGTGCCATAACATACCTGATGTGTTTCTGCCTTGAACAGTGCCGGGTCGTAAGTGGCGCCCTGAACCGTTTGTGGTACTTTTGGTGCCGTGCCATTCGCCACCATGTTCACTGACTCCGCCAGCGCCTTAATACCTGGAACCGTAAGGATACAGTACTTTAGTACTATGGTCATCGTGTTAATGTATACACGACTGTATTGCCTTAACATTAAGGTCATGTATACATATTTTTGTAACTTTGGCCGTATCGATGTCTTTGTCGCCTGTACGATCGTCATCTGTAATTTTTGAGACAAGCTTGTATTGTCAACTGTACATGGTGAGGTAGGGCACAGCGAAATGTCATCCCGCTCGAATGTGGAGCAGCCCAACTAGGGAAGTACCTCCGCCTTGCAGAAGACCACAGCCATAATAACACTACTACTTGCTCTGTAGTATCAAGGGTCGGCAACGGCCATGTGTGTCCGCTTACCATCAGGCTGTCCGTACGCTTGTTTGCCACCGTCGTTGTATAAAAAAAAAGCAGTGGACGTCTTTCGGCTGATATTATGATGATGATAAAGTCAAGGCACTGACCCTTTTCACGAAACAAATTATTTAATTAAATATTTTTTTTTCGTGTTATTTTTAACGAGGAAGTTACCCCGATCATTTTATAAACGATATGATACAGAGAAAGAATATAATGGAAAAATAAACCATCTTCGTCTGTAGCCCCCGACAGGATTCGAACCTGCGACCTTTCTTCTATTAACGCTAGACTGCTCTACCAACTGAGCTACGAGAACAGTGACGCAAGTTGTATATTTTTCCACTATATTCCCGCTAAGACTAGCCGCCGCTAGTGTTAAAGGCACTGACCTTCAGGATACAAGTATTTGTTGTATATAGTGTCGACGGTGTCGTCTATAGTGACGGGGAAGGATTTCTGCAGCAGTATAGGCCCCGTGTCCAGCCCGTCGTCCGCCCAGAAGATGGACAGGCCGCAGGTGGTGTCGCCCTCGATCAGCGTCCTGCAACAACATCATCATCATCATCCTTCTCGAGTTTCCCTGGACTCCCCTATCTGACGCCAAAAAAACTTTAGCCCAGCAGATTGTGACAATGTGTAGGGGGTTTAGGGAGTTAAGAGAAGTACTCACGCCTCAAGTCTTATTGTAGTCCAAACACCAGTGCACTGTACACTCCTTTCACTCGCGTTTCGGCTTAGAGTATCGGTAGCCACTCGCGACACGGAGGGTGACTAGATTTCACCCTTTTGAATCCTTTCGGGTATTTTCGAAAGCGGGCACGCGCGACGTGTGCCCGCGCCGAGCGTAGATAGCGGCGAGTTAGGATTTGGGAAATGGGAGGGTAGTTAGCACATTGTCACAAGATCAAACGGCGCAAATGGAACTGGATTGGCCACACTCCGCAGGGACCTTGATCATATATTGGGACTGGAATCCTCAAGGCAAGCGCAAACAAGGCCGTCCTAAGCAGACCTGGCGGCGGACGATCATTGCAGAAGCGAAAGCCATATAACTTACTTAGAAAAGTTGAGATCCCTCGACATTTTCTGTTCAAAGTCCAATATCTCAAAAACGGCAGAACAGATTTTCATGAATTATGGCTAAGGACACTCGGGATAAAATTATCTATGACAAAATAAAAACTAAACGAAAATCGCTTCATCCGTTTGGGAGCTACGATACCACAGACAGATACGTTAAACTTATAACACCCCTCTCTTTGCGTCGGGGGTTAAAAAGACCTGGAGCGACATGAAGCGTGAAGCTCAAGACCGATCGGGTTGGCGACGCATTGTGTCCACATCTCCATCCAGGGGACTTGGGAACTTAAGTCAAGATAGGGGAAGTACGGCGGAGAAGATTTAAAATGACATTATTATCTTCCTGGGTATTTCAGAAAAAGCATGAGAGTAGACTGAATGCAGTTGAAATGAGAGCGTTAAGAAGTATGTGTGGAGCTCGTTTGAGTGATAGAATAAAAAATAGTATAATAAGAGAAAAATGTGGAATAGAAGACGATGTAGTGACTAGGATTGACCAAGGTATGCTTCGGTGGTTTGGGCATGTTGAGAGGATGTGTGAAAGTAGACTGACTAAGAGGATTTACGTCCAGGAGATGGATGGAAGGGTCGGTAGGGGGCGGCCTAGGCGAGGGTATCATGACCAAATTTCAGCGATACTGTTAAAAGGCCAGGTCAGGAGTACCCGCAACCGACGAGCGTGTATGAGAAGATGTATGGATGTCATCGAAGCGAAAGAAGTATGTAAGGACCGTAGTATTTGGCGTTCCTTAGTCTCTGCCTACCCCAATGGGATACGGGCGTGAGTATATGTATGTATGTATGTATCTTCCTAGCGTCTTCATAGTTGTACAGTCAGCATCAAAAGTAGCTACGCAAACGAAGACGTCAAAAGTCTTTATTAAAAGGGAATAAGAACTTTTGACGTCTTCGATTGCGTAAGTTACTTTTGATGCTAGTACCCTAGAGGCCGGGGTTCGGCACCTGAACCCAAGATGCAAGGCACTACTTTTACGAGGCTGCCTCTGACCTTCTATCGTAGGGGAAAACTAGACCTTGTTGAAATGATATTTAAGTTTTTTTTTATTAAGACTTAGTGGTTACTTAAGTTCACTACAGAATAAAATAAGACAATATGATTAAGACCTGGCTCAAGGCTAAATATTACGTCTTGTCTAAGTATAAAAAGTTGTACGAAAATATTCACATGTTAGAAGTGGTGAACACTTTTAGACTCACTGTCCTAGGTAATAAGACTGAATACATCAGGCAGTGATCAGCCACGTGAGCGGTTCGTGAATAGTAGAATAATGGCTGTTTTGCGACCGATATTGAATATTCATAAGATGTCGTCGAAAGTATAAGTAATTTTACTTTTTGGAATGCAAGTATATTACTACTATATTGGTACCGAACATGAACCTGCACATTTGCCATAGTTATTCTAGTGAATGTTAAGGAGGATATTCCGCAGTGTCTCAAGAAGAGTCTTTGACCAGTGTGTGCGTTGCCAGTGATGACATATGGCACCGAAACTTGGTCGCTTACTATGTGCCTCATAAGAAGGCTCAAAGTCAACTGGAAGGGTAATGGAGAGGGCTATGCTGGGAGTTTCTCTGCGTGATCGCATCAGAAATGAGGCTGTCCGCAACAGAACCAAGGTAACCGAATCGCTAAACTTAAGTGGCAGTGGGCGGGGTACCTTGCACGTAGAACCGATGGCCGTTGGGGCGTAAAGGTTCTCGAGTGGCGACCACGTGCCGGATGACGCAGCATGGGTAGACCCCCGACAAGGTAGACTGGTGACCTGGTAATGGTCGCGGGATTCCGCTGGATGCGGGTGGCGCAGGACCGGTCATTGTGGCACTCTTTGGGGGAGACCCATGTCCAGCAGTGGACGTCTTTCGGCTGAAGGAGGATCGAGTAACAAACGAGAGGGTAAAAAGCATCACGCGTTTACCTAGCATTGCTGCCGTTTTGAAACAAGGAGCCTAGGGCACGTGCAAAGGATAGAGCCTCCTCGTTTGAACACTCTCCTGAGCGAAATAGCGCACTAAACGACCGACCGGTGGTGTTGCCTTTACAAGAGTGAGACGTGGACGCTGACGGAAAAGGATAGAAGCCTTCGAAATGAGTTGTTGGCGGAGGGTGGTAAGAATAAGCTGGACAGAAAGGAAGGCAATCGAAGAGGTTTTTACGATGGTAAAAGAGAGCCGACGCTTGTAAAAACAATACAAAATAGAAGAGGCAAAATGATCGGACACATTAGCGCATGCAAGCTTCTTTTTAAATATTTTGAAGGGCAAGATCGAATGATAGAGAGGCCCAGGCATACACCAGTCAAATAAAAGAGAAAGTTGCTGTCGAGTTGTACTATGACGTCAAGAGGCTGGCAGACAACAATCTGTGGCGGTTACTCCACCGACAAGAGCCTAGCTCTTAAATAATGATGACGATGAAACGACCGCTCGGATCGGCTGTTGCGATTTAGAGCGGTTACACACGGCGACTGTTCGCGGCGCTACTGGCGTCATTATCGTCCTCCTAGCGTTACTCCCGGTTGTGCCCTAAAGGAGCCCGGGGTCCGCTTTGACACCTAATCCCACTAGTTTTACGAAAGCGCCTGCCATCTGACCTTCCAGCCCAGAGGGAAAACAAAACCTTATTGGGATTAAGCTGCGTACGAATTTGAGCGCCTCAGCCTGAGGCATGCTCGCCCCGAGCGGCGAGCTGCTCGCGAGCCAATTTGGTGCACGTAAACATGCGCGGGCGAGGCAGCGTGCCGCCATTGTGCGTCATTCAAAATGGCGTCGTACACGATGACAGTTTATCGTAATTCACCGAATTATTATAAAAGAGAAGAGGAAAACGCCTTGGTGGTGGATGAAACAGTTGTACAAAAGTCGTAATTCATGTGGTGCACATTTACTTTACCAAATTACATCGTTCTGTCCGCGGCACGCTCGGATAAGACGTCCAATTTACGCGAGGCACGCACACTGAGGCGCCTTTGAGCACGGACAAAAGACCGACTCTAGGCGGGTCGCCCCGCGCCGCTCGCGCATAGCGCGTGAGCGCGTACGAATTAGAGCAAAATAGGTGAGCCGTGCGTGCCTCAACCCGAGGCTGCTCTAATTCGTACGCACCTTTAGACCGGTATCCTCACGATGTTTTCCATCACGGAAAAGCTAACGGTAAATATGCCACACTTACATAAGTTCCGAAAAACTCATTGGTACGGGCCGGGATTCGAACCCACGACCGCCGCTTGACAGCCGTACGCCTGAACCAGTAGACTGCCGTAGCTTCAGTGTCGCGCGACAGCATCGCTGCAAAATGTCGCCGAGTGTAACCGCTCTTAAGGACAGTGCTGAACGTGTCATGGTCTTTAGAATCGACCCCACAACTTGGGAAGATTTGACCTGAGCAGTGATAGGGCTTACCAGTTGATGGAGGAAGCTCCCCTATGACGCGGTAGTATGCTGGGGTGGTAGCAGATGCTCTGGTACTTTGGGTAGTTGATCACCTCCATAGGGATGAATTGGGTGCAAAACGGGAGTACATTGATGTCCGCTTTTACCTGAAATAGAGATTTAATCGTTGTAGATATTGTTCTCATCAATATAGTGACGTTATAAATGAGAAGATCACTCAAATACGGCTGAACGGATGTAAATTAAAACAATATCCCTACCGACCGCTTACCCTAGTGGCTATTTAGTGACACTGCCTACGATGCTGCGGGGCTAGCACGACTGACGCCGCGCCGCGACGCGAGTCGAGAAAGATCTACCCTCCTCTTTCTAATTTGCACGGTGCGAGTGAGATAAAGAGACGCTCAGTCGCGCGGGAAACGACAGAGCAGCAAGTTGTGCTAGACGTACTGGTCCGGGGTTCGAATCCCGTTAAGGGCAAATATTTGTGTGATGAACATGAATATTTGTTTCCGAGTCTAGGATGTTTTCTATGTACAAACGCCAACACACTTAACTGACCATCCTGTATTTATATAGAACCTTATTACAATGCACATAAAGTGCACGGATGGTCAGTTAGCTGTGTTGTCGATAGTAGATGTATGTATAAGTATTCATATCATGATTTATATCTATTCAATATATCACACACACACACACACACACACACACACACAGCACAGCACACACACACAGTATACAGCTTACTAGGGCTAGTTCTATTTGTGTAAGATTGTCCCCAAATATTTATTTAATATGGGGGACACACAAAATGGCATTTTTGTTACAAGCTTTTGCTGCCGACTGTACATTTGTTTTTTTTTTATACAACGACGGTGGCAAACAAGCGTACGGTCCGCCTGATGGTAAGCGGACACCGCAGCCTATAGACGCATGCAACTCCAAAGGAGTAACATGGGCGTTGCCGACCCTTGATAAGACTTTTTTGCACAGTCACCAGCTACTCATTAAGGGGATTTTAATGAGCCCAAGCGCGATGGGTTTATCTTATATTATTGAGGAGTTCCCATGACCATCTTCGGTCTGCATCATCAAACCAGCCTTTTATGTACGAGCATAGCCTGTTCATGTGTCCCCTTTGTAAGGAGCTCGCATTCTATGTTTTTTTTCGTTCGCTGGGTTTTAGTGGGTAGACTCCATCCCCCTTCTCTTTAAATAATGGCTGGCGGTGAGAGTCCTAACATAACCCCCCCCCATTATAGCTCCCGCTGGCTGGGGGAAGCGTAAGTGCATTTCCAGTACGTCAAAAAAAAATGTGTCCCACTGCTAGGCAAAGGCCTCCCACCCACATACAAACTAGTGTTGGGTTAATCACTCGTGAGGCACCTCTTTTGTCATACTCATTTCATTAAATTGTCGCATCACTTCACACTTGAAAAATGTCATTCCTCACGAGTCACCGACTCGCTTCTCATTCCTCACGAGTCCCCGACTCGCTCCTCATTCCTCACGAGTCCCCGACTCGCTCCTCATTCCTCACGAGTCCCCGACTCGCTCCTCATTCCTCACGAGTCCCCGACTCGCTCCTCATTCCTCACGAGTCACCGACTCGCTCCTCATTCCTCACGAGTCCCCGACTCGCTCCTCATTCCTCACGAGTCCCCGACTCGCTCCTCATTCCTCACGAGTCACCGACTCGCTCCTCATTCCTCACGAGTCCCCGACTCGCTCCTCATTCCTCACGAGTCCCCGACTCGCTCCTCATTCCTCACGAGTCCCCGACTCGCTCCTCATTCCTCACGAGTCCCCGACTCGCTCCTCATTCCTCACGAGTCCCCGACTCGCTCCTCATTCCTCACGAGTCCCCGACTCGCTCCTCATTCCTCACGAGTCCCCGACTCGCTCCTCATTCCTCACGAGTCCCCGACTCGCTCCTCATTCCTCACGAGTCCCCGACTCGCTCCTCATTCCTCACGAGTCCCCGACTCGCTCCTCATTCCTCACGAGTCCCCGACTCGCTCCTCATTCCTCACGAGTCCCCGACTCGCTCCTCATTCCTCACGAGTCCCCGACTCGCTCCTCATTCCTCACGAGTCCCCGACTCGCTCCTCATTCCTCACGAGTCACCGACTCGCTCCTCATTCCTCACGAGTCCCCGACTCGCTCCTCATTCCTCACGAGTCACCGACTCGCTCCTCATTCCTCACGAGTCACCGACTCGCTCCTCATTCCTCACGAGTCACCGACTCGCTCCTCATTCCTCACGAGTCCCCGACTCGCTCCTCATTCCTCACGAGTCACCGACTCGCTCTTCATTCCTCACGAGTTCCCGACTCGCTCCTCATTCCTCACGAGTCACCGACTCGCTCTTCATTCCTCACGAGTTCCCGACTCGCTCCTCATTCCTCACGAGTCCCCGACTCGCTCCTCATTCCTCACGAGTCCCCGACTCGCTCCTCATTCCTCACGAGTCCCCGACTCGCTCCTCATTCCTCACGAGTCACCGACTCGCTCCTCATTCCTCACGAGTCCCCGACTCGCTCCTCATTCCTCACGAGTCCCCGACTCGCTCCTCATTCCTCACGAGTCCCCGACTCGCTCCTCATTCCTCACGAGTCCCCGACTCGCTCCTCATTCCTCACGAGTCCCCGACTCGCTCCTCATTCCTCACGAGTCCCCGACTCGCTCCTCATTCCTCACGAGTCCCCGACTCGCTCCTCATTCCTCACGAGTCACCGACTCGCTCCTCATTCCTCACGAGTCCCCGACTCGCTCCTCATTCCTCACGAGTCACCGACTCGCTCCTCATTCCTCACGAGTCCCCGACTCGCTCCTCATTCCTCACCAGTCACCGACTCGCTCCTCATTCCTCACGAGTCCCCGACTCGCTCCTCATTCCTCACCAGTCACCGACTCGCTCCTCATTCCTCACGAGTCACCGACTCGCTCCACATTCCTCACGAGTCACCGACTCGCTCCTCATTCCTCACGAGTCACCGACTCGCTCCTCATTCCTCACGAGTCACCGACTCGCTCCTCATTCCTCACGAGTCCCCGACTCGCTCCTCATTCGCTCAGTCATTACCTCGCGCTTCATTTATCCCTCAAACCTCAAAGCATCGCCCCTCGAGCTCCGGACTCGCCACCCGTGCCTAACTTTCCCCCATCTACAATACAATACTCGCATTGCATGAAGTGGAGGGAGATAAGTAAGAATATTGAACATGAAATGATGAATTGGTGTTCTGTACACACTACACTTGAAAAAAACCTTGTTTTTACTACTGATAGATGCTAATTATTAGATGGATGGTACCTCGCCTCATTTGAAGTAAGACATTGTACTACCTCATTTTTGGAAATGAGGTGCTCATTCAAACTCATTTTAATTTCATGTCATACCCAACACTAATACAAACATTGCAAATTGAAACTGGTAGGTAATAAAAAATAAAAAGCGGCCAGTGCGTGTCGGACCACGCACAACGAGGGTTCCGTGCCTATTAAAAAGGTCGTATCGTTACTGAAATCTTATGGCACTTACGTCCTTTTCTTTAAGGAAGGCAGTTTTTTAGAAATATCTCAAAAACCTTTGAACCGATCTTGTTCACAACAATTTTCGCTGAAAGAATTTAATAAGCCCTATGAGCATGATTTTTTTCATATTTTTAAAATACACGGTTTAAAAATTAGAGGGGGGGGGACACAATATTAGTGACTTTCGGGGCGATTATCTCCGACTCTATTCACTTAATCAAAAAAATTGGTGAGAAACCTTATATTCATTTTGAAAGGCCTATCGATTGAGTGCCACACGTGGGCTTGCAATGAAAAATTTTTTTTTGAATTTCAGCTTTACGTATGGAGTGCACCCCTAAAAAAAATTTTTTTTAGTAATTTAATTACAAAACTATGTAGCGGTCAACAAAATACACCTATCCTCAAAATGTTATTCAAATACACCTTATAGATTTCGAGTAAAATGCCTGTGACATACGGAAGGACAGACAGACAGACATGACGAATCTATAAGGGTTCCGTTCTTTGCCGTTTGGCTACGGAACCCTAAAAAAGCAAAGCTGCTGCTGCGCTGTTATGCAAAGTACGTATACATCATACGCACATGTTACGTAAGTTTTTAAATAATGCAGAATCATTATTACTGAAAAACATGTAAATCCATAGAAGGCCATATTATCAGCTATGGCCATGGCTCAACGGCACAGGTCGCAGTGATAAACTATATTATTATTTATCTCCCATAAACACCCATGGCTATGTTTTGCGTTTTAATAAGCTACTAACTATTTTGAGCAAATTATATTTGTACCTCCCTTTCTGTTAGGAAAAGATTTTAAAGTAAACTAAATACCTAACACACTTTTTTGTATCGTTAAGAGGAAACACAAGGGCCGTTTTTCCATACAAACGTAGTCCCCTGTTTTCTCCCTGGATAATGGCAGTAGAGCAATTTTTTTTTCCATAAATCTATGGCTGCTATTGACATGTTCCTATGTTTTCCTTTTTTCCATAAATTTATTCTTAAAAGAGATATTAACCTTCAAAAACCTAAAAAAAGCCAGATTTTCCGCTGTGTTCAATCAAACATCCGGAAAACAATTGCCTTTGTACTTTGATCTATTGTGTGACATGTATATTCTTTAACCTGTTATTGTGTACAATAAAGTGCTTACATACATACATACATACAATTTTGACTAGAATATTTAAAAAAAAGGAAAACATAGGAACACGGCCAAAGCCTTCCTTTGATTTTTAATAAAAAAAATAGTTAAATAGGTTCAAGGTGGTTTTCCACCGGATGAGCGCGGATTGAATTGATTTTTTATTTGCACGCTAAATTGAAACGTATTGCCGTACTATTAGAATGCACATTACACTGAAGAAATTTTCCCGCGATGTCATGCGCTTGAAAATAATCTTCAGTGTGATTTGCACTCTAACAGTACAGCAGTACGGTTCAATTTAGCGTGCAAATAAAAAAACAATTCAATCCGCGCTCATCCGGTGGAAAACCACCTTAAGTTTTGGAGAAGAAATCAGGGGACTATGAAACGTTGATTTTATGTAAATTTAATAGATATTTTCGAGCTGCAGTTGTCTCTATCGCGCTCTGCTTGAGGTCGCGGCTTGAGGTTGGCGCGACAGCAATACATTTTACAAATACCTATTTCTCAATTATCTCGCCCTTAGTGTTTCCTCCCGAGGTACAAACGCCAACACAGTTAACTGACCATCCTGTTTATATTGAACCTTATTACAATGCACATAAAGTGCATGGTCAGTTAACTGTGTTGGCGATGGTACTGCGATACGTATTTGTCCCATAACCTGCCAAGAGTTAGCAAGCTGGAGGTCTCAGCTTTCAGCTTCAGCCGAACCCTGCCTATTTTTTTTTAATACGTCGGTGGCAAACAAGCGTACGGCCCGCCTGATGGTAAGCGGACACCGCAGCCTATAAATCAGAAGGTCGCGCAACTGCAAAGGACTCACGCCTAGCGGCTCATGCGTGGCGGTACCTCCTCGGTGTGCAAAGTGAGCCACCCCTTACTGTGTACACCTAGCTTGTTATCAATAAAATATTTTAAGAACTAGTGGCCAGACCTTGAGACTGTTTTAAAAAAAAATACGAAAAACTGGTTCGGCATAAATATGCTTTTTTTTTACAGAACCTGCTCACAAAATGTGACGCGAATCGATGCCGTATCATGGTCGGCCTTATCACGCGATAAGTGACAAGATAGGAGCGTCGTCACGTTCTACCGAACGGTGTCAGCCAGTGACGGACGCTCTATCTTGTCACTTATCGTGTGATAAGGCCGACCATGATATGGGGTCTGGAGAGGAGAATCTCATCATACAAAAGAGTTTCGGCCCTAGCTGAAACGGAGAAGTCGTTCGCTTCGCTCGCTCGTTCAGTAAACTTTCTTTATATACGTCAGTGGCAAACAAGCGCACGGCCCGCATGATAATAAGCGATTACCGTAGCCTGTGGACGCTTGCAAATCCAGTGGACAAGCATGCGCGTTGACGACTCTAACACCCTATAAACAATTGAATTTTAAACTAGTGGAAAATCTGCATTACTGGATTCCGAATATAGAATGCTCCGAATATAAGATAAGAGAGTTCATGAGATCAGTGGGCAGGCGGAACAAGGAGATTGATAGCTCGATTCAAATCCACTTAGTTCCATAGCAAAGATACTTCTAACTGCGGTAGCACAACTGACGCAGCGACGCGAGACGACAAACACTACCCTCCCCTTTCTAGCGCAGTGTGAGTGAGACAGGAACTTAGCGGCAAGGTAAAATAAATAAGTAGATCGAATTTAGACACAGTAATACCACTAAACGAAATGAAACAAAAGGGAATCGAAATACTATTTTGACCGCAAAATTACTTTTGATTCAAATTTTATTCAGTATATTTTAACACTTGAACTGTCTTGAACACACAAACTATTTCGTGTTCATTATAAGCAATGATGTAATATAAAAGAGGTAGATACGTTGTCTATATGAAATTCCGTGTTTAAAAATGGCCACCAAATCTGACAGCTGAGACACGTTTAAATACGTTACAATTGGCTGAGTTTTAGTTCCACATAGAACTGTAACTTCAATAGACCTCACAAACGAAAGAAAAATTACAGTCTTTTAGTTACGGTTGAAATTATTTAATGTCGCCGACTTTTTATAAAAGTGTCATTGGAACTGTGATCTTATACTTAGGACAGTAGAGTTGCTTTTTGAATATACTACTTTGATGCAATCCGGCTAAGTCAAATAATCCCAGTTGTACTTACAGTTTTGTACTCTTCTAGGATTTCTGGGATGACCTGCCCCTTCACCCTCCATGCCTTGTATTTGTACACTGGCTTTCCGTTTTCCGCGGCGATTGTAGCTGTTGCAAGAAATACATTTATATGACTTTTATTTTTACTAGCCAAACACTTTATTCTAATCTTTATTTATTTAACACGGTCGCAACCAAGAACCCGCCTGGTAGGCACTCATAATGTTTGCTCAGATGCCGGCTCAGCCCGCTAGACGGGCAGTAGTATGAACCTACACGCCTAGCGAGTTCTGTCGGTTTCTGGTGTATTGTTCCATTTTTAGTCCGGTTGCGAAAGTGTTAAACAGGGTTTTACAAATGCCATCCACATAGGGGCTTTCTTATTGTAATTATTTGATAATTTTAATACTTTTTCTACTAAATTGTAAACTAGTCCCGCCTCTTCAGGTTGTATTGGCTAAAATACTATTGATTTTTATTCATTTTCGTGGTATGTGAAAAGGTCACATAAAAGAATTGTCAAGGATATGAATTAAGGATGAATGTTACTTGTTTAAATTTTCCTTCTACTATTAGGGTCATTTCGCCGGTTAGCGACCACCTAATTTCATGTGCCGGTGGGCGACCACTTAAGAGTGTCTGAGTTGGTGAACTGAAAGGATATTTTCTCGGTTTTTTAGTAGATTTCTATTCTTAAACAACAAAAAAATGCATGTACAAGTAATTGTCTCAATAGGGTGTATAGAATTGATGTTATCTTCAATAGAAAAAACCTTCTCCTTCAGGTGGTCGCTAACCGAAGGTGGTCGCGTAACCAGCGAAATGACCCTATATCACTCTTAATAAAAGTAAATTTTATTTTAAGCCAATCACTGCGGCGCTACCACGAACTTCGAAAGTCGAAGTTCGTAATACATGCATCCCTGTCACTCGAGTAATGGAGTGCGATAGAGATGGAAATACTCGAACTTCGACTTTCGAAGTTCGTGGTAGCGCCGCTGAATCCGTGTGGCAATACTGGCAATGGGATGAGACTAAAAAAACTATGTGATGTCCAAGCTATAGGCAAGGGTGATCAATATGTGTTTTTTTTTGTACTGTCCGGCGTGATGACAACATTTCAGACCTACCCGTGGCCCGCGTAGCAGGCAGTTATTGTTACTTTTATAGTTTCATGCAAACAGATCAATAATAGGATCCAAAACTTACCAAGAGGATCCTCCCGGTTGCCCTTGTCCAGGACTGTGAACACTCCGACAACCTCATGCCCGTCCTTCACCAGTAACTTGAACACTTCAGCAGCAAATGTGCTCTGGCCAATTATAGCTACGCGCAACTTGGTCTTCGGCTGAAAATTATAAACACAAATTGTAAATAGGACCAGAGGCTATTAGATAATAAAGACTGCCGTCCATATATAACCCTCAAAAATTGAAGTTTCTTTAGATGGTAGTACACAGAAGTAAGGTAGCTGGTCATATATTTTGTTTGATGAAAATTATGTTCATAATTTTCTAGTCTCTACCAGCAGACTATAGCTTTTAAAGGTTTTCACTACTAGGATTGTTGAGCTAGAACACACTGAAGAAGCTGTAGACAAAAAAAACCCTGGATTCTAATTGGAGGGCAGAATGAAGAAAATATTTATTTACGTATAATACTTTTAAAACGTAAAATGAGTGCAAATGAAAGAATAAACAAATAAAAATTACCTCATCTTGTATTGCAACAGGTGGCATTTTGGAGACAAAAACTTGGTCTATTCAACGAAATATTGTTATTCAGCTCTTCTGCACGCTCCGAGGAACGCACTCTAACTGGTCGGAGACTCTCGACGCCTTCCTATTTATTGTACCAGCCATTCAAACACCCATCTCAACTTTGACACCAATTATCAGTATCTAGTTGTACAGTGGCGAATTATTTATATCTCCTCATTGAGTATGTATTGTGCGTGTACTTTGTATCCAACAGGAGTAAAAAGCTTGTTAAATGCCACTATATTAATTCAGGTTTAATTTAAAGGACAGAAAGAACTCATTTTTAGTACACAACAATCCCGCCAAAATTTGACGGCTAGTATGGTCAGCCAGCTGGACTGTGACAGGTGACAGATAACGTTTAAGAAGCCGTTTGACTCGTTTGAGTAATAGCTTTATTGATATGATTTAATTTGCACTCTTTCCCTTTCTTTTTCTTTCTTAGTAACATTGTTTTAATTATTTATTTTATATTTAAGATGATCGTTATTTGTAATCAAATATGTTTGCAATAAAACATAACATTCAAATAACTAATTTAAATAAATTTATTAAAAAATCTTAACCCTGCCTGTGCGACAGGCGGTGACTAAGCCCTAAGGCCGCATAGAAATGATGCTCCTAACAATGCCTGGCCCTTGATCCAGATATCTAACGGAACTTCTGAGGTAGGTGAGGTATTTAATTTACGTGCATAACACCGTCTTCACGACATTAGAGATCGTACCGACAGGTCGGTTTGTCTGGACCGGATAATCTAACTAATTATATTGGTTCGCTCAAGGGCAACGCATTAAATGCCTCTAGAAAATGGTGGTGACTAGGCCGAACTTAACTATGAAATGGAACACTAAATCAATACATGGGAGACGGTCTGGTAGACCCGAGATGGACCTTTTTAACGTCAAGGACGCTGCGAGTGCTGCGACTTTCAAGTAAGTCCCATTAGCTCGCTGTAGCGTAAATAGGTACTATTTCTTATTCTGTGGCGTAGGTAGCAATCATGTTAGCGTATCAGTCCTCTATTTTTGTACGTGATGAATAATCGTAAAAAAATGTAGATTAAGTATATTCTTCTTCTTATTATTTAAGAGCTAGGTTCTTGTCGGTGGAGTAATTACCACCTTATTCTACATTCCGCCTCCCTTTTTATTTCTTGGTAAGATGAAGCGATTATTTTTTCTTTTATTTGCTCTATGTAAGATATCCTCGGCCTTCCCATTTTCCTTTTCCCTTCTATTTTTCCCTCTATTATTGTTTACATCCAGTCATCGTGGCGTAACATATATGAGGAAAAAAGATTTTATCCGTAATCTATTAGCAAATTAATCAATACATCATCATCTTCAGCAGCAGCATCATCAGCTTATATAGACCCCACTGCTGGGCACAGGCCCTATCACTACATATAAATAAAAAAACATTTCTGTGTATTTTAGCAACGCTGATCGCCGAATGATCCCCAAAATCAAGCATAAATTCAGATAACAAGCGAATTAAACCGCTTCAAGCCAGTTTTCAGACTATTCAACAAATAACAAACCGACACTGCGATAAAGGGACATTCGGGGTCAAGAAAATATCGATTCTGGTTTTGTTCAGTTTATTCAACACTAGGTGGTAAGGTATACAAGGTTGGTTCAGTTCACTTCTCAAGTTCACAAGGTACAATCGGTGTTGTATTTCTCACGGCCTCCTCAACCCAAATAATATTAGTAGGGTGATTTGATGATGATTGATTAATCAAGCATTATTTGGCAGTTGTGGAATGAGGCTTTACCTACTCGTAAATGTCTCGCCGATACCTTTGTCACTCGGTTCAGTTATTCACTTAAATTAGAGAATATAAGTCATGGTCGCTTCAGACTATTAAGCCTGTATCGGCCTCGCTTACTCTAAAATCTGTATCATCTACCTATTTTAAAATGTGCCTGGACATTTAACCATAGGGTTAGTAGGTACTGCAGAAGTGAGTGACAGCCACTCACATGGTAACTGAACTTGTAGCATATAACGTACTCGCATTTAATCTCATTCGTACAATAAAATTCCAACATTATTTATTGGAGCAAAAACGAAGTCAACAAAAGCGGTTACAAGCAGTTTTAGAACCGTGTTATCTTCATATGTTTACCCAGTTGACCCCAGATAGTTTGCGAACATACGACCAGTAGGACGCCACGCTATCAACATGAAGAGGCAGTTTTAGACAGATACAATCAGACATTACTGTGGTGCAATCATCACTGGCCTTGCAGATCTACAAAAATGTGATCAACAGCGGCCAGAGAATTGTGGCACTAACATAACATACACCACCATCATTAACTTAAATTATAAGGCTGATAATACTGCAAAATACTTTTTCGACGACGGGGCTAGAATAACTGACGCCGCAACGCAACGTGAGACGAACGAGTTCTTTTGAAGCGTGGTTCAAGAAACTCGCAGATAAGCGAGCCAACCGGCATCAACGTGGCACCTGTTCGCCGCAGGCAAATTACACCCACAGACTAATAAGAGATATGATTACACCTGCCAGGCTTGCGGTCGTGTATGCCGCTCCCGCATTGGCGTACGCAACCATGGAAGACGTTGTCTCGCTTCTTGACAGACCATTGATGATGATACACAGCGAGTGAGACAGTTGAGACGCGCGCGAAGCAACTTTGGCAGCAAGTTTCTAGATGTAACTGAGGATTACTATAATACAGCCTGGGGTGAGTACAAAATCTAACGTTTTGTGATGTTAATTAAGTGACATATGTTATTTAGTTATACTTAGCACCTGACCTGTTCGTGACCTGTAGTAGTTATAGACTTTGCACTATTGACTGGGATTGTGTTCTTCTTGACACATGCAAAAGTGAATCGTTGGTGACACACAAACGAATATATTTGTTTACAATGGCAAGCATTTAGACTAGTCAAAACATCATTGTCCAGCACATTGTGAGGCATTATATCAAGGCCCGGTTCTTTGACAAGCATTGTTTTGTTTATAAGCTTAGTAGGGTGGAGCGGCTGTTCAAGAGATATTCTATAATAAACTTCATAAAAAACGTTTAATTATTGTACTAAAACTAAAAACATTTGGTAGGTACGTTACTAAGTCCCAGTCAAAACGCCGCTCTCCTTATCAATCTATTTACAGGGCATTGATCGGTCTAATATAAAATCGTGGGGCGTGTAGATTTATATTATCTACTAGGAAGCCTACTTCCAGCCTGGAACAATCAATAACTAATTTATGTATATATGTTTTGGATGAATCTATTCAATAGACAAATTAAACGAAGCATATTTAATCAGGTTACGCAGTGTTTCCACACTGTGAAAATCCGGTTCGAAGGACCATAAGTATAAAATAAGTTTTTAACAAAGTGTGTGACATTACATTGGTTCTCAATGGTCCTCATCCATCCCCAGCAATACATGGTTATAATATTGGGCTCTCTTTGCGTAATATATATCGGATTTCATCAACATTTTTTTAACCAGTAATGAGATAGTCTGTAAAAAATATTTCTCTGAACATTGCAGCTCCACCCTACAGCCCATAAGCATCTCGTATTTAAAGAAAGCAGTGTCATGCCTTCACTCGGCACCTAAAACTGACACGCGATGGCAGTATGGTTAAGATTGCTCCTCGTGATCCTAGCCGTAATTGAGGTACCCACACATGCAAGTAACCTGTCTGTAGTCTTTCCTCTGTGGTGTAACGGATGTGCGTTGAGATTAAATTTCTTCGTGTATAACTAGCACGGTAGGTTTTGTGATATTTTTACATTTCGTCAATAGTGATGTTTTGCTGTCATAAGGACTGCGGAGTCAAGAACAGGAAGTTCAGTAATAGTGGTTTTTTAATCGTTTATTATTGTCAAAAGAAGTGTTTGTGTCTATTTTAGAACCGTGTTATCTTGACCCCAGATAGTTTGCAAAAATACAACCAGTAGGACACCACGCTATCAACATGAAGAGGCATGCATGCCTCAATAGGCACATTCGTATTTCGTACACATTAAATTAAATATATCATTGCACCAACACTAAAAATGTTAGGTATTCTTGAATAACTATAGCAGTTGTAGACATTCTTGTGCTGTTTATAAATCGATCGACTTATCTAATTGAGTGTATTGGGTATGTGTTGTTTGAGAATTAGTATCATCTGTCGGTCTCCGGCGGATAAATTGAGCAATGCACAAACTTGCACGGTTATTTTAGAACAGTTTGGCCAGCTTGACGACTGGTTAGCCTAGTGGTTAGTGACACTAGTGACGCTGCCCACGAAGCTGAAGGTCCTGGGTTCGAATCCCGGTTAGGGAAAATATTTGTGTGATGAGCATGAATATTTGTTTCTTAGTATTGGATGTTTTCTATGTATTTAATAACTTATATCTATTAAATATATCGTCGGCTAGTACCCATAACACAAGCCTTATTGAACTTACTATGGGGCTAGTTAAATTTGTGTAAGATTGCCCTCTAAGACTTATTATTTATTTTATTTATAGCTTATGTAGGTAATACAATATGTGACACACGAGATGCCTGCATTTTTTTTTGGTTTGCCCTCTACCTATGATAAGAAATTTATTATTTTTTACTCAGAGTACCAATAGCCAACACACTGAGCCCCAGTACATGTCCTTGGGGTATTTTAAGAAGTCCAACAAAGTGCTGGACACCATCTTCGGCCAGGACTATCAGGAGACGGTACAGGAGCTGGCGAGAATAAATCGGGACTATCGGGAGATTGTAGATGGGTTCGACAGAAAGAACTCGAAGACGCTAGATGATGGTGAGTGTTTTTAAAGGCATGATTTCAAAGTTCAGTAGGTACAGATTTGAAACATAAGACACCTGAATCCCATGACGTCTCGATTCTTAAAGTTTGTTTAATGTTTCGGAGTAATCAAAGGAGCACATACTTAGGCCTCTTGATATCTCAGCAGTCTAGACTGTCTTAAGCCCGTGGAAATAGCAAAAGATTGCATAATATGAAATATTTAATCTTCCAGAAATCAGCCAAGACTACCAGCACCACATCAACTCGCTAAGCCCCCTAGTGAGCAAGCGGCGCGTGCGCTCCCAGCGGAACCGCCGCGAGAAGCTGACCCTTCAAAGCGTGCGCAGCCATCGCGCGCACTCGCTCGAGTCCGGCCGGCGACGGAGACTGCAACCCAATTTACCACATATTCTGTCTGAAGAATGATGCTAGTGTTATACGATCGACAGCATGTTTCTTTATTTAATCAAAGGTCGTTAAATGTACTCGTACGAAGAAGTGCCCCACGATATGGGCAAATATTAAACTAGGTAGTACACAGTAAGAACGAGCGCTTCATCGTGGACTGAATGACAAAAAGAAAAAAGAATAAAACCGACGTTTAATAATGTAAAATATATATTATTGCGGGAAAAGCCTGTGTTTTAATATTTGTGCCCTTGCCAAATAATGAAATGAATTACTTTGGTAATGGCAACGGCTATCCGCAACCAAAGGAATTCAAGGTACTTCCGCTAAGCTGCAGCTGCATAATTCGGTTTGTGGAAATAATCGAGCGAGCTTGGGAGTAGGCATAAAGGAGAGGGCAAATGTACAAAAGATCCTACTGGGTCGAAGTGTATCCGAAAGGGCCCTCAATTAGGTAAAATAAGATAAGATAACACTCAAACTATTTGCCCCAAGTCTAAAACACACTCTCGGCACTGTGTCCGACCTCGTTCAATAAAATTATGTTTTTAATAAACCTTACTGACTGGAATAAACATTATTTTGACATCGTACGCTATGATAAATATTGCCATTTTGGCGCCGCGTAACAAAGTCGTACATAACTTCGACGACCTTAGGTGTCCTTGACGTTGAAAGGGTTAACGTAAAGCAATAACTGAACGCATTGTTTTTCCAAGAGAGAACTAAACGCCAACGTCAACAAGACAACTGTCACATTGACATTAAATTAAAATCAGTAGGGTTATTTTCCTTTACTCGATATCTATATTTTGCCCTTAATATCCACGAAAAAAATAATTAAAAATGAGTAAAGCTAAGGTGGCAATGCGTGATATTTCACCAATCATGCAAGCTATTAGGAACTTTCTTCTCGGCGTAAGTAATTTAATTGTTTTGGTAATTATGTAATCTATCTTGGTTTTGTTGATTTCTACATCCTTTTCTTTATTTTTTATAGCGCACGCATACCAATGCGTTGCGGTTTGAGCAGTTCGTATCAGAAAGGACCCAGCCACCGCCAGCAATTCCCGATGGCGTTGCTCACAAGTAAGTGATGAGATGACAATGTTTTTGAACAACGAAGTGGAATAACGAGTTGCCCCTATATTTGAGTTCTACCAGCTACCTTAATCTCGAAAATAGCAACTGAATGTCAGTCCTATGCCGGCTGTACATATTGGGCCAACGTTGGCGCGTGAGCAGGAGGCAGCTATGTAAACGAAAGAGATCGAATTATAGCCTTCGCCCTCTAACGCATAGCTGCCTTCTGCTCACGCGCCAACGTTGGCCCAGTGTGTACAGCAGGCATTACTTGTACACATATTTGAAAGGCAGCATGTAATCAATAAAACCAGGGGTGTTGGTGATCATCTGAGAAAGAGTAAATATTTTACAAGCATCATATGGCTTATATGATCTCACACACTTCTGCCATGGTTCTTAAAAAACTATTCTGACAGTTTACTGTCGTCAGACTACTGCCTTTTAACACTTTGACTGTCCCTCGCTGTTGTCACTGTCATGGGTTGATATGTCTGTGCATTACATGTAATGCACAAATGTATAGAATCATCTATTTCTGACGTCACGTAGACGTGGCAAACCTAGTTTGACTGTGCATTACATATAATGCATGGGCAATCAAAGTGTTTAAAACCTATGGCAGTGTTGCAGGCTTCTGTTGAGGAAGCGATTTTTGGAAGTCAATTTTGTTTTGTATGGGGGACTGGGAGACCCCTCCAATTACCGTTTGGGTTGCACAGGGCGGTTCCACAACGCTTCGGGAGCTAAAATACCGTGAGCCATCCGGTTGCCTCTCGGACACTGAAACTACGCGTCATTGCTTTACTTGAGACAACTACTGTTGAATTGCAGGCACTCTCAAAACTACTACTACAGCAGAGACGCGCGCCGCGACGTGGTCCCTCCCATAGACGTCACCAAAGTGCTGATCGAGGCCAGCTCCGACAAAGGGTATGTCACTATGCTTCTGTACCTGTGGGCTCATTCAAGGGGCGTATCCAGGTATGGGCAGGGGGGGGGGGGTATGTAGCATTTAAGTTAGATATATTCTTGATTGTCTATGCTTATCAAGCACGCTCTGCGGCAGCCTCGCAGATTGTGACGTCACAAGCTGTTTGCGTTTTCTCTCTATCAAGCGATATTAAAACGGTTGTAGCTTCGTAATTCTTTGTGATATCTGAACGGGATTTTCGTCACTAGGCATATTTTTTTGCCTTCTTTCTTTTGGAATAATAAATAATTTTCGAGTCTACACCCATATTGGATATGCTGCTAATTTACATATATGATGTTCAACGGGTTAAGACATTAATTCCAAGCACCTACCTAATATTTCAATCCACAACAAGACAGTCTCTACGTTAAGGTTGAGAAAAAAAATGTCTGCTCAGCCATTGAAAAAAAATTAGTAGTTTTTTTTCTTTTGACCCACTTACGAGTTCTCCATGGTCATGAACGAAGACTAACCATACTTAATTTGTTTGCAGAGCGCCCAAGGCAGCCGCGACAGTGGCGCCCACTCCCGGCCCGCTCTTCCACTGGGACAAGCACTACTAGACAATTATCATTATCAAATAGCAACACGTTGTAAAGTCTTAAGTTAAATAAATTTAGATTCATTATTGATTAGCGACTTTTGAGGTGCGACTTTATAAGATACTAGCTTCTGCCCGCGACTCCGTCCGCGTGGAAATCGTTTATATCGCAGCTCCATACAAACTTTAACCCCCCATTTCATCCCCTTAGGGGGTGATTTCCAGGATGAAAACTATCCTATGTCCTTCCCCGGGATTCAAACTATCGCCATACCGAATTTAATCGCAATCGGTACAGCGGTTTAAGCGTGAAGAGGTAACAGACAGACAGACAGACAGACAGACAGACACACTTTCGCATTTATAATATTAGTATGGATAGTATGGATATGGATTAGTTCTAAACGATATCTGGTGCCTACACCAAATTTTGGGACTAGGCGCCAACGCGGACCCCGGGTTCCTCTATTATTTTTTTTTGTAATCCTGACACAGTCGGATAAAGACGGGTTATTATAAAACAAACAAGTGAAATAAATCATCATTTATTTATAATTTAAATAATACTTGATTCAATGTTACAAAATTAACAATTTCTTAGTGATTTGACAGAACTATAACACCAAAATTTCATGACGTCCCGATTTCGAGCGTTAAAGTATTAACACAAATACATATGTAATAAATAATTACATCAAATTTATTCTGTATCGCTACAGTGTTTCTAAATTGAATCTTAAGGTTTAATATACAAGGTTCAGTTTAAAATAACAGTTAACATGAAACTATACGGGTCTGGATTTAGAGTAAAATCAATCTTATGAACACCCTTTTAAATGTGTGAAAGACCTATTTATTGAAACACTATATAATGACCTACATACACTTTAATATCTTCTATCACAATATTATTTTTGAAGCGTTGCAATATATTTTTATGCGTTAATTTAAAATTATATTTATACGGAGGTCATTTAATCCACATAAAACACAATAACAAATAAAACAATAATAACTTAAGCTACTAGCTTAAGCCTAGTCAAAAAGTCCCCCACGAGTTGTCCCTGGCGCAAAGGTACCCATCACACTGGCCGCATTACCACGTTGAATGGCGATGGACAACCTTTGCACCAGGTACGAACCCGCGCGAGCGTCAGACCCCCTCTCCGTTTTATAATTTAAAATTGGTTTTAATCTACAGTAGAATGCTATTGGCGAAGATAACACGTGCTTCGAAATTCGCAGTTTAAGTCCACTAGATTCTAGATGCCGTATGCGATGTCATGCATTGTTTGGCAATGTGATCCTAACAGTCTTGTGAAAATGCTAATTGGAAGGCACAAATTATCCATTTACATAAATATTAAACCTGTAGTCGCGCACGGGTGAGTAGATCAGTCCCCTCATTCAGTTTTCGGCTTTAGTTTATCAGGTATACGCAGATCTTGCAAGTCAGCGAGGTAGCAACATCTTTCGCCTATTAAACAAATAACTGCAACTTAAACGATGTGATACAGAGACAAAATATAATGGAAAAATAAACCATCTTCGTCTGTAGCCCCCGACAGGATTCGAACCTGCGACCTTTCTATTAACGCTAGACTGCTCTACCAACTGAGCTACGAGGACAGTGACGCAAGTTGTATATTTTTCCACTATATTCCCGCTAAGACTAGCGCCCTCTCTGTATCGAATTATAGACTTGTTTCACAGTCTTGGCACCACTGTATCATATCGTTTATAAAATGATCGGGGTAACTTACTCGTTAAAAATAACACGAAACAAAAAAATTATTTAATTAAATAATTTGTTTCGTGAAAAGGGTATAACTAGGTACAACTTAGTTGAAAAACCCCCGACATTTTCATTTCACAGTCCAATATCTCAAAAATGGCTGAACAGATTTTCATGAAACATGGCTAAGAACACTCGGGATAAAATTATCTATGACACAAAAAAACCGCATTCAAATCGGTCGATCCGTTTGGGAGCTACGATACCACAGACAGATACACAGATACATAGACACGTTAAACTTATAACACCCCTCTCTTTGGGTCGGGGGTTATACTCTGGACGTTTAGGTATTTAAAAGAATGTAAACAGACAAAACCACGTGACTTGGTCATTCAGCCAATCAGATTGCTATGAATAGCAACATTTTGTATCTATGGTATTATCTTATTGGCTGAATGACCAAGTCACGTGGTTTTGTTTATTTACATTATTTTAAATACCTAAACGAACAGACTATAAATAGTGTGCACTTATTATAATGCCCATCCCGCGAATGAGCGATTACACGAGTCAGTCGCGATGCAGTATCGGTGTATCGATATTGATACATGGCTAGTCCATCCACGCTAAGGCTCGCCACATACAGGCTGAACGGCGACCGGATTCAGCCACCGCCGCCGAATTCCGCCGCGCCCGGCTGATTCTGCCCACAGCTGCTCCATATAAAAAACGTAAACGACTGAATTTCGCAGCCGAATTAGTCCGTCTGTCCGGAGACGGAATTTAGCTTGTATGTGGCGAGCATAGGTCTACATTAATTATTTTCCATAGCAATATGACATTTCGCAGTGTGTTAGGCGTTTGTATTGTCATATTTTTAAATTAAACTCTCTAAATAAGTAAAGGATAATGATGTTTATTTAAGTACACACGAATTACACACAACGTCAACGATCCGCCATCTTGGGCAAGAGAGAGGGAGGTGAGCCTTTCGACGCATAATGGCAAATACGCAAAATGCCATTTTGTCGTTTCGCGTATTTGAAAAAAAAAAACGCATAACGCCAAAACCGCACAATGCCAAAAACGCACAATGCCTAAAATGGGTAAGTTAATGGAGTGCTTACAGTTTCCGAGTAAATTTACTTTTCATAGAATAGTCAGTTAGTATTACATTTTCGAAACACGGTTCACTGTAGGTACGTTCCATTTATTTTTGCCTAAGTAAATAATATTAAAAAAAACGGTTCTGGCGCTTCGCCGGCCGCTACCGCGGCAAGCTCGCTACGCTCGCTCGGCTCGCGCGCTTAAGGGTCGCAGTACCTACACCTAACACTCCTCCTCGCTTCGCTCGTCGTCGTACCTACACTGACCTGCCTTAGACTAGAATAGGAAGATAATTCGATATCCAGAGGGAGAGGTGGGTAGGCTTAGAGCTCTATGTATACGTACAAAGTACACATAGAGCAAAAATAAATGATAATAATGGTCTAACCGTGCTGTGTGTAAAGTCATTAGCTTTTGGCACGTATACGTATTTGGCATAAAAAGAATTTGGCATTATACGTATTTGGCATTTCGCGTATGAATGGCGTTTTGCGTATTTGGCATTATGCGTCGAACGTCACGCGGGCCGGACACTCATCCACCGCCGACATATTACGGTTAGCGGTTCGCGTTCGCTTCGCTCGCGATACATTTGGTTATGCGTGGATTATACACATACGGAGTAAGGTACGGATACGGCATGGACGCGATTAAAATTATACACGGTGACTTTTAATTCGTGATCAGGAACCATTTTTCTAATGCGGACCAGTTGTCAGTATGAGGAATGGACTTTCGTAATCTTGGCGCCATAAATCCCGATTTCTTTGGATTCAGAGGGGTTGCAACCGTTTATACGTAAAATAAAAAAATTACATTACATAATTACACACAGTTTACAACCATTGCTCCAAAGGTGTGCTCTTATTACATGTGCCCACTTACTTGTTCACATCTCGTAGATTTTAGATCTGACCTTTACAGTGCAACCTAAAAGAGTAGAAAAACATAAGGGCGCCAATTCTGTTATCCATTTTCACAAATATTTTTTGCAACAAGTGTGAAAGCCTCCAACGAAGAACCTAACCAACATTGGCTCAAGCGTATGGGAGCCACGAAGCTACAATAAATGTAAAGTCGTTATCAGATATATCTAACCAAACAAGGTGCTCACAAGTATCTGAACACGACTATTACCCGACTGCTGATGTATCAAGCGTATGTCTTATTCTTTGGCTCGCCCTGCAGCCTAAACAGTTTGACGGATTTCGACATATGAGGTGTCGTTGGATTTCTCTTAGTCGTAGGAGAAGTGACATATAATAGGTCGTATAATAATATAGGTATAGGCTATAATATTTGTAAAAAAAACAGTTGGGTATTACAAAAACTTTTTTATACTCGTCGACCTTAATGTTTGAATTAAGACTTAGTACCTACACCAAACTTAAATCACATACTTTTTACTATGGAGCTCCCAACTCAACATTTCATAACTGTTGAGACAACTAAAATGAAATTGACCAATCACGTGGCGCCTTTACTGAACTATAATGTATTTGACCAATAGGACGCCGTCATGTGAAAGTCAAAAGGTAATAGACATCAACGCACAAAAAAGAAAAAGCCGTTGGTTGCACTTCGTTTTCAATAGATACCAAGTTTGTTTAATTAGTTCAGTTGACTCGTAAAAAAAGTATTGTATACAATAGTTATATAATTAGCTTTTTAAGTCTCGTACCTTAATTAGGCCACTCAGCAAGCTTCGTGGCCTAAACGTGGTAGTCGACTATTGATTTCACTTACACACAAGTGTGTTCAGATATTTTCGACCACCTAGCGCGCCCATCACAGGACGGCCCGCGAGCTGTGTCGCGCTGACATAATCTATTCGTCTCTTTCCAAGCTTTCTAATTAGAAACGGATAGTCTATCTCGCCGCGCCACTGATCGCGGGCTGCCTCGTAGAACGACTATTCTGGAGTATAAAGATATTGATGGCAACTACCTATACAAATTGATATTACAACACCCTGCCGGCTAGACTGATATAAGAAAGGGTTAAAGATTAAGCAGGTTACAGCCTGTTCACACCAATCCATAACTGTCGGGGTCGGGTCCGACACCTTCTGTTTGGAGTATGCTCCGATATCGGACTGGCCGGTGCAATGTGAACAGTAAGCATGCAGGGGCGGCTTTACCTTTACCTATAGTGCAGGGGGTGCCTTGCACCCGGGCGCACGGTCCTAGGGGGCGCCGAGTGCCACTCACAGGGCGCCACTCGCCTCGACTCGGGCGCTAGCGCGCGCTAGGGGGGGTGCTAGGGGGCGCCGAGCGCCACTCACAGGGCGCCACTCGCCTCGACTCGGGCGCTAGCGCGCGCTAGGGGGGGTGCTAGGGGGCGCCGAGCGCCACTCACAGGGCGCCACTCGCCTCGACTCGGGCGCTAGCGCGCGCTAGGGGGGGTGCTAGAGGGCGCTACGGATGATGATTGCACCCGGGCGCGACATGGGCTAGAGACGCCTCTGAGCATGCTTGCTTTCCATACATTCACTTGCCTTCTTTTCACCGACGAGAGCCGCGGATTATCCATATAGGCAAACTAGACACGTGCCTAGGGACGCCGGGTTGCGAAGGGGCGCGCGCGAAATATTTTTCGTTCAAGTTTTAGGGTTCCGTACCCAAAGGGTAAAAAACGGAACCCTGTTACTAAGACTCCGCTGTCCGTCCGTCTGTCTGTCTGTCCGTCTGTCACCAGGCGGTATCTCATGAACCAGTTGAAATGTTCACAGATGATGTATTTCGTTGCCGCTATAACAACAAATACTAAAAAACAGAATAAATTCAATATTTAAGGAGGCTCCCATACAACAAACGTGATTTTTTTGCCGTTTTTATAGATAAAGGTACGGAACTCTTCGTGCGCGAGTCCGACTCGCACTTGGCCGGTTTTTTTTTTAATCTATGGCCGCTAGTGGGGCTCCGATGAGGTGCTTGCCATGGGCGCTCTCTACATTTAATCCGCATCTTACACCGACAGTTACCCACGAATTGATGTAAACCGGCTCTTTATGTATGAAAATAAGTTACGCACCTTTGTATTTGACTGGTTTCTTCGCCTCCACTATAACACTGTTAGTGGCGTTATTGTTGTTATCGCCATTATCTATAATGTAGACAAAATAAGATATTGTCATTTCATTGTAAGAGCGCTCGTGAATAAGGGCTACGGCTCAACACAGGTTAGCACAAGACGGCGCGCGTTCTGCGTCGCGGCGAGATAGATAGACGGATATCTCGTTCTAATTAGAACATTTAGAAAGTGACGGATATATCGTCAGATGACAACCAAAACTCACTAAGTAACAAATGCCTACTTAAATAAAAGGTCGTATCTCGGTATCGACTACGTACCGAGATACGAGGTTTTGGAGAGCAGTGACAGTTTTGGTAGTGACTTTTGGTTGTCAATAGACGATATAGTCTATCGCGTCGTCGTGTGATAACCGTGAAGGGCTGATATTCATGCGCCTCACCTCACCCGTCACGGCTAACGAAACTAGACCTCCAGTTTTTTTATTTTTTTTTATTTTTTATGATATAGGAGGCAAACGAGCAGACGGATCACCTGATGGTAAGCGATTACCGCCGCCCATGGACACTTGCAACACCAGAGGTGTTGTGAGTGCGTTGCCGGCCTTTAAGATGGGAGTACGCTCTTTTCTTGAAGGTTTGAAGGTCGTACGTCGTCGTCGTGTCGTCGTCGTAGTCGTAGTTACCACGAATCGCGGCGTCTAGGTAAATTTGTGGGTGAACGGTGAGTTTAAACCAAGTTACAGAATAGTGGGGCTGGTCAGGTACAGGCCAGAGGGCCGACCGCGAAAGGCATTCGAAGTTTTCCCTCTCTGTCAGACTTGCGAGTTCGTAAGTAAGTGCGACGGAGAGGGAAAACATCGAATTCCGTTCGCGGACTTGGCGGTAGGCCTTCGGGTTGCCTGATCCGGATTCGAGGCTCGCGTGACGCTTATTCTCGTAATCAAGCGCTTATGTCAAAACAGTTGACAGCGCTTGAATATGACGAGCTTAGTGCGCCCAGCGGGGCTAGCACAACTGACGCCGCGCCGCGACGCGAGTAGAGAAAGATCTACCCTCCTCTTTCTAATTTGCACGGTGCGCGTGGGACAGGAAACGCTCAGTCGCGCGCGAAGCGACTGAGTAGCAAGTTGTGCTAGACGTACAGCACGTCTATCATGGGACGGCGACATACCTACTCTCGATTTTTCTCGCACTATACCTCTTGTTCTAAGTGTTCTGATAAGAGAGAGACGGATAGTGCGAGTAAAATCGAGAGAGCTCGCGCGCCGTCGCGTGATAGCCGTGCTGAGTCTTCAAACGGTATGTTGCGGCCGTTGCGGGGATGTTATGGGGTATACAGATTATGTGTTTTCACCCCAATTTGTCAGTACAACATGTCGAAGTCATAATTGGGTGTAGCGTACAGATGTAACAATCCGACCACATGTGCATACAATTTTCAATCGTTTGACAGTTGGATCAGCAGCGCGACTTGCCTCCAGACGATAGCAATTAGTCAGCATCTGATAAATTGGATCTGACAAATCATGACATGTATGACACCCCATTACAGGAGACATATGAATAAAGATACCTTCCTGCTGCACCTTAGATGCCACTTTGAAGATCTCCTTTGTTTCTTTCAAGACAGGATGACTCTCCCCGATATCTAGAATAGGAAAATAAAGTTAGTGAGGGAAATCAGGTCAATTCGGATCGCGGCATACCTATACGTAAGCACCCCCTGCACTGCTAGCACAAGACCACGCACCAGAGACTCTTCGTCTCTTTGTAATTAGAACAGTTAGAAAGGGACGGGTAGTTTATCTCGCGCGTGAGCTGTTACTAGCCATGCTGCATGGAAGTTTGTGTGTATGGGGGCACTTTTCGACAATCGAAAGTCTCTGTCTAGTAAAGGGAGTTGATAAAGCTTGTGGTCGATACATTATTCCATCGAGCGAGCTTTATGTAATAGGGTGTTTGACAACAGTGAAAATAAATTGATTTTTAATTACAACAGATGAAAATTACGAAAAGACTCGGAAAGTATCAATATTTCATTTATGTTTGATATTGTAAGATTTTTAAATTAATAAAAACGAACAATAAGGACGTTATTTGACTGTGACGTCACATGCAAGTAATCCCTATAAATTTCATACTAACGGAGCGTTTTTGACGTTTCATAAAAAGAAGCTGATTTGATTTTAGTCAAATACCGTATTGTGTAGGTAATCAATTAGTATTTTTGCTAGCTGAAGTTCCAAATACAAAGGTGTATGCGAGTTACTCCAGGCAAAATACGGTTTTGAAAAACACTAATTTATAATAGCGTTTTTTTTTGTTGATTTTATTTTAAAATGTTATTCTAAGATTCTGTATTCAAGAATCCGACAAACTTTCCACCCGGAAGAAATTATGTAGATTTAAATGAAGCATGCATTGTCTTTTTTTGTATGATTTAACTTGAATATTATAAATCACATGTAAATTAACCAACATAAAGACAAAAATATTTATTAATATTTTTTCTGACTTTAGAAGCTAGTTAATTTATCATTTTTTTGATGTCTGAAATTTTGTCGGATTCTGTCGCTGGATAACTATTTAATTAATTATATATCCGTTACACAGAAAAGATAAGCTATTATAAATTATTTCCAAAATTGATTTTTTTTTAGTACATGCATGACGTATGTACTAATGACTAATGTATGTCTATGAAGTTCCACAAATGTATAGTTTTCGGCTCACTTATTCTTTTGACGAATTCAGCCAGTCCGTTCTTGTTCGCCGTGATGTAGAAGTTGCGCTCAGACATTCGGAACAACCAGGACGCCAGTTTTGGATACCTGGTGACGTCATAATTTTATACTTAGTCCGCGTACACTTCAAATATGCTATTATAGTTAAAGCAATGACGCGTAGTTACAGTGTCCAAGAGGCAACCGGATGGCTCGCGGTATTCGAGCTCCCGGAGTGTTGTGGAACCGCCCTGTGCAACCCGAACTGAGCCAATTTGGACTGGGGCGGAAATTGGCGGGAATAAAAATCACAGGCGCAGCATCAATTATCGCACTCCCGTAGACACTGCCACTCCCTTTAGGTATCCACTTTTTGTTCCGGGATAAAACTATCCTATGTCCTTTCCAGAGTTTTATGCTCTATATACCAAGTTTCATCTAAATGGATTCAACGGTTTAAGGAGTGAAAAGGTAACAGACAGACTGACAGAGGTATACTTTCACATTTATAATATAGTACCTAGATTTTTTAAATCACTTCGTTGTTGTTTTGCCTTAGGGAGGCCGAGACCTTGCATAATGTCGAAGTCTCATGCTCTCATACGCACAGCATACACATTTATCTTCTGTCTCCTATCCCTCTCGCACACACTGCAGGCACATCTTACTTTCTCTTCTGTATCGGCACGAGACGGCAGCCAAATGATGTCCCCCATCGATCGTTGCCGCGGTTGAACCTTGGTGTTCTTTCAGCATGTTCTCTTATCGTAGTACCTACCGTCTCTCTCACTCTTACAGTCATCAGCTACGTGAACATCCCTCTCGCACTCACAACAGTCACATCTTACTTTCTCTTCTGTATCGGCACGAGTATATGCAGCGTGCTGACGGTAGCCGCTAGCATGATGTCCCCCATCGACGGCCAGTTGCCGCGGTTGAACCACTGGTGCTCTTTCAGCATGTTCTCATATCGTAACCTACCTGTCTCTCTCACTCTTACAGTCATCAGCTACGTGAACATCCCTCTCGCACTCACAACAGTCACATCTTACTTTCTCTTCTGTATCGGCACGAGTATATGCAGCGTGCTGACGGTAGCCGCCAGCATGATGTCCCCCATCGACGGCCAGTTGCCGCGGTTGAACCATTGGTGCTCTTTCAGCATGTTCTCCATATCGTAGTACGCGCAGTGGATCTCGCAGAACGTCGGCATCGCTATCACTCGGCAGTTCTGGTAGAGGATTGGATTCTGAAAACAAGGATTTCAACACATTTTGATTTTTGTCGCCTACGCCTTGATTAATTTTGTCTACCTATCGATGGGGTTGGCTTCCTAATCCCATGTTATTGATGCCAGTTGATACAAACCCAAAGAAACTTGCCATATTAGGGTAAGAACCTTTGTGTTGGTTTTCGTGTTATAGCACCAGTTCTGACAGTAAATGGACTTTATAACGTTGAAACTACTGGCTAAATAAATAGGCAGAGACCCAAAGAGCGCTAGTCCATGCGGATCTGTTTGGTAGCGGGAGACCAATACCCGAGATACAAACACCCTTTAAGTAGCATAATATAATAACGTGGTAAGCGGCCTTTATGCCGTGGCGTGTCTGTAGCTATGAAGGTGCATACAACTGCAAGAGCGTCTAGTCTACCTTCTATGGATCACAATGACGTAGCCAGAAATTGGTTCAGGGGAAAAGCGCAGGTAACGTAATTACCTACCTAGAAACTGTCTGTTACAAGAGAACTCTGCTTTTAGGAAGCACTTCAGCTGTCACCTTACCGAATTATCTTGCTAGGAACGGCTAGCTACCCTTTAGTACCTGATCGGTTGGCAGCAGTTGCAGTAGCGATCCATGAGTCGCTGTACTGTAATACTTACTGAAGCGGCCTTATACTGCGGGTAGAGAACACTGCTGTTAAAGTGCATGTACTGTTCCACAAGCGCGCGGCCGGCTGGGTCGGTCGGCAGCAGCATGTTGGCGGCGGTCGCCCCGTAGCGAGTTGCCATGTACGTCGCTATGGCGTTGCTGTAACACGACATGCAATATATAAAATTGGGCACACAGCTGCGTGATGCCAGCGGGACTGGTTTTGAATGACCAGTCCCGACATTGCCCGGGGCGGGACTGCCCATACAAATCCAGTGCCGATTGCACACCCTAAGCGGGACGCGTTGAGTGCGTGATGGTTGCGGGGCGCACGTTCACACAAAAAACGTGCGCACCGCACAGTCTGTGTAGCGGCGCTATAGCTAACCTGGGGGCCTAGACAAGGTTACAATCGACAAGCGCTAACGCTAACGCTAACTAATAAAATGTATGGGCATGACAGATGTTAACGAAAAGTGTTTCGTCGGCATCTGTCATTCCCATACATTTTATTCGTTAGCGTTAGCGCTTGTCGATTGTAACCTTGTCTACGGCCCCTGGTAGCTACTGTTACCGTACATTTTAGTGAGTTGTGGACGCATCGAGTGGACGTCCCGCTTGCGTCGCGCACCCTGTGTGGACAAGCCTTTAGAAGTGATCGTTCAATCCACGGCAAACCCTCCTACCCTCACCCCATCATTCAACATTGCGTGTTAGTTTATTGTTTTGACCATAGCCAAGGTAGGATTGGGTGGGTAGCTTTTTTGTAAATTGAAGGACCTATGTAACTCTTGGACTCTATGGACCTGTGGACCTATGACGCGATCTGTAGGTACTAAAATATTTTATTCGAAATGAGAATCGAATTATACTTATAACGTTTCAAAAAATCGAACGTTGGATGGTTCCAGAACAAGCAGCGAGGACGCAAAGATGTCCGCCACAAACTTAGGAAATGCTTTCACCTGTCGCTCAATATGAGCTCTTTATCCTTTAGAATTGGCAACGTCTGTCGTGGGTTCATCTGTAATACAATAAATCGTACTTAGATGTTTAAAATAATACTGAGTTTTTAGTTTAGGTAGTTTTGAACCTGCTTTCTTAAGCCTTTTAACCGAGACGTTCTTAACGACCTGTAAGACGAATTCTAACAATCGTTTAATTGATGATCTCAGGTGAACCTGCTTAGCTAGTAAGATATTAAGTAAACCGACTCTGCTACTTAGAAATCAAAATCAATAAGTGTAGCCTCCCCTAGAGCCTTGAAGATTCAAGCCGTTAGGTAAAGCTAAGACTACCGTTATGCACAACTGAGAAGACTCGTAAACCTGGGGATTCGAGCTATAAAAGCTGCCACCGCCACCGAGCTCTAACTTAGAACACTACTGGAAGTAAATCCTATGTCTGAACTATGTAATAAAAAAAGCGGCCAAGTGCGTGTTGGACCACGCACAACGAGGGTTCCGTGCCTATTAAAAAGGTCGTATCGTTACTAAAATCTTATGGCACTTACGTCCTTTTCTTTAAGGAAGGCAGTTTTTTAGAAATATCTCAAAAACCTTTGAACCGATCTTGTGCAAAACAATTTTCGCTTAGAGAATTTAATAAGCCCTATGAGCATGATTTTTTCCATATTTTGAAAACACACGGTTCAAAAATTAGAGGGGGGGGGGGGACACAATTTTAGTGACTTTCGAGGAGATTATCTCCGACTCTATACAATTAAAAACAAAAAAATTGCTGAGAAACCTTATATTTATTTTGAAAGGCCTATCGATTGATATGCCACAAGTGGGCTTGCAATGAAAAAAAAATTGACTTTCAGTTTTATGTATGGAGTGCAACCCTAAAAAAAATTATTTTAGTAATTTAGTTACAAAACTATGTACCGGTTAACAAAATACACCTATCCTGAAAATTTTATTCAAATACACCTTATAGTTTTCGAGTAAAATGCCTGTGACATACGGACGGACAGACAGACAGACAGACATGACGAATCTATAAGGGTTCCGTTTTTTGCCATTTGGCTACGGAACCCTAAAAAAAAAGGCCCAAGTGAACAAGCGCCGCAAGTACTCCTCCTTGTTACAGGATCACGATTTCGCGGCGCTTGCTGTGGAAACCTTGGGTCCCTGGTCGTCAGATATGTGAAATTCAAGGCATCGTCTTCGCGGCTGGTCCAAGCAACTGGTGACCCCAGAGCGGCGCTTACCTCTCGCAAAGAATTTCCATTGCGATTCAGAGAGGTAATGCTGCCAGCGTAATGGGGTCCATGCCGCAGTCTGACCTAGAGGCGGTGTTCTTTTTATTACTTCTTTTTTTATGCTTTCATTTTTAGTTATAGCCAATTTAGTTTTTTTTTATTGTTTATGATTTATCTTGTATTTATGTTTAAGTTAGCTTTAATCTATATTGTAATTATATTAATGTGAATAATATAAACTGTAAGTTTATCAAGCAAAAAAAAAAGAAAAAAAAAATATATAGAATGGAACACGCATACCGCGGTTATTTCCGGGCTCCTATGTTCCCCCTTATCCAGGTTCACGTCGACTTCGCGGACGTCGATGTTCATGGCGTCCAGAGCCATCATAACGGCGCGACACGCGGGGCTGCGGTCGGCTTTCCATAACGTGCAGTTTCTGAAAAACAACTATTCTTCTAAGACACTACTAAAGGCGCTGGCCACGACTTCGAGTGGCGGCGGCTGTGGCAGTGGTTTTTAGGGTTCCGTAGCCAAATGGCAAGAAACGGAACCCTTATAGATTCGTCATGTCTGTCTGTCTGTCTGTCCGTCCGTATGTCACAGGCATTTTACTCAAAAACTGTAAGGTGTATTTGAATAAAATTTTGAGGATAGGTGTATTTTGTTAGCCGCTACATATATTTGTAATTAAATTACTAAAAAAATTTTTTTTAGGGTTGCACTCCATACATAAAACTGAAAGTCAATATATTTTTTTTCATTGCAAGCCCACTTGTGGCATATCAATCGATAGGCCTTTCAAAATAAATATAAGGTTTCTAAGCATTTTTTTTGATTAAGTGGATAGAGCCGGAGATAATCGCCCCGAAAGTCACTAAAATTGTGTCCCCCCCCCCCCCCCTCTAATTTTTGAACCGTGTATTTTAAAAATATGAAACAAATCATGGACATAGGGCTTATTAAATCCTTTCAGCAAAAATTGTTTTGAACAAGATCGGTTCAAAGATTTTTGAGATATTTCTAAAAAACTGCCTTCCTTAAAGAAAAGGACGTAAGTGCCATAAGATTTCAGTAACGATACGACCTTTTTAATAGGCACGGAACCCTCGTTGTGCGTGGTCCGATACGCACTTGGCCGCTTTTTCTAATTCACTGCGTCTGATCCCAACTATTAACCACAATGCATTGCGCGTCTCGACATCTTGCGCGAATTGTTCCGCAATTCGCGCGAGTGGCCAGGCCGTAAGTCCATATGTCCTTCAGGCATTTTCTCACTAAAGATAGGGAATGGGCTATTGTCACCACGCTGGTCTAGTGCGGGTTGGGGACTTAGCAAAGGTACCCCATAAAATTTATTCACAGACGTTATGCTGGTAAATTATCAGTAGTAGATAAGTATCAGTATCCTGACGATGTAAATATTTGCACCGGACATCTAATGATAAATCTTAGTATGTAAATACCATATGCAAAACGTCGACAACGCGCATGCGATTCTAAATTGTATGTCCGTAGGCTATGTGTGACTCTGAGGCGTCCGCTTACCAACAAGTGGGCTGTACGCTTGTTTACGACTTTCGTTTTCATAAAGCAAAAAGTACAGGAGAAGTGTCGGTCACACTTCAAGTGTGATGAATTGATGATGTTAATGTGGTGTTTGTTCTACAATTATAAAAAAAATATACTAACTTTATTGAGGGTCTACTAGATCCGCCACCCATTTTATATAGGAACACTAACACATAGCCAAATAACGAAAGAAGACCATGCTGCAACCAACTGAAACCGATATGATAAGTATTACATTTTATGGAGTGGCGGCTTGTATGTATTTTTTATCGTTTCAAATTTTACTCCTAGATTTCATAAATATACCACATTGATTGTTTTTGTAATTTTTTGAAAAATTAATTTGCTTCCGTGTGACTTTACTCTATGACACATTTTATTCTTTTTAATTCTGGCAAAGAAAAAATGATTAATTAAATTAGTGAACAAAGGTTATGTACCTGCAGTCAATCCGATTAAATAACTTCATGACTTACTTCATCGTTAAACAGTTTTTAAGAGTTTCCCGTAAATTCCCAAAGTTTGATTAGTTCAAGTTTATGAAGTTTTGATTTTGGCGCCAAACGAACTTTTCGATATACAATGTTGCCAGACTCATAAATAAATATTTTAATCTGCAGTCTAACCTTTTCACTTGACCACTTCTAAACTAGTTCAATAATACGAAATAAAAAGGTTACTGACCTAGAACCAAGTATGTATTATTCATACACAGCTATTTATTCAAGTTTTATACCAGCTGCTTATTTAATTTTCATAATATTCAGTTAGTTAACGCAACTTGCATCGCAGATTTGGAATTTTTAAGTTATTTTAAAGGTTTTAGTTGGCAACACAAACCATAGACTAGAAGAGCACTCGGACCATAAACTAAAGAAATAAAAATGATAGATTCCTTGGGATTTGGATTGGACGTTACTGACGTTAGTTAGTGAATAGGTGTTGTCTTTTATTGTGCTGTGTAGGGACTTACTATAGACGAGTGCATTTTAGTCTTGATCTCATTATTTCGGTATTTAAATCAATCTTACTGAAATTTAGTGAAGGATTAAACTTTAAATCTACCTTCGGTAGTGCGTTGTGGATTGTGCATTCGTAAGTAATTCAAGAATCGACGATGTCCAGCGATACCGCAAAGAACGTAAGTTTTGTTGTTCATTTTCCTTTAATTATCATTCAGTTGCTGGTAGGCTTAAAATAGCTGAAAAAAGTTAGTGAAACCGACATATTTAAGAACCCATTGATGCATGAGTCACAGGGATAAAAGTAAACCAATCTTACTCTATACATACCGCCGCAGCGAAAATGGATTCAATACAGTTATGTAGATGTGTGTCACTGTCAGTGTTTACGCGTGTGTTGTTTGGAATATTTATCGCATGAATGTACTTTCCTTTCCTCCGATAATGTTGACTTTTAAATTCCGATTATGGTTGCAACTAGGCCGTTTCTAACTCATTATTTGCTGATGTGTGATACTTGATTGTATGATCTGTTGTTATGTTAAAATATCTTTTATGATGATGGATTATGGTTATAGAACTTATAGATTACAAGAAAATATCATAACTTGTAAGGCTGCAAGTATGATATTTCATATAAATGAGTATTTAATACCAATGATGGGTTTACCAACATCTTGTATTTCTTACCAACATCATTATAAACCTCATTAGGGTGACTGGATAATTAGTAAACTGATGCATTGTGACTTCCTAGGTCACTGTCCTGATAGGAGTCTTTCTTGAAATCTGAGAATAACTGACTTGAAGGAACTAAAATTAAATAAATCATCATCCTTCAAGCATTTATATATTTATATAAACATTATCAGAAAATTGCAATCCTAGTATGAAGAGAATTATGGGTTTTCAGAGCTGGTCAATGTGTGGGTTGAGTACTTACATCTAATTATGTATACAGAAACATAAGTAATACTTTGTATTAGCGCAGTACTTTCTTTTCCTCTGGACATAGCAAAACTAAAATATGGTGATGATATTTCATAAACAACCAAATAATTTAGCAACATTTTTACTTGGCAAGTTGGCATTTTTAACTTTTGTTGTAGTGTTTTAGTAAACCTACAACTACAAATCTCTAATTTAACCCTTAAATGCATGATTTTTTTATTTTTTTTAGTTTTGATTTTTGGTATAAAGTTGTGTTTCAGAACGTTAGCCTTTTTTTTAAATCTGTGAGCTGTCCAATGCTTTGTAGACATTTGGCAACACAATGCATTTAAGGGTTAATTATACTCTCTTCTCTTCTTCTTATTTAAGAGCTAAGCTCTTGTCGGTGTAGCTTAAAGTAGGCCCTCCATCTACTCTGCTCCCAGGCAACCTCTCACGTCTCAATACATCCTAACATCAACTCTCTTTTTGAGTTGATGTATGTAGTTTATTCTAGGTCTTCCTCCTCCTCACTTCCCTTCTAACTCCTTCAATTATATTGAGTATGAAGTTGTCATGTTGTATGAGGTGTCCTATCCTCTTCCCTCTTCTATTTTGACAACCGCTTTAGCCTAGTTGGTAGTGACGCTGCCTACGAAGCCAGAGGTCCCGGGTTTGAATCCCGGTAAGGGCATTTATTTGTGTGATAAGCATGAATATTTGTTCCTGAGTCATGGATGTTTTCTATGTATTTAAGTATTTATTTATCTATATAAGTATCTTTATCGTCGTCTAGTACCCATAGACGTTCTGTCTGTTCAGAACTGAAGATGGACCTCCATAACATTCCTTACTAACCAACTGAGCTATCGGAACAATCCGGTTCGGGCACCAAATTCCTCAATCTGTGGTCGCCGGTTCGAATCCGGCTCGGAGCATTAAATTTTTCAATTTTTCCTTTATTTCAAAATGTATAATTTCGTTAGCAGCGTAACTGCTTAATACTACAAAATTAATTCCTTACTAGTTTTGTGAACTGCAAATATACTTATTTATACTTTATTGCAAAAAGAAGGAACAAATGGCGGACCTAAAGCCATATGGCATTCTCTACCAGTCTACCAATGGGCCAAAAATAAATGTATACTATTTATATACATTACAGTATATTTATTGTCCACAGTTTTCCAATTTAGAAACCCCCGGCTATGTTGGCTTTGCAAACTTACCAAACCAAGTCCACCGGAAGTCCGTCAAGAAGGGCTTCGAGTTCACTCTAATGGTGGTCGGGGAGAGCGGCTTGGGGAAGTCTACACTAGTCAACTCCTTGTTCCTGACTGATTTGTATCCGGAAAGAGTTATACCTGATGCTATAGGTAAGTTTACAAATCTATATTTGTTCCATAGTTGAAATTATTCGAGTTGACCGAATTGCATCAAAGTGAGAAAAGTATACGTATTCTAAAAGCTAACTTAATTCACAAACTCTGATCAAGGCAGGCGCAGGACACTCCGCGATTTACGTTCATGGCTACAAGTACATGCCGGTGCCCCAACGTTGGGGAACCGGCATGTACTTGTAGCGATGAACGTCAACGTCGTCGTCGACGACGTCAGAGGGCCATAAATCTTAATGTTTGTCTGAGAAAAAAGCGCCTTTTGTAAAGATCAAAGGAGTGTCCCTTCTGTACTTTTACTATTATCTATTCTGTGATCAAGGTAGAAAATTCTAATTAAAATTATAAAAAGTGGCCTGCGTAAAATAGTCGCAACCATACAAAATTAAGAGTTTTTCTCCTGCAAGAATATGCATTAGCCATAACATCCCATTTAAATTTTCACCACTACCTGTCAAATAAAAATGACAGACTCACAACAGTTATACTAACAACTTTTTCACGAGAGGGTCACATAACTTCAAAACTTCAAAAAACTTGAAAATTCTTAATTGTACATAAAACACCAACACATACAATGGGAGAGCAAACAAAAAGTGTGTGTGTGTGTGTTCATGTACCTTAAAAGGTTACAGTTGCAGTTTCACCGGCCCCTATACTTAGCCTGTCTCGTAGGTTCTTACTTCTAACTTACTTTTTTATCAAAGGATGCCACTACTTGCTGTAAAATTGACTAGAAATTATTAAGGGATCTCTAATAACCGCGGTCCCTGAGTTGCATGAGAACACTAACATTCCTGGCATTCTTAGTGACGAAATAGATACAATTTCAGAAACTTAAAATGATGAATCGTCAAGATAAGAAACACTCAAGGTTACTCAGACAGTATAATATACAGACAGTCTTAGGCATTTACAGGGTTCGAAATTATCAAGATAATTACGCTTCTTGATATTTATCAGATAATTATCGGATAATTATCACCAATATAAGAACCAATGACACTGGAGTTCGCTCAACTGCATAATCCTGAACTGAATTTTTCTTGTAAGGGGAATATACCCACGGCGCGGCACGTCACGTTGACACTTTGTGCGTTCGGATAGACGGAAGTGCGGAAATACACGTTCGAATACTTCAAATACAGTTCACTTTCACGAGCGATTTTGTTTGTTATTATCAATCGATAAATATCCATCTGTTATTATCACGATAATAGGGAATATTCATGATATTTTTTTATTTTTTTTATCTATTCTATAAGTAATTATATAACCGGAAAAAAATATAACACTTTCACAATATTATTAAATAAGCTAAAAAAAATAAATTCAAACTACTATCATTTTCGGACGATCAAAACGCCACCATTTTGGCGCGCTCATTTGTGACGTCACCGTGCACCTTAGTGCACGGTGGTTCTTAAACAAATTAACAACAAAGTGTTAGATTCACACTTTTAATAAATGTGAGTGATTAAAGCTTATAAGATCAACTTATTGTAATGGAAGAGCACACAAAAGCTTATTATAAATATTGTATTGTCCCTATGTGTGAAAATAACATTGAAACTGCAAATATTTTCATATGCCCAAAGGTGCAAATATAAGGATAAAGTGGTGTAAGGCGATGAGGAGAGATAATGTATCGTGCTTGAGTAGTTTATATTGTTGTGAAGATCATTTCGACGTGAGTATTAAATATGTATTTACCTAAAATCTTTTTTATTACGACTCGCGAACAATATAAACAATAACCTAACCTCAAAATTGTATTATATACTTATTCATAAATCTATTCTGATTCCCAATTTTTTTAGTTAAGTATTAATGTTACAAATATTATGATTTTTGTTGATCAACAGCTGACTATGAGTGTTGATTTTGATCATGAAACGTTTTAGCTAAGTTTCTTTGTTTGCACTGTTGATCGAAGAAAGTTAAAAGAATTTAATCATTTTTACTGAGTGACCTACACAAATTTGTTTTATTTATAAGCCTCGACAAAAACAACCTAGTTTGTTAAAGTTCAGATGTTCTCAACATTTAACATTCCTAATAGGTACCTACATATCTTTGATTATATAATACCTACTAGCTTCGGCCCGCGACTCCATCCGCGTGGAACTCGTTTATACTAACGTATCTCTATACCAAATTTCATCCAAATCGGTTCAGCAGTTTAAGCGTGAAGAGGTTACAGACAGACAGACAGACACACTTTCGCATTTATAATATTATTAAGTACACTTACTAGTATATATAATACTAGCTTCTGCCCGCGACTCCGTCCGCGTGGAACTCGTTTATATCGTAGCTCCATACAAACTTTCACCCCCCACTTCATACCCTTGGGGGGTGATTTCCGGGATAAAAACTATCCTATGTCCTTCCCCAGGGCTCAAACTATCTCTATACCAAATTTAATCCAAATCGGTTCAGCGGATTAAGCGTGAAGAGTTAACAGACAGACAGAGAGACACACTTTCGCATTTATAATATTAGTATGGATATATAGTTATAGTATAGTAAAATAGTATATAGTATGGATAAATATCTACTAGTTTTTTATTCCACTTATTTAATAAAGACACCTATTTGAAGTAGTTTAAAAGCCTAGCTATTTGAATCGCCAAAATAGGTTATAATTACTTAATTGACCAATCTCACGAGTATAAAAACAAGGAATATGAAAATTTATTGAATATCTGTAACTTATTTACCGTGCAGCTTTTACTCCTCTTAGTTCAGCGGACGTAAAGTCACAATTATTTGCGAAGTATGTATTAAAGTTAGTCATCATGAACACATCAATTTTAGGCAGATTATCCGACTGTGCCTTGACAAAACCGCCTTCAGTCATTGTGGCGAGTCTTTTTTCACAAGGAGTCACTGCTTTCAGTTAACATTTACCAAAAAACACTGATTATTTATCATAAACAGCGGCAAAACAATGCGAATAACTTTCAATAATCATACTAACGACGCACGGTGCACGGTGACGTCACGTTTCGCTCCGCCAATAGCGTTGCGTTTTGGAAATTTGCGAGGGAATTTGAAAAATGGTACTTTTAAACAATTAAATTTATCAATAGGAACATGATAATTTGCAAAAATAATCATGTGTGTATATTTATTAAGCGATATAGATTACACGTGATTTTTTTTGTCCATTTCTAAATCACATGCATATTCCCTATTACCCATCTGTTATTATAACATAATTATCTTGATAAATGATAATTATCCTTTCGAACCCTGGGCATTTATAATAACGGAAGCCCCACGTGGCACGCTCCCCTAGAATGTGTGAAAGATGTGGTCCAAAGTACCGAAGTGAGTGCAGTAGCATGAGTTTCTTAATGGCTTAATTATAAGGAAAAAGATACTAAAAGCCCGACACAAACAGCTCGCCACACACAAGACGAATAAAAAAAACAAACTAATATCGGTTCACACATGTTCAACTTAACACCCCTCATTTGCGTTCGAGGTGGAAAAGTAGGCATTTGTCGACATTATATTATTTTATTATATATGTAATTGTAATTTGCTTTTAGTTATTAAGTAATTAATGGAAGTAAAAGGTAAAGGTCGCGGGAGTCCGCAGGATGCGGGTGGCGCAGGACCGATCATTGTGGCACTCTTTGGGGGAGGCCTATGTCCAGCAGTGGACGTCTTTCGGCTGATATGACGATGATGATGATGAGGCAGTAAGCATCCCAAATAAAAATAAATAAATATTACATATAAATTATATTGCCATTCAAGTCTAAGCAGCGAAGGCACGGTCAGTCTTGTATGCGTTCAGCAATAAAACTAAGCCATAAAAGATCGGCTGTGAAAAAGTTACTCTTTTTATTCCATAGCCTTAGTGCAAGGCCTGAGTGGACGCCCCGCTCAGAGCGGGGCGTCGAGCGTCCATATAAATTGCATTTGTTTTATATGGACGCTGCACGCCCCGCTCTGAGCGGGGCGTCCACTCAGGCCTTGCACTTACCGTTTCCATACTAGCTTGCATGGTAGTAACGGAACGGAAAACCGAAAATTTATGTAACACTGGATACTTTTTTTCTCCTATTATGTTCGAACTAGCGACCCACGGCGGCGGCAGCGGCTTCGCACGGGTACTATATTATCTATACATATAAACCTTCCTCTTGAATCACTCTATCTATTAAAAAAAACCGCATCAAAATCCGTTGCGTAGTTTTGTAGATCTAAGCATACATAGGGACAGACAGCGGGATGCGACTTTGTTTTATACTATGTAGTGAAGATGAAGTGCTTTTAATTCTGAATAAAAAAAACCCAAATCATCAAAATTGAAAAAAAAAACTCGTGTAGATTTTTCCGTAAAATGGCCCACCTAGTGGGTTCCTGGCGTTGAAAGTGTTAAAATATGTTGTTCTTGCAGAGAAAACGAACCAAACAGTGAAGCTAGACGCATCCACTGTGGAGATTGAGGAGCGAGGCGTGAAGCTGCGCCTTACCGTGGTGGACACGCCCGGATATGGAGATGCTATTGACAACACCGATTGTTTTAGGGTAAGTTTGACATAAAAAAAAAAAAAAAATAACCTTTATTATTGAAGCCTTTAAAAAAACTTAAAACTATACAATTTCTTTTTTCTTCATCAACAACTTCAACTGGTCTTAGCGACATAGGCCTCTTCCAGAGCCTTCCATTTTGTGCGGTCCCTTGCCTCTCTCATCCACGCTCCTCCAGCAGTCTGTTTTATGTCATCGGACCATCTTATGGTAGGTCTTCCCCTTTTTCTTTTAAGTCCTCTTGGGTACCATTCTACTACGTCTTTCGTCCATTTATCTATGTTTTCCCTTATCATATGACCTGTCCAAGTTTGTCATACCATGATAATAATAATAAAAAAAATAAAAATAAAATAAAATATCTTTATTTTCAGGCAACTTTAGGCCCATAGTTTGTTAATAACCAAATGATCTTAACAGCTAATGTTAGTGTTATAAATTAAATTAAAGAACTATCATCATATTGCTATCGAGGCACTCTCACAGCGTGCATAGTGCTGTGTAGCTCGTTAAACCTAGCTAGCACAGCACTATCCAGCCTACCTGCGACAACCTGCATGAGAATGTTGGGGCTTCTCCTCACTCTATCCATGAGAGATGTGACCTTTTTGCGCATGAGCGCAAAGAAGTCGTCAGTGTGCGCATCGGCAAACATGCCCGAGGCACTGCAGTGACGGGGAAGCCCCACCATTGCCCGGAACAGGTTGTTGTACAATATACGCAGAGTGTTGTACGATAATAATAAAGCGTTTTATTGCCAGTTTTATACAAATACAATTTTTTTTTATATACCAATTTTTTAATCATACTATTAGTACAACCTATACAGAGTGTACCAAAAATAGGGTGTAACCGAGCAAGGTATCGTGTTCTGATAAAAGCCCCATGACACCCATTAAACTTAGCGGAGCTGTCCTTGAAAGGGTTGAGTCGTTTAAGTATTTAGGACACATCGTCACGTCCGACCTCAAAGACGACAAAGACATTGAGCGGGAGCGGAGGGCACTGTCGGTCCGGGCCAATATGATAGCTCGTAAGTTTGCACGCTGTTCAAGGGAGGTGAAACTTACGTTATTTCGAGCTTACTGTACCTCCCTGTACTCGTGCGGCTTATGGCGTGATTATACAAAACGGGCCTACGGGTCCCTCCGCGTCCAGTACAACAACGCGTTCCGGGTGTTGGTGGGGCTGCCGCGCTTCTGTAGCGCATCAGGGATGTTTGCAGAAGCTAGGGTGGATTGCTTCTATGCCACCGTGCGCAAGAGAGCTGCGTCCCTGGTGCGTCGGGTGCGCGCCAGCCCCAACACCATCTTAAGGATGATAGGGGACAGATTGGACTGCCCCTACTTGCTTCATTGTAGTCGGTTACATGCGCCGTACTCAATAAAGCCAAAGGCCTAATGTTCTTTTAATTTGGTATTCTAACTACTAACATAGTCTCTTTTTAAGGATAATAGTTACTAACAAAAACTGGATCTTGTTATCTGAGTAAATAAATGAATTGAATTGAATTGATAAAAAAAGAGTAAATTATTATTACGCGATTTAATTTTTTTAATTTTTGGAGCGTTTGCCGACAATGCCGACTGGGCGACCTGCTCCATAGAAACCAAAAAAAAAAATCGCGTCAAAAAAAAATATTTTAGTTTTTTTTACGATACTTGTTATGCCCTTCGGTCGGTTCGATCGGTTCACACCCCATTTTTGGTACACTTTCACTTCACTTTATTTATTTCACTGAACAATATCAATTGTGTTTGAAATAATACATAAAATTAAACAATAAAAAATACCTTAACTAAAATTACGTGTAGTGTAGGTAAATATTACAAACGTGTGGAACAAATCATTATCAAAATAAAAAATAAATAAAAAATGTCATAAACGTGTCAAGATAAAATTATTAAAGTTAGAATTCCAAGAATAGGTACATGTCCACATTATTAACTAATATAACAATAACAATAAAGTATAAAATTAATTTACTAAATCTCACAAACAGCTGTCGTTAATTTTATTAAGCCTAAGTACATTTTAGTTTTTCACATGTCAGTCTGAATTTTGACAGTATTCCTCAACGGAATAGAAACACTTTTCCAACAGATATGCTTTGAGCTTGTTTTTGAACGCGTTAACACTTATGATCGTCTTGAGTTCTACTGGTAGCTTATTGAAAAGAAATACTCCCTGATAACCTGCCGTATGCTTGACTACTTTGAGTTTAGTTTTTATCACCTGAGGCAGATCTTTTCGTCTAGTAGTCATTCGCTTTTGTCTTTCTTCAGCAGTTTCTATATCTACAATGTGCTTCATTAGATCTGTAAGTACTACTAGAATGTACAAGCTTGGAACGGTTAGAATTGCAAATTCTGTGAAGAAGCTTTTACATGAAGTCGTTTGGGGTACTCTAGCTATCGTTCTGATAGCCCTTTTTTGTGCTACGAAAGCAGTGTAAACGTTGTACTTGTAACTGTTTCCCCACAAGGATATGCTGTAACGCAACCTCGATTCTACTAATGCATAGTATACGATCTTCATCTGGGTCAGCTTCGCCTCGTCTCTAAAACTTCGAAGGGCATAGCAGGCAGAACTCACAGAATTTCTTATCGCCAGCAGTTCATCCTTCCAGTTAAGGCTAGAGTCTATACAAACCCCAAGGAATTTCACTGATTCCACTTGACTGATTGTTGCATCATCAGAAACAATGTCCAGAGAATCTTTATTAGCTGCCGTGGTTCTAAAGAGCACAGCATGCGTCTTACTGCTGTTTAACTTCAGGTTATTGATGCTGAACCAGGTGTGAAAAGCTTTCATGGCGCCATTCGCGCTGTTATTTAGCTGTGTGAGGTTGTCCGCTGAAATAATTGCGTTAGTATCATCCGCAAAAACTACTAGTTTGGTATTCGGAATAGTCTCTGTTATATAGTTTATGAGGTCATTTGTGAACACTGAAAAAAATTGGTCCTAATATGGATCCTTGGGGGACTCCCCTCGTGATCTTGGCCATTTTGGAACTATGCATTGTCTCGTTGGTATCTGTTATCCATTTAATTTCAACATATTGTTTTCTGTTAGTTAGATACGAACGAAACAGGGCCAGATCTTTACCTCTTATTCCATAATGTTCGAGCTTTGCGAGTAAAATGTTATGATCGACCGTGTCGAAAGCGGAGCTTAAATCTAGAAACATGCCTGCTACTTTTTTCTTGCCGTTAATTTGATCGGTTACATCTTTTACCAACGTGGTGATAGCCTCCCTTGTGCCTTTACTTTTCTGGTAACCATACTGTCTTGAGTTTAATACATTATTCTGATACAGATGCCTCATCAGTCTATCCTTTATTAATCTCTCAAGAAGCTTAGAGAGTGTGGGCAGGAGAGAGATGGGTCTGTAGTTTTTGGGATCTAGCTTAGAACCCTTTTTGTGAATGGGAAGTACTTTCGCCACCTTAAACTGATCCGGAAAGATACCACATTGGAAGCATTCGTTGAACAGATAGGCCAATGGTTCTGCAAGTATATCAATGTTATCTTTGATAACTGCTATCGGAATCCCGTCATATCCACTTGAGGTTTTAGGCTTTAGGTTTTTAACTATTGTCTTAATCTCACCTGGATTAACTGGCTCGAAGGCAATATCGTTTTGTATCCTGGGGACATGGGCCTGTAGTAATCGTAAGGCTTGATCCGTCTGATCAGAGACGCCATCTGTGAAAGTGAATTTTTCAAGAAAAATTGCAGTCACGTCCTCAGGAGTATTTACTATTTTTGGATTACCAATTTCGTCTTCTGTTTTTAAAAATAAATTTTCCTTTGGATGCTGCGTAAACTTATTACGATGCTTGTTTACCACCACTCCGTATAGGTGACATCTAGACCTCTGATTTGATGTGTACCATACCGAAATCAAGAAATACCATAAGACCCTAAGACGGGCAGGCACCAGGGACTGAAAAGGTACCTTTATAAACGGTCATGACCGGGTCTTTTTTAGGGTACCCGACCGTTAAAGTAGCATTTCGGTACCGGTCATCAATACTTTAGGTACCCAAACAAGCTTCCGTCCTAACGGTACCGATAAATAAAAGTACCTTTAGAAACGGTTTTCACCGGGTCTTTTAAAGATACCCGACCGTTAAAGTTGCGTTTCGGTACCGCTATCAATACTTCCAAACAAGCTTCCGTACAAACAGTAGCGTTAAATAAAAGTACCTTTAAAAACGGTTTCACCGGGTCTTTTAAAGGTAACCGTTAAAGTAAAGTAGTAAATACAAGTGGGGTAACTTGATCAATGAAACACCAAAATTTTCAAGCATCCTGGTTCCGACGTTTTTAAACTTAAGAGTCTGATATTTTGCACTGAGATACATAATTTAGTCATCATCATCATATCATCATATCAGCCGAAAGACGTCCACTGCTGGACATAGGCCTCCCCCAAAGAGTGCCACAATGACCAGTCTGATATTTTGCACCGAGATACATAATCTAGTCATCATCATCATATCATCATATCAGCAGAAAGACGTCCACTGCTGGACATAGGCCTCCCCCAAAGAGTGCCAGAATGACCAGTCTGATACTTTGCACCGAGATACGTAATTTAGTCATCATCATCATATCAGCCGAAAGACGTCCACTGCTGGACATAGGCCTCCCCCAAAGAGTGCCAGAATGACCAGTCTGATATTTTGCACCGAGATACATAATTTAGTCATCATCATCATATCAGCCGAAAGACGTCCACTGCTGGACATAGGCCTCCCCCAAAGAGTGCCACAATGACCAGTCTGATATTTTGCACCGAGATACATAATTTAGTCATCATCATCATATCAGCCGAAAGACGTCCACTGCTGGACATAGGCCTCCCCCAAAGAGTGCCAGAATGACCAGTCTGATACTTTGCACCGAGATACGTAATTTAGTCATCATCATCATATCAGCCGAAAGACGTCCACTGCTGGACATAGGCCTCCCCCAAAGAGTGCCAGAATGACCAGTCTGATACTTTGCACCGAGATACGTAATTTAGTCATCATCATATCAGCCGAAAGACGTCCACTGCTTGACATAGGCCTCCCCCAAAGAGTGCCAGAATGACCAGTCTGATATTATGCCCCGGGATACGTAATTTAGTCATCATCATATCAGCCGAAAGACATCCCCTGCTGGACATAGGCCTCCCCCAAAGAGTGCCACAATGACCAGTCTGATATGTTGCACCGAGATACATAATTTAGTCATCATCATCATATCAGCCGAAAGACGTCCACTGCTGGACATAGGCCTCCCCCAAAGAGTGCCACAATGACCAGTCTGATATTTTGCACCGAGATACATAATTTAGTCATCATCATCATATCAGCCGAAAGACGTCCACTGCTGGACATAGGCCTCCCCCAAAGAGTGCCAGAATGACCATTCTGATACTTTGCACCAAGATACGTAATTTAGTCATCATCATCATATCAGCAGAAAGACGTCCACTGCTGGACATAGGCCTCCCCCAAAGAGTGCCAGAATGACCAGTCTGATATTTTGCCCCGGGATACGTAATTTAGTCATCATCATCATATCAGCCGAAAGACGTCCACTGCTGGACATAGGCCTCCCCCAAAGAGTGCCAGAATGACCAGTCTGATATTTTGCACCGAGATACATAATTTAGTCATCATCATCATATCAGCCGAAAGACGTCCACTGCTGGACATAGGCCTCCCCCAAAGAGTGCCACAATGACCAGTCTGATATTTTGCACCGAGATACATAATTTAGTCATCATCATCATATAAACATATCAGCAGAAAGACGTCCACTGCTGGACATAGGCCTCCCCCAAAGAGTGCCAGAATGACCAGTCTGATACTTTGCACCGAGATACGTAATTTAGTCATCATCATCATATCAGCCGAAAGACGTCCACTGCTGGACATAGGCCTCCCCCAAAGAGTGCCAGAATGACCAGTCTGATATTTTGCACCGAGATGCATAATTTAGTCATCATCATCATATCAGCCGAAAGACGTCCACTGCTGGACATAGGCCTCCCCCAAAGAGTGCCACAATGACCAGTCTGATATTTTGCACCGAGATACATAATTTAGTCATCATCATCATATCAGCCGAAAGACGTCCACTGCTGGACATAGGCCTCCCCCAAAGAGTGCCAGAATGACCAGTCTGATATTTTGCACCGAGATACATAATTTAGTCATCATCATCATATCAGCCGAAAGACGTCCACTGCTGGACATAGGCCTCCCCCAAAGAGTGCCACAATGACCAGTCTGATATTTTGCACCGAGATACGTAATTTAGTCATCATCATCATATCAGCCGAAAGACGTCCACTGCTGGACATAGGCCTCCCCCAAAGAGTGCCAGAATGACCAGTCTGATACTTTGCACCGAGATACGTAATTTAGTCATCATCATATCAGCCGAAAGACGTCCCCTGCTGGACATAGGCCTCCCCCAAAGAGTGCCAGAATGACCAGTCTGATATTTTGCACCGAGATACATAATTTAGTCATCATCATCATATCAGCCGAAAGACGTCCACTGCTGGACATAGGCCTCCCCCAAAGAGTGCCAGAATGACCAGTCTGATACTTTGCACCGAGATACGTAATTTAGTCATCATCATCATATCAGCCGAAAGACGTCCACTGCTGGACATAGGCCTCCCCCAAAGAGTGCCAGAATGTGAGTGAATCTTTCGGCTGATATGATGATGACTAAATTATGTATCTCGGGGCAAAATATCAGACCGGTCATTGTGGCACTCTTTGGGGGAGGCCTATGTCCAGCAGTGGACGTCTTTCGGCTGATATGATGATATGATGATGATGACTAAATTATGTAGCTCGGTGCAAAATATCAGACTGGTCATTGTGGCACTCTTTGGGGGAGGCCTATGTCCAGCAGGGGACGTCTTTCGGCTTATATGATGATGATGACTAAATTATGTATCTCGGTGCAAAATATCAGACTGGTCATTGTGGCACTCTTTGGGGGAGGCCTATGTCCAGCAGGGGACGTCTTTCGACTGATATGATGATGATGACTAAATTATGTATCCCGGGGCAAAATATCAAACTGGTCATTCTGGCACTCTTTGGGGGAGGCCAATGTCCAGCAGTGGACGTCTTTCGGCTGATATGATGATATAGCCCTCCGCATCGCTAGGCTTAAGTGGCAGTGGGCACATTGCACGTACAACCGATGGCCGTTGTGGCGGAAAGGTTCTCGAGTGGCGACCACGTACCGGAAGGCGCAGCGTGGGTAGGCCCCCCACAAGGTGGACTGATGACCTGGTAAAGGTCGCGGGAGTTCGCTGGATGCGGGTGGCGCAGGATCGGTTATTGTGGCACTCTTTGGGGGAGGCCTATGTCCAGCAGTGGACGTCTTTCGGCTGCCCTCCGCATCGTTAAACTTAAGTGGCAGTGGGCACATTGCACGTCGAACCGATGGCCGTTGTGGCGGAAAGGTTCTCAAGTGGCGACCCCCCCCCTCTGCCGCCCCCGCGCCAACACATGTTACGCGAGCGGGTCAAAAGTTACGAAAAATGTAAGAAATGTAACCATCACTTTATTCGGTATCCGATACTCGGACCGAAATCATTGAGGCCGTTTTATCGGTCACCGTAATTGTACGGCTCATTTTTCGGTCAGGTACCTTTACTTGAAACGGTCAACCTACGGGTACCGTTACTGTTGGATATCTTTTCAATTGGTACCTTTATTTTAGGGTACCGGTCTTTTGCGGTTTTTTCACCATAGCGGTACCGTTTAAAAGGGTACCCATTAAATTTGATTTATTCGGGTACCGATATTGTTGGATACTTTTTCAATTGATACCTTTATTTTAGGTTACCGGTCTTTTGCGGTTTTTCAGTCCCTGGCAGGCACAACAACAAAATTCAACTGTAGAGTCTTGTACAGTCACCAGCATTAATATCTACCGTAACGAAGGGCGGATAAATATCTGAAACGTTCTTACGGCCTTAGAAATAGAGTCGTGTCAGATATTTATGCGTGCTTTGTTGTGGCAGATATTGATGCTGGTGACTGTACCGAAATGCATTTAGCAAATTGGAAAATAAAGACACAATACCCCAGGCGTCATTGCAATTATTCAATTTCTGGTCAGAGGTATATTTAAAAGTTTGTAGTCGCCTTCGGCTCGGGCGCGATGTGATTAAGTATTAAAGTTTTTTTTTTTTTTATAAGGGGACAGTCTTACACATATCGACCTAGTCCCACAGTAAGCTCAGTAAGGCTTGTGTTATGGGTACTAGACGACGATATATATGTATAATAGATATAAATACTTCAGTACATAGAAAACATCCATGACGCAGAAACAAATATTCATGCTTATCACACAAATATTTGCCCTTACCGGGATTCGAACCCAGAACCTTCAGCTTCGTAGGCAGCGTCACCACCCACTAGGCTAACCGGTCGTCAGTATGTTTCTTTTTAGGGTTCCGTAGTCAACAAGGAACCCTTATAGTTTCGCCGTGTCCGTCTGCGGGTTAGCTCAGTGGTCCTTATTACTAGAAAGCTGTAAATCGGCATGGGTATATAAATCAATCACGCCGACAAAATGGTAGAACAAAATCTTGTTTTTTTAATGGTACACGCAAAGTTGGATTGTAATTATTTTTTCTCGTTAAACCCATGGTGTGGGGTGTCGGTGGATAGCTCAGTGGTCCATTTGTGTGATACTCATAAAATCAATATTGTATGCATGTTTTTATTCTAATGTATGAAAATTATGTATTACTATTGAGAAATAAACCATCTGAATCTGAATCTAAAAAATAATAACTGCCTAGGCGAAGAAAAGAGAAAATAAAATTTGAAATCCATATCCATACTAATATCATGTCTGTCTGTCTCTTACCTCTTCACGCTTAAACCGCTGAACCGATTTGGATGAAATTTGGTATAGAGATAGTTTAGTTTATTATAAAGGTGACAGTAGATTATTCTAACGACATATGCTCAATTTAAAATACTAACCTACCTACTGCGAAGAAAATGATAGCTGGGCGTAAAAACTGCTTTACCTAATTCACCCCGGTTTAGGGTGTAATAGTACATTACCGCCCGTGGTGCGTCTACAATTTTACGTCTTCTCCTGGGAGTGAAGGGAGATTTGTCGCTGCGCCCGTGGGCGGTAAATCTCACATACCGCCCGGAGTGACGTAAAATAATAATACCAGTAACAATTATGTGTGAACATCGTGGATGTTTAAATCAATATAAAACAAGATACTCGATGCCCGCATGTGAAGACCATGACATTGTTTTAAGTACTTTTAATTATCCAATTGACCTCACTAATGGTTAACTGCAACCGACTGCACTGGAAGTGTTCCGCTTGGAACACTCACATCCACCAAACAGTTGGTTTAATAATTTATGTAAATGTAACAATACATTTGTACGATTTCTTTTCCTGTTCGCACTCGCGAAAGGTTTAAGAAAATACGTGCAGATTAATATTGTAACATTGAAGAATAGTTTGTACGATTTCTTTTCCTGTTCGCGCTCGCGAAAGGTTTTAAGAAAATACGTTCAGATTAATATTGTAACATTGAACAATAGGGGTGTAGATTTAATCCTTTTTCGAGAAAATACGACATTATTGATTATTTGATTTAGTGTCTACACTAAATCAAATAATCAATAATGTCGTATTTTCTCTAAAAAGGATTAATAATGTAGTCAAATGGGGAAAAAAGCAACGCAAGAGGTTAAATAATCACAAAGTTATAAGTGTTCTAAGTTTTAAGAAGGGGGTTATGTTCTGTCCCTTTTCCGCAAAACGCAACTTCATATGAAACGATTGTCATTTACTATGACGCTCGCAGATTGTGACGTCACTAACTGCGAGCGTTTTCTCTCTCTAACAAGCAATATTAAAACGGTTGTAGCTTCGTAATTCTTTGAGATATCTGAATGGGATTCTCGTCAGTAAGCATATTTTTTTGCCGTCTTTCTTTTGGAGTAATAATAATTTTAGAGTTTACATCCCTATTCGACTTTGTTAGGTGTTACTAAACCGCGATGAGTTTGGGGTAGAAATAGCTGTTATTTATTTGTTTGAGTCAGGCAACAAATAGAAACTTTGATATTGAATAAAAAATCAAATAGCAGTTTGATAAATCAATAATAGAAAGAATATGACAGAATTTCTTACAAAAAAAAAACGATTAATTGGTTTCCTATCATGCTAAGGAGGTGCCCCCAATATAACAAAAACACTGTTAAGTAGATTTAAACCCCATAAATAGTCCGGTCAATGGACTGACAACTTGTTTGAAAAAAATTGCAATTTCGGAAATAATTAATGATAGCAGTTTTTTTCTAATTAAAGGATATATTATCAATTAAATCGAAATCCAACAAAAGTTCAAACATACAAAAAAAATATAACTTCTGAAAAGTAAAAAAAAAAATTTTTTTTTCTTTATTTTTGGTTTATTTACGTTACTTTATATACTTTATAATATTCAAGATAAATCATACAAAAAAAAGACAATGCATGCTTCATATATTACTTCCGGGTGGAAAGTTTGTTGGATTCTTGAATAAAGCATCTTAGAACAAAGTTTTAAAATTAAAAAAAGAAACGATATTATAAATGAATGTTTTTCAAAACAGTATTTTTCCCAAAGTAAAAATCGTAGTTTTAAAAAGTCACCCAGAAGCCGTAACCATGTCAACGAGCATCAATAATTTGTGGATGGCAACTTACAAAATAAAAAGATAGATAGAGAATGCCTTATGGCATTAAGTTCGCCTTTTGTACTTGTATCTTGTTACTGTGCAATAAAGTTAAAATAAATAAATAAATAAAATAAGTGTAGTACCCGAGAGACAGAGGCATAAACCGCAAAACTAAAATAAGACTGATGCGGACTCTAGTCTTCTCGATCTTCCTGTACGCATCAGAAACCTGGACCATAAAAGCTCGTACTCGTCGTAGGATAGATGCATTCGAGATGTGGTGCTGGCGCAGAATGCTCCGGATATCATGGACTGAGCGCCGCACAAATGAGTCTGTTCTCGAGGAGCTCGACATCAAAACGAGGCTCTCCACAATCTGTATCCAACGTGTCCTCAGCTTCTTTGGCCATCTGGTCAGGTCCGGTCCGCAAAGCTTGGGAAAGCTAATCATCACCGGCCGCATGGCAGGAAAGAGGAGCAGAGGACGGATGCCTATGCGTTGGGCGGACACGGTAACATCTGTGACCAGAGCCACACTCCAGGCTAGCATGCATCAAGCCCAGGACCGAGCAGCTTGGAGAGTGATGGTGATGAGCGCCCACAGCCGTCACGTCCCTCAGCCATGAGGATACGACAAGGAAGAAGAGAATTACCCGAGTACTCGTATTTCTCTGAAGGGCTTGCAAATCGCATTTACGACATGTTATTACAAACAACATCCGATGTTTAACATTACATTTCCTAGATACAGACGAAAATATAAACATGGCGGAGATTCGTCTAGCTTGAGTGGTTCCTTTTGAACAAACAGTGAGATGCTGGATAATTACGCTTAATCAACCGAATCAAATCGCTGAAGGGGCAGTCGAAGAAATTGTGGTTGTCGAATGCTCCTTGACTGTATATTATTAGCATTTTAAGACTTTTACCGATATATATTAAAGTTTCTCGTTATGTATTTAAGTTTATCGTCATATATTTAATTTTATCGTTATATATTTAATATATATATTATCTATTTAGTAGGATGTTTATTAATCAATGATCAATTTCTTTTTGTTTATCCTTTTAATAGTTTTGTACATGTTTCTCGGTTTGCCTATATCTGATTTCCACTCATTTGCTCAAAGGTTAGCTGGAAGAAATCCCTCTCAGGGATAAGCTCGCCTTTGTACATGTGTCATCTGTTCTTGTAATAATTGTTTTGTTGTTGTGTTCTGTTCTATGTACAATAAAGAATTTAAATACGTACATACATACATACTTAATATTATAAATGCGAAAGTGTATGTGTGTGTTTGTTTGTATGTTTGTCCGTCTTTCACGGCAAAACGGAGCGACGGATTGACGTGATTTTCTAAGTGGAGATAGTTGAAGGGATGGAGAGTAACATAGGATAGTTTTTATCCCCGTAATCACCCCCTAAAGGGGTGAAATGGGGGGGTAAAAGTTTGTATGGAGCTGCGATATAAACGAGTTCCACGCGGACGGAGTCGCGGGCAGAAGCTAGTACTATATAAATGGTGCTTGGGAGGAATCCAAATAATGCGAGCATACCAGCGTGTTGCAGACCACGTTTAGAGCGCAATTTACACATACAAGAAATTACAAGCAAGTTTAACTAGATTACGGGGTTTGATAGATCAATTGAACTCCAGTATACCACCCCATGAACACGCAATGTGTAACTTACATGTGTAAATTGCGCTTAGAAAATAAAATAGTACATTACTACAGAGGCCGGGAAGTAAGGGGTTGCCGGACAGTTATGAGGCTGGCAACCCCTTTTCATAAATAAACAAAACTCTAAGAAATCAAACATTAATTTTCATGACTGAACGAATTATAATAATAATTGTGGCACAGCATCACAGCCACAATTAAATAAATAAATATAAATACCGGGTTGCATTCCGGGAGTGCCGGCAGAAGTGAAAACTCAATGACATTGTAAAAGTTTTTCGATCAAATCACGTGTCCGTCTTACGAATTTTCAATCTGTCGAATCTTACGGTCACGTGACATCTTACGGTCACGTGACCTGTTGTGAGTATCTCTCGGATCTCACGGTCACGGTGACCTGTGGCAAGTTTAACAATTTTTCCCCATCACAAAAAGTGCACAGCGCCGCTAAAGAAGTTTTCACTTCAAAAATCACTTCCCGGCCTAGGCCTTCAATTTTGTATGAAATTCCTTTACAGTTCTCTCCAGTTGTTCAGCCCGAAACGTGATACTTTAAAGCCTGTTTGTTATGTTATAAGTGTTATAACGCACGTAATGACGATATTTCATTGGATGTTTGATAAATAGTACATTACTACAGAGGCCGGGAAGTAAGGGGTTTCCGGCCGAGTACGTATAGACGGCTGAGCGTAGCGATGTCGAGGTATGAGGCTGGCAACCCCTTTTCAGGCCGAGGTATGTATAGTGCTTTTCTCAAACATGCAGTGAAATAAATAAATAAAAACTCCAAGAAATCTAACTTTAATTTTCATAGCTAAACGCCGCGATGCTGTGCCACAAATTGTGGAATGGAAATAAAAAGGTTTTAGGTGAGGTAGGGCACAGCGAAATGTCATCCCGCTCGAATTTGGAGCAGCCCAACTGGGGAAGTACCTCCGCCTTGCAGAAGACCACAGCCATAATAACACTACTACTTGCTCTGTAGTAGTGTTGTGTTCCTGGAGGTGAGCAAGGTCGCCAGAGCTCCCGAGGATGCGTTGTGTTGAGAGCGAGGGAATTTGTTCCTTCAGCTGTCAACACGGCGAATCCTCAAACATATCAAGGGTCGGCAACGCCCATGTTACTCCTTTGGAGTTGCATGCGTCTATAGGCTGCGGTGTCCGCTTACGATCAGGCGGGCCGTACGCTTGTTTGCCACCGTTGTTGTATAAAAAAAAAAGAGCATCCATATGTACAGTACTATATGTACTCGGCCGGCAACCCCTTACTTCCTGGCCTCTATAGTAATGTACTATTATTTCTCCCGAGACCCTTGTAATTCGTGTAATAAACAAATAATGCCGCGACATTACGCTCTCGACTGGTCAGCGTCCGCACATACGTGTATTTAATAACGATATGTTCGTTTGTCCACAGTCAATCATCCAGTACATCGACGAGCAGTTCGAGCGATTCCTGCGCGACGAGAGCGGCCTCAACCGACGCAACATCGTCGACAACCGCATACACTGCTGCTTCTACTTCATCTCGCCGTTTGGACACGGGTTTGTAGCCGTCTTTGTACGATTTTGCGGCCATAAACTCACTAGGTATTCATTACAAGCTTTTATTGAACACGCACTGTTTCTATGTATGTAATTTGTCCTTCAAAATTTGCATACCATTTCTCAGCCACTACCCGGTCCGATTGAGCTGAAATTTGACATATTATGCGTAAGTCAGAAACGAGGCTATCCGCAGCAGAACGATGTAGCCCTCCGAACAGCTAAACTTAAGTGGCAGTGGGCGGGGCACATTGCACGTAGAACCGATGGCCGTTGGGAGGGAAAGGTTCTCGGGTGGCGACCACGTACCGGAAGGCGCGGCGTTGGTAGGCCCCCCACAAAGATGGACTGATGACCTGGTTGCTGGAGTCCGCTGGATGCGGGTGGCGCAGGACCGGTCACTTTGGCACTCTTTGGTGGCGCCTTATATCGCAGGACGCCTTTCGGCTGTTATAATGATGCGTAAGTTCGGTGGCAATGCAGCATTATGGACCAACAAGCGGATCTGGATGAGACAGATCGAGACAGAAGTTGGCGATAGCAACATAAACTACATAATATATGATAAACCCGTCGTGATTGGGCTCACTGAAACTCTCTTAACGAGTAGTTGGCTGTGCAAAAAAAGAGCAATAAAAGCTTGTACCAACAGAAACTTATTTTTTATTTAATTGGAAGAACCATTAAAATCGTACGACGTGATCACGTGACTGACACTGATCATACAAAAAATCTGTCTTGTACGCAATTAAATCTTGCAAGTCTTTGAGCAACTTTCCCAAGTGCATTCGAATTGAAATTTTGTTTACGTATTGATGTGGAGTATATTATGATACCATTGTGCTGATGGGTTGAAGTGTGTTGTGGGCAATGGGCTAGCAACCTGTCACTGCGATATCACATTTTGGAACACAAGTTTCATGCGCTCTGCCTACCCGTTGGAGACGGAAGGTGGCTGTAGGGCTTAGATACTCCTCAATTACACACGATAAACCCATGTTGTTAGGGCTCGTTAGAATCGTATTGACGAGTAGTTACAGACTGCAAAAAAAATAGTTGAGAATAAACTTGTCTCAAAAATCCTTTTTATTTATTTATTTATCAGAAGAGCATACGATATAATGGACTTACAGCTAGAATACAATCGTCGAGCCAATGAAATGTCTCCCTAACAGATACAGATAGAAACTTACGGTTTTGCTTATATATTTTTTAAGTAGGCATTTCAATTTTATATATATTGATGTGTGTGTGCGCGGGCGTGTGTGTGTGTGTGTTGGGTGTGTTGGTATGAGTGTGTTCAGCTCTCCTCAATATTATTATTATGTTTGCTTAGGTTAGGTTAAAACCATATTTGGTTAAAACCTTGCTATTTTGTATGGTTCAAGCCATGGTCGCCTCGTATCGTCGAGCCACGCTCGTATATTCCACATACTTATACAGGATCTCATCCTTTTGATGTCGTGTCACCAGGTTGAAGCCGCTCGACATCGAGTTCATGAAACAGCTGCACAACAAGGTGAACATCGTGCCCGTCATCGCGAAGGCCGACTGCCTCACCAAGAAGGAGGTGCAACGGCTCAAGTCGAGGGTACGTAACCTTTTCAGTTAAAGTCATGCTTTGATGCACCATCTGCCTGGTCCAAGGGGACCGGATGGGTAGATATAGTCGATTAACGATTAAGATTAACCTACTTAATCGCGACTAACGATTAAAAATGTCGATTGATCAATCTTAGTCGGAAGAGTTTTGAATAATTTAGTTACGATTAAATTAATCGTTGATTAAATACGAGCGACTAAATCTTTAATCGATTGATTAATTAGATTAATTAATTAGATTAGCATTGCAGAGAACCAAGGCGCTAATGGAAAAATAATGTTTTCACCTGACCGGCTCGGAAAGGCTTGCTTTATCGCTCAAAATCTGCGCCCAAAAGTCCATTATATCCACTAGCGAGGAAAGAGTTTTTAATTTGGAATGTGACGGTCAATCGCTAGATCCAATTTTTTCTAAGGAATGAAAGGTTCAAAAACTTATTGTGTAATGCCAATAATTCATTAAATTAATAAATAATACTTATTCCTTCTTAATTAATAACATATGAAAAAATATTTATAAGGATACAGTACAAATAAGTAATTTTAAAATGTAGTTTTATTAAAATGGAATGCACCACTTAAAAAGTGATTAATTTTGTTTTGTTTTTTTTCTAAAGCCACAGTAAAATCAAAATAATGGAAGTTAAGATTTCAGTGCAGAAGATATACATATATGAATTATAATACCTGCTAAGTTAGCGGAATAAGTACAATATGCGTATTTGAGCCTTACTGTACCCGTGAGTACCCAACAATACTTTTGACTTTTTTAATGTAGGTAAGTGTGGAGTTATTTAAAGATGCAAAAAGATTAATGTTACATTTAATAATTATAAAATGCGTTGATCTTGATGAGATGTAAACAAAACTTTATTAAAAATGAGTAAAAGGTCCAAATGACTTTCAATACATTTTCAATTTTCCTCGCGGTGGTGAGGTGAAAAGTTGTGTGTTTCGCTCGGCAGCAAAGTTGTTCGTCGTCTCGTGCCCTGAAAGCCTTGCTATGCTCAGGATTGTACTTTTGAAGCATTCGCTTAGCTCATGGTTCAATCTTAGAATCCTTCGCTAGCTCGACTGTCAATACAAGCACTTGCGCCAAACAACTTTGCAGCCTTGCATAACAAATAACTATTCTGCAGGTAATGGAAGAGATTGAGCGTGAGGGTATCAAGATATACCCGCTGCCAGACTGTGACAGCGATGAAGACGAAGACTACAAGGAACAGGTAGGAATATGGCTTTACTCCAGGAGGAATAAGGTTTGGAAAAACGTTATTTTATAATAGTGTTTTCTTTGTATATTCAATTTTAATTTAAACGTTATTTTAAGATGCTTTACTCAAGAACCCAACAAGGCTTCCACACGGAAATAATTATATAGATTTAAATATGAAACGTGAATTGTCTATTTTGTATATCTTGAATGTTATAGAGCAAATGTAAACAAACCAAAATAAGGATAAAAACATTTATTACTAAATAGTTACAAAATCCAACGAGCTTCTGAAAACTCAGAAAAATAGTAATAAACGTTTTTATCCTTATTTTGGTTCATTTACATTTGCTCTATAATATTTAATATTCAGTAACAGTTGTTGAACTATTCAAAAATCCGCTATTATAAATTATTTTCAAAAAAACATTTTTTCCATACTAGTTTTTAGTTCAATGGGTGGACTGTTTCAGTTTGTGTATTTGACATTATTTAAAGTGAACGACTTTTTACAAAAACTGTCATTTGGATGGTAGAGTTGCTTTTTGAATGGACTATTTTGATGCATTTCGGTCAACTTAAATAATCTCAACTATATTAAAACCGCTCTGAGACTATTATTAAAAAAAAGTAGTCAATTCGAACGATCATGTACAGTCGCCATCAGATATATCGGAGCGGCCAAATATCTGAACACGTTAATGCCTCGACCATAGAGTCTCTGATATCTGATGGCGTCTATAATAATAATAATAAAAACCTTTTATTTCGTGTAAAAAAAATGGAAAATTACACGTAGTTTTTCCTTAGAGACTAAATAATCTAGTAGTTTTTTTCTTTATTTTTTTTTGTATTCGACTTTTCCCTAGGTATATATTTTCGAGTTATAACCTCTCTCTTGGTTTAATTTTTATTGGAATCCCTTTGGCAGGGTATAGGTCTCCTCCAATTTCTTCCACTTGTCTCTGTTGTGTGCCAATTTAAGCCAATTGTTTACTGCTACTGTTTTTATTTCGTCCTCCCAGCGCTGCTGAGGTCGTCACACGTTTCGTTTTCCATAAGGAGGAAGGAAGGATTTGGTACATATGAGGGTCCATCGCTGGTCAGTGTACCTATGTGGTCGGCCCATGATGGCGGCTATACTAAAGTCACTGGTTTTGCGGATTTACATTATCTTTGTGTGACAGTGCCATCTCTTGGGCAATTGGTGAACTAATTGTCATATTGGCAGGTCCGGCAACTGAAAGAGGCGGTCCCATTCGCGGTGTGCGGCGCGGGCCAGCAGCTAGAAGTGCGCGGGCGGCGCGTGCGCGGCCGACTGTACCCGTGGGGCGTGGTCGAGGTCGAGAACCCGGAGCACTGCGACTTCATCAAGCTGAGGACCATGCTCATGTGAGTTGTGGACTATTTGGGGCGGGCCAAAGGGGCTGACACAGACGCGACGCGAGGCGCAACGAGAAAAATCTACCCGTCTCTTTCTAATTTATACAGTGGGATCAGAGTTGGGCAAAAAATATCTATTTATGAATAACCGGGAAGATAACTAAATCATCTTTTATTTGAAATAACTAAATAATCCGTCATTTGTTATTTTGAATTTATCTAGGTCAGTTTCATTTTTATCTAGTTAAATTAGCTGGGATTTTAAATAAAAGATGAATGTTAGTAGTACAGTCATGTAGAACAAGTGGTTGGCATGATGAAATGAAAATAACCTGCAACAAAAGTAATGAATGTTTGGTACATACTTAAATATATGAAATAGAAATATATTGGACATTTTTCTTCTGTAGTAGCTATTCAACACACTTATGAAAAGAAACATACATTGTTCACTGATTGTGTCGATACTGAGATGTAATTGGTATACGGCCTGTTTTGGCCCCTCAGATTATTTTATTGAATTAAAAAAAAAGAAGAAGTAATTAAGCATCATAAAATGTCAACTAGACAACCGGTCCATGCCATTTATTATTATAAGCTTACTTCAATAACAAACTAGGTCAGTTATCTTCATATAGATAATTTATCTGAATAAAAAAGTTGTCAACTCACTATTTGTGATTGAATTTGCTCAACAGAGCTCATGTTTAACTGTACCTAGTCTTAAGATCTATTATAGGTAAACCAGAACTTTGGGAGTATTGTCAAGAGGGCGCTCGTTTTGAATTTTATATAGCAACAATTTGTATAGTGGGGAGAATGGAAATTGGCAGATGATTTTTGTTTTATTCCGACAACTTTAATAAGTGCGAAGTTTGATGTTTGGATATTTCTTCTATTTTTACGCTATAAAATTCGTGAATTTTACGACGTATGACACATAAATCAAAATCATCCAAATCTATTTTCTTTTTTTTAGGTTTGGTCGTTTAATTCCGCCCTTACGCCCTTCGCTAGCAATTCGTGATACCGATGCATGCGATACACCTAATACACAAATCAAATTATTACAAGACATCAACCAAATCGTGACGACCTGACTATAGTGACATTTGTCCATAAGTTTGAAACTTACCCGTCAATTCAGATGCTAATTTCGTTATGTTTTCTAATGGAAGAAATTTCTCTCCCGCACGTTTTTTTTTCCAATAAATAACTATACACTATTTACAACTTTTTTCTCTGTAAAATCTAAAACTTTCGGCATGAATATTGCAGTCTAATAATAATTCACACGAAACTAGACAAAGCAATAGTTGTCAATATTGACAACTATCATATAGGGTAGATGTTGTCTATTATTAAAATTGTTGCCATTGCTAGAAATTAGTACCAACAAATTTCCGTAACATGGCGCACCCTCAATAGATCCTGGTTCACCTTTATACTAACATGAAACGCAATAAATGATTGATTGATTGATTGAATTTATCTTCGAATAAATTTATTTGAAATAGTAATGGGCGTTTCTTATCTAAATAACGCCTAACTGAGTGGGATGGGATACAGGGGAAGCTGAGTAGCGCATGACGTGACTTGGCATTGGCAACAAGTTGTTTATTTATTTATTCAACCAACTTACATTTACAGCATATTGCCAAACATGAAAGTTATAGGTTATAGTATTAGTAACAATATTAAATTAAATTAAATTACCGTAATACAAATTAAAATTAACATTATCATCTTAGTGATTTATGCATTTTACATGTCGTTGTGCTAATCAATATGGGTGTAGACACTAAATAATAATCAATAATGACGTATTTTCTCGAAAAGGGATAAAAAATGTAGTCAAATGGAGAAAATATCAACGAAAAAGGTTAAATAATCACGAAGTTATAATTTAAGTGTCCAAAGTTTTAAGAATGGGGTATGTTTTGTCACTTTTTCGCAAAACGCAACTTCATATGAAACGATGACGCTGGAAGAATGTGACGTCACAGAAGACGGCAACGTGCCGCGCCGCATCGTGGTCGGCGCCGCCGTCGACGCGGCGCCCCGGCAGCATCCTGTAATGTGACGTCACACACCGTTTGCGTTTTCTCTCTACAATTCTTTGAGATATCTGAAGGGGGTTTTCGTCACTAGGCATATTTTTTTGCCTTCTTTCTTTTGGAGTAATAATAATTTTCGAGTGTACACTACACCCCTATTGTTGGTAAACCTAATAAATAATGAATGTTGAATTTTCTTGTTGGTCTGTCATTGTCATTGGCACCTCCCCGTCGGTCAGCCAAGTGGATTCTCTAGAGTGTCGTTGTTGCAGCACGCACATGCAGGACCTGCAGGAGGTGACGCAGGAGGTGCATTACGAGAACTACCGCTCGGAGCGGCTCGCGCGCAACGGACAAGTGCCCAAGCGACACATGTACGTACTATATATAATCGACATCAGCCTATTTCCTATCTCATTTTTTTTAACACTCGCACACATGTACGCACTCACACATACACACACACACACGCTTTTATTAACCATTCCTCTCCCCGTGACCTTGAAAGGTCAAAGGTGTTCAAATCCCGGACGTTTCCATGTTGTTGTTTAAATTAGATTTTTTATATATAATATAATTGAGATTAAAGTATTTTGAAAAAAGTGACCCATATATGGGTCAGCGGGAGAGGAAGGGTTCTAGCTTCTGCCCGCGACTCCGTCCGCGTGGAAATCATTTATATCGTAGCTACATACAAAATGTAACTCCCCATTTCATCCCCTTAGGGATGATTTCCGGGATGAAAACTATCCTATGTCCTTCCCCGGGATTCCAGCTATCTCCATACCAAATTTCATCGCAATCGGTTCAGCGGTTTAAGCGTGAAGAGGTAACAGACAGACAGACAGACACACTTTCGCGTTTATAATATTAGTATGGATATGGCCCAGGCTGAAAACCAGCGCTGAACTCTCTTGTTCAGCACATGCTAAGTCTGGGACCTATTGCCCCAAAATAACCTGTAATTGGCTATATGGTTTTATTATTTTGTCTATAAATATGTTGCGCTGTTGGTTTTCCATGTATCAATAAATAAATAAATAAATAATTGAGCTGTACTTTTTATTTTTTTAGCATATTATTATTCTGTATTGTCACTGTTTGTATTGTCTGTACTTTGTTTTTTGGCAATAAATTATTATTATATTCTATTGTCAGCCCACCGCTGGGCACAGCAGCACCCTTTCCCCACGCTGGCCCAGTGCCGGTTGAGGACTTCACGCTTGATAGAATACTAGCTTCTGCCCGCGACTCGGTCCGCGTGGAACTCGTTTACAGATGTTCACCCCCCATTTCACCCCCTTAGGGGATGATTTCCGGGTTAAAGGCTATCCTATGTCCTTCCCCGGGATTCATCTTATCTCCAAACCTAATTTCATCTCAAACGGTTCAGCGGTTTAAGAGTGAAGAGGTAACAAACGGGGAGATACTTCCGAATTTATAACATTAGTATATAATAAATTTATTGTGTTAATTTTTTTTGGGGGTTTAAATATTTAAAAAAATATTTAGGGTTGCGTCAAGGGTGACCAGAGTAGGTGTCCAGATTTAACATATCAATTTTTTGTCATACCTGGCCAAAAACTAGAAAATCCCACTACATGGAGACCTACAATTCTTGAGATAGTTCCGTATATTAGGTACCCCACCTAGTCTAATAGCTAGTAGATGTTATTTTTATATTAAGTTATATCTATAGTTATTACATTTGACAAGTATATTTTACGACCCTGTATTTATTTATTTATTATTAGGTACACTTTACAGATATCATACATTATGAGATACAATGGTTCAATAAATCAAAAATGGTTCAATGGTTCAATGGTTGGTAATGGTTGGTGATGATCAATGCAACTGAATGATATGAGTCTCCTTACATACAGCTCTAATCTCACAGACTTTTCCATTATATAATAATAGTGTACTGTGTGTGTGATTACGTAATAATACAGTCGCCATCAGATATATCCGAGCGGCGAAAGTGCTCACAAATATCTGAAGTCTCTAATGCCTCGACAATAGAGATAAATTAAGTTAAGCATTAGTATTAGTAGTAAACACGTTGATAGTAACACAAAAAAAAAAAAAGCATGTACCTACTTTCAATTTAAAATAACCGATCTTTATTATGTAATTTGAATAAACGTATCTATGCTTAAGAACCAATGTAAGTACCTAATACTTTAGAGTAGCGATCTCAGAATGAGCATTTGAGTACCCCTGTTCCCTATAAGACAGGTTTACCTAGTTTAGGGCGCAGGACACCGTTCCTAGGCTTATCTAACATAAGTGCACTCACTATGTATGTACCATATCTATACCTGCTTATTAAAGCAGTGTGTAGTGCTCAAGTAAGCTGATGTACTGATTATACAATAAATATATTTTCATTTTCATATGTGAGCACTTTGACCGCTCCGATATATTTGACGGCGACTGTACAGTCAGTGTCATATAGTTAGTAGCAGCCAAGGTAGCCAAACATTTCGGTACACGTCTTTATTACTGTAAGAATAAGGGTGTGTTACGATATATTTGGCTACTCTGGCTACTAACTATCTGACGCTGACTGTACAACCACCTCCAGGTCAACGGAGAGCGGTCTCAGCGAGTCGGACTCCAACGGGCTGAGCAACGGCTCGAGCGAGGACCCGGCCGACCGCGAGCGCGCGCTGCGGGACAAGGTACGTCATCATATCAGCCGAGAGACGTCCCCTGCTGGACGTGGGGCGAGCCCGACGAGGGCCAGTGACCGGTCCTGCGTCCGCAGCCAGCGGTACCTGTAACACTCTGGTACTCATTTATGATATTAGTAGGATTTAGTTTAGTACTATTGCCCGTTCCCTCTCATCCATGAGAGGAGGTCTGTGCCGAGCAGTGGAACCCATATAGGCTGATTTATTATTATTATATATTATTAGTTTAGTTTAATCATTGAAGTTCATTACGAGTAATGCGAATGTTCCCCTCGCAACTAGCTATTATTTTTTCATTTCTCTTGCTCTAAAAGTTCGTCTTTATGATGTGCGTAGGCGACATAAAGTCGTTTTTTATGCTCTACAGCCTAAAGTAAAATCTTCGTCGAAGATCAAGGCAATCGGTCCAACAGCCACACGAGCAACTTTAACTTCATATAACAAACTCTTTATTTATTTATTTATTTAGTATTCTAAGACCAAGGCAAGGATACCAACAGCCAAAATACACAATAAAACTTCATGAAAAATATTTTCATTTCATTTCCTCGCAATCGAAGTGAAAAGTAGAGTGTACAATTCGTCCATAAAACCCATTTTACACTCGATTTTATATCCATCCGAGCGAGCTTGCGAGCGAGAAAGAGAGAGAGCGAAACGTCTCGCATAAAAAGATGCGTTTAATGCACTTGTTGTACAATCTACTATTGTGTCCCGTGAGGTGCGGGCTGAAAAACAGCGCTGTACAGCCGACAGGCTAGCAGCAAACGTTGAGCCCCGAGCCTATTGTCACACCCAATCTAAGTACAGTAGTACCACAAATATAAGTTACAACGATGTACACTAGACAGCAAAAGTCCATGGTCAATTCAGAAACAGTTTCGCTTGTCCGCCGAATCCTACGCCATCTATGAGCACAACGTGTAGTATTATTATAGATGTAAATGTAAGCCTCAAAAGTTAAGCGAGATTTCACTAGATGGCGTTGTTAGCTGATTTTTAATGAAATAAAAATTGTTTTCGTCCGCGTCTTCGAAATTTCTATTTACTTGGATAACCACCACCTACTATTTTTGTATATTTATCGAGTCAACTTTAACGCATTCCCGATTTTTTGTTTTTAACAACACACCTTCGTGGAGGTATTATTAAATTTTCTTCTTCTTGTTAGTGTTTTGCACTAAGAGCGAACTCCAAACATCGAATAAATTACAAAAACATAATTTGGCTGGACGCGGCCGCGGGTTTGAACCCGAATTCTCAGGTCGACTTTAAACTGCAGTCTATTTGCCACTGGGCCATTTGCCATTTGGATGGTAGATTGAAATTAATCATCAGTTTGTTTTTTTATACCTACAGATATCCATTACGACTACGTTTAGTATAATAATTGAAGAAGGTAGATAGATGACATATAACTACCGTAATCTTTTTTATTACACTCACTTCGTATTCATTCGTTAGCCGTTTACCAATTGATTCCTTTCTTTACTAATATAGCAATGAGTTATCGATTGATCTTTAAAAGATCACAGTTAATTGCTATTTAATATAATGTATAAACGTAAGTAGTTTTTACATGTTTTGTAATATTAATGATACTTAATCTAATTACCTACTCGTATCTTACATTGTTGTTATTATGTAATACTGTTGTTACAGCGAAAAAACGGTTGTTTTATGGGCACAAAAGGAAGGATCTAGTAGATCAGGTCTCAATCATACCATTATTCAGCGTGCAGCTATGGTGAATGGTGATGACCTACGAAGAAAGTTGCTTATAACCGATAAGCCACTTCCACGCAAGTGAAGAGTTGAAGACACAGTTCGCCGTTGCTAACAGATGCACAGAAAACGGCACGGTTGTAATTTACCCTATAGAATTTAAATGATGGTGAAGTGTTTTAAATCCAGTGAACACGGCCGTTTAAGTTTATGATATCGTAATAATACGTATGATAATGTTCGCGTAGTTCCTAACATGGAGAAGGTGAAGAAGCCGACCAAACAGTGCAGTGCAGTTTACATTTAGATTTATACATTATGTTTTAGGAAAAGGCCGGGTTATGCTAGACAAATTAAAAACAAAAACATTGCTTAGTAGGTATGATGTTTGCATTTTTTTTATCGCTTTACTATTCGAAATGTGATTGTGAGTTATTATTACTTATTATTAACTATATAATCATAAGTTCTAACTAGTGTAAGTAACCGTGAAAGTCCGAATAATATTATTATCATTATTAAAAAATCAATAACAGTTTTCATTATTTGAACACTCGCATAGGTATAGATATATATATGTATAAGTATGTCAATTAACATCTAAATCCGTTCGATTGATTTGAATGTTAGATAACCCGGCCTTAAGTTAATAATTGTTAATGTTATATTTATTGGGGGTATAGCTTCAATCTTTTTCCAATTTTCGGAAATGAAACTTAAGCTATCACCTTAATTAAATGTTAGAAAAGTTGCTAAGTAACTATTACTAAGTTCTATTAAAAAACTGCGTTAGCAGTACTGTAGTTAACGAAATAAACACACTAAAAACAAAAAAAGCTGTCTTAATTATTTAAGTTATTAATATTTTATTTCATTAAACGATTTTTATTTATATCTAAAAAACTTCCATCTAGAAATACAAAACTATAAAAAAGCAAAAACATAACTTATTCTACCATTAACAGGGAATCGATCTTCGATCGATCTTGGCTGCCGAGTTTATAGCACATGTCTCAATCCACTGGGCTGTCGCATCATTTTAATTACTAGTGGAAATATAGCATTCACATATCAGTTGTATCACACTTAAATAAAGCTATTGTAAATTGGTATTTGCTAATAATTAGTATAATTACACTATTAGGAGAATACTTCTGGTGATAATAGGTGTAAATTTATAGTAAATTGGCTTATGTTCCGCGATGTTCAAATACCATCGCCAAGAACGCCATCTAGTTTATTTATTGCACACAACGTGCAACTATGTGAGTTGAAGAGGTCAAACCATTCAAGCGAAACTAGGCCGTAAGGTGTCCATGCATTATTGCAGCCGATAGTACCTGCGCACAAAGCGTTTTTTGAAAACATTTTAACCAATCATAAGGCAGCGCGTTTGCGCGGGATAAATCTTCAACGCCCATTAGCCAAAGTTTTGCGCGCGACGCCGGCAGCTCCGGCGCCCGCCATTTTGTCTGGCGCCATGAGCGGGAAAGCACGAGTTCACATGTCATTGCGTATTGTACCTTACGTATAGTGCAACAAGGTCTTTATTGAAATGGTCATACATTCGATTTCATTCGGTACTTGTCAGCATCTTTTTCGAAGTGAAAACTTCTTTAGCGGCGCTGAGCACTTTTTGGGATGGGGAAAAATTGTTAAATACGCGACACATTTTTGTGACGTCAGATGTGAAGGAGGTCACAAACTTTTATATTTTGCTGCTAGCCGATTCGACTTCATTCAAAACTGAACGCAAAGAGTGTAAAGCCGTTAAAAACTTTTGGAAATAGCATTTTCTGCAAATAAATTTGTAATTTTGTTCACGCGTCCTTCACCGTTTTGCTATTGAGCAAATTCGAACTAGGTATTCGAATTTGCTCAATAGCAAAACGGTGAAGGACGCGTGAACAAAATTACAAATTTATTCCGTGACGTGACGTGACGTGACGTGATTCCTAAAGAGATAAAGCTTTGAAAAATATTTGGCAATGGCAAAAACAAATTGGTATTTTGTTCGCCGCCGGCCCGTCGCACCCAACGCGCCCGCGGCCCGTCCGCCTAAATAATTGATAATTGTTTATAAATTTGCGTCAAATTCATATTTAGGGTGACACCGTAAGATGTCACGTGACCTGATCGAAAAACTGTTACAATGTTATTGAGTTTTCACTTCTGCCGGCACTCCCGGAGTGCAGCCCGGTCTTTTTTTTATGCTGTATATATGTGTGTTGTAGGAGGCGGAGCTGCGGCGCATGCAGGAGATGCTGGAGCAGATGCAGCGCCAGATGCAGCTGCAGGCCGGCGGCAGCTCCGCGTAGTGCCACACTCGCGCCGCCCCGGTATGCCACCGCCATTATAATAACACCCCTTTACTCGTTCTTTTTCCTGGCATTCGCTTTAGTTTGTCATAGGTATAGTACATTGTTTAACGAGGAGCGGAAGTGGAATATTGCGAACAAGAGTCTATCAGAAGCCCGACGCCGAAGGCGGAGGGCTTTTGATGACTCGAGTTTGCAATATTCTTACGCCCCCCGTGTTATACACAATGTTTTTCATCACATTTGCGAGGAAACAAATACATTTTAGATGAAATGAATACAAATCGTAATAATCACTGCATCATGTCAGTCGTCCATTTTGTTGAATTTGACGTGAGGCGCGTATGGCAAAGACACTTCGGTATACAGCCACGATTTGAAAACACTTAACATTTTACATAGACACTAAATAACTACATATTAAATCTGTAAATAATTCAGTTAAACATGTTTAAGTAGTTTTTTAAGTTTAAATTATTTATAAATACGTTTTGAGACATCGTATTTGATATAAAACCTCTTTGCTTTGTAACTGCCGCATGAGTGACAGATACAATTTAAGAAAAAAACCATTACGCCCGTGGGCGTAACACAGGCTATTACAGCTCTGTATGTCTGCGCATTATGAAGCCCTTTTCGAGCAAGTGTGATGAAAAATATTGAATCGAAGAACTCCGATTTTGCGGAGCGCCCCCTCTTAACATCAACATCATACGGGCAGGGTGGTTGGTCATCGCGAGTGCAAAGGATTGAAGATTTAAATATACCTATTGTAATTGTAATATTTTTTCTGACAATATTTTTAATGAATTTGCAGTTTAGGTGTAACATTGATTTAGTATATTAGTTTGCATTTAGTGCAATACCGAGATTTGCAATTAGTTTTTTTTTTTTTGCAAAAATTATGTTTTATAGCAGCATGTGTGTACAAATGTAAAAGATATCGCCGAAAAATATTTTTCCCCCTTTGTTGATATACCGGGTGGACAAATGGAAGACATTTTTTTTCTGACGTAACCTTTTTTTGTGGGGGCTAAGGTCCCGATTCTTGGAATGCACTGAATGAATGAAGAATCTTCATTGTGCGAATTAAGCCAAAACTAAGGCTGGGTTGCACCAAACCGTCTGTAATCTTAAGCGGTGTTCGTTAAAATCGGAATGTATGGAAGGTTTGACAAGTTTCTATGGAATGACAGCTGCCGGCGCTATATTAACGTTGATAGGTCTGTAATCGTAAGTTGCTGCAACACGGCCTCGCGGCAAGAGGCATGGTTTTCACGAACTCTAATCCAGTATTTGATTCCAGATGGCTGGTCGGTCCTCGGGCCGTCCGCCGCGCGACCTGGTTGGCTCCATCCTGCGCGCCATACCGTACTGCGTCACGTGCACCTGACGTATCCCGCGTACACATGCATTCTTGACTAACATGACACTTGGACGATCCTCAGGACCGACAGTCTCGACTGTGGCGAACAAACTCGTGCCTCCACCAGGCCCCTGTTTCACCAACTTGACAATTGTCACCTGACACTGACAATTCAGTTACGTAGCACGTAGAACCGATGGCCGTTGGGGCGGAAAGGTTCTCGAGTGGCGACCACGTACCGGAAAGCGCGGCGTGGGTAGGCCCCCCCACAAGGTGGACTGGATGCGGGTGGCACAGGGCCGGTCACTTTGGCACTCTTTGGGGGAGGCTTAAATCCAGCAGTGGACGTCTTTCGGCTGATATGATGATCATGATGACTTACAATTCGCCATACATTGCTTGTTCTAGAAGTTAAGGTGGGCGCTAGGTTAGTTGTGGAACCAGCAATATAGGTACGCAGAATTGTCGTTGTCAGGGACAATTCTCAAGTTGGTGAAATAGGGCCCAGGTGCCTGGGTACGGTAGCCTATTGGTTCAGGCGTGCGGCGGTCGTAGGTTCGAATCCCGGCTCGTACCGTCGCCATCAGATATATCGAAGCGGCCAGTGCTCACAAATATCAGAGTAACAAGATAGGAGCGTCGTCTCGTTCTATCGAACGGTGTCAGCCAGTGACGGACGCTCTATCCTGTCACTTATCGTGTGATAAGGCCGACCATGATACAGGGTCTGAACACGTCTCTATTGTCGAGGCATTACAGACCGGTCAGTGGGAATCGTGCAAGATCCTCGAACAAACGACTTCTATCGAAAACTTTATGTTCCTAATCATGGAAATTGTTTGGATAAATGTATGCAATAATTGAGATTTATAGCTCGGAATATCGAATAGACTGTACGAATGATTGTTACCTGATCTGATTGTTACTAAAGCACGAAGAATTTCGTACAATCACCTGTCATTATCACTTTCTTACCCTCCTAAGCCTAGTTTACACGTTCGATTAGTGACAAGTGCGAGTCCATACCAGGGACTGATTTCGGTTACGGTTTCACCGGTGTGAAACCGGTATTCCATTACGGTACCGTAATGGTATAATGGTTACGCGCGCCGCGCCAACAACGGTACGGTAACCGTTTTGAAATATCGGTTACCGTTATCAATTTAAAGGTAATCGAAATCTTTGTAATACCAGTTTGAAACCGGTATTATAAAGGTTACCGGAAAAATAAGCGAACTTACTTAGACAGACCACTTCTTCCAATAGGAACGAACGAACGAATCAGAAAAGTATCAGAACAGAACCGACAAAACGGCAGCACCGGCGGTTTGGCAACGACGCCAAAATCGAAGTATCGGTAACCTTTAAAAAGCGAAATATAAAGGTTCCGCTACCGAAACCGCTATTTGAAAACCGATATGACGTCATATCGGTTATAAAACATACCGATATTTTTCGGTTATGCAGTCCCCGGCTGCTAGAGGTTATTGAAAGGTCAACGTACGAAATTCTTCGCGCTCTGAAAAGACTAGACATACTAACGCCCGTAAAAAGCTTGACGAAAATTATCTATAGTTGGTAGATATATTTCTCTCTATTTTAGATTATAAGACGCAATATTCCTATTGTGATACAGGCTGTTCCAAGTGTTTCATTACTTTTGACAGTTTAATGTGGAATAATCTGTATCCGTTTTCAGATCTAAACTTGTTGAATCTTAGGCTCTATTCAGCTGGAATGTTGAAATGAAACTTACGCTAAAGATTTGCGGTCGTATTCATAAACGTTCTACAAGCCTTTTAACTAAAATGGCGTTAATATTCGTTTGTCCTTATCTGTCAGTTTGACATTTGTGTTCGTAAGAAAGGGACAAAGCACATTTTATTTAGCAGAGGCATTTTAAGTTTTATGAATAAGGGGATATATAGGCGGGTGTACGAAATATCGACTGACAAAGCTGTTGTATTTGGTTGTGAATTCATCCTTGTAAATTCATAGCTTATGTCACGAATGCAAAAAATATAAATTTTCTATACCACGATGGTGGCAAACAAACTTACTGCCCGCCAGATAAACAGACACCATAGCCCTTGAACGCTTGGAACTCCAGGGGTGTTAGATGATTTCGTAGATTATTTGTATATGCGAACTGAGAATAGTATATTTCAATATTGCAGCTGCAATCTGGAGCAGATTTTATTACTAAATACTAGATGTAGAACTGACAAAGTAGATGAAAGCTGTTTCTAAATATAGGGTACTCGTCCCAGTGTTCGACACTGACCCAATACACTTTAAATCTTAAGTCAAAACAATTACAGGTGAACAATAGGTGTCAACTATTACATTTTAAGGTGTCAAAAATTGGGACGCTTACCTTAGTTTGCCGCGTTCCAAAAGGTACCGGCACCAAAGTAGAACCAAACTAGCGACATTCTCACTGGCTCAATAGTGTGCATGCTCAGATAGCATGCGCGGGCGCCACTATACAAACAGGTTCTAGTTACGTGCCGGAGACTATAACCAATTTAAAAAGCAATAAATAAAAGTAGTAGGTAAGTCAATACATAGGTACAATCTATTTCAAAGATGTGTATAGATTTTTCGCCTTAATACAATGAAGCAATCGAATTTAAACTTTCGTATGACATCTAAAATAGTACTAATACATCCACGGTTAAACTCCCGTATTAAATGTCACGACAGGCGACATGTTTCGAACTCTTTCGAGTGAGTTCGCGACATTGTCGCTTGAAGCACAATTAGCATATCGCCTGACATGTTGTTAATACGTGAGTTTAACGGAGGATTAATTTGTAGTGCAATGAAGTAAGGTGACAAAGTGTAAACATATCTTTGGCGTAGACTGTACAAGGTACCTTTCACACATCTGATTCGCGTGACTGGCACATCAACATCATGTGCCATATTTTCCAATCTTATACAATTACTTTTCAAGTATTCGATTGTATTACACTCAAATATTAAGTATTATAATTTTTTATTAATTATTAATGACTGATTTTATGTATTCCGATTTTACGTATACTCGAATTGTAATCGATTTAGGTTAGCATTTATATTATTGTACTAACATTTTTTTATATATTTTTTTACTATTTAACAGATCATAACAATTTGTGTCAAATGTAAGGCTGAGAAAGCAATGGAGTGAAGAGATTATCTATAAAAAAAGATAAGTTACACAATGAAAGGTGTATATTGTAACCCATTGGATGAAAACATGATTTGACAAGCACAATGTTGATTTACAATTTTAACTTTTTACAAGTGGCAATACTGGTGGAAATACCCGTCGTTATTGGCCAAGAGACGCAGTATTGCCAGTTTAGAAAGTGTGTTAACCATTTCATTTGGCCTTTCAAATATTTACATTTCTACAATAAATGCCTTTCGTTATGTTATTATAATTAACGAACGCATATAATATTAGCGACACCTCAAAGTAATCTATAATTATTCTAGTTTTGCACGGGCCTAAAACGAATACGAATATATTTTAGTAGAAGGTATAGATCTATTAGTACTTAAGATAAGTTCAAATGTTTGCATTTGAAATATTATTCCATATTGGTGCATTTATTTTCAATGACTCATCCTAAACTATTCTTACCTAAGTAGAAAATTAGCGATTGATCGAATTTCTAAACGTTTATCGGTGCCAAAGGTTTGAAGATTACTAAAAAGTCATTTAAGGTGAGTCGGGGCAAGAGTAACATTGGGGGAAGAGGGTCAAAAGCTTCTCGAGCTAATTCTTTTGAATTTAGCGCCTTTTTGTACCGTCGGTAAAACAGACAGGCGGCTAGTCTGTTTTACCGACGGTACAAAAAGGCGCTCAATTCAAAAGAATTCGCTGGAGAAACTTTTGACCCTCTTCCCACAATGTTACTCTTGCCCCGACTCACCTTATATTTATATGTATCAAGAAATAACACAAAATTGAATGAGACGGGGTATAATGCGGTAGAAATTTTATGTCCATGCTGCCTGTCGTTTAATGAAATAATCTGATATAATTTGTATGTAACCATTATATTTTTTCTAATAAAACGTGAAATATACCATTTTAAAAGTTGTTTTTATTATGACTCTTAAGTGGCTTGTCCACCGCCGAGAAGAGACAAGGCGATGCGAGAAATTTCATAGTCAGTCATAAAACAAACAGCTATGTTATCGGTCAAAGTCGACCATATACTCGTATAGTCCAGTCAATGAACTGACAATTGTATGGAAAAAAAATGTCAATTTTGGAAATAATTTATAATAGCTTATTTTTCATGTGTAACGGATATATAAGTTACACAGCGACAGAATCCGACAAAATTTCAGACAAAAATTATAAATTAACTAGCTGCTGAAAAGTCAGAAAAAATACTAATTAATATTTTTGTCTTTATTTTGGTTAATTTACATTTGCTCTATATATTCAAGATAAATCATACTAAAAAAGACCAAATGCATGCTTCATTTACACCTGCATAATTGTTTCCGGGTGGAAAGTTTGTCGGATTCTTAAATAAAGCATTTTAAAATGAAATCAACAAAAAAAACGCTATTATAAATTAATGATTTTCAAAACCGTATCCAAACCGCAAACTTTCCACCCGGAAGTGATTATATAGATTAAAATTAAACAACACAGGCTCTATATGCATTTACGTAGTGGTTATATTCTCTTTGCTATATGCTTACCGGGAGACATGTTAACGGAAATAAAGAATTTGTATTCCAACGCATAACTACGTCCCTGTCCTGCGCCATGATGGCACATTGTGTAGAGGATGACACAATATCGGCGCCGGCCCCACATCGATGGCGTCAAGTAATGTGATATGTCTCTTAAGGCGCTGTAGGTTCAGGGAAGTTAGCGAACAGAGTTTTTGAAACAATATAATAAAAATACAAATAGTAATCTTGAGGCTTTTCTGCAGCGAGATCAGTGATTCGGAACATGATTAAGCAATTTTCTTTTCGCTCGATAGAAAAAAATCACGAACATAGGTCTAAAATACACTAAAATATTCGTAACAAATGTGGCAGTCCACATCAAAAGGGACCTTATGGCGGTAGGCACTTACGCCATTATTGACGTTGCTTTAATACAAACGCGAATATGTGCGTTGGAAGCGCCTTCCGCTATAAGGTTCCTTTTGATGTGGACTGCCATAAATTATGCACAAAGGCTAAATAATATTAAAATTGCTGCTAAAAATCGGCAATATCATGTTTGAGAGAACTTTGTGATTAGTTTTTTATTTATTCAAACGGCCAAATAATTAAAATTAAAAACATGATATCCGCGGTATCGGCATTTCCGAGCACGCACTTCCATCTCGCTCACGCTTATGCTCAGTGAGAGAGAGAAGACCATGAACCTACGGCGCCTTAAGGCGCCAGACGTACGGAGCGCGGGCCGAAGTCACCCAGCTTGTGGACCAGTGCCGCATGCACGACGGCCTGCAAATTTAATAAAAATATCACGTAGTGGTTATTTTCTCTTTGAAAATATCTATTCATATCTAGTGATTTCGTACCGTTCAGGCCGTCCGGCGTGCTCGGACGTCTGACGTCGCCTTTAATCAAATAGGACTTTTAATTAATTCCCCTGGCAGCATTCTCATACTGTCCTAAAATTTTTGACAGATCCGCCATGCCATAAAGCGCTTGTGAGTAAATTTTAGTGCGAAAATAAATAAACTATTTACGGTTATTTATTGATTTGTTTCACTGTGGATAGCGATGGCTATTGTAGAAGATGAAGTGCGAAACGAGTCTGAGGAGGAGAATGAGATAGAAGTGGTGGTGGAAGAAGATGACGCAGACCAAGACTCCGACGATTCCGACGTGAGTATTCGCCAATTTGTTTTCAATATTCGGTGAATTGCAGTAAAAGAATCGAATACAGAACATCAGTTAACCTCGGATGTTGTGTTAACTTTGTAGGTATTATAGAAATAGTTGAAAATATTAACCTTCGCTACTCTAACGGTCTCAAATCTCATTGGATTTTGTTTAGAATGTCTGTATCGGGACTGACAAAAAACGTAACTAAACAAAGAAATATTTGAACTTTTGGTTGAAAACGGCCATCAGTGCAATTCTAGTTATATTGCTTATATTATTTTTATGATGGGTTTAACACTTACACAGTTTGATTTCAAAATATTGCACAAATGCTTTTATTCTAATTGTGGCCATGCCCAATGAGACTTGAGCTCATAAGATTCTTGTACCAGAAGTAATCATGTGTTTACAATACAGTGAATAATATTTTGTCATAATATTTTGATAGATAAGTTCATATAGCTGAAGTAAACAATAAAGATATGAACTAAGCTAACAAAATATGATGGCAAAAAATGAAATAACAAATTCTGTTAATGAATACTACAAATACAAAGAATGCAACGCTGAGATGGAACCGTTCCGTGGCAATGTTGTCTTCTATTTTTTGATTTATGTGCATGTATGTGTCGTTGTCATGAATAAATGTTATTCTATTCTATTCTATTCTATTCAATGGAGCCGCAGGATAAAGTATAGCCTATACCCATCCCAAAGATCCATTCTATAACGTGGTGAATGAATTTTGAAATTGGATACAAACAAAACTTTACCTCTTTATAATATTAGTATTGATATTAACTCATTTACGCCCGCTAAACCTGGTTGAGGGCATTTAACAATACAGTAGGCTTAATCTGCGCTTAAATGGGTTAAGGGGCTTCTTTATCTACATTTGCATGAGATTTTTTTTTAAAAAGATGAATATTTTTTTAATGGTTTATTCAAACATGGTCCAAAAAAGCTCTGGGTTCGATATTAGGATAATGTTTATTAACTTTTATATATGAAATCTACATATAACTGTTCCTGTATTGACGTCTCTAACAACCCATGTGAGATTTTTATTTTTAACTCATTTTCACAAAAGTTATGTCCAAAACAAATTGGTTTGTTGGTTTTTGCCCTAATATTGCCAAAGTTTGGTGCCATATATCTCGAAAACTGTGAGTTTTGAAGTAAACATAGGATGCTATTTCTGTTCGTTTTTGTTAATACTATAAGCCATAAATAACCCAAAAAAACGGACAGTTACAGATCAAAGGTCATTGGGAGCTAGGAACCACTTAATATTGGTATAGGAGCATCTACAACAGACAAAATTAAACTGATTTACTGTGTGATCTAGATTAGAAGAGATTTAGGGCCGTATTCATAAAAATTCTACAAGCCTGTTTTAACTAAAATGGCGTTAAAAGTCGTTTGTCTTTACTGTCACTTTGGCATTTATGTTTGTAAGAAAGGGACAAACCATATTTTATTTAGCAGAGGCATTTTAAGTTTTATGAATAAGGGGGTAGTGTCTTAGTCTCCTTCAGTGATCATATTGAAATCACATGGGATATTAATTGATTATCATATAATTGCTGCCCGCGTGGCTTCGCCTGCCAATTGCCATGAATTGAGGCACACCTTTGTGATAAAATATGCCCTATGTCTATACACACATGAAAGATTTTTTGGAATCCAATACTTGGTTATTTTCTATTTATAACCTCTAGCAGCCCATCGCCTAATAATGAACAGTGAAATTTGAGTCACTTTTAAATGGAATGTATTTGAATTTTCAACAATTGACACAGCATTTTAAAAGGCCTCTGGGCTAGAGGTACTAAAAAAGCTACAATCTCACAGACTTTTTTTTATTATTATTTTTTATTTTATTTTTATTTTTTTATTAAGGGACAATCTTACACAAATCGACCTAGTCCCATAGTAAGCTCAATCAGGCTTGTGTTATGGGTACTAGACGACGATATATTTAATACATAGAAATACTTAAATACATAGAAAACATGCATGACTCAGAAACAAATATTCATGCTCATCACACAAATATTTGCCCTTGCCGGGATTCGAACCCAGGACCTTCAGCTTCGTAGGCAGCGTCACTACCCACTAGACTAACCGGCCGTCGACTGGTCGACCGGTCGGACTTTTCCTCTCTATAATTATTGAACATCTATACTCTGAATTTAAGTAGCAATGCCTAAGTGTTGATCTCAAGCGGCTGGCTTGGTTGTTTTAAGACATATCTATTTGTGACAGGATGATGATGATGAGGAGGTGCTGGAGAGGAAGGTGTCGGAGCTGGAGCAGAGGATAACTGAGGACCCGTACAGCTATGATGAGCACATTGAGCTCATCCAGGCTTTGTGGTGAGTCCAATTACCACTTACAGAATATCACATACATACACGCCTTAAAGGTCTGTGCCCACTAGACCGTGTCATACCACGACCGTAACCGTCCCGTCACATGCAAGGAAATATTCTTTGTATGAGGCACTATGAGATGACGCCCACTAGACCGTTCCGGCACCGACACTTTTTAATACAAAGAATATTTTTTTGCCTGACACGTTCATGGTATGATACGGTGTAATTGGTTGAGACTTTTATTCCTACAAGGGGTAGGCAGAGCACATGAAACTTGTGTCCAGTGCCACTGCTAGCATGAATGTGGGTATAAAAGATCGACAAAATGTGATATCGCAGTGATAGGTTGCTAGCCCATCGCCCACAACATACTTCAACCCTGTTCCCTTAGTCGACTCTTACGACACCCACGGGAAGAAAGGGGGTGGTGCTATTCTAACCCGACACCACACGGAACCGACACGACAGAATGTTAGCATAACAAATATAACAATACTCCATGTTATAATTATAGGCTTCTGTACATTCGCCATCAGATATATCGGAGCGGCCAAAGTGCTCACAAATATCTGAACACGACTCGAATGCCTCGACAATAGAGACGTGTTCAGATGTTTGTGTGCACTTTGGCCGCTCCGATATATCTGATGGCGACTGTCTGTACAATTGTCTTATGATATTAAAGGCCGATGCGCATTTGCGTCGATTGATAATATTATAAAAATTAAATCTTTATTTCGGAATACTGAAGACTCGATAGCTGTTAGTAACATAAAAAGAAAATAAATGATATTAAAACTACGTTACTATGAATATCATACAAAGTAACTGGATTAAATTAAATTAGATGAAAATTAAAATACAGCCTTCCAGTCGGGATAGTTTAGTTTAATAAGTCTAACCCAATGCTTTAGGATTGGGCTGTCAAACCTATTGGCAAACCCACTTAGAATGCTGTTGCTGTTTTAAGGGCCTATTGCGCACTGCGTTTTTAGGGTTCCGTACCCAAAGGGTAAAGACGGGACCCTATTTCTAAGGCGCTGCTGTCCATCCGTCTGTCACCAGGTTGTATCTAATGAACCATGATAGACGGTTGAACTTTTCAGATGATGAATTTCTGTTGCCGCTGTAACAACAAAAAAAAAAAAAAAGTTTTTAAGTGATTTTTTTGCCGTTTAAATGTAAAATCTTGTTGCATTTAGTAGTAAGTTTGCGTTTTCACATCGTCGCCTTGATGCAAATGAGGGGCGCAATAAGTTAAACATGTGTATCTGTGTGTCTCTATGTGTCATCATAGCTCCCAAACGGATGAACCAAAATTATTGCAGTTTTTATTTTTTATAAAAAGTCTCGTCAGGTGTGTGTGTAATCTTACGAGTCTAACAATACATTATTTATCCAGGGGCCTCTCAGAGCTGGACCGCTGGCGAGGCGCCTTCGACCGGCTGCAGCAGATGTCCGTCCTGAAGGATGTGCATTGGCTGCTCCGGATCCAGACGGAGGAGACTTTAGCACACTCTCCGGAGGCCAAGGAGCAGCTCGTTGAGCTGTTCAGACAGGCTTCATTGGACTGCTACTGTAAGCGTAGTTAACTAGATAGTTTTGTGTAAAAAAATACAGCATTACACCGCCTTTAAAAAAAATTTCTTGAAACAAGGTGGTGTCAGGTTAAAATGGCACCACTCTCTTTTTTCCCGGGGTTGTCCTAACAGGGACTATGATTTTATTGAGTTTATATCTACTAAACATGTGACTTTGACCATGGTAAACCCATTTTATAGAGTGAAGCATCTCCTAAGTAAGCTATAAGTCCATAGTGTCATGTTTTTGTCAACAAACTTTGTCACTATTGTCTCTTAGCTTACCAAGACAAAATAAGAAGAAAATGATCTACCGTTATACAAGAAATGTGATTCTTCTGGTGTGGCAAGCGTTCAAAGGCGATGGTATGGTTGCTATGGTGACGGCTGATGTGTTTGCTGATGGTAAAAATAATGAATTTCTTGAACGAAACTTACGTAACAAGGCAATGTGAACACTGTTTCTATCTTTGTTGCAGACATCCCGCTCCTGACGGAATGGTGCTCGTGGTCGCTGGGCGCGGGCACGGAGGCGGCGCGCGCGCACCTCGACGAGGTGCTCCGGCTCGCGGGCCCCGACCCGCTGTCCGGGAAGCTGTTCTGGGACGCCAAGCGGGAGCTGGAGAAGGCGCAGCTTGAAGCTATGAGGTACAGCTTCGGCCCTGGCCCTCAATCATGGAGCGAGGTGGTCTTTGGGCCCGTTACATGATATATTTTTACAAGCTTTATATTAACTTGCCCTGTTAGTATGGGACAAATCTTGCGAGTTAAATTTGACCCACTTCCCGGCGACCGATTGAGCTGAAATTTTGGGTATAAGTATAGTTTGGATGATAATTCAATATTATGGTACCATCGAGCTGATCTGATGATGGTGGAGACGGAAGGTGGCCATGGGAATTCAGTACTTAACCGACGTAACCCCGTTGAGTTTGGGCTCGTTAGAATCCTCTCAATGAGTAGTTGATGATGGTATACAGAAAATTACAGTGAAAATGAACTTTTTTAACAGAAACTTATTTCGCTTGTTTTTCGCAATGTCTGTAGTAAATATTTTTAATCTATTAGGGGCCAACCATACATTACGTCACACGTTAAGGGGGAGGGAGGGGGTCGACGAAGTGTGACATTGTGTGACAAGGGGGTGGGAGGGGTCATAAATTTCGTTGACATCACATTTCAAAATCGTTTTTTGTTTAGTTAATTTAAACGGAAATAAAATTGATTTCAGAACCGCTGTTTTCATTCAATAATTTCTAAATGTAAATTTGCAAAATATGTGACATCACACTACGGAGGGGGGGAGTCCTACATTATCATAATCATAATCTATTTTATTGTCAAGACTGTGTACAAAAGCTCACATTTTAGAATTATAGTTGCAACAGTTTATCCATTTCGGACGTATAGTCAAGGAATTTAAATACCTACCCATTTCGTTGAAATGTCGTTAGACATTCGCAATGCATTAAGGTCGAAACTTCTATTTCAGTAATAGTATTGAAATGTCAAATTGTCAATACATATTTATTTGTCACTTCACATTACAGATAACCTCTTTGCGAAAAGTTATCATTTGCTTTTCTAATTACGAACATGTGACAGTGTCAATCGAGAAATCTGAAAAATAATTTTCAATTACGTTATTAATTTGAAAAATAAAATACCTGCCGCTAACCGTGATCTATTAAGAGCTAGAAATAGCAGAGTTACACCAGGAAGTGGGGATTGAGGAGATAACACGTTTAAAATTTCAGTTCACCATGTCAACGTAGTTAATGTGGTTGCCTAGTTACTAACATATAACAATGCATGCGATATGTCAAAGGAACGTCGTGCTCTAGCTAGCTCTTATGGTGACAGTTTGCTATACAATATTGAGCCTTAGCTGGGTCGGAAATTAAATTCCTTGACTGTACAATACCAATTTAACTTAAAAATAACCTTAACTTAACAAATGTGACCAGCTGCGACAAGGACGGGGGGAGGGGCACAAAATCATTAAATTCGTGTGACGTAATTTATGAATGACCCCTTAGTGGTTTCCAATTTAAGCGTCTCGGGAAGTTTATTAAATATTTTTGCCGCCTTAAGAGTCCGCAGTAAGCTCTATTCTCCATACAAACGTAGTTACGCTCTCATTTTAAAACTACAGATTCAGATTCAGATCATTTATTGGTAAATAGTAAAAACATATTTATAGGTCACATTTAAAATACACAGTTCATAATATTAGGTACACAGTTTACATTATATTACATTGGGTGATGTGTTAGGCTCAACGGAACGTGTTGGATTGTAACGAAACTTTGCATGTGCAATGACATGAGGTATATCCAGGTCTGTAATTAGTTTATGTAGCTTCAGATACCATAGTAAAAAAAATACAGTGAATTAAAGTTTTTCATACAAAACTTATTTTTGCTGTATTTCGTTTCTTTTATAAACTGGAACCATATAAACTAATTACAGACATAGATAAACATCATGTCATTGTATATGCAAAGTTTCGTCACAATCCAACACGTAGTTTTAAAATGAGAACGAAACTCCGTTTGTATGGGAAGGTGAAATTCGGCCGAGCTTACTGCGGACTCTTAACTATTACGTACTTTTTCATTACTGATGTATTGGTAACATCCCGTTCATAATTATATAACTGTAAGCTGGCGGGGGCGAAGGTTAAACGTTTGAGTTACCTCTTTGAATGGATTCATACTAATTGATATAAAATTGCTGTTTCTGTCGCGAAATATTGCGTTTAGGTCCACAGTAGTGATAACATTTTGTTTCTATAACAGCGTAAGAATTCTAATGGTAGCTATATATTTACTCTTGGTCAATAAATAAAATGCATATTTTTATAAACTTTCAAATTCCATATCTTTTTATGATTTTAATTATATTTTATACTTTATTACAATAATTTGATGGTTTACTTATCCATTTAGCAACACAACATTATCAATTTTATCATGAACTAAGTATACCCTGTTAATGTTTGTACCAATCATCAAATTTCTGTCAGATGATGATATAGCTATATAGATTCATTTAATTCCTCTAAAAAATAAAAATTATTTTATATCAATAATAAGATGATTTCACTAAAAGATCGTCAATAAGTACCTATAAACATTAGATAATTTAAAAACAATAGGAAATTTCACACGTGAAATTCAAAAATAAAAAAATACAATAAACTTGTATACATTAGGATATCCTAAGCAATGTTAAATCATCATTCTCCTAGCGTTGTTCCCGGTTATGCCCCTAAAGGAGCTCGGGGTCCGCTTTGACACCTAATCCCAAGATTTGGCATAGGCGCTAGTTTTACGAAAGCGACTGCCATCTGACCTTCCAACCCAGAGGGAAAACTAGACCTTATTGGGATTAGACCGGTTTCCTCACGATGTTTTCCTTCACCGAAAAGCTAACGGTAAATATTCCGTACATAAGTTCCGAAAAACTCATTGGTACGAGCCGGGATTCGAACCCACGACCGCCGCTTGACAGCCGCATGCCTGAACCACTAGGCTACCGTGGTTTTTTTTCCTAAGCAATGTTAAATGTCATAATAAAAATAAATGTTGCATTGTTGCAGCGCCGTCGACCCTGACTACGAGAAGCAACGCGGGAGAGTGCTGTTCTGCCTCGAGGAGACCGTCTCCAGACCGCTGCTGAACGGAGAGGAGGCCTGGCCGCAGTTCCAGGAGTTGGCTGCTGCGCTGCACGGGCAGGGCTACGTGGACAAGGTTAGACGGATAAATCAACTGGCTTGGTGCACGTTGCCGTGGCCAAGTCCACTGGAAAACCCTTTTCAAACTCCGATTTTCAATCATTCGTTCATAGATTCACGCCTTTATTCCTTTAGCGGAAGGTCCTGGGTTCGAATCCCGGTAAGGGCAAATATTTGTGTGATGAGCATGAATATTTGTTTCTGAGTCATTGATGTTTTCTATGTATTTAAGTATTTCAATCTATTAAATATATCGTCGTCTAGTACCCATAACACAAGCCTTATTGAGCTTACTATGGGACTAGGTCGATTTGTGTAAGATTGTCCCCTATAAAAAAAAAAAAGGGATAGGCAGCACATGAAACCTATGTTCCAGTGCCACTTTTAGCATAAATGTGGGTATAAAAGATCGACAAAATGTGATATCGCAGTGATAGGTTGCTAGCCCATCGCCCACAACACACTTCAACCCTGCTCCCTCAGTCGACGTCTCGTGAATTTTTGTGATCATTTTGAGAGCAGGTTCGTTAATTAATTTTATATACATTTTTATACTTAGTTAAGTCACTTTTACGAAAAAAAACTTGCGAGTTTTACAGCTTGCGCTTAGTTTCCCGCACACAGAGCCACTAGTAGTAATATGGGCTTGTCATCGTCTTTTGTCGATTTTTGACAATGTTACGTACAAATAATAAAAACTCTTCGATCGTAACTGGTTACGAACGTGCGGTGTCGCACCCGGCCGAAGGGAATAAAGTGACTACCGTCATCCAATGGTCAGATCTCCCTATTTAGAAATGACGTAATATATGGACTGCCCCTATGCATTATAATAACGTTTTTCCCTTACAGGTGAAGAAACAACACGATGCTGCTGCAGAATATTTACAGAAGATCACGCCTTACGAGGATAAACTCCTGACTATGGAGTAAGTCAATTACCATTTCGTTTATGATCCAACCAACTTTTTAACCGAATTAAAAAAAAGCGGCCAAGTGCGTGTCGGACCACGCACAACGAGGGTTCCGTGCCTATTAAAAAGGTCGTATCGTTACTGAAATCTTATGGCACTTACGTCCTTTTCTTTAAAGAAGGCAGTTTTTTAGAAATATCTCAAAAACCTTTGAACCGATCTTATTCAAATCAATTTTCGCTGAGAGAATTTGATAAGCCCTACGAGCAAAGGCCTATCGATTGATGTGCCACACGTGGGCTTGCAATGAAAAAAAAAAAATTGACACTCAGTTTTATGTATGGAGTGCACCCCTAAAAAAATTTTTTTTAGTAATTTAGTTACAAAACTATGTAGCGGGTATCAAAATACACCTATCCTGAAAATTTTATTCAAATACACCTTATAGTTTTCGAGTAAAATGCCTGTGACATACGGACGGACAGACAGACAGACATGACGAATCTATAAGGGTTCCGTTTTTTGCCATTTGGCTACGGAACCCTAAAAAGGAGGAGGTTCTCAATTCGATTGTATTATTATTACTTTTTTTTTTTTTAATGTTTATTACCTCAGAACTCCATCATTGATGAACCGATTCGTATTTTTTTTTGTTTGTATGTATATGCTTCCAGGTGGGTCCCATTAAAAAAAAAATCAGTTGGATGATGGGATCCATGAGGAATTAAGGATTTTGGTATTTTCTATTATAACTCGTGTATTTACAGCCCGGAAATCATAAGTTTGGTGTAATTAGTGGAATTGATGATGAAGACCACAGATGACTTATGGAATTCCTCAATTATGTACTTAAAAGTACAAAAGTACGTCACAGATTCTGATAGGATTCCCTTGAAATAGCAACTAGTGAAGTACCAAAGGTGATCCTTGTGGAATCGACGGAAGTCCTCAAATATTATCGGGCCACATACAGCGATTGGGTTTTTTTCTCTAATAATCAACGCATTTGCTCTCGGAAATCAGTTAATGTGGTAAATTGGAAAAGAAATGTGGAAATGTTCTCGTGGCTTTGCGGAGTACTAAAATTAAGGCGGTTAAAACTTTGTTTTTAAAGTAAATTATGTAGCGTTTCTTTGGTTACTCTTTAGGCTGATCACCTGTACTGGGTGAAACAAAAAGTCATTATTATCTCACGATTATCGCCGTCAGTTTACAAAACCAGAATTTTGAATAAATAAAACTCAACACAGTCTTAGACAATATTAGTTTACCGCCCTAGTTCAGTAATGTACTATTGTGTTTAGGAACCCTGAGGAAAAGTGCAAGGTGTACGAAGAGTACATCGACAAAGTGAAGGAGCTGTCTCAAGAATCGAAGTACGAAGACTGTGACAGCAATGGTATACTCAAGGTATGTTCGTGGTTTTTTTTTACAGCAAAGATAATATTACTATTTGGAGTATTTGGTCGTACTTTTCGAGGCATTTTTCGCAAATTACTTCGCAAATTTAAAAGAAAATCGTGTGTTCATGGCTCGTTTGGGACATGTACACGTCGATGTTATATTTACGACGAGGGCAATATATTGAATCCTTAGTAAAGCGAAGAATTTTAGAACAGAATCCTAAGCGTAGAGAGGGATTCTAAAGTAGAATCTTGAGCGTAACGAGGGATTCAAGTGTGTACGCCCAAGACGGAAAAAACATACTTAAACCTCTTATTTTAATGACTTCTGAATAGCAGAATCACAGAAGAAAATTATAACTTTTATACCCCAATTGTGGGTGAAAAAATATTTGTCAAAAGGAAATGGAAAAAGGACGTCCAAAAGTATATCGTACTGTACATTGCAAAGTAAAGGGTTAGGGTATTGTCCATGTGGGTAGAAATTATCATCCAAACGAGCACTCCACATATATTTCCGTTTAAGGTGCTATACGACCGAGCCACATCCGAGTGCGTGTCCTGCGAAGGCGCCTACAACCTACTAGTCGCGTGGGCGCGCTTGTCGGCGCGGCACTCCAGTCGCGCGACTCAGTCGCGCGTGTTGTCCGCGTGCACTCGCCGCCGGCCCACACGCGCGGCTTTCTGGGTGCTCACCATGCAACATGCCGAGCGAGAGGGCAAGGGGAATGAGGAGGTAAGGCATATGTTATATAACCAACAGTTTGGATGGATGTACGGCTCAATCCGCGACCATGTACAATAGTACCGCAAATATAAGTTACAACGATGGACCTGCGCAGAAAGCATTTTTTGAAAACATTATAACCAATCATAAGGCAGCGCGTATGCGCAGGTAAAATCTTCAACGCACCTTTTATTACTAAAAGCTTAACTGATTTTTTTTTTTCCCGAATGATTAATTCGTTTTGGATACTTTAAGAGGGGCTTCGGCTCTAAGACGGTTAAAAAAACACGTTGTATAACGTTGATCAGCCTGTAATCATAGCTGGTGCCTCGCCCTTAGTCGTCAAACATGGGTTTACTCTGTGCTTGTACCTTTGACAGGTGAAGACGATCTTGGAGACGGCGCTGTCCAAGGGCATGGAGTCGTATAAGGAGGCCGAGGCGCTCTGGCTCGGGTACCTCGAGGGCCTGCGCCGGAGCACCGCCTTCGACAACGAGACGGACGTGGAGCGCCTGCGACGCACCTTCCGCCTCGCGTGGGACTCCCTCGCTGAGGTATTCGTCATCATCATATCAGTCGAAAGACGCCCACTGCTGGACATAGGCCTCCAAAGAGTGCGACAATGACAGGTCCTGTGGTCCTGTTTTCGCCCTTAGGGGATGATTTACCGGATAAAGACTCCTGTCCTTCCCCAGGATTCAAACTATCTCCACACTAAAATTCATCTCAAGCGGTTCAGCAGTTTAAGCGTGAGAAGGTAACAGACAGTGAGACAGCACCTTTGCATTTATAATATTAGTATAAACGATCTTCGAGACGGCGTTATCCAAAGGCGGTATTCATGATCGTAGAGATCTACTGGATCTACAATTTCTTTTTAAACTCGTAAGAAACAAGATTGATTGTCCACAGCTGTTTAGTAGTGTTCGGTTTTCAGCGCCTCGTAGAATAGGGATGATGACTTATTGTAAGATTTTTGGAGTGAAAACTTCTTTAGCGGCGCTGAGCACTTTTTGGGACGGGGAAAAATTGTTAAATACGCGACAGAGTTTAGTGACGTCAGATGTGAAGGAGGTCACTTTTTGCTGCTAGCCGATTCGACTTCATTCAAAACTGAACGCTATTCGTAAGAGTATAAAGCCGTTAAACACTTATTGCAATAGCATATTCTGCAAATAAATTTGTAATAATACCAACGCGTCCTTCACCGTTTTGCTATTGAGAAAATTCGAATAGTTGGAATTTGGGCGTTATTCCTAAAGAGATAAAGCTTAGAAAAATATTTACCAACGGCAAAAACAAATTGATATTTTGGTCGCCACCGCCGTCTGCTGTGCAAATTCGAATAGTTCGAATTTAGGCGTTATTCCTAAAGAGATAAAGCTTTGAAAAATATGTGGCAATTGCAAAAACAAATTGGTATTGTGTTTGCCGCCGCCCGTCGACGCGCCGGACCCCGGCACCGTTGCGCCGCGGCGGCGCGTTGAGCCCGTCGCACCCAACGCGCCCGCGGCCCGTCCGCCTAAATAATAGATAATTGTTTATAAATTTGCGTCAAATTCATTTTTAGGGTGACACTGTAAGATGTCACGTGACCTGATCGAAAAACTGTTACAATGTTATTGAGTTTTCACTTCTGCCGGCACTCCCGGAGTGCAACCCGGTCTTTTTTTTTGTGACGTCATTCGAACCAGTTTAGAGAGGAACAAATGTTTGTATGGGAGCAACTACAATCAAAGAACATAAATACCTAAAGAATTGAGACAAAGGTTGACCTCGCTGGCGGCAGCGCAAAACGCTTCATACTGTGTGTCTATACAAGTATGACGTTACATTTGTACATTTGTACTAATCATAGTATGGAAAATCAGGTAAATTGTTGTTTCGGTCGCGAAATACTAAGTTTAAGTACATACATAGTTGTCATACAATTTTGTTTCTAGAAAAGCGTAAGGATTCTATTGGTAGCTTTTAATTTACTCTTGGACAATACTTTCTAAACTTTCAAGGTTCATATCTTTTTATGGTTTTAATTATATTTTATAGTTTATACTTTATTACGATAATTTGATGGTTTACTATCCATTAAGCATCACTACGTTATCAATTTGAACATGCGGCATCATGCCTATTCCAGGTTTTGCTGCCAAGCCACTGTCTTAGATTCAGATTCAGAGGCTCTAGTATAAGTTTTACCGAAACAAAACGTTACGACCGCGTTTGCGTTTAGCTGTCAAATCCCATACAAATTGAGGGTAAAACGCAAACGCGGTCGTAAAGTTATGTTTCGGTAAAACTTATACTAGAGCCTCTGGGGACCGATTTTTGACTTTCGAGCGCTCGAAAAATCAAATAAAAGTAAATACGTTTCAGATGGTTTATTTCTCAATAGTAATACATAATTTTCATACATTAGAATAAAAACATGCACACAATATTGAGATCGTCAAGAATACAATAAATTTTACACGGATATAATCAAATTTCAAAAAGTACCTATTTGGGTTTAAGAACATTTACCAGTCAGTCCCCTCTTATCCCCTGCGACGAACTGTTTTCAGGCACTTTCTCCCCACTACCACGATTGAGCAAATTACTCAACAAATATAGCGATTCTATCGACATAAACTTTGACTCATAATATCCAAGATTAGAATCTTGATCATTTAGTTAACTAACGTCAATTGCTTTTTTATTTTTTTATTAAGTCCTTGTTTATATTGGCATGCTGTGTTTACTTGTCAGTAGTTATACATTAAGGGCCTGTTTCACAATCGCCGGATAAAGTTATCTGCCAGTTAAAACTATTGCTATCCTTTTCTCCCGTCATATAAAAGAAAAGTGACAGCCAACATTTATCTGACGCATGTTTTAACTGGAGATTGTGAAACAGGCCCTAAGCATAATACACTTTGCTCTAAACTATGTGTAAGTATCAATGTAATAATGAAATAAATAATCATTATCTTATTGGAATGATCGCGTGCTTTGAAACGCCGTTCTGGCTAGATTAAGAAATGATTCGAATAGACACTTATTAAAATTCCGAAGGATCATTTGTCAACTAGTTTTTGGTGCCGAAAAGTATTAAGTCCGAAAGATTATTATCCCGCTATATATCAAATGATCGAAATTGTAGCATGTAGCGTAATCTAACCTAACCGCCAGCTAATCGACGTCACCCCGCTCCGCGGGGTGCCTATTTCCGCTCTAAGGGACACAAGCTAACCATAACCTAACCTACAAATAATGGTTTTTAGCATATCTGGATTTTTTTTTAATCGTGACGGTAAAAATGAGATTTAGATTTTACGTAGATTCGGAATCATGAAAAGGTGGTTAACAAATCGATTGTCAAATAATAAAGTTGGCAATCGTTCTTCTGGTTATTGAGTTTCAGGAAAACGATAATGTGGGAAAACAAACCAGCGGCATTTTAAAAGTATGGTAAACAAAGTAAATGGATTATAAGAATTCGGTTAACCGTTTTCGGACAAGTGAAAATCGGGCAAGTGTTTTTCGAAACATCGATAGGTTACCCTACTCAAACAATACTTTATTTGACGACACAATCAAGTTAACACTATGGTATTTTATCTCATCCAAAATCTCACTTAATGAAATATAAAAAAACTTACTAAGTTAGGTATCTATCGAAATTTGTTCAAAAAAGCCATTCCCGACGAGTGTTGCACCTCTTTGTCTCGTGCGCGGAAGGTATAAGCGTGTCACTGTTTAGGGGGCGTGGTCGAATCGTATCAAGGTGGGTTAAAGACGTATTGAGATGAGGTATTGATCCGTGGAGTATCATGTCAGTTACACGCAAAATAGGCGCACTTATGACGTCGAGTTGCGGAAACCCAGCCCACGAAAACCTACTTGCCTATCATGCCAATTCGAAAATCAGTACAAATCTATAAGACAACATAAGGTTCATAATTTAAAAAATCCTGTATGTTGTAGTAGTGTATAGTCAGCTTCATGAAGTAGCCAAATATTTTTCGGCACACGTCTTTATTACTGTAAGAATAGGGAGTGTTACGGCATATTTGGCTACTCTGACTGCTACTAACTGTACGATGCGGACTGTACAGGACGCGTGACGGGTTAAATAAATTAAATAATCTGTTATTTCAGACTCAGATAATCCATAGTCGTTATTTGGTATGGATGCTATACGCAGCTATACGCTGGCTATACGTTAAACTTAGCTGGAACTCGGGCAATAAAAGTCTGGCTTGCTGAGGGTATCGAATCGTGGTATCAAAAAACCGGCCAAGAGCGTGTCGGGCCACGCTCAGTGTAGGGTTCCGTAGTTTTTCGTCCAGAAATTATTTTGTAATTTTTTTCAAAAACTATTCAACCTATACAGTTCAAAATAATTTTCCTAGAAAGTTTTTATAAAGTTCTACTTCTGAGATTTTTTTCATATTTTTAAAACTTATGGTTCAAAAGTTAGGGGGGGGGGACACTTTTTATTTTACTGCTGGAGCGATTATCTCCGAAAATATTAACATTATCAAAAAATGATTTTAGCAAACTCAAACATTCTTTTTTAAATACCTATCCAACAATATATCACACGTTAGGGTTGAAATGAAAAAAAAAACACTCCCCACGTTACGTATAGGGGAGGTAAACTAATAAAAAAAAGACACTTTTTATTTTAAAACTTTGTCGGCGTGATTGATATAAGTACATATTAGTACCAAATTTCAGCTTTCTAGTGCTAACGGTTGCTGAGATTATCCGCGGACGGACGGACAGACAAAGCGAAACTATAAGGGTTCCTAGTCGACTACGGAACCCTAATTATCGATAAAGTACATTATTGTTTTAATTTTTTATATTATTAAAATATAATTAGTTACTAAATGAAAACGAGAGAAATTAACTGAGTTATTAGTCATAACAGTGTCTTGCTTCTGAATTAGAGGAAGTAACTAACGTTAGAAGTTTCATGTAAGTTTCTTCATTCATTCGTAAATAATTACAATAATCTTTTGGGCGTAATCTGCAATTATTTTACTAAAGTATGAGTAAACTGTTTTCTTTTCATTTACCACTGTTTGCACCGCTCTGCTAGATCTTTGCTTTTTACTTGTTTCATTTTCACGAGTAATTTGCCAAAAATGGCTAAAACATCGTCGCCTGTCACCGGTGACGCCATGGCTACAACTGAACGTCGCTGCCGATTGGACAATTTAAACTGATCGCGTGTGGTGTATATAGATGAACTGCACATTAGATCAAGCCTGCAGCGTCATGCCGTTTGGACGATAGGAAGTATGGTGTATGGCCACCATAATGATGCGATACGATGTAGCACGTGTGTGTGTGATGTGTGTGTGTGCTAGCTCGTACACACGGGTGTCGTTTATCTGCACGTGTGGATTAAGAAAGAAGATATATAGGATAGTTTTTGTCGCGGGTCCACGCAGTCGAAGTCGGGGACGGAAGCTAGTTCTATCTAAATGTTTTCCTCAGGCTTGGGGCTCGGGGGCGAACGACTGCGAGGTGCCGCTGTACTGGGCGCGGCTGGAATACAACCGCATGAAAGACCCCAAGCAGGGCAAGGAGATCTTCGAGGAGATATTCAGTGAGTACTTTATTTTACCACATAATCCGGTCTATGTAACATTAATGTTCCTTTTTTTGTTTTGTTTTGACGCTTAGCGACCGTATCGTATCTTCGAACATTAGAATAATTATTAATTGTATTTGGACGCTCAGAGACCTTATACATCTCTGGAATACAGAATTAATATCATTAGCTTCTTGTTGAAATGAAATGAAAGTTTATTCACGAGAACATATGGTACAATAGATGTTATTAAGGCATGTGAAAATAGTAATTTTGACATTCATGTCAAAATTAAATTTAAATGCGTGCAAATATTCTTAGTTATAAATGTTAAGATACTAAAACTAAAATATAAATTGATTAACTGTCAATTGCCTAAGAACATGCTTCACATAATTAATGTTAATGCTGATACAGACCTTATATCGAATGTAATGGTCATATTTTGCAATTTTGTTTTGTTTTCATTAACTTAGTGACATTAAGTTTGTTAACCGTATAATTCGTTAGTCCTTGATCTGCAAATTTTAAATTATTATTGTGTAAGATTATTATTATTTTATTGTAAATTACCGTTTGACATGTAAAAGTGCCCTTGTGGCCTATTTGCAGAATAAATAATTGGTTTAGATTTTTTGATTTTGGTAAATAATATAGACGAGACTCGGGTAAAGAATGATCCGTGTATTATGGTATGCATGGCTTTTTATATGGTCTCTCTGTCCCCTTACATAGGGTTTTACGATCTAGTTTTACTGCTAATGGGATTTGATAGATAATCACTCGTGAGTGGGCGAAACATCTGGTACCGAATTATACATAAGCTAGCAGAAATGAGGTCATGTTGCCCCACTCCTCACCTCAGGTCAGCTGTCTACGAATACACTCGTAAATTACTATTACTCCAAAAGAAGAAAGGCAAAAAAATATGCCTAGTGACAATGATGTGTTTTAAAAAAGAGGTAGATACGTTGTCTATACGAAATTCCGTGTTTAAAAATGGCCACCAATTCTGACAGCATACGTTTCAAATACCCTTATCACGAAACAAATTATTTTTAATTAAAAATTTTGTTTTCGTGTTATTTTTAACGAGGAAGTTACCCCGATCATTTTATAATCGATATGATACACACTTGTCCGAAACTACCTGATGTGGTTCGATGAGAATGGAGTGAGCGTATAGCTCGCCCATTAGAGGTGTGCCAAGGCTGTGAAACAAGTCTATAACACGATACAGAGGGCGCTAGTCTTAGCGGGAATGTAATGCAAAAATACACAGCTTACGTCACTGTCCTCGTAGCTCAGTTGGTAGAGCAGTCTAGCGTTAATAGAAAGGTCGCAGGTTCGAATCCTGTCGGGGGCTACAGACGAAGATGGTTTATTTTTCCATTGTATTTTTTCTCTGTATCATATCGAGCATACGCTTCCTTTGACGACGCGAACCCGAGGCAAGTTTTGGAGCGCTTGTAACGTCTTTCTACTCCTATAAGTACTCGAACTGCACGTTTTTGCATGACAATAACTCTCTGCGCATCCCTGGAGTTACCCCATAGAAGGGTACCGTAGGACATCAGGGAATGAAAATATGCGAAGTAAACTTGTTAGTGCTAGTGGGTAATGTGCGTCACAGTGGTAGCTTGTAGGGGTGGCGGCTCAATGTGCGACGGCTCTAAGATCATTTCCAATCTCCTCAGAATACGGCGAGAACAAAACCATGTCCAAGTACTGGGAGGCGCTCATAACCCTGGAGACGTACCGGTCACCTCCGCCGTCCTGCAACAAGCTGCGCGAGCTGCACCGCCGCGCCCTGCGCGCCGTCGCCGACTACCCGCCCGCCGCCGCGCGCGCCGCCGCCGACTACGAGCGCGACTACGGACAGCTGGCTACGGCCGCCGAGTGCCAGATACTGTGCGAGGTGAGTCACACCTGCGCGCCGTCGCCGACTACCCGCCCGCCGCCGCGCGCGCCGCCGCCGACTACGAGCGCGACTACGGACAGCTGGCTACGGCCGCCGAGTGCCAGATACTGTGCGAGGTGAGTCACACCTGCGCGCCGTCGCCGACTACCCGCCCGCCGCCGCGCGCGCCGCCGCCGACTACGAGCGCGACTACGGACAGCTGGCTACGGCCGCCGAGTGCCAGATACTGTGCGAGGTGAGTCACACCTGCGCGCCGTCGCCGACTACCCGCCCGCCGCCGCGCGCGCCGCCGCCGACTACGAGCGCGACTACGGACAGCTGGCTACGGCCGCCGAGTGCCAGATACTTAGCATGTGATTATAGTTTGGTGTACGAAGTCTTAATTCAAATATTTAGTATTATTTATACTAAACGGGACTTAACCGCGTATAATTAACTTATTTATTTACCTCACTACATTAAGGTCGACGAGTATCAAAAATATTATTTAAGTTGTCTGAATCCGATTACAATCAGCTTATATTGAGAACAATGCTTTTGTCCCCATTGTTAACATCGACCGTTTCTTATTCGTTCAACATTTAAATAAATAAAATAAAAAAATATAACGAAAAGAAAGAAGTTATAAATTTAAACAAAAGGAAAAATGTATAAATGTAATGCTCCGAGCCGGATTCGAACCGGGAGAGTGTACTGTATTTTCCGGAAATAGTTTTTTCTAATTTGCGATTTTAGGCATTCGCAATTATTACCACTTTATTTTTTCTCAATAGCTTCCTTTCCCGAAAGCGTTCCTAACCACTCGCATCTTTTTCTATTAAATTTATTATCCAATAGCTTATTTTCCGGATAGATTTTCTCACCATTCGCATAATTTCCCTTTATTTTTTTTATTCTATAGCTTATATTCCGGATAGGTTTTCTCACCATTCGTATAATTTCCCACTATATAATTTTTTCAATATGATTTTTTCCTGACGGGGTTCTTACCACTCGCATAATTTGCCACTTTATATATTTTTCCTACACACATGAGATTTTTATCTCAAAATGGTTTATCTTTGTTGTCAACTATTACGTGGCATCACATTATAAATGCGAAAGTTTGGATCACGATTAAACAGCTCAGCCGATTTGGATGAAATTTTGCACTAAGTTGGTTTATAACCTGGATTTAAATATAGGATACTTTTTATCCCGGGTCCACGCAGACGAAATCGTGGGCGGAAGCTATTATGAATAAAACCGGCCAAGAGCATGTCGGACCATACTTAGTGTAGGGTTCCATGCCCATTACTACAAATAATGTTATCAAATAATAGTTTTAGAAGACTCCTATCCTTTTTGTAAGGCCTAGGGTTGAAGCGTAAAAATAAATTCCCCCTTCATGTGTAAGGAAGGTAGGACCCTATCTATATATATGTATTAAAAAAAAAGTCCTGACTGACTGACTGACTCTCTCACTTAAATCAACGCCCAGCCCAAACCGTTGAACCTAGGAAGCTGATTTTTTCACAATAGGTCGTTTATAAAAAGTACCCAGTAAGAAAGGATTTTTGAAAATTCCATCCTCAAGGGGGTCAAGATTCTTATAATTCTTAGTGTCGTTTTCATTAATATCATATGACGGGTGGGTATTACACAGAAAGAACATGGTGTATGGTGGTGTGTTTCGCCATGTCTGTATTGTGTTGTGTACTGTATTTGTGTGTCTAGAAAGCTGAAATTTGGCATGAGTATGTGTTTTGAATCACGCTGAAAAAATGGTAAAACAAAAACAAAAAAATATATATTTAGGGTACCTTCCTTACACATGAGGGGGGAATTTATTTTTACGCTTCAACCCTAGGCCTTACAAAAAGGATAGGAGTCTTCTAAAACTATTATTTGATAAAATTATTTGTAGTAATGGGCATGGAACCCTACACTAAGTATGGTCCGACATGCTCTTGGTCGGTTTTATTCATAATAGCTTCCGCCCACGATTTCTGCGTGAACCCGGGATAAAAAGTATCCTATATTTTAATCCAGGCTATAAACTAACTTAGTGCAAAATTTCATCCAAATCGGCTGAGCTGTTTAATCGTGATTCAAACTTTCGCATTTATAATATTAGTGGAAATTAACTGTGATGCCACGTAATAGTTAATAATAACAAAGATAAAACTTTTTGAGATAAAAGTCTCATATAAATTCTAGGAAAAATATATAAAGTGGCAAATTATGCGAGTGGTAAAAAACCTGTCAGGAAAAACACATATTGAAAAAATAATATAGTGTGAAATCATGCGAATGGTGAGAAAACCTATCCGGAATATAAGCTATTGAATAATAAATTTAATAGAAAAAGATGCGAGTGGTTCGAAACGCTTTCGGGAAAGGAAGCTATTAAGAAAAAATAAAGTGGTAATATTTGCGAATGCCTAAACTCGCAACTTGGAAAAAACTATTTCCGGAAAATACAGCACACACTCGTTTTTACGGCACCAACAGAAAAAAGGATTTGGTGCTATTCTAATCCGACACTATTCTGATCTATACTAATATAATGAAAAGGAAATATCTGTGAAATTATAGCTTAGGAAGTTTGAATGCAAATCAGTGGTTTTGAAGTAATCTTCAAAACCACTTATCTTATAATTTTTTTTAAAAAAGACCGGGTTGCACTCGGGAGTGCCGGCAGAAGTGAAAACTCAATAACATTGTAACAGTTTTTCGATCAGGTCACGTGACATCTTACGGTGTCACCCTAAAAATGAATTTGACGCAAATTTATAAACAATTATCAATTATTTAGGCGGACGGGCCGCGGGCGTGTTGGGTGCGACGGGCCGCCGGCTCGCCCGTCGGCGGCGGCAAACAAAATACCAATTTGTTTTTGCTATTGCCAAATATTTTTCAAAGCTTTATCTCTTTAGGAATAACGTCTAAATTCTAACTATTCGAATTTGCAAGAACAGCAGACGGCGGTGGCGACCAAAATATCAATTTGTTTTTCCCTTGGGATATATTTTTCTCAGCTTTATCTCTATATCTCTATAGGAATAACGCCCAAATTCGAACTATCCGAATTTTCTCAATAGCAAAACGGTGAAGGACGCGTTGGTTAAAATTACATTTTTTTTTGCAGAATATGCTATTGCAAAAAGTGTTTAACGGCTTTAGACTCTTACGAATAGCGTTCAGTATTGAATGAAGTCGAATCGGCTAGCAGCAAAAAGTGACTCGTTCACATCTGACGTCACAAAACTCTGTCGCGTATTTAACAATTTTTCCCCATCCCAAAAAGTGCTCAGCGCCGCTAAAGAAGTTTTAACTTCAAAAATCTTTCAAATGTATAAAATGGATTTTCTGGATAGACATCGGCTGTATCTTAATAAAGCCAGCCAGCTGGCATTATATATGTTGCACCCTTTATTTGACTTTAACAACTTTTTCTTACAGACTAAACTAAAAGAATGGCGGGACAATTACCAAGCAATGAAAGACAAAATGACAAATCAGAAGAAAGGCAAGCAGTTGCAGAACAAAAAGGGCAAATTCGATAAGAAAAAGGAAGACAAACCAAAGAAGGGAAAGAGAAAATCTAACGAGAGCGCACAAGAGGGAGACGTGAAGAGGAAAAAGGAGAGCGGTATGGAGGTGGACGAGACAGTGAAGAAGGGAGAGAGTGGTGCTGTCAAACGGTCTCACGAGGATGCGGCGGGCACTGACGGTAATTTGACTTAATTTTATACTTTGCTATTCCTTCAGAAGGACTTCACAAATCTGTAAAGGTTCGTACGAATTAGAGCAGCCTCGGGTTGAGGCACGCACGGCTCACCTATTTTGCTCTAATTCGTAAGCGCTCACGCGCTGTGCGCGAGCGGCGCGCGGTGAGCCGCCTAGAGTCGGTCTTTGTCCGTGCTCAAAGGCGCCTCAGTGTGCGTGCCTCGCGTAAATTGGACGTGTATCCGAGCGTGCCGCGGACAGAACGAGGTAATTTGGTAAAGTAAATGTGCACCACATGAATTACGACTTTTATACAACTGTTTCATCCACCACCAAGGCGATTTCCTATTCTTTTTGGTAATAATTCGGTGAATTACGATAAACGCAGCCGCGACTGTCATCGTGTCCGACGCCATTTTGAATAACGCACAATGACGGCTCGCCGCGAGCGCGCTGCCTCGCCCGCGCATGTTTATGTGCACCAAATTGGCTCGCGAGCAGCTCGCCGCTCGGGGCGAGCATGCCTCAGGCTGAGCCGCTCAAATTCGTACGCAGCTTTAGATGCCTTTGCCCAATCGATTGAAATGCTTTTCTTGTTCGCTTCTCGTTGTTCCGCGCCAAAATTGGTCCAATAAGGAAATCATCGTATTGTTGACACAAACTTATTCAACGAACGAGCGAAGCAAAGTTGTCGGTGTCAGCTTAAGGTCCTTCGATTTCCATACAAAACGTTATTTGACATTCACGGCGCGCTAGAATAATTTGAGATATTAGTTTGTGACGTCATACTTTGGGGAAACCGTTTTTCTCAAATTATTCTAGTTTATGCAAGTTTATTCCAGAAAAGGCGGAATTTCGCGCAAATGGAAAGCGAATTTATGAAAGTTAGTTACATAAGTTTCTTAAAATATCACGCCGTTAGCCTGCGAATGTCAAATAACATTTTGTATGGAAATCGAACCACCTTAAGTAAAATTCCGTTCGTATTGTTCTTCTGTATAGGCCGCATTTCCGAACGAATTCTCGTGAACTTTTGTCAGCACATTCGATAATTACGTAGTTTTCTTTTGTCGAATACGCTTTTTTTTTCTAAAACAGTACCACTTTTTTTAAAAACAACAGTATACATTCCTTTTAAGAAGAGGAGACCTTTTAACACTTTCGCAACCGGACTAAAAATGGAACAATTCACCAGAAACCGACAGAATTCGCTAGGCGTGCAAGTTCATACATACTACTGCCCGCCTAGCGGGCTCAGCCGGCATCTGAGCAAACATTACGAGTGCCCGCTAGGCGGGTTCTTGGTTGCCTTTTCTCACACATGCTCGAAAATTGACGTGTCACGCATGTATAGGCCTGCACCTGGACTCGTCGAGGAGCCGGGGCTCCAGCAACTGCTGTAAGATTCAACTTATTGAATTTGACAATTTTACTTTGTACTTCTTAATGAAACAAATTATTTTATTAAATATTTGACACAAAAGTATGACGTCACTTTAGCATTTATAATATTAAGTAGGATAGTAGGATTTAGGCCCCCCCACACTACCGGCGTCTTGTGAACGTTCTCATACAAAATTGTGCGTTGCGTCAACGCCGCGTCGACGCAACACACAATTTTGTATGAGAACGTTCACAAGACGCCGGTAGTGTGGGGGGGCCCTTAATGGTTCACTAATTTCACTATCCATATAGCAACACTACTTTATCAATTTTATCATGAGTCTACACTGCACCCCTATTGCTTTCAGGCACTGACTCCAAGCGGCAGCGGACGGGGGACGCGAGCGCCGCGCCGCGGGTCTCCGGGAACGAGTCGAGCACCCTCTTCGTTAGCAATCTAGATTACAAGTTAGTCAATCATCATCATCATTTTCAACCAGTAATCGCCCACTCATAATATCATAGGCCTCTCTTCGAGTATGTCTTATGCGGGAGTGTATCATCGCCATACGAGTAGATCATAGTTATGGATCATCGACCCTTTAGCTGGGTCCACATTTGTATCATTTTGCCGATCACGTGTCCCCTGTGCCGATTTTCAATGTTTTTTCAAATAGAATTTTGAAAGATTGTGTGACCTTTTTACGAATGGTAAAGGAAAATTAATTCCTATAAAAAAACTATAGCCAGTTTATCGTTTAACGTGGTATTGTTTTGTGTGGCAATTGAATGCGCATATTAATCCGATTTCACTTGCTCTTAAATGTGAATATCGTCGCAAAAAAAGAATTTCTCCTTTTTGGTTTTTATTTTTTATTTCCATTTCTACGTCGAAGTAAAATCTCTGGATGAGTGGGATAGATTCCTTATAATAGGGATGATGACTAAGATTTTTTTGTGCCGTCATTCGAACCAGTTTTTGGAGAGGAACAAATGTTAGTATGGGAGCAACTACAATTAAAGAACATAAATACCTAAAAATTTGAAATAAAGATTGACCTCGCTGGCGGCAGCGCGAAACGCTTCATACTGTGTGTCTATACAAGTGTGACGTCACATTTGTATATTTGAACTAATCTCAGTATGGAAAATCAGGTAAATTGTTGTTTCGGTCGCGAAATAGTACATAGTTGTCATACAATTTTGTTTCTAGAAAAGCGTAAGGATTCTATTGGTAGCTTTTAATTTACTCTTGGACTATAAAAAAAAATGCATATTTTTTCTAAACTTTCAAGGTGTATATCTTTTTATGATTTATACTTTATTACGATAATTTGATGGTTTACTATCCATTTAGCATCACTACGTTATCATTTTGAACATGAGGCATCATGCCTATTGGTTGTATAACGTTTATTTTTTTTACATTTTAAATACGCGGATTTTTTCAGTTAGTTTTCCGGAGTCGGAATACAGTTTTTGAACTATTTATTTATTTATTGTAAGGAGAACCAACAGTTATTAAAACTTATTACTGACATGAATACTAACAAAAAAGCCAATTACAGGATCTCACAGACAACGCTAGAATATGAGTATACTTAACAAAGTGTGAACACTCATACACAGCAGCAAACAGAACAATATAATATACCTAAAGAAAATTACTTAAGGTGTCAAATTAGTTTGTCACGTGATACTTTGGGAAAACGATTATTCTCAAATTATTCTAGTTTATACAAGTTTATTCTAGGAAATCGGGAATTTCGCGCAAATGGAAAGTCAATTTTTGAAAGTTTGTTACATAAGTTTCTTAAAATATCACGCCGTTAGCCTGCGAATGTCAAAAGACGTTTTGTATGGTCGTCGAACCACCTTAATGACACTGCTATCAACAACTTAAAATATTACGCCTATGCAAAATTAAATTCGTATGATGAATTGATGATACGAGGTAGCATGAGCACAGAACACTTAATGAAAATACCTCGCCTCGATTCCTCGCCTCACGAAGGGATCTTACAATGAAATATGTCAATATCTAATTCCTTTGTTATCTGATTGACCATGATTCATGTTTGTAATATAATAAATGATGTTGCAGTGTGAACGAGAAGAATCTCCGCGAGAAGCTCTCAGAGTACGGCCAAGTGGTGTCGCTGCGCGTGCGCGCCGGCGTCAAGGCCTTCGGGGGCTCCATCTGCTACTGCCAGTACTCCACATCTGTAAGTCATCGACTAATCCCGATTTACCTATACAACTGTTTTACTGCCCATAAGTTCCGTAGCAGAATTACTAAAACAAATGGTAGACGATATTAGTTGAGAATTTTGAAATCCTACCGACTGCGCCAATACTAGTTTGGTCAGCGACACGTTAGCGCGGTGCACGGCGATTTTTTGCAGCAAACAGACGCGATAAGTATCGATTGATGACCTCTGTAGCCTAGTTGGTAGCGACCCTGCCTACGAAGTTTGAGGTCCCGGGTTCGAATCCAACCCAAGGGTAAGGGCATTTAATGTGTGATGAGCAGGAATATTTGTTCCTGAGTCATGGATGTTTTCTATGTATTTAAGTATTTATTTATCTATATAAGTATGTATATCGTCGTCTAGTACCCACAGTACAAGCTTTGCTTAGTTTGGGAGTAGGTTGATTTGTGTAAGATGGTCCGAAAGTATTTATTTTATTTATTATCTATAGCTAGTGCCGCGCGACAGGCGTGTGTTCCTAAAACGCGCGTTTGTATCGCTGCAAAAGCCGTGTGTAACCGCTCTTAACCCTTGTACGCACTAGGCGGCTAGCCGCGTGCGGTTGCGGCCAACCGCTTAGTGCGTAGAGGTTTTGCGTTTGCGGTTTCATATGTTTTTTCCAACCGCACGGCAAGCCGCACGCGGCTCTAGGCGCTTAGTGCGTACAAGGGCTTAGGCCGCGGTCTGGCCGCCAGCGGGCAGCGGGGCGACGAGCGGCTGCCCATACATTGAGGTCGCTCGAATGTCTGAACTGCTACTCGTCGCTCCGCTGCCCGAGGGGGTGTGTGACATTATCGTAGTGTCTGTTTTGTTACAAGTCTAAAGGCGGGATTCCACCGGTGTGCGGCACTGTGCGGCACAAGCATTTTTGTACTGAATATGCTTGTGCCGCACAGTGCCGCACACCGGTGGAATCCCGCCTTTAAGAGTCCACAGTAAGCTCGGCCGAATTTCACCTTCCCATACAAACGGAGTTTGGTTCTCATTTTAAAACTACGTGTTGGATTGTGACGAAGCTTTACATGTACAATGACATGAGGTATATCTATGTCAGTAATTAGTTTATATGGTTCCAGTTTATAAAACAAACAAAATACAGCAAAAGCAAGTTTTGTATGAAAAACTTAAATTAGCTGCATTTTTTTACTATGGTATCTGAAGCTACATAAACTAATTACAGACCTTGGATATACCTCATGTCATTGCACATGCAAAGTTTCGTTACAATCCAACACGTAGTTTTAAAATGAGAGCGTAACTACGTTTGTATGGAGAATCGAGCTTACTGCGGACTCTTTAACTATGTATGAATCTATGTGTTTCCCATAGGAAGCTGTAGACGAGGCGATAAAACACGACCGGACCCCCCTCGACGGGCGGCCCATGTTCCTCTCGCGCTACTCCGCCGACAAGTCTAAGGGCTTCAAGTACGCGATCACTGTCGAGAAGAACAAGCTGTTCGTCAGGAACCTGCCCTTCGCGAGCTGCACCAAGGAACACCTCACGGAGATCTTCGACAAGTACGGGAAGCTTAGCGACGTCAGGGTTGTTACGTTCAAGTGAGTACTCTTGTCACATTGGATTTTAAAGAGTTTACCTACCCATGTCGATGTCCCTTCAATCATCGGCCCTTTCGTATATTTAAAGGCAAAGTTAGAATGAAAGGTATGTATTGTGTCACGTATTTAAATATTGTAAAAAATAATGATACCTAGAGGTTGATATATTTGTGTTCTTTTGCTTTTGGTTTGTTTCTTCTATTTCCTTGTTATTCTGTTCTTACATTTGTTGAGATTCTCTTAATATTTCTCTGTTGTTGACGATCATGATAATAATTCTTATTTTTTTGACATGTATGCAAATCTGTAATGTAATTTTTTATCATGAAATAAATAATCTAAATCTAAATCTATGCTCTCTCATTTCAACTATAGCATCTTGTGACAAATTGCTAGGTGGGGTTGCCTTAAGGCAATTTTGGTGATTTAAGGCCTGGTTGTATAAAGGTGCGTTAGATGAAATGGTAGATATTTTTTTTAGTAACTAAGTACATTTTTCAACATGACAGACTGACACAAGTAACAGATCTTTATTAAACCAGGCATAAAGGCCAGGGCCACCAGAGATGCCAGTTGTCAAAAAATATGAAAACATATCTTTGCACAACTTTATTCATAATCACTTTAGATGTATGCCAATTTCCTTAATACGACTATATTTCTACGCGCAGGGGCTTAAAATAAGTAATTTTCTGATTGTTGATAGTTATACCGAAATCATACTTATAGTGCATGCACCGAGGACGAATAATAATAATAATAATTTATTTATTCCAGTACGGTACAATTTTCATTAATCTATGTTAGTAGGAATTATTACATTAACGCATGACTTCTTACGTTTACTCGTCACTACATGTCACTGTCGCTCGTGCGCAATTATTTAAGAGAGCAGAGAAGAACAGAGATATTAGTAACATGTTATCATACAACATGTTACTAATATCTCAACCGTTGAAAGTGTTTAAATCGTATTTCCAAACTACACACTTCAAAAACGAATTACTTATTCTTTTCCTAGGGACGGCAAACCCAAAGGCCTAGCGTACGTCGATTACGAAGACGAAAAAAGCGCAGCGGAAGCCGTCGAAAAAACGAACGGGCTCCTCGTCGGGGACCGCAACATCGAGGTCGCGGTCAGCGCGCCGCCCCCGCGCGCCATACATGACTCCCAGCCCGCGCCTCTGGGGCTGCCCAAGCGGGACACGGGCGGAGGAATGTAAGTTACACCTAAACTGATCCCGTATCATGGTCGGCCTCATCACACGATAAGTGACAGGATAGAGCGTCCGTCACTGGCTGACACCGTTCGATAGAACGAGACGACGCTCCTATCTTGTCACTTATCGCGTGATTAGGCCGACCATGATACGGGGTCTGCATTGTAGAAGAAAATTATATAGGCTGAGATCCTACCGACTGCGCCAATACTAGTATTAAAGGCGATGAATCAAGTGGGACGTCAGAGGAGAAATGTGAAGATAACACTTTGGTATAGTCCAACAAAGTAAAACGACTTTGTGTTCTCGCTATAAAGTAGTTTTTTTGCTTGCATTTGGCAGGATTCACTTTTGCAAGAGTTTCGGCCGTACTGTACCAGTACTGATTATTTAGGAGACTTTTCTTGAAAAACTAGTATATGAGCCGTACCTATTGCCCCACCTTCGCACAGGATACAAAATGATATGCTACCGACTGCGCCAATACTGGTATGGTAGGCGATGCAGAGGACGGGCCACGACATCATCGAAGTGGATGTTTTCCGGACGCGTCCTCAGTGTCTTTCGTGTCAGAAGACGCGCGTATTTGACTGACCTTTAGAGTAAGGACCTCTGAAGGAATATTAAAGCTTTCCTCACAACTCACAACGTATGAAACAGCAAATTGTATTTGTTTCAGGCGACGGACACAGCTAAGCAGCTTCATCCCCAGCGTGCTCCAGAAGGCGGCGGTGGCGGCCGCGTCCGCGTCCACGTCCACGTCGGGCTCCAACGGGGCGCCCGCGCTCAGCAACAGCGACTTCCGGAACATGCTGCTTAAGAAGTAGACGCCCCATGTCATTCTTGTATCGGTTCGTTATATCCGGGGACATAACATGCAACTCTTGTATCAGCAACAGTGACTTCCAGAACATGCTGCTTAAGAAGTGGGAAATCACATGTCGCTCGTGTATCAGTGCTGTGTCGTCGAATCCGTGGGCCACCCGTAGTGACGTCCCCATCACATGTTGCTCATGTATCAGTGACGAAACCGTGGGCCAGTCGGCGCTTGCGTTTTATCTTCGAGAGATATAGGGTAAGGTGTCGCGTTTTGAAATCGTCTTGTGGGTTCTATGGACGCCTTGTGTATTTGCTCTGTATAGAAATATTGAATCGCGATTCAGTTTTCATGTAAACGATTTATACAAATATTGTTTTTTAGGCAAATAAATTGTAGTAGATGTTTGTTCATCCTATATGTACACAGTTAAACAATATATATTTTGTAATTCTGATTCTGGTTTGTGAGTTTCGGCAGAAAAATTAGTCAACCGTAAAGCAAGGAAAGTGAAAAAAAAACAGCTCTACAAATACCAACGAATTGTTACTTACTGCTACTCTCCTAACTTGCACGTATAATCGAGGAATGAAAACTTCCCAACTTTTCGTACTTATTTCAAAGTTAAGTCCAAAAATCACGAATCTTACCCTTTTCACGAAACAAATGATTTAATTAAATATTTATTTTTGTCAAGACTGTGAAACAAGTCTATAATTCGATACAGAGAGGGCGCTAGTCTTAGCGGGAATATAGTGGAAAAATATACAATTGCGTCACTGTCCTCGTATATTTAATAAAAACATACCTTACATTGCAGATTAGCCGTTAACTAAAGAGTACTCCCAAGACTTTTGTGTTTTTGACTCCTTTATGGTAAGTGTAAATATAATGATAAGGGTTATAAAAAAACACATAAATACATGTCCTCACACTAGTCTGTTCACAATCTCTATCCTGCAGTAGCTGTGCTTAAACTGTATTATTGTACGAAATCGTTTATGTGAAAACGTGATGCCATCTCGCGGAAAATGTAAAATAGGATCACAGATATTGGATCGACTTTTTAAGAATTTTAAGGCGAGAGATGATTTCGTTGCTGTTAAGTATAGTTAACAAGTTCCGCTATCGATATACTGTTGGTAGAACTAATAGAACTATTCATGCTTAAATATTATGGTATTTAAATAAGAGTTTTTATAGTATCCCTTCATCACGAAGATGTCTATTATTAGGAGTCCTTAAATCATTTTTATAATGATGATTTAGGCCTGTGTTATGTAGATGATTGAATATCTGAACACGCTTATGGTTATGAAAATAGAGTCGAATATCGCTCGGAATTTCACTCCGACGTTAATGGCTTTGACTTTTATTATACGTAGGGATATTAGACCAGATTTGACCAAACTGGAATTAGGATTTATTTTGAGGTTAAACATCGAAATAGTTGGCTAATCTTGGAATAACTGGTTATACGGTCAAATTGACACTAATATGGTGCCAACAGTTGATTAACCCATCGAACGCTCAAGGACTTGCAGTCTTCTCTAGCTGTCCCCACTACGCCAATAACCACTGTAATTAGTCATCAAATTGTTGGCGTGTAATGGCATTAAGGGTTAACTCTGGGTCTTTGAAACTAAAAGAAAATCTAATACTACATTGATTTAGATTTAAAATGATGAATGAAAGAGGATTTAAAGCAAAACTGAGCCAGTATAAGTAGTATAACATTGCATTATTAACAATTACAACATAGAATAATATGTGAGTTTCAAACCGTCGCTATTATGCAATCACTTTTGGACAGCATATTGAAGGCATGGGCAACTTGTGTCAATTTTAAATGTAAATAAGTCGTACATATATTCAGCATTTGTCAAATGTATATGTAAATTGTCATCTCTGTATACAAGCACACTGGTCTAAACTATAGGTTTAGGTACTAGAGTTGAGGTCACGAACATATTATGACTACCTTTTGAAGTGAACACTTCTTTAGCGGCGCTGAGCACTTTTTGGGATGGGGAAAAATTGTTAAATACGCGACAGAGTTATGTGACGTCAGATGTGAAGGAGGTCACAAACTTTTATATTTTGCTGCTAGCCGATTCAACTTCTTTCAAAACTGAACGCTATTCGTAAGAGTATAAAGCCGTCAAACACTTTTCACAATAGCATATTCTGCAAATAAATTTGTAATAATACCAACGGCAAAAACAAATTGATATTTTGGTCGCCACCGCCGTCTGCTGTGCAAATTCGAATAGTTCGAATTTAGACGTTATTCCTAAAGAGATAAAGCTTTGAAAAATATATGGCAATGGCAAAAACAAATTGGTATTGTGTTTGCCGCCGCCGACGGGCGAGCCGGCGGCCCGTCGCACCCAACGCGCCCGCGGCCCGTCCGCCTAAATAATTGATAATTGTTTATAAATTTGCGTCAAATTCTTTTTTTAGGGTGACGCCGTAAGATGTCACGTGACCTGATCGAAAAACTGTTACAATGTTATTGAGTTTTCACTTCTGCCGGCACTCCCGGAGTGCAACCCGGTCTCTTTTTGCTATCAGTACTGTGTGTAATCAACTAATCATTAATCTCAACTCTCCTGCCGATACCTATACCTGCAATACTACAGCGTCTCATCATTTGTAGTGTTGTAAATATGATATTTTCCCACAACTCTGACTTATTTCGAGACACTTACAATAAATTGTGTAATTATAATAACACACATTAGTGCCCTGTAGCATTACTTGTAACTTATAATACAAGCTAGTATTTCCCTTCAAGTTTATTAGAATAATGCAAGTGTTAGACAGTAACTGCCACTTGTATTACAAGTTACGATTATACAACGGCCCCCGTGGCTACTTTCACAAAGCTACAATAGGCTTGTGACCTAAGATTTATTTACGATGCCATTCGAACCAGTTTTTGGAGAGGAACAAATGTTTGTATGGGAGCAACTACAATTAAAGAACCCAAAAAATTTAGTTAAAGACGGCCCTCGCTGGCGGCAGCCGAAACGCTTCATACTAAGCGACGTCACACTTTGCAATTTGTACTAATCGTTGTGTGGAAAATCAAGTAAATTGCAGTTTAGGTCGCGAAATCCTGCGTTTAGGTGTTTCTATAAAAGCGTAAGGATTCTATCAGTAGCTTTAAATTTACCATTGGACAGTAAACAAAATGTATTTTTTTCGAAACTTTTAAGGTTCATATGTTTTTATGATACTAATTACATATATTTTGTAATTTATACTTTATTACAGTAATTTGATGGTTAATCCATTTAGCAAGACCTCGTTATCAACTTTAATATAACGCAACTATAATAGTAAGCACCAGTTGAAAACGAAAAAATGTAAACAAACAATTTTATATATTAAATGTAAACAAACAATGTATTGAATTTGACATATTAAATGTCAAATTCAATACATTGTTTGTTTACATTTTTTTCGTTTTCAACTGGTGCTCTATTTTACGGCAACACTGGTTTAATGGCCAGTCGTTATTAGTCGAACGACTGTTGCCAGTAAAAGTCTTGTAAACTTCTTAACTTGTAGCTTTGTGGAAACGGGCAACTTGTGTTGCACACTAGTTAGTATATGAGGAAATCGTGATATCATTTCTTATAGGCTAAGTGTTACAAAATATATAGCTGCGAACGAAACAAGCATAGAATGCTCGCTCCTTACAAATGTCTACCCAAACACGTGCCTAAAACCCGGTATGCGGCATGTTCGAACTAAACGGCTGCCTGGCATCGTTTTGACACCCCGCCCCCAACCCCGCATTCTGTGGGGCTATTTTGCGGCGCTACTTAAGCTTGAAACAACTGACGTCCGCGACTGATAAATGTGCACAGTCGAACGGGATCTAGCGCGCCAGATGCCTGTCGGACGTCCGAACGCTCAAGGCTACGTCCACGGCTGACGTCCGATAGTTTGCACAATTCAGTGTATATTCATTATCTATCTCTGTGTGTGCCGGACGCGTCCGATTATTTGTTTCAAGCTTTAGGCTTCTATGGTTTTTACGTTCGATGATAAATAGGGTTGTTTGTGGCGAATTAAAATGTTGTATCCACCAAGTCACTACAGCTAGCCTGATCGCTTTTACCGACATAAAGCTTTCGCCCCCTCACACTAACATATGGGAGAATGCTTTATGTCCGACACAAACTCGACCATGCTAGCTGGACAGTTTTATCTCACGAACGCGGGTGAGGCACGTATGTGTGTGTCTACACAACACGTATACATTGTATTGTGTGCGTGAGCCCGGAACAGTAACACTGGCGCGAGACATTGGCGTTCGTGAGATGAAAATACTGTATCAGTTGCGTTTTACCGGCAGTCTTGTCTTCAGGAGAAGGTTAATCCCTCGTATGCGGGTGTCAAAATGTGCAATCAAATGGTGACTGAGATGTAAAACAATAGGTTAGGTTAACAATGTTTGGATTCGTACCCAAGCATACGAAGGGTTAACTGGATGTAAACCAGTAGTTATTGATATAATGATCGATATTCGTAAATAAGAACTTTTATTTTATTTTAATTATGATCAGCAACAGGCAGTTGCGCCGCTCTTTTGTATCTGAGTGATGCGAGATCCCAGATATTTATTTTGTATGTTTGCGTCGCTGTGTGGATGGTGATTAAATTGATTACATATTGTTTTATACTTTGGTTCTCATTTATTTCCCTATCGCGTTTTATTTATAAAAAAAAACAGCCTATTTCATTTTATACTTTTTATAAGATTTTTATTTTCATTGGTCTTTAAGGCCCCGTTTCGGAGTCGCACTCACACAACGATCGAGGCTCGCGCACCGCACACGCACACATTTACGTAAAGTGCCCGTCAATAGAATTTGCTTACTATGTAAACAAACCGCCATATTAAAATTGTCTTTCACTATGGCGGTTTGTTTACATAGTTAGCAAATTCCATTGACGGCGACTTTATGCACAGTGGGTCGTCGGACTTTGACTCGCCAACAAAATTGTAACTTTGGATTTTGTTACCAAATATAAAAATTGTTGTTAAATGTATTTCATATAATAATACCTACCAACGTGCGCCCGAACCGAGCGCGCCGCAACCTATGTGGACGGTTGTGTTGTTCGACCGAACGGCTTAGGCGAGGGCGATTTTTGCCCTATAAAAATCGAACTCGCTCACAAAATTTCACGGGAATCTGTTGACAGATGCAACCTATAGCCGGACATACGAAAGCATTTTTGGCCTCTTATAATTTATATATAAAACCCCGGGGTTTTCGGTGCGGGAATAACTTGAGAAAGAGTAGAGATAAACAGATAGGTTCTTCAGATTCTGATAAAATACCATATTGTGCCTAATGAATAAATACCTTCCTGCGAATTGTACACAAACTATACAATTTCATTTTAACTTAAGTAGTAGGTAGGTACTTTAGCATTTCTATCAAGCCTTACGAAATATTTTTAAGCTCAATCCGTACTGTGTTCATTTTTTCATCGTAAACTTTAATTAAATATTCCCGCTGCAGTTGACATTCTGAAGGAACTTTTACAGTTTTTTCGAATTTTCCGGATACACATTTTTCTATAAAATCTTTAAATATAGGATTTTTTGGCTGCGTCCACGGTATGTTACAGTACAACCCACAACAAATTTCACGAGCTCACAATTTAAATCATATATCCTACCCGTATTATGTCTATTGGACGCAACATGTCGTGTTACAGCAAACTTCGTTTGGGCGAAGCTAACATTGCACTTGGTGCAAAAGAACATTGAATCTCGAAGCCTGTGTACCCGCGGCTTCGTAAGCGTAGTTAAATGAAATATTTTCAAATCAAGCAATAAATAAATACACTTTCCATTTCTAATATTAGTGTGGATATGAACGTATATTTTTTTGAATTGAAAACTTCTTTAGCGGCGCTAAGCACTTTTTGGGTTGGGGAAAAATTGTTAAATACGCGACAGATTTTTGTGACGTCAGATGTGAAGGAAGTCACAAACTTTTATATTTTGCTGCTAGCCGATTCGACTTCATTCAAAACTGAACGCTATTCGTAAGAGTATAAAGCCGTTAAACACTTTTTGCAATAGCATATTCTGCAAATAACTTTGTAATTTTGTCCAAGCGTCCTTCACCGTTTTGCTACTGAGCAATTTCGAATAGTTCGAATTTTTACGTTATTCCTAAAGAGATAAAGCTTTGAAAAATATTTGGCAATGGCAAAAACAAATTGGTATTTTGTTTGCCGCCGTCGAAGGGCGAGCCGGCCCGTCACACCCAACGCGACCGCGGCCCGTCCGCCTAAATAATTGATAATTGTTTATAAATTTGCGTCAAATTCATTTTTAGGGTGACACCGTAAGATGTCACGTGACCTGATCGAAAAACTGTTACAATGTTATTGAGTTTTCACTTCTGCCGGCACTCCCGGAGTGCACAACCCGGTTTTTTTTTTATAAGTATCTTTTTATTCAATTCATTATCAGTAGGTAAGTACATTCTGTTTTTTAAGTCAATACCTATTCTTTGGCTAATGTCATTCATTCCCGCACCGAAAACCCCGAGGTTTGCTTAAACATATCGAACTCGCTCTCAAAATTTCACGAGAATCTGTTGAGAGAGGCGACCTATAAGTAGAGGGGACAGCCGGACATACAAAAGCATTTTACCCCCTCTTATAAATATCGAACTCACTCACAAAATTTCACGAGAATCTATTGATAGATGCGACCTATAGCGAAGGGCCGGCCGGACAGCCGGACAACCGGACATACGAAAGCATTTTTGCCCTCTTATAAATATCGAACTCGCTCACAAAATTTCACGAGAATCTATTGAGAGATGCGACCTATAGAGGGGACAGCCGGACAACCGGACATACGATAGCATTTTTGCCCTGTAGTTAAATATCGAACTCGCTCACAAAATTTCACGTGAATCTGTTGAGATGCGACCTATAGAGGGGACAGCCGGACAACCGGACATACGACAGCACTTTTGCCCTGTAGTTAAATATCGAACTCGCTCACAAATTTCACGAGAATCTGTTGAGAGATGCGACCTATAGAGGGGACAGCCATGGTATAATTAGATATAATTACTACCCAAGCCTTTTTAGGGTTCCGTAGCCAAATGGCAAAACACGGAACCCTTATAGATTCGTCATGTCTGTCTGTCTGTCTGTCCGTCCGTATGTCACAGGCATTTTACTCGAAAACTATAAGGTGTATTTGAATAAAATTTTCAGGATAGGTGTATTTTGTTAACCGCTACATAGTTTTGTAACTAAATTACTAAAAAAATTTTTTTTTAGGGGTGCACTCCATACATAAAACTGAAAGTAAAAATTTTTTTTTTCATTGCAAGCCCACGTGTGGCACATCAATCGATAGGCCTTTCAAAATAAAGATAAGGTTTCTCAGCATTTTTTTTGATTAAGTGAATAGAGTCGGAGATAATCTCCTCGAAAGTCACTAAAATTGTGTCCCCCCCCCTCTAATTTTTGGACCGTGTTTTTTTTAAATAAGAAAAAATCATGTTCATAGGGCTTATTAAATTCTCTCAGCAAAAATTGTTTCGAACATGATCGGTTTAAAGGTTTTTGAGATATTTCTAAGAAACTGCCTTTGTTAAAGAAAAGGACGTAAGTGCCAAAAGATTTCAGTAACGATACGACCTTTTTTATTGGCACGGAACCCTCGTTGTGCGTGCGGTCCGACACGCACTTGGCCGCTTTTTTATGATCGAACCAAACATAAGAAACAGAAATACATGTACAAAACGAGGAAAATATAAGCATGTTGTTTACTTCTACGTGCTTTCTAAGCGCCTCGTCGACGCTTCTGGTGAACAGAAGGCTGGCTCATACCTAGCCCAACGTATTAGCATTGCTATACAACGTGGCAATGCCGCCAGCCTCCTGGGCACCCTACCGCCTGGCGCCGATCTGGGCCAATTTTTTTATTGTTTTCCTTTATTGCCTAACTTTATATGTTCTTGTTGTTGTATTTAATTAAATAAAGTATCAGTTCTACGTTATTTAAATATGTTAATCAATGAACATAAGAATAATTTGAAATAATTTTCTTTTGAATTTGGTCCTTACCCATAAATATCGAATAATGCACGTCTTGACAATAAAGTCGCGGTCAGATAGTGAGCACCTAGTTCGGTTTATGTCTGAGCTGTATCATACAGTTAGTAGCGGCCATTTATAATGTAACACATCCTTACTCCTGTAATAAAGACGTGTTCCGATATATTTGGCTACTTTGGCTGCTACCAACTATATGATGCTGACTGTACCACAACTATTGTATAAATAAAAGTCACATTAAACATAAAACAATATTTATTATAAAAATTATAACTCCGTGTCTCAAAAACGAATACACTATGTACACTTGCATCGTAGTTAAACTATGAAAAGCACAACGGTAACAGAGGAGCTCGAATAATAAGCTAATGGGCTCAATTACTTAGCAATGATGCGTACTTACAGTGTATAAGAGGCAACCGGATGGCTCGCGGTATTTGAGCTCCTGAAGAGTTGTGGAACCGCCCTGTGCATCTCAAATTCAGCCAACTTCGACTGAGGGAATTGGAGGGGGGATGAAAACAAAACCCAGCCCAGTCCAAGCTGGCTCAGTTTGGGTTGCACAGGGCGGTTCCACAACACTTTGGGAGCTCAAATACCGCGAGCCATCCGGAAGTCTCTTAGACACTGTAAGTATGCATCATTGCTCTGAATGTCAACTCTGTACTAAATAAATACGTGTAAATAACTAGGGTAGTTTCGCAAAAACACGAAAGCTTTTGTTATTCACACACACACACAATGTCCACTAACTAGTCCTAGTATTAGTACCAACTACAGCCACCGATTTAATTTTTGATATGGCGACAAGTCTTAGATTTTTGAAGTAGATAATAATACATCGGAACACGTCTTTAATACTATGGGAGTAATGGATGTGTTGCGATATATTTGTCTACTTTGGCTGCTGCTAACTATATGATGCAGACTGTATAGTCGACTTCTCCAATATCTACACAGACAACCTTTCAAAAATATCTATACTTAGACTTTATTGATGTGAAAACTGCTTTAGCGGCGCTGAGCACTTTTTGGGATGGGGGAGCTGTTGCGCGGCTGCTCGCGCGGTGCCCTCCGAAAGTTTTCACTTCTACCGGCACTCCCGGAGTGCGGTCTTTTTTTTTACTGACATAAGACACGTGCAGATATTTTTGAAAGGTTGTCTGTATAGATATTGGAGAACTCGGCGGTACACTAGCGATTTATCGAACACCACAACTGACCATCTTCGTGTTGTTATTCTTGAAGCTTCTGCGCTCATATTTGAACCCCGCTGGTGAGTCGTTTGACACGAATCTAGTTTCGCGTTTACCTGATATACTTTCAAATCCTTTCACCTGTGTTTGTTTAGGATCCTACCCACATTTTTAGTCACCTTTTTTGCATTTATTTAAGACAATTTATTTTCTTTAATGCGGCGCTACCGAGGCTTGAACCCACTATTTTGCTAACCCATCACAGACGAAAGGTTAAAACACTTTCAAAGATGATGGTAGAATTTCAAAAGGATCGACATCTTTACATTAGTTGTACCGAAAGTGTTGTTTTTCGACATTCAAGTTATTATTGTAATTGTGTAATAAGTGCAAGTCGATTATACGCTAGTGTATCTGTGACGTTGCTATCGTTTCGTGCGGTTATGTATACACTAATAACAATACATAAACCCCGAGGGTCATCTTTCACGGTAACGGGTTCAATTTGACAAGAATATTAACTCAAGTTTTAAATATTCTTCTACTATGACATGAAACAGCGTTAAAATCGCTAAAATACGGTTTCATATGTACCGTTTGTATAGGAGTCACTATTATATTATTTATGTCAGGAAAAAGTTCACAAGGTATAAATAATACATAAGGATAGTTATTTACTTTTAAAATATCCAATTTAGGACCGGTTTTAAAAGATCCGTTAGAACTATGTCAGTAAGTAATGTTTAAAAGGTATGGTACAAAGGTGTATATATACATAAAGGTAAGTAGTAAAAAGCTACTGAGTTTCTTATAATATTTGATCTGACATGTAAGATCTAACGGAACTTTAAAATGCCGAGCCTCAAGCGTTTGATTTTCAACCTTATAACTTTATAATTAGGTTAAAAACGACTATACTATAACATTGAGCGATTTTGAGACAAATATGAATAACAATTTAACAATTATTATTACTCAAACACATTCATATGTCATAATTTCATACGCTCACGTTAATGCAAATTTGTACATTAATTATGCATGTAACGCTACGCACACACAGCCATCCATGCAACCATCAAATATTTCATAATTTGCTGTAAAATGTATCACAGCGTAATGGCATTTCTTTGACCCAAGAAATTATGTATTTTTAATACATAGTTTCAATATGAAAATATATCTCTTTGCTTATTGATTAGTAAAAGTATATTACATAAAGCAGTCCGGACATGTACACACAGGTCATGTTGATGCCCGAACACAATGGGTTCAAATATATCCGACCGTCAAAATAAAAACCGTATTTAATCTAAAATATTTTACTGTCTCAATACTAGAGCGCTGTACTTAAATATTCGTTTATCTTTAAATTTATTTCCGTATCTTCCAAGGAGGCTTTTACAACATGCAGTCAGCATCAAATACCACAGCGTAAAAGTTTTTACATATTATATAAGTAAAAAACTGCTAAGATTTATATATTTTTAGACTTTGGCACCAATATGACTCGTTGTACAGTACAGTGACCACAATAATTGCTACTTATACGTATCGCGGCGGCAAGATTTTACGTTTTAAGGTTATAAATTGTACGGAGATGACAGCTGTCACACGGATCAAGATTCACCGCGATACGTGTAGAGGCGACTAATGCCATTATTCACAAACGTCCCTCAAACCTAATTTAGCTAAAACACCGTTATAATTCCTGTCTTTATGCCGCTTTGACATTGTGTTTGTGAGAGGGACAAAACGCATGTTAGTTAATAGAGATTTGCTAGGTTTTATGAGTGAGTAGGCATTTAGTTTAGGTGCGAGCCGTCAATCGATGTGTTTGCCGTCTTTCCATTTCTTTTTCGATCTTTCAAATGCTTCCTTTATGCACGCCCTGTGAACAAACGCAGTTGTTATAGAATCGACTTCTAGAAGACGCGGAACCGGTAATTTTCATAGTCTCTCTGCAGTATCGAAACATCGGCGGTACCGGGAAATTTTCAGAGTTATATCAATCGAATAGTTTAATACTAGTACGTTAGAGATACAGATATTCGACGTTCATGGTGCTACATCTAGAATTTAAGAGGAAACTGTCAAAATGGCTTCGGGAACATTGTTTTTACTCCGTAAAGGAATATATGGAAGCAAAATTATGACAAATAAATATTATGTAAGTAGACTCAAAATGTAGGTATGTAATTAATTGTTTTCTTAAACATTTGCATGCTGCTTTGGCTGAATACTGGAACCATGTTAAAAATATGTAAAACCTTTGTACTGACGTATTCTTGCAAATAAACATTTTTATTTCTATTGTCAGTCTGTATGTCTGTCAGTGTGCCGTGTCTGAGTGTGGCACGTGTCGCGTGTTACCTGAAGAGCGACTGGTGCAGGATGTACGCGGACACGTGTCCCGCGTCCACGTAGCGCACCTCCGCGCCGGGCCAGATCTCCTCGAGTGTGCCCACGTCATCCCGCGGGACGTACGCGTCGTGTTTCGCGCACACCGCTGCAATAGAGTTGTTGACTCAACATTAATTAAACCCTTGGGTTCTCTTGAGGAAATAGGCAATAAAATATGCCCAGCGACAGTAATCCTGTTCAAAAAATCGAAGCTACATCCGATTTAATGTGGCTTGTTAGAGAGAAAACTATCGAATCTTTCACTATACATCATCCATCATTTGAAAGAGTTACCAGTGTCGGTTTTTTCTTCATTTGAATGGCAACTTGAAGGTAATTTTTTTGGAATCTATATACGGCGTCAAGTTTAAAGCTGTTTCGGCGGCTTTTCAAACGCTCTTGACATACTATATTTTAGTGATGCTGTAAGCCAATAATGCATTTATACCACTATGTATACCTAGCAAAGCTGGCTATGTTAGCTATCGATCTACCCTACTGATGAAAATCATTGATATTGAAAACACCAGCGGGCGCAGCGTGGTTGCCATTTGATTACATATCGCCGTGGCTAAGACATCCGTCACGTTCTGAGAGCGAGTGCGAGAGCACCTCTCACCTACTTTGGACACCTCTCACGACGTTCTTCGGATAGCCTGGAGAGGATCATTATGACGGGAAAAGTAGAGGCCTCGAGGCAGTCCACCTGCTAGATGGAGCACACAAATCACTGCACTCTTGCAACTGCACGAGGGCATATATAAAGCGGGTCATAGGAGCCTTCGGAGAAGTCTGGTCATCAATATAGGAATAGGACATGATTTCACGATCCTTAGCATTGAGGGAACGACTGATGGCGGAGTGATAAACCGGCAACGATGCTACGCTCGCAGGACAGTTTGGTTAAGGGGCTCCACGCGCTTTTTGGCTAGTTTTGACGAGTTTTTAGTTTATATTCCTCCGTCAGAACTATAGATATATTTATGGCACAAACACGTATCGGTTCTTCAATCCTTTATCTACATTTGCACGAGCGCATTTGCAAAATAAGCTCGGTTTTCGATATTAGTATTTTGTTTATGCACTTTTATATATGAAATCTACATATAACTGTTCCTTATTGACTTCTCTATCTACCCACGAAAGATTTTTATTTTTAACTCATTTTCACAAAAGTTACGTCCAAAAAACTGCTTTATTGGTCTGAAATTGCCAAAGTTTGGTGCCATATATGCCGAAAACTGTGAGTTTTGAAGTAAATATGGAATACTATTTCGGTAACCCTCGTTGTTTTTAATACGATAAGCAATATAAAACACGAAAAAACCGACAGCAGATCGAAGGTAAGGTAAGCTATGCCCTTAAATATGGACTCACCTATAATCAAGGAAGTGTCAAACGGCACTGAAAAGTTGCTTAGATGCGTGCACTCGTCCATGATGCCTCTCATGAACTGCAGAGCCTCCCTGTCTCTCCAGTGCACCTTGCTCCAGTCGATCTTCTTCTCGCGACCGCGCATGAACGGCAGGCTGGCCCACAGGTCCGACGTTAGCTCCGACACTGTCCACGACTTGCTCTTGAGCTTTTTTGGTAGTGCTAACGCCTGGGGTATAGTTGGGACAGGTTTTGTGGCCTCCACTGTCGGTTCTTTTGTGGCCTCCACTGTCGGTTCTTTTGTGGTCTCCACTGTCGGTTCTTTCGTGGCCTCCACTGTTGGTTCGGTTTTAATTGGCTCTGTTTGCGTTTGGGGCGCGGCTGAACGCAAATCGGCTGGAAATGGAAATGAAAATAAAAATGTTTTTTTTTTCTTCGTTAACACGTTCGCAACCAAGAACCCACCTAGCGGGCACTCGTAATGTTTGCTCAGATGCCGGCTGAGCCCGCCAGGCGAGTAGTATGAACTTACACGCCTAGCAAATTCTGTCGATTTCTGGTGAATTTTTCCATCTTTAGTCCGGTTGCGAAAGTGTTAAACTTCAAAGGAACACACAAAGGTTGGGATCTCCTAGTAAGTATATACCTGTGACAGAAAATTATGTGACTTCTTCTTTTTTATCGTATACGCAATTTACCACTATCTCTCCTGATAGTAAGTGATGAGGTCGAGGGTGTTACATGCATACCTAGATAATGCCTATTCATCCTCTTTCAGTCATGGACTTCGTTCATAAGAGTGCTGTACTAAATGTTCATTGTATTTTTTGCTCTTAACGATTGTTATCATGGATAAAGCGGCTGGTGGTTGTAGCGGCGGCGTTGTTCAGTTGGATGAAGATAGGTTATATTTAGGGTGTTATTTTTCATATTCATATATTAGATTAGATTATACAACAAAAATATATTTGCTACGATGTTATACATCCTCGTACAGTAGTACCACAAATATAAGTTACAACGATGTACCTGCGCAGAAAGCATTTTTTGAAAACATCGTAACCAATCATAAGGCAGCGCTTTTGCGCGGGTAAAATCTTCCACGCCAATTGGCCGAAATTTTGCGCGCGACGCCGGCAGCTCCGGCGCCCGCCATTTTGTCTAGCGCCATGAGCGGGAAAGCACGAGTTCACGTGTCATTGTATATTGTAGATGTAGGAACGTAATGCTGGAATGAGATGATATGTATATAAGATAATAATGAAAATATTATGCAGTAGATAAGTGAAGATGGATCTGAAACAGAAAAAGCTAAAATGTGATTAAATGAGCTAAATGTGTTAAAAGACGTTAGGTCCAAATACATAGGGAGGTTGCCTTTTGTATAGTGCAAGGTCTTTATTAAAATGGTCATACGTTCGATTTATGGTTTAAGACATTTATTTCTCATAAGATTTACATAAATCACTTACTGAGAAAACAATAATTTGCTTAAAATTCATTCGGTTATTGTCAGCACTCGTCGGCGTGGAGAGGAGATTGCCGATGTAACTTATAATTGTGGTACTACTGTAACGTTTGTGTACAAACCCGGAACATATATTATTAAAATCATATTTTAGAGAAGCCGTCTCCACCCATACTAGATTTTGACAACTGTAATAAGTATATCTATCCGAATTTCCTATGCCTAATCATTATGTATAGATAAATTAAATATGTTGAATTTCACTGTTAGCAAAGATCTTCATTCTCATCCCTAGTGACGATCATTAAGATTATGTTAGCATTCGTCTTAGGATTTTGTACGTTATGGCATGAAGAGCAAAGCTAGCTTTAATAAATAATCGTCCAATAGTGCCCACCAAACCATAGCACGATCATCAGAGAAAAAATCGAACTAAAAACACATCAGCACACGAGCTCTCTGACAAGATTTCGTTTGTCGTCTGATTTTATCTCCGCGAGCCTAGAGGGCCACTTGCCCCCCCTCAGAGAGCTTGTGTACAGGTCCTGCCTGTGGGACTAGGCCCTACAGGCTGCCTGTCGGCCTAGGCAGAAATCTGGCTATCCAACTCACCGATTTTACACTTCAACAATATCTCATTAATGCTGTCCTCGCTCAGCTTGTTGATGTCCTCGATGTCCTGCGGCATCAGCTCGAACTTGTCGTTGGACAACAACTTCTCGTGCAGTTGCGGACTGATTTTGTTCTCATCCAATAGTCCCTGCAGTTCCACAATCAAGGTTTCCTTCAAGAACGGCTTCGCTTCCTTTTTCGGCAATTTCTTATTTAACTCCACAACCGTTTTGGTCACGTCTATGATGTCCGGGTTGACTAGTTGGCTTTCTTTATAGGTTATGTCGAGTTTCTTCGGGCCCATGTCCGCGGTGGTCGCGGATGGCACGTGCGAGTAGGTCCGCGCGAACTTCTTGCCGGCGAGGAACGCCTCGTCGACGATGGTGACCATTTTGGAGAGTTTCTCGCGGTACGCGCCGTCGGAGAGGTACTGGTCTTCCAGCAAGTCCCAATTGATCGACTGCGACATTACACCCTGTAATGGGATTGTGGTGTTTGAGAAGCTAATAGATACAATGAATATGCAAGTAATAAGGATAAAAACATTTTTTTTTTCGGATTTTGCTTATTACTCAAAATAAATCGTAAGGATTTTCATATTTTTTGTGTACAGAATAAATATGATTATGGCATACATACTATCTAACTATCCGAACTTCACAAACAAGAACGGTTTATAACAATATAATAATTTTGAGTTGCAAGCAACTACTCAATGTAATTGGTAATAATGCAAAACGCTCGAATGTGGCACCGAGCACAAGTGAATGCAATATAAGTACGTGTATGTCCTCTGTATGTCAGTTTCTGTTGTGTGTTAAATTGTATGTAAGCTTTGTATTGTGTGACCTAACCTAATAATTATCAAAATTATAATGTAACTAACACCTCTTATAATGGGAAGATCAGAGATATCATTTATTCATTCATAAGTGAATTCATAAGTCCGCGCGGGACTCCCGTTTCAGTCACACTGTAGGAATTAGAAAGAGCAAGTACTTCCTAATCGTTAGGTCAGTCAGCTGTACCTGCATTAACGTATGATATCGATAGACTGTCGCATTCAAGATAGAACACGTAGATAGAGACGGGTAATCTCGCGTGCTCTTGTGCTAGCCGTGCAGGGAAGGTCAGGTGGTACTAAGGGTATGTGTGAGTCAGTTGTGTACCTGGAGGAAGACGGCCGAGGCGGTGGACCAGGACAGGCACGGAACCAGAACCAGCGGCTTCGGCCAGTTGGTGGCCGCCAGCGACGCCATCTGCACACACAATACAATTTAAGAATTCATTTATTGAAAATCATACAGATCTTATATTAATTGGACAACAGTAACAATGAAATAGAAACTCTACCAATACCTAAACAATAGTTATTCAATATATCCTTTTTATTAACACTGACAAATAATTTTGACGGCTATTAACCGCTTACGAAAACACTGGAAAAACAAACCCTCAACCAATTTATTATGATTTCTAAAATAAAACGCCGTATAATAATGACAAAGGTATTAGTGCTGTTTTAACAGGGAACATTTTATGTCTCTTATCAGGATCACGCTGGGGTTCTCATTTTCAGGATGCAGCCAACAAGGACACGTCCGCCACGTGTCTGTACTCACGTGCCCGCCCATGGACAGCCCGGTGACGCCGAGCGGGCCGAGCCCGTTCCGCTCGCACCAGTGGAACAGCACCAGAGCCTCGAGGATCAGGCAGCCATCACGCACACGTCCGCCACGTGTCTGTACACACGTGCCTGCCCATGGACAGCCCGGTGACGCCCAGCGGGCCGAGCCCGTTCCGCTCGCACCAGTGGAAAAGCACAAGAGCCTCGAGAATCAGGCAGCCATCACGGACACGTCCGCCACGTGTCTGTACTCACCTGCCCGCCCATGGACAGCCCGGTGACGCCGAGCGGGCCGAGCCCGTTCCGCTCGCACCAGTGGAACAGCACCAGAGCCTCGAGGATCAGGCAGCCGACACGGACACATCCGCCACGTGTCTGTACTCACGTGCCCGCCCATGGACAGCCCGGTGACGCCCAGCGGGCCGAGCCCTTTCCGCTCGCACCAGTGGAACAGCACCAGAGCTTCGAGGATCAGGCAGCCGACACGGACACATCCGCCACGTGTCTGTACTCACGTGCCCGCCCATGGACAGCCCGGTGACGCCGAGCGGGCCGAGCCCGTTCCGCTCGCACCAGTGGAACAGCACCAGAGCCTCCAGGATCAGGCAGCCGCCCATCACGAATATGTCCGACACGTTGTGAAGCGACGAGCGGCTGTAAATGTCACTAATATTAGGTACCTACTAATACAGATGAGTACTTGAAATATGTAGACTAGTTGACGACCGCTATAGCCTAGTTGGTATAGTGACCTTGCCTACGAAGCTACAGGTCCTGGGTTCAAATCCTTTTTGTTTCTGACTCATGGATGTTCTAAGTATTTATTTATCTATATATAAGTATGTATATTATGTGTATACGTAGTCTAGTACAAGCTTTGGCTTTGGGAGTAGGTTCATTTGTGTAAAGTGTGTGTTGTTATTAATTTATAGGATACTAGCTTCTGCCCGCGACTCCGTCCGCGTGGAACTCGTTTATATCGTAACTTCATACAAACTTTCATCCCCTATTTTAGGGATGTGGGGGGTCAGAAAGAGACAAAAAGTAGCCTATGTCACTCTCCATCCCTTCAACTATCTCCACATTAAAAAAATCAGGTCAATTCGTCGCTCCGTTTTGCCGAGAAAGACGGACAAACAAACACACACATACACCTTCCCATTTATAATATTAGTATGGATATGGATTCCAGTGTTCCGTAAGACGCTGTATTAACAATAGCACATCGCACGCGTAATTCCAAGGAATTAGACATCTCGTCATATACTCAATTCACTTTATATGTGTCTACTTAATAAAGACATATTGGCACCATGCCACGATTGAAAGTAAATAAACAACACGCCCTTCTCATTCGTGTCATGTTTTGTGATAAATATAAACACATGTGTCGAGCCCTCAAACATGCCATATTGTCGCCTATTCTGCCCACGTAAAATTCATGTTACATAAACGAAACAAATATGTAGGCGGACGAGTTACGAAACAAAAACCGTTTTATAATAAGCTGTAACTTAAATAAATTATTAATCTGAGTGATGACGCCAAACTTTGCTTAACTCACCATCGTACCTGGTCAACAACCGTTTTTAAGAGAATCTAGCCAATTAAGGGAGTGAATTGGAAATTATCGCATTCTTTGAAACGCCGTTCTGACTAGATTAAGAATGAATATGGCCTGATTTTCAGATTATATGATTCTTGACTTTATGATTGTATATCTGCTTTAATCGATACATGATTGCCTAAAAGTTCCGTCAAGCAGTACATTATTTTACGACAGAATCAAGTTTATTGTAGTATTTTATTTCGTCTCCAATCCTACTTCATGAAATATGAATAACACTTCACCAAGTTAGGTATTTATCGAAATTTGACCAAAAAAGCCATTCCCGAAGAGTGTTGCATCTCTTTTTGTCGTAAGCGGAAAACATAAGCTTCTCCCTGTCCAGGGGACGTGGTTTTAGCGAATAGATTCGAATCAACCATCTCTGTGTGTGTCTTTAACGATAGTGGTTTTTAGGGTTCCGTAGCCAAATGGCAAAAAACGGAACCCTTATGGATTCGTCGTGTCCGTCCGTGTGTCACACGCATTTTACTCGAAATGTATTTGAATAAAATTTTGAGGATAGGTGTATTTCGTTAGGCGCTACATAGGTTTGTAATTAAATTACTAAAAAAAATTTTTTTAGGGGTGCGCTCCATACATGAAACTGTAAGTCAGCAAAATATTTTTCATTGCAAGCCCACGTGTGGCACATCAATCGATAGGCCTTTCAAAATAAATATAAGGTTCCTCAGCATTTTTTTTGATTAAGTGAATAGAGTCGGAGATAATCACCCCGAAAGTCACTAAAATTGTGTCCCTCCCTCTAATTCTTGAACCGTGTATTTTAAAAATATGAAAAAAATCATGGACTTATTAAATTCTTTCAGCGAAAATTGTTTTGAACAAGATCGGTTCACTGAGAAAGGTTTATTTTTATTATTTTTTATTTAATAATACGAGGGCTGCCTTTTAAGTTGTGTCGTTTGCAAACCTCCCGTGATTGCATAAAAAAGAACTAGTGTCACGTTAAAATATTTGAATTTAGAATTCGAAAACAAAAGAATGATTCGAAATCGGCCCAACCGTTTTAGTACAGCGTTCGTTCAAAGTTGACAAGTCAGTTGTGAAAATGGAAATTTCGAAGGAAAATTTACGTGCGATAATTTTTTACAACTTCAAAAGGGGCTTAACGCGACTTCAGTGCTTCGAAGAGTTGACTACGGTTTTCAATGATAAAGCACCATGCCTTCGGACTGTGGAACGCTGGTATTTAGAATTTCAACGTGGTTGCTCTAGTCTTGGTGATAGACATCGTGAAGGTCGACCAAAAACAGCCGTAACCCAGGAGAACATTGATGCTGTACGGCAACTGATCATCGAAGATCGCCATGCGACATACCGTGAGATAGAAGCTTCCTTAAGTATTTCAGGGACCAGTGTTCACAGTATTTTGCATGATCACTTAGGCGTAATAAAGTTGATCTCACGCTGGATACCACATTTACTCAGTGAAGACCAAAAAACGGCTCGCGTTCGATGGTGTCGCAAAACTCTGCGACAATTCAACCGAGGAAACTCGAAACATGTTTACGACATTATCAGTGGTGACGAATCTTGGATATATGCCTACGATCCCGATTCTAAACAGCAGTCGACTGTTTGGGTGTTCCAAGATGAGCCAAAACCGACCAAAGTAATACGCTCACGGAGCACTTCGAAAAAAATGGTCGCCACGTTTGTGGCGAAAAGTGGCCACGTTGCCACCATCGTGCTCGAGGATCGTAAAACGGTTAATGCTGACTGGTATACCACTGTCTGTTTACCAGAAGTCATCGGCGAGTTTCGAAAAAATAACCCAAGACGTCGTATAAGACTGCACCACGATAATGCGAGCTCGCACACCGCCCGGCAAACTATTGCGTTTTTAAAAGAGCAAAACGTCGAAATTCTGGAACACCCGCCGTACAGTTCAGACTTAAGCCCTAACGATTTTTTTACTTTTCCAAAAATCAAGCAACGACTTCGTGGTCAACGGTACCAGACGCCTGAAGAAGCGGTTGAGGCATACAAAACGGCCATTTTGGAGACCCCGACTTCGGACTGGAATAAGTGTTTCGAAAACTGGTTCAATCGAATGAAAAAGTGTATTACATATCACGGTGATTACTTTGAAAAACAATAAATACCATTTAACACTTAAATTGTCTTTAGTTTTTCCAAACGACACAACTTAAAAGGCAGCCCTCGTAGGCACGGAACTCTTCGTTGTGCGTGGTCCGACACGCGCTTGGCCGCTTTTTTCCTATTCTAACTGCCAACCAAAAATCGCGCACTTGGGAGATATTGAAGGTGCATAATTTTCCCGCACACGCCTAGTTAGACATAGACATCATTTATTGGTAATAAGGTATTACAGTTACCATTCATTACCATCCAGGGCATTGGGCAGCGGTCAGCTCGGACCTGTGCTGAGGCCTACACGAAAGACAAAGGGCTAAATATGCGGCATAGAGAGGTGTACCACTTCAACGGTATGATTCAGGTATATGTACTGTCCCTAAGCCTGACTAGACTTCGATCAATGCTCTATTTCAATTTCAATTCATTTATTTATCAACCAAATGGGATCATCATTAGTAAATAGGTACTTAACAATAGGTTAGTGGTTACATTAATGATACTAATTTAGAATATATACTTGACATGCTTATTTAAATGCACCATACAGCAGTGCTTTAAATATGTACAATCAAGGCGTTCAGCGATCATTCTCAGGATGGTGTTAGGACTGGCCCGGATCCTGTGTCCCAGGGATGTACAATTGTACACCGTTTTCGTATCGTAGAGTGAAAACAGTCCACGCTCGCCTCTGCGAACATTCCCGAAGCACTGCAGTACCGGGGCAGTCCCATCAACACCCTGAAGGCATTATTATACTGAACTTTCAGTGTGAGGTGTATGACGCAACATCGACATTGTAAGTTATAACCTTGAATATCTAATAATCTTGTGGAATATTCTCTAGCCTTGAAATACAATACCGTAGCATCTGGTTCACGCTCGTGTAGACATAATCACCATTAAAGTGCATTAGCGATAAGGATCTAAAGTCGTAAACCCTATGTAAGCGACCACACACACAGCGGCACCGAGACCCTATATAAACCCCTGTTTATACCTAAATAAATGTTCATTGATATCCCAACTCTCGTCTATATTATTTACCCTACAGGCTACATCTCAAGTGCATTGTACGCTTTTTGAGTATAGTTCGCCCACAGACCGCTAGTGTAGAAGGATGTACAATATGCCCTAAAAAGGGTGACTTTCGCTTCTTTGGAGCACTTAGCAAATCTGCGAGCGATCATGTTCGCCCTTACAGACAATGCTCTCCGTTCACACTCAATGTCAGTATCATCTTCAAGGTCAGCAGTCAAAACGACAACTATTACAGCAAGTATAATCCTTGATTCGGAGGAAAGCAATTTTTGGATATCGGGTGTCGAATTTACGCGTAGGTACTACTGTAACAACTTATCATTTTGTAACCCGTAAGTATAAAGGATCTCTACACGTGGTTAGAAAATAGAAAATGTTCAAAATAAATTAAACGTCGAATAACGAGACGTTTCTCGACTCTTATGACAGTTTTCAAGTTTAATTTGTAGACCGTGTAAAATGAGATTCATCTATATTTATGTAAATTTTAAACATGTTATGTTGGTGTGAATTCTTATCAGACTACCTATCCCGTACTTACACTTGGTCGGTCGGTTTCCGGAGGCCATAGAAGGGGTTCTCGAGTATGATGCCCCCGATGCCAGCCTCCTTGATGAGGGGCTTCACCATCAGGTTGCGGCGCCGCCAGAAAAACTGCAAATATCAGGCAAGTTTGATCGAAATCAGAACTTTATTTTTCAGATTTTCAGATTTTTGAAGTGAAAACTTCTTTAGCGGCGCTGAGCACTTTTTGGGATGGGGAAAAGTTGTTAAATACGCGACAGAGTTTTGTGGCGTCAGATGTGAAGGAGGTCACTTTTTGCTGCTGGCCGATTCGACTTCATTCAAAACTGAACGCTATTCGTAAGAGTATAAAGCCGTTAAACAGTTTTTGCAATAGCATATTCTGCAAATAAATTTGTAATAATACCAACGCGTCCTTCACCCTTTTGCTATTGAGAAAATTCGAATAGTTCGAAGCTTAGAAAATTATTTACCAACGGCAAAAACAAATTGATATTTTGGTCGCCACCGCCGTCTGCCGTTCTTGCAAATTCGAATAGTTCGAATTTAGACGTTATTCCTAAAGAGATAAAGCTTTGAAAAATATTTGGCAATGGCAAAAACAAATTGGTATTGTGTTTGCCGCCGCCCGTCGGCGGGAAGACGGCGGCCCGTCACACCCAACGCGCCCGCGGGCCGTCCGCCTAAATAATTGATAATTGTTTATAAATTTGCGTCAAATTCATTTTTAGGGTGACACCGTAAGATGTCACGTGACCTGATCGAAAAACTGTTACAATGGTATTGAGTTTTCACTTCTGCCGGCACTCCCGGAGTGCAACCGTGTCTTTTTTTTTATGAAATACATGTCACTCCTGCTTAGCGCTTTTGCTGCTTTTGCGTTAGCTTTTCGGTGAAGGAAAACATCGTAAGGAAACCGGTATAATCCTAATAAGGTCTAGTTTTCCCTCTGGGTTGGAAGATCAGGTGGCAGTCGCTTTTTTATGGGCGCTTTATTAGGTGTCAAAGCGGACCCCGGGCTTTTTTAGGGCATTACCGGGAATAACGCTAGGAGGAGGATGACATCCGTCACTCTTGGCATACAAAGCTAACAAATGGCTTAAAGGATAATTTCCACCAAACGGCACTGATGCGATCATCAGACCGGAACGGATTTTACAATATTTAAACGATATTAAACCATATACACAGTATTTAAAGTCTATATTACCAAGCCTTATGTACTATAGTTTTATGAGCAATAATGCATATCGTATTATGTTTCAGCGTCAATCGAATTCGCCAAAATATAACTGAATAGGTAATGCAGCGAATACTGCAGGTCGTCTACCAACTCCGTTTTATTGTTAGATTATTATATTACAACGAATTTTGGTTGGGAGTGCAGGCAGTTGGTTGGTTTATTTTCACGACATCTAACGCATTTCTCATGAACCTTTTTCCTTCAGGATACGATGTCGCTTGGGTCTTCTGTTATCGTTGACAGGCGCGCCTAGAACTTTTAGGTGTCTCTTGTAGATGGCGTTACATTATTAACGTTCTGTGTGTTCATTACCTTTTCTAGCTGGTTTGTATGGTCCGAACTGACTGGTTGGATGAATTTTTCTAGATTCGTATTGGTAGTTGTCAGTTTTGAGAGGACTGGAAAAATTAATTCTTGTCAAAAGCTGGGTTAAGTGAACAGCAAATCTTTCATTTTTAGGGTTCCGTAACAAAAAAGGTAAAAAAGGAACCCTTATGGTGCGACTCCGTCTGTCTGTCTGTCTGTCTGTCACAAAGTGTAATATCTCACGAACTACTTAAGCTTTCAATTTGAAAATTGGAATAGTATTAACTGAGAGTCATCCACGTGCATGGAAAATGAGAAATTTAAATATACATTTTAATTTTATATGAAAAATGAGGACTATGAGAAGGGGGCAAAAAATAAATTCAACAATTAGGTCAAGTGGGGTATCATATGAAAGGGCTTGAGTTGCACTTTTTTAAACAGTTTTTCTTTTTTTTCTACATTGGTATAATTTTGATCTATGAAGGAACCAATGGGGTTGGGACGGACCCAATTGTCTTGGTAGTTCGATGGTCTTGGTGTAAAAGTTATTCGTTGTTTGAAATTGAATTCTGTTGTGTTGGGTTAAAGTAGGTAATTTAAGACAAGTATTGGGACATTTACTTTACCTTGAGTTACTTGATAGTTTGTACGGAACCCTCGGTGCGCGAGTCAGACTCGCACTTGACCGGTTTTTTTCTTTAGTTCAGTATCAGTGTTTGTTGGCAACTGCAATAGTTCAGCCTTGATTTAACCGGCAGAGCAGGAGTTTTCACGTAAGGAGTGACCAAACCTCTCAGTTGTGAGGTGAAGCTACGGAGTTTGTGGTCGCAGGAGTTTCGGCCTATTTTCGACGTCGAAGATTGACGTCAACGTTAACGTTGTTAACGTAATATTCGTTACTTTTCTACATTCGAAGCGTTGAAGCGATCGGGCTCTGGGTTACGGACACGTCGTGCACTAGCCTTACCGTCCGTTACCGTCGCCGAACGTATGGGCGTGAGGACCTATGCCAAGGGGAGTTTTTGGAGCGCATCATCGTTTGCACTACAACGCGGGCTCTGCAAACGTCTCAGTTCGTCGCAATCTTCGCGGAAGCGGTTCACGGATCGTCGGTGTTGTTAAGTAGCGTACGTAGATTTTAAGGCGGGTTTCGGAACACCCTATTTGTAAACCTGGCGTTCTAAACGCGTTTGTTATTTTTACTGGGCTGTACTTAGTAAGGATCTCGCATACATTTATTTCCTTGCTCGGCTGATCACCTTGGGTGACGTTCAATCTTTGATTGGGATTAAATCGTGTGTTCATTAATTCCCAAAATTCCTAAAGGCATTAGCACGCCAACGTACGAGATTTATTTGGCATTCTTATTTGGCATTCATCTGTAAAACCATTCGCTTACATTCATTCCATACGCATCTCATAACCTCCTCAACAAGCTAATACCAACAAAGTCATACTTAGATGGGTACCAGGACATTCCGACATAGCAGGAAATGAAAAAGCAGATGAACTTGCAAGGAAGGGCGCAGACACAACCCTGGTCGGCCCAGAACCGTTCTGTGGTATCACAAAACGGAAAGCATATTCTCTGCTAAACAACACAGAAAAATCAGAGGCACTAAAGTTGTGGAAGTTTGCCAAAGGACAAAAACATGCTAAAGCCTTGATCAAAGGGTACAATAATAAACTGTCTAAAGAGCTATTACAACTCAGAAGACACAAAACCTGCGCAGTGACAAGAATTCTGACAGGACATTGCAAATTAAACAAGAACCTGTTTCAAATGGGTATGACACAGGACGCAACTTCCAGGTTCTGCCAGGAGACAGAGGAAACAGCAATGCACATTCTCTGCTCCTGCGGACCACTCATGCACAAAAGAAGTATCTACCTAGGGCGGCACATCGTGCACCCAGAAGAGGTACAACATATCACCGCCCAAAGAATCTGGAATTTCTTAGAGGCAACGGGTCTTAACGGTGAAATCTAAAACAAAGGGCTGCCACAATAGATCACTTGCTGGTCGAAGTGACATATAAAGGCCCACAATAACACACAATAATAATAACCTCCTCATATACAAACTCTCAATCTTCACGCTCCGCGTCCCGGTCAAAGTGGGTTCAGCGTTGAATACGATATTCGTTTTAGACGAACTGGCAATTGCCGCGTTCTTTTAAAACGTAGACGAGTTCCTTGTGATCTCCTTAGCCTTATCTGATTTAATTAACCGACCTGGACACCCCTGTCCGAATTACGGAGTCCGCTAATTTCTTGTTTCAAGTGTTGGAATTATGATTAAATAAATTATACGTGTCTTGTGAGTGAACCTTTTATTTTTATAATCATTACAGTAAGTAATGCCTCTTCCCACGAGAGGAGGCGCATGCCCAGCAGTGGGACCATATAGGCTAGGTACTCAGAAACAGACTTGTATCTACTGTTTTGCCGGCTGTACACATTGGGCCAACGTTGGCGCGCGAGCAGATGCAGCTATGCGTTAGAGGAAGAGGGCTTTATATCGTTCTCATGCGTTTGCATAGCTGCATCCTGCTCACGCGCCAACGTTGGCCCAATGTGTACAGGCGGCATTTGACGCATAACGTCCAGTACCTATTTTATGGCGATGTGACAACCGCGTAATGAAAATTACAAGGTCATACGATAGTTGATGACGTACTTGCAAAAGAAAATCGATTTGAACGATACTAACTATAATTAGAATTGACCTTTCCAAACCAAGAACTTCTATTGTTTTATTGGATCCATTAGTTGGATTCCAATAGAATTTTAATATTTTTATACAGAAATGGCGCTTAATTAAATACTTGGCAGTGTATTATCAAATGCAAAAATTATGTAGTCGCCTTTTTGCATTTCTCGCAATGGTGGCTCGTACGATATTTTTGCCATGTTAAAGGCTATAAGTATAATGTAAGTAGGGTAAATCGCTGGCCTAACTGGCCACCGTTCAATAACTGGCCACCTCATACTAAAAATGAACTTTATTCACCATTAATAGAATGAGTTTTTAATATTTAGGTATTAATTAATGGTCAACCTTCAATAACTGGTCTCGTTATACTAAATAGAATTCTGTTTGTAGGGGAACAGAGTTAATATTTAGTACGAGGGGGCCAGTTATTGGCGGAAAAATCGCCAATAACTTGAAACACTAAAAGGGTTATTACACTTTCCTAAATTTAGGATTCTAAATGATTTAGAATCCTAAATTAGTAAAGTGTAATCGCGTTTAGCAAGTTAGGATGTCCTAATTAGGAGCAAGGATGGTTTCTGACAAGCTGAATGATTTAGCTTCCTAGTTAGGATAGGTGTAATTACATTTAGTTTAGTGTGCAGTCAGTTCAGTTGGCTCGCACACCTGACGGCGGGCGGACGTGTGCCTCGTTTTGTTTTGCTGACTGAATCAGTGACTAAATTTAGAACAGTGTAATCAGGAGCCTCCTTCCTATCCTAAGCATTCTAATTAGGATGACTAAATTTAGGAAAGTGTAATAAGGGCTTTAAACCGAAAAAGATTTTTTTACTTTTGTTGTATGTGCCAAATTGACTGTGAAAAGTAAGTTAAATAAAATGCAACTCTTTGTCAATTTAGAATGGTACAAATTTTATTTAACAGCATCTGACCTATCAGATGTTGCAGGGATTTTGCGACACATCTAATACCGGGTTTAGACAAAGCGGATTTTGGCATATTTTGTCAAATTCGTAGCATGTTTTGATCGCGATGGTTCTTGGTTTGGTCACAGATTAAAGAATACAAGTACAGATACCCAATCTCATAGAGCAAACGCGTATCGTCCTAATGTAGGCAATTCTGTATACAATTTTAGTCCCGTAGGTACACCAGTAGATGCAGTATCCGAGCTACCACGGCTATGACGCTGTCAGCCTTTAGTAATACATTGAGATATCACCAGATGGCGTTGACTTCCCGGGCAACAAATAGAGTATTTTTGATTTTTTCGATATAAAAGTAGTATTTTAGAGACAATATTACACATCACACAAAAATATACATAACCAAATGCTTAGAGCCTGTGGTTCCATAGAACTTTCGCGACCCGTGATGGCGCCATCTAGTGACAGTACCCAATAATACGTAGCAAGCTTGAAAGCTCACTCGTATAGTACGAGTTACATGGATTTAGTATCAATTTTATTGCATTTACTAAACTTATAAAATATACCTTTATTGTATGTGCGGAAGTATGTTTGTGATATAATTAAGGTACGTTGAATTTATTAAGGTGTAAAAATCATTCTATCTTCACGATTACTGGTTCAAATGTTTCGCTCGGTACCTGTGTCGCCATCTATGAGTTCTTTTTAGTATCAATTATACGTTGTTCTAGTTGGGAGGCCATGGTTTGGTCTAACAATGTGCCGTTAGATTAGTCCTAATTCAAGACGTACCGGCTAAAACATATGTGGTTTAATAATACTCCTGCCACCAGCGAACGAAAACACCAAATAATGCGAACTCCTTACTTAATTTTCTACCCAAACACGTGCCTAAAACCCAGTATGCGCAGGTTCCAACTAAACGGCTGCCTGGCATCGTTGACACCCCGTCCCCAACCCCGCATAATGGCAATGCCACCCATTCTGTGGGGCAATTTTGCGGCGCTACTTAGACTACTATGGTTTTTTCGTTCGCTGCCTGCCACGTAATTGTTATATGTATTCATGTTAGTGATACATAATTATCAGTATCAGTGTCAAAAAGACGAAAGTGGTGTCGCTTGACATTCACGGTCAGGAGACACTGGCCATCAAACTCGGCGAGGACAAGCTGAAGCAAGTCGAAAGGTTCCGCTACCTGGGGAGCACGTTAACAACAAAGTGTGACCTTGTTGCAGAGGTAAACAGCAGAATTGGCGCTGCAGCTGCAGCGTTCGGCAAGCTGGGTTTAAAGGTTTTCTGCTCACATGATCTGAAGTTGGCTACTAAGATCTCAGTGTACATGGCTGTCGTTCTACCTAACATTTTATACTCCGCTGTAACGTGGACCGTGTACCGCCGGCACATTCGCATGCTGGACCGATTCCATCTCCGATGTCTGCGGAAAATACTTAATATCCGGTGGTCCGACCGCGTGCGGAACACCGATGTGCTGCGGAGAGCCAATGTCAGTGGCATTGAGGCTTACCTTATGCGGCGACACTTCGGTGGTGTGGACACGTGTCACGTATGGCGGAACAGCGAGTGGCGAAGCACATCTTTTATTCGGAACTTGAGGAGGGCAAGCGAAAGCATGGCGGACAACTCCTTAGATATAAAGATGTGCTGAAGCGGCACATGAAAAGGTGCCGGATTGAGCCCTCACTGTGGGAGAAGGAGGCTGCCACAAGATCGGAGTGGCGACAACTTGTAAAATCAAAAGTTTTTGATTTTGAGACAGAGCGGCGCTCTGAGCTAGACTCGAAGCGCGATACATTGAAAGCCAGACCACCTGCGGCAATCAATTATAATTATGTCGACGGTGTGCTCACATGCCCGCAGTGTGCGAGGATCTTCACGAAGAAGATTGGCTACATAAGTCACATGCGAGCTCACAACCGTCGACAGCATATTTGAACGCAGTCGCTGTGGCCGAAATCGGCCGGGAGCTCATCACTCAATCACATAATTATATCAGTCCACTGAAGTGAAGTGTAAACAAACAGATAGAAACAAAAGTGCATTCAACATTACAACGCGAACTCATACTTATAGCGATAGAAGGAGCGAATGTTTACATATGTGTTTCAATATCTTGTGCCAAATGGCGTTGAGTTCATTTATTTATCGATGTTGACAGACGACCATGCATTCCAACTGAAAATACAATTGAACTTTCGGTTCTTAGTTGTTATTCGATCATGATTGTACAGTAAACCGGTTAAAAGGTGCTCTCAATTTAAAGTTTACCAAATACATATAGACTTAATACACACATATTACTAAATCTTATTTAAAAAAATGTAGACTTAACTGCACGAGTGCATGTTTCGATTTCCAAACTTGTAATTTACTGAGTCCTGTAACACAGGGAATCCTAGCTCAAGATCAAACGACTTGTACTAACATGCTTTTGTCTATAAATATTTCATTTTATTTCACTTTTCTGTTTAGTAGGTCCGAAACTAAGAACTATTAGGAACGATTTCCGGTAGCGGATCGATAGGAAATATTTAAACACTACTACAGCAGGATTCGTAGGAGCAATCGAGAGCCACGGACATGAAGCGTGTGACAAAGACAAGTAGCACTGAACTAATAGAACTAAGTGACCAAACTATTTCCTTATGCCGGCTGTACACATTGGGCCAACGTTGGCGCGTGAGCAGGAGGCAGCTATGTAAACGAAAGAGATCGAGTTATAGCCCTCTGCCTCTAACGCATAGCTGCCTTCTGCTCACGCGCCAACGTTGGTCCAGTGTGTACAGCAGGCTTTAGATTGAACGAGATCGGAGCGCTCTGTTCAAAGACCGATCAGGCACAACCGATCACTTCGTTCAATTTTATCCTGACCGACCGACCCGACGGTCGAGGTGACGCTCGGGCGTACCTACGTATCGGGGGGCACGGAAGTGCGGCGTGCCCCCGCCAAGTCGAGCAAAACAAAGAGGCACGGCCGTACCATCCTTTTCTCGAAGCCATTCAGGCCATTTAAAACATCATGTAATTTTGTGCTGGCTAAAGCTAGAACCGTGAATTTTCAGTAATATATCACTTGGCAATCACACAATACTGAAAATAGTTATCATTTTGGATGTTCAGTTATGTGGTACGTTAACAACCCTATCTCACTTTATGCTTGTCTAAATATTGCAAAAAAATGGCAGTCAACGTCATCACTTATTCAGTGGACCTCCTGTACCTTTATGTAGACTATCTGTCTCTTTCTAATTAGAATACTTAGAAAGAGACTAATAGTCTATCTCGCCGCCAGACAGCTCGCGCGCCGCACTGCACCTACCTATTTGTTTAACTCATTCGCCAGTTTCGCCACCACTGTTACTCAAGTTTGTCACCGACTTCAAACGAAGTCAAAAAACAAAAGACTTAAGACTTGCATGGCGTGAGGGTGCCACCTCGCATTTTTTTGTGGCGGATAAAAGGTTAAACCGACAACAAGAGCGAAATCCGCAATTCTCACTAAAATGTATAACTTAGTAGTTATAATACTGGGCAATAGAAAAGATTGTGTCAGTACTAAAGAACACAAATAACACAATGCATCTGAATGAATGACCTCACTTTATGGAGTTTATAAATAAATTGCCCACTCTAGCATAATTTATTGCATGATCGTGTTCATGTGTGCTGCATCATTCTATACGTATCGCGGCGCGGCGAATCTTGATCCCTATGACAGCTGTCATCTCAGTAAAATTTATAATTATAAATTGTATGGAGATGACAGCTGTCATAGGGATCAAGAATCGCCGCAATACGTATCAGTTATAATCTTGTAGTAACTGATGGTGTGTATACATGTCATGATTTGTCAGCACCAATTTATCAGAAGCTGACTAATTGCTATCGTCTGGAGGCATGTTGCGCTACAGATCCAACTGTCAAACGAGTTGTACTGAGAAATGCACATGTGGTCAGATTGTTACATCTGTATGCTACACCCAAGTATGACTTTGACATGTTGTACTGACAAATTGGGGTAAAATCACATAATCTGTATACCCCATGGCACTGCTAAGCGATTTAGTAAATAAGTGAATAGCTAAACTAGACATACATACAGTAGGTGTCCATTTTAATGAAAAAAATACATCATCATCCTCCTCCCGGCATATTTCCCGGTAAGTAGTGCCCTAAACAAGCCCAGGGTCCGCTCTCGCACCTAATCCCAAGATACGGCGTAGGCACTAGTTTAACAATAGCAGTTGCTATGTGACTCTCTAACCCAGAGGGAAAACTAGTCCTTTGTCTTTAAAAAAACATTTTTTTTGTTTGACAGGGTATGTTTAATAGGTGATAATGGGATCCTCGAGGAAACGAGGGAACTCGACAAATAGGTGAAGTACTGACAGTTAAAACTTTGTAAATTATCTAGTCCGTGTTTTAAGGGATTGCGGTCTACATGAAGACATACTTAACATTATTACAAAAGCGTAGTAAAGTAAACTTACATGGTCACCAGTACCAGCGAGGTGCAAGCACATAGGCTTGACTCCCTTCTCCGGCCAGTGGATGGGCAATAGCACCTGGAAGTGGGCCTTCTGAGCCACCTCCGGCACTATCCCGGGCAAGTGCCGGTGCAGCGGAGATATGAAGTACCCTTCAAGCAATGTGCAGTCGGATAGTTTTTGTTCCTGCAAAATGTGAACTTATTTTTATTAGGAATGAAAACCTGCATTAATAAATCACAAATTTCAATGATCTGTCTAATCTTATTGACTGAATGGGTACAGTAAGTACATAAATCATAGTTCTTGTATCTAAGGATTTTTGTTTTGTGAGTCTGTCTTTTGCACCCACTGTTTGGAAGTTTCTGTTCGGCCCTATGGTTGACTGGTAGGGAATGCCTTGAGGCATTAAGTCCGCCTTTTGTACATATTTGTTTTGTGCAATAATGATTAAATAAATAATGAGTACATCCTTGGACCGAGTTAAACTGTGGCAACACTGAACTGACCATGGAGTTTAAAAAAAATGCTTGATACAATTAGGTTATGCAAATAAATGATAAAAATATATTATAAAATGATAATAATAAAAAAATACCTTAGTGATAGTAACTGCATAGTCTCTCTCAATGAGCTTGAAGCATTCATCTCGGTTTGATACTACTTTCCTAAACTCGAATAACCTTTGGAAAGGCAAAACGTATGATTACATAAATTAGGTAAACATGATTAATAAGGTTAGAAATGTGAATAAACATGTCTCTAAAAATACAATAATTTAATATAATAGCAAATAAACATGTTTGTGTACATACCGACGTAAATTTTCAGGTTTCCCCCATCCTTTAGTGAAAAATTTAGTTATAAGTATGCTCCGATATACTGCATCTAACCTGCTCGCTGACATTTTTGTGATTTACGTAGATTTGGTGTTGGGTTCATAACACAATTATTTAACGATATTGAAAGTTGGTGTTCCGTGCATGGCCGGTGTCAACACATTAAACACAACACATTTTGCGATGGGGAGGGGAATGTGGTGTCAACACAATAAATATTTTTTCAGCGGGGTCAGCTGTTCTGTCACACGACTGCGTTTCGTTCCGTCCGTCGCGTCGTTTATCGTATAAGAAGCACTGCGTTTCGTTTTCAAGATTTAGAAGAAAATAAGCCTACGCCAGACGCCAGACATCCGAACACCGCGGACGGAAAGAGCGGTACGAAGTTATGAGATAGGCGAGATCGGAATAGAATTTAGCAGGACGCCGTGCATCCGGCACCTATCCACACGGGCCGAAATCATGCGGTGGACTGCAGTCCCTATAGAAACCGATTGTCCTTGGAACACTGTTATAGTATATGTATGTGGAAATTAGAAGTTTAATGGGGTGTATAGATGTCATGATTTGTCAGCACCAATTTATCAGAAGCTGACTAATTGCTATCGTCTGGAGGCATGTTGCGCTGCTGATCGAACTGTCCAACGAGTTGTACTGAGAAATTGCACGCACATGTGGTCGGATTGTTACATCTGTACGCTACACCCAATTATGACTTCGACATGTTGTACTGACAAATTGGGGTAAAATCACATAATCTGTATACCCCATTACCCTGCATCAAATGAGGTACTTAGTTCTGAGGGCCTACCGCGAAACGAAAACGAACTTCGTTCGTGTATCGCCGATTCTGACGCACAAGGTCCCACTCTAATGGGATGGGCGAGCTATGCGCCCGCTCCATCCGATGGATCGAGCGCATATGGAGTCCATACATACGTCTATATATACTTACTTTAAGGCCTGTTTCACAATCTCCACGTAAAACATATCCGTCAGATAAATCCGTACCGGCGGGAATAAGTTGACAACTCGAGATGTAAAATGGAAGAAAATTAAACTTTATATTAATGTACATTCAGAGTTCAAATTTCTTCCAGTTTTCCTCTCGACTTGTCAACTTATTCCCGCCATGTACGGAAATGTTGGCTGTCACTTTTGTTTTATATGACGGGAGAAAAGGATAGCAATAATTTTAACTGGCAGATAACTTTATCCGGCGATTGTGAAACAGGCCCTTACTCTTTGGTCCATCCATCCTAATCAAACTACATCAGCCCCCCTAGCACACTAGGTTTTATGTCCGACATAAAGCATTTGTCCCTCTTGCACTCGCATATTGGCCAGAATGGGACGAATGCTTTATGTCCGACATAAAACTTAGCGTACTAGCCCCTCAGGTAGGTAGTTTCAGATTAACGAAAGAGATGGCGCTGATGAACATTATACATAGTAACGAAACAAATTATTTTATTAAATATTTTACAGTACATATGGTGCTACTTTCCCGCACTAGTGCGGAAAACAGCACTTTTCGTGCATATGTCGAAACTTTAAAGAGCCATATGTACAGTGAAACGTTGTACGATACACGTGCGAATAGGTAATTCGCAACTCGTGTCGATTTGTGTTTTAATTTATCACCTCTCGTTGCGAATTTCCTATTTTCGGCACTTGTATCGTAAATAACTATTGCTTCATGGTTTTGCGGAAAAGGGACAGAGTATATACATACCCCCTCTTAAAACTTTGGACACTTATAATATAACTTAGTGATTATTTATTGTCTTGTGTCACTTTTCAGGATTCCGTAGTCAACAAGGAACCCTTATAGTTTCGCCATGTCCGTCCGCCTGTCCGTCTTCGGCTTAGCTCAGTAATGCTTAAAACTAGAAAACTGTAAAACTGTAATACGGCATGGGTATATAAACCAACCACGCCGACAAAACGGTTGAATAAAATCCTGATTTTTTATTATTATTATTATGTATGTTTTTCCATATCTCAGGACCATGGGGTCCCGGACTTTTGGAAGGCATGCGTTTGCGTGGGGCCGAAGCCAACAGCGCAGAGGCCCTTTAAAACAAATATAATATAAAGCGAGGGATACACATGGCGGATACCATCTCCGAGCGCACAACATGATACCCGGTGATGGTCCCCGCCAGGTGCAAAGACTATTATTGCAGTGCGACACTGTGCTGCGATGGAAACTAAGGTCATGGGTTATTGGGTTGAATGGTGGGTGGTCTGGACAATGGGTTATGGGGAGGAGACTAGCGGACACCTGCCGTGGCAATAAGTTTCAAAATTGTGAAAAGGCAGGCGGTGACTCGCCAACTCGTTAAGTGGGCCCCACAAACAGTCGCACGCGCAGTGCGACAATGGAGCAACACGTCTGAGCGGCTGTGAGGTTGTCGAGAGGTGAGTCTGCGGTGCGCCAGATCCCGGTAATCCGTTCAAGGGCCGCCGGCTTTACGACATTTTACACTTCCAACCTGGAGCATAGGTTCCGCTCTTGCGACTCCACTCTGGCCGGCCGGTTAAGGCAAGCACAGAGGCGAGGGCCAGATCACTCGGGCCCTCTGGCGGTTAGGGGTCCGCGGTGTCGCCACTCACCGTCAGCTCGCCACAAGCTGCCCCCGCGGGCTTATTATTATTATTATATAACGATTGCATAAAATACTATTTTGTTCAAGTCATGTGTGTCCCCCCCCTGCCAGCTAAAATGACTACTACTGGGGATGTGAAATAAAGCAGTGGTACATATAATTAATGTAATAGGAAAACTATCACGGCCAAGTTGGCGTAACTAGTTACCGAGTAATAGCCGACTAACTTAAAATGTACTTAGAAGGCTAACTTTCGTACAAATGCCGCCGACGTAAACGCACCATTTAGTTGGCGCGCGCGTGTCGCTAACTTAGACAGACAGGCAACTACGGAAACCTACACTGCGCGTGGCCCGACACGCACTTGGCCGATCTTTTCTCTTTCGAGAAAATTCAACAATTTTTGTTGGGGTGCCTTACTATTAATAAATAATTACCTATATACATATGATATAACTCAATGGCTGGTGCCAAGATTTGAATAAACAACACGTTTAACAACGTCATGGATCATCGAACGCGGGTAGCTGAAGCAGCTGTTGGGATGACAAATTCGCGGTCACCTTGGTGTCAATGATTGCTTCCGCATTGCCCTGATTAGCACAAGATATCGCCCGTGTGGGTGGGCTGCTGGGCACTGTTTTGCATGCAATCGATTATTCGATATGGTTGTTTGCTTGCCCTAAAATGTAACGGACAGAAAGACAGACTACCTAACTATAATGCAGGTAGGTTTACCTTCATGGACATTCCCACATTATGACATTCTTCTTGACCATTTACGACCGGTTAGTCTAGTGGGTAGTGACGCTGCCTACGAAGCTGAAGGTCCTGGGTTCGAATCCCGGTAAGGGCAAATATTTGTGTGATGAGCATGAATATTTGCTTCTGAGTCATGGATGTTTTCTATGTATTTAAATATTTCTATATATTAAATATATCGTCGTCTAGTACCCCATACCTCAAGCCTTATTGAGCTTACTATGGGACTAGGTCGATTTGTGTAAGATTGTCCCCTAATATTTATTTATTTTATTTATTTATTTATTTAAGTATCTATAGGAGACACGCTACACGGGCCGATATCGGCGGGCGGCCGAGCAAGGTCACAGAAAATCTAGTATGGAGTGACCTTGATTTGGCCGGCCGCCGGGCTTCCGACATGTATCCACACGGGCCGAATCACGCGTCGGCCGGCATTCAGTTAGGCCGATATCGGCCCGTGTAGCGTCTCCTTATGTCGGACGGACGTAAAGCATTCGTGCCTTATATTATATTACTAACATAGCATAGGCTATAAGCAGACACAAATCCGTACCTACAAACGTCCGATGCGATGCACTCACACAGACACGCGTCGCGTATTCATTATTCTATTAAATTATATTAAAGTACCGAATATGTAGGTAAGTGCGAGAGGGGCGAATTCTTTCGACCTTAACGACAATACCTACTAATCATCTATTTGAGCCTACCCAGTAGCCACGTACACAGTGACACTATCTCAGGGTGAAATCGGTTGTAGAGGGTCGAACATCTGTAGGTATATTTACTAATTTTCCAGGATTAAAGTAATAATTGGCTGACTTTTTTTATTAAAACTGACATTGGAATTGAAATCGGTAGATTTGTTTTGGAATGGACTACTTTGATGCAATTCGGCGAACTCGTCAATCTCAAGTAGGTACTTACTTAGGTACTACTTACATAACTTATACGCGTACGAAGTCGCGGGCAGAAGCTAGTTTTTAAACATATTCCGATGTTTTTGTTTTTTTATATTGTGCAGAATCGCGGATAGGAAAAAACTAGATTGTGAAGAATTAATGACTGTGAAGAATAACGCATGTGATAAGTCAGCTGTGTGAAATTCATATTGTGCAGAATCGCGAATAGGAAGAAACAATAATGGTATAAACATCGGGTAATCCATTCCGATGAGGAACAGGTTTCCTTGAAATCTAGTTTTTATGTGCTTCTTGTTCAGACAATGTAAAAATAAATAAAGTTCAAAGCAAGCTGCTAGGTATGTAAATCACAGCCGACCCGTTTCGAAACTCGTTTTTACCTATAATTTGACCCCTAATTTATTTTTGGAAGAGGAAATGTTAATAAAATAACCTTTGTCTGTAGGTACGGTATAAATATGCAGTCAAAATTGAGTTTTATTCCTCAAACTTGAGGTCCGGTTTAAAGCGAACTAGGTATATTGGGTGGTTTATCGAATTACCCGGTAGATGGCACTGTTACGTCCGGCCCGATTTGTACAACGCGCAAGCGTTTGTTTCCCGTAGTTTCATAAGGTGTTAGAATAGTAAGATTAGGTTGTATTGAGGAGAGGATTGTGTGTGGAGATATGTGCGATTATTAGTAGAGTAGATTACTGCAGAGGCCGTGAAGTAAGGGATTGCTGGACGAGATTGGGGTAGACAACCGAATACAACGAGTCCAGCAATCCCTGTTCCGGCCGAGGATTGTATAGTACTTTTTCTCAAACATGCTCGGAAATGTACGCGTTAATATCACGAAATGAAGACGTGAAGTTTCTTGTTTATGGCTCCCTACATTACTTCTCGGCCTTAGGCCAAGAAGTAATGTATGAAAACCCTAAGTAAAACCATTATTGTCCGCTACTCTAACTTTTTAAATTTGCTTACTAATATTAAACTGACAAAGGAAAATTTACATACTGCCAACCACCACTAGACACTGTAAGCATACTTGCTTCATAAAAAAAATAAAAATAATCTATGGTACTATACTTTATGTGCGGTTAAACATGGTGCTCGAACGGCTTGTTCAAATGGCATGTTTAAAAAATAAAAAAGGCGCAAATGACCTATTATTTAATTGATTACCTAGTATTTATTTTAATTTTAATATTTCCTCCCTCACATCGTTTGAGAAAAGTACTATACAATCCTCGGCCGGAACAGGGATTGCTGGACTCGTTGTATTCGGCCTCGTCTACGACTCGGCCGTCTACCCCAATCTCGTCCAGCAATCCCTTACTTCACGGCCTCTGCAGTAATCTACTATTCTCAAACGATGTGAGGAAATATTAAAATTAAAATAAATACTAGGTAATCAATGAAATAATAGGTAATTTGCGCCTTTTTATTTTTTAAACATGCCATTTGAACAAGCCGTTCGAGCACCATGTTTAACCGCACATAAAGTATAGTACCATAGATTTTTTTTATGAAGCAAGTATGCTTACAGTGTCTAGTGGTGGTTGGCAGTATGTAAATTTTCCTTTGTCAGTTTAATATTAGTAAGCAAATTTAAAAAGTTAGAGTAGCGGACAATAATGGTTTTACTTAGGGTTTTCATACATTACTTCTTGGCGTAAGGCCAAGAAGTAATGTAGGGAGCCATAAACAAGAAACTTCACGTCTTCATTTCGTGATATTAACGCGTACATTTCCGAGCATGTTTGAGAAAAATATATATACGTTTTTTTTGTCTTGTTGTTAAATTCGTGCATCCCTTTCGAAACCTTGGTGCAGTATTGCAATACACGAGCAAAATCGGCAGGACTACCAAGCAAGGAGCAAGGTCACAGAAAATCTAGTATGGAGTGACCTCGATTTGGCCGGCCGCCGTGCTTCCGACACGTATCCTTAATTCCTCATTGCCGTGAATAGTCATGATTCACGATAGTATTTACATTGATGATAATAATCATGTCTCAAACAGCCGATTTATTTCATGTAGCAACACCTACAATCTTTTTATAACAATGTTGACGGGTAGGCGAGTAGTCAGAGTTCCTAACAGCTATATTGCGTACGAACAGTTAAGTGCAGATTTGTAGTGTTAGATTTGGAGGAAAACCAGGGTGAGCTCTTTCCATAATCACTTTCAATGCATCCTATGACATTGTAACGATTTGGTGCATTTACACGTGTGTTCATGTGCTTACACAGCTCGGACGATGATTGTTCATGATGTGATGTATTTATGTGCGTCCACAGGTCTTATTCTATTTGGGAGGCGTGACGGTATATTATGTATATGAATAAGGTTTTCCTACATGTCACATACATGCGATAACACAGTTCTTAGTCGTGGAGTTCTTTAGTGTGAGAGGATTAGTAACAAGTGTAACAACAGGGTCTCAGGTTCGGTAGTCTCAGCCTCAGGCCATGTCGTCATCAATCAAGGGTGCACCCGGGTAATTATAACTGGAACAATACAGTGTGTAAATTGGTACAGTATCAGTTGTGTGGTAAGGGATGTCTGTAAGGGGAGGTGGAGGACATTCTCGGGGACGAAGGTCCCCACATCTCAGATGGAGCTGGTACGCATAAGGCGGCAGCTCATATGTCAGATATATAAAGGATTCCGGAAGCTGTATGTGTAGGTTCATAGTTGCATATATGATAATACAGATACCTAATAAGCTAGAGTGATATAGGTACTCATTCGCGGCCATGAGAGTGACCAGAAGTGGCTTCGCGACACTCATCCTCACTGGCCGAATAATGCGGCGGCCTGCATGCAGTCCTGCCGAAATCGGCCCGTGTAGCGTCTCCAATATTGATATGTTGAGACGTGATTGTAGGTAAATATTGTATACAGACTAGGTACAACTAATACTGATGGGAACTTCTGCCGGATCTACGATAATACTATACGTTTACATACAGAAACTCAGGCGCTAAAAGGGGTAGATAGACAGTATGCAATTTAATTTACGGTGCCGATTCAATTGTCTATTGAAGGATGGAGAAATGTGATAGCTAGCACGGTTAGCACTAGACGAGGCGATAGCTATCTCGCGGCATTATCATGTCATTACTGTCCGTCTCTTTCTCATTATGTGTGAAGAGTTGATTCTTGTCGGTGTAGCTTCCTCCATCTGACGCTGTCTAGGGCCGCCTCCTTGACCTCTTTATACGACGTGACTGCTACTTTTTCTTTTATTTGTTTCATATCCTTGGTCTTCCCCTTCCACGCTTGCCTTCTATGATGTTATTAATAAAAGCGTCATGTCTTAAGTATAAGGTGATCAATCATTTTCCCTCTCTCTCTATCGTTCTTATCAGTTTCCTTTTCTCTCCGTCTCTTTCTACGTGTTCTAAATAGAAAGTGTATGTTTTCCCACTGCATATGCCGAGCTGCCGAGTGAGAAACAGCTTCAACAGTTTTTTTGCGGAAATAGGGGAGACTTACCATTAAATGTTTTATTAAGCAGAAACGTCCGCTAACGAAATTTCAAATTTCGATCATAGATTTCAGAAGTTGTAATAACTTCGCGGTAGATGTCGCTACGAGCCTCCCTAAGGTGTAAATACAATAGTGGAAGGGATTGAAAGATTCGTCGCCATTAGCGGACCCACGGTAGCTTAATTGGCAGAGCGATAGACGGATTCCAGAGGTTGTGGGTTCAAATCCCGCTCGTGGCGAATAATTTTTCAATTCTCCACTATTATGATCGAAATAGGGGAGACTTGATAGTTTTTTTGCCGAAATAGGAAACAGGCGAAGACCACTTTGGCACTTTGTCCAGCAGTGGATATCTTTCGGCTCCTAGGATGATGATGATAAGGAGAGAGACATGTTTTTTAGGGTTCCATAGCCAAATGGCAAAAAACGGAACCCTTATGGATTCGTCATGTCTGTCTCTCTGTCTGTCCGTATGTCACAGGCATTTTACTCGAAAACTATAAGGTGTATTTGAATACAATTTTGACGATAGGTGTATTTTGATAGCCGCTACATAGTTTTATAATTAAATTACTAAAAAAAAAATTTTTTAGGGGTGCACTCCATACATAAAACTGAAACCCCCTCTAATTTTTGAACCGTGTATTTTAACAATATGAAAAAAATCATGGCTTATTAAATTATTTCAGGGAAAATTGTCTTGAACAAGATCGGTTCAAAGGTTTTTGAGATATTTCTAAAAAACTGCCTTCCTTAAAGAAAAGGACGTAAGTGCCATAAGATTTCAGTAACGATACGACCTTTTAATAGGCACGGAACCCTTCGTTGTGCGTGATCCGCGACACGCACTTGTCCGCTTTTTTCTAAACTGAATAGTTTGCGCGAGAGACACTTCCAAAGTGGTAAAATGTGTGCCCCCCCCCCCCCTCTGTAACTTCTAAAATAAGAGAATGATAAAACTAAAAAAAATATATGATGTACATTACCATGCAAACTTCCATCGAAAATTGGTTTGAACGAGATCTAGTAAGTAGTTTTTTTTTAATACGTCATAAATCGTAAACCTTAATTTACCTTTCATTCAACGGATAATGGTACAGAACCCTGTGTGCGCGAGTCCGACTCGCACTTGGCCGGTTTTTTTTTACCGGCACAGGTGTGCCCATTTACCTATCAGTCAGATCACTGTGCAGAATAACTGTTTCACCTTAAAATTATAAAAATACACTCCTGTAAATATTGTAAACATACCAATAAATTATTTTACTTATTTAATCATATTTTATTTATCAGCGGCTAAAATACTTTACAAATGTTAACAGTTTTAATGGTAGTTAGGTAATGTAAACTTAAGTTTGTTAGTTCATCATAATGTAGGTAGACGTACCTATATATATATCTAATCATAGGTAGTCGGTACATTACTTCCACAGTACCTGGACGACCGAGCTCTGCTCGGGTGAAAATGGACAAAACATTTTTTCCCTGATATGAGACCTAGTTAGAATTTAGATCGATTTTTAGACCACCCCTATATAGCAAATTTAATCGAAATCGTTGGAGCCGTTATTGAGAACGTGATTTCATGTAAGTATATATGTACCTACCTACATATACAAAATGGCATTGTAAGTATTTTACTAATATTGCCCGTTTAATAATAAGTACAGAACAAAAAAACACAATCTTGAAAATAGAATAGAATATAATAGAAATAGTTTATTGCCACAATAAATCCATCACAAGCAAGAAAAATACAACTACCTAGTTACCTAAATACAACTATTTCGAAATTTATAAACCGCAGAGAGGTCGCCATAGTTAAAAGTCAGGCAGGAGCGTGCCAATGTTGGGAGACAGCAAAGTCGGCGAGCGTCCGCCTCCGGTTCCGCTGGGCCCTATTCTGCAACTAGTTTTAAGACTTTTAAGCTGATTTCAACGCTCACCAACAAATATATCTTGACACCGCGATGCGTAGTAACTAAGCGTAGGTAGAGGTCTAGTTTCGTGACGGGTGACCGGCGGGTCGAGCCGCATTAGCGCGTAGCGAATAACAGCCCTGCGGCGCTACCACGAACTTCTAAAGTCGAAGTTCGTAATACATGCATCCCTGTCACTCGAGTACGGGAGTGCGATAGAGATGGAAATACCCGAACTTCGACTTTCGAAGTTCGTGGTAGCGCCGCTGTGCTTTGGACGGTGTTACTAAGATCTTAAACCTCGCGAGGCCTTATTGATTTCTCCGACCTTCGTTAATTTATTTAGAGTTCGAAGAGAAGAGAAAAGAGAGAAGTTTGTATGTACGCGGAGACTTACGAGGTTAAGAATCGATTGGCATAGCGGCTCGTCCCATAAATTATGCGATTTTAAGGAGAACGAAACTAACGAAAGCGAGTCTTCTGTGCAGGATTGCCGCTTGCGTTTTTGGCCTAGTTCAAATCAAACATGCAATAGATTCGTTGTCGCTAACCGCGCTAAATACCTATGTTGAATAGAGTCGCCAACATTTCTGCAAGTAAATTATCATAAACAATGACTCATATTACAGAACGAATAAGGAGAAAATTGATTAGCATAGGCATTCAGTATTATACTTAGTTCCTCCTAGGTTAGCGTTGGTAACATCAGGAAATTCGGGGTTTCTTTCTTATTCTGCTTATTGTAAGAATGCGAGAATCCTACCTAGCCTAGCAAAGAGGCTAGCATAAGAGAATTGAAGCCGCCACCGCCGCCTCCGCCGCCGCCGCCGCCGCCATAGCAGCCCGAGAAAGGATCGCCGTATTTACCTGAGATTATACAACCAAATTAAGGTTAGTATTCATATTATTACGACGCCCTCCTGGGTAGGGTTGCCATATGGAAGAATTAAATGTCCTGATAAAAATCCGGACGTCACCCTAAAAATCCTGACATTTCTTGTACTGTATCGTGGATCTACCTTTCCCTTTCTCTCCGCCGGCTCTAAGCAAACAAATTGAAAAAGATCTCTTTAGCTGTAAATTATCCTATTTTAATTGTATTGAAAGAAATATTATTGTTTTTGTTGATTATTTACTACTTTAATTATCCTTTCATTCAATAAAACTGTGTAAACTTTGTAATAAATACGAGTATATCACCTACTTTTTTCTTTTTTTTTACGAGGTAATTCCTAAAAATCCGGACACTTGCCAAGTCCGGCCGCAATCCGGACAAAGGGTCAAAAATCCTGACATGTCCGGACAAATCCTGACGTATGGCAACCCTACTCCTGGGGGGCTAGCACAACTGACGTGACGCCGCACCGCGACGCGAGGCGAGAAAGATCTACCCTCCTCTTTCTAATTTGCACGGTGCGAGTGAGACAGGAGACGCCCAGTCGCGCGAGAAACGACTTTTCAGCAAGTTGTGCTAGACGTACTGCTGTTCGGGCACTAAAACTGCTGAACTCACTTCTGTCACAGGCACCTGAATGCGATACCTAATTATATTCGTTAGTCGATGGGCGAATGTACGTACCTACTTATGTCATATTTGTCTGTGGTACTGCGAGACAATAGCTGTATAGATGACATTTTTTTTTTCGATTTTTACACTAAGAATTCTAATTGTAGGTACTTACAGTGCTTTGGATCGTTACTATGTAACTATATCTATTATACAGAGTGTTTTTTTTAAATGGGACAGTATGGGGAAATCCGAATCTAAGGGAGATAGAGGAAAAGTGTCCAAGGAGACATTAGGTGGTTTTTTTTTTTTTTCATTAAATTTGACCAACTTCTGCTGTTCAGATATTTTTCTTTCCATACAATGAAATAATCCTTACATGAAACAGAGCCGACCCGCCTCAAAAAAAAAATTGACCAACTTTATAATTTTTTAAGAACAACTCACGCTTGACCAAAAATTTTAACGAGCCAAATTTGTTTACATAAAAAAACACCTAATGTCTCCTTGGACACTTTTCCTCTATCTCCTTTAGATTCGGATTTCCCCATACTGTCCCATTTAAAAAAAACACTCTGTATACATTTTGTATGAAATAAGTAAATAACTGAATTCTCACCTTCGAGGCAAGTACAGATCGCCAGACTGTCGTTGGTCGAACAGACAGCCCCTTCACCACACATATTGCCGTAGTAGAGGCACGGGTCCACGCATTGGTACCCAGAGCAGTCCAGATCTCCACCGCAGTCGGAGTCTTCCTCACATTCAGACTGAAAAAAAAAAAACATCCGCCATTGCCTAGGGTCATTTCGCCGGTTAGCGACCACCTAATTTCATGTGCCGGTTGGCGACCACTTAGCTGAGCTGGTGGACTGAAAGGATATTTTCTCGGGTTTTTTAGTAGATTTCTATTCTCAAAACACCAAAAAAATGCATGTACAACTAATTGTCTCAATAGGGTCTGTAGAATTGATGTTATCTTCAATAGAAACCTTCTCCTTCAGGTGATCGCTAACCGAAGGTGGTCGCGTAAACTATCCGTGGATAATGGCCAATGGCGTGGGAATGGCCGTAAAAGTATTAAGAAATTAAGTACTGTAACTCGCTGGAAGTGCTGGAAGCGTGTTAGATGCGTGTGTAGACTGTAGATACAGTTTCTGCAAATTCCCGTTCGGCTTCAGTTTGGTCGAATATAGCTGAATAATTTCGTATCGACAACATAAGCGCTTTAAAAATCCTAACAAGGTCTAGTTATGTCTGAGCAGTAGAAAAGTCATATGGCAGTCGCTTTTGTAAAACTAGTGCCTATGCCAAATCTTGGGTTACGGTATTAAAGCGGACTCCGGTGTGCTCCTTTATGATAGAACTGGGAAGAACTGGGAAAATCGTAAGGAGGATGGTGAACTAATACAACTGACGTTGGTAATTAGTACCGATCATAAAGTAAAAAAAATATTATCCTCCAATGCCGCTAATTTTTCAGACAAAATAAATAAAAACAAACAACAGTAATCATTTTGTTAACTAACTTATACACTATTTTCAAAGTTGGTCGCAAACCAGTTAAAGAGGTGGTCGCAAACCGACAAAAGCGGTCGCGAATTCTCTATTTTGAAACAGTTTATATATTTTTGACTAATCTATGGATGAAATTGTTGGTTTGAAAACTTGACTATACTCCGGGCTTATACCTACGAATGCCATCTATTATGCGTATTCATTTAATAGGTATATATTTAATAATCTAAAGTGACCAACGCGGCTAAGTGGTCGTTAACCGGCGAACCGAAATCTGAACAAAAGAATACCTACTTAGAATTATAAATATATTTTCATGTAACTTACCATTTTATCCGCCCATTGGCAAGGCATAGTGGATCACATCATTTATTTAGGTAATATCTAACTCTGCGGCGCTACCACGAACTTCGAAAGTCGAAGTTCGTAATATATGCATCCCTGTCACTCGAGTAAGTGCGATAGAGATGGAAATACCTTCGACTTTCGAAGTTCGTGGTAGTGCCGCTGTAATCTTACGGTTTACTTAAGGAGACGCTATACGGGCTGATATCGGCAGGACTGCACGCAGGCCGCCACGTGATTCGGCCCGTGTGGATACGTGTCGGAAGCACGCCGGCCAGCCAAATCAAGGTCACTCCATACTAGATTTTTACTACCGATTTCGCTCGTGTAGTGTCTTCTTTATCTTCTACAAATAAACATTGCTTGATTTAATGATATTGGTATAACCCGGTTACGATATCTGTGGAGCTGGCGTGGATGACGTCATGTCGGCGCTCTCGTACGGGGCGGGGCGAGCGCGGGTAAAAGAGAAGGGGGAGGGGCTTCACATTCCAGCGAGGTCCACAGATATTGTAAGTATTGTAACCGAGTTGTACTCACCAATTCACAAGATATGCGGGGGTGGCCGACGTATCCGGGGGGGCAGGAGCAGAGCGGGTATTCTTTGTCCTCAACGGTGCTGTCGTCGCTGGTGTCGGTGCTGAGGGTGCAAGTGGCGTTCGCTCCGCAAGGATTGGGATCGCAGAAGTTACCTACAGCTGCATAATACACACAGTATGGGGGCATTCTCTTTTATGCACAGTGCCACAGCCTTATGGTCGCTCCACACGATGGGCCATCCTGACCCATCATACAGGACGCGGCTATGCGGTAGAACGAGACATAAATATGTCTTACTCCCTTTAACGCATAGTTGCGTCCTGTATGATGCCATTAGACGTCACTGCCATGTATGCAATTTACGCTTTATTTCGGATAGTACTCTTAACCCTTCGTATGACTGATGACTGATATAAGTAGACTGCTTAACTCAGTCTTCGCCTGCGCGGCGCGCGGGTGCAGGGGTATGACGATAACGGGGCGCGCGTGGCGTGCGGGTGCCGGGCTTTGCTTCCCGCACGTCGCCCGCGCCCCTTTATAAGTTAGGGCCCCCCACGCCGCGTCACGCAACGCACAATTTTGTATGAGAACGTTCACAAGACGCCGGTAGTGTGGGGGGGGCCTTACCGTTATGAGTTAAACGGTCTACTTATACCAAATAAATAAATTCATCGTTATAGTTGAGTTTTATAATTGCATCTTCGGTAGGTAGTGATATCCTCAGTGTGACAGTGTGCACAATAATGAAAATGGCCCAGTAATTAATCTTTGAAACTACATAGCAGTATCCCTATAATTTGCACAATTTGGGTTTGAGTAATGTCAAAAAATGTAATGAGATACTAAAACATGATCTGACTGTTAAGTCTAACGCATCCTTTTAAAACCGAGCCTAACTGGTTAGTTAACCAGACGACTTGACATGACAGTCACGTCATGTCAAGGTTACCTAATTATCACTGTCTTACTTAAGACGCTGTCAACACCAAAATGCCCTTGAGAATTTTGGGTAGCGCGCACACTGTCTATTTGTATCGGAGTAAACGAGAGCGAGTGTTACTGGGCGGCCCGGTTTTTGAAGATAAGTACATAAATATTGAAAAAAAAAGGGTGGATCATTTGTGAAATATGACTCGTTAGCGGTTTAGGTATGAATATATTGACTTCATGTTTTAATTGCAGACCCATACGTCAAAAAAATAAAGACATAGAACCGTTTAATGTGATTTTAAGACCAATCTTTGCAATTACTTTCTATCGAGCCGATTTCGTCCAATTATGTATCGAGCCCATCCACGGTCTTTGAAATATGGTGAATATTAACATATATTTTATTTGATGTGCTAGAGAACAATTAGTTTTTCTTAAAAAACTGCTTAAATAACATCAATTTCACCAAATTAGGTCTTGTCAGCCTCTTTAGACGGTCGCCAACGCGCCCCTCCGACCGAGCGACCTTGGTTCGGCCGACCCGTGTAGGTAGACAGTTGTTTGTAGCAAATTTCCATACGTAAACGTTCGGTCAGGACCAAGGTCGCTCGGTCGGAGGGGCGTGTTGGCGGACCGTCTAGCAGACGTTTTAGGCCCGGTTGCATGGCCATATGGCCTAACGGATCATATTTTTATAAAACCGGGGGCAAATCCCATAAAGTGGACCAAACCTCGACCAACTGGCAACTTTTTTTTAGATTTTTAATTCTTCACGCATTGGCTTGGTACCTATATACATAGTACATATTGTAAATAAGTTATAATAAAATGATTAAAATTGAATGCAAAATTTGATTAAATAAATCTATAACAGGAAAAGGTTTTTTTTTTCTCGATTTCCATTAGTTTCCCTGTTTGGACCATCGGTTTAAATTTCCTAAGTCCATTGATGGCGACTCAGTGGTCCAATCAAGGTGACTCTGGTCCAAAAAAGGGAACAGCCCGGGAAACTATAATAATAATTTTAGAGAAAAACGGGATTTTTCTCTAAAATTAAGTATTATACTTTTTCAATTGTGTATACTTAAGGTAATAAATAAATATATTTCAAAAGTTAAAAATTATCATTATCAACCTTGTTTTATTTTCTGACGTAATAAAAATATGTGTAGATTATAGGGCAGCGAAGTTAAGTGGTCCAATCATAGCGACTTTCCCCTAATTGTGCAAGTCATAACTCATAATAGCTGATGGAGGTATTTTGTGTGAACTCACAGTGGTCGGTAGGTCTGCAGAAGACTAGCGGATCGCCTGTCGTATAAGGACCACAGGAGCATGTTGTGGACTCGTCATCACCATTGTACTGGCATCGGGCGTTGATGCCGCACGCGCCGTGGCACGGGTCCACGCATGCGTAGTCCACGCACAACGGCGTCTTGCTCGGGCAGTCGTTGTCCTCCTCGCACTCAGGACTGCATTTGATGCGAGGGTCGCCGGAGAAGCCCTAGGTCGTGGAAGTTGGAACTTTTCAACATAGAATACACGACGTACACGTGATTTTCATCTATGACAGATGATCAGCAGCGTCTATAGAGGGTGGCACTTACTCTGGGGGCATGTAATCACTAGTCATTACTGGATACAGTCTCTTCTCATGTTTGACCAGGATTGCGTTGGCGCCGTGCGCGTGAACTTTAAATACAATGCTCTATTATGGCTCTATGTAAACTTACTCTACGGCATTTGCAGATAGCGCGGTGGTTAGATTTCTTACAAATCGTGTATTCAGCACATTCGCTGCAAGGGTTGACGCATTTGTACTCGCGACACGCTAATAGAGAGTCGCAGTCGTCGTCCGCCTCGCACTGGTGTGGCTCGGTTAGATTCTGGTGACAAAAAATACAAAATCCGTTAATGTCGATACTAGGGATCAATTAAAAAAGACACATGACATGACAAATTTTCGTCGGCTTAGTAACGGGCCTATTATAATAGCTTACTTGGTAAAGCCTTTTGCCGTGATAAAGCAATAAGATGATTAAGTGGGTTCATGTCCTCGCTGGGTCACGGTTTTTTTTCATTTGTGTTATTATGTTTCAGGTATAATTACAACCAAGTAGTGAATTATCCATGTGAAAATTGCGATGGTAGAACGTCATGACATCCATCAATTAAATAAAAAAATACAAGTTTTAAAACTTTGATAATGTACACTCAGAGGCAATGAAAACGGGTCACTTCCCATGGATTACTTTTACAAAGTGACCCGTTTTCATTGCCTCTGAGTGTAGTTAGTTTTCTTTTGAATGATGTATGATTTGAAATTGGGATTTGAACCCGGGACCTCTAGCTTCGTAGGCAGGGTCACTAGTGTCACTACCTACTATACTAAACCGGTCATCAAAAATAATATACAATATACAGGGTGTATCAAAAATGGTGTGTGAACCGATTAAGGGCATGTTCGGTAACTTCGGTAGCGTGTTGCGATTTTAAAAATGCATTTAATTTTTTTTTTAATGTTTGATTTGTTTGTGTTTACATTGAAATGTTTTCATTAAAGTTTCTGTTTTTGTTTACATTGCTTGTGTATGATATCAAGAACTTAAATAGCTGTCACCTGCGTGTCAAAAAAACATACGCGAAACATTTGTTTTCATAACAGATGTGCGCGCAGCGGTTGAAAATGAAATAAACCCTAAACCATCGCGGGGAAACGTTATCATATCATACACAAGCAATGTCAACAAAAAGAAAGACTGTAATGTAGACAAAAACAAAAATATATAGTTCTTCCTAATTTGCAATCCGGTTTTCGCAAGTCTCATAGCACGAAAACAGCACTCCTGGATGGACAACATTTTGTCAGCGCAGGATATGGGTCGTGGTACAATAATAGCACTTCTTGATTTCTCACGTGCTTTTGATGCTATTAATACAAAGTTATTGATATCCAAAATGAAATACTATGGCTTTGAGTTGAGGAAAATTTCGTATCTAAAAAAAAAAAGTTAAATAGTTAAGTCGTTAAACTTAAGAACAACTGGGTCTATATGAAAAGTCAAAACCATCGGCTGTATCCAGAGAGGAGTGGCACAAGGCTCAATACTGGGTCCGCTTATATTCATACTCGTATTATATACAGCGGATGTCAGAGACCTTATAAAAATTGTAAGTTCCACCTATATGCTGACGATATTTAAATGTACATTTCATTTGATCCAGCTGATACCGATTGGGCTGCTGCTAAGCTAAACGACGATTTAGAAAGTATTGCAGCTTGGTCCGACTCTAAGTCTTTGGAGCTTAATCCCAGTGTTTCTAAATTTATGTTTTTTGGCTCTAAAAACTAGCTTAAAGACGCATAATCATAAACCAGCTGTTATCATATCGGTTGATAAATTAGAGCGAGTACCTGAGGCGCGCAATTTAGGCACTAGAGTCATTACCTTCCGAGGGTTTAAGGTACGGTACCGTATTCGTGACTTCCTTAGTGTAGATTTGCGTGTTAAGTTATGCGATTCCTTGGTGCTTTCAAGGTTTGATTATGGCGATGTGGTCTAAGACCCACGGTTATTGGCTTGTACGGTCTGAATATTACAAAGGGTGCAAAACGCATGAGCGCGCTACTGTTTTGGTATCCCACCGCGATCACACGTGACCCCTTATCTGCACGATTCGATTGAAGGCGTTTCGGGGTTCTTACCTTCTGGCTGCCGCAGATGCTGTCGGGAAACTGTTGTTGCGGCAGCTACTTGCACAAAGAAAGCCGATCACGGAATGCCAATAGTGCGGGGCATACTTAGACTCGGCCCAGCACACTTTGACTAGGTGCCTGGTAGAGAGCAGAGAGACAGGAGGTGATCGCCCGAATAGGGCAAGATCCGTTGCTGCCAGTCGTAATGCGGGCTTCTATATGTAGCTACTGGTATAACTAATTAGTACGTAGTATACGTAGTTGTAAAATATTTTTTGATACGAAAACGTAGTCTGCCGTGGGTTCAAAAAAAGCTTAGAACGATCTGCTACTTACTGTGAAACTTAACTTGGATGAGCCGTCCTGGTATGTGTCGTAGTAGCAAAGGGCCTGGTCTAGGATTATTGAGCACGTTGCGTTCGGTCCACAAGGCGACGGGTTACAAGGATCTGTAAAATTAAAAGGTACTAAATATAGCACCAAATAACTTTTTATACTCGTCGACTTTAATGTTTGAGTTAAGACTTCGTACACCAAACAAAAATCACATACTTTTTACTATGGAGCTCCCAACTCAACATTTTACAACTGTTTAGAAAACTAAAATAAATTCGACCAGACGTGGCGCCTATACTGAACTATAATGAATTTGACCAATTGGACGTCGTCTTCACTACAGTCACTACAGAAGAAAAGAAAAGACATCAACGACAAAAAAGAAAAAGCCGTTGGCTGCGCTTCGTTTCAGCAGGGCTTAGATTTTCAATAGATACCAAGTTTGTTTAATTAGTTCAGTTGACTCGTAGAAAAAGTAGTATACAATACTTTTTTAATTAGCTTTTTAAGTCTCGTTCCTTAATTAGGCCACTCAGCAAACTTCGTGGCCTAAACGTGTTACTCGACTGAAAAAGCATAAGTACATTATATAACGATTGCATTAAATGCTAATGTATTTCACCAAATTCTCGAATCCAAAAAGACGTTTAGTAGTTTTGGTGGAAAAAATGAAACTCGCATTAATACAAATAATAGAATGTTCAATCCTCAATACATTTCACTCCTGTATGAACTGACTGGTCATAAAAAGAGCCTCAGTCCGTGACATCAAGGCGCCACGCGACGGATGAAATACAAGTTATTGCAGTACGCGGGCTCCCTAGACCGCTAAGTTTTTAACTTCTGACGCATACCTTAACGCAAACCTAACACATTTTTCTCGAATCGTTAATACCTAGTCTCACTATTGATTGGCATCACAATTGTTCCGAAAAACCGACCTACTTGACAGTATTTACGCAGATTATCAATTGTCATCACGCACGCACGGTCGTTTTCAAATTATACTTTCATAACTACGACCGCTTTAGCCTAGTTGGTAGTGACCCTGCCTACGAAGCAAGAGGTCCTGGGTCCTTCGAATCCCGGTAAGGGCATTTATTTGTGTGATGAGCACGAATATTTGTTCCTGAGTCATGGATGTTTTCTATGTATTTAAGTATTTATTTATCTATATAAGTATGTTTATCGTCGTCTAGTACCCATATTACAAGCTTTGCTTAGTTTGGGACTAGGTCGATTTGTGTAAGATTGTCTCCTAATATTTATTTATTATTTATTTATTATAACTACAACTTAGAAAAGTTGAAAACCCCCCACATTTTCATTTCAAAGTCCTATATCTCAAAAACGGCTGAACAGATTTTCATGAAATATGGGTAAGAACACTCAGGATAAAATTATATTTGACACAAAAAAAACTAAACGAAAATCGGTTCATCCACAGATACACAGACACGTTAAACTTATAACACCCCTCTCTTTGCGTCGGGGGTTAAAAAGGGATAGAATAGGGCTACTAGACTCATGTTAAAATTGATAACGTAGTGATGCTAAATGGATGGTAAACCATCTAATTACTGTTAAATTAATTACTGTTCAACAGTAAATTTAAAGCTACCAGAAACAAAATTGTATGATGCTGACTTGATGACAACTATGGTTCTAAACGCAATAGTTCGCGACCGAAACAGCAATTTACTTGATTTTCCATACAACGATTAAGTAGTACAAACAACAAAGTGTTACGTCATACTTTTATGTAAATTAGTACCAAGCGTTTCGGGTGCCGCCAGCGAGCGAGGTCCGTCTTTTGACTATTTTTTTTGGATATTTATGTTCTTTAATTGCTCCTATACAAAAATTGGTTCCTTTCCAAAATCTGGTTCGATAGCATCGTTAAAAAATCTAAAGTCATACCCCTATTTAGTTGTACCTATTTCTGCTTGCTCCTCTTCGCTTGGTCCTTCAGTATTGACCGATGCTTCTGTCGTGACTGGTTCATCTTCTACAAATAATAATCACGTGTCAAGTTTAGTGGAGCACGAAGTCGCTGCTGAGATGGTGCTGAGCGACTTTAAACATCCAAAAAAACAACACATTATTTAACAACCTTAAAAGGTATGGAGATCCTTTCAACATCGTCCAGATTCAGATAAGTATCATTTATTTGCATGAATTATGGTATTAAAGATGGTATAATAATATTAGGTAGGTACATCATAATTCTACCGGATTGCGGCGTGCAAATATTGGTGATTTACATAGCTAGGTCAGTAAGTAATACAAAAATAAAAAGTATAAGTACATCAAAACACTATAATTAGATGATGACAATGTCAGAGAATTTTTTAAATAGATAGAGTGATTCAAGAGGAAGGTTTATATGTATAATATAGTACCCGTGCGAAACCGAGGCGGGTCGCTAGTATTTACTATAATAATCCACAAGGAGCTGATCAGTCAGTCTGTTGTACCTACCTGCTGTCTGTAAGTCATTATCCGGCTCAGCCTCTTTGCAGTCTTCGAATGCCGGGTTGCCCGTGTATCCCTTAGGGCAAGAACACAACGGCACGTGGCTCCACACCTGATGCATAAGCAAAATTATTATAAGATATTATCATTATTTTACAATCACAATACGCGCTTTTTGTCTTTAGATAACTATGTCCTTAAGACCGTACATTTGGCAGAGCCTTTTTTCGAATTCGGGATCTCAATAAATATTTCTTAGTCCAGGCAATGAACTGACAACTTGTATGGAAAAAATGTCAATTTTGGAAATAATTTATAATAGCTTATTTTTTATGTGTAACGGATATATTATCAATTAAATAGTTACCCAGCGACAAAATCCGACAAAATTTCAGACATCGAAAAAATTATAAGTTAACTGGCTTCTGAAAAGTCAGTAAAAATATTAATAAATGTTTTTGTCTTCATTTTGGTTCATCTACATTTGCTCTATAATATTCAAGATAAATCGTGCAAAAAAAGATAATGCATGCTTCATTTAAATCTACATAATTACTTCCGGGTGGAAAGTTTGTCGGATTCTTGAGTACTTAAATCATCTTAGAATAACATTTTGAAATTACATCAACAAAAAAAACGCTATTATAAATTAATGTTTTTCAAAACCGTATTTTGCCTGGAGTATCTGTCGCGCTGACGAACTTGTGTGCACGCACGCAGACAGATACTTCCATTTAAATAATGATGGGCAGAAATGTATGGAACGCAGCCTCATCACCAATACAATTATAACGAATATAGATTTATTGACAACGGAATTTGCTATAATTATTATTAAGACCACTAGTCAGTGATGGATAGGAGAATCTACATATTTTCTCCTAATTATGACTTAATTGATACTTAACTATCAATTAACTCTTAGTTAACACCCAGTATTTGAAGGCTAAACAATCTTCCATCCGGACTTCAATTACTAACTGCTGAATTAAAAAAGAAGATCCAACACATATTTAAGCTAAGATTAGTAAAAGATTTTAACCAACTAACTCCGTTCTAACTTTTCTTCATATTTTATAAATATTATGCTAATTCCATGATCATAAACAACATTTTTTTAATTATAAAATTAACGAAAATCCGGTCGCACTATTAGTCAATTTCTAGAACCTTCCATTGTTTTTGCGATTTGAAAATGTATCATTAGAAATTTTAGAAATATTTTAAAAAAGTGGTGCTGCGCTGGGACCCAAGTACATAGTCAATGTACTTGGGTCCCAGCGCCAGCACTCTGTAGCAGCGCAGTCTGTATGCGAGACCACGAAGAAGCCATTTATGATTTGTAGACAACAAATTTTCCAATGACTTGATCACTCTCTATGGCAACGGAATTAGCAACCCATTATTAATTATCAAATCAAATAAATCTGCTAAATTATCTCGTTACATTTATCACATAGATATGAATGGGTAAAAGAGGTAGATCTGGAAGAAAAAAGCGGCCAAGTGCGTGTCGGACCACGCACAAATGTTCCGTGCCTATTAAAAAGGTCGGATCGTTACTGAAATCTTATGGCACTTACATCCTTCTCTTTAAGGAAGGCAGTTTTTTTAGAAATATCTCGAAAACCTTTGAACCGATCTTGTTCAAAACAATTTTCGCTGAAAGAATTTAATAAGCCCTATGTCCATGATTTTTTTCATATTTTTAAAATACACGTTTCAAAAATTAGAGGGGGAAGGGGCCACAATTTTAGTGACTTTCGGGGCGATTATCTCCGACTCTATTCACTTAATCAAAAAAAATGCTGAAAAACCTTATATTTATTTTGAAAGACTTATCGCTTGATGTGCCACACGTGGGCTTGCAATGAAAAAAAAATTTTGGACTTTCAGTTTTATGTATGGATGCACCACAAAAAATTTTTTTTTTTGTAATTTAATTACAAAACTATTACGGCTAACAAAATACACCTATCCTCAAAATTTTATTCAAATACACCTTATAGCTTTCGAGTAAAATGCCTGTTACATACGGACGGACAGACAGACATGACGATGAGGGTTCCGTTTTTTGCCATTTGGCTACGGAACCCTAAAAAGCGACTAAGTGTATTGCTAAACGGAGAAAACCCCACATTTGTGCCAAACGGAAAATTCACTTCGAATTACAAGAGTAAGCGACATCGCGTGTTGAGACAAAGAGAGAAAAACTCTGGATACCACTTACGTCACATGTGGCATTCTTTCCAGGACAGGCGTTAAGGCATGGGTTGACGCAATGCTGGTTGTGGCAGGCTTCGTCGCCTGCGCAGTCGTCGTTAGCTAAGTCACACAGAAAATTGTTAAGGTGAGAATATTGACATTGGGTCCAGATTGGCTCATATACACTATTTCGGTCGATTTTTTCCAGTAATACCGTTTTGTAATCATAATAATCACTCTTCATATTTTTTGTTTTAATTATACGAGTTTTCAAAATAATGCATTATCCGAAAATGTCGACTCATAATGTCTTCACAGATATTATATTGGTTGACAAAATCTTGTTTAGTTTTTTTTACGAATAAACTTATTTTATAGTACACTGGAACATTTGGAACTCATATAATTATAATAGTTATATTGAATGGAGCGTATACCGGAACATTATGGTGATTAAATTTCGACAAACTTTTTCACCTTTTTGCCATTTGTCAGAAAGCTCTCACTTCAAATATTTTCGTTTGGTTGGACATGAAAAGTTTAGGTCTTTAATTTTTTTGACAAATCATTTATTCCCGACTTTGTTAACAACTGAAACTGTACAAGTGTACCTATGTATATATCTACTAGTATATTTGCGTCACTTACCAACGCACTCGGGCTTTTCGCACTTCACGACTGGGTTCCCGACATGCCCGGGCGGACACGCACACTTGCGCATCCCTCCAAAGCCTTGTTGACAGATGGCGCCACTGCCACAAGTATCAGCTTTGCAAATCTTCTTTGCTTTAGTTAAAGTATGGGCCAAGTAGGGGACGGGCGCTTCCTTTGGTTTTATAACTGTGGGCGAAAAAACAAGAAAACTTTTGTCAAACATAATTGGTATGAAGTTTGTTTTATTCTGTGTTCAAAATTATTTTTGGTATTTTTGATAGTATTGCAACCAAACCAAACCATGAAAAGTTATTTTGGTGCCAATCTGGGGGCACGGTAGTGCCCCCGCCAAGTCGAGCGCGAAGCAAACACTGCCGTACCATCCTTTACTGGAACCATTTCGCCGCATTTTCAGGCCCCTATTTGAGAACCTCTGGATAAGACCAGAACGCAGAAATTTTCGTCATCCGGTAAGCTATAATCACACATTATTTGTCAAGGTCGCCAGAGCTCCCGAGGATGCGTTGTGAGGGAATTTGTTCCTTCAGCTGTCAACACGGCGAATCCTCAAACATATCAAGGGTCGGCAACGTCCATGTTACTCCTTTGGAGTTGCATGCGTAGGCTGCGGTTTCCGCTTACCATCAGGCGGGCCGTACGCTTGTTTGCCACCGTCGTTGCATAAAAAAAAAAACATACTTAAAATCCAAAATTTTAAGTCTGTACGTCATTTAGTTCCGAAGTTAAGCGAAAGCAAAGTTTCGCATTTATGACACTCACTCACTCATGATCATCAAAATAGAACTAGTACTTCCCATAAACTCAGAGAGCTGAAATTTGGTACAGAGTTAGGGTTTAATGGCCACATAAAGGGAAAACTATACCAATAAAATAAAATAAAAATAAAATAAAACTATAAAAAATTGCAATTTCAAATTTCAACCCAGTTTTCTAGATACACCAACTGTATACATTACTTTGTAATCCTATACAAATAAATACTACGAAAAGAAGTGAGATCCCATAAAAAACATTCCATGTAAAAAAGAGGCCAATACTCGAAACTCTTCCACCATAGAAAGTTGTGAGATATTTCGTATATACTAACATAATTATTGCTATTACTAACATAATTATGTGTCCTGTTACACGAAATAAATGATTTTTATTTATTTTATTTATATAGAGCCAAGTCTCAGGCATTCTTATTACTTAATCTTTATTTGCTTGCTAAATGAAATTTTGTTACTTGGCAATCACACAACTTAACTGTATTTATGGATTTTTGCATACTTACCTAAAATGATGTAGTATTGTGTGATTGCCAATGCCAAGTCACAAAATTTTATTTAGCAAGCAAATATAAAGATTAATAAGAATGCCTGAGACTGGGCTCTATGAAATATCTCACAACATTTTACGGTGGTAGAGTTTGGAGACTTGGCCTCTTTTTTACATGGAATGTTTTTTATGGGATTAGGTATACTGATTCCGTGCGTATGATGCTAACTATTAGCATTCATAATACTGGGTGTATCAAAAATGGGGTGTGAACCGAGCAAGGACATATTCGGTAGCGCATTGCGATTCCAAATATAGGTACATTTAATACATACAGACATACGTACCTACATATATATGTCGTAGGCATATTGTATATTCCGCCGTTTTACATAACATTAGGGTTCACAAAACAGCGCTGTTTTGTAAAACGGATACGCTAGAAAAACATAACCCTCCTCTCCTTCGGCAGTCGGGTACAAAACAGTTCGTCTAATAACATACGAGAGTAGGTCGAAACTATAAAGGGTCTATAATGATATCTATGAGGCTCAAAAATATTGCATTGTTATCCGATGAAGATATTTTAGACAGTGTAGGAATTAGGTATAGCAACGTTTTTACTATAAACATTGTTTCTGATACACCGTTTCAGAAGCAAAACGTAGATGTTTATAGAAACAATGTTTCCACCTATGTATACAGTCTGAGGAACAATATTTCAAATACACAAGCAATACACAACAATACAACAACAGAAACATCATCGCAATATTCCTAATAGGTGCTCGTATTTATTTTGCTTCCAACATATTTTTGTGGGATTTCCAAGTATTAGAAATGTCTTTCCACTCGCCTTCTTTTTATTAGGGTTCCGTAGTCGACTAGGAACCCTTAAGTGCAAGGCCTGAGTGGACGCCCCGCTCAGAGCGGGGCGTCGAGCGTCCATATAAATGGCATTTGTTTTATATGGACGCTGCACGCCCCGCTCTGAGCGGTCCACTCAGGCCTTGCACTTATAGTTTCGCTTTGTCTGTCCGTCCGTCCGCGGATAATCTCAGTAACCGTTAGCACTAGAAAGCTGAAATTTGGTACTAATTTGTATATCAATCACGCCGACAAAGTGGTAAAATAAAAAGTGTTTTTTTTTTATTAGGGTACCTCCCCTATACGTAACGTGGGGAGTGTTTTTTTTTTCATTTCAACCCTAACGTCTGATATATTGTTGGATAGGTATTTAAAAATGAATAGGGGTTTGCTAAAATCATTTTTTGATAATGTAAATATTTTCGGAGATAATCGCTCCAGAAGTAAAAAAAAATGTGTCCCCCCCTCTAACATTTGAACCATTACATAAGTTTTAAAAATATGAAAAAAATCTCAAAAGTAGAACTTTATAAAAACTGTAGGAAAATTATTTTGAACTTGATAGGTTGAATAGTTTTTGAAAAAAAATACAAAAACTACGAAACCCTACCACTGAGCGTGGCCCGACACGCTCTTGGCCGGTTTTTACTTTGCTCTTGTAATCTCTAATCTCCTACCCTAATATTCGTTTTGTTGCATATTACTATCTCAATTTAAAAACCGTATTATCATCGACCCACACGATTGTCATTAGTGCACAAACACTGACAGTAATCTGTTATGAAACGGACATTTTTAGCTTGCTCGCTAGCTCCGCCTATCCCCAGCACCAAATATCTAGGGCGAGCACAGAAATATGGCGATAAAAAATAGTTTACCGCAACAATTCATAGTGTTCCAGAACCACGTGGATTATGTTTCTGATGCTGTTTCTGAAATCTGAATCCATGTTTATAAACAAAATATTTTTTGCGAATACGAAGTTTCAGACAAGAATGGTACGTTTTGACGAACACATACTTGCGGCAATATTCTCTTCAGGGTCTTGTTGATCATGGTCGGTCATATAGAACACCGTAACCATAGTACATATTAGGAAAATAAACGTTACACCAATCTGAAACAAATGAAAAGTGTCCAACATAGTGCATCTCATTGTCAAATACACTATAATTAAGCCACAATGATCACCCTTGCGACCAATGGCGTCACTGAAAATCAGCGTCTCGAAGTGAACCACGGTTTGCTTCTAGTAGTCCAGGCAATGAACTGACAACTTGTATGGAAAAATGACAATTTTGGAAATAATTTATAATAGCTTATTTTTTATGTGTAACGGATATCAATTAAATAGTTACCCATCGACAAAATCCGACGAAATTTCAGACATCGAAAAAATGACAAGCTTCTGAAAAGTCAGTAAAAATATTAATAAATGTTTTTGTCTTTATTTTGGTTCATTTACATTTGCTCTATAATATTACAAAAAAAGATAATGCATGCTTCATTTAAATCTACATAATTACTTCCGGGTGGAAACTTTGTCGGATTCTTGACTAAATCATCTTAGAATAACATTTTCAAATGAAATCAACAAAAAAAACGCTATTATAAATTAATGTTTTTCAAAACCGTATTTTGCCTGGAGTATAGACATCAAAGCTGAGTGTCGACCTTTTTAGCACCTATCGCAATGTATCATTCTTTAATATCTGTGGGACTTTGAGATGCTAAATCAACGTTCTTCTTCAAATTGTGAGCAATGATAACCTTACCTAATGGTTAGGTTAGGTTAGGTCCAAGCCTCACAGTCATTTTACAATTTCACTGGGTTATAAACTAGAGATTTTTATAATTCAGTGCCTTCAGTGACAAATAAGGGTCTAACTTTAGTTATGATATGAGCTAGTTATTAGTGTTATATCAACGTCCTATGTGGGCTGATTTTTAGACTGTGAACAGTGTGAGTACTCATTATGCCTGTAACGCACATGGCCGGGTTTTCATTCTAAAATCATATCTAAGTATCTACCATCAGAAACTATGGGTATTCCCTCCCAAAACCCCATTTGGACGGTTACAATTTTTTTCAGCTTAATGTAACTCGCAACTTCAACTTACACAGCAATTTACTCGTAAAATTTGCATAACAGTAGGTACCTACGGACTCACAGCCGGACACTCGAAATCTGTTTGTTGACTGGTTTTTCTTATAAAACTTGTTCATATTATTTGCTTTTAAGCTTTTATTTTCTAAAGTATATTTTAACTTAAATTTATTTTACTGCATATTTACTATGGCCGCCTAGTAAGTACCTAATTTAATTATTTCGGAACGAAACTAGAAAATAAAAGAAACTTAACAAGAATAATAACAATTTAAATAGGTAAGTAACTATAATCAAAACGGAAGTTATAAAAAGAACACAAATAACTTTACTGCACAAATATTAAAAAAAGTTCAATTAGTGGACTTCTGGCATTCTCAACCAGTCAACCATTGGGCTTTGGGCTAAACGGAAACGTAAGTGGTAAAGAATTCTGAATACTGAGGCTCGAATGGAAACACAAAGCAATTCATTATGTAGTTTTTCTTATACTATGTAAAATTGGCATCTTGGTTCCTTGGAAATTGAGACATCGTGATAGGTAAAGCGAATTATGCTGTAATTGTGGTAGACTTACCGTGATCCAGGCGAACCGGTTTTGATTACCTTTCGAGGATTTTGGCTCCTCTGGTGAACACATTTCAATTTTGTACGTTTCACTATTAAAATATGTTTCTCCAAATATCCGAAGTTTTTCTTCTTTAATCCAAATAAAACTAAAATGACAAAAGAAGAGACATTTCGTTATTGAAGAAAGTTAGGTATTCATAAATATATTTAATAAATAAAATAAAATAGCCTTTTATTCTCGACCTTTACAGTAGAATAACTATAAAGTTATAATTATGTATCGGCGGTGTGGTCGGTTTGCCTCTCGGCATAGGCCTCCCCTAAAATCTTCCATTTTTTCCTATCGGTTGCAGTCCGTGTCCAAGTCGGTCCTGCAACTGCCTCTATATATATTTAATAAGGTGGTTTTAATTGCAATTGCTACCTTTCAATTCCATCATCAAATTCTTACTTTCATCAAACCTTCATTTCTTTTATCCATAATCACAAATCAAAAGATGCTGTTAACTTGTGGCGAAATAGAAGTGCTGAATTCATACATGTTGGGAAAATTAATAATTATATTCGTACTAACGCATTTCTTTCTTGAATGTGGAATTGTGTTGTTATCGGACTAAATAATCGGACTACGACTACTAATACTAGGGTATCATATTAACTAAGTATACGTAATAAATAATAATATTACCAAACTCACCACCGTTATATACACAATAGTTCAAAAAAAAGGGCACATTGAGTCTGATAACCTACGAATATTGCAATAAGCTGGCGCGTACCTTTCACAAAGGATCGCCCTTGCCCCTTGCGGTCCAAAGGGGAAATGCCGCCAGCGTCATGGGGTCCATGCCGAAGGCAGAACTTTTGGACCGACTATTTTTTTTGTAATTAGTTTTAATTTTTTCGTTTTATTATTTTTTATTTAGTATTCATTGAACAGTTAAGTTAAATTACAGCTTAAATCAATCTAAACATGCGAAGCGCTAAGCACAAATGATTGTGTCATGCACGGAGCCAGTGCTTGGTCCGCAGTCCTGGGTGTTTTCTGTATGGGCGATTGTGCACTACAATGAGTTTTACTGTCCGGCAGTCCGATTTTTTACCGGTCCGATATGGCACGCCATTTTAATGTATATATGTATTAGTTTGTACACTACAATGAATTTACCGTCCGACATTTGCATAGGGTCATTTCGCCGGTTAGCGACCACCTAATTTAATGTGCCGGTGGGCAACCACTTAAGCTGAGTTGGTGAACTGTAAGGATATTTTCTCGGTTTTTTAGTAGATTTCTATTCTAAAGCAACAAAAAAATGCATGTACAGTACAAGTAATTGTCTCAATAGTGTGTGTAGAATTGATGTTATCTTCAATAGAAAAAACCTTCTCCTTCAGGTGGTCGCTAACCGAAGGTGGTCGCGTAACCAGCGAAATGACCCTAGTTAGACTGAGTTTAATTAGTACTATCCCTTACCTTCAATCGTTTCTGCTTTTGATATAATAAATTAAATTGATTATAGAAATAACAGCACCACCAAAGACACCCACGCACACTTTTAATTCCGTCGCGACTACCTGATCAGTGCGAATCTCAAGGATAAACATTCATATAAGGTCACGTTTTGGCAGACGATTCGGGTGCCTACAAATTTAATATCAATGACTGAATTCCTATTATTTGACTGACACACATTAACTTGAATATTTTCTAAGGACGCTTAATATTTAATAGTTAAGTACTTTGATCATGAATGTTTATTTACATTATTGATACTTCTAATCTACAGCACACATGGGTCGTGAGTTTGTGAGTTGCCGGAACTTGTTGTACGGCACAACAAGTTCAGGCAACTCTGCAGTAAACAGGTACATCTTGTACCTGTTTACTGCAGAGGTAGTGGGATCAAATCTCGCTCGTGGCGATAATTTTTTTAAATTTTTCACTCTCTATGGAATTTGTTACCTACTTATACTCAGATCCAAAATTAGACTAAAGAACCCTCGGGAAACCATTCGAAAGCTTGTACATTTTTAATTCGGTATGCAATTTTTGAGTTATTTTGATGAAAAATCTTTCTAACGTAAAATGAAATCAAAGTTGCAACGTTGGTGAATGATGATGAATATAAGGAACAAAAGTTTTATATGTTTCATTTCGGTTAGGTACCGTGATAAAACTTTGTTTGCATCATTTAAAAATCTGTGTACCTAGCTGTTCTTGATACTTATAAATGGTGTACTGTAACTAAGCCGACTTTGTTTTATAAACCTATGTATGTATATAGATTTATACTTTAGCATAATGTAATTAATTGATTAGGGTTTCCTTTCGAGTTGCAGCATTTAGGATCCTGCGCACTTTTCTGTTTAGCCCAATGGTTAACTGGTAGAGAATGCCTAAAGGCGTTAAGTCCACCAATGCCACCTGCTCAAACCAGGTGTGTGCATCTTATTTTAGTTTTAGGTATTGCTTTTTAATTTAAATCCAATTGTCTTAGAGAGAACTGCTAATGAATTAGATGTTAATTTCCATCTGTATGTTTTCCAAATAAATAAATAAATTAATTAATCGTATTTATATTTTATTTCTGCAATAAAGTTAAAATAAGTAAATAAATGTGTAAGCATGGAACACAAATTGTTTTAGTAACAAGTGCGAGAACAAATACCATACAATAAATAAATAAATATTAGGGGACAATCTTACACAAATCGAACTAGCCCTATAGTAAGCATATAAAATTAAAGTGTAATAGCTACTCCCATGCATCTCCCGCCTTAGCGCAGTGCGGATTAAACATTAATTAAGTATGAATGTGTTATGAGCATATTTTATTTATATCAAATTATTGGTGGCACATGATTGACCCACCACATAGTTAAGTGCATTTTATTACCTGTTGAAGGTACTTTCATTTGACGTAATTTTTTTAAACGTATTTTGTGCCTCCTATCGAGTAGGTCAACTAGATAAGTACATGAGGCGGCGCAGCGACGCGACTGTTTTACGAGTACTTTTCATCAATTTTTTACCAATTTAACTATTTAGAATCAGCGGACCCACTTGAGAAACGGGTGTACGTATCTATTCACGCTAGTTCTATTACTAGTACGCCCAAAGAAGACCAAAGACTGCCAAATAGGGGAAATAATCCGTGTAAAAGCGTTTTTTTTCGATTTAGATGACATTAAGAATTTAATTTTTACGACAAGCCATAACTACTTAGAATTAAAATTAGAAATAATTACTGGGAAGAACAATTCCAACTAGTCTCATCAAGAGAACAGATAATAATAACTACTTAGTGGGAATAGAACGAGAAATGAGATAGAAAGGTCGCTGGATGACCTTCAATATAAAAGTTGTGAATTCTTGTCTAGACTTCGATTTATTTGCGTAGCTCAGTGGTCTGTACCGTACCTAAAGATTTTACAGATGAAAACATTTGAATTAGAATCCTTGCGGGTGGATATAACTCACAACTAATTATTGCATTGAAATTATTTTGAACACAAGGTATTTAACAGTAAATGTTTTTAAGCTGAAACGTCCGCTAACGAAATTTCAAATTTCGATCAACGTGAAAAATTAAAAAATAATTTAATGTAATAATTTAATCCTACTATAATATTATAAATACGAAAGTTTGGATGTTGAGATGTTTGGATGTTTGTTAATCAATGACGCTTAAACGGCTCAACCGATTTGGATGAAATTTTGCACGAAGATAGTTTATAGCATGGATTAAAATATAGAATAGTTTTTATCTCGAGTCCACGCAGACGAAGTCGCGGGCGGAAGCTTGTATTTTATAGTTTTTTTAATTTTTCAATTTTCCACTGATCGAAACAAGGAGGATATAGGTAACATAATTTTAACGTTTGTCTCCCCCTAACGTAAATCTAAATATAAATTAAATTGTTGTTTTAGGGGTGGTTACACTGGTTACGCTGGTTGGTCGTTTTTAAATTGCTGAGCCTGTGAATAAATCGGAAAATTATGCATATTATGTTTGCATGCAATGTTTGAATTTTTTGTAGAACATTTTAATACTATGTTTAAATTATTTGCTACATTTTCAGCTCCACCCTTCTTCTAAACCATTTATGGCCGGTTCCAATAATCAATCCACCGATAGTTTTCCTTACCAACAGTACAGTTACATTTTCTACGGGTAATCTGTAAAAATGTAACTGCCGGTAAGGAAAACTATCGGTGGATTGATTATTGGAACCGGCTATTATAGGTGTTTTCACGGTCCTTTGGAAATATAGATAATTCGCTTCTAAAATATCAATTTTTCAAAGTAAAAATTGATAAACTATGAATTTTTATTTGAGTTATTCCGAGCTCGTACAAACGAGACCATATTAGGTATATAAGGATGTTTGAGTATTCGAGGTTCGCATTGATCGCGTTATCGCGGCAGGATTAAAAGTGTTGTTCGTGGGTGTGACTTCATCGAACTAATATTACCTATCAATTTTCCAGTACCAGTTCTAAATATGAGGTTTACATTTAAGCAGTACATTTGAATAATTTCACGCAATTACCTCATACCATATTGAATATAGTACTTGTATCAATTTATTTTACTAATAAGTAGTGATTGAATTGAAAACTTACCCAATTTGCTATTATTTTGGCCGTTTCGCCGCATGAACGCAGTAAAGTTAACAGTCTTAACATTACACTTCTGCGGTCCTTAAACTGGGATTAAAAAGGAAAAATAGTGATATAAGTATTTGTCGAAATATAATTCATTAAATTTGCGAAACCTCTTAGACATGTGTTCACCAGAGAAGCAAGATAGGAGGCACTGCTCCCCTTGCATCTATCTCACGGTAAGTTACCATTTTACAAGCTTTACTTTATTTACTTTCTCCTGTATTGGTATCTGGATGAATATCAGGTTTCATTTTCGATTTTGTAATTTCTATGGCGCAATTTTTATTAAACATATTCTTAAAATTAAATAACATGGTTTAGGGCTTTGATTTGAGTTTTAAATATCGAATAGGCGCACATAGATTTAAGAAAATGCGACGCATAAATTATGTTATTTTTAGTAAAACTGGATACCTTGACTAGGCTCATGAGGTAACCGCCACGTGGGATGTTTGCCGGCAGCACCCTAGGTTAGGTTTTTATCATGATTTTATTTTGTATGTATAGTTTTATATTTTACTTTTTTATATATTTATTGTAAAAACCTAGCCTAAGACCAAATATAAATAAAGAGAATAAGTAATAATAAAATTATTTATTTCGGAATAAATCCATAGCTAGTTAGTGAAGGCTTATTAACTAGGGTAGTTAGTGTTCAAATTGGGCCACACTTTTTTTTCTATGATACCCTTTGTGACTTCAGCCGAGAAAGGAAGGACCGGCTCTCGGCAATCATGAAACTTACCATGCATTGTTTTTGTTCATTCGGTCGAGTGTTTACTAAATAAAATAAGGTTGGTTGGTTTGATCCAAGTTATGCATAATATATCCGTGATGAGATCATAATCACAAAATTTTACCAATATATTTTCGGCTGTGGGTACCTATTGTCGAATCCGAATGGGTGCGAGTAGAGTCGCAAAAGTTAAAAGCTAGCCAAAAACGGTTAATATTCAAGTAACATTCAATGGTTATATATATCCTCTCATCTGTCGGAGCCCCGGATGGCTTCGCTTTTTCCAACCGTTATCTGTGGCGCGCCAAATTTTGGCGTCTAAACTGGGCTTGTATTTGTGGCGGATATACAGCGAATCTAGCATTTGTCTTGCTTTGACCCATTGAAACGTACACTACAGCCAATGAAGCAAGACATCTAGCAAGCGGGAATTTGAACGATGGCCGTTGAAAAAATGACGCAATATTGTTAGTCGAAAACTGCCGCCGTTGGGGGCAGGCGGTGTTTGTATAATAATAATAATAAAAAAAAACTGGTTTTAAGTGTGGTGCAACCAATACCCTAAATATACCTATGGTTAACATCCTACCTAAACATGATCCGAATTTGCCTGCAAGATATTTTACGCTTTTCTTTGGTTTCCATACTAATGAAGGCAATTCTTGTGTTTAATATGTATCTAACATTTATTTTTAATTAATATAATAGATAAATAAACCCCCAAAAGTAAGAAATAGATCGAAATACGTAACGAGAACGATGAGACCCGATTCTGGGGAGCCACCGACAAGGGAACGCCATTATAGGGCTCGCCACTACGACACCATTTTGTTACAAATGAGTAACAGCATAACATGGATACGCCATGGGCACTTTTTTGGATTCGCTTGTTTGCATAATTTTAACAAAACAAGAATTTTAACAGTTCAAGCATATTCCCCTACATACGTAACCTAACATACAAATTAATAATTTCAACCTGGAAAGTCCGATGTATGGGTCTGAAGTGCGGGTATATCCACACTAATCAAACATTTTTTTTTTTAAAGTGGTACATTTTTGTGCTGTTTTTAGATTGATATTTTACGTGTTTTTCATTTAAAGTGATGTTAATATTGTGCTTCTAATTTATAGTTCATTTAATGAAAATATTGAAAAAAAGAAAAAATCTTATACAAAGCTTACGGTTGTTGAGATATCTTTACTAGTGTGCATGCAGTCATTTTGCATGAATAAAATACACAGTGTTTATTCAATTCCTTCATCATATCTATTACACATTATGATGAAAATGATTTGTTTACACATAGGTTAGGACCTTAAAATGCTGGTAGTTCATGAAGTAAATACATATACTTTTACATAAGTTCAAAATAATTATGTAAATCAACGGCTGTTTCAGCAACTTTTGAGTGACAGCACCAGTTTGGTAGAAAACTCGAAGCAGTTTATTTTAAAATATTTACTCATGACCCCCGCATGTTTTGATTTCTTTATATGTATGTTACACCAAGCTTGAAAATAAACACATAAAATAAGGCAGCAGACGGATTTTTCTAAATCAAAAATCAATAAATGTGGTCTACATTGTGTCACCCTAGTATTGAAGCCAGCCATACAGTCGTAACAAGAGTAGTATTGTAAAGATGACGCACCATATAGTTAGATCCTTTATTAGACATTTGTTTTTATTAAAAATCCTGGCTTTATTTCCTTAAACAGCCGCAGAAAATAACATTTTAGCAAAGTACTCGACACTAGAATGCTTGTCTGTGGAGGCACCAAAATCGGGTTCCACAGATGCCGATAAGTGGCCATATTTATCATCCACAGATGTGAGGATATATATAAACATATATATCTACCTAGATTATTTCATTTGCTTTTTAATGCCTGTAATTTTTTGAAAACATGACTTGATATTTTTCTCTGTTTTTTTTATACACATCTAGGCAAGTATTATGATTTATCCTGTCACCCGTTTCCGGCCAGACTTTTGGGACATCCTGTCCCTATCCCTTGAATGGTCTGCCTTTTTACGTTTTTTATATACATATATTAGCTGTTGCCCGTGACTTTGTCCGCGTAGAACTTAAGAGAAATGATTTCTATTAAATTATTTTAGGCGAAAGTTATTAATTATCACTGTCCCGAACCAACATCTACCATCTTAAGGGATGATTTCCGAGATAAAAAAATCTTATATCCTTCCAAGGGTCTCAAATTATCTCTATGCCAATGTTCATCTAATTCCGTTCTGGGTTTAAGCGTAAAAGGTTTAAAATTGCTAAATCTAAAGTGGAATGTCGTTTTTAACATATATAAATATTTGAGTATCATCAACAGATGCCTTTTTTTTTATAATGTATTCAATTATTTTTTTATGTCTACTACTATGTTACATTACTAGATTTTTTTGCCTAAATCTATGTTAGTCGAGGCTGCCAAAAGAAGAAGAACTTTTCAACTTCATCCCCAGTTCCGATTTAACGGTGTTAGATAATAAATTATTTTGATTAGCCAAAATAATCTTCTTAAATTAACAAAATGATCCGCAGTTTTTATCTAACATTACCTTATTTTCAGTTCTGTGAGCATCGCAGTTCTAACCTAAACTAACATAAGCTGTTCGGTTCTGTATAAGGATCGCAGCTCTAACTTAACCTAAGTACTTTTCTGCTAGCAGTTGAATTATATATTTTAACTAATTAATGGCTTACGAAATAGTATACGTTTCACCAAAGAATTCCCTTACTTCAAAAATTAGTTTTTCGCCAATACATACTTTCAAAACGTCCTTAGAGAATGAATTAAAAAAACACCGAATTTACAGTATCATTACTTTAAAATTGTCTTGTTCTCCGCTTCTCCGTACAAACTTCCAACCCCTCTAGCCCCTTTAGGGATGGAATGTTTTAACCCCCTTATGAAATCAATTTAAAAAACGCGGTATATAGTTTTCTAGACTTCAGACAACCAGTCTAAAAAAGAAGTTACAAACCTCTTACTTTAAAAATGTCTTGCTCTCCATAAAAACTTTGAACCCCCTTTCAACCCTCTTAGGAGATGAATTTTGAATACCGCTGAAATCGCAGACTAAGACCGAAGTTTCAAATCTCTTACCTTAAGTTTTGACCCCCTTTTATCCTCTTTGAAGTATGTATTTCGAAAAACGCTATTATAATACGTTTTCTAACCTTTAAACAAACAGTCTTAATCAGAAGTAACAAATCTCTTACCTACTTTAAAAATATGTTGCTCTTCTTATAAGCTTTGAACCCAATTTCAACTCCCTTAGGGGATGAATTTCAAAAAACGTTGAAATATATTATCTTATTTTTGAACAAAGACTTAAAACCGAAGTTACAAATCTCTTACTTTAAAAATGTCTTGCTCTCGATACCAACTTCGAATTCCCTTTTCAACCCTCTTAGGGGATGAATTTTAAAAAACGCTGTAATCAGTAGTGTATTTTCAACTCTCTTACCTCTAAAATGTCTTGCTCTCCACACAAATTTTGAACCCCCTTTTAACTTCCTTAAGACGCTGTCAACACCAAAATGCCCTTGAGCATTTGGGATAGCGCGCACACTGATTGAGATTATTTGTGAAATGTGACTCGTTAGCGATTTAGGTATGAATATGTTGACTTCATGTTTTTAATTGCAGACCCATACGTCAAAAAAATAAAGACATAGAACCGTTTAAGATGATTTTAAGACCTGCAATTATTTTCTATCGAGCCGATTTCATCCAATTATGTATCGAGCCCGTGCACGGTCTTTGAAATATGGTGAATATTAACATATATGTATTTTATTTGATGTGCTAGAACAAATAGTTTTTCTCAAAAACCTGCTTAAAAACATCATTTTCAACAAAATTAGGTCTTGTCAGCCTCTTAAAGGATGAATTTCAAAAAACGCTGAAATAAGTTTTCTAGTCTTAGCAAACCGTCTACGACCGAATGTACATATCTCTCACTTTAAAAATATCTTGCTGTCCATATAAACTTTCAGCCCCCTTTTTAACCCTCTTAGGGGATGAATAAAAAAAAACGCTGAAATTAGTATTGTAGTATTTTAATAAACAGTCTAAAACCGAAGTTACAAATATCTTACTTTAAAAATTTCTTGCTCCCCATACAAACTTTGAACCCCCTTTTAAACCCTTTAGGGGATGAATCTCAAAACTCACCGAGATCAGTTTTGTAGCCTTTAAACCTAGCATACTCAGACCGAACTTACAAATCTCTTACTTTAAAATGTCCTTGCTCTCCATACAAACTTTGCAGCCGTTTTTAACCCCCTTTTTGTTCTTTGTTTTTTTAATCACCTTTGGAAAACCCTTGGTTTTAGGTGTTTATATTAATGTAATGCATTTTTGTCCACGTTACTTCCGAAATTTTGGAAAAGTTTTTATTTTGCTATTTAATGAAAGTGTCAATTTGAGTAAGTATTATATGAATGTAAAATGTAAATAAATATAAAAAATGTTGAGCTTGAACTTAAAAAAAATATCTTGAATACAAAAGTACACAGCCGTTAACAAATATTTTGTCGGAGTTTTTAGGCGCCATGCCATAAATTATTGAAATAGGATCATTTGATCGGCAATATCATGTTTGAAGGAAATCAGTGTTTACATTTTTATTTATTTAAACGGCTAATAAATTAAAATTAAAAAACATGATGTCCGCGCTTCCGAGCACGCACTTCCATCTCGCTCACGCTTATGCTCAGTGAGAGGGAGAAGACCATGAACCTACGGCGCCTTAAACAAGTGGAATAGCACAGCTGGCACTTTTGACTACTTTGCTTCGGAAGTAATACTATTCTATTTCCTTTAGCACAAGGCTCATTCCTGAGAATTTGGTTAGACAAAGCACTGTGGGTCGAACAATTTATAGTCTATCTTAGCCGTTAACATAATGTTTTTAGGGTAAAACGGGACCCTATTACTAAGACTCCGATGTCCGTCTATCCGTCTGTCACCAGGCTGTATCTCATAAACCATGACAGTTACACAATTGAAATGTTCGCAAATGATGTATTTCTGCTCTATTTTATAGTACTTTTCCAAATTCTCATGAGATTCCAGCGATAGGCATTTTACTAGACGAACCTTGCTACAGTTGCTACAGCTACCACACACATCCGTTATTTTTTTCCTGAATAAAGTTCATTAATTTGTTTAAATCAAAAGATGAAACAAATATCGTAAAAATAATAAGTGTGTGAGAATATATCGACCGGTATCTATAAAGATGTATATAATAATAAAATAAATTAATCGAAAGATATTTAAATCTACCGCTACCGGTATGTAAGTGATTAACTAAAAGTATCTCTAATTGTACCTAGGTAGATGTGTAGAGATATTTTGCGTTTCTCACAATTCCGAGTAGATTTTTTTTTATTTTAAGTTGAAATTTTCTTTTTTGTTATTAGTAATTTCGTTCTTCGTTTTTTATAGAAACGTTGAGCCCCGAACCTGTTGCCGCACCTAACATAATAATTACCGATTTTTTTTTTTTTTTTGTGTTGAGATTGTTTTTTGTTTTTTACAATAAATTTTCTTTTATTTTATTTATTTATTTAAAATCTATTCCTACTATAAACGCGCGGTTAAAGCGACGGCGCGATACTTTGCCATGCAGTTTAAAGCAGATTAACACCTGCTATAAACACGGGGCTTCATGATCAGACCTCGGACAGGGTGAGCTGTTTTAAGAGTTTGCATAATATGGACATACCTACGTAGTCATTCAATGGCAGATGTGATGTAATTGAATAACGAATTAAATTATTCTATTTAGATCTTTACATAACTAGCAAAACAAATTAATTGTATAGCAAGTAAGTAGTCCTATGGGCATTGAGATCGTCAGACGCAATGTCGATAAGAGTAGCGAAAAGAATTATACAAACTGAAAATTTACGAAATGATCTAAAATATATTGTTGAGAATTTCCATATAATTGAATATGCCTTAAAAAAATTACAGGAATCTAAAATATCCGTCGTAGATACATTTTTAACGTTGGACCAAGTGAGAGCTGTTATAAGCTGGTCTTCGTCTGCTTCTGTCAGTCAGAAATTAGAAGACGTCATAGCTAGAAACCCAGACTTAGATCTGTTTAGGGACTATGCTGAAAAAATTTCGGAAGGAACAGATGTGGACGGTATTTTAATGTACAACTTCACTCCGCTCACTTCAGTGGAAGTAGAAAGGTCTTTTTCCATCTATAAGTGGATATTAAACTCAAGAAGAAGTGCGTTGAAAATTGAAAATCTAGAAAAAATTATAGTTCTTTATTACAATAACCAATAACAAAGAAAAATTTGAATAAATAAATAATACTTACTCGTTTTGTACATAATGCACTGTCATTTTTGTTTAATTATTATTCATGAATTCTTTTTAATATTTCATCTTGAGGCATATCTATATTAACATCTACACTTGACATTAATGACGTAAAAATGGCTCACTCTGTCCGAGGTCTGTTCATGATACAACATTCTTAACCTCACAAGTTATCGACGGGGGTTGATTGGTCACGAAAATCTGTTGTTAGCTCGCGGGCTATCAATAAGGAGACGGTCCTGCCGATATCGTACGTGTAGCGCCTCCTATGGAAGGGTGTCAATAAGTAATAGGAACTAAAATCTTGTATGTATGTATGTATGTATGTATGTATATAAGCACTTTATTGTACACAACAACAGGGTAAAGAATATAGGTACTTGTTTGTTTCAGATTGGTGGAACCTTGCTTGCCATAATATCTATGGTAACATATATGTACCTTAAGGTTGGCGTTAGCGAAGGTGGTATTAAGACTGGACATGTATTCACAAATCGTGAGTAATAAAACGTTACAAAATTATTTTGGATGGCATAACTTGTAATGAGTAACGTGCTAATCGTATAAGTAATATCCAAATGAGAGACTGCCCAGGATAGGGACACCTGGAAGAGAAGAACAAGTTCAATTAAAATAATTTTCGTCTTTTTTAAAAGACTACGAGTTTCCAGCGCTCGCAGTGGAGACACAGAGGCGTCTCTAGCCCATGTCGCGCCCGGGTGCAATCATTACCATAGCGCCCTCTAGCACCCCCCCTAGCGCCCGAGGCGAGGCGAGTGGCGCCCTGTTTGTGGCGCTCGGCGCCCCCTTGCACCGTGCGCCTGGGTGCAACGCACCCCCTGTACTATAGGTAAAGCCGCCCCTGGAGACACTTGGACCCTGGTTGGCTGACATGAAGGCATTTATCAGGGCTCTGTGGTCGCGGCTGGTGGAAACTCAGGGGACCCCAGTGCTGGCGGTTACCTCGCGCAGAAAATCTCTCTGGCCATACAAAGAGGTAACGCGGTCAGCGTATTGGGTACCCTGCCGCTTGGATGGTGTTTTCTCTTTATAGTTGGGTCTTAGTACCTACTACTTGTTGTTGGGTACTTTCTTTATTTGTTCGTTTTGTTATTTCAATATTATTTTTGTATTTCATTACTTAATTCTTTGCAATACACATGAAGTTAATGTGTCTGTTAGACCAAACGGAGACATGCATGGTCTGATAAAACAGTGGTAAGGACGACTGACAAAAGTTACCCTGCCTCGGCAGCTTTGGCGAGCGACCAGAAGGCGCGACTTCCGGAGGGGTAGCCTGCCAGTAGCTTCTCACCAATGCTGCCGACGAAATCTGATTTTGCTCTGGCAGTTGTTCTTGTACTGGACCTCAAGACAGCGTTCAATTTGCGTTTCACCACAGATACGTTACGGTCCTTATTGGTTTCGGCCTTGGTCCAAGCCCCGTATGCAGCTTGCTTAAGGTTCCTAGCTTCTTTACAGGGCCGGTTAAACCAAGGTCGTTTTTTTGCTCCTGCAGCTACTAGCGAGTTGGGAGTAAAGCATTCCATACCCGCTAGGATTGTCTCAGCGACTTCGGCTGCACAGGAGTTAGGATCATCTGAGACGAACGTCGATTTTCGATTTTCGGGGTAGCGCCGCTGGATTCATGCAGTACTGATCCCTAGATACTTGAATTTGGCACTTTTCGTGGCAAATTCATTCCCTATCTTGATAGGATCGGGATCCGTTCCTACCTACTTCCGCAGGCCATGTATTCGGTCTTAGCGACACTCAGTTTTAGTTAGACCGCCTTTCTCTCTAGCGAACCCTTCCATTGGTTCACCTTTAGCTCTGATGCCCGTTTCTTCTCTGTAAGCCACGCCGGCAGATCTTGTATTTTCGCCTTGACCACATGAAGCACCACACTAAACAGAAAAGGCTCAGGGCTGAGCCTTGATGCACGCCAACTGTAATAGGGATCTTATAGGGTTAGTTTACCTGTCATCGATCGTGTAGACCTCTAAAATACCGTTTTGGAATTCTTCAGACTGTACCTACTTACAGTAAGCCCCTTTTTTCACCTTGTATTCTCGACCAATATCGCGCGACTTGTTTCCTTATTTTTATTACTAAGTAATTGTAGCGAGTCAGTTATTTAAACAATTATACATTATAGGTACAACTGTTTAAACATTTATAAGCATAATATGTGTAACAACAGTTAAAATTACTGTTTAAGCAGTTAAGTATGAAATTACTTACCGTCTATAAACAGTTAAACTAAAACAGTAAGTTTAACTGTGTGAACTGTCACTGTTTTAAAACAGTAACACTAACTAGTTTAAACAGAAGGCCCTATTTTAACCTCGCAAAGCCTTTAATTTTAAGGCAGCGTGCACCCTACGTTCTGATCAACATGTCAGCTAACTCAGTGCTACCTTTGCCGATTCGCAAGTGACAGTGGACGGAGAGGTTAAGCGACTCAGCCGACCATAGTTTGTTTAACCATCCTTTTTGTTTTTTGCCTACAGGTCTTTCACGGCAAGGCTCGGACATTTTCCTAGCCCCTCCACCTCCCAAATCAAAGAGAACTTGCAAAGAGGACACTTGCGGCACTGACGCTCAATGTCATGAGGGAAATTGTGCGTGTCCGCCCAAGTACACGGGGGACCCAACCGTTAAGTGCGAAAAGCTCGAGTGTGTTGGTGAGTGATGTCAAATATACAATAGTTATTTACGATACAAGTGCCGAAAATAGGAAATTCGCAACGAGTGGGGATAAATTAAAACACGACCGAAGGGAGTGTTTTAAATCGACACGAGTTACGAATTACCTATTCGCACGTGTATCGTACAATGTTTTACTGTACATATGGATCTCTTTAAAGTTTCGACATATGCACGAAAAGTGCTCTTTTCCGCACTAGTGCGGGAAAGTAGCACCATAATTATGTACTGTAAATAAACTAACGCTCTATTAGATCTTCCTTCTTTATCTAAGTTATTGTACGTGCCCCTGCACCTGTAGAAATTAAAAAGCTTTGTAATATTTTACCTTTGAATGCCTCGGAAAAACACTTATTTTGGATCACTGTGCAAAGCAGCTCGATTTCATCACTAACGTAATTTTTTTCATAATGCTATAGCCGCGTCCGCTTTGCTAACATAATGTTTTCGACAAAATTAATCAAACATGTTACCTATCCGTCAGTTCCGGCAAATAAATATCCCAGATATGACATTCCAAATTTAATCGAATTCGTTCGAGCCGTTTTCGAGAACGTGATTACAAATACATATATATATATATATATCTGGGGGCACGGCAGGGCAGCCAAGTCGAGCAAAAAAAAGACGCACGGCCGTAGCACCCTTTTCTCGAAGCCATTCAGGCCATTTGTGCTAGCTAATATGGCTTAGATATATTCTTCATAAAAATCAATTTAAACTTTTGGTTTAAAAACTATTGCCCGTCAAAGTTCCTTAGTTTTGTCACTGACAAATTACCGATCATCATAATTCTAAGGTACTTCCTAGCAGACCCAAAAGCTCCAAATTTTAGGCTCTAAATTCATAATAAACCTAAAAATATTGCTATTTCAGTCACGTTTCAAAATATATCAACTGCATAAGTAAGTTTTTAGTCCTGTACAAATACATGCGATAAAGTACAACACAAATACAGATTAAAAGATTAAGAATAGATCAATAGGAATGCCTGACTTGGCTCTACGAAATATCTCACAACTTTTTACGGTGGAAGTTTCGAGACTTGGCCTATTTTTTAAATGTAATGTTTTTTTTATGGGATTAAATATTACTCGTTTAATAGTATAGGACCTAGACGGTAACCTATCGAAATTTCGAAAAACACTTGCCCGATTTTCACTTGTCCGAGAACGGTGAACCGAATTCTTATAATCCATATACTTTGTTTACCATACTTTTGAAATGTCGCTGGTTTGTTTTCCCACATTATCGTTTTACCGAAACTCAATAATATAATCAGAAGAACGATTGCCAGCTTTATTATTTGACAACCGATTTGTTAACCACCTTTTCATAATTCCGATGCTACGTAAAATCTAAATCTCATTTTCCCTTATATCATTTTACCGCCACGATTAAAAAACATTCAGATATGCTAAAAACCCTACAGAAGTGCACTTTAAAATCGCGATGCGAAAATAAACTTTTGCTAATAAGTAGGTTAGGTTAGATTTAAAACTGTGACATTATAAACAATTGATAGAAAAGGGGGCTTAGATTAGGTCAAAATATTTAAGCAACTAGAGTGCTGCACGAGTTCTTAAAAAGCCCAAAAAAGGAGGCAGTAAAAAACAACAGATGATCGTAACAATGGTATTATTTGTAGGTTAGGTTAGGGTTAGCTTGTGTCCCTTAGAGCGGAAATAGGCACCCGGCGAAGCGGGGTGACGTCGACACGCTGGCGGTTAGGTTAGGTTACATGCTACAATTTCGATCTTTTGATATAGCGGGATAATAATATTTCTGATACTAATACGATAAAATCTGATAAAATACTTTTCGGTACTAAAAACTAGTTGACAAATGATCCTTCGGAATTTTAATAAGTGTCTATTCGAATCATAAGCGAAATAAAATTGCAACGAACTGAGAATTGGGAAAATAATAATATGGGAAATGTAATTACGGGCAAACAAAAATTCGGCCAACTAATAAAAAGGGAAACGTTTTCGGAATTTTAATATTCGGAATTACGATTTTCGAGCTTATGATAGGTAACCGACCTAGACATGTTGAATTTATATTGTGATCGTTATAAAACGACATCATTTTGGGGTACCTAGGTAGGATTATCAATATTATCCTAATATTCAATTATATTATTAAAGTATACGTAAGCTGTAAAAATTGCTTAATGGGTTAATTTTAATATTCTTACTTCTCTTGGCGAATTTTCATTTTTTTGTGTTTTGACGCATAGAGACCGTATACATCTCTTAAGATCATAAAAATAATATCATTCATTATATCTGGACGCTCAGACACCTTAACCATCTCTGGGATAAACTTCTTGTTAATATTCTGATAGAGACCTTTGTATCTAATGTAATGGATACTATACTTATTTTGTAATTTTGTTTTTATTTAAATGATTATTAAAATAGAAAAGAATAATCTTACAACTTCCAACAATATTTTTTTTAATTGATTGTCTTAGGTGATGAAGACTGCGAAGAAATACAAGCTTGCAGCAGTGACTACGAATGCGTAAACCCGTGTCAAGCTGAGAATACCTGTGGGCTGAACGCTACTTGCGACGTAAGTGCCATGCATAGATACCAATTGGTTTTTGAGAGTTCCTCAAAGAGTTGTGGCTAATTTAAATCGATTGTAATATCCATTATGATTGATAATGGATGAGAATTGTATTATAATTATGGGATACCGATAAATTAGCAACAAACATTTGGAGGATGTTTGTTGGTATTATATTTTATCAGTGAGATTATCGAGTTCTACGCATACGAAGTCACGAGCAATAGCTTATAACAATATTTTGTAAACGAGAATATTATGTTCGATTGTTCCTTTTGTCCATTTTGAGAGCAAGAATTAATATACGCACATTGTTGCGAACAAAGTTTTGGCCCCTGCTCAAAATGGGTGTAGGTAGAGTTGGTCTATTCCCACTAGTTCTAATATCTGTTATATTGATGGAACTACATAGTTGGAACATTAAAATTCCAACAAGATCCATCGAAAGAACAGATAATATACCTAGTGGCAATAGATAGACCGTAAGGTTGGACTAAGGACCATTTGCCAACGAGTCCGTCGGAACAAAGGGGCTCTCGGCCGCCTGGATTGACTGAGCCTCATTCACGGCTGAGGAGGATCTTGGAGCTGTATGCAGTTGATCAGAGGCGTCTCTAGCCCATGTAGCGCCGTGTGCATACATTACTCTAGCGCCCCTTAGTAAGCGCGCGGTCAAAATGGAATGGTTACAAAGTATACGGCGCGGCGCCACCTAGGACCGCTGCACCCGTGTGCGACGACACCCTGCACCATATGTAAAGATGCCTCTGCAGTTGATGAAGCTTTAAGATCCTTCTTACCCGCGTTGAAACTATACGACATATCATTTAAAATTAAATTAATTTACATAAGTAAATCAAAAATTGTACTCACCTTTTAGACATAACCAAGTAGTATCTTCTTCTTCGTCGTTTCACTCTTGACAGACTGGTCGTGGTCATCATTTCAGGTGTTGGTAGCAAGCTTCACAACACGCCGCCATTCCTCTCTTACAGTCGCCTTCCTTATGCTTGCGTGTAGTGATGCATCTACTGCAGCTAATATCTGGTCTGTTCATCTCACTGGTGACCTGCCTCGCGGTCTGGTGCCCTCGACCTTGCCCTGGATCACGAGTCGGTCGATCGCTACGTCGCCTCTACGACATACATAAGTAGTATACTCTCCCTATAATTGATTCTCATTCATTGTAGTGCAACGAAAATGTTGCGTTTCTTTTTTCTTTTGACGATCATGCTTAACTTCGCCTACCGTCGTCGGACCACAAACTATAAGTTGTTGAAACGATTGTGTTCGTATCTTAAACGATTGTATTACCTACATTTAATCAGTAATTTATGTAACAGGTTTTCAGACACACCGCGGTGTGTTCTTGCCCTGCTGGATTCAACGGCAATCCTTTCAAGGAGTGCAAAGTGGCTGACCATAAAAAAATTGTATCAGGTAAGGTATAGGTAACCAAAAATTGGAAGTAATACAGTAAATTATTGATTATAATCTAGAGACATAAAATCCACTATAATAGGCCAAATATAATAGGCTCCAAGGGCCTACCTAATTACTAGGTACTTATATCTACTACCTACCCACGGAAACCTCGCAGGCATATTTTTAAATACATCGTTTCAAATTGTAAGTTATCCATAGTATCTGTACCTACATTTTGTAAGGTGAGCTTTTAGCATGCTCGACTTAAGTAACTGATAATAGTAGATTATACACTAAGGGGATAAAGCACTGTTTTATGTCACGGGAGCGAATTGAATCCCGAACGTAACGAAGGACTCATAATTTAACTCCTGAGCGTAGCGAGGGAGTTATAAGTTAATTCCTGAGCGAAGCGAGGGAATTAAGACTGAGTCCTGAGTGCAGTGAGGGGTTCAACCGCCCAAGACTAAAACAGTCTTATCCCCGAGGTGTATACTCTACTTTTCACACCTTATGCGAGACAAAAAAACAGGCTCAGTAGATAAATAATATCAAAATCAAAATCAAAATAAAAAAAATCAAAATCAAAATCGTTGTAGGCTTTTAGGTATTTTTCCTTTGACTTCTCTGGCAGCAGATTGTTGACAATGCCTATGGCATCTAATTTGATAAACTCAGGAGCCAAACACTTTCATCACTCGACATTATCTATATTATTTTTGAAATTAAATCTTCTATAGGCACCTACAAGAACTCGATTTGTTCGTCACGCGTGAACAAATGAAGGCGCGCGACGTTCCAAATTCGAAAGCACAAGCCGTGGTCCTAGATTCGAAATTCGAATTTCGAACGCCGCGCTCCTCCGGACCGGGGTTCACACGGAGGCAAACTTCATTTATTTTGTCAAATCAAGTAGGCCATGGCCTAGGACAAATTGTGTTTAGCAAAATTAAACTTTATGCATATAGTAATAAGAATTATGAAAAGTGAAATCATATTATTAACCAGCGGGTTATAATGAAATTCAGTACAACATTATAACCCGGCTAATACCAAGGGATTTAATGTCTTGCTTTCGGTAGGGTTTACATGACCTATAATTCGGCATTGTCGAGCATGTGGTTTGAAAATGTTATTGATACATTATTGACTGATAAGGGTCATCATGAAAAGAAATAGTAGTACCTATATAGGAGTAGGTAAGTAGGAAAATGGTCCGTTCAGAAAAAGCATAGAATGGGTTACATTAAACTCATGATCATGATAAACATTGCGGATTTATTTTTTTCAGGAACTCCTTGTGACCCGTCACCTTGTGGACCTAACTCAATATGCAGAATTTTGCTGAACACAGCAGTTTGTAGCTGCCTACCTTTATATAAGGTGAGGAGCGATTACCATGTGGCGTGTACCATTGGTACAAACAAAGATCAAACCACAATGACAAATTAAAACGAGTAGGTACCTACACTGGCGGATTAGCGTAGCGTATCGAATATATAGCTCGCGAGCTAGGAGCATTTTGTTGTCAGTCACTTCCCCCCGGGCGATAACATGTGAGAAGGTTCAGAATGTTGTGTCATGAAGGCCCGTGCACGTCAGCGGCGCTACCACGAACTTCGAAAGTCGAAGTTCGTAATACATGCATCCCTGTCACTCGATTAAGGGAGTGCGATAGAGATGGAAATACCCGAAATTCGACTTTCGAAGTTCGTGGTAGCGCCGCAGCTGCGGATCCGTCTGAGGGTTAACCAGCATCAGCCTCCAAAACACGTAAAAAAAATTGCTGTCTCCCCCCCCCCGATTCATTTTATCACATAGTTAATCAAGTCTTGAAAATAAAATGTCCCAATTGTTCCCAATGCAACTGCGTACTGCGTCTGACCCGTTCTCAAACATGCGATTGTTAGTGCTAGGTTTTCGAAACGCACCGATGCATTTCTAGGGATTGTGGCCGAGGAAGGCGGCTACCTACTTTACCTGCAGTATCTTAGTTGAAGCAACTTCGTTATGTTCCCTGTTTTTTTTATGAAAAAACTATATCTTTGCCACTCAAATGTTATTTGCTCAATATTTTGTGCACCAGTCCTCGCCACCAAACTGCCAACCTGAGTGCGAATCGGACAATGATTGTGGCTCTCAGCACGCGTGCCGCAACTTCAAGTGCGTCACTCCGTGCATTGACTGCGGTGAGAACGCGCACTGCAACACGTCGGATCACCGCGCTGTCTGCAATTGTCCTACGGTAAGAGTTATTGGATCCAAAAACTAAAAAAAAACCCGGTTTCAGAAAACCAAAGCGTCGTTTTTTGATTGGAAGACAATAGACATTCGCATATACGGCTCCCGAAGATTTTGACACAGGCCAAATCTGTAAATACATATTTAAGAACCGAAATTGAAAATACACTCGCGGTCAAAGAAACCGGGTCAGTACGAAAATCTGTAATATCTCCTAAAATAATAAAGCTAGGGACATGAATTAAACTGCATATTGTAGATAATTTTATACTGAATTAAATAACATCAAATGGTGGAATCGTAATTCTTTTGTTTAATAAAATTACATAGGAAACAAAAAATCAACCAATTTTACGTACAAAAATAAGCAGTAGGTACTTCACATACAACACAAAAAATAAAAATTAATACTTCGTATTGCCTCCTCGGGCTCTTCTTACAGCTTCTAGACGATTCGGCATGCTGTTTATTAAGTTCTTTATGCGTTCTTGCGGGATATTGTCCCATTCTTCCACTAACGCCTGTTTCAGGTCTCTAAGTGTGGGCGGGGTTTCGAGCTCTTACACGCCTCCCAAGCTCGTCCTATACATGCTCAATCGGATTTAAGTCCGGACTCCTCGAGGGCCAGTTCATACAGTTGATACCAACCTCCAAAAAATAATCTCTGACAATTTGAGCTGTGTGTGGCCTGGCGTTGTCATGCATAAACATAGAATTTCCACCCATATTAATTAAGAATGGGCCGACATGCTCATTAAGAATCTCTTCTACATATCTTGCACTCGTTAATGATCCATTTTCTATTAAAACTAACTCCGAGCGACTCTCTGAAGAGATTCCAGCCCAAACCATGACTGACCCACCGCCGAACGCCACTTTTTCCTCAAAACATGCTGGAATAAAACGTTCACCAGGCCGTCTGTAAACTCTTTGCCGCCCGTCATTTGCATAGAGCATAAATCTGGATTCATCGGAAAACAAAATTCTTGCCCAATCTTCGTCACCCCAGTATCTGTGATCGCGGGCATAAAGTCGTCTTGCTGTTCGATGTATTCTTTCAAGTTTTGGGCCATTGGCCGGCCTATGTGGGGTCAAATTTGCTTCTTTGAGCCGCCGCCTGACAGTCCGCTCGCTGATGCCGTCCCTTCGGGTCTCTAAAAGCTGATTTTTCACTTCAACTGCTGTGAGGTGCCGATTTCGGAGCATGGTTGTAACAATAAATCTATCTTCTCTAGCTGTAGTACATCTTGTTTTGCCGGTTCCTGGTCTTTTAAGGTTCTGCCCAGTTTGTAGGTAACGTTGGAGGACTCGCTGCACTGTAGAAAGTGACACACCTGTTCTTCTCGCTGTATACCTCTGACTTCTTCCTTCTTCTAACATAGTGATGATACGAGTACATTCATCTTGTGTTAGCGGCATGATAGACATTCAAGAATGACCACAAAATAAAACAATGACAGCCTTTTATCATAGTTCTTTGACAGATCGAAAATAATTGCTTAAAAACAAGCAAAAGTAAAACGAACGCAATTTCAAATAAGTACCCAATTGGTCTTTTTTTTTCAATTATAGCTTTTTCCAGTTACTACGTAGAACATTGAAGGTTGGATTTAGAAGGATATTAAATTCTCTATAAAACAGAGTTAGTTTCATGCAGATACGACCAACGATTTACAAAATATTGAGGTTTGCGTCACTGACCCGGTTTCTTTGACCGCGAGTGTATTTTATTATTTAGAAAAAAATATCTAAGTAGCTCTAGGTCCGAAATTATTATAATAATCACTAATATATCATTGATATACCTACCATAAAAAGATAAAATCATCAATATTGATCACAATGTTAACTGCATATGAAGTTTTGAATTTTATTTAAAGAAAGATAGAAAGAAAACTAGTTATTCAAGACGCTACTTGGACTAAGACATGTAAAATACACATTTTTGCTTAAAACTCGCAAAATTTTAATCTAACAAAGCGTCAGAGAAAAGGACTCCACTCAGCTTAATGACAAGGTACCATGTAAATAAATACCTTATAAAGATAAATAAATACATAGAAAACATCCAAGACTCAGGAACAAATATTCGTGCTCACCACACAAATAAATGCCCTTACCGGGATTCGAACCCGGGACCTCCAGCTTCGTTGGCAGGGTGACTACCAATTCGGCTACAGAGCGTCGTCAACTATTGATCACTGGATCAGCATAATTGAGTATAGACAAGACTATTTTCAAACTTGATACAATATTTTTAGTCTATAAAACTGGACTTAGGCAGTTTCTTTTGGTTGTTTTGTTAAACACTAACTTAGATCTGTGATACAGGGTTATACCGGCGACCCACTCGTCGAGTGCGTCCCAGAGTGCGATGCGAGCTCGGAGTGTCCCAACGAAAGGCATGCGTGTTTCAAACACGCATGTGTGGACCCTTGCACAGTCCATAATCCGTGCGGCCGAGACGCCAACTGCTCTGTCATCAATAGGAGCCCAATCTGCTCCTGTCCTGACAACATGACTGGCAATCCGTTCGAATTCTGCTGGTCTCTTGATGCTGGTAAGTTTACACATCTATTCTTAATTTAGGTTTACTAACATAGTTTATATTCTTTATTGAAGTGAAAACTTCTTTAGCGGCGCTGAGCACTTTTTGGGATGGGGTAAAATTATTAAATACTCGTACGCGACAGAGTTTTGTGACGTCAGATGTGAAGGCGGTCACTTTTTGCTGCTAGCCGATTCGACTTCATTCAAAACTGAACGCTATTCGTAAGAGTATAAAGCCGTTAAACACTTTTTGCAATAGTGCAAAAAGATAGAGATAGTGCTTTCTGCAAATAAATTTGTAATTTTAACCAACGCGTCCTTCACCGTTTTGCTATTGAGAAAATTCGAATAGTTCGAATTTGGGCGTTATTCCTAAAGAGATAAAGCTTTGAAAAATATTTACCAACGGCAAAAACAAATTGATATTTTGGTCGCCACCGCCGTCTGCTGTTCTTGCAAATTCGAATAGTTCGAATTTAGACGTTATTCCTAAAGAGATAAAGCTTTGAAAACTATTTGGCAATGGCAAAAACAAATTTGTATTGTGTTTGGCGCCGCCCGTCGGCGCGCCGACGGGCGAGCCGGCGGCCCGTCGCACCCCCCAACGCGCCCGCGGCCTGTCCGCCTAAATAATTGATAATTGTTTATAAATTTGCGTCAAATTCATTTTTAGGGTGACACCGTAAGATGTCACGTGACCTGATCGAAAAACTGTTACAATGTTTTTTTTTCACTTCTGCTGGCACTCCCGGAGTGCAACCCGGTCTTTTTTTTATTTATTTACGACCCGCCCCGGTTTTGCAGGGTACTATATTATACACATAAACTCTCTCTGTCTATTAAAAAAAACCGTATTAAAATCCGTTGCGTAGTTTTAAAGATCTAAGCATACATTGGGACAGACAGCGGGAAGCGACTTTGTTTTATACTATGTAGTGATGATTTAGGAAACAAACGGTCATATACAGAAAGAAAAGAAGGGTGTTGAAGAACAGGGTGGGTGCAGCATGCTTACCACGCACGCAAATACAAATTATACAAAGTTTAGTTACTTTAAATGCGAAAAATCTTAAGAAAAAATTAGGTTGCGCAGAGCACTGTAGTGACCCTTAAGATAGTGAAAAGATATCTAAAATAAAGTTTATATTGTACCTAAATAATCATGGCAGACTCTTCTAAAGAAAGTGTTTCTAGCGAATTTTGAATGGCAAGGACTGATATGGAATGTTAAGGGGCGGCGGGGGGGGAATACGACGGGGCAATTTAAGACGAACTTTTTCTACGAGCCGAGTCTATATGATTATTTACAAGTTTATATAACCACTCACTTGCTTGTGGCAACCACAGTTGCCAATTTCGCAGACTCCTAAACTGATGGTGGCAACTGTGGTTGCCAATCGAAGCATGGGCTGCCTTGATAATGAAAAATTAGAAGCAGTTTAGCCTACCTTTTTTAAAATATGAAAGCAAGTGAGTGGATAAAAAGATCTGGTCTTAAAATACACCGCGTTTGCTCCACCGCTAGGGGATTTAAAAATAATAAATGCCAGTGAAAAGGATTTTTAAAGCGAGCATCGAAAGGAAAACAATTTTTATAATGGCATTTCCAGCTTGGAGGAAAGATTTAGAGGACATTTTCTGCGACCCTAACCCTTGTGGAACAAACGCAACCTGCAGCCTGGCCGCCGATGATGATAGTAATTGGTATTACTGCAACTGCCCATCTGGAGTCTTCGGCAACCCCTACACTCATTGCCAATTAGTAAGTATCATTTGCTACTTTCATTCTGAGCCTCGAGTTTATATACACGGTGAATTTGAGTAACCCGACAGATTTTAACCATCGCTTCCAGAGCCTAATAGGAGTAAAAAAGTAGTATAACTAATGGTCTAAAACGGCCTAGTTTTCGAGATATTAATTATTAAAAAAAAAATACACATAAAAAATTGTCAAGTATAACACACCCTAAGGACGTGACGTAGCCAGATGGATCTGACACATTCATACGCAAGACTACTACCTACTGATTTCCGGCCAGTCTGTTAACAAATCAGTGAGCTTAGGTATTTAATTTTTTTAATTTTTTATTTTTATTTGTTTTTTAAATTTTCTCTTTCACTCCTTTAACTAAAGATTTGTTTACAAGAGAGTAGCATCGGTAATAGATTTTTTTTTTTTTTTTTGCCGTATTTGCCCTATGTTCATATAACATTATTTACTCGTAATATCATCAGGAATTTATGGTTAAAATCTGTCGGGTTACTCAAATTCACCGTGTATATGTGTGCATGGACAAAGTGATAAAAATTATGTGTACACGACTTTATAGAAGGCATACCTAAGGTTGCTCAGATGTTATTACAGATATTAAAAACTTCAATAGCGCGATTCAGAACCATCACAAAGGGCATTGGGTAAACTTGTATGAGAAAAAATGTCGTTTTATTTTTGCAGCGGCCAAGGATATTTTTTTAATAATCGTTTAGAGGACCTCTTAATACGCATAGATATATAAAATTAAACGCGTTAAACAATATCGGAGCCGAGACATTTAAGTTTGAAGTTTTGTTTATACTTTTCAATATGACCTGTGAAAATAGGAGAGGATTGAGTTCAGTCATTTAAATCAATATAAATTCGCTGAAATCCATGCAATAAACTTGTTTTAGTTTGTTGCATGAATGTAAGATGTCGTTATTTGTGAAATATGTGTAGATTTATATATGTTTGATGAAAGGCGCACTTAGCCCGGGGGCGCCCCCTCTCACTTTATACAGGGTGGAATCTTGTACGTGATCCAAAATAGCAAAATGTGAATCTATCCATGATTCTGAGCAACTTTTATTATGGGACCAACTTTGTGTTATGCCAAAAAAAACACACCTGTTCATACATTCTTGTCAGTCTAAAATGAGCAGAGTTAATGAAATAGTTGGATTTTTTTGGCATAACACAAAGTTGGTCCCATAATAAAAGTTGCTCAGAATCATGGATAGATTCACATTTTGCTATTTTGGATCACGTACAAGATTCCACCCTGTATAGGTAAGTATTGCAAATATCTCGGCTCCGGTGCATTTTAGTGTATTTCATTTCATAACAAAATATGTTTGTTTTGAGTAGATCTATGATAATCTGCCACTTTTACGAATGGCCGCTCATCTAAAACAAAATGACAACATTTTTACCCAAACCCTGCACGCATATTCTAGCTGTAGTAGATAATTCTCCAGATTTTTGTCTACTTCTATACTCCGTTAGATCATGAAACGTACGAGTATAAAACAGTTTGATGGCGTTTAGAAGACCGCAGAGAAAATTAGAGAATTACCGATTGGATAAAGTCGCGTACACGTAACAGCGCCATCTTTGTTGTCAAGTGTCGAGGATGAAAACCAGTATATATACGAGTATTAGTGGCAACCTGTGTTCCCAATTTTACTGAACACTACTGAACTTATGCGTGGTGACGAAAATCCCATTCAGATACTTTTCTCAAAGAATTACGAAGTACTACTGTTTTAATATTGCTTGTTAGAGAGAGAAAACGCTCGCAGTTAGTGACGTCACAATCTGCGAGCGTCATAGTAAATGACAATGGTTTCATATGAAGGCTCGTTTTGCGGAAAAGGGACAGAATAAAATATACCCCCTCTTAAAACTTTGGACACTTATTTATAACTTTGTGATTATTTTACCTATTGCATTGCTTTTTTCTCCTTTTTCGGGAAAATATAGAATTAAGTACTTATTGATTATTTTATTTAGTGTATACCTACACCCCACCCCTATTATTCAGAGCAATGACGCGTAGTTGTGTGACCAAGAGGCAACCGGATGGCTCGCGGTATTTGAGCTCCCGGAGTGTCGTGGAACCGCCCTGTGCAACCAAAATTGAACCAACTTGGACTGGGGCGGAAATAAAAAAAATGTATGAAGAAAGTGTGTACGCTGTTTATATAATAAAATACTGGTCTAAATCGAATACCTGGCAACATTTTTTTTTTCACCCCCCTATTTCCGAACCAGTCACAGTTGGCTCAGTTCGGGTTGCACAGGGCGGTCCCACAACACTTCGGGAGCTCAAATACCGCGAGCTATCCGGTTGTCCCTCCGACATTAAATTACGCGTCATTGCTTTAACTACATATATTCTTTTCCAGGCTGAATGTAAGCAGGACTCCGATTGCAAAAAGGATAAGGCGTGCACGGAGAATCAGTGCGTGGATCCGTGCAAAGACAATCCGTGTGGTGACAATGCTGTTTGTAGAAGTACGAGCCATCTGGCGATTTGTACTTGTATAGAAGGTGAGAACTCGTACTTTAATACACTCAGGCGCTCCAATCAAATGTAGGTATATATATTATGCAATGGTTCGACAATTCCACTCCTTTCAGTGGGCGGTGTATTGGAAATTATCGCGTGCTTTTGAAACGCCGTTCTGACTAGATTAAGAAACAATAAGGTCTGATTTTCAGATATATGATTCTTGACTATATGATTGTTCATCTGATTTTATCGATACATGATTGCTTAAAATTTCCTCGATAGAAAAATACTCCAAAGTTGGGTCTGTATTTTTCTTTTTTTACTCAGCCTACTCAAAGATACATCATTTTACGACAAAATCTCACTATGAAAAATAAAACTTCACTAAGTTAGGTATTTATCAAAATTTGACCAAAAAAGCCATTCCCGAAGAGTGTTACATCTCTTTTCCTAGTGTGCGGAGGGCATCAGCGTGTCTCTGTCTAGGGGGCGTGTTCGACTCAAATCAAGCCATCCCCTTAACTATCAGAGTAAGTAAGGTTAGGTGTTATTTTTTCTGTAGTATAAGTATCTATTGTTTAGTAGAGTCTGACCAGCGAGCGTGTCACAAGAAAAAGGCGGTAGTTAAAATAAAAAACGCATGCTGGTAAGTGGTAACAGTGGTAACAGGAAATGTATGGCGGCGTAACAGGTATAGGTACTAGAGTGGAACGACATATCAAAGAACGCGATATTTTCCAATGCACATAACAGCCTTAACCCGCGCAGAACAAGCTTGCAGACTGTATTGTAGGAAGACTGTGCTAGTATATTCATCATATCAGCCGAAAGACGTTCACTGCTGGACATAGGCCTCCCCCAAAGAGTGCCAAAGTGACCGGTCCTGCGCTACCCGCATCCACCGGACTCCCGTAACCTTTACCAGGTCATCAGTCCACCTTGTCGGGGGCCTACCCACCACGCCGCGCCTTCCGGTACGTGGTCGCCACTCTAGAACCTTTCCGCCCCAACTGCCATCGGTTCTACGTGCAACTTGCGGTCGTGCGTGGCGTGCCTGTGCGTGTGCTAGTGTATTGAATGGAAGTAATGTGAAGATAGTAACATTAATGGAACTACATTAATGTAAACCGTGATTTTTAATGTAGCTCCTTAAAAAAAATCCAGGTAATGCAATTAAGGAAAACCCCGTTGTTGAATGTAGCTACTCGGAAGAGAAACACCAACTAGGTAGTTCCATCAATAGAACTGATATTAGAACTAACGGAAATATTAAAAAAAATCCCGATTGCATTTTATGTAATGCGAAAAATAAGAGCTACTGGATGCTTAGGCACTCCAAGCTCTTCTAGGATACGTTCATACTCATACTCAGACTAGGTGGTATAGTGAAGGTGCCATACAAGAGTACGTATACTTTTTTGACAGATCACTAATACATTTTATTCATGTTACTGCTACGGAAAAAATAAAACATGGCGCTGAAAGTAAAACAACTAATTCACGACCAAAATAAACGACAGTACGTTGCTTTATTTAATAAAATTATAGTTTTTCACATATTCAAGTACATAATCAAATCCTGAAATATGTGCATAAACGCCAATATCCTGATCTTAAGTGGTTTAACTTTCGTTGCAAGTTCGTTGGTCTTTCAGCTCACAGAGAAGGGAAACAATATTAACTTTGATACTAACAATTACACGGTTCAACTCACGTATTCAATGTCACTACGGGCGACATGTTTCGATGAGTGTTTTCGTATCATGAACATGTCTCACGAAAGTTTAAATTCGAATATTAACTTTGTATAATTCCACAGGTACAATCGGTGATGCCTTCGACGGATGCTACCCCCCATAAAGTTCCCGGCATCCTTTATCAGACCTTCGTTCGGGAGGTTGCCAGCTCGCTTCGCTCAACTCAGGATTCAGGGTTCCTTCGCGAGCTCGTGGGTCACGAGGCTTTTATTTACACACTAGGGGTAGGGCAGTCAACACCTCGAGGAAGTGGGGTCCTGTGTTTGGGTTTCCGGTAGAATGTGTCTTATCTTATGTTCTTTATGCGACATAATAATTAGCCGTAATAAGTTTTAGCCATTTCGATTTTCTACTATTTAATATGTATTAGTAGCAACAAGCATTAGAATTTATAATCGACACGTAAGTAAGCCATTCATAATCCTGGGGGTGCAGACACCAAATACAAATAACCAATAATGTGAATTTACCCGAAAAAGGATAACAAATATTGTCTAATGGAAAAAAAAGTAAAGGAGGGGATGATAATCACAGTTTTAAGAGGGGGTACATTTGCCTTTTCCGCAAAACGCATATTCATATGAAACGATTGTCATTTACTATGAACCTCGCAGATCGTGAACTCTCTCTGACAAGCAATATTCAAACGGTTGTAGCTTCGTAATTCTTTGATATATTGGAATGGGATTTTCGTCACTAGGCATGTTATTTGGCCTTCTTTCTTTTGGAGTAATAATATTTTTTGAGTCTACTTCTGTATTTACTTTGCCAAAATAGTCGGCTAAAAGATTTTAGGACAATCAATATTATGCCACACAAAAGGCCCCAGGTTTTAAGAGTATCTTTTGCTCGATGGCCGCATTATATTACTGGTTCGCACAAGTGTGCATAGTTTATTTGACTCCGAGAAAATGCGCTAATTGTGTTAATATAAGTTATCTAATTATATTGATAATATTTATACGTATGTTAGTATATAAGGTATCTGTAAATATATGAATGATTTCAACAAAATACAGGAATTTGGTCTGCTTATTACCTACCTCTCGCAATCACATACATGCTAGTAAGGGTTTTATCTCCTACTTAAATACGATCCTGCTAACTAGGCTTGTGTGCAAATGTTTAAGAGATAACGTACATAGTCGAGTAACTATCGGTACCTAAGAGATGTAGGTAGTAAAAAAACTTAAAACTAGTATCTCTATGGTACAAAGAGCTAAGATGCGACATAATATAAAAAGTCATATAAAAAAGGTAAAACCCCCAGAAACAGTCTGTAGGTACTAAACTAATAGACATGTCGTTTTTTTTAATTTGTTTTTAATCCTAATGAAATGTCAGTGCCAGTATTCAGTATGCCACATGCACGTTTCTCTAAAGAGCTTTCTATCATTCCGTTTTATATTATAGCGGTTCTAGGAACCGGAAAAGGAAAAGGAGACCGCTCCATTTATTTCACCAGTAATACCACCAACGGTCATACGTATTTTTTTCAAAATTATAGCTGTTGGAGAAAATGGAGATATCTTTACATAAAATCCTTGCGGTTTAAATGGCTTATGCGGATCACCGGATATAGTAAAATATAACGACATAAATAGTTATTTGTTATGAATAAAAAACTAAAATATCTTTATTTCAGAATATTAAAATTCCATACAAATATATCAGAACAAATTAGATCAAATTAAATCAAATCAAATTCTAATTAAATCAAATTCAACTCAAATTAAATAAAATTATTTACATACACAAGGGCGTTATACAAGGGTGCAAAGTTGTATTTTACTCGCGAGAAACACGAGCAAACGAAATGTTGCTATAGTTGAACCACGAGCGAAGCGAGTGGTTCTAAAATCGAATCCTGAGCGTAGCGAGTGTTTCAACACACGAGAAGTAAAATACATTTGCACCCGTGTGTAACACAAAAATTTTCACCTCACTGTAGCGAGGAAAGTGCAACATGCAAAACAACTTTATTTAACCTCCTAAGACCCGCGTACGAAATTTTGTACAAATTTCAAAATTGATTTTAAACTTTTACTGAATATCAAAAAGTTATAAACACAACAAACGTAACGTATAAACAGTTTATTATAAACAGACGCATTATATTGTTTCAAAATCTCTGTTCGCTTAACTTCGCTGAACCTACGGCGCCTTAAAAGTGACCACAGACTGCCCAAGTACGCTTGTACAAACATACATTTCTCTCCGAGCGTTGGTGTGTTGTGTGCGGCATGGATGACGCTTTGGCATTTAGTTGGCTTTATTTATGCAACATTTTTTTTTAAATATAACAAAAGAAAACGAACTATATGGAGTAAAGACTGGTTAGGAAAAAGAGAGCACTATTCGCATGTCAATTTATTAAATGAATTGAGATTTGCACCCAGAAGACTGGATAACTATCTGCGTATGGATGAAGAAACTTATTTCAAATCTTTTGTCGATGGTAGCGCCATTTATTAAAAAACAAGATACTGTTATGCGGCGAGCCATATCTCCACATGAAAGATTAACAGCCACTTTAAGGTTTCTCGCAACTGGGAGGAGTTACGAAGACCTGAAATTTACAACAATAATATCACTTCAGGCCTTGGGTGTTGTTATTTGAGAAACATGTGACGCTATATACAGATTACTGCATAAAGATTATTTAAAGGTGAGTAGTTAAATTAACCCCAAATCATATGACTCAAAACTAATCATCTTTAAGCCAAAAATATTTTATGACCACCAGTATTTTAGCCAAATTTTAATTTAAAATATCAAGCAAATATTTAACATCTCGTAAATAAAGTAAATTACGCTATGTAAATAATTATTTCTCCCAAACACAGTTAATAATTTCCTAAAGTCGACGGAGCCCCACTTTCGTTTCGGGACTCAGTCTCCCGCCCTCCGCCCGGGCTCCTGCCAGAAACTCGCTTCGTCGGCCCTTCGTTTCACGTGCGCACTCGACCTACACAAGACCTCCTTCGCGAGCTTCTGGCTCCGCGGGCTTTTATATACACTCTAGGGGTAGGACAGACAAGACCACGTGGAAATGGGGTAAGGTATGTTGGGGTAACATCGGACTAATTTACGACACTTTGGTAAGCCCTCAGGGTTTATTTTTTTTGACTAACTTATCTAACGAATCTTTGAATTGTTATCGTTTGTTGTAAATAAGTATGAAATATATTTTCAACACATATTTTTAATTCCCTCATATATGCAACGGTTTTTATTTAATATATGTCTAAAGTTAGTAATTGCATATTTTTTTCAATGTGAAACATCGGCCGTACACGGGGTAACAACAACAACGGACTATGTTCAAAAAGGAACTCTGTGCAGTAACGCGTATGGTTCATAAAAATAAATATCCGTTCTTTTACTTTCAAAACGACAAGCTCAGAATGTTTTTGAATACTTCAAAAACAAGCGAGAAATATTTAAATAAAGGTCCACCACGTCCGATCTTTCCCATAGCAAAATGAAAGTAACTCCACGTTTCTCAAACTTTTATTAGAAATAAGTATTGAATGTTCCTACTGTTTCACTTTTCAATAAGTACTTAAAGTAACCAAGTTGACGTAACAGTCTGATGCAAAAACAATATCAGAATATCTTAAAAATCACAACTTGTTAATTACACAGCCTTTCTTGGCATACATTGCCTAATATGCAAATATGAAATAAAAAATAAAACAAAAAGAACAAAAAAACACACACATACACACAAAGAAGTTATTTTGATACGTATAAATTCAATCTATAATTAAACGCTTATAAAAAAAAACTGGCTTGCAGCATTAAATTAACTTTGAGAACCGCTGCTTTTTTCCATACACTCACAAACGGGTCAACACCGGTTGAATTTAGTACGATCTTGACCCGCAAGACGAAGATCGGATTAAATCGTACAGCCTAATCTAGCCGTTATTCGCAGTTCTAGCTTACATAAAACAAGTAGTATAACACTAATATGCACAAATAACACACAAAAACAGGTCAAACTTACGTGGTTGTCGAGATAGCTACCCACGAGAAAGTTCGGATTTCCTGATCACTCGTCAAAAAACACTGCATTGATTTTTCTCGCTGCCGCACACAACCTTTAACGCCACGCGGCTGACTGAGGTGTGGGGCGCAACAAGATGGCGTAGGCAGGTGGGTTGCCAGCAATCGAAAATCTCTTCTAGTTTAGTAGAAAATAGAAAATTAACCGGTCTTGACCCGATCCGTTCTTACCCCAACATACCTTACGCTGATTCGGGTTTTGGTAGCACTTGTAAATTTGGCATCATTATACTTTATTAGGTAATATGCATACATTTTATGGCAATCATAGTGGGTTATTTAGGTAGAAATATTGTATTAATTTGCTCGCTAAGATTTGGTGATAATTTACTAAATTTGGTCTTTGAATACATAATGGTAGAATTATATTTTTTACTGTCTTATATTTTGTACTGTACTGTCTTAAAGGAATGAAATATATATGCTACGTGAAGTAAAATGCTGACGGGTGGAATGCACACCTTTGTACAGACCGTACAGGTGTTCAGTATATTTTTTTGGTAAGAGAGCTTAGGGTACCTATCTAAGTATTTTTTGGTGAATTAATTTTGTATTAAGCAGTTACGCTGCTAACGAAATTATACATTTTTTTTAAATAAAGGAAAAATTGAAAAATTGAATGTTCCGAGCCGGATTCGAACCGGCGACCACAGGCATTCATGGCCCGTCGCTACTAACCAACTGAGCTATCGGAACAATCCGGTTCGGGCACCCAATTCCTCAATCAGTTCCTTCCTACAACGAGGGAGGCGTGTAGCGACATCTACCAGAAGACTTAGGCTTCTTAACGGCACCAACGTCTCAAATTATATTGAGAAATCGTCAGTAACGATGCGCCACCCCATACTAAATTAATTTTGTATTAAGCAGTTACGCTGCTAACGAAATTATATATTTTTTTAAATAAAGAAAAAATTGAAAAATTTAATGCTCCGAGCCGGATTCGAACCGGCGACTACAGGCATTCATGGCCCGTCGCTACTAACCAACTGAGCTATCGGAACAATCCGGTTCGGAGCATTAGATTTTTCAATTTTTCCTTTATTTAAAGTAAAAAAATTTTTTGGTGGTCATTATATGTTTTAAAATGAGAGTCAAACTACGTTTGTATGGGGAATCTTGTGACGAGTGTGCTGAGGAATCTTAATACAATTGTTAACTAGAGTACAGTCGCCATCAGATATATCGTAGCGGCCAAGCTAATGCCTCGGCAATAGAGACGTGTTCAGATATTTGTGATCACTTTGGCCGCTACGATATATCTGATGGTGACTGTACCCACGTAACTCACAGGCCTGAATAGGAACATCAAAATAACAAAACACAACATGTACGAGTATGACGTAATGATGTGGGTTGATAGATATAATGAAAACCATAATCAATCGTTCGGATACAAAAATATCCTTTTATCCAAGCGTCCTAATTGATCTATAACATTTGATTACAACGCTTTTAGGTCGCCTTTATGGGTATTTTATTTTAACGGACTCTTGATTTGTATTGATAAATGTATTGTATAATTTGTATATGTAAAATCTAAAATACGTGTTGCGAAGTTCGGAAAATGATAAACTTTGAAAATCATTATCTCGGAAACTAGTGGGTCTACAGAGAAAACTCTAGTCTCATATTATAGAAAATTTTAGTAATTCAGTCACAATTAATTTTCATATGTTTTGTACCCGATGCTGGCCATAACGCAGCATGAGTTTCGCAAGTCTGATAAAACCGAACTGAGCAAGAGCATTGCCAACTAGGTAGCTACCTATAGCTTTTGCCGACACGCGACTGTATTCGATATGGGTAAAGTTTTCTTATCTTTTTTCGTACTTATTATTCAAACTAGTTTCTGCCCGCTAATCCGTCTCGTTTATGTCGTAGCTTCATTCAAACTTTGAACCCCCATTTAACTGGAATAAAAACTATATCCTATGTTCTTCTCCCCGATTCAAACTATCTCCGTACCAAATTTCATCTCTATCGGTGGTTTTCGCCAATCGACTCGAATCAATGTATCGCCACATTGATTCGAGTCGATTGGCGAAAACCACGCCCCGTAGCCTACCTATCATTCTCTAAGACAACGAGTGAGGCGAGGAGAACTGCGACCCTCGAATCAGCCTGAACCCATTTTTTAAATGAAGTACTTCTTACATATTATACAGGCACAAAAGTACAGGGGATTGTCTAGTATGAGAAAGTGAAATAAAACATGCTCGGTTCTGGCGCTTCGCCGGACGCTGCCGCGGCACGCTCGCTTCGCTCGCTAGGCTCGCGCGCTGTGGGGTTGCAGTTCTAGCTCATTTGTGAGCTTATCGTTTCAATAAATAAGTACCCAGGACGTTTCGCACTTGCTAACTACGCAACCACCAAAGCTCAGTTTACGCTAGTAATTTTGGTCAACGTAAAATAGGGAATATTTTTTTTCCCGATTAACGAAATGAATTACGTCACTCGTAAAACACACACACATCGTATACACAGGCATTTATAGAGCTTCAAGAGAAGTCACATCTCGTTACCCGAAGCCTGTTGGAGCAAGGCATGACGATTCTTGTGTACCCTTATTTAAAAAATTGCACATTCTTCCCTTACCCTGCCTATGCATAAGAGATATATGTGTTTTTGTAAATTCCCATCAAACCTTTTTTTAAAAACGAGGAGAAATAATGCACAGACAGACCTTTCGAAACATTATGAATCTCTTATACCAGTGTTTTTCAAAGTGTGGGTCGCGACCCCCCGGGGGGCCCGCGAAGCCGTCTAAAGGGGGTCGCGGCTACTCATATTTTTAAAGTTAAAGTGCTGTTAGTATTTTGAACAGCGTAGGGTGGGGGGTCGCGAAATATTTTTTTCTGCTCTCAGGGGGCCGCGGCATGAAAAAGATTGAAAAACACTGTCTTATACAAACCGCGTGCTCACAAAATGATTTATAATAAGAATGTTTATAACATGTGCATCCATACTAATATTATAAATGCGAAAGTGTGTCTGTCTGTCTGTCTGTTACCTCTTCACGCTTAAACCGCTGAACCGATTTGGATGAAATGTGGTATAGAGATAGTTTGAGTCCTGGGGAAGGACATGGATAGTTTTTATCCCGGAAATCATCCCCCAAGGGGATGAAGTGGGGGGTGAAAGTTTGTATGGAGCTACGATATAAACGAGTTCCACGCGGACGGAGTCGCGGGCAGGAGCTAGTAGTAATATATAATAAAATTAATAAACTACCTGATAACCTAAAATTGATAAGACAAAATAGCTTTAAGAACAAATTGACAACCTGGCTTCTGGACAAATGCTTTTATAGTGTAATATTTTTTTTTGGATTTAGTTTGACATGTTATTTGATATGATGTTATCTAATCATTATTTTAATTTTCTCTCTACCTCCTAATTATTGTAACTGACATTTTTTATTTAATTATTATTTGACATTGTTATTTTTGTTTGCATTTGATGTTATTATAATTTTGACTTGTTAATACTAATTTTTATAATTGGGTAAGGCCGTTGAGATTATCACTTATAACACAAAAATAACACAATCACTTTTGTGATACCGTAACACAAATATAACACAAAAGTAACACTATTTTTTGTAAAGGTTGTTTCATAATAGTATTAAAATAAAGGGTAAGGAAAAAATAACATTTTTTTTTACGTATGTTAATATATTTATAATGACAACATTTTAGAATACATGATCGATCGGTATTTGACTAAATCAGTATTTTTTATGATGATCTGTTTTTATAAAAAAAAGATAATTTCCTTTTCTGTATAAAAAACAGATCATCATAAAAAAATACGACAAATTGAGCATTATTCCTAGGAAACAAAAAAGTTTTCAAAATTATTGCAAACAAAAGAATTTAAAAATATATTTCAAGTAGAAACTAAATGATTCATAAGTTCACGTGGTTGTCTGAAATAATAATAGCCGCGATTCACGGAATTATATAATAGAAGACCTAATTCAAGTTTGATCGAATGCGGCATCACTGGTGTACATCGTCCGGTGAGAACCTAAACTGTCTAATTACACGTAATAGTAGGTACATGAAAACTCGACCTTATTTCTACGTTAACACAGTTGATATTTGTTTTATTTTGCAAATGCACTAAATAGTGAGTTTTGGTTGTCACCCGACGACCATACTGTAAGAATAATACGTTTAGACTGTAAGTACTATTCAAAATAACAATTTGAATAAATCTCACGATAGTATGAAAATGTTTTTCTTTACTATTACAGTATTCTCAATCTGCATGACTCTTTACACTTGTTTTGTGTTACTGAACACAAAAATTTGTGTTATGCATAACACAAAACTAACACAAAACGCCATAATATAACACAAAACCAGTTTTTTACAAGCGTTTTAGGTTATAAAACCATATTAAGTCAAACTAGACGCAAATGTACATGTTTCATGTAAGCTTTAAACATAAACGAAAACAACCATAGTAAAGTGAACTTCTGAAACGCTTACTTACTAGAGATATTCATCAACACAAATTCTGACGAAAATATGCGACTCACTTTCAACTTTTCTCATAGACAAACTAAAAATGGCAGTTTCTTTTTTTTAACATTGATTGACAGCTTACGGTGTTGCTGTGCCAAAATACGTTTTTCCCCAGTTTTCTGTTAATATTTAGGGGTAATTATGCATAACACAAAAATTTGTGTTACGAAAGCCAAAACTCTGCCCACTAATCTAAAGACCTATAAAATACGCAAAACAAAGTATTTAAACACCGTTCTTGGTCTTACAGAAAGTAATGTGTCTCACCTTTCAAACGTATTTAAACGTTTTTTTCTAAATGTTTAATTATGAAAATAATTCGTAGTTGAAAAGTACTCGGAAAAAAGCGACACGTCATTTTCGACCAAAATTAGGGGGGTTTGATGAACATAAATGCAAATATTTTATAGAAACAACAACATTTATTCAGTTTGCGAAATGGGGAAACAAGCTCAATAATTGCTTTATAGAATCAACTAACAACAACGGCAGTAGTGCTTACATATTTGGAGAAAACGTGCTGGAAAGTTTTGTTCCGACCAAAACTGACAATGTCGGCGGCCTTACCCAATTATTATTACGGAATTAATCGCTCCTCAAAAAAAAAATGTTTTGCACGCCTGCACGCAGGCTGAATGCACTGGACTACAATGTTGTAATTTTTAAGAACTATGTAACTGCATTCCGAGCAAAATAAATATCTTAGAATCTTTGAAGCTCTTCAGAAATTTTTCCGATCTCCATTTACTTAGATTGCCCGAGCCTGAGCCATCTCCAAATAGGTACGTATAGTTTCCTAATCATGATTCAAGTTGGTACATATGCAAATACCTACTCGTATACCTACTTACACACACATCAATGCCCCTAAGCATTTTCTTTGAAATTGGTCGTAAAGTCGTAACTATCTGCCAGACGTCTAAATGTCTATCTCAAGTAAATGTAACTCATCATATTAGGCCATATTACGTATCATTGGTACTCTTATGGCCTTTGTGAATACTAATATAATATTATGAGAGAGTAACGGCATTCAACAAACAATTCTTAGAACAGGCAGAACTTCTGTTTTAGGAAAATCCGGTTCAAATAGAAAACTGACGTCATTAGGGGGAGTTGGGGCACCTCGACGGTTTTTATTGTAATAGCCATAAGATAGGCTACAATACAACAACGACTATAAAAACTAGGGATCGGAACCGGATTTTTGCAAAAACCTCGAAATAACCACATATCTCGAACTATTTTATACTTCATATGTAGGACTCAGTTGTGTTTTGAGGTAACGACTGCGTATTATTAGATTGCCCAATTAGAAATGAAATAATTAACAAACAACGAAAAAATATCATTTTCGTTCCCATACAAAAAAATACCGGTTCCCGACTCCTGATAAAAACAATTGAGATGCATCAAGTGGTTATCTAGCTAGATTTGGATAAGGACATTAAATCAGTTATGATCCATTTTGTACATAAAGAAAATTCGTATCATAGTACCCCAACAATTAAGGGGTAAATACATGCACATCCGGGGCACGTTGATTCCGAATCGTATACTTTCATAGTAGATATATTTTAATGAATCTGTTTAAAAATGAAATAAACATGTTCAAAACAAATGATTAGTATCCAATTTGGGTTTTCTTCTGTTATATTATTCTACCTTATAAAAACTACTACTAAAAACGAATTTTTGATGGGCCGTCGGTGACGCTCTGGCGGCCTAGGGGCCGTTCATAAATTATGTCATCGTTTTTTGACGATTATTGACCCCCCACCCCCCCTACCCCATCCCAAAAAGTGCTCAGCGCCGCCACAGATTAAAGAATACAAGTACAGATTCCCAATCTCATAGAGCAAAAGCGTACCGTCCTAATGTAGGCAATTCTGTATACAATTATATTCCCGTAGCTACACCAGTAGATGCAGTACCGTAAAATGCTGCAACTTTGCCATTTAAACTCAATTTTGCCTATTTCGTTTCAATTATGACCTCTCGAATTTGCTTAGTTTTTTCTTGTTTTTTACCATTTGGTAGGAATTTTCATTATTCTGGCAACACATATTTAATTTTTTACAATGGTAACTCCATTGTTGCTCCGCCAGTTACGCATCATAAGTCGGAGTGAGTGGCAGCATTTTTTTAGTGTCTCGCAACTTTTGAACTTTTATCTACAAAAAAGGTGTTTTTTGAGAAGTGGTAACGTCCCAGGGTAAGTAAAGACTGTCTATTTTCCGTAAGTTTAATATTTTCAAGAAAAGGACATGATTTCAGCATAATAACGTACTAGGCAATATTGGGCAGTGTTTTGGAAACTTGAATGACACAATTTTGCCTGGGTCTAGGGCTGTCACTAGCTGGGTTTTATAAATGTACAGAAAATAGTAAAAATAAGCCTGCTTAAATGAGTTTATTTATTACAAGCTTTTTATTAACTTGCAATGATTGTTGGTTTAAGTCAAATCTTGCAAGTCGATTTTCACCAACTTTCAGTGTGGGTAGATCTGCTGACAATGCAGTAATAAACTAACATTAACAAAAAAAACTTAAAGGTACCTACTTAAGTTATTTTTATTGTAATTACTTGCAAATTGTATATCTATTGTATTATAATTATGTTGTATGTTTGTCTTTTAGTTCAAGATTCGCAATAAATTTTTCAACCACTTACTTATTAGCGACCAATTGAGGTGTTTAACGTACTTATGTAACTTGGGTGACAGTGCAATGTTTATGGTACCATCGAGATGGTCTGATAATGGAGACCGAAGATAGAAACTTCTAAACAACACATAATAAACCCACTGTGTTTAGGCTCGTTTGATTTGTCTTGCAGTTATCAAATGGGTTGTCAGGTCGATTACCTACAGTTGGAGTTTAAAGGTGATGGGTGATTAGAACTTTACAATGAAATAGAACTTTACACTATAATAATCCATTGTGAATTAGCAAAAAAGTGTACTTGCAATGTACTTATAATAAATAAATAAAAGACCGGGTTGCACTCCGGGAGTGCCGGCAGAAGTGAAAACTCAATAACATTGTAACAGTTTTTCGATCAGGTCACGTGACATCTTACGGTGTCATCCTAAAAATGAATTTGGCGCAAATTTATGAACGATTATCAATTATTTAGGCGTTATTCCGTTTAAAAAAAATAAGGAAAAAATGGGTATTATTGTTTGTTGATTATTTTGTAACTAAAAATAAAAATATTTTATTTAAATAATGATCTTTTTTTTGGCACAACCCTACAGTTAACAATATTTTTGTATAGAAAGTTTGTGGAACCTGCTACAACTTTACCTATTGCCTGTGAAAAAAAAAGTATTAAGCTTATGGCAATAATTTGACTGCCAGGGACAAGCCCAATGTCTCATGCACACGAGTAAATATTATTACAAATAGCAACACATTATTTATTGAGATATCCGCCTAGGCAAAGTTACGTCTTAGGTCTACAACTTTGCCTGCCACTTTGATTGCTTGTAAATCGGAAATACAGTATGATTAGGTAATGAGATTTGAGTCTTATCTGGCAAGACATAGGGTATGTTTTCCGACTAATACTCATTAAACTCATAATGAAAAATAGGTTCACAGATATAAGAAAAAAACGTCAAAATCCAGGCAAAATTGCAGCATTTTACGGTATCCGAGCTACCACGGCTATGACGCTGTCAGCCTACCTGATCGTTTTAGTAATACATTGAAATATCACCAGATGGCATTGACTTCCCGGGCAACAAATAGAGTATTTTTGATTTTTTTGATACAAAAGTAGTATTTTTGAGACAATATTACGCATCACACAAAAATATACATAGTCAAATGCTTGGAGCCTGTGGTTCCATAGAACTTTCGCGACCACTGTGGGCGCCATCTAGTGACAGTACTCAATAATACGTAGCAAACTTGAAAGCTCACACGTATAGTACAAGTTACATGGATTTAGTACCTATTTTATTGCATTTACTAAACTTATAAAATATACCTTTATTTTATGTACGGAAGGATGTTTGTGATATAATTAAGGTACTTTGGATTTATTAAGGTGTAAAAATCATTCTATCTTGACGATTACTGGTTCAAATGTTTCGCTCGCTACCTGTGTCGCCATCTATGAGTTCTTTTTTGTAATAATTATACGTTGTTCGACTTGGGAGGCCATGGCGCCGCTAAAGAAGTTTTCACTTCAAAAGTTTGCTTTGACTTGTGGGTGTTCTAGTACCTTAGTTGGTCTCAAAGAGTATTTTAATCCTTAATAGAAATGGGAACGATTTTCTAACTGACTGTATTTTATCAAAAATCTGTGAATGTCGATTGTCATCACTTAAAAAGTTAGTAAAGGCCTTGTAGGAGCATTTTGGCGTAGCAGCAAGGGATCTAGTACTTAGCTGCTCTTACTGCCCCATCTCAACTTTCCAGCCTGTAAGTATATGAAACGTCATTGTATGCAATACGCTGCACAACCCTAGCTAGACCTCCACAGAAGGTTACCATAGATAAACATCGTTTCGCGCCAAAATGACAGTGGGATAGGCCTTCTATCGGTGCATTTTTCCTCGCACACCGCTCTGGTGGATGAGTTTGAGACAAACTCAATAAATAATTTCAATTATTTTAGGATTCCGTAACAAAATGGTAAACTAGGGTGACTACCCTAAAGATCCCCTTTTTAGGGTTCCGTAGCCAAATGGCAAAAAACGGAACCCTTATGGATTCGTCATGTCTGTCTGTCTGTCCGTCCGTATGTCACAGACATTTTACTCGAAAACTATAAGGTGTATTTGAATAAAATTTTGAGGATAGGTGTATTTTGTTAACCGCAACATAGTTTTGTAATTAAATTACTAAAAAACTTACTTTTTTTATTGCAAGGCCACGTGTGGCACATCGATCGATAGGCCTTTCAAAATAAATATAAGGTTTCTCAGCACTTTTTTTGATTAAGTGAATATAGACGAGTCCGAGATAATCGCCCCGAAAGTCATTAAAATTGTGCCCTCTAATTTATAACCGTGTATTTTAAAAATATGAATAAAATCATGGACAATAGGGCTTATTCAATTCTTTCAGCGAAAATTGTTTTGAACAAGATCGGTTCAAAGGTTTTTGAGATATTTCTAAAAAACTGCCTTCCTTAAAAAGAAAAGGACGTAAGTGCTATAAAGGCGGGATTCCACCGGTGTGCGGCACTGTGCCGCACAAGCATTTTTGTACTGAATATGCTTGTGCCGCACAGTGCCGCACACCGGTGAAATCCCGCCTTAAGATTTCAGTAACGATACGACCTTTTTAATAGGCACGGAACCCTCGTTGTGCGTGGTCCGACACGCACTTGGCCGCTTTTTTATTTCCTTTTTGTTACGGAATCATATCGAATTTAAACTTTCGTGAGCCATGTTGAAATAATGCAAATAATTACACGGTTTGCGCAGATAAAAACAACGTTACTATACAATGGATCAAGGGGCACAGTGGCTCAAGAGGAAACGATGCAGCGGAGCGGATGAACTGGCCAGAAAAGGCTCAGAAACAACGGCATACGGACCGGAGCCAATTATGCCCCTGCCACAAAGCTACATATATAATCAACTGGACCTATACACCAAAGACCTACACCAAAGATACTGGGAGGAGATAGACACATGCAGACAGACTAAAGAGATTTTGTCGAAACGTGACAACAAACTCACAACCGCACTACTGAGGACACAGAGAAGCCAACTACGCAAGATAGTTGGAATAATAACAGGACATAACACTGAACAGACACCTCTACAACTTAGGTATCACAGACAGCCCCATGTGCAGAGCGTGCATGGAAGCAGAGGAAACAACTAAACACATTCTACTGGACTGTAAGCAGATACAAGTATACAGGAAAAAACACCTAGGGTCTCCGGACCCGGACACACTATTGGACGCAGTCAGCAACACCAAGGCACTCACAAACTTTCTGCAGGAGCTGGGGTGGTTAGAGTAGCGATACCCCACCGATTCACGCAAAATAGGCACACTGGATGTCGACTTGCGGAAAAAGCCCAGTAAAACTAACTAACTAACTAACTAGGTACACGGTTCGACTCGCGTATTAAATGACACTACGGGCATGTTTCGAACTCTTCCGGAGTTCTTCTTCAGGATGAGTGTTTTCGCGGCGGTGTCGTTTGAAACACTCTGTCATAGGAGTGTTTTAAACGACACCGCCGCGATTCTTATTCAATTCAGTTTGCCTCCAAAATGTACGGAGACTGTCTTAAACAAACAGTCCCACTCAAAGTTTCCAAAAGATAGTTTCATCTACTCCTGTTTAGATTGACATGACACATTAAATTAACATGCAGATGTGGCCTCGCTAAAAGAATAAGCTAAGCCGCGGGCAAATCCTAGCAGGATATGAATCCGTAAGTGAATTGGCAAGCTTTGGCTATACGCGGTGCGTAGGCGCCGGTCGGTGTTATAAGGAAGCCAGAGTCCTCGAGGTTCGTTTTCCTCGCGCCATCTGAGGTGCGGTGTCGCGTGTATAATATCGACCGAATTTAAATTATCGAATTAAACTTGTGGCTGTGCTAGTGACGTGAATGAAGGTACGTCACGGCTCAATTAATATTGTATATAATATTATTAGATCTATTTGTTGGATTTTACTTGGTGTAAGTCTTTATTTCAAAACTTGTGATTGGTGAAGATCAAAATAATCGGCATTGTAGTGTCTGAGTTTACCGCAAATAGATAGACGGCCAATTTACTAAATGTGCAGTGATTATAGCTTCTGTCACTATATTATTATTATATGTTATTTTGATGTAGGTAGGTACCTACCTACTGGTAAAGCTACCTATAAGAAGTATTACTGGAAATTTGGAGAGATTCTTCCTCAATAATTTTATTTGGTAGTTTTCTTATGAAAAGTCAACAAACATTATACAAACTGTCGCGTTTATAAAATTTGTAGGATTATGTAATGGCAACCAGGTTTTATGTCATCATATTTTACACTTCATAACCTGTTTCACCGGAGATCCTCTTTGAGAGGCTTTACGTGCGGGTTAAATGTCAAACTGTGTCTAAATCAAAATCATGTACTTAAATAAGGACTGGAAATGCTGTCTTTCGGTAGGCTAAAGGACGTAATATGTGGCCGGTTCCTTTGATGATGTACGTGGATAAACTAAAAATAAACCTGAACCATCTTTCGTGCAGCATTAAAACAGGGTCAAGTTGCTCTTTACCTTAAACGTTTAACATTTAAGTCGGAAATTAAGCGTAGCGTGAGTCAGATGCGATCTTCGCAAGGTTAAGTAACTATAAAAGGCCTGGGCGGTTGTTCACAACGCTTCACCTCAGGTTAACCAGAGTGCCAGATTTCACCTGATGGCACCTGATTGCACCTGATGGCACCTGATGGTGCTCAGATCGATGAGTGTCATCATCGTATCAAATACCTACATTTGTCAAAAAAGTACCGGTAATCGATAATTCCAGACTATTTTTTTTTGGCTAAGATGGCTCAACTTTTTCTTGGTAACCACCAACCACCTTTTGACATTATATCATCTTGAGATTGTTAGTTCATCTCAAGTATGTTTTAGGATTTTTCTGGTGGAAAAAAATATCAAACAAACATATTGTCAGGGGGGGTCACTCCGCCGATCTGCGTGAAATTATAAGTACATGCCGGCGGCAGATCCGGATCTGCTTATTCAGTGGTTGCCCCGCCGTGGCCCGCGACACTCGCGCGCGTGTCTCCCACATACCAACGTCGCAAGCGCGTAAATACGATGTATAAAGTAAGGGCAACGGTATATTGCATTGCTGCGGGTTGCACAAACAATGACCAAAATTCGGATTGCACGTTTTTCTATGTTCCGACGCGTGAAAAGGATACCGAAAGGTGAGGTAGTAAGCACTAAATGCTCATTTATTACCTATATTTTCATAGTAAATCGAACACAAGAATCAAGTAAAACAGCACAGTGTTATACTTGAATTAAATAGGTATCTGTCAACGGCATATCTACATATGTATACACATACATCAAACGAAAATCCCGAATTGTGATTAAATAAATCAGTACTTATTGGACTCATTTACACCTGGCGTGCGACCGCGAACCGTAACGGAGATCGTAAAGTCTATCTCCGTCTCTGTCACTCGAATAGTAAGTATGACAGACACGGAGATAGACTTTACGATCTTCGTTACGGTCAGCCTTTTCTGGCCAGTTCATCCGCTCCGCTGCATCGTTTCCTCTTGAGCCACTGTGCCCCTTGATCCATTGTATAGTAACGTTGTTTTTATCTGCGCAAACCGTGTAATTATTTGCATTATTTCAACATGGCTCACGAAAGTTTAAATTCGATATGATTCCGTAACAAAAAGGAAATAAAAAAGCGGCCAAGTGCGTGTCGGACCACGCACAACGAGGGTTCCGTGCCTATTAAAAAGGTCGTATCGTTACTGAAATCTTAAGGCGGGATTTCACCGGTGTGCGGCACTGTGCGGCACAAGCATATTCAGTACAAAAATGCTTGTGCGGCACAGTGCCGCACACCGGTGGAATCCCGCCTTTATAGCACTTACGTCCTTTTCTTTTTAAGGAAGGCAGTTTTTTAGAAATATCTCAAAAACCTTTGAACCGATCTTGTTCAAAACAATTTTCGCTGAAAGAATTGAATAAGCCCTATTGTCCATGATTTTATTCATATTTTTAAAATACACGGTTATAAATTAGAGGGCACAATTTTAATGACTTTCGGGGCGATTATCTCGGACTCGTCTATATTCACTTAATCAAAAAAAGTGCTGAGAAACCTTATATTTATTTTGAAAGGCCTATCGATCGATGTGCCACACGTGGCCTTGCAATAAAAAAAGTAAGTTTTTTAGTAATTTAATTACAAAACTATGTTGCGGTTAACAAAATACACCTATCCTCAATCCTTTTTAATAGGCACGGAACCCTCGTTGTGCGTGGTCCGACACGCACTTGGCCGCTTTTTTATTTCCTTTTTGTTACGGAATCATATCGAATTTAAACTTTCGTGAGCCATGTTGAAATAATGCAAATAATTACACGGTTTGCGCAGATAAAAACAACGTTACTATACAATGGATCAAGGGGCACAGTGGCTCAAGAGGAAACGATGCAGCGGAGCGGATGAACTGGCCAGAAAAGGCTCAGAAACAACGGCATACGGACCGGAGCCAATTATGCCCCTGCCACAAAGCTACATATATAATCAACTGGACCTATACACCAAAGACCTACACCAAAGATACTGGGAGGAGATAGACACATGCAGACAGACTAAAGAGATTTTGTCGAAACGTGACAACAAACTCACAACCGCACTACTGAGGACACAGAGAAGCCAACTACGCAAGATAGTTGGAATAATAACAGGACATAACACTGAACAGACACCTCTACAACTTAGGTATCACAGACAGCCCCATGTGCAGAGCGTGCATGGAAGCAGAGGAAACAACTAAACACATTCTACTGGACTGTAAGCAGATACAAGTATACAGGAAAAAACACCTAGGGTCTCCGGACCCGGACACACTATTGGACGCAGTCAGCAACACCAAGGCACTCACAAACTTTCTGCAGGAGCTGGGGTGGTTAGAGTAGCGATACCCCACCGATTCACGCAAAATAGGCACACTGGATGTCGACTTGCGGAAAAAGCCCAGTAAAACTAACTAACTAACTAACTAGGTACACGGTTCGACTCGCGTATTAAATGACACTACGGGCATGTTTCGAACTCTTCCGGAGTTCTTCTTCAGGATGAGTGTTTTCGCGGCGGTGTCGTTTGAAACACTCTGTCATAGGAGTGTTTTAAACGACACCGCCGCGATTCTTATTCAATTCAGTTTGCCTCCAAAATGTACGGAGACTGTCTTAAACAAACAGTCCCACTCAAAGTTTCCAAAAGATAGTTTCATCTACTCCTGTTTAGATTGACATGACACATTAAATTAACATGCAGATGTGGCCTCGCTAAAAGAATAAGCTAAGCCGCGGGCAAATCCTAGCAGGATATGAATCCGTAAGTGAATTGGCAAGCTTTGGCTATACGCGGTGCGTAGGCGCCGGTCGGTGTTATAAGGAAGCCAGAGTCCTCGAGGTTCGTTTTCCTCGCGCCATCTGAGGTGCGGTGTCGCGTGTATAATATCGACCGAATTTAAATTATCGAATTAAACTTGTGGCTGTGCTAGTGACGTGAATGAAGGTACGTCACGGCTCAATTAATATTGTATATAATATTATTAGATCTATTTGTTGGATTTTACTTGGTGTAAGTCTTTATTTCAAAACTTGTGATTGGTGAAGATCAAAATAATCGGCATTGTAGTGTCTGAGTTTACCGCAAATAGATAGACGGCCAATTTACTAAATGTGCAGTGATTATAGCTTCTGTCACTATATTATTATTATATGTTATTTTGATGTAGGTAGGTACCTACCTACTGGTAAAGCTACCTATAAGAAGTATTACTGGAAATTTGGAGAGATTCTTCCTCAATAATTTTATTTGGTAGTTTTCTTATGAAAAGTCAACAAACATTATACAAACTGTCGCGTTTATAAAATTTGTAGGATTATGTAATGGCAACCAGGTTTTATGTCATCATATTTTACACTTCATAACCTGTTTCACCGGAGATCCTCTTTGAGAGGCTTTACGTGCGGGTTAAATGTCAAACTGTGTCTAAATCAAAATCATGTACTTAAATAAGGACTGGAAATGCTGTCTTTCGGTAGGCTAAAGGACGTAATATGTGGCCGGTTCCTTTGATGATGTACGTGGATAAACTAAAAATAAACCTGAACCATCTTTCGTGCAGCATTAAAACAGGGTCAAGTTGCTCTTTACCTTAAACGTTTAACATTTAAGTCGGAAATTAAGCGTAGCGTGAGTCAGATGCGATCTTCGCAAGGTTAAGTAACTATAAAAGGCCTGGGCGGTTGTTCACAACGCTTCACCTCAGGTTAACCAGAGTGCCAGATTTCACCTGATGGCACCTGATTGCACCTGATGGCACCTGATGGTGCTCAGATCGATGAGTGTCATCATCGTATCAAATACCTACATTTGTCAAAAAAGTACCGGTAATCGATAATTCCAGACTATTTTTTTTTGGCTAAGATGGCTCAACTTTTTCTTGGTAACCACCAACCACCTTTTGACATTATATCATCTTGAGATTGTTAGTTCATCTCAAGTATGTTTTAGGATTTTTCTGGTGGAAAAAAATATCAAACAAACATATTGTCAGGGGGGGTCACTCCGCCGATCTGCGTGAAATTATAAGTACATGCCGGCGGCAGATCCGGATCTGCTTATTCAGTGGTTGCCCCGCCGTGGCCCGCGACACTCGCGCGCGTGTCTCCCACATACCAACGTCGCAAGCGCGTAAATACGATGTATAAAGTAAGGGCAACGGTATATTGCATTGCTGCGGGTTGCACAAACAATGACCAAAATTCGGATTGCACGTTTTTCTATGTTCCGACGCGTGAAAAGGATACCGAAAGGTGAGGTAGTAAGCACTAAATGCTCATTTATTACCTATATTTTCATAGTAAATCGAACACAAGAATCAAGTAAAACAGCACAGTGTTATACTTGAATTAAATAGGTATCTGTCAACGGCATATCTACATATGTATACACATACATCAAACGAAAATCCCGAATTGTGATTAAATAAATCAGTACTTATTGGACTCATTTACACCTGGCGTGCGACCGCGAACCGTAACGGAGATCGTAAAGTCTATCTCCGTCTCTGTCACTCGAATAGTAAGTATGACAGACACGGAGATAGACTTTACGATCTTCGTTACGGTTCGCGGTCACACGCCTGTTATGTTTTCGGTGTTACCTAAGTAGCTGCTAAAGGTGGTACATTTAAATATCTTATTGTCGTCGAGGCGCGCCACTTGCCACCTCCGCGGCGGTGTCGGGTGCAAGTTCTAACACAGAATAGATAATAGTGCAAAGCTACTGTATCCGCTTACGATCAGGCGGACCGTACGCTCGTTTGCCACCGACGACGTTTAAAAAAGTGACAACCCTATCTTCGGCAAGGTGCGGAGTAATGTCGACCTTCGCGCCGGGCAATAGAACCAGGCCTTTAAAACGTTATAAAATGAACCGGAATTATAACGGTATATTCCGTTAGTGTTCGAAAATTACGTTATAACAAAATCAATATTCTCCATAACGATATAAATACCGTAACAGAATAAATAACAGAACGATATATAATAACGTTATAATATCGTTTTAAAATGCGAGCCGCGCGCTACGGCTGCGCCGTTGCCGCTCTGTGCCAATGCCAACATGCCACCACGTGGGCCGTAGCGCGACGTGCGACGTTGCCGTTATGTTGTTCTAGCTTCTAAATCTTATTGATGCTTGTTTACCTCGATCATTTGCAAATTGGTTGAGAATTGTGAATATTTGGTTGGTTGCGACGATAAATGCGGCGGAATAAAAATGGGACGCAGGAAACGCAACGCTGTCCACAGATTCGTGGACTTGCTCATAAATAAAAAGAAAGAGTGCCAATCTTAATAGCCCCTAGGTATACACTATTACAATATGTAAGAGGGTCAATATTTTTTTATGTTAATTGTTTGTCTCGGCACTAAATCGCAGACTACAGACAAACAAGCCCTACGACCGACGGTGTTGCCGTGAGCAAAAAATTATGCATAGGTATGTTGGTATGTGCTTTTGTTCATTAATCGTAATTAAATTAAAATATACTTTTAGTTTCCGACATTTTACAAGTTAAATAAAATCTGATTATGAAACCAAAGAATGTGTGAATTTTCGATTTGGGTCGCGATAGATAGGGGAGACCAAGGACGGTTGGTACACATAAATATGTATCGATCCTCCTTTTCTTACGATTCATCCTCCTTTTCTAATTAATCCTTAGTCACTAAATATTTATATAAATAACTAGCTGTTGCCAGCGACTTCGTTCGCGTGGAACTTGTTATGGTCTTAGAAAAAATATTGCTATTAAATTATGTTCGGTGCAAGCTATTTGTCGCTGTCCCAAACACACTTCTACCATCTTAAAGATATACAAAAACTATCCTATATCCTTCCAAGGGTCTCAAATTATCTGTACGGGAATTTTCATCTAAATCCGTTCAGGGATTAGACCTACGTAAAAGGTAACAGTGCGATGAGTTCGTTAGTTTAAATTGATAAATCTAAATTGAAAACTTCGTTTTTACAAACATAAATATCTTAAGAATCATCAAGACGTTTTCATACAGTATTAAATAAAAATATATTTTTATATGTCTACTAAGCTACATTACTGTTATAATAATAAGTACCCAATGTTGATTAAATCTATTCGATTCTGGGAGCATCGCAGTTCTAACCTAACCTATCCTACATTTCTGGTAACTGTTCAAATCTGTAAGTCTTACTTTAAAAAAGGTCTTGCTTTCTATACAACCTTCAAACATTTTAACTCTCTTAGGGGATGAATAAAAAAAACGCTGAAATCGTTTTCTAATCATTAAACAAACGGTCCATAACCTAAGTAATAAATCTATTATTTTAAAAATATCTTGCTCTTCGTATAAACTTTGAACCCCCTAGAAACCCTCTTGGGGGATGAATTTCAAAAACATTGAAATGTATTTTTTAGTTTTAAACAAACCGTCTAAAATCGTAGTTACACTAATGTTTTACTTTAAAATTGTCTTGACCCTATACGGCCTTCGAATCCCCTTTAAACACTCTTAGGTGATGAATAAAAAAATCTACTAATCTGCTCTCTCTATTTTAAGACCAAAATTAAAAAAATCTTACTTAAAAAATTACTTTTCCCTCCATATAAACTTTGAAGCCCCATTAACGCCTATAGGGGATGAATTAAAAAAAAAACTCTGAAATCAGTTTTGTTGTCTTTTAACATACAGACTAAGACTGACATTAGAAATATCTAACTATATTTTCTTGCTCTCCATATAAACCTTGAATACCGTTTTAACACTTGTAACCCCCTTAGGGGTGGTATTTTTCCAAGACGATGAAAGGATTTTTTTTTTCTAATAAGTAATCGTACCACAAAGTTGCCCATCTCTAGCTCAAAAAAAATGTTTCTCATCCTAATCTTGCATAAGTACCTTTTTAACCCCCTTAGGGATGGAATTTTCAAACACGTTAAAGTTACTAACTGTTTTTCTATTCTAATAAGTAATCTTTCTACAACGTTTCAAATCTCAAGCTCAAAAAAAGTGTTTCTCATACAAACCTTTCACCCCTATTTAACCCCCTTAGTAGTGGAATTTTCTAAAACGCTGACAGTCCTTTTTTGTATTGTATTTAGTAATCTTTCTACAAAGTTTGAAGTTTCTAGCTCAAAAAATAAAGTTCCCTCCATACAAACTTTGCACCTCTATTTAACCGCCTTAGGGATGAAATTTTCTAAAACAGAAAGTACTTTTTTCTATTCTAATAAGTAATCTTTCTACAAAGTTTCAAGTCTCTAGTTCAAAAAATAATGTTTCCCCCATACAAACATTTCACCCCTATCCCCTACTTAACCCCCTTAGGAGTGGAATTTTCTAAAACGCTGCAAGAACTTTTTATGCATCTTAATAAGTAATCTTCCTACAAAGTTTCAAGTCTCTAGTTAAAAAAAAAGTTTCCCTCATACAAACTTTGCACCCCTATTTAACCCCCTTAGTGATGGGATTTCCAAAAATTCCATCTTGTCCCTTCTTTTTAGTCCCAGTAGTTTCGGCTGTGCGTTGATGAATTAGTCAGGAAGTCTTCTTTTACATATATAGATAAATCAAATTTCTCATTCTCTCACCTCATTTTAAGCATCTTAGCTGACCATCCATCCGTAATGTGCGTGCTGGTGCCATGAGACCGGTTTAATTTATTTAAACTTTGTGACACAATACAAAAAAAAGTATATATGGTGGACTTAATGCCATAAGGCATTCTCTACCAGTCAACCAACGGGCTAAGCAGAAATATTTGATGCAGGCATTTAAATTATTAATAATTTACCATGTTATAACAATGCCATTAATATGTGGGGGCACGGCAGTGCCCCCGCCAAGTCGAGCGCGAAGCAAACACTGCCGTACCATTCTTTACTGGAACCATTTCGCCACATTTTCAGGCCCCTATTTGAGAACCTCTGGATAAGACCAGAATGCAGAAATTTTCGTCATCCAGTAAGCTATAATCACATACTTAAAATCCAAAATTTCAAGTCTGTAGGTCATTTAGTTCCGAAGTTAAGCGAAAGCAAAGTTTCGCATTTATGACACTCACTCATGATCATCAAAATAGAACTAGTACTTCCCATAAACTCAGAGAGCTGAAATTTGGTACAGAGTTAGGGTTTTATGGCCACATAAAGGGAAAACTATAAAAAAATGCTATTTCAACCCAGTTTTCTAGATACACCAACTGTATACATTACTTTGTAATCCTATACAAATATATAGGATTACAAAGTTACATTTGCAGTGAATGGGAAAATTCAAAAGCAAGAATGGGCCTGCATTCATAGTTTGTATGTATGGATAACACATTAACCTTCAAAAAGAAGTGAGATTCCATAAAAAACACTCCATGTAAAAAAGAGGCCAAGTCTCGAAACTCTTCCACCGTAAAAAGTTGTGAGATATTTCGTAGAGCCAAGTTTCAGGCATTCTTATTAATCTTTATTTGCTTGCTTGACGACCGGTTAGCCTAGTGGGTAGTGACGCTGCCTACGAAGCTGAAGGTCCTGGGTTCGAATCCCGGTAAGGGCAAATAATTGTGTGATGAGCATGAATATTTGTTTCTGAGTCATGGAAGTTTTCTATGTATTTAAGTATTTATATCCATTATATATATCGTCGTCTAGTACCCATAACACAAGCCTTACTGAGCTTACTATGGGACTAGGTCGATTTGTGTAAGATTGTCCCTTAATATTTATTTATTTATTTATTTATTGCTAAATAAAATTTTGTGACTTGGCAATCACACAATACTACATAATTTTAGGTAAGTATGCAAAAATCTATAAATACAGTTAAATTGTGTGATTGCCACGTTGCAGAATTTTATTTAACAAGCAAAAACATTCCATGTAAAAAAGAGGCCAAGTCTCGAAACTCTTCCACCGTAAAAAGTTGTGAGATATTTCGTAGAGCCAAGTCTTAGGCATTCTTTAATCTTTATTTGCTTGCTAAATAAAATTCTGTAACTTGGCAATCACACAACTTTCCTGCATTAATGGATTTCTGCATACCTAAAGCTATGTAGTATTGTGTGATTGCCAAGTCACAAAATTTTATTTAGCAAGCAAATAAAGATAAAAGAATGCCTGAGACTTGGCTCTACGAAATATCTCACAAATTTTTACGGTGGAAGAGTTTCGAGACTTGACCTCTTTTTTACATGGCATGTTTTTTATGGGATGATGCATTTCCAATTAATGAGGCACAGAGTAGCTAAAGACAATCTGATTTGAAAATTATTAGTCAGGATATTCGTATCAGGCTACAACCTGCGCCGACAAGCCGAGCAAATCGAAAAATTCTCTGTTTTACTATGACGTCGTGCACTCTAACAAACAACCTACGTTACGTAATCACATCGCTTACATTGCACGAGTAGGCTATACTGAATGCGAGAAAGGGGTAGCCTATAACGTTATTACATTATTATATCGGTTAAAAAAGTATCGGTTTTATATTAGTGGTTTAGATTTATAACGTTATAATGGATATCGCTATACAGCGCGTCAAATATCGTTTTCGAGTATAGCGGTTTTAGGAATAATAACGTTATAAATGATAGCGCTATACGAAAATAGCGCTATTTAAAGGCCTGAATAGAACTCAATGACGCGCGGCTGGCGTGCGGTCCGTTGCTAATAATAATTAATAGGCACGTAAAAAGGCGGCATTCGTGAACATCAAAACAGAGGGTCTTCTGTACTTGTACTATTATTTATTCTGTGTTATTGTTTCAAAATTTGTATCGTAAATGGAATGTCGTGAATCGATTTTATCAAATTGAGATGTGGTGGAAGATCTGCCTCGCTCAGGGGACCGATTTTTGACTTTCGAGCGCTCGACTCTTTCACTCGAAAACTGACAAAAATTATGAAATGCTATTTTGAAATAGCGATAGAAAATTGAAAAACGAGTGGTATTGACCACTCGTAATTAATTCTATTGGTAGAATTAAGTGCCTGCCATATTGACACTTCAAACGTATTTATTTTATTTGATTTTCGAGCGCTCGAAAGTCAAAAATCGGTCGGAAAAGTCAAGGTTCGATTACGGGTTATTGTTATTATTACGAATCCGGCGTCAATATACGAGTGTGTCCACACCGATTTGTAGACATTTTGAACGGCTGCGATTCTCGGCCGGGGATTTTTGAAAACTCTTTGATCTTTTAATACAGTTTTTTTCCGTATCGCTTATAACCTCTTTTCAGATTTTTCCCCCATTTGAATAATACACCTTGTTTACTAGACGCGAGCGGTGAGGCGAGGTGAAACAAGTTGTGAATAGCATAGCCGTACTCATTCACGTGTTCATTGATTTACTGACGTCATAGTCATTGTGCTGTGTATCGTTCATGTGTGTGATTTTTAACATTAGGTACCGTGTATACACAAGATATTAACTATTGGGTTTGAATCGCTTATTGAATCTGAAATGTAACCTAACATCCAATTATTAAATAAGTGATTTGTTTGCGCGACGCACTTGCATAGCGCAATTAAATTAACATGACCAACTCCACTCTCTTAAATATTGCCTAGTGCACTTTATTAAATAAAACGCGGTAGGCTGCCGCCGGGTGCTCGCGTAATAGAAAAGAAAGAAAACATTTATTCGTGACACACACAAAACGAAAAACATTGAATAAAATAAAAATACAAATTACCTCGTCATGAAATGGCCCCAACTCAGCATGGTGCTGGCGATTACCAGCGCTGGTCTTCCGTTGGAACCATTACATAATTATGTAGTTTCTAATGTAGCTTTGGGTCCGCTTGTAACCTATTTCCAATTGGCGTGTTTCGAAATTAGTGATTCGGATCGAATCACTAATCTTAAGTGCCATTGGGCGGGGCACATAGCACGTAGAACCGATGGCCGTTGGGGCGGAAAGGTTTTCGAGTGGCGACCACGTACCGGAAGGCGCGGCGTGGGTAGACCCCCCCACAAGGTGGACTGATGACCTGGTAAGTCCGCTAGATGCGGGTGGCGCAGGACCGGTCACTTTGGCACTCTTTGGGGGAGGCCTATGTCCAGCAGTGAACGTCTTTCGGCTGATATGATGATGATGATGATGAAATTAGTGAATTTCCTTTACAGTGCCTTTGCTAGAGCTGTAGTATGTTCACAATCCTTGAGAAACACAATAAGACAATCACACGTTGATTATTTCAAAATGAAAATTAATGATTCACATTTTCACCTGATACAATAAAACTTATTCGAAATGCGCTGAGTGATATGGTTGCGCCTTTTTATACTGCCTTGGTCTTTATCACAGCCACACCGATTTATACTTTCTCAACATAGGTAAGTAATTAAAAAAACCGGCCAAGTGCGTGTCGGGCCATGCGTAGTGTAGGGTTCCGTAGTTTCCTGTCTGTATTTGTCACATCTACACGAGCCAATTAAACGGTGCGGTTGCTTCGGCCGAATTTGTACCAAAGTTGGCCTTTCCAAGTACATTTTTAAAGTTGGTCGACTTTTATTCGTTAACTATTTATGACTACCGTGATAGGTTTCGTCTTAAATTAATTATATGTAAGTACTACTGCCATGTTTTTTTTTACATTTGTAGGTAGTAGCCATTAAGACGGCAGGGGGCAGGGTGCCCGGACACTTGTCTCGAATAAAAATTAGGGCTTTAAGGGGATGCCTTGATTCGAGTCGACCACGCCCCCTTGAGACACGATTATGCCTGCCACGTAGCCCGCGTACGAGAAAAAGAGATACTCTTCGCTTCGGGGATGGCTTTTTTGGACAAATTTTGATACGTATAATAAATAAATAATCTAAAAATCTCACTTAATGAAATATAAATAGATCTTCACCAAGTTATTATACGTAGGTATTTATACGAGATTTTTAGATTATTTATTTATTTATCGTTTGGCAAATACGTGTATTTAGACTATTTAGAACCGTGAGATCTTCGAAAAGACAGTACGGTGGCCAGGTTGTTGCACTTTTAGCACCCCCAGGGGTCACGTGTAGGGTAGCGGTGGGTAATTCCTACGGACGTGGTGCAACTTTGGTAAAAAAGAAAAATAAAGACCCAACTTTGGAATTTATTTTCCATCGAGGAAATTTTAGGCAATCATGTATCGATGAAATCAGATAAACAATCATATAATCAAGAACCATATATCTGAAAATCAGACCTTAAGGTCTTAATCTAGTCAGAACGGTGTTTCAAAGCACGGGATAATTTCCAATGAACCCCCTTAAAGTCCAACATCACGCAAACGCGCATTAACATATCAAGGGTCGGCAACGCCCATGTTACTCCTATGGAGTTGCATGCGTATATAGGCTGCGGTGTCCGCTTACCATCAGGCGGGCCGTACGCTTGTTTGCCACCGTCGTTGTATAAAAAAAAAAAACGGATCACTGATTTGAAAATGTATTTGTAGGTATGATTTCCTACCTACAAAAACATTTTCAAGAGCGTTAGTTGTTATAATATTTAGTGAGCTTGACTTTACTTTTTCCAATAAATGCTTATTTTAATCCAAAAATAGAAATCTTTATAAAATTAAATATTCTTCGTTTCAGATGGCCGGGACTTTGCTAGTCATAGCACCGCTGGTGCTGGTTGCGTGCCTTCAGGTCGGCGTAGATGGTGAGTTACTGGGAACCCATCATCATATATCAAAGAGCTAGGCTCTTGTCGGCGGAATAATTTACAACTTATTCTACACTAGCTTCTGCCCGCGATTCTGTCCGCATGGAACTCGTCTATATCGTAGCTCCATATAAACTTTCACCTTCCCACCCATTTCACCCCTTCTTAGGGGATGATTTCCGGGATAAAAACTATCCTATTTCCTTCCCCGGGACTACAACTATCTATATACCAAATTCTAAATCGGTTCAGCGGTTAAAGCTTGAAGAGTTAGGTAACAGACAGACAGAGACACTTCCGCATTTATATATTATATAATATTAGTATGGATTCTATCATTTCTTTTATCTTTCTATAAGAGAAGATTTTTTTGGTCCATGCAATCCATCCATCCATCTCTATTTTTCCATCTATTGTTGTTTTCATCCAGTCATCGTGGTCCTAACATTTTTCCTCTCATGTTTTCAACGTTTTTCACTGGGAACTATTGAATACAAAATCCTGCTCAAGGTAGTTTGGTAGCGTATAGCTAGCAAGTATCATGGGTGGCACCCTGCACTCGGGGCGGAAAGTAGATGGCCTCGCTCCGTCGATGGTGACGATGGGTGTCACCAAGAGGACTCGGTCCGCTGATAAATAGTAGATTGTACAACAAGTGCATAAAAGGAGCCATTTTACTCGAGACGTTTATATAACGACGACGAGGGTCTATTGTTAAGTCGACGAGTAAAATGGCTCATTCGACATGTAGAAATGTTACGGTACATTTTTAAATAATAATTGACTTCTACTTTATCTGGTTATATTATTTTAGTAGTAGAAAACTATGTTTTCTGTGTCTGGCATGGCATGATACAATAAATTAGCCAATTTTACGAAATTCACTACATAAGCAAGCATATTTCCAAAACTACGTCATATTACGCCATTAACCTTAACAATGATATACTTGACAACAAAGGACTGTTAAGATCAGCTTATACGGCTTGACAGGTTGTCACTGTTGTCAGTAGGCAGACGATGAATTAGATTAGATCGGTCCGCAAAAGCATTAACATTCTCTTTTGACGATAATAGTTGTTTTTTTCTAACACGGAACAATGGTATAGTATTTTAACTCTAGCTAGGGGTTATCTGTCTGTTTGTTTATAGAAGCGTTTTGATTAGTTAAAATAAATACGTTGTAGTTGACACCGTCAACTTATACCTAGACCGATGAAAAGGAAAAAATCCTCGAAAAAGACCCAACTTTGGATTTTATTCGAGGAAATTTTGGGCAATCATGTATCGATTAAATAACATAAACAATCATAAAGTCAACAATCATATATCTGAAAATCAGACCTTATTGTTTCTTAATCTAGTCAGAACGGCGTTTCAAAGCACGCGATAATTTCCAATGCAATAACACATATGCGCGCGCACTGCGCAAAGTTTACGAAAAAAAATGTTGCGCGCCATTATAGGTACTTAATTACACGAATATTTGTAAACATTGTTATTGCGTGTTTGGTTATTATCAAAAATTATGACTCGTGGTGAATAGAAAAGTGATAAATAGAATTGACGCCACTGGAGATTCTTGGCGATGTTACAATATGTTAGTAAAAACCTGTTGCCATCAATAACTGAAGAAAATATAGACTTGTAATGTAAGTAAGCACTATACTGGTACCTATCTGTTTACTCTACTCGCGCGTGGCATAGAGCGTTAATTATTGCAGAAAAAGCGTTGATTCCCATCCATATTGCAATTATGACAAGTTATTTTTTTACCAATGAGTCATCGAAAGCATTTAATTTGCTCATTCGATTTTTCATATTCGAAGAGTCCGGATAAAAAATTACTAAGTAATACAACTTTATACAGGTGCCTTACTGAAGGTCGGTTTAATTATAAACCACGCGGAATCGTCCCACGTCTGTTATTAAGTCATATTGATATTAGTCATGTTAACATTCGTAACAATGTTTACTAATGTGCCAATATCGGGTTAAAAGAGCCCGGTGTATACATGATTTTATGGGGAACTGTTCTGAGGTAGGTCTAGCTACAGTCAGCAGCAGAAGTAGCTACGCAAAATAACACGCTCATAATGATCTAGACATTCCTTATACTTAGTCTTGACATTTGAGTCGTGTGTAGGTGATTATGAGCACTTGACCTGCGCTGCGTAGCTAATTTTGCTGCTGACTGGACCTAGTGGTAGTGAAGGTTCATAAATAAATGATTCATCAACTGGGTATATAGGTTTTGTTTTGTCAAGTTGGTAGGTTTGCGAAAAAGTTGTAAAAAGAAATCACAAGAACGAACATGAGTTAGGGCTTGGACCCGATTTTACAGTGGCCTCTAAACTTCCTCATTTTATTTAGGTGTCGCTATAACACTTTGCTATTCTATGAGCAGCTGTCATAATCAAATGAATTTGTTTCTTATTTTAGGCGGTTTATACAACTTACTTAGCTGCCTAAATGCTATTCTAAATATCATAATATGTCGTTTTTAATCTGCCGCCTAAATTATGTCTAAAAATTAGACAATTTAGTTTTAGGCTAGTTAAGCCATGTGCACGTAGAATCGGGTCCAATATCTGTTGGCAGAACCAACGTAGGTACTATTAAATATAGAGGAAAATTACCTAATTAATCCCACGCAGATAAAAAATCAAATGAATAAACCTTAAATAAGTACCTACCAAAACTCCAAAATCGTAAGTGACTTTGGAATCATTATTTTATATTTATTTAAAACACTTCTGTCGTAATCTATACTATTACTAGCTTCCTCCCGCGACTTCGGCTGCGTGGGCCCGGGATAAAAACTTTCCTATATGGGTTGTTCTACAAACTAAGGACGAAAATGAGTCCGATTCCGGCCCGACGATTTTTTTTCATTATGGTTACAAAATATAGTTTATCATAAAGATTACATGGTCTTTTAGCCTATGTTAAGTAGAACGGACAAAATATTCAAAAATATCAGAGTTATGGCAATTTTAAGAAATCAAGCAGCAGGAAACTGAGATTGTGACCAGGAGACTGAGGATTTAAACAAATATCAATCAAAATCAACGTTTATTTAATAATAAATTCACAAATAAGAACTATGCTTCTAACCATTAGTTTGTAATATGTCCTTTTGAACTTTTTCTTTCCTTAATATCTTTTCATTTTTCTTTTTTGTTTACACATTAATAGTACCTTCAAAATTTCTTTTTCGAGTTCTAGCTTTCCGTTCATCACTTATTTGCTGTTCTGGCTTTGGAAAAAGAGTACTTGGGTCAATTTCCAAATCAGGCATAGTAGCCAAAACTTCTGGATTTTCTAAATTTAATGTACGGTCGCTTGCAATGCTGATGTCATCAGTCTCATTTCGTAATTCTTGTGCAACCGTGTTGATACATCTCGGACTTCTATTTTCATATAATAGTTTTGTATTGAGTTCGAGCTCAGGCAAATACAAAATAATAAAGAAAATTGTATATAATATAAATAGACATAGGCACATGTTTTAAATGTACGTTTACGTTGTATTTATCTTTTTCTGATATTTTCAAACGATTATACGAATTGCAATGCTTAGTTCAGTGATCATACTTATTAGTTATAGATAAATTGATTATTTGAACTAGCTAACTGCTTTATTATTTTGACTTCATAGTATATAGCAGAAAAAGTAACATATGATGTTGAACAAAAATTATATTTCAATATAAACACTCAGGATCCTGCATTTTTCTCAGTGTCCTGGCTATTTATTTGACAGGATCCTGAGACCAGGTTCCTGAGAATTTCGGAATAATATTTAAAAATAACGTCTATTTATAACATTCAACCAAAATCAAGCAGCATTAAGCCTTCGTGTAAGCAATTTATACATCAAAATGCTACAATTACCATATTACCACATGAATTTCGTAATTAAATATCTTACCAGGATTCTGTGAGCTCGACTGATTATGACGCGACTTCCTCCATCAAATGTGCCGGGCAGACTAAGCAACACACTGGGTGCAAAACGATAGGTGGTATTCTTTGTCTCTTTCGTACCGGCAATGAACTCGGCTAAACGTCAAGGTCGCGCGGCTAATAGAATATTGAATATTCGCTTATTTAACATTGGGCAGGATCCTGATATAAAACTGTTGGGACAACTTCTGGACAAAGTTTTTATAATGTTTTTGTTACAATAAATTAGTAATATGTCACCTAGGTAACAATAATAATAGGATGTCATTTATATTGGTTTAAGTTATGGGCTCAATGTAGTAGAAAAAAAATAATATTGCACATTAGATTCAATTTTGCTCGTGGGACACTCCAGGATCCTGGGAATTTGACGCTTTGAGTATTTTTTTTCCTAAGATAATATATTAGTATGTAAATTATTTTTAGAGACTAGGTAGATATAGGTATGGTAAACAATAGTTATGAAAATAAACTTGGTTGTAACAATTTTTTCATGACATTTTAGCTGAGCTGTCGAAAATTCCTTACTTTGTAGAACTACCCATATTTTAATCTTGGCAAAATATCTTCGTGCGAAATTTCATCCGAATCGGTTGAGACGTTTAAGCGTGATTGATAACAAACACCCAAACATCTAAACTTTCGCATTTATAATATTAGTAGGATTATAAAGAAGACAAGCCTGTGAGATTGTAACTTTTTATGTTTTGGGTAATCTCCGGAACCGCTAAGCCGATTTCAAAATAACAAAAAAGACGGGGTTGCACTCCGGGAGTGCCGGCAGAAATGAAAACTCAATAACATTGTAACAGTTTATATATCAAGTCACGTGACATCTTACGGTGTCACCCTAAAAATGAATTTGACGCAAATTTATAAACAATTATCAATTATTTAAGCGGACGGCCCGCGGGCGCGTTGGGTGCGAATGGGCCGCCGGCTCGCCCGTCGGCGCGGCAAACACAATACCAATTTGTTTATGCCATTGCCAAATATTTTTCAAAGCTTTATCTCTTTAGGAATAATGTCTAAAGTCAAACTATTCGAATTTGTAAGAACAGCAGACGGCGGTGGCGACCAAAATATCAATTTGTTTTTGCCGTTGGTATATATTTTTCTAAGCTTTATCTCTTTAGGAATAACGACCAAATTCGAACTATTCGAATTTTCTCGATAGCAAAACGGTGAAGGAAGCGTTGGTATTATTACAAATCGATTTGCAGAATATCTATGCTATTGCAAAAAGTGTTTAACGGCTTTATACTCTTACGAATAGCGTTCAGTTTTGAATGAAGTCGAATCGGCTAGCAGCAAAAAGTGACCTCCTTCACATCTGGCGTCACAAAGTTCTGTCGCGTATTTAACAATTTTTCCCCATCCCAAAAAGTGCTCAGCGCCGCTAAAGAAGTTTTCACTTCAAAATATTTCACCTGCCTGCGTGTAGAATTAACTTTCTGGGTAGTTACAGGCTATATTTTATCCCCCGGTCTATCCTGCGTTATTTGCAATACGCGGGTGAAACCGCAAGGGCAGCTCGCAATCAATATACTGGACGAACTAGTCAAATGAATTTGTTATTTTCTATATGTCGTTCGTTTTACACCCTGTATAGGCAATTGATTTGTAAACCTTGGTCAAAGTCTTTGGTCGTAGTATGCCGGCTGTACACATTGGGCCAACGTTGGCGCGTGAGCGGGAGGCAGCTATGTAAACGAAAGAGATCGAGTTATAGCCCTCTTCCTGTAACGCATAGCTGCCTTCTGCTCACGCGCCAACGTTGGCGCGTGTGTACAGCAGGCTGTACGGTATCATAAATTTATCAACTGGCGATTTTGCGACCAAAATGTTGACAAAAACATAAAATAATAGCTACTGAAACGTCTTTACTTTAGTGTACTTATACTAATTTCTACAATAATTACGATTAAACGATATGATACAGAGAGAACGCAATAAATTATGATTATGATTATGAAAGAATATAATCGAATAATAATAAACCACCTTCGTCTGCAGGTTCGAATCCTGTCGGGGGCTACAGACGAAGATGGTATATTATTATTCCATTATATTATTTCCCTCTGTATCATTTTTTTTTTAATTATTGGGGTACCTACTTAACTTCCTCGTTAAAAAAACACGAAACAAATAATATTTAATTAAATAATTTGTTTCGTTATAAAGGTACCTATAATAATTACGATTTGTAGTAATGTGAAACGGAAGGTGTTAATCCAACAATCAGCTTCTGGTGACGTCATTCCTGTTAAAAGTCAAAACTTGTTGATGTTGATGTTGTGTAGGGACGCCTGGCCGGAAGCAGGCGGGCAGTCGATCGCTCGTCGCGTTCATTCAGCCCCATTCCCTAAGGTTGGAGCTTAGGGTTACTGTCCCGGCAGCATTCCCACATCACATTCTTCCATTCTTCTTGTGATCCTGCAGAACAGAAGGACATCTTTAAGGTTGACATCCCTCAATTCCCTCTCCTCTAACACATCTCTGCCGAATACTCCAAACCGCGGTGCCGCGTACATGGAGCATTCCGCTAGTACATGCTTACTGGTTTCTTCCTCCCCACAGTGTGGGCAGGAAGCGTCGTTGCTAATACCTATTATCTTTAAGTGTCTATTTAGAGTGTTATGACCGGTTATGATACCTGTCAACATTCTCAGGTTGCTCTTACCCAGTTTCAGCAGATACCTGGTTCTTTTATGATCCAAACCTTCTATCATCATCTTTGTCTGTCTACATCCAGATGCTTCCCTCCATTCTTTTTCCCCTTCTTGTTCTTTTAGCCTTTCTATGACCCCCTTTGTGACCTGAGCCGAGAAAGGAAGGACCGGTTCTGGGCCTACAAACTCCCTTCCCGCTCCCTCCCTAGCCAGTTCATCTGCCTTCTCATTTCCCGCTATTCCCTGATGCCCTGGCACCCACGCCAACGTGACACCTGGGTTTTCTCCTAACTTATTAAGCTCTTCCTTACATTCTTTCACTAAGGCGGAAGTTACCGTTGCCTTACTCAGTGCCTTCAGTGCTGCCTGACTGTCCGTGTATATCACTACCCTTCCAGTCTGTTGCATTCCTTCTCTAATGATCTGTGCGCACCTCGTTATCGCGCACACTTCTGCTTGGAAGACACTAGCATACCTCCCCAGTGGGATGGATACTCTCTCTCGAAGCTTGGGTATAACTATACCTGCTCCCGCTAACTTCGTTGATTCCTTTCTAGATCCATCTGTGAAGCAGACCGTCATTGGGTGCTCGACGTCTACCTTCCAGTTGTCTCTTTCTCCTATATGTATCTTGTACTTTTTATCGAATATCTCCTGCCTCTTTATAAGGTCATTATTGGCTATCATCATGTGTATCTTCGATAGCGCCTCCTCCTGTATCAGCGCGTGTCTTTTGTCCACGCAGCTACCTCTCCATTCTTTGCATGCTTTCATCCTGTACCACTGTTCCATGGCCCTTTTCTCCACTTCAATGCGCATTGACTTCATGCCTAGCAGTACTTCCAAGGCTCGCGTCGGGGTTGTTCTCATAGCCCCCGTCACCATTAGGCACGCTAGTCTTTGCACCTTGTCTAGTTCTTTTTGATACTCTTTTATACGAGCCCTATGCCACCATACCACGGCCCCGTATAGCACCCTGGGTAAAATGATCGCCCTATAGATCCAGTGGATCATCTCGGGCCTCAATCCCCATCTTCTTCCCACTGCCCTTTTACATTGGAATAGTGTTCTAATGGCTTTGGCCGATTGCTCCTTAATGTGGGTTTTATACCTGAGTGTGCTATCCAGTGTCACTCCCAGATACTTTACCTCCTTTACTATCTCTAGTTCTGCGTTCTGTATCTTTATTGGTTTTATGTCCTCCTTCTTCCTTTTGTTAGTGAATAAAACCAGCTTTGTCTTCGTTGGATTCAAATCCAAACCTCTGTCTTTGCACCATCCTAACACCTCTCTGAGACCTCTGTTCATTACGTCTCTTATGATGTTTAGGACCGTTCCTCTCACCAATAGTACTCCGTCATCCGAGTAGGCCTGCATATACACACCTCCCCTGTTGACTGTCTTCACTAATGAGTCCAGTAGCAGACACCACATCAGAGGGGACAAGCAGCCTCCCTGCGGGAATCCTCTTCTCGGACTTATTCTTTTTGAGACCCCACCCAGCTCCGCTGTTATGTCTCGATCTTTTAACATTCTGCCAATCCATCTCGCTATTGCTCGATCGATTCCTTCTCTGTCAAGACTATTCTCCACCGCCGCAAAGGTTGCCTTGTCAAAGGCTCCCTCCACATCGAAGAAGCAGCCTAGTGCATACTGCTTAGTGTCTAGCGCTCTCTCGACCCTGACCGCTAGGTTATGCAGGGCGGTCTCCGTCGATTTACCTGCCATGTATGCATGTTGGTTCCCATGTAGTGGGTTCCTACCGCATTCCAATTTCTCTCTTATCGATTTGTCTATCATTTTCTCAAAACTTAGGCAACCCTCAAGTCAAAACTTAGGCAACTCTATGACATCTAGTGACGAACCAGTGACGTCACAGGAACTGTAGATCCGTTTAGGCGCGAAAGATTAAATTGACAATATTCGTAACAGGAATTTTTGACCATAAATTATGGTATTTTAATTTATTTACTTTCGTGGTCTATTCTACATGCGATTTTTTCAAATGAAAGCAAAATTGAAAATATTGCATCTATTTCATTGGCTTCATCTATTTCACGGTTTGCTAACTTTTATTGCCGGAGGAAAATTGGATCACCATAAATCTAGTGCATAATGTTTTTTTTTAAATGGACCAATACAATTATGCTAGTTTAAAGATGGCCGCGAGGACAAAGGGTCGGGCGTAGGTTGATGTTTACATATTTAACATAGCAAAATGGTTCGCCCCAAGGTTCGCGACGTCCGCGTTGTCGCTTACCAATAATTTATTAGTAAGTAATAAATAATCAATGCAAAATAAAACTGCTCTATTTTCGATTGTTTACGGATCATTAGGCCGTTGGCTCATCGCTACATAAGGTATTAGGATGTTAGTCATGTAAATGACAGATCGCCCACGTTAGGCCTGCAACACACTGGCGCGGCCTGCGGTGGCGGACAATAGTAAATTTGACAGCTAATGACAAGTTTACTATTGTCCGCCGCGGCCAGGCCGCGCCATTCTGTGAGAGGCCTTATAAATACCTTCGAGCTTACGAGTATTTAGAGGTGCACAAAAATATTCGACTACAGCAGTAGGTAGGTACTAAATAAAAACGAAGGCTTATTTTAAATTTATATAGGATGCACTAATCAATAGTACAGTCAGCGTCACATACATCTATACTCTCCAGGTTGTTCTCTTGAAGAGCTAGCCCACTAGGTCAGGGAATTGCTCGGTCAGAGTCGCAGTAAGGAAAAACACAGTGTGGTGCTTACGTCGTGTATTAAAAAAAACCAAACTAATTATCAGACAATGATGATCTGGATATCCTTATAAACTTACGGGAGTACTTGAGAGCTGCTTGGTATTGCAGGGCTGTGTCCAAAGATTAAAAGAGGAGTGCGCGTCAGCGCGCAACGATATTTATAGAACGATAAGCCGTGCACACAATACAGCTAGTGATGTTATAAGAGTGGGTTCGCACGATGCAATTTAACATGTTCAAAAATATCTGAACATGCACTATGGCTTTCATAAGGAAATATGACGACCGTTTTCAGAAAAATCTAATCAACCCTGAACGTAATTTTCGACGAAGAGATAAGTACAAAATTCCACGAGCACACTGCACTATTCAGAAAAAACGTTTTCTACATGTCAGTCAACCTGTTCAATAAGTTGCCGGAATCTCTGAAAACGCTACCAACTAACAAATTTAGAAATAGAATAGGTAAAATACTTAAAGATAAATGTTATTATGACGTACAAGAATATTTAAATGACTGTGTTTTTGGATTGATATTTATTTATATTTAATGGCTTAACTTAGGAAATTGTAATAATGTAATAATGTTTATTAAATAATTTGTAATTAGGTTTGGTACGTAAAGGTGATGAAATCGCCTGACTTAAAATTTGTATGCCGTTTTATCGGCAAAAAGTAGAGATCCTCTGAATTGTCACATAACACCTGTTGTTAACATTAAGTACCTACTTTTTGCACAAATAAACTTTTGACTTTGAGTTTGACTTGACTTTGACAATAAAGTCGTGTTCAGATGTTAGTGAACACCTTGAGCGCTCAGATGAATGTGATGGCGACTGTACCATTGTATTTTTCTCTCTTACCTACCACAAACAATCTAATACCTACTCGTACTTACGGCGGCTAACCAAAATAAAAGTTCCAATAATCACTACATAAATAGTATAAAACAAAGTCGCTTCCCGCTGTCTGTCCCTATGTATGCTTAGATCTTTAAAACTTCGCAACGGATTTTGGTGCATTTCTTTTAATAAATAGAGTGATTCAAGAGGAAGGTTTATATATGTATAATATAGTATCCGTGCGAAGCCGGGGTCGCTAGTGCCTAATATTTGCCACATATTGTTCACCTCTATTATTTTGACATACGATTGAAAGTACCAAGTATTATAGCTTGACCACAACCGCTGTGCCGCTCCTTAGGTATGCGAGCGGCGAGACGGGGGGGCAGAGCATTTGTCATTCCGCCGTCCCCGCCTCGCCCCGTCACCCCCGCCGCGTCACCCCGCCTCCCCGCGCATACCTAAGGAGCGGCACAGCGGTTGTGGTCAAGCTATAGGACACTGCCAGGCACTAAAACTCTATCTTATATCACCCATGTTTCGCAGCTCAACGCTACTCCAACTACTACCCTCGCGGGTACTACGGCCGTAACCTAGGCTCCCTCTACGAACATGGCCGGTCTATATCCGACAACCAAGTGTCCTGTGGGGCGCACACCTGCGGCGTTGGCGCGCACTGCACGCAAGGCAGCGTGAGGCCCGTGTGCGCGTGCCTGCCCGGCCATTCGGGAGATCCGCTGTCGCAGTGCATAAGGATCGAGTGCGTTGGTGAGTGTTCCGATTACGCGTGCTTTTAAGGCCTCTACACAATAGGCTATCATGGCCCATCATACAGGACGCAACTACAAAGATACTTCCATCGCATTCCAACGGATAACTGTGTCGTGCAGAGGGGCCTTTAGGGTGAGTATCGACCAGCACGTCTATCATGGGACGGCCGCGACATACTCTCGATTTTTCTCGCACTTTCTCTTGTTCTAATAAGAAAGAGACGGATAGTGCGAGAAAAATCGAGAGTATGTCGCGGCCGTCTCATGATAGACGTGCAGAGCTGTGCAAGGTTTCAAGACTTTCAAGCCGGTGAGCGAGGAAAAATGTACCAATTGGATGCGATGCACAAGCGCACCCCGCTATGCTAATGGTATATTTTTTCCTCGGTCACCGCTTTGCAACCCCGCCCCGCACAGCCCCGTTGGATATTCACCATTACACGAATATATGCGCCCTGGGAAAGGAAGCTCAGAGACTGGGAGGTCGAGCGTGTTGGTTTCTGACCAGAGTTTTAGCACAGTTTTAGTTTCTGAGCTATAAGCTACGCTGACTCTTAGCTTCTCTGTTTTACTTGATCCGTGCCCTTATCCAGTCTACAGGCAACTTCCTAGCTTTCCTAGTGGCAGGACGGACGCTCCAGCATGAAAAGTGAAGAGCTATGCGAATTCCCACGGTCTAAGTTCAAACGTCTTATAATATATCCCCTCATAGAGAGGCAGAGTGCAAACGTATGATCGAAGGCACCACTACTGGACTGGACACGATATTGAGCAATTAATAAAGCGACTACGAAGAAAAGAATGACAATTATAGCGTAATGTTGATCGTAAATATCTTTTGCCTTAGATAACAGCGAATGCCGAAGCCATCAGACCTGCGTGAACCAGCACTGCGTTAACCCGTGCGAAGGCACTTGTGGTATCAACGCTAATTGTGATGTAAGTGAAATAACGTAGTTTATGTGCACTTTATCTTGTGCAATAAAGTTTAAATAAAAAAATCCAACTAATGTTTGGATATTTCGATATTTGGGTGTTTGTTACACGATTAAACGACTCAACCGATTTGGATGAAATTATGCACGACAAAAGTTTATAGCGTGGATTAAAATAAAGGATACTTTTTATCCCGTTTCACTGAATGCATTGTTGCGCCGAATTTTCATTTCATCAACATTTTTTTCAGTAGGTACCTAACAGTAACTTTTTAGGGTTCCGTAGCCAAATGGCAAAAAACGGAACCCTTATAGATTCGTCATGTCTGTCTGTCTGTCCGTCCGTATGTCACAGGCATTTTACTCGAAAACTATGGGGTGTATTTGAATAAAATTTTGAAGATAGGTGTATTTTGTTAACCGCTACATAGTTTTGTAATTCAATTACTAAAAAAAAATTTTTTTAGGGGTGCACTCCATACCTAACACTGAAAGACAACATTTTTTTTTCATTGCAAGCCCACGTGTGGCACATCAATCGAGAGGCCCTTCAAAATAAATATAAGGTTTCTCAGCATTTTTTTTGATTAACTGAATAGAGTCAGAGATATTCGCCTCGAAAGTCACTAAAATTGTGTCCCCCCCCCTCTAATTTTTGAACCGTGTATTTTAAAAATATGAAAAAAATCATGCTCATAGGGCTTATTAAATTCTTTCAGCGAAAATTGTTTTGAACAAGATCGGTTCAAAGGTTTTTGAGATATTCCTAAAAAACTGCCTTCCTTAAAGAAAAGGACGTAAATGCCATAAGATTTCAGTAACGATACGACGTTTTTAATAGGCACGGAACCCTCGTTGTGCGTAGTCCGACACGCACTTGGTCGTTTTTTTAGGTATAAGGTAGGGAAAAGGTAATTGTGTATAACCCATTAGGTTAAGTTAGGTTTGTTACATAGATAACAACACTGAAAAGTTACTGTTTAAAAAAAAAAGGTTTTCCATGAAATGAAAATTCGGCGAAACATCATTCGATCAAACCTTTGTCGGTAAAACAAGGGTAAATACTTAAAACAAACTCCCGTTCTCTTTCGCCCATGAGAGAAGAGAAGGTTGATAATGATAATTCTTTCGGCACTTATTTGATGATATTTTAAGCATGTTTTCATATGACAGGTGCGTAACCATATCCCCGTGTGTACTTGTCCGGCGGGATACACCGGCAACCCCTTTTCGTCCTGCAGAGTCGCTGACCCGGGTAAGCATAATTAATTGGCTACTTGACGATTTTTTTTTCCCGGCTCTAGTCGAACCAGTTTCCTGAGTGGATCAAATGTTTGTATGAGACTGACTACAATTAGAGCACGTAAAATAAAAATACAAAAAAGAGGCTTAAGGTGGACCCTCGCTGGTGACAGCCGAAACGCAAACGCTTCATACTAATTGATATAGAATTGTGAAGTCACCTTTTACTATTTGGACTATTTTTTTTGCTTTTATAAAATTACTGTTTTGGTCGCGAAATACTGCATTTTAGGTTCATACTTGTCTTACAATTTTGTTTCTATGATTTTAATGATAATATTTGGTAATTTATACTTTATTACAATAATTTGATGGTTTACTATCCATTTAGCAACACTACGTTATCAATCTTAACATGGGGAAACTACCCTATTCTTAACAGCCGTTCTCTAAATTCAATTTGTCTTCAGTTTTGCCTAGAAAATCTATCTATCCGTGTCTTTTGACATCCCAATTATTTTAAGATATTAAGACCTGATGTTAATGTCTACATTAGAGCAATAAAGTATTCTATTCTAAGTATTCTATTCAATCGACGTACGATGCATCCATCTGGGATGCATCCTAACCTGACAATATCTACGGTTGCCCTATTTCCAACCTTATGCCGGCTGTACACATTGGGCCAACGTTGGCGCGTGAGCAGGATAAACGAAAGAGGCCGAATTATAGCCCTTTCCCTCTAACGCTTAGCTGCCTTCTGCTCACGCGCCAACGTTGGCCCAGTATGTACAGCAGGCTTTAGATTCAAAACGGGGCTTCTAGCTCCATTTTCAATGACTTTTCCATCTCATCTCGATCACATTGGAGCAGCCTGACTGGGGAAATCTGCCGTCCTAAGCCAAAAGGACGCATCTGACTACGAGTCTCATAGTTCAGAAGCGACCTTTTTGCTTAGGACGGCAGAAATACAGGCTACGAGTGTTGGCCATGGTTCTAATCCCGGTGCTGTGGAATTCTTGGACCCTCCAATAGTATAGTTTATTGAGATAATAGCATACATAGGTAACGTGATTGCTAATCATAGATTTTTTTGCATTGCAGAAGAAGCTTGCCACCCGTCGCCGTGTGGACTGAACACGAAATGCCACGTCGCCAACAACCAGGCTATCTGCACCTGCCTGCCTGGATACAGGGTAAGTCGTTGTGTATAAAGCAGCATGTTCCTCTTGTATTGTAGAGGGGCAGTTGCGTAACTTTTCGAACGAGCGCCAGGAAAACTCGACTACCATTTTCCCATAAAACGAGCATAAAAGTTCAAAAAACTGTGACCCATTTATGAAAAAGTTACTGACAAGAGCCCTAAGACCAGAAAGACAAGTGGGCGAAAGAGCAGGTCACAGTTTGGTATCCCAGAGAAGGAAACAGAAGGAAAGGAAGACCCCATAAAAAAATGGGAAGATGACCTAAGGGCCATAGTAGGGCCTACATGGAGAAGAGCTGCGAGGGACAGAGAGAAATGGAGAGTTATAGGGGAGGCCTATGCCGTTGGGCAAACCAACTCACAAGCATTCATTCAGAAACATACATACTATATCGAAACTGTAAAAGTTGGAATAAAGGCTATCTTTATATTTAACTGAAAAAAAAAACATTTTTCAAACAAAACGTAGCATATGTCAGCCGGAGCATAATTCGGAATCGATTGATACCTCATTTATCAAAATCGGTTCAGTATCTTAAACGCAGCGGTGGAACACACGAAATACAAACATAGACTGCTAAAAACATACCCCTTTCTTTCTGCTTTGCCGTAAATAGTCGGGCAAAGAATTACATTTAGTTTGAGAGAATAATTCCAAGGATGACTGATCTAATTCATTAGTGACCGCGGCAGAAGAATCACAAAATATCTAAATAATTCACCTAAGGATGAGCCCGCGCTGTTCGGGTTTGACTAACCTGATCCGTTCATGGCCCTATTTCTTTTTTGAAACTGATGGACGGATGCTTGTGACCCCAGAAGAATTACAAGCACGCTGCCGAACCTTTTATTGATTTGAGGGGTCTCTGGCGACCTTACTTGCCACCAGGAACACAACCCACAAGGCAAGGTTAATAGCGGTGTTATTATGGCTGCGGTCTTCTGTAAGGTCCCCTGGGGTTCTGTACTTCCCCAGTCGGGATGTTCCAAATATGAATGAGATGAAATCCGCTGTGATCCGCCGCTCTTAAACGTACCAAATGCCTAACTGGTAGCCACAGAACACCCCCACTAGAAGCCTATGGGCTTTTGTAGAAGCAGCCGAAAAAACGTCGCGTAATTTGTGCACAAGCCCTATGTTGCTCGTTTTGTTCGCGACGCGAGTTACCAAGCGTTGGAGTTGTTCTGGTGTGTAATGAGTGGGAGTGCTCTGTGCTGGTAGCCTATAAACTCTTTTTCTCTTCAGGGAAGCCCTCTATCCGGCTGCCGACATGAGTGCGAGTCAGACCAAGAGTGCGGCTCACAGCAGTCGTGCCGGGACTTCAAGTGTGCGAGCCCTTGCAGCGACTGCGGTGTGAGTGCTGACTGCGAAACCGTGGCTGCCCATCGCGCCGTTTGCAAATGCCCTAGAGTAAGTTATCATCCTCCTAGCGTTACGAGTATTTCGGGTAGCTCAAACGAGCCAGGGGTCCACTTTGGGACCTAATCTCAAAATTTGGCGTAGACACTAGTTTTGCAAAAGTGTCTGCCATCTGACCTTCCAACCCAAAGGGAAAGGTAGACCTCATGTACTGTAGGAATGTCGTGCTAGGAATATAGTCCTGAGAATACAGTCAACAGTAAAAGTAGCTAAGGAGACGATCAGCACACAATGAACTCTCTATCTGAACTGCAAATCCCCGTTGTAGGGGAACTTAGCAATCTATAATATCCATACTCCATACTAATAGTATAAATGTGAAAGTAACTGTCTTGTCTTAAGGTCCGGTGTCTGTGTAAGGTGATCCTTTTGTCGTCTAAACCACTCAACCAATTTAGATTAAATTTGCCATGGATATAGTTTTGAGGCCCTGGAAAGGACTTAGAATAGTTATTATCCCGGAAATCAACACTTAAGGGGTGAAAAGGGGGGTGAAAATTTGTATGTGAAGCGATATATAAAGCCTACGCCTGATCGTATTTATTGCAATTATTCTCTAAGGCGATGCAGAAGATCTACGCGAACGTAGTCGCGGGCAAGAGCAACTTAGTTTCCAATCATGTATTTGAACCAATGGCCTATTTCTGGTAACCAGGGCTACCACGGCGACCCCTACCGCATCTGTTCCCCCGAGTGCAGTTCCGATGGCGAATGCCCTAGCTACAAACCAGCCTGTGTGTTCAACGCCTGCGTAAACCCCTGCACCAACGTGTGCGGCGTCAACGCTGACTGCAACCTGCGTGGACTGACTCCAGTGTGCTCCTGCCCTAGGAACATGACTGGCGACCCCTTCACCTTCTGCAGGCCTTTTGAAGCCCGTAAGTAAAGAGATGCCCCTTTATTCTTAATGCTTAAAATGCCTCTGATAAATAAAATGTGTTTTGTCCCCTTCTAACGAACAAAAATTACAAAGTGACAGTTGAAGACAAACTAATGTTTTGACGGCATTTTAGCTATTCTTTTATTAAGTTAGTAGGTAGTCAAAAGTATACCGACTTCTTCTAGTGGCATCCCTCTGTATCTTGTGTAGGTACTGCAATAAGGAGAGATGGAATTGAATAAAGGAATACAATTCCACATACCTAATAGTTTTACATTATTGCCAGGTGACCTTTGCGAGCCTAACCCTTGCGGCAGCAACGCTAAATGCACCCCCGGCCATGACAGGACCGGCGCCGAGCGACCCGTCTGCACCTGCCCCTCAGGATACATCGGCAATGCTCTCGTGGCTTGCGAACGGGTAAGATATAGATCATCATATCATTCAACCGAAAGACGTCCACGGCTGGATATAAGCTTCCCCCAAAGAGTGCCAAAGTGTGTCCTGCGCCACCCGCATCCAGCGGAATCCCGCGACCTTTACCAGGTCATCAGTCTACCTTGTGAGTTGCCTGTCTACCCACGCTGCGTCTTCCGGTACGTATAAGATATAGATATCTTTATTTTATTATATGTGAAAAACAATATATATTTTGTACTATGTAGCGTTCACCCTTTTCTCATGAGAGGAGGCCTGTGCCCAGCAGTGGGAAGTACGTATGGGCTGCACAAAATTTGTTCCATTTTTCTCCTCTCCGGATGTCAATGCTGTCAGGTCGGTAGTCACATCACAAATAGCAACTGGTCTTCTCAAGATATAACAATAGTGCCTACATTATTGAAGTCCCGCCTGTCTTTATCTATCACACGGGCGCAGCGGTCCTAGGGGGCGCCGAGTGCCTACTAGAGGGCGCTGTAATGATTAACACGGGCACTACAATACAAACCTATGGCCTAGAAAAGCCTCTTTGTAGAGCCGCGAAAGCAGGTAATATATGAGCGAGTTCGAGTCCAACGCGTTTGAAGCCTCAATTCCTACCATCTTTCGCTACATTTCCGAGCAGTTGCATTAACAAGTATATTCCTTTTCCAGGGCGAATGCGAGCTGGACTCCCAATGCGCTGACCATCTGGCGTGTGTCGGTTTCCAGTGCGTGGACCCCTGCCTGGGTAACACGCAGTGCGGTTCGGGAGCCGTTTGTATGGGCAGGCGACATCTGGCTGTCTGCACGTGTCCTCAAGGTAGCCGAATTCGAAATATACTTAGTTATACCTATAGATAAATAATAAGCAGGTAGGTACATATATATGGGTGAGGACCAAATTCTTGGCTAGTAGTTAGCCTGGTTAATCGGTAGTACTTACTTAAAAAGTCCCGTTGTGACACAAAAAATATCCCATACACAGACAATAACACATGTAGGATCAATTTACAATCTCCTGTCCTTTATCGCGTAAGTAGGTATAAGCCTTTTTTGTTTGTGACCAGAAATATCAAAGACCCTGAGAAATATCTTGCCGGGGGCTACAGACGAAGATGGTTTATTTTTCCACTATATTCTTTCTCTGTATCATATCGTTTAATATCAAAGACGTCACGGGATTTATCACGGCTAAAGTATATGGGACATGAGATGTCAAGGATGTATTATAGTATTAGCATTCCTATTTGCGTTATGACAGAGCTGTCATCCCAGTACAATAAACGTCAAATTTGACATTATTTGTACTGGGATGACAGCTGTCAAATCGAAAGTCGAAGTTCGGGTATTTCCATCTCTATCGCACTTACTATACTCGAGTGACAGGGATGCATGTACACGAACTTCGAGTTTCGATTTTCGTGGTAGCGCCGCAGGTTAATCTACTTCCATCCCTTTCGGGGATTCGCTAGGAACATCTATGAAATCCTCTATCTACGGTTATACCGTAATGTGGTTGTTCTGAGATGTTTCATAGGTTGTGGTAAAGCACTATTACACAGCACTATTCCTTGATAAGGAGTGATATTGTCTTCCATCGCTTTTAATATGACGTTTTTCGCTCCCCAAATTGATCTGCGGCGCTACCACGAACTTCGAAAGTCGAAGTTCGGGTATTTCCATCTCTATCGCACTCCCTTACTCGAGTGACAGGGATGCATGTATTACGAACTTCGACATTCGAAGTTCGTGGTAGCGCCGCTGAGTATTTAGCATTTTGCGCATCTTGTTTCATAGATATTTTTCCCTTTCCAGTGCTTAATCTAATTAGGGACCTAGCCCAGTCAAGAACTATGAAAATGGGTAAATACAGTTCATATCGGATTTCGTTACAAATTGACCCACGTTCTTGCTCTTGAGTGATTGGTTAATTAAACTTTAATTTTTATGTTTATCAGGTCGCAACGGCGATGCCCTCGTGAACTGCTACGAAAGCCGGTCCGTGGCCGCCTCCACGCGTTACTACCGATACAAGCGAAACGGCGAACACGATTCTGATGTTTCCGAATCCCCCGCCGTCTCTGAAGCTAACGAAGCGAGCGAAGCCAAGGTTCAAGCGGAAAGCGAAGTCAAGAGCGAAGCGAAAGAAGCAGTAGAAAAGGTTGTCAGCACTGAAGCTCAAGCTTCGTCTTAAGCGGATGGTGCAACATGAAGATTAAACAATAAACTATCCTGCCACTATGTAAAAATCTAATAATGCCCACACAGATGAAGAATGAACAAATACCAACGAATGTTCGCCGAGACTGTCGAAAAATTTCAGTTTTGTTGTTATAATTATGTACCTATTGTGTCATTAAATTTTGGTGAAACTCGAAGGATTCTTTACGAGCAATAAATACCTCTTCCATTGGTAGGTAATAGAATAAAGAACCTCAGGTACTACTAACTAGATGTCTAAGATACCTAGGTTTTGCTTTAAAAAAATGTTCATATTTTACTAATATACTTATTACTGACATTCCACGTCTACTGTTGAGATAGTATTCGTAAGGAATTAGTTTTAATGAATGGGATTTTTTTATACAATAAAAATACTGAACCTAACTTTATTTTTGTATAAGTAGTCACTACAACTCCCCTAATTCAATTCCAATTTGTGCCATCGTGGGCCGTCGAGTTCCTAATGTTGCTGGTTCATCAGCGGGGACGCGAGGCGATCCGATTTCTCATCATCGACGATGAAACTAATGACTACCTACATATTTCGTCACCCTCGGCAATGGAAAACCTCTGGAAGAGCTGGAAATATTTGTCGTTATGCATATACTGACGCATCCACACAGGAGGCCTGCCACACAGGATGCAAAAGTAACTTGGTCGACAGAGAGACTGACCATCAATGGTCACCAATGGACCAATGGTTAGTCTATCTCTGTTTCTTAAGGCCTCTCACAGACTGCCGCGGCCTGACCGCGGCGGTCAATAACAAACTTGTCATTAAGTACCTAGCTGTTAAATTTACTATGGTCCGCCACCGCAGGCCGCGCCGGTGTGTTGCAGGCCTAAACCGCTGAACCGATTTGAAGGACGTAGGATCATTATTATACCGGAAACCATCCCTTAAAGAGTTGAAAGTGGGGGTGAAATTTTGTATGGCAATATTTAAGCCTACGCCTACCGCGATACGAAAACGAACTTCGTTCGTGTATCTCTCTCTCTCTGTCTCTCGAATTAGCAAGTTCGACAGAGACGGAGATACACGCCATCCATCTGAGTATAAAGCCGCGTCCGCTGCGCCATGTTTTCGTGGTTTTTAAACGTAAAAAATGTTTTGCCATCATCGAAAACATTGGCGCAGCGGTCCATTTTAGAGACAGTACCTAATAGGTAGCTGCGTAAGTTATTACAAAGAGGTCACTGACCTTATCATCGTAGATCTAAGTATTCTGCGATTCCAAAAGTCATGTAGACCCGGTACACCTGTCCTTCTTGCTGAGCTCCAAGTATTATTCAATACCAGCATCGCAACGCGCTCCGCTTCTCAAAAACATGGCACGAAGCGAAGGGCTGTAAAATCATCCACACTTAAAATTCAAACATAACTTAATGGTACCTACAAAAGATAATATTTTTTTACTGATACCTATAAGTAGGTACCTACAACAAGTATAAAGCCAGGTTTAGACAAAGCCAGTGCTCACAGTTCTGGCTTGTTGTTGTATGTAGAGCACTGGCTGCCAGCACAGGCGTGAATAGAGCGCCGGCCTAATATTTTTCAAGCCAAGCCAGTGAACCAGGACTGGCTTCGTCTAAATCTAGCTTAACAAGTTCAATAAATACTGAAAAAATATAATTAACAAGTGAAAAGAAAAGGCAACAAAAAAAACAAACAACAATCGTGAAAAATATTTTTTCCCGATGTTTTTTTTCATTGCAGCTACCAGCTAGTTCGTTGGCTCTTATCAAAGAGTATAGTAAGTATATTTAAGCCGGGTATTCATTAGGCAACATCCATACTAATATTATAAATGCGAAAGTGTGTCTGTCTGTCTGTCTGTCTGTCTGTCTGTCTGTTACCTCTTCACGCTTAAACCGCTGAACCGATTGCTATGAAATTTGATATCGAGATAGTTTGAGTCCCGGGGAAGGACATAGGATAGTTTTTATCCCCGAAATCATCCCCTAAGGGGGTGAAATGGGGGGGTGAAAGTTTGTATGGAGCTGCGATATAAACGAGTTCCACGCGGACAGAGTCGCGGGCAGAAGCTAGTTTGTTAATAAACTGTTTATTTGATCATCATGTTTCGCAACAAGTTTACGTACACACTGTTTCTGAAACTTGGCAGTCCACACTACACTAGTCAGTTGTTTCTTGGATGTCGCCCGAGGAGGTAGTGATGCTCTGTGCTGCTTAAGTATATAATAATTGGCAAGAGCACGACAAAAAAAAAGAAAAGGTGGTGGATTAGAAATTAGGAAATTACCTCTTGAATTGAACTTAAGTATTTGGTGACCTTAGCCACTATTTCTATGTTTATAAACTCGCGCAACACACGTCCACACCTGACCCCCTAGCACACTAAGTTTTATGTCGGACATAAAGCATTCGTCCCTTTCTGGCAAATATGCGAGTGCGAGAGGGACGAATGCTTTATGTCCGACATAAAACTTAGTGTGCTAGGGGGTCTGATGACATTTGTTTATAAACTGAATGTATCGCCATGTTCTCCATCTAGAGTGGGGAGCACAGCAACATGTTTATGCGACAATGTATCGTCATATTTGTTTATAAACATGTTTAGAAACATGATGAAACATACAGTATTTATTGACAAACGTTGCCTAATGAATACCCGGCTTTATTTATAGCATAGAATAAATGATAGTAGGTACTAAGAGGAGGGCACCACGAAGTTTAAGTTTTCTCAAGTCACAGTCACACCACCATCGTTTTAAGCACACTATATGCGATGCAATCTATCTCAACAACTTACTTGAAAAATGACGAGTTGTGATTACTTTCTCATTTCAACTATAGCGGCGTCTCTGTCCGTTACTGTGAAAAATTGCAGTGTCTTGAGTGTGAATAAACTGTTGCTATCAATACAAACTTAATCATAGCACACTACAAGTGATGCAATCTGTCACAACAATCAACAGAGACGCAGCTATAATTGGGATGAGACAGCTATAATACATACCTTTCATTATAATTATAGCTGCTTCTCTGTCAGCTGTTGAGACAAATTGCATCGTTATTACGTATTTTTATTTGATTACGTAAAATATATTTGGATAAACCACACATTTATTAATATTGATAGCTCTCTTTAAAACATGAAAATAAAGTTATAATTATTTGAGTCAGTTGCGTTTAGTTATTTTATTGCGACAATGACAGCTACAGCTACGTAATTTCTCTTATTGACGTATTTGACGTTTCGTTAAGAACATAAACACAATCTTGAGACAATCAAATTTTTGCAAATTATATCATTTACGCTGTTTCTCCGGGCTAATTATTAAAAATAATATATTGTGTTAACGCCAATACTTACTGAATTATTTCTCAATCCAGTCGAGCGGTGTAACCTTTTGACGCGGTACTGAAAATCGTCACATTCTCATTGTTTTTAATTTCAACATGAAGGATACTAAAATGAGTTCCCATTTAGCGGGGGGCAGATTAAACGTGGCTCTAGTCCAGGAGACTATGAGAAAGGATTTGTTAAACCTTCTACAGCTATGTGAGGGTCCAAAAGTAAGTTATTATCCATTAGTAGTATATTCCACATTTTAATCTGAATATTGTGTATATTTTGAGTATTCATTTTAGATTACGATTTGGGACGAGTGGTTAGCCGGTCCCGTGGGACTTGTGGCGCAGTATTCGTTGCTCAAGGAACATGAAGTGGCTGACATGTTTTTATTGAAGCCGGGAAGTCTACCAACTATCTCTGTAAAACACATTGTTTTTATTTCTAGAGCTAAACTAGAATTGATGGATTTGGTGGCTGATTATATTAATTCCCTTAGGTAAGTTTGCTATAAATTGTTGAACCTGACACTATAACTACTGACACTATATAGATTAATTGATTTCATTAAGTCGCTAGGACACTCAACCCTTCATACAAACTTAGTTTGGTTCTCATTTTAAAATAACATGAAACTTTGTGTACATAGACAGATTACATAGACAAATTTTCGGTTTTTAAGGACCTGCCTCCTTAAAAACCGAAAATTTAAAAAACTTCAATGAGGCACCCTTATATTGTTCTAATATGTGAAAAATAACATGTGTTTTTTAGTTTTATTTTTGGATAAGATTTAGGGGATGCAACTGAATTTTTTAACTTAGGTCGGAAACTAGTTTCTATGACAAATGGAGATGTTTGTATGGAGAGCCGTCTTGAGTCAATCATGCTGGGGACTATTAATAGACCAAGCCATATAGCAAGCTCTAGATAGTGCAACTAAATGGATATACAACTCAGTTACAAATGTTACAATATCTGTGGACCTCGCTGGAATGTGAAGCCCCTCCCCCTTCTCTTTTACCCGCGCTCGCCCCGCGCCGTACCAGAGCGCCGACGTGACGTCATCGACGCCAGCTCCACAGATATTGTAACCGGGTTATGTCAGTCATTCTTTTGTCCCTACACACTACTAATCTAATGTGTAATACACCAGATCCAAGCAAACCTATCCGGTAGAGTTCCACCTGTTCTTTGTGCCGCGGCGCAGTGAACTCTGTGAGAAGCACCTCTCCAACCGTGGAGTCCTGGCCAGCCTCACTATTCAGGAGTTCAAGTGTGACATCTTCCCGTTTGACAGTGATGTCATGTCTTTGGAGCTGCAGAATGATTTCAGGTGAAATATCCGCTTTATTCCGCAGTAGCTAGGTGGGTCCACACTGGGTGCATGACTCGGCCGAGCACGCCTCGCCAAACCGTGCTCGTTCAGTGTAGACGTGCCTCGCCCGAACTGAGCGTCCACACGGCCTTTTGGCTGAGATCTAAGGGCCCGCGCGGTGCGTTAGTTGCCTCGGACACGCTAAAATTCGACTGAGCTGTCCTTGCTCGAACAGTTCGGCAAACAAAACTGTGAACCGAAGCATGCGAGCTGTGTTAACCTGGCTAATACATAGGCTTGCCAGATCGAATGACCCTAATATCATGAGAAAAGAAATAGAAGAAATAAAAATAAAATCAAATTAAAGGAACTGTATTAAAAATATTAAAATCAGCAACATTGAAAATTATTGTTGCTTACAAAAACTAACATAAAATGGTTTTCCCATTACCCATATTATTATATTATAAAAAAATCATCAGTTTTATACAAAATTTTAATTTTTGGTTTGCCACTTGTATTTATTATTATTTAGCAGCATTTTTTGACCTTTTTCGCTGTTTAAAGACAACATGAAACTTAAACAGTTTCATTAAAATTAAGTTGAATCATTAATTCAGCTTTTATTAGTAATTTATTATACTCATTTGGTACTCTTTTGTGTAAAGGTTATTCAGTAAACTGAATACTCTTTCACAATAAGCAAATTTTTGTTTTATGCAATGAAGTTGTTTTAATGGGTGATTTTTTACTTTGTCGGGAGTCGGAAGGCTATACAAAATTTCGGGAGAATCCCGCCTAGTGCCGACTATCTTGCAACCCGACTAATACATAAGCAATGAATACACATTCCGAATACTTAGTTGTATGTAGTAAAGTAAATAATGTGTAATTATTGCAAACAACTATTTCTGCAAAGATGGTTAGACTATGATAAAGGGGGCCGGGGACTTAGAAAATTTTCGAGTGAAGTGGTGTCATTATGACACCTATTTTAAATGATTGTTTCGTGTAGAACACATTAAAATAAGCTTCTTTTATTTGAAAAAAAATTCTCTAAAATGAAAAATGGCGGAAATATGGGGCTTCAAATATTTTGTTTTTCAGACACTTAAAATAGTTTTCGTCAAAGTGGTGTCATTATGACACCCATTTTAAATGATAGTTTCGTGTAGAACACATTAAAATAAGCTTCTTTTATTTGAAAAACTTTTCTCTAAATTAAAAAATGGCCGAATTATTAGACCTAAGACACGAAGATTCTGGGACTTGTAAAATTTTCGATGTATGTTGTGTCATTATAACCCCTATTTTATAGTCTTTTTGGGGGTGGGACCCGCTATGGTATAGAAGACGCTAAAATAAGCATGTTTTGTATGAAGAAACTTTAAGGCAGGTCGGTGTAGGTACGACGAGCGAAGCGAGGAGGAGTGCAGGCCTTTAAAACGTTATAAAATGAACCGGAATTATAACGGTATATTCCGTTAGTGTTCGAAAATTACGTTATAACAAAATCAATATTCTCCATAACGATATAAATACCGTAACAGAATGAATAACAGAACGATATATAATAACGTTATAATATCGTTTTAAAATGCGAGCCGCGCGCTACGGCTGCGCCGTTGCCGCTCTGTGCCAATGCCAACATGCCACCACGTGGGCCGTAGCGCGACGTGCGACGTTGCCGTTATGTTGTTTTAGCTTCTAAATCTTATTAATGCTTGTTTACCTCGATCATTTGCAAATTGGTTGTGAATTGTGAATATTTGGTTGGTTGCGACGATAAATGGCGGAATAAAAATGGGACGCAGGAAACGCAACGCTGTCCACAGATTCGTGGACTTGCTCATAAATAAAAAGAAAGAGTGCCAATCTTAATAGCCCCTAGGTAAACACTATTACAATATGTAAGAGGGTCAATATTTTTTATGTTAATTGTTTGTCTCGGCACTAAATCGCAGACTCCCAGTATTAGGACCTATTCCAAACAAGCCCTACGACCGACGGTGTTGCCGTGAGCAAAAAATTATGCATAGGTATGTTGGTATGTGCTTTTGTTCATTAATCGTAATAAAATTAAAATATACTTTTAGTTTCCGACATTTTATTTTATTTTTGATTTAGAGCCATTCCGAAAACGACAAGTTAAATAAAATCTGATTATGAAACCAAAGAATGTGTGAATTTTCGATTCCGGTTCTTCGCCATAATCTGTCTAGATAGGCTCGCGATAGATAGGGGAGACCAAGGACGGTTGGTACACATAAATATGTTTCGATCCTCCTTTTCTTACGATTCATCCTCCTTTTCTAATTAATCCTTAGTCACTAAATATTTATATAAATAACTAGCTGTTGCCAGCGACTTCGTTCGCGTGGAACTGGTTATGGTCTTAGAAAAAATATTGCTATTAAATTATGTTCGGTGCAAGCTATTTATCGCTGTCCCAAACAAACTTCTACCATCTTAAAGATATACAAAAACTATCCTATATCCTTCCAAGGGTCTCAAATTATCTGTACGGGAAATTTCATCTAAATCCGTTCAGGGATTAGACCTACGTAAAAGGTAACAGTGCGATGAGTTCGTTAGTTTAAATTGATAAATCTAAATTGAAAACTTCGTTTTTACAAACATAAATATCTTAAAAATCATCAACAGACGTTTTCATACAGTATTAAAGAAAAATATATTTTTATATGTCTACTAAGCTACATTACTGTTATAATAATAAGTACCCAATGTTGATTAAATCTATTCGATTCTGGGAGCATCGCAGTTCTAACCTAACCTATCCTACATTTCTGGTAACTGTTCAAATCTTACTTTAAAAAAGGTCTTGCTCTCTATACAACCTTCAAACCTTTTAACTCTCTTAGGGGATTAATAAAAAAAACGCTGAAATCGTTTTCTAATCATTAAACAAACGGTCCATAACCTAAGTAATAAATCTATTATTTTAAAAATATCTTGCTCTTCGTATAAACTTTGAACCCCCTAGAAACCCTCTTGGGGGATGAATTTCAAAAACATTGAAATGTATTTTTTAGTTTTAAACAAACCGTCTAAAATCGTAGTTACACTAATGTTTTACTTTAAAATTGTCTTGACCCTAAACGGCCTTCGAATCCCCTTTAAACACTTTTAGGTGATGAATAAAAAAATCTACTAATCTGCTCTCTCTATTTTAAGACCAAAATTAAAAAATCTTACTTAAAAAATTACTTTTCCCTCCATATAAACATAAAAAACTCTGAAATCAGTTTTGTTGTCTTTTAACATACAGACTAAGACTGACATTAGAAATATCTTACTATATTTTCTTGCTCTCCATATAAACCTTGAATACCGTTTTAACACTTTTAACCCCCTTAGGGGTGGTATTTTTCCAAGACGATGAAAGGATTTTTTTTTCTAATAAGTAATCGTACCACAAAGTTGCCCATCTCTACCTCAAAAAAAATGTTTCTCATCCTAATCTTGCATAAGTACCTTTTTAACCCCCTTAGGGATGGAATTTTCTAACACGTTAAAAGTACTAACTGTTTTTCTATTCTAATAAGTAATCTTTCTACAACGTTTCAAATCTCAAGCTCAAAAAAAGTGTTTCTCATACAAACCTTTCACCCCTATTTAACCCCCTTAGGGGTGGAATTTTCTAAAACGCTGACAGTCCTTTTTTGTATTGTATTTAGTAATCTTTCTACAAAGTTTGAAGTTTCTAGCTCAAAAAATAAAGTTCCCTCCATACAAACTTTGCACCTCTATTTAACCGCCTTAGGGATGAAATTTTCTAAAACACAGAAAGTACTTTTTTCTAGTCTAATAAGTAATCTTTCTACAAAGTTTCAAGTCTCTAGTTCAAAAAATAATGTTTCCCCCATACAAACATTGCACCCCTGTCCCCTACTTAACCCCCTTAGGAGTGGAATTTTCTAAAACGCTGCAAGAACTTTTTATGCATCTTAATAAGTAATCTTCCTACAAAGTTTCAAGTCTCTAGTTAAAAAAAAAGTTTCCCTCATACAAACTTTGCACCCCTATTTAACCCCCTTAGGGATGGGATTTCCAAAAATTCCATCTTGTCCCTTCTTTTTAGTCCCAGTAGTTTCGGCTGTGCGTTGATGAAATAATTTACCATGTTATAACAATGCCATTAATACCTGGGGGCACGGCAGTGCCCCCGCCAAGTCGAGTGCGAAGCAAACACTGCCGTACCATTCTTTACTGGAACCATTTCGCCACATTTTCAGGCCCCTATTTGAGAACCTCTGGATAAGACCAGAATGCAGAAATTTTCGTCATCCAGTAAGCTATAATCACATACTTAAAATCCAAAATGTCAAGTCTGTAGGTCATTTAGTTCCGAAGTTAAGCGAAAGCAAAGTTTCGCATTTATGACACTCACTCATGATCATCAAAATAGAACTAGTACTTCCCATAAACTCAGAGAGCTGAAATTTGGCACAGAGTTAGGGTTTAATGGCCACATAAAGGGAAAACTATAAAAAATTGCTATTTCAACCCAGTTTTCTAGATACACCAACTGTATACATTACTTTGTAATCCTATACAAATATATAGGATTACAAAGTTACATTTGCAGTGAATGGGAAAATTCAAAAGCAAGAATGGGCCTCTGCATTCATAGTTTGTATCTATGGATAACACATTAACCTTCAAAAAGAAGTGAGATTCCATAAAACACACTCCATGTAAAAAAGAGGCCAAGTCTCGATACTCTTCCACCGTAAAAAGTTGTGAGATATTTCGTAGAGCCAAGTTTCAGGCATTCTTATTAATCTTTATTTGCTTGCTTGACGACCGGTTAGCCTAGTGGGTAGTGACGCTGCCTACGAAGCTGAAGGTCCTGGGTTCGAATCCCGGTAAGGGCAAATAATTGTGTGATGAGCATGAATATTTGTTTCTGAGTCATGGAAGTTTTCTATGTATTTAAGTATTTATATCTATTATATATATCGTCGTCTAGTACCCATAACACAAGCCTTACTGAGCTTACTATGGGACTAGGTCGATTTGTGTAAGATTGTCCCTTAATATTTATTTATTTATTTATTTATTGCTAAATAAAATTTTGTGACTTGGCAATCACACAATACTACATAATTTTAGGTAAGTATGCAAAAATCTATAAATACAGTTAAGTTGTGTGATTGCCACGTTGCAGAATTTTATTTAACAAGCAAAAACATTCCATGTAAAAAAGAGGCCAAGTCTCGAAACTCTTCCACCGTAAAAAGTTGTGAGATATTTCGTAGAGCCAAGTCTTAGGCATTCTTTAATCTTTATTTGCTTGCTAAATAAAATTCTGTAACTTGGCAATCACACAACTTTCCTGCATTAATGGATTTCTGCATACCTAAAGCTATGTAGTATTGTGTGATTGCCAAGTCACAAAATTTTATTTAGCAAGCAAATAAAGATAAAAGAATGCCTGAGACTTGGCTCTACGAAATATCTCACAACTTTTTACGGTGGAAGAGTTTCGAGACTTGGCCTCTTTTTTACATGGCATGTTTTTTATGGGATGATGAATTTCCGATTAATGAGGCACAGAGTAGCTAAAGACAATCTGATTTGAAAATTATTAGTCAGGATATTCGTATCAGGCTACAACCTGCGCCGACAAGCCGAGCAAATCGAAAAATTCTCTATTTTACTATGACGTCGTGCACTCTAACAAACAACCTACGTTACGTAATCACATCGCTTACATTGCACGAGTAGGCTATACTGAATGCGAGAAAGGGGTAGCCTATAACGTTATTACATTATTATATCGGTTAAAAAAGTATCGGTTTTATATTAATGGTTTAGATTTATAACGTTATAATGGATATCGCTATACAGCGCGTCAAATATCGGTTTCGAGTATAGCGGTTTTAGGAATAATAACGTTATAAATGATAGCGCTATACGAAAATAGCGCTATTTAAAGGCCTGGAGGAGTGTTAGGAAGAACTGTGACCCTACAGCGCGCGAGCCGAGCGAGCGAAGCGAGCGTGCCGCGGCAGCGGCCGGCGAAGCGCCAGAACCGGACATTTTATTACTACCTAATAGTAACATATTAAATAAGTCTGAAAATCATTTTTTACCCATTGAAATTTTTACAAGTCCTAGAATTTTCCCAACTTTCAAGTAAAATATCTCGGCCGTTTTTGATTTTAGACAAAAGTTTTTTCTACAAAACATGCTTATTTTAGCGTTTTGATTGAAAATATTCTAAGTCTTTTATGATTCCTATATATTTTTCACTTTTGGTCAAAAAAATTCTGTCTTTTTAACGGGCCCCCTTTGTCATAGTCTGACCGCAAAGATACTTAATTTTGAAAGGTCGAACAGTTATCAGGTTGTGGAAGTAGTAATAACTGTTGTTCGTCGCTACCGGCATAATGATTATAGGGAGAACTACCTGGAAGGCGACCCGACCTGCGCGTACCAGTCTGCGCTTGCGCTGCGTACGATTCAGCATCTGTACGGCATCATTCCGCGCGTGTTCGGGAAAGGAGTCGCCGCCAAACAAGTAATGTAACATATAAGTTTTCTCAAAAATAGCCCGCAAAGTGAAAATAACTCGCTACATATTGGGGCGTTTTCAGAAATTGTTGTTGGTGGCGTAAGTGGAGTTCCACTTTTAGAAATGGGCCAAATTGATTTGAAATGTAGCTGAATCGATAAAATATTGTATAAACAACATAAAAATACGAAATTTGTTACGCAATAATGTCAAATTTATAAAAAAAACTCAATTTTATTTAGTTGCTACTGGAAAGAAGTTCTATTACGCCACTCATTTTGAAAATTATTTAAAAAATAAATAGACATGTTAAAAATCTTCTAAAACTTTAATATTCAAATATAAACAAAACAGTCTTCTAAAAACATAAAATTATTGGACGTATATAACAAAACAATGAGTTATATCAAAAAATCTTTCCTTAACGCTACTTTTCTGTACTTTGTACTACATGTTATTGTCTCTGCAGCGACCACTACGTAATATTATTAGAAAGTATTTATTAATCTGAGATACCTAGTTAAATACTATTTACTTAGCATAATTAACTTTTAATATCTTATAACAAAAATCACAATATTTTTGGAATTTTAATCACAGTCTCTAAATGGACAATGGCGTATAATGGAACTCTAAGTGGCGGTTAGGAACTATAAGGCAACGTTCATTAAAGCGATTAATTATACACACTGAGTATATATTTTTTTTACACTATGAGATCAAGGCAGTCATTTTAGTTAAGTAACTATATTAATTAAGTACTAAACCTACATAAAGAATCAGACAGTTCAAGTATAAATTTCAGATTTGGTCTGAGTCTGATTTTTATTTCCCTCCATAGTTTTCTTTTTTTGGCTTGTTCGTCTTCTGTTAGATCTTTTTTGTTCTTTTGATACTTCTTTTGTCTTGCTAATTCCTTTTTCTTAAACATTTCATGTTTTTGGGGGTCATTTTTTATTTTCTCCCGGTACCTCTTTGACTTTTCTGCCGTTGTTAACGGCATGTTTTAGCCTAAAAGCCAAAAAAAATATTCAATTACAATCGTGATTTGCTAAAAAAAAATATCCTTTACCCACCAGAAGATACAATAAACTTGTAGTACTTATTTAGATAACTGCCACAAACACGAAACGATCTCGCGACACAGATAGGCAGACCAACAAGCAAGAGCAAGACATCCAAAGAAATTGACGAACAAACATAATAACACACAAAAAAACACGAACTGAAACTTACATGTTAAATTGTATTAATTGGACATTGTATTTAATTTACAATATTATTACAGTGTAATATTTGTGTAAGCATTTGAGATAGGTAGTTAACCTTATATTATGATATTTTTGTTATTTTGAATTTACGATGTAATTTAATTCTGATTAAATGTTAGTTTTAGCAATTCACTCCATATGAAACGAGCTTTAGAGTTCCATTACGCCACTTTTTCGTTCCATTCACGCTATAGTGGCGGAATGGAGGTGGCGTATGCGCGACAATAAAACATTAAAATGAATTTACAAATAGACAATAATGATTAAGGCAAATGTAACTTTCTTTTCAGAATTAGCAATACGTAATAAGTTCGTTATAGTAAAGAATCAAATACGCAGGATGTTCTTACCTTGTCAAAATCAGTCTTGTAAGTGGAACTTTGGTTTTGAATGCAGGAACACGCGACCGACATTTACTCATTTCGCGGATTAACTGCTGTCATTACTGAGAAAATGGCGACTGCCATAGACTCAAAATGTTGCTATAATTCAAAATCTTCATGAATTTTGTCGGTATTTTGTTGCCAAGTTATTGAAAAGGCGGTCGCGTAGTGCGGAAATTCCTTCACACGCCATTTCGCGGGACAGGATAAAACCTGGGTTTTTCAATAGAACTTCAACCTAAACATATCTTTTTCAAGGTTTAAAATGAAATTTAAGTTTATAAGTGACCCGTACAAACACCCGCCAATTTTGAAAAAAATTAAGTACTATTAATTTTTTTACTCCGAATGTGGCAAGTAGGGATGTTACGGAGGCGGCTTTACCGGAGCCGGAGCCGGATCCGGAGTTTTGTTATTTTATATAACGGAGTCGGATCCGGATCCGGAGGCGAAGTTGGAGCCGTTACCGAAGCCGGATCCGGAGCCGGATCCGGAGGTTTATCGGAGGCGGAGCCGGAGGTGTGAGATGTTTCGTCAACGCATCATGTATTCTAAGGGCGAGTTTTTGTTAGGAGCTCGCATTCTATGGTGTTTTCGTTCGCTGCGTTGCATGATACGGCCTAGCTGTCAAGTGATATGGCATTTTCCGTCTCCACCGCAGGCTGGCCATTAGTCTTCTAACGGCTCGTGACGCTAAACATATTGCCTAGTCCCTAAACACGGCCATACAATACACTAAGGGCGGGTTGGACCAACTTACGATTACTGACCGACCAACGTTAAATATGGCGCCGGCAGCTGTCATCCCATACAAACTTGTCAAACTTTCCATACATTGAGATTTTAACGAACACCGCTTACGATTACAGACGGTTTGGTACAACCCCGCCTAATTTGTTTTTTTAACCTGAGGACACGGAGCTATCTTTTTTTCTGAGTCTGCTTTTGCAATCTTCATATTCATACTCTTTATGGTGCATCGATTTTAGGTGGCCCTTGTTCAGTCCTCCTTTCCTAGAATAATTACACTTTCTCACATAATTCACACTTTGCCGAGTTTGTACTTATATTAACAAAGTAATTCCATAGGGCACTAGTTTTAAACGTAAGTATTTAAAAGCACGTACTAATATGACGCAACGCAATACCAACACGGAAGTAACTGACGGAACTAAGTGATTTATATTTTATATGTAATGGCCGCTGTACACATTGGGCCAACGTTGGCGCGTGAGCAGGATGCAGCTATGCAAACTAATGAGATCGAATTATAGCGTTCTCCTTCGAACGCATAGCTGCATCCTGCTCACGCGCCAACGTTGGCCCAATGTGTACAGCCGGCTTAAGACAAAAAGCGGGCGATCGTGAGTGATAGGTAAGTAATTCCCGGGCAAGTCAAAACTCGTAGGCGTGCGCCGCGCTACCGCGACAAATGCAATACCTTCAGCGGGGCTAGCACAACTGACGCCGTGCCGCGACGCGAGTCGAGAAAGATCTACCCTCCTCTTTCTAATTAGCACGGTGCGAGTGAGATAAGAGACGCTCAGTCGCGCGGGAAGCGACAGAGCAGCAAGTTGTGCTAGACGTACAGCTCCGGTATAACTTCGGTAAAAAAATAACGGAGGCAGAGGCGGAGGCGGAGGCGTAAAATAAAAAATAGCGAAAGCGGAGGCGAATCCGAAGGTGTAAAACCAAACGGAAGTTCCGCCTTAACGGATGCGGAGGCGAAGCTCCGTAACATCCCTAGTGGCAAGGTAGGTATGGGACACGTCAAAACACGACCTTTCATTTTACTTATTTAATTTTTATTTAAAATTGCTCATAGCTTTTCATTCTTTTAAAGCTAATATGGAGTAAATAAGGTCTAAATAATATTAAAAAAAATAAACGAATACGTACATCTTGCCAGAATTCGAATAATTCACTATGAAAGTGACGGGACATGACTTTTTCCAACTGACAACTTTGTTTGAAAACGCCCATTGGAAGGTAAAATGTATAGTTTAAGGTCAGATCTAAATTAAAAAATAAAAAAACATTGCAGGCGGCCTGGAATGTTACATATAAATTCCTTTTCATCACACTTGCTCGAAAAGGGCTTCATAATGCGCAGACATACAGAGCTGTAATAGCCTGTGTTACGCCCACGGGCGTAATGGTTTTTTTCATAAAAAATTGTATCTGTCACTCATGGGGCAGTTACAGAGCAAAGAGGTTTTATATCAAATACGATGTCTGAAAACGTATTTATAAATAAATGTAAACTTAAAAAACTACTTAAACATGTTTAACTGAATTATTTACAGATTTAATATGTAGTTATTTAGTGTCTATGTAAAATGTTTTTAAGTGTTTTCAAATCGTGGCTGTATACCGAAGGGTCTTTGCCATACGCGCCTCACGTCAAATTCAACAAAATGGACGACTGACATGTTGAAGTTTTTATTACGATTTGTATTAATTTCATCTAAAATGTATTTGTTTCCTCGCAAATGTGATGAAAAACATTGTGTATAACACGGGCGTAAGAATATTGCAAACGCGAGTCATCAAAAGCCCTCCGCCTTCGGCGTCGGGCTTCTGATAGACTCTTGTTCGCAATATTCCACTTCCGCCCCTCGTTAAACAATGTACTATTATTTGACGAGTACCAACTTTAAAAAAAAGTAGAAACTGGCATATAAAAGACGGCACGCTCGTATTCAGCCAATTCAACTCGTATTTTTCTGTTGCAAACACGACGTTTTTGTATGTGTCTCAAATAGTTTGCGTTTTTTGGTGGAAAAATACACTTGCGATTCTGCTTAGAAAAAAAACGGCGGGAAATCGTAAATATTTTCACGTTGTGCAACGATATTTAAAGTTTATATAAGTTTAGTATTTTTTATTCCCCCATTTTTGAGAAAAGCACTATATTAGCCTCAGCCGGAATGGCAATTGCAGGCTTCGTATTATAATTAAACGAATACTCAGCCTGCAATTGCCTCCTTCCCGGCCACGGAAATAATGTACTATTAAGCTCTCTGACACATCTGCGACGCTGCACGTGGCGCCCACTTAACAACTTATTAGATACTAGCTTCCGCCCGTGACCTCGTCTGCGTGAAAAGTATCTTATATTTGAGTGCAGGTTATAAACTATATTCGTGCAAAATTTCATGCAAATCGGTTGAGCTGTTTAAGCGTGTTGAGTAACAGACATCCAAACATATGAACTTTCGCATTTATAATACTAGCTTCCGCCCGCTACTTCGTCTGCGTGGACCCGGAATATAAACTATCCTATATTTTAATCCAGGCTATAAACTATCTTCGTGCAATATTTCGTCCAAATTGGTGGGGCCGTTTGAGCGTGATTGAATAACAAACATCCAAATATACAAACATCTGAACTTTCGCATTTATAATATTAGTAGGATCAGTTTGTTTTAATTTTAAAAAAGGTGGCCACCAAATATATATCATAATCCTCCTAGCGTTTTCCCATTACAAATATAAAAAAGCAGGTTAAAAATAAAGCTGTGGTGTCGGGTTAGAGTAGCACCACCCTCTTTCTTCCTGTGGCTGTCGTAAGAGTCAAACTAAGGGAACAGGGTTGAAGTATGTTGTGGGCGATAGGCTAGCAACCTATCACTGCGATATCACATTTTTCCGATCTTTTATACCCAAATTGCTGGAACATAAGTTTCACGTGCCCGGCAGAGGGGGTAGGCATACCCCTTTTGGGAATAAAGCCGTGAATCTATGTATTTACTTATGTTAAAAAGAATGGTGCTGAACATCAGGTGTATTTCAGACAGTGCTATTAGGGTATGTTTCCACCAGAGGTTGCGAGGTAGTCAGCGAGGAAAAAATCCACACCTAACATTGCTGGGCGCGCTCGCACATTGCTTCCTATTGGTGCATTTTTCCGCCGCCTCGCTACCTCGCACAGCTCTGGTGGACACTGACCCTTATTCTGGTAGGTATGGGACCTGCTGTGCCGGCTCAACAAGGAGGAGCAGGGGGGCCCAAAAGGGGCCTCCACGTCCTGCATCGACCAGTTGCTGTTGCTGGATCGCGCCATCGACTTCACCAGTGTCATGACCACGCAGCTCACCTATGAAGGGCTAATAGGTATACCTACCTACATTACTGATCATCATTAGTTTAATAATAATAATAAACCATTTATTTCAGGCATCTAAGGCCCATAACAACAAATACCTTAAAGCCTAACATACATACAATACATATAAAAAACTAATTATTTCGGTGACGAAACAGCGTGGCTCCGTTGCGTCAAGTCCGGTGTAAAATACGGTAGGTTGCCCCGGAACCGCCGAAACACGACACCCTTCGGCCAGAAGTCGGCACACGCGATGGTCGCCTGCAGCGGCCGCGGCACGCGCACCACAAACGAGCTGAAGTGCACGTAGTGGCGCGAACGCAGCTGGAAAACCCTCAGCGAGTAGCCAGTCTTCTGGTGAATATACTCCACCATGTCATCAGCCGTGGTGGAGTAATGCAGGCGCGACACGTACAGCGCCTTACTAGGTGTGGCAACCCGCAGACCAGAACCCACCGGCTCTGCCGTACCACACTGAGTCTTTCGCGGCTTGCGCTTTCTTGTCACCGGCGTGAAACCCTCCTTATCCACATCGGTGCGAGGGGCCTTCTCTTTTGGACGACCCTGATCTTCACGCGCTCTGTAAGGTGCGTCTCTCCGGTTGGCTGCGACAGGCAAGAGAGTTTAAGAGTTATCCTGTTGTCGGTGGAGTATTTTCCATTTCTCTCTGTCGTACGCCAGCCCTTTGATTTGCTGATACGTCACGGCACCAGCTTTTTCCTTTATTTGGTCTATATAACTGCGTCCTGGTCTTCCCCTGCCCCTCCTTCCTTCTATCTTTCCTTCCATTATGGTTTTAAAGAAGTTGTCGTGCCGTATCAAATGACCAATAATTTCCCCCCTTCTAGTGCTGATGGTGTTCAAGATCGATCTCTTCTCTTTTATACCCTTCTCAAAAAACATTACTGATACTTTGGCAATATTGCTGTTGTAACATAACGGAAATCTATGCTCCTTCAGCCCAACATGACTAACAAGTCGCCACCTTCACAGAGCGTTGCGCGGTTTTTTGGGTAATGCAGCCCAGGGATGTTGCAGACCGCAACCATTTTAACATCTGCATCTGTATCCGCGTCCACAAAATAGGATGTGGGGTTTTTTGCGGACGCGGATGTAGTGCAAGTTGCGACAAAAAAGAGCCCAACGCGCTTGTTACCCTTGTTTTACCGACAAACGTTTCATCGAAAATATTTTTTTCAGAAACAGTAAACTTCTCAGGATTTTTATAAAACAGACCTAACCTAACCTACTCGTAATGGGTTCTTCAGAAGCAGCCTTTTACAAATACCCAAAAAGTTAACGATTTCTGAGAAAAAAAGTTCGATGAAATGTTAATTCGGCGAAACAATACATTCAATCAAACTTTTGTCGGTAAAATAAGGGACCTCCCATCTTAGCCAGTAGCCCAAAAGTCTTCATTTTGTTTCATAATATGTCAAGTCCCTGGACGAAGCTAGATCGATTTCTCGCCCCCGTAACCCCTTATATTCCAAAATTCATCGACATCTTTAGAGCCGTTTTCGTTGTCGTTTCGACGTACATACAGATATTGCTCGTTTTGTAGTATAGGATAGGATAGGGATAGGATTTACCGCATTCGCAAGAACAGGCGCTTTTGTTTTGGTCGCTACGATTGTATTAAGTATAAGTATTTGAGTGTTTGACCTCAAAATCTGCAGCCGCATCCGCGAATGTGAGTGTCGAATAAATCGCAACCGCGTCCCTGCCGAGGCAAGAACTTTTGGTATTCTGGAATTCAGCCAAACTAATTATCCGTTGCATCTCTGCGATACACCACTACCAGCCCGAGCGTCTCCGCAGGATAAAGCCGGCTGTACACATTGGGCCAACGTTGGCGCGTGAGCAGATGCAGCTATGCGTTAGAGGAAGAGGGCTTTATATCGTTCTCATGCGTTTGCATAGCTGCATCCTGCTCACGCGCCAACGTTGGCCCAATGTGTACAGCCGGCATAACAAGTAGCCCTATGACCACCCAGAAAGTTCATTTTATATACGGGTGAAAGAATCTTTGTAATCCATACAAACAAACAATCTCACAGACATTTCCTCATTAGCTTATTTTTGAAGTGAAAACTTCTTTAGCGGCGCTGTGCACTTTTTGTGATGGGGAAAAAATGTTAAACTCGCCACAGGTCACGTGACCGTGAGATCGAGAGATACTCGCAACAGGTCACGTGACCGTAAGATTCGACAGATTGAAAAATTCGTAAGACGGACACGTGACCTGATCGAAACCCAGTCTTTTTTTACATATTCCTTCATATTATCATTGTTTTTAGACGAGCTATTCGGCATCAAGGGTTCCACAGCGACATTCCCCGCGCAGAAGTTCGTGAGTTCCGAGGACGCGAGCACCGACGTGAAGCCGGGGGAGAAGAAGCGCATCATCCTCAACTCGGGGGAGGAGCTGTTTGCGGAGCTGCGCGACTGCAACTTTATCGCGGTCAGTGGACTTTCAACTCTATTGGCACAGTGAATAAAGCCAAGTTCGTGAGTTCCGAGGATGCGAGCACCGACGTGAAGCCGGGGGAGAAGAAGCGCATCATCCTCAACTCGGGGGAGGAGCTGTTTGCGGAGCTGCGCGACTGCAACTTTATCGCGGTCAGTGGACTTTCAACTCTATTGGCACAGTGAATAAAGCCAAGTTCGTGAGTTCCGAGGACGCGAGCACCGACGTGAAGCCGGGGGAGAAGAAGCGCATCATCCTCAACTCGGGGGAGGAGCTGTTTGCGGAGCTGCGCGACTGCAACTTTATCGCGGTCAGTGGACTTTCAACTCTATTGGCACAGTGAATAAAGCCAAGTTCGTGAGTTCCGAGGATGCGAGCACCGACGTGAAGCCGGGGGAGAAGAAGCGCATCATCCTCAACTCGGGGGAGGAGCTGTTTGCGGAGCTGCGCGACTGCAACTTTATCGCGGTCAGTGGACTTTCAACTCTATTGGCACAGTGAATAAAGCCAAGTTCGTGAGTTCCGAGGATGCGAGCACCGACGTGAAGCCGGGGGAGAAGAAGCGCATCATCCTCAACTCGGGGGAGGAGCTGTTTGCGGAGCTGCGCGACTGCAACTTTATCGCGGTCAGTGGACTTTCAACTCTATTGGCACAGTGAATAAAGCCAAGTTCGTGAGTTCCGAGGATGCGAGCACCGACGTGAAGCCGGGGGAGAAGAAGCGCATCATCCTCAACTCGGGGGAGGAGCTGTTTGCGGAGCTGCGCGACTGCAACTTTATCGCGGTCAGTGGACTTTCAACTCTATTGGCACAGTGAATAAAGCCAAGTTCGTGAGTTCCGAGGATGCGAGCACCGACGTGAAGCCGGGGGAGAAGAAGCGCATCATCCTCAACTCGGGGGAGGAGCTGTTTGCGGAGCTGCGCGACTGCAACTTTATCGCGGTCAGTGGACTTTCAACTCTATTGGCACAGTGAATAAAGCCAAGTTCGTGAGTTCCGAGGATGCGAGCACCGACGTGAAGCCGGGGGAGAAGAAGCGCATCATCCTCAACTCGGGGGAGGAGCTGTTTGCGGAGCTGCGCGACTGCAACTTTATCGCGGTCAGTGGACTTTCAACTCTATTGGCACAGTGAATATAGCCCTTAAGACTTAGACCTTCTAGCAGGAGCAGGTTTATCCCACTGTCGAAATGACGCTTTTCTATGATGACCTCCTGGGGGATTAACATCCCAGACTGTCCATCTTATTGCATAACAGCTTGTAACTTGTATTATAAAAACGGAACGTCAACATTTTTAATTCTTTCCCTTTAATTTGAATTTCCACGACCTATGCAGAAGGACTGATGACCTGGTAAAGCTCGCGGGAGTCCGCTGGATGCGGGTGGCGCAGGAGCGATCACTTTGGCACTCTTTGGAGGAGCCTATCTCTATCACTGGAGCGTAAATCTCTTTTGAACTTCTTTTATTACAAAACCGCTTGTATTATAAGTTGTAATTTATTATGCAATATGCCCCAGGTATAGGTTTACCTAAACTTAGAGCAGAGGACGATATCTTGATAGGAGAACTACCCGTCTCTTTCTGATCATCATCCTCCTAACGTTTTTCGTCCCTTTCTAAGTGTTCTAACTATCGGCTATGCTACCCGTATGGGCCATGGTTACAATACGTTTTCTGCGCAGGTCGGAGCAGCTATATCGAAGAAAGCTCGCGTGATTAAGAACGAGCTGGACGAGCGCCACCGCCACCACGAGAAGTCGGTCCAGGAGATCAAGCATTACGTGACGCGGCTGCCGCAGATGCTCGCCAACAAGCAATCCGTGTTCACGCACACCGCCGTCGCGGAGTGCATCAAGGAGGTGCGTACTACTCGGCTTACAGCGCTCGTCGCACATGCTCGCCAACAAGCAGTCCGTGTTCACGCACACCGCCGTCGCGGAGTGCATCAAGGAGGTGCGTACAACTCGGCTTACAGCGCTCGTCGCACATGCTCGCCAACAAGCAGTCCGTATTCACGCACACCGCCGTCGCGGAGTGCATCAAGGAGGTGCGTACTACTCGGCTTACAGCGCTCGTCGCACATGCTCGCCAACAAGCAGTCCGTGTTCACGCACACCGCCGTCGCGGAGTGCATCAAGGAGGTGCGTACTACTCGGCTTACAGCGCTCGTCGCACATGCTCGCCAACAAGCAGTCCGTGTTCACGCACACCGCCGTCGCGGAGTGCATCAAGGAGGTGCGTACAACTCGGTTTACAGCGCTCGTCGCACATGCTCGCCAACAAGCAGTCCGTATTCACGCACACCGCCGTCGCGGAGTGCATCAAGGAGGTGCGTACTACTCGGCTTACAGCGCTCGTCGCACATGCTCGCCAACAAGCAGTCCGTGTTCACGCACACCGCCGTCGCGGAGTGCATCAAGGAGGTGCGTACAACTCGGCTTACAGCGCTCGTCGCACATGCTCGCCAACAAGCAGTCCGTATTCACGCACACCGCCGTCGCGGAGTGCATCAAGGAGGTGCGTACTACTCGGCTTACAGCGCTCGTCGCACATGCTCGCCAACAAGCAGTCCGTGTTCACGCACACCGCCGTCGCGGAGTGCATCAAGGAGGTGCGTACAACTCGGCTTACAGCGCTCGTCGCACATGCTCGCCAACAAGCAGTCCGTATTCACGCACACCGCCGTCGCGGAGTGCATCAAGGAGGTGCGTACTACTCGGCTTACAGCTCTCGTCGCACATGCTCGCCAACAAGCAGTCCGTGTTCACGCACACCGCCGTCGCGGAGTGCATCAAGGAGGTGCGTACAACTCGGCTTACAGCGCTCGTCGCACATGCTCGCCAACAAGCAGTCCGTATTCACGCACACCGCCGTCGCGGAGTGCATCAAGGAGGTGCGTACTACTCGGCTTACAGCGCTCGTCGCACATGCTCGCCAACAAGCAGTCCGTGTTCACGCACACCGCCATCGCCGAGTGCATCAAGGAGGTGCGTACAACTCGGCTTACAGCGCTCGTCGCACATGCTCGACAACAAGCAGTCCGTGTTCACGCACACCGCCGTCGCGGAGTGCATCAAGGAGGTGCGTACTACTCGGCTTACAGCGCTCGTCGCACATGCTCGACAACAAGCAGTCCGTGTTCACGCACACCGCCGTCGCGGAGTGCATCAAGGAGGTGCGTACTACTCGGCTTACAGCGCTCGTCGCACATGCTCGCCAACAAGCAGTCCGTGTTCACGCACACCGCCGTCGCGGAGTGCATCAATGAGGTGCGTACAACTCGGCTTACAGCGCTCGTCGCACGTGCTCGCCAACAAGTCTGTCACGCAGACGGCCATCGCAGGAATTTAGGAAGTTCGTACAACTCGGTTCGCAGCGCTCGTCGCACATGCTCGCCAACAAGTCTGTCACGCACATGGCCATCGCAGGAATCAAGGAAGTGCGTACAACTCGGTTCGTAGCATTCGTCGCAGTAATAGTTGAGAGTTAATATCGCATTTATAATATTAGTATAGGTACGTACAACTCGGTACATCGTACTCGTCGCACATGCTTGCCAACAAGTCCGTACACACGACACACACGGCCGTCGCGGAGTGCATCAAGGAGCTGCGTCGTACAACTGTGTTCTCAAATTGTCAGACACGCGTCGCAACATGAGGTTATTCAAATCGGTTCAGCTATTTAAGCATGAAAACGTAATACACAGACTTACTTTTGAATTTATAATGTTAGTATGAATTAAACTTTACACCAACTTGCAGACAACAGACTCGTTCGAGTTTCAAGACACGATCCGGTGCGAAGAAGATTTCCTGAACTGCATCGAGAACGAGAAAGTATGCCCCTTCATTGAAGATCTTATCGCTCAGAAAGCACCGCTCACTCAGGTAATATACTTGTCTAGTAATACTTGTTTTATGTTACACTGAAACTGATCTTATTTTATTATTTAAATTGAAAAATACGCAACAAACATAGCTAAAAACTATTTCGACAGACAAGAATTTCGATTAACGAACGAAGTCGAAAGATTTTTCAATAAACCCAACTGCTTTATGTGGAATGTAACGGCCCCTCATATTTCACAATCCATCTAGACGTTTGGACTGTAGCCTCTCGCTCAAAAAACATTACCCTCCTTCTGAGACAGTGGTAAAAAAAACCTCACTCAATTTGGTTTATCTGTTTGGGAGCTATATTAATATCCAGTGCAACGGAGTGGCGTAGGGCTCCGCTCATGCTAACACGGCACATGCATAGTATAGCTTATAATATGTTTACAAGATTTATATTAACTTGCCTTGTTAGTTTGTTCGGTCGTTAGTATGAGCTTTTCCACAGATATACATAGATCACGCAAATGCATGTACTTTGCGTGTCAGAATTCGGACTCCGAGTTGGCACTCCAACTTACTTCAGATCACTAATTCGCCCGTGTGACGCCAAAGTAGGTAGAAAAAGGTGACACGGTCGGTTTTCATACAGATTGAGGTGTTTAAGTTATCTAGTGTATATCTGTGAGCTTTTCAAACCTTGCACGTCATATTTGACCATTTGCCCGTAGTCCGATCGAGTGGAAATTTAGTACCTACTTTTGTACCTAAGTGGAGTGACAAAGCAATATTATTCAATTCAATTAAATTCAATATTTTTATTTCAGGGTTTTGGACCCATATGTGTTAGTTAGTTACAAAACATTAAATCATACAGCTGGTCTGTCATCAGTCATCATCTCTTACACAAGATGAACCCGTCGTGTTCGGGCACCTTGGAACTCTCTCAACGAGTAGTTGATGACTTTGCAAAAGAAGTGGCAATAAAAGCTTGCAGGTCCCAAGATCTATTTTAACTTGTTTTGTTTATAACAGGTCCTTCGTCTAATCTGCCTCCAATGCGTGACCGGCTCCGGCTTGAAGCCCAAAGTGCTGGAATACTACAAGCGAGAGCTGGTGCAGGTGTACGGGCTCATGGCGTGGCTGACTCTCTGCAACCTGGAGAAGTGCGGTCTGCTGCGGCAGCAGTCGGGCGCCCGGCAGTACGCAGTGTTGAGGAAGGCAAGATTATTGTTTACAGGGCTGGAATATAAGAGACTAGTGCAGGTGTACGGGCTCATGGCGTGGCTGACTCTCTGCAACCTGGAGAAGTGCGGTCTGCTGCGGCAGCAGTCGGGCGCCCGGCAGTACGCAGTGTTGAGGAAGGCAAGATTATTGTTTACAGTGCTGGAATATAAGAGACTAGTGCAGGTGTACGGGCTCATGGCGTGGCTGACTCTCTGCAACCTGGAGAAGCGGTCTGCTGCGGCAGCAGTCGGGCGCCCGGCAGTACGCAGTGTTGAGGAAGGCAAGATTATTGTTTACAGGGCTGGAATATAAGAGACTAGTGCAGGTGTACGGGCTCATGGCGTGGCTGACTCTCTGCAACCTGGAGAAGTGCGGTCTGCTGCGGCAGCAGTCGGGCGCCCGGCAGTACGCAGTGTTGAGGAAGGCAAGATTATTGTTTACAGGGCTGGAATATAAGAGACTAGTGCAGGTGTACGGGCTCATGGCGTGGCTGACTCTCTGCAACCTGGAGAAGCGGTCTGCTGCGGCAGCAGTCGGGCGCCCGGCAGTACGCAGTGTTGAGGAAGGCAAGATTATTGTTTACAGGGCTGGAATATAAGAGACTAGTGCAGGTGTACGGGCTCATGGCGTGGCTGACTCTCTGCAACCTGGAGAAGTGCGGTCTGCTGCGGCAGCAGTCGGGCGCCCGGCAGTACGCAGTGTTGAGGAAGGCAAGATTATTGTTTACAGGGCTGGAATATAAGAGACTAGTGCAGGTGTACGGGCTCATGGCGTGGCTGACTCTCTGCAACCTGGAGAAGCGGTCTGCTGCGGCAGCAGTCGGGCGCCCGGCAGTACGCAGTGTTGAGGAAGGCAAGATTATTATTTACAGCTCTCCAAATAAAGCAGTCATTGGTAATCAAAACTCAACATAATTTTCCAGCGCGCAACCCAAATCACCCTGAAGATGATATCTTACATTACTAGTAATTTGAGGATTTGTTGTATCGATAGCCAGAAACAAATGCAGGTTCTTTCTTAACTCAGTCCATCTCCGGGATCTCTGGCGACCTGACTTGCCATCAGAAACACAACACCACACGCCTACAGAGCAAGTAGTGGCGTTGTTATGGCGTTGGGACCCTGACCCTGTTGGTGGAGTTGCCCAACATGAGAGAGACGACATAGCGCTGTGCACTGCCTCTCTAAAATAGACATGGATATTCGTCCTAAAAAATAAATAAAGAAATTTCATACCGTTTTTATACTTCAGCTAAAAAAAATGAGAAGAGTGATTTTCTGAGGAATCCATGTAAACGGCTGCTCCGGACTCTGATCGGCTGCTCCGGACTCTGATATTGGAATAACACACTATTTAACCATTTCTCCAGGCCTTACACCTGACGATGGATGAATCCGAGCTCGACGGCAAAGAGAAGAGCTACTTGTCAAGCAAATATACACCTTTGACCGTGCGCCTTAGCGAACATATTGCCAAGAACAAGGGCTGGACTGGTAAGTCAGTTTTTTTTTTTTTATATAACTAAATCTAACTTCATTTAAGGATAAATGTCAAAATCTCCATTTAATCGTTATACAGGGTAGCCAAGAAAGAGGTACTCAACTCTGAAGTAATTGATTGAATATTGCTCTCTTAACTTATCAACTTTAAATTGACATAATATACATTATTAGTTATAAATATATATTCTTAAGACTTGGCAATTACGTATGGATGTAAATATCTCCATTGTTCACTTAACTACTTGGGAAAATGCGAGTATTTTTTAGAGCATTTTTCATGAATTTTCGCATTTCCGAGGGTGTAGTTTATGCAGCGTTTGATTTTTCCGTTTTTACTGTGTTATGTGTATTAATATGCATACACACTTGATTAAATAGTCCTATAGAAAAAAGTCTGAAGTACCTGGTAATATTTGGTGATTTCCAATCAATATAAAAAAAAAACCAAGATTGTCTGACCTGAAAATGTAGGTTTAGTATTTGCCACAGTGTCTCGTGTTTTTGCTTGATATTTGCATTAAATAATCGTGAGTTTTTCCCCAAAAAATACACGCCGTATTTCACTTTCGCATACTAGACATTGAAATTATAACATGCTCGGTTCTACCGCGGCAAGCCCGCTTCGCTCGCTCGACTTGCGCGCTTCATGGTCGCAGTTCTGCCTAACACTCCTCGCTTCCCTCGTCGTTTTACCTAACGGAAGCCTTTGGCAATCCCGCTAATCGTCGACCCGCCGCAATACAAACAGGGCCTGTTACGTAAAGCAGCTAGCTGTAATGTAATACGGCGGATTATACTACATATCTGACTGCGACAAATGGGCTTTTTTACTATCAGCAGACTAACAGAAATACATGCGGGTGATAACAACCAGCGCTGCTGCTGTCTGACGCACATATAGTTGATAACGGTTACATTTGACTTAACACATCCACCGGACCAATTTGGACCAGCTAACGAGTATAATGAATGACCTAATTCGACGCCCATTTAAATTGAGGCAAACTAGGTAATTTGATGTTGAACACCGTTATTTTTGCAAAACTTTACTGTCCGATTTTGATGCCTGCCGTTATTATTAGCTGAACCTAATCAATTATACCAGTGTCTCTGAAGAATTGTACTATAGTCCAGGCAATGAACTGACAACTTGTATGGAAAAAATGTCAATTTTGGAAATAATTTATAATAGCTTACTTTTTAAGTATAACGGATATATTATCAATTAAATAGTTACCCAGCGACAAAATCCGACAAAATTTGAGACATCGAAAAAACCAAAAAAGTCAGTAAAAATATTAATAAATGTTTTTGTCTTTATTTTGGTTCATTTACATTTGCTCTATAATATTCAAGAATAATAAATCGTACAAAAAAAGATAATGCATGCTTCATTTAAATCTACATAATTACTTCCGGGTGGAAAGTTTGTCGGATTCTTGACTAAATCATCTTAGAATAACATTTTCAAATGAAATCAACAAAAAAAACGCTATTATAAATTAATGTTTTTCAAAACCGTATTTTGCCTCGAGTACTACCCGTCTTGACTAATCATTTCGTATTTCATTTATTTTATAGTGTCATTAAGTAATCAAAGCGTTGTTTGTAACGCATCATACGAGTATATGGGTCTATTCTATTTTGTTGACAGGAATCCAGGACATGCTAGGGCTCCTCCCAGGCGCGACCCTAGACGAGCTCCAGACTCTGCAGCCCCGCATGGCGCGCCGCAGCTCGGCCTCCAGCGAGACCTCGGACGGTCCCCGAGTGGTGCTCGTCTTCTTCATCGGCGGGTGCACCTACCATGAGATCTCTGCGCTTAGGAGCATCAGCCAGATGGAGGACTCTAATGTCGAGTTCGTCGTCTTGACTACCAAGCTGATCAATGGTACCACGTTCATAGAGTCGCTGATGGAGGTAGAGTGATTGTGTTGCTGCTACCACGAGATCTCCACACTTAGGCACTTGTCCCACCGCCGGCGAGTAGAGAGTACTCTCATAGTAATCCTTACTCGCTATTACTCGCTTGAGCGAGTAGCACGTAGTAAAACTCACTTGCTCGCCGGCGGTGGGACAAGTGCTTCAGAACAGTCGGAGGACTTTTCTATATATTGTTAATGCAGTAATTATAGTATTATTATTTATGTTAAGATTATGTTAAGCATACCAAAGCTGTTTGTAAATTTTGTTTTTTTGATTATTATAGTGAGACCTATTTATACTTATTGCTTGTTCATAAGGAACTATATCTGGTAAGGAAATAAACTCCATGAAATATTTGTCTTTGTTTATTAAAATTTCATATTGATTAACTTGCATATAATATAATTTGATCAGTTTCATTAAATAATCATACAAAAATCCTGCATGCTTACTACCTATATTTTACAGTATTAAAGCTTCAGCGTAACAAAAATAATTTCGTACACCGTTCACCATGTCCTTATTATTCTCATAAATATTCGTTACTCGTGTATTTTGTGATATTTGACTTGGTTGGCAGTGCTGCACTGACGCCATGCTTCTTTGCTAGTGCTGCCAACTTCTCGTTGTCATATCCCACCTCCTCCTTATAGCGTCGCAGCATGAGAGGCATTACTGTATCCAAAATGAACCTGAAGTTCTTTTGAGCGTATATCGAATCATTCCCTACGCCAAGCACTAACCTGCCATTGAAAATAGCAAAGATACATTCATCCAATGTTTCCATCAGGTCTTTCGTAACTAGAGTCAATCCAACTTTCTGAATAGTTATCACAGACTGGGCGAACCATATTGTACTACTAGACAGGTCTACCCAAGTCTCATTTATGACATACTTAGCTAATATAAGGCCCAAGATCTCCATCTGTGTTAAAAATTTTTGGACACCCGCTTTGGTGTGCATGTTGACAGGGGTCCACTTGTCTTCAGCTATTTTTGACTTCATGGAGTCTATGATTTTATCTTTATACTCTTTCAGTGCTTTGGTAGTAGGGGTCCGGAGGGAGCTATTGAGGTGAAACCTCAAATCTAGACCAAACTCGCAGAAGAGTGAGCATTGGTCTCTCAGACTCTGGACGCACTCTAGAACGGAATCTAACGGACATTGTGGAGTAAATACTTGTTTGATGATCTGACTTAGCAGCAGTCTGAGCTGCATGCTTGCCCACACTACGAACGCACTAATTTTATTCTTAGGAAATAGAGCTGTAAACTCCGTTAAGGCATCACTCAATGAGCAGAAGAAAACCTCCCCAACTTGCTTAACATATGTATTAATAGTACCTTCTAATTGGACTCCTTTGATGTGGACTTTGACTGTGTGGCTGCAGATGGCCAGAAACAGCTCGCAGGCCTGACTCGTCAAGTTGAACTTGTTGAGAATTTGCACCGGATACCGGGAAGACTGGAGTCCTCCCCGTGGACTCCAGTTATGAGTCACATCAAGTTCTTTTAATAATATATCTATAAGAATCTTCTGTTTCTGTTCAATCTTTTTTAAGATGTTACTCCTCTCTGGGTGGGTTTTGAATTCGTCCGAATCAAATGCTTTTTGAGCTGACACCATTAATTCGTAAGTCTTTTGAAAGTGTCTTTCCACAATCAGCACATCTAGTTCCTCAGTGACATCTGCCAGCCATTCTGGTAGAGTTGGGATCTGCGGAGACGGAAGCTCTTCTACTGACAGACTAGGGGACTCCACTAACTCAGGCTTAGGTTTTTCTTCCTTCTTCTTCAGCTTAGTGTTCTCTTTCTCAATGTACATTTTCTTGGCCACATCAAACTTATCCAACCAGTCTTTTTTGATTGCTAAACTGTTACATTGGAAGACCCTCGTGTCAGGGAAGGCTAGCACCTTAAAGGCCTGCTTGACGGTGCCCAGGTCGCGCACGTTAACTACAGCTAGAGTACTAATGGGGTAACTTGCCTGGAACTTATATCTCATCGGTCCTCGGTGGTTAGATATCCAAGACGTGAGCATGAGACAATCACTGAATAAGTAAACATGCATTCTCTGTAGTGCTGTATTTTCTTCAGCGTCAATCTCCAGCAGGTCTCCTTCATGAAGTAGAGTTCTATCTGGGATGTCGAGCAGGTTCATACAACTTTCAACTTTATCGGTGATGCTGTTGAGCTTGTTTTTCCGCTGCTCTTCCGCTCTTTCGGCTTCCAGATCTTGCGTGTCGAGTGAGTCCCGGGATATGGTGTTGTCGTGCCCCAAAACTGAGGCGTGAGAGAGCGTTGTGAGCACAGTCCTCTGTTCGCTGAGCAGACGGGACAATTTATACATTTCAGCCTCCAAGTGCGATATCTCCGTCGCCGTCTCGATGAACTGCATGTAATTCTCGTAAACATTTTTCTTGAGAGCGCTTGCGGTGTCGTCTGCGAGGACTTGAATCTTCTCCTTTTGCTGTTGTAACTCCTCCCCTCCGACACAGGATCTCGCTAATTCCTTTACGTAGCGATCGGGACCAAAGTCCGCTTTCGCAAACTTCTCCATGTTGATTTCAGACATGGTTTCGCATAAATATCTACAGTTTTACGGGATTAAATAGCAAAAAACTCTGATTCAATCATCATACGTTATCGAACGACAAACGACAGAAAACGCATCAGAGACATTTTCATGAGTTTAACCTTGCTCAGACATTCCTGAACGTCAACGTCAAACGTGTCAAATACGCCCTCGTTTTAATGGGGTATCCACATTATGGGATTTTACCCCAATTTGTCAGACCAACATGTCGAAGTCATAATTGGGTGTAGCGTACAGACGTAAAGCGGTTATTACATTGTCCAGAATTCAGTCGTCCTAACTAGGATTCCGGAAGGTGTAATCGCAGTTAGCAAGTAAGCATCCTAAAACGTATCCAATCTAGGACGTAGGATGGTTCCGGACGAACTGAATCACCTAGCATCCTAGGTAGGACGCTGTTTAGGACAGTGTAATAATATTTAGCCAAATCAGTCGGCTCGCGTCAGCGGAAGCGAACAGATGCCCGAGGCCCGAAACATCAAAATTTATCATCTTTAATAATTCCTCGAATGATTCTGTATTCATACGGAAATAATTACGGAAATCCGGTTCCAATGCAATCGTAGCTAATGTTAATCTATTCCTTATAGTAGAATTATTCCTATTTGCGACATGACAGAGCTGTCATCCCAGTACAATAAACGTCAAATTTGACATAATTTGTACTGGGATGACAGCTGTCAAATGACGCAAATAGGAATAATTCTACTGTAATAGTAAATATTCCTTCCCATATTTTCTTTTTTATTGACATGGTTGCTACTGCTAGTGCTACGCCAACGCCAATTTTCTGTTGTTTTGATAATATCGGCGGCATCGCTTACGCCACGTCTAACGCTCTCTCTCACTAGAACGGAACTGATTCAGTGACTGAATTCTGTATAGTGTGAGCTTAGTACCTCAGCAGGCTGTGCAGGGTGTGGGAGTGGCTGTCAGGCTCAGCAGTGGGCGATTAAAGGCTGAAAATGATGATGATGATGAAAATATTGAAACAATATTCTTTAGTATATATATTTTATAATTTTAATTTAAATTTATTTGAATGAAATTTGTGAGAAAAAAACACTTGACAGATCATGCAAATTCCATGGTCCAAATTGTGATTTTCATGCAATTAGTCAGATTCTGATGAATTGGGGCTGACAAATCATGTAATGTATATACCCCATTCGATTTCACTTGGTATGGAGTTTTTAAAAGATCTCACATTTTTCCGTTCATAAACTTAGGTATATTGATTTTCTCTCTCTCTTTAATTTACTAAAAGTAAATTAAAGAGAGAGAGAAAATCAATATCAACATTTCAATAATATCTTTTTCAACGTTTTGCCAATTACGATCAGAAAAAACACCTTTAATAAATGTCAACACGTTTAGTTATTGCTTCGGATGTCGTTCACTATCGCTCTGCCACGGCAACTCGCACGGTTAGCACAAGACAAGACGGCGCACGAACTCTCTCGCACCATCCGTCTCTTTCTAAGTTTTCTAGTTAGAGAGAGACGGATAGTGCGAGAATCGTCTTGTGCTAACCGTCTTAGATCCAGTTAAACACACTAATAACACGGGCCGATATCGACCGAACTGCAGAAAAATCTAGCATGGAGACTATGGAGTGATCTTGAGTTGGGAGCCGTGTTTCCGACACGTATTCACACGGGCCGAATCACGCGTCGGCCTGCATGCAGTCCGGCCGATATCGGCCCGTGTAGCGTCTCCTATACTTTCTATTATTATTCTATTTGCCTCTACGTAGCAAAAAACGAAACAAAAAATAAAAGCCATTACACGCCTAGCAATAAGTCACAACAACTTCACTGGAGCAAGTTGGTGTGACAAATTACAAACAGCTTTGGTAATTTTAACATAATCTTAACATACAATAATGTAATCAATTGATCTTATATCAGAGATTCAACATAAATAACTTACCTAAGCGAATTAATATAATCACTATAATCAGCCACCAAATCCATCAATTCTAGTTTAGCTCTAGCAATGAAAACAATGTGTTTTACAGAGATAGTTGGTAGACTTCCCGACTTCAAAAAAAAACATGTCAGCCACTTCATGTTCCTTGGGCAACGAATACTGTGTCAAAACTCCCATGGGACCCGCTAACCACTCGTCCCAAATAGTAATCTAAAATGTATACTCAAAATATGTAAAATATTCAGTTTAAAATGTATTTACCAACTAAGGTTTTTATTTCAATAAATTATTCTTATTCTTAATCTCGCGAGCGCGGAAACGATAACGCAGGTAAGCAAAGATGGCAGCGGTCTGTCTTTGGATGGGTGACCACCTGATGTTTGAGTGGTTAACATAAATGAGCGCTTCCGTGCTTTGGAAAGCTAAGCAGTTGATCCCGGCTGCTGTCTATGACAGTAGTTGTTAACCCAAGTTAGAGGCCCTCGGGCGGCTTAAGAACTTCTAACAGTCGAGTTGCCCACTCACTTGACAAAGGGGGGACAACTGTCACTCGCGTATGCAGGAGCTACCCACCACAACCCTGCATGTGTCCCCTGGGTGGTACTAAAGAGTGACAAACTTTAAAGGCCAAAATAATGTATGTCATACGATTAAATAAATAAATTCTTATTCTTATTCTAAAATATATAATATACATGTAACAATAACTTACTTTTGGACCCTCACACAGCTGTAGAAGGTTTAATAAATCTTTTCTCATGGTCTCCTGTACACACAGCAACACACCTAACTAACCATACCGTGAAAACCTAGAACCTTATTACAATGCACTTAAGGTCAGATTAGATTTCCGATGGTCACTTAGCTGTGTTGTCGACTGTACTAGAGCCAAGTTGAATCTGCCCCCCGTTATATGGGAACTTATTTTAGTATCCTTCATGTTGAAGTTAAGAAGAATGTTATGGTACGATTTTCAGTATCGCGTCAACAGGCCGTTTCAGAATCGTCACAACACACGACTGGCTTGGAAAATATTTCAGTAAGTATTGGCGATAATACATTATATTATTTTCGATAATTATCCCCGATAAACAGCGTAAATGATAATAATTTACGTAAATCTGAATTTGTTTATTTATTTACTTAATAAAACGTCATTGTAGCTGTCATCGTCGCAATAAAAATACTAAACGCAACTGACTCAAATAAGTTTAAGGGTTAACTACGAAGGAAATCATTTTAGTTTCATATTTTAAAGTAAGCTCGACGAACTGAACGATGAACATTGATAAGTGTGTGATTGCTCCGGATATAAGTTACCTAATCAAATAATAATAGGTAATACTCTCCGCTCTACGTAGCAAAAACGAAACGAAATATAAAGGCCATTACCCACCCAGCAATATGTCACAACAACTTCACTAGAGCAAGTTTGTGTGACAAATTGGGTTGTTTGTAGTTTGCTTACCGATTTGTAGTTTGATGAACAAAACGACTTCCGTTTCCGATATTTTACTTTCCTTACTTAAAGCTGCGTCTGCTGCGCCAATGTTTTCGATATTTTTAAACATCTAACATGTTATCCGTCAGTTTCGGCAAACAAATAGGGTATAATTTAACTAGCAAAACATTTATGAGATTTAAAATCCACGACAACAACAGGGTGCAGCGGACGCGGCCGCGTTTTTTGACATTGCTGACCAAATAAGGTGTACGTAACTCTATAAAACCGGAGGTATTACATAAATGCTAAGATAAATACGTCAACCGATTTTATTTTTTAGACAGTGCAAATAAAGTCCATCAATTGGATAATTTGGCGCAGTCTTTTATAGCCATAATAAGATAATTACACTATTGCTATGTTGGGAGTTTCTCTGCGTGATCGCATCAGAAATGAGGCTATCCCCAGCAGAACCAAGGTAACCGATATAGCCCTCCGAATCGCTAAACTTAAGTGGCAGTGGGCGGGGCACATAGATAGCACGTAGAACCGATGGCGCCGTTGGGGCGGAAAGGTTCTCGAGTGACGACCACGTACCGGAAGGCGCGGCCTAGATAGGCCCCCCGCAAGGTGGACTGAGAACCTGGTAAAGGTTGCTGGAGTCCGCTGGATGCGGGTGGCGCAGGACCGGTCACCTTGGCACTCTTTGGGGGAGGCCCATGTCCAGCAGTGGACGTGTTTCGGCTGATATGATGATTGATGATGATGATGAAAATGAAAATGAAAATGAAAAAATGAAAATGAAAATTATTTATTCGTAACAAACAAATATAAATATCACACACACACATATAATATTAATTAGGTAAAATAGGTATAAACTATTTATTTGCTCGAAATGGTCCCGCCTCAGCATAATGCTGGCTCACGAGCCAGCGCTGGTCTTCCGGCGTGACCATGACTATTTATTATGTTTTCTTAACGAAACAAATTATTTATATAAATATTTTGTTACGTGTTATTTTCTCGTTAATCAGAAACTACCTGCACGTCTAGCACACGACGGCCGCGACATACTCTCGATTTTTATCGCACTATACCTCTTGTTCTAAGTGGTCTAATAATTGAGAGACGGATAGTGCGAGAAAAATCGAGAGAGCTCGCGCGCCGTCGCGTGCTAGCTAGCCTGATGTGGTTCGATTAGAATGGAGCGAGCGCACAGCTCGCCCATTAGAGTGGTCCTAAAGGCTGTGAGCCTTTCAAGAGAATACAGAGAGGTCGCTATTCGTAGCAGGAATATCGTTGAAAGATACGCGACTTCAGTCACTGTTCTCGTAGCTTAGTGGTTAAAGCACTCTACCGGCAATAGTGGGATCGCAGGTTCGAGTCCTGTCGGGGGCTACAGACGAAGATGGTTTATTTTTCCATTTCATTCTTTCGATCTGTATCATATCGTTTACTATTTATTATGTATTGCTCTGTAGGTATGTGGTAGTGTTGGGTTCCTGGTGGTAAATAGGTAGGGTCCCCAGAGGTCTCGAGGATGAGCTGTTTTGACCAATAATGTAATATAAAAAAGAGGTACTTAGATGCGTTGTCTATTTGAAATTCCGTGTTTAAAAATGGCCGCCAAATGTTACAGCTGAGACACGTTTATACGTAAGTATCCATTGACGACGCGACACTGAGGCAAGGTCATACAATAGGGGTGTAGACACTAAATAAAATAGTCAATAATGTCATATTTTCTCGAAAAAGGATTAAAAATGTAGTCAAATGGAGAAAGAATCAACGCAAAAGGTTAAATAATCACGAAGTTAAAGTGTCCAAAGATTTAAGAAGGGGTATGTTCTGTTCCTTTTTTGCAAAACGCAACTTCATATGAAACGATGACGCTGGAAGAATGTGACGTCACAGAAGACGGCAAAGTGCCGCGCCGCATCGTGAATACTTGTATTTAAAATGCAAATAAAAAAGACAAAATACGTATTTAATATTTTGTACTTAAATACTTTTTTTTTAAGTATTTTGTATTTTATTTGAAATACATTTCGAAATGCATTTTATATTTGTCAAATATAAAATACTTTTTTACTGCTAAGTTTCGAAAGTATTACCTTACCACTCAAATTTTCAAGTGAATGGGCCAGCGATTCGGCAAATGGCCACTAGAGGCGCTGCAACTTTGAAAGTCTATGTGCAAAATGACCGTTAAAACAAAATAAACGTTATTATCTGTGAAACATGACGTTGCGCTTCGCTTTTTAACGAGATTCACTTCGATTTTGTTTCGATTACTTTATGAAAGTATCTTATTTGAATAAATTATTTTGAAAATACCTATTTTGCATTTAGTATTAATACAAAAAGCAAAAGTATTTTGTATTTGAAATATTAAATTAGAAAAGTATTTGCATTTTGTACGTAAATACTTTTGTTAAAGTAGTTTGTACATCTTTGGACGTCACACACTGTTTGCGTTTTCTCTCTAACAAGCAATATAAAACGGTTGCAGCTTCGTAATTATTTGAGATATCTGAATGGGATTTTCGTCACTAGGCATATTTTTTTGCCTTCTTTCTTTTGGAGTAATAATAATTTTCGAGTCTACACCCCTATTGACTGAGTTTTAGTGTGCCACTTTTAGACGGCTTATAACAAGGGTGCGCAACAGGCGGACTGCGGTCTGTTTCCGGACCGCGGAAGTTCGAACCGCGGACCGCCAAATATTGTTAAATATACAGTCAGCGTCATATTATAGTTCGTAGCAGCCAAGGTAGCCAAATATTTCGGTACACATCTTTATTACTGTAAGAATAAGGGTGTGTTACGAAATATTTGGCTACTCTGGCTGCTACTACCTATATGACGCTGACTGTACCTACCTACCGACCTTCATTTAACATTAACACCGTTGGTGAAATTTTTCGCATTAATTTATACCTACGTAATATGGTAACTTAACTTTAAAGAAAAATAAAAAATATTAAGTACTTACGTACTTATACCTAATCATTATCAGTTTTTTTTTTCTGGACCTCAATAAATTTTTTAAACAATTTTCGGTCCCCACTCAAAACTACTTGCCGACCCCTGGCTTATAATATAACCTATCTACCTCTTTTTTATATTACTTCATTGGTGGTGACAGTGAGGGTTGTGCATTTGTCTCTATAACTGTCAACACAACGAATCCTCAAATCAATAAAGGGTCGGCAATGCGCTTGTGAATGTTTTGTAAAGCATCCTCAGGCTACGGTGTCCGCTTACCATCAATTAGACCGAATGCTTGTTTGGCAGCGTTAGGCGCTTTCTAATTTATGATGGCAAAGTTTTTCACCTACATATTACACCGTAATTTAGGTACACTACTAAGGAATTCCTATCTGAAATTATGCTACTAACCCAAGTTAAGAAGGTTCAAAAATACGACGAAGTGCTTCGAGAAAAGGTAGGTAGTGCCCTTGCGCTTCGTTTGGCTCGTCTTGGCGGGGGCACTCCCGTGCCCCCAGATCTAATTAGTAAACTTAAAATGTAGGTAGCGACTAATTAGGTGTACTTAGGTAAGCTTTTGTCTATTTCTATCGTGTAAGTACTTCCATTTTTATTTTACTTAACTAACAGAAACCATGCTCGATGAATACTGGTAGGCGTAGTAGGTAATTAAATGACCCTTGTTATGATACCACGACGTTTAAAGTGAGTAATTAGTATTACTCCAGGCAAAATACGGTTTTGAAAAACATTAATTTATAATAGCGTTTTTTTTGTTGATTTCATTTTAAAATGTTATTCTAAGATTCTGTATTCAAGAATCCGACAAACTTTCCACCCGGAAGAAATTATGTAGATTTTTATTAAATGAAGCATGCATTGTCTTTTTTTATGTGATTTAACTTGGATATTATAAATCAAATGTAAATTAACCTAAATAAAGACAAAAATATTTATTAATAATTTTTCTGACTTTTTAGAAGCTAGTTAATTTATCATTTTTTGATGTCTGAAGTTTTGTCGGATTCTTTCGCTGGGTAACTATTTAATTGATAATATATTTGTTACACAGAAAAGATAAGCTATTATAAATTATTTCCAAAATTGTTTTTTTTTTTTCATACAAGTTGTCAGTTCATTGACTGGACTATAGTAATACCTACGTTACAATGGCGCGTAGGTACGGTTTTGCTTAAACTTGTGTAGGTTTTACACACATTCCGACCTACGCAGGTTCGCCGGTTCGTAGGGGTTCGCCTAACAGCTGAAATGCCGTAGCTGTAACTGTAACACCCGTACGTATGTATATGTATAAAGGCGACGTACCTACAAGGATGATACTACGTTTAGGCCCCTTATCACTTGCCTGGAGCCGCCGGCTGCGCGCGGCGCGACATCGATTTTTCCAACAACCACAACACAAGCCATTTGCGACCATCCGCGCCCTGACAAGCACGTCGCGACAACAACAGTGTCATCCAACAGTTGTTTAAAAAAAATAAACATAGAGAGAAATGTGAATATCTGGGGGAAAATATGCAATACTACTCATGGGCTGAAAATGAAAATGGCGGCCCAAAATAAAGGTGAGTTTTCACACGTTTTCTTTATTTAATTTAGATATGATTACTAAACTATATACAAAAGTTTACATTGTAAAATTACAAGGATTCCCTTTATACATCATTTTATTTTACATTATGTTAAGTTATTACAGTGAAATTAACTTCTCGTCGACATCGCGTTGATAAGAGGGTGCGTGGGTGAAAATCGGCCATGTGATGTTTCCAGTCATGTTTTTATGGCATTGAGCGATAACAAAGCTACGCCTCATATAACTTTTAATTGTATGTAATGGGGTTTATGGACTACCTTCGTTTACGGTAGTTGAATAAACTTGATCGTTTATAGGCGGATTTAAAAAGTAATTTGATCGAACCGACCAATTCGCTCTACGCGCGCGTAAATTAAAACAATATACCTACCTAAAGTTTTTGGCCTTAGTTCAGACGCGATTGTATGTAATTTGAATCGATAGGATGCTGATTGTAGTCGAAAATGTCTCAGACAACGTGTACGTGTACAGTATAACTCGCTAACTATACTTGCTGCATAGCTATCTGTGTACGCGCGGATATGTCTTATAGTAAGATGTATAGGTATAGCGAAGCCTCCACGATATCTTATCGATTCTGAATACAATTTGTTTAGCTAATGTTGCGTCCGGAGGTGCGGCGCAACAAGTATTCGATTTATGTTCATGTGGAAAACGCACGTTACATACTTCTTAAGCCAGATATAACCGTGGGTATACTGTAAGATCCTGGGTGCAATTCCAGGTTTTGTAAAAGCCTGGATCTGATTTTATAAGGAGGTAGTTAGTTACCATCTCCTAATCTGGTGTTGCGTACCCTTTATCTTGTAGCTATATTTCTCCATCTATGTGGGTAGTACTGCAAGAAGAAATGACGACAGAATTTCGTCAAATTGATGAGGTCCATCTAGTAGACGACCGACTGCGCCACTTTCGCCAATTCGGGCAAATGAAATTCGGGCAAATAAAATTCGGGCAAATGTTATTCGGGCAAACGATACATAACCGCCCTGGAGACCCCTAAGTATAGGTAAAGCTTGTAATAACCAGTAGCAACCGGCTATCATTTCATCGAATCATTTTGCCATCATAGCATTTTTTAAACTTAAACTACTCGTAGATATGGCGCTGTGTATAAGTATTTACACATTTTTAAAAGATGAACCAATGGAAAACTGACGGAAACCAAGAGTGGCGCAGTCGGTCGTCTACTAGATGGACGGTTATCTATCGTTTGCCCGAATTTCATTTGCCCGAATTTTATTTGCCCGAATTTAATTTGCCCGAATTGTATATTCCATAACGTTTCATTTTCCATAATATTCATTTGACATATTATTATTTTTCATAATGTTGTATGCCCGAATCATTCATATGCCATAAACGTTATTTGTCATAATTTTGTATGAAATAATTTTAGCTGATAGAATATTAATTTTATGGCAAATTAATATTCTATCAAGTAAAATTATTAGCTAGATTTCTGCGAGCCGTTAAAATGTTACACATATTTTGAATGATTGTTACGTACAGAACACGCCAAAATAAGCATCTTTTACTTGAAAAACTTTTGTGTAAGAAGTTTTATACCGCTCTTTTATAAAAAAAAAATTACCACGAAGACGGTGGCGGGAGCAGAGCTCCCGCCGCCGTCTTCTAACCTATTCGCCCTCCGCCCGGGCTACCGCCGGAAACTCGCTTCTTCAGCCCTTCGTTTCACGTGCGCACTCGACCTACGCTCCGCTCGGGAGGTCGCCGTTCAACTCAGGCCCTCTTTCGTGAGCTTCTGTCTCCGCGGGCTTTTATTATACACTAGGGGTAGAACAGATAAGACTACGTGGAAGTGAGGTGCGCTGATTCGGGTTTTGGTAGCTATTTTTCATAATATCACCCATTTCAATGCAATGTTGCGGCAATATTTAGGCACTCTACCTAATCGTAGCAACTGTGAGTTCCGTTGAGCGAGTAGGAAGCCTTAGGGCCTGCAGACTGCGTTTTTTTCACGCGCCGTCGACGTGCGTTCTCCTACTACCTACCTAGCGATTGTAGTAGGGGAACGCGCGTTGGAGGCCCTTAGGGGCCCCCCACACTACCGGCGTCTTGTGATGTGAACGTTCGTTCGTTCGTTCTCATCTCATGCAAAATTGTGCGATGCGTCGACGCGGTGTCGACGCAACGCACAATTTTGTATGAGAACGTTCACAAGACGCCGGTAGTGTGGGGGGGCCTTATGTCCGTCCGTCCATCTATGGCTAACTCAGTGACTCTTGCTTCTACAAAGTTCTAATGTGATTTTATTTTGGCATGGGTAACATTGGTGGCAAAATTGTAAAATAGCTTGCTCTGCAGGTGTTATTGGCCACCAGAAACACAACACCACATACCTGGTGTTGTGTTCCTGGTGGCTAATAACACCTGCAATTGTCTCTAGTTGTCACAAATCATCACATGTCGTCAAATCCGTGAATGGCCACGCGCTTGTTATCCTTCTGGAGTAAGTCCATAAGCTACGGTGTCTGCTTTCCATCAGGCAGGCCGTATGGTCGTTTGCCATCGACGTAGGTAGTATAAAAAACCGGCCAAGTGCGAGTCGGACTCGCGCACGAAGGGTTCCATACCATTATCCATAAAAACAGTAAAAAAAAAGTTTGTTGTATGGGAGGCCCCCTTAAATATTTATTTTATTTTGTTTTTAGTATTTGTTGATATAGCGGCAACAGAAATACATAATTTGTGAAAGTTTCAACTGTCTAGCTATCGCGGTTCTTGAGATACAGCCTGGTGACAGACAAAACGGCAAAAAAAACACGTTTGTTGTATGGGAGCCCCCTTAAATATTTATTTTATTTTGTTTTTAGTATTTGTTGTTATAGCGGCAACAGAAATACATCATCTGTGAAAATTTCAACTATCTAGCTATCGCGGTTCTTGAGATACAGCCTGGTGACAGACAGACGGACGGACAGCGAAGTCTTAGTAATGGTCCCGTTTTTACCCTTTGGGTACGGAACCCTAAAAAGGAATATTTTTTCGGTTAGTGGTCGAGTATCTTTTTGCGTTGAACGCCGCCAAATTGATATTTTGAGAGCGTGTTCATCAACAGCCGAGATATGTGCTCAGCCCACAGCTAGCACGATTAGGCTTTATGGTCACGTTTTACAGCCCAAATGTGCTATGTCACGTAAAACATAGCTACAAAATACCCAGATATGCTGAATCCATTTTACGTACTGCAATAGTAGGTACGGTGTAGCACTCTTACATTAAATTAGTGACAAATCTGGCGTATCATCTTGACGCATCATGGGCGCTGAAAGGGTTAATTATTACAGCCATTATGCCTGTCGTGTACGGTTAAGTTGCGAGGAAAAATTGCCTACTCCGTGCTCGAGCCGTCATCAATCTTGGGCCACATACATCTAGACTTAGATAAATGAGTTTGGGTCGGAACGTATGAGCAACTTTAATCTTACCGAGCAACTGCCGCTCATAACGCTCCGGTAGGCATTGGCCGCTCGCACATGGAGCTACACAAAAAGAACCGATTTTTTAAATGTACTTAGCGAAAGCGTTTATTCATTAGGGAAAAGAAAATTAGGAGTTGAAGTACGTTCTTAGTTATGATTTTAGGACTAACAACATTATGATGTATGTCCGTTATGAAGAAAACTGTTATGATTAACAAAAATATGACTTGAATCAAGTTCTTAGTAATGATATTATGAAGAAATATTTTAGGGCCTCTGATCATTATGACTTCCGATGATAGTTACAGAAATTTAGGAACAAAAAAGTTAGGACGAAGAAAATTAGGACGCGATGATTATGACTACGATACGTTAGTATAAAAAAAAATAGGACAACGAATTTTATGGCAGACAATATGGACCCGCTAACGCGTTATTAACCGGTTAGTGATTAGTAGCGTCGTTTGCGAAACTCAATGAGAATGTATAGGCGGTGACGCTCAAGCAACTCGTTAGTAATTTAAGTTTGTAACTAGTCATTTTTGAGTAGCTCCATGTGCGAAGGGCCTTAGACTATGAGGACGTCGCAGACGACGTATAATCGTGTGTTAGACACGTACTCTGATAGGATTGGAAGTTACAACAACAGATTGCAAGGAGCGCCATTTTTAAGCACATGTGTATTGTTCAGTCGTAATAGGTAAGACTGTTTATTTATGCCACGAGGCAAGGTCACCAATGAGATTACCAGACCCCGTATCATGGTCGGCCTTATCACGCGATAAGTGACAATAGATAGGAGCGTCGTCTCGTTCTATCGAACGGTGTGAGCCAGTGACGGCCGCTCTATCCTGTCACTTATCGTGTGATAAGGCCGACCATAATACGGGGCCAGGGGAACGATTTTTGACTTTCAAGCGCTCGACTCTTTCACTGATGAAAACTGACAATAACGATGAATGCCATTTTGAAATAGCGATTGAAAATTGAAAAACAAGTGATATGACACGTATCCAATAGGCATGGTGCCTCATGTTCAAATTGATAACGTAGTGATGCTAAATGGATAGTAAACCATCAAATTATCGTAATAAAGTACCTATAAATTATAAAATATAATTAAAATCATAAAAAGATATGAACCTTGAAAGTTTAGAAAAAATATGCATTTTGTTTATTGTCCAAGAGTACATTTAAAGCTACCAATAGAATCCTTACGCTTTTATAGAAACAAAATTGTATGACAACTATGTACTTAAATGCAGTATTTCGCGACCGAAACAATAATTTACCTGATTTTCCATACAACGATTAGTACAAATGTACAAATGTGACGTCATACTTGTGTGTCTATCAGTATGAAGCGTTTTGCGCTGCCGCCAGCGAGGTCAATGTTTGTCCCAAATTTTTGGGTAAGTATTTATGTTCTTTAATTGTAGTTGCTCCCATACAAACATTTGTTCCTCTCCAAAAACTGGTTCGAATGACATCATAAAAAAATCTTATTCATCATCCCTATTCTATTGTTAGAAAGTAACTGCCTGCAATTTTGACACTACAATCGTATTTACTTTCATTTAATTTTCGAGCGCTTGAAAGTTAAAAGTCGGTCCCCGATCAGACTAATCTCGTATCGTATCGCCTCGTATAATTAGGCGAACTAACTTGCTTGACGATAGGAAAAAAATGATAGTGATAGGTTTTTGTCCATACAATATGTCGATTTAACTTTGTACCTACTATAAATCTGATTCAATTTGCATTTGATCAAGTACCTACTTAATCGCCTTCATAAATCTCACACTCACATGGTTGCCAAAAGGGTTTTACAGGCGATTGTGATGTCAACAAAACAAAATGGCGGACAGCCTCCTTGGCGATGTCCTAAAATGATGTTAAAAAAAAGACCTCAAGAAGAATGTAGTTCGCCTAATTATGAATCCGAGATTAGATTAGCTGCCGTAGATGCACCACTACACGCGAGCATAAGGAAAGCGGCTGCTAGACAGGAATATAGGGATGAACTGTAAACCTGAAATTATCACGATGACCAATAGGGTCAATAGGGGTGTGACCTAAGATTTTTTTTCGATGCCATTCGAACCAGTTTTTGGAGAGGAACAAATGTTTGTATGGGAAACTACAATTAAAGAACCAATATAAATACCCAAAAAATTTAGTCAGATTGACCTCGCTGGCGACAGCCGAAACGCTTCATACTAACTGACATAGATTGCAGTTTCGGTCGCGAAATCCTGCGTTTATAGTTGTCATACAATTTTGTTTCTTTAAAAGAGTAAGCGTATCTATTGGTAGCTTTAAATTTACTCTTGGACTAGGTACCTATTATTATATGAAAATGTGAAAACGACGAAGAAGAAATAATATCGGATTTACTGATTGTATACTTTACAGGTTGACAGCAAATGTTGCAATCGTGCTCTGTTGTTTAAACTTGTTCTGCTAGTAACAACTAACAAGTTTAAAATCCCTTCGAAACTTAAAATTAGGCAGTTCGAAGAACTTCGGTGACTTACGCCGCGGGGGCGTAATTGTCTAACGACGTTACCTAACTAATTAGAGTTGCAATGAAATGGTCCGTTTTCTTAGAAATATCCAGTTTGACATCCTAGGTACTGCTGGATTACGTACTGCAATTTAAATGTATTTTATCTCATAAAAATAATTACGTCAATGCAATAATAACCAAGAACTCAAAGTGATCACACCACACCAGAACAAAGTAGGTAGTTAACCACATGGATAGCTAGAAAAAAACAATGAAATAAGCAGTTACAATATTTCGCTGTCCCGTGGCTGTCCCCATAGACTTCTATGATGTGGGCTTGCCCTTATCATTTGTATGTTTGTCTTTTCTAATCTTTACCTAAGTAATATTACTTAAAAAGAGGAAAAGTCTGTGAGGATTAACCTTTGTAATTTTGTATACCCCTACATATAAACTAACTAGGTATTATATATCTATTGTAATAACCACCGATCCGATTTCTACAATTCTTTCACCCGTAGGTATATAAAATAAACTTAAATCCTGAATGAACTTAGGCTATATTTCATCCCGCGACCGTTTGTATGGTATGTATACTTGTATCACCTGTATGTCATCTGCATAGACATGGTACCTGCAGTGTGTGATTTGTGAACGTCAGCGGAATATAAGATAAATAAAAGCGGGCCAAGAACGGACCCCTGTGGCACTCCTCTACAACCTGGTAGCGATCATAGAGGTAACTGTCAAACCATTAGAGCAGTTTCATCAAAACCGCCCGGTATTAGCCGCGCGGATAGTCAGTAATTTATAACTTTGAATAAAGGCGTAATTAACGTGTACCTCAGCTTATTTCGGCGTAATCTGTGTCAAGTACACTTACATTTAAAATTTCGCGGAACGTTTACATTATTACTCGTTCCGTGACTAAAATTTACCTACATCAAAAAGTGTCCAATTTCCTTCGCTCGTTTATCTAATTCCATGCCCCTCGAAATTCGGCGACATTTTACTGAAAAATATGCTGACGTTCTCACGGCGAGATCGCGAGAAGACAATTCACAAAGCTTACCTGTACCACCACCAACCACTTCACTGTAATATAATCCGTGCTAATACAAATAAATGGGAGAGTAACTTTCTCTGTAGTCTATTCACACTTAAACCACTGAACTGATTTAGATGAGGTAGGTACCTGCTTATAAAGATAGTTTCAGACTGTTGAAAGGACATGGAATAGTTTTAATGACGGAATCATCCTTTAAAGGGGTGAACAGGAATCTTGCACACTGCACAGACGTAGTATTAATCTTTCAAGGGCATTAATAAGCAGACAAAGTCGCGGGCAAAACCTAGTACCTGGCCTCCGATTACATGTAGTTGTTAAGCATCTAGAGGCCAAATTATAATAGGGTCGAGGTGAAGACGAGATGACAGTTTTGTGAATAGAAAAGACTCTCGCCTGCCAGAAGTGATAAACGATTCAGGTTGACGGGCGGAAACTTTAATGATACCGAGTAACGGATTTTAAGGTTTCTGAAATATAACTTGAATTAAGACCGGTTTAAATATTGATTAGTGATAAGTACGAGTACGTCTGTCCATCTGTCCGTCTGCGGCTTAGCTCAGTGACCCTTAATTACTATTCGAAAGCTGTAATTCGGCATGGGTAATCCTTACTTAATATTATAAATGCGAAAGTGTGTGTGTGTATGTTTGTCCTTCTTTCACGTCGCAACGGAGCGTCGTATTGATGTGATTTTTTGTATGGAGATAGTTTAGAAGCTGGAGAGTGGCATAGGCTACTTTTTCCAGCGGGAAAACATCTAATTCCCACGGGAAAATTCAATATGTTACATTTTCCTATAACCACGCGGGCGAAGCCGCGGGCATCAGCTAGTACCTATATAAATGAATCACGCCGACAAAATAGTAGAATAAAATCTCATAACCTTAACCTTATACGTAAAGTGGGGATGTATTATTTTTTCTTTAAGGCGCCGTAGATTCAGCGAAGTTAAGCGAACAGAGTTTTTGAAACAATATAATGCGTCTGTTTATAACAATATGGTTTCAAAAAAATATGAATAGTAATCTTGAGGCTTTTCTGCAGCGAGATCAGTGATTCGAAACATGACTTAGCAATTTTCGCTCGATAGAAAAAAATCACGAAAAGAGGTCTATAATACACTTAAAATATTCGTAACAAATTATGCACAAAAGCTATAAATATTAAAATTCCTTCTAAAAATCTGCAATATCATGTTTGACAGAACTCAGTGATTACTTTTTTATTTATTTAAACGGCCAAAAAATTATAATGAAAAAACATGATATCCGCGCTTCCGAGCACGCACTTCCATCTCGCTCACGCTTATGCTCAGTGAGAGGGAGAGAAGACCATGAACCTACGGTGCCTTAAACACAACGTGTGGAGTATCGTTGGATAGCTTGTTCAAAAATATTACGGGGCTCTTAAAACCATTTTTCAACTCAGTGATCCGTTTGCGTGATATTGGGCTTCAAAGCTCTAATTTATTACAGGGAATGTGAAAAATATTGTGACAGTAGTACCTACATATAATGAATTTACAAGGACTGAAAACTATCACGGCTAAGCAGGCGTTACTGGTTACCGAGTCATAGTCAACCAACAAACTCGGCCGACGCAACCGCACCATTCAGTTGGCGCGCGCGTGTCGATGTAACAAAGATAGACAGGCAACTAGGGAACCCTACACTGCGCGTGGCCCGACACGCACTTGGCCGGCCTAGCCATTTTTAGGGTTCCGTAGCCAAATGGCAAAAAACGGAACCTTTATGGATTCGGCATGTTTGTCTGTCTGTCTGTCTGTCTGTCCGTCCGTATGTCACAGGCATTTTACTCGAAAACTATAAGGTGTATTTGTGTGTGTATAAGGTTTCTCAGCATTTTTTTTGATTAAGTGAATAGAGTCGGAGATAATCGCCCCGAAAGTCACTAAAATTGTGCCCCCCCCCCCCCCCCCCTCTAATGTTTGAACCGTGGATTTTAAAAATATGAAAAAAATCATTGACATAGGGCTTATTAAATTCTTTTAGCGAAAATTGTTTTGAACAAGATCGTTTCAAAGGTTTTTGGGATGTTTCTAAAAAAACTGCCTTCCTTAAAGAAAAGGACGTAAGTGCCATAAGATTTCAGTACCTTTTTAATAGGCACGGAACCCTTTGTTGTGCGTGGTCCGACACGCACTTGGCCGCTTTTTTCTTTACTGTAGGTTTATGCACTATTTCAGTTAAGGCTATACCTACCGCCACGAAATTTTGTCTCGCTCGCTCGCTAATGTTTCTTGTTTCCGAAATTCCGACCCCGAACTAGAAAAAGTATGTCAGGTCGATATGCTGTTTTATTTTTGAGGAATTAACTGTTTTACAATAATTTAAGAAGGACAAACATTAATATGGGTTGCCTTCTTTGTTCAGATCGAAGATCTATTTAACTAGACGTATCTATTGGTATTGGAATCGATTTTGTATTTCTTACGCGCGTTTTTTTTCCACGCGTGTCGAACGAAAACTGTTATTAATTAAATACCTATGTGGAAGTAATTAGAACTCCAGGTTCGATTTAGACTAGAGGAGATATCTTTTAATTATTAGTTAAGCAGTTATAATGTGATACCTACAGATAACGATAAGTAAATAAAAAAAGCAGAATTTTATCTAAAATACAGAAACTTTTTTTTTCGACGTGAAAGGTTTACAGTGTTATTCTATCGTAACAGGCCAAAGGATGTAAACATATATCTATCGTCGACTGTACTATGCCCCCTACATGCAACACAAACGTGCCACCCGCTCCCTGAAATAAAAAGCAAACAATGTTCCCACAGGAAAACGAGGGCAGCCGGATATAATTAATGTTGTCACGTCTCGTTTTTCCAGATTTCAGTAGCGCTTTTTACCCGACTGCCGGAGGAGAGGAGGGTTATAATTTTCAAGCGTATTGTATGTATGTAAATAAGTATGTATGTATCGTGTGTATGTCTTTATATTTGGCACGCCCTGCAGCCTAAACCTATGAGGTGTCGTTGGAGTCATCTTAATCGTAGGAGTGACAAAAAAGCAGTGGGGTTTTTGGAAAAATCTTTTGATTACATTTTCATAGCAAATGTTCGTCTGCGTGCTCTTTATATATATATATATGTAACTTTTAATGATGAGCTATGGAAGTAATTCCACATTGTTTACTTTTGAATCAGTGACATCGCCAATCTCGTGGTACTCTCTTTATTTAGATTTTCTATGACTAATATGATATTTACTAATGTATGGTATTAAAGAATTTATTTACGCAATAATTCTTCAACATAAGTACAGTAATAGACGTGAAATTAAAGTTAAAATAGAACTAAAACTTGCTAATATTACTAAAGCTAAAATTGGACCACTTTTTTTCGTGGAGGATACCTGCGAACTAGGTAACCAATCATCGGGGCATGACTGAGGTAGCGGACCTATCAAGCATGAGCATTTCCGCGCTGGGGACCGACTTTTGACTTTCGAGCGCCCGACTCTTTCACTCGAAAACTGACAAAAATTATGAAATGCTATTTATAAATAGCGATAGAAAATTGAAAAACGAGTGGTATTGACCACCCGTAATTAAATATGAAAAGTATGAAAACGCATTAACAACTTTTGTAGGAAAAATCCATTTAATCCAACTTCCTCCTGACATTTATATAGTCATTCTAAACCTATTTTGAAATTAACATAAAAGTCAATTCATAAAAAAGGTATATATACTCGTACAATAAGGTTGGTCGGTCGGCAACATTGACAGTACAAAGTTTTTACTTTTATTTGATTTTCGAGCGCTCGAAAGTCAAAAATCGGTCCCCTGGACTGCAATAGCAATCCTTTGGCCAAGAAAACTGCCCGCGCGAGGACCCCCGTTGTTTCCCTCATATTTGTCACATACAAGTTCAACCAAAACCAGTCGAACCGTGCCACTGGGTTTTGTTTCGGCGTCCATTAGGGAGTGCGGTAATTGTTTGTTCACTTTCCGGACTTCTCTCGGGTGCGCGTAAATTACCTACTTTCGTTGAAAAGCTCTGGAATTTGACGTTGATGCAAAACAAATATTGGACTTTTTTATGCGAGAGGTTCGTGCTCTTGCCGTGGGGTCGTTAACATTAAATTACTTCAAATTAAAGAAAGAAAGAAAGAAAGAAAGAGGACATTTATTCACTACACAAAAGACACACAGAGACAAAGGGAGTAGAGATACAATTATGGTGTTTTTAGGGTTCCGTGTGTACATTAAATAGGACCGTACTCTTTGGACATACCTAGTTATAGAGGGCACGAGCACGCAGCAGCCCCGCTATCCCGTAACTTGTTTACCATCACTTAATCACCGTTCACCCACAAATATATCTTGACGCCGCGATTCGTAGTAATTAAGCGCAATTAGAGGACTAGTTTTGTTACACGTGACGGGCGAGCTGAGACGCATTAGCGCGTTCAGAATAACAGCCCTGGTCACCAATGCGTTGGACCGACCAGGGCATAACCGCACGATCTGACGACCACGACCACTTTGCCAAGAGTACGACCACGAAGAAGCGGACCTTTTTCAATAAAAAATAAGTCTTATAGGATCACGACGTTGATACGATAGAACCACAGTATGATAGTTAACACTTCCACAGCCAGGACCTCGCCTAGCGCTTACGGTAGTACTACGTATGGGGAAAACCGCGGGATCAGTAAAACAATCAGCTACGAGTGTACCGCGTAGCGATTCTTGGCAGTGAATGTGTTAAGTACAGCGAACGAAAAAACCATAGAATGCGTGCTCCTTACAAATCTCTACTCAAACACGTGCCTAAAACCCGGCATGCGCATGTTCGAACTAAACGTTGAAGTTCACTGCTTAAGTAGGGACACCGCTTTAAGGAAAACCGCGAGCCACACTTAAGTGCTTATATTACGTATTCATCGAATTTCCGAGCCCTAAATATGTATTGAATCTGTCGTATATCAATTTGAATTTATCAAGTATTTTCTGAGATGATGGCAAATCGGAATGCTTGCTGTTGGAAGTAAAATACTTAACTTAACTTTTATACTGAATTATAATATATGCTATTTATGCTGCTACACTTAACGAGCTTAAGGGCCTCTATTTGATATGCGCGTACAGCCGTTTATATAGAGATATAGTGACAGCGCACGCCGATGCGTAAACGCGTATGAGTATATATGTCGGCGGCAGATCGTTAAATACGCCAGATCACGAAATTCCTAGGCATATCGTGAAACGGCGCCATTTCATGATATGCCTAAAAGTCGGCTAGGCTTATCACGATGTGCCTGATAAACAATACGGCAGATCGATTAGAGCAACGCATTCGTCGATATTCCTAGCTCTATACCGGGCACATCGTAAAATAGTTTCTTTCTTGGCCACTGGTGGCGCTGCACATGCGATGGCGGCCGTTTTTGTTGGGGGCTAATAATCAGGGCGGACAAAAATGGTTTGTCATAAGCGAACTCTGTCTTAGGTCGGTTAGGTTAGGGTTCACTTGTGTCCCTCAGACCAGAAATAGACACCCCGCGCAGCGGGGTGGCGTCGACTCGCTGGAGATTATCAGTCCGCACTTCTTATTTTTTTTAATTTACCTAATTCAATTTTGGACACCCTACTTACGTATAACGGTAAGTATTGAACGATATGCCGGCGTTTCATGATATGCCTAGGAATTTCATGATCTGCCTAAACGTCATTAGACAAATCGTTAAACGTTAAGTTTTGAACGATATGGCGGATGTCCATTAGCCAAATCATGAAATGGCGGCGTTTCACGATATGCCTAGGAATTTCGTGATCTGGCGGATTTTACGATCGGCCGCCGACATAATATACGTTATTCGACATTCAACCGCAATAGGTCAAACTGCCTGGTGGGAAGGCAGTCCTGTCAAGATGCTCTAAGACATTCAGATTTACTCTATGAGTAATAATAAAATTCCAAGGATAATTAGGTACGTTTGTTCGACTGCGATAAGTTTGGTAACGGTGGTGATCATTTCGTCAAAATAATTAGGAATCTACGTCATAGTGTGCCTACCTACCTCACAGACTTTCACAGCTATCCCATTCTCATCCCCATTTGTTCGAATAGTTCAAAGTTCAAAGTGTTTTATTTGTGAGTATATGTCAATCTGATTACAGTGGTGGTAAATAATTAATTATATGTAGCACTTTACCCTGCCTGACGGCGTACAAATTCTTGATTATGGCAATGTTTCTAAATACTAACATGCAAATTCAAATGTCTATATTGTTAATGTCAGAAATCATGTCATATTGAATTATTACAGCAAATAGAATAAAAATGTCAAGAGTTTATGTTTCATATCGAATTATTAAATTTATACAACAAAACGTCAGAAATAGAACAAAAACAAATTTCAATCAAAAATGTCAAGAGTGTATGTTTAAATTGATGTATGTGTAACATTCTAAAGTCGACAGGCAATTTATTGTAAATCTTACTAGCTAAGCAGAACATACTTTTGTGCTTTAGGGCAGTATTTGCGGAAACAGGAAAGAGATTCTGGGTGTACCTAGTATTTCTAGTAAATATCTCGGAGATCGTCTTGAATAGTGAGGGGTTTGTTTTAATACATAGCAATTTCGAATATGTAGAGGCACGGAACTGTCAAAATATTTAATTCTTTAAAATGCGACACACAGCTATCAGTCATAATGAGTCCTCGAATAGCCCTCACGCATCTCTTCTGCGCTATGAAAACGGCTTCCCTGTTTTTTGAATTACCCCAAAAGAGGATCCCATAGCGTAAGGTAGATGCAACAAAACCATGATATGCCATCATCACAGTCTCCGTACTAGCTTGTTTAGAAAGTTTGTACAAAGCGAAGGCATACAGATGTAGCTTTTTACATACCAGCTCAGTATGAGCAGTCCAATTTAATTTGTTGTCAATTTGCACTCCCAAGAATTTCGTAACACTAACTCACTCAATTACCGTTCCTACAAAATTGCAATCTATGGGTCTCGGAATTTTTCTCTGAAAAAAGTGCATTATTTTTGTTTTATAATTCACCGTTAAGGTATTGTCCCTTTAGAGTACCTTTAGAGTAGGGAACTTTATCAATGTTATATTTGGTATATGTACCGAATGCGGAGTTATGATTTTAAACTTTAACTCGATACAATTTAATTTTGGTAAAACAATGGGTTAAAATGAGTTAAGTTAAATAAAATACATACTTTAATTTCAGTTTACTTTTATTCTGACTAGATGTAAAAAAAATTAAATTAAATTAAATTTGAACTGTTTATTTCAATAAAAAAGTAGGGGTTAAATACCTAATTAAAATAATAACATATCAATAAAAAAACAACGTTTTCTCTGTCTAAAAATCAATATTAAAAGGGTTGTAGCTTCGTAATTCTTTGAGATATCTGAATGGGATTTTCGTTAATAGGCATATTTTTTTGCCTTCTTTCTTTTGGAGTAATAATAATTTTCGAGTCTACACCCGTATTATATTTTAGTTAATACGAGAGGGCAAAAATATTACCAAAATACGGACACATCTTATGTCAAAAGCAATGTCACACGCCCGCTGAGCCAGACAGAATGAAATGATGACCCGGTGTGGGGTGATATCTCCACCAATGTGTTTTGTCAAACTTATAGGCACTTTAACAGCATTCTCCGTTCCAGTCTATCTTGGGTCCTCACTTTACACTTTACTTCTTGCTGCAACGACAGATATATTAGAGATAATATTGTTGATACGTTGACAAATGGGAAATCTCTTGCTGAAGTTTGTAAGAAACAACCCTGAGCTATTTGAGAAACCAACCCAACATGTGGATGTTGGGTTGGTTTCTCAAATAGCTCAGGGTTGTTTCTTTGATTTACGCAACAGGCATTTGTCCAGGTTTAAACAACCCGTTTTTAAGACAGCCTTGTACAACAAAAACTGTTACATGATGTCTGTGAGAGTTTATAACAATATTCCCATTAGACTTAAGAAATCGGCCATATACATTGTTCTTGTCAAAACTTCGTCGTTGGCTCCATGACAATTGTTTTTATAATATGAATGAGTTTATGCATTTTAGAACGTAGAATTTATTCATTTTTTATTTTTGATTATAATTTTTAATTTGGATGCCACTAAAATGGTGAATAAATAATCTGCCGTGCTTACAATAACAGCAGTAACTCTATTCGGAATATTATTCAATTGTTTAATTTATTTGAATAAAAATCAGGTCGAAATCTGAATTACATATCGAACGAAGTTACTGCTAATATCGTAAGCACTGCATGCTGAGCATGTTATTTCGAAATCCATCAATGTAATACCATACCATATCATATATACCATAATTGTGCAAATTAACAAATTTAACTGGGGTCCACACGTTGACCAAGTACCTATATAATAAACTCAGATCAATTTTGTCTAAACTATGTATACCTACTTAAAAATAAACTTCCTAATAGGACATTGAGGCCGCTCTATTTGTCCATGGCGGACTCTATCATTGGCTATGGCTTGTCCAGTTACGGTAGAACATATAAAACATACTTAAATAACATTCATAAACTGCAAATAAGATTACGGAAAAATATTGTACCCTTAAAAATAAGATACCTATATGTATAAAAATAATTATGAAAGTCTATTTAAATACTGCAGGGTATTGCCAGTTCATGACAAGGTTGACCTAGCCGTTGTGACCCAATATAGTGGAAAAATCCCTGAATTAACTGTCAAACATAGACCAAAAAAATTGCGTAAGCTAACATACCCCTCACCATTCGTAACTCCATCTACTAACAATGAATATGGCAAAAGAGTCAGGACAAACGCGCTTTAAATAGACTTCCATATGACTTGATTTGATACCAAAAAAGTCTGAGTCTGATAAACTTACAGTAAAAATATATAAGAAAATGTTAATAGATAACTTACACTCTTAAACAAATCTTTGTTCTTATCATAGGATAAGAATAAAGATTTGTTTAAGAGTGTAAGTTATCTATTAACATTTTCTTGTTCCATTTTGTCCACATTTTGTTGTTCTTGTTGTTAATGTGTTAAGTAGGTATCTAGGCGTCGTTCGTAAAAGTGCCATTACGGCCTACTTGCAGAATAAAAATCATTTATTTAATTTATTTAAGGGCATGCGACGCGTGCAGCGAGTATTAAAACGGCCACGCGCCGCATTATTTGCCAATGTTTATGTTTGCCCGTTTCCCGCGCCGCACAGCATGTCGCCCGTCTATATTAAAAACTGGCTGTGACAGACGGACAGCCTCCGAGTGATCGCATAAGTGTTCCGTTGGACCAATTTTGGTACGGAACACCTAAAAGGAACAAAACAATTAGGTACCTAAAATTAAAGGTCCCTACAGGCGCTCTTGTAGCTAATGAAACCTCAGACAATGTTTGGGTTAGAACGTGTCTCACTCTCATCTAAATCATAGTTTTTACGTCAAAAGTAGACATTATTATTATTATTATTATTTTACTGTTTATTTATTAAAAAAAAATACGTTACATTTCCAGCGATCAGGCTTAATCTTATTATTTTAAGATTTTAATTTGCCTCATCGAATTTTAGAATTAGACAGCATTTTTATTATATAATAAAACGCTTCCGCCCGCGACTTCGTCTGCGTGGACCCGGGACACTATCCTTTAACTATCCTATATTTGAATCCAGGCTACAAACTATCTTCGTGCTAAATTTCATCCAAATCGGTTGAGCCGTTTAAGCGTGATTGAGTAACAAACATCCAAACATCTAAACATCCAAACATCCAAACTTTCGCATTTATAATATTAGTAGGATAGCCTGACGCGCAAACATAAACATTGGCTAATAATGCAGCGCGTGGCCGTTTTAATACTCGCTGCACGCGTCGCATGCCCTTAAATAAATTAAATAAATTATTTTTATTCTGCAAGTAGGCCGTAATGGCACTTTTACGAACGACGCCTAGATACCTACTTAACACATTCACGCCCAAGAATCGCTACGTTCGTAGCCGATCCCGTGGTTTCAGCGCTTAGGCGCCTGCTCGGCGGGTTCCTGGCAATGAAAGTGTTAATATGTGTGAGGCGTAGAATAAAGGCTGATGTTTTATTTACAGAGAGCGAATCGGAGGAGAGCATGCCAGCCGCGGCGGACCCCGGCACGGAGGCGAAGGAGAAGCTCATAGCCACCGTCAAGAAGGAGGTCAAGCAGTTGATGGAAGAGGTATGTTCCCTAGCTGTATCAAATATATAGTCTTAGTACGCCGCCACACAAGCCGCGAGCCGCATCGCGAGCCGTACCCATACAAAATGGGCTCGTCGACTCGACCGCGCACATGCACGTGGATTTGTCCGCGACCTTGCCGGTCAGCAGCGACAAATCGGCGGGTTGGTACGCGAGTGTAACTATGTTGGGCTTTCGTCTTAAGGGGATGCCTTGATTTGAGTCGTACACGCCCCCTAGACAGAGGCACGCTGATGCCTTCCACGCACGAGGAAAAGAGATGTCAACACTCTTCGGGAATGGCTTTTTTGGACAAATTTCGATAAATACCCAACTTAGTGAAGTTTTATTTAAATTTCATAAGGTGAGATTTTATAGATGAGATAAAATACTATACGTAGTAATAACTTGATTGTGTCGTAAAATAATGTATCGTTTGAGTACCTAGGCTGAGTAAAAAAAGGAAAACACAGACCCAACTTTGGATTTTTTTTTCTATCGAGGAAATTTTAAGCAATCATGTATCGATAAAATCAGATAAACAATCATATATCTGAAAATCAGACCTTATTGTTTCTTAATCTAGTCAGAACGGCGTTTTAAAGCACGCGATAATTTCCAATGCACCGCCTTAAGGCGCGTTTATGCACAGGTTTAATTGCGCCGACAGGATTTGTATACATTCTGACAAGACATAAATTAGGGAACCATTCTCAGGTTCCCAACCACGCTCAGCTGGCGTAGCATGGTTGCCATTATCATTTCTCGCTGTGTATAAGACCGCCGTCACGTTCTGACAATAGGTGTAGACACTAAATAAAATAATCAATAATGTCATATTTTCTCGAAAAAGGATTAAAAATGTAGTCAAATAAAATAATCACGAAGTTATACTTAAGTGTCCACAGTTTTAAGAAGGGGTATGTTCTGTCCCTTTTTCGCAAAACGCAACTTCATATGAAACGATGACGCTTGTAGATTGTGAAGTTCACTTATAGACTATAAGTGAACGTCACAATCTACAGCTATACAAGTAGCCATTGAGGAGTTCCACTATACACCTCCTCACTCCATCATCAGACCATCATCACCAAGTATGATGCATAGAACTCGTCAAAACAAACCAAATAAGCCCAATCTCGAGGGCTATACAAGGAGTTCCACGATCCACAGACATTACAATAGGTATAAATTACACTACATTCAAGATTCTACTAGTGCCTCTATACCGATACCAAAATTACCAAATGCGTCGTGTTTATCCCCGAGTATCCGTCCGAACTACATTCATATATTATTCATAGTATATTAGTTAAAATAAAAAATCATGATTAGATTTATTTGAATAAGAATAAGTTAACTTTATTCAATTTTCTAACATAAGAATTATTCACGGCGAAATTATTTGAATAACTTTGACGGGAATAAAATCAACATGATTTTATTCATGCGTATTCTTATTCAAATAATGATTTTATTCTTGAGTGCCCAACTCTGCTTATAGTATACGTGCCGTGCCCCGTCGTGTTCCGCGCCGCCGTCGATGCGGCCTGCCGCGCGCGCGACGCGTATTGTGACGTCACACACTGCAGTATTAAAGCAATATTAAAACGGTTGTAGCTTCGTAGTTCTTTGAGATATCTGAATGGAATTTTCGTCTTCTTTATTTTAGAGTAATAATCATTTTCGAGTCTACACCCGTATTGCGAGTGCGCGAGGGACGGGTGTCGTAAAGTAAGCAACCACACTACGCCCGCAGGATAATTTAACGTCTGCCCTTCCTAATTAATTTCTTGGTTCAACCTCAAAAACCTCGCAAACTTTACGTATTTCTTACTAGTAAGTAGGTATAGATGAACTATCCACGAATCACAACAAAGGTGCTATCCCAACGTTGCGAATGCCGCCGATAACGGGACTGTCATATTCTCTATTATTGTTGGCCATTACGATTTGATTTCCCCAGAGCTCTTTAGTTGAAGTGCTGAAACCAATACTACATAACTGCCTGCACTATTACGATACGTTATAAAACTTATAAAGGTAGGGATCCCTTGCTCTGGAGGCCATTTAATTCAATTCAATTTATTTATTTGTTTGATTGAGATTCCATTGTTGAACGAGCGAGCGAAGCGAACGAACCTCTCCGTTTCAGTTTGAACCAAAATTATGTCGTATGTCGGGCTGGTCTCCTCTATAGGTTGCATTTCCCAACCGATTCTCGTGAAATGTTGTGAGCAGATTCGACAATTATACTTAGGTACTAGTTTTTTAGGGTTCCGTACCCAAAGGGTAAAAACGGGACCCTATTACTAAGACTTCGCTGTCCGTCCGTCTGTCTGTCACCAGGCTGTATCTCAAGAACCGCGATAGCTAGACAGTTGAAATTTTCACAGATTATGTATTTCTGTTGCCGCTATAACAACAAATACTAAAAATAAAATAAAATAAATATTTAAGGGGGCCTCGCATACAACAAACATTTTTTTTTACTGTTTTTAAAGATAATGGTACGGAACCCTTCGTGCGCGAGTCTGACTCGCACTTGGCCGGTTTTTTATCTTTACAGTTTTTGAACTTAAAAAAAAATACAAAATATAGGCTTGCCAGTTCTACAGCTTACAGAGCCTCTAGTCTTTACTGCAATTAGATATACATGTAGATACATTCACCACTATTCCTAAGAGACTGCCAAATCAAATTACGCGCCTCATCGGTATCTCGGGGTTCTGTCTGTTTGTAGCTTACAAAGATAGTTGACGTCCAATCAATTGCTTATATAAGCTTAGATTTGTGTTTTTATGCACGACTGCATAAACACGGCCTAAGTGTCAACTATGGTACCTATTTGACTTGCGTCAAAAGGATATGACGCCTAAAATAATGTTTGCCCTTTGAACGCTGTCAAAGTTGCCTTGTTGCGTCCCAGTTAGGTTCGGATTCGCTCTTATGAAGCAAAGATTACTCACATAAGTAATTTTTGCGGACAGTGTGGACAGCGTCCAAAGTTATGAGGCCTCAACACGGAGGACACAGGTCGGCTCCCCATACTTTCGTTATTTGGCTCTAATTTTAAAACGGCATGCTGCAGGTATACACAGAAGATTTAACTAAAATAAAATATAAAATGAATATAGGTACCGGGAGAATCTTACACAAATCGATCTACTTCCATACTAGTAGTGAACTCAATAAGGCTTGTGTTATGGGTACTAGACGACGATGTTACTACGACGATGTGAAGTTATAAATACCTAAATACACAACACACCCAAGACTCAGAAACAAATATTCATGCTGATCACACAAATATTTTCCGACCTAGATATGTCCTGTTGTGCATACAAAGTTTCATGTTATTCCAGCAAGTCGTTTTAAAATGAGAAGCAAATTATGATTTTACGGAGCGTTGAGAGGGCTGGGGGACGCTTCCGGCCTATGCAGACTGTGTTTTTGTCGCGCGCCGTCGACGCGCGTTGCGCGTCCCCCTACTACCTAGCATGCTAGTCGAGTTGGTATAGATGTTGTCTACAACCTTAACTATCCCAGTTCACTGATTAAGGGCCGCACGGTCTGGCGTCCTAGGCACACACTTACGGACCCGGATGACGAAATCACAGCATCCATCGAAAGATGGAACGCTGCGCTTTCGGTTTCCATCACATGGCGTCCGTTCAACGTTCCCGCCGGCGGGGACGTCCATCACGAGATCAGACACAACACAGACACATACGAGTATATCTCTATTCGTCCCGGTACGGTACCGCCGCATACCGGTAGTAAGTCCGACCCAAGTCGGGCCTAGGTGAGTTTCTTGCTGGACTCTTCTCAACTATAGCCTACGAGATTTGGGACTGGACTTTTGACACATCACGACATCCATATAACGTAAATTGGCACTGCTCATCGAAATAATAAAAAAAAGTTTCAATAGCTTACGAGTTACGAAACAAAGTTTAATCTCGATGCACGCTCTTTTAAGCACTTATAAAGTGATTGTAATATTTTTTGACGGCTTATTTGTGCAGAAATTAGCATTGAAAACTCGGTATGCAAACAATTATGTCCTAGGACATTTTTTTTTAATTTTAGTGTTACACTGCTTCAATCGATTGGAGTCTGTCAATTTAGAAATAAATCGGTATGAATCAAATAATTGTGAATTGGAAAATAACAATGTATTATTTAATTACTGTCACGATAATACGAATCGATCAAAACTGACATTTTTGATTGTGCAAAATGTTCCGTTTGACATTATGGCATTGATTTCTGCACGGCTATCATGAGACGACGCGCGAGCTCTCTCGATTTTTCTTACAGGACACTTTTGTTAGCAGACGGACTGTCTACAGGCTCTCTATTTGATTTCCTAAAAATAATTATTACACAGTAATCAATCGATTCATTTTATTAGCCACCATCAATCGTAATCGGATATTATGACAATCGATTTACTCTAGCCACATCACTCTTTACGTCATATGGAAATGTCAAAAGACCATTCCCAAATCTCGTAGACCTAAGTCGTAGAGTATTTTAGTGTTTAAACACTTTAAACTGCCCCTGCCTGCTCGTGCCGGAGGTTTTCCCCTGATTTTCCCCAGGCTACCCTCCAACCACGCAATTCGACCGCTGTATTGGTTTCGTCCTATTGTAGCAACAGTCAGGTTCAAGAAAAAAACTATCCCAGTCTTTAAACGGAACTTCAGAACACGCCCAAAGTAACTAAAATCAACATTATTCACAACTTGGAAACTTCAAAGACGATACTATGTAACCTAGATTACGATAGTTACGAGTTCTGTAAAAGACTTCGCAATTCAAAGTTTTATTTTATTTTATATAATAGTGAACTAGATTACTTAGTTGAGCACTACTCTGCTGCCTTAAAACGGACGTCGCCCGAGGAAATTCTCTTCCGTTCCTTTTTTCTGTCGGTGCTGTGATCTCGAGATCAAACGTCGATGCGCCATGATTCGGTAAACCATTCGGTTATCCAACCTTAGTGCACTAAGATGCCTGAAATAAATTGATTGGGGTCCCTTTGTTTCCCATAAACTTGTTGTTGCGAATTTCGATAGTCAGAAATTGATATCCATATAATTTATAGACATAAACATCAATAGTCATAATTTATGTTAAGTATAACGCTTTATAGTTCTAACATTACTGACCTATAATATTAAGTAAGTATTATAGTCACGAAAGTCAGAAAATTGATGTCCATAACGGTCAAAGGTCTATCGATAATTATTCATAAATATTGTAAGGCATACCTATATTTCAATGTACTAATGGTTGTTATTCATATCGTTTTAATGCCTAAAGTGAATTACGTCTAAGAGACCAAATCTAAAACATCCATAGTCATATATACTCTGATTATTAATCAGACAGAAAAAATGTAAACACTGGTGTTGCCGTTGACAAGAACTATTTGCAGCAATGAGGAGATTTATAATTTTCGCAGTTAACGAAACATACGTCCTATTTCAATAATATACACTCTTATTACAAAAAGCAAATTAATTTTGATAACGTTAATGTTTATATTTACCAAAATCCTCCCTTGTATTTATTTTAAAAGATAATACCGTTTTTATGTGTAGAATGTATTTTTAGCACTGGTATCACTGCTGCGATACACCGGGATTGTGCATCTTTGGGTTGCTTACTATTTTATTTGCTTAATGCGAATGGCAAATAATATCGGTAGCTGGATTTTTATTTTATTTGACGCCTGTCCTGTCACTCAGCTCACTCGGCTTCTAACAGCTTTATCCACTATACCAGTGTTTCTAAACCTGTGCTCAGTGGACCCCTGGGGGTCCGCGAGTACCTATAGTTATGTACGGGGATTCGCAGCAGTCTCATCTCACCCATAGACCATTTCACAATAATAAATAAATGCCACAAAAAGTCTTGCCTGTTTTTTATTATCAATCCTTGGATTTGTGCTTGATTTCCTAGGGGTCCGTGGACGGAAAAAAGGTTAAGAACCGATACACTATACAATTCAATGTTTTACTAGTAATTAGTATACTGCTTATAAATATAGATCATATTTATTTTCAATTTTGCTGTTAAAGTAAACTTTAAATAATATTGCATGACCGACCCGTACTTTCAAAACCCCTGATATGCCACTTTGACAGTGACATAACTTTGTTTACATTTTTTCTGTCTGATTAATAATCAGAGTATAGATAATTACTCAGAAACATTTACATACATTTGAAAGGGGTACTAGGTACTAACTGTGCGGTGTCATTATGGCATGTACTTTTTATATTTTTCATGACTGTCCCGTAAAGAATACGTTTAAATAAGCATGTCTTGTTAGAAACTTTTTTCTCTGAAATTAAAAATGGTCAAGATATTGGACCTCTAAGGCAGGTGGGTGTAGGTACGATGACGAGCGAAGCTAGGAGGAGTGTTAGGTGTATCTCGACCCTAAGCGCGCGAGCCGAGCGCGCGAAGCAAGCGTGCCGCGGTAGCGGCCGGCGAAGCGCCAGAACCAATAATGACACAACATCCATCGAAATTTTTACAAGTACAGATTTTTCCCAACTTTCATCTCGGCCATTTTTGATTTTAGAGAAAAAAGTTTCAAGAGTGCGTTTGAGGAGTGTGTTAATATTATGAAGTGTGACACCACCATATGACATTGAATGATATGACTAACTAATCATTATGACTTGCGAAAAAAGACCTTACAATAATTATTATAAACTAGATTATTGCCTTTAATATTATTTAATTGCATACCACCGGGACATTTTAATGTTATGGCTAACCAATTTTATGACTAACAATAATGATGACCTGCAAAAATCGGAACTCCAATTTATATTGCTAAATATAGTGACTTTCGACAGTATGACTAGAAAAAAATATGGTGGAAAACGTTATGGACTGAAAAAATCGGATCTTAAATTTTATGGGAAACAATAGAGACCCAAATTGATTATTATTTACTTATTTATTATTATTATAAGTATCTGACCTTACTTCAGATTTTTTCCAATTTCTTCGGAGAATTTTCGTCGATGCGGTGGCTTATCCCTGAGAAATCTCACTTATTAGATACCGCCTTGAGAAAGCTTAATCAAATGTGTACAAGGTTTTTAATATTTGTTGTATGGTTTGCACTGTAGTAACCTTATAATACAGAAGAATCACCAATACATTCAACCCCAGGCAATAGTGATTGCATTGTATCATCATGAATTCATAAAGAATAGATCACCCCACTCCTTCTAATACAGAAGAATCACCAATACATTCAACCCCAGGCAATAGTGATTGCATTGTATCATCATGAATTCATAAAGAATAGATCACCCCACACCTTCTAATACAGAAGAATCACCAATACATTCAACCCCAGGCAATAGTGATTGCATTGTATCATCATGAATTCATAAAGAATAGATCACCCCACACCTTCTAATACAGAAGAATCACCAATACATTCAACCCCAGGCAATAGTGATTGCATTGTATCATCATGAATTCATAAAGAATAGATCACCCCACACCTTATAATACAGAAGAATCACCAATACATTCAACCCCAGGCAATAGTGATTAGAGTTCATTTTATACTATATACTTATATAGGTTCTGCCCGCGACTCCGTCCGTGTAGAACTCGTTTATATCGTAGCTTCATACAAACTTTCACCAGCCATTTCATCCCTTTAGGAGATGTTTTCCGGGATAAAAACTATCCATATATGTCCTTCTCCGGGACTAAAACTATTTCATCCAAATCGGTTCAGCGGGTTAAGCGTGAAGAGACACACTTTCGCGTTTATAATATTAGTATGGATTCCTCATCACGACGAATTAATGCAACATAGATTAACTACCTCATCATGAGAGTACTGAAACGGATTTACGTTTCAAAGCTTCATTTCATCATTCCTAGGCGTCGGGACTAAATTAGTTTAGAAGCTCTCGTGGTAAATCCATTTCAGTTTGCTCTGGCATGAAATACGACTCACTGCAGCTAACTTAGTGTTGTACTAGACTCGAGTTCTGAAGGCCTTCGTAGACTCGAGTAGGTAAACCTCAAAGCGCCCTGTACCCCGGGCATAAGAATATGGCTACGGTATCCTCGCTTGTCGTACAAGGCGACTAAAAGGGGTCCTCGGGGGTACATGGTTACAGTTGGGGGCTGCAAACTAAAAATAGGTAGGACCCCTAGAGGCATGACGCTAGGAGGGCGGCACCGAGTGTCAGATAGAATCGAGTGAGTTATCTTCGTCAGCTTGAGTCGTATAAACTCGAGTAGAGTAGAAGATTTAAATGATTCGAATCCGCAAGCGGTTCCGATCCCTTATCGACTCCTTTCAAATCTTATCGAATCCGAGGATTTATTAACTCCGACTCGGCACCAGAGCCGAATGCCGCGTAAACGCTAGTACCGGTACCGCGGAACGGAGCGAGTCGATCGCAGCGGCTATGACCTTGGCTATTGCCATTCGGCTTGATTCGGCTCAAATCCGAGATTACATTACGAATCTCTAGTACACGTGAAAATAATTTTATGATTTTGTTAACTACCTATTTAATTTGTTATAATGAAAAAATAACGCACTCCGCATTCGTAAAACAAGCTCCATCAATAAGAATAATTAATAATTTCGGATATTCCGATCCAATCCGAGTAGTCTCAAAAGATTCGAAAAACCGTTAATATCACTAGATTTGTATTAAAACCAACGAGTCCGGGGTGATTTTGTTTGAGGGATTCAAAGGAGTCGAAGACCCGATAAGCGGAGTCGGTACCGATAGCGGAGTCGGATTTAGTGATTCGGATCACTCCGCGGAGCCGAGATTACCCATCTCTAAACTCGAGTTATAAGACTCAGGCTGGCAAAGATAACTCACTCGATTTTATAAACACCAATCTATTAGGTACTTCTACAATTCTTTTTAAAATCAAATGAACTAGGTTCGCAAACATACCAAATTAAGTCGCATGGTACCTAGATATAGATAAATTTCACCCGCGTATAGTTTGTTTTTACATAAAATTACGAAAATGCACTTAACGTGCGATCTTTTGTTGCTAAATATGAAAGGAAAAGATAACAAAGACATAAATAAGACATAAACCGACGGAAGTATTGCAAGTGTACTGGAGTAACTAGTTAGCTATTGTTTGTTCTAATTGTTTTATAAGCCTACTTGAAGATAACAATTAAAAGATAATGATGAGAGATGTCGGTAATAGTTGGTTTTAACAATTTTTCGTCATTTGAACTATACTTATCTTGGTTTCCCCCGCTAGTCGTAAAAGGCGACTAAATCAGTAGTTTGTGGCGGGGGCAACAGCACTTGGCTAGGTCTCACCCCAGAGACCAAAAACAAGGTATAAATAAAGTTAATACCTACACAATAACTAGACTGCAATTATAAGATTCGTTTGAACAGGAACTCCTTTACGCAAAAATACTTCTACGTTAAGACCTCATAGGTGCATGTAACATGCCTAAATTGAAGAATAAATAAATAACTTGGACTTGAGATGCGATGCTAGTTCAGTTGACAAAACGTGTTTGTTTCGAAGTCTTCAGGCGGGATTCCACCGGTGTGCGGCACTGTGCGGCACAAGCATATTCAGTAGGTTAAGACAAAAATGCTTGTGGCGCAAATATGTAGTTCCATTAATGTATGTGAGTACTGAGTCTCATTGAGTTCCAACTTTCGAAGTACCTAGTTGGTTTAAAAAAAAACTGAATTCGAGTCTTTTCCAACACTACATTTTTGAAGTGAAAACTTCTTTAGCGGCGCTGAGCACTGTTTGGGATGGAGAAAAATTGCTAAATACCTACGCGACAGATTTTTGTGACGTCAGATGTGAAGGAGGTCGCAAACTTTTATATTTTGCTGCTAGCCGATTCCACTTCATTCAAAACTGAACGCTATTCGTAGGAGTATAAAGCCGTTAAAAACTTTTTGCAATAGCATATTCTGCAAATGAATTTGTAATTTTGTCCACGCGTCCTTCACCGTTTTACTATTGAGCAAATTCGAATAGTTCAAATTTGGACGTTATTCCTAAAGAGATAAAGCTTTGAAAAATATTTGGCAACGGCAAAAACAAATTGGTATTTTGTTCGCCGCCGCCGTCCGCTGTTCTTGAAAATTCGAATAGTTTGAATATTTGGACGTTATTCCTAAAGAGATAAAGTTTTGGAAAATATTTGGCAATGGCAAAAACAAATTGGTATTTTGTGCGCCGCCGCCGTCCGCTGTTTATTATATACCCTGGTTTTTATAGTAGGTACCTTATTGATAATTGTTTATAAATTTGCGCCAGTTCATTTTTAGGGTGACACCGTAAGATGTCACGTGGCCTGTACGGTCTGTAAAAAGGTGTGCATTCCGCCCGTCAGCATTTTACTTCACGTAGCATATATATTTCATTCCTTTAAGACAGTACATGTCCGACCGCCGCGGAGTGTATTCCCATTAAGCCTGCAGATTGTATCATTTCAGGTCGTTATCAATAAATCATAATTTCGGTGGAAAACAGCAGTGTTATCATTATCAACTATCATCTCAAGAGTGTGCGAGACTGTCCCGTACATCTTTATGGTCCTTCGAACAATTTTGAATCAGTGTACAGTGAATTTAAATTCTGGGACACGCCACGTGACGACGCAACGTGACCAGTGCTGTGACACTCGCATCAACGTGTATCATCATTATCAAGCAGTGACTATCAAGATCAATCAATATATCAAGATTATCAATATCAAACTGGAAGCTTTTATCAACCAGTAAGTACTGGATTGTGTGAGAGTGAACCTCGGTGCGATCGCGAATCGGTTAAGGCGGCCTCCCACAAGCGGGTCTCACCGTCTGATTGAGAAAGCGCACATATCCACGGGGAACACTTGAGCACGAAACAGCTAATATCTTCGAAAGATAGATAAGTTTGGAGCCATTATCAATCACCTATCACCAATTATCATATCAACTTTTTGACAAAATGACCAAAATTGAGGACATACTGAATACTCAAGGTCAACTTGCCATTGCTATCGAAAAGCTTTTGGTAAATTTCAAAAAAGATGGAGCAGAACGTAAGACTCCACAACATATCAAACGACGATTGGACACCCTGGAACAATATTGGAGGGAGTTCCAAACGAATCATATTACTCTTTCCGAGTTTGACACACAGGACTACGTGTATTTTGCAGAAAATCATTTCGAGCGGGTATCAACTTTCTGCGGCGAAGCTCGTAAACTTTTGCAACAATCACTACCGGTGCCGACATTTCAAGAAGCTAAACCCATTATCAAGCCTGCTACTTCTCAGCTTAACTTGAACATGGACTGGAACCAGCAACAAGTGCCGCAGACTCCACCTGCAGAAGGTGACCTTGCGGACAACGTCCACAAGGAACAACCACCAGCATCGGTCCCAACAATATCTAACCCAAAAATGATTGAACGAGGCAATCAAAGCAAATTGGAAGAAATGTACCGAAAACAGCAGAGCAACTTCAAAGCTTTTCAACGCGCTATCAACAACACCAAGTTAGAATTACTTACCGAACGGTGGGAATTCGAAGATGCTCTACGAACAGTGCAGGCTCGTTGGTCAGCAGTCGACTCTTTACATTGGGAGATCGACAGTGAACAACTAAACGAAAAACCCGAGTATGAAGCAACATACAACCTATGCGAACAAAAATATGACGAAATCAAGAAAAGTATCAATATCAAAATGTGGGATTCGTCGCATCGAGAAAAATCAACTCCTGCTATTGAAATACCCATCTTCAATGGCAATTATCACCAGTGGATGTCATTTAAGGACTTGTTCACCGAAACCATCCATAAGAACAATTCCATATCCAATGCGCAAAAGATGCAATTCTTAAAAAGCCAGGTCAAAGGCGAAGCGGAGAAACTTATACAGCATTTAAAGATCAGTACTGAAAATTATCAAGTGTGCTGGGAAATTTTGAATCACCGCTACAACAACACTAAATTAATATTTAGTTCCCACGTCAATATCCTTCTCGGATTACCTATCATGCAACATCAATCAGCCGTATCAATAAAGAAACTACACGACAACACTAAAGAATGCCTTCACGCCATACAAAATTTGAGCGTTGATATATCTACTTGGGACCCGTTAGTAGTACATTTGTTAGCACAGAAATTGGACGCCGATTCTCATAACGACTATATTGAACACTTAGCGGACCCGAGAGAGCTACCCACACTGGCAGAATTTTTGTCATTTTTGGAAAGGAAGTTTACTGCCCTGGAATCCTCTCCTCGAAAACAAGAATCAACCAAGCCGACTCAACCATCAAACTACGAGAGAAGATTTAGTCTAAACAAGCCTTTGTCATATCAATATCCTCGCGCTGAAAATCATATCAAAGAAAATCGATTTTATCAATCTACATCAAACAAAAATAATTATCAAGGATCGCCAGTAAATAATTATCATGCATTCGCAACTAACACCGCAAAGTGTCCTTGTTGCAATTATAATCACGATTTATTTCGCTGCTCGAAGTTTCTAGGCATGACACCCGAGACAAAACTTGCAACAATATCCGCTCGGCAAATATGTACGAACTGCTTATACAAACATTACGGCAATCCATGTTTATCAGAAAAACGATGCAAGCAATGCAACGGCGAACATAATACGACACTCCACGAGGCCTTTGTCGGCGAGAAGAAAGCTGCCGCCTACGAATCAAATACATCAAAGAACGCAGGACACGTGGCCGAAGAAGAACTAGAAACCCTACTATCAACAGCCTTAATCAAGGTCCAGTCAAAAGATGGATCCTATATCAAATTACGTGCCTTAATTGACCAAGGTGCCCAAATTTCTCTTTGCACCGAAAACGCTGCTCAACTGCTAGGCCTACAACGTCACAACTTATCAGCAAAATGACGTCATCAGTGACTTAATAATCAAACACAGCAATATCAACCGTATGACTCGCGTACTCGCATGGGTATTGCGCGCCAATTTACCCGCTGGAAAGTGGGCACTTGGTAAAGTTGAAACCGTACACCCGGGACACGATGGGTATGTACGTGTAGTATCAGTGAAAACGAAGAACGGAATTATCAAGAGACCTATAACGAAATTATCAAAATTGCTCGCCACACAAGAATGCGCTAAGGAAACTAAATCGGAACCCGAACCCGAAAAGGCCGCACCCAAAGTAAAAAGACGACGAACCAAAAGATCAGCTAATTTACTGACACTGGGACTTATGTTACTGTTTACATTTATATCACCGGCACAGTGTGAGCATAGCCTTACGAGTATAAATAAACATCAAGGAGTTTATTTCGACAAGATATCAAATATGCACCTTATTCGCGACGAATGGAAGCTGATTGTTTATTACGACATGGGACCCTATTGGCAAGGACTAAAAGTATTTCAAGAATATCTCCGTACCTTAGAAAATACATGTATCAAGACAGATAAGTTATCAAAATGTGACGTAGTACTCATACAGCTACGTCATGGGTTCTCAGAACTAGAGTACTACAACAGCATAATGCTCGCTCAGCAACTGACACGCTCGACCCGCCGTCGGCGGGGCCTTATCAACGGAGTCGGATATCTAGCGAACAGTTTGTTTGGAATGCTGGACGATAATTTCGCCCAAAAATATGAAAAAGATATCAATCTTATCAAGGACAACGAGAAACATCTGGCTTTGTTATGGAAAAATCAAACCTCAGTGGTCGAAGCTGAATATAATTTACTAAAAAGAGTAGAAGTGGACAAGCAACACAAGATACTGAACCGTCACATTATCAATCTGGAAAAAGCAACTAATGTTTTGGCAAAAGAAGTTGAAGCTGTCGAACATACGAATGAATTCATGTTATCATCGATTATCACTAACTCCTTACTGATGAATCTGAAAGGCATACAAGAGACATTATTAGAGACGATCACCAACGTTCAACATGGCAAGTTCAATATCCACTTATTGACTCCAGATCAACTAAGAAATGAGTTAAGCATCATTTCCGGACAGCTATCAAAGGACTTAGCTATACCAATTGACAACATTCAAACGAATCTCCAGAATATTTATCATTTACTTAAGGTCAAGACAAGGATGACACCTAAATATCTAATTTTTGAAATCAGGGTCCCGTTAGTCAGCCGTGACAACTTTGAAATCTACAGATTAATACCCGTACCTCAACAACTAAAGGAGAACATGATCAGCATATCGCTTATTTCCGAGTATGTGGCAATAAACATACAGAAGGACTCTTATATAACACTCACAGAAAATGAGGCGGGCAATTGTAAACAACAGGATGCATCCAGTCAGCTATGTCCCTTACAAAAGCCTATTTATCATATGAGTGGAGATGACAACTTATGTATCAAGGCTAAAAATGATACTAAATGTGAACGTATCACACAACCTTGCGCAGACAAATGGGAAAGGTTGAATAAAGAAAATAGTTATCTATTCTTTGTTTGCGGACATCGAACTACAAGAATCATATGTGAAGCTCAAGTTACCGCCGAGCAAATTAGCGGAACGGGCATTATATCACTTGGAGACGGCTGCATTATTAAAAGCGAATCGTTAACAATATTCGCTCATAAGTATCAGACGAACAACATTAACGCCCAGCCAGATTTAATAAGAATAGTAATGCCACCTATTAATAGCGTTATGAATTTATCATTACCGACACTTGAAGATCTATCAACATCTAATAGCACGGAAATAAGAAGGCAAATTTTCGACATAGGAAGACAAGTTGATCGAATGAAGGCTAGCGAAGCACGAGGTGTTCTAGCTGATCGAATATCATCGCATGATGTACACCAGTACGTCGTTGTATACCTATTATTGAGCGCTGCGATAGTTGTATTCACCGTATACGCATGGCGACGCTTACGCCTTCGGTGCTCGGCGCAGATACCTCCCGCGCCCCCCAGCAACGCATCTGCGGACTTCAACATTCAATATGTTGCCAGAGATGTAAACCACAAAGATTCGAACCCACAACACAAGGCGAAAATCAACGTACAGCACACCACCAATACGGGACCTCCCTTATCAAGACCACAAGGATTGGACAAGGCCACGTCACCCATCATAGGCCTGCGATTCGCTGCGCGTGAATAGCAGTGAAGCAATTTATTTTTTATAAGATATTTGTTTGTATTAGTAGTATAGTAGTTAGTATATTTCATCTTCCCCCATCTCGCGCCCGGGAGCATGTACGGTCTGTAAAAAGGTGTGCATTCCGCCCGTCAGCACTTTACTTCACGTAGCATATATATTTCATTCCTTTAAGACAGTACATGTCCGACCGCCGCGGAGTGTATTCCCATTAAGCCTGCAGATTGTATCATTTCAGGTCGTTATCAATAAATCATAATTTCGGTGGAAAACAGCAGTGTTATCATTATCAACTATCATCTCAAGAGTGTGCGAGACTGTCCCGTACATGGCCTGATCGAAAAACTGTTACAATGTTATTGAGTTTTCACTTCTGCCGGCACTCCCGGAGTGCAACCCGGTCTTTTTTTTTCAATTGGATTCTCGGATAAACATTACCTAAGGAGGTATGGAAGATATATTACATTTATAAGTACAGGATGATGTAATGCAATTTGTCAATGCAACTCGTTTGACGTCTGGATCAGCAGCACAAACAATTAGCTTAAATACCCATATCACGAAACAAATTATTTAATTAAATGTTTTTGTTTTCGTGTTATTTTTAACGAGGAAGTTACCCCGATCATTTTATAAACGATATGATACAGAGGAAGGATCCTGTCGGGGGCTACAGACGAAGATGGTTTAATTTTCCATTATATTCCTTCTCTGTATCATATCGTTTATCATCATATCAATTGACGATGACAAATCGTTACAATTAGTTAACAGCGCAAGCACACATGCAGCCGCGCAAAAAGATGAGTTCAACTACCTGTAGCAACTAGTTGGTAATATTGAACTTTGTTGAAGTACCCGTTTCAGCAAATTCTCAGGATGTCTCGCATTGCGAGACTTGGAAATGCATTCTTGGATAAATCTTATATTAGAAACTAGCAAAATATTAAAGTTGAATTAACTATTAAACAGAAACTGTTTTTTAAAACTGACATTTAAGACAATACTTAGCTAGGTAGAGTCACCTACAATAATTCTTGATAGAACTTTCTGATTCTGACAATAATTTTGTTTATAGAAATCTTGGGAAGTTGAGAGCGTGTTTGATATTTTTGAACGCTCTCACGGAGAACAAAGCTACTTTAACATACTTAGTTCCCTGCAAGAAAAACACTTGTAAGACTATTGCTTGTACCTATTGTTCTCGTGCAACCCTAGGAACTCTAGTAGCAATGAAGAAAATAATTTAATTTTCTGCTACTCGTTCTGCAAGTGGGATCGGGTTTCACTGAGCACAGAAAACGGATATACAGAATTCTGACTGCATCCGAGCGATACAGAATTAATGCACCCGAGTCACCGTATTAGAACTTCAGTATCAGTTGTAATTATTTATTTGTTTAGAGAATCTGCAATATGCGATAAGTATATAATTATGACAACGCATAACCTAGGTACACTAGGTTTATTGAAAAACCATATCACACAGAACAGGTTAAATCAATCTTAATGTCAATGTCGTTAAGGCAATTACAGGGTTAAAATTTTCTCGTTTCATCTGTATTAAGTATTATGGTTTTACAGCTATAGGTTTCGGCCGCAACGCAGCTATAGGTATCATAAAGTGTGTTTGTTCACGTTTCAAAAAAATCATCTCCATTTTAGTCATAATGTGCCGTTTAAAAGGTTATGAAGCTCTTAGTTGTTACCGCTTTAAGTAGAGACCTATAATAACCAGACAGGGAGAATAAGAATATTTATTTGATCTAAATTTTAAAACCTTTCCCTATGACCCACAGCAGGATTAAAGGGTTATTTGCTTCCAAGGACCATGTTTTAGTGTCTAGGCACCAATTGTCACGTCTAGGTCAGACTTCGGTGTTGTTATATTGTCTGTACCCTTAGCGACGTAGTGTCTCGGTGAAATAGATTAGTTCGTCGTGTCCAGACTCCCCTAATGGTTCTTATGCGAACGGAGAACAAATAGCTGGTGATAAATTACATTAGTCTGGCATAATCACTGTTTATTCTGGAAAAATCGCTCGAATAGGGCGCTTTCTGGAAGCAATCATAGTGTAGCTGTGTTCGCTGATCGACAACAATCTACGAGGTTAACACTTTCACTGCCAGGAAACCGGCTAGCGGGCACTGCATACGAGGAAAACCGCGGGATTGGCTACGAGCGAAGCGTTTCTTGGCAGTGAATGTGTTGCTTTACAGTCGCCTGAACAAAAAATCCAAATGTTTCCTTTTTCAATCCTTTGTTCTTGTTGAGGTTTTCTTTAAGCGTAATTGTTTTTAGGTTGTTCAGGAAGGTTCTTTTTCCAATAATATACACATTGTTAATAAGCACTTGGTGTTAGGTGGCAGGCGGGCCCCTGATTATTTATTGGATCTGTTGACAACACTTTATTACATTCTTACATCATCGCACTCTCATTTTGTTCATGTATGGTGTCAATATGACAGCTAACATTATCACTAAGGGAGTAGACTTTCTGTGCCGTTACTCATTCTGTGCAATACTCCTATTCAATTCTACAATATTCCTGCACAAACCTTGCCAGAAAGTCAATCATCCGTGCAAATCTCCAAAGACGCTTGAAGTGCTTTCAATATGATGATATGAGTTTGTTCTGATAAATGTGGGCGTCTTTGTCACCCGTGGGAAATGTAGCATGGGTATATGCTTACAGTAAATTGAATCAGTATTTGAACTTAAACTTCTTATTGTTTAATTTACAAATGAAAATGAAAATCAATCTTTTTTACTGAAAATATGCCACTAGGGCACTTTTTAGATGTCAAACGGTAATTTAAGGTCACAGCTCCTTAGAGCCACCCAGCGCCCGACCCGCACCGCCTCGCCTCGTAAATGTACTAACTACGGAGTTAATGTAGTGAGCGCATGCTCGTACAAATCCATATAAAGAATACTAACCGCTCGAGGCGAGGCGGTGCGGGTCGGGCGCCGGGTGGCTCTAATGAGCTGTGACCTTAACAATAAATTCATAACAATCTTACAATTCTTATGTATTGGATATCTAGGAAGTTAAGGACTCGTGTATGTCCTAAAACTATGACCAAGCCCACCGGGGGGTAGGCAGAAGCATTGGAATTACTGCCAACCCGCATGCCAAGCGAGGCGATTATGACATTAACCCCGATAAGTGCACTCTTAGGGGGAGGCCTATGTCCAGCAGTGGCCGTCTTTCGGTTGATATGATGATATAGTTATGTGTTTCAGTAAATGCAGGTCTATCCTAGTTACTCGCGTTTGATACACTTCGAATTTCGTGTAATTATTAACTATATAGGTAGTCCCCAACCCACACTGGGCCAGCGTCGGGACTACTGCCCGTTCCCTCTCATCCATGAGAGGAGGCCTGTGCCCAGCAGTGGGACGTATATAGGCTGATTTATTATTATTATTATTTGTACGTTTTTTCCATATCTCAGGACCATGGGGTCCCAGGTTTTTGGCAGGCATGCGTGGGGCCGAAGGCAACAGCACAGCGGCCCTTTAAAACAAATATAATATAAAGCGAGGGATGCCCATGGCGGATACCATCTCCGAGCGCACAACATGATACACCCAGTGATGGTCCCCGCCAGGTGCAAAGACTATTGCAGTGCAACACTGTGCTGCGATGGAAACTAAGGTCATGGGTTATTGGGTTGAATGGTGGGTGGTCTGGACAATGGGTTATGGGAGGAGACTAGCGGACACCTGCCGTGACAATAAGTCTCTAAATTGTGAAAAGGCAGGCGGTGACTCGCCAACTCGTTTTTAAGTGGCCCCACAAAACAGTCGCACGCGCAGTGCAACAATGGAGCAACACGTCTAAGCGGCTGTGAGTTTGTCGAGAGGTGAGTCTGCGGTGCGCCAGATCCCGGTAATCCGTTTAAGGGCCGCCGGCGTTATGACATTTTACACTTCCAACCTGGAGCATAGGTTCTGCTCTTGCGACTCCACTCTGGCCGGCCGGTAAAGGCAAGCACAGAGGGAGGACCGGGCCCTCTGGAGGTTAGGGGTCCGCGGGGTCGCCACTCACCGTCAGCTCGCTACAAGCTGCCCCCGCGGGCTTATTATTATTATTATTAACTATATGCAGGTCCAAATTACCAGAATTATTGCCGCACCGAATACCATGTTGTAGTATTTCGTATTCGACACATATTTACGTTTGTATATTTCAATTCAGAGCTAGGCTAGAGGCCTATCTAAAGAATATACAAGCAATATTATTAAAAAAATATTTAAAAGTCTAGGAGTCAAGCTACTAACTTCTTTATTTTCTCTGTGTCAGCAATACGTGGAGGTGTTCTAGATGGGGTTGCCAGTTTGTCGTAAAACTTCCTCCTATAAAATATTTATTGTTCAGTAAAATGGGATTTAGTTTAGCATAAACCAAGCCACCTTTTATCTTGATTGCTCGTCTAAGAGCACGAAGATATTATGGAAACAAAACTATATAGTGGCTCTGTGATGCCATCCAGCATTAAAAAAAAATCTAATAACTGAATCGACAAAATCAAAATGATATTGTTAATGAACCCGCTCAAAAAATTGAGTTTAACATGAGTTTAAGTTGAGAAATGCAACCTGTATAGGAGAATAGCCGGACATACGAAACAACTTTGCCCCAAGCTGAACCGGAGAACTTCGTTCGCTTCGCTCGCTCGTTGAATAAAATAAAAATCGGAAATGCCCATTTGTTAGCTCCAAAATATAATCGTTAAAAATGTATAAGTATGTAAGACAGACTAAAAATAAGTTTATCGGCAAATATTTATTGTAAGTTTCGAGGGGAAAACCACAGTGTATTTGTAACGTAAACCTAAATTGTAGTTATTCAATTCAACACTCTCAAGTCTTTCCTTACCTACTCGTTACCATCCATCCGAAAACCTAACAATATCCTAAATCTGAGGGCCTACCGCGAAACGAAAACTAATCCGTGTATCTCCGTCTCTGTCGCACTTGCCAGTGACAGAGGGAGATACACGAACGAAGTTCATTTTCGTTTCCCGGTAGCACTCTGTGTGAATTACTTGTAATAAAATAAGTATTAGGGGACAATCACTGTGTATGATTGTCCCCTAATATTTATTTTATTAATCGACCTAGTCCCAAACTAAGCAAAGCTTGTACTATGGGTACTAGACGACGATAAACATATTCATATAGATAAATAAATACTTAAATAGGTACATAGAAAACATCCATGACTCAGGAACAAATATTCGTGCTCATCACACAAATAAATGCCCTTACCGGGATTCGAACCCAGGACCTCTTGCTTCGTAGGCTACACTACCAACTAGGCTAAAGCGGTCGTCGAATAAGAAAAACGATGCTTAATATTTACGATAATTTCGAATGATGCTCGTATTTAAAGCAAGTCATATCTTTAAAACGACTTGCAAAACAAGATGTATTTATTCAATACCTATAATAATATATACGCGTTTTACGTTATTTTTATTCTACTCTTTTTACATTTATTTTATCCCTAAATCGTTTGGGAGAGAAAAAAAGCTATGAAGTCAAAATAATTGCTAAACGAGGCGTCTTTTCCTGCGGCGCTACCACGAACTTCGAAAGTCGAAGTTCGGGTATTTCCATCTCTATCGCACTCCCTTAATCGAGAGAATAGTTGAGAAATGATTTTGTCGTCTCGACGATGGAGATATTTCCCGAACCCTCCGAGATCGTAATAAGAATAAAGATCAATTGAGATGTGAGATCATTTTTCCCGCCTTAAAGAAATAAGCTTTCAATTACATACTCTGGCTTATTTTACTTGAAAGACACAATACCTACAGCTACTTACTTATTGTGCTTGTATGTGTGATCTGTATTATGTGCGAATAATAGTAGGTACATTACTCACCTAGTGCGATAATACATCAGACATAAAAAGTTAAAAAAAAACTGTGCCCCTCGTTCAAAGACATTCACTCTATCGAGTGCGCATTTGTGTGTATATCAAATTCATGGAACAAGTGTCAGAATGACCATGATCTGTTGGTTATGCAAGGAAGGATACTTAGGGGCCGGGTCTAATCTGAAACCCAGAATTCATTAAGAGGGCACAGATTTTAATTAATACTAATGAGGATTTAATTGAGTATTCATCTACTTGTACGTATTTCAGCTTCATTGCTTAGTGCCTACGAAAGAACATTCTTGTTAGTAGGTAATCAAATTACATTATTGTAATTAGTGTGAGGGCACCTACTTATTTTTACTTATAAGGTTGACTTTTCTTGACTTAGGTACAGTCACCAAGATTATTATCTGCCCCAACAAATCGCGCATAAATATCTCACACGACTCTATTGCTAGGGCCGTAAGGAAGTGTCAGATATTTTTGCTTGCTTTGTTATGGCAGATATTTATGCTGGTGACAGTACCTGTATCAGTATGTATGATAGGTTAGTAGGATAGGTGTTCTTTCAGGTTTATTTTATATGTGCATAATATAGTACTTAATATACTTACTACTCTCTTCACAAGAAACAGTCATAAACTCAAACAGCCATAAATTATTCTAAGAGAATCAATTTTCTTCTAAGTTCTCCAATTAGGTTTTAGGGTTCCGTACCCAAAAGGTAAAAACGGGACTCTATTACTAAGACTTCGCTGTCCGTCTGTCTGTACCAGGCTGTATCTCAATAAACGTGATAGCTAGACAGTTGAAATTTTCACAGATTATGTATTTCTGTTGCCGCTATAACAACAAATACTAAAAACAAAATAAAATGAATATTTAAGGGGGGCTCCCATACAAAAAACGTGTTTTGTTTTGCCGTTTTGTCTGTCGCCAGGCTGTAGGTATCTCAAGAACCGCAATAGCTAGACAGTTGAAATCTTCACAGATTATGTATTTCGGTTGCCGTTATAACAACAAATACTAAAAACAAAATAAAATCAATTTTTAAGGGGGGCTCCCATACAACAAATGCGTTTTTTTTTTTTTTGCTGTTTTTATAGATAATGGTACGGATCCCTTCGTGCGCGAGTCCGACTCGCACTTGGCCGGTATTTTACTTAATAAAACGTCTGCAACACTCCTTACAGAACAAATAATGAAAAAACTGAGGGAATGTTCTCTCAGCAGCTAAGAAGCGTCTATATTGATCCGTATCTTCGTTGGGTACCTACATCAATCATGTGTACCCTTTTTATGTCTCTTAATTAACTTTCTGTCCACCAGGCCGTCACGCGAAAATTCGTCCACGAAGACAGCGGCGGCGTCACGGCTCTCTGCGGGGCGGTGGAGGCGTGTCTTGGCCAGGGTCTCCGGAGACGGGCTTTGGGGCTCTTCAAGACTAACTCCACTACAGCTCTGCTGCATAAGATCGCCAAGGTAAGTCTCAGGAACCTTGATATAAAATAGTAAAAAAAAAAAAGACCGGGTTGCACTCCGGGAGTGTCGGAAAAAGTGAAAACTCAATAACATTGTAACATTTTTTCGATCAGGTCACGTGACATGTTACGGTGTCTCCCTAAAAATGAATTTGACGCAAATTTATAAACAATTATCATTTATTTAGGCGGACGGCCCGCGGACGCGTTGGGTGTGACGGGCCCGGCTCCGGGCGGCGGCAAACACAATACCAATTTGTTTTTGCCATTGCCAAATATTTTTCAAAGCTTTATCTCTTTAGGAATAACGTCTAAATTCGAACTATTCGAATTTGCACAGCAGACGCCGCAAAGACAATACCGCAAAGACAAATAATCAAGTTCCCGAACGCAACCATAACCGCATCAACCAACCAACTAGCGCCATTTAGATGACAAGTGGAAGTTCCCGGCAACTAAAACGTAAAATAAAACACGTAAAATATCTTAACACATCAGCCGAAAGACGTCCACTGCTGGACATAGGCCTCCCCCAAAGAGTGCCAAAGCGACCGGTCCTGCGCCACCCGCATCCAGCGGACTCCCGCAACCTTTACCAGGTCATCAGTCCACCTTGTCGGGGGCCTACCCACGCCGCGCCTTCCGGTACGTGGTCGCCACTCGAGAACCTTTCCGCCCCAACGGCCATAGGTTCTACGTGCTATGTGCCCCGCCCACTGCCACTTAAGTTTAGCGATCCGGAGGGCCACCACCAATCTCGTTTTTAGTTGCACCGTCGGGACTCATCCAGGTCCACTTTCTGTGCTCGCGTTTCTTGAAGAAGGAATTCATCATGTAGAGTCCCTCCTTCTCCAAGAGCCAGTAGTTGGCCCCCGTGGTTCCGACTTCCAACTCCAAATTGCCCCACTCTCAGCTCTTCACCATCTCTCTTGCCCAGTTTTGCGTTGAAGTCCCCCATAACAACGGTGAAGTAGGTTTTGGAACTATGCATGGCCTTCGATATATCTTCATACATAGCCTCCACCTCTTCGTCGGAGTGTGTCGAGGTCGGCGCGTAAACCTGTATGACCTTCAATGAGTACCTGTTGGATACTCTGAGTATTAGGTACGCCACCCTAGTCGACACACTCTCGATCTTCACCACGTTGTTCACGAGGGACTTGTGGACGAGGAACCCGACACCTCCCTGGGACTGTTGGTCGCCCTCCCCGAAATAGAGCAAGTTGCCGGATTTCAGGGTTATCGTGTCCTCGCCCTCTCCGCGGACTTCAGATAACCGTATGACATCCCAACGCAACTTGCTCAATCCTTCCTCCAGTTCCGCTATCCTTTCGTCGGCCCGCAGTGTGCGCGTGTTATATGTTGCCAGGGCCAGGGGTCGTCGGTGTTGGTAGCCGGATCTTCGCCGGAGATTCTTCGCACCCCTGACCTCGCTGGTACCCTGGCCGCTACCACAACCAGGGTACCGGGGTACTCCGGAACCTCGGGGCCGTGGTTTATTTGTACAATGGATTGGGGGGTATATGCCATAATCGCCACGCTTGGCATGCGGGTTGGCGATCGCAGTGTTTCCACCGCACTCCAGGGATGCTGGTGCCCATCCCCCAGTGGTCATGGTCGTAGTTTTAGGACAAACCCGGGTCAAAGTACATTAATTAATTAAAAAGAAAGATTACATTAAAATACATAAAATAAATAAAATCATTAAATTAGCAGCATTAAATCAACACAATACAATAACTAGCTCCAACATCTAAGGAGTTCCAGTGCTCCACCATCGGGCATTCCAACCTATCAACAATGGTGTTCAGGAGGCTGTTGTCACTGTCTCGCACACGGCGCATCAGAGAGGCAACTCGTTTACGAAGTACAGCCTGAAAACTATCAACTCTAGCCTCTGCAAGCATGCCTGATGCACTGCAAAAGCGAGGCAGCCCCAACGACATCCTGAAACTATTATTGTATTGGACACGTAAGGCATTGAGAGCTTTCTGCGTGCACTTGGTCCACAAGCTACACGTGTAGAATGTCTGACAAAATGCCTTAAAAAGGGTTATTTTGACATCCTTCGTACAACGTGCGAACCTGCGGACCAACATGTTGCTCCTCACTGCCAATGCCCCACGCTCCCGCTCCACATCAAGATCATCTGAGATGTCCTCGGTGACCCAGTGTCCCAGATATTTGAATTTTGTGACTTTAGTCAACTCCGTTCGTCCAAGTTTAAACGGTGGCAGCGAGTAAGAGTAGTTGCATTACAGTCGTGTACTCGTACGTCTTCTAATCAACACCCCTCTAACACCTCAGTGGTACAGATTTCGGCTTTTTGTTCGTATCCTATTCAGTAGATTTTAATATTTATTTAATTAATACAGTAAATCTTAATCCTCCTTGCAGCCATACTCAACCATTTTTCTACGAGGGCCGCAAACATTTTAGCGAAGGATAATAGGGGCTTGACAGCTCGTACAGTAAGGGGTAATAATATACTTACATATAAACACAAATATCTGTACAGGACTCTATAGTCAATGTCATAAAGGCGTGTTCAGATATGTGTGTTCTTATTTAAGCAATAACTGTACACACAGGCACAGCACTGAAGTGACTGACACAACAACTGGTCACAAATAAACTAAATAAAGTGGATTAAACCCACAATGATCAATTAAAGCTGCTTTCATTCCAATCACACGGAAAAATTCTGTCATTTTGAGTGATAGATTTTCACGTCAAGTTCAAGATTTCAAATACGGAACGAAATGAGCAAACGGCCAGTAAAGTATAAAAAGAAGACAATAAGGACGTAAACACATAGACATGCAGCCATTTTATCCTCTACGTATATTAATACTTCTGACCGTACCTATTGGCAACGATTTCGTGTCACTGTTGCTTTGGCTTCATATAACTTAACGGCTGCCTGGCATCGTTTTGACACCCCGCCCCCAAACCGCATAATAGCTATGGGACCCAGTGGCCTCTCTGTGCCCAACTTTTCTTTTTGTTCGCTGTTATACACATATGTCTAAACGCGGCCTAAGCCAACGTTATTGGTATCAGCTACGAGCGTGGTTGTGGTAATGCTACGAAAGTGTCGCACTTCGAATAGCGAATATTATTACACGGAAAACGCCACTAACAAAAATAGCTAGTCATGACACGCGCATTGATTTGCATGCAAGGAGTTCATTTCAGCCTCAGGCGTTCAGTCCTGCAAAAATCTGCCACAATCAAATGGTCATAAACATCTGAGAGGACTCTATTTCTAGCGCATTTAGGACGTATCAGATGTTTTTTGCCGGCTTTGTTGTGTTTTCACAAAAGTAGCGAGAGTTCTAACGAACTAAACAGCGGGGGGCATGGGCGGCATTGTTACATTTCCTCCATAGGGCAAATTGTTTCAAAGTCCGTAGTCGTAAACTGCCTAATTACGTTACAATCTCCCAGTACGGCGCACGACGGATCCATTGATAGCTGTTCCATTTTTACGTTAATTGGTTCTTTAAATGTTAACTACTGGGCCGCGATTCCATTAGTCTTCATTGACAGAAGGGGAATCAAGCAGATCTTTTGCAGCATATTATAGACTGCAGAGACGGGAAAACTAACATATTTTCGGGCTTATCAGCACATTGATGTCTTATCATTACTATTAGGGAAGACAGAAATGAAAGGTCTCCTAACCCGTCTAAGCGACTTTGTTTTCTTCTCGGACCTTTTACTATTATCTGCCTTTGATACGTGTGACGTAAGTAGCACAGACTATTAATACTCGCACGGAAAGAAGATCCTTTCTTCGTTTGACTTATTCACGTCAATCAGGTATTACCGATTAATGAGTTGCCTACCTACTAGGTACGTACACCGTAGACCGTTCCGGACCTTCGTTATGGACAAAACACCAAATAAGAGGCTTTCCCGTGGAATTCATATAATTTTACCAGCGCATTTATAAGGTTGTAGAGTCAGCAGCAAAAGTTGCAACGCGTGTCAAGTGCTCAAAAATACCTACACACGACCTAATTTCAAGAGGATAAGGACTGTCTTGATAATTGCGAGTGTGTTATTTAGCGTAGCTACTTCCGCTGCTGACTGTACCGATTGAGTAAAAACTATTATGCTGCGCGGTAGAGCTTTTCATAATTTAAGCTTTCTAGCTGTCAAACTTTGTATCATGTAGAACTTCTGTACTTAAAAGGTAGGTAGGATTTATTATTTGTGCTAAACGGGACTCAATCGCCTATAATTAAATTAAGTCGCGTTTCGTAAAAATTATATGTGACAATCGTGAAAATTTAAATCTATTTATGATATATTCGCTCATTCCCCTCACACATACGCAACGCACGCCTGGCTAGCTTTCTTGTTGGTGGCAGTTCACTGCGACCTCGATTTGATTTGTCCGCCATATCTCGTGCCCTCAATTCTACCCTATAGGGTACCTATAGGTTATCTTTGGCCTCTTTATCATTGGCCACCGCATCCTTCACAAATGATCGTGCAGCATCTCATAGGTAAGATGTTATTGCGATGGTTATCTACGTCATCATCTGTAAAGCCAAGCTCCTGCGGCTCTAACGCGAAAATCGAGAGTCGAAAACAATTACATCGTTTGAATAAACAAGTGCGAGAGAGCTGTAGCTGCTATGTTTGGAGAAAGAGAGAGATATATATTTATATCATGACTGTCCATATCTAGTGAAATGTTCAATGTTATAAAGTCCTTATTATTTAGTGCGAACTTGTTCGTTTGTTTTGTTTACCAACTGAGCCGCACACAATTTCTCAATTAAACAGTGGACTTTGGGAAGTTCACCCTGAATAATAAAGTTTTAGTTGGTGCTTTTGAATATTCGACATGATTCTTAAGATATCCTTGACATTTACGACTGCTAGGCTTTGTTGAGCTTTTTTAAGAGGGCCTCCCGAAACTGTTTCATCCATTCGCACTTAAGGCCGCATTTACGCAGAGGCATTAATGTCGTATCGCGCAACAGTACGCCTTTGCCTTGCCGGCCATAAAGTAGTCTACCTATCCTCTATTGTTTATTTTCCATAAATTGTCCCCAAGCAAATCTCCCACCCAGTGAAACGATCTTAAAAGCCATAGTCAGACTTAAATGTGGTGTTTCGGCGGTTCCGGGGCAACCTACCGAATTCTACACCGGACTTGACGAAACAACCGAGCTGAGCCACACTGTTTCGTCGCCTAAATAATAATTCGTTTTTAGGGTTCCGGAGCCAGAATGGCAAAAACGGAACCCTTATAGTTTCGCTATGTCCGTCCGTCCGTCCGTCCGTCCGTCCGTCCGCAGCTTAGCTCAGAGGCTCTTGGTACTAGAAAGCTGTAACTTGGCATGAATATACATATTAGTCATGCCGACAAAGTGGTAAAATAAAATCTTGAAAAACATTTTTTTTAGGGTACCTCCCCTACATGTAAAGTGGGGATGATTTTTTTTATTGTCGTCTACCCTAGTGTGGGGTGTCGTTGGATAGGTCTTTTAAAAATATTGGGGGTTTGTGAAAACAATTTTTCGATTAAACGATCCGTTTGTGAAATATTAAGCCTTAAAGTGCTAATTTTTGTTAGACTCCAGTGTCCCCACCCCCTGCTAGCTAAATGGTTGTTTTGGGATATGTGAAAAAATTCATGGTAGTAGTACATATAACGAAGTTAAAAGGAAAACTATCACAGCTAAGTAGGCTTTACACGTTTACGAGTAATAGTCGACCAACTTATAAAATGTACTTCAAGAAGTAATAGTTTCGTACAAATTCTATTGTAACTTATTATTATATATAATGGTACGGAACCCTTCGTGCGCGAGTCCGACTCGCACTTGGCCGGTTTTAATTTTATAATTGTATGTATGTTAGTCTTTAAGGTATTTGTAACTATGGGCCTTAGATGCCTGAAATAAATAGTTTATTATTATTATTATTATATATCTCCGATTGAAATTCAAGGGGCGAACCCCGGTCATTTGGAAGGCGTACGTGGGGATATAGTTTCAACACGTAGAGGCCCTTTGGAGACGAAGTTTAAATACACCTGCTAGAACCCATACATATTATACAATACAATACAATACAAACTCTTTATTGCACACCGTAAAACATGAAACAAATAGACATAACAACTTATAAAAAAATAGATGTTAACAACAGGCGGTCTTATCGTTAAAGGGCGATCTCTTCCAGACAACCTTTAGGTAGCGGAGCAATAGCAACAAAAACTTACAAAATAGGTAGGTGGCAAAATTGGAAGTAACCGAACTTATAACTATAACATACACAATTACATTAATAATAAACATACACACATAACGCATGCAAATAAACATACATAAATTCCTACATAAATACGTATACATATACATACCATAGAGACGGAAAATAAATAAATACAGAAAAATAGTAACTATGAGGAATCATGGCAGAGACAGATAGTGTTCCTTTAGGTGAGCTTTGAAAGTAGCGACAGATTTAGCACGCCTCAAGTCCACGGGCAGAGAATTCCAGAGTCGAATGGCTTTGAATGTAAATGAGCAGTTATAGAATCTTGTTATTATTGTTATTAAATAAAAATAAAACAAGATACGAACCGCCTCTTGAGAATCACGTAACCTAAATATGAGGTCATATTTTCCTTAGCACGAACGGTTTAACATTCGGATAGAAATGCCTACACGGAATAGGAAATATTCCGCTCTTTCAGCTTATTGTAGCTATATGTAGAATGATTTCTATTATTGTATTTGTTCGTTTGTCGATGTATTGTTTCACCATAATGGAATTCCTCGTGCTATTCCCTACAGAATCAACATGTGGCTTGTTTGTTTGAGCCTCGAAGTTGCGTCAAAATAGTCAGAGACCATCTCGAACCTAAGCGTTCCGAAACTGCGGAGCGACACGTGTAAACTTATTTTAACTGCCTTTCTTTCTAGTGGTGTGTTGTAATACGAAGTTATGTAGAAGTACCGTAGAAGCTGGCGACTATTCCCTGTAATCATAAGTCTCCATATTAATCTTAAAAGACGCTTATTTCATTACACCACGAGTATTTACTACTTTTTTCTGACCTTAAGTGCGTCCAATCCATATTGCATGCACCCATATTAAAACAATATTACTACGGGGAAAATGGTCGAGTTTCATTTTCAGTCGAGATATTTCATACTGTTAGGAGAAAATCCCTTAAGACGCTGTCAACACCAAAATGCCCTTGAGGATTTTGGATAGCGCGCACACTGTCTATTTGTATCGAAGTAAAAGAGCGAGTGTTACTGGGCGGCCCGGTTTTTGAAGATAATATTATGTAAGTACCTACATAAATATTGAAATAAAAAAAAGGGTGGATTATTTGTGAAATATGACTCGTTAGCGGTTTAGGTATAAATATGGACCATGTTTTTAATTGCAGACCCATACGTCAAAAAAATAAAGACATAGAACCGTTCAATGTGATTTTAATTGCAATTATTTTCTATCGAGCCGATTTCGTCCAAGTATGTATCGAGCCCGTCCACGGTCTTTGAAATATGGTGAATAGTAACATATATTTTATTTGATGTGCTAGAACAAATGCTTTTTCTTAAAAAACTGCGTAAATAACATCAATTTCACCAAATTAGGTCTTGTCAGTCTCTTGAACCTTATTAAACTGGATATATTATTTAAGTAGAGGATCAGCATGATTTCTACGGAGAGAAATTGGTAGATATAAAAGAACTCATGCATAAGTTTGGATATTACGGTCGTAACTTGATTTTTATGTAAACGTGAGGCAACATTGGCTTTTTTATAACGGTTGATACAACAACGCGACGAGTATAGATAGAGTTTCGATTATTCAACATTTTTACCGATAATCTCTCTCTCTCTCTGGTTATTTCAGAGGTAACTCTTGTGGGTAGCTCAAAGTAGGCCCTCCATCTACTCCGATCCCAGGCAACCTCATTGACATCTCGATAGATTCAGATTCAGATTCAGATTCAGATTCATTTATTGCTTCTTGAAAATTTACATTATATTTTACAAATTTTCTTTGTATATAAATAAAATGAAATCACAGAAAGCTCGTCAGGTACATACAATAAATTTGTTACAATAATTTCTTAATAGCAATAATAAATAACAAGGGCACACAGAAATACCAATTTAAAACAATATTGATCGTAGTAATGTCAAAAATATAATAAAATGTCCGAACCAGAAAAATAAAAAATGTACGTAAGGTCTCCTCCCTACGACGTAACATCAACTCTTCAACCCCTTTTTTTTGGCTTTAACTCTTTTACCGATAATAACAATAATTATATTTGAACGAGCTAGCGTAGTAGCGAACAAAGTCTTTTGTTTCAGCTTGGGCTAACGTTCATTCGTATGTCGGGTGTTTGTCCGGTGTCTGTCTGGTAGTTCTTCTTTACAGGTCGCATTTCTTAACCAATTCTCGTGAAGTTTTGTGAGCAGGTCCAATAATTTTATTATAATGTTTTTTTCTCCGTCAAGTACCTATTTTGAAAAAAAAATGTATTTTGTAAGACAGACTCGCGAGTTTTACAGCTCATAGAGCCACTAGATATACAATAGTAGTTTATGCAACTGATACATAATCAGAGGCCTTAAAATACGAGTGTGGTTTTATGAAACGAGCGGCAGCGAGTTTCATAATAGGATCACACGAGTGTTTTAAGGCAAAATTATGTACAGTTGCATACAATACTTTATCTACACACATATCATAAGTACTCTAAGATGGGTTCAGAAGCCGTAGGAAAATGACCTGCATTGCTACCAGTGCTACCTGTAAAATATATTTGTTGCAATCGTGGCTGCATTTATGATATCCGGCGGAGTGTGCATATCGTTCTCGTAGTCACTACTACTCATATTTTCAACTAAAATGTGAATAACAAACAACTTTTCACAATTCTACTTTCGTAACAGCAAAAACCAACAAAGAAATGACAACAGTAATGGCGGCAATTCGATCCTACGTCAAGACGAATGTTTTTTTTTAATCATAGACCAACGAATGAAGTCCCTATTCTCATGTCACTCTTGATCAAATGTCGTGCGGTTTACATTAAAAAACATACGGAATTGACGTTTCGCATCGATAACTGTTTTAATATCTATGGATACTAGAATAGTAACCCACTTGAGTTTTGACAGCTGTTCCAAATTTAAACTCATAACCTTACAAAAATCTGTACTGTAATAACATTACAGTACAGATTTTACCTACTACCACAGACAAGAAAGTTCTCATAGTAAAATTGGTTGTAATTATGCTGGTCATTTCCTACGGTTTTTGAACGCATTTTAGAGCACTAATGATATGTGCGTAGATAAATACAAGTTATTTATTGTTTGAATGTGAGTGGTTAGAAATGGTGGCAGGGTTAGTATATGGTTACATCACAATCAGCCAGTGTGGCGTACAATAATTTGTCTCTCAATATGCATGTCATTGAAATTATATAATTATTATCTATTGTTCTAATAATGTCGAATGTAGCACAGTCAGACTAAAGATAAATATTGAGAAGAATAAAAAATAAATAAAAACAATAAATCAATGTCATGCAAATAGGAAAATGGTCAGAGAAAATAATAAAAAAATGAATTCATTAGGAAGTGGTGGTTACAAAGTGTTCATTGACAGAGTAGAACATTTTTTGTAGACACCACTTAAATAATTTTATTTTGAAATCTTGACAATCCAAGGATTTCAGGTCATTTGGCAAATGGTTAAAAATTTTGACAGACATGGAAAGAATACTTTTCCCGAAATGAGCAGAGATATGAATTGGACAACAGATATTGAGGCCATGGTGTTTCGAAGTTGGCCTAGGGTTAGGATTCATGATTTTGTATTGATTAACATAAGCTTTCACGCAAAGGCACATTTCGTAGATGTACAATGTGGATAATGGAAGGATTTTAATTTTTTTGAACAACGGTCTACATGACGATATAGAACATACCCCCTCCTGACCGGTTTCGGCCTCGGCGACTGCTTCAACCCTGATGGCGTTGATGTCGTTCGTGTGCTCCGGCGTGGCTCACGTAGCCGATCTTATTTACGAAGACCCGAGCACACAACGGGCACGTGAGCACACCATTTACAAAGTTATAGCTGACTGCCGTAGGTGGTCGGGCTTTCAGCTCGTCCCGTTTGAGATCAAGGGCCATACATCGACGGGACTCAAATGTGGATGTTTTGATTTTTACCGAAGATCTCCATTTCTGGCGGTTGGCCGCCTGCTTCTCCCACTGCAGTGGGTCAATTTCACAAATTTTCATGTGACGCTTAAGCACATCTTATTACAAAGCGCAATATATTACATAGCATACTAAGAGACTGCACTGCCTAGAGAAACAGGAACAGTTTAGCTGCACGGCTATCACAAGACGGCGCGCGAGCTCTCTAGATTTTTCTCGCACTATCCGTAGCTCTCTTATTAGAACACTTAGAACAAGAGGTATAGTGCGAGAAAAATGATAGACGTGCTGTTATTTTTAATTTAGAGACTTTTATGGTTATCGATCTATCTTTTTGTCGAACTTGCGTACTTAGCGGTGCGGAGTCCGTGCAGTATCGGTAAGCTGCCAGCAGCAGCATCTTAACGCACTATAAAAACCAAACATAAAATATAATAGTGTACGTTTAAACTTGAACTCAACATCTCGTGACATACAAATACTTATACACAGAAGACGCAAAAAAAAGGTGGTTTAGGCCGTTTCACGAAATGAATTTAGTATGATGCTGGCTTTGCAACCAGCGCTGGCTTGGTTAGAATCAATGTAATGGCAAAATTTTTACCTATACAATATACCTAGGTATATATTTTCTTAGTTCAAATATCTCTAATCCGTGTGGTGGTGTCAAAATTAACCATAAATGTTAAATAAATAGCGGTGTGCGACCTCGACACCTGAGGGAGTGGTTTTTGCGGGTTAAAATTAATTTGAAAAGTGGACTGTATTTTTTGCGATAGGTTTAGGTATTTTGGGTATTAGGCGTAGGATCGGCAATGCACTAACCTGATTAATTCTGGTCTGCTGTCTGCTTTCGACGTGGTTGGCCAACCAAAATACGCACTCTGAAGAAATGTTCTTAAGGGTCTATATAGCACAAATCACAACAGTTTTATATAAATTCACTCTGGGAGGCTATAAGTGAAACCTCATCCAATATGGCGGTAAAATTAGTCGAAAAAAAATGAGCGAGCGACCGTCCGATGCTAGCTGCATCTCGTTACACAGTGCATGCCAAGGTAAGGATGGGTTTGACAGGTAATGGGAAAAATACAATCTACCCACTTATAAAAATATAAAAACGAAACCCAACATCCCCCCGGCCTTGAAGGAACCCTTCAAAGAAAAAAAAAAAAAAAAAAAAAAAAAAAAAAAGAGCGAAAGTGCTCTGCTCTATTTATAGAGAGCGGGGTGCGATCATTGTGCTTAGCGGTAAGTAAATAGTAAGAAAACTTAAACTAGGAAAAGCACAGTAGTTTGTGCGCGAAATACGCATACCTCAACTAAGATTGTCTATAAATACGCGGACTTAAATACTAAATGTTTTAGTTAAGATTGACTCATTGAGTCGGGAGAGGGCAAAGACGTACTACTGGACGTTTATACGTTCCAACTTTCGTCTTTACTTCCGCAACACGCGTTATTCCGTCCTTACCGGGATAAACGTTAGTTATAACTCCTAATGGCCACTGTAGCGGCGGCGCATTATCAACATTTAACAGTACCACCGTGCCGACCGTTATTGGATTTGAAGAAGTATTCCACTTCTCGCGTTGTTGCAAATTATGTAGATACTCAGATTTGACTCGCTTCCAATATGACTGGACTAGCGAATCCATTAATAAAAAACGAGACAACAAATTGGTTCGTTCGTCGGACAAGTCGGGTGCGGGGAGGTACTCTAACGGAGATGTAGACAAAAAATGTGACGGAGTTAGCGCAAGCGGTTCTGAGGGATCCGAACTTTGAACATATAGAGGTCTGCTATTTAGCACTGCCTCAATCTGTGTAAGCACAGTAGACATCTCCTCAAACGTGAGAATTTGTTTTCCAATTACGCGAAATAGTAATGATTTTGCGCTTTTAATATTAGCTTCCCATATACCACCAAAATGGGCGGCAGTCGGAGGGTTCATCTTCCACGTAATGCGGGTTTTAGCGAGTTCGTTACTAAAAGTTTTATAATATTCGTCGGATTGTAAAAATTCGTGGAGTTCATTAAAATAAGCTTTCGATGAAACAAAATTAGTTCCATTATCGGAATATAAAAAGGTACATGGTCCTCGTCGCGACGTAAAACGTTTAAATGCATCTATAAACCCAGCAGAAGTCAAACTCGATACTAACTCTAAATGTACGGCTTTTGTCACTAAACAAATAAAAATACATAAATATGCTTTAACACTGCGTACGCCGCGCTTTCGATATGGAGTGATATACAGGGGTCCTGCATAGTCAGTTCCTGTGTGCAAAAACGCTTTGCACTGCTCTAATCTGCATTTAGGCAAGTCAGCCATAATCGGTGAATTAGCTTTAGGACTTAACCTGAAACAGCTATTGCATTTTTGTAAGCGTTGTCTAACAACACGGCGAGCGGAAAGTATCCAGTATCTAGTTTTCAATATGCCTATTAAAAGCTGCGGTCCTGCGTGGGAGTTATCACGGTGATAACTATCAACAATTAAATGCACCACGTTATCACGTTTAGGTAAGATCATAGGGTGCTTAGATGCATAATCCAATGACGAATTGGCCAGTCGACCTCCGACGCGCAAGATTCCATTTTCAATAAATGGAAATAATTTTTGGAGTTTTTGAGAGCAACGTTGCCCTTTTGCAATATTTTTAATGTCGTCGGAGAAATATATAGACTGTATGACACGAATTATTTCGAACTCGGCGGTATTTAAATCGTTAGCGGTGATTACGTCATTTCGCGGGAGCTTCCTCGAGAAGCGGAGCACGCAAAGGGTCGAAGAAGTTTATTCCAGGAGGAGCATCGCGAAGCAAGCGTAAAAACGGGATGCTCTATTTCAGTGTCACTAGTAATGACGTGAGCTACAGTCTTTTCCTCTGGCAAAGATGAGCGGTTGGGAGTAAACTTTTGTAAAGGCCAGTGGTTTAAAGGCTGTGCTAGCCATGGCGGTCCATGGAACCACAACTCATGCTGCATGAGCTGGGAGGGAGTGAGACCCCTGCTAATAGCGTCAGCGGGGTTAAGATATCCAGCAATATGATATAAGTTATCATGCGAAATATTAGTCTGAATTTGTGAAATGCGGTTGGCGACATAAGTGTCGAACCTATGTGGCGAAGCGACCGACCAACATAGGGCAACTTCTGAGTCAGAAAAATAATAAACATTATCAATTTTATGTCTTTTAGACAGCGTGTCGTGAACTTCGCGTAGAAGCCTTGACATTAATAAAATTCCATTGAGTTCTAAACGCGCTAAAGTAATTTTTGGTTTAGCGGAAGCTACTCGTGACTTCGAGCAGACAAGCGTTACGATCGGTGGCTGTTCGGCGTTGACAACATGTAGATATATTACGCAGCCGTAGGCGGCCTCGCTGGCGTCTGAGAAACCTACCAATGAGACTTGAGATCCTACTTCTACGCCTAGATGTCGCGGGAAATTAAGCTGAGATATCAGCGGCAGCTCTGATAAATATTGTTGCCACAAATTGACGATGCGAGAGGGCGCTATGTCATCCCATTGCAAATTCATAAGCCACAGCTCCTTTATTATTAATTTAGCGTATAAAATAACCGGCCCGACGAGACCTAGCACGTCATATAACCGAGCGGTAGCGGATAGGATAGCGCGCTTAGTACACAGCGCGGGCGGTCTAGAGGTATCGAACACGAACACGTCCTGTGCGGGCAGCCATCGCAAACCTAAAATCTTAAAGGTATTTCCGTCATCAAAGGAAATAGATTCAGACTCACGGTGTGACTCAGGTATGTGCTCGAGTAGTTCGCGCGAGTTGGATGTCCATTTAACTAGGGCGAACCCCCCGGCCTTGAAGAGGTTGATGAGTTCGTCCGCTGTCTTAACTGCTTCCCCGAGAGAAGAAGCAGAAGAAGCGAGGTCGTCCATATAGACATCTCTCTCTAACACGGCAGCCGCAGTTGGCCATTTATGCCGTTCATCAGCAGCAAGCTGACGTAAGGTCCTCAGCGCCAAATATGGTGAACTGCGCAACCCAAAGCATACTCGAGTATAGTTATATACCTCTAGCGGATCAGTATCATCAAATCGATACAATATCCTTTGATATTTATGATGCTGTGCGTTCACATGAATGCGTAAATACATTTGTTTCACGTCAGCAAAAAATGCGATGTTGAATATGCGGACATTTAATAAAATTGTAAATATATTTGCCTGTAAATTACATCCAGTATATAAGATATCGTTGAGTGACAACCCTGTGTCACTTTTCGCAGATCCGTCCAGAACTGGTCTGACCTTGGATGTCGCTTTATCGTTGCGAATTATAGGGTGATGCGGCAAAAAAAAACCCGGAGAGAGAGACTCTTCGGGTGCGGTGCGGGAGAGTATACCTTCAGTTAGGTAATCGTGGACAACATTGTCATAACTAGATTTAAGTGCGGGATCCTTCGAGAACTTTTTCTCGAGAAGTAAAAAGCGCTTTTTAGCTGTTCTAAAAGAATCTCCCAATTTTTCGGGATCATCTTTGAATGGAAGATCAACTGAGTAACTGCCGTCAGCATTACGGACAGTAGTAGAAGTATAAATATCCTCACATTTTTTGTCATCGGGGCTTAAAAAGGTACGCGAAGGTATTTCCTCATCAGACCAAAATTTCTCGACCAGTTGATGAAGCGGGTCACAGCTGAAAGCACAGAGCGTGTGCGGAGCGGGTTGGGAATCAACTATAGGAGCGTCACCCATTAAAATGTACCCTAGGGTAGTTTCATAAGCATTTGGCATATTATCGGATGGGCCTTTAATTTTATCAAACAATAAAATTTCACAGTAAAGTTTCACACCTATCAGCATATCTATTGGCCCAGGTTGTGAAAAGTCATCGTCTGCCAGCGGTAAGTTTTTAATATATCCGAGCGAAGCGTTATCTACGCGCGCACTAGGCAACTGCGTCGTAATCCGGTCCACGACCAGGGGTCTGGTTGTGTATTCGCGCGGGGTTCCTACTCGCGGCGTGAATTTGAGTGAAGTTACACCTAATATTTTTTGCGAAGTCCCACCGATGCCTTGCACTTCAGAGTAGCGGTTTTGTTTATTTATAGGTAGCGATAGTCGCTTACAGCAAGGAGCGGTTATATAATCACTTTGAGAGCCTGGATCGACCAAACATCTCAACAAGTGAGTGCGGTTAAAAGAATCAATAACTTTTATTTTTGCGGTGGCCAGTAACGTTGTCGTTTGTAGACAATTATTACTGTCGCACGAAATAGTGCAAATGCTACGATCACTCGAAGAGGAATGCGGAATGCTTTGGTCGACCATAACTGCACTAGTTATATTATCAACATAAGCGGAATTAAACAACTTATTTTCCTCATGAGATAACGTACGCACGCCCGGGACGGATTCAGAATCTCCGATTTTTTCACATTTAAATTTATTAGCGGGTTTGGAAACAGTTGTTCCGACATTACAATTGGACTTCGAACTAACGTTAAAATGCAATAACGAATGATGTCTCGCTGAACAATGAGAACAATTTCGCGTCGAAGTACAAGTTGACGTTTTATGTTTTACACTTAAGCAATTGTTGCAGTATGCGTTCAATTTAATAAAATTATATCTTTCGTGCGGTGTCATTTTCATAAAAGCCGAACACAAATATAGGTGCTCATGTTGTTTAGTTTTACAAAGTCCGCAATTAATATTTATATTAGAACTGCCCGAGTCCGGCCCTGATACGAATGATTTTGTGACGGCTCTCGGGATATGTGACTTAGGCGAGTTAAATATCGGCTTGTTAGTAATAACAGCATTGGGTGTCCGAGATAACACTTTGCTTTGTTCTTTGACGAACTCAATTAAACTTTTGTAAGTTGGAATGTCTTCCTTGCGATAAGCAATTTCAAATAATTTAATTGTTTCTGCATCTAATTTTTGTAATGCCAACTGTAAGAAGATGAAATCGGTTAAATCAGTCAGTTTCATTTCTTTGAGAGCGTTTACGGATGTATCAAAGTTATTTATAAATGAATCCAAACCGTGCGAACTCGCAGTCGATAGCGATTTAAAATGCAACAGCTGCTTAAGATAAGTACAGGCTAGCGATCTTTTGTCATCATATTTCTCAATTAAAGCATTCCAAATAATGCTATAATTTTGGGCAGTAGCAGGCAACCCGGCGCAAATATCGCGTGCCGTGCCACTCAATTTGCCAATTAAATAATAAATCCTTTCACTATCAGTTAGTGAATTATTATCATGTATCATACTCTTAAATTGCTGATAAAACAGCGGCCAGTTTTGCGGTTGTCCATCGAAGGAAAGTAATTCAATTACTGGCAAACGGGGTTGTGACCTATTAACACCAGGGGACTGGACATCGGGTATACTACGTACTTCATTTTCTGACAATAAGTGTTTAATATAGCAGTACATTTCCTCAAACGAAGTCCACGAATCGTAATCAACTTGTGAATCAGGATTCAGTTGTAAAAACAACAAGTTATACGATTCTAAAACCTTTTCATAATCGTCACGCAATGTGTCTATATTCAATGCACTTGTCTTAAATGCCCTGAACTGTGCGGGATCTGTCTCGGCTTTGTATGCCAATTCCAAAATGTTTTCTACCCGTTTATAGATAACCTCACGCCGAACTGTGTAAATTGTTAACTGATTTTTACTTGTGTCATAATCTATTCCCTGGCTAAACTGATCACTCCCTTTCCTACCTTTAACCATCGTAAATAGTAGCTATGAAGTCAATTTCAACAAATAAAACAACAAAAGCGGTCAATTCATAAAACACGAAGAATATGCTACAGAAGGTCGTAAGTCACTACGATTTACTAAGAACTTAGGACGTTTTATATAAACACGTGCGAATAATGTACAAAGGACGTATAAAAGACGTAAGCGACAACGATTCTTTATTAACTTAGGACCTATTGCATTCGGAGCATGAGTATGATACGATAAGATAGTTTTCTCAAGTTAACTATAATGATATGCGCGTATGTAAAAGTATTCTATGCAGTTATAAGAACTTATATGGAATTGCGGAAGAAAAATAGATTAGTTAGCTAAATATTGTTAACTAACTTAGCGGAACACAATAATTGTGATAAATGCGAGCGGGACGTAATATTTACGTATTTAAAATTAAGATGCGATGATTTTTTACTGTTGTGATTGTAATATTAGCGGAGTGTGGCGGAGTAAATAAATGTCGTTAACCGAACCAATGTGAGTTACAAAGATTGCATATGGCGGCCGGGCGGTGGTACGATTAGAACGACAAAGGAATGTATGCACACGTCTATCAAAATTGATCACGAGGAATGAAATATATTAGGAAATAACTAGCAATATAATGTACTAAGTATGCGGGAGCGAAAATAAAGCGAAATAATTGCCGATGCGGTTTATATAAAAAGATTTAAAGTGACAAATTATTTCAATACTAGCACAATGATCGCCTATATTTCCCCAATAATTATCATTAAACGTATGCAATAATCACATAGGTGTGATTCTAATCCTGTTCGAAAAGGACCAAAACTTATGGTGGTGTCAAAATTAACCATAAATGTTAAATAAATAGCGGTGTGCGACCTCGACACCTGAGGGAGTGGTTTTTGCGGGTTAAAATTAATTTGAAAAGTGGACTGTATTTTTTGCGATAGGTTTAGGTATTTTGGGTATTAGGCGTAGGATCGGCAATGCACTAACCTGATTAATTCTGGTCTGCTGTCTGCTTTCGACGTGGTTGGCCAACCAAAATACGCACTCTGAAGAAATGTTCTTAAGGGTCTATATAGCACAAATCACAACAGTTTTATATAAATTCACTCTGGGAGGCTATAAGTGAAACCTCATCCAATATGGCGGTAAAATTAGTCGAAAAAAAATGAGCGAGCGACCGTCCGATGCTAGCTGCATCTCGTTACACAGTGCATGCCAAGGTAAGGATGGGTTTGACAGGTAATGGGAAAAATACAATCTACCCACTTATAAAAATATAAAAACGAAACCCAACACCGTGTATAAATTCGATGCATTAAGCTATCGGTTGTGTTTTGTCCAAGCGAAGAAAATGTTGCGTTTAGAAATCGCATAGCTTCACTAATAATGGAGTTTCAAAGTCCGGGATCAATTGTTCAGTACATTAATCTACAAAGTATCCCTATGCTCCATTGTAATGTTAGCACGGACAAGCTTTTACTCTCCCGCCGAGCGTGGCTTTTCAAGCTCCTGAACAAAGCTTGGCTTAGACTGAAAGTAATATTATACACATATTGCTGTGATATTTACTTCATCATACATATATGTTCATGTTAAAGTTTGATACGTGTTACGCTCGAAGCAATGTTGCATGCTTGCCAACTAATTTGAAATAGACGGCATACTTAAATGAAATATTTAGGGTAGATATGTGGTGAAATTTTGCCAGCAGATTTATAACGAGTTTCAAGTAGGTACAATAAAGTCTCGCGGTGTTACTTATTATTGATAAAAAGATGGATCATACACAAAATAATTATAAAACACATAGGACAAAGTTGCAATGATTATATCCAAGCCAAATTTATTCGAGAAGATGATTGCATAAGTGTTCCGTTTTTACCAATTATATACAAAAATCTGAAATGAGCATAGGCTTTCTTCATTTAATGCTATCGTTTAAAAACAATAAAACACCGTCTTGCTCTCGAAAATTAGGTACCCACGGATATTAAGCCTAGTTTTGGCTTTGAATTATTTGATGTTCTTAACTACTTACAAGAATACATGTCAAATGTAATAATCTACGATTCAACGGGTATGTATGGTCCAGTCCAGTCCACCAATTCAAAGAGACGACGTTGCGTAACGATCACGGAATAAGCATTAACCATTTGAATTTGAATAACACAAATCCACCTAAACGTAATGTTGCCCGAAATCTGGTTTGCAAATGTTACGCAGGGTTTAAAACTACGCCCTCAAAATTAAAACCGCGTCTGGAGGGTTACGTATTAAAAGGTAACCCTTTGCAGTAGAATCCCCGCTGCGGGCGGTTGGCGTTGTTTGGCGTTAAACATAAAGCGTTGCGGTGAAGTACAAACCGACGCGGTTCTGGAGGATTGCTTGGGGATACGTTCGGTACAGAATAATTAATTGTATCTAAAGGTAGGTACGGAATTTCCACTGCTTAAGTGATTGCGTTAGCTGTATTTTTTTGGGGTGGTTGTTTGATAAGTGATAACTGAACATCCAAAATTATAACTATTTTTATTTCCTATATTTGTAAATTTTTTTGAAAAATTACGAGAGCCAAAATATAATGAACACTTATTAAGTTTTATAAAATAGTTAGTCTTTTGCAATTGGATTACTTTGTATGTTATTTTAGCAAAATGCTGTAAAATTTAAAGGCCATGCCAGGATAAGCTAAGTGAATCTGCCCCCAGCGAGTTTTGGCTTGTATTTTTTTTTGATGATGTGGCAAAAAAAAGAAACGAAAAATGATCTTTTTCAATATTTATTTTATAATGTACATATAGTAAAGACAATTATATGACATCAAGTTTAGGATACATTGCGATACAAAAAAAATACTTTCACGTCAGTGACACTTCCAAATTTTTCACCAAAGCTAGCCTCTTTAATGTTACAAAATGAATATGTTTACTTAATTTAAAAAAAGTGACCTTCACATCTGACGTCGTCCTGTCGCGTATTTAACAATTTTTCCCCATCCCAAAAAGTGCTCAGCGCCGCTAAAGAAGTTTTCACTTAAAAAAAAAACCTTGTTCTACAGTTTTAATATATACATTACCTCGTCCTTGCTATTGGTTCGCTAGAGGATTGCGTGACGCATCGTACGGTTAGGGTAGATCTCAATGTCATTTTTGTATGAGAAAATGACAGTTGATTTGTCCTAACGCTTCTTCGGAAATAATGATGTTCACTTATAATTGCTCCTAATTATTATTTCTCCAAATATATCAATAACGGGCGTGATTATATGTATGTATGTATCTATGCTAATTGGTCATATGCCTGTATATTTTATTGAGTCAATTTCTTTTCAGAGTTGAAATGAATCCTAACCTAACCTTATAGAGTCTGATACGAATTTATTTTCAATGGTTCCCGGTTGATTTACATAAAAATGCTTACTCTCATAGCTCTTCATGTATACACAGACTTATTACATAAACAATTCTCGTTTTTTTATCCGCTTCATTTTAATAAAATTTGAGTAAACGAAGAAGGCACGAATAAACATGCCTTCGAAATTAGAGATAATACCTAACTATGCGTAATTTGATTCCGACCCGGATCTTCTATAGATAGGCGCATTCTAGTGAACAAAGTACCCAATCGACGGTTCAGTGAAGTCAACATTTGCTTAACCTACTTTCGGCCAGTTCACTAAACAAGTCGTCAGGTTCATCTTGGATCTATGTAAATGTGAGCATATGCGGCCTTGGAGACTGGGATGTTGCTGACATTCGCATCCGCATCCGCGGAAGTTCCGCACAAATTTCAACATCAGAAAAAAAAAAAATCGGTACGCCAAGAAAGGAGCCACGCACGCGGCACTTTTAGTTTTTTTAAGTGAATATAAATGTTAAAATGTAATAGGATAAGATGTCTGTACTCGTATCAATCGACTATGTTGATTTGGGTATACTATGTATAACGCCGGATGGTATAGGAGCTTATTCTCCTAACACACGTGTATTGTTTTATTAGGAACCAATTTATTTTATTGTGTTTAGGTGTACTTACAGGGCGTCCCACGACTTTGCCACATGGAGGGATCGGAAGGAAAGTACTTTAAATACTGTAGGTAGGTAGGAAGTTTTACTGAAAGAGTACTTCATTTTTATTTTTGAAACAATGGAACAATTTCAAAGAATTTTAAATAATATACATATACAACGTGTTAATAAAATAACGCAAAACCTGAAAACAGTTTGTTCAGAATCGAGAGTAGAATGCGAAAAAAATTAAAAAAAAAAATTTTTGACAAGATTTATTTTTTACATTTGTCGGCCAACATTCCATACAAATGTAAAAAATAAATCTTGTCAATAAATTTATTTTTTATTTTTTTCGCATTCTATGCTCGATTCTGAACAAACTGTTTTCAGGTTTTGCGTTATTTTATTAACACGTTGTATACTGTACTGATCGAAACCCTCAATCTTTACAATTTATGTCTTTTAAGTAACGTAGCATCTTTAATAAAAAAAGACCAGGAATTTTCACATTTAGGTAATTAAATCATATCGGTACATTTAACTGCTACTTACAATAAATTTAGTTGATTAAATGCTCAAAATGATTGCCTTCCTGTTCTCTACACGATGCAACTCTTTTAGTCATTTCGTTCCCCGTTGATATATTTATTTTTTCATGGTGAATGTTTAAAATAATACTTATATGTTCAGTTTGTAACTCCTGCATACTCTCATACTGATTCCTGTAAACTAAATATTTTATACAACCCCATAAAAAAATCTGGCGATCTTGGAAGCTATCTGATTTTTCCACAAGTTCCGATCCAGGAAGGAAAATGTGCAATTAGAAATTCCCTTGTGATCCGACTGTTATACGCCGGAGCCCCGAATTGCTGAAAAAATATTTTATAATATTAAAAATCTCGTTTCTTAAAATCTCCATTTCTAAGTATCTTTCCGTGTTGCCGCTGGTAAAAGTGTATTAAGAGAACCCGAGTTTTCACAGTTCCACACCAACAGCTAAATGAAAAACCCACTTGATCATTAGTCTCGCGGATTCGTAAGGGATTCTCTCTGGACCAAAAACGATTATTATGCAGGTTGTACAGTATGTACAATTAAAAAAAAATTAAACATTTTCACCCTCTTGGATGAGCCTGTCCATTTCGAGGCAGAAAATAAGCCTTCTATCGGCAACACCCGAGCGTAATTTTTGAACTAAACGCCCTTCATCGTAACTCTTGAATTTGTATTTTTCAATTCGGGGTGTATTTTGCTTTTAGAAAATCTAAAGTCGTTTCAGCTTTCCTCACTGAGCATTTTGGATTCGTCTGAATAAATCAAAAAACAAATCCAGATAGTGCTACTCTATCTGGATAATTTTCGAAAGATAATGCTATGTTTTTGTGATTCTATAATAAATAAAATAAATCAAGATCATTACTGTTTGCCGTCCAGCAACGTCCTCACTTGAACCCTGAATAATAACAGCAGAATGTATACAAATATTTTCTGAAAATGAATAAAGCTGTTTTTACCACAATGCTAGTCTGGGGCAGCCCCAGGCGCTAAGGACCCAATTACGAGCAGCCTCGGCGCCCGGGCCGGTTGTCCCTGGCGTTGCCCTTGACCTCCGAGCTACCCTAATCAATCATTAGCCTGGCCAACGACGGAAATTTAGCATGATTTGGTCAAACAAATGTGGTTTGCATAGATTGCGTAATTTTTAAAATACTGAAAAGAGAGGTTTTCAACTCAACATAAGAATAGAGCAATTTTATACCGATTTCGAATGTATTTTTTTTATTTGAAGTCCGCAATCCGTACTGGACCAGTGTGGGACTCACTGCCCGTTCCTTCTCATTCATGATTCATTCTGCCCAGCAGTGGGACATATTATAGGCAGATGATGATAATGTGATTTAAAAGGCATTTTTTTTTCTTTTTGACTCTATTATTTGCACATCAAGGTTCGATAGTGGTAGAACACTTTCTTGGGCGGCTGTACCAAAATCGGAGCAAACAATGATATTCACAAATATCACACGACCTGGGACCCGATTCGATATGACAAAATGTCATAGGGATACCCACAACAGCGATATCCTTGAAACAGCAGTGATATTATAGGACTGCCCCTTCTGTCAGTTAAGCGAATGTAATTGCGGCGAAATTGTTGTTGATTCGACCCTCTAAACGAGTTCATACCTATATTTTTGGTTGTATTAGTAGTTAGATGCAGAAAATAATGATATTCACCCGGATAAATTTGAGTAATAGGTCCTCAGAAAAAACAAATATAGTATACGCCAAGCAAGACTTATCGCTGTTTTGAACTAAACATAACCTAACAAGAGTAACAAACCTGTCTTTGGAGAACGTGTGTTCGCGTTCATTTTCAAATGTAGAACGTAAAAGTTACTGCAAGTTGCACGGAACTTTTAACTAAATTTGTACGAGTTGAACTTACTTCTACAACTACATAGTACGTACGTATCAACTGCTGCGTACTACTTTAATGAAAGAAGGAATTGCTCATTCTGCGATCGAAGAACGTGGCGTAGGCAAATAATTAAATTAATATTAGGGAAACCTTACACAAAACTTGCCCCATGAGCTCAATGAGGCTTTTTTTTAAAAAGGACTATCTACAGGTCTAGGGCTTGCCCGCCTCGTGAAAGCACTATTCTAATGTCGTAAAGTATATTGTTATTAGCTCCTTGAAGTCTAATATTTTCCTTAATTAGCACATTCACTGCCAAGAATTGCTACGCGCTACGCTCGTAGCCGATCCAGTGGTTTTTCCCGTATGTAGCGGAAAGCGACTACGGCGTATGCGGGTTCCTGGGAGTAAAAGTGTTAGACTATGTTTTTTCACTTAGTAGTTATTTAATTTGACATAAGTAGGTTCCAATTAATTTTTCACCAGCGAATGATTTTTACCAAATACTCTGAAGGAACCGAATACACATTGAATAAATAGGTACCTACTTGCCAACCTATGTGTAAAATCTTACTATTTAAAGTTTTTTTTCCTTGGTCTTTACTTATATTATTACGAAGCCTCACCTTTCTTAGAAAAGTGAAAGACTTTGGCGACAAGGCGCTTTTCCCCTATTATATATATATATTTCAAAGGCTCTGTATTTTCCTGTGTAATAATAGCGCGAAAGAGAATTGATGACCACTTGAAATTTATTTTATAAATCTAGCGCTAAGAAAAACTGTTCTTGGAATCTCAGTAATTGGGCTTCTTTGAAAAATATGCGTGTACTATTTCAAGTCGCCTGTGATCAATTAAGGTACGCTGCGACCAACGAAGTCTAATTTCGATTTTTTATTTTGATAATTTGGTTACCTAAGTAATTATTCGGAAATGGAGAACTCAGCCGACTGAAACGTTCGTAATTAATGAAGCTTGTGAAAGATTATTATGATTAGTCATCGCGTACCTTTGGCCTTTAATATCTAGCTCGTGCCTGTACGAATTATATCCCGGCTGCTCCCGCATAAATCTCGCAAGACATATCTTGTACGAAAAGATTTTTACCGTAAACATTCTTAAAAGGGATGTTTCGAATTACGTACCGTATTCCTAAGCGCGGAAAAGGGTAAAATTGTCCGCATCGCAACGTATCGGAAACTTGAATAGTTTTTCATATATCCGGATATGTTTACGCGTGTATAAAGACAAAATTTACCAGGAAAAGTTTTCGCTAGCAATTCAGACGGATAAATTGGACGTTATTGAATCGAATGAGGTCGAAATATCCCGTATGCCTTCCGTTGATTTGATTAGGTACCCGTTCGTAAGTTTCGCCTGATTACACAGAAAAATGTAACAAAAGTGAGGCACTTATGGTTTGAGGAAAATGTCACGGGGAGTCTGGTAAAGTGGGGAATGGTTAGCATATTGTGTGGAAATGGCTCGTCGGCCGTTATTGGGGTCAGCCGACGTTCCCCCCCTTCGGGCATTATTTGGTCGTTAGGGATGTACTCTTAATCAAATGGTCGTAATGTTTGTTTTTGTTTGGTCTCGGGAAACCACAATGTCGGCTTTTGTTGGATTTTTTGTTTGTGAGGGTAATAGGTGGATTTTTATTTTAGTATGCGTCTTTTATGTCGATACTTAGGTTTACGAGGTAAGGTATCAATCAACGCGATCTCTCAAGACGAAAAGTCCTGGTTGGTGCTTCTATCTGGTATGTTACAGCTGTATAGGTAATTACATTTGGAAGAAGTACTTGTTATGGAAGGCCCTATTTTTATTTCATTATTAAGTAGGTATTCGTCTTTTATATCGACTTTTAAATACGAATACGAAGTGCAAGTAAAAAACATATATTCAGTTTACATTGCTCATGCGCGCTTGCTTCCACGCACACAATGTGTTACTTTATCTGTGTACGTATCAGATCGAGTGAGCACGACACAAACCAAATCAATCCCGGGTAGGGTGACCAGATGTCAGGAATTTTCCTGACATGTCAGGAATTTTAGACATATGTCAGGAATGCGGCCGGAAAAGGGAAATGTCCGGAATTTTCGGCAAATAAATGAAAATAAAATTGTATACACCGTAAACTCTTATTTTTAATGACAATAACAAAAAAGGTAAAGCCATAAGTACCTACTTTGGAGTTTCATAAATTGTAACTTATATATCGTAATTACTTATTTTTTTATATAAACATAAATCAATCAACATTGACAAAGCGAGCGCGAGCGAGTCAAGCTCGTGTCAGGAATTTTGGCCGAAATTCAGGAATTTTGTCAGGACTTTTGAAATTTATATCTGGTAACCCTAATCCCGGGGCGCTCGAATAAGCAAGAGCAACAGAGAGGGACATATAAGAACGAACTTCGTTTTCGTTTCGCGGTAGCGCCCCAGGTTCAATACAATCGAACACCTACAGTTTTTCAGTATCGTTAAATTTTCGCTGCACGCGGACCAAAAACATGTGGGAGCAGGGCAGCTAGCAAGGCAGGTTTTATGGTCTGGTTTTACGTGACGTGTTGCGTCGTTTGGGCCTTAAAAGGTGACCATAACACCTATCATGCTAGCTGGACAGATCGGCATATCGCTCTTTGTTGCATCATGGCAGGTGAGTAAAGAAAGCGCAACAGGTGCATAATGCCGTTTTCCTATTTTCATTTAGCGATGGATGATTCGAGTTCTCTAATTCGAATAACTCGATTTGATTCGCGTCGCGATCCTTCGAAATTTGAATCAACTCGCAGTCGCCACTGCGGGTTTGACTCGCATACCTAAATCTAGATTTGACACGTATCAGACAACGCATACGAGTGCATGCGAGTCAAATTAACTCGAATCAAGAATACGAATACCCTGAACTCGACTCGACTCGCCGACTCGGAGATTCGGTCGCTGCCGCTAAGCGGATCCCATCCGATTGACGCGAGTCGAGTCACCTCAAGTTTCGAATCGAGTTAGCGGCCGAATCAACACGAGATCCGAGGTGGAGAAAAAAATACTCGTATCATCGCAATAATTATGACATCCACGCCATGACAGGGTTAAATCACGCAAAGTATCCCAAACCCACGACCCACCTTCAATTGTGCAAAATATATATATATATATATGTATACATATATTATATATATTTCATTGAGTTAGGTGCGTACCTTACTCAATAAAAAAAAAGACCAGGTTGCACTCCGGGAGTGCCGGCAGAAGTGATTTTAAAACTTAATAACATATTTTCGATCAGGTCACGTGACATCTTACGGTGTCACCCTAAAAATGAATTTGACGCAAATTTATAAACAATTATCAATTATTTAGGCGGAAGGGCCGCGGGCGCGTTGGGTGCGACGGGCCGCTCGCCCGTCGGCGGCGGCAAACAAAATACCAATTTGTTTTTGCCATTGCCAAATATTTTTCAAAGCTTTATCTCTTTAGGAATAACGTCCAAATTCGAACTATTTGAATTTGCGAGAACAGCAGACGGCGGCGGTGAACAAAATATCAATTTGTTTTTGCCGTTGGTAAATATTTTTCAAAGCTTTATCTCTTTAGGAATAACGTCCAAATTCGAACTATTCGAATTTGCTCAATAGCAAAACGGTGAAGGACGCTTGGACAAAATTACAAATTTATTTACAGTACATATGGTGCTACTTTCCCGCACTAGTGCGGAAAAGAGCACTTTTCGTGCATATGTCGAAACTTTAAAGAGCCATAAGTACAGTAAAACGTTGTACGATACACGTGCGAATAGGTAATTCGCAACTCGTGTCGATTTAAAACACTCCCTTCGGTCGTGTTTTAATTTATCACCACTCGTTGCGAATTTTCTATTTTCGGCACTTGTATCGTAAATAACTATTGCAGAATATGCTATTGCAAAAAGTGTTTAACGGCTTTATACTCTTACGAATAGCGTTTAGTTTTGAATGAAGTCGAATCGGCTAGCAGCAAAATATAAAAGTTTGTGACCTCCTTCACTGTCGCGTATTTAACAATTTTTCCCTATCCCAAAAAGTGCTCAGCGTCGAGAAGTTTTCACTTCAAAAAATTTGACCACTATCTCACCTGATGGTAAGTGATGATGAGGTCGAGGGTGTTACATGCATACCTAGACAGTGCCTATTCACTCTCGTCTTGAAAAGACCCAAGTTATATGTAACTGGGAAAAGGTTTGCCGGAAGTGGGTTCACTCTTTGGCTGTCCTCGCGAGAAAACTGGAAGCAAAGCGCTTCATGCGAATCAGTGGTAAACAACATAAGGGTGGACCCACGACCGCGCCTAGTCCCAAGATGGCGAAATGGTGAGGGCGGGATCGTGTAATCCTAGCGCACACTCTCCGAGATGTATCCTGTAGAATAGTATCACTGTATGTATGTCCATACTAGCTTGAGTCTTTAGGGTCACGCAGTACACGAACACGTTTTGATTTACAATCGTTGCAAACCTAACGCACCACCAACAGCGAATACGGCGAATCGTCAGATTACAGAAACGAAATGAAGATTCTTATTGACTAATCACGAAAACACTGGACCTATCTGGTCGCGAACTGTACTACATCCGCATCCGCAAAAACTCCGCGTGAATTTTTGCGGATGCGGATGCGAATGTCTGCAACATCCCTGGTCCATACGAGCTACCCCGCGCGGCTTCGCCTGCCTTTTGCAAAGCAGGCTAACCCGCGGCATAAAATATAACCGAAAACCATCCAGAAAGTCCATTCTATACGCAGGTGAAACAATTTTTGCAATCGGATTAGCGTTTCCGGAGATTACCTATTACATACAAACTTACATTTTACAAAGCTACAATCTCACGCGCTTTTTCTTTTTATCCATACTAATATTATAAATGCGAAAGTGTGTGTGTTTGTTTGTCTGTCTTTCACGGCAAAACGGAGCGACGAATTTACGTGATTTTTTAAGTGAAGATAGCTGAAGGGATGGAGAGTGACATAGGCTACTTTTTGTCTCTTTCTAACCCCCCACTTCTCTAAAATGGGGGGTGAAAGTTTGTATGGAGCTAGGATATAAACGAGTTCCACGCGGACGGAGTCGCGGGCAGAAGCTAATAATATTATATTTCTTTATGTAGTTTAGATTACTCTCTCTCCTTTCATAAATTATTAGACTAGAGAAAACGGATTACTATAAACTTTAACTACCTAATGACGTAATGACAAATCCACTTTCTGTATCGAACGTACCTACTTCTCCAGCTTAATCCGTTTTGCAGTTTAATCCGCTTTGCTTGTTTCGTAAAGAGATTGGTACCTACTGGTTAAATTGAGTTTATTATTATCTGTAGGGTCTCGTGTTATTTAGATCTAGGTACTCGGTCTATTATCATTATTAGATGCGTACGCCGGCTAGTCTCAAATTCTCAAAGACAGGTTATTGACCTTGCTTGCTTGCTTGCTTGCTCCCCTGCTTTACTTTTTTCTCAATTTGACAATATTTTTAATCCTTTTTCAGGAAAATTCAACATTATTGGTTATTACACGACTGCCGAAGGAGGGTTATGTTTTTCGAGCGTATGTATGTATGTGACCTTATTCTTTGGCACGCCCTGCAGCCTAAACCGTTTGACGGTTTTCGACATATGACGTGTCGTTGGATTCCTCTTAATCGTAAGAGTGACATAGGCTATAAAATTTGAACAAAGCTGTTGGGTTTTTTGAAAAATCTTTTAATTTGACTTGTTTTATTTGGTGTCTGCACCTCTTTTGTAGAATGACAGTGAAGCACGAGTAAAGACGATGGATCTCGACTTTCTTGAAACTGCTGAATTGGACCTTCCCGATGTACAGGAATTATATTTTACCCCACACTTCTTCCGTATTATTTTTAAAGACGGAGCCGCGGGGATTGCTAGTTCCATATACGAGTACATACAAAAATTGTACAGTTGTATAAGAAACCTATTCATAACAAACAAGGTATCTCTAACAATCCATGTAAAGTTTAAAAGCCGCTAATCGGAGACTTCCCTCGGTCCCGATAACTTTTAATTAATATAATATCGCACCAACTTTAGTTTACAACTAGGTATTAGTTATTTGTTGTTCGAGCTGCGAGATAGTTAGGTACTAGGTACGCGATAATGGGAAAAGGACGAATTAATTTGATATATCACGAGGCTACAAGTTTGTAATAAGAGATTAACGAGTTTCATCGACCAAAACGTTTCAGATTGTAGTATTAGTAGTAGTAAAACTTTTTATTGTATACTATACGTACCCGTCTAGTAAAGAGCGACTTCTGTCGTCTAGTCACCGACTGAATAAGTCCTCCAAGACAATGCACGTAATAGGTCCCAAGGTGTACATCAAACTTCCCGAAGATATTACGATGGAAGAGTGCACAAACCCACTTTTTTTTTTGTCTGTTTTTTTACCTGTGTATTGTGTACAATAAATATACATACAAACACCTTCAAAAAAAATTAAAAAAAAATGGTTATTTGGACATGGACATGCCTTTATATAATTTATCGTATCATAGCTGTGTTTGGATTTGTTAGAAAAGTCTTGTAATGAACTTGACCACGATTAGGTCAAAAGCGTGTTTTTCTAGTGTTTTTAAAACAATGAATTATTTTCAAATTCTTTTTTCCAACAATTTTACCCATGACAGCTGTCAGTTACAACAATTACGTCGCTACGAATATGCATTTCGTGTTACCAGCATGAGGTTATTTTTTACAAGCTTTTATTTAGTTTCACCTGTCCCGTTGTCTGTCTGTAATCAAATCTTGCAAGTTAAATTTGACCCACTTCCCGTATATATACGTATACGCTGAAATTATGGGTATAAGTATAGTTTGGATGACAATTCAATATTATAGTACCATCGAGCTGATCTGATGATGGAGACAGAAGGTGGCCATGGGAATTCAGCACTCAACCGACGTAACCCCGTTGAGTTTGGGCTCGTTAGAGTCGTCTTAATGAGTAGTTGATGATGGTATACAGAAAAGTACAGTCGGCAATAAAACCAAAAATGATGTTTTTTACAGAAACTTGTTTTTGTGACACGACTCGCTATAGTCAGACTCTAGCTATATGATGTGTATTTGTCCACAGCACTGCCCAGAAGCAGATCTAGTGTCCGCACGAGTGCTGGCCGCCGAAGGCGCCCCGGCGACCCGCTCGGCCTCCGGTGTGGAGCGCCGGCCCTCCGCGCCGCGCCCCCCGCTCAATAAGCGGGGCTCCGGCTCTTTGCTGGCACCACCGCAGCCCAGGTCAGTACTAGGTTATTTACAAGACCGGGTCGGAGAAGAACAGCACTACGGTTTCTTCCGCCTATCGTAAAATAATGGGCGTATACAGGGGGAGAGCCAGCAGGTGGGCTGTAGCCACCCCAGAATCATCATCATCATCATCATATCAGCTGAAAGACGTCCACTGCTGGACATAGGCCTCCCCCAAAGAATGCCAAAGTGACCGGTCCTGCGCAACCTTTACCAGGTCATCAGTCCACCTTGTCGGGGGCCTACCCACGCCGCGCCTTCCGGTACGTGGTCGCCCACCACCAGAATGCTGACTCAAAATTCTGTTGCTGGTCTTTTAAACACTACCTGCTCGGTCGAGCTGGCCCGCTCTGGAGAATAGACGACTAAAGGAGGTCACTAAGTACAGTCGACAACACAGCTAACTGACCATCGGAAATCTAATCCGAGCTTAAGTGCATTGTAATAAGGTTCTAGGTTTTCACGGTATAGTCAGTTAGCTGTGTTGTCGACTGTACCTAAGAGAAGGTGGTGATGATGTCCCAGAACAAGCCCGCAGGGGCAAGGCTGTACGTGCATTCAACCTGAGATTCTCGAGTCCTCTGAATCAAATAGTGTAAAAGCACATTAACCCAGACTTGCTCCGACAACTGGGAACCTACCTCGCAGCTTTTTGCCACGAAACAACCACTAGGGCTTTTTAGATGGTTGGCTGATCTAAGTTTAACAGATATTAATATTCCAGAGTTGGATAGGAAACAAATATCCACCGACCTAAACGTATCGCCGGTGACGTTAGACAACATCGCATGAGACGAGTCTTTGTAAATTAAAGTGTCGTAGAACATTTTAAACGATTTCGTGTGATTCAGTCAGTTGTCGCTGAATCCGTCCCCCTAGTGAATCCTTGGTTTCAAACACTTACTTAATAAGTAAGTACCTACTTAATGTTTAAATTCTATTTAAGCCATTGAACTTTTATGGATACCGCATTATAGCCTTAAAGGGGTGCATTGGAAATTATCGTGTGCATTGAAACGCCGTTCTGACTAGATTAAGAAACAATTAGGTCTGATTTTCAGATATATGATTCTTTACTACTTATATGATTGTTTATCTGATATAATCGATACATGATTGCCTAAAATTTCCTCTATAGAAATAAATCCAAAGTTGGGTCTCACACTCTCACACCACACAATCAAGTTAATACTATAGTATTTTAAATCATTTTAAATCTCACTTAATAAAATATAAATAAAACTTCACCAAGTTAGGTGTTTTTCGAAATTTGTCCAAAAAAGCCATTCCCGAAGAGTGTTGCATCTCTTTGATGATGTTGATTTAGGTATTACACAGTGTTTTCTCAGCGACCCTTGAAAATCCAAGGAAAGATATACAAGTGATATTTCTCTTCAATTGAGTATCGCATTTAACAACTATAATCTCACCTTTAGTTTGCAACACAGAACTACAGCGTGTCTCTGACTTAGGGGCTTTAAATGCAAATGTCCACTACGGTCCTGAAACTGAACCACTTTTGTTCCGCAACTTTGTAAAATAACTATTATTTCTATCATTTATTCGTGTTTGAACTTTAACTGTACCATCAATGTATTGCAAACACGGCCTCGTTATTTGACATCCATGACACTGACAAGTATGAAAACTAACTAATGGATGATGTACATTGAACATTTTATTTTATTTGTATGGAATAATGAAAATATAAAAAGAACGTATTTTTGAAAAGTTGTAGAGCAAAAGTAGTTCCGTTTAAGGAGCATAATTGACATTTGCATTTATAGCCCCAAAGTCAGAGACACGCTGTATATCAAGATAGAAGGAAAGTGCGCGCCGATTAGTATGGGAACCGAGCGTGTAACATTTTGCGTAGGTAATTTGACGTCACAAGCGTAATTTAGTGACGAGAAACATAATCCGCGCGAAATCGATTCGTCAACATCGACTAGCACGCGGCAGTTGTAATAATTTTGTATCGATTCAAAATATCGATAAGAACCGACAGAGAAATGAAAAATAGTCTTAAAAAAGTCTTATTTTTTTCACATCTTCTTTACCCCCGTGGGGGTGGATTTTTCCAAAACGCTTTAAGGGTTTTTATTTTGTATTTAAATAAGTAATCTTTCTACAAAGTTTCCAGCTTCTAGCTCAAAAAATGAAATTTCTCCCATAATAATTTTGCACCCCTGTTTAACCCCCTTAGGGGTGGTATTTCCTAAAACACTGAAAATTCTTATCTTTGTATTTTAATATGTAATATTTCTGCAAAGTGTCAAGCTCAAAAAATATAGTTTCCCCCATACAAACTTTGCACCCTTATTTGACCCCCTCGGTGGATGAATTTTTATAACAACGCTAAATCATTTGTTTTGTTGTTTAGTAAGAAACCTCCAAACAAAGATTCGAGTCTTTAACTTTCCAAATGAACGATTTCCATACAACGGTTCGACCCCTATTTCACCCTCTTAAGGGTTGAATTTCGAAAAATCCGTTCTTAGTACACGTCCACGTACTGTAAAGAATATATGTTCCAAATTTCATGCTTATATCTTTAGCGGTTTAGGCCGTGCGCTGTCTGTCAATCGGTCAGGAACGAAAGAGTAGATAATAATATAAAAACGTAATTTTCATTTCTCTGCTTTTATAATCGATTTAACCGAGTAAGAAAATCACAGTGTACAGCACTAGTGACAGAAAAATGAATAAATCGACCATGAAGCGACTCGACAATTTGAATTAACCTATTTATAGATCGCTGGTTTTGAACGCACGTCAAGTGTGTCTCGTCAAACTAAAGCCGCAATGGAAAACTAGAGTTGGACATAATCTATTTTGATGAAATTAATACAGAGCAATAAATTAATTGTTTTTTAAATTAATAACAGGTATTTTAGGACAAATAGTACTTACCTATGATAGAAAATACCACGATTAACAGCTTCACCTTTTTTGGTGGTGTTTGAACAGCTCAGTTTCGAACAACGAGTCATTTTGTGATTATAACCTGACGTCGCACGCTTTCCGATGTCGGGAGCGGACTGAAGTTCGCGGCGAGCAAAGAAGTCCATCGGACTTACTTTTGCCACGCGAAGTACATACACTCTTTCCTTCTATCTTGATATAGTTCTGTGGTTTGCCAAAACTTTCATCAAGTGATAACGTCAGTATAATCTAAAACAAATAAAAAAGATATACCTATTTCCTCTAAAATATTAAACTAAGTGATTTTTGGTAGGCGGCGTCTGGGTGTTCATTTACGCTGGGTATATATTCAGACACTATTTGTATTCTCTTGCCGTCCCTTTGGGACCAACGCGTGTCCAACGTGTCTCTGTCAAGGGGGCGTGGTTGACTCGAATCAAGGCATCCCCTCAACTATTATTTGTACGTTGTAGCGCGTAGTAAACGTAGTGAACCCGTCTCTTGAATTCCGCGTGAAAATTCACATAGCATTTAGTCGCGCTTGCAAGGTATGCACGCTGCAAAGCACAGATATTCTAGTTATCTCACGTCCTTACCATATACATATTGGGTACTTATTTCGCAAAATAAACGCTAGGTTTCTCATTACACCATATCCACGTGCATGCTATTTGCGGATTCGTTTCTTCTTCACTTAAGAAGTTCAAATTAACAATGAATGGCGTTAGAAATTTACCCCCTTTGATTAATTAAATCTACCATGACTTTGTATGTTTTGCCTTTGTTATTTTCAGAGGCTATAAGATGCGTTGACTATTGGAAATGAAACCTGTACCAGATAACATTGTAATGATTAGAAAATAAAATAAAGTAGACCGAAGATATCCCGGCTCGTAGGTAATACCGGCCCACCCTTAAAAACTCGCAGTTTTGGTTGTCCAAACTACTTCAAAGTTCGTGAGCAGACCTAGCTAGGTGTGTTTGCGGTCTCAAACAAACGTGCATTTCATGATACGTAAAAGTTGATAACGTAGGTAGAAATATAGGAAACAAATTTGTATCCTTATAAATTTACTTATGTCACTCGATGCCCAAAATAGGCTTAAAGAATACAAATTCAAGAAAAACTTAATAAACAATCCTGGAATACCAGGAAATCGCAATTTACGTAAATCATGGCTTATTGGTTTGAAATCAATTGTAATACGTTTACGCAACATTTTGTTTTTCTACGGTTTCCCCGCGTCATTTATTTATTCTGCAGGATTTCCGCCTGGCAGCCACGGGGAAAAATTAATTTGTCGTCGGGGCACGGCGGTGGCCGCGATTAATTTAAATGTCACGCTTGTTAGGACCAAGGTTGGAGCTAGCCTGTCCTGTTATTGAATCCGCGGATTGTTTGGATATCGTTATTTATTGCGAAAATGTGGGACGTGGTGCCATTAACTTCAAAGGTTTACTGTCCTTCGACGACATTCATCACTAAAGGAAAACCGTCAGCATGAAATGACAATTATGAACTTGGACTTGTTATTAGTGAAATGTAATAGTGCCTAAACATATTTATACCATAGTCATTATTTCTCGTTTTTAAATGAATCGAGCCCAAATTGAATTTATCTAGTACGAGAAAGGTAGGTACCTACTCATGTAAATAACGTGTAAAGTAAATTGAGTGTGGGTATTTTTTTTAAACCCGGCCATGTGCGGGTCGGGTCGCGCACAATGAAGGGTTCCGTACGTATAAGTAAGGTAGTGTGGGAGTTGGGACGATAGATCGCCCCGAAGCAATACTTGTTTTTCAATATGAATGTTGTAGTTGGCATGTGCTTATCGGTAGCTAGCGGCTATGCGATAATAGAGACAATGGCCTTTGAAATGTTTGAAAAATTCACCTGAGAAGAGCTGTACTATATACTAGCTAACCAGCAGTACCTAACCACATTAAAAATTACCATCCCATAGTGTACGGTTAAATAAATCTCAGTCTCATGTATGGAGTACCAACGTAAGAAAATGTTCTTTTGTCATTTGAATACAAAACTATGTAGCGGCTATATATGTACAGTAGAATTATTTGGGGTTTGCCACTGACAAATAGTTTGCCTTCATTTAATTTTCAACTTTAACCTCATACAAATGAGTAGTTATTTCTAAATCGGTAGACGTGGGTAACAGTATTCTGAAAATTGCTTTATTTGTGTGACTTAATGTCATATAAATAAAGCAATTTTGTTTAATGTCATACAGTTGAAAATTAAATGAAGGCAAACTATCTGTCAGTGGTTAACTAACAGTAATCGTACTGTACGTAGCTATGTATGTACCTAAGGGTTGCGTTTTTGCTATTTCGGGTACGGAAAAATCACATGAAATCCGATTATTTCGCACCGACCTACCAAATTCATACATGACGTGTTTCCAATTGCTTATATTTTTGGAGTGTAAGTACGTGATTTCACATGTACGTAATTCTTGCGTCATTTATCTTATCACTTGTTAAAATTTACCATTATTAAGGCTAAACAATTTTCCATTTTCGATCCTTTTTATTTTTCAGACTCAACCAATAATTTTGACTTTACCATATGTGATTCACAAATATCGGATAAACGCCATAGTTGAATAAATCTATAAAATACCTAATAATATTTTTTATTAACAATATACCTACCTAAGGAAGTCTCTGCTGTACGGAAAAGGGTCCGATCCTTGGCTGATTCAGCACATCAAATCACAGTTTACGGCCACTGGCGGCCGATCGGTCGGGACAATCGAACTGATTTTGATCAGTAAACGTTTCAGTGAAATTGCGCCTGAATATTTATTGAAGACTGAAACGAATCTATTCGGTTGTGTAGAGTGTTGTGATTTTGCGCTCAGCAAAGCCTTGAGACTCGAGCTTTTAAAGCTAAGACTATAGCGTTTACGTAGCAGTCGCAGTACTGATAAGACTCGCGTTAGCCCTGACGACAGGAGTCTTTAACCTTTTTCGGCTCCAATAGGTTGACTGCCACTGACAGATATATCCATTGTAAGAATGTCACCAGGAAAATGTAGCTTTATATTTCATATCAATGTCATGACACATTGGATGTAAAGGAGTTTTCCGATGCATCATACATTATATATTTATTCATTCTTGCAGTCAATTAATCCAGCGCCAACCATCGCTTCATCCAATTTGTCTCGTTTTAGAAAGAAAGAATTCATTTATTGAAGTAGGATTCATTGAAATTTACAAATGTTTATTCAGCTTGCAGTGTTTTTTTGTTCGGGTCAAATATTGCAAGCCTTTTACCAACTTCTCGAAGTCCCGTCGAGTTAAAATTCCTGCGCTCCGATCATGAAGCCACTCGCAATGCTGTCTAGTCCGACGTTATTAAATTCTTGAAATATCAGCGTTAAATAACTTCGTTGATTATGAATAAAGTTTGCTAACATATATAGCGCTTATTCATAAACGTTTATCAAAGAGAGGTAGGAGCAATATCATCTGATCATCTCTTTCATATTTGGAGCAGCCCAACTGGAGACGTATCTCCGGGTGTGTGATGATGGGTATAAAAATAAATGATATAATTTCATTCAATATAATAACATTTGATAGAATTTCAAATTATATAATCACTCAATGTATATAATAATCGTTTAATTTCGCGTGACGTCGGAGAAGTCATAACCAAACTCAAATGGAATTGGGCAGGACATATTGCCAGGCAGCGTGACGGTAGGTGGACCAAAACGTTAACGGAGTGGTGGCCACTTACAGGAAAAAGAAGCGTCGGTCGTCCACCAGCACGATGGGTTGACGACGTTAACAAGACCGCGGGTCATTTCTGGATGAAGCTAGCATGGGACCGGGATAAGTGGCGTACTCGAAGAGAGGCTTATGCTCAGCAGTGGGCGATTAAAGGCTGAAAATGATGATGGTCAGTTTAGTACATGCCGGCCGGCCGTCTTCAAGGCCGTGCAATGGAAGTTCCATTATAAAAATACTCCTGGCCCCGTAGCATGGATGGCGTTATCACGCGATAAGTGACAGGATAGAGCTTCCGTCCCTGGCTGACACCGTTCGATAGAACGAGACGACGCGCCTATCCTGTCACTTATCGCGTGATAACGCCATCCATGCTACGGGGCCTGATTAGATAGATGAAAAAGGACCGAAGATTCCAATTCAGTTCATTAAAAAAGACAGAGCTCAAGAGGATGCACTGTGTAAAGAGTAACGGTGATGTGTCTAGCTGTTAACACAACGAATCCTCAAATCAATAAAGGGCGGCAGCGCGCTTGTGATTCATCTGGTGTTGCAAGCGTCCATATGCGTCTGTTTACCATCAGGCAAGCCGTATGCTTGTCGGCCACCATCGTAGTTAAAAAACCTATTAGCTAACTACATAGAATACAGTTATAATACTTTTGTCCTTATCTGTCACTTAGACATTTGGCTTTCGACACTTATTTTAGTTAATAGAGAGTTGTTACAGATTAATGAATAAGGTGTAAATTTTTATAGCCCGCGTAAGGGAGCGACCACACCGCTGCTCAAAATACGCTAACGCACCGTAAACGCAGCAAAATGTATGAAGAATACGTGACGCATACGACACGTCAACGCGTATACGCAGCGTTAAGCACCGGTGTGCTCGCTCCTTTATGTTGTTAAATGAATGTAGGTACGCGTCGTTGTTCCTAATTCAGTAAAAAATACTCGTTCTTCTATTTACCAAATAGACATTTTTGATTGAAACATAAAACTTTTCCAATTTTCTACATAATTTGAGAAAAGCTTTAGAAAGCTCGCTCGGCGACCTTGCTCTGTAAAAGTTTGCAAAGAATGTGCCCTTTCCTTTTAGCCCGAGGCTTTTCTTTTTCCGCAGAGCTAAGTACTTACTATATAGATACGTGCCTGAGCTGGGGTGCCTGTATTTGAATATGTGTTTGCCATAAATTTCCGCTTCCTTTTCTTCGAAGACAACCCATGTGGCGTTACACAATGTAAGAATTAAATGAAAATTTTGTGTGGAAATTAATCCATACAATTTTTGTGTTCATTTATATTTATGCTTGCTTGTGTTATTACATCAAGCCTAACGAATAGGTAGAACTGTGAAATGTTCAATTAAAACAATCCGTTTTTTGCAATTAACTAGGCACCAATACCAACATATACAAGTACCCCGCCAAGACGAGACAAGCGAAGCGCAAGGGCACTACGTACCTTTTCTCGAAGCGGTTTGTCGGTTTTTTGAACGCTCATAACTTAGGATTGGATTATACCAGATAAACAAAATTCTCGAGATATGATGTATATCTTGTATTGAATTGTATATCTTGGCTAAAAAGTATAGACCCGTCTCGTTTATTAATATCATCATAAATTCATGCCGTATGCACGTGCGGGAGTCTATGTGGCGACCGCGGGATGTGCCCAAAAAGCTATACTTTTTAGTCAAGATGTCAAATTTGTAGCCGTGTGGAGTAGGAAGCTTGGCGCTAATTGCGATCTGATATCTTTTTCACGCTGAAAGCTATATGAGGTACGGAGTCTTGGCAATCACTTTACATGTAATGTTTTTAGTGGGATAGATCATAGCGTGACCGTTCTCTAGTCGTGACTCGTGACTCGTGACACAATTATAATCGTGAAATGATTTTCCACACATAACCTTGGCATTACTCGTAGGTATTCACGATAACATAGACATATTATTATTACCACTCTGTTTTTTTTAGCATTAGAGAGACCTTTGCAGAACGAGATATAAGGTTTTTTATCGGGTACATTCTGCGGATCGAACAGGACCTTTGCAGAACGAGATACCGTAAAATGCTGCAACTTTGCCATTTAAACTCAATTTTGCCTATTTCGTTTCAATTATGACCTCTCGAATTTGCTTAGTTTTTTCTTGTTTTTTACCATTTGGTAGGAATTTTCATTATTCTGGCAACACATATTTATTTTTTTACAATGGTAACTCCATTGTTGCTCCGCCAGTTACGCATCATAAGTCGGAGTGAGTGGCAGCATTTTTTTAGTGTCTCGCAACTTTTGAACTTTTATCTACAAAAAAGGTGTTTTTTGAGAAGTGGTAACGTCCCAGGGTAAGTAAAGACTGTCTATTTTCCGTAAGTTTAATATTTTCAAGAAAAGGACATGATTTCAGCATAATAACGTACTAGGCAATATTGGGCAGTGTTTTGGAAACTTGAATGACACAATTTTGCCTGGGTCTAGGGCTGTCACTAGCTGGGTTTTATAAATGTACAGAAAATAGTAAAAATAAGCCTGCTTAAATGAGTTTATTTATTACAAGCTTTTTATTAACTTGCAATGATTGTTGGTTTAAGTCAAATCTTGCAAGTCGATTTTCACCAACTTTCAGTGTGGGTAGATCTGCTGACAATGCAGTAATAAACTAACGTTAACAAAAAAAACTTAAAGGTACTTAAGATATTTTTATTGTAATTACTTGCAAATTGTATATCTATTGTATTATAATTATGTTGTATGTTTGTCTTTTAGTTCAAGATTTGCAATAAATTTTTCAACCACTTATTAGCGACCAATTGAGGTGTTTAACGTACTATACCATCGAGATGGTCTGATAATGGAGACCGAAGATAGAAACTTCTAAACAACACATAATAAACCCACTGTGTTTAGGCTCGTTTGATTTGTCTTGCAGTTATCTTTCTTATCAAATGGGTTGTCAGGTCGATTACCTACAAGACCGGGTTGCACTCCGGGAGTGCCGGCAGAAGTGAAAACACAGTTTTTCGATCAGGTCACGTGACATCTTACGGTGTCACCCTAAAAATGAATTTGGCGCAAATTTATGAACGATTATCAATTATTTAGGCGTTTAAAAAAAATAAGGAAAAAAATTGGTATTATTGTTTGTTGATTATTTTGTAACTAAAAATAAAAATATTTTATTTAAATAATGATCTTTTTTTTGGCACAACCCTACAGTTAACAATATTTTTGTATAGAAAGTTTGTGGAACCTGCTACAACTTTACCTATTGCCTGTGAAAAAAAAAGTATTAAGCTTATGGCAATAATTTGACTGCCAGGGACAAGCCCAATGTCTCATGCACACGAGTAAATATTATTACAAATAGCAACACATTATTTATTGAGATATCCGCCTAGGCAAAGTTACGTCTTAGGTCTACAACTTTGCCTGCCACTTTGATTGCTTGTAAATCGGAAATACAGTATGATTAGGTAATGAGATTTGAGTCTTATCTGGCAAGACATAGGGTATGTTTTCCGACTAATACTCATTAAACTCATAATGAAAAATAGGTTCACAGATATAAGAAAAAAACGTCAAAATCCAGGCAAAGTTGCAGCATTTTACGGTATAAGGTTTTTTATCGGGCACATTCTGCGGATCGAACAGTGAATACGAATTAATAAACATCACGTATTTATTATCATGTTTTATTAATACATACATTACTCAGTGTTGTGAACAGATAAGAAACATAATATTAGTTAATTTATATTGTAAGATGAAAAGATAAAAAATGTAATAAATTGCGTTAGCAATTTTTATGGAAAGGTTGTACAATTAAAAACCTAAAGAGGCAGAGTTCTCACACAATGGCCTATTTTTAAACGTCACTGTCACTATCTGTCAACTATCACTCATGTGGGTTTTTCATTCGAGTTCATATTGTTGTCGGTTGAGTCGGTTGTGATTTCTATTTATTTTATTTCTATTGCCGCTATCTTGCTTATAAACACTTATAAATACTTACAGTTTTGCCAACAAATTAGTAATAAATGTGAAAACTATGCGTTCAGCTATCGGTAAATATCAAATGATATGTACTCGTATGTACGGTCGAGGAAATTGAATGTTTGGCACATGTCAACTCTATTAGAATGACGTTAAGGTCCAAAAGTGCTAAACATTCAATTTCCTCGACTGTACATAAGTTCCGAGAAATTCAGTGGTATTCGGTCGAAATCGAAGAAGGAAGGTTTACGACCACTGCTTCTTTGTTTACCCGTTTGACAGATAATTGTAATCTCAAAAAAAAACTAGTATAGATATTATTAAATATCATGAATATGCCCCCAGCCTTCAAATCCCTAAACAGATGTAAACGGTGCAGTAAGAAACTCCACAGCTCTTGAAAGCACAGAACTTTATTTTAAAACACAAACAAAATTTCTTTGAGCGCATAAAATTAAATACATAAAGCCCAGGGTGCGAAAATATACTTTTTATACTCGTCGACTTTAATGTTTGAGTTAAAACTTTCGCACACCAAACTAAAATCACATACTTTTTACTATGGAGCTCCCAACTCAACATTTTACAACTGTTTAGACAGCTAAAATAAATTTGGCCAATCACGTGGCGCCTTTACTGAACTATAATGAATTTGACCAATAGGACGTCGTCTTGACTATTGAAGAAACGAAATGAAAAGAAAAGACATCAACGACAAAAAATAAAAAGCCGTTGGCTGCGCTTCGTTTTAGCAGGGCTTAGATTTTAAATAGATACCAAGTTTGTTTAATTACTTCAGTTGACTCGTAGAAAAAGTATTGTAAATATACAATAGTTAAGTATATAATTAGCTTTTTAAGTCTTATACCTTAATTAGGCCACTCAGCAGACTGTAAAAGCATACATTATATAACGATTGCATAAAATACTATTGCGAGTGTCGTCTTTGTTTGACAGCTAGCTGTCACATGGCGGCCAGCATCGAAAAGGATACATTTCATACATTGTATAATAGTATCATTTTTTGTAAAAAAAAAGGCGTCGCGTTCACCGAAGTTAAATAGGTAAATACGTAACTTTTCGAGCGAGCGTTAAGGACAATTCAACTGTAATTTCCCCACACAAAAAGTGACATTTAGATCTACCTGTCATCATCAACAAGCCGGGTTAGTGAAATTTGCAACTCGAGCTTGTACAATCATGAAACCCTATCTCATATTTTATAATCCCCAATCTCATTTTACACATACAGCGATACGCCATTTGGGTATTGGTTTTCCCGCATCGTTGAGGGTTCAAAGAGAAAATCTTTAAGATCTTTTGTAAAATCCCTCCCAAGGTCAAGGGACCCTCAATAAATAACAAAAGGGTCCGCACCGAGATTGTGAGATGGGTACGGGGCACAGATTTATTTTATGTTGAGACTGTTGAGAGTGCTGGTTATTGTTGATTTAATGTCACGTTAAAAGCTACTTGTATGTAATTAATGTAAATGTTACTTAGTGTTTTTTTTTTATATAAAATTGTAATTGGAATATTTTACCTTGGACGATAGAGTTGTGTTTTGAATAGACGCCTATAGACAAACTGCTAAGTATCATGTCGAAGTAATAAAGGTGAACGAAATAAACCGATATTTTAATTTGATCGACAAATGTTTCATACTATTTTTGTAGTCGTAATTTTGTTTTGAATAAATATTGCCTTGTTATATATAATTGTTTGTTGTTGGGTATTTCTTGTTATATATAATTTCATCAACTTTTAGTTTAACCAAAATACCAAGTATTCGATACCGTAATTGAATTATACTGCTTGAATGTTGTGTTCGCTCTTGAACGTAACCAGAAATTCTGTAAAATACTCACAACAAAATTAAGTAACAAAGCTGTTTTAATGAAGCTGAAAACGGCTGCTGAAACGAGTGGGCTGAAAACTGGCAGAAGTCAATTAAAACGAAATCAATTGTGAACATTTTGTAATTCAGAATTAGCTGAGACAATTTTGAAGTTGGTGCCGACGATTACAAGTTTGCCTTATTTTAACAGAGGTATGTTCTGTCATAATGCAATTAAGATTTTCAGTTCAATCAAATACCGGCGGCTGAAAAATGGTTAGCCAATTTTGAAGGACTGATTACATACTTGTAGGGACCTACTTCCATTCAAATTCAAATTCAAGATATTTATTTCTGACGTACATACCTACCTATACATACCCTTGGTTAGTAACAATAAAAACACTTAATCAACTAATGGTAGTGGCCACAGTTACAATTATTGTGAGTTTATAAGGCGTAAGATTTATAAGGCCATGGTGATTTATAAATTTATTTAATTCATTGTATTAGAAAACCAACAGCTTTAACATATAATGATAGTCTTTAGCTAACAGGGTCTCCCTAAATTATACAAAAACATTAACGGAAATGTTTAACTTATAACTATAGTTTACATCATGTGTGTGTATGTTGTGACGGAAGCACTAGGGTCGCAGCTCATATGGAACCGGTAAGCCCTGGTGACCTCGTCATCAGGGTCCATGGGGTCCTGGAGACGCTGCAGCGCCAGGGCTGCCCGGCAACGTACCGCACCGCGGGTATCTTGGAGCCTTTGCATCTGGAGAAAAAATATGGTGGTGGTGGATCGAAAGGTTTTTTCATTGCGTCTAGAGGACTTGGTGGTAGAGTCAAGTCAATAGAAGCCAATAGAACCGTATTAGTAAAACTTAAAAACTCAAGATAAATAAAATGTGTTTGTCCCTTTCTTACGAATACAAATGTCTAAGTGACATCTACACTAATCTACACTAATATTATAAAGAGGAAATATTTGTTTGTTTGTGTGTTTATATTGAATAGGCTCCGAAACTACTGGACCGATTTGAAAAATTCTTTTACCATTAGAAGCCGACATTATCCCTGATGAACATAGGCTACTTTTTACCGCGGGAAAATGCTTAAATTAATTCCTACGGGAAAACGGGTAATCCGTGCGAAGCCGGGCCGGGCAGCGTGTAACATTAATACCGTGTCAGGGGTGAGCCAAGTGTTACGCTTGCTTAGCTGTTACGTCATACTCTCCTGTTTCTTACACCTGTTGGCAGTGAGATTACATTGTGGCGCCATGTTTGAAACTTTGAGCGGAGATTCCTCTTTCAGGCAACAAGGCTATTACGGTGTTAGCTTAATGGTTCCTGCGGCTAGCCCTGTTAGCAAGGTAGTCAATTTACAGTATACATTACGCATAAACTGAATTTATAGATTTGAATGATATAGATTTGTAAAACACACAATTTCTCCGCTACCCAATGGTTGTCTGGAAGAGATCGCCTGTTGTTTACCTCTACTTGTTATTTGTTATTGTTCTGTATTGATTTAATAAATTGAATTATAGACTTTACCTAGTCTATAATGAAGAAGATAACTTCAAGAAAGGGCCACAGCGCGCACAATAGGTACCTACTAATTACAAACACAATTTAAAAAATGATATAGAACCTATCCGTCTAAATCTCACCTCTTCTAATATTTTTAGACATCTCCATAATTACAATATTTACGTATAAATACGTTATTTCACATGTAAAGCCCGCTCCACATTCTCGACAAAACTACACGAGACTGGTTTCGCCGGAATATTTGCCGAGACCGGGCGAAACCGAGAGCGGCCCTCTACATTCTCGCCTTGCGCAGTTGTAATTGGACTTTCATACAAGATGGACGCTTCCTAGGTTGCCATCGGTCGACTGACGGAAGCGCAGCGAAAATGTGGAGGAGAGGTTTTGCGCAAACACGAAGCTTCACGAGAGCTCTTTGATGTTTGGCCATTTTACCGACACGAAACGGAGACTACGCAAAACAACACGAACATAGACGAAAAGTCACTCCACACTCTCGTATTCGGCAAATCTCGTGTAGTTTTGTCAGGAATGTGGAGCGGGCTTAAAGAACTACCGGGAGGGCCGCTCTCGGTTTCGCCCGGTCTCGGCAAATATTCCGGCGAAACCAGTCTCGTGTAGTTTTGTCGGGAATGTGGAAGCCCGCTCCACATTCTCGACAGAACTACCGGGAGGGCCGCTCTCGGTTTCGCCCGGTCTCGGCAAATATTCCGGCGAAACCAGTCTCGTGTAGTTTTGTCGAGAATGTGAAGCGGGCTTAACGGGACACAAAAGGTTGCCATTGATTTATACCTACACTTGCGGCTCATTACGCGACGGAACACGATAAAATTGTTTTACTCGCACAAACGCAATCAATAGTAATTCCGTTCCACTCACAAGCGGGCTATATCTGAATTTCCGAACGCACTGGCATTTTCCACGAATCTGGCTACGTGCCGTGAATACATTTGAGAGCAAATTCAGCCTGGACTGTATCAATCTTCGTCATAGCGAAGAAAACAGCGAGCGGCTTTCGGTTTTTTTTTTCTTTTTTATAACCCCGTATCACGCGATAAGTGACAAGATAGGAGCGTCGTCTTTTCGGTTCGGTTTATTTTTTATTTAATCGTATGGCATGTATTATTTTGGCCTTTAAAGTTTGTCACTCTAGTACCACCCAGGGGACACGTGCAGGGTTGTGGTAGGTAGCTCCTGCGGACGCGAGTAACAGTTGTCCCCCCTTTGTCAAGTGAGTGGGCAACTCGACTGTTAGAAGTTCTTAAGCCGCCTGAAGGCCTCTAACTCGGCTTAACGACTACAGTCATAGACAGCAGCCGGGCTCAACGGCTTAGCGTACCTTCCAAAGCACGGAAGCGCTCATTTATATTTACCACTCAAACATCAGGCGGTCACCCATCCAAAGACTGACCGCTGCCATCTTTGCTTAACCTGCGTTATCGTTCCCGACTCGCAGGCGCCGCTAGGCTATGAGCGCTATCGAACGGTGTCAGCCAGTGACGGACGCTCTCTGGCCTGTCACTTATCGTGTGATAAGGCCGACCATGATGGGTCAGATGAATTACAAGTACGCTACAGACCTTCATTGATTTGAGGATTTGTTGTGTTGATAGCCAGAGACAAAAGCAGGGGACCGATTTTTGACTTTCGAGCGCTCGACTCTTTCACTCGAAAACTGACAAAAATTATGAAATGCTATTTTGAAATAGCGATAGAAAATTGAAAAACGAGTGGTATTGAATTGACCACTCGTAATTAATTATATTGGTAGAATTAAGTGCCTGTCATTATGAGACGACAAACGTATTTATTTTATTTGATTTTCTAGCGCTCGAAAGTCAAAAATCGGTCCCCACACGTTCATCACAGCGCATCCACGGGAGCTCTGGCGACCTTACTAACCACCAAGAAGATAACACCAAATACTCACAAAGCAAGTAGTGGTGTTATAATGGCTGCGGTCTTCTGTAAGGTGGAGGTACCTCCCCAGTCGGAGCTGCTCCAAGTATGAGCAGGATGACCCTACCGCCTTTCTTTTCTTTTCGACTCACAATGAGATGTTCTTTGTTTCTTCCGGTGAATGAACTGTCAAAAAAAATTTAACGGTCAAAATTTTAAGCCCTAATTTTTGCGCAGGATCCATAGAGGTATACTTGAGAATATTTGAGTTGGCCTATTCAAAAAGCAAGTCTGCCGTCCAACGCAGGAGACTCCAATTCCAATAACAGTTTTATAAAAAACCGGCCAAGTGCGTGTCTGGGCACGCCTTGCCGGGTTGCGTCTGTCTTAGTTACATCGACGTGCGGTGCGGTTGCGTCGGCCGAATTTGTACGAAAATTAAGTTAGTACACATTAAGTTGGTCGACTATTACCTACTTGTCCGTGATAGTTACTAAATATGCCTTCTTGTCCGTGATAGTTTTTTTTCAATTAATTATACGTAGTACAAAATTGGCCTTTCCAAGTACACATTAAGTTGGTCGACTTTTACTCGGTAACTACTTCCTTCGTCCGTGATAGTTTTCCTTTTAAATGCATTATATGTACAAATCCCAATATCTCTCAAACTAATCACTGATTTGAAAAATGGTTTTAGGAAACCCATAATATGTTTGATGAACCATGAACAAGCTATCCAACGATACCTACACTATGGGTTTAATAGGAAAAAAAAATTACATCCCCACTTCAAGTGTAGGGGAGGTACCCCAAAAAAAAAATTTTTCAAGATTTTATTATTCTGTTTTGGCATATGTTTAACGGACCACCAGATATAGTAAAATATGAACACAAAAAAAATACTTTTGATGACCAAAAATAGTAACTGAGCACCTAATTTTTTTCACCATTTTAATATGAAATGATAACCTAAATAATAACATCTTACTATCGTATTTAAAGAAAATGTCTCCTAATTAATCATTGCTAACACATAAATAGTAAATGATCACCAAAATGTTACCACCATTTTTATGTTAAATGAAAACCAAATTATAACATCTTACTATCCTATTAAAGAAAATGTGTCCCAACTAATCATTGCTAACCCAAAAATAGTTAATGAGGGCCAAGATTTAATCACCATTTTTATGTTAATTGATAACCAAATTATAACATCTTACTATCCTATTATTAAAGAAAATGTCTCCCAACTAATCATTGCTAACCCAAAACTAACTCAGTCTCCCGCCCTCCGCCCGGGCTCCCGCCAGAAACTTGCTTCGTCGGCCCTTCGTTTCACGTGCGCCCGCACCCGCTCAGCTCAGGACCTCCTTCGCAAGCTTCTGTCTCCGCGGGCTTTTATATACACTCTAGGGGTAAGACAGACAAGACCACGTGGAAGTGGGGTACGCTGATTCGGGTTTTGGTAGCTATTTTTACCTTTCGATCGCTATAAACAAGGAATCATTTAAGTTACTAGAAAATGTTTACTAACCTGATACCTCTTCATATTCCCTAAATTCGCGGCGCGGGCGGGGCGACGGAGTTGAGCGGCAAGTACTACTTTATTTGGTAATATGCATACATTTTATGGCAATCATAGTGACTTATTTAGGTAGACATATTGTAATAATTTCTTCGCTAAGATTAGGTGCTCAGTTACTAAATTTGGTAATCATTTACTAAATTTGATCTTTGAATACAATTTAATTGTGCAGTCGTTACTAAAACAGGTAGTACCATTGTAATGGTAGAATTCTTTTTTTGGTGTTCAGTACATTTTTTTGGTAAGAAAGCTTGAGGGTATCAAAGTATTTTCTGGTGGTCATTATATTTGTTCCCTTCTGTTTTGTCGGCGTGATTGATTTATATACCCATGCCGAATTACAGTTTTCTAGTAGTAATGGTTACCTACTGAGCTAAGCCGAAGACGGACGGACGGACAGACGGACATGGCGAAACTATACGGGTTCCTTGTTGACTACGGAGCCCTAAAAAGTCGGCAACATTAAATAATCTCAAGCATAGCTTAAAACCGCCTTTACTTATGACTTTTACTTTAACAATATTATTGTCTACAAGAAATAAGTAGGTACGCCTAGTTTCTGTTCCTGATTTTGGTTCTCTAATCTCCAACTCAAATCTTAATGAATCGGGTGAGTCCAACCTAAATTGGGTCTGAATAAATTATCTGTCTTAAAATTCGAATTCTTCCACCGTTGCCGAGACCGGGGGTGTAATGATCCCCCTTGCGGTTCGGATCGAACGATGGAAGATAAATACGCCGAGGCAGGTGATTTTTCCAACGTTAGCTTTTATACTTAGTATAATTAAACGCTATCTATAAGCATTAAACCTTATACGCATTTGTAGAGTATTCAGAATTTAATATCGGTAATTGCTGATTTTTACTCAAGCTAAAATTAAAACCAGTTAATCCAGTGTATATATTATACTTAGTCCTTCTATAATGTATCTTGTCACGTACTCTGTGTTGCGAAAAGCAATTAGCATGAAGAGTATCTACACATTTTGGCAGTTGACTGTGCGTAAATAAGTATCACAACTTAACTTTATTTACGTAATTTTTAAAACAACAATTTGCAATAGCAATGTGGTCAGCTCCTGGCTAGATCCTACTATCCTGCTATAGACTGGACTATATCGTTCAATATCATGTAACTAATTTAACTGTAGTTAGGCAGCTGAAACTTTCCATGAACGTTGTTACTTGCGCCAACATTATCAAAACAATTGAACATAGTTTAGCTTTAATGTTTTCAGCTTAATCTTACTACCTAAGCACAAAAGACGATCAGTTGGCAGATTACCAGCTCGATGGTCAGACGATATCTGCCGGATTGCAAGCAATCAGTGGATAAGATTAACACAAGACCGAGACGAGTGGCGTAATGCATGAATGAATGAATGAAATCTTTTATTTCAGGTCTTCACCGACCCATATAAGAGGTGTTAGTTACATTTTAATTTCAATCATTAGGTTACGTTACACAATACAAAGCTTACTGATACAGAGGACAAAAGCCTATTCGCAGGAGTGGGTAGATACGGGCTGAATAGACAGATAGAAGCACACATACCACAAACCTTCAATTAAACTTTCTACATCGAGAGGTGTTGGTAAAAGCAACATAGGGCGCATTAGGCGCATTAAAGTGGATAAATGGTTCATTTCCTCAATATGAAATTTCAATTTCGAAGTCAAATGAACTACAGCGATGCCTCGCGAAAGATGAAAAGAATATTCCCGAAAGACAAATAATTATATTTCGTGTCGGGAAAACATGACGCTACACGTTGAGGAAAAATGAAATTGAGTTGAAGACGAAGACAAGTACCACTTTAAATAAACAAAACAAAAGATAACGTGTATTGTTTATACAATAGAAGCTACCTATAGTCTCATTAGTTAAGTATTCATTCAGAACGAGGCGTAACAATAATTATGTTCAGGCAACATTCAAAGCAAACACGGCTGGGCAATCATTCATTCTACGCGTAATATGTTTATAAAATGCGAAAGTTTGTCTTTCTTACTTCGGTTTCTATTTCTCTTTCGCTTTAGCCGTATTCGATACAGGGGACCGATTTTTGACTTTCGAGCGCTCGACTCTTTCACTCGAAAACGGTCAAAAACGATGAAATGCTATTTTTGAGATACGAGCGATAGAAAATTGAAAAACGAGTGGTATTGACCACTCGTATTCAATTCTATCGGTATAAATTTTTGTCACTTCAGTTGTACCTATTTAATTTTGAATTGACTATTGATTTAAAAGATAGATTTATTAAATAAAATATATATATTCGATGCTAAGTGATTGGCTGGTGTACGATTATATTTAATTTTGTGTTTGAAAACCAATATCGTAGGCCATTGGAGAGAAAATAAGCGTTTCGTTTACTACTTACTTTTGTTTTTTTTTCTGTTATGAAACGGATAATATATTTTAAAATTATTCAATTTACTATATTATAGATACACAACTTCCAATAAAGTACTATTCTCTATAATTAGGTATGCTGAAAATTAAAATATGAAAAACCGGTAATTATCTACTTTTTGCATACAACGAAACGCAAATGTATCGATAGCCGATCACTAAAATATGTATATAAATCGAGTGATGATTTCAAAAATAGCTATTGTTGGGTTCTTTGCTAAAATAATAGTTACAAATATTCGTGTGCGAATATTTTCTACCGCTCGCTCTTGATTTCGAGCGCTCGAAAGTCAAAAATCGGTCCCCTGTTACAGTAATAAGGAATTTAACTTTAAACGTGAAAATTGTATGGACTTCTCTCGAAGTAAACATTATTCCGCTTTAGTCGGATTGACATTTAATAATTTAAATTAAATTTAGAAGAGAGACCGTTAAAATCCTTGTAGCTGTTTGTTGCCCCGGAAATCATCCCCTAAGGGTGCGAAGTGTGGGGTATAAGTCTGTTTAAGTGTCGGACGGAGTCGTCAGCCAAAGCTAGTATATTTTCCACTATATTTCATTAATTGACTTCGCGAAAAAATTGTCAATGCTAATAAAGACCAGAATTGAAGTGTCAATAAAACGTCCTTTGTATTTTAGCGGCGTCCTGTGATTGTTTTTTTGTTTTATCACCCAATTTTACGCGGACAGCGGTATCCCTTTTTGTGCCCTATGATGGCGGAACAGAATTCGCTTTTGCGTTTCAGTGGGTTTTGCCACGTTCTCGCTTTATTGTCGTTTTGCTACCGATCGTAATCATCTGAAATTCTGAGCATTTGTAACGGCGCCATTTACTTGAAGGAATTGGAATTTTATTAGGGCAAGGTAAAAAGACGCGGCATTTTTGATGTCGTATTGCTCACTCGACATTTATATCAATGCTTGTGATGTGTATGTCAATACTTTTGTGGAAATTGATGATATGAAAATACTTCTTACTATGTAGAATGCGTAAGATAATATCGTCATGACATAAGAGCATCGGACATTTCGGTATCCAAGTGGCCAATAAGCATTCTCTACCAACCACTTATAAATCAATAACTTATAACAATGACAAATATTAATTACCTAGTTAAGATAATAATCAAAGCTTAGGCGAATGTAATTTCAAGTAAGCTACTTACTTAGATTACAATTTAATTATGGAATTAATTACTAGATCATTCAGTTTAATAATTAATTGAACTAGCTCTAATAACGTTTTCATCGAGACCTTGGTGAGCCTTTGTTCAAGTTCAGTTTATCGATTTATGAAAACGTAAATTAAATAAACGATGAGTCATAGTCACTGCTTTCCTTTGTAAGTATAATTTATCGTTTCCAAGTCATGGAAAAGGAGCCTTAGGCCGCGTTTACGCTCAGGCGTAATGGATCTAAGTGTTAAACATTATATTTTGTAAAATTGTACTGCCAAATCCAAATGTACATGTAAAACATCAAAATCCATTAAGATTAAGATTAGCTGTTAAGTTTTTGATTAAACCTATTAAATTTTTGAAGTGAAAACTTCTTTAGCGGCTCTGAGCACTTTTTGGGATGGGGAAAAATTGTTAAATACGCGACAGAGTTTTGTGACGTCAGATGTGAAGGAGGTCACTTTTTGCTGCTAGCCGATTCGCCTTCATTCAAAACTGAACGCTATTCGTAAGAGTATAAAGCCGTTAAACACTTTTTGCAATAGCATATTCTGCAAACAAATTTGTAATAATACCAACGCGTCCTGCACCGTTTTGCTATTGAGAAAATTCGAGTAGTTCGAATTTGGACGTTATTCCTAAAGAGATAAAGCTTAGAAAAATATTTACCCACGGCAAAAACAAATTGATATTTTGGTCGCCACCGCCGTCTGCTGTTCTTGCAAATTCGAATAGTTCGAATTTAGACGTTATTCCTAAAGAGATAAAGCTTTGAAAAATATTTGGCAATGGCAAAAACAAATTGGTATTGTGTTTGCCGCCGCCCGGCGGCCCGTCCGCCTAAATAATTGATAATTGTTCATAAATTTGCGTCAAATTCGTTTTTAGGGTGACAGCGTAAGATGTCACGACCTGCTCGAAAAACTGTTACAATGTTATTGAGTTTTCACTTCTGCCGGCACTCCCGGAGTGCAACCCGGTCTTTTAATTGAAATAATCAGTTCAATTTTTTTTTATCCGCTGAAATCCATTATGGATTCCAGTGTAGGTATAATAAAGGTCTCGACTCGAATGATGGATTCTGCTGGACCCTAGTGGCCGGAAAGCGCGCGAGGTGTCAGGCGATGAGGCGACTATGGCGTTTCCCGCTCCGCTGCCGGCCATAGTCACCTGAGAACTCGCGCGGCGTGATGCCTGTAAACGCGGCCTTAGTGTGGTCGGTCAAGCGGACCTCAGGCACCGACGCAAATAGCTGAGGATGGAAACGAGATTAACTCTAAGATTAGAGAGTCTGGTACTCTATCTTAGAGTTAATATCGCGATTACGCTATTGTTGACGAAGCTCTAAACACAAATGCGACGATTCACGGCGTAACTTTCGCGTAAGCGCTAGTACGAAAAGCAGAGAAACGTAACTACAGCAAAGTATGTTATACGGTTACACTTCCCATGCCATTAGGTTATTAGAAGGTAGTTGATGACTTACAGCAATCTTATACCGGACATCCAAATCAATTATGAGTATGATATACCCATATCGTAACATCATTTATGAGTAATGAGACTAATGAGTAAGTACTGCGCAGATGAAGTTAAGGGTAAAAGCTACTAGGTACTTAATAAATAATCCGGTCTCGTCTGCGCTCCATGTCCTTACTGGGCCTAGTTACTGAATACTACAAACGAACTTTGAGATTCCAGCACATTTCAGTTGCAGATTCGGTTTATGCCGCGGTTCATTTCAGAAACGAGATTACCTACTGTTTTAAAACATGCACTGAAATGGAGTTTGGGATATTAAATGTATTTATTATTCATACAGAAATTCAAAACAGAGTAGATGGTCCCTAATAAAAATGGAAATACACCCCGAACCCAGCTCTTATAAGGCATAGAATGGGTATCATTATACATATTTATTCCGCTTTAATTTCAACAACATTTCTAATTTCAACCTGAACTAACTCGTTTTGTTCGCTATTTGTCTGTCTGTCTTCTTTGCTCAAATCCGTTATTCTAGGGCCAGATTCCACCAATACGATTAATATCTTACATCATATCTAGATGTAGAAAATAATAATGTACCTACTTAGTCAGTACGAGCTGGAACTGGACTGCAAGCAGGTAGAAGTATACAGGAAAAAGCACCTAGGGTCTCCAGACACACTACGGGACGCAATCATAAACACAAAGGCACTCACCAACTTTCTGGAGGAGCTGGGGTGGTTAGAGTAGCGCTACCCCACAAATTCACGCAAAATAGGCACACTGGATGTCGATTTGCGGAAAAGAGCCCAGGATAACTAACTACTAACTAGTCAGTACGAGCTTGAGAGGTTTAACTACATTATTCTCAAATTGTTGCAGTATATGCACATAGTCAATTAAAATATACCCGCGTAATTTGCGTTTGTAATAGTAGTCTTGCCCATATTTTTTGGTAATTGTGTCTTTTACGGTAAACATTTTGATATTTTATGTCTGTTAGCCGCCGACCTGTTGACAGTGGAAACAATAACGTCGCAGGGGACCGATTTTTGACTTTCGAGCGCTCGACTCTTTCACTCGAAAACTGACAAAAATGATGAAATGCTATTTTGAAATAGCGATAGAAATTTTTAAAACGAGTGGTATTGACCACTCGCATTAAATTATGTTGGTAGAAAGTAAGTGCCTGCCATATTGACACTACAAACGTATTAACTTTTATTTGATTTTCGAGCGCTCGAAAGTCAAAAATCGGTCCCTAGATAGGTACATATGTCTATAGCCCGCATAGTAACATAGCCTCTTTGTTCCAGATACCTCTGGATCCGAATAGCCTTGTTCGAGCGGCAACTAGCAAAAATTATCGAGCATCTCGTGAGCAACGCAAATCGATACTACGAGCGGGACGCGCTGGTCGCTGATCCGGACTTCGGGAGTATTCTCAGCTCGCTGCTCGTGGGGCCCTGTGCTCTCGAGTACTCGAAAACGAAGGCCCCTGCTTGCTTCTGGACGGATCCGCCGGCGGACGAATTGGTAAGTGTCTATTTGTTTTGATAAGTACGTTTACGTTTCATTTGGTTATTAGTTAGCTTATTAGAGTGCCTGCTTGCTAACCGATCGATTCATGCAAACCCCATTTCATACAACTTAAAATATTGACTCTACCTTGCCTGTATGTGTACGAAATATCACTGTTTGTCACATATAACATATACCAATATACTAGATTTAAGAGCTTGCGGCATCAGGAGAACATTAATTATATACCTACTTCAAAAACAGCTTTTCTATCAAAAAGCGTATTAGGTCAAACAGTATATTGTAGCCCGCAGTAGTAGCTGAATAAGCTTGAGCGCCTCCAAAATCTTTCTCCTCCTTCCTCCATAAACAATAATCGCTAAAACATCAAAATACATACTAAACTGATTGCTCTTGCACGTTAGTACCAAATGGGGCCGATAGATGGCGCTGACCCCATTCCTACTTCGCGCTGTTAATATTTTTCTAGAATTAATGGGTTGGGACGTGTATATTTCAATAGCAGGTCTAAAAAAATTGCGATTCAATTGTCTTGCTAGTTCGATGGTCTTGGTGTAAAAGTTATTCGTTGTTTGAAATTGAATTCTGTTGTGTTGGGTTTAAATAAGTATTAAGTGATTTAACAAATATTGGGACATCTACTTTACCTTGAGTTAACTGATAGTTTGTACGGAACCCTCGGTGCGCGAGTCAGACTCGCACTTGACCGGTCTTTTTTTAATTAGATCGATTGTCAGCTTGCTAAAGTAATCAAGGCTGGTCACTGATTCAGATTATTGTGAGCAATCTCAGTTCGCTGCTCGGGGGCCCTATGCGCTTGCGTAACTATTCTGAGGTGAAGGCCCCTGCCTGCTGCTGCATTGGTCCTTTAGCGGACGATGGTGTATTTGATTTTTCTCTTCCTTAAATTGCTAAATCTTTACCAACAATTGAAAGAGAGCCATTGTTAGCAAATATGTATACATATACTTAGGTTAATATGCTTACAAGTGCTGTCTCTAATAAAATTTGATTTTTAAATTGTTGATCAGTGCTCAGTGCGTTATTGATTTTACACTGCTTCGCCTATCGCGGCTTTGTGAATAACTCGTGGAAATCGCCATGCACTATAAAAAGAAGGCTTCCCGTTTGTTTCAGAATCGATTCGTCTGTAATAGAGTCGACATCAAAGATTTATTTACACTATTCCATACTTTCATAACAAGGTGAAATACACACACTTCTTCTTCTATACACAATTCAGATCGATCATTGAGATATAGCGCGGTGGATAAGACACATTCCTATTTCACTGCTATTAGGAAGAAACCGGCGCAACGTAGTAGGTTTAATCATTATGAAAAAGTTCTGCGTTGGCCGTTTCATCAATCATCATGAAAAGATCTAGGGTTCGCCGCGTCAGAATCGAGCCGAAGCTTTTAGAACGTAGCATAACCATTGATGTGCCGCGAGAGATAGGTATTTTCGAGGAACATTCTGGCACCGTATCATGGTGTGATGTGCGGGTTTAGCCACACACACATATCCCTCAGCCTGAAGGGCTATCGAGGGTTTCCTAGTCAACTCAGACGGGAAGGAGCCTAGCGGAAACAGGGGCAAATGATAACAACGGTCGGTTAACGGTTAGAAACTGGGTCTTGTCGCCCTTTTATTTAAATACTAGCACTTATATCCTACACGGTCTCTATCACTCTCGGTACGGGGCACGGTTGCCGAACTGATACGCTTCGGGTCGGTAAGAGGCGGGAACGGCGGGATCGTGGTACTCCGGCAGTGCACTCGGGATCTCCAAGCGGCCAGGTAGTATCACGGGAACGGGTTCGTTAATCCGGCAGGGCACTCGGAATCCAAGCGGCCGGGAATAACGCGGAGGTCCTATCGACTCACTCCTCAGGCAGAACACTCGGTGACCAAGTGGCCTGGAAGGGGTGAGGGGAGCGGAAGACTTCGGCAGTGCACTCGGGGTCTCCAAGCGGCCGGAAAGTCGGGATACCACGGCAGTGCACTCGGGGTATCCAAGCGGCCAGTGGCGGAGAGGGGAGGAGGGCGAGGGGAGAGAGTTGAGCGCACGGCGAGCCGCTAGCTAAACTCTCGCGTTCTGACGGTCGCGCAGCGCTTATATGCAGGTGGCCGGGCTGCGCTGTGGTGGGGCGCGTTGTGTCGGTTGCCGCTCTTCCCCGCTCGTCTGTCCCCCGCGTCGGCGCCGCTCTGTCGCGGCCGTTGTGGCGTGATTGTGAACGTCACACTTCCTTCCCCGTTTTGGAGATTTTTACCTGCGAAAAATCACCTTTAGTCTTGTGGTAATGTTATTATTTATAGGTTAGGCTTTCTTTCTTGCCCTCCTATTCATTTGTTGCCCCTTTCCTATTCTCTTCTTCCTATCTACTTATTGTTAGTGCTCGGGGTAGGGGTGTAATTAAACTTTCGGTTATTTCGGACCCCCCATGTTGTAGATTAATAAAAAAAAATAGAAAAACGTGTTATAAAAATAAACGGGAAAAAACAAAAAACACTTTAAAAAAACAGAAAAAAAAAACAAATACATATATACAAAATGTATTTTCGGCCTTATTGCTGCGTCGCTACGGACTAGTTCTGTTAGCTCGTTATCACCTATGTTCGCGTTAGCTCCTCCTGTTGTTCTAATGTGCGCCTTCTCTGTGTGGCCGCACGGTGCATTTCTGTTCGCTGCGTCGTTCGCTCACCTGCGGTTTGTTGTGATATGATTGCATTTATATGAAACTTATAAGTTGCCGGTTTGATTGTTATTTTAATTTTTATATACTTTTAAGTCCTTGACGTGCGCGGTTATAATTTTATTGTAACTGTTAAGGTATTTTAATGTGTATATGACCGGTGATATTTTCCCTTGGATTCTAAATGGCCCTATAAATTTCGGTGCCAATTTTGCGCATATGCTTTTCTCCGCGTTTGATAGTATATAATTTCTTTTCAAGACTATATCTCCTATGGCAGGCTCCCAATATCTCCTATTTTTGTCGTAGTACAATTTTTGTGCGGCGGACGCTCGGCCTTGATTTTGCTTCACGGTGTTATATACCTCTTTTAGCATCCCTTTTTCCTTGACTTTGGGGGGTGGAAATGAGTTCCGGTCGTTCGGGTTTCGTTGTTCCCTCCCGTATAGTAGGAATGCTGGTGTGTATTTCGTGGACTCTTGTACAGATGCATTGTCTATTTGCGGTAGGGCATATGCATCTTTCTCTGATGCCTCGTTTACCTTTCTGAAATCAAAGCTAAATCTGTGCTGGCCGTTTTCCTTCTTGACGAGCACTACCGGTGAGCTGTATGGGCTATTCGATCTTTCGATCACCCCCTGTTCCAGCATCTCTTTCACATGGGTGTCGCTGATTTCTTGCTGCTTCGGATCGGGCGGATAATATTTCTGTTTTATTGGTTCACTATGTTTTAATTTAATTTTGTGTTCGACCCACGTGTTCTCTTTTGGGCTTTGCTCGCACAGTTGAAATTGCTGTTTTAGCATGGTGTGGAGTGTCTCTTCCTGCTCGTGGGATAACGGTCGTGTGGACGTTGGTTGCTCGTTGTTGACATCCCTCGGATTGTCTGAAGTCCCTTCGATTGCTTTGTCGTCCCTTATCTCCTCGGGTATCGTTATCTCACTCTTTACCTGGACGTTTGCGCCGGTTCTTAGTGTTGCGGTATCTCCAGCCCACGTTATGGCCATTCCGGCCCTTCTTAGCACGTCCATGCCGATTATTGTTCCCGCGGCGGCTGGGAGAACCCTCACCCAGTGCTTCAGCTTGGCGCCTTTGATATCTATATCGACTAATACGGTTGTGTCGACGGTTGTTCGGGTGCCGTCGGCTAATACGATGCCCCTTTCGATTCGCTTCTCTAATGCCCCCTGGGCTTTGCATATTTCATACGTTTCTTTGTTTATATAGGTGTTCGTCGACCCTGTGTCTATTAAGCAGACCCATTCTTTTCCTGCTATCGTGGCGTTTATGTACGGCCGGTTGTCCTCCCTATCTTGATCTTCGGCTGCTCCCAGCGATTCTCTCTTTCCCCTGTTCATGCAACAGTTCCTACTTAGTACTCCTAGTTTCCCGCAACCGCTGCAAAAGATCTGTCGTTGAGACCTGCACTCTCTTGCGTTATGCCCGGGTTTGCCGCACGACCAACAACAGGTTTCTTTGTCATATCTTGAGTGTATCTTAGCTCTCTGTGTGTCGTTTTCTCGGGGCTGAAAGCTATTCCTTTCTGTGGCTGTGTGCCTTGAGTCTGACTGCGGTTGTCCCCAATCTCCCGGCGGACTCCTCTGCTGCTGAGTTGTGTATCTACCTGCTGTCTGTGGGATGTACGCTCGGTCTGCTATTACCTTATTCTCCGGCGGGACGGTAATGCTTTCGTATTCGGCTGCTAACTTTAACAACCCGTTTAAGTCGTTATAGTCATGCTTCTTTATGTACAGCTTGTACTCTTTTTGCATGTTTTCGTGGATCCGGTGTAGCTTTTCTTTGTCGCTGAGGTTTCCATACCTCCTCATGAGTGTTTGTAAATCCGTCACATAGTCTGTGAAGCTCTCTCGAAACTTTTGTTTCCTAGCCACTATTTTAACTATGAGATCCTCCTCATAGTTGTTCGGGAAATAATATAGTTTGAAAAGCTGCAGAAACTCATCCCACGACTTCCAGGACTCGGCGTTGTTCCTGTACCACAATAAAGCTTTTCCTTGCAGGATACGGGGCAGTGCGGGCAGGACGTCTTCTTCGTCTACGCCGCTGGCTGCGATCAGCTCTTCCAGCCTTTCGACGAACTCTACCGGGTTATCCGTCGTCCTGTAGGATAGGTTCCACTCTCTGATTGCCTTATGGAGCCTGTCAACCTTGCCTCTATCCTGGTCGTCTTCCATGGCTCTGGATGTGGGTTTTTCCGGTGTCTTGAATTCCTCGTTGGCTTTGACGGATTCTACGAGTAGTTTACGGATCTGGTCCACCGTTAGGCCCTCTGTATTTATGCCTCTTGCTTCTGCTTCTTTCGTGAGCTCTGGCTTATGCAGCTGGTATATCCAAGCTGTCTGCATCTGTCGGCAGGGACCTACCGGTTTCCGGAGCGACGCGGGGTCGTTTATCGGGCGGGCGGGAAGCGTCGCGTCTTGCTTCGTAAACTACACGTCGGTAACGGTAATAACGCGTAACGGTACTTCGGATTTTAAATTGAAACACTCTGTTTGGTAAAGAAATAAGTTAAACTTTCCCTGTTTTCCGGCTCCTAAAGAACTACGAGACTCCTGTATGAGTTATTACGTTGGGCGCCAAATGTGATGTGCGGGTTTAGCCACACACACATATCCCTCAGCCTGAAGGGCTATCGAGGGTTTCCTAGTCAACTCAGACGGGAAGGAGCCTAGCGGAAACAGGGGCAAATGATAACAACGGTCGGTTAACGGTTAGAAACTGGGTCTTGTCGCCCTTTTATTTAAATACTAGCACTTATATCCTACACGGTCTCTATCACTCTCGGTACGGGGCACGGTTGCCGAACTGATACGCTTCGGGTCGGTAAGAGGCGGGAACGGCGGGATCGTGGTACTCCGGCAGTGCACTCGGGATCTCCAAGCGGCCAGGTAGTATCACGGGAACGGGTTCGTTAATCCGGCAGGGCACTCGGAATCCAAGCGGCCGGGAATAACGCGGAGGTCCTATCGACTCACTCCTCAGGCAGAACACTCGGTGACCAAGTGGCCTGGAAGGGGTGAGGGGAGCGGAAGACTTCGGCAGTGCACTCGGGGTCTCCAAGCGGCCGGAAAGTCGGGATACCACGGCAGTGCACTCGGGGTCTCCAAGCGGCCAGTGGCGGAGAGGGGAGGAGGGCGAGGGGAGAGAGTTGAGCGCACGGCGAGCCGCTAGCTAAACTCTCGCGTTCTGACGGTCGCGCAGCGCTTATATGCAGGTGGCCGGGCTGCGCTGTGGTGGGGCGCGTTGTGTCGGTTGCCGCTCTTCCCCGCTCGTCTGTCCCCCGCGTCGGCGCCGCTCTGTCGCGGCCGTTGTGGCGTGATTGTGAACGTCACAATGGTCGGCCTTATCACGCGATAAGTGACAAGATAGAGCGTCAGTCTCGTTCTATCGAACGGTGTCAGCCAGTGACGGACGCTCTATCTTGTCACTTATCGCGTGATAAGACCGACCATGGTACGGGGCCTGATGGAAAATATTCCCGGTGATTTTCGGTTGCGGTCATTTGATAGGCGTGCGTGGGGATATACAAATTTCCAACACGTAGAGGACCCACTAATACTCATTCAGAGTTATTTATTATTATTATCCCGGTAAGGGCAAATATTTGTGTGATGAGCATGAATATTTGTTTCTGAGTCATGGAAGTTTTCTATGTATTTAAGTATTTATATTTATTATATATATCGTCGTCTAGTATACCCATAACACAAACCTTAATGAGCTTACTATGGGACTAGGTCGATTTGTGTAAGATTGTCCCCTAATATTTATTTATTTATTTTATTTATTATAATGAAAATATGATGTGACAGAAATATTGATATTGACTTTCAAGGAAGCAGTCATTATCCCTACATTGACTGAAAACATGGGAAATATTCCTGGGAGCATAGGAAATTTACTTACACAGTGATTTGTTCTGGTAAATTCCAACTGCAAACACTTCGTCTTTCCAAGGAAACCGGAGTTTCAAGAATGGATTCTCCGGGCAGACACATCAATGCATAGCGGTCTCGTTGTTCAACACATTCCTAAGTTACTTACGGGACAATCACATGCACGAACCTAAGCTCAATAGGCTTGTGTAATGGGTACTAGACGAAATATATTTAGTATTAGATATAAATACTTAAATTCACATAAAACACCCGAAGCTCAGACAGGACACAAATATTCTTGCTCATCAGTCTCATCATACAAAAATATTTTCCTAACCGGGATTCGAACTCGAACCCAATACTGTGAGGTTCAGGCAGGATACTAGGCTAAACCAGTCATCAAAGTTCTAGTTACGGATACCTATGAACAAGGGGTACAAAATTTAAATGGGAACAAATATAATGACCACCAGAAAATACTTTGATACCCTCAAGCTTTCTTACCAAAAAAATGTACTGAACACCAAAAAAAGAATTCTACCATTACAATGGTACTACCTCTTTTAGTAACGACTGCACAATTAAATTGTATTCAAAGATCAAATTTAGTAAATGATTACCAAATTTAGTAACTGAGCACCTAATCTTAGCGAAGAAATTATTACAATATGTCTACCTAAATAAGTCACTATGATTGCCATAAAATGTATGCATATTACCAAATAAAGTAGTACTTGCCGCTCAACTCCGTCGCCCCGCCCGCGCCGCGAATTTAGGGAATATGAAGAGGTATCAGGTTGGTTAACATTTTCTAGTAACTTAAATGATTCCTTGTTTATAGCGATCGAAAGGTAAAAATTGCTACCAAAACCCGAATCAGCGTACCCCACTTCCACGTGGTCTTGTCTGTCTTACCCCTAGAGTGTATATAAAAGCCCGCGGAGACAGAAGCTTGCGAAGGAGGTCCTGAGCTGAGCGGGTGCACGAGGCCGAGCGGAGCGTAGGTCGAGTGCGCACGTGAAACGAAGGGCCGACGAAGCAAGTTTCTGGCGGGAGCCCGGGCGGAGGGCGGGAGACTGAGTTAGTTTTGGGTTAGCAATGATTAGTTGGGAGACATTTTCTTTAATAGGATAGTAAGATGTTATAATTTGGTTATCAATTAACATAAAAATGGTGATTAAATCTTGGCCCTCATTAACTATTTTTGGGTTAGCAATGATTAGTTGGGACACATTTTCTTTAATAGGATAGTAAGATGTTATAATTTGGTTTTCATTTAACATAAAAATGGTGGTAACATTTTGGTGATCATTTACTATTTATGTGTTAGCAATGATTAATTAGGAGACATTTTCTTTAAATAGGATAGTAAGATGTTATTATTTAGGTTATCATTTCACATTAAAATGGTGAAAAAAATTAGGTGCTCAGTTACTGTTTTTGGTCGTCAAAAGTATTTTTTTTGTGTTCATATTTTACTATATCTGGTGGTCCGTTAAACATATGCCAATTTAAATAGAGCAGACCCGCGCCTACACCTTATGAAATAAGTTTCTTGTACTATGTACCTACATATTTAAACGAGTGAAACTGGGCATTATAATTCTGAATACTTAAGTAGGTAATATTGTGAAGTGAATATTAAAGTAGGTCCGTTTGTCGTCCATTTTTCTTGTGGTGCTATTGTGTATTACATTACTTTTATTCTCGAATAGTTTTCGGTGGCGCAACTTTCCAATTACATAAATGTACGAAAGAAAGAATTTTCTTTCAGGTTGAATTTTATCAGAGTCAGAATCAAACATATGCTTATTCGTAACACAACACAAGACAACACAAAGACAAACGAAAATGTAAATCTGTCAGCGCTTAAAAGGTATGTCGCTGGAGGCTGTAAATTGTGACTATTCAAACAGCTCTATATAATGTATAGCAAGCATGCCGTTTCACTGAGTGGGTTCCTGCGGTATGTTTCGTGTATTTTTGTTACGTCACAGAATAAATAATAGTAATAAGTACAGAAGGTTCTCTGTTAACAAATCCCCTATTTAGGCATACCGAACGAGCCTAAACGTGCGTGCCGTAGCAGCGCTAACATGCCCCTTTATTTTTTGTTAGCCACCGTCCAGGGAGATATCAATCGCCCGACCCGCGCCGCGCCCGACCCGCGGCCGCGCTGCCCGAGTTGTAACTTAGCGCCGCGGGCCCGCGTTCGGACCGCGTTCGATGTGTTTGAAGTGTAGGTAGTTTCAATGTTTTGCAACTTGCGCGGGCCCGCGCCCGACCCGCAATCGCGACCGGTGTGTGGAGGCCCTATAAGTTAGACATTATAGTGTCCCTTTCGCTGGATCTCAGTCAAACGGTGGGCCTAAAATATTCAATCTAAACTCATCATTTATAAATAACACTTTGATGTAGGTATTGCTTATATTACCTTACTCGCGTGCGTAAGTAATTTCCCAATAATTTTCATACGCCACAAGTATTGTGATTGTGACATACCAATGCCGGCTGTACACATTGGGCCAACGTTGGCGCGTGAGCAGAAGGCAGCTATGCGTTAGAGGGAGAGAGCTATAATTCGATCTCTTTCGTTTACATGGCTGCCTTCTGCTCACGCGCCAACGTTGGCCCAATGTGTACAGCCGGCATAATGCTGCCGGTATTTCGTTTCCGGGCGATATAATACAAAATTGTATCAGCTATTTATAAACGGTTTGCGTAAAATTCAATTCTAGGCGCGCCGGAAGATTCAGGCGGAGCCGTTATTTGCATTATAACGAAGTTGGGAGTTTGTAAGTCGGCTTTTAAAAATTACTTACCAACACAGCGTATTTGAAACTCATCCATGTGAGAAGGCCTGTGTCCAGCAGTGGGACCTGACCTTTATATGTATACTAGCTTTTGCCCGCGGCTTCGCCCGCGTAGTAAGTGTAATTTTGCAATAACTGTTGAATTGTTACGCCGGCAACGGCCTACTTACTGACTTACTTCCCTTATGAATGCCAAAACCCGTTATGGTAAATTATTTTTTATTTCCTATTATTTTTATTCCCGTGTGGTGTCGGGTTAGAATTTCACCATCCCCTTTCTTCCCGTGGGTGTTGTAAAAGTCGACTAAGGGAGCAGGGTTAAAGAGTGTTGTGGGCGATGGGCTAACAACTTATCACTGCAATATATCCACATTTATGCTAAAAGTGGCGCTGTAACATAAGTTTCATGTGCTCTGCCTACCCCTTTTGGGAATAAAGGCGTGAATTTTACTAACTAAAGTACTTTTTTTGTATCTTAATAAGTAATCTTCCTATAAAATTCAAGTCTCTAGTTCAAAAAATAATGTTTCACTTTGGACCCCTATTTAACCCCCTTAGGGAAAGAATTTTCAAAAATCCCGTCTTATCTCTTGCCTACCTTATAAAAGGAAGTTATGGTGTAAATTTCAAGTTTCTAGTCCCAGTAGTTTCGGATACAATCTTTGCACCCCTAGTTATTAACCCCCTTAGGGGTGGAATTTTCTAAAACGCTGACAGTTCTTTTTTGTATTCTAACAAGTAATTTATTTAACCCTATTTAACCCCTTAGGGGTAGAATTTTCTTAAACGCCTAAAGTACTTTTTTTGTATCTTAATAAGTAATCTTCCTACAAAGTTTCAAGTCTGTAATTCAAAAAATAATGTTTCACTCATACAAACTTTGCACCCCTATTTAACCCCCTTAGGCATGGAATTTTCAGAAATCCCGTCTTATCCCTTGCCTGCGTCATAAAAGGAAGTTCTGGTGTAAATTTCAAGTTTCTAGTCCCAGTAGTTTCGGATACAAACTTTGCACCCCTATTTAACCCCCTTAAGGGTGGAATTTTCTAAAACGCTGACAGTTCTTTTTTGTATTTTATTACCTACAAATTTTCTAGTTTCTAGTTAAAAAAATAATGTTTTCCCCATACAAACTTTGGAACCCCATTTCACCCCCTTAGGGGATAAATTTTAAAAAACCCTTTCTTAGTGCTCCCTTACCTTATAAGGAACCTACGTGCCAAATTTAGAATCTCTAGAACCAGCGGTTTGGGCTGTGCGTTGATGTGTCAACTTTGCACCCCTATTTAACCCACTTAAGGGTAGAATTTTCAAAAACGCTGAAAGTACTTTTTTTGTATCTTAATAAGTAATCTTCCTACAAAGTTTCAAGTCTCTAGTTCAACAAATGATGTTTCCCTCATACAAACTTTGGACCCCCATAGCACCCCCTTAGGGGTTGAATTTTGAAAAATCCTTTCTTAGTGCTCTCCTAGGCCTTATAAGGAACCTACGTGTCAAATTTGGAATCTCTAGAACCAGCGGTTTGGGCTGTGCGTTGATATGTCAGTCAGTCAGTCAGTCAGTTTCTTCTGTTATATATTTAGATAGGCTGATGATGATGACCATGATGATGATGATGATGATGATGATGATGATGATGATTATGATGATGATGATGATGATGATGATGATGAATGGCGATAAATACGCTTTTTTTAGATACCTAGTTGGCAGATAACATCCAGTTGAGTTAAGGCGCCGTAGGTTCAGCGAAAGCGAACAGAGTTTTTGAAACAATATAATGCATCTGTTTATAATAATATGGTTTCAAAAACATACCAATAGTAATGTTGAGGCTTTTCTGCAGCGAGATCAGTGATTCGAAACATGATTAAGCAATTTTCGCTGGATAGAAAAAAATCACAAACATAGGTCTAAAATACACTTAAAATATTCGTAACAATTTATGCACAAAAGCTAAAAATATTAAAATTGCTTCTAAAAATCGGCAAAATTATGTTTGAGAGAACTCAGTGATTACTTGTTTATTTATTTAAACGCCCAAAAAATTTCAATGAAAAAACATGATAATGCACTTCCGAGCACGCACTTCCATCTCGCTCACGCGTATGCTCAGTGAGAGGGAGAGAAGACCATGAACATACGGCGCCTTAAGGCTGGCCGCAGACGCACGGTTTCCTGATTAGGTTACCGTATGACAGACAGAGACATTTCCATATGACAGAGACTGGAACACTTTTTAACGTCATTTCATTCGGAAACCTAACGAAAATTCCGTGCGTGTGCGGCCAGCCTTAAAGTTCTTCTCTTTCCGAATAAGGCTGGCCGCACATACACGGTTTCCTGATAAGGTTTCCGAATACGGAATTCAGATTCGGAAACCTGAAAGAGAAGCGCACACGTTCGTTTTTTAGTATTAGGTTTTTTTTCTGCCAGTTCTAGAGCGACGGTTCTTGAAAGAGCACGTATAGGCATGGACGATGAGTTATTGTTACCTATTGCTTATAAAGGCCTTTACTCGTAACGACCTCGGCCTCGGTCCACTCATTTGATTAAGTAAATAAAAAAAAAAGGAAAAATATATAGATAATAATTAATTTAATTTTGAAAATGTAACTCCTAACTTGTAACTCTTTTAGAAAATGAGAAGGAATAAAAGGCTTTTTTATTTTTATTTTATTATTTTTATTTATTGCTTTTAATTGCGCTCTTACTGTCTTTTATGTCTCTATTGTGGTAGGGATTACAGTCTATCACAAAAACGACGAAATTATACGTCCACTTCGTACGGCGCTCAGGCATTTCTGACTTAAAATTTCCGTTCGTGTGCGGCTAGTGAAACAAAATGTATGCAGGGACTGCGTTCGGGGTGACGTCATTCGGTTTTTTCCCGTTCTTACTACCCGACCGCACGGCTGTGGCACGGAACGAACGTCGGGTTTTTTTTCCGTTTCGGAAATTTTAAGAACGTGTGCGCCTTCATCTAACATTACTATGAAAAATGCGCATTCAGGTTTCCGAATCTGAATTCCGTATTCGGAAACCTTATCAGGAAACCGTGTATGTGTGGCCCGCCTTAGGCTGGCCACACACGCACGGAATTTTCGTTCGGTTTCCGAACGGAATGACGTCAAAGACAGAGACATTTCCATATGACAGACAGAGACAGGAACACTTTTTGACGTCATTCCGTTCGGAAACCGAACGAAAATTCCGTGCGTGTGTGGCCAGCCTAAGGCTTCGGTCGGAGGGTCTTCAATTGAAAATTAAGTCAACAAAGAACCAATTTCAGCTTAATGTTATTAAAACAGAATGAGTAAGTAAATGTAAATAGACCTCAACCACATTATAATTAAAATATCAAATTATGTACCTAGCAGAAATTATGAATAAAATTCGTATCATCAAAGCCAAATATTAATAGACTTAGGGGTCATCAAGTTTCAAATTTGAATGCGAAATGTGTCCCAGATTGGTACATAAAATAGCGTATTTATTCCTGGAATATCTACAGCTTAAATATGCGTATTTCATAGTAAGTACAAATCGTATATCTTAAGGCGCCGTAGGTTCATGGTCTTCTCTCCCTCTCACTGAGCATAAGCGTGAGCGAGATGGAAGTGCGAGCTCGGAAGCGCGGATATCATGTTTATTAATTTTAATTTTTTGGCCGTTTAAATAAATAAAAATGTAAACACTGATTTCTCTCAAACATGATATTGCCGATTTTTAGAAGCAATTTTAATACTTATAGCTTTTGTGCATAATTTGTTACGAATATTTTAAGTGTATTTTTGTGTGTTTTAGACCTATGTTCGTGATTTTTTTCTATCGAACGAAATTTGCTTAATCATGTTTCGAAGCACTGATTTCCCTGCAGAAAAGCCTCAGGATTGCTATTCGTATTTTTTGGAAACCATATTATTATAAACATACGAACTATATTGTTTTAAAAACTCTGTTCGCTTAACTTCGCTGAACCTACGGCGCCGTAAGGACAACAACTTCAAGTTGTGTAATGGGGTTTTACGCAGCCTCGTGGCGGTTACGGGCCAGTAATGTCGCATTTAGTCGGCAAGTACTATCCCTGCGTCCATTGCTGCGGCTTAGGCTCGGAGTTGTAACTTTATTAAAGACCAGCGTGCAAATGCTGCTAACACTTTATAGCGCCAGACGGCTTAAACCGTCATTGCCTACAAATCAACGCTCAAGGATTCGCAAGCCTGGCTTTATGTTTATGAATAACGACATTATGACATTCATGAACATTCGCATTTGCATTTTCTGAAAGTTACAGCACCTGGTGTTTCACTGGTTTTTTTAACTTGAGTAAGTACCTATTTAAATAATAAAATTGAATGAATAGTGCCTACTTACTTATTTGTTTACAAACATAATTTTAAGTCTGGCGAGCAGCCTAGCGTTAACCAACATTCAGTTAATTAAGAACTTCTAAGTGCTTCCAAGTTATGATTCATTCGTAATTGTGGTTAGTTACTGGTGTTTGTTTTTCTTTGGACATCTACATCTCTAAATAATAGCCTATTTTATGCGATATTAGAAGAGGTTGCGGCAGCCTAGTGGTTCAGGTATGCGGCTGTCAAGCCGCGGTCGTGGGTTCGAATCCCGGGTCGTGCGAATGAGTTTTTCGGAACTTATGTACGGATTATTTACCGTTAGCTTTACGGTGAAGAAAAACATCGTGAGGAAATCGGTCGAATCCCAGTAATTTCTAGTTTTCCCTCTGGGTTCGAAGGTGCCTATATCAAATCTTGTGTGGAACTAGTGCCTATATCAAATCTTGGGATTAGATGTCAAAGCGGACATCGGGCTATCTTAGGGCACAACCGGGAATAACGCTAGGAGGATGATGATGTCGATATTAAAAGAGTCATACCACTTCGTACTTGAAACAACCGTTCACATAATACGAGTAGAGGTTAATTCACAAACAGTCTTAAAAATTTCGAGAATGCCGTTCAACTAAATTTAGATTAGTACCTACATTTTACAACACAATACTCAACACCAACTTAACACCCACCTCCGTCCCACGGCTTGATTGAATACTCGTTCAAAATCTTAATTGAATGTGCCTAACTCAGTATAGTTTCGTGCTTCGCATTCCTGCAAATATTTTAGGTCATTTACGACCGCATTTTAGCGGTCAGCAATGTAATAACACTAATAACTCCATTAGGTTCGCTCGCAGCGTCTTTTAATAGAGTTAGGCTCGCTAAGCTTTGACGGCTCTGCTGATGCAGTTATTGGGTTTTAAGTTCAGAGCTTCGCAATATCACGAATATCACGATTGTATGAGTTATTGGTTATGTTACAACTTTCGTAAAATCGCGTTTCATGGGCCCGATTCCATATCATGTCATAGAGAGATATGCCTACTTTTATGTCTTTGTTTTTCGAGATCAGTTCCTATGTAAAACAAAAATCGTCTTTTCAGTGGGCAATAGTTAAGGACTTGTGTTTATATATAATATGTTTTTATCGCAAAGAATTATTGAAGAGGCGACGCCGTTTATGCGGATTCAGAGTTCAACCAAAAATTAGGCTTTAAAGCCCTTAACTTTGGCAATGTCCACCGAAAAGACGCGAACCTAAATCTGACAATGACCCAAAAAAGAAAAATTGCTTGTCTCAATTAGCACCTAATTGAGTCGACAACTGTATATCAATACTTCTATACCACCAATCGATCTAATATTGACATTTTAATTATGAGTACTGGCCAATCTTGAACATTTAACGCTGGTTTTATATAAAGAGAAAGGTACCTTATGGGTCCGACCACCAATTTAGACTTATTTGGTCTTTTCAAATGTATGATGCTGAATAAAAAAAAAATGTTAATCACTAGGGTTTAAAAAAGTTTTATTATATTATGCGATAGAAACTCTAGGTCGCAAATGAGATGTTTGACTTGATATTTGATTTATCGCATTTTTATAAAGTGTGGACTTTCCAGCAGTGGACGTCTTCCGGCTGATATGATGATTATGATGATCATATTTATAAAACCGGGACTTAGTGTACCTATAAGAACGATTTTTAAAAATATTTCCTATCGCTACATATTTTGCCAATGACATTCAAGCTTGAAGGCATCATTCAATGGCTACATCAAAAATAGTTTACTAATCTAGACGCACTTCACGTCCCATTTATGGTCACGTAACTCCCGCCCGGCGGCCCGTAATGAAATACTCCATTACACTGCCGGTAACGTCAGGGGCTTAACGCGACACTGAGGGAAAAGTGCGTTTTTAGAGCACTTTCCAAGCGGCACTTGCCGGCCAAGGGCGGTAGCACCTTGACCAGCCTTTATTTTCTTTAAGCTATACTTTATGTCTTCTTGTCGTGTAACCTTTAGAGTAGCAATTTAAATATATTTCTTATAACAAAATATCGAGTTTGTGATTGAGAAGGCGTTGCTTTGTGGGGGTGAGGGGGTATTCTTTGGCACTTGGTACACAGTCGATTACAAAAAATATTTCATCGGTGTATACAATTAACTTTCTGGGTATTCGTATGAGCATTTTATCCCGCGGGTTGAGCCACACGGGCAGCTAATAGCCAGATGCGCGGATCCGGATATTTCCATACAAGTCAGATTCTGATTGCAAATCCTATAGCTAATATATACTAAACTAGCTTCCGCCCGCGACTTCGTCTGCGTGGACCCGGGATAAAACTATCGTATATTTGAAACCAGACCCCGTATCACGGTCGGCCTTATCACGCGATAAGTGACAAGATAGGAGCGTCGTCTCGTTCTATCGAACGGTGTCAGCCAGTGACGGACGCTCTATCCTGTCACTTATCGTGTGATAAGTCCGACCATGATACGGGGTCAGGCTATCCTTACTATCCTTACTAATATTATAAATGCGAAAGTGTGTGTGTGTGTGTGTGTTTGTTTGTCCTTCTTTCACGTCGCAACGGAGCGTCGTATTGATGTGTTTTTTTGTATGGAGTTTAGAAGCTGGAGAGTGACATAGGCTACTTTTTCCAGCGGGAAAACATCTAATTCCCACGGGAAAATTCAGTATGTTACATTTTTCTATAACCACGCGGGCGAAGCCGCGGGCATCAGCTAGTACACTATAAACATGCAAAATTTCATTAAAATCGGCCGTTTGAGCGTGGTTGAGTAACAAACATCCAAACGTCTAAACATCCAATCATCCAAATATCTAAACATCCAAACTTTGGCATTTCTAGGGTTCCGTAGTCAACAAGGAACCCTTATAGTTTCGCCATGTCCGTCTGTCTGTCACTCCGTCTTCGGCTTAGCTCAATAACCATTTCTACTAGAAAACTATATAAATATAAATCAATCACGCCGACAAAACAGTACAATAAAATCATGAAAAAAAATGGATGGGATGTAATTTTTTTTCTCGTTAAACCACGGTGTGGGGTATCGTTGGATAGCTCGTTCAAAAATATTATGGGTTTCCTAAAACGAATCATGTCGCCCCTGCCGGCTAAATGGCTACTACTGGGGATGTGAAAAAAAAATTCGTGGTAGTAGTACATATAATGAATTTAAAAGGAAAACTATCACGGACAAGTAGGCACAAGTAGTTACCGAGTAATAGTCGACCAACTTAATGTGTACTTGGAAAGGCCGATTTTCGTACAAATTCGGCCGACGCAACCGCACCGCACGTCGATGTAACTAAGACAGGAAGGCAACTACGGAACCCTACACATGCGTGTGGCCCGACACGCACTTGGCCGGTTTTTAATATTGTAGAATTACTTAGTTGGATAATATAAAGAGGAAAAGTCTATGAGGTTGTATGATTTTATCTAGAAGGTCTCTGGACCTGGGTACTCATCCGATATCACAATAACTCTTTCATCAGTATAAAATCAGTTGACTATTTAATAAAGAGATGATGTTTGTGACTCTGCAAGTTTGTATTTTACGGGTAATCTCTAGAACTTGTCCGATTTCAATCTCCGGGTGAAATAAATTCATTTACCTTTATTTCTCCAACACGGCCGTGCCATGGTCGCGGATGACTGTCGTCCCAGCATCTTGCAGCTTTTGTAGGGTAGTGAAATATTGTGCACCCATATCTCCGTTGACAACTTGTTGGGTCGACACCGACAGTCACCTGCGACCAGCCGACCATGACCGGTGCAACCCGTGTCAAAACGTGAGAAATAAAGGTGAATAAATAACGCGTTAGGCCCGTGTAAAATAATAATATAAATATGTGTATGAGTTCAGTGTTAAATTCCTTTTGTTAGACTTGTAAGTAATATTATTTTTCTCACACATGCAATGAAATATTGACGTTGTGTTCTTCATAATGGGCTTCGGAGTGTCACGTTTCGGGCGCAGCAAGACGAGGGACCCGTAATGGCATTTCATACAAAATTGGAGGCCTAGGCTTGCAAGATGGTCTTTTTTTATTTCTATTTCACAATTTGTGGCACAGGATCACGGCGTTCGGCCATGAAAATTGAAGTTTGATTTCTTGGAGTTTTTTATTTATTTCATTGCATGTTTGAGAAAAGCACTGTATATGTACAGGTATGCCTCGGCGTGAAAAGGGGTTGCCAGCCTCATAACTATCCGACCTCGCTACGCTCGGCCGTCTATATGTACTCGGCCGGCAACCCCTTACTTCCCGGCCTCTGTAGTAATGTACTATTGTGTGACAGGTGCAACGCCACAGGATGTCTGCCGGTACTACCACGCCGCCTTCCGTGAGGCGGCCGATCCTCAACTTCGGACGAAGCCTGAACACATCGTCAGACGAAAGCGGCTCTGCAAACACTGGTACATACATCATATAATACTCTTGGCTTTAAGTATGTAACTCTCTAGGCACGCCCAGACAGTTTGGGTTTGACCAACTAATCCTCTGTATTCTCCGAGGTCATCTCGACTGTCCCGGTCTAGTCAATCAGGCTTGTCGCCTTTTTATTCCCGATGGCACAGAATGGATAATATCTAGTATCTACAAGTCCGATGGTCATAGGTACTCGGTTTCGAGTGGAACGGCTGCGGGTCTTTAAGGCGGTGCATTGGAAATTATCGCGTGCTTTGAAACGCCGTTCTGACTAGATTAAGAAACAGTAAGGTCTGATTTTCAGATATATGATTCTTGACTATATGATTGTTCATCTGATTTTATCGATACATGATTGCTTAAAATTTCCTTGATAGAAAAAAAATCCAAACTTGGGTCTGTATTTTCCTTTTTTTACTCAGGATACTCTAACGATACATTATTTTACGACACAGTCAACTTAATTCTATAGTAGGTATTTTATCTCATCTAAAATCTCACTTATGAAATTTAAATAAAACTTCAGTAAGTTAGGCATTTATCGTTTGTCCAAAAAAGCCATTCCCGAAGAGTGTTACATCTCTTTTCCTCGTGCGCGGAAGGCATCAGCGTGTCTCTGTCTAGGGGGCGTGTTCGACTCAAATCAAGGCATCCCCTTAACGTGCCAGAGCTCCCGAGGATGCGTTGTGTTGAGAGCGAAGGAATTTGTTCCTTGAGCTGTCAACACGGCGAATCCTCAAACATATCAAGGGTCGGCAATGCCCATGTCACTCCTTTGGAGTTGCATGCGTCTATAGGCTGCGGTGTCCGCTTACGATCAGGCGGGCCGTACGCTTGTATGACACCATCGTTGTATAGTGCCTCTTGCTCTTCCATTTCCGCGTCGCTACTGGCCTGTTCGGCAGTCTCTACATGACTTTTTTTTTCACTAAACAATGGGATACAAAACTTAATCTTTTACATTTTCCTGAAAAACTGTTTTAAAAGTTTGCCTGCAGGTACGAGTCTCTATACAAACTTTCTCTTATCTATAAAATCTTAAAAAGCTCGACACAGTGCGGCTCTCCTGGGCTGTTAGCTGTTATTCGCTACGCGCTATAGGGGCTCACCCCGTCGATCAACCGTCACGAAACTAGACCTCTACCTACGCTTAGATATTACGCATTGAGATGTCAAGATATATTTGTGGGTGAGCGTTGAGGTGAGCTTAAAACAAGTTACAGAATAGGGGGGCTGTAATGTTTGCGGTGGCTGGACGCTGGTTGAAAGTGTGTGAGATTGTAACATACCTTTAAGTATTACTATAATGCCTCATGCATAGACATTATGCATACTTACAGACGTATAGTATGAGTTATTTAAAAATGTAATGACTTTGGATATTTCCTATAATGTTGCATTGCCTAACGGGTAAGGCCTAGTTCACTGTTTTCATCTTGCTACGATCTTGACAAAACCTCTCGATACCATCGATTACTTTCATGACATCCTTCATCATATGCTCGTTAGTTTAGGCCCTAAACTTTAGTGTACTCTTGATCAGGTCAAGAGTACCCTAAACCGACGAGCATTTTTTTAAATTATTTGTCCGATTTTGTCGAAGAAAGTTCTCCGAAGCCTTTTTCCTTCTAACCATCCAGTTTACACTTGGACTGGTATGGTACATTTACTTACTTATATCTTACTAACAGCCCGGCCCGGCTTCGCACGGATTACCCGTTTTCCCATTTTCCCGCGGTAAAAAGTAGCCTATGTTCATCAGGAATAATGTCGGCTTCTAAAGGTACCTAAAATAATTTTTGAAATCGGTCCAGTAGTTTCGGAGCCTATTCAATACAAACACACAAGCAAACAATCAAATCTTTCCTCTTTATAATATTAGTGTAGATTAGTGTAGATGTCCGATGTGGGATGTGGGTGTTGCGACCGACCTTTATTGCAATAATTTTATAGCGAATGAAGAACTGGCGTCTACTCCACTGACAAGAGCCAAGTTCTTAAGGCGCCGTAGGTTTAGCGAAGTTAAGCGAACAGAGTTTTTGAAACAATATAATGCGTCTGTTTACAATAATATGGTTCCAAAAAATACGAATAGTAGTCTTGAGGCTTTTCTGCAGGGAAATCAGTGCTTCGAAACATGATTAAGCAAATTTCGCTCGATAGAAAAAAATCACGAACATAGGTCTAAAACACACAAAAATACACTTAAAATATTCGTAACAAATTATGCACAAAAGCTATAAATATTAAAATTGCTTCTAAAAATCGGCAATATCATGTTTGAGGGAAATCAGTGCTTACATTTTTATTTATTTAAACGGCACAAAAAATTAAAATGAAAAAACATGATATCCGCGCACTTTCGAGCACGCACTTCCATCTCGCTCACGCTTATGCTCAGTGAGATGGAGAGAAGACCATGAACCTACGGCGCCTTAAATGATGATTATGATGATGACTTACTTTAGGTGCAGGTAACGCCGCCGGCTCGACGGCTAAGGACTACGTGGAGAGCTTGCACCAAAACTCCCGCGCAACGCTCTTGTATGGCAAGAACAATGTCCGCGTGCAACCGGTAAGAGATCGCTTCTTAGCGATAAGACCGCCTGTTATTTTTCTCTACTTTAAGCTTTATGTACCGTGTTGTTACGACGATGACGTTTCGTATATACGCCGTTATATGTAGGTAGTACAACATAATTTAATTAAACGCACCGCGCATCGTTATACGTATTTAAATTGTAGGTACAGCATTTTGCTGACATGACGTAAGCAGTAATCCCATTGCAAAAGATGAACTGCTTCATGAAACTTAATCATACATGAATATGTAGGTATTATTTTTAATACTCAATCCTGTACATATCATTCAAAACGGATGATCCTTTCGATAAAAAACATAGGAAACTAAAAAAGGTATTTATAATTTTGAATGTTCAGTTACGTGGTACGTCAACAACCCTCTATGATTGTCTATTGCAAAAAATACAGCTAACCTCATCACTTAGGCAGCGGACCTTCTGTACCTTTAGGTAGACGTACCAGTGGTGGAGCGCCCATACAAGCCGAGTCCCACCGTTTTGCCTAAAATTTATCTTTAGGCTTTATAGTAAACTTATATGTATACTTTAAACTCGTTCATAACTTTTTCTGTTCCTGGTTGCACATCGAACATTTTCAAGCGCCGCCACTGGTAGGTACTGTTAAAGGTCCGGTGTAGGATCGTCCTAACGTGCTCTCCGCTGTTAGGCGGTACGTACGAGTATGTTGAGAAGCCTCCGAGTGAAAATAAACTGCAGCGTTTATACTGTAACATAGCACCATTTATTCCAATGATAAACCTACCAGTTACACTGTCCGATAACTTAGGTAAATTATGATTAAAGATGGAACGACACTCGCTACAAACATTACTACAGAAGAGGTTACAGTTCAACGACAAGGTTGAGCGGAAACAGGACAGACAAGATATCTTGACATGCAGCTGTCACAGTCATCCATTGCGTTATGTTACATGCTTAATATATTTAACAGGTACTATTAATTATTCCGTGTGAACGCAGAAAGACGTAGCAGAGCCCATGCCAGGCTACCTGAGCCTGCATCAGACGGCAGCAGGTCTGATCATCAAGTGGACGCCCAACCAGCTCATGAACGGGTACGCGGAGACTGAGGGCGTGGACAAGAGGTAAACTAATATAAGGCAATATCAAGTGTTTTATTTAGTGTTTTTGACGACCGCTTTAGCCTAGTTGGTAGTGAGCCTGCCTACGAAGCAAGAGGTCCTGGGTTCGAATCCCGGTAAGGGCATTTATTTGTGTGATGAGCACGAATATTTGTTCCTGAGTCATGGATGTTTCCTATGTATTTAAGTATTTATTTATCTATATAAGTATGTTTATCGTCGTCTAGTACCCATAGTACAAGCTTTGCTTAGTTTGGGACTAGGTCGATTTGTGTAAGATTGTCCACTAATATTTATTTATTTAATATTTATTTATTACGAAGAAGCTCATCACGGGATGTATTTATTACGAGACAATTTTATCACGGAAGGTATGCAAGTAGGTATTCGTAATAACTTTATCGGGAAAAATATTTATTACGAAAAACAAATCTCTTTAAAAGTAAAAAAACTGTAAGTACTAACCGACAAGTCATTCCAACCAAATACGAATTTCCTAATCCGTTTTCCAATTCTCACGCAGCGTAGCCTTTTCATATTCTAAAGCCACTTATTAACACTCCAATGAAATTGAAGTGTGAAGCTTGTAATTACTAAAAGTTCCCATTCACGGGCGACTGGACGCTGCAATTGTATACTTTAATCAAAGGCCCAACTTATAGTGGCTTCGTTCTTTGTGGGAACATAAAAGTGCTCCTTTTACTTAGTTACTTTGCAACTTGTTTGCTGTTATTAAAGAGTTATATAATATATGTACTTAGTTGTTTCAAACGCGAGCAGAGATTTAGCGGAGTTTAAATCTAGAGTTTTACTTTGTTATTAATTCGAGTTGTGTTGCTTTGCTTTATTGTTTGCAAAGTTTGAGCTTCGTGTGCGTGCTCGAGCACTTTGAGATGTACATTTCAATGTTATTTAAGATTTGTAACGTGTAAGTAGCATTAAATTAGCTAGTTGAATGTACCGCTAGCTAATTTGTATAGTAAAGTGTAAAAACATGGGTGAATATAATTTACTCATAAGTATGTCCCATCGCTCTTAAGTCAGCGGTAAGGCTTCGGTACATATTTCATCTGTAATCGCTAACTGCTGAGCATGAGTCTCTCCACTTATGAGAGTACATATTTATGAGAGGATCACAAATCGTTACATATTTTTGCACTTGACTGTACATATAACTTTATTGTAAACAATATTAAGAGATGGTTTTGGGTTCGAAAACCAACACATATCGTACACGTATATATCCACTTCTGCTATAAGACTGAAGCTAGAAACAGCTAGCAATATATAGTTATGTAAGTGGTACGTGTTGAATACACCCTTACTCCCGTAATAAGATCTCTTTGTACCGACCGTGGTTCCAATTTAATGCACGTGGCGTAAACCTAAAACCAAATGGGAACAAGGTTACGTAGTCTCTGCCTACTGTACGAGAAGCCTGTAGTTTTGAGGCGTGATTCTTGTGTTCTAGTTTAGGACAATTATTTATTTATTTATTTATTTAAATCAGGCAACAAGACCCATATTACAAATACCTTAAAGACTAACATACATATCAATATAAACTTATTAATAACTACAAAACACAAAATTACTGCGATGTGTTGCGCAATTTCGTGGTGTCAGGTAACCGACCGCGAAAACGTCGGAACTTGACTCCCTTCGGCCAAAATTCTTCCTTAGTGAAGGTCGACAGATGGTCTGTTGGAACTCTGACCACATAGGAATTATGACCACTGTAACCATTGTGAACCACTGTAGCCCAGCGGTAAAGCGACTTGCAGTGGATCGAACCTCGGCTCGTACTACCATCAGGTTTAAAAAAAATCTTATGTACTAAATATGATTTGATATTTACTTAACAGTGGCTTTTTAGAAAACATTGTGAGGAAACCAGTCTAACCCCACTAAGTTTGGAAGAGTCTGGGTTGGAAGCCTGGGAAGCTCTGATGGCATTCGCTTTCGTAAAAACTAGGTCTTATTCCTACGCCAATTCTTGGGATTATAGGTGCCAAAGCGAACCCCGGGCTCCTTCAGGGCACAACCGGGAATAACGTAGAAGGATGATGATGATATTTGAAACAGGCCATTCAATAATCCAGCAACTAGCCTACCAAGCTACGCGATCCAACTAGCTGATGCCACGGCATTGTAGAACCTTTAATTCAGGGTAACATGGCAATCGAAACCCATCCTGCAGAGACAAGTGCACAGTAGTAGGTATAGTAGCTATCATAATGCGTATCCGTTTCAATCACCAGACTAGAGCTTCATTTACCCTTGGTAGGGTTGGCTCTATGGCTTTCCGTCGAACATACCTATTTAACTCCCGAGCGTGAATCAGCTATTTGTTCGGTTTGCTTGTTTCCGTAAATCAGCGCTATCTTTGTGTAGTACTACTTACTTATATAAAAAATACCATACCATACCATACCATATAGTGTAGTGTAGTAATATTATATAGTCTCAGCAACTTATAGCAGTTTCGGGGTCCGGGTGACATGCAAACTAAAAATGGTGCTGGTTTCCGAAAATAAATTGTCGTGCAATAAATAAGACAGCACGAGTACAGTACGCGCCACATGAGTTTGCGTCTGAGGTTAGCTACTAGTAGCGTCACAAAGGTGTCAGAGGACTTGGACGGGAGGCGACTTGAAGCTAACTTCACAGACGCAAACTCGTGGCGCGTATTGTAGAAAGAAGTAGATGATATCCGTGAGCTCTTTAAACATTCTTCGGGTATACTCCTCTCTCGCTTCTTCTTACATTATTCTATGCTAAAATCAACGTCATCCACTAAATCCGAAGACTCTCCTAAGAGCGGCTACACACGGCGACATTTTGCAGCGCTAACAAACGCGATACCTACAGTATACATGGTATAACAACACCGGTACTCTCTTCTGAGACTCGCGAACCACGTGACTGACACAAGCCTACGTCATCAAACGGCATTTAACAGCATGATGACGTAGGCTTGTGTCAGTCACGTGGTTCGCGAGTCTCGGAAGAGAGTACCTGTGTTGTTATACCATGTACAGTATAAGAGCTGGTTCCCACTATGTCGGATGTCGGTCCGGATTTTAATCGGTCGTTCCAGTGGCAGATCATTTTATATGAAGCTATTCACACTTGTCGGACACCAATTTGTATGAGGCGCCGACATCCGATAAAAAAATCGGGCCCGACAGCCGACAAGTGGGAACGGCGGGTAACGATACAGCACGGGTGTCACAAGACGGCGCGCGAGCTCTCTCGATTTTGCGATTCTGATGGTGACTTTGACAGGTGATCTATGGCTAGTGTGGCGCGCAAGTCGCTCGTTAATGAAACGCGCATTTGCAGTGCTGCACAAAGTCGCCATGTGTAACCGCCCTAAGAGCTCACGTAGCTTGCCTGTTGTGTAGTATCCGCTGTCACCTAGTGCATGCCTCCGCCTGCCCCCACACGTCCTGTGTTATGTGCAGCGCGGCGCCCTGCACCGTGTATAGACGTCGCTGCTCTGGCGCCTTGTGTATAGACTGGTATGTTTTTGTTTTTTAACCGGCCACACTGGAGCTGGGCGCTAAGTACGGCCCGGCCACGACTTTGCGCGAATGGCGGCGCGGCAAGCGTTTTATCGGTTCATTGCGCGGTCGAGACGCGCAGCGCACTGTGGATAGTTGGGATCACACGCAATGCATTAGTAAAACCGCTGCCGCTGCCGCCGCCGCGCGTGTCCGTGGCCCGGCCGTAAGTGACGCGTCCTAAGCGTAAATCTTTTAAGAGGAAACACAAGGGCCGTTGTCCCACAGAAACGTAGTCCCCTGTTTTTTTCCTGGATAGTGGCAGTAGAGCAATATTTTTTTTTTCCTAAATCTATGGCTACTATTGACATGTTCCTATGTTTACCTTTTTTTCATAAATTTATTCTTAAAAGAGATATTTTCCTTCAAAAACCTAAAAAAAATGCCAGATTTGCCGCTGTGTTCAAACATCCAGAAAAAAAAATTGACTAGATTATTAAAAACCGACCAAGAGCGTGTCGGGCCACGCTCAGTGTAGGGTTCCGTAGTTTTTCATCCAGAAAATAATTTGTAGTTTTTTTCAAAAACTATTCAACCTATCAAGTAAAATAATTTTCCTAGAAAGTTTTTATAAAGTTCTACTTTTGAGATTTTTTTTCATATTTTTAAAACTTATGGTTCAAAAGTTAGAGGGGGGGGAACACATTTTTTTTTTTACTTCTGGAGCGATTATCTCCAAAAATATTAACATTATCAAAAAATAATTTTAGCAAACCCCTATTCATTTTTGAATACCTATCCAACAATAAATCACACGTTAGGGTTGAAATGAAAAAAAAAACACTCCCCACGTTACGTATAGGGGAAGTACCCTAATAAAATAAAATAAAACAATTTTTATTTTACCACTTTGTCAGCGTGATTGATATACATATTAGTACCAAATTTCAGCTTTCTAGTGCTAACGGTTACTGAGATTATCCGCGGACGGACGGACAGACAAAGCGAAACTAGGGAACTAATAAGGGTTCCTAGTCGACTACGGAACCCTAAAAAAAGGAAAACATAGGAACACAGCCAAAGCCTTTCTTTGATTTTTAATAAAAAAAATAGTTCAAGTTTCGGAGAAGAAATCAGGGGACTACGAAACGTTGATTTTATATACTTTTAATAGGTATTTTCGGTCCAAGCTGCAGTAGTCTCTATCGCGCTCTACGGGGGGAGGCTTGAGGTTGGCGCGAGAGCAATATATTTTACAAATACCTATTTCTCAATTATCTCGCCCTTAGTATTTCCTCTTAAGTTCGACATTTGCTGGGTAGATGCAGCGTCAGCGTATTTACTCGTATAAGCTTCGGTGTGGCCGATTCTTTATTTTGAATCTTAATTTAAAATTGTTTTGTTTGTCCTTGTTTCGTCCATTTTACATAATTTGCATTTAAAAGGCTTTACTTTGGAACTGATTATCTGATTTTCTGGGATTGTGATAAAAAAAGAAAGCCAAAAGTTTTGTCCTTCAATTATCATCCATTTCACAGAATTTGCGTCTAAAAAAGGCTTTACTTTGGAACTGATTATCTGATTTTCTGGAATTGTGATTAAAAAAAAGTCAAAGTACTTAAGAGTCTATGGTTTCACAGAAAAACGGTTTCTACGATGAAAATCGTTGGCGTAACGTTTGCCATTGCAATCATCATTGTTATTACAGCATAGCCAGCATATTATTCAAATTCATTCACCTCTGCTATCGTCATAGGGAGCAGAAACGATACGATACGAAATATATATTTAAAACAAATTTAGTTATCAAAGAAATCCGCTGTGCTATTTTACCAAAATCTTTCGACATGTTGACGGAAAAAGGTGCTCGGATGCAGTATGCATAAAAAGGTAAAACACATTGGTATATTAAATTTTAAATTATTTTAGGTCTTTCGAACCAGAATCTTTAGCAGAGTAAAACAGGAAATAATTATCTGGTATTAACGTGACTTTTTTTTTTTGTGACTTATTCTTGATAAGATAAGCCATTATAATCTTTTCCATCCTTACATAAAGGTTAAAGCTTCACTGTTTCCTCGATTTACATATTACATAATACTAGACACAAATCTTTGGAATGGGTAATAGGTTTGTTCGTCGGATTTGCATTTCCAAGTTAATTAATGTGTCCCCATAGTGTTGCTAAATTACAGGCCCGTATAAATACGCTGTGAACTTTTTGATAAAAACACGAAAACATCAGGGTTAAGTACTTCTCTTTAGCCATGTAATTAAGAATTACTCACTTAAGTTTTCGTAGAGCTAAGAGCGCAATTCGTGATTGTATTTTAAAAGCGTAAAACTTCGCGAATATTAAGTTATAATATAACCATGATAACCTCAACATTTTCTATGTTCAAAGCAGGGACTTATACCGGTAGGTAAAAAGAAAATCTCCCTCAACTCGCGATATTTGTTTGAATGGTATCCCAAAATTAAATTTCGATTAATGACGCTGAAATATTAGTTAGTTAGAATACTTACAAAAAATATGAAATAATAAGCGAAATACCAGTATCTAACCATAGACAAAAATAACGGAATTCCAGTTTAAAGCAACATTCTAAGATTCAACGCTTTAGTTCGGTAATTTTAACAAAGCCTTGCCTTCATTTGTTTCTACTGCTAGGAAGTTTTAGAGCACCAGCATATTACAGCCACTAGTGGCTCAAAGTGCTTTTACACTCGCAAACACCTAATAGCCTTATGTTCTCCAGCGTATACTGGGCGATGTCGCTGCAAGTGTGCGTGTGGGAGGTCGTGTACGTGCACGTGCACCGCGCGCCCGGCGCCGACGCGCTTATCCTCGTCGGGCAGGACGGCGTGCAACGCCCGCCCATACACTTCCCTAAAGGTCAGCACACATCACACAAGGTCGGGATAGTCCTCTGCAACTTCTGTCTGCCAAGGCATGCGCGTCCCATTGTGACAGCGGAGCCATGGATGATGAAAACAAATGCATACCGGTGTATGAAGCACGCCACGCGACCACTCGCACGTGCGCGCGTGCAGGATACACTTTACCACCGATCAGATAGGTACCTATACTTATCAAAAATAGCAACGCTGGGCCAAAATCAACGAGATCTGAATACATTGAGTACAGTCAGTCAAGAAGTACTCTACGACATTTGAGCCTGAACACCCAAATAATGGAGTCGAAAATTGGCAGACTATATTCTTGACTAACTGTAATATTGACCAGACCATGACCTGCGAGCATGAGCTGTGTCAGTGTTTACCTGAATGCGATGTTAGAGCAACGCGCAACGCAATAGACGGCAAACATTTTGATTGTGTTTGATTTAGCAAGTCTTATTTTACTGTATTGTACTCCCAATGTTTTTAAACACTATTCAATGATTGTTATACAGGTGGCCATCTCCTTTCTTTCCTGAGCAACTTGGAGACGGGACTGCTACCACACGGCCAACTCGATCCTCCACTTTGGTCCCAAAGGGGAGCTGGGAAGGTAAGAAAATACTTCAGCCATCCTCTAGTTAGTGTGGGCATTTCCATTATACATACGAACACTTTAGACCAATTTGTGTCTTACTATGTTTTAAGGAGTCCTTTGGTTTTCACCAGGTGTTTGGCCGTGGCAAAGGCCGTCGACGTCCGATGCCAAGCCTCTGCGAGAGCGGGGAGACTGACGAGGCGGAGTGGGAGGAAGCGGCTGGCGACTACGTGTTCCGTATAGTCAATAACGCCATAGCTGACCGGGAAGGTAAAAGTCTGCTAACATATAGCTCACCGGGGGCAGCCTTAGATGCACTGGTAGATCTAACGCCACTCCACCTGCAAGTGCAAAAGGAGGCGAAGCAGTGCATCTGGATGGATCATAGGATATGCACACTAACAAGGCCAAAATGGCGCTCTCAAGCGCTTATTAAACTGGAGGCCCTTGTTTTTGATAACAAAAAACAAGCATGCCCACGTGCGCATACTTACGTGGAATACAAATTCACCAGACTGTATACAGTGGAAATACCTCCGAGAGACAAATGGTTAAACGACCAAATGGACTTCAAGGATAGCCACGTTTGGTATACAGATGGATCTAAAAAAGTTTATGATGTTGGATGCGGTATCTACGGTGAGAGGCCAAAGCTCAAAGCTAGCGTCAGCATGGGGAAAGAGGCCTCAATCTATCAGGCTGAACTCTTCGCAATAAATAAATGCGTAGAGATCAATCTTGAAAGAAACCTAAGAAACCAACACATCTACAACAACTCAGACAGCCAAGCTGCTCTGCTGGCCCTAGAATCCCTAGAGACCTACTCTAAACTAATCCAGCACTGTAAAAACAATTTAAACACCCTGGCAAATACCAATAAAGTCATACTTAGATGGGTACCAGGACATTCCGACATAGTAGGAAATGAAAAAGCAGATGAACTTGCAAGGAACGGCGCAGACACAACCCTGGTCGGCCTAGAACCGTTCTGTGGTATCACAAAACGGAAAACATCTATCCTCTACTAACCAATACAGAAAAAACAGAGGCAATAAAGCTGTGGAAGTTCGCCAAAGGACAAACACATGCTAAAGGGTACAATAATAAAATGTCTAAAGAGCTATTACAACTCAGAAGGCACAAAACCTGCGCAGTGACGAGAATTCTGACAGAACACTGCAAACTAAACAAACACCTGTTTCAAATGGGTATGAAACAGGACGCAACTTGCAGGTTCTGCCAGGAGACAGAGGAAACAGCAATGCATATTCTCTGCTCCTGCGGAACACTCATGCACAAAAGAAGTATCTACCTAGGGCGGCACATCATGCACCCAGAAGAGGTACAACATACCACCGCCCAAAAAAACTGGAATTTCATAGAGGCAACGGGCCTTGACGGTGAAATCTAAAACAGGGCTGCCACAATAGATCACTTGCTGGTCGAAGCGGCGCATAAAGGCCCACAATACAACAACAATAATAAATAAATAAATAACATATAGTTGAATCTACGGTCTACGACCACCGAGAGCAGAAAATTTGGTACATCGATCTACGTCACGCCGCTCAATTGTAATGATATTGCACGAAAGCATTGAGCATGAGAGATGAAATGAATGGATTGATTAAATGTTGTGGGCAATCAAGTGACGGAGACAAGTTGCGAGTGGCTTTCCCAAATTCTTGAATTTTGGTTGTATGATAAGAGTAATTCCTGTAAAATAGTGCTCAATGCAACAATTTAACAAAGTGGATCAGATATCTTACAATGAAACAATTTTCCTCTGGAGCTCATAAAAAAAGTGAATTCCAATTTCAGCGATGCGCCACTCCTTGCTAGAACGCTCCGTGCAATCGCCACCGCGCACCCCGCGACGCCCACTGGCGTCGACCTCCACGACATCTTCAGACTCCAGCACCATGTCCGTGGACTGTCCGCAATCAGCCGGCCTCAACGGGCACCCGCCGACCCTGATAGCCCATCATCCTATAGAACAGGTACTCTTAACATAACTGATCTCAGCTAGAACGTGCAGTCCGACTGTGACGCTCACTCGCATTGACCACCACGACATCTTCAGACTAGTCCAGCTCTATATCTGTGGATTGTCCACCGTCAGCCGGCCTGAATGTGCAACCGCCGGCGACGATATCCCATCATCTTATTATTATTATCATTTTTTATTCATTTAACTTAGGCAACAAAGGCCCATATTTACACATACCTTACAGACTAACATACATATCAATATAACTTTATTTTAAAATATAACTAAAACACTGTAACTACGATGTGTTACGCAACTTCGTGGTGTCAGGTAACCAACCGTGGAAACGTCGGAACTTGACTCCCTTCGGCCAAAATGCATTCTTAGTGAAGATCGATAGATAGTCTGGTTGGAACTCTCACCACAAAGGAATTAAAATTCAGGTTATGGCGAGATTCCAACCTCACGACCCTCAGGATGAATCCGGTACAAACGTCACCTCTGAATCTTCAATTTATCAGTCTTTAGAATAACTCCGATGTTACGTGACAGAGAGATTTGTGTTGGCATATATTTGCGCTTTCAACTGGCACAAATAGTATAACCTAATAAGTAAACGTAGGTTTCGATGGGGAGGCCTAAGTCCGCGATGTTTGACTGATATGACATTTCTAAGCTTATCCAGCTGTAGGACGATTGCGGTTTTCTTTTGTCATTGACTAGGTAGTTACCCACTTATGCTAATGTTAACTTTTAAGTATGGACGTAACTTTAACTTCACCGAGTAGCCTGTGAGACTCCACGTCCATACTTAAAGGTTAAAAAGGGTTTATTTATATTATTATTTACACTGATCTATTTCATCTATTCCAGTCGGCTTCCATCGAGCTGGTATGCAGCACGATGCGTCGGCAGATCATCTCACGAGCATTCTATGGCTGGCTGGCTTATTGCCGGCATCTGTCTACAGTACGCACACATCTGAGCGGCTTGGTGCATCCTAATATTGTTCCAAGAGGTTATAATCTTAATAATTTATTTCACTTTTACTTTATAGCGATAGTGTGTTTTCTACGGCGAACACTGCGTTACTTTTGTTTGTCATCCTTAAACCAGATTCCGTTCGCTCGCAAAACCTTGAACCAATCTTCGTTGCTATCTTGAATGCGTGACTTTTATTAGTTCTGTTACTGCGTTAATACAATCTGGAATAGTTAACAAACACAGAATTCTCGATTATTCAGAGGGAGCTGAAGGTGGTCTGACAGAGGAGCGGTGGAGAGCGATGACAGATGACAACGGTGCCGTGAGCGACAAGGACGAAGTATACCGACTAGTATATTACGGAGGCGTGCAGCACGACATACGGCGAGAGGTGTGGCCGTATCTGCTCGGATATTATGAGTGAGTGCAAATCGGCGCAGTTTGTAGACATTTCTATAAAAACAAACGAGTCAAGTTTTCGAAAAGTTCTTGTTCTTCTTCTCATGGATCGATCTGTCGTTGTAAATCAGGCATTGCAATTTAAACATTGTGAATAAGTTTTTATAATATTCCGTTACACATTCTGAGTATACTCGCATTATTGATGACTCTTTTTCTATTCCCTGAGTAATAATTGTTCCCTCAAATATTTGTGGACACTTTATAGTTTTAGTTGTGCATCGTATTTTATGGCAAGATAATTTATCAATTAATCAAACATGGCATTTTAAATATTAAACCGTACTTTTCCCCATTTATTAGATTCGGTACAACAACGGAACAGCGCGCAGAGCAAGACACGACTTGTCGCCGACAGTACGAGACGGTGATGTCCGAGTGGCTTTGCGTTGAGGCCATCGTGCGGCAACGGGACCGCGAGGCCACGGCGGCCTCCATAGCGCGGCTCAGCGAAGCTTCCGGCAGGCTGAAGCCAGTAGACAACGTTTCGCAAAGCGAGGTACAGTACAAAACTCAGTCCAAGTGACTGGAGGCCATCATGCGCCAGCGAGACCGGGAAGCTACAACCCCCATAGCGCGCCTCTGCGAATGTTCCACATGTTATAATCCAAGACTATTCCCTGAAAGGGTCGACATAGACATAAATAAATAAAAACGTAATTGATCTTATTTTGTATCTACAATACCATAATCTATATTTTCAGGTGTTTGAAGACGACTGCAGCATTATATCCGACAATCCTCCAGTGGTTTCTCCGGAGCCAACTGAAAATGAGCAAAAAAAACCAGAATCGAAACCGGTTCTGTCCAGAGCACCGAGCATAGACGAAGTAGACAACATAGAGATGGATTCGGAAGACAAAGAAAATATTAACGGAGAGACTGAGAAGGGTGATAGTAGGGATGTAGATTTAGACAGTCTGAAAGACTTAGGCGATGAGGAGGAAATACACATTAAGAGTACAGTTGATAACCCTGATATGAGAAGGGAGAGCATAGCTGAGATAAAGAGGTTAGCTGAAGGTATAGTGCAGACGGGTAGCGGGCGTGGGCCACTGTGTAGCGTGGACAGTGCGAATGTAAACCTAAACGGGAACGACTTAAGGTCTTCAATGGATGAAAGCCAGCCGAGTGCTCCGCCGCCGCCGCCTCCGCAGCACAGCGTAATAATAACAAATCCATCAGTCGACCTCGCGGCTGGTGGGTCACCTGCGTCGGGAGGAACCACTGGTAAGATACTTATCAGATGTTTTTTCCTGATCTAGCGATATTGTACCCAAACTCAAACATCTTCTCCTCTTACATGAATGTACAGTTAACATCTACAAAGCTTTTGAACGCCAAATAAACTAAAAAAAAAAAAAAAAAAATTGAACTATTTATTTCAATAAAAAAGTAGGGGTTAAATTACAGTCTTAACTACTAATCTTAAATTTAAAAGATTTGACTGAGCTGTTGATTACACAATATGGACAGTATGAATTTAAAAGCATGCCCTTTGGTCTAGCAAACGTAAGTCCTGCGCGGAGCCCACTCGGCGTGGTGCGCGAGGAGTCGCACTCGGCCAACGCGTCGTTCGACACGCTGGAGCCCAGCAACGACCCCCGGCCCGACAATCGCTCCAACTGCGTGTCACCTGCCAGCTCCAACGGTGGTGTTTATTCGGTAAATTCATTATCAAGTTGACATGAACATTATTATCATTATGTCTTTCCTGCTCACGGGACAATGGTATCCCGGACCTTTGTGTACCTGGTATGTACCTGGCTCTATACATGGCTCCTAAAGGCGGCCCGTGGGCCAACTCGTAGATGCCTTTTTTATAATTTAATGAAATGCAAGGAGTGCTCTGAGCTAATGCTATCCCTAGTCGCTCCCTAGTCCCTCTACCCGTGTCATGGCACGCGCACAGAGACAGCACCCGCAAGGATATATCTAAAAGAACCGGGTTTTGTAGGTGAAAATGAAGTACTAATCGCTGGACATTGAATGTGACATCGGACGCCATTTTAGAATTACCGATCGTTATTATTTTGATTGATAATGATATGCATAACAATTACAATCCAAATAATGTTTCGTTTCCAGAATGAACTGGTTGAAAGCTTCGCGTTGAATTTGCACCGTATTGAGAAAGATGTGCAGAGGTGTGACAGGAACTACCCGTTCTTCACCGACGAAAACCTGGACAAGCTGAGGAATATTATGTGCACGTAAGTAATTCATGTTAGCGATAGTAAAGATCATCTATTGCGCAGATGACATCCACAGTAAACCGCTATCCCGTCCTGTCTTAACAATTTCGCAACCGGACTAAAAATGGAACAATACACCAGAGACCAGAGCGTCTCCAAGTCTGTTTGGGGCGGCCGCGTTTTCGGCTGGCCATGGTTCCATCCAGAGCTTGTTTGGGGATGTGTTCGAGTTCCCTGTCGAGACATGCGGTATGCATGTATACATACGTACATACAGACATATAATCCCGCCCGATTCCCGGAGGGGTACTCGTAGGCAGAGATCACGGATTTCTACTTGATAAGCCTTTGCTGATTCATTAACAATTTTTTTCACCAACATCATTGTCATCATATCAGCTGAAAGACTTCCACTGCTGAACATAAGCCTCTCCCAAAGAGTGTCACAATTACCGGTCCTGCGCCACCCGCATCCAGCGGACTCCCGCGACTTACCAGGTCATCAGTTCACCTTGTGCTACCCACGCTGCGTCTTCCCGTAGGTTCTCAACGGACATCGGTTCTACGTGCAGTGTTTTCAATCCTTTCTTGTTTATAATTGTACTACTTACTTTGAATGTTTGTACCAGGTACGTGTGGGAGCACCTGGAGGTAGGCTACATGCAGGGCATGTGCGACCTGGCGGCGCCACTGCTGGTGATGATGCGCGAGGAGGGCGCCGCGCACGCGCTGTTCGCCAGCCTCATGAGCCGCGCCAAGGATAACTTCCCCTCCGGGCAGGCCATGGACGCGCACTTTGCGGACATGAGGTCAGTGATGTTCGGTGCGAAATTGCTCGGTTTCTTCCGCGAACGTAAAAGGCGACTAGCAGCACTGTTTTTAGCAGCTATTAACCCAAAAGAGATGATAATGAAAAGAGCCTAGACTTCAGTAGTACAGTCAGCTGAGGAGAAACCTGATCCCTTGCATACAAACTTCTATGCAAAGGAGGGTCAAGTTTCAATGCAGCTGACTGTACACACACAGCTCCCATCGGATAAGCAATCCGCCTTCCGTGACGTAGCAGGTACTTGTGTTGTGGTTAGCCTGAATGAAAGGTTACCTTAGCTTAGGTATGATGATGATGACTACCAACTTAGCTAGACGTTAGAGTATCAGAGTTGCAATTAACGTCCCCCCAATGTTCTAACAGTAAATTTCGAATAGTTATACTTACGATTCATTATCGAATCTTCTTCCCAGTGTCTATCTTTAGTACCTTTTTCTCGTCTAATCTTTTAAATGAGTGTATTTTTGGCAGGTCGCTGATCCAGATCCTGGACTGCGAGCTGTACGAGCTGATGCACGCCCACGGGGACTACACGCACTTCTACTTCTGCTACCGCTGGTTCCTTCTGGATTTCAAGCGAGAGCTGCTTTATCAGGATGTGAGTACTTTTGAAACCGGGGAACAGCCACCGTTCGTCTACTGTAATGATTCGTGACTTCGAATCATTTGCCTATTCGAATAATTGGCGATTACTAGCTCTAGTTACGGTGGTTTGTTCGGGCTTCCGGAGCGCTTTTCGATAATAGGGATGATGACTAAGATTTTTTTGTGACGTCATTCGAACCAGTTTATGGACAGGAACAAATGTTTGTATGAGAGCAACTACAATTAAAGAACATAAATATCTAAAAAAACGAGATAAGGATTGACCTCGCTGGCGGCAGCGCGAAACGCTTCATACTGTGTGTCTATACAATTGTGAGGTCCCATTTGTATATTTTTACTAATCGTAGTATGGAAAATCAGGTTAATTGTTGTTTCGGTCGCGAAATACTGCGTTTAAGTACATAGTTGTCATACAATTTTGTTTCTAGAAAAGCGTAAGGATTCTATTGGTGACTTTTAATTTACTCTTGGACAATAAAAAAAATGCATATTGTAATGTTCAAGGAAAGCTCAATGAAACCACCTGTTAGACAACTCAAGTAGAACTGATTTATTTCAACCAACCTACCCTCCATACAATAATACATAGACTACCTACATATACGACATGTTCTTCCTTAATAATAATATGCTCGTTTGAACCTATGTAGGTCTAGAATTAAGAACAGTAAGTAACTATTTATAACTTGGTTAGACTTTATCTTACAAAGCGTACCAAGATGCATAAATGTTTCAAGGTTCATAACTTTTTATGATTTTATTTATACTTTATAATTTATACTTTATTACGATAATTTTATAGTTTACTATCCATTTAGCATTATTATGTCATCAATTTGAACATGAGGCATCATGCCTATTTACTATACGGCTTAAAAATTAAAAAAAAATGATAGAGTTTACGAATGTTACGCAGTAGTAGTGTTCTACTCGTCCGGGAGCTGACATTAGCTACAAATGTTAACGTCAAGTCGATTAGGACGGACGACCGCGCGTCGATTAGTAGTATTACTAATAGTTGAATGATTTTCGAATGAGTCGAATGACTATAATAATCGACTAATCGAATTAGTATCATTCAAAGTCGCGCACCACTAGTCTACCGCTGAACGCAAGATATTATCTTCTTATAGGTACAGGATACCGGTACAGATGCAATAAAAAACTTTACGGCCAATGTAAACAAGTCTCTACGTCATACAAAATTCTGCCAATGTCAACCATGCTCTTCCGTAACGCTATCTTGCATCCTAAAGGAGGCCAGGGTCTGCTTGCTGCGTATCTGATCCCAACAATACGGGTGTAGACTCGAAAATTATTATTACTCCAAAAGAAAGCAGGCAAAAAAATACCTAGTGACGTAAATCCCATTCTAATATCTCAAAGAATTACGAAGCTACAAGCGTTTAAATATTGCTTGTTAGAGAGAGAAAACGCTCGCAGCTAGTGACGTCACGATCTGCGAGGCTGCCGCAGAGCGCGTCGCACGCGCGGCAGGCCACGTCGATGGCGGCGCCGAACACGATGGGGCACGGCACGTTGCCAGACGGCAACGATTGACGCTCGCAGTTAGTGACGTCACTAGAAGACTCTAGTGACGTCACTAACTGCGAGCGTCAATCGTTTCATATGAAGTGGCGTTTTGCGAAAAAGGGACACAACATACCCCTTCTTAAAACTTTGGACACATAACTTCGTGATTCGTGATTGTTTAACCTGTTGCGTTGATTTTTTCTCCATTTGACTGCATTTTTAATCCTTTTTCGAGAAAATACGACATTATTTATTATTTTATTTAGTGTCTACACCCGTATTTAGATTAGGCCAGTTGATATTGAGTTTTTTCAATACTCTTTAATACAACCTAACTTTTTTCTACGCAGGTGTTCGCCGCATGGGAGCTGATCTGGGCGGCGCGGCACGTGGCCTCCGAGCATATGGTTCTGTTTCTGGCGCTAGCGCTGCTTGAGACGTACCGTGACGTCATCCTCGCAAACACGATGGACTTTACGGACATCATCAAATTCTTTAACGGTAAGTCTTTCTATTCACAATAAGTGGTCATACCTATCAATTATGAGCTGATCAGAAACCATAGAAGACCGTGTGCTGATGTCGGAGTTCACATAGTATCAAGGACGATTTGGGTCGTTGCGTATCAGGGTTTGTTCCAGTTAAAATGTACTAAACATTGGATTTTACCACTTCTCTTTGTTGCTAAATATGAAAGGAAAAGATAATAAAGAGACATATAACTGACCGAAGTATATGGCACGTGTAATGGAGTTGCCACTGTTTGTTCTATTGTATAAGCGTAGTTGTTTTACAACTCTACTTGAAGATAACAATGGAACATGTCGGTAAGGGTTGGTTTAAGGTTATTTTATCTGGAACAGACTATACCTAAGTGCTTAATACTATCCGTCTCATATTTAGAAAAATCCATAATTTTGTTTCTTTAACTATTTTTGCTCACCACACAGCCTTAAAGTTCGGAAATGTGTTCGAACGATGTTTGTCATTTCTGTACCCGTACTTCTAGTAGAGTATATAAAATAGAGTAAAGTTTGTTTTGTTTTAAAATCGAACCAAACAGAACGAAGGCAACTCTGTTCCAATTTAAAATGTTATAAATTCCATTTAAGTGGAGGAAACTTTTTATCAAGCCTATGGGCGGCTTGGTCTTGAGGTTATCTACTAATGAATAATAATAATAATAAACCAGCCTCTATAGGTCCCACTGCTGGGCACAGGCCTCTCATGGATGAGAGGGAACGGGCAGTAGTCCCGACGCTGGCCCAGTTCGGGTTGGGGACTTCACATACATCTTTGAATTTCTTTTCTAGGTTTCCTCACGATGTTTTTCCTTCACCAAAAAGCTAACGGTAAATATCGAATTATATTCCGCCGGTTATTATTTACTACTAATACTAATATGTATTGTATCGATTAGGTATTATCAATGAAATAATAAGCCGATTAATAAGAAAACATTCGTATTTAATTCTAAATACTGTATAACGTGTGTGCCCGATTGCAATGATACCGAGTGGCGAGTACAAAAGCACCCCAGCGCCATCAGTGGCCAAATACCGTACTAACCTAACTTTATAAATAATAGGCAATGGCACATATTGAATTCAGCCTATTCAAATTGAATTTTAATATTATATCGAATCGTATCGCATTAATTTTATTAATAATTTGGACATTAAAAAACCATTGTTGAAACTAAAAACATACAATGGATGCCGAGTAACGGCTAGCTGTGATTAAAATAAAACTAAGTAGGTACAAATGACAATATTTTTATGACAGAAAAACTCCCCTACGTAGGTACATATGAAACGCTAAACAGTATACTAACACGTGTACTTACCTATTTATTTATCATATTCATTACATAAAGTACACACAAAGCAAAGTTTACATTCAAAGCCATTCACTGGAATTCTCTGCCCGTGGACTTGAGGCGTGCTAAATCTGTCGCTACTTTCAAAGCTCACCTAAGGAACACTATCTGTCTCTGCCATGATTCCTCATAGTTACTATTTTTCTGTATTTATTTATTTTCCGTCTCTATGGTTAACACTATATGTACATATAAGTATTTATGTAGGAATTTATGTATGTTTATTTGTATGCGTTGTGTGTTGTAAATTCGGTTACTTCCAATTTTGCCACCTACCTATTTTGTATTTTTTTGTTGCTATTTCTCCGCTACCTAAAGGTTGTCTAGAAGAGATCGCTCTTTAGCGATAAGACCGCCTGTTGTTAACATCTACTTTTTTATAAGTTGTTATGTCTATTTGTTTCATGTTTTACGGTGTGCAATAAAGAGTATTTGTATTGTATTGTATTGTAAAGTACCTACATAATATATCATTCCGTCATAGTAAAATGTACACAAGTGATTATCTAATCATAGTAATGTAATACATTCTGCATAAATACCTACATCAACAATGAGATAAGGCCGAGGGGAATCACCGACCGAGACGACGCGACGCTATAACAAATGGGGATCGTTAATGAACGACCTTGTAAAATTAATCTAATCACTAAAAAAACGCATTATCGCGTTTTTGCGCAAGATAAGATCGAGAATGGAAGAGGAACTCCCAATTTAAATTAGATTTAGCTTTTAAGATGTGTAACATAATCAAGAAACAGTAAATAATTTAACATGACCGTATTGATTCCACTGAGAATATTAATTAGGCACTATTAGTAATTCTCAATGTTCATGTGAAGTTCCAAGAAGATCAAAGAGGTTCAAACGCGAGCTGTTAGAATTTTAGACGATCCTAAACTCACAAGCGATATCTAACCTTACCTAGACCCCTAGCAGAAACTCTAAGCCATAAGATTCCCTACTTAGCCCAGGCAATGAACTGACAACTTGTATGGAAAAAATGACAATTTTGGAAATAATTTATAATAGCTTATTTTTTATGTATAACGGATATATTATCAATTAAACCCATCGACAAAATCCGACAAAATTTCAGACATCGAAAAAATGATAACTTAACTCGCTTCTAAAAAGTCAGTAAAATATTAATAAATGTTTTTGTCTTTATTTTGGTTCATTTACATTTGCTCTATAATATTCAAGATAAATCGTACAAAAAAGGATAATGCATGCTTCATTTGAATCTACATAATTACTTCCGGGTGAAAAGTTTGTCGGATTCTTGACTAAATCATCTTAGAATAACATTTTCAAATGAAATCAACAAAAAAAACGCTATTATAAATTAATGTTTTTCAAAACCGTATTTTGCCTGGAGTAACTGCTGAGCTCTATACGAAACATGCGAGTTGTTAACAGTCAGGAAGCTGTATGTTCTGCATATGACAGATACACCTCCTGGAAGAGCGGTGTCTCTTATCACAAGTGTCCTTTGCAGTTGCAGTTGTGTTCCGCATGATTTTCAACGTCCGCATCCGCAAAAATTTATGCGGAGTTTTTGCGGATGCGGATGTAGTGCAATTCACGACAAAAAAGAAGCCCACGCGTCGCTTACCGCGCGCGTTTCAGATATTTTCGCCAATAGTAAAAAAACTTCTTTTCGTTTCTGTGACCAAGAGCAAAAGAGTTATTGATTTGTTCGCTACGATTGTAATTTCGTCTCAACGTGTTTGATGATCGCGTCATATCATAAAATGGACGTTGTTTATTTGCGTTTTTTAGTGTTTGACCCCAAAATCTGCATCCGCGGATGTGTGCCCTCAAATATCCGCATCCGCGGATGTCAAAAAAATCGCATCCGCGGCATCACTAGTCCTTTGTACACTTCAAAAGAGACACCAACCTGCATTTTTTGTAAAGCATTTGAGTACTTAGATGTTTTTTTTTTTACTTAAGTTAAAGGAAAGACTTTGCCTCCTTGTTGCGTTCCGTCGCTTGTGCAAGGGATTGTGTTCTGAAGAACTATTTGACATGACGAACGCGGATGCTTTCTGTCACCGCTCCGTTCGCCATCGGCAGGGCATTCATCTTCACGCTAAAGAACCTAAATTGGTCACGTGTTGTGTGGTTTCAGACGCATTTCCTCCCACGAACACTCCGGTTGTAAAATGAGTGCCGTGGTTTTCCCGAGGGACTTCAATATGGGGTTATTCAAGAAAGGAGTGTATATTTTTTTATTGGTTTGGCAACGCGCATGTGACCTCTTAGCATCAGGTGGGCTGTTCGGACCGTGAAGACTATAGGGCATGACTCTATTGTCAAGGCGTACCTACAGATATATTTAATGGCGACCAAGTCCGCTGGATGCGGGTGGCGGATGGTGGTGGTGGTAATGTTCATAACATTACCAATGTTTTATATCAAAATCATCATCATCATAATATGTGCCGAAAGACATCTACTGCTGGACATAGACCTCTCCCAAAGCATGCCACAATGACCCGGTCCTGCGCCACCCGCATCCAGCGGACTTCCACGACCTTCACCAGGTCTTCAGTCCGCCTTGTTACCACCTATTCCAAAATAACACACACAACCCTGCACGTGTCCGCTGGGTGGTACTAAAGTGACAAACTTTAAAGGCCAAAATAATGTATGCCATACGATTAAAATAAAAATAAAAACAAAATAATATCAAAATATTTGTTTTCAGAAATGGCGGAGCGTCATGACGCATCAGCGGTGCTGTCCCTGGCCAGGGACCTCGTGCTGCAAGTTCAGACCTTGATAGAGAACAAATAAGGTTCAAAATGTAATATTTTACTTAATCACTGCTCTACGTAGATATGTGGATCATCGAACGTAAGATAACTAATCGGTTAAAAGTTTGTTAAATATAATAATTATATTTGAAGAATTTTGTAAACTGAAATTTTCCACTTATTGTTAGCGAAATGAATCGGAGAGTGTAGGCCTACTTACGTTGGCGCAAATTACGTATTTATATGCTGAGATGGATATCAAACGAATTTGTTATGTCCGATTTAACATCACTACGCTTAGTAAAACGTGTGATCATTTAACATTTAGTCGAATTTTTCATTTGATCGAATGCATTTTTGCATGAAAAAAAAAAAAAAAAAATAATAAATTAACTAGCTCCTGAGAAGTCAAAAAAAATATTAATAAATATTTTTGTCTTTATTTTGGTTCATTTACATTTGCTCTATAATATTCAAGATAAATCGTACAAAAAAAGACAATGCATGCTTCATTTAAATCTACATAATTACTTCCGGATGAAAAGTTTGTCGGATTCTTGAATAAATCATCTTAGAATAAGATTTTAAGTTGAAATCAACAAAAAAACGCTATTATAAATTAATGTTTTTCAAAACCGTATTTTGCCTGGAGTATAACGGATTAGAGCAAATGGAATTGCGCCAACTGAAGAACTCACGTCAAGTGTGTATGAATATATTCCGTTTTTGAAATACACTATAGGCAAATATATTTATATAGACACCTATAATGCAAAATCCACCTCATACGTCGGTACTAAATACTTTGCCGACATCATGATACTTGTTAAGTAGGTACATATGTTGTATACATTATTATATATTGAAGTGCTCACACTCAATCGTGATGTTACAATTACAAAATGATAATTATTTTGGTACATTTTACGACTGTAGTTGACAAGTCATTTATGCATATATACCTAGTCAAAACATTTGCTACAAAAATCCTATGTAAAGTTAGGTTCATGTTAACCCAATGTGGTGAAAGGCACTGTACTATATCTTAGGCTAGCCACACACACGCAATATTATTGGCAAACTAAAATTGACAATATTATTGATCAATATAAGGCCCCGCATACTGCACAATATTAATGCCAATAAATTTAGTAACAAAAATGGGCTAAAAATATTGCAATACCACTCGCAAACACACAATAATATTGGCAATACCCCCCCACCCCTTGATATTGAAAAAAGAATACCGGAATTCTGCAATAATATTGATCAAGATGACAAGACGACCCGAACACGCGCAATATTATTGTCAATACCCCGATTATTGACAATAATATTGCATGTGTGCGGCTAGCCTAACAATGGATTTTTGAAACCGACTTCATTTTAATATGTGACTTCTACTGTATTTACCCGCTCATAAAAACCTACCGGTAGACGGGGTTACTTATTACTTTGAATAGAGGGGAGAATTTCATTAAAACTGTTGTTTTTTTTAAATTATTACTATTACATTTGCGTGACTTGTGAAAGTGTAAATAATAGTATAATATGTTGGTCTTTACTTAATTAAATCTATTTTATTTCAAATAGAACTCCCTTTTACTACATTATAAATGATTGTAGTACTAAACCTCTTTCTTTCCTAAAGTAACCCCAGTTGATGGTATTTAGTTTACGTACAAAAAACACGTGAATTACATAAGCTAGCTTAAAGCACTTTATAAGTATGACACTACTGCCAAAGGCATAGATATTTTCGTATATCTTGTTGGAGTTAACCTAAAATAATGAAGCATTCATGAGGAAAATATGCGGAATCATATTATTCCATTCATGAAATTGCACTCATTGGAAGTGAAGTGATAAGCGTACACATGTGAGTACTACAGTTCCACGAATTCGCCTACTACATAATATTTACTCACTACGCAAAGGATTCCCCGGTCTGTTGACAACAACCACATTCCATTAAAGTTAATGTACCGGTTTCGTCCGTTTATGATTGATCGTGGATCTCGGTCATTTTTCTATATATACCGGCTACGCGACCACATTCGGTTAGCGACCACCAGCGGCGTAACCACGAACTTCGAAAGTCGAAGTTCGGGTATTTCTATCTCTATCGCACTCCCTTAATCGAGTGACAGGGATGCATGTATTACGAACTTCGACTTTCGAAGGTCGTGGTAGCGCCGCAGAGGGGTAATCACGTAACGTTTCGAAAGCGCGTTAGCACAGCCTAAGTGGCAGTTTTCCATATAAAAATTGACATTTAGATCTACCTACCGAACGTACAATGCGTTACGCGATCGACCTGCTGAAGGACAAGGTTATTTTCCATTGAAGATCACATCAATTCTACAGACTCTATTGAAACAGTTAGCCGTATGCATTTCTTTTTAATTTACTCAGAGCGAGAAAATGTCCGTTCAGTCACCGGCTCAGCAAGTGGTCGCTAACCGGCTCATGAAATTAGGTGGCGCGCTGACCGGCGAAATGTGTATATGTTTTAGTCAGGTCGAGAAGGTATATCACTGATCACTGATAAAGCTTGTTTAAAGTGCCCGAAAGGCCATGCCCATCATAAAACCAGGGTTACTGTAACGCTTTGGTAACTTAGGTGACCACGTGGGTGCGCTTATGACCGATTATAGTTGGTTAGGTACCGATTAGGTGTATATCCGTATCTGTTTGAGACAATTTAGTTTTGTGGACCACTAGGTGGCGCTGTCACTAGTATAAACTGTATAACGGTTGTTCGATTCAAATTCTTAGATCAGACCCGTTTTGTCATACAAATGGATTGATAACCAAGTGAGTATATAGTGAAGGTCAAAAACAATATTCATCCATTATCAAGAATTGGTAATCGGCAGCACAATAAAAGCTAATGCCATTCTTCTAGTTACAAATGCTATACGATAGTTTGTCATCGAATATCTAAATCTACCTAAATGTATTATCTAGTACCTTATGGTACGAATACTAAAATCAAGTATGGTATTCGATGCGTAAGATTTACGAATCGCAAATATACATTTCACTCTAGTCGACTAAAATACGCTTACATGTGTCATATCTACTGTAAATTGAAGTTTATTTCAATAATATCGATCCAGTACCTACCACGAATATAGTTATTTATACTTACATACATATTATAATATTATGCAGTCTATCAACTTCTGCATATTGTCTTAAGTACTTCCCTCCGTGCCTTGTTCTTACACGTTTTTCACATTAATTCTATATGATTCCGGTTTTAAACCATTTTAATATCTACTTACCTCAAATAAAGCTCAGTAAAGAACCCTTACTGATGGGTTTTTACCAGTAGTTTAATAGTTGGATCGATCCCTATGATCATGGATCGGAAGCCAGCTTTAAAAAAAACAGTAAGTATTAAATTAATATCTACGTTAGCATATCCTCATGATCAAGATATACTTTGGCATATTACTAAACCAGATTAATAGTACCTTTATTTCGGACGTTAAATGGGTTGCACCGGTCATGGTCGCAAATGACACTCATCCCAGCAAGTTGTCAACAGAGATATGGGTGCACAATGTTTCACTACCCTACAAAAGTCGATAAAAATGTGGAGGGTAGACCACTTTATTTTACTAATTGTCTAGGACACGGCACATAACACTCACAGTATCCGTGCACAGATCCGAAAATAGCCGAGAATATATATGAGCGGTGCAACCCTTGTCGAAACGTCAGAAATAAAGGTAAATAAATATCGCGTTAGACCCGAGTAAAATAATAATTTAAATATGTGTATGAAGTGTCAGATTGATAGAATAGACAAAAAAATTACAGATTATTGTAAAGATCGTGAAGTGGATAATTATTTCGCTATGAATACTTATTAGTTAGTTACTTTTAATTTATAAAGTATTGCTGTTAATGTAAAATGCGCTTCTTGTATTCGTCCACGCGAAGAGTCAAATACATATAACTTACTAGATTAATGACGTCATATGAATAGATCCCTGACTAGCGCTTCCATAATGGGTTTTTACCAACCTTATTAACTTTGACGTGAAGTTTTATATCATAACCCACAAATTATTATTAGGTTAACTATATATTTATATGAATTGACATGAAATATAAAAACCTGAGGCTGTAGAAGATACGGAAACAGAATCATCATCATCATCATATCAGCCGAAAGACGTCCACTGCTGGACATAGGCCTCCCCCAAAGAGTGCCACAATGACCGGTCCTGCGCCACCCGCATCCAGCGGACTCCCGCGGTCCCGCGACCTTCATCAGTCCACCTCGTGGGGGGCCTACCCACGCTGCGCCTTCCGGTACGTGGTCGCCACTCGAGAACCTTCTGGCAGCATTCGGGAGGCTACGGCACATCTTTTCGTCCAATATTCCGCAGTGTCTCAAGACGACAGTGTGTGTTGCCAGTGATGACATATGGCACGGACACGTGGTCGCTTACTATGGGCCTCATAAGAAGGCTCAAAGTCACCCAAAGGGCAATGGAGAGGGCTATGTTGGGAATTTCTCTGCGCGATCGCATCAGAAATGAGGCTATCCGCACCAGAACCAAGGTAACCGATATAGCCCTCCGAATCGCTAAACTTAAGTGGCAGTGGGCGGGGCACATTGCACGTAGAACCGATGGCCGTTGGGGCGGAAAGTAAACAGAATATCAAAGCCAAATTTGAAAGTTTAACCCACCCACGTGATTTTATTAAGTTATTCTACCTACTTACGCTGGTTAAACATAGTTTTTTTCGTGTTACTGTAACAAAAATATCCAATGCGCTATTATTCTAGGTCAATATTTTAAATATTCGTAGCTCTATACCAGACTCGGAAATGAAAATAAAAAAAATAAGTTTATAATTGTCATACCTAATGCATTAACTTAGCGTAAAAAGAAAAAATATTTAAATATATAAATGCTATATTTGTTTAAACTTTTATTAAGTGTAGGCTATATATTCTGATATTTGTATTTATAAATAAATGTATATTTATACGGTATAATCTTGGAAAATGCCACAAAATATAAGAACTGTAGGTATACCTACCTAAATACTGTTCAATCATTTTCAGGGGGTTGTGTAGACATCACGTTACTGGAAAATGATTTTCTTTGAATGATGTGTCCGTCTGTCCGGGTGTTTGTGATGATTAAAATACGCTTACCTTATCATTAAATTTACACTTACATTCCATACAACACTGGCCTAAGTCCAAATATTATTATATTAGCTAAGCTGTGTTAAGAACACATTAACTGGTGTCAAATTTAGTAAAATATTAAAAATAATTATTTAAAAAGGTAGCAGTGCGGCCGAAACGATTAGGAAAACGTCACATTTTCTAAATATATTTTCCAATGGTAACATTCTTATAACTTTGACATGTAAAAGCCCATCTAACCTAATCCGCATAGCGGAGAGTAAGCTACAAAATGAAACGAGATCGAGTTACTGACTTAGGAATGCATCCCTGACTCTCATCATATAGCTGGCCGCGACATACTCTCGATTTTTCTCGCACTATCCGTCTCTTTCTTATTAGAACACATAGAAAAAGGTATAGTGCGAGAAAAATCGAGAGTATGTCGCGGCCGTCTCATGATAGACGTGCAGGACGATTATTAAGTAAAGGTTGGTGCTGCCAGTAAAAGTAATTGTATGTCTGCTTCCAAACTTTTTGGTCGCACAGCGAAAAAAATAGAAATTATAAAGGGTGTTTTATATTATTAGATAAATGTTTGTACGAATCAATGTTATGACCATTTTATCGCACTTGTTAAATTAAGGAGATGAAATGATTTAATTCTGTTTAGTGTACAGTTGTATAGATGGATGTTTAGATGTGTCTATAACTATTGGGATATTGTAACGAATTTGTCCTGGATGTCTTTTTGTACTTGTCTACCTTCGATAAAGTTTTCAGTGTAATAGAACAAAAAAATCATAGATCTATTTGTGAGTGACGTATCTAGTTCCCATAATTTATTCATAGGTAATTATTTTGTATAAATGTGAAACTAAATTACTTACATTAGAACAGTAAACAAGTTAAACTTATGTCCCTTTAGATTTTTTTAGCCCCATATTTATCAGTTACTCGTGTAGTACTTACTTATCTATAGTAAACATTATAAAGTAGATATTTAACGATGTTAACAAATGACGTACTTACTAACTGTCATTGTTTATAGATTCGTAATGAAACTATTTTTGTGAAAGTCATCTTGTCATTAAAATATGTTTACATTTGCATCATTGTTTTATTCATAACGAAATGAGACCTACTGAACACGCATTTAATTAAGTAGTTATAAGAATTTAAGAACAATATCGCCCTAGTTCGAGTTAAATACGAGTAGAAACGGGTAACACAACCTCCCATTTCTCAAAAGCTTGTTCGGCACGGCTCATTTCAACTCCATTCATTAGAAAAAGACTTTCGATTGTATTCGTCGTCGTTTTATCCTGACTGACAGACTATTTCCCCCTAAATGATGATCATGATCTAGTGCGCCGCCTCTCTGGTATTCAGTCAATTCAGTGCTGGCTGAATAAACGCGCGGCTATGTTTTGCGAAAATAATGTGTCATTTTGTGAGCCTAATGCTGGGGCAACACTAACGATATAATCGTAGTGTGGCCGTACTGATAACGTCCATTATCGCGATAATTAATGGCATTTGTCGTTAGTGTGGCCCTGGCATAACGTGTCAATGAGAAGTGCTAACCCGGAAAAACTGGTCATTGTTATACACCCAAGGCAAGAGCTCAGAGCCGGAACAACACCGTCGACACGATGGTGTATCCAAGTACAAAGAACCACCTCTATGGTAGTCCACACCTAAATTGTATCTGGTGTTAAGAGTCCGCAGTAAGCTCGGCCGAATTTCACCTTCCCATACAAACGGAGTTTCATTCTCATTATAAAACTACGTGTTGGATTGTGACGAAACTTTGCCTTTGCAATGACATGAGGTATATCTATGTCTGTATTTAGTTTATATGGTTCCAGTTTATAAAACAAACGAAATACAGCAAAAACAAGATTTGTATGAAAAACTTAAATTCGCTGTATTTTTTTACTATGGTATCTGAATATAAACTAATTACAGACCTGGATATACCTCATGTCATTAGACATGCAAAGTTTCGTTACAATCCAACACGTAGTTTTGAAATGAGAGCGTAACTAGGTTCGTATGGAGAATCGAGCTTACTGCGGACTCTTAAGGCTGCGTTCACGTGCTCACTAAACGGCCGTTTTAACTTTGGACGCATAGATTGACGAATCCAGCAACATAAAAACTAGTTTGATTTATTCACAAGGTACTTAAACACAAAATACAGTGTGTAGCGGCCTCCTTTTTTTAATATCTATCGTTAAATTTATATAATCACAATTATTTACCAGTGGCGCTATAGTGAGCACGTGAACGCAGCCTTAAGGGCTGCTTCTGCACGGCTAGCACGCGACGGCGCGCGAGCTCTCTCGATTTTTCTCGCACTATCCGTCTCTCACTTATTAGACCACTTAGAACAAGAGGTATAGTGCGACAAAAATCGAGAGTATGTCGCGGCCGTCGTGTGCTAGACGTGCTGATTAGAATTGATTAAGGCAAACCGTTCGTTTAGGGCGTTCCAGTCACCACGATCCACAACAACGAGGGACATATTGGACAGAATGTATTTCTAAATTAAACCAGTAGGTAACTACTCGTATTTTGATCTCGCTCGCGAGCGAACGCAGGTGAAGTACCGCAGCATCCGTACTTCCTTATTAGAAATGATGTCACGCGCAGCTCAGTGACCTGATGTGCTAATTAATGTAATTTGCGAGTTTTGAGCTAACTCGTGGTTAATTGATAGAAACGGAAATACGAGTAAACAAAAGTACATTATGAAATAATTTATTATTATCGTAAATTCTTGCAAATCTCATTGGGAATACGAAATCAGATCAAAACAGACGACCTGGCAGTGGCCTGGATTTAATATTCATAAGTAAAAATACAGGCTATTATGTATATAGTTCTTCAGGAAGGCAATTTGGGTCAATATTTCGTGTAACAACATGGTATCAATATGTTGCGTGCACTTATCACGTGCGCTGAGCCTAACGTGCCAGAACGCGCATATAACAAACACATTGATATCGTATTAGTGCTATGCGAAATGTCCAGTCAAATTGACCTCCAGGCGAGCTATCGCTTCACGTCGCACGAGATGCAGTGTCTCCTGACCCCGTAGCATGGACAGCCTTATCATACGGTAAGTGACAGGATAGAGCGTCCGTCACTGACTGACACCGATCGATAGAACGAGACGACACTCCTATCTTATTTTTTTTTAATAATTTATTCATATAAACAATTACAAAACAGTACAATAAATGCGCCAAACTGGAGTGAACAGTTTGTTGGCGCGTCGCGCTCAATTTACATATATTCTATATAATTGTTTACAGGTGTGAGTTATTTCCTATTATTACTAGTGAACTTTATTTAACTAGGGCATGCATATTTAACATTATGATGTGGTTAAGTATTTTCGTTACTATATAATTCTAATAGTGTATTTTTTAGCTTATTTTTAAAGGCTGCTTTGCTAATAACATCGTTTTCCCGTAGAAAGGGTATGTTGTTAAAGATTCGAGGAGTTAAATAGTGCAATGTTCTCTCACCATAATAATTACAACTTTTTGGTTCGACATAATGGGGTCTCTTATCAAGTCTAAGTGATCTATTGTTTACGTGTCTAGGCATTTTATAGTCGTTGCATTCGTATTGATCCACGGCTATAAGATACCTAAACTTTTCTTGCACGGGGAGGACCTTACACAACCCATATAGCTGATCATAATTATTTTTTATCACTTATCGCGTGATAAGAGCCTTATCACACTTGCGATTTGCGAGCGTATTTTCTATACAATTATCAGTCGCGGCGTACACGCTGCGTCAACGCCTTCATACAAAATACGCTTGCAAATCGCAAGTGTGATAAGGCTCTAAGGCTGACCATGACACGGGGTCTGGTATCTACTGTCCAAATTAGAAAGAGTAGGGTAAAGTTTTCGTCTCGCGTCGCAACGCCAGTTGTACTCACCCAGGTGGTCTTAACTTTATGCACTAGAACTACAATAACACAATTCAACTAACGTGTGGCAACATCGGATTCATCACTTCACACATATCCACAAGTGCCTTAAAAGTATAATTTAACTACTTTACATTTAACTAATCTCAAATATTTGACTTAATTGTTTTATTATATTCCTGTCTAAAATCTTCACTAAGCTCCATCACATTGGCGAGGTCTTTATACGAGGCGGGGAAGGGCGTCCAGTGAGGCCAGGTCTTCACTTGTTCGAAGAAGGCTTGTCCTGGGCACTCCGTGTCCCTAACCTGCCGGTGACCGACTAACTTGTAATCCGGTTTGATGTAGCCCAGGTCAACTCCGGCCGCTATTAGGGAATGCACCGTTTTTATCTGCTCCGCTGGTGGGACATCGGCTGAAGGTGACAAAAAGAAGGTGTTATGGAGGATATAATGTGTCAGAACGGAACTACAGTTGAAGATTAACAATTCTGGTCAATACTCTTACTTAAACTTGTGTAAATTCTCATAACACCATCCACCATCAATCATAGGTACATGACAAAGGTGTTACATCGTTTGGATACATTTATCAAGTTATTCAAGCCCTCGATATGACAGTACAATGGCTTGTTTTATGCACTCGTTGTACAATGTGCTATTTTAAATGCTTACTTGTCCAATCGCCGATCACACAGATGCCAACGCTGACATTGTTGAAGTGAAGCGCGTGGGCGCCGAGGATGGGCCAGCCTCTGCCTTCGTATGCGACGCCGTCACTGCCCACTCCGAAACTAAGTAAGTTAAACATATATTAGTTCAATTGTAATATTCTTTCGGTCGTGGAGAAAGGGCACGCGTAGGCTTCAACTGTGGGTTGGGGTGCTCAACAAGCGCTTGATGGGAGGCAACAGTCGACCCTCCCGCAGGCAGCTTTCTCGCACAAAGACTTGCAATCGCTGTTCTACACGGGAATGCTGCCTGAGTGATGGACACCGCGCCAAAAGGGTCCTAAAGGCGCCAAATTTAGAAAGTATATTTTAGTTTTAGGTAGGTAGGGTATTTAGTTAAAATTGTATTATTGTATTGTTTGTTACATCATGAAACTGTAATTATATGCAAAGTCATTAATTCGTCAGAAAGAAGTTTGAATCTGCGGTCTTCGTGAACGATAATCACTTTTCGTACGGAATTCTCCACAGTCAAATACGACAATCGACCGAGTGAAACTAAGGTTTTAAGAAGGCAACTCTAGAATGCTCTAATGGAACGACAACGCATCGAGCAGATTTTATAAAGAAAGAAATATGCATTTATTCACAACCACATAGGACACACATATTCAACAAGAAAATACACAAGAAAGACACATAAAACTTGAAAAAAGTGGACGGAAGTGGTGATTTATCTGACAGTATTTAATAAAGCTTTAAGTGTTATGTACCGCACGAAAGATGCGAACATCATGTTGAATTGGCGTATTTCTCTAGTTCAGTAGAGTTCTTTTTTTTCTCTAGTTGTTTGCGATTGATTATGATATTTTTTTCGTGTCTATGTCTCAATTCAATTACATTGAATCGGCAATGTTGTTAAAGTTAGTAAATGACTGTAAGTAACCAGAAACAGTCCATCTTCGTTTCCCTCCCAAACTCAAATAGTATTTTATGCAATCGTTATAATAAGTATAATGTATGCTTTTTCAGTCGAGTACCACGTTTAGGCCACGAAGCTTGCTGAGTGGCCTAATTAAGGTACGAGACTTAAAAAGCTAATTATATAACTATTGCAATACTTTTTCTACGAGTCAACTGAACTAATTAAACAAACTTGGTATCCATTGAAAATCTATATAAGCCCTGCTGAAACGAAGTGCAACCAACGGCTTTTTATTTTTTGTGCGTTGATGTCTATTACTTTTTGACTTTCTCATGACGGCGTCCTATTGGTCAACATTATACATAGTTCAGTAAAGACGCCACGTGATTGGTCAATTTCATTTTAGTTGTCTCAACAGCTATGAAATGTTGAGTTGGTAGCTCCATAGTAAAAAGTCTTCAAACTTTAAGGTCGACGAGTATAAAAAGTAAGTTACTTACTGATATCCAATATCCCACCAATGGCGGTCATCGATATGAAAGTTCTGCATGCTCCTCACAGCTTGTATACACCCGTCTCTGGAGTAACATGCCTTCGGAGAGTACGAGTGGTGTATAACCACGTAGGGGACGGGAGTGGTCAGAGGCAGCGTTTGGATTGGCTGTCTGGCGCCCCATTCTGACCGGCTCACGTAGGGAAAGTCGTAGGTGACGACCTCGTTTTCCGATGGATCGGAGACCGGCTTTCCTGGAATTGAAACTTGATTTAGTAACCTTTTTCAGTCACAGTTGTAGTCGTTGCCATTCATTAATATCCCAATTGATTATTAAGTACGAGTAAGTCATAAAAATGTTGATATCTTGAAATGAGTGGAGAAGCCACGTTCATAATTTCCTTATATTTAATTACCGAGTATTTCAATGAAGCCATTCCCCGAATCTCTTTAGACCGACCTACTTATATGAGCCGTAGTTTTGGTAGACTTGATCCATCTCACGGGTGGCGTTAGGAGTTGGCGCATGGGTTGCATTACGCAAATCATATTTTATCCTCTTAAGAGGAAACACTAAGGGCGAGATAATTGAGAAATAGGTATTTGTAAAATGTATTGCTGTCGCGCCAACCTCAAGCCTCGCTCCGCAGAGCGCGATAGAGACAACTGCAGCATGGACCGATAATGCCTATTATTAAAAGTACATAAAATCAACGTTTCGTAGTCCCCTGATTCCTTCTCCAAAACATAACTTATTTAACTATTTTTTTTTTATAATCATAGAAAGGCTTTGGCCGTGTTCCTATGTTTGCTAGTAAAAATTGTTTTCTGGATGTTTGAACACAGCGGAAAATCTGGCATTTTTTTTGGTTTTTGAAGGTTTATAACATCTCTTTTAAGAATAAATTTATGAAAAAAAGCAAAACATAGGAACATGTCAATTACAAAGCCATAGATTTATGGAAAAAAAATATTGCTCTACTGCCATTATCCAGGGAGAAAACAGGGGACTACGTTTCTATGGAAAAACGGCCCTTGTGTTTCCTCTTAAAGCCCATCTTACAATTCAAAGTGGCATTGTGGGGTCCCAGCGCGCATTAGTTATTTGCGAAAATCGCGAAATGTCTGGTTGACGTAACTGGTGACCGAAGAGCTGGCGGTTTTCTCGCGCAACGCATCAACATTGCAATTCAGCGAGGAAATGCCGCCAGCATCATCGGTACAATGCCTCGAGGTCCTTTTCATTAAGATTTAACTTAGTTTTATTTTATTACATGTTAATTATTATCTCCTACAACCCTACTTTAGAAAATAAATTATATCAAATGGCATTGAAACTTCAATCAACTAGCGTAGAAAATACAACTGAATTTTGTTTGTTTCCAGTAAGAACTGACACAAAACAAATGCATCTTTTCTCCAATTGAAAATGATTTAAATTCCTTGGAGAGAATAAGTAGTAGTCGGGCTATGGGTCTTAGGTTATATTCAAGCTGACTACTATGTAGTTAGAACTTTAGCAGTGAGTGCGACTAAGACAAAACGATCGATTCTGATTTTGAAACGCCTTATGCAAATTATGCAATATAAACGTAGCTAGTACAGTGAACCATCTTCATAGGTCCTGGAAGAGCAAGACGCAGCTGTTAGAGAGTGAAACAGTTATATACATTTAAATCACAATAGCAATACAGCCAACTAGCTAGAACATAGGTTCAAGCTGCATTCTTATCTTGTAGTGTACCCAGGCCCCGTATCATGGTCGGCCTTATCACGCGATAATTGACAAGATAGAGCGTCCGCCACTGGCTGACACCGTTCGATAGAACGAGACTGACGCTCTATCTTGTCACTTACCGCGTTATAAGGCCGACCATGATACGGGGCCTGGACGGCGGATGCGTAGCTCCATCTATTAATAACATAATCTAAAATGTACCAAAATGTATTTGCTCCGTTATTAGTTAAAATCCAACTCTTCCAATATTTCCTTTACGGTATGTAAGGCAGACGTCCAATAAGTTCTCGACGCTGTACTAGTATTATGGCATGGGCTGGGCACTCTATATCAAAGAAACATGGGTTGAATTCGAACTAAGCGGATTTTTCTTAATTCGAATTTAAGCCATAGAGCGCTCATGCCATATACTACTACAGCGTCGAGCACTCGGGACGTTTACCTTTAGGTATGTGAATAAATACAAAACGATAACTTGACAAGAAGGAAATCCATAACCACATTTACAAACCAAATTAGTTGAGTAGGCACGCTCGAACGACGCAATTGGTTACATTATGCCCTAGGTAGGTATACAATCTACATTCTTGGATTGAAAGGCTAATTGGTTACATTATGCCCTAGGTATACAATCTACATTCTTGAATTGAAAGGCTTGGGACTAAGAACTAAATAAAAGCTTGTATTAAAAAGCTATCCAAAAAAACAATTTAACAGACAACTAACCTGAGTTAGCAGTTAATACTCGTACCATTTTATGACTCAACTATTTACTTTTATTTTTATTCTGACGCAAGAACGCCACGTTTTACCGCTACGGGAGTCGGTGCGCAACTAAACAAACAACTTGGTTTTTTACGGGAAAGAAAATGTTTGTCATGCTCTAACTGCTTAATGAGGGAAAGAGTTGACTGATAAAAGATGACGTAGGTACCAACGAAATTGGGGGATTATTTGATCTTATATCGATATGCGCAGTGAGTCATAAATTGACATTCAAATTAGATTTTACCAATAACTTGAAATACTAGGCGCACAAAACCTCCTTTTACACATTCACTGCCAAGAATCGCTATACGCGCTACGCTCGTAGCCGATCCTGTGGTTTTCATCGTATGTAGCGGAAAGCGTCTACGGCGTAGGCGCCCGCTAGGCGGGTTCCTGGCAGTGAAAGTGTTAAGTAATAGGTATATTTGACGGATGTAGGTACTTAATAGTTTGCCGATATGAGCGAAAAGATATAGCGATATAGCCCTCCGAATCGCTAAACTTAAGTGGCAGTGGGCGGGGCACATAGCACGTAGAACCGATGGCCGTTGGGGCGGAAAGGTTCTCAGTGGTGACCACGTACCGGAAGGCGCGGCGTGGGTAGGCTACCCGCAAGGTGGACTGATGACCTGGTAAAGGTTGCTGGAGTCCGCTGGATGCGGGTGGCGCAGGACCGGTCACTTTGGCACTCTTTGGGGGAGGCCTATGTCCAGCAGTGGACGTCTTTCGTCTGATATGATGATGATGATGAGCGAAAAGCTCACAAAAGACGCCCAGCAACGTGCAAAGTGGAGGAAAGCGAGCAGGATAGCGGACCCTGGCAAAGGCCGGGACTACGCTGGGTAGAAGGACATGGAGGTACCAGAGTAAGCTATTGTATAGTATAAGTAGGTAGATATTAAGCTGTGTATTTTTTTTAATTGACATATAATTGAAATGTACATTTATGAACAAATTATCTGAATCTGAATCTAAGGGTCATTCAAGCCTCGACGAACAAAGGGGTCTTACAAGTTTGGCCGCTATGTGTGTATGTCTGTATGTTTGCTGTGGCACCGTAGCTCTTAAACGGGAAAACTGATTTTCATTAGTCTTAACTTAAACCATTTTGTCTATAACTGACGCTTCGGCAGTATGTAGGCGAAGACAGGGAATTTTGTCTACACTTCGCCTACCACCTTTAGAGTCCAATTGTAGCCATTCCTTAGCGAAATTTAGACCTTAAGTTACGGTTAACTAAAGTCCCATATAGATTAATTCGTTTTTTGATCTTAACAAGCAAAAACAAGTGTAAATCTGTGAGAAATTTTCAAAAAACTGCGAAATCCAGGCGAAGTCACGGGGTTCTACGGTACCTATTGTTCTCGTAACTTAATTGTTTGTTTTTAAAAATGTGATATTTAAAGTGTCAGTTTTTTTGACAAGAAGGTTAACGTCCTATGTCCTCGACGTTGCAGTGCTAGCCTAAATAAAATAAATAAATAAATATATTCGAACTGTCTTACACAAATAAACCTAGTCCCAAACTAAGCAAAGCTTGTACTATGGGTACTAGACGACGATACTTATATAGAAAAATAAATACGTAAATACATAGAAAACATCCATGACTCAGGAACAAATATTCGTGCTCACACAAATAAATGCCCTTACTGGGATTCGAACCCGGGACCTCTAGCTTCGTAGGCAGGGTCACTACCAACTAGGCTACAGAGGTCGTCATAAGACGTGGGCACTCTATGTCAAAGTGACATGACTTAAATTGGAATTAATACTGCTTTGACATAAAGTGCCAATGTCAAGGACTGGAACGTTTACCTTAAGGCCAGAAATGAGCTCTACCGAAGGCCTGACCCCGTATCATGGTCGGCCTTATCACGCGATAAGTGACAAGATAGGAGTTTCGTCTCGTTTTATCGAACGGTGTCAGCCAGTGACGGACGCTCTATCCTGTCACTTATCGTGTGATAAGGCCGACCATGATACGGGGTCTGGAAACTGCTTTTCTCGATGCGGCGTTGGCGTTGCCTTGCCTTGAATCCTATAGAACATGACCAGAATGAGCTAAACATATGGACCTGGGCCAGAAATCCCGCCCCTGAAACGTTAAATTTTCATTGCAAACTTATTTGATCCATGAATAATTTACTTTAAAAACAAACTTTTTAACCGACTTCAATTTAGTACTCCGCCAAGCCACGAGAACAATTCCACATTTATTTTCCAATTTACCACATGAACTGATTTCCGAGAGCAAATGCGTTGATTATTAGAAAAAAAAACCGAATCGCTGTATGTGGGCCGATAATATTTGAGGACTTCCGTCGATCCACAAGACATCATCACCTTAGGCACTTTATTAGTTCCTATTTCAACGGAATCTTATCAGAATCTGTGATATACTTTTGTACTTTTAAGTACATAATTGAGGAATTCCATAAGTCATCTGTGGTCTTCATCATCAATTCCACTCCACCAAATTTATGATTTCCGGGTGTAAATACACGAGTTATAATAGAAAATACCAAAATCACTACACGCGTGCCTAATATAATTGAGGAGTCCCCTCAATTCTTCATGGGATCCCATCCCATCATCCAACTGAATTAAAAAAAAATGGGACCCACCTGGAAGCATAAAGTATATGCTTCCATTTCCCACAAACAAAAAAAATTTACGAATCGGCTCATCAATGACGGAGTTCTGAGGTAAAAAACATTGAAAAAATAAAAATAAAAAAATACAACCGAATTGAGAACCTCCTCCTTTTTTCGAAGTCGGTTAAAAATAGCATGCACGCATGACGGTTAGATAGATGGGGCAATACACGATAGTGTAAATTGAAAATTGTTTTACCGAATACACATAATCCGTTCATTTCCATTAGATCTACAGTAAGGCCTAATAGAAAAAAATGTTACGAAAATGATGCGTTATAGAAGATAAAATTATCTTTAATACGGTATCAAATTTTTCATGATCCGGGAATTTTACAGATTTTTTACCCGAAAGCCGAAGGAGAGGAGGGTTATGTTTTTCGAGCGTATGTATATATGTATGTAGGTGTGTGTGTTTGTCTTATTCTTTGGTACGCCCTGCAGCCTGAACCGTTTGACGGATTTCGACACATGAATTCACATTTAATTCGTCTCAGTTGCAGGAGTGACATACGCAATTAAACAAAATTTCTACAAGAATCAAAAACACGCGTGAAAAACGGACCTAAAATCTTTTGGTTTGTGTTTCAAAAGCAGTTTGGTATTTTATTTATATTTTTTATTAACTACTTGTTAAGAGATAGGTAGTATACAATCGTGAGGATGACTCTATTTCTTTGCTCCCAAGTGTATATTTTTGCAAAGTTTACAAAAAAACAATCGAACAAGAACTCCAGAAGTCTCAACTCACTAGTTAGGTACTAGGTCACTACTCAAATATTATTAATTATTATTATGCAGAATCATATAAAAACAAAAAAGTTTAGAAATGTGAAGGACTAAATTTAAGTAGGTAGATTCCTTTTGCTCCATTTCCGTCTCTTCAAAGGTTTGACGACTTTATACGCGTAGAAAAAATTACGCTACTTTTTTTTAAACCAACTTTTTTAAAGCGATGGTAGCGATGAAACTACAATGAAAATTAAAGCGACAAATTAGAATAATTTCGTCGTCCTTTAAACAGCTGAATTTCATAGGAAGAATCTAGTTCAGAACACAAAATATGTGGGAAATAGTTTTAGTGATTCAGATAGGGTAACCTTCAGTTTTCGTACATATTTTTTTACATCATTACATATACTCGTACGCTCTATAGTGCGCCTTAGGATCCATTCGACGAGACAAAAATGTGTTTTCCAATTGTGGCTGATAAGCCACAATGCGGTTTCGTCGAATTGGCCCCTACACAAAATACTCACGAGTTAACATCACTGTAGGAATAGCCACCGCTGCTCCCAACAGTCCAATCACCAGCAGAATTACACAGATTCTCATTATATGCCTCTTCTTCACAGTTTTCACTGGATGTGCGTCTTCACAGTCACTGTCGTAACCATCTGACATATCTGCAATCAAATTGTACATGAACTCAAAACACACCAATAGTTGGGCTCTTGATGCGACCCGGATAACGCTAAGATGATTTAAAAAAAAACATGCTGAGCCCTTGAGAAATGGTCGAGTACTGTTTATGTTCCGTATTTTAGTAATTATCTCACAATCTATAGATATCCAGTTATCAAAGGCTTTGAGATAAGTTTTTACAAGTGCGTTTAGTGGCACTCCATGTGTTTAAAAACAAAAGTGTACATATCGCCCGCAATATAAAGTCTAGATGTGGTGAATCTCTCTTCTACCTAGCGTTATCCCGGCCTTTGCCAGGGTCCGCTTTCCTACTCGCTTTCCTCCACTTTGCACGATCCTGGGCGTCTTCTTTTGTGAGCCCGTTTTCGCTCATGTCGGCCTTCACGACATCCAGCCATCGCTTCTTAGTGAATGTTTGAAATAAAAGAGCCCTGCATTTAATTAAGATTGTTGCACACAACAATCAAAAATGTACGTATGTACCTATCTATTGGTAGAGATCCGCTAAGAATATAAAACTGTACTATAATGTTCATAATTGCTTCATTGACTGTATTAAACCATTGGTAATCAACTTAATATTTTTGGAATATTTTAAGAAACCCTTCCGCAAGAATTAAAGCTGTATGAAAAAAGCATAAAAGGAAAATGTGAAGAGCGGCTTTAGACGATTCCCTATATATTTTTTCTTTTATAAATAACTCTTAATTTAATAATAAAACTTTTGGTTTAATCTTACTCGAAATAATTAGATAAATATTTACATACTTATTATGAAAAATGTGAAGGGATTAAGCCACCTAGATAAGTACGATTTCATTTGTTTCAGTAAATAACAAATTTACTGAAGCTTGGAACGGTAGGTAACTACCGGTTTTATTGATTAATCGAACGGATTTTTTTAAATTGAAACCAATATTCAGTCAAATTATACTATAACTAATATAATAGTACATTTATATAAACTTTCTTCGATTAGCCATTCGGATGATTTTATCCCCTTGCCTCAGTTGAACTAGATAATCAGTAAATGTTAATATGTGTCTTGAAATAAGTAATTTACTAAATAATACCTACACTGTCTTAAAAGTCAATCACAATTTTCCAACAGCACACATGTCCAGTATTGACGATTCGGAGTAAATAATTTCGGCAACGGCCGCGGTTTCACAGTTTGAACTAGCGGCGAGGTGGACTGACGACTGACTATAGGAACTTGGTTTGGTTAAACTTGCTTTTTATATTTGTATATATAGATGCTTCGGCAACAGAGGTGATTCCCCGGCGTTCAACGTAACCTGATCAGCTGTACTGTGAAGTGAATGATGGAGGGCGAGATCGATCTGCGAGAATGCAGGATGATACAATTTTACTTTTATATTACCTATGAGTTTATATTGGAAATATATACGAAAAACTATGCCTATTTAAAAATAAACCCATTTTAGAAATTCACGGTCTTACTGCTATTCGCGTAGACTGAAGAAGATTTTTGAAGTGAAAACTTCTTTAGCGGCGCTGAGCACTTTTTGGGATGGGGAAAATTTTTAAATACGCGACAGAGTTTTGTGACGTCAGATGTGAGGAGGTCACTTTTTGTTGCTAGCCGATTCGACTTCATTCAAAACTGAACGCTATTCGTAAGAGTATAAAGCCGTTAAACACTTTTTGCAATAGCATATTCTGCAAATAAATTTGTAATAATACCAACGCGTCCTTCACCGTTTTGCTATTGAGAAAATTCGAATAGTTCGAATTTGGGCGTTGTTCCTCAAGAGATAAAGCTTAGAAAAATATTTACCAACGGCAAAAACAAATTGATATTTTGGTCGCCACCGCCGTCTGCCGTTCTTGCAAATTCGAATAGTTCGAATTTAGACGTTATTCCTAAAGACATAAAGCTTTGAAAAATATTTGGCAATGGCAAAAACAAATTGGTATTGTGTTTGCCGCCGCCTGTCGGCGCGCCGACGGGCGAGCCGGCGCCCCCTCGCACCCAACGCGCCCGCGGCCTGTCCGCCTAAATAATTGATAATTGTTTATAAATTTGCGTCAAATTCATTTTTAGGGTGACACCGTAAGATGTCACGTGACCTGATCGAAAAACTGTTACAATGTTATTGAGTTTTCACTTCTGCCGGCACTCCCGGAGTGCAACCCGGTCTTTTTATTGAAATAATCAGTTAAATTTTTTTTTATCCGCTGAAATCCATTATGGATTCCAGTGTAGGTATAATGAAGGTCTCGACTCGAATGATGGATTCTGCTGGACCCTAGTGGCCGGAAAGCGCGCGAGGTGTCAGGCGATGAGGCGACTATGGCGTTTCCCGCTCCGCTGCCGGCCATAGTCACCTGAGAACTCGCGCGGCGTGATGCCTGTAAACGCGGCCTTAGTGTGGTCGGTCAAGCGGACCTCAGGCACCGACGCAAATAGCTGAGGATGGAAACGAGATTAACTCTAAGATTAGAGAGTCTGGTACTCTATCTTAGAGTTAATATCGCGATTACGCTATTGTTGACGAAGCTCTAAACACAAATGCGACGATTCACGGCGTAACTTTCGCGTAATAGTCCGGTACGCGAACACTGTAATGTGTCGTCAAACTAACATAACTCCCAAGTTTGATTTTTTTTTTGTTATCAGCGAGAGTACCTTAAGTACTAACAGCGAAAAATAATTTCTAACAGGTTTTGCTATTGCTTTACGAATAATTAACTTTTTTGTAAGGAACACTAGTAAAACTTTGCAAAGATTATACAAGTTATTGTTTTTTCCTATTCAAACCTTACTTATCGTTTTCTAATAGTTTTGTCAAGAGATTACGTCAGCAAATAAGGAAACGATAAAAAAAAATATAAATCTCCTAAAAGAATATTCAAGTGACTAGTGGCTACTAAAGTGTATTCAAAACTAAAAAAATATATGGCAGCACAAATTTCTAACAGATTTATCAATAGTATTTTTTTAAATTAGGAATTATATCTTGAAACCATTCTCCTCACCATAAAAGAAATCTCATAAATTCTCAAGTCGGCGTAATTCATTTCAGTTCTACCGAAGAATATATAAACACAAATTCTAACGGATTCATCAATAGCTCTTAATTGCATTAGCTTATCAGTTATTGTCCGCAATTTAAATCTTTCGCGCGCGACTCGCGCGATTCGTGTGCAGCGTGCTGGCAGCCGAGTACCTCTCCAAGACCGTGCCGTGCGTACGCTCAAACTTGTAGGTACCAACTTTTAGTACTTGATTTTACTTTATATTTAGTTACTAGTTGTTTTTCGGTTGCAATTATCTATTTGATTTTACCAATAAAGAAAGTTATGTAGGGTTATTTAGTATTTAAATTAAATTAGCTTCAGTTTAATTTGTAGGTACTTATTTACTAGTCGCGATGTCATATCTGATGTTACTAATATGAAGTAGGTATAGAAAGTATATATACGGGGTTATTAGTTATCTCTCTAATTAGTAGTAGGTAGTAAAATTAGGGTGTAGGTAGGAGGTGAACTCCGAAAGTTAGGTACTCAAGAATCTTTCAAATTCCGATTAGAGCCTAACACTAAATGATTGAATTACCAAAAAAAATGTTGTTCATCGAAGCGGAAGAAGACTTTTTTAATTAATTAATACTAAAAATACGGAGTTATTGAAATTATAGAATTTTGATGCATATTTCTTACTAGGGAATGCATACCGGTTAACCGGTAAATTTTCTGAGTATAAGGCCGGTATAAAACCGGTAAATTTAAATCCAAACCGGTAATTTACCTAAACATTAATTATTAGTAAAATAATATTTTTTTACGATTACTACTTTTTACGATACTTGATCGTCATGATTATATCTCAATCAATACCCTCCTTTTGTCATGTAAAATGTCAATTGAGTAACTGGTTAGCGTTATCTTACCTTATAGTACCAAATTAATACAATATCGTTTGCAGAAGCTTCTTAAAATACAAACACGGTTCCGTTCTATAAAATATGAATAATGATCTGATTGGATAAGTACGACAGAGAGCGCCTTATTTAACATAGTATTTTGTAGGTAATAGGTATACTAATCATTTCATTTTCAAAACAAGGAAATACCTCTCTTTGTCTTAGTGAAAGAGTGAACGGCAAAGGCATCGAACAGAGGTGTGCTGGTGCTTTTCTTTAAAAATGGTGACAACACCCTGCTTAAGAAACACCGACCCATCTCACTTCTGAGCCGTGTGTAAAAGCTGTTTTCGAGAGTAATTACAAATCGCCTCGTGCGCAGGTTAGATAACTTCCAGCCTCCCGAACAAGCCAGTTTCCGAAGAGGCTTTAGCACCAACAACTAGCTTGGATACCAGGGCACGACGGCTTCATCGGCAACGAAAGAGCAGATGATCTTAAAGCAAGAAGGGGGTCTACAAATTACTTTTCTCGAACATGAAATGATATATTGACGTTGTGTTATTCATAATGGGCTTCGAAGTGTCACGTTTCGGGCTGCAAGATGGTCTTTTTTAATTTACATTCCACAATTTGTGGCACAGCATCACGGCATTCAGCCATGAAAATTAAAGTTTGATTTCTTGGAGTTTAATTTATTTATTTCATTGCATGTTTGAGAACGGGTTGCCAGCCTCATAACTATCCGGCCTCGCTATGATCGGCATATGTACTCGGCCTCTGTAGTACTATTGTAGGTACAGAACAATTTGTGGTACTCTCGCAGGGAACCATAATAACGGGCTTTGAAGCCTACGCCAAAACTAAACACCAACATGAGTGGAGGAATGAGGCTGGCTTAAGGCAATCTAAGCCAGCTTATAGAGGGAGTGGACTCGGGCTTGACCAAAAGCTCTGGAAATCCAGCAGAAAGCAACTCAGAATTATATTTGGGGTGTCCACAGGTCACTTCGGGGTCAAGAATCTCTTGGCCAAGTTGGGACTATCGGGTAGTTTAGACTGTAGAATGTGTGGTGAGGAGGATGATACTATGGAACACTTACTGTGTGAATGTCATGCCCTTGCTAGAAAAATAATCAATTACTTTGATAACAGCTATCCGCAACCAAAGGATTTCAAGGTACTTTCGCTGAGCTGCATCATCCGGTTTGTAGAAATGATGGAGCGATTTGGGAGTAGTCATTAATGAGACGGCAAATGCACAAATGATCCCACTGGGTCGAAGTGTATCCGAAAGGGCTCTCACCTAGATAAGATAAAATAAGACCACCCGTCAAGTTATATAGAAGGCTGCGGAGTATAATTTGCCCTTTTGCTTAGCGTTTCTGGACTACGATTCAATCGAAACCTGGGCTGTACTACAGTTTCTCCAGCGTTGCCAAGTATTTTATATTTCAATATTGTAATTTAAGGCCCTGGCATGGCTCGCTAAGCAAGCGCCATTTCTCAGCCACGACACATGGCTTCTTTAGAATGTACTTCTTGCATGCTTTCTTTAGATATGTATATTATTATTATTTTATTTTACCTTTATTATTGACGTTACGTATTTTATCAATGCCATGTATGTTGTGGGAATGAATAAGGTTTTAATCAATCAATCAAATGAGAATGCCACTTCACTGTGTAAGTCCGACTCCAGAATTGGAACGCGAAACCTATTCCGCTGCAGCGAGTCGATCAAGGAGATGTTATTTCTCTAAAACTGTTCACCGCTGCACTGGTGGATGCTTTAAAGACTCTGGACTGGAGAAGGCGAGTATATCACTCACCTTCGGATACCATGGAGGACTTGAATACGATAAAGCCTCTGAGCGGGTTGGTTTAAGAATTAACATGGATAAGACGAAGATCATATAATGCCCATGTATTACCGACTCTCATTACAATCGGACGCTTTATCCTCCAAGTTGTAGACGATTATACTGGGTGGAACAGATCGATGGACTTTTAAGCAAATGGGATATAGATCAGGTTTAGTGCTTTACTTCTCACCTAGTAACCATATTAATATTTCTAACGGTTACCGAGATACAACTTGTTAAACTTTGGTGAAAAAAACTGTATGTTTCAACCCTATCCAGCAGATTCAATGAAGTCAGCAAGATTCTTGTGACTTGTGACATGTGTCAATTTCAAATGAAAATAATAACTATGTATAGTATTAGGGTTGTCACTAAGATAAAATATTTCGATTTTTATGTTTTTTTTTTTCTTTTAAATCCAGCTTAACATTTATAATAGATCGTTTGTACGTCACTTATATACTCGTAACACTGTCCTTTCAGCTTAGTCCAAGGAAATGTTCCTCCCTGTATATACCTAGGACAAACTGTCTCCTGTCGACTCAGCTGGGCAGCGTTCGTTGGGGAAGCTACGGTACATCTTTTCGTCTAGTATTCCGAAGTGTCTCAAGACGAGAGTCTTTGACCCATGTGTGGTGCCAGTGATGACATATGACACTGAAATGTGTTCGCGCACTATCGGCCTCATTAGAAGGCTCAAAGGGCTATGGAGAGGGCTATGCTGGGAGTTTGTCTGCGTGATCGCATTAGACGTTAGGTTATCCGCAGGAGAGCTAGGATACAGAAAGTATACATACAGACCTTACAGACCAGATCCCCCCAAATCGCTAAACCAATGCCACAATTTGGAACCCCATGAGCAACAGTACACTTTTCCTAGATAAAGTTAATAAACCATTTGTCCGAACGCTCTTTAGTAAAATGTTCGGTTACTATTAGTACCGTTTTCTCTATCCAACTCTTTTCGCTCTTGGTATGGTTGGTTTTGAGCATTCCTTAGAAACAGCTATTTAGTGGAATACTTTTTTTTACTACTACGTGGGCCTGTAGCCAACTAGTCAGTTTGTGTTGTATTATTTTGATTGTTTTTTTATTCAGTAAATTATTGTTTATTAGGATTGTAAATCCGTAGGGTTGCGTATCTGTAGATTTAGGAGTAAAACAATGACCGAGGGCACTGTGGGACCCGCCGACGCCAATGATGGGTGAACGGGAACAGGCAATGCACCATAATACTAATATTCACGTTAACCTTCGTCACTCCATACGAGTATTCACTACTGGTACTGTTTTGTATTGTACTGATACTACCGATGTTGTAATGTTAATCTGTAAAACTGGGACCAATTCCTATTCCTACCTACCGAGCTACCTGCTAATCCCCAAGGAACGTTTTCAGTTGTGTTTTAGCGCTCCTACCACGGAGCAAGTTTTAAATATTAAGGAAAATGATTATTTATTACGACATTTACGGAACATGAAACCACCTTTTACTCTTTATACCACCTTTTAGCTTATTTTTACGATAAATAAACGTCAAATAACGCTACTTATAAACCAAATTGAAATTACCGGTAATTTACCGGTTAATAGGTTTTGTCCTACTCAAGTCGGTAATTTACCGGTTTTGAATTTTGCCCGGTAATTGCATATTGCATTCCCTATTTCTTACATACGTTACGTAAACGCTTGCTTTTAGTTTTGTGTGTTAAGTTAACATACACGTTATTGTATCATATTAAGGCGAAACATTCTCTTCAATCATATTTAAGGCTAACCTTACCAAATATAGCAACGAAACCAAATGGCTATACTATGATTACATACAAATCGCTGGACAAAGAAACCCACTTATTTGGCTGGGCATAATTCATATTTATTTCAACTTATGTATTGCCGTCTTCTCCCTAAGGCGTTGTAAGAATGAACTGATTGAAAAAAAAGGTGACCGAGGTGGATTGTTCCTATAGCTTAGTTGGTTGAGAGTAGAGAATGCAAAACCGGTTTTAACCTTCGGTGGAAACCGAAGAAACCCGTTAACCGACTGTAAGAAATCGGGCCGTGGCTGGGTGGGCTAGAGATCTGAGGGGTAATTACAAAACGTTTCAAACGCGCGTTAGGACAATTCAACTGTCGTTTTTCGATATAAAAAAATACATTTAGATCTACCTAGCGTACGTATAAAGCGTTACGTGATCGACCTACCGGTCACTCATATGTTGTTTCAGTGGATCAACCTAGCTTGTTAAAGCTACACAATAAGTTGATTATTGAATAAGTAATTGCATAAGTACGTTGATAGTTACTCTTTAGGTTGATGAAGCTTATGAGTGTATAATTAATAGACGGAAAAGTCATCATTACAAAGATTTATTTATAAATTCAATACTTAATATAAATGAACACAATCGTAACGTAATCAACAATTTTTTATTTTGCAAGTGAACTGATCAACTGAGGGGAGGCTACCGCATCGGAAACAAGCAACGACGGCGTGCTGTGATTGGTCATGACGCTCTCGCCGTCGGCGCACTAGACTCGCGCGCAGTTCGTCGTGCGTTCAAATTTAAAAAATAATTGATAAATGAATACAATGTGGAGCTATTGATGAATTACTTAGATTTTTTATCAATAGATTACTATGATAAAGCTGGATTATATGTGTCGACTTGAAATTTTTTGAGATTTATTTTAAAATAATTAGAAGGCTTTCAACATTAAACTGTTCATACAAATTTAACCTATTGATAAATATGTTATTAATTCAAACTTAGGTTATCTTTGATAGTTTTTAATAGTATTCAGTAATCAAAACCCACTTGTATAATCTTTTAAAGGAAATATATTTTTTTATTCGTTTCGGATTATACTGACGTAAGCACTTGACGAAAGTTTTAGCAAATTAAAGTGGAGATTATAATACTAAAATGCGATACTCTATTGAAGAAAAATACCCCTTGTATAATCTATCCCTGGATTTACAAGGGTCGCTAAGAAAACGCTGTGTAATACCTAATGCAACGTCAAATTTCCCTATCTTTTTTTACTACTAGTAGTACTCATCATATTCTAAATGTTAACAAAAAAATCGCGACCTTGGGAGTTATCGAAGGTGCATTCATTTTACGTACCGTACTATAAGCGCTAGTACGAAAAGCAGAGAAACGTAACTACAGCAAAGTATGTTATACGGTTACATTTCCCATGCCATTAGGTTATTAGAAGGTAGTTGATGACTTACAGCAATCTTATACCGGACATCCAAATCAATTATGAGTATGATATACCTATATCGTAACATCATTTATGAGTAATGAGACTAACGAGTAAGTACTGCGCAGATGAAGTTAAGGGTAAAAGCTACTAGGTACTTAATAAATAATCCGGTCTCGTCTGCGCTCCATGTCCTTACTGGGCCTAGTGCAACCCGGTCTTTTTTTTTATTTCCTTTTGATTGTCGTCATAGAACTGACACTGAATTATTTTTTGTTTGACGACTCACGCTAACTGGATACGTACACAATAATTTTAAATGCCCATAAACCAGTATGTAAGTAGGTAGTTAAGTATTGTAGAGACTTGGAACATGAGTTGGTATATATCTCATGTTTACTGTTTAAAAATCATATTAACTCTCATTATTACTTGTTAAGCAAGTTTCTTGTAAGATGTTTCTCTCTTTTCGTGGTGCAATAAAGAGTATTTATTATTTATTATAATTCAAAATTTGTTTCTATGATTCGTTTATCAACACAAGCAATTTAATTAAAAAAATACTACCTAGCAACCCCATCACACTCCACACAGTCGAATCGCAACGAAACCTTCAGAAGCTAATCCTGATTATAATAATCCCAATAAAAAGCGGCCAAGTGCAAAAAGAATGAATTTAATAAGCCCCATGATTTTTTTCATATTTTTAAAATACACGGTTTAAAAATTAGAGGGGGGGGGGCACAATTTTAGTGACTTTCGGGGCGATTATCTCTGACTCTATTAACTCAAATCAAAAAAATTGCTAAGAAACCTTGTATTTATTTTGAAAGGCCTATCGATTGATGTGCCACACGTGGGCTTGCAATGAAAAAAAAAATTTGACTTTCTAATTTATGTATGGAGTGCACCCCTAAAAAAATTTTTTTTTAGTAATTTAATTACAAAACTATATGTAGCGGCTAACAAAATCCAACTATCCTCAAAATTTGATTCAAATACGCCTTATAGTTTTCGAGTAAAATGCCTGTGACATACGGACGGACAGACAGATAGACAGACAGACATGCATGACGAATCCATAAGGGTTCCGGTTTTTTCCATTTGGCTACGGAACCCTAAAAAGTGGGTATATAGCTTCCCCTAGAACGCACGAGTTGTGGTTACTATTGTTGAAGTGTTTTGAAATGTGGTATTAAACAGGTCATTGTGTCCTACTGTGTGTGACTAAGCAACCTGCCAGGTGTTGCCTTTACTTTACTAATGTAGAGTTTATTATAGAGGTAGTTATTTTATTTATACTGCTAGCTACTAGCTGCTCTGGGGTGTGATACTTAGTCCTTTTATTTTAACGAAACATAATATTGCCCAAAAACTTGTTTCTAAATTGAGTTGTTATTTCGAAAGTGATCTATTTTTATTTTCTTTTTAACACGTTACTTGAAATAATATTTAAACTCGTTCATTAATTCATTAAAATAACATAATTCGAAATCGGCTAGTTCAGTTTTGGTTCAGACTAACTATAGTCACACACATACGGGTATATACTTGAGATTAATTGAGTTGGCCGAATTGCATCAAAGTAATCCATTCAAAAAGCAGCTCTACCATCCACGGTAGAAGTTTCCAATTCCAATGTCAGTTTTATAAAACACACACCTTGAATAATCTCAACCATCGCCACGTAAATAGTAATACCACTACCGAGCGAGATTGTCGTATAAACTTTTAAAACTAACTAACAGGCTCTACCCGCGACTCCGTCCGCGTTGAACTCGTTTATATCGTAGCTCTATACAACCTTTCACCCCCCATTTCACCCTCTTAGGTGATGATTTCCGGGACAAAAACGATCCTGTCCCTTCACCGGGACTCAAACTATCTCTATACCGAATTTCGTCTTAATCGGTTCAGTGGTTTAAGCGTGAAGATGTAACAAACAAACCGACAGACAGACGCGCTTTCGCATTTATAATATTAGTATGGAGTAGGTATGGCTACGGATATATCAATAAGTGTGACCCAAAAAGATATGTCATTTGTTGCCTTTGTCATAGTTTCATATTTTTCTGTTTGCCACAATCTGTCTGACAATCTGTGTCAAACAAACGATTACCCGCCCAAATAAAGTACTACGTAGTAAAATAAATAATGGCATGCTTACACGCGTCGACTATTTGTAGTTTTCACTAATTATATTTTTAGAACAAGGAGGAGGAAAAGAAATAAACGCTTCATCGTATAGAGAAATAAAAATAAAGGCGGAATGTAGAATAAGTCGGAAATTACTCCAGCGAAAAGAGCCTCGCTCTTAAATAAGAAGAAGCCATGAAATTGTGCGAGCAAAATGGCGCATGTTAGGTAATCTAGGGATTTCTCGCCTATTGTATCAAAAGAGCCAAAGCTGACGATGTTACTGATTGAATAAATGGATAACGACACTCGAGATTTTTTATGGACGGATTTGTAATTTAGAATATAATTAACATTGAATATAATTAAACTACTTGAAATAAATTATGCCAATTAGCAAAACAGAATATTTTTATGTAAGGAGAATTTTGTACCTAACTATTGCCTACCAATAAACTTAATAGTACGGTCGACGAAGGAAAAATAAAAATAAATCGTGTAGTCTGGGTTATTATTTCAAATGGTAGGGGTGATACCCAGGTACAACATATTAAAAGTTCCCAGCGGGGTGCCAGTTGCTTTTTGGGGGGAGCAGCCCCCATAGCCCCAATTTTTTGTTTTTTTGTGATTCTCTCAAAAACCATGCGTTTTAGAAAAGAGAACCTTTTATAAAAAATAACGCTGATTAAATTTTCTACAAAATGCCATATATATATTTTTTAAGATTTATTAATAAGGGGGATGCGGGTGAAAATGTCATAAAAAAAAATGTTTACTGCCCAGTTTATCTAGAAATATAGGAAAATGTTATTTAATAATTTGCTGAACGCAGGCTAAGTGGCCGTCCCAATCACCGCGGCGCTCACAATCTATGAACTTTTTCATCAAGGTGACCATGTTGAAGTATCTACTGGATCCACAACGCAGCAGTAGGTCCATTATTCTCGATACGTCTTACCTTATTCTTGAATTTATTCAAAACAAGCTTCTGCCCGCGACTCCGTCCGCGTGGATATGGTTTATATCGTAGCTCCGTACAAACTTTAACCCCCAATTTCATCCTCTTAGGGGGCGATTTCTGGGATGAAAACTATCCTATGTCCTTCCCCGGGATTCAAACTATCTCCATACCAAATTTCATCGCAATCGGTTCAGCGGTTTAACCGTGAAGAGGTAACAGACGTCTGATTTTATAATATAATATATATATATAATATATATATTATTGAGACACTGCGGAATATTGGACGAAATGATGTACCGTAGCCTCCCGAATGCTGCCCAGCGAGTCGGATTCGACGATTGACCTCTTTCTCAAAGTTGGACCTACCTAACTGGACAGTCTGTCCTAGGTATAACTTCGAGCTTAAAGTGTCCGATTGAAATGGCAGTTGGTACTACATGGGCATTTGACATGATCTTCGTCTTATCCATGTTCATTCTTAGACCAACTCGTTCGGAAGCTTTACTGAGGTCATCAAGCAGTAACTTGTCAAATATCGAAGTAAACGTCGGGTAGCCCCTTAACACAAAATTAGTCGTAAATCAAAAGCTGTTTCTGATTCTAATGCCAGTGATGTTATTCAGTATATTAATATACTGTATTGTATGTGTGTGTGACTCTCTCAAGGTGAAAGCTATTTTATATTTCTACGCTTAAACAGTAAATGTTTACTAAGCAGACACGTCCGCTAACGAAATTCCAAATTTCGATCAAAGTGGAAAATTTAATTGATGGACGTATTCCAGAGTACGCGGGTTCAAACCCCGCTCGTGATAAATCATTTTTAAATTTTCCACTTTGATCGCTTTGCTTGTTAGACAAGCTTCTGCTTACCTGTTTTCTGGTTATTTTTCTGCTCACACAGCTTCATAATTGCACTTTTTCAAAGACAGTTTAACGTAATTAGTATTATACCATTAAACAATTTATTCTACATGTTAAAATAAACCTAACCACCAATTCATAGGGGCTCGATGTAAGACGTAACCAAACAAGAATAAGGATCTTAATCTGAGGTTAAACGTCCAAATTGTGTGGAGTACTCTTGTAATAAACTTTCTCGAATTGACACTTGGTTACACCACTCTTCACGATTTCGACTGACGGATAACACTGTCATTGTCACTGAAACTGCCCGTCGCCAGCGCAATTAACTCGTTTAAACACTATCCATATAACACAATAAGCTAGCCAATAAGGTAGAGCTATAAGGTAAACGTTCCAATATTTGACACCTTATTTTTTATCACCTTGTTATTGCAATGAATGAAGGTGCCAAGTAAGGCCACTATCGGCCGCTGGGACGTTTACCGTATGTGTGGTTGAAATGATTTAACGTGGCCGATTTTTACAAAGCAGTAATAGGAATTGGAGTCTTATCCCTTGGGCGGTAGAGCTGCTAGAAAGTAAGTACGTTGCCTACAATTTTTACACGACTCTACCTTTTAATAAAGTATACCTACTTGATTTTTTGCTCAAGTTATAGACACACTCACTCACACGTACACACGCACGCACTCACGCACGCACGCACGCACGCACGCACGCACGCACACACACACACACACACACACACACACACACACACACACACACACACACACACACACACACACACACACACACACACACACACACACACACACACACACACACACACACACACACACACACACACACACACACGCACAACGTACTATTATAATTTATGGTACCTACTTACCTGAAACTTAGCTTTTAAATCGAACTGTGTTAGCTCCTAGTTTACAAGTTTATAAATAGTTAATCTCTTCTTTACTTATTTAAATACCTACTATATGACTGTGTACCTTCTTATATTACTTTTTACCACAATGAAGAGCGGCGCCTTCCGACACAGGCATTATCATGCTTAAAGGGAGGCACCATCCCTTGTGTAATGTAATTGAAGTGTTTTTACCAAATAAAGAATTTTGTATTTTGTATTGTATTTGTATAGGTTGAATGAATCCGTTATTTTTAAACGTTTTGTACATAGATTGTAATAAATAGAAAGAGTTTTCGTTTCTTAAAGTAGATGTAAAATAATAATGCCTCGACAATAAAGACGTGTTCAGATTATTTGTGAGCACTTTGGCCGCTCCGATATATCCAATGCCGACTGTACTGTACTGTTTTTCACAGTAAATATAGATCACATCACTGAATGTGCAGATCAATGTGTTTAAGTATTCCTGAGAAGAACGGTAAGACAACTGCACGGTTATCGTTATCACGAGCTGTGTCGCGGCGAGATAGACTATCCGTCTCTCTCTAAGTGTTCTAATTTGAAAGAGACGGACAGTCTATGATAACCGTTCTGCATTGTTCACTTGTTTGTGGCTGTACACTATGGTCCTTCGAACCGGATTTAATTACTGATGTGACACTGAAAAATCTTTTCTGATAATCTTACTACGCGCGAGTGAGAAGTAAAATTTGATTTGAACCTGAATTAACATAAACTAACCTCATTTGACAAAAACGAATGAAGGTCCATATTTCTAGCCTCGGTGACGCGGGCCAGTCCGACCGACAGGACAAAAATACAAAACGACGGCCAAAAAATTTGTACTTACAGCAGGCTGGACATTGCCAAATTAAGGGTTCGGTGTGTTTTGCCTTTCGTCGTATTTTGTCCTCGCTCGGATCGCCGACCTCATCCATGTTATGCTCCCTTTTAATTAGCTTAATACGTGTTAATTTTAGGAACGTTTTAAGCACAATGATACAATTACAAAGCATTAGTAGTTAGTAGACGTTGTCATGGTCGTTTTAATTATTACCTTATTTATTAACCAAAAGGTTCTCATTTCACAAATTGTTTAGGATTTTCTGACCCTTCTGTCTAAACTGTATCTATATATGTAAACAGCCGAAATAATCAGATAAAATAAATAAAAAAAAAATTTTTGGGGAGAATCTTACAAAAATCGACTTAGTCCCAAACTAAGCATAGCTGGTACTCGGGTACGTGAGTTAAACCGTGTAATAGTTAGTATTATAGCTGGTACTATGGGTACTAGACGACGATATACATACTTATATCGATAAATAAATACTTAAATACATAGAAATGATGATGATAGAAAACTTCCACTCAGGAACAGATATTCGTGCTCATCACACAAATGAGTGCCCTTACCGGGATTCAAATCCGGGACCTTCGTAAGCAGGGCCACCACCCACTAGGCTACAGAGGTCGTCATTATGGCAGTCAGTCGTGGTCATCTAAAAATAGATTCCATATAGGTACCAGCACGATACATGTTTGCAGAATGTTAGTAAATTGCTTTGATAGAGATCTGCTAATGCGACGTACATAGCGCAGTAAGCACATTATCCAATCGGGTTCATTTATTTCACGTGCAAACGGGGCCACGATTCCATTCGTGTTAATCTCAGAGGAACAATCCCGTGAAATACTAGAGATGCCTTACACGCGCAACCGAAAGGGACGGAAAACTTCTCTATGCAGCTAAACCGAGACCTTGTTGAACGAGTGAGCGAAGCGAACGTAGTTGCCGTTTCAGCTTGGGCGAAAATTGGCTGTTCTCCTCTACAGACCTGGTATTCGGAACGCGTTTATGCGCCTCACCTTATCCGTCACTCCTTCGGTAACTACACCTCTAAACGAAACAACCATAGAAGTCTAAGTAGCGCAGCAAAATGGCCCCACAGAATGGGTTCCATTGCTATTATGCGGGGGCGGGGGCGGGGTGTCCAAACGATGCCAGGCAGCCGTTTAGTTCAAACATGCGCATACCGGGTTTTAGGCACGTGTTTGGGTAGAAATTTGTAAGGAAAAAAAAAAGGTTAAAATGGCTTTCGGTTTATCATAATCCTCACTCAATATGGCGTTCAATCGTTTGTTGCCAATGACTTTTCATTCAAATAGAAAATCTGCATGTTTTCTCCGTTTTGTAGCAAAAGCTAGCTATGAGCATAGAACTCGGCTATGCAGTTTATTGGCAGCGAAAGTATTAACTGTGCCAACCCACTATTTCTTGTTGTTATTCTCTCCCGTTAGCATGGATTGCTTCCTGGCAGAGTTTCTTAACAAAAAACAACACGGGCTTCTAAAATACTTAAGAAAACGGCCCAATAAGACAGGGGTTAAATGTCAACAAAAGCCTGCATTTGAAGGACCCATTTTAAACTGACCCAAGAGATGGTTACGTCTACAGCTAGATTGAGCTGAAATTTGGTATAGGTAAGTAGGTATAGTTTCGATGACAAATATTATGGTAGGTGTCATCGAGCTGATTTGATGATGGAGACAGAAGGTGGGGTATACAGAAAAGTACTAGTTGGCAATAAAAGCTTTTACCAAAAAATAATTTTTTGAAAAAACTTATTTCATTAAAACTTTTAGCGGGATATACCTGATATCAATGTGTTTCGCACTCGCTGCCACATGCGCTAAGCTAACGAGTATCAAATTGGAAAGCAAAATGTGAATATCAAATTTTCCCCTAGAATTTTGTGATAGCTGAATAGGACAATCGATTACTTAATAGTGGTGTCAAATAAAATAAACAATCATAGAGCATGTACATAAGTATCAGTCACAAATTATGACTCACACACAGTCATTATTTATTTCATAAAAACGTAACAATAAAAATTATATGTTCGGATAAGTTATTTTACTGTGTAAATGTGAATTATGTGATGTTTCTAATAATAATAGGTAATGATTACTTAACACAGATCAACAGGCAGCTATACGAACCAGTTTGAAATAACGAACATCTTGATGTCGTTGTTTATAATTAAATAAAAAGTACCTATAATTTAGTTACCTACTTAAAAGTACCCTGTATAAGTAACTAAATAGTCTCTCCATTTATTCTTTGGAACAATGATGCCACATAAACAGTAGGTATTTATAATAAAACGAATCGAAACGAACCAATCTTGATGTCGTTGTACATAATTAATTAAAAAGTACCTATAATTTAGTTACCTACTTATAAGTACCGTGTATAAGTAACTAAATAGTCTCTCCATTTATTCTTTGGAACAATGATGGCACATAAACAGTAGGTATTTATAATAAAACGAATCGAAACGAACGAATCTTAATGTCGTTGTACATCATTAAATAAAAAGTACCTATAATTTAGGTACCTACTTAAAAGTACCGTGTGTAAGTAACTAAATAGTCTCTCCATTTATTCTTAGGAACAATGATGCCACATAAACAGTAGGTATTTATAATAAAACGAATCGAAACGAACGAATCTTGATGTCGTTGTACATAATGAATTAAAAAGTACCTATAATTTAGTTACCTACTTAAAAGTACCGTGTATAAGTAACTAAATAGTCTCTCCATTTATTCTTTGGAACAATGATGCCACATAAACAGTAGGTATTTATAATAAAACGAATCGAAACGAACGAATCTTCATGTCGTTGTACATAATTAAATAAAAAGTACCTAGAATTTAGGTACCTACTTAAAAGTACCGTGTGTAAGTAACTAAATAGTCTCTCCATTTATTCTTAGGAACAATGATGCCACATAAACAGTAGGTATTTATAATAAAACGAATCGAAACGAACGAATCTTGATGTCGTTGTACATCATTAAATAAAAAGTACCTATAATTTAGGTACCTACTTAAAAGTACCGTGTGTAAGTAACTCAATAGTCTCTCCATTTATTCTTTGGAACAATGATGCCACATAAACAGTAGGTATTTATAATAAAACGAATCGAAACGAACGAATCTTAATGTCGTTGTACATCATTAAATAAAAAGTACCTATAATTTAGATACCTACTTAAAAGTACCGTGTGTAAGTAACTAAATAGTCTCTCCATTTATTCTTTGGAACAATGATGCCACATAAACAGTAGGTATTTATAATAAAACGAATCGAAACGAACGAATCTTGATGTCGTTGTACATCATTAAATAAAAAGTACCTATAATTTAGTTACCTACTTAAAAGTACCGTGTGTAAGTAACTAAATAGTCTCTCCATTTATTCTTTGGAACAATGATGCCGCATAAACAGAAGGTATTTATAATAAAACGAATGATAAGAATCAATTTCTCAAAGTATCCAAACTCCAATGTTGAAGTTTATCATCATCATTAACCTAAATAATCGTATCACTGCCTGGTATAGATCGTTCAAAACACGAAAAACCTCCCCACTCTTTGGACCAATCACTCTCTCTTCCTCGTGGATGAAACGATAAACGACATATAGTTAATACTCAATACTCAATCATTTATTGCATTCCACAATGTTAGTTAATACTAACTTAGGCCCCTTCAGTCCCTTCATCTCATTGAGACCGCTGCAAATTAATAGAATGCTGGCCTGGAGTACCCGAAGTCCCAAATTCCACATGACCTGGCCAGTAGTGGTCCCACGTGGCTATATGGTCGAGCAACGCCCCGCCCGGACACTCCGTGGCCATGACTTGACTGTGCCCTATCAGGCGGTACTGTGGACTGATCACGCCTTCCTTCAGCCCTGTAGCGATGAGCGCCTTTGTAATGGCCAGTTGTTTTACAGGCGGGAGGTTTACTGTAAAATAAAAGTAATTCAATTGAGGGATTAAGGGTATGATATGACAGAAGACCTGGTCTATGGTAGAATATAAATTCATCGCAATGGTGGGTACATATCTTAGCTAAATGGATAATGCTCCGCTTTCCTCAAAACTGCTTTTAACAAAATTAACTGGCAAAATCCCAAGATCCTCAGGAATGAGAGATCGATTTAGAAGATGATTAGGATTCCAATTTCACCAAAAACAAACAAAGGGTATTTTTTTATTGCCATCAACATACCGATCATACTGAAAGATACCAAGTGAGCTCTGAATGGTAGTCATTCATCATCATTTGCCTGCGCCATTGTCCATTTCTCATAATCCGGGTTACCAATAAATAATAACCATCGTATTTCATTCCGGAGACCAAGAGAGTGTTTTTAAGTCACCGTTACAGTCCCTTCAATTGCCAATCTGATGAATTTATTAGTTAATACGTGGTGCCTATCCGTAACTTGTTAACTTTGCATTTCATCGTTAGTTTGCAGTGTCAAGATTGCAGGACGTTGGTGCAGAGGTTTGAAACACTACCAGTAAGTTAGCACAGTGTTCACAGTATCTAAAAACATTGCAAGTAAGCAGTGAATAGCTAAGGCTATATAAATAAGTAAATAGGCAAGGTAGAGTTCCCAGTGCTCGACAATGAAAATTACATAGAGTGCCTCCTTCAATATTAGGTAATTCATTACAACCAAACATTGGGACGTTTGGAATTAGCTTTTGGAAATTGGGTCGCCACTAGGCCATTTACACAGCTTACAATACAATACAATACAAATACTCTTTATTGCACACCTCACACAAACAAAGCAGTTAAAAAGAGAAACAATACAATAACATGTAGGTAGAGGTAGACAACAGGCGGTCTTATCGCTGAAGAGCGATCTCTTCCAGACAACCTTTGGGTATCGGAGAAAGAGATAAAACTAGATTATGTAGTAGGTGGTGCAGAGATTATAATAAGCCAAAAATCAAAATAATTATATCAATACACGTACATAAATAGCTCTATATATAAACATACATACACAATCATACATATATACAAATAACACAAATAAAAATATATAAATATAATACATAAACAGTCAGCCAATAATAATAATAGTAAGACAATCGGGGTTAGGGGAGAGACAAATAATGTTCTTTAAGAAGAGATTTGAAGTTACCGATAGATTTAGCTTGTCTTATATCAAGAGGGAGAGAGTTCCACAGTCGAATAGCTTTAAAAGTGAACGAACTACTGTAAAATTTCGAAGATGACGAAGGCACAGTTAATAGCAAATTGTTAGAAGATCTAACAGAATTAAAATAACTAAAACGCTCTTTGAGATAGCGGGGAGTTGCAGGGTTAAAAAGGACACTAAACAGAAGCGAAATAATGTGAGAGTTACGACGATAACGGATAGGGAGCCACTTGAGCTTGGAACGGTAACTAGAAACGTGGTCATATTTGCGTAACCCAAATATGAACCGAATGCAGACATTTTGGAGACGCTCAAGCTTATTAAGCTGCTCCTCAGAAAGGTCGAGATAGGATACATCAGCGTAATCAAGAATAGGAAGAAGTAAAGTTTGAGCAAGCGCAATTTTAGTTGCAGTAGGCAGAAAATTACGAAGCCGCCTAAGAGACCCCACTGCAGCAAATATCTTCCTGCTCACTTCACTCACTTGAGGCACCCAAGACAAAGAGCGATCCATAATGATCCCAAGATTTTTCACTTGCATCGAATAATCAATCTGAATCCCATCAAAAAGTATTGGAGGGAGATTTACAAAATCGACTCTAGAAATCAGATTGCTGCTGCCAATAATAATGACTTGGGTCTTCGCTGGGTTCACACTCAGACCATATCGTTGACTCCATTTCAGAATGCGTACCAAGTCATCATTAGTTCTTTCTATGGCAGAAGGGAGATCACCAAGCACGGACTGTGTATAAATCTGAAGATCATCGGCATAAAGGTGATAATGAGAGGAGATATTATGTGTGATGGAATTAATGAAGATAGAAAATAAGAGAGGAGATAGCACACCGCCCTGCGGAACGCCCGCCAGAGTACTGCACCAAGAAGTACAAGAAGAATCCACCTTTATTCTTTGCCGACGACCATTTAAATAACTACGAAACCAGTCAATTACTGCAGGAGATAAGTTAAGAGAGCGTAAAATAGCGAGCATAATGTCAAAATCGACAGTGTTGAAAGCATTGCTGAAATCCAACAGAGTTAAAACTGTAAGCTTTCTGTCGTTCATCCCCAATCGGATGTCATCAGTGATCTTAACAAGGGCTGTACTAGTACTATGCCCTGAACGGAAACCCGATTGAAATTGGTTTAAAAGATCATATCTGTTCAAGAAGGAAGTTAATTGCTGATGCACTAGTCGCTCCAATACTTTGGATAGAAAAGGAAGAATGGAAATGGGACGATAATCAGAAAAGGAACTGGGGTTTGACTTCTTGGGTAAAGGGATAATATCAGCATCCTTCCATTGAGAAGGAAACATGCTAGATGAAATTGAAAAATTTAGGATGCTGGTAATAAAAGGAAGCAGTAGGTCAAGGAGAGGAACTATCATCTTACGACTAATGCAATCAACACCAACAGCATTTGAAGTGATGCTAAGTACGCTCTTCTTAACTTCACAGTCAGTGAATTGACGAAAAGAAAAAGGAGAGAAATCAGAAGTTTGGGAAGTTGAAAGATAGTTTAGTGTATCTACCTTAATAGGACCGCTAAAAGAGGTAGATGAAGAGAAATGCTGATTGAGCTGATTGAAATTTGTGTTGATTGTATATGATGATTGCTGAGTTTTCCCAACTCCTAGAGATTTTAGAAATTTCCATACTTTGGCTGGATCCCCATTTTCTACAGAAGTATGTATATGGCGCCTCTGGGCATCACGACATATAGTACTACAGCGATTCCGAATAGCATGATACCTAGATTTGTTTTTGTCCGAGTTATCAAGTTTATATTTAGATTTAGCAACATTCTTCCTTTCAATTATTTTCTTAATGTCTGCAGTGAGCCAAGGAGCAGGCAGGTGCTTCACCTTTATAGCACGAATCGGAGCGTGAATGTCAAAGAGCTGTATGAGATAGGTGTTGAAGAGAGCAATTTGATCATTCACTGAACCAGCTCCAGCGATGGTGCCCCAGTCAATTTGAGACGCATCTTCCCACAACTTATCCATGTCTAACCGACTAAAATTGCGCTGCATAATAATTTTTGATTTGGACTTGGGTGGACGAATATTTTTTTTTTTTTTATTTTTTTTTTTTATTTTTTTTTTTAGCTTACCTTGCCAATCACCGATCAAAACGATTCCAATACTGAAATTGTTGGCCCGTCCAGCGTGGATGCCGACGACTCGCCAGCCTCTGCCTTCATACACACCACCCTCGCTGCCAACGGCAAAACTGAAATACACACCTGACGGTTAATTAAGAGCAATGCCCAGCTGAGCAACTTTTCAAATCACGAATTTTTGACGCAATGTTTCAATTCGTGCGATAAGGACAACTGTAGCTCGGACTAAAAATCCCACGCAAAAAACTCAAAAATCGAAGTTTCGCTCTCGACTGTTTCCTCCTCCAAAACGCAACCAATCATTATACAACTGTGGGAACTGCAAGAAGAAGAAATAATCTACGCCGCTATGTTTTGATTTTTTTGATATTTGTTGTCATATTAGTATACTGCGCCTTTTTGGCAGCCAATTCAAGTAAGCCGTTTTTGCGATTTTCAAGGCGCTGCAAGTTTCTTTAAAATGAAAATATCCAAAAAAGCAAAACATAGCGGCATAGATATTGATGATATTGATCTTGTTTGAAAAATTCATTGGTCTATGTTTAAAAACCAGAGAGGAAACAGTCGAGAGCGTTTGTATGGGAAAATCGCAGGTAGGCATTCCTCTTAATGTTGGGTATAGCGGCATGTTATCGCGCTCAATACAGAGCAGCCCTAGGGAAGAAAAATCTCTATCTTAGGTACAGAAGACAGCGGCCAATTAACAATTAACTTGTGTATTTAGGTATACGTAATGTTATCTAGTGGCGAGTACCTAACGATGTAAGAGTTTTAAGAAGGTACCGTGTTAACAGCTAGGAACTTGCAATCTTTTATGAATTCTCAAGTCTTATTCATATAGTTGACCGGCGGTTGCAAGCTCGCATAGGCTACGATCGTGCTACAGGAGAACAGTTATAATATTCTACGATATAAGTCAAGAAGGCATCGAGGTAAGTGTTGAAAATCTTGGCTAATTTGTTTTAAAATACTGTCCACCAATCTATGGAATGATTGATAACACCACTAATTACTCTTCGAGATGTTTTACTAATCATCCTATACTAATCAACATAACATGAAGTGTGGAAAAACATGCCGTACATAGGTATTGATGCAAAATGTTGCGCAGTAAACAAATTACTTGATTTATGACCATAATAACGTTTCGGTGAATTTGAAAAGATTAAATACATAAAAATTAAGATACTATTTTGAATATTTTATTATGGTGTAACGTACGCACTGCGCTAGGAACAATGATAGTAATTAAAATCATTGACGTCAGAGCACATATAATAAATGATCATATCAATAACTGAGTTCTATAGCGATAGGTCAATTTGGGTTGATAAGTAACTATTAGGTATATGTATAAAGTAATCTTATGCCGAATGTAATTCATACACTGAACAATTAACACTCTAACACGTGATGTGTAATACACATTAAATGGGCTGTTAATGAATTAATTGCGTATCGACGAAACGAAATGTCATCATAATCATCATATCAGCAGGGAGACGTCCACTGCTGGACATAGGCCTCCCCAAAGAGTAATAATAAATAAATAATAAATTTCATTTATTTTCACCTCACAAAGGACATACAAAACAGTTTGACAACTAGTTGGTAAACATGAAAGTGGTACAAAGTATCCTTTGTGAGGGACTGGAGTCTGAACTAGGTGCCACAATGCCCGGTCCTGTGCCTCCCGCATACAAAATCTGCATCGTTTGCTCATCAAATAGTTACCAAAAAAACTCACTTAGATATATTTAGAACGTTCGAACTACGAAGATGCTCCAAGGGACCGATTTTTGACTTTCGAGCGCTCGACTCTTTCACTCGAAAACTGACAAAAATTATGAAATGCTATTTTGAAATAGCGATAGAAAATTTAAAAACGAGTGGTATTGACCACTTGTATTAAATTCTATTAGTAGAAAAGAAAGTAAGTGCCTGCCATTTTGACACTGCAAACGTATTTACTTTTATTTGATTTTCGAGCGCTCGAAAGTCAAAAATCGGTCCCCCCAAGTCGGGGACAAAAGACATACTGACTGGCACATGTTAAACTGACAGTTGTACGTACAGTCAGCGTCATATAGTTAGTAGCAGCTAAGGTAGCCAAATATTTCGGTACACGTCTTTATTACTGTAAAAATAAGGGTGTGTTACGAAATATTTGGCTACTCTGACTGCTACTAACTATATGACGCTGACTGTACCTAAAAGAGTTGGGTGCATCGTCGTGGATTAATAAATCTATAGTTAGACGTTAAGTTGGTGAGTTAAGTAATAATTTATAACCTAATCTATATTTTCCTTAATGGATTTGAAGAAAAGGAATCTTCAGCATTTAGGTATCGACGATTACGACAACGTTTAACGGTTGGTAAGAAATAATGCATATTCCGAATAACTTCGAGGATCATATGCGGGAAGTCATAAAATAGCTGCCAATGATCACGCCAGCATACACCTTGACAAAGCTAATGTCAGATACAATCTGCAACTCAGAGGTCGCCAAAGACTAATGACTTTTGGTGATAATTTCCCACTTCCGACCACGGTAGGTATTTACCTTAAACGCAGGAAAATTGTGACCATTACTGCTCACAGACGAGTATTGCGAGCAGTTAGGGAAAATATTGGCGTTCATTTGTCACCGTTTGTTCACCGTTTACTGATGGTTTACTGTGTGAACGTCTTTTTCAATAGCAGGTGAGGGGAGAACAAAAATCACCAACGTATGAAATTTTCCGCACTTCGCCGGTAGAAAAGTAGGTAGTTAAAAATATCGGCAATCATTATCACTGTAATGGCAGGTATCTGGCCAGTTAAAAATCGCCAAATAATCATAGGTATAATCTTAGATCAATAAATCTGTTCGAGCTGAGCCGGCACTGCTAAAATCTAATCGAAATTGTAAAGGCGCTCTTACACGGGCGATTTTTCGGGCAATTAATGTCCGGCGACACGTTGCCGAAATTAATGGAGCAATATGGGGCAATATTTCGGAAATATTGCCCCATATTGCTCCATTCATTTCCGTGTTGCTCCATATCGCCGACTACAATTTGGTCCACTGGATTTCTCGTGTATGAACGTATTGCCTAGAATGGCTCCATATGGAGCAATAATCGCTCCATTTTGTACCATATACAGGGTGGAAAAATCGAATGCAACATGGATGGCAACTACCTTAAATATTGTAAATAGCACATTCTGTGTGAAGGAAACATTCCTTTGTTTTTAAAAACAATAAATTCTGCATTTAAGGATTTATGAAAAATCGCTTGCCTCAGTCGGGACTCGAACCGGTTTAGTTTTTAGTTTTCAATTTTCATGGCACTCCGTTATTCTGATTGTATTTGTTATTTAGAGAAAAATGAACCTTATCAGTTACCCTTTCAATCTGCATCATAAAATAGAGCACGTTATTTTTTGTCACATTTGACCGGTTCGAGTCCCGACTAAGGCAAGCGATTTTTCATAAATCCTTAAATGCAGAATTTATTGTTTTTAAAAACAAAGGAATGTTTCCTTTACACAGAATGTGCTATTTACAATATTTAAGGTAGTTGCCATCCATGTTGCATTCGATTTTTCCACCCGGTATATAAAAACGGCGAAAAAAAATACGTTTGTTCTATGGGAGCCCCCCTTAAATATTTATTTTAATTTGTTTTTAGTATTTTTTTGTTATAGCGGCAACAGAAATATATCACCTGTGAAAATTTCAACTCACTAGCTATCGCGGTTCTTGATAGACAGCCTGGTGATAGACAGACGGACGGACAGACAGCGAACTCTTAGATAAGGTCCCGTTTTTACCCCTTAAAAAGAGGTAGATACGTTGTCTTGAAATTCCGTGTTTAAAAATGGACACCAAATCTGACAGCTGAGGCACGTTGAAACGTGTGCATTGAAGGCGCGACACTGAGGCAAGGTCATACAATTGGCTGAGTTTTAGTGTGCCACTTTTGGAGTGCTTTCTCTATCTACCTCTTTTTTATATTACATCATTGGTATAACCAATGCATTAGAGTGGGACGCACTTACATAAAGCCTGTCTTTGACCCAGATCTTTCAGTTGAGAGCAGGGATGTTGCAGACGCAGATGTAGTACATTTCGCGACAAGAAAAGGGACCAACGCGGTGCGTGCCGCGCGCGTGATCAGTAATTTCGTCATTACTCATTTGCCAATAAGAATCTTCATTTCGTTTCTGTAACCTGATGGTTCGCCGTATTCGCTATCAGTGATGCGTTAGGTTTTCAACGATTGTAAATCAGTCGCAACGCAACATGTTCGAGTACTGCATGACCCTAAAGACGTTGCTTATTTATATTTTTGAGTGTCTTGCCCCAAAAACCCAAATCCGCATCCGCATCCGCGGATGTCTACAAAATCGCATCCGCGGCATCCCCGGGTTAAGACTGTTAAGAGTTCTTACTTGTATCCAATGTCGCCCCAGTCCAGAGTCTGGTGGTACGTCTGCATGGACCTCATGGAGGCCATGCACTCCTCTGTGGTGTTGCAAGCTCCAGGGAGGTACGTGTGGTGGATGACGACGTGTGGTACCGGTGTGGAGAGGGGCCTGACGTCTGTAGCTGCAGCGGCACCCCAATCGGCGCGAGTATAGTACGGGTAAGGTTCTTGAACAAAATGTATGATTAGACTGACTTATTTGTAATAACGACCTACCGTAAAATGGGATGAGTAGGATTCGCGGGGAGAGTTGGGTTATGAATGGGGAGAGAAGGGATGAAAGGGGGGGATTGTAAGGCCTATAGCCTAATCTATATGAAATCCCATCTCACCCCAATTACGAGGGACTACGGGGTAAGGTGGGATTTGCTGTTTATCGTCAAAGTTATGAAATGGCACTACCCAAAATAAAATAAAAACTAAAATACAAACCTCCGGAACACTTACTATATACACCACTCAGTTTGCATGTAAAAATAAAATGTTATCGAGGTTTGAATGTCAGTTTTGCCCCTACTCACCCCATTTTACGGTACATAATAAATAAAGTTTCAATGTAAGTACCTACATAATTCTGTCTGTTCAATGATTATGGGTTACTAAATATGACATTAAAACGAAAACTTTGAATGCCCAAAAATGTTACATTTTCACATAACATCCTATCTAAAATATTGTATTAAAGTACAACGCTACGTTGTTCAAATATATTATATTCTTAATAATTATGATGATTTCACAGGGTAGGTAATCTACTGGTGGCTAGAATAATGATACAGGATAAATACTTCGTCGGGCACACTATCTGAAATTGTGGTTAAATTTTAAAGCAAAAATAGCTTCCAATTTCAATAGGTAACTTTTAATAATTCCGATATCCCTCCTAACGATAAACTGTAATTCATCACTACACTACACTTTTCCATATCTGACTATACTTTAAAGTATCTATTAATTAATTATTATATTAATTACCATCATCAGGAATAGAGCGGGGATGAGCGTTCGCATAAAAACATAACACTATCACCGTTAAATAATAACTCGTAACAGATAACGCCATGTTTATATGACCAATATTCATTAATTTAACTAAAACAAGTGATTGCCGATTGATTACGTGTTGAACTGAACTGTAAACGGTAGATTAACACGTTTTATACTAAAGTTGGAGTTACGGGTACTTTCCCGAGGGCGCTGAAGTGTCGGACTTTACCTAAAAAGTGCAAGATAGATAAAGGAAGGTTTTAATCGGGTATCATAAACTTAAGACGGCTAGGGTCCCGTAATAAAAAAATTTGCTCCAATGTAAATTAAATTTTTAAATACGTCTAAGTTAGTACACTTTGTTGCAGAAATAAATCATCCTAGCTGTGAATTACGGGAGATTTGAAGACATGGACAGCAATCTACCGACATATATACCTATTACGTTTCAGAATTCCTTGTCAGCTTACAACAATGTTGTTTCCTTGGTTTTACTTAATACAAAAACGGATAGTATGTGGGATCATCCTCCTAAGCCCCGCATACGCGTAGGTACAAACTTAACTAAACTTTTACTGAATGTCATAACATCCACAAGTTCTAATCCAGAAATCCAAAAGTCAGGGAGACCCTGGGAGGAAATATAGTGCAATGCAAGCTCTTGATATTTATCTCGCGTATAAAAAGCCTACGCGGCTTTATATACGCATTATATAATAAATAATGTATGTAATCGCGAACTAAGAAAATACTCAATAACATCAGCACTTAGGAGATACCTACTACTATACAATACGAAACAAATATTGTTTATTGCTCACCAGACATAAAACATAATAGAAAAATAGAGGTTAATTAAAAATAAACGATGGTAGTAGACAACAGGCGGTCTTATCGCTAAAAAGACCAGACAACCTTTGGGTGGAGGAATGGAGACGATGCAAAAAATTATATGATTGAGTAGGTGAAAACAGAAAAACAGAAATTAACCAATTAACTATAAGAAAGACTAGGTATACCTTCACTTACATAAATACATAAATATATATAAACCTACATACACATACAATAACTAAATGTCATAGAAACAGTATCACTTGCAGTCGAAAACAAACAGCACACACCAAGTAGGAATTACTAGTTACGGAAGAGAAAAATAGTTCACCTTAAGTCTAGTTTTAAAAATGAGAAGAGTCTTACCTAGCACGTTTAATTTAAATTCAACCTAAGAATTCCATAACCGAACTTTGGTTACAATGGGAAGGAAATTACGAAGCCTTCTCAAAGAACCCACAGCAGCAAACATCTTCCTACTAACCTCATTCATCTGTGGCACCCAAGAAAGAGTTCGATCCAAAATAACGCCAAGCTTGCAGAGAGTACGGGACCAATACGCCAACAAACAAAATTGGTGAGAGATTAACATAGTCAACTCTAGATATCATCTTAGCGCTACCAATGATGATAGCCTGGGTCTTTGCTGGGCTAACATTGAGACCATAATTACTACTCCAGTCTGAAATGCGTACTAGATCAGAATTCGTATCTGAGATGATTAATGGCAGATCGCTGACCTAACCCTGGGAATAAGGTAATCGGCATAAAGGTGATATGATGCTGATAGACTACGAGTCGTGGAATTTATGAAAATGGAAAATAAAAGTGGAGATAACACGCCACCCTGCGGAACTATCCACCTGTATACGCTGCCGAAGACCGCTTAAATAGCTATGAAACCAATCAATGACCGCAGGAGATATGTTATAAGAACGCAGTATCCCCAATATAAGATCAAAACCAATAGTGTTGAACGCGAACTAATGTCAAGCAACGCTAACACTGTCAACTTCTGATCATTCATACCTGACGGTATGTCGTCCGTAATTTTAACGAGAGCAGAAGCCGTACTATGACCAGAGCGGAAGCCAGACTGAAAAGGATTAAGGAGATCATTTCTATTTAGGATATTAGATAACATTTGCTGGATAACTAGGCGTTCAAGGACTTTAGAAAGGAAAGGAGAATTTAGTATTTAGAATGGAAATACTCTGAGAAAGTGGAAGGATTGGACTTCTTTGGTAGATGAGTAGGTATATTCTAAGATATATGAAAATTATTGAATAACAGAACGGTTTATCTAGCTTCATTTGCTAGCGATTGAAAGAAAAAATATATCTATAAGTAATGTCTGCACGTAATAGAGACAGAAGGCAGTACTTCTTGTTATGAAAATTCAGAAAAAAATAATAAACCTTCACAGTTATTTTACTAACTTACCTAATAGGTAGTCTATTACTTTACTACTGCATACGTGCATACCTAGATTTTTCATTGTACTGAAAGACAATGAATTCTTAAAGTAAAGTAAAGTAAAGTAAAGTAAAGTTTATTTGTGAAACATAGGTAACAAAGATGGTACAATGGTAATATGTGTATCACTATGTTTGGCCGTTAGGCATACAAATTTGCGAGCAGCATGCATTTCATGCTTATACATATATATATTAGTCTTAATTATAATTATATTTCGCTACAGTTTAAGTACTCATTTACTGAATAAAAAGCTTTATCTGTTAAGAATTTAAATAATTTCGATTTAAAATGGGGCAGGTCAGTTTCTCTTATAAATTCTGGTAACTTATTGTATAATTTCGGTGCCATGCCGAAAGCACTTTTTGCTAGTAAAGCTGTTTTCAAAGGCCTAGAATTAATTTTATGCCGCTGGCGTATACTTTTAAAAGCAGGAAATTGCTTGATGTTGCACTTTATATACATAACTAACTCGAAAATATATAAACATGGCATGGTCAATATTTTAAATTGGATAAAGTAAGGCTTGCAAGAATCCGTTGGCTGTAGCCCACAAACAGATCTCAAGCACTTCTTCTGAGCCCTAAACACCAATTCTCGGTCAGTGGAATTGCCCCAGAATATGATGCCGTATCTAAGTGTAGAGGTTACATAGGCGTGGTAGGCGGTGAGTACTGCAGGCCGATTCACTACTTTATTCAAATTATATAGTGCATAAGAATACTTATTTAATTTTTTACATACAATGTCAATTTGGTTCTTCCATGTTAACTTATGATCTAAGTTTAAACCTAAGAATTTTGTACATTCCGTTTCCTCAATTGTATGATTCTTGTATGTCACCATTAAATTAGTCAAGTTATTAATCCTCTGATAAAAATTCATTACTTTAGTTTTGCCTAAATTTATATGTAAGTTGTTGTGGTTAAGCCAGTCAATTATTAGTTCTAACGAGTTATTTATATTTGCTTGGCATATTTGTGGATTTTCTCCAGTTAATATGACCGTGCTGTCATCCGCAAAAAGAACCATGGTGTGGTCAATGGTCTGGGGCAGATCATTGATATAGATCAAAAACAAAAGAGGTCCCAGTATGCTCCCTTGTGGCACTCCATAACATGTTTCTCTGAACTCCGATGAAAGGGTTTTTTCGCATTTTGTTTTTAAACATATCTGATTAATTTGAACCATTTGTTTCCTACCAGTTAAGTATGACTTTAAAAGGTCGTAAATATTGCCGCGTATCCCGTAATTATGTAGTTTACGCATTAAAATGTTGTGGTCAACGAAATCAAAGGCCTTAGTTAAATCCATATATAGGGCGCATACAGAGTGTTTTCTGTCTATGTTAGTCATTATTTCTTGTAGCAAGTCAAAAATAGCCATGTTTATCGATTTATTCTTACGGAATCCTTTTTGCTCTTGTGCAAATAAGTTATTTGATTCAAAATATTGGTTTATACTGTTATAGATAACCTTTTCAATTATTTTGGAAAAAACATTTAAAAGTGCAATTGGCCTAAAGTTATCCATATTTTCCTTGTCGCCCTTTTTAAAAAGTGGTCGCACAATAGCTAACTTTAATTTTTCAGGATAAACGCCCTGCTCTATACACAAGTTTATAATGTAGCTCATATGCGATGCTATTAAAGGTGCTACTCTTTTAACAACTTTCGTACATATTCCGTCATATCCGGTACTATTTGTATTATTTAGGGTATTAATAATATTAAGAATGTCATTGGGATTAGTTGGCTTCATAAATAAGGATCTAGATGATCTATATGTCAATGTATTATATATTCGAGAATTATTATTGGGAAGAACATTATTATTATCATTTGTATTATTATTTGAATTTTGACTAGATTGGATTTGGTCTATGAAGTAATTATTGAATTTTTGTGCTATTAATTTGGGGTCCTTTATTATATTACCGTTATGAGTAATTTGTGTGATATTTTCCTTAGGATGTACTGTTTTAGGATTGTTAACAATATTCCATGTTGCTTTAGATTTATTAGCCGATTTTTTAATATAGTGGTCATTTTGTGATTTTTGTGTTAGCAACACGATTTTCTTTAGGCGTTTTGAATATTGTTTAAAGCGTTTTTTGTTATCTTCACTCGGAGATGCTCTATATTTCCATAGAAAATCTCGCTTTTTCTTGCAACATTGTCTTATACCTTTAGTGATCCACTTTGGCTTTTTAATTGCGGTTATTTTTAATCCGATGAAAGGAAAACACAGGTCATAAAACAATTGGAAAATTATCATAGGCTTCGTTACCATTATTTGCCATATAAACGGAATTAAAACTTAAATTCTGTAAACATTCTTCAAACTTTTTTACATTTTCTACACACAAGTCCCTTCTTTTTACATACCAGTGTGATAAAAGACAGGTTTTCTTCACTGGACATTTCATTAATTGTGCCGTATGATCTGAGATGGCAAAATCGATTACCTCGGTTTTCCCACCTCGTACATTATATATTATATTATCAATACACGTATTGCTTTGTAATCTTGTCGGCTCTGAAACACCTAATTTGAGATTGTATCTCACAATTAAATTTTGAAAATCCATCGAATGTCTAGATCTTTTTAAAGTATCAATATTAAAATCACCACTTATAATTACTTTTTTATCTCTGTAACATATTTTGTCTAAAATGTAACTAAGCTTATTCAAAAATATGGACACAGTTGTGGAATCATTTTTAGGAATCCTATAAATACAGATCACTATAATCTTTAAATCTGTTAACTCTATGGCCGAACATTCCAATATATTTGATACGGATAGAATAACAATATCATTAAGAGTTTTAAATTTATGTATACTTCTTACTAAAATGCAGGATCCACCATTTCTATTCTCTCTTGAGAAGTGACTTGCAAGTTTATAGTTAGGTATGGCTACATGTGCATCGTCGCCTGTTTTCATGTTGTGTTCTGTGACACATATTACGTCAACATGTTTTTTAGAGTCTAATAATTCATGCAAATGGACGGTCAGTATGTCTGCCTTATTTATCAGTCCATTAATGTTTTGGTGTAATATAAATATATTTTTAAGAACGAAAAAGATTATTATCACTATTGTCAGTATTGTCAATGCCGCGATTTTGTATAGGTTTCACAACGTTAGTAGCGCCGTCGGTGGTATTGATATTGTCGAGTCGGGTTGCTGAATGAAAGTTTCCTGAAGTATTATTGTCTTTACGAATCTGGGGTGCAGGTAGTTGTTGTTGAGGGGTCTGGATGTATTCTTCTCCGTTGATGAACAGTCGGTTGTTACGTAATACGGCATATTTTCCATTACGTCTCGCGTTGAGCATGCATTCTCTTAAAAGTTTCCTATGCTGTAGGGTTTCAGCGTCTAGGACTTCAGAAACGTTATATCCATTGTTCTTAAAGCAGAGGGTATTTTCTAATACGTATTTTTGCATTCGCTTACTGATAAGCTCAATAATTAGTTATTCTTACTTACTGAACCATCATAAAAGAATAGCTTTTAAACAAATTGCGCAATTAATATCTTATAGTATCCTCAAACCAAATAGACGACTGGGATCGTAAAACCATTAGCATCGTATTGTCTCTTTCGCACCCGCACGCCCTTATGCAGCGTGCCTGTTATCAGCCGGGCCGCATAGGGCAAGTAGAAAGCACACGGTACAAGGCATGTCGATAAGATAATATGCAAAAATGAAAACAAAGTAAGTAATGCATACAATATTTTATATTACGAAATAAATACTTTTAAGACTACAATTAGGTACTTTAGAACTAAAACAGTAAGATTTAATAAATAAAAAATAATATAACACATACAGTTTCATCGAAAAGTATTAAAATTAAATTCAGTTAATTAAATCCAGTATCGACATGCCGCCATCCCTACGGCCGCCGGCGTTTATTGGCTCAGTCGTCCGTTTGGTTTGAGGATACTATAGTGCAGTACATTTCCACATGGGTACCTATTTCATTTAATTAGCACTAACCATTAGTAAGTTATACACATGTAAAATAAACGTGTGCTTAAGAGTTAAAGACCGTTTATTCAAGATCATAAATAGGGAATATGCATGTGATTTAGAAATGGACAAAAAAAATCACGTGTAATCTATATTGCTTAATAAATATACACACATGATTATTTTTTCAAATTATCATGTTTCTATTGATAAAATTAATTGTTTAAAAGTACTATTTTTCAAATTCCCTCGCAAATTTCCAAAACGCAACGCTATTGGCGGAGCGAAACGTGACGTCACCGTGCAGGTCGTTAGTATGATTATTGAAAGTTATTCGCATTGTTTGGCCGCTGTTTATGATAAATAATCAGTGTTTTTTGGTAATTATTAAGTGAAAAAAGACTCGCCACAATGACTGAAGGCGGTTTTGTCAAGGCACAGTCGGATAATCTGCCTAAAATTGATGTGTTCATGATGACTAAATTTAATACATACTTCGCAAATATTTGTGACTTTACGTCCGCTGAACTAAGAGGAGTAAAAGCTGCAAGGTAAATAAGTTACAGATATTCAATAAATTTTCATATTCCTTGTTTTTATACTCGTGAGATTGGTCAATTAAATAATTATAACCTATTTTGGCGATTCAAATAGCTAGACCTTTAAACTACTTCAAATTGTGTCTTTGTTAAATAAGTGGAATAAAATACTAGTAGATATTTATCCATACTATATACTATTTTACTATACTATAACTTTATACATTATATATACTAACTTCTGCCCGCGACTCCGTCCGCGTGGAACTCATTTATATCGTAGCTCCATACAAACTTTCACCCCCACTTCATCCCTTTGGGGGATATGGGGGGAGCTACGATATAAACGAGTTCCACGCGGACGGAGTCGCGGGCAGAAGCTAGTTATATTATATATTTTATAAATGCGAAAGTGTGTCTGTCTGTTTGTTACCTCTTCACGCTTAAACTGCTGAACCGATTTGGATGAAATTTGGTATAGAGATAGTATAAACGAGTTCCACGCGGACGGAGTCGCGGGCAGAAGCTAGTATTATATAATCAAAGATATGTAGGTACCTATTAGGAATGTTAAATGTTGAGAACATCTTTATGAACTTTAACAAACTAGGTTGTTTTCGTCAAGGCTTATAAATAAAACAAATTTGTGTAGGTCACTCAGTAAAAAGGATTAAATTCTTTTAACTTTCTTCGATCAACAGTGCAAACAAAGAAACTTAGCTAAAACGTGTCTTGATCAAAATCAACACTCGTAGTCAGCTGTTGATCAACAAAAATCATAATATTTGTAACATTAATAACTAAAAAAATTGGGAATCATAATAGTTTTATGAATAAGTATATAATACAATTTTGAGGTTAGGTTATTGTTTACCTATATTGTTCGCGAGTCGTAATAAAAAAGATTTTAGGTACATACATACTTAATACTCACGTCGAAATGATCTTCACAACAATATAAACTACTCAAGCACGATACATTATCTCTCCTCATCGCCTTACACCACTTTATCCTTATATTTGCACCTTTGGGCATATGAAAATATTTGCAGTTTTAATGTGATTTTCACACATAGGGACAATACAATATTTATAATAAGCTTTTGTGTGCTCTTCCATTACAATAAGTTGATCTTATAAGCTTTAATCACTCACATTTATTAAAAGTTTGAATCAAACACTTTGTTGTTAATTTGTTTAAGAACCGCCGTGCACTAAGCTGCACGGTGACGTCACAAATGAGCGCGCCAAAATGGTGGCGTTTTGATCGTCCGAAAATGATAGTAATTTTAATTAATTTTTTTTAGCTTATTTAATAATATTGTGAAAGTGTTTTTTCCGGTTATATAATTACTTATAGAATAGATAAAAAAAATAAAAAAATGTCATGAATATTCCCTATTGTAAAATGGTTAACAACGTTAGCGCCTACTGAATTTCTATAAGCAATCAATAGTAATGTTCTGTGTGGTTATATGTCACGGACAAGGAGCAGCCTGAAAAGCCACTTTTTTATTTTTGTGTGCTTTTTGCAATTTTCTATTCCATTATACCTAATGACACATAAGCTCTCTAATAAGGACACATGCTATTACACTGGCCTACTATCAATTTCAACGATGTTCCTTCCTACTCGTAGACCACAGAATAAATAATCCTAGACTTAATACTCGTTTATCCAAGACCTGAAATACTCGCAAGAAACATTTTGTTGCACCATTTGTAGCGAGTTAAACCTACCTTTTAAATAAATAGAGTACCTACTTATATACTTTTCATAGCTCAGAATTGAATCGCTTTATTGACAGAGTTACTCGCGATTACCTACACCCAACGGTTTTTTGGGAAATAATGACGACATGGTGAATTCACCTTTCGAATTTTAGTCCAGGCAATGAACTGACAACTTGTATGGAAAAAGTGTCAATTTTGGAAATAATTTATAATAGCTTATTTTTTATGTGTAACGGATATATTATCATTATTATCAATTAAATAGTTACCCAGCGACAAAATCCGACAAAATTTCAGACATCGAAAAAATTATAAGAGGCTTCTGAAAAGTCAGTAAAAATATTAATAAATGTTTTTGTCTTTATTTTGGTTCATTTACATTTGCTCTATAATATTCAAGATAAATCGTACAAAAAAAGATAATGCATGCTCCATTTAAATCTACATAATTACTTCCGGGTGGAAAGTTTGTCGGATTCTTGACTAAATCATCTTAGAATAAACATTTTCAAATGAAATCAACAAAAAAAGCGCTAGTATAAATTAATGTTTTTCAAAACCGTATTTTGCCTGGAGTATTTTACCTACAGAACCTCCTCGCTGTGTTCGCCTAAACTTACATAGCCGGGGATACCTAATGTGAAGATTATTATGTTATGTAGTATTATGGTTCCACACAATGGAGGTATTTACAAATTAGTTCATATACCTACAATTCTGAGTATTATAATGATTAATGACCTATATTCTGTTTTTACCTACTTACAGTTTAAGTCCATAACGATGTAGGTACGAGTAGATAGGTGCCTATTATCGGATGTCGGCGCCTCATACAAATTGGTGTCCGACAAGTGTGAATAGTTTCATATAAAATGTTCTGCCACTGGAACGACCGATTAAAATCTGGACCGAAATCCGACATAGTGGGAACCAGCTCTAAGTAACCGTGGACTGGGTCACCCACGCCGAAGCTAAGAGGCACCCAGAACCGACCTGAGGGCAGCCGGCTGGCCTGAGGAGGGCGCTCCTGGCGCTGGCGGGCTTGGCTTAGCATGCGTTAGGGAGGGACCGCAGAAGAAGAGGAGTGCCGGTTTTGCGGTTCGCCGTTCTCCCTATCTCCTGCGGCCGGGATGGGACTCCACTCTCCCTACCCCCTGCGAACATGCCGGGCCGTTCCGCTGAAACAGCATCTTCCCCCATAAACAAAAACAATAATTTACTTTAAAAACAAAGTTTTAACCGACTTCAATTTAGTACTCCGCCAAGACACGAGAACATTTCGACATTTATTTTCCAATTTACCACATGAACTGATTTCCGAGAGCAAATGCGTTGATTATTAGAGAAAAAAACCCAATCGCTGTATGTGACCCGATAATACTTGAGGACTTCCGTCGATTCCATAAGGATCACCTATGGCACTACATTAGTTGCTATTTCAACGGAATCTTATCAGAATCTGTGACGTACTTTTGTACTTTTAAGTACATAATTGAGGAATTCCATAAGTCATCTGGGGTCTTCATCATCAATTCCAGTCCACCAAATTTATGATTTCCAGGTGTAAATACACGAGTTATAATAGAAAATACCAAAATCACTACACGCGTGCCTAATATAATTGAGGAGTTCCCTCAATTCCTCATGGAGCCCATCATCCAACCGAATTTTTGAAAAAAATGGGACCCACCTGGAATCGGCTCATCAATGACAGAGTTCTGAGGTAACAAACATTAAAAAAAAAGAAAAAAAAAATACATCCGAATTGATGCCACCTCCTCCTTTTTTTTTAAGTCGGTTAAAAAAGGTTTAGTTTGGTAGGGTAAGTTTCTACATTCTCCTTAATTGATTTGTAGATTGTGATGTAAGAACATTATTATATTTTTTAGTGTTTATTAACATTTTGAATTATTTTTACTACTCTTTAAAAATATTATGCATACCTAATGTACTGCATGACCTCTAAATCATACCTACATCATACAAAAGCATATTTATTTTATGGACCAAGCACGCTGTCAACTCTTTATTTATTTACCTCTTTATTTATTTACCTCTTTATTTAGACCTATGGTTTGTTGTTTGAATTTAAATATTTTTTTTGAAAACAGACATGCTAATTATTTTAACCTAACCTAAACCTAACCGCCAGCGTGTCGACGTTGCCTATTTCTGCTTTCTCCCCCCCTCTTTTTCTAGCTGCCCTAACCTAATCTTCTATATTATAAACCTATAAGGAAATATATGAATCATGTACTCATACTATTTTGAGTCTATAGATAGACATTTTGACTTGTAAAAGTGCCTCGTGGCCTAATATTTGCTGAATACATTTTAAACGACGTAGTACGTGAGGTGTATTATTGGTGAAAAAAATCGAGCAGTCTCTAACCTGGAAGCAAATAAAAAAAAAATTGAAAAGTTCAGTCAGCTTTTTTTAACTTTTTTTCTATGACATAATGAAAATATACTTTATTTCATATAATCATCTTTAGTAAGTGTACAATATATGTGAAGCACACTAAAATCGGTTGGCTAGAAAAAAAAATATCGAAGAAAAATCATATTTCGTTTTTTTTTAAACAAAAACTATAAAGTTTAGGGTGCTCAAATTTTGCACATTAATTACTAATGTAGAGCCACACCGTCCATAAAAATTACAAGCCCAAACTCGATGTGGGCAGAATCACTTAGCTTATCCTGGCACGGCCTTTCCCATTACAATCAATGATGTAAATATATAAAAAAGAGGTAGATAGGTTCCAAAAGTGCCACAGTAAAACTCAGCCAATTGTATGACCTTGCCTCAGTGTCGCACCGTCAATGGACACGTATAAGCGTGTCTCAGCTGTCAGAATTGGTGGCTATTTTTAAACACAGAATTTCATATAGACAACGTATCTACCTCTTTTTAGGGTTCCGTAGTCGACTAGGAACTAGAGATGTACCGACTAGTCGCCGACTAGTCGGGAAAGCCGACTATCCGGCCTCATTTGTAGTCGGCGACTAGTCGGCGACTAGTCGGCTAAATGTGCCGATTAGTCGGCACTTTATGGATGATAGGAAAACGAGACATTCGTTTTATATTTTACTCAAATACAGATTTTTTATCACATTTGGTACTTTGAACACATGCAGACAGCGCGACGGCATAGCGAAACGAAGTTTCCCGATTGCACCCGATCTTAGCCGAAGTCCACGATCGGCCTAGCCGACTAGTCGGCCTTCTGGGCGGCCGACTAGTCGGCTAGTCGGCTAGTCGGCCAAACCCATAGTCGGCCCATCTCTACTAGGAACCCTTATAGTTTCGCTTTGTCTGTCCGTGCGTCCGCGGATAATAACAGTAACCGTTAGCACTAGAAAGCTGAAATTTGGTACTAATATGTATTTCAATCACGCCGACAGTGGTAAAATAAAAATTGAAAAATACGTAACGTTTTTTTTTTCATTTTAACCCTAACGTGTGATATATTGTTGGATAGGTATTTAAAAATGAATAGGGGTTTGCTATAATCATTTTTTGATAATGTTAATATTTTCGGAGATAATCGGTCCAGAAGTAAAAAAAAAAATATAAGTTTTAAAAATATGAAAAAAATCTCAAAAGTAGAACTTTATAAAAACTTTCTAGGAAAATTATTTTGAACTTGATAGGTTGAATAGTTTTTGAAAAAAATTACAAAATAATTTCTGGACGAAAAACTACGGAACCCTACACTGAGCGTGGCCCGACACGCTCTTGGTCGGTTTTTTATATATAAGATCATTGATTACAATGATGAAAACTTTACATCGTGTAATATAATAAAAACAAAATGACATTGTACTATGTTTTTAATAATCTAAGCATTAACGTCGAAATCTGGTAAATATCGGTCCCAGCTGGCGATATCAGTGTATAAACTTTGTCCAGGGCACTCGGTAGAGGTCACCTGGCGATGTCCAATCAGATTGTATGAAGAGGAAATAAAGCCGAGTTGCACTCCGATGGCTATTAGGTCCTTCGCTGCTTGCAGACTCCTGGGGGGAGGCAAGTCCGCTGAAACATAATTTACTTTAAAAACAAAGTTTTAACCAACTTCAATTTAGTACTCCGCCAAGCCATAAGAACATTTCCACATTTCTTTTCAAATTTACCACAACTGCGGCGCTACCACGAACTTCGAAAGTCGAAGTTCGTAATAAATGCATCCCTGTGTCACTCGAGTAAGGGAGTGCGATAGAGATGGAAATACCCGAACTTCGACTTTCGAAGTTCGTGGTAGCGCCGCTGATTTCCGAAAGCAAATGCGTTGATTATTAGAGAAAAAAACCCAATCGCTGTATGTGGGCTGATAATATTTGGGGACTTCCATCGATTCCACAAGGATCATGTCTGATGCACCTTTGGCACTTCATTAGTTGCTATTTCAACGGAATCTTATCAGAATCTGTGACGTACTTTTGTAGTTTTAAGTACATAATTGAGGAATTCGATAAGTCATCCTGTGGTCTTCGTCATCAATTCCGCTCCACCAAATTTATGATTTCCGGGTTATAATAATACACAGTTATAATATGTATTATATAATATAACCCTTGAAGCATATACATACAAAAAAAAAATACGAATCGCTCATCAATGACGGAGTTCTGAGGTACCAAACAATGAAAAAAAACATGATAAAAAAAAATACAACCGATTTTATTCAGATCTCTTTCCTTAAATATTTACATTTCACTGTGTTAGTTTTATGTTTATTCCATTGTATGTTAGTTGTTTATCTGTTATTGTTAGTCTTATTCGTTAGGTTCGATAGAGACCCCCTTTTTTGGGTAAAGGCCGCCCCCAGTTTGGCCCACTCTTCTCTATTAAGGCCCTTGCTGGGCCATTGTTTTCCTGCTGTTGACACTATGTCATCTTGCCATCTTTTGCGTGGTCTACCGACTCTTCTTTTGCCTAAAGGTCCAGTATACCTACTCTATATTACTAATACTTCCTTGATTGAACCTGCCCCATACAGGCATCCCTCTTTACTTTAGCGCTATTTCGGCTGCATTCACTGGAATTAAATATTTACTAAGCAGAAACGTCCCGTTCGCTAACGAAATTCCAAATTTCGATCAAAATGGAAAATTCAAACGCCTCCCTAAGGTGTAATTAGAAGAGTCAAGGGATTTAAAAATTCGTCGCGACTAGCGGACCCACGTTAGCTCAGTTGGATAAGAGCGATGGACGGTTTGGTCGCGGGATAAAATCCCGCTCGTGGCGAGTAATTTTTAAATTGTCCACTGATCGAAATTCACTGGAATTCTGTTGTAATCAAGAGCTGTGCATGATAGCAGTTAATCCGTAATATTTGAAACACTTACAGACATAGTCTCCTATGAAGGCGATACCAATACTCCGGCTGTTGACGCCAACGGCGTGCGCGCCGACCGCCGACCAGCCGCGGCCTTCGTACACCGCACCGTCACTGCCTATCGCGAAACTAAAAGAAGAAGTTTTACAAAGTAAAAAATATTTTTATATACTGTCCTCAAAGCGCAATGGCGGCTGAAACATTGTTTCCAACACAATAGTTTTGCATCAACATACAACAGCAGGTAATAGAAGACTGAAAAACTACCTCCTAGCATTCACGTCATCAAGGATGTTGCAAACTTCCAAAATGTCCACCAATACGCAGATAAGGGCTCGGCCACATGTCCACGGCACGGCGTCGTCAGCGTAGAACGGCGCGGCGCGGCGTCGTGTATTTTCGCCTCGATGTGGCCGAACCCTAACTGTCGTTTAGCAGGAGTTGTCAGAGGTGTGCGGGGCGTTTTTCGAGGCACCATGCCATTTATGATTTGGTTAGCCGGGCTTTAATGTCGGCCAACGTCCCTTATGTTCTGGATCCTTCGGGGTTATGGGAAGTTTTGGGCCACCAACGATCCAGTCCTTTTTTATTAGTTACGGCTAGGATTTATTGTCGACGAAGCATGTTGGTGGTTATATCTTTGTTATGTGAGCGTCTGAAGGAAATGTGTTTCTGTACGCACTCGACGTAGCCTACGTTGCGGTTTGGGATTCACTTGACATGTAGGTAGGTAGGTATGTGTTATTATTGTGAATAAATGATTAATCTAGAATTTCTTACATTAACAATTCGATATTCAGTTAATATTTGAAAACAACACATTTAGTAAACAATATATGTCGATATTGTCGATATACTCGTATACAATTATGAGACGCAATATGCCTTCCATATGTACTTAGACTACTTATGGAGAAAAAGACAAATTATTGATTCTTAATCACTTGATTGATGCTCGAGATTGCAAAAAACCTTAATAGGCATTTAACAACGCAAGATTTTAAGCATTATCTACCCTAGTAGCATTTTAAGTTGGCCCCACGTTGGGCCATTGATCACCGAGTTGGCCCAACGAAATGCCAACGAAAATGCTACTAGGGTAAGTATATTATCTACCAGATTGTTTGACGATGATGCAATTAACATTCTATATTTTTCCTAGTGGTTTGCAAATTAGACAAAAGAAATATATATACTCTCCTGACCGATTTCAGCCAGGGTTTTTTGAAGTGAAAACTTCTTTAGCGGCGCTGAACACTTTGGGATGGGGAAAAATGGTTAAATACGCGACAGAGTTTTGTGACGTCAGATGTGAAGGAGGTCACTTTTTGCTGCTAGCCGATTCGACTTCATTCAAAACTGAACGCTATTCGTAAGAGTATAAAGCAGTTAAACACTTTTTGCAATAGCATATTCACCGTTTTGCTATTGAGAAAATTGGAATAGTTCGAATTTGGGCGTTATTCCTAAAGAGGTAAAGCTTAGAAAAATATTTAGATACCAACGGCAAAAACAAATTGATATTTAGGTCGCCAACGTGCACCGCCATCTGCTGTTCTTGCAAATTCGAATAGTTCGAATTTGGACGTTATTCCTAAAGAGACGTCCTTAACGGACGTCCTCTTCTCTACTCACCCTGAATAATACTAAGTTGTTACTCTAACTTTTGTTTTAGATTTGCTTAAGTTCGTTTCAGACGTTTTTAACATTTTGGACCTGTTTTTGTGATTTATACTTACTGCATATGATATTAATATTCAATGCAGATTCGTCGCTGTTGCTTGCATACGCGCTAACTTGCTGATCATGCTGTGTGCACTTGCCTTGGATGTCATGCTAGTCTATAAGCTATTCATAAAGAACCATTGTATCTCATAATGTATGATATCTGTAAAGTGTACCTAATAAATAAATAAATAAATAGATAAAGCTTTGAAAAATATTTGGCAATGGCTAAAACAAATTGGTATTGTGTTTGCCGCCGCCCGTCGGCGCGCCGGACCCGGCACTGTTGCACCGCGGCGGCGCGTTGGGCCCGTCGCACCCAACGCGCCCGCGGGCCGTCCGCCTAAATAATTGATAATTGTTTATAAATTTGCGTCAAATTCATTTTTAGGGTGACACCGTAAGATGTCACGTGACCTGATCGAAAAACTGTTACAATGTTATTGAGTTTTCACTTCTGCCGGCACTCCCGGAGTGCAACCCGGTCTTTTTTTTTTGTCCACTCACTTTATCGAAACTAAAAAAAAGACAGGCTCGCGAGGTCCACAGGACAGAGTCACTAGTTACATTTATTTAGCAATCCAAATCCAAGTTTCCAACGGAAGTGCTTTCTCTCGATCAACGCGATTAAGTCCCGATTAGTTATTAAATAGTTGAAGCTTGAATAAGTACTTAATGGACCCGATTCTACGTGCACATGGCTTAACTAGCCTAAAACTAAATTGTCTAATTTTAAGACATAGAATAGCATTTAGGCAGCTAAGTAAGTTGTATAGACCGCCTAAAATAAGAAACGTCAGATTCAAATTAGCGCTGTCATTTGATTATGACAGCTGCTCAATAGCAAAGTGTTTTAGCGACACCTAAATAAAATTAGGAAGTTTAGAGGCCACTGTAGAATCGGGACCATTAGGTGTTTAGAATTTTCCATCCCTCTGCAAATTCCCCGCTAGTTTACCCGAATCCAGTAGCTGTTTATCTTGCTTGTATCAATACGTACTTGTATCCAATGTCAGACCATCCCTGATCCTGCTGGTGATACATCTGCATTCCCCGCATAGCGCTCTTGCATTGTGCGGCTTTGAAGCAGGCGGCTGGTATATACGTGTGGTGGATGGTCACGAGGGGAACGGGCCAACTGAGACGGGTGATAGCTCTAGGTGGTTTACCGCCCCAGTCTTCTTTAGAATAGTATGGGAAGGGCAGATTGTGACCTTATGATAAGAAATAATATTCAAATTTGAGTTATTTACTTAGGTTAGATCAAGTCAAAGTAAAAGTATTTATTTGCGAAACATAGGTTATACAGATGTTATAAAATGCAGCTTGGTATCACTATGTCTTACCCGAAGGTGTAACAAAATATAGAACGACTAGGCTTAAATTAATATTATACCACTGTTTTCATGCATCATGCTTTTCCTTATAAGTACATAAAACAATAGGGATGATGACTAAGATTTTTTTGTGACGTCATTCGAACCAGTTTTTGGACAGGAACAAATGTTTGTATGGGAGCAACTACAATTAAAGAACATAAATACCTAAAAAATTGAGATAAAGATTGACCTCGCTGGCGGCAGCGCAAAACGCTTCATACTGTGTGTCTATACAATTGTGACGTCACATTTGTATATTTGTACTAATCGTAGTATGGAAAATCAGGTAAATTGTTGTATCGGTCGCGAAATACTGCGTTTAAGTACATAGTTGTCATACAATTTTGTTTCTAGAAAAGCGTAAGGATTCTATTGGTAGCATTTAATTTACTCTTGGACAATTAAAAAAAATGCATATTTTTTCTAAACTTTCAAGGTTCATAACTTTTTATGATTTTAATTATATTTTATAATTTATACTTTATTACGATAATTTGATGGTTTACTATCCATTTAGCATTACTATGTTATCAATTTGAACATGAGGCATCATGCCTATTAGTGCGACTTTAAGAATCGCCTTTTCTAATATATTCGTCAATTGAATAATATACCTTTTCCGCTAGAAGGGCAAACAGTTTATTTTTAAACAGCAACAGTTCTTCAGCATATAAAATGTTTCTTGGCAACTTATTGATCAATAGTGTAATACAATAAAGAGGTAGATACGAACTCCGAAAGTGGCACACTAAAACTTGGTCAATTGACCAACCTCACCATGTATTATCAAACCGCGATTAGCTACTTCGAAAGTAGGTACCGTTAGCACAAACGCTAGAGAAAATTTGGGAATTCCTCGTACTGAAGTACTTATCAGCATAGGTATTTAGGTACTGGAGTACACTATTTATACGCTGTCAAATGTGAATATGTGTATTTAACACTATTTAGGACACTAAATATTTATTGAATGTGACAAACATTTCCACAACGCAGGTTTCGTCAATACAACCAAACAGCATCCGCAGCATGCTTCGCCAATCATCTACAAATTATAAATCCACCGCAGGTTTATCTATTTTACTTTCTTTGTATACCAAGTAATGATACAGACAGCTCTGAAGACGATGGTGGCGATGATGTTATGTATGAGGGAATCACATTACATTATTTGTATTTTATTTAAATAGTTCATATAATTTATGTTATTTTCCTGAGCTTTAGGTCTTCTCCGTACTGAAATAATTATTTTCATTTATCTGCACACTCTACCATTGACAATGTCATTTCATGTATTAATTCGAAAACGGCATATGTGCTCAAGTGTATTCTAATCGCGGTATGATAATACTTGATTCTGTTTCGCTCCCAGAAATTAGCATAACGTTTGCATAACCGTCATCTATGATTAGCGTAAGTCTGGCCATTTTTACACATGGAATTTCGTATATGCAACATATCTACCTCTTTTTAGGGTTCCGTACCCAAAGGGTAAAAACGGGACCCTATTACTAAGGCTCCGCTGTTCGTCCGTCCGTCTGTCTATGCGTCTGTCACCAGGCTGTATCTCATGAACCGTGATATTAAGACAGTTGAAATTTTCACAGATAATGTATTTCTGTTGCCGCTATAACAACGAATACTAAAAAACAGAATTAAATCAATATTTAAGGGGGATCCCAAACAAAAAAACGTGTTTTTTTTGCCGTTTTTATAGATAATAGTACGGAACCACTCTCGCACTCGCACTTGGCCGGTTTTTTATATTAGGTACACCATTGGATTCGACCGTATATACAGATATTATTACACATATACATACACACATATACGGTACGATATGTATGTATGTATACTCGTATAGTATTAAATATCTCACCTTTAAACTTTTCGGTACCGATAAGTTCTCTATTTGCTGGAGGCAAACTGGAAGTGCTGGCAGCTAAGCAGACAAATATAATAATGTGCGCAGCCATTATCTACCTGAAAGGTAAAACACGTGTCAAAAGATACCAAACTATACTCACGTGTTTCATTTCAATCAATGACTAGTAACTACATAATCTATCAATATCCACTCAAAACCTACGATTTATCATGTCAATACTCAAAGCGCGATATCTTTATTCCCCGAGTTTGCATGTTTCGGAAGTTTTACTTAAAACGCCTTTAGTAAAGACATCGCTCCTTTTTGTTCAAAACAATGAATCAGGCATCTTTAAGATTAAGATTACCGTACTTTTGACGCACATTTCGAGGCAAATTATATTTTTGTGGCCTCCGTTTTAGATGAACACAAAATGAATGGCTATTTTTATTAAAATACGTAACCAATTAGAAAATTATCTTTTTTAATAATTTGGATCATGTGATTTAAATTTTTTGTGGTAAGACAAAAAATATGTTTGCCAGATATGTAGGTATTTAGACGCTTTGAGGTGGGAGGGTGATACATAAATATAAGCTATTATCTTTAATATAAAACTGCAATAAATAAGTATATAATAATCGTTAGGTTATAGGTACAATAATTTGTATGTGAGGAAAAAGGAATCACTCGATTTAATAAACTCTATTCTAATAAACTACATAAAAAGTAACCTACTAAATTGTCTGAGAAATGCAAGTTTATTAGTTATATAGGGGATAGTATCCGAAACTACTACCGATTGAGAAAAAAAACTGGTAGGTAGGTATATATAATGAGACTACTGTTAAGCGCCCCATACATGGTACGATTAATCGCTTCGACAAATCGGATGAAAATCGTGGCGATCGATCGCTTCGAAATTGGCAGCTACACACGAAGCAATTGACCGTTACGATCGAGTCATACACGAAGCAATCGATCGTTACGATCGATCATTTACTCGTTGGACATGGAACAAAAAGATCAACACAAATTCGATGCATCGTTACGATAGTCATGACTGCACGGGTTTTTGCTGCGATTTCCGATATCGTCTTCGATCTAGTAAATCGTTTACGATATTGAAATACACTATCGATCGGTCGTTTCGATTAGTTTGTAACGATGGATCGCAAAGATGAATCTTACCGTGTATGGGGCCCTTTAAGGTTGGACATATGCTATACTCGTATTTTCTCAAGAATCTCTACCTGGGTACTCTATAACAAACGGGCAGCTAATGGTTATACTATAATTAATTAAATCCTGATTGTTGTTTTTTGTTAGATAGATGTTAAATAATCTGTGCTAAGTACAGATTATTTAAATAACTAAAACATTAAGCAATATATCGAGTACTTACCCTTCCAAGAGTGATTACTAACAATTTCCGTCCTCGACGCTGATCACCCTCTTAATGATTTATCTATGTAAAGCAATCATGCTTATATATGTCAGACATTATGCGATATGATGAATTTCTCGAGATAATTTGGCACGTCGAACATATTAGTGACGTAAAGAGTAGTCATCGAAATGGATGGTAAGGTCCCTGCGTGTTATGTAAACAACCTTTGAGGGAGATGTTGGAATACACATTTACGACCAACAAGAAATCCCCTGTATCTTGTTCACTTAGTACAACGGCAAGCTTTTCTTACACATAGCAATCTTATAGGTCATAGTTGTATATTAGAAATAGGGCGCACTATAGTGCATGTTGTTATGGAAAAATACTTGGCTTGCGGATATCAGCATCGTTAAGTATGTTGTTAGGCACGTGTTCTGGAGCGGAGCCCAAAACTGCCGGGAGACAATCTCTAAGGACTACTTACTAGTTATTATCTGTGTCGTACATTACTTTCGTATACATTAACCAGTTTTACCGCAAAGTACATATTTTTAATTACTTTTTTAGGGTTCCGTAGTCGACTAGGTAGTTTCGCTTTGTCTGTCCGTCCGTCCGCGGATAATCTCAGTAACCGTTAGCACTAGAAAGCTGAAATGAAATTTGGTACTAATTATGTATATCAATCACGCCGACAAAGTGGTAAAATAAAAATTGATATTAATTTTTTATTAGGGTACTTCCCTTATACGTAACGTGGGGTGTTTGTTTTTTTTTTTTCATTTCAACCCTAATGTAATGTGTGATATATTGTTGGATAGGTATTTAAAAATGAATTTGCTAAAATATTTTTTTGATAATGTTAATATTCTCGGAGATAATCGCTCCAGAACTAAAATAAAATGTGTGTCCCCCCCCCTCTAACTTTTGAACCAATAAGTTTTAAAAATATGAAAAAAATCTCAAAAGTAGAACTTTATAAAAACTTTCTAGGAAAATTATTTTGAACTTGATAGGTTGAATAGTTTTTGAAAAACAACTGAACAAATTAAAATACATTTGCTAATAGTTCTTAAACTTGAAAATGTATTCAGGCGTAATTTGATACGAGTAGGTATCCCACACGTGTATGGACATTAAACGATATGATACAGAGAGAACGAATATAATTGAAAAATAAACCATCATCGTCTGTAGCCCTAGACAGGACTCGAACCTGTGACCCCTCTATTTCCGGTGGAGTGCTCTCACCACTGAGCTACGAGTACAGTGACCGAAGACGCGTATCTGTCAATCACATTCGCCACTACTAGTAGCGACCTCTCTCTGTACCATGTCGTTTAAGATTTGATCGTGGTAATTTCCACGTTAGATTAACATGAAACAAAATATTTAATAAAATAATTTGTTTCGTTAAGATGTAAGTAATAGATATTGCATACTTTGGATGTATTTGACACTTTAACAAACGCGGCCGGGCGATTTTGATGAAGTCATTACTCGGGAGACCGACTCCTTAGAGATTATCTCCCGGCAGTATTGGGGTCTAGAAAGCTTTTTTCTTCGTGGTGAAATTTTTACCCGCTTTTGAGCTAGAACAGAGGGTTTCACGACCTTTTCTGATGAAGAACTTGCCACAAATTGTGATGAGTGGGCCATCATGGTTTGTGGAAAGTTCTTTCAATGTGTTGCTATGTCAAACACAGAGATTTTGAGACCGGTTACTTGACTATCAGAAATAGCGTCGCGCGTCGCCGTCTTAACGTTTTTAGGTTTTGTATGTTGATTCGTATGTGAGGTACCTATGTGTAAATATAGCCTTATTGCCTGATGCAAATCAATAAATAAATACAACTGGCTTTCATTGCGCTTCTCAAATAAGACCTGGCTCCGCGTGCACTGCTTTATCAAAACGGTTAGTGGTATAATAATCCTGCTGGTCAATTGCGTAAAGTTTCGAGAATGCGTTATGTAGGTAGATCATTTTTTTTTGTATAGTAAAATTACAGTTGAATTGTCCTGAAACTTGTTCGAAAAGTCACGGAATTACCCCTCAAATCAATTACATACCCGGACGTGTCGACAGAGGGGCTTCATTGTCATGAATCCCTGAAACTTTATATGCCTACTTATAATACTACACCCCCGGAGGCGTGAATCTTGCTCGCAAGGCTTCATAGTACATAAGAACATTAACCATTATCATGACACTTTTCTGAAAATATACAGATTTACACCTCCGAACTGGATATATACCTAGTGCATTATAGGTACGTTGCCATGAAACTGAATCTTTTCCAAAAAACTAAATATTATCTACATATAACGACCGGTTAGTCTACTTAGGTAGTAAAGTGGGTAAATATTTGTGTGATGAGCATGAATATTTGTTTCTGAGTCATGGAAGTTTTCTATGTATTTAAGTATTTATATCTATTAAATATATCGTCGTCTAGTACCCATAACACAAGCCTTTATTGAGCTTACTATGGGACTAGGTCGATTGGTGTAAGATTGTCCCCTAATCATTATTTATTTATTATTTATTTATATACCTACTAATATAGTTTCCTAGATACACTTAACGTTAGTTAACATTTTTATCAGTCCCACGAGTAAATTTTTCAAAAACGTTATTTTATATTTACAACTTAATTCATGAAACAGATAAATAAAGCATGCGTCCGTAGAAAATTAAGTATATATGTATCATCATTATTAGTTTCAAGAAGCCTATTAGGTAAAGGAAAACTACCACAGTTAATAAGGGGAGTTACTCGAGAACTTTGCGTCGTTTCAGTCGGGGACTTTCGAAATGAATGTGTAACTGATTAATAATGTTACCGATTGTTAGTAATAACTTAGGTAGACACATATTTCGTCGATGAGACATTCAAGTTTAATACCTTTCCTTATTTCGTAAGTAATTCGAATTAAAATTAAAATTTTATAATGTTCTAGCTTAAGGCTAATCAATGTGGAGTATCCTAATTTCCATAGGGAAAAGCTCTCGGAAAAGGATTCAACAGTGTTATAATGTGTAGTTTAATTAACCCAAAAAATAAGTAAATAATTTCCATAGGGAAAAGCTCTTGAAAAAGGATTCAACACAGTGTTATAATGTGTAGTTTAATTAACACAAAAAATAAGTAAATTTATCAATCCGGGATCTAATATCAGGCAAATCATACTACATCAAGGATCAAGGACAACCATTGATTGACAGTTGAACAATATAACAACAACTATTCAAAACTGATTATATTATATTGCCATTCAGCAAGACAATGCAGGCAGCCTGGCACTCTGCCTTTTGGCAGCTATTTGGGGGAAATAAGTATGTATGTATAAATATAGTTTATTTTATTTATTTATTTGAGTCAGGCAACAAGGCCCATATTTACAAATACCTTACAGACTAACATACATATCAATATACAAAACTTATAATATAACACAAAAAAACATGTTCACATAGTTTACAGTAGAATTATTTGGGGTTTACCACTGACAGATAGTTTGCCTTCATTTCATTTTCAACTTTAACCTCATACAAATTAAGTAGTTATTTCTAAATGTTATTCTATTCTATTCTAAATCGGTAGACGTAACAGTATTCTGAAAATTGCTTTATTTGTATGACATTAAAGTTGAAAATTAAATGAAGGCAAACTATCTGTCAGTGGTTAACTAACAGTAATCGTACTGTAAGTTAGGTTTAGTTAGTTTGTAAATTCTCTGTTTCTTGTTTTTCAATTGTTTTTCTTGTCATTAAAATTTTAAATATACCTATAGGTGTTAGGTATATGTAATAAGATGCCTAACTTAATAAAATGAGAGGACAAAAATATTAATCAGTTAGTTTTTAAGGTATTTTCCTAATCAGTCAAGTTTAAATTAAATCATACTCGTAACACTCAACAATCCTCAATTGACAATCTTATCATTTCCAACCGTATTGATTATTATAAGTGTACCTAAGTGCTTCAACATTCATACATTCTGGTTTCCTGGACCCTGAAGCGTGATGAACGTTTGATATAACGCTTCCAGCAATCCCAACGCAGTAATCAGTATAAGCCTTTTATTTATTTTTTACATTATATGCTCTCATTTTGCTAGTCAAGGTGGTATTCCTAAGTTAGAGAAAGTTTAAGAACACAGTTGAAACAATTTATCGTACACGTATTTCATGGGCTACTTATTATGCGTCACATGTCATTTGAGTGTCATTTGTTTGAGATGTTAATCAATCAATAAATACCTAAGTGTAATATCGTAGGATAAATCAGTGTTATGGTAATTGTGATAAAGGGACTTCCCTAAGTCCATAAATTGGGTAGGAACATATTACTACTTTCCATTAGGATTTGATTGTTTGATTGTAGCGGTGGATTAATTGTATACATTAATCCACCGATTTGATTGTAATAAATGAAAAAGTACCATTCACAGATGTGAAAGGAAAAAGTACCATTTACAGATGTGAAAGGAAAAAGTACCATTCACATCTGTGAATGGTACTTTTTCCTTTATTACAATCAAATCCTACATCATGGTTAGTTATATTATGTCCACATCCTTGTTCTATACAGATTGTTATTAATGAAAAGTCACACCAAAGTCTCATTTCGAAATTTAGCTGGCGATCGAATCGGGCTCGTGTATGATGAGATTAGGTTAGTAGGTATGCACGAGTACCGGTACTCCAATATTGAACAGCGAGACCATGCGGGTGAGGTAGGTATATCTTAATTACAGTAGTGAGGTAGGGCACAGCGAAGTGTCATCCCGCTCGAATGTGGAGCAGCCCAACTGGGGAAGTACCTCCGCCTTGCAGAAGACCACAGCCATAATAACACTACTTGCTCTGTAGTAGTGTTGTGTTCCTGGAGGTGAGCAAGGTCGCCAGAGCTCCCGAGGATGCGTTGTGTTGAGAGCGAGGAAATTTGTTCCTTCAGCTGTCAACACGGCGAATCCTCAAACATATCAAGGGTCGGCAACGCCCATGTTACTCCTTTGGAGTTGCATGTGTCTATAGGCTGCGGTGTTCGCTTACCATCAGGTGGGCCGTACGCTTGTTTGCCACAGTCCTTGTATAAAAAAAAAAGTGAATATGCATGTTATATCATTATGTTTAATCGATACTATTTAATCGGTGTAATAAAAATATAACCTAACTCATAAGGCCTTGTAGCATGTAAACGTTAACCGGTAGCTAATAAACAAATCAAATATATTCTTGTTAGAACAATCGACTCCCCAAAATTAAACGACATTCATATTCACACTCCAGCGGTCATCCTAGGAGTGGCAATAGTCAAGCGCAACGAAGCTGTCTATGCGCAGGCGCGGCATAGTTCACCGGAAACGTTCGCCATGTTATAAATTGGCAGGAAGAGGAGGTGATTACTGAAAGATTTCTGATTATTGGTGTATCGACTTATTGGAGGATATTACGTCGATAATATAAAATGATCATCATAAAATAAGTCAGCTGATGCAGTTTAATCTTTCATGTAGATAGGTATCTAAATGAAGCCACAAAATAAGTACACACTACTTTTGCACCAAAATTGAGCTACACTACAACACTTTTTTATAATGTACCGCAAAACTCTTTAATACGATAATAATCTAAATAATGATAGAACTAAAATACGTTTAGGGTCCCGAGTCACCGAACTTGATATATGATATTTGTATCTGTAGGTAAAGTAGCTACGTATCTGATTAAGTACGTATAAATGTTCACTAATGTATAAAGATACTTATTTCGTAGATTACGCGGTATGTTGTAGAGGCGTCGCCGACGCAGTGCAAAAGCTTCCAAAATAGATCAACTGGACGTCCTATATATTATTTGATACTTATTTCTTCGAAACGTCACGACCGTTATCTATACTAGACGTTATAAGCATCTTAAGCTACTCAAAGGCAGTTTCCGCTGAACCTACTTTCATCTAAATACCATACATTCGATACCATACATTAACTATCAATAGAAGACAATGTTAACTGTAAGCGTAACTGTGATGTCTGTGATATGACATAGGCAAAATTAATAACAATCAACTTCCAAAATGTATCTTCAGTTCTCTTGCAAAGTTTGTAGATAATGTAATATCCCGAAAGTTTTCATGGTACACGCCGTCTTGACGCACCTATTTATAAGTTCCAGAGGATTGTTCAGTAATGAAATTCCGACGCTAGTCGAGTTCGGAGCGCGCTCGCGGCTGCTTCCCGAACTGACGGCTCCTCCTGGCTCCTCTTCCGGGTTACCGAAGATATGATCAGTTGAATTTAGTGCCGTGTCACGTGTGCCCCTGATAAGTGCGTAATTTTCAAAAAACCAACACTCCACACATCCAGAACTACGTAAGAGATAGCTCTTAATATCGCAAAAATCTCGTAAACGTCTGTTTCTATAAGCAGCTGCTAAGGAATAGCTGGGTTTATTTCAAATTTTGTGTAAACACGCTGTTAGGAATGTGAACAGTTGTGGTTCATCCCAAAATGAAGGGTACTGCCGTTGTAGACGTACTATAAGTTCCAGCAAAACTATGAAATAGGTTTCTTGTAAATGTTGATCAAATAGACAAATATTATGGACTTTCTTTAAAAGTACATTTAGGTTTCTATGAATTTCTATAACGAGTTCTACAAGCTAACCAGATGTAATATTTACTGGTGATATACTACAAAGCATGAATCCGGAAGCGGCTTACGTAGCCGCAATTTAAGAACATTTTAGAATTTAAGCAAAGTCCTTGGCTAGATCCGTTTTTAGAATAAGAAGTTATGGAAACCACTTTTATCATTACTAATGATAGATGTGCCATGCTCATTATATCATAATGCTTAATGGAGTAGAACACCCGCCAAGTATTTCTGAGGTCACATGATAATGTTGAGTCATTTGAATTGAGGCACTAGATCGTGACCAATATTCCAAATTCTGAATGAAATGGTCTTTTATAGGTACACACTTGACCTTGTTAGGTTCAGTAATTATTTAAGTCGGCCTTCCAAGGTCTGGTCATGCTAATTCTACTGTCAGCCTATTTTATCACTGGAGGCCAACCCAATACTTATACTGCTAGTCAAATTTGAGTATTGTAAACTAACGGCGGGAAAGCTATACCTATACCATTTCTATATATACATTCTCCTTAATGCATGTTTAAATAAAGTTTGTAAAAGACTGACTGATGAAGTTATCAAAATCAGAAATTTTTAAAAATAACAACAATACTGTGTGACCCCAAAATGTAACACGTATTAAACAAATTTAGGGGAAATAGCCACTACAAACATGTAAAAAAAGGATTATTTGACCATCCCGGGAAATAGCCACTACAAACATCTTCACTTCGTCGGTTAAAAAGGATTATTTGACCATCCCGGTTGCTAAGCTAAGATGAAGAGGAGAAAATTATTAGACGTGAATTATCTGGGTGAAGGCGAATAACGGATGTAACACTGCTTTACGCTCATCTCCTCAACTGGGGACGCAAGATTAACTTCATGTTAAATATACGTTATCTTAATTTCCTTCTTTTAGTAATAGGAATTGAAAATTCTACTTTATTCTGAAGGTCCAATTATTCTGTCTAGCTAAGCAGATTAATTAGTATTCCAGGAAAAGTAAAAAATAATCCTGGGGTATTTCCGTAACACGATCGTTTAAGCTGTGGAACGGATGTCGATTGCAAGAAAACGTATACAGTTTTCCTCTTTAATACGAGCGTGATTACGTGTAATAGTTGAAAAACACAATTTCATCGGTTTCGAGTGTTTATAATAAGACTCGTAGAGCAGATGACGGCCACGTTAAAAATAATACCTAGTGAATGAATGGACAGGACGTAGCGTACTTTTGGATGAAAGTCACCTACTGTCTATATTATATTAGGGATACTGGTTTTATTGACACTGAAAAATACACAATCGTTATGTTAGATTATAATATGCCTATATTGAACGATATATATTTGTGAAAGCTACACTTTAAATTCCTCATATAAAACAAAATTTAGGCGTTGTTAACAAGTTCAGTGTTGCTTTTCAAATATTTGAAACTACCTATACATATACATTTCTTAGCAATAACAGTTTTTTTATGAGTATGAATCTACATTTCACTTCACTGTATAAACCTTGACCTAACGTGGAGTAGGGCAGTAGTAATTACATTACTCGTAAATAGCTTCAAGTTATACATGTAGGTGTAGGTACGAATTAAACTCACACAGTATTCACACAACACATACTGTACATTTTCTACAGTGTATCTGCTTAGAAATGAGGGAAAATATTTGTTGACCACAGTACACGATGCCGATCGGCAGCGTAAATAAGGAACCGGCGGTGAAGAGGGAGACCTTCAGGCCTCCATGGGTGAAGGACAAGGATGCAGCAGCACCGCCGCCATGGACTCAGAGGAAGTTGAAGCCAGTGGATACACCAGCAAAGGCTGATGCGAAAGCAGAAGAAGAGAAATCAGCTCCAGCGGCTAAACCATTGAAACGTGAGCATCTCGTCAGTGATATTTGTAGTGAGTCATCTGCGAAGTTGACAGTCCTGGGTTCAAATCCCGTGAAAAGCAAGTATTTGTGTGATGAGCATGAATATTTGTTACTGAATCTTGGATATGTTCTAAGTGTTTTTATCTATTAAATATATCGTCGTCTAGTACCCATAGTACATGCCTTATTGAGCTTATGAGGCTACTTCGCTTTTTGTAATAATATCAATTGTCAACCAAGGAACGAAAACAAACAAAATATAAACTTGAATTGTGTCCCTTTTTGCTAGCGGAACTTCACTAACTAATCGACTCCATTTCGATAGTGTGCGTGGCTCGTGGACTCAATACCGTGCGTATTTAAAATAGTCACGTTCTAAATCAAGGCATAGAACATCACAGTGCTCCAATTAGACTGGTTACTTGTCTTGTCACTCTAGTTCTATTTGTTTACTCCTTACTACAAGATTAGCGTCACCCTGACGTACGTTTGCACCAGCGCCTGTCTCGCGCGAATCATTCGCAAGCGGAAGTAATGTAGTAAGAAGCAGACATTACAGGAAACTTTGCAGCGGTTATTAAGCAGGCACTAGTTAAATTAGTTCAAAGTAATAGTCATAATCCTTATAATAAACATCCTCTTGATGAAGGGTTTCTTTAACCTTCCTTGGCTGTCCAGCCAGGGTTATATTTTGGGGTTTTCAACCTTACCTTTTATTGATCAATCAATTCACATTACCAGAGGTAGGTAGAGGAGTAAAGTAGGCAATGGCTTTCTCAACCCTAATTTATTCTGCATTTTGCGATATGTCACTTTTACAAGTCAAAAACCTCTGTCTGTCAAGAAGAAACGCCGAAGCAAACAAATAAACAGAAACTTTTGTTTGGATGAAGTATTATAAGTACAGGCATGCGATAGTCTCGTCGTTTACATAGGCTTTCAGTTAATTAAGAACAGCTATGCTTTCTGTATACATACAAAACCAATTCTGACATTAGCTAGCAATCACTATGAAAAGCGAATTTACCCTTCCCTTTACGCTTTTCATGTACAGTCGCGGAATGAAAAGGTTGACCACTTTTGGACCTTAATAGCTTTGAAATAAGGCCGAAAAGTGGTCAACCTTTTCATTCCTCGACTACGTATACCTAATAAATAAATATACTAAATTGCGTGATGCAGAACATAAATGAGTCGTCAAGTTTTTCCACTTTTCTCGCGCTATGCGTGTAGGTTGTTACAGTACATTATGTTTGTAACTGTATGATTGTGTATAGGTGTTGATGTATACAGGAGTGTGACGTCAACACCTGCCCGAAACTTTGGCAGGAGACACGAGTTCTGAATAATTGACTCTCCGAAACTGTTCATAAGTTGGTAGTCTGGAGTTTGGAACCGAGTGACGTTCTTGTGTCCACGTTCGGTGAAATTGGGCACATTTTGTAGCGTTATATTTTGTGCAAATTTTGTTTTTATCACAGTGACCTACTTTTAAGTGTCAGTGTTGTATGTAGTAATGCTTTCTGTGTCTTTTCTGTGGGTACGTCTATTGAAAGAAATTAATGTTTTTTTGTAAACAACGTTTTTCTTTACTATAGAGTTAAGAAGTGACCTAGATGATCACGTTATTTACACATTTATGGAAGCTGGTGCATCAATTCTAATAAATAGGCTATCTGTTTCAAACTCAAGGCATGTTTTGGGCTTACGGGCGTTATTGTAATATCTTGCTCATGGATGGTACTGAGTCCGCATAGAGTCGGTACGGTAAACTCTATTGTATTGCTAATATAATAAATTTTATGATATTTAATGAAGCCTCATAAGTCATAAAATATTTATGGTTCAATAGCATATTGAGCCAACATCCGACATATGTTCAAGGTTTTATAGATAATATTTCTTAATCTGTTGTTGTAACGTAATGTATTAGCAATGTTCATTGACCTCTAAAATGCATTTTGAAGCCGTGCAAATGCACTCTAATCGCATTTTGTCGCGTGTTTTCTGTTTCAATAAACGTTGGAGATGTTAAGAGGAGATATTTTCAGCCGGCCGACGCCAACGATTCGAGATATTTTTAGGCGCGACGGACTTTTTACAAAACAAACGAACATGTTGGGGTAACCAATAAAGATTTGATTTGACAATATTATAAACGATCCTTAGTTACAAAACGACATGAATTGAACTGATCATCTATAAAATTGTTATAAAGTTTATTCATACCGACTTAAATTGTTATATATGTATAAGTATAACTAAAATACGGGAATTTCGTCACATGTATTAACACTGAGAGGCTTAGCTCGTTGGCAGACAATCTCTTCCTGGTTTGAACTAATCTTATTTCAGTATCATGAAGTAAAACAAAAAAGACAATACATATACACAGTATTAATAATCTAACAAAGTTCAATGATGATGTTTTCATGGCTACAAAAATGTATCTTGATGGTCATCAAATAGGAAATTTTGACAAGTAACCGCGCTAAAATAGCGAAGGTCGGCCATCTTGGCAGCTACCATGTTTATTTACGTACGTGAATGCCATCAAAATGCACCGCAACGGGGCCGTAACACGTGCTTCCATCAATTTGACTAAATTATTGAAATATAAATAAAATTACAAAATCCGCAAATATTAAGTATAACATGTCAAATTTTGTTAAGGTACATATGAAATGAAAATTATGATATTGATGATCAAAGACCAGCAGTTCTAAAACTAAACTTATTCACAATGCCAAATCCATACACTAATATTATAAATGCGAAAGTGTGTCTGCCTGTCTGTCTGTTACCTGTTCACGCTTAAAAACCGCTGAACCGATTAAGCGGAAATTTGGTATAGAGTTCATTCCGGAAATTCCCCTGGGGGGTGAAATGGGGTATGAAAATTTTAAATGGAGGTACAATATAAAAGAGTTTCACGCGGACCGAGTCGTGGGCAGAAGCTAGTTTAGAGAAATAAAGAATAAATTAACACGAGTACGTTTTATGGAGTACTTACTAAAATACGAGTTTCGTCTTCAATATATCATGTTTTTATGTAGTGATTTTTATTTTTTCAGCTGTATTAAAAAAGCAGTCTACGATAAAAGAAAAATCGGATAAGCCCGTAAAACCAGAAAATGGTGTGTCTGAGACAGTAGAAGAAAAACTTGTAAAACCGTCAGCAGCTAAATCTGCAGACAAGGCATCAAGGCCGGCCGATGAGAAACCTAGGTTTACCAAATCCTCATTAAGATCAGTAGATAAGACACCTAAACCTGACGACAAAAACTCAAATGAGAAGGTTCCAGAGAAACCTGCACTGAGAAGTGTAAAAACTATAGACGGTGAGAAAACTAAAGAAAAGTCAGTCACAATAGTAGATAAAAAACCTATTGAGAAAAATAGTACCTCAAAAACAAATAATACTGCAACAAATGATAAAGCTACAAATGACAAAAGTGTCACAAACTCAACAAGCAAAGCTTCAGATAGCAAACCGATTCTTAAAAAAACAGAAACAGCAAAAGTAGAAGAAAAGAACGACGATAAATCAAAAATGGCTACTAAACCGCCGATAGAGAAACCTCCCACAAAGGTGAGTATGTACTTATAACCTTTTATAACCAAAATTAGACTGTCAACGTAATATTTGTAACATTCAATCGTAGAATTTGAATATTGCATCATCAAATTTAGTCCCTTCAAAATTGCATGCCAACAAGAGATAATTTACTTGTAATTGGGCTTAAACTAATCGAATAATTGACGGGCATGTAATTTTATGAAGGAACCATATAAAAACCGGTATTTAGAAATGAGTTTTTCGCGCCCACGATGATTACGCGGATGTTTGGTTTGGGCTTAGCTCTCTGATCTATTTTTCGGTGAACGTCATTATTATGAATATTATAGCTACTTTTATAACATACGCAGTTTGTAATAAATATAAAATAGCACATTTATATAATATTCAGAAATATTAAACGTCATATGGGTGTATTTTACATAGATGCATTATGTTCAGACAATCATTCATTAGCATCATCCGACGCTAAGTAATGTCCATTCTTATCTTTAGATATTTTTAATCGAAACTGTATTTTTACAGTTCCCCCCGCGCAAACCGTCCCTGGTAAAGCAGGCTTCAAAGGATGAACCAGTCAAGAAATGGAGGGATCCTCTACACGAACGTGTCAAGGAGAACATTGACAAGACCCTGAATGAAGTCCCTAAAGGTCATACACTGACAAAGAATGAAAGTTTGAGAAGTAAGTGTCATCCTCCTATAGCGTTATTTCTTGTGCCCTAAAGGAGCCGGGGGTCCGCTTTGAAATCTAATGCCCAGGATTTGGCATAGGCACTAGTTTTACGAAAGCGACTGCCATCTGACCTTCCAACCCAGAGGGAAAACTAGACCTTATTGGGGTTATACCGGTTTCCTCACGATGTTTTCCTTCACCGAAGAGCTAACGGTAAATATTCCGCACATAAGCTTGGTGTGAAGAATATACCGCTTCAACCGCGCCCGACACGCGTTCGGTGGGTGGAGGCCTTAAATGTCCTAGCACTTTCGAAGTGTCAGAATGAAACGGTTCGCTTGCAACGATGCAATTAAAAAAAAAGCACGATATCACGCGTAAAGAGATAAAATATTATGGGAAATTACGGGTTATCTCGGAAATATAGTGACTGAAAGTTAAATTTGAGACTTCGACTGTAAATTTACATGAATAGATGACCAACGTTATTGTAATTATGGCTGGCCTGCAATGAAATTAACCTAGTCCAATCAGTATATATCCAATACGATCCTTGCAAGAACAAATCCAGTGGCTTCATTTTGTTTGTTCAGTGGCAGCACAACATTGACACACTAGCACTTTCGCCGTATTATAATTATAGTATGTGTCGGATAGTATAATTAGAGTATGTGTAGCACTCAATCGGCGGCGCAGGCGCACGCAAGATCAATCGTCATCGATTTTGGCACGATCATTGTGATGACATAAATGAGATTAGATACGGGAATACTTATTATGTTTTTTTATCCGGACTTCTCTCTCACATTAATCTCGCGTATTATGGCAGAAGTAGGTACAATGTTCTTATACGTACTTACCATTCGGAGTTCCGGCGTTCATGCGTATAGAGTGTAGGAATCTCCAAAAAGTATGTGAGATTTAAAAAAAAAAAAAAAACATTTTTTTATTTATATTATTTAACATTGTATTATTTATATTATTATAAGTAATACGTATAACGCAAGTAAAGCCGCAGGGAAAAATATGGTCTGTACATTCCGAGGGTCCATTCAATACACTGGTGAAATAATTTTCAAAATGGACGCGTATTTTCCGATACCCTACAGACCCTACATACAAACTTACAAAACTACACCCTCACTAACTTTACCTCTTTATAATAATAGAAAGAATAGTTTATTAAACCATTCAAATGACAATTAATTATAAGTAGTTATTTGTATGTATAGGCTGTCTCAAAAGTCAACGTCAAGTTATATAACAATTAATAAAAAAAGAGAAAAAATAATCCAGTCATCTTTAAAAAAAATCCTTACTCTATAGAAATTGAGCTTTGAATTTCCTATGCCGTATCACACAAAAAACAACACGCATCTCACGCTCCTTCAAAAAATACAAGTTCTTCTTAAATAATCTAGCAAGTGTTATACCATTTTGAAATTCATATTAAAGAAGCCATCTATTGAAGCTATTCACTGTTACATACCAATAAAAATATTCAATAAAAAGTGACAACTTGTAAATCTGTTGACAATAAAAGCGTATCCCAGCGCGATGTATAAAAAGCTGCAATTTTTAATTATTCATATTAATCAATCTTTCCAGTACAATAGGGATGATGACTAAGATTTTTTTGTGACGTTATTCGAACCAGTTTTTGGACAGGAACAAATGTTTGTATGGGAGCAACTACAATTAAAGAACATAAATACCTAAAAAATTGAGATAAAGATTGACCTCGCTGGCGGCAGCGCGAAACGCTTCATACTGTGTGTCTATACAATTGTAACGTCACATTTGTATATTTGTACTAATCGTAGTATGGAAAATCAGATAAATTGTTGTTTCGGTCGCGAAATACTGCGTTTAAGTACATAGTTGTCATACAATTTTGTTTCTAGAAAAGCGTAAGGATTCTATTGGTAGCTTTTAATTTACTCTTGGACATTAAAAAAAAATGTATATTTTTTCTAAACTTTCAAGGTTCATATCTTTTTATGATTTTGATTATATTTTATAATTTATACTTTATTACGATAATTTGATGGTTTACTATCCATTTAGCATCACTATGTTATCAATTTGAACATGAGGCATCATGCCTATTATTCAATATTATTCAGTCAAATTATACTGTACTTATTTCTACGCCGATGCATTTCAAGTATTCATCGTCTCATTTCTTGTGCGCCAGACTAGTAAGTGGTCTAAATCCAACCCAAAATAGTCACAGATAGTTCCGCGTACGTCGCGTGCGTGAAACAGGTGCAAATTTTGATTGTTCAGCGGCATATTGCACCGGCTATAGTGAATTTGTTATAACAATAATATTAAGTAAATTGAAGATAACAAATTTCCACGTTCTTTTATGAAATAGTGTAGTGTTCGAAATCAATCAAATAAAAGTGGTTGCGAAATAAACTGTGATAAAAGTAAAAATGGATTCCACGGATGAACAAGTATTTTTCTTCAGGGGTTCGTATTAAATGTTTTACTGGTATACAAGTTTTCTCCTTGTGATTCATCCGATGAGTAGTTATATTACAAGCTTTTATTTAGTTTCACCTGACCCGTTGTCTGTCTGTCTGTAATCAAATTTGACTCACTTCCTGGTTACCGATTGAGCTGAAATTTTGGGTATAAGTATAGTTTGGATGACAATTCAATATTATGGTACCATCGAGCTGATCTGATGATGGTATACAGAAAAGTACAGTCGGCAATAAAAGCTTGTAGAGTAGAAGCAGACGCTTGTTTTATACAATAATTTATGTTAGTAAATGATCGCGTATAAGTGTCTGGTGGCTAGGGGCTCATCCACTAATTACGTCACACGTTTAGAAGGAGGGAGGGCGTCTACAAAGAAATCACATTTTGTGACAAGGGGGAAAGAGGAGTCCCAAATTTCGTGGCGTCACATACAAAATATTAATATTTTCTACATATCTACTCGTATTTGTTTGGGTACTTTGGCTGTAAATTTATTCTAATTTAAAAATTTAAAACTCTTCCCTACCAATAGGCTAGCAATAGTATAACTACTGGCTCTGTGAGCCGTTACATAGAACTCACGACTACCAAAAATGATTTTTTGAAAAAATTCTAAAAATCGAATTGACAAAAGAAAACTAACAAGGAAACATACCCAACTGTCCGCCGCCGATTTCAATGATTTTTATATATGTTATAGAGTAGTCTAAAATAACCGACACGTAATTTTTTTTAGCTGCCCAAACTCCACCTATCGGGAGATATTGTCCTCCAAAGTACTGATAAATGGCGAAACCCTCTAACTTCGGAAGAGAGTTTTGTTCAAGTAAACTGCTTGTTAATTACTGGTTTTAATATATGTTGGAGAACATGAAAAAATAATGGATACATGTTTTGCTATTTCGGCTGATAACTAATATTTTACAAAAAAAAACACACTTAAAAGTTTCTTACTTTTCACCGTTACACTCACTCACTTTGGTTGTTTTGCTAGTTTTTTTTATCATAAAACTGGACTACACGGTGCTTGATCTCTATCCCAAAATATGTAATACCTGTCCCAAAAGCCAACGTCAAGCCGCGAATACGTGAGCCCAAGTCTAGTTAAAAAGAAGGAAAAAAATTAAGGCATATAAGGGCATATTTTCCCTAGTCGAACTATGAATTTCCCATGCCGTATTATAGCTACAATTAACAACATCCATCAGTCCATCACACAATCATTTAAAAAACACAAGTTTTACTTAAGGCGCCGTAGGTTCATGGTCTTCTCTCCCTCTCACTGAGCATAAGCGTGAGCGAGATGGAAGTGCGTGCTCGGAAGCGCGGATATCTTGTTTTTTAATTTAAATTTTTTGGCCGTTTTAATAAATAAAAATGTATTCATTGATTTCCCTCGAACATGATATTGCCGATTTTTAGAAGCAATTTTAATACTTATAGCTTCTGTGCATAATTTGTAACGAATATTTTAAGTGTATTTTTGTGTATTTTAGACCAATGTTCGTGATTTTTTTCTATCGAGCGAAATTTGCTTAATCCTGTTTCGAATCACTGATCTCGCTGCAAAAAAGCCTCAAGATTACTATTAGTATTTTTTTGAAACCACATTATTATAAACAGACGCATTATATTGTTTCAAAAACTCTGTTCGCTTAACTTCGCTAAACCTACGGCGCCTTAAATAATCTAGTAAGTGCGATATTACCATTTTGAAATTCGGACTTAATCGCTCCAAAAGGCCAAATTAACGTTGGTACAGTAGATCCATAGCCCACTCCATAGACTCCAGATGACTAAGTTTGTTAAAATATTTATTTATTTAAGAGCCTTAAGTGTCCCACTGCTGGGCAAAGGCCTCCCTCTTTTTCTTCCACACATCCCTGTCCTGGGCAGACTTCCACCAGTTTTGGTCAAAGACGTCAAGCTCGTCTCGCCATCTCCTACGTGGTCTACCGAGACGCCGTATTCGGTTCTGTGGGACCCACTTGGTGGTAATTGTAGCCCACAACGCTTCTGTGTTTTTGCTTGTTAAAATAATTATTTTTTATTGTGTTAATTTTATCTTTGTTGATTTTATAAAAAATATTGTATGTATGTATGTATGCAAGCACTTTATTGTACACAAAAACAGGTTAAAGAATATACATGTCACACAATAGATCAAAGAACAAAGGCGAACTTATCCCTATAAGGGAAGTCGAGCTAACCTTTGAGCAATTGACAGGAAGGTAGGTAGAACGAGATAGGCAAACATACCTATACCGTATACAAAAACATACAGAGAAAATAAAAACTAAAATGAAAACATGCCAATACATATATAAATATAGATTTTAACTTTTCTAAATTGAAAATAGCTAAATATTTGTCGTGACATTAGGGGGGAGGGGGTAGTCAAATGTAACCACGTGTGACAAGGAGGGGGGAGGGGGGGTCAAAAAGTCATGAAATTCGTGTGAAGTAATTAATGGATGTGATTCTCTGTGTAGTTTTTGGCTCATTTGTAGGATTTTGGAGTCACTCAAAATTCAGCATTTGACCAGGCAAGAAAAGTCGTGAACTTCATATATGATATGACAGTACCTCATTAGATAAAGAATGCTTTAAGACATCATACTTACATGTAGATTTATTTTGTATGCCATGCTATATGTCCGTCCGTCTGTCACCAGGCTGCAGTATCTCATGAACCGTGATAGTTAGACAGTTGAAATTTTCACAGATGAGGTATATCTGTTGCCGCTAGAACAAAAAATGAAAATAAATAAAATTAAGTGGGCTGCCATACAACAAACCTGTTTGTCTTTGCCGTTTTTATAGATAATGGTACGGAATCCTTCGTGTGCGAGTCCGACTCGCACTTGGCCGGTTTTTATGTTTTGTAACTAATTTGATTATAAAATACTTCGACAATTTGAGGTAACACATATTCTCTGTTATATAACAAAAGTATAAAACATTGTACGATTTTATTAATAGGCTTATTGAAGCCGACGCCACCACCAATGCCACCACCATTGCCGCCGAAAATGCCTCCTCCGCCGGAATTCAAAAAGGCACCTTTAGACCCAGATAAGTTGAAAAAAATAGAAAGCCTCCGCAGCAGACCCAGAAAGCGGCCAGACTGGAGTGACATGATGAAAGAAGTGGAAGACGGAAGAAAACTAAAACACGTTGTTTGTAATGATAGGTAATTTGATATTTTATGATCCTGGTTGGAATTAAGAAGATCACAAAGATACTTCTATCTTCTGACTTCATTAATATTTTTATTTTGCAGATCAAGCCCGATTATAACAAATACATCCGTAGTAAAAAATAAAGACCAATTTATATTTGAATCAGAAAAACCAAACTCGCATAATGCTCTATTAAAAGAAATTAATTCGGGCGTGAGGCTAAAGAAGGTTAGAACAAATGACCGGAGCAAGCCTAATTTGGAAGGTTTGAGGAAGTTTAGGAGACAAATGACTATTGAAGAACAAGTTCAAAAGTCAATGTCTCAAGCTAACCTGGCTGCGTCTCCATCGGGAGTCTCAGTTGCGGAGGTAATAAAAGTACAACCCATTTAAATAAAATAAATTATAAATACAATTGGCCAATACCAACATTTCGTTTGTCAAACGTTTTAGGTTCCTGGTGCTGAAGAGGAAGATATTGATGAGATGGATGATATTGATAAGGTCAGGGACGATCTCCAGTCAACCAAACAATTGTTGGCAATTGAACTTAGGTAATATAAATATATGGTTACGACTTCATAATTCTAGAAAAAACTTGAAGTAATTGTTTCTGCCAATATTCCTATTATATTTCAAAAAATATATACGAGCGTTTGTTAATATTTTTTTCAGAAATAAGGAAGCTCAAGAAAGAGAAAACAAACGACTTCTTACGAAAATATCAAATCTTGAAGCGGAAGTGGCAAGAGAACGTGCTATCATAAGGCAGGAGCAACATAAAACGGTCATATCAGTTACAGATGCTTATGACGAGAGACTAGTAAACAGTCTTAAAACGGAAGTAGATAGAGCAAAAGATACCGCAGATAACTTGGAAAAGCAATATTTGCAAGCCGCAGAAGACAGAGACACGGCACTTACAGAATTGGAGGAGGTGAAGCGAAGGAATGCAGAATTAGAAAAGAAATTAGAGCAAGCACTGCAGGTAAATCATTATTATATCTAACATTATAGTGTTCTTGCTTGCGAGCAGTCATTTGTATATTGCTTTCTAAAATATCGCTTCTGCTTAACTAACACATTTACAGATCGAAGAGCAATATATAGAGGAAGAACCGCTGTCATTTTATAAGAAGAGACAGCTGGATTTTGAGAAAGAATGTAGGTTATTAAATACTGACGTAAACTCAATAGCTGCTCAGGAGTTGAGGAAAAGCGGTAAATCAACTAACATTATTGCTGCAACTAACGCTGGTGCTAATAAGGTAGCTTTGATATGTTTGCCGCAAAGGTTTCCTATACTCTAATATTGACAAATATTTGAATATATATTCATAATTTTAGGGAATCATGCCGACAAGCATGGGTTCAAGGAGATCAAGCCACGCCATCAAACAACTTTCGGTTACCAAAGACGACAGTTTCGAAGAGGAAGACGAATCTGAGCCTGAAGAGGTATACAATATCAATCTATTAACATTAAATGTTTTATTAAGCAGAAACGTCTGCTAACGAAATTTAAAATTTCGATCATAGTGGAAAATTGAAATTATTCGCCACGAGCGGGATTTGAACCCACAACCTCTGGAATCCGTCCATCGCTCTGCCAATTGAGCTACCGTTGGGATTCCAGAGGTTGTGGGTTCAAATCCCGCTCGTGGCGAATAATTTTTCAATCTATTAAGTTTTTTGTTTATAAGCCACCTAGCAATTTCTAGAGATACGGTAATAATATTATTCATAACTTTGCAATGAGAAACAACAAACAATTACAGGAGGAGAGTGAAGAAAAGAAACAGAAGCGAATGGAAAAAGAAGTACGCAACATGAGAAATAAAATTAGACACTTGAAAGACAAACAGGACCTCATGAAGCGTGAAAGGATGGCCTTTAAAATGTCCCTTAAAAATCAACAACTGGCATTGAAGTGAGTATTATCACATTATCAGTTACAATAGTTATATTTTTTCTTTAACCTTCCTAAACCTAGCGGGTCTCCCTCTTCATGTGTTTTGTCAAGAGATTGTGATTAATTAACAAATAAATTAGACCAGAACCACAGGCGGCCAAATTAATTAAATTAGAATCACAAAGATAGTGTCTTTTGATCGAGCAATTCTTCACTATTCAAATATTTTGTTAAATTAGTAATCCAATGTCACAATCACAACAGTCAGAAAATGTTTGAGAGTGTTAATCTGTCCATATGATTAACTTAACAAACAATAAATTGGAGTGAAAATATTGTAAAGGATGAGGTTAAAATTTATCCATGACAGAACAGTGCAAATATCGTTTCATACTCGTCGACCTTAATTAAGACTTCGTACACCAATAATTTTTACTATGGAGCTCTCTCATCTCAACTAAAATGAATTTGACCAATCACGCGGCGCCTTTACTGAACTATAATGAATTTGACCAATAGAACGTCGCCTTGTTTATAGAAAAAAAGACATCAACGAACCTCTGAGCTGGTGGACTGCGCTTCGTTTCGGGCTTTGATTTTCAATAGATACCAAGTTTGTTTAATTATTCGATTTGACTCGTAGAAAAAGTATTTTATCCTCTTAAATCTAGCTCTAGCTCTTAAATCTAGCTCTTAAATCCTCGTACTTTACTTAGGCCACGAGGCCTCTAAACACGGTACTGGACTTTAAGTGTATTGTGTAACGCGATTGTATAAAATACTACTTATTCGACTTGAAAAATATTACGACTCTTTCGGTGTTTTGGCAGAGACGAGAAAAAGAAATACAAAGAATTGAAACGTGAAGTAGACAAGATGGCGGCCATGATGAAGGAGGTTGGCTCAGACGAGGAAGAAGAAGAAGAGGAATCAGAGGAAGAAGAGGAAGAGAAGAGTGGAACCGAAGAGGAGACTGAAACAGAGACCGAACAGGATACGGAAAGCGAAACGGAGAGTGAGAGCGAACCCGAGGTTAGTAATTAGCATTCATCATTAAGATCATATAGTTTACGTTCAATCACTTCTAACTATTTTAAATATTCTCAGTAAGTATGGTCTACGAAAGTTAAAATGGTTATCGTCTTATTTCTTCAAGTACAAATTTAAATTGAGTTAAAGCTTCTGGTGTTGTTCATTGTGACGCTATTCACAATTCACACGTGCCAAAAGGCTTCTTTTCCCCTTAGTCCTTTTGAAGGCCTCTGATGTACCTACCTACTCGTACTTGCTGACATAAGACAAAAAATGCAGTAACCTTTTTGGATTTCCGGTGCATTGCCTGTTACGGACTTAACTCGTTATCAAGAACTAAAAGTGTTTTCCACAAGTCTTATTTTAGTATATTCGCGCCCAAAAATTACGAAGACACATTCGTCCGAAAGCATCGTCGTTACGAAGTTTTGTAATTCCAAAAGCCATTTCTCGCTAAAATACAGCATTGCCTTAGATGATTTCATTGGATATGTTAAGTTGGAATTTATCCCAAAAAAATTAGGTCGGCGGAATTTATCGTTTCCGGAATAATGGAATTCGGAATAATATGTTTTCGTAATAACGACTCCATGACCCTCCAGAATTGTGTACACATTCAATTAATTTGATCTCAGTATAAAATTTATTTAAGACTGTCTAATCTCGCTCGGACAGCGAACTAATAAAGCAACATCATATTTCTGCTACTGAATAGGTATTCACATTTATCTATTTCCATTTTAGGATGCTCCATTACCCAAAAAGAAGGATAACCTCACGTCGAGAGTGAAGCGGCATGAGAGTAGAGTCACCGCGCTCAAGAAAGGCAACGCTCTTCTAATGGCTAATGTAGACAGACTGAAAGACGATGTGCTTAAGCAGAGGGAAGAGTCTATGACGCTAAAAACGGAATTGGACTCGCTTATTTTTGACCTTGAGTGATTCGCCTCAATAACCTTTCTTATTATCTATAGGAGTTGACTAATAAAATGTTTACTGTGCCAACCTATTTACTGTTACATTACGTCATAAAAAGATTTATAAAAGAGGCAGATAAAATTCTGTCCGATGCTAACATACCCAGGATAGACGAATGCGTCTGACTACAGAGTTCATTAATGTCTTAACCATAATTAGATCTTACATCTCTTCACATGTCGGCTCAACAAACATAGGAAAGGTTTTACGATTTATATACAATGTTTGTGGTAAACATGGCATTTTTTAGCCATTGGCTAAGGTGGAAAATGGTGAATTTCTATAGATAATAAGATACATAGCGATACCGATACTTAATTACTTACTAACTTATAATAAGTGACATCAGATAACTAAAATTACATATAAATTATAATGCAGAATTACAGACAGCAACGCAAGGCTAGAACAGAAAGTTGCTAACTAATAATTTATTTCAAAGATGAAATAATGTATAATGATGATAGGTTACATCCATTTTTTTATATTACTTACCTAGTTCCTTAAATATCAATGATCCTAATAAAACAAATATGAGATATTTAAATTGGTAACCTTATCCCATTATGATAAAAAAAATGGAAATATATCAATATAACTAATGGAACCCATATTTAAACTACAATAAAAAAAATGTAACACACTTTATCCATGTTATGGTTGAAATTATTTCGTGTGGCTGACTTGTTATAAGACTGTCCTTAGAATTTGAGTCTTCTATCTTGAAAGGAAGAGTTGCTTTTTGAATGGAATGATACCTACTTTGATGCAATTCAGCCAACTCAAATAATCTCAGATAAATGTTAAGCTTGTGTTGCACTTTGGATATGAGTGCTTCCATAAAATAGGTACATGAAAATAAAGAAGTATTTTTTTTTACATAAGGTGGTGTCTGCCGCATATTTCTTACATTTATTTTTTAACGATGGTATACTAATTGATTAAACATTGTGATTTGTATATAAAATTGACATAAATATTTAAGTTATACCTACTCTAATATTACTGCCTAATTTGTATTGCCAAAGGAAAACAATAAACTTTTACTTTGAAGTGGTTTGTTTATTATTTATCTGGTGCGTAGATAACATAGTTGACTGCTATAATTTTCCTTTGCTTATAGCCTTTCTTCCATGACTTACGGTGCCGAAACTGGACGCTAACAAGTGAGGCTGTGCACAAAATACGAGTACCTAGCACAGATAGCCATGGAGCGCGCCATGCTCGGTATTAAACAAGTGGAGTTGGACACCTTGCCAGGCAGAATGATCGTACGAGTTAGGTGGACCAAAAAGGTGTCAGATCGGTGGCCACTTCTAGGTAAAAGGAGCGTCGGCCGTCCACCAGCTCGGGTAGACGATATTAGGAAGATTGCGGGACACTTCTGCATAAGATTAGCTGAGGATAGGGACGGGTGGCGTACTCGAAGAGACGCCTATGCTCAGCAGTGGGCGATTACGGGCTGAAAATGATGATGATGATAGCCTTCCTTCGGTTGTCAGCAGTGTCGAGTGCTTACTGTTTACTGACGATCTCAAGTTGTTCCACGCTATTAACTCTGTTTCTGACTGTGGTGTATTGCAGCAGGATATTGATGCGGTGACGGGATGGAGTCAAGCGAATCGTCTGTTTTTTAATAGAAAAAAGTACAAAGTATTATATCTTAGTCGAAGGGCATTTGCTCTAGCCTATACGTACCTACCTACTTGGTGGTGATCCTGTTGACCGCGTCCAAACTAGTGATCTTGGCGTTGAGTTAGACACGAGATTGGATTTCCATAGTCACATTAGTTCTATCACTAAGAGCGCAAATAAAATGCCGGGATTCGTAATACGCACTGCGCCACAATTTACTAGCACGGCTGTACCTATCGTCTTGTACAATGCATACGTTCCTAGTACGTAGCAAGTTGGAGTACAGCTCTGTAATATGGGCAGGGGAAGCAAGTTACAAACTTTTACTCGAGCGGGTTCAGCGGAAATTTGCACGTCACCTTTACAAAAAGCAATACGGATAATATTCTTTTTTATATCGTCATTCGTCTATTCGTCCCAGAGCAGTAAAGACGCGTGGGGCGCCGACGCCCCGCCCACTGTTCGCCGCGCACGCGTCGCGCGAGTAACGCGCCTGGCTTTCGTGCGTCGGCGCTGCTCAATGAGCTGGTGCTGAGGCAGGAAACCGACGTGTTTGCAGACAATTGGCAGAGCCTGCGTACTAAAATAAGTGCTTTGTGCAATACATTTAGTTAGTGCAACTTTTTATTTGTTTGTGTACTGTATAGGTATAAACTGTCATAGGTACTTACAGGTATTTATGTTATTTTTAAGACGCTGTCAACACCAAAATGCACTTGAAGATTTTGGATAGCGCGCACACTGTCTATTTGCATCGGAGTAAACGAGAGCTAGTGTTACTGGGCGGCCCGGTTTTGATGATAATATTACATAAATATTGAAATAAAAAAAGGGTGGATTATTTGTGAAATATGACTCGCTAGCGGTTTAGGTATGAATATGTTGGCTTCATGTTTTTAATTACAGACCCATACGTCAAAAAATAAAGACAGAACCGTTTACTGTGATTTTAAGACCAATTATTTTCTATTGAGCCGATTTCGTCCAATTATGTATCGAGCTCGTCCACGGTCTTTGAAATATGGTGAATATTAACATATATTTTATTTGATGTGCTAGAACAAATAGTTTTTCTTAAAAAACTGCATAAATAACATCAATTTCACTAAATTAGGTCTTGTCAGCCTCTTAAGTCCTAACATTGTAGGCGATTTGGTATCACTGTAAGCCTATTATGTAAATTATTAAATAAATAAATAAATCTTTCTCAAGTACTCAAACTCAAAACTCAAACTCTCTTTACCCAACATGGTTGAGTAAAGTATGCACCTAGTGGTGACGCAAAGTGAAATCCTAAGGGGTTCTAGTTTTCCCTCTGTGTTGGAAGGTCAGATATGGCAGTCGCTTTCGTACAACAAGTGCCTACTGCCTACGCCAAATCTTGAGATTAGGTGCCAAAGCAGACACCAGGCTCCTTTATGGCAGGTGAAGTAACCTATGGAGCCTATCTAAACAACCAGTTGAGAACCTAGAACCAGACGGAGAAGAAGAGACTTGATTTCTAATGCTACTAATATTATAAATGTGAAAGTTTGGATTTTTAGTTAGGTGTTTGTTACTCAATCACGATGAAACGGCTCAAAGGATTTGGATGAATTATATATGATAGTTTTAATCCCGAGTCCATGCAGACATATAAGTAGTCGCAGGCGGAAGTTAGATTATAATAAATTTCACACTTCCTGTCCCGGGATATCCTGCTTAGTTGGCATTCTGCTCATAAGCGGTCTCCACGATTTTAAGCACATTCAGTGCAACAACATTGTTGGCAGTTAACATGTTAATTCCGTGTGCAGTCAGGTACTTGATGCACTGGTGGATTTTTTACACTATTATATAATAGACAGGTACCTATTTCATGCCTGTGAGCTGTAGAACATGCAAGTCTGGGATTAAAAAAAAAAACAAAAACTAAATGAACAGAAAAATCTATATAATTAAAGAACCTGTTCACAAAATTTCACGAAAATCGGTTGGCAAATCCGACCTGGAGAGGAGAACCGTTGGACATCCGGAGATACGAAACAATTTTGGCCCAAGCAGAGAACTTCGCTCTCTCGTTCAATTATAGGTCCCTGATACAATTTATTTCTATTAGATTCGTTTAATAAGTATGATATTACTACTTACATTAGTATTATACGCGTAAGTCCTGCTTGAAGTTTTCTTCTAAAAACATGTTCAGCATCTCTTGCAGTTCTTCCATATAGAGCGGTGCTTTTAAAAACCATTCAGAACCGAGATAAAAGGTTAAAGGGGAAAACTTTCAAAAATATATATTCCTGGCGCGTGTATGTGTACAACAGTAAATACAAGAACTTTGTCGTAGGTGCCAGTAGCCAGCGTACGTTTAGATGAGTATGCATTCTCAAACTGATAAATTGTAATAATATTATGTATTTCTTCGTAATTACAAGTTTTCAAGTAGTTCAAGTACCATACACACAATTTTATTTAAAAGCAATTTAAAAGTTTAAAAATAATATAATCCAAGTTTTTGAAATATGTACTTGAATTTGACTTTGACGTAGTACGTGGTGTTGCCGTACTTGATACAATTATGCCGCATGCCCACTGAGCGCCTGACATCTAAATGCGCCTTAAGGAGGCACTACACGTACGATATCATGCTGGCCGATGCGTGATTTCAGCCCGTGGATACGTGGTGGAAGCACGGCGGCCGGCCAAATCAAGATCACTCCGTACTAGATTTTCTGTGACCTTGCTTGGCCGTCCGCCAATTTCGTCTTCTTTATGCTGACTTCGTGGCAGCGGCGCTACCACGAACTTCGTAAGTCGAAGTTCGTAATATATGCATCCCTGTCACTCGAGTAAGGGAGTGCGATAGAGATGGAAATACCCGAACTTCGACTTTCTTTTCGCGTACTAATCCGTCACCACTCCCCAGCGTCACCTAAAGCGGGCTAAAGCCACTACCAGACGATTGAAATTGGCGGACTGCATGCAGACGTCTGGCGTTAACACTTAAAATATGGCTAGTGTACGATGTGTGTACGATGGCATTATATTTTTTGATCATGGCAACACTAATAAAATGTCAAGCCAAATTTCAAAATATTCATAATAAACAACGGTCGATTTTGTGATCACTTGTATCTAATGCGAATTTTCATACTATATTTACTATAACCGTATTCATTTCACAACGGAACAGTGTTGTAATTGTTGTTCGTCGCAGCATATTCGTTAAAAATACAAATTAAAATGCCTCCAACGGATGCAGACGTCCTGCAAAGTGTTAACGTGAACAAGCCGAAACCCAACCCGAAAAACAATCCGACGATGTTTCAAATATTTCAAAACGTTCAATACAATATTGTACAACACAAAAAATATGCGAAGGAGATGACCAAACTCTATAAAAAGGTAGGCTGACAAGGTTTTGCCATGAGTATTTCAGAGTAGTGACAAAATGAAGTTATTTTTTTCTATTTTGAAACTAGTATTCATTGAGATCATTGTTACAAGACCATGTTAACATTAGACTAGTTGGATCTGACAGTTGTTGTATAAACAGGTAATCTTCCGAACTAGCTAGCAAAACTCATAGGCAAACTTGTGTTAACAAGACACTCGAGCACCTTGGTGCTTAGATCAGAGGGTTCTTGCCTAACCTACATAGAAGTCTAAGTTATTTTATTATACAATTTAGGCATTATACATTCACATTTTCAGGTGAATGAAACTGAAAGCAATCCATAAACCTCTGGATGGACAAATATACCAAGCAGTTTTCTTTTCCTGTTCAACCTCTGGGTGCCAAGCATCATCATATACTGAAGTCTAGACCTACTCTTGTAATCAATTAATTTTGCATTAGTACTGAAGTCTAAACCTGTCAAGCCTGGCATATTAATTTTGAATATAACTACAGAACATTTTCTAGTACTAAATCCTATTATGGTGCACATTTTGCAGATGGACGAAGGAGCCTTCCGAGAGAGCTTCAAGAATGCACTGATGTACTTGTTTACCTTTGGGGATACCAGCGCCAATGTGGACCGGGTCGTCAAGTTTGTGGCAACATTCTGCACAACCCTGGATGATGAGGAGGAGTTCTTGTTGTTCATAATTAACATTATTTTTGATGTAAGTAGCTGCTTATCAATTTTAAAGATGTGTTTTTGTACACACTTGACAAAGCCTGTGTTGTGGATATTTTTCTGAACCTAATCATTCTTATTTCTTAAATGAATAAATCATAATGTAACAATTTCCAAAAATGTATGTCATCTATTTAGATATGAAGTTGAATGGTTAGAGTAAAGATACACAAACCATTGCTGGTGCTAGAAATTTGAGCACATTATTTGCATTTTATAGATTTTATTAATATCATGAAACAATTTTTCTGAAGAAGCTTGTAGCATTGCCCAATAAGGCAATGCTTGGGCTCATGAAATAATGAGCTTGCGTAACAAATCCCCCTCCAATGATTGCTGATAGGGTAGTGTGCTCCCATAATCATATTAAGAAAGCCAATCCAACTAGAGACCTTCTTATAAATCTAATAATGTCAAAGAGTTAACTTTTTGAAAGCCAATCCTACTAATATTATAAATACGAAAGTTTGGATGTTTGTTACTCAATCACGTTTAAACGACTCAACAGATTAGCATGAAGATAGTTTATATCCTGGATTAAAATATAGGTTAGTTTTTAAGTTATATATTCCCACTATTCATTTCAATATTTCTCCAAATGATAGGCTTAATTTCGTGAAAATGTTAGTATTTCTTTTCCATGTTTGTAATAATAAATTAAAATATAATATATTCCAGTGTCAGTGTGTGTCGGGTCAGTCTGTCCGTTACCGAGCCAGCCAGCTGCTGGAGGCTGTGCTGTCTGCTCTCGGAGAAGATGCTTCGCTGGACGAGGATCTCTGCACCAAGTTGCTACAGTCACAGGTATTTAAACTACGCCAAACTGGTTTGGTTGAGTCTTGATTTAAATAAATGCGATTTTAAGTAATTCTTCTTGCCTGTCTAATATGGCAGGGTCTGATCTGAGGGAGGGTGGTGACAAGAGAGGGCCACAATATAAATTTATTGTATACTAGCTGCCCGGCCCGGCTTCGCACGGATTACCCGTTTACCCATTCCCCGTACCCCGTTTTGTTCATAGGAATGAAGAATTTTCCCGCGGTAAAAAGTAGCCTATGTTCATCAGGGATAATATTGGCTTCTAATGGTAAAATAATTTTTCAAATCGGTCCAGTAGTTTCAGAGCCTATTCAATACAAACAAACAATCAAATCTTTCCTCTTTATAATATTAGTGTAGATGTCACTTAGACATTTGTATTCGTAAGAAAGGGACAAAGACATTTTATTTATCTTGAGTTTTTAAGTTTTACTAATACGGTTCTATTGGCTTCTATTGACTTGACTCTACCACCAAGTCCTCTAGACGCAATGGAAAAACCTTTCGATCCACCACCACCATATTTTTTCTCCAGATGCAAAGGCTCCAAGATACCCGCGGTGCGGTACGTTGCCGGGCAGCCCTGGCGCTGCAGCGTCTCCAGGACCCCATGGACCCTGATGACGAGGTCACCAGGGCTTACCGGTTCCATATGAGCTGCGACCCTAGTGCTTCCGTCAGGAGGTCAGCATAATATAACCATATTACAATAATTAGTGATTGTAAAAAGTACATTCACAGTTAAATTTAATTATGTGATGTGACTTTTTTAGGCTACAGTTTATTGAGAATGAGCCAGGAATGTATATTCAGGGCACTTAGGATAATGGTTGTCATGTTTGTGTTGATGTTGATGTTGTGAAGGGACGCCTGGCCGGAAGCAGGCGGGCTGTCGATCGGTTTTTGCGTTCATTCAGCCCCATTCCCTAGGGTTGGAGCCTCAGGTTACTGCCCCGGCGGCGTTCCCACTTCAAACTCTTCCATTCTTCTCGTTTTCCTGCAGAACAGAAGGACATCTTTAAGGCTGACATCCCTCAATTCCCTCTCCTCTAACACATCTTTACCGAATGTATTAAACCGCGGTGCCGCGTACATAATACATTCCGCTAATACATGCTTACTAGTTTCTTCCTCCCCACAGTGTGGACAGGAAGCGTCACTGCTGATACCTATCACCTTTAAGTGTCTATTTAGAGTATTGTTATTGGTATAGTTATTTGTCATGTTTGTGAACTGGCAAGTCCTATAGGCTGCATGCTTCGGGCGAGGCATACGGCCGATAAGTACCGCGTATGTGGCAAACAAGCGTACGTCCTGCCTGATGATACCTGGTCGTTCTGTCTGCGGCAGGCTTAGATGTACAGATTATGCGAGGCACGTACCATGAGGCGCCTTTTGAGCACGGTCAAAAGACCAACTCTGGGCGGCTCGCTGCGCGTCGTCGTATGTAAACATGCGTGTTGCAGACCCTAAAAGTTTTTGTTACTGTAATTTCCAGAGCAATAGTCACGCAGATAGCGAAGTGCACACGCAACGTGCCCTACGTGCTCGAGCGCTTGTGCGACGTGGACGAGGCGGTGCGCCGCGCTGCCTTCATGTACGTCGCCAACGTCAACGTCACGCAACTGCGGGTGCGACAGAGACTGCTCACACTCAAGGTGGGTCTCATAGTGAGATTGCTCACACTCAAGCTGGGTCTCATAGTGAGATGCTCACACTCACAGTGAGTCTCATAGTGAGAATGCTCACACTCAAGGTGGGTCTCATAGTGAGATTGCTCTCACTCAAGGTGGGTCTTATAGTAAGATTGCGCACACTCAAGGTGGGTCTCATAGTGAGATTGCTCACACTCAAGGTGGGTCGCATAGTGAGATTGCTGACACTCAAAGTGGGTCGCATAGTGAGATTGCTCACACTCAAGCTCTCATGGTGAAGCAACTCGGAGCGTACCTATGCGTCCATCGCGAAATTGTACCGAAATCATTAGAAACTTAAATTTTACCACACTTTTCCTTCAACTTCGTAAGTAAACTGTTCTTAATGTGACCCGGTTCTCAAAGCACACAACGCAAAAAATACTTACAACCTACTCTGTTGGCTCAGCGACTCAAACTGATCGACACGAGAGTGCGCCATTTTGCGACCGGTTAGCCTAGTTGGTAGTGACGCTGCCTACGAAGCTGAAGGTTCTGGGTTCGAATGCCGGTAAGGGCAAATATTTGTGTGATGAGCATGAATATTTGTTTCTGAGTCATGGAAGTTTTCTATGTATTTAAGTATTTATATCCATTATATATATCGTCGTCTAGTACCCATAACACAAGCCTTACTGAGCTTACTATGGGACTAGGTCGATTTGTGTAAGATTGTCCCCTAATATTTATTTATTTACTTATTTATTTATTTTTCTTGGTTCTGCTAACTCTAGAATCAACATCATCATATACGTCGCAGTGCTAGGCACAGGCCGCTCGAACAGTGCCCAAATTGGAATATTAAAAAAAATACTTTACCACATTCAGGTCGGACTTTCCGAGCGGAGCCCTCGTGTTCGTCGCGTAGTGGAAGAAGTCCTGATTCCAGGCTGGCTGAGCACCTTCAAGGGCAACATCATAGACCTGCTCAAGGCCATAAGGCTGGACAACGCGCAGGACGCTAAAGACTCGCAGTACGTTGCTGGGACACTGCTGGAGTCACTGTTCAAGTGAGTTAAGGGGCTCCCATACGCCAATGACCTTCGATCTGAATCCCTTATAGTCCAGGCAATGAACTGACAACTTGTATGGAAAAAATGACAATTTTGGAAATAATTTATAATAGATTATTTTGTACGTGTAACGGATATATTATCAATTAAATAGTTACCCAGCGACAAAATCCGACAGAATTTCAGACATCGAAAAAATGATAAGTTAACTGGCGGCGTGGCAAAAGTGAGTAAAAATATGAATAAATGTTTTTGTCTTTATTTTGGTTCATTTACATTTGCTCTATAATATTCAAGATAAATCGTACAAAAAAAGATAATGCATGCTTCATTTAAATCTACATAATTACTTCCGAGTGGAAAGTTTGTCGGATTCTTGACTAAATCAACTTAGAATAACATTTTCAAATGAAATCAACAAAAAAAACGCTATTATAAATTAATGTTTTTCAAAACCGTATTTTGCCTGGAGTATTAGTTTTCTAATGTTTTTTGTAGCTTATCATATTAACAACAACGGGTTTAAGCAATATAGTATCCCATATTTACTTCAAAGTTCATTGTTTTCGAGATATTTGGCATCAAAGTAACTTTTGTGTTAATTAGTTTAAAAAGAAAACCCGTTTTTAGAGACTTCATAGATAAACCCAAATATGTAGATTTCGTATATGTTAGATCTTTCACGTCAATAGAGATACGAAGTAAGTGTTTTTTTAGACAATGTTTAAAAAAAAACATTCAAAATCCGGTAGACAAAAATGGAGATAAAAGATTGAAAAACCGATAGCCGTTTGACTTATAATTCTATCTGTAGTGCAAAAGTAGGAGATACGATTCAAAGCTTGTCAAAAATCGATGAACACGAGGTAGCCCCTTCAAAGCCAGTCGTGACGCGTATACAAGTGTGCCTCCGACGTCGGGGCTTTAAATTCAAGATTAGATTCTGCTCGTCAAACTAAACCACTTTAGATCTGCAACTGTGAAATAAGTAATATTTCTATAATTTATTAGTGTTTGAACTTTATACCATCAATGTATTGCAAACACGGCCTCATTATTTGACATCACTTATTAAACTAATGGATGATTTACATTGAAAATTAAATTAAATTAAGAGAGTACAACTTTGTACCATTTGGCGTCGAGACCCTCGGTCCGTGGGGTAAAATTGCATTTTGCATACTGTTTTCACGATGCAAAATATGCTTGTTCGATCTGCTGAGGTGAAAAAGTTATTTGCGGAAATCGTGAAACGTCTGGTTGTTCTCTCACCTTCCAACCCAGAGGGAAAACTAGACCTTATTGGGATTAGACCCGATGCCTCACGAGGTTTCCCATCAGCAAAAAGTTACTGTTAATAATCAAATGTTTATTTTACAAGTTATGTGGTAAGTGGCAAAAAAACTTGCACCTATCGGTCCCCGCTGCCACGAATTCGCGGTTTAGTTCCCACATTTGAAAAAGGACTTTAATGCAAAGATTATACAGTTCCTATTCTATTGGGCGATTTTCTAATTGAACGCGATGAAATTAGCAACACAGCGGTACCAACCGAAGCTTGGCTGTCAATACTGACGCCAAGTTGTGACGGGTTGAAAAACCGTTACTCTGTATTCACGATTTTCTAAGACGAATAAAACGATATTTTTACGGGTATTTCTTCAAGTAATTTCCAGATAGCATGTATCTTTGAGACCCGAAATAAGTAAATTTGTTATAGTTATAATTCAATATCTTTATTTTCTTACCGTATCTTTGGAGAATGACCATTATTTTTCCTTCCTGTGAAAGAGCCATGGTTTCTACATTGTAATATGTTGAGTTACATACTCAACATATTACAATGTAGACACAATGAAGTCTGTTTCACGCCCTTGTAAAAAATGTAAACATTTACGTTCCTAAGTATAAATACTACAGACATACGAGCGATAACGTTGAGTCAAGTGGTTTGCTCGCGTCAGCTCAAATTACCTCGGGACTCGCAGGACCGCCCAAGTGACCACGTGACCGGGAACAGCGAGTAGCAAAAAATCGGCCGCGAATTCGAGGAAGCGGGATTCGTAGGAGACATATTCGCGGGAGTGTGGGGGACCAACAGGTTTAAATAACCTAGTTTTTCGGATGCACGACATTCAGTTGCGTGCTGTACCGCTCGGCTACGCTTCTTTGTACACACACACACACACACTTCCAAGTCAAAAGTGCATTCGTAAGTTTCGTAACCAACTTCCAGACGCCTCCCGATCTCGGAGCTGCTCCTCTGGCTGCCGACGGAGAAGTCTCTCCGTCTCGTCCCAGCAGACAAGCTGAACAAGGAGACGGCGTGGTACTGGCGGCACCTCGCCGAGCACCTGCAGAAGGCCGACGACGACGAGACCTTGGAGCTGGTGCTGCCCGACCTGGTCGTGCTCATCGGGTACATCAGGGCGTGAGTACATTATTAGTCCACATTTTTTTCTCCACTGAATATATAGGTTACCGGGCCCACACTACAGACAACTATATGAAAGGCGAATCGATCGGTTTGGAGAGCAGTGGTCGAGAGCGTCACCCATGGACGTCACATCCCTCAGACTTGAGGATACACCAAGAAGAATAATCATTGAATGGTATAGAGAGTGAATGTGACAGTGTATCGTTGATGATGTCAAGGATAATATGAAATGAGAGGGAAGACATGGAAAGCTGATTCCGCCATCGTTTGTTCATGGTTAGAGAAAGCGAGATAGTGTATCGCCTACTTTGAGAAGTGCAAAAGTAACAGTAGGTGGCTAAGGTAGACGCCGAGCTGCTAGACTGCAAAAAAGTACAGTTGGCAATAAAAACTTATACGACTTTTTTTATCCAAATCTTATCTTTATCCTTTTTCTCAGTATCGTGGAGTCCCCGTGCCCCTCAGAAGAAGACGACCCCGTGAGCTTTAGTACTCGCCAGTACGTGCTACATGAGCTGGGCTGCATGCTACGAGTGTACGACACTGATCCGCCTGGCAGAGCTGCGTTGCAAGCCCTCATCACTGATGTGCTCACTGGTATGATAAAACAGACTTTAACACTTGATGAATAAGGTTCAGTCTTGAGTATGATCATCCCACGTCTGACACGCAGCGATGCTCGCCCTCGCTACACAATTTTCAGGATACAGGATAAGGTTCGAAAGACGACCTCGTAAGCTTCAGTACGGGAGTACGTGCTACACACGAGTTGGGCTGAAGCAAGCTCTTCTCTTGTGTAATCTATTTTCGTCATTAAGATTTGGTTGATAAGATTCACTTTAGTGTCGTAGAGTTCCCATGCTCCTCAGAAAAAGTTGACCTTCTTATGAAAATGAGACAGAGGAACATAAGTATTTTTTCTTTATTGCACATAAGAACTTACAGGACAATGATAAAAATAAAAAATAATAACTTTACAAAATATATGGTAGCAAAATGGGTAATTGGGCTTACAGAATAGGTACAAAATATATGCTAGCAAAATGGGTAATTGGGCTTGCAGAATAGGTACAAAATATATGGTAGCAAAATGGGTAATTGGTCTAACAGCATAGGTACAAAATATATGGTAGCAAAATGGGTAATTGGGCTTGCAGAATAGGTAAAAATTATATGGTAGCAAAATGGGTAATTGGGCTAACAGCATAGGTACAAAATATATGGTAGCAAAATAGATAATTGGGCTTACAGAATAGGTACAAAATATATGGTAGCAAAATGGGTAATTGGGCTAACAGCATAGGTACAAAATATATGGTAGCAAAATGGGTAATTGGGCTAACAGCATAGGTACAAAATATATGGTAGCAAAATGGGTAATTGGGCTAACAGGATAGGTACATACAAAATATATGGTAGCAAAATGGATAATTGGGCTTATAGAATAGGTACAAAATATATGGTAGCAAAATGATGAAAGATGCAAGCATTCACATTAGAGTAACTTGTATTTTTGAGTAGATTTTTCCAATTGTTTGTGTTACCTCGCGTCGCACTTTGTATGGCGTCCTGTAGATAACGCCCATACACAGTTTTTATTATTATTTCGATGGCACTTCTATTTAAAATATAGAGTTAATTTTCTATAACTGTTCTAACGGACGTGACATTTTACATTTTTTATAAGGTTTTTATTCGTTCAGGTGACTACGGGCACCTCAGCGCCGACGTGATCCGCCCCCTAGTGTCGGCCCTCGAGCTGGTGTTCCCGGAGCTGTCTCCGCGCATGGAGGTGGTGTGTGGAGTCATCTCCGCGCTGCGCGACCCGCCCGAGCCGGAGGCACCTCCGCCGCCTCCCACACTACAGGACACGGCGGAGATCAAGATGAAGGTACGGTAGCTTTTATACAGTGATGGTCGCAAAGCGTCTGATCTCAATTACAAATTAAAGAGGGGAAATTGGAAATGTATTGCGCCGAGCAGGATTTGAACCTGAAATACGCGGCCAGTCGCTCTCCACCGACTGAGCTATCGGAACTATCTGCTCGGTTGATAAACTGTTTTTTAAGTGAAAACTTCTTTAGCGGCGCTGAGCACTTTTTGGGATGCGGAAAAATTGTTAAATACGCGACAGAGTTTTGTGACGTCAGATGTGAAGGAGGTCACTTTTTGCTGCTAGCCGATTCGACTTCATGCAAAACTTAACGCTATTCGTAAGAGTATAAACCCGTTAAACACTTTTTGCAATAGCATATTCTGAAAATAAATTTGTAATGATACCAACGCGTCCTTCACCGTTTTGCTATTGAGAAAATTCGAATAGTTCTAATTTGGGCGTTATTCCTAAAGAGATAAAGCTTAGAAAAATATTTATCAACGGTAAAAACAAATTGATATTTTGGTCGCCACCGTGCACCGCCATCTGCTGTGCTTGCAAATTCGAATAGTTCGAATTTAGACGTTATTCCTAAAGAGATAAAGCTTTGAAAAATATTTGGCAATGGCAAAAGCAAATTGGTATTGTGTTTGCCGCCGCCCGGAGCCGGGGGCCCGTCGCACCCAACGCGCCCGCGGCCCGTCCGCCTAAATAATTAATAATTGTTTATAAATTTGCGTCAAATTCATTTTTAGGGTGACACCCTAAGATGTCACGTGACCTGATCGAAAAACTGTTAGAATGTTATTGAGTTTTCACTTCTGCCGGCACTTCCGGAGTGCAACCCGGTCTTTTTTTGTTATTTTAATTTTTGTTATTGGATTTTTTAAGAAAATCTGTTGTCAAATGGTAAATCGATTACCGCTTACAATCCCAGCTGGGCCAGCTCAACTGTTGGAGTTATTTTGTAATTTATTAACATAACAACAAAATGGCACATTATTACATTTTGACTATTAACAATTACACGGTTCAACTCACGTATTCAATGTCACTACGGGCGACATGTTTCGAACTCTTCGGGAGTTCTTCTTCAGGATGAGTGTTTTCGCGGCGGTGTCGCTTGTATCAGTGCCCGCGCTCGCTCCGAACGCCGAGCGGCGCGTGACGCACGCGCCGACAGGGCGGGGGGAGGGGGGCAGTCTAGCGCTGGAGTAGTTGTGTGAGATTGCGGCAGGAGGTCATCTCCTCCGAGAGACGACACGCACACTGAACTCACTGTGTCCACGGGGTTGTCACAACACACTGTCCACTTTAATTTAGGAATGATAGTTTTCCATGCTGGCGGTAACATCCAGCCACCATCACGATTAAAATTTGGGCGGCGCCCAATCTCAATCGCCTTGCGAATCTTGCGTGTCATATCGCCCGTAGTGACATTGAATACGTGAGTTGAACCGTGTAATTGTTAGTATTATTTCAAATGTCTCACGAAAGTTTAAATTCGATTTTGACAATTGTTCATTTTATTTACTTTTTTTAGCGAGCTAGATTGCGCGTGTCTCTAAACGTAGCAATGGAGGCGCAGGAAGAGGCAGTCAGAGAGGAGAACTATGGGCTCGCTGCTCAATGCAAAGCTAAGGTACATATTTTTTATTTTATTTTTGTAGTTTTTGTACTTTTTCTTTTTACTGTTTTATAAGGACATATTTATGAGTAACGTTGTATGCACCCATATTTTTACACTTGACTGTACGTCATGAGAATGCGGTCAATTTGAGCTAACGATCGCATAATTTAACCTATGAGGAGTTATATTTTAAACCAACACGAGGACGAAAAATAATTCCTAGTAAATTGATATAGGTGTGTGTAAAAAAATACATTTGTTTTCAAAATCCCAATCAAGCTTTCAACAATTGTTACTACTAATTTTTGCAACAATGCATATGCTAAGATGGAAGACAGAAGGTGGTCATACGAAATTTTGACAGATAAAAGTTATTACTAACTACTGTGTTTTTACCAAAGATAACAACGTTATTTTTATAACAAACTTATAGGTACTTATTGATTACTCGTTAGGTGGCGGATATACAGAAACAGTTGGAAGATCTGCAAGTCCAAGCTACGCCGCCGCCGCCCCCACCTATTCCGGTAAGTTTTTTTCACGCCACTGCTCGGAAATGTGGCAAAAGATGGTTAGAATTCAGGCTTCAAAGCTGGGGTTAGTTGGACGTCGCACGAACAGGCCATCTATGAGTTCAAACTGTCCAACAATGTTTTTGTAGTCCAGTTTGAACAGTAATTCGAACAATCGCAGCTCCCCCCGCCCCTGCCCCCACCCCCGCCCGCGCCCGTGCCCGCTCGCGTGTGGAGGGCAGCGCGCGGTCGGCCCGGCGCGCTGCTGCTGCTGGCGGGTGTTTCATATTGTGGTCTTTAATTAGGTACTTCATTTTGACTTAGGTATAATTATAATTATTTGCAATTTCCTCGCAGTAGGCGTGAAATTAGGATTAAAATATGGGATAGTTTTTATGCCGAGGTAAGTCCACTCGGAGACTCGAGCGGAAGGTTGTCATACCTATTTATTTTATGTTACTGATGATAAAACGTGTTAAATCAAATTAGCCTGTGTTTTCAACCTTTTGATGGCGCGACCCCCTTTGCATGGAACAAATATCGTGTCCCCGCTCCCCAGGGCGCTTGATTTACCAATATTTTGAATTTTACAAATATCGAATCCTTTTATCACTTTTAATTGCATAAATAAATATTAGGGGACATTCTTACACAAATGGGACTAGCTCCATAGTAAGCTCAATAAGACTTGTGTTATAGGTGCTAGACGGCGATATATTTAATAGATATAAATAAAGTACATAGGAAACACGGAAAACTCAGAAACATACAGGGTGGAATCTTGTACGTGATCCAAAATAGCAAAATGTGAATCTATCCATGATTCTGAGCAACTTTTATTATGGGACCAACTTTGTGTTATGCCAAAAAAATCCAACTATTTCATTAACTCTGCTCATTTTAGACTGACAAGAATGTATGAACAGGTGTGTTTTTTTTGGCATAACACAAAGTTGGTCCCATAATAAAAGTTGCTCAGAATCATGGATAGATTCACATTTTGCTATTTTGGATCACGTACCAGATTCCACCCTGTATATGCATCACATAAATATTTGCCCGTACCGGGATTCGCACACAGGACCTTCAGCTTCGTAGGCAGCGTCACTACCCACTAGGCTAACCGGTCGTCAAATAATTCAAGATTACATCTGTCCCCCACCAAGAGTCTTCGCGATCTCCCAGGGTTGGAAAATAGACTAACAACATTTACCAGTAATAACTGGACTATGTTTCAGACCATAAGAGAGAAAGTGTCCGATGCCGCGACGCTGAGCAAGTGCCTCACCATACTGAACGCTGCTCTGGACACCCCGCAGTTACAAACCGTGACACCGATGCTGCAGACCATTTTCAACGAGTTGGAAGTAAGTATCTTTGACCTCTGTAGCCTAGTTCGTTGTGACCCTGCCTACGAAGCTAGATGTCCCGGTTTTGATTAGGGTAAGGGCATTTATTTGTGTTATGAGCACGAATATTTGTTCATGAGTCATGGATGTTTTCTATGTATTTAAGTATTTTTATCTATTATATATATCGTCGTCTAGTACCCATAAGCCCATAACACAAGCCTTACTGAGCTTACTTCTACAATATTCCATACAACTTATGTCATAATTTATGATTGGTTAACGATTATTTACTCCGTTTTAGGTGGATATATTCCAAAATGCGGACGTTTTGGAGCCTGCATTAGAAACAGTGGCGTTATTTGGAATGTTGGACAAGAATTTCGCCAAAGACAACAAGGCATTCTTCTTTGCTAACGTAAGTACATATTCAATTGTGAAGGAAATTATCAATCATTGGAGGATTGTCTTTTTCATCATTTACGGATTCTGCACATTATCTATTTATTTATTAGGTTCACCAACGATTGTGTACACCATATATTACATGAATAGCTTGCAAAAACGGTTTTATGTTATAGATGTAGTATATTTTAGATCTTTCACGTCAATAGAAATACGAAATATGTGTTTTATTAGACAATGTTTTAAAAAAAACAATTAAGTATTCATTTCTTTAAAAATCCGGTAGACAAAAATGGAGATAAAAGATTGAAGAACCGATAGCCGTTCTATCTGTAGTGCAAAAAATCGATGAAAAATAAGCTTTTTTTGGCAAAAAATTACTGACTGTTGAGTTTGTTTCGGCGTTTCGTCTTAACAGTGGTCTTATTTTTCAGAAACGCATGGTAGAATTTGGACTTGTAAAAGTGCCATTACGGCCTACTGGCAGATTAAAATTCATTTATTTCACGCTTATTCCAAAAAAAGGCAGCAAGAACTATGGTTATAGGCAATTAATATTATTCTTGCTAGCATTTATATGAATTATTTCTCTTGCAGCTCATAAACCCCTCGACCTTGGAGGTACTGAATACTGCACTGTACATAATTTGGCTCATAGTACAATACTTAGGCTGGTTTTAGTGTCACGCTGACCGTCGGCGCCGAGCGGTCGGCACGCAGCTGATGTATGATATTCGTCAGCGCTCACCGCTCAGCGTTATTCTAAAACGCTCCCTCAACATCGTACATATTAGCTTGTCAGCGCCGACGGTCAGCTTGACACTAAAACCAGTCTTACAATTCCACGTGGTTCTATTCATAGAGTTAGGTTACTGTATTCAGGTGTATTTTCATTTGTTAAACGAGTATTTAGCTATTACACTACCACCTTACACAATCTAATGTAATTTGGAGAATTGCACTGTAATTTAAGTCCATTTTCCCTTTTAGCTTGCACATACGTTAATCGAAACGGTACCTAGTGATCATGCACCGCATAGTCTATTCTTTATTAACACATTCAGTTCCAAAGATTTCGTAGCACTACTCCGCAGCAGAGCGTCATCTAGCGCTCTCCTGGCACTGATAGAGTTAATGCCGACCTAAAAATACACGTTATGCCACTGTATTTAGGTTATTTACACCTTGCATACAGTAATCAATCAGTCAACATATTATGTATATATTTCAAGTTTCAACTTATCGGAAAACGCACCTTTTCCCACCAGTATTTAGATTAACTTCCCCTTGCAGCTAATCAACACGTCGAACGAGGCAGTTGTACTGACGGTACTGCCTGGCACTGAAAGAGTTAATGCCGACCTAAAAATACACCTTATGCCACGTATTTAGGTTATACCTTTCAGACACTAATCAGTCAACATCTCCATTTCAAGTTTCAACTCATCGGAAAATGCACCTTTTCCCACCAGTATTTAGATTAACTTTCCCTTGCAGCTAATCGACACGTCGAACGAGGCAGTTGTACTGACGGTACTGCCTGGCACTGAAAGAGTTAATGCCGACCTAAAAATACACCTTATGCCACGTATTTAGGTTATACCTTTCAGACACTAATCAGTCAACATCTCCATTTCAAGTTTCAACTTATCGGACAATGCACCTTTTCCCACCAGTATTTAGATTAACTTTCCCTTGCAGCTAATCGACACGTCGAACGAGGCAGTAGTACTGACGGTACTGCCTGGCACTGAAAGAGTTAATGCCGACCTAAAAATACACCTTACGCCACTGTATTTAGGTTATACCTTTCAGACACTAATCAGTCAACATTTCCATTTCAAGTTTCAACTCATCGGAAAATGCACCTTTTCCCACCAGTATTTAGATGAACTTTCCCTTGCAGCTAATCGACACGTCGAACGAGGCAGTAGTACTGACGGTACTGCGCTCCATAGTGGACCTGCTGTGCGTGCACGGTGTCCGGGTGTTCGAAGACGAGTCGCAGGATGACTCGAAGAACCAGTCAAAGAGCCGGAGAAAGGCGTACTTGGACGCTATTGACGAGGATGGTAGGATAATAGGGATGCGGACTAAGATTTTTTAACGTTGCCATTCGAACCAGTTTCCGGAGAGGAACAAATGTTTGTATGGGAGCAACTACAATTAAAGAACATAAATACCCAAAAATTTGAGACAAAGATTGACGTCGCTGGCGGCAGCGGAAAACGCTTCATACTGATGACGTATCCACGTATGACGCCACTTGTACAAAGTAGTTGTATCGTTGTATGGAAAATCCGGTAAATTGTTGATTCGGTCGGGAAATACGGCGTTTAGTTTAGTTGTCATACAATTTTGTTTCTAAAAGCGTAAGGATTCTATTGGCAGCTTTAAATTTACTCTTGGACAATAAAAAAAAATGCATCATTTTTCTAAACTTTAAAGGTTCATATCTTTTTATGATTTTAATTACATTTTATAATTTATACTTTATTACGATAATTTGATGGTTTACTATCCATTTAGCATCACTACGTTATCAATTTGAACATGCCTATTTGTATTGCATGGTGTCTTAAGAGCTCTCAGCTTCAGTAAGCTCGGCCGAATTCCACCTTCCCATACAAACGGAGTTTCGTTCTTATTTTAAAACTACGTGTTGGATTGTGACGAAACTTTGCATATACAATGACATGAGGCATATCTATGTCTGCAATTTGTTTATATGGTTCCAGTTTATAAAACAAACGAAATACAGCAAAAACAAGTTTTGTATGAGAAACTTAAATTAGCTGTATTTTTTTACTATGGTATCTGAAGCTACATAAACTAATTACAGACCTGGATATACCTCATGTCATGGTACATGCAAAGTTTCGTTACAATCCAACACGTAGTTTTAAAATGAGAGCGTAACTAAGTTTGTATGGAGAATCGAGCTTACTGCGGACTCTTAAAAGGCTGACTCGCTTGATGCTAGGCTATGTTATTTCAGAAATATATTAATAATAATAAATTTGCCAATATAGCACAGCAATATAGCAATATAGCATTTGTCAATATTTGCTGCTGGGCACAGGCCTCCTCACATGGATGAGAGGGAACGGGCAGTAGTCCCCACGCTGGCCCAGTGCGGGTTTAGGACTTCACATACACTCTTGAATTCGACGTATGCAGCTTTCCTCACGATGTTTTCCTTCATCGAAAAGCTAACGATAAATATCAAATGACATTCCGTAGGTAAGTTCCGAAAAACTCATTGGTAGGTGCCGGCATTCGAACCCACGAAAAGAAAGAAATGTATTAGGTTTAATTGTTTTGACAGCCTACCAGACAGATGCAGGTCGTTGTCATTATAGTTACCTTAAGTGCCCTGGCGATATTCTTTATTGCATTTTTATTTCAATGAACACATAATTACATTAATACATAATTTGCACCGAACTTGAAAATATTGTACACCATCTTTAAACTGTATTGAGCATACAACGTGTCCCAAAACTCAACGATAAGCCGGCACCAGAGGATGGAGCTGCTTATAATTAGTCGAGAAAAAATAGGGAAAAAAATATATCTGAATTATTTTAGAAATTACAGAAAAAAAATGAAATTCATCGAAAATCGACATCCCTAATGGTATTTTTAACGACCATGTCTACAAATATTCAAATATTACTGTTTTTTTTTTTGTTTTTGGAAACTTAAGTAGCCCTGCTATCTAACACAGTTCTTAAAAATACCAAAATACATGTAGTTTTTACACAAAAAATAATCAAAATTCATTTTGTCCCTACAATTTTGAAAGATTTTTTCTTACAGTCCACTTTCAATCATCATGGTGTAAAAAAATAGTATCGACACCACTATGGCAATTATTTTCAAAAGTTGACGCAACTAACCAAGATTCCAAAATGGTATAATACTTTGGGAAACCTAGTCACAACAAAAAACAACGAATTTTTAAACAAGAATCGACATTACTTAATGTTGGCGGTAATCACTTTTACTGTACCCAAAAAAGGATTTTTGTTGTTGAGAAATGTTGAATAAATGCAAAGAAATGGTACAATTTTTTTTCATTTTTTAAAATTAATTTACTACATTATTAATACTACAGTAAATGTTCAAATTGCCTGCCACCGGCATTAATACAGACATGACATCGCCTTAGAAATGATCGTTTTATCCGTCGTGCATATCGCGTCGATTCTTGTTTAAAAATTCGTTGTTTTTTGTTGTGACTAGGTTTCCCAAAGTATTATACCATTTTGGAATCTTGGTTAGTTGCGTCAACTTTTGAAAATAATTGCCATAGTGGTGTCGATACTATTTTTTTACACCATGATGATTGAAAGTGGACTGTAAGAAAAAATCTTTCAAAATTGTAGGGACAAAATGAATTTTGATTATTTTTTGTGTAAAAACTACATGTATTTTGGTATTTTTAAGAACTGTGTTAGATAGCAGGGCTAATTAAGTTTCCAAAAACAAAAAAAAAAACAGTAATATTTGAATATTTGTAGACATGGTCGTTAAAAATACCATTAGGGATGTCGATTTTCGATGAATTTCATTTTTTTTCTGTAATTTCTAAAATAATTGAGATATATTTTTTTTCTTATTTTTTCTCGACTAATCATAAGCAGCTCCATCCTCTGGTGCCGGCTTATCGTTGAGTTTTGGGACACGTTGTATAAACGATTTTTACAGTAGTACCACAAATATAAGTTACATCGGCAATCTTCGTCCACGCCGACGAGTGCTGACAAGTACCGAATGAAATCGAACGTATGAACATTTCAATAAAGACCTTGGGACCGATTTTTGACTTTCGAGCGCTCGACTCTTTCACTCGAAAACTGTCAAAAATTATGAAATGCTATTTTGAAATAGCGATATAAAATTTAAAAACGAGTGGTATTGACCACTCGTACATGCAAAGTTTCGTTACAATCCAACACGTAGTTTTAAAATGAGAGCGTAACTAAGTTTGTATGGAGAATCGAGCTTACTGCGGACTCTTAAAAGGCTGACTCGCTTGATGCTAGGCTATGTTATTTCAGAAATATATTAATAATAATAAATTTGCCAATATAGCACAGCAATATAGCAATATAGCATTTGCCAATATTTGCTGCTGGGCACAGGCCTCCTCACATGGATGAGAGGGAACGGGCAGTAGTCCCCACGCTGGCCCAGTGCGGGTTTAGGACTTCACATACACTCTTGAATTCGACGTATGCAGCTTTCCTCACGATGTTTTCCTTCACCGAAAAGCTAACGGTAAATATCAAATGACATTCCGTAGGTAAGTTCCGAAAAACTCATTGGTAGGTGCCGGCATTCGAACCCATGAAAAGAAAGAAATGTATTAGGTTTAATTGTTTTGACAGCCTACCAGACAGATGCAGGTCGTTGTCATTATAGTTACCTTAAGTGCCCTGGCGATATTCTTTATTGCATTTTTATTTCAATGAACACATAATTACATTAATACATAATTTGCACCGAACTTGAAAATATTGTACACCATCTTTAAACTGTATTGAGCATACAACGTGTCCCAAAACTCAACGATAAGCCGGCACCAGAGGATGGAGCTGCTTATAATTAGTCGAGAAAAAATAGGGAAAAAAATATATCTGAATTATTTTAGAAATTACAGAAAAAAAATGAAATTCATCGAAAATCGACATCCCTAATGGTATTTTTAACGACCATGTCTACAAATATTCAAATATTACTGTTTTTTTTTTTGTTTTTGGAAACTTAAGTAGCCCTGCTATCTAACACAGTTCTTAAAAATACCAAAATACATGTAGTTTTTACACAAAAAATAATCAAAATTCATTTTGTCCCTACAATTTTGAAAGATTTTTTCTTACAGTCCACTTTCAATCATCATGGTGTAAAAAAATAGTATCGACACCACTATGGCAATTATTTTCAAAAGTTGACGCAACTAACCAAGATTCCAAAATGGTATAATACTTTGGGAAACCTAGTCACAACAAAAAACAACGAATTTTTAAACAAGAATGAAGAATTTTTAAATAAAAATTAAAATATTTTGGTATTTTTAAGAACTGTGTTAGATAGCAGGGCTAATTAAGTTTCCAAAAACAAAAAAAAAAACAGTAATATTTGAATATTTGTAGACATGGTCGTTAAAAATACCATTAGGGATGTCGATTTTCGATGAATTTCATTTTTTTTCTGTAATTTCTAAAATAATTGAGATATATTTTTTTTCTTATTTTTTCTCGACTAATCATAAGCAGCTCCATCCTCTGGTGCCGGCTTATCGTTGAGTTTTGGGACACGTTGTATAAACGATTTTTACAGTAGTACCACAAATATAAGTTACATCGGCAATCTTCGTCCACGCCGACGAGTGCTGACAAGTACCGAATGAAATCGAACGTATGAACATTTCAATAAAGACCTTGGGACCGATTTTTGACTTTCGAGCGCTCGACTCTTTCACTCGAAAACTGTCAAAAATTATGAAATTCTATTTTGAAATAGCGATATAAAATTTAAAAACGAGTGGTATTGACCACTCGTAATTAATTCTATTGGTAGAAAGTAAGTGCCTGCCATTTTGACACTACAAACGTATTTACTTTTATTTGATTTTCGAGCGCTCGAAAGTCAAAAATCGGTCCCCTTGTCGACGGGTGCTTTCCCGCTCATGGCGCCAGACAAAATGGCGGGCGCCGGAGCTGCCGGCGTCGCGCGCAAAATTGGGTGTTGAAGATTTTACCCGCGCAAACGCGCTGCCTTATGATTGGTTAAAATGTTTCCAAAAAATATTTCTGCGCAGGTACATCGTTGTAACTTATATTTGTGGTACTACTGTACGTGTATTAATAATACAACTTCATTTACAGGTTCGATTTCAGAGTCAGTGCTATCATTATCTCCATCGCACAGTACTGTCATCGAGCTGCTATTGAAAATCATGGACAGTCCAGTAAGTGCCTTTATTTCGTACTAGTTAAAGTTCATATTTCTCTGGCGGCCGTCCGAATTCCGCACCGAAAATACTGACTACATTTAGCCAGCATTTTAACAGAGGAATTTCAACTTTACATGTATAGTGTAAGGTTCAATGGAACTGATGAATTTCCCAAAAAGCCTAACCTAACCTTACCCCAGAAAATAATGGCATATTTCCTACGGTAAATATTGTATTTTGTGTTCTAGTGTGCATCATACAGGCTGATTATAGTGGAAGGTCTGTGCCGTCTGCTGCACCTTGGACAAATAGAATCACCATCTATACTGAGTCGATTGTTGCTTCTCTGGTTCAACCCAGCTACAGGTAATTTACTTTACGTCACACCTGGCCATAATGTGAGTTTTACCGCACGCTGCGGTTACGGTAAAACTTGCATTGTGGCCAGGTGAAGACGTAAAATTGTGTACTCACCACGGGTAGTAAGAAAGAAAGCCCTCTATCGCATATTTACAACCCTCGCCTTCGGCTCGGGTCACAAATACCTGCGATTTCGGGTTTTCTTTCTTTTACAGCCCTTGGTAAGTAATGTACTATTATACATCCCACTACCCAAAAGGTCGCAGATATTGCTCTATGACTTATAAGGCGGTCGCATGTTACCTGTATTTTTTTTTATTAAGGTTTGCATAATAAAAACAAACACAATTTATACTTTTTATACCATGACAGTGGCAAATAAGCGTACTGCCTGCCTGATGGTAAGCAGGGACCATAGCCTATGTGCGCTTTGCGACTGCAGAAGAATCAAGCGCGTTGCCGACCCTTTATTGATTTAAAGATACGCTGTGTTGATAGCGAGACATATGCCAGTACCTCACCCTCAACCTCAACTGGCGACCCTACTACTATACACGGTGCTCGCGAGGAATCTAAAAGATTTTAACCACGCATTCCTTGGCCCTTGGGTCTTTAGGAGTAAAAAAGAAATATCATACATTTTCATGTAAACTATTTATTGTGATTACTAAGTGTATCAATCTCTTTTAATCGCGACGTTGTCACATATGTTGTTAAGTTTAGCGTCGCTATTGACAGACATCAAAGTGACAGCTACCACTCACTAAATTCATCTTTTTTTGGAGAAATTATCGGAAACATTTTAATAAAAAGGATACGTTTCATAGGGAAGCAATAGTTGTCATCCATATTTTATAAAAAAAACGAAAAGTCAAAAAAAAAATGTTTGCTGAATTTGATTTGGGTTTATTTGTTTTTACTCCGAAAGTCCCAAGGAATGCGTGGTTAAAAATGGTCCCGAGCACCATGTATTTTGAACACAATGTGATGCTGAATAGTATATCACGAAATTCGCTTTTAGTTGAAGAGGATATGCTTCGCCAGACGATCGGTGTGTTCTTCCAAACGTTCCCAGCGAACGTCGAGGGGGCGCAGGAACAAATACAGGTTAGTTTAAATGATATTCCTGTTGTTATTGTATGATTTTAAAAAAAAAGACCGTGTTGCACTCCGGGAGTGCCGGCAGAAGTGAAAACTCAATAACATTGTAACAGTTTTTCGATCAGGTCACGTGACAACTTACGGTGTCACCCTAAAAATGAATTTGATTAACAATTATCAATTACTTACAATTACAATACCAATTTGTTTTTGCCATTGCCAAATAAATATTTTTCAAAGCTTTATCTCTTAGGAATAACGTCTAAATTCGAACTATTCGAATTTGCAAGAACAGCACAACAGCAGACGGCGGTGGCGACCAAGATATCAATTTGTTTTTGCCGTTGGTAAATATTTTTCTAAGCTTTATCTCTTTAGGAATAACGCCCAAATTCGAACTATTCGAATGTGCAAGAACAGCACAACAGCAGACGGCGGTGGCGACCAAGACATCAATTTGTTTTTGCCGTTGCTAAATATTTTTCTAAGCTTTATCTCTTTAGGAATAACGCCCAAATTCGAACTATTCGAATTTTCTCAATAGCAAAACGGTGAAGGATGCGTTGGTATTATTACAAATTGATTTGCAGAATATGCTATTGCAATAAGTGTTTAACGGCTTTATACTCTTACGAATAGCGTTCAGTTTTGAATGAAGTCGAATCGGCTAGCAGCAAAAAGTGATCTCCTTCACGTCACAAAACTCTGTCGCGTATTTAACAATTTTTCCCCATCCCAAAAAGTGCTCAGCTCCGCTAAAGAAGTTTTCACATCAAAAAAAAAAAAAAATTGTGGACAATCTTACACAAATCGCCCTAGTCCCAAACTAAGCAAAGCTTGTACTATGGGTACTAGACGACGACAAACATAATTATATAGATAAATAAATGCTTAAATACATAGACATACATCCATGACTCACATCACACAAATAAATGCCCTTACCGGGATTCGAACCCAGGACCTCTTGCTTCGTAGGCAGGGTCACTACCAACTAGGCTAAAGCGGTCGTCGATTTTGTCTACATTTTACTTACTTACTCTGCTGGCTCAGCGACCCGAAGTAGATCATGGCCTCCGATACAAGTCGGCCCCAGCGCGCCCTATTCTGTACGATCTCCTCCCAGTTTTCTGCGTGCTGGGCACTAAGGTCTTTGTCAGTCCTTCCAACGATATCTAGGCCGACCAACCGGTCTTCGACTTCACCGCCCTGTCTACTGGCATTCTCTCAAGGTGTCCTGCAGATTTGATTTCTCCTATGATGTTGGGCTCGGACACTATATCTTCCAGTACCTGGTTTTTGCGGATTCGCGAGCTACCATCTTCCAGAGGGAAGATGGTAGAGCGATGGCGGAAGTTGTTTTCTTCCTTTAGTGTCAGTGTCCACGATTCGCAACCATACTTTAGGACCAGTTTAATGACAGTTTTGTAGATGCGAATTTTAGTTTTTCGGCGCATGATCTTGGACACTAATGGCGGCTGTACACATTGGGCCAACGTTGGCGCGTGAGCAGGAGGCAGCTAAACGAAAGAGATCGAGTTATAGCCCTCTCCCTCTAACGCATAGCTGCCTTCTGCTCACGCGCCCCCGTTGGCCCAGTGTGTACAGCAGGCTTAACACTTTGTGAACTCCCGCCGCACACCTTAGAGCCCTGGATACGAGATTCAATTTCCTCTTCTCTGTCGTTGGTATCAGTTATCACGCAGCCCAGGTATTTGAATCTCTCAACCCCTTTATATGAGACACCGTTTACATCCAGGGTTTCTCTGGGCTCTAAACTGTTTCTATACCTCCGCATGTGTACATGTCCCGTCTTCTCTTTATTGTCCCTGAGACCCACCGTTATGGCTTCATCTGCCAGAGCCTTTGCCTTCTCTGCTACAGCCGGGCTGTTTTCTCCCAGCAAGGCAAGGTCGTCTGCGTACCCAATAATCTTCTGTTGGCCGTTTAACCCTACTCCGCCTTCTATAATTTCTACTTTTCTAATGACGTATTCGAGTACCAGGTTAGACAGCATGGGTGACAACGCATCGCCCCGCTTAAGACGAGTGATGACATCAAACTCGTCCGTCAACTATTACCCGCGACTTATACTCCAGGCAAAATACGGTTTTGAAAAACATTAATTTATAATAGCGTTTTTTTTGTTGATTTCATTTTAAAATGTCATTCTAAGATGATTTAGTCAAGAATCCGACAAACTTTCCACCCGGAAGTAATTATGTAGATTTAAATGAAGCATGCATTATCTTTTTTATCTTGAATATTAAAGAGCAAATGTAAATGAACCAAAATAAAGACAAAAACATTTATTAATATTTTTACTGACTTTTCAGACGCCAGTTAACTTATCATTTTTTCGATGTCTGAAATTTTGTCGGATTTTGTCGCTGGGTAACTATTTAATTGATAATAATGATAATATATCCATTACACATAAAAAAAAGCTATTATAAATTATTTCCAAAATTGTCATTTTTTCCATACAAGTTGTCAGTTCATTGCCTGGACTATTACTCACACCAGCACGGTTATCATGAGAGCCCGCGAGCTCTCTCGATTTGTCTCGCACTATCCGTCTCTCTCTTTATTAGAACACTTAGAAAAAGAGGTATAGTCGGTAAATCGAGAGTATGTCGCGGCCGTCTCATGAATCATGATAGACGTGATGTAGCAACAATAATCATTCTCACGAGTTTGTCGGGGATCTTGAAGCTTATCCAAGTAACATTTTGGACCTATAAATTAGGTTAACATCACAAAAAGGTTGAGTAAACGTCGTATAAAGGTTTTAGCGGTGACTACCCGTTGTATAATAGCATTTGATAACACGTTCTTGCTCTATAAGCTTAAATAGCTAAATTATCCTATTAGCTGTTGATGTAAAGTTTTACATGAGCATTTTATAAAGCCTTTATAGGCAGGTGCTATAAAAGCCTGAAATATAGACTGTATAGAGCAATATTACTGTATAACAGTGTTTGAAATCACTATTGTGTATCTAATTTGCGCTATAAGGTTTCCCTGATAACCGCTATAAAAGTTGCGTATTAGCAGTGATGAATAAATTACATAAAAACTCGCCAAACTGTGACGTTTGATGGCGAGAAACGCTCATGGTTTATTCTGTTATAACCTAATTAAGTACTTAAATCTAACATTTTTTAATGAGATCTTCTTTTACATTGTTATAAATTCAGTATTATTTATAGGGATAATTTTGCCTCTTATATGAATGTGGTACATTGGTAAGATGTAATAAAAACAACGTTGTTCAGCACATCCTGCCTGAATAGGCATATAAATATTACCTAAACTGCATTCCTATTACTAAGACTAGATTCTTATGACCTAACATGCAGCATGCAAATATAATACAGTTACAACCTTACACTACATTATCTACCAATGATGTAATATAATAAAGAGGTTATAAGCGCTCCAAAAGTGGCACACTAAAACTCAGTCAATTGTATGACCTTGCCTCGTCAATGCCATTTTTAAACACGGAATTTCATATAGACAATGTATCTACCTCCGTATACCTTTTATATTACATCATTGCTATCTACTTCCACTATATGCTTGTCCTATTTTCAGAAAGCGACCCTGCCTACGTTACGCACGCTAGCCAATGCCCCGTCCAGCTCGCCGCTGTCGGAGATAGATCAAGAGGCAGTCGTGAGGTTCATAGTGACACTCACGCGCGTCAATCATGAGGTATGTTTTACCGTTTTTGAGTATTCTCAGCAAAATCTGGGGCCACGGGAGTGCCCCCGACGAGTCGATCTTTTATCCAATTTTAATATTGCCCAAAAGATAAATAATTCAAGAGTGGTGTGATGATAGTGGCGGCGATTGAGATGAAATCCCTTTTGGAGAGTCTAATCTATTTACAAATGTGTATTTGTACTTGCCCTTACCTTTTGTAAATTTTGCCTTTTATTGTGTATGTGCAATAAAGAGTTTTACTACTACTACTTCTACTATCCCGTCTTATAATCGGCTTCTCTAAAGTTACCTCCCTTATTTATTTATATACTAGCTTCCGCCCGCGACTTCGTCTGCGTGGACCCGGGATAAAAACTATCCTATATTGTAATCCAGGCTTTAAACTATCTTCGTGCAAAATTTCATCCAAATCAGTTAAGCCGTTTAAGCGTGATTGAGTAACAAACATCCAAACATCTAAACATCCAAACATCTAAACTTTCGCATTTATAATATTAGTAGGATAGGATACTTAAGGAGTAAGAATGGCTGTAAACATATGTTATTAGTCTTATAAAGCCAATTAAAGGAACTCACAGATGGAAACCGAAATCGGTAGTGGATCGGGAATCTGTCCGCTGTGGTGAATCGGTTTTAAAAGTTCTACAGCTTAACCTGCATGTCGTCAATGTAATGCCTATGTTTCAGTTAATTAATAAGCCAGTGCATATTATTATTAACCTCACACATTTTTTCTAGTTGACTGACAGCCAAGGCGCCTTGGCGATGCTGTTGTGCAGCTACCTGGTCCGGCGGCCATCTTCCTCCGAGACGGGGCTCGCGTGCCGCATGCTCGCGCTGCTGTCGCCGCCGAGGGACGCGCACCAGGCCTCCGCCCTCGCCCCCATGCTGAAGGAGCTGTGTCTAGTGAGTGCTGCCATGATGCTACTATACAGCTATCTGGTCCGGCGGCCATCTTCTTCCGAGACGGGGCTCGCGTGCCGCATGTTCGCGCTGCTGTCGCCGCCGAGGGACGCGCACCAGGCCTCCGCCCTCGCCCCCATGCTGAAGGAGCTGTGTCTAGTGAGTGCTGCCATGATGCTACTATACAGCTACCTGCCCATCCATGCCCGGCCATCTTCCGCCGAGCTATGAGGAACAAACAATCTTTGAACAAGGGAAAAATGGTGCGTGAACAGATCAAGGGCATATTTGGTAGCGCATTGCGATTCTAAATATGAATTTGTTTATGCGTTTTATAATTTGTTTATTTTTGTCATACATTACAGTTTTTGTTTTTGTTGACATTGCTGGTGTATGACAACATTCCTTTGCGAGGATGATTTATGAGAGGTTTATTTCATTTTCAACCGCCGCGCGCACAGCTGTGTTATGAAAACAAATATTTTATGTAGTTTTTTTTGATACGCCTCCTGCGTATCAACAGCCTTTTCGTTTTTGGTGTCATAAAGCAATGTAAACAAAAACTTTAATGTAAACATAAACATTTTTTTTAAGGTAAACTAAAACAAAACAAAAATTGAAAAAAATAAACAAATGCAAACAATCGCAATACGCTACCCCATTTTTAACCCCCGACGCAAAGAGAGGGCTTATCGTAGCTCCCAAACGGATGGACCGATTTGATTGCGGTTTTTTCTATTCGAAAGCTGATGTAATCCCGAGTGTTCTTAGCCATGTTTCATGAAAATCTGTTCAGCTGTTTTTGAGATATTGGACTCTGAAATTAAAATGTCGGGGGTTTTTCAACTTTTCTAAGTTGTAGTTATTTATACAACCTAAGACGTGTCGGTCTATGAACGCTTGTAACTCCAATGGACTTGCCGACATTAAAAACTTATCAAAGACATGCTCCATTGCTCCAACCTTTACTCAGTAAAACTGTCCTACTTAACCTGTCATTAAAGTATGTCTTTTGTTGCAGAAATTACCGGACAAACAGTCAACCCGCAACCTCACCCGGTACCTGGGAGCCATAGAAGCGGCCGAACGCCTTTCCATGAACAAAATGTGTAATACAGGTAATCCTAGATTAAACTCAAGAAAGAAGATGACAGTCGACTTCAAAGATATGTGTACATTTTTGACCTTATTACTTGTACAATGGCATAATGTGCAAAAATCTTACCATATATTGGCTGTCACCATAGACTTACCGCTTTATTCATAGAACTTTAAATGCTAAATAAAATGTCTTTTGTCCCATTCTTACGAACACAAATGTCAGTGTAATAGATAAAGATGAACGATAAAATTTTAACGGCATTTTAGTTAAAATAAGATTCTTGATAGTTTATGAATACGCCCATTAGTATATGTATAACCCCTTTACAAATAATTGTACCCATCATTATTGATTTTGAGTATGTTAACTTGCTTTGTAATCTAAGAAATTAATGTCGGTCAACTAAACATATTTGTGAGGTTCTGAAAAAAGGGCCCTTATTGTGCCTTAGTCTAAGGTCCTTTTTCCCACAACGATGATACGTTTTTGAGCGTCATATAAACGATAACTTGCATCTTGTTTGTTCCCAGGTGTCACAGAAGGTACTATGCAAGCAGATGACACATTTGCACAAATGGCAGGGCGTATTACTACTTCCTTGCGTAAGTATTTAGTTTTGTAAAAAAAAAAACGATTATATTAATTACGTTATTTCATCGAATTTAAACTTTCGTGAGACATGTTGAAATAATACTAACAATTACACGGTTCAACTCACGTAATCAATGTCACTAGGGGCGACATGTTTCGAACTCTTCGGGAGTTCTTCTTCAGGATGAGTGTTTTCGCGGCGGTGTCGCTTGTATCACTGCCCGCGCTCGCTCCGAACGCCGAGCGGCGCGTGACGCACGCGCCGACAGGGCGGGGGGAGGGGGGCAGTCTAGCGCTGGAGTAGTTGTGTGAGATTGCGGCAGGAGGTCATCTCCTCCGACTAGCTACTTTTTAGGGTTTCGTAGCCAAATGGCAAAAAACGGAACCCTTATAGACTCGTCATGTCTGTCTGTCTGTCTGTCCATCCGTATGTCACAGGCATTTTACTCGAAAACTATAAGGTGTATTTGAATGAAATTTTCAGGATAGGTGTATTTTGTTAACCGCTACATAGTTTTGTAAGTAAGTACCAAAAAAAAATTTTTTTAGGGGTGCACTCCATACATAAAACTGAAAGTCAAAATTTTTTTTTTCATTGGACGCCTACGTGTGGCACATCAATCGATAGGCCTTTCAAAATAAATATAAGGTTTCTCAGCATTTTTTTGACTAAGTGAATAGAGTCGGAGATAATCTCCTCGAAAGTCACTAAAATTGTGTCGTCCCCCCCCCCCCCCTCTAATTTTTGAACCGTGTATTTTAAAAATATGAAAAAAAAAACATGCTCATAGGGCTTATTAAATTCTCTCAGCGAAAATTGTTTTGAATAAGATCGGTTCATAGGTTTTTGAGATATTTCTAAAAAACTGCCTTCCCTAAAGAAAAGGACGTACGTGCCATAAGATTTTAGTAACGATACGACCTTTTTAATAGGCACGGAACCCTCGTTGTGCGTGGTCCGACACGCACTTGGCCGCTTTTTTTACGTTATTTCATCTCTACCACACGAAGCAGGCTTCTTAGGCTTTTGGGAGGTTACTAGAAGAGATTATTTTCTAAAGGAGATGTGATTGTATGACGACCGGTGACGATGTTTAACGGTCTTTTAGCCTAGTTGGTAGTGACCCTGCCTACAGAGCTAGAGGTCCTGGGTTCGAATCCCGGTATGGGCATTTATTTGTGTTATTAGACTGATGAACACGAATATTTGTAGTCATGGTGGTTTCTTTGCATTTCAGTATTTATCTACACTAATATTATAAAGAGGAATGATTTGATGGTTTGTTTTGAATAGGCTCCGAAACTACTGGACCGATTTGAAAAATTATTTTACCATTAGTAGCCGACATTATCCCTGATGAACGTAGGCAACTTTTTACCGCGGGAAAATGCTTCATTCCTACGGGAAAACGGGTAATCGGTACGAAGCCGGGCCGGGCAGCTAGTTTATCTATATAACTGTTTATCGTCGTCTAGTACCCATAGTACAAGCTTTACTTAGTTTGGGACTAGGTCGATTTGTGTAAGATTGTCTGCAAATATTTATTCATTAATTATTTATAATGTAATGTAAAGGCCTGGGCAGTGGAAGCCCTTCGGCTGATATGATGATGATGAATGTTCTTGAATAGACAATTTGACAACAGAGAACAATTTTTTTTTTCATTAGTAACAGAAAAAAACAAAAATACTGGGAAACTATCAATCTTTCATTTAAGTAGTAAGATAGAGTATATACTCAACAGCCTGCCCTCTGACATCAGCCAGGAAGCCAATAAAGCTAATCTTGGTAAAAAGCTGCGTAGTTACCTTGTCAAATGTATAAAATAATTATTGTACCTATATGTAGAAGTAGATAAATAGTACTTATAGATAAATATTATAAATAGAAGAGAGTAGAGACTGCTCGATCCCACAGTCAAACTGTGCAAACGGTTTTGCCCTACCCTGTACGTGTTTATGTTGTATTATTGTTTCTTTCTTAATAAATAAATAAAATAAATAATAATAAGTTGTCAATTTTAAGATCTTTAATTCATAAAACCAAACAATAAGGATATTGTTTGGTTGTGACGTCACAAGCCTGTAATAACTAAAAATGCCATACTAACGGAGCGTTTTTGATGTTTCATAAAAAGAAGCTAATTTGACTTTTGCCAAATAGCGTATTGTTGTACTTGACTTAAACTGAAAACCTTACAGCTACAACCCAGCCATTGGCCAGAAGCACTCACGTTGTTGTGAACGACACTGTCGAAGAGGAGGTGGAAATAGACGAGTCTTCAATGTCGTCCGAAACCATTTCCAGGATATCCGAAGGTAAGGTATCCACTTATAATCATTGATTGATTAAAAACCCTCAAAACAATTAAACATCGACGAGCTTAACCGCTCACTTGCTTTCGGATTTTAAAAAAGGTAGCCTAAATTGCTTCCAATTTTTCTTTATCAAAGAAGTCCATACTTCGCTTGGCAACCACAGTTGCGACCATCAGTTTAGGGGTGCGCGAAATTGGCATTTGTGGTTCCCACAAGCAAGTGAGTGGTTAGGACTCCTCTAGGATCGCAGGCGCGCATAGTGACCGCTTATCAGCAGACTCTTAGAGAAAGTGGTCTATGACCAAGTATCTAAGTACTTGGAAAGTAACAATATTCTACCAGAAATGCAATCAGGCTTGAGACGGGGTCGAAGCACTAGCACAGCGCTCCACGGTGTGGTTGATGAAGTTCTTGCTGCCGAAGACCTTGGCCTGGGAACAGTTTTGGTGCTGCTTGACTTTTCCAGAGCTTTCGATTGCATCAATGCTCCACTCCTATCAAAATTGCATTATTATGGTTTCCAGGACAATATAATAAGGTGGTTCGAAATGTATTTTAGTAACAGGAAACAGCTAGTTAAGATTGTTCGAAGTGATGGTACTTCTGTTTCTTCTGACCCTATTGATGTGACGAAGGGAGTACCACAGGGTACAATTTTGGGCCGCTGCTATTTATTTTGTATAGTGCTGATATCGTTCAATACATCAGACATTGCAAATATCATCTATATGCCGATGATCTGCAAATATATTTATCTTTTGATCCCAACGACTCGGATTTAGCCATTTCCAAAATAAATTCCGATCTAAAGCGTATGCGTAATAGGCCACTATAAACTGTTTGATACTAAATCCAAAAAAGTCAAAATACTGGTACTCTGTTTACAACGCCTAACAAATGCTATAGAAGCCCACAATCCTGTTATTCATATTTAAATATTAACATGTGTAAGTCGTGTTAATATTTAAATATGAATTACCAATTGCCAATAATAATAATATACTGATCATCATTCTCCTAGCGTTGTTCCCGGTTATGCCCCTAAAGGAGCTCGGGGTCCGCTTTGACACCTAATCCCAAGATTTGGCATAGGCGCTAGTTTTACGAAAGCGACTGCCATCTGACCTTCCAACCCAGAGGGAAAACTAGACCTTATTGGGATTAGATCGGTTTCCTCACGATGTTTTCCTTCACCGAAAAGCTAACGGTAAATATTCCGTACATAAGTTCCGAAAAACTCATTGGTACGAGCCGGGATTCGAACCCACGACCGCCGCTTGACAGCCGCATGCCTGAACCACTATGCTACCGTAGCTATAATAATAATATAAATAATAATAATATACTGATGATCGATAAAATTGATTCGCGCTGCACTTGTCGTTGGATCAATTAGATTTAGTTTTAAAGGTTCTGGCGGAAGACCAGCGCTGCGGACTCCGCAGCAGTAACGCTGAGTCAGCACCTAAACCACAACAGACAACCCTCGACTAAGTTTTACTTTTCTGAATGCCCTAGGTTATAAAACTGTTTGATATGTATTTCTAAATGTTTGTACAGTCGACAACACAGCTAAGTGACCATCGGAAATCTAATCTGACCTTAAGTGCATTGTAATAAGGTTCTAGGTTTTCACGGTATGGTTAGTTAGGTGTGTTGCTGTGTGTACCACTATACTTGTTTATTGTGGGTTAATAAAGTTATTATCTATCCATCAGACGTGCCGTAAGATAGTTTGCCACCATCTTGGTTAAAAAAAAACTTATTCACTTGTTCAGATCCTGCCGACTGCGCCAATTCAAACTGAATGAGAAAGAAGCAGCATACTTAAGTAATGAAAGTGGTTTAATACTGTAATTAAAAAAAATAACAATTTGTAAATCCCATCTTTGCACTCTAAGATATATTTGTAGTGTGTTCATGCTAGTAATATCTATGTTGTCGCCTTGTGGCTACTTGATTTTAATGTCGCTCTACTTTCTGTAACTCTTGATTTTGTGGTGCATTATAAACTATATTTACTTATTTCAATAATGTAGTCATATTGATATTTTACAGAGGTGCCTCCAGCTACGGAGCCCATTCCTATGGCCGAGGACAACTCTCCGGATTCGGTTCCTGACACACAGCCCGAGCCCGAGGGCCCGGAGAGTGACAGCAGCGGAGTATCCCCGGTCAAGAAGGCTAAAGTCGTTAAAGGTTACTATTACTATTGCATCAACAAAGAGTACATCTGAACATTCTTAATGTCAGGGCCGAACACCGGTTTTGTATTCAAATAAATGTACCGGTATTAGTTTATTATCTTGAGTTTTTGTATTTCAGCCGCTACTTTTATCCTTTAAACTTGTTTTATCTACGGACATATCATTAGTGCTCTTAAATGCGTTCAGAAACCGTAGGAAATGACCAGCATTATTACAAACAATTTTACTATGAGAACTTTCTTGTCTGTGGTAGTAGGTAAAATCTGTACTGTAATGTCATTACAGTAAGAAAGAAAGAAAGAAAGAAAGAAAATACATTTATTTAACGTCACAACTTACATAATAAAAAGACAAAGAACAAGCAAAAGAAAAGGCTTAAATACGCGGACGTTAAACAGGAGCCCCACTCAGCATAAAGCCCCTGCAAGACACGGCAAGCAGAGGCGCTGATTTTCGGTGGGGACCTAACTTAAAACTATTGTAAGTGGCGGCACAAACGCCAACAACTGGTATTAATTAAGAACAACAAAAAAATAAAATAAACCTAAACAATTGACATAAGTAACAAAATAACAAAATAAAAAGAAAACATTTAATATGAATATATATATATATGTATAATTTACATTAAGACCCTATAACATTGTGAACAAAAGGCAATCAGAAAGTTTAAAAAGTTTAGTAACAAGAAGCATATATATGAAGGAATGCAGTAGGTAAGTAAAAGTAAATTAACAAAGTATCAAAAATCAACTATATTGTAATTGCATTTCTAAAAAATACGCATGGCACTTAGTCTTAAACGTAGATATTGTCCTTACAGCACGGATTGGTGGAGGAAGGTCGTTCCAGCACTTCGTGGCAGCGTAACGAAAACTACCACGAAATGCCGCCGACTGGTGCCCAGGACAAACAAGTTGCAGACAACAGTACAGATTTTTGTAAGGTTATGAGTTTAAATTTGGAACAGCTGTCAAACTCATACGGGTCTCTATTCTAGTATTCATAGATATTAAAACAGTTATCGATGCGAAACGTCAATTCAGTATGTTTTTTTAATATAAACCGCGCGATATTTGATGTCGAGTGACATGAGAATAGGGACTTCATTCGTTTGTCTATGATCAAAAAAACATTCGTCTTGACGTAGGATCGAATTGCCGCCATTACTGTTGTCATTTCTTTGTTGATTTTTTGCTGTTACGAAAGTAAAATTGTGAAAAGTTGTTTGTAACTCACATTTTAGTTGAAAATATGAGTAGTAGTGACTCCGAGAACGATATGCACACTCCGCCGGATATTGTAAATGCAGCAACGATTGCAACAAAGATATTTTACAGGTAGCACTATAGTGCAATACAGGTCATTTTCCTACGGCTTTTGAACCCATCTTAGAGTACTTATGATATGTGTGTAGATAAGGTAGTGTATGCAACTGTACATAATTTGGCCTTAAAACACTCGTGTGATCCTATTATGAAACTCGCTGGCGCTCGTTTCATAAAACCACACTCTTATTTTAAGGCTCTAATTATGTATCAGTTGCATAAACTACAATTATTAGAAAGAGACTTACACATTACAAGATTTACTGAACTTGACAGATAATAGTAGTTTATGCAACTGATACATAATAGTTAGCTAGTTAGCTACAAGAGCCTGTTTTGAACATTCGTTATTAAAGTGAGAAGCTTGTCACATCTTCTGCCAGATGTTTGACTTCTCTATCCGCCGTTTGTGATAATAATTATGTAATTTATGTGTCTTACGTAATACTAACGGCTTCCAGCTATAATTAATTTCGTACGTTTTTTTTTTTTTTTAAGAAATACATTTGCATAGTTTTACCTATACTATTCCTTCATCAGGCAAAAAGAAGAAACTTTCCATCACTAAACAAGGCAGCGGCTCAGACACGACCACGGCCAAAGACAAAGGCAAGAAGACGAAGGAGGCAGAAGACACTGAAAAAGGCGGCATCAAAAGGAGCCGGTCGCAGCGATCCGTCGTCGATGTTGATAGAGGTGAGTGAAAACAAACCTTAATTTGAGATGACTTAGAGTCGATAATTGCTGTTAACGTGCTATACAAACATCGCAGTAGATCTCAGAGGTTGAGTAATAATAGAATCTGAATTGTCAATTGCTCGGGCAGGGGTTTAAGAGGCAGTCTCATCCTTGTTTATAGGTTTGTTTCATGGAATAACCTAGGTTTGAGTAGTATTTTGTTATAAAAATGGTAATTATGAAACAACCAGAGGTGAATCGTATTATTTTGTCAAATGAATACTTAAAATGATGATTGGTCTCGCATCAACATTATTACAATAAACAATAATACTAAAAACATGTGTCTGTATTGTCATCGGAACTAAATGCGTGTACCAAATTTCAGGTCAATCTGACAACAGGAAGGGGGTAAATCTTCAATTTCAATTCAATTCAATATTTTTATTTTAGGTTTTCGGACCCATGTGTTAGTTAGTTACAAAACATTAAATTAAGTGTTAGTGACTAAATAAATAACTAAATACTACTCTTACATTCGTTCATTGCATTATTATTATTTATTTAACCCAGATATGAGACACTGGTGCATGCAATGACTGTTCATAATTTGAACCGAAACCGAATAAATAAAACCGTTTAAAAGTACATAATGCTTACGAAACTTTCCTTTCAGCACAAAAAGTGAAGGCGACCAAATCAAAGAAAGCGCCACCTAAATCGCCATCGCCGCCTCCGAAGTCACCGACGCCATCATTAAAAGAACTCGACACATCTAACATCACCGTACGCAAGTCTTCCAGGGGGCTGCAGTCTAGCTCCAGCTCGGACTCTGATATGTCCAATAAAGTAGCTAGTAAAAAGAGCAACGAAAATGTAGCGGCTAAAGGAAAGAAGGGGAAAAAGGCAGATGCTAAGAAGGGAAAGAAGACAGGTGCGTAGAGTTGTTTTTATTGGCATACTTCACTATCACTACATCACAAACACAGTCGCTTCCCGCTGTCTGTCCCTATGTATGCTTAGATCTTTAAAACCACGCAACGGATTTTGATGCGGTTTTTTTAATAGATAGTGATTCAAGAGGAAGGTTTATATGTATGATATAGTACCCGTGCGAAGCCGGGGCGGGTCGCTAGTTACAAATAAAAGTTGGAATATGCTGTTGTTTACGAAGCGTTAACGCTTCAGAAAAGGACATATTGAAATTATAATTATCACCATCATCATATCAACCGAAAGACGTCCACTGCTGGACATAGGCCTCCCCCAAAGAGTGCCACAATGCGCCACCCGCATCCAGCGGGCTCCCGCGACCTTTACCAGATCATCATTCCACTTAGTGGGGGGGCCTACCTTCCGGTACGTGGTTGCCACTCGAGAACCTTTTTGCCCCAACGATCGGTTCTACGAGCAATGTGCCCCGCCCACTGCCACTTAAGTTTAGCGATTCGGAGGGCTATATCGGTTACCTTGGTTCTGCTGCGGATAGCCTCATTTCTGATGCGATCGCGCAGAGAAACTCCCAGCATAGCCCTCTCCATTGCCCTTTGGGGATTATGAGGCCATCGAAATCTTGTTTATATGTATTAATAGCCCGCGTAGTACAGAGAACCCAAGCGGGACCGCAGCATAAAATATAACAAGACAGCAGCAGAAGTTGCTAAGCAGTTCTAGTGCTCAAAATGATCTACACAACTCTAATGTCAAGGTAATAAGGATCTGTGTAGGTCATTTTGAGCGTGTTATTTTGCTTAGCTGCTTCTGATGCTGACTGTACATCCTGAAGGTACATACACACAGGTGAAATGCAACCTATCCGACTTAAACAGCAGTGCTAACACTAAAAAGAACCCTAACTATTCACGAATACGGCTCAAAGTATCATAAGCACCTCCTCGCTAAACATGACCGTTTCCAGTGAGTAAAGCCGCCAGCAAACCAACCACGCGCGCGTCCACCAGCTCGCGCAGCAGCGCGGGCAGCCTCCCGCCCGACGACTCGGCCGACGAGACTGAACTACACACCATTATCTATGACGCCGAACTGGTGAGCATACAATATCCTTATTACCACACTAAAGACTATATGAATGACAAAAGTGCCTGGTAATGAATTGCTCTACGCATTTAGGTATTTTTCTCAAAAATGGCCCGCAAAGTGAACATAACTCGCTACATATTGGAAGGTAAAGTGTATAGTTTAAGGTCAGATCTAAATAAAAAAATATTGCAAGCCGCCTGGAATGTTATATATAAATTCCTTTATTTGTCGAGTACCAAATTTTTTTTAAAAGTCGAAACTGACATATAAGAGACGGCACAGCTCGTATTCAGCCAATTCAACTCGTATTTTTCTGTTGCAAACACGACGTTTTTGTACGTGTCTCAAATAGTTTGTGTTTTTTTGGTGGAAAAATACACTTCGGTTTAAAGAAACTTTATTGTCTAAAGAAATTAAGTATTTCACTTACAAGACAACTACACACAAACACTTGAGATTCTGTTTAAACCAAAAACGGCGGGAAATCGTAAATATTTTCACGTTGTGCAACGATATTTAAAGTTTATATAAATTTAGTATTTTTTATTCCCCCATTTTTGAGAAAAGCACTATATCAGCCTCAGCCGGAATGGCAATTGCAGGCTTCGTATTATAATTAAACGGACTCGCAAGCTCGTCCGTTTAAACAAATACTCAGCCTGCAATTGCTTCCTTCCCGGCTACGGCAATAATGTACTATTACTACATGTATTAACTGTATTCGTTATAATTATTATGTTGTGTTAGTTTAGTACCTAACTAGTGTTTGTTATATTTGTTATAATTATTGCTTTCTTTTCTTTTCTTTTTAGATTGTATAATTGACATTTTGAAAGTGCTTAATAGCCTATTTGAAAGAAATAAATTACTTTGACTTTGACTTATTCCTCTGGTCGCCCAATGCCCTATTAAGGGGCTACCCGAGGTTTTTATCGATTTTTGACAAGTTTTGAATCGTATCTCCTACTTTTGCACTACAGATAGAATTAAAAGTCAGACGGCTGTCGGTTCTTCAATCTTTTATCTCCATTTTTGTCTACCGGATTTTGAAATAAATGAATACTTAATTTTGTATGATTTTTTTAAACATTGTCTAAATAAACACTTAATTCGTATTTCTATTGACGTAAAAGATCTAACATATACGAAATCTACATATTTGGGTTCGTCTATGACGTCTCTAAAAATGTGTCTAGAGTTTTCATTTTAAACTAATTAACACTAAAGTTATGATGATATAAATTGTTCAACTTTGATGCCAAATATCTCGAAAACAATGAACTTTGACGTAAATATGGGATACTATATTGCTTAAAGCCGTTGTTGTTAATATAATAAGCTACAAAAAACATTAGAAAACTAAGGGATTCAGATCGAAGGTCGTTGGCGTATGGGAGCCCCTTAAAAGGCATCCTCCTTTAACCTTTGGTATGCCGCGGCTGCTGGAGTTACGATATGGCTGTGTGCCGACGCGGATCCGTGTTCTCTACGCTATAAAAACTATAGACGAACGAACCAATCGCGTGGGGTCGTTTAAGCGCCGATCCACGTTCCGGCAGTATAACGGGATTCCATGGATCCACCGGCATACCGAAGGTTAATCATAGATCTATGATTACTCAGGACAAGCTATGGTAATAATAGCACCACAACTGAGCGAGATGGTAGTATACAAATCTCAGTAATAGGTGTGTAGACTCGAAAATTAGTATTACTCCAAAAGAAAGAAGGCAAACAAATATGCCTAGTGACGAAAATCCCATGCAGATATCTGAAAGAATTACGAAGCTACAACCGTTTTAATATTGCTTGTTAGAGAGAGAAAACGCAAACGGTGTGTGACGTCACGTTACGGGATGCTGCCGGGGGGCCGCGTCGACGGCGGCTCCGACCACGATGGGCGCGGCACTTTGCCGTCTTCTGTGACGTCACAATCTTCCAGCGCCATCGTTTCATATGAAGTTGCGTTTTGCGAAAAAGGGACAGAACATACCCCTTCTTAAAACTTTGGACACTTATAACTTCGTGATTATTTAACCTTTTGCGTTGATTTTTTCTCCATTTGACTACATTTTTTATCCTTTTTCGAGAAAATATGACATTATTGATTATTTTATTTAGTGTCTACGCCCCTATTGAGATACAAAGGGATACGTCATTCGTTGTCCTTGTCATAGTTCCACTTTTTGTTCCACTTGTCGTCGTGTCCGAGCTAGTATGAGGTTGTTTATGGTATGCCCTCAGCCAACATGAGACCATACGTTATACAGCGAAGATTCTATAATTACAATACTCAATACTGTATGTGCCCCGTTGCCCGTGTGGTGTCGGGTTAGAATTTCACCACCCCCTTTCTTCCCGTGGGTGTCGTAAAAGTCGACTAAGAGAGCAGGGTTGAAGTGTTGTGGGCGATGGGCTAGCAACCTATCACTGCAATATCACATTTTGTCGATCTTTTATACCCACATTTATGCTAAAAGTGGCGCTGGAACATACGTTTAATGTGCTCTGCCTACCCCTTTTGGGAATAAAAGCGTGAATGTATGTATGTAATAGTGTATGTGTCACCTCTTTTCAGCAACAATCTCTTCTGAACGACTCGTGCGAGCTGGCGGGCAGCAGATGTGATTCCAGAGGAAATGTCACTATCCCTGAAACCCCTGAAGGGAGCGACATGTGAGCATTTATTTCCTATAAGATATATACCTATCTAATAAGTATAAAAAATATTGAATTGGCCCGTTTTGGTCCGTTTCCGTGTCACATGAACACTCGTGACATAAAACACAGCCAATACTCATTATGCGATATGCAAAAAAATCGACAGCTAAAATATGTATATAAAATAATAATATTTACAAAAAAAGTGTGAGTAATTTACGAAAAAACAACGATGTCATTTTACTAATGTTTACTTACGTGTATGTTGTAAATCGCTTAATGCTAATTAATAATACTATATGTGAAGCTTTATCAAATCTAAATAACTCTAAATTGGTTAGCGAAAATCTACAAGATTACCAAAACATTTTTTCAGGTCCGATTCCGAACCAGAGGAGGTGGTAAAACCGAAAGGCAAACGCAAATAGCGAACTAAAGTATAATAAAAATACAAAATTTGTTAGATAACAATTTATTTAAGTTTAAAATGAATACAGTACGAATAGGCTAGAGAAAATTTACCTTACCTCTATCTTACAGATGTAGTGCATAATTGTTTTCCATCGTATTTTCTCGGAACCATTCGTATTTCTCTTGCTACTTCAGTGAACCTCAGTAATTTTTGTACCGAGACTGACTGAAATCGCAAGACACGTTCGTACGTTTCCGTGAAAATACTATGGAAAATAATTATGCACTACATACATGATAATTAATAAAGAAATCTCTTCTCTTTCATACTATTGCCTGATAATAGAGACAGATATAAATGTGGTTTTTTTCTAGCTTATTCAGTAGTGTTAAGATATGCTTAATTGCAATTTTGTAGTATAATTAAATGCATTTACACAAACATGCACCATTTTTTTTTAAGAATCACACACTTTTTTTTTGAGCAGTACTCACCACCAGAATACAACCATTTCAGAACACACATATTCTATTATGCTCGAATTAAAACTTATTTGTTCTGCTATTTAGTCGAATGAATATGATGATAGACATACAGAGTCAACTTTCCTGTTGTCAAGCGCCTTACGTGCATTTATACAATGTTTTTATCGCTTAACACTTTCGCAACCGGATTAAAAATGGAACAATACACCAGAAACCGACAGAACTCGCTAGGCGTGTAGGTTCATACTACTGCCCGCCTAGCGGGCTGAGCCGATCTGAGAAAACATTACGAGTGCCTACCAGGCGGGTCTTGGTTGCGAACGTGTTAAAAATTACATAAGACGAGACATCCAAAAATTAGGCTTTCTACAAGCTTTATATTAATTTGACCAGTTCGTATGTATGCAAGTTGTCCGTCAAAATTTGCAATCTATTTTTCATTCACTGGCCATTATGCGATTGAGCTGAAATTTTGGGTATTTGTATAGTTTGGATGACAACTCAATATGATGGTACCATCGAGATCTGCTGATGGAGACAGGTGGCCATGGGAATTCAGTATTTAACCGACGTAACCCCATTGAATTTGGGCTCGTTAGAATCCTCTCAATGAGCTGTTGATGATGGTATACTGAAAAGTCGGCAAGAAAAGCTAGTACCAAAATTTTTGACAGAAACTTATATAGCCCTTAACTTTGGCAATGACCACAGAAAGGACGCAGACAATCTCTGTATGCCCCTTTTAAACTAAAAACGCAATGTTAAAGCTACTTCACCCCCCATCAATTGCTGGGTATATACTCGCTTTGGTACCCCAGAGTAGTCCAGTCATAAGTCCCTGTGAACGTGTCTGGGTACGGGTGGTCTGCGAACTTGTTTTGGTTGTCGGTGTATTTCTCCTTGTGTTGGTGCTCGTCTTGGTACTTGTCGTTGTGTTGGTGGTACGGCTGCTTCCAGTCGGCGGTGTGAGGCCACGATGGTACCTTCCAGTCCTTGGTGCCGTACCATCTGTGAACAGAAATAGTTTTTAGACAAAGATAATGGTGCTTAGAAACGACGTTATTTCACTGAGAAATGCTTAATTCAAGTGCTGTTTTCTGCTGTGGAAAATTGAATATGTGGTATGATTGAGATTATTTCATGTGGCCGAACTGTTTATAGAACTGTCATTGGAATTTCAATTTTTACCTTTGATGATAGAGTTGCTTTTTGAATGCAACTTTGATGCTATCCGGCCAACTCAAATAATCTCAAATATACCTAGGGGAAAGGTACCGCTATATCGGTTGTCGATAAGGACGATTTTGCAATACGTCGTTGCCAATTGCCTTATTGACTATCGACAGAGTGGTACCTACCTTTAACACAAATGTCGAAAAACGACATTACTTTATTGAACCACGGCGGTGGCAAACAAGCATACGGCCTGTCTGATGGCAAGCAAACACCATCGCCTATGGACGTTTTTGCGACTCCAGACGAATCACAAGCGCGCTGCCGACCCTATTGATTTGAGGATTAGTTGTGTTGACGGCTAGAGACAAATGCAGGCGTCACTCCACACAGCGCATCCGCGGAAGCTTAGGTATAACTATGAAGCTCAGTGTTTATATTCTCTGTCTCCTGTCAATCTTCATTTTCTCTTCTTTTTAATATACCGTCAGATGCAAGGGTGAGTGAGATAGAGATAGAGTGCGATAGCTAAAGCTAGAAGTGCTGTACTTAAGATGGATAAGAGAAATAGGTAATCCGGCCAATATAGGATAACCTCAATAACCTTATTACATTGCTGGTGCATTATATGCTACAACTACTTTGTGCACGAATTTGTTGGGGCCTCACCTGTCCAGATTATCGTAATCGTATTTCTCATTGGGTTCGTACCTCCATTTCGGTTGGAAGTAAATAGACTGCCCCGACTTAGCCGACTCTCCAAAACTGAAATACACAGTCGAATACTAAACCCACTAGAAGCCAAATAGGGGTCAACGCGGGCCGACCAGCGTCAATTTTGAATATGCGGAAGACGACTTTTCCATACCATAAAAATATCTAACTTAATTGTTCAACACATGGAACTCTGTCATATTGTTGTTTCTCTTTTTAACTGCTTTGTTTGTGTGAGGTGTGCAATAAAGAGTATTTGTATTGTATTGTATTGTATTATCCACGTCGGTATAATTTAGTTTACCGTGAACTTCCATTGTTAGACATGATTTCTTAAGGCGCCGTAGGTTAAGCGAAGTTAAGCGAACCGAGTTTTTGAAACAATATAATGCGTCTGTTTATAATAATATGGTGTCAAAAAATACGAGTAGTAATCTTGAGGCTTTTCTGCAGCGAGATCGGTGATTCGAAACATGATTAAGCAGTTTTCGCTCGATAGAAAAAAATCACGAACATAGGTCTAAAATACACTTAAAATGTTCGTAACAAATTATGCACAAAAGCTAAAAATATTAAAATTGCTTCTAAAAATCGGTAATATCATTTTTGAGAGAACTCAGTGATTATTTTACGCTTATGCTCAATGAGAGGGAGAGAAGACCATGAACCTACGGCGCTTTAATAGCTCAATGATTACAATCCCCAGTACATAATTAGGTTCACTAAGGCGTATGCTCCGATAGCATGCGCAGAGCCGCGCGCCCCGCCTTGCCTTACCTCAGATAGACCCGAAAAGCGGCTACTGCGAAGGTTCTACTTATGTTGGGATTATAATATACTGAACTTGGCGTTATTAATAAAGTATTTGTATTTTGTATTTGTATTTGTTGGTACTTAAAATGTAGCATTCGTTCCATACGTCAATATAGTCGTTAGCACAAATAAATGATTTAAGTCTTACTTTTTGTCGGTACTCGCGAAGTTGGTGTTAGCGTCAGTGGAGCTACCGTCGCCGAATCGGTTCTTGATGCGAGAGTAGCGCGACATGATGAACTGTGCCGCTCTCTCCGCTATCATAATGGCCGGTGCGGCAGTGTTACCTGAAATATGAACATAATGTTACATTGCTTGTTTCTTCCCAGACATGGAGATAATTTAAAGGACACAGTTACGCCGCGAAATGAGATGAAAGTAGGTCTGTGTTCTTTTAGCGCATAGTTGCGTCCTGTATGATGGCCCATTGTGTAGAGCAACCTTTAGAAATGTAACTGTCATCACTGGCGTAACTAAGAAACATTTCGTGCCTGTTGATACTCGTACAATGATTCTACATTCGTTCTTCATTAAAAACAAACGTATAAAAGGTCAAATTGACGGTACTAATTAACAGTAGAACTAATGCCTGCCTACGACTATATTATGAATTCAGGTTGTTTCACCCGATTGAAAGAAACTTGCTCAAGAATAAGAGAATGACTTCCCTTGTAAAAAATGTGGTCTCTGTGCGTACCATCGTACACACTATTGGGTAACGTGAATAAAATCATATCAGCCGAAAGACGTCCTTTGTTGGATTGCCTACCAAAGAAGGCCGCGGGAGTCCGCGGGGTGGCGCAGGCCCGGACATTGTGGCACTTTTTGGGAGAGGCCTATTTTCATTTGTTTTTACTTAATTGTCAAACCATAAATTCACTTACCCGATGGCACAGTCGGCATCACGGACGCATCCGCAACGCGTAGACCTGAAAAATAGATGTTTATATTGAAAATCCAAACCTAAAATCTCTCAAGTCTGTAAAGCCAATATGTGCTGATAGTTTTGATCATTCACATATAACAGAACTAAACTAACACTACTTAAAGTCTCCCAGATCAGGCCCCTGCGGCAGGGTCCCCATTAGGCTGGCTACGTTCCCCCTCTGGATGGCTATGCTGATCCGTTGAGTGAGGAACGAGCCAGCTCTGTGGTCCCCAGTGGACTGGACGAGCTTTTGAGATAGCGTCCTGACCAGTTGAACTTATCGAGCATTCGCCGTATTTAATTTGTTGAACTGAGCCACGAACGGAGCTAAGCATAGAGCTAAACATCGCTACGAACATGTTCAATCATTCTAGGGAAAGTTCTAGCAACTGTTGTGCTAAGTGAGAGTGGAGAGGGACGGCAACGGAACAATAACAAAACTGCTCTACTCTGCAAAAAGCTCGAAGCAAATTTACCGCCGTTTCGTTGGAATGCTTGCTAAAGGCCGAAACGCATTGACAGCGGTGGCGGAGCGGCACGGAGGCGGTATTGGTTGTAATGTTCGAGCTAATATGAAAGGAACCGCACAGAGCGGCGCGGCGCGGCGCGGAATTCTGTGCGGATTATCGTATTAGTTCGAACATTACAAGCGGTACGCCTCCGCGCCGCTCCGTTACCGCTGTCAGTGCGTTTCGGTCTTTAAACGCTGCTGTTTATTTTGTGAGCATTTTACCTGTAAGTAATGTAATATTAGCTAGAATGCTAATTATAAGTGAATGCTCAAGTGTCACCATTATCCTCCTAGCGTTATTCCCGGTCTAAAGGAGCCTGGGATCCGCTTTGACACCTAATCCCAAGATTTGGCATAGGCACTAGTTTTACGAAAGCGACCGCCATCTGACCTTCCAACCCAGAAAAAAACTAGACCTTATTGGGATTACACCGGTTTCCTCACGATGTTTTCCTTCATCGAAAAGCTAATATTCCGTACATAAGTTCCGAAAAACTCACTGGTACGGATTCGAACCCACGGCCGCCGCTTGACAGCCGCATGCCTGAACCACTAGGCTACCGTAGTTTTTTTTACTGAAGTCTCAAGAAAAATGTTCAATATTCACCTTGAATACCATACACCTTCAGCTCGGGATCCACGACCGCCATCAGATCGTATTTGGCTCCGATCTTGCACGTGCCTACTTGGTGGTTCTCCGGCGCCGTGTAGTGCTTAGCTAGGCATCTGAAGTAGTCGTCTGAGGGTATTTGGTCGAAATTCTGGCAGTCATCCCGCTTTAATGGCTCCATGCCGTATTTTTCACGCATTATCTGAAAGTTATTGGTAGTTGGATTTTATTGCCGCGGCCCATACTAGGGCTAAGAGGGTTTATCATCAAATTGTCGACACTCACTTCGTCGAATTTCACTTCAAAGTCAACGTTTCATGTATTTTCATTTCGTCGACAATTCAGTTCGTGGAATGGTCATTAAAAGTAATTTTAAATCGTGTATTTTTACTTGTCGGATGATTCATTAAATAGTTGAATTATGTCATGGAAAACGTTTTGTGATTTTTTGTTTCAAGTATTTTTAAGTATCATATAAATTATTACAAGGATTATTATTTAAAATTAAAATAGTTTGAATACACAGTTATCTATGGCAATTATGTTAACTTAACCTAAACATAACCTAACCGCCAGCGTGTCGACGTCACCCCGCTTCGCGGGACACAAGTGAACCCTAACCTAACCTAGTTATAATACAATTGTTACGGTTGTTTTTTTCTTTTACTGCGGGGGGCTCCGCCCCCCGATCCTCCGCCCCCCGATCCTCCTCTTTCTGGCTGCCCTAATCTAGTTAAACCCCTGTAATCAGTTGTTGTTTGTTTTTATAATGTTGTAATAAAATTTCGAACAAATTTAATTCGTTGTTTTGTTATTCTGCCATTGAAAATTCATACAAAACGAATCATTTGCCAAATAATATTCCCTGAACAGTTATTCTATGAAATAATAAAAATTCGAATGATCTGGTCATGAAATAAAATTACACCAAACAATAATTCGTGAACTAAATGTTACTTGAAACGTTTTCAATGAAATAAAATTCGATGAAAAGTTTGTCGACAAAACAAGGGACACCCGGACTAAGAATAGAATAGAATAGAATAATAATTTATTGCCAAAAACAAGTACAGACATATACAAACAGTGACAAAAACAGAATAATAATATGCTAAAAAATAAAATTACAGCTCAATTATTTTGGGGCAATAGGACGAATAAGACTACATAGATTTAGCCCGGGTATTAAAATACGGCTAGGGTAACCCCTGCCTGGCGTAAAAGGTGACTAAAAGGGGTCCTAGGGGCAGTAAACGGTTGCAGTTCGGGGCGGCAATCGTTTATTCAAAAAAGGGTAGGACCCACAGACAGAGCTATCCAAAATGCGTCGAGGACAGAACCTCCGCGCTATCCCCGTGGTGGTTATATCGGATTTGCCTCCCACTACACTGGACTAAGAAGATTTAGTGGAAATATTAGACGTAAAAAACAACGAGCCATATATAATATATTTTTCTGTCACTGGAGTATTCGTGATCTATGCAGTGGTGCAGTGTCTACTAATAGATGCACAAATAAAAATAAGTTCAAAATTATCTAAGCAGCCTTAAGTTAAAGGTCCATCAGAGCTGTGCGAGGTAGCAGAGCGGTGTGCGAGGAAAAAAACCACCAATAGCGTTGCTAGCCTCGACCATCTCTTCCAATTGGTGGATATTTCCTGGCACACCCACGCACCCTCGTACCCTTTGTTCACAGATTTTCGAACACTGCTGTACGATTCATTAAACATGACGAACGTCTAAGTGTAGGGCCTGAGTCGACGCCCCGCTCAGAGCGGAGCGTGCAGCGTCCATATAAAACAAATGCAATTTATATGGACGCTCGATAAGCGGGGCGTCCACTCAGGCCTTACACTAATAAGCAAAACATGTATGTAAACTCACGGTAGTGTTGGCAAGTCTGTGAGCAATCCAGGCCGCGTCCACCAACACATCCAGTTCGTGCTCGTCGAAGAAGTAGTTGGGCTGCATGATGGGAGGCTGGAAGGGGTCCGCCGACCGCACGGCTAGGTAGCCCCGACTGCGTGGCTGCAACGCTACCGCTGAGATTCTGGAATTATGGAAAATGAGTAAGGGAGCGACCACACCGGTGCGTAACGCTGCGTATACGCGCTGACTTGTCGAATGCGTCACGTATTCTTCATACATTTTGCTGCGTTTACGGTGCGTTAGCGTATTTTGAGCAGCGGTGTGGGCGTACCTTAAGAGATTTGGAGAAGAAACCAATTGAAATCTCACGGCTTCGTTAAAACGGAGATGACAGAACTGCGAAGAGAAACCATATAATAAAAGGAAGTACAAGGTTGTATAAAAACTGTGCTTAAGGCTGATTCCCATACAGGCTGAATTCCGCTGCGTGATTCCGAACACAGCACCATATAAAATCTCACCACAGACACGGAAATACTTTTTATTAGTCTACAGACTCGAAAATTATTATTACTTACACCAAAAGAAAGAAGGCAAAATCAATTATATCTCAAAGAATTACGAAGCTACAACCGTTTTAATATTGCTTGTTAGAGAGGGAAAACGCAAACAGTGTGTGACGTCACGTTACGGGATGCTGCCGGGGGGCCGCGTCGACGGCGGCGCCTAACACGATGCGGCACGGCACGTTGCCGTCTATTAATGACGTCACAATCTTCCAGCGAAAAAGGGACAGAACATACCCCTTAAAACTTTGGACACTTATAACTTGGTGATTATTTAACCTTATGCGTTGATTTTTTCTCCATTTGACTGCATTTTAATCCTTTTTCGAGAAAATAAGACATTATTGTTTTTTTTTATTTAGTGTCTCCTATTTTTTAGCAAAGACAGGATACAAAAGCAGTACATACGACACGCTTCTCCTGTCCCGTATATCGTTCGTGTGCTCCGGGTCAGGCGTGACGCCGTCTCCGCAGGATGCGTAGTAACCGCCGAAAAAGAACTGTATGTCGGGGTGGCGCCCGCCGCGCGCCGCGTACTTGGAGTTCACTATGCCTGTGAGCTGCACAAGAACATTTCGGAAAGGTCAGACCCCGTATCATGGTCGGCCTTATCACACGATAAGTGACAAGATAGAGCGTCCGTCACTGGCTGACACCGTTCGATAGAACGAGACGACGCTCCTATCTTACGGTACACGGTTAACTGAGGCTCTAGTATAAGTTTTACCGAAACAAAACGTTACGACCGCGTTTGCGTTTAGCTGTCAAATCCCATACAAATTGAGGGTAAAACGCAAACGCGATCGTAAAGTTTTGTTTCGGTAAAACTTATACTAGAGCCTCTGGAGTATCTGCACTTGGATGAAATTTACTAAACAAACATTTAGTTTGAGAATATGCCAAGTACTTGAGTGCCCATTCCCAGCCCTTTTTTCACAAAATGGCCTCTTTGACAGTCTTTCTGGAAAGGAATAGTTCCGTAGCAAATATGAGCTTCACAAAATGAGCATTTCTTGCATGACACTTGACATGATGACGATTAAGCTAAAGGACAATTTTCCACAGACGAAGTGTGGTTTCACTAGTGATCTTTACATGAAAAATCATTTGCATGTATTGCTTGGTTTCAAAGTAAAGGAGTCCTAGATTAGGTATGATGACTTAGATTTTTTAATGATGTCATTCGACCCAGTCTTTGAAGAGGAACAAATGTTTGTATGGGAGCAACTACAATTAAAGAAAATAAATAAGTACCCAAACATTTGAGACAAAGATTGACCTCGCTGGCGGCAGCGCAAAACGCTTCATACTGATAGACACACAGGTATGACGTCACAACTGACATTTGTATGTACTAATCGTTGTATGGAAAATAGATAGATAGATAAATCCTTTATTCTTTCCCACAACATACATATAGTAAAAAATCAAAAAGAGACGTGCAGCTTAGAACTAAATCAGAAAAATCAGGTGAATTGTTGTTTCGGTCGCAAGATACTGCGTTTAAGTCGTCATACAATTTTGTTTCTATAAAAGCGTAAGGATTCTATTGGGAGCTTTAAATTTACTCTTGGACAATAAAAAAAATGCATACTTTTTCTAAACTTTCAAGGTTCATATCTTTTTATCATTTTAATTATATTATATGATTTATACTTTATTACGATAATTTAATGGTTTACTATCCATTTAGCAACACTACGTTATCAATTTGAACATGAGGCATCATGCCTATTTAGTGACAGTTCAGATTTAGTTACCTGAGACAGGCCAGTAGAAGACAAAGGTCCTTCCCTGTTCAGAAGATACTCCACCGCAGCAGCCCAGTCCAGATCCGCGATGTGCGGCTCCTTAGTGAGTGTGAACTCCAGTTCCACACCAACATGGTTGTGCAGGTTCTGGCCCACGCCTGGCAGGTCCTTCACCACGGGGATGTTGGCCTTCTGGAGCATCTCCTTGGGCCCCACTCCGGAGAGCATGAGGATTTGCGGGGAGTTTATAGTACCGGCTGATAGGATCACCTAAGACATAAATAGAACATTATTACAGAGGCCGGGAAGTAAGGGGTTGCCGGCCGAGTACATATAGACGGCCGAGCGTAGCGAGGTCGGATAGTTATGAGGCTGGCAACCCGTTTTCACGCCGAGGTATGTTTTGCTTTTCTCAAACATGCTATGGAATAAATTTGAAAAATTACAAGAAATCAAACTTTAATTTTCATGGCTGAGCGCCGTGATCCTGTGCCACAAATTGTGAATTGGTGGCCTCAAATTTTGTATTAAATGCCATTATTACGGGGCTCTCGTCTCGCTGCGCCCGAAACGTGACACTTCGAAGCCCATTATGAAGAACACAACGTCAATATTTCATTGCATGTTTGAGAAAATATAAAATATGTTACCGATCCTTCCGATTTTTTGTTCCTCATCGTCACCATTAACCTATGTTAAGACCGTTCTGTGTACCGTCTGCAACTCTTGAAGAAAAAGTAAGCTAAAGCTTTTTGCCTATGTAGTAGTAAGTATGAATGTTTCTTGATGTGTTTCCACTTATAAATTTTATGAGTAGATGTTTTGACATCTGTTGAAGCGTTTCGGAGTAGAAAATAAGAAAGACTTAAGTATGTTACACTTCTTTAAGAAGAGCGGACAAATTGGGTCGGAAGGTTTAGTTGGGAAGGAAATCGTAGGTAAGGATAGGTTTTTGTCTACATTTAGTTACCTCTTTGTTCGCTTTGACAAATTTCGTCTGTTTGTCTTTGATGTATTCGACTCCAAGAACCTTCTTCGTGTTAGGGTCGATGCGCACTTTGGAAACATGCGCGTTGAGAAGGAAATGTATATTCTCTCGCTTGGACGCCGGTCTCAGGTAAGCGCGGGCTGTGGTGAAGCGAGAGCCGTTGCTGTAAAAAAGGAATACGGATACTCGAAAAAATGTATTACTCCAAAAGAAAGAAGGAAAAAAAATATGCCTAGTGACGAAAATCCCATTCGGATATCTCAAAGAATTACGAAGCTACAACCGTTTTAATATTGCTTGTTAGAGAGAGAAAACGCAAACAGTGTGTGACGTCACGTTACGGGATGCTGCCAGGGGGCCGCGTCGACAGCGGCGCCGAACACGATGGGGCGCGGCACGTTGCGGTCTATTAGTGACGTCACAATCTACAAGCGTCATCGTTTCATATGAAGTTGCATTTTGCGAAAAAGGGACAGAACCTTCTTGAAACTTTGGACACTTATAACTTCGTGATTATTTAACCTTTTGCTTTGATTTTTTCTCCATTTGACTACATTTTTAATCCTTTTTCGAGAAATTATGACATTATCGATTATTTAATCAGTTTCTACACCCCTATTAGACTGTAAGTTGAGTTAAAATGTCATGTCCCACTTTTTACAAGATTCCAGATTTATTACGTAAGTTTTAAAGACGATTACATTACTTGGATGACGTTTGAAATTAAATTCTAATACCTAGAGTATCGTATAATATTCCGGTTTAAAAAAAACACACTGACGGAAGTTGGCACCAAAGGACACTTTTAACATGCAGTGGTGGGCCAAAGGAAATGTGTAGGGTAATTCGCCAATAACTGGCCACCTCATACAAAAAATGAACTCTATTTACCTATAATAGAATTCATTTTTAGGTACTAAATATAAGGTTAATTACTGGCCACCCTTCAATAACTGGCCACGTGATACTAAATTGAATTCTGTGTGTAGTGGAACAGAGTGTATGAGGGGCCAGTTATTGGCGATTTACCCTTACTAACAATACTGCTCCTTTATGTAGTAATTATGTACCTAGTGTATCTATGGTGGTTTGGGCAGGTTTTTTTTTTTAATACCACGTCACAGATGCTAAATAGTTATCAGTAGGTACATACTCATTGAGTGTTTGTGCGATGGTGAAGCCAGTGATGGTCTCCCCGTTGAGGTCGCTGGTGGGCGGGTAGCCCAGCTCGATGGCCGCGGAGACCACGTCGTGGGCGAACCGGGGTGCGTGACGGAACTGGCGACGTAATCATTATATTAGACCTCCTTTTTTGTTTTTGAGACGTAATCTCAGAGATTAGCTACGATGTTTACATGAGGACTATAATACAACTATTCTTCGTATTTTTTAAATTGCAAAAGCAACTGCCTTGTCTCGTATGAAACGTCTGTTGCTTAAAATTGCTTTAAAACAAGTTACTGCACCATTTTTGCTATTTGCTGGACAAAAATTCTTAGTGTACCTACTCTTTGTATTATTTATTTATTTATTTATACAAGGAATTCCAACAGCTATGAAATATTCGCTAAACTTTATAAATAGCACTACAGACCCAATTATAGGAACTCGCAAATAGAAAGTGAATACAATAATATGTTACACAGTACGACGCTATATGATAACATTGCACAGAATTAAAAGATTATTACACACACATCTATATACGAAACATTCCAATTTGCACATCATACTCCTCACTAGCCCAGTATTGTTGTACTGGCTGAACACGCCGTCACCAATCTCTGATGCCCTGGTTCTTCGGAAAGGAGAAAGAAGGGCACATCGTACCAGGAACAGCCCGTAACCCCCCTACCGACCACGCGGAGTAGTCCGCCGCGTGTCACAATTTGAGGGAGATATTCCGTTGTGTAACAGTTCCTCCAAAATTTGCAGTGTTCGTCTTCTACACAGGCTGCGCCTGCGTCTTTGACAGTTGATATTTCGAGGCGCTCTACCTTCTCCAAAATTCCCAACTCACCCTTTGCACAGGCAACGGTCCCCCAGTATTGTGGTACTGGCTGGACACGCCGACGCCAATCTCTCTGTTGTCCTCGCTCCTCAGGAAGAAGGGTAATACGTCGTACCAGGACCAGCCTGTGGCGCCCTCTACCGCCCACGCGTCGTAGTCGGCCGCGTGTCCGCGCATGTACATCATACCGTTGATTACTGAGCAGCCGCCTGGAATCACAATAAATCATATGATACTTAGTTTGTGTTCTGTGATCACTCATAACATCATGGACTTTGTGAAAACAGTCACAAAACGGAATAAAACATGGGGACAATTTAGGTTCTCCCAATCAATATCACATTGAGCGACGATGTTTTTAACATGCAAACTTAGTAAATCATGCAGCCGGTCTGTGTCCGACCGTGCCTGCGTCACCCATGCTAGCCCAGCAGATTATCGGATCATCATCTCAGACCTAATTTGGTGAAATTGATGTTATTTAAGCAGTTTAAAAAAAAAACTATTTGTTCTAGCACATCAAATATAATATTTGTTAATCCATACTAATATTATAAATGCGACAGTGTATGTGTGTGTTTGTTTGTTTGTATGTTTGGCCGTCTTTCACGGCAAAACGGAGCGACGAATTGACGTGATTTTTTAAGTGGAGATAGTTGAAGGGATGGAGGATAGTTTTTATCCCCGTAATCATCCCCTAAGGGGGTGAAATGGGGGGGTAAAAGTTTGTATGGAGCTGCGATATAAACGAGTTCCACGCGGACGGAGTCGCGGGCAGAAGCTAGTATTCACCATATTTCAAAGACCGTGGACGGGCTCGATACATATTGGACGAAATCGGCTCGATAGAAAATAATTGCAAAGATTGGTCTTAATTTCGCATTAAACGGTTCTATGTCTTTATTTTTTTGACGTATGGGTCTGCAATTAAAAACATGAAGTCAACATATTCATACCTATATCGCTTACGAGTCACATTTCACAAATAATCCACCCTTTTTTTTATTTCAATATTTATGTAATATTATCTTCAAAAACCGGGCCGCCCAGTAACACTCGCTCTCGTTTACTCCGATACAAATAGACAGTGTGCGCGCTATCCAAAATCCTCAAGGGCATTTTGGTATTGACAGCGTCTTAAAGCTTGGAGAAGCAGAATTACCCAATATCTTCGCTCTAGGCCAGCTGCATGTAGCACCTTCGGAGAGACATGCCTTCTGCTGAGGCTCTGTCTTGTACATCCAGTCTGTGTCCGGCCGGCCCCAGTACGCGGTCACCCACGCTGGTACAGCAGACTGCGTAGGCTCGTCTCCACCTGCTTCTATCAGCAGGACCTGGAGAGAAAATAAAAGGAATACTTTTACCTCAGAACTCTTCGGAGACCAATTACCCTTATCAGAAGGTACTCTTATGACGTGGTCTGCTAGCCGCTAGGAATCGTTGGAAGTGTGGGACCTTCTCAAATAATCTCGAACTCCGGATCGGATTAGACCGATGAAGGTCGATTCCGTCAATAGACTGCTACTTTGTAAACATACGAGAATATGGTTAAGCTTGCGATGTAAATATATATATAACCTACTCATAATGATTTTTACAAGTAAGCATCTGATATGAACACAAAAGCACACATCACGTTAACGGACGTAAAAAATCAAGCAAGGATATAATAACATGACATGCTATAGGAAAACCGCAAAACACGTAGAAGTAAGGAGGTAAGCATTAGGTAGATACACTTTGGCACTTGTTATTAATAAATGACAGCGTATATTCTCCGATGTTCGATTAGGTAGGTATAATAATTTAAGTGCTAGTGTTAGTAACCAAAAACCTGTCAAAAAAAGTTAAGTAGCTGACATTTAAATTGGACCTTATTAAAATGCAGGCAAAAAATATCCGAAAAGGTTTATTTTGTGTTGTTTGTGCGTTGTGTGCCAAAGTTGGCCAAGTACTAGAGGGACTGACACACTGAGGATTCCGTACCAACATGAAATTTTCAAGGATACTTATATAATAAATGACAGTGTATATTCTCGATGTTCGTTTAGGTAGGTATAATATTTTAAGTGCTAGTGTTACTAACCAAAAACCTGTCAAAAAAAGTTAAGTAGCTGACATTTGGACCTTCTTAAAATGCAGGCAAAAAATATCCGAGAAACTTGATTAAAATGTTGAAGTTCATTTTGTGTTGTTGTTTGTGCGTTGTGTGCCAAAGTTGGTCAAGTACTAATGGGACTGATGTACTGAGGATTCCGTGCCAATATGAAATTTTCAAGGATAAATCATCCTCACAATCTCGGTTATAAAATAATTGTCCTTTAAAAATTGCAAATTATTTTCCAGCCACTATATAGGCAGTCCAATTGAGCTGAATTTTGATATTAGTTCGGAGACAATGCAATATTATATTATAGCACCACCGATTTTTTCAGGGCCCCTCATTTTTTTTTCGTGCTACTACAAACGAAATGCTTTTCACTACAATCAACTACAAACAAAATACTTCCAGAAAAAAAAATCGGCCAAGGGGGGGCCAGGTTCACAGAGGTCACCACCGAGCTGATGTGATGTGAACTCCTAAACTACATACACAAGATAAACCCGTCGTGTCTGGGCTCATTGGAACCCTCTCAACGAGTAGTTGATTACTGCGCAAAAAAGTACAATACGGGTGTAGACTCAGAATTTATTATTACTCCAAAAGAAAGAATGCAAAAAAATATGCCTAGTGACGAAAATCCCATTCAGATATCTCAAAGAATTACGAAGGTAAAACCGTTTTAATATTGCTTGTTAGAGAGAGGAAATGGAAATAGTTACGATCTGCGAGCGTCATAGTAAATGACAATCGTTTCATATGAAGCAGCGTTTTGCGGAAAAGGGGCAGAAGCCCCCCCTTAACACTTTGGACACTTATAACTTTGTGATTATTTAGCCATACGTCAATTTTTTTACTAGAAAATTCAACATATTTGGTTTTTTTATTTGGTGTCTACACCCCTGTTGTCAACAAAAAAGCCAGAAATGAAATTTTATGAACGATTAAAGTATGAACGAAGTACTGGCAAAGTAATATATCTTTCGTAATAACTAATTATTGTTCTAGGTAGGTAGGTACAGATGATTAGGTACTCCTTTGTGGAAAATGTATATATTTCTTGCACCAAAAATATAACCACGTTTTTTGCACATTACATGCTAACACTATTTATGTACGAGATCCTAATACAATAATTATAGTTGCAACTTTTTGCTTCCAACGGTCACACATCGAAATCACGATGGCTTTGTGTAAAAACAAAAAGACTAGACTAGACGATTATTTTAGTTCATTAAAACTAGTTTTGTAACGAATTATCTGGACGTAAGAATGATGTTATTATTATAATAAGCAGGCAAATGAATAAGGCAGATTAAATGTGTTGCACATGATTATATTTCTTCTGAATTACCAAATCTGCCACAATTTAAGGAAGTTTTTTTTTTCTTTTTAAATGTAAAAAAGTACATTATTTAATTATGGTATTTTATTGATTCGATATGATATGGAATATACCTACATATGTAATTGATATTTTTAGGATTTATTGACCACAAATCAAATAACATAGGTATACAAACTTCTTATAAGAGTGTGAATTAAAATCCTGGCAACCATAAAGTACCTACAACACTGTCCGAGAGATAGAAAACAGTTTTAATGCTCGTAATAAGTTCTCCTAAGGCTTGCAACACACTGGCGCGGCCTGCGGTGGCGGGCAATAGTAAATTTGACAGCTAATGACAATTTTAAGCCTGCATCACACTGGCGCGGCCTGGCCGCGGCGGACAATAGCAAACTTCTCATTAGCTGTCAAATTTACTATTGACCGCCACCGCAGGCCGCGCCAGTGTAATGCATGCTTAAAATTGTCATCAAGCGGTATGTGTCAGACGAACACATAAAGGGCCAAGAAACAGTAGACAGATTAACGTTCCAAACCCGTTTCGATAACCCTAAAAAGTTTATTCGCAAATTACCGTTACAGTTGGTTAAATACCTGAATACTTTATTTGCTTGCAGGCTATTTTTGTCTGAGTCTCCCATACCGGGTCAATCGGTTTTATATTTCACGTGAAGATATCACAGGTTTAATGCATTTTGAACCAACTTGCTAAGTTTCCTGTAATCACCTAGCTCCCGTCTCCATCATGAGACCAGCCTGATGGTACCAAATATTACAGTGAGTAACTTACAAAAATGCCTATACAACAAACAACAACATCAAATTACAACGAATAAATATATTTATTTCTTTAAATTTCACCCCAATCGATTCCAGCAAAGTAGGTCCTAGGTAAAAATCTTGCTCACTTATTTTGCGAGTAAATATAACGCATGTATCTAATGATCAAGTTCACTGGGCGTATTTGCCCGTCCTGCATCAATTAACAAAACAATGTAGAATCTTGTCAGTGGTCTTCGGTAATGGACAATGCACGGATTTTCACGTTAATGAGACACGGATGGACAGGCATTGTGAATGGGAGGCCGTGGTGAAGATAAAACGGTAGATTCTACCTAGATTACCACAATCTTTATGACCGAAATATCTTCAAGCAATCGTCATATAGCCAGACCTCATCGTCAAAATAATCACTAAGGTTCATGACACTGCTTTATGCGTCGTCCTCCTTTTTCTAGTTTTGACCTTGAAGACCCCGAGTACCTATCGTCAAGATGATGATACTGACCCCAAGAGACCTGTGGTGCTATCTCAAACTGTCAACTCCGCGAAACCTTGTATAATTTCAAAGAACCACAACGCTCATGTGGCATCTTTGAAATTGCAAGCGACCTAGGCTGTGGTGACTACAATCCAAGGTGGTCGTATTGTAAACATGAACCATCCTTTCCACTGCAGATTCGTCGACATCTTTTCCACCACTGTTAACTCGGTGAAATCTCATATCTATTTGCAGACCACAACACGTAAATAGTTACTTAGGAGCTTTCCTCTGGAGCTGCAATTGTATAGGCTGCGGTGCCTCGTGACCTTTTAAGGGTTACAAAGAAATACAACACCTCAATGCAAGGGCAAGCGCCAATACCATCAAGTGGGCCGTAGTCCAAGCATCATCTCATAAAACATACCTTCCACTGTGGGTTCTCCGACAACCTCCCAGCAACCACCGAGCCCGCGGTCCCGCCGCCCACGACTATAAAGTCGTAGCTGTCCAGCAAGCTCTCGTTGGTTTCGCTGGTGACCCGGTTGCAGGGGTCCGCCAGGTCGCAGCGCCCGTTGATGAAGGCCTCCAAGATTGTCATGAAGAGCATGAACTGGCCGCCGCACGAGGCAGCCATCGATGGACCGACCTCTTGGATGGGGCAGGAACATGCCTGGATAAAAAGAGTTTTGATATGAGAATTTTGGAATAGTTCTTAAGGGCTATTTTCACTGGTTAGAGCCCGTATCCTGCGTGCGGGGAGCTCGTGCCAAAGTTTCTGTTAAATGGAAAAATATATAACACGAGCTCCCCGCATGCGGGATGCGGGCTGTATAACCCTTTGAATATGAGCCCTTAGTTAGGGTTATTGAGGTATATACAGAGATTTGTCTTCTTAGATTGTCAACGCAACGTCGTTGTCTTCTTTGTTTCCTGGATCATCATGTCAACAAATCAATTCATTGCCATTGCTAAATCATCAATCCAATCATCGGATAAAGAGATAATTCTTTAATGACTCTACGTACCCGTTGTACAATTACATGTACAAGTGTAATTATTTCCACGATTTCATCAATACAGTTCATCTAATTGGTATAACCACGAGATCATGTCATGTACCAATTCCGATTATTAACGATACAAAGGCGGTTTTTGTCGTGCATTGGCAACTGGCCATGATCATTTAATACTATGTTGAAGAATGACTTAAGCGTGCTATTGTTATGATCCACAGACAGTGTAACAGTTTCCCCTCTCAAACGTCGCACGCAAAACGAAAGGACCTAGAAAAACCTACGAAAGACCTAACACGCTGCAGAAACTCCTCGTCGAAGCTCGAGAACGCTGAATAATTTTAATAAACTCTAACGTAATGTAAAACCCTAGACTTTACTGTAATTCGCACTCTCTATTTTCCTACTTATTAAACCTTCTTTCGTTGTGTGCTTTCATTACAAATACCTGAAGATATGGCCAAATTTGTGATCGCTAGTGGTAGAACCCTGAAGTGTTGTGAACCGTAATAACCCTAGGTACTTTTATGAAAGCTTGACAGGTTTTGGACTCCGCATTCTTAATACAACTAAAGCTAGTCTATCTGTATATAAATAAGCCTATCTATACACTAATTTCCACTGCTATTTTCCTATTTCTTGATATAACAAAGTCCTAAAACTTGTTATTATAATTTATTCTTTATTCGCTGTAAGTTACTTTATGATTATAAATATATTTTGTTTTTGGTAGAAGATCTCCTACCCCCTATTACATGTCCGGATGAACAAGGAGTAGCTCTTATCAAGATCAAGATTATTTATTTAAACCTATAATGAGATAAAAGGCTGCCCTATACTTGTATTTTGGAACAAAGTTCTATCGACGGGTCGTGCGGTAATCTTTTACTCACACTTGCTACTCTCTTGTTTGGAATGGAGTCTGGACATCCTATACACGTTACTTACCTAGCTATCCTATGGGTTTATGACCCAGAGAGCGAATCTACCAGCGTCTCAAACCTAACGGTCAGTTTCGAGAAGAAACGCCGAAATAAACTCGTCTGACCTCTTTTAGTACTATTAAATGTTTATGTTGATAGCTTTTATGGCCCATGACCTAAGTCCATTCTATACCGACATCCATGGTGGGTAATGCCGAGGTAAACCGTTCATTACATGTGAAATATTCTACCTAAACCGTACCTTAAATGAAGAGTATCCACTCATGATAATAAATACCGTGAATGAAAAGTATCCATTCATGATAATAAGATTGATAAGGATTTGATGAACTGCTCAGCCTGTCATCAAATCCAGAATTATTTCATCTTTCTGAAACAATCCTGATATCTCAATGTCACGAATAGCATTATAACCTTTTGATGATCTTTAATAATTGTCACACCTTCATAATATTTTACATGTAATTCACGGCAACCCAACACCACTTGCCCACGCTACTCAAATATCACATCAGTTATTCATATTAATAATTTAAACCTTCATTAAATCTTATTGGAATAGTGATTCTACCTTTAGTGATCCAAGCAAACCCTTGGAATATCTTAAATTACAGTAGATATAGTTTTTTAAGCCCTAACACCCCATATCGCGTGAGTCTACTTCTACGTCTATCCCACAGTCCCTATTCTGCTTACTTCTAGAACCATACCTTAGTTCAGAAGCAAGAATGTATCCCTAGTTAAACTGTAAGTAGTTCAGTCGGCGAAACTGAGATAGCAACCCTAGCAGCCTGTGTATTTGCCTCCCCCCGCTGTGCTCGACGGAGCTAGAGGGATACAGCGAGTAAGGCGCCCTAGCTGGGAATATTACTTGTATATTTACATATATTTAATGCTGAACGACCCCTCAGGCATCCGATCGATTTCAACGAGCGGAGTATCCTCCTGTGCTTATCACATGAATGACCAAGCCTCGTCTACGTCGTCAGCTGTTCTGAGAGACGTGAGGGCCCCGATTAAGGGGTTTCGTCTCCTATGTCGGTAAAAAGGTAGACGCCAGACCACACCTCAAGTCTGGTTGCAAGGACACGGACTCAGTCCCATTTGGCACCGTTAGGCGGGACTGACTTCGCAGATATACTGATTCTTGGCAGTGTTCCGGCTGATTAGGTAGTGAGAATTAACCCCAACTAAGTTTCGAAAGCAATCACTCAAATATATCCAATCCCAGAGAGTACTCGGGCACATTAGCTATATTTGATTAACCATATGAACCTCCGGACTTGTTCCGTTACGGTAAATAACAGTTTCGACTGAGTTCCGAAACTACTTGTCAAACATGCCCAATTCCTGGCGAATAAGACATGTTTGATTTAGCCATATAAACCCCACAGAATATTTCCGATAAGGTAAACATAGCTTAGGCCCTAATACCCCTTTAAATATTTTATTATACAAATGACTATAAAATTAAGAAAAGCAAATGACTCATAATTACGGAGAGAGCTTCCCCATAACGACGAGCCATTCACCACAATAAAGGTAACACGCACCAATAATTTCCTAGCCCACAACCAGAGACACTGCCAGTCCGAACGATGTGAATTGAATGATCCGGTACCAGTCCGGCAAGCCCTTTTATACTCTTCACGAGGGTTACGAGGGTCACGAGGGTCACGAGGGTCAGTAGGGTCAGTAGTACGAGGGTCACGAGGGTCACGAGGTCCAGTAGGGTCACGAGGATCAGTGGCACGAGCTTCACGAGGGTCACGAGGGTCAGTAGGGTCAGTAGTACGAGGGTCACGAGGGTCAGTAGCACGAGCGTCACGAGGGTCAGTAGGGTCACGAGGGTCATTAGCACGAGGGTCACGAGGGTCAGTAGGGTCACGAGGATCAGTAGCACGAGGGTCACGAGGGTCAGTAGGGTCACGAGGGTCAGTAGCACGAGGGTCACGAGGGTCAGTAGCACGAGAGTTGCGAGGGTCAGTAGGGTTACGAGGGTCAGTAGGGTCTCGAGGGTCAGTAGGGTCACGAGGGTCAGTAGCACGAGGGTCACGAGGGTCAATAGGGTCACGAGGGTCAGTAGCACGAGGGTCACGAGGGTCAATAGGGTCACGAGGGTCCGTAGCACGAGGGTCACGAGGGTCAGTAGGGTCACGAGGGTCAGTAGCACGAGGGTCACGAGGGTCAATAGGGTCACGAGGGTCAGTAGCACGAGGGTCACGAGGGTCAATAGGGTCACGAGGGTCCGTAGCACGAGGGTCACGAGGGTCAATAGGGTTATGAGGGTCAGTAGGGTCTCGAGGGTCAGTAGGGTCACGAGGGTCAGTAGCACGAGGGTCACGAGGGTCAGTAGGGTCACGAGGGTCCGTAGTACGAGGGTCACGAGGGTCAATAGGGTCACGAGGGTCGGTAGGGTCAAGAGGGTCACGAGGGTCGGTAGGGTCATGAGGGTCAGTAGGGTCACGAGTGTCAGTTCACGGGAAATGCGTGAGTTAAAACGTTGGTTGTATCATGAATCTCTTCAACTCTCCTTAATCTTTTAGCAATAAGTTGATTTAGCTTCTAATGCTCTAGCTATTAAGATTGAAATTCGTATTTCACCCTACGCTTCCAGCCATGACGGACTGTCGTAGTATAAACATTATTTGGGTATCTATATTTTAAATTATTCATACAATGTTCATAATTAAAATAAGTTTCCAATACTGATTGTTCACACTGTTGAATGCTAGCTTCGTTGATTTTCTTCTCCCCTTTAATTATTACGTCAATTTCCCAAACTGAAAGGTATGAAGCAATAGTTTGGCTTCCCCTCTCTTTCTATATCAATAATTGTATAATAAATATTCAGAAATCCGCTAGCGAGCATGCCCATTCTGTTTCAACTCGCCCCGATGAATATTTCGCAATGTATGACCAAGGTCATGCATGTAGAATCTTCATCCCTAGACCTAGATTTGTCAGTGACAATCCCCTCCCTTTTTTAAACTCGTGATGTGTATTTATCCAGTACTAAATGATCATCAATGACTTCGTCAGTTAACACAATTCCCTTGAACCATAACAATGAGTAATGACTAGCTTTTCCTCAAGGATTTCTGTCTCATTCTGGGATGATAGGTTGTGAATCCTATCAGGTCCTGTGACCCAATCTTCGATGATTTGACCTCGGATCGGTGATTACATTGCTCAATCGGTGATCCTAGAAAACATTGCTCTTTCTATAGGTAAAGCACGCAAAATTTCCCCACATAAGACAGAAGCTATTTGGTGGGAGTACCGAGATGTTCATTCTCCAATGTATAAGCTCGAACTGTGCCCTCAGATTCCATCATTAATAATCAGTTTCTTGGCGCTTGTTTCAAGTCCTATAAAATAAGTCAATTCCCTTAAGACCAGTTTAACTAATGTAAGAAAAGTAGATTCCCGAGTACTCTTTACTCAGTTATTTTTTTCATTCGCGCGAAATACCAGGTTGTGAAGCTGATAGAACCTATTGTTCCGAGTTTGCAGTATCAAACTGAATCTTTGGATCTGGCTGGGCATCCTCCAATTCTACCCACATTGCTCGGACATGAATGACGCCACAAAAACTTCCCACGCAAACCAAAAAAAAACTTTTATGTAAAAATTCAGGCATCCACTATTCCTTAACTAAAATTCGAACCAGTCAACTATAATGTTACGCTTCATTATTATTTATAATAACCTCCTGCTCAGTTCTATTGATTCGATTGTGATTTCCCCACAATTTTGACTTATTTTAACCGACATGAAGTGTGTATACCCTTGCATAAAACATCGTGTGTAGTATAAGTCCCCAAACAATACTCTATACTAAGAGTCGAATCGCTTTCACGATTTTAACCTATTGATAAGAGTCTAGGGACTTATTGTTTTTTTTTTTTTTTTTTTTTTTTTTTTTTTTTTTTTTTTTTTTTTTTTTTCCCAACAAAACCAACAAATCCAGGTTATTTGATTACACTCCAGCTATTGCCTAACTGTAGCAATCCACGTTTACAGAAAATCTCAGACATGCCTCCCCCCCCTATAATATCTTTCCATTCATCACCTTCCAATACCCCCATTAATATGTTCAAAGCATCACACCTTTCATCCCTTCCTCATTCGCCTGTTCACTCGATTGCCACAGATAGTCAAAGCTTATGACGTGTAATCGTTTCAATTCAGATTTAAGACTTATTAATCCTTAATTTGTATAATATATATATAATGACTCCCTTAAAAATGTTCATACTCGCCATCGATTCATCTACTATAAATAAGTAAAATGAAGTATATTGCTTCACCTTTCAATTCATACCCAGAAATAGGCATATTATAACTATCAATTTCAATATGAACCTAAATTCAAAAATCGCAACAGCAAATGAGTTGAATTTGATAACCATAATCATTTTTTTTTTTCAAAATAGCCAGATTTGTCACCTTGGATCCGAAAGTATGCCCAAAATTCGAAATTAGCATCAGCAAATTAGCTAAATTTGATATACATGACGACTTTCCAAAAAGTCAGATACGCCATCCTGAATTTAAAATTTAATCCAAAATTTGAAATTAGCATCAACAAATTAGTTGAGTTTGACATACATATCGACTTTTCCAAAAAGCCAGGTAAACCATTTGTGTTTTTAAAATCTAACACAAAATTTGAAATTAGCATCAACAAATTAGTTAAATTTGATATACATGACGACTTTCCAAAAAGTCAGATACACCATCCTGAATTTAAAATTTAATCCAAAGTTTGAAATTAGCATCAACAAATTAGTTGAGTTTGACATACATATCGACTTTTCCAAAAAGCCAGGTAAACCATTTTTGCGTTTGAAATCTAACACAAAATTTGAAATTAGCATCAACAAATTAGTTAAATTTGATATACATGACGACTTTCCAAAAAGTCAGATACACCATCCTGAATTTAAAATTTAATCCAAAATTTGAAATTAGCATCAACAAATTAGTTGAGTTTGACATACATATCGACTTTTCCAAAAAGCCAGGTAAACCATTTTTGTGTTTAAAATCTAACACAAAATTTGAAATTAGCATCAACAAATTAGTTAAATTTGATATACATGACGACTTTCCAAAAAGTCAGATACACCATCCTGAATTTAAAATTTAATCCAAAATTTGAAATTAGCATCAAGAAATTAGTTAAATTTGACATGCATATCAATTTTTCTAAAACATCAGGTAAACCATTTTGAATTTAAAATCTAACACAAAATTTGGACCAAGCATCAAAAATTAGTCGAATTTGTCATACATATCGATGATTCTATTTTTCTGAATATACACGGAAGAGACAAATTAAGAGTCAAATCAATTATTTCCCGCCGACTCAAACATACTAAATTTTGTACTACTATGCAATACTTCAATTATTATTATCCGGCTATTACGTAACCTGTTTCATGCCATTATCAGTACTCAACCAGAGGTGAAGCTAGTAGTGACAATCTCATGCAGTAATTTCGATTGTACCTCAGTTGACCTACTTTAATTGTGTAATAAAACCCACCGCAAAGTATTTACATTGCTGAAGACGTTACTTGTTTAGGTATATTTCATATTTATAAAATGTTTCACATTAAGGAATGCCTATCACCACCTAAAATCTAGATCCACTTAGATCTATTCCCGATTTTTCATGCTCATATCTTATCGTAGCAGGCTGTACACAGTCTGTCAATCAGTTATATTAAGTATAAAGTAATTTTGCAAGAAAAAAAATCATCCCTACCGGTACCCTTGTTCCATTTATAAAACACAGGAATTAAATTTACATGCACATAAAAATCAGGGACTGAAAAACCGCAAAAGACCGGTAACCTAAAATAAAGGTATCAATTGAAAAAGTATCCAACAGTATCGGTACCCGAATAAATCAAATTTAATGGGTACCCTTTTAAACGGTACCGCTATGGTGAAAAAACCGCAAAAGACCGGTACCCTAAAATAAAGGTACCAATTGAAAAGATATCCAACAGTAACGGTACCCGTAGGTTGACCGTTTCAAGTAAAGGTACCTGACCGAATAATGAGCCGTACAATTACGGTGACCGATTAAACGGCCTCAATGATTTCGGTCCAAGTATCGGATACCGAATAAAGTGATGGTTACATTTCTTACATTTTTCGTAACTTTTGACCCGCTCGCGTAACATGTGTTGTGAGGGGGGGGGGCAGGAGGGGAGGTGTAGGAGTGAGAGTAGGAGAGGGGGAGGAGGGAGAGTAGGAGGGCGGAGCATGAGGGGGGGCAAGGGCGGGGGCGGCAGAGGGGGGGGGGGGTCGCCACTTGAGAACCTTTCCGCCACAACGGCCATCGGTTCGACGTGCAATGTGCCCACTGCCACTTAAGTTTAACGATGCGGAGGGCAGCCGAAAGACGTCCACTGCTGGACATAGGCCTCCCCCAAAGAGTGCCACAATAACGTGTGCCCACTGCCACTTAAGCCTAGCGATGCGGAGAGCTATATCATCATATCAGCCGAAAGACGTCCACTGCTGGACATTGGCCTCCCCCAAAGAGTGCCAGAATGACCAGTTTGATATTTTGCCCCGAGATACATAATTTAGTCATCATCATATCAGCCGAAAGACGTCCCCTGCTGGACATAGGCCTCCCCCAAAGAGTGCCACAATGACCAGTCTGATATTTTGCACCGAGATACATAATTTAGTCATCATCATCATATCATCATATCAGCCGAAAGGCGTCCACTGCTGGACATAGGCCTCCCCCAAAGAGTGCCACAATGACCAGTCTGATATTTTGCACCGAGATACATAATTTAGTCATCATCATATCAGCCGAAAGACGTCCACTGCTGGACATAGGCCTCCCCCAAAGAGTGCCACAATGACCAGTCTGATATTTTGCACCGAGATACATAATTTAGTCATCATCATATCAGCCGAAAGACGTCCACTGCTGGACATAGGCCTCCCCCAAAGAGTGCCACAATGACCAGTCTGATATTTTGCACCGAGATACATAATTTAGTCATCATCATCATATCATCATATCAGCCGAAAGACGTCCACTGCTGGACATAGGCCTCCCCCAAAGAGTGCCACAATGACCAGTCTGATATGTTGCACCGAGATACATAATTTAGTCATCATCACCATATCAGCCGAAAGACGTCCACTGCTGGACATAGGCCTCCCCCAAAGAGTGCCACAATGACGAGTCTGATATTTTGCACCGAGATACATAATTTAGTCATCATCATCATATCATCATATCAGCCGAAAGACGTCCACTGCTGGACATAGGCCTCCCCCAAAGAGTGCCAGAATGACCAGTCTGATACTTTGCACCGAGATACGTAATTTAGTCATCATCATCATATCAGCCGGAAGGCGTCCACTGCTGGACATAGGCCTCCCCCAAAGAGTGCCACAATGACGAGTCTGATATTTTGCACCGAGATACATAATTTAGTCATCATCATCATATCATCATATCAGCCGAAAGACGTCCCCTGCTGGACATAGGCCTCCCCCAAAGAGTGCCACAATGACGAGTCTGATATTTTGCACCGAGATACATAATTTAGTCATCATCATCATATCATCATATCAGCCGAAAGACGTCCACTGCTGGACATAGGCCTCCCCCAAAGAGTGCCACAATGACCAGTCTGATATTTTGCCCCGGGATACATAATTTAGTCATCATCATATCAGCCGAAAGACGTCCCCTGCTGGACATAGGCCTCCCCCAAAGAGTGCCACAATGACCAGTCTGATATTTTGCCCCGGGATAAATAATTTAGTCATCATCATATCAGCCGAAAGACGTCCCCTGCTGGACATAGGCCTCCCCCAAAGAGTGCCACAATGACGAGTCTGATATTTTGCACCGAGATACATAATTTAGTCATCATCATCATATCATCATATCAGCCGAAAGACGTCCACTGCTGGACATAGGCCTCCCCCAAAGAGTGCCAGAATGACCAGTCTGATACTTTGCACCGAGATACGTAATTTAGTCATCATCATCATATCAGCCGGAAGGCGTCCACTGCTGGACATAGGCCTCCCCCAAAGAGTGCCACAATGACGAGTCTGATATTTTGCACCGAGATACATAATTTAGTCATCATCATCATATCATCATATCAGCCGAAAGACGTCCCCTGCTGGACATAGGCCTCCCCCAAAGAGTGCCACAATGACGAGTCTGATATTTTGCACCGAGATACATAATTTAGTCATCATCATCATATCATCATATCAGCCGAAAGACGTCCACTGCTGGACATAGGCCTCCCCCAAAGAGTGCCACAATGACCAGTCTGATATTTTGCACCGAGATACATAATTTAGTCATCATCATCATATCAGCCGAAAGACGTCCACTGCTGGACATAGGCCTCCCCCAAATAGTGCCAGAATGACCAGTCTGATATTTTGCCCCGGGATACATAATTTAGTCATCATCATATCAGCCGAAAGACGTCCCCTGCTGGACATAGGCCTCCCCCAAAGAGTGCCACAATGACCAGTCTGATATTTTGCACCGAGATACATAATTTAGTCATCATCACCATATCAGCCGAAAGACGTCCACTGCTGGACATAGGCCTCCCCCAAAGAGTGCCACAATGACCAGTCTGATATTTTGCACCGAGATACATAATTTAGTCATCATCATCATATCATCATATCAGCCGAAAGACGTCCACTGCTGGACATAGGCCTCCCCCAAATAGTGCCAGAATGACCAGTCTGATATTTTGCCCCGGGATACATAATTTAGTCATCATCATATCAGCCGAAAGACGTCCCCTGCTGGACATTGGCCTCCCCCAAAGAGTGCCACAATGACCAGTCTGATATTTTGCCCCGGGATAAATAATTTAGTCATCATCATATCAGCCGAAAGACGTCCCCTGCTGGACATAGGCCTCCCCCAAAGAGTGCCACAATGACGAGTCTGATATTTTGCACCGAGATACATAATTTAGTCATCATCATCATATCATCATATCAGCCGAAAGACGTCCACTGCTGGACATAGGCCTCCCCCAAAGAGTGCCAGAATGACCAGTCTGATACTTTGCACCGAGATACGTAATTTAGTCATCATCATCATATCAGCCGGAAGGCGTCCACTGCTGGACATAGGCCTCCCCCAAAGAGTGCCACAATGACGAGTCTGATATTTTGCACCGAGATACATAATTTAGTCATCATCATCATATCATCATATCAGCCGAAAGACGTCCCCTGCTGGACATAGGCCTCCCCCAAAGAGTGCCACAATGACGAGTCTGATATTTTGCACCGAGATACATAATTTAGTCATCATCATCATATCATCATATCAGCCGAAAGACGTCCACTGCTGGACATAGGCCTCCCCCAAAGAGTGCCACAATGACCAGTCTGATATTTTGCACCGAGATACATAATTTAGTCATCATCATCATATCAGCCGAAAGACGTCCACTGCTGGACATAGGCCTCCCCCAAATAGTGCCAGAATGACCAGTCTGATATTTTGCCCCGGGATACATAATTTAGTCATCATCATATCAGCCGAAAGACGTCCCCTGCTGGACATTGGCCTCCCCCAAAGAGTGCCACAATGACCAGTCTGATATTTTGCCCCGGGATAAATAATTTAGTCATCATCATATCAGCCGAAAGACGTCCCCTGCTGGACATAGGCCTCCCCCAAAGAGTGCCACAATGACCAGTCTGATATTTTGCCCCGGGATAAATAATTTAGTCATCATCATATCAGCCGAAAGACGTCCCCTGCTGGACATAGGCCTCCCCCAAAGAGTGCCACAATGACGAGTCTGATATTTTGCACCGAGATACATAATTTAGTCATTATCATCATATCATCATATCAGCCGAAAGACGTCCACTGCTGGACATAGGCCTCCCCCAAAGAGTGCCACAATGACCAGTCTGATATTTTGCACCGAGATACATAATTTAGTCATCATCATCATATCATCATATCAGCCGAAAGACGTCCACTGCTGGACATAGGCCTCCCCCAAAGAGTGCCACAATGACCGGTCCTGCGCCACCCGCATCCAGCGGACTCCCGCGACCTTTACCAGGTCATCAGTCCACCTTGTGGGGGCCTACCCACGCTGCGCCTTCCGGTACGTGGTCGCCACATGGGAACCTTTCCGCCACAACGGCTATCGGTTCGACGTGCAATGTGCCCACTGCCACTTAAGTTTAACGATGCGGAGGGCAGCCGAAAGACGTCCACTGCTGGACATAGGCCTCCCCCAAAGAGTGCCACAGTAACCGGTCCTGCGCCACCCGCATCCAGCGAACTCCCGCGACCTTTACCAGGTCATCAGTCCACCTTGTGGGGGGCCTACCCACGCTGCGCCTTCCGGTACGTGGTCGCCACTCGAGAACCTTTCCGCCACAACGGCCATCGGTTCTACGTGCAATGTGCCTACTGCCATTTAAGCCTAGCGATGCGGAGGGCTATATCATCATATCAGCCGAAAGACGACCACTGCCGGACATAGGCCTCCCCCAAAGAGTGCCACAATGACCGGTCCTGCGCCACGCGCATCCAGCGGACTCCCGCGACCTTTACCAGGGCATCGGTCCACCTTATGGGGGGCCTACCCACGCTGCGCCTTCCGGTACGTGGTACTCGAGAACCTTTCCGCCACAACGGCCCTCGGTTCTACGTGCAATGTGCCCACTGCCACTTAAGCTTAGCGATTCGGAGGGCTATATCGGTTACCTTGGTTCTGGTGCGGATAGCCTCATTTCTGATGCGAGCGCGCAGAGAAATTCCCAACATAGCCCTCTCTTTTGCCCTTTGGGTGACTTTGAGCCTTCTTATGAGGCCCATAGTAAGCGACCACGTTTCCGTGCCATACGTAATTTAGTAATCTTTCACGGCATATAAAAAAAAATTGCTTTGTTTCCAAATGCGTCCATATATTGTGTATTCAATGAAACACCTGAATTTATTTATACAATTGAACAGGGGCTGGGATAATCAACGCCACAGTGAAAAAGTGCTATACCTAAGTCTCAACATTGTATTTAAGGCGAGTTGCTTCGGGGTTCTTCTAGGATATGTGATTTTGTAAACGGTTTTATTTTGAAAACCTACATATTAAAAATTAAAAAAAAATGTATTATTATATTTAAGACCTTTATCTAGTTCCGTCGGTTGTCCGTTACATAATTGGATAAACTTTGATCGATAGAAAAAAATGCCAAACATACCTCTATTCTCATCTTAAAACTGACATTATTCCAATCTTACGTAACTTGATGAATAGAAAATTACACCAAAATAAGCGTCTATGATGATGTGAGTGATGTCGGTCATAATATTTTTAATTTATTAAGACATGTCTTTTTTCACCCAAAATCAACGAAATTATGGCACAATTCACTCCCGGTCCGTTCCCGCTGCACCGCGGCAGTCCCGAGCGGAACGCATTGGAGGTCGGACGTACGCGCATTTTCGCAGCACAGCATTTGTTAAAAATGGGTAACAAAAAAATTAAAAAGAAGATATCGTCACTGGGGCTTCGGAAACTGAATAAGCAGAAAAGGTTAGTACATAAAAAAAACGAATTCCCGTATTAAATACATCAACCACACACACGCGCGCGCAGATTACACCGCGTACACTTCCACAGTTACACAGTATAGAGAAAAACAGTACGAGAACTACTAAACATATTTTATACTATAATAATTATGTGATTAGCATTACGAAATATTAAAAAAAAAACCCTTGACACGACACTCACTAGTTTCCACTGAAAAATAATAATTACGAACAGTATACAGGGTGGAAATAGATTTTGGGTCAGTGAGGGCAGCTACCAGATCCCGTGTTGCTACCTGAAAATGGTCTTAGGAGAGCTTCCTTCGATTTCAAATTAATGAAGATTGGCGTTTATAGATTTTGGAAAAAACATACAGGTTGCGAGAAAATGGTCATTTTGACAAACTTTTTTTTTGATGCCAATCGATCCCATTCCAGTCCAGGATCAAAAGCTTGTATGGGACCAAAAAGAAATTTCCGGCTAGAAAAGCCATAAATCGTGAAAAACTTTCCCCATACAATTTGTATGAAAATGATAAAAGTTTTTTTTTACATGTATTTTTTTAATATAAATCTATTCCATTTCTATCCAGTATCAATAGTTTCCTAGGGGTTAACTTTCGGTGATGTACAAAAAAGCCAGAAATTAAAGAAAACTGTTTTCATACATTTACTATGAAGAAATAGTGAACCTTTTTAATTTTTTTCTGTCACGCTTATCAGTTCTGTTACATCGAAGGATCATAGAGTCTGGCTAGCGAGTCGTGTCCACAGCATTTTTACCAAATTCTTTATATGGCAACAATTTTACCTATCAAATAAACTGTCAGTCATAAGTATACCTATTAATCCGCCATACATTCGTGTTACATGCGTATTTTTATAATTTACCGCCATTTTCCAGGGACACGACTCGCTTGCCAGACTCTAATACGTTATGAAAATCACAGTAATAATTGCAATCACTCACTCACTCCGTTCACTTTTTCTTCATAGAATATGTATGTATACTGGATAGAGTGTAATCGATTGACATAAAAAAAATACAAGTAAAAAAAAACTTGTTTCATTTTCATACAAATTATATGGGGAAAGTTTTTCTCGATTTATGGCTTTTCTAGCCGGAAATTTCTTTTTGGTCCCATACAAGCTTTTAATCCTGGACAGGAAAGGGATCGATTGGCATAAAAAAAAGATTTATGATTAAAATTCGTCTATGTGATTGATTTTAAAATGATTGTTAAATAATTAGTGTTTTTCTACTTTGTGTTTTCTTTTATAGGTTTCTGCACCCGTGGGTGCCAAACGGAACCATATTACTAAGTCTATACCAATCAATTCAATTCCATCTGTTTCTTCATCGGACCTTTAACTGAGTTTTCCCTAAACCCGCAAAAAATCTTAAAATATGCACCGTTATAGTGGACAAGTGAAATAGTAAAATAAACAATACAGGGTTTTTTCTGTAGTCCGAAACCCGTACATAGTTCACATCCTTCACAGATAGCAAACTTGACCCTTGCACGGTCCAGTTAATATACGGCGATCGTAAGATCACTTTACTGTGACCCGTCTTGTCTGTGCAATGGCTGCCGCGCGTTCACGTGCTCGACGAGCAGGTCGGGGCGCGCGGGCGGCGCTTCACGGATTGCCGCGCACCTCACCCCCTCAGATTGCTTAGCGCGTCGAATCATATCGCCTTAATTAAGTTTTATATATATAATATAGTTTTATAATTGGATCATTTTATATCAGTTCATTTAAGTCTAGTCATTTTGCGGTCCGCTAGTTATAGCGAAATGGAAATAATTTATAATTGCTGTTTTTTTCTGCGTAACAGATTAATTATAATTCTAGTAATAACGACAGTACTAAATCCGAAAAAAAAACAGTGATTCAGATGTTTTAATAAATAATTGAAAATTTGTAAATTTCTAAAAATCGGTAAAAAAAATGTATATATTTTATTTTTCTTTTTTTTGATAAAATATTATTTACTTCATCATAACTTTGATAATAGAGGAAAATCCCCATATATGGACTACCATATACATTTCGATAAATAAAACACAAGATTTAAAGGTTTTAAGATATGTAATAAAAAATAATCAGTCAAAAACTTATCTGGCTATTCTCTAGCCATAATAAAAATGGCATAAAGTAACATTTTTTTAACAAAAATATAGTTTTTCAAAAAAGCGCAAAATCAACACAAACAAAAAGTGGAACATTTTATAGACCACCATGTTTTTAATATGGACTAGGGGTGCATAATATGGACCCTAGTCATTTAGGAACAAAAATTATCACATTTTTTCTGCATATAATTATTTATAAATTGGTAATCAGCCTTTATGTAGAATGAATACTATCAGAAACCTCTCCGCCATCTAATTCCTACTTATGACAGTATTCGCATAAAAATGAAACGCCATCTACTCCAGCACATTCCTCGTGTGCCCAACGCTGACAAGATGGACACTGTATCCATTGTTCTGGCTTCTGGCTGTTCTTGGCTGGAAGTGTGGCTTTTTTTCCCAATTTAATATGTCACGTCTTCTATTCCCATATCTGCATTTTTTTTACTTAATCTTATTAGAGTTGTTTTTGGTACACTAAAAGTTTTTGATGCTTTCAAAAATCCCATTTTCTTTTCCCGTATAGCTAATATAGCCATAGCCATGGAGTGTTTATCCCATGTTTGCCTTTTTTTGGGCGCCATATCCTTAAACAAACAAAATATTACCGTTAACGAGTGGAATAAGCAAGGAGTCCATATTACGAACAGGTTCATTATATGGGCTACTAGTCCATATTTGAAACCACCCTCTTGGTCCATAATGTAAACAGGTGTCATTTGTCGTTCAACATTTTTCAAAAAAATACTGGTAAAACATGTCGTCACACGCTACAGCAAGAAGAATTATTTACAAAATCACGTTTCTGGGACACGAGGGCACAGGAATAAGCGGTCTTCATGAAAAAAGTAATAGCCTTACGAAACTCACCAAAATTTTCCATAAATTTTGCCAAAAAGCTTTGATCGTCGATAACTGACACGTGCGTTCACTGAGCGGCGCGGCGAATCACTGGCGGTGAGCCGCGCCTCAAGGGCGTCGAATGCGGCCGGCGTCACTCCGTTAACAACGCCATCTAGCGAGATATTCGTGTGGTCCGTATTGTGTACCCGGTCCATATACGGGGATTTTTCATTTACCATATTTCCGTGTCCAAAAATAATAATTGGCTGTAGGTTCCTACATTCTTTGATGAATGTAGTGGACACAAACATTAGAAACCAATCGCACACTAAACAACAACGGAGGGTGGATTTCAGTGGTTAAATGCTGTTTAACAATTAAAAAAAAATGCCAATTCATGAGTTAGTTTTGGGATTTTCATTATAAGCACTCTTTCATTGAATAGTGTACGAATCACCTTATAAAATACGTTGCAAGTAATGTTTCTACAAACACCTGTTAAAGTAGCTTTAAAAATGCCGCGCGCGACGCGAGCCGCACAGGTAACGTGATTGGCCGGTTACACGCAGGGGGGCAAACCGCCGGCCTCCCGCTCGCCGCGTAGGTACTATACTAGGTAGGTACCGCTCGAATCGCAGCGATTCGCGACACGATCTAACGCGTCTAAGTTCTATTTTTAGTTGTTGATACTAACTAGTTAAATTTTAATATACTTGTCGTGAAACGAATTATGAAAATATTTAGCAATGAGTAACACTGACAAGTGTGGGATGAAGACCTATGCAATTTAACTTTGAACTTTGACGTAGGTAATGGAAGTTGGAAAATGGGAATTCAAAGATTGTTAACACATGTGTATTATTGTATATACCTACCTAAGTATTGTGTATTGTGAATAGAGATCCACGCCGCAGCCAAAAAACCTGGCGGCGGCGCGCTGGGTTTTGAATCCGGCGCGGCGCGGCGTCGCCGGCGTGAGGACATTTTTACGAGGAATAATTAAACAAAATACACTGCTTGCAGTTGCAAAACTTGCTTAGTTTACGTTAACTTATTTTTCGGTTCCGATTTATTTATTTAATCTTTATTGCACTAAAGAACAACTTATCGCACAAAAGGCGGACTTAATGCCGTAAGCATTATCTACCAGTCAATCATTGCGCAAAGTAGACAGATTGTGGGCGTGTTGTAATTGTAATAGAGCAAAATCCGTTAAAATAGTAAAGTAGAGAGGTTTATACCCTTATTATTTTATTTTATTTTTGTTACCCTTCACCTTTATTTGATTTTTATTGCCAATAGCCCAATATTATACATGTTAGCTAATATACAGGGTGAAAAAATCTATGGACCTTGAAGGGAAAGCCTTAAGACAGGTCATGCTGTCGCTCTCATTTTCATGAAATAGGTAAACATTAAATACTACACACTATTAGGCTACATGCGATCACGGTTAGTTTTTTCTTTGTATTTGTTAACTGTACCAAACGATTTTGCACGTTTGCACTCTATCAGAGACACCTATCTTTGTGAAATTATAAGTATATTTCCCTCTGTGTAAACTGAGCTAATCTAAATCAGTGGTGCAGTTTTTAGACAGGGTAGGCAGAAAATTTGAAAGAGCTATTATTTATTCTCATACCAAAACTTTCCTTTTGTCAGTTTGACCTTGCTTTTATAACACAACGAAAGAAACATTCAACATGGCTACATTCTATATTCTGCTTATATTGAAAGAAAGAAAGAAAACATTTATTCGTGGACAAAACAATAGGTATAAAAAACAAAACACAGTAACTTAAAAGTAGCAGGGTCCACGAAAAGGCCCCGACTGCCCGACTCAGCATGGTGCTAACCTAGAAGGCCAGCGCTAGTCTTCCGTCGGAACCTTTACATGAGTTACCTCCTGGAAGGCAACACAAAACAAATACCTATGCTAAACATATTTTAAGGAATACCTACCTATTGGAATCTATAGCGTTTTTTTATCCTATTTTTGTATTCCATCCATACCACTGTCTGCCATACCGATTAGGGAATGCAGAACCGATACTGTTTCAAAGAACCGGGATTTTCGGGACTGGCCGAAATCAGAACCTGGATTTCCCGGTTTTTTCGGGACTTTCGGGACAAACCTTCAATATTCATCGATACTACAAGAATTAAAATTAAAACCACATATACCAATACATTTTACACAGTGATCAATACACAGCTTTACTCATCTTTTAATCATCACCATTCTTCATCGACACTCCACAACTATAGATCACTACTATACTATCACTTGTTTTAACAAACAATAGGGCAGGTAAAAACAATATCTGGCGTACGAGATGAAATTGGTATATTCTACCGTTTCTATATATGAGGCATGAGAGGGAACAGGCAGTAGTCTCCACGCTGGCCCAGTGCGGGTTGGGGACTTCACACACACATTTGAATGCAGGTTTCCTCACGATGTTTTTCCTTCACCGAAAAGCTAACGGTAAATATCAAATGACACTCCGTACATAGTTCCGAAAAACTCATTGGTACGAGCCGGGATTCAGCCGCCGCGCGTTTGAACCGCTAGGCTACCGTAGCTGGTCCCGAACTATTTATATTTAAATAATAAAATATATAATTTCTCACATTTTAACAGTCAGTCTTATCTTAATTCGTTTTTGGTATAAAATCAACATTGCTCAGTCCAATAAATCTAATAATGCATATAACACTACCAGTCGGTCTTGAGTCATTTCATTTAGTCTTCTAAATCAACGTGATTTCAATAGGTAACAATCAGTCTGATGATGATGATGACTAAATTACGTATCTCGGTGCAAAGTATCAGACTTGGCATTGTGGCACTCTTTGGGGGAGGCCTATGTCCAGCAGTGGACGTCTTTCGGCTGATATGATGATGATGACTAAATTACGTATCTCGGTGCAAAGTATCAGACTTGGCATTGTGGCACTCTTTGGGGGAGGCCTATGTCCAGCAGTGGACGTCTTTCGGCTGATATGATGATGATGACTAAATTATGTATCTCGGTGCAAAATATCAGACTGATCATTGTGGCACTCTTTGGGGGAGGCCTATGTCCAGCAGTGGACGTCTTTCGGCTGATATGATGATGATGACTAAATTATGTATCTCGGTGCAAAATATCAGACTGGTCATTGTGGCACTCTTTGGGGGAGGGCTATGTCCAGCAGGGGACGTCTTTCGGCTGATATGATGATATGATGATGATGACTAAATTACGTATCTCGGTGCAAAGTATCAGACTGGTCATTCTGGCACTCTTTGGGGGAGGCCTATGTCCAGCAGTGGACGTCTTTCGGCTGATATGATGATGATGACTAAATTACGTATCTCGGTGCAAAGTATCAGACTTGGCATTGTGGCACTCTTTGGGGGAGGCCTATGTCCAGCAGTGGACGTCTTTCGGCTGATATGATGATGATGACTAAATTATGTATCTCGGTGCAAAATATCAGACTGATCATTGTGGCACTCTTTGGGGGAGGCCTATGTCCAGCAGTGGACGTCTTTCGGCTGATATGATGATGATGACTAAATTATGTATCTCGGTGCAAAATATCAGACTGGTCATTGTGGCACTCTTTGGGGGAGGGCTATGTCCAGCAGGGGACGTCTTTCGGCTGATATGATGATATGATGATGATGACTAAATTATGTAGCACCGAGAGGTGCAAAATATCAGACTGGTCATTCTGGCAATCTTTGGGGGAAGCCTATGTCCAGCAGGGGACGTCTTTCGGCTGATATTATGATGACTAAATTATGTATCCCGGGGCAAAATATCAGACTGGTCATTCTGGCACTCTTTGGGGGAGGCCTATGTCCAGCAGTGCACGTCTTTCGGCTGGTATGATGATGATGACTAAATTACGTATCTCGGTGCAAAGTATCAGACTGGTCATTCTGGCACTCTTTGGGGGAGGCCTATGTCCAGCAGTGCACGTCTTTCGGCTGGTATGATGATGATGACCAAATTATGTATCTCGGTGCAAAATATCAGACTGGTCATTGTGGCACTCTTTGGGGGAGGCCTATGTCCAGCAGGGGACGTCTTTCGGCTGATATGATGATGACTTAATTATGTATCCCGGGGCAAAATATCAGACTGGTCATTGTGGCACTCTTTGGGGGAGGCCTATGTCCAGCAGTGGACGTCTTTCGGCTGATATGATGATGATGACTAAATTATGTATCTCGGTGCAAAGTATCAGACTGGTCATTCTGGCACTCTTTGGGGGAGGCCTATGTCCAGCAGTGGACGTCTTTCGGCTGATATGATGATGATGACTAAATTACGTATCTCGGTGCAAAGTATCAGACTTGGCATTGTGGCACTCTTTGGGGGAGGCCTATGTCCAGCAGTGGACGTCTTTCGGCTGATATGATGATGATGACTAAATTATGTATCTCGGTGCAAAATATCAGACTGATCATTGTGGCACTCTTTGGGGGAGGCCTATGTCCAGCAGTGGACGTCTTTCGGCTGATATGATGATGATGACTAAATTATGTATCTCGGTGCAAAATATCAGACTGGTCATTGTGGCACTCTTTGGGGGAGGGCTATGTCCAGCAGGGGACGTCTTTCGGCTGATATGATGATATGATGATGATGACTAAATTATGTAGCACCGAGAGGTGCAAAATATCAGACTGGTCATTCTGGCAATCTTTGGGGGAAGCCTATGTCCAGCAGGGGACGTCTTTCGGCTGATATTATGATGACTAAATTATGTATCCCGGGGCAAAATATCAGACTGGTCATTCTGGCACTCTTTGGGGGAGGCCTATGTCCAGCAGTGCACGTCTTTCGGCTGGTATGATGATGATGACTAAATTACGTATCTCGGTGCAAAGTATCAGACTGGTCATTCTGGCACTCTTTGGGGGAGGCCTATGTCCAGCAGTGCACGTCTTTCGGCTGGTATGATGATGATGACCAAATTATGTATCTCGGTGCAAAATATCAGACTGGTCATTGTGGCACTCTTTGGGGGAGGCCTATGTCCAGCAGGGGACGTCTTTCGGCTGATATGATGATGACTTAATTATGTATCCCGGGGCAAAATATCAGACTGGTCATTGTGGCACTCTTTGGGGGAGGCCTATGTCCAGCAGTGGACGTCTTTCGGCTGATATGATGATGATGACTAAATTATGTATCTCGGTGCAAAGTATCAGACTGGTCATTCTGGCACTCTTTGGGGGAGGCCTATGTCCAGCAGTGGACGTCTTTCGGCTGATATGATGATGATGACTAAATTACGTATCTCGGTGCAAAGTATCAGACTTGGCATTGTGGCACTCTTTGGGGGAGGCCTATGTCCAGCAGTGGACGTCTTTCGGCTGATATGATGATGATGACTAAATTATGTATCTCGGTGCAAAATATCAGACTGATCATTGTGGCACTCTTTGGGGGAGGCCTATGTCCAGCAGTGGACGTCTTTCGGCTGATATGATGATGATGACTAAATTATGTATCTCGGTGCAAAATATCAGACTGGTCATTGTGGCACTCTTTGGGGGAGGGCTATGTCCAGCAGGGGACGTCTTTCGGCTGATATGATGATATGATGATGATGACTAAATTATGTAGCACCGAGAGGTGCAAAATATCAGACTGGTCATTCTGGCAATCTTTGGGGGAAGCCTATGTCCAGCAGGGGACGTCTTTCGGCTGATATTATGATGACTAAATTATGTATCCCGGGGCAAAATATCAGACTGGTCATTCTGGCACTCTTTGGGGGAGGCCTATGTCCAGCAGTGCACGTCTTTCGGCTGGTATGATGATGATGACTAAATTACGTATCTCGGTGCAAAGTATCAGACTGGTCATTCTGGCACTCTTTGGGGGAGGCCTATGTCCAGCAGTGCACGTCTTTCGGCTGGTATGATGATGATGACCAAATTATGTATCTCGGTGCAAAATATCAGACTGGTCATTGTGGCACTCTTTGGGGGAGGCCTATGTCCAGCAGGGGACGTCTTTCGGCTGATATGATGATGACTTAATTATGTATCCCGGGGCAAAATATCAGACTGGTCATTGTGGCACTCTTTGGGGGAGGCCTATGTCCAGCAGTGGACGTCTTTCGGCTGATATGATGATGATGACTAAATTATGTATCTCGGTGCAAAATATCAGACTGGTCATTGTGGCACTCTTTGGGGGAGGCCTATGTCCAGCAGTGGACGTCTTTCGGCTGATATGATGATGATGACTTAATTATGTATCTCGGTGCAAAATATCAGACTGGTCATTGTGGCACTCTTTGGGGGAGGCCTATGTCCAACAGTGGACGTATTTCGGCTGATATGATGATGATGACTAAATTATGTATCTCGGTGCAAAATATCAGACTGGTCATTGTGGCACTCTTTGGGGGAGGCCTATGCCCAGCAGTGGACGTCTTTTGGCTGATATGATGATATGATGATGATGACTAAATTATGTATCTCGGTGCAACATATCAGACTGGTCATTGTGGCACTCTTTGGGGGAGGCCTATGTCCAGCAGTGGACGTCTTTCGGCTGATATGATGACGATGACTAAATTATGTATCTCGGTGCAAAATATCAGACTGGTCATTGTGGCACTCTTTGGGGGAGGCCTATGTCCAGCAGTGGCCGTCTTTCGGCTGATATGATGATATGATGATGATGACTAAATTATGTATCTCGGTGCAACATATCAGACTGGTCATTGTGGCACTCTTTGGGGGAGGCCTATGTCCAGCAGTGGACGTCTTTCGGCTGATATGATGATAATGATGATGATGACTAAATTATGTATCTCAGTGCAAAATACCAGACTCTTAACTTTAAAAACGTCGGAGCCAGGATGCTTGAAAATTTTGGTGTTTCATTGATGGAGAAGTTACCCCACTTGTATTTACTACTTTACTTTAACGGTCGGATACCTTTAAAAGACCCGGTGAAACCGTTTTTAAAGGTACTTTTATTTAACGCTACTGTTTGTACGGAAGCTTGTTTGGAAGTATTGATAGCGGTACCGGAATGCAACTTTAACGGTCGGGTATCTTTAAAAGACCCGGTGAAAACCGTTTCTAAAGGTACTTTTATTTATCGGTACCGTTTGGACGGAAGCTTGTTTGGGTACCTAAAGTATTGATGACCGGTACCGAAATGCTACTTTAACGGTCGGGTACCCTAAAAAAGACCCGGTCATGACCGTTTCAAAAGGTACCTTTTCAGTCCCTGATAAAAATACAAAAAGATAGGTTCACCGAGAATTGAGCTCAGGTCCACGACTTGGAAAGCCAATGTTCTTCAACCGTGCCACCATACAACTATGAGCAACGACCAAAATTATGTTCTACATTTGTTTAAAAATGTCAAATGTATGCCTACTTATTGCATGGAAAATATATAGGTTTTAATGTTTCACCAGTGTTTAACTTTTATTTTCTTTGGCGCATACCAACAGGATGAAATATTTGTTATTTTAAATGAAATTTAATTTAATTTTAATTAACTATATGTTTTTAATGACAATATGGGCAGCGGCCCACAATGATAGTCTAGTTTTTTTTTTTTTTTTTTTTTTTTTTTTCACATTCCCTTACCATTTAAAATGTGATATTTCGTAAGATCAAACAAGTGCAAGCAACGATGAAAACCAAAATAAAACCATTATAATAATTTTCAAATTGACACAATAATTCATGATTTGAACGCTCACATATAAGTACATATATATATAATGGCAATTGACACCCAAATGCGTTCCGCTGACTTGAATGTTAGATAACCCGGTCACAAGTTAATATTGTCAATATTATAATCTAATTTGTCCCAATAATCACCCTTTTTAATATTTACAAACTAACGTTTAGGTGTCTTTCTTTACCAATAACAAGTATTTAAATTAAAACTCAATTGTCGGCCTTTTAAAGTTGTAGTAACAAAATTTCAAACGACTGATACTCCGGTTTAATTAATCAAACCCCATAGTGGTCAGTTGATTTGATACCGAATTTCCAAGTCGTTAGAATAATAAATGAAGAACGGATTTTGTGTATTTATTGGGTGTTTTATTTACTTACGCGACCCAAAATCTTGGTTTGTGTATTCGTAACATAGAATTAAGCGCCTCATTCAGTATAAATTCACAATTATGTGCATTTATCCTGACAAGTGACTGTATGTTGCTTGCTCCAACTCCCTTTAATAAGGCATTAGGAGCGTTTTCTAAACTTTCAAAGCTGTTGCATGGTTTAACCTAGAACCGACTTGCATTCTGAGTAATTTACAACGCTTACCCATAGTATAACATATTCACTTTTATTTGTTATAAAACACAGCTATTGAAACTACCACAAACACAAAATAACACTTCAACCGACCGGTCGCTTTTCTTCCACGAATTTATACAGAAAAACGGATGCACATTTCAAGTTTGACGCAACTACGATTTATCCGAAACGTTTCCCACTCCCATGTGACAACGCATTTATTAAGAATCTTCCATTCCATATTCCATAGGAACATAGTTCGTTTAGTTTATAAACAATAATCGGCAAGCACACACTTTGATCCAACGAATAAACTTTGCCCGTAATCGCACCCGCACTGGTCCTATGGTCATCACATGAATTAACGTTCCTGTATGATACTTTATTCGGAAAGCATTATATCAATTGGTTATTCACTCATTTTGTCCCGAAAACAGAAACTTATGTGAAAGTCAATTCAACTGACAATCCCTGTTTCATTCCTATTATGGCAGTTTGACGTAAAATTTCGTTCGGAAATTCATAATCCTTTTCTAACCGCAGTAATCATATTAAACTGAACCCTCAGCATTATTGATTCACAAATGCGGTCATTGATCATCTATTTGAAAAGATAGCTCTCGGCAATTTTTTTAGTTGTTGTTATAAACACAAGCGACAAATCTGTCGTAAGATTAAATTATAAAACTGCATCTTCCTGCCATCTATCGTCAAATAGAGTAAGTTTCCCATTATCTTATGGATTCAAAGTTATTGCCCATCTGTGACCGCTCCCGCCATCTATCGTTGAGTTGAGTATTTCTGAGCATACATTGCTGATATATTTAGTTTCCTCATATCTACTGATGAGTAGCGAAGATAACTAGTGACGTTAGTCTTCTGACATTCCCATTTGTCGTTAGATGGCGTCCATAAGGATATACGATCATATTTATTTATTTTTTGTAATAACAACTTCATGCTGTCCAAAGCTAATATTTATGTCTTTTATCAGTGATCATTTTAAATAGATACTCGATTTATGTTCTTAAGACCATTAGTAAATGGAACCCACTCATCGCTAATTGTATCTCATTTCTTACCCATGGCGCCATCTATCGTTGAATAGTGAAAATAATTAGTGACAGATGATCTCACAATGTAATCAATCTTGACAATATACGATTCTATCAAAGTTTTAGTTGCAATAAAATATTTCAAGAAAATATCATCTATGTACTCTGGGCTATGTTATTGTTAGTAGGTTAGTAACAACTTTGCAATAACACTTTAAACCCAAACGACGCGTCACTTTTACCCAACAGCCAACACTGAACATAGATGTCGTCATACGATGTCCCTCAACCACTCATTATTTATTAATGTTTTATGTAACTAACGAAAATTAAAAATTGTAATTGTTAAATAACGTAGAAATATAATTCTACAAAATTTAATTTACTGGAGTGGAGTTACGCGAATATGGTCTATGAAACGTTTTTCAGTTTAGCGTGGCTTCGCTTCATTGTCAACTGTCAGTTGTGCGTCTTCCCGTATCACCCGTATGAGTTGTTTTTGTAAACGATTTAATTCGTTTCATAGTTAATTTATACTCTCACTGACTCTAGCAAAGGCCCCAGATGATGCCACGTCTCTCTTATAATAATAATAATGGATCTAATGCAAAATCATCAAACCAGACGAATTATACAAAACAACACTCCAGCTCTCGCTACAAGAAGCCGCCACTTGTTAGATACACGGATGTTTTCTTCAAGGTATGTACCATCTCTGAATGTCCTTTCATTTCGCTTTGTCGTCAAATTTTCCATCTCGCCTAGACTTACTGTCTTTGTTCGAGGCTATGCAATAAGTATTTCAACGTTACAAAGTGTCATGGAACTCGGCAATATTTCGGCAAACAATAGCACATCAGTGTTATTTGTGATCATTTGAAGATGGCCGAACAGGATCTCGCTACCATCTAGCTTAGAGCCATATAGTACTTGACTACTCTTCGCGAAATAGTTAAACACAACCCGTTTCAATCTGTTCTTTAAAATAACTAACCGTCCCTTGCTGTGCCATTGTTATTTTCATAATTTCTTGTCATGACGTTTCTAGGAATACAGGAGTGTTCCCTCAATCGATGGTCTAACAATGCAACAAGTGATTTCAATCATGAATGCCATAGAAGGGGTCCGTTACAACATCAGCGATCCCAGTGAAACTGATATGTTCAAAACATAGGAATGATCTTAAATTGTAAGTATGTACATATAATTGACCTATAAATGTATATATCTCTCAAACCATTTTATAATTTCATCCCAATTTCAGCGTGAGTAATTTGTTATTAAAATATATTCCCATTTCACTCTTTTTACAAAATTATACCTCGTATAAACTGTCATAACTATATATGATTATATGAATATTTGCGTTATTCCCACTTAACATAACCCTTCTATCTAACTTTACAGCGGTTTGAAAACAAATGAAGGCTGCTACTCTTCACAACAAGTCTGGCTTGTTGGACCATTCATCCAACATTTCAATCTTCCTAGCGTGATGTAATATAAAAAGGTAATTATGTATTATTTCTTTATATCATTGGTGTATTTCAATAATTCTGTGCGCGCTTAGTAATATTATCAAAAACTGCATATGCTCGGCACTCTCTTCATAGTATTGACAAAATGTATGTGCTAACAAGGAAATTTGTAAATCCATGGCCATATGTTTACCAAACCAGGATATCACTGTTCTGTAAGCAAATCAAGGCTTGGAAAAAAAATATGTTTTTATTATTAAATATCAATAGTTACCACAAATTCCGCAATTTAAACCCAAATCAAGATATTTCCTCACGCCCCCGTACCATGTTATTTTCTTTAATATATACTTAATATTTAAGGAACATAATTAAAGCTTAGAATGACCCCAGTAGTACTGCTACAATTAAACACTCTCCCATATCATAACAATGTTTAAAGCGACACTGGAAAAAACCAATGTTTCCTGTGCTCTGTGAATAATTTTCGTGAAAGCTTATTCTATTATATGGAGAGTAATATTTATTTTTATATTTCCAGGGACGCCTACAAGCTGCCCTCCTAAAACTGCATGTGAAAACTGCCCTACTAGCGTGCTGAACCGGCATCTGAACAAACATTTCGAGTCGACCAGGCGGGCTCTCGGTTGCGAACGTGTTAAACCCTTATTATCAGAACATCCAATCTTATGAAACACTTCGAGCTGAAATCTGGGAAACCTCACTTGTTAAATCTGCATAGATAAATAAAGATTATTTCTTCCTTTTCTGCTTTTCGTGATCTTAGCATTTCCACATCATTTTGTATCGCGTTTGCGTGTAATAACGGTACTAATACCCTATAGTATATTTCTTGAATACCTATAAACCATAACGGGGCGTTCATTCGTACTTCTACTAAGTTACTAATACCCATTATATAGTTAATTTTATACTAACGACCCGCCCCGGCACTGCACGGACGCCATATTACACATACAAACCAGTGGAAAGCGACCCTGCCCTATATTATGTAGTGATATTTCAAATAAGCTTCCTTAATTGTATAAGATAATGGATATGTATGTTGATAAATGTAATGTATGTTGGTTGTATGCTGTTTTATATATAAAGTATGAACCAGAAAATTAATGTCTATGCTATGCACGTCGTGTGACTTTTGTATGATAATATGATGTACTGGGCCATGGACTTTCCATACCTCCTTGTAACCAGACGATATAGTACTTCGCACATACAAGCGTATTCATTTTTTTATTTCCTCCCTCGCTAGCTTTACTCAAAACAACGTGTCGTACGTTCAATGACGTCATAGATTCTATTAATTGCGACTTAGCTACCAACTTGACCCATAGGTGTATGTCGCAGCTTTGTAAGTATCAAACAATCTTCAAGAACCAACCAGAATAATAATTTAATCCGATTCGCGATTCAATATTTTCCTAGTGTGTTACCAAAAATGTCGCTACATCCGTATTAATTAAATAATTCTCTCACGTTAATTCATCAAACTAAATTCAATATAATCTATTGTATCTACGTATTATTTAAGTCCTGAGCTATAACCACGATCTTTGAAAGTCGAAACCCGGGTATTCCTGTCTCTATCGTTCATGATACTGAGTGACAGGGATGCATGTATTCGAGCCTCGACTCTTGGTAGCGCTGCTGCTGTTACTAAACAGTGTTCCCACAGTCGAGCAACCCGTACTACAAGCTATCCTTCCGCCCTATCAACTCGTCATGCCGGAAAGAGGAGAATATTTTGATTTCTATGTCTAATTACAACACATTGCTGCGACAAGTTGTCAGGCGTGTAAGAACGTTTTATGTCTGTGGCCCTTGCTTTTAAGGCCTTCTACACTTAGCGTTTTGGTATAGCAACAAATTGACGTGATTAATTGCCTTTATCTATGAAATCTCGAGCTAAGCTAATCGTTCTGTCTTTGTATTTTCGTATATATTATCTTTATACCAAAACCATAAAATAATGCCAGAGAAAGTTTTGCGTTGCATAAATTAAATAATTATTATAAGATAATATTTCCGCAGATCTTTTCTATGGAGACAACTATAAGAGTTTTAAAATGCAACAACACCTCGTGCTTGGTGGAAGCTAATAATGCAAACCCCAACAAACGCACACTCCGACATTCCTCGTACAGTATGGCTGCAGATTATCGGGCCGTACATCACCTAGGCCGATTATCATGGCTGTATATTAACCGGCACCTGTTTGGCTATAATCTGTGGATTTATTTTTTTTTTCTCTCTGCCTCCTCTAAGACTCCTCGTGTAACCTCGTGTTGTATTTTCCCGTGATTTGGCTATTAGCCTCCATTGATTTTTCTCCTAAATTCTTTAAGTTGAAAACACAGTGAACGGACGTCGTGAGTTATCTTTCGTGGCCTTTGGACGTACATGCATTACTAAGTATTTGTATGCGCCTGCGCCATTTCCTACACGGAATTATCTACAGTTGACGGCCTACAACTTGCAACTCTGGTAAGTAAAACTTTTACTCTTATCTACATTAATATAAAGATGAAAGATTCGATTGCCTGTTTGTCTGCATTGAATAGGCCCCGAAGCCACAGGACCGATTCGAAAACCCTTCCACCATTAGAAGCCCACTACTCCCGACGAACACAGGTCACTTTCCACCGCGGATATATAACAATAGGACAACGGGTAATTAGAATTATTCGTGCGTTACTAACCGTGCGAAAACGGGCCGGGCAGCCAGCTATGCATTCCCTACGTTTTTGTCATGGTATCTATTATAACTAAATTTTCGTTCTTGAACATACTCTTAAAGCTCAGAAAGTTCTTGCGAGGAAGTGAGGCTATACAAATTTCAAGGTTTTCCTAACTACTACGTACAATATAGTATACATAAACCCCTTTGAAACTTTATTACCTTACCCTTATGGACAACTAGTAAAAAATATTCTTATTAATGGTTTTCGTTTCAGGCACAAGAAGTACTAAGAAATAACCACCTAAGACTACCATTCCAAAACAAAGGATTGTTTGAGGCTGTTCTATCATTGAAAATTCTCAACAATTAGAATAAAATTAGTGCGCATACATCACTGCAGAGATGAGGTGACCTGAGCCTCCACTAGTTCACTGACATCTCAAGGTACACTTCAAAATGAATTTAATATACTAGTCACATCTAAGCTTTAAGGTGCTCCTAACCTATGAATAACTAGGTTTTTTTTCTACTAGTGATGAACATTCGCCCCTAATAAATAATAATTCATAAATATTGCCGGAGTCCCTACTAAATTCCTAATTATTTCAAAATGCAATTCCTTAGTTGTACTAAACACTGGTCCTTTCCCCTTGGCATATTAATAATAATAGCATATAAGTAAACCCTGCACAAGACCTAGGTTTTATATTACAAGCTTTTATCTACTTTCACCTGTCCGTCGTCTATCCGCAATCTTGCAAGTCAATTTTGATCCACCTCCTGGCCTCCGATTGAGCTGAAATTTTGCACGAATATGCAAATCGCGTGACAATGCAATATTATGATGGTGTGGAGCCGATCTGATGATGGAGCTAGAAGGTGGCCATAGGAACTCCGCAATAAAACCACATAACCCCATCGAGTCTGGGCTCGCCGGACTCGCCCCAACGAGCAGGTGATGATGGCATCCAGAAAAAGTGCAGTTGGCAACAAAAGCCTGCACCAAAATAAAAATTTTGACAGTAACTTGTTTATAAGACTTAATTTCTAATTTTATGAACTATATCACACTAAAACTATTATTTTTGTTTTTAGAAAACTTGTATACGCCCCCACACATCTATGATTTAAATTATTTGTACATTGACGCCCCCCAGAGTCAATGAATTTATATTTTTTTTATATATTAAGGTCCGCCTCAATTTATAATTTTACTGATATCATGTGATATATACAAATAATTATCATAATCACCCCCCGAAAGACCCCCACCGCCGGACACAGTCTCCCCCAATGAGTGCCACACCGAAACAGGCCTTAGTTGCCTGAAATAAATGTTTTATTATTTTATTATTATTATTACTGACCCAGTGCGGGTTGGGGACCTCACACACATCGTTGAATCTCCCCGCGGACGCATGCAGATCTCCTCGCGATACTTGTCCCCCACCAAAAATCCCACGCCGAACATCAAATGACCCGTACACATGCTCTGAAAATCTCACCGGCACAACCCCACGACCGCCGCTCGACAGCCGCACGCCTGAACCGCTAGATTGCGCCACCCCTTAATTTACTTTTTCTGATTTCCAGATTATATGTGTAGACCAAGTTGAAACAATCAACTACTGATCAATCAATAAAACGTGGAAGCTTCGCGATCTTGTGTTCTACTTATGCTTAAACGTGAGTATATTTGACTTAATTTTTTTTTTTCTTGAATCCTGATTATACTCCTTTGCGTTTTCAACCTCCGACGCAAAGAGAGGGTGCTATAAATTTAAAGTGTCTGTCGGTGCATCTGTCCATGGCACTGCAGCTCCCAAACAGATGAAGTGACCTTCGTTTAGCCTTTTTTTTTCTGTCTTAGTTAATTTTATCCCGAGTGTTCTTAGCCATGTTTCATGAAAATCGGTTCAGCCGTCCTTGAGATATTGTACCTTGAAATGAACAACTTTTCTAAGTTGTAATTCCATTCATATTTGTTCTACAGCTCTCTTTCTTTGTTCAAATGTCTATTTATTTTTATCTTCTTATTTTTATTGGCATACTTGATCACTACGAAGTCCTACCAATGCAATGTTTCCTGTTTCGCTTGTTACAAACTTTTATTTAGCCTGCACCGTTCGTAAGTATGTATGTAAGTACGTTGGGCATCAACACGCTATCCATCCGTTAGTCACCTTCCGTTATTCAACTGAGTCGAGATTCTTTTTTTTTTTGTTTTTGAAAGACATTGTCTGAATTGCAACTTGACACGAGGACATCATCCAGCCGCTCTGACGACGGAGACAAAGATTTGCCATGAGAATCCAGCATCCCGCCGACTCAAATCCCACCGAGATGGCAATACACAAGAACAGTACAGTAGGCAACAAAAGCCTGCACCGACTATGAATCCTTGGACGGAACTATTTTTCATATTGTTTATTCCCGGCTTGTCCAGGTTTTTCCGGTGGTGATTGGGCTTGTTGTTTTCCTCTCCGGTCGTGGTGAGGTGATTTTCCACTCTCGTCTTCGTGGTCCACCCTCTCGCGGTCTCTTTTACCAAAGTAATCGATCACAACTTTTCTATATATATATATATTTATATGTATATATTCAAAAAAAATTTTTTTTTTTTTTTTTAAAAACCCCTACCGAGCCGGGTAAAATAAGGATAGATTTGGTAATTCTCAAAATGGTTGTTACCTTTTCATTGTTTGCTAGAAATTATGACCGAGAATCGCAAATGAATTCTTATTCTGGATGGGGTCTGGCTTATTATTTATTTATATTCTTTTCTTTTTTTTTTTTTTTTTTTTTTTTCTTTCAAAAGAACCACACAGATGTTGCAACAAAACTATTCTTATCAACAATTTGTAATTCGACAATTGACCTTAGCCTATAACATCAGTTAACTTTTCATACTGGTTTCTACTAGCTTCTACTAGTTTTCCGAACCATCTAGATCCACATATTGCATTGCGGAAACATTTCCCTCCGGCCGCCTCCAATTTGAATATTGCGTTTTCTTTTCCCCAGCTTTTGATGGGCCTGCATTATTTTTGGTGTTGGTCCGAGGCTCTTGCTTGTTTACCTCGTCCATAGAACGTAAAAGCTCCGCTGCTTCTAGAATTGTTGATGGCTTTGAAGTGACAAAAGCTTGCTGAATATATCGCGGGTAGTGCCTCATAATGTCGGATATTAGTTGTTGTTCCGGCATAACGTAATTAAGCATCTTCGCTTGTCCCACTATTTGAATGAAGTAATTGTGCATGGAGGGTTCTTTAGTCTTTTCCCAAATGCCATGCACTATGTTTCTTCTTAATTCATTCTGTTCATAATCCCCCCAGTGAAACTTCAAAAAGTCGGTCCTAAAATCGGCGACGCTAGTCCAGCGATTTTTGTAGATTCTAGCCCAGTCCCTTGCAGTGCCCTCGAGGCATTCTATGATTGTTTCTAGCTCGTGTCCGGCTGCGTCCACTTTTCGTAGATATGCATCTAAATCTTCTAGAAATGTGACAGGATGCATGGCTACTTTCCCAAATTTGGGACGTTCATGGTTCACTTGTCTAATATTGTAAATAACATTTCGTTTTTCCTCTGGGGCTAAGCTTCGTTCTGCCGGTATTGCGGGCGCGCCCCCAGCTTCATCGGATTCCATAGGAATTACTGGATTTTCGTCCACGGTGGAACATATGGCAGTGTGCAACTCTTTCCTTAGTTGCCCTAAGCCTTCCGTCACTTTTCGCTCCGTCCGCTTCAGCATATAACGAAATAGCCCCTGTGCCGGTCTAGCCTTTTTAGCGATTATTTTTCGCAGCCGTCGTCTAGCCGGTCTTATAATAGCTTCTCTCGTTACCGGTGTTACATTCTCGCGTAATTTTACAGGGGTAGTCTGCACGGTCCTACGAGTCGCTTCTCGCAGTTTTGCAGTCATGGTTTTGTTTCTGACAGGTCTACTCATCCTTTTGGCGCCTAAAATCGAATTCATACTGTCATAAAGTCTAAAATACACCTACTGATTCCCATAGTACCATGTTTTATACATTATCGCCCCGCTGATTTTATGTTGTTATATCTTAAAGATTATACTCAAAACATGTGTCATATCCGTAATATAGTAATGATATTTATTTATTTCTATTTTCAGATGGAGTCCTAAACCTGACCTCGCGGTGTCCCTAGCTGATGGTTAAAAGAAAATAATGAAGAGTCCAACTCCTATCAAGCTCACCTCCAACTTCAGGGCAACAAACTGTAGCCCTCCTGGAGGACCTGGAGAGCTACTGAAAATCCGAGTCAACGCGCACCAAACTGTAACAGTTTCCCCTCTCAAACGTCGCACGCAAAACGAAAGGACCTAGAAAAACCTACGAAAGACCTAACACGCTGCAGAAACTCCTCGTCGAAGCTCGAGAACGCTGAATAATTTTAATAAACTCTAACGTAATGTAAAACCCTAGACTTTACTGTAATTCGCACTCTCTATTTTCCTACTTATTAAACCTTCTTTCGTTGTGTGCTTTCATTACAAATACCTGAAGATATGGCCAAATTTGTGATCGCTAGTGGTAGAACCCTGAAGTGTTGTGAACCGTAATAACCCTAGGTACTTTTATGAAAGCTTGACAGGTTTTGGACTCCGCATTCTTAATACAACTAAAGCTAGTCTATCTGTATATAAATAAGCCTATCTATACACTAATTTCCACTGCTATTTTCCTATTTCTTGATATAACAAAGTCCTAAAACTTGTTATTATAATTTATTCTTTATTCGCTGTAAGTTACTTTATGATTATAAATATATTTTGTTTTTGGTAGAAGATCTCCTACCCCCTATTACATGTCCGGATGAACAAGGAGTAGCTCTTATCAAGATCAAGATTATTTATTTAAACCTATAATGAGATAAAAGGCTGCCCTATACTTGTATTTTGGAACAAAGTTCTATCGACGGGTCGTGCGGTAATCTTTTACTCACACTTGCTACTCTCTTGTTTGGAATGGAGTCTGGACATCCTATACACGTTACTTACCTAGCTATCCTATGGGTTTATGACCCAGAGAGCGAATCTACCAGCGTCTCAAACCTAACGGTCAGTTTCGAGAAGAAACGCCGAAATAAACTCGTCTGACCTCTTTTAGTACTATTAAATGTTTATGTTGATAGCTTTTATGGCCCATGACCTAAGTCCATTCTATACCGACATCCATGGTGGGTAATGCCGAGGTAAACCGTTCATTACATGTGAAATATTCTACCTAAACCGTACCTTAAATGAAGAGTATCCACTCATGATAATAAATACCGTGAATGAAAAGTATCCATTCATGATAATAAGATTGATAAGGATTTGATGAACTGCTCAGCCTGTCATCAAATCCAGAATTATTTCATCTTTCTGAAACAATCCTGATATCTCAATGTCACGAATAGCATTATAACCTTTTGATGATCTTTAATAATTGTCACACCTTCATAATATTTTACATGTAATTCACGGCAACCCAACACCACTTGCCCACGCTACTCAAATATCACATCAGTTATTCATATTAATAATTTAAACCTTCATTAAATCTTATTGGAATAGTGATTCTACCTTTAGTGATCCAAGCAAACCCTTGGAATATCTTAAATTACAGTAGATATAGTTTTTTAAGCCCTAACACCCCATATCGCGTGAGTCTACTTCTACGTCTATCCCACAGTCCCTATTCTGCTTACTTCTAGAACCATACCTTAGTTCAGAAGCAAGAATGTATCCCTAGTTAAACTGTAAGTAGTTCAGTCGGCGAAACTGAGATAGCAACCCTAGCAGCCTGTGTATTTGCCTCCCCCCGCTGTGCTCGACGGAGCTAGAGGGATACAGCGAGTAAGGCGCCCTAGCTGGGAATATTACTTGTATATTTACATATATTTAATGCTGAACGACCCCTCAGGCATCCGATCGATTTCAACGAGCGGAGTATCCTCCTGTGCTTATCACATGAATGACCAAGCCTCGTCTACGTCGTCAGCTGTTCTGAGAGACGTGAGGGCCCCGATTAAGGGGTTTCGTCTCCTATGTCGGTAAAAAGGTAGACGCCAGACCACACCTCAAGTCTGGTTGCAAGGACACGGACTCAGTCCCATTTGGCACCGTTAGGCGGGACTGACTTCGCAGATATACTGATTCTTGGCAGTGTTCCGGCTGATTAGGTAGTGAGAATTAACCCCAACTAAGTTTCGAAAGCAATCACTCAAATATATCCAATCCCAGAGAGTACTCGGGCACATTAGCTATATTTGATTAACCATATGAACCTCCGGACTTGTTCCGTTACGGTAAATAACAGTTTCGACTGAGTTCCGAAACTACTTGTCAAACATGCCCAATTCCTGGCGAATAAGACATGTTTGATTTAGCCATATAAACCCCACAGAATATTTCCGATAAGGTAAACATAGCTTAGGCCCTAATACCCCTTTAAATATTTTATTATACAAATGACTATAAAATTAAGAAAAGCAAATGACTCATAATTACGGAGAGAGCTTCCCCATAACGACGAGCCATTCACCACAATAAAGGTAACACGCACCAATAATTTCCTAGCCCACAACCAGAGACACTGCCAGTCCGAACGATGTGAATTGAATGATCCGGTACCAGTCCGGCAAGCCCTTTTATACTCTTCACGAGGGTTACGAGGGTCACGAGGGTCAGTAGGGTCAGTAGTACGAGGGTCACGAGGTCCAGTAGGGTCACGAGGATCAGTGGCACGAGCTTCACGAGGGTCACGAGGGTCAGTAGGGTCAGTAGTACGAGGGTCACGAGGGTCAGTAGCACGAGCGTCACGAGGGTCAGGAGGGTCATTAGCACGAGGGTCAGTAGGGTCACGAGGATCAGTAGCACGAGGGTCACGAGGGTCAGTAGGGTCACGAGGGTCACGAGGGTCAGTAGCACGAGAGTTGCGAGGGTCAGTAGGGTTACGAGGGTCAGTAGGGTCTCGAGGGTCAGTAGGGTCACGAGGGTCAGTAGCACGAGGGTCACGAGGGTCAATAGGGTCACGAGGGTCAATAGGGTCACGAGGGTCCGTAGCACGAGGGTCAGTAGGGTCAGTAGCACGAGGGTCACGAGGGTCAATAGGGTCACGAGGGTCAGTAGCACGAGGGTCACGAGGGTCAATAGGGTCACGAGGGTCCGTAGCACGAGGGTCACGAGGGTCAATAGGGTTATGAGGGTCAGTAGGGTCTCGAGGGTCAGTAGGGTCACGAGGGTCAGTAGCACGAGGGTCACGAGGGTCAGTAGGGTCACGAGGGTCCGTAGTACGAGGGTCACGAGGGTCAATAGGGTCACGAGGGTCGGTAGGGTCAAGAGGGTCACGAGGGTCGGTAGGGTCATGAGGGTCAGTAGGGTCACGAGTGTCAGTTCACGGGAAATGCGTGAGTTAAAACGTTGGTTGTATCATGAATCTCTTCAACTCTCCTTAATCTTTTAGCAATAAGTTGATTTAGCTTCTAATGCTCTAGCTATTAAGATTGAAATTCGTATTTCACCCTACGCTTCCAGCCATGACGGACTGTCGTAGTATAAACATTATTTGGGTATCTATATTTTAAATTATTCATACAATGTTCATAATTAAAATAAGTTTCCAATACTGATTGTTCACACTGTTGAATGCTAGCTTCGTTGATTTTCTTCTCCCCTTTAATTATTACGTCAATTTCCCAAACTGAAAGGTATGAAGCAATAGTTTGGCTTCCCCTCTCTTTCTATATCAATAATTGTATAATAAATATTCAGAAATCCGCTAGCGAGCATGCCCATTCTGTTTCAACAGTCCTTTCAAATTAGATATGTGTAATTAATCAGCGAGAGATAAGGCTTCACATGACTCGATTCCATAGTTATGCAAAGAAAACAACTTGGATTTTCCATTGATGTTCGAATGCGGGATCGATTTCATGTACTTAGCTCCTTTAAATTGTCTAACTGAATGCTATGTATGATAGATATTTATGAATGATATTTTGTAAGAAAACTTACCTAATCAATGAAATAAATCAATGATTTTCAAATCAAATCAAAATCAAATATTTATTCATTTTGTACCGACATCATAGCTGAAAGTCGCGTTATTTCAGTCCGCCCATGGGCAAACCGAAATGTCCATCTACTTATGGGCGAACCGAAAGGGCATTGGGTAACCTTGTACGAGAAAAAATGTCGTTTTTATTTTTTGCAGCGGCCAAGGATGTTTTTTTAATAATCGTTTAGAGGACCTCTTAATATGCATAGATATATAAAATTAAACGCGTTAAACAATTTCGGAGCCGAAATATTTAAGTTTGAACTTTTGTTTAGAACTTTTCAATATGACCTGTGAAAGTATACGAGTATAGTGCAAATATCTCGGCTCCGATGCACTTTAGTATATTACATTTTATAACAAAATACGTTTGTTTTGAGGAGATCTATCATAACTCACTTTTACGAATGGCCGCTCATCTAAAAAAAAATATTTAGGGGGAGTAGAGAGGGTTAGTGTGGACTGCACCCCAGGGGGGTTTATGGCAGTCCACACTCAGAGAGACACTCTGAAGTACTGGCTATACAATAGTCATTTATGAATGAATGATTTTTACCCAAACCCCTTACACGACTCACAGCTCGCAAATTACGCTCTTGTGGCTTCACCCTTACGGAAGAATGATTTCTGAACGATTGAGTGAAGCGATCGAAGTTCTCCGTTTCTGCGGCGCTACCACGAACTTCGAAGTTCGGGTATTTCCATCTCTATCGCACTCCCTTACTCGAGTGACAGGGATGCATGTATTACGAACTTCGACTTTCGAAGTTCGTGGTAGCGCCGCTGCTTGGGTCCAAAAAAACGTATGAACGGATGTACCGCTATCCCGCTGTCCGGCTCTCCGGCTGTTCTCCTACAGGTCGCATTTCTTATGGGCTGTTACACTTTGATTAGTTATTAGTGCGAGTTCATACATTTGCTGCAAGTGAGAGTAGCTTTTGTATGGACTCGCACTCATCTCATCACTAATCAATGTGTAAACAGGCCTTTAACCGAAACTCATGAAATTTTGTGAGCGGGCTCGATAATTCGTTTTTTTTAATATTTTTGCAATATTTAAAAAATAAAAAGCGGCCAAGTGCGTTTCGGACCACGCACAACGAGGGTTCCGTGCCTATTAAAAAGGTTTTATCGTTACTGAAATCTTATGGCACTTACGTCCTTTTCTTTAAGAAAGGCAGTTTTTTAGAAATATCTCAAAAACCTTTGAACCGATCTTGTTCAAAACAATTTTCGCTGAAAGAATTTAATAAGCAAATGAGCATGATTTTTTTCATATTTTCTAAATACACGGTTTAAAAATTAGAGGGGGGGGGACACAATTTTAGTGACTTTCGAGGCGATTATCTCCGACTCTATTCACTTAATCAAAAAAAATGCTGAGAAACCTTATATTTATTTTGAAAGGCCTATCGATTGACGTGCCACACGTGGGCTTGCAATGAAACATTTTTTTTTGACTTTCAGTATTATGTATGGAGTGCATCCCAAAAAAAATTCTTTTTTTGTAATTTAATTACAAAACTATGTCGGGGTCAACAAAATACACCTATCCTTAAAATGTTATTCAAATACACCTTATAGTTTTCGAGTAAAATGCCTGTGACATACGGACGGACAGACAGACAGACAGACATGACGAATCTATAAGGGTTCCGTTTTTTGCCATTTGGTTACGGAACCCTAAAAACAGATTCGGGATTTCTATAGCTCACCGTAGTTTAAGACTAGGTAGGTACTTATACCTATTTATTTGTCAAAAATCCGTGTCGCGACTTCATCTGCGAGGACTAACCCGGGATAAAAACTATCCAATTTTTTATCCAGGCTATAAACTATCTTCGTGCAAAATTTCATCAAAATCGGTGTTAAGCCGTTTCAACATCGTAACAAAAATCCAAACATCCAAACTTTCACATTTATAATATGAGTAGGATAGTATATTTATATATAGAGCTATTTATGTAGGTACGTGTATTTATATAATAATTCGATTTTTGGCTAATTATAATCTCTTTCTAGTTTTATCTCTTTCTCCGATACCTAAAGGTTGTCTGGAAGAGATCGCTCTTCAGCGGTAAGACCGCCTGTTGTCTGCCTCTACCTAACGTGTAAATTGGCTTTACTAATAAAATACTTATGACTTAAGGCGCCGTAGGTTCAGCGAAGTTAAGCGAACAGAGTTTTTGAAACAATATAATGCGTCTGTTTGTAATAATAGGTTTCAAAAAAATACGAATAGTAATCTTGTGGCTTCTCTGCAGGGAGATCAGTGCTTCGAATTTCGCTCGATAGAAATAAATCAAGAACATAAGTCTAAAACACACAAATATACACTTAAAATATTCGTAACAAATTATGCACAAAAGCTATAAATATTAAAATTGCTTCTAAAAATCGGCAATATCATGTTTGAGGGAAATCAGTGTTTACATTTTTATTTATTTAAACGGCAAAAAAAATAAAATTAAAAAACATGATATCCGCGCTTCCGAGCACGCACTTGTTTCCATCTCGCTCACGCTTATGCTCAGTGAGAGGGAGAGAAGACCATGAACCTACGGCGCCTTAACGGCCCGGCCACGATATTGCGGGAATTGTGGCGCGGCAAGCGTTTTATCTGTTCATTGCGCGGTCGAGACGCGCAGCGCACTGTGGATAGTTGGGAACACACGCAATGAATTAGTAAAACCGCTGCCGCTGCCGCCGCCGCGCGTGTCTGTGGCCAGGCCGTTATACATGTTATTGTATTGTTTCTCTTTCTAAATGCTTTGTTAGTGTGCAATAAAGAGTATTTGTATTGTATTGTATTCGTGAATCCATTTACGTATAAACAAATACTTAAATATACGATATTTGGGTTGTTGGGTTTAGGTTTAGGCAGTACCTACTTGTGTAGGCAATGAAACCTTGAAGTTTTAGGGGTTTTATTAAATACGATTGTAATGTTTAATTGGTGGCATGAATATTTGTTTCTGAGTCATGGAAGTGTTCTATGTATTTAAGTATTTATATCTATTATATATATCGTCGTCTAGTACCCATAACACAATCCTTAATGAGCTTACTATGGGACTAGGTCGATTTGTGTAAGACTGTCCACTAATATTTATTTATTTATTTATTATTTATTGGTCGTCCAAGTTTAAGCACCTTAAATTAATAATCCATATCATTCCTAATTTAAATAATCTTGTTGATCCTTATTGTAATAGTACATTACGTACCTAGGGCGGTGAATTCGTGAATGGAATGGAATAAATATGCGATCTGGGGCTTTACGAATTACCGCCCGTGGTGAGTACACAATTTTACCTGTATACGTAAAATTATACCCGTACGCGCAGCGTGCGGTATAAATCGCATTATGGCCAGGTGTGACGTAATAGTACATTGTTTAACGAGGGGCGTAAGTGGAATCTTCGGCGTCGGGCTTCTGATAGACTCTTGTTCGCAATATTCGTACGCCCGTGTTATACACAATGTTTTTCATCACATTTGCGAGGAAAAAATACATTTTAGATGAAATGAATACAAATCGTAATAAAAACTGCAACATGTCAGTCGTCCATTTTGTTGAATTTGACGTGAGGCGCGTATGGCAAAGACCCTTCGGTATAAGGCCACGATTTGAAAACACTTAAAAACATTTTACATAGACACTAAATAACTACATATTAAATCTGTAAATAATTCAGTTAAACATGTCTAAGTAGTTTATTAAGTTTAAATCTATTTATAAATACGTTTTCAGACATCGTATTTGATATAAAACCTCTTTGTTTTGTAACTGCCGCACGAGTGACAGATACAATTTAAGAAAAAAACCATTATGCCCGTGGGCGTAACACAGGCTATTACAGCTCTGTATGTCTGCGCATTATGAAGCCATTTTCGAGCAAGTGTGATGAAAAATATATAAGGCACAGTCTAATAGGGTGGAACAAAAAACGTTTTTTTTACTAAAAGATACCTACACAGTACCTACAGAACATAACTTGTAGTAGAGGTAAACCACAGGCGGTCTTATCGCTAAGGAAAGATCTCTTCCAGACAATCTGTATGTACACAGTTTACTTTACTTTACAAACTTTAAATATGTCTGATATAAACGCCATCATGCTAGGCAGCTTCTGAGTTTATGTTCCGCGTTGATTATAAAACTTGGTATCGATATATCTTCCTATGGCATAATGCTCTTATGAAAATGCTATAATGTCGTAACCTTTGTAACGTCTATAAAGATAATCTTAACATTATATCGACAGTAATTGTAGTATGCAAGTAACACATAGTGTTAATGATGCATTACGTCTAGGTACATATTTATCTACCGAGAAACATAATTTTCACTTACCTGTGCCGATCGTATCATTTTCACGTCGAGTCAACTGAAACAAAAGAAATCGATAAATAGGTTAGACTTTGAGGCACTGTATACGTAGGTACAACAGGGGGCCTAGACAAGGTTACAATCGACAAGCGCTAACGCCAACAGAAACGAATAAAATTTACGCGAATGACAGATGTTAACGAAAAGTGTTTCGTCGGCATCTGTCATTCCCCTACATTTTATTCGTTTCTATTGGCGTTAGCGCTTGTCAATAGGGATGATGACTAAGATTTTTTTGTGACGTCATTCGAACCAGTTTTTGGACAGGAACAAATGTTTGTATGGGAGCAACTACAATTGAAGAACATAAATACCTAAAAAATTGAGATAAAGATTGACCTCGCTGGCGGCAGGGCGAAACGCTTCATACTGTGTGTCTATACAATTGTGACGTCACATTTGTATATTTGTACTAATCGTAGTACCTACTTACTTATGGAAAATCAGGTAAATTGTTGTTTCGGTCGCGAAATAATGCGTTTAAGTACATAGTTGTCATACAATTTTGTTTCTAGAAAAGCGTAAGGATTCTTTTGGTAGCTTTTAATTTACTCTTGGACAATAAAAAAAATGCATATTTTTTCTAAACTTCCAAGGTTCATATCTTTTTATGATTTTAATTATATTTTATAATTTATACTTTATTACGATAATTTGATGGTTTACTATCCATTTAGCTATCATATCATATCCCTATGTTATCAATTTGAACATGAGGCATCATGCCTATTGTAACCTTGTCTATGTCATCAGTCTTAACATGACAGTCCGACTATACCGCCGCAATTATATAAGGTGCTAACAAATTAAGTACCAATATTTTAAGAGGTGTTACATTACATCAAAACAATTGACTTTAAATAGAAATTAAGAAAACTTTTCATATGATATTTTTGTTTTAATTTCCGGTACAAAATAAATAAATTAAAATTTCGACCAAACATAATCAGCCTGTGCATTTAACTGACGAGATGTTTAAACACTATCTGTCAAGTGAACATCGTCGTTTGTGACAAACGTCAATGATTGATTGTTGACTATCTCATTAACAGGGTGTTTTTACGCAGTAACGTTGTATCCCTAATTATCTCCAAAAAGTGATACACACTTTTAAATGTTTCATACTTAACTCTACTCCTAGAGACGAGTATTATCAGCTCTAAAAGTATTAGTACCTAATTTGTTAGCACCTTATATATGATGGAACAAGGCACTCAAAAGCATCTGACTAAACTGTATTTCTAGAGCTATGTTAGATATTTTTGCGTCCTTTGTCTAGTCAGATATTGATGCCTCAGTGCAAGGCCTGAGTGGACGCCCCGCTCAGAGCGGGGCGTGCAGCGTCCATATAAGTGTAAGGCCTGAGTGGACGCCCCGCTCAGAGCGAGGCGTCGAGCGTCCATATCAATTGCATTTGTTTTATATGGACGCTGCACGCCCCGCTCTGAGCGGGGCGTCCACTCAGGCCTTGCACTAAAACAAATGCAATTTATATGGACGCTCGACGCCTCGCTCTGAGCGGGGCGTCCACTCAGGCCTTGCACTAACTCATATTTATGTTGTATGGAGACAGAATAACCCAATTAATCGTTGAACTTAATAATCCTCGGGTATTTTTACCCTTTCCTGTCCAGTTATCGTATGCATGTTGTTCCTGCCACCGATTTTCAATTACCTAACCCTATGTTTAATTCTATTATACCTACATCTTCATATTATAAGTTTCATATCATATTATGAGTTGCAAATTATATGAAGTAATAAGAATAATAGGCAATAGTAAGCATAATCATTTACACTTGGGTCAAAAACATTTGTTTATATGTATGCGTTAGTGTGTATTTTTTTTTCTTTGCTGCGTCTCGTATGATCGGAATTATAAGGATTATTGTAGGTACAGTCGGCTGTGGCAGTCACTGCTGAGAAATGTAACGCCCCCCATAGAAGTTTACATGACTGTACCTACACTGTCAACTCTTGTGTACAGTAAAGATGCTTATTATTTGTTACTGATTTTGACCCTTTTATCAAAATGAAATGAATCTTTTATCTCAGAAACCTGACCCCGTATCATGGTCGGACTTATCACACGATAAGTGACAGGATAGAGCGTCCGTCACTGGCTGACACCGTTCGATAGAACGTGACGACTTGTCACTTATCGCGTGATAAGGCCGACCGTGATACGGGGTCTGGATCCGCTATTATATCCTCATTCAACAGTTCCCAGTCTTTATTTAACGCGTTAAGGCGCCGTAGGTTCAGCGAAGTTAAGCGAACAGAGTTTTGGAAACAATATAATGCGTCTGTTTATAATAATTTGGTTTAAAAAAATACAAATAGTAATCTTAAGGCTTTTCTGCAGCGAGATCAGTGATTTGACACATGATTAAGCAATTTTCGCTCAATAGAAAAAAATCACGAACATACATCTAAAATACACTTAAAATATTCGTAACAAATTATGCACAAAAGCTAAAAATTTTAAAATTGCTTCTAAAAATCGGCAATATCATGTTTGAAAGAAATTTAAACGGCCCAAAAATTTAAATGAAAAAACATGATATCCGTGCTTCGGAACGCACGCACTTCCATCTCGCTCACGCTTATGCTCAGTGAGAGGGAGAGAAGACCATGAACCTACGGCGCCTTAAGAGGAGCTGCCCCTGAAGATGTTTCACTTTCGTCGTCTATACCTGCAAATCCAATAGGTACCTACATTTCTATAAATCATCAATCTCCTGACGTGTCCCAGTTGTGCCCTAATGGAGCTAAATTCGCAATTTCACGGCAATCGTTAACCTTCATAAAAAGCCGTAAATTCTCTTCTTCCAATAACTTTATGCGTACGAAATTTCTAAACCAGTAGCCATTTACATAAATGTAAATTGTATAGTTGTAAAGCACAAAAGCTGGGGCTCTGTTAGGCTTGACGTAGTGATTTGGAACCGATTTGCTATTTAGCGCGTTTACTTTCACGCCTTTACACCAAGCATAGTGTTGTGTAAATGACGTGAGTTCTGGGATTTATTTTTAATGCGACTCAGAATTAATATAACGCGACAGTCTAGTCACTAGGATTCGGACTCGAGTCTCTTTTCTGCGTTCGTTTATATGCTAGTTGCGAGTCCAATTATGAAAGTAATGATCAATGAATGGTGGATGTGACAGTGAGTTATATTTATACAAATTGCACAGATAAACGTTCTTCTGGACCCTAAACTCGAGTTCAACGGGCCCCGATTAACAGTTCCGTCAATTAAGACAGATGCAATCGCGTTCCCTCAACAAAATTAATACTAAATACGATACCAAATCCATATAAGTACAGTACGAATAGACCCCGCGCTGTGCGTTGTCGCTGTAGTAACGGGTTTGCTTTATTTTACCGATTCACTTCGCATCAAAACACCGTTTCTTAACGGTGGTTTAGTCCTGGCCTATTATTACACGGTCTGGCTACCGATTGGACTATACTTTTGTTAAAGCTTACTAATCAGTGAAAGATGTGCTTCAAAAATGACAGGGCAATAACGGAAAGCATCTAATTGGTCGTGGCAATATTTTTACATCGTTATCATCATTTTCATCAGCGTATAGCATTTTTAGACGGAGGCCTACTGTCATGGACGCAAGTCATCATATCAACTTATACTTATGACACTACTTAATACAATACTTAGATAAAAAGTCAGAATTAGTACAAAAATGCAGTTTTTGGCGAATGGCACTTTATTTTTCGGGGCACTATACGGGAATATTCTCGTTCCCGGGAATATTCCCCGGCACATCACTTCGTGGAGTCTTGAGGGCTGAGGGCGTAATAGGTACTCAGGTAGGGCCAGCTAATTTGTCATTTAACTTACTACCTCATTCCAGTATAAGTGTCATTATGACTCGCTAGAAGATCTGCGACGACGGTTGTTTAACCTAAGTTTAATTCGATGCTATACTACTTTGTCTAAGTGCACATTCATGCTTATTAAGGAAGTGTCGTGTTTGATATGGTTTTTGTTCTTAGACGATTTCAAATTAGGTGTTCACGGGAAATCAAGGTTATATATATAGAGGTATAGAAATCCAAATCCGAATATATCAAACAGTGCTAACGTAACATACGTCTCTGGTGACGGATTTCTAACATTTCTGTCGTTTTCCTTAGCGTCACGTCAATTTGACGAAATAAGAACGAAGAGTTTATTCTAAGTATTATTGCAGGTTTAGGGGACTTATTGATGTGTTGTCGCGGAGGCGGTACGATATCAGTAAGCTCAACTGTAAGTCGAGGCAGTACCGAATCTTCAAGCGTGCCTACATTTAAATGGGTGTTTCTTGATTCCTCACTCCTCACCCGTAACGCCCAAAGAAACTAGACCTCTAGTTACGTTCAGTTACTACGAATCGCAGCGTCTAGATAATATTTGTGGGTGAACGTTGAGGTGAGCTTAAAACAAGTTACAGAATAGCGGGACGGTGGCCGTTTCACGATGCTATAAGTTACATTTTTACAAGTTGTCAGTTCGGGCAACACTGGTCAAACGGCCAGTCTTCAGGCCTGAATGACACTGGCGCGGGCTGCGGTGGCGGTCAATAGTCAATTTGGGAATAGCGGTCAAACTTATTAATTGAACGCCACGCCACCGCAGGCTGCGCCGCGCCAGTCTGTGAGAGAAGTTAAGCCTCTCACAGACTGGCGCAGCCTGGCCTCGACCGTCAATAGTAAAATTGTCATTTGCTGTCAAAGGGCATTGGGTAACCTTGTATGTTTTGCAGCGGCCAACGATGTTTTTTTAATAATCGTTTAGAGGACCTCTTAATATGCATATATATATAAAATTAAACGCGTTAAACAATATCGGACCCGAGATATTTAAGTTTGAAGTTTAGTGTATGCCTTTACGCAATATGACCTGTGAAAATATACAGGGTGATTCAGGAGACATGAGCAGGATCAACCCTACGGATTCAATAGTTTATAAGCTACTCAGTCGTACCAGCATTGGTAAGATTAACGTGAATTTTTGGTGACCATGATTTATTGTGAATGAAACTTTTACACAAAATGTAAAAAAAAACTGTGGGCGTTTAACTTAATTACGATGGTAAAAGATCCATTAACATTAACTGTATGTGTAGGGTTGATCCTGCTCACGTCTCCTGAATCACCCTGTATATTGCAAATATCTCGGTTCCGATGCATTTTAGTGTATTACATTTCATAACAAAATATTTTGAGTAGATCTCTCATAATCTACCACTTTTACGAGTGGCCGCTCATCTAAAAAAAAAATTTTTGTTCTTTGCTATTGAGCGCCACCGCAGGCCACGCCAGTGTAACTCAGGCCTTATTGGTCGAGCCTCAAGTGTTGCCAGGTTAGACTTGTAAAATTTTAACATGTAGATCTGTGGGTATTTCGGTCCTCGGCTATCAGTCAAATTAGAACTAAATCAGTGTGTGACCCTTAAAGCTGACCATGACTAGGTAAATCTTATTTACCGTTCCACTAATTTACTTTTAACGATGTGTTTTTATTTTAGTACAACTCCATTAAGTCTACGATTTGTCGTAAATGTTTCATATTTTAATGCAACTTATACAATCTTTGTCATAGATTTCCACCAGTTACATTACGATGAATTATAATGATGTTAAGTAGGTATAGCCAGTTTTAGGGTTCCGTAGTCAACAAGGAACCCTTATAGTTTCGCCATGTCCGTCCGTCTGTCCGTCTTCGGCTTAGCTCAGTAACCATTACTATTAGAAAACTGCCCAACTAGCAAAAATAAGTCATATAAATGTTGTACAAACTTTTTTCATAAAACTTGATGGTATGCAATTTAAGGCATACAAACGTTTATATGAAGCGATTTGGGCGCAGGTTTTATGGCTAAATAGTCGTAGAGTGGTCACTCGATCGTCATAAGCAAGCATATTTAGTCCTACAGCTGTCATAAAAAATATATTCAACGACTTTTTAGTCGAAAAAGTATCGTAAATTCTCGCTTTGTAAGTGCAATTGCTTGTAGAGTGATCAAAACGCAGACGTTTGTACGACAAATGAGTCGGTGAAATGCAATATCGAAGAAGTTTCAATCATAACATAACTACATGTTTGTTGTGCATGGAATGAATCGCCGGTCATACAATTGGTGAAAAACAGTACCTAAGTATTATACTTTTTACCATTTTAATTAAGTACGTATAACTGACTTTGACAACTACTATAGCGTACCTAAAATGGGTAATACAGTATAACAAATCAGATACGCATGCGAACATAATTTTTTCGACGAATGTTACACGGTTTTGTAAGAAATTTTTAATGCCCCCTTTAAATATTGTGTATTTATTATAATTAATTTAATAAATTAATTGTTTTTGTGTCTCTGAGTAGTTATATGACTTATTTATAATTAAAAGCACTAGCTTACGACTTAAACTTAAAACTCCTAAGCCGACACGATACGGCCGCCAACACCCTAATTCAGGGTTCCCTTGGTGAACCGGTGAACCTTATAGTCATGAAGAAATTAATTGCCCATAACATAAGTCTCAAAACGTTTTAAAATGATTTTTATTTTTAAATAACCGTAATTCGTAACGATCGAATAACACCAAATGAAGGTTTTTATGGATGTGGACCTACCTCCACGTCACACCTACTTTCAATTAAAAAAATATCTAAACGCAACCGCACCGCACGTCGATGTAACTAAGACAGACAGGCAACTACGGAACCCTACACTGCGCATGGCCCGACACGCACTTGGCCGGTTTTAGGCTTCTAATATGAGTGTGTAGTACTAAAAGTAACATATAAGAAGAAATGATATCCTCATTAGGAATCATAATATGTTTCAAATTATTATTTATCAATCAATCAATCATTTATTTTACATTAAAACATGGTGTACAAAAAGGTATTACAATTATAACGGCAGAGGCCTCACATGTTTTGGTGCAACACGTAAAATAAAAGGTGTTTCCCTCATATTGCTTCAAAATGGTATCTTTTGGTCCATAATCTAACAAATTTTATACCATTGTGAATGTATTGTGACGACTTATTCGACCATATCAATCAAATAAGGAAATGTCACTCAAATCATTATAAAAATTACAGTTAAATGCTCTAGATTTGACCGATCTGTTGTCCACTCAAGGTTTTGATGTTCAGTGTGTTAGAATTTGATGTTTGAGTAGGTACATATGGAATCCATCTACTGAGAGTACATAAAATAGAATAAAATGTTACGATTGTTACTAAATATTTAAAAAATATATGTTGCCTGTTGTTAACATCTATTTTGTTATGTAGATTTGTTTCATGTTTTAAGGTGTGCAATGCAGAGTATTTGTATTGTATTGTATTTATTGTACTGCCAATATTGCCGACGCAACCCAAATTCTTCATGCTCAATCTCAGTTACTCTCTATATCTATATACATACTATCCACATCCATACTAATATTATAAATACGAAAGTGTGTCTGTGAGTCCCGGGGAAGGACATATGACAGTTTTATCCCGGAAATCATCCACTAAGGGGATAAAATGGGGGATGAAAGTTTATATGGAGCTACGATATAAATGGGTTCCACGCGGACGGAGTCGCGGGCAGAAGCTAGTACTTACTTATACAGGGTGATTCAGGAGACATGAGCAGGATCAACCCTACGGATTCAATAGTTTATAAGCTACTCAGTCGTACCAGCATTGGTAAGATTAACGTTAATTTTTTTTTAATTGTGTAGGGTGACCATGATTTATTGTGAATGAAACTTTCACACAAAATGTAAAAAAAAACTGTGGGCGTTTAATTTAATTACGATGGTAAAAGATCCATTAACATTAACTGTATGTGTAGGGTTGATCCTGCTCACGTCTCCTGAATCACCCTGTATAGAGAGGTCAAGATTGTGAGGGTGTTATTTTGAAAGTAGGGGTAATCTCCAGAATCACTCATCTGTTTTATTTTTTTTTTAACTTTTCCAATATATTGAATGAACTTTCTGTTTTTTTAAACAAAACTTTTCCCATATTTTGAATGAACTTTCAGAATGGACATTAAGCTATATTTTATCCCCCGACTTCGCATGGGTTCTGTGCAATACGCGAGTGGAGCCACGCGGTCAGCTAGTAGCAAATATACTTACTTTACTACATAACTTATTTCTTAACATGTATATAGACGTAACAACAATCATAAATACTTTTTTATATAGCGTTAATATTTGCGATTTTACAGGCTTTCAATTACAGTTCTTCTTTCTCAGGCTTTCAATCTCTGGTGAAAAACAAACAAGAGATGTTTATTTACGCACGGTTTGTGCGTATTTGAGTTTTCTGTTATCAAAATATACTTTCACGAGGTTTATATTTTTAAATCTTAACTGTAATAAAATATTACAATTATTAGTACCTATAATATTTTCTCTCTACTAAGAGTTAATTTTTACGCACGGTTCGTGCGTATCCGAGGTTTTTACCCATAAAATATAATTATTCCAATTCAAGGTATTTTTTTTTACATTGGCATTGAATATATAAATATAGTTAGAATATTTTCTCCCTTATCATTTTCGTAAACAGTAAATAATAACTAAAATATTGGCACAAAATTTTAAGTTTTTGTCGTTCTACATTTTCAATGGACAAAAACTGCACAAGTTATGTCCTAAATAATTCCTTAAGAAAACAATAACAATTTTCACCCACCTGTAACTTATAAGCACGTGTCCACAAATCACTGTAACTTCAACACGACAACCGCGCAGTGAGACGCGCAGTCGACAGCCGCGCGCGTAGGTTGTGTAATGTTATTATACGAGTACAGATGAGCACGGGTTTTCCCGGCGAGTTTTTTGGATGCACGTCAATACACATATCGGATAGACTTAGAATTTAAATGTACGTATTTTGAAGTTGATACTTCTTTGCTCGCGTGTACAGAGGGGTACAGTTCAAAATGTATCACGTGACTTCCGGAATAACTTTTTGTAGAGAAGCATAATCTGATTTCAAATAATTGTTTGTTATTACATGTTTTAATCCTTCTTTATTTGCCATTAGTTGTTAATCACAAAGTGTTATTTAGTTTATGTGGCGGACATGAAAATAATGCTGAAATGAAAATGACCGCCATTTTCAATGTATCGCGAGTCAAATCAGCTACGTCAGTCAATTTATCTGTACTTAAACAGATTTTAGTGAATTAATTCAGATATATATTTTACGGGTACACCATAATAGCAGGCTAGGCCGGTTTTTTTTATTAGGGTTCCACAGACAACAAAGAAGTATCCACTTAAACTTAATTAACGGTTGTATCTCCCACACAACCCGCTTCTTTTTTGGATGCGTCAATACAGTATCAGTAGGGATGCACTTAGAATTTCAATATACTTAGGTGACGCATTTTGAGTGCAAGCTTTACCTGCCTGGGAACTTGGGTTAAGCCTCAAAGTAAGTTTTGTTTGTTTTTTGTGTAAAAGTGCCTAACTATACAGATTTAGAAATCATGCTGGTTAGTTTAGCGAAAATAGGCTAAGGTGTCCGTGTACTTTTCGTACTTACAAACATTTACATTCGGAATACAATTCTTAGTTAGTTAATTGGATTGGGTAAGGACCAAGTTCTTGGCTAGTAGTTAGCCTGGTTAGCCGGTAACTAGTTAAGTTAGCCATTTAACTAATTACCGTGTAATTGACATAAAATAATCCATGTACGTACTTCATTTTGGCATTTTCAAACTATCATAGAAATCGAAAACTGTGAAAATGTACTGCGTATTTCAACATTTTTTAGTCATGGGAATGAAATAACGTTAATACAACACGAAGCGATCCCCCTTAAAACCCTATTACATTGAACTAAGTACCTTTCTGCCTGTCCTAATCTAATTTCCACTGTCTTCAAACAATCTACTATTATCTCGTTGTGTCGTCTGTATAGCTTCGTGATCACGATTCAACGGATTTTAGTCCAAATTTGGCGATTGTTTTTTTTTTGTGGTAAGTTAAGCGATGACCATCAGTGTCACGTTGATTCTATTTACGTAATGCTAAGTGTTCGTATTTGTCTGTATCTTTATATCCTGTATCATCATCATCATCATCATATCAGCCGAAAGACGTCCACTGCTGGACATATGCCCCCCAAAGAGTGCCGCAACGACCGGTCCTGCGCCACCCGCATCCAGCGGACTCCCGCGACCTTTACCAGGTCATCAGTCCACCTTGCATATCCTGTATGGGTCACAGTTATTTGTATTCCCCAGGTACACATCTTTGATTTTCTTAGAACGCTCATCAACGATCCATCATTTTATTCATAAATGCATTGAGTCAACATTTATGTAGGTATATTTACGGAAATGCGTATTTGTAATTATTTATATGGAGATATCGATAATATGCCTACATCGAAGATTCCTGATAGCCCAAGTGGACTATCAGGAATCTGATACTAAAGTAGGTAACAGGCGTGGCCTGACACAATCTATAACATGGCAAAAATACTAAACTAGATGGCCGCGCGCGCGGATCCGCCCGCGTAATAAAATAAAGCCTACGTCCATCGTGCATACACCTGCTTTTTTATAGTATTAGTAAGTATAGATAGTACCTATACCTAACCAATACAATTTTTCAGTCATCCCCCAAATCTTCTGCCTCCTTTAGGCCTGGGTCTCCGGCTGACGCCAAAATACAGCGTGCAGTCTCGATTAAGTGCGCGTTGTAGTGACAATACTGCAAAAATGGGTACCGATAATGTTTACATTACTCGAGCCTATTAAAGGAGGTATTTGTGATGAGAATGAATACTTTTACCGTAATCCATATTACATATATAACATAAGGCAACATATAGTATACTACTTATGCTGAATGCTCTTTGAGTATAAAACATTACCTACATCATTATCAAACATAATCCTAGAAAAACCTGTGGGAATCGCGTTCTATGGACCCTTTAGGATTTAAATAGCACTGAAACTCATTTGCGATTATTTACATAATGTGTGATAATAATGCATTTTTATAGATCCACACATTCTTTTATTAATTTTTGTTTAAATAAAACATGTTCAAATGTACCTTATGTATAACGCCTAAAGATCGAGTTCACAAAAGCAACAGGATCACAATGTTTGTAGCTCTTTAAGTTGAGTAACGTTAAGTCGTTGCAATTCGCGATGCACGTAACTACCTGCGTCGCTCGCTGAGGTCACTGCCAAGGGCTGGTATTCATAGAATACGGACTAATCACATCAGCGGCGCTACCACGAACTTCGAAAGTCGAAGTTCCTAATACATGCATCTCTGTCACTCGAGTAAGGGAGTGCGATAGAGATGGATATACCCGAACTTCGACTTTCGAAGTTCGTGGTAGCGCCGCAGCTGAGCTAGTTTAAATCAGACCTCCGATTACGCGGAATTGTTACTAATTCCGCGCTCAAGTTATACTAGGGACTAGTAGTGAGATCAGTTGAAATAGATTGCGAGCGTAGAATGAAGGATGGTGGCGTTGGCCGTGTTGGCCCAACAGAAACGGCTTATTAGGTACCTACGTTAATATTTGTCCAATTAAATACGCAAATGAATTTACTAAACTTATCCATGGAGGACTTAGTACGATGCTCGATGACCTCAGTAAAGCCTCCGAGCGAGTTGGTCTAAGGATGAACATGGATAAGACAAAGATCATGTCAAACCTCCATGTAGTACCAACTCCCATTTCAATCGGACACTTTACGCTCGAAGTTGTAGACGATTATATATGTATACCTAGGACAGACTGTCCAGTTAGGTAGGTCCAACTTTGAGAAAGAGGTCAATCATCGAATCCAACTCGGCTGGGCAGCATTCGGGAAGGCTACGGCACATCTTTTCGTCCAATATTCCGCAGTGTCTCAAGACGAGAGTCTTTGACCAGTGTGTGTTGCCAGTGAAGACGTATGGCACGGAAACGTGGTCGCTTACTATGGGCCTCATAAGAAGGCTCAAAGTCACCCAGAGGGCAATGGAGAGGGCTATGTTGGGTTTTTTTTTTCACTTTTTTGGAATGTTTTTTTTTATGACAGGCTCGCTATTGTTACACCTCACAGAGTAATAAGTATAGTAATATAATAATATACATAAGTTTTACTCTGAATGAACATAAAACTGGTAACTTCGTATGCAGGGCCACTACCAACTAGTCAGTTAAAGTAATAAAAAAAAAAACCAGCCAAGTGCGTGTCGAGCCACGCCCAGTGTAGGGTTCCGTAGTTGCCTGTCCGTCTTAGTTACATCGCCGTGCGGTGCGGTTGCGTCGGCCGAATTTGTACGAAAAGTGGCCTTTCCAAGTGAGTACACATTAAGTTGGTCGACTATTACTCGGTAACTATACTTTATGCCTACTTGTCCGTGATAGTTTTCCTTTTAAATTCATTATATGCACTACTATTACCACGATTTTTTTCACATCTCCAGTAGTAGCCATTTAGCCGGCAGGGGGGGACACTGACTCAAACAAAAATTAGGGCTTTAAAGCCCAATAGCTCGCAAACAAATCACTGATTTGAAAAATGGTTTTAGGAAACTCATAATATTTTAAAACGAGCTAATACGACGACCATGGGTTTAACGAGAAAAAAAATTACATCCCCGCTTTAGGTATTTTTTTTTCATGAGTTTATTGTACTGTTTTGTCGGTTTCTAGTAGTAATGGTTACTGAGCTAAGCCGAAGACGGACGGACAGACGGACATGCCGAAACTATAGATAAGGATTCCTTGTTCACTACGGAACCCTAAAAATTTATGTAAATTTTACTTATTTATTAAGAATTTCATTTATTACCACAATCCGAACAAACCCGTTTTTATGGTTCCGTACCCAATCGCTATAACAACAAATACTAAAAAACCGGCCAACTCGAGTCTGAGTGGGGCTCCCATACAACAGACATGAGTTTTTTACCGTTTTTATAGAAGTACGGAACCCTTCATGCGCGAGTCTGACTCGCACTTGGCCGGTTTTGTTAAAACCACTAACTGCTAATATCTACTTACAAAGCAAATCAACATCCATACTTCCATGCTAATATTATAAATGTTTGTTTGTTTGTTTGTCCGTCTTTCACGGCAAAACGGAGCGACGAATTGACGTGATTTTTTAAGTGGAGATACTTAGTTGAAGGGATGGAGAGTAACATAGAATAGTTTTTATCCCCGTAATCATCCCCTAAGGGGGTAAAAGTTTGTATGGAGCTGCGATATAAACGAGTTCCACGCGGACGGAGTCGCGGGCAGAAGCTAGTAAAATATAATAATCGTCTAGATATCTCCCCAAATCAATCATCCTCATCTCGCAGTTTTTTACCGATTCGTAGGTACCTACAGCAAAATTCACTCACACGGTGGACTTATGGGTAAAAAAACAATTATACAATACGCAATAAGTAACCATGACAAGAAATCTAATGGAATGACTACTATGGCTTTAACAGGTAGTAGGTATCTAGGTATATTATTATTATGGGTTAGAAGAGAAGGCTTAAAACTACTTGGGAAAAAACCTTTTTGGCAAGCAGTTAAGTGAAAAGATAAAAGATCGCGTCGCCATCATACTAGGTGGATATCATTTTAAGGATTTCAAATTCGAATAAGATCTCAGAGACTTTATTTAATCCTTTTTTTCCAACTAATACCTACTGATGATGTTTTTTATTACATTTGCGAGGAAAGAAGTAGGATACGTAAACAATTTAAGTCACGGTCTATTGATCCTTATATTTGTTTAATTGACAGATATTTATACCTAGTCATAATTATCCATAAAATACTATTATAACTCAATAGTTATAAAAGTATTTTATAGGCGTACTTAACTACCTATTTTATAGGGTCTAATTATTTTAATTAACAATTGAATATTATCTAAAAATTGTGTGTAATATTTATTTATGTTAATGATAAGTAGGTATATAATGATGGCAAACCCTTCTCAAGATTCATGATTTTTGTTATTGTTGACATTCAGTCTGCTAAAAAAACACACGATTTTGTGACCATAAAGCTGCAAACGCACAGAGAGCGGTGGCGGGGCGGCGCGGTGCGGCGCGGAGGCGGTACCGGTTGTAATGTTCGAGCTAATATGAAAGGATCCGCACAGAAAACCGCGCCGCGCCGCGCCGCTCTGTGGAATGTTTTTTTTATGATAGGCTCGCTATTGCTACACCTCACAGAGCCATAAGTTTTACTCTGTATGAACATAAAACTGGTAACTTCGTATGCAGGGCCTGCGATATAAACGAGTTCCACGCGGACGGAGTCGCGGGCAGAAGCTAGTAAAATATAATAATCGTCTAGGTATCTCCCCAAATCAATCATCCTCATCTCGCAGTTTTTTACCGATTCGTAGGTACCTACAGCAAAATTCACTCACACGGTGGACTTATGGGTAAAAAAACAATTATACAATACGCAATAAGTAACCATGACAAGAATCTAATGGAATGACTACTATGGCTTTAACAGGTAGTAGGTATCTAGGTATATTATTATTATGGGTTAGAAGAGAAGGCTTAAAACGACTTGGGAAAGAACCTTTTTGGCAAGCAGTTAAGTGAAAAGATAAAAGATCGCGTCGCCATCATACTAGGTGGATATCATTTTAAGGATTTCAAATTCGAATAAGATCTCAGAGACTTTATTTAATCCTTTTTTTCCAACTAATACTGATGATGTTTTTTATTACATTTGCGAGGAAAGAAGTAGGTTACGTAAACAATTTACGTCACGGTCTATTGATCCTTATATTTGTTTAATTGACAGATATTTATACCTAGTCATAATTATCCATAAAATACTATTATAACTCAATAGTTATAAAAGTATTTTATAGGCGTACTTAACTACCTATTTTATAGGGTCTAATTATTTTAATTAACAATTGAATATTATCTAAAAATTGTGTGTAATATTTATTTATGTTAATGATAAGTAGGTATATAATGATGGCAAACCCTTCTCAAGATTCATGATTTTTGTTATTGTTGACATTCAGTCTGCTAAAAAAACACACGATTTTGTGACCATAAAGCTGCAAACGCACAGAGAGCGGTGGCGGGGCGGCGCGGTGCGGCGCGGAGGCGGTACCGGTTGTAATGTTCGAGCTAATATGAAAGGATCCGCACAGAAAACCGCGCCGCGCCGCGCCGCTCTGTGCGGATCCTTTCATATTAGCTCGAACATTACAACCGGTACCGCCTCCGCGCCGCACCGCGCCGCTCCGCCACCGCTGTCAGTGCGTTTCGGCCTTCACTGAGGTGCGGCACGGGTGAACGTAGACAGAGTGGACCGCCCAAAACTATCGTACAACACAATATTAAACAAATAAACTTTTTACACACCTTGAAAAATAACACAGTACCTACAGATCATAAAGCCTAACACAGAGTTAGACAGCAGGCCAGACAAACCATGGTATTTAACTTGAGTCATCATCATCATTTAAAAATCGTGATACAAACTCATATTAACACCGCGTTAGATGTTAATGTACCTATCACCACAATTTAACCTTTAACTTTAAATAGACAATTCGGTTAATGACGTCTAAAAATTCATTTCGCTATAGTTCCGAAATAGACGACATTTAAGAGGAAACATTAGTGGTAACTTTTTCAAAGTTCGTTTTTATTTAAATAAAATCAATATAGGTAATAATCTATATATGTCTGTATTTGATTTGCTTTTTATACTTATTCTTATTTTTATAAGTTCTAGGTTGCTTTCAACCGCTTAAAATATATTTTTGTACGGTGTTTGTTGTTTCATAACTGTAATTACTGGTGCAGAAATTGGGTTCGCGTAAATGTATAATTAATCATGGTAATCTGACCACAGAATGCAGGAATTCCTCAATTAACTGTGCAAGTGCTTACTAATAGATAAATAAACTTCAACGCTTGTCTTAGTTGAGTTGTTATGTGGCAGAGATTTTATCTTGAGGTATAAAACCCTGCCGTTATAGCCAAATATACTTAATGTTATACGTATTACCTTGAGTCCATAGATCGCATGGTTCTCATGGGTCATGACCTAGTGCTTTCTCTAAAGACTTTATTACGAGTATGCGTGATGTGTTAGGCTGGGGCACACAGTCTGCATCCATGGACTGAATTCAGCATCTGAACCACTCAAGAGTGAAAAAGTGGTAGAAATTATGCACAAACTGTACCGTTTAATTTATCTTAAGTGATTCAGATTATGATTCAGTAACTGAATACCGTTCTGCGTGAGGCCGGCCTTAAGGCGACTGCAACCATCGAACTTAAATACTACGGTGCTAGCTATTAAAAGCTATTGACGCAGCCTATTTACGCCTGCAACTCCAGAAGAGTCACAAGAGCATTGACGACCTTTTATTGATTTGAGTGAGACATTTGTCAGACAGCTACCTCTCAACTTATTTACCACCGAGAAGACAATACTAGACACCTGCAAAGCGAGTAGGTAAGAGTGATATTATCATATGTAAGGTGGAGGTACCCCAGTCAGCCGTTCCAAATATGAGCGAGGTGACATTCCCCTTTCACGAACTCTAAAAATTGTAAAAAAGAACTATGTATACTCTAAATTACGAATAATATATAACAACATACATAACAATTACAAATAAAGCTTCCGCCCGCGATTTCGTCTGCGTGGACCCGGGATAAAAACTATCCTATATTTTAATCCAGGCTAATATGCAAATCTGCAATATCTTAGTGCAAAATTTCATCCAAACCGTTTAAGCGTGATTGAGTAACAAACATCCCAACTTTCGCATTTATAATATTAGTAGGGTGGAAGAGACTAATGGCCGGTTCCAATAATCAATCCACCGATAGTTTTCCTTACCGGTAGTTACATTTTGACAGATTACCCGTAGAAAATGTGTCAAAATGTAACTGTTGGTAAGGAAAACTATCAGTGGATTGATTATTGGAACCGGCCATTAAGGGGCTACCCCGAGGTTTTCATCGATTTTTGACAAATTTTGAATCGTTCTGAATTCTTTTGCACTACAGATAAACTTATATAAGTTAAAACGGCTATCGGTTCTTCAATCATTTATCTCCATTTTTGTATACCGGATTTTGAAACAAATGAATACTTATAATTTTGTATGATTTTTTTAAACATTTATATTTACAACTTTACACTTATTTAATTATAATTAATTAACTTAAGATCTAACATATATGTCTATGACGTCTCTAAAAACGTGGTTTTCATTTTAAACAAATTAACACAAAAGTTATGGCCAGAAAACCAGATTTTTTACCTAACACTGTTCAACTTTGATGCCAAATATGTCGAAAACAATGAACTTTGAAGTAAATATGGGATACTATATTGCTTAAAGCCGTTGTTGTTAATGTAGGTAATAAGCTACAAAAAACATTAGACAACCAAGGGATTCAGATCGAAGGTCATTGGCTTATGGGAGCCCCTTAAAATGGTCCATCTACAGTGCAACCGTCACTAAGTTTAGTGAACTGTCGCCCTGATATCGCCATAATAAGATCGTACATAATTATGAAAAAAAAAACAATACCTACATATTCATGCTTTCACGTCATCAATACCTAAACGGCTGATGACAGCCTTTAAAGTGCAGATAAGTACTAAATCTGTTACACATACCATTGTGTCAGTAAACTAGAACTCTTTATCAGGTAAAACACAGATTTTCAGAAAAAAATTGCCTTGAACAGTCAACCGTGGTCATACGGGTGTACTTGGGCTAGTAAAGCATAAATCCATGCTAATATTATCCATATTTTTATATTAAATGCGAAACTAACACTGTCTATCTATCTGTCTGTTATCTTTCTAAAGTGGATACATAGGATGTATTTTCTCATACAGCACTTTAGCGATTTATATTCTCAGCTTAAAGTAAACTGCATGATATTATGTATGTAAGCACTACTTACACATTAACAGGTTAAATAATGTACATGTCACTCAAACGATCAAAGTAGAAAGACGAACATAATTTTATCCTATCCAATAATTTGGTTTTTACTAGGAACTAATTGGTATTTTTTTTTATTATTTTACTAGGTTTCATTAGTGGGAAGTGGGACATACCTAATGGAAAAAGACTCTTAAATTTGTGCTAGAAGATTCGTTTTTAAGAAATCTGTGCGTAATTTATTTGCTGGCAGATCCGAGTAGACTAAAGGTTACAGGTTTGAAATTTCGCTTGTAAGTATCCATGTAGTATTTATCCATGTTGTATTCATGTATATATTTATTTGTGTATTTAAATATTTATTTTATTTATGTATGTGTATTTGTGTAAATATGTTGTATATAGGAATACCGTAATGTTATTATTTTTTATGGCATTAAGTCCGCCTTTCGTACGATAAGTTTTCTTTTGTGCAATAAAGTTTAAATAAATCATCATCATCACCATATCAGCCGAAAGACGTCCACTGCTGGACATAAGCCTCCCCCAAAGAGTGCCACAATGACCGGTCCTGCGCCACCTGCATCCAGCGGACTCCCGCGACCTTTACCAGGTCATCAGTCCACCTTGTAAATACCTACCCACGCTGCGCCTTCCGGTACGTGGTTTCCACTCGAGAACCTTTCCGCCCCAACGGCCATCGGTTGTACGTGCAATGTGCCCCGCCCACTGCCACTTAAGTTAAATAAATAAATAGAACATATTGGTTTTCAAGTAAGGGGTTTTCCAGGAAAACGACGACTACAACGAAATATCATTTGATAATCAACAGAATTATAGCTATGAGTAAACACGCACTTTTGACGTTACACGGCAAGCGCCGTTAATAAAGGCAAATAATATGAGGCAATTTTTTTTTACTTTCCTTTTCAGAAAAATGGTCTAAAACCATATTTATGAATTACTACGTGAAAACTACAGGGGGGGGATAAAAAAAAATGAGTAACGTTTTGGGTACGTTCCCTAAGGTGGTTGGAAGACGTGGCCAGATCTTGGCATTAGATTCCAATGCGGGCCCCGGGCTTCACCATTGTACAGTCAGCCTTATTATGCAAAAGCTATTATTCCCTTTTAATAAAGACTTTTGACGTCTTCGTTTGCCCAGTTACTTTTGATGCTGACTGTACCGAGAAAAACGCGAGGAGAACGATCGGTTTGTAGGAAAATACAAGATCATGTTAAATCATGTGCTGGTCTTTCTGGCTTTCCCGCAGCGCCTCTCGGGTTCGCTCTTGACCCCGATCTCACCCGTAGAAAGTGTTATGCGGGGAGACATAAATATACTTAGGTAACATTATATGTCGCGCACTGTATATTATGTTGCAGTGATATTAAGGCTTCGTTATCGCTCGGTGCTAATATAGGGTCATTTCGCCGGTTAGCGACCACCTAATTTCATGTGCCGGTGGGCGACCACTTAAGCTGAGTTGGTGAACTGAAAGGATATTTTCTCGGTTTTTTAGTAGATTTCTATTCTAAAACGAGAAAAAAATGCATTTACAAGTAATTGTCTCAATAGGATGTGAAGAATTGATGTTAGCTTCAATAGAAAAAACCTTCTCCTTCAGGTGGTCGTACTTCTAACCGAAGGTGGTCGCGTAACCAGCGAAATGACCCTACCGCATTCCCGAAATATCAGATTTTTCAAAATATCGGATTATCACACTATATCACACACACACTCACACTATATCACACTTTCACACACACACACACACTCACATATCACAGTTTGAGCTAACCACATTCCCTTTATACCAGGTTAAAAAATCGTAAGGTACTCATGGAACTAAATCGTTTTAAGTATGTCCCCGTACTGAAAATTATAATAATATACCGCATTCCCGAAATACCAGATTTTGCAAAATACCACATTGATTTATTTATATATTAAGATTTCTCAGTTTGCGCCAATAAATAAGTGTTCCATAGTCTCATCCTCCTCGCCACACATTCAACACTATCCGATAGTCCCATCTTGGCCAAGAGATCCTTGACCCCGAAGTGACCTGTGAACACCCCAGATATTCATATCATTTATTGCACTCATGTAAGTTAAGTATACAGTTCTTAAAGTAATGGTAACAGATTAACATGAACCCTGGAAGGGCAAAGCAATTAAATTGAATAAAAATACTGTTAAACATTGTGTAGATCTTCCTCTTCTGAGTTGCTTCTTACTGGATTTCCAGAGTGTTTTGGTCCAGCCCGAGTCCACTCCTTCTACGAAGAGCTTAGAGTGATTTAGGCCCGCCTCATTCCTCCACTCATGTTGGTGTTTAGTTTTGGCGTAGGCTTTAACCACTCACTTGCTTGTGGCAATTTCGTGCACCCCTAAACTGATGGTGGCAACTGTGGTTGCCAAGCGAAGTATGGACTTCTTTGATAAAGAAAATATTGAAGCAATTTAGGCTACCTTTTTTAAAATCCACAAGCAAGTGAGTGGTTAGAGGCCGATATTATGGTTCCCTTTGAGAGTCCCACAAATGGTTCTGGACCTACAAAGTGATTTGTAGATCCCTTCTTGCAAGCTCATCCGCTCTTTCGTTACCGATGAAGCCCTCGTGCCCTGGTATCCAAACTAGTTGCACCTTATTGTGTTTACCAATTGTTCAGTGCTCGGACGCCATTATAGACTAGTCTAGAATCCACTTTCGGCGCCTTAAGCGCTTTAAGGGCCGCTTGACTGTCTCTTGAGTATATAGATAGTCTGCCCGGTGCATATTTGCACGAAATAGTTACACTGGTGCCTGTAAAACTGTTTCGTGCAAAAACGTTCGATGAACTTAGTCTTCGTAAGCAACAGGCATACTTGTTAATTATATCGTAAAATATGCATAAATCGTATTATAAGTATCAAAGTAAGCCGCTTAAAATACGCAAAGTTATTGTACAATAAAATAGGTACTTTAGAACCATCTTTTGAGTTGCTCTATGTGTTTATTCCAGGTCTTCGACTACCTCGTTTCCCATCTATCTTTCCTTCAATTACCTATATTGATTATGAACTTGTCATGTCGTATGAGGTGCCCTATCATCTTCCCTCTTCGGTTTTCTAAGTTTCTCACTAAGGCGGAATCAGACGGTTCACTCGGATGAATGTTCCCTCGGGTGATTGATTCTTTTTTCTTTCACTCAATGTTCACACAACTCAGGTAAAATGACATATAAATGAACGTTCACTATTCTAGGCGGAATCAGACGGTTCATTTTTCGTTCATTTTTATGTTTCATTCCACACCTTTCACCCGAAGTGACACGTCTGATCATGAAGTAAACCAAAAGTGCCGAATGAATTCACTAGTGAACGTTCTTTCCGTGTTTAGACCGTTCATTTTTCGGTCATTCGGAGTGCGAGTGAAAGATGCCGAATGCAAATATCAAACATTGTTGGATCGGTTCACTAGTGAATTCATTCGGCACTTTTGGTTCACTTCATGATCAGACGTGTCACTTCGGGTGAAAGGTGCGGAATGAAACATAAAAATGAACGAAAAATGAACCGTCTGATTCCGCCTTAACTGCCTGGTTTGCCCCACTCCATTCAGTACTGCTTCATTGGTTACTCTCTCTCTCCAGCTAATTTTCTCCATTCGCCTCCAACACACATCTCGAACGCTTCTAATTCTTCGGTCGTATCGAAATGTCAGAGGTTGCGTGGGATTTGAGTAGATGGAGGGCCTCGAGCTACACTGACAAGAGCTTAGCTCTTAAATAAGAAGAAGGAAAACATCTGCAACAATGTGTTCTCGGGACAATAACACTAGTATCTAACTAGCATCTACTCTCAAAGCCCAACTGTGGGTACGTACATGGTTGTATAACCCGTCCGTGCCACTCATGAATTGCCTCTACATTTTTTTTTACTGTTGTTCTCCGCACTGTACTGCTAAGTCTATTCCCATCACAAACATACACACCCACACACACACACCACACTACTATACTCTTCAATACAATCTCCCTCTAGATACTCATGCAATAATTATGCTAATGATGTTACCAATCACATTGAAACCTTAATGCCTTAAAAAAAATACGATCATTGTAGGTAATTAGTGTAATTACTTATATACATAAGGTGAGTCGGGGCAAGAGTAACATTGGGGGAAGAGGGTCAAAAGCTTCTCCAGCTAATTCTTTTGAATTGAGCGCCTTTTTGTACCGTCGGTAAAACAGACTAGGCGCCTGTCTGTTTTACTGACGGTACAAAAAGGCGCTCAATTCAAAATAATTAGCTGGAGAAGCTTTTGACCCTCTTCCCCCGATGTTACTCTTGCCCCGACTCACCTTAATGTAGACTATTCTAACTCATATCTACGCGGTTGATCATGGGGAGAAGGAGGGTACCTTGCCGTAGGTAATACAGTATTATACTATATATACTAGTACGGAAAGTGGCTTACCTTACCTTAATGTATACCTATTACCTATACTCATATAATTAAATAAAACAACATCTGGTTAGTTACCTAATATGTTTACCTATATTATGTAAAAATGTGTAGTCTAAGTAAGCTTAATAAATAAATAAATAAAATAAATAATAAGCAACAGGCTAAAAAGTAACGCCTACGTAATTTACAACGCAATGTGGTCTATGGAGATTGTCGGATGAAAAGCAAACGTCCTTTTCATAATTGATCGGCTATTCATTATATTTATTTTTCTTAGGTTTATGATATTTTTTTCCAGCGGTCGTTGACATAGGTATCCTTTTCTTTACGCTGTGTATGTAACTTCACTTTTGGGAACTGTAAGTCAAGCAGGGCAGGGCAATTTGTAAGTGTCCCTGACATGCAGTTTTTTAGGGTTCCGTAGTCAACAAGGAACCCTTATAGTTTCGCCATGTCCGTCCGTCTGTCTATCTGTCTGTCTGTCTGTCTCTCTGTCTGTCCGTCTTCGGCTTAGCTCAGTAACCCTTACAACTAGAAAACTGCAATTCGGCGTGGGTATATAAACCAATCACGCCGACAAAACAGTATAATAAAATCCTGAGAAAAAAAATTTTTTAGGCTACCTCCCCTACGCAATAGGCAATAAAGTCGTGTATACATATTTTTGTAACTTTGGCCGTATGGATCTCTTTGTAGTCGACTGTACCTCTATCAATATTTTGACTTACTTTTAATGATTAAACAAGTACTTTACTTATAATCTTGTAGATTAGAAAAACCAAGAAGAAAGCTATAAAAACATATATCTAACGCCTGGTGGTTGTGGTATTTGATCTCTGATACCAACAAATTACTTTTTTTTCAGGCGTCGCTAAACATTCTAAAAATAGTGCTAAGGGGCTATATATCCCGTATTTACTTCAAAGTTCATTGTTTTCGAGATATTTGGCATCAAAGTTGAACAATTTTAGGCCAAAAAACTGGTTTTCTGGCCATTACTTTTGTGTCAATTGGTTTAAAATGAAAACCCTGGACCAGTTTTTAGAGACGTTACAGACGAACCCAAATATGTAGATTTCGTATGTTAGATCTTTCACGTCAATAGAGATACGAAATAGTGTTTTTTTAGATAATGTTTAAAAAAATCATACAAAATTAAGTATTCATTTGTTTCAAAATCTGGTGGACCAAAATGGACATAAAAGATTGAAGAACCAATATCCGTTTGATTTATAATTCTATCTGTAGTGCAAAAGTAGGAGATACGATTCGAAACTTGTCAAAAATCGATGAAAACCTCGGGTAGCCCCTTAAGGAGAGTCTGACGTATATGTAAAAGGTGGACTTATGTACATATCAGTCATCAACACTCAACATCGTGTGTTATTTAACACTAGGTGTCCGCGCGGCTCCGCTTGCGTAATATACAGAGAACCCAGATGGAGCTGGATGAAATAGCCTACGTACAATGCTCATTCTATGTATACTAGTGAAACAGTTTTTGTAATCGCATTACACCTGACATACAAACTGACAACCTCAAAGACTTTCCTCTTTGTCATTTTAGTATAGAGTGGTATAGATATCATGAGTAGTAGGAGTTCTCGACTTTATTTCAATGCTACGAAGGACCAAAAGTGGTCAAGTTATAGCCTTTTCATCGAATTGATATTAAGATATATTATAATATATCAACAGAGAAGCTGAATTAAAATGCAATTAAATATAGCTTTGGATCTCATTGTAGCGTTATCCCAGTTGTATCCTAAAGGATTGGCGTAGTTTATAACTTTATTTGTTCCGTGTTGCCCATCGAAAAATTTCAGGCGCCGCCACTGGTAACCCGTAGCTAGGGGTTACGCCTTGAACTGTTCGACCGAGTGTTAGGCCATATCAACTAGAAATAGACAATATTATTACAAAAAGATATTCCCTGACGTACGTTCGAAATGTAACGCAGTTACCATGCTGGTTAACTTCTTTTCGAGATTGGTAATAGTAGTTTTATGGTTGAAAAATCGTGAGAATTTTCCGAAATAACAGCTTTGTGTGGTCAAACCTAGTCGACGCCGCCGGTCTTACAAGGTGTCCAAATTCTTCGCACCAACTAATTACCAGCCGAAAGCCCGCCTGCCGAAGGAGAAAAGGGCTATGTTTTTCGAGCGTATGTATGTATGTGCGTATGTTTTATTCTTTATATATATATATATATATATATACCCTGTTCCAGATAAGTTTAGAAAAATCGTGCGTTAATTAGTCATGCGATTTCAAGGAAAACCATTGTGAAGCGTTAAAAATATAGGAAAAAATAGTAGATTCTAGATTAAACGAAGAAACGCAGACGAAATTTGTCCGTTAAAAATCTAATGTTATCTGGAATGAGGTATCGGTTATACATAAGGCCTTCCGGACTAACGCAAAGTTCGTATTATTCCAGTCCAGAAATCTAGCTAGCCAATCTAAATAATCTAATCCAGCGCTGGACTGGATCATATCGTTCACATTATTCCAGTCATTTATTACAGTTACAGTAGCATTCCAGTCCAGTAATCGAAACCTGCAAAAAATAACTGAAAGAACGTGAAACAGCACTGGAATATATAGGTACCCTTTCTAATGAGCAATCTAGTCCAGCCCAAACAAACCCAGCCCAGCCAGTGTAGACAGCCCTATACTTTTCCAATGGCGATGGATTGGGCGAGCTGGAATCAAAAAGTAGACCGTCATCCAGTCACTGGACTAGATTATTCACTGGAATGGGTTTGTTCCAGTGCCGGCTCACATTATTCCAGTTACGAACCAGTGTTTGTTTCCATCAGTAAGTACTGGAATATATATGAACCGGGCGTAACATATACCATTACCGAGTGCGTAAGTATACGGTCGGTCAGGTTAGCAATGGCTTGAGAGTGCCGACATAATTATATTGGTCTGTGCCGCCGATGTCGCCGCTAGTGTTGTACGCGTCCCTCCTTCCAGGCTTCTACTACAGCGATAGGTGCGTAATGCGTACGCAGTCCGTATCCGTACGCGCCAATCTGACTGCAGGCCAAAGACGAGGAAGTCATAATGCTATATATGCCTTATGCCCTAATACGACCCATTTATCGAATGCTTGCTTATGTCAACCGTCGACAATAAGCGGTATCGTGCTACCTACCGTATAATTTTGTCACTATTCCTTTGGCATCAGTTATAAATCATTATAAAATTGTTTTTGCAGAATTGCCTTGAAATAAGTTTCAACGTGCCCATAATTGGAGGGTTGACAATAGATAGTTTCCTAATCAATCTCACTGTTGCCGCAAACGGAACCCTTCACCGTGCTACGCCGTGGTTCCGCCGCGTATTCGGGCATAATGTTACCAAACTACCATTTGTCCGTGTTGACACAACTATTAATCTAGTTATTCATGCGTGCCACAAATTGTTAATTGGTGTACATTCCAGCCTATTCACTAATAAGCACCTAATTATCGCTGTGCAATTTTACTACGCAAAGGGGTATTGCGAAATGTACTAGGCGAATATATGGACCACTGTCTAGTTAGTCTGGTCACTAAAATAGTTAAAATAACTGTAGGTATGTATGACATTATATCTATAGTTTTTATTAGTTCAATCACCATGTGATCTCACGTAAAAAGTTATGAGGATCGTAGAAACTATCTACTAAACATTTCGCAGTGATTGTTGTAGACCACAAAACACTAGGTTTGAGTTGTCTAGAGGTAAGGTCACTGTTCCGGTAAAACGGAGGTAGGGGTTCGATTTCTCATGATTCTCATTTCAAATGTTTAAAACATGATCGTGGTTTTCTTTAAGTGTAAGAGAGAATTAATTACCTAATATTACTAGCTTATGATAGTTACCAACAGTCATCAACAATCTATTTTCATAAAATGGACCTCCTTTGGCATGATACATAAAGAAAAGGTCGGGAAACAAAAAAAACAAGAGGTCAACATTATTAGTTTTTTTTATTCTTACTTTTGCAAGTTCGCTCTACAAGAGTTGCATTTTGCAGTACACAGTTCGCATTCTTTATACAGTATAACATTTTTTTTTACATTTTCTCTATTTTATATCAAAATAAAGTCAGGCAGTGTTGATGCTAAGGGTCAGAGGTAGGGTTTAGTGCCAGCCGTGACCGCCCTGGCCCCAGGGTTCTTCGGGGGCGGAGGCGGCGGCGTGGGCGGCGTGGGCGTACTGGGCGAGGTGAGCGGCGCGGGCGTGTTGCACCTCGGGGGTGTCTACGACGTATTGGCCATCATGGGTGAGCTGGATGTGAGCGGGGGGGCCGGCCCACTTGCCGTACCCGCCGTGCGAGGGCGCGTATCCGCCGTGCGCGATGGGCCCGAGCGCGGCGCCGTGGTAGCCGAGCGGCGCGATGGGTCCGTGCGCGTAGCCGCCGTGCGAGGCGCTAGCGTGCGCCACAGCGTGCGCGGCCTTCAGGTGCGCGACCTCGGGCGTGTCAACCACGCGACCGTCGTGCGCCAGGGGGGCGGGGCCGTATTTCAAGAGACCTGGACAAAGAGAACAATTTAGAACACATCCCTAGGTAATCATGTAAGTTCCTAACTAATCCAGGCTAAGTGATTTGACATTTTCAAGTCAATGAGTGAACTTGAGGTCGATTTCAATAAAATTAGCTTAAAGCAAAAGTTGTCTTGATCCTGGATATTTAGTCCTAACAATTTCAATAGGTACGCGGTAGCTACTTATGGATGAACTAAGTCTTAGTGATGCTTTCTTAGTAGTAATAACAAAATCTATTACAATCTTGATTTTGTAACAATCAGTTTAACTTGACTATGAAATACTTTGAGCAGACGTAATTAATGTGTAGAAAGGCGTAAAATATCAATATATCGTTTTATTCAATAAAGATGTGATTGTTCACGAAACAGGTTCAGTGGTGCGTAGCATATGCTTAAAATATTTGTTTAACAAGAGAGTGATGTAATCTAATTAAGTTACTTGAACTACTTAGAATGGTAAACAGCGCATTTCGCAAAATGACGTGTTTAGGTTAATTTTATTGTTCCCATGATTAATTAATGCTTGTTTGGTAACTTCGTGATTTTCGGTAGTTGTCTTCATATTTCGTAATTAATAATTAAGTAGAACACTGCAACAACAAAATTTACTCGGTCCATTAAGGTTGTGAACAAGTGTGCTTGATGTTTACAACATTTATATCTGATTGAAGGTATGAGTTCGGGTTGTTTGTGGTGAAATGAAAATAAGGGATCAAAACCGAAGCTAATGGAAGTAACTGATACGTTCCCTAAACTCCATATCGCAACATGGTGAAACGAAGGGACCCAATATGGGTTAAAAATGTCCTTACCAGCAGCAGGCGCGCCGTAATGCCCTCCGTATCCGATGCCGATGCCGGCGTGCCCGAGCGGCGCCCACGCGCCGTGCGCGTTGGAGGCCTGCGCGTGCGCCGCCAGATGGGCAGCCCTAGCGTGCGCCACCTCGGGGGTGTCCAGCACGTGCTTGCCGTCGGGGCTGAGCTGGATGGGTGCCGGCAGGCCCGCGTAGTAGGATGCCTTGGCCAGGCAGAGGGTGGCGGCAAGGACAATCTGGGACAAACGAAAACGTATGCGTTAAAAACGTGGCATTCTCGGTTTCACATCTACGAGTATGTGTCGACGGTGTAATTAATACTCTTGATTGCTGTGTGTTTAATGATATGAGAAGCCATAGGCGCTCTTTATACAGTCAGATATTGTTAAAGGCAGGTTTCTTGCATTTCTTATGATAATGAGATAATGTTTATTGCTGTGTGAAATTGAAGACAGTTGATAGCCCTTCAAATGTCTTGAAATACATTTTTCGTTCTATAAATTAGAATATACTCCACCTGATCCATGGCAATACAAGTAGGATTTGACTTGACTTGGCATGGTAATGTATGTCACATGACTGATGTACCTATACCTATATAGCTGAATCATATTAATACCTAATGGAATGGTGAATATGTTTTACAGATAGGTATCACATAACAATTGTGAAGTTGTGACATTTGATGACGGCCTTTCGGTATAAACTTGGAAATACTTTGTTCGGAAAATGTTAGCGCCACAAATGTACTCCGTTTTATTCGATCTCTTAATGCACGCTATCTGAAGTTATACAATGCTTAGCAAACTAAATAAATTTAAAATGGTTGTCGGCAATAGACTCGATTGAGAAACGATCCAGATTCCTGTCGATTAATTAAAAGTGAAACCAGATTTGTGTCCCAGCAGCTTGTTACATCGGATTATGCATTTCACTTTATCGGACGTCTCGAGTTATACCTAATTAGAATATATCCATCAGTAGAGACAGGTGACAAGCGATTCTAATCAAAGAATGTGTGAAGGAAAGTGCTCTAACGAAGCAGCGAGCGCAAGCGAAGAAGTTAAATTGCTCAACCGTTTTTAAATGATTATGAGATCTGGACAATACGTTGAATACGTTTCACCGTGTGTAATATGTCATACCTCCACTATCATTAGCAAGTAGCAACCTGTCATCGCAATATCGCATTCTTTCCATCTTGGAATCAGCTAAAAGTGTCACTGCAAATAAAATTTTATGAGTTCTGCCTACCCATTTTGGTAACACAGGCGTGTGTTTATGTATTTATGAAATACATGCGATCATGCTCAGGTCATGGCGTTGCGAAATAAACTATTTGACAGTGTGTTACTGTTACAATGCGTGTGAAATGGACAACACATGAATGGGGTAATTAAACTATAAGCGTAACGAGATTTCAACAGTGTTCTAGTGATTGCAGATTTTGTATCAATGTCAACTGGTTTTGGATGATCTCAAACGCGGAAGATTTCGCATATTGTGATTATTTTTATATATTTTTTTGTGATTGTGAGTGCGTTTTTTAACCAGACATTCTTTGTTACCCGATAGAAAGGGAAGGAACAAGAAATACTGGCTTGACGCCGCCGAGGACGATGTGCTTGCCAGCGGTGTGATGCTGAAGAATTTGCGAAGTGGAATAGAAAAAGCGAGAACCCGGACACAACCGGGATGGATGAGAAAGAGAAAGTGAGAGTTTCTTGTTTATTGATAAGTAGTTCGTGTGAACGCGAATGTAGGCATTCTATCATCAAAGAATAGAAATATGTTCGGGTGCCTTGTGGTAACAATTACAAAATCTAAAAGGGTTTTGCAAAGCTTTGGACCAGTTGCGACGGCGCGGGCGTGGTCGCCGCGCACGCACCGCAGATGACAGATAAAATAACTGCACTGGAAAGCATTAAATAAGTAAACTAGTTCTAGAACTACTTTCGAGTAATTTATCGAGCTATTTATAGCGAAACGATAGTGAGAGCAATTGGCAATTATATTTAAACCCTTCTGTTACTGAATGTTAACTATTATGTAAAGTAGCCCTACGTCTAAGTTGAAGTATTTATGAGAGGGGTTCATTATCGCGCAATAAATATAAAATGTATGTACCTATATCTACGTTTGCATTAGGTCCTCATCACCATTAGGTATGTAGGGAAATTATACGTATAAAAACCTATAAACAGGTACGGTTTTGTTTTACCTATGCCACCTATAAGGACCAAAGTTTTATATGCTGCTTTGCTCATGAGTGTAGTTCAGACAGTACATTCTCATTACCGAACAATCTTTAATAAATTAACGTAGCTTGTAGGATTCATGGAATCCCATTGTTTGACTGTATATCCTTCAATCACTTTATGGAAACAATCGAACATTTCCTTTACATCTTCCGTGTTCCGGGTATTGTTGCAAACCGTCGTTTTAAAACCGATAACTAATTGCAACATGTCTTATAAACACATTACTAAATGTAATAAACTTAGAGTTTATTTTCTGATTGGTATATTTATATCGTATAGAAGTTATCTATATCAAATATCGATTCAAAATAACGGTTCGTTGTGATAACAAAATCGATTACAGTGTATTAAAAACCGCAACATTCGATCTTATCCGGCGTTATAATAAACAATGAAAATAATTAGCTATTATATCGACCGATACAGTAACACTCTATTATCTACCTCGTAACTACATAAGTTAAGACTTTTGTCCACAACAAGGTGCTTTTTTGCAATCATATTGAAATTACATGTGATTATAGCCAGCGGCGACTATAGTCCAACCATTTGTACCATTTTAAGGTTTAGTAACTTCTCTAATCACTGTTACATCATGAAATCACGGATAATGCATACCTTAAGGTTACATTTACGTGTGTGGTCAAGTTTATGTTCGCTCAATTTTGAATGACTAGCTTTGCCATTTACTAACAATCAGTGGTTGTGAAATCGCAATAGCCACCGCGCCGTTCTCGAAGTTCTAATTCTTAAATAGGGAATTGTCTGATCCAAGGTAACCTTTGATATAATGGCGAGGTATTACGTTTTCTCAACGCAATGTGTGGTCTAGTGGAAAACGAGATCAAGTGTTATTATATTTTTAATTATTTTTAACTGGCTTAGTTGCTTTTGTTTACATCACATGATATATTGGAGTTTTTTATTAACGTTTTGTTGTAACTCGCAAACGACGTTGCGTACTAAAAAGTAGGTACCACTATTATATATATTATTTATTATTATAGAGATAATAGAATGGATTATTTGGAGTTTGGAACGCTACGGCAAACCGTCGCATTCTCAGTGGGACCTTGTTAGGTTGCGTATTTACGAGGGAACCAGGATCTGACAAAGCAAGCAGGTTGCCCGTTGATTTTGTGGGCGTGGGCCTCATATCGGCCGCTTTTGCATTCTGTTGCAAGCCTTTTGCAATAGATCGGAATTATCATTCGACGAACTGGTGCACAACCAGTATTGCAATTCGGTTGCAAAACGAAGGAAGCCGAAGGCGTTAGGAAGTGTTATGGTTTCGTGAAGGTCACGTGAAAATGTTTATTATTGAAATTTCAAATTACGCGCTTGATTGGGCGCCGTGTGTCCCAGGTTGCGCAGACGCTTTTTGCCGCCTATGTGTAACGGCTGTCAATGTTTTGCTGCATCCTGTTTGGCTAGTATTTACACAACATCTAGTCACTAAGGCCTAGCTCACGATTGTTGCTCACAAAACATAAATGCATGCAACTGGAATTTATTATGCCAAAAAAACGTTTTTTAAACGAGAGCTGGACCCAATGTCAGCCACCAACACATACAAACCTAATAATGCAAATAATACAGATGTAAGAGATATGCATGAGATGAGTCAGTAGTATTCGATTACAACCAATTAACATTGAACAGTGATTGAATCAAAGCTTACTCAAGTTCCCCGCCTACGGTCTACAGGTGAGGTGAGAGGATGCGTGCGCCTGCGCCGAATGCGGTAGAGCCTTAGCCTTAGTACTTCCTAATTAGTAAATTGGCCGTTTTAATTATAAATTCTTTTAATTTTTAAATATTATACATTAGTACAATATTCGGCTTCGACCGTGTATTGCAAAGAACGCATGACATATAGTCTACGAGTATTTATATCCATCCGGGAAGTCATCCTCAGAGGCTCTAGTATAAGTTTTACCGAAACAAAACTTTACGATCGCGTTTGCGTTTTACCCTCAATTTGTATGGGATTTGACAGCTAAACGCAAACGCGGTCGTAACGTTTTGTTTCGGTAAAACTTATACTAGAGCCTCTGAGCAGTGGTTCCGGAATATATAAAAAAAACTTACAAAACTACAATCCCACAGACATATGCTCTTTATAATATTAGTATAGATAAAGGGATTTTTTTAACCAACTTCTATCTAAGGAGGACTTCAAATCTACAGTATCACTATGCTAATGCCAATATGTATGATACGAAAACTTTGAGTTTTAAATTCAGAAGATTTTCAGGACTAGTATTTATGATTTGCGAAACTAATCTAAAGAGATTAATTAGCAGATAGCGTTGTTTTATACAAAATAGTTAGAAATTCGTCTTTAATTACACTTAATTAAACACCGGATGTACTTGTCACATTATGATCAGATGTATTTTTTTAATACGACCTTGACATACTAGAGAAACTGATTAAGAATTTCCTTGGATGATTTATACGATGTTAAACGAACTGTGGGCCGAATTAGGAGTTGCACATGAATATATTCGTCTTGCCGCCCACTGCACGCGCAAATTTGCATAGAACTGCATTATATTTTAATACGATTTGTCTACTTTGTTTACGAACTTACTTCATTAAAATAGTAAGATTTATGTGTTGTTTTTCGTGTAATTTGTTAGCAGTGTGATATTTATATAGTCCGCTATGCGATCTCGTTAATATAATATGGGTATACAACAATAAGTTTCTGAGGTAGGAATCTATACTAATATTATAAAGAGGCATAGTCTGTGAGATTGATAGCTTTGTAAGTTTGTATGTTTGGGTAATCTCGGAACCGCTTATACGATTTCAAAAATGCTTTCACCCGCGTGAAGAATGGACTTTCTGGATGGTTATATAGCGAGTTTGCCTGCGTTCTTCGCAACACGCAGTTAAATATAAGTTAAGCGGATTTTATCGTTATTTTTTTATTGTTTGCAACACTCGTAGTTTTATAGTTTTTTTTAATACCACGACGATGGCAAACGCGGCCTGCATGATAGTAGGCCGATACCGTAGCCTATGGACGCTAGAATATTACGAACATTACGATTTTAAAGGCATATTTTTTGCTTATTTAAGTACTTAAAATCAGCTGTCTATATGTATATCCAGTGAGACGCAATACATATCAGGTAAATGATTTTGAAGATTAGCAATCCACCTTGCATATGTATGGTTATGTATTCAATAAGATGCGTGGGCCTATTATCACTCCTTGCAAGTTTCTTATAAAGCTGCAATATGACGATATTTTTTGTTTCATATTTTACACTATTGTTCAGTGAGAAAGAGGAAGACTGTTTTATTAATGAACCTGGGTTGAGATGTAATCCGTCGATATATCGGCTAGACCGTTACGTTATGGAGTAAGAAAGTGTCGAGGAAGTAATTCATGTAATCGATCTAATTTGTTACAATCCTGTTCTTTATAATGAGAGGTGAGTGATTGAGATTTCAGGTTGATTATATTATAAGTTTCAGTTAACAATTCGATTAAGTGTAATTTTATACTCGTACTACTTATTTTTTTATGCAATATCTTTAAATATTCTATTATTTATGTAAATATAGATACATGCAATAATAAGGAGGTAAGTTATAAAATTAATAAACATAAAATGTACGAGTTGCTTTATGTATTAAAAAGTACAAGATACGAAGCACTACTTAACTTACATTGAAAAATATACGTTATCAGAATAAAAGAGAAATGAGCTGATTATAGGAAGAATTTAAATATGGGACGGGGTCTAAGATATAAATAATAACTCAGCCTATATACGTCCCACTGCTGGGCACAGGCCTCTCATGGATGAGATGGCTAAGATATAAAACACCTGAAACTCGTAAGAACCGTATGAATCAATACGCCACGAGCTGCTTCCAGCTCGCCGTGCTAGGTTTAGGAAAAACAAAAAACACTCACCATAGACTGCATGATTACTGTAGGTATTTAGGTACTATGTGGAGATCTCAAACGAACTAGCGTAGGCGCTGCTGTTTCCAGTACTCGCCTAAGAACTTTCGCCTAAGTGCGCACGTTGCTGCGACTAGCTCCCAACTTGGAATGCGGATCGGTCACAGCTTGCCCCCTTATATATGACGCACCCCGCTACGAGGCTTGTAATTGGAAACAATTAACGGGCAAGTGCAATGCTTTAGTTTTAATTGTTAGATGGTTCCGGAGGGCTAAGGGGTGGTTGCTGCCTTTATAGTTTGTTTGGTGTGACATGTGGATGTCCTGGGGATGATTAGGTTAGGTGAGGTGCGTTAAGGGGTTTTCATGTGTTTGACCAGTTTATGAGGATAGTTGGGATATATGATATGTTTCTGACTGATTTTAGTAAGCAAATGCATATTTTTTAAATTTAATAATGGTTCTCGCAATTTCACACTTAATGCTTCCGCGGCTATTTACATTAAGAGAAAACAATGTTTTTTAAGCTTTCGTATTTTATATTAAAACATCAATGTATTCTAGTAGCAATTACTAACAATTTTTGATAAATAAATGTATAGTGTGGGGGGTTCTATGAGTGTTAATCAATGTTGCCCTTATTAATGAATTCTGGAACCAATAATAAATAAATAACCTTACACAATTTGATGTTTAGAATTTTCTGTAAGGGAGTTTGAAAGTTTTCGATTAGGCAAAGCCGTTGATCGCTGCTCCGATTTGATTTAAAAGGTCAGGTTTATGTCAACACTGGAGCACATTTATTATTTTGATCAATGGCTTAAATTCCTAATCCGACTTGCGAATGGTTTTTTAAGCCGGAACTACTGTTAGTAGCCAAATTGGTTTATTTAGTCGCATGGCATTAATTAATTATCTACGGAGTCGCTTTACGTGACCAAATAACACTCGCCATATATACTCAGAAAACACGTGGACTATAAACGATATGATACAGAGAGAAATAATATAATGGAAAAATAAACCATCTTCGTCTGTAGCTGATGGTTTATTTTTCCATTATAATTTTTCTCTCTTATTAATTATTTCGTTCAAAATATGATCGGGGTAACTTCCTCGTTAAAATAACACGAAACAAAATATATAAATAAATAATTTGTTTCGTTAAGAAAGCACGTGGACTATGTTTAAAATCTGTCCTCATGCATGTGGAAAACCCATTTTTTTGTTTTCCTTTACAAAAATTATGTTGGAATTGGTTAAGTAAAGAAAAACAAAACAAAACACAAAAGAAATACTGGCCTACCTGGCGTTGATAGCTAAAGATCGATTTAAGAGATTTAAATTTTTGTTAGTTGATGATGCCTAGGTACGTAACACATTACCTATACACGTTATTGTCTCAGAAGAGTGATTTTATGATTTATACTCGTAAATACTATCCGTGATAGGAGGCCTGTGCCCAGCAGTGGGATTTAAATAGGCTGATTTATTATATTATGATGTTTGTCTTTGCCATATCTCGGAAACATGGGGTCTCGGACCTTTGGAAGTCGTGCGTGGCATGCGCCATAGACAACCAATAATCTAAAGCGAGGGATATATTGTTTTATCTTCTGTAATAACCTCAATTTGTGTCTCAGTAGACTTATTATTTCTCGCCCTCATCCCTCATGTCATGTCGGTGTTTCATTCAAAAGAGATGCTTATTACGCAACAGTCTCTCTCAAATAAATCTTTAACTACTCTGAGCGCTGCCGCAGTTGTCCGGGATTGTCTACAGCATAGGGTTCTACTAGAAAGGAGAGTACAGGTTTTTAAAGGGAGTCTCCTGGAGTTGCTGGCGGTTACGGAGTTCGACAACCAACCTGGCCCCGTATCATGGTCGGTCTTATCACGCGATAAGTGACAAGATAGAGCGTCCGTCACTGGCTGACACCGTTCGATAGAACGAGACTGACGCTCTATCTGGTCACTTGGCGCGTGATAAGGCCGACCATGATACGGGGACTGGACTACTAGAGCTGACAACTACGAATTTATTTATTTCATAAAATACACTGATCGTCCTGTGATGTAAGGGATGGAACTTCTCTGAAATTATAATATTGCCTGTGTTGGAAGACACCGCATTTACTTAGGTAACATGAGGATACTATTAATCCTTTTAATATTTCTAATGATGAATGTTTTAAAATAAAATGTGTAGTTTTTTTTATATGAACCCAATCATTTAATAATTTACTGGGTATTAGTTAATCAATGTTTTCATTCGTTAATTTATTAGCTTTTGCTAGTTCTTCTTTGTTACAGTCTTTGTATCTGTAGTGGTTTTTTTAAGTTGGTTAGTATTTAAATTTGCAATGCCCATGGCTACTCAGCACGTTATTGATTGAGCCATTAAAATCGCGTGTACATTATTATGATACTTGTGATGTATCGGTTCACCTTCAACGCTTAAGGGATTATTCAAAGGTCAACGTCAAAACCTTTACGGGAAATCATGAGAAATTAAACTCAAACAGAGGGTAGAGATATAGGGAGAGTCAGGTAAAAGTCGCAGGAAACGGGTTACTAATGAAATCCATAATTTCAGTTGTCATAAATGTCACGTTTGCCATAATCATAATTGGCGCTAATTATTTTTTCTCATAAACGTTCAACTTTTCAGGATTTTTATAAAACAAACCTAACCTGGCCAAGGTACAGGGTTCTATTTACGAAATTTATATTTTTTATTATTAGTCCTAAAAATTTTACGGTGTCAGAGAAAATCAGTATTATGGCAAATGATGATTATGGCTATGGCAGATGAAATGTTGGATGTCGTAGCAGGAAACATCTTCTCTCTGGTTGATATTACTCTATGGACATGTTTTCCCTTAATTTCGGCATATGATTAATGTATTTTCTGTGAATTGTACTAGGATCGCAAGAAATATTTAATAAATGCAATCCAGTGCAATGCACAATTTGATGTGTAGAAAGTTGGGTCTGTTTTATTTGCTACATAGAGCGGGGTAGTCTCTTGTCGTTATGTTGGCCTTATTTCCAGTTGTGTGACTCTAATAGAGACCTTTGCGCACATGACGGTCGCTATTCGACATTGTTTTTTCCCTACGTGTGACATCCTCAATCTTCTTCTGACCAAATATTACATTATTTTTTTATAGTTAAATTGAATCGTTCACTATTAGTCGCCAAAACGAGTCTTATTGCAACTAAGGGCGGCATTTCTTTAATCCTACTGCGGTGGAACAGCGGTGACATTTGGATCAAATTGTCGTCATGAGCAACCAACGTAAGTCCCACTGTTGCACTTTATATATCTACTAAGTACAGTCGATGTCAAAATAAGTTGTTGCACTTTATGACATATTCTCACGATGTTTTTGCTGGCCGAAACGTTGTTGGCCGTAAAACTCTAGAACTGAATTGAATTTTATCTATTTAATTTTATTGTAACTCTAATTTAATTAAGTATGTAAATGTAGTAGCTAGTTAATTTAAATGTAGTAGCTAGTTAATTTATTTTTAACTTTATAACATCTTTGTATAAAAGAGCGAATGCCTCCTAACACAAGTGCCATACTTAAAAGGAGGATTCGACCCCATTTGTGTACCCGTTAAAAATAAATGATTTTTGATTGATTTTGATTGATTGAAAATGAAACTAGAATTTATATGTTTTAAGCATTAGGTATTTGAATGTTTACATCGACATACTCCCAAACTAAGGAAAGCCTGAGCCTACTATAGATAGTACCTACTAACTAGACGACTATATAGAATGTAGATAAGACTATAGAAGACTACCCCCTTATTCATAAAACTTAAAATGCCTCTGCTAAATCTGCTTTGTCCCTTTCTTACGAACACAAATGTCAAAGTGACAGATAAGGACAAACGAATTTTAACGCCATTTCAGTTAAAAAAGGCTTGTAGTACGTTTATGAATACGGCCGTGAGACTGTATAGAACCCCTGTACCAATTTTCTAAGACGTAGTTTTGCAAAAAGGATCCAACCCACGCGATGTAAATATGAAATTGGAATTAACCTTGTAACTGAAACAAAAGTCACATTTCAATGGTGATATCTTGTTGGTAGGATCCTTTTGAGAAACTAGGTGCGTATTTTACCTAGAGTCCCTTATTTTATTTCATACTTAGGTATATACTTACGTAGGCATCCGGTAGGTACTTCCAATTTGTAGAGAATTTGCTTTAACCTTGTTACATTGATTGATCGTTAAAATACATTGTCGGCAGCACAGTAGAAAATAGCCTAAATTCTTAGACACACCTAATGTAATATAGTTAGAGTTTATAGTTGCTTAACAAGGAGTACTACGTTGCGTCCTAAATATCATGGATTGTGTAAATCTAAATAACTAGAATAAGGACTAGAAATATCCTTATTATGTTGATTGATTGGTAAATACATATTATTAAAATACCTACTTTATTTATTGTTTTAGTCTTGTACAGTTTGACTTAAATATACGCACAAACACATTTAATCAATCTTAGACATATATTTAATGGAACGAGCGAGCGAAGCGAACGAAGTTCTATGCTTCAGCTAGGGCTGCTGACAATCTTTTGTATGTCCAGATGTCGGGATGTCCCGCCGTTCTCCTCTACCGCCGTTCTCCTCTACAAGTCGCATTTCTCAACTGATCCTCGTGATATTTTGTTAGCAGGTTCATTAATTATATGGATTGTTTAGTCGAGTCACTTTTCTGATTTTTTTTTTTAATGAGAAGGTCTTGAGGTATACAGCTCTATATATAGTACGAATCAAATACTCCCTATATTTTATGTGAAGGAACCAACTGAGCCGCAATTCCATCCGTCTTAATCTATAAAAAACCGGCCAAGAGCGTGTCGGGCCACGCTCAGTGTAGGGTTCCGTAGTTTTTCGTCCAGAAATTATTTTGTAATTTTTTTCAAAAACTATTCAACCTATCAAGTTCAAAATAATTGTCCTAGAAAGTTTTTATAAGGTCTACTTTTGAAATTTTTTTCATATTTTTAAAACTTATGGTTCAAAAGTTAGAGGACACATTTTTTTTTACTTCTGGAGCGATTATCTCCGAAAATATTAACATTATCAAAGAATGATTCTAGCAAATCCCTATTCATTTTTAAATACCTATCCAACAATATATCACACGTTAGGGTTAAAATGAAAAAAAAAGAATTGTGAATATGTGTTTATGTGTTTGTGTATATGTGTTTTGTGTGTGAATTGTGGGGAGTGCCCCACGTTACGTATAGGGGAGGTACCCTAATAAAAAAACAAATTACACTTTTTATTTTACCACTTTGTCGGCGTGATTGATATACATTATCCATATCTATTATATTAGTACCAATTTTCAGCTTTCTAGTGCTAACGGTTACTGAGATTATCCGCGGACGGACGGACAGACAAAGCGAAACTATAAGGGTTCCTAGTCGACTACGGAACCCTAAAAAGGATATCCCAGCATATTGCTTTAGTTTTAGGTCTCTGTATTCCTTTAATATTGTAATATAGTTTCCCCCCTATTTTCCACTGCTCTCGATTTCTAGATTCATCTGGCCAGTCTTTTAAAAATTAGTCCATCTTATCCCGCCAACGCTGGAATATTTATGGAACGAGCGAGCAAAGCGAACTAAGTTCTCCATTTGAACTTGAGCCATAATTCTATCATATGTCCGGATCTCCTTTACAAGTCGCATTTCTCGACCGATTCTCGTGAAATTCAATAATTAATAGTGCATTGTTGTAAAAGCTAGAAAGTAGGCGATAGATGGACGGGGCTGAGATTGCGCGAATCGCTGTTCAAACTGCCCAAGCCTGAATTCTGACCATATTTTGCCACATTTCCGAGCAGTGGCGTGAAAAACTTATTCTAATTTTTATATTTACTGTTGAGTTCTAAACAAAAGCATACCAGCTGCCGGTTACTGTCTCAGCGTCCACGCACCTCGATGTGTTACTTCCAAACGTCGGACTCCATCGGGCATTTTCGTGGCATGTCAGAATGGTAAGGTTCGCAAATCAATCAATTCACTTTCGAGTATTTGTACTTAGTATTTGGTACCTAGTATTTATAATGTGAAATTCCAAATATCATAGCAACTAACTGCATTATTTATAAACGTACTTGGACTACACATAAGTCAAAATGGCGAAAAAGTTCGTTTGGCTTTATCCGTCACTCATACAATTGCAGCTGTGAGAAAGGAACAAAACACAAATGAGTTAACTGGACAATGTCAAGTTCTATGAACACGGCTCTAAGGCTGTACGTTAGTTAGGTGTTTATTTTTTTATATCCTTTAAATTTTAAATAAAAATAAGATTGAATAGTCTGTGTTATATTTGATTAGACGGCACTCTACCAACAAATATAAGTATGAACAACAGTCATAATGACGCATGTCAGCTATTTATTTGTTTTTTAAGTGGCCACTTCAGTGGGCTATCACTCATCACTTCAAAGAGTATTTACACATTAAAGATGAATAAATGATAACGGGTAACTAATTTAATTAACTATGTTACAAATAATACATTATAATACTCGTAAGTTAAGATTTTTTTGTAAACCTTACCTTGCCCTCAAACTGCCCCCTATAGTCCGACGATTGGCTTACTTCCGATACGCGCGAAGTTCACAGGCGCTCCCGTTGATGTCTTTTGTACGGGCACTGCCGGCCGGCGCTATTAGGGCGAATTCAACAATCCTGTGCGATCATGTGTTTTTATATAATTGACACTTCGCGTAAGTGATCAAAATCAATATTTAAAACATGTTCTAGCATGACGCCCCAGATATAAAAAAATATACCAGTATCATTTTTAACGGAACATTTAATTAGTCAAATAAAATCATTTGATCATCAGAATAACACCGGGACACAGAAACGAAATGACAAATCTATACGAGTATCTCAAAGCGAAATAATAATACGGTGTCATAATATCTCTGTACTGAAAACTTCAATGAATGATATATTCGAAATGAGAACTCGACATTCACAAAGGACTTATATTTCCAAAAAATCAAGCTATAGTAATAGAAACTCATTTCAACCCTTAGCAGACACGAGAGGTTTTATATTTGCTTCGCGTGTTTGTCTGACGAATATAACCGAGATTCACCGAACATCTGACTTATATTCCCAGGTGATGATGATGATGCGAGGTCATGCAGTCCCAAAAACCCGTATTTTATAGATAAACTGTTCAATTTGACACACTCAATGAAGACTTTAACTGCTTGAATGGCATATCACTTACTTATAAATGACACATTATTGGAGTTAATTTACTTCCGATAAACTACAATAGTCGGTAACATCTAACTTGTTTTATTGTATTTATTATTTTGGGACCATATTTAATCAATTTCTTTGCTTGTGGTTAGTTACCCTTAGGCTGGACTCACACAGTCAGAATTTGACTTTGTAAATCTTAACGTGCGGCCGAAAAGTTTCCGAACACCCCTCAGACAAGGCGCGGATAATCAGGGGGTTCCCCTCTGTCGCCGCCCCTCCCTGACCACGGGTAGCTTAGGCCGCCGTCTATAGACATACAAATATATAATAACGGGGCGGGGCCCTAGTTTAATATTTTTAAATGACCTAGTCTCATCATAGTCCTCCTAGCGTTATTCCCGGTTGTGCCCTAGGTTCGCTAGTCTACTAAAAATTAATAAATACAATAATTATTAATTGCAACATAAAAACCAAACTGTATTCGTTAATTTGGTTTTTGGTTTTTCAACGCTTAATTACCAATGCTACTAATATGCAAGTGGTATAATGACTTACACCAAAGTAAGACAAATCCTGTATATTTTTAATGTTCTTGACTGTACTTCTTTAACCGGTCAGAAACAAAACCCAATTGCGTGCACCATTAAAATAAAGTTAATTGTAAAATGCAAACGTAATGTTCTGTAATTAACGCTGTCTATTGGGTATTAACGCAACTGTCAAATGTTAACAGACTCGAATGAAAATTAGTTGTAAGCTGGTGTAATAAAATCTAGAATTCATTAATGTTGGTGACCGTCCCAGTGCCCGATACTAGCCGGTTACTTGGCTCATTTAGTCTTCAAGGAAGTGAACAACAAGGCGTCAATTGTTGGAATTAATGTGTTTTTACATCGAGACGCCTATCTTACCTTACCTTACCTTACCTTAGTCTATCATAAATGGCGAATATATGTGGTATCAATAACAATACACAAGGTAACTACTCTATTTTTTGATTTACTGTTATTCTCATTCCATTCACAAATGGAAAACCATCAATACGAAATGACCATTTTGAAATTGCACCAAAAGTACCATCAGAATACAGAATACAGATCTTTATTGGTAAAAAATACATATTACAAGTGAATAGGTTAGGTACTGTTACATAGTCATCACTTGCATACAGAATTTGTTAATACAATTAAATTACACACAATCACACATAAAAAGGGAATTTGGTGAAAATGTAATTGTGTGTGTCACTTTTCATGACGAATTCTTTTCTTGTTCAAAATTAATGGAATTTTGAACTGTTGGTATGAAATCCATATTTAAACACGTGCAAAGCGAATGTTGACAAATTTAAATAAATATCGAGATTTTATATGAAAATCGACTTTTTTGTACATATTCATATATGACATATTTCCGATTGGTCATATTTTTGGAGTGTACATATCGTATTTATTTTGACCTAGATCAAGTTCTTATATAAATTTTACTTTTAAGACGTAATCACATTTTAGCATTATCCAGGCTGGAGAATTTTCTATGTCGAGGATTTTCAAATTGACGTTATTCAGATTCGACCAATAATTTCGAGTCGTCAATTTTCCCTTTGCGCTGAAAGACAGTACGTAAATATTTTTTTTCACTTTTTCACTTCCGGGATAGTCACTAGTCTCGACGCGATAAGAACTAGCTCGAAGCTGCGTTACGTCGTTTCGTTACAGAGTTCACGCGACCTTCCAGCTCCACCATTATCCAGCATGGTAATAATTATTATCAACTTTAGGGCCCGGTTTTACAAAAATGCCTAACGCATTTCAGATCAATAAGTAATTCGGTAATTTTACACACATAATGTCTGACAGATCTGTATAAAACCGGGGATTAAAACCAATTCTGCTGGTCAATTGCGTAACGTTTCATACGTAGGTTATGTAAATCTAAATTGACAGTTGAGTTGTCCTAACGATCGTTCGAAAAGAGACGTAACACCCTTCGGATGTCAAATTCAAATTTTGTTTACACGCAGACATCGGTATGAATAAAACTAATAAAAGCTTGAAAAAACGTAACCTTTTATAATAACTATTTCCAGTTGTTCGAAACTCGTAATTTGCATTGCGAAGTTACTGGGTTTTTGAAAAACTTTTTCCCAGTAGTCCGCAGTGCGAGCAAATGGGAAAATATATTCCCAATTCGTAAGTTCGATACAACAGAATAACATTTAGTAAAAAAAAACAAACAGTTCGACTATCTAACTACTGCTAGGACTGGATGGAATAAAGGAAATGTCTTACGTAACGTAATAAACCAATAGACCTTTAAGTGCGGACTAGTGGGATTTTTTTAGACTCCTAAAAATGTACTTTTCTCCAATATGCTTGGAAATGTGCGCCTTACTGTAGCAAAAATAGTACGTGAAGTTCCTCGTTACTGACAAGCGCAAATTTAAAAAGTTAAAAGTCATTACTGTACAGTTTTAGCGGCCAGGAAATTGTATGAAATTCCATTACTGTAAGTATACTTTTTTACCTTTTAACCATATGTTTTGACTAAGAGAAATTACTGCAAACAGCCAAAGGCTCGTACGCTTAAAGGCCTAGCAATTTGCCACAACAACTTGCTTTAGTTAGACTGGTTAGTAATGTATGGCTGTCTCTTTCGAACTATTGCAAGTTGGTGTGACAAGTTGCGCCCGTTTGTAGTGGGCTTAAAGTTTTCCCGCGTTTTCTTTTTTTAAATTGTCATAGACAAAACGCCTAACTTGTAAGTGATCGAAGTGACGTTTTTAAAAATGCCTCAAATAGTTTGAAATTTCGAAATAAAAAATATTAACCAAATAAAATTCATAACGAATTAAATTTCAATCCCGTTTACTCTTGAATAATTTTAAAAACACAAAACATTTAAAATTGTGATCGATTTTGATGTTTTGAATTTTTTTATTTATGTCAATTGAAACTGGCACCATGAGTCATGCCGTGTACCAGCTTTAAAAAATAAGTTGGGCGGGACCTTTTTTTTTTTTTTTATGATATAGGAGGCAAACGAGCAGACGGATCACCTGATGGTAAGCTATTACCGCCGCCCATGGACACTTGCAACACCAGAGGTGTTGTGAGTGCGTTGCCGGCCTTTAAGATGGGAGTACGCTCTTTTCTTGAAGGTTTGAAGGTCGTATCGGTCCGGAAATACCGCAGGCGACAATCCATTCCACAGTTTAGCTGTGCGAGGCAGGAAGTTTCTGGAGAAGCGCACAGTTGAGGACTGCCAACCATCTAAGTGGTGAGGATGGTAATGTTGTCGCGTTGGACGATGGCGAAAAGAAGCGGCAGGGATTAATCCGAACAATTCCTCGGAGCACTCCCCGTTATACATGCGATAGAAAATGCAGAGAGAGGCCACATCTCTACGCAGCGCCAAGGGGTCAAGCCGATCCGAAATATGCTCGCTGTCGACAATTCGAGTTGCTCGTCGTTGGATGCGATCCAGAAGGAGAAGCTGGTATTGGGGTGCCCCTGCCCATAGATGAGAACAGTATTCCATGTGTGGGCGGACCTGCGACTTATAAAGCTGCAGGCGGTGGGCCGGTGTGAAATACTGTCTCGATCTATTGAGCACACCGAGCTTTTTTGAGGCTAATTTGGCCTTACCCTCTAAATGGCCGCGGAACTGGACTTCACTCGAAATGTCGACGCCAAGGATTCCGATACTGGCTGCGGCAGTCAGGGGAGTGCTCTCAAAACAAGGTGACACGTCGAACTTTAACTTTTTTGCGGTAAACGCGCAAACCTGTGTCTTGGTAGGGTTAAAACGGACTAAGTTAAGTCGACCCCATTCAGAGATTTCACTTAGGGAAGTCTCAATTTCAGACACAAGTTTGTTCCGGTTCTCGATGACGATTTCCCGAGAGATATTGGTACGGCCGCTGTAAGAGGCATCACCTGTACTATCATCAGCATAACAATGAATTCCGCTGATTTGCAGCATGTCATTGATATGCATAAGGAATAGCGTGGGCGATAGCACACAACGTTGGGGGACACCAGCATTCACAGACATGGAGTCGGAGCATTCCCCGTCAACTACGACCTTAATGCTTCTGTCTGCTAGAAAGCTACTGACCCATACACATAATCTCTCGGGAAGCCCATAGGGTGGTAGCTTCGAAAGAAGTGCTTTGTGCCAAACCCGATCAAAGGCCTTCGCTATATCCAAACTAACAGCCAATGCTTCACCCTTAGTCTCGAACGCCTGAGCCCAACGATGTGACAGGTAGACTAGAAGATCACCAGCCGAGCGGCCTCTACGGAAACCGTATTGTCGATCGCTAAGCAACTGGTGGTCCTCTAGGTACCGAAGGAGCTGGCAGTTGATAATGGACTCCATTATCTTCGAGAGAAGGGAGGTAACAGCTATTGGCCTGTAGTTGGACGGGTTTGAGCGGTCGCCTTTTTTAGGGATCGGATGCACCAAAGCTGACTTCCACGAGGTCGGGACTACGCCAGAAGAATAAGAGAGCCGAAAGAGACGCGTTAAGACCGGAGCCAACTCGGGAGCACACCTCTTCAGCACAATTGCAGGGATTCCATCAGGCCCACTCGACTTATGAGTGTCGAGGGAAAGAAGAGCTTTACGCACCGAGCTTTGGTTGAACCGGATATCCGGCATACAGCTCTCGCACCGCGGAATGGTCGGCGGCGCGTTTCCCCCGTCATCCAAAGTCGAGTTGGACGCAAAGAGTTTACCCAGAAGATCGGCTTTGTCTTTTGCGTCGTGGGCCAATGAATCGTTATCCATGTGCAGAGGCGGAAAAGATGGCGTGCAGAAATTCCCCTGGATAGCTTTGGCAAGAGACCAGAACGCACGAGTTCCCGACGGGAGGCGCTCTAATTTCTCACCAATTCTACCAATATGCAGCGACTTTGCTCTGGCAATATCTCTTTTGAAGGACCTGGAGGCAAAGTTAAACTCCTTTTTTAATACGCTAGTCTTTTCATCCCGTACTGCCGCTGCGTCTACCCAGGCTTGGTAACATTCATGCTTTCGGCGAGAGGCCATTTTGCAGAAGCGACCAAACCAGGGTTGGGATTTGCCACCAACAGGGACCACAGAAGAAGGAATGAAAAGCTCCATTCCCTGCAGTACCACGTCAGCAACAGAATCAGCAACGACGTTGGGATCATCAGGCGTGAAGCAAACCTGCCCCCAAGGGTAAGATGCAAAGAAGGACCGCATCTCGTCCCAATCTGCTGACCTATAGCCACAAGCAACTCGCCGGCGCGGCGGGCACGCGAGTGGCACCGTACTTCGGATCAAGCAATGATCCGAAGAACCGAGTGGGGCTTCAACGGATACATGGTAGTCAACCGGATGAGAGGTCAGCAGAAGGTCCAACAGGGAAGGTTCCTGGCCTTCCACATCTGGGATTCGCGTAGGCGCAGTAACCAATTGTGTCAAGCCATATGCCAGAGCAAAGTCAAAAACAGATCTACCCGTATGATCAGTCTTGCTAGAGCCGAGCCATTCGGCGTTGTGGGCATTAAAATCACCAAGCACAATAATCTCAACGGATGGGATCTGCTGCTGCACAGAGTCTGCAGCCGTTTGGATCTGCTCAATGAGTCGGTCAGTTTCGGCATCACCACTATGGGACCTCTATAGGCACGAATAGACACGGGGATGGTCAGCGTTGTCGATACGCAGCCATAAGGTGGAGAGGTCCCTACCTTCAAAATTGCTGAGGCGGCGAAAACTGATATCGTCTCTAACGTACACGCACACGCCAGCCCTGGGCGAAAACGAGTGTTCCAGTCCGTACCCAGGGTAGGAGAGGTAAGATGTGTCCGCTGGAGTCGATATCTGCGTCTCGGTCAAGAAAAGCAAGGCCGGCTTTGCTGTCTCGAGGTGTAGGTGGACAGCATTAAGATTGGAATGTAAACCCCTGATGTTGCAGAAGTCCACGGCCAGCGTAGCAAGGGGTGCCGGAGCTGCCTTGCTCTTGCCTCGGGCAGATGGCAGATGAATGAGCGCGGTTTTGCCCCCCCCAGAGTACGACGTGGGGCGGTCTCGGCGTCCACGCTCAGGCATAATGTTACCTGAGCGTGGAAGCCCAGAGAGGGATTCTCCAGCGCTAGTGCAGCTGGTACCCTCCTGGGGTAACCTCTTTAACTGCGCCATCATCATTAGAAAGGGGGGGTTGGGGTTGGAGCTCTGGGAACCTTACTCACCATCAGCATCAGGAACACAACACTACATACCTACGGAGTAGGCAGCAGTGCTATTATGGCTGTGGTCTTCTGTAAGGCGGAGGTACTCCCCCAGTCGGGCTGCTCCAGATTCAAGCGTGATGACATTACGCTGAGCCCTGCCTCTCTTGAAGTAGAGAGGTAGTGGCAATAACCTTGATAGGTTATTGACATGCACGCTGTTTGAAAACATTATTGTTGATTGAAAATATTATTTTCCTCGCTTTTTTGGGAGAAAAGCACTATATCTGCCTCGGCGGGAATGGCAATTCGTGGATTCGTATCTATTGTCGGATTCAGCTTCGCTTCATCCGACAAAATCACTCGTCCCCGAATTGCTATTTCCCGGCCTTTGCAGTAATGTACTATTTTGTAATTTTAAGTGCAGCTGTACGTTGTGAAATAAATGAATTGAATTTGCTTTTATTGTTTTATCAAATCCCCTCGGCATTCCGAAGAACGGATCACTTGTTTAACTCATTGTAAATAGACAATAAACAGTGTGTAATTAGTAGTTACGGCGTTATTACGGGCACTTATGTCCGCAGCCTGACGAGATACGCAACAATTATCCAGATGCAGTTGATAACGACCTGATTTTACTACTGCCGTACTGCCTTGTAGGTCCTTGCCTTTACTTAAGCGGTTTTACACGGTAATAGAATGGGTTTAAGTTGGTCGATTATGGATGAGGACCAAATTGTTGGCCAGTAGCACAGATTAAAGAATACAAGTACAGATACCCAATCTCATAGAGCAAAAGCGTACCGTCCTAATGTAGGCAATTCTGTATACAATTTTAGTCCCGTAGCTACACCAGTAGATGCAGTATCCGAGCTACCACGGCTATGACGCTGTCAGCCTTTAGTAATACATTGAGATATCACCAGATGGCGTTGACTTCCCGGGCAACAAATAGAGTATTTTTGATTTTTTCGATATAAAAGTAGTATTTTAGAGACAATATTACACATCACACAAAAATATACATAACCAAATGCTTAGAGCCTGTGGTTCCATAGAACTTTCGCGAGCCGTGATGGCGCCATCTAGTGACAGTACCCAATAATACGTAGCAAGCTTGAAAGCTCACTCGTATAGTACGAATTACATGGATTTAGTATCAATTTTATTCCATTTACTAAACTTATAAAATATACCTTTATTGTATGTGCGGAAGTATGTTTGTGATATAATTAAGGTACGTTGAATTTATTAAGGTGTAAAAATCATTCTATCTTCACGATTACTGGTTCAAATGTTTCGCTCGGTACCTGTGTCGCCATCTATGAGTTCTTTTTAGTATCAATTATACGTTGTTCTAGTTGGGAGGCCATGCCAGTAGTTAGCCTGCTAGGCTAGTTGCTCTTCTAGTTGGTATTTTGTCCTGTAAGCAAGGACACCAGACAGTTCTTAGACATCTGACATGGTTAGGGGAAAAAAAATGATCACTAATGTCTCATATACGTTTATTACCGTCTCACAAACATACTGCATGTTTGGTATCAAAACATTTTTAAGAGTCACAGAGGAGACGTAACTTTTTTTTTTATATATCTTATTGGTTAAAACGTATATCATCACCTTATGCGTAGATAATAATATGTGTATATTATGTTTTACTAGTTTAGGTTAAGGGGCTACCCGAGGTTTTCATCGATTTTTGACAAGTTTTGAATCGTATCTACTACGTTTGCACTACAGATAGAATCATAAATCAAACGGCTATCGGTTCTTCAATCTTTTATCTCCATTTTGACTGACCGGATTTTGAAACAAATTAATACTTAATTTTGTATGATTTTTTTAAACATTGTCTAAAAAAACACTTATTTCGCATCTCTATTGACGTGAAAGATCTAACATATACGAAATCTACAAATTTGGGTTCGTCTATGACGTCTCTAAAAGCTGGTAGAGGGTTTTAATTTTAAACCAATTAACACAAAAGTTATGGCCAGAAAACCAGTTTTTTGGCCTAAAATTGTTCAACTTTGATGCCAAATATCTCGAAAACAATGAAGTTTGAAGTAAATATGGGATACTATATTGCTTAAAGCCGTTGTTGTTAATATAATAAGCTACAAAAAACATTAGAAAACTAAGGGATTCAGATCGAAGGTCATTGGCGTATGGGAGCCTCTTAAGTTAGATTAAACATGTTGCCGCACCCTATAGTAGTCCATATTCGTAGTGGCTAGCTTAATACGAACGTCTTGTATGTACCATATAGTTGCAACGAATGAATATTAATGATTGAAAATCCCACTGACTTCACTGGTTCGGTGATCTACAGCGAATGGGAGAGGATCGGGAAGTCAAAAGAGCGTACTTGGACCGACCAATTGGTCGCCGCCGCCGCCCAGTAGGGCGGCCCAGGTATCGCTTCAAGCTAAAAACTGGCAGGAACGCAGGGCCGGGGTAAGCGGCGTGGAGACCGATACCCTTTTTGGACCACTGAGCCAAAATATTTAGTTAGATAGTTAATATTAGACTGAAATTTGAATAAAAGTGTTACGTGCAAGCTCAGTGATTTTTCTTTAACCATGAAAAATCTCCAATAAAAAGGGGCATTTTGGCCACTGTTAAATCAGTTTAGAATATTATACGCTTACGTTTAAAGAGAAATCTACTGCAATGGATTTTTTTGCAATTCAACGGCTGAGTCGGATAAAAGTTATATAAGCCCATAAAACTGTAACAGATACTGCTAGTGTTCATTACAATCTGACTTTAACAATAGTTGTTCTCATCGCTCAACGTTCCGCCGCAGCCTTAAACGGGCAAATAACTTTGAGAGCACAGTGCTCATTATGGTTAATGCTATTAATGACTCTTTGTTTATACGCCGGCCCCTGCTCTAACCCAGTGGCATAGAACCAGACACTCCCTGGCTATTAGTTAATCAACTCGTGATGTAAAGCTTCAGGGTACTTTTGGAACATTTAATCGGTATGCGGTTGCGGACAACATATTTTTATATCAATCGATTTTTAACCCGACGCAAACAGAGGGGTGTTATAAGTTTGACGTGTCTGTGTATCTGTGTGTCTGTCTGTGGCATCGTAGCTCCTAAACGAATGAACCTATTTTTTCGTTTTTTTTTGTCTAAAGCTGACGTGATCGAAATGGTCCTTAGCTACGTTTCAACAAAATGGGTTTAGCCGGTTTTGGGATATTGAACTTTAAAATGAAAATGCTAGGGGTTTTCCAAGTTTTCTAAGTTGTTAATTATTTTCATCGTGCATGGGGATAGAAATGTCTACGACCCATTACGAAAGTCATCAGTTCTAGAAAATGTTATCGATAACTTGCTGATTTTCAATGCAGTACTTACCTAGCTGCCAGCGGCATCCCAACAATTTTTTTTTTGTGCCACGACAGCGTCAAATAAGCATACGACCTGCCTGTTGGAAAGCAGTCACCGTAGCCAATGGTCGCTTGCGACTCCAGAAGGGTCATAAGCGCGTTGCTACCCTTTATTGATTAGGATTCGCATTCGCAACAATCGGCCGTTGACAGCGAGAGACAAATGCAGGTTCGTGTGCGCATGCGCCGCGCGCCGTTGCGAACTTGAGAGTCCGGCGCCTCCTCGAAAACTCTGGCAATCTTGTTCACCTCAAGGAACACAAACACTTACCTACTTACTTACCTCCTTATTCATAAAACTTAAAATGCCCCTGCACGTCTATAATGAGAGGGCCGCGACATACCTACTCTCGATTTTTCCCGCTCTATCCGTCTCTCTCTTATTAGAACACTTAGAAAGAGGTATAGTGCGAGAAAAATCGAGAGTATGTCGCGGCCGTCTCATGATAGACGTGCTGATAAATAAAATGTGTTTTGTGCCTTATTGCGAGCACAAATGTCAAAGTGACAGATAAAGACAAACTAATTTTAACGGCATTTTAGCTGTTGAACATTTAATGAATACGGCTATTACAGATTAGGTACCCACTTATATTATTAACAATTTCGCATTTAGGATAAACCAAAGTACCTACAAATGAATGATATGAATCGCTAGCATATCTACTTCACATTTTACGAGACTAGAATGTCCTTGTATTGGCACCTAGTTGTGGTCTACAAAATCTGTACAAATGTTAGTATCGATGTCTGGTGGGATTCAAGATTCGGTTACCTCGCCGGGTATCGTGTTGAAATGAAAGTTTATTCACAAGAACATATGGTACAGTAGATGTTATAAGTGTTGTTACATTATTGACCCTTAATACATTCTGCCTTAAGGCATGTGAAAATAGTTATTATGACATGACTATGGTCATTCATGTCAAAATTAAAATTAAATTTAAATGCGTGCAAATATTCTTAGTTATAAATGTCAAGATACTATTTAAAACTAAAATATAAATTGATTAACTGTCAATTGCCTAAGAACATGCTTCACATAACAACATTTAAAGTACAATTCTTAAGTGTCAAAAGTGATGTACCTAAGTGCTAAAACTTCTGACTAAAATATTCGTCAATTGTGTAAAAACATGCGTAACATAAAATATTTTTGAATTTAAATTTCAACTCAGCATTTGGCAGTGTCTTGATAGACGAAGGAATTTTGTTAGCGTTGAGCGTCCTTGATCGTGGAAAGGCATAAAATAACCAACTAATTTAATTAATTAAGATGCACTGATTCATTTTAATTGTACAGGATGTTAGATAATTAATAGCGCAGCACAAAGTTGTTGTTAATTCTTGATGCGTGTAGTTGTAGAATTTATACGAATAAAACGAAAAATTTAGTGCGAGTTCTATTGCGTCGACAAAATTAATGCTGAGCATTCCTCATCTCATTCCTGTCTCATCCTCAAGAAAGTTGTCTTTACAGGGTGAAATCGGAAACGTAATCAGAAGTCACTTATTCCGTCTCTATAATAATTGATCGTCTTTTAAAAGGAATAAACTTTACATCAGGCTTATTTTATTTTATCAATATAATTGTAAAAAAATATAACTGATCATGGTCACCTTACCACTTTTATTTTTACACTCATGGTACAAGTGTAGGGGACAACAGAACGTCGTGAGGTATAATAGGGTGACCAACTTTTTTTTTTTTTTTTTTTTTTTTTTTATCTATCTAGCGATATTCAGCAATAGTTCGACATTTATATCAGGCCTGAACGATACTTGTCCATTGACGAGTTCGTTTCTTCTCAATCACAGTAACAGATCATGTGGGTTTTTTCGTTTGAGCCTTCGTGGCTTGGTTGGTATATTCAAGAGGTCCTTTGCAAGAGTGTTAGGGTGTTGATCAATTCTTGATTTATAAGATTCCATTCCGGCCTGAATCTCTTGTTTAACAGATTTACACTTGGTGCAGTCTGTCATTGGTTATAAACCATGGTGCGTCCGTTATCATTCGTAGCATTTTAGACTGGGATCTTTGCAAGATCTCAACATTTGAGTTCGCAGATGTGCCCCATAGTTGCAGCCCATAACACCAGATGGGCTTAATTATGGCTTTATAGAGTAATAGTTTGTTAGACAGTGATAGTTTTGATTTTTTGTTTAACATCCAATACATTTTTCGAACCTGTTGGCCCATTGCCAGGCGTTTAGTAAAGATATGCTTTCTCCATGTGAGTTTCCTGTCCAGGTACATTCCCAAATACTTTGCCTCGTCTGCTTGTGGGATTTGAATGCTATTTAGTGTCACTGGAGGACACGTGTGGCGTCGAAGAGTAAAGGTTACTTGGACTGACTTCGATTCATTTGCCTTGATACGCCAATCTCTGAGCCATTTTGCGATGTCATCAAGGCTGTTTTGGAGCTTTTGGGCAGCATTTTCCGGGATTTCATCTATTGATAGAACAGCTGTTTGCTGACGAAAAAGTGCCCGTTAAAGTTGTTTCTGAGGTAGGCAGGTCAGCAGTATAAAGGAGATACAGGGTAGGACCCATAACGCTACCTTGTGGCACACCAGCATGAATTTCGTATAATGGCGTTACTTCTTCCCCTTGCTTCACAAAGAAGTGTCTGTTTTCTAGATATGATCTGATAAACTGATAAAATTGTATTGGCACTGATTTTTTAATTTTATACAGAAGACCTTCATGCCACACACGGTCGAATGCTTGGGATATGTCCAAAAATGCGGCCGTACAATTATGCTTGTGCTCGAAGGCGGTATGAATAGTGTTAACGAGCCTATGGACTTGCTCAATTGTACCATGACGTTGCCTAAATCCGAACTGGTGGTCAGGAATTAGGTTTCTTTCATTAATGATAGGCTTCAATCTGGTTTAAAAATAGAGACTCCATTATTTTTGATGGAATCGGGAGTAAGCTGATGGGTCTGTAGGACTTGACATCATCTGGGCTTTTACCGGGTTTAGGGACCATTAGGATTTGCGCCACTTTCCATTGTCCTGGCACCGCTGATCTACGCAGAATGGCATTGTATATGTACGTTAGCAAGAGTACACCTTCTTCAGGCAATTCAGTCAAGATTCTCGCGGTTATCAAGTCATAGCCCGGAGCTTTGTTTTGGCCGAGTTTTTTAATCGCTTTTTTAACTTCTTGTTTCGAAAAGCTTTTTATTGGGAGATCTAGTTGATGCGTTTCATTTAGCAGTTTAGACACTGATTCAATCTGTTCAGACCCATGATCATAATGTGGTAGGAACACGTTTTTTAGATGATTAGCGAATGTTTGTGCTTTATCAGACTCCTTTGTTGCCCAGCTGTTATCTGATTTACGTATAGGGAGTTTGGGAACCACTGGGCGCTTAAGTTTCTTTGTCGCCTTCCAAAGCGAGTAAGTTGCAGCGCTGGGGTCTAAATCAGTGAGATATGCCTGCACATTCTGGTTTCTATCATCGAATAGTACTTGTTTCAATTTCGATGTCAATGAGTTTAGCCTAGTTTTGTCAGCGCGAAACCGTGTCATTTGCCATAGTTTCCGAGCCTTACGTTTCTCGGCTATCATTTCTCTGATATTGACTGGATATCTTTGTGTGCAAGGTTTTGTGTTAGATGTTTCCGGAGTAGCAAGCCAAGCAGATTCCTGGATACAATGGTTAAAGTGCTCAACTGCTTCTTCTATGTCTTGATCATCTTTAAGTGGGAGTTTCATGTTTATATTTGCTGATACTGATTCTCGGAAGTAATTCCAGTCTGTTTTCCTGTTGTGTAGTTTACACGGCATTGTGATTAATGTAATTTTTCTCTGTAGCAGTATTTCGACCGGAGAATGATCACATGATAGTTCCGAGTTTGATTTGCATGAGAAGTATGAACTGGCTATTCCCTTTACTACTAGGAAGTCTATCAGGTCGGGTGTCTTTCTTACATCTGTGAGCCAATATGTTGGTTCGCCAGACGAGATGCAACTTAGGTTTAAGTTTTCGACTGCCATGAGTAGCTGCCTTCCTTTTGGAGTAACTGTCCGTGAGCCCCAATATGTATGTTTGGCGTTGTAGTCGCCTCCAGCAAGAAATCGGCTTCCCAAGGTAGTAAAGAATTTTTCGTACCCTTCCCGCTTTATATTATGTTTTGGTGGGCTGTACACCGCTGAAACTGTGAGTGGTCCAGCCCAATCATCAATTACAATATTTGTTGCTTGAATCTCTTGTGTGCAGTAATTGGTAGTTTCATGGTGTCTGATATTATTTCTTATCAGTATGGCGCTTCCCCCATGCGCGGTACCATCAGGGTGCATCGTATGATAAAACTTATAAGAGTTAATTCTGAAATGACTCTTTTTAGTGAAGTGAGTCTCTGACACTAAGAGGATGTCAACTTGGTGTAGTTCTAGAAATGCTTTCACCTCTAAGGTGTGTTGTGACAGCCCATTGGCATTCCAGATGAAATTTTTTATGGAGTCGAATTTGTCAATCTTGTCGTAAGGGTTAGGAGAAGGCTTGTCATTGTAGTGAGATGTTGCATCATTTGTTTCATCATTATCATCAGGTCACGTATGTCGTTTGTGCCTGAAGCAGCTTCTATAGTGACATCTTGATTAAGGGTTGTGTTTGAGTTTTCTGTGATTATGATTACTTCCTTATAAGTTTTTTTGTGTTGGCGTTTTACCTGTTGATTTGTTGTTGTTTCTGCCTGATGTGTTTGTACGGGTCTGGTCGGATATCGTTTCTTAGGTATTTCGGATTTACCAGGTAATTTAACTTTTTGTAGTTCTCTATATACTTGGCATCCTTTATAATTAGCCGGGTGATTACCGTTGCATAGGATACATTTAACTTGGTCAGATCTGGTCTTCCTGGTACAGTCCACCGACCAGTGATCTCCTGCACACTTGACGCATTTTGGGTTGCGGCGGCAATATCCCTTTTGTATGCCCATATTGTTGACATTTAGCACATTGTGGTATCTCACGCTTAGGCCGAGGCGGTTCAAAGGTTATTTTACAATTCAAAAGGCTCTTGACGTCGTATATGTATTTGTTGGAGTCCTTAGGCTTTATTTCAATAATAAACATTGGCAACGGCTTTTTAGTTATTCGTTTTTTAATATTCCAGACATTGACACATTCATGACCCAAGTCATGCAATGCTTGCTTAAGTTCAGTTAAGTCAGTGGATGCATGCAAGTTTTTGAGAACCACTTTGAAACTTCTTTCTTGTTTAGCTTTATACGTATAAAATTCAGTGTTTTGTTTACTTCGAGCTGCCTAACTATTTCTCTGTAAGAGTCGGATGTTTTTGAGTGTATTTTAACTTGATTGTTGTTAAGGACCTTTAGTTCATAATTATCCTGGGCATATTCGAGCCCAAATAGGGTATTTTATTATTATTATACTACTACATAAAAACACATATTATGATATATGTTTATCTATATTATGTAAAAATGTGTAGTTTAATTAAGCTAAATAAATAAAAAATATTTTTTTTTTTGTTGCCATTCTAACCTACACCTGTAAAAAGTTTAGAGAAGAGATTAGGTAATAGAAATAAAAGCAAATTAGGTTAAGTTATAGTAAATGAGCGTGTCTCGGCATCAAACTTAATAATTTGGCGAGTATATATTTGTAATTTATTTATCATGTAGGTAACTTGTATTTGGAAATAAAAAAATAAAAAATCTTTACTGCACGATTACATGAAATTTAAATGAAAGTTTCCTGCGTATATCCTGACTGGCGCGGGAAGCGGTACGATACAAGTGCAGTACAGTCAGCATCATATAGTTAGTAGCAGCCAAAGTAGCCAAATATATCGGAACACGTCTTTATTACTATAGGAATAAGGAAGTGTTACGATATATTTGACTACTTTGGCTGCTACTAACTATGTGATGCTGACTGTACCTACTGCAAGCGTAGCGCCCCGTCTCCGTGCACGCCGTTACTGTGCAAATTGAATACTGACAGTACGAGTATAAGGACAAGAGAGGAGTGCGACATTATATAGTACCTAAGCTCACGTCAAAGTACAAAATACCGCATACCTACAATCAAACAACAATAAACAAAGAAACGGTTTGCGAGTTGACTTTGACATTAGTAACCAATAATACATGTTTGCGTTTTTTTCTTATTACCGTGTGATGTAATGTAACGCATTGAATGGTAGCGTGGCGTGCCATTGAAAGCAAAACTCGACCGTCGGCCGCGCGCGAGATGGAAAGTGGTCTCGCTGCGATGCATGGGGATTCCCTAAAGGTGTGTCTTCATTTGAACTCGGAGAATAGACGATCTGAATCCATTTGGTTCGTTGCGCAAAATTCGAGCGTCAGCCCTTTTCTTATCATGAAGGCATTTATTTACGTTGGTAACTCTTTTACTGACCTCCGGTTTTATAAAGAACCGTAAGATTTTTGTCCGTACGCAAAGAAATTACTTACAGAGTTACTAAAATTCGATCAGAAATTTGGTTTAACGCATTTTTATAAAACTGGACCTAAATCATTATAAATGAATCATTATATATGAGCCAACTATTATGAAAATGAACGAACTAGAAATTAACAGTAAAATAAAGTAATCAAATTAGGTCCCATTAGGTAGTGTACAGGCAGCATTCCAGCGCGGGATTGCAATAGCTTCTTTCTTAAATTTCGTTTTGACATTTTAGGCAAGACTGACTATGTCCAAAGGAAAGACGCACAAGTAAATATGTACTTAATATGTAACTATAAAATTAAGCTAGTTTTTAACCGACTTCAAAAGGTTCTCAATTCGGTTGTATTTCTTTTTTATCATCATTTTTTGAAGTGAAAACTTCTTTAGCGGCGCTGAGCGCTTTTTGGGATGGGGAAAAATTGTTAAATACACGTCAGAGTTATGTGACGTCAGATGAGAAGGAGGTCATTTTTTGCTGCTAGCCAATTCGACTTCATTCAAAACTGAACGCTATTCGTAAGAAATAAACCCGTTAAACACTTTTTGCAATAGCATATTCTGAAAATAAATTTGTAATAATACCAACGCGTCCGTCACCGTTTTGCTATTGAGAAAATTCGAATAGTTCGAATTTGGGCGTTATTCATAAAGAGATAAAGCTTAGAAAAATATGTACCAACGGCCAAAACAAACATTTGCCGCCGCCCGTCGGCGCGCCGACGGGCGAGCCAGCGGCCCGTCGCACCCAAAACGCGCCCGCGGCCCGTCCGCCTAAATAATTGATAATTGTTTATTACGTCAAATTCATTTTTAGGGTGACACCGTAAGATGTCACGTGACCTGATCGAAAAACTGTTACAATGTTATTGAGTTTTCACTACTGCCGGCACTCCCGGAGTGCAACCCGGTCTTTTTTTTTCAATGTTTGTTACCTCAGAACTCCGTCATTGATGAGCTGATTCGTAAAAAAATATTTTTGTTTGTAAGTATATCTTTCCAGGTGGGTCCCATTTTTTCAAAAAATCTGTTGGATGATGGGATCCATGAGGAATTAAGGGAACTCCTCAATTATATTAGGCACGCGTGTAGTGATTTTGGTATTTTCTATTATAACTCGTGTATTTACACCCGGAAATCATAAATTTGGTGAGTGAAATTGATGATGAAGACCACAGATGAGTTATGGAATTCCTCAATTATGTACTCAAAAGTATAAAAGTGTATCACAGATTCTGATAAGATTCCGTTGAAATAGCAACTAATGAAGTGCCAAAGGTGATCCTTGTGGAATCGACGGAAGTCCTCAAATATTATCGGCCCACATACAGCGATTCGTTTTTTTTCTCTAATAGGTACCTAATCAACGCATTTGCTCTCGGAAATCATTTCATGTGGTAAATTGGAAAAGAAATGTGGAAATGTTCTCGTGGCTTGGCGGAGTACTAAATTGAAGTCGGTTAAAACTTTGTTTTTAAAGTAAATTATTTATGCAGAAATCCAACATAGCATATCATAATGAGTTAGCGACCAAGGATACCTACTTAGATTAGTTAGCAGGATCGATTATTTACATTATGAGAACTTATTAAGAGTCCTACACACAGACACACACACGACACATTATAATTATAGCAATTAACCTTACATTACTAAAAATGGGTACTTTATTTTCAGAGATACAGCGATCGTTGTCTCCAATTAGTTTGTAAAGGCTTCTTTCATGACATTTAAAAATCCGTACTTTGTTCTCAAAACTCTTTATAAGTACTTTTTTGACGGCTGAACTTGACATACTGAGTTGTCTTCGCTAGTGACAAAGCTATTATGCCTTAAAAACGTGATAAGTATATATGAGCTTCACGGGCAGTTAAGGCATTTCTTAAAGCAGTAATTTTATCGCATAAAGAACTCGTAAATAACCGGCAACATGCCATCTCTCATGCGTTAATCCGACAGGTGCCAAATGATAAAGTTGGCGACTAAATCTGAGTTTCAAGAAAGACGTAACTGACGGCAGTACCGCCAAACATACGACCCAACGTATACACCTCGGAGATGGCGTTGAGAAAGGAAAATGCAATTACCGCAACACACATCGGGAATGCAACACTTATAACCGTTATTACCTTAACGTTAAAGAATAATCTTGTATAGCAAAGGCGTAAAGAAATGCGACAATTAATAAAGAGTCGACCTTCGTCTGAGGAATTTCATGCATTTTGTTCCATTGCTCTGATAGAAAGGAGAGATTATTCAGTTATTGAGCTTGCTTGCACTTCCTATCGCCCGCACGCGAGACATTTTTACAGGTCATGGAATAAAAAGTTGGTACCTACTTGCTTTTTAGGGGTCTGTATTGTTTTAAATAACAGTTCTATTCGGCGGTATCATGCGCACTTATACAGGATAACATCGGAAACATGATCAGAAATGACTTATAGATAACTAGCTTAGCTGCGACTCCGTCCACGTGGAATTCGTTTATATCGTAGCTCCATACAAACTTTCATCCCCCATTTCTAAGGGACGATTTCCTTGACAAAAAGTATTATATGTCCTTCCCCGGGATTCAGACTATCTCCATACCAAATTTAATCTCAATCGCTTCAGCGGTATAAGCGCTAAGAGGTAACAGATAGACAGACAGACACACTTTCGCATTTATAATATTAAATACGGATGACGAAGTATTGAAAGACGAACTTAATAGGTACCAAATTTTGTAGTAGCAATAATGGCTATAATTTTTCAAATGAATAACATTTATTTTTTTGTATATGTTGGGCTTTGCATTTAACACCTACCTCGTAGCCTTGATAGCAAAGTAAGAAGGGCAAAGGCGAATCTTCGGCGCCTTAAAACCGAACATCTAGCTAAGGGAGACAACCCCTACAGAAAAACCAGCGTGCGACCTGAGAGGGTCGCCCCAGCACCGTAACCCTATGGAACTTTTCTTTAGGAGCGGGGGCCTGAACTTCACAGTTTGGACCGCGAGGAAGGTCAAACCTCTATAAAAAACCCCCTAATCCTACAGTGTGGGGCGCGCCAAAAGGATGAATGACTGACAGGAGAGTCAGCCCCTAGCGACCAACTCGACGTACCAGGCGACCCGTCGTAGTAAATAGCCTTCTGTTGAGGATGGGCGTCACCTCAGCAGCGACCATATAACGACCCTACTCGTGGGAACAAAATGAAAGATTCTTTAAATGAAAACAACGAAAAAAACTCAAAGCCAATCAACCCGCCAAATATCACCCCTACAAGAGTGCTGACACAACAAATATTCCATAAAGGAATGTTCGAAAGTAGACCTCGATCGAACTCATGTAGCGAGATACAAACTGCAAACTATAACATGACACTAAGTACAAAGAACAAAAACGATGCGGACTCGGAAGAAGTAACGGGGAAAAAAAGGTTAGGTTCCAGCCCCGTCAGTAAAGAAGGACCATCAAAACAAACCAAACTAAATACATACTGGCTCTCCCAGGCCAAGCCAATCCCAACATCAAACAGATTTTCAGTGCTAGATAGCGTCGAAACGCAGCAATCAAGCCAAGATCAAATTGAAACCCAACAACCAAGCCAAGATCAAAGTGAAAAACCTATAAAGCCTCCTCCTATATTCGTAGACAAAGTTGAAAATATACAACCACTCATCAGCCTATTAAATACCCTATTTGGGTTCGACCTCCGGCGGCAGTGGACGACAACAGCTTACCTAACTAGTTACTACGTACAGGTATCTATCCACAGAGTAAATAAGTAGGACTACCTACTTATTTACTCGGATCATCGATCAATCGGTACACTGACTCGACTGAAAGCTGACATCTTACTGATATCGTACCTACCGCCCCCGCACCGACAAATCAGGAAGTCGTCCGTTGACAGAGTAGGATAGGTATCGCTTTTTATTTAACATGATTCTGACATTCTGTTTCTAAAAGACAGAAATATGCAATTGTGAATATCCCAATTAGGTACACGCCAGATTCACATTTTGCAATTGCGTCGAGCTGCCGACGATGTACACGAAGCTATACTTCATGCAGTTTGTGGGGGTTTACCCATGTTTCACCGACAAACGTTTCATCGAATGAATGTTTTGCCGAATTTTCATTTCACCGATAATGTTTATCGGAAACTTTTCAGGATTAACACAAACCTAACTTCAAGTAATGGGTTCAACACAATTACCTACCTACTTAAAAACTAACCGGTCTCTGAGAAAAAAATCTATGAAATCTAAATTTGGCGAAACAATGTATTCGGTAAAACGTTTGTCGGTATAGGTAAATAAGGAACTCCCAGTTTGTGGGTGCGAAATTAATGTCAGAAATCAGTTCTGAAGTGAAACATAAATTATAAGACCTAATGGCAAGTTATCAAACTTCTCACGATCCACTGACATCGGCTGCAGGTGTCGGCTCGCGTAAGTGGCCAGTCGGCTGCGGAATTGACTTTGGCACCGTTTTACAATCGAGCGACATGCAATCGGCAATACTATACGATTAATTAGCGGTGCTTTGGAAGGAACAATTCGTTTTGCTATATGCGCATGAGACGACACTCTAGCCGAGCGGTAAAGCTCGTGACTTTCAATCTGTACGTGTGGCAGTGCACGCGCGTGAGCGTGACACATTGAACTCGAATCAAAATCACATGAAATGTGTAACTTCGGTCGGAAAGGGTAGGGAATATATCGGGAACACAGAAAAATCCGAAGAGTCATTGTCCGAAACGATAATTATTCCTAAATGTCTAAAATCCGAACTCCATTTTCCGTTGCACTAAAATTTGGACCCAGAATATATAAATGTTAGGTTAGGCTAGTGTTATATCCTGAAATACCAAATCTCCTTCAGCTCAAACAATTAATACCCATGCTTTCGGACGAATGACTCTTTGGAGTTATAATAAAAACATAATGTGTCAAATTCTTATGACATTCATGTACCATCAGCAAAGAAAGTGGTCTACCACTTTTGGACCTTATTTTGCATACAATAGAGTCGAAAAGTGGTAGACCACTTTCTTGGCTGACTGTACCTAATGGCAAACAGACATGACACTGTCGGAAATTGGCCTGAAGTGAACAAAGTTCTATAGCCAAAGGTGAACCATACCATAATCTACAATAAAACGAAAGCAAAATTAGTTTTAAGATTAAAGTGACGCAAGTCTCACACGTACCTAAGTACATACATACCCTGTCTTTGTTCAGTCACAGTTGGGTAAAAAAGTGGTGAGAAACACATTAAATATCGATCTATGGTACTGTGATAAGCGTGGATAATTTGCACTTAGTGCAATGATTTATTTTGCAATACTTTATAACACTTTACATGACATAAGTCAATAATACGAGTACGTTGTACATAACATACGAGTATCAACACAACACATCAGGTAAGATTCCTGACAAATTTTCATCGATTTACACTACATTTTAGACAGAGAGAGATAGATAGGGATAAACAAACTGAAAAACCCCTTTCAGTAAAATCCTTTCGTGGAATTCCGCTAATTTCTCCAACCCTTGCTACATATACATATTTAGATAGGGCTGTCCCCATTAAACTAATTATAATCAATAGGTAATTGCAATTTGACCAAAATATCCTACACAACATATGACAACATTCGCAAAATAATGTTTTTTGATAAACCGTCGTTATTTCCAATCAATATGAAACCATAAATTCGAGCTACACGCATTTGCTTCCATAACCCCGTCACCTTCCTACCGGACCGGCACATTGAACAGTTCACAAATCCATGTCAAACTTAATTCCCGGCTATTACGCCGACAACGTTATAAACTTCGCATTCAATTTACCAATTGATCGCTGATATCGATTCAACACCGGATAGCATGCTTAGGAACTGCAACATTAATTATTACATTCCATCTCATGTGGTTCATACAAAACGATTAGTGACTAACACCGCCTCTGTTGCATACTTTCATGCATTATTACTCTGCACTTTGGCAACTACAAGTATGGCATTGCGTCCGTCAAATGCATCTGCATAATTTTAACACAGTTTCCGTTCAAAAATAACCTATGTGCCTTTGACTTAAGGCTGGCATTTTGTCTGTGGATTGGCACGTTGAGTCAAGTGGGTGCGTGTGCCGTTTGATTACTCGCTCTATTTATTTCTGAGCTATTAATCAGTTTTGCGCGTTACAAAAGTTTTAGCAATTGGTTCCCGACTTCAAAATACATGGCTGTTAGCGCTATTCTAATTGATAGACGCGAAGTGATACGTTTCAACAGCGAATTCGCTAATTAGTTTGGGAAATTAGGTTCAATTCGATGTCATTTTTATACAAAACAAAACACGTTCGTTTTCTTTGATGTATTAAAATCGGTGATGTACCTACTCGTAGTATAATTATAATAGCAATTTTTATATTTTACAAAAACAACGTCAATGACAGTTGCTTACTAATTATCTAAGCCCAAATTCTTAACAACTAACTTAAAACTTCAATTAAAATTGGTCCTAGTTGGTATTGTGGAATGGATTCAAAACGCAAGCTACACTTTGGTTTTCATTTGGATAGTGCAATTTGTGCAAATCTTAAGATTAGGTGTTAAAGCGGACCCCGGGCTCCACCAGGCAATAGAAGGTCTATCCCAATAAGGTTTAATTTCGTCTCCGGGCTCGAAGGACAGATAGCAGGTGCATGCGCAAACACTAGTGTATTCACCAGTTCTTTGCAGAGTGGACGACTCCTTCAGGGCAAAACTGAGTTGGTATTGCGAACGCCCAAAAAATACAGTTCGTATTATATATCTCTATGTTTATCAAGCAAAACAAAGCTTTTTAGCAAGCAAGTGCAATACAGATATTCCTGGGATAACGAGAGCACGAGACATGGTAGAAGTGCCCCTCTGAAACGATTTACTACGAACTGATGGCACCTCAGTGTTACGAGAAAGTCATTGTCACGTGTAACTAAAATTTAACGCTCGTTTCAGGATAGTTAGCAATGTAAGCAGCATCAATTAGACGCGAGGCAAAGACTCAGTTACCTCCTAATGACTCAGTTACGCTAGACCAGTATCCTGGTCTGATTGAGTAATCATACGACCACACTGAAGTAATTCAAATTGAGCTGCCAGGAATGCGAAAATTATAGATATCGGAATTTATTGATTATCAATTGAGAATATCGATCTAAGTTTATCTTTTTTGTATCGCATTCGAAATAATTGAAATGTAGTTTTCAATATAACCAGTCCGATTTAATGGCCCACTTACGCGGACACCAATATTTACCTGTATTTTGTCGGCACGGCCGGTTGCCAACAAGCTAACTGCCTCTAGTAGCAATTTTCTATTGCAATAACATTCATTTGTGATTTTGAAATACATTCATTGACTTAATCATTAGAATATGTCGACAAATATTCTAAGTATCGTTTCTACATTACTAATTAATCACCACTTATAATTATTTGGAAAACATTCATGACAGGTTTTACCTATGTGCGACTACCTCTTCTGCGATGTGTGAAGAATAAATACTTTTCGCAAAAACTATGGGTTGAAAACCTGAGTTTTTACTCAGTTGTCTGTAGAGCTCTGTAGACAACAATTAAAAGCGCCAACAGTATTCTTAATGGCATAAGCCAAATAATTGCATCTTAACATTACATATAAGTATAATTTGGCTGCGTGAACTCTCGTATCTAATCTCATCCCCAATTTCATCACTTTGCGGATGATGTTCGGGTTAAAAAGTACAAATACTCTTTTCATCACACTTGCTCGAAAAGGGCTTCATAATGCGCAGACATACCGAGCTGTAATAGCCTGTGTTACGCCCACGGGCGTAATGGGTTTTTTCTTAAATTGTATCTGTCACTCATGCGGCAGTTACAAAGCAAAGAGGTTTTATATCAAATACGATGTCTGAAAACGTATTTATAAATAAATTTAAACTTAAAAAACTACTTAAACATGTTTAACTGAATTATTTACAGATTTAATATGTAGTTATTTAGTGTCTATGTAAAATGATTTTAAGTGTTTTCAAATCGTGGCTGTATACCGAAGGGTCTTTGCCATACGCGCCTCACGTCAAAATGGACGACTGACATGTTGCAGTTTTTATTACGATTTGTATTCATTTCATCTAAAATGTATTTTTTCCTCGCAAATGTGATGAAAAACATTGTGTATAAAACGGGCGTAAGAACATTGCAAACTCGAGTCATCAAAAGCCCTCCGCCTTCGGCGTCGGGCTTCTGATAGACTCTTGTTCGCAATATTCCACTTACGCCCCTCGTTAAACAATGTACTATTACAATGCACTTGCTCTGAAAGTGCGCCTTTATGTGGGTCAACATGAACACGGGAAGCCCTCCATGCCCGCACGGCGGGGCGTGTCGGGGGGCGGCCGTGCGGGAATGGATTTCAGGCCAATTCAAATTTCACCTTTTATGTATAATTTTTAATTTCCTCGCATGATGCATTGTAAAATATTGTATGATACACGTGCGACGTGCGGATTGGTAATTCCCAACTTGTGTTGATCAAAAACACTCCCTAACGTACTTTCTGCACTTGTATGTATAGTCTATCATAATAGTTATTTACGATACAAGTGCCGAAAATAGGAAATTCGCAATGAGTGGTGATAAATTAAAACACGACCGAAGGGAGGTTAAGATATAGACTGGACTGGGTAGGGATACGCGGCCGGCAACCCCGTTTCTCGCCGAGATTTGTATAGTGCTTTTCTCAAACTTGCAATGAAATAAAAATAAAAAGTATTCAATTTGTTTTATAAATAATACGTCTCTGAGGCGGTGGAGCGCCTGCACCACGGAATATAAAAAACTGCACCGCCGCCGCCGCGCCGCCAGCTGGTCCGCGCCCCGCCCCCCGCCGCGCCCCCCGTTCGAAAACAAAAGAAGGTTGCTTTACAGGCCTAGGTGTGTAAGGTTGTATGAAATTCCTTTACATATCATCTTCACTCATCGCACCGGATACGTAGTATTTCCGAACCTAATTTGAAGTAAGTCACGGCAACATTTCATTGCAAGTTTGAGAAAATAACTATTATTGCACACCTCACACAAACGAAACAATGAAAAACGAAAGTACCTATCATGTTTTAACCCTAAATTATCATGCCAAATAGCATAATAATCCTTAAGCCGTTTTTGTGGGTATCCTATAGCAAGCACACAACTTAATTTCCCAACTGTATGGTTTGTCCGATATTCAAATTCGGCAAAACGTCAGTTTTGTCGAGGACCGCAAAGTTTTTGATTATTTTTAAAAGGTTATCGTGTAGAACCCATTACGCTAGGTTCGGGTTGTTTTATAATAATCCTGAAAATTCAGTAGCTTCACAGGAAAACGGTTTTTTGCCGAAATGAAAATCCGGACAAACGATACAGTTGGGGAGTAAAATTTAGTGATTGCGATAGGTAACCGTTTTTGTGTTATTCGACACACGTCCAACATCTAAACGTTCAATCTTTCACATTTCTTATATTAGTAAGTAGGGCGTAGGGTTTTTTTGTGCTTCCACAAAAAAAATGTGCATGGAGTTGCACCAGAAATTTATGTCCTTCTCTAACCCTACCAACAATGTTAGTGGTAATAGCAGACGGATTTAGTTAGTTAATTTCAAATACCGTTCGATCGATTATAGAATAGAATAAGCATTTGTTCATGACAACAGTATACAATACATGGATAGAGATCAGCATATGAAAACAACAAATACCTACTACTTAATAGTGCCACGAAACGGTTTAATCTCAGCATGATGATGGCCTAGTGGCTATTATCGATGGCCTATATGGACAAGCTGTCCTGAAGATAAACGGGTCATTCTTGAGAATTGCATTATTCATCTCATTCCCTCGGCGTTTTTTATTTTAAGAAATTTCTACTAAGTTACAATAAAATCAAATCAAGTATTTAATAATAAACATATTTATCGAATAGGCATCACTTTGGGTCAATTAGGTACGGAAATATACCAATTCAAAGTTTAGCTGTCGAGGGAATGAGAAAAAATGACGGGGGAATGATAAAAAGTACGAGGGAATGAGAAAAATAAGGTTCTCTATTGGATCGCATAAAATCATTTCGAATAATATAATAACGCATAATTTTTTATAGCCGAATTAGCGTTAAGCCTAATCATGTTATGGCATAAATTTTTAGGCATAAAATTAAAAAGAATAAACGAAAATAGCATAATTATCACAAAGACTAACATCAGATAGCATAAATACAAAAAGACATAATAATTACTTGGCATCATTACAAAACGCATAAAAATTGTGTCCTAAAAAATAAAATCATGCATTACACAAAGCAATGAAAGCATAATGCACGGCCCAATAATGTACAGCCTGATAATCCATATGTACATTGGGACGGTCATGATGTGCGGACTAATAATCTCCAGCGAGTCGACGCCACCCCGCTGGGCGGGGTGTCTATTTCTGGTCTGAGGAACACAAGTGAACCCTAACCTAACCGACCTAAGACAGAGTTCGCTTATGACAAGCCATTTTTATCCGCCCTGATAATGCACGACCCAATAATCCGCGTCCACGAAAAGTGTAAATGCATTGTATTGTAACAACGAAATTGAGTTTTAGTCATTTAGAAAACTGAAATTATGGATAAGAAATTATGAATAATTACAGATATACCAAATAATTATTAGCCCAAACAATAGTATGCTTAATATGTATTCGGCCAATACAGATTAGTTCAACTGAAATTATGCTATTAGCGTAGTATGCCAAACAAAGTAGTAGGCCAAAGTATTATTATGCGACAGTATTATTATGCCAATAGAAATTATGCCAAATCAATTATGCGAAAATATATTAGTCTAAAAAAAAATATGCCAATGAAGGGGATCCCGAAAAATAACGGGGGAATGATAAAATTTACGAGGGAACGATAAAATTGACGAGGGAATGATAATCTTTGGTATTAGATCAGATGTTTTATTAAATAATACAAAATATTAGTTTGAATAAAGAAAAAAATCACAGTTTTATCTTAATAGGTAATCTTATAGACTAAGTACCATAATTTGAGACTTCAGTCTTAACCATTCATTGACATTAATTCTTCGCATTACTTGCAACAATCATCATTATCCTAGCGTTTTTCCCGGTAGTGCCCTACACGAGCCCGGGGTCCGCTTTACAAAAATACTTCTACAAATATATATTTTTCTTTTGCTTATCACGATCTAACAGGGAAGTAATTTTAATAACATCTAACTCACTTAAATTCTCAAACTTCTGAAAATGATTATCATTACGCTTCGTATCAAAGACTAAAATAGGCACTTTATGTTTTTTTCTCAAATACTTGATTTAATATTTGAGATCCCATAAAATTGCATGCATGATTAGAAACAAGTGAAACAACACACAATAATAGGTCCAGTTCAACAAAAATAACACAAAAATCGTTTTGCTGGACATTTGTTTTCAAGCAATTCTTTTTTTATAAGTTACATTTGTTGATAAAAATCAGACTATTAGTTAGTTACCTAAGTATTAACATCTTTTTGGTTTGATTCCTAAAGAAACTAAAATTCACAACTTTACTTATAGCATTAATATAATATTTTTGTATTACTAATAATACCTTTTTTTACTATAGTCGCAACATTTTTTTATATACTACGTAATCATAAATATCACTTGAGATCACAAATAAAACATATTTGTAACATTTATATAAATATCAGACTCTTCATTCGTTATTAACGTTTTTTTAGTAACAATTTAATAATAAATGTATATTTTCTAAATTCTAAAGTAACCTAAATTGACAACCATGCTTATACTTAGTATTGATTTCAAGACCTTCTATTTAACAGAAAATGTAATGTTACGTTCATGATATTATAAATAAATTGTTGAATAAATGAGTCGACCATAATATGTTATAAGTACGGTATAAGGGTTTGGCCTGTAATAGGAGCAATAAATGAAACGGTGGATTACTAACCCAATCAGCAATCAGTTCTAAGTGGTTTAACAAAAATCAAACAAGAAAACACTATTAATCACTATGACATATATATTCTATGGAGTCATCCTCTAAATTTATTGTTCCTATTACAGGCCACAGCCGGTACATATGATAAAATATTATAATTTTCAAGAAACTTCAGAAATCTATCATTTTCGGTCATCATCAATCATCGTTCAGAAAACCGGGGGAATGAGAGTCGAGGGAATGAGAAATCGAGGGAATGAGAGTCGAGGGAATGAGAAACCGAGGGAATGAGAGTCGAGGAATGAGAAACCGAGGGAATGAGAGTCGGGGGAATAAGAAAAAGTATGTTTCTTGTCGATTATGCCGAAACTGTTATTAATATAAGAGTAACTATTAAATCAACACATGCAATCATTCATGTGTTATTCTCTAAACTAAATATTGTATGCCAATTGCAGGAAATAGATTTTATACGTAAATATAGGGTAATGATAATCGTAGTGAACCAAAGTTAGGGGATGATATATCTACCTTCATTGCTCCGAGCTCCAGCGACGAGACGCGTCCTCTCTCCGCGGCGTCGGTAGCGCTACAGACGAGGGTGAGACACGGCCGAGATTACGCGTCACAAGACGTTGCAGTAAGGATGTACGCGTTGTTTAGTCAGGCATTAGGGAAATAATAGGTTAGCTCTGGACAAACCTTTGATATAGATTCCTATAAAAACTATGATAAATAGGGGAACCATATTTTTATTTTTAAATCATTAACTTATATTCTAACGATTTAACTCGATACAATATTTGATTTTGATCCATAACTAGTTGTTTTCAGAGTAGATTGTTCACAAAATGGCGAATGGACGCACCGGGGGAATGATAATTTAGGTGTGTGACATTTTTTATGGCTAATTCTACTTACCTTTACCAAAAAGTAAATCCTGCCCCAGTTAGATTAAGTGTTGAACTACTGTACAAAAATGTGTAAAGTCAATTATTTTATTTTTTCGGGTACTTTTTCCCTCTGGACGCTGAAAATTGACCCTCTCAAGAATCACCCACAACCCTTAATTTGACAAAAAATAGTGAAAGTCCATAGTTCAAGCCTCGGTGGCGCAGGACAGCCCCAACGATTCTGGGCAGGCAAAAAAACAAAAAGACTGCCAAAGAGTTTATACAGCCGGATGGACACTGCCAAATTAAGACGCTGTCAACACCAAAATGCCCTTGAGGATTTTGGAAAGCGCGCACACTGTCTATTTGTATCGGAGTAAACGAAAGCGAGTGTTACTGGGTTTTTGAAGATAATATGACATAAATATTAAAATAAAAAAGGGTGGATTATTTGTGAAATATGCCTCGCTAGCGGTTTAGGTATGAATATGTTGACTTCATGTTTTTAATTGCAGACCCATACGTCAAAAAAATAAAGACAGAACCGTTTAATGTGATTTTAAGACCAATCTTTGCAATTATTTTCGATCGAGCTGATTTCGTCCAATTAATTATGTATCGAGCCCGTCCACGGTCTTTGAAATATGGTGAATATTAACATAATATATTTTATTTGATATGCTAGAACAAAAAAACTGCTTAAATAACATAAATTTCACCAAATTAGGTCTTGTCAGCCTCTTAAGCGTCAGTTGAGCTTGATATTCAGCAGTTTTTCTATATTCAGTTAACCGAGGCGCCACCGCGCTCAGGAATAGATTTAATTGGTCACTGCGAGTCACGAAACCATAGATTTATCTCTCTACTTAAGTCGCGCTAAATCCATACCAACTTGTCATCATCAAATATGCGAGCTTATTAATTTATTAAGATTAAGCTGCTGGAATTGCACGACAGCTCGAGCTTGCAATCTGTGTTTACGCCTTAACTGTTGTTCTGGCCACATGATCAACAATAAAATTAAGGGAACATAATTAATAGGATTGTAAAACAAAGCGGTGGTATTCGGCCGACGGCTGGCCGGACTGGTTTTTCGCGGAGTAGGTAAAGTGGTAAAGCCGTGATCAATTAAGCAATCGATCTAGACGGCATGATTCTGATTGCTGATTAGGTGTCTTGTGTTATTAATGTAGTACAACTGTCTAGTAATGTAATGTGTTTGACGTGTTATTGTGTTTGTGTCTGTGTCTGGTAAACTCGGAAGTGGTCTTTGATTTATTATTAATGTAGTTTTATTTATTACGTGCTTGCCTTTGCCCGTGAACCTCCGTATGAACTTCTATGTCCAATTTCAGATCCAGATTCAGATTTTAGGATGACAATGAAGAGGATATCATCCACCCCCCCTCTCCACCCCCCTAAACAAATGTAAATAAGTAATACCTCTGTCGTTTTGTCGAAGCCCAAGTGGTTAACAAAGCTATTATATTTTCGTAATTTGTGTCTTTAGTGGATTAGAATTCAATCCTGTTACAGATAAATTTTTAAACTGTGTACAGTCACCAACATTAATTACTGCCACAACAAAGCACGCATAAATATCTGACATGACTCTATGTCTAATGCCATAAAGGACGCGGCAGATATTTTTGCCGGCTTTTTTCTCACATTATACCTATATGTGTATACTCCTATGTATTTTTTAATACTGCCTAATAGTAAGCAGACCTTGCAGCCTTGCAGCAACTCCAGAAGAACGACAAGCACAGTACCGGGTGTCCCCTTATTTCATCGACAAACGTTTCACCGAATGCATGAATCGCCGAAGTTTCGTTTCATCTAATTTCTGTTACTGAGAAACTGTTAACTGTTTAGGTACAGCTAAAAGGTCATTCTGTAGAACCCATTAATATTAGGTTAGGTAAGGTTTGTTTCCTGAAAGGTTTACTGATTCTGTAAAAAAATGTTTTCAATTAAATAAAAATTCTGCGAAACATTAATTCGATGGAACAATGATTGTCGGTAAAACAATGTACAACAACATTACCGACCGTTTATTGTTTTGAGGATTCGCTAGGTTGGCAGCTACCTCTCTAGCACCTCCTTAAGAGCTCTGTCGAGATTTCTATCACTTTTGAGTAGGCTGGATCATATCGATCACAGGCTATAACATAGTACATAGTAGGTACCTACTGCCGGTAACCGTAAAACTCAAAACAGTGTCTCCCAAATTACGCTGTTATAACAGCTGATCAATCATAATAGTGTCTAGGTACTGTTCAACAAAACCATACACTCTAAATCTGCGAGCAATCAATTAGCTTATCGTACGATCTACCGCCCACCTGTCCGGCTGCCGTGTTGACAAAAACTGCACTCAAATGGTAGCGGACAAAAAAAATTTGCATTAGTGAACACTCGACCAGGGTTTTAAAAGAGGTTGGAAATAGAAAAATTGGGCGATCGACGCTGAAGAAACATAAGTATTTGTGCACTCAGTGACATTTCCATTCATCATAATCATCATATCAGCCGAAAGACGTCCACTGCTGGACATAGGCCTCCCCCAAAGAGTGCCAAAGCGACCGGTCCTGCGCCACCCGCATCCAGCGGACTCCCGCAACCTTTACCAGGTCATCGGTCCACCTTGACGGGGGCCTACCCACGCCGCGCCTTCCGGTACGTGGTCGCCACTCGAGAACCTTTCCGCCCCAACGGCCATCGGTTCTACGTGCTATGTGCCCCGCCCACTGCCACTTAAGTTTAGCGATCCGGAGGGCCACATCGGTTACCTTGGTTCTCCTGCGGACAGCCTCATTTCTGATGCGACCACGCAGAGAAACTCCCAACATGGTCCTCTCCTTTGCCCTTTGGGTGACTTTGAGCCTTCTTATGAGGCCCATAGTAAGCGACCACGTTTCAGTGCCATATGTCATCACTGGCAACACACACTGGTCAAAGACTCTCGTCTTGAGACACTGCGGAATATTGGAGGAAAAGATGTGCCGTAGCTTCCCGAACGCTGCCCAGCCGAGTCGGATTCGACGATTGACCTCTTTCTCGAAGTTGGACCTACCTAACTGGAGATTCTGTCCTAGGTATACATAATCGTCTACAACTTCGAGCGTAAAGTGTCCGATTGTAATGGGAGTTGGTACTACATGGGCATTTGACATGATCTTCGTCTTATCCATGTTCATTCTTAGACCAACTTCCTCGGAAGCTTTACTGAGGTCATCCAGCATCGTACTTAAGTCCTCCATGGTCTCAGCCAAGACTACTATATCGTCAGCAAACAGAAGGTGAGACATTTCCATTAGACCACATTAATTAAAAAGTAATCTATTAAACATCCCTTACAAATGTCGAACTGGCATTTAAGATTGTTGAGCGCATACATAAACAATGCCGCAATCCCTAGTTGTCTCGATGACAGAAAGGGGCGTCCCTAAGTAGTACCTATATCGTTTTTCTTTTATCATTCTGTCATCCTAATGAGGATATCCCAATGATACTCTGCGCTGGTGATTTTACATGGAATCGCGCCCCAGTTCAAAGATGCTCGCGTCTTGGCGTCTGGCAGTCTATCCAACTAAACGTAGTGGAATGACATAAAATTGTGATTTGTCGATCGCGCTCGCCTTCACGCTTGTAAGACAGGGGCAAAATATTATTCATCATTGGACTAATTGCTCGCACCCTTGTCACCAGCGGCGTCAAGCAAAGTCGCTTGATACATGTTTTTTTTTTGTTAGGCATATAATTTATCGAGACGAGCCTTCATAATTCCACGCGATACTAATGACTCCATGGCTTAAATAAATATACTTCACTCATGAATACATAGATAATGCTCCAATTCCAATTACAACGGATTGGCATCGTTTAAATAAATGATGACTTATAAAATTTGAAACATAAAAAAGTACAAAATTATTCTTTGCTTTAGATTACGAATAATTTACAAGGGTAAATCGATCAATTCAGTTCGCGTCAAAACAGAGCTAATTATGCTAAGATCCCATTACGAGTATTAAGACGCAATAAGTAAATCACCTAATAAATGCAAGCCAGAGGCGTGTCATTTTATGTATATTGAGTGCTTAATAAATAATAATTAAGTGCTGGTAATTGATGGGAAGACTTGTTATTAAAAGTTTGATCGCTCGCGGCATGGTCGTTATTCCTTATCCACTAAGTTTGGAGTGTCAGCTATTAAAACAAAAATGTCGGCATGTTTTTGTTGAAGTGCTACTTATACTTACAAGGCCTTACACTGATTAAGTTTTAATAAATGTCAGGATCTAATTTATTGTTTTATTGCAAAGCTTACTTAACTAATGAAATATACGTTTTCGATGTTTCAATAGGTTATGTACTTAGATAAAAAACTGAAATTAAATTATTTAAAATGAAAAAAGTTGCGATTTGGCATCATAATGTAGCATGGAATAAATTGAATTTAAGCTGTAGCAAAAAAAAGGTAAAATGCCTATTAATTTAGGAACTTAGTGAGCGACTCTGAACACAAAAGACTACTGTAGATACAACTGTACTTTTAGCAATAATAACTATTATTACGTGTACACACTTTTATGCAGCAGTTATTGGTCTCTATTAGTACCTATAGATTTCTTTTATAAGTACGGCACTTATAATATAAGAAATCTATAGGTAGATACCTTATCATTAAGAACCTCACTACACGCCTAGTTTGTTCCCGGTTGTGCCCCAAAGGAGCCCAGGGTCTGCTTTTGCACCCTATCAAAATGTTTGACGTAGGCACTACCACCCAAGAGACTGCTATTTGACCTTCTTGAAACCAGGAGGAATTCGCAACGGTTTCCTCACGATGCTTTCCTTCACCTTCAAAATGAAGTGATATTTCTTAACATAAGTTTTTTTGACCCTCCTCAAAACCTGCTCATACCTACTTAAGTAACGATCGTTTTGGCATTTCTAAAAAAGAGTATTAGTCGCCCGCGATTCTATTCGTCTTAACAGGCGGAAGGGAACCATCCCACTGCACGTAAATTATAAATACAACTATGTCTCTGTCAATTCGATTTGGAATTACATATTGATCACCTAAGTAGGGTTACGTCTATGACATGCCTAATTCATCTGGAACCTCACCCCTGCCGCAGCAAGCGAAAGGTGTCACCTGCCAGGATGCGGATGCTCAGCAAGGCAAGCGGCATTGTCGGAGACCTGAATCACAATCATGACACGACCAAATAATTAAGCCAATTAAGCCTGACAAATGGGTGCGCGTAAATCAAGCGGAACAAGGGTCAAGTTTGCATTTTACTGAGCATTAAATCAGGCAAGTGACACGTCTGTGGTTCGTGACAATTTTTGGATTAGGACGGCGATTTTGCCGTGCTAATCAAAATCTGAAATCCTGTTTGAATCCTGAACGCCTATTTAGGGGTGAGTAGAAGTTTTAGAATTAGGTCCTAGCGTTATTCCCGGATGTGCCCTAAAGGCCCTAATACCTAGACTTTTAGAATAATACCTTAAGTACATTACAATCATAGTTAAGATACAGTGATACGTATTGGTTACTTATTTTGTTTTACCAATAAGCTGGGAGTTAAAACACCAGTTGATCGTAGTCAGTCAGTGACATAACTGCGCGTCTTCTGGAGTGGCATGTGTCCATAGGCTACTGTGTCTGCTTACCTCTCTTAAGTTATCTAGCGAAGTGAAGCGAAACTGAAAGTACCTAGTTACAAACGCCCATTAGACTTAACGTGCAAAATGTGCAAATGCAAATCATACGGATTTCGGAATTGCGAAAAACCTTTGTTACCGTAAAATCGGTTCGCAAAAAGGAATACAAAATGTGAAGGAAAAGGTTAGATCATTAAAGATGCGCTTCCGTTAATGTCGGAACAGTACAAAGATCTTACGCCTCGATAAGTACACACTACTGTTTAAGACGAGGCCGCGTTCCCTTGATTATTAAATTAAGTTTAAGGGTGCAATCACTATATTATAGGTAGTGTTTGAATGTCGTAGGTGTCGTAATAGTCGACTACGGAATCGGGTTGAGGTGTGTTGTGGTCGACAGGCTAGCAACCATGCAATATCACATTTTCTCCACCCTTAAATCTAGAATTGCTAGAAGTAGTACTGAAAATTACAATCACTATAGTGTTCGAATGTTGTGGGTGTCGTAAATGTCGACTACGGGATCGGGTTGAGGTGTGTTGTCGTCGACAGGCTAGCAACCTATCACTGCAATATCACATTTTCTCCACCCTTAAATCTAGAATTGCTAGAAGTAGTAGGTACTGAAAATTACATGTGTGGTGTCACGTGTCCCTTTAAATACATGTAGTTATATTGCAATCATTCGGTGTATATTATAGGTAGGTATACTTTATCATACATTTTCTGGCACTTTAAATAAATATTACTGCCCGCGTGACTCCACCTGCGTATTACAAAAAACTCAGGCGAAGCCGCGAAACTCCATTCTATACACGGGAGATGTGTGAGTAATTTCAGAGTTTACCCTCCCTACATACAAACTTACGAAGCTACAAACTAACGTAGGTTACCTTAATAATATTAGGATTTAGATACATATTAGAGACAGGAAAACTCTTCAGTATTCTAAGTAGTTCAATTTTCAAGGAAAAATCTAGGCTTTCTCCTTACAACGAAACATACTTAAATCATTTGGTCTAACTCTTTCGGAATGTAGTAACAAGAATTTAACACACATTTAAATATTAACTTACCACCGATGCATAGATAACGTTAATTTGTAACATCTTGAGTGACGTTGCAAAAATGAATATAAGTAACTTAATCTCAGATAGATCTAAAAGTATCTACTTATTTCGTTGCTTAGTATCGCTGTGCCGTGACCGTCGAGGACGCTGTGAAAACGGGTATTCTGATTATCAAAATTGCGATACCATTGACGCTCTTTCAATGCTCTTGAGTCTAGGTTCCTGTCCCGTCTGCATAACTAAACTCCTTAATGGCTTACATACTTCCTATATAACTGACACAGGACACCAAATTGAAAGATAGATTTGATCGCGGGATTTCGCTTGATGGATGGCACAGGATCGCACTTTGGCACTCTTTGGGGGAGGCCTATGTCCAGCAGGGGACATGATGATGATGATGATGAATTGAAAGATAGCGTTAGTTCAATTGCCACCCTTTAACCTTTGAAAAATCATAAAAACAATGTCCCTATTCACACATAGAGTAAGAGATGTACCTACCCGACAGCCGGGCCTCGATTCCCTTATCTTAATGGCAGTAGGGGACATCCCTAAGATATCGCTTTTGTTTATTTTCCGTTATAATGATTTTGATAGATTATCCCATTTCGATCTGTCATTCAAAATTAGAAATGGTCTGTAGGTATGTGGGGTAGTGTATCTGGTAGTAAGGTCGTCACAGCTCTCATAGTTGGCTGTGTGAGAGCGAGAGCCCTACATTTCTCTAGCATTTATCGCTAGTGTTACCAACACAACATATCCTCAAAACAATAAAGGAAAGCCAACGCATGTGATTCTCCTGTAGCCGCAAGCGTCCAACCAAAGACTACGGAGCCTGGCTGTACGCATGCATGTCCGTCACCGATGTGGAAAAAAAAATATACCGATGACATTTCATTACGTCATATGGAATGGTGCTTCATTTAAGTAAATTTTGGAAGATCTGCATAAAATTTTACCTACACTTAGCGAATCAAAATCAACAAGGACACAATTCCGTGGTGTAAAATTTTAGTAGGTACCTATGTTTTTATAGTCTTTATTCACGATAATTTTCGCACCTTACTGACCAGGAAATGGTTTCACTTATTACAGTTATTATGAGCCGTATTTTGGGCAGAGTGTTGCATAATTGGCTCTTATACGTAGTTAAAGTTTCGATTATGGTCGACTGGTTGTATTCACTGAACTTCCAAAAGGAGATCCTCAATTTGACTAAGGCCGGTGCGGGTACTACCGTCGATCACGTAAGGCCGTCTATAGGCTTTAATTTGTGTGTTGAATACTTTTAAGTCTTTTATTAACCATGGGTAAAGCTAGTGCTAGCTTCATAGCGAATAGCGAGAGTAGTCAGAAACATCACAGAACTGTGTTTTACAATTACAACCAGTGGGTCGCTAGGTCGCTACCAGGGTCGCAGCTACAAGTAGCTTTTAAAGTTTAAAGTGATGTTCGATACTAAGGGGGTCGCACCATGAAAGAGGTTGAAAAACACTGCAACAGAAAACTTATTTTTTGTGTTTCCATTATTCAAGGCTATCATTAGGCAAGCTATAAGTACTTCTCGTCCTTAAAAGGGTATCCTATCGCACTCACTAAACGAATTAAGTAATTTCCCAACAATATCGTTTGTCAGATTTTCATTTCATCAAAAACACAGTTTTCTCGAAGACCTACAATTCTCTTTTATTTAATATGTATCGTTTGTTGTGTGATAATCCTGAAAATTTCATGGTTTCAGAGAAAAACGGCTTTGTGCCGAGCTGAATATTCGGACAAACGATCCTACAGTTGTGAAATGACATTTAGTGATTGCGATAGGCAACCCCATAAAACGCTCTTTGGTCGGTCGTTCACATTGAGAAGGTGGATTTGATAATGAAGTCTATATAGTTATTCTTCGCGCTTTCATATTAAATTAGGCAATGAAAAATCGCAACCATAGGCATAGACAATATCTTCATAGGCAAATTACGGGAAATGTCTCAATTTGCGCCACGCATCAGCACAGGTACGTAAAGCAATCTTATTACCCGATAAGTGCTACTTGTACACCATTCGTTCCAACTCGGTTCATATTTCATACGCTCCTTCACATATCGGTTATTAATTGTAGTATTTCGGTAATCAATACACAGTCGTGTAATGTTGATCTATTTGGTTTACTAGAAGGTCGGTGGGCTCATGTATTAATATAGGTATAATTCTTGTTATGGATGCTGAATTCGTTGCTAATCGTATTAAACTTAAGTTCTTTGATACAGTTAGGTTCCACCGGTTTCATAATTGCTTCAGCAGTCTTAGTTTTGAAGCGGTTACACGCCTGCCATCCTACGAGATAGACGCAGCAATTCCATTTAGGATGCTTAAAGTAAAGTACTGGTTGTCAGCATTTAAGTAGAATGGTCACTGATGCCTAAATAAAAGAAAATATCTTGTGGGCATTTCGGGGCAAAAAGTAAACCCGGAGTTTGCTAAAAATAAATAAACATCGGGTGGTTTCTTTACAATACAAAATATGTTCTGTCCGACAAGAATTCTATACCGATTATACTCTATAAGTCCTAGTGCCCACACTTTCCAGTTATTCAGTGTACCTAGACCATTTCTGGTTTATTGTCTAACCGCACTAAAACGGGCCTTTTATCTACATTAGCACACCGATAAAATGTCTTGAACTCAAATACCAGAGCCATTTCAATTATCTATTAACATTCTCCGACTAAACTGTTTAGTAAAGGGTCAAACACGGTAGCGATGTCTGGAGGTCCCGTAAGTAATGAGACTCAATTTAGGTGGTGTCAATGACGAATAGCCTCACTGATATGAAACAATTCTTATTTGGTTATTATTCGCCCTGTTAATTGACAATAAATGAATCATTAGGCTTGTTCTTGTAACAGTACGTTTCCGCATTTTGTCTTACCAGGATAGTATTTATCGCGGCCGCTGCTATATATGACTGTCATGCAGTCACGCCTAGTGTCCAGAACCTTACATCCTATTTGCAATTACGAGTATTTATAGGTAGCTTAGTTAATTAACTAGCTAGCACATAAGTTGGAGCTGCAGTCGGCTTACACGAACACTATAATGGTCCTTTTTTAACCGACTTCAAAAAAAGGAGAAAGTTCTCAATTCGGTTGTATTTTTTTTTTCTTCAATTTTTGTTACCTCAGAACTCCGTCATTGATGAGCCGATTCGAAATTTTTTTTTTTGCTTGTAAGTATATGCATCCAGGTGGGTCCCATTTTTTTTTAAATTCAGTTGGATGATGGGATCCATGAGGAATTGAGAGAACTCCTCATTTATATTAGGCACGCGTGTAGTGATTTTGGTATTTTCTATTATATCTCGTGTATTTACATCCGGAAATCATAAATTTGGTGGAGTGGAATTGATGATGAAGACCACAGATGACTTATGGAATTCCTGAATGATGTACTTAAAGTACAAAAGCACGTCGCAGATTCTGATAAGATTCCGTTGAAATAGCAGCTAATGAAGTACCAAAGGTGATCCTTGTGGAATCGACGGAAGTCCTCAAATATTATCGGGCCACATACAGCGATTGGGTTTTTTTCTCTTATAATCAACGCATTTGCTGTCGGAAATCAGTTCATGTGGTACATTGGAAAATAAATGTGGAAATGTTGTCGTGGCTTGGCGGAGTACTAAATCGAAGTCGGTTAAAACTTTGTTTTTAAAGTAAATTATTCATAATCAAAATGGACAGTAACTAATGATTCACTTCGTTTCTTTTTCACTGGTTACGTATACTTGGTTCTTACAGATAGGAAAGAGCTCATTAGCTAGCCTGTAATAGATTAGGTCAGTAATGATTACCACACTTACCTACCGGATCATACCTGCGATAATTCTGAACAAATGACCCACCCCATCATTTGGAACATGTGAATTCAGTCAATATTTGTCGGTGACGTAGCAGGTACTTCTCATGACTCTCATATTACTTCGTTTACATCTAGTAGCAATGTCTGTGGTTTAGTGTAGGTAGTAGTAGGTAGATTGTAATAAAAAGAAATATAAAACTCTTTGAGCTGAGCTGAACATGTGGCTACACATCTATGTTCCAGCCTCATCGATATTTCTAACGCGTTCCCGTTCCTTAACACTTTTACTGCTAGGAACCGCCTAGCGGGCGCCCACGTCGTAGTCGTTTTCCGCTACATACGAGGAAAACCACAGGATCGGCTAGCGTAGCGCGTAGCAATTCTTGGCAGTGAATGTGTTTCTTACTTTTTTAAGTTTGATACGAGTACCAATTGGCCAGACTAGAATAACGACTAGCAAATGTCACTCGTGTCACTCGAAATTAATGTACTTAGTGCAAAATGTGATATGTATATAAAACTGTACGGGAGGGTACTAGAACTGTCCAATGATGTGAAATATCTAGGTGTCACACTGGATAAGGGACTGAATTGGAAGAAGCACACAGATCTCACCATTACAAAGGCACTGAGGGTATTTGGAATGTGTAGATCAGCGTATGGCAAAACATGGGGACTGAACCCAAAGGTACTGAAGTGGATCTGCACCACGATGGTGAGGCCCATATTATTGTACGGTAGTCTGGTATGGTGGCCAAGGACTTTAATGAGCACATGCAAAGATGCCCTGATGAAGGTGCAGAGATCGGCATGCATGGATAGCCATAGCTGCTATAGAACAGGGGCGTTTCGTACCACGCCTACAGCGGCGGTAGAAGTCCTACTGGACCTAGCGCCACTTCACATGGTGATTAAGTCAGAGGCGCGCAAATCGCTCTACAGATTAAGAACTCTTGCACTGTGGAGCGACAGCAAGCCAAAGACTAAGCACAAAAACATGGAGACTGATGGATGCGACAAAATGCTACCTAAGTATGTATTCCATAGGAACTACACAACAAAAGTTCCATCCAGGTCTGAATGGGTCGAAGGTCTAGAACCACCGAGGTCTGGTATCGAAGTCAGCATATGGTACACGGACGGATCTAAAATGGGATCCGGTACGGGAGCAGGCATTTATGCGAATGACTACAGTAGTGGTGTAAGCATGGGTAGTTTGGCAACCGTCTTCCAGGCGGAGACATACGCCATAATTGCCTGTGCACAGGAGAATATCTTAGACAGGCAAACCAGAGGGCAGACCATCTATATACACAGTGACAGTCAAGCGGCCCTTAAAGCGCTCACGGCGCCGAAAGTGGATTCTAGACTAGTCTATAATGGCGTCCAGGCACTGAACAAGCTTGGAAAGCACAATAAGGTGCACCTAGTTTGGATACCAGGGCACGAGGGCTACATCGGCAACGAAAGAGCGGATGAGCTTGCAAGAGGGTCTACAAATCACTTTGTAGGTCCAGAACCATTTGTGGGACTCTCACAGGGAACCATAATTTCGGCCTTTAAAGCCTACGCCAAAACCAAACACCAACGCGAGTGGAGGAATGTGGCGGCTTAAGGCAGTCTAAGCTCTTCATAGAAAGAGTGGACTCGGGCTCGACTAACAAGCTCTAGAAAACCAGTAGGAAGCAACTCAGAATCATGGCACCAGCGGGGTCAAATTTCAAGAGTAATGACCGGGCGTCAAGTGTCGACTCGGTCAGTTTGCATGTTGCTGACACTGCGCATGCCGTTCCACGGCCCGCGTGCCCCCTCCGCGCCGGGCCTCCCCCCGCCCCATCCTCTAAATCACGTCATCGCTATGCAGATGCCGTAGCTGGTCGGCCTGTCGCAGCTGACCGGAGAGACGCGCCCTCAAGAGCCCGTGAAGTTCGGGTTCCTCCAAAGGAGAAGCCCCCGCGCACCGATGTGGATAAGGAGGGTTTTACAACGGTGTCGAGGAAGCGCAAGCCGCGCAAGAGTCAGTGTGGTACTGTAGAACTGGTTGGTTCCGGTCTGCGGGTTGCCACACCGAGCAAGGCGCTATATGTATCGCGCCTGCATTACACCGCCACGGCTGATGATGTGGTGGAGTACGTTTGTCAGAAGACCGGCTTCTCGCTGAGGGTGTTCCAGCTGCGTTCGCGCCACTATGTGCACTTCAGCTCGTTTGTGGTGCGCGTGCCGCGGCCGCTGCAGGAGACCATCGCATGTGCTGACTTCTGGCCGAAGGGTGTCGTGTTTCAACGGTTCCGGGGCAATCTACCGAATCCTGCACCGGAGATGACATTGCAACGGGGCCACGCCGTTTCGTCGCCTAAATATGTAGTATTATTTGTTGTTTTTAGTTTCGTGACGCATTGGTTAATACTGTAATGTCACGTAAATGTATTTGTCAATAAATAAATAAATAAATGTCTGGGGTGTTCACAGGTCACTTCGGGGTCAAGGATCTCTTGGCCAAGATGGGACTGTCGGACAGTTTAGACTGTAGAATGTGTGGCGAGGAGGATGAGACTATGGAACACTTATTGTGTGAATGTCATGCCCTTGCCAGACAAAGAATGAATTACTTTGGTAACGGCTATCCGCAACCAAATGAATTCAAGGTGCTTCCGCTGAGCTGCATCATCCGCTATGTGGAAACGATGGAGCGAGCTTGGGAGTAGGCATAAAGGAGAGGGCAAATGCACAAAAGATCCCACTAGGTCGAAGTGCATCCGAAAGGGCCCTCATCTAGATAAGATAAGATATAAATATACTTTTTTTTAAGTTTATACAAGAGGATAACTAACATTATCTAAGTGCGAGATGCTATGACGACTCTTTTTTTTCGAGTTAGAAAGATCAAATCCAATTTCAAAGATCAAATACATTGGGTATGTCATGCGTAAGGGATGGTATAATTAGGTTAGGTTATAATAGTTGTCATGTCACTAGAAGGACGTAAGTATGAATGTAGAGGGATGTAAGAGAAGAGGTAGACCAAGAAAGAGGTGGATGGATTGCCTAATAGACGATATGAATAGGAAGGAAGTCAGTGAAGGGACGGGCGTTAAAGAGGTATGGAAGAAAAATCATGCTGCGCCGATCGACATGTAAATGAGATAAGGGCAAGCGAATAATGACGGTAAATTGGTATTTTGCCGTCGCGTACATGTATTAGGACAGGTTATGTCTTGCGCCGTGCCGAGAATTTGAAAAACAAGTAAGATTTGATATTTTCTATTCACATATCTATTTACTTTATGTCCCTAATAAATATTCTCAATAGACAACTATTAATTAAGCTTTATTTTGAACCTAAAGTTGATACCTCTTGTCATGTATATTTTTCCCTTAACGCCGTAATACATTTGAAATGTACTCAATGGATCAAACGCGTAGGGTACACGGTGGATAGTGATTCAGTGTGTACCGTCGTGGTGCCGTTAATGTTTTGGATATTTTTTTAAATTACTTTTAAAGTACTTATTATGTAGGTTTTTACTAGGTATTAAGTATAAAACTTAAAAACTCAGGGAAGGGTTCGAAAAATTAACCGAGTTCATTAACGTACAGTCAGCAGCAAAAGTAGCTACGCGGCTCAAGTGCTCAAAATGACCTATACACGACTCTAATGTCAAGAAGATAAGGACTGTTTAGATCATTTTGAGCGTGTTATTTTGCGTACCTAAGGTAAGTAGGTACGCAAAATAACACGCTCAACAGCATACAGCATGCAGTCAGCAGCATAAGTATGCTGCTGACTGTAGGTACATTAGACTGTCACTAAACTTTTCACGAACTACCTACAGGGCGCCATTCATATTTTTTTCAGTCTACCTATCGCTATTTTATCAAAGTTAGTATATATTATGGTCTGTCATGTGAAATTGTTCTCCGTGTGACTATTTGTGTTTGAATAAATAATTTCCTATAAATATTCTAATTACATTCATACATATAACAAATACATATAGTGTCATGATCAGTATAGACGTTTAGAAAATAATAGATTACGTCCCACGCAGGAAATTAATTACTTAAGCGGAACTGAGCTTAATTCGCACTAAATTTGATAATGCTTAGTTAATCCAATTATCGAGAATAGCTGCGCGCGCGCCGGAGCGCGACGCACGCGCACGCGACAACAAACGATCGATTAGGTTACAATTTAAACGAAATTAGTCTTTAAATGGTGAGAAATAAGGTCTTTGGAATACTGCCAAAATCCATCCAATTCATTTCAAACTGTTCAATATTAAACTTTGTTACTAAAGCAATAAGAGGCATGATTAGCCGAACGAAAGTACAGCTCAATTCGTTTTTAACATCATTATTCTAGCAACTTTCGGTCATTAAGTGTTACTGGTGTCTGAATATTGAATATAAAATGGCGCGGTCAAGGGTGGATTCAGTAGAAACGTACCTTAAACATACCTACTGTCGGCATCCCTCCAATTATTGACGCGACCAACCTTATTTCTAGGCAAGTCATATCAAAATCAAGTCATAGGTATCAATATCATGTAATCTAGGCAAACTGGTAGGTATATCATAAATGTATAGCTTCATGCTTACTTGCATCTTCCTAAGAAAGTAATATAGTAAAAATTAAAAAAAAGACCGGGTTGTACACCGGGAGTGCTGGCAAAAGTGAAAACTTGAATATTTTGACATTTCGAATCGACGTATACCGTAGCAACAGAAGTACCTAAACTATTTCACTTGCAAATTAGCGCGTGAGAACTTATTGTGTGTCGGCCGAACGGGTAAGCGCCGCATCGCAAGCCTCGTCCCGAATCTCTCAACATTTACGGTCACGTGACACCTGTCGCGAGTTTAACAATTTTTCCGCATCCCAAAAAGTGCACAGCACCGCTAAAGAAGTTTTCACTTCAAAAATGTTAATATAAAAATCACGGACGCGTCTTTGCTGTGTGTGGTTTGATCTGGTAGTGGGACGCGTCGCAGCTCGCCGGGCCGGCGCCGATGCCCCGCCGCTCGCCCCGCGCCGTTCCCCAACGTCGCCGCCGCCAACCAATTTGTTTTTGCCATTGCTAAATATTTTTCAAAGCTTTATGTTCTTAGGAATAACGTCCAAATTCGAACTATTCGAATTTTCTCAATAGCAAAACGGTGAAGGACGCGTGGACAAAATTACAAATTGATTTGCCGAATATGCTAATGCAAGTGTTTAACGGCTTTATACTCTTACGAATAGCGTTCAGATTTGAATGAAGTCGAATCGGCTAGCAGCAAAATATAAAAGTTTGTGACCTCCTTCACATCTGACGTCACAAAAATCTGTCGCGAGTTTAACAATTTTTCCCCATCCCAAAAGTCCCCCATGCTCAGCGCCGCTAAAGAAGTTTTCACTTCAAAAACCGGTCATTTAACAACTTTAAGAGTTACGTTCCACCTGATAGTATCTGTAAAGCTTCACTGGCAACATGGTATGTTACCTATCTCATGTTCCTGCCGGGTTATCCACAAGAAGATAACGATTTTAATCGCTTCCTAAACTGTTTTGAAATGCACACATAATCTTATTGAAGTGCTCTAAGGGTGGTCTGCTGGTATTCCACTTGCCAAGATCTTTGTCCAATGTGCATTGCGTCTCACTCACTCCATAAGCAAAATATGAGACGCAAATACACATTGGACAAAGATGTCGGACAAGTGGAATACCGTCCTAACATTACTCGCTCTCTAAGGCCGCGTTTATGTATCTAGTTATTGAGATCAAGGCTCTCAAGTAGATGTTATATACATATTTCGATTTCCAAAAAGCCTTTGACCGGGTTGATAATGACATCCTCCTAGATAAACTTGCGTCTTTTGGCTTTACTCCGAAACTCCTCCAGTTGGTCGCTGACTATCTCTATCAGAGATCGGCAACAATTCGTGCGCCACGGTTGTTATATTTCTCCACCGTACCATACTCGTTCTGGGGTAAGTCAAAGTTCCATCCTGGGTCCCTTGTTTTTCGTTTTGATGATACTTAAATGATCTCGAGAAAGTGGTTCATCACTCTGATTGTTTCCTCTATGCGGACGATCTTAAACTTATACGTCGCGTAAATGATGTTTCTGACTTTAAACTGTTACAGGAAGATGTAAACGCGGTTCTCTGTTGGGCTAAAACTAACAAATTACTGTTTAATTCGTCCAAATGTAATACAATGACCTTTACCCGCTCTCTTTCCCCTCTTCATAATTCGTATTCCTTAGACAATTTTCCCATAGCTCGCATAAATTCTATAAAAGATCTTGGCGTTACATTTGATCCGAAACTTACTTTTAACCACCACATCATACTGCTCGCAAAGGATTGTTAGAAGAGGCTTGGTTTCATCATCAGCAACGCCAAAGATTTTCGTGATCCCAGTTGTTGTACACCGCATTAGTCAGAAGCAAGATTGAATCGGCATCAGTTATTTGGAACCCGCATGAAAATGTATACACCCTTCTTTTAGAAAAAGTGCGCAGTCCTCATGCTCACGCGACATTACGCCTGTGTTAGACTCATCCTTAGGGGGCTGGCTGCGCTCGCGCCGCGCGTCGCTTCCTTTTAAGGCGCCGTAGGTTCATGGTCTTCTCTCCCTCTCACTGAGCATAAGCGTGAGCGAGATGGTAGTGCGTGCTCGGAAGCGCGGATATCATGTTTTTAAATTTTAATTTTTTGGCCGTTTAAATATGTAGTTAAAAATGTAAACACTGATTTCCCTCAAACATGATATTGCCGATTTTTAGAAGCAATTTTAATATTTATAGCTTTTGTGCATAATTTGTTACGAATATTTTAAGTGTATTTTTGTGTGTTTTAGACCTATGTTCGTGATTTTTTTCTATCAAGCGAAATTTACTTAATCATGTTTCGAAGCACTGATTTCCCTGCAGAAAAGCCTCAAGATTACTATTCGTATTTTTTTGAAACCATATTATTATAAACAGACGCATTATATTGTTTCAAAAACTCTGTTCGCTTAACTTCGCCGAACCTACGGCGCCTTAATCGGCTTAGATTACGCGGCAACACTAAACGTCATACGCATACATTTTGATGAACAGTGTTGCCGCGTAATCGAATTTAGTGAGTTCAACTTTCGTTTGCCAGACTCTAGGCGACTACGGCCGGCGGAGACAGAGGCGGGGGGGCGGGGGAAACGACATAGTCCTAAATTCCTAATCCTCACGCGACATTACGCCTGTGTAGCCTCATCCTTAGGGGGCTGGGTGCGCTCGCGCCGCGCGTCGTTTCCTTTTTTTTTTTCGCAGCCTCGCACGGTTCTGTTGGATACTCACCCGTCCGGTGTTCCTGGTGGTAAGTAAGATTGCCAGATTTTGTGTGAATGCGATGTGTTGCGATTTGAGATGAGGTAGCTGTCTGTGTCTTACTGTCAACGCGAATGCGAGTCATCTAGAGTTAGCGACCGTCCATACCTTAAATACAATATTGTCCATGTGGTTGGTACCTACCAAAGATTTAAGCCGCATTCACATTAAATGTGTCTGTCGTGTTGTGTTGTGACACATCAGAAACGGTATCGGTTTCATACATTTAATATGGTTGCGTTCACATTTCTCTGATGCCGTCGTCGTCAGAGAAAACGGATACCGTTCTGATGCGTCACAAGCACAACACAACACGACAGACAAATGTGTCCTGCGCTTTAATTAGATCTAACCTTCATTTTGTTTTTCGTAGAATAACGGGTTTGATTCAATCTCCAATCCAATGTCCTGCAGGTCCTGCATTCAAAACGCAACTGGCATGGGAACTGCACTGCACGCCGGCAGCCCGACTCAACCCCAAGTTCTACCGAACATCCTTTTTAGGGTTCCGTACCCAAAGGGTAAAAACGGGACCCTCTATTACTAAGACTTCGCTGTCCGTCCGTCTGTCTGTCACCAGGCTGTATCTCAAAAACCGCGATAGCTAGACAGTTGAAATTTTCACAGATGATGTATTTCTGTTGCCGCTGTAACAACAAATAATAAAAACAAAATAAAATAAATATTTAAGGGGGCTCCCATACAACAAACGTGTTTTTTTTTTGCCGTTTTGTCTGTTGTCAGGCTGTATCTCAAGAACCGCCATAGCTAGACAGTTGAAAGTTTCACAGATCAGTTGAAAGTTTCACAGATTATGTATTTCTGTTGCCGCTATAACAACAAATACTAAAAACAAATTAAAATAAATATTTAAGGGGGCCTCCCATGCAACAAACTTTTTTTTTTGTGTTTTTATAGATAATGGTACGGAACTCTTCGTGCGCGAGTCCGACTCGCACTTGGCCGGTTTTAACGTATTTTGTAGACACGTTACCTTGAATTACTTTGTTCCCATCAAGGTGATGGTCGATTGTCGCAACCCGTAGAAAGTGTAAGAAGAACAAAGCAGTGTTGGATGAAACCACAAAACCGCCAGTTTTCGATAACCTGTGGTTATCGATCTTAAATGCCTAAATGGAATCTGTGCAAGTGTGCACGCAAAAATCAATTGTATGCTTTTAGAAACTGCTTACAAGTTATGTACAGATATGCGGTTAGTTACCAATTGATAGAGTTATTCGGTTTTAGAAAAGAGTTACACTTATATTCCGATAGATAGCTATTACGAATTGTGGAAATATTGGGCAGTATAAACAATGCGCGTGCCTATTTATGCTGAACGCCTTTACGAATAGAACACGTTGTATGGTACAGTCGCGGAATTAAAAGGTTCGTCAATATTGGACCTAAAAGCAATAAGGTCGAAATTTTCATTCATACATTGCAGAATTTGCAGAAAAGCATGTAGGTACCTACTCGTATTTAAATAATTAAATAGTTTGACGACCGGTTAGCCTAGTGGGTAGTGACGCTGCCTACGAAGCTGAAGGTCCTGGGTTCGAATCCCGGTAAGGGCAAATAAGTGTGATGAGCATGAATATTTGTTTCTGAGTCATGGAAGTTTTCTATGTATTTAAGTATTTATATCTATTATATATATCGTCGTCTAGTACCCATAACACAAGCCTTAATGAGCTTACTATGGGACTAGGTCGATTTGTGTAAGATTGTCCCTAATATTTATTATTATTATTATAAAATAAGTAGTAGAAAAATCGCCAGTAACTGGCCACCTTTCAATAACTGGCCCCCTCATACTAAAACTTAACTCTGTTCTCCTACAAACATTCGATTGAATATAACGCGGCCAGTTATTGAAGGGTGGCCAGTAATCAGCACCTTATACTCTAAATGAATAAATTATATTATAGGTGAATAGAGTTCATTTTTAGTATGAGGTGACCAGTTTATTGAACGGTGGTCAGTTACTAGCGAATTACCCTAAATCTTACTTTAATTCCGTGAAAAAAACTTTTGTCTATACAGGGTGATTCAGGAGACATGAGCAGGATCAACCCTACGGATTCAATAGTTTATAAGCTACTCAGTCGTACCAGCATTGGTAATATTAACGTTAATTTTTTTTTAGTTGTGTAGGGTGACCATGATTTATTGTGAATGAAACTTTCACACAAAATGTAAAAAAAAACTGTGGGCGTTTAATTTAATTACGATGGTAAAAGATCCATTAACATTAACTGTATGTGTAGGGTTGATCCTGCTCACGTCTCCTGAATCACCCTGTATAAAATAAAAATCATCTATACACTTGATTCTGTTTTTAATCAGTTTCAAAACAAATAACTAAGCTGTTTTACAATATTACGTCGAATAAGCTATTTGATCATCGATTCATAGGTAGGTATATATACTAGGTATGTGTTAATGTGACACACAACCAGTTCCGTTCCGTCTATTATTTTTTACTATTACAAAACGCAAATAAGTAGGTATACCTACCTATACAGATAATGAGCAAAAGTAATTACTTGCTAACATATCAGAAGCATATCAAAGGAGCCCATTGGCCGATTCAAAAATAATTTCGTAAATATAGCTCGAGGTACAATGACTTGCAATTGTTGAAGCTATTAATTGAATACAGCAAAGGTCGTAAATATAGCTCGAGGTACAATGACTTGCAATTGTTGAAGCTATTAATTGAATACAGCAAAGGTCGTAAATATAGCTCGAGGTACAATGACTTGCAATTGTTGAAGCTATTAATTGAATACAGCAAAGGTCGTAAATATAGCTCGAGGTACAATGACTTGCAATTGTTGAAGCTATTAATTGAATACAGCAAAGGTCGTAAATATAGCTCGAGGTACAATGACTTGCAATTGTTGAAGCTATTAATTGAATACAGCAAAGGTCGTAAATATAGCTCGAGGTACAATGACTTGCAATTGTTGAAGCTATTAATTGAATACAGCAAAGGTCGTAAATATAGCTCGAGGTACAATGACTTGCAATTGTTGAAGCTATTAATTGAATACAGCAAAGGTCGTAAATATAGCTCGAGGTACAATGACTTGCAATTGTTGAAGCTATTAATTGAATACAGCAAAGGTCGTAAATATAGCTCGAGGTACAATGACTTGCAATTGTTGAAGCTATTAATTGAATACAGCAAAGGTCGTAAATATAGCTCGAGGTACAATGACTTGCAATTGTTGAAGCTATTAATTGAATACAGCAAAGGTCGTAAATATAGCTCGAGGTACAATGACTTGCAATTGTTGAAGCTATTAATTGAATACAGCAAAGGTCGTAAATATAGCTCGAGGTACAATGACTTGCAATTGTTGAAGCTATTAATTGAATACAGCAAAGGTCGTAAATATAGCTCGAGGTACAATGACTTGCAATTGTTGAAGCTATTAATTGAATACAGCAAAGGTCGTAAATATAGCTCGAGGTACAATGACTTGCAATTGTTGAAGCTATTAATTGAATACAGCAAAGGTCGTAAATATAGCTCGAGGTACAATGACTTGCAATTGTTGAAGCTATTAATTGAATACAGCAAAGGTCGTAAATATAGCTCGAGGTACAATGACTTGCAATTGTTGAAGCTATTAATTGAATACAGCAAAGGTCGTAAATATAGCTCGAGGTACAATGACTTGCAATTGTTGAAGCTATTAATTGAATACAGCAAAGGTCGTAAATATAGCTCGAGGTACAATGACTTGCAATTGTTGAAGCTATTAATTGAATACAGCAAAGGTCGTAAATATAGCTCGAGGTACAATGACTTGCAATTGTTGAAGCTATTAATTGAATACAGCAAAGGTCGTAAATATAGCTCGAGGTACAATGACTTGCAATTGTTGAAGCTATTAATTGAATACAGCAAAGGTCGTAAATATAGCTCGAGGTACAATGACTTGCAATTGTTGAAGCTATTAATTGAATACAGCAAAGGTCGTAAATATAGCTCGAGGTACAATGACTTGCAATTGTTGAAGCTATTAATTGAATACAGCAAAGGTCGTAAATATAGCTCGAGGTACAATGACTTGCAATTGTTGAAGCTATTAATTGAATACAGCAAAGGTCGTAAATATAGCTCGAGGTACAATGACTTGCAATTGTTGAAGCTATTAATTGAATACAGCAAAGGTCGTAAATATAGCTCGAGGTACAATGACTTGCAATTGTTGAAGCTATTAATTGAATACAGCAAAGGTCGTAAATATAGCTCGAGGTACAATGACTTGCAATTGTTGAAGCTATTAATTGAATACAGCAAAGGTCGTAAATATAGCTCGAGGTACAATGACTTGCAATTGTTGAAGCTATTAATTGAATACAGCAAAGGTCGTAAATATAGCTCGAGGTACAATGACTTGCAATTGTTGAAGCTATTAATTGAATACAGCAAAGGTCGTAAATATAGCTCGAGGTACAATGACTTGCAATTGTTGAAGCTATTAATTGAATACAGCAAAGGTCGTAAATATAGCTCGAGGTACAATGACTTGCAATTGTTGAAGCTATTAATTGAATACAGCAAAGGTCGTAAATATAGCTCGAGGTACAATGACTTGCAATTGTTGAAGCTATTAATTGAATACAGCAAAGGTCGTAAATATAGCTCGAGGTACAATGACTTGCAATTGTTGAAGCTATTAATTGAATACAGCAAAGGTCGTAAATATAGCTCGAGGTACAATGACTTGCAATTGTTGAAGCTATTAATTGAATACAGCAAAGGTCGTAAATATAGCTCGAGGTACAATGACTTGCAATTGTTGAAGCTATTAATTGAATACAGCAAAGGTCGTAAATATAGCTCGAGGTACAATGACTTGCAATTGTTGAAGCTATTAATTGAATACAGCAAAGGTCGTAAATATAGCTCGAGGTACAATGACTTGCAATTGTTGAAGCTATTAATTGAATACAGCAAAGGTCGTAAATATAGCTCGAGGTACAATGACTTGCAATTGTTGAAGCTATTAATTGAATACAGCAAAGGTCGTAAATATAGCTCGAGGTACAATGACTTGCAATTGTTGAAGCTATTAATTGAATACAGCAAAGGTCGTAAATATAGCTCGAGGTACAATGACTTGCAATTGTTGAAGCTATTAATTGAATACAGCAAAGGTCGTAAATATAGCTCGAGGTACAATGACTTGCAATTGTTGAAGCTATTAATTGAATACAGCAAAGGTCGTAAATATAGCTCGAGGTACAATGACTTGCAATTGTTGAAGCTATTAATTGAATACAGCAAAGGTCGTAAATATAGCTCGAGGTACAATGACTTGCAATTGTTGAAGCTATTAATTGAATACAGCAAAGGTCGTAAATATAGCTCGAGGTACAATGACTTGCAATTGTTGAAGCTATTAATTGAATACAGCAAAGGTCGTAAATATAGCTCGAGGTACAATGACTTGCAATTGTTGAAGCTATTAATTGAATACAGCAAAGGTCGTAAATATAGCTCGAGGTACAATGACTTGCAATTGTTGAAGCTATTAATTGAATACAGCAAAGGTCGTAAATATAGCTCGAGGTACAATGACTTGCAATTGTTGAAGCTATTAATTGAATACAGCAAAGGTCGTAAATATAGCTCGAGGTACAATGACTTGCAATTGTTGAAGCTATTAATTGAATACAGCAAAGGTCGTAAATATAGCTCGAGGTACAATGACTTGCAATTGTTGAAGCTATTAATTGAATACAGCAAAGGTCGTAAATATAGCTCGAGGTACAATGACTTGCAATTGTTGAAGCTATTAATTGAATACAGCAAAGGTCGTAAATATAGCTCGAGGTACAATGACTTGCAATTGTTGAAGCTATTAATTGAATACAGCAAAGGTCATAAATATAGCTCGAGGTACAATGACTTGCAATTGTTGAAGCTATTAATTGAATACAACAAAGGTCGTAAATATAGCTCGAGGTACAATGACTTGCAATTGTTGAAGCTATTAATTGAATACAGCAAAGGTCGTAAATATAGCTCGAGGTACAATGACTTGCAATTGTTGAAGCTATTAATTGAATACAGCAAAGGTCGTAAATATAGCTCGAGGTACAATGACTTGCAATTGTTGAAGCTATTAATTGAATACAGCAAAGGTCGTAAATATAGCTCGAGGTACAATGACTTGCAATTGTTGAAGCTATTAATTGAATACAGCAAAGGTCGTAAATATAGCTCGAGGTACAATGACTTGCAATTGTTGAAGCTATTAATTGAATACAGCAAAGGTCGTAAATATAGCTCGAGGTACAATGACTTGCAATTGTTGAAGCTATTAATTGAATACAGCAAAGGTCGTAAATATAGCTCGAGGTACAATGACTTGCAATTGTTGAAGCTATTAATTGAATACAGCAAAGGTCGTAAATATAGCTCGAGGTACAATGACTTGCAATTGTTGAAGCTATTAATTGAATACAGCAAAGGTCGTAAATATAGCTCGAGGTACAATGACTTGCAATTGTTGAAGCTATTAATTGAATACAGCAAAGGTCGTAAATATAGCTCGAGGTACAATGACTTGCAATTGTTGAAGCTATTAATTGAATACAGCAAAGGTCGTAAATATAGCTCGAGGTACAATGACTTGCAATTGTTGAAGCTATTAATTGAATACAGCAAAGGTCGTAAATATAGCTCGAGGTACAATGACTTGCAATTGTTGAAGCTATTAATTGAATACAGCAAAGGTCGTAAATATAGCTCGAGGTACAATGACTTGCAATTGTTGAAGCTATTAATTGAATACAGCAAAGGTCGTAAATATAGCTCGAGGTACAATGACTTGCAATTGTTGAAGCTATTAATTGAATACAGCAAAGGTCGTAAATATAGCTCGAGGTACAATGACTTGCAATTGTTGAAGCTATTAATTGAATACAGCAAAGGTCGTAAATATAGCTCGAGGTACAATGACTTGCAATTGTTGAAGCTATTAATTGAATACAGCAAAGGTCGTAAATATAGCTCGAGGTACAATGACTTGCAATTGTTGAAGCTATTAATTGAATACAGCAAAGGTCGTAAATATAGCTCGAGGTACAATGACTTGCAATTGTTGAAGCTATTAATTGAATACAGCAAAGGTCGTAAATATAGCTCGAGGTACAATGACTTGCAATTGTTGAAGCTATTAATTGAATACAGCAAAGGTCGTAAATATAGCTCGAGGTACAATGACTTGCAATTGTTGAAGCTATTAATTGAATACAGCAAAGGTCGTAAATATAGCTCGAGGTACAATGACTTGCAATTGTTGAAGCTATTAATTGAATACAGCAAAGGTCGTAAATATAGCTCGAGGTACAATGACTTGCAATTGTTGAAGCTATTAATTGAATACAGCAAAGGTCGTAAATATAGCTCGAGGTACAATGACTTGCAATTGTTGAAGCTATTAATTGAATACAGCAAAGGTCGTAAATATAGCTCGAGGTACAATGACTTGCAATTGTTGAAGCTATTAATTGAATACAGCAAAGGTCGTAAATATAGCTCGAGGTACAATGACTTGCAATTGTTGAAGCTATTAATTGAATACAGCAAAGGTCGTAAATATAGCTCGAGGTACAATGACTTGCAATTGTTGAAGCTATTAATTGAATACAGCAAAGGTCGTAAATATAGCTCGAGGTACAATGACTTGCAATTGTTGAAGCTATTAATTGAATACAGCAAAGGGGATATAAATTCGTAACATATAACTAGGTAGGTATTAACCACGTATAGACTACAAATGTGGTTTAAATACTAGTATGAGTAGAGAAGTGAGAAATATACTGGGTGTAATCGTTAAGTGCGCCTAGACGATTTTTCCGTAGCAGAGATAGGTATCAAAAACTTTACCAAAAAATTCGTTGAAACTTAAAAAGTCGGATATTTCTGCTTTTTTATAAATGCTTTTGATTGGTATGCTTTTACTTATTAGGTATCAGTTTCGATATCAGTTTAAATAATCCTACTAATATCACAAAACGTGCTAGATTATTTCTGTTTACTGCCAAACGTTTTTTTTATTCAAATCAAAATCAAAATATTTTTTACAGTACATATGGTGCTGCTTTCCCGCACTAGTGCGGAAAAGAGCACTTTTCGTGCATATGTCAAAACTTTAAAGAGCCATATGTACAGTCGACTACAAAGAGATCGATACGGCCAAAGTTACAAAAATATGTATACACGACTGTATTGCCTTGACATTAAGGTCGTGTATACATATTTTTGTAACATTGGCCGTATAGATCTCTTTGTAGTCGACTGTACAGTAAAACGTTGTACGATACACGTGCGAATAGGTAATTTGCAACTCGTGTCAATTTAAAACACTCCCTTCGGTCGTGTTTTAATTTATCACCACTCGTTGCGAATTTCCTATTTTCTGCACTTGTATCGTAAATAACTATTACAGTACATATGGTGCTACTTTCCCGCACTAGTGCGGAAAAGAGCACTTTTCGTGCATATGTCGAAACTTTAAAGAGCCATATGTACAGTAAAACGTTGTACGATACACGTGCGAATAGGTAATTCGCAACTCGTGTCGATTTAAAACACTCCCTTCGGTCGTGTTTTAATTTATCTCCACTCGTTGCGAATTTCCTATTTTCGGCACTTGTATCGTAAATAACTATATTGGTGTAAACAAAGATTACAGTAATACACAATTCTAGGTTGGGGTGTCCTTTTAAGTACACAAAGAATGATTATTACTAATATTACTAAGTTTGGATGTTTGCTACTCAATCACGCTTAAACGGCTCAACCGATTCGGATAAAATTTTGCACGATATATCGCGATATCTTCGTTTATAGTCTGGATAAAACTATAGGATAGTTTCAATCCCGGAACCACGCAGACGAAGTCGCGGTCGGAAGCTAGTTATATCTACGGAATAATCGCCTAGACAGTTTGCATAGAACTCTACGCGAGCGGTGTTCCTAAAATGTAATTTAAACAGCGGCACCAGAAAAAAATATTCATGGTTTTCATGCTACAAACTTAGGTGTTTAATTCATTAATTTGCCTTAACAGCGTGTTAAAACAGAGGTCGAGTGTACTCGTAAACCAATCGCACTGTACCGGCCGCAGCCGCTACCGTACACTCGCTGACACAAGTCCGTGAACTTTTAGTATTCAGAGCCGCTACTACTATGTAACGTCAACTTCGTTTGCTCGTGTATCTCTACCTCAATCGAATGCATATTCAAGTGACAGAGAGGGTGACATTGAGTATATTGTCGCAGTAGCACCGCGGGTTTGGGCAAAATCGGTTACTTTGGCCACAGATTAAAGAATACAAGTACAGATACCCAATCTCATAGAGCAAAAGCGTGCCGTCTTAATGTAGGCAATTCTGTATACAATTTTAGTCCCGTAGCTACACCAGTAGATGCAGTATCCGAGCTAGCACGGCTATGACGCTGTCAGCCTTTAGTAGGTAATACATTGAGATATCACCAGATGGCGTTGACTTCCCGAGCAACAAATAGAGTATTTTTGATTATTTCGATATAAAAGTAGTATTTTAGAGACAATATTACACATCACACAAAAATATACATAACCAAATGCTTAGAGCCTGTGGTTCCATAGAACTTTCGCGACCCGTGATGGCGCCATCTAGTGACAGTACCCAATAATACGTAGCAAGCTTGAAAGCTCACTCGTATAGTACGAGTTACATGGACTTAGTATCAATTTTATTGCATTTACTAAACTTATAAAATATACCTTTATTGTATGTGCCGAAGTATGTTTGTGATATAATTAAGGTACGTTGAATTTATTAAGGTGTAAAAATCATTCTATCTTCACGATTACTGGTTGAAATGTTTCGCTCGGTACCTGTGTCGCCATCTATGAGTACTTTTTAGTATCAATATTATACGTTGTTCTAGTTGGGAGGCCATGCTTTGGCATAAGAACTTGTAAGTTGTTGTTGCTTTACGTGCACACGGACTGTACAATGGACATGATTAATGTAAGTAGGTTTATGGATTTACTAAAAATTATCTATGATACAAAAAAACCGCATTCAAATCGGTCCATCCGTTTGGGAGCTACGATACCACAGACAGATACACGGACACGTTAAACTCATAACTCTCTCCTCTCTTTGCGTCGGGGGTTAAAAAAACAAGGAATGTGAATCAAAGCGTGCTTTAGAAACATCTTTATAAATTGAGAGCGTATTTCGGGTTTTATTATTAGGTTTTTTTTATGTTTATACTTAGCAATAAAATACAGAAAACAGTTTGTCATTGAGTGTACCCGATCGGTTATCAAAACACAATACAAGGTATTGTCGTTACCTGTCCGACTTATGCAATGCCGGCGCTTTCATCCAGTACTAGCAGGTGCGGCCTTAAGTAATCACTTCTTGTCTATATTTTCTTACTAAATTCGTTATCTATACAAAACATTATGCTGCTACGGTCCTTCTCGTCTAGAAGCTTTATCCCGGTTATATCCTGAAGGAGCTCAAGTGCCACATGTTGCTAACCTCTGTAGGTACTGACGATGGATGAATGAGCCTATACATCGTTCCTTCAACTCTGTCGGAAGCGGTACGTCCGACTTGCATCCGAAAAGCGTACAGACAAGTATAATGCCGGCTGTACAGATTGGGCCAACGTTAGCGCGTGAGCAGGATGGAAACGAAAGAGATCGAATTAAAGCCTCCCTCTAACGCATAGCTGCATTCTGCTGACGCGCCAATGTTGGCCCAGTGTGTACAGCAGGCTTAAGGTAAGACGACGATCCTTCACATCACACCATAAGTAAACAATTACCTTGGTCTGCACGATTCTTGTCGAAGCATTGTCGGCCACGTTTTTTTTTAATAGTTTATTTAGAACACAAACAGTCGTATAATCAAATTCATATGGGGTACACATAGAGTACCAACAGACATAATGCTAAAGACTGTGGTTCATTAAGGCCTGCATCACACTGGCGCGGCCTGGCCGCGGCGTACCTTAGTAAACTTCTCATTAGCTGTCAAATTTACTATTGTCCGCCGCCGCAGGCCGCGCCAGTGTGTTGCAGGCCTTACTATGGTCCGCCGCGGCCAGGCCGCGTCAGTGTGATGTCGGCTTAATGTTATGATAATTATGTCAACAAAACAACCTAATAATAAGACCAAAAAAAAATTAGAAGAAAAAATATTTATACCGGTCCATGACGCAGTATAGTGTACGACACAAGCACAAGTTAATGTAAAAAGTTCATAGGATTAAAAAAAAATCAAAGAGTGGCAATCATCAGAGATAAAAGAGTCAAATGCTTCCTCTCATGGCAGTAGTCTCCACGCTGGCCCGGTGCTGCTGCTGCCTCGAAAAAAAAAGTAAATTAATTATTAGGAATAAATTGCCGTCGCAGGCCAAAAGGTACTAGATGGGTAATTCCCAGAGCGTTTCAACCGCCCTCCCCTCCATGACGAAGTCCCTGCAGATTTTCGTTGCATTTCTGGTTATTTGATAGCCCGACATCTGTTTGCGTGATCTAAATTGATTTTCCGTCCGTCAGTCCAGTAGGATACGAGGACGCCATTACGGACTTGCATAATTCCCATGACCTCTCGCTGTCAAGCATGTTATACAAACAATGGTCGGCAGCGAGAGGTTTCTTTCACCCAATACGTCGGACTAACTCATGAAATCCGGATCCCGGATCCAAAAAGTGTAATACGGGTGTAGACTCGAAAATTACCTAGTATAACTCCAAAAGAAAGAAGGCAAAAAAATGTCTAGTGACGAAAATCGCATTCAGATATCTCAAGAATTACGAAGCTACAACCGTTTTAATATTGCTTGTTAGAGAGAAAACGCACATTACAGGATGCTGCCGGCACGTCGTCGCCGTCTTCTGTGACGTCACATTCTTCAAGCGTCATCGTTTCATATTGAAGTTGCGTTTTGCGAAAAAGGGGCAGAACATACCCCTTCTTAAAACTTTGGACACTTATAACTTCGTGATTATTTAAAAACCATTTGCGTTGATTTTTTCTCCATTTTACTACATTTTTTATCCTTTTACGAGAAAATATGACATTATTGATTATTTTATTTAGTGTCTACGCCCGTTTATGTCTATTGTAGTCCTCGATGGTTCGGTCAATATTTCGCTCCATGTTAAGCCTCTCACTGACTGACGCGGCCTGCGGTCGCGGCCAGTTGAATACTATGATAATCCTACCAATGATTCGGACACTAGGTAATTATGTTTAAATGTAAAACCATAACAATCTAGTAGGTATCGATAGTTATCAGCCCTTTATTAGACAACTTAGTACAAAGATTACTAAATAGATTAGCTGCGTTGTTGTTTAGTGCGTTTACGCAATTGTGTAAAGCCAGTTATAAAGCTGCTATTCCACCAGCGAGGCTAGGCGAAAATTTATTTTAATCCGCCAAAAAAAATACTTAGTACCTATAACTCGTAATATAGCGAGTGCCAGTGAAAACCTGCAGCAGTTTGTGTCGAACAATCTTTATAGCCTTTATATCAATCGAAATACATCCACTGCAGGACATAGGCGTCCCCCCAGAGTGCCAAAGTGATCGGTCCTTAGCTTTTTGCTAGATATGCAATGCATGCATGTATGCACCTGGTGTTGGTTTGCGTGCGGCTCTCGCACACACGCCAGTATTAAACGGACTATTGTACAAGACGCGTACGTTTCTTTACGGACCCACCTATAAAATTAAAATTAAATAGTCATTTATTTCAGATTGTTACATCCATATTACCTCACTACACATTACAAATACACATTAGTCAATACAAATAAAATAAAATAAAATAATAATAAAACATGTCAAAATATAGGAGGTTAGAACACTTAGAACTTATTTATTTAAAACATTATGATGGAGCTTAGTGCAGTGGTTTAGGTAAGCCCCATCCCACCTGCCTGCAAACATTGCTAGGATGCTGTTGGTACTGGCCCTCACCCTGCTAAGTAGCGAGGCGGCTCGCTTGCGCATGATGGCTGAAAAGCTATCGACGCGCGCCTCCGCGAACATAGTTGATGCACTGCAGTAGCGAGGCAGCCCCAACAGCACCCTAAATGCATTGTTGTACTGTACTCTCAGGGCGCTGTACTGTTTTTGCGTATAGTCCGCCCACAGGCTACCCGTGTAGAAAGATGTGCAAAATGCTACCCTATACCTACCCGAATAGATATCATCCACTTTTTCATAGTTAGCAATTATTCACCGAGACGATCCAAAAGATTTAAGCTCGATAAGGTTTTATGTTGATTCCGTGATTCATCGACAGATCGTCACCTTCGCGACACATACCTACAGCAGGGATGCCAACATTTCTACTTGAATGAACCTCGAAAAGTTGGTCGTTTGACTTGCAAACGATTGAAATTGATACAATATATAAATGCTTCTACTTACTTAAAAAGTTTTATGTCTCTTATGGAATTTACTCTCATCAATTTAATTAAGCGAAGCATATCGCTATTTATTACTATTGGCGAACGTGATATATAAGTACTTTATTTTGCTTTTATTTCATTTCACCAGTTTCGTTGTCTAAGTGCGAAAAAAGCTGCTTGTTTATCGATGCATTGAAATTTTCTTCCCATGAGTCGTTTGCCAAAATTTCATTTCTGTGAAGATTTTTTTTCTGCAACCGTTGTCTCTTTCCAAGTTTTGAAAATATAGTAAAGAAGCCAGCACGGCTATCACAAGACGGCGCACGAGCTCTCTCGATTTTTCTCGCACTATCCATCTCTATCTTATTAGAAAACGTCGAAAGAGACGTATAGTGCGAGAAAAATCGAGAGAGCTCGTGTGCCGTCTTGTGATACCCGTGCAGGTATCAGGTTTGTTTATAACATTAGCTAACGGCTCATAGAACCTAAATGGTAACGGTACGGTTTCAGAAGGCATTCCTCCCTCGAACGCTCTTGTTATGGAATGTTCCCTGCCGAGGGTTTCCCGAGGGACTACAGTATAGGGTTCTTCAAGAAAGGAGTGTATACATTTTGAACGGGTCGGCAACACCCATGTTGACATCCCCGGAGTTGCACGCGTCCATACAATGACCGCTTACTATCAGGCGGGTACGCAGTCTGTCACCGAAGCGGTAAAACAAAGAAACGCTCATTAGCAGAAACATTTTTAACATTGTTTCGCAGTTGTGATACACAGACCATATATCCTAAAGACCCCGCTTAGCCTAATTTTTACTTACAAACAAAGATGCCATACTTGCGGGGCGCGGGGGACGTCTAGTGCGCTGTGATTGGTGCATTCAAGGCCGCGCGCGTAAGTGATTGGTCCGGTGTCTCAAATATAGAGTGAATTCACCGTATGTGTGGCAGAGGGGGTCGCCCGACTAAGCGACGTCTATAGGTTTACTGGTCTGTGTTGTGATACGGAACATTAATACTACAGAACATAATAATGTTTCGTGATTAACACTGTTAGGAAATCTGGGATATGAGCGGTTGAAAATGCCAACAGTAGTCGCCTTATCACCAACATAAGCCGCGTTATTAAGAAACTTAACTTAACGTCTAATTTTCTAGCCCGGCAAACTACCGATTTAGGAAGACAAGCCCACGGTGTGGAACGTTAAAGATCATATTATTTTTGCTGACCTTTACACAACAAGGGTGCAGCAAAGGTCAAGAATTGGGCTGAACGCTCAAAACGTACAAATAAAATTGATCGATGATATTTCCATTGCTCAATAACAAAAGCAACTACTCGTAGCAGGTGCCTACTTATGTTTTTATTCAACGCTTCAGATCCTAATCTCATTTTAATATTTTTGCTTACTTTCATTTATTACAACGAAGTTTTTTTTTAAACAAACATACTGCCTGTAGATGGTAAACGATGCCACCGTAGCCTGCTCTAATTTGACAGCTAGAGAGAAAAAGGCAGGTCAGCTGCAGGTCAACTCAGCGCTCTCCAGTGTTTTAAGCTCACCTCAACGCTCACCACCCACAAATATATCTTGACACCGCGATGCGTAGTAACTGAGCGTAGGTAGAGGTCTAGTTTCATGACGGGTGACCGGCGGGGTGAGCCGAATTAACGCGTAGCGAATAACAGCCCAGGCCCCGTAGCATGGATGGCGTTATCACGCGATAAGTGACAGGATAGGCGCGTCGTCTCGTTCTATCGAACGGTGTCAGCCAGGGACGGAAGCTCTATCCTGTCACTTATCGCGTGATAACGCCATCCATGCTACGGGGCCTGGACCTCCGGCGACCCCTAGCATGGACGGCCTTATCACACGATAAGTGACAGGATAGAGCTTCCGTCCCTGGCTGACACCGTTCGATAGAACGGGACGACGCTCCAAACTTGTCACTTACCACGTTATAAGGTCGACCATGATACGGGGTCTGGCCTGCTTAACTCACTCAATTGATTTTAGAAGTTTACCGTTGTGACACGAAAATTGACCATACAATTTTATGGTTGATTTTTATGTCACGACGGAAATTTGTTCACTTCTTCAGTTTGTATGGCTAACTACCGACTAACCAGGCTATAACTACTGGCCAATAATTTGGTCGACACCCACTATTAAAGTAGGTACACTAGGTACTAATACTTTAGTACTTAGGTTGCGGGAGTCCGCTGGATGCGGGTGGCGCAGAACCGGTCATTATGGCACTCTTTGGGGGAGGCCTAAGTCCTGCAGTGGACGTCTACGTCTTTCGCCTGATATGATGATGATGATGACTTAAGTTTACTTCCATCCTTGCCGGGAAAATTTATCAGAAAGCAGTCAAACAAAACGCATTGAAATGCGATTGGGATATGAAAGATCTGAACCGAGTTGAGGCCTAAGTCGATTAATTGAAAACATTGAGCAACAAATCACGGAAAACATGTTTGACAATAAAATAAGCTAAGTTCAGTTTCGCACAACTACACGATTCCATCGAAATAAATTGAAATCATGAATTCGTAATTAATCGGCGGTAATCTTTATTCATGCTCGATTAATGTAAATAGTTGATTTGTGGGACAAATTACCGGGCATATGTTTACCGGCCTCTACCACGACATCTCTGGAATTTACGGCGGTGGCAATCAAGCATATGGAATGCTTTAGGGTAAGTGTGGACACCTTAGCCTGTGGTGTGGACCATTCGCCTCCCGCACGACGCCCGCTCCCCCATTATTCCCCCCGCAGTCCGCGCAGGCGGGGACTGCGTGAAGCGGTTGGACTATAATATAGTGACTGTGAGCTGTAGAAATCGCAAGTCTGTCATTATATCAAAAAAAAACGGCCAAGTGCGTGTCGGCCAACGCACAACGGAGGGTTCCGTGCCTATTAAAAAGGTCGTATCGTTACTGAAATCTTATGGCACTTAAGTCCTTTTCTTTAAGGAAGGCAGTTTTTTAGAAATATCTCGAAAACCTTTGAACCGATCTTGTTCAAAACAATTTTCGCTGAAAGAATTTAATGGGCTCTATGTCCATGATTTTTTTCATATTTTTAAAATACACGGTTCAAAAATGAGAGGGGGGGGGCACAATTTTAGTGACTCTCGGGGCGATTATCTCCGACTCTATTCACTTAATCAAAAAAATTGCTGAGAAACCTTATATCTGTTTTAAAAGGCCTATCGATTGATGTGCCACACGTGGGCTTACAATGAAAATCTTTCAGCTTTGTGTATGGAGTGCACCCCTAATAAAAAATATTTTAGTAATTTAATTACAAAACTATGTAGCGGCTAACAAAATACACCTATCCTCAAAATTTTATTCAAATACACCTTATAATTTTCGTGTAAAATGCCTGTGACATACGGACGGACAGACAAACATGACGAATCCATAAGGGTTCCGTTTTTTGCCATTTGGCTACGGAACCCTAACAAACAATATCGAAACTGCCCACAAAATTTCACCGGAATCTGTTGAGAAATGCGACCTGTAGAGGTAGACAGCGTACATACGAAAGATTTTTTGTACAAGCTGAAACTTTCGCAACCAAGACCAAGAACCCGCCTAGCGGGCACTCGTAATGTTTACTCAGATGCCGGCTGAGCCCGACAGGCGGGCAGTAATATGAACTTACACGCCTAGCGAATTCTGTCTGTTTCTGGTGAATTGTTCCATTTTTAGTCCGGTTGCGGTTGCGAGTAGTGACAAAACTGTCATTCAAACCTCGATAACATTTTATTTTTACATATGCAAACTGAATGGTGTACCTATACATATAATACGTGTTCCAGACTTTTGTAATTTTAGATTTTATTTTATTTTGGGTAGTTCCTAGAAATTCCACCTCACCCCGTAGTCCCTCGTAATTGGGGTGAGATGGGATTTCATACAAAGGCGATTTTGGAACATTGTTTGATCGTTTTTTTATTATTATGAGTATTACTAAAGCTCCATTTTAAATTGGAACACATTAATTTTGTAGCAGTAGCCTTCAAATCCCATCTCACCCCCTTTCATCCCTTCTCTCCCCATTCATAACCCAACTCTCCCCGCGAACCCTACTCACTCCATTTTACGGTACTAGGAAAGTATTGTTTGAAAGGACTCTTATCTACCCCACTGTTTTTAATTTTAGCCAAACAAAAAGCGTTATTCATCAACACGTTAAGTCCGGTCCAAATATTCCTAATTATAATTTGAACCAATTAAGAAAAAAAACAATCAATTCAATTGCGAAACCAACTGATAAATACGCATTCGTGCAAGTGAAGGTATGAATAGCAGACAATGGAAGACCTATTAGGTACAGTCGAGGAAATTGAATGTTTAGCACTTTTGAACCTTAATGTCATTCCAATAGAGTTGACATGTACCTTCATTTTCCTCGACCGTACATTATCCAGTATGAAATCGAAGCACGTTCGTAATAAAAGGCGCCACGCCCCGGCCGCGATCTTGTCCCAATCTGGGAGTCTATCTGGCTCGCATTGGATTGAGATCAAATTTAGATTTGCTCGCCTCGTTTCTACGCCCGCCGAGCCTAATTGAGGTTTATTTCACAACTATAAAAGGCTAGCTGATTGTGTTTAGAAAAACTGAGAGAAGTTAACTCTGTCTAATTCTTTATGCCATTGACATAAGATTGATTTTCTCCACCCCGGAAACGCTTTTTTTACTACACTTTCACTGAGAAATCACTCGCTTGCCCTAAACCCACCCCGTAAGTACAGTCGACTACAAAGATAAGTATGTTTTTTAATGTTACAAAGTTATGTATGTATATCTTATTACTATGGTAGTAAAGTCTATGTATACCTACATATTTTTGTAACATCGTATGGATACATCTCTTTGTAGTCGACTGTACATATCAGAAATCATCTGTCACTAGATTTTGCACTACCATACTACGACACTTAGATATAGGTACTAATACGAGTATGATACTAGTGATTCTGTGAGCTGTAGAAATCGCGAGACAGTCTTTTATGTAAAAACATAAAACTTTAATTTCGAATAAAGTGACTTGACAAATAAAACGATCGAGAAATGTGACCTGGCCCTGTATCATGGTCGGCCTTATCACGCAATAAGTGACAAGATAGATCGTCAGTCTCGTTCTAACGAACGGTGTCAGCCAGTGACGGACACTCTATCTTGTCACTTATCGCGTGATAACGCCGACCATGATACGGGGCCTGTAGAGGAGAACAGCGGAAGAGACAGTACAGACTCTGGACAGACAAACGACTTTCGGCCCAAGCTGAAGCGTAGAACTTGGTTCGCTTCGCTCTCGTTTGATAACGTGTCATAAACGCCACGTTTCCGTTACCTACTCGTAACACATTTATATGATTTTGAAATGCGAAAAATTATGTCAGATTACATCCCCAAAATGTATAGGTAAGAATGACTCCAGAAGAAGCGCACGCCGGCACGCCTAAAGTTAATATGTCCAATACGCGTCAAGTCAGATGGACTCCCTGGTTCAGACTGTTGGACAAGGGCTATTTAGTAATTTATTGTGGAGTAACACGCACTCTGCCCACGAGGCATGCAAGTGCCTCTTAGTGTCAAGCAAGAGTACCTACCTACTACCAACCGACTACCTTAAGCCAATAAATCGGGGAAAAATGGAAAACTATGTTCAGTACCTAAGCTGCATTATCTGTGTTTATTTACGCACTTAGTGCGCTCTAAAAAACACCATTTATTGGAGGAGATACTCCGTGACTCCAGACGTTAAACAAATTAATATTGCAGAGTTGCGATTCCATTTGTCTTAACTGTTAGGTGAGACACGGCCGAGATTACGCGTCACAAGACGTTGCAGTAAGGATGTACGCGTTGTTTAGTCAGGCATTAGGGAAATAATAGGTTAGCTGACAAACCTTTGATATAGATTCCTATAAAAACTATGATAAATAGGGGAACCATATTTTTATTTTTAAATCATTAACTTATATTCTAACGATTTAACTCGATACAATATTTGATTTTGATCCATAACTAGTTATTTTCAGAGTAGATTGTTCACAAAATGGCGGATGGACGCACCGGGGGAATGATAATTTAGGTGTTTGACATTTTTTTATGGCTAATTCTACTTACCTTTAACAAAAAGTAAATCCTGCCCCAGTTAGATTAAGTGTTGAACTACTGTACAAAAATGTGTAAAGTCAATTATTTTATTTTTTCGGGTACTTTCCCTCTGGACGCTGAAAATTGACCCTTTCAAGAATCACCCGATTTTATTTGTGCACTGTTCTTATGTAACTTATCCTTTATCATTTGCAATCCATTTTCAGCCACTGGTCTATCTAATTAAGCTAAAATTTTGTAATCCCTGCGAACCATCAACCAGGTACCCAATCACCGGGGGATGACTGCTGGGTTATGTGGTATTTCTATCCACTAAAAACTCCACGATGGCCTGCATCTGCGCTCTCATGCAGGGGACTCCAGGATCTCATGGTGAACGCAGTGGAGCCCCCCTCGCGCCTCGCCACATTTGGCTCGTTCTAGGGTAAAGAAATGTTGTCGCCTTCCCTGGGGTTCTTAAGCGAGTGCCCCGGCCCCCGCCAGAAAACTGCGACCCCGATAACCCCCTTTAGTCGCCTTCTACGACAGGCGGGGGGGACCGTAGACCTATTCTTGTCCTAGCCTACACGGGAGAACATTCCTAGGAAATAGCAGGAAAACTTTTATTTCATATTTCTGTATCAATTGAAGGTGGGGATATACCTACCTTTCAGTGGCGGAGCGCCCTAACAAGCCAATTCCAAACGGCTTGCCTAAAATTTATAGAGCATGCATTTTAACTTATAAATGTATAATGAAGGCCTAGAGTGAATAATAGTAGTTATGGGCGTTACCTTCTAAAGTTGATCAATTTGTCAAACCAGTCTACATACATTGATGAATTTAGAGGTTAGGTAGGTATATATGTACTTCATTTCATATTAGAATATTAGCGGACAAATTGGCTGACGTTTCTTTGTTTATCTAGCAAATCAAAAGGAAAATTATTTCGATCACTAAGTGTTTTCCAAACCATGTTCTAAAATGGTTTTCCTTGCATGGTTTTTCGTAAGCTGAGTACTTAGAGCATACATACCAGGGGCCCGTTTCATGAAGCAACAAGTTACAAATTACAAGCGGAAGTCTCTTTCTCTCAAAAGGTATTGAAAAGAGACTTCCGCTTGTAATTTGTAACTTGTTGCTTCATGAAACGGGCCCCAGGGGCCTAGACAAGGTTACAATCGACAAGCGCTAACGCTAACGCTAACTAATAAAATGTATGGGGATGACAGATGTTAACGAAAAGTGTTTCGTCGGCATCTAAAGAAAGAAAGAAAGAAGACATTTATTCACTACGCAAAAGACACACAGAGACAAAGGGAGTACAAATACAATACAATTTACACATAGTGTATGTGTCTTCGCGGCAGTGAATCGGTCGCTGTCTCAGCATTATGCCGAGGTGTCAGACAGACACCTACAGCGCTGATTTTCAGACAGCACCGTACGTGACCCACGGAACGCAACACAACATACCGCCGATACAAACATATACACAAAATACATAAATAATTAATATACTAGTAAAATAAGTAACACAAGCACAATGGGATGAGAGACATGTGAAAAACGCGAAACGGTTGGGATGTTTAATAAAACAAAATGGATACAAATTAAATAAAGTGCTGGATGGGTTAGGGTTGGGATTTTTGGAGCGTCAACAAATAGCCCTTAAGCTGGCGCCTAAAGGTATACCTGCTAGACGCTCCTTGGATAGGTGGGGGGAGATCATTCCAACACTTGGACGCCGCGAACCTGAAGCTACCTCGAAACGCCGCGGTCCGATGCTTTGGCACCAGAATCATCGCCTTACACCTACGCGCACTCTTAGGCCATACAAGTCTACTCAGCAAATATGCTGGGACCCCAGATTGAACTATACCAAAGAGAAGAGTGGCGAGGTGAAGCCGTCTGCGTGCAGGCATGTTCAGCAGACCAGCGGCGTTCAAGTAGGGAGTGATATGGGAGCGGGGTGGGACTCGGAAACAGAAACGAATGCATGCGTTTTGCACTCGTTGTATGAGCTTTTTCGTACGACCAGTAATGCAGCCAGCATAGACAACATCACAATAGTTTAATCTTGACAATATCAGCGATTCACAAAGGTTAACACGCAAATCAACACTTAAGTAATCGCGAACATTGTAAAGAACTTTAAGGCGGTAGAAGCAGTTACTCACAACTTTCAGTACGTGGTTCTCAAAGCGCAGCTTGCCGTCCATGAGGAGGCCAAGGTTAGTTGCTTCTACCACCCTCTCTATTGGTTCGCCCATGATAGCAATCTTACTGGTAGTCAAAGTCTCGAGGTTACTGATGGTATTACGGATTTGATGCTCTGACCCAAATACAACATATTTCGACTTGTTCGGATTAAGGACTAGGCAGTTCTTTTCCGACCAAGTAGAAATACGTTCCAGGTCTGCGTTGATGGTGTTGATCGCAACAGATATGTCCGTGGGTACGCTAGAAAGGTATAACTGGAGGTCGTCAGCGTAAAGATGGTATCTACTGCCTCTTATATTGCAAGTGATGTCAGCACTATACAATATAAAAAGCAGGGGACCCAGTATTGAACCTTGCGGCACACCTCTTTCCACAGGGCAAAGAGCAGACCGCAAAGTGCTACCATCCATCCTACGCAACGCCACCGTCTGCACGCGGCCGGAGAGATAACTATCAAACCACTTCACTGTAGAAACATCAAACCCGTAATATGACATCTTCGATAGAAGTAAGGACACATTTATACAGTCAAAAGCTCTTGAAAAATCCAGAAGAACGAGAATGGTACTCTCCCCAACATCCCGAGCCTGTAGAATATTGTCGACTACATCAAGCAACGCAGTAACTGTCGATCGACCCTTGCGAAAGCCTGACTGTAGCTCAGGTAGGATGCCATTTTCCTCCAGGTATGCTGAGAGCTGGTCGCAGACCACGCGCTCTATTACCTTTGATGCGCAAGGGAGAATACTTATGGGACGGAGCTCGGACAGGTTAGCTGGATTTGGCTTTTTTGGTAATGGAGTCACTTGAGCAATTTTCCAGTCCATCGGGAAAGTCATAGTCTGTATACTTCTGTTAATAATGTGGGTCAGTATGTCAGCAGTCCTAGGCAGCGTCAAAAGTAGCATGTCAATGTCAATCATGTCGAGTCCCTTTGCAGTCGTCTTAATTGATGTCAATATTTTTGTGACAGCTGCAACAGTCGTAGGTGAAAGAAAAAAAGTTTTATTGCAGTGTCTGTCAAACTCATAAAAAGTCATGTCCGATATTGGTATGTCCCGTTTACCTGGTATATCCAGAAAATGTCCGTTCAGTAAGTCAGGGTCGTCAAAATGATGCGGGAGATCTGTTTGCGTCCGGAAATCTGGAATAACAGTCCGCTTCAAGTTGGTCCAAAGGGTCTTTGAGTCGGTCATATTATTAATCTCGTGTTGGAAGAAGGCACGCTTCTCATTGTGGATGGCCTCAATGACAAGATGTTTCAGGTCCAAGTAATATTTTTTATGTGCTTCGTTCCTTGTCTCCTTAAATTTAGCATGAGCTTTGTTCCTGAGACGCATCATAAGTTTGACGTTACTCGTCAACCACGGCTTGGGTGTCTCTGCATGTGCATCTGTCATTCCCATACATTTTATTCGTTCGCGTTAGCGTTAGCGCTTGTCGATTGTAACCTTGTCTACGGCCCCTGGAGTACCCTTTATCTATGTCGTATTTGAGTACAAAAAAGTTTGCCGAATTTTGCGGGGGGGATAAGAAATAACACATGCAAGAGATTACTCACTAATGCAAAAACGATCTGTATATTTACACACGCACACATTATGAAAAAGGAAAACACATTCTCATTTTGATGCACACAAACATATCACACATGGAAAGACTTCGTGGAAACACGGGTTAAGAATACGAAAATGCCAATGTGATCGGCTAAACCTATAGGGCGAGGTTTGATTCGTTAACTAATTTCGATAATTCTATCGATATTTACACAAATGTATACTGAGACTCAATTGGTTACTGAAATAATTGTCAGGCTATAAAATACAATAACGCAAAAAAAAATTACGTGTCTATTTATCTTAAAGAAATTACATTTCAATTAACTACTTACATATAAAGTAGCGAGTAGTATTATATTACAAGACGGTTTCCCGCTTAAGACTGGTTTTTTGCCTGGACCGTTAAAAACGAGCTTGCCCGGGTTATAGGAAATTAGGTGGACCCGACATAAACGTTTGTCATTCAATTAATTCCGAAAAGTTTTTCATTTATTATGATAACTAACATTAACTAAATTAAATAAAAACTAAGTTCAATCTAAAAAAACCGGCCAAGAGCGTGTCGGGCCACGCTCAGTGTAGGGTTCCGTAGTTTTTGTATGTTTTTTTCAAAAACTATTCAACCTATCAAGTTCATAATAATTTTCCTAGAAAGTTTTTATTAAGTTCTACTTTTGAGATTTTTTTCATAATTTTAAAACTTATGGTTCAAAAGTTAGAGGGGGACCCCTTTTTTTACTTCTGGAGCGATTATCTCCGAAAATATTAACATTATCAAAAAAAGACCGGGTTGCACTCCGGGAGTGCCGGCAGAAGTGAAAACTCAATAACATTGTAACAGTTTTTCGATCAGGTCACGTGACATCTTACGGTGTCACCCTAAAAATGAATTTGACACAAATATAAACAATTATCAATTATTTAGGCGGACGGCCCGCGGGCGCGTTGGGTGCGACGGGTCCAACGCGCCGCCGCGGCGTAACGGTGCCGGGGTCCGGCGCGCCGACGGCCGGCGGCAAAAACAATACCAATTTGTTTTTGCCATTGCCAAATATTTTTCAAAGCTTTATCTCTTTACGAATAACGTCTAAATTCGAACTATTCGATTTTGCAAGAACAGCAGATGGCGGTGCACGATGGCGACCAAAATATCAATTTGTTTTTGCCGTTGGTAAATATTTTTCTAAGCTTTATCTCTTTAGGAATAACGCCCAAATTCGAACTATTCGAATTTTCTCAATAGCAAAACGGTGAAGGATGCGTTGGTATTATTACAAATTTATTTGCAGGATATGCTATTGCAAAAAGTGTTTAATGGCTTTATACTCTTACGAATAGCGTTCAGATTTGAATGAAGTCGAATCGGCTAGCAGCAAAAAGTGACCTCCTTCACATCTGACGTCACAAAACTCTGTCGCGTATTTAACAATTTTTCCCCATCCCAAAAAGTGCTCAGCGCCGCTAAAGAAGTTTTCACTTCAAAAATGGTTTTAGCAAACCCCTATTCATTTTTAAAATTTTAAAATAAATGAAAAAAAAAGCACCCCACGTTACGTATAGGGGAGGTACCCTAATAAAAAAAAAACACTTTTTATTTTACCACTGTCGGCGTGATTGATATACATATTAGTACCAAATTTCAGCTTTCTAGTGCTAACGGTTACTGAGATTATCCGCGGACGGACGGACAGACAAAGCGAAACTATAAGGGTTCCTAGTCGACTACGGAACCCTAAAAAGGCCCTCGAGGATGCTGGCGGGATTTCCTCGCTGAATTGCAATGCTGATGCATTGCGCGAGAACGCTGCCAGCTCTTCGGTCACCAGTTACGTCGACCAGACATTTCGCGATTTCCTGAGATAACTTGCGAACGGACCCCACGGACCGAGTGTCTCGACGCCAAATAGTACAAAGTTGTACTCTCTGCCGAGGCCTCTACATATTCTTACGAGTATTTAATGCGTTTTAGATTTTCGGTATTTTCCGCTGCTGCACCGTTAGGTTAATTTTTACAAAGATTGAAAACGGAGTCTCGTGGGGAGTGCGTAAATTTAACTAATTTTGATTAATCAATGTTAATGTTATTATAGACTCTTGTATGCCAATAAGTTACTTCTTACAAAGCATGAAAACAGAGTCTCGTGGGGAGTGTCATGACGTAACCAAGAAAGAATTGTAAATCGATTACATAATCGTATAATTTGACGTGTCATGAAAATATTTTCATAAAAATAACATTAAAGCCGAGACTAAACTTACAAAAATATTAAAATTACTTACAAATGGAATGTTATACCATATTTTCTAAGCTTGAAGTGGTTGAGCGTTTATTACACGTGCTGACAGCACATTGCGTCCATTTTTATCATACGTGTTGTCTCTTGCGATGCGATTGTGTGAATGACTAGTAATTGATTGTGAGACTGTGTTTGTATAATTTTTTGCACATTGTGCAAGATTTTCAACAGAGGGGGTAAGTTACTGAAAGGCTACTCCCGGTATGTATGCTCTAGGGCTGAGTAGAAATAGAATGCCAATCGCATAACTGTCATATCTATATCACGTCAGCCAACATTAAATCTGTCCGCCGATATGCTAATACACGGCGACTGGTGGCTTAGAGCATACATACCTCTTCGATGACGACCAATGGTTACCCAATGGTTGGTTTGTTGATGGCTGCGAGTTGGAACCCCAGCGATGAGGTTTTTTTGTTTTCTTTCTATCAGTTTATTTCGTGTTTTTTTGGTAAACGATCAGTTATTGGTTTTTTGTTTAAGTTTGAATATCATTTTTTCGTAGTATTACAGCCGAGAAAAACTCGGTCCCCGGAAAAAACAAAGCTTAAGCATTAATAACAATACCTATCGACGGTTGTGGATTTGATTGCATTCATGCAGTCTTAGCGTTTTTAATGTATGCCGAGTTTCTCTAACATGACCCCAACCTGGGCCAAACTTAATTAAAATATGAACTGATAAAATGTTCTGTTTGCCAAGTTACGGAAATATTGTATGGCATTATACTTAGAAACATTTACAGTTTTACATTAGCTTTTTTTCATAATTTTAGAATCAAATAAAAATCATTTAATACGGTTTGGTATGTTATTTTTATTAGTCTAAATAAAATCAAAAACATAATATAGAAATTGGACTAAACTTAAGCTCGGTAGATGGCGCCAATCGACAACTAACATCAACGACCTCTATCAAACTGAAATTGTATCAAAATCATGCTCGCTAGATGGTGCTATCATTATATTATACTTCAAGCATTAATAATGTTTCTTTTTCATTGAATTTGCGACTCATAATCATGAATATATTATTATTAATATCCTTTATAACAAAGATCTGAAATTGCGTTAGTTTTAAGACTTTTAACACGTTCAAAGGCACCCGGCGCGCTTCATCGCTGCGAAAGTCCGACGCCAACTCGGCCAGTTTTATCCCTTATTTAATAATAGCTTCCGCCCGCGACTTCGTTTGCGTGGACACGAGATAAAGCTATCTTATATTTTAATCCAGGCTATACACTATCTTCCTGTAAAATTACATCTAAATCGGTTGTGCCGTTTAAGCGTCATTGAGTAACAAACATCTAAATATCTAAACATCCCAACATCCAACCATCCAAACTTTCGCATTTATAATATTAGTAGGATTATCCTTGACTTTATACTTATTTTATCAATTAAATGTTCACTTTGTTGGTAAACTTCAGCACAATTTTATCACCGTAGCGAAAATCTTGAATAAATAAACATAATTCATAAATACATGTATGGCATACATTATTTTTGGCCTTTAAAGTTTATCACTCTTTAGTACCACCCAGGGGACACGTGCAGGGTTGTGGTAGGTAGCTCCTCCGGACGCGAGTAACAGTTGTCTCCCCTTTGTCAAGTGAGTGGGCAACTCGACTGTTAGGAGTTCTTAAGCCGCCCGAAGGCCTCTAACTCGGCTTAACGACTACTGTCATAGACAGCAGCCGGGAGCGTGCCTTCCAAAGCACGGAAGCGCTCATTTATATTAAATATTAACCACCCACTCAAACATCAGGCGGTCACCCATCCAAAGACTGACCGCTGCCATCTTTGCTTAACCTGCGTTATCGGAAACGATAACGCAGGTTAAGCAGTCGCAGCCGCCGCTAGGCTATGATGCTAAAGTTTGGACCTCAATCTCGCAAAAACGGATTAAAATGAATTTTGGTTGGCAAGTTTGTATTTAAGGAGCTACGATATAAAAGAGTTCCACGCGGACGAAGTCGCGGGCAGAAGCTAGTTGACCAATAAGGTTACTGTACCTATAGTCTGTTCGTTTAGGTATTTAAAAGAATGTAAATAAACAAAACCACGTGACTTGGTCATTCAGCCAATAAGATAATACCATAGATACAAAATGTTGCTGCGGATAAGGTTGAATAGCAACATTTTGTATCTATGGTATTATCTTATTGGCTGAATGACCAAGTCACGTGGTTTTGTTTGTTTACGTTTTTTTAAATACCTAAAAGTACAGACTATAAGTATAACATAACGTTTAGTATAGTTCCTACGTCAGTAATACTAATAGCACCCAATACTTAATTTACTCTTTTATAGCACCTAATTAATAATTATGAATGAGGTAGAACTTTTTTTCTAACACTTCGTTGGCCAAGAAGCCTGCGGTCTGCGTCTGCCTAACTGAACGAGCGAGCGAAACGAACGATGATCTCTGTTTCAGCTTGCATCTCACCTCACCCCACCCGTCGTCGCGCCTAGCGAAACCTAAACTACTTAACTAAAGAGGTCTAGTTTCGTTAAGCGTGACGGGTGAGGTGAGGCGCATGAGCGCGTGAGGAATAACAGCCCAGGAACAAACACCACACACCTTTAAACAGAGCAAATATATTAAAAACAAATAAAAACTTGCATATAATCATAAATATATATACCAACTATAATAGTTATTTACAGTACATATGGTGCTACTTTCCCGCACTAGTGCGAAAAAGAGCACTTTTCGTGCATATGTCGAAACTTTAAAGAGCCATATGTACAGTAAAACGTTGTACGATACACGTGCGAATAGGTAATTTCGTATTTTCGGCACTTGTATCGTAAATAACTATTACGTCACACCTAGCCATAATGCGAGTTTTATCGCACGCTGCGCGTACGGTTAAACTCGCATTGTGGCCAGATGAAGACGTAAAATTGTGTACTCAACACGGGCAGTAAAAAAGAAAGCCCTCTATCGCATATTTACAACCCTCGCCTGCGGCTCGGGTTTCAATTACCTGCGATTTCGGGCTTTCTTTCTTTTACAGCCCTTGGTAAGTAATGTACTATTACAATGCATGTGCTCGAAAAGAGCGTTTTCCAATCGTGCGGAAAGTGCCACTTTTTCGCACTAGTGCTTTTTACTTTTTTTTTTTTTTTTTCAAGTCCGTCGTCAGCCCGACACAGTTTTTATTACACGAGAAAAGTTTTACAAATATTTCAATTACTTACGCGTTTTCTTTTCATATAAAAGGTACATAAATACTAATAATGTATAAAATGATTTATTAATCTTTATATACTCGCGTATTATAATCTGTGAGTTAAAACATTACTAACTATAAGACAACTGCATACTTTTCAGTTATGGGCTAAAGTCTATACTCTATGGTACTCGCTACTAAACTAAAATATTTAATTTCATAACTGCAGGCAGAACTAAAATGAAATTCAAATAAAGAATGTGGTATTTTTTCAAAATAAAATTTGTCTCCTTAAACACGTGGCTCTTTAAAGTTTCGACATATGCACGAAAAGAGCACTTTTCAGCAGTTATGTACTGTAAAATTATATTCGTTTCATTGGTCTCGAGTTAGTAGTGCCAGTGTGGCTTTGTCGATTTTTAACAATCTTTAGGTACCTACGCGACCATCACAGACTCAGGTAGAATGTTCCGCTTCTTACTGATAGATAACATCATACATCTGACCCAATTATAATTTATTTTTATGCCTTAATATTGGTTTCTATGTTAATCTGCGATCAAGAGAGCATTTATTTACAAGGCAATATTGCTAAACAAATCTTGCGGTCACGATATCTAGGATATAATGTCAGTGCTTATTTTATAACAACGAAAATCTATTTCGCAAGAGCGATACATTCGACCCTATAGGAGACGCTACACTGGCCGATATCTGCCGGACTGCATGCCGGCCGATGCGTGATTCGGCCCGTGTGGATACGTGTCGGAAGCACGGCGGCCGGCCAAATCAAGGTCACACCAAACTAGATTATCTGTGACCTTGCTTGACCGTCCGTCGACATCGGCCCGTATAGGACACTGAGACCTAAGTGTAGGCGCGCACGAGCAACTTTGTCGCCAGCGACAGTACATCTCTCTCTTTCTCACTTCGAGCATGCGAAAAAGACATGTACAGTCGCCGGCGACAAAGATGCTCGTGCGCGCCTACACTAACTCCTTAGGTCCTTATGCACGTCACTTGGCGGTATTTACCCAAAAATTCGTGTTACATATTTTTCCTTACTTACGTCAAATGAAAGAGAAGCAACCACGCTACGCCAGCATTACAGCGAAACCCAATACCACTACGAATGTCTTCTTATCTGTCTTCTTATGTTCTTGTCGGTCATCTGGTCGTTCTGGCTGGCGCAGTGGAGCTGCTACCGTCATTTGGAGATTCCGGAACAGCTTGATAGGGCCCACTAGTGTAATGTCGGCGCTCATTTCGCTGGTCTGAGTCTTGTCGGTCATCTTGTCGTTATGGCTGGCGCAGTGAAGCTGGTTGGTGCTGGATTTGTGGTTGATGCGCTACGGTGATAGTTTTGGCTGGCCACAAATTGTGTGGAACGCGGCGCGGTTTTATTTTCTTCGTCGCAAAGGCAGGTCGCCGCGAAGCGACCTGCCCTGGCAGGATCACTATGAAAAGTGTCCTGCCAGGCCTGGAAAGGTCGCCATGAGATGTAGCCCGTAGGGTAAATAATATAGACGAGAGTTGGGATATTAATGAACATTTATTTAAGGAAAACAGGGGTTTATATACTGTGTCTGTATCGCGTGTGGGTGTGCACTTACATAGGGTTTACGACTTTAGATCCTTATCGCTAATGCACTTTAATGGTGATTATGTCTACACGAGCGTGAACCAGATGCTAGGGTATTGTATTTCAAGGCTAGAGAATATTCCACAAGATTATTAGATATTCAAGGTTATAACTTACAATGTTGCATAAGATATATTCGATGTTGCGTCATACACCTCACAAAATAAATGCCAAAATATTTTGTACAGGCCCAATAAGTCTTATTATACAGATATTTTTGACTATTGTTTCGTAGGCAAATAAATGTTGAATCCTTTTTTTTGGAATTTGTGTCTGACTGAGCCTCTGTTCCCCTCTGAGCCATTGTATAACACATGATCCTATTCTTATGTTAGTAGGAAGAGAACCCTGAACAGACATGTTTGGCTCTTGCTTCGTACACAAATTGATGTTTTTAACTGTAGTAGTTGTATGTAGCATATATGTAGTTGTAACTGTAGTATGTATGTAGGTAGTATAGTATTATATTCATGGAAGTTGGCCGCCGGGACATCGGAGGATGCACATTGACGGCGAGGGACATCTGATGGGGTAGGTACCTATACAGATTCTGTGATTTTACCCCAATTTGTCAGTACAACATGTCGAAGTCATACAATTATGACTTCAACATCACCATGTTGAAGTCATAATTGTATGACTACACCTAGCATACCTACAGATGTAACAATGCATGACCACATGTGCATGCAATTTCTCAGTACAACTCGTTTTAGAGTTCAATCAGCAGCTCAACATGCCTCCAGACGATAGCAATTAGTCAGCTTTTGATAAATTGGGGCTGACAAATCATGACATGTATTTTTAAACGGGTAGTGCACGATTTCATCAAGAAGAGCATACTAACACATCAATCTTTTAAATATTACTAAACAGGACACTTTAAAATACATACGTACCTAATAAATGAATAAATATGCAGACATAAATACAACCATACATACCTACATTACCTACATAAGGTGCATTGGGGTAATTGCGAAATTGGGTGTATTCCGAAAGTTTATGAAAACTACCAAACGCCGCGATATTTTCTTACTGGTAACATTACTTTAGACGCCATTGTTATCGGCTTTGACGCTCCAATCGCAGTTCGTCGCTGCTAGCATAAGTGTGTGAGTAACGTGCCGTCTCAACAGACCAGTGATTTTCGCGCCTTTTAGGGTGAATCGTAATAGCCCCAACACTCTTTTCTCGGAACCCAGGTAAGTAATTAAAATAATTGATTTTTAGAATTATAGGTTATTGTTTTTTACTGTTGATTGAGGGGAACACGAAGTCCACGTGTTGTTTTTCATTTTATTTCGGAAATACCCCTCTGGGTTTATTACGATACACATATTCATTCGCAATAACCCCACCTAACATTTTCATAGAAATGGCCAGCGGTCCTCAGCCTAGGTATTTAGGATAAAGAAATATTTAAATATGTGAGAGGTCCATATTTTCTTGCAATATTCAATCGTATGTATTACTTAATTACTTACCAATATTATAAATGCGAAAGTGTGTCTGTCTGTTACCTCCTCGCGCTTAAATGGCTGAATCGATTATGTTTAAATTTGGTATATAGGTAGTTTTAATCCCGAGAAAGGACATAGGATAGTTTTTATACCAGAAATCAACCTTTAAGAGGGTTAAAGTTTGTATGGGTAATTGGGGAATCAACAACCGATGAAACGATTGTTGAAATTTGGTATTTGGGGGGGGTTCTTTGTATGGGGAATCACTAACCACTGAATCGATTTAGTTCGAAAGTTTGTATAGAGATAGTTTGACTCGCGGGAAACGACAGAATAGTTTTACCAGAGAAACAATTCTTAAACAGTGTGAAAAGGGAGGGGGGACGAACCGATTTAGTTAAAATTTGGTTTAGAGACAGTTTGGGTAACTGAAAAAGGGCAGTCGTTTTTATTCCAGAAATTTTGCTTAAGGCGCCGTAGGTTCAGCGAAGTTAAGCGAACAGAGTTTTTGAAACAATATAATGCGTCTGTTTATAATAATATGGTTTCAAAAAAATATAAATAGTAATCTTGAGGCTTTACTGCAGGGAAATCAGTGCTTCGAAACATGATTAAGCAAATTACGCTCGATAGAAAAAAATCACGAACATAGGTCTATAACACACAAAAATACACTTAAAATATTCGTAACAAATTATGCACAAAAGCTATAAATATTAAAATTTCTTCTAAAAATCGGCAATATCATTTTTGAGGGAAATCAGTGTTTACATTTTTATTTATTAAAACGGCCAAATAATTAAAATTAAAAAACATGATATCCGCGCTTCCGAGCACGCACTTCCATCTCGCTCACGCTTATGCTCAGTGAGAGGGAGAGAAGACCATGAACCTACGGTGCCTTAAAAGTGTTGAAAATGGGGGTGGAAGTTTGTATAGGGAGTCAAAATAACCGCTGAGCCAATTTAGATGAAATTTGGTATAGATATAATTTCACCAGTTTATAACCGCTGATTATTACTGATTCCAAGCAGACGAAGTCGCGGGCAAAAACTATTGTAAGGTCAACAAATTTCACCTAAATCGGTTCAGTGGTTGACGTGAAAACGTGTTGTTAAGACAGACTATACTACTACTTTCGGATTTGTTCTTCAAGGGATAGCGAGGGTAGGAAAGGGTAAAATAGGGGTTACACAATGCGCGGGCTAAATTTAGTATATAATATTGTACGAAATTAATGACCCAGCGGCTTCTTTTTCAGGGTCCTTATGCCTCGAACGTTAAGTACTTACCTATCTATGTTCCTCAAAATAAGAATACTGAAGTGATATGTTGTATAGCCATTTCTATTATTACGTTTACGTTTATTGTAAAACAATAAAATTATTCTCAGTTAAATGCGTTTTTTTACTACTTAAAATAATGCGTATCTGTTTGAAATGTTGAGAACCACTTCCTCTTACCGGGGGTAAATCCGAAGTAATAAATCCCAAATGACCGTAAAAGCGAAACTATTGACAAAGTTTACAATATTACAAGTAAGGGGCAATTACAAATGAAAAATAAATATAAACCATCAGTCTATAAGTAATAAGATCTACTTTTCAACTATTTCGGAATTACCCGGGCATATTTCGTATTTCCCCCAATTGTCCAATAAAGTGAGACATGACAATACATATGCATAAAAAAGAAACAACAGCGTATTTTTGTTTGTAATGTCCACTAATCATAAGTATATTCATCAATTTTCAAGAGATACGAAAAAATAGGCAGTAAAATTTAAAAATAAAATGTTTTTTAACCGAAACGCTGTCGTTTACTCAACTCGTCAAAATTTCTATCGTAATTACCCCAATGCACCTTACATACAATATATTATAATACATTGTGTAGACCGTATATAAAGTATAAACTCAGCACGTCTAGCATGGGACGGCCGCGACATACTCTCGATTTTTATCGCACTAAGTATACCTCTTGTTCTAAGTGTTCTAATAAGAGAGAGACGAATAGTGCGAGAAAAATCGAGAGCTCGCGCGCCGTCGCGTGCTAGCCGTGCAGACTCCGTAAGTTCATCACAATTTGATTTGGAATATCAAGGTCAAGTGCCTCGCTCACGTAACGAATTAACGATATAGGACTGTAGCGCCTGTTTACGCCTCACGTTTAATTTCATTTCATTAGGTAGTTGTTTTTATTTTACAAACTATATTTTAAGTATTTGGATTCTAAATTGAAAACGAAAATAATTGTGTAAATAAAAAAGTCGTGAAAACATTGCCTTATGTCGGCGATCGTGTGTACCTAGCACAAGCTCGTGTCATACCCATACCACAGATTATATAGTAGATATAAAAACGTACATAGTACATAGAGCGACACCCAGTGACTGCAGTTGCACAATATTGGCAAAACCCGGAAGCACACAGCAACCATTTAATTTAAGGATTTACCTACGTGATCTAACGCCCAACAGCACAATATAAGGTTGGTTATAAACACATTTTCCTTAAACTTCCCATGCATATTTTACATAGATCTAATAAATGTGTGCAAAAAATGTTTTTGGGCATTTTGTTTTTCGATTTTCGCGTTTAATAAGTTACTTATAGGCGAAATAAGATAACAGTCAACGGGGTCAATCTTGTACATGTGGTTAAATGATTAAGACTCACTTCCGTAAATGTGATTGCACTTTTATTTATTACACTATCGAGCGATACCTACCTATTATTAGCACTACGCAATGCGTCATTTGTTTTTTCGGGCTAGAGTTGGTACCTAAATTTGGGACTGGTATCTTTTTAGCTATCTTACAACTGTAGGTATAGTACAATTAGATATATGTACCTACCTACAGACAATACAAAACATACCAATCAAACCACCGAATAGCATAGGTAATGAAATAATAGCAATCAAATGCACCGACCGTTCCATATCTACTCACATTACTATATTGTCTGAATAAACTCTGTAAAAAAGGTAAGTAGGTATAAATATATAGGTAGGTATAGGTAACTTTTGTTTATTTCGATCACAATAGATCAGCGATGGTCGCAGTGATATAAGGGCTCTCTAGTCCGGAAGCCACTACCAGAATAATAACTTTTTTTTGAGGGTTTTCCTACATTTTTTTTGACACACCTACACGTAACTGAGCCAGTGTATAATTAATAGATACTGCACGGACATCACAAGACGGCGCGCAGCTATCTCGATTTTTCTCGCACTATTAGGTACCTCTCTTTCTAAGTTTTCTAATAAGAGAGAGAGAGACGGATAGTGCAAGAAAAATCGAGAGAGCTCGCGTGCCGTCTTGTGATAGCCGTGCTGTACTTATTCAGTTACCGCATGATTAAGGACTTGTCACTCTTGGCTAGTTAAGAAATAATTCCTCTTTCGTTTTCACAGATACCACGCCACGATGGGTCCGGTGAAGTTGGAAGGTCCTACATTAGGACATAAACATCGCAATTATAACCAAATAATAAAGGAATCAATTTCAAACCAGATCCCGGGTGCCCTTAAAGATATTGATTCTAACGAAGATGACGTAAACAACTTAGTCAAGGTCGATATGGCTAGCGTGAATAGGAATGTTGATTATATTCTGGGAATTCTCAAGGGCAACAATATGCTGTATGTCTCTCGTGCAATCGCTAGGTGTCCTTGGCTTATTACCGACAGCACTTACGCTCATATCATCAACCCGGAGTACTTACATTATCATCTTCTTCCCAAGATGATGGCTAAAGCAGGTAACAAATTGTTGCTCCACATAAGGCTTAACTTGCGGGACGAAACACGTGTAGAAAGTTTCTTCAACTACTACGAACATCTCGATCTGAAAACTGCACTGAAGTGGCTACCACATTGTTCTACAGCGTTCATGGAGGTCAATGTTAAAAAGTATCCGGTGCGAATCACACCACATCTGCTCAAACGCCTCTGCGAAAAATCTCATCTTATATTGGAGTTATTAGTAAGGTCTAAGTCGAAGCAGGGATACAACCTTTGCCACCAATTTAAGGAGACAATGTTTTTGTTAACTACTCATACAGATTTTTACCTTGATTTGATAGAGACTCGCTATAGATACGAATATCCCAAATTCAATGCAAAGTGTACTAAATTCTTGATGAAAGCATGCCCTGAGCGAATACATCAAAAGTTTTATAAATATGCCAACCAAATCCATATTCCAAGTTTTGTTAAGTTCTTAGACGGAAATAACGTGAGAGAATTTTTGCTCACACAAGATAATATGGCGGAAGAAACAGAGTTTGATAACTGGATGCAGTTTAATAATTTAAAACATTTCTTTCAAATAATGCCTCAGGAAGAGCGTATTAATTTAATTCGAGATATATTCGTCAATAAATCCCTTACACTGGAAAAAGAAGGTTCAGAAAGTCGAGATATTAGTGAAGACTCAGGTGAGGCTAGCACCAAATGGATCAAAGAATCTGAAATGGCTCGAATGTACAAATTCGCAAAGTACTACAGGATTGCTGAATCCGACTGGTATGAATTTTTGCCATTTGATATAGCTCTAACGGAGGTAAAAGAAAAAATGAAATGCAATAAAAACGAAAATAACACGATTAATATGCTAGAGTCCCTGACAAAAATCGTAAATCACGACATGCGGCACTTGGAAACTTTATTACACTATTATAACGATAATCATTTGAAAGATTCTCGTTCGAGGAAACTTCGATTCCTTAGTAACTTGTGTGAGCAACCAACCAATGTTCTCAGTTGCGACTCGAAGTGTTGGAGTCAATTGACAAACATCCTAAACACCGTTAATCTTGACATTGACGAATGCATGCAATGGGACTGGGATGGGAATGTGAGCTATGATGGAAATGGGAGCTATCATGAAGATCAAGTCTGGGTACAAATTATAATCGTTCATGAGGTGATAAATAAAAAAGAAGTGCCCGAAAACATAATAAAACGATTTTATTTTTCAACATTGAAAAAGTACCAGGAAAAAGCGAATTCTGAACAAAGGAAACTGCTGTTTGGGTACCTGTACAGCTACTTGGTTACAAAAATTGAAAAAAAAGAGAATATTGGCGAAGATCAGTTTCACGGCTACGTAGGATTAATTAGGTCAATGTTGAATTTGTTAAATGACTGGCATAAGAATCTTGCAGATAACCCTTATGTGTTGGACAAAATTAAAGAACTAATCAAACTCAAACAAGACTACTCCTCGAAAGTCGACCTAGCTTGGATTTATAATGTGAACAAAAGCTGGAGAAAATGCATATTTGAAGAATCCATTATCTTATGCAATTCTGAACGAGTATGTGTCAACGCGCTGAAACACGACGCAAGCCTGCTCTCCCGCAATGAGGAACTTCTAGCAGTAATGCGTTCTAGCGACAAAGTTTCTCTTAGGCAACTATTTATGAAGGTAAAAGTTTACTGGGCTGATTCATTTGCCTACCAATGGACACAATCGTATCGAGAGAAGCTTACCCAACCATTAGGGCACAAAGCTATAGTGCGGGGTCTGACTTTTCTATTACCGCTGCCGGAACTATTCGATCTCATCAAAGCTTACAAACCAGAAGACGCCAACATCGACTGGGAAAAGGATGACGAAATATTGATTAGTTTAAGGAAGAACATTGCTAAGAATATGCATTTCGCTCGTCCTCAGCCGACCCCAGATGATATCCTACAATACGCTAAAGGAGATTATTTGCAGTTTGCTCTTCCTTCCCTTAACGCGATATTCTACAACTTGTGCGCTAGCCGCTGCCACGAGCTGATACCCAAGTTGTTAAATTCCCCAGTCTCACTGCAGAAGCATGTTATTCGGCTAGCATTTACCAAAATGCAAAGCGAAGATTTAGAGCGAATATTCTGCAACCATTGGAAAACCATAAAAAACTTGTCGATTCGGGCAGTTCTGTTCAAACTCACTTACCAGGTACTTTGCAAAGAAAAAAATCCCGCTAAAATTGACAATGTTTGGCGTCTGTTGGAAGTCTTTATTAACGAGTTGTCTTTTGAAGAAGACAAGACCATATACGAGCATCTAGGACAATTTCAAAAAGTACCTCTCAGTGTGCGGCATTTCTACGTAATGAGAAGCTACACATTTTTGAAAGCTTTGCTTCCTAAGTCCGACATAGACAAAAATAAGTACGAGCAAAGTCTAGAGTCTTTAATACGTGAAATGAACAATCTTATGGAATCAATGGAACCGGAATTCGTGGCTAATATATTACAAGAGTACTTTGCCGCTGTTTACCCGCAAGAAAAGACGGAAGGGTTCGTTCATAAAGACTTGATGCCGTTGATGGCATCATACCTTTTCTGTGCTGCAACTGAAAAAGTTCAAGCTGAAAGGTACGACAAGGTACTTCTCCCTTTACTGAAACATACGGTCGCCGTGTGGGCAGATAAAGATAAAAACGATATCGTGAAAACTAATTTAAGAAAACTGTTACTTATCTTGCGCAAGAAATTAAAATATAACAAAGATGAATATAAGTTCATACCCACGGCCATGTTTTGTGCTATTCAAAAGGAACTTGAGCAATCGTTGGATCAAAACGTTGCCTATCTCATGTTAACAGAGTGGAAGCTGACAACTGCCTTTGCAAAACTCATAATTGACACCAAAGACACGGTAGTTCGCAGCAATTATGTCGAAGCCGATACCAATTGGGATGCGTTATGCTCAAAAGCAGCTCCACTATTCGGTAAAATGTGCCTTGAATTTCTGAGAGAGGATATAAAGACATTCTTCCTTTGCATTGATGAGTACTTTTCGAAGGCATTATATACTTTCTTTGATGGTTTAATACATTCTGAAGCTATCGTTCAGATTCTGAAACACATGCTAACGGAAGATCTGACACAGTCGTATTTAGTCGCTATAAGGGCGTTGCCACACTGCAGGGGTTGCAAGGAAGACATGAAACTGGAAATACACAAAACGATCCTATCTCACCCCTCCTTAGAAGTTAAAATGCATTTTTACCATAAAAATAAAGATTATAGATATAAGGATTTGAATTGACTGTAAAAATGTGCGTGATCGCTTTTCATAACATCAAATTTTCCCAATTCTTTGTTTGTTATTGAATTTGAAATGTTTGTAATTTTTATTTAATGTACTATGCAAATTTATATTGTAATTTGAAGTTATTATCGTAAAATTGTGAGATGTTGGTTTATAATCTTAAGCTAGCCTACACAATGGGCCATCACGACCGCAGGGGCAGGATGCAGTTATGTGGTGGAATGAGATGAAAGTATGTTTTTCTCCCTTTAACACATAGTTGCGTCCTGTAAGACGGGCTATGATGGCCCGTTGTGTAGAGGAGCCTTTACACGCCAGTTAAAATTAGCGGACAAATTTGTCTACGTTTCTTCGTTTATCATCTTTGAACCTAAATATTGTACCTATAGTTGAGTTTATTTAAGTACTGAATACCGTCTTTATACACCCCCTACGCACTTCACTAACAATGATAGAATCCGCAACAGGCTTCGTCAATAATACGTTATAACTTAAACTAACAAAATTATTTAAGTTGCCGGAATTTCATCAAGGTCACATTAAAATCTCAACTATACTAATTTTACTTCATTCGATCATTATGTGCTTTTCAAACCTTATATTTATCAGGGTTTCAAATTGGTTTTCCTTGAAATAGCATGAAGATTATCGCACGATTTTTCTAATCTTATCGTTAAAGCAAAATAGATTTCAAATTGTCTTACAAGATCTCAAAAAAAAGGGAAATTAAATTTGCATTAACATGTTTTTTCCAATAATATATAATAGTATTTTATGCAATCGTTATATAATGTATGCTTTTTCAGTCTAGTACCACTTTAGGCCACGAAGCTTGCTGAGTGGCCTTATTAAGGTACAAGACTTAAAAAGCTAATTATATAACTATTGTAAACAATACTTTTTCTACGAGTGAACTGAACTAATTAAACAAACTTGGTATCTATTGAAAATCTAAGCCCTGCTAAAACGAAGTGCAACCAACGGCTTTTTCTTTTTTGTGCGTTGATGTCTATTACCTTTTGACTTTCTCATGACGGCGTCCTATTGTTCAAATACATTATAGTTCAGTAAAGGCGCCAAGTGATTTGTCAATTTCATTTTAGTTGTCTCAACAGTTATGAAATGTTGAGTTGGGAGCTCCATAGTAAAAAGTATGTGATTTAAGTTTGGTGTACGAAGTCTTAATTCAAACATTAAGGTCGACGAGTATAAAAAGGATATTTCATAATAAAAAAATATTGTTGGCAAACACTTTTATTGCCTATTACTTAACCTAGTGTCGATATTTAGAACATAATAAACTGCACTGTTTTAATGGTTGGCCAAACCAGTCGACGGGATAAAATAATAAAAATTAACAAAAAATTCAAGTCTAGAACTTTCTGTTATTCAATGAAGTAGGTAAGCTACACAATTCATTTAGCAAAATGCTTTTGATTCAATCTTAATCTATATCCACATTGCTTATTGCCTAATGGCATGTTTACATTTAGTCGACAGCGCCATGCTTTGACTTGATTACGGTAGCCAGTGGAGTTACTGCCGACTCAATGTAAATGGAATTTGACTGACGATCCAATGGTGCACAGGTTATAAAATGTTACATAAAATCAAGTATTTTTCTTCAACATCATTCTTTATTCTGCGACATAGCGTCATCCTTGTTACACTACGTTATATGATATTTTATAACCTGTGCGGGAGCACCATAAGTCCACGAATTGTAAGAAACATTCTCTTCACTATTTCATTGCACATGACATATTATCGAAGCGCTTTCTGCCATACAGCGTAGTGTTACGAACTTGCCCAGTGAGAGTTTAGATTTTATTTAAATGTTACATACTATACCAATAAATTTACAATTAGGTTACAAAGTATTTAACCCAATTAAACATACATTTAAAATGTACATGTAGGCATTGCAAAGTCTTGTGCATGACAATAAAATGGTTTAACAATCTATTGCAAGTTTACTTTTAGTTATAGTCGATAAAGAACAATTTATTTTATCAAGTGAACAGACTGATTAGTATATCTGCATCTTACAAGTAGCAATTATCAATCACTTGTTTATATGGAAACGACTTAAAAATATTGGTTGAAATTAGGGCGGGTTCCATCAACATACGATTACAGACCGATCAACAAATCATCCGATTTTAAAGAACGCAGCTTACGACTGTAGAGTTTGGTGCAACCCACCCTCTACTCTCGGTTAGCACAAGTTGTCATACTTCTTTTAAAGAATGGGTTCCATCTAATTTAGATGGTTTCGCCAATGTCAAGTTTGTTTATAAAGCTACGTTGTTCGGTAGTTTGGGCAGTCGTCAATAATGCAATCAGCGTCAGAAGCTCCGCTTAAGAAGCAAGGCGTCTACCATTGACGGCATCCCCGATGAAAGACCTTAAGAATAATGTGTGTATGCAAATAAAAACTGCCAATATGAAGGTAATGTAGATCCTTTGTATACATGCTTGTGCAGTCAGCATCGAGTAATTAGCAACGGCGAAAGCAGCCTGATATATCGGAACACTTCTTTATTACCATAGCAGAATCAAACATGTGTTACCTACGTTCTGTCATTTTGGTTGCATATGCCGGGAATTAATAATACACCGCAGTAAGGTGGAAAAAAATAATACGCCATTTGGAAGTGATCTATGCATTAAAACTAAAACGCACGCAACTAGCGAAATAGAAAACTTGTGTTAACTGACAGTGCCAAATTATAATGATTGTCAATTTGACGTTAGGACCTATTTCAAGAATAACAAAAGAAATAAGATGAATGCACAAAAATAAGAATAATGTTAGCTTTTACGCATTCAGCAACGATTGCCCACGCGCCCACGTTTAGTCAGTGAGAAAAATGGCAACACCACATACATGTCATTTACGTTGAGAATTGAGGTCACGACGGTGTTGCCAAATGCCTCAGTTAAATTAACTGTGTTCCTCACAAACGCAAACGTACATTTTAGGGTGATACTTAACCCTTTCGTTTCGGCAAAGTCGCACACAATAATTCATATTAATAATTTATGCAATTTTTTTATCGGTGATCACTGATCACTTACAAAATATGAGTTTAAAACTTCTTCGAAATATGAGTTTCTTAATCCAGCCCAACAACCCGTCTAATAATAGTACTATACGTCCCTAGGGTGGTGAATTCGTGAATGTCCCAGATCGCAGGTGTTTGTGGCCCGAACCTAAGGTGAGGGCCATAAATATGCGATCTGGGACTTTACGAATTACCGCTCGTGGGTGCATACACATTTTTACGTCTTCTGGGTGTGAAGTGAGATTTGCGCCTGCGCCCTGGGCGGTAAATCTCACTTACCGCCTAGAGTGACGTAAAGTATATTACGTATAATAAATCGTCCTCACCAATTTAAATCAATTTTGGCTGGTTATGAATATTTTTCGAGTTCTGATCACCAACTAAAATTCAGTTTTTTACGTCCGTACCGTAAGGATTACGAGTCCACAGACAAAAGTCTGATTTTACAGACCTTAACTTTAGGTATGTCCACAGGAAAACGAGAACGTGTCTTAGCTCTCTGTGTGACTCTACAGGCATTTTAAACAAAATAGGTTGTATGAATACCGTCCTCACCAATTTAAATCAATTTTGGCTGGTTATGAATATTTTTCGAGTTCTGATCACCAACTAAAATTCAGTTTTTTACGTCCGTACCGTAAGGATTACGAGTCCACAGACAAAAGTCTGATTTTACAGACCTTAACTTTAGGTATGTCCACAGGAAAACGAGAACGTGTACTTAGTTCTCTGTGTGACTCTACAGGCATTTTAAACAAAATAGGTTGTATGAATACGGGTATTAACGTGGGCGAACTCTAATATACACTATTTTAATGCGGAAACGCCAAAACAAAAACTTATGCGCATTTTATGGATCAGAGTAAAATTAATAAACAGTTCCTTTTGTCATATAACACAGTAATGGAATATTTTCACTTCAACCTTGGAGTTCAATAAATCTGAAAACAGAATAGACACAATTTTGAATAAAACTTTCACATTTTCCAATAATTATTTTAACTCGAAAGCCTCAAAGTGTGTTTCACTTTTATTTGTGTCAACACAATTTTATATCGATTTATGAAACTTTGATATGTATCAACTTCTCAAGCAAGCGAGCCACGAGATAACATATACCAACCCCCAAGGTCCATTCTATACTCTTACGATTCATGACGACCGGTTTAGCTCCTGGGTTCGGATCCCAACGTGCATGAATCATCAATGTATCTGAGTCATCATCAATGTATTTTGTGTATTTAAGTATTTCTATCTATTAAATGTATCTTCATATAAAGGACTCGCGCTTCAAGTCGGCACGACGCCCGCTCCACCGTTAAACCGTCCGCGCGCAATCAGGCGAGGAGCAAGTGAAGCGGTAGGACTATAGTACCCATCACACGCTTTATTAAGCTCACCATGGGGGCTCGTTTGATTTGTGCGAGATTGTCTCCGGAAGTTTATTTATTTCGATTATCCCTTACATTACTGAAACATGGTCGCTTACTATGGGCCTCATAAGAAGGGTCAAAGTCACCCAAGGGGCTATGGAGAGGGCTATGTTGGGAGTTTCTCTGCGGGATTGCATCAGAAATGAGGCTATCCGCAGTAGAACCAAGGTAACAGATATAGCCCTCCGAATCGCTAAACTTAAGTGGCAGTGGGCGGGGCACATAGCACGTAGAACCGATGGCCGTTGGGGCGGAAAGGTTCTCGAGTGGCGACCACGTACCGGAAGGGGTAGACCCCCGCAAGGTGGACTGATGACCTGGTAAAGGTTGCTGGAGTCCGCTGGATGCAGGTGGCGCAGGGCCGGTCACTTTGGCACTCTTTGGGGGAGGCCTATGTCCAGCAGTGGACGTCTTTCGGCTGATATGATGATGATGATGATGATGATCCCTTACATACAAACTTACAACCTCACGAACTTTTTCTCTTTACAAATATCCAACTTATATTAAGCCGGCTGTACACATTGGGCCAACATTGGCGCGTGAGCAGATGCAGCTATGCGTTAGAGGAAGACGGCTTTATATCGTTCTCATGCGTTTGCATAGCTGCATCCTGCTCACGCGCCAACGTTGGCCCAATGTGTAGACATTGGGCCAACGTTGAACAAACTTGGTATCTATTGAAAATCTAAGCCCTGCTAAAACGAAGTGCAACCAACGGCTTTTTCTTTTTTGTGCGTTGATGTCTATTACCTTTTGGCGGCTGTACAGCCGGCATTATAAATGCGAAAGTTTGGATGTTTATATGTTTGTTACTCAATCACGATTAAACAGCTCAGCCGATTTGAATGAAATTTTGCACGTCGAGTAGTTTATAGCCTAGATTAAAATATATATACCCAGACGAAGTCGCGGGCGGAAGCTAGTTAGTATATATAACTTAGTATATTACCTAGTCGTCGTTGTCGTTGTTGGCGTCGTCAGGCGCAGGCGTGTGCCAAGTGAGCCTTTCCTCGTAGAACTGTATGACGACCTGCGGGCACCTCACGTTGGCCTGCTTGGCCGGCACCAGGTCCGCCTCATCGGTGCCTTGCCACTTCATCAGGAACATGAGCTCTCCGCTGCTGTCTGTTGCACCTGAAATGGGAGGAGAGTTTTGTAAAATGTATTGTTTGGATATTTAACGGGTAATATAAAAACAAGCATCATGTCCCAAAACAAGGTCACAAAGGTAGCTGTTAAACTTCAAACTTCTTTATTTGCATAGAATAATTATATACAGATGACAAAATATTATTAGGGAACATTCCGTACACGGCGGGAATAAGTTGACAACTCGAAATGTAAAATGGAAGAAAATTTAACTCTATGCAATAGGTACATAGAGTTCAAATTTCTTCCAGTTTTCATCTCGACTTGTCAAGTTATTCCCGCCATGTACGGCATTAGTCTGCTATAAGTATTACAAAACTATAATACTAGCATGCAAATGATTAAAACTTATCTAAAAGGAACAACTTTATATCATAATAATCCATAGTTAGAGTTTAGTCAACGAAAGCTGAACTCACAAGCTACAATTACATGGCAACACTACGTCATACGCATAGATGTATCAACAATGTTGCCGCGTCATTGTGGGTCGTAGTGGTTAGTGGTTCAACTTTCGTTGGCTAGACGCGAGAGTAGGTTATTTTTATCTCAACAGTAAATTGCTTAAGGCGCCGTAGGTTCATGGTCTTCTCTCCCTCTCACTGAGCATAAGCGTGAGCGTGATGGAAGTGCGTGCTCGGAAGCGCGGATATCATGTTATTTAGTTTTAATTTTTTGGCCGTTTAAATAAATAAGAATGTAAACACCGATTTCCCTCAAACGTGATATTGTCGATTTTTAGAAGCAATTTTGATATTCATAGCTTTTGTGCATAATTTGTTACGAATATTTTAAGTGTATTTTTGTGTGTTTTAGACCTATGTTCGTGTTATTTTTCTATCGAGCGAAATTTACTTAATCATGTTTCGAAGCACTGATTTTCCCTGCAGAAAAGCCTCAAGATTACTATTCGTTTTTTTGAAACCATATTATTATAAACAGACTCATTATATTGTTTCAAAAACTCTGTTCGCTTAACTTCGCTGAACCTACGGCGCCTTAATGGATACGTACCAATAATCTTCTCCGGCTCAAGGCCACGGTCGAAACCAGAAGCTTTCTTGTCATCACTCTTGGACTTTTTGGCACCTTTTAGGTCAGGTGTTGCTGCTGTCGACTTGCGTTTCTTCACTTCTTTATCCACCTTAGTTGTTTTGCCCTCTAAAACAAGCAATTACAATTCATATTGATTTTTAACCCTAAACTTTGCAAAGTAAGACAAAAATCGTGCATTAAAATCTCGTTTGCGCTATATAAAGCGCAAAAAATCGTTTTAGAAAAAAACAACAAAAAGCTAACTAAAAAATGTATGCATTTTTAGATACTCTGTCAATTTTAGGGTAGAATTGTAAGTAAAATTTAATGTTTCAGCTGAACTACAAAATTCGAAAAATTATATAATGTAATGATAAAATAGACACAATTTTTTACAAGCTTTTATTTAACTTGCCCTGTTAGTATGTTAGTATGGGACAAATATTGCAAGTTAAATTTGACCCACTTTCCGGTAACTGATTGAGCGGAAATTTTGGATATATGTATAGTTTGGATGACAATTCAATATTATGGTACCATCAAGCTGATCTGATGATGGAGACAGAAGGTGGCCATGGGAATTCAGTACTTAACCGACGTAACCCCGTTGAGTTGGGGTTTGTTAGAATCGTCTCAATGAGTAGTTGATGATGGTATAAGTACAGAAAAGTACAGTCAGCAATAAAAGCTTGTATCAAAAATGAAATTTTTGACAAACTTATTTTACACTATTATGACATAGTTTTTATCCTGGTGTCTACGCAGGTTTAATCAACACTTATACCTTCAGACATCAAAATAACCTACAGTTGTATCTTGACATTAAGACTGCTTACAGACGAGCTACAGTACACGACACACTGTCGGCGACGGTCGCCGGCGGTCGCTGACGACCGCCTGCGACGGCTATCGGCGACGGTCGGTTACTCTCGGCGACGGTGGGCGACGGTCGGTGACTGTCGGCGACGGTCGCTGTCGTGTCGCAGCGCGCACTCGTCGATGTGTGTGTTCAGTCACCGACCGTCGCCGATAGCCGTCGCAGGCGGTCGTCAGCGACCGTCGGCGCCCGTCGCCGACAGTGTGTCGCGTACTGTCGCTCGTCTGTAAGCAGCCTAAGGTGGAGGTGCACTGCGGTACACATATTGGAGCTACATGTGAGTAACATAGTGTACACCATTTGTATGGGAGTATCAGTCTTCATTCAATAAGAATAGCCATTACTAGACACGCGGCTGCATCTTAAGCTAAGTTCTCACATCATGCAAAAGTAAGATACAGGCAATATTATATTGATTTCAACTTTCACGATCCCACACATTATTTTTACTAACGGGACTAAATCGCGTAATTATACGCGATTAAGTCCCCTTTAGTAAAAATCATACAGGCAATATGGCGGGTAAATTATAAAAATACCATGGAGTAGTTACTAGTTATCCCGTAACCCGAATTAATTATATCTAAAAGCGTAAATATTTTTTGAGATTAAGTCATACCCGGTTGTCCTACGCCTGCTGCTGCTGCTGCTGCCAATTGTGAATCAAATAAAATATATAATTTAGCAAATTGTTTTGTACTTTTGATAAATAAATTAAAAAAAAAAAAAAAAAAAAAAAAAAGATTCGCCCGAAAATTACACAAAATGAAAACAATTTAAAGCTGCTCATAGTTTAGCAGGTGAAGTACACTCAGCTAAGAAGTGTGGTAAGCCCTTTGCTGATATTATTTTACTCTACAGCTCACTTTATACATTTACCATCATCCTCCTAGCGTTATTCCTTAAAGGGGCCAGGTAAGTTCCGAAAACCTCATTGGTACGAGCCGGGATTCGAACCCACGACCGCCACTTGACAGCCACATATCTGAACCACTGACTACCGTAAGTTTTATATTATCAGAAAGCAAAAATGACGGCATCTAACTGGCAATTTCACTACACAATATGGATGTCTGACGTGCGCGCTCAGTGTAGACGTGCCTCGGGAGCTATTTACTATTACAATGCCACTTAGTACAAATCTTGGCAGTATTTTCTACTCTCTGAATTCTTTGACAGTACTGTCAAGATTCTCTAAAGGAACATTTATATAAGATTTTTAATGTATAGAAACATGAAGATGTATGTAACAAGTTAACAACATACCTGCTTCTTTTTTTTTCCTGGCCTCTTCAAAGGTCTGGATGAGGTCTGGACAGTCGAGATTCTCTTCCGGCTCCCAAGTGTTGTCAGCATCACTGTACCCTTTCCATTTGAGGAAATACTCCACCTGGAAAATTTAAATTACCATGTTTCATGGAGTAGCTACTTAAACCATATTTTAACCTAGCAATTCCCAGATGGATGTGATTTTGAATTTGGAACCTTAGTAAATTCCTTTGGAGTTCCAAACTCAGTTGAATTTGTATTTAATAAATAATAATAATAAATCAGCCTATATACGTCCCACTGCTGAGCACAGGCCTCCTCTGATGGATGAGAGGGAACGGGCAGTAGTCCCAACGCTGGCCCAGTGCAGATTGGGGACTTCACATACACCTTTAAATTTCTTCGCAGATGTATGCAGGTTTCCTCACAATGTTTTTCCTTCACCGAAAAGCTAACGGTTAATATCAAATCATATTCCGTACATAAGTTCCAAAAAACTCATTGGTACAAGCCGGGATTCGAACCCACGACCGCCGTTTGACAGCCGCATGCCTGACCTGCTTTGGCCTCACTGAAAATCACAGTCACGTCATGTCTTGTGGCTAGCTCCGTGACATCTAGCTGAGTGAGGACCCTTAAGCGTAATATTATGATTAAATACTATGCTGTATAAGTCCACTGTTCTTCTTTTTTTGTTTAAATCGTCTGTAGTTATTTTTGCTTATACATAAACCAAAATCTTTAAGCTATTAAATTATTTTCATTCTTCTTTCTTTTAACCCCTTTTAACTTAAATGACGAATTGAGTGTATAATTTTTCATGTTTCGTCTGTCTAGGTGGTTCTTAAGAGTATCCTATCACAATCATTAAACTTTTTTCCCAACTGTATAGTTTGTTTGAATTGAAAACATACATATTCCGCCGCGAATACCCCCCTTCGCGGGAGATGACGGAATATCTATTACTGGCATCTAGTTTTCACAGGACCATCTTTCGTATATTGCATTGAAATAACATGGACATTTCCCACAGCAGGTGTGTTTATCCTATAATGTTAGGAACCAGCCCAGTTACAATGTGCATGCATTCACAATGCATTTACTAATTTATAAAATGGTAGAATTACCAACCTTTCCATTCCGAACTCTCCGGTCCAGAACTTTCTCCACAGAGAATTCTTCTTCGGGCTCCGCCTCACTGCCTTCCTTCTTCTTCTCAGACATTTTTATCTAAAACAAAAAAGTCCATATAAGCAAGTAGTAACAAAAAGCTGACCCTGAATCCAAGCACATGTGAAATAGAGTTTAGGACGTAAAATAAGAAAATTATATCGCCACAACAATAACAAGTTGGACACTAAGTTTCGTCTGCAATATTCCGAAAGACAATACCGAACGAGACAAGAAAAATGCTCCCAAATGTTTTAGCTAAATAAAACATTTTTATACCGAACAGGCATAACCTTGGAAGAATGTAACACAAAACAACAATAGGTAATATTACTGAACTAATAGACTTCGATCTAAATTATTTGATAAAACAGTATACCTAATGAATCTTCCTGAATCTTTACTTCTTCCATTCAAGGAAATAAAATAACAAACAACCAAGCTATTATCCCGCCATTTTGAATAAAGGATACCAAACCAAGCTAACGAATTATTTCACTAGAACTATGGAGCTAACTAACACGCAGATGAATACGTAGAGAAAGAACTGAAACGCAAGGTTTTATGAACAGCTTGTGTTATACTTACTAGGTACTGGAAATAAAGTCAACCACAATAGGGAAAATTAGAAAACCCGGCGTTCTGTTGTCCACTCGTCGCGGTATTCGGAAACAGATAATATATAGTTTTACTGTATAAACTTGAAAAATAACAACTGTCAGTATGAGTTGCCAATATAAAAAACCAATAACCGGTAGGTTGTCCGAATAGGGTCGTCCTATGACCGGTTTTCATGTTTTCAGATTATTATTGTCTATGTAAATTTTCATGCTAGCAACTTTATTGGGTAAATGTTATGAGTGATCATGGGTAGAGGGCGCTTTAAATTTTATTTCAGAAAGTTGAAGTTGAGTTGAACGGGAAAGTTGTAAATAATTTTCACAAAATATCGACGAAACGCCTGTATTTCAAGCGTAAGATAAATAAAAAGTGACTCAATGATTACAAAGTGAATCCAGAGAGGAATGGAAAACCATAAACAGAGTGCCATATGAAACAAAAAACTATCATTGCGCACGATACCCCAACGCCATTTTGAGGCGAAATTTTCTAAGTAAGTGCCAAGTATTTCGCAATAATACCAATTTTCACCCTCTCCGGGAGGGTGCAACTGATAATTATCGATAAAAGTGAATGTGAAAGGCGTCCACCGGGGCGCAAGTTTGTGATCAAGTGCAGTGACGGGTGACGAAGGTCCGAAATTTGTGGATACGCCGAGGTGGGTTGCGGCGCCGTTCTTAAGGTTCACATAATTAAATTACGGGTGTTTCGTAGTTAGCATATGCGAGAGTGCGGGATCTTGTGTAGGCGGCAGTGTGGGGCAATGCGGCAAGTGTTTTTGTTGCGGGTGGGGTTCGCAGAGTAGACTCGGCGTGGCTGCCTGGTGTTATCGCTGCGGTTTCCTCCTGTTGCAGATAGCCGCAGCTCGGAGGATGGCCCGGGGCCGCGGGAGTGCTCTAATTAACTGACGGACGCTGCCGGCTCAGCTGGCGCGAGCAGTATGTGCTTTCCTTATTACTTACTCTAACCATGATAATTATATGCTTGAAATTATACGACACAAACCATTGATTCACAAGTTATTTACGTAAGATAATGATTTACCTATTTTTTTTTTCTTAAAATAATCCATACCATTATAAATTACAGTCATAGGTTTTTGGGTGAAATCTGATTCAAGCTAGTTTAGTAAAAATCTCATTGTCCTATTTTGTATTCTTAAATGAAGAGCTGTTAATGAAAAAGGTGTGCTAAATAAGCATGCTACACATTTCAATAGCATTAGTAATTTTGACTGTATAACATTACATTGTTGGTGTACACATTATCATGCCCAAACCAACACTAGAAACATTACTGTAACTTTGTTTGCAAATACAAATATAAGACATATCATGGGATATCATTGATCAAGGAATAATGATCAATTACAGTATAATTGTCATTCAAGGTTGCTCTAATGGTGTATAATTGTAGAGCAATTGTTGTATGTGATCTTGTTTGAACCAACATCTTATAAGAAATTCTTCAGTGCAATTAGTGTGAAGAATATCTTTTTTTACCTTCCTTAATACAAACATTATGATTAGACTGCATTTTTGGCATTTGTACTGTTAAACTGGCACTAGTTAATATCAAACATGAAACAGAGTACAGTTTACTATAAACAGACTTCATTGTGACTGGCATAAGATGTGTGTGTCAATATTTTCGAAAGGTTGTCTTCATAGATAATGGAGAACTTGACTGTACAACAGTTCTCAAAAGGTTCATCACTACTGGTTTTGGAGGGATGATAATATTCATGTATAGCCATCATAATTAGAAATTTCCCAATTGTGACTGCACATACTCTAAAATGCTCCCAGTTTACATCAACATAGTTTTCCCCATTTTTGTGCTGTTACTGTTGTGCCTTACTGTTTGCATGCATATGTATTGTTTGCATGTAAAAATAAATAAATAATCTTATATCAGTAAACAATGCCACTTGATCTTAATTGGTTGTAATAGTGATACCTACTGATGTGCAATTTCCACTAATTATAACTATTTGTATTAATGCAATATTCCCTTCTAGTTGCCACTGTCTGAATTGTTACCATTATAATCCACTAGCCTGCTATTCCTAAAGCACACAAGTTTGAAATTGGGATGAATATGAAATGGGAGTGAGTTGATGATACACTCTTCAGTAACTAAAGAAGACTGAAAAAAAAAACTAAAGCCATCAATTGGATTTTTCCTCTGCTGCCATTATCTAATGTAAATGTATGTGAATCAACTGTTTATCTTACAGTAACTGATGAATAGGATATTTTAAAGCTTTTGCTTGAAAAACTACTACTGATTGAACATTGCACAGTTAACAGTTATGTGATTACATTATTAAAGTATATAACAATAATTGTACAGTTGATTCTTCTTTAATTAAAGGTACACGCATCCTTGGTCTTATCTAAGTCCATAAAAAAGTGCCTACAAATGTAATTTCCAAATGAGAAATTTATTTATTTATTTACTATTCAATTAGCACTAACAGTTAAACCTTACGTGCTAATTGGCATTATGAGTCAACTGTAGAATTCATAAAACATGTTCATGTCACATTCATGTACCTACCTTGTTTCATAATTTTAATGTGGATCTCTGTTGAAGTACTGATACAAAGATCAAGCCAAAAGTAAAATGGAGAAATGTGCTGGAAGAACCTGTATTGCACCTGCTTTGTCTCCAGTTGTTAACACAACAACTCCTCAAATTAATGTAGGGTTGGCAATGTGCTTGTGAGGTTGGTGTATAATTGCAATACAACCATCTAAACCATCTTGGTATAAAAACAAGCTCAAATGGATCTTTGTATCAAAAATTCACCAAAGATTGTAGAATTTGTGTTATCACATGCATAATCATGCATAATATACACACATTTCATAGAGTGGCTTGTGTGAAGTATGTTGCTTTCATTACTGTCACCTATACTATTCATTAGAATACCCCTGTATACTTGATATTAATTGAGTTGGATGAATGTCGATCCTGGATTGGCTTATATAGTCATGAGTCGTTGTTCATCGCGTACAGAAGCTTAAATCATCTTTCTAAATGTAGGTATAAAGCCTTATGATCATGATCCTTCCATAAGTTGGAGTAGTTGAATACTGTAGAATAAGTTGGGAATTACCCCTCCAGCAAGAGCCTGGCTCTTAAAATATGATGACCCACAACACTTCCAACATAGCTCCCTGTTTATTTACACTTCAAGTGTGAAGTGTGAGTCCATACATTTCCTACTGTGTTCATCCTCAGACCATATTATCATTTTCTACTTGCATTCAGCTGACACAATTTACTTAATATTTACTTTTTTAATTTTTTAGAGTTGTTCCCCCTGTATAAGCCTTCTTTCCTAGATGCAATAAACAATTATAATCTATTCCTATACCCATTAAAGAGTTCCACCTTCTGGCTCCATCTTAAGATCTACTTGATAATACAAAATTAATCCATATTCATCTATGACACATACTAATCTATATTTCGTTAACCAGCGAAAAGTCCCTACTTAAAAAGTTGCAAATTTATATTTCTAATAAAAGTAAGTGAAAATTGAGTTTTGAAAACAACCTATCTCTATGGATTTTGACAAATCAATGACACCTCAATAATTCAAATCCGTCCACTGACTGTTGTACAGTCGACTACAAAGAGATGTATCCATACGATGTTACAAAAATATGTATACATAGACTTTACTACCATGGTAATAAGATATACATACATAACTTTGTAACATTAAAAAACATACTTATCTTTGTAGTCGACTGTACTGTCGGATAAAAATAAAACATACAGATCCATACAATACGACAAATACTCTTAATTGCACACCTCACACAAACAAAGCAGTTAGAAAGAGAAACAATATAATAACATGTAGGTAGAGGCCATACTTAACAGGCTGGGTTGTATAACTGACAAAACCATACAATTGAAAATACACTCGATTTCGTAATTGATGACTTTTTATCATCTGTGCATCAGTCATGCTCCTTAAAATGCTAGATATCTCTTAGTCCATATTATGTAGTACCATAAAAAGTAATGTAATCGACACCATAAACCATACGGAGACCACATGTGACTGTTACAAAGCTAATCATGCATCTTAACAATGACATTTCTGATCAGAAAGTGATCATATTTTTTTTTTTCTCGTTGTTATAAGGGCCTATGCAGTGCGTTATTTAAGCGCGCCGTCGACGCTCGTTTGTGTCAAATCAGAGGTAAATTGACACTAACACGCGTCCACGGCGCGCTTAAAAAACGCAGTCTACATAAAATGCTTGCAAATCGATTCATTGTCATCTGCCATTAATTAAAATGAGGCACTGATCAGTTTTTACTACTTTTAATTGTTTATTTTTTAACCTTTTCGCCGCCAATACAAATACAAAATACAATCAAGACATCCAAAAGAGATATTGTTACAAAAGAGCAACTGCAAACCGCATAATATGAAAGACTGAAGGTTGCTTTGATAGTGGATGTCATAACACCTATAGGGGTTCTTGGCGTTCAAAGGGTTAGACTCTGGCTTATCGTTTGAATAATTAAATGAATATCATTATAATTAAGCATCACATATTTTAATCAAATGTGGTTTTTGTAGAGTCAACTATGGTACAGGATGGTTATGGGTTGAGACAAACGGACTCAGCTAAATATATAAACATGGACATGTACAGATATAAAAGAGTCTGTTTTTGTTAGGAGAAAGCAGCATACACATGGCTACTTGTGATAATACAGAGGTACACTAATCTTATGTACAGTACCCACTAAGGAATGCAATCTCGAACCGAAATTGATAACTAGTGATTCCCGATCTTATCTGACAAATGTACAAGATCTCTTTAATGTCAATCGGGATTACGCGTATTAAAAAATATGCTATTTTGATCATGGCTTTCTTGGAATTGTATCGAAATTGTATTCCTTAGTACTAGTCTACTAGTTCAGTCAGGGGTATTAATATACTTACATAAGTATCACGCTTTTATGACATTGACAATAGAGTCCTGTACAGATATTTATGTCCTTATTTATGGACGTATATTAATACCCCTGACTGTACCAGCCAATAGTATAGAACCACCCAAATATAAGAAGAGTTTGATAATTCTCTAAAGCAACCATTTATTTCATCAGCGGCCCATTTCAAGTAGCCACAAGTGCAACACTTAGAGCCTCTTCACATCAATCTGTCACTACTGGTGTCGGATCAAGTAACGATATCGGAGGGCAAGTAAATGTATGGAAAACGTGATTAGACCGTTTTCACATTATCCGACACGATATCGGTGTCGGACGCCGATAGCCGATTTCCGATAGTTGACGGGCGTCCGATGGCCGCGCCAACATATCGGTGTCCGCTCCGATGCTACACACTTCATACATTTTACTTGCTCCTATATCGTATCGGCGTCCGACACCGATATCGTGTCGGATAAACACGCTCTCACACCGTCCAGTCCGATGTCAGAGCATGCTCATAAGCTCATAACAAAGTGTCATTGTCGGATCCGTCACCGACAGTTGGGCATTTTTAAAAATTCGTGTACCCAATTAGCGTGAGTTGTTAAATAAAAATTAACTCGGTGTCAGTTTTGTGACGACAATTAAGTATACAGGTTGTATAAAAAAATACTTTCACTTTTCAATTTATAAATTTTATGCATATACACGTTATTTAAATGTGAAACATGTTCAATTTCATATAATTTGTATGCTTAATTTTCGTCCCAAAACTGACACTGAGTTAATTTTTATTTAACAACAAGCCTCTGCCCGCGACTCCGTCCGCGTGGAACTCGTTTATATCGCAGCTCTATACAAACTTTAACCCCCCATTTCATCCCCTTAGGGGGTGATTTCCAGGATGACAACTATCCTAAAACCCGGGATTCAAACTATCTCTATACCAAATTTCATCGCAATCGGTTCAGCGGTTTAAGCGTGAAGAGGTAACAGACAGACAGACAGACAGACAGACACACTTTCCCATTTATAATATTAGTATTTTATTTAACAACTCACGCTATACCCAATTAGAACGAATTTATAAAAATGCCCAGTTACGGATTCGTGTGAACAGGCTCTGAGGCGCTTTACCGTAATGACTGGCCTGTGTTGCCTGATTAGACAAGTAAAATGGTAACTTGAAGCTGCTGCCACTGATATTGCCATTGATTCTACAAGGAGTCTAGAAACTTCGATCAAACTGGAAAATTGAAAAATTATTCGCCACAATCGGGATTTGAACCCGCAACCTCTGGAATCCGTCCATAGAGAGAGGATCCGTCGGTAGAGGTTGTGGGTTCAAATCCCGCTCGTGGCGAATAATTTTTCAATTTTCCACTTTGATCGAAATTTGGAATTTCGTTAGCGGACGTTTCTGCTTAATAAACATTTACTGTTGAGTCTAAAACATTTAACTACCTGTGCCCCGTTACACGAAGCTACAAGTTACATATTTTACAAGTTGTAACTGGCAACACTGCGCTCGACAGTGGTGCTGGTTTACGACTTGTACAATACGGATGTAAACTCAAAATGTATTATTACTCCAAAAGAAAGAAGGCAAAAAAATATGCCTAGTGACGGAAATCCCATTTAGATATAAAATAAATAAATAAATATTAGCGGACAATCTTACACAAATCGACCTAGTCCCAAACTACGCAAAGCTTGTACTATGGGTACTAGACGACGATAAACATACTTAATAAATAAATACTTAAATACATAGAAAACATCAATGACTCAGGAACAAATATTCGTGCTCATCACACAAATAAATGCCCTTACCGGGATCCGAACCCAGGACCTCTTGCCTGCCTATGAACAGGGTCACTACCAACTAGGCTAAAGCGGTCGTCATATCTCCAAGAATTACAAAGCTACAACCGTTTTAATATTGCTAGAGTGAGAAAACACTCGCAGATCGTGACGTCACGATCTGCGAGCATCATAGTAAATGACAATTGTTTCCTTCGTTCGAAAAAGGACAGAATATACCCCCTCTTAAAACTTTGGACACTAACTTTGTGATTATTGAATCCCCACAATAATTTTATCTATTTTCGGGAAAATTCAACGTTATTGGTTATTTTATTTGGTGTATATGTCACATATACACCTATTATCACCTGTAGCTTCGTGGAATGGGGCACTGAGAGTATGAAAATATTTCAGGAAGTTTTAAGTACAAGTTGGAACCGCAGACAGCAGCAGCAGACGACGTGTCGCAGCGACAACCGGTTTCTATGTATTTCTATGACGGTGACGCCCGGATACATGTAGCTATCTACAAAAGGTATTACATAGAAACCAGTAGTGTCGCTGCGACACGTCGTCCGCTGCTGCTATCTGCAGTCGGGACTAACTTGTACCTTTAACATTATTTCCCGTTCTTTAGAAACAAAATAGACCTCAACTATACACAGATGGTTAGTGAGGATTGTGACTTTAGTGCGGAATTGATTGATAATGTTACAGATCGTCGTTATCGTCAAACTTAAATAAAAATAAGGGTTAAATTTGAACTAAGAGGTTTTTTCTTCATTCGAATTTAAGCCATGTCACTGAGTGCCAGTGCCATATAGTAGTACCATCGAAAACACAGCTAACTGACTATCCGTGCACTTTATGTTCATTGTCATAAGGTTCTACATAAATACAGAATGGTCAGTTAACTGTGTTGGCGTTTGTACAGCGTTGAGCACTCGGACTTTTACTTTACTCACTAGATGCTAAAATTGTTGTACAATCTTCTAAAACTGACAGCCCTAACAAATGTTCATTCCAATTGCAGATAAAGATGCCACGTCCTGGCAGCCTCAAGGACCCAGACATAGCGGAGCTGTTCAGCAAGCATGACCCGGAGAAGATCTTCGAGGACCTCCGCGAGATCGGCCATGGGTCCTTCGGGGCGGTGTACTATGCTCGCTGCAATCTCACCAAGGAGATTGTGGCCATCAAGAAGATGTCATACTTGGGGAAGCAGAGCGAGGAGAAATGGCAGGACATCTTGAAAGAGATAAAGTGAGTTTTGTTTATGTACAATACTCTTAACGTAATGAAATGGGTCGCTCACGTCTTTAAGGTCGAATATCGCTACACATCATTATATGTGGATATAAACGGGTCATTGTCAGTCCGTAAAACAAAAATCTTCTTTTCAGTGGGCAATAGTTAAGGGCTTATGTTTATATATAATATGTTTTTATCGCATAGAATTATAGAAGAGGCGACGCCGTTTATGCGGATTCAGAGTTCAACCAAAAATTAGGCTTTAAAGCCCTTAACTTTGGCAATGTCCACCGAAAAGACGCGCACCTAAATCTGACAATGACCCAAACTGGTGGTTCTGTGAGATGTAGAACGCACGAGCCTGAATTTGATATATATTTTTTTTATATCGAAATAGTGACTGGACATTAAAACGGTATAATTAACGAACCTGCTCCCAAAATTTCACAAGAATCGGTTAAGTAATGCGACCTGCAGAGGAGAACATACGCACAGACACCGGACACACGAACGATTATCGGGCCAATCTGAAGCATAGACCTTCGTTCGCTTCGCTCGCTCGTTCGATAAATATTACGGGACAATCTTACACAACTCGAACTAGCCCCATAGTAAGCCCAATAGGGCTTGTGTTATGGTTATTAGACGACGATTATATTACATAGATTTAAACAAATATTCATGCTCATCACACGAATATTTGCCCTTACCGGGATTCGAACCCAGGACCTTCAGCTTCGTAGGCAGCGTCACTACATATTAAACTATCAGCCTATCGTTATGAAAACTGTTTTAAATTATAATAATTCAGAACTTATCCGAATTAACTCTATCAATTTTTCGTTCCGGTAAGGCAATGACATATTTGGTGAATTAATAGGCTTCATCAAAACTTTTCCGTCAATTAGCCGATATAGTACTCCTTTAATGGTAAACGGTTTCGGCCCCCGTTTTAGTCTCATTTCTCGTTTACAAATCAGAAAGTGTTCTGGAAAGCCGTTTACCCTCGTAAAGGTGTAATTCCGCGCGCGGCTGCGATCGGCCGCGATGCACGGAATTACACCTTTATACGAGTTGGGCTCATTCCACCTAAATTTCATATTACCTTTTTATCAATAGTCCGAGATCTCAAAAGGCCTTAGTGTCAAAATACCTAAACTACAGAACACCTAACTTTTTTTTTTCATAATACCTTATTTGCAATATGGCTAGATTTTACAATATCTATGTTTCATAATGGGCAAACTTCACAATACCATAGTCCCAAAACATACTATGTTCAAAACAACCAAGTACCAGAATACCTAAATTTCAAAAAGACTAGTTAACCAGCATGTATACTTGCTACTTTAAGCTCCATAGACTGCAAATATTTAGGCATTTTGAAACTACGACATTTTGATGTGCTGGAGTTTTCAGCTTAGGGTATTTTAAAAATTTGTCGTATCTGCGATTTGGTATTTGAAACAAATGTATATTTTAATATTTAGGTATTATGGTCATGAGACGTTTTAGTTCAAAGTTATTATGAATTTTGTTCATTTTAGCAATTAAGACAATTCGATATTTAGGTATTATGAACCGACGGAAATTTGAACTTTAGTGTAATTACACTAAAGTTCAAATTTCCGTCGGTTCATACACTAATTAGTGTATTAGACGTTATGGAAATTAGGTGGAATGAGCCCAACTCCTTTATACAACGAAATGTAGACCCATGTTGGTTTTATTCATTCTTCTACGCGATCTTATTGATACGGTAATCAAAATAGCTACTGATAGGGCTCGAATCAAATTGGCAGAAGTGATTCACATTCTTAATCTACTTGAATCTAATAGTCATGTCACGCTACAAAGTCAAGATAAAGCTTTCCGGTCATTTTTATCACATGGTGTCGAAAAGAGACGAATTGTATTCATCATGAGGCAAACGCGAACAACCTTACTATAATGTTGCATATGTGTTTTATCCCTGATGCTAGGCAGGAGCAGTATCAGTATTGACAAAAGGACGAAAAAATGACTGAACTTTTCACTGGATAGAAAGTCATGAGAACCTTAAGGTACAAGTTGGAACCCGACCGCAGCCAACAGCAACAGACGACGTGTCGGCAGCTACGAAAGGTATTTCAGAGAAATACATAGAAAGCAGTCGCCACGACACGTCCCGCACGCTGTCTGCGGTCGGATGTCAACTTGTACCTTAATGCACAATCCTCTAAATCTGTAGCTGATAAGTAGAGATCGGAAAAATTTGCGACATTGTTTGCAATTATGTGGACATGACTCCAAAATTAATCAAAATGTTAATTAATTATTCATTGAAAGATAATTTGAATTATTGGAGATAATAGTTTATTTATAAAGTGCTTATAAGCACGTATACTATAATAACTTAAAAAAAAATGACGTTACGACGACGATGAATTACATAAATAATTATTAGCGAAAGGTTCGTATTTAAAATGGGTATCGTTTCCGTAAATATTTATATATAATAAATAAATAACGATTTTAAACTGACACGATTACTTACACTAGAAAAAAATTTGAAAAAAATACTGATATATTTTTTTAATAAACCTATACTTTAACAAACTTTTGTATTTATTGACTAGGAATCAAATTATATGTCAAGTAAAAAATTAATTAACTGAATAACATTTTGATTGATTTTGGAGTCATGTCCACATAATTGCAAACAATGTCGCAAATTTTTCCGATCTCTGCTGATAAGAGAGCTATACTGACAAGAGTCTAACTCTTACATTTAAGATGATGATATCTTTTATCGCACCAGGGGGGCTAGCACAACTGACGCCGCGCCAGAAAGATCTACCCTCCTTTTTCTAATTTGCACGGTGCGAGTGAGACAGGAGACGCTCAATCGCGCGCGAAGCGACTGAGCAGCAAGTTGTGCTAGACGTACAGATAAAGTTTCTGTCAGTTTTTGATTACGACAATGCGAGAGTGACAGATGTTTGACACACATCGATGTACGACATATTTCTATATTTTCTATAGGTATATCGTCTATAACATTGACGCGCTGCGCTGCTCTGGTGCACCGCGCTCCAAGCATTGTTATTTTTAGGGTTCCGTAGCCAAATGGCAAAAAACGGAACCCTTATAGATTCGTCATGTCTGTCTGTCTGTCTGTCCGTCCGTATGTCACAGGCATTTTACTCGAAAACTATAAGGTGTATTTGACTAAAATTTTGAGGATAGGTGTATTTTGTTAACCGCTACATAGTTTTGTAATTCAATTACTAAAAAAAAAAATTTTTAGGGGTGCACTCCATACATAAAACTGAAAGTCAAAATTTTCTTTTTCATTGCAAGCCCACGTGTTGCACATCAATCGATAGGCCTTTCAAAATAAATATAAGGTTTCTCAGCAATTTTTTTTTTTTTTTTTTAGTCGGAGATAATCGCCTCGAAAGTCACTAAAATTGTGTGTGTCCCCTCTAATTTTTGAACCGTGTATTTTAAAAATATGAAAAAATATCATGCTCATAGGGCTTATTAAATTCTTTCAGCGAAAATTGTTTCGAACAAGATCGGTTCACAGGGTTTTGAGATATTTGAGGCCTTCCCTAAAGAAAAGGACGTAAGTGCCATAAGATTTCAGTAACGATACGATCTTTTTAATAGGCACGGAACCCTCGTTGTGCGTAGTCCGACACGCACTTGGCCGCTTTTTTTTACACTATGTACGCAAAGGGACGTGCCAGGGGACTGAAGAATTGTTTTTGCGTGTGCATGCTTGCTCAACCTCAAGTAGACCCAATGTAGACGCCTTCACAAGAGGATTCAAACCTTTCATAAGACAGACAAGGTAGCATTTCTTTTGTGTCCTTGATTATTCGAACAAATTAAACCAATCCGATTTTCTATGCAACTAGATTCAAATTATTGTTGGGCCTGACGAGGTTAACCCTTTTTCCAGGCCGGCAGGTGCAAAATGACAATCGAATGTCTTATTTATTGACATTAAGATACATGTTTCTAAGGTTGTATGTGGTCGATATAACGCCTCTGCATGGAAAAGGGTTAAATTGAAGCGCTCATAGCTCAGCGGCGCCTGGGAGTCGGAAACGATAACGCAGATTAAGCAAAGATGGCAACGGTCAGTCTTGGGATGGGTGAACGCCTGATGTTTGAGTGGTTAATATAAATGAGCGCTTCCGTGCTTTGGAAGGTACGTTAAGCAGTTGATCCCGGCTGCTGTCTATGACAGTAGTTGTTAAGCCGAGTTAGAGGCCTTCGGGCGGCTTATGAACTTCTAACAGTCGAGTTGCCCACTCACTTGACAAAGGGGGGACAACTGTCCCCGCGTCCGCAGGAGCTATCTACCACAACCCTGCACGTGTCCCCTGGGTGGTACTAAAGAGTGATAAACTTTAAAGGCCAAAATAATGTATGCCATACGATTAAATAAATAAAAATGAATACGTAGTTTTTTTATGTTTTGCAAGTGCGTTTAAAATAGTTATACTGATCTTTCCTAATCCGATCAGGGTATCCTAGTTCAGGCCCTTGTAAAATGTATCCCTTAATACAATATTTTAGTATTAAGACATAATTCTGTAAAATACGTTTTTAATAATAAATGAATTATGAATTTGCAGGTTCTTGAAACAATTGGAACACCCCAACACCATAGAATACAAAGGGTGCTACAAGCGCGAGCACACGGCGTGGTTGGTCATGGAATACTGTGTCGGCTCGGCCTCTGATATTATTGAAGTAAGTGATTGTCTAAAAACTAGCTCTGGGCTGACCCACCGCCGGTGAGTAAACGAGTTGCAATCGACTGTTTCCTCAAGAAACGTACAAATAGATGTAGAATTGTAATTAAACGAGATAGGTACATAGGTGATCACTGTTCAAACTGCCAGCGAGAACTCTCGCTCCACTTGTTTGTCGCAGCGACGAGAGCTATCATCGCTCAGCGATGCTCGCTTGGTGGTCAAAGCAATCTCCGAGAGTCTCAGAACACTCGTCACGAGCGCAGGTTTCCGCAGGAATGTCCTCCATGTAAATTTAGCTCCTACAAGCTCCACGGTACTGCTTGGCCACGGTTGGGTCTGGGCGCAACCCAGATGCGACATGGGACTTTTCTATAATTAACTTTCACAAAACCGTAGAAGCACTGCGTACTGGAACCTAATTACCCCCCATACGCGTAAAACACGTGTTCTTTGGTGGTAATAATAGAGTTGATATTAAAAATAGGGCCCCGGTGTATCTAATTCTATTCATCCATCAACCATTTTAAATAGCGCTAGCATCTACCCCCGGGCAATACTTATTGGGGGCAATACTTATTGGAGGCAATAATTAAATGGGGGGAAAATCTGAGATAACAGGGTTGTCAGCAACTCATACTAAATCTGGCACATGTGAATCTGATGGTATGTTACATAAGTCATGAGACTCATGAGTGAAAGAGGGGTCAAGTTTTCTGTACCAAGCTACTGTGATAGACAGACGGGCAGCGTAGACGACTCAAACGGCGCCGCGTCCGGCACGCCGTGTCAAATCCGTCCCAATACGTCACACAGACGGACAAACAGACAAAGTTACACATAAATCTACATTATCAGGCGTGACGTCACATACGTTTCATGTTTGACTATATAATTCACACTCATTCATAAATAGTGCGGAGATTCCAGTTAAAAACATTGTTGTCGTTTTTTACATGACGCACGAGTCTTCCAGCAATTACTTTAACTGTATCAATCATCCGAGAGATACTAAAGCGAATAAAATTGCATATCCCAAAAGGATGACCTCATGATTTCCGAGAAATTGATAATATATTATAATTTACATTTTAGTCATGAGTGAGCTTGGTGTGGTAGTCGGTTACGTAGAAATTTGTTATCGCTCTAGGCGCGATTATGTTTGTTATCGACTATCAAATGTTGCGGTTTCCGTATGTTTGGAATGATATGCGTGTTTATTTTATCGGTGAACTTTGTAGCTCAATTCACCATGTTTTAATGACACTGTAGCATATTGATTCTGTAACTTTTGCGCCATTATATCACAATATTTGCCTTAATGCAAAGTTTAAAGTAATGATAAACAAGTTTCTGTCAAAATGATTTTTTTTATTGCCGACTGTACTTTTATGTATACCATCATCAACTACTCATTGGGACGATTCTAACGAGCCCAAACTCAACGGGGTTACGTCGGTTAAGTACTGAATTCCCATGGCCACCTTCTGTCTCCATCATCAGATCAGCTCAATGTTACCATAATATTGAATTGTCATCCAAACTATACTTATACCAAAAATTTCAGCTCAATCGGTCGCCGGGAAGTGGGTCAAATTTAACTTGCAAGATTTGATTACATACAGCTACAATTTCACAGAACTCTTTATAATATTAGTTTAGACTAGCGATCCAGCCCATGCTTTCCTCGAAATATAAGCTTCAATCCACGAGAATAAAGCAACTCAATGGTGAAATAGCGTCGAACATCGGTCCAGTAATTTTTGAGTTTATCGCGTACATACATGCAGCAAAGTATGCTTTATATTCTTTATAACATGTATAGATTTGCGTTTGTAGCCGTGCCCATGATCTTATTAGTCTACACGCATATTATAAAGAGGAAAGAGTTGAATGTTTGTTTGTTTGTACAGGCTCCGAAACTATTGGACCGATTTGAAAAAATATTTTACCATTAGAAGCCGACATTATCCCTGATGAACATAGGCCACTTTTTACCGCGGGAAAATGCTTCATTCCTACGGGAAAACGGGTAATCCGTGCGAAGCCGGGGCCGGGCAGCTAGTAAATAAGAAATTAGTTATGACCGTTATTATAATGCTGTCTATTCTACCAATAAGAGCCACATGAGTTTTATGATGATGATCATGTATTATTATAATTTATAATAAATGCACATATGATGAATATAATACTTGGCAGTAAAGAAGATGTACAATATTACTAAGAATACGGTACTCAGGTGCTCTTGAAGTAAACTTAAAACTATATTAAGTTAATTAACAAGTGAAATTAAAAGAATTTTCAAGAAACCTAACTGCTTTTTAGGGTTCCGTAGCCAAATGGCCAAAAAACGGAACCCTTATAGATTCGTCATGTCTGTCTGTCTGTCCGTCTGTCTGTCTGTCTGTCCGTCCGTATGTCAAAGGCAATTTTACTCGAAAACTATATGGTGTATTTGTATAAAATTTTCAGGATAGGTGTAACTAAATTACTAAAAAAAAAAAATATTAATTTAGTTACAAATTCATTGCAAGCCCACGTGTGGCACATCAATCGATAGGCTTTTCAAAATAAATATAAGGTTTTTTAGCATTTTTTTTGATTAAGTGAATAGAGTCGGAGATAATCTCCTCAAAAGTCACTAAAATTGTGTCCCCCCCCCCCCCCTCTAGTTTTTGAACCATGTATTTAAAAAAAATGAAAAAAAATCATAAAATCATGCTCATAGGTCTTATTAAATTCTCTCAGCGAAAATTGTTTTGAACAAGATCGGTTCAAAGGTTTTTGAGATATTTCTAAAAAACTGCCTTCTTTAAAGAAAAGGACGTACGTGCCATAAGATTTCAGTAACGATACGACCTTTTTAATAGGCACGGAACCCTCGTTGTGCGTGGTCCGACACGCACTTGGCCGCTTTTTTTTACAAATATTATAACCATCTCACGCCTACGATTACGAGATCAATCCAACGACACCTCAAGTGTGAAAATCCATCAAGTTGTTTGGACCTAAACCTTTGAAATTAGAATTCCCACATCCTTACACATGTAACACAGTCGGGTAAAAATTGATTTTATTTCCCGTTTCACGCCAAAGGAGATGGCTAAATTACTGCCCTAAGCATGTATATGAACTTCTTACTAACTCGCATCATTGAAAAATTCGTTCATGAATTATTACTGGTTTATTATTCTCCTAGAACTTTCATGAAATAATGAAATAATTAAAAGTTGTTGTTTTGGTTTGTCATGTTTCGCATCGCATGGTGCCGGTTAATGTACAGCCATGATAATCCACGGCCAATTTAATGTACAGCCCAATAATCCGCGTCCATTGTGTACATAGATTACTAAAGGAGACGATCCACGGTCCGATATCGGCAGAACTGCAGAAAAATCTATTATGGAGTGACCTTGATTTGGTTGGAAGCCGTGCTTCCAACACGTATCCACACGGGCCAAATCACGCGTCGGCCGGCATGCAGTCCTGCCGATATCGGACCGTGGAGCGTCTCCTATAATGATTACATTGTACCTCTGTGAAATATACACCTACGCACTATCGCACGAGGAACCATAACATAAATGTTTACGTACGTACGTTACGTTTACGCAGTAGCACAAGCGAAGGAAACGGGAATTTGTTATAATTAAGTGTTTTAACATGGACTTTTAACATTAATTCGTTTAAGGAAAAATCTACGATCTCGTTCCTGTTAATTCTCAAGCCTTTTTAGGCCATATACTAAAATATTGGCGCCACCGTCTATGCACAAGTGGCGCATTAGTATGAGAATATTTAGTTCCAACAAACGCCACAGTGCAGTTATAAAATGAGCTATTGGAGCTTCCCTATATATATACTATACGTCTCTTTCTTATTAGAACACTTAGAACAAGAGATATAGTGCGAGAAAAATCGAGAGTATGTCGCGGCCGTGGCATGATAGACGTGTAGCATGGCTATCATGCGACGGCGCTCGAGCTCTCTCGATTTTTCTCGCACTATCCGTCTCTTTCTTATTAGAACATAAGAAAGAGACGGATAGTGCGAGAAAAATCGAGAGTATGTCGCGGCCGTCGCATGATAGACGTGCTGGTGTGTTTTACTCAAAATGCTGTTGGAATTCCATCAAGTGCCGACAATCTCAGTATACGTAATAGAAGCGCCTAGCCCGAAATTCATAGCAAAACATTTTTCTGTTACCTTGTTGAAGTCTGTATACGTAGGAGTTTCTACGATTTATTTTCAGGATTGTAACGATATGAAAAGTTCCTGAAACTTTTTTCATACTGAATACTAATATTCAGCTATTCAGCATTATATATTACTATGCACAATGTTTATACATTGCTAGGGCAGTGTCCCATACTTCAGTTTAGCCATCTCCTTTAACTATATATTGACGCTGCTTCGAACGCGTTTATGTTCACGGTTATTCAAGTTCCTTGAGCATGACGCTGCAGTGTTGCCAGATATACCAACATGTTCACTTTTCCACCAGGTCCACAAGCGGCCTCTTCGCGAGGAGGAGATCGCGGCAATATGCGAGGGCGTAGTCTGCGGTCTGTCCTATCTGCACAGCCTAGGTCGCATCCACCGCGACATTAAAGCCGGCAATATTCTGCTCACGGAGAACGGGACTGTGAAACTGGCTGATTTTGGCAGCGCCAGCATCAAGTGCCCGGCGAATAGCTTCGTGGGGACGCCGTATTGGATGGCTCCGGAGGTTATATTGGCGATGGATGAAGGGCAGTATGATGGCAAGGTGAGGATGCTCCATTCACCTTCAGTGTGTTCTTATCGTACAGTTGACCTCAATTATGTACACATGTTTCACTTTAAGAGTCCGCAGTAAGCTCGATTCTCCATACAAACGTAGTTGCTGTCACATTTTAAAACTACGTGTTGGATTGTAACGAAACTTTGCATGTACAATGAAATGAGGTATATCCAGGTCTGTAATTAGTTTATGTAGCTTCAGATACCATAGTAAAAAAAATACATCGAATTTAAGTTTTTCATACAAAACTTGTTTTTGCTGTATTTCGTTTGTTTTATAAACTGGAACCATGTAAACTAATTAGCTAATTACAGACATAGATAGAACCTCATGTCATTGTATATGCAAAGTTTCGTCACAATCCAAAACGTAGTTTTAAAATGAGAGCGTAACTACGTTTGTATGGGAGGGTGAAATTCGCGACACAGTATCGATACAGCTCGGCTATCACATGACGCGCCGCGAGGTGTGTCGCGGCGATATAGACTATCCGTCTCTTTCTAAGCGTTCTTATTTCATATTCATATTCATTTATTAGTTGCAATCATGGTATTACAGGTGTTCTTAAAATAAGGCGAGTACAATCATGGACCCTACTAGGGCGTAGCAACATTTGTAAATCTACTTACTTCTAAAGCACTCTTATAAAATAAATCTATAAACAACCCTTCCTCTCCCGTGACCTTCAAAGGTCAAAGGTGTTCGAGTCCCGGACGTTTCCATGTTGTTGTTTAAATTAGAATTTTAATATATAAAATAATTGAGTTTAAAGTATTTTGAAAAAAGTGACCCATATATGGGTCAGCGGGAGTCCAGGAGTTCCTGTGACCCATATATGGGTCAGCGGGAGAGGACCAGTTAATCTAACAACAAATAGAATAATAGATAATTAAAATTAAAATAAAAAATCATTTACAGTATTAAAATAATTAAAATCAATTATTGAAATCAAGTAAGTATTGTCTATGTAAATAGTTATATTATTATATCACTAACATTTATAGTGCTCCATTTTTATTAAATTCATATATATTTTTTTAATTCTAATTATCCATAAATTGTTTTAGATTGTATTGGGCATTCAGTTATAAGGTAACTCTTAAGCTTATTTACAAAATCATTATATTTGGTTTCATTTTGTATATACTGAGGGATGTGGTTATATATTCGAATGGACATTGAGTAAGGGCCTTTACTGAACATTTGGAGGTTAGCTGGAATTGCTTGCACAGGTTTATTTATTAGAAAGAGACGGATTGTCTATCTCGCCGCGACACAGCTCGCGGACCGACCTTTGATAGCCATGCTGTTGATTCTGGCTAGTGTAAATGTAGCGCCTTGTGTAACCAGTCATAAAGCCTGCTGTACACACTGGGCCAACGTTGGCGCGTGAGCAGAAGGCAGCTATGCGTTAGAGGAGGGCTATAACTCGATCTCTTTCGTTTACATAGCGGCCTCCTGCTCACGCGCCAACGTTGGCCCAATGTGTACAGCCGGCATAAGACTTGCGCCCACTTCCCCACAAATTGATAATGTATAACCACCTATCGACATCTATATATATTTTTAATATAAGGTAATGGCGAATGTGCGTGGTATTCCCCATACTTAATATGATTACTTTATAAACATATGCCATTTTCCTGACATTGAAGGCTATATTCGATGGATGGGGTAATTCCCAGTTGACCTTTAGTTGTCGATCGCTAATAGACTTATGTTATGATACATCAGTTAATTATACTGTTCTATGGGAATACTTTTGGGAACGAATTGTCATAATTTCACACTGGATGTAAGTTCCTATTGGGTCAGATTGTATTCAAAATGAGCCTCTAGATATGTAGTGCACTCACCAGCATTAACTTTTTTTGTCTGTATTTTTACCTGTGTCTTGTGTACAATAAAGTATTTACATACATACATACATAACCTTTTCACCGCTAAAGACCGCTATTCACGTCATCGGACAACCGTGCCATTCGTGCCTCTGACGGCAGAGCCATAAACATTATAAAAGAGTTCTAAAAGTGGTTTTCTTTGGTTTTTGGACGGTCGCCATTTGACGTCGGTGGCGTCCGTGGCACGGTGAGTTACTTCGTCAGCTGGCGTTGAAAAGGTTAATATCCCATAATAAAGCAGACAAAAATATCTGACACGTCAGAACGGCCCTAGAAATTAATCGTGTCATTTTTTTATGCGCGCTATGTTCTGATACTGGTGACAGTAATACGGTGAAAACTGGCACCCAGACCTATGACCAATCTAAAGAATGCAAATTAGCTGCCAATTGTCATCAATTCTTTACTTTGAATTTTCTGACCACATTACTTGATTGCAAATCATATTGCCATTTCGTGGCAATGTTGTTCTCTCTTTTGTATTTGTGATTTATGTGTATGTATGTGTTGTTGTCACGAATAAATTATATTCTATTCTATTCTGTAGTACATGATTCCTTTTTGTTCCAGGTGGATGTCTGGTCTTTGGGTATTACGTGTATCGAGTTAGCAGAGCGCAAGCCCCCATACTTCAACATGAACGCCATGTCCGCCCTTTACCACATTGCGCAGAACGACTCGCCAACCTTACAGGTACGTGCATTGTGGTTTATAATTGGATATTATAATTAAAACAAATAAATATTAGGGGACAATCTTACACAAATCGACCTAGTCCCATAGTAAGCTGTGTTATGGGTAGACCCCGCTATCGGCGGTGCAAAATGGTAGCTGTCAATTTCGAGCCATCCTTAGGGATGGGTAAAAAAATATTTTGAAATATGCTACATGTCGATAATTATAGCTATATGTCGATAATTTTTCTTTACCATAATGATAGTCGATGACTTTAATTAAACGTGTTCATTTTATAAAATATGACTAGACAATTACAAAAAGAACATTTATTAAACATTTTTACATTTAATAAATAAAAATCTTCAATCTTTCATCACTACTAAGATATTATCGTTTTCATGGCACAAACCATTCATAAATGAATTAAAAACAAAATGTAAATCTCTCTTTTATTTCCACCAAAGGGGATACCGTAGTCTTAATGAATGATCAGGTTTTTTTAGATTCTCTGCAGTAATCTAGTGCAGTCACAATAAATATATACAACAATTAACTTAATATAATATCTTAGCCCTATTTATTTTTACAAATATATGTCTCGGAATATATAACTATTTTTTTTTAGTTAATGGGCGTTAGACTCCTTCTTCTGTAGCTGAAAATCCATTTTAAGAAGGAAAATGACTTTTCTACTTCGACAGAAGTAATGGGCAAAAATTTACATTTGGCGTAATTTTGTACTGTATTCTTATTTACATCATCTGTAATTTCGACACTTTTGCCATCCAACAAACTTTGTAAAATTTGTATAGTTTGAACCCAGGATTTTTATGTAACACATTCCGCATTTTTAAATAAATAAGTTTTCCTGTTTGATGCAAACGTAATAATGAAAGTTTTTTTGGAACCTCAATATGAGTAGGACATACGTTGTTGATTTTCTCTTGATGGGATTTCGACTCCACATGCTTTTTAATATTCCAACATCTGGATATAATGTGTACACTGCAAATTGTACAGTAATTTTTTTCTTCAGTTATTTGGAGTTCAGGGTGTTCTGCAAGAAGTGCCTCCATTTTCTATTATACAAAATATGTTATACGAATGAAATATGCTTGTAAACACAGCTAAATAATCGAAGATATTGATGTAAGATGACATTGACTACCTATTGACGTAAATAATTTGTTATCAGTATAAGTGGCCAGTATTAACCTCTATTGAAAAGGTTTATCTCAAGAGCGTTCATACACTGCCCTGCAACTCGAAACATGAGAAAAGTAAAATAGCAACCATAGCGTTTTTGTTGCACTAATAACGGTTTATATTTTACAGTACATATGGTGCTACTTTCCCGCACTAGTGCGGATAAGAGCACTTTTCGTGCATATGTCGAAACTTTAAATAGCCATATGTACAGTAAAACGTTGTACGATACACGTGCGAATAGGTAATTCGCAACTCGTGTCGATTTAAAACACTCCCTTCGGTCGTGTTTTAATTTATCTCCACACGTTGCGAATTTCCTATTTTCGGCACTTGTATCGTAAATAACTATTTAATGTCAATGATTATCATGGATGCCAAAAAAAACATGTTAAATTATAGTCAAATAAATGGTAATAACGATAAAAAACGTATACATACTAATAATATATACTAATTATACAGAAAAATCAAGTATCGATATCGACAGAATAAATATTTTTACCTATCCCTAAGAACTTGACAGCTACCATTTTGCACCTCCGATAGCGGGGTCTAGTTATGGGTACTAGACGAAGATATATTTAATAGATATAAATACTTAAATACATAGAAAACATCCATGACTCAGAAACAAATATTCATGCTCATCACACAAATATTTGCCCTTACCGGGATTCGAACGCAGGACCTCCAGCTTCGTAGGCAGATACCCACTATACCCCCGAGAGAGATTATACCTAAAAAGTTTAAGAGGGGCGTAGACCGTAAATAAAATAATCAATAATGTGATATTTTCTCGAAAAAGAATAAAAAATGTAGTCAAATGGAGAAAAAATCAACGCAAAAGGTTAAATAATCACGAAGTTATAATGATTTTTTATTTTTGGTAGAAAAAAATGATTTTGTTTAAAGGTGCGTTCAAGAACGTAAGCTTTTTTTTTTATCTGTGAGCTGTCTAATGCTTTGTAGACATTTGGCAACACTATGCATTTACGGGTTAAGAAGGGGTATGTTCTGTCCCTTTTTCGCAAAACGCAACTTCATATGAAACGATGACGCTGGAAGAATGTGACGTCACAGAAGACGGCAACGTGCCGCGCCGCATCGTGGTCGGCGCCGCCGTCGAGGCGGCCCCCCGGCAGCATCCTGTAATGTGACGTCACACACCGTTTGCGTTTTCTCTCTCTAACAAGCAATATTAAAACGGTTGTAGCTTCGTAATTCTTTCAGATATCTGATTGGGATTTTGGTCACTAGGCATATTTTTTTGCCTTCTTTCTTTTGGAGTAATAATTAATTTTCGAGTCTACACCCGTATTGCGTCAAATTCGTCCCGCCATCTCCGCCGAGAAAACTGCCTCAATGGAACCAACATTTCGGTCCGTGCAGAAATGTTTTCTGGCGGCGCCTTAAAAAAAATATGGCGCTGCCATAGACAGCTGACAAATTCGGCGGCGAAATCCAGTCCGTCCGCCTGTCTGAAGTAGGCGCAGTAGAATTTGGCGGCGGAAGCACCCTGTATGTGGCGAGCCTTAAAAAATGGGCCACTTTAGGTGCCGCCACATGTACGAAATCGGACTGACTGCATGCTGTCCGCCGCGTGATTTCGCCTGTGTGGATAGGTGCTGGAAGTATGACGTCCTGCCAAATTCCATCCCTATTTCAACCTTCTTCGTACCGCTCGTGCCGTCCGCCGCGCTCGGACGTCTGGCGTCAGCTTAAGGCGAGTCCGCTGCAGCAATTTGTTCGATGTTTTTAAATATCACACATGTTACCCGTCACGTTTCGACAAGCAAATATTTCTGAGCCGAGTCCGCTATCAAGTCGTGTTCAGATATTTTGATCACTTTATCTGTACAAGTATTTTCGATCTCTTTCTCGACACAATTAAATCGACGTCACATTTGGGAACGCAGTCTAGGACATTTAACCAGATACATTAGACATACGAATATGTCCACAGACGAGTAGTGTTCAGGAATATGTGAATAATAACTAGTTAAGGCCTGAATTACACTGCCGATGCCGCGGCCAGCGGTGGCGGTCAATAGTAATTTTGACAGCTTAAGTTCATTATTGACCGCCTCGGCCAGGCTGCACCAGTCTGTAACAGGCTTAAAGCAATAACGCGTAGTTGCAGTGTCTAAGAGGCAACCGGATGGCTCGCGGTATTAAAGCTCCCGAAGTGTTGTGGAACCGTCCTGTGACACTGGGGCGGCAAAAGGAGGCTATCATCATATCAGCCGAAAGACGTCCACTGCTGGACATAGGCCTCCCCCAAAGAGTGCCAAAGTGACCGGTCCTGCGCCACCCGCATCCAGCGAAAAGAAAAAGGAGGCTAGGATGGAAGAAAAAATATCGCGAGGAAGACGATTAAAAAAGCATTTCATTATATCAACAGCGTACACACTTTGTGTCAGATGTGAAGGTGGTCACTTTTTGCTGCTAGCTAGAGTATAAAGCCGTTAAACACTTTGCAATAGCATATTCTGCAAATGAATTTGTAATTTTGTCCACGCGTCCTTCACCGTTTTGCTATTGAGCTTTGAAAAATATTTGGCAACGGCAAAAACAAATTGGTATTTTGTTCGCCGCCGCCGTCCGCTGTTCTTGCAAATTCGAATAGTTCGAATTTAGACGTTATTCCTAAAGAGATAAAGCTTTGAAAATTATTTGGCAATGGCAAAAACAAATTGGTATTGTGTTTGCCGCCGCCCGTCGGCGCGCCGACGGGCGAGCTGGCGGCCCGCCGCACCCAACGCCCCCGCGGCCCGTCCGCCTAAATAATTGATAATTGTTTATAAATTTGCGTCAAATTCATTTTTAGGGTGACACCGAAAGATGTCACGTGACCTCATCGAAAAACTGTTACAATGTTATTGAGTTTTCACTTCTGCGGCACTCCCGGAGTGCAACCCGGTCTTTTTTTTCTTTATACATTTCCCCCAGTCCAAGTTGACTCATCTCGGGTTGCGGGTTGGGGGGGAGCGGTTCTGCAACACTTCGCGAGCTCAAATACCGCGAGCCATCCGGTTGACTCTTGGATACAACTACGCGTCATTGCTCTAAATAAACTTTATCCTTTTTGGATAAACGAGAATTAATCATCAACTATATCCATTCATATTAGCCTTATTTAGATGTATCATGCCAATAATTTCTGTATTATTTATTGTAAGGAAATACGGAACCACATACATTTGAATCAGATCCAGCCATATATGCGTATATGGTTAAATGTATCATGCCTAGGGAACTAGATGACAGTTCCTGCAAGAAAGCATATCTAACGATTTAGTGAATAGTGTCATTTCCATTTATTTGGTTTTTTTGAAGTGAAAACTTCTTTAGCGGCGCTGAGCACTTTTTGGGATGGGGAAAAATTGCTAAATACGCGACAGATTTTTGTGACGTCAGATGTGACGGAGGTCACTTTTTGCTGCTAGCCGATTCGACTTCATTCAAAACTGAACGCTATTCGTAAGAGTATAAAGCCGTTAAACACTTTTTGCAATAGCATATTCTGCAAATGAATTTGTAATTTTGTCCACGCGTCCTTCACCGTTTTGCTATTGAGCTTTGAAAAATATTTGGCAACGGCAAAAACAAATTGGTATTTTGTTCGCCGCCGCCGTCCGCTGTTCTTGCAAATTCGAATAGTTCGAATTTGGACATTATTCCTGAAGATATAAAGTTTTGGAAAATATTTGGCAATGGCAAAAACAAATTGGTATTTTGTTCGCCGCCGCCGTCCGCTATTCTTGGTGCCGAACATTCATTCAAAATTCATTTTTAGGGTGTTTGGCAATGGCAAAAACAAATTGGTATTTTGTTTGCCGCCGCCGTCCGCTCTTCTTGGCGCCGAACATTCATTCAAAATTCATTTATAGGGTGACACCGTAAGATGTCACGTGACCTGATCGAAAAACTGTTACAATGTTATTGAGTTTTCACTTCTGCCGGCACTCCCGGAGTGCAACCCGGTCTTTTTTATCTCCCTGTCTTGTATTCTGTAACACGGTTTCCGACATCTAGTAAAACAACGCATTATGTTTTATTTTCTTTGTATTCATATTCAGGTTTACTTATTTTGTATATGTGGCAAAAAAATACTGACTGTTGAGTTTCCTTTGGCGTTTTTTCTTGACAGTGGTCTTCTTTTTCAGAAATGGTGGTAGAATTTGACTCGTAAAAGTGCTATTGTAGCGTACTGGCAGAAAAAAATCATTAATTTCGTTTATTGTATTAAGACGAGCCGTTTATCTAATGGCCCTTTTTAAGGGTGTAGCCAGGTACAGGTAGGGCGGGTATGCGACCCGAATTATAAAAAATCGGCCACATCTAGTACACTTGTGACTTTTTTTCTTTCATCGAACTTGCCCATGCTGTCGAAGTTTTAAGTCAATCAGCCCAGCTAGCACGATACGTTTTATTTTTAAAGTTACATGTTTGTTTCAATAAAACAATTTGAACTATATTCAGTTCGTTAAAAGAAAAATATCTTTAATCGGCCAAGTACTTACCCGAATATGGCGTAACAAAAATACCTCCTAAATCTGCAAAATTAGATTTGTTTACATACTTATAACAGCACGTTCATTGAACAGGCGCCAGAATGGTCGGACACGTTTCGCTACTTCGTCGAAGCCTGCCTCCAAAAGAACCCTCAAGACCGGCCCTCGTCCCTGAAGCTACTCCAGCACCCCCACATCACGAGGATGAGGTCCCCCAACGCGCTGGTCGACCTCATACAGAGGACGAAGGCGGCGGTTCGGGACCTTGACAATTTGAACTATAGGAAGATGAAAAAGATATTGATGGTGGACGGTGATAATGAAAGTGCGATTGGTGAGTTTTTTTAATCTTTTTGAACAATTTATGGCAACATTAAAGGCCTTTGTGGTGTTAGGCCATATCTACATCACAAGACTCCGGTCCTACGACACCTTGTGTGGAGGATGAAGCCATCTCGGGAACTTGAACTATAGGAAGATGTTTTTTTTTACTCTAGTAGGTAAAATAGTATACTGGCTATAATGTAGCTAGACATTCAAAATATTTGAGTAAATAGAGAGAGAGGTTGAGGACATGAAATAAGAGAGAGAGAGCGTTTTTACCAGGTACAATTTTAGCAGGCAGATATTGGAGAAAAAGGATAGTATTTATTTATTTAATCGTATGGCATATACTCAAAATAGGCAACTATATTTCGATTTTTTTAACAGCCGATATTTGACAGCCGCCATTCCGGTACAATAAACGTCAATGATGACATATGATGACATAAATTGTACTGGCATGATAGGTGTCAAATATTGGACGTAAGGGCATTTTCACTATAGTTTCATATTAACAATGTTAGAGATTTAAGAGTGACATATGGCCAGGTCATTAATGTAGTCAGTATTAAATGTAAACATTCAGGGTGTTGAGCCATGCAGCTGTCAGGCTAAGGTGCAGCAGGTCTGCGGTTGGTCGTGGATACACTCGTATCAAGGGGCTCAAGGGGGGTCCGAGGGGCAACCTTGAACCACATGTTCCAGACATTGTACCTCTTCACCGCATTCGCACAAGGCGGAGTCCTTCCACCCCTACTTGTGGAGGAAGTTGCTGCAGCGGCCGTGGCCAGTCCTTAGCCTATTTAAGGCGCCGTAGGTTCATGGTCTTCTCTCCCTCTCACCGAGCCTAAGCGTGAGCGAGATGGAAGTGCGTGCTCGGAAGCGCGGATATCTTGTTTTTTAATTTTAATTTTTTGGCCGTTTAAATAAATAAAAATGTAATCACTGATTTCCCTCGAACATGATATTGCCGATTTTTAGAAGCAATTTTAATACTTATAGCTTTTGTGCATAATTTGTTACGAATATTTTAAGTATATTTTTGTGTATTTTAGACCTATGTTCGTGATTTTTTTCTATCGAGCGTAATTTGCTTAATCATGTTTCGAATCACTGATCTCGCTGCAAAAAAGCCTCAAGATAACTATTCGTATTTTTTTAAACCATATTATTATAAACAGACGCATTATATTGATTCAAAAACTCTGTTCGCTTAACTTCGCTGAACCTACGGTGCCTTAAGCGGCACCATTGTTTTCGAGGCCGGTTCTCTTAGTCCGAACGCGTTACAGACACTACACACAGTATCACTATAGAGAACACGCAAATCGACGTTGTTTCCTTACCTGACTGACACTGCTTGTACAAGTCTGTAATACCCTCACAAATGCCTAATATTATATTACGGTTTCGTTTTCGGCCAGCTCAAAGTGGAGGGGTGCAATTTTTCAAGTATTTTCGTTGCACCAATGGCCAAGTGTTAGATAAACTAGTATCTAACGGATTTTTATCCGCAGGTGACAGCGAAGAAACGGCCGAGGAGCGTTCAGGCGGTGACAGCTCCAAATCGAACTCTGCCACTTCAGAGCACAGCGCAGCGGGAGCCTCCAGCCAGTCCTCGTCCTCGGGCAGTCTACGCCGGAGGCCCAGGCCGGTGAGTGTACACATTAAGGGGATGTCTTGATTTGAGTCGAACACGCCCCCTAGACAGAGATACGCTTAAGCCTTCCGCGCACGAGAAAAAGAAATGTAACACTCTTCGGGAATGGCTTTTTTGGACAAATATCAATAAATACCTAACTTAGTGAAGTTTTATTTAAATTTCATCAAGTGAGATTTTAGATGAGATAAAATACTATAGTATTAACTTGATTGTGTCGTAAAATAATGCATCCTTTGAGTAGGCTGAGTAAAAAAAGGAATATACAGACCCCATCTTATTTTTTTTCTATTGAGGAAATTTTAAGCAATCGTCTATCTTCTGAAAATCAGACCTTATTGTTTCTTAATCTAGTCAAGACGGCGTTTCAAAACACGCGATAATTTCCAATGCACCACCTTAACTGACAATCATTTTTCAAACTCCAACCAAATGGTTTATTGCGGTCCATGTGTACTTCTTCTTTTCTTCTACTTAGTCGATCCCTTGATGACTGAGGATCGTGACCGCACGCTATAGCAGTTCGGTTCCTCGTCAAGTGGACTGCATGGAAAAGACTGCATTTTGCAACCCTCTTAACTACATCAGCCCAGCGTACTGGAATCCTTCCTCTAGCGCGTTTGCCTTCCACAGAAGCAAGAATTATTTGTTTCTCTAGATCATGATCATCTCAACAAAGAATCCTTTCCTGGCCTTTCCATCGAGCAGAGTTCCTCTAATATGAGAGTTATTTTATTTCACTGTTGTTTCTTTGCTTAGCGGAACTGAATAACAAGTTTTTCTTGGTCAGCTGCCGGCACCTATAAGATTTTCTGTTTAGCCATGCGGTTGACTGGTAGAGAATGCCTTAAGGCATTAAGTCCGCCATTTGTACTTTTTGTATGTGCAGTAAAGTTTAAATAAATAAATACTCAAAGCTAGGTTAGGATTAGAAAAAAGGAATAAATTTGCGCTACACCTTTGATTGGCTCAATCCAATCCAATACATAAATATTAGGCAGTCATACTTATTACAGTAGTACCACAAATATAAGTTACATCGGCAATCTTCGTCCACGCCGACGAGTGCTGATAAGTACCGAATGAAAGCGAACGTATGACCATTTCAATAAGACCTTGTTGCACTTTAAGGTACCTACAGGTGAACTCGTGCTTTCCCGCTCATGGCGCCAGACAATATGGCGAGCGCCGGAGCTGCCGGCGTCGGGCGCAAAATTTTGGCCAATGGGCGTTGAAGATTTTACCCGCGCAAACGCGCTGCCTTATGATTGGTTTGTTTTCAAAAAATGCTTTCTCCGCAGATACATCGTTGTAACTTATATTTGCGGTAGTACTGTACTCTTATTAGCAATGACGTTGAGATTGCCGTTGGTGCTCTGTATGACTCGTCCAAGCAGGGATACTATTCGCTATCTCATGATTGCTGGAAACCCGTCGGTGCGAGCCTCACAGAGCATACCAGAGGCACTGCACCTAGTGGCCAACCGCAACAGCATTCTAAACACATTGTTATATTGAACTTTCGGAGCGCTGTATGCTCGTTTTGTATACCATACAACTGATGAACAAAATAATATCGATTAGTTTTCCTTAATATGACGTATTAATTCATATTTGACCAAATGACATGTTGACCTGAAAATTGTATTCGGTGAACAAATTGCTAATTTATTACGTACTAGCTTCTTCCACCGACTTCGTCCGCGTGGAACTTGTTTATATCGTAGTTCCGTACAAACTTTCGCCCCCAATTTCACCCCCTTTGGGATGATTTCGGGGATTGAAACTCTCTCCACATGAAATGTCATCTAACTCGTTTCATTATACACCCAGGGTAAAGATTTTATAAATTTTATGATTTATGATTATGATTTAAAATCGGATAAGCGATTTTAGAGATTACCCAAAACATACAAACTTACATAGCTACAATCTCACAGACACCTTCTCTTTATATTTTTTTTATTTCCATAGTGTCAAGTCCAAGATACACTCAGTATTATATATGTCTTAAAATTCAACCCAAGTTGCAAGGGGAACACCTAGGCGAACTTTCTCCGATCAAATTGGAGAAATCTTACTAAAAGGCCAGGTCAAAAGTACCCTAAACTGTCGAGCATGTATGAGAAATGTTATGAAAGTGAGTGAAGCGAAAGTGGTTTGTCAGGATCGTAGCAAATGGAGATCCGTGATCTCTGCCTACCCCTCTGGGAAAGAGGCGAGATTATATGTATGTATGTATGTATGTAAAATTCAACCCCAATCAAACCAAATATATTTATTCACCGAGCCGGCATAACCAATGTTATGTATTGTATGTACCTATTATCCTTGCAATCATTACTCATAGAGTACATCTGAATGTATTAAACCAATGTTTTTATAATGAAATTGTGGTTTTACCGGAAAATTGAGGAGCTTGTTATTTTTGTTCACATAAGGATAACCTTTAATTGTTCATGTTTAGTCTGCAACCGGCCGCTCACATCAGCTGGCTGATGTTTTGTCATTTTGTTAAAGACAGTGAATAGCTAATAATAATTTTATTTGAAGAACTTGACGAATAGTGTGGAAGTCGAACTAACCGGATATGATCGAAGACACATCATCCTTTACTTACGTCAATACATCTTTGATAGACGCAGAGGTAAAGATATACCGATGTACACGCGTTCGCTTCTATAGCGATGGAACATAGGATCTGGCATGTCAATTACGAGTTATATGTGATTAGCTGTGTTTGTCACTTGCGCATAGTGAGCAAATACTGGTTGGCTGGTACAGTCAGCGTCATATAGTTGGTAGCAGCCAAGGTAGCCAAATAAACTCAAACTCAAAATGATCTTTATTCAAGTAGGCCTAGTAACAAGCAGTTTCAAATCGTCAGTTATTTTTTTTTAAGTAATTTATTAAACATTTTTTAACAATATTTCAGTACACGTCTTTATTACTCTAAGAATAAGGGTGTGTTACGAAGTATTTGGCTACTCTGGCTGCTCCTAACTTTATGACACTGACTTTACATGCCTGTAGGCCTTGTTTACAGTCACTGGACGGACTCTCGTCTTGAGATACTGCGGAATATTAGACGTAAAGATAGCCTCGCAAACCCAGCCGAGTCGGATTCGACGATTGACATCTTTCTCAAACTTGGACCTACCTAACTGGACAGTCTGTCCTAGGTATACATAACCGGGAATTCGACAGCCTTTAAAGTATGGCGCTGTCAACCGGTCATTGACCCAGTGGCATCAAGACTTCAGCAACGTAACAGTGCGTTAATTGGAGTGTATTGTTGCAGCAAATCAACGCTAACCACCACAATCAACAGCAGCCGCAGTACCAGCACCTCAATCACCAGCACTCCTCACACTCTACGAGGTATGTAATTATTATTATCAGCGAACGAAAAAACCATAGAAGTCTAAGTAGCGCCGCAAAATGGCCCCACAGAATGGGTGCCATTGCCAGTATACGGGGATGGGGGTAGGGCAATGATGTAATATAAAAAAGAGGTAGATAGGAGATAGATAAGTCCTCCAAAAGTGGCACACTAAAACTCAGTCAAATGTATGACCTTGCCTCATTGTCGCGTCGTCAATGGTACCTATAAACGTGTCTCAGCTTTCAGATTTGGTGGCCATTTTTAAACACGGAATTTCATATAGACTAGACAACGTATCTACCTCTTTTTAGTGTTCCGTGCCAAAATTGGTCCAACGGAACACTTATGGGATCAGTCGGAGGCTGTCCGTCTGTCACAGCCAGTTTTTTTATATTACATCATTGGGGTAGGGTGTCAAAACGAGGCAAGGCATACCGGCTATACCGGGTTTTAGGCACGTGTTTGAGTAGAAATTTGTAAGGCGAGCACGCATTCTATGATTTTTTCGTTTGCTGATTATTATGCATTAAATGTTCCATTATTTCATTACGTATTTGATGACAGACTGCCACTTTAGTCTACATCGGAAGTGGAAATATGATTCTACGAATTACTTCTCATAAATTATAGATCTCAACTAGTGCCAGGTGGGTCATCAAATACACTTATTGCTTGTAAATATCGGCACCTTCTGTGTTCTTTGCTCGCTTAAATGTTGTACAATTCGGTCGTAGTTATGTAGAATCACTCTTCACTGTACTTTTCCTCGATGATGCTTTTTTCAAGCTAGTTAAATGTATGTTTTTGATTTGAAAACAAAAAAAGAGACAATGCCACGTTTTACAACTCGTTTTTCGAATTTTAATACATAGTGGAATCAACCAAATAGTTGTGTTAATGATTAAATATCTTGAATATTTTTTTAAATCCACAAATCTGTCGTTTTTGCGGCAATTATGATCTATCGACGATTATCATCTGGTCTATTTCGTAGGCGTGATAAATTAAGTGGTGTACCTAATCGTTTGTCTATGAATATGTCACCGTGATCTCCTGACACACGGCAACGAATAACAAACAAGAAAATCAGATAGGCCCATCAAATATTATATCCTTTATGAACTTAGCGAGCACCTAGGCGCTTGACCATCCCGCACCCGCTTTCTCACCTTAGCACACCCCGCACTAGAGCGCCACCTTACCTTTCAGACGCAAGCGCTGGTTTAACTCATGTTGCTGTTTCCTACGCAGAGAGAGCGAGAGCCCTCTGCCGGCCGGGAACGACGACTACGTCAATAGGGACGCGCTGCGGGACTACGCCAATCGCGATTCTCTGTGCGACGACTATGGGGACGACTACGCGAATAGGGAGGCGATACGCGAGGCGCAGAGGGAGCGCGAGAGGGAACGGGAGAGGGAGCGGCAGGCGGAGTATCGGGAGTACGTCAACGCGCCGTCCACGTGGTCGTCGCAGCAGGACAGCGACGACAATAGGAACACGCAGCGGAGACAAGCCAATAGAGGTACGTATACAATACTAGCGTTCAACCCACGAGGACGCGCGCCGCTCCTCATAACGATACGGTCGCGATAAGTTTGGGATTGGCATAGCTGTATACTTTGGCGTAATTTTATGGCAAAACTGTCGTCTCCATTCCCAAACCTATTGCAGTTCAATAATACCAGCACGTCTATCATGGGACGGCCGCGACATACTCTTGATTTTTCTCGCACATACCTCTTGTTCTAAGTGTTCTAATAAGAGAGAGACGGATAGTGCGAGAATAATAATTTGCTTATGCGCTGTAACATCGTTGTAACTTTAGTGGTTTCACGCAGTTTAAAACACTTTTCGAATGCACAAATCATGTGTGTTGGTGTCATGAAGTAAATATGCATCTTTTTTGGCGATTATTGTTCACATTGTGTTGTGCTCTACAAGGCTGAAGCAAAATTGATTTAGATAATTTATACACGCATTTGTGACACGCGCGACGTTTTTACCTTATTGCTAAATAGGACAGTGGTTTGATATGGAATCATGAATTACATTGCAGCGGTTATTACCGAGATATTATTTGGGCTATTCCTACTTGTATCGAGGGTGCCAACTACTGGGAATTCGTTTTCATATGTTGGCAGTGCGTGACTGAAAACCCCGGTAGTTCGCAATGAAGTACTACCTGCTGTTGAGGCGTTTTGTATTAGTCCTCGGATTTTCACGAGAGCAGAAGTTGGTTAATAGCTGCATTTCTATAGAAGCGAGGTGAAGACGAAATCCATATTGGTTGATTCTTTTACCGTTCACTTGTCTCTCCACCTCACTGAAGAAGGTATCACAAGCAGTGTTGTGAGTGAGAGCTCAACCAGGCCCTACGGCCCCCGGCGACGACATTTCGAGAATTCTGTTCATTGCGCGGTGGAGACGCGCAACGCACTGTGGTTAGTTGCGATCACGCGCAATGAATTAGAGAAAACCGTGGACCTGCTCGATACATAATTGGACGAAATCGGCTCGACAGAAAATAATTGCAAAGATTGGTCTTAAAATCACATTAAACGGTTCTATGTCTTTATTTTTTTGACGTATGGGTCTGTAATTAAAAACATGAAGCCAACATATTCATACCTAAACCGCTAACGAGTCATATTTCACAAATAATCCACCCTTTTTTTATTTCAATATTTATGTAATATCTTCAAAAGCCGGGCCGCCCAGTAACACTCGCTCTCGTTTACTCCGATGCAAATAGACAGTGTGCGCGCTATCCAAAATCCTCAAGGGCATTTTGGTGTTGACGGCGTCTTAAGTCCTCTCAGTACTGCCTCTGCTCTAGTATAAGTTTTACCGAAACAAAACTTTACGATCGCGTTTGCGTTTTACCCGCAATTTGTATGGGATTTGACAGCTAAACGCAAACGCGGTCGTAACGTTTTGTTTCGGTAAAACTTATACTAGAGCCTCAGAACGCTAATCTGTACAGTACGATTACTGTTAGTTAACCACTGACAGATAGTTTGCCTTCATTTAATTTTCAACTTTATATGTCATACAAATAAAGCAATTTTCAGAATACTGTTACCCACGTCTACCGATTTAGAAATAACTACTTAATTTGTATGAGGTTAAAGTTGAAAATTAAATGAAGGCAAACAATCTGTCAGTGGTAAACCCCCAAATAATTCTACTGTAATCGTAAGCAGTGTTCGTTAATATCTGAATGTATGGAAAGTTCGGTTTTTTATGGAATGACAGCTGCCAGCTTCCAATTTAACGTTGATCGGCCTGTAATCAATCATAAGGTCTCCGTCTTCGCTAGAGTCGCGTCTATTTGTTTTTACAAATAGTTTAATTCGTAATTTCGTGGTTAATTTATAAGCTTACTGACTGGCAAAGTACCTCGACGCTGCCATTTCTCTTTTATACTAATAATAATGTAATTGTAAATTGGCGCAACTCGCCATAAATCACAAAACTGATCCCAAGATTGCAAGATGGGTACTGAACTGACTCATCTACCTATAAATTAATTCTAATTTCTGCGACAATTCCACAATTCCGGTGTCGAATTGACCGACCGGGCCCAACGTAAACTATTTGATTCGTGTTTGGTAGAAGAATGTCAATAAAGGTTCACATGACATCGTACGATGTTGCAGTGAGCAACAACGTGTCGGCCGCGCTGTCGCTCGTGTCGGAGCACGGCGCTAACAACTTCGCCACGATACGCACCACCAGCATCGTCACCAAGCAGCAGAAGGAACACAATCAGGTAGGTACCTATACTACCTCTGTGGTGTGGTGCGCCCAATAAAAAAACTTAAGTGGCAGTGGGCGGGGCACATAGCACGTAGACCCGATGGCCGTTGGGGCTGGAAAGGTTCCCGAGTGGTGACCACGTACCGGAAGGCGCGGCGTGCGCAAGGTGGACTGATGACCTGGTAAAGGTTGCTGGAGTCCGCTGGATGCGGGTGGCGCAGGAGCGGTCACTTTGGCACTCTTTTGTGGAATAGGGCCCTACAAGTAGTCTAATGTGCATTTGATTAAAAATGAAATTCGATGATTTGATCAAATATATGAGGAACAACTACGGCGAAGAAATTTGATCAAAGATTGGAACAAAAATTGGAATACTTATACTTCAAGCGTTGTTTGTAGTCTAACATTTGTGCACCGCAACGGGTTATGAAACTTTAGGGCATACTGATTTTCTTACCCTATCTGATCTAACTTTATATTGTTAAAAATTAGACAGCAATTTGAATCAAATTAGCTGCAATAAAGTATAATATGATATGACAAATATTCTGAAAGAGTTAACCACGGAACCTTGTAAATTACGAGGGGCGTTCAATAAGTTCTCGGTATGGGCATTAAAAACAGAAGTTATTCGCATCGTATCATGTTTAATGATTAAATGCACTCTTTCTTGTTTTATGTGCATTTATAAAATGTTTAAATTAATTTAATTTTACATCATTAAAAAATAAAAACTTTTGTTCGACGAAATGAGGCTCGTTTTTTAAATCAACGCAATGGCACAGATTTAATTGAGGATTTTTTAAACACATTTATTTTGGTAACAAAGAATAAGAAGTAAAAGTATATGAGTTGGTCAAGGTGACAGGGTAGATAGTTAATTGTGTAGATTTTACGTCCCTGAATAGCACCCCTGGTAATCTGCAATCTCTTCCAAACAGAAACGTCATATAATTGATATTTATTTTTCTTAATTTTTTATTGATCGCCCCTCGTAGTTGTAGCTGTCTATAGTATAAACAGTGGGTAACTACGAGTGTGTAGTTACATCGGATCATCTAGGATGCCGTCGTTCTAAATAGTAAGATCTTGGTAACGTGCTGCCCTGGTCAACATTATTTCTGTATACTTTCAGTGTTGATCCAAATCTTCTGATGAAACTAGCTTACTCTACGTTAGATTTCAATTAAATTAATGCGAGTGTCATTTACCAGCGGTCGTTAAACGTGTATACAATGAGACCTTATAAAAGATACTTGCTTTCAGGAGATGCACGAACAAATGTCCGGCTACAAGCGCATGCGGCGCGAGCACCAAGCAGCGTTGCTCAAGCTCGAGGAGCGCTGCAAGGCGGACGTGGACGCGCACAAGGCGCAGCTGGACCGCGAGTACGACGCGCTGCTGCAGCAGCTGTCGCGCGACCTGGAGCGCCTGCAGGTCAGTGCACTCCACAGCTGGACGAACAAGGGTCCGGCTACAAGCGCATGCGGCGCGAGCACCAAGCAGCGTTGCTCAAGCTCGAGGAGCGCTGCAAGGCGGACGTGGACGCGCACAAGGCGCAGCTGGACCGCGAGTACGACGCGCTGCTGCAGCAGCTGTCGCGCGACCTGGAGCGCCTTCAGGTCAGTGCACTCCACAGCTGGACGAACTATAAAAGATGGCTGTTGGAACTTGTAGCTTCGTGAAATTGGCCAGAGATACAACAATACAACAATACAAATACTCTTTATTGCACACCTCACACAAACAAAGCAGTTAAAAAGAGAAACAATACAATAACATGTAGGTAGAGGTAGACAACAGGCGGTCTTATCGCTGAAGAGCGATCTCTTCCAGACAACCTTTGGGTATAGGAGAAAGAGATAAAACTAGATTATGTAGTAGTAGGTGGTGCAGAGATTATAATAAGCAAAAAATCAAAATAATTATATTAATACACGTACATAAATAGCTCTATATATAAACATATATACACAGTCATACATATATACAAAAAACACAAATAAAAATATATAAATATAATACATAAACAGTCAGCCAATAATACAATCAGGGTTAGGGGAGAGTCAAATAATATTCTTTAAGAAGAGATTTGAAGTTACCGATAGATTTAGCTTGTCTTATATCAGGAGGGAGAGAGTTCCACAGTCGAATAGCCTTAAAAGTGAACGAACTACTGTAAAATTTCGAAGATGACGAAGGCACAGTTAATAGCAAATTGTTAGAAGATCTAACAGAATTAAAATAACTAAAACGCTCTTTGAGATAGCGGGGAGTTGCAGGGTTATAAAGGACACTAAACAGAAGCGAAATAATGTGAGAGTTACGACGATAACGGATAGGGAGCCACTTGAGTTTGGAACGGAAACTAGAAACGTGGTCATATTTGCGTAACCCAAATATGAACCGAATGCAGACATTTTGGAGACGCTCAAGCTTATTAAGCTGCTCCTCAGAAAGGTCGAGATAGGATACATCAGCGTAATCAAGAATAGGAAGAAGTAAAGTTTGAGCAAGCGCAATTTTAGTTGCAGTAGGCAGAAAATTACGAAGCCGCCTGAGAGACCCCACTGCAGCAAATATGTTCCTGCTCACTTGACTCACTTGAGGCACCCAAGACAAAGAGCGATCCATAATGATCCCAAGATTTTTCACATTCATCGAATAATCAATCTGAATCCCATCAAAAAGTATTGGAGGGAGATTTACAAAATCAACTCTAGAAATCAGATTGCTGCTGCCAATAATAATGACTTGGGTCTTTGCTGGGTTCACACTCAGACCATATCGTTGACTCCATTTCAGAATGCGTACCAAGTCATCATTAGTTCTTTCTATGGCAGAAGGAAGATCACCAAGCACGGACTGTGTATAAATCTGAAGATCATCGGCATAAAGGTGATACTGAGAGGAGATATTATGTGTGATGGAATTGATGAAGATAGAAAATAAGAGAGGAGATAGCACACCGCCCTGCGGAACGCCCGCCAGAGTACTACACCAAGAAGTACAAGAAGAATCCACCTTTATTCTTTGCCGACGACCATTTAAATAACTACGAAACCAGTCAATTACTGCAGGAGATAAGTTAAGAGAGCGTAAAATAGCGAGCATAATGTCAAAATCGACAGTGTTGAAAGTATTGCTGAAATCCAACAGAGTTAAAACTGTAAGCTTTCTGTCGTTGCTGTACTAGTACTATGCCCTGAACGGAAACCCGATTGAAATTGGTTTAAAAGATCATATCTGTTCAAGAAGGAAGTTAATTGCTGATGCACTAGTCGCTCCAATACTTTGGATAGAAAAGTAAGAATGGAAATGGGATGATAATTAGAAAAGGAACTGGGGTTCTGGGCAGAGATGCTCATGAACAGGAGGTCATATACAAAAAGGATTCTGTCTTGGTTACACTTATGTAAACTATTACGTAGGCGCGTCAAAGGCTACGGGGTAGCATTCGGTCGACAAACTGAATCGAATCCGTAGTTTTAGACAAATGATATCGTATCGAATATAATAATACTTAACAGAATCACACGCACTTTCTTCAAAATCTGCAGTGCTTTAGCACTATCAATGTTTAGATTATACCTATGTGAAAAATTAAAGCCCTATGTTATTCAAACACTATCTCATTCTCATCTCAATACTTATCATAATTAAATCTTTTACATTCCACAGACAAAACATGCCCAAGAGCTGGAGCGCAAAACGAAGCAGAACGCAGTCGCGGAGAAGAAGCTAGTGAAGGACATCACCGCGCGGCAGGAGCAGGACAGGAAGGCGTTCGACGCGCAGCGCAAGCGCGAGTACAAGACCAACAAGGAGCGGTGGAAAAAGGAGCTCAGCATGGACGACGCCACGCCGAAGAGGCAGAGAGATGCCACGCTACAGTCAGTATCACTTTTCATCGTCATTATTATAGGTAGACCTCTTAACCTTTCGATGCCCAGGCGTTTTGCAGTTCAGAAAGTACTGGAGCCCAGGGACTTTCTTGAACTGAGCGCCGACATCATACGATGTCACTGGGTTTTCTTAGGTGAAACATACAGTATGATGTTTTTCCTCGTTTACTTTACTAGAAAATGTTTTTTTACTGCATTATGTATGTAAATATTTTTTTAAATCCTATTTCATAACTTTATTATTTCTGATTTCGTAAAGGTGCATCCACACGGGATTTGGGTAAATAAAAATCTCAAATAAAAAGTAAAAGAAACGCATATTTATTAAAAGTAAAAACGTCAAATAAGTAGAACAGATCTTAGGCGGTCGTCCCACTGCGCCGCATCAACGGACGGAGGTGCGGAGCGCCATCACCGAGGTTTATTGAACCACCAGGAGTTACCGCAACCAACGCGAGGGAAATATGGTTACTCCAGGCAAAATACGGTTTTGAAAAAAAATAATTTATAATAGCGTTTTTGTTGTTGATTTCATTTGAAAATGTTATTCTAAGATGATTTAGTCAAGAATCCGACAAACTTTCCACCCGGAAGTAATTATGTAGATTTAAATGAAGCATGCATTATTTTTTTTTCTACGATTTATCTTGAATATTATAGAGCAAATGTTAATGAACCAAAATAAAGACAAAAACATTTATTAATATTTTTACTGACTTTTTAGAAGCCAGTTAACTTATCATTTTTTCGATGTTTGAAATTTTGTCGGATTTTGTCGCTGGGTAACTATTTAATTGATAATATATCCGTTATACATAAAAAATAAGCTATTATAAATTATTTCCAAAATTGTAATTTTTTCCATACGAGTTGTCAGTTCATTGCCTGGACTAGGTTGGCATTATCCATTTTAGCCACTAAAAAAAAATGATCAAATTATAACATAAAGTGACACAATAAAAATGAACACGCGTCGTATCGAGTGAAAAAGTGAACATCCTCTATATATAATTACTACCGAAAATGGCGGCAATAGTTAGACCGACTTGGATTTCAAAGCCGAAATTGAATTGAAAACCTTTTATTAGTAGTAATCTTATTACACTAACAGATTCTTCATAAAATTTGCAGTAAAACTGTCTAAAAATCTCGCAGGGGGTTCAAATAAAATTCTCATTGAAACAACTTACAAAATTAACGTGTACTCAAGCCACGTTCAAACTCTTGTTGGCGGCCTGTTTGTATTTGCATTTTTTTCGGCTACGAATTTGTTTCATATTGATGTGTATATATTTTTAGATTCAATAAAGTATATATAATCATTATAATAACACTTTACTTACGTTTGTTTTGATAATCTATCCATATATCAGCAAAAACACACAACAGACGCGCACTCGATCGATACCAATCAACAACTAAAATAACCGCCAAATTGTAACGCATTTTTTGGTCTTTTTTATGGTGTCAACGCATCGAGCTGGTGAACGACCGACGCATCTATTGCATGAAACAGGGTACAGTAGTACCGCAAATATAAGTTACAACGATGTACCTGCGCAGAAAGCATTTTTTGAAAACATTTTAACCAATCATAGGACAACGCGTTTGCGCGGGTAAAATCTTCAACGCCCATTGGTTAAAATTTAGCGCGCGACGCTTGCAGCTCCGGCGCTCGCCATTTTGTCTGGCGCCATAAGCGGGACAGCACGAGTTGACCTGTCATTGCATATTGTACCTTACATACAGTGCAACAAGGTCTTTATTGAAATGGTCATACGATCGATTTCATTCGGTACTTGTCAGCACTCGTCGGCGTGGACGAAGATTGCCGATGTAACTTATATTTGTGGTACTACTGTAAGACCGGAATGCTTGGTTTTAACAACTTTTGAAGGAGGTTTTACCCAATATTTATATCACTTGCATTAGGCTGTAAGTAATATAATGAATTTGTCGTCCGTCAGGTCGCAGAAGGATAACCTGAAGCAGGCCGAGGCGGCCGAGGAGGCGCGGCTGGTGCGGGCGCAGCGCGAGTACCTGGAGCTGGAGCTGCGCCGCTTCAAGCGCCGGCGCATGCTCGCCGCGCACCATAAAGAGCAGGAGCTGTTGCGAGAGGTAACACATTTGTCGTCCGTCAGGTCGCAGAGGGATAACCTGAAGCAGGCAGAGAGAGGTTATACGAACGTCGCCGCGGGCAGACGCACCCTCACAATTAATTAGATTGCGGTTTGAGCTCGCTTCGTTACGCCTACGGAGGCGCCGAGCTTTAGTTTTGGTTTGGACTTCGCAAGGTGCTGCGTAGTGTACGGGAGTTTGTATGGACTGGAAAGTGCCTTCGGACGACGAGCTGAACGGAAGGGCCTGCCAGAGGAGCTGGCGAGCCTCATACCTCGCCGAGGCAAGGATAACACATTCATACACAATAAACAAAAGACTAACTCATTCTTGCTGGCCGGTGGGGCGGAAAGGTTCAAGAAAGAAGGTTAGTAGTTATTTAGTTTTAAGTTAGAATTAAGTTCAGCACCGCGCATCGCGTCCAATTTGTTCCCCCCAGGAATCGCTGTTTTGTATGGGAGGTCATTCTATGGGCCCGTGACACTCCCCGGAGTCCTGGCGAGAACAGTATGTGTGTTACTTTGTGGCACCCTAGAGATCAAACGCGTGCGTCGATTTTATTAATGATTGACATTAAATTAGTCAAGGCCAAAATTTACACACTGATGCTGTTATTCAGTTCAATTAAAACTGAGCCTATATTCTCCTGTTCATAACCTTTAATCTGTGAGATCCTGTAATTGGCTTTTTTGTTAATATTCACATTAATAATAAGTTAATATTGTGTGCAGGAACTGAACAAACGGCAGCAGCAACTGGACCAGGCGCACGCCATGCTGCTGCGGCACCACGACAAGACGCAGGAGCTGGAGTACCGGCAGCAGAAGGGGGTCCATGCGCTCAGGTTACTGACAATATGCTCATAATCACGTCAAAGAAAAGAGATACTTCGTGCCAAGAGACTAATCAGATTTCCAAGAATTTTTTGAAAATTTAATTTTCCATTGGATTTATTTATTTTTGGATAACCCTATAAAATGCAATACGCATGGTGACTGATTTTTTTTTATGATGTCATTCGAACCAGTTTTTGGAGAGGAACTAATGTTTGTATGGGGGCAACTACAATTAAAGAACGTAAATACCCAAAAAATTGAGACAAAGATTAACCTCGCTGGCGGCAGCGTAAAACGCTTCATACTGATTGACAGACAGGTATGACGTCACAACGACATTTGTTAGTACAAACTGCATGTATCGTTGTATAGAAAATCAGGTAAATTGTTGTTTCGGTCGCGAAATACTGCGTTTAAGTACATAGTTGTTGTACAATTTTGTTTCTATAAAAGCGTAAGGATTCTATTGGTAACTTTAAACTTACTCTTGGTCAATAAAAAAAAAATGCATATTTTTACTTAACTTTCAAGGGACATATCTTTTTAAAATTTTAATTATATTTTATAATTTATACTTTATTACGATAATTTGATGGTTTACTATCCATTTAGCATCACTACGTTACCAATTTGAACATAAGGCACCATGCCTATTATGTTTATAGGGCGTCACTTACCGGTACAGTCAAGTGCAAAAATATCCTCTAGCCGCCGAGCACGCAAAAAAGAAAAGTGAATTTTGAGTTTCTTTTAAATGGAATGTATTTCGATTTCAATTGACAAGGCCTTTTAAAAGCCCTCTGGGGCCCATTTCTCAAAAGCTTGTAACTTGTAATACAAGCGGAAGTCACTTTCTAACAGAAGGAGTGGAAAAGAGGCATCCGCTTGTATTACAAGTTACAAGCTTTTGAGAAATGGGCCCCTGGACGGCTAGAGGATATGTATAGATTTAATCCTCTCATAAATATGTACCAAGACCTTAATCCACTGACATAAGAACGATAGGACATATTTATGAGTAAGTTGTATGCACCTATATTTTTACACTGCTCCGTTGATACTTGGTTGATTGTTTTATAAAACAGCAAAATAAATTGGAACGTCTGTTTACAGAGAGGAGCAATTAAGCAACCAGCACGCGACGGAGCTGGCCAACCAGCGCGAGTACATGGCGCGCGCCGAGCACGAGCTGCGCAAGAAACACGCGCTGCAGCTCAAACAGCAACCCAAGAGCCTCAAGGTACGGACCAGCACTTCTACGGTCACCAATCAATCAATCAATCAATCATCATCATCATCCTCCTAGCGTTGTTCCAAATTATGCCCCTAAAGGAGCTCAGGGTCCGCTTTGACACCTAATCCCAAGATTTGGCATAGGCACTAGTTTTACGGAAGCGACTGCCATCTGACCTTCCAACCCAGAGGGAAAACTAGACCTTGTTGGGATTAGACCGGTTTCCTCACGATGTTTTCCTTAACCGAAAAGCTAACGGTAAATATTCCGTACATAAGTTCCTAAAAAGTCATTGCTACGAGCCGGTATTCGAACCCACGACCGCCGCTTGACAGCCGCATGCCTGAACCACTGGGCTACCGTAGCTATCAATCAATCAATCAAATCGTTTATTTGCTTGAATACAGTATATGAAAATAGATCTTATAAATTAAAATACAGTTTCATGTATTCAGCCTGCATGCAGCATGCAAACATTTCCGAGTGCTAGGTACGTTACGATCACACCAGCAGAAGTACCTACGCAAAATAACACGCTTCAAATTATCTAGACAGTCCTTATCCTCTTGACATTAGAGTCGTGTGTAGGTCATTTTGAGCAGTTGACCCGGTTAGCTACTTTTGCTGCTGACTGTACGACATGCCGATTGCTCGTCAAGAATGCCGCCATTTTTGACGACCGGTTAGCCTAGTGGGTAGTGACGCTGCCTACGAAGCTGAAGGTCCTGGGTTCGAATCCCGGTAAGGGCAAATATTTGTGTGATGAGCATGAATATTTGTTTCTGAGTCATGGAAGTTTTCTATGTATTTAAGTATTTATATCCATTATATATATCGTCGTCTAGTACCCATAACACAAGCCTTACTGAGCTTACTATGGGACTAGGTCGATTTGTGTAAGATTGTCCCCTAATATTTATTTATTATGTGTAACTCTTCAAAATTACAGAAAAGTCAAATATGTTTGTTTACACTGTAGTAATGCCTGGCACACACGTTACCGAGTAATCGTTGCGATCGCTCCGTACCGTTTAAACTGCGCCGATAATCGAAACGTGTGTGTGATAAAAATCGTAAAAACTGTACAGTTTTTATCACAAGTAACGATTTCTTGTAACGTGTGTGCAAGGCGAAAAGTTTATACATATGTTTGAAGTCGACTGTACATGACGCGGCTTACATACATGAACAACAATTCGATCCGTCTATTCCGGCTTAGCTTCCGGGTTGCATCAAACCGTCTGTAATCTTAAGCGGTGTTCGTTAAAATCTTTTCATCACACTTGCTCGAAAAGGGCTTCATAATGCGCAGACATACAGAGCTGTAATAGCCTGTGTTACGCCCACGGGCGTAATGGTTTTTTTCTTAAATTGTATCTGTCACTCATGCGGCAGTTACAGAGCAAAGAGGTTTTATATCAAATACGATGTCTGAAAACGTATTTATAAATAAATTTAAACTTAAAAAACTACTTAAACATGTTTAACTGAATTATTTACAGATTTAATATGTAGTTATTTAGTGTCTATGTAAAATGTTTTTAAGTGTTTTCAAATCGTGGCTGTATACCGAAGGGTATTTGCCATACGCGCCTCACGTCAAATTCAACAAAATGGACGACTGACATGTTGCAGTTTTTATTACGATTTGTATTAATTTCATCTAAAATGTATTTGTTTCCTCGCAAATGTGATGATTGATGAAAAACATTATGTATAACACGGGCGTAAAAATATTGCAAACTCGAGTCATCAAAAGACTCTTCTGATAGACTCTTGTTCGCAATATTCCACTTACGCCCCTCGTTAAACAATGTACTAAATTTCTGCAGCAAAAAGAGATGCAGATCCGCAAGCAGTTTCGCGAGACGTGCAAGATCCAGACGCGTCAGTACAAGGCCCTCAAAGCGCAAATCTTACAAACGACAGCCAAGGTAAGAAACCTAACATTTGGACGTTAAACACGTCAATCCTACTTCTACACTAATATTATAAAGAGGAAAGATTTGATTGTTTATTTGTATTGAATAGGCTCCGAAACTACTGGACCGATTTGAAAAATTCTTTTACCATCAGAAACCGACATTATCCCGGATTTATTTATTTATTTATATAGGAAGATCATCAGCTTAAATACTACACAGTAGCTTAAAACAGTAGTGACAGTGAGCTAATAACAGATCCTCACCGATAGCGTAATAAATATGCAAAAAATAAGTGAGCAAAAGCCAAACGAGAACACAGCGCTTTTGCGTCTTGGTACTGCTACATAATTTATAAGTACGTATTTCTAATAGACTAAAAAGAGTCACCTAAACTATTTCCCTACCTCTACCGAAAAATTCTCGAGATAAACGTTGTCTCACTGAGGGAACACTTGCACTGAATAGGTCCAGGTCGTCAAACCTCTGAAACACATCATTTAAGCCGATGAACATAGGCTACTTTTTACCGCGGGAAAATGCTTCATTCCTACGGGAAAACGGGTAACCCGTGCGAAGCTGGGCGGGGCAGCTTGTATATTATAAATGCAAAAGTTTGGATGTTTGTTACTCAATCACGCAAACGGCTCGACCGATTAGTATGAAATTTTGCGAAGATGGTTTTATAGCCTGGGTTAAATGCATAGTTCTTATCCGGTGTCCACGCAGACTAAGTCGCGGGCGGAAGCTAGTATTATATAACTTTTATAACGACAATAATGAACTAGTCAGTACATACACTGCCTGCTAGGCTGATGGACCTGGGTTCAAATCCTGGTAGAGGTTTGCCCTTTGTTTGATGAGCGTGATGGTTCTTCCTGAGTCTTGGGATATTTTCTATTGAACACATAGCACGTAGAACCGATGGCCGCTGGGGCGGAAAGGTCCTCGAGTAGCGACCACGTACCGGAAGGCGCGGCGTGGGTAGGCCCCCCACAAGGTGGACTGATGACATGAGTCCGCTGGATGCGGGTGGCGCAGGACCGGTCACTTTGGCACTCTTTGGGGGAGGCCTATGTCCAGCAGTGGACGTCTTTCGGCTGATATGATGATGATGATGATGAATACATAGATCATTGCTATGTACGAGTATTAGGGTTTGCTCCCGAGACTGGATCTTCTGTGGCCAGTCCCGAAATTCCCGAGAAATTGACCATAATCCAGGCCCGGGAGCAAACCCTACTATGTATGTCGCTCAACTATTCTATGACCACCAACTAGTCCTTGTTGTGACAAAGTTTCTTAGAAAAATTGTGACAATAGGGAAAATGCAATATTTAAAATTTTGCTTTCATTTGAAAGAATCGCATGTAGAATAGACCACGAAAGTATTTAAAAATTAAAATACTATAATTTATAACCATTTATAACCATCATGCTAGCTAGGCTGGTAGGGATACGGTTCGTTCATAAATATATACCCCGTTTACATTTACCGTACGCGCGGCTGAATAGGCCTTCTCATTTGAGCGAGTCCCAAAATAGCATTGGGATTTTTATACACCGAATACAATGAAAGACGATTCATTTGGTCACTAAATTAAGAGAGAAATTAGATAAAAATATTAAATAATGGATTCAATATATTTTTTCTGATAAGGGGGCCTAGACAAGGTTACAATCGACAAGCGCTAACGCTAACTAATAAAATGTATGGGAATGACAGATGTTAACGAAAAGTGTTTCGTCGGCATCTGTCATTCCCATACATTTTATTCGTTAGCGTTAGCGTTAGCGCTTTTCGATTGTAACCTTGTCTACGGCCCAAGGTATTTTATCGTCGGTAAGGTATAAAAAATTCTAGATTTTTACAGTCCCGTTATGATAAGGTATATCACTGGTAAATCTCCCAACCTTTTCCAAACCCACAACCTATCATATACAACTTGTGCTAGTTACATTATCTTATGTTGGAACTAAAACACTCAGGACTTAATCCAGTTTGAATAATTAGGTTTTAAATTGATTTTTGTTGCCAAACGGTCCGGAAATATTTTCGTAACTGATAAATTCAGGTGCTTTCCGCCCTTGGCCCTTTGCTCGACACATGTCTGTTTTGTACGTAACTGGGTCGCTCCAGCCCTGCCACCTGACAGCGTTGTAGGTCAAAGTTTTGAATTTGAACGCAATGCGTCTACAAAGCCTAACTAAACGGACGTAAATATAAATATTAACGGACATAAATATCGGAAAAATTTGCGACATTGTTTGCAATTATGTGGACATGACTCCAAAATTAATCAAAATGTTAATTAATTATTCATTGAAAGATAATTTGAATTATTGGAGATAATAGTTTTTTTATAAAGTGCTTATAAGCACGTATATACTATAATAACTTAAAAAAAAATGACGTTACGACGACGATGAATTACATAAATAATTATTAGCAAAAGGTTCGTATTTAAAATGGGTATCGTTTCCGTAAATATTTATATATAATAAATAAATAACGATTTTAAACTGACACGATTACTTACACTAGAAAAAAAATTGAAAAAAATACTGTTTTTTTTTTTTAATAAACCTATACTTTAACAAACTTTTGTATTTATTGACTAGGAATCAAATTATATGTCAAGTAAAAAATTAATTAACTGAATAACATTTTGATTGATTTTGGAGTCATGTCCACATAATTGCAAACAATGTCGCAAATTTTTCCGATCTCTGTTTATAACCAAAAACGACAATTTAAACTTTCGCGCCTAAACGGATTTACAGTTCCAGTGACAGTTTGTACGTGGTTCGTCCCTAGATGTCAGAGTTGCCTAAGTTTTGACTTTTGACAGGAGTGACGTCACCAGACGCTGATTGTTGAATTAAAACACGTTCCGTTTCACGTTACTTCAAATCGTAATTATTGTTTGTAATTAAAGTGGCCGTCAATAGAATTTGCTATGTAAACAAACCGCCATATTGAAATTGTCTTTCACTATGGCGGTTTGTTTACATAGTTAGCAAAATCCATTGACGGCGACTTTAGTGTAAACTAAAGTTAAAACGTTTCAGTAGCTATTATAGCTTAGCTATAGTAGCTTTATGTTTTTTCTACATTTTGGTCACAAAATAATGGTAAATATTATAGGCTTTTTTAAATAAAGGAAAACTTGAAAAATTTAATGTTCCGAGCCGGATTAAATTTTTCAAGTTTTCCTTTATTTAAAAATGTATAATTTCGTTAGCAGCGTAACTGCTTAATACAAAATTAATATTATAGGCATCTTCCCTAATCGGCCTTTTAAGATGCTTACAAGATGATCCATATAAATGGGGTTGTACATGACAAGAAACCACATTTGGTGGAATTATAACCAAATAATCGCAGTTTTAAAATGTGAACCATATACCCTAGTAGGATAGGTTTTATCGTCACGTTTTACGGCAAAAATGTACTGAGACGTAACGTAAAACATAACAATAGCCCCTAACTTTTATTTATAATCTGACATTCAAACAAATTTTACTTGACATTTGTACCATTCTACTATTATTTCAATTGTTCCTTATTATTATTTTTGTTTTACTTTAGCAATGTACATATTTTGATTTTGACTTTCATTTATATTATTGTCATTCTTATACACTTGGACGATCTTTTTGTAAATTCATGCTATTTAATTTTCAAAAAATGACGTAATTTTTCAAAATGAAATAATTTAATCTAATCTATTTAATCAATAAAACATATCGTGCTAGCTAGGCAGGGTAGGCAACCAGGACAACTAGTGAAAGATTAAACTCGATTCAGCCGCCTAATGTTTATATCGTATGTTGCAGGAACAACAGAAAGAAGTGATAAAGTCGCTAAAGGACGAGAAGCGACGCAAGCTGGTGCTGCTCGGCGAGCAGTACGACCAGAGCATCAGCGAGATGCTTCAGAAGCAGACCGTGCGGCTCGACGAGAGCCAGATGGTGAGGAGAACGACACTTACACATTGTGCGTTTGGTCTGTTCATTGCGCGGTCGAGACGCGCAACGCACGGTGGTTAGTTGGGATCATACGCAATGAATTAGGAACCCCCTGTCGCCGCCGCGCAATGTCGTGGCCGGCCCGTAATGCTTTAGTATTTGAGCGGGTAAAAGTAATGGTGCACTTTGTGCTTGCACGCTTCTGCCCTTTTTCATTCATCAAACCTATTTTAACTAATATGCCGTCAATTTTTGTTTGTCTCAAGTCAGGCTGTCATACTTTGTCTCGTCGTTCGGTCGTGGCGGCCGTCGTTATCTAATAATTGATTAACTTTAAAATATTTGTTACGATTGAACAGATGGAGTGCGAGCAGCTGAAGATGCAGCTAGAGCACGAGTTAGACATGCTGACGGCGTACCAGAGCAAGAGCAAGATGCAGGCCGAGGCGCAGCGCAACCGCGAGCGGCGCGAGCTCGAGGAGCGCGTCGCCGTGCGCCGCGCGCTGCTCGAGCAGAAGGTAACGTTGCCAACTGTATTGTAACGGGATGAGGTACCAGAGCAAGAGCAAGATGCAGGCCCAGGCGCAGCGCAACCGCGAGCGGCGCGAGCTCGAGGAGCGCGTCGCCGTGCGCCGCGCGCTGCTCGAGCAGAAGGTAACGTTGCCAACTGTATTGTAACGGGATGAGGTACCAGAGCAAGAGCAAGATGCAGGCCGGGGCGCAGCGCAACCGCGAGCGGCGCGAGCTCGAGGAGCGCGTCGCCGTGCGCCGCGCGCTCCTCGAGCAGAAGGTAACGTTGCCAACTGTATTGTAACGGGATGAGGTACCAGAGCAAGAGCAAAATGCAGGCCGAGGCGCAGCGCAACCGCGAGCGGCGCGAGCTCGAGGAGCGCGTCGCCGTGCGCCGCGCGCTGCTCGAGCAGAAGGTAACGTTGCCAACTGTATTATAACGGGATGAGGTACCAATGGTACCAGAGCAAGAGCAAGATGCAGGCCGAGGCGCAGCGCAACCGCGAGCGGCGCGAGCTCGAGGAGCGCGTCGCCGTGCGCCGCGCGCTGCTCGAGCAGAAGGTAACGTTGCCAACTGTATTATAACGGGATGAGGTACCAATGGTACCAGAGCAAGAGCAAGATGCAGGCCGAGGCGCAGCGCAACCGCGAGCGGCGCGAGCTCGAGGAGCGCGTCGCCGTGCGCCGCGCGCTGCTCGAGCAGAAGGTAACGTTGCCAACTGTATTGTAACGGGATGAGGTACCAATGGTACCAGAGCAAGAGCAGGTGCGAGAATTTCCACGGCTAGTAAATAACAGGCTAATATATGATTTGTGTTTCCAGATGGAGATGGAGACCGCCCAGTTCCTGGCGGAGCGGGCCGAGCGCACGCGCATGCTGCACGAGCGCCACGAGCGCGAGCTCGACCACTTCGACAACGAGTCCGCGAGGCTCGGCTTCAGGTACAATTTCGACCTTCTGTCTACGAGATCAGGTCTACTAATAGTCCGGAATGCGTTGGCATCCTGCTCACGCCAAACCAGCAAACCACTAATTTAACCTCTAGCTTGAACCAAGCTGTTCAGATAATAGTTTTGAATTTTTGTTTATTTTTATATGAAACAAGAAAAGAAACTTCAATTTAGTCATTGAACACAACGTGAAAATGAAGTGCAACGAGATAAGGACTAATACGGCCATACTCCTGTTTTGTCTGCGGTCTAATTGCTATAAAAAAAACATAAATGGTCGGGTTACCGGACCGTAACCACTCGACTTCCGGAACAGGTTGGATGCCTCAAAAACATACAAAATAAAAAAAAAGTATTTCATAATCATAGCACGTATGGTTACCTCCACAGCGCAATGGCGATCGCAGAAGGCAGCCGGGATGGCTTCGGCGAGGAGGAGCAGTCTCTCTCCGGCTCCATGCTCTCGCTCGCACACTCCAACTCGTCCGCCAGCTTCCCGGCCGGCTCGCTTTAACCGGACGCAACGACATGCTTTTGCCACAAGCAAATGAGGTATTTTGTTGCCATTGTTTGGCCGGTCTTTTGGCTTGCTGACCCAAGGTAAACAAGCTTTTACGTAGGCGGGATGCCTTGCTGAATTCAGCAACGGAATTGTGCATCTAGATTCCGGCGCGTTGTTTCACATGTACCTTAACAATTCAGATTACAGTTCTTGCATTACACAAAAATCAGTGGATTTGACGAAATTAGACTTGTGATTCGACGACCATACAAAACGTCTTTTGACATTCGCAGGCTAACGGTGTGATATTTTAAGAAACTTATGTAGCAATCTTTTATAAATTGGCTTTCCATTTGCGCGAAATTCCCCATTTCCTAGAATAAACTTGTATAAACTAGAATAATTTGAGTATCACGTGACAAACTATTATACGGTATAAGGAGGTGTCTGAACTGACGTCACAATGCTATTACTCGAATCAATGTTGAGTTATCTCGATCTCTATGGCGCTCGATTATAAAAAAGGCTATAGACAAGAGTCAAATCAGATGCTCAGTGCCGCATCTGGTGCACGTCTTTTCAGAAAACACTCAACCAAATCAGGAAATAATCAGACTATGAAACTTATTCCCTGTGGTTAATTACATCTAAGTATTAAATGCGTCCGGAATACGGATTTTGAATTTCGTTGCTGAATTCGGTAAAGCATTCCGGAAAGGCCGGTCTTGTTGCGTTGACGCATATCGAACAAGAGGATCAATGGAAAATGTTAACGGGATTTGAATATGATTAAATTTCAAATAGACCTAGCATTTTTTAAGGATTCAGTTTTGATATGAATCGACCAATCCTTTGCCAAATTGTCAAGTCGTCGTAGGGAAGTGACAAATTAATTATTATTTCTAGTTTTATTGGCACGCGCCAGTAATGAATCGAGTCAGTGACGGCTGATGGCCTATCGTTCTAGTGTTGCGATTGTATGCTTTTGGCAAGAGCATAGTAGATTCATGTCCCCATTTTAACAGAGACTGTACGCCCTCCCTAGGAATGAGTGTATCTATGATTAAATAAGGCGATTCCAAATTGTTAAGCTGTTATTTGGCAACGGCCACTTTGTTTGTGATTATGGTGTTTTTTGTTAAGTCTTCCAATCGTAAACACGCTGCAGTATTCGCTAAGTCAACGAGGGTTCGGGAGGGCATTTCCTATACATGATTTAAGTTAATGCACTCCATAATTAAATAATTATATCTTAATCGCGGCAACGTGGCTCTGGCTTATAGGAGAATCATATACTAACACTAGTTTATATATATAATTACAGGTTTATTTGGTTTGTAACGGTTTAAAGTGTGTACAATTGTACATGAGTGATGTATGTATTGTTTACCTCGCGCCAGAGACGCGTCGTCGCCGCGGGCGTGTGTGAGCCGCGAGTACCGACAGTATATTTAAATTTTGCAGTCGTGTGAGAATGAAACGCTTTTATGTTAGACATTTTACAGATTAGGGCTTGGGTCCGTTGGTCTCGGCCTGCCGCGGGCGTCACTAACTGTTCATAAAGCCCTGCGATGGGACGCGTGTGACATCTACCACCAGGTGACTCAGTAACTTGAGCCTAAATTGTGAAAACATTTGGAATTCTATTTAAAAAACGATCTCTTAGTCGTAAGAAATTTAATACTGTTTTTCTTAAAATCAATTTACTAGGATATTATTAGACCGTCCATCTTTAAAAGCAATATTTTTGTCAGATCAACGGAGCCCGGCCTAGTAGAGGGCATGATTAAACTAAACACTTAGTACTCCTGATCTACTTGTATGATATGTAGCTTTCTAAGTTTACATAGTGGTTTAGGTCTTCGAATCTTGTGAAGAGCAAGATTAAAATTTGGAAAAGTACCATGATCACGTGAAATTATATTTTAAGGCAAAGTTTGTAGTGGGAGTCGAAGAAGAAGTACGCTTGAAGTGGAGACCAGCACAGGTCCAGCTCAGCCCGAGCCCCGCCCAACGAACGGAAACATTATACTTTACAACAAACAAACAAACATTAGATAGTCAAAATTATAATATTCATATCATTAGTTTTTACTTTAGGAACAATTTTTGCATGTAATTTATTGTAAGTTAAATTCTTTAACGATTGAACTGATATGCTTTTGCCTGAGTTAGTCTTATATCTAGGGATCTTTGTAACGATGCTAGCATCGGATTCGCTTTATTAGATTTTAATTGTTTAATGCTTTATTAAAACGTTACAAAAACGCAGGTGCTCAGCAAAGATTAGTGTAACCGACTGCCAGTTGAGTTTGTAAATATAATATTGTATTTATACGACGATTGTACTGCAAGCACTTGTTCGCCTTACCGTCGCGGCTGGGGGCTCGGCGTTTGTATATAGAGAACAATAATATATGTCTAACTATAAAACATAGTTGGTTACTTTTATAAGGTGCGCGTGTGTATATTATATTGAGAAACGGGCGCGAGGCCCGCTCTAGTGCTATTTTCTTTATTTAGTGTCCTAATAACTATTGTATTGTCAACTAAGCTTACCAGTCATGTATCTATAGACGATTGCATATAATTAATTTAACGCCGATTTTAGTCATAAACATCCAAATTTAGTTTATGATATTTTAAATGTATCTCGATTTTTCCCCCGCTTGTAGCATCACATGGCGTGAACCTATTTAATTATTTGTTGACGGTTCATTAGAAATTTCAACTAAGACCTAAGTGAAATAGATATAATTCGTAAAACTTTTAACGAACACTTGCGATAATTTAAATTAATCAGACCAAATGCCATAAACTCGTAGATCGAGTAATTATTTTAGTATGGCGTTGGACTTTCGAGAACTTCGAACCTTGTAGCCTCCCCTCCTGAACTGACCAAGTAAATGACAATAATCTCTAGACAGCCTCACTACACTCCATCTTGTCTCTGTACATAAGAATAAGGCCGAAATGTAATTAGAGATGGACTCTGTAAGACTCAAGTCACGCCAAAATAGGCCCTCTTTCGTAAATAACAATTGTGAATAGCCAAGCCGATACACAGCCATTTTAGGCTCTACGGGTTTATCGTGCTCGCTTTTATCGCGCGATAAAGACACTATAAAACATATATCTCTGGCACTATTTAACAGAAAGTATCAAATGCTTTGACTTGTTCACACTCGCACGAATACGACATTCGACGCCATGCTTTTCGAATAACGCTGTAGACTGTCGAATTCGCCTGATAAGTGATCCAATGTAAACACGTCTTTATTTTTTGACTCGCGATAAACACGACCATGATAGGCCATGCTTTCCATTCGCGATATATTCAGACACGCTAGGCGTCTGCGATAGTGGTAAACACGTTCGCAACCGAAGCACACCGGAATTGAAATGTAAGCTGTATTTTCGCTTTGGTGCAGTAGGCCGGCAGTAGACGTAGTGGCTGATAGTGCTCCGGGCGCCGCGCGACAAGGACCTCTTGCGGTTCACATCAACCGACATAGGATTTATTATTTATTTACATGACAAATGTGAAGCAGTTCTTGCTGCGCCGGCGGAACGCGGAGCCTAATGCGTAGGCGCTTTCCCGATCAACCTCCCACCCTTAGCTGTTCTCAAATTAGACGTTTATCATCCTTCAAACCTCACGACTTTCGACAAATTACTAAATATATAGAAGTACCAAACTCGTAGTTAGCGATCACGTATTATTATGTACATTGTAACAAAATGTTTTTATTTTATATTTTACCATTGTATAGTCGTTTATCTTATCACCGATAGGTAGTTAGCAATATTTGACAGAGAGGAGACAAGGCGGGCCGGCCGCGGCCGGTGTCCAGCCGTTGTTGTTTTCATTTTATTTTTTGTTATATATTTAAATAACACAATCGACTTGTAGTTTTAATAATTATTATCATTATAATTATTATTATATTGTAATATAATCTTATTAATGAAAAAAATCAAACTGAAAATAAAAAAATAATAGAAAGAAATTAAATTGTGTACTTATTTTTATTCCTTCCCTCGTACGTATTAGTTAACAAATGCTGTGAAACAAGACTATAAGACTATAATGCATAGAAAACAACAATATTGATTCGTCAATAAGACTTGTAATAATATTGACACATAATATTTTTTACATAATGGCTTAAGATGACGAAAATACAAAAAAAGTGTTCATCTATACTCTAATAAAAAGTTCTTGTGCTTAGAATAAATAAAGAGAAAGTATTTCATTTACAGTAACACGTAATTGCACTTAAAAGTAGTTTATTCTTATAAAAATAAAATGCAAACTGCATTAACCCATAATTTCATGTGTGATCTTGGGTCTTGATTTTATCGTCCGTTCGGCGTTTACAAAACATAATGTGAAAATGTTGATGTCTATTTGGAGCAATTGCGTTGACATTGACAAAACTTAGGCTTTAATGTTAGCAATAATTTTAAATGGCATGTATGTACAGTCAGCGTCGTATAGTTAGCAGCCAAAGAAGCCGTCAGTACACACACGTCTTTATTACTGTAACAGGAAGGATGTTTTACGATATATTTAGCTACTAACTATACGTTGCAGACTGTACGTTCGACTTATTATTTTTGCACCTTATTTCTTACCTTGACAAAATTAATACATATTTTTTTGGCCGAATGTGGAGTTCTAGGATCAGGGTCCAAAATCAAATTCTACGAGTATTTACAACAAAATCCACAGGGCTAGCCGCGCTTTGTTTTGAAGATAAAATGCAGAAATTAACTGGAATAACAGGTTGCGACTACCAATTTTCGTAATTATAACAACACTTCCAATTTCCAACTATAAATTGCTGAGTGTTAGTCAATTTCTTACTAATCTTTGATGTATTTTAAGATTACTTTTAGTATAAATATTGTTAGTAAGATAGTAAACTACAACAATAGCTGTCGTGTCGGTAAGTACAGAGATGTAGAAACGTAGATGTCATTATTCCGAGTGGCTCACTTCTAGGCCTTTTCATTTTCGCTAGAGAATTGAAAATACCTTCTAAACGCTTTCTCAAGCTCAAAACGACAAATCGAAGCGCTTATACATTGTTTTGATATGTTCTGTACGTATCATGGCATAGGTATTTTCGTATTTTGACAATGCATCTCCGCTTTAACACCGGTGAACTTTCACCAATACAATTTTCGTTGTCGACCCTGCGAGCGACATCGTTAGTTAGATGTTTTTTTTTTTCAACTTTGGTTACACTAAAGTCAATATCATAATGACTGACCATTCGTAAACCTTTTCGCAACGGAATAAAGTCTTCTAGTGGTCAATTAGCTTGTCCTCGTTTGTATAGTCAGCATCATCAAATAATACCAGCCAAAGTACCCAAATATATCTCAACACATGAATGCATCGCAACACATATAATAATAAGATAATGTATTACGATATATTTGGCCACGCCTTGGTGATGCTGACAGTAAATGGGTGAATCAATTATTTTCTGTCACTTTTAAAATAGATTTTATAGGTTTAAATGCACCAAATCAGTTTTTAAATGAATTTTAAAAAACTCATCCAAGAAGAGTTCGAAACATGTCGCCCGTAGTGGCATTTAATACGTGACTTTAACCGTGGTTTTATTATAGCTTGACCACAACCGCTGTGCCGCTCCTTAGGTATGCGCGGGGAGGCGGGGTGACGCGGCGCGGGTGACGGGGCGAGGCGGGGACGGCGGAATGACAAAGGCTCTGCCCCCCCGTCTCGCCGCTCGCATACCTAAGGAGCGGCACAGCGGTTGTGGTCAAGCTATAGTTGATCAGTATTTTTTTTATTTTTTTTGTAAATCGTTAAAAGTTGTTAATCATGTTAGAAGTCCATATTGTAACATTATTTTCATGAAAGTCTGTCTCCTGACGCACAGGGCCGAGCAACGACAAGAAACAGTTGATTCACCCACACATTTGCACATCTCGTTGGTGTGTGTTTACTGTGTGGGCGAGAACTCCGTGGGCTCTAGGATGCGGCAGTGCATCTCGCGGATGAGCGGCACGGTGTAGGCGACGCACTCGTCCCAGCCGGGGTTGCGCCACGTGCGGTCGCGCGTCTCGCGCCGCGCCTGCAGGTCCTTGTAGCCTGGAATACCGCATCACATTAGCACCATCATATCATTGCTGTGTATAGGTGCAAGTGTAATAGTATTTTATGCAATCGTTATATCATCATCATCATCATATCATGCGTGGCAGCAGCAACAGCCTTCTAGGGGCGTTGGCCGAGCGCCTCGACTGTCCGCTCATGAAGTATTGGGTGGAGGTAGCTATTGGCAGGGCCAAGTAGAGAAGTTGCTTGGCACTGCGAAGGGCTAGCCTAAACCGCGTAATGTTTATATCATATTTTTATTTTTGTAATGTATTTTTATTTAAGTTATTTTTGTATTCCTTAGCATATTTTCCTAACATAGTTCTTAAGGTTCTCTGTACTAACAAAATATGGATCACTGGTCTGAATTAAACGATTTTAATTTAATAATATCAGCCGAAAGACGTCCACTGCTGGACATAGGCCTCCCCCAAAGAGTGCCAAAGCGACCGGTCCTGCGCCACCCGCATCCAGCGGACTCCCGCAACCCGACCCGCAATCGTTGTATAATGTATGCTTTTTCAGTCGAGTACCACATTTAGGCCACGAAGCTTGCTGAGTCATCATGCATCCGTGCACTTTAAGTGCATTGTAATAAGGATCACGAATGGTCACTTGTGTAGGCGTTTGTACAAGTGTTCTGTAATACGCAATCCAGGTTTTACAACTTTATTTATCCACCCTGTGGCGGTTTACGGGTATAATTACCTTAAGAGTTCATTGATATACAAGTTATGATTATAAAATATTTTGACTCAACCGGGGTTCACTTTCAGCTAAATTATGATGTACAGTCGCCATTAGATATATCTGAGCGAACAAGGTGAAATGATTAGATAACATGTTCGGCATGTTCAGATATATTATTTGTGAACACCCTGAAGGTAACTGTACCTGTACCTTTGATGACACGGTTCAAATTCACAACAAATTCCAATTGTGTTGTGTATAAAGATAAAGCCTAAATTGAACGAAATTAGATCTTATTTATTTAAACTTCACTGCACAACACACAGAAATGTACAAATGGCGGGCTTAATCCCAAATGGCATTCTCTACCAGCTAACCATTGGGCTAATGAGAGATTATAAAAGGCCTGCCTTACTGGCATAAGAAGAAGAACCAATGTGTCTTTGTGGATTTAACTATAGACCTATAGTAAGGTCGACTAGTTTTCTAACAAATATTGTGCTACGGTAACCTAGTGGTTCAGGCATGCGGCTGTCAAGCGGCGGTCATGGGTTCGAATCCCGGCTCGTACCAATGAGTTATTCGGAACTTATGTACAGGATATTTATGGCGGTGAAGGAAAACATCGTGTGGAAACCGGTCTAATCCCAATAAGGTCTAGACCCTCTGGGTTGGAAGGTCAGATGGCAGTCGCTTTCGTAAAACTAGTGCCTATGCGAAATCTTGGAATTAGGTGTCAAAGCGGACCCCGGGCTCGTTTAGGGCACAACCGGGAAAGAGGCTAGGAGTACGATAGTGTAACTTACACCAAATGTGATGCACATTGTAGAGCCGTCCGATCTGCGAGAAGTACCCCGCGAAGGCTTCGTTCTGGCCGCGCCGGTAGCTCAGCCCGCGCGCCCAGTTGTTGCCCCATTCGATCATGGTGCCTGGTTTAAGGCTGTCAACAAAATAAACGAATCCGTTAAAATAACCTTTGCTGCGCTACCACTGATTGAGTAACTGTAACAACATAGAAGTCATCTTAAAAACTTACTCAGATTAAGTGGTAGTATTAAATTGCCAAAGTTAAGGGCTACATAGCCTCATTTTTAGTGGGACTCTTAACACTTTCGCAACCGGACTAAAAATGGAACAATTCACCAGAAACCGACAGAATTCGCTAGGCGTGTAAGTTCATACTACTGCCCTGGTTGGTTGGTTGCGAACGTGTTAATACGCGTAAACGGCGGAAGTTCCAAAAATTATAAACTATGAAAGGCTTTATCTCGGAAACTATTGGGTTTACAGAGACAACTCTAGTCTCATATTGTAGGAAATTTAATCTATACTTTAAAAACGTCCTGAGAAGGTACTATAAAAAACTAGTCCTTTAGGGTTATAATAAAAACTATTTTTATTTATAAAGTTGCGTTCGGAGCTTGAGATCACAAACTTGGATTATTCATTGGGCCAACATCATTAACATGTCTGCAAAAACTCAGAACTACCGGATTTAACGCAAGCTCTGGATCTATAAAGTTACTGGACTAAGCGAAGTATGTTGTAAAAGTGCAATTAGGTCAATCAACTATTTCTTGTTGTTTTTCTGTCCCACTAGGTAACAAAATTACAGTTTCTCCAGAAGATGGTCAACACAAAAAGGATTAGATTAAACTAAAACCCATACATCGCAGTTTTAGAAAGTGACTCAGGATACGTAACCATGGCAACTAGTGACAGAAAAAGATGATCTATAAATAAATATTCGGGGACAATCTTACACACATCGACCTAGTCCCAAACTAAGCAAAGCTTGTACTATGGGTACTAGACAACGATATACATACTTATATAGATAAATGAATACTTAAATACCATGGTATAACAACACAGGTACTCTCTTCCGAGACTCGCGAACCACGTGACTGACACAAGCCTCCGTCATCAAACGGCATTTAACAGCATGATGACGTAGGCTTGTGTCAGTCACGTGGTTCGCGAGTCTCGCAAGAGAGTACCTGTAGGTCTAGCACAACTTGCTGACAAGTCGCTTCGCGCGCGAGTGAGTGTCTCCTGTCGCACTCGCACCGTGCAAATTAGATAGAAGAGGGTAGATCTTTCTCGACTCGCGTCGCGGCGCGGCGCCAGTTGTGCTAGCCCCCCTGTGTTGTTATACCATGCTTAAATACATAGAAAACATCTCTCACCTGTAGGATCGCAGTTCGTAGATGTTGCTGCGCGTGCGCGGCTCGCCCGACGGCCAGAAGCTGAAGGCGAGCAGGTACTGCAGGTGCCTCGAGCGCACGTAGTTGCCGCGCTCTTTCTCCAGGGCCGAGTATTCCTGGAGATTCAATCAATACATCGTGATCATTCACGTTTTTCTTAGAAATATACAGTAAGATTACCCGGTTTCCCGTTGGAATTAAGCATTTTCCCGCGGTAAAATGTAGCCTATGTTCAGTCAGCGTCATATAGTTAGTAGCAGCCAGAGTAGCCAAATATTTCGTAACACACCCTTATTCTTACAGTAATAATAATAAATAATAACCGGTGTTGCCCTTAGGCCATTTTTTAATGTCGCTATTAATTGGGGCTCATCTAGCAGTTGGCGAGTCACCGTCTGCCAGAGATAAAAAGTGAGACAGTTTTATTATTAGGCAGGCGTCCGATGTTTCATCCAATAGCCCAGCCACTAATCCATCATTTTAACCCAATAACCCGTTTCATTTAGATTCCATCAACCATCAATAGGCCCTATACACCCCAGCGGGTGCTGTCTCTGTGTGCGTCTCATGACACGGGCAGGGGCAGCATCCGCTCGGTGTACTCCTTGCATTTCATTAAATTGTCAAAAGGGCCTCTACGTGTTGTCTCAGTTGGTACTTTGTAGGTACCTAGCTCCACGCACGCCTCCCAAAGGTCCGGGACATTATTGTCCTGTGAGCGGGAAAGACATACATAATAAATAATAATAATAAATATTAGGGGACAATCTTACACAAATCGACCTAGTCCCATAGTAAGCTCAATAAGGCTTGTGTTATGGGTACTAGACGACGATATATTTAATAGATAGAAATACTTAAATACATAGAAAACATCCATGACTCAGAAACAAATATTCATGCTCATCACACAAATATTTGCCCTTACCGGGATTCGAACCCAGGACCTTCAGCTTCGTAGGCAGCGTCACTACCCACTAGACTAGGTCGTCAAAATAAGTAAAGTAAAGTAATAAAGACGTGTACCGAAATATTTGGCTACTTTGGCTGCTACTTACTATATGACGCTGACTGTTCATCAGGGATAATGTCGGCTTCTAATGGTAAAATAATATTTAAAATCTGTCCAGTAGTTTCGGAGCCTATCAAATACAAACAAACAAACAATCAAATCTTTCCTCTTCATAATATTATATAGTGTAGATAGATTCACGCATAAATATTGTTATTCCCGAGCGCTATAGACACATGACACGAGTGAAATAAGAATGTAATGTCGTGATTCTATAAATAAGCTTTTTTTCAACATTTTGGTCAACACGAGTCTGCGGTATTTTTGAAATTCTGAAAGTGGTCCATGCCTTACTAACGTTTAAGAACCACTGCTATAGCCCTGTATATTGTGTCTAAGTCCCAGTGCTGAGCATAGGCCTCCTCTCATAGACGAGGCGGGAATCATGATGGTATAACTAAATATTGAGAGTAAGCTCCCTAAATCATATCGGCTGCGGCGTGGCGTCAAATACATCACCAACAGTCATAGCTAATTCGTTTTGTTTTCTTCACAACATGTTGGATAAAGTTTTCAATTGTTTTGTGGTTATGAACGTTTTAGTGATAAGGGACCAATTGATTGTTTTTTGTTTTTCCATGGAACACTTATATCGTTTAGGGGTCATTGTGTTGACTTGATGGCACTTATTTAATACTAGCTTCTGCCCGCGACTCCGTCCGCGTGGAAATCGTTTATATCGCAGCTCCATACAAACTTCAACCCCCCATTTCATCCCCTTAGGGGGTGATTTCCAGGATGAAAACTATCCTATGTCCTTCCCCGGGATTCAAACTATCTCCATACCAAATTTCATCGCAATCGGTTCAGCGGTTTAAGCGTGAAGAGGTGACAGACAGAGAGACAGACAGACACACTTTCGCATTTATAATATTATAGTATGGATATGGATAGTATGGATGGATATGGATTTTTGATTCATGGCTCCGCGGACCACTTTGGGTGCTTCCAGGGACCACCAGTGGTCCACAGATCACCAGTTAGAACCGCTGTTTTAAAATAAGTGAATCACGTTCTATTTGGACATGGCATGTGTACACCTATAAAAGATATGATTTATTATTGCTGTATAAATATACTGACCATACCAGCAGCCACTTTACAGTCAACTAGTCATATGCTGAACAATAAGTATAAACAACATAATAACAAGAATAAAAAACCATACAAATATACCTCTACTCATCATACCAAAATCCTGGCCTTCATTGTTTCTTCAATTGATGGATTGATTAAAACTTTATTCATTCCCACAACATAAATGACAATAATAAAATGAAAAATTAACAAAAAGAATTACATATCTAAAGAAAAGCCTTCTAAAGAAAGAATTGGGGTCTGTAGTCCGTATTATTAGCAAAATTCAATTGGTTGGTTTTATACTGGTGAGGTGAGGTGAGGTTAGGGGGAATATTCATACAGCAACTATAATTACAACTCTTCCTAGGTGAAAAAGTGGCAGTTCACATCTTGGCTTGATAAGACTAAAAAATAAAGTACTGTAACTCACAGGAGACTCCTTGAACAAAGTCTTTGCTTTGTCGATCTTCTCGAAGCCCCCGACATAGCGCCACAGATGCAGGGCCTGGTCCATGTCTCCGACAGACACCGTCCAGGATCCCACCAGCTCGCATCCTAGCTCCGCCTTGCGCGAGTGGACAAACTCGGAGGATGTTTTGCTGTAACACAAATTTGAGAAGGTTATTCATTTGGTTTAGTATGCTGGTGGATGAATGGTTGGTATAGCCATAGTAGCCAAAATATATTGTAACACATCCTTACTGCTGTAGTAATAAACAGGTGTTGCGATTTTTTGGCTACTACCAACTATATGATACTGACTGTACTTGTAAGTTTTTATTTTAAATGTCTAATGTCAGATATCCATTTTTTTCCTTATTAGAAAAGAAAAGTATAAACATCTTTATCTGTGATGCTGACCTTACACAGCAAACTTTATGACTAGGTATGCTTGTCTTTCAACTCTTTCAAGTAATAAAGAAAGTTGTTGCTTTTTTAAATAAAATAGATGCACTGTATGGCAGGTCTAATTTTTTTTTTACTACATGACTGCCAGCAGTAGGTAGGTACTTATATGTCAATATTAAGTTACAGAGTGAACTCAAATTAAGAACATAATTTTCTTGTTACTGCATTTGTTTTACTTGAATACATCCACCATATCCTCATGCATGAAATAGTAAACAAGTGTAATAATGTGATGGTTACATGGTGTAGCTATGTGATACGGCGCCGTAGAGGTCAAGGATCTATTGATAACGTAATAGTAAACAGTTTAATGCGTTATCACCTCTGCTGATCTAATAATAATACATTTATGTATATTCTATTTGCAGAATGTTGCATAACACCTCTGTTTTTCTGTTGCTAACTACCGGCATACTACTTTTACTTATGTAAGATAGGTAATGCACACGTACTAGTTCTTCAAATATTTGTCCACCGAGTCCGGCCTGATGTTGTGCGTATGCAGCGCATATACTATCTCCTTGTCACTAAGCATACGACTGTGAGACTCCTTCGTAGGCTCGATCTTCCGCACTAGCAGCTTGGAGAGCCAGCCATCTTCAGCGTTCAGTTTTGCTCCATTCGTACTGATCAATCTACAAAAATAACTTCCACTATACACAGATGTTCCAAATTTAAACCGGGCCACTTGACATGAACAACAGCGGTAAATACCTCGCATTCTTCGGAATTGCAGAACTGAAATTTAATAATCTATTTACAGAATTCATTTTGAAGTAATATAAGTCACTCTGAAGGCGACAACTAGTACTTTCCAGAGGCTAGGAATTGGCTAGGAATGTACTCTGAACTTGTTCAACTTGTTATCAATCCAATTGACAAAATCACTTGAAGGTTATCTGAATATTTTTGGAGAAACGGCGACATCTGTTGAGCAATGAGAACATGAAAACCATGGGTGATAACTGATAAAATTTCTTTTTTTTTTTATCTTATCTTGAAATTCGCACAGTATTGAAGCTAGAATATCATATATATAATTTTACAATTTCAAAATGAAGATGATGAATACTGTCGCGAATAGGGTCGCGAGAACTAGCCCTATAACAATTACACGGCAACATTATACCGGATGTAGAGAAACACAATTTTATCTATGGTGAGCTTGCATTTTTCTTCTAACGTTCTTTTGTCTTCAAATCTGCTTACGGGAACCTGAAGCTGCATTTGTAGATGCATTTATTGTGTTAATTTTATTGTGAATATCTTTCGGCTTGTCCTGCCACCAGTCAAAAGCTAAGTATCTAGAATAAGTATCAATAATAATATCAACAATTTCTTTATGTTTAAAAGAGAGAGATTGGAAGATGGATTGCTCGGCGAAACTCCATGAGCTGATCAGGGCAATCTGTTTCCATCTCGCTGATCTGATACGCTTATACGCGAATTATAATGCTATGCTATTTACTGGTCTCAAGGCTTGCGAGCCAAACATCCATTTATATTAAATGAACAACCGGTGCGTGTAGTCTTGGCCAATTCTATTAGCAAGGTGTATAAAAGGGCCCAGCAGGGACAGTCCTCGTTCTCTGAGACAGGGTTCGCGGGTTTTAGATCCGGACCTCGGGTCTTGGAACAAAAGGGCCCAGCTGGGACAGACCTGGTTCTGTGGAACGAGGTATATAAAGGAAGTACTCGCGGAGTACGTCAGATAAGAGAAAGGTCGTACTCGTGGAGTACGACAAATGAAAGTGTCCTTAGGGGACAAAGGTTGATGACATTAAATAGCATACCAAAAGGTTCTAAATATGTTGATGTGTTACTTATGTGTAAAGAGTATGGTTGGATACTTAGAGAGTCAAAGCAGTTGATTCATAAATACATTAAAACCCTTAGGAGGAGCATTCGACTCCACCGAGGCGACAAGGTGCATGGACAGCCAGGCAGAGAGACTCACTATTATTAAGGTAAGATAGTTGACATCATACTCACACACAGTCTTAGATACTTAAATTATCAGCTCTGGGTCACTTGAGTTGATAACTCTATAATCAGCAAGTAAGCCTAGCGAAGCAGAACTATTCTTATTAACAAGATATCTAATCAAACTTCAAAGACACTCTATTGAACCCAAGAGTGTGGATGTTTCTTTGAGATTATTCAGTTAGAATGATTTCTTAGTGACATCATATACTTTGTCCGTATTAATGGGCTTATAATGCGGAACAAATACCGCGAAGTGAAAACGAAACGAACTTCGTTCTAGTATCTCCCTGACTCCCTCTATCGCTCGAACTAGCAAGAGAGGGAGATACACGGACGAAATTCGTTTTCGTTTCGCGGTAGGGCCTCCTGAGGGGCTACCGCGAAACGAAAACGAATTTCGTTCGTGTATCTCCCTCTCTGTTGCACTTGCCAGTTCGAGCGACAGAGAAGGAGATACTCGAACGAAGTTCGTTTTCACTTCGCGGTAGCCCCTCTGATTATTTAATTTAATTGTGGTTTATTTATAAGGGTATTTGCTGGTATAAAACCTAGCATCCAGGGTCAAAGAATAAAAAAAAACCTACGTGGGCTCCATTACGCGCAATATTTAATTAGTAAGCAGACTAAAATAATAATGTGATGTTATCAAATTGTAGAGTTTTATAAATATCTGCAGATATTATTTATAACATAATTATGTAGTATCACTTTATTTTTGATTGTGAATGTCATGAATGATTGTAATTTATTGTGTGTTTTTCTGAGCAATCGACAACGTACAAAGGATTACACGTATCGAATTTGACATTTGACTTTTTGCTTTGGCAATTGTCACTTTGTCAATTTCCAATTAGCGTTTAATCTTTTTTTACATTGATAAAGAAATATAGTAAAAAGCGTAGTACGCTTCCAGCGGTGATAAGCATCAACAAAGCCTCGTCATGGGTGAGTAGCTTTCAAGAAAATTGAGAGCCGTTCAATTTGCGTCGAAGTTTGATAGTTGTTTTGCAATGGTGGGCGGTGTAGCGAGTAACTAACTGGAACTATGTTTGTTTGCGCAGCGTCCAGCGAGGTGACGAAGCTTCAGCAGCACTTGGCGCTGCTGAAGGAGGAGTATAGTAAGCTGCATAGCCACTGCACGGAGGTGGAACGCAAGTACACGCTTGCAGCAGCCTCGGCCGGCGATCTGAGCGAGACGAGCTTTGTCGCTCGTCTGCTCATGACCGTAGCGACCCTGTACGGCAGGGAGACCTACTCGGACATCAAAATAAAGCTGCAGAGCAAGTCTATGCCGGGCCATAAGTTTGTCTTATGTGCTAGATCTGATGATTGGAATGAGGAGGCTTTGAAAAACTTAGAGGAGTTGGGTGAGTTTTATTGTTTATTATATTATTCGGAAGTTAGTCACAATCATTTCAATGCTGTTACTCTCAGGAGTGGTGTACAACTGATAAATTAAAATGGAGTCAACACTTTCTTATTGGATTATTTTTATTAATTCCCAAGCCCACAATTAAAATAGACAATGAACTAATTTCCTATTAGGTATCACACTTTTGATATTTGTTCAATGATAGCAACATTGGAAGCACCATTCTATCTCAAGTTGTAGACAGGATGTGACCACTCTTATTACTTCCTGTCAGCAACTTGCTATACAATAACAGTTTATACATTGAATATCTTTACATATATTTATTTCTTTAATTGTAGACAATACATAACAAGATTATCATCATATAAGTTTAATTTTGCATAGGCGCAATTGGCACACTATGTTAAGAGGCTCCCATACGCCAATGACCTTCGATCTGAATCCCTTAGTTTTCTAATGTTTTTTGTAGCTTATTATATTAACAACAACGGCTTTAAGCAATATAGTATCCCATATTTACTTCAAACTTCATTGTTTTCGAGATATTTGGCATCAAAGTTGAACAATTTTAGGCCAAAAAACTGGTTTTCTGGCCATAACTTTTGTGTTAATTGGTTTAAAATTAAAACCCTCTGCCAGTTTTTAGAGACGTCATAGACAAACCCAAATTTGTAGATTTCGTATATGTTAGATCTTTCACGTCAATAGATATGCGAAATAAGTGTTTTTTTAGACAATGTTTAAAAAAATCATACAAAATTAAGTATTAATTTGTTTCAAAATCCGGTCTGTCAAAATGGAGATAAAAGATTGAAGACCGATAGCCGTTTGATTTATGATTCTATCTGTAGTGCAAAAGTAGTAGATACGATTCAAAACTTGTCAAAAATTGATGAAAACCTCGGGTAGCCCCTTAAGTTATTGATAGCAGTGTGTAATCATTAAGTCATTTGCTTTAGGTATATTTTGTCATGCCTTTGTGTTTGCTCCTGTAATTGTGTATGAGTGACACACACTTTATTAGTATACTCATATTCTAATTATATATTTAGGACATGTATCACATCCTTACGGTAATAAAATAATATTTTTTTCAGATTGGTCAGTGCTCCCCGATGATGTAGGCGCAGCACTTCTCAAATGGTTGTACACGGATGTGGTGGATCTGACCCGCGGAGACATGTTTGCATTGCAGCTGATGAAGTCCGCGGCCAACTTCAAGCTTAACGGGCTGGTGGGGAAGTGCGAGCAGGCCCTTATTGCCAGTGTGGGTGTCAGGTGAGGATTGACATTCACTTGATAAGTATTTATAGTTGCACCGTACAGTGAATTATTGTATTCTACAGATCAACCTTTCCAGTGTCTTTAAGACAGGCAGGTTTTAAGACTTACTTCTGTCTGAATTTGGTAGTATGCTCGCATGGGCTATTAGCTGAGGAGTAAACTCCAATACCTATGATACGTATTTTTTTATGATAAGTTTTTTTTTGCAACAAAGGTTAAATAAATGAAATCGGAAAATAATTAACCATAACATCAAAATCGTCTGGGGTAATCTAGGAAGAAAATCTGTGCTATGCTGTCTAATTTAAGTAACATAATGTTTCCAGATATGTATTGTCAATACAATACTAACCTACTGAATAAATATTTGGTTGCAAAGTCCAACTTCTGCATACCTTACACTCAAATGTGACCCATGGGGGCCAACCCATGATACAGAGACCGGAATTTTCACGGCAAAACAAAAGACTGTCGCAATCTTACTAGTGTTAGAAACGTATTTATCGATATCGATAATTGTGGAATAGAAGAAAACAAAACGGTCCACCAAATAAATAGAAAGAAAATACGTCATGTTTGTATAAAAATACATAGAAACAGATACAATTTCTTCTTAGAAATCGACTTCAGTACACACAGCAGCACATGACATTTTATTTGGTTTCCGAGTCTAGTTTTATGAGTAGATAATCATTAATTTCTCGACATTCTCTGGGAGTAGACCGTTTCGTTACAAAGCCATTTCTGTATACTAAATGATCGATCGACTTCACTCGACGTCAAGGGGGCAAATTTATAAAATTCATTGTAATCGGTATGTTGTTCAGGTTGAGTAAGTTTTTCAGATATTTCTCGTATATTATATTTTAAACTAACCGTCGCGAATTACTCGATATCTATAAAAAATTGTTTCTAACACTAGTAAGATTGCGACAGTCTTTTGTTTTGCCGTGAAAATTCCGGGCTCTGCCCATGAAAATAGGCATGATTCCTAAGTTTTATGTTCAATGCCATTAGAAGCAGTTTATAGAGAGGAACAAATGTTTGTATGGAATCAACTACAATTAAAGGACATAAATAGACAAGATATACTCTATTGAGTTAGACGGACCTCGCTGGTGGCAGCTTCATACTAATTGACACAGAATTATGACGTCACCATTTTCTATTTGTACTAATTGTTGTATGGAAAATCAAGTAAATTGCTGTTTTGGTCTGAAACACTGCGTTTAGGTGCATACTTCTTTTTTTATTAAAGTGTGAGGATTGTATTGGCAGTATTAAATTTATTCTGGAAAGATTTAAAAAACATATTTTTTCTACATTTTCAAGTTGCATATCTTTTTATGATTTCGTTTTTTATTTTTTATTAATTTGCAATAATTTGCTTTATTGCAATCATTTCGAGGTTTACTATCCATATACACTATGTTATGAATTTTAACATGAGGTAACTTCCCTATTGTTCTAATTATGTCTTTATCTATCCATCTATATATTTTGAGCCCTTTATACTGAACTCCAAGGGTGATATTGAAATTGATTGTATTGTAGGTAAACTATATTTAAATTAAATAAAGTGCGTAGTGCTTTATTCAAGAATCCAACAAAGGAGACTGGGCACTTCTGGACCAAAGGTTGAAAAATAAAACTAGCGGCCACTTCGGAATCTAATTTTAAATGAAAACTATGAATATGTGCTTCATTTATTCTTATGAGCATAACTCTCAGATGTGAATATTTAGGAAAGATTGCGAGTAGTTGGTTGTGTACTGTGCGCATGCGTTATTTTATCTTCTATTCTCCTGTTATTTAATAAATCATAACTCTGAAACAATCCATGACATGGAAGTTAGGTTTTCAAAAAATTAAAGTACGTATCACCACCATTAAATACAGCCTATTTCCAGAAGTGGCCGCCATTTTTTTTTTTCTTGGTCCAAGCTCCATACATTTTTGCCCACTCTCCTTTTCACATGGAATTATATAGGTTTAAATTAAGCATGCAGTGACTTATCTTGAATATTATAGTGCAAATGTAAATGAACGATAATAAAGATAAAAACATTTATAGCTATTTACGATACAAGTGCCGAAAATAGGAAATTAGCAACGAGTGGTGATAAATTAAAACACGACCGAAGGGAGTGTTTTAAATCGACACGAGTTGCGAATTACCTATTCGCACGTGTATCGTACAACGTTTTACTGTACATATGGCTCTTTAAAGTTCGACATATGCACGAAAAGTGGTCTTTTCCGCACTAGTGCGGGAAAGTAGCACCATATGTACTGTAAAATATATTTTCTGACTTTTCTGAAGTTAGATTTTTTTTTGATGTCTGATATTTTGTTGGATTTTGTCTCTAGGTAAATGTTTAATTGATAATATATCCGATACATAGAAAAAATCTGCTATTATAATTTATTTCGAAAATGGTAATTTTTTCCATACAAGTTGTCAGTTCATTGACTGGACTAGTTGGACCCATGTCTATGGTCGTATTATTGTTATTCCAGGACCTGTGTAAAGTTCTACTCGGCCGCGGACGAGATAGCCGCATTAGCGCTTAAGGAACACTGCTCTGGACTTATATCCGCCCATTGGGATGATCTCACAGGTAATTACATCATCGGCTTAGTCTGTTCAATGCTCAACTATACTATCCGCAAAACTATCTGGCCGGTAGGGCAATAAACGTCCGCTACCGTTAGGGGTGTAACATGTCGATAACTTATAATGTAAACGTCGATATAATCATTATATTTTCAAATGAAATCTTATATCATTATTGATATTGTTTTTAAAGTTATCTAATGAATAATACTAAATGTTTAAGATATTTCTTAAATAATTAGCTAAATACGTGATTAGGTAACAAAATATACTATAACATAAAAGGGTAAACATCACAATGCATAACCCATTCGTTATCAAGTTAAAGGAGAAGTTGCGACGAAAAATACCACGTTTAAAATGGCAGATGTTGAGAAATTCTTAAATGAAGTGATCGATCATGTTATAATCGACGACTGGGTCAAATGTGTTCACCACGCTGAAAATCTTCAGAACGAAGACCGTCTTGTTATTAACCTACAAGTCGATAGTGGCACTGAAGACGAAGAAGAATAGCTAGTATTTTCCTTGTTTAGTTATTTATTTTGTTATACCTCCTTATTATTTTATTGTAATACTTTATGGCAATAGTTCAATATACTTATTTATATTTCGATAGTAACTATACAATACTGTTATATAAAACACCACGTAATTTATACCTCCTTATTATTTTATTGTAATACTTTATGTCAATAGTTCAATATACTTATTTATATTTCGATAGTAACTATACAATACTGTTATATAAAACACCACGTAATTTATATTCTTTGTTTCATTACTTTATCGACATCCCTTTTTATGCGTAACGCTACCTGCCCTATTGTTGCTCGGCCCGCTCCATAAGCCGTGCAGGTGTGAAAGAGATTCCGATGATTTATGACCTGACCGGCCAGAGAGTTTTGCGGATAGTATAGACCTGTATGTAATGTTTAATATAACCCGGTTACAATATCTGTGGGGCTGGCGTCGATGACGTCACGCCGGCGCTCTGGTACGGTGCGGGGCGAGCGCGGGTAAAAGAGAAGGGGGATGGGCTTCACATTCCAGCGAGGTCCACAGATATTGTAACCGAGTTATACAATACAATACAAATACTCTTTATTGCAGACCTCACACACATAGGGCAGTTACAAAAGAAAACATGTACATACAGAGAGACAGTAGAGGTAAAACTACAGCCGGTCTTATCGCTAAAGAGCGATCCCTTCCAGACAATCTTTAAATTTCTTTAAAAAAATCGAATCGCGTATTAAAACTACCTTGCAACTATGGCTATTGGTGACATTTTTCGGGCTCATTAGATGGAGTGCTATCATGGCCACAGTTAGTGATGTGCTGGTGCCGGTAATACCCTCGTTTTGTACGAGGATTATTCCCAATACAAATCAGGAATTCTCGGGAATATTCCTGGGAACGGTACATCACTAGCACTGCACATCGCGCGGTAACCGTGTCGGAGTTATTTAGCGTTCACTTAGTGACGGCGCGGCCACGACTCCGGGCGGTGGCGGCAGCGGCAACGGCGCGCCATTCGAAGGCACGAGAGGTAATGCTCCGACCTCACGAACGGCACGGCGCTGCCTATGCCGCCGCCGCTCAGTCGTGGCCGCGAGCACTTATTGTGTGAGGCAGTCATATACGTTCGCGTAAACCAGCAGTCGGCAACAGGTGGCCCGCGAGCCTCCCTGGCCGTTTTCTATGTACATTTCTTGCCTGATAAAGTCACAAATTATTATCAAGGCCCGCGTCTATTTCGTTAGTTGCTATGGCCGTTGGCTGTTAACAGGTTGCCGACCGCTGGCCTAAGCCGATCGATAACGACCCTACAGTACTCTCTGAACCCACCACGTATGCGAAAAATCTGCAATAATTCAATTTAATCCCCACTTTTTTAATAAACCTTATTGCAGCGAGATATGAATAGTCAGCTAGAGGTGTTGCTGATTTTACAATATCTGACTTATCCGAATTTGTAGAATTATAAGGGCGTATCAGATATTGTCGCGTCCTTTGTCCAGTCAGACATTGATGCAGTAGACTGTACCCGTCAGGTGCTATTCATACATTGTTTCCCAATATTCTGTAATTTCTGTGTCACAGGCGAAGACTTCGCCCACATGTCGTCGGCACTGCTCTATCGTATGCTGAAGAGCAAGACGCCGCAACCGCTGCACGGCGCCGTCCGGCTGCTGCGGGAAGACGTCGTGTTCCTGTGTCTCGTCGAGAACCATGCCCATGTGAGTAGTCTTTACTTACTTACTGCTGCGCAACAACACAGAGTTGATTTTGGCCTCCAAGACTAAAGACCGCCAGGGTTATCTTTTTAAATATAGCCTGGCCGCCATCATTATCCGAACCGTGACACTTCCAGAGAAGCTGAACACATGCAGTCCCACCTTAACCAGATTACTGCCCGGCCGTCTTTACTTATTTACTGCTGTCGCGCAACAACACAAAGTGGACTTTGGCCTCCAAGACTATAGTCCGCCAGGGTTATCTTTTTAAATATAGCCTGGCCGCCATCATTATCCGAACCGTCACACTTCCAGAAAAGCTGAACACATACAGTCCCACCTTAATTACTGCCCGGCTGTCTTTACTTAGTTACTGCTGTCGCGCAACAACACAAAGTGGACTATGGCCTCCAAGACTATAGACCGCCAGGGTTATCTTTTTAAATATAGCCTGGCCGCCATCATTATCCGAACCGTGACACTTCCTGAGAAGCTGAACACATACAGTCCCACCTTAATTACTGCCCGGCTGTCTTTACTTAGTTACTGCAGTCGCGCAACAACACAAAGTGGACTATGGCCTCCAAGACTATAGACCGCCAGGGTTATCTTTTTAAATATAGCCTGGCCGCCATCATTATCCGAACCGTGACACTTCCTGAGAAGCTGAACACATACAGTCCCACCTTAATTACTGCCCGGCTGTCTTTACTTAGTTACTGCAGTCGCGCAACAACACAAAGTGGACTATGGCCTCCAAAACTATAGACCGCCAGGGTTATCTTTTTAAATATAGCCTGGCCGCCATCATTATCCGAACCGTGACACTTCCAGAGAAGCTGAACACATACAGTCCCACCTTAATTACTGCCCGGCTGTCTTTACTTAGTTACTGCTGTCGCGCAACAACACAAAGTGGACTATGGCCTCCAAGACTATAGACCGCCAGGGTTATCTTTTTAAATATAGCCTGGCCGCCATCATTATCCGAACCGTGACACTTCCAGAGAAGCTGAACACATACAGTCCCACCTTAATTACTGCCCGGCTGTCTTTACTTAGTTACTGCTGTCGCGCAACAACACAAAGTGGACTATGGCCTCCAAGACTATAGACCGCCAGGGTTATCTTTTTAAATATAGCCTGGCCGCCATCATTATCCGAACCGTGATACTTCCAGAGAAGCTGAACACATACAGTCCCACCTTAATTACTGCCCGGCTGTCTTTACTTAGTTACTGCTGTCGCGCAACAACACAAAGTGGACTATGGCCTCCAAGACTATAGACCGCCAGGGTTATCTTTTTAAATATAGCCTGGCCGCCATCATTATCCGAACCGTCACACTTCCAGAGAAGCTGAACACATACAGTCCCACCTTTACTGCCCGGCCACATTGCCTGAATACGGGTGTAGACTCAATATGTATATAATAATAATAATAAATAATAATAATAAATATTAGGGGACAATCCTACACAAATCGACCTAGTCCCATAGTAAGCTCAATAAGGCTTGTGTTATGGGTACTAGACGACGATATATTTAATAGATAGAAATACTTAAATACATAGAAAATAAAGAAAGAAGGCAAAAGAATATCTCAAAAGAATTACGAAGCTACAACCGTTTTAATATTGCTTAGGGAAAAATCGTGACGTCACAATCTGCGAGCGTCGTAGTAAATGAGAATCGTTTCATATGAAGGTGCGTTATGCGTGTTATACGAGGGCTGCCTTTTAAGTTCTGTCGTTTGCAAACCTCCCGTGATTGCATAAAAAAGAACTAGTGTCACGTTAAAATATTTGAATTTAGAATTCGAAAACAAAAGAATGACTCGAAATCGGCCCAACCGTTTTAGTACAGCGTTCGTTCAAAGTTGACAAGTCAGTTGTGAAAATGGAAATTTCGAAGGAAAATTTACGTGCGATAATTTTTTACAACTTCAAAAGGGGCTTAACGCGACTTCAGTGCTTCGAAGAGTTGACTACGGTTTTCAATGATAAAGCACGATGCCTTCGGACTGTGGAACGCTGGTATTTAGAATTTCAACGTGGTTGCTCTAGTCTTGGTGATAGACATCGTGAAGGTCGACCAAAAACAGCCGTAACCCAGGAGAACATTGATGCTGTACGGCAACTGATCATCGAAGATCGCCATGCGACATACCGTGAGATAGAAGCTTCCTTAAGTATTTCAGGGACCAGTGTTCACAGTATTTTGCATGATCACTTAGGCGTAAAAAAGTTGATCTCACGCTGGATACCATATTTACTCAGTGAAGACCAAAAAACGGCTCGCGTTCGATGGTGTCGCAAAACTCTGCGGCAATTCAACCGAGGAAACTCGAAACATGTTTACGACATTATCAGTGGTGACGAATCTTGGATATATGCCTACGATCCCGATTCTAAACAGCAGTCGACTGTTTGGGTGTTCCGAGATGAGCCAAAACCGACCAAAGTAATACGCTCACGGAGCACTTCGAAAAAAATGGTCGCCACGTTTGTGGCGAAAAGTGGCCACGTTGCCACCATCGTGCTCGAGGATCGTAAAACGGTTAATGCTGACTGGTATACCACTGTCTGTTTACCAGAAGTCATCGGCGAGTTTCGAAAAAATAACCCAAGACGTCGTATAAGACTGCACCACGATAATGCGAGCTCGCACACCGCCCGGCAAACTATTGCGTTTTTAAAAGAGCAAAACGTCGAAATTCTGGAACACCCGCCGTACAGTCCAGACTTAAGCCCTAACGATTTTTTTACTTTTCCAAAAATCAAGCAACGACTTCGTGGTCAACGGTACCAGACGCCTGAAGAAGCGGTTGAGGCATACAAAACGGCCATTTTGGAGACCCCGACTTCGGACTGGAATAAGTGTTTCGAAAACTGGTTCGATCGAATGAAAAAGTGTATTACATATCACGGTGATTACTTTGAAAAACAATAAATACCATTTAACACTTAAATTGTCTTTAGTTTTTCCAAACGACACAACTTAAAAGGCAGCCCTCGTATATGAATAAGAGGGTAGCATTAATAATACAGGCTGTCACCCGCCTGTCGTGAATATACATTGCATGAGTCTCAAGAGTGTGTTTAATTGCTGCCTATTTATCAGTGGCGACGAATGGATAAAAGTATAAATAACTCGATTAATACGTGTAAATATTAACTAAGCAGTGTTATTAAGTGTGCACAATGTCTATTGGTAAAATGAAAGAGTTCGACGTGGTCAGCGGGAATTGGTTATCGTACTGTGATCGACTTAAAATGTACTTTACGGCAAACGACATTAAGTCGGAATTACATCTGCCAACGTTAATTTCATTAGTAGGTGATCAAACATACGAACTGATTGCAAACCTTACGAGTCCCAAAAATGTATCGGAATATAAGTTTGAAGAAGTGGTTGATATTGTGGGCAATCACCTACAACCGAGGCCTTCTACAATGGCTGAGCGGTATAAATTCCGGCAGCGGCGGCAGCAGGCCGGTGAGAACGTAGCGCGGTACGTGGCCGAACTCAAGCGATTATCTAGATATTGTGAATTTGGGGCAGCTCTGGAGGAGAACTTGCGCGACCAACTGGTGTGCGGGATCACTAGTGAAGTCATCCGGCAAAGGCTTTTTGCGGATCGGCATCTTACTTACAATAGGGCCGTGACCCTGGCGACGTCTTTAGAAACCGCCGAAAAGGATGCCGCCTTGGTCGAGGGCAGCCATCTACAAACGCAGGAGGGAGTCAACGCCATGTACGGTGGCGCGGGGACTTCGCGAGGCGCTGACCAGTGTACAGCGTGCGGCGGCTATAATCACGTTGCTAGAGGCTGCAAGTTTACCACTTACCAGTGCAGCGAGTGCCGAGCTGTAGGGCATTTACGAAGAGTGTGCCCGCATCTGCGACAGGCGGGCGATGGGCCGCCCGCCGTCGGGGCGGCGACCAGAGGCTCCAGCAGCCGCGGCCGGGGACGGGCCGGGCCGCGAGGGGGCCGAGACCGGCGTAGGGGGCAACAACCTACGCATTTTGTGACGGAGTCACGCGCTAAGGACGAGGAAGAAGACGAGGTGTCCTCCGAGGAGGAGCCGATTTACCAAATGTCCTTAAGGAATTATCCCGCGGTGAGCATTCTTATCAATATAGATGACAGAGAAGTACCTATGGAAGTGGACACCGGAAGTGCGTGTTCGTGTATTAGTAGTGACACTTATAAAAGATATTTTAAGCACTTGTCCTTACAAACATGCACAGTTACACTTAGATTTTATGATGGAAGGATTGTAAGACCCTTAGGTATTTTACGTACGAATGTAAAGTACAATAATATTGAAAAGTTCTTGGATTTATATGTAATAGACGGGGGAACAACATCGTTGCTAGGTCGCCAGTGGTTGGCCGAGCTATCTATCAAATTACCAATATTCCAAACTAACAGTGTAAGTGTAGGTACCTCTTTGTCTGTGGTCAAAAACACGGATATTGATTCGGATGTGTGTGTGCTTGTTGACAGATATTCTAGTTTGTTCGACGGGTCGCTCGGGCGGTACACGGGCGGGCGCGCGACATTGCGCGTGCGCGCCGACGCCGTGCCCGTGTACTGCCGCGCGCGCCCGCTGCCCTACTCACTGCGCGGCCAAGTGGATGCCGAATTGGACGCCATGCTACAGAGTGGTGTTATCGAACCCGTTGCCTTTTCGGATTGGGCCACGCCACTGGTACCCGTGGTTAAGCCTAATGGTAAAATAAGGTTATGTGCAGATTTTAAGGTCACTCTGAACCCCGTTTTAATGGTCGATAGGTACCCATTGCCAAAGGTTGAGGACCTATTTGCGGGGCTAAGTGGGGGTCAACATTTCACTAAAATTGATTTGTCGTCTGCTTACAACCAAATTGAGTTGGACGAAAGTTCAAAACTGTTCACTGTGGTTAACACTCACCGGGGTCTTTTTCGTTACAATCGATTGGTCTTTGGGGCATCAAGTAGTCCCGGTATTTTTCAAAGGACTATGATTAATTTAATGAGAGATATACCTAATGTGTCCGTATTTTGTGATGATCTGTTAGTAACGGGAAAGGACCGAAAATCTCATTTGGCTTCGTTGGCAGCAGTATTTAACACGTTAAATGCAAATGGCCTGAAATTGAATAAAAGTAAGTGTGTATTTTTTGCAAGTTCGGTGTCGTATTTGGGGCACATTGTGGACAAGAGTGGTATTAGGACGGACCCGGATAAGGTTAGGGCGATTCAGGAAATCCCGGAACCAAACAATGTGTCAGAATTGCGATCCTTTCTTGGCCTTGTAAATTTTTATGGCAGATTCGTAAGGAATTTAAGTAGTCTTCTATCGCCCTTACACATCTTATTAAAAAAAGGAATGCGATGGGAATGGTCGCGGGAATGTAAATTCGTGTTTGATGAAGTTAAGTCGTTGCTAACGGGCGCTGAGGTATTGAAGCATTACGATCAGGACGATCAGCTGATTGTAACATGTGATGCGTCAGCGGTCGGGCTCGGGAGTGTGTTATCGCAGCCAGCGCGGGGTGGGGGCGCGGGTGGGGAGCGCCCGGTCGCTTACGCATCCCGCGCGCTTACCTCGGCCGAGCGGCAATATAGCCAGATTCAGCGGGAAGCGCTTGCTATTATCTTTGCGGTAAAAAAATACCATCAATACCTATATGGCAGACGTTTCTTACTACGGACTGATCATAAACCGTTAGTGTCTATTTTCGGTCCGAAGGCTGGGGTCCCTTCCATGGCTGCAAGTAGATTGCAAAGGTGGGCAGTTATTTTATCAGCGTATGATTATGATATAGAATATGTGCGTACTAACAACAATGGTGCAGACGGGCTATCGCGACTACCGTTGCCTTTCAACAAAAAAACAGACCCCGAACAGACTTATTTACATTTTGCTCGCGACGCATTTTTATTGGATTACAATATTCTCAAAAGGGAGACGTGTAAAGATCCGATTTTAAGCCGAGTGGTATGTTTTGTACGGGACGGTTGGCCGGTTGACAATGAGATTCGTCAACTTCAACCGTATTTTAATAGGCGGGCTGAAATTTACCTTGAATTAGGCTGTCTCATAATCATAATCATAATCATAATCATAATCATTTATTGCATTATACGTTACAAAGGTCTTATAAAAATATATAATGTGTATCAGTATAAACCCTGTAAGGGCACAGCAATTATAACATTTATATATTAGAAACAAATATAATTCTACGTTTTAAAATCAAAGAACTCCTTCAATGTATAAAAACTATTAAAAATTAAGAATTCTTGTAATTTTTTACAAAACAGCTTATCACTTACAATATTTCTTATAGCTATAGGGACTCCGTTGTACACTCTTACTGCCTGCTCATGTGGGGGCATCGGGTGATAGTGCCGGAAAAGTGCAGAGATCGCGTATTAAAGGAGCTGCACGAAACTCATATGGGGGTGGTTAAGATGAAGAGTCTTGCCCGTAGTTATGTGTGGTGGGCCGGCATCGACGAAGCTATCGAGGGCGTATGCCGCACGTGCGCGACTTGCGCTGCGCATGCTGCCGCGCCACCGGCGCACACGCCACGTCCGTGGCCGTATTGTATTAAGCCTTGGTCTCGACTGCACTGTGATTTTCTGGGGCCAATTGCGGGCATGAAGTTTTTAGTTATAGTTGACTCCACTTCGAAGTGGATAGAAATTTTTAAAATGAAAACCACTACGGCTTCCGATGTTATTAGGAGATTCCGACGTCTTTTCTCGCAATTTGGGTTGCCCACTCAAATGGTTTCGGACAATGGACCACCATTTAACAGTGAAGCGTTTAAGTCCTTCTTGAGTTTGAACCACATTGAACAAAGTTTGACAGCGCCTTACCACCCATCTTCAAATTGCGCCGCAGAAGTTGCGGTCCGCATATGCAAAAGCGTAATTAAAAAAGCCTTAAGCGATGGGGTGGACGTGGAGACGGCCTTAGATAGGTTTTTGTTGTTGTATAGGACTACAGAACACGCGACTACCGGAGAGAGTCCCGCCATGCTTTTACAAAACAGGTCGTTAAGGATACGTCTCGACGTGACTAAGCCGGATAGATTGAAAAGGGTGGAACAAAAACAGCAATTGCAGGTAGAGGCGGCAGGAGGAAGCTGTCGAGATTTTAGAACGGGAGATGAGGTTTATGTTAAGGATTTCCGTCGAGATCGGGCAGGGGATTGGACGCCTGGTCAGGTAGTTCAACGCGTTGGTTCTACCAACTACAGAGTAAGGGATAGTTTTGGCAATGAGGGTCACCGTCACATCGATCAATTGAAGCGGAGGTCCAGATCGTCCTTAGGCATTCCTGTGACGTCAGTTGGGGATGCAACGGGTTCGGTAGGTGCGGATAGTCCAAACGATATGGCCGGCAGTCAAATAGCGGCACCTGGCACACAGGTTATAAGTAGCAAGGGAAATGAGCCAGCTAGAACATCTATCAACTTGACGACTGGCGAGCCTTCAGCAGGGAGCGAGCCTTCGGCTCAGATTGGGCTTCCAGCTACAGATACTCCGAGTGGTGTTGGCGACATATATACCAAGGGTCATTCACCACAACAAATCCCAGTTCCTATACCACCTATGTTATGTAAAAATCGCCCCAAGCGGGATAAACCAGTTGTAAAACGTTATGGTTTCGACTTTGATTAAATATGTGTGATATCTGTCCTTGAACATACATAGCATAACCAAGGACATTGTCCAAGATGTTTATTATTAGCGCTGACTTAGTGGTAAGATGTATTAGCATAAGTAGGTATATACAAGTGTTAATTAAGTGGTGAGGTGTTATATATGAATAAGAGGGTAGCATTAATAATACAGGCTGTCACCCGCCTGTCGTGAATATACATTGCATGAGTCTCAAGAGTGTGTTTAATTGCTGCCTATTTATCAATGCGGAAAAGGGACAGAATATACCCCCTCTTAAAACTTTGCACACTTACAACTTTGTGATTATTTAATCCCCTGCTTTACTTTTTTCTCCATTTCACTATATTTACCCGACCGACCGACGTATGAAATCAATAGAATAAGTTTCAAATGAAAAGCGAAAATGTATCGCTCTGAGCCGGATTAGGTCCGGCGACCACAGGCATACGCGGCCTATCGCGCTAGCCAGCTGAGCTATCGGAATTATCTAGCTCAGTCGACAAAACATTCAACCAGTTCCCTCTTGCAACTGAAGACTCAGGCTTCTTAACGGCACCAACGTCTCAATTTAGATTGAGAAATCGTCATTAACATGCGCCATCCCTTACTAAATGATTTTTAGTACTTCCGCGAATACAAACATATTCTGCCGCGTATTCCGTCCGCGGTAGATGACGTATGAAACAGTAATCTGCTAGCGAAATAATAATTTCAAATTAACAGAAAAAAAATATATTGCCGGATTCGAACCAGCGACCACAGGTATAAGCGGCCTATTGCTCTAGGCTCTAACCAACTGAGCTATCGGAACTATCTAGCTCGGTCGGTTCAGTAGGAGACTAGGTGTAGACATACCTATCTCAAATGTGAGATTTTGAGAATACGGAAATTGGTTTTCGTTCTACAGCCGCTATTTTTGAACTGAAAACTTCTTTAGCGGCGCTGTGCACTTTTTGTGATGGGGAAAAATTGTTAAACTCGCCACAGGTCACGTGACCGTAAGATGTCACGTGACCGTGAGATTCGAGAGATACTCGCAACAGGTCACGTGACCGTAAAATTCGACAGATTGAAAATTCGTAAGACGGACACGTGACCTGATCGAAAAACTGTTACAATGTCATTGAGTTTTCACTTCTGCCGGCACGCTCTTTTTTTTCGAGATCTCTATTAGAAATCATCTCGAACGGCTCGAAAGGTGGCCACCTATTGGTCCTTATAGTAAACAAAACAACTTATTCATGGTTTTATTTAATATATTTTTTTCAATTTACATAAAAAGCATACCAAATCGCTTATAGAAAAAAATAATTACATGTTAGTCTTATCCACTTTAACACTAGCCTTTGGTGTTTTTAACAATTAAAGACTAATTTGATGTTAAATGCAGAAGTAGGAATGTCAATACATACATTATACGACTAATCTTTATACACAGGCTTTCTGCTTACCATGTCTATGAATATTTCTAATAAGTTCTGTTTGACTAGTCTTTTTCATCGAACAAACCACAATGAGGTTCTACACTGTTATATAGATAGCTATGATATATTTACAGAAACTAAATTGTTAGATTATGTTTCATTGTTTTATATCAGAATTCAACAAAGTTATTATTTTATATAGAAACCTCGTGAGAATCAGACATTAAAACGTAATTAAAACGTTGTGACGTAGTAAGTGTTGTGTGTAACCACCCATTGAACAATGCTGAAGAAAACGAGGGTAGATTCTCGCCTCTGTCGGTGCCCCCGCCTGCGCCCGCGCAAACCAGCCGAGCGAGCAGGGCGCGGGACGCAGTGCTAAACGCGCCGGCAACGAGGGTGGTCATGACTAGGAACCGCGAATCGGTTCGAAACATGTCGAGCGTTTCTCGATATAAAATAAGTTATTATTATTAATATTTGTTCATATTTATTTACAAATATAGTCGTGTTAGGTATTTAGAGGTGACTTTAACCTATCAGTTAATATTGAATAGTTTGAAAATAATATTTCAACACGGTTAAATTATAATAATTAATAATGGAACCAAATAATTCTCAAGTGACTATTTACATAAATTTAGCGCTTACAATTCTGTAAATGTGCGTGAAGCCAAGGACTTGCAGTCCATTACATTAATCATGAAATAGTAAAAACGATTATAACACCTAGGAGTAGAAAATAATTAAACCTAATGTATAACATAATTTTTAAAGCTGAATTTTTATTTTTATTTAAGAGCCTTAAGTGTCCCACTGCTGGGCAAAGGCCTCCGTCTTTTTCTTCCACACATCCCTGTCCTGGGCAGACTCGCACCAGTTTTGGTCAAAGACGTCAAGCTCGTCTCGCAATCTCCCACGTGGTCTACCGAGACGCCGTATTCGGTTCTGTGGGACCCACTTGGTGGCAATTGTAGCCCACAACGCTTCCGGCATGCGGCAGACGTGCCCGGTCCAGTCCCATTTAAGTTTAGCGGCTGTTTGTGCTACGTCAGCTATCTGAGTTTTGGAACGCAGTATTGTATTTTTCCATGACTCGTTGGCAAACCTTGAGGGCAGATTTCTGAACTTTTGTCAAAGACCAAGTCTGTGCTCCGTAGGTAAGGATTGGAAGAATGCACATGTCCATGAGTTTGCGTTTTAATGACATCGGAAGGTTTCCCGTCATGTACTCCTTCATAGCCCAATAGCTCCTCCAGTAGTGTTGTGAATTTAAGCTTCGAGGCATAAACTACAAGACTCGAGTCGTGACTGCTGAGTCTAGAAGCCTCGAACCTTAACGCCTCGAGCGTATAAGCCTGAAATTAAAAGTTTCGTGTTACTGCTTCCAAGCACAGAAACCTCGAGTCTTTATGCCTGAATCTTTAAAGCCTCCTGAGCTTTGAAGGTTTAAGTTTATAAGGTTTAGAGTGTGTAAAAGTTTTAAAAGCTTGTAACAAATCAGATCAATTTGTGACATATTTGAGATATATACAGGCATTACTTTTCTTATTAATAATATTAATAAATAATAAATCAAATCGTGTCATATATATTCAATATGTTTTTTTTTTAAATATAACGTGTAATTTTAAGTAAAGTCAAGTGAAAAAATATAATTGCATACAACTTAAGTACTGAAAATATGATTATAAGTAAATACTTTAAATTCACGAAATTGCTACTAGTTGAACCAAATTTAAGTCAACCGGGACGGGAAAGAACTGGTCAAGTAGTTGTATTTGCAGTCTTAGTAAAACCTCTTGTTACTATCTAACATCAGTAACATCACACCTACTTGAGATAAAATCGTACAAAAAATCGTGAAATTGTACCTAGAGCGCTCAGTGTTTGAGCTCTTAACGCTTGAGCTTGACTGAGGCCTTCGAGGTTCGGAAGGCTTGAGCGTTCAATAAATGTGTTTTTAAAGCTTGAGCTCTGTATGAAGGCTGAGTCTTAAAGACTTACTCTTAAGAGCTCATAAAAAGCTTAAGTCGTTAAGGTTCTGAACCGTTTTTGAGCTCAAACCTTCAAAGCTTGAACCTTCAAGGTTTGCGAGTCTTTAAGGTTCGAAAGTCTTCAAGACTAGTCTTCTAACAACACTATCCTCCAGGCGTTTTCGGTGCGTCTGGCGACCTCTTTGTCTTGTCGCGTCTGGAAGGAGACTATTTGACCCAGGTATAGGTACTCATGGACATATTCCATTCTTCCGCCATCCAATTCTATGCACCTTTCAACATTGTTGGTCACACAAAGCTAAATTATTGGCGTTAATCATCTTTTCGTTGGTTTTATTATTGTAGCTTAGCGAGGCGAGGACACAAGAGTGGTAATATTGTGGACCTCTAAAATACCCAGGAAACAAATAGCCCATAATGAATATAGTATTGGTGCGCGATTGGTTACTGTGCGTAATGTACGCTAAGTTTAAGTTTGGCTATAGATTTATTTGTGTTAGTTTATTTCTATAAGTGTGAACCTGTAATTGGCTATATGGTTTTATTATTTTGTCTATAAATATGTTGCGCTGTTGGTTTTCCATGTATCAATAAATAAATAAATAAATAAATAAGTATATAAACGTAACAGTCCTGACTCACTCACTTAAACCATCACCTAGCCCAAACCTCTGAACCTGGGAAGCAGATTTTTTCACACTAGATAGTTTATATAACGTAAGTACCCACTAAGAAGGGATTATTGAAAATTCCACCTTCAAGGGGGTTGTAAGTTTGTATAGGGATGGAGTAAAATTTTGAGTGAGAGACTTGAAACTTTGTGTACATATTAGAGTTTTGGTAAAACCCACCCCTAAGCGGGTTAAATAGGGGTGCAAAGTTTGTATGGGGAAACTCTTTTTTTTGAGCTACAAAATAAAAACTTATGAAAAGATTCCTTATCAGAATCTAAAAAAAAATGCTTTTTGCGTTTTGGAAAAATACACCCCTAAGGGGGTTAAATATAATAAGCTTAACCGATTTAGATGGAATTTGATATTAAGTCCTGGGGAAGGACATATGATAGTTTTAGTCCCATAAATGTTTCCCTAAGGGGTGAGAGTTTGTATGAAGCTACGATATGTACACGAACTCCACGCGGGCAGAAGCTAGTTTACTCATATGATTACTTTAAAAACTCATGTTTAAAGCGTAACTTTGGCAAAAAACATCAAGAAAAAGTTAATTAGGCAATTCATAAATTAATGCGAAATTTCCATTTGTTTCGTGGCAACATTACAAACGTTAATTGGAACATTGATACAAAGATACATTGTCTCGCCGCGCCTCAGTGATATCATCTTCCGCCCGTTCATCCGTCCGTCCACCAAGTTCGCCAATTTGACAAGTGAGGATTGTCGCCAAGCCCCTTCGACACATCATCATCATCATCATATCAGCCGAAAGAAAGAAACTTGCTCTCAACGACGACGGCGTTAAACAAGTATATAGCCTGCCCGCTGGTAAGCTAAGGACGCTTTTGCGACTCCAGAAACACAAGCGCGGTGCTGACTCTTGATGATTTGAGGATTCTTTGCGTTGACAGCTAGAGACAATTGTATATCTCAACACAATGGAGCTCTTTTTTAGAGCCTAGGACCTATTTGGGATGCCACGACCGTGGGCAGTCTGTTACGATGACCCACTTGGACACAGCGCACTTAACACTTTCGCAACCGGACTAAAAATGGAACAATACACCAGAAACCGACAGAACTCGCTAGGCGTGTAGGTTCATACTACTGCCCGCCTAGCGGGCTGAGCCAGCATCTGAGCAAACATTACGAGTGCCTACCAGGCGGGTTGTTGGTTGCGAACGTGTTAAAAGTAAGCTTGGCACATGCCGGCATGGAGTTACAATGGCCGAACATAATGACGTAAATAGGGTAAAATATCCACCCGGGTTTTGCACGGAGTAAGTTCGGTTACGCTAGGTACTTACTGAAAACGTTGTTATAATTATATACCTACTTAACTTATTAAGTTTATTGAACGCACAGGGTTTGATTCCCTGTCACCACCCAAAACGATACAGGCTTGATCTTTGTATTAATGCTTGAATAAATATTACATAAAACATATACACACTTAATCACTTATACACTAATATGTTCCTTGAACGAATAAGTACAAAATGTGTCTATTTTTAAGACATTTAAAATTGTTGGCACAAAACCACAAAAAAGACACAGGCTTGATCTTTGTATTAATGCTTGAATAAATATTACATAAAACATATACACACTTATACACAAATATGTTCCTTGAAGGAATAAGTACAAGCTTTCGCAACCGGACTAAAAATGGAACAATTCACCAGAAACCGACAGAATTCGCTAGGCGTGTAAGTTCATACTACTGCCCGGGCTCAGCCGGCATCTGAGCAAACATTACGAGTGCCCGCTAGGCGGGTTCTTGGTTGCGAACGTGTTAAATTAACATTACTGGCACAATTTAGTTACCTACCCGTACTGGTGGAATAAACAGATTAGTTTCAGAGATTACCTCGTAAGTCCAAACTTGCGTATTTAGGTAAAATACGTAATATTATGGATAAGTTGTGCCTCGAATTAGAAAATAGATATATCCACAGAGTGTCACTAGGGCTTTAAATGCTAGGAATGTTACTGCTTAAACAAAACTACTTTTGTCAATTTGTAAACAAAATTTTGTTTAGAACAGGGACTATTTCCTGTATTCTAATATTTGTATTCCTCAATTGGTATTGTTTCTTAGATATTTTAATAATATCATATAATACACACCCCTTTTTATTTACCAAAAGCTGCTGATTCATAATTGTATTGCTCGATTAAAAATACATTTTGATCACGATCAAGTGATCAATACTACAAATCAAGTTATTTTCATTGTTTTTATTACGATCTGAGCAAATAGCGGGGTAAAAATGATCCTTCCATTGAAATGACGAATTCTCAAGTTTTCCTATTTTAAAGTAGGCTCATTATATGCGCGACATAAACATATTATAACAGCATTACTCCTAAAGTTATCAGTAGAGCAGCGGGTAATATAGATGTTTTCCCGCTAGTATTACAAAGGTCCCCCCTACAGTAACACAGCACGGTTTTAGTGAGCTTATGCTCGTTGCTAGGGTCTTCCATACAGCCTTCCTCGTACACTTCGTATATTTTGTTCACCACCTCCCATTTTCTTCCCACTTTTTCCTGCATTCCTTTTGTGGTCTGCGGGGCGCAGCCGCGTCTGACGCTTTTACTTGACACTGAAAAAAAAAAACAAATTGTTTATCGAAATTCTATTAGCAAAATAAGTTTCTGTCAAAAATGACATTTTGGTACTAGCTTTACGCGGGGTTAAGTCCTGAATTCCCATAGCCACTTTCTGTCTCCATCATCAGATCAGCTCGATTGTACCATAATGTCTAATTGCCATCCAAACTATACTTACACCCAAAATCTCAGCTCAATCGGTTGAAAATATCTGCTTCAAAATTGAGTTTCAAGATTCCACCCGAACAAACATAGTTACATACATTGCAAGTTAAACCTCATCTAAATGAATAAGAACCAAAATATGTGTCATTTAAAAACGTAATCGTAGGTAAGTTAAATTTTGTGGTACGTCAGCATCAAAAGTAGCTGGGCAATCGAAGACGTCAAAAGTCTTTATTAAAAGGGAATAAGAGGTTTTTAACACGTCAATTGCGCAGTTACTTTTGATGCTGACTGTACCCTGTTTAATGTCCAACATATATAATCCAAAAGTCTTACGTCCCGGCCCGATGTCTTGCGTCGTCACCCTCTTCATGCACATGGTCGACTCCGGGCAATCCGTGGCGCTGATGTCGCTGCCGGTGAACTGGTCGCACGTTGGCGTGCTTTTGACCACGCCATCCTCCTGGTTGTAGGATTTCGTGTGTTCCACCTCGCAGCTGTAGCAGCGGATCGCTGGTGACACTGGAATGAAAATAATTTACTTTATAAAAAAAGTTTTAACCGACTTCAATTCAGTACTTCGCCTTATTTGAAGTCTCGATTTCTCCAGGATCGTATCATCCGATCCTGAGCTGATGAGCATGGGACCACCTGGGAAGGGTAGCCTTCCAAACAAAAAAAGAATTTTCCATATCGGTTCACGCGTCTTTGAGTAATCGGGTAACATACATAAATAATAAAAGATTCCGATGAATCGAGAACCTCCTTCTTTTGGAAGTCTGTAAAAATAGTACATTTCGATGCTAGTGCGGAAAGTATGTCATTACGTCACGAGTACCGAGATATCTTGTCACGAGCCGCAGGCGAGTGGTATGACTCGGGACGAGTGAAGAATGACATTTTCGCACGTGTATCGAACGACGTTTTTTAATACAGTTGCGAAAAAATAAGAGAAACAACAAGTAAGGAATTCGAAACTTTTATATTATTCATTCTGTAACATCATTGTAATACAGTTGAAAAAGAATGAAGTTGTTCAAAAATCGCTTTTTATTAACATCACTGATTATGAATTATAATTTTTACAATTATTGAGTGGGAAAAGTGAAAGCACTAGTTCGCGAAAACCAACTTTCCGCACGCTAAACAGCTACGTAAAGTAGCACTTTTTGAGCAACTGTATAAAAAAATATTTTTAACCCTTTTCCAGGGTGGCAGTTCAAAAGTGACAATCAAATGTCAGTCTTATTCATTGACTTAAGACACTCGACATAACGCCTGTGCCTGGAAAAGGGTTAACCCTTCCATCATCCTCCAAGCTTTTTCCTGGTAGTATCCTAAAGGAGCCCGGGGTCCGCTTGAACACCTAATCCTAAGATTTGGCGTAGACACTAAGCAACCGCTATCTGAGTTTCCAACCCAGAAGGAACACTAGACCTTGTTAGTTTCAGGCCGGTTTCCTCACGATGTTTTCCGTCACCGAAAATATGCCGCTACTACTTGACAATGGCTGTGAAAGAATTTTGTGGCTGAATCTCGCAAACTACTTAATTAATTAGATGACATTTGGCACACAGATATCTATAGATGAATTATCGAGAACATGGAATTGCATTTGTAGTGGTAGTACGAGAAATTAGAAAATTCAAATATAGAATGCCTGTAAACATACAATACTACTACATATGCAATTCCATGCTCTCGTTAATTTATCTATAATTTAGAGTGTATAAGATTAAGAGCGGGTTGCACCAAGTTACGGTTACAGACAGATCAACGTTAAATATAGCGCCGGCAGCTGTCATTCCGTAGAAACTTGTCAAACATTCCATACATTTTGATTTTAACGAACACTGCTTACGATTACAAGGAGTGCAACCCACCGTAAAACGTTAGATACTGGTTACGTACAATTAGGTATGGGACGTAGCGCGAAAGAAGTCCCGGACAAAAGCTTTGTTATGGGTTATTTTGATGTGTACGCTATTATCACAGGAAAATATCAACATGATACATGTTGAAATAATGCTAATAATTACAAGGTTCAACTCACGTATTAGAAAGAAGAAAGAAAAACATTTATTCGTGACATATAACAGATGAGGTATGATGAAACTTAGAAAATAAAATAAAATAAAACTAAATCTATAAACATATTCCGTTAGTGTCACGAAAATATTAAATGTCACTACGGGCGACATGTCGCAATTATTTTTGTATGTAGTAGGTAATAAGGCTTCAAATCATCATATATGTTGATATCAACTTGTAATTTCACTTGATGCGGATCAAAATCGAATTTAGTAAAACCCCCATATGGTCGGATTAGAATTTCACCATCACCCTTTTACTTCCCGTGGCTGTCGTAAAACTCGGCTAAGGCACATTTTGTCGATATTTTGTACCCACATTTAATCATGGTACCCATATTTGGGTAGAAATTTGTAAGGAGTTCGCACTCTATGGTTTTTTTCGTTCGCTTGGTGGCGACCGCTGTCATCCTATAAAGAATAAAACCCACAAAATCAGATTTTAACGGACGTAACTTACGGTTACCGACGGTTCGAAACACTACTATTTAATAGGGGGTTCTAAATCCGATCTGAAGAATGTGCATTTTGGCATGCGCATGCTTTTATTGCGCACTTCGGGTGACTGGCCTGACACTTAAAAAATACGGGGCAAATCCGGATATCGTATACTCGTCAAACAAAGGCTATCTATAACCCCGGTTGCAAAAAGAGGGGTGTTATAAGTTTGACGTGTCTGTGTATGTGTGTCTGTATGTGGCATCATAAACATGGCATAAACATGGCTCCTAAACAAACGGTCCGATTTTAAGGGGGCGAATTGGAAATATCGCGTGTTTTAATTTAAAACGCCGTTCTGACTAGATTAAGAAACAATTAGGTCTGATTTTCAGATATATGATTCTTGACTATATGATTGTTTATCTGATTTAATCGATACATGATTGCATAAAATTTCCTTGATAGAAAAAAGTTCCAAAGTGGGTCTTTATTTTCCTTTTTTTACTCAACCTACTCAAACAATATTTTTTTTAACCACAGAATCAAGTTAATACTATAGTATTTTATCTCATCTAAAAAAAAGCCATTCCCGAAGAGTATTGCATCTCTTTTTCTCGTGCGCGGAAGGCATAAGCGTGTCTCTGTCAAGGGGGCGTGGTCGACTCGAATCAAGGCATCCCCCTAAAGCGGTTTTTGTCCGAAAGCTGACGTGATCGAAATGGTTCTTAGCTACGTTTCAACAAATTCGTTTCAGCCGGTTTTGGGATACAAAACTTTGAAATCCGAATCGCTATACTTAAGCGGCAGTGGGCGGGGCACATAGCACGTAGAACCGATGGCCGTTGGTGCGGAAATGTTCTCGAGTGGCGACCACGTACCGGAAGGCGCGGCGTGGGTAGGCCCCCCACAAGATGGACTGATAAATAAATAAGTAAATAAATATTAGGGGACAATCTTACACAAATCGACCTAGTCCCATAGTAAGCTCAGTAAGGCTTGTGTTATGGGTACTAGACGACGATATATATAATAGATAATAGATATAAATACTTAAATACATAGAAAAATTCCAAGACTCAGAAAACAAATATTCATGCTCATCACACAAATATTTGCCCTTACCCCCCTTACCTTTTTTTTCTTCGCTTAAGCAAGACTCGCTTGATTCGGCTCTGGTCGCACTAGGAGGGATGGCATAAAAATTTCATTAGATAAACAGCGTACACTCTTTCAGGCTACCGCGTTTCATGCGGTTGCCTCGCGATATTTTTTTTTTTACCACCCCTCTCCTATTTCCGAACCAGTCACAGTTGGCTCATTTCGGGTAGCACAGGGCGGTTCCACAACACTTCGGGAGCTCAAATACCGCGAGCCATCCGGTTGCCTCTCCGACATTGAATTACGCGTCATTGCTCTGAATACGGACGAATACCTACGCGGAGTAAAATATAGACTAATAAGGCCGCGGCCTAACTTCTGCCCGCGACTTCGTCCTCCGCGTGGAACTCTTTATATCATGCCTCCTTATGCCTCCTCTACACGTCAACAGATGCGTCCGCGGACGCTGACAGATGCATCCGCAGATGGGTCACCTCGTATTGTCCACACGTCTGTAGGTCGATCAGTCTATGTTCATTCTTTCAGTTCAAAACCCTTTGATCCGTGCCACAAAAACCGACAACAAGCGGATAAGTGACAGACGCACCTGCGGACGTCTGCGGACGTTAAATACCTACAACAGACGCGCAAATTACCCCCTCTACACGTCGGCGGACGCATCCGCAGATGACGTCTGCAGATGCATCTGCAGACGTGTAGTGGATGCTTTACAAACTGTCGTCCCCCATCCCCATTTTACTCCCGTAAGGAGTGATTTTCGGGATTAAAACTGCCCAATCTCGTTCCCCGGGCCGGGATACAACTAACTCAATACCAAATTTCATCTCAATTGGTTCAGTGGTTTTAACGTCAATTGGTAATGAAAAATAAGGTGAGTAGTAGAGCGCAGATTTAGATGAAATTTGGTATAGAGATAGTTGGAGTCCCGGGGAAGGACATGGGAACCCCCTAAGGGGGTGAATGGGGAGTGAAATTTGATATAAAGTAAAGTTAAAAGCGAGTTCCAGAAGCTAGTTCAATATATTCATGATGCACGCCATATAAGTAGACTTCAGCCCTTTCCGATCACAATGAAATTGCTTTGAATCACCTTGGCAGAGTTTAGCCGAATTGTGTCGCATCTGCATACAATACGTTTTTAGGGTTCCGTAGTCAACAAGGAACCCTTATAGTTTCGCCATGTCCGTTTGTCTGTCTGTCCGTCTTCGGCTTAGCTCAGTAACGATTACTACTAGAAAACTGGTATTCGGCATGGGTGCTCATATAAATCAATCACGCCGACAAAACAGTACAATAAAAGATTGAAAAAAAAATATTGTTTCAAACAGCGAACGAAAAAAACATAGAAGTCTTAACTAGTGCCGTAAAATGGCTCCACAGAAGGGGTGCCATGGTAGGCGGGGCGTCGGCGACGATGCCAGGCAGCCGTTTCGTTCGAACATGGCTGCCGTGACAAACTGTTAAGAAAACCAAATGTTCAATTTCATTAAAAATGCCTTGTTGGCTGTAAAATGGTGTGCGAGTCGTTCGCACAAGCACAAGAAAAAAGATGGAATCACTTTTCACAAGTAAATACAGCGATAAACATATTATTTTGAGTTTATTGTTATGATCACATTTTGTATAGGGATGGTATCATGCCAACAGACATATTTTTTTTAATTAGTTGGCTTCTATGTTATGCCGGCTGTACACATTGGGCCAAAGTTGGCGCGTGAGCAGGATGCAGCTATGCAAACGCGAAATAAAGCCATCTTCCTCTAACGCATAGCTGCATTCTGCTCCGCACCAACGTTGGCCCAGTGTGTACAGCAGGCTTTAACCATTGAATATCATATCAATATTTAGTAGCTTTTATCGGTGTATTTTTTTATGTAAGTATAAATAAAAGGTAACAATATTTTTCTTTTAGATTTCCAACAGATCCAATCAGAAAATATTGGAATGAAGCAGTCCGTTTGGGACGACATGATTTGAAATGGCATGCAAAAAAAAGTCTTGGTTGCACTCCGGGAATGCCGGCAGAAGTGAAAACTCAATGACATTGTAACAGTTTTTCGATCAGGTCATGTGTCCGTCTTACGAATTTTCAATCTGTCGAATCTTACGGACACGTGACATCTTACGGTCACGTGACCTGTTGCGAGTATCTCTTGAATCTCACGTCTCACGGTCACGTGATATCTTACGGTTACGTGACCTGTGACGAGTTTAACCATTTTTCCCCATCACAAAAAGTGCACAGCGCCGCTAAAGAAGTTTACACTTCAAAAATGACTACCTTTGTTCTTTACATTTCCATCAGGAAGATATTTACGTAACAAACAAGGGTTTAGTGAATCTCAAGAAGAGTGCAATCCCAATTTGTATATAGATAGCTACATAGAATTAGAATCTTTAGTTGACTCTATCACTGTGATCATCGGAGAAAGGATTTAAATTAAGACAGTAATTATCTATAATTTAAATAAAAAAAAAAAAATCTTAATCAAAGAATATCACTCGAATGTTATGATAACTAACTTGCTTCTTGTTGCATGTAACCATTCAACAATTATCCGTTTTCGTTGTCACTGTCATATGGCTGTCGTCCGACGTGATGCACGGCGGCTAATCACAGCAATGCATTCGTAGATTGACCAATCGCATTCATTTGTGTTGGGTAATTGGAAATAGGCTGATATTTTGGGCAGCTGTGATTGGATGCGCAGTTGACTTTGCGCACACCGGGTTTTAGGCACGCATTTGGGTAGAAATTTGTAAGGAGCTCGCCTTCTATGTTTTTGTCGTTCGCTGGTTTCAAATTGCTGTGGTTTACAAACAGCCGACAACCAGTCATGGCGTAACTGCGCCGTATTTTTAGCAGTTACGTTAATAATATACTTTTCAAGCTATATGTGCTATTATTATTAGATGCTCGCTATTGCGAATGTCATCCAGGCCTTTACCGTATTTAAATTTTTATCTTTTTCCTGGCAATCCTTAGGTATTTATTTGTATATACGCTTGCAATTAGTTACTTAATTAACATACCAAAAACGTGTGCCCCAAGATTACAATGACGTGTCGGATTTAACAGGAAATATACAAACGAACCAATTATCGTTGTAATTAAGATAAATATTGGGTTTATTGTTGTATTATCATGGATGTTATCACGAGCGCGTATAAACGATAGCGCCACGCTATAACCCCAAATTATATAGACTACGTTATTAACTTCTATACATGGACGTATTTACGCATTTTTAACATAAGCATGGATTGTCGCGGTGATTATAAAATCAGACACTCATAGCCGTATGCTTGATGGGATCTCCTATCGCCAGAAGCTCAGCAGCTCAGCGCAGAATTGCTGTACTTTTGCAATTTTTGAAGGACAACTGAGGAAGGTTAGGTACTTACATTTGCAACAGAACAGTGCAATATGAAACTTCTTAAAATTTCATTTTTTTTATGATTCACAGTTTAAGTGTCTATTTTTTTTTTATTATACAGAGATACCTATCTCGATAGATAGTTATCTCTCCGGCCGCGTGCAGACGGTGGCGTTGCGTAGGATGGATGGTAGCACTTTGCGGTCCGCTCTTTGCCCTGTGGAAAGAGGTGTGCCGCAAGGTTCAATACTGGGTCCCCTGCTTTTTATATTGTATAGTGCTGACATCACTTGCAATATAAGAGGCAGTAGATACCATCTTTACGCTGACGACCTCCAGTTATACCTTTCTAGCGCACCCACGGACATATCTGTTGCGATCAACACCATCAACGCAGACCTGGAACGTATTTCTACTTGGTCGGAAAAGAACTGCCTAGTCCTTAATCCGAACAAGTCGAAATATGTTGTATTTGGGTCAGAGCATCAAATCCGTAATACCATCAGTAACCTCGAGACTTTGACTACCAGTAAGATTGCTATCATGGGCGAACCAATAGAGAGGGTGGTAGAAGCAACTAACCTTGGCCTCCTCATGGACGGCAAGCTGCGCTTTGAGAACCACGTACTGAAAGTTGTGAGTAACTGCTTCTACCGCCTTAAAGTTCTTTACAATGTTCGCGATTACTTAAGTGTTGATTTGCGTGTTAACCTTTGCCTTTGAATCGCTGATATTGTCAAGATTAAACTATTGTGATGTTGTCTATGCTGGCTGCATTACTGGTCGTACAAAAAAGCTCATACAACGAGTGCAAAACGCATGCATTCGTTTCTGTTTCCGAGTCCCACCCCGCTCCCATATCACTCCCTACTTGAACGCCGCTGGTCTGCTGAACATGCCTGCACGCAGACGGCTTCACCTCGCCACTCTTCTCTTTGGCGTAGTTCAATCTGGGGTCCCAGCATATTTGCTGAGTAGACTTGTATGGCCTAAGAGTGCGCGTAGGTGTAAGGCGATGATTCTGGTGCCAAAGCATCGGACCGCGGCGTTTCGAGGTAGCTTCAGGTTCGCGGCGTCCAAGTGTTGGAATGATCTCCCCCCACCTATCCAAGGAGCGTCTAGCAGGTATACCTTTAGGCGCCAGCTTAAGGGCTATTTGTTGACGCTCCAAAAATCCCAACCCTAACCCATCCAGCACTTTATTTAATTTGTATCCATTTTGTTTTATTAAACATCCCAACCGTTTCGCGTTTTTCACATGTCTCTCATCCCATTGTGCTTGTGTTACTTATTTTACTAGTATATTAATTATTTATGTATTTTGTGTATACGTTTGTATCGGCGGTATGTTGTGTTGCGTTCCGTGGGTCACGTACGGTGCTGTCTGAAAATCAGCGCTGTAGGTGTCTGTCTGACACCTCGGCATAATGCTGAGACAGCGACCGATTCACTGCCGCGAAGACACACACATTATGTGTAAATTGTATTGTATTTGTACTCCCTTTGTCTCTGTGTGTCTTTTGCGTAGTGAATAAATGTCTTCTTTCTTTCTTTCTTTCTTTCTATACAACCGCAAAACACTAAGTAGGACGAAGATAATGATATCTGTAAAATAATTTGTTTGACATTTTAGGTCTCTATATTGTTTATATTGAGGTGTACCATAAAGAATATTCGTGTTGCATTGTATAGTCTCCATCTATCTATTCTATATATATAGCTACATTTAGTATACAGGGTGAATTCTAAATCGTGAATCGTAATATTTTTTTTGAAGTCTATACATAGTTAACAATAACTTACAATGCTTTTAAACCTAAATTAAGTACGTTTTTATTTTGTCCACTTTTAATTTGATTTATCCTAATTTTTGAAATCTCGTGGTCACCCTACATTTATGTTTCGCACTTGTCATGAAAATTTCAACATTAGATATCCAACCTCCTAATATTGAAGTTGGCTGGATAGAATTTTGGCATGTATTGTCAATAATGTCAGCATCGTCGACATTGTCAACTTATGTATTTAAATCGTATTTACTCATAAAATAATTCAGTTTTATTACGATTAATGGTATAAAAATGCCTCCACCGTATCCGTACACGAACATACAAAGGTTTGATATGGTATCTTGGTACGCTCAGACTGGCAGAATTGGTCAAACGCAAGAACTATTCGGAAGAAGGTATCCTGAGTCGCCGGTACCGAGACAAAATTTAATTATGAGGATGGTGCAAAACTGTTTCTTTTTTATGTGAGTAAACTAAAGGAAAATTTTATGAGTGTTTAAATAACAAACTGCACAATGCATTTAATGCATGATATTGATAAGATAACCTTTGCACTTAGGTAAACATTGCGTTGCAAGTCACGTGACTCGTGTAGGGTGACCAAGGCGGATGACAAGTGGGGACGCACTTTCTGGTTTTGTTCATAATTAATTAAGCGGGTCCTTAATTGTAATTAACACTAGTGCTCTGTAATAGTCTTAAGTAGCTTTACCGGTAAACGTGGTTACGATTCACGATTTAGAATTCACCCTGTATATATCTACTAACACCACCCAGCATACATTCTCACCAATCCTGCAATTCATTTGATTCAATTAAAAAACTCAGTTTGTCTAGGTCGCTACTCTTCTAATCAAAATCCGCACATTTATATTCCGTATGTAGAGCTGTGGAATTCGTGTTGAATTTAAATGTATTCTTTGAAACGGACCTTGATTAACGCCTACTGTTGACAATGTAATGGCGGCCACATGTGTCGTATCGGAATTGTCTGATATTGATAAGCGTTAAAACTGTACATTTTAATGGTTTGCCATACGTGTTGAGCATATTTTTTATGCGGTGCGAGTACAAGGATATGCTAAGGTGACCATTTATGGGCCTTATTGTCTTTGGAATAAGGTATAAATTATATGCACTTTTTGCGTTTGTATTGATAACGTGTTGGTATGGATTTCTGTTGTACGAGTATAGGTATCAATGGAAAACTCCGGCATCATTTTGCATTATTTTTTGTTACATTTGTGTTGCTTAAGTATACCATTATTTAGCCTGTCCTTGTAGTAAAAAACAAAATAAAACATCGCTCTTGAAGAACCAAAACATATGTTCAACAACTTTTGTGCTTTTATTGATAACACTTATTTGAAATGACTGAAATGATTTTATTATTCTAGTATATTACTTATTAAATTGTTTCAAACACTGTCATCTCATCACTTATACTTATTGATCTTAACTTTCACGCATTCATTCAACAAGACAAGACTTAATCGCCTATATTTATTAACCTTTACCTTTCGTACTTTCGCAACGTCTACGTTGTCTATAAAGAAAAAGGTAAAGGTGCCGTCTGATTCTAAAATTCGATAAGGCAATTTAAAATCTTAAAATAATAAGATTAAAGCCTGATCGCTAGAAATGTAGCATAGTTTTCTAAAGAAATAAACAGTTCAATTTTTTTTTTTTTTTTATAAAATATACGCGATCCATACTCGTTTAATAAAAAATACTTTCACTTTATTAACACTTACTTTTAAAAGACCACAGAAACGTTATCACAAATAGTTTCAGCTCCATGATGACAACAAATCACACCACATCCAGCACTTATCCTCATATGTTATCTTGAAGGGGAAAAACACATTTTGTTATGTTACAATATAAACCGGCTACTGTACGCAGCCGCTCACCACACATGTGGCCGGCGCTACAGCCGACTGAAATTGGCACCTCCACATTCAAATGAATCACAGGAAACTGGCCCAGTGGCAGAACAGGACATGTCCAAATACCGAATGAATAAGGCTCTTAGTGTGCGCGTGAATCAACCGATCGATGAGGCGGGCCGGCCGACACTGCCCAACTTTTGCCGAGTACGAATACTTTTTAGTTTCACTAATAGATGTTTTTTCGTCGCGTCCTTGAGCGCTGTTTTTATTTTTATCTGATTACCTGAAATGCATCTAGTGTATCGGCACTTACAATAACGTAAACGACGGGGGGTCCTGCCACTTGACCTACTAACTTTTGCCCTAAGACTTAATGAAACATTCTTCGAAACAGGGAACATTTCGGGTTTTCTTTGAATGCCTGTCATCAAATAGGAGTCATTAGGTGAGCTTAGGTTTGTTTTGCAATCCATACTAATATTATAAATGCGAAAGTGTGTATATCTGTCTGTCTGTTACCTCTTCATGCTTAAACCGCTCAACCGATTTATATGAAATTTTGTATAGAAATAGTTTGAGTCCCTGGGAAGGACATGGGATAGTTTTTATCTCGGTAATGATCCCCTAAGGTGGTATGGAGCTACGATATAAAAAACTTCTACGCGGACGGAGTCGCGGGGAGAAGCTAGTTATCCTATTAGTAAACTTTATAGGATTATGGCAAAACAAACCTAACCAAACGTAATGGCTTCTATTTGATATTTAAGAAAAACATTTACGTCTAATTAAATATTAGGTCAAATGAAGCATTTAGGGCTAAAGTATGTAAGATCTAACAAGGGAGAACCGTAAATTCAGATACTTTGAGGTTCGACCGAGTTTGGGAGGTTGTTCACTTGCGCAACATCAGCGAAAACGTTACGATTTCTTTGCAGACCGACTTTAGCCTATACCAATATTGTAGTGAGGTAAAAGGCTGCGACTTGTCAGTTCGTATCTTGGGGTAATATTCGAAACTTCTCATCTGATTTAAAAATTATTTTACAAGTAAATAACCTTTAGGATGGACATCAGCTGCGTCTGCACGGCCGTGTTATAGCGGACAGAGCCGCGCGGGCAGGCAGTTATTAATATAAATATAATTAATGCTCAACTTTTGCCAAGTGGTTTTTAGGGTTCCGTAGCCAAATGGCAAAAAACGGAACCCTTATAGATTCGTCATGTCTGTCTGTCTGTCTGTCTGTCTGTCCGTCCGTATGTCACAGGCATTTTACTCGAAACGTATAAGGTGTATTTGAATAAAATTTTCAGGATAGGTGTATTTTGTTAACCGCTCCATAGTTTTGTAATAAAAATACAAAAAAAAACATTTTTTTTACGGGTGCACTCCATACATCAAACTGAAAGTCGGCTTTTTTTTTTTCATTGCAAGCCCACGTGTGGCACATCAATCGATAGGCCTTTCAAAATAAATATAAGGTTTCTCAGCAATTTTTTTGATTAAGTGAATAGAGTCGGAGATAATCTCCTCGAAAGTCACTAAAATTGTGTCCCCCCCCTCTAATTCTTGAACCGTGTATTTTAAAAATATGAAAAAAATCATGCTCATAGGGCTTATTAAATTCTCTCGGCGAAAATTGTTTTGAACAAGATGGGTTCAAAGGTTTTTGACATATTTCTAAAAAACTGCCTTCCTTAAAGAAAAGGGCGTAAGTGACATAAGATTTCAGTAACGATACGACCTTTTTAATAGGCACGGAACCCTCGTTGTGCGTGGTCCGACACGCACTTGGCCGCTTTTTACTAAATAGCGTGTTTTTATTTTCATCACTTGACGGCCGCATTGGCACTTACAAATAACAAACATAGGTACAAGTACATTAGAGATACCGGAACGCAACGTTTGTCCGAGATTCGGAAGGTCGTTCACTTTGCCCGCCATCTGCTAACATCACGTTTTCTTTACAAACCGACCTTTACATTAACTTTGCTAATTTCATCATTCCCTTGTTAATGACTCGACCTGTTTTCAGTTTATACTAACTAGCTGCCCGCGCGGCTTCGCCCGCGGATCGCAAGAAACGCAGGTGAAAGAATTTTTGAAATCGGATAAGCGGTTCCAGAGATTACCCGAGACATACAAACTTAGAAAGCTACAATCTCACATACTTTTCCTCTTTACTATATTAGTATAGATCAGGGTTTCTTAAAGTGTGGTTCATGGACCCCTTAGGGTTCGTGACATTATTGTTAGGGGTCCAAGGGCACTTCGTTTACTCTTAACGGTAGGTACGTAGGTATGAAACATGAGATTTTTTTCAACATTTTCTTCACGTCCGCGGTATTTTTGAAATTCTGAAAGTGGTTCATGTCTAACAAAAGTTTAAGAACCACTGGTATAGATGAACATCTTTCTAGGAATATTTGGTTTAATTGAACCTGTTCATTGGTCAGAATTAATTTGTTGTGGTTTAGAAGCACCTGTTTCATTTTGCAAACGGGTATTCTTGGATACAGGAATTTTATACAAGATCGATGTTTGGTAAACTAGCATTTTGGCAGGTCTGCAAGCCGCTAAAATGAAATAAAGCGGTAAACAAATTGTTCCGTATTCGAACCTTTTTTGAGTTTTCTCTGGCTGAAAGCCGCGTTGTTTTTAACTGCCGTTGATTTCGAATTTGACTGATAAATAAAAGCTGTAAAAATACAATTTAATTTTGCAGAATACATCTATTCAGTTAAAACATAGTGTTTTAGTTACAACTACTACATTTTTGGTCCTTCGAACCGGATGGCTTAGATTCAAGGTATTTTTTATCGATTAATGTGCGACTTGAGGCTTTCCTTATCACTGCCCGTGAGTACACAGATTGTACGTCTCCTCCTGGCCAGGAAGTGAAATTTTCTGCATGCGTAGCGGGCAGTAATTGGCACTTTACAATGGGACGTAAACTTATTTTATTGAGTACTTAAAATACTAATTTTATACTAGTTTCATGAAAAATATAGTAATAGCTTGCACCTGCAACCGTTTACAGTATACACTAGTTAACCGCACTCCCATAAAAACTTATATTCCACATTTCACACCATTAGTGGTTACTCGCTAATGGTGTGAAATATCCGGGATAAATAATTAAAGAGTATCCCAAGTCCTTTTTCGGGAAACATATCTCGTATTAAGAATACTATTTTAATGTTTGTTACTCAATCACTCTCGTAGACAAATATTTAATCTATAGCCTGATTAGCCTGGATAAAACAATTATACTTTTAAATATACCGAAAACCATCCCCTCGCTGGGTTGACATTCGAAGTGGTAGCTGATACGAGAGTTCTCGCCGGCAAAAGCTAGTTTAACAGCTTCCAATAATTGCGATTTCCCCTTGTTTTTGATAATATTCGCGTGAACCGACAAGCTGCTACTGTCACGGTTGTGAAACATACCAGATAGTAGCGTGTCATATCCTTTGTCCGACAGAATATAATATACATATTTAAAAACATTGCTGACTCAACTAAGACGGGCAGGAAATGTTGACTTAGTGCATCGCATTCCATTGAGGTAAAATAATTGCAATGTTATTTAATGCAAGCTTTTTCCCGTGACGTTGTGTGGATTGCTTTACAAATTTTCCTTTCCGTAATTCTTCGTGATTTTTCCCTAAAGGAGGCTCGAAATGTGTCATAACGTTTGCATATTTTTTGTATATTAGAGTTAGATATTGGAGCAACGCTCTACTCTCACTCTCTCAACGTACATGATTTGTAGTAAGGTGAACCTTTTGTATAAAAGTTTTTCGGAGTATATTGCTTAATAAAAAAATAAAAAATATTATTGTTACTCAATCTAATTACCGTATTACGGCAAGATTAAAAAAATGTATAATATTAAAATGGCTATATATAATACTGTACTGTGTGTACTTTATCATTATCCGGTTAGTATAAGGACTTTAAAATGCAAAAATAAAGTATTGGCTAAACGAACCCGTTAGGATCGCATCGTTGGCGACTTTTTTTTTGTTTATAATGCAATATAATAACCTTAGCTTCTAGTGATTCACTTCTTTTTGGGACCTCTCTGTCTTCCCACGTATGCAATGGCTAGTTATGATTGGTGATTAAAAAATAAGTATAACGAATGCCTGCATATTTTTTCCATCACTTGTCATCTCACAACAGTAACTATAGTTGGCACTCCTACGACTAATCGACGAGCTAACTTTATAGGAAGTCGGCATCGTCCCATAGCAACAAGTCGTTCCAAAGCTGCCCCTAAAAGTCCACTAAAACAGCGATTGGCGAAACATCGAATAAAATCCAACATTGCGATTGCTAAGCTGAATCGGCACATTGAGACACATGAAGACATATATGGATCCCCGGTGACCTAGGCTTAATGTATTCAGACCCAGATAGCTAAGCAGTTTAAGCGCGTTTGAATGATGTAATAGAACTTTTCTCAAACATGCTCGGAAATGTACGCGTTAATATCACGAAATGAAGACGTGAAGTTTCTTGTTTATGGCTCCCTACATTACTTCTTGGCCTTACGCCAAGAAGTAATGTATGAAAACCCTAAGTAAAACCATTATTGTCCGCTACTCTAACTTTTTAAATTTGCTTACTAATATTAAACTGACAAAGGAAAATTTACATACTGCCAACCACCACTAGACACTGTAAGCATACTTGCTTCATAGAAAAAATAAAAATAATCTATGGTACTATACTTTATATGCGGTTAAACATGGTGCTCGAACGGCTTGTTCAAATGGCATGTTTAAAAAATAAAAAAAGGCGCAAATTACCTATTATTTAATTGATTACTTTGTATTTATTTTAATTTTAATATTTCCTCACATCGTTTGAGAAAAGTACTGTACAATCCTCGGCCGGAACAGGGATTGCTGGACTCGTTGTATTCGGCCTCGTCTACGACTCGGCCGTCTACCCCAATCTCGTCCAGCAATCCCTTACTTCACGGCCTCTGCAGTAATCTACTATTTTTCTAAACTAGTTGCTGGCAAAATTGGTCTGGCTGTCCCACCGCAAATATATGTAGATCCTTCAATCAACGTCCGCTATAGGCAAAATTGGAACAAAATCCATTTGCATAAGCTAGATGAAAATGAATCATATATCAATGTCATACATACAGCGAATCCTTAAACATATAAAAGGTCGGCAACGCCCATGTTACTCTTTGGGAGTTGCATGCGTCTATAGGCTGCGGTGTCCGCTTACCATCAGGTGGGCTGTACGCTTGTTTGCCACCGTCGTATAAAAATAAATAAATATAGACGTCACGTCCCTCAGAAATGAAGATACGACCAAGAAGAGCAGACTTCATATTTCCTCACTATCTGAATACAATAGCCGGCCCTGCGCCACGCGCAATCCGCGACCTTTACCTGGTCAGGACCGGTCATTGTGGCACTATTTAAGGGAGACCTATGTCCAGCAGTGGACATCGCTCGGCTGATATGATGATGATAAATAAATAACATACATTAATATTAGGGGACAATGTTACACAACTTGAACTCGCCGTATAATAAGCTCAATAATAATATTTGTTTTAAAGGGCCTCTGCGCTGTTGGCTTCGGCCCCACGAGTCCGGGACCCCATGGTCCTGAGATATGGATAAAACGTACAAATAATCATAATAATAATAATAGTTTTTTATTGACAGGCAACAACCCATAAATCAAAAATGACATAAAAGTAGACAGTAAAAAGTATGTATGCAGGAATGCTTTTGTTACAGGGACTAGACGATATATATAATACATATAAATACTTGAATACATAGAGAACATCCAAGACTCAGAAACAAATATTCATACTCGTCACACAAATACTTAACGGGATTCGAACCCAGGTCATTCAGATTCGAAGGCAGCGTCACTACCCACTAGCCTAACCGGTCGTCAAATGCAAACACAATGAGAAGTAGGGTTCTAACCGACCATTAATTCGGAAGATTCATTTCTAACCGAATATTATTTTTATCGCACCATATCTCGGTAGTTCCCAATTTAGCCAAAACAAACTATAGCCGGTATCATTGTCTCCGCTTAATCACCACTCAGACCTCGGCAATTAACCCCGAGTGAGTATTTACAACCCATTGTGTACATTCGTTTTTATGATTATGGATACACACCCTTTTAATAAGTAAATTGCGAGAGAACGGTGACTTTACGAACTATTGGACAGAAAGTGGTTACGTACGGTCAGCTCAAAAAGATGTACACAACTTTGAGTCTTATGCCGTTTACATAAGTTACAAAAGGTATACATATTTATACACGGACTTGAGCTTCGGGGTGTGACACTGACGCGTGGACGAAAGTATAGATATACGACCCCACATAGTTACTGATGGCTGAAATGCTTATGTGTCTATTCATGTACTGGCTTTACTGACTGACGTCAAAAAAAAAAACTTTTTGTCCGCCTGTACGTTATTTAGTGTTCGGAGTTTCGGTGGCAAATTTCACACAGTGGATAATGGAGTCGTTTTTATGATTAACTTTTTAAGATTTGAATAAATAAATTATTCATTTAACTGAAGTAGTATGACTTTAATTGGCGGCAGGTATGTACAAACATTATACTGTCCCGACTGTTTAGGTGACATGTTTGTAATGTAATAACTAAAAATAAATAAATTCATTAAACAATGTTTACCTACATACTTGTGTTATTAGTAGTCCTGTGTCATCGTGGTATAAGTAGGTAATGCTCGCAAGATAATGTATAAGGAGTATTATGCAAAATTTATCATTTAATCGTTATTCGTTTAATCAAAAAAATTGTTAGGCGACTCCATTTATCTCTGTGAAATTTGCCACTGAGACTCCGAACAGTAGTTATAACGAATATAAAGTACAGTCGACAACAAAGAGATCGAGACGGCCAAAGTTACAAAAATATGTATATACACGACTTTATTGCCTTCACATTAAGATCGTATATATATACATATTTTTGTAATTTTGGACGTATCGATCTCTTTGTAGTCGACCGCACAAGAGCCTAAAGGTAACTTTGACTGTAGAGCTCAATGGTTTTTTATCGTATCTTATAAAACAATAATGTTTAATATTTTCCCCAATGTAGACTATCGCCATACGATTCAATAAATATCGTCGTAAGTTTGTAACCATACTGAAATGCATGATTTGACACGCATCCTTTTATTTGCTAATGCGGACTAGTAGGCGCATGTGTTGTGACCGAGGGACTTGCATTTGTCTCTACCTGTCAGTACAACGAATCCTCCAATCAATAAAGGGTCGGCAACGTGTGATTCTTCTAGTCGCAAGCGTCCATATGCTACGGTCTCTGCTTTCCATCAGGTAAGCCGTATGCCCGCTTGCCACTGTCCTGGTATATTAAAAACTTCCATTATTTCCTACGTTTAGATTTGAGAATTCGTTGACCCCGTCTAACTACATAATTCTTTGTTAATCCAAACAATACAATTAACTAAGTTATCTGGTAACCTTATTTTAATTAAATTAGGTTAATGGAGCGGGCTTGTACGTCGGCCGCCAGCTATTTACTCAATTAATCTGCGTTGGTAACAGCTAAGCAATGTAGTCTACTCTATAGTCTAGACTTGGGAATTACGATCACGTTGAGTTATGATAATAGTGGAAATTAACGCGACACGACGACGCGGACGGCGTTCAGACAATCCCCAAACAAACAAAGCTTCTACCTACTATCGGTACTAGAGCATAGAAAACATCAGATTATTATTCTTATTAAGAGCCTGTGGCGTCCCACTGCTGGGCAAAGGCGTCCCACCTGTTTCCAGGCATCCCGATCCCGAGCAGCCTTTGACGAATCCTTTAAAAAGAGGTTAACTCGTCCCGCCATTGCCGGCCACGTCTGCCACGTCTCCGTTTTGAGCTATCGGGTTGCCATTCAGTGGCGATCTTGGCTCACAGCTCACTCGGTATGCGGCAGACATGACCAGCCCAGTCCCACTTCAACATCCAATACTCAGGATAAAATATATTCCTGCTCAATACAGCAATTAACCCTACCAGGATTCGAACCCGGGGCAGTAGTAGCAATATTTTAGAAAAATGGTTAAACGTGGACTTTTAACATGCTTAGAAACAGCTTCATAAAAAAAGGAAATACCAACAAAGCTTTATATTTGGTGGATCCCATAAAATCACAGTTTTAAAAGGTGACCACGCGTCTACTTGCGTCAAAAAGGAGTTGATAAATCCAATATGTTCAATTATATCAGATGATAATTTGTCTTTCCTACTTCAGCATAAAAAATCCTTATATATTCCAACCCGATTATCGAACGTTCGAAGTTCTATACTTTAGCTTAGGCCAAAAATCGTTTGTCTGACCGGCCGGCGTCCAGTGTCCGGATGTCCAGTGTCCGGGTGTCCAGTGTCCGGGTGTCCAGTGTCCGGGTGTCCAGTGTCCGGGTGTCCAGTGTCCGGTGTCTTGTGTGTGTCCCGCTGTTCTCCTGTACAGTTCGCATTTCTCAACCGGTTCCCGAGAGTGAGCAGTTTCATTTAGAACGTTTTTCTCGAGATACTTTTTCGAAATACAAAACAATATTTTTTTTATAGACAGATCCGCGAGTTCTACTGCTCACGGAGCCATTCGTTTTAATTTACAGATCGATGACACACGTGTGACTTATTATCATAATTACAATTTAGCCTTCCTTATTTAGTCCAGCCGAATATTTGCACTGTCATACGTCGATATGGACACTTGATATTTATACGAAGGTCTTTAATAATGAGGTCAAGGAGGATTCACTTTTATTTTCAAGTGTTAAATAGAAAGTACTTACTAGGAGACAGCTTTGCTTGGCGTTGTGAGCGAAAACGCAGAGAAAACTAATTTGCCCGGAAATTAGAGCTAACTTGATAGTTATTTCGCCACGAATTTACACGGAAATGAGACTTAGCCAGATCGCTTCTTTCGCCCCGTAACAAACACCTACCTACATTGTAAATCTCATAAAAAGCGTTAGAACCGGTTTTGATGAGTTTGATGACCCATTTACAATAAAATTAATTAAACAAATATATACAGAAAATGTACGTATAATTTCACCGTATCCTATGAATTATTTCGAACAACTAACTATGCCATTTCCTTTGAGGTTATCGGCATTCAAAAAACACGGTGATGGCGACGGTTATATAAACTATACAAAGTTATAATGTTTAAATATTATCAGGTTGTTCTGTTCCCACTGTTAGTTTAGTTAATTGCAAAAAAATTCGCGGAATTACAACTTGGGTATGTGCATTTGTGCAATGTATGATAAGATAATTATCACCCAATGACTCAATTCCTCTCCAAAGTCATAATAATGCTGTGTGATTCATGACTCCACGGGTTATTTTCGAGTATTATATCTGGTATTCCGGTAACCTACTCTGTAAAAATGTACTACCTATATCCTGTTATATTGAACGAGCAACATTTATATATTTTTTTGTTTGTAAACACGTTCTCAAAAACGGCTCTTCATTTCGCTGATTTATAGTAGAGGTGTTTAGGAGAGCAAAAAATCGATTTTGCTGGGTGTAAAATTCCAGGAAAATTCGTTTTCTCCGAGCTGTGATCGGTCTCCCAGTGAACTCTAATAATTCTTGAATTTGAGAGCAATATTATCTATGATTACGTGCCTGTGCCTGCGTCCCGCTACACGCCAGCACAACACCGCGCGCGTGTCGGCTTGGACTGGGTACTGGGTTGGCTCGGTCCCCAAACTCGTTAATTCCGCGTAGCTAAATTTCTATTTGCATTTTTCCCCACTCAAATTTTCAGCCGGAAGTACTTTGCCTCATTCGTCTAGTATGAGATTTCCTTTTCGCAATTTCTTCCCATATCTTCTCCTTCCTTTTATCTCCTCCTACTATTGTCACTCCTTAATGCTCATTCCTTGTTTGATAAAAAGCGGCCAAGTGCGTGTCGGACCACGCATATCGAGGGTTCCGTGCCCGTTCCGTCTTATGGCACTTACGTCCTTTTCTTTAAGGAAGGCAGTTTTTTAGAAATATCTCAAAAACCTTTGAACCGATCTTGTTCAAAACAATTTTCGCTAAGAGAATTTAATAAGCCCTATGAGCATGATTTTTTTCATATTTTTAAAATACACGGTTCAAAAATTAGAGGGGGGGGACACAATTTTAGGGACTTTCGAGGAGATTATCTCAGACTCTATTCACTTAATCAAAAAAGTTGCTGAGAAACCTTATATTTATTTTGAAAGGCCTATCGATTGATGTGCCACACGTGGGCTTGCAATGAAAAAAAAATTTTGACTTTCAGTTTTATGTATGGAGTGCACCCCTAAAAAAAATTTTTTTTAGTAATTTAGTTACAAAACTATGTAGCGGTTAACAAAATACACCTATCCTGAAAATTTTATTCAAATACACCTTATAGTTTTCGAGTAAAATGCCTGTGACATACGGACGGACAGACAGACAGACATGACGAATCTATAAGAGCCTTATCACACTTGCGATTTGCAAGCGTATTTTGTATGAAGGCGTTGACGCAGCGTGTACGCCGCGACTGATAATTGTATAGAAAATACGCTCGCAAATCGCAAGTGTGATATGGCTCTTAGGGTTCCGTTTTTTGCCATTTGGCTACGGAACCCTAAAAACGTCGAATCTACTTTTAATAAATGCAATTCTATAAAGTAAACAGCCAAAGTAGGTAGATACTAGATAGGTTTAAGTTATGTTAGTTTTGCAGTGGTCCGAAGGGCCAAAGGACTTGGGAATATGAGCACCGCCGAAACTGTTTAGATGTATGCTGAGGCTCGGGAAATATCCAAAAGGGGAAAATAAAATTCGGGGAATAACGCAACACTCAACAGTAAATTAAGCGAATGATAATAAATATGCACATTTGCACAGGTCCCAACACGACTGGGGAAAAACGCGAGTGGAAATTTTGCTACGCGGAATTAACGATTGTGGAGAGCTCTAATTTAACCTAACCAGTCAGCGAGACAACTCACGTGCGGATTTGTACCAGCGTCAGCCGTGCTGATACCCAAACATTGTATTATTGGGACCTTGAATAACCTAATATAAATTCACTTTAAATTTCGAACCTTGATCTGAGTTTTAATACATTTTCATAACTGAATATAAACGCGGTTCCGCATTATCTGATATTTATGCTTTATTCAACTGGATTATTTCATGCCCATGTGGGTCATTCTACTTTTCTGTGACCATTAATCTATTGGCAGAAAAAAGTATGATAAATACTGAAATGGTGTATAAAAGTATACATTGCCTAATTCTGCCTGAACAAAATTTTTGGAAATTGGTAGGTAACGAAAATTCATATATTAATATTGATATTTGTAAAAAGATGGTAACGCAGTGCTAAATGCCTCATTTTCATACAAATCGGGAGACAATCAAGGACCACTGAGTTACCGTGATTAAGAATATTGATAGTGATTATTTATTAAACAAATCTATCGGAATTGATAGCCTAAATAAGCCTCTTTCTCAACCAAAACATAAAAAATTGAAATAATTGCCAAGTTTTCTAAAATATGCATTTTACAAAAAAGTAACAAAAATTGATGGTCACGAAAAAGAAGAATTGCCCATGTAACGATATTAAGCATAAGGCAAAATAGATAGGAAAACACGTCACTTATGTAGTAATCAAATTAGACACAATGCTGTAGATTGTTAATCGCTTTATTGTCAACTGAATACTATAAAAGAGGTGAATGTAATGAGAATATGGAAACCCCATTTAAATGGAGACAGTGTTTTTGAAGTTCGTTGTTTAATAAATGTTTAATTTTATAAAGAACTCGCCGGCGTTAAAAACAGGAGCATTGCATTGCAGCATATTATTCTTAAATAAATACATAACTACATAATAATGTATATACAGTGAAGTGTAAATATTGTGCATAAAATATCACAAAATATGATCACTGGGATTTTTCTTAAACTATCTATAAAGTGAAAAAGATTTTCCCTGTCGAAGCCTTTTTGATTGATTTACTTCAGAGATTGATATGACATTAACATTAGGATTTTTATTGTATTATTATTATGTTTACTGTAATATTCTACACAATTTCTTTGTTATGAATAAAAATGAAATGAAACGAATGAAATGAAATGATATTGAATGTCAACTGGCCTGTCTGTGGAAATCGTTTATTCACTGTAGGTACCAACAGCTAATATAAATGATCATTTTAGTACTTTCTTACCCTACTGCAATACTGCTACAGTTTGGATGCGTCAAACTAGTGAAAGTGACAAGGTACTAAAATGATCATTTACACTTACTGCTCTCTATACCTGTATCTCATTAATAAATATTTTTGAGGAATTATAATGCATCACATATTTTACACTACATTGTACATACAAGTCGATACCACTTATGCATTCCTTATCATAAAGTATCACATTTTCTTGATATACTATAGATATTTTTTGGCACAATGCTAATAATACAAAGTGCCGGTGGCACTCGACAAGCAAAAAAGCTTTATATGTATTATTAAAATCCAAATGAACTTAAAATAACTTAATTAGTGACAACCAAAGAAGTAACTTATTTAAATTGATTAGCTGATCAAATTTAAACTTAACTTTACACAAACTTTAAATGTCATACGCGTGTCGATTTTTATCGGACTTGGATTTACGCAAATAAAACATCAAAGGAATCTGAACCTATAAATTTAAATCAAAGGATTTTTTTTTATTAATGCCCGAGCCGGATAGGCGTTGTAGGAAGGAACTGATTGAAAGATTTAGTGGCCGAGACAGATTGTTCCGATAGCTCAGTTGGTTAGTAGCGACGGGCCATGAATGCCTGTGGTCGCCGGTTCAAATCCGGCTCGGAGCATATATATTTTTTCCAATTTTTCCTTTAATTTACATTTATAATTTCGTTAGCAGCGTTACTGCTTAATACAAAATGAATCGGAACCCGTTTTCCCTTTTCACAAATCTTATTTAACTCTGGCTAACTAAAGGTCAATTAATACATTTTCATTACATTGCGCTGCTGCAGGCTACCGAAATATGATGAATTCAATCAAACCCTGCAATATAATAAAACTCGCATGCGAGTTGTAGCACCATGTAAATGGCCCTTTAATGAATAAGTATGTATATCCAAAATAATTTGCAACGATTTGACATGCTTGTTCTTGACATAAGCTTTGGTTTTATTTGATTGAAACCGTCTCCCCTGAGTAACTGCTCACCTCCTGTGAACTTTATGCTAAATATGGATAGGGTCGCAATACAGGATGTTCGGGTTAAGAATTTTTGGACCAAATTTAAACATTTAGAAAAACTATGACATCTAAGGTTCAAACACTTCCTAATAGTCCAGTCTATCACCTCCGAAAGTGTTTACATCGTTATTCCGAACAGCCTGTATATTTTACTAAAGCTTACACCAAATTCAAAATATACATTAATCATTAAAAACAATGCAAATCACCTCAGCTTCTTTTAGTATACCAATTTAAACTAAACGAGTCGTTTATCTACTGAAACAGAGAGTATAGCGTTGTGTTGTATTAACTAAATTAGTGCATGTCATATATCGATACCGTAGCTCACAATCGTACTAATTACATTTATTTTGCCAATGAAATTGCAACTTTATGATTTGTGCACAACAGTCCTAATTACGCCTCGTTTTTCCCCGTAATTAGTACGACTGTGAACTAGGGTATCGATATGTACATAATAGGACGCCAAATATATTCCTTTAAAATTTGTTGTCTTGTTGAATTCTTAAATTTTGGCAACTGATTAAGTGATCAGTGATCACTCCTTTTACAGTGCCGTGCATAATAACTAATTTAGTATACCAATTTGTGGAGATTATTCCGGCAACATACTGCTTATTTATATAACATGTTCATAAATATACTCTCCCATCAAGCTACCGTAATGTAAAGTTTCGTATTTACATAATTCATAAAAAGTTTCTTAGTCACTCATATTTTACATCCCACTTAAAGGTCCAAAATCACTAGTATGAAACAACTCGTCGTCGAGATTCACTACCTAATGCTGTTGATGTATTTCATGAGATTGAAGACTACAATGACACCCATGATGTCTGTGTAGTTTCGTATTTACATAATTCATAAAAAGTTTCTTAGTCACTCATATTTTACATCCCACTTAAAGGTCCAAAATCACTAGTATGAAACAACTCGTCGTCGAGATTCACTACCTAATGCTGTTGATGTATTTCATGAGATTGAAGACTACAATGACACCCATGATGTCTGTGTAGTTTCGTATTTACATAATTCATAAAAAGTTTCTTAGTCACTCATATTTTACATCCCACTTAAAGGTCCAAAATCACTAGTATGAAACAACTCGTCGTCGAGATTCACTACCTAATGCTGTTGATGTATTTCATGAGATTGAAGACTACAATGACACCCATGATGTCTGTGTAGTTTCGTATTTACATAATTCATAAAAAGTTTCTTAGTCACTCATATTTTACATCCCACTTAAAGGTCCAAAATCACTAGTATGAAACAACTCGTCGTCGAGATTCACTACCTAATGCTGTTGATGTATTTCATGAGATTGAAAACTACAATGACACCCATGATGTCTGTGTAGCCTTCGTGGTTCGAGTTGGACGTGTTGCAGTAGTCGCCCCGGCAGTAACAGTACCTGGAATTGATAATATTACGTTTAACCTTTTCACCGCCAGCTGACTAAGTGACTCGCCGTGCCACGGACGCCACCGACGTCAAATGACAACCGTCCCAAAACCAATAAAAACCACTTCTAGAACTCTTTTATAATGTTTGGTATTATTATCTTTATTTTTATGGCCACCGACGTCAAATGACGACCGTCCAAAAACCAATAAAAACCACTTCTAGAACTCTTTTATAATGTTTGGTATGTTTATGGCTCTAGCGTCAGGGGCACGCATGCCACCACTTTCCGATGACGTGAATGTCCGTCTTTGGAGGTGAAAAGGCTAACAAAAAACCCAGTTTCAATCGTTTCCACTGAGAAGTGCACGAGTTATTAAAAAAAAACTTCTATAAGGCATCACACTGCCGCCGCATCCCGCTGTGTAGAGCTGCATACGAATTTCGCCGGATGGAGGTGCGGTGCAGTGTGTGGTACCGTTACCGTGCGGAATTTAAATACAAACTGCGCACAGCGCAGCGGGATGCGGCGTACGTGGCTATGAAATTGGAGGAGATTCGTTGAATTGATATTGGACCCACCATTCAGATCTTGAAAAAGGTTTCTTGAACTCTTGACAAGTGGCGGGTCCAGTACACCTAAAGTTCCACGTAATCCTCAGGAGTAGACAGAAAATTATGGGTTTAGTTACGGCTACACGGGATCCAGACCCAATGGAATTTAGAGCACTACCATTAATAATTTGATTGGGACGAATTGCACTATACGTCCGTCTTCTACAATATAAGATTGACCATCGTCTTAGGTCTCTTAGCAGACCAGTGCCCGTTCTCAAAGTCCTGATTATCTTGACACTTGCGTCTTACATAAAAATTGTTGGTGATTCAAGAAGTCTGAAGAACCATTTGTTCATCCAAAAACTTGACCCTGGTTTGACTGGCTCCTTTTGACTTTTCGCGAAAGCCATTGTTGTGACCTGTGAGTTCTGCCGTGCATTAAAGACTCGAGCCGTTACAGCTAACGCGAGTCTTCAGAGTACTGCATTACGCTGGTCTTAGCTTTAACGGGTCGAGTCTTCTAAGCTTGGCCGAGCGCTAAATCACAACACTTTTCCTAGCCTTCGCCTTCCTGTTACGACAAGGCCACTTCCACCATCCTTTCTGATACGGTTCCACGATCGTCATCTCAAAGTCCTCATAACCCTGATATTTGCGTCTTAGATAAAAAGTGTTGGTATGAATTCTGATGAACCATGTCTAGGTTTTCCTAGCTCTCACCTAGTAGTGGGCGTCCTCTCGCCTTTGTCGTCCACGTCCTGGCAGCCCTCCTGGTACGGCTCCATGACCTCCATCTTGGGAGACCAGCGACCGTTCTCGTAGTCCTGGTACTTGTTGGTTTGCGGTGCGCAGTCGCGTAGCACGCCGGTTATCCTCACTGAAATGTTATACCATTACTTTGTTATTTAATCGTTTGTAGACAGTGGTCAGGAGTTCTGTCTTATTTTCTTTGTTTCAATTTTAATATTTTTTATTAATATATTGGAAATACGAGGGGTGATCCAAAAGTAATGATAATCGGCATAAAAAACAGAAGTTATCCGTTATATATCATTTTTAATTTTTAAATACACTCTTTACTAGTTTACTTACCTACATAATATATTAAAAATGTTTTAATTTTGCTACGTATAAAAAAAAAACTTTGGATAGACGAAATTAAGACTAGTTTTTACATCGACGCAATTGCACCGATTTTATTGACGAGTTTTCAATATCTAAGAATAAGAAGTAATAGTAAAAGAGTTGGTCTAGATTACACTGTAGGTAACTAGTTTTATAGAATTCACAAGCCTGAAAAACAGTCCTGGTACTCGGCAAGCTCGGCCAAGAAAAAAACTCATACATTTGGTACTTTTTTTCTTTGGTTTTTTCTGAGACGGCCCCACTTAATTGCTATAGAATTATGATGTATCACTCTCCCTTCGTATTTATATTCATATATTTGTAACCTAGGTTCACCCTGTTTAAAAAAAAAAAATACTATATATTGATGGCCAGAAAAACCTACCTTGAACTTTCTTACGTGAGCTGTGCTTAAAAAAAACGATGACATGAGTTTAATTTATTAATTTCGTGGCATCAAAATAAATAAACTTTAAATTGTATTTATTTTTATTTTTATTACCACACCAGAATTTTGCCAACACCGCCCCAAACATGTAACAAAATATCCTCCGATTTTACTGACGGCAGAATATATTCCATACCATCATATTTATTTAGCTATTCAAAAAAAACAAATGAATGAAATCTTTTTTTTAAGTTTTTAGTGTATTATTGAATAATTGCACAATAGGAATGACAATCACAAATTATCATCACGAGACCAAATCATGCTGATTATCATTACTTTTGGATCACCCCTCGTAATGTTGTAAGCCTAGTTTAATAAAATATTGAATGGAATCCTGAAAAGCGTACAGTCGTATTTGAGTCGTATAAAAATATAAAGTGACAAACATTCCTTTAAAAAAAAAACTCGACTAAGTAATGGTAAATAATGAAGGTCGAGTAAAACGTAATTGCAAATCGAATTTATTTACATTCGATATCGGTCTTAAGCCACGGTCAGGTGTGGCAAATATCCGCTTCCTGCTACTACCCGCTCTCGCCCATAACATGACGACAATAATTAATAATACGAGTATACATTTGCCCTAATTGTAATAAATGTAATAATTTTGTGACTAATAAATAACATTATATGATCACCATAATTATCAGACTAATTGCCCACTGTTCAGCATAGCCCCTCTTGGAGTCTAGTCTCATCCAGGAATTTAATACTTACTTCAATAACTATTGTACTATTTCATGGATTTAGGCGACGAGAAGCAGTAAGCTGCCCGATTTCTTTATTTATGTGTGGTGCTTTGTGCAGTCAATTGCAAAAAGATCTATCGATTTAATCCTCTCAATAAACATGTACCGAATACCTTAATCCGCTGACGTGAGAGAAATGGGATATATTTGTGAGTAAGTTGTCTGCACCCATATCCCGCACCAGCAATGATTATTCTACAGTCGAGTTGCCCAGTCACTTGACAAAGGGGGACAGCTGTCACTCGCGTCCGCAGAGCTACCTACCACAACCCTGCACGTGTCCCCTTGGGTGGTACTAAAGGGTGACAAACTTTAAAAGGCCAAAATAATGTGTGCCATACGATTAAATAAATAATGATTATTCTCTTAGATAAAGCAATGACGCGTAATTTCGGTGTCCGAGAGGCTACCGGATGGACCGGGGGAACCGCCCTGGGCAACCCAAACGGAGCCAACTTGGACTGGAGCGGAAATTGGGAGGGGGGCGAAATTAAAAAAAAATGTCGCCATGTATTCGATTTAGACCAGCATTTCATTATATAAACAGCGTACACACTTTTAGGCAACCGCTGTTTCAATCGGCTGCCTCGTGACAAAATTATCTTTTTTCATACACTTTCTATTTCCGCCTCAGTCCAAGTAGGCTCAGTTTGGGTTGCACAGAGCGGTTCAACTGTTGTTGTGCTTCGGGAACTCAAAAACCGCGAGCCATCCGGTTGCCTCTTGGACCCTGCATTACGCGTCATTGCTCTCAATATCTGTGTCCTTATAAAGGTTGACAGTAGAGAACGGCCTTATGGCATTTTGTATCAGTAATTTGTTACTGTGCAATAAAGTTTAAACAAATAAGAGAACAAAGCTCGTCGATTTTCAAACAGCTTGTCTCTCACCGGTTCAATATTAATGATAAATCATTTCCCTTTCGCCTCGAAGCTTTATTGCAAATTGCGTTTGAACACCATTGTTCGCTCACCTCCATTCTGTATGTCCAAATAGAAGTCTTGCTTCATACACATGGTAGAATAGGGGCAGTCGACGACGAACTTATAGGAGTGGTCGAAGTTGACGCACAGGCGCGGAGTCGACGTGTAGTTGTGCCCGGGAGGCGGGTTGATCAGGCACTGGTAGCATTGAAGGGCCGACCCTGCAAATTAGGCATAAGTATGTCTTAAAAGAATTACAATGTTTCAGTCTTAATAATTAATTGAACGAGCGAAGCGAAGTAAGTTCTCCGCTTCGGCGTGGGCCAAAATTCTTTGGTATGTCCGGCTGTTCTCTTCGACAGATTATTCCTTAACCGATTCTCGTGACATTTTGGGAGCAGGTTCAATAATTATAAGATTAATAATGTTGGTTCAGTTTTTGGAAAACACGTTGTGAGTTCTACAGCTCACAGACACACTGATATTTTATAAATTCATAAATGTGAAAGTTCGTATATATAGTCAGAGAGACATAACATTGAAGTAAATTGTATTTATACAACAGATATTAAAAACTTCATCATCACCAATTTCAACGCATATTCTAGCCGTAGACGGTCTTTCTCCAGATTTTTGTCGGCATCTAAACTCCGTCAAACCATATGAATCGTATAAAAAAAGTTTGATGGAGTTCAGGTGACGCGCATAACCGATTGTATGGTTATTGGTTAATCTTCTTTGTGGATGGCTGCGAGTTCGAACCCCAGCGATGAGAAGATTTTTTGTTTTATTTTTATTTAGTAGTTAATTTTGTTATTTTTTTGGTTAACGATCAGTTATAGGTTTTTTGTTTCGTTTTGTATAGAAATCGACTTTTCGTAGTATTAAAGCCGAGAAAAACTCGGTCCCAGGTAAAAACAAAGCTTAAGCAATTAAGAACAACATCGACGGTTGTGGATTTGAATGCATTCATGCAGTCATATCGTTTTTAATTGATGCCGATTTTAGTCCAACACGACCCCAACCTGGGCCAAATTTAATTACAATATGCGAAGTTATGGAAATATTGTATGACATTATATATAGGTACATTTAAATTTAGATTAGTGTTTCTTTTTTTAGAATCAAATAAAATCCATGTAATAGTTTTTGGTATAGTATTTTTATTAATCTAAAAAAATATGAAAAACATAATATAAGATCTATCGATCTACCAAAATGATGCTCGCTAGATGGTGCTGGTGCTATCATTATATAATTCAAGCATTAATAACGTTTCTTTTTCATTGAATTTGTGACTCATAATCATGAATATTATATTATTGTTAATATGTTGTAAAAAAGATCTGAAATTGCGTAAGTATTAACACGTTCAAAGGCACGCGGCCCGGCAGCCTGCTAAATGTGAAAAAAATCTTCGGACTCCTATTTAAAAAGTTTGGGTTACAATTGTGTCTCCAACGCCCCAATGGAAAGAGATACGAAAATGTTTCAGCGGGGGCCATGGGGTCGCCGTCTAACCCCGCAGCCCACCCGGCGCGTTTCACCGCTGCGTAAGTCCGACTCGATCTTGGCCAAGTTTTAGCTTTTATTTATAAATAGCTTCCGCCCGCGACTTCTTTGCGTGGACCCGGGATATAGGATTTTTATTACAATAGGAATCAAACAGCTCACATTACACTTATAGATTAGCAATATAGTTAACACAGAAGCCAAAACAGTTTCCACCTATGGTTACTACATTTTTGCAATATATTTTAATCCAGGCTATCTTCGTGCAAAATTTCATCCATATCGGTTGAGCCGTTTAAGCGTCATTGAGTAACAAACATCCAAACATCTAAACATCCAACCATCCAAACTTTCGCATTTATAATATTAGTAGGATTATTCTTTACTTTATATTTTATAGATAAAAAAAGTCACTTTGTTGGTTAATCTCAGCACAATTCTACCACCGTAGCGAAAATTTAGAATAAACCTTATTCATCATTAAACTTAAAATGCCTCTTAGAGTCTGTCAAGCGAGTCGTGTCCCTGGAAATTTTGCAAATCCTACTAATATTATGAATGCGAAAGTTTGGACCTCAATCACGCAAAAACGGCTAAACGGATTAAAATGAATTTTGGTATACAGATAGTGTATAACCTGAATTAACATATACACCGTGGGCCCGAGAAACGTGAAATATTTTAACCACGCATTCCTTAGGTCATTAGGAGGAAAAAATATTGTATATGAACCCCAGTCCAATCCGTCTTAGATTTGAAGATACTATCAATTTACATGTAAACTATTTATTGTGATACTTAAGTGCATTAAGCTCTTTTGATTGCGACGTTGCTACCGTTGCCCAGTTTCGCGTCGCTATTGACAGATATCAAAGTGGCAGCTACCACTCACTAAATTAATCCTTTTTTGAAAAAAATAATCGTTACCGTTTTATTTAAAGGGACAATTTGTTGGAGGTTTCATTTTGTAGCCATATAAAAACCTTGTTTTAATCCTGGCCAACTCCGTATTCTCACATAACTGTTATTGTCACTGTTGTCAATGTATTTATCCTGTGTGCTGAATAAACTCTGTTATATTTTTATAAATATGTGGTTTAATTATGAAATTCCACAGAAAAGCGATAGTTATCGAAGTTTTATTTACAAAAATCGACAACACAAAAAAAAAAGTTTTTGCTGCGTTACTTGGGTTCATGCAACATTTTTTACTCCTAATGACCTCAGGAATGCGTGGATAAAATCTTTCTGGTTTCTCGGGCCCACGGTGTATAATACTTTTTATTCCGGGAATCATCGGCGAAATTTCGTACGGAGCTACAATAGAAAAGAGTTCCACGTGGACGAAGTCGCGGGCAGAAGCTAGTAGTTAATAAATTAATGAGTTACTCGTTCGATTTCTCATAAAAACACAAATTAGTTTTAATCGACTTGGGCACTACTATGGGCTGGCCTGACTAATTTAAATACTATGAAAAATTGAAATTATTAAATATATATTAATTATCTATTTTGTACAAATGTTCAATTGCTATTTACATTGTTATACAATGAATTTATGTTATAAGCAGTGGTCGACGGGGGTGACCTGTTTTCAGTTTTTGCATAACATGGACATACCTTGTCATTCAATGGTATATATGCCCCATGTGTAATTATTAACTAATGAAATGATTTTATTTAGGCTGCCTTTCTGCTACGAGCTTTACGTCGCCATCAAAACTGTCTATTGTAGATGCATTTTTAACTCTAGATCAAGTGAGAGTTGTTATAAACTAGTGTTCATCTGCTTCTGTCAGTCAGAAATTAGAAGACGTCATCTCTAGAACCCCAGACTTAGTATGCCGAAAAACTTTCGGAAGCAACAGAATTTCACTCCACTCACTTCAGTGGATGTAGATAGATCTTTGTCTATCTATAAATGGTTATTGAACTCAAGGCAAAACTCACTAAGAATTGAAAATTTAAAAAAAAAATAGTTATTGTAGACAGAAATTTTAAACCAAATAAAAAATGGTTAATTTTACTCGATTTTTAATGCGTTTTCATTTTATGTTTAATTTCAATTTTGTCTTCTTTTAATATTTCTTTATAGATACACCTTATCCACATTAATATCTAGAAGACACGACTACATGACATTAATGACGTAAAAATAGCTCACCCCGCCGACCTCTGGTTAATAAGTCATGGTATTTAAGAAAATGGTAGTTTAATTTATATTACTGACAACGGTAACTTGAATTTTAATCACCTTACTAATTTGAATACAATAAAATATCAATATTTAATTATTTGTACAAATGTTCAATACTAATGTTCATTTATTCGCTTAAGACAGAGTACTGATAAACTTATAATGAAAACGTGGTTTCCAGCTGTGTAAAGCTTTAATAAAAGAAATCAAGAAATCCGAGAAAGCAAAAGAGTGGGTTCTACAATACCACAGATGATAGACAAAGACATTACTTTTTAAGGTAGCGTACAAGAAGGTGTGACATTACGAGTATGTTCGATATTTAACAAGTACTACAAGATGTTATTGAATACGTATATGGGTATGCAGAATGATTTATCTCGTCACGCAGTGACATGCAAAATTACAAAAATAATACATATTCAATTAAATTAAAGATATCATTACCATGAAAAATGAAAATAACCAGTTTTTTTTAACAATTAATTTAAGATGTAATACAATTAATTTTAATTGGGTAAAATTATTTCTAAACTCTTGTAATTAGAGGTATTGGTCATTAAAAGCTGTAACTCGTGAGACAACATTTTGGTGGGTCAAACCAGCGAATGAAAAAAACATGCACGCGTTGAAATGGTAAGAATTATACGCCGTAATGCCGTTAACTAATGTTATTCAGCCAAATGAAACTGAAAGTTTGATAGTTAGAAAGTGTTTCACGTGCTAAGTATCGGCTGGTAATTAACGAATGTGCATAAAAAACCGACGCACGCGCCGGCGGCGGCGCATCGCGCTTATCGCGGTATGCGTGAGTCATACTGTGTATCAAAACATCTCATAACCGCCGTATAACCAGCACTTATAGAACATTTGAGTCAGCCATGCGATTCACAACCTACCTCAAGCCATCTCTCCACTCGCCCCCCTTATATCTCAAATCTCAACCCAGAAGATGAGATTTTTTATAAAACTGCCATTGTACTTTGAATCTTCCACATTGCACGGTAGAGTTTTTTGAATGGACTTACTTACGTAATTCGGCCAACTCAAATAATCTCAAGTATCAACTGTGCGTATTCAGAAGCTGGACTTACACTGGTTGTTGTCGGTGTGTGAATAGTGGTCAAGATCTTCGCGGTCAAGTGCCACCGGAGGTGACCTTACAGCATTTTAGATACTTGACGTAATCGACATTTAATAAGCTCGTATTGGCCATTCATGATGGAGATGCGTTAGGCTTTTGTTAAAAGTATGGAGTTGCCCTTGACACCAATTTCAATGAGGTTTTATGATAAGGCGAGCCCGTACATAAGACCGTGAGAAGGTAATTCGCAGTACTTTGTACGCAAACCTTTGGTATAGTTGAAATAATATAAGCTGTCCGTTTAGCACTTAAAAGCTTATCTTGTGAACAATGGGACGGTTATTAACAAAACGACTTTCTTAATGAGTTAAGCTATAGCAATTTCAACCCTGTGACTTAGAGGGGATAGTAGCTATTTGTATGAATTTTATTGCTACTTAATTTTATCTGGTCGGAGGATTTGCGGCGGGCTTATACAATAGGAAACAGTCCCATTCATGTCCCATTGTTCACAAGATAAGCTTTCAAGTGCTAAACGGACAGCTTATATCATTTCAACTATATTGGTGATGAAGATGACATTAGTAGTAAAATCAAGTGACTCAACAGTTTCTTATGTCAGCGGATTAAGGTTTCGGTACATATTTTTTGAGGGAATATATCGATACGGACCCAAGTATATATCAACTATTTCTTGTTGTTATTCTGTCCCATTAGCGAAGAGATAAAATTACAGAGTTTCTTAGATTTTTTTTACAATACGGACTTTTAAGGTGCCTAGATGATCCATGCAAAAAGGGGTCGAAATTGACAAGAAAACCCCACATTTGGTGATTTAAAACCCATAAATCGCAGTTTTAAAGCAAGCAGTGACTCAGACGTAACCATGGCAACTAGTGACAGAAAATATTTGATCCACCCACTTACATACTTTTGCTCTTGACTGTACTATCTTAGTGTTTACCACGTACACAATTGAATCATAACAGATGACCTTAGTATGGTATTCATAAAAATGCATACATATGAATTATAGCGATTGTTAGAAGTTTTGGAAATTGTCTCAAAATTATAATTTGGGAATTATTATTCGAACTTAAATGACCTACTGTTATTTTCAATAATATGGAAAACGAGATTTGTTTATCGCTAAAAGGTAGGACAGAAGTTTAACGACACGAGTTGACTTGTTTGACATTAATAATTATAATTTGCGGGCACGGCAGTGCCCCCACCAAGTCGAGCAAAACAGCGCCACGGCCGTACCATCCTTTTCTCGAAGCAGTTCAGGCCATTTTTGACCTAAGATTGTTTACTCGACTCCTATTTAAATTGTGTCAATGACTTCCTGGATATCTAGATGGTTCCGATGAAACCGAATAATTATAAAACACATGATTGAACTGAACATGTTGAAAGCTATTAACTTGACAGATATAGTGTAGATGGCAATTGGCCACATTTAGTGTTTAGCAGTAACACAATAGTTTACTGCTACATAAACGCATATTGCTTGTATCAGCGATAACTTGTATGTATAAAATAGGCTACACCGTTCATTAAAGTGTCTTTACTTAAACCTATACTGGTGTCTTACTTCGCTCCTCGTCACCACGCTGCCCAAGTCCACCATCAGCAACATACATTATCACAATATGACTCCAAATATACGCTAAAGTCTGTGTTAAAAATTGATATAATTACTTTTCAATGCAAGCTAGATGGTCATGGTATTCAATCCCAAAATATGGACGCAAAAGCTTTTGCAATATGTGCTATTCTGACTTTTCATTGTTGTTACGCTGTTGATCTCGATTACTACACTGATAACAAGGGTGGCTTACAAACTGAAAAGGACGATGTAGAGGAAACCCGGAGAATTGGAGACGAACCTTCAAGCGATGAAGATCAAACTAAAAATATTACTCTAATTGCACGTTCCAGGGAGATATCTGATAATCACTCGACAGAATCATGCAACGTGCCAAATGATTGCAATTCTAGTCATCATTATGACAACGATAGTGATCATGACGACAATGATAGTTATAGTAACGATGAAGATGAGACACCCGTACGCCAGTTTCCTCTGACGAATATATTTGAAGACTATGAATATGAGTATGCTGATGACAATAAGGACACGTATTCAGAAGAGTCTGACGACGATAACCAGACAACCACATCGAAAGAACTAAATGTTAACAATACCTCATCGCCGACGTTACTTCAACTGGGCCCGCATGCAAAAATGCAAGTGACTGACCTATACCATTTGGAACCTGCTGTGAATAAGATATATATAAAGACAATTGCCCCAAACGTGAGTGCTGATGCTGACGCTGCAGTAGCCCTCTCCCTCTACTCGCCTTCTGACAATGATAATATTGATGATGGTAATGTTTGGTACGTGCCCGAATCTTATCCCTGCTGGGAGTTACCGCTGTTGTTTGGTAAACTGAAGTCTAGAGAAAGGTTGTCTGATGTTTTTGTTTTAAGAGGAGGACTTCTTGACGACGTATCACTTGATCCGAGGACTAAGGACATGCCTGTCACTCCCCATCGCCGAAAGGGCGATATGATAGACCCTGGCAATAAATGGTGCGAACAAGCACCTTGTTACGGGGATCACACTCTGTGCGTTTACCCTAATAACACGATATCCCGTATATGTGAACCCGCATACGTAGTGAAACAATTGTCTAGATATGAACAAGGAGCTGTAGTGAACACCATGAATGGGATGAGGCACCGCGTCGCGATGGGCACGGCGGATGTTTATCCGCACTTGCCTACTGCTAGTAATATGCAGCAGATGATGTACGACGTCGATTTAGCAAGGATATCTAGCAGATGGCTACGCCAATGTCTGCCCGGGCCTTCTACCTGCTCGTCTGTCAACGATAACCTGGTCACGCAACTGGAATGCAAGAAATCGACACGTTCCTGTTGTTCTGGCAAAACAGACACTAAATGGTAATTATCAACTTCGTTGTATTGTTGTTTCGTTTATTTGTGTTCACATTTCTCACGGTTACGTTATTTTGACAGTATCCCGCCCGAGGAATGCTTCGTACCAGCCATTATTGGATGTCTTCATGCTTGGTTCTTAAGTGCTAGAAAAAAGTTACATAAGCGGGACATTACTTGTGGACATATTACTCGGCAAACGTTTCACACCGTCCAGATTCTATGGGCCAACACCGACAAAATTGGCTGCGCCTATGGTGAAAAGACCAGTGGCGAAATAAGAGTCGTCTGCAATTTTGCACCTGGAGCTACATTTTATCTTGGGACTAAATATTATTGCGGAGTAATACCTCATAAAGACATAACGAAACACTATAAAGAAGTGTACAATTACGATTTTATGGATTTAAACTTCATGGCGTCACTAGGAATTCAAATGAACGCAACAAATCTCTTGACACCCAAAAATTGGAGAAAAGAAGATTCGATTTCGGCAAAATCTAACACTCCCTGGGGTGTGGGGTTCTTGCGCGAACGTATGAAAGAACATATGAGAGAATATGAACAGAACCACAAAAACGGGACCTTGGGAGCAATCGCTAGACTGGTGACTCGATATACGTTTTACGATGAATCCGGCACGAGGTGTGATTCTGGCGAGCCTATTTACTTGAGCGGACCACCAGGCAGCGATTGTGTGGAGACCGGACGGGTGTTTAAGGCCCTATGCTATAGTTATCGCGACCCGTATCCAGGTTATAGATTGGCAGCGATCGTAGCACCGGTGGCACTCTTTTCGCTGATTTTGTACGATTTGTTCAGCGGTGTTCTTAGACAAACGAACTTTTGATCATTAGAGACGTATGGCGAACGATACGCTAACGCTTATTCATATTACCTACTTGAATCGGCCATGTATGCATCAGTCGAATTACGTTAAAAATGACAACGTATACAGGATGTGGCCTGTAATAGGAGCAATAAATGAAACGCTGGATTATTAGCCAATCAACAGGCTAAGTGGTTTGGTGGCCTGGTTTCTTTTACTTAAGAGGCTCCCATACGCCAATGACCTTCGATCTGAATCCCTTAGTTTTCTAATGTTTTTTGTAGCTTATTATATTAACAACAACAGCTTTAAGCAATATAGTATCCCATATTTACTTCAAACTTCATTGTTTTCGAGATATTTGGCATCAAAGTTGAACAATTTTAGGCCATAAAACTGGTTTTCTGGCCATAACTTTTGTGTTAATTGGTTTAAAATTAAAACCCTCTGCCAGTTTTTAGAGACGTCATAGACGAACCCAAATTTGTAGATTTCGTATATGTTAGATCTTTCACGTCAATAGAGATGCGAAATAAGTGTTTTTTTAGACAATGTTTAAAAAAATCATACAAAATTAAGTATTAATTTGTTTCAAAATCCGGTCTGTCAAAATGGAGATAAAAGATTGAAGAACCGATAGCCGTTTGATTTATGATTCTATCTGTAGTGCAAAAGTAGTAGATACGATTCAAAACTTGTCAAAAGTCGATGAAAACCTCGGGTAGCCCCTTTACTGGAATATTATCAATATTATTTTAGATTTTAAATGCAAAAAACCATGCAAAATAAAAAAAACCGTGCTTACAGATATCTGAACACGTCTCTATTGTCGAGGCATTAGAGGCGTGTTCAGATATTTGTGAGCACTTTGGCCGCTCCGATATACGTGATGGCGACTGTACCTGCTAAAAATGTTTTTTTTTTGTAATTGTTCTACCGGATACAACGCGCTGCACGAACACGGTTAAAGGTCTAAAATGTGTACATACCAGTTGCACTGAAGGCCAAGGCGATCGCCAGGGCTAGCACGCAATGCATTCTTGCTATAATTTGTGTAGACTTGTCATGTAGGTAGACAATGTTCGTGCTGTCAACATGACACGGTTAGGTCGGTTAGCCCAGTGTCCTTCGTTGCTTTTGATGTTCGCTGCGTCTGTTGAAGGAAATACTTATAAATTACAAGCGTTTGCTGAGATACAATTAGCTGGGTTTTTCAAAAAACTTTTGTACGAAATATCATTTGTTATTTAACAATCAAAAAGCACCTCTACCGTCCAAGGTAATTAATAATTCCAATGACAGTTTTATAAAAAAAAGTCGGTAAGCATAATCTCAACAGTACAGAGTGTAAGTACGTTGGTTTGTAAGTAAATATGGGCCTTGTTGCCTAACAGAAATCAATAAAAAGTCAAAAATTCTTTTTTTTTTTTTATATACGACGGTGGCAAACAAGCGTACGGCCCGCCTAATGGTAAGCGGACACCGCAGCCTATAAACGCATGCAACTCCAAAGGAGTAACATGGGCGTTGCCGACCCTTGATATGTTTGAGGATTCGTCGTGTTGACAGCTGAAGGAACAAATTCCCTCGCTCTCAACACAACGCATCCTCGAGAGCTCTGGCGACCTTGCTCACCTCCAGGAACACAACACTACTACAGAGCAAGTAGTAGTGTTATTATGGCTGTGGTCAAGCAAGGCGGAGGTACTTCCCCAGTTGGGCTGCTCCAAATAAACCCGGCGGGATGACATTTTGCCGTGCCCAACCTCACCAGATATAAATATACAGAGCTAGCTTTTACTTCTTTCGGTCTTTAATCGCGCTGAAATACCCTCATTTTACCTCCTTAAGGAATGATCTCCGAGACAAAACGTATCCTAGATATGTATTTTTCCGATACTAGCATTTTCACAAAAATATTACTTACGATTGACAAACTCCACATTAAAACTAATTTATATATTTTATATTCATATTGAATATTTGCGAAAATTTGCCCATTAGTGTTTGTGCCGACTAGGAACATTTTAAAATTGCGATTTGATATTGTATAAAACGTGTAAAAGATTAGCAACAGATTAAAAACGTGGGAGTGAATGATTATACATATAGCTACTCGTATATAAACCGTGTGAGTTGATGAATAAATAACCATTGTATAGTATAGACAGTACTTCCATAAGCCCCTTAAGGTGAAGTCCACACTCACCCTCTCTACTCCCTATCTTCAACTAAGTACCTACCGCTGCCTGGTAAAGTGTTCATACATTAATATCAATATTTGCGACCGGATCTCAGGGGCGGCTATACCTATAGCGCAGGGGGTGCGTTGCACCCGGGCGCACGGTTCTAGGGGGCGCCGAGCGCCATAAACAGGGCGCCACTCGCCTCGACTCGGGTGCTAGAGGGCGCTACGGTAATGATTGCACCCGGGCGCGACATGGGCTAGAGACGTCTGCCGGATCCTATTACCCACCTGGCATTATCAACACATAATATATTTACCTAGCGTCATTATTGACTTTTAATGTCGATCCCAAGGTTATACCTTTCGCCTTTCGTGTTGAACTTGTATTAAACAAAGCAAAGTCACGTAGCAAAAGTTAAACAGGAGGTAGATATAGTTATAATAATACGGTCAAATCATTGCGTACTCGTAACGTCCTTTCGCATCCATATATTAAGGCATTGTTTTCCTAACCTAACCTAACCTCCTAAATCGCTAAACTTAAGTGGCAGTGGGCGCGGCACATTGCACGTAGAACCAATTTTTAGGGCGTATTTTTGGGGCGGAAAGGTTCTCGAGTGGCGACCACGTACCGGAAGGCGCAGCTTGGGTAGGCCCCCACAAAGTGGACTGATGACCTGGTAAAGGTCGCGGGAGTCCGCTGGATGCGGGTGGCGCAGGACCGGTCATTGTGGCACTCTTTGGGGGAGGCTTATGTCCAGCAGTGGACGTCTTTCGGCTGATATGATGATGATGATGAACCTAACCCCGTGCTTGTAGATATTATTTATACCTACAGACGCCGCCAAAAAATCATCTTAAATTGAAAGTCGGTCATAAATTTTAGCCCAGGTATTTTAAAACCATTTTTCAGAGGCATTCTGTCGATACCTACTATACTGTCTGTCAAACATGTATCTTCACTTGTACGAGTAAATCCTCTTCCAGACTGGCGCGGTCTGCGGTGGCGGTCAATAGTAAATTTGTCAATAACTGCCAAGTTTTGTATTGACCGCCACCGCAGGCCGCGCCAGTATGATTCAGGCTTAAGACTGATATTCGATTATTATTTTAGAAACTGCCAGCCTGAAAAGAGCGTCCAATAAGGTGAAGTTAAATATGTTTGTTAGTACTTTAGAGCTCCTAGATGTATACGATAGTGACAAGATATATTTGGGGTGAGGTTAAAACAAGTTACTGAATAGCCTAGTTGTAATATGATCAATACTTTGAACCCTTATGTAACTTTGTGAACACAATATTCGTATTCGGATATTTCGATTGAAAGGTGTTAATTAGATGCTGTCCTTATAACCAAAATTGTATAAGCATGTATAAAATTGCGTGTATTCTATACATTAACATACAAAGTATGTAGGAGGCATAGATTATAGTTAGGTAATTTAAAGACTTATAACTAGTGTAAAAATAGAATGCGGCAGACGTGCCCGGCCCAGTCCGTTTTAAGTCAGTCCCATTTAACTACTTAAGTCTGGCAAACGAAACTTCAACCCACTAAACTCAATTACGCGGCAACACTTAACGTCATACGCATACATTTTGATCAACAGTGTTGCCGCGTAATTGAGTTTAGTGGGTTCAACTTTCGTTTGCCAGACTATGTACAGACAACATTCCTTAAACACAAATTTGAAACTCTCATATTTTCTGATGTGCAAAAGTCCTAAAAACCGTGAGTTCCGATTAGCGTTTTGTTGAATTTAGAATATCAATAATATGTAGACATAATGCCTTATATTTGGAAATTGAGTTTTATAATTATGTATGACAATCATAAAACTCAATTTCCAAATATAAGGCATTATGTCTACATATTATTGATATGTTCAGAAAATCACATCGAATAGAAATGTAAAGTATTTCACCCTTTTTTATATATTAGTAATCTTGAAAGAAGCCCTTAGGTTTGATTTCACTTTGTCAGTAAATTGTAACTATTAATTGACTGTTAACCATAATAATATAAACATTTGTAAAGGTTGACTAACGAAGTAATAACTGTTATCGCCGCTGGACCGGACCAATATCCATGTTGCAATATTCAAGTTAAAGTTGCGTAGTCACCGACAGCAAAATGTTTTAGCAAATTAGCTCCATTTTGCGACCCAGCCTGTGAAAAATCTTATATTATTGGCGCCCTTGATTTAAGACCTTCAAGAATGAGGCTTGACGTAAGTAATTGTAGTTTATCATTGTACAGACAGGGGTATTAATATACGCACAGTAATAAGGTGACAATAGAGTCCTGTACAGATGTTTATGTCCTTATTTATGGACGTATAATCAAATAGTCACTGATCAAAATATGTATAACAGGTAGAAAACGATTTTTCCCGGACATGAGACCTAGTTATAACGATTTTTCGCCCCCGTTAACCCCAATAATCCAAGTTTAATTTGTCGTTAGAACTGTTTCCGAGAACGTAATTGCAAATATATGTAATAAAAAAATATATATGATTGGATTGAAACCTAAGTTATTACAATATAGAAAACTTATTTCAAAATATTTTTCATATAAAAACCTCAATATACCCTTCCACGCTTCCAGGCACACACACACGCACACGCGCACGCGCACGCACGCACGCACGCACGCAGGCAGGCACACACACACTAACCAAATCGATAGGTTTAAGCATAAAAAGGGTTTTTCCGGATCTTGGCCTGTACCTATAACTTATTCAATATTCATTTGTTTCGTAGACATATTGAGTAGTAGAGCCGCATTCATCTCCCAGTATCTATGTTTGTACAATATACAATTACAAACCATAGTTAAGTGATATGACTGAACTTCGAAAAAAAAATACTCAAAGGACCCCTTATTTGGAAAAACCAACACTCAGACGCAAGCTTCACATTAAAAGGAAAAAAAGAATCTTATTTTTTTCATACTTGTACAGTCACGTCTATTAATAAATTAGTTTCGGCACTTATGTCGGGGGAATAAGACTGAAAATGGATTATATATTTTTAGACTGCGGATCTACTTGAGCACATGCAGAAACGTGTTTCGCATACACTCTTGCATCAACTCCCTTTCCATGCCCACTCATAAAGCCAAGCCTGCATTTTTAAACTTGTCTAATCAGAGACCTTAATGCTGTCTAATACAGGTGATATTCCCATAAATCAATCGCAGTCTTAGCTATGTCAAGCTAATTGGTTGAAGTTCATAACCTGAGTTGAACGATTGGCATAATGCTTGTCTTGTCATAGTGAAACGTTTGGTAATATCTACTCAAATACTCCTAGAGCTTCGTTGTCGTATAAAGATCTAATAAATAAATATTTGCGGACAATCTTACACAAATCGACCTAGTCCCAAACAAGCAAAGCTTGTACTATGGGTACTAAACGACGATAAACATACTTATATAGATAAATATATACTTAAATACATAGAAAACATCCATGACTCAGGAACAAATATTCGTGCTCATCACACAAATAAATGCCCTTACCGGGATTCAAACCCAGGACCTCTTGCTTCGTAATAGAAAAAATACTGTTTGGATTGGTAACTTAGTAACTTGCATCGTGCTCTTAAATATTCTGAAACGCATCAGCGGGTGCATGAGCCTGTTGCATTGCAATATAGGGTGTTTGACAACAGCGAAAATAAATTGTTTTTTCATTAGCAACAGAGAATCATTACGAAAATACTCGGAAAGTGTCAATCGTTCACTTATGTTTGCTATTTTAAGATTTTTTAATTCATTAAAACTAACGTTACTTGATTGTGACGTCACAAGTAAGTCATCCATACAAATTCCGTACTAACGGAGCGTTTTTGACATTTCATAAAAATAAGCTGTTTGGGCTTTGGCTTAAGGCGGTGCATTGGAAATTATCGCGTGCTTAGAAACGCCGTTCTGACTAGATTAAGAAACAATAAGGTCTGATTTTCAGATATATGATTCTTGACTATATGATTGTTCATCTGATTTTATCGATACATGATTGCTTAAAATTTCCTCGATACAAAAAAAAACCAAAGTTGGGTGTGTTTACTCCTTTTTTTACTCAGCCTACTCAAACGATACATTATTTTACGACACAATCAAGTTGATACTATAGTATTTTATCTCATCTAAAATCTCACTTTATGAAATTTAAATAAAACTTCTCTAAGTTAGGTATTTTGGTATTTATCGAAATTTGTCCAAAAAATCCATTCCCGAAGAGTGTTACATCTCTTTTCCTCGTGCGCATCAGCGTGCCTCTCTCTAGGGGGCGTGTTCGACTCAAATCAAGGCATCCCCTTAACCAAGCTCCAGTAAAATTTTAGAGGTAGGACCGCATATAAAAAACGAAGACTAACTTTATTATGGGGTATATCTGGTTGCTGGGTTGTATATTTTAATGGCGCTGGCGGTTAAATGGTGAATAAGGAATGATCATAAGGCAAATTATAATGAAATACTGAACGAAAGAAGATGTGTAGTTGAAGATATATCACAACATTTTATGAAAGTTCCGGGTTTCTTGCATATATTACCGTATTTACACCGTAATGAGGTTCTTTATTGTTTTTGGCATGACATGGACGTCGTTTCTACGCTAGATAGTTTATTGCACTGTCTAAAGTTACGCCTACACGTCTAAAGATATAGATGTGATGATAATAGATGATAGGTACTCACTCAGTATATACATTAAAACTATTTTTGTTATTTTCGTATGGCGGAGAAGTTATGTGATGAATTTATTAAGAATTTACGAGATATAGGCGTACTGTAACCGTCTTCCCCGTACTCGCAAATATAAAAGTGCGAGGACATATTTAGGGACGAATGCTTTATTTTACGACCTCTGTAGCCTTAGTTGGTAGTGACCCTGCCTACGAAGCTAGAGGTCCGGGGTTCGAATCCCGGTAAGTGCATTTATTTGTGTGATGAGTTTGTGTGGTGAATATTTGTTCCTGAGTCATGGATGTTTTCTATGTATTTAAGAATGTATTAATCATATTACGTATGTATATCGTCGTCTAGTACTAGTACCCATAGAACAAGCTTTGCTTAGTTTGTGACTTGGTTGATTTGTGTAAGATTGACCAAAAATATTTATTTATTTTATATGTGTCCGACAAGGGTTTGTCCGACAGATTGATTTAAAACATAGTCGTCTATCACTGTACCAAATTTCATCTAAATCGGTTAAGCGGTTTAAGCGTGAAGAGGTTACACACAGAGAGACGCATTTTCGCATTTATAATATTAGTATGGATAGGAGACGCCGTTTACGCGGATGAAGAGTCCAACCAAATATTAGGTTTTTGAGCGTTAACTTTGACAAAGTCCACAGGAGAGACATGAACCTAAATCTCTGTATGACCCACATAAACGGCATCATGCTAGCTAGGCTTATGCTGGCTATACACCTGCATGCTTCCTATCGGCATGACGCTACCGATTGGATCAGTTAGAACTGACCGTGTGTGGGAGTGGATTGGCATGAGTCATTCCAATCGTTAGCGTCATGCTGATTGGACGATAGGAAGCATGGTGTATGGCCAGCATCATGTTAGGCGCTCTATCTTAAGTGTCAGCTATTCTTGTACTGAAGTGTCTGAAGTGTACCTAGACTGTCAGAAGTGTTTTCAAAGTTGGTTTAGACCTAGTTTAGACTAATTTGATCCATATAGAGAATGTCATACTTTGAGAGTTTTGCAGTTGCATAATGTATTCCAGTTGATCGGTTAGCAATGTAACACTGCAATACCGCTCTGTGTTTACATCAGACCCCGTATCATGGTCTACCTTATCACGCGATAAGTGACAAGATAGGAGCGTCGTCTCGGTGTCGGTCAGTGACGGACGCTCTATCCTATCACTTATCGTGGGATAAGGCCGACCATGATATGGGGCCTGAAGTTGCGCCGCCCACATCCTTCTGCTGTGCCCAAAGGTTGACCAATAGAAACACCAATAGAGAGATTAAGTCCGCCGTTTGTACGATAAGTGTTCTTTTGTGCAATAGAAATTGAATAAATAAATAAATACCACTTCTTATTATTTTCCATATTTAAAACTAAAATTGCCCTACAAATCAGATTTGCAGGGCACTGTGCCCACCCCCTTTGGGAAAACGGACGTTAGCTTATGTATGTATTTTATTACGATACAAACTTAGATCTTATGTGAGTACACAACATATAAGGCCGAAACGCACTGACAGCGGTGGCGGAGCGGCGTGGTGCGGCGCGGAGGCGGTACCGGTTGTAATGTTCGAGCTAATATGAAAGGATCCGCACAGAGCGGCGCGGCGCGGCGCGGTTTTCTGTGCGGATCCTTTCATATTAGCTCGAACATTACAACCGGTACCGCCTCCGCGCCGCACCGCGCCGCCCCGCCACCGCTCTCTGTGCCTTTGCAGCTATAACCACTGTTTGATTATAGGTACATTAATGTTGTACCCTTTACGAATGTGAGACAATGCATCGAGAATTCGAAACGATGGGAGCCAATAATGCACGGCCCAATAATGTACAGCCTGATAATCCGCGTCCACTTTTTGTGGACTCGGATTATTGGGTCGTGCATTATCAGCCCGGACAAAAGTGGCTTCCAATTATTGCCCCGGACCAAATTCGCTCAGGGTGATAATGCACGGCCCAATAATGTACAGCCTGATAATCCGCGTCCACTTTTTGTGTACGCGGATTATTGGGTCGTGCATTATCAGGGCGGACAAAAATGGCTTGTCATAAGCGAACTCTGTCTTAGGTCGGTTAGGTTAGGGTTCACTTGTGTCCCTCAGACCAGAAATAGACACCCCGCGTGGCGTCGACTCGCTGGAGATTATTACCGTCCCAATGTACATGGATTATCAGGCTGTACATTATTGGGCCGTGCATTATCCAGCTCGTACAAAATTGACTTCGAATTATTGCCCCGGACCAAGTTTGCTCAGGGTGATAATGCACAGCCTGATAATCCATGTACAGTATGGTCGCGGATTATTGGGCTGTACATTAACCGGCACCGAAACGATTACGTACCTATAAATATTAATGATTTTAGTAGGTACTTTGTTTCCAATTTAACAACGAACTCAGTAGTTAAGTATAGTTAAGTATAATAACACAGGTTTGCTTGTATATGGACACGATTGAAGAATTAAATCATATATTTCCTCTTCGTTTTTAAGGATTGTTTTAAAAAAGACTTCATTCTTCTATGATTTGATGACACCATTAATTTCACCATTGCCCTTGTGGGTGTCGGGTTAGAATTTCACCACCCCCTTTCTTCCCGTGGGTGTCTTAAGGGTTGAAGTGTGTTGTGGGCGATGGGCTAGCAACCTATCACTGCAATATCACATTTTGTCGATCTTTTATACCCACATTTATGCTAAAAGTGGCGCTGGAACATAAGTTTCATGTGCTCTGCCTACACCTTTTGGGAATAAAGGCGTAAATCTATGTATGTATGTATGTATGTTAGTAAATCACTGGAATGAATGAAATTGTAGATCAATTTCGTTCTTTAAGCGCTCTGTACGGAGTTAGATGGAAAAGTCAGGTGATCTACTTCCTATCTAGGCGAAAACTTATTAACATTTCGGTTTAACTTAACTGACGACCTGTTTAGCCTAGTGGGTAATGTAATGAATGACCCTGCCACCAAGCTGACGAACCCCACTCTGCGTTCAAATCCCGGTAAGAACGAATATTTGTGTGATGAGTTTCTAAAGGCCTCCACACACCGAACGCGGGTCGTGCGCGGCGCGGGTCGGGCGCGGCTCCCACTATCTCTATCACACAGTGGCGCGGGCCCGCGTTGCTACCGCGGCGGGCCCGCGCTACTGTGCGACTGAGACGCCGCGCTACTGTGCGAAAGAGATAGAGATACCGCCCGACCCGCGCCGCGCACGACCCGCGTACCTTTAGTCTTGCGTGTCTTCTATGTATTTTAATTCTAAGTAAGTATATCTACTTATTAGATAAATCGCAGTTAAGTCCCAATGGCATGAAGCCTGATTGAGATTACTATTGGGGTAGGTCGATTTGTGTAAGGCTCTAAGATTTATTTATTATGTTTGATTTATTTATTGTTGTTGCTATAATGTTACCCAACTTGCGCTGTGCCCTTTAACTGGTTGTTCACAATATGTCTGAATAAATACAAAACATAAACAAAAACAAATCCAATTAGCATGGGTTCTTTAGGTACCTGACTTTTGCCGTATGGATAAGTGTATATAGTAAACGGATACAGTGAAGGACTCATCCATACAAGAAAGGGCGAAATCTAGGGCCAGCCATCCATTTATTTGCACCTCCAAAATTCAACCTACATGTTTTTTATGAATAGTTTGTTTTTAAAAGCTGTGCTAAAATTTTATAACTCAAACAAACAGACAGTGAATAACTCTTTAAATAATATAGATATAATATTAAAAAAAATGTTTATGTTGAATTTTGGAGGAGGAAACAGCAGAATTTCAGTTTTTGTATGGGCAGAGCGTCCCGTTGACCCGTTTAAAAAATTTCCTCTTGATCCACTCCCGATCACATACAAATAAGTAGGAACAGTCAAGGGCACCAATAAGTCAATACACCACAAAGTCTCAAAAATATGTACACAGACCTTATTTCTGCAACAATAAGGTTGTAGTATACATATTTATGAAACTGAGTGAATATATATTGGTGCCCTTGACTGTGCACGTGATTATGCCCGCAAATGGACAAACATTATTTTTCCCGCGAACGTCGTGATCGAATTGATATTCAAGTTCATTTTGTTGCTTGGTTCCGAGTACACGCTGACGCATACATTTATACAGATTTTTACCTGACTTCGTCATAAGTGATCTCAGGGCATAACGTACAGAATTCCGTACTGGGGTCGGCGGTGTTATAAATCTCGGCAGATATCAAGGGCAAATCATTTTACACAAAATGCATGCGAAAAAAGACTTTCAGCAGAACCTGCGAAGGTACGAATTCAAATGCCAAAAGCGAAGACCTATTCTTTGATTTTATTGCGACCTCTGGTTCGATTCCTACGCATCGTCCCAATTGAGAGCTAATCGATGTAATCGACCTCTTTAAAAAGGCAGACAGAAAAACAAACCACGAAAGTCGATGACTCCTATTACTTGTTCGATTCACCTTACCACACATCCCTACAATAATTTGACCAAAAGATTCGTAAAAACTATATAAATAATGGGAGTTTAGTCTTAAACTGGTTAATTTAAGGCAGGTCCATAAGTGTTGTGAATATCAACTCTGGCTTATGTCACGCGAGGCTTAAAACATTATGAATATGGAACCCTGTGTCATTATCATTAATAAAGTAAATTATCTGTTTGGCGTTTGTCCTAGTTTAGGGCGCTGCAGCTGTCGCTGGTAGGTTAATAAAGTGAACTTTTTATCTCGCTTACGGGCGTTGTATCTTCGACAACTATGGCAGACTAGTAGCATAGATAGTATGGTGCTAATTCCTAAACTTGACGCCGTATATATATTCCAAAAAAATAACCTTAATATTGCCATTAAAATGAACAAAAAACCGAATAACCTAAATTAGCTACGTCCATCATTTGGAAGAGTGTAAGTTTACCAGTGTCGGTTTTTTCTTCATTTTAATGGCAATTTTAAGGTTATTTTTTTCAAGTATAGTGGAGTGGGTCGCCAGAGCCCCCGAGAATGACCTGAGTTGAAGTCAGTTATCACTGACCCTGCATTTGTTCCTTTACTTACATTACATTATTACATAGGGCCGTATTCCAAGAGTTTATGTTCTCAGTTTCCTTAGCTACAGAGGCTCTAGTATAAGTTTTACCGAAACAAAACGTTACGACCGCGTTCGCGTTTAGCTGTCAAATCCCATACAAATTGAGGGTAAAACGCAAACGCGATCGTAAAGTTTTGTTTCGGTAAAACTTATACTAGAGCCTCAGGAGAAAGCGGAAAAACAAGAGTTACTCACGTGTAGTAATATTTGAATGTAATATTTTAGACGACTTAATATGTATATTTTAGCTTCATATTAAGTACGGGTCAAAGTTCTGTTGCCAAACCTTATAAATTATTGACGACGAAATTGATACAAGGTCGAGCTGTTTAATTAAAATGCTTTTGCCCATTGGCTGCTTATTGAATCGACCATTAATTTAGCTTATTGCGTCGTTATCAATCGTGATTAGAGACAGAAATAGAAACATAAGTTATTTATATTGTTATTGTACTAATGGTCATTTTTTGATAACTGGACTGTAAATCTACAGGAATCCTCCTCCTATAGGAATCCAGAATCCGGGCTGCGCGAAGGCCATGTATTCTGGTTGTATTTAGTGCGAGCCTTAGCTGTTTCTGAAGGTTTAAGTGTCGACATTAGAGATGAACATGGGTTTTACCGAATACGAATATTCGGCCGAATTATTCGGTTCAACCGGTTAAACGTAACATCAGCCGTACCAAAACAGACTCATTTAGTGGTCAAAATATTGTCGATTTTTAAAGTTTAATATTTACAATAAAGTTAAGTAAATGACAATAAGAATCCGTTTCAGAACAATAACTACACAGGACAATGACTAAATATATTAAAATTCTTGCAAAGACACACCACTAAAAATATTCGGTAAATATTCGTACCGAATACCGAATAATTACCGAATATTCGGCGCATCTCTAGTCTATACAAATACAAATACGATTGATATAATATAAAAGATATGTACTTCTATGGCTTCTCTTCCTTACACTAAATTGTACGAAATCTAAAGCATGTTAGATTTAGAAAGTTAAGTTAGCTTTAAGTTGTTGCTGTGCCCTAACAGGGCGTCACATGTAAACCTTATCCATTGTTCCACCTCATAATTATGTAATGTGATAAATGCAATAAACAATTTGAATTTGAATTTATTACATGCTTTATATTAACTTGACTTGTTCGTATATATGTAAGTATAGAAGTATGTATGTAAGGAAGTTGTCCGTCAAATCTTGCAAGTTAAATTTGACCCACTTCCCGGTGACCGATTGAGCTGACATTTTGGGTATAAGTATAGTTTGGATGACAATTCAATATTATGGTACCATCGAGCTGATCTGATGATGATCAGAAGGTGGCCACAGGAACTCCGTAATAAAACCACATAACCCTATCGAGTTTGGGCTCTTTAGAATCGTCTCAATGAGCAGTTGATGATGGTATACAGAAAAGTACAGTCGGCAATAAAAGCTTGTACCAAAAAATATTTTTTTGACAGAAACCTATTCAACTAATGTAGATTTATAAATCGATTGAATTGATGCTTTGACATGAACAAGCAAAATATGAGGCTTTGACATGAACAAGCAAGACCACGTCTAAACATCAATGTACATCATATCGGCTAGGTATGGCGCTATTGTACGCTTGTTATTTAATTTTAATGTTAAGAAAGTTGTGGTATAATTCATGAATTAATTATATCTGTTCACACACATTTTATGAGTGGAGGAAGTAATATTATAACTATTAACTACCTAATGTTACGTACTACAATTAGTATGTAGGTAGGTATATGAATATGAGTATAATATTACGTCTAAATAACTCAAGTACCTACTACATTACTACTTAGAACGGTAGTCCTTGTATAGATATAGATTATAGATATTGCAACTCGTCAAAGTAAATGGGACATGGTTATTACTGTTATTAGTTAGTTACGAGTATATGCGGTTTGCTCAAAACACTTATGGCCGGTTCCAATAATAAATCCACCGATAGTTTTCCTTACCGACAGTTACATTTTGACACATTTTCAAAATGTAACTGCCGGTAAGGAAAACTGTCGGTGGATTGATTATTGGAACCGGCCATTAAACTGTAAAATAGGTATCTTGTGTTACGAGGTAGCCTGGACCACCGCAATAGTTTACAGCCGAACTTTCATGGAGTGGCATACGAGTGAACTTTATTTTATTATTACGATGGTGGCAAACAAGCGTACAGGTCGAGCGACAAGAGCTCTGTGCGCCATATTAAATGTATGGCCGCCAGAGCTCTTTTCACATGTGTCGACCTACAGCGTGCCTGATGGTACAGTACGATTACTGTTAGTTATCCACTGACAGATGGTTTGCCTTCATTTAACTTTCAACTAATAACGCTAGCAGGATGATGATAGAGTAGACCTTCTGGATGAACATTCTACTAATATATAAATGCGAAAGTTTGGATGTTTAGATGTTTGTTACTCAATCACGCTTAAACGGCTCAACTGAATTGGAAGAAATTTTGCACGAAGATAGTTTATAGCCTGGATTAAAATAAAGGATAATTTTTATCACGGGTCAACGCAGACGAAGTCGCGGGCGGAAGCTAGCACGCTATAATTTATTCCAAGGCTCCCTAGCACTTATTAGTGTAAATAATTACGTTGTGCCAGCAGTTGCACACACTAGACATCTCTTAAGGGGCTCCCGTCAAAAATCAACGAAATTTAGTAGTTTTCATTTCGACACTTGTCCTCGGTTTATCGAAGCTAGCCTTCCAGGTGCAGATATGGGAAAGTTTGATTCCTGTTTAATATTTTTGATATTGAATAACTTGAAAAATGATAATACAGAATTAATTATCCATTTTTAAAGAAAGGTCTGTAAAAATACAATACCCGACACTTCATCCTCATTAAAACTTTTATACACCCGAAACTCATATCTACTCATACATACTGAACTTACCTATAAATTTGTTAAGCGTTTTTATAATCTTACTAATTAACACAAAAGTTATGGCCAGAAAACCAGTTTTTTGGCCTAAAATTGTTCAACTTTGATGCCAAATATCTCGAAAACAATGAACTTTGAAGTAAATATGGGATACTATATTGCTAAAAGCCGTTGTTGTTAATAATATAATAAGCTACAAAAAACATTAGAAAACTAAGGGATTCAGATCGAAGGTCATTGGCATATGGGAGCCCCTTAAGAAACAGCTGCGTTATTTACAACCCATTATGTTTCCTTTGCACTACTTACCAAAAAAAAAACCTAACCTAATTTTCATTGCCTAAATAGCATAACTTGACTCCGATACTCGTAACAATTGCGTAATCGGGGGTGGTAATCGCCGGCAGCTGTCATTCCATACAAACTTGTCAAACTCTCCATACATTACCGTCAAACCCCGTGACTTCGCCTGGGATACCTAACATCGCCTATTTTTATAAAAGTTAAAATTCCCGCCTAGATTTTAGGGCAGGTTCCACAAAAAACTACGAAATGTATAGTGTTTTTTATGCATGGCAATATTCTCGCATTAATTGTGGCTAACTTAACGCCATTTACGATCAGTGCCGTTTTTTCGTTGAAGTGGTAGCACGTGTTTATTTTTACCTTGTCGGAACTTTGCTATAAATAGTCTCAAAGAAGAGATAGATCTAAGCCTTTTCTTGTATTATATTATAATCTACAACTCATGCTCTTTCTTGTGGTAATATTATTTTTTACTTATGGATGTATATGTCACAATCGATTTAAATGTAACTGAGGTCATGTTCCGGCCATCTTGTTGCTACACTTCGCCTGCCCCTAGGGTTGTCAATCCAAATTTGTGATCTGTTTAAAATTTCTTATTTAGTTTTAAATACCACGTCGGTGGCAAACAAGCTTAGCTTACCTGATGGTAAGTGGTTACCGTAGCCTATGGACGCTTGCAACTCCAGGTGTGTTACATGCGCGTTGCCGACCCTTTAAGAATTTATACGTACTCCTTTTTTGAAGAACCCCATACTGTAGTCCCTCGGAAAAACCTCGGCAGGGAGCTCATTCCATAACCGGAGTAGTTCTTAATGTTAAGCTATTGTATAAGTAGTATAAGTAGGTAGATATTAAGCTGTGTATTTTTTTAAATTGACATATAATTTAAATGTACATTTATGAATAAATTATCTGAATCTGAATCTAAGGGTCATTCAAGCCTCGACAAACAAAGGGGGTCTTACAAGTTTGGCCGCTATATGTGTATGTCTGTATGTTTGCTGTGGCACCGTAGCTCTTAAACGGGAAAACTGATTTTCATTAGTCTTAACTTAAACCATTACCCTTTCTTTTTTGCTTTCGAGTAAGTCAACATATTTTTTGACAACCCTATCGAAAAAACAGTAAATGTATGAAACTAACTTCAGATACCTGTCTTCGCCTACCATCGTTTTTTTTTAAATATGACTTATCTGGGATAGTTACGGTTCATAATCGAAAACAGGTTAAAAATTAATAAGATAGTTGGCGGCAACTTCAAATTTTGTCTATAACTGACGCTCCGGCAGTATGTAGGCGAAGACAGGGCATTTTGTCTACACTTCGCCTACCACCTTTAGAGTCCAATTGTAGCCATTCCTTAGTGAAATTTAGACCTTAAGTTACTGTAAACTAAAGTCCCATATAGATTAATTAGTTTTTTGATCTTAACAAGCAAAAGCAAGTGTAAATCTGTGAGAATTTTTCAAAAAACTGCGAAATCCAGGCGAAGTCACGGGGTTCTACGGTACAATTTTGACGAACACCGCTTACGATTACTGACGGTTTGGTGCAACCCGCCCACTGGCTCCATCAACAACGCTTAAGAGTCCCCCAGCTCCCCTATTCTGTAACTTGGTGACACTCTACCACAAATATATCTTGAACCCGCGATGCGTAGTAACTAAGCGTAGGTATAGGTCTAGTTTACGGGTCAGCCGCATTAGTGTGTAGCTAATAACAGCCCTGGACGCTCTACCGGGAGTGCCGGTAGAAGTGAAAACTTGAATAATTTTAATTTTGCAAAAAAAGAAAAGGCCCCCCACAACCCCACCCCCCCTCAACACCGCCCCTCCCCTCACATCCCCTCCCCCGGCCCGCCCCGAAGCCCCGTACGTCTGACATCAAACAATTTTCCCCCCCGCCCCCAAGCCTCGTCCCGAATCTCTCGCCATCCTACGGTCACGTGACGTCACAAAAATCTGTCGCGAGTTTAACAATTTTTCCCCATCCCAAAAAGTGCTCAGCGCCGCTAAAGAAGTTTTCACTTCAAAAATGGTATAATAAAAAAAATATAGAGTAAAGAATATTTTCGTACGAAATTGTCTACCACTTTTCGACTCTATTCATATTCATATTTTATCGCATATCACATTTTTTCTTAATCTATTACAGAAATGGAGCTATTTTTGGTGTATAGTTTCAAAAGTGATAGGTTAGCGCCGTTAATACCCACCCAGTAATGTTTCAAGAGGAGCGCGAGTATTCTATGCTCATATTTTCGTGCGTAGAGAGTGTAAATACATAATTAGATTCGTAGCCGTGGTTTTGAATGATGACTTGAGCGGATTACATCATTATAATGTTTGTTGTAATGAAATGAATGCCGACTAACGAAAACGGGCCTGTGCCACGGTCAGGGTTGCGAAAGCTATAGAAACTTGATCTTATGGAGACTGCGAAACTTACAAACGAGTTGAATTGTTTACGAGTTGCGATTGCGTTTTTGGCTTTGTGTTTGAGCGTATTGACAGAGGACGGGTTAACGTTTGATTTTCATAGCTGAACCGTAAAGATTCTTTTTACCCGACTTTTTCGAGCGTATGTACAGTCGCCATCAGATACATCGGGGCCGTCAAGGTGTTCCGATATTTGTGAGCACTTTGGCCGCTCCGATATATCTGATGGCGACTGTATGTATGTATGTATGTGGACGAGAAAATTCTATGTCACGGGCTTTTCAGTTCAACCGGCTTGGTGGATTTATAACCCCCGACGCAAAGAGAGGGGTGTTATAAGTTTAACGTGTCTGTGATATCGTAGCTCCCAAACGGATGAACCGATTTTCGTTTAGTTTTTTTTGGGTCATAGATAAGTTTATCCCGAGTGTTCTCAGCCATGTTTCATGAAAATCTTTGCAGCCGTTTTTGAGATATTGGACTTTGAAATGAAAATGTCGGGGGTTTTTCAACTTTTCCAAGTTGTAGTTATGGCATATGAGGTGTCGTTGGAATCCTCATAATCGTGTTACGAAGAAAAAGCAGTTAGACTTTTTGAAAAATCTTTTGGATGCTACCTACTACTTGTGTTGCTTGGATTGTTTGTGCTGTGTGAATATAGGTTTAATTAAGTCTCAAGTTCACCCTAAAATAACAAAACGAAATCTAATCAATGATGTTACCAATTCTCTCAGTCAGATGAAGAAGTCCACTTGGAAATGTTTTAATTATATGAATCAGCATCAGACTGCGCAGATAATATCTACTAAGTATTCAAGGTTAGTCTTGTTTTTTTAGAATCTTGTTAATTGTAGATAATTTTGGGCATTTAGTCCGCGTATTTACTTCAGCAAAGTTGTCTGTAATTACTTCGTAATTAGCGCTTTATTACATATGTGATGTACGATTCCAATTTCTAAAAACAAATATAATTACATACATAGATTCACGCCTTTATTCCCTAAAGTGGTAGGCAGAGCTCATGAAACTTATGTTCCAGTGACACTAACTAGCATAAATGCCATAAAAACAAATACATCAATTAAATAGTAGTGAAGGAACTTGCCCTAAATTCATTAAAATGAAATTAGTGACGATACACACAATTCAGTATAATCGTAATGGCCTAATTAATATGTTCAACCACGAGGTATATGTTACATCTGTATCTGTACCTCTAAAAGTTCATTCGCAGATCGTTAAATACTAGTTGAATAGTTTTAATATTACTAGATCTAGTTCTCGACCTATATAAATAATTTATCACTGCAAACGTTTGTAAACGTTTTTGGTTTGTAAAGCAGAGTCACTCTATCATTTCTTCATTATTCTGTGTATGAAAAGGGTTTACATTAGTAAAATAAAATAAAAATTGCAGTCAATAAACTTATTTTTCCGTCACAAAACGAGCCGTTTAAATGTCTCTGTTGTAAAGAAAGTCGTGTACTTCTCGATCCAATGTAAAAAATAGAGTTTATAATCAATTGATTATACTTACTTTCAATTGTTAATCCAACAACAACACTAAAATTCTGTAACAATTGCATAAAACACTTCAGCACATTTGCAATTCAAAACTCAAATCGGAGTAAATTGACTGTAGACGGCCTTAACCGCGTATAACAAACGACATTGCCCCTTATTACTGTCAGCTTTACGTGTATTATTGATTGTATTTAATGTTAAGAAGCACGCACGTGTTACAGTGTTCGCCAGTTGGCCCGAGCGTGTGTCTTGACGAGAAGGCGGCAGCGGACTGGGTCGCGGCGCGCCAAGACGCGAGATCCTTGCTCGGTGCCATTGTACAATGTGGAATTACGTATTGTTATTTATTATATCGATCGTTATACTTACGTGTTGTCTAATTGAGAATTGTGTTATCGTTCCGGTATCTATTATATTCGGACAAAGCTACTTTATGTTTATGCAGAAAGCTGGTATTGTTTTTATATAAGAAAAAATGAAATGCATTTTATTGTTAGTGCTCTAGATTCTTATTTGCTTTGTTTTGTGTGTACTTAATTTAATATCATTTTTCATTGTTGTCATTGTTGAACAAATTTTATTATAACAACACCAATAAAACCTATTTAATTAGTTTGTGTCAAAATGTTCACCTTTTTAATACAATCTTAATGTGACAATTCGACAGGGGGGAGACATTATTATAAATTCCTTAATAATCTTTTTTACAAGCGTTTATTTAACTTAAACTGTTAGTTTGTTAGTGCGGGGCTAATCTTTGAACTGCATTTTGAACCTATAACTAACTTGACTGTTAACCTGACTGAACCAACTGACCATTCAATGTTATGGTGGAGTCTGATGATGGAGACAGAAGGGGGCCATGAGAATTCAGTAGGGACCGACGTAACCCCGTTGAGATTGGGCTATTACCACCAACCACTGAACCAATACGGGTGTAGACTCGAAATTTATTATTACTCCAAAAGCAAGATGGCAAAAACATATGCATAGTGACGAAAATCCCATTCAGATACCTCAAAGAATTACGAAGCTACAAACGTTTTAATATTGCTCGCTAGAGAGAGAAAACGCTCGCAGATCGTGACATCACGATCTGTCATAGTAAGAGTAAAAGGTGTGTTTTGCAAAAAAGGGACAGAATCCCCTCAAAACTTTGGACACCTATAACAGTCATACTTAACTTTGTGATTATTTAATCCCCCTGCTTTACTCTTTTCTCCATTTGACAATATTTTTAATCCTTTTTCGGGACAATTCAACATTATTGATTATTTTATTTGGTGTCAACGCCTCTATTAAATACTTCTTCTTCTCTTCCTTGTCGTATCCTCATGGCTGAGGGACGTGACGGCTGTGGGCGCTCTTCACCATCACTCTCCAAGCTGCTCGGTCCTGGGCTTGATGCATGCTAGCCTGGAGTGTGGCTCTGGCCACAGATGTTACCGTGTCCGCCCAACGCATAGGCATCCGTCCTCTGCTCCTCTTCCCTGCCATGCGGCCAGTGATGATTAGCTTTCCCAGGCTTTGCGGTCCGGACCTGACCAGATGGCCAAAGAAGCTGAGGACACGTTGGGTACAGATGGTGGAGAGCCTCGTTTTGATGCCAAGCTCGTCGAGAACAGACTCATTTGTGCGGCGCTCAGTCCATTATATTCGGACGCCAGCACCACATCTCGAATGCATCTATCCTACGACGAGTACGAGCTTTTATGGTCCAGGTTTCTGATGCGCACAGGTTATTTTAGTTTTGCGGTTTATGCCTCTGTTCCTCCATATCTTCTCGAGTCGTTTTACCGCAGGTTTGGCCATATGAGATCTTCTGACCACCTCTTGGTCGCAGTCGTTGTCGTCACTTATTTGAGAAACCAAGGGGGCTAGCACAACTGACGCCGCGCCCCGACGCGAGTCGAGAAAGATCTACCCTCCTCTTTCGAATTTGCAAGGTGCGAGTGTGACAGGGGACGCTCACTCGCGCGAGAAGCGGCTTGTCAGCAAGTTGTGCTAGACGTGCAAGTATACAAGTATAGTTAAATTATTATTAGCCAAGTATTAAATACTATAGCATCCGAACATTCCAAACTGATCTATATACACACCCGTTATAAACGATTGAAACTCTTTTAGAGCAGTTTTTCTAAAAACTTGTCTCTTGCGTTACCGGGCAAAATATTGTCCGTATCGAAGACAATTTATTTTGAGACCTAGTATTTGCAAATCAAATACATTTCTAGAACATTCAAAACTAGGTCACAGACTGCGAGATGTGGCCTACGCAGCGACATTTACACCGCAGATTAATCAGTTTTGTTACGTGTTTACTAACGTTGCAAGTTACGTCATACAATAGAACCTTCGTGAGTTAAGAAGGCAATACGAACATGTGAAAGGTATAAGTGCCTGTTGTATATTGAATTTGGTCGTGCAGCTCCTGTCTGGCGCCCAACATTGCAGCAAACGTTTTCATCCGGTCGATATGTCAATTCATGCTCTGCCGTGACAATCAACCAATTGAACGCCGGCGTTGGGCGATTTATAAATAACTAGGCTTCAGTATATATATTGGAATCTTCCTTGTCAGTTAAAATTGTAATGTCGTATGTATATAACGCGAGATTCGACAGTATGTCATATAATGAAAGTAATCACGCGTATACTTGCAGTATCCAAGAGAGAACCGGATGGTTCGCGGTATTTGAGCTCCCGAAGTGTTGTGGAACCGCCCTGTGGAAACTCAAGGAGCTCTATTCAGTAGATATGAGCGTCTCTTGTGGCTCAGCTGTCATTCCATATAAACTTGTCAAACCGGAAGGCGCAGCGTGGGTAGACCCCCCCACAAGGTGGACTGATGACCTGGTAAAGGTCGCGGGAGTCCGCTGGATGCGGGTGGCGCAGGACTGGTCATTGCGGCGCTCTTTTGGGGAGGCCTATGTCCAGCAGTGGACGTCTTTCGGCTGATATGTTGATGATGATGGTTTGGTGATTTCCATACATTCAGATTTTAACGAACACCGCCTATTCTGCCAATCACGCGTTTATAAGCAAACAATACATGGTGCCTCTTTTTGGAAATGCACCTGTAGCCTCCGGTGAGTATGACTTATGTTTGCATACGTCTTCTATACGAGCTTATTGACTATACTGAACCTGAATTCACTTCACTCACTGAAGTTTACGGAAACCACTCACTTCTAAGTATCAGTTGCATGACTCACTATTTCTTTAATTATACGAATGAATAATATCAGAGTACGATGATCCCATACGGCTAGTAACATAACATGTGGGAGTACAAAGTGTGGCGCAAATCATTGGTGCTGTCACGCATGTCAATTGGAGCCTATACCCTACTATTGAAACTCTTACAACACACCGTTTAAAACTAGAGTGCAACCAACCTAGTAAACTTAATCTAATTTAAACCGTAACGCTCTGACTATTAAGTCTAGAATCGAGTTTGATTATTAGTGTATTTATTATTTTAGTTTTAACGACATATCTGCCGTGCCTAGGAAATGAGTGCAGGTTCTAGTGGAAGGAACTAATTAAGTTATTACGCGGGAAGCCATAGTAGGGAATCGTGAATAACGGGAAGTGTTGTAAAGAGTTGTTAGGGTGAATAAACTCAATATGAGATAAGACCAAAGGCTACGTTTTAATCTATATTATTATAATGCAGCGATTTACGATGTTATTAGAGTTCATCTAAAACAGCGATCGCAAAGGAAACAAGCATGAAGATAACAGATTATTCATAATAAAGAAGTATCTAAGAGGTAACAAAGTACCTTTTATCAGTAAATTTTAAATGAATGGCTAACTAAAACACTGTCTACAGACAAACAGTCGAGTTGCCCGCTCACTTGACAAAGGGGGGACAACTGTTACCTACCACAACCCTGCACCTGTCGCCTGGGTACTAAAGAGATACAAACTTTAAAGGCCAAAATAATGTATGCTATACGATTAACCTACAAGACCGAGTGAGGAATACTGAGATCCGACGTCGCACTAAGGTGCGTGACGTCGAAGAAGTCATAACCAAACTCAAATGGAGTTGGGCAGGACATATTGCCAGGCAACGTGACGGTAGGTGGACCAAAACGTTAACGGAGTGGTGGCAACTTACAGGAAAAAGAAGCGTCGGTCGTCCACCAGCACGATGGGTTGACGATAAATAAGACCGCGGGTCATTTCTGAATGAGACTAGCACGGGACCGGAATAAGTGGCGTACTCGAAGAGAAGCTTATGCTCAGCAGTGGGCGATTAAAGGCTGAAAATGATGATGATGATGATACGATTAAATTACAGACAAATTAGAATAATATTCATGACAATGCTAATGGTTCGTAATAAGTGCAAGTTGAAGTCACGAACCCAGTGTTCAGAATCTCAACATAATTTTAGTTTTTTCTGTACTAACATTGAGTTAAGAGACTGACAAGACCTAGTTTGGTGAAATTTATGTTATTTAAGCAGTTTTTCAGAAAAACTATTTGTCCTAGCACATCAAATATAATATATGTTAATATTTCAAAGACCGTGGACGGGCTCGATACATAATTGGATGAAATCGGCTCGATAGAAAATAATTGCAAAGATTGGTCTTAATTTCACATTAAACGGTTCTATGTCTTTATTTTTTTGACGTCTGGGTCTGCAATTAAAAACATGAAGTCAACATATTCATACCTAAACCGCGAACGAGTCAGATTTCACAAATAATCCACCCTTTTTTTATTTCTATATTTATGTAATATTATCTTCAAAAACCAGTAACACTCGTTCTCGTTTACTCCGATACAAATAGACAGTGTGCGCGATATCCAAAATCCTCAAGGGCATTTTGGTGCTGTCAGCGTCTTAATGTTATTTGTGAACACAGTGTAAAATTAAAAAGACTTAACGACAATTAAACCCAATAATGAGTCCACTTTTTTAGTGTAACCGAATACCTATATTTGTTGTTCATTTAGATATCGTTTTTTTACAAAAAGTACTTGACCGTTGACCATTGGCAGCCATATGGGAGGAAACTCTACAAACTTGCAGTGTTTTGTCGAGAGAAATACTAAATGAGATGCTAAATAAAACCAAAATCCCGCATGAAAATGAGGTTTTAGATCGATAGGTAAATGGAATCGATGTCAAATTAGCACATATTGCATAACCGTGAAAGTGAACTATTGTATTGTAATTCATCAAGTTACACTGACGTCGGCGTGTGCGACGCGCATTTAAACAACCCAGTACACTTAAACAATTAATTCATACACTACAACCACAATTATGCAAGTCAAGCGACATTGAACCCTGTGTCTACACCGTAAGGACTACGAAGTAATCAGTTTTGTGATTGTCATATGCTTGCCGAACGAATTAGAGTGCTCATGACCGACTTATATAATTAGTTAAAGTTAAGTCAAAGTAAACAAGGTGCGGTGGGTTTAGGCATTAGAACAACTCGCATTGTTTTAGAGTTCAATTTATTTCTTTATATTTATTTTTGAGAGTTTATATCTGACTATTCAAGAGTCTTACGTTTTGGCTAGAAATGTGTCTCATAAAACGAACTACTTTGCCTCAGTGATCCTAAAAGGGCTCTGAAGCGACGACTGAGAGTTCTGAAACGACTGTGCCACTTCATGCTGATGCAGATAATGAAGATCCGTTACAGCGATACCCGGCCGCCTGGATGAGTCGGTCTCTCCAAAATACGCTCTCTTGACGGTTCGAGTTGGTTTCGTTTTGCCTATGATGTTAGTGTTCCACTGGCAGTATTTACTAGAGTAAACCTTAGCGGTAGCACTTCCAAACTCTTTATTCATACAATTAACTAGGTACTCCAGCGTTAGAACATCCAAGAATCCAGGATCCAAATCAACGATCAGCGGGCAGGTCACCAGCTCAATGGTCAGCGGATATCTCCTGGATAGCGAGCGAATAAGCAGTGAATAAGATAATAAGATTGGCACTGCACCGAGGTGAGGGTCCGAGGCAGTGGGTAAATACGGGCCGAATAGATAAACAGGATCCAAGTGAGCAATTAAGTATCTACTTGCTAGCTGTTTTTCAGGTTGGTCAAGTGTGCTGATGCATTTTACAATATTAAGTTGAAAATTGCAGTAATGTCATGTTATACTCGTGATCACATCAGATACAAAAAGGATGTTACAAAAGATGTCCATAAAAACACATTTCGAAATGCACCCGATCCTCCCACGCCATCGGACTTGGGGCTGTTATTCTTTACGAGCTCATGCACCTCACTCCGCATATCACGCCTAACGCAACTAGACCTCTACCTACGCTTAGTTACAACGAATCGCGGCATCAAGATTTTGTGGGTGAGCGTTGAGGTGAGCTTAAAACAATTTACAGAATAGCCGGGCTGCATGTTGCCCGATGCACGGACGGCATAAAAGGACGTGCGGAGAAAAGCAATTGTGACATAATAACAGTACTGTTTCCGACGATGTATTTATATGCGTGGAGCGCGCGCGATTGAAGATTTATTGCGACTACGAACGTGTTTTGGACTGTGTGTTGTTTTTATTTGGGTTCGAAAATGCTTTCATACAGCATGAGATTGCCTCAAGTTATGCAAATGAGGTAGATTATATAGATGTTCCTGATTTTCAGTAGGATGATTTTCACACTTATAGTAACAGAAAGGCGAATGTGAACGCGACAAATTTGGTGTTGATCGCATTATATAACATATCATAGAATAAATAGATTTTTATTTGTTGTCGGTCCAGCAAGTCTGTAGGTAGTGTAATAATATGGCAGTTTCACCTTAACCGTATCATATACTGTTGGTATGCACGTCGACTTAGAGGCTCTTCAAACCCACGTGATGTGATGATGTGACCTTTGAAATCCATGATCAAAGTTTCTGTTCAAGATCCATAAAATGTGTGTTTGTTACAGCTAACAGACATCGTGAACGCGATGTCCTCGCGCGGGGAGCTCCCCCTGGAGCTCGCGCTGCGCGGCCACAGCACCTCCATCGCTACAACCCTCCTTCAACACTGCGCCGACGCCAACGCGCGGGGCGCCCGCGGCCGGACATTACTACACCGCTCCATAGACTCGCGGGACTCCTTCTCCGCCAAGTTCTTGGTAGACAACGGGGCTGATTGCAATCTCACTACTAAGTAAGTGAACTCATTAAAGTGACCATACACGATGTTAAGTTAAGACATGCTGGGCACAGCACCTCCATCGCCACAACCCTCCTTCAACACTGCGCCGACGTCAACGCGCGGGGCGCCCGCGGCCGGACATTACTACACCGCTCCATAGACTCGCGGGACTCCTTCGCCGCCAAGTTCTTGGTAGACAACGGGGCTGATTGCAATCTCACTACTAAGTAAGTGAACTCTTAAAGTGACCATACACGATGTTAAGTTAAGACATGCTGGGCACAGCACCTCCATCGCCACAACCCTCCTTCAACACTGCGCCGATGCCAACGCGCGGGGCACCCGCGGCCGGACATTACTACACCGCTCCATAGACTCGCGGGACTCGTGCGCCGCCAAGTTCTTGGTAGACAACGGGGCTGATTGCAATCTCACTACTAAGTAAGTGAACTCATTAAAGTGACCATACATGATGTTAAGTTAAGACATGCTGGGCACAGCACCTCCATCGCCACAACCCTCCTTCAACACTGCGCCGACGCCAACGCGCGGGGCGCCCGCGGCCGTATATTACTACACCGCTCCATAGACTCGCGGGACTCCTTCTCCGCCAAGTTCTTGGTAGACAACGGGGCTGATTGCAATCTCACTACTAAGTAAGTGAACTCATTAAAGTGACCATACACGATGTTAAGTTAAGACATGCTGGGCACAGCACCTCCATCGCCACAACCCTCCTTCAACACTGCGCCGATGCCAACACTTAGGGCGCCCGCGGCTCAACTTCACTACACCAGTCCATAGACTCACAGGTGAAGTAATCCCCGCTAAGTTCCTGCTCTGGTATTTTTTGTTATACTATCAATTTAACGCCTGTAAATCTATTTGACCCACGATCATTGTCCCGATAGTCGTTTCTGCGAACGGTCTAATAGCGAAGAGTCTTGACAAACACCTTAGAGACTCTCGCTAGATGGCTGGATCAAGGGTCAGACACAGAAGGCGGTACTCCTGGACACTGCGCGGATAGTCAGGAGGTTCCTCTCTCTGTCGCCCTGACCACCGGTGGCTTAGATCCCACCTCGCTGCCGGCGGCACTTTAGGTTAGGTTTTTATAATAATCTTGTTTTGTATGAATGTTTTATATTTTACTTTTTTTCTGATGTTGCGTGGAATCGCCATTGGGAAGCGGTTAAATATCATTTACACCAAAAAATATTCCTATTACAGTTGTATTTACTTCCAGGGAGGAGGGCGACACTGCATTGCACCTAATAGCGGGCTTGACTGCGAGCTCTTGCGACGAGGAAACTATGGACCAGGTGGCAGAAATCGCTGAAGTCATGATTGAAAAGGGGGCAGATATTAATCGACAAAACAGGAAAGGATTGTGAGTTGCACGTCTCTATGCTAACTTAAATCGGGTGATGATTGATCAAATAACACGTCGTGGGCACTTTTCAAAAGTCATGTCAGTGTTCAGTTAGTCAAATCATGTCATGGCTGTCATATCATCTGAACAGGATCTCCGCATTGGGTTCTAGATTCACAACCCAATCGAACAGGGGGACTAGCGCAATTTGCTGGCAATTCGCGTCTTGCGCGACTCGGGGACTTATCTCTCACTCAAGCTGTGCAAATTAGAAAGAAGAGGCTAGGTTATCATATTGCGTGTCGCGGCGCGGCGTCATTTGTGCTAGACTCTCAGAGTCTACTACCCACCAAGCGAGTCTGGTGGGATAGATTTAATATATGTCTTTTTCTCATTCAAGCACGCCACTACATCAAGCAGTGATAGCGCGGAATCAAAGGATATTCGACCTCCTACTGAAACAACCAGCCCTAGACACGAACCTGCGGACTCTCGCCGACGAACACCCCCCGCTTTACTACGCGCTGGTCGACGACAGGCGCGCGTCGATCTCCTCCAGTGAAACCCTAGTCATGAACGGTTCCAACCCCTTCGATACCCCAGTCACGAACACGGCCGCGTTCACTGAGGACCCGGTGGAAGGCAAGACTGAGAGTATTGTGGAGAGGGGCTTCGCTGCTAAACTGTTGGGGAGAGGGTGCCAGATGAACCCAGTGTATTCGGGCTCTGGTGATAGCTTACTGCATATATTGGCGCAAGGGTGGTTCGAGGTACGTGGAATCGTGTTTTGTATGACCATTTTATGACCATCTTCTCATAGTTTTTGTTACTATACGGATTTTGAAACTTAATGCATTTAAAGACACTACTAGACTAGTTTTATTGGGAATGAGAACGTGAGTTGCGAAAGGGTTACACCGTTGCAATCCTAATGTATCTCTATCTCGTCTCGTACTTGTTTTTTAGTTTTTTTATTTGTATTGGGTTTAATGATTTCTGTAATCTCATTAGTAAAAGGCTGTGTTATGTTATAAAACTCGAATGCAGTGCGCCTATTTGCTTTAGCACGGAAACAATTTAAGCCCCAATTGTTTTCTCTAGGATTCAGCAGTATTTTTGTCGGCGCACCTAAACGGCGAATTAAACCACACGAATGAGGCGGGCCTCGCGGCGCTCCACGCGGCTTGCGCCAACGGGCTCGCGCGCCTCACCGCCTCGCTGCTGGAGCACGGCGCGAGGCCCAACCTGCAGACCTCGTACGGGGAACAGGAGGACACTGTCTACAGGTCAGGTGACATAGTGTATTTAAAAGGTGAACCACACGAATGAGGCGGGGCTCGCGCGCCTCACCGCCCCGCTGCTGGAGCACGGTGCCAGGCCCAACCTGCAGACCTCATACGGGGAACAGGAGGACACTGTCTACAGGTCAGGTGACATAGTGTATTTAAACGGTGAACCACACGAATGAGGCGGGGCTCGCGCGCCTCACCGCCTCGCTGCTGGAGCACGGGGCCAGGCCCAACATGCAGACCTCGTACAGGGAACAGGAGGACACTGTCTACAGGTCAGGTGACATAGTGTATTTAAACGGTGAACCACACGAATGAGGCGGGGCTCGCGCGCCTCACCGCCCGCTGCTGGAGCACGGTGCCAGGCCCAACCTGCAGACCTCATACGGGGAACAGGAGGACACTGTCTACAGGTCAGGTGACATAGTGTATTTAAACGGTGAACCACACGAATGAGGCGGGGCTCGCGAGCCTCACCGCCCCGCTGCTGGAGCACGATGCCAGGCCCAACCTGCAGACCTCATACGGGGAACAGGAGGACACTGTCTACAGGTCAGGTGACATAGTGTATTTAAACGGTGAACCACACGAATGAGGCGGGGCTCGCGAGCCTCACCGCCCCGCTGCTGAAGCACGGTGCCAGGCCCAACCTGCAGACCTCATACGGGGAACAGGAGGACACTGTCTACAGGTCAGGTGACATAGTGTATTTAAACGGTGAACCACACGAATGAGGCGGGGCTCGCGAGCCTCACCGCCCCGCTGCTGGAGCACGATGCCAGGCCCAACCTGCAGACCTCATACGGGGAACAGGAGGACACTGTCTACAGGTCAGGTGACATAGTGTATTTAAACGGTGAACCACACGAATGAGGCGGGGCTCGCGAGCCTCACCGCCCCGCTGCTGGAGCACGATGCCAGGCCCAACCTGCAGACCTCATACGGGGAACAGGAGGACACTGTCTACAGGTCAGGTGACATAGTGTATTTAAACGGTGAACCACACGAATGAGGCGGGGCTCGCGAGCCTCACCGCCCCGCTGCTGAAGCACGGTGCCAGGCCCAACCTGCAGACCTCATACGGGGAACAGGAGGACACTGTCTACAGGTCAGGTGACATAGTGTATTTAAACGGTGAACCACACGAATGAGGCGGGGCTCGCGAGCCTCACCGCCCCGCTGCTGAAGCACGGTGCCAGGCCCAACCTGCAGACCTCATACGGGGAACAGGAGGACACTGTCTACAGGTCAGGTGACATAGTGTATTTAAACGGTGAACCACACGAATGAGGCGGGGCTCGCGAGCCTCACCGCCCCGCTGCTGAAGCACGGTGCCAGGCCCAACCTGCAGACCTCATACGGGGCACAGGAGGACACTGTCTACAGGTCAGGTGACATAGTGTATTTAAGCGGTGAACCACACGAATGAGGCGCGCAACCAAATGCCTCTTTGACCGTTGTTAGAACTGGAGCAATAGCTGCTGGTAGCAATTTTTAACAAAATAGGGGTGTAGACACTAAATAAAATAATCAATAATGTATAATTTTCGTCACCAGGCATATTTTTAGCCTTTTTTCATTTGGAGTAATAATAATTTTCGAGTCTACACCCCTATTGTATTAAGATCAAACAACTCTAAACTAAACTCCAATATATCACTCGTTTCGAAGGCTCTCATTGAGATGTATCATTGTAATAGCGATCAGACTAAAGCTAAATTCGGGAGACAAAAAACTAAAAATTTGCTTCAAAAGTGAACCTTACCGTCCTAATGTTTCGTTATAATATTTTAGACAAACTCCTCTCCACCTGGCCGTGCTGAACAACCACGAGACCGCCGTCCTGGCTATCCTGGAGCACAAGAAGTTGATCGAGAAGGGGGACATGCCCGCCACAGACCGGAGCAACGTCGGTCTCCTGCCCAACCTCAACCTGAAGAACTCTGAGGGAGACACACCGGTCAGCCTGTCTCTGTCTGAAGGTAACTAGAGACTGGTCGAGGAGGGAGACAGACACATACCGACCACAGACAACAAGTCAGTAACGGTGACTATCGATTAGACTAGGGGTGTAGACTCGAAATTAATACTCCAAAAGAAAGAAGGCAAAAAAATATACCTCGTGACGAAAATTCCATTCAGATATCTCAAAGAATTACGTAGCTACAACCGTTTTAATATTGCTTGTTAGAGAGAGAAAACGCAAACAGTGTATGACGTCATAATACGCGAGGCCGCAGAGCGAGCCGTGCGATCGGCAGGCCGCGTCGACGGCGGCGCCGAACACGAAAGGGGCACGGCACACACGGGCAATTAAAATTATTCAAGTTTTCACTTCTACCCGGTCTTTTTTAGGGTTCCGTACCCAAAGGATAAAAACGGGACCCTATTACAAAGACTTCGCTGTCCGTCCGTCTGTCTGTCACCAAGCTGTATCTCAAGAACCGCGATAGCTAGACAGTTGAAATTTTTCACAGATGATGTATTTCTGTTGCCGCTATAACAACAAATACTAAAAACAAAATAAAATAAATATTTAATGAGGGCTCCCATACAACAAACGTGTTTTTTTTGCTGTTTTGTCTGTCGCCAGGCTGTATCTCAAGAACCGCGATAGCTAGACAATTGAAATTTTCACAGATTATGTATTTCTGTTGCCGCTGTAACAACAAATACTAAAAACAAAATAAAATAAATATTTAAGGGGGGCTCCCATACAACAAACGTTTTTTTTTTCAGGCTGTATCTCGAGAACCGCGATAGGCTAGACGGTTGAAATTTTCACAAATTATGTATTTCTGTTGCCGCTATAACAATAAACACTAAAAACAAAATAAAATAAATATTTAAGGGGGCCTCCCATACAAACTTTTTTTTTACTGTTTTTATAGATAATGGTACGGAACCCTTCGTGCGCGAGTCGGACTCGCACTTGGCCGGTTTTATTTTATTTAGTGTCTACACCCCTATTGTGCGAGATGTCGTGGCGGTAAGCGAAGAAAACAAAGCACCAATACGAAGCGCTGTGCGAGCTGTGCCTTTGCCGCCTCAATACATTTCTATTTGTATCAAAGTATGTATGTATGTAAGCACTTTATTGAACACAATAACAGGTTAACCCATTCAGGGCCAAGAATTGCTACGCGCTACGCTCGTAGCCGATCCCGTGGTTTTCCTCGTACGTAGCGGAAAGCGACTACGGCGGTCTGACGCATATGTGTCGTCATTGGCCCTGAATGTGTTAAAGAATATACATGTCACACAATAGATCAAAGTACAAAGGCGAACTTAAGGGATAAGGGATCTCTTCCAGCTAACCTTTGAGCGATTGAGTAACCATTCCTTTGTCATTTTAGGACACAAGAGTCTAGTGGCGCCTCTGATCGAGGCCGGCGCGGATCCGAACGTGCGCAACGGAAAGGGCTTCACGGTGCTCCACCAAGCCATTGTGGAGGAGGACTCCAAAACCGCCATATACCTGATGGACCATGGAGCAGATATGGATTCCTTGTGAGTTTAGCCAGTAGTTGGTTGCAATTTGGGAGGTTTGGAAGAAAAGGACCTGCTGCGCCGACCCCAAGTAAATGGGATAAGGGCATGGTATAACAACACAGGTACTCTCTTCCGAGACTCGCGAACCACGTGACTGACACAAGCCTACGTCATCACGCTGTTAAATGCCTTTTGATGACGTAGGCTTGTGTCAGTCACGTGGTTCGCGAGTCTCCGAAGAGAGTACCTGTGTTGTTATACCATGGGATAAGGGTAATAAAATGATGATTGAATAAATGAAATAAATGAATTTTATATAAGTAGGCCGTAATGGCACTTTTACAAGTCAAATTTCTACCAGCGTTTCTGAAAAAGAATACCACTGTTAAGAAGAAACGCCGATACAAACTCAAAAGTCAGTCATTTTTTTCCAAAAAAAAAGCTTATTCTTCTTCGTACAAAAAAACTCAAATCAACTCTTATAGATGCAGCATGTTATAGTGTGGATGAGTTCTAACAAGTGGGTGGATAGTTGACTGATGTACGATCATCTTAAATGTTATTATTAATTGTACCTAAGTATTGCTCCTACATATTTTATGTATTGTTCTGTCCAAATTTACAAATGTATACGTTAGTATTAGACATTTTATTAATAAGACATTCTATATATTGTGAATTCCATTATGATTATGACCTGTAAATAGATATTTACCAATAAAGAAACTGAACTGAACTGTTCTTAACCTACTTAATATAAGTCAAACTGAATATGAATACAAAGAAAAACATTCAGCATAATGCATTGTTCTACAAGAACACATGTCCTAATAAGCTATATGAATGATTAAGCTATTTTGGGCTCCGGTTTGGGCCATGCATTTCTGTCGGTGAGATAGTCCTCAACCCTGTAATAAGCCTTTGACATCAATGTTTTTTTCAAGTAATTTTTAAGAGCTGTAAATCAAGCGTTACTTTGCCGAAGCCCATGATATTTAAGTTACGAGAGCAATATTCCTTTGCTTAAAGTACCTAGGAGACAAAACATGTGTATACTTAGCGAAAATGTTGTTCTCTTTCCAAATTACTGCTTAAGGGGCTCCTAGCTCCCAATGACCTTCAATCTGTAACTGTCGGTTTTTTCGTGTTTTTTATGGCTTATCGTATTAACAACAACGAGGTTTACCGAAATAGTATTCAAAACACACAGTTTTCGGGATATATGGCACCAAACTTTGGCAATTTCAGGCCAATAAACCAGTTTTTTAGACGTAACTTTTGTGAAAATGAGTTCAAAATAAAAATCTCTCGTGGGTTGTTAGAGACGTCAATAACGAACAGTTATATGTAGATTTCATATATACAAGTGAATAAACAACATACTTATATCGAAAATAGAGCATTTTTGAACCATATTTGAATAAATCATAAAAAAATCAATATTCATTATCTTCAAAAAAGCTCTCGTGTATTGTAGATAAAGGATTAATGAACCGATAAGTGTTTGTGCCATAAATATATCTATAGTTTTTACGGAGGAATATCAACTCTAAACTCTTCAAAACTAGCCAAATAGCGCGTGGAGCCCCTTAACGTTATCTCATAAGTAATACATACAATTTGTTCGTAGAACGGAAGCCGGCGAAACGCCCTTACAGCTGGCTATTCACTGTCGGCTGGGACTCGTGGTGGAAGCCCTGTGCGTGCGTGGGGTCGACATGAGCCGGCTCGACGCCAACGGAGTGCCGCCTCTGTGGGCCGCGCTTGACTCCGGTCAGGAGGAGGTCGCCAGCGTAAGTTGGATGTTACTGTGGTGCTAATAGGGTTCAGTTTAAAATTGACTGCCAGCTGGGATTAGCGTTCGCAGCGGTCAGGAGAAGGTGGCCAGTGTAAATTCGATCTTAATAGCTTACGATAGGGTTCACTTTTATTGGGCCACAATGTTGTACATACAATTTTGGAGCCCTAGTATAAAGTTATTTTTGATATGGTCACTGGTTTTTTTATATAATTACCTTTATTTTACCTTATTGGTTTAACTTAACATATTTTTTTGGTATTATTTCTAGATTTTGGTACGAAATGGCGCGGACGCCGACTGCTGGGGCCCAGGACCTGATGGTTGCCTGCAAACTTTACTACACAAGTAAGATCAATTTGTTAACTTGAGTAATCAAGTAGTTTTATAGGGTTCCGTACCTCAAAAGGAAAAAACTGAACCTTTACCATATCAGGTGAAAAAATGTCACTTCAAAGTTAAAGTAAAAACAAAAAAATACGGCCGTTTATGCCACAAAAAACGTATATTCCGACACTCAAGGGAATCAAAATTTATAGGGTACTTTCTGTTGACCTAGAACTATAGAATTTGACAAGTAATTTCGTCTTATACCGTAATTAAGTAGGTACAGGGAAAAGTCTGAAACATTATTATTCTTGAAACATTACTAATTTTGTACGGAACCTTCCGTGGGCGAGTTTGACTCGCACTTGTGCGGGTATTTTATCAAACATGCTCGGAAACGTAGATATTACGTCCGCGAAAATAGATTGCATAATGCAGTGTTGTTTATGGGCGTCACTAATTTACAAGTCGATAACGGGATTTGTATAGGAAATTACCGGCGAGTGGAGATATTGCAAGGGGGCCCGCGCCCTGTGCTTTATTTATAAGTTTTATTACAGATTTTTTAGAATTTCACATTTCCTCTCATTTGTTTTTTAAAAGCAATGTACATACCTCGTATCAGGGATTTCCTGCCTCGTAGATGGCATTGCTTCCGCCCAGCCCTCTATGAGACACAGGCAAGCTCTTCCATCTCGGCCTTTGTTGTAATAATCTATATAAACGTACTAGCTACCCGGCCCAGCTTCGCACGGATTATCCGTTTTGCCGTAGGAATGAAGAATTTTCCCTCGGTAAAAAGTAGCCTATGTTCATCAGGGATAATGTCGGCTCCTAATGGTAAAATATTTTTGTAAATCGGTCAAGTAGTTTCGGAGACTATTCAATACAAACAATCAAATCTTTCCTCTTTATAATATTAGTGTAGAAAAGTCCTGACTGACTGACTGACTGCCTGACTCGCTTACTTAAACCAACGCCCAGCCCAAACCTAGAAAGCTGTTTTTTCAACAATAGGTGTTTATATAACGTTAGAACCTACCAACTAAGAAGGGATTTTTGAAAATTCCACCCTTGAGGGAGTGAAAAGGGGGTTGAAAGTTTGTATGGGGATGGAGTTAAATTTTAAGTCAGAGACTTGAAACTCTGTGTATGGACTACTGATTACAATGCAAAAAAAGTAACTGTAGGGTTTTGGAAAACCCCACCATTAAGCGGGTTAAATAGGGGTGAAAAGTTTTTATGGCGGAAATTCTTTTTTTGAGTCCCGGGAAAGGACATTGGATAGTTTTTATCCCGAAAACCATTCCCTATGGGGATGAAATGGGGGGCTATGAGTTTGTACGGAGTTATGATATTGGGACCGTGCGCGACGACAGCGCCACGTGACAGGTGGCCATTATGGACAATATTGTCACCGCTTTCAAGCGAGAAGTAAGTAAATATTGCAAAAAAAAATAATGAAATCTTGTGTTATTTTAGTATATTAGACAATTTTGGACGATGGTAGTCAGTAACATTATTGCCAATAACATTAAAATTATTGTTTTCGGTGAGAAATGAGCCTACTGGTAAATAAAACGGGGTTTCGTGCCATCACCCACGAAATCATTTTCCAACCGGAGACGATGAATAAAGGCAAGAAATTGGTGCTAGCTGGGCATGTCCTTGAGGTTGAAGACATTCGCCAAGGAGACATGACCTGTATTATCAAAGCCTGAGTGGTTCGCCAAACTTCTGTCACGGCAACGAAGTACAAGTTTTAGAGGTTAAGTATTTTTTCTTAAGGCAATTATCCGCTTATTTCTTTGGTCTCGTTTCCACCACGGTCTTGGAAATTGGTAAAATTTACAGTCGCTATTCTTCTTGTGTTATTACAATTCACAATAACACATCTTACTAGGACCTTAATGAACATGGATAAGACGAAGATCATGTCAAATGCCCATGTAGTACCAACTCCCATTACAATCGGACACTTTACGCTCGAAGTTGTAGACGATTATGTATACCTAGGACAAACTATCCAGTTAGGTAGGTCCAACTTCGAGAAAGAGGTCAATCGTCGAATCCGACTCGGCTGGGCAGCGTTCGGGAAGCTACGGCACATCTTTTCGTCCAATATTCCGCAGTGTCTCAAGACGAGAGTCTTTGACCAGTGTGTGTTGCCAGTGATGACATATGGTACTGAAACGTGGTTGCTTACTATGGGCCTCATAAGAAGGCTCAAAGTCACCCAAAGGGCTATGGAGAGGGCTATGTTGGGAGTTTCTCTGCGGGATCGCATCAGAAATGAGGCTATCCGCAGTAGAACCAAGGTAACAGATATAGCCCTCCGAATCGCTAAACTTAAGTGGCAGTGGGCGGGGCACATAGCACGTAGAACCGATGGCCGTTGGGGCGGAAAGGTTCTCGAGTGGCGACCACGTACCGGAAGGCGCAGCGTGGGTAGGCCCCCGCAAGGTGGACTGATGACCTGGTAAAGGTTGCTGGAGTTCGCTGGATGCGGGTGGCGCAGGACCGGTCACTTTGGCACTCTTTGGGGGAGGCCTATGTCCAGCAGTGCACGTCTTTCGGCTGATATGATGATGATGATGACTAGGACCATATTAAATTTATCTCAAAAACGATTAGAAAATGTATACTGCAATATGGATTTGACAGCTCAAGTCAGCGACAAAAATGAACATTTTAGCCGTAGCAAGCGCTGTGATCGTTTAGGCTACTCCCTCCACCCGCTTTGCACCCTGCCAATAAACGAGTTCCACGCGGACGGAGTCGCGGGTAGAAGCTCGTGTACTATTAAGACCCGTTCTTTCCAGAGCGATCGACGAGAACAAGGAGTCCCTGGCGACGTTCTTGATCCGCTCGGGCTGCGACGTGGAGTCCCCGCGGCGCGCGGGCGCGGCCGGCGAGGGCGCCGACGTGGCCAACGAGAAGCAGGCCCCGCTGCACCTGTGCTGCACCTGGGGGCTCACTGACGTCATACAGGTTAGTACGAGGACGTCATACTTCTCAGGCTAGCCTAATTGGCGCAATGGCAGGGTCGCCATGGACACATGACTGTACCTGGGGCCTCACTGACGTCATACAGGTCAATACATCATCATGTCAGCAGAAAGATGTCCACTTCTGGACATAGGCCTCCCCCAAAGAGTGCCACAATGACCGGTCCTCCACCAGGCATACTGCAGGAGCCCGCGGTAAATACAATGACGTCATAATCCTCAGGCTGTGACTGACGCAATGGCAGGATCGCCATGTGACATAGTATTTAATGACATAAGGAGGCAAGGATATATGCGAGTTAAAATACATTGAGACACCGTATGTAGTGTGTAGCGTATTGCATTATTTTCCAGTAGTTTAATGTAACGTAACAAATTCTCCGACCTCTCTCAACGTTTAAAAGTACAATAATGACATGTTATACAACATCTTGGGATTTCAAAAGAAATCCCTATAGGGTTTTGCTGTGAACTATACCCCCTTATCTACGTTATACACAGTGACAATCTTTTCCAACAGACTCTCCTGGAACATGGCGCGAACATAAACTCCAAAGACTCGGACGGCAAAACTCCCCTCCACATCGCGATAGAGAACCAGCACGAGGGCATCATCTCTCTCCTTCTCTCCCAGCCGGGCATCGACCTGTCCGCGAGGGACAACAAGGGGGTGTCCCCGTTCGCGGCCGCCCTCACCGCCAGGAATAATAAGGCAGCCCAGGCTATATTGACTAAGAACCCGTCTGCCGCGGAACAGGTACCTAACACTATAATGAAATATATAGATATTTTGGGTCAATTCATCCTCCAAGCGAATTTCTTGGTTACATCCTAAAGGAGCCCGGGGTTTGCTTTGGCTCATAACCCCAGCATTTGTCGTAGACACTACTTGTTCAAAACGCGATCTTTCGGCCGTCTGGGACGCCTCACGATACCGTTGGTCATATACCTATAATTACCACCTAAAACCTAGCCACTTAAATTTACTAAATGTTCAACACTTACTGAGTGTGCCGGCAGTTTCGTTTCAAAATGGGCCGTTCAGTTAAAAGTAGGGTCAAGTCAAATGTCGAGTACCAGTTATCGTCGAAGGCTCCTCGTGTAGGCCTGCAGAGGCCCGCCGCATGCCACGTAGAACTGCCCTCCCTCGCGGATCCAACTTCGGCAATTATCACACTCGCGCCCAGCGCGGACAAGTATTAAGAAATCTGAACCCAGATTAGGTTTCCAAACAGATTCTACCAATTATTTCAACAAATCTCTAACAACCAACCCGGCTCACAAAGTTAGGTTATCGCACCCCCAGGGGCAAAGTCATTCTGTCCAACTGACAGCTGTCAAATTTTATTTTATAATGTTGCCATGGGAATAATACTAGGGGCTTTCACACGGGCCCTAACACTACTTTTACGAAAGCGACTGCCGGCGCGAAGTTTGCCCTCACCGAAATATCACATGATAATTTGTACATCTGTTTTTATTTTCAATACTCAGTGTTGTTCGGCCTCCAAATAGAATATTTTGTGTGAGTTTTCTCTCTATTTAAGAAGATAAATTTTTCTACATGCTATCTGTGAGCTCCTTTAATTGGATTTATATTACTATGTAAGACTTTTATCATGTTTTTGCAGTTGTTGGTACTCCCTAAGTATAAATAAATATATAGGTATATATTTTTTTTTGGGGACAATCTTACACAAATCGGCCTAGTCCCAAACTAAGCAAAGCTTGTACTATGGGTACAACTTTACTCTGCCCCCATTAAATAAGCCCCATATTGTGAGCAGGTGGACAAGAAAGGGCGCAACTTCCTGCACGTGGCCATACAGAAGTGCGACATGGAGAGCGTCATGTTCCTGCTCTCCGTCGAGGTCGACGTCAACTCGCGCATACAGGTACACGCACATTTTTAGTTTTTGAAGTGTAAAAACGCTGAGCACTTTTTGGGATGGGGAAAAATTGTTAAATACGCGACAGAGTTTTGTGACGTCAGATGTGAAGGAGGTAACTTTTTGCTGCTAGCCGATTCGACTTCATTCAAAACTGAACGCTATTCGTAAGAGTATAAAGCCGTTTAACACTTTTGCAATAGCATATTCTGCAAATAAATTTGTAATTTTAACCAACGCGTCCTTCACAGTTTTGCTATTGAGAAAATTCGAATAGTTCGAATTTGGGCGTTATTCCTAAAGAGATAAAGCTTAGAAAAATATTTACCAACGGCAAAAACAAATTGATATTTTGGTCGCCACCGCCGTCTGCTGTTCTTGCAAATTCGAATAGTTCGAATTTAGACGTTATTCCTAAAGAGATAAGGCTTTGAAAAATATTTGGCAATGGCAAAAACAAATTGGTATTGTGTTTGCCGCCGCCTAAATAATTGATAATTGTTTATAAATTTGCGTCAAATTCATTTTTAGGGTGACACCGTAAGATGTCACGTGAGCTGATCGAAAAACTGTTACAATGTTATTGAGTTTTCACTTCTGCCGGCACTCCCGGAGTGCAACCCGGTCGTTTTTTTTTTCCTATCCTAACATGTGTCCCACTGCTGGGTAAAGGCCTCCCCTCTCGATTTCCACTCGTCCCGATTCTTAGAAATTTCCGGCCAATCGTTGCGAAATACGTCCAGGTCGTCCCGCCATTTCCGTCTCGGCCTGCCACGCCAATTTTAGGACTGCCAAGAATGCTGAGACGAGCACCCATTGCCCAACCTAACGCGATTTAGTTTTCATCTATAGGCATTGCCTAAATTATTTCGCTGTGCCCATACTGGGACCCAGAAGAACGATGCAGATACGCGCTGGCGTGACACTAAAGATGGAAAAGACATGTTTCCAATTGATTGGATAATTGAAGCAAGGAAACTGTTAAACGTTATATTTTGTGTTCTTTTTTGGCAATAAATTAATTTGTATTTGAAGAAACATTAAAAAAGAATTGTGAATGAACCAAAATAAGAAATAGAAAAGGTTTGTTTTGATAAAAAATCGAACGAAACAAAACAAATGCGACTGTTCAAATAAAAATAATATACACATTATTGAAGAGGATAACGCCATTTAATAGGCCTTTCGGCGGATAGAGGTTATGTCAACAATTTTATTGCAACTACCTGTGTTACACGCCGCAGTCACATCAATCGAAGATCTCTGAAGCTGCAAACGCACAGACGCCGCGCCGCGCCGCTCTGTGCGGATCCTTTCATATTAGCTCGAACATTACAACCGGTACCGCCTCCGCGCCGCACCGCGCCGCTCCGCCACCGCTGTCGGTGCGTTTCGGCCTTAAGGGCGGGCACCAAACCGTCTTTAATGGATTAAACGTTTAACAAGTTTCTAAGGGATGACAGCTGCCGGAGACATATTTTTAACTGCAACCTGCCCTAAATATGGTTTTTAATATGAATAGAATTGAATGTTGGCACTCCAGGACAGCAGCACACTAGCGCCGCCCCTGCACCTGGCGGCGGCGGTCGGCAACGAGGTGCTGCTCCGGAGCCTGCTGCTGGCCGGCGCCAGGCCCAACGACCGGGACGCTCACAAGTAAGTCTACGCTTCACTCTAAAATAATCCGTTTTATTTAAAGATTTTATCTACGGTCGGTACAGTCGAGTTTGAAAATATAGGCACGGTCGGCGACGACTTTGGTTGCTGAGATATTTTTGAACCATTTGATTATCATCAATATATCAGGCAAACTTACTTACGTACGTACGCCTTCCCCAATAATCGCTGCAGTAATTGGATTGCTTACCGCTAACACGCACACCACGCGGTTTTCTGTAGCGGTAAAATAGTGTATGACCGTCAAACTTTAAATCCGTTATTTCGAACAAAGTGGAAAATTGAAAAATTCTTCGCCAAGAGCGGGATTCCAGACGGCGGATTGGCAGACGGCAGCGGGATGGACGGATTCCATACGTTGTGGGTTCAAATCCCGCTCGGGGCGACTAATTTGTGATGTGGGGGGTTTAGCCACACATACATATCCCTCAGCCTGAGGGGCTGTCGAGTGTTTCCTAGTTAATTCAGAAGGGAAGGAGCCTTTACAGGAGCTTTGAACTGGGTCTCGTCGCCCTTAAATTTAAATACTAGCACTTATATCTTACACGGGCTCTATCACTCGCGGTACGGGGCAGGGTTGCCGAACGGATACTCATCGGGTCGGTGAGCGGCGGGAATACGGGATACGGGTTCGTTATTCCGGCAGTGCACTCGGGATCCAAGCGGCCAGAATAACGCGGAAGTCCTATCAATTCACTCCTCAGGCAGTGCACTCAGAAACCAAGCGGCCAGTGGCGGGGAGGAGAGGAGGGCGAGGGGAGAGAGTTGGGCACACGGCGCGGCGAGCATAACTCTGGCGTTCTGTTTTTTTTTTTTTAATCTTACTGTTGCTATAATAGGACGGACCCAATATAGCGGTCGAATTGCGTGGTTGGAGGGTAGCCTGGGGAAAATCCAGAGGAAGCCTCCGGCACGACCACGCGGGGAAGTACGGTCGCGCAGCGCTTATATGCCGGCGGCCGGGTCGCGCAGCGCTTATATGCCGGCGGCCGGGTCGCGCTGTGGTGGGTCGCGTCGTGGTGTACCGCTCTTCCCCGTTCGTCTGTCCCCCGCGTCGGCACCGCTCTGTCGCGGCCGTTGTGGCGTGATTGTGTACGTCACAAATTTTTCAATTTTCCACTTTGTTCGAAATTTGTAATTTGTTTAGTGGAGGTTTCTGCTTAATAAACATGTATGCGTATCGTATTTGGCAGTGTTGAGTTGATAGATAAGAATGCTTATAACGTCCCCTATATTCTCCCACGCCACCAGACGCACGGCCCTGCACGTGGCGGCGCAGGCCGGGCACGCGCGCATCGTGTCGGCGCTGCTGAGCGGCGGCGCGGGCGCGGACGCGGCGGAGGCGGCGGGCGACAACGCGCTGCACGTGGCCGCGCGCGAGGGACACGCGGCGGCTGCGCGCGCGCTGCTCGCCGACAGCGACGTCGACGCCGCCGCCGCCAACCTCAAGGGTATATATTATATACTTATTTGTGTCGCAAGGGACCAAAATTGTATATTTACGGCGAGGGCAGTACTTATATTGAATCTTGAGCGTAGTGAGGGCTACAAGTGTTAACGCCCGAGACGAAGATGATTTTGCTATGACACGTACTATTTTTCACACTGATTATGAAGAAAATTAAAAAAACTGTATTTTTATAAATTACTTAACAAGTTTTAACAAATTTTCTTAATTTCGGTCATATTCAAATCAAAAAATCAAAAATCTCTCGCAATTTTCCAAAACGCAACGCTATTGGCGGAGCGAAACGTGACGTCACCATGCACTCGGTGTGTACTGTTAACAGGTCGTTAGTATGATTATTGAAAGTTATTCGCATTGTTTTGCCACTGTTTATGATAAATAATCAGTGTTTTTTGGTAAATGTTAACTGAAAGCAGTGACTCCTTGTGAAAAAAGACTCGCCACAATGACTGAAAGCGGTTTTGTCAAGGCACAGTCGGATAATCGGCCTAAAATTCATGTGTTCATGATGACTAAATACGTACTTCGCAAATATTTATGACTTTACGTCCGCTGAACTAAGAGGAGTAAAAGCTGCAAGGTAAATAAGTTAAAAATATCCAATCAATTTTCATATTCCTTGTTTTTATACTCGTGAGATTGGTCAATTAAGTAATTACTAATTATAACCTATTTTGGCGATTCAAATAGCTAGACTTTTAAACTACTTCAAATAACTGTCTTTGTTAAATAAGTGGAATAAAAAACTAGTACATATTTATCCATACTATCCATACTATCCATACTAATATTATAAATGCGAAAGTGTGTCTGTCTGTCTGTCTGTCCGTCTGTCTGTTACCTCTTCACGCTTAAACCGCTGCACCGATTGCGATGAAATTTGGTATGGAGATAGTTTGAATCCCGGGGAAGGACATAGGATAGTTTTCATCCTGGAAATCACCCCCTAAGGGGATGAAATGGGGGGTTGAAGTTTGTATGGAGCTGCGATATAAACGATTTCCACGCGGACGGAGTCGCAGGCAGAAGCTAGTAATATTATAAATGCGAAAGTGTGTCTGTCTGTCTGTTACCTCTTCACGCTTAAACCGCTGAACCGATTTGGATGAAATTTGGTATAGAGATAGTCTGAGTCCTGGGGAAGAACTTAGGATAGTTTTTATCTCGGAAATCATCCCCCAAGGGGATGAAGTGGGGGGTGAAAGTTTGTATGGAGCTATGATATAAACGAGTTCCACGCGGACGGAGTCGCGGGCAGAAGCTAGTAATATTATAAATGCGAAAGTGTGTCTGTCTGTCTGTCTTTTACCTCTTCACGCTTAAACCGCTGAACCGATATTGATGAAATTTGGTATAGAGATAGTTTGAGTCCTGGGGAAGGACATAGGATAGTTTTTATTCCGGAAATCATCCCCCATGGGGATGACGTGGGGAGTGATAGTTTGTATGGAGCTACGATATAAACGAGTTCTACGCGGACGGAGTCGCGGGCGGAAGCTAGTATTATATAATCAAAGATATGTAGGTACCTATTAGGAATGTTAAATGTTGAGAACATCTTTATGAACTTTAACAAACTATGTTGTTTTCGTCAAGGCCTATAATAAAACAAAATTGTGTAGGTCACTCAGTAAAAAGGATTAAATTCTTTCAACTTCGATCTTCGATCAACAGTGCAAACAAAGAAACTTAGCTAAAACGTTTCATGATCAAAATCAACACTCGTAGTCAGCTGTTGATCAACAAAAATCATAATATTTGTAACATTAATAACTAAAAAAATTGGAAATCAGAATAGTTTTATGAATAAGTATATAATACAATTTTGAGGTTAGGTTATTGTTTATATTGTTCGCGAGTCCTAATAAAAAAAATTTAGGTACATACACATTTAATACTCACGTCGAAATGATCTTCACAACAATATAAACTACTCAAGCACGATACATTATCTCTCCTCATCGCCTTACACCACTTTATCCTTATATTTGCACCTTTGGGCATATGAAAATATTTGCAGTTTTAATGTTATTTTCACACATAGGGACAATACAATATTTATAATAAGCTTTTGTTTGCTCTTCCATTACAATAAGTTGATCGTATAAGCTTTAATCACTCACATTTATTAAAAGTGTGAATCAAACACTTGGTCGTTAATTTGTTCTTGGTGCACGGTGACGTCACAAATGAGCGCGCCAAAATGGTGGCGTTTTGATCGTCCGAAAATGATAGCAGTTTATAAAAAAAAAAAAAAAACATTAATATTCCCTATTGGCACATTACGTAAATGCTACATGCCAATGAATAAATTAAAAAACCGGTCAAGTGCGTGTCAGACCACGCGCAGTGTAGGGTTCCGTTGTTGCCTGTCTGTCTTAGTTACAGCGACGTACGGTGCGGTTGCGTCGGCCGAATTTGTTCGAAAATTGGCCTTTCCAAGTACGCATTAAGTTGGTCGACTATTACTCGGTAACTACTTATGCCTACTTGTCCGTGATAGTTTTCCTTTTAAATTTATTATATGTACTACTACCACGATTTTATCCACATCCCCAGTAGTAGCCATTTAGCCGGCAGGGGGGGGACACATGACTCGAACAAAAATTAGGGCTTTACAGCCCAATATCTCGCAAACGAATCACTGATTTGAAAAATTGTTTTAGAAAACCCATAATATTTTTGAACGAGCTATCCAGTGATTCCCCACACCATGTTTAAGGAGAAAAAAAATATATATCCCCGCTTTAGGTGTAAGGGGGGTACCCTAAAAAAATTTTTTTCTAAATTTTATTGTACTGTTTTGTCGGCGTAATTGATTTATATACCAATGCCGAATCACAGTTTACTAGTGGTCATCGTTACTGAGCTAAGCCGAGGACAGACGGACATAGCGAAACTATAAGGGTTCCTTGTTGACTACGGAACTCTTAAAAGTAGCTTGAACAGAAAAGTAGCATTTTAATCGCTCTCGTCGTGGAGCAAAACTTACTTTTCCGAATGAAAGGTGTGAAAAATATATATTCCCCCAGGTGGTGTTTGGGTTACAATTTCACCACCCCCTTTCATCCCGTAGGTGTCTTAAAAGTAGACTAAGGGAGCAGGGTTGAAGTGTGTGGTGGGCGAAGGGCTAGCAATCTATCACTACAATATCACATTTTGTCAATCTTTTATACCCACATTTATGCTAAGAGTGGAGCTGGAACATAAGTTTCATGTGCTCTGCCTACCTCTTTTGGAAATAAAGGCGTGAATGTATGTAGTAATTGATGGTCACTACTGGGTTTTTTTCGCCAGTGGTTACTACCGAGTGCTTTAGTGGTAAAAGATGGGAAAAGAAATCCCAGCTGTTACCACTGGTAACAAATTGGTGGTAACTAGGGATGTTACGAATATTCGCATTCGCACATGCGAATGATTCGCATCATTTTAAATATTCGCATTAACATTCGCATTCGCATCAAATAATGCGAATGTTTTGCGAATGCGAATATTGCACATAGTCGTGGCGTGTTTCGCCCGCGCCGGCCGCCTGCCGCCGAGCCGCCGACTCGCGCATGCATCACGTGATTAATTTTGACCAATAGTAACCACTTTTAATTGGATAGTGACTTGTGATTGCTTGATTATTTTGGCTTGTTCTGTATGATACCTATCAGTCAGTTGTTCCGCTTACGTAAATAAACAATTCGTTTGTGTGTTTACAATAGTGTTTGGAGACTTTTGGGTCATTTTGCGTTACTTATAAGTGTATTTCCTTAATATTCGCATTCGCATTCGCGAATATAACAGAACTGTCATTCGTGACATCCCTGGTGGTAACAAGTGGGAACGACCCCACCACAGATTAAAGAATACAAGTACAGATACCCAATCTCATAGAGCAAAAGCGTACCGTCCTAATGTAGGCAATTCTGTATACAATTTTAGTCCCGTAGCTACACCAGTAGATGCAGTATCCGAGCTACCACGGCTATGACGCTGTCAGCCTTTAGTAATACATTGAGATATCACCAGATGGCGTTGACTTCCCGGGCAACAAATAGAGTATTTTTGATTTTTTCGATATAAAAGTAGTATTTTAGAGACAATATTACACATCACACAAAAATATACATAACCAAATGCTTAGAGCCTGTGGTTCCATAGAACTTTCGCGACCCGTGATGGCGCCATCTAGTGACAGTACCCAATAATACGTAGCAAGCTTGAATAGCACGAGTTACATGGATTTAGTATCAATTTTATTGCATTTACTAAACTTATAAAATATACCTTTACTGTATGTGCGGAAGTATGTTTGTGATATAATTAAGGTACGTTGAATTTATTAAGGTGTAAAAATCATTCTATCTTCACGATTACTGGTTCAAATGTTTCGCTCGGTACCTGTGTCGCCATCTATGAGTTCTTTTTAGTATCAATTATACGTTGTTCTAGTTGGGACGCCATGACCCCACCAAACCGTCTGCAATCGTAAGCGGTGTGGTGAAACTTTGACAAGTTTCTGTCGAATGACAGCTGCCGGCGCCATATTTAATGTTGATCGGTCTGTAATTGTAAATGAATGCAACCCGCCCTTAGAATCTTCGGAATACTGTCGCGCGTGTATAGTTTCATCATGTCAACGCCGTGCGGACAAAGCCTCAGCGATGAAATTGCAAGCAAAGGTACCGTTGCCTGCCTCTAGAACTGTTTCAGGTCTAAAATCTTGAAAAACTCCTATTTTTTAGAATTTTGATTTTATTGTTTACTAGCCGCGACTCCTTCCGCGTGGAACTCGTTTTATAACGTACCTCCGTACAGTAGTACCACACATATAAGTTACATCGGCAACCTTCGTCCACGTCGACGAGTGCTGACAAGTACCGAATGTAATCGAACGTATGACCATTTCAATAAAGACCTTGTTGCGCTATACGTAAGGTATAATATGCAATGACAGGAGAACTCGTGCTTTCCCGCTCATGGCGTCCAGACAAATGGCGGGCGCCGGAGCTGCCGGCGTCGCGTGCAAAATTTTGGCCAATGAGCGTTGAAGATTTTACCCGCGCAAACGCGCTGCCTTATGATTGGTTAAAAGGTTTTCAAAAAATGCTTTCTGCGCAGGTACAGTCGAGGTCATAAATATGTTTACACTTTTGCACCTTATTACAAGGCAATAAGGTGCAAAAGTGTAAACGTAGTTATGACCTCAACCGTACATCGTTGTAACTTATATTTGTGCTACTACTGTACAAACTTCCGCCCCCCATTTCATAAAAAGTATCCTATGTCCTTTTCCGGGATTAGAACTATGTCACTCATCGGTTTAGCGGTTTAAGCGTGAACAAGACAGACGCGTTTCTTTCGGATTTCTGATATTAGTATGGATAAGTGTATTATAAAATGTATAAATCTGTCATGTTATTCTAGGGGTCATATAAATGAATTTGTTGCAGGTCGCAATCCCTTGCACGAGCTGGCATGGTGCAAGAAGGACAACGCAGCGGCCATCTGCGAGATATTCATCGAGCTGATGCCGGACTACCCCATCAACAGGACGGACTTGCAGGTACGGGTATGATAACTTGTGACGTAACGTGTTTGCAATAAAGTTTGTTTTTGTATAGGTACTTATTCTCCAAGCCATATACCCTTTTCCACGTTTTTATGGAAGGAACTGTTGTCTAGCCTGCTATAGATTGACCGCTTAACTGAGACGGCGTGGGAGGTCCTTTTTTATTAAGCGGTAGGCCTGTTATTCAGGTTAAACTTATGTTTGAATTGGGATTAAGGTCTTTGTGTTTTGGTCTATTGTGGCTACAAGAGGCATCTCAAAACTAGCAGCGCTCTCTGCAAAAATACCTTATGAAACAAGTGCGACCGCTCCAGTTTCAGTTCCGTGTACTTGATTATCTGGTCATCCCACAGGGCAACACCTCGCTCCTGCTGGCGTACATGAACGGGCAGGCGGCCATGTGCAGGGTGCTGGTCCGCGCGGGCGCATGTCTCGCGCAGGAGAATAAGGACGGCGTCTCTATATTCAATTATCAGGTCAGTTGCATTTCTGGCTGCACGTATGAACCCTATACATGTTGTTGAGAGGATATGGTTCATCAATAGGGGTGTAGACACTAAATAAAATAATCAATAATGTCATATTTTTAACCGACTTCAAAATAAAGGAGGTTCTCGATTGAATTGTATTTTTTTTTTTTTTTTCAATGTTTGTTACGTCAGAACTCCGTCATTGTTGAGCCGATTCGTAAAATATTTGTTTTGTTTGTATGTATATGCTTCCAGGAGAATCCCATTTAAAAAAAAAATCAGTTTGATGATGGGGTCCATGAGGAATTGAGGGAACTCCTCAATTATATTAGGCGCGCGTATTTTAATATTTTCTATTATAACTCGTGTATTACACCCGGAAATCATTTTGGTGGAGTGGAATTGATGATGAAAACCACAGATGACTTATGGAATTCCTCAATTATATACTTAAAAGTACAAAAGTACGCCACAGATTCTGATAAGATTCCGTTGAAATAGCAACTAGTGAAGTGCCAAAGGTGATCCTTGTGGAATCGACGGAAGTCCTCAAATATTATCGGGCCACATACAGCGATTGGGTTTTTTTCTCTAATAATCACGCAGTTGCTCTCGGAAATCAGTTCATGTGGTAAATTGGAAAAGAAATGTGGAAATGTTCTCGGGGCTTGGCGGAGTACTAAATTGAAGTCTGTTAAAACTTTGTTTTTAAAGTAAATTATCTCGAAAAAGGATTAAAAATGTAGTCAAATGGAGACAAAATCAACGCAAATGGTTAAATAATCACGAAGTTATAATGTGTCCAAAGTTTTAAGATGGGGTGTGTTCTGTTCCTTCCAAAACGCAACTTCATATGAAACGATGACGCTTGATGATTGTGACGTCACTAATAGACGGCAAAGTGCCGCGCCCCGTCGTGTACCATCCCGTAACGTGACGTCACACACTGTTTGCGTTTTCTCTCTAACAAGCAATATTAAAACGGTTGTAGCTACGTAATTCTTTGAGATATCTGAATGGGATTTTCGTCACTAGGCATATTTTTTGCCTTCTTTCTTTTGGAGTAATAATAATTTTGGAGTCTACACCCGTATTCGGCCAACTCAAATAATCTCAAGTTTAAGTACTATTATTGATTATGTGATACAAGTGTCTGGATGGACCAATGGTATCCATACTTTATCTAAGTAGAAGGGTAGAGGTAAAACACTTGAAACTATGTGCAGGTGGCAACGAAGCAGCTTCTGCATCGGCTGTTAGACGCCCTGCCCGCGGAGGCGCCGTGGGCCGAGAGCGAGCTCTGCCAGGAGTGCGGCACCAAGTTCACCTTGACTATGAGGAAGCACCATTGGTAAGGAATAACATTTATGTGACCGACTAGAATATCTACACTGCTAATGCACTCTAAAAATCTAAGCCCCTTAACCATAAAACTTAAAATGCCTGTGCTAAATAATATGTTCTTTGTCCCTTTCTTACGAACACAAATGTCAAAGTGACAGATAAAGACAAACTAATTTTAACGTCATTTTAGTTAAAATAGGCTTGTAGAACGTTTATGAATACGGCCGTATATGTTTACCCCTGATACTCTCTTTCGCAATGACAATAAGGCGGTTGTCACACAGCGCCGCATCAACAAACGGAGTTACGGAGCTGCATACAAATTTCGCCGGACGGAGGTGCGTTGCAGTGTTTCATACCACACGGAATTTATACAACGTGTTAATAAAATAACGCAAAACCTGAAAACCGTTTGTTCAGAATCGAGCATAGAATGCGAAAAAAATAAAATTTAAAAATTTTGACAAGATTTATTTTTTACATTTGTATGGAGTGTTGGCCGACTGGGGCGACCTGCTCCATACGATCTGATTCTGAACAAACGGTTTTCAGGTTTTGCGTTATTTTATTAACACGTTGTATACAAACTGAGGTACTTGCATACAATGAGAAACGCACCTCCGTCCGGAGATGCGTCGCAGTGTGACATCCACCTAAGAGCGGTTACGTTGTACAACTTTATTATATTGTATGCCCGAAATGGGTTGCCATTGTTACTCACATACTTTTTATTAAGACCTTATTGTACATGGTTAACAATAAATGTTTTCTTTCTTTCGTTACACGATTACTATTGCAGCGATACGAACGCAATACAATATCGATGTATGTGTCTATGACAGTGGATCTATAACTAGTGTCGCGATGCCGTCGCGCGTTCGTGAAACGCTCGTTTGTATCGCTACAAATAATCGCCGCTCCAACTATTAACCGCTTTGACAATGAGTCACTATCAAGATATTTCTGATGTATTACTAGCGTTATTATTTTGGCCAAACTCAAAAATGTTCATGTAATAATACATTTATTTGATTACAGTCGTCATTGCGGCCGCATGCTGTGCAACAAATGTTCCATCCAAGACGTCCCCATACTGAAGTTCGGCATGAACAAACCACAGCGCGTATGCGAGATATGCTTCAAAGTGCTGCAGGTCGGCGCCAGTTAGTGCCGCGGGTCCACAGACGAAAGCCATGCGTAGTCTACGAGGCGTTTCAACGAGCGTTCACCGTGGGCACGGTTGTATGTCCGTATGTAACATTTCAGTCGCGTTAGATGGAGGTCCAACGGCGTAGCGTCCGCCTTTTTGCAGCTGAGTTGATGGCAACATTACTGACCGATTGATAAACGGCGAGGAAAACCATGCACGAATTACCAGCAATGCTATATTTAATGTTTTTAATGAGCTTTTGATTTGGTTTCTTCTATGATGACATGTTTCTTAAATAGCTTGTATATTTGCTTATCACTACTGTACAATTGGGTACTTTCCTGGGTAAACAAAATATAATTCTATTTAGTCCGTCATTTTCATATGAAACGTCACACGAATCTTTAACGGGCCATATCATCGTCGTTTTTAGTTAAAATGACAAAAAAAAAATTACGTGTCCAATATTTTTTTATAACCTAACTGACGGGAGTAGTAGTAGCCAATTGTTATTTAAGCAGACAATTTTTAAGTTGTTTTTTTCTTAATACCATTGTCTACACATAATAGTGATACGACGGTCAGTAAATAAATAAAATATAGCATTGTGGGAAAATTACATTTCAAAATGAGTTACTTATATTTCATATGAAATCAATATTAGCTGTGTGAAAAACTGTCTCAAAATGATTTAGCCGCTGAATATGGTTGTCAGTAATTTCTATCGCTCCCTGTGTATTAGATATTTGTATTGAATTGAGATAACATTCTGTGATGTAAGTTTGCAACAAATGATTGGATCAGAGAGAAAGATTTCATTTCGTATAAAACACTGGTAATTAAATTAGCGTCTTTAGGATTTTAATTGATATGATACTCTCATTAACTTTCAAGCTGTTTAAAATAAAATTAGTGCCTCAATAATGTTGGCAAATTATGTTCCGGTTAGAAGGAACATAATTTCACTATGCCAAAGTCTGATAGAGTGTGCTTCTGTTATGATTTAGATTTTAAGTTCAAATTATAATACTTGTAGGAATCAAAATTGGAACTTTGTATTTATGATGATAGGGTGGCAAAGCATTATGTATAATCAGTATCTTGACGTGTAGAAACTTCAAAATCATCTAAACAAAACTACCGTTTTCGTGGCCTGTAGAATGGAGAATTTAGATGAAGTCAATATACTGTATGATATGGGACTTCTGCTGTTGTAGAAGTTATCAAGATTACAATGTTAAGTTCTACAACTCGTCACTTTAACGAAATGTTGCGGAGTTACACATTACCGTATACAAAGTCAATTTTTGATACATATTTTATTTACATTAGTAATAAGATTTTGACACATTCGATTTTATTACTAGACATTATTTGTTGTTGTCCATTGTTAAATGCTATTTTAATTTCATTATCGATTTATTTTATATCACTGATGAATAGCTTACACATTCCAAATTTTGCATTTTGTGCAAGTAAGACTTGTATTTTCGGCATTTTGCATTTTTCTTATGAACACACTAGGCTAAGGAGAAGTTATGTCAGAGGCTGTACTTCGATATTAAATATACAGTATATTATTTTATTTTTATCATATGTGCGCCAAGTTTAACCCTTTCAATGTCAAGGACGCCTAAAATGTCGTGAGCTCGCCCAAGAATAGTGTTAGTATTCATACTGTCAAGTAAAATTCATACTGGCGATCAGGGTCAGTTTGATTGCGACATAGGGCGGTGAAAAGGTTAAAACTCCACATTCATTCCATGCATAAGTACCAATATGCTGGCTATATCTACTAATGCGGAGTTAAAAATCGGTGTGTATAAAAAAGTAGACACGAAATATCATTTATCTATGCTATTGATGAGTGCCATTCTTGAAAAAAATGTTTGTATTTTATTTTTAGAGCTTATATTTTACCAAATGAATTATTGTTTTCGTCCAAACTATTATTCCTGTAATAATAAAATTTTATATGCCTTGACTCTTCTTTTATTGACTATCCAATAAAAAACACTCCATTTTTACTAAACGGGACTTGATCGCGTTTAATTAAATACTCAATGTTCAGTTTTTCTTTGAGGTTTCTCGACGTTTCAGATGTGTCAAAACATCTCTGGTCGCGAGAAGACTCCGAGGCGATTAAGCGTTTGGTGATAGTGTGTGAAAATCGTGAAATTTTAAATTAACAAAAACACTTTAAACTGTGATTATTTATTTACAAATAAACAACATTAAACTGTCAATTCTTCCCCATTGAACATGTTAAAATAATTTACTAGAACACTAATATTCTACCCATGGCACCAGCAAGACACCAGAACAGATTCCTTGAAAATAATATCTTTTGCTTTTGAGGGTAGAATTTCAACCAGTTTACTTTAGCCGTTTGAAGAGGTCCTTGGTGACGCAGTGGTCAAGGACATGGAGGTAGTCGATGAGTTCCTCCTCGCAGGTCTCCGCGGTCTTGGAGCGGGAGTTGACTCGGTCCGAGCACTCTTGGTACTTGCCCCACAGGTTTTGGGCGTCGGGCTTTTCGGCGCAGGATTCCTGAAAAATAGGTATTGGTCAGCAACTAGAAACTAGTCTACAAACTAGAATCTTTTACTTGCGTCTAATCAGGCAACACAGGTCAAATGGCCAGAAGTTATTAGTCAAGCACCTCATTGTTACCAGTTAAGACTTGAAACTTGTAGCTTTGTGGAACAGGCCCTATGAGAAATGTGTAGTCTACTAGCTGCCCGTGGCTCAGCATATTATAAAGATGGTTATTCACACCTGTTACCACCAATTTATTACCAGTGGTAACAGCTGGGAATAACCCATAAAGATCGCAGGCATAGTTGCGCGAATCTCCAATACATACAAACTTTTATAAACTTTATAGAGTTGGCAATTTATTACTCTCTATATATATTGTTTTGTTTAAATTCTTTGCACTAATAAATTATTCTTTTGTTTCATTTTTTATTATTATCAAACTAAAATAAAAACTAAAGTAAGTAGGTACCTTAAATGAAAGCTACGACATACTGCGAAGCATTTTGATGGTGACAACGAATGGGATAATTATATTTTAAATAGATAGTTCAATGATTCACTTACATCAATTGTGAATGCGTTTTTGTACACAATCAGTTGTTTTTTTGATGATTGTCGCTGTCTTGGCGAGAGACATCTATTTGTTTTAATAAATGGTTAAATTCGTTATTTCGTAGTTCATTTATACGCTTACTGACTCTGGCAAAGGCCCTCGAGGCTGCCATTTCTCTTTTATAATAATGATATACAATGAGTTTCTGTCAAAAATGTCATTTTGAGGCAAGTTTTAATTACACATAAAACAATAATTTAGGTATTCTCCATGACCACTTCTCAAGCATGTGTACTAGAGGGAGTATTTTATTTTGTATAAGTCTAGTTCATGGCTCTTTTGTTTCCTTTTTACTTGTTTGTTACTTGTGTCATTTAATTTTGTATTAAGCAGTTACGCTGCTAACGAAATTATACATTTACAATAAAGGAAAAATTTAATGCTCCGAGCCGGATTTGAACCGGCGACCACAGGCATTCATGGCCCGTCGCTACTAACCAACTGAGCTATCGGAACAATCCGGTTCGGGCACCAAATTCTTCAATCAGTTCCTTCCTACAACGCCTTAGGGAGGCGTGTAGCGACATCTACCAGAAGACTGATATGGATTGTTCCGATAGCTCAGTTGGTTAGTAGCGACGGGCCATGAATGCCTGTGGTCGCCGGTTCGAATCCGGCTCGGAGCATTAAATTTTTTCAATTTTTCCTCTATTTAAAAATGTATAATTTCGTTAGCAGCGTAACTGCTTAATACAAAATTAATTTAGTATGGGGTGGCGCATCGTTACTGACGATTTCTCAATATAATTTGAGAAGTTGGTGCCGTTAAGAAGCCTAAGTCTTCTGGTAGATGTCGCTACACGCCTTCCTAAGGTGTTGTAGGAAGGAACTGATTATGTCATTTAATTTTAAAATTAGATACAATATATATTCATGGACCCAATAATAATAATTCACAGTGTGATCTTTGTTGCGACCATCTTGTACTGATAAATAAATAAAATACTTGCATGATACAAAACATAAATTGTAACACATTCTTCCATCAACTATGAAATAATACTGATATTAATTAATAATGATGGATGACATTGTGTTTTACTAATTACATTTTCTTATAAGCATAGGTACATTCTTATCAATGACCTCTATAGCCTAGTTGGTAGTGACTCTGCCTATGAAGCTGGAGGTACCGGGATTGAATCCCATCCCGGTAAGAGCATTTATTGTGTGCTGAGCAAATATTTGTTCCTGAGTCATGGATGTTTTCTATTTATTTATATATCTATATAAGTATGTATATCATCGTCTAGTACCCATAGTACAAGCTTTGCTTAGTTTCGGACTAGGTTGATTAGTGTAAGATTGTTTCAAAATATTGAAAAAATATATATATCTTTATTATCCGGAGTCCTGGCAAATACGCTGGCATGGGTTAGTGCCTAGTGGCCAGATATTCTGTTCATCACTGATATGATATACAACATATTGAGAATTTAAAATAATTCCTAGATAAATATTCCACTACAATTGTATATTAAATTATTCATGCAGAGAGCTGCGGGTCAAAGTAGGGATCGAAAACTAGGCAACTTTCTTGCAGACAAAACAATCTCGGCTTAGGTCAATATTATGTTCCGGTCATATAAGTAAAGGTGCTTTATTTACCTGCATGGGTCCAGCACCAAAATTAAGCCTTCAAACTTTGTATGTGTCCACAGGAAAGACTGAACGTGAACACTATCTCATACAAAAAATGTTCTCGACCTCTGACACTACATCAGTTTGAAACAAGTGACATTCTTTTCTATCCTGAATAAACAAAATTACCTAAGCAACCTACTGGCACAGTTAGTGCCATGCCAAGTCAGTAGTATCCACTACTGAAGAATAAATATATAATATAAAATTGATTTTATATTGCGCAAGGACTTGGTGAACTCTGGTATGAGGGGTTAGGTTATAAGCTATTGCAATGACAAGACACATAGTATTGTACAATATGTTAGTGAGAGAAAATATAGTACCCGCAATTCCTTCTGAGGATCCACCAATTCTTCCTCCTCACCCTCCTCGGCCTTAACCACAGGGATGATCTTCTCAGCCATTATGCCTAAAAAAAGAAACGGGGGAGTGTGATACTACACTTAACGCACTGGGTTATATTATGTACACCACACGATATCACTCTTGAATAGAGCAAAATTCTATGATACTACGTGAAAATACTAATAAAATTACCTAAAGCGATGATGCAACGAGTCTGTGAACCGATAGCAAGACGAGCAGCAGTCGAGCAGGTAGTACAATGTTACCAGAATATTAAACACTAACACCGTATAATACTATAAATTACGTGTAGAGCTTTGTCGTATAGTTTATTTTCAGATTGTTTGTCTTCATTCTTATGTGAACTTTAAGTAGTATTTATTTATTTCAGTGTGAAAATAAGCTGCTAAATAATGAGTCAAATTGAGCGACACTTATTATACTCTTTGTGAGCGACGTCAAAATGTATGCACTTTGTTTGTACTAACAACTGGCAAGAATGTTGAATGACGTTCAATGACGACAACATTACAAAACCAATGCGAAATTATAACAAGTCTGGTAATTCAATACTAGACTTTATTACAAATGAGGAAAGATATTTCTTTCTTATAACGTTGTTTTTGAATCTGTGCAAAGCATTTAGTCAAATCACTTATTTAATGAATAAAATCTTGAAAATTGGAGCTTATTAAATACCAGTCAAATAATTTCTCAAATAAACTATAAAAATAATGTATGCCACAACTAAACAAGCATTGGAACAATTTCATAATTATTTCTAACTGTATATACGTATACACACACTCACACTCACACACACAACAGCTCCCAAGTGGCCGTCACCATGGAGAGAGCTTGCTGTAGAAAATTATTTTTGAATTCGATATAGTTGCATTAATTCAGTGAAATTTGCGTTTTAAGTACGTTCATCGAAAATAGCAAGATTCGTTTTCAATAAGGCTAAGATGAGATTACTCCATAGTGTCCGATTTGGACAAAAAACGAGAAATAATATATTTTTCTAACATATTGTTTTTTAAACATTTCAGGTTTGTTTATTACAAGAATTAACATTTTTGATTATTATCGACATCTTTTTCAGGTCCTCTTCACCTCTGTTGGATATAAAAGTTAATTTGTGTGAAGACTGAAGTATTTCTTGTAAAATGTTGAGGTTATGTTACTTAAAACATAATTGTTGTTTTACCTTTCAGGATGAATGGAGGAATGGAGCATAAAACTCCAGGGCACAATGCTGTGGTCCATAAAGCACCTAAAAACTATAAGTTGCTTATGGACCCATTCCTTTTGAAAGGAGCAACAAAATTGTATAGATATGATGGAACTGTTCCTGGAGACACCACATATCCACCTGTGCAGTGCCGAGATCCTCGCTCTCAACTCTCGAGGATATGGAACCGATTGGAACCAGCTGATTTGCCTGTCCCTAGGTATACAATTTTTTTCTTACTAATACACCCAAGCGGATAACAAATGATATTCAGTTGTATCCATAAAAAACCTGTTATTAATCTCTCACACTATAATAGTAAATAAAATGTCCCCAATTTAAACCATTTTCTGTGGTATTTGGACTATCAATATCAGAAAAAAATGAAAAAATTGATGTTTGATTGGTAACAAACCTTGTGTTGATTTCTTGTTGCTGAAAAGCTAACCAACATATGTTTTTTAGTGTTCATGGATATAGAAACATGAATTATGTTAATAACACACATTATGATGCAATCTTTTGTGAAAAAAATGTGATTTTGGTGGATTTTTCACCTTTGTTTTTATTATAGTTTTAGTGGCAGTGCTGCCAACCTAACCAACATTTTGACACTTGTCTAAGGCGGGAACTTTTAAAAAGTGATGTGATGTGATATAAATAAAGCATGATACTGTAAAACTTCACATATATAAGTTAAAATGCAGTTTTTCCCAGGATATTAGAAATATTCATGCCTTTTATTGTTTACTGTTGCTGAGAGACACTGCTTGAATTGTATTTTTTTTAATTATACATATTATTTGTATTCATTTTAAGTCATTTATAGAGTAGTTAGCTACCATTTCAAAGGCAAAGCAGCTGGGATTTACTCATCTATAGTTTTATCACCTCATAAAAGGGCCTTTTTGAAAATTCTCAGCCATTTGTAGCAAGACCCAAGTAATAAGGTGTGAGGGTTAAGCAATAATAGCATCTCAGTCAACTACTTAAGCACCTTGACGTGCACCATATTAATTGTGTCAATTTGTACTTGCTATATTTTCCAGACTATTTGTTTTTGAATATCACTTAAACAAGTAAATCAGCTATGATTATTTTGTTACAGATTTAAGATAGACAAGAATTATGTTGGAACACCTCCTCAAATAGAAGTTACTCTAGTCAACTTAAATGACAACATTGACAAAGCATTCCTGTCAGACATGATGAATAAAGTTGGACCTCATGAGGAACTAACAATTTTTTACCACCCTGTCACAAACAGGCATCTGGGATTTGCGAGAATTGTCTTCCAAGATATTAAATATTCTAAGATATGCATTGAGAAGTATAATGGAAAGTCGGTTATGGGCCAGGTAAGTCTGTTTTTGATATTTGCATGACTTTTTAGTACATAATGAGATATCTATTTAATCCAGGTTTGATATCTAATCCATTTCTAAATCCTATTTCATGATACTTTAAAACCATTTCACTCCCTTGGATGATGATTGCCGAGATACAAACTATATAATGTCCTTCCCAGGGACTCAAACTATCTCTATACCAAATTTTATCTAAATCGGTTCAGCAGTTTAAGCGTGAAGAGTTAACAGACAGATGGACAGACACACTTATTATTAGTATGGATGTCCGTCTCAAGCAACATTCTATAAACTGGTGAATGAATTTCTGAAATTGGATGAGTAGTTCCGGAGATAACTTTGCATGATTTCTTTGCAAAACCTGGGCAGAGCCGCGCGGGCTGTTCGCAAGAAATATTTTAATACTGTTGACACATGCCTTTTCTCGCTTCGCGCGCTAGTTTTGCGGTTTTGTGCTGAGCTCACTGTCTGTAGTCGCCGCCATAAAAGTAGAACCAACATGACGTCAAAATCCGCTAAAATCGCTTGCATCTTATAGTTCTGGTAGTGGCTTCCGGGCTGCATATTTCCATTTGCGTGTTCAGAAGAAGGCAGTACTACCTCGAACCCGCACGGGTTTGTTAAACTAATACGCGTTCCAAACTCGTGTTGAATTCAAGGAACTCGTCCTCCAATCGCGCACGGGTTTGCGACGACGGTTTTCTTCGAAATACGTGTTCGTGACGATGCATAGAAATTACACATGAAGTTCGCGCGCAAACTTCACCGCTACTCGCGTCTCGCATTTTCATAACCAGAACCCTATCTATTCAACTCTAAGGCTGGTCGGTGTAGGTACGACGACGACCGAAGCGAGGAGGAGTGTTAGGAAGACCTGCGACAACAGCGGCAAGCGCTTAGAGTATATACCTACAGAGGCGACGTAAGTGTCGCCACAATGAGGGACGGCAACAAAGTAGATGATTCCCGTGGGGTGGCCATGTAACTAAAAATTACCCCATCGCTTCCATATGTTTATTTTAAATAATGCGCTTTTATTGTAAGTAGTTTTTACTGAAGCTTTACACACATTCACTGCCTAGCAGGCGCTCTGTTCGCAACCACTAGTAATATTCAGCTTAATAACATGAAATATGATTCTAGTAACAGAACATGACACATAATTAATAGTCCTTGTGCAAGCGGCTTACCTGGTAGTTTCTTATAAGCACAGTTATGACAGGACGCCCGCGAGCTGTGTTGTGGCGAGGTAGACTATCCGTCTCTTTCTAATCGTTCTAACTAGAAAGAGACGGACAGTCTACCTCGCCGCCACCAGTTATGAAATCTTATTTCCATACGTGGACGAAGGGATAAAAAATTAAATACAGTGTTTGAGTTTTCTTGCTTCATCAAACACCTCATACCAAACACAGACTTCGTACGTGTGTGTGTCTATACAAGTACTGTCGTATTGAACACGTAATAAATACGCCAATACTGCCGTCAGGCTCTTCCCAAACCCGTGCGCGTTTCGAGGTAATACTGCCTTCTACTGAACACGCAAATGGAAATACGCTTCCGGAGAGCCCTTATATCACTGCGGCCATCGCTGATCTATTAAATATCTATTTTCGCGCAGTGATCTAAGAGCATCTTGGCCTCCGAAACGAGAGCATGCCAGTTTTCCTGATCCTGCGCAGATTCCCGCAAATTATCGGAAGCTCACACGAGGTACCTGAACCGCCCCAATGGGCGACAATCAGTTGGTCGACCCAAGTAGGCTCCCTTGTCGGCTCGGCTTTCTCATATTCTCAGTAGATGGCCTGTTAACACTTTCGCAACCGGACTAAAAATGGAACAATTCACCAGAAACCGACAGAATTCGCTAGGCGCGTAAGTTCATACTACTGCCCGCCTAGCGGGCTCAGCCGGCATCTGAGCAAACATTACGAGTGCCCGCTAGGCTGGTTCTTGGTTGCGAACGTGTTAAGTTCGGCCACCAACTACAATCCATACTTCCATACAACGTAATATTATAAATGCGAAAGTAACTCTGTCTGTCTAATACCTTTTCACGCTTAAACCGCTGAACCGTTTGCAACGAAATTTGGTATAGAGCTAGTTTAAATCTCGGGGAAGGACATAGGACCGTTAAAACCTATCATCCCGAAAAATCATCCCCTAAGGGCGTGAAATGGGGGGCGGTAGTTTGTATAGGTACGATAGAAACGAGTTCCACGCGGATGAATATGAGCTAATTTCTTATAAAACATGTTATCTTCAGGTACTGGATGTGTTCTACGACCCCTTCGGCAAACGGTGCCAGGAGATCTTCGAAGAGAAGACGATGGAGAAGAAGCCGCAAATTGTGGTGCCGGTGCTGCCGCCCGTGGAGGACGTGAGGCTGGCGAAGGTGGACCCGTCTCTCAGCAAGCGGTTAGAGGACACCAAGCTTTCTGATAAGGTAATGTTTCGTGTCGATGGTGACAAGGCTCGGTTGTTTCAAACTGTTGGAAGAGGGGTGTAGACACTAAATAAAATAATCAATAACGTCATATTTTCTCGAAAAAGGATTAAAAATGTAGTCAAATGGAGAAAAAATCAACGCAAGAGGTTAAATAATCACGAAGTTATAAGTGTCCAAAGCTTTAAGAAGGTTTCTGTCCCTTTTTCGCAAAACGCAACTTCATATGAAACGATGACGCTTGTAAATTATGGCGTAACTAATAGACGCCATCGACGCGGCATCTGCGGCAGCCTCGCGTATTGTGACGTCACACACTGTTTGCCTTTTCTCTCTCTAACAAGCAATATTAAAACGGTTGTAGCTTCGTAATTCTTTGAGATATCTGAATGGGATTTTCGTTACAACGCATATTTTTTTGCCTTCTTTCTTTTGGAGTAATAATAATTTTCGATTTTTTTTTTCCCCCTATTGTTAGTTTGGTTTGTTGATATCTTAAGTTTGACAGTTTTCTACCGGCGCCATGTTTAAAGATAAGACCAGTAAAACTAGTGTGATCAATGATGCAACGTGCCTGCATACAAATGGCGCCGCGAATACATAATATATCACACCAATTTTAATGTATTATGAGAGCGTATCTCAAAAAAATGCCACTATTAGTAATTGTGATTTTTTCTAGGAGTTTTATGTTATTTCTTTCGTTCCTAAGAGGAAAAAAAAATGTCCTAAAGTTTTTTTTCCTATTGTGTTACCATTTCCCATACACTTTGTATGGCGGTAACACGATAGGAAAGAAGAAAAATGAGTATGAGTGTGTGTGTGTGAATGGAAATTTCAGAGACTCTTTTCTCTTATCAGGATTCAGGAAAATAAAAGTTGCTGAAAATCTTGTAAAAAAACTCATGAAATCTTGAACATGATTTCTGCTTGATGTCTGCTTGCTATCCTGCCCGTCACTGACTTGGTTTAGGCACTAGTTTTTGCTCAAGCTATTTCCATTGGACCTTTTAATGCAAAAGAGCTTCTAAAGCTTATGTGGATGAGACTAGAATTTCTCAAGCAACCCAAAGGCCTCTGACTGCTGCGGGGTTGTAGACAAAAGCCAAGATCAACGGTTTATCTTGCGTTCCAAGGTACGGAAATGCTCAGTAATTACTGATTGTTTTCACCCAAGAATTGACCGTGCTCTGTGTTGCATAACTCACTTTTCGCCACGGATCCGTGAGCGCCGTTAGGGTTCATGGCCTAACTCCCATATAAAATTAACTTTGATGAAATTACTTCATACAAAATGTTTCACAGGTTGATCACATGAAAGAACCGTATCCACGGAAAGAGACGGAACACAGCGACAGCAACCAGCGGTGGTCGGATGACGAGAGACACGAGCATCGGCACCGGCACCGCAGCAGGGGCGAGCGGGACAGGGATAGGGACCGCGACCGCGACCGGGACAGGGACAGAGACAGAGACCGAGACAGGTATGTATCTCGAGAAATAAAGGAGGAATACTCCAGTAGCAGCTCTCGGATCGTCTAACGACTCTAACGCGAAACGCAAATGTCGTTCGATCGTGTATCTCTGTCTATCCTATATATGGGTCATTCTACTTTTCTGTGACCATTAATCTATTGGCAGAAAAAAGTATGATAAATACGGAAATGGTGTATAAAGTATATATTGCCTAATTCTGCCTGAACCAAATTTTTGGGAATTGGTAACGAAAATTCATATATTAATATTGATAATTGTAAAAAGATGGTAACGCAGTGGTAAATGCCTCATTTTCATACAAATCGGGAGACAATCAAGGACCACTGAGTTACCGTGATTAAGAATATTGATAGTGATTATTTATTAAATAAGCCTCTTTCTCAACCAAAACATAAAAAATTTAAATAATTGGCAATATGCATTTTACGAAAAAGTAACAAAAATTTATGGTCACGAAAAAGAAGAATTGCCCATATATCCTATTCTATTCAACGAGCAATATATGTATATAATTAGAAATCACTATACAGAGTGTTTTTTTTAAATGGGACAGTATGGGGAAATCCGAATCTAAAGGAGTTAGAGGAAAAGTGTCCAAGGAGACATTAGGTGTTTTTTTATGTAAACAAATTTGGCTCATTAAAATTTTTGGTCAAGCGTGAGTTGTTCTTAAAAAATTATAAATTTGGTAAATTAAGTAAAAATTTTTTTTGACGCGGGTCGGCTCTGTTTCATGTAAGGATTATTTCATTGTATGGAAAGAAAAAAATCTGAACAGCAGAAGTTGGTCAAATTTAATGAAAACTAATCTTCATACAATTGCAGTATTCGCCTTTTAATATTGTTGCAAGTGCCTAGTGTAAAAAAATATTTAAAATTATTCCATTTTTAAATTTCGATAATCGATAAGAGCTCCAGATGATTCAAGAGAAGAACATTTTTTTTAATCTTCGTAAACATCATGGCACGCGATAGTCTTGAAATTATAAAAAAAAGAATTCAAATTTGGAACGTAAGTTATTTCTGCAGCTGTGATTTTGTTTCCAATCAGTTCATGCTTGTAATTTTATTCATCATGGCGTTTTTAAGGGTCGAATTTATGAATCCCCGATACAACTCCGTACAAGAATTAAAAGATGCTGTTTACAACACTTTAAACACAATTCACCATAAGTCTCTGTTAAATGCAACTAGAAGTGTCTTGAAGCGTGCTCGTACCTGCATAAGACAAGACGGCGGCCACATCGAACATTTACTCAAGTAATAAACCAACTGTATGAAGATTAGTTTTCATTAAATTTGACCAACTTCTGCTGTTCAGATTTTTTTCTTTCCATACAATGAAATAATCCTTACATGAATCAGAGCCGACCCGCGTCAAAAAAAAAATTGACCAACTTTATAATTTTTTTAAGAACAACTCACGCTTGACCAAAAATTTTAATGAGCCAACTTTGTTTACATCAAAAAACACCTAATGTCTCCTTGGACACTTTTCCTCTATCTCCTTTAGATTCGGATTTCCCCATACTGTCCCATTTAAAAAAAACACTCTGTATAGGGTTTTACGGAGGAGAAAAATCGATCTACCTTAGTCTCATGTCTGGGAAAATTAAGTTTTCTCCCTTTTTTTCTATTTTCACCCGAGCAGAGCTTGGTCGCCCAGGGACTACTGTTAAAAACGAGCAATATTTGTATACAAATTTGAAATCACGTTCTCAAAAACGGCTCTAACGATTTCAATGAAATTTGGAAGGTGGGGTTCTACAGGGGCGAAAAATCGATCTAGCTGCGTCCCATTTCTAAGAAAATTCGTTTTCTCCGTATTTTCTCTATTTCGCCCAGAGACTCTGTTACTTAAAAAAGCAAGTGTGATAGAGATATATACGAACAAACGAAGTTGGTGTTTCGCAGTATTAGACAATGAGCGAGATTTACAGCAGTGTCGAGAGACAGCGATACACGTAGATAGTTGTTTCTTCTTCTACAGTAATTTTCCGTGCCACATATTACTAAGTACAGTTGCAGAAAACTTGACTCCTCCTGCCTACACACTTCTTTGCAGACGGGGGTCGCGTATCTCCGACTGCACTGCAAAACTGTAGTTATCTGTACTTAAAATGAAAACATTGTTGACTAACCCTGTCCTATTTAAATGAAACTTCTTTTTCGCAAGCCGACGTTGCAGGAGGAAATGTAAACGAAGGTATATTTTTTTTTCACTATGTGATGTTGTGATGTTCATGAGTTTTATTTTAATATATTTTCTATGCCTTAGGCAAATTTTTTTTTTGTCTTATGTACTATGTACAGTCGAGTTCGAAAATATGTGAATGGAAAAAGTGATCAAAAATATATAAACATGTGGTTAAGGGAATATTAAAATAAAATAAAAATAAAAATAAAAATAAAAATAAAATAAAAAAATAAAAATCGTTTATTTCAGACATTTGGAGTCCATAAAGTGTTAGTGTTACAGATTTACCTTAAATGAGTATGTTAGTACCAAAGCTTAAATGTTGAGTGGTCCAGTGCCTGATTAGGGCACTGTCCCATCTCTCCGCCACCACGGCCAGGAGACTGTGGCGGCTGGCGCGCACCCTGCGCAGCGTCGCGGCACAGCGTTTGCGGAGCGTCGCATGGAAACCGTCTACGTGCGCGTCCGCAAACATGCCGGACGCACTGCAGTGTCGCGGGAGCCGCAACAGTATCCTGAACGCGTCGTTGTATTGTACACGCATGGCGTTCATGGCACGCTGCGTGTACCTCGTCCACAGGCTGCAGGTGTACAGCGATGTACAGTATGCCTGAAATAGTGTTATTTTAACTTGTGCTGTACACCTGCTAAACCTCCGGGCAATCATGTTGGCCCTGACGGCCAGAGCCCTGCGCTCGCGTTCAATATCAGGATCGTCCTGAAAATCATCAGTGACCAAGTGTCCGAGATATTTAAAAGAATAAACCCTTCTCAGTTCCTGTCCGTCCAAATGAATGGGCGGGATATGTGACGGGCACTTGGTCCCCGCCTTGAAAATCATAAACTCGCTCTTCTTCACATTATATTGCAAGTTATGTTTTGAGGCATAGGACTCACACTTCTCAATTAGTATTCTTATACCACCGATCGATGGGCTCAGCAGTACCATGTCGTCGGCATAGCTTATGTTATTAAAACAAACCCTGTTTATGTGACAGCCGACACGGGTACTGCTAAGCTCACCGATCAGATCATTCATGTACAAATTGAAAAGTTTGGGTGAGGTCAGGCCCCCCTGCCTCACCCCGCACTCCAAGCCATACTCGTCCGACACTTCATCACCCCAGCGGACACTATTTCGCTGGCCAGCATACCAACACCCAAATATGCGCGTTAGTTCTCTAGGAAATTGCACTTCGTCAAGCTTTTTCCATAGAAGATCGTAATTCACAAAATCAAAGGCTTTAGAAAGATCTAAAAAACACGCATATATAGGTGTTTTTCTACGAGTATAATATTCGACGGCCTGCTTCAAACAAACAATAGCACTTTCTGTAGATAAGCCCGCGCGGAATCCGAACTGCGCGTCATGTAACTTTAGGTACTTATCAAGTTGTATATTAAGCAAGCCATCGAATACTCTCGCTACAATTGTTGCCAAGGAAATAGGCCTATAGTTAGCTTTGTTGGATATATCACCAGTTTTATTCTTGACAATAGGGACTACAATGGTTTTTGTCATAAGCAAAGGTAGGTACGAATGGGATATACACAAATTATAGAACATCGCTAACACTCGAGGTAAGTGGGGACCACCAAACTGCAAATGCTCAATACTTAAAAGGTCGTGACCGGGGGACTTTCCGCGTTTCATATTCTTGATTATTTTGCTGACATCACTAGCGCTAAATCGGGTCTGCTGAGCACCCCCCGGTATGCCAGCATCGAGCACCTGCTGCCTACCAGCCCCGTCGACGCCGGTGGAAGAAGGCTTCACATTAAACTGTTCGACAAACATATTAGCAATACTTTTAGGATCAGAAATACCATTCACGCTAACAGACAGTCCAGGTCTAGTTTCCAACTTTTTTGTGGCTTTCCAGAAGTTACGAAAGTCATTATTTTTATGATGTTTACTAAGTAGGTCCATTTTAATTTGCTCTTGATGTTGCTGAACCCACCTGAGTTGTGATTTAAATATTTTCCGACTACTACACATGGCGTTGAAAATTGACCCACCTGTGGGTTTACCGTATTGAACCCAGTCATGGAATCTAGCCCTGGCTTCCCTGTGAGCGTCACTTACATGCTTGTTCCACCCAATAACCCTCTTTCTTGCACAACCACGATTGCCTGCGACAGCCTTGCTGTATAAAGAAGCCTCACAGAGCGACGTTATTATCTTGAGGTATAGGTTGTCAAGTATCTCGCAGTGGTCAGAGTTATTTATACAGCATCCGTCACCACAAGCCTGAAATTCGGATGGGAAATCAACAGATTTTAACAATTCATTACATTTAGTAGTATACATTTCAATTTGCTGAGCTGTTCTTTCTCCCCAGACTATATGTTTCACATTAGATTGATTATTTATATTTTTGTTACATAGTAGCTTTGGTTTAACTAGGTCCAAATTACATTTAATGAAAAGGGGATAGTGATCAGAACAGTATACATCGTGATCAATAACAACATCAATAACAGTGTCCCACCCCGCCAATGAGGTTACACAATGATCCAACCATCGCTTAGATCCGTGAGATTCACTTAGGTACGTGTGCGCGCCGGAATTCATACCTAGCCTAGCGATATCAGCACAAACCCACCCCTGTTCCGTACAAAAACTAATTAGTTCATTACAAAACAACTCGGAGGGATGAGCATTAAAGTCACCTAATATAAAAACAGTTTCAACGCAAGTTTCCTTAACTATTGAGTCAATTTCACTCATACACTGTACGAAATCCGGAAGGTTATCTATTCCGTTGGTTGGCATATATACACTAAAAAAGATTATACACTTATCACCCGACGTTATTTTGACCGCACTAATTCTGGGATTGTCGCACTGAATAACGGAGGTGGACGGAAACAGCTTCTTACGCCACAAAAGCGCAGTTCCACCGTACGGTCTCCCCCGCAGCATTCCCGTTGATGTATCTACTGCTGAGGTCCCGGTGCAGGCAAAGTCATCACTTATAGTGCTTAAATATGCCAAATCATGTGGAAGAAGCCATGTCTCTTGTAAGGCTAGTATATCAGTGGAAATACATAACCGTCTAACATCATCAATAGATTGTTTGATGCTTCTACAGTTAAAAGAACAAAGTTTTATTTCATCCATTGTCATTCCTTGCCGTGTTATTAGAAATCGTTGTAGTCGTAGCACGCGTAGCGCTCGTAGCCCCCGTCGTAGCACTCGTAGCCGTTAATGCGTGATCGCTGTTGTTTACATGTTTGAAACGAGAACTGATAAATAGACGAAATATAATTCCACGCGGCCACAATGTCTCGTCCAAAAACATATTCACTTTGTCCCTGCAAACAAAGAATTTGTATGCGTTATGATCGTGGTCTTTGTCCTTCATTACAATTTGATCCAGCCTTATATTTTCGCTGGTTTTTTCCCGTATATACTCAGTAATATCGGATTTTGATGTATCCTTATGTACGTTTGTGATAAAAATAGGTACCTTAGGATCAGCTGCCTTGAACGAACACTTGACTTCGGACTTGCCCATTTTACCGACGTGACGGTTTTTAGACGCAGGTTTCGGTGGCTTTTCTTTTTTCATCCACACACCGTCCTTCGCTACATCCGCAAAACTCTTTGTGCCTTTTTCACTCACTGCACTCATCACACCATTAGGTCCATCAGCGTTAGGCACCTTCACTGGCCGGTTCATTGTTTTTGATAAATCGTCGTCAGGCCGGGTATCTGAGCGATGTGCTAGCTCCCTCGGTGGTTGCTCCGTTACAATGGCGGGCGCTGGCGGGGGTGAGGGGCGCGGTGCAGGGATCGGCGCATGCGCATTAGCACTCGTGTGAACGACGCTGGCGCCGATCGGCTCCTCGGTATGTTGCCGCGTATGCGAGTGGGATGGCGAACGGCTAGATTCACGCGTGCCCGAGTGAGATAGTAATGTCTTGTTATGTTCGTCAGCATACTCACTTGTAGTTCTAGATACGTCAACATTAGATAATAACTCCATTGGTCCGCTGTTCAAATATCCTCCGCGTCTAACGTTAACATTCAAATTTGAGTGGCTAACGTTTCGATAAAATGGATCACTAACGCCTGTATTCCCAATACGGCACTCCATAACATTCTTTTCAAAATTTTCGAACTGCTCCATCGTTACATACCGTGACTTTATAGCTTGTAGTTCATTTTTTAGCACCACAATATCCTTTAGAAGCGATGTTAAGTCCACAGAGTCGAAATCTATTGGCGGTAATTTGTGCAGATCCCTGGCCACAAACACTGGAAATTTGTCGGGGTCCGTAATCCGCGCTAGATCAATTATATCTTCGATGTCACGGCGTTGTTGTCCGTCCCGTCTTCGAGTAATCTTTCTTTTCTGAGCAGGAACAGATAGAAACAGCAAATCTTTTGCCTTTCTGATATCTTCCGCCGAGAAGAAGGCCAAACAAATCCTGCCCATGCTCTCATCGTCCATAAGATGTAACTTGTTTACCACAAAAGCCAGGAGCTCGTTTACAACAATATTACAGTTATTGCACTTCAAAGTAGCGGCCATGGTGCGAGCGCACAACAGCTAGCTAACCGCGACACGACCGTACGTACGAATGCGCGCGCGCGACTGATTAAGGTTGCTCTGATATTTTTGAACCTTTGGGAACTTACATATATTTAAGATTTCGACTGTACAACAAAGCGCTATAATAAAATGATAGATAAGTGTGCTCTATTCTCGTTCGCACCCATTCGTGGCCAAGCAAGGATATGTATTTGTAGCAGAAATTGCTCGTAGAGGCATGACTAATATGTGTCCTGTGGTTGAATAACTGTACTGTGTTACCAGACACCGGGACCGCTACTCGCGCAGCACGAGCGAGGCCACGGACAGCTCGTACGCGGCGTCGAGCCACGCCCCCGCCGACGCCAGCTTCCCGCCCGCCAAGCCGGCGTACGACCCCTACTACCAGCAGAGGTATATGCCTTATCTCTGTGCAATAAGGTTCAAGAATAGTCAGCCATCTGTGTCGTCGATGGTTCTCGCGCAGCACGAGCGAGGCCACGGACAGCTCGTACGCGGCGTCGAGCCACGCCCCCGCCGACGCCAGCTTCCCGCCCGCCAAGCCGGCGTACGACCCCTACTACCAGCAGAGGTATATGCCTTATCTTTGTGCAATAAGGTTCAAGAATAGTCAGCCATCTGTGTCGTCGATGGTTCTCGCGCAGCACGAGCGAGGCCACGGACAGCTCGTACGCGGCGTCGAGCCACGCCCCCGCCGACGCCAGCTTCCCGCCCGCCAAGCCGGCGTACGACCCCTACTACCAGCAGAGGTATATGCCTTATCTCTGTGCAATAAGGTTCAAGAATAGTCAGCCATCTGTGTCGTCGATGGTTCTCGCGCAGCACGAGCGAGGCCACGGACAGCTCGTACGCGGCGTCGAGCCACGCCCCCGCCGACGCCAGCTTCCCGCCCGCCAAGCCGGCGTACGACCCCTACTACCAGCAGAGGTATATGCCTTATCTCTGTGCAATAAGGTTCAAGAATAGTCAGCCATCTGTGTCGTCGATGGTTCTCGCGCAGCACGAGCGAGGCCACGGACAGCTCGTACGCGGCGTCGAGCCACGCCCCCGCCGACGCCAGCTTCCCGCCCGCCAAGCCGGCGTACGACCCCTACTACCAGCAGAGGTATATGCCTTATCTCTGTGCAATAAGGTTCAAGAATAGTCAGCCATCTGTGTCGTCGATGGTTCTCGCGCAGCACGAGCGAGGCCACGGACAGCTCGTACGCGGCGTCGAGCCACGCCCCCGCCGACGCCAGCTTCCCGCCCGCCAAGCCGGCGTACGACCCCTACTACCAGCAGAGGTATATGCCTTATCTCTGTGCAATAAGGTTCAAGAATAGTCAGCCATCTGTGTCGTCGATGGTTCTCGCGCAGCACGAGCGAGGCCACGGACAGCTCGTACGCGGCGTCGAGCCACGCCCCCGCCGACGCCAGCTTCCCGCCCGCCAAGCCGGCGTACGACCCCTACTACCAGCAGAGGTATATGCCTTATCTCTGTGCAATAAGGTTCAAGAATAGTCAGCCATCTGTGTCGTCGATGGTTCTCGCGCAGCACGAGCGAGGCCACGGACAGCTCGTACGCGGCGTCGAGCCACGCCCCCGCCGACGCCAGCTTCCCGCCCGCCAAGCCGGCGTACGACCCCTACTACCAGCAGAGGTATATGCTTTATCTCTGTGCAATAAGGTTCAAGAATAGTCAGCCATCTGTGTCGTCGATGGTTCTCGCGCAGCACGAGCGAGGCCACGGACAGCTCGTACGCGGCGTCGAGCCACGCCCCCGCCGACGCCAGCTTCCCGCCCGCCAAGCCGGCGTACGACCCCTACTACCAGCACAGGTATGTGCCTTATTTCTGTGCAATAAGGTTCAAGAATGGTCAGCCAACTGTGTCGTCGATGGTTCTCGCGCAGCACGAGCGAGGCCACGGACAGCTCGTACGCGGCGTCGAGCCACGCCCCCGCCGACGCCAGCTTCCCGCCCGTCAAGCCGGCGTACGACCCCTACTACCAGCAGAGGTATATGCCTTATCTCTGTGCAATAAGGTTCAAGAATAGTCAGCCATCTGTGTCGTCGATGGTTCTCGCGCAGCACGAGCGAGGCCACGGACAGCTCGTACGCGGCGTCGAGCCACGCCCCCGCCGACGCCAGCTTCCCGCCCGCCAAGCCGGCGTACGACCCCTACTACCAGCAGAGGTATGTGCCTTATCTCGGTGCAATGAGGTTCAAGAATGGTCAGCCAACTGTGTCGTCGATGGTTCTCGCGCAGCACGAGCGAGGCCACGAACAGCTCGTACGCGGCGTCGAGCCACGATCCCGCCGACGCCAGCTTCCCGCCCGCCAAGCCGGCGTTTGACCCCTACTACCAGCAGAGGTATGTGCCTTATCTCGGTGCAATAAGGTTCAAGAATGGTCAGCCAACTGTGTCGTCGATGGTTCTCGCGCAGCACGAGCGAGGCCACGGACAGCTCGTACGCGGCGTCGAGCCACGCCCCCGCCGACGCCAGCTTCCCGCCCGCCAAGCCGGCGTACGACCCCTACTACCAGCTTAGGTATGTGCCTTATCTCGGTGCAATAAGGTTCAAGAATTCAGGTCCTGACATCAGAAGCGCATTGAGAAGCTTCATCGCCCGAACAAATGGCGAGATTCTGTGCAACAATGTCCGGGCCACTAGCACTGCCAATAAAGGACGCGCACGTGGTCTTAGGGTTATTCGAGGGACGTCTGGTACAAACAGTCGCACCAGTTTTTCAGCCAAGTCCAGACTATCCACTTCTCCACGTAACACCCTACAAGACAATGTAAGAAGATATAAGTTGCGTCTCACTTCCAACGAATTGTATCCAAGGGTCCCAAGTAAGAACTTAATTGGATACAAGTAGTAGAGGTACTTGCCCATAGATCTACAGCATTCTTAAGAAAGTTTTTTGACCTTCTCAAGAGTCAAAGCGTATATAGAACGTTATATAGAGTGTTGACATGAGTTGTTTCCGTTGTAGCTACGGGTACGGGTACGGCGCGGGCGCCACGCCGGGCGGCAGCATGTGGTGGCCCGACTGGCGGCACGCGCACCAGCACCCTCACCCTCACCCCCATGTGAGTTACACATACACACACTACCTCGCTTCTTGCTTTAGCAAGTTTGGCCCACAATGGGGCAAATCCATAATAGGGGTGTAGACACTAAATAAAATAATCAATGATGTTGTATTTTCTCGAAAAAGGATTAAAAATGGAGAAAAGAGCAACGCAACAGGTTAAATAATCACATATAAGAGTCCCAAAGTTTTAAGAGGTATGTCGCTTTTCCGCAAAACGCACCTTCATATCAAACGATTGTCATTTACTATGACGCTCGCAGATTGTGATGTCACTATCTGCGAGGGTGTTCTCTCTCTAACAAGCAATATTAAAACGGTTGTTCGCTTCGTAATTCTTTGAGATATCTGAATGGGAATTTCGTCACTAGGCATAATTTTTTGCCTTATTCCTTTTAGAGTAATAATGAATTCTGAGACCCGTATTGCGGGGGTTTCGGTGTGACCAGTCCTTAACTAAGGACTGTTCACACCGGAACCTGTCGCAGCGTATATACGACCGCGTTTTAACCCCCGACGCAAAGAGAGGGGTGTTATAAGTTTAACGTGTCTGTGTATCTGTCTGTGGTATCCTAGCTCCGAAACGGAAGAACCGATTTTAATGCGGTTTTCTTTGTGTCATAGATAATTTTATCCCGAGTGTTCTTAGCCATGTTTCATGAAAATCTGTTCAGCCGTTTTTGAGATATTGGACTTTGAATTGAAAATGTCGGGGATTTTTCAACTTTTCTAAGTTGTAGTTTTATAATTGTCTTATGCGTTTCCGACGTATAGCGGAGTTCATAAATATATACGTTCCCGAAGGTTCAAAAATATCTGAGTAACCCTATGCTCTTACCAGTAAAGTCGTGTTCACATACTTTTGGTCGCTTTGTACATATTTTCAAACTCGACTGTACATTTGGGTACATGTCGCACAATTAGTCAATTAAGAGCCGATTCCTTTTTTAATCGGTGTTGTCGATACTTTACAGAGTAACTTTTAGGAATATAATTAAAACAACCCTTGTTTTAACATCATACGATATTTGCTGACATCTCATTGTTTTGATTTTTATTGATTGCCATTCAAGTTATTCAAAACAACAAGCTTTCAATAAATATGTTAGCTAAAATTAAAAATAAATTACAGTCTGTGACGATGTGATCGTGTCACAATAGTTGTGAATATATCATTGACTTGCTTAGCTAACATACCCAATACGGTATTTGACAAAAGTTAAATCAGCTTCTCTTCGAAACGTCAAAAACGCTTTGTTACTATGAAATCTGTGGGGATTAGTTGTCTGTGATGTCACAATCAAACAACGTCCCTATTGTTAGTTTATATGAATATAAAAATCGAAAATAGCAAACATAAATAAAAGATTGATACTATCCGAGTATTTTCGTTATGTTTATCTGTTGCTAATGAAAAAACTATTTATTTTCACTGTTGTCAAATACCCTATTCATGTCTAATTCAATCATGCATTCATCACTAAATTATACTAATATTTTGTCTCCTTCGCCTCCAAAGATCATTGAAAATGTGTGAATCTCATCCTCCATTATTGCATTAAATGATTGATAACTGTCTAGCTCCTATCTATGTAACGAGGGCTTAGTTGCTGTCCTACAACAAATAAAGCTTAAATCGCCTCTTTCATCCATGAGAGGTCTGTGCCCAGCAGTGGGACTGTGATTTGATGATGAAAGATGCTATGTCATAAAAGGGCGCTTAAGGTATGACTAGCCCGGGGCGTCTAGACGGTCAAGAGGAAACACTAAGGGCGAGATAATAGCCAACCAACCGCCGCCAACCTCAACCCTCTAATTTTTTTATTAAAAATCGAAGAAAGGCTTTGGCCGTGGTCCTATTTTTTCCTTTTTTTAAATAATCTAGTCAAACTTATTTCCTGGATGTTTGAACACAGCGGAAAATCTGGCATTGTTCTTAGGTTTTTGAAGGTTAATATCTCTTTTAAGAATAAATTTATGAATAAAAGGAAAACATAGGAACATGTCAATAGTAGCCATAGATATATGGAAAAAAAATGCACTATTGTCATTATCCAGGGAGAAAACAGGGGACTACGTTTCTATGGAAAAACGACCCTTGTGTTTCCTCTTAAGAGTCCCCAGCAAGCTCGACACAAGTCGATGAAAATGAAAACCAGAACCAAACTACGTTTGTATGGATAGTCGGGCGTCCTGGGGACTCTTAAGGCCGACCCAGCTCATTAAGGCCCACGGGCCACAAGCGCGGAAGATGCCAGGATTGTTTGCTAATGAGTGTGTGTACCGAAGTTGGAGCGGCGCGAGTCCACGCCGCAGTGGGCGCCGCCCGCCACGCCGGCGCCGCGCGAGTCGCCGCCCGAGCCGCAGGTCGTTGACCCGCCGCCGGTAAAACCGCACAAGGCACTGTACCACATGTTACTCATGCAAGCCTGGTGGATGTGCATTGGACGCTAATTATTGCTGTAGGGGTTTACTAATGAAATCCAACGTTTTATTTGCCATTGATTGTGTCGTTTGCCATAATCGTTTGCTCTGCACGTCTATCATGAACACGTTATCCACGTTAATCACCTGACCCCGATCACCCAGGGGAATTAGCGGCAATTATTTTATATTCAACTAGGAAAAAAATATAATGTTCGGTTATGGCGCTTCGCCGGACGCTACCGCGTCACGCTCGCTTCGCTCGCTCGGCTCGCGCGCTGTAGGGTCGCAGTTCACCTAACAACCTAACCGTTTTTTTCCCCTGGGGGATCAGGCTAGGGGATTAACGTGGACAACAGCATCATGAGACTATACTCTCGATTTTTCTCGCGCCATACCTCTTGTTCGAAGTGTTCTAATAAGAGAGAGACGGATAGTGCGAGAAAAATCGAGATAGCTCGCGGGCTGTCTCATGATAGCCGTGCTGAGTAGTTTTCCTCAGAAACTAAATTTTTCAAGATTGCCATAAAACAAATTTTAATTGTTTTAAAAATCTTATTGTTTCACATTTATTTATGGCAACTGACTATTATGGCGAACACTAGTGTTATGGTTATGGCAAATGAAATGATGGTTATCGATGGTATCCGTTGCTGTAGACGTGTTTTGGTATGCTAGCGCCGCACTATTGCCACGCGTGTAAAGACTAGCTCACATGTAGATGTGACTCTGTCACACTCACCACAAGGTATGCCCTCATAGGTGCCACCTTTACCGGGTTTACTCCATGTATTTATCCTATGTCCATGTAAACGGATAGTTACCTTTAGTAACAAAACCGACAGATTAGACATGACTTTAGCATCCCTTTAGTCAACCTTAACTTGTAACTTTTTTTACGTCACACCTGCGCCACTGCTGCTGCTGTTTGGCCAGGTGAAGACGTAAAATTGTGTACTCACCACGGGCGGTAATTCGTAAAGCCCCAGATCGCAGGTGTTTGTGGCCCGAACCGAAGGTGAGGTGATCCAATCACGAATTCACCGCCCTAGGTACGTAATGTACTGTTAAACTTCCCTTAAAATACAACGACTCTTCAGGGTTCCCAACATTTGGCAATTGGCGCTAGTGTCACAGTAGAGGTGTTGGCTAAACTTCATAATATGTAATCACTGTAGATTTTACTCAAATTACTGAAAATGTGGCTTAATAAAAGGTTTACAGTATAATGTGGTAAATAAATGTTTTCAATTTGATTTGTTTGCACAGTAGCGTTGTAATTTGGTGTACTTAGCTGGTGTAATTAGATATTCGTATTGCTATTGCAGCTTTACGTGAGTGATGTACTAGCAAATAATGCTATTTTCGAACAACACTATGAGTATAGTAAATGTATGAGTCCCGGAGTGAAACAGTGTTTCGTTTAATTTGATAAATTACAATGTCGAATGTATATACAGGGTTTACCAAAAATGGGGTGTGACCCGATCAAGGGCATAACAGGTATCGTGTTCTGATACGAAAAAACTAAAAGAAATTTGTTATCGACCCGATTTTTTTACATTTGTATGGAGCACGTCGCCCCAGTCGGCCAATGCTTCATACAAATGTAAAAAATAAATCGCGTAAAAAAAATATATCTTAGTTTTTTCTTATCAGAACACGATACCTGTTATGCCCTTGATCGGGTCACACCCCATTTTTGGTACACCCTGTATAGTTCTCCAATGTCTATACAGACAACCTTTCAATAATACATGCACAGTCTTTATTGTTAGGTACTGAAAGGTTGTTGTAGATATTGGACAAGTCCACTGTACCTTGTAATGAGTATATTTTTGGTTAACATGTTGCTGAATTCGAACGACAAACATTGTTATTCTCCGGGATCTAAATGTATATTGTATTACGAGCTTTGCACCTGCAGTGGATGTCTGTGATAACATAGTATTCACGTGTACAATATAGGTCAATGCACGCACGCATTTCATCGCATGATCGCATGTATTCGCACGCACGACGCACCCCGTAATAAGTAGTTGTAATTTATAAATTCCATAACTTATGGAGAACGCTAATGGCAAATTGGCGTCTGAAATCGTGCATAGAAATTAAACAGAATCTTATGAATAAAAATGTATGATATGGGGGTGGATTGCAAAAATATTGTACATAGTTAAGGGCCTTAATCTAATCTATGCTTTAACTTTTTTCCATTGTGTAACGAAAGTTAACCATATAAAATGTATGGATATATGCTGTTATACAATGGAAAAAAGTTAAAGCATAGATTAGATGAAGGCTTGTAACTATGTACAATTTATTTGCAATTCACCCGGGACTGTTTTTATACTGTGCTGATACAAATATAAAGTGTTGGATGTACTATCGACAACACAGCTAACTGACCATCCGTGCACTTTATGTGTATTGTAATAAGGTTCTATATGAATACAGGATGGTCAGTTAAGTGTGTATGGAATGGAACAAAAAAAGCCTATATTATAATTTATCATCCCACAATATACTTGTCTACTGACGTGTAACTTGCATGTATAATGCTAAAACATATTTTTCCTTTTAGTATAAACATGATATTTGATTAAATGTCAATATGGCTTGGAAAATTTTACGTATCTGCGGACGGACCGGGTCTAATTTAAAAAAGCCACTCTAATTATATCTATTTTGTAGGAGCTCACAGTACATTATGATATGAATACTAATTCAAATATAAGGTTCAACTACGTTTCATGATTATACAATGTAGTGTTCCAATAGCCATTTCAATATAAACGTTATTCCAAAGCCACATGATATACCCAGGCCGCAAGGACCAATGTAGTGTCATAATAAAATCCAAAGCGTGTAGTCGGCAGCAGAGCATTTAAAAGTGAGCCTTATTCCCAGGCCGCAAGGACCAATGTAGCGTCATAATAAAATCCACAGCGTGTAGGCGGCAGCAGAGCATTCAAATGTGAGCCTTATACCCAGGCCGTAAGGACCAATGTAGTGTCATAATAAAATCCAAAGCGTGTAGTCGGCAGCAGAGCATTTAAATGTGAGCCTTATTCCCAGGCCGCAAGGACCAATGTAGCGTCATAATAAAATCCAAAGTGTGTATAATCCAATAGGAGGTGGTGGAGCCGGCGCCGGAGCCGCGGCCGCCGGCGGAGGCGGGCGCGGAGCCCGAGCCCAAGCCGCCGCCGCCCGCTGACGAGCCGAAAAATGTTGATCTCGATACTAGGTAACATAATTATTCTATTTGTAATATATTTTTTCAAATAAAATCACATCTGCTAGGTAAGCAAAAAGTTGAAAATGGCGTCCTCATTTTTTTATATTCTCACTGCACATTCAGGTCTGACTGCACGTTCAGTTTTCAGAAGCTGAAAATGAAGTTTACACAATGATTTCGAAACGCTAAATATTTATTTTGACATTGACTGAAAATATGACAACGTAATGGTCTCAAAACTCGTGTAACCTATTTTTGACAAAACCAAACTTGTCATTAATACCTACCGTTTCGCGTGCAGAATAGCGTTGCTACTGAAAGGCGGTGGAGGCGGCGGCCTGGCGCCGCCGTTCCTCGCGCTCGGCATGTCTTCTGAAGAGGAGGACGACGAGCGTCTACCAGTCATTCCAGACCTGGAGGCCCCTCAACCACCCTCTGACGATGAAGGTACACAGTGTCCCCCAGTGCTCACACTACAAGTAGTTCAAGGTAGCCACGCTGTTCACTCCCCAATAGGTTTGCTGCTTTGGGCGGAGAAGGCGGGTGAGTGGTGCTGCCGTTTCTACCGCCCATTCCCGATCTGTAGGCGCCACAGCCACCCTCTCATGATCAAGGTATACACACTATCCACAAGTGCCTACATCTAGTTGAAGGGGGGAGTGAATAACGTCGCTACTTTGGAAGGAGGAAGCGGCCAGCGGGTGGGTGGTGACGTCACTATTCCTCGCTTGGGACTCCGTGACTCGTACAGCTCACCCCCAACACGCTATTCCACGGTAATGCAATAAGCAGAGACAATAATAAGTATGGTTACGGATTTTAATCGTTGAGCAATCTAGATCTCAGTTTATACTAAACACTTCACAGCTTTACTATTAAAAACCACAATTAGTTGACACCTAAATGGCTCAACAAGTGACCTTGACCATACGAGCCCGACGCCTTAAAACCCTAAACTTGACGAAGTGAAAAAGAACCTGCCTTATGGTGGTTCACCGACCTTTCCATTTCCGCGAAATTCCCCATTTCCTAGAAAAACTTGTATAAACTAGAATAATTTGTGAATAATCGTTTTCCCAAAGTATCACATGACAAACTAATTTCTCAAGCAATTCTAGTTTATACAGTTTTATTCTAGGAAAGGGGTCAATTTCGCGCAAATGGATAGCCAATTTATGAAAGTGTGTTACATAAGATTTTTTAAATAACACGCCGTTAATCTGCGAATGTCAAAAAACGTTTTGTATGATCGGCGAACCACCTTAAACCTCGTTGGCATTGTATACTGTATAAAAACATGCAGAAAGGTGACTTAAAAATGTGTGCATTTTTTTTTTTTTTTTTTAATAAGAAAGAAACAATAATACAACATAAACAAGTACAGGGTCCCGCAAAACCGTTTGCACAGTTTGACTGTGGGATCGAGCAGTCTCTACTCTCTTCTATTTATAATATTTATAATATTTATCTATAAGAACTATTTATCTACTTACTACATTTAAAGATACACTGCCAAGTTTAGGGTTAACATGGCTGACGGAGTGTGTCAGGCGATCGCGACCAGCCGAGGCCACAGAATAAATAATAGTACTACATACAAAAAGTTCTCTGTTAAAAAATCCCCGGTTTAGACATGCCGAACGAGCCTAGACGTGCCTGTCTCTTTCTATAGCATCTAACGCGATAGAACGCGTGCGTGCCGTAGCAGCGCTAACATACCGGCCGGGGCCGGTAGGCCATGTACTTGTAGCGGCTCGAATGTCAATTTACGTGTTACGATTTCAAACTAGAAATACAATATGTTACACAAGAAATAGTATCAGATTAGGTATCAATAAATCAAATAATTACTTGAAACATTATTTCCATGAACTCGTGAACAGAGTACAGAGGGTTATCCAACAAAAGATTTCTCAGTCTACGCCCAAATGTTTCGTCACAAGGTTGGTTCTTATATCGGCGGGTAGGTGCTTGAAATAAGTAGGCCTAATAACCCGGGGATTTTTCTTTGAAAGCGCCATCATTAGACGCCCAGTTGAACGAAGCTGCTGAACCATTAGATTCACACGCAAACTGTTTGGATGTTTAGATGATTGTTACTGAATCACGCTTAAACGGCTCAACCGATTTGGATGAAACTTTGCAAGAAGATAGTTTATAGCCTGGATTAAATTATAGGATAGTTTTTATCCCGGGTCCACGCAGACGAAGGAAGCTAGTCAGTATATAAATTCAGCTAATATTTGTCAGGTTCGGGCAGTGAAGACAGAGGCAGCATAGTTTCGTTCAACCAGAACAAGGAGCTGGAAGCGGAGCCCTTGTCCACGACACCTTCGCCATTCCTGCTGAGGGACGTGTACCTCGACTGCCTCAAGTCTACCATCGATAAGGTCAGTAGAGGCTTGAGAACTTCTTTCTATACAGGGGGGGGGGGGTTTACTTCTTTCTATTTCATTTCGTAAACAGAATTTATGGTTTCTATCGCAGTATTTTAAGGCAAATTCATTGCATTAACTCTAGAAGCAAACACTATTGATAGTAATTTTAAATAGCACAAACTTCGCAAAAAATTAACGTTTTCTGAGTAACAGAAATACGATGAAACGAAAATTCGGCGAAACCATGCTTTCGGTGAAACGTTTGTCGGTGAAATAAGGGGACACCGTTTATCCTACTATTCTTTCTTCTGTTATTCATAGAGAGCGAGAGAAGCAGAACGAAGAAAGTTCCCGCAGATGGACAAGATCGGGTCCGACATATCGTCCTCGGAGGACGAGCTGCTCACCGGCGAGGAGCCGCGCCGCTCGCCCGCCGCGCCGCCCAACCAGGACAACCTGGACGACGACCAGGTGAGACCTTATACTTTACACATAAGGTAGCTTTTTGATTGTATTGTAATGTACTGTAGCGACCATAGAAACTGGACGATATCCAGGTGACCTTACCGTTAACGACTTAAGGTAGCTTTTTGATGGTATTCAGAATCAGAATCAGAATCAGAATATATTTATTTGTAATGTACTGTAGCGACCATACATACTGGACGACGATCAGATGAGACCTTATCGTTAACGACTTAAGGTAGCTTTTTGATTGTATTGTAATGTACTGTAGCGACCATAGAAACTAGACGACGACCAGGTGAGACCTTACCGTTAACGACTTAAGGTAGCTTTTTGATGGTATTGTAATGTACTGTAGCGACCATACATACTGGACGACGATCAGATGAGACCTTATCGTTAACGACTTAAGGTAGCTTTTTGATTGTATTGTAATGTACTGTAGCGACCATAGAAACTAGACGACGACCAGGTGAGACCTTACCGTTAACGACTTAAGGTAGCTTTTTGATTGTATTGTAATGTGCTGTAGCGACCATAGAAACTAGACGACGACCATGTGAGACCTTACCGTTAACGACTTAAGGTAGCTTTTTGATTGTATTGTAATGTACTGTAGCGACCATAGAAACTAGACGACGACCAGGTGAGACCTTATCGTTAATGACTTTAGGTACCTTTTTGACTGTATTGTAGTGTATATGGTACTGACCAAAGATCCGTGATGAGTCAAATTTAAGATGATTTCACATGGTGGATTTTAAAAGCTGCCGTCTAAGAGACCTTTGGCCTCAGTGCTGCCATCTTGTGGTATAACGCCTACTGAGAGGGTTTCTCGAGAAACCATTATTAGATTAGATCATTTATAGGCGAGTCCCTTGTTTTAATAATAAGTATCTGATCGATATTGATCCTTTTCATCAATCATTGTTAAGTATCAAATTGTTAGTAAAATGTAAGTTATTTTCTTAGTCCTTCCAGGAGTATTATAATTACGTAATGTAAATGTTACTCTTCAGATCTCCTTGTAGGTATTCTAACCGAAAAATTTCTACATTCATAAGTCATGTCAGTTGCAAGATTAAGATTCCTTTTTTGTTAACACAATTATCATAATATTAATGAACCTCCAGGTCTTTAGCATTATGTCTGTTGGTACTCTATGTGTACCCCTTATATATTTGTTTAAGCGACTGTTTGTGTTTCTAAATAAATAAATAAAATAAAAAATATAATGATCTTATAGTCAACTAGCTGCCCGGCTCGGCTTCGCACGGATTATCCGTTTTCCCGTAGGAATGAAGCATTTTCCCGCGGTAAAAAGTAGCCTATGTTTATCAGGGGTAATGTCGGCTTCTAATGGTAAAATAATTTTTCAAATCGATCCAGTAGTTTCGGAGCCAATTCAATACAAACACACATACGTTGCATTTTTGCGATGCGATTATCGCGCCTGGCCTTAATGTCAACTGAATATTATATTTCGTCGAGCAGTTCACTATTGTCCCTAATAGCCTTGCGATTTTAGCCCTTATTACACAACGTATTTGTTCCAGATGTCCCTGTCGTCGCTGTCGTCGACAGAGGCGAAGATCGAGGAGCAAGTGCCGGCCGAGGCGTACTTCTACCCGGCGCCCGCGCAGCCGCACTACTACCAGCCCGTGTGGCCGCCCACAGGTATGTGCGGCACACTGTGCAGTGCTCAGATCATTACAACCCGGTTACAATATCTGTGGAGCTGGCGTCGATGACGTCACGTCGGCGCTCTGGTACGGTGCGGGGCGAGCGCGGGAAAACTAGAAGGGGGGGGGCTTCACATTCCAGCGAGCTCCACAGATATTGTAACCGAGTTGTATGTTACATCATCCTGCTAGTGTTTGTTCCCGGTTGTGCCCTAAAGGAGCCCGGGGTCCGCTTTGCTACCTAATCCTGAGATTTGGCATAGGCACCAGTGGCGCGTGAAACTTTTCGATGGGCAACCCTGAACAAAGATGTTATGGATAGAGTTTAGAGTATATAACTATCGAATCGATGGAGAATCGACTTCTATGGGCGCTCGATCCGGCTTATTTTATACAAATTATTTTACAGGAATACGTAATGGGGCTTCTTAACGGGCAACATTTTTACGGAAATGTGTGGCCGGCAAGTATGTGCACCTTGCTTTAGCGTACAAAGTCAGCGTAAGACAGCAACAGTTGCCGGCCAGAAATTTAAGGAAAAAGCGCCCCATTAGATGCTCTATAATGTGTGTTTCAGCGTACCCTCCCCCGGGCTACGCGGGCGAGCTGGCGCTGGGCTACGGCGCGGCCTTCGCGGGCGCGCCGCTGCTCGCACAGCCCTACACGCCCTACGTGGACCAGCCCAAGCAGGTACGCCAGCACCTAAGTCAACGAAATATCACCAAGGGCGGGTTGCACCAACTTACCATTACAGACCAATCAATGTCAAATATGGCGGCCGCTGTCCATACAAACTTGTCAAACTTTCCATACATTCAGATTTTGACGAACACCGCTTACGATTACAGACGGTTTAGTGCATCCCTCCCTTCGTAGTAGGCCACTATATCCAGCGCTGCGGGTGCAAGAGATGCGTGCCACAACGATTATTTAATTATTACTTCTTATAAAGATTATTACTTCTGGCGCTCCATATGAATTACTTCCGGCGCTCCATATGAATTACTTCCGGCGCTCCATATGAATTACTTCTGGCGCTCCATATGAATTACTTCCGGCGCTCCATATGAATTACTTCTGGCGCTCCATATGAATTACTTCCGGCGCTCCATATGAATTACTTCTGGCGCTCCATATGAATTACTTCCGGCGCTCCATATGAATTACTTCTGGCGCTCCATATGAATTACTTCCGGCGCTCCATATGAATTACTTCTGGCGCTCCATATGAATTACTTCCGGCGCTCCATATGAATTACTTCCGGCGCTCCATATGAATTACTTCCGGCGCTCCATATGAATTACTTCCGGCGCTCCATATGAATTACTTCTGGCGCTCCATATGAATTACTTCCGGCGCTCCATATGAATTACTTCTGGCGCTCCATATGAATTACTTCCGGCGCTCCATATGAATTACTTCTGGCGCTCCATATGAATTACTTCCGGCGCTCCATATGAATTACTTCTGGCGCTCCATATGAATTACTTCCGGCGCTCCATATGCCATTATTCCCAGTTCTTGCCAATTATTCTTATAAACACCAGCACCTCAAACCCAAACAAAATGTCATTCTGATCTGAGTCACGCCGTTTCTCATTATTCGCGCACACTTCTGTTGGATATGCTATGTACACTCAGCAGCAAAAGTAGCTACGCGGTCTGTTCAAAATCCATCTGCTCAAAATGACCTACGCACGACCCTAATGTCAAGGGTATAAGAACTGTGTAGATCATTTTGAGCGTGTTATTTTGCGTACCTACTTCTGTTGCTGACTGTTCCTTCAATTTGTATAACTGAACAATATGTACCTTTTTAGTTGCTGAATTTTAAAGCTAGCCTATCCTCATGAAGTAAAACAAAATCTTTGTATTAATAAAATGGCATTATTCAGACTAAAGCACACTGTTTCACGACATCTTTAAATATGCCCCGACAGTGGTCACATTTCTCAATGATATGTGTATTTTTTTTTTCAATAAAAAATAACCTTTTTTTTGTCAATGTAGTTTAAGGGTCTCCTTTAAAACTACGTATCTGTTCTTATAGCAGGAGCTAGACAACCCGTACTTCCCCACAATCAACACGGTCATCGAGCGAGTCACATCAGAGCTGAAGGCGATTCTGAAGAAAGACTTCAACAAGAAGATGATCGAGAGCACCGCCTTCAAGAGCTTCGAGCTGTGGTGGGACGAGCAGAGTCGGAAGACCAGGCAGGCGCCGAAGAAGGAGGACGCCACGCAGCCGCTGCAGGTACGAACGAATCTGGACTTTATTACGAGTTGGTTAAGTTGGTGTTTCTGTAACACCACGCGCGAAGAGTTCTGGTGGGAGCTGAAGGACTAAAACTAGTAGATGATCGAGAGCACCGCCTCAGAGCTACGAGCAGATCCGCAAGACCGGATGGGTACCTAAGAAGGACTATTCTACGCAGTGACTTGAGATGAAAATAACGTGCGTACTCAGTAGTTTCCCCGTGGCTGTACATCTATGGCCATCGCCGAAGATGTGGCTACGTTTCTCCTTGGTTTTGCTATTTGTAGACCCGATGCATACGTTAACTTTTGCAGCGATATTTGTATTTGGAAACGTGTGTTCATAATCACAGTGGTGCACAACCGTGCCTGGTGAAGGCTGACAAAGGACATGTTACAGGATATCTCAAACAAGAAGGAGGAGGCGGTGGACTCGATAAAGTGCATAATGGAGTCCCGAGACATCGCGCTGGAGCTGGGCGGGTACACGGCGGGCATCGGGCTGGGGCTGCGCGCCGCCATCCCCAAGATGCCCAGCTTCCGCCGCAAGCGCAAGATACCCTCGCCCGTGCTCATGGACGAAGACTCTTCCAAGCGGCTGAGCGACCAGGTCAGTATCTCCGGTCGTTTAACTCCGTATTCAAAATACCGCCCTCGCTTTCCCCCTTTAAGATAGTATCTACTATTATGTACGACCGCTTTAGCCTAGTTGGTAGTGACCCTGCTTCCAAACCAAGCGGTCATGGGTTCGAATCCTGGTAAGGGCATTTATTTGTGTGATGGGCATGAATATTTGTTCCTGAGTCATGGATGTTTTCTATGTATCTAAATTGTAAGTATTTATTTATCTATATGAGTATTTTTATCATCGTCTAGTACCCATAGTACAAGCTTGCTTAGTTTAGGACTAGGTTTATTTGTATACGTCACACCTGGCCATAATGTGAGTTTTACCGCACGCAGCGCGTACGGTAAAACTCGCATTATGGCCAGGTGAAGACGTAAAATTGTGTACCCACCACGGGCAGTGAAAAAGAAAGCCCTCTATCGCATATTTACAACCCTCGCCTGCGGCTCGGGTCTCAAATACCTGCGATTTCGGGCTTTCTTTCTTTTACAGCCCTTGGTAAGTAATGTACTATTTCATCACACTTGCTCGAAAAGGGCTTCATAATCCGCAGACATACAGAGCTGTAATAGCCTGTGTTAATGGTGTTTTTTCTTAAATTGTATCCGTCACTCATGCGGCAGTTACAAAGCAAAGAGGTTTTATATCAAATACGATGTCTGAAAACGTATTTATAAATAAATTTAAACTTAAAAAACTACTTAAACATGTTTAACTGAATTATTTACAGATTTAATATGTAGTTATTTAGTGTCTATGTAAAATGTTTTTAAGTGTTTTCAAATCGTGGCTGTATACCGAAGGGTCTTTGCCATACGCGCCTCCTCACGTCAAATTCAACAAAATGGATGACTGACATGTTGCAGTTTTTATTACGATTTTTATTCATTTCATCTAAAATGTATTTGTTTCCTCGCAAATGTGATGAAAAACATTGTGTATAACACGGGCGTAAAAATATTGCAAACTCGAGTCATGAAAAGCCCTCGGCCTTAGGCGTCGGGCTTCTGATAGACTCTTGTTCGCAATATTCCACTTACGCCCCTCGTTAAACAATGTACTATTATTTATTTATTTAAGGATAACCAACAGCTACAATAGTTATTTACGATACAAGTGCCGAAAATAGGAAATTCGCAACGAGTGGTGATAAATTAAATCACGACCGAAGGGAGTGTTTTAAATCGACACGAGTTGCGAATTACCTATTCGCACGTGTATCGTACAACGTTTTACTGTACATATGGCTCTTTAAAGTTTCGACATATGCACGGAAAGTGCTCTTTTCCGCACTAGTGCGGGAAAGTAGCACCATTTGTACTGTAAAACTTATTACTAACATGAATATTAATCAAAAATAGTACATTGTTTAACGAGGGGCGGAAGTGGAATATAGTTTTTTGCAATATTCTTACGCCCGTGTTATACACAATATTTTTCATCACATTTGCGAGGAAACAAATACATTTTAGATGAAATTAATACAAATTGTAATAAAAACTTCAACATGTCAGTCGTCCATTTTGTTGAATTTTACGTGAGGCGCGTATGGCAAAGACCCTTCGGTATACAGCCACGATTTGAAAACACTTAAAAACATTTTACATAGACACTAAATAACTACATATTAAATCTGTAAATAATTCAGTTAAACATGTTTAAGTAGTTTTTTAAGTTTAAATTTATTTATAAATACGTTTTCAGAGATCGTATTTGATATAAAAACCTCTTTGCTCTGTAACTGCCGCATGAGTGACAGATACAATTTAAGAAAAAAACCATTACGCCCGTGGGCGTAACACAGGCTATTACAGCTCTGTATGTCTGCGCATTATGAAGCCCTTTTCGAGCAATTGTGATGAAAAACAATTACCAGATCTCACAGATAGAGCTAGCTTTTTTTTTTTTTTGTTACTTATGTTAATTGTTTAGGTTTATTTATTTTATTTTATTGTTCTTAGTTAATACCAGTTGTTGGCGTTTGTGCCGCCACTTATAATAGTTTTAAGTTAGGTCCCCACCGAAAATCAGCGCCTCTGCTTGCCGTGTCTTGGGGGGGCTTTATGCTGAGTGGGGCTCCTGTTTAACTTCCTCGTATTTAAGCTTTTTCTTTTGCTTGTTCTTTTTTTTTTAATTGTGTAAGTTGTGACGTTAAATAAATGTATTTTCTTTCTTTCTTTCTAGAATATGATTTGCGTAAGATTGTCCCCTAATATTTATTGATTTATTGATGTATGTCCCCCAGGAGGAGATGGTTGTGAACTCGGACGAGGAGAAGGAGTTGCCGACGAGCCCGCGCGCGCGCACGCACGGCTCCTACCTGTCGCGCAGCCGGCGGCGGCAGTCCAGCAGCTCCGAGCGGACCGAGCGGTATGTATGTCCCCCAGGAGGAGATGGTTGTGAACTCGGACGAGGAGAAGGAGTTGCCGAGCGGTATGCTGAACCACGAGTTTCTGCTGGCTTCTGGCCACAGGGTTGGGTTTCGGAGATTCTTTTTTTTTTCTTTTTATTTTATTCTGACATTAGTGACAATAGTGACTATACATCTCTGTATCTAATTATTTTTCTTTTTAATTTTATTCTGACATTAGAGACTCTATACGTCTCTGGTCCTAAATAATTTTCTTTTTAATTTTATTGTGACATTAGAGATTATACATCTCTGTACCTAATTATTTTTCTTTTTAATTTTATTCTGACATTAGAGACTATATATCTCTGTACCTAATTATAACATTAGAGACTATATATCTCTGTACCTAATTATAACATTAGAGACTATACGTCTCTGTACCTAATAAATTTTCTTTTTAATTTTGTTCTGACATTAGGGACTATACATCTTTGTACCTAATTATTTTTCTTTTTAATTTTATTCTAACATTAGAGACTATACATCTCTGTACCTATTATATTTCTTTTTAATTTTATTCTGACATTAGAGACTACACATCTCTGTACCTAATTATTTTTCTTTTTAATTTTATTCTGACATTAGGGACTATACATCTTTGTACCTAATTATTTTTCTTTTTAATTTTATTCTAACATTAGAGACGATACATTAATGTACCTAATTATTTTACCTTTTAATTTTATTCTTACATTAGAGACTTATACATCTCTGTACCTAATTATTTATCTTTTTAATTTTATTCTGACATTAGAGACTCTATACATCTCTGTACCGAATTATTTTTCTTTTTAATTTGATTCTGACATTAGAGACACTCTGACATCTCTGTATTTAATTATTTTTCTTTTTAATTTTATTCTGATACTAGAGACTATATACATCTCTGTATTAGTTATATTTATTTGTATTAATTTGACATTGGAGACTATACATCTCCCGGTGCGTATGTGCTCAGGTTTGTAAGGCTTCTTGTTGACTTGTGAAAGAGCCCATGTAGCCTACTTACAGAATAAACATTTGATTTGATTACGGGGCAACCTACCAAGTGTTAACCACCCAAGCGACTACAAGAAAAACATATTTCTAAAGTTGGGTTGCCAGATACGAAGAATTTAGCACATTGAACTTTCACACAATGATCTTTACGAGGTTTTTATTGCGTGCACATTTCGGGTTTATGATAATATACATATAGAACATTTTGCGTGCGTCTAAGGGTAGGTTGCACCAAACTGTCTCTCATCGTAAGCGGTGTTCGTTAAAATCGAAATATATGGAATGTTTGTCAAGTTTCTATGGAGTGACAGCTGCCGGCGCCATATTTAACGCTGATCGGTCTGTGATCGTAAGTTGCTGCAACACGCCCTAATAGGCCATTATGCGGCGAGATGGTCCGCACTTAGTACAATAGTACCACAAATATAGTACCACACAACCAAACACCACACCACCACAAATGTAGTGCGATATTGTGTGCTAAGTGTGTCAACATTTTTCTTTTTTCTATGCCATTTATATCTGTGAGTTCCTTTAATTGGCTTTGTATTACTATGTAAGACTTATATTATGTTTTTGCAGCTGTTGGTACTCCTTAAGCATAAATAAATAAATAAATATAAGTTACAACGATGTACCTGCGCTGTAAGCATTTTTTGAAAACATTTTAATAAGGCAGCGCGTTTGCGCGGGTAAAATCTGCGCCCATTGGCCGAAATGGTCCGCGCGACGCCGGCAGCTTCGACGCCCGCCATTTTGTCTAGCGCCATGAGCAGGAAAGCATTGTCATTGCATATTGTACCTTACGTATAGTGCAACAAGGTCTTTATTGAAATGGTCATACGTTCGATTTCATTCGGTACTTGTCAGCACTCGTCGGCGTGGAGGAAGATTGCCGATGTAACTTATATGTGTGGTACTACTGTAATTGGGTGTTTAGTCAAGTTTGATGTAACTTAATGTGAGTAACATGTATCGCAGGTCGTCGTCGTCGTCGTCGTCGCGGTCGTCGACGTCGTCGGCGTCGGAGCCGCGGCCGGGCAGCGCGGGGCCCGCGCCGCGGCTCTACTCCGACAGCGACTCCGACTCCGACCTCGACGAGGCCGAGGTCAATGTGAGTATATAAAAAAAAAACTCTTTCAGATATATATTCTTCAGTGATTGTGAGCGGTTCACTTAATAAATACTTTCTTGCCCGGTTTTATTTAGAAGGCCAAGTAATCCCGTATTTTCTTTTGACGACGACGTAATGTTTAACTTTACAGGTCTTTATAGAACCGAGGGTCTGACTACCAAATATCCGTTAGTATGTGAATATAGGCCTGAGTTAACTTGTGAGGTAATGCCGCTGAATATTATGACTCACAGGACCCATTGTATCCGTATAAAAAATATACATAAAAAAAAAAGAGTGATGTCCCCTAATGCTGCCCTAAAAAAGGATAAAATACATGTATACGTAACTTAATAATATTTGTAGTAATTTATTGTACACAATAAAATAAAACCGGCCAAGTGCGAGTCGGACTCGCGCACGGAGGGTCCGTACCATTATCTATAAAAACGGCAAAAAAAAACACGGGTGTTGTATGGGAGCCCCCCTTTAATATTTATTTTATTTTGTTTTTAAGATTTGTTGTTATAGCGGCAACAGAAATACATCATCTGTGAAAATTTCAACTGTCTAGCTATCGCGGTTCTTGAGATACAGCCTGGTGACAGACAGACCAAAGGACGGACAGATAGCGAAGTCTTTCTTAGTAATAGGGTCCCGTTTTTACCCTTTGGGTACGGAAACCTAATAATACTAATAATAATAAACCATTTATTTCAGGCATCTAAGGCCAATAGTTACAAATACCTTAAAGACTAACATACATACAATTATTTTAAAAAAACGAATATTTATTAATAGAAACCGTTCTTCAGTTCAAGGTTGTGTCAAACAAGGAGCGACTACGGAGGGTGTACTCATCGTCCTCCGACAGCGAGGAGGAGAAACAGAGAAGACGAGGTACTCCATCTCCCTTCCTAGTCATACCAGTTCAACAACAAATATCTTACTAAAGTCGCCGTCAATTGACTTTGCTAACTATGTAAACAAAGGACGTGACTTTGTTTTGTCACTATTTCTCATTGAATTTTCACATCACCTCATCAAACACCACTGAAACTATATACTATTGAACCGGCCGTTACCGTAAAATACAAAACCAGAAAGTATATAACTGAATCTTGGATGTTTCATTAAAAGTTTAAAATGGTTTCATAAGTTAGGCTAGTATGACCTGATGAAATTACGTTTTTGTTTCTTTTATTTACAATTGTCTATGATGGGTAGTGTGACTAAAGTTGGTGATAATGTTAAGCCGCTACACACTACCCAACTCACGCTCTGTACCTGCCATCGTGGTTGTGTACACTACGCGGTAATTTTATCAGTGGGTAAAGTGGTTAAAAAAAAACCTACTTTTTCTTTACATTCGATGTTATTACATAAAAGAGTACAGTAAAAGAGTCTTCTCCATCACTAGTAAATTCATCATTCAGAGACAATTTCAATATGGCGGTTTGTTTAGATAATTAGCAAAGTCCATTGACGGCGACTTTACGAGCAACGTATCGAGCGTTTTTAACGCTGTGTATGTGAGCGTTCTATTCCTCACAATAACAAGTTAAAAGAACATTCATGTTACATAAGATTAAAGTACGAAGGCGAACTTATCGCTATAAGGGTTCTCTTACAGCTTAAAGATGGAAATTGACTGGACAAAACAAACTCTTATTTCCTATTTATTGCCGCCCTGATTCTGATAGCAGTACTTTGTAGCGTTGTATATAGCAAAACTGGCTCAATTGTTCGTTGCCGTGTTAATAAGTAATATATTTCGTGCGTTCAGAAAAAACTCCGATACCGCAAGTGGAGGCGTCGGACGAGCGGCTCGGCTCGCCCATCCTGTCGCCCGAGGAAGAGCCGCGCGACTCCGTGCTGGACCGCGTGTACTCCGACTCGGAGGAGGAACGGGAGTACCAGGTACACTCGATTACTTGTACACCACTTCCCGTACTTGGGGCACGGGAGTACCAGGTACACTCGATTACTTGTACACCACTTCCCTTACTTGGGGCACGGGAGTACCAGGTACACTCGATTACTTGTACACCACTTCCCGTACTTGTGGCACGGGAGTACCAGATACACTCGATTACTTGTACACCACTTCCCTTACTAGGGGCACGGGAGTACCAGGTACACTCGATTACTTGTACACCACTTCCCGTACTTGGGGCACGGGAGTACCAGGTACACTCGATTACTTGTACACCACTTCCCGTACTTGGGGCGCGGGAGTACCAGGTACACTCGATTACTTGTACACCACTTCTCTTACTTGGGGCACGGGAGTACCAGGTACACTCGATTACTTGCACACCACTTCCCGTACTTGGGGCACGGGAGTACCAGGTACACTCGATTACTTGTACACCACTTCCCGTACTTGGGGCACGGGAGTACCAGGTACACTCGATTACTTGTACACCACTTCCCGTACTTGGGGCACGGGAGTACCAGGTACACTCGATTACTTGTACACCACTTCCCGTACTTGGGGCACGGGAGTACCAGGTACACTCGATTACTTGTACACCACTTCCCGTACTTGGGGCCCGGGAGTACCAGGTACACTCGATTACTTGTACACCACTTCTCGTACTTGGGGCACGGGAGTACCAGGTACACTCGATTACTTGTACACCACTTCCCGTACTTGGGGCACGGGAGTACCAGGTACACTCGATTACTTGTACACCACTTCCCGTACTTGGGGCACGGGAGTACCAGGTACACTCGATTACTTGTACACCACTTCCCGTACTTGGGGCACGGGAGTACCAGGTACACTCGATTACTTGTACACCACTTCCCGTACTTGGGGCACGGGAGTACCAGGTACACTCGATTACTTGTACACCACTTCTCGTACTTGGGGCACGGGAGTACCAGGTACACTCGATTACTTGTACACCACTTCCCGTACTTGGGGCACGGTAGTACCAGGTACACTCGATTACTTCTACAACACTTCCCGTACTTGGGGCACGGTATTACCAGGTACACTCGATTACTTTTACACCACTTCCCGTACTTGGGGCACGGTAGTCTCACGTACACTCGATAACTTTTACACCACTTCCCGTACTTGGGGCACGGGAGTACCAGGTACACTCGATTACTTGTACAACACTTCCCGTACTTGGGGCACGGTAGTACCAGGTACACTCGATTACTTGTACACCACTTCCCTTACTTGGGGCACGGGAGTACCAGGTACACTCGATTACTTGTACACCACTTCCCGTACTTGTGGCACGGGAGTACCAGGTACACTCGATTACTTGTACACCACTTCCCGTACTTGGGGCACGGGAGTACCAGGTACACTCGATTACTTTTACACCACTTCCCGTACTTGGGGCACGGTAGTCTCACGTACACTCGATAACTTTTACACCACTTCCCGTACTTGGGGCACGGGAGTACCAGGTACACTCGATTACTTGTACAACACTTCCCGTACTTGGGGCACGGTAGTACCAGGTACACTCGATTACTTGTACACCACTTCCCTTACTTGGGGCACGGGAGTACCAGGTACACTCGATTACTTGTACACCACTTCCCGTACTTGTGGCACGGGAGTACCAGGTACACTCGATTACTTGTACACCACTTCCCGTACTTGGGGCACGGTAGTCTCACGTACACTCGATAACTTTTACACCACTTCCCGTACTTGGGGCACGGGAGTACCAGGTACACTCGATTACTTGTACAACACTTCCCGTACTTGGGGCACGGTAGTACCACGTACACTCGATAACTTTTACACCACTTCCCGTACTTGGGGCACGGGAGTACCAAGTACATTCGATTACTTGTACACTACACCCTTTTCAGCGAAATGACGTTTGACGTTGGTAATCTCCGTAAGTAGGTCTAAGGGGCATTGAGGATGGGTCAGTTGGTGTGGTTACTACACAAAGTGGCCCGTTTTCATTGTATTTAATGAACCTCCAGGTCTGTTTGTATCACCTCTCAGTTTTTGTACACTGTTTACAACACATGTAACAAGTTTATTATGACTTTTGTGTTCAAAATAAATAAAAAAATGTTGTCGGGGTTATAGCTGCACCGCAATATCGTTGTCGGCAACCGTCGGTTTACTCGACTGCGCGACGCAAACAAGGGCAATGTGTTTATCAGTCTATGTATGTATGTATTAGTGTTGGTGGTCCTCTAGAGATCAAAAGCGTGGGTCGATTTTAATGAATCATACGTCAATCGTTTTGTTTTAATCTTGCGGGTGTAACTGAAGTCAAGACAGTATTCAAAATGGCGGCCACCAGACGCCATATCGTAAAAAAGAAACAAAATCGTCGAACTATGTCATGTGGGGTATCGTTGAATAGGTCTTTCTTCTTCAATCATTATTAGTTTAAATAACCGTTTAGAATTTATAACGATTTAAAGTTGGCTTTGTTTTCGCTTAAGTGACCAAAACCTTACTTACTGTCTAAAAGGCTTTATGGATTTTAGCACTTATGGTGTCATTGGATTCCTTATAATCGTGGGAGTAACAGAGATTAAAATATTTGAAAAAAAAAAAAAAAACGTGGGTCTTAATAAAATCTTTTGATTGGTTCCCTAATGGTCGTCAAGTGGGAGTGGGGACCGCGTACGAAAAGTAACGTCCACACAAAGAAAACGTAGTTGTCAAATATATCTTGTGGTGTTCCCAGGAGCGGCGACGACGGAACACGGAGTACATGGAGCAGATCGAGCGCGAGTTCCTCGAGGAGCAGCGCAAGACCCTGGAGGACTCGCGTCCGCCCGACAAACATCCCACCACAGACCAGTATGGACATTATCATTTATACCCACACACTCATTTTAGACCATGAACCTATAATACTCTGGACAAGCTATGGTAATAATAATACCACGTGCGAGCGAGCTGGTAGCATACAAATCTCGATAAGTGTGACAGAAAGGGAAATATGATTCATTGTCCTTGTCATAGTTCCACTTTTTGTTATTTGCCACAACTGATTTAGTATGAAGTTGTGGCACATAAACCATTACCCGTCCAAATTGAGTAGGTTGTTTATGGCAAGCTATCAGCCATTTTAACCCGTCAAGCGTCCTGTAGACTAACGTTAGTCTACAGCAATTTTGTACTTTTCTACCTACTGTTTATACTTATAGAGTTCAATTTAGAATGGCATTTGGACGTTTGGCGTGCGTTCGACGGGTTAAGACCAGTTCTTAATTTAGCTGCATAGGAGCCTTTCCGTCCCTCACTGTGGCATTACTTACAGCCTGTCCTGAGTATTCTAGGTCCATGTTTTAGACCAAATTTTACGGCCCATAACTTGGTCTATTGACTATTGAACAATTTTATCGTTGATTGATTCAACAACATTTTATGGAACGTTAGAAACGCTCTTTTAGTATGAAGTTTGTAGGGAACTACAGACTGGACATGTTTTGCCTTTGCATTTTAATATGGTTTTCGATCATAGCGCACCGAATCTTTGAATTTAACTTACTTCAATTCAAAGATCTTAATGTATTCAATCTTGCAAATGTAAATGTAATAAGTTTCTGTCCAACATTTACTGTACTTTTCTGTATACCGTCATCAACTACTCATTGAGACGATTCTAACGAGCCCAAACTCAACGGGGTTACGTCGGTTGAGTACTGAATTCCCATGGCCTGTCTCCATCAACAGATCAACTCGATGGTACCATAATATTGAATTGCCATCCAAACTATACCTTTACCCAAAATTTCAGCTAAATCGGATAACGGCAAGTGACTGAAAAATCGATTGCAAATTTTGATTGACTACTTACTTAAAAACAGTGCCAGTTAAATAAAACCGTGTAAACAATACTCCTTAGTGTATCACAACACAATACATTTAGCAATCGTTAGTTATTTTAGACATACATGGTGTAATAAACTCTTTTTGTACATTCAACAGCAAACCCGAAATCAAATCCGAAGACTCCCGAAGCAGTCCAATCAAGAACCATCGGAAGTCCCCCGAGAAGCAGGAGGTGGAAGACGGAGAGCTCACGTCGGAGGAGGAGAACCTGCAGGCGCGGCGCAGGAGGGGGAGGGGGGCACGGAACAAGGGGGGAGGGGGAGGAGAGGGAGCGGGAGCGGGAGAGGCTCTCCGTCAGCGAGAGCAACACCGAGTCCGCGGTCAGCGTCAACGGGATCAAAGAGGTATATTTTTATTGTACCAAGTTACCTTTTACGCGAAGCTTACGAGAAAGTTCAGGGGATTTTATTCTCAGGTTATATACAGGGAGGAACATTTCCTTGGACTAAGCTGAAAGGACAGTGTTATATAAGTGACGTACAAACGATCTATTATAAATGTTAAGCTGGATTTAAAAGAAAAAAAAAAACATAAAAATCGAAATATTTTATCTTAGTGACAACCCTAATACTATACATAGTTATTATTTTCATTTGAAATTGACACATGTCACAAGTCACAAGAATCTTGCTGACTTCATTGAATCTGCTGGATAGGGTTGAAACATACAGTTTTTTTCACCAAAGTTTAACAAGTTGTATCTCGGTAACCGTTAGAAATATTAATATGGTTACTAGGTGAGAAGTAAAGCACTAAACCTGATCTATATCCCATTTGCTTAAAAGTCCATCGATCTGTTCCACCCAGTATATAAGATAAGATAAGATAAGATAATTCTTTATTAACGCAACAATAACGGTTACACAAAACATATCAATGCAGCAACAAGCGACGGACGCTAAAAGGAACTCCGCATATTGCCACGACAAGTCGTGGCACTGATTTTCAGTGGGGCCCTAGCTAAAAAACTACTATAATATAATTAAAACTAAAACTATCTCATTACGTGATCTTCTTGTCAAGATATTTTTTAAAATACGCGGACGGAGGTATGCGGCTAGCTAGTCCACTGATAAATGTGTAATGTTGCAGGCGCTGTCGTCATCGTCCTCGCCTGTGTCGCAGGCCTCGCAGGCCTCGCAGGCCTCGCAGATCGCGCTGGACCACTCGTACTGCCGGCCGCCGCCCGACCTTGAACACACCAACAACCATCTGCAGCATGACCACGGTACTGTAGTGCTTTTATATTCTTACCCCCTTATTCATAAAACTTAAAATGCCTCCGCTAAATAAAATGGGGATTGTCCCTTTCTTACGAACACAAATGTCAAAGTGACAGATAAGGACAAACGAATTGTAACACCATTTTATTTAAAATAGGCTGTTAATCTTTTAAACGTCGGCTCGCCCGATTGTCGCAAACTCGTATTTTCACTTTGTCATCATAAATTAAGGTGTAATTTATAGGTGGGCTAATTGCCTCGTCAATTGTCGTTTTTAGGGTTCCGTAGTCGACTAGGAACCCTTATAGTTTCGCTTTGTCTGTCCGTCCGTCCGCGGATAATCTCAGTAACCGTTTGCACTAGAAAGCTGAAATTTGGTACTAATATGTATCAATCAATCACGCCGACAGTGGTAAAATAAAAAGTGATTCATTTTATTTTATTAGGGTACCTCCCCCCTATACGTAACGTGGGGTGTTTTTTTTTTTTTTTTCATTTCAACCCTAACGTGTGATATATTATTGGATAGGTATTTAAAAATGAATAGGGGTTTGCTAAAATCATTTTTTGATAATGTTAATATTTTCGAAGATAATCGCTTCAGAAGTTAAAAAAAATGTGTCCCCCCCCCCCCCCCCCCCCTCTAACTTTTGAACCATAAGTTTTAAAAATATGAAAAAAATCTCAAAAGTAGAACTTTATAAAAACTTTCTAGGAAAATTATTTTGAACTTGATAGGTTGAATAGTTTTTGAAAAAAAATACAAAAACTACGGAACCCTACACTGAGTGTGGCCCGACACGCTCTTGGCCGGTTTTTTGACTATAAATGTACAGCCAGGATAGCACAACTGGCTGCCAAGTCGTGTCAGTTTATTCTGTAATTTAATAAAGGCGATCCGAATTTGAACCCGCATATGTGAGAGCGAGTGTGATATCATTGATTTAATAAGCCGATAGCTTTTTAGTGTAAAGGTTGAGCTCCTCAGAAAGCAGAAGACAATAATGGCAGCAGTTCAAACGGCCTTATAACAATAGATCTATACTTTACATAGGTACATCAATGGTTCCTCCTTGAAAAGCTAATTAAATGAACTGATTATTTTGTTTGCAGGTTACACGTGGATGCCGGAACCGGAAGTGTCCTCGCCGCCGCCGCTCGAAGCCCCCAAGCCGAAGAAGGAGACCAAGAGGCCGTACAAGAGAAAACACGAGACCAAGAAGCTAGCAGAAATACAAAACAAGTTAGTAACTCATAATACGCTGTTTTTACAATAAAGCTTTTCGGTCTAGTCAATAATAGTTAAACGAATCTCTTCTATCATTAAGATTTGTTGCCAGATTGTGGTGTATATTTAAACAAAAAATTCGTAGACTTCATTTTTTTTTTAAGATACAAACGTGTTTGTGTTTTATCAAGCTTACTTTGGGGTAGATTATACCTGAGGCTGTAGTATAAGTTTTACCGAAACAAAACTTTACGATCGCGTTTGCGTTTTACCTTCAATTTGTATGGGATTTGACAGCTACCACCGATTCGATTTTGATCCACCGATCCAGTTATTTTACATTCGGGATACTTGGAGAGATTCACCTATATAACCTTTTTAGCGGCAAAACCGTCAACGTGCGCATCAGCGAACATCCCCGACGCGCTACAGAAACGAGGCAGCCCCAACAGTATCCTGAAACCATTGTTGTACTGTACTCTTAGAGGGTTTTATGTCAATGTTGGATCTTTCGAAGTGTCCCAGGTCTCGTAAATTAACCAAGGGATAATGTAAAAATGTTATGTAAAGTGTGTATTCCCTTAGGCTTCACGATGTGGAAGAGGCTGAGCCGGGCGCGGCGTCCCTCGCGACGTTCAAGCCGCGCGACATCATGGCCGAGATGCAGGTCATGTACGAGTTCCTCACGCGCGGCATCGACCGCGAGGACGTGCAGTACCTCAAGCGGGCGTACGAGGTACATACATACGTACATACACTCACAGTTACTTAGTTATACTGGGCGTTTCCGCAAGTCGATCCAATGTGCCTATTTTGCGTGAATCGGTGGGGTAGCGCTACTCTAACCATCGCTGAACGGGATTTTCGTCACTAGGCATATCTTTTTGCCTTCTTTCCTTTCTTTTTTTTCTTTGAGTAATAATTCTTTCTTTGAATAATTTTCTAATAAATTGTATTTACTAACCTAGTTCGTAAGCCAACATGTACTTACTAACCAACTATGGATGATGTCCGAAATAAACAATTTCAATTTCAATAATAATTTTCGAGTCTACACCCGTATGATTTTTGGATGTTGAAGTCTGATATATTCGCACCATCCTACAAACTGAGTGCCATTAATTCTTTCCCTACGTGCCATCGTTGAAAGAAATAAACTAATCACTTGTGTGAACCTTATTGCAACTAGATAAAGTCTACTAATTGTCATTTTAGAGTGTCACTTATTTATTTAATCGTATGGCATACATTATTTTGGCCTTTAAAGTTTGTCACTCTTTAGTACCACCCAGGGGACACGTGCAGGGTTGTGGTAGGTAGCTCCTGCGGACGCGAGAGACAGTTGTCCCCCCTTTGTCAAGTGAGTGGGCAACTCGACTGTTAGAAGTTCTTAAGTCGCCCGAAGGCCTCTAACTCGACTTAACGACTACTGTCATAGACAGCAACCGGGATCAACTGCTTAACGTGCCTTCCAAAGCACGGAAGCGCTCATTTACATTAACCACTCAAACATCAGGCGGTCACCCATCCAAAGACTGGGATGTATATAATATACATTGCACGTAGAACGTGGCGACCATGTTTTGGAATGCGCAGCAAGGGTTGACCCCCACAAAGTGGTCTTTACCACCCCTGGCCTGCGCCACCCGCATCCAGCGGACGCGGATGCAGATGGCGCAGGACCGGTCATTGTGGCACTCTTTGGGGGAGGCGTATATGTCCAGGACTTGTTTCGTCTGCTGATGATGATGATGCCATAATATAATTGGTACAAGTAACCACCTGTGTCCTGTGCCAGTCGCTGCTGGCGGAGGACGCGCAGGGCTACTGGCTGAACGACACGCACTGGGTGGACCACCCGCCCACGGACGTGTGCTACAGCCCGCCCAAGAAGAAGTCCAAGCGGCACACCAACATCTACGAGGATCTGCAGGTACGGTTCTGAACCTTATATCCATAAAATAAAAAATAAATAAATAAAATAAAATATCTTTATTTTCAGACAACTTGGTCCATAGGATGTTAGTATACAAATTTAAAAAGGAAAACAAAAAAAAAAAAAAAAACTTAATTATCTATGTTAGTATTAAAACGAGAACTAATGTAGGTATACCTAATCTAAAAGCACTGGGTGCTGGTTCACCGAGGTCCACGCGCACTCGGGGCGTGCAGCTCGCTGAACCTGCCGAGTACAGCGCTGTCATGGCGGCCTGCTACTACCTGCAGGAGACTGTTGGGGCTTCCCCTCACTCGGTGTATGAGCGAACTTACTTTTTTCCGCATTAGCGCAAAAAAGTCGTCCGTGTGTGCGTCAGCGAACATGCCAGAGGCACTGCAATGCCGAGGAAGCCCCACCATTGCCCGGAACAGGTTGTTGTATAGAATGCGCAGGGCATTGTAGGCCTTTTGGGTGTAACTAGTCCATAGACTGCTGGTGTAAAATGTTTGGCAAAATGCCTTAAAAAGTGTGACCTTGACATCAAGTGTACAACCAGCAAATCTACGAACCAGCATGTTCCCTCTTACAGACAATGCCCTGCTTTCCCTTTCTATATCAGAGTCATCTTTTAACTCCTCATTTACAATATGCCCAAGGTATTTAAATTGCGAGACTCTCTGCAATGGTGAACCATTGAGGTAAACAGGGGGAACAGGTGATGGTGGTTTGTTTCTGCCTTTAAATACCAGGAGCTCACTCTTTTTGGAGTTGTATCTTAGCCCATGCTTTTCAGCATAGACCTCACAAATGGCTACTAATTTCCGTAAACCTCCGATCGTGGGCCCCAGCAGCACCATGTCATCCGCGTAACTTATATTGTTTAAACAAACACCCTCGACATGACATCCGACATGGGTGCTGCTGAGCTCCACGATCAACTGGTTTACATAAATATTAAAGAGTCTCGGAGAGTTCAAGCCCCCCTGCCTCACTCCGCATTCGAGTCTATACTGTTCAGACATCGCATTGGACCATTTGACATTGTTTGTCTGATGCTGATACCAGTATGACAATAGGCTGACTAGTTCGGCCGGGACACCCGCCCTCTCGAGCTTCTCCCATATGACGTCGTATGACACAAGGTCAAAAGCTTTACTGAGGTCCAGGAAACACGCGTACACTGGGGTTTTGCGGTCCAGGTAGTATTTGACAGTGTGCTTCAAGGCCAGTATCGCGCTTTCAGTGGACAGTCCTGCCCGAAAGCCGAACTGAGCATCATGTAGCCTTGTGTGTACACTGAGGCGTTGGTCAAGCACACTGTCAAACACTTTCGCAATCACCGTAGCGAGTGAGATAGGCCGGTAATTACCCTTGTCCGCTATGTCTCCCGTCCCGTTCTTTACAATTGGCACAACAAGCGTTTTCATCAAGTCATGGGGGAGGTACGAATGACCTAAACATAAATTAAATAACAAAGTGAGTACACGTGGAAGATGTGGGCCAGCATGCTGCAAGTGCTCGATACTGAGCCCGTCGTGCCCGGGTGACTTACCTCTCTTCATGTTTTTAATAGCATCTTTAACTTCCTTACAAGTGAAGATCAGACGTTCACCCGACCACGCGGGCCCCCCATCGCGCACCCGCTGCACCGGCCCAAGCGGAGATGTCACTCTAAAATGGTCTTTAAATGCATTTGCAATTTCATAACAAGCCACAATTTCGTTCGATTATATGTACTACTAGATTCTGCCCGCGACTCCGTCCGCGTAACTCGTTTATATCGTAGCTCCATACAAACGTTCACCCCCCATTTTAGGGAAGTGGGGGGTTGAAAGAGACAAAAAGTAGCCTATGTCACTCTCCATCCCTTCAACTATCTCCACTTAAAAAATCACGTAAATTCGTCGCTCCGTTTTGCCGTGAAAGACGGACAAACAAACAAACAAACACACACTTTCGCATTTATAATGTTAGTATGGATTGCTTTCAATCCTGCTTGCCCAGCACGCTTCCAAAAAAACATCTGTTCCCGTTGGTGGATTTGTACCTCGCACACCGCACCGCTACATACGTCGCATGGCTATGGTTGACAGCACAGCGAGATTTTAAAACCGTCGCAGCCTACCTTATTTGAAATTGTATGTTATAATACTACACAATTGTTGATCTCTATTTACGTTTTTTTAAAGTGAAAACTTCTTTAGTGGCGCTGAGCACTTTTTGGGATGGGGAAAAATTGTTAAATACGCGACAGATTTTTGTGACGTCAGATGTGAAGGAGGTCACAAACTTTTATATTTTGCTGCTAGCCGATTCGACTTCATTCAAAACTGAACGCTATTCGTAAGAGTATAAAGCCGTTTAACACTTTTTGCAATAGCATATTCTGAAATAAATTTGTAATATTGTTCACGCGTCCTTCACCGTTTTGCTATTGAGCAAATTCGAATAGTTCAAATTTGGACGTTATTCCTAAAGATGTAAAGCTTTGAAAAATATTTGGCAATGGCAAAAACAAATTGGTATTTTGTTCGGCGCCGGCCCGTCGCACCCAACGCGCCCGCGGCCCGTCCGCCTAAATAATTGATAATTGTTTATAAATTTGCGTCAAATTCATTTTTAGGGTGACACCGTAAGATGTCACGTGACCTGATCGAAAAACTGTTACAATGTTATCAAGTTTTCACTTCTGCCGGCACTCCCGGAGTGTAACCCGGTCTTTTTATCTCTACGTGCCTTGTGTTTAGGGTTTTTTTTTATTTGCGAAGTGTTAACAAAATATTGTAATGTCTATAGGGTCACTCGTCGGGCTCCGCGCGCACGGAGGGCTACTACAAGATGGACGCGCGGCTGAAGTCCAAGTACAAGTACCACCACGGGCTGGCCGCGCCGCTGCCCGCCGACGACAAGAAGGCCTCCAAGATGCAGACGCAGTCCCGCGAGGCGCGCTCCAACCAGCGCCGGCTGCTCACCGCCTTCGGTAACACAACACTGCTAACCTACATACATAAACTCACGCCACTATTCCCAAAACGGGTAGGCAGAGCATAGGCAATTTGATTTTCAGAGCCACTCGCCTTCGGTAACACAATACTAAACTACACACATAAAATCACGCCACTATTTCCAAAACGGGTAGGCAGAGCATAGGCAATTTGATTTTCAGAGCCACTCGCCTTCGGCATGGCCTCCCAACTAGAACAACGTATAATTTATACTAAAAAGAACTCATAGATGGCGACACAGGTTCCTAGCGAAACATTTGAACCAGTAATCGTGAAGATAGAATGATTTTTACACCTTAATAAATTCAACGTACCTTAATTATATCACAAACATACTTCCACACATACAATAAAGGTATATTTTATAAGTTTAGTAAATGCAATAAAATTGATACTAAATCCATGTAACTCGTACTATACGAGTGAGCTTTCAAGCTTGCTACGTATTATTGGGTACTGTCACTAGATGGCGCTATCACGGGTCGCGAAAGTTCTATGGAACCACAGGCTCTAAGCATTTGGTTATGTATATTTTTGTGTGATGTGTAATATTGTCTCTAAAATACTACTTTTATATCGAAAAAATCAAAAATACTCTATTTGTTGCCCGGGAAGTCAACGCCATCTGGTAATATCTCAATGTATTACTAAAGGCTGACAGCGTCATAGCCGTGGTAGCTCGGATACTGCATCTACTGGTGTAGCTACGGGACTAAAATTGTATACAGAATTGCCAACATTAGGACGGTACGCTTTTGCTCTATGAGATTGGGTATCTGTACTTGTATTCTTTAATCTGTGCCTTCGGTAACACAACACTCAAATACACACATAAACTTACGCCACTATTCCCAAAACGGGTAGGCAGAGCATAGGCAATTTGATTTTCAGAGCCACTCGCCTTCGGTAACACAACACTAAACTACACACATAAACTCACGCCACTATTCCCAAAACGGGTAGGCAGAGCATAGGCAATTTGATTTTCAGAGCCACTCGCCTTCGGTAACACGACACTAAACTACACACATAAACTCACGCCACTATTCCCAAAACGGGTAGGCAGAGCATAGGCAATTTGATTTTCAGAGCCACTCGCCTTCGGTAACACAACACTAAACTACACACATAAACTCACGCCACTATTCCCAAAACGGGTAGGCAGAGCTTCTTGATATGCAATTTGATTTTCAGAGCCACTTCTATTTACAATTGACAACATTTCATATTTTTGAGCCCTAAATTTTATTGGTTCTGTGTATTTGGTTTAAAAAGACAAATGATAGTTTATTTATTTCTCTAGGGTTCGTATTTAATTTGGTATTAATTTTTAAATATTTACTTATTCTAAAAGGGCGTAACTCCATATCTACGCAGGAATAGCCTTTACCTTAGTCTTACCACGATCGAAAAAAAAGTGATCTGACATTGACAATGACATCTGACTTTGCCATTGTCACTGGAGTAGGTATGTGGTGTGTTGTTTGTTTAAATTGTACTATTTGTTAAAAAGAAACGATTTTATTGACGAATTTGGCTGTGATAAGGGATACCGATACTTACTGCATTATATAAATACGACACCTTGCATTCACACGGATCTTTGAAATTACTGCTCGACACCACTCCCCTTTATTTTTATACGGTACATGGAAGAAATGTTTGTCCGGTTTCTTCAAAGATTCATTGTTACAACTTGGCACGAAACGATACTTGGTGTACTTATGAGGAGTATACACCTCGTCAATCCACGCGGGTTTCTCCATAGTAGGCAATAAATCCCTATAATATAGAATCTTTTAATTTTATTTTACTTCCTTAGGTTACAGTCGTTAACATCGATAGTAAACAATTTACGTCGATGTCAAATTCAAATTTGTGACAGCAGAGCTTTTTTTTTGTGTAACATAAGGCATCCATTAACTATGTTGTAGAATGGGTAAAATTAGACCATATTTTTAATTGTTTTTTAACTATTTTATTAAGCTATATTTTTTTTTTATAAATACAGTATAGTGTTCAGGGGGCAATATGCTTTTGAATCATATATTCATTTTTAAGTATTTATAAAATGAAATGTTGTCAATTTCTGCCGCATGAGATAAATTGTTTTTATATCAAAGGTCATGACAAATATACTTCTCTCTTCTGTGAGTTTGCAATCTGAGGGTTTTATTGTAATAACCACCACACTAACTCCTGCGTTTTACTTGTTTCTGTCATGTATATTTGCCCAGATTTCCATATAAAAATGCATGAATCAAACTACATTTTTTAGGAGACGGACTATATGTTGCCCGTTGTATTTATTAAAATGATCTATTCCAGGTACGGACACGGACTCGGACCTGCTGAAGTTCAACCAGCTCAAGTTCCGGAAGAAGCAGCTCAAATTCGCCAAGTCCGGCATCCACGACTGGGGATTGTTCGCACAGGTACGATAAACACCTTGGTTTTACAGTGTTACTACTGTAATCCATACATTTAATTTGCCATAGATATAATGTGTGCCATAATCATCATTTTCACTAAATTGATTTTCACAGAAACTTTTTAAGATTGTTATAAAACAATGAATTGTCCTAACTATGGTATGGTTTCAGAGAAAACTACTTTTATGGCAAATACTAGTGTTATGGCAAATGAAATTATGGATATCGAAGGTGTCCGTTTTGCATAACGCAGCAAGGCATTGCATAATGGCCACAGACGACATACCTAGAGGCGAGCACGTTTGGGCGAACGGTGTTCGGGCGAGCCGTTCGTCCGGTGTGGACACGGCTATTCACCAAGTTGCATCTTCTTCAGGAGCCGATAGCAGCGGACGAGATGGTGATAGAGTACGTCGGGCAGATGATCCGACCGATCGTGGCGGACGTGCGCGAGGCGCACTACGAGGCCACCGGCATCGGCTCCTCGTACCTGTTCCGCATCGACCTGGACACCATCATCGACGCCACCAAGTGCGGCAACCTGGCGCGGTTCATCAACCACAGCTGCAACGTGAGTATACAACAACTCTTCTGGGTAACCTGTCGAAGTTTCGAAAAACATTGCCCGATTTTCACTTGGCCGTAAACGGACTGAGACACGGAACGGAGACGGAACTGAGAATTGGGAAAATATCAAAATAATAATATGGGAAATGTGGGCCAACTAATAAAAAGGGTAACGTTTTAGGGATTTTATTATTCGGAATTACGATTTTCGAGCTTAATGATAGGTAACCCTTCTTCTGACGTCTTCTGAAAAACTCTGTAAGTTTTATGATTTTTGACGACCGGTTAGCCTAGTGGGTAGTGACGCTGTCTACGAAGCTGAAGGTCCTGGGTTCGAATCCCGGTAAGGGCAAATATTTGTGTGATGAGCATGAATATTTGTTTCTGAGTCATGGAAGTTTTCTATGTATTTAAGTATTTCTATCTATTATATATATCGTCGTCTAGTACTCATAACACAAGCCTATGAGCTTACTATGGGACTAGGTCGATTTGTGTAAGATTGTCCCCTAATATTTATTTTATTTTATTTATTTATGATTCTTAGAGCATTATTTTTATTTTTTGGAGTATCTTTCCGAACATAAAGTCTGGTATGAAGTCAGGTAACACACATATTAAATAACCATACACCGGTTTGGCGGGGGCAAATCTGTACTGACGTTTAATAGTGCGAGGACACATTAAACTAATTTTATTAGTTGATATCGATAAAAATGACGTACAACCGTTGGGTAATTTCAAGAATTTGAATGAAGAAGAAAACTACATACACAAAAATAAACGTTTTGCGTAATTAACTTTTTTAATATTTAATATAATATACAATCAAAATTTTCTCCACATTTTCAGACTTTAATCTTCGTATATCCATTTTAGCCAACTAAATGACCTTTCTAGGTCAACTGTAGTAATTGGAGCAAATTCAAACAATTTATAGTATTGGTGAATTTCTGCTATATGACTCAGTTCTATTTCTTTTCCGGATACCAAATCATTTGATGTTTTTAAAGTTGAAATGCCGACGTTTTTCTCTAACACTGATTGAAGTTTTTTGTGAATAATTTTGCCCTGAGGATTCAAACGTAATCTTGATATATGAAAGAGGTTTGCACATAGTTAAACGTATTCAAACTTAGCCATTAGTTTAGTTTTGATAATGATGGTTAAAAATTTATTTTTATCGATGTAGATAAACGATTTTTAATTAATCACTAAAAAAAGATGAAAAATCATCTCTCTTTTTGGTACATTTTTGCCCCCGCGAAACCGGTGTATGTAAATAACTAAGCACACATGCAAAACACTCTCTCGTTAGTGGTAATGAGAAAGAGGTGCGTGGATGCGTGGGCAACCCTACTAAAAACAATTAATTTGAGCAATAAATAGTCGACCTTACTTGCGTCGAGACAAGGTTCGTTTTCAGATGTGATCAGATTATGACTGTTCGTTTAGGGCCCCCCACACTACCGGCGTCTTGTGAACGTTCTCATACAAAATTGTCGCGCGTTGAACGCCGCGTCGACGCAACGCACAATTTTGTATGAGAACGTTCACAAGACACCGGTAGTGTGGGGGGGCCCTTAGACCACTAGATAAACTATAATCGTGCCATTATCTGGTCACGTCACAAACCAACCTACAGGGAATGATCACGTCGATTCTAGTATTTTTTATAACAATCCATCCACCATCATAGACCGCTTCGTGTTTCTAAATTTACCCTTTACCTTCCAGCCGAACTGCTACGCGAAGATAATAACAATAGAGTCTCAAAAGAAGATCGTGATATACTCGAAGCAGCCGATCGGCGTGGACGAGGAGATCACATACGACTACAAGTTCCCGCTCGAGGACGAGAAGATCCCGTGCCTGTGCGGCGCGCCGCAGTGCCGCGGCTTCCTCAACTAGAGCGCTGGGTCGGGTGAAGGCCCTAAGACAGCACGGCTATCACGCGAGGGTGCGCGAGCTCTCTCGATTTTTCTCGCACTATCCTATTAGAACACTTAGAGGTATAGTGCGAGAAAAATCGAAAGTATGTCGCGGCCGTCCCATGATAGACGTGCAGGCCAGGCCAATTGATTGCGACTCGGTCACCGATTTGGTTGGCTCCTGAATACGGGTGTAGACTCAAAATGTGTTGTTACTCCAAAAGAAAGAAGGCAAAAATATGCCTATTGTCTAAAATCCCACTCAGATATCTCAAAAATTACGAAAATACAACCGTTTAAATATTGCTTGTTAGAGAGAGAAAACGCTCGGGGATCGTGACAGCGTCATGGTAAATGACAATCGTTTCATATGAGTGTGTGTTTTGCGGAATAGGGACAGAATATACCCCTATAACTTTGTGACTGTGCTTTACTTTTTTTCTCCATTTGACAATGTTTTAATCCTTTTTCGAGAAAATTCAACAATATTGGTTATTGTATTTGGTCTACACCCCTATTGGCTCGTTGAGATAGCAGTCTTCCAAAAATAATTACTATTATAAGATGTTTATCGCGCCTGAATGAGGGTTTTTAAGAATGCATTATGCCACCACCTGGCGGGATCGTGTCGAAACTTATTTTTGACAGCAGCTTTTAGAATCCACCAATCAAATTGATGATGATTGGTGAACCTCTCGCCTCAGTGCTGCCAGCTGGAGGATGGTATTATCAAGAGATGAGTGCTATGTGGCTGTACTAAATGTATGGAAGCTGGAAACATTGAACTTTCGGATAGATCCAGTTTATTCCGTAACCTAATTATTGATACCGTTTGAGTGCCCGTGAAGCACTTTCAGGATCAGTAATCAGTTTTTGCGATATCTTGTATAGTTTAGAAATAATCGAGTGAGATCACTTATCGTTTCCACCCTGTATAATGCATTCTGAAAACCCTCATTGGTTGACTCAAAACTAAATATTCTGGTGTGTATCTGCTTTTTACAAGTAGTCAGACCAACTCATAGGGAGGCAGGTATATCTGTCAGAATAGAAGATACCTGCCTCCGTCTAAGTAAGCAGATTTGACTGGCCGAACTAACTCGGTAACCGGTGTCCAACAAAATTGGCTGCTTACGGCTTTAGCGAAAAATGTGCGGCCCTGTGGTTTACACTGCGCTTTTATACATTATAAAGGCAATATTTGTTGTCTGGATTCTTATACCATATTGTGCATTGGTACAAATCAGTTTTTGTTTGTTTTGGTCGAATCAACATAATATGGTTTGATTACTCCAATTATAACCACAAAAAATATAAATTTGATATGGCGATCTCTCCCGTAATTGAGTATTGATTGACTGGTCGTTGTGAGAATGTCCCCTAGTGGAAGGCTTATACGTTTTTATTTTACTTTAACTGTGTATCTACTCTCAGATGCGAGATAGAAAGTCGCAAGATTTTCGAAGATCGACGTGACAATGACATCTTCCATATAAGTGCTAGATGTAACCTCGGGGCCGCAACATCTCAGCGGTTTGAAAAACCGCCTCAAAAGAATATGATTTTTATAGTCTTTTTTTGTATAAAGTAATATAACTGTGTGGTCGTAAAGTATGAATCAGATTTTTTTTTTCTTATTTAATTCGATAAGTCCAGTGCAACTAAATATATGTAATTAATAATCTAAACCCTTGTATTATAAAAATGCTATTTGACTGAGCCTCAATTATAATTCTGTAAAATTAAAATGTGTGCTGCGATTTGCTAGTTCTGTACATGTGAATAATCTGTTGACAGATACCTAGTACACTTTACAAGTACATGACATATATCTGAATGAACTTTATCGATTGGTAACGTATTGTGTTGTGTTACTTCAACTGTGAAATCAATAAGACTTCGGCATAGACTATTTACTGCGAGATGCGTGTCTGGTATGATTATATTTAATCGGACAGTGAGCTTGCGGGTTTCTAGTTGCACTTCATGTAATGTAGATGTTTAAGATTGTAAATAAAGATTTCAACAATTTTATCATGGTTTACTTATTTTAAATATTCGTTTGATACCCTATAGACAAAAAGTTTCAATGATAAGTTAGTCCTTCAGGACAAGCTACAATCAAATTAACTAACTTGCAAGCGAAACCTGAGGGCCGAAGTCCTGAAGGTAAACGGGGAGGCAAGCGGAGCCGAAGGCTGGGCTTTTCGTGGGAATAAAAGGCCTTTAGCATGCTTTTAGAAAGCGGTCGCTATGCGAGCTCGGGGGCTGAACGCCAGTGGGTGAGCCCCCACGGACGCTACCTATCCCCAGGTGTCTTGCAAGCGAAACCGGAGACCAAAGTCCCGAAGGTGAGCGGCCAGGCAAGCGCAGCCTTTGGAAACTCGCTTATAATGAAAAAATGTACGGGGACGAAGTCCCATTGCAGCCAACATAACAAAACACAGAATACATGGACCTAATATATACTCTAATGTATTCTGTGTTTTGTTAGGTTGTCCGTCCGGTTGCAATTGTCCGTGAGGGCGCGCGCGCTTGCCCAAAGAGAATATAACCACTACGTTTTAAGAGGCGGAACTTCTTCTTGCAATATATATCTCTAATACAGAATATAATATAGTAGACACAAGAGAATCGTAAAACAATATATGAAGTTCCGCCTCTTAAAACATAGTGGTTATATTCTCTTTGGGCAAGCGAGCCCTCACGGACAATTACTATCCCGTAGATGAGTGGCGAGGCGAAGTAAGTTCCGCAGGTGAGTGGCGAGGCAAGCGAGGCCAAGGACGTGCTTTTCGTTGGATCATTCCAGACTCGAAGCATTCCTTCAGAAAGCGCTCTAAATGCCATGCCATGGACGCACACTCATTATCTCCCGGTGACTTGCAAGCGAAACCTGAGGGCGAGCCCCCAAGTACACTTACTATCCCCTGGTGTCTTGCAAGCGAAATTCCAGGCCAAAGTTTCGAAGGAGAGCGGCGAGGCAAGCAAGGTTTTTTCGTTGGAATGAAAGGCCCCAAAGCAACCCTTATGAGAGCGGTCTCAGGGTGAGCAATGACCCGTAAGGACACTCATTATCTTCCGGTGTCTTGCAAGCGAAACTTGAGGGACGAAATCCCGACGGTAAACGGGGAGGCAAGCGAAGAAGAAGGGAAGCGAAGGCTGAGGTTTTCATGGGAATGAAAGGTCCAAATATTATCCCTTTAGGGAGCGCTCCTATAGTAGATTGTGCAACAAGTGCATAAAACGCACCATTTTACGCGAGACGGATGGATATAAAATCGAATGTAAAATGGGTTTTATGGACGAATTGTACACTCTACTTTCTACTTCGATAGCGAGGTAATGAAATGAAAATCTTTTTTCATTAAGTTTTATTGTGTACTTTGGCTGTTGGTATCCTTGCCTTGGTCTTAGAATACTAACGAAACATACTTATATAAAAAAAAACCGGCCAAGTGCGAGTCGGACTCGCGCACGAAGGGTTCCGTACCATTATATATAATAATAAGTTACAATAGAATTTGTACGAAACTATTACTTCTTGAAGTACATTTTATAAGTTGATCGACTATTACTCGTAAACGTGTAAAGCCTACTTAGCTGTGATAGTTTTCCTTTTAACTTCGTTATATGTACTACTACCATGATTTTTTTCACATATCCCAAAACAACCATTTAGCTAGCAGGGGGTGGGGACACTGGAGTCTAACAAAAATTAGCACTTTAAGGCTTAATATTTCACAAACGGATCGTTTAATCGAAAAATTGTTTTCACAAACCCCCAATATTTTTAAAAGACCTATCCAACGACACCCCACACTATGGGGTAGACGACAATAAAAAAAATCATCCCCACTTTACATGTAGGGGAGGTACCCTAAAAAAAAATGTTTTTCAAGATTTTATTTTACCACTTTGTCGGCATGACTAATATGTATATTCATGCCAAGTTACAGCTTTCTAGTACCAAGAGCCTCTGAGCTAAGCTGCGGACGGACGGACGGACGGACGGACATAGCGAAACTATAAGGGTTCCGTTTTTGCCATTCTGGCTCCGGAACCCTAAAAAAGAGAGTTCTATGAAGTTAAAGTTGCTCGTGTGGCTGTTGGACCGATTGCCTTAGTCTTCGACGAAGATTTTACTTTAGGCTCTAGAGCATAAAAAGCGACTTTATGTCGCCTACGGGACCTAAAAGCCTATAAAGACGAACTTTTAGAGCATGAGAAATTAAAATTATATTACAGAGTCCCGGGAGTTTTCTACATGAAAAATTTGATACCTACGAGTATATGTATATCCAATTCTCCGCAGAATGCTCAAAGTTATACCCACATCTCTTGGCGTTGGTGAACTATATTCGAGATAAGTATTCAACTCTAACTAACAAATAACTTTAGATGGCCTCTGATTTCATAGCAACTATAGAAAGGCAGAGATCAAGGTTGCTGGTTTTTCAATATCAACAGCAACGTCGTCAGTTATAGATGAATTATCGAGAACATGGAATTGCATTTGTAGTGGTTTTATGCTGATAGTACAAGAAAATAGAAAATTCAAATATAGAATGCCTGTAAACATACAATACTACTATATATGCAATTACATGCTCTCGTTAATTTATCTATTCTGAAGTTCCAATATAATTAGGTCTCTAATGTCTAACAGTTACTATCGGTGGAGGTATCAACCAGTTTTGGTTAATATATAGTGTTTAGCCGCCTAGCACTATTTAACATCCCGGGTTTTTTCACGTTGATTTGTTAAAATTTTGAATAGGGTTCTCTTTAAGTTCTAGTCAAGTATATGCTTGCTAATTTTTAACGGCCGTATTCATAAATGTTCTACAAGCCTATTTTTACTAAAATGGCGTTAAAATTCGTTTGTCCTTATCTGTCACTTTGACATTTGTGTTCGTAAGAAAGGGACGAAGCACATTTTATTTAGCAGCGGCATTTTAAGGCGCCGTAGGTTCATGGTCTTCTCTCCCTATCACTGAGCATAAGCGTGAGCGAGATGGAAGTGCGCGCTCGGAAGCGCGGATATCATGTTTTTTAATTTTAATTTTTTGGCCGTTTAAATAAATAAAAATGTTAACACTGATTTCCCTCAAACATGATATTGCCGATTTTTAGAAGCAATTTTAATATTTATAGCTATTGTGCATAGTTTGTTACAAATATTTTAAGTGTATTTTTGTGTGTTTTAGACCTATGTTCGTGATTTTTTTCTATCGAGCGAAATTTGCTTAATCATGTTTCGAAGCACTGATTTCCCTGCAGAAAAGCCTCAAGATTACTATTCGTATTTTATTGAAACCATATATATATAAAGCTCTAGCAGGCTTGGCGAGCCTGTCATCATTTAAACGGTGCATAACACTTGGGGCGTGACGTCGCATAATTTTTAACAAGATGTATATTAATGGCCGTATTCACGACCGTTCAACAAACCTACTTTAGCTAAAATGCCGTTAAAATTCAACTGTGTAACTTTAAATTTGTGTTCGTAAGAAAGGGATAAAAACTAAAAACACATTTTATTTATCAGAGGCATTTAAAGTTTTATGAATAAGGGGGTACGAGAATAAGTAAATACGTTTGCTTATGAAAATTATATATTATTTATAACAGGTCATCGTAGATGGTAAGTAACAAATATTACTTAAAACTATATCTAGCAGAATCTAAAGACAATTATAAAATCACAGTATAATCATTATTAATAGTTATTTGCTAACGCGGCAAGCACTGACCAAATCCACCAAAGGTGATCCACTGAGGATCGTGGCCAAACTGTTGGCATTAATTTACTTCAATCTGAGCATTAAACGGAATAAGCATATTTCCATTACATGGTGGTATGGCCAGATCTTCGAATTATAATTCTCAATGGTTTTGTATAGGTTCACAGACATAGTAAAATAATTAAGTACATTTTTGTACAATCTACAACGGATACATATGGTACAGGTACAGATGTTAAGGCATTTTTAAGTCGCTTCTGTGATATAATGTTTTGTCTAAGATATTTAATATTCTAACAATTTATTGAAAGAAGTCGTGAAAATAAAATGCCAATTTAGCAGTTTCACATCCCAGGTTATTTGGAATAACCCACAACAAATCGTGTCATACCAATCGCAATAAAAACAAAAAGATCTCCGCATCTATTTATAAATAGTACGCAGAACGTGTTCCTTAATAAAATTTCTAACACACTGAACAAACTTCTCCAAAATAATAAATACAAACACAAAATACTGCTACTTTAAACTTGAATTAATCTAAAAATAACATACAAATACTTAGGAGTATTAATTACATTTCCTTTGCTTAATTTACATACAAAAATAATCGCTTGTCTATTACAATAGGAATACTTGAGCATAAGTACGTCAACTCAAATGTGGGCCAATAAATTGATAACACATACTTTTTTGCTTATTAACTTTGTTGAGAATAATTGTTAGGATCTAGGAAAGGAACGGTACCAACGATGCACCATTTAAGTATGATTTAATTTGATGGCTCTGGGCATCATCTAAGGCACTGTTGTGCTCGTGCCAATTGGATATGTGTCAATTAGAGATAATCAACATATCTTTTTAAACCTGTGCTACTGGGAAAACAGTATGAATTTTAAAAGTTGACTTACTCGAACACAAATCCTCTAATTTGACTTGGTAAGAAAATTGAGATTGTAATCTTACTTTAGGAACACCTCACTACTTAGTTGTATTATCAATTAGCCGTACTGACATTTTAATCAAGTACTAATTGCCCTAATTTTTCTGGTTTAGCGTTTCTTCATTTACAATGTGTAAATAATTAACTTAACACTGGATAGTTTCTTCAGAAACAAGAGTAGAACCGATTATCACTATTTGAGCCGGCAACGTTTTTGAAGTAGCCAAACGCGCGCGCCTCCTGTAATCCGTTAAAACAGCACTAAACTTATTTTAAATATTTTGTGACGAGTTACTTTGTTTTTACACATTGTATATTTTTATGAGACCTGTCACTCAGGGTTATTAAAATATAACTGTAATAACAAAAGCTATTGGAACCTGACTTGCCTCGTGAACATCTCCGCGCACACATCCTCCGCGCGCTGCGAGTCCTCAGACTCCTCCGGGTCGCTGCGCGAGTCGGAGTCAGAGTCGAACTCCGACGTGAGCGCTGGCGACTTCCTACCCGTCAAACTCCGTTTCAACCCTATTTCTGTCGTCAGGATTTCTTTAATGACTTCATCAGCGTCCATCTGGTTCTGTCTGCGATTCTTTGCTCGCAACTGGCGCGCCCTCTTCTTTATATCGGCGAGGAAGCCCGTTGCGCCGTTTATAGTCTCCTGCGAGGTGTCTTGGGGCGACGACTGCGCTAAGTCAGTGAGGGACTGAGCTAAGTCTAGAGTGGAGCCTTTTTCTGAGACTGTATTTAGAGATTCAAGTGAAGTGCCGATGCTCCGGAACGCCGCTAGCCCGTTGACGACCGAGACTTGGTAGCCGTCGTCGGATTTCGTCCGGACTATGACGCCATCACGGGTCGTGCCCAGGAGCGCCGGCTCCGTTAATTTTAGGTTGAATAACTCGGGTGTGCAGAATTCCGAGCCGCTCGAAGCCACAGACGCCGTGTCGCAGGTGCAGAGCGGCGCGCGATACGCGTCCTCGCTGATGTGGACAATGGTGACGCGGTCCTCGCCGACAGCGTAGAGGAACGGTTTCACGAACGCGAACTCGTGCACGGCGGCGCTCCACTTGGGGTCGTCGGGGCGCGTGCGGCGGCCGCTGTCGTCCACGAAGACGCCGCACTCGGCGTAGCAGATCAGCAGCTCGACCGGCTCGGGGTTGACGAGGAGGACGGCTCGGGGGGTGGAGCGGGAGCGGGCGGCGGCGGCGACGGTGTTGTCGGCGGCGGCGAAGGGCTCGAGCGCGGCGCCGGGCAGCGCGGCGCGCAGCGGCCGGTCGGCGGCCACGTACAGCGCCGCGGGGGTCAGCAGCAGCGCGGCGGCCGTGCGCGAGAGGCCGAAGGCGCGCGCCACGGTGTAGGCGGCCGCGGCCGCGTCGAAGCGGAGCAGCACCACGCGCCGCCCGAGGGCCACGGCGCAGGACCCGTCCGAGTTGGAGCCCGTCATTGCCTGAAAATATTACGCAATTTAAAACAAACAAGCATTTTTTATTATTTAATCTGCAAAAAGCGGCGCGCGCTGCTCAGTGCCAAACAAAACAAACAAACGTACCGCGATGAGATGCGGCAGCGCGTTATCCGGCAGCGGCACTGGCTCTACGCTGACGCTCGGCTGGAGCGCCTCGGCGCGGCGCAGCGCGGAGGCCAGCGCCGGCGCGGCGCCGTGCAGCAGCGCGCCCCCGCCCGCCAGCAGCGCGCGCGCGCCGCTCAGCGCCAAACACGACACGGCGCCGCGCCGAGGCGGGGAGGACGAGAGGGACAGCCGCACCGGCCCGCGCAGGGAATGCAGCCCGTCCGAGCAGCCTGGAAAACGATGCCAAGCTATTTAATACGGTGTTTGACAAAAGTCAAATCAGCTTCTTTTTATCAAACTAACATCGCATCGCATACTCTAAAAATTTGGGAACGAATTCTCGACAACCGTTTTCTGAAGCATGTGACCATATCAGAGAACCAGTATGGATTTACAGCCTCAAGATCAACTACAGATGCAATACAAACAGTACGGATACTCATGGAAAAAGGCCGTAGCAACCATGAAGACCTGCACCTAGTCTTCATAGACCTCGAGAAGGCATTTGACAGGATACCGCGAAAATTAGTATGGCAAGCTCTGAGATCGCAAAGAATACCTGAGTGCTACATATCATTGGTACAGGATATATATGACAACGTAAGCACACGAGTGAGAAGCCTAGCTGGTACAAGCAATCCCTTCGAGCTCAAAGTTGGCGTGCATCAAGGATCTGCTCTAAGTCCACTGCTGTTTAATATTGTCATGGACTACCTCACCAGAGACATCCAGTCCCCCCTACCATGGTGCCTGCTGTATGCAGACGACGTTGTCCTCATTGACAAATGCGCGGAACAACTACAACATACCCTATAGCTATGGAGGCACGCCCTGGAATCCAACGGATTAAGGATTAGTAGAAGCAAAACGGAGTACCTGCCATACCACTATAGCCTCACAGAGCAGACATCACCCACTATCAGCATCGATGGTCACCCAGTACCGAAGTAAGCCAGTTCAAATACCTGGGCTCGATCCTGTCCGCGGACGCAAATGTGGACATGGACGTGACACATAGGGTAAATGTTGCTTGGATGAGGTGGAGGGCGGGTGGGGGCGGGTGTGCTCTGCGACCACCGTATGCCGATAAAGACCAAAGGCAAGGTCTACAAAACAGCTGTGAGACCTGCTATGGTGTACGGTGCCGAATGCTGGGCGATTAAACAAGCGCATGAACAAAAACTCCATGTCAATGAGATGAAGATGATGAGATGGGCGGCCGGTGTAACGAGACTCGATAAAGTGCGTAACGAACACATCAGAGGAAGCTACAAGGTCGCCCCCATCGCCGACAAGGTCAAGGAATCTCGCATGAGATGGTACGGGCATGTTATGAGACGCGACGAAGACCATGTCGTGAAGAAAGCCCTCGCACTACCGGACAACAAGAGAGGCAGAGGTCGCCCGCTTGTTACGTGGTGGTCCACCATATCAAAGGACTTGAAACAAGTCCAGTTGAACATACAGACAACCCAGGATCGACCAACCTGGCGCATGAGAACGAGGAGGGCCGATCCCAAATAATGGGAAGAGGCACAGAGAGAAGAAGAAGAAAGCTTCTTTATCAAACGTCAAAAACGCTCCGTTAGTATAGAATTTGTAAGTATTACTTGCTTGTGACTTCACAATCAAACAACGTCCTTAAGGCTTGGCCAAACACATGGCGTGGCGCAGCGCGACGTCCGCGCCGCGTGATGCCGACGCGATGCGATACGAAATTAATATATTGCTACGCTCGCACTACGCACCGCGCGCTGCCTAACGTCCGACTGATGTCACCCAGCGCGGCTGTGCGTGCTGCCGCATCCGCGCCGCGTGGACGCAAGGGGCCGCGCAGCGGGGCGCGACAGAAGCGGGGCGCGATGCCGGCGGGACGCAGTCTGTTTGACGTCGCTAACCTGTTAGCATGTATTTAAAGCCGCGGCGCTGAGTCGCGCCGTGTGTCTGGCCAAGCCTTTATTGTTAGTTGTTATTAATAAAAATAAAAAAAACCGGGTTGCACTCCGGGAGTGCCGGCGGAAGTGAAAACTTGAATATTTTGACATTTCGAATCGACGAATACCGTAGCAACAGAAGTAAACTATTTCACTTGCAAATTAGCGCGTGAGAACTTATTGTGTGTCGGCCGAACGGGTAAGCGCCGCATCGCCACTACGGCATCGGTCACGGACACGAGTTGCGAATTACCTACACTAGTGCGGAAAAGAGCACTTTTCGTGCATATGTCGAAACTTTAAAGAGCCATATGTACAGTAAAACGTTGTACGATACACGTGCGAATAGGTAATTCACAACTCTTGTCGTTTTAAAACACTCCCTTCGGTCGTGTTTTAATTTATCACCATTCGTTGCGAATTTCCTATTTACTTGTATCGTAAATAACTATTTCACTTCAAAAATGTTAATATAAAAATCACGGACGCGTTATTGCTGTGTGTGGTTTGATCTGTTAGTGGGACGCGTCGCGGCTCGCCCCGCGCCGTTCCCCAACGTCGCCGCGGCCAACCAATTTGTTTTTGCCATTGCCAAATATTTTTCAAAACTTTATCGTAAACGTCCAAATTTGAACTATTCGAATTTGCTTAACAGCAAAACGGTGAAGGACGCGTGGACAAAATTACATATTCATTTGCAGAATATGCTATTGCAAAAAGTGTTTAACGGCTTTATACTTTTGAATGAAGTCGAATCGGCTAGCTGCAAAATATAAAAGTTTGTGACCTCCTTCACATCTGACGTCACAAAAATCTGTCGCGTGTTTAGCAATTTTTCCCCATCCCAAAAAGTGCTCAGCGCCGCTAAAGAAGTTTTCACTTCAAAAATCTGATTGCAAACTTAAATGAAAGTTTGACAGTGTCCAAGTATTTTCGTAATTTTTATCTTCTGCTAATGAAAAAAGCAAATTATTTACAATGTTGTCAAATACCCTATTCCTGACATTCTAAAATGTTTTACTTTTTACTGTGAAGAAATAAAATAGTAGTAAATGCCAGAAACACCTGCCTTGATGGCGATTATCTTGAATGGTAGTATAATGGAGTATTCCGTCGTTACCAAGCAACTGCATCACCGGCCACTCGCACAGCAGCCAACGGTTTAGGCGCAAGTTTTGACCGGTTTTGACGCGTATCCTGTATTAACCAAAGCGGGTACGGGTCCCAACACGTCGAACCAGTCAGTGCGAGCGTTAAACGAGGTCACTACACCATACTAGATTGATTGCAAACTCGATTAGTTTATGATATTGCTATGTGCACGTACCTATAGCAACCGCGTCATCTGCTACTTGCACGGCAGCCAACGGTTTAGTGGCGCAAGTTTTGAGCGGTGTCGGCGCGTACCCCGCGGAGGCGGGCGCGGGGGCGGGGGCGGGGGCGGGGCGCAGCACGTCGAGCCAGTGCGAGCGCGAGGCGCGCGAGCTGCACACCGCGCTGGCGCAGCTGCCGCGCGCGTCTGGGTTTTCGATCTTAATCTGGATAAATACATCAACAATTAAGGGTTTATATTTAAAATTCGTATAATGTATAATATTCATTTACGTCACATCTGGCCGTAAAGTAGCAATTACCTCCCCACTTACTGGCCATGGGGCCACGTAAAATGTTGTACTCGCCACGAGCGGTAATAAAGAAAACTTCAGATCACATATTTATCCTGCGATCTGAGACATGCTTTGTTTTACCGCCCTAGGTAAGTTATGTGGGAATGGGAACTTTAAAATGATCAATAACTAATTAATTTATATTTCAGTTTTTATAAAAAATGTGAAATGATCAGGATACCCTATAGAATAAGTATTTGAATACGAAATATCGCTCGTCTATTACCGAGTTTTTCGAACAGCTTGAATATAGGAACGTTTTAAGGTTACGTTTAAACAATAAGCGTTTCCGCGCTCTAGCAGGCTAAAAAACCATGTTACTTGTTGTATCATTGTGTATGCTACAGCAAGACGACAGAAAAAGAATACAAGTGTCTTGTCACGTTTTGATTAACGTCATTTAATTACATTAATTTTGTATTAAGCAGTTATGCTTCCTAACCAAATTATATATATTTAATTTTTTTATTAAAAAAAATGGATGAAAAATGGATTTTTAATGGATAAACATTGCGTTATGTGATTTGATTTGCTAAGAATACATAAAATTACTAGTGACTATAAAAACATACATTTAAATACGTTAAACCGTAGTTGCAATCTGTAAATAATTAGGACGAACAAACTAACCGCGAAGGCCCTGCCGGCCTCGTTGAAGGGCAGTCCGGGCGCGTCGGCCCCCGCGAGCCGCGCGCGCAGCTCCCGCGCGCCGCTGCGCAGCGCCAGCGCGCCGTCCGACACAAGGGCGGACATGCGCGAGCGGCTGCCGTCACCCCTGCAAACAAACACACACACACACTCTTACATATAAAACTCCCGACAATTTCTAACGTATCAATAGTACATTACTACAAACGGCGGGCATGAAGGGATTACCTGTAGAGAGGATAGTAATACGAGGCGGGCAATCCCTAGTTCCGGCCTATAAATAAGTGCTTTTCTCAAAAAAGTGCTCAGATTCCCATAAACGTCCTGTAAATTCTTGACGCCCGTAACGATGTTTCGCAGGCTATTTTCGCGAACATAAGGTCTACATTTCCGAGTATGTTTAAGAAAAATATAATGAACTCTGCGTATCTGATAAACGCGCCGGCCTCGCGAGCGCTCATGACTAAGAACTGCGTATCGGTTCAAAACATGTCAAGCGATATTCGACCTTAAAGTCATGAATGATCCGCTTCTCCAAATTTTAGGACACTCAATTCTAGTTATTTCTCTCGTCACAGCTTTAATCCAGATTGCCCGGGGCCGCTACCGACACTATTTTTTAAGAATTTTGTTCCGGGCTGTCTGCCCGTGGAAACGTAAATACTGCTCACAAGATTTACCCTTTCAAATAGGACTCGATTGTTTTATTATAATTATTATTATTGTTGTATAGGGCTTTGTGTGCCGCGCCGGCCAGCAACTAATCTATTGCGGCAGCCCTCTAGGGTTCACCGTTAAGGCCTGTTTCTTCAAGGGATTTCCAGATTCTTAGAGCAGTAATAAGTTGAACCTCATCTGTTTGCACGGTGGAGTGTTTTAGCTCAATTTATGTAAGGATAATGAAAGATTTCATGTAACAAACGGACAAAGAAATATTTTTTTAATAATTCTGTACTTGTGTTAAGCAAATTTTTCTTTCCCAAAAATCTATTAATATATAGACCTACATCCACATGAATCCTCCTTATTGCAGTTCTAGTTCTACCTATGTACTTACATACGTAATACTTTGGTCTACATTCATGGTAAATTAATTATTTTATGAAGCCATACATTTCACCAAAAATATTGTTTGGATTAAAATAAAACATAATTCATATTCATAACAAATACACGTACCATACTATTTGCAAATAAGAATCCTGCGAAGAGTTCGTCCAACCGCAGTCAGGCGTGTCGATACTCTTCACGGCCCTGAAACCAATGAAAAATCATGTTAACACAACGAAATACAATTATAATAATTCAATATAGAAATAAAAATAATTACCCATTCGGGGTCTTCTTGTCACGTCTCGGCGTTGGAGGACAACTGAAATAAATAATAAAACTTAAATAAACAATAAAAAAGTAATAAATAAGTTCAGTCGTGACATAACGGAATTAGGGTAGAGTTTTATTTAACTTTTATTCAAAAATCTTAACAATCTTATCTAAAAATTGTTTAGTTTTTGTCTCACAAATATAAATGGCAAAGTAAACGATGTTTACGAATGAAGCTAAAGCCCACAATACTGACTTGCTTTCGTCGAGAGACTTCGCGGCGGCGAGTTTCGCGCGCAGCCGGTCCACTTCTTCTCGTAGCTCTCTGAAAATTATTATCATCAACAAACATATATAAGACATAAATATCGTTAATCATCAAAATAATTTAGAAAATAAATTACGTTTGTAAAAGACGTACGTGTGAGAAAGTACAGTCACCAGCGTTTTAATATCTGCCATAACATTTGAAACGACCATATTTCTGGTTTATTTTTTATTTTTGCAAAAAACACCAATTCTATGTGGGATTTGTTTTCCAGATATTGAGAGCATCCGCAGTATATTGGCAGATTAAAGTATAGGACTACCTAGTTCCACCTGGTAGCATTAATAGTTACGGCTACACTAAGTACCGTAGCAGTATCTCTTGTCTCGTGTCGGCTGTGGAGAGTTTAGGGCACGCACCTGTTGACGCGGCGCAGCGGCGGCGAGGCGTTGGCGCGGCGCCCGGAGCGGCCGAACAGCTTGTTGCTCAGGGAACACTTCTTGCGACCCGCCTCCTCCACCTTAGTTTAGGGCACGCACCTGTTGGCGCGGCGCAGCGGCGGCGAGGCGTTGGTGCGGCGCCCGGAGCGGCCGAACAGCTTGTTGCTCAGGGAACACTTCTTGCGACCCGCCTCCTCCACCTTAGTTTAGGGCACGCACCTGTTGGCGCGGCGCAGCGGCGGCGAGGCGTTGGTGCGGCGCCCGGAGCGGCCGAACAACTTGTTGCTCAGGGAACACTTCTTGCGACCCGCCTCCTCCACCTTAGTTTAGGGCACGCACCTGTTGGCGCGGCGCAGCGGCGGCGAGGCGTTGGCGCGGCGCCCGGAGCGGCCGAACAGCTTGTTGCTCAGGGAACACTTCTTGCGACCCGCCTCCTCCACCTTAGTTTAGGGCACGCACCTGTTGGCGCGGCGCAGCGGCGGCGAGGCGTTGGTGCGGCGCCCGCAGCGGCCGAACAACTTGTTGCTCAGGGAACACTTCTTGCGACCCGCCTCCTCCACCTTAGTTTAGGGCACGCACCTGTTGGCGCGGCGGCGAGGCGTTGGTGCGGCGCCCGGAGCGGCCGAACAGCTTGTTGCTCAGGGAACACTTCTTGCGACCCGCCTCCTCCACCTTAGTTTAGGGCACGCACCTGTTGGCGCGGCGCAGCGGCGGCGAGGCGTTGGTGCGGCGCCCGGAGCGGCCGAACAGCTTGTTGCTCAGGGAACACTTCTTGCGACCCGCCTCCTCCACCTTAGTTTAGGGCACGCACCTGTTGGCGCGGCGCAGCGGCGGCGAGGCGTTGGTGCGGCGCCCGGAGCGGCCGAACAACTTGTTGCTCAGGGAACACTTCTTGCGACCCGCCTCCTCCACCTTAGTTTAGGGCACGCACCTGTTGGCGCGGCGCAGCGGCGGCGAGGCGTTGGTGCGGCGCCCGGAGCGGCCGAACAACTTGTTGCTCAGGGAACACTTCTTGCGACCCGCCTCCTCCACCTTAGTTTAGGGCACGCACCTGTTGGCGCGGCGCAGCGGCGGCGAGGCATTGGTGCGGCGCCCGGAGCGGCCGAACAACTTGTTGCTCAGGGAACACTTCTTGCGACCCGCCTCCTCCACCTTAGTTTAGGGCACGCACCTGTTGGCGCGGCGCAGCGGCGGCGAGGCGTTGGTGCGGCGCCCGGAGCGGCCGAACAACTTGTTGCTCAGGGAACACTTCTTGCGACCCGCCTCCTCCACCTTAGTTTAGGGCACGCACCTGTTGGCGCGGCGCAGCGGCGGCGAGGCGTTGGTGCGGCGCCCGGAGCGGCCGAACAACTTGTTGCTCAGGGAACACTTCTTGCGACCCGCCTCCTCCACCTTAGTTTAGGGCACGCACCTGTTGGCGCGGCGCAGCGGCGGCGAGGCGTTGGTGCGGCGCCCGGAGCGGCCGAACAGCTTGTTGCTCAGGGAACACTTCTTGCGACCCGCCTCTTCCACCTTAGCCTGAAGGGAGAGGTATTCATTAACCCTTAAATGCATAATGACGTATATCTGCATCGTATATTTGATGGCCCGTGGCTCAATATGCAGCTATCCAAAATCACATTTATTACTTTTTAATAAATGTGACATTTACGTGTTAGATTCTGAACGCATCCATAAACTTTTGATAGTATTTTTTTTTCTGTAGTGTCATATTTTCAACCTTTGGTGCGTAAGTCGCTACACTGGTCGCCGCAAAATTTACAAGTTACAATTTTATTGATAAATATAAAAAAAAAACTGCAAGCAAAAATTGATTCTGAAAAGGATAAAAGGTAAGTGTTAATGTATATTATTAACAGGTTTGATAGTAATAGTATGGTTTTCCGAAAATTTGTGTTATATATGTGATGCGTAAACACATCACCATGCAAAATCAGTTGTATTAGAATTTACTTTATTATTTCGTTATTTGTATAGTCATTGAGAAGTTTTAGATATAATTTTCTTATAAATTGGCATCCGTGGCCTAAAAGTAAAAAAGTCCCTAAAGTACATATAGTATATTTAATTTAAACTAAAAGTTTCATAGTGGAATCATAATTAGGTACCTACTTAGGAAGATAGGTTAATTAATGTCGCACTGAGTGATGCTTCCATATAATAATATCGACTCCAGTGTCTCCAGTGTTAATATACACAGTGTTATACAGTCTTACAATTAATAAAACTACCATTTAGTTAGAAGAATCGAAAGAGAACTTAATTTAATAAATGTTGATGAATTGAGTATAGGCCCAGAGATCGATGAAAATCAAAAACTTACATTACTGGAGTTAATAAACGAACTTCGAGATTTCTTTGCAAAATATCTATCTGAACTCGGGCAAACTCATGTCACGGAGATGGATATTGTTCTAAAAGATACTGAGCCGGTGGTTTATCGCCCTTCTAGATTGAGCCAAATAGAACGATTAGAAGTGAAAAATATGGTAGATGAATTATTACAGTGTAATACCAGACCATCAACGTCACCATACGCTAGCCCGATAATCGACGTAAAAAAGAAAACAGGCGATAAAAGATTATGTGTTGATTACCGAGCGTTAAATAAAAAAACAGTTAAACAACACAATCCAATTCCCAGAATAGAAGATCAAATTGATCGACTGGCAGGAAACAAATTTTTCTCGGCATTAGATTTAGCATCTGGGTATTACCAGATACCTCTAGCAGAGGATGCAGTCGAAAACTTCGTTTGTAACACCTGACGGTCAATTTGAATTTAACCGAGTGCCTTTCGGTTTGGCAAACGCTCCTGCAGTATTTCAACGGAAAATTAATCAAATTTTGGGAAACGCAAGGTTTGATTCCGCACTGGCATATATGGCCGATATACTATTACCATCAGCAAGTTTCGAAATAGGCATAGAAAGATTAAGTATTTGAGAAACTACGATCAGCTAATGTAACACTAAAACCTCAAAAATGTTTATTTTTCAAATACAAGTTGATTATTTGGGATTCGAAATTTCAGAAGAAGGAATAAGGCCTGGTTTGAGAAAATCAGAAGCTGTATCTAATTTTCCTACCCCTAAAGATTTTCATAACGTTGACTGACGCTAATGCATAGTGATGTATATCTGCATCAAGCCTTTTTTTGGAAATAATATATTTTTGTTTAATTACTAAGATTTATTTCTTTATTTTTCCCTCAATCAACATGACACATCTATTTCAATTTATTAAAAAGTTACACAAAAAATCATGCTTTTAAGGGCCTTATCAAAATTATTTACAAAAGAGATTGGTTTAGAGATATAACGCTACTTTTTAATCCTGAATATATGCTTAATGTATCAATTATGCTCCATTTTTCTTGACTGCATGCAATGGAGCAAAATTGTTACACACTGGTACCCTAGAGATAGTAAGAGGAATAGGGGAAAGCAATACAAAAGATGGGAGGACGAGCTCAAACTGACAGCTGGTCCAAACTGGAGAAGTCGCAAATGATAGACAGCAATGGAAGGGGTTAGAGGAGGCCTGTGCCAGGAGGCAAACTGAACTCAGACATAACGTAACATAACGTAAAAAAATGTATAATAAAAAATAAAATACATACAAAAAAGTTATTTAAATACAATACTAAATAATTATATGCATTCAAGACTCAGTTCAGGATTAAGGGCTTACATAGATAGATATGCTTAATGTATTTCTGGCTAGATATCTGTAGTCAGTATAAACAAATAGCTTAGATGTCGGTTTTCTGTAAAATTAGTATTTAGTTTTAGGGCTCCTAGGAGCTCCATTCTTCCAACAGCGGAAGGCTTTAGCTGAGACATTTGAAGGCTCTGTAAAATAGTAATGAACAAAGCTATGTGTTGTGTAGCTGTAGTAGGAGATGAGTACCTGCAGGAAGTCGATGAGTTTGGCCTGCTGGCGCAGCGTGGCGTCGGCCTTGGTCTCGCGCGTGCGCCACCACGCCGTGGCCGCCGCCGCCGCTTCGTGCGCGCTCTCCAGTTGCTCCTGCACACACATATTGTACTTAAACAACTATCCACACCCAGATCACATGCCAGTATAATCGAGTACACAATTAATGGCCGGTCCCAATCCGGCAGTTACATTTTGACAGATTACCCGTAGAAAATGTGTCAAAATGTAACTGTTGGTAAGGAAAACTATCGGTGGATTTATTATTGGAACCGGCCATAAAAGTAGTGCGTGCTTTCTTCAAGAGTTAGGTTATCAGACTGTGGAGCGCCGAAATCGACCTCGCCTGATGGGAAGCGGACCTTAGCCTGTGGACACTTGCTCGTTGTCGACCTTTAAGAATGAATGCACTCCTTTCTTGAAGAACCCTATACCGTAGTCCCTCGGGAAAACCTCGGTAGGGAGTTCAATCCACGCGGAGCGTTCGAGGTAGGATTTTTTTCTGAAACCATGCCGTACGCGACCATTTAGGTCTTAGGGTGTGAGGATGAATGCTGGCGGCAAGCGGTGCGGTGGTCAAAAGCTGCTTGTAGGCAAGTAAAGCAGCCCGTACAGTAACAGTTTTCTATGGAATTACCGCTACTATTTCACCGGCTTATAAAGTGCAGTAGTAGGTGTTTAGGCCGATGAAAGCATTTTTAATTACTTATTGAATACTAGACACTCTCGCTGAAACTGATGCAAGTCGGTTTTCAAATGCACGAGGGGCATCACTATGCCTCTGCTTACGGCTAGCACAACACTAGCTGTCAAAGTTCAGTGGGAACAATATGGCCGTACCGTGTGCATCTAATTTTCTACTCCCGCGCCGCTTTCCTTCTAAAACTTTCTGTTTGTGATAAGCATACCCCGGGGTTTTGGGTGCGGGAATAACTTGAGAAAGAGTAGAGATAAACAGATAGGTTATATTGACAAATAATCATATTGTGCCTAATGAATAAATACCTTCCTGCGAATTGTAAACAAACTACAATTTAATTACAATTTTATTTCATTACACTTGGTGCAAAAGAACATTGAATCTCGAACCTCTATTTCTGGATTATTTTCTATCCACGAATGCACGAACTCGTAACGAGCTTTTTTCCGTGAAGGCATGTTTGTATTAACTGTTATATAGTATTTTGAAAATGCTATTGCGTTTATGTAAATTACATAAGACAAAGGCACGGTATGTATGACAGACATTGAATGTCAAATATCAATCTTGACGTTAGATATCTCTGAAGTGTTTATTAATTTATAAATACTTGAGTAAGAACTGAACTGAAGAGGTTGATAATAAATTACTAAGCATTTATTTGATATCATACTAGATGTTATCCGCGGCTTCGTAAGCGTAGTTAAATGAAACATTTTCAAATAAATCAATAATTGAACGTATGTTTTTTTTGTATTTCTTTTATTCAATTACAGTAGGTAAGTATACATTCTGTTATTTAATTCATACCTATTCTTTGGCTTATGTCATTCATTCGCGCACCCAAAACCCCGGGGTATGGTGATAAGGGTGACTGCTTTGCCGTGTATTGTGCATGTTTTCCTGGATTTCCCGAGGCACTGAAGTTAGGTGAGTTGTTTTTGGTTTTCTTTGAGTGTGAAACGTGCTTTCAAGGTATACCTACCGCCGACGCTAGCAACAAGATTTAAGGAAAGGACAAGCGAACGTGTTTTGAATTATATAACCTATGAAAAATATAACTTACCTTCGTTCTGAGGAACGAAGGTAAGTTATATTTTTAGTTTTTAGTTGTTTTTTTTAGGTGTCTATGTGAGCATAGACAACATAGTGGCTAAATCTTTTAAACAATTGGGATTTATATTGCGTGTAGGAAAGCCCTTTAGTAGACTGTCAACTTACAAGGTATTATTTAACAGTTACGTACGTAGTAGATTAGAATTTGCTAGCGCTGTTTGGAATCCACATTATAAAATACACAGTGATAAAATAGAGAAAGTAAAGAGAAAGTTTGTCAAGGCAATTGAGTATCGCACTGGACATAAATATATAGACTATCCCACTTCCTTGAAAATACAAAGTACTACTTTATTAAGTTCTCGTCGTGAACGGATTGATGTCTTGATCCTGTACAAAATTATTAATAACATCATCGATGCCCCTTCGTTAATATACTGGGTGGAACAGATCGATGGACTTTTAAGCAAATGGGATATAAATCAGGTTTAGTGCTTTACTTCTCACCTAGTAACCATATTAATATTTCTAACGGTTACCGAGATACAACTTGTTAAACTTTGGTGAAAAAAACTGTATGTTTCAACCCTATCCAGCAGATTCAATGAAGTCAGCAAGATTCTTGTGACTTGTGACATGTGTCAATTTCAAATGAAAATAATAACTACGTATAGTATTAGGGTTGTCACTAAGATAAAATATTTCGATTTTTATGTTTTTTTTTTTTTTTTTAATCCAGCTTAACATTTATAATAGATCGTTTGTACGTCACTTATATAACACTGTCCTTTCAGCTTAGTCCAAGGAAATGTTCCTCCCTGTATACGCTTTCTTTTAGAGTACCCCGGCGTTGCGAGCGAGCTTGTAGAAAAAAAACCCTCTTTCATATCCCCCGTAGCCGTACTTCTTATGCAAAAAACGGTTTCATTAGAAGAGCGTGCAGGCTTTATGATGAAAAATTTCAGTCGTTAGATAATTCTCCATGAGACATTTTGTAGCTTCAAACGATTATCTTTACAATGTATTCAACAACTATAATTCAAAATCATAACTTTAAGTTTTCTGGCAATGTTTTTGTTTATACTATTAACAATTACTATTAACATGCATCTCAACAACTCAATTTTTTTTTAATGTTTTTAATGTTCAGGTTTAAATATTCTCATTAAGGAAACTGTAAGTCCATAATTTACTACTTTTTATTGTGTCAATGTACCTATATGAGACTGTTTGTTTCTTAATAAATAAATAAATAAATAACCTATGAAAGTCCACTTAAAATCGAAGCCCCAACAGTAGGCAAGTAAAATGACCTGAGCCTCGTCGAGCTGCGCGCGCAGTTGCAGCGCGTGCTCGTGGTGGTCGTGCGCGCGCGTGCGCAGCGCCGCGCACTCCTCCTGCAGGTCGCGCACGCGCCGCGCCGCGCTGCCCAGCGCCGCTTGTGCAGCTGCGCGCTCGCTCTCGAGGGACGCGCACGTAGCCTCCAGGCAAGTTACGCGCGATGAGCCGCGCTCTACGCGTTCCTACGATACGTCAATACACATTCCATACCGTATTTGACAAAAGAATAGGGATACAAATAAAAATGAGTCATAAATTAAAGAACGCGACTGTACTTAGGCGAGGAACACACGTTACGGTGCGGCGTCGCCCGCCAGGATGGCGCGGAAGACCGGCACCGTATACCCGTTCTCGGCGGATTACCTACATGTTGATACAAAAACTCAACGCGCGCCGCCGCCGTGTGTTCCTCGCCTTGTATTTAATCAAGCGCTAAACGACTGGGAAGCAGGCTCAGGAGAGGCACGCTCTACTAAGTTTTGCTCGAGCAAGACACACAAGAAGACAGCATGGATGCCGCGGATGCGATTTTTTCGAAATCCGCGGATGCGAAGGCGAATATTTGGGGGCACAATCAGCGGATGCGGATTTTGTGGTCAAACACTCAAAAACGTAAATAAACAACGTTTATTTTATGATATCACGCAATCATTAAACACGTTGATACTAAATTACAATCGTTGCAAACAAATCAAAAACGTGTCTGCTCTTGGTCACAGAAACGATAAGAAGTTTTTTTTTATTAAAGGCGATAATATTTAAAACTCGCGCAGAAAGCACCGTTCGGGCATTTTACTTGTCGTGAATTACACTACATCCGCATCCGCAAAAACACCGCATCGATTTAAGCGGAGGCAGATGTTGAAATTTGTGCGGAACTTCCGCGGTTGCGGTTGCGGATGCGAATGTCTGCAACATCCCTGGGAGACAGCTACACACCTGCAGCAGCTGCAGCTGCGCGGCGGCGTGCTTGTGCTGGTCGCGCGCGCGCTCGAGCCCCTGCGCGACCAGCGCGGCCTCGGCGGAGCGCGACGCGCACTCGCTCACTGCCCCACCCAGCTTCTCCTGCACTTGTGATAGCTCCGATCGCAGACGTTGGACTTCGCACTGCAAACAGAAAAACAACTTTTGTTTTTGGCACAAGTCATCGTCCTTATTCATAAACGGCCATCAAGCATCGGGTTAAAATGCCTTGAAATGTCGTTCCTAAAATCTGCCACTTTAACATTGTGGATGAAAAAGGGACATAAAATAAAATAAAATAAAATAACACATTTTGTTTGACTGCCTCTTGTATACTTACGAAAGCAAAGAAAAGATTTTTCGAAAAACCCAACTGCTTTTTAGGGTTCCATAGTCGACTAGGAACCCTTATAGTTTCGCTTTGTCTGTCCGTCCGTCCGCGGATAATCTCCGTAACCGTATGTATATCAATGACGCCGACAAAGTGGTAAAATAAAAAGTTAAATTTTTATTTTTATTAGGGTACCTCCCCTATACGTAACGTGGGGTGTTTTTTTTTTCATTTCTACCCTAACGTGTGATATATTGTTGGATAGGTATTTAAAAATTAATAGGGGTTTGCTAAAATCATGTTTTGATAATGTTAATATTTTCGGAGATGATCGCTCCAAAAGTAAAAAAAATGTGTGTCCCCCCCCTCTAACTTTTAAACCATAAGTTTTAAAAATATGAAAAAAATCTCAAAAGTAGAACTTTATAAAAACTTTCTAGGAAAATTATTTTGAACTTGATAGGTTGAATAGTTTTTGAAAAAAATTACAAAATAATTTCTGGACGAAAAACTACGGAACCCTACACTGCGCGTGGCTCGACACGCTCTTGGCCGGTTTTTTACAAATTATAGCCTATGTCACTCCTACGATTAAGGGATTCCAACGACACCTCATATATCGCAATCCGTCAAACAGTTTAGGCTGCAGGGCGTTCTAAAGAATAAGACATACATACATACATAAATACGCTCGAACATAACCCACTCCTCCGGCAGTCGGGTGGTAAAAGAAACATCGTAAACTATCAATCAGATTTAAGCATGAAAGGAGTTTTTCATTACATGTACATTTGGTTCGGATAGCATTAATCACACTGATTTTTCACAAGAATATTAAGAGTCTGCAGTAAGCTCGGCCGAATTGCACCTTGCCATGCAAACGTAGTTACGCTCTCATTTTTTAGCTACGTATTGGATTGTGACGAAACTTTGCATATACAATGATATGAGGTATATCTGTCTTTAATTAGTTCATATGGTTCTAGTTTATAAAACTAACAAAATACACCAAAAACAAGTTTTGTATGAAAAACTTATATTCGCTGTCTTTTTTTTACTATGGTATCTGAAGCTACATAAACTAATTACAGACATAGATATACCTCATGTCATTGTACAGGCAAAGTTTCGTTACAATCCAACACGTAGTTTTAAAATGAGAGCGTAACTACGTTGGTATGGAGAATTGAGCTTACTGCGGACTCTTTAACATGTGTATAAACAACAGAGATCACATACCTCAAGATCCTTGCCCTTCCCTTCGTTCAGGTCGGAGAGTTTCTCCAAATCTATGAGCTGCTCTTCCAGTAGGCTGCATGCTTCTTGCAGCGCTTTGTTATTCTGAAAACAAACTGAGATGGTCAGAAAACCGGTTCCAAGTTTGAGCATAGGAAGTTGTGTGGACTACACTCGACGTGGATAAAATCTCACGATTTCAAGAGACGGATTCAAGCGAAGCAGTGTAATTATGGGGGGTGGTCTGGTCTACTCACGCCGACATATACCAACCCACAATACATAAATAAATTAATAAAACAAACACTGAATCGACAAAAAAAAGTATAACTGTCGAACGTGCTCGCAAAATTTCACGGATATCAGTTGGGAAATGCGACCTGTAAAGGTCAACAGGCGGTCATCAACACAGACATATGAAAGTATTTTTGGCCAAGCAGAAACGGAGACCTTTGTTGGCTTGGCTCGCGCGTTCATGGGTGTAGAAACTAAATAAAATAATCAATAATGTCATATTTTCTCGAAAAAGGATTACAAATGTGGACAAATGGAGAAAAATCAACGCAAGAGGTTAAATAATCACGAAGTTATAAGTGTCCAACGTTTTAAGAAGGGGTATTGTTCTGTCCCTTTTTCGCAAAACGCAACTTCATATGAAACGATGACGCTTGTAGATTGTGACGTTATTAATAGACGGCAACGTGCCGTGTCCCATCGTGTTCGGCGCCGCCGTCGACGCTCGCTCTGCGGCAGCTTCGCAGTTTGTGACGCCACACACTGTTTGCGTTTTCTCTCTCTAACAAGCAATATTAAAACGGTTGTAGCTTCGTAATTCTTTGAGATATCTGAATGGGATTTTCGTCACTAGGCATATGTGTTGGCTTCTTTCTTTTGGAGTAATAATAATATTCTTGTGCACATCCGTATTCGCGCGTTTAGGCGTCTCTAGACAGAGTCAGGTGGAGGGAGCTACACCGACAAGAGTCTAACTCTTAAATTTGTGATGATGACATCCGTATTACCAGATGGTAGTGCGTGTTGAGCGCGTGCAGCACGGCGTCGACGGCGCGGCAGCGGCCCGCGAGCAGGTCGGCGGCCAGCGCCGCGCGCAGCCGCCGCGCCACCGCGCCGCGGCCGCCGCGGCCGCGCGTGCCCCGCCCGCCGCGCCGTCCGTCCCCGCCCCCGCCCGCCCGCGCGCTCGTGTAGCGCAGCACCGGCTTGGGGCCGATCGGGGGCTTGTCGAGCTTCCACGAGGTACTCATTCAACAGAACCTAGAACACATTTCCTTAGAGCGCTTTCCGCTCCGTGTCTTCAGGTATCTTAGTGCTGGCTTCGAGGTACACATTCAATAATGATTCAGCTTCAAGCGTGAACCAACGAAAGATTTGAATGGGTGTGTGTATCCGAGTCACTCCCGCTTCGTGTCCTCAGGCTTCGAACTGACTGGCGGTTTGTCTACTAACTTCCTGGAGGCACTCATTCAACCGGGGTTCATTGACCCAAGCGTGAACAAAGGCATGACTTCGACAGGCATATATGTCTCCTTTTCTTGTGGTATCTTGGCGCTTCGAAGCGATTGGCGGCTTGTCTGACACCTTCCTCGAAATACAACAAGGGTTTATCAGCATTTATCGACCAACTTCCTGTTCCCTCCCTGAGCTCATGGTATGCATTATTAGGTCTCCTTTCCAGCTTTCCGCGTTCTTCAACGAAACAATTCAATATGGTGACGCAGTGTTTATGCAGCCAAAATTATGTGGAAATCGTGACTCATAAAACGGGATGACATCTCCCGTATTAATTTTAGACCGTCTGAGATGGAGGCGCGAACGCAACTAAAATTTGAATGCAGGAATGTAGAATAGATTTGTTTAAACACAATAACATCATTGTCACACATTAGAATAAACACGACCGATCTAGACTTCGACTTGAACAATTGAATTGTTTATGTTTGCAGGAGAGGTGAGTAATGTCCGATGAATTCGAACCCTTTCTAAGATAAAATGTTGGAAATGGGTCAGTTCAGTTGGTTAACGTCTCAAATCAAGTATTCTTGAGGAAACTAATTGTTGTTTCATGTTTGTAAACAAAAACATCAATGAGCTACCGAAGGCAACTCCTCACAAGAGCATACTATTTGCAGACGATACAACAATAGTAATAAAATGTAATGATAGAATGACTTATGAACAAGACATAAATAATGCTTTGAATATTAAAAAATAATAAGACAGACATAACCTTGTAGCCAGAATTATTCACCAGCAACTTGCTCTTCTATACGGTCTTGTGGCCTCCGAAGTGCCTTACTATAAGTACACACCTGCGCCAGTTCTCGAAATCTGTCATTACAGACAGGACTATTCTTGCCAATAGGCCTGATATCGTGCTGACAGATCGATCGAAAGGCCAGGCAGTGCTCGTCGACATCACCATCCCCCATGACGAGAACCCAGAAGGACAAAGCCAGCAAGTACCTAGACCTGGCTCACGAGGTAACCGCCATGTGGGATGTTGATTCGACGATCATCGTCCCGATAGTCGTTTCGGCGAACGGTTTAATAGCGAAGAGTCTAGATCATCACCTCACCTGGATACTGCGCGGATAGTCAGGAGGTTCCTGTCTCTGTCACCCTGACCATCGGCAGCTTAGGCCCCGCCTCGCTGCCGGCGGGACCCTAGGTTAGGTTTTTATAATGATTTTATGTTTTGTTTTATATTTTAGTTTTTATATAATTATTGTAAAAACCTAGCCTAAGACGAAATATAAATAAAGATAATAATAAATATTAGGGGACCATCTTACACAAATCGACCTAGTCCCATAGTAAGCTCATTAATGCTTGTGTTATGAGTACTAGACGACGATATATATATTATATACAAATACTTAAATACATAGAAAACTTCCATGACTCAGAAACAAATATTCATGCTCATCACACAAATATTCGCCCTTACCGGGATTCGAACCCAGGACCTTCAGCTTCGTAGGCAGCGTCACTACCCACTAGGCTAACCGGTCGTCAAAAACAATGAAAGACATAATACATTGGATGAAAATAAATGACTTAAATATTAATATAAATAAAAGCATACAATTTATTTCTTATAATTCCAATAGTTTACCGATCACATTAAAATATAATGATGAAAATGTAGAAGAAGTTGAATTTTTCAAGTTTCTCGACTTCACTCTGGACAGACATCTCCACTGGAAGTACCATACTGAACAAGTTTGCAACAAACTAACCAAACAAACAGACAAACAAAACAAACAACAACAAACAAACATACAAACAAACAGTCAAACAGATTTGTCTTTGCACTCAGGAGATTGAGAGATACGGTATCGGTTGAAGCATCACTGATAGCTTACCATGGATATGTGTCGCCTGTTCTCTGTTATGGATTAATTTTATGGGGAAATTCTGTGGATGCAGAGAGCATTTAAAATTAAAAAAAAATGAGTCCGGGTCATTTGTAGCTCTCGGCTTGATGACAGTTGCATACCTTTGTTTAGGAATATGCGTATATTGCCATTGCCCTGTTTGTATATCAGATATGCATGTTGTGACAATGTGCTAACTACCCTCCCATTTCCCAAATCCTAACTCGCCGCTATATCGACGCTCGGCGCGGGCACTGTGCGCCCGGGCTTGACACACTTCGCACGTGCCCGTTTTCGAAAATATCCGAAAGGACTCAAAAGGGTGAAATCTAGTCACCCTCCGTGTCGCGAGTGCTACCGATATTTTAAGCCCTGAAAACGCGAGTGAAAGGAGTATACAGTGCACTGGTGTTTGGACTACAACAAGACTGAAGCGTGAGTACTTCTCTTAACTCCCTAAACCCCCTACACATTGTCACAATTGGTGGAGGTGCGAAACTCCAAGTATAGATTATTACGAGTAGATCGAGTTTAGTCAGGTTATTGCACAACAAAAAATGTCCGATACGGACGAGGAAGAAGGAACTGTCACCCGGGTATCCGTCATGTTTAAATATTTTAAATCTTTACATTTAGAGAATTTGAATCCGGCTATTAAGCAATTACAAGCTAAAATTGAATCGCAAAATACTCAAATAACAGACTTAAAAAATCGCATCATTGCCGTGGAATCGGAAGCAAAGGCGCATATACAATCGACGAACTTGCCGGTAGACACACAAAAGATCGAACCGACCGCGATTCCATCACTAAGCGAACCGAGCCATGTTGATAAGAGCAAGTCGAAAGTACTACAAAGTATGCTGGCGGAGCTGCCAATCTGCGATGGCAAGGTAGCCAACCAGCTGATAAAATTCATTATTGCCGTCGATAAATTAATTCTACTCGAGCTGGTTCCCCAGTCTGAGTACGTGAGTTGGATTATGACCCGGACAACCGGCTTCCTGGCGGACTGGTGGTTCCGCCGAGCAGCCGCATTAGACAACTGGCAAAGTATTAAACCATTAATTTTAAACGAGTTTTTGTCCCCGATACACATAGAAACATTAAAGAACGAAATGTGCTTGCGTTATCAATACGAATCGGAAACTTTATTGGAATTTGCACATTCCGTAGACGCTGTCGCGAAGGCGCTAAATCTGGGGTGGACCGAAGAAGACTTGATGCAGACAATATTAAGCAGAATATCCCCAAAAACGTATTATTACGTTAAATGTAATCCCATGAACATTGTAAACATGTCACAGTTAGCGCAAATAAGTAGCGAAGTAGAAGGTGCTCTTCTACGCGACAGGCTGCACTCGCGAAACTCACGTACCTTTTATCAAAAAAAACAATCAGACGATAGAACTTATGGTAGAAATACCTATCGGCAATATAATAGTCCGGCGCGAGAGCCTTATCGGTCGCCCTCGCGCGGGATCCGGGCATCGCGCGGGAGCGAGCGAGAGGTCCGAGTGAGCGGCATGTTACCGCCACCGGTAGCGAATACGTCGGGAACAGTAAATATGCAACGCGGCCCGCGTTGTTATGAATGTAATAACTACGGGCATTTCGGACGCGATTGTGAACAACGTCGTAGACGTTTTCAATCACATCATAATAACGCGGGAAACGCGAACAGGGAGTAAGCCTGGATATCCACCGTCAGCTTACTCTCGCGACTGTAAAGGAAGGTGGTAGAATAAATAGCGATAAGAAAAATTATAAACCGTGTGTACAAATAGTTACCTGTAATTATCTCCTCCCGGCGCTGATTGATTCAGGTGCGTCTCGCTCGTTTATATCTCAGGAGCTAGCTGATAAGCTTAAGAGTCAGCGTAAAGTGCGTACGTCGTGGTGTGATATTCGATGTACTACTGCGAGTCAGGAAACTTTCACGGCCAAAGAGACAATAACTATACTCATTTCAATAGATAAGTTTACCTGGAAATTTAATTTCATTGTGGCTCCGCGATTAGTAGTTCCGATCATATTAGGATGCGACTTTATTAACAAAACGAAATTAGTCCTTAACATTTTCGATGGCTACGTGTCGTTTCAGTTTATGGCGCAAAATAAAATACCCCTGGTAACAAACGTAGATTATCAAAGAGACATGTTAATTAACAGTCTTCAAATCAACAACGGTATTGAGAAGAAAATAAAGGAGCTGTTAGATAATCATAAAACCGTCGTAACCGAAACATTAGGTAAAATGAACATATTAAAATAAAAAAAATAAAAAAAAGTTTATTGCCACAATTGAGTTTTACAAAAATATATATATATGAGAGACTTAACTTGATAAACACTTAAAGATAAAAAATACAGCAAAAAACATAAAGTAACTGTAGATTCGTGGTAACTGCTGGGCAATGGGTACTCGTCTCAGCCATTTGCTAGATATTTATACCCAGCGCTGATTTTCAGACGAGTCCCTTTCCTATTACATTATGAAATTTTACTCACCGATAATGTCCCGGTCCGCTCACGGTTTTTTCCCCTGTCCCCACCGAAAGCAACCGAAATGGAAACCCATATTGCGCAACTCCTTGACAAGGGAATCATAGAAAAATCAAAATCGCCGTATGCGTCACCAGCGTTCCTGGTCGAAAAAGCAAACGGTGGCAAACGACTTTGTTGTGACTACAGAATGGTAAATAAAAAAATCATATACGACAGTTACCCAATGCCATCTATAGAGTCGGTGTTTCAGTATCTTGGTGGTGTTCGATACCGGTCTTTTACCGCGGGTATCACTCGGTTGATAATCGGCGAAGAAAAAGACACGTCACTATTTGACGTTTTGACGTCTGTCATTTTTGTAGTATAACCTAGAATTTGCCCTGGCTGGTTTTGCACAACCCATTCTTTGATTTGTATTTGATTTTTGAGAAAGAATTCGGGACATTGATTTATGTTAATTGGAATCAGTTCATAATTGAGGCCAGGCGCTCATATCGAGGAGTTTTGTGTTTGCCTGCCCGTGTTTGGAGCCTGAAGTGATAAATTGGTGCGCCTACGTGTTGGGCGGTCATCCAGGAGCCGGGAAGTGTTCACCAGGACACGCGACGGCCTCGACACACACACTCTTACTCATACATTCAGATACACATATCGAAGCCGCCCTGTCTAGACGCCGGCCGAGAGACAACGGCGGATGAAGCTTCCATCAAGGTAAAAGCACGTTTTGTTTTGTACCGGACCGATACCTGGCGCATCTTCGGTATGCCACGCTTCTTGGAAGCTATAGCTTAGCGGGGTTATACCGGTCGTTCTAGTCCAGGCCTCTATTCGGGTCAGGAACTCGTCGGGCCCAGCCCTGGCATCAACCGAGTAGAGTCTTGCAAGCCCGGGCTAGTAGCGAACAGGTGGGTCGAAATATTTTTCAATTATCGACCTAAATAGCTCATTTAATCAGATACCATTAAGCGAGAGTTCCAAGGCGGTAACCGCTTTTATTTTGCCTTTTGGTCTATACCAGTATAAATATGTCCCTTTTGGACTCTGTGTAAGTCCACAGTCTCTGAATAGAGTAGTCGACATGATATTCGGTGACATAAAATATAAATATGTAATACCATTCGTAGACGACATATGCGTTTTTTCTAAAGACAAAGAATCGCATTTCCAACACCTAAATGAGGTATTAACAAGACTTGGCAATGCGGGATTTACCGTAAATCCTAAGAAGTTAAAGTTATGTCAAGAATCAGTTAAATTTTTAGGGTTCAATATCAGTTTTTCCGGCTTGTCCGTCGACCCCGACAAAATAAGTGTTGTCGTAAACTACCCGGAACCGAAAAATATAAAACAATTAAAAACGTTTCTCGGAATGACCAGTTTCTATGCCAAATTCATTCCACGATATTCGGAAATAGCCGAACCGTTAAATATGTTAAAAAGAAAAGATACCAGGTACGTCTGGGGACCCGAACAAAACAAGGCATTTTCACGGTTGAAACAAGAACTGGTTTCACCAAACGTTTTGAGGTTTCCCGACTTCAGCAAAAAGTTTATTTTACAAACGGATGCTTCCGGGTCGGCTCTGGGAGCTGTGCTGCAGCAGGAGGTGGACGGCGCGCTGGCCCCGGTGTGCTTCGCGAGCCGCATGCTGTCGGACCCATAGCGCCGCCGCACTGTTTACGAATTAGAATGCGCCGCCGCCGTCTTCGGCGTTACCAAATTTAAACAATATCTTGAGATCGCACCGTTCGAACTTCAAACCGATAACGTCGCATTATCTTGGCTATTTGAACATCCCAAACAGTCCAAAATCCAGATATAAATTCAATATTAAACATATAAAAGGCAGCTGTAATAACGTAGCGGACTGTTTGAGTCGCATGTACGATGGAACGGATGAAGTTCAGTGTATGGCACTTCAAGAATACCCAGTTACCAGCGATTCTCTGATAAGACACCAGATCAACGACAAATTCTGTAGTGATTTAATAATTCAAATCAACGGTGGAGTTACGGTTCCAAAATATAACATTAAGAACGAATTATTATGCCGGCAAATAGGTAAAACAAATAAGTGGCGTATAGTGCTGCCGGTAAATCTAAAAAACATAATATTGAATTACTATCACGATCAAGACATAGCAGGCCATCTAGGGATCACAAAAACGTATAACAGAATAGCCCATATATTCTGGTGGAATAACTTATATACCGATATTAAAGATTATGTAGCCTCATGTATATCCTGTCAAACATCGAAACCACTGAATAGGAAACCAGTTGGCTTGATGTCATCGACAATACCTGACGATATTTGGGAAAGAGTTTATATTGATTACAAAGGTCCATTACCGACATCAAAACATGGAAATAAGTACGTTTTGGTAATTTTAGACGGCTTCTCGAAGTGGGTCGAAATGATAGCCGTACGGGCGGCGACCGCCACTAACACCGTGCGCGCGCTGTCTCGCCTGGTGTGGGCGCGCTACGGACCGCCGCGAGCGCTCGTATCTGATAACGCAACACATTTCACAGCTGACGCATACAAACAGATGTGCCGGGTTTGGGGAATGAAGGACGTCAAGATATCTCCGTATTATCCACAGGCGAACGCGGTCGAACGAGTGAATCGAAATTTAAGTATAATGTTGAATATTTATTGTAGAAAAACGAAATCAATGTGGGACGACTTATAACCTAATTTCCAACTCGCACTTAATACCGCAATACACGAGAGCTCAAATTGTACACCAGCAATATTTCTCGGTCGGGAAATTAGGAGTCCCTTAGAGAATAAATGGGAGTTGGATAAAGTCATTAACGATAATCACGAATCGACTAACGATCGCGAGGTAAGCACCGTAGTTCAGAAACTGAACCATGCACACGAGAGACAAAAATACTACTATAATAAACATAGACGTAGAAACATATTCAAGATAGGACAACAAGTTCTCGCAAAATGTTTCCCAGTTACAAACGCCGATCGAGGAATATACGCCGGCTTCTGCCCACGGTGGTCGGGTCCGTATACCATTCAAAAGATTACTAATGGCTAAACTCTGCTGACCAAGCCGAATTCGAATAATGTCATAAAAAGAGTAAATATATCACAATTAAAACCATACTGTTCAAGATTAAGTTGGGGGGGATGTGACAATGTGCTAACTACCCTCCCATTTCCCAAATCCTAACTCGCCGCTATATCGACGCTCGGCGAGGGCACTGTGCGCCCGGGCTTGACACACTTCGCACGTGCCCGTTTTCGAAAATACCCGAAAGGACTCAAAAGGGTGAAATCTAGTCACCCTCCGTGTCGCGAGTGCTACCGATATTTTAAGCCCTGAAAACGCGAGTGAAAGGAGTATACAGTGCACTGGTGTTTGGACTACAACAAGACTGAAGCGTGAGTACTTCTCTTAACTCCCTAAACCCCCTACACATTGTCACAATGTATCTTCGTTAACACACGTCTACGTTAGCAAGGCAATATATGGTAAAAAATGTGGCCAACATGTGCATTAAATTATATAATAACTTGCCTGTGGACATTAAGGTCGTACGGGGAAACAGTTTTAATAATAAGTTGACGAATTGGCTTCTCAACAGATGTTTTTATAGGGTTAAGAGTTATTTAGAGTATAAGTGACATAAATTGATATTATTATTTTGAATTTGTTTAATGTATATTATTGCAATATTATAAGCCTTTGATGGTAAGTATAACTGCTCGGCGTGCAAGCGCCGCTTCTCGCTGTACTGTACTGTACTGTAGAGACACCCACCTGCGCCAGCTCCGTGTTGTGCGCCCGTAGCTCGACGTTCTCGTCCCGCAGCTGCGCTCGCTCGCGGCTGCTCATCTCCTCCTGCTGCTCGGCGTGCAAGCGCCGCTTCTCGCTGTACTGTACTGTACTGTACTGTAGAGACACCCACCTGCGCCAGCTCCGTGTTGTGCGCCCGTAGCTCGACGTTCTCGTCCCGCAGCTGCGCTCGCTCGCGGCTGCTCATCTCCTCCTGCTGCTCGGCGTGCAAGCGCCGCTTCTCGCTGTACTGTACTGTACTGTACTGTAGAGACACCCACCTGCGCCAGCTCCGTGTTGTGCGCCCGTAGCTCGACGTTCTCGTCCCGCAGCTGCGCTCGCTCGCGGCTGCTCATCTCCTCCTGCTGCTCGGCGTGCAAGCGCCGCTTCTCGCTGTACTGTACTGTACTGTACTGTAGAGACACCCACCTGCGCCAGCTCCGTGTTGTGCGCCCGTAGCTCGACGTTCTCGTCCCGCAGCTGCGCTCGCAAGCGGCTGCTCATCTCCTCCTGCTGCTCGGCGTGCAAGCGCCGCTTCTCGCTGTACTGTACTGTACTGTACTGTAGAGACACCCACCTGCGCCAGCTCCGTGTTGTGCGCCCGTAGCTCGACGTTCTCGTCCCGCAGCTGCGCTCGCTCGCGGCTGCTCATCTCCTCCTGCTGCTCGGCGTGCAAGCGCCGCTTCTCGCTGTACTGTACTGTACTGTAGAGACACCCACCTGCGCCAGCTCCGTGTTGTGCGCCCGTAGCTCGACGTTCTCGTCCCGCAGCTGCGCTCGCTCGCGGCTGCTCATCTCCTCCTGCTGCTCGGCGTGCAAGCGCCGCTTCTCGCTGTACTGTACTGTACTGTACTGTAGAGACACCCACCTGCGCCAGCTCCGTGTTGTGCGCCCGTAGCTCGACGTTCTCGTCCCGCAGCTGCGCTCGCTCGCGGCTGCTCATCTCCTCCTGCTGCTCGGCGTGCAAGCGCCGCTTCTCGCTGTACTGTACTGTACTGTACTGTAGAGACACCCACCTGCGCCAGCTCCGTGTTGTGCGCCCGTAGCTCGACGTTCTCGTCCCGCAGCTGCGCTCGCTCGCGGCTGCTCATCTCCTCCTGCTGCTCGGCGTGCAAGCGCCGCTTCTCGCTGTACTGTACTGTACTGTACTGTAGAGACACCCACCTGCGCCAGCTCCGTGTTGTGCGCCCGTAGCTCGACGTTCTCGTCCCGCAGCTGCGCTCGCTCGCGGCTGCTCATCTCCTCCTGCTGCTCGGCGTGCAAGCGCCACTTCTCGCTGTACTGTACTGTACTGTAGAGACACCCACCTGCGCCAGCTCCGTGTTGTGCGCCCGTAGCTCGACGTTCTCATCCCGCAGCTGCGCTCGCTCGCGGCTGCTCATCTCCTCCTGCTGCTCGGCGTGCAAGCGCCGCTTCTCGCTGTACTGCAGCTCACATTTCAACTTGCGGATGTCGTTGCGAGACCTGATTTATTTATTTATTTCAATATGAGAACAGTAATAAAAAAAAGCACATTGAAGAGTGGGAAAGGAGAAAAGAGATAGTCTTGCTAAAAATCCCAAGAGTCCAGGAACATGTCAACAAAGCAGTCTTGTATCTACTGAGATTGGAGGACACTATAGAGGCTGTATGGTAAACCGCTACAGTGCTGCCTGCCTTTACAGCAGAAGCTTTTGTCTGGCAGGTTATAAATTGAAGAAGATTAAAGCAGTCGCCCTCGAGGCGTTGGCCTCAGGGCCCGAATCACCTGTACCGGAGCGCTATTCAGTGAAATAACCAAGTTTAAAACTCCATATTGCCTTCGTCATTCCACTACCATAGACCTCTCCACCCTACAATACACACCTATCGACTTCAGCCTGGGCGGTCTCATGTTGTTTCTCCAACTTAGCCAACTGCTGCTTCGCCTGCTGGGCTTCCTTGGCCGCTTGCTCATACTGCGGCTTGAGCGTGTCCAACTCAGCGTGCACCTCCGTCGCCTTCCGCTCGGCGGTCCGCTTGGCTTCCAGCACGGCGGACAGCCGCTCTTCCGCCCGCTTAAGGTCGCGAGCGGTGGATTTCGCTTCGATTTGCAGTTCGTTGAACTCGCGTTCCTAGGAAAAAGTTTCGTTTATATCTGGTTCAGTTAACACCTCAAATATTTGGGGACAATATTACACAAATCGACCTAGTCCCTAAGCAAGCAAACCTTGTATTATGGGTACTAGATGAAGATACATATACTTATATAGACGACCGTTTGACAGCTGCCGGCTGCCATATTTAACGTTGATCGGTCTGTAATCGTATGTTGGTGCAACCCGCCCTTAATGCGCTAAGCGCATTGCGTTTCAGTTTTCTCGAACAATTGGAAATAGCTGTGTACTTACAATAACAGGGGCTTACCAGTAATAGATCAACACCATTATTATCCATCCATCTATTTCAAGCCTAAAAATAATAGGGGTACTATACCCCACATAAATAAATAGATATACCGACAGTTCTAGACTTTTGCGGTGGAACAATCACCGTGTCCAGTTAGCATTTCCTGATGAGATGATGCCTAGGAGACACACGCGTCGATATTTTTAATTATTGCAGCCCGTCTACTGTATTTATTTAATCCCTCAAGAGGAAATGCGTAAATCAACAGTTAAGAGGAACCACTAAGGGCGAGATAATTGAGAAATAGGTATTTGTAAAATGTATTGCTATCGCGGCAACCTCAAACCTCCCCCCGCAGAGCGCGATAGAGAAACCGCAGCTTGGACCGAAAATACCTATTAAAAGTACATAAGAAATCAGGGGATTACGAAACGTTGATTACGTTTCGTAATCCCCTGATTTCTTCGCCAAAACTTGACTTATTTAACTACTTTTTTTTAATCAAAAATCAAAGAAAGGCTTTGGCCGTCTTCCTGTGTTTTTCTTTTTTAAATAATCTAGTCAAAATTGTTTTCTGGATGTTTGAACACAGCGGAAAATCTGGCATTTTTCTTAGGATTTTGAAGGTTAATATCTCTGTACGGGACAGTCTCGCACACTCTTGAGATGATAGTTGATAATGATAACACTGCTGTTTTCCACCGAAATTATGATTTATTGATAACGAACTGAAATTATACAATCTGCAGGCTTAATGGGAATACACTCCGCGGCGGTCGGACATGTACTGTCTTAAAGGAATGAAATATATGCTACGTGAAGTAAAATGCTGACGGGCGGAATGCACACCTTTGTACAGACCGTACATGCTCCCGGGCGCGAGATGGGGGAAGATGAAACATACAAAATTATAATACAAACAAATATCTTATAAAAAATAAATTGCTTCACTGCTATTCACGCGCAGCGAATCGCAGGCCTATGATGGGTGACGTGGCCTTGTCCAATCCTTGTGGTCTTGATAAGTGAACTCCCGTATTAGTGGTGTGTTGCACGTTGATTTTCGCCTTGTGTTGTGGGTTCGAATCTTTGCGGTTTACATCTCTGGCAACATATTGAATGTTGAAGTCCGCAGATGCGTTGCTGGGGGGCGCGGGAGGTAACTGCGCCGAGCACCGAAGGCGTAAGCGTCGCCATGCGTATACGGTGAATACAACTATCGCAGCGCTCAATAATAGGTATACAACGACGTACTGGTGTACATCATGCGATGATATTCGATCAGCTAGAACACCTCGTGCTTCGCTAGCCTTCATTCGATCAACTTGTCTTCCTATGTCGAAAATTTGCCTTCTTATTTCCGTGCTATTAGATGTTGATAGATCTTCAAGTGTCGGTAATGATAAATTCATAACGCTATTAATAGGTGGCATTACTATTCTTATTAAATCTGGCTGGGCGTTAATGTTGTTCGTCTGATACTTATGAGCGAATATTGTTAACGATTCGCTTTTAATAATGCAGCCGTCTCCAAGTGATATAATGCCCGTTCCGCTAATTTGCTCGGCGGTAACTTGAGCTTCACATATGATTCTTGTAGTTCGATGTCCGCAAACAAAGAATAGATAACTATTTTCTTTATTCAACCTTTCCCATTTGTCTGCGCAAGGTTGTGTGATACGTTCACATTTAGTATCATTTTTAGCCTTGATACATAAGTTGTCATCTCCACTCATATGATAAATAGGCTTTTGTAAGGGACATAGCTGACTGGATGCATCCTGTTGTTTACAATTGCCCGCCTCATTTTCTGTGAGTGTTATATAAGAGTCCTTCTGTATGTTTATTGCCACATACTCGGAAATAAGCGATATGCTGATCATGTTCTCCTTTAGTTGTTGAGGTACGGGTATTAATCTGTAGATTTCAAAGTTGTCACGGCTGACTAACGGGACCCTGATTTCAAAAATTAGATATTTAGGTGTCATCCTTGTCTTGACCTTAAGTAAATGATAAATATTCTGGAGATTCGTTTGAATGTTGTCAATTGGTATAGCTAAGTCCTTTGATAGCTGTCCGGAAATGATGCTTAACTCATTTCTTAGTTGATCTGGAGTCAATAAGTGGATATTGAACTTGCCATGTTGAACGTTGGTGATCGTCTCTAATAATGTCTCTTGTATGCCTTTCAGATTCATCAGTAAGGAGTTAGTGATAATCGATGATAACATGAATTCATTCGTATGTTCGACAGCTTCAACTTCTTTTGCCAAAACATTAGTTGCTTTTTCCAGATTGATAATGTGACGGTTCAGTATCTTGTGTTGCTTGTCCATAGCCTCTTCTACTCTTTTTAGTAAATTATATTCAGCTTCGACCACTGAGGTTTGATTTTTCCATAACAAAGCCAGATGTTTCTCGTTGTCCTTGATAAGATTGATATCTTTTTCATATTTTTGGGCGAAATTATCGTCCAGCATTCCAAACAAACTGTTCGCTAGATATCCGACTCCGTTGATAAGGCCCCGCCGACGGCGGGTCGAGCGTGTCAGTTGCTGAGCGAGCATTATGCTGTTGTAGTACTCTAGTTCTGAGAACCCATGACGTAGCTGTATGAGTACTACGTCACATTTTGATAACTTATCTGTCTTGATACATGTATTTTCTAAGGTACGGAGATATTCTTGAAATACTTTTAGTCCTTGCCAATAGGGTCCCATGTCGTAGTAAACAATCAGCTTCCATTCGTCGCGAATAAGGTGCATATTTGATATCTTGTCGAAATAAACTCCTTGATGTTTATTTATACTCGTAAGGCTATGCTCACACTGTGCCGGTGATATAAATGTAAACAGTAACATAAGTCCCAGTGTCAGTAAATTAGCTGATCTTTTGGTTCGTCGTCTTTTTACTTTGGGTGCGGCCTTTTCGGGTTCGGGTTCCGATTTAGTTTCCTTAGCGCAATCTTGTGTGGCGAGCAATTTTGATAATTTCGTTATAGGTCTCTTGATAATTCCGTTCTTCGTTTTCACTGATACTACACGTACATACCCATCGTGTCCCGGGTGTACGGTTTCAACTTTACCAAGTGCCCACTTTCCAGCGGGTAAATTGGCGCGCAATACCCATGCGAGTACGCGAGTCATACGGTTGATATTGCTGTGTTTGATTATTAAGTCACTGATGACGTCATTTTGCTGATAAGTTGTGACGTTTGTTTGTTTTGATATTTTCGCCGCTTCTGGATAACGATGCGCTTCGTCCATGGCTAATTGTTTAAGAGTCATCATTGCCAAAAAGGGAGCTGGTTTTGTTCCATATGTAACAGTTGTAAGAGCATATTCGCGCAGTGCTTGATTCGGGTGATTTCTCCAAATTATTTTTTGATAAAGTTGATCTTCTTCGTTACATAGTATCTGGCGAAACATTTTTTCAATGTCCGCGGTCAACGCTATTTTATATTGTCTCCATCTCAAAATCAATGTAAATAAATCTGATTGTAAATTCGGCCCACTGTACATCAGGTCATTCAAGCTGTAGCCCGACGACGAAGGTGCTGACGCATTATAAACTACGCGCAAGGCCGTTGTAACTGATTCAGCGCGATGAATGCAGAAATGTGGTAAGTAGTTGCTAGGTTTTGTGTCTCTTTCGCACTCGCGCATATGTCCCAGCTCGTAATATTCGTTGATAAATGATTTGTAATCTTTTGATAATTGTTCGTTCTTCATAAATTTCTTCTCAAGTTGATAAAATTGTGCCACAGCCTTGTGTCTCGATTCTCCCAATTTTTCTTCAATGTCGGGTTTGAAGGGTAAACGTACCACATAGCGCCCATTTGTTTGACGAACTGTTTCGGACTTGTATTGATTGATACAGTATTGATCCTCTGATGATAAGTCGTCCGATGTTTCAGCAATGTCCTCTATTTCCCAAAATCTACTGATATCTTCGAGGTTGTTCACAACAACATTGCAGTGATATGACTTCATATTGCCACATAAAATCCATCCGAGATGAGATTGCTGTGCTATGGGAGTGTTTTCGTCCTTTCTGATAATAGAGTCTAAAATGATATTCGAGTAGATATCCGCACCGAGTAAAATGTCTATGGGTTGACTGATGTTGAACTCGGGGTCTGCCAGCTGCATACCTTCGAGATGAGACCATGATGGTTTGATAAATGATCGGTTAGGTAAGTTATTGATAAGACGATTCATTATAAAAACTTTTGCGCTAAAAGTGTAATCCGTGTGCATCGATGTGGCCTTGATATTGATAAATCCCTTGCAATTGTTTTCCTTGGTTCCAATTCCAAATATTGAACCATTGTATTTGTGACGTGGTAGGCCTAGCAGTTGAGCAGCGTTTTCGGTGCAAAGAGAAATTTGGGCACCTTGGTCAATTAAGGCACGTAATTTGATATAGGATCCATCTTTTGACTGGACCTTGATTAAGGCTGTTGATAGTAGGGTTTCTAGTTCTTCTTCGGCCACGTGTCCTGCGTTCTTTGATGTATTTGATTCGTAGGCGGCAGCTTTCTTCTTGCCGACAAAGGCCTCGTGGAGTATCGTATTATGTTCGCCGTTGCATTGCTTGCATCGTTTTTCTGATAAACATGGATTGCCGTAATGTTTGTATAAGCAGTTCGTACATATTTGCCGAGCGGATATTGTTGCAAGTTTTGTCTCAGGTGTCATGCCTAGAAACTTCGAGCAGCGAAATAAATCGTGATTATAATTGCAACAAGGACACTTTGCGGTGTTAGTTGCGAATGCATGATAACTATTTACTGGCGATCCTTGATAATTATTTTTGTTTGATGTAGATTGATAAAATCGATTTTCTTTGATATGATGTTCAGCGCGAGGATATTGATATGACAAAGGCTTGTTTAGACTAAATCTTCTCTCGTAGTTTGATGGTTGAGTCGGCTTGGTTGATTCTTGTTTTCGACGAGAGGATTCCAGGGCAGTAAACTTCATTTCCAAAAATGACAAAAATTCTGCCAGTGTGGGTAGCTGTCTCGGGTCCACTAAGTGTTCAATATAGTCGTTATGAGAATCGGCGTCCAATTTCTGTGCTAACAAATGTACTACTAACGGGTCCCAAGTAGATATATCAACGCCCAAATTTTGTATGGCGTGAAGGCATTCTTTAGTGTTGTCGTGTAGTCTCTTTATTGATACGGCTGATTGATGTTGCATGATATGTAATCCGAGAAGGATATTGACGTGGGAACTAAATATTAATTTAGTGTTGTTGTAGCGGTGATTCAAAATTTCCCAGCACACTTGATAATTTTCAGTACTGATCTTTAAATGCTGTATAAGTTTCTCCGCTTCGCCTTTGACCTTGCTTTTTAAGAATTGCATTTTTTGCGCATTGGATATGGAATTGTTCTTATGGATGGTTTCGGTGAACAAGTCCTTAAATGACATCCACTGGTGATAATTGCCATTGAAGATGGGTATTTCAATAGCAGGAGTTGATTTTTCTCGATGCGATGAATCCCACATTTTGATATTGATACTTTTCTTGATTTCGTCATATTTTTGTTCGCATAGGTTGTATGTTGCTTCATACTCGGGTTTTTCGTTTAGTTGTTCACTGTCGATCTCCCAATGTAAAGAGTCGACTGCTGACCAACGCGCCTGTACTGTTCGTAGAGCATCTTCGAATTCCCACCGTTCGGTAAGTAATTCTAACTTGGTGTTGTTGATAGCGCGTTGAAAAGCTTTGAAGTTGCTCTGCTGTTTTCGGTACATTTCTTCCAATTTGGTTTGATTGCCTCGTTCAATCAATTTTGGGTTAGATATTGTTGGGACCGAGGCTGGTGGTTGTTCCTTGTGGACGTTGTCCGCAAGGTCACCTTCTGCAGGTGGAGTCTGCGGCACTTGTTGCTGGTTCCAGTCCATGTTCAAGTTAAACTGAGAAGTAGCAGGCTTGATAATGGGTTTTGCTTCTTGAAATGTCGGCACCGGTAGTGATTGTTGCAAAAGTTTACGAGCTTCGCTGCAGAAAGTTGATACCCGCTCGAAATGATTTTCTGCAAAATACACGTAGTCCTGCGTGTCAAACTCGGAAAGAGTAATATGATTCGTTTGGAACTCCCTCCAATATTGTTCCAGAGTGTCCAATCGTCGTTTGATATGTTGTGGAGTCTTACGTTCTGCTCCATCTTTTTTGAAATTTACCAAAAGCTTTTCGATAGCAATGGCAAGTTGACCTTGAGTATTCAATATGTCCTCAATTTTGGTCATTTTGTCAAAAAGTTGATATGATAATTGGTGATAGGTGATTGATAATGGCTCCAAACTTATCTATCTTTCGAAGATATTAGCTGTTTCGTGCTCAAGTGTTCCCCGTGGATATGTGCGCTTTCTCAATCAGACGGTGAGACCCGCTTGTGGGAGGCCGCCTTAACCGATTCGCGATCGCACCGAGGTTCACTCTCACACAATCCAGTACTTACTGGTTGATAAAAGCTTCCAGTTTGATATTGATAATCTTGATATATTGATTGATCTTGATAGTCACTGCTTGATAATGATGATACACGTTGACGCGAGTGTCACAGCACTGGTCACGTTGCGTCGTCACGTGGCGTGTCCCAGAATTTAAATTCACTGTACACTGATTCAAAATTGTTCGAAGGACCATAAAGATGTATAGGTCACTGGTTCAGATCCGGTTCGAAGGACCATAAAGATGTACGGGACAGTCTCGCACACTCTTGAGATGATAGTTGATAATGATAACACTGCTGTTTTCCACCGAAATTATGATTTATTGATAACGAACTGAAATGATACAATCTGCAGGCTTAATGGGAATACACTCCGCGGCGGTCGGACATGTACTGTCTTAAAGGAATGAAATATATGCTACGTGAAGTAAAATGCTGACGGGCGGAATGCACACCTTTGTACAGACCGTACAATCTCTTTTAAGAATAAATTTATGAATAAAAGGAAAACATAGGAACATGTCAATAGTAGCCATAGATTTATGGAAAAAAAGACCGGGGTGCACTCCGGGAGTGCCGGCAGAAGTGATAACTCAATAACATTGTAACAGTTTTTCGACTTTTTCGATCAGGTCACGTGACATCTTACGGTGTCACCCTAAAAATGAATTTTGAATGAATGTTCGGTGCCAAGAACAGCGGACGGCGGCGGCGAACCAAATACCAATTTGTTTTTGCCATTGCCAAATATTTTCCCTTTAGGAATAACGTCCAAATTCGAACTATTCGAATTTGCAAGAACAGCGGACGGCGGCGGCGAATAAAATACCAATTTGTTTTTGCCCTTGCCAAATATTTTTCAAAGCTTTATTTCTTTAGGAATAACGTCCAAATTCGAACTATTCGAATTTGCTCAATAGCAATACGGTAAAGGACGCGTGGACAAAATTACAAATTCATTTGCAGAATATGCTATAGCAAAAAGTGTTTAACGGCTTTATACTCTTACGAATTGCGTTCAGTTTTGAATGAAGTCGAATCGGCTAGCAGCAAAAAGTGACCTCCTTCACATCTGACGTCACAAAAATCTGTCCCGTATTTAGCAATTTTTCTCCATCCCAAAAAGTGCTCAGTGCCGCTAAAGAAGTTTTCACTTCAAAAATTGCTCTACTGCCATTATCCAGGGAGAAAACAGGGGACTAAGTTTCTATGGAAAAACGGCCCTTGTGTTTCCACTTAATATGGTGTAGATTTTTGGGAAACTTACCTTGCGCCACCTAGCTAGGTTCGCAGATCTAGCTTCTTGTCGTAGGGCGGCTATTTCCTCCGCGCGCGTCTACAACAGAAACAATGGATCGGTTAGTGAAATGTATTGGTATAGTGTTTCTTGTATGTCTGATAAGAAAGTTGCCTCTCTGGTTAAAAGATGACTGGTCTTCAAAGACAAGGAATTTTAAAGAGTGAGTGAGACTAATCTGAATGCCCTTCATACCGACCTCCGTGGTAACCCGGACCCGGAGATTTCCGGGCTTCGTGCCGAACCCCGTATTTGTCATGAGATCAAAAAATCGTGCACCGTGATTGGCCGGGGAGGGGAACGGGGCGCATGCGGCGATGGGGAAACGACAGATACGAGTGGCCCAAAATTTGCCCGGAGATCTCCGGGTCCGTCAATTGATGGTAACAAATCTCACTGAGGCACTGTCAAATGACGGTGTAAAATTTCGTGAGGCATCTGGGATAAGACAGGCGGCATTGCTTCTGCCGTTCTAACAGGAATTTCAGCTCGCACGCCCCAGGTTCTTTCTCTAACATTTCTTACGTCTTTGTGTCGTCTATAGTTAAGAACAAATGAAGTCCAGTGTTCAACATAAGAACCGGTTATTTATTATCGATTAGTGGTCATAGTTGGTGGGCACATGAACGAAAACGTAAACTAAGGACTTCATTTAGTCACCTTTTACGGAGGAGGATACCGTTAGGTAAGTCTCTCCTCTACTCTACACGATGCAATGCATGTGAGCCAGGGTTGTCACCGACCTGCAGCTGTCCCTCGGCGCGCTCCAGCTGCTCCTTGAGCACGTGCGCGTGCGCGTGCGAGTCGCCCACGCTCTCCGTGTCGCTGTGCGCCTTGTGCGGCGAGCCGTGCGGCGTGCCGTGCGGCGAGCCGTGCTGCGCGCGCGCCTCGCAGCTCGCGCACGCGCGCGACTCCAGGGCTGTCACGTCGCGCTCCAGCTGACGGACGAGTTGCTCGAGGGTGTTCACCTGGGGGTGTGACGATACAATGTAAACTGAGGACTTTTAATGCATTTCTTATATACTTTCCTTTTCCTACGGCTTTCTTTTATTATATATATATACAAGGTGTATTTTATTATACTGAAAACCTCAGACACCCCAACTGAGTTTTTTAATCCTTAATAAGATTAATACGTCCATTTACAAATACGTTAATTATTTCAAAAGATATTCGTTGGTTTTCTTTATCAAGCAGATCTACTTGATTCGTAACTCTAAACTTGTAATCACTAATCAGTACTTGTCAGTGACGTAGATCCTGACGTTCACCTCACAACAACATCCTCCAACATTTCTCTGATTCGCGTATGTTGCCTTCGTAACTTTTAGACCCGGCACAATAAAAAAATATTTTTCAAAAAAAATACAACCTACCTTAAAAGATGGTGCAATCGATTCAGCTTTCGATTCTGAACAAACTACTTTCAGGTTTTCAGTTATATGATTTACACCTTGTATATATGTATTTATATTTTTTTTTTTTTTTTTTAAACTTATACTAGAGCCTCAGTAAGTGCACTTGCCTTCTCCCGGTGCCTGGCGTCGTCGTGCAGCGCGGCCGCGGCGCGAGCCTCGGCCACGTCGAGGCGCTCGTTGAAGCGCGCTTCTGTGCGGGAACACTGTTCCTCTAGTGCGGCCTCGCGAGTGGAAGCTTCTTGGAGGCTGCGTTGAAGTTCCTGCAGTCAAAAATTGTTGATAAGACAACAGCTTGAAAGGGAGTAAGCGGTGTCAAAAAAAAAAGACCGGGTTGCACTCCAGGAGTGCCGTCAGAAGTGAAAACTCAATAACATTGTAACAGTTTTTCGATCAGGTCACGTGACATCTTACGGTGTCACCCTAAAAATGAATTAATTTATAAACAATTATCAATTATTTAGGCGGACGGGGCGCGGGCGCGTTGGGTGCGACGGGCGGCGGCAAACACGTTACCAATTTGTTTTTGCCATTGCCAAATATTTTTCAAAGCTTTATCTCTTTAGGAATAACGTCTAAATTCGAACTATTCGAATTTGCAAGAACAGCAGACGGCGGTGGCGACCAAAATATCAATTTGTTTTTCCGTTGGTAAATATTTTTCTAAGCTTTATCTCTTTAGGAATAACGCCCAAATTAGAACTATTCGAATTTTCTCAATAGCAAAACGGTGAAGGACGCGTTGGTATTATTACAAATTTATTTGCAGAATATGCTATTGCAAAAACTGTTTAACGGCTTTATACTCTTACGAATAGCGTTCAGTTTTGAATGAAGTCGAATCGGCTAGCAGCAAAAAGTGGCCTCCTTCACATCTGACGTCACAAAACTGTCGCGTATTTAACAATTTTTCCCCATCCCAAAAAGTGCTCAGCGCCGCTAAAGAAGTTTTCACTTCAACAAAGAATGTCTCAGTGGTGTGTACGACATTTTACCTCTCTCCTTGGCCAGGAAGTGGGATTTTCCGCACAGCGAGGTCGGCCAGGGTGGCACCAGGCGTCATATTTAACGTTAATCGGTATGTAATCGTAGGTTGGTGGCTCTCTACATGTACGGTATCTGTCATAAACTACCAGTAAATAAAATACCAAACCCCAATTATAAAATTGCCTTTTCTGACCACCGACACAGCGGTACCGTTTGTCCGACAACACATATCCTCTTAAGGCCCATGGGCCTACTCATAGGCCGACGGAATTTAAGTAGACTATTTGACAACAGTGAAAATAGTTTGTTTTTTCATTAGCAACACATAAAAATGACGTAAATACTGGGAAACTATCAACCATTCATTTAAGTTGTCAATTTTAAGATTTTTAAATTCATAAAAACTAATAATAAGGACGTTGTTTGATTGTGACGTCACAAGCCTTTAATCCCTACAAATGCCATACTAGCGGAGCGTTTTTGACGTTTCATAAAAAGAAGCTGATTTGACTTCTGTCAAATAGCGTATTATATTCAACTGGAATAGAGTTAAATTTGTTCAGTTTCGGGCACTTATTAAAACACTATTTCCGACACAACACGATTCCAATTTCAATGCCACTTTATATTTTTTGTAATTACCTCTTCAAAAAAAAATGAAGTATAATAATACTAGTTTTGTTTTCCTTAGTTTTAAGCAAATGTACACCCGAAATAAGGGTAACCGTTGGGGTCTAACACTTGTAATATTTAATACCACCTATGTAACATGGTTAAACAGTTAAGTTTTTCTATTCTATTGTATTGTATGCTGGGCCTCAGGAGGATATAACTCGGTTATTTTCCAGATTATTCGTCACCTGGACTTGTGCGGCGAGCGTGGAGGCGCGCACGCGCTCCTTCGTCAACTGCAGCTGCGCTTCCTTGAGCTGCTCCGTGGACGCCGTTGTCACGCGCTGCTTCTCTCCCAGGGACTCCTGCAAGTATAAAACAATTAAGGCGGCGGATACACGCACTACAATTATCGTTGCTGACAAACTAGCCTATAATTTTACCCCCTTATTCATAAATCTCAAAATGCCTCTGATAGCTAAAATCTGTTTTATACGGTTCATGCATACACAAATGTCAAAGTGACAGAGAAAGACAAACGAATTGAACGGCATTTCAGCTAAAATTGGTTTGGTGAACCAGTCTACATAGTTTTATATAAAATCAATTATTAATTGTAATTTATAAAAACCATGTGCAAGATCAGTATACATTTGATAAACTATTAGAAATTGTCAATGAGAACTGCCTCAGGCAAAAAGGGAAGTTTACTACAGCTTTTGTTTATAAATGGACAAACGTGGATTTAAAATTCCAAATAGTATCACAAAAGAATAATTGACACAAAGAACACTATCAGTTCATGAATCAGAATCAGAATGTCATTTATTGTGTATCGCAGGTAGTTCAATCAGATCTTACAAATAAGTCCGTTCTCTGTGACATGTCTTACGACGTACAATAATTTAATAATTATTATTATTATTAACGATTTCATGCAGAAATTACAAATAACAATAATTATCTATTACTTATATCAGATTGTACTACTTTACAAATGACAGTCTCATAAATAATAAACAAAATTAAAAAAATGTCAAACAGTAAATAATAAAATTCTCGCATTATACTCGTACCTACATTATAAAATTGTCAAATAATAATTCATTTAAATTATAATAACATTTCTCTTTTAATAGATTGTATAATTAAAGCATATCAACGACCTTCTCATAATGTATCTTCCACATACCTGCACGGTTCGCAGTTCCCTGCGAACATCCTCCAGCTCCCGCCTCAGGTCTCGGGCCTCGGCCTCCGTGTCGAGCAAGCGGCGCTCGGCCTGCTCGCGGGCGCGGGCCTCGCGCGCCGCCGCGGCCTCGGCGGCGGCCGCGCGCGCGCCGGCCTCGCGGCTCTCGGCCTCGCCGCCGCTGAGCGTCTGGCGGCGGAGAGCGCGCTCCTTGGCGATCGTGTCCTGACAAATACATAGATGGATTGAATCTGGCACGTAATATTTCTCTCGCATCGCGGCAACCGGAGGAGGCCTATGTCCACAAATGGATAATCAATAGATTTAGATCAAAATTGTAATTATAAATAGATTAATGAAAAATATGCACATAATATAATTTATTATTAGATTTTTAAAACATTGATTATACGCACATAATAATATAGGTAGTATTATAGTAAATTATAAATTTAAGTGTAATTAAATTTGTAAGCTAGCTATTGGAAATAAAAGGCTATTATTATTATTCCTATGTTTTTTCCATATTTTGGAAAGCATGCGTGGGGCCGAAGCCAACAGCGCAGAGGCCCTTTAAAGCAAAAATAATCTAAAGCGAGAGATACACATGGCGGATTATAATAATAAGTATTGTCCTACCCCTAGTGTATATAAAATCTCGCGGAGACGAAGCGAGTTTCTGGCGGGAGCCCGGGCGGAGGGCGGGAGACTGAGTCCCAGAAACGAAAGCGGGGCGTACCATCACCAACGCATGATTACACTCAACTCCGACAGCTAAACTATAGGCGCCTTTTATAGAATATGATCATTATAACTGATATTTTCTCAAACATGCAATGAAATATTGACGTTGTGTTCTTCATAATGGGCTTCGAAGTATCAAGGTTCGGGCGCAGCGAGACGAGAGACCCGTAATGGCATTTCATGCAAAATTGGAGGCATAGGCCTAGGCACAGTTACGTGAAAAATCCTTTGACAGACGCCCGAGAAACTTAAAGGGCATTGGGTAACCTTGTATGAGAAAAAATATCGTTTTTTTTTGCAGCGGCCAAGGATTTTTTTTAATAATCGTTTTGAGGACCTCTTAATATGCATAGATATATAAAATTAAACGCGTTAAACAATATCAGAGCCGAGATATATAAGTTTGAAGTTTAGTTTATGCCTTTACAATATGACCTGTGAAAATATATATTGCTAATATCTCGGCTCCGATGCATTTTAGTGTATAACATTTCATAACAAAATATGTTTGTTTTGAGTAGATCTATCATAACATAATCTACCACTTTTACGAGTGGCCACTAATCTAAAAAAAAATTGACAACATTTTTACCCAAACCCCTTTAAATGGAATCCATGTCACATAGATTTCCACGTGTCAAACCTTTTCTCATTTTATCTGTACACACTGATTCTACAATGATTTTTTTTTTTTTTTTTTTTATGATATAGGAGGCAAACGAGCAGACGGATCACCTGATGGTAAGCGATTACCGCCGCCCATGGACACTTGCAACACCAGAGGTGTTGTGAGTGCGTTGCCGGCCTTTAAGATGGGAGTACGCTCTTTTCTTGAAGGTTTGAAGGTCGTATCGGTCCGGAAATACCGCAGGCGACAATCCATTCCACAGTTTAGCTGTGCGAGGCAGGAAGTTTCTGGAGAAGCGCACAGTTGAGGACTGCCAACCATCTAAGTGGTGAGGATGGTAATGTTGTCGCGTTGGACGATGGCGAAAAGAAGCGATGATACATCTACTAACTGCGTAAATAAAACTAATCAGTTTCTACATTCGTAGGAATATTTTACTAATATCCTAGTAGTTCTACAAGCTAACTACTAAAACTGCGAGTGACTCACGATAGCCCGCACGTTCAGTTCCGTCAGAGTCCTGTGCCGTAACTCTTGAACTTGTTCTAGTATATCCTGGTATGAACAAAACAATTCAATCCTCTACACGGCCTACTGTCCATTTGGGCCGAATTGTCGAATAACAATGAAGAATTCGCACAAAAGATTTTATTCATTGTTTACAAAACAATTATTTTACGTAAAATTCGATTACTAAGGTGTTTATATTTGACAACGGGCAGTCAGTGTGTAACGGTTTGTTCAAGACTGGGCTAACAATATGATTTTACATGAAATGAAAATAGATACGATGGAAGCAAACAAGCGAACGGCCCACTTGATAGTGAGTAGCGATAACCTATGGAACCTTTAAGAGATTAACTGCATGTTATATTGACTATTATTACACAAAAAACAACACAATGAAAAAAAAACACGACCTTGCGGTTGACTCCATTTGCCCGCGTACGGCAAAGCCAAAAGGAAGGGATATGTTTTTACGTCACTCCGGGCGGTAAGTGAGATTTACCGCCCACGGGCCAGGCGGCAAATCTCACTTCACACCCAGGAGAAGACGTAAAATTGTGTACGCACCACGGGCGGAAATTCGTAAAGCCCCAGATCGCATATTTATGGCCCTCACCTTCGGTTAGGGCCACAAACACCTGCGATCTGGGGCATTCACGTATTCACCGCCCTAGGTCCGTAATGTACTATAGCAGTCTATGTTTGTTAAGTGTTGAGCATATGTGACTATACGCAGATTCTCACAGGATACCAAGAACTCAGTAACAGTAGGTAAGTGCCAGTACAGTAGTACCACAATAGTACATTGTTTAACGAGGGGCGAACAAGAGGCTTTTGATGACTCGAGTTTGCAATATTCTTACGCCCGTGTTATACACAATGTTTTTCATCACATTTGCGAGGAAACAAATACATTTTAGATGAAATGAATACAAATCGTAATAAACACTGCATCATGTCAGTCGTCCATTTTGTTGAATTTGACGTGAGGCGCGTATGGCAAAGACCCACGATTTGAAAACACTTAATAACATTTTACAAGCCATTTCAACAAGGTCTTTATTGAAATGGCCATACGTTCGATTTCATTCGGTACTTGTCAGCACTCGTCGGCGTGGACGAAGATTGCCGATGTAACATATATTTGTGGTACTACTGTAACAGTAGGTGAGTGCCAGTAAGTGGTGTTAATCGTCTGTGTCTCTCAGTTGGGTCACTTCTACACTAACCTTGTAATGCTTATGCTGCGCCCTCGCCGCCTCCGCGTCAGCGGCCGCCCTGGCGCACTCCGCCTGCATCTCGCTCACTCTCGCCTCGAGGCGCGCCACGCCCTCGCGCAGCCCGTCCCGCTCGCTCGCCAGCTCCTCGTTGTGGGCTCGCGCTACCCGCAGCTCCGAGGTGTTGCGCTCTGACATGGAGGTGGACAGCTCCTGGTTGGAGCGCTCTAGCGCCATGCGTTCTTCTTTCTCGATTTCGATTTGGCGCTCTAGGCGTCTGTAGGGAATGTCGAAAAACGTTGTTTATACAATAAAATGTGTATATATTTATGATGCACTTGCCAGATTCAAGGCACGTATAATTCGGGGGTTGTACACTGTACAGTGAGTTTGGTATCGTACTAATACAGGGTGTGGCCTGTAATAGGAGCAAAAAATTTAAGGGCTGACTCTATGTATTATCCGCAGTGATTCTGTAAAGGTACCAGTGTTTCAAGATTCTTGAATTCGGAAATAATCTTATCTGAAGTTGTGATACCTAAGTAATGGATCTCGACATCTCGATATCGTAGCATGCCAGTCATTAACTATCTTGGTAGAACACTGGGCACTTTCGTAATTGCGATTATACTAACTTTGGTTTTCTAATTCTTTTTGTTTTTTTTTTTCAATTTTACAAGATTTTTTGGTGTTTTTGAAGTAAAACAAAATGGATATCATTCCAGTTAAGCAAAAGAACACACGTACGCTTTTACTTTTTTTTTTTTTTTCTATTTTTTTTTCAATTTTTTTTTCAATTTAACCACTTGGAAATAATTACTGATTAACTTAATAAGCCACCGTTTAATTTTTTGCTCCTATTACAGGCCACACCCTGTATATTCTAATACAGACGCGACCACTAGCATCAAGAAAGGTTAAAGGAATTGTCAGTGCCAAAGTGTATTAAAGATAGGGGGTAAAGGGTAAAATCGGGACCTTATTACTAAGGCTGTCTGTCTGTCCGTCTATACCAGGCTGTATCTCATGAACCGTGATAGTTAGACTGTTGAAATTTTCACAGATGATGTTGCCGCTATAACAACAAATACTAAAAAAACGGGCCAAGTGCGAGTCGGAGTGCGGCTCCCATACAACAGACATGATTTTTTTGCAGTTTTTATAGATAATGATACGGAACCCTTCGTGCGCGAGTCCGACTCGCGCTTGGCCGGTTTTTATCCTCACTGTCTGCTCCAACTTGGTTTGTATCTGCGTCCGCTTATTTCTAAGCGAACGCACCGGGGCAGCTACACAGAACTCTCCGGTTGTCAGGCACTTGTCCCACCGCCGGCGAGTAAGCGAGTGGTACTACGTGCTACTCGCTCAAGCTAGTAAAAGCGAGTAAGAATTACTATGAGAGTACTCGCTACTCGCCGGCGGTGGGACAGGCGCCTCAAGATAAAGTTGAATCGGATCACATACGGCGTGGGTAGACCCCCCACAAGGTGGACTGATGACCTGTTAAAGGTCGCGGGAGTCCGCTGGACGCGGGTGGCGCAGGACAGGTCACTTTGCCGCTCTTTGGGGGAGGCCTATGTCCAGCAGTGGACGTCTTTCGGCTGATATGATGATGATGACAAGTGAAAATGAGTTTTTTTTTAATATAACGACAGTGGCAAACAAGCGTACGGCCCGCCTGATGGTAAGCGGACACCGTAGCCTATAGACGCATGCAACTCCAAAGGAGTAACATGGGCGTTGCCAACCCTTGATATGTTTGAGGATTCACCGTGTTGACAGCTGAAGTAACAAATTCCCTCGCTCTCAACACAACGCATCCTCGGGAGCTCTGGCGACCTTGCTCACCTCCAGGAACACAACGCTACTACAGAGCAAGTAGTAGTGTTATTATGGCTGTGGTCTTCTGCAAGGCGGAGGTACTTCCCCAGTTGGGCTGGATTGTAGAAATATTTAAAACTAGCTGATGCCCGATATTGAATTTTCCCGTGGGAATTAGAAGTTTTCCCGCTGGAAAAAGTAGCCTATGTCACTCTCCAGCTTCTAAACTATGACCATACAAAAAATTACATCAAAACGACGCTCCGTTGCGACGTGAAAGAAAAACAAACAAACACACACACTTTCGCATTTATAATACTAGCTTCTGCCCGCGACTCTGTCCGCGTGGAACTCGTTTATATCGTAGCTCCATAAAAACGTTCACCCCCCATTTTAGGGAAGTGGAAGGTTAGGAGACAAAAAGTAGCCTATGTTACTCTCCATCCCATCAACTATCTCCACTTAAAAAGTCACGTCAATTCGTCGCTCCGTTTTGCCGTGAAAGACGGACAAACAAACACACACATACACTTTCCCATTTATAATATTAGTATGGATAGTATGGATTAGTAAGGATGACTAACTTGTTCTGCAGACTGAGCGCGGTGATCTCGGCCTGCAGCCTCGCGCGCGTGCGCTCGTGCTCGGCGTCGGCGGCGCGGCGCACCTTGTCGGCGGCGGCGCCCGCGGCGGTCTCGGCGGCGGCCAGCTTGCTCTGAAGCGACGCGATCTCGCGGCCGCGTGTCGCCGCTAGCTTTTCTGATGACCTTTGTACCATTTATTAGATTACAAATATCGCTAGCCAGTTGCACGAATGTTTCTTTTCATCACATTTGCTCGAAAAGGGCTTCATAATGCGCAGACATATGGAGCTGTAATAGCCTGTGTTACACCCACGGGCGTAATGGTTTTTTTCTTAAATTGTATTTGTCACTCATGCGGCAGTTACAAAGCAAAGAGGTTTTATATCAAATACCATGTCTCAAAACGTATTTATAAATAAATTTAAACTTAAAAAACTACTTAAACATGTTTAACTTAATTATTTACAGATTTTATATGTAGTTATTTAGTGTCTATGTAAAATGTTTTTAAGTGTTTTCAAATCGTGGCTGTATACCTAAGGGTCTTTGCCATACGCGCCTCACGTCGAATTCAACAAAATGGACGACTGACATGATGCAGTGTTTATTACGATTTGTATTAATTTCATCTAAAATGTATTTGTTTCCTCGCAAATGTGATGAAAAACATTGTGTATAACACGGGCGTAAGAATATTGCAAACTCGAGTCATCACAAGCCCTCCGCCTTCGGCGTCGGGCTTCTGATAGACTCTTGTTCGCAATATTCCACTTTCGCCCCTCGTTAAACAATGTACTATTACGTCACACCTGGCCATAATGCGAGTTATACCGCACGCTGCGCGTACGCTTTTTCGTAGCAAATAAATAGTTTAACCCATTATAGACTAGCGGTACCGTATGGTACCATTTGTTTATGAGTTTTAATTTCGCGTGATTGGTCGAATTCCGGCGCGTAAGACAAGCTTTCATTGGTGAAAGTTGATCTAGGAGACCGTCGCTGTCATATTGTTTACCTAAAACAGTTCTTATTGACATCAGTTGCGTGTGATTGGAGGTCAAAGTTGGAGCATCGAAAATTTCGCAGAAAAATGTTTACGCCGTTCAAGTAAGTTATAGTATTTTGTTTACTAACAGATAAATTACCAATGTTATTGCAAAAACGTTTAATTTAGTAATGTGGCTTTAGGATAATTTATTTCAAATATTGCCTGTAGGTATAAATATTATAGCTACCGTGCGTTAAAGTTACTGGTACCGTACGGGATCGCTAGGTGGTTCCCGTGGGGTTTATAAAGTTTAGTTTATGTTAGGTCGTTTTTTTTTTTTGTAATGTGCGAAAGTGATTTAACATAATATCGAAAGATTATAACGAAATATTATTTAATAATCATATTTTATCGTATAAATTTATAAAGTTTTGTCGTATTTTACATGCACTGTACACGATGCATTGGCAATTTTAGAAGACAATGAGGACCTTGAATCTTAGAAAAAATATATTGAGCCTCCAGATCCTGCCATCGGTTCCGAAGAAGATTCAGGCGAAGAAGATGCTGGTGCTTTAAGAAATAATCTGTGCGGCAGACAACTCAACGCCCCGTGCGAAGTTGTATTGCATCAATCCTCACGACCGCGTCGGTCATGCCGCAATAAAAATGCCGAATCTAGCCAAGATACTTGTAAGGGACTCAGAGGCTGCAGCAAGAGCGATTTCAGAGGTTCTGATAGATCACGCAGTCGTGGACGGGGCCGAGGACGAGGCCGAGGACAGTATCTAACGCGATATCAAAAACTATACCTCTTACTGGAGGACGTCCGCAAACATCGAGATATACCCGAACTGACAGCCGTGTAAGTGACTCCTCCATAAGGTACGAAGGTCAAAACCACCTTCTCATCCCTTCTCAAAAGCGACGAAGATGTGCACGCGTACGGGAACTGCCAGGCTCGGTCGAGATTGGAATGCTCGAATTGTTATGTGGGATTATGTGCTGCATGCAACTACCATATTCATGTAAAGTATACAAAGTTTTTTTTTGTTTGAATATCCTGGAGGCTCATTTTATTAAATAAATATGGTTGAACATGTACTAGGTATATCTTATTTAAATGCAACTCTAGAGGCTGATTTATTAAATAAAGAATACTAATTGTATTTGTACCACTTTATTAATTTCATAGTATTTCCAAATCTTTACCTCAGTACGAGCCTAGTGTTCCCATATGGTACCAGCGTTTTTTTTTTTAACCAGATATCACACAAACTTTTCATTGCTCAAATTTCGTTACGTGTACTCTACACAACACAACAAACAACATACAAAAATTGGACACCTCAAAAAAACTCAGTCTAATGGGTTAAGTACCTAATTAAAATTGTATGTGTGTATGTGATATTTATATTTGTTTGTTACGAATAAATAATTTTCATTTCATTCGGTATAACTCGCATTGTGGCCAGATGAAGACAACTTGTGTACTCACCACGGGCAGTAAAAAAGAAAACCTTCTATCGCATATTTACCACCACAAATACCTGCGATTTCGAGCTTTCTTTCTTTTACAGCCCTTGGTAAGTAATGTACTATTCTGTACATACTATTATCACCCGTTTTGTTTTTGTGAGCAAGTTACACCTGTGGATTTGGTGTCAACTACAGGATGTTAAATCTAGCAGTTTATGCTGTTAACTAAACTACCTGAAAATGTAATGCTACCTTGAGATTAGCAGTCAACCAGGTGGTCGGTCGCAAACTTAATTGCCTTTGATCTAAGTTTTAAAAAGTTCATGATCACATTTTTTTTTGTGGGGTACTTTTTAGAAAAACACGAAACTGTTTGTTATTATTTTTATGTAAAAGACTACCTACTTCTGTCCACCTGAGTCCATTCCTGGAAAAGAAAGTACTTACTTAAAAGTAGCGAGATCTATAGCGGTGCAGTCGTGAGACGCGTTGAAACCGGTAGAGCCGGAGTTATCTTCATTCTCGTCCGGCGCCACATACGAGTAACCTGCCAATAATAACGTCATTAAATAACATATATTACGAACGAATACATTATGGTACGAACTGTAAACGTCACAAATCGTAGCGAATTTAATAAATTCCGTAATAGTACATTACTACAGAGGCCGGGAAGTAAGGGGTTGCCGGCCGAGCGTAGAGAGGGCGGATAATTATGAGGCTGGCAACCCCATTTCACGCCGAGGTATGTATAGTGCTTTTCTCAAACATGCAATGAAATAAATTAAAAAAACTTCAAGAAATCAAACTTTACTTATCATGGCTGAACGCCGTGATCCTGTACCACAAATTGTGGAGTGGAAATTAAAAAAGACCACCTTGCAGGCCTAAGCCTCCAATTTTGTATGAAATGCCATTAGGGGTCTCTCGTCTCGCTGCGCCTGAAACGTGACACTTCGAAGCCCATTATGAACAACACAACGTCAATATTTCATTGCATGTTTGAGAAAAATAATATACTGATACGATAACTACTTTTTCTACTCCTGTACCGTTATCTGTCATTTATATAGGCTCTAGCTCAAATACAATGACACCGATAATAAGTCGTCGAAAAACTCTATGCTCTATGGCCCTTAAACACACTGTTTAGTGTACTTTTATGGTTCATACATTTTCCATAAAAGCACTGTTTACCACGATGTCAAATCATGTAACTTTTTTTCAATCGGCCGCCATATTGCAGTGGTGCCAACTTCATAAGCAAATTTTTCGAAATATAAAGTTTTACTATCAAACATTTGTAGAACATAAATTATTTACTAAAATAAAAATAAACGTATTATGTGTATACATATTTTACCAATTATTGGTATTATTAATAAATATAAACCGATCCGATTCGGTTCGGATCCGGATTCAGTTTGGTTCGGATGGCAAGTTCAAGGAAATTAAAAACAAAACAGACCATAAACAAGAGGTGTCAATGTGTCATATTTCTAATTTCCCACCAAAGTTCCAATTCAAAATGAAAAGACAAAATATGATAACTATTCGTTATTTATAACTTATTAAGATTTTATTCGTGTTTGTGAAAGTGAAGAAAACTGTGTACGTTCCTTTTAAAATGGACGAAGAAGAAAATAACTGCACCGCTGAAGAAATTGCGTGAGTAGTTTAGAACGGAAAAACTACTGCCTGAAAAGTCAAATGCTATTTATTTAGAATTAGTCGTAGAAAAAGTATTGTATGCAACGGTGTATAACTTGGTCTTAAAACGCTCGTGGCGTCTTTAATTGCGATGCTCGCCAAGGCTCGCATCGTAACTCACGCCACTCGCGTTTTAAGACCCTACTTATACAACAGTTGCATAAAATACTATTGTGTTCATTTTTATATAAACTACAGTATTCTTAATTGTCGTCATAAAACTGACACTGAGTTAATGTTTATTTAACAACTCACGCTAATTGGGTACACGAATTTTAAAAAATGCACTGTTATAGTTACCGACGAAGGGCAGTTGTCCGGCGAAGGGCGGGCGCGCGCGGAAGGGCGCGGCGCTCGGGGGCGGCGCCTCGCGCGCGGGCGGGCTGAAGTGCGCGGCGTCCTGCGGCCCGCGCACCAGGGGCACCCACGGCGGCGCCTGACACATCACTAAGTCTTATAGTTATCCGAATCCATATATTTATTTTATTGCGACATTTCTAATTATAATTTTAATTTTATATATGACGAAACTATAAACATTGACTGCAAATTTGATAAATTATTTAACATACTGACATATTATATGAATATTCATTTTCCCATTAAACAGCTACGGTTAAATAATAAATCGAACATACCATGGGCAACTGACGAACTGTTTGGATATATGCAAAAGCACAAAGATCTCCATGAAATAAGACGTCAATATCCACACAACCATCTGATATCGGATTGCATTGAGCATTATGCTCAACTCATAAAATCCGAGACACTAAGAGCTCGAAAGTCGTACATTGGGAATAGGCTCAAGGAAAGTAAAAATCCTTCCAAAGAAATATGGCGTGTTATAAATGATGAAATAGGATCGAAAACAAAGTCTCAAAATATCTCTTTGAAAAAACTAGATTCAATCGACTACATATCCTCCAAATCAATTCCAAATGCATTTAATACACATTTCCTGAATATCACCGCTAAGTACACGCTACAGAGCGATGAGTCACGATCCAAACAGTGCGTCAGTAGGCACCTGGGTGGCTCAGATATCCCAACATTCAGACTTCCAATAGTTACAAGTGAACTAATGGATAAAACTATTAAATCTATGCTTAAGACCCGTACAACTGTTGACATTTATGACATATCTTTAAATATTATATTATGCGTGTGGCCAATTATATCTGACATTTTAATAATTCTAATTTATTTATTTATTTATATAGGAAGATCATCAGCTTAAATACTACACAGTAGCTTAAAACAGTAGTGATAAATGCTATGTTTCAAAATGGAGTATACCCAAGTGCGCTAAAAAGTACTCGAGTCTGTCCGGTGTATAAAGGGCGACAGGGATGATGTAACAAATTACAGACCTATAACGATTGTGCCTACCAATTCGAAATTGGTGGAGTCCATTCTTTCATCTTCTCTAATGACCCACTAAGAAAGAAATGATTTGCTAACTGATAATCAATACGCTTACAGACAAAATAGACCCACCACAACGGCGGCACTCAAAATCATTGATTGTGTTGTGACTGGTCTGGATGCTAGGTACAAAATGGCTGGCATACTGTGTGACTTATAGAAAGCATTCGATGTTATAAACCACAAATTGCTCATGACAAAGTTAAGTCTTTATGGCATTGTCAATTCTGCCCACAAATTGTTAACATCATTCCTGTCTGATCGCAAACAGGTAGTGAAAATTTCTAGCAGCGGCAAAATGCTCACTTCTGATACTGGTTCTATACACTTGGGTATTCCACAAGGATCAGCAATTGGCAATACTTTAGTTTTATTATTTGTTAATGATCTACCATCAGCAATCACGAGTGGCCTTTTTGTATTATTCGCTGATGACACAACTGTCGTAGTTAGCGCAAGGACTCATGAGCAGCTTGCTGAAAGGATCCGCGAGGCATGTTGCCAACTGCAGACGTGGTTTTCCTCAAATGGCTTGCTCTTGAATCTCGCTAAATCGAATATCATGCTTTTCTCAGGTCGTAACTCCACAGCGCCCCTGTGCATTGCTGATGGTCCGATGCCATTATGTAACGAGTGCAAATTTCTGGGCTTTACACTTGATTCGAACCTTAACTGGAAGGGCCATGTTGACCAGCTGTGTGGTAGACTGAGAAGTGCTGTATTTGCTCTAAAAAAAGCTAAAGCCGCTGATATCCAAAAAGTCGTTACGGTCCGTATTTATTTCACATTTCCACTCTTCATACGGTATAGTAATATGGGGCAATAGGCATGAAGACAGTAATTGAAAATCACTAAAATATGGTATTTTCTTAGTGAAATTTTAATCATAGAATTCGAAAAATGCTTTTATATTTTTATTAAGTAAGAGATTATTATTTATTTTGATAAAATTAAACTGAAAAATACGGACGCCCGCCATGTTAAACACCAATCAGAGCGCATGACGTCACACTTGTATAAACAAACACCCACGAACTTATATACATACTGGACTTTGCCATTCAGACAATGTTTTGAAACAAGAAAAATGACCTTGAATGACGTCACGTCTTTCTGTCATCTCTTTCTTTCTTTTAGGTTGTGTGTTAATTTTAAGATACTTGATACTCATATAATATGTAAATTATTCTCATTACATCATTCTACTACCGACCATTATAATGATTTAAAACTCATGCATCAAAATATAGCTGGTGCACTGAGTAAAATCGACCAATTACAGATAGTGTTAAATGAGCAATGCGAGAAAAACAACGAAATCGACATCCTATGTCTAAGCGAAACTTTTATTCAAAGAGGCATGGAAAAGTCGTTAAAGTTACAGAACTATAAGGTTGTCGCTAGCTTTTCAAGGCAATCTGAGAAACGTGGAGGAACTTGTATATTAGTAAAACATAACGTAAAGCATGTTGATATAAATTCGATGGACAAAATTTCGTGTAAATATAGTTTCGAGTGTTGCGGGACTTACTTACCTGCCGCTAATTTGATTGTTATATGCATATATAGAGTTCCCAAAAGCGATCTAGAATTATTTTTTCTCAAGTTGGATAGTTTAATGAATCTCTTAGTAAAGAAATTCAAAAAAAGCAAAATAGTGCTTTGCGGTGACTGGAATGTAGATTTTATGAAGGAAAATAAATGCTGTGTGAAACTACAAGACATTCTCAAAAATTATAATATTCGAACACACATAAGCTCTCCAACTAGACAACGCTCATGCTTAGACCAGATAGCAAGTAATATAAAAGCAGTCAGTGCGCAGGTACCTAAACTGGGGCTATCTGATCATGAAACTGCTCAAATAATAACTTTCAAAACTAAAATTGAACCAACCATTAACCATTGGTATGAATTTAAAAGAGATTTTAGTAATGAAAATGTCAATAAATTTAAAGAATGCTTATCTGCGCTTACTTTTAGTGATAATTACCAACAAGACTCTCTAAATACAGCATACAGTATATTTCATCACACTTTAATATTGTTCTATAACCTATGTTTTCCTAAGATACGAATAAATATGGGTTCTGGACCTAGGAAGATAAAATGGTTGAGCAAAGGTTTAAAAAAGTCCTCAGTAAAGAAAAGACAGCTTTATTTAAAATATATTAATACTAAAACTAACAAAATCAACAATAAACTATACTATAGGTCATACTCACAGCTACTAAGGAAATGCATTTTAAAAGCCCAACGAATAAGCAACAGTAAATACATAAAAAACAGTAAAAATACCTGTAAGGCTACCTGGAATACAATTAATGAAAATGTCTGTGATAAGACTGTGCATGGCAGTGTTAATTCAATAGTTCAGGACAATAAAATCCTCTCCAGACCTGATGAAATATGCCAGGCCTTAAATAACTATTTTATAGATATAGACTGCAAAGCGGTCATTGATCCTGATGCCTATACAAATATACCTAATACACTACACAGTATTTATCTATCACCTACTGATGCTAAGGAAGTTTACAGGAATATTATGAGCTTAAATAACAGCAATGCAGTGGGTTACGATGACATAAATACAAAAATGCTCAAAGCTTGTGCAGTTAGTATCTGTGAACCGCTAAGCTACTTAATAAACCTGTCGTTCTCTGAGGGTTCATTTCCGGAGGATCTAAAAATATCGATAGTTAGACCAATACTTAAAAAGGGAGATCCTACGGATAAAAACAATTACAGACCAATAACTCTTATCCCCATCCTAAGCAAAGTATTCGAAAAACTCATGTATAGTAGAATAGATGGTTTTCTTGGCAGACACAATATTCTAATACCGGAACAATACGGTTTTCGGAAAAAATGCTCTACTTCTTTGGCTTGTTATCACTTAGTTAAATATGTAACCGATTGTATTGATAAAAAGATACCTACTGCGACTCTGTTTCTTGACATGTCAAAGGCATTCGACTTAGTTAATCATAAGATATTACTGAATAAATTGGAGAAATATGGCATACGGGGTAAGGCCCAGGACTGGTTTGAAAGTTATCTAAACAATAGAAGCCAATGTGTAGAAATTTCGAATGTCGACAACAGTAAAAAACAGCCAGTACTAAAGACCTATGCATCGACTCTTAGATATAATAAGAATGGTGTTCCACAGGGAAGCGTTCTTGGTCCACTTCTCTTTCTACTATACATCAACGACCTCCCTAGAGTCTCAACCGACAAATACATTCTGTTTGCCGACGATACGACTGTAATAGTTAGGGCGGACCAGGATGACTCTCTACAAGGGAAAGTAAACTCTATTTTAATAAAACTGCATCAATGGATGTCTAAAAATAATTTAAGGTTCAACCTATCCAAGACTAAAATCATCCAATTTAAAACATGTAAGGCTAATCCGGCCCCTCTTATTATAGATTTCATGAGTGAGAGGATTGAAGACACGAATATGACAACATTTTTAGGCATAAGGCTGGACCAATTATTAAATTGGAAATCACATGTAAAATTTGTATGTGATAAATTACATAGATTTGTGTTTGCTTTAAAACGTTTACGACAGATTGTTTCACTAGAAACAGCCATTACTGCTTACTATGGGTACGTTTACTCCAGTCTTACTTATGGTCTAGTCATCTGGGGTAATTCCACTGAAGTAGTAGATGCATTTAGAGCACAAAAGAAATGTATTCGAGCCATCTGTGGTGCTGGGTACAGAGAGAGCTGCAGACCTCTCTTTAAATCGCTGGGCATATTGCCCCTTGCATGCTTGTACATCAGGGAGATTTGTGTATTTGTCAGCCAAAACCAGCAATACTTTAAATTACAGTCACAAGTCTCAAACCGACCTCAAAGGCATGCACATAAACTTGCAGTACCACCTTACCGCCTCACATGCTCTAAAAAAAATGTACATTCCATGTGTATACGGATATTCAACAACCTGCCAAAAGAATTGAAGGAACTGCCTATTAATATGTTCAAAAAGTATGTTACAAAGTGGCTTTTGCAGAATTGTTTTTATAGCGTGAATGAATATTTTAACTACGGGGTTGACTATTAATGATAATTAGCTTTTATGTATTTCTGACATTGTGGACATTCTGCATTATTAAAATTAAAGTTAAATTATTGAATTATATTTTGACATGCGATCTTGAACATTATAATGATAAGTAGCCTTTACATTAAATTGTTGTTAAATCCATTTTCTATTTTTTGACATTGAGGACATTTTGCATTATTACATTTTACATTGACATCTAATTTTTAACATTATATTGACAAGTAGCATTTATATTAAACTGGCATTAATTCAATATTTCTTAATGTAAATGTATTAAAAAATAAAAAACCTTGCATGCTTAGTAAAGCAGAATGTACTGGACTTGATATGTTTATACCACCTTGTTTTGTAAACTACATTCTTGCAATGAATAAATGATTTATGATTTATGATTTATGATTTATTTATAGGATGAATACATAATTTTGAATAAATTGAATAAAATTAATAATAATTATACAAATTCAAACTGTATTATTACAGACTATGATTAAAATTGTCATGATATAAACTGTCAAAATGATATTCAGTAATAATGACAATTATTACTGAATTCCCATCCTAGGGAAGTTACTACTTAAACCCGATCCAAGGGTTACCTTTACTTACTTTGCATTATTTTACACCCCGACCTGGGGTACATTATCCAGTTTGCGAGTTGTACAGATACAATTTTGCTCCTTTCAATACGAAGAAATACCAAGCACGAGAACGGAATGATCACCCTAGTAATAAGATGACACATTTTTTATCAGCCTATAATGTTAGTGTTTACTTACAAAATGAACAATACACACTTACTAATGATCGAAATAAACCTATCTGACCGTTATTTGCATAGATTCTAACAAGTTTTACTCTGATTTTAGATCCAAATTGATTGCTAGTAGAACCGCCGATATTTTCGTGAAATGGCCACTTACCTGTAAAATTGAATAGCTGAATTCGGTCTCCAAGTACCTCATTCACTCTCAGAGCGTCATTATACAAGACAATAACCATTTTGCGATTAAATCGTAGCAAAGGGTTTAATTTCACGAAATAATCTTTCGATATGGTAACATCTGTTTTTACATAACAGCCATATTTTTCATTAGTATTGCCATAACAATCAGTACAAGCATACCGTCAAAGTTAGGATTTTGATGCGTTGGTATTTTTGGAGTGATATTAAGAAAAGTCAATACATTTTAATTTCAGTAAACTAATTTTCATTTGCATTTAATTTTGTGAAATTATAACAAAATGAAATATAAGAGTAATAGCGTAGAGCACGTCTTTATAAAAATGTCACATTGTTTGTGTTTCAAGTTATAGCAACACATCACAAAACTAGAAAGAGATGACAGAAAGACGTGACGTCATTCAAATTATTTTTTTTCTGGTTTCAAAACATTTTTGAATGGCAAAGTCCAGTATGTCTATAAGTTCGTGGTTTATACAAAGGTGACGTCACTCGGGACGCCATGATACTGACAAGCGTTTTAGCGCCAATTTTAAATTTAAAACTAAAATGCATTTTTTTCCTACTTAACTGTTATTTTCTCTAGAAAAATCTTGTTCGTTGTACATAATAAATGTTTCTAAACATTATAGAACAGTTTTTCAAAATGTTTCATCATGCCTATCCTACGGACGCCAAGCGAGTATTCATACTCCAAAAACGTTCGAATACTGGCTGGAGTAACGCACAGGCATCCGTGTAAGAAACTTTTTGAAAGTAACGGCCTCATGACGCACTACTCACTGTATATATATGAAGTATTGATGTTCGTGAGAAAGAATTTGCCAATGTTCAAGCGTGTTGAGGTCACGAGCAAACAACTCCGATCAACAGGGAGACTCAGAACGGTCCCGCGTCGCATGGCACTTTCATGTAGGAATCCTCGAGTGATAGGCCCGACCTATTACGAACGACTGCCCGCCGCATTGCGAACAGAGTCATCTGACGAAACATTCGAACGCCAACTGAGAAACTTTTTATTGAAAAACGCATTATATTCAGTAAAGGAATTTATGGACATTAAACATTAATAATATCACTGTTTTTGACATTGTAAATTATATCGTTATTTGTATTTTTTGAATTTTTCGTTTAAGTATAGTTTGTAATCTGACGATCTTTATGTGATATTATCTTAGTCATTTATTTACTTTTGCCTATTAATTAATTGTGACTATAATTTGAACCAAATGTAACTTGACATTTTATTACAATTCTTATTATCTAGCTAGCTTTAATTTATATTGTAATTGTATATTGTGAAATAAATAAATCTAAATCTATGTCATTACGTCACGAGTACCGAGATATCGCCTACGGCTCGTGGCAAGACTCGGGACGAGTGAAGAATGGCATTTCTGCACGTGTATCGAACGACGTTTTTTAATATAAGTAGTTGCGAAAAAATAAGAAAAACAACCAGTATCGTAGTAGTACAGGAATTAGAAACTTTTATACTGTAAAGTCTGTAACATTATTGTAATACAGTTGAAAAATGATAATTTTTTTTTAATACAGTTCTATCTTATTTATTTTTTATTGACATAATAATTAATGGTACAATTTGTACAATTATTGAGTGGGAAAAGTGAAAACCACTAGTTCACGAAAACCAACTTTCCGCACGCTAAACAGCTACGTAGAGTAGCACTTTTTGAGCAACTGTATTAAAAAATAACGTTTAAATTACACAAATTGATAACCATGTATTTATTACACAGGCACACTACATAAAAAAAAACCCTATTATTCGTATTTAAAACCTATGTTACATAGTCTAATATTTAAATTAAAAAACAATTTGAAAGTTGCAATAGACATGAATAAATTACGTACAAAATAATATATATAAAATATACGTCAATTTTATAGGTAAGGACCTAATACTTCCATGATTGTCGCCCAAAACGGTGTTCGAGATGGATCGCTTACCGCGCTGTAGTCAGAGGCTCTAGTATAAGTTTTACCGAAACAAAATGTTACGACCGCGTTTGCGTTCAGCTGTCAAATCCCATACAAATTGATGGTAAAACGCAAACGCGATCGTAAAGTTTTGTTCCGGTAAAACTTATACTAGAGCCTCAGAACCGTGCTCGAAGCTCGCCCGTTTGCGTCGGCATAATGGAGACCCAGCATAATAAGTACAGATAAGTTGTCATATCACCTGGTCCCTTATGGAATGCACGGAGAGATGTGAGAGGGAGGGGTGTTGCAGCGTGTCCAGGTAGTTGAACCGGCGCGAGGGCGTCACGCGCAGCAGCCCGGCCACCAGCGCGCGCCACGCTTCCGACGGACCGTCCGGGGGAGCCTCGAATGGTGGCTCGGAGTCTGGGGAGCGCTCGTATCTGACACAAAATGTAATATTAATAGTAAATTACTACAGAGGCCGGGAAGTAAGGGGTTGCCGGCCGAGTCCATGTAGACCAGTATAGTAGACATAGACGATGGATAGTTATGAGGCTGGCAACCCTTTTTCACGCTGAGGTATGTATAGTGCTTTTCTCAATCATGCAATGAAATAAATAAAAAACCTCCAAGAAATGAAACTTTAATTTTCATAGCTGAACGCCGTGATGCTGTGCCACAAACTTTGGAATGGAAATTAAAAAAGACCATCTTGCCAGCCTAGGCCTTCAATTTTGTATGAAATGCCATTGTTACGGATCACTCGTCTCGCTGCGCCCGAAACGTGACACTTGGAAGCCCATTATGAAGAACACAACGTCAATATTTCATTGCATGTTTGAGAGAATTAACTGTTTCAGAAGAACTTCGAACGAAGTGCTCTTTTGGCAAACTTTGGAGAACTTTGGTCGCAGCTACATTAGCCACGAAAGACCTGATGAACTTCGAAAGGGCGCGGCAGCAGTTGTGCGTCATACCACAGATTAAAGAATACAAGTACAGATACCCAATCTCATAGAGCAAAAGCGTACCGTCCTAATGTAGGCAATTCTGTATACAATTTTAGTCCCGTAGCTACACCAGTAGATGCAGTATCCGAGCTACCACGGCTATGACGCTGTCAGACTTTAGTAATACATTGAGATATCACCAGATGGCGTTGACTTCCCGGGCAACAAATAGAGTATTTTTGATTTTTTCGATATAAAAGTAGTATTTTAGAGACAATATTACACATCACACAAAAATATACATAACCAAATGCTTAGAGCCTGTGGTTCCATAGAACTTTCGCGACCCGTGATGGCGCCATCTAGTGACAGTACCCAATAATACGTAGCAAGCTTGAAAGCTGACTCGTATAGTACGAGTTACATGGATTTAGTATCAATTTTATTGCATTTACTAAACTTATAAAATAGACCTTTATTGTATGTGCGAAAGTATGTTTGTGATATATTTAAGGTACGTTGAATTTATTAAGGTGTAAAAATCATTCTATCTTCACGATAACTGGTTCAAATGTTTCGCTCGGTACCTGTGTCGCCATCTATGAGTTCTTTTTAGTATCAATTATACGTTGTTCTAGTTGGGAGGCCATGGTCATACGTAAGAGCGAGATGCCGCGGTCCGATCTCTCGTTTCCGTATGTGGTGCACCGCAGCTGCCGCCGCCACTTTAACGGCACTTTATTCATAAACGTTCTTCAAGCCTATTTTAACTAAAATGCCGTTAAAGTTCATTTGTCTTTATATGTCACTTTGACATTTTTGTGCGAAAGAATGGGACAGAGCACATTTTATTTAGTAGAGGCATTTTAAGTTTTATGAATAAGGGCGTAAGTCGTGGCCAAGCCGGTAAGGGCATAAAAAACCCGGGTTAACATCAACAAAGCAAAGCAGAAAGAAAATTTAGCTTGAATAACCATGACTAAAGTAACAAGTTCCACTCTCCGAAATTTCATTCATACACACAAAAAACGTATTCAACCCCTCATATGCGGATGTCAAAATTGTCCAATCAAAAGAGGACTTTGAGATGTAAAACAATAGATTCAGGATTTCATACCAGGTAATTATATTGTCCTAGCTTCCGCCCGCGACTTCGTCTGCGTGGACCCGGGATAAAAACTATCCTATATTTCAATCCAGGCTATAAACTGTCTTCATACAAAATTTCATCCAAATCGGTTAAGCCGTTTAAGCGTGATTGAGTAACAAACATCTAAACATCTAAACATGCAAACATCCAGACATCTAAACTTTCGCATTTATAATATTAGTAGAAAGTAGAATCAGCAAATAAAGGCTTTGAAATTGAACTCACTTTTGTATGTTGCTCAATATAGTGGCAATAGAGTCGTCATCCCCGGCGGAGAATGGCCGACGCAGCGTCACCAACTCGAATGCCACCACGCCCAGCGACCAGTAGTCGCACGCCGACTGCACATACAACACTCGATATAACTTACACCCTTTCCAAATTCAGATACACAAAAGGGTCATTGAAAATTCGGTCAAGACTGCGTACGTTCCAGGAAAGCCGTGGAGGCTGCGGCCTAATGCTACTCTATACAAAAGCCTGTGCACTTTGATTCAATTAAAATCCAAAATTAAACTGGATTTAGTTTGACAATCGAAATAAAATTGAGATCTTGTGTGACTTTTGTGCCAATTTATATTAATCAGGTATTGACAGTTTCCTGTTAGAAAGCTTTAGAGATGAAAATTTACAACACACCTTCTTCCAAGACAACATTATAATGAGTAGATAAGTCTTGAAGACGCATTTATTGCGTTCCGTCATTTGATTGGGCTGACTTAAAGACTCTCTCGACGGATGCAGTTGCTTACCTTAAATCTAACATCATAAACATTTAATTAAGTAGAGAAATAGTATGCCATACGATAAATAAATAAATTGGGCAGTTTCACGTCTTATCACTTTATTTTATTATACATACTATAGCGGCGCCTGCGAGTCGGAAACGATAACGCAGGTTAAGCAAATATGGCAGCGGTCAGTCTTTGGATGGGTGACCGCCTGATGTTTGAGTGGTTAATATAAATGAGCGTTTCCGTGCTTTGGAAGGCACGCTAAGCAGTTGAACCCGGCTGCTGTCTATGACAGTAGTCGTTAAGCCGATTTAGAGGCCTTCCGGCGGCTTATAAGAACTTCTAACAGTAGAGTTGCCCACTCACTTGACAAAGGGGGGACACCTGTTACTCGCGTCCGCAGGAGCTACCTACCACAACCCTGCACGTGTCCCCTGGCTGGTACTAAAGAGTGACAAACTTTAAAGGCCAAAATAATACGATTAAATAAATAAGAAGATTAAACATTTTGCTTATTTCTAAATTCATTTATCTAGCGCCTACCAAACCAGTTAGTACACACACCAGCACCGCAAAGCGGATGTTCTACGGAAAACTTTGTTAGTCACAACACGATGCTACTTTCTACAATTTATTCAAAACAAGTGCAAACTATAATATATTCATAACATTTAAAAATAGAACTATGTTCATGCCTTGACATTCTCATTCACTAACTACAAAACAACTCGATAGAAAATACGCCGCGTGCTGGCGTGTTAGTTTCTACTGCGGTGGTTATCTCTTTTGGATTATCCTGAGATTATACAGGGTGTATCAGAAATGGGGTGTGAACGGATCAAGGGCATGTTCGTGGCGAATCCAGAAATGCATTTTTTTTTAAATTTTGTTTTGTTTTTGTAATTTAAAGTGTTTGTTTTTGTTTACATTACAGTCTTTGTTTTTATTGACATTGCTTGTGTATGACATTAAAAACGTAAAAGCTGCCACCTGCGTGTCAAAAAAACATTTTCTCAAACATGCTCGGAAATGTACGCGTTAATATCACGAAATGAAGACGTGAAGTTTCTTGTTTATGGCTCCCTACATTACTTCTTGGCCTTACGCCAAGAAGTAATGTATGAAAACCCTAAGTAAAACCATTATTGTCCGCTACTCTAACTTTTTAAATTTGCTTACCAATATTAAACTGACAAAGGAAAGTTTACATACTGCCAACCACCACTAGACACTGTAAGCATACTTGCTTCATAAAAAAAATAAAAATAATCTATGGTACTATACTTTATGTGCGGTTAAACATGGTGCTCGAACGGCTTGTTCAAATGGCATGTTTAAATAATAAAAAAGGCGCAAATTACCTATTATTTAATTGATTACCTAGTATTTATTTTAATTTTAATATTTCCTCACATCGTTTGAGAAAAGTACTATACAATCCTCGGCCGGAACAGGGATTGCTGGACTCGTTGTATTCGGCCTCGTCTACGACTCGGCCGTCTACCCCAATCTCGTCCAGCAATCCCTTACTTCACGGCCTCTGCAGTGATCTACTATTGTTTTCATAACACAGCTGTGCGCGCAGCGGTTGAAAATGAAATACACCCTCCCACCCTTCACCCTCGCGGGGGAATTTAGTCAAAACAAAAACAAAGACGGTAATGTAAACAAAACCAAAAATATCAATGTGAACAATAATAATAAAAAAACATAAACAAATGCATATTTGGCCGAATATGCCCTTGCCCGGTCCCCACCCAATTTTGATACATCCTGTATTACTACTTCATTTAGTGGCTAATCCATCTTTTACCACCAATGATGTTACCACGTAGCAGATGGTTTTTCTTTATGCCCACTGTTACCACTAAAGTGGTCAAGGACCTGATTTGTTTGGTAAGATGGTAATGATCGGTTTGGTACTTGATAAGTCAAATTTACTTTACAACTAATCTACTGAGTTGTCAACTTGATTACAACAAGCTACTTAATTTATGCATACATGAAAATATACATAGACAAATCAATCTTTTGGGCACAAGTAAGTGGCAATGTGAATGTAATTAATTCTGTGACCAATGATATTCCCCGCACGTGTCGAGTGCCAAAAAAAACGGGCATCAGATCTGAGGCTCTAGTATAAGTTTTACCGAAACAAAACTTTACGATCGCGTCTGCGTTTTACCCTCAATTTGTATGGGATTTGACAGCTAAACGCAAACGCGGTCGTAACGTTTTGTTTCGATAAAACTTATACTAGAGCCTCAGCAAAGGCCCACGTATAGGTAGGGCCGTATTTATTACTTTCGTTAATACGGGACACGTGAAAGAGTGGAGCAAGGCCCAAGATTTCGGCGTATACCGTTCTTTAATATGACAAATCATAAGAGATATTTCACTTCGGATAATCAAAAGAGTGTAGGTTTAGTACTACCACTTGTATAAGTTACAACTTGCACGTATTAAACTGGCATGAAACAATGCTTGATCAATTTTAATCAACGGTGCCGGTTAATGTACAGCCATAATAATGCACGACCCAATAATCCGAGTCCACAAAAAGTGGACGCGGATTATCAGGCTGTACATTATTGGGCCGTGCATTATTGGCTCCCTTAATCAACCATCTCTGTTCAAATGGCAGTTGTTTGATTCATCTATCATCATCACCATATAAGCCGAAAGACGTCGTTTGATTGCCATTCTTGTTGTTTGTTGCTATGGCTGCGTCTCCTGGAAGACTAAACTATGGTTTTATAGGCTTAAAATCCATTAACATGATTTGTGACTATGATGAACACATTTTATGGCGGGAGATCACCTAAGCATGCAAGAAGCCCATATTATAGAAAATGTATTACAGGAAAATAATGTGCCCTCGCTTAATTGGGACCGAAAATCCAAAAAAAAAAACTGTATTGAATCAAAAGGGATGCGGACTAAGATTTTTTTACGATGCCTTTCGAACCAGTTTTTGGAGAGGAACAAATGTTTGTATCGGAGCAACTACAATTAAACAACATAAATACCCAAAAATTTGAGACAAAGATTGACGTCGCTGGCGGCAATGGAAAACGCTTCATACTGACGTACCTACGTATGACGTCACTTGTACAAAGTAGTTGTATCATTGTATGGAAAATCCGGTAAATTGCTGTTTCGGTCGCGAAATACTGCGTTTAAGTACATAGTTATCTTACAATTTTGTTTATATAATAGCCTAAGGATTCTATTGGTAGCTTTAAATTTACTCTTGGACAATAAAAAAAAATGCATCATTATTCTAAACTTTCAAGGTTCATATCTTTTTATGATTTTAATTACATTTTATAATTTATACTTTATTACGATAATTTGATGGTTTACTATCCATTTAGCATCGCTACGTTATCAATTTGAACATGAGGCCGCATGCCTATTGATGATTGCTTTAAACACACTGTCTCTACTAGGAAGTTGTAAGTTATATCGGTAGTAGTACTATCAAGCGCACGCAACCCACAAGCGCAGTATGCTCAATCCCGCGGCAACACTCGGCACAGACGGCGTGTCGCTGCGCGCAGTCCGCCGCCGCCAGCAGCTCGGGCGCCACGTAGTCCGGCGTGCCCACTGCGGCGCCCGCCCCGCCGTCCGCGAGCCGGCAGCACGAGCCGAAGTCGCCGAGCTTCACGTGCCCGCATCTGATACACAGACAATACAATCATTACTATTGTATGTCTGTTAACCACTGCTCTCTCACACAAGAGGGAATGTTACTGAAGTTACTAAAGTTGAGAATTTGTAAAAAAATGTACTGTTTTTCGTGAATAAATGCTTTATTTCTTTATTTATTTTACTCAGGCTTGTGACCTTGACTTGAGACCTTGTAACACAGGAACAGTTATTTAGACTAGAGTAGAAAGAAAAGTACCAAAACTCCCGTTTTAAATAGTTTTTCTCAAACATGCAATGAAATGTCGTCGTTACGTGCGTCATAACATAACAGGCTTCGTAGTATCACATTTCGGGCGGAACAATTCGAGAGAACTGTAAAGGAATTTCATACAAAATTAAAGGCCTAGGCCGGGAAGTAATTTTTTTTAAATCTAAATATGGCGTATGTGTTCATGAACAGGCTAAACAGCTGAATTATATATTTTTTATTTTTTTCAAGTGGCTGAATAGTTATCGGACCAAAAATATCCGCGTTAAACACGAACTGATATTAAGAATACCAATCTGTATGATTCAATGTGTTGATGAATAAATTTAAAATATTGTCTATTCGTAAGTCACCAGAGACCATATACAATATTTAAAATTCTCTGCATTTATTTTATTTATCATAGAAAATAAGATTCTCATTATCAGTTTGTGTATAATGGCCCTGACGCCTGACGACTTCCGTAAAAAAAAACATTATGGAGGGATTGGTGGGAAAATTAAGTCTTTTGTCGTGCAGCTGGATTTTATATTTGTGGATGATATTTATAAATTGTTTTCTGAGTGGTGATATTTTATATTTCATTGCATATGTTTGAGAAAAGCACTATACATGCCTAGCCGTGAAAAGGGCTTGCCGGCTTCGTATCACTATCCGGCCCCCTACGGTCGGCCGTCTATACCTACTCACCCGGCAAGCCCTTATTTCCCGGCGGCTGCAGTAATGTACTATTATTGTGACATCCAACCCTCAGTCAGTATAATGAAAGCTACAATAATACCTACTTATGCAGATCAGCATTATGAGCATGTAATACTGTATACTTAGACTTATTTGGGTATTCATCTACCAGGGCAAATGTAAATGTATACTTCGCCTACGACGCCGTTTTCTTCTTCTCCCGCCTAGCGTATTCCTGGTTGTACCCTAAAGGAATTAGGTGCCAAAGTACACCTGGGTTCCACTAATCCCAACATTTGGTGTAGGCACTAGTTTTTGCGCGAGGGACTGCCGAATCCGAGCTTTCAACCCAGACCGAAAACTAGACCTTGTTAAGTTTAGATCGGTTTCCCCACGTTTTCTATGTTAGATCATTTGTGTGTGTAGCCATGGCCTCCCAACTCGAACAACATATAATTATTACAAAAAAGAACTCATAGATGGCGACACAGGTACCGAGCGTAACATTTTAAACCAGTAATCGTGAAGATAGAATGATTTATACACCTTAATAAATTCAACGTACCTTAATTATATCGCAAACATCCTTCCGTACATAAAATAAAGGTAAATTGTATAAGTTTAGTAAATGCAATAAAACTGGTACTAAATCCATGTAACTCGTACTATAGTACAGTTAAGTATGTTTGCTAAGTTTGCTACACGTATTATTGGGTACTGTCACTAGATGGCGCCATCACTGGTCGCGAAAGTTCTATGGAACCACAGGCTCCAAGCGTTTGGTTATGTACAATTTTATGTGATGTGTAATATTGTCTCAAAAATACTACTTTTATATAAAAAAAACTAAAATACTCTATTTGTTGCCCGGAAAGTCAATGCCATCTGGTGATATCTCAATGTATTACTAAAACTATCAGGTAGGCTGACAGCGTCATAGCCGTGGTAGCTCGGATACTGCATCTACTGGTGTAGCTACGAGACTAAAATTGTATACGGAATTGCCTACATTAGGACGGTACGCTTTTGCTCTATGAGATTGGGTATCTGTACTTGTATTCTTTAATCTGTGGTGTTGCAGTGACTCACCGGTCCAGCAGTATGTTGTGTGGCTTCAGATCCCTGTGCACGAAGCCGAGCTGGTGCAGGGCTTTGAGCGCGTGCGCCACCTCGGCCACGTAGAAGGCGGCGTCGCGCTCCGCGAGCGGGTTGTGGCGGCGGGACAGCAGCCCCGCCAGGTCGCCGCCCGAGCACAGCTCCATCACCAGGTATAACGTGCTGTTGTCCTGCACAAGGGTTATTTACATATGGAAATGATGAAGTACAGTAATTAATGTATTTCGGAATTGAAAGCGATAATGAGCTGTATTACGACGTAATTTGATTTAATGATGACAAGAACATTAAGACGCAGTAAGCTCGACCATACAAACGTAGTTACGCTCTCATTTTAAAACTACGCGTTGGATTGTAACGAAATTTTGCATGTACAATGACTTGAGGTATATCCAGGTCTGTAATTAGTTTATGTACCTTCAGATACCATAGTTAAAAAAAAAGACCGGATTGCACTCCGGGAGTGCCGGCAGAAGTGAAAACTCAATAACATTGTAACAGTTTTTCGATCAGATCACGTGACATCTTACGGTGTCACCCTAAAAATGAATTTGACGCAAAGGGCATAGCCGGGTAAGTATGGCAAAACTGCCCTTAGCGAAAAAAATAATTTCCTTTTACTGGATTATTACCCTTTAAATATGTAGTGCTTTCACCGAAAATAAAGCCTCAAATCCTTCAGGTTAAGAAAAAAAACGCATAAAAAGAAAAAACATTTTTTTTTTTTTTTGGCCAAAGTACTTATCCGATTTCTTTGTAATTCGGATATGTTGTAAGCAACATTAAGATCGCTTTTTAGAAAAAATAAAATAATTATTTTTAGAAAAAAAAAACAAATAAAAACGAGATAACAATTTTCTAAAAAAAAAAAAAATAGGTACGAGATTGCGACAATTACCGAATTTGTGTATTTTATGTAGAATTTAATAATCTTTAACATATATTTTTTTTAATTACTAAAATCGGGATTAACGATGTGAAAAATTCGAATTTGTAACATCCCATACATTACTTCAAACAAGATATAACTTCTACGTATTACACTGTGAAGTTGTATTCCCAACAATCCCAATGCATTTTGAATTTGGAACGCGACTTATTGTGCTGAGTGCGGGCCTTAATGAAATGTAAAAGTTATGAATTTAATATTTACAGTGTGTATTATTTAACTCAGGTTTTGTTGTAATAGGTAATGAGGTAATATGTATGTTAAATATAGGTACACTACCTTAACAAAGGGGCAATAAGGTCGTGTATACATATTATCAACAATTTTAAAAATTCGCGCTTACCCCTTAGCCGTATCTATAGCCACAAAAGCAACTTATAGTGCAAAACGTCACGTTCTAAATTCAAATTCGTTAAGATTGTGTTACAAATATACTTAATTGTCAACTTGGTTTTGCACTATAAGTTGAGTTGAGAGAGTATGAAGAGAAAGGGTTGTCACAAATTCGAATTTTTCACATCGTTAATCCCGATTTTAGTAATTAAAAAAAATATATGTTAAAGATTATTAAATTCTACATAAAATACACAAATTCGGTAATTGTCGCAATCTCGTACCTATTTTTTTTTTTTTTTAGAAAATTGTTATCTCGTTTTTATTTGTTTTTTTTTTCTAAAAATATTTTTTTTTTTTTTTAAAAAGCGATCTTAATGTTGCTTACAACATATCCGAATTACAAAGAAATCGGATAAGTACTTTGGCCAAAGAAAAATAAAAATGTTATTTCTTTTTATGCGTTTTTTTTCTTAACCTGAAGGATTTGAGGCTTTATTTTCGGTGAAAGCACTACATATTTAAAGGGTAATAATCCAGTAAAAGGAAATTATTTTTTTCGCTAAGGGCAGTTTTGCCATACTTACCCGGCTATGCCCTTTATAAACAATTATCAATTATTTAGGCGGACGGGCCGCGGGCGCGTTGGCTGCGAGGGGCCGGCTCGCCCGCCGCCGCGCGCCGGCGGCGAACAAAATACCAATTTGTTTTTGCCATTGCCAAATATTTTTCAAAGCTTTATCTCTTTAGGAATAACGTCCAAATTCGAACTATTCGAATTTGCTCAATAGCAAAACGGTGAAGGACGCGTGAACAAAATTACAAATTACTTTGCATAATATGCTATTGCAAATAGTGTTTAACGGCTTTATACTCTTACGAATAGCGTTCAGTTTTGAATGAAGTCGAATCGGCTAGCAGCAAAATATAAAAGTTTGTGACCCTTCACATCTGACGTCACAAAAATCTGTCGCGTATTTAACAATTTTTCCCCATCCCAAAGTGCTCAGCGCCGCTAAAGACATTTAACTACAATTCTTATTCTCTTTGACGATCATAATATAAATTCATATAGATTAAGCTAGCTTTAATTTATATTGTAATTGTATATTGTGAAATAAATAAATCTAAATCTAAATCTAAAGAAGTTTTCACTTCAAAAAATACAGCGAATTTAAGTTTTTCATACAAAACTTTTTTTTTGCTGTATTTTGTTTGTTTTATAAATTGAACCTTATAAACTAATTACAGACATAGATATACCTCATATCATTGTATATGCAAAGTTTCGTCACAATCCAACACGTACTTTTAAAATGAGAACGAAACTCCGTTTGTATGGGAAGGTGAAATTCGGCCGAGATTACTGCGGACTCTTAAGTGTCGATGTTCTGGTGGTGGCAGGAAGGAACTGCCATGGAAAGAAGGAACTTTTCGCAGCAGGAAAGGAACTCATTGGTTCAAGACTTCTGCCAAACACACACCCATTGTCCTACTGGCGCCTCCTATAGTGGTACTAGAGCCGGGTGGCTACACCCTTGATTAACGTGGCGTTTTAGATGATCAGATGTTTTAGCAACATGTTTCCTGGATAAATTTGAGAAAATTTGTTCTACATAAATACAAAGCAAAGCATAGTGATGACAGGTAACTAGCTTGGCAGTACGACTCGAGTTTGTCATTATAATAGGGGTTCATTATTTATTCAAAAGAAAGAAGGCAAAAAAATATGCCTAATGACGAAAATCCCATTCGAATATCACAAAAAATTACGAAGCAACAACCATTTCAATGTTGCTTGTTAGAAGAGAAAACGCTAGATGATCGTGATGTCACGATCCTCGAACGTCATAGTAAATGAATACAGAACTCTTATAACTTTGTGATCCTCTTGTGTTGCTTTTTCTCGATTTGACTACATACAAATACATCATCATAGATTAATTTATTTAGTGTCTACACCCCTGTTGGCGAAGACCCTAGTTCCGCAGTGGACATCTTTCAGCTGAGATGACCAGGTACCTGGAAAGCATATTGCAGCTTGGGCGCCCAAGGTCCCACGGCGCCGGCGAGCACTTCGCGTTCGTCGGCGGCGCCCACCGCGCGCCGCCGAGCCTCTTCCTTGCGCACGCATTTTAGTGCATACACGTCGTGTGTTTCTTTCTCGCGCACCATCTGCAACCAAAGAACACTATTAGTCACCACACAAACTGATGTCTAGTCTAACACATCATGTCTAAAAAATGTAAGCTAATAAGATGTATATTTTTGCAAAATTTGAATGACTTTTTTAAGACATTCATAAAAGATACAGCGTCTTTTCTTTTATTGTCGAACAGTCCTGGATTTGATGTCTTTATTCTAGGCTTACGGTGGCGTCGTTGATCGGGTCGCCACTGGCTGAGATATGCGTCATACTCGTGGGGTGGTTTGTGGAGTCCGGTCTGTTCATGCTTGCAAGGGCATAGTATCTACCTAAATACTAGTATTATTTTTATTATTTTCGTATTGTCGAGAGACAATCTGTTCTTGACACGTTTTTTTGTTATTGACCCTGTGCATCTGACAATATTACATGAATGTTCCTTTTTTTTGTTTTGACACTTAGAGACCGTATACATCTCTAAGAACATTGGTTTTGATTTTAGGAACATGCTAGGTGGGCGCTCTGGATACGGGTTTTCGCACGTCAATGGCAAGGAGAGTAGTGCTACAAACCCGTTGGCTGTGAATATGCTGAAGTTAAAGCATGAATCTATTTATAACTTACATGCACATCTCCGAATTGGCCCCGGCCAATGGTCTGTAGAATTTCAAAGTCTGATATACAGACTCTAATCCTGCGCAGCTCTGCCAATGTGCTGCGGTCTGTAAGTGATATCAAACATATATTCAATCATCATCATCGGCCTATGTGTACTGTACATCCCACTGCTGGGCAGCAAACGTCGGGAGACCTCAGTGAGGTAAATAAATAAGTTAAATATACGCGATTAAGTCCCGTCTAGTAAACATTTTGTATATTTAAGTTACTAAATAAATAAATAAAGTGGTTCTTAGCTGTGTTGGTGTTACAAATTTAAGTAAGGAAGATGTACAATGTATAATATTACATTCTCTGAAACCATTTGCATGTGAAGTACCCTGAATTTTACAGTTTAATGTATCGGGAATCTAGTTAAAGTCACATAAAGTTAATCACCACATGCAAAAGACGATGGAAGTCGGCTGCATTCAGTGACTGATGGCTGCAATAGCTTATTAATGTTATTGCATTAGACGGAAATATTAATGTGAAGGCAACAGTTGTTGACCGAAGTAGTTTAAACAAGTTCAGCTACCACATTAGTTAGATATCTAATGAATTCTGGGAATAAACAATTTTGATGTTATTATATCACCTAAATGGAGTCTATCAATCAAACATCCACACCCCATTTCACCCTCTTATATTCTGGGATGAAAAGAATCATACACGAAAATTACTTGGGGCACCACTCCACCTAGTCAATATACTACAATTCTGTTACAATATGTAACTGAATTTGTAATTTATAAAGGTGAAAAATTATGTCCCAGTAAATATAGATGCAGATAAAGACTAATCCATAATAGAAAGTTTAAAAAAACCTTTTTCAGTTCAATATTTACTTAATCTCAACTTCCAAATTCTGGCTTATCATAAATTAGTATTTTATGATGCATAGACATCAGTTCTAATTGTTTCTAAGTATAATATATAACTAACGTAACCAAAAGGATTTTTTAATGCAACTAGCAGCTGCTTGCACGAAGACAGGTGGTAGATAATGAAACAACGGAATTACTTACATTTATCCACGAAGGCGCGCACCAATTCATCACATTTCTTGATGGGATCATCATTGCACTCATCATAAAGCACTGTAAGGGCATCAAACAAAGCTTCGCGATCTATTGTCTTTTTACTGAATTTACTTGATCCTGCAGACACTTTGCCTAAAATCTGACGGTTCAGACGTGAAATCCTTACAGCAATAGCTTCCTTCGATGGCTCCATGTTGTGTTCCTATTTAAAAACGATTAACGAAACCTAATAATTCATTGTTTTGAATGTTTGTTTTTGGGAGTTTGTAATGCCATTATCGGCAATCGAGACAGCCCGGTACAATTACCGTTAACTTTTTGAATCTCGAATGTCCGAACCTTGTTCATGGTCCGAACTGTCATTCGACATTTTAGGGTGGCAAGGTAGAAAAAAGATCGACAGTGTGACCATGTTGAATTTCACACTTGGCAGCGTTCAAAAATATATCTTGAATAGATATTACACTGTATTAATTTTGCTACTCATCAATAGATGGCGCAAAACCCAAAGTCAAGTTTTATTATTTAAAGTGTTGTCAATTATAGATGATGTTGAATTTAGATGTTTATTTAATTTTTAGGGTCCTTCAGTAATAAGTACCTAAGCTAAGTGAATATATTCGGAATCAATCAATAAAATATGAGAAAAATCCTTAACGTTTTTTATTTTAACAAGATTAGGTAAATAGGTATTTATTTACCTAGGGTTTTAGAGTTATCGCGGAAAAACTGCCTTTCCTAAACAAATAAATAACGGTAAGCGCCGTGAATTTCCTATAAAGATACGATCTTTCATTCCGGGATCCTTCATTGTACATACTTGGTCCGCCACGCTGTTATCCGGTTTTTTTATTAATTGTTGGTCAGTAAAAACTGTAAAAAGTAAGAATGAAAGTAGTATTAAATTACTGATATGCTTCTTCGATTTATAATTTGTTTTATAGAAAGTATAAATGTTAATTAAGGGATTCAGGCTCCTCTTAGACACTCAAATGAAATCTAAGAAAACTAGATAAAACACTAAAGAACCCTGCGGCGGCTAAAGAACCCTGTCGCTTGAGTACCATAAACCATAAGTGCGATAGAGACGGAGATATACGAACTTCGAGATTCGATTTTCGTGGTAATAGCTCTGGTTGCCTGGTTGCAAGTGCCCCGTTTGCACCCCGTTTTCGTCGAATATCCAAAACCATACAGCAATTATTAATTTTAATAATACCTATATTGTCAGAATAAGGTGGCCTTAGCAACCTAATGAGGGGGTGAATCCGACTTTTTTAAACATGTAAAAACTCATTCTGAAACACACTTACCACCGTGGTATAGTTTTAATCTGAAGCGTACAATTTTGGCGTGTAAAACTCTAGTTGGGAAGTACAATCAGCACCTATTAAGTATCTCTAAGCAATAAGGTCCTAGAACTCTTTTATATTGCAATAGATATAATTTGATTTCGGAATATAGACCATTGGCCTTACGGGAGATTTATGAGTAAGCCCCCCTGGAGGATCCCTTAGGGACCCTCCGGCGTTGCGCCCATTGGAGGAGGCGCTCAAGAACTATAAAAAAAGGTAGGTACCACCTAACCTAGTCTAGACTTCTATAGAAGTAATAGACTTGATCTTATTCTTTATGGGCGCCAACTTTATGGTCAAACACCATTCAAACACATTATTAAAACGCGACGCGTGTTGAGTTGTATCAAATTGTATTCTTTTCTATGACCAGAATCACACTATGAACATGCGCATGGCGCCGCGTCGGATGTTCATAGTGTGATTCTGCACGGCTATCACGCGACGGCGCGCGAGCTCTCGATTTGTCTCGCACTATCCGTCTCTTAGTACACTTAGAAGATGAGTTATAGTGCGAGAAAAATCGAGAGTATGTCGCGGCCGTCCCATGTGCTGGTCATAGAAAATAATACAATTTGATTCGACTCGAACACGCGTCGCGTTCCATCTGATCGCGTCGCGTTTTAATAATGTGTTTGCACCTTTATCATAGCTTCTTCTTTAGGGATGCGCGAGTAGGTACTATCGTTTGGAATCGGTATCTGGGGGCACGCAAGTGCTACCGCCAAGACAAGCACAAGGGCATTACCGCCCTTTTCTCGAAGCGTTTCGTCGTATTTTCCCTCAGCCTCACAGCATCAGTCTGTATAATACTAGCAAGCTCATATTCAGAGGATTTATATAGATATAGGTACTTTCGTAACTTAACAGGGTCTGTACATGTAAACCAGTGTATGACATTGTTGTGTTTATCTTGCTTTTTAAAACATTCGAAATATATATCTACATCTAGCTGCTATGTCCCCGTTGAGAGGCAGTATTTCGATTGCATCAAAAGTGAGAAATGTCGTCTCAAGTTATTCTTATATGGTAACTATGTAGGAAGCGAATTTATTTTTAAATGCAAATGGACTCGCAGATACGTCTGCCGTGTCATCATGGAAAATGGCCGCAATAACTTATTTTCTGACTTGATCGGCATTGCAGTGACGCGGGCGACGTCAACGCAGGTAAAGGATGGTTTACAATGGTTATTAAACGACTAAAATACAATAAAATACTTAGGTACTTTTGTTTTTTATCTTCACGTGTTCTAAAAATCACCGTACTTATATTTTACTTTTTTCTTTGCACCTCTTATAAATCTCTGTTTAGCCCAATCCTTACTAATATTATAAATGCGAAAGTGTGTGTGTTTGTTTGTTTGTATGTTTGTCCTTCTTTCACGTCGCAACGGAGCGTCGTATTGATGTGATTTTTTGTCTGGAGATAGTTTAGAAGCTGGAGAGTGACATAGGCTACTTTTTCCAGCGGGAAAACATCTAATTCCGACGGGAAAATTCAATATGTTACATTTTCCTATAACCACGCGGGCGACGCCGCGGGCATCAGCTAGTGGTTATATAGCTAAGGGAGAATGACATTTGGCATTAAGTTTTTGTGCATTTGTACATTTCTGTATTTAGTGCTATATAGATTAAATAAATAAAAAATAAAAAAATGGAGTTATTTACCATAAATATACGTGCGTCGCATGTGCGGTGGTATGCGATAAACTGAGAGCGCCTAACAAAACGTTGGGGATTAAAAGAATTAAAAAATAACAATTTACTTATAAAACTGAATATATAACCTATACTATAATGAATTAACCGTATCTCTATGTAATATCTGTACTTACATTAATGCTCCTCATTATAATGTAGGTACTATTACTACCTCATTTTATATTACACAGATATTTATGGTTGTGTTTTAAAATGTTGTATTCGCGGTCATTTTTACATTGTAGACGACATCAAAGATGTCATGCTCCCTGGCAACCCCACTGTCTGTTTTGTGATTTATTAATACGTAACGCTGATGTACCAAATATGTACTCAAATTGTACCTAGTTAAAAAAAATTGTACCTCAACAGATCGCGAGTACAATTAACTGAATTTGGGGTTGCCGTAGAGCATCTCCCCAGCAACCCCATTTATTTTTGCTTATTTCACGTAAATACTTGCGTATTTCAGCTAATAAGAGGCCGAAAAAAATTGTACTGCGGTTTTTACCACCAAATGAGTTAGCATTGGCCATGGTGCAAAAGTGAAAACATTGATGTCTACTGTACAATATCTTAATAATGCACAATTACTTCAAGCTCTAAAAAGTTGCTAGTTTACAGAGGCAGCTAGAAATATAGTGACAGTGTGCGCGCGCCCTAACCGTCCTTACCTTTTCTAATCGACGCTTGTGTTTATATAAGGCACTGGCCGGCCGCAAGCCACTCGCAGTTTTGTCCTTACTCAGCCGCAGCTTGCAATTTGCTCGTTCAATTCAAATTGAGAACAATTTTTTTTTAAACGTGGAATTTGAATGTAGTTTAGTGCCATGGCGTTGCTGCAAGGACCATCGCTGAAACAGCTGGAGATAATCAAGCAGGAGCTGGGAGAGGGGGAGGGGGACCTGGAGAGGGGGGTACGGGACCTCAGGAACATGTGTGCTGCCTCTCCACATCTGCCGCGGCCTGAGACTATAGGTAGGTTATTTACTAATATTTGTCGGACAATTTAATAGAATGAGGAGCGTATCCTAAGTGAAAGACCATCCTGACCTGATTAAAGTGCTTACATCAAGCATTATATTCGCCAATCGGTCATTCATAATGGTCCCTCACTTTACCTACTCAGGGTACAAAAAATTTACATTTTTAGGTACATATTTTGTTCGATAATTAAACCATGCTTACTTTGATGTGTTCTACTCTACATACTTATAGGTAGTTACATGTTCTAAATAGTCATCGTCGAATATAAGCAAATATTAGTCCGCCAGTCGGCCGCAGGTATCGATTCAGTGATCACATTACGTACTAAAACATGTACGAATATATGACCTACATGAAGTTAAACTCTAGCCTTAGCAGGTAATTATGCCTACATTATGTAGGTAGTTAACGCTTTAAACATCGTCGGTTAGACTCAAATTACGTATTGTAAATAAATACCTAGTCATTTACTCATTTCGATAATACCTAATAAGCACCTATATAAACACTTGATGGTATAGATAGATTACTCATTAGTTCCTAAATAGCATGCGTAGAGCTCTATGATGCTTACACTGTGTCACATTAACATATTATTACAAGCCTGTCTTTATTTCAATTTTATTTTATTTCGAATAACTGAATCGACAAGGAAAACCTATATATATATATATATCATAGAACCAGCTCACAAAACTTCACGACCTATAGAGGAAGACAGCCGGACAGCCGGACATGCTAAAAGAAGCCCAAGCTGACACGAAGAACTTCATTCTCTTAGGCGCTCGCTCTCATTTTAAAATAAATAATGTATCACATTACATTCAGTAAACTTAACAATATAAACAAACCCACGTCAAGTACTTTGTTAAGCCAGTATTTGTACTTGTTAAGATCGTAATTTAATATGTAATATTATAATTAAGCATATCATTAAAATTGTACCGAGTACCGAAGGTGACTCGGACAATACAACAACACGCGGCATCAGCGACTTCCGTGGCACAATAACCTCATTCGCATTTTAATTCAAGTACTTACCTGCACCTAACATAATACTGTATATTACTAACACTTAGGAGTGCAAGCCAGAAATAAATTATACTAAGGTTTAGGTTATACAAGTTTAGATAAAATAGGAAAGAAAAATTCGACGAAAAGTGAGTACCTAAGAGACCAGATTTATCATCATCATCGTCCTCATATCAGCCGAAAAACGTCCAGTACTGGACATAGGCCTCCCCCAAAGAGTGCTAAAATGATCGGTCGCGGATGCGTAGGGATAGGGACCCGATTCACATAGTGTAAACTCAGGAATCGTTGGATTTACGAAATTACTTACTTATTCTCCAAAGTGACTACTAGTGCAACTCCAAACTTATTTTTTTCATTTCATTGCCGTTATTCAGTCGTATAATAAACTTACAGTAATAATAATATTAATAAATATTAGGGGACAATCTTAATACACAAATCGACCTAGTCCCATAGTAAGCTCATTAAGGCTTGTGTTATGGGTACTAGACGACGATATATATAATAGATATAAATACTTAAATACATAGAAAACTTCCATGACTCAGAAACAAATATTCATGCTCATCACACAAATATTTGCCCTTACCGGGATTCGAACCCAGAACAGTGCGGTCACCAAGTCGTTTACATGCTATTTCAATGCTGATATTTCGATGTTGTTGTCGGATTTTCCATTTTCCTATGTAATAAATTTTAACACAAGTTAAATAGTGGGGGTACCAGCCAAAGGTGCGTTGTAATTTTTTAAGTAATACCTACTTGCTAACTTTGCGTTGTTATCAATAGAACCTTAGTCAAACCGAGATATGAGATATAGATAAATGTGACATGTACGTGTGACAATTTGTACAATTTACGCAGATGATACCTCAAAACTAAAGTACTCATACAGTATGTAAAACAAAGAAGCATCGGTGTTTTAACAAAGTATGTAGAAAGGAGTGTTATGATATGACGAGAGACTATGACAGCATGAAAAATATTTCCTGTAACACTTCGCCCCGAAAGACCACATATCCGTATAAAGTGGTTAGTGTTCTATGAATACGATATTGTATGTGCCATTACATTGTTTGTGACCCATACTCCAACGTAATATTATTGGCCTTTCATTGTGTTGCACATAGGTATTGTGTTTATTTCTGGGAAGCCATGCTCAGCGGAATATCGTCCCATTCCCGGTCATATTTGGGGTAGCTCACCTGGGTAAATAGTAATTACCTCCATCTTACAGTCCTTCCAGAAGACAAGAGACATAATTTGCCTATCTCGTTCTACCTACCTTCCTCTCAATTGCGCAAAGGTTAGCTGGAAGAGATCCCTTATAGGGATAAGTGCGCCTTTGCACTTGATCTATTGTGTGACATGTCTTCTTTAACCTGTTATTGTGTACAATAAAGTGCTTACATACATACATAATAAGGCCACTTAGGTACTGCTCTGCAGTTATGTAGTGTCGTGTTCTTGGTGGCAACTGGTAGGGTCGCCAGTGCTCTCGACTTCTCGAGGGTGCGCTGTGCGGCTGTGTTGAGGATGAATTAATTAACAAATACCAGTGAGATCCTGTAATTGGGTCTTAAAGAGTGACAAACTTTAAAGGCGAAATCAAGTATGCCATATAATATATATATATATATATATATATATATATGTCAAACTGTCGTTTTGTTATAAAAGCTGTCCATATAAATAAATCAATCGTTTTGTAAGATGTAGAACTCGCAACAGTCACTTTTCAAAATAAAAAGTTTCGTAAGTACTGTATCGACTAAAAAACGTATATAGTTATTGAACCTGCTCCTAAAATTTCACGAGAATCGGTTGAGATATAAGACCTGTAGAGGAGAACAGCCCGACATCCGGCCATCCGGAAATACGGAAGAATTTTGTATAACTCTGGTCTAAAAGCCATATTACCCCTCAAACAATTTTCCCTCACTTCGCTCGGGAAAAAACCATCTAGAGGTGATATGGCTTATTTTAGACCCTTGTCAAACAATCTACTATTAAACAATACATTATATAACTAAATCTTGTGCTCATCACGCAAATATTTGCCCTTCCTTACCGGGATTCGAATGCGGCCACTAGGTTCGCTACGTAGCCGGACCGGCAGGGATAGGGTAATTACTACCATTATCAATAACAACTACATACATAGAACTAGGCTACATTGTCGTACAGAAGTTACACTTCTGTATAATGTATTTACATTGTTACGAATATAAGTTAGCCATAAGACCGGTTTCCTCTATGTATTTCAATTACTTATTTGCAAGTGTCAATTAATTGTTTTGCGTTACGTAGGTAGACACTGTCACGTTTAGAAATATGTAACTTATGTATGGGTAATAAGGCTCAATATTATAAGTACAGAGTACAATGAGTAATACTTAACTTAGAAAAGTTCAAAAATCCCTCGACATTTTGTTGAAACGTAGCTAAGAACCATCTCGATAACGTCAGTTTTCGGACGAAAAACCGCTTTAAAAGCGGTCCATTCGTTTAGAAGCTGCGATGCCACAGACAGATACACAGACACCCCTCTTTTTGCGTCGCGGGGGTTAAAATAGCAGCAGCATACAACTTACTCATAAGTATGTCCCATCGCTCTTATGTCGGCGGATTAAGATTTCGACCAAACAAGAATAGAGTTTATCAATCCAATCCACCATGTTGAATGGCTTAAGCAGGACGCCGTCGACTGCTTTTGCTATACCTGTATAATATTGTCAATTTGCCATAATTTCCTTCGATTTTAAAATTTTCTCTTTTAGTAAAATTATTCATAGCTTTATTCCAAGATTAGGTTAGCCTAGTTATACTACACATAAATTGATTCCTTTGGTTGAATCTAGCCAATTACCGACATAAAAACAAAGTCTATTTATAAATGAAGCACTCCCTCACAAAAATTCGGGGTAAAACCTTAAAATTTCCATTCGAAAACAAATGTAATCGCAAAATTAATCTGTTGTAGAAAAACTGTATCTAATAGGTGATTTATTTTTTGTCGTCTAACGTCGGACCGGGTTTTATATTCTAAATTATAGGGCATCGTATGTGTACCGAAATAACGCCAACTGTTTGCGGCTACTCATTAATTATTGTACATCATGATAAGGTCCCAGTTTTTTTCATAATCTCGATTAATGGCGGTGTTTACATCGTAACGCGTATCCGCGGATTTTTTGCACGTAAAATAACACGATTAACATTTTTTTTTGAACGTTAATAATCTGCTTATAAATAGTTGTTTTTGTTATATTTTTGTAACCATACTTACGTAAAATAATCATGCTTCCATTCAAATCTAAAAATACATGTCATCCGAACTATAATTTATTTTCGTCTTTGTACCTATTATATTAATATCTAGGTTTTGTTGTTGCGTTGTTTTTCTGTTAAACGTAGAAAAAAAAATTAGTTATAAGTACATAGGTGATATTCTTTTTGTATTTATTCCGCTAAAGAATATTATTCTAGTAACTTATCATGGAACATTAGCGGGGTGCTATTGATTGCTATAACTGCTAAATATAAGTGTGAGCTAAGTATACCTACACTTTATACCACGTTGTACCTATTTGCCAAATAAGTATTGTGCAACGTACTACTGTTTTGGTATTGCTCCTTTTGAATTAACTTGGTAGCTAGTCTAGACAAAAATTAAGAAACTTCTTAATTTTTCGATTCGAAATCGAGAACACATTTTCCGACACTGACATAAATATACAAATGTTATAGGCAAATAGGATACGACGCAATTAGGTAGCACGACTTTTGTATAGGTATAGGTACCATACCCAGTAATTAACACATGCATAATTAGTAATTGCACACACCAACCAACCATTAAGTACTTATATAATCAGTTTATTTATTTGAGTAGGTAATTCGGAACGTATTTTTTTTACAGTGTTATTTTCTCTGGCTCGCATATATATGTGCAAGAGACACGTTTAATGTTGTCTTCAGAAGTGTTATTCTTTATAACAATTATATATTTTGTGACGGCGTCGTACTTCTTCAACTTACTGGTCACATCAACTCTCACCTCACCTATCACCTCACCTGTCACCTCACGCCTCATGTGACAGCCAAGATAATCTTTCCCCGATACGTCACACACAAGACATATGTCTTTAATTTGACAAAATATTGGCTTTGTACTTGGTATTTCACACACAAGATTAGTAAAATTTAATTGTACTTATTTGCCAGTCATGCCAACTAGAGAGAAGAAGAGAAGAGATGCAACACTCATCGGGAATGGCTTTTTGGGCATATACATATCTAAATTTACAAAGCTATATTCATTTAGATATTATGAATCTTTATCTATAAAAGAAAAATAAAGGATTTTATTGAAACGTAGCTAAGAACCATCTCGATCACGACAGCTTTTGGACTTAAAAAACAGCATTAAAATCGGTCCATTCTTTTAGAAGCTACGCCGTGACAGACATCCATCCGGTCACATATACACAGCACGTCAAACTTATAACACCCTCTTTTTGCGTCGTGGGTTAAAAATACACATAAACAAATTAACGAGTTCAATCCAACCAATCGTGTGTTATTAAAATAGGTAAACAATCAGTCGATTAAGCTTTGGGAGCACCAAAAACCGCGGACGCGAAGGTCAATAAAACCACGTCAACAACAAGCATAACTCATGAATAAAATAAAATATACAACTCGAAATATTATTGTGAGTTCGCCGTTACCCAGCTCATAAAGTGCCTGAAATGGGCTTAATAAATGGTCTACACATGAGCCTCTTGCCCATAGGAAGTACGTAAGCTGCGCAATGCCTTCCGTATGAGCAACTGTGTTCCGTGTGAGCTAAAGAGACGTAAGTGTCTACGAACCTCGATTGGACCATTGTCTTAACTCTCTCGTCTCAGCTACTGTACACTGGCATATCACTGACCTCTAATTTTATATAGTAGGTACGTATCCAGGGATCAAAGTATACTAGAGAAGAGCACATTGCAGACCAGTTTATGAATTTGGCTACACGCAAAGCGGGCAGCACTTCCGTGCAGCCTTCGGTCGGTTTAATGACGCATTGCAACTTGAACAACTTTAGGAAATTGGCAAGGTTCCGCCCACAAGGGTGTCCTCTAAGTTCTCTATTTGGCATTTTATTTTAAGCTATTAAGTATCCAATCAAAATCACAAACAAATAAACTACATAGACTGTAGAGAGACCTACGGAGTCGAATGGCAGTGGCTTTTCGGTGCAGGAAAACATCGTGAGGAAACCGGTCCAATCCCAAATCAAAATAAGGTCCAGTTTCCCTCTGGGTTGGAAGGTTCGTAGAACTAGTGCCTACTCTTGGGCTTAGGTCGGACCCCAGGCTTGTGTAGGGCACTACCGGGAGAACGCCAGGGGGATGATGACATTGATGACCTAAGGAGTCGAATAATGCGTTGGTTGTAGACTTAAATGTAGAGACATTTTGATAGGTGTGAAACTAGATTATAACGCTGTATAATCCACCCCTGCTTCCAAGGAGGCGCCGCCATTTTGAAAGTGAGGGATCTGCATTTGTCTCTAGGTCTCAACAATTTCCAAATAAATCTATTGTCTCCGGTTAAAGGGGCGTGCGGCGTCGACCGACCAAGGCCTATAGGGTCGGTAAACTCGATAACACCCTTACTGTGATTCATCTGGAGTTGCGTCAGTCAGGCCGTATGCTTGTTTGCCACCGACGTGGTATAAAAAGGGAAGCTAAATTGGCAAGCATGAAAGTTTACAATCCAGTTAGCCTAAACGGAAAGAGGCAGGAGGGAAGGAAGCCAGTAGAATTATACTGAGTATACTAATAGAGATACTGTTTTTCAAGATTTGTGAAGTAACTCTACATATTAGAGCGACTATTTGTATATTACAGCAACTTTCACAATAAAAAGAGTCTTATATTCTCTTTGCAATGCACGTCATAGTCTTGGTACACAACATTAATTTAATTATACCTACTTGAACGAGTGAGTCAACCTATAAGTACGAAAATAAGTTCTCTTAACTTTTTTTATTTAACAAATAATTGAAGGCCTTTTTTCGAATCTAAATATATCTTGACCTCGAAAAATAAATCGTACGAGAAATTTCGGAGTGCGTTGAACTCTATAGTAGCGCAGACTCGCACGGCGGCGCGCGACCGGTCCCGATGTAGATCAATGCTATAATAAACGGTAAGCGGTTACACACAACAACCAAAAGGCGCATTTTCAATTATCTACAGGGCCCGCAACCGGGGTTCGGTAGGAGTCCGCATGCCACCCTCTGAGGTCGCCTTATGACTCTTATGAGGGACCTATAGCAGCATTGTGTCATTTGCGGAAAAATGTAGATTTACGTATTAGTTATTGAAGTTTTTTTTTGTATTTCAATAAGTGAGATTTTAGATGAGATAAAATACTATATAAGTAGTATTAACTTGATTCGGTCGTCAAATAATGTATTGTTTGAGTAGGCTGAGTAAAAAAAGGAAAATAAAGACCCAACTTTGGATTTTTTTTCTATTGAGGAAATTTTAGGCAATCATGTATTGATTAAATCAGATAAACAATCATATAGTCAAGAATCATGTATCTGAAAATCAGACCTACTTGAATAATTTAAATACACAAACACATATCATAAAGGTCACGTACGTTTGGAGCTCTTTGATACAAAAAACAACGCTGGTAAATGTCAAATAGTTATAAATGGTGTTGGTTTCTGCTAATTGCTATAGTCGAGTTTCCGATTGGAAATAACCCGCTGTATTTAAATCTTTATTGAGCTCTACGTCAAAACGTTTGAATAGCGAAGCGAGGTCAAAAAGTAAAACTTCCGGTTAATCAATCACATATACGAGCACGTCTTTGTCTACGATTAGCATGTAATGTCAATAAAGAAATGCGGAACTGGACACCTGTATTGTATAAAAGTTTATACGGGGTGTGGCATGTAACAGAAGCAATAACGAACCGGTAGATTTAAGATAATCAGAAACCATTTATTGCATTTGTATTAAATTTCCTTTAAACATTTTCTTCTCTCCTAAATTATAGTAATTTTATTACCCTCCAGTCAGACTTCGAGCTCAAGTACCTAAAGTACTCATTTATTGATAATATACTTACTAAAGAATATTACATGTCAAAATTTATCAATTATTCAATTATCCAATTATCTCAATTTAATTTATATAATTTCATTTCTTAGTGCCTCAATAAGTATAATAATTCTTTAAATTATATAATTAAAGAAATAAAATTTAAATGTCAATAATTTGATAATTTTAACTAATTATTCATCAGTTGCTTTCGTGTATTAACATTAACATTCAACTCGTGAAACTCAGAAACCTAGATTACCTAGTGTAGGCTAAGAGATAAAACCTATTTTTAAATTTCGACGTGGATACCCGGCCGTTTTGAGGGGTTTAGGTACCACTACTAGGTACTAAGCCGAATTAGAGCCAATGGGCGGCTTGGAACTTGTAACCGTTCCAAACCTCTACACTAATTCCTTGTATAAGGTAGCCAAGAGGACTCTAAGTTCCTTTAAGTCCTAAATATTTCCGAGTGCCCATTACGCTCCTCCAGTTTTGTAATTTAGAGTAATACAGTCAGCACACTATGGCCCAAAAGTCCGATCTAGCTGGACAAATTTATATTATACTCTTAATGAGTTTCAAGGGACTTATTTATTTATAATTTGTCTAAATAAAGCAAATTTATTATTATATGACCTTTCTTCTCTATTATTAATGAGAAAATTGATTAACCAGTGTATCTTGACCTTTGTGTAAGAAGAACTACTACGGCAGTAGAGCTCAGTTATAATTGGCTTTTAATTTTAAACGAAAAGAAGCATTATTACAATTGTCAACTAAAAAAGTAAGGATTAGCATACATAAAAAGACATTTTTTTTTATACAAAGTTTAATTTTGAACAAAATAAAATAAATACACTAAACAACCAGAGTCATTCGTCAGAGTCGTCATCGAAACTGGATAAATCAATATTTCCCAAACAACCCAAATTAACTCAAACAAACGATTTTTTCTTTCGGTTTTTGGGTATTTAACCCAAGTATGATAAAAATCTCTCCTCGGTATACTAATTACGTTTTCTGAAAGAAAAACTTAGGTTTAGGTTAACTATAAATATGACGCGGTTCCGCATCCGTCCGCAGTCTCAAATTTACATAAACCAATACTATATGAATGAGAGTAGCACACAAAAAAAATACAGGTGTGGGACATTGAATTACAGATAGTTTCTGGTCTAAAAAAGTTGAAATATGCACAAAAATGCCTTATAAATTGTGTTCGTTAGCATTTTTCTCAGCAAAAGCGAATTGGTTTACAATTGTTACATTTACAAAACATAGTACTTACCATCAACTTCACGATTCATGATTAAAAACTTAGAAACTTATCTTAAAACTAGCTAGAAATACTTGCAATTGAATACGGAAAGTGACTCACTTTAATAAGCACGACAACGCTCATAATGACACTTCAATGATAATATTAAATTAATGCAGGGTACTTACACAAAATTATCAACGGAATCGTGACCTCGGGAGTATATGCTATCGTTTTAACTAGTACTTTTGTAGAAGTGCGGTGATCGTTTTTGTCCAGCTAGATCGGACTTTTGGGCCATAGTGGCCCTTAATGTTTGCAAAATAAAGTTACGATTATCTAAAAACTATGTTATTCTCATCAACACACATCTCACGTTTTTTTCATCAAAACAGAGCAAAAAATAGACCACATTTGCATAAATGCATACCTAATAGATAATATTCATGTATTTATAGCCATGCATGTCATTTACAAAATTAGATACAGCTATAATGGATCAGTGACGTGCGTCGATCGGAACGGAATTGAGCAGCAAGTTAATAACATTTTGGTAAGTTTATTTATACTAAACGGGACTATATTGCGTATAATTAACTTATTTATTTACCTCACTGAGTAAAAATAGACCGTTTAGTATAAATAATGTGTGAGAATCGTGAAAGTTCAAATCAATATAACGTTTTGGATGTTTGTGGATCTCAGATAGTACTTCCGAGGTAGCTTCAGTTGCTCCAATACCTGAAAAGCTTTCTGAGAGCCATCTAGATGGTATGGCCACGTCATGAGACGACCTGATCACTACTTTGTAAAAAAAAACGCCATTTAAACATCCCGGAACGTAAAAGAGGGTCCGCCTTATTCCATCTACATGGTGGAGTCGATTAATTAGGAGATCCGACCCCATCTAACGTGGGAACAGGCGCAGAAGAATATAAAGTGGATCTTAGATAGATCGTACCTGTGATAGTACGTATTCACAAGAAATGCGAAGTTGCATTTGCCACGTGCCACAACCGCTACGAAATGAAAAGGCTATGTTTAACCCTAAACTTTGCGTTCAAGTCTCGTTTTCGCTGTATAAAGCGCAAAAATACGTTTTAGACAAAAAAACAAAACGCTAACTAAAAAATGTGTTTATTTTTAGATACTCTGTTAATTTTGGGGTTAACAAATACTTTACTCGAACGGTGGTGGTGGTGGTTCTACGAAAACGAAAGGTATATCGGTATTAACCAACTTTTTATTAGTTGTTGAATGTTAGTATAAAGTTAACAATTAGCGGTTACACTTAACAATGAAAGACAAAGCCTTTGTGTTATCTTTGTGTAGAAGTGAATTCGTTCTACAAAAATGATTCGCACTATATATCTTTCCATCGTATCTCGTTATAACTCGACCAAAACACTTACGGTCGTATTCATAAACGTTCTACAAGCCTATTTTATCTAAAATGGCGTTAAAATTCGTTTGTCTTTATCTGTCACTTTGACATTTGTGTTCGTCAGAAAGGGAGAAAGCATATTTTATTTAGCAGAGCATTTTAAGTTTTATGAATAAGGGGGTTAGTGTAAGGCCTGAGTGGACGCCCCGCTCAGAGCGGGGCGTCGAGCGTCCATATAAATTGCTTTTTAACCGACTTCAAAAAAAAAGAGGAGGTTCTCAATTCGGTTGTTTTTTTTTTGTTTTTTTTTTATTTACTTTTTTCAATGTTTGTTACCTCAGAACTCCGTCATTGATGAGCCGATTCGAAATTTTCTTTTTTTGTTTGTAAGTATATGCTTCCAAGTGGGTCCCATTCTTTTCAAAATTCAGTTGGTGATGGGATCCATGAGGAATTTAGGGAACTCCTCAATTATATTAGGCACGCGTGTAGTGATTTTGGTATTTTCTATTACAACTAGATTTACACCCGGAAATCATAAATTTGGTGGAGTGGAATTGATGATGAAGACCAGAGATGACTTATGGAATTCCTCAATTATGTACTTAAAATCACAAAAGTACCTATATCACAGATTCTGATAAGATTCCGTTGAAATAGCAACTAATGAAGTGCCAAAGGTGATCCTTGTGGATTCGACGGAATTCCTCAAATATTATCGGCCCACATACAGCGGTTTTTTTTTCTAATAATCAACGCATTTGCCCTCGGAAATCAGATCATGTGGTAAATTGGATAAGAAATGTGGAAATATTCTCGTTCCTTGGCGGAGTACTAAATTGAAGTCGGCTAAAACTTTGTTTTTAAAGTAAATTATGTTTTAAATGGACGCTACACGCCTAACACGCCCCGCTCTGAGCGGAGCGTCCACTCAGAACTTACACTTAGGTTCTCGCACGTCAGCTCTCTGCAATCAATATTTCGAAATCTCGACTCAAAACAGTATAAGGACTAATTATTATGTGTAAACAGTGTAATGACTCATCTTGATTCCGCGCGTAACCAGCCTACGACCGCATTGATGTCACATTCTGTAACTTTACGCGCGACCGCGGCATTCTCATTCACGTAATATTGCCTCATCCCGTCGCTGCTACTACATAATGATTAGTGGTGAAGGATACGGAGCCTGATTGCCTTAGGCTTACTATATGCCTTTTTTAATCGGCTCATGACCCTCAAAATCCTGTACTCATCAAGTCTACGACGCCACTAGCGCGTCAAGAACGAGTATGGTGCTTGACCGAAGGAATTCTGGAATTAAAAGTGGCATTAAAACTGATAACGTTGGCGAAATGAGAGCTTGGTGGGTATGATGGAATAACCAAGCTAGGCAAACAATGGACTATAGCCTAGGTCCAAAATCGACAAAGACTCAGCCGGTGGGCAGATGGTGGGGAGTTAGGCTGAGTTCAGTTGTTAATAGGCTGAACACTCAACACGTTGTACTTCAAAAATACTAAATTTAGTACATCCTGGCCTAGTCGGATGATACTTTTCATGCTTAACGTGTCACATTTACGCCGACGTTTGAGTACATTTTCGCCATAAAACGTGACGACAAAACCTTTATGCTATGCTAGCCGGGCTGGGCTGATGGTTCCTTCAATGACAAATGTGTTACAAGGGCCGCGAACGCTGCGATTCCACCCGTCTTCATTGACAGCAAGGGGGCGTCCCTAGAATATCGTTTTCGCTACATGTCACTGTCAATCTGATTTTAAAACATGGGGTTCAGGATTCAGCGTTGAGGAGTTAACAGTTATTGTTAGTTTCGATGCGCGTGTCATGCATAATAACCGATTTTCATAAAGTACTTACAACAAAGAGTGAGAGCCAGTCACGTGCTCAATCTAGAGCAATAAACGGCCTTGTGACATTTCTTCGCGTCAATACAATTAAAGTTAGATACATATATTTTAATCCATGCGATATTATAATACAAATGTTCAAAATATTTATTACTTAAAGAAAAGAACGACATGATTCACAATTGGAAATTAAGCTCCGATCAGGAACCACGCAAACCATCGAATACTCGTAGGAGAGACACTTTCGTATTTAGTGGTTCTACTCGGTATCCTTATGTTATTTCATACTAGCTTCCGCCCGCGACTTCGTCTGTGTGGACGCGGGATAAAAACTATCCTATATTTTAAACCAGGCTTTAAACTATATTTGTGCAAAATTTCATTCAAATCGGTGTTGACCCGTTGAAGGGTGATTGACAAACATCTATATAATATTAGTAAGTTGATAATGATAACAGTGACTGTTAATCAGAAGGAACTAGATTATAATTGAGCTATTGTACATAATACAATAAAGTCTCTTCCCATATCATACGCAGTTGCCAAACTGGCTTTTTCTGCGCTCTACCGTGGCTCTACCGGTCCGCATTAACGGCGAAGGTAACCATTAATTTTCCAGATAATAATTCTACTGAGAACCTTTAGCTTTAGCGAGAAACTTCCACCGATTACTGCAAAACCTGATACATTAACCGATTGAGATAACCATTTATGACATTGTTATAAACTACCAAGTATTTACGTAGTATCTAAGTTTTTTTTTTTTTTTTTTTTTTATGATATAGGAGGCAAACGAGCAGACGGATCACCTGATGGTAAGCGATTACCGCCGCCCATGGACACTTGCAACACCAGAGGTGTTGTGAGTGCGTTGCCGGCCTTTAAGATGGGAGTACGCTCTTTTCTTGAAGGTTTGAAGGTCGTATCGGTCCGGAAATACCGCAGGCGACAATCCATTCCACAGTTTAGCTGTGCGAGGCAGGAAGTTTCTGGAGAAGCGCACAGTTGAGGACTGCCAACCATCTAAGTGGTGAGGATGGTAATGTTGTCGCGTTGGACGATGGCGAAAAGAAGCGGCAGGGATTAATCCGAACAATTCCTCGGAGCACTCCCCGTTATACATGCGATAGAAAATGCAGAGAGAGGCCACATCTCTACGCAGCGCCAAGGGGTCAAGCCGATCCGAAATATGCTCGCTGCTAAGTACTTTTAATCATAGTTTTCAAGCTACATTCTTGAGAGCAAATCTTCTTTGTTCTCGAGGACATTAACTGGTAAGTATAATTCGAGAACAATCTGATGACTTGCCTCTCTGTTGATCTGATGAGGTACTATACAACGTGTGTGTATACTACAGAGCAATAATTAGAACTTTTAAACAGTTTTCTGACCCATCGACGTCATTTCTGTAAATGAGTATACGAAATTACAGGTTTTAATATCATATGATTTAACATATCGCATCCTATAATTTTCACTACATCTTGGTGAGCACTCATTCTGTTTGATGTTATTAGTTTTTTTGTTGACAGAATATCATAAATCCGTTCGATTTACTTGTTTGTAAACTCACGATTAAAATTTTCAATTTTCTATCGCTATTTCAAAAAAGCATTTCATAATTTTTGTCAGTTTTCGAGTGAAAGAGTCGAGCGCTCGAAAGTCAAAAATCGGTCCCCAGATGTAATTTGCCAGAGGAGATGTAGGTAAATGCTCCGGACACAGGCCACACCTTGTATGATTATATTGCATAGAATCTCGTAAGGCCCCAGTGGGTGCTAGCGGCGAACAAAAACCAACACCTATAATGTTGTTTGTTTACTTTATTATTAAAACCGGACTGCAGGAGTCTTTATTGACTGCTTTATTAGTGCCCTGGGTAATAATCTATACAGAGCCCCACTAAACATATTACTTATATCAATACCTAAGAAAACATATTATTGTAGGTACTTACTTACAACTCTTACAACGAAATACAAATACTCCTTGAAATATGAGTGAGAAACAGAACAACAACTTACGCACGAATATGTCATACTTACACGTGTCATAATCATAACATATAACACTCTTAGCTTTAACGGGCATAACACCGACCTTTTGTTTGTTTTACATATTGAATACAGAAAATCGTCAAAATCCTGACATAACAAATCATCATAATCATATCTGCCGAAAGACGTCCACTGCTGGACATAGGCCTCCCCCAAAGAGTGCCAAAGTGACCGGTCCTGCGCCACCCGCATCCAGCGGACTCCAGCAACCTTTACCAGGTCATCAGTCCACCTTGTCCATAACAAATAGGTCCACCTAAGTGTGGTCCTTGCGAATAAAATATTGTTTCTAACAACGTAGTCACAGCATTGCGACTGAGCATGAGTAACCGAGAGGTCTGAGAGAGACGCGACACGAGCATAGGGGTAAACAATACCAGCACTAAAATCAATTATACATAGTCTCATTCAAATGTCTACTCGAACTCATGTTAACGTTTAGTACATCTACGAACATGTAGTAATTCGCAATGAGAACTGACCGATGTCCTCAACCATTGTTCATACTTACACAATAGTAAGGTAACAAGCTGGTAATCCTACAGTAAGTATGTGACTGGTCGGAACTCCTTGCTACCTGTAAATAGCAGTAGTTAATACTGTTAATAGACATGGGACTAGCTACGTAGCTAAGGTATCTAGCTGTTGCATAATCCCACCCGTTTGCAGTTAACCATGGTGTGAACTTGTGAAGCGTGCCTAAGCATCGCGCATATTTTGTATTCAAAGTAGGTATTTTCAATGCTGTTTTGAATCAATTTCATTGCTGAAACAGAACTTTACTTCAAGAACCTTTAAATTGCTCTAGAGTCCAGTAGCTCTAATAATCATGTTGAGTTTTAAGGCTAAGGATTTTTTTCCTTAAAAATACACAATGTTGTGTTACCTCCAAACGAAACTACAGATCTAATAAATAAGATCAAGAAAAAGGTAGAAGAAGGAGCTGCCACAATGAGTGATTGCCACAATGGCTGGTAACGTTGATTCAATAGACTGTTATCTCTTGTGCGATGTTGAGTTAGAATAGCACCACCCATTATCTTCTCTGGGCCCTCTGGGGGCCGCGAGAGTCGTACGGGAATAAAGTTGAAGTGTGATTTAGGCGATGGGCTAGCCTCCTATCTATCCTACTATTGTCCGTACAACCTGCTAATGGCACTGAAAATTTAATTTCATGTGCTCTACTACCCTTTGTGTAGGCGTGAGTTTATAAGTATGCAATTATGCATGTGGTTGCTTTTTATATGAAAGTGGATAAGAAAAATGTTACAGGTAAGTATTGCTAGTAAATTAGTTGTGGTGTCTAGTTATAAAGGTTGCAGCAAGCGACAGGTTGCGGCTTGCGACACAGAAATTGTCCCTTATTGTGCTACTTTGCCGATAATTCGCTTTTAAACAACCTTTTGTACTGCATACCAAGATGTTTCGAAATAGTACCTGTTACCCATAGAAAGTTATCAAATTGTCAGTACACCATTATCACATCAGGGTCACAATAACACATTACTCGACCTAAGACAGTAAATATCATTGTGCCGCAAGATTGGTAAACTTTTTTTACGAACTAGAGTTTATTAGAAGCCTGACGCCGAAGGTTGTGATGGTTCGAGTTTGAAATAGTACATTTCGATGCTAGTGCGGAAAGTATGTCATTACGCCACGAGTACCGAGATATCTTCTCTCGCCTGCGGCTCGTGGCAAGACTCGGGACGAGTGAAGAATGACATTTCCGCACGTGTATCGAACGACGTTTTTTTTAATCCAGTTGCAAAGAAATAAGAAAAACAACAAGTAAGGAATTCGAAAGTTTTATATTATTAATTCTGTAACAGAGTTGGGCAAATTTTGATTTGAATAAAAACAGAATTTTTATTCTTATTCAAATTGATTTGAATAAGAATAATTCTTGCGCCCGTTATTTAGAATAACATGAAGGTGAATAAATCATGCTACATTTATTTTAAATAAGAATAAAATACGGACTAATTATTCCACAAATGGGGTTATTCGAACTAACATTTTATTTAAATAAAACGTTATTCAAATAAAGTTAATTTGTTGGTATCGTCGGTAAAATTTTGTGAGTTGATTTACAGGCAATGGATTTTATGATACGTTTGGGTTTACTTGGTTTGTTTTGACGAGTTATATACAATACATTATACTTGGTGACGATGGTACAGAATCTGTAACATCATTGCAATACCTACAGTTGAAAAATAATGAAGTTGTTCAAAATTATTTTTTTTAAACAGTTCTATCTTATTTATTTTTTATTGGTACAATTTGTACAATTATTGAGTGGGAAAAGTGAAAACCAACTTTCCGCACGCTAAACAGCTACATAAAGTAGCACTTTTTGAGCAACTGTATTAAAATTAATCTTACTATCTGTGTCGCACACAATGTTTTTCCTCAAATTTGCGAGGAAACAAAATTAATACTAATGTGATATTAATCGCAATAAAAAAATACAAAATGACAATCCTCCATTTTGTTGAATTTCTCGTGAGACGCGCGAGGCAAAGACCCTTTGGAATACAGCCACGATTTAAAATCACTGTTTAAAATATTTTTCACAGACACTATAAATCTTATTATTTTAAGATTCATATTAGTCAGGTAAATGTGTTTTATTGGTGATTTTACGTTTGAATTTAATTATAAATATACGTTTTCAAACATCCTATTGGAGTTTAAAGCCTCCTTACTATAGGTATCCCCAACTGGAGCTTGAGTGACAGATACTGTCCAATTCGTAACTTGTAAACCCATACCCTGGCGATTAGTGTGACAATGCACCGATAGATGTCGGTGTCACTAGCGCAAACTAGCTAACGCCAGTTCGTCGTAGAATATTAAGTGTGTATTTTTATATTTTGTTTGTGAGAATTGTTTTGGAGTTTTAAGAGCATTATAGCGGTTTAAAGTATTACCGGCTTTAATTTCGAGACCCTAAGGTACAGCCCTGTACATGGTCCATCGAATCGGAAGCGGTGTTAGTAGTTCAGTGCGTGTGAGCAGAGCTACTCTTCGCATCGATCCCATAGTAGCAGTGGATTGCTGTTCAGAGGGATTCGATTGGTGTGGCAGCAGCGACGGTGGCGCCATCTAGCGTGAGCCAAGCTGAGAAAGGTGTCGCCAGGAGGACAGTGGAGAGTGCGCAAGCAGCGCGTCACAGCAGATCAAGGTGGAAAGTTGGCATGTGTGAGTGAGGTGTTGAGTGCAAACCGTGAGTACATTTATATTATTTAGTACGCGAAATTGAACCTTATTTTCAAGAAGTTCAAAACTTTAAAGTCAGTGAAATTCAGCAAGATAATTGGACATTTTCAACCTTAAAATCAAGGAGTTCTGGACTTAGTGCAATATTGGATGGAAATATAACTTGTAATATTTAGCCTCATTAGATTTAGGACTTAGAATAATTCGTGATAAAACGGAGGTACGGGGAATCCATGCCGGATTTCGCCTAAGTCCCAAAGTTTTAAACACTTGTAATATTTCACAAAATTTACTTCGAAAATTTCTAAGTGTCAAGTGCACACTTGGGTTTTCAAATTGGTACCTAGCTTGTTTATGAAATAGTTGTGCCAATTTAAACTTGCGAAATTTTATAGATTTGGTTATTTGTTTCCAACATGGAATCGTTGTTAAATTTTCAAGTCGATTTGTCAAGCCGTGTAACTAAGGCTAGAAGCAATTTCAGAAAGTCCCCTAAGGACCGTATAACGGAATATTATATCGAAAGTAAACTCGAGGCATTGGAACAGTTGTGGAATGATTTTAGGCAGGGTCATAAAGAGCTACTGCAAACAGCTGATGCTAAGGTATTAAGCTCTCTGAGATACACAACAGATGATGTTTATGAATCAACAGAAGAGCAGTATATGACATACAAGTGCGAGTTAAAACGCATTTTAACTGATTTTAAGGTGCAGTCTAATGTAAATGATTTAAAAATGAGTGCGAATGAAAATGTAAACAAAAGGTCAACTCTGGTCAAGCTACCCAAGATTAGTATTCCCACATTTTCAGGGAAATATACGGAGTGGCCCACTTTTCGGGATTTATTTGTGTCAATGATACACAACAACACGGAGTTAGATAATGTGCAAAGGTTGCAATATCTTAAGGGTTATTTGGCCGGAGAAGCTGAGCAATTGATTCGGCACACACCTGTGTCGGACGCAAATTATGTTCAATGTTGGAAACAATTGGAGGAACGCTATAGCAATAAAAAATATATTTCGAATTGCATTTTAAAGCGACTGCTTAGTCAACGTAATATTACTAATGAGTCAGCGGGTTGCTTAAAAGAGTTGATGGATACGTCCTCCGATTGTTTGAACGCTTTACAAAATATAGGTATCGATGTTTCGTCCTGGGACCTAATTGTGATTCACTTGCTTTCACTTAAATTAGATTGCGAATCTAGAAAGCAGTGGGAGCTGAATGTTGCAACTAATGTGCAATCGGATGCGTTGCCGACGTTCAAGGAATTCCAAACGTTTTTAACCAATAGGTATCGGGCTTTGGAATTCATTGAGCCAAAAAATGCATACAAGGCAACAACATTCAGTTCAAGGGCTCCCAGTAGTAAAAGCTACACAAAGGTGTTGCATGCGACGAATATAGTAAAAATGAGTTGTGAATTTTGTGGCGAGGATCATAAATTATGTTTTTGTAAGAAGTTCGCCAACCAGGATTATGAAAAAAGGCACGAGTTTGTAACCCATAATAGAATTTGTTATAATTGTTTAGGTAGCAATCACGGTGTAAGATTTTGCCATAAAGCCACCAGTTGCAGAGTATGTCAGAAGAAACACCATTCCTTACTTCATCCAAGGGGTGTTCCAACGGGTAATTCAGGTAGTTCAGGTCAATCAGTTGGTGAGGGTTCAGGTGAGAAAGCAACTAACGGACACTCAAATGGAGAGTCCAGCCAGTTGTCAAAGAATAACACACCGGTAGTGACTTGTTTTATGAAAGGTCAGGTAAGAAACCAAGTTTTGTTACCCACGGCAATCGTGAATGTTGAGTCAAAAACAGGTCAGTACCGGCCAGTCAGAGCTTTATTGGATCAGGGTTCACAGGCCTCCTTTGTTACGGAGGCCACAGTTCAAGGGTTGGGATTGCAGAAAACATCTGCCAACCTTACAATTTCAGGAGTAGGAGGCGATCAGAGGTCAATGAGATCAAAAGCATCAGTGACGATAAAACTTCAGTCATTAACGGATCCAAACTTTAAAATGGAGCTAAAATGTTTTGTTTTGACAAAAATTACAACCTTGCTCCCCGAGAGACAAGTGTCGGTTCCGGATTGGGTACAGTTAAAAGGCTTGTGTTTGGCGGATAAAAACTTTGATTCACCCAATAAAATCGACATTTTACTGGGAGCAGAAGTTTATAGCCAGATTTTAAAGGACGGTGTACTGAAAGGGCCAGCTGGGTCCCCGGTAGCTCAGTGCACTGCTCTTGGCTGGATACTGTCTGGGCCAATGGGCGCCGCAGGCAAAGAGAATCAAATATCCGTTTTCCATACACAAGTGGAGGACAACGAAATAATAAAAAGATTTTGGGAATTGGAAAACGAGCCTTTATTGAGTACACCAATTCTAACAAAGGAAGAACAGAGGTGTGAAGACATCTTCTCAGCCACGACACGTAGAGATGAAGATGGTAGATACGTCGTGAAGTTGCCGTTCCGCGATGAGGAGCCTACTTGTAAAAATGGAAACTCACGTGAGATAGCAATAAAAAGGTTAAAATCACTGGAAAGAAAGTTCATAAAGGATAAAGTGCTAAAAGAAAGATACACGGAGGTAATAAACGAATATTTACACTTAGGTCACATGGTGCGTGTACCTAAACAAGAAGTTGATAAAAAGAGATCAGCATACCTGCCGCATCATGCAGTTGTTAGAGAGGATAAAACCACCACCAAGGTTAGAGTTGTCTACGATGCATCCTGCAAGAATGAAGACGGCGTGTCATTGAATGACAACCTGATGGTTGGACCTACATTGCAGCCAGACCTGCGACATTTGATCATGAGTTGGAGGAAACATCGAGTAGGCTTAACAGCTGACATCGTTAAGATGTACCGAATGGTGAAGGTGGCAGAAGAAGATTGTGATTTTCAACGCATAGTGTGGAGAAGTCATCCTGAAGATGATATACAGGACTACAAGCTGCTCACTGTCACCTTCGGTACGGCTTCAGCGCCGTACTTAGCAGTCAAAGCTCTAAATCAAGTCGCCATAGATCATAAGGAAGAGTACCCTATGGCATCAGAGAAGGTCGCAAAGGAGTTTTATATGGATGATCTGATGACGGGCTGTCAGACCATAGAAGAAGGAGCAAAGTTATACCAGGAGATGACTGCACTACTAAAAGAAGGTGGATTCATTTTACAAAAGTGGTCAAGCAACAAAGACGAATTACTACAGATAATAGATCACTCAGGAAATAGGGAACAGAAAAAGCAGGATAAAGCTTTAGAATTTAAACAGGACAATGTAGTAAAAATATTAGGACTCACCTGGAACAGAAGTCGCGATGAATTTCAATACTCAGTGAAGCTGCCTCCGTTGTCTGCACCTGTAACGAAAAGAAAGATTATATCCGACGTTGCGCGGTTATTCGACCCCCTGGGGTGGATAGCTCCATGCGTGATAAGGGCTAAGATATTTATACAGCGATTGTGGATAGCAGGGACAGGGTGGGATGAGGAACCCCCAACGAGCATCTTAGAAGATTGGTATACTTACCGTAATGAATTAGAGCAACTTACCGACTTCAGTATTCCACGGTGGATTTTCACAAGGGTAGATGATGTTGTCACTGAATTGCATGGATTTTCTGACGCATCCAATGTAGCGTACTCCGCGGTTGTTTATATGCGCGTCATAGATGCAAATTCAGAAGTCCATGTCGTCCTAGTTAGCGCCAAAACCAGAGTGTCACCCGTTCGGCAAGTCAGCATTCCACGCTTGGAACTTTGTGGTGCTGTTTTACTGACTAAGCTGTTGGTTGAGATAGCTGGGGTTTTGAACACTCCGAGGAACAATATAAGAGCTTGGACAGATTCGTCCGTGGTATTAGCGTGGTTAAATAAGCATCCAAGTAATTGGAAAACGTTCGTGGCAAACCGAATTGCCGAAATTCACTCCAAATTGGAAACCTCGCAGTGGTGTCACGTCTCCACGAAGGACAACCCAGCTGATTGCGCTTCGCGAGGAGTGCAGCCATCAGAACTTGCAGAATTAGAGCTGTGGAAGTTTGGCCCGAAGTTTCTACGGGACAAAGACATAGCATATAAGAAGTTAAAAACCAACGAAACAAATGAAGAACAATCGATAAAAGTTCACATCGCTAAGATAGAAGAGTCTATCGTGGACAAATATTCTTCGTTGCAAAGGCTCATTAGAGTAGTAGCATTCTGTAGAAGGTTTGTTACAAAAAAGGAAATAGTCAAAAGGGGTCAAGACGTCAAACATTTAAATACATGGGAACTAGATGAAGCCTTAGTGACCTGTATTAAACTTAGCCAATGTACGGAATTTCAAGCTGAAATAAAGGAAATACAAACTTACGGGCAGATCACATCCAAATCGTCGAAGCTGTTATGCTTAACACCTTTCATCGATGAGAAGGGATTACTTAGAGTGAATGGACGAATCACTCACGCACAGGAATCCAGAAGCTTTAAGGAGCCTATAATATTGCCACACAGATCACACTTTTCTGATTTAGTAGTGGACAACGCTCACAGGAAAACTTTACACGGCGACGTAAAATTGATGCAAAATTTTATCCGATCGGCATACTGGATCATCGGAGTCAAGACACTTGTGAAAGGTCATGTGCGCAAATGTGTGACTTGTGTGCGATACAAGGCTAAACAGCAGAACCAACTTATGGGCACTCTACCTGCCGTTAGAGTTACCCCCGCCAGAGCGTTTTTAAATAGCGGTGTAGACTATGCGGGCCCAATCATGCTGAGAACCTCCAAAGGCAGAGGCCATAAGGCTTTTAAAGGTTATGTAAGCTTATTCGTGTGTATGGTTACAAAAGCCGTACACATTGAAGTGGTAAGCGATCTTACCTCCAGAGGTTTTTTAGAAGCGTTTAAACGCTTTGTTGCTAGGCGCGGTCACTGTGCTAACCTGTACAGTGACAACGGGACTAATTTTATAGGAGCTTCAAGGGAGCTCAAAGAATTATTTGATACGGAAACGTCGACAATGACCAAAGAAGTGGCTGACAGTCTAGCTGTCCATGGCACTAAATGGCATTTCATCCCTCCCCGTGCACCCAATTTCGGCGGGTTGTGGGAAGCGGGTATAAAATCGGTTAAATACCACGTCAAACGGGTCATTGGCGAATCTACTTTGACGTATGAAGAAATGAGCACTTTGCTCAGTCAAATAGAGGCATGCCTGAACTCGCGTCCTTTGTCTGTCTTGAGCAATGATCCAACAGATGCCGTCCCTTTAACCCCAGGTCACTTCTTAGTAGGAGAGCCACTTGTAACGGTCCCTGAGGCAAACTATGAGAACTGTAACATAAGTACCTTAAAAAGATGGCAGATCACTCAAGAGATGTTACAGAATTTCTGGAGACGATGGTCGAAGGAATATTTAACACATCTCATGCATCGTTACAAATGGGCCTTCAAGACACCTGAACCAGAAGTCGGAAACATCGTTTTGGTGAAAGAGGACGATTTACCTCCTAGTAAGTGGCTTTTTGGTAAGATCCTTTCAAAACATCCGGGCTCAGATGGATTGACTAGAGTGGTGTCGTTGAAATGTAAGAACTCCGTGATAAAACGCCCAACTTCTAAAATTTGTGTATTACCAATTAGTGAATAAGTGCAAAGCAATATGTGTTAGATAAGTAAAATATTTTGTTGTTATAGATTTAATTGCTGCCAGCTGTGTCTAATGGTGGATCTGATGTTTTAGTCTAAGTTAAAAGTTGCTAACGTTGCTATGGTGGGCGGTCAGAAAGGACATTCTGTCCTTGGTGGGCGGCATGTCCAATTCGTAACTTGTAAACCCATACCCTGGCGATTAGTGTGACAATGCACCGATAGATGTCGGTGTCACTAGCGCAAACTAGCTAACCCCAGTTCGTCGTAGAATATTAAGTGTGTATTTTTATATTTTGTTTGTGAGAATTGTTTTGGAGTTTTAAGAGCATTATAGCGGTTTAAAGTATTACCGGCTTTAATTTCGAGACCCTAAGGTACAGCCCTGTACAGATACAATTTTAAGAAATCGTTATAGAACGGTACGTAAAATGAATGCACCTTCGATAATTCCCAAGGTCGCGATTTTTTTGTTAATATTTAGAATATGATGAGTACTACTAGTAGTAAAAAAAGATAGGGAAATTTGACGTTGCTTTAGGTATTACACAGCGTTTTCTTAGCGACCCTTGTAAATCCAGGGATAGATTATACAAGTGGTATTTTTCTTCAATAGAGTATCGCATTTTAGTATTATAATCTCCACTTTAATTTGCTAAAACTTTCGTCAAGTGCTTACGTCAGTATAATCCGAAACGAATAAAAAAATAATATTTCCTCTAAAAGATTATACAAGTTGGTTTTGATTACTGAATACTATTAAAAACTATCAAAGATAACCTAAGTTTGAATTAATAACATATTTATCAATAGGTTAAATTTGTATGAACAGTTTAATGTTCAAAGCCTTCTAATTATTTTAAAATAAATCTCAAAAAATTTCAAGTCGACACATATAAACCAGCTTTATCATAGTAATCTATTGATAAAAAATCTAAGTAATTCATCAATAGCTCCACATTGTATACATTTATCAATTATTTTTTAAATTTGAACGCACGACGAACTGCGCGCGAGTCTAGTGCGCCGACGGCGAGAGCGTCATGACCAATCACAGCACGCCGTCGTTGCTTGTTTCCTACGCGGTAGCCTCCCCTCTGTTGATCAGCTCACTTGCAAAATGAAAGAATGTTGATTTTACGATTGTGTTCATTTATATTAAGTGTTGAATTTATAAATAAATCTTTGTAATGATGAATGAATTTATAAATAAATCTTTGTAATGATGACTTTTCCGTCTATTAATTATACACTCATAAGCTTCATCAACCTAAAGAGTAACTATCAACGTACTTATGCAATTACTTATGCAATAATCAACTTATTGTGTAGCTTTAACAAGCTAGGTTGATCCACTGAAACAACGTATGAGTGACCGGTAGGTCGATCACGTAACGCTTTATACGTACGCTAGGTAGATCTAAATGTATTTTTTTATATCGAAAAACGACTGTTGAATTGTCCTAACGCGCGTTTGAAACGTTTTGTGATTACCCCTCAGATCTCTAGGCGACCCAGCCGCGGCCCGATTTCTTACAGTCGGTTAACGGGTTTCTTCGGTTTCGGTTAAAACCGGTTTTGCATTCCCTACTCTCAACCAACTGAGCTATAGGAACAATCCACCTCGGTCACCTTTTTTTTCAATCAGTTCATTCTTACAACGCCTTAGGGAGAAGACGGCATTACATAAGTTGAAATAATTATGAATTATGCCCAGCCAAATAAGTGGTTTTCTTTGTCCAGCGTATGTATGTAATCATAGTATAGCCATTTGGTTTCGTTGCTATATTTGGTAAGGTTAGCCCTAAATATGATTGAAGAGAATGTTTCGCCTTAATATGATACAATGTGTATGTTAACTTAACATGCAAAACTAAAAGCAAGCGTTTACGTAACGTATGTAAGAAATAGGGAATGCAATATGCAATTACCGGGCAAAATTCAAAACCGGTAAATTACCGACTTGAGTAGGACAAAACCTATTAACCGGTAAATTACCGGTAATTTTAATTTGGTTTATAAGTAGCGTTATTTGATGTTTATTTATCGTAAAAATAAGCTAAAAGGTAGTATAAAGAGTAAAAGGCGGTTTCATGTTCCGTAAATGTCGTAGTAATCATTTTCATTAATATTTAAAACTTGCTCCGTGGTAGGAGGGCTAAAACACAACTGAAGACGTTCCTTGGGGATTAGCAGGCAGGTAGGAATAGGAATTGGTCCCAGTTTTACAGATTACCATTACAACATCAGTAGTATCAGTACAATACAAAACAGTACCAGTAGTGAATATGGAGTGACGAAGGTTAACGTGAATATTAATATTATGGTGCATTGCCTGTTCCCCTTCACCCATCATTGGCGTCGGCGGGTCACACAGTGCCCTCGGTCATTGTTTTGATTCCTACTCGTAAATCTACAGATACGCAACCCTACGGATTTACAATCCTAAAAAACAATAACTTACTGAATAAAAAAACAATCAAAATAATACAACACAAACTGACTAGTTGACTACAAGCCCACGTAGTAGTAAAATAAAAAGTATTTTACCAAATAGCTGTTTCTAAGGAATGTTCAAAAGACGTAACCAACCATACCAGGAGCGAAAAGATTTAGATAGAGAAAACGGTACTAATAGTAACCGAACATTTTACTAAAGAGCGTTCGGACAAATGGTTTATTAACTTTATCTAGGAAAAGCGTGTACTGTTGCTCATGGGGTTCCAAATTGTGGCATCGGTTTAGCGATTTGGGGGGGCTAGGTCTGTATGTATACTTTCTGTATCCTAGCTCTCCTGCGGGTAACCTAACGTCTAATGCGATCACGCAGACAAACTCCCAGCATAGCCCTCTCCATAGCCCTTTGAGCCTTCTAATGAGGCCGATAGTGCGCGAACACATTTCAGTGTCATATGTCATCACTGGCACCACACATGGGCCAAAGACTCTCGTTTTCTCGTACTCGACACTTCGGAATACTAGACGAAAAGATGTGCCGTAGCTTCCCGAACGAACGCTGCCCAGCTGAGTCGACAGGAGACAGTTTGTCCTACGTATATATAATCGTCTACAACTTCGAGCGTAAAGCGTCCGATTGTAATGAGAGTCGGTAATACATGGTCATCAGATGATCTTCGTCTTATCCATGTTAATTCTTAGACAAACCCGCTCAGAGGCTTTATAGTATTCAAGTCCTCCATAGTATACGAAGGTGAGTGATATACTCGCCTTCTCCAGTCCTGTCTTTAAAGCATGCACCAGTGCAGCGGTGAACAGTTTTGGAGAAATAACATCTCCTTGATCGACTCGCTGCAGCAGAATAGGTTTCGCGTTCCAATTCTGGAGTCGGATTTACACAGTGAAGTGGCATTCTCGTTTGATTGATTGATTAAAACTTTATTAATTCCCACAACATACATGGCATTGATAAAATACGAAATTGAAACAATAAAGGTAAAAGAAAATAATAATAATATACATATCTAAAGAAAGCATGCAAGAAGTACATTCTAAAGAAGCCATGTGTCGTGGCTGAGAAATGGCGCTGGCTTAGCGAGCCATGCCAGGGCCTTAAATTACAAAATTGAAATATAAAATACTTGGCAACGCTGGAGAAACTGTAGTACAGCCCAGGTTTCGATTGAATCGTAGTCCAGAAACGCTAAGCAAAAGGGCAGATTATACTCCGCAGCCTTCTATATAACTTGACGGGTGGTCTTATTTTATCTTATCTAGGTGAGGGCCCTTTCGGATACACTTCGACCCAGTGGGATCTTTTGTGCATTTGACGTCTCATTTATGACTACTCCCAAATTGCTCCATCATTTCTACAAACTGCATGATACAGCTCAGCGGAAGTACCTTAAAATCCTTTGGTTGCGGATAGCCGTTATCAAAGTAATTAATTATTTTTCTGGCAAGGGCATGACATTCACACAGTAAGTGTTCCATAGTATCATCCTCCTCACCACACATTCTACAGTCTAAACTATCCGATAGTCCCATCTTGGCCAAGAGATTCTTGACCCCGAAGTGACCTGTCAACACCCCAAATATAATTCCGAGTTGCTTTCTGCTGGATTCCTTCTATAAGCTGGCTTAGATTGCCTGTTGGTGTTTGGTTTTGGCGTAGGCTTCAAAGGCCGTTATCATGGTTCCGCGCGTTCCATGGCGAGAGTACCACAAATTGTTCTGGACCTACAATAGTACATTACTACAGAGGCCGGGAAGTAAGGGGTTGCCGGCCGAGTACATATGCCGATCATAGCGAGGCCGGATAGTTATGAGGCTGGCAACCCCTTTTTACGCCGAGGTATGTATAGTGCTTTTCTCAAACATGCAATGAAATAAATAAATTAAACTCCAAGAAATCAAACTTTAATTTTCATGGCTGAATGCCGTGATGCTGTGCTACAAATTGTGGAATGTGACACTTCGAAGCCCATTATGAATAACACAACGTCAATATATAATTTCATGTTCGAGAAAAGTAATTTGTAGACCCCCTTCTTGCTTTAAGCTCATCTGCTTTTTCGTTGCCGATGAAGCCCTCGTGCCCTGGTATCCAAGCTAGTTGGTTATCTATAGTGCTAAAGCCTCTTCGGAAACTGGCTTGTTCGGGAGGCTGGAAGTCATCTAACCTGCGCACGAGACGATTTGTAATTACTCTCGAAAACAGCTTTTACACACGGCTCAGAAGTGAGATGGGTCGGTGTTTCTTAAGCAGGGTGTTGTCACCATTTTTAAAGAAAAGCACCAGCACACCTCTGTTCGATGCCTTTGCCGTTCACTCTTTCACTAAGACAAAGAGAGGTATTTCCTTGTTTTGAAAATGAAATGATTAGTATTCCTATTTACCTACAAACTATGTTAAATAAGGCGCTCTCTGTCGTACTTATCCAAGCAGGTCATTATTCATATTTTATAGAACGGAACCGTGTTTGTATTTTAAGAAGCTTCTGCAAACGATATTGTATTAATTTGGTACTATAACGCTAACCAGTTAATCAATTGACATTTTACATGTCAAAAGGAGGGTATTGATTGAGATATAATCATGCCGATCAAGTATTAATAATTGTAAAAAAATATTATTTTACTAATAATTAATGTTTAGGTAAATTACCGGTTTTGATTTAAATTTACTGGTTTTGTACCGGCCTTATGCTCAGAAAATTGACCGGTTAACCGGTATGCATTCCCTAGTAAGAAATATGCATCGAAATTCTATAATTTCAATAACTCCGGATTTTTAGTATTAATTAATTAAAAAAGTCCTCTTCCGCTTCGATGAACAACAATTTTTTTTGGTAATTCGATCTTTTAGTGTTAGGCTCTAATCGGAATTTGAAAGATTCTTGAGTACCTAACTTTCGGAGTTTATCTCCTACCTACACCCTAATTTTACTACCTACTACTACTTAGAAAGATAACTAATACTAATAACCCTGTATATATACTTTCTGTATCTACTTCATATTAGTAACATCAGATATGACATCGCGACTAGTAAATAAGTACCTACAAATAAAATTGAAGCTAATTTAAGTTTAATACTAAATAACCCTATATAACTTTCTTTATTGGTAAAATAAAATAGATAATTGCAACCGAAAAACAACTAGTAACTAAATATAAAGTAAAATCAAGTACTAAAAGTTTGTACCTACAAGTTTGAGCGTACGCACGGCACGGCCTTGGAGAAGTACTCGGCTGCCAGCACGCTGCACACCAATCGCGCGCGAAAGATTTAAATTGCGGATAAAAACTGATAAGCTAATGCAATTAAGAGCTATTGATGAATCCGTTAGAATTTGTGTTTATATATTCTTCGATAGAACTGAAATGAATTACGCCGACTTGAGAATTTATGAGATTTCTTTTATGGTAAGGAGAATGGTTTCAAGATATAATTCCTAATAAAAAAAAAGACTATTGATAAATCTGTTAGAAATTTGTGCTGCAATATATTTTTTTAGTTTTGAATACACTATAGTAGCCACTAGTCACTTGAATATTCTTTCAGGAGATTTATATTTTTTTTAATCGTTTCCTTTTTTGCTGACGTAATCTCTTGACGAAACTATTAGAAAACGATAAGTAAGGTTTGAATAATCAAATACGATGCATTATAGGAAAAAACAATAACTTGTATAATCTTTGCAAAGTTTTACAAGTGTTCCTTACAAAAAAGTTAATTATTCGTAAACCAATATCAAAAACTGTTAGAAATTATTTTTCGCTGTTAGTACTTAAGGTACTCTCGCTGATAACAAAAAAAAATCAAACTTGGGAGTTATGTTAGTTTGACGACACATTACAGTGTTCGCGTACCGGACTATTACGCCCACGACGTAAAAAGCTATTGTAGCTCTATATGCCTGCACGTTATGCAAGCGTGATTACGAGCAAGAGTGAATAAAAATATTTAAAACACGTGCGCGTAGTGGGCAACTAGGTAGGAAAACAACCTGACCTGACCACCTTGTAAGCAATTATACCATAAATACCCTAAGAGACCTAATAGCCACGCAAAATATTGACCACATAACTAATATTTGAACTTGCTCGTAAAAAAATGTCTTCACAACACGCACGTTAGGTTTAAAATCAACCATTTTTTGTAAGATAAAAAAATACAGCATTGAATTAAGAGGGGGCGTATCGCCAGGGAAAAATCAGAAATCACCCGCGCGCCCCGTACCTGCCGCGCTGATGCGTCTATTGCTGCCCCGCTCCTTCTCGCATAGTATATGCCCCGACAGTCAGATGAAACATGACGAATACCTATAGATAATTATAATAAGTGGAAAGAAAGACAAAATCTGTAAGTACCTATATTTGAAGATATAATTTTCGCTAGTAAGTCAGAGTTTCGAGAGCTATAACTGAAATATGACCTTCCGTTTTTTTACTAAATCACGTAAGGGTTGTAATTTAGCATAATAATGTCTCGTAAAAGGCTAAAGCAAAAAAACAGCTATAATCGAATTTAAACTTTTGTGAGACATATCTAAAATACTACTAATAAATCCACGGTTAAAAAATTAACGTAAATGTCACGGCAGGCGACATGTTTCGAACTCTTCGGGAGTTCTTCTTCAAAACAAACATCGAAAACACTAATCCTGAAAAAGAACTCCCGAAGAGTTCGAAACATGTCGCCTGTCGCGTCATTTAATACGTGAATTTATTAGTAGCATTAAAAAAAACTGTAATTTATTATGAAAACTTCGATCATGTTTATGAAAGCCAGATTTTCAGGCCACTGTGTGGCGGCCAAATTTTTCAATTCTGACCCCGTGTCATGGTCGGCCTTATCACGCGATAAGTGACAGGATAGAGCGTCCGTCACTGGCTGACACCGTTTGATAGAACGAGACGATGCCCCTATCTTGTCACTTATCGAGTGATAAGGCCGACCATGATACGGGGTCTGATCTCGGATTCGTACTTGGAGACAATGGAGACGCTTTGGCCCTTTAGTTATCAATTTTGAACATATTCGTATTAAAGAAAAACTGCAAAATTGTGTTCACTTTTTTTAATATAAAAATGTCCAACTTCGCAGGCAATAATTCGGGTGCAGACTCGAAAATTATTATTACTCCAAAAGAAAGAAGGCAAAAAAATATGCATAGTGATGAAAATCCCATTCAGATATCTCAAAGAATTACGAAGCTACAACCGTTTTAATATTGCTTGTTAGAGAGAGAAAACGCAAACGGTGTGTGACGTCACATTACAGGATGCTGCCGGCAGGCCGCGTCGACGGCGTCGCCGACCACGATGCGCTGTGACGTCACATTCTTCCAGCGTCATCGTTTCATATGAAGTTGCGTTTTGCGAAAAAGGGACAGAACACATCCCTTCTTAAAACTTTGGACACTTATAACTTCATGATTATTTAACCATTTGCGTTGATTTTTTCTCCATTTGACTAATTTTTTTATCCTTCTTCGAGAAAATATCACATTATTTTATTTAGTGTCTACGCCCCTATTGTTGGAATCTAAAAGCGTCACCCGTGATGACTTTAAAGAAAAAAAATGTCAATAATTACACGGTTCACCCACGTATTAAACGTCACTACGGGTGACATGTTTCGAACTCTTCGGGAGTTCTTATTCAGGATTGAGTGTTGTCGCGGCGGTGTCGCTTGAATCACGACAAGATTCAAGCGACCCCGCCGCGAAAACACTCACTTTATAGAGTACAAATTACTTTAATTACCCAAGGAATACCACTACTTACATTTTGTTGCTTAAAAAACCACCGGAGCTATAACTGAAATATGGCCTTCCGTTTTTTTACTAAATCACGTAAGGGTTGTGAGCTAGCATAATAATGGCTAGTAAAAGCCTAAAGCAAAAAAAAGCTATAATCGAATTTAAACTTTTGTGAGACATGTCTAAAATACTACTAATAAATCCACGGTTAAATTCACGCATTAAATGTCACAACAGGCGACATGTTTCGAACTTTTCGGGAGTTCTTCTTCAAAACAAACATCGAAAACACTCATCCTGAAGAAGAACTCCCGAAGTGTTCAAAACATGTCGCCTGTCGTGTCGTTTAATACGTGAATTTAACCGTGAATTTATTAGTAGCATTAAAAAAAAAAAAAAATATATTATGAAAACTTCGATCATGTCTATGAAAGTCAGATTTTCAGGCCACTACTGTGTGGCGGCCAAATTTTTCAATTCTGATCTCAGATTCGTACTTGGAGACAATGGAGACGCTTTGGCCCTTTAGTTATCAATTTTGAACATATTAAAGAAAAAGTGCATAATTATGTTCACTTTTTTAATATCAAAATGTCCAAGTTCGCAGGCAATAATTGTTGGAATTTGCACTCTCGATAACCCTAAAAGCGACACCCGTGATGACTTTAAAGAAAAACAATGTCAATAATGTCACTACGGGCGACATGTTCCGAACTCTTCGGAAGTTCTTCTTCAAGATGAGTGTTTTCGCGGCGGTGTCGCTTGAATCACGACAAGATTCAAGCGACACCGCCGCGAAAACACATCCTTAAGAAGAATTCCCGAAGAGTTCGAAACATGTCGCCCGTAGTGACATTTAATACGTGAGTTGAACCGTGTAATTATTAGTACTGTTTCAACACGTCTCACGAAAGTTTAAATTCGAAAAGCAATGTCCGCCATCTTGGAATTCAAAATGGACATCATTTCTAGAATCTTCACCCTCGAGAAGCCTGCCAATGTATGTTGTTCTTTAAAAAAACGCGCATATTAATTTACAACGAATGTTTCAAAATTTTAAATAATGCGATCACTTTTTGAAATATTTCTGACTATGAATTCGTATTTAGACCTCTCAGACATCGATTTTGAACATAACCGGATTTATTCTCAACTAGCGATCCGCTCCGGCTTCGCACGGATACTATATTATACATATTTAAACCTTCTTCTTGAATCACTATCTATTCAAAAAAACCGCATCAAAATCCGTTGCGTAGTTTTAAAGATCTAAGCATACATAGGGACAGACAGCGGGAAGCGACTTTGTTTTATACTATGTATGATAGTGATAATCTTTCATAAAGTAAATACACGATCGACAGAAAAATGTTCGTCTAGTTTTGCATGTACTGCACAAATTATTCTAAGAAGCCGGTCACCCGCCGATCGCTGCGTAATCTTATAGTTGTATTTTGAACTTTAAGATCTATATGTTAAGGTCGACTTTTAAATATATTATTTCAAAATGTAGCAAAATATCTACTGGAATGTAATGACGTTCATTCACTGGACGAATATACTGGGTCACAATATTATTGAAATAATTATGTTCATCGTGCTGTCGTGAGAGCACAGAACGTAGTCCTCTCGTCTCAGCGGAGCGATTACGACTGACTCCGCCCGCGAACGGCAACAAAAGATATACAGAACCGCACGAAACACGCGACGGGAGAAAGGGTATCGCGCTAAATAAAAAAGGCCTATACGCCAAATACGTTTCACCTCAATAAGTCTGAAAAGGGACTACATAAAAATACCCCGCTAGTACTTTCATTAGGTAATGTGAAAAGCTATTATACACTCAACTTTTACTTAATTTATATGCACGGGAACCTCACACTATTGAAATTGAGTAAAAATAAGACATGTTTTGGCGGTTCTTTTCTATCGAGGCAATTTTGGTTTTGTATGGTTTTGTTCAGACGATTCAATTGCAAATATGATGTAGTTTTGGTATCGAATTTAAACTTTCGTGAGACATGTTGAAATAATACTAACAATTACACGGTTCAACTCACGTATTCTATGTCACTACGGGCGACATGTTTCGAACTCTTCGGGAGTTCTTCTTCAGGATGAGTGTTTTCGCGGCGGTGTCGCTTGTATCACTGCCCGAGCTCGCTCCGCACGCCGAGCGGCGCGTGAGGCACGCGCCGACAGGGCGGGGGGAGGGGGGCAGTCTAGCGCTGGAGTAGTTGAGTGAGATTGCGGCAGGAGGTCATCTCCTCTGATAGACGACACGCACACTGAACTCACTGTGTCCACGGGGTTGTCACAACACACTGTCCACTTCAATTTAGGAATGATAGTTTTCCATGCTGGCGGTAACATCCAGCCACCATCACGATTAAAATTTGGGCGGCGCCCAATTTCAATCGCCTCGCGAATCTTGCGTGGCACATAACCTTTCTCCCGTACCAGCAATTTCGCCTTGTCGAACCGAATGAAATGTGACGCGCCTGTATCGCACGCATGTTCTGCTACCGCCGAGTTCCTAACATCCATCTTCTTCACGCTGCGTATGTGTTCCAGCAATCTCGTGGAGACGTTCCGCCCAGTTTCCCCTACGTACGCCTTACCACAATCACAGGGAATCTCGTACACCCCCGGGCTACCCAGCGGGTCTCGGTCCTTAGGAGAGCGCAACATCTGCCTCATCTTGGTATGAGGGCGGAAAATTGTCCTAATGCTCAACCTCCGGCGTAATAGGCGTCCAATCATATCCGTCACCCCCCTAATATATGGCAAGTACGCAGGAGCTCTCTCCGCCGTGTGTGCGCGCTGCAAAGTGCAACGACTCGCTACTCGTTGACTCTGTCTCCAACCATACCCATTCCTCTCTAGCACCTGTCCTGATTGTCTAGTAAGGTGTACCGGAAACCAACACACACAGATCGCTATTTGCAAGCTGACTCACATCACCACCCCGCACATCTGTCTTCGGTCCCACGCGCGCTTATCAACAGGGCTCTGCGGCTCTGTGACCCGCAATATGTGCAAGAGGAGCTGCAGCATGTGAGACAGGTGCTAGAGAGGAATGGGTATGGTTGGAGACAGAGTCAACGAGTAGCGAGTCGTTGCACTTTGCAGCGCGCACACACGGCGGAGAGAGCTCCTGCGTACTTGCCATATATTAGGGGGGTGACGGATATGATTGGACGCCTATTACGCCGGAGGTTGAGCATTAGGACAATTTTCCGCCCTCATACCAAGATGAGGCAGATGTTGCGCTCTCCTAAGGACCGAGACCCGCTGGGTAGCCCGGGGGTGTACGAGATTCCCTGTGATTGTGGTAAGGCGTACGTAGGGGAAACTGGGCGGAACGTCTCCACGAGATTGCTGGAACACATACGCAGCGTGAAGAAGATGGATGTTAGGAACTCGGCGGTAGCAGAACATGCGTGCGATACAGGCGCGTCACATTTCATTCGGTTCGACAAGGCGAAATTGCTGGTACGGGAGAAAGGTTATGTGCCACGCAAGATTCGCGAGGCGATTGAAATTGGGCGCCGCCCAAATTTTAATCGTGATGGTGGCTGGATGTTACCGCCAGCATGGAAAACTATCATTCCTAAATTGAAGTGGACAGTGTGTTGTGACAACCCCGTGGACACAGTGAGTTCAGTGTGCGTGTCGTCTATCAGAGGAGATGACCTCCTGCCGCAATCTCACTCAACTACTCCAGCGCTAGACTGCCCCCCTCCCCCCGCCCTGTCGGCGCGTGCCTCACGCGCCGCTCGGCGTGCGGAGCGAGCTCGGGCAGTGATACAAGCGACACCGCCGCGAAAACACTCATCCTGAAGAAGAACTCCCGAAGAGTTCGAAACATGTCGCCCGTAGTGACATAGAATACGTGAGTTGAACCGTGTAATTGTTAGTATAAGTTTTGGTATGTTCTTTTTCCTGGCATTCGCTTTAGTTTGTCATAGGTAAGTATTCAATCTAAGAACCCCGATTTCGCGGAGCGCCCCCTCTTAACAGATCTAGGTACAAAGTATTTATAAGTTATAACAGTGAATTTCCAACACGATTTTATGTTATACTTAATACAATTTATTATTCTTTAATAGTTACAATATAAATTAAAGCTAGCTTAATCATATCATAATACAAGATAATCATAACCAATAAAATATAAAATTGGCTAAATATAACTAAAAATGAAAGCATAAAAAGGGAAGAAATAAAGAGAAATAATGATATACTTATCTAATTGTAATTACCGTAAAATGGTGGGTAGGGATCGAGAGGAGAGTTGGGTTATGAATGGGGAGAGAAGGGATGAAAGGGGGGTGAGATGGGATATTAAGGCTACTGCTACCTAAATAATGTATTCCAATTTAAAATGGAGCTAAGTATAGTAATATTCATAATAATAAAAAAGATCCAACAATCTTCATAAATCATCTTTGTATGAAAACCCATCTCACCCCGACTACGAGGGACTACGGGGTGAGGTGGGATTTCGTGTTTATCGTAAAAGTTATGAAATGGAACTACCCAAAATCATAAAAAACCAAAATACAAAAGTCCGGAACACTTATTATACACAACATTCAGTTTGCATATGTAAAAATAAAATGTTATCGAGGTATGAATGTCAGTTTTGTCCCTACTCACCAACTCACCCCGTTTTACGGTATGTTATGATTTTTTATTAGGATAATATAATTTAGGAATCACGTTTAAACTGTAGGTACGTAGGTATTTGTTTCCTCGTGAATGTGATGATAAACATTGTGTGACACGGACTATACGATATTGGCCGACCTCGTCACGCAATAAAGCCGTTAAACTTGAAACCTGCAATATTAAGTAAAGTTTTGCCAACAAATGGTTGACAAGATCCGCTACCTGCGATTATTCAGCAACAATAAACGTCACACGTGCATACATTTTAACCACAGTGTTAGTAATTGACAACATTTCATTTTTAAAAGGAGGCCAAAATCCAGAGAAATGTACACTTTTAGGAACATATGTTTATCATTTCTCTCTGAATTGTATTTTTCTTTCTAAAATATAATAACTTCCTGTCAAAAATTACATTTTTGGGTAGAAGCTTTTATTGTCGACTGTACTTTTCTGTATACCGCCATCAATTGCTCATCGAGACGACGATTCTAACGAGCCCAAACTCGATGGGGTTATGTGATTTTATTACGGAGTTCCTATGGCCACCTTCTGTCTCCATCATCAGATCAGCTCGATGGTACCATAATATTGAATTGCCATCCAAACTATACTTATACCCAAAATTTCAGCTCAATCGGCCACCGGGAAGTGGGTCAAATTTAACTTGCAAGATTTGTCCCATACTAACAGAGCAAGTTAATATAAAACTCCTGTCTCCATCATCAGATCAGCTCGATGGTACCATAATATTGCATTGTCATCCAAACTATACTTATACCCAAAATTTCAGCTCAATTGGTGACCGGGAACTGGGTCAAATTTAACTTGCAAGATTTGACGGACAACTTACATACGAACAAGTCAAGTTAATATAAAGCTTGTAAAAATAGCGAATGAAGGTATGAAGTGACTTTCACTTCTTGAAATTTTGATATCGAGTTTATTAATAGTAATTTATAAGTTATTACGTTTTTTCTTGACTAACGCTAAAGTATACAGCTGTAATCAAGTTAAACAACGATAATAACCGAGTTGATACTCTTATATAGCGGTGTTCTAATTAATATAATGACATCAGTTCTCTTAGCACGCGACCATCCTTAACTACACCCACATTATTCACATTAACCAAGTCATTTAAATACAATCGTAGACAAGTTGCTCTATATTTAAGTCTGAGGGATTGCGCAACACAAGAGGCACTTAAATGTTTTTTTTTTCAATATCTAAGTACACCAAGAACTAAGACTGTCCAAGACCATGGTCATGAAGCGGCCGTTCGTCATTTTCGCTGTTAAAGTCGCATCGCGTTGAGGAAAAATCTCTTGAATGGGACTCGTCATATCTTTTTATTGAGACGAAGAACAAAGGAACCGGTGGTTATACCGTAGATGAGGCCATTTAGATTGATATTTCTAGGTTTTTGCTCCCGTCATTTCCAAGATTAAGGTGGCTCGATTTCCATACAAAACGTTATTTTACATTCACAGGCTAACAGCGTGATTTTTTAAAGAAACTTATGTTATGTATTTAACTGACATAAATTGGCTTTCCATTTGCGCGAAATTCCCCCTTTTCTTGAATAAACTAGTATAAACTAGAATAATTTGAGATATTAGTTTGTGACGTCATACTTTGGAAAAACCATTTTTCTCAAATTATTCTAGTAAATCACGCCGTTAGCCTGCGAATGTCAAATAACGTTTTCTATGGAAATCGAATCACCTTAACATCAAAATTCTATTTAATGTGCAAGTAGGTAGACATCATGGACTCTTTTATATTATATGTCAGAGTTTTACAAATCTACACTTTCGATGGCACACAAAACATGTCATCATTAACACGAGAGCGCCAGATGTCTCCGCCTAAACTCTACGAGTCCATTAAGTAAGTCCAATAAAATTAATTTAAAGGTGGCGATATAAAGAATCCCGCAATTTTTTCCCTTGGTCAAATAAATTCATTTGGAGATGTAAACGGTCTCTATCCAATACTATACTCGATAAAAAAAACAACTAATAGTTAGTATAGTGTCAAAATTATACAATAATCTTCGTCTTTATAATAAGACATCAATTTTATAAAAGATTTGTACGCCAACCGGCAAAACATAGTGTTTCGCTATATGCTTTAGTTTTAAGATCTTTACATGTACCTATGTTATACAAATAACTACATTCATTCATTCATTCATTGGGATAATGGATGGCATGTGAGTAAATTAATAATAACTACCTAGTAGCCTTAGATACATTCCATAATCCTTACATTTGCTCTGAGTATCAGCATTACATTTGCAGTCTTGATATTGAATAATTAAATAAATAGTAGACACTCTAACTGAAGTACTAATGTTACCTACGTTATCTGTAGGTAGGTACTGACTAATATGGCGAGAAAAGTTACGGTTAAGTCAATTTATAATGAACATAAGATAATTTAATCTGGTTAAAGCTGTACATTACACCCACACCTGTGTGTGTTCCAGACACGAGTTTCCTGGAGCTGTTCGTCCGCGGCTGCCGAATGGACATGGAGCGCGCGCGCACCAAGTTTGAAGCGTTCTGCGCGGCGCGAGTCCGCCACCGCGACCTGTTCCAGCACCGCTCACTCAACGACCCGCCGCTCAACGACATCTGCAACTTCATGTAACTACCAATACCACGCCAGTATAGTCAAAAACACGAGCTTAAGGTATTCGCCACCACGACCTGTATTCGGCACCGCTCACTCAACGACCTGCGAATCGACGATACTTGCATATTCATGTAACTATCCCATGTCCAGAAGTTTATTTATAGCCTGTCTTCACCCATGAATTATAAAAGCACTCTTAGACAGTAAAAGCTATAATACAGCATTCCTAAGTCTCTTGTTTCCTTTGCAGGGACATAGCCCCGCTGCCTAAGCTGACGGACGACGGTCTCCGAGTGACGATCTTCCGGGTGAAGCCGCAGTACCCGGAGAGCAGCGCTGACATAGCGGGGACTGTACGCGCCGTGCTGCTCGTGTGCGACGCGCGCATGCGCGAGGAGAAGGCCATCGTTGGGGACGTGTTCGTGTGGGATGTGAGTAACTTGTGCCTCTTCGAGCCTCGAGTGGGTATATTTTTAAGATAATAAAGAAATTAGAAATTCTTCAGTGTGTCACGCCATTGTCAGTACAAATGAAAATCTTTGTCAGTTTATGGAGAAATGCGGCGGGCGAACAGCTCGAAGGAACAGTGGACAGGAAACCAAGAACGCACTGGGCAAAAGCGCCGTGTAGAAAATTGTTTGTATATGTATACAAAGCGGAACTTTTGGAAACACGGAAATATTTCCATGATATTGTTTTAATAGTGAGGTCATAGTAGCCTTAATCTTATTCTAATCAATATTCTATGTCCTCAATCCACTAAGTAGGTTTCCTACATTTGCTCAGTCAGAATTTAGCTCATTAAGGTTTTTCATCTAAGTAAATCCTGTGGCACTACTTCTATTAAGAGGGGGCGCTCCGCGAAATCGGGGTTCTTAGATTGAATATTTACCTATGACAAACTAAAGCGAATGCCAGGAAAAAGAACATACCAAAACTACATCATATTTGCAATTGAATCGTCTGAACAAAACCATACAAAACCAAAATTGCCTCGATAGAAAAGAACCGCCAAAACGTGTCTTATTTTTACTCAATTTCAATAGTGTGAGGTTCCCGTGCATATAAATTAAGTAAAAGTTGAGTGTATAATAGCTTTTCACATTACCTAATGAAAGTACTAGCGGGGTATTTTTATGTAGTCCCTTTTCAGACTTATTGAGGTGAAACGTATTTGGCGTATAGGCCTTTTTTATTTAGCGCGATACCCTTTCTCCCGTCGCGTGTTTCGTGCGGTTCTGTATATCTTTTGTTGCCGTTCGCGGGCGGAGTCAGTCGTAATCGCTCCGCTGAGACGAGAGGACTACGTTCTGTGCTCTCACGACAGCACGATGAACATAATTATTTCAATAATATTGTGACCCAGTATATTCGTCCAGTGAATGAACGTATCATTACATTCCAGTAGATATTTTGCTACATTTTGAAATAACATATTTAAAAGTCGACCTTAACATATAGATCTTAAAGTTCAAAATACAACAATAAGATTACGCAGCGATCGGCGGGTGACCGCCTTCTTAGAATAATTTGTGCAGTACATGCAAAACTAGACGAACGTTTTTCTGTCGATCGTGTATTTACTTTATGAAAGATTATCACTACGAGTATCACTATCACTACATTTTTTATTTGACAGTCAACTGACTCATTAAGTCTTTATTATTAAAATTGACGAACATGGTAGAAATTCTTGTAATCTTGACATTTATGCAAATTTATATTGTAATTTTTATCGTGTAATAAATAAATCTAATCTAATCTAATCATAGTATAAAACAAAGTCGCTTCTCGCTGTCTGTCCCTATGTATGCTTAGATCTTTAAAACTACGCAACGGATTTTGATACGGTTTTTTTTAATAGATAGAGTGATTCAAGAAGAAGGTTTATATGTATAATATAGTATCCGTGCGAAGCCGGAGCGGATCGCTAGTTGAGAATAAATCCGGTTATGTTCAAAATCGATGTCTGAGAGGTCTAAATACGAATTCATAGTCAGAAATATTTCTAAAAGTGGTCGCATTATTTAAAATTTTTGAAACATTCGTTGTAAATTAATATGCGCGTTTTTTTAAAGAACAACATACATTGGCAGGCTTCTCGAGGGTGAAGATTCTAGAAATGATGTCCATTTTGAATTCCAAGATGGCGGACATTGCTTTTCGAATTTAAACTTTCGTGTGACGTGTTGAAACAGTACTAATAATTACACGGTTCAACTCACGTATTAAATGTCACTACGGGCGACATGTTTCGAACTCTTCGGGAATTATTCTTAAGGATGAGTGTTTTCGCGGCGGTGTCGCTTGAATCTTGTCGTGATTCTGATCGGGGTCTGCCCCGTATCATGGTCGGCCTTATCACTCGATAAGTGACAAGATAGGGGCATCGTCTCGTTCTATCAAACGGTGTCAGCCAGTGACGGACGCTCTATCCTGTCACTTATCGCGTGATAAGGCCGACCATGACACGGGGTCAGAATTGAAAAATTTGGCCGCCACACAGTGGCCTGAAAATCTGGCTTTCATAAACATGATCGAAGTTTTCATAATAAATTACAGTTTTTTTTAATGCTACTAATAAATTCACGTATTAAATGACGCGACAGGCGACATGTTTCGAACTCTTCGGGAGTTCTTCTTCAGGATTAGTGTTTTCGATGTTTGTTTTGAAGAAGAACTCCCGAAGAGTTCGAAACATGTCGCCTGCCGTGACATTTACGTTAATTTTTTAGCCGTGGATTTATTAGTAGTATTTTAGATATGTCTCACAAATGTTTAAATTCGATTATAGCTGTGTTTTTGCTTTAGCCTTTTACGAGACATTATTATGCTAAATTACAACCCTTACGTGATTTAGTAAAAAAACGGAAGGTCATTTCAGTTATAGCTCTCGAAACTGACTTAGCTACTAGCGAAAATTATATCTTCAAATATAGGTACTTACAGATTTTGTCTTTCTTTCCACTTATTATAATTATCTATATCTGTTTCATCTGACTGTCGGGGCATATACTATGCGAGAAGGAGCGGGGCAGCAATAGACGCATCAGCGCGGCAGGTACGGGGCGCGCGGGTGATTTCTGATTTTTCCCTGGCGATACGCCCCCTCTATGTATTACTACAATGGTTAGTAAGTGGGAGCCACAGTGAACTGTAGTGGATTAAGGGGCTGCGTGTAACCCGCTCCTAATATAGGATAATGTTGCAGGTATCGGCAGTGCGCGGGTCGCTGGCCGCGCGCGTGGCCACGGCAGCGGGCGCGGTGCGGCGCGGCATCCACCTCGCGCACGCCGCGTACCCGCAGCGGCTCAAGCGCATCCACCTCGTGGGTGCGCCGCCCTTCATCGCGTCGACGCTGCAGCTCATGCGGTCGTGCATGAACGAGAAGGTCAAGCAGAGGGTTAGTACCGAGGGATTCCTTCACTTTCATGATGACCTTGCCAAACATAAACTACAACTTAGAAAAGTTGAATAGCCCCCGACATTTTCATTTCAAAGTCCAATATCTCAAAAACGGCTGAACAGATTTTCATGAAGCATGGCTAAGAACACTCAGGATCACATCAGCTTTCGAATAAAAAAAACCGCATACAAATCGGTTCATCAGTTTGGGAGCTACGATACCACAGACAGATACACAGGTACACAGACACGTTAAACTTATAACACCCCTCTCTTTGCGTCGGGGGTTAAAAATTAGCTCTGAGTAACAGTAGTCTGAGTCCAGTGTTGCATGCACGTTGCATGTTTATTCTTGGCTTCGGTATTTAAATTATACTTCTGACGGAAGTTCTAGGGCTTAATAACTTCGCACATAACTGCTCACGAACGTGTTGGTAAATAGCAACATTAACATTTATAAATAATGCCTACGTAATTACCTAAAATACTCAAAGGAATTTCATGGAAAAAAAAGTGCATGAGACGTAATATCTTCCGCTATAATTTCATAATCACGGAAATATAGATAAATTATGCAGTTCATCAGAATAAACCGCCACGGTGAGAAAAAAGCTTTAAAACTGAATATTCAATGTCGCTGTCGCCCCTAGCTTAAAACCAAACCACCCCGGCGACGGTACCTACTTACTAACTACTACGTATAATTTTGAAAGGCGATTTTATGTTGCAATGTTATATCATTCATAGTAACAGTTTCAAGTTCATGATTATGAACCATCGTCATTGACAACATCATTGTCTTCTGTATAATTAGAGAGAAATAAATAAAACCGACCTTCATCACTGATAATGCTGTACACGATTGTATTGTTAAAACAATTGCCCTTATCAAGTAGGTATAATATGTACGTGGTGCCTAAGTGTGCATTAAGCGAATTATACAAATAAAAAAATGTATATTAAGTACCTTAGCAACCCATTACATTGTAAGTAGCTATCTTGTCTACAGAGTCAGAAAACCTGATTACTGCATAATTGAAACATTTGAGCTAGTGAAAGTATTTTTATTTAACAAAAATACACTTATATTATAAACGTTATATCCGTCAGACGCCAAACTAGGCTGAGCCTGTATTTTGGCCGCCTCCGAGTGCAATTAAACAACCTACTTAAAATATTACCCTTTTGCAGTACATAGCACTAACTTCTGTTTCTTCTAGCATTACAATTGAAAACTAAAATTACTTTTCTTCTACTTAAAAATTATATCTTACTAAAATTACTTTTTTTTTAATCTACTTTATGTGTAGAACGTTAAGAAATAGGTATGCATTGAAGCGCTTATTCATAATCATAACCCATTCTAAATGCGCATTCAAGTCAAGTGAAGAATGAAATAGATTAGTTACTTAATGTTTTTTTTTGTTTCAGTTTTATTTGAATTCTAAAGTGGATGAGCTGCTTGAGCAAATCCCTGCGCGGGTGTTGCCAGCCGAGTGGGGAGGCGAGGAAGAATCTATTGAAACCATCGCCAGGAAGTGGCGGCACCGCGTCGACGAGTGCCGAGACTACCTGCGCTGCCTCAACGACCTCTCTCCCGGCAACACCAAGTCGCATGCCGACAGCGACATCTATGGCGCGGTTGGCGCCTTCAGAAAACTTGACATTGATTAGTCTATGGCACTTATCTTTTTAAATGGCGATGTAAAAGCGCATCAAACTTTTGTGTGATTGGTTGCAAAATAAGTGCGAGCCACGCAGTTTTGTGACCGGGATAAGTGGAGGTTATGTTTATGCTTAATTTAAATATCGACACTGGAACTATCGCACCAAAGAGAGACAAGTAATATTATGTCATTCCAAGTGAATGGTTTTGAACTGTTGTTCGTCTGGTAGATTTTTTTATACTTTTTCGTCGGTATTTTATTGTTACATGATAGTCGAATAAAATTAAAAATAAACAAGAGTTTTATGCTAAACGTTCTCTTGGGATAAGTTTAATTATTGTGACATTATTTTAAGTTAAGAATCTACATAAGTATGATTATTAATAAAGTACATTAAGTTATCAACTATTTTAACCATTTTGTTTCATTTACGTTTTACGAGGATAACATTATTAAAAGGTCCTACTGGGACCGCTTTTTTAGTCCCAGCCATGAACGAGATCGAAACTTGAATAGTACATTACTTACCTATTTAGCGCGGTAAAACAAAGAGTGTCTCCGATGGCAGGTATTTGACGCCCGAGCCGAAGGCAGGGGCGATAAATAGGCGATCGAGGCTTTTTTTACCACCCGTGGTGAGTACACAATTTTATGTCTCACCCTGCCTAGGAAAGGAAGTGAGATTTCCCGCACGCCTAGTGTGCGGTTATGGTACTTTATGGCCATACATAGGTATGACGAACATAAGCTCACGTCAAAAAAAAAAAATGTTTGGTACTTACAACGTTTTGTTCCCATGAACTCAAATACGACGGCGTTATCTTGTATAATTAAGGAGTTACTGTGGCCAACTTCTGTCTCCATCATCAGCCCATCTCGATGGTACCATCATATTTAATTGTCTTCGAACTTACATAATAGGGTGTAGACATAGACACCAAATAAAGTAACCAACAATAAGGCGTATTTTAAGTGAGCGAGACGCATGCGACAGCATGTTACTGTAACGGTTGATGTACTCGTATACCACTTAATAAATAATAAGTTTTGTTTCTTACATAGGTATTCATTGTATGCGTGTGGGTAACACGTTGTAAATTTTAGTGCTAACCACCAATTGTTTCTTAACCTGTTGCTACTGGTGGGAACCTTTAATTGGCTCTCTGTTACTTAAGTTATATAACTAGCTTATATGTATTATAATTTTGAATTGTTAGCTGTTGGTTCTCCGAATAATAAATAAATAAATAAAAGTAAAGTCAGGCAATAAAATCAATTGTGAATATTGTTATAATATAATTATATTCTCACACATTATCTCGACGGGCCATCTACGCTATAACGCGTAAGAGTAAGTGTCCTTTCGTTTTTCGGGTCGAGAGAGTGAGTGTTAAAGTTAATCACAAACGTCCATAGGCTACAGTGTACGCTTACCATCGTGCAGGTCGTAAGCTGGTTTATTATTAAAAATAACTAAACCGACCCAGGGATTTGCTCAAATCTCTGTTTTTTTTAGGAAAGTAACGGGAATTTTGATTGAAAAATCAGGAGTAAAAAGACTGGACAGAATAAGAAACTCTAGCATCAGGCATAAGACTGATAAGCCCAAAGTACAAGATGTAACCTTGACAATAAGGATACAAAAATGGGTGTGGGCAGGTCACATGGGAAGGGGCAGAGAGAGAAATGGAGCAAAATTGTCACCCAGTGGTATCCAAGAGAAGGGAAAAGGAAGAGAGGAAGACCACTAAAACGATGGGATGATGACATCAGACAGGTAGCGGGCAAGACATGTGGCAGGGTGGCCACAGAGAGGCCGGAATGGAGAAGATTTGAGGAGGCCTTTGCCGCTTGGCAAGCCGATACACAGAAATGGAAGAAGAACCAAATCTATGATTAGCTCCATAGCAGAACAATTATATAAGTACTACATTTTATGTCCGAATCAAAAGGCTATAAATAAACTAGAACTACAAAGTCAGTTCCGGGACTAAGTGATGCTCACATTTATAAAACTACCTACTACATAGCCCCTATTCATGACAAAAAATCCATTCTATATAAATTGAAAAAAAGATTCTAGGCGCTCAAGGAGTTCCCGAGATTACCTTATACATGCAAACTTACAACGCCACAATCTCACAGAATTTTTATAACATTAGTATATTTGCTTGCTTCTGACCGTACATATGATACGACAGAAGAAGAAGAAAGATACATTTATTCACAAACACACAGCACACATATTAAACAATAAAATAAGCCATGTTGCGAAGCTGGTGTTTTGAAAACTTGGGGGGGACTGATATTTTGGTTTATTCATAATAAGTTGTTTGAGAAGTAAGATATAATGTGATAAGGGTAATGTGAGATTACGCTATTTCGAGAATATTGCATTGTTTAAAATATGGTTTTCCGATTATCTAGTGTTTGGGTATCTGCTCTTTTCAAAAGATGTGATACCTATTGAAGATGTGATGTCAATGGAAACAGGAAAATGGAGAATATGGTCTTTTGAAAATCTGATTTAAAAAGAAACCCGTTGTATAGAAAATTTGGTATTTTGTGAATGCGATATTTTGAGAATTTGTTATTTAACCCAATGAGGTATTTTACGACTATTGTATTAAGGCTACGAAGGACATGACCGATCTAAAGTTCTCAATGTGCATTAAAACATAATATCAGTTATACTTTCAATTCTGTATAATTTAGTTTGATTTCTGATCCTTAATTTGGCATGGCAGCACACGGCACATATACGCGTATACGTAAGGGAAATGGGAATCCTTACTAATATTATAAATGCGAAAGTGTGTGTGTTTGTATGTTTGTCCTTCTTTCACGTCGCAACGGAGCGTCGTATTGATGTGATTTTTTGTATGGAGATAGTTTAGAAGCTGGAGAGTGACATAGGCTACTTTTTTCAGCGGGAAAACACCAAATTCCCACGGGAAAATTCAATATGTTACATTTTCCTATAACCACGCGGGCGAAGCCGCGGGCATCAGCTAGTTGACTATAATTCTCACGCTGACTCCTTGCGGATTGAGCACTTCACTCGAACACTTCACAAATATTTATTACCATTACCATTTAGTCCGTAGGTTTTAAGGTAAGCTTAACGATAATATGTGTATACTTAAATTATTGACGACCGCCTAGCCTAGTCGGTAGTGACGCTGTCTACGAAGCTGCAGGTCCTGGGTTGTAATCCCGGTAAGGGCACATATTTGTATGATGAGCATGAATATTTGTTTCTGAGTTTTGGATGTTGTCTATGTATTTAAGTCATCATCATCATCCAAAGACGTCCACTGCTGGACATTGAGAGGACATCCCCCAAAGAGTGCCAAAGTGACAGGTCCCTGCGCCACCCGCATCCAGTGGACTCCCGCGACCTTTACCAGGTCATCAGTCCACCTTGTGGGGAGCCTACCCACGCCGCGCCTTCCGGTACGTGGTCGCCACTCGAGAACCTTTCCACCCCAACGGCCATCGGTTCTACGTGCTATGTGCCCCGCCCACTGCCACTTTAGTGATTCGGAGGGCTATGTCGGTTACCTTGGTTCTGCTGCGGATATATAGCCTCATTTCTGATGCGATCACGCAGAGAAACTCCCAACATAGCCCGGTCCATTGCCCTTTGTGTGACTTTGAGCCTTCTTATGAGGCCCATAGTAAGCGACCACGTTTCAGTGCCGTGTGTCATCACTGGCACTGGCAACACACACTGATCAAAGACACTGGTCTTGAGACACTGCGGAATATTGGACGAAAAGATGTGCCGTAGCTTCCCGAACGCTGCCCAGCCAAGTCGGATTCGACGATTGACCTCTTTCTTGAAGTTGGACCTACCTTACTGGACAATCTGTCCAGTAAGTGTCTGTGTCTGTGTGTGATTGTATTTAAGTACCCAATTATATCTAATAAATATATCGTCGTCTAGTACCCATTGTCCCCCTAATACATATGTATATATATGTACAGTTTTATTGTTTTCACGTGTCAGCCAGCTTTTGCATCTGTTTAGTGTTCGAATATATGTCGAGATAATTTGGAATGTGCTATAAGTATGCTGTAAACAGCACGTATACCTATATGTGTGTATGTTGTGCCAATAATCATCATGGTGTATGATTCATAACAAGAATATGAATCACGTATATAAGTATGTTTATGTAATTCTACCAACTTAAAATGTACATAGAAGGGCCAACTTTTGTACAAATTCGGCCGACGCAACCATTTAGTTGGCGCGCGCGTGTCGATGTAACTAAAGACAGGCAACTACGGAACCCTACAAAGCGCGTGGCCCGACACGCACTTGGCTGATTTTTTGACATTACTTACCGACATAAGGTCCAACGGATCTTTGCCGGGTAACACTTACAAAATTATTTCCAAGGTTAAACTGAAGTTGAGTATTATTTTCGTCTTGCCTCATTCGTCAAAAACTAATTCAACGTTAGTTGTCAGTAATTCTAACTACTCGACATACTTATTCGCATGACATGGCTATTATTTTACCAGTTTTCTAGTTAACGTGCCTTGTACATAAGCATTCCAATGTCTATATTAGCTCTACCTACGTCAATACCCGCACAAAAATACCACAAAATATTCCACATTTAACACGTCGACTTAGCAATGACAAAGCATGCCACAGAAACCAAACACGTACTTAATAACAAACTAAATGCAAACAATAAACGTATTGATACGACAGCGAAACGGGTCAATGTGCCTATGTAACTCAGTGTCGATCCACACGCGCTGCTGGCTCCGCGTCCGTTACCTGTGCTGTGCAGCATGCGGCCCCCCGTCGTGATAACATTGCTGGTAATCTGCAGCCCCAGCTCCCTGTGCGACCACGCGAGCAAGCGAGCCCAGATACTCCAAGATGAAGAAAAACTCACCGTCGGCGGCAACATCACACTCACAGAACAAGAAATCAAAGTAAACAACTGCCTGATGAAACATAAACTCGATGAGATCAACTACGCTTTCGCATACCCAGAATACTTCAATTTCTCGCATCATTTCTTCAAATATAAAGACGGAATCAGCAAATCCAAAGTGTATAAAATCATCAAGGACTTGCCTAAAGGTGCGGCGTTGCATTTGCACGATGTAGGATTGCTGTCACCCGATTATTTATTGAACATAACATACAGAGACGGGCTTTATGTTTGTTTTGATAATAGCAAGGTGTCATTGAAGTTTGCAAACAAAACACCGGATGCCACCTGTGATTGGAAACTAATGCGCGACGCCAGAAGAATGTCTAATAATGTCAGGAAATTTGACTCTGAGCTGAGAAAACATTTCACTATAGTAGTCAACGATCCAGCTCGCGTTTATCCGTGCATCAAGGACACGTGGAGTGCATTCATGGATTACTTTGGGACTGTGTTCCCTATGGTAACCCATCGACCCGTGTGGGAACGATATTTTTATGACGTACTGAACGCGTTTAGACAAGACAACATTATGTACGTGGAAGTGAGGACTATATTGCCGCCTCTTTACGAGCTAGATGGAACTACATACGACCCTGTAGTCACCGCTAAGGCCTACAAGAAAATCGCCAGCAGATTTGTGAAAGATCACCCGGATTTTATCGGTGCGAAGGTCATATACGCGCCGAGCAGGCAAGTCGATACCGATGCCTTGGCGCTATACTTACAAATAGCGAGACGGGTTAAAGCCGAAGTGACGGATTTCTTCGCTGGTTTCGACTTAGTCGGGCAAGAGGACTTGGGTACGCCATTGCTAGATTTCGTGCCCCAGTTGACGGCGGCAGGGGGAGATTTGGAATACTTCTTTCACGCTGGTGAAACAGATTGGTACGGCACTTCAACAGATGAGAACCTAGTGGACGCTATTCTGTTGGGAGCGAAGCGCTTAGGTCATGCTTACGCTTTGCCGAAACATCCGCTTCTGGTGAAGGAGGTAATAAAACGTGATATCGGTTTAGAAGTGAATGTGATATCAAACGCTGTGTTGTCCTTGGTGCAGGATGTTCGGAACCATCCTTTGGCCACTTTCTTAGCCCAGGGACTGCCGGTGGTTATATCGAGTGACGACCCAGGAGCTTGGGAAGCGGACCCGCTGTCTGACGACTTTTATGTAGCCTTCGTGGGAGTAGCCAGCAAGCAAGCTGACCTGAGACTGTTGAAACAGCTGGCTTTGAACTCTTTGAAGTACAGTGCGCTTGATGGAGATGCCAAAACGAAGGCATTAGACCAGTTTAATGTTAAATGGAATGATTTTGTTAATAACTTTCAGTGTGCTTCCTATAATTAAATATTTTAACTAATCTGTTTATTTTCCTCATACACAAGAAAAGGCAGACAAAGCCTTTACTAAAGTCATAGTTTCTCGATCTTCTATATAATTATATAAGGCTTTAGAAGAGGCACAAACGACGAATGCCAATAGATTCATAATAATAAATATAAATTGTGATTCATTCTCCATGATAATAGCCCGACTGCAGGTCGTCGAATATCATTCGTTTTTTAAACCAAAGAGGATAAATGAATAATTTTCTTGTTTACGGTAGCGGACTCGTTATGCCTAAATTGATAACCTTTAATAACAGAGAAAACCACCCAAATACGATCGGTTATCCTAGTGGGTGTTGACGCTGCCTTATACGAAGCTGAAGGTCCTGGGTTCGATTCCCGGTAAGAGCAAATACAGGGTGATTCAGGAGACATGAGCAGGATCAACCCTACGGATTCAATAGTTTATAAGCTACTCAGTCGTACCAGCATTGGTAAGATTAACGTTAATTTTTTTTTAGTTGTGTAGGGTGACCATGATTTATTGTGAATGAAACTTTCACACAAAATGTAAAAAAAACTGTGGGCGTTTAATTTAATTACGATGGTAAAAGATCCATTAACATTAACTGTATGTGTAGGGTTGATCCTGCTCACGTCTCCTGAATCACGCTGTATATGTGTGATGATCATGAATATTTGTTTTTTATTCTTGGATGTTGTCTTTGTATTTATATTTATATCTGTTAAATATATCGTCGTCGTCTCTTATTGAGCTTGCCTTGGGACTAGGCCGATTTGTGTCCGATTGTCCACTAAAATTTATTTTATGTATTTATTATATTATAAGCTACGGTAGCCTAGCGGTTCAGGCATGCGGCTGTCAAACGGCGGCCGTGGGTCGTACCAATAAGTTTTTCGGAACTTATTTACGGAATATCATTTGATATTTACCGTTAGCTTTTCGGTGAAGGAAAAACATCGTGAGGAAACCTGCATACATCCACGAAGCAATTCAAAGGTGTATGTGAAGTCCCCAACCCGCACTGGGCCAGCGTGGGGACTACTGCCCGTTCCCTCTCATCCATGAGAGGAGGCCTGTGCCCAGCAGTGGGAAGTATATAGGCTGATTTATTTATTATTATTATTTATTATAAAGCACACACACAAAATAAACTGCTCACATGTGTATACCTATCCGAATTTATTTAGATTTCAAATTCAGCCAAGCAGTAAATTATGCGGAGTCCCTCGTTTGGAATATTATTTGTTTTCATTTTTAACGTATCGACGTTAATATCTAAATGTATTTACCACAGATATAGATATACATATGCATATATAGATATGCAAATGCATGTACTTCGCGTGTCAGAATTCGGACTCCGAGTTGGCATTCCGACTTAGGTACATTCCGCGCGCGTCTGTTGTGGTAGCCGGTTGTCCGTGAATATTAAGAAAATACCTTATTGCAGAATCGATTTTCCGCGGACAACGGGGAATTCAGATCACTAATTCGCCCGCGTGTGACGTCAAAGTAGGTAGAAAAAAGTGACATGGTCGGTTTTCATACAGATTGAGGTGTTTAAGTTATCTAGTGTATATCTTTATGTGTTGTATTTACTTACGATTTAAGTACCTAGGTAGCCTTTGAAAAATGTCATAACTTTCCAATTGATGTCCTCAACAACAGTACCTAGTTGAAGATCTGGATAGTCGCGAGGTTTCTAGTGCTCTCGAGACGAGTGCCCTCGCTGCTAACGAACTCATTGTCTGTTCTGTTTTATGTGCTGTGTCGTACGTATCGTCGTACAGTCAGCAGAGATAACTAGGCGGAAAATATCAAAATCATCGGCAGTTGGTACATTTTACCAATCGCTATAGAAATTATCCTAACTAATCTTAAAATGTTCACTGATTTGAACGATCTGTGGCCCGTTTTCTTCAATGTGTAGCAGGTCTATCGTCAATGTGTAGCAGGTCTATCGTCAATGTGTAGCAGGTCTATCGTCAATGTGTAGCAGGTCTTCAGCGACTATAGTGAAATTTTGCCAGTCTTTAACTTTACGCCAGATATTGATTATTTAGAAAGTCGGGTCAAACGTACTTTAAGAGTCAGAAGCTCGATTCTCCATACAAACGTAGTTACGCTCTCATTTTAAAACTACGTGTTGGATTGTAACGAAACTTTGCAACTTTGTATATACAATGACATGAGGTATATCTATGTCTGTAATTAGTTTATATAGCTTCAGATACCGTAGTAAAAAAAATACAGCGAATTTTAGTTTTTCATACAAAACTTGTTTTTGCTGTATTTTGTTTATTTTATAAACTGGAACCATAGAAACTAATTACAGACATATTTAGATATACCTCGTGTCATTGCATATTTCGTCACAATCCAACACGTAGTTTTAAAATGAGAGCGTAACTACGTTTGTATGGGAAGGTGAAATTCGGCCGAGTTTACTGCGGACTCGTAAGCCCCAACTACGGCGCATAAGGGACCCGTACTGGGGGCAAAAAAACAATCAAATTGTTTGGCTTTGTAGTTACTTAAACTGGGTTCATTGAAATAAGGCGTGTTAAATAAACTCGGCTATTTCTTTAAAAAAGACCACAGATTGGTATCTACTGGGCGTTTTCCAAAAAAAGTGTAAGTATATAACTTTATTTTTTTCAATTAGCATTTTTTTCTTTTCCTGACACTCAGTATAGCTATACTGACGATCCTCATAAAAGAAAAAAGTGTCCCGAATATTCCATTCCTAATAGTACTACCTATTTTTTGATTGCAGTTCTTTAATTCACACGTTGTACTAAAACTTAAACAAGAGCGTCTTACGTGGGTTTCACCAAACCGCCTGGAATCGTAAGCGCTAGCGCCATATTTAACGTTGAAACAAAAACTTAGTAAATAAATTAAAATACCAGCGTTAAACCGTTTGGTTTGTCTCGATGCAGTGACTTACTGCTAATGCTGCTGCAATCACAAAAACGCTCCGAGCGGGGCGTCCACTCAGGCCTTACACTTAGGCGGACGGGCGGCGGCAAACGCAATACCAATTTGTTTTTGTCATTGCCAAATACTTTTCAAAGCTTTATCTCTTTAGGAATAACGCCCAAATTCGAACTATTCGAATTTTCTCAATAGCAAAACGGTGAAGGATGCGTTGGTATTATTACAAATTTATTTGCAGAATATGCTATTGCAAAAAGTGTTTAACGGCTTTATACTCTTACGAATAGCGTTCAGTTTTGAATGAAGTCGAATCGGCTAGCAGCAAAAAGTGACCTCCTTCACATCTGACGTCACAAAACTCTGTCGCGTATTTAACAATTTTTCCCCGTCCCAAAAAGTGCTCAGCGCCGCTAAAGAAGTTTTCACTTCAATAAATTATGCGTAACAAAATAGCTCGGCTCGTTTCACTAGAATGCTCACTAAGGCCGAGTTGCATCAACTTACGATTAGTTTCTCTCAATAAAATAAAAAGAAGTCTGACATCTTCGTAAAGAATATTTCTTTTGACGAGCATTTACTAGTAGGTATTCAGAGCAATGACGCCTACATAGTTAACAGTGTCCAAGACGCAACCGGTTGGCTCGCGGTATTTGAGCTCCAGAAGTGTTGTGGAACAGCCCTCTGCAACCCGAACTGAGCCAACTTGGACTGGGGCAGAAATAGAAAAAAAATATGAAAACATTTTTTTTTGTCGCAGTTTAGTTTTTTTTTTATGATATACTTAAATAAATAAATAAACATTAGGGGACAATCTTACACAAATCAACCTAGTCCCATAGTAAGCTCATTAAGGCTTGTGTTATGGGTACTAGACGACTATATATACAATATAAATACTTAAATACATAGAAAACTTCCATGACTCAGAAACAAATATTCATGCTCATCACACAAATATTTGCCCTTACCGGGATTCGAACGCAGGACCTTCAGCTTCGTAGGCAGCGTTACTACCCAGTCTACCCACTAGGCTAACCGGTCGTCAGATCGTCGTCAGTTTGTACGCTGTTCACGTAATGAAATGCTGTTTCAATCAAATACCTAGCAACATTTTTTCTTTTTCACCCCCCCCCCCCCCCCCCTGACTTCTGGCCGAAGGGTGTCGTGTTTCGGCGGTTCCGGGGCAACCTACCGAACTGTCACACCGGACCTGACACAACGGAGCTACGCTGTTTCGTTGCCTAAATAATTAGTTTTTATGTGTTGTATGTATGTTAGGCTTTAAGGTATTTGTTGTTATGGGCCTTAGATGCCTGAAATAAATGGTTTATTATTATTATTATGAATAAAATGATGCTTTGGTATGGGCTAAAAAAGACTAAGAGATCGACTAATCTCATCAAGTCTTGGAATTCTTGTTCATTCATTCTGCAGCAATTATGAAAACTTCCATCTTCGGAATAACGTCCCAGCTCGGTTAATAGACTGGCATTTCTTGTTCTCACTGTTTTAAATAATTTGACACCCAATATTTTATTTATTTATTTAAACGTTATTGCACAGATAAGAAGTACAAATGGCGAACTTAATGCCTTAAGGCATTCTCTACCAGTCAACCACAGGGCTAAAAAGAAAAGCTTATAGGTGCATGCAGTTGACCAAGAAAAACACAAATTAAAAGGATAGGTAGCTAATGAAAATACATTTCCTAATATAATAAATATATACATTTACTTACATAAATACAAAAATATAATAGACATACATTCATATTACTTTGCGTACCTACCCAGTGCAAAAAAAACTATGTCACTAAACTAACTAGAAATATCGTTGAGAAATGCTTGCGCAATATGCGCTTGAGGGTGAGTTTCGTTAGTGTTATTTTCTTTTTTGTTTCAGTTTTTTTAATAAAATTCAAATTATTACAAACGCTGCTCTAGCCAAAAGCAAATCACCACCGCCCATGATCGCTAGTGAAAACGCAACTCTGCCAGCGATCTGTTCCGTGCGATTTTTTGTTATAAACTATAAGTTTCCTCATTAAATGAAAACAGATGTTTGCCATTTTGAACGAGCATCGGCAGAATAGCAAACATTGCTCAATACAAAATGTTTGTTCAGAACACTTAGTAAAGCCGCCGCTTTAGAATGAAAACAGTTGTTTACTGTTACTGAGCGAACTTATGTACTTAAAAAAATTGCTTAGAACTTAAGTTTGTTCAGAACATTAAATGAAAACCCAGCTTTACATGTGAACGCTCAATTAAAAAAAAAATATATATATATATTAGGGGACAATCTTACACAAATCGACCTAGTCCCAAACTAAGCAAAGCTTGTACAGTCGACTACAAAGAGATATATACGGCCAATGTTACAAAAATATGTATACACGACCTTAATGTCAAGGCAATACAGTCGTGTATACATATTTTTGTAACTTTGGCCGTATATATCTCTTTGTAGTCGACTGTACTATGGGTACTAGACGACAATAAACATACTTATATAGATAAAATAAATACTTAAATACATAGAAAACATCCATGACTCAGGAACAAATATTCGTGCTCATCACACAAATAAATGCCCTTACCGGGATTCGAACCCAGGACCTCTTGCTTCGTAGGCAGGGTCACTAACAACTAGGCTAAAGCGGTCGTCGAATTCTGTCATCACCTTTATACGTACAGCCCACTACTGCACAGATACTAAATTCATCATCATCATCATATCAGCCGAAAGACGCCTCCCCCAAAGAGTGCCCATTGACGTGAGCGAATGGACTATAATTCCCACCCGGACCCGTTGCGTCACAAATATTTCTCTTACTATTTAGTCAGTAAGGTGTCAGTAGGTTTTAAGGTAAAATGAACGATAAATAATAAAATACCATTATATATATTGCATATATTTCATCTTTAAATCTAACATTTAAACTTATATACAGAACACATTCTGAAAACGCCTACCACTGTGATGGATGACACAGTGATTTAATATTTTAAATTATATAATATTAGTATAGCAGTATAGATATGTAGTCAAACACCTTCCCGGGGTAAAACTACCATCAGAAGTGTTATACATATACAGAGCCCAGAATTTTCACGGCAAAACAAAAGACTGTCGCAATCTTACTAGTGTTAGAAACATTTTTTTATAGACATCGAGTAATTCGCGACGGTTAGTTTAAAATATAATATACGAGAAATATCTGAAAAACTTACTCAACCTGAACAACATACCGATTACAATGAATTTTATAAATTTGCCCCCTTGACGTCGAGTGAAGTCGATCGATCATTTAGTATACAGAAATGGCTTTGTAACGAAACGGTCTAGTCCCAGAGAATGTCGAGAAATTAATGATTATCTACTCATAAAATTAGACTCAGAAACCAAATGTGTGTACTGTACTGAAGTCGATTTCTAAGAAGAAATTGTATCTGTTTCTATGTATTTTTATACAAACATGACGCATTTTTTTTCTATTTATTTGGTGGACCGTTTTGTTTTCTTCTATTCCACAATTATCGATATCGATAAATACGTTTCTAACACTAGTAAGATTGCGACAGTCTTTTGTTTTGCCGTGAAAATTCCGGTCTCTGGTTATATACCACAAAAATAAAAAAACCGGCCAAGTGCAAGTCGCACGCACGAAGGGTTCCGTACCATTATCTATAAAAAACTGGCCAAGTGCGAGTCGGACTCGCGCACGAAGGGTTCCGTACCATTATATATAATAATAAGTTACAATAGAATTTGTACGAAACTATTACTTCTTGAAGTACATTTTATAAGTTGGTCGACTATTACTCGTAAACGTGTAAAGCCTACTTAGCTGTGATAGTTTTCCTTTTAACTTCGTTATATGTACTACTACCATGAATTTTTTCACATATCCCAAAACAACCATTTAGCTAGCAGGGGGTGGGGACACTGGAGTCTAACAAAAATTAGCACTTTAAGGCTTAATATTTCACAAACGGATCGTTTAATCGAAAAAATGTTTTCACAAACCCCCAATATTTTTAAAAGACCTATCCAACGACACCCCACACTATGGGGTAGACGACAATAAAAAAAATCATCCCCACTTTACATGTAGGGGAGGTACCCTAAAAAACATGTTTTTCAAGATTTTATTTTACCACTTTGTCGGCATGACTAATATTTATATTCATGCCAAGTTACAGCTTTCTAGTACCAAGAGCCTCTGAGCTAAGCTGCGGACGGACGGACGGACGGACGGACGGACATAGCGAAACTATAAGGGTTCCGTTTTTGCCATTCTGGCTCCGGAACCCTAAAAACGGCAAAAAAATCACGTTTGTTTTATGTAAGGAGCCCCCTGAAATACTTATTTTATTGTTTTTTTAGTATTTGTTGTTATAGCGGCAACCGATATACATCTGTGAAAATTTCAAATGTCTGTCCTGTTCTGACGGTTCAGCCTGGTGACAGATGGACGGACGGACGGACTGCGGAGCCTTAGTAATAGGGTCCCGTTTTTACCCTTTGGGTACGGAACCCTAAAATCGATGTTCGTGTACCTCCATCTGTATCGCTCCAATACTCCAATTAGCAATGAGGGTTCATTGAAAAACATGGATAATTAGAACTTCTCGCAAGCTTAAACTAGCTGTAACGACCAATGAAAATGCGCCCTTACGCAGACCGCATTCACGGTAATAAGGGATTATTTGAGTTGCCCGAAACGCATAAAGCAATTCATTCAAAAACCAACTACCGTCCAAGGTTCCAATTGCAATGACAATTTGGTAAAATATCGGCCGCATTAATAGTACATTACTACAGAAGCTGGGAAGTAAGGGGTTGCCGGCCGAGTACATATAGAAGGCCGAGCGTAGCGAGGTGGCAACCCCTTTTCACGCCGAGGTATGTATAGTGCTTTTCTCAAACACGCGATGAAATAAATTAAAAAACCTCCAAGAAATCAAACTTTAATTTTCATGGCTGAACGCCGTGATCCTTGTCACAAATTGTGGAATGGAAATAAAAAAAAAAACATCTTGCAGGCCTAGGCCTCCAATTTTGTATGTAATGCCATTACGGGTGCTTAATTGCTTATACTCGCTGCGCCTGAAACGTGACACTTCGAAGCCCATTATGAAGAACACAACGTCAATATTTCATTGCATGTTTGAGTAAAATAATTTCAACCATACAGCAGGCTTCACAACACGTTCGCGACACCCCGCGTGCCCGAGTAACGACATAGGGCATACATTCGGATATCGACGCGCGCCGCCAGTACCCTCGCTTGCGCTCGTGTGCGGCGAAGGTTTAAGACGCTGTCAACACCAAAATGCCCTTGTGGATTCGGGATACAGCCCACACTGTCTATTTGTATCGGAGGAAACGAGAGCGAGTGCTACTGGGCGGCCAGGTTACCTTAGAAGGTAATAAATAAATAAATATTGAATAAAAATAGTGTGGTTTATTTGTGAAATATGACTCGTTAGCGGTTTAGGTATGAATATGTTGACTTCATGTTTTTAATTTCAGACCCATACGTCAAAATAATTAAGACATAGAACCGTTTAATGACGATTTTAAGACCAATCTTTGCAATTATTTTCTATCGAGCCGATTTCGTCCAATTATGTATCGAGTCCGTCCACGGTCTTTGAAATATGATGAATATTAACATTTTTTTTTGATGTGCTAGAACAAATAGTTTTTCTTGAAAAACTGCTTAAGGGGATGCCTTGATTTGAGTCGTACACGCCCCCTAGACAGAGACACGCTGATGCCTTCCACCCACGAGAAAAAGAGTTGTAACACTCTTCGGGAATCGCTGTTTTGGACAAATTTCGATAAATACCTAACTTAGTGAAGGTTTATTAAAATTTCATAAAGTGAGATTTTAGATGAGATTTATACTATAGTATTTACTTGATTGTGTCGTAAAATAATTTATCGTTTGAGTAGGCTGAGTAAAAAAAGGAAAATACAGACCCAACTTTGGATTTTTTTGTATCGAGGAAATTTTAAGCAATCATGTATCCATAAAATCAGATGAACAATCATATAGTCAAGAACCATCTATCTGAAAATCAGACCTTATTGTTTCTTAATCTAATCAGAACGGCGTTTCAAAGCACGCGATAATTTCCAATGCACCGCCTTAAAAATTTGGTCTTGTCAGCCTCTTAAGGGCGTCTATGTCTTCTACCGCCGGCGGTAGCGGCAGCGGTGCTCAAACCATACTTCCATACTAATATTATAAATGCGAAAGTATGTCTGTCTGTCTGTTACCTCTTCACGCTTAAGAGGGAAGTATAGGATTAAGGCCGGGCACGCACTAAACGGCTAGCCGCGTGCGGCTTGCCGTGTGGTTGGACAAAACATATGAAGGGGATGCCTTGATTTGAGTCGTACACGCGCCCTAGACAGAGACACGCTGATGCCTTCCGCCCACGCGAAAAACACTCTTCGGGAATCGCTGTTTTGGACAAATTTCTATAAATACCTAACTTAGTGAAGGTTTATTAAAATTTCATAAAGTGAGATTTTAGATGAGATAAAATACTATAGTATTTACTTGATTGTGTCGTAAAATAATGTATCGTTTGAGTAGGCTGAGTAAAAAAAGGAAAATACAGACCCAACTTTGGATTTTTTTCTATCGAGGAAATTTCAAGCAATCATGTATCCATAAAATCAGATGAACAATCATATAGTCAAGAATCATATATCTGAAAATCAGACCTTATTGTTTCTTAATCAAGTCAGAACGGCGTTTCAAAGCACGCGATAATTTCCCATGCACCGCCTTAAAAATTTGGTCTTGTCAGCCTCTTAAGGCGTCTATGTCTTCTACCGCCGGCGGTAGCGGCAGCGGTGCTCAAACCATACTTCCATACTAATATTATAAATGCGAAAGTATGTCTGTCTGTATGTTACCTCTTCACGCTTAAGAGGGAAATATAGCAGAGGGAAGTATAGGATTAAGGCCGGGCACGCAGTAAACGGCTAGCCGCGTGCGGAGTGCGGAGGAAATGTTAAGCAATCATGTGTCCATAGAATCAGATGAACAATCATCTAGTCAAGAATCATATCATATATCTGAAAATCAGACCTTATTGTTTCTTATTCAAGTCAGAACGGCGTTTCAAAGCACGCGATAATTTCCAATGCACCGCCTGAAACCGCAAACGCGGAACCTCTAGCCGCTTAGTGCGTGAGAAACCTACATGTATCTCTAGCGGTCAATTCCACCAATCTTCAAAACCGATATAGGGGCGGCCACTGCCAATCGTGTCTGCTTAACGTTAATCCGACCGTATGGTTGGCTTGCAACCATTGTGGTATAAAAAACCGGAAGTACGAGTCGGACTCACCCGCCGAGGGTTCCGTACTTAATTAGAAATACATAGTTTTCAGATTTGTCACTGTACTTATAGTATAAGACCATATTACTTGCCATATTTCAAATTAATTTTGATTCCCTCGAGTGCCGAAATATCCGTATTTCGCGGCATAAGGGAGCGACCACACCGCTGCTCAAAATACGCTAACGCACCGTAAACGCAGCAAAATGTATGAAGAATACGTGACGCATACGACACGTCAACGCGTATACGCAGCGTTAAGCACCGGTGTGCTCGCTCCTTAAATGGCCGTTTTTTCTATTTTTTTACGTTAATTTTAATCCTTAAAATTTCAAAGGACTGTAGACCTGAGTACATGGTTTAATATCAACTTGATACCTCCACTCGTTCCCTATATAAAGGGTCTTGACAGACAGACAGGCAATGAAGTGATCCTATAAGGATTCTTTTATATCTTTTCAGACACGGAACGGAATCCTTAATACAAATACAAGCCATTACAAGCTGCTGGGTTAAACTACAGTATTAATTAATATAAATAACAACTAAATATAACTAACAGTTAAAGTTTAGTCCTCCCCAGCGGGCACAGCGTCTTCCAGTCTTTTGATGTATTTGACGCGCAACTCGGTAACCGGGTCACCCTTCAATTGATCCTGAAAATAAATATTACATCATTAATTACAGACAGTCCTCTCTGCAGAGCCTGCATGGAAGAGGAAGAGACAGCCGCCCACGCCATCTTGACGTGCCCTGGGGTGGCAGAATACCGGGCAAAACACCTCGGAACACCGGGGTCGCTACCGGAGGCCGTCACGAATAACAATAACCCATACGCAAAATAGGCGCTATTATGACGTCGAGTTGCGGAAACCAAGCCCGCGTACACCTATAACCTATACATCATTAATGTCTATCCTTTGGATCAAGAATTTATTTGTTACTACAGAGGCCGGGAAGTAAGGGGTTGCCGGCCGAGTACATATAGACGGCCCAGCGTAGCGAGGTCGGATAGTTACGAGTATGAGGCCGGCAACCCCTTTTCACGCCGAGGTATGGTATAGTGCTTTTCTCAAACATGCAATAAAATAAATTAAAAAAAACTTCAAGAAATCAAACTTTAATTTTCATGGCCGAACGCCGTGATCCTGTGCCACAAATTCTGGAATGGAAATTAAAAAACACCATCTTGCAGGCCATACCATATTGGCGGCCTAACCAATTTGTTGTATGAAATGCCATTACGGGTGTAAATAATGCCAAACAAATCCTACTAATATTATAAATGCGAAAGTTTGGACGTTTAGATGTTTTGTTACAATCACGCTTAAACGGCTCAACCGATTTGGATGAAATTTTGCACCAAGATAGTTTATAACCTGGATTAAAATATAGGATAGTTTTTATCCCGGGTCCACGCAGACGAAGTCGCGGGCGGAAGCTAGTAAATAAATAAATCATTAATGACACATCAATCGCGCACGAGATACACAATCCGTCTCTTTCTAAATAGAACACTCAGAAAGAGACAGGTGAGCAGGTTAAAACGCGCGCGTGCCAGTTTGTGCGTTGTCTTGTGCCAGTGAGCTAGCACAAGACAACGCTAGCAAAGACACTAGCTAGAGTAATTAAAAACAGCGTCATTTTATATGAGGAGACAAAGGAGACATCTAATTTATTGCCTCTCGGTACAATGCTTAAGAGTAAGTGTCTTAAAACTAAAATCCTATTATATATCGCACACACGACGACGTATGTTAGATGCGTTGCTCTGATTCTATTGTCAGGAGCTATATTTATTATTTATACATTGCATTCTTCAACACCATGATGTTTAGGTCTTATCTTTCGCGCGTTTTTCCACTATGTTTTTTATACACCATCTTCACACCATCAAGCTGTGCTTCGCTATAATAAGCTGCCAATTGAGTTTAAATTGTTGATGAATAGTAAAGTTTTTAATGCAAGGCTCAAGCAATTTCATCTGAAAAGGTCGTATTATTATGTAACAGAGTTTATAGCTGATGAATGATATGTTGAATGTATTTTATAGCTGAATTGTTAATTGGATTATGTAAGATTACTTAATAGGGAAATATTGTATTGACATTAATAATAATTAACATTACGATTTTTATTGTATTATTATTATGTGCAATGTAATATTCTACACAATTTCTTTGTTATACATAAATGAAATCATCATCATCAACATCATCATCAATATAATCATCATTATTATCATCAATATAATCATCATTATCATCATCAATATAATCATCATTATCATCATCAATATCATCATCAATATAATCATCATTATCACCATCAATATCATCATCAATATCATCATCGTCATCATAAATATAATCATCATTATCATCATCACCCTATATACGTCCCACTCACGGATGAGAGGGAATGGGCAGTTTACCCCATACATTAAGTTTATTAAAATATAAAATTCCACACATAGTCATAATTATCCCATATAAATTATATAGCAAATCAATAAAGGGTGGGCACTACGCGTCCTTGTTTCTGCTTACCATCAGGCAATCTGTATGCTAGTTTGCCACCATTACGGTATGAAAAAAATAACAATTACTTAATGGACTATTCCTAGCTAGACTAGGATTAACTCCTGAGGATGCACCATATCCAGCTGTTGACAATACAAATCCTCAAACCGATATACAGCCTGCAACGCGCCTTTGATTTTTCGCTAGAGTCACAAGAGTCCATATGTGTGTGTCTGGTACTGGTGCTTACCATCAGGCAGGTTTTATGCCTCGTCACTGCCATTGTGTAACAACAAACGGATAGAAATATGAAGTGAATTACCTGCACAAACCAACACTGCACCTCCAACTGCACCATCTGCAGCGCGCCCCTGATGGCGCCCGGGATCAGCATGCAGTACTTGAGCCCGTTGTTGGGCATCTCCACCCACTCACTCAGCGGACACTGCTCCCAGACCAAGGAGAACTCGTCGCCGGAACTGCTCCAGCTGGTCACGGTCGGTTGCATGTTGAGGTATAGCCTGGAATGTTGGAAAATTCATTATCATTACATACATACATACATTCACGCCTTTATTCCCAAAGAGGTAGGCAGAGCCCATGGAACATATGTTCCAGCGCCACTTTAGCATAAATGTGGGTATAAAAGATCGACAAAATGTGACATTGCAGTGATAGGTTGCTAGCCCATCGCCCACAAAAAACTTCAACCCTGGTCTCTTAGTCGACTTTTACGACACCCACGAGAAGAAAGGGGGTGGTGAAATTCTAACCCGACACCACACGGGGGATTATCATTACACACTTTATTTTTATTTATTTAATTGTATGGCATACATTATTTTGGCCTTTTAAAGCATGTCACTCTTTAGTACCACCCAGGGGACACGTGCAGGGTTGTGGTAGGTAGCTTTAGCTTCTGCGGACGCGAGTGACAGTTGTTCTCCCTTTGTCAAGTGAGTGGGCAACTCAACTGTTAGATGTTCTTACGCCCGAAGGCCTCTAACTCGGCTTAACGACTACTGTCATAGACAGCAGCCGGGATCAACTGTCAGTGCCTTCCAAAGCACGGAAGCGCTCATTTATATTAACCACTCAAACATCAGGCGGTCACCCATCCAATGACTGACTGCTGCCATCGTTGCTTAACCTGCGTCTATCGTTTCGCAGGCGCCGCTAGGCTTTGAGCGCTTCATTTATTACACACTGAGATGAGAAAATAGACCACTTCAATGACTTGTTAAATTGGTGATTGAAGAGTCATTGTCAGTAATGGTTTTTTTTTATTGAGCCCGTCTCCCTTATTTTATATGACATTTTATACTGCTTCTGGCCTCACAATAGATCAGCAATGGTCGCAGTGATACAAGGGCTCCTTTGGAATTGACCTGCCCAGCTGGCATAATATGTTTTTCTCAAACATGCTCGGAAATGTACGCGTTAATATCACGAAATGAAGTCGTGAAGTTTCTTGTTTATGGCTTCCTACATTACTTCTTGGCCTTACGCCAAGAAGTAATGTATGAAAACCCTAAGTAAAACCATTATTGTCCGCAACTCTAACTTTTTAAATTTGCTTACTAATATTAAACTGACAAAGGAAAATTTACATACTGCCAAGCACCACTAGACACTGTAAGCATACTTGCTTCATAGAAAAAATAAAAATAATCTATGGTACTATACTTTATGTGCGGTTAAACATGGTGCTCGAACGGCTTGTTCAAATGGCATGTTTAAAAAATAAAAAAGGCGCAAATTACCTATTATTTAATTGATTACCTTGTATTTATTTTAATTTTAATATTTCCTCACATCGTTTGAGAAAAGTACTATACAATCCTCGGCCGGAACAGGGATTGCTGGACTCGTTGTATTCGGCCTCGTCTACGACTCGGCCGTCTACCCCAATCTCGTCCAGCAATCCCTTACTTCACGGCCTCTGCAGTAATCTACTATTATCATTGTGTTTTACGTGTCCTTTCAGTACATGTTCGCCATAAATTGTGATGATAAAACCTATATATGCTAGGACCTCCGAGGCACTGTTCATAATCATAAGCCATTCTACATTTTGTCGAATATTCGGACTGTGTTAATGTTAGTCTAGAAAATATCAATCAGAATATTAATATTATTAGTGTAAAGTCAAATTTGGTCAATTCTTAAAGAGCTTTAAGGCCTCAAGACTAATGCGAGTCTTCTCAGTACTGTTTAATGCTAGTTTTAGGCCGGAGTTGCACGGTGGAGCGCTCGGCTAAACAATGGCCATTTCAATAGAACTTGGGCGACTTGATGTACTGAGATTGCCGCCGCATCGCCAGTGCGTTTGCGGCCTTAGCTGTAACAGCTTGAGTCTTACAGAATCAACCAAGTGCTAAATGGCTACAATATTACTATAAGACTAAAGAATGTTTTCTAAATAAATAAATAAATGTGATGTCACAATTAGCTCTGTCAATTAATATGGACTGATTTCTGCCAGTAATAGCAACTCTGACTATAGACTCCAATTTTGGTCTAATTGTAGCCAATTTCATCCCATGTAACATTTGATCCTCTAAAACTGGTTTGATTGGCATCATACAAACAATTTGGAAACTAGCCTATTACCTAAATGCCTGCTGGATTTTATCAGCCGTTTCCCTCATCTCCAAACAGCGAGTGGACGTCGTGCGAGCTAGGAAGTCTTCAATAAGACGCACACCCATATTGTATCCGATTCTTTCGAGCTGCTTGTTTACATCATCTGTGTTGTCGATTTCCTTCAACATTTGCGACACCAACGCGCCGTAAGTGAGTGTCAACAGCTCAGAGTTCTGTAAATTTAAACAATGGAACAATACAAATACGAGGGGCGTCTGAAAAGTTCTAAGCCTAAGGTATTTCGAGGTTATATATGCGTTTATGATACTGGCCACTAGAAAGGCCATTTAAAAACAAATTATTAAAAAATAACATGTCACGTTTTTATTATTCTGTTTCGAGATATTCAACGGAAAAGTACATCATGTGTGAATTACCAACGAATATTACGAAAATTGAGCACCGTGCTGTAATTAAATTCCTTACAAAAAGTGACAAATCACCGCAGTGTATTTTTGAGGAAATGGCTATTATTTACGGTGATTCTGGGCCTTCTTATGCCACAGTCAAAAAGTGGAGTCGCTTATTTAAACTCGGACGGGAATCGATCGAAGACGACCCCCGCTCAGGGCGGTCAATATCGGTAGTGACCGAAGAAAACGTAGCAAAAGTCAAAAAGCTGGTATTAGAAGATAGAAGAATGAAGGTTTGGCAAATAGCTGAGGTCTTAGGTATTACTAAAGAAAGAGTCGGAGAAATTTTACATGAACATTTGTACATGAGTAAAGTCAGTGCTCGTTGGGTACCGAAAATGCTAACGGCCTTCGATAAAGTACGTCGTGTGGAAACTTCTCGGGCGTTTTTAGAATTGTGCGAAGATGATTTAGATGAAGTTTGTTCCCGAATAGTAACTGTTGATGAAACATGGATCAGACAGTATGATCCGGAGTGTAAGTCTGAGTCGATGCAGTGGATTGAAAAGGGTGAAAGGCCGCCGAAGAAATTTAAAGTGCAAAAGTCGGCCTCTAAGTTAATGGCTACGGTATTTTGGGACTGTGATGGCATTCTTTTAATCGATTATTTAGAAAAAGGCTCTACGATAAACGGAACTTATTATGCAAATCTAATAAGACAGGTGCGACAAGCCATAGTTGAGAAAAGGCGGGGTAAACTAAGGAAAGGCATTTTGTTTTTGCAAGACAACGCACCCGTTCACACCGCTAATGTTGCGAGGCATGCTCTGAAGGAAGTTGGTTTTGAGGAAATTGACCACCCACCCTACAGCCCAGATCTAGCCCCAAGCGATTATTTTCTATTCAATAATTTGAAGAAAGAGTTGAGGGGAAAGCGATTTAGAAGTGACGAAGAGATGAAGGCGGCTGTACAGGAGCATTTTGAAGGGCAAAATAAAGATTATTTTTTTAATGGCCTAAAAGCACTGTATAAAAAATGTAATAAATGCATTGATTTAGGAGGAGACTATATTGAAAAATAAACACGAGTTCATTTTTGTAAATTGTTTTTTTCTATCTTAGGCTTAGAACTTTTCAGACGCCCCTCGTACACTGATATTTTGCAAGCCACGACTATAAGGTACGGTACAGTGAACAGCGAATCATACTTACAACTTTTTTAGCGTCCAGCCTGGAAGTGGCGAGACATTTTTGCGGCTGCTTAATGTGATGTAACAAAATATTTATTATTGTATTTAGATATATATTTGTTGAAATATCTATTTTATTTTAGCAATAGTCGGAGGTAAAACCTAAAAACCACCCACAAATGTCAAAACAATTGACAACTTGTAATTTTTTTTTTTTATAAATTATTTTTTTTTTTTTTTTTTTTCTTCTGGCTTTCTCTAGGATTAGCCAAAGTCACGTTGAAGAGTTAAAAGTTAGGGAAACAGGATTAAGGAATTTGGTATAAAATGAATCGGAAATTTGGAAAGACAAAGGATCGGGTTTAATGGAAATACATACTTAGATGTGATAAACCTCTTTACTATTTAAATTTTCTATACGTATACGTCAAGTTCCAAATGTCATTATACGTTAAGTCAACATTTGCTTATTAAATTGTAATAAAAGCCAAAACCTAGACTATAGGTTTTAATAAGCAAATGTTGACTTAACGTATAATGACATTTTTGACATCCCTGCAATTGACGATTTTGAAGACGCAGAGCACGAATCCAACAACAAATACATATTAACTGTAATCGATGAGTTCTCCCGCTTCCCTTTCGCTTTTCCATGCTCTGACATAAGCGCAAAGACTGTCATCAAGCATTTGGACAGCATTTTCAACATGTTTGGCATGCCAGCCTACGTACACTCAGACCGGGGGACATCATTTTTATCGGCAGAAATAAAAGATTTTCTCAATTCCAGACAAATAGCTACGAGTCGTACTACTCCATATAACCCTCAAGGCAATGGGCAAGTCGAAAGGCTGAATTCTACGCTCTGGAAAGCTATTCAGCTAGCATTAAAAGGCAAAAACCTGCCGATAGACAGTTGGGAGAATGTCCTACCACAGGCATTACACTCAATACGTTCGCTCTTGTGCACTAGTACTAACTGTACACCACATGAAAGAATGTTCCGCCATTCTCGAAGATCTGCGAACGGGGATTCAATCCCTACTTGGTTAACTGGCTCTAACAAGGTTCTAATGCGAAGATTTAATAGAAATACCAAATATCAACCACTAGTCGAAGAGGTGGAGGTACTGGAGACAAACCCCTCCTATTCATATGTTCGAACGATGGATGGTCGGGAAACAACTGTGTCGAACCGTCATCTAGCGCCTTTGGGATGCAACGGAGAAGAAATCCCTGCAATTGACGATTTTGAAGACGCAGAGCACGAGCTATCTCCGACGCCGCCACAATCACCATCACCTATGGCAACACCGCTTTCGTCACCCACAACACATTCGCCACCAGTCTCGCCACCGGCTACTCCCATGCCGACTCCATCGGAGGAACTGCAAGAAGTGCCGCAGCGAGAAAGATCAGACACTAGCGAACCTGTGGCCGCAGAACCACCGCGCAGGTCAGGGCGAATTAGAAATCCGCCAAAGCGTTTACTTGACTACATCTGGCCGGGGTGAATGTGATAAACCTCTTTACTATTTAAATTTTCTATACGTATACGTCAAGTTCCAAATGTCATTATACGTTAAGTCAACATTTGCTTATTAAAACCTATAGTCTAGGTTTTGGCTTTTATTACATTAGAAATATTTAATTATAGTTTAATATCATTTTTTTCTAGGAAAACTGCTAAAATTTTATATATATCATAAGAATTAGTATGGAGTAAACAAATTATTGATGTTGGAAAAGGAATGCTTAAAGCCTCAAGATTGGAAAAGAAATCAGACCGGTCATACAGTGCACAGCTAAAGATTACATGGTTCAGATCCCCATACTCTCCACAGGAGCAATGTGGATCCGACACAATATTCATTCTGTGTAATTGAGCCGGGGTACAAACATGCCCCAGGCGCATCCTACACAGAATAGACGTAACGGCCTTCGATAATGTCAATTTGCTAAACCACGGCTTGAAGGGAATGGATACCTGAATTCTTCTATAAAATTTACCTTTTGGTGACCCACTATTCCAAATCCGATTCCACTCTTCGTACAAGAAAACTTTCGATAAATTAACCAAGTCACTACAATAATTAGAATATGGAAACATATCCCCTACGCGTATAGCCTCATTTGCCAGTAGGTCAGCTCTCTCATTCCCAGGTATACCAACATGACTCGGTACCCAGGCCAACACGATTGTACAACCCTTCTGTGAACATTCATATAAAAGATTGCGAATCCCAAAAACAATCGGGGACTGTTTATGGGATTTAAACGGAAACCTCATAATAGCTTCTAAAGAGCTTCGGGAGTCAGAGAAAATTATTGTCTTGGGCAATTTAACCATGAGAACATATTCAGTTGCTTTAAATAGGCCATAACATTCACCAGTATAGACAGAAGTTTCAGGTGGAAATTTAATTTGCTGTATACATTTATACTGTGGGTGGTAGACCCCAACGCCAACACAACTCCTATCCACATGTTTCGAGGCATCCGAATATATGCAGTGCCAGTCAGACCAGTCATTATTAATAATATTAGTAAATTCAAGTTTTGGGTTTATGTCGTTCTTGGATATTCCTAAGTCGAATTTAATTTGCGGAACTGTAGTAAGACTGTTATAGTTGTATTGGTATAGAGGTAAAACATCATTGCGACAGGTGGGTGCTTCCAATTTTTCATATTTTCTATAACTTTTTACTAAACAGGGAGCATCTTTGTGAGCCCAGTAGCTAGAAGTATCAATCTGATCAGCAAGTTGTCTCAATTTAGGAAATAGTGGATGGGAACTTAGTTGGAATGAACGAAAGAAGAATTTGTCACAAAGGTATTGTCTTCTCAAGTTCAAAGGTGGATCACAACATTCTACTTGTAAACAATTTATTGGACTCGATTTCATTGCTCCTGTAACTAATCTTAAAGCCTTAGACTGAACGGAATCTAACTTTTTAGCTGCGCTTATATTACTTGGATGTAACAAGAATGTGCCATAATCTAATACACTCCTAATCAAAGCATTGTAAAGCAGTCTCATTGAAATCGGATGGGCACCCCACCAGACGCCTGTAAGGCACCTTAAAATATTTAAATTTCGTTCACACCTTAATGAAACATATTCAAAGTGAGGTACTCCAGAAAGCTTAGAATCTAATATTACGCCCAAAAATTTTCCTTGTTCTTTATGTGGTAAAGCAAGACCGTTGTAATTAATATGAATTGGTGGAATAGTTCGCTTTCGGGAAAACACTACAGCAGAACTTTTAGACGGGGATAAATCTAGACCATTGTTATCCAACCAGTCTTTTAAGGCATCCAATGAAAATGATAAAGACTCGCTAATGGAATCTAAAGATCGACCAGAGACATACAATAGTAGATCATCCGCATATTGAAGAACATTTGCGTATCTTTTAATAGAAAATTCCAAATCGTACGTGTAAATGTTATAAAGTATAGGACTTAGAACAGAACCTTGTGGCAAACCTTTCCATACTGTTCTATTAATAAATTCATCTCCACACTGATCTAATGAATATTTGACATATCTTTCATACAACATATTTACAATAAAATTAATTAATAGATTAGGGACATTCAGCTTTATCAATTTATTTTTTAGAATCGATATATTGACATTGTCATAAGCAGCATTTATATCTAGGAACGCAGCAACCAAAGAGTCATTCCTGGAGAAACACAATCTTATGTCTGTGGTAAAAATACTCAAGCTGTCAACAGTGCATTTACCTTTCCTAAAACCAAATTGACTAACTGATAATAACTTATTATGCTCTAAAAACCATTCTAATCGAATTTTTACTAGGTGCTCGGCAGTTTTAGCTAATACGGAGGACAACGCTATGGGTCTATATGAGGTCGAGTCTGAACTCGGTTTATTAGGCTTCTGTATCAAAATTAACGTTTGAGTCCTCCACGGTTGCGGATTGCGGAATACAACCAGAAATCATAACATTGTTAATCAAAGAAAGGTAATAAACCAGGCTATTGTCATTAAGGTTTGATAAAAAAGAATATGGAATTCCGTCCTCACCAGGGCGGAATCTTTAGTCGATGACAGTACACCTTTTAGTTCAGAAAGTGTAAATGGAGAATTTAAATCACCATTATCAATGCAGTTGCTATTAGACAAGGACAGTAAAGCCACGGGACGCTCAGGTACATATGGAGGAGCCAAACGATCCATGACTTGCTCTGCTAGATCTGGAGATATTTTGTTTAGGGTTGACTCTTTAAATGCCGATCGAAACTTTCTAATATTTTGCCAGACAACAGAAGGAGAAACGTTAGGACTTAGCGACCTACAAAATCTGCGCCATCCCTCGAACTTCTTTGTCCTAAGTAACTCTTTAGTAGAATTAGCAATTTCTAAGTAATTGTCAAAATGTTCATTAGTCATGTCTTGACAATAGCACCGTTCTGCCTCCTTTCTTTGATTGACTGCTATGGTGCATTCTGAATCCCACCATGGTGGGGATGGAATGAGACTTGGGCCACTACTTTTTAATGGAAATGTTTCATTTGCAGATTCTATCAATGCAGTGGCTAGTAATTGAGAGCAGACTAAAATATTTGAATTGTTTAACTCAGGTAAATTTTCTACTTTTTGTTGGACGACTTCCCTATATGTACTCCAATTAGCAGCATCATTTAACTTGTGTCTAATACGTGGTTGCCTTATTTGCTTTGTAGGTTTGGTGAATGGAAAAGTAATAATAAGGGGAAAGTGATCACTACCATAAGTGGATTCTGCAGGTGACCAAGACAGAGATGAAGCAAGATCAGCTGTGCAAATGGATAAATCAGGCGCACTTGGAGTGCGTGCTAGCCGTGTTGGAGACCCATTATTTAAGATACATAAATCATGTGAACTAATCAACTCCAACAACTGTTCCCCATAATATGTAGATGAAGAACAGCCCCACAACTGATGATGGGAATTAAAATCCCCTAAACATATAAAAGGTTTTGGCAACATACTAAAAATTTTGTTTATTTCATTAAAAATCTCAATGCTAGGACGAGAATAATACAAAGATATAAAACAAATACTATTTACAATTACTGCTAAAATAGACAAGCTATCACTATGTACAGGGAGTGAGACAGATGTAAAGGGCATTGAGTTTTTGATGAGTATGGCCACTCCACCATACCCATCAGGTCTGTCTTCACGAAGACAAACATACCCGGGCATTTTGAACAATGACTCCTTCTTCAGCCAAGTCTCCTGGAGACAGATGAGGAAAGGGTCATGTTTATTGATAACATGAATTAAATCTGGTTTTCTAGTGGTGAGACTGAGACAATTCCACTGTACCAGTCTGGCTCTCTGGTCCATAATTAGTTGGGATTCTATATAAAGCATCAATTACTACTGCAACGTTGGACGGTGATATTTGGTTTGATTGGGATAATAACTGTATAAGAATTTCAATAATATCAGAGGCACTCTTATTGTTGTGGTCATTATTGACATTATTATTATTATTAAAGATAGGTTTACCTTTCGGTAATACAGGTTCTCTGATGATTTCCGAATGAGCAACACGGTCATATCCTTTATATGTTTTGGTGTTCGTTTTTGGCTTTAAAAATATGGTTTTTTTATATGAGTGGGTCAAATTATTGGAGGTAGAGGGTGGATTAACATTGGGAGGTCCATGTTGCATGTATGATGGAGAGGATGATTTTGGCACTGCAAGTAAGGCTTCAGCATATGAGATCTTAGAAACAGGTGGATGTATTTTGGTTGCCTCCATGTAGGAAATGCAACTCTTGCTCATGGTTTCCTTTATCGCCTTTTGTCTATCAAATTCTAAGCATTTTTTACTTGTGGCCTGATGTGATCCCTTACACAAGCAGCACCAATAATCATCCTCTTCAATGTTACAATTGTCACCAGAGTGGCCCTGGCCGCACCTATAACACCTTGGTGTTGATCTGCATTGATTTTTAACATGGCCAAACCGACAGCAATTATAACATTGTACAGTAGGATAAATGTATAGTTCAACTGGTAGGGCAGTGTAGCACATGTAAATTCTGGTGGGTAGTATTTGTCCATCAAATGTGACTATTACAGTTCCTGTATTAATAAATTGGGTGGAATTGTTTACTGTGACTTTTCTTTTTATCCGCCTAATTTTTAATACAGGTCCACAACCAACAGGTACACTTATGCATGTCAATACCTCTTCCTCAGACCAATCATTTGGAACGCCTTTTACGACGCCCATGCGTGTGACATTAAAGGTGGGAATAAAGGCCTTGTACCTTTCCTGTTCAAGACGTTGATGTGCTAAGAAATTATTGGCATCAGTGTATGTAGTGAATGCCATGCTAATTCGGTTTCGACCCACTCGTTTTAATGTACCATTCTCTATACCCTTAATATTATTAAGCCGCAAAAACCTACCAAAGGTAATGGGGTGAAGGGTTGTACCATCAGAACTAGCTTCTTTTGTTACATGGACAACATATGGAGAAATATCAGATTGTTGATATTGAACCCGACCCACGGGCACATGCAGGGGAGTGGAATTCGTAACTGCTGGACTCAGCGAAGACGAATTGGAAACAGTGTGTTCTTGACCTTTATTTTGAACAGGCATTTTAGACATTTTTGGTGTGGTGTGCTCTATGGACTCATTTTGCGTTTGAATATGGGGACTCAAATACGTATCTTTATTTTTAGAAATACATTTACAGCCGTTATGATCTTCTTTTCCCTCTTGTCCTACTTTCCTTTTTCTTTTATGACAAGTTGCACAAATACGTGGGAACAATTTCCTTTTCAACTTGTTATCCGCAGAAACCACGGACGTGTCTGTATCCATAGATGACTCTACTGCCGCAACCAATATATCCATCTTAGACGGAACATCTTCTGATCCTGGAGGGAAAGGAACCGTCCCTCCAGGATCGGGGGGCTGATCCCCCATGCAAAGAGTTTAAATTTTGGAAAATATATAAAACTTACCTATTTAAACAGCAAACTACAATATTTACAACACTATTACTACAAATATGTACAATAAATACCAAAACCAATCCTCTGTACGTTAAATAAACTAATATTTTAGATAAAGTTAAGAAACCGCGTCCGCCATGTACGAAGTTTCCCGCCCTTTTTTCTTTTATAAATTATGTCAATTTACGATATTTTCGGTGCTGCCAGGGTTAAAAAATAAACAGCGTCTTTAAGTATGACTCGAACAACTTTTACTTCATTTGGCAACACCAGTTACGTAATGTTGCCAATGCATACATTTTGCAGCTTTTTCTGGATTTGTTAGGCATCAATACTAAGATAAAAATCACATTTAACCAAAATAAAAAGAGAAAAAGAGCTGTTCCTTGATTCCTTCTCTCGTCTTAGACTAATCGCATTACTTACGTACTTCTTAAAGCACGCAAGATTACATGAGACGTGATTAATGGAAGGAAATATTCGACTACAGTGATTAGGACGGTCGGATATAAGTGGAGTATAATCTGGCAACATTCATTGAAGGCTTGCATTGTTTTGTTTATCGAAGATGTCATGTTTTTGAAAAACCGTTTACTTTACTTTACGACTTCATGAGTAAATTGCGATGGTTTCGTTGTCTGGTAAATTCGGTTCGAAACTACGTTTCCGAAAGTATTTATTGGAATAATGGAACAAGATGCTGCTAGCGGCAATAACGCACGGTTACTAAAATCATTAGACGATTCGGACGAAAGACCACGGTCTGCTGTGAACTCAGTGATTCTCGATTACTATAAAAAGTTTGGACGAAAAAGAGATTTGGAGCAGTATTTTTCTCTTTCAACGGCGCAGAGCGATATAAGGGACCCGAGGAGCTTGTTCTGGCGAAGAATGAAAGAACAAAGCGATACGTCCGACTCGGGTGAAAAGAAGAGTGAATCTTCGAACGAGATTTGTAGAATTTCTATTAGATGTTCTATTCCGGAGACATCTGAAGCAGAGGTATGGTTATATTCTATTAGGTCTTGTTTCCTTTTAATCATTTACTAGTTTTGATCCATTTATTCTGTGGTGTGTAGATAATTCATACAACAAATTATACTCGACAATACTCCACATGCAAGGTTCCGAGCCACGGGTGGTTTATATCTTTGATATGCTCACCAATTTAAATCACATGCTCTTTGTGTTATAGTTGCTTTTCCTATCTTAACAAGCACTTTACCAACTTACCTGCTAAATTCATATTAAACTGTTCTGCATGTGACTTGGTTCTTGTATATGTCGGCGGCAGATCGTTAAATACGCCAGATCACGAAATTCCTAGGCATATCGTGAAACTGCGCCATTTCATGATATGCCTAAAAGTCGGCTAGGCTTATCACGATGTGCCTGATAAACAATACGGCAGATCGATTAGAGCAACACATTCGTTGATATTCCTAGCTCTATACCGGGCACATCGTAAAATAGTTTCTTTCTTGGCCACTGGTGGCACTGCACATGCGATGGCGGCCGTTTTTGTTGGGGGCTAATAATCAGGGCGGACAAAAATGGTTTGTCATAAGCGAACTCTGTCTTAGGTCGGTTAGGTTAGGGTTCACTTGTGTCCCTCAGACCAGAAATAGACACCCCGCGCAGCGGGGTGGCATCGACTCGCTGGAGATTATCAGTCCGCACTTCTTATTTTTTTTAATTTACCTAATTCAATTTTGGACACCCTACTTACGTATAACGGTGAGTATTTAACGATATGCCGGCGTTTCATGATATGTCTAGGAATTTCATGATCAGCCTAAACGTCACTGGCTTGGCCAAATCATGAAATGCCGGCGTTTCATGATATGCCTAGGAATTTCATGATCTGCCTAAACGTCATTAGACAAATCGTTAAATGTTAAGTTTTGAACGATATGGCGGATGTCCTTTAGCCAAATCATGAAATGGCGGCATTTCACGATATGCCTAGGAATTTCGTGATCTGGCGGATTTTACGGTCGGCCGCCGACATATGTCATATGTAATTCTAAAAGTTTTCATCAAAACTATTTTACTTTCTGAAAGAAGGATGGAGTAATACAAGAATAGGGGAGTTGAGCATCTTGCTCTAGTGTGTTGCTGCATCTCTTACATTAGTTTATAACTACCATGATCATACACCCATGTTTGTAAACATGTTACAAAGGTTTAAAAACAGGTCTGGCACATTTTTACAAGCTTTTATTTAACTTGCCCTGCTAGTATGGGACAAATCTTGCGAGTTAAATTTGCCCCACTTCCCGGTGACCGATTGAGTATAGTATTTGTGTACTATAATAAGGCATTTGACTGCTTGGAACATAACGATATTTGGAAAGCTCTTGAAAATCAAGGAGTCCAACAAAAATACATAAGAATAATAAAAAATATCTACTGTAACAGCACAGCTCAAGTGAAACTGGAAACAGCAGGAGACAGCTTCCCAATCCAAAGAGGAGTGAGGCAAGGGGACCCACTTTCGCCTAAGCTGTTCTCAGCAGTGCTAGAAGAGGTTGTCAGAAACCTGAATTGGGACGACTACAGTCTAAAATTCAACGGAGCGACACTTACCCACCTCAGATTTGCAGACGACTTGGTACTACTTGGAAATAATCCGAAATCCCTACAAAACATGCAAGAAGACCTCACAGTAGCAAGCGAGGAAGTTGGACTATCCATAAACATCTCCAAAACCAAGGCCATGACGAATCGAATCAAAACTGGTCTATCTGTTAATGGTGAAAATATAGAATATGTACATACATATACTTAGGACAGCTCATCTCATTCAATGAGCAAATGGCACAAGAAATAGACAGAAGGATCACTAACGCATGGAAAGGTTTCTGGGCACTCAAAGAAGTAATGAAAAGCAAGCAATACACTATGAAAGTAAAAAGAAGACTTTTCAACACATGCATTCTACCAATAATGACCTATGGATGCCAAACATGGGCAATGACTCAAAAGATGCACCATAAATTAAGAACCTGTCAGAGGAGTATGGAGCGCAGCATCCTGGGATACAGGAAGATAGACAAGAAGAGAGCCACAGAGATGAGGAAAGTCACAGGGTTGGAGGATGTAACAAAGAAAATCAAGCAATTAAAATGGAGATGGGCAGGCCACATATTAAGAGAAAAAACAGACAAGTGGACCAAGGTTGTGACAGAGTGGACCCCCAGTGGAAAATCAAACTGTAGATGGTCAGATGACATCAAAAAAATTGCTGGGCCATTATGGACAAGATTGGCCAAAGTCAGACAAAAATGGAAAATGTTAGAGGAGGCCTATGTGTCTGCTCGACATGCTGATACAGAAACAATTGAAGAATGAAAAATATATATATATATAATATCAGCATAAAGGCTAATAAATAAAAATATTGCATTTCAGAAAAGAGATACACCATCTAATGACTCGGAGTCTCCACCCATCATCACAGATATAGTGCCAGCACAATCACCGTCTGGTGATGAATCAATGGATGATAATCATTCCCAAAAGTGTAAGTAGTGAAGCCTCCCAAAATATAACATTTTATTTTAGTACAATAATGGGATTTGGATTTCCATGCTCACTTACTACTTAATTTATAGTATCAGATTGACTTTTAGTTTCTAAGCATTATGTAGATTGGATGACAATGCAATGATGAAGTTTTGATAATTGTATACCGAGGTGAAGCTGCAGGTTAAAATATAGCTTATGTATAACCTTTAGGCCCATTGTACATACTGGTAAACATTTTTTTTTAAATGATGTGCAGTTCTGGATATTACCCCCTACATACAAACTTACGAAGCTACAACCTACCCCAAAATCTTTTCTCATTACAATATTACTATAGATCCTTGTATACAAGATGGACTTTTTACAAGAAACTTTTTATTCAAAGAATATGAAGTAGATGAATTTTTAGTAATTTTGTACTTTTTTGTTAACCTATTTGGATTTTGTGCTGGGCAAAAGCCTCCTCTCTTCCTGGACTCAATGTATTTTAAAGAATTGTTTCCTTCTTTTTTTCACCATATACTATATTCAAACTTATACTGTCAATTTCAGCTGCAGATGCAACTTTAGACACATCCATAAACAAGCCATTGTCACCAACAAGTAGTATAACATCCCAACGGAAACTGGAGTGGGATTCATTGGCAGATGTTGGCTATGGCAATGAAAGTGATAGGAAAACTTCGGCGTCTAGCCTGAGTACACTGGAGAGAGAAGTTCTAGCTCAAAAACAGCAGTACACCATTGACTATAAACAAAATAGTGATTTGGGAGTGCCTACTGCTCATTCCACCCCTGTAGACCCAAATGACAGCAAACCTAAAAGCAAAAAAGGACATGGTAAAAAAACAATATCAATTTCAAGGAAAGATGTTGATTTCGTTGAAGTCAATGTACCTCATAATATGGAAAATGTTCAACCAATCAATGTGAACCTGACAAAACAGTTTTCTGTTAACTTACAAAAAGATGGTGGCATGACTATTGACAATTTCAAGAAGGATATTACTGTGTCGCCAGAAAAAAAGGTTGCTGAAGTTGACCTCAGTACAGGAGTAAAATTTGATAAAGAAGTACAAACATCATTATTGAGATCAAAAGAAAAAGACCAAACTCCTGTGGATAATAATGAAAAAGCATCAACATCTGCACAGAAAAACCCAATTTTGATAGGTTTAAATACACTGAAGCGAAAGCAAACGCGGAAAAAGATTAGGAAATCAAAAATAAAACTCAAGAGTAAAAGGAACAACATGATTAGGAAAGAAATCATAGCCGATAAAGATAAAAGTGCTGAGCAAGTATCAGAAGCTGAAAGTTTTGAATACATGCCAGGACATATGTATAATCAGAATAAATTAAAATCACAAGATCAGAATAGATCTAACAACAACAATAATATTGTGGGCAATAAATCAAGCCTTGAATCAAGTGCAGCACATACTACAGATTCCAGTAAACAATCAAAATACTCTTTCAATAAAGACCTTGATAAGACATTAAATGTTCTCAAATCCACATTAAAAGAAAAATATGATTCCAACTTGAAAAAAAAACTTATTAAAGAAATAATTCAGAGACTTATAAATGCCAACTATGGGGAGGGTGAAACTACTCCTGATTTTCTATCTGTTTTGAGTTTGACTAGTAAGAAAACTCCAACAACTAGTACATCAGAAGCAGATACTACTCGAGAAAAATTAGTACATTCGAAACCCAAAAAATCTATACTTAGGGTTAATAAATTTGACCCTATGAATATAGCTTCAACCTCTCAAAGTGCACCTAATTTACCATCAGCAGTAAATAGCAACAAACCTGTTATGTCCCATTTATCCAAAATAACATCCTCATCTACTACAGAAACGGATATGTCTAACAATTCAGCAAAAGATTCAGCAACATCTTCTGACACATTCGCTAAAACATCATCAGAAGAGCTCTATAAGAAGTATATTGACGCTCTTAAAAAAGAAGAAGCATACAAACAGCATTTGAAAGACAAAGAATTGTTCTTAAAACAGAAACTTGTTAGATCAAGTAATGTAAAGAAAGTGCCTTTGCTACTTGATCTAAATAGGAATACCAAATTAAAGGAGTTAATGAAAGACTTAACTAGAAACAACTATGATGATGGTTCAGGAGATGCAAGTAAATTAGAAGGAGGATCCAGCTCCAATTTGGACATCATAGGACAAAGAGTCCCCAGGAAACACAGAAGTCACTCCGTATTTACTTTAGCCTCTGGAAGTTCTGAAGTACCAAATCAAAGGTGTAATGCGAAAAATATATTACAGAAGAAAAAGGTGAATTCACCAAGAGCAGGACCTAGTAACTGGGATAGAAATTTGGCTGGTTCTTGTAACAAGCCTACTGTAACAGACAGTTCAGTGCAAGTTAATATTAATACTCAAGATAAACCATGGTCGTGTAGTCCACCTAATCTTCCTGAAAAAGCAAAGTATGTTTGCTTATGCTCTGAAAAAATACAGAGCTGCCCTTTTAGTCTTGATGAAATGAAGGCATGTAAATGCGCTAACCAAAAGCCAATAACCGCGTCTAACACATATTCTGTTGTTAACCAACCTGCGTGTGGCATGCATCTGGCTGGTTCACAGCCTAGAATTGATAAACCCATAATTGAATGCACAAGATGTCTACAAACTAAAATTAGCATTCATCCCAAAATTTCCGACCCTTCGGTATCAGATGTAAACATAATTCATAGTGCAGAATGTGTAAAACTAATAGAAGAGTTATATAATAAAGTTTCCCGAACTAGTTCGGAATGTCAATGTTCCAACGAAAAAGATTACTGCAATTCATACACCTGCAAATCGTCGAAAGACAATATGCGTCGCAACGAAGATAATCTTATTGAGGATGAGCACGATTTGGCGCCATTGACAGATGAATCACCAATAGAACAAAATGTCATACAAAGTTGCGTTGGTTGCCACAAAACATTCACAAATCAGCCAGAAAGCATTTCAGATAACATAGTCATTCCTATACATGGAACTAATATGATGCTAAAGTTGAGTATTGGTGGAAAGTCAATTAAAGTCAATGACAAACAAATACCAAAAGAAAGGACGGGTCACATAAATACGTTGGATAGAGAAACTGAAACAGATAAAATAAAAACCATTCTAAAAGGTTCTTCTATTTTAGATGACTTCTCTAAATCTGCACAGGCAAGAAGTTCATCCAGTAATGTAAATATGGCTGCCTTAGACTCTCGCAGTCGTGAAACAAACCAAGAAAAACATTTCTCGCCACGTAAACCTGTACGTTGCGACCATAATAAAGAAAAAGTAGAAAAAATTAATGCCAATAGAGATAATGATGCCTCTGTACCTGATACTATGCACTCGGTAGGTCGTAATACATACCCAAAAAAAGTTCAATTAAGTGAGAAAAAACCTCTTTTTCGCTCTAACACTGATACGGGAAATCTTGGAGCAAGTATTCAGACAGATACCATTTATACCAAGGATAAAGAAACTTTACCTTGTTTCCGTGCAGAAATTTACCAAGCTTTGGTGCCTAAGAACCAACCAAAATCGAAGGGTGCCTGTGTACCACAATCACAAGCGAATAAAGAAACCCCCAGTGAACATAGCATTTCCGAAAGCTCAAAATCCAACACGGATGAAAAATTCCAAAGCTTGCATAGTATTAAAAATAAAAAGTCAGCTGAGTGGCACAATTCAAAGGAGAAAAAGGTCTATGAAGATATTACAGACGAAGGGCAGCCTAACGATCTTATTTTAGATGTAATAAAGGATATAACTAGACGATATTCCAAAAGGGATACAGACAAACGTAGTAAAAAGAAATGTTTCAAAGAAATTATGACCGCTCTAAGTTATCTTTTGGATACAGATGATAGTGGAGATGGAGACCAAGAGCTTTCAAAAAAATCACAAAACTTTAAGAAAGTTCAGTATACAAGAGAACAAAGTTCCGAGTCTGAACTCATTTCTGATCATCTAAATGAAACTGAGAGAAACAAGGCTGCTTCAAGTCATAGAAATAGTAAGAACCGAACTACATCTGCAAATATACCCCATGAAAACATCAAAGAAACTTCTGAGAGAAATACGAAAATGGAGTTTTCCAAGAAAGTAGAGTCGAGTGGTCTCGAAACTGTAAAATCTAATATGGGAAGTGGCAGCAGTGGTATTAAGTCTCCGCGGTCAGAAAACCACGAAACAAGGTCAAATGAAAAGACTTGTGTATGTGGCTGTGGTTTCCCTGATTGCAAAGAATGCATGACATCCCTTTCTTCAGAGGCCGGTAAAACTGACAAAGAATCATGCGGTATAGAAGAACTATCTAAACAAACATCTATCAAGAATAAAATGCATGACAAAGAATCTTTGAAACCTGGCACTAGTTACAATCCACCAAATAAAATTGATACTTGTGATATGGGTTGTGGATGCGACGGTTCTTCAGAATGCAAGGATTGTGAAGAACAAGATTATGCTGAATATGGAACTGGTACAAGTGGCAAAGAATCTGCCAGATCGAATAAACAGGAATCTAGATGTCAATCGCCCAAGGCAACAAAACCTACCTGCGAGAAAGGTTGTGGTTGTGACGGTTCCTCAGAATGCAAGGATTGTGATGTGGAGTCTCTCCAATACAAAATCGGCAGATATGGCAAAGAAACTACAAAATTTAAAAAAGTAGGGTATAATTCACCCAAGACAACTAACGAAAAAAATATGTGTGACAAAGGTTCTGGATATGATGGTCCATCGGAGTACAATGAATGTGGTGTACCTCAATGTCCAAAACCCGGAACAGGAAAATTCATCAAAGATTCCGTAAGGCCTAAAACACAAGAGAGATGCGCTTCACCCAAAAAACCCAAAACATGTGACAAAGGTTGTGGATGTGATGGTTCGTCAGAGTGCAGTGAAAGTGTTGAACCCCATTCTCCAAAATCCGGAACAGGAAAATGTGGCAAAGATTCCATAAGGCCTAAAAAACAAGAGAGATGTAATTCACCTAAAAAAACCAAAAACATGTGACAAAGGTTGTGGATGTGATGGTTCATCAGAGTGCAATGAATGTGGTGAGCCTCATCCTCCAAGAACCGGAACAGGAAAATGTGGCAAAGATTCCATGAAGTCTAAAAAACAAAAACACGTGTTTTCACCTAAGAAGGCAAAAACGACTTGCGATAAAGGCTGTGGATGTGATAGTTCATCAGAGTGCAATGAATGTAGCCACCATTCTTCAAAATATGGATCTGGAAAGTGCGGCAAGGATTCTATGAGGTCTAAAAAACAAGACAGGAGCAATTCACCTAAGAGACCCCAAACCTGTGACAGGGGGTATGGTTGTGATGGTTCATCAGAGTACAGTGAATGTGTTGAACCGCACTCTCCAAAATATGGAACTGGTAGATGCGGCAAAGAATCTATGAGACCTAAAAATCAAGAAAGGTGCAATTCACCTACAATAATGAAAACAACCTGCGATAAATCTTGTGGTTGCTATGGTGTTGCAGAATGCAGAGATTGCAATCATAAAACTGGTAGATGTAGCAAAGAAATGAGATACAAAAGACAAGATGCTAAGAAATTCGTCAATAAGTGTGTTCAATCTACTGTAAAACGAGTTAAATCTTTATACTCTCACTGCGACGAATCTTCAGATATGCCCGTTTCTACCGATCCACCTTGTTGCTCTACTGACTCTCCTACGTCTAAACTTGTACATAAAATAAAGAAGGAATGCGAAAAATATCAAAAGCGCAAATTTTGCAAAAAGTGTGAGGCATCCAGCAGCACAACGGTAAGTTGCGATCATTGTAGGCGCGCAGATAAATACAAATGTCATCATAAATGCAGATGTCATAGGAGTAGATCGACGGAAAAAATTAAAAAGAAATGCGTCGCATACAATTTGATTGTTCAAACGTCAGATAGCTTGATAAGTGAAGAAGCAGTTATTGATCAATGTCGGAAATTACAGAATGTTGTTATAAGAGTTCCCAAATGCAGACAAGCGAACATACCTTTTAAAGAAGCGTGTGCCAAAATAGAGCAGAAGCTGCCCTACTGCGATACGCGCTTTGAGCCTAAAGGTCGGTCTCAAAGTTGGCCCAATGATTGTGCAGTCTCTAGTACAGATGACGTTAAAATAGCAAATGCGTGTACAGTCAGGGAGTACTTGGAAAGAAATCGGCCTGACTTCGTCGACAGATGCGCTACTCGCCAAAATTGCATCAGGATGATAAGCCAGTCCAGGTATGTTAATGAGTACTATATATTCAATTTGAATCTGTTTAAGAACTTACCAATATTTCTTACTCCAGAAGTGAAGCCCCCCCGCCTGTTCCCAATCGTATGAATATGGTTATAGTTCACACCCCAAATTGCACGGGTTGTACAGGACAAGCGGACATGTATTGTGAAGGTATTTGAGTCGTTGAGATTTTTCCGTTAGTTTTAAAAATAACATACCGTTGATCATTTTAGTTTGAGTAGCAGTCATTTCATCAATAAGTGCATGTCTATAGATGCCCCCTTGGGGGTATCAAATTAAATAGACTACTGCTGACGGAGTGGAAACAAATGTTGTATATTATGCCGTGTTTGCATTGAGTCATTAATGTCATCAGGCTGTACGCAGCCGTGGGTCAATGATCAAGCCGAATATTTGACATACAACTTTAGAAGACAAGTAGGTAGTTAACCAATTTTCAAAAAAGTAAGCAGATATTATTTCTAGCATTATAATCCGAGTAACAAATATTGGTAAGTTCTCGCCATTCCTTTTTAATGTCCCCTTACTTTTCTAGAAGATAAGGACAAAGACGTTCACTTACTTATTGACTAAAATGTAATCGAATCTATAAAAAAAACAGTAGTTCCCTTCCAACCGCTCATTACACATTACACTACGATTATGTCCAAGTTGTTCTCCGGTGTTATATTAATCTTCATCTGCATTTTCAGAGCAAGGGAACGGTCAGAACTGCGAGAACAATTGGTGGGACTGGGGTCCTTGCCGTCATTGAGTAATGAAGAATTAGAATATCTGGCAAAGCAACTTGGTTATGGCTATAGACGGAATCGACGTAAGTTAATATCACAGCGATCTAATCTTGCGAACCGGTTTAAACCCTTTCCATTGAACAGATTAACTTGAATTTTGTATGTGTTTCTGTAGATCTGATGATGTTGCAAAAAGGACTGTGAGCAAAAAGCTTACATTAAATGAGCTAATCAACTATTTATTTTTGTTGCCGACCCGTAGAAGCCAGAGGGCCTACCGCGAAAGGCATTCGAAGTTTACCTTCTCTGTCAGACTTGCGAGTGTGTAAGTGTGACAGAGAGGGAAAACATCGAATTCCGTTGGCGGTAGGCCCTCTGGAGTCACTATAAGAGAGTTACTTAGAAAAAATTAATAACTTTCTGTCAAAAATTTTATTTTTGGGTACAAGCTTTTATTACCGACTGTACTTTTCTGTATACCGTCATCAAATGCTCATTGAGACGATTCTAACGAGCCCAAACTCGATGGGGTTATGTGGTTTTATTACGGAGTTCCTATGGCCACCCTCTGTCTCCATCATCAGATTAGCTTGATGGTACCATAATATCGAATTGTCATCCAAACTATAGTTATAACCAAAATTTTAGCTCAATCGGTCACCGGGAAGTGGGTCAAATTTAACTTGCAAGATTTGTCCCATACTAACAGGGCAAGTTAATATAAAACTCCTGTCTCCATCATCAGATCAGCTCGATGGTACCATAATATTGAATTGTCATCCAGACTATACTTATACCCAAAATTTCAGCTCAATCGGTCACCGGGAAGTGTGTCAAATTTAAGTTGCAAGATTTATCCCATACTAACAGGGCAAGTTAATTAATATAAAGCTTGTAATAAAAATCTATTTCTATCATCCGAATGTTCATCAAAAAGCGGTTTAAATATTGAAAACCCGTAAAAGACGTGACCACGCCAACTAGCGACAGAAAAAGTTGATTCACCCGAATATATTTTTGGGTCAGAGTTATGCCAAATCTATAACCAATTTGGCAACACCATTCTTTAAATGTCATATTACTGTTGAAATTTGGTGTTTGAGGTGTCGCCATGTACTTATATGCTTAATGTAGACTTAATGTTAACTAGGGTTCGGCAATGCGAACTCTAGATTCCTACCCTGACGCCATAAATTATTTTATTCAGCACTGCAACAGAAAATTATGAGTGAACGGGAAATGAAGAAACATTCTGAGAATATATATAAATCACTACCCGAGGAAATACATAAGAAAGAAAATGCGAAAAAGGAGAGTATTAAGAAGACCAATCAGCTGTTGGCTAACATTTTTAAGAAGGTAAATATTAGTGTAGAAAATCTAAACGAAGATGGAAGCAATATAATTTGATATGCCTTCATTCATTGTGTCACTTTATTTCAGAATTTACAAAAGAAAGCATTGAGCGGTGACGTAAACATATCGAACTACAGCCAAGTCGTAAAGATTTGACACATTCAAAGTAAGTTTTTATATTTACATTATTCCACAAACAGAGTGAAATGTGGAAAGTGAAATATATTTGACGTTTTTATGGCGTGTATTTTATAATCTGCGTTGACTTAATTCTATTTTTGAAGTTTGAAAATTAAACTTATTTAACTATAATAATTGTTTGAATTACTATCTCGTATTTGTTTACGTGAAAACATCATGGAGAAACTGGTCTAATTTCCAACAAGGACTAGTTTTCCCTCTGAGTTGGAAGTTCATGTTCATACTGCAGTCCCTTTCGTAAAGCTATGGCACTCTTTGAGGGAGGCCTATGTCTAGCAGTGGACGTCTTTCGGTTGTCATGATGATGGTGATGATGATGATTGTTTAGGTTGAACTCTAACGACCTAGGTACTTTGACGTCGTTATCGTTCGATCGACGAGAATATCGTCGCGTTTTGACGCTCTCAATATCCCGCGCATTGTATGCACTTTATTACTTAAATTATTATCAATATAGCCACTGTAGCTCAGCGGTAAGGCGCGCGACTTTCAATCCGAAGGTCGTGAGTTCGAACCCGGAGTCGTACCACTGGGATTTCCATTAAAAAAATCCTATGTACGAAGTATCATTTGATATTTAAAAGTGGCTTTTCGGTGAAGGAAAGGCCGCCTCAACGCCCAGCACACCAGGAACGCCAACGAGTGAGGGCGCCGGGGAAGCCCCCTTCCCCAGGACGACCGCCGACGTGGTCCGCGAGATCTTCAGCCACCTCACACCCACTCACCCGAGCCGCTACCTCCACGCGGCCCCCACCACCGCGTCCGCCCTAAAGAAGGCCCCCGCGTCCACGCCCCAACCATGGACGTCCTGGGCGAGAGCGACGAGGCTAGCGACGACGACAAAAAGCGCCAGGAAGAGGCCGCTACAGCGCCGGCCCCAAACCCGACGCCACCAACCACACCAGGACCCAGCCGCCTCAGAAGAAGCTGCGACCAATCACGGTCGATAGTCTCCCGGATTGGCACGCGCACTTCCAGAAGATCCGAGAGCGACTGGGCCGCTACCCCAAGTCCCGACCATATGGAAGCGGAATCCGCTTCCTCCCCGAGGACCACGAGGAGTACAGGGTGGTGCAGGCCTACCTCGAGGCCCTCGGCGACAGCATATCGTGGTCGGCACTCCAGCCGAAGGATGAGATCCCCCTGAAGGTGTGCATCAGGGGGCCCCCCGCGAACACCGACCCGGCGCACATAACAGAAGACCTGGTGGCGAAGGGATTCGCTGCCATTTACACGCGCCACGTCGACGCGCGTGCAGGACGAGGACGACCCGGCTGCGTATTCTATACGCAGCTGACGAAGACTGACGGCCTCATTCCGGACATCTACGGCGTCCGGGAGATACTGGGGATGACGGGAGTGGCAGTGGAGGCGTGGCGCGGCAAAAAGGGGCCGGCGCAGTGCCACCGCTGTCAGGCATTCCGGCATTCCTCGCACGGCTGCCGCCGCCCAATCAGATGCGTCCGCTGCGCGGGGCCGCATTTTGCGGGCCAGTGCGTGCGGCCGCGCGACCAGGAGGGGACCTGCGCAAACTGCGGCGGCCCCCACACAGCCAACAGCCTAGCGGAACTGGAATTTGAAGATATAACAGTGTTTTTAGGTATCACCTTGGACTCAAAACTACAATGGCATGCGCAGATCGCCGCCCTAGCCGGAAAACTTAGTTCGGCAGCCTATGCAGTAAGACGCATAAGACAGTTAACAAACGTTGAGACGGCCAGGCTGGTGTACTACAGTTACTTCCACAGTGTTATGTCCTACGGAATCCTGTTGTGGGGGAAGGCGGCTGATATCCAGACCATATTCGTGCTACAGAAACGAGCTGTACGCTCCATATACGAACTAAAAGCTCGAGATTCTCTCAGGGACAAATTTAAGGAGGCAAACATTCTTACTGTAGCATGCCAATACATTCTTGAGAATATCATGTATGTGCGGAAAAACCTTCATGAGTTCAAACTCAACAGTGATATCCACGACTACAACACCAGAAGTAAAAACAAGATCGCAGTGAAGGCCAGTCGTCTCCGCAAGGTTAGCACGTCGTTCGTGGGGAACTGCATACGTTTTTACAATAAAATACCCACTGAAATTGTTAATTTACCGTACAGTAAATTTAAGTCTCATGTTAAGAGTAATTTGCTAAGCAAGGCGTATTATACTGTCAACGATTTCTTAAACGACAAAAATGCCTTTAAGCCAGTAGTAGTCTGATTCTATTAGGAATATACCTAAATAATCATTATAAGTACCTACCTGATATAACTGTACCGTTTTATGTAAGAAGAGAGCACGTAATGCTGTTTCTCGCCGAACAAGTCGCTTAATCTTTGCTATTATCAATGTCCGGTGGCTTGAATATGTCATGCTCGCTTAAAGGGCTTTGCTTACGGTGGCGTCGTTGATCGGGTCGCCACCTTCCCTAACATATGGTTGAGGGAGGCGATGGCTGAGATATGCGTCATACTCGTGATCGGGTGCTGTTTGTGGAGTCCGGACTGTTCATGCTTGCAAGGGCATAGTACCTAATTAACTACTTAAATACTAGTGTTATTATTATTATTATCGTATTGACGAGAGACATCATTCTGATCTTGACACGTTTTATTGTTATTGACCCTGTACATCTCTGACAATATAACATAAACACAATACAACATAAACATTAATGTTCCTTTTTTGTTTTGACGCTTAGAGACCGTATACATCTCTTAGAATAATTATTAATTGTATTTGGACGCTCAGAGACCTTATACATCTCTGGAATACTGAATAATATCATTAACTTCTGTTAATGCTGATACAGATCTTATATCGAATGTAATGGTCATATTTTGCAATTTTGTTTTGTTTACATTAACTTAGTGACATTTAGTTTGTAAACCTTTTATATATAATTTTAAATTATTATTGTGTAAGATTACTATTTTATTGTAAATTACCGTTTGACATGTAAAAGTGCCCTTGTGGCCTATTTGCAGAATAAATAATTGATTTGATTTGATTTGCCCAACCTACCAGCGGGAGGCACGCGCAAAGAGGATCGGCACAGCCCCCCTCTCCAACCGCCGTGGGCAAGTTGTGCCCCAGCAACGCTCGGTGGAGGCCGCCGAGGATGCCCCAAACTCCCTCATGGCGAGGGCGAACCGCTGCAGAGGGAGGGGCAGACGAGGCAAGGGCCTGCCCGCCGCCACCGCCGCCGATACCAACACCGACACCCAGACTACCGCCGCCGCCCAGACTGCCGTCGCCCGGACCAACGTCGCCCCAGCGCTAGCTACCCCTGCAGCAGCGCCGACCGGACCACCGCACGACACTGCCCCCCCCCCCCCCCCCTCCCTACCGGCAAGCCAAGATGGCATTAGGGAGAGGGTGATAGCGCAGTGCGTGAGTACCCTGCAGAACGTGCTCGGCGCTCTGCAGACAGGAGCAAACCCCGCCCCCATCATCCTAAGGGGGCTGGCCGACCTGTACCAGGATGGCTAGCCCCTTAAGACACCTGGACCTGACTGGACGTTCCTGTAGTGCCATCGGCTCGCAGGTCGCTCGCTGGGCCTCTCCTAACGGAGTCCCACCCGGCAGGGCTTGACCTCGCCGACGGACGAAGCAGACGACCCCACCGTACCTGACGGGCATTGCGCCTACCACAGACACCCGTCCGCCGTTGCGGACGGCGCCCGACCCCGCCAAAAGCGGCACAGCCGCGGAAGGCTCCTCCGGGCCCCTTTAGGGGCTTGTGAGAATACCACAGTATTCGACACTGCTCACAACATCACAGTCGCCGAGACACCACTCATCTCTCCCCAACTGCGCCATGTGAAATCTTCATAAGTTGTTTTTATTACTTCATGACCCGGTAAATCCCTCTATGGAAAAGTCAGCCTAAAATACAGTCTACATCTAACAACACGCGTGTTTAATATCCAGGATTATGAGCCTAAAAGTGTGACACAAAAAGAGGTACGTTACGAGCAAATGTGTTCAAAATAAACTTAAATGCAGATTCTGAACTAACATTTATTATTTAATGTTCGGCTTGTTTTTTAATAGCAATCTCCTTAAGTTTTCTTCGGTCGATCTTTGTCGATGCCGTCTGAGGAAGTGCGTCCAAGAATATGACGCCTCCCCGTAGCTGTTTACTGTCTTCCAAATTATCTGTATACAAAAAAAAGATAGTATTAGAGAAAAGTTACATTACAACCAACAGCAGTGAGGCAAAAAGTTTTATAAAAGTATGTCTGGATATTTGCGATCAGTGTTTTTATCCGACTGGGTGGCCGACGTGGAGTTTTATGGGGTAGAAATACCACATAACCCAGACTTGCCCCGAAAGCTGGGTACGTGGCTCGCAGGTTTTCTCAACGGAAAAAAGCTACCTTGATGATTCGGTTGGCTCACCAACTCTGATGGGTCTTCCCGCTATTAAGAGCGTTCGCACATTACACACTGGTGGTCGTCAGCCACTAAACGCGACCACTCTACAAGCCACTAGTGGCCGACACTAGTAGGCAGCACGGGCTACTCTGCAGCTTGTGGCTCGCACGCGGACACTAAGCGCCCGGTGTGCGCCGATGCTATACAAAATGTATGAAAAAACTCCGTCCGCAGCTTCTGGTGTCCGCCACTAGTGTCACATTGGTCCGGCGGCTCTTAATCGAGTGCGTACCTTTCACGAGTTCCTTGATTTCGGCAGCAGCAACATCATGGCCCGGACGCCTCACGATGCAAGCGACCGGCAGCTCCCCACTCTTAGGGTCCGGTATACCGATGACACCAACGTCTAGCACCCCCGGGTGCTGCCCGATTGTGGCCTCTAGCTCTACCGGGGAAATCTGTTGATCAACAATCGTGTTAAGAAATATAATAAGTTTCTGTCAAAAATTTCAGGTAAAGTGTATAGTTGAAGGTCAGATCTAAATTAAAAAATAAAAAACATTGCAGGCCGCCTGGAATGTTCTATATAAATTCATTTATTTGTCGAGTACCAAATTTTTAAAAAAGTAAAAACTGGCATATAACAGACGGGCACAGCTCGTATTCAGCCAATTCAAACCGTATTTTTCTGTTGCAAACACGACGTTTTTGTACAGTCAGCATCATATAGTTAGTAGCAGCCAAGGTAGCCAAATATATCGGAACACGTCTTTATTACTATAGGAGTAAGGAAGTGTTACGATATATTTGGCTACTTTGGGTGCTACTAACTATGTGATGCTGACTGTATGTGTCTCAAATAGTTTGCGTTTTTTTGGTGGAAAAATACACTTGCGATTCTGTTTAAAAAAAAAACGGCGGGAAATCGTAAATATTTTCACGTTGTGCAACGATATTTAAAGTTTATATAAATGTAGTATTTTTTATTCCCCCATTTTTGAGAAAAGCACTATATTAGCCTCAGCCGGAATGGCAATTGCAGGCTTCGTATTATAATTAAACGGACTCGCAAGCTCGTCCGTTTAAACAAATACTCAGCCTGCAATTGCGTCCTTCCCGGCCACGGCAATAATGTACTATTATTGCCGACTGTACTTTTCTGTATACCATCATCAACTACTCATTGAGACGATTCTAAAGAACCCAAACTCAACGGGGTTACGTCGGTTAAGTACTGAATTCCCAAGGCCACATTCTGTCTCCATCAACAGATCAGCTCGATGGTACCATAATATTGAATTGTCATCCAAACTATACTTATACCCAAAATTTCAGCTCAATCGGTCACCGGGAAGTGGGTTAAATCTAACTTGCAAGATTTGTCCCATACATACTAACAGGGAAAGTTAAATAAAGGCTAGTAAAAATAGTTTTTTCACGCCACTGTTCGGAAATGTGGCAATAGATGGTCTAAAACCAAGCTGGAAAGTAGGCAAAAGCTGTAGCACCTGAACCACCACTACTACAATGTTTCATTGTAGTAGTGGTTGTTATTGTTGGACAGTTTGAACAGCGATTCACCAATCACAGCTCCCCCCCGCCCCGCTGCCCTGCCCCCCACACGCGAGCGGCCGCGCTAGTGTTTCATATTATGATCTTTAATTTGGAACTTAATTTTGACTTATAATTATAATTATTTGCAATTTCCTCGCAGTAGGCGTGAAAAGCACTGTAATGTCTCGGCCAAAAGTGCAATAGATGGACGAGTGGGTTCGAGGTCCGAGCCGCTACAGCCTTTACTACAATGTACTATTTGCTATGGTAGAAGATAAATTTTGTTCCTTTCGGGGTGCATTATAAAAAAGCTACAACTAATGTTGTTCAAGTTAATATCATCCTTACTTTATAGACGTTTAAACCGCTGTCGCCACAGTCCACATAAAACATAAGCAGCAGTTTCATTCGGTCCACGAAGAAGAAGTTGTAGTGGTCATCCCTGTAGAACATGTCGCCGGTTCTGAACCAACCGTCTTCAGTAAACGCCTCTGCGGTCGCTTCAGGGTTTCTATAGTAGCTCTTAATCACTCCAGGCCCCTTTATCCATAATTCTCCACTAATATTTGGTTCGTGGATGTCCTCTTGGGTCTGATCATCTATTAACTGCAATCGATTTGTTTCTTTAAAAGAAGGGAGTTTATTCCCTGATGCCCTGATAATGCACCAAACTAAACCCCACTCCATATACTAAGATTAGAAAAGTTGTGCGTGAATAGTCATGCGATTTCAAGGAAAACCATTTTCAAACGCAAATCATTAGTATTGTTGTTCGAGAAATAAGTAAAAGTAGTATAATATTTCTCTACGTTATCCGAGATATACGACGAAACGTTAACGAATATGTGCGTGAAAATCCTAATTATACAGGGTGTTAACGGGGTCATGATCCGGAATGACAAAAAGCGAATAAGATGATCATACTGAACAACCTTTCCCATGGGACCAACCACGACATCGCAAAAAAAAACCAGGTATTCCATACATAACTCTCAATTAAATCGCAGTTAACTCACAGTTAACTCTTAATTGCCTCTTTTTTTTTGCGATTTCGTGGTTGGTCCCATGGGAAAGGTTGTTCAGTATGATCATCTTATTCGCTTTTTGTCATTCCGGATCATGACCCCGTTAACACCCTGTATAGTTAGAGGTATAATGATATTTATTTATTTTAAGGAGAACCAACCGCTATAAAACTTATGACTTAGGGCCTGTTTCACAATCGCCGGATAAAGTTATCTGCCAGTTAAAATTATTGCTATCCTTTTCTCCCGTCATATAAAAGAAAAGTGACAGCCAACATTTATCTGACGGATGAATACTTAACGAAGTGTGAACTTACTCGTACACAATTACACGAGCAACCATAACAAGAATAATATAACTAAAGACAATTACTTAATGATGATACACTGCTATCAACAACTTAAAATAATGCGCCATAGGGGCATGCAAAATTAAATTCGTTAATGATACGAGGTAGCATGAGCACAGAGCACTTAACGAAAATACCTCGCCTCGATACCTCGCCTCACAGATGGGATCTTACAATTAAATATGTCAATATCTAATTCCTTCATTTGTGTTGTGTCCTTTGTATATTATACTTCATACTCGCATCGGCACTCATATTTGCATCGGCGATTAAATATTTATACTAAAAAAAGTATTAACGAATGGCCAAGTAGGTAATTTCGAACAGACTCGTTGACGAAAACGGCCTTTTATTCTCAATGGTGTGGTGGACTTACCCTGTATTGTAACCACCCCATAGGTTTTCCAACAGACGCGGAGCCGGGATTCGTTCCCTCATCTGTAAACATCAGACCGGGTGCTTCGGTCATCCCAAATCCATTCAGTACCTCTGCGTTGGGCGCGACTTTCTAAAACATAGGTTACAATTAACCGCAAGTGTGGTGTTCAACCATAAGTGTGGTGGTTTTTGACATATCGACGGGTAAACTGCCTGTTTCTACAAGAACAGTGTTCAAAAAGGATGTTATAGATCCAAATGTAAATGGTAATGAACAAGGTAAACTCCGAAGAAATGTCGATAATAGGTTGTGGAAGTTCGATGATCGCGAGCCATGCAAACTATCTTGGTGATCATTGGCGTTTGGTTAGGGGATATCCGCCTTGGATCCGCTAGAGATCATACAAGCCAAAACGTCTAGGTAAAACCTAAATGCGAACTTGCAGGATACAGTTAGTACGGCATTTACCTTGACCTGATGTAACAATTCAGCAGTAACTTTTTTTTATGATCAAGTATCCGATTTTAATTAGTTTCATCCGGGTCCTGAAAATACCCTGAAAATAAACAAAAAATTAAATTGTATTGTATTGAGAGAACCTCGAAAACCTTTCCGCCCCAACGACCATCGGTTCTACGTGCAATGTGCCCCGCCCACTGCCACTTTAGCGAAAGCTGCCCGCTGGATACTTGTGGCGCAGGATCGGTCACAAGATATGAAAACTGGGGTAATTGCGTTACGCGCACGCCTGTTAGATCCAAGTATCATTTTTTGTATGGGTAAATGAGAGTTGAGATGTCCTAACGCTCGTTGGAAAAGTAAGGCAATTGCCCCAGGTTGATCGCTATTGCGGGCGGGCCTTCTCAGCCAAATGCAATTTAGAAAGCAATGGTGCGCACGGATTGTGTCATTGTGTGATGGTTGCACAGATCTTCTCATAGAAAAAGCCATGTATTTTGTTTTTTCAGGATTGAGAGTAAGTAAATTGTAATTTCGTAAAGGTTCCTTATGTATGAGGTCTTGGGGCGCACTAAGAAAGGGTTTTTCAAAATTCATCCCCTAAAGGGGTGAAATGGGGGTCCAAAGCTTGTATGAGGAAAACATTATTTTTTGAACTAGAGACTTGCAACTTTGTAGGAAGATTACTTATTAAGATAGAAAAGAAAATACTTTCAGCGTTTTAGAAAAGTCAACCCCTAAGGGGGTTACATAGATAGGGGTTACATAGGGGTGCAAAGTTTGTATCCGAAACTACTGGGACTAGAAACTTGAAATTTACACCAAAACTTCCTTTTATAACTTAGGCAAGGGATAAGACGGGATTTTTGGAAATTCCATCCCTAACGGGAAAAGATTACTTATTAAAATACAAAAAAAGCATTTTGGTAGTTTTAAAAAATTCTACCCCTAAGGGGGTTAAATAGAAGTGCAAAGTTTGTCTGGAGGGAACTTTGCTTTTGGAGCTAGACACTTGAAACTTTGTAGAAAAAATACTTATTAGAATACAAAACAAGAGCTGTCAGCGTTTTAAAAAAATCCACCCCTAAGAGGGTTAAAAAGTGATGCAAGGTTAGGATGAGAAACACTTTGTTTTAGCTAGAGACTGCAAGTACATCCCTACAGGGGTTAAAAAGGGATGCAAGGTTAGGATGAGAAACATTTTTTTGAGCTAGAGACTTGCAACGTTGTAGAGAGATTACTTATTAAATGCTCCCATAACCGAAAAGAAGGTAACGATTAAAAAAAAAAGAATTAAGCTGTTTATTGCACTTAAAAAAGGACTTAATGCTACGTTACATCTATAGTTGCAATCTTTTACATTTAAGATTTTATAAACTATGATGTGGAGGGGGAAGCTCCCCATAAGATAAAACTATGTTTTTATATGTTCTATATAATATATATTATATACTATACTTAGTTATTTATTATGTCTTATGTATTTTATGTTCAGTACTTACGATACTTCTATATTTGTGAGTGTTATCTTAACTATATTTTTGGTTCTATTTTGCTTTTCTAATATGTTATCTATAACTTGACTAGGGAAGCTATTCAGTGGACAAGGTACGTATATCTATTGTACATATATTCATTTGCCGTATTCATTAGTATTATTATATTAGGTACCTTAAAGTATGGTTTGTTAGGTAGGCTCCGGAGGTTGGACGGTCTCTTGTATCTATCCAGCAACCCCTATAGTGTGTTTATATTCTAATATCACGGCCAATTTTATCTTATCAAATACATTTAAAACTCTACAATACTGGAATAGTTTACTATAATTATTTCTATGTTGATGCTTGACTTTTAGTGGTACAATAGCCTTTAGAATTCTTATTTGTAAATTATAAATCTGTTTAAGGTATTTATTATATGTTTTACCATAACTGGATATACCATAACTAATTAGAGAGTCTGCTAGTGCCAGGTATAATAGCCGGAGTGTGTTGTAGGGCATTATACTAAGGTTGCTAAGAATGGCTCTTAGTCTGTTGCACACATGCTCTATATGCGGGCCCCAGTTGAACTTACTATCTATTTTTAAGCCCAGGTACTATGCAGATTGACTAATTGTAATGAGTCACATTTACAGTTTGTGTCTAGGTTTCGGGTGTGCATGCATGAATGCCCATAGGCCACGATGTTAGGAGTTACACTAACTTTGATGTATGGTGAGTGTATGTACATTATTTTAGTTTTTTTAAAGTTGATTGATAATCCCACATCGTGGGCCCATTTACATAGTTTGTCAAATTCAAGCTGCATTTGGCACTCCGCTGTCTTGTCTGTGTAAATATCAAGTTTCTAGTCCCACCAGTTTCGGATACAAACTTTGCACCCCTATTTAACTCCCTTAGGGGTGGAATTTTCTAAAACGCTGACAGTTCTTTTTTGTATTCTAATAAGCATACATCGGGGTTTTCGGAGCGGGAATGATTTGAGAAAGAGTAGAGATAAACAGATATGTTAGTCTAAGAAAATATCTTATTATGCCTAATGAATAACTACCTCTCTGTGAGTTGTATACAATCTGTGACAAAGTTTTATTTTAATTTCCGTAAAAGTCTTATAACTTATAAGGTAACAATTAAAATAACTTTAATTAATTACCTGCTGTAAATTGAATAGTTGACACGATTTTCAGAATAAACTATTAATATTTTTTCTATATTTGGGACAGTTAATCTACGGCGTCTTGCTGTAAATATCCATTTCAAGGAGCTAAATGATCCTTCGACGTCGACAGTTGTAATAGGTGCATATTTAAATTTTTTGTAGGAATCAATTGATGCACGAGAAGTTTGAGATTGAAGTTCTATTTCTTTGCCTTGTACCAACTCATTTATAATTTTTAGTGTGCTATAGCCAGAATTCTTCTTTAACACCAACTTCAGTTTATCATAAATCTGTTTTCCTTTTACGCTCATGTTTAATTTGGAAACATCTCTATAGCCCTTCAGCTGTGGCGAAAAAACATGGCCGCTTACCCACGTGTGTGGCACCCTCTGAGGGACGCTCCACCTCCAAGGTTTGTGGGGTGAAGTGATTTGGTAAAATTAAATTTTCTTTAGTTTTTTACATAATCACAGCCAGGATTTTGGACGAAACTCGATCTATATTAAATTATCTAACTGCAACGATATATCATCGTTACATTAAAGTCGTATTAAGGCTATCTAGCTGACCTCGTCACCAGGTCACGGAAGTTTACGACATATTTTGGTCATTTTTAATATAATAAATTGGATATTTGGGGTATTTAATGGGCTTAATTTGAAGAAATTAGTGTTATACTTATTCGAAAAACATAAAATGGGAGGCTCATGAGTATTTTTTTTACACTAGACCATTTGAAATATTCTACCAATATAATGCCTACACTCAGAAGTTGCTCGTGTGGGCTTCGATTTACATGTTTATATCTGAAGTGTTTTATACTGTATGTAATCAAATTCATGCCTAAACAATACATTTGGGCCATCAACTAGGTGTAACCGAAGCTTTTTTTATTGTAGGTGCAGTAGGTTTTATGTGAGAGTAAAATGAAAAAAGTATGTCTACTTTGACACAAAATAACCTCTTCCAAACTACTACAATTATCACAGCAACCATGGGCTTTAAACCAAACAAATTTGGTTGGAAGCATCTTGATTAAATATCCTTTCAATTAAAATTACAACATTAATACCAGTTAAACAAAAAACACGACAAAAAAAACCAGGTATTCCATACATAACTCTCAATTAAATCGCAGTTAACTCACAGTTAACTCTTAATTGGCTCTTTTTTTTTGCGATTTCGTGGTTGGTCCCATGGGAAAGGTTGTTCAGTATGATCATCTTATTCGCTTTTTGTCATTCCGGATCATGACCCCGTTAACACCCTGTATAGTTAGAGGTATAATGATATTTATTTATTTTAAGGAGAACCAACCGCTATAAAACTTATGACTTAGGGCCTGTTTCACAATCGCCGGATAAAGTTATCTGCCAGTTAAAATTATTGCTATCCTTTTCTCCCGTCATATAAAAGAAAAGTGACAGCCAACATTTATCTGACGGATGAATACTTAACGAAGTGTGAACTTACTCGTACACAATTACACGAGCAACCATAACAAGAATAATATAACTAAAGACAATTACTTAATGATGATACACTGCTATCAACAACTTAAAATAATGCGCCATAGGGGCATGCAAAATTAAATTCGTTGATGATACGAGGTAGCATGAGCACAGAGCACTTAACGAAAATACCTCGCCTCGATACCTCGCCTCACAGATGGGATCTTACAATTAAATATGTCAATATCTAATTCCTTCATTTGTGTTGTGTCCTTTGTATATTATACTTCATACTCGCATCGGCACTCATATTTGCATCGGCGATTAAATATTTATACTAAAAAAAGTATTAACGAATGGCCAAGTAGGTAATTTCGAACAGACTCGTTGACGAAAACGGCCTTTTATTCTCAATGGTGTGGTGGACTTACCCTGTATTGTAACCACCCCATAGGTTTTCCAACAGACGCGGAGCCGGGATTCGTTCCCTCATCTGTAAACATCAGACCGGGTGCTTCGGTCATCCCAAATCCATTCAGTACCTCTGCGTTGGGCGCGACTTTCTAAAACATAGGTTACAATTAACCGCAAGTGTGGTGTTCAACCATAAGTGTGGTGGTTTTTGACATATCGACGGGTAAACTGCCTGTTTCTACAAGAACAGTGTTCAAAAAGGATGTTATAGATCCAAATGTAAATGGTAATGAACAAGGTAAACTCCGAAGAAATGTCGAGAATAGGTTGTGGAAGTTCGATGATCGCGAGCCATGCAAACTATCTTGGTGATCATTGGCGTTTGGTTAGGGGATATCCGCCTTGGATCCGCTAGAGATCATACAAGCCAAAACGTCTAGGTAAAACCTAAATGCGAACTTGCAGGATACAGTTAGTACGGCATTTACCTTGACCTGATGTAACAATTCAGCAGTAACTTTTTTTTATGATCAAGTATCCGATTTTAATTAGTTTCATCCGGGTCCTGAAAATACCCTGAAAATAAACAAAAAATTAAATTGTATTGTATTGAGAGAACCTCGAAAACCTTTCCGCCCCAACGACCATCGGTTCTACGTGCAATGTGCCCCGCCCACTGCCACTTTAGCGAAAGCTGCCCGCTGGATACTTGTGGCGCAGGATCGGTCACAAGATATGAAAACTGGGGTAATTGCGTTACGCGCACGCCTGTTAGATCCAAGTATCATTTTTTGTATGGGTAAATGAGAGTTGAGATGTCCTAACGCTCGTTGGAAAAGTAAGGCAATTGCCCCAGGTTGATCGCTATTGCGGGCGGGCCTTCTCAGCCAAATGCAATTTAGAAAGCAATGGTGCGCACGGATTGTGTCATTGTGTGATGGTTGCACAGATCTTCTCATAGAAAAAGCCATGTATTTTGTTTTTTCAGGATTGAGAGTAAGTAAATTGTAATTTCGTAAAGGTTCCTTATGTATGAGGTCTTGGGGCGCACTAAGAAAGGGTTTTTCAAAATTCATCCCCTAAAGGGGTGAAATGGGGGTCCAAAGCTTGTATGAGGAAAACATTATTTTTTGAACTAGAGACTTGCAACTTTGTAGGAAGATTACTTATTAAGATAGAAAAGAAAATACTTTCAGCGTTTTAGAAAAGTCAACCCCTAAGGGGGTTACATAGATAGGGGTTACATAGGGGTGCAAAGTTTGTATCCGAAACTACTGGGACTAGAAACTTGAAATTTACACCAAAACTTCCTTTTATAACTTAGGCAAGGGATAAGACGGGATTTTTGGAAATTCCATCCCTAACGGGAAAAGATTACTTATTAAAATACGTAGTAAATACGTGTAGTTTTAAAAAATTCTACCCCTAAGGGGGTTAAATAGAAGTGCAAAGTTTGTCTGGAGGGAACTTTGCTTTTGGAGCTAGACACTTGAAACTTTGTAGAAAAAATACTTATTAGAATACAAAACAAGAGCTGTCAGCGTTTTAAAAAAATCCACCCCTAAGAGGGTTAAAAAGTGATGCAAGGTTAGGATGAGAAACACTTTGTTTTAGCTAGAGACTGCAAGTACATCCCTACAGGGGTTAAAAAGGGATGCAAGGTTAGGATGAGAAACATTTTTTTGAGCTAGAGACTTGCAACGTTGTAGAGAGATTACTTATTAAATGCTCCCATAACCGAAAAGAAGGTAACGATTAAAAAAAAAGAATTAAGCTGTTTATTGCACTTAAAAAAGGACTTAATGCTACGTTACATCTATAGTTGCAATCTTTTACATTTAAGATTTTATAAACTATGATGTGGAGGGGGAAGCTCCCCATAAGATAAAACTATGTTTTTATATGTTCTATATAATATATATTATATACTATACTTAGTTATTTATTATGTCTTATGTATTTTATGTTCAGTACTTACGATACTTCTATATTTGTGAGTGTTATCTTAACTATATTTTTGGTTCTATTTTGCTTTTCTAATATGTTATCTATAACTTGACTAGGGAAGCTATTCAGTGGACAAGGTACGTATATCTATTGTACATATATTCATTTGCCGTATTCATTAGTATTATTATATTAGGTACCTTAAAGTATGGTTTGTTAGGTAGGCTCCGGAGGTTGGACGGTCTCTTGTATCTATCCAGCTCCCCTATAGTGTGTTTATATTCTAATATCACGGCCAATTTTATCTTATCAAATACATTTAAAACTCTACAATACTGGAATAGTTTACTATAATTATTTCTATGTTGATGCTTGACTTTTAGTGGTACAATAGCCTTTAGAATTCTTATTTGTAAATTATAAATCTGTTTAAGGTATTTATTATATGTTTTACCATAACTGGATATACCATAACTAATTACAGAGTCTGCTAGTGCCAGGTATAATAGCCGGAGTGTGTTGTAGGGCATTATACTAAGGTTGCTAAGAATGGCTCTTAGTCTGTTGCACACATGCTCTATATGCGGGCCCCAGTTGAACTTACTATCTATTTTTAAGCCCAGGTACTATGCAGATTGACTAATTGTAATGAGTCACATTTACAGTTTGTGTCTAGGTTTCGGGTGTGCATGCATGAATGCCCATGGGCCACGATGTTAGGAGTTACACTAACTTTGATGTATGGTGAGTGTATGTACATTATTTTAGTTTTTTTAACCCTTAATTTGGCAGAGATACATACATTAATAAAATTGCTTTTTTTTGTTGAAAACTGTTTTTGTGGGTCATAAGCAGCCCCGAAAAAATTATGAAAAAAATCACGTGCTTTCAGTTTTTCAGGAAAATTATGTTCGCTGTACCGAACACTGCCAATGAACCGGATACCAAAGGGGTGAAATAATTTTGTAAAAAAAAAAATTGAAAAACATGCAATTTTATTAAATAAATAAATACATAAATTTTCTGAGGAGCAGCTTAATAAGCTTGAGCGTCTCCAAAATGTCTGTATTCGGTTCATATTTGGGTTACGCAAATATGACCACGTTTCTAGTTTCCGTTCCAAACTCAAGTGGCTCCCTATCCGTTATCGTCGTAACTCTCACATTATTTCGCTTCTGTTTAGTGTCCTTTTTAACCCTGCAACTCCCCGCTATCTCAAAGAGCGTTTTAGTTATTTTAATTCTGTTAGATCTTCTAACAATTTGGTATTAACTGTGCCTTCGTCATCTTTGAAATTTTACAGTAGTTCGTTCACTTTTAAGGCTATTCGACTGTGGAACTCTCTCCCTCTTGATATAAGACAAGCTAAATCTATCGGTAACTTCAAATCTCTTCTTAAAGAACATTATTTGTCTCTCCCCTAACCCCGATTGTCTTACTATTATTATTATTGGCTGACTGTTTATGTATTATATTTATATATTTTTATTTGTGTTATTTGTATATATGTATGATTGTGTATGTATGTTTATATATAGAGCTATTTATGTACGTGTATTGATATAATTATTTTGATTTTTGGCTTATTATAATCTCTGCACCACCTACTACATAATCTAGTTTTATCTCTTTCTCCGATACCCAAAGGTTGTCTGGAAGAGATCGCTCTTCAGCGATAAGACCGCCTGTTGTCTACCTCTACCTACATGTTATTGTATTGTTTCTCTTTTTAACTGCTTTGTTTGTGTGAGGTGTGCAATAAAGAGTATTTGTATTGTATTGTATAAATTAATTAATTAATAAGAATGAATAAAAAGAGGATTATTATAATTTTTCAGTATGAAAAGATAAGAAACAATTTCTGGGATTCTTCTCAGTCACAAAACACATTCGTAAATCACATTTTATGCAGAATACTGCTGTAGTATTTTTCATGCAAAGACAGCATCGTCCCTCAGTCTTCGTCGAAGGGAAGTGCCCAACTTCATCATATCACACAGAATTAACTGGTCTTGGTTTGGTGGTATTTTTCACTTCATGGCATTCAATTTCGTCTCGTTTGACCGATCGGTTGGCTTCAAGGAGCTCGTGATATAGCTCGAGACGGAATTGTTTTAAAGGGACTGCTCCTGAAGAAGCGTTTTTGTGACGACCTAAAAGTGATTCTTCCGAACTTTTTATAGTTTTGTCAATTATATCTGAAAGTTTTTCTTTTATCAGATTAACATTTTCTTTGACATTGTACTTAAACACTGCGTAGTTGGTAATGTTCGTCACCCCGAACATGCACGAAACTTACTATTTCACCGCGATCATGGCCGTGTTCGGCACATCGAACATCACATTGTAAGTGTCACTGTCACTGAGTTATGGCATATACTAAACTAAAAACTCTTTAGTTGGGTTTATTACCTCCTTAATAATAGACGAATGTAATTTTTATGAATGTAATACTAGAAAAAACAGATATAATGTCATAAATACCTTGACAATACTCCGTGTTTGCCGTCTCGGCGCCATTTATCGTACACAACTGACAAATGAATGTTGCCACAGTTATGATTTTATTTTCTACCGTATGATAGAAAACAATGCTACTATTTTAGTTGAAAATTTAATATAAAAATATAAAAATGTGTCCTTTAGATTTTTTTGAAATGTGGGTTCGCTACACCGAACACTGTCAAATTAAGGGTTAAAGTTGATTGATAATCCCACATCGTGGGCCCATTTACATAGTTTGTCAAATTCAAGCTGCATTTGGCACTCCGCTGTCTTGTCTGTGTAAATATCAAGTTTCTAGTCCCACCAGTTTCGGATACAAACTTTGCACCCCTATTTAACTCCCTTAGGGGTGGAATTTTCTAAAACGCTGACAGTTCTTTTTTGTATTCTAATAAGCATACATCGGGGTTTTCGGAGCGGGAATGATTTGAGAAAGAGTAGAGATAAACAGATATGTTAGTCTAAGAAAATATCTTATTATGCCTAATGAATAACTACCTCTCTGTGAGTTGTATACAATCTGTGACAAAGTTTTATTTTAATTTCCGTAAAAGTCTTATAACTTATAAGGTAACAATTAAAATAACTTTAATTAATTACCTGCTGTAAATTGAATAGTTGACACGATTTTCAGAATAAACTATTAATATTTTTTCTATATTTGGGACAGTTAATCTACGGCGTCTTGCTGTAAATATCCATTTCAAGGAGCTAAATGATCCTTCGACGTCGACAGTTGTAATAGGTGCATATTTAAATTTTTTGTAGGAATCAATTGATGCACGAGAAGTTTGAGATTGAAGTTCTATTTCTTTGCCTTGTACCAACTCATTTATAATTTTTAGTGTGCTATAGCCAGAATTCTTCTTTAACACCAACTTCAGTTTATCATAAATCTGTTTTCCTTTTACGCTCATGTTTAATTTGGAAACATCTCTATAAGTTTCATGAACTATTTTTAAACTATCGCTGATGGACAGCTTCGCATCCTGTAGTTTTTTAATAGCATTTGGGATAGTCATCAAATGATTTGCTATGAAATTTAAGTCGCTTTTTATATTTGCATTTCCAAACGCTCTTTTTGCCTTTCTAATACTCTGGGCTTCGGTGGGACTGAATGTATTTAGAACACGTTTCACTTCATCGTAATGTTTGCTGTAATACGTTGCAGCTTCTATCCAGGTTCCCCACCGAATAATTGTTGGTCGAGGTGGTAAAGGCACTCCGGGGAGCATTTCTTTAAACTTTTGTATTCTTTTAGGAGATTTCAAAAATGTCTTCTTAACATTTGCGATTAAATCATTCACATCTGGATAAAGTTTTCTTACTAGTTCAGCCACTCTATTTAAACCATGAGCCAAACATGTGACGTGCAAAAGATTGGGAAAAATACATTTTAAATTTCTTCCAGCCTTTAGCATGTAGCCCACACCGTCAGTTAAAAGTAAAAGTACTTTATTGTGATTATTATGGTTAGCACCCCATAATTCATCAAGAGCACTTGTGACCGTATTGGATATTGATACATTGTTCGTGCTGTCTAACCGTTTACTGGATATCAAGTGTTGAGTGCCAATGTGATCATCACGTAATGCTCCCACTATTACGTTAGCTATTTGACGACCATAATCATCCGTGGTTTCGTCAACACTCATATATATATATTCATTTTTTAGCTCGCTCCGTATTTTATTCATTTTTTCATCGTAAGCTTTATTTAAATATTCCCGTCGCAGTTGACATTCCGAAGGAACTTTTGCAGTTTTTCCAAATTTACCGGTAACACAATTTTCGATAATAGTAGATTATACACTAAGGGGATAAAGCACTGTTTTATGTCACGGGAGCGAATTGAATCCCGAACGTAACGAAGGACTCATAATTTAACTCCTGAGCGTAGCGAGGGAGTTATAAGTTAATTCCTGAGCGAAGCGAGGGAATTAAGACTGAGTCCTGAGTGCAGTGAGGGGTTCAACCGCCCAAGACTAAAACAGTCTTATCCCCGAGGTGTATACTCTACTTTTCACACCTTATGCGAGACAAAAAACATTAAACAATAATAAATTAATAATTAATTTATTTAATAATTTTAAACTTTACGCCTTTTACAGCTTTCCATTTGTCAAAATTGTTGTAGGCTTTTAGGTATTTTTCCTTTGACTTCTCTGGCAGCAGATTGTTGACAATGCCTATGGCATCTAATTTGATAAACTCAGGAGTCAAAACACTTTCATCACTCGACATTTTCAATATTATTTTTGAAATTAAATCTTCTATAGGCACCTACAAGAACTCGATTTGTTCGTCACGCGTGAACAAATGAAGGCGCGCGACGTTCCAAATTCGAAAGCACAAGCCGTGGTCCTAGATTCGAAATTCGAATTTCGAACACCGCGCTCCTCCGGACCGGGGTTCACACGGAGGCAAACTTCATTTATTTTGTCAAATCAAGTAGGCCATGGCCTAGGACAAATTGTGTTTAGCAAAATTAAACTTTATGCATATAGTAATAAGAATTATGAAAAGTGAAATCATATTATTAACCAACGGGTTATAATGAAATTCAGTACAACATTATAACCCGGCTAATACCAAGGGATTTAATGTCTTGCTTTCGGTAGGGTTTACATGACCTATAATTCGGTATTGTCGAGCATGTGGTTTGAAAAATCTTTAAATATCGGATTGTTTACCTGCGTCCATGGTATATTACAGCCCACAACAAATTTCAAGAGCTCACTGTTGAAATCATATTTCATACCTGTATGTTTATTAGATGCGACATGTCGCGTTACACTAGATTTCGTTTGAGCGAAGCTCACATTGCACTTGGTGCAAAATAATAAAGAATCTCGAACCTCTATCTCTGGATTATTTTCTATCCACGAACGCATAAACTCGTAACGAGTTTTTTTTCTCGGAGCCATATTTGTGTTGACTGATTATTTACAGTTTTTTAAAATACAATTGCATATAAGTTTATCTACTAGACAAGCAAGGGTAATGGTTGACAATAGGTGTCTAATACAATGTCAATCTTGACGCTCGATATCTATGAAGCATTTTCTTATAAATGAATAGACTTAACTGAAGAGGTTGATAATGAATGACCAATATAAAATATGTACCTATATGTATGATTAATCTTTATTTATTTTTCAATCAATTATTCATTCGGTAGAAACCTACTAGGGTACGATCTGTTTTTAAGTAAATACCTACTCTTTGGCTAATGTCAAACGTTCCCGCTCCGAAAACCCCGATGTATGCTAATAAGTCATTTTTCTACAGTTTCAAGTTTCTAGCTCAAAAAATAACGTTCCCTCATACAAACTTTGCACCCCTATTTAACCCCCTTAGGGGTAGAATTTTATGAAACGCCTAGTCTTTTTTTTTAATCTTAATAAGTAATCTTCCTACAAAGTTTCAAGTCTCTAGTTCAAAAAATAATATTTCTCTCATACAAACTTTGCATCCCTATTTAACCCCGGTCAGTTGGTCGGTCGGTCGGTCGGTCGGTCGGTCGGTCGGTCGGTCGGTCGGTCGGTCGGTCGGTCGGTCGGTCGGTCGGTCGGTCGGTCGGTCGGTCGGTCGGTCGGTCGGTCGGTCGGTCGGTCGGTCGGTCGGTCAGTTTCTTATTTTATATATTTAGATGAACGTAATTACAATTAAATCGGCATGTGCGGCGCCGCGCCTTAAACGTGGCCATCATGAAAGAAGCTTCTCGGAGCTTACGAATGTTAAGTACCAGTGGATGCGCGCTACAGTTAACAATTTTAAATTGAATCAGTTCAGTTCAATGTTTTAACATTTATTAATTTCATGTTCAACTATAAAATATGATTATTTTAACTCCTATTTATAATTTCCTAGAAATGAGATCGACAATCGCGATAAGACTGCATGTTGTTTACCCATCACTCGTAATCAACTAATCATATTTTACATATATTGTATTCTGGATTTATCGATATGTACGAGGGGCGTCTGAAAAGTTCTAAGCCTAAGATAGAAAAAAACAATTTACATAAATGAACTCGTGTTTATTTTTCAATATAGTCTCCTCCTAAATCAATGCATTTTTTACATTTTTTATACAGTGCTTTTAGGCCATTTTAAAAATAATCTTTATTTTGCCCTTCAAAATGCTCCTGTACAGCCGCCTTCATCTCTTCGTCACTTCTAAATCGCTTTCCCCTCAACTCTTTCTTCAAATTATTGAATAGAAAATAATCGCTTGGGGCTAGATCTGGGCTGTAGGGTGGGTGGTCAATTTCCTCAAAACCAACTTCCTTCAGAGCACGCCTCGCAACATTAGCGGTGTGAACGGGTGCGTTGTCTTGCAAAAACAAAATGCCTTTCCTTAGTTTACCCCGCCTTTTCTCAACTATGGCTTGTCGCACCTGTCTTATTAGATTTGCATAATAAGTTCCGTTTATCGCCGAGCCTTTTTCTAAATAATCGATTAAAAGAATGCCATCACAGTCCCAAAATACCGTAGCCATTAACTTAGAGGCCGACTTTTGCACTTTAAATTTCTTCGGCGGCCTTTCACCCTTTTCAATCCACTGCATCGACTCAGACTTACACTCCGGATCATACTGTCTGATCCATGTTTCATCAACAGTTACTATTCGGGAACAAACTTCATCTAAATCACTTCGCACAATTCTAAAAACGCCCGAGAAGTTTCCACACGACGTACTTTATCGAAGGCCGTTAGCATTTTCGGTACCCAACGAGCACTGACTTTACTCATGTACAAATGTTCATGAAAAATTTCTCCGACTCTTTCTTTACTAATACCTAAGACCTCAGCTATTTGCCAAACCTTCATTCTTCTATCTTCTAATACCAGCTTTTTGACTTTTGCTACGTTTTCTTCGGTCACTACCGATATTGGCCGCCCTGAGCGGGGGTCGTCTTCGATCGATTCCCGTCCGAGTTTAAATAAGCGACTCCACTTTTTGACTGTGGCATAAGAAGGCCCAGAATCACCGTAAATAATAGCCATTTCCTCAAAAAAACACTGCGGTGATTTGTCACTTTTTGTAAGGAATTTAATTACAGCACGGTGCTCAATTTTCGTAATATTCGTTGGTAATTCACACATGATGTACTTTTCCGTTGAATATCTCGAAACAGAATAATAAAAACGTGACATGTTATTTTTTAATAATTTGTTTTTAAATGGCCTTTCTAGTGGCCAGTATCATAAACGCATATATAACCTCGAAATACCTTAGGCTTAGAACTTTTCAGACGCCCCTCGTAGGTATAATCGGAAGTCGATAAACGAGAAGTCCCTATGACAGCTCAAAAGTGCCACGAAAACTCCGAGCTCTGATGATGATTGTGATGTTTCCTATTTTAATGGACGTGGCGACAGTACTTACATGACGACGTTGGCGAACCCGCCAAACCAAAAGCCATATAGGTTCCTTAGGTAGAAGTATGTTGAACCTGCAATTATAAAAAAATAAAATGTTACCTATTACCAAGTAAAGCCGGATTCCTATTGGGTATATTTGTGAGTGATCGTCATACATCGGGGTTTTCGGAGCGGGAATGATTTGAGAAAGAGTAGAGATAAACAGATATGTTAGTCTAAGAAAATATCTTATTATGCCTAATGAATAACTACCTCTCTGTGAGTTGTATACAATCTGTGACAAAGTTTTATTTTAATTTCCGTAAAAGTCTTATAACTTATAAGGTAACAATTAAAATAACTTTAATTAATTACCTGCTGTAAATTGAATAGTTGACACGATTTTCAGAATAAACTATTAATATTTTTTCTATCTTTCGGACAGTTAATCTACGGCGTCTTGCTGTAAATATCCATTTCAAGGAGCTAAATGATCTTTCCACGTCGACAGTTGTAATAGGTGCATATTTAAATTTTTTGTAGGAATCAATTGATGCACGAGAAGTTTGAGATTGAAGTTCTATTTCTTTGCCTTGTACCAACTCATTTATAATTTTTAGTGTGCTATAGCCAGAATTCTTCTTTAACACCAACTTCAGTTTATCATAAATCTGTTTTCCTTTTACGCTCATGTTTAATTTGGAAACATCTCTATAGGTTTCATGAACTATTTTTAAACTATCGCTGATGGACAGCTTCGCATCCTGTAGTTTTTTGATAGCATTTGGGATAGTCATCAAATGATTTGCTATGAAATTTAAGTCGCTTTTTATATTTGCATTTCCAAACGCTCTTTTTGCCTTTCTAATACTCTGGGCTTCGGTGGGACTGAATGTATTTAGAACACGTTTCACTTCATCGTAATGTTTGCTGTAATACGTTGCAGCTTCTATCCAGGTTCCCCACCGAATAATTGTTGGTCGAGGTGGTAAAGGCACTCCGGGGAGCATTTCTTTAAACTTTTGTATTCTTTTAGGAGATTTCAAAAATGTCTTCTTAACATTTGCGATTAAATCATTCACATCTGGATAAAGTTTTCTTACTAGTTCAGCCACTCTATTTAAACCATGAGCCAAACATGTGACGTGCAAAAGATTGGAAAAAATACATTTTAAATTTCTTCCAGCCTTTAGCATGTAGCCCACACCGTCAGTTAAAAGTAAAAGTACTTTATTGTGATTATTATGGTTAGCACCCCATAATTCATCAAGAGCACTTGTGACCGTATTGGATATTGATACATTGTTCGTGCTGTCTAACCGTTTACTGGATATCAAGTGTTGAGTGCCAATGTGATCATCACGTAATGCTCCCACTATTACGTTAGCTATTTGACGACCATAATCATCCGTGGTTTCGTCAACACTCACATATATATATTCATTTTTTAGCTCGCTCCGTATTTTATTCATTTTTTCATCGTAAGCTTTATTTAAATATTCCCGTCGCAGTTGACATTCCGAAGGAACTTTTGCAGTTCTTCCAAATTTACCGGTAACACAATTTTCGATAAAATCTTTAAATATCGGATTGTTTACCTGCGTCCATGGTATATTACAGCCCACAACAAATTTCAAGAGCTCACTATTGAAATCATATTTCATACCTGTATGTTTATTAGATGCGACATGTCGCGTTACACTAGATTTCGTTTGAGCGAAGCTCACATTGCACTTGGTGCAAAATAATAAAGAATCTCGAACCTCTATCTCTGGATTATTTTCTATCCACGAACGCATAAACTCGTAACGAGTTTTTTTTCTCGGAGGCATATTTGTGTTGACTGATTATTTACAGTTTTTTAAAATACAATTGCATGTAAGTTTATCTACTAGACAAGCAAGGGTAACGGTTGACAATAGGTGTCTAATACAATGTCAATCTTGACGCTCGATATCTATGAAGCATTTTCTTATAAATGAATAGACTTAACTGAAGAGGTTGATAATGAATGACCAATATAAAATATGTACCTATATGTATGATTAATCTTTATTTATTTTTCAATCAATTATTCATTCGGTAGAAACCTACTAGGGTACGATCTGTTTTTAAGTAAATACCTACTCTTTGGCTAATGTCAAACGTTCCCGCTCCGAAAACCCCGATGTATGGACTGATCGTTCAGGTGAGCTTTAAGGTGCTCTTACACGGCCGATAAAAATTGCCGAATTGCCGGATATTCGGGGCAATTTTGACGTCACGGCGATTTCAAGCAATTCGAATATTGCTCAAAATGGAGCAATCATTGCTCCAGTATGGCGCCATTCTGGCCCCATTCAAATTGCCCCATATGCAGCAACTCGGGAAACTAGGCAATACGTTCATACACGAGAAATTCAGTGGAGCAACAACTGACCGCGATCGCGCTGTTCCCCTCCCCTTGCGCCCAGACCGCACCGCACTCGCCCCAAAATCATAATCTTTGAGTCTGCACTATGGACGAGGTAATTCTAGCTGCGGCAGTTTGCAGTGCATTTATATTAATGACTTTAAAAAAAATAAGAAAAAGAGAAATAGACGAGTCTGGTCTGGATGCGTTCATATCTTCACTCATTCGCGCTCAAGACCTCCCCTGAAAATGTTAGTAGATTACTGTCCACCGAGCGGCTCTTAAAGAAACCATGCTGATAGGAAGTGATATGATTTTTAGCAAGTTCAAAGAGTTGATTTTTCACAATCTTTTCAAGGATTTTACCGAATTGGCAAAGTTTAGATATAGGGCGGTATTTCTCAATTTCCGGATTAACTACACCCTTAGGTATGGGAGTAATCCAAGCTTGTTTCCATATCTTTGGAACACAACCCTCACTCAAAGATTTTGTAAAAAGGTAACACACAGGTTTTGCCAGGGAGTTGGAGCAATTTTTTATGAATAAGGGGTGGACTCCATCGGGACCAGATCCTTTATGAATATTGACAGTATTTAAGTATTTAAGAACAATTATTGTATTAATTTCAATGGAATTTATGTCAACGGGGGGGTTAGCAGGAGAGTACAAGTTACGAGTAAAATTTGAATTTCGCATCGTGTCTGTCGTCCTTTCAAAAACTGAATGGAAATAATCATTAAAATAATGACAAACTTCAGCGTCTGATGAGACCATACCTTTATATGACATGGTTTGAGGCAGTTTATTTTAACATACACTGACTGACATAGGTCCAGAAGAAAGCGGGATGTGTACTAATTTTTTCTTTTGAATAGGAAATATAATTTCTATAACATTGAGACTCCATTTTCTCAGCTCTTTTTCGCAAGTTTTTAAACTGAAGGTAATCTAGTGGATTTTTATATGTTTTCCATAGCTTGTGATATTTACGTTTTTCATTCAAAACTTTTTTAAGCGATTTGCTATACCAGACTGGGGCTGTAGAAGACGTGTTTAATTTACGTCGGGGCACATACATACATAGCAAAAAGATCATTTAAAATGTTAAAAAAAAAATTAATACACTCTTCCACATTTAGTTGACTAGTAAACAAACCTGACCAGTCAAGTTTAGATAGCTCAATATTCATTTTTTTGTAGTCAGCCAAATGAAAGTTGTATGCGAAACCAGGAGCTGACTTGATTTGGCACGTTGGATAATATAAGTGTATTTTTGTTAAATAAAAATACTTTCACTAGCTCAAATGTTTCAATTATGCAGTAATCAGGTTTTCTGACTCTGTAGACAAGATAGCTACTTACAATGTAATGGGTTGCTAAGGTACTTAATATACATTTTTTTATTTGTATAATTCGCTTAATGCACACTTAGGCACCACGTACATATTATACCTACTTGATAAGGGCAATTGTTTTAACAATACAATCGTGTACAGCATTAACAGTGATGAAGGTCGGTTTTATTTATTTCTCTCTAATTATACAGAAGACAATGATGTTGTCAATGACGATGGTTCATAATCATGAACTTGAAACTGTTACTATGAATGATATAACATTGCAACATAAAATCGCCTTTCAAAATTATACGTAGTAGTTAGTAAGTAGGTACCGTCGCCGGGGTGGTTTGGTTTTAAGCTAGGGGCGACAGCGACATTGAATATTCAGTTTTAAAGCTTTTTTCTCACCGTGGCGGTTTATTCTGATGAACTGCATAATTTATCTATATTTCCGTGATTATGAAATTATAGCGGAAGATATTACGTCTCATGCACTTTTTTTTCCATGAAATTCCTTTGAGTATTTTAGGTAATTACGTAGGCATTATTTATAAATGTTAATGTTGCTATTTACCAATACGTTCGTGAGCAGTTATGTGCGAAGTTATTAAGCCCTAGAACTTCCGTCAGAAGTATAATTTAAATACCGAAGCCAAGAATAAACATGCAACGTGCATGCAACACTGGACTCAGACTACTGTTACTCAGAGCTAATTTTTAACCCCCGACGCAAAGAGAGGGGTGTTATAAGTTTAACGTGTCTGTGTACCTGTGTATCTGTCTGTGGTATCGTAGCTCCCAAACTGATGAACCGATTTGTATGCGGTTTTTTTTATTCGAAAGCTGATGTGATCCTGAGTGTTCTTAGCCATGCTTCATGAAAATCTGTTCAGCCGTTTTTGAGATATTGGACTTTGAAATGAAAATGTCGGGGGCTATTCAACTTTTCTAAGTTGTAGTTTATGTTTGGCAAAGTCATCATGAAAGTGAAGGAATCCCTCGGTACTAACCCTCTGCTTGACCTTCTCGTTCATGCACGACCGCATGAGCTGCAGCGTCGACGCGATGAAGGGCGGCGCACCCACGAGGTGGATGCGCTTGAGCCGCTGCGGGTACGCGGCGTGCGCGAGGTGGATGCCGCGCCGCACCGCGCCCGCTGCCGTGGCCACGCGCGCGGCCAGCGACCCGCGCACTGCCGATACCTGCAACATTATCCTATATTAGGAGCGGGTTACACGCAGCCCCTTAATCCACTACAGTTCACTGTGGCTCCCACTTACTAACCATTGTAGTAATACATAGAGGGGGCGTATCGCCAGGGAAAAATCAGAAATCACCCGCGCGCCCCGTACCTGCCGCGCTGATGCGTCTATTGCTGCCCCGCTCCTTCTCGCATAGTATATGCCCCGACAGTCAGATGAAACATGATGAATACCTATAGATAATTATAATAAGTGGAAAGAAAGACAAAATCTGTAAGTACCTATATTTGAAGATATAATTTTCGCTAGTAGCTAAGTCAGTTTCGAGAGCTATAACTGAAATATGACCTTCCGTTTTTTTACTAAATCACGTAAGGGTTGTAATTTAGCATAATAATGTCTCGTAAAAGGCTAAGGCAAAAAAACAGCTATAATCGAATTTAAACTTTTGTGAGACATATCTAAAATACTACTAATAAATCCACGGTTAAAAAATTAACGTATATGTCACGGCAGGCGACATGTTTCGAACTCTTCGGGAGTTCTTCTTCAAAACAAACATCGAAAACACTAATCCTGAAGAAGAACTCCCGAAGAGTTCGAAACATGTCGCCTGTCGCGTCATTTAATACGTGAATTTATTAGTAGCATTAAAAAAAACTGTAATTTATTATGAAAACTTCGATCATGTTTATGAAAGCCAGATTTTCAGGCCACTGTGTGGCGGCCAAATTTTTCAATTCTGACCCCGTGTCATGGTCGGCCTTATCACGCGATAAGTGACAGGATAGAGCGTCCGTCACTGGCTGACACCGTTTGATCGAACGAGACGATGCCCCTATCTTGTCACTTATCGAGTGATAAGGCCGACCATGATACGGGGTCTGATCTCGGATTCGTACTTGGAGACAATGGAGACGCTTTGGCCCTTTAGTTATCAATTTTGAACATACTCGTATTAAAGAAAAACTGCAAAATTGTGTTCACTTTTTTTAATATAAAAATGTCCAACTTCGCAGGCAATAATTCGGGTGCAGACTCGAAAATTATTATTACTCCAAAAGAAAGAAGGCAAAAAAATATGCATAGTGATGAAAATCCCATTCGATATCTCAAAGAATTACGAAGCTACAACCGTTTTAATATTGCTTGTTAGAGAGAGAAAACGCAAACGGTGTGTGACGTCACATTACAGGATGCTGCCGGCAGGCCGCGTCGACGGCGTCACCAACCACGATGCGCGCGGCACGTTGCCGTCTTCTGTGACGTCACATTCTTCCAGCGTCATCGTTTCATATGAACTTGCGTTTTGCGAAAAAGGGACAGAACACATCCCTTCTTAAAACTTTGGACACTTATAACTTCGTGATTATTTAACCTTTTGCGTTGATTTTTTCTCCATTTAACAAATTTTTTTATCCTTCTTCGAGAAAATATCACATTATTTTATTTAGTGTCTACGCCCCTATTGTTGGAATCTAAAAGCGTCACCCGTGATGACTTTAAAGAAAAAAAATGTCAATAATTACACGGTTCACCCACGTATTAAACGTCACTACGGGTGACATGTTTCGAACTCTTCGGGAATTCTTATTCAGGATTGAGTGTTTTCGCGGCGGTGTCGCTTGAATCACGACAAGATTCAAGCGACACCGCCGCGAAAACACTCACTTTATAGAGTACAAATTACTTTAATTACCCAAGAAATACCACTACCTACATTTTGTTGCTTAAAAAACCACCGGAGCTGTAGCTCCGGTGGTTTTTTACTAAATCACGTAAGGGTTGTGAGCTAGCATAATAATGGCTAGTAAAAGCCTAAAGCAAAAAAAAGCTATAATCGAATTTAAACTTTTGTGAGACATGTCTAAAATACTACTAATAAATCCACGGTTAAATTCACGCATTAAATGTCACAACAGGCGACATGTTTCGAACTTTTCGGGAGTTCTTCTTCAAAACAAACATCGAAAACACTCATCCTGAAGAAGAACTCCCGAAGTGTTCAAAACATGTCGCCTGTCGTGTCGTTTAATACGTGAATTTAACCGTGAATTTATTAGTAGCATTAAAAAAAAACTATAATATATTATGAAAACTTCGATCATGTCTATGAAAGTCAGATTTTCAGGCCATTTTCTGTGTGGCGGCCAAATTTTTCAATTCTGATCTCGGATTCGTACTTGGAGACAATGGAGACTCTTTGGCCCTTTAGTTATCAATTTTGAATATATTAAAGAAAAAGTGCATAATTATGTTCACTTTTTTAATATCAAAATGTCCAAGTTCGCAGGCAATAATTGTTGGAATCTGCACTCTCGATAACCCTAAAAGCGACACCCGCGATGACTTTAAAGAAAAACAATGTCAATAATGTCACTACGGGCGACATGTTCCGAACTCTTCGGAAGTTCTTCTCTAGGATGAGTGTTTTCGCGGCGGTGTCGCTTGAATCACGACAAGATTCAAACGACACCGCCGCGAAAACACTCGTCCTTAAGAAGAATTCCCGAAGAGTTCGAAACATGTCGCCCGTAGTGACATTTAATACGTGAGTTGAACCGTGTAATTATTAGTACTGTTTCAACACGTCTCACGAAAGTTTAAATTCGAAAAGCAATGTCCGCCATCTTGGAATTCAAAATGGACATCATTTCTAGAATCTTCACCCTCGAGAAGCCTGCCAATGTATATTGTTCTTTAAAAAAACGCGCATATTAATTTACAACGAATGTTTCAAAAATTTTAAATAATGCGACCACTTTTTGAAATATTTCTGACTATGAATTCGTATTTAGACCTCTCAGACATCGATTTTGAACATAACCGGATTTATTCTCAACTAGCGATCCGCTCCGGCTTCGCACGGATACTATATTATACATATAAACCTTCTTCTAGAATCACTCTATCTATTAAAAAAAAACCGCATCAAAATCCGTTGCGCAGTTTTAAAGATCTAAGCATACATAGGGACAGACAGCGGGAAGCGACTTTGTTTTATACTATGTAGTGATAGTCATAGTGATAATCCATACTTCCATACTAATATTATAAATGCGAAAGTGTGTCTGTCTGTCTGTCTGTCTGTCTGTCTGTCTGTTACCTCTTCACGCTTAAACCGCTGAACCGATTGCGATGAAATTTGGTATGGAGATAGTTTGAATCCCGGGGAAGGACATAGGATAGTTTTCATCCTGGAAATCACCCCCTAAGGGGATGAAATGGGGGGTTGAAGTTTGTATGGAGCTGCGATATAAACGATTTCCACGCGGACGGAGTCGCGGGCAGAAGCTAGTCTTTCATAAAGTAAATACACGATCGACAGAAAAATGTTCGTCTAGTTTTGCATGTACTGCACAAATTATTCTAAGAAGCCGGTCACCCGCCGATCGCTGCGTAATCTTATAGTTGTATTTTGAACTTTAAGATCTATATGTTAAGGTCGACTTTTAAATATATTATTTCAAAATGTAGCAAAATATCTACTGGAATGTAATGATACGTTCATTCACTGGACGAATATACTGGGTCACAATATTATTGAAATAATTATGTTCATCGTGCTGTCGTGAGAGCACAGAACGTAGTCCTCTCGTCTCAGCGGAGCGATTACGACTGACTCCGCCCGCGAACGGCAACAAAAGATATACAGAACCGCACGAAACACGCGACGGGAGAAAGGGTATCGCGCTAAATAAAAAAGGCCTATACGCCAAATACGTTTCACCTCAATAAGTCTGAAAAGGGACTACATAAAAATACCCCGCTAGTACTTTCATTAGGTAATGTGAAAAGCTATTATACACTCAACTTTTACTTAATTTATATGCACGGGAACCTCACACTATTGAAATTGAGTAAAAATAAGACATGTTTTGGCGGTTCTTTTCTATCGAGGCAATTTTGGTTTTGTATGGTTTTGTTCAGACGATTCAATTGCAAATATGATGTAGTTTTGGTATGTTCTTTTTCCTGGCATTCGCTTTAGTTTGTCATAGGTAAATATTCAATCTAAGAACCCCGATTTCGCGGAGCGCCCCCTCTTAAGTAATAGGTCAAAGGCAAGCGATTTATGTGTAAGAGGATGTTCACAAGCGGAAACAGTACATACACAATTACTCAATATTAGGTCTAGGATACGGTTATTGCAATTAAAAATACCGGTATATTATTTTAAGTCTGTAAAACATACAAAATCTTGCAGCAAATTATTTGTGTAAGTACCGCTTGATATCAAACGCAAATCAGATAAGGGAGACGATTGCCACTTGGCATCTGGTATATTGAAGTCTCCAGTCAAAAGAAATAAGTCGTCGGGCCGGTCGGTTATGATTTCACTAACTATATTAAAGAACGATGTAAGCGCCTCCTTATGACCCGTTCCCGGAGGTAAATAAATGCAGGCGATATTAAGGTATCGTTGTACATTTACACTATCGGGCCTGGAGTAGGTTCTATTGCCGCGATTGGGACCGATCGGCAGAGATACCCACACACATTCACAAAGTGCTGGCGCGGGCACCGGCCAGCCGCGCTACCACGAACTTCGAAAGTCGAAGTTCGTAATACATGCATCCCTGTCACTCGAGTTAGGGAGTGCGGTAGAGATGGAAATACCCGAACTTCGACTTTCGAAGTTCGTGGTAGCGCCGCAGTCGCGACCGGTCGGCTGATAATCGGCTCGCACAGCAACTGCCACCCCGCCGCCCCGCGTTGCACCACTATCCACGGCTGACCGATCGCAGCGAAAAACCAAGTATCTTTTATCAAAGAATTCATAACCATAAAAACTTTCTGTAAGCCAGGTTTCGGATAAGCAAATAATATCATAATGCGATTGTGCAACCTGTGAAAAAAACTCACGAGATTTAGAGCGCAATCCCCTCACGTTCTGATAAAAACCGGTTATGGCGTTAGAAGTCATTTATTATGTAAGAAAACAAATAGAAATGTAAGTCGCTGAAAGAAATTATATGCTTTTATTAAATTGTTTATTAATTTTATTATGGTACCTGCAAGTAAAGAAAAAATACTACAAAAAGAATATATATATAAATCTTACAAAAAACACATAATATATAAAGTAGGTTATGCTTGCAATTAAAAATATATTTGAGCTTCTATACACTATTAGTTTAATAATCACTAACGTTAGCGTCTGAAGTATTACATAACTATTAATAATGCGAAGAATCGGAAGTGAATATACTATGTAACACGCTTTAAAACCATTCCATATAAGTACATCATTGTCGGGAAACCGCCAAATAATAACGCAAAGTCATTTTAAGTTATCTAAAATAGTATTATTACGGATATGTATAACTTTACTGGTTTCCGTCTTCCGCATAAAGATTTTGCAGTTCCTGGTCCAGACATAAGAATAGTTTAGTTCCACCTTAAGCTGTCGGGCACGCTTAAGTGGCTGTATTGAAAAATATCGAGTTGTTTGAAACGCCATTATGACCATACTAGCAGACAATGAGGCCTGATTTTCAGATATATGATTCTTGATTATATGTTTGTTGATCCAACCAGATGGATACACGATTGCTTAAAATTTCCTCTATAGAAAAAAAATCCAAAGAAGCGTCCTAATTTTTAGATTTTTAACCAGTGTACGTTAGCAACATGATATCAAGCGGCGAAACTTCGTTGAAATGATGATCAATTTGAAATTACTCGTCTTGAATCTGATTTTATAAAATATACTCCCTTCATAATAATATTTATAATAATCCCATCATTACTGATTTCGCGTTTTTTAAAGCAAACGCCCCTTTCTGAGGATGTTGTTTCCTTGTCTGTCAAACGTTATTGGCGTAAGTTTGTCTCTGACGCGCGGACCGCCCATTGAGTCCATTCGGCAACCGGCCGTCTTCGAGGCAGGACCTATGTTATTCAGCGCCGCAAAATTACTTACGAATATAATTATACACCAGTATATGTAGGCCTACGGCGCCATTCAACCCAAAACGTGCCGGAGGTCTTTTTGTAATGGACTTGGTCGCTCCTAGAATCGCACTCACACATGCGCAATAAATTTATAATGTGTGCTAATCAGTTAGTTCACATTAAAACTTTTTGCTGAAATTGTTTCTATGGGGTGTTGTGATTGAAAAATACTGGCCGTATTGATACCTAAATTAGAGTGTCAAATTTGTTCTACAGAATATCACAGCTTATAACAGACCAGTCAGATAAATAAGAAATATTTTCATTTACCTACAAGTTGTGATAAATGTAGATTGTGCGAGTGACTTAGTATTTTTCTTTGGAAATTACAATACACAAAAATAATTTAAACAAGTCCATCTGAAAAGTGGGACTTGCTTCAATTTCCGTGGTTCTATGGCAACTTTTGGGCTACCCCGCTGTAAACACATACTTTTACTCCATCTTCATACTACCCTCTAGTTTTTTTTTCATATGAGCAAAGGAACTGAACTACAGGGTCGCTACGACGCTCATTTCATGCTCATAATGTCACATCACATTCAGCGAATATTTCATTATTTTGGTACATACAATGAATTATCTGCCACAACTTACTCTACACTTGGTCTAGTAAAGTCTAAATATTGAATTGTGTAATAAGCGTTTTCAAAGAAACAGATGAAGACTCCATGACGTCGGGACCGAAATGAAAGGGACGAATGTATCGCATGACATAACTGATCTCTTCTCGATGAGCGTCAAATTTCAAGTCAAAGGAGGACCGGCAAAAATGTATGGAGGCTGGTCCAAGAACCAATAGCGACGTGACATATATCATTAGAAAGGTATTTCAATATACTACTATAGTTACTATGGGAGCTCATTTAAAATCACTGTGTGAAAAAAGTTACGGCGATATAAAAAACTTATTTCCATAGACGATTTGAAGTAATAAAAATGAATTGTTTCGTATTCCATGACATTGCAGTGCTAGTTAACGTGTTTGTGCGTAGGTCTGGGGGGTGCAGAGGGTGAGGACCACTCTCTACCAGAATGTAAAATAAAAAAGTTATGATAGTTTATTGTTCTATTTTACACATTGTCGTCTATAATCAGTGATTATAGACGAAAATATTATTAATCACATCAAAAAGATTGCCTGCAGGTGCCCTGAAGGGCTGATGACGACCAAAACCTAAATACCACACTACAGATGTTATGTGTGCACAAGTGCCAACTGTGCGTCGCCCAGATAAACAACTGCAATAATATTCACATATTTTTTCTATGGCTTCTTCTCGATCCCTGTCGACTAAAATATAACTGTAATAAGTTCTTGCTCTTACATGTCTCGACTGGATGCGTACTCTTAATAGCCATACATTATTATGTGGCATATTATATTCGTCGAAATCCTCGAGCATGTTGTCTCGATATATTTCAATCAAGTACAATCCGTTATTTATGTGTTGCCAAGTGCTGATCGTGGGCTTCTACATGCATCATTTAAACTAGGCGTTTCTTGGAGTATCAACTCAAATTGTGCGTTAGTACGGCCGGTCCAAAAATGCATATTTTCATCGCTTATAGCACCTGCTACTTCGAAGTTTAACATTTTACTATTATCAACAGCCCTAATCAACATGTCACAAATGTCTGTGAAGAAAGCACTAGTGAAATCATGTAACACATCACAAAAATCAGGTAAATCGTCCCAAACATTACCAATCAGATGTTCTTGACACACTCGAGCAGAATCAGGTACATACAATCAATGATTTTGCAGTAAATAAAGTTTTATTACTTCCGGTATGCGGCAACGACTTTGGCTTTGGCAATTGTTAAAAATACAACGATTTGCCGTATTTGGTGTCCTTCTGTAATCTGGTACACGTATGGATGCAGCAGGTTGTTGTATATTTTGCTCTTGGTGAACTGGTAATGCTATAGCATTTCGAATTCTTTGCCAGCAACGATGACATATAAATCGCGTACCATCAAATGCGACCTGAAAAAAGCAACAACGATAATGTTTCTTTCGATATGCTAATTTTTACCCGTACGAGAGTTTCGTGCTTGGCGAGACATGTGTTATGAATGCGATTATTTAAATTACGAATGTAGGTACCTCGACCGATAAAAATCAATAATTACTGGTATCTAAAACAAACCTCCAATACAGCGTTTTCTTGTATATAAGCTGCAAGAGCAGGTTCATTTTCAGGTATATTCTCTCTTAAAACGTGATGCTGAAATCTTCGATTGTGAAGTCCGCGTTGGCACATAACGCAGTTATTGCGTCGTTCTTCCATGTTGCACAAAGTCGTTGTTGAATAAGTGCCGTCTTCATTAGTTAGTAAGCACAAAGGCTTGGACAAAAATGATGCGGATGACGTAAAAATTACATGAATTTAAGTATTGAATATTATTGTGGCGATATCGTTTAATAAAGAGGTTGATTAATGATAAATCCTGCACTCCGCACTCCCCAGATATTATTGCAATTGTTTATCTGGGCGACGCACAGTTGGCACTTGTGCACACATAACATCGGTAGTGTGGTATTTAGGTTTTGGCCGTCATCAGCCCTTCAGGGCACCTACAGGCAATCTGCACCCCCCCAGAACTACTCATAAACACGTTTTAACTAGCACTGTAACGTCATGGAATACGAAATAATTCATTTTTATTGCTTAAAATCGTCTATGAAAATAAGTATTTTATATCGCCATAACTTTTTTCACACAGTGATTTTAAATGAGCTTCCATAGTAAATATTGTAGTATATTGAAACACCTTTCTAATGACATATGTCACATCGCTATTGGTTCTTGGACCATTTTGTCCGGTTCTCCTTTGAATATTGTTTTCTGTGTGGATATATTAGGTGACGTGACGTGAGCGGAACGCGTGTGTTTGTGTGTGTAACATTGTATAAATACGAGGCTTTTAATGCGGGGTGCAGGCCGCGGGCGGGTGTTAGGGCGTGGCTTAAAATACCTAATGTTGACGCTTGGCAGGGCCTTATCCACACAGCTAGCCGAAAACGCCGTCGAGTATTCACTGGCGCAGGAAACAAAGATGACGACATTTTGACAGTTGAACGTGTTAAGTATGTCCAAGCCTGGTCCTTTAGACCGGAAACAACGACGCAAAATGTATTAAAATACTTACAACAACGCATCCCATGTGTAGGTATTAATGTAGAAAAACGTAGTATTAAAACGAATGTACATGCCGCCTTCGTCGTGAGCTATCCGGAAAGTGTAACCGAACAAATATACACGCCAACTTCGTGGCCGCCGGGAGTGAAGATATCGGAGTGGTTTCGGAGGGGGACTGGCGGACAGCGACCCGCCGCCATTGTCACCGACAGCCGGCGCGAGCGCACGTCTAGCTCGACCTCCGTCTGCTCGATACAGTTGGAATGCGACATCGCCGCATAAAGACTTCACAACAATTAAAGTATGCCATCAAAACATAGCTGCTTTAGAAAATAAAACGTTACGACTGGAAGTGCTGTTAAAAGACGAAATTAAGTGTGATATTCTTGCGATCTCTGAGCATTGGTTGTCAATCGATAAATTAGAGTGTGTGAACCTCGACGGGTACAAATTAGCATCTAGTTACTGTAGGAATATTACTGCGCACGGCGGATCTTGCATATTTACGCGGGATAATGTTAAGTGTCTGGAGAACACCGACCTAGTTCAGTTGTCAACTGAAAGATATTGTGAAATATCGGCAATAGATCTACTTGACTTTGATATAACGATAGTTTGCATCTATCGAACTAACTTAATTAGCAATAACGATTTTCTGATAGAATTGGAACGGTTGCTCAATAGGATAAGCGAAGCCCATCTTAATTGTTTAATTTTGGGTGACGTTAACATTAACTGCTTAGGCGAGCCAAACGCGGACATCAACAGATGGTCCGATTTACTAGCTACCCATGGCATGGTGAATAAGGTCGACTTTCCCACTCGCGTCACTGCGACCACGTCAACCTGCCTCGACCATTTATATTCGAATTTGTTGATAGATTTCGTTAGCGTTGAACCTGTCATTACTCATTTGAGTGATCACCTCGCGGTTATGGGAGTACTGCGACTACGAGATAATCGCTCAAAAAACGTGACCCATAAGTACTCTAGAAGGTTCACAAAATCAAATCAATTACATTTTTCTGCCGCTATTGAAAGCGTCGATTGGAGTCTGATTTTTGCCAGACACAGTGACGCCAGTAGCCTAGTAACGTCACTTATAAACATTATTGCAAGTAAATTTGACATTTGTTTCCCATTAAGAAATAATTTGGTTAGAGATGGCCCAACTTGGATTAACAATGACATTAAATTATTTAAATCTTTTTTATTTGACACGATAGAATTAGGAAAGCGACATATGAGTAATGAAAATATTAGTAATTTTATAACTGACATCAAATTGCAATATGAGATATTAATTAGGAACAAAAAATCTAAGTACTATAGCGAATTGATCAATAACGGCAACAATAAATCTAAAATGCTTTGGAATGTCGTTAACAAGGAAAGGGGAAAAAATAACTGCCCGCGATTGGATGTCACAGAAGTGATCATGAACACCGATGGGTCACAGTTCACAAGCAAGAAGGCCGCTGTCAATGCGCTAAACACCAGGTTCCTCAGCGCCGCGGCGGCGTGCGGTGCGCCGCGCGCCGACGGCGCCCGCGCCCTACGCCAGTTGCGCGCCGCGATGCCAGCCGCGGATCGTTCCCTTAGGCTCCGACCATTCAGCGCGGATGAGGTATATCGTTTGATAACCTCACTTATCCCTCCTAAAGCCTCAATGGACATCTACGGGATAAATATGAAGCTCCTGAGGGCTGCTCCAACCCCCTTAGCCTACGCCATGGCGGAGCTATTCAATCGCTGCATAAGGGAGGGCACCTACCCTAAACCTCTTAAAATCAGCAAAATAGCTCCAATCTTTAAAGGTAAGGGAAATAGGGGAGATATGGATGCATACAGACCCGTTGCTATTATCCCCGCGATGGCAAAGGTCTTTGAAAACGGTCTCAGCCGCCGCTTGACGAGTTTTCTGGAGTCGACGAGCGCCTTATCCGACAGACAAACCGCCTATCGTGCGGGCCGCTCCACAACCACACTGTCTCGTGATATGGTCCGACGCGTGGTCGACGCCAGGGAGATGAAGCAGCAGGTTGCTGTACTGTGCTGCGACCTGTCCAAGGCCTTTGACGTCGCAGATCACGCAGTACTTACCAGCAAGCTAAGGCACTATGGGATCGATGGTCCGACACTTTCCTTGTTCGAGAGCCTTCTGCAGCAAAGATCTCAAATTGTGATCGGAGACAGTGGAAAGGCTAAGTCGGACCCACTAGAGATTAGCATGGGCGTAGCCCAGGGTTCGTCGGTGTCGAACATACTATTCTCCTTGTTGCTGAACGATCTGCCACATGCATTACAGGCTGCAGAGATCCTCATGTATGCCGATGATGTTGCTGCAATCGTCACAGCGCAATCGGTGGACACTATCGAAGGTAAACTAAACGAAACCGCGGCGCAGCTTGCACAGTGGTTTGATGCCAATGGTCTAGCGTTAAACCTTAAGAAGACCCATTACCTTGTCTTCAACCTATCGGGCCGCAGCGTGAGACCGCTTGCTGTTTCTGTTAATGGGACCGCTCTAGACCAGGTAAGTACCACCGGATTCCTGGGGTTCGAAATAGATACCTGTTTAAAGTGGGACCACCATATTGACAGACTCAGTGGAAGAATCGGCAGCGCGTGTTTTGCTTTAGGACGGGTAACTAGGCTGGTGTCAGATGATGTCGCGCGCTCGTGCTATTTTGCCACAGTGCACTCGCTGATCCAGTATGGTGCGGAGCTATGGGGACGCTGTGCTGAGTGGGTAAGAATTTTCCGTCTCCAAAAGCGCGCGGTTAGAATAATCGCCCGAGTACCGCACATCACTCCTGCTAGACCCTACTTTAAAAAACTGGGAATAATGACCTTACCAGCTATAGTCATTCTACAGGTAGCTGTGTACGTGCGGTTAAATCTAACAGCGTACAAAACAAATAGTATGATACACAACTACAATACGCGTAACGCCCATAAGCTCGTTGGCGTGGGCCGGAAGTTGACCAGGTCGACCAAGCTCACCCATGTCATGGGGCCTGCCGTCTACAATAACCTACCTGACAGCATCACCAGCGCCCAAAGTTTGGCTATTTTTAAATGTCGCCTCAAACGCTGGCTTGTTGAGCACCCGTTCTACGATTATAACGAGTTCTTAGATTTCCACAAAAAGGATGTCAAGTAATCATTATTATATAATCTATATTTTGTACTTAATATTAATAATTATTATTAATGTCACGACTTATGTTATGTCATATTGACGTGTATATTTAATTTTTTTACGACATATGTGAATATGTTCTACAATTATGACGTGTAAATTGGCTTTACTAATAAAATACTTATGACTTATGACTTAAGCAGCATTTTATTAGTCGGTGTTAAATGATCCCCAATATAAACAGCGGCAGCTGGTCCTGGTAAGCTGATGTCGGCGGTCGTGAGGCCGCGGCGCGCGCGCACGGCGCCTAGCAACTCATCCTTACGCCGTCGCTGAGTGAGACGCACAATAATACCAGGCGGGCGAATGTTAGTATTATTATTATTACTTTGAGGTTCCGATACAAATCTTCGAACACGATAGATCGTCTCCACATCGCTGCCCATGACCTTGTACCCCACTACATTACATATGCTATAAAATATAGCGTTCAAATTTTCTCCTTTTTGTAACGGGATCCCGGAGATTTCAATGCTATTCAACATGGAGAACTGCTTACTACTGTTATTTTCAGCCATCAGGTTCTCAATTTTTAGAGAGAAGAATTTTTAGAATTGTTAGATCCTTTTGGAGGGTGGGAGCATCTCACTTTTTCTTCTACGGAGGAAACCCTAGATTTGAGATCAGTTATATCAATTTTGATTTGAGTTTGTTCGTTCACTAGGGCTTGTGTTATAGATAATACCGACCTAAATTCTTCCTTTAGATCCATACTAGACGTCGTAATTTGCGACATGATATCGTTTCGAAAGTTTTGAAGTTCCTTAGTGATTTCTGACTCAAAGTCAGGTTGCTGCCTTTTCCGCATAGTTTTTTTTTAGACACTCTTCATTTATGGGGCTCCGAGAAGAAAGTTCTGGCTGAGAATCAGCTTTTACCAATGTACCCTGAGGGGGACTGCGTGCAACACACCCCATGCTATGCATATTAAATTTAATTTAGCAACAATAAGCAAGGTATCCGGCCGACTTGTTTACAAAGTAGCGTGGAGATAAGATAGGTACACTGCACTGCACTGGAGTAGTCAATTAAATGGGAACTTTGTAGTCTAAGCAGATAAGGTCTCGTTTCGCACAATGATAGATCCAAATGGTTTAATGAAATTACTGTACACAGCTTACTGCGACGCTGTCGCGAACCAAACTGTCCTGTAGTTATCACACTTTAGCGTTGATCCTTTCTTGTGGAATCACCAATGATTCCGTCCGGTCTTTCGGCCACTGTCCGGTTCTCCATACCTTGCAACAGATTTCATGCGAGAACAGTGTACCTTCAGTGCCTAATTTCTTGAGGAGACTGGTACGTATGCCATCGGATCCCACAGCATTTTCTTTAAGGCGTTTGATGGCGCTTTCTACCTCAGATATCAGAATATCCGGTTCCAAAGCATACTCAGCATCATTCCGTACCAACAGGCAATCATGGGCTTCTCTGTAGAGTTGTTCCGAATAGTCTCTCCACCTGTCCAGTACTTTCCCCAGGTCTGATATGGTTTGTCCATCAGTATCAGCTATCTGCCAGCTTCTGGGTTTGTAGTCACTAGTAAGTAATTTAACTTTTCACGCCACTGTTCGGAAATGTGGCAATAGATGGTCTAAAACCAAGCTGGAAAGTAGGCAAAAGCTGTAGCACCTGAACCACCACTACTACAATGTTTCATTGTAGTAGTGGTTGTTATTGTTGGACAGTTTGAACAGCGATTCACCAATCACAGCTCCCCCCGCCGCCGCCGCCGGCCCGCGCGCGTGTGGGGGGGCAGCGTGCGGGCCGGCCCGTCGTGCTCGGTGCCCCCCACACGCGAGCGACCGCGCTAGTGTTTCATATTATGTTCTTTAATTTGGAACTTTATTTTGACTTATAATTATTTGCAATTTCCTCGCAGTAGGCGTGAAAAGCACTATGTAATGTCTCGACCAAAAGTGCAATAGATGGACTCGTCTTCTTCGAGGTCCTCACCTAGCGGCTCGGACCTCGATCCCACTCGTCCATCTATTGCCTACTTTCTAGCCTTTACTACCTAGTCGGTCCTTAAGTTCTGTCACAAGGTTTTTGATAGATAAAACTCAGCAATAAACTTTTTCTTATTCGTATTATACATGATTAAAAAGCTTATTTTAGACGAATCAATCAATTGCAATACAATACATTTTGGAACAATTATCGCAATATGACAAAAAAACTAGTAACTTGAGACAATCGTGAACACAAAACACGCCGCAACTGACAGAAATACCACTTACAACAAATCTAATAAAAAAACAGTGTTCCAGATGGCCATCAAGGTTTTTTTTATTTATTCTGAAACCTCGATTTTAGACCATGCTTAGCAACTAGCATTTGATTTTCTGTTAGCTTTCAATTCCAACTGCTCCCATCGAGAACTTTACGAACTTTTTACGTTTTAAGAAAAACGAGTAAATTTGATCTTGTGGGCAACAAGTACACTACGTAAAATGTGAATATGAAAATTAGTTTTACCCAGACTTACTTATCTTATCCTTTAAAATGGAGGTACGGGTAACAGTAAGGGTTCAGGGAGGGTTCTGACTAAAATCTCGCGTCAGTTTGAAAGATTTTAAGAATCATGGAAAAAAGATAAAGTGCATCACGTCCGTGTTTTTGATTGGCTAAAAAAGTGCAAAATCTCTGAAGAAACTAGCATTTGTGTAATATGGCTTTAAGCATTTAAATCCAATAATCGTTCTAATTTGTCAGTATTTAATGAGCTATCAAACCATATATAGCATTAAATAAAAACATTCTTGGTATTATTTACTATGCGGCAAAACATTTGTGACAGAACTTATGGACCGACTAGGTACAATGTACTATTCCTGATCATATCTTTGGTATGAGAACTTTCAGCATGGCTTTCGATTTCGTCACATAGGGCATGGATCGAATTGTTTTTGTCGCGTCTGCATGCCCTTTTGACAGAAATATGTAGCATTGAGTATTCCTTCCTAGCCAATTCCGTACTAACGCCCTGTTCCATAAAACACCTCTGCCGCTCTATAAAATCCCATGTAGCATCCGTAATCCAGGATTTCCGCGTCACTGGGGTTCTTGCGGGAGGGGTGACATCTTCCACTGTTTCCACCACAACATTCTTGAAGCTACACCAAGTTGTTTCCGTGTCTTCAAAAGGATCCCTGACAACGTTATTTATCATGAGAGGTAACCTTGCGGTGAACTCCTGCAAGGCAGGGCCATCCAGCTTTGGGCATTGGCTTGTGAGTGGTTTACGGATTTGCTTAAGTCGAAGTTGAAACTCGGCAACAAGCCGCTGGTGGTCGCTTCTGCAGTCGGCTCCAGGAAACGTTTTCACGTTTTTGATAGAAAAACGCCATCTAGACTGGATCGCAACACAATCAATCTGGTTAAGACACTTTCCGCCTGGCGATATCCATGTGTACAATCGCCGCGGGTGATGCTTAAACCATGTGTTCATAATAGAGAGACGGTTTTCAATGCAGAACTGTACAAAAGTTTCCCCATGCTCATTCCTCTTACCCAAATCGTGCTTCCCAACAGGTTCGGAGTAATTAACGTCAACGTCTTTTCCCACTTTGGCATTTAGGTTGCCTATGATGACGATGATTTCCGATTTTGGGATGGAGTGCAACACTGTTTCGAGGTCATGTTAAAAGGCTTCAAGTTCTTCCTCTGTTGATACTGAAGTAGGTGCATATACCTGGATGACGTTTAGAGCGCATGGTCGGGCTTCCATTCTGAGACTGATTATGCGATCGGACTTGGTATCATATGCGGTTATTGAACCATAAAGGAGTCGAGGAACAATTAAACCAACCCCATCCGGCTCCGCGTGCCATTCCCAGAGAAGAAAATGACATTGCCATTATCAGAGTCAAAGTGGCCTGATTGACGCCAATGAGTTTCGCTTACTCCCATGATGTCAATGTTGAGTCTCTTCATTTCTTTCTCCAGTATATCCACTTTTCCTGGTTACTGCAGACCTCTGACATTCCAGGTTCCAATTCGTAGCCTTTCTCTTAATGACGGTGGATGTGTGGGTGATGATGTGTTTTATCAGTAGCATGATTTCCACTGGCTGCCTGATGTTGCACAGCACAGTGACCGGTAGCCCATTTGACGCCAGACACCCCGGACGTGCCATGGCGCCGAGGGTCAGCCGGAACGCAGGACATCATTCCACTGTTAGTCGTACTTGGCATGATGTTTTCTTGGAAAGATAGTGCAGTGGTTTCCCATTGCCTTCTGCAACAGTCTTTTAGAAGCTTTTTACGCTCCAAGGCCACTGAAGCCCCATCCAGAAGGTGGTCCAGCTGGGAGTATAGTTATATCGCCATTAACTCGGTCGCCAGAGCCTCGTACAGCAGGGACTACCACGACCACGGAATAAAGAATGCATTGGAAGTGGCATTCAACCGATTTTCATAGAGATCCACTGTCGCCACACGCACACAACCACACTTCAATAATACACGAACACACAATTGCAATACGCTTTCGATTTGTTAAAACGTACTGTGGCAATTATGTTGTTAACGGTAGCAAATTTTATATGCAAAATCTACTTTAACTAGTACTATTAACGGTCTCATTTAGAGTGTCAAGTAAATATTTCTTAAGTCCGTTACCATATGCGTTGCAAGCTTGCAAGAGACGTGGTCATTCTCCTACTCGAGGCAAGATGGCGGTGTTTTCAAAACTATGTTTTTTTGCAAATTACCCGTGCCCGGGTGGCCTATTTTCCTAATAAATATTAATATAAATTGATTGACTTACATGAGTGGCTACCTTGCTCTTCTACTACCGCCCCGAGACGAAGCTGTCGACAAAAGTAATAAACATAATAATACAATTATTGCATTACAAATTACAATGTAACCGCATTACAGATTACTAAATGTAATTTGTAATCGCATTACAGATTACTAAATGTAATTCGTAATGCAATAATTGCAATTTTAATTTGTAATGCGTTACTTCGTAAAATTACAAATTAAGTACTTTGATTTAATAAAACATTTGGATTCACAGCAGTAGCTGCCAATGCGATAGAACGTGTTATAATTGTTTGCAAATTAAAATCGTGTGCAAATTTGCTGCCTTGACTGTACAAGGCCAATAATGATGAAGATGTATAAAAACCGGCCAAGTGCGAGTCGGACTCGCGCACAAAGGGTTCCGTACATTATCTGTTGAATGAAAGGTAAATTGCGGTTTACGATTTATGACGTATTTAAAAAAACTGCTTACTAGATTTCGTTCAAAAATCCCAACCCTAACCCATCCAGCACTTTATTAAATTTTTCTTCTATTTTTTTATATTTTTAAACGTCCCAGCCGTTTCGCGTAACTTTTAACATTGCGTCTCTCGTCCCATAAAGTCCCATTGTGTTTGTGTTACATATAACAAACAAATGTAATATATTCATTATTTATTTATTATGTGTAGGAATACGTTTGTATCGGCAGTATGTTGTGTTGCGTTCCGTGGGTCACGTACGGTGCTGTCTGAAAATCAGCGCTGCAGGTGTCTGTCTGACACCTCGGCATAATGCTGAGACAGCGACCGATTCACTGCCGCGAAGACACACACATTAAGTGTCAATTGTATTGTATCTCTACTCCCTTTGTCTCTGTGTGCCTTTTGTGTAGTGAATAAATGTCTTCTTTCTTTCTTTCTTTCTTTCTTTCAAACCAATTTGCGGTGGAATTTTGCATGGTAATGTACATCATGTATTTTTTTAGTTTTATCATTCTCTTATTTTAGAAGTTACAGGGACACACACACACACACACATTTTACCACTTTGGAAGTGCCTCTCGCGCAAACTATTCAGTTTAGAAAAAAATTGAGTTTCAGTTCTAAGTAATAGGGAACCCCCAAAATTTATTGTTTTTTTTTTCTATTTTTGTGTGAAAATCTTAATACTTACTTACCAAGTTTCAACAGTATAGTTCTTATAGTTTCGGAAAAAAGTGGCTGTGACATACGGACGGACAGACAGACAGACAGACAGACAGACAGACAGACAGACACAGACATGACGAATCCATAAGGGTTCCGTTTTTTGCCATTTAACCAAGTTTTTTTCAATACTTTTTAGGGTTCCGAAGCCCTAAAAAGTATTGAAAAAAACTTGGTTATTTATTCAACTACACCTACCCTACTAATAAACCAGACCTAAATACTCTTACAGTTAAATTATCCTCAAATACTTTTTTTTTTTTGCTATTATAGTAAAAACCGGTAAAAAAAACCGGTTTTTGACTGTGTCGATTCGGTTAATAACCGGATTTGAAATTTTACCGGTTTTTGCACTCCTTAGGGAGTACTGTACTTAGGTACAGTCAGAATCAAAAGTAGCTGCGCAATCGAAAAGGTCAAAGCTCTTATTCCCTTTTAATAAAGACTATTAAATTAACGTCTTCGTTTGCACAGTTACTTTTGATGCTGACTGTACGAGTAGGCATATCTTACACATATTATCACGCGCGCCGTGCATGACTCTCGTTGTATACATGTATACTTATGTATATGCCCACCCTCCACCCACTCCCGCAGCGAGTATAGGGCCCCGTGCCGAGTAATTCGACCGCCGCCACGGGGGCCAAGTTGAACGTACCGGAAATTCCGGTCGGGTAACAGCCTAAAAAAAAAAAAAAACCATAGAATCAAAGAAGTTCATAAAGGACAATGGGCAAATTTTTATGGGCACTGTCCCCTCCCACCAACAGAAATGAAACATGTCTCATTTAATAGATCTTGGCAAACTGATGATTTTTTATTATTATGTATGTCTTTCCCGCTCACGGGACAATGATGTCCCGGACCTTTGGGAGGCGTGCGTGGAGCTAGGTACCTACAAAGTACCAACTGAGCCAACACGTAGAGGCCCTTTTGACAATTTAATGAAATGCAAGGAGTACACCGAGCGGATGCTGTCCCTGCCCGTGTCATGGGACGCACACAGGGACAGCGCCCGCTGGGGTGTATAGGGCTATTGGGTTAAAATGATGGACTAGTGGCTGGGCTATTGGACGAAACATCGGACGCCTGCCTAATAAAACTGTCTCACTTTTTATCTCTGGCAGACGGTGACTCGCCAACTGCTAGATGGGCCCCTATTAATAGCGACATTAAAAAATGGCCTAAGGGACCGGTCAGAGAGCTGGGGGATAGAGAGGTGGCACTGGACTTTAAACATATAGCCAACTCGCCACTTAGGTGTCCACATCTACCCTCGAGCAACAGCTCTTGCGACTCCACTCTGGACGGCCAGTAAAGGCAAGCCAGAGGCAGGGGGCCTGTCCAACCATCCACAGGACACCCCCAGGAGTACTGAGGTACGTAGGGTCGCAACTCCCTAACAGCCCGCCACAAGCTGCCTTACGTTGACTGATTGCACCAGAAATCTGGTGGGCGATGGGGCCGTCACATCCCTACGCCTTATTATTATTATTATCCTCTTTATTTTAATTTCGTCTTAGACTAGGTTTTTACAATAATTATATCTAAAAAGTAAAATATAAAACTATACATACAAAACATAAAATCATTATAAAAACCTAACCTAGGGTGCAGCCGGTAGCGAGGCGTGGCCTAAGCTACCGGCGGTCAGGGCGACAGAGACAGGAACCTCCTGACTATACGCGCAGTATCCAGGAGTACCGCCTTCTGTATCTGACCCTTGATCCAGCCGCCTAGCGAGAGTCTCTTGAGGTGATGGTCGAGACTCTTCGCAATTAAACCGTTCGCCGAAACGAGGGAATTAATATAACGATTATTATTATTATTATTATTTTCTGTAACCTTCTTCCTGTAACTTATTACCAGAGGGAGACTTTGTACAAAGTCGTCTGCATGGGCACCTCTGTCTCACCTATTTCTGTCCCTAAGAAGTTATGCTTTCATGGCGGTGTTCCGGTTTGAAGGGTGAGACATGGCAGTGCAATTACTGGGTATTGTGGCATAAGATCTTTACGTCACATGGTCGGTACGTGATAACCATGAGTTGTTACATCCGTCTATAGGCTGCGGTGACTGTTTACCATCACGCAGCCCCGCATGCTTGTTTATCACCAGTGATCGGTTTTTTGGATTCGACATGGGGTGAACGACCTCAATCATTATGTTAGTATGGATATGCCCCGGGAATCCGGGCTTCATACATCAAGTCAACGTGGGGCTCGATCCAACTTAGAATAGTTTCATCCTTAGGGAAAGAATTAGGTTTTCGCGGCATGCCAACTAGTATGTAACACTGCCTTACGGTCTAGTACTCCCCGAGAATATTCCAATCATACGCGAATCAAAAGTTCAATTAGAGTAAGCCACTGTTGTCGTAAAAGATAATCTCAGAAACAAGTCGATGAAATGAAAATTGAACCATAAATCATAGTGTGCGAACTTAACGTGGATACTTATTTATTGGATCGCCTTTGAGCTATAAGATGTATGTATTTGCACTTATACGATAACCTGTGTCCTAATATTATACAAATGCCTAATATGAAATGTCAACGTCAAGATTTTGAAGTATTTTTTCCATCATGATAGATATATAAGCTAATAATATATTTTGCTTAAAATAAAGTGTAGAGATTAGGAAAAGAATAGAAGTTTATGTCTCAACTGGTTGGCATGTAAGAGTAAAAAATTCCTTAGAGATAATTTAAATTGTTTTATTTTTGTACGGTTTGTTCGGTATCGCGGAAAACTGTCGTATCTATATTAACTTTTCTACTTGATATCCCGCGAGGGAGAATCCAAATAACCGATCACTGTTTATCACTCAACTAGTATAATAAAAAAACAAAAACTTTCAATGAAATGAGCAAAAAATATGTAAAAACAAAACACGGTTTTCCAAGAAAACCCCATAAATATGGCGATCCTCGTCATAGTAAAAAATCATCAGGTTGCTAAGATCTATTAAATGAGACATGTTTCATTTCTGTTGGTGGGGGGGGACATTTCTGCCCATGGTCCTTTGAAAATAATAATTATTAAAGCGTAAGTTACAACATATAAATGTAGGTCTGTGTTTCAGTGAGTGCTGAAAGGTTAAAAAAACCGGCTAAGTGAGTGTCGGGCCACGCGCAGTGTAGGGTTCCGTAGTTGCCTGTATGTCTTAGTTACATCGACGTGCGGTGCGGTTGCGTCGGCCGAATTTATACGAAAATTGGCCTTTCCAAGTACACATTAAGTTGGTCGACTAGGTACTACTCGGTAACTACACTGAATAAAAAAACAGTAAAACTAACCCGAAAACCAGTAAAATTAAACGCTTTGCGAGGTTAAAATAGAGCCTTCTGTTTAAATTAGTTAGTGTTACTGTTTTAGTTTAACTGTTTATAGACGGTAAGTAATTTTATACTTAACTGCTTAAACAGTTATTTTACAAAAAGTAATTTTAACTGTTGTAACGCGTATTATGATTATAAATGTTTAAACCAGGGATCGGAACCGGTTTTTTGCAAAAACCTCGAAATAACCACATATCTCGAACCATTTTATACTTCATATGTAGGACTCAGTTGTGTTTTGAGGTAAAGACTGCGTTATTATTATTATTAGATTGCCCAATTAGAAATAAAATAATTATCAAAGAACGGAAAATCTTTTTTTCGTTCCCATACAAAAAATACCGGTTTCCGATTCCTGGTTTAAACATTTGTATAATGTATAACTGTTTAAATAACTGCTTAAGACAGTTGAAATAAATGTCGAACTATATAGAACAAAAATAGATTTCAACAGTTTCAATAACTGTGAAGAAAAAGTAGCTGGTAGGTACTGTGATCTCAGTTGTTTTTCAGTAATAAATATTGTGGGCACAGTTGCAGAAGCTATTTCTACAAAGTTAACGGTACTGTTGCTACAGTAGCGACTACTGCAATTAAACAGTTTCTAGAACTAAACCCTCAGCTTTACTGTTTCTCTGCATTAAAAGATACTGTGGGCACAATTGCAGAAACTGTTTCTACTCAGTTAACGGTACTGTTGCAACAGTAACCAGATTTTTTTCTATATTTTCAATTCTTAATGAGTTTCGCCTTGAGTTCAATATCCATTTATATGTAGATAGAAAAATATTTTTGAACGAGCTATCCACACTATGGGTTTAACGAGAAAAAAATTACATCCCCGCTTTAGGTATAGGGAGTACTCTAAAAAAAATTTTTTTTAAAGATTTTATTGTAAGTAGTGTTTTGTCGGCGTGATTGATTTATATACCGATGCCGAATTAAAGTTTTCTAGTAGTAATGGTTACTGACACGGATTGGTTGGTGACGGACAGACAGACGGACGTGGCGAAACTATAAGGGTTCCTTGTTGACTACGGAACCCTTAAAATGAAGTGAGAACACAATTAAAAGATACTGTGGGCACAATTGCAGAAACTGTTTCTACTCAGTTAACGGTACTGTTGCAACAGTAACCAGATTTTTTTCTATATTTTCAATTCTTAATGAGTTTCGCCTTGAGTTCAATATCCATTTATATGTAGATAGAAAAATATTTTTGAACGAGCTATCCACACTATGGGTTTAACGAGAAAAAAATTACATCCCCGCTTTAGGTATAGGGAGTACTCTAAAAAAAATTTTTTTTAAAGATTTTATTGTAAGTAGTGTTTTGTCGGCGTGATTGATTTATATACCGATGCCGAATTAAAGTTTTCTAGTAGTAATGGTTACTGACACGGATTGGTTGGTGACGGACAGACAGACGGACGTGGCGAAACTATAAGGGTTCCTTGTTGACTACGGAACCCTTAAAATGAAGTGAGAACACATGAGAAATATCAAAGATTTTCAAGCATGTTACAATATAAATGAATTTATGTTGAGAATGACTGATGACTAAACAAGAAAATAGAATATATATTTTACAGTACATTAGGTGCTACTTTCCCGCACTAGTGCGGAAAAGAGCACTTTTCGTGCATATGTCGAAACTTTAAAGAGCCATATATGTACAGTAAAACTTTGTACGATACACGTGCGAATAGGTAATTCGCAACTCGTGTCGATTTAAAACACTCCCTTCGGTCATGTTTTAATTTATCACCACTCGTTGCGAATTTACTATTTTCGGCACTTGTATCGTAAATAACTAATATAATTGGAATGAAAAACTTAAAATGTTAAATAATGAAGTTATATAAATAGTTGAAATTTTATTAAATTAAAATACTAACTTCTCCAGCAGCACCACTGCCAATACCATAGCAATGTACACTGTTAACATCTTGATCCGCTCTATGGTACTACACCTGAAGAAGTATTAGAAAACGACATTTTCATTTCATAGTCCAATATCTCAAAAACGGCTGAACAGATTTTTATGAAACATGGCCGCTATCACTGCCAAATATCCATAAAAATGTATTATCCTATAATAGATATGCTTTTGAAATATCAATTTACCTAAATATACGCTTAGACTAAGGCTATTAGGCTGGCCTGTATTTGTCCCATACGCCAACAGCCCATAAAGTGGTCGCTAGTGCTGTCGGATCTGTATTATTTATATTTGATTTTTGTGAAAGTATTGTTACGATGGTGTCTTTTCCAATAATTGTAACCCTATCTATGTTATAACATTAATTAAATCATCGTCTTAGCATATAAATCTACTGAAACAAAATTTTAGCCTAATAATTACAATTTACTGACATTGATCTGTCGATATAAAATTATATCTGTATAGCGTAACAGTCACTTCTCTATGATCGTGGGAAATCATAGTTCATTATACGCCAACAACCACTTTAGAGGCTAGCCTATGACGTCATTGACGGTAAATAGTCTGTACTAGTGATGGCGTAGCTTAGTGGTATAAATAAGAAACAAAATTAGTAAAATGGAAAGGTCTGATCCGTTTTGTTACGTATGAGATTCATTACATTTCTGCAAAAGAGTATACCTAGGAAGATAAAATCAAGATTTACACCTGCAAGTTATTACTGTACTGCAACTATGAGTAGGTAAGTGGCAGTTATCTGCATCTTTTTCTTGCATAAGAGATTGTCCTAAAACATGCTTCAATAAATTACAGGTGTAAATTCCGCTTTGCAATAGAGGCGGCAAAACTCCTTACAAGAAGTACTTATAATAAAACCTTATCAATGCAATTGTCTATCATTCTGATTGTTAACTATGTCACCGAGGCTAGTAAATTTTATCGATAAATGTTTTGCACAGCACTACGAGATTCGTCATTTTTGATAAGGCAACAGCTCTTGGCGTGTGAATGATCAATTGATCACTTCATTCAAATATGAGAGCGTTGAAAAGGATACCGCCAATTTCGGTGCCTTATGCAGTTATTGTAATTTAGGTACAATGAAAGCAGTTTTTAACAGAGATATTTAGTAGGTGACCGCTCCGATTTGACAGGATTATTAACAGCGATGTATGTAGGAATATAAGTACCTACTTAATATGTTAAGTCGCCCAAAATTGCTGCATTTTTCTGACACATGTAATTGCCTTGTAATGCCAGCTTATTGCATGTCTACTGCTTAAATTGGCAGTAATGCCGATGTACTGAACGGTCAGAATTGATTGAAAATAATTTAGTGAATATAGTGCTGTTATGGAATCTGTAACTAGTACTTACCTATACTTGCTAATCATTATGCTTTATGCTGAACAAAGTCGATCCGACGACTGGATTTGTGTAAAAATCGACTTGCAAGATTCCAATTGGATTGTACCAAGTTACATACCTACAAGAGAAGTTAACATAGACCTTCTAATTACTAATTAGCCTGCTGTAGCTGCTATGTGCAGTTAAAACATGAAGTCTATTAAAATTCCAGTTGAAATACCCGAGCGGCGTTGAAGCAGCCCAGGGAAATGAGCTGGCTCCAACCCAGGTGAAGGACCAGCCCACGGTCACGTTCGAGGCTGAGGCCGGTGCCTGCTACACACTCATCTTCACTGGTAAGTTACAGCAAAGCTAAGCCGCAGGCAACATGGGCTCCCTCTCGTTATACTTATTGTATAGCGCCCTACTAGCTTCCGGCCGCGACCCCGTCCGCGTGGAACTCATTTATATTGCAGTTCTGTACAAACTTTCGTCCCCCATTTCACCCCCTTATCTGACGATTTCCTGGATAAAAACTATCCTATGTCCTTCCCCGGGATTCTAACTACCTCTATACCAAATTTAATTTCAATCGGTACAGCGGTTTAAGAATGAAGAGGTAACCGACAGACAGGCAGACGGGACACTTTCGCATTTATAATACCTATTATTAGTATGGACTAGTATATTAGTATGGATTATCCTTGCTATAATTATACTTATATCATATCTGCATGTCTGTCAATTTGGACCAGCTTGACAGGACTATAGCTCCCCACGAGGCGGCTTCACCGACGGCCATGTTTGCACTATCGATATCTAAACTAGTCGGAGGTTTCACTTAGGAATAATTCTATCAAGGGCGCATTTTTGCGACCATTGGTTACCCAAGAACAAAATTGGTTTCTACAATTTTTAAGTGATGTGACTTTACTAAAAAGTCAGTTAACAAAAGGTCACTAAATGCCCTCAGAGCTAATAGTTTTCTGCACGAAATCGCGATCGACCGTGACAATAATGTGTGAGTCGCAACTCGCCGATGATCGACCTCATGTAGGTAAATGGTTCTTACATTTACCTACATGAGGTCGATCATTAGAGCCTTATCACACTTGCGATTTGCAAGCGTATTTTGTATGAAGGCGTTGACGCAGCGTGTACGCCGCGACTGATAATTGTATAGAAAATACGCTCGCAAATCGCAAGTGTGATAAGGCTCTTAGAGGGACACAATCATTATCAAAGGGACACATCATTGCGTGCTTAACTCAGCTCGCATCATGGTACGTAACTTTGGTGATGTATCTTGTCGTAATAATGATTTTATCTCCATTTTAAGGAGAAAATGGCCGGCAAATTGAAAACAGCTGATGTTGACGGCAAGTATTCGAGCAAGCTCGCAATACGATTTTGAATGTTTATGTTATCAAAGCTGATCAATGCTTTGTCAATTTATAATGATGTAACCAGATAAATAAATGAGTAATTTACACGAGAAAAGGTTTTAAATTCGATTACAAATAGTAATTCCTGCACGAACAATGGCGGGACCGCGAGAACATGTGCGCCCATTTCAAGTTAAAAAGTTATGACGTTATCAGTGACAGTGGGAGAATAAACTTATCGTGTTTCGTAGTGTCGTATTAACTCGTTACGTAAATAATGGTATTAAGTAATTGTGCACCTATTAAGAGCGGACCTACAAAAAGACCAGGGACGTGGTGCCTGACACCAAACGAATGGCAGCGATGCAGTCCCCTACTACATCAACCGAAAGGGATTTTATTCTTTGGAATGCCCAGGAGGTAGGTAAATACATAAAACTGCTACTTAACGCGCAGGCAGAGGTCACGCGGAGCGGTGCAGCGCGGGTCGGTGACGTTACCTATCCCTCGTAAGGTTCAAACTTGTATGAAAGAGTAACATGCCGTCCTCCGCTCCGCTACTGCCGCTGTTCGTAGTAGGTTACGTATAATCCACGAGGACGCACCCCAGCATCTCACTGCAAACTAGTTTGTCTTTTGTCCTTAGCATAGTCATAGAGAAGTGGGGCGCGTCCTCGTGGATTCAACGATCTATAGATACATAGATAGGTACCTACTAGCTACTCGGTTTTACACTGTGGGTTCTTAACCATCAGGTGGGCAGTATGCTTGCCTGTGTGCCAACCTTTTTTAGCGTGAGTAGCCCCCCACAAGGTGGACTGATGACCTGGTAAAGGTCGCTGGAGTCCGCTGGATCCGGGTGGCGCAGGGCCGGTCATTGTGGCATTCTTTGGGAGAGGCCCTTGTCCAGCAGTGGACGTCTTTCGGCTGATATGATGATAAAGACATAATGGCTAACACAATTTTACCGTCAGCTGCCACTAGGCCAAGAAAGTGATCAACTAAATTTGGTATACCACTTTCATGGCTAATAATCATATAATAAAAAAAAAGATAGAATTCCGTTGTATGTTTGCGAGAAATAAGTTTAAGAGTGCTCGACTAAAAAGAGGATACACACCACAATACAATAGGCTTCTGTCCCTAAATGTAACTTAAGTGTTATGTATATCGTCTTAATTCGGCGCCATAATAATAAAGCATCCTATTGATGAACAAGCATCAAGCATCCATCCAGCATAACCAGCAAATGGATAAAACCTCTAGATGCTAGTTTTTCAAGGGTAAGTTATCATCGACTCGATAGCCATATCGTGTGTATGTTTTTGAAAACGTCAAAAAACTATAGTAATAAAGAATTGTATCTAACTAAAAATTAAAAACGATAGACAGCTCTAGAAGGAAATGAAGTGTTAACGATGAAAATGACCGCTAACCGTCAAACAGGCGATGGTCTCTCTTCAAAAGAGTATGTTATCCGTTAAGTCTACATTTTGAAAGGCTTCCAGTTAACCTGCTTCGACATTACAGATGGGAAACTTGTTATAAAAGGGGAATTCACGGAATATTTATTTAAGGCGATGCCTTGGTTTGAGTCGAACACGCCCCCTAGACAGAGACACGCTGATGCCTTCCGCGCACGAGGAAAAGAGATGTAACACCCTTCGAGAATGGCTTTTTTGGACAAATTTCGATAAATACCTAACTTAGAGACGTTTTATTTAAATTTCATAAAATGAGATTTTAGATGAGATATAATACTATAGTATTAACTTGATTGTGTCGTAAAATAATGTATCGTTTAAGTAGGCTGAGTAAAAAAAGGAAAATACAGACCCAACTTTGGATTTTTTTTTCTATCGAGGAAATTACTTCGTTCGCGTTGATTTCCTTTTTTTGGACCTTTAGTGGGATAAAAAGTTTGTAATATGTTAATCCAGGCTATATGTACCCTATTTGGATACTAAAATACATCTTAATCCGTTCAGCCGTTTTTGAGTGATTTAGTAACAAAAATCCAAACTTTCGCATTTATAATATTAAAGTAGGATAGTAGAATATCTTTTGGATCATCAACAATTATACATACGAAAACACTTAAAAGACTAAAACAGTAGGCAATAACAGATTTTCCACAAAAGTACGATCAATAAAGCCAATTTTAGTGGTTTAACCAATGATGTATTAATATAAAACGAGAAAAAAAAAATTAAAATGTCCACCAAATCTCATCATCAACTCATCAGCAACTAGAGACCCCGCACCGTTCCTCCGACGCGAAAATTGGGGGACCGTCGGGCGACTGAAGCGGTCCCCGACGCGACGACGCTTGGAAAACGATAATAATTATAATAGGTTTAAATATTATTTGTTTGTTTTTAGAGTTTCTTTCTTCTGTCGCGGGGTTTTTCATTTTTTAATTTTACTTTTATTTTGTCCATTTTAAAGTGATGATCTTCAAGCGGCTGATCAGGTCATGGTTACCTTACCATATACTTTCAATATCATTGAAGTAACACGGTACCAAATTTCAAAATTTCTGTTTAAATAATTTTATAATATGTATCAATTAATCTAATACAGCGGGGCTAAGCTGGTTCCCATTTAATCAAATCTTTTTTGATAAGAGATTCATCACTCTCGCATACTTGTCAGAACGTGGCAGACAGGTATCGATAGCGATAAGTGACAAAATCGCAACTATATATCTTCCCGGTTTCGAATGATAGGGCATTTATTTGGGTGATGAGGACGAATATTTGTTCCTGAGTCATGGAAGTGTTCTATGTATATAAGTATTTATTTATCTACTAGCTTCCGCCCGCGACTTCGTCTGCGTGGACCCGGGATAAAAACTACCCTTTATTTTAATACCGGCTGTAAACTATATTTTTACAAAATTTCATCAAAATAGGTTGGGCCGTTTAAACGTGATTGAGTAACAAACATCCAAACATCGAAACATCTAAACATCCAAACATCTAAACTTTCGCATTTATAATATTATATAGTAGGATATAAGTATGTTTATCGTCATCTATACTTACAAGCTTTGCTTAGTTTGAGACTAGGTCGATTTGGGTAAGATTGAAGAATTAAACAAATTCTCTTATGCCCTATATAAGGTGCTAACAAATTAGGTACCAATACTTTTAGAGCTGATAGTACTAGTCTCTAGGAGTAGAGTTAAGTATGAAACATTTAAAAGTGTGTATCACTTTTTGGAGATAATTAGGGATACAACGTTACTGCGTAAAAACACCCTGTTAATGAGATAGTCAACAATCAATCATTGACGTTTGTCACAAACGACGATGTTCACTTGACAGATAGTGTTTTAACATCTCGTCAGTTGAATGCACAGGCTGATTATGTTTGGTCGAAATTTTAATTTATTTATTTTGTACCGGAAATTAAAACAAAAATATCATATGAAAAGTTTTCTTAATTTCTATTTAAAGTCAATTGTTTTGATGTAATGTAACACCTCTTAAAATATTGGTACTTAATTTGTTAGCACCTTATATAACTTAAGGAAAAGAGCAAATCAATCGGCAGTTCTCACCGCCTACCATGCGTTTGTGACATCAACATTACGTTATGGCATTATATTTTGGGGGAACTCCACAGATAGAGAAATTGTATTCAGGGCGCAGAAGAAATGTCTTAGATCAGTGTTCGGTATTAGCTCTTTGGAGTCCTGTAAGCCATATTTTCAAAAACTTAAGATTTTAACTCTGCCTAGTTTATATATTTACGAAATATGTGCTTTCGTTAAGCTGAACCCTCACTTATTTGTAAGCTTCAAAAGCAAACGCTTGCGTAGCAAAATACAGAACCTAATGATTCCCAAAACGATGTTGTATCAAAAAAATGTAGTTGGGATGGCCCCAAAAATATACAACAAATTACCTAAATGTATCGCAGATATTGACCATGTATATAAGTTCAAAAAAACTTTAAAAGATTTTCTAAGTCGTAAATGTTACTACTCAATTAAGGATTTTTTAGATGATAAGGAAATATGTACAGTTTGACATGCATGCTCACACTATTTGTATGCCGTAAGGCGCCACATAGCGAAACTGTATTTTTTTTTTATAATATCTCTATGTAACCTATGATGGACAAATAAATAATTTTATCTTTATCTTTATTGTCCCCAAATATTTATTCATTTTTCTTAAGCCCGCTGAAATATTACAAATACCATCGAACTTGAAAATGAAAATATATTGTATATAAAAAAAGTGATTTAATAAAACCTAGACATCTTAAAATATTAATGTAATTAGACATGCCTATTTTACTTTTAATAAGTTTAATTTACACACAAAAGTCAAAAGATAATTTAAAACTACAAACGATTCAACACGTCAAAAGCAGGAGTCAAATAAAAGCCCACAAAAGCAGGCCAGTGCCGCAGTCTTGCAGTGTTTGATTACTCCGGAACAAAGACTCATCCATCGGCAGTATCGGCACCCCTTTGTCTCACAGTAAAAAGAGTACATTTCAAACGATGACTATATTCGTCCAATTTCAGTATTCGAATAATATGAATACTTCGATTTCCAATATTCGAATATTCGAATATTTCGAATAAAACGAATATTTTTGAAAATAAAACAAAATAATGATTTAAGTTGTGTAATAATTGTTGTTATTATTCAAAAATATCGACATTTATGGTCGATGATAACAATTAAACTTCTAAAATAATATTTTTTACTAAATTAATCACAGCTGTTACAATAAGCACTGTTTCCGTGTGTAGGTTGTATAATGATATAACTAATCATACTTATTCGCGAGAATCGCGAGCAACAAAATTAAAATTTTCTGGTACTAAACTATAACTAACAAAAAAACTTATTTTACAAGTTATTTAATTGTAAAATATCTGACTGGTAAAATTTAAAAATATAGAACATTTGTGGTATTTTCTTAAAATTAGTCAGTATTACTTTGCATTATAATAATTAAACTTTTGAGATAAATCACAGCACAGTTACAATATAATATTACTTTGTGTATTACAAGTAACAGTAAATTATAGCAGTAGAATTAAATCAGTAATAAAAAAACTTTTTCCTTGTGTCAAAAAAACGGTAAGTATACGTAGGTATATGAACACGTACAATACAAACACAACAATTTTAATGATGAGTTTAGTATTAGTAAACAGACTCATCATATCATAACTGAATCTTATGGTACCTAATGGTTCTATCTGGTAAAGATGCCAGAAAGCAAATGTCAAAATCTTTAATCTGATTCTAAAATAAAAATGATTCATGAAATATTACTTTGTTTACATTAAGATACTATAAACAAATATGCAGGTATAAGACAAATAGTTCGTAGCGTTATTAAAATTTCACGAAATAAGTAATTAGGTTCTGCCAGTTCTGTTGAGGCCTTTCCTAATAACCGCTTATTATAATTTGAGTTTGGCAAGAGTAAAGAAAATAATATGTTATAATGTCTTAGATTTAAGCTTTTTTTAAAATATTTAAATCTATTCCCACGGAATTGTTAATGTGGAGGATATTTCTAGCATTTTATTTAAGATTTTCGCAAAGGTAAATAATGTCAGAAAAAATCTGCACTATTCGAAATATTCGTTTTATTCGAATAATGAATGTTGCCGAATTCGAATAATATTTATGGCGAATAATTCGAATTCTCGAATATTCGAATATTCGACTACAAAGAGATCGATACGGACAAAGTTACAAAAATATGTATACACGACTGTATTGCCTTATTATTAAGGTCGTGTATACATATTTTTGTAACTTTGGCTGTATCGATCTCTTTGTAGTCGACTGTACATCATTAGGAACATATGCATTGTTAACGTCAATGCTATAGAAAGGATGCGCAATGTTACAAAGGATGTAAAGGGATGCAAGATCTGTTGTGGATGTATTAAGTGCGCGTTTCAATGGGCATTCAGAGTGACTGAATAAGTTGTCTATGGTATCACGTTTAGGTATGTCGCTCTCAAAGGATAATTCAGGTTTTATTATACACAAAATGACATCAGTACGTCTAGCACAACTTGCTGCTCTGTCGCTTCCCGCGCGACTGAGCGTCTCTTATCTCACTCGCACCGTGTAAATTAGAAAGAGGAGGGTATATCTTTCTCGACTCGCGTCGCGGCGCGGCGTCACTTGTGCTAGCCCCGCAGACTGGAAACGTAGTTTCCAAACGTTAATTTCAAGCATAAAATTTAATATGTCACACGTGTGGATAATATAGTTTTTATTTGTCCTTATTAATGTGCCTTAATTAGATTAACGAGTTGCGTGTTGGTTTTCTATGACAAAGGACAACAATATTTAGGCCATTTGGTGGGGAGGAATCATTTTTTTTTTATACAACGACGGTAGCAAACAAGCGTACGGCCCGCCTGATGGTAAGCGGACACCGCAGCCTATAGACGCATGCAACCCCAAAGGAGTAACATGGGCGTTGCCGACCCTTGATATGTTTGAGGATTCGCCGTGTTGACAGCTGAAGGAACAAATTCCCTCGCTCTCAACACAACGCATCCTCGGGAACTCTGGCGACCTTGCTCACCTCCAGGAACACAACACTACTACAGAGCAAGTAGTAGTGTTATTATGGCTGTGGTCTTCCGCAAGGCGGAGGATCAGAAAGATCAGGAGGATCAGACTTCCCCAATTGGGCTGCTCCAAATTCGAGCGGGATGACATTTCGTTGTGCCCTACCGATATGCGGTATTATGTACTTTACACGATATGATACAGAGATCAGATATAATGGAAAAACAAAAGATTGGAATGGGTCAAGCGCATAGCTTACCCACTCGAGTGGGCTTTAAGCCTTTCAAGGAAATACAGGGATGTCGCTACTAGTAGCGGTGACGAATGTGATGGAAAAATACGCTACGTCAGTCTACGTCTGGATAGCTGAGAAGCTAGAGCACTGCACTGGTAATACAGAGGTCGCAAGTTCGAGTCTTGCTCTAAATTAAGATTTTCATTTCAAAGTTCAATATCTCAAATCCGGCTAAACCGACTTTGTTGAAACGTTAGCTGACCCATCTCGATCACGTTGACTTTCGGACAAAAAACCGCATTAGAATCGGTCCATTATTTTACGAGCTACGATGCCACAGACAGGTGTCTGCCTCAGCGGGGCGAGCACAGCTGACGCCGCGCCGCGAGCGAGTCGAGAAAGATCTACCCTCCTTTTTCTAGATTGCAAGGTGCGAGTGAGGCACGAGACGCTGAGTCGCGCGCGAAGCGACTGAGCAGCAAGTTGTGCTAGACGTACTGACAGATACACAGACACGACAAACTTATAACACCCCTCTTTTTGCGTCGGGGGTGAATTACACACGTTGTTTTCTTATTTTTTAAATAGACGTTCTTCTAAGTAGGTAAGCGTTTAATTAGCAGACGATAACAGTTATCTTCACACGTATATATTGTTATATTGTTAAAAAAAACGTTAAAAGATAATTAAATATACTTATTTCCTATGTATACATAGCATAACTTGTTAACTAAACAGATGACAACAGTTTAACCCATACCCCTATGCAGCTGTATTTTTTATTGATCTTTTCTAGAGAAAACTCTCCACATGTAAAGAGCTTCTTAGATGCTTAGAAGCTGTAGGCAGAATACGTCCGATTCTACCAAATTAACATTCTGTTTTATTTGCTCTTTATCTGATTGGTAATTGTACGTACCCGCGATAACGACGTATGCTTCTCATATAGGTATACGGGTTTTTTTATTTTGACAAATACCGAAGAGGAGTGTGGCAAAATGAAGGTGTCGGCGAGAACTCATGTTTAAGACTTTATTGTTCGCTAGATGCGGAGTTACATGCGATCGTGGGGATATAGGAAAGCAAAACCGCGCACAGGCGTTTTGTATTCGTTGTATAACTTTCTTGGTACGAGCTAGTAGACAGTACTGTACTCAAAACGCTCTTAAAAAGTATTTCATGTTAATGATGATGACTGTGTTCCCGTTAACCCTTATTAAGGTAAGGGCTCACAGAAGAATAGACCTATTTGACAGCTTGCAAGGCTTCCTTCAGAGAGGAGTACATGTAACTTGCCGAACGACCGTCCGAACAACTTCAACTGTCATTTTTCGATACAAAAATGACATTTAGATCTAACGTACGTACGAAACCTAACGTAATCAGCAGCTCTTTCCAGCCTCCCAAAAGTACTTAGCCTAATGAAATAATCTACCATCAGATGTCATGAGCTGCGGACTATTTCCCAAGGCACTCGCTCGCTTTGAATAGGGCATTCAGACTTTCACTTGTAAAGTATGAATATACTTGTACTTTCAGCTCTGAAGGGGCCCGCGCAAACTTCCACCGCTTTGAGCAGATCTGCCAGTCTTGCCTTTGTGTTGTGGAGTAAGGCACTTTCAAATATACGGGATTATTTTCGGAAAATTGAATAGTACTCTTTTGTTGTGTCCCTTATAAATATATTGTGTAATTTATTTTATTATTAGATATGTAATTTAATTTATTATCCTGGAAATCAATTCCATAAATAAGTTTAAGATGGTTATAATTGGATGAGTGGTTCCGGAGATTATTCCATACTTATAAAAGCTACACACCCACAACATTTACCTTTTTAAAATACTAGAGTAGAACCATTAATAGGTAAATTAGAATAATTTACCTAACTGGGTCGGTCGTACAGAGATTAAGGTTCGCGGCTCATCTGTGGACATTGCCAAAGTTAAGGGCAATTAGGACTTGTTTGACTGACTCAAATATAAGTCGCAACGATGTCTTCTCGTATATGATTTCATTGTTTTTTTTTATTGATTCTAAACTGTTATTGTAATAAAAACAGACGGGCTGTGGCAGTAACTATTTATTCGGAGAACACACGAGTAATAAAAAACATTAAATCATTGTTACAGGCGTATTTTCATTATCCACAGCTCGAACTTCCGTTTTCTTCACTCTTCGAAGAATTCTTCACTTCCATCAGAATATGTAGTATTATCAAAAATAAAATCTTTTACAAAAATTATCATTATTATTCGGTATATAATTTTCATCCACACTTCTTCCATTATTTTCATCCGTTTCATTTTCATTTCTTTCAACTTCACTTATTTCACCTTCATTTCCTTCGGTTTCATTTGTTTCATATTCATTTCTTTCGGCTTCATTTGTTTCACCTTCATTTGTTTTGATTTCAATTGTTTCACTTTCATTTGTTTCATCTTCATTTGTTTTCCTCAATTTTTCGCCTTCTCGATCTTCTTGTAATGTGTTCTCCCTTATTTCTTTTCCACTTTCCGTTTCCTCATTTTCGTCTAATTGCCACAGCCATTATTTTCATCACTATAAAGATAGATTCCTTGTTCGTCTTCATTTATATTTCGTTACAAACGAATCAATCGATCGTTCGATGTCAATCCGTCACCGTTGGTTGCTAGGCTTATAAAATCAACAACTTTCTTGTTGCTATCCTTACAAAGCTTCTTGTTTTGATACGATAATGCCGTTTATTTGAAAACCACTAAACAAACACAACCTTTATTCTGTAGCTATACTGCGCCCATGACCTGTTATTGTAATAAAAACAGACGGACGGGCTGTGGCAGTAACTATTTATTCGGAGAACACACGAGTAAAAAACATTAAATATTATTTAGTACAAAAACATCTTGTAGAAAGCTATCAACCGGAACGGCATATCTGACGTTAGCAGATATGCCATTAACTCTTACATTCTGCCCGTCATGCGCAGACGATTGGAAGTCAAATATAGAACTCCGTACGGCCAGTGTGTGCCATCACCAGTGTACACACACCTCATTACAACACAAAACATGCTTATTTCAGCGTATTTATTACGATAAAACAATAATAAATAGGTGTTATAATAACACCAACATCCATTGAAATTTTTCCAAGTCCTAGCTCCCTTGAAACTCTGAGGGCGAATATCTCGGCTGTTTTTGATTTTAGAGAAAAAGTCTTTTCTATAAAACATGCTTATTTTAGCGTAATCTTTACGATAAAACAATAATAAATAGGTGTTATAATAACACCAACATCCATTGAAATTTTTCCAAGTCCTAGCTCCCTTGAAACTGAGGGCGAATATCTCGGCTGGGTTTACGCTGATAATGTACAACACGCAAAATGCTCACTGCACGCAAAATGTACAAACAGGCAAAATGCACATACGCAAAATCCACATCATGATAAATGTACAGAACGAAAAATGTACAATACGCAAAATGTAAAACAAGAAAAACTCACACGTCACGTCCTCACACGACGACAAATTATTGACTTTTGGTTTCACAATTTTTTCAACTTGACGTGACGGCGACCACAGTGACAGTTTTCTTCTTCTTGCCGGCTCGATGTGCGATCCGCGCAAAGAGGTTAAGTTGCCGAAAGGATTTATGGCGTAACCATATATTTTACATGGCATTATTGTTACACAGTATAATTATCGTAATAATTAATTTAACATTTGCAATTAAAGCTTTCAGCGTCAGGAACCCGCTCGGTGGTCGTTTTACTGTGCATAGCGAAGCGCTAGCACAGAATAAATAATAGTACAGTCAGCGTCACATAGTTAGTAGCAGTCAGAGTAGCCAAATATTTCGTAACACACCCTTATTCTTACAGTAATAAAGACGTGTACCGAAATATTTGGCTGCCTTGGCTGCTACTAACTATATGACGCTCACTGTACTATGTACAGAAGGTTCTCTGTTAACAAACCCTTGTTTAGATATGCCGAACGAGCCGAAACGTGGCCATCCCTTTCTATCGCATGCAGCGCGTTGCGATAGAACGCGTGCGTGCTGTATAGGCCTGCGGGCCTAGCACATCTTGACCGCGAGTAGACAAATCGGTGCGACTTGGAGCTTTGTCGCTCATCGGTAGCATAACTTACCCGAGAAAAGAGATAGACTCGCAGTCAAATGTCATTGCGAGACACTGACATCGGCTCGCGACTTTGAACTGAAATTCGTTGCACAACTGCCTATTTCGCGACAAAATCATCTCTCGTCGGTGTGTCAAGCGTCGAGATAAAGTCTTCAAGCATCGAGCCCGCGACTGCTTGGATTTTATCTTGAAAACCAAATTTCACAAAGAAAAATTGAAGTAAGTTAAAATTTTAGTCTTATTATGTAATTATTCAACCATCCTAATGTTTTAAAAGTTACCAATGATGTGTCATAAAACACAATTACGTTTTTCCAGAATGGCTATGTTCTTCATTGTAAATGAGGAGAGGCGGACCCGCAGGATCCAAAGGACCCGTCTTAGGGATTTGGCCAACCCTTTTGAGCTCCCGGAACAGGAATTCTTTCATAATTACCGAATGAATAAGCCAATGGCTTTGTACTTGTGCCAGGAGCTCGAAAGTGCGTTGGCACCCAAACAACGGCACGGCCTCCCTGCCCATATTAAGGTACTTACCATCATTTTATTATAGTGAAATTAACTAACTACCTACATTTTTTTTTTGTAACAAGAAAAGTTATTTTATAGGGTCAATCCCATCAAACCATCACCTCAATCAAAACAAGTTCGTATGATCTTAATACTATTATATTCTTGCAGATGCTGGTAGCTATAAAGTTTATGGCCGGTGGCAGCTATATACCAACGGGAGATTGGCCAGGACCACAATCTGTGCATCGCACAGAGGACAGCGTCCAAATATCTCGACCAAGTGGTAGCTGCCATCAACCAAAGGTATGATCACACTTTACTACTTAAGTAAACATTGTTACATTCAAGCAATAATGCTATACCTTATTACCAATCTGCAATAACGCCATGCCAATCTGTTTTTACGTTGAAACCAAAATGGATTAACTTCCCGGGTACCGAGGGAGCAAGACGAGATGTGGCGAATGCATTCCAGCAGAAATATGGGTTACCGGACTTACTGGGTACGCTGGATTGCACCCACATCTCGATTTTTCCTCCTCCTCGTCCGCATGGCCTGCAGTACATAAACCGCAAAGGCAAACACACCATCAACGTGCAACTGGTAAGTTTCAAACTAGTCATAATTTGTTTATCTTGTCACCCACATGTCGTAGGAAACAAAGATTATAAAAACCATTATATTAGTCTTATTTTTTAATAAATCTCGTACGAGCCGTGTTATTTTAGCTAAGCTGTATTCGCATTTCGCTATATTATTAATAGGTGTAATAATACCTTATTTCTTAGATCGCTGATGTTGACTGCAAGTTACTGCATGTAAACGCACAGTACCTACCCGGGAAGGGTCCACGACCAGTTCATTTTTAACCATTCGGTGGTTAAACAAGAAATGCGGCGTCTTTATGACCAAAGAATAGGGACATATTATCTCTTAGGTATGTAAAATCAATACATAAATAAAAATCGTTGACATTCACTCTGCTACGCCCGCGTTTTACAGAAAATGCGGTTGGACTCACGGCATAATTCTACTACGTTCATCCGGAAGGTCTATTCGTTTTATATGTACTACAATCGTGGAAAAGACCCGCTCTGCCTGATGTTGAGCGGAAACTGAAGCTTGAACGCCTGATCATCAAGGAGTTACATAGTTACGCCTTATTGATTTGATAATTCGCACATTAAACAAGAAAACAAATAATAATTAAATCAGATGATTCTATTTAGAGATTACCTGTTACATGCAAACTAAAGTAGTTACATTTATTCTTAATTTTTTAGGAGATTCTGGCTATGGCCTGGAGCCTTGGGTGATGACTCCTGTCCTGAACGCTGCGGTGGGATCCCCGGAGGAGAGATACACGCAGTGGCACTGCCGGGTCCGCAACATCATCGAGCGGACCAACGGGTACCTCAAAGGGTCGCTGCGGTGTTTGGGGCTAGACAGGTCGCTCCACTAGGCGCCAGAGCGAGCGTGCCGCTTAATATACGCCTGTTGTACAATATACAACATGATGAAGCACTTCAGGTCAGATAGTTTGTCATACGGGCAGGCCTTTAAATAGCGCTATTTTCGTATAGCGCTATCATTTATAACGTTATTATTCCTAAAACCGCTATACTCGAAACCGATATTTGACGCGCTGTATAGCGATATCCATTATAACGTTATAAATCTAAACCATTAATATAAAACCGATACTTTTTTAACCGATATAATAATGTAATAACGTTATAGGCTACCCCTTTCTCGCATTCAGTATAGCCTACTCGTGCAATGTAAGCGATGTGATTACGTAACGTAGGTTGTTTGTTAGAGTGCACGACGTCATAGTAAAATAGAGAATTTTTCGATTTGCTCGGCTTGTCGGCGCAGGTTGTAGCCTGATACGAATATCCTGACTAATAATTTTCAAATCAGATTGTCTTTAGCTACTCTGTGCCTCATTAATCGGAAATTCATCATCCCATAAAAAACATGCCATGTAAAAAAGAGGCCAAGTCTCGAAACTCTTCCACCGTAAAAAGTCGTGAGATATTTCGTAGAGCCAAGTCTCAGGCATTCTTTTATCTTTATTTGCTTGCTAAATAAAATTTTGTGACTTGGCAATCACACAATACTACATAGCTTTAGGTATGCAGAAATCCATTAATGCAGGAAAGTTGTGTGATTGCCAAGTTACAGAATTTTATTTAGCAAGCAAATAAAGATTAAAGAATGCCTAAGACTTGGCTCTACGAAATATCTCACAACTTTTTACGGTGGAAGAGTTTCGAGACTTGGCCTCTTTTTTACATGGAATGTTTTTGCTTGTTAAATAAAATTCTGCAACGTGGCAATCACACAACTTAACTGTATTTATAGATTTTTGCATACTTACCTAAAATTATGTAGTATTGTGTGATTGCCAAGTCACAAAATTTTATTTAGCAATAAATAAATAAATAAATAAATATTAAGGGACAATCTTACACAAATCGACCTAGTCCCATAGTAAGCTCAGTAAGGCTTGTGTTATGGGTACTAGACGACGATATATACAGGGTGATTCAGGAGACGTGAGCAGGATCAACCCTACACATACAGTTAATGTTAATGGATCTTTTACCATCGTAATTAAATTAAACGCCCACAGTTTTTTTTTACATTTTGTGTAAAAGTTTCATTCACAATAAATCATGGTCACCCTACACAACTAAAAAAAAATTCACGTTAATCTTACCAATGCTGGTACGACTGAGTAGCTTATAAACTGTTGAATCCGTAGGGTTGATCCTGCTCATGTCTCCTGAATCACCCTGTATAATAGATATAAATACTTAAATACATAGAAAACTTCCATGACTCAGAAACAAATATTCATGCTCATCACACAATTATTTGCCCTTACCGGGATTCGAACCCAGGACCTTCAGCTTCGTAGGCAGCGTCACTACCCACTAGGCTAACCGGTCGTCAAGCAAGCAAATAAAGATTAATAAGAATGCCTGAAACTTGGCTCTACGAAATATCTCACAACTTTTTACGGTGGAAGAGTTTCGAGACTTGGCCTCTTTTTTACATGGAGTGTTTTTTATGGAATCTCACTTCTTTTTAAAGGTTAATGTGTTATCCATACATACAAACTATGAATGCAGGCCCATTCTTGCTTTTGAATTTTCCCATTCACTGCAAATGTAACTTTATAATCCTATATATTTGTATAGGATTACAAAGTAATGTATACAGTTGGTGTATCTAGAAAACTGGGTTGAAATAGCAATTTTTTATAGTTTTCCCTTTATGTGGCCATTAAACCCTAACTCTGTACCAAATCTCAGCTCTCTGAGTTTATGGGAAGTACTAGTTCTATTTTGATGATCATGAGTGAGTGTCATAAATGCGAAACTTTGCTTTCGCTTAACTTCGGAACTAAATGACCTACAGACTTGACATTTTGGATTTTAAGTATGTGATTATAGCTTACTGGATGACGAAAATTTCTGCATTCTGGTCTTATCCAGAGGTTCTCAAATAGGGGCCTGAAAATGTGGCGAAATGGTTCCAGTAAAGGATGGTACGGCAGTGTTTGCTTCGCGCTCGACTTGGCGGGGGCACTGCCGTGCCCCCAGATATTAATGGCATTGTTATAACATGGTAAATTATTTCATCAACGCACAGCCGTAACTACTGGGACTAAAAAGAAGGGACAAGATGGAATTTTTGGAAATCCCATCCCTAAGGGGGTTAAATAGGGGTGCAAAGTTTGTATGAGGGAAACTTTTTTTTTAACTAGAGACTTGAAACTTTGTAGGAAGATTACTTATTAAGATGCATAAAAAGTTCTTGCAGCGTTTTAGAAAATTCCACTCTTAAGGGGGTTAAGTAGGGGACAGGGCTGCAACAGTTTGTATGGGGGAAACATTATTTTTTGAACTAGAGACTTGAAACTTTGTAGAAAGATTACTTATTAGAATAGAAAAAAGTACTTTCTGTGTTTTAGAAAATTTCATCCCTAAGGCGGTTAAATAGAGGTGCAAAGTTTGTATGGAGGGAACTTTATTTTTTGAGCTAGAAACTTCAAACTTTGTAGAAAGATTACTAAATACAATACAAAAAAGGACTGTCAGCGTTTTAGAAAATTCCACCCCTAAGGGGGTTAAATAGGGGTGAAAGGTTTGTATGAGAAACACTTTTTTTGAGCTTGAGATTTGAAACGTTGTAGAAAGATTACTTATTAGAATAGAAAAACAGTTAGTACTTTTAACGTGTTAGAAAATTCCATCCCTAAGGGGGTTAAAAAGGTACTTATGCAAGATTAGGATGAGAAACATTTTTTTTGAGGTAGAGATGGGCAACTTTGTGGTACGATTACTTATTAGAAAAAAAAAATCCTTTCATCGTCTTGGAAAAATACCACCCCTAAGGGGGTTAAAAGTGTTAAAACGGTATTCAAGGTTTATATGGAGAGCAAGAAAATATAGTAAGATATTTCTAATGTCAGTCTTAGTCTGTATGTTAAAAGACAACAAAACTGATTTCAGAGTTTTTTTTTAATTCATCCCCTATAGGCGTTAATGGGGCTTCCAAGTTTATATGGAGGGAAAAGTAATTTTTTAAGTAAGATTTTTTAATTTTGGTCTTAAAATAGAGAGAGCAGATTAGTACATTTTTTTATTCATCACCTAAGAGTGTTTAAAGGGGATTCGAAGGCCGTATAGGGTCAAGACAATTTTAAAGTAAAACATTAGTGTAACTACGATTTTAGACGGTTTGTTTAAAACTAAAAAATACATTTCAATGTTTTTGAAATTCATCCCCCAAGAGGGTTTCTAGGGGGTTCAAAGTTTATACGAAGAGCAAGATATTTTTAAAATAATAGATTTATTACTTAGGTTATGGACCGTTTGTTTAATGATTAGAAAACGATTTCAGCGTTTTTTTTATTAATCCCCTAAGAGAGTTAAAAGGTTTGAAGGGTGTATAGAGAGCAAGACCTTTTTTAAAGTAAGATTTGAACAGTTACCAGAAATGTAGGATAGGTTAGGTTAGAACTGCGATGCTCCCAGAATCGAATAGATTTAATCAACATTGGGTACTTATTATTATAACAGTAATGTAGCTTAATAGACATATAAAAATATATTTTTCTTTAATACTGTATGAAAACGTCTGTTGATGATTCTTAAGATATTTATGTTTGTAAAAACGAAGTTTTCAATTTAGATTTATCAATTTAAACTAACGAACTCATCGCACTGTTACCTTTTACGTAGGTCTAATCCCTGAACGGATTTAGATGAAATTTCCCGTACAGATAATTTGAGACCCTTGGAAGGATATAGGATAGTTTTTGTATATCTTTAAGATGGTAGAAGTTTGTTTGGGACAGCGATAAATAGCTTGCACCGAACATAATTTCAATATTTTTTCTAAGACCATAACCAGTTCCACGCGAACGAAGTCGCTGGCAACAGCTAGTTATTTATATAAATATTTAGTGACTAAGGATTAATTAGAAAAGGAGGATGAATCGTAAGAAAAGGAGGATCGAAACATATTTATGTGTACCAATCGTCCTTGGTCTCCCCTATCTATCGCGAGCCTATCTAGACAGATTATGGCGAAGAACCGGAATCGAAAATTCACACATTCTTCGGTTTCATAATCAGATTTTATTTAACTTGTCGTTTTCGGAATGGCTCTAAATCAAAAATAAAATAAAATGTCGGAAACTAAAAGTATATTTTAATTTTATTACGATTAATGAACAAAAGCACATACCAACATACCTATGCATAATTTTTTGCTCACGGCAACACCGTCGGTCGTAGGGCTTGTTTGGAATAGGTCCTAATACTGGGAGTCTGCGATTTAGTGCCGAGACAAACAATTAACATAAAAAATATTGACCCTCTTACATATTGTAATAGTGTTTACCTAGGGGCTATTAAGATTGGCACTCTTTCTTTTTATTTATGAGCAAGTCCACGAATCTGTGGACAGCGTTGCGTTTCCTGCGTCCCATTTTTATTCCGCCATTTATCGTCGCAACCAACCAAATATTCACAATTCACAACCAATTTGCAAATGATCGAGGTAAACAAGCATTAATAAGATTTAGAAGCTAAAACAACATAACGGCAACGTCGCACGTCGCGCTACGGCCCACGTGGTGGCATGTTGGCATTGGCACAGAGCGGCAACGGCGCAGCCGTAGCGCGCGGCTCGCATTTTAAAACGATATTATAACGTTACTATATATCGTTCTGTTATTCATTCTGTTACGGTATTTATATCGTTATGGAGAATATTGATTTTGTTATAACGTAATTTTCGAACACTAACGGAATATACCGTTATAATTCCGGTTCATTTTATAACGTTTTAAAGGCCTGCATACGGGCAAGGTAGTTAGTATTATTCAATTCAATAGGTACCTATTAGTTACAACAAGTACAACAACTCCCTTTCTTAAATGACACGATACAGAGAGAAAGAATATAATGGGAAAATAAACCATCTTCTTCTGTAGGCCTCGACAGGACTCACTTTCTTCGTTAGGATTTAATGGATTGAATTTGATAGCAATTGTAAAACTATTTGATTGCATTGTTTTCAGGGTGGACATGCGGCAAGTGCAGGAGACGCTCGTGGAAAATACGCCCGAGCCAACGCCACAAATGCCGTTGTATCAAGCGGCGCTTAATAAGAGGCGCCAAATTATTAATAATCACTTTGGTTAAATTGTTTATTTTTGTTATACCTTTTATGATTTATCAATACAGTTTTAATTACGAGGTTTTGTAGATATTTACAAAAAAAAGATACTATGGTTACTTTTTTTCTCCTCTCTTTAGTCTCTACCTGAATAAGTAGCTCTTGCTATTAGCATGGTGCTTATATATACAGTAAAGTATAAAAATATGGGTGCACACAACTTACTCATAAATATGTCCCATAACTCTTATGTCAGCGGATTAAGGTTTTGGTACTTACTTATTTATGAGAGCATGTTATCGATACTTATTTTTGCACTTGAATGTTGCTACATCAATCAATATCAGTTATACTAAATTACAATTAGGAAATTAGTCAGAATGGTAATAATGTGAGTTAAGGTTTTAGACCCATGATCACTCCATTGCTATAACACTAGGCCATTTCTTATTTTTGTGATTGTTTGTACACTGAACAACCCCACAAAAATTTATAAAAAAATACTATTACAATTGAATATGTTTATTATAGAAAAAAAATACAGCATTAAAATTTCAAAAAATGTACCCCCCCTTTTATGTCCCGCTTGCGGTGACGCGCGGCAAGTCGCATCTCAACGGCAATGTCCTGGAAAAAGATTTATTGTATAAACAGTCTAGTAAATTACTCACTATTTTTAGGTAGGTAAATAACCCTTACAACTGTATCGGAAACGGTCATTTGACGTATAAACGTAGGAGTACTTAGTAACATTCAATAGTAATAGTAAATGCATAAATATATACAAAAGTATACAAAACATAAATAAACACACCTCAAGTACCCTATTGGTTCGTTGTTGGGCTCGGACAAATGCCGCCGTGTGCTGTTGCGTCGTGGTCGTGGTGCGGCGGCGGGCCGGCCGGGTGCCGCCGGGCGGGCGCGGGGCGCGGCCACGCGGCATCTGCGGAGGCTCAGCCTCCAAAGTTTCAATTTCCTCCTCTGAAGGCAGAAATTGAAAATCAAAAGGCTCTTCCACAGATGCCTGCGTGGACCTTGTAGCTAGGCTAATATCAATCTGCGAAGTGCGAAAATAATGCTTACTTGATGATTGAATGCTCTGATGGGCATTTTTCAATTTCATTTACTTTAAAATAAGATGTAGTATTCATATTGCAATGGGAATAGAACAACAAAAAGTACGTCTTTGCTAAATGTTATATCATTTTGGTACTAACAGAGCCAACGCCGATGCCGGTCTCCTGCTCCACGCCAATGCCCGTTGCACACTCTTCTCCAATCGTAGCGAGAATTTTTTTACAGTTTTCTGCTAGCTCCGGGACGGGTACCGCATTCCCTGTTCTGTTCCGGGTAAGGCGGGCCCGTCCCGCCTCCTCTCTAGCCTTCTTTTTTAGATCGCGCCATGTCTGAAATATGAAATCATTTCATTCAAATTCTCTCAATATTATGTTTATGCAATGACTAACGAAAAATCGTATGCATTAAATTTACTTAAGAGCCATAAAACATGCAAAAGTTATCCCTTGCGTACTTACATGCTTCCAATTGGTCTACTGTTTTATCCGGGCCGTGCTCCGCCAGCAGTCTTTTAACTTCGGCCCACTCGGCCTCGGCACGCTGCACTCCGAGTGGGCCCGAAAATTCCCCACAGGCGAATAGTTTGTTGGTGGACATATAGTCCACCAATCTATTAATTTGTGCAGCCGTACTGCGAACACTGCAAATTATCAATCCAATAAAAACGAGAACCAGTAACAACAAAATCAAAACATTCGTGGTTATGCCTATATTTTACACATATGTATAATATTTATGTTAGATAATGTGCTGAAAAACTAAACTCACGTATCTTAGTCTTAGAAAATAATAATATTTACATAGTAAACTTACATTTTGCCTCTTGGCGCCATGTTTTGAAAGTATTATTGACATATTGACATCGACGACGGGGCTAGAAACTGAACCATAGACAATATTTCATATTTTTTTACCTTAAAAGAACGAATGAAAGAGCGCATCACTAATGCCGATTCAATGTTGTCATACGTAAATATCTTGATTTATATACTTTGGAATCAGAAGGCAACACCGGCAAGTCGCGCCGCGACTTTGAGTTCTCGCCGTGACTGACTCTGTCGCGGTGGCAAGTTGTGCTGCGGAAAGCGACATATTTGACAGACGCGAGAGACTTGTCTGGAGTCGCGATCAGAGTCGCGGGTGCAAGATGTGCTAGACCCGCTGTAGGCTGGCTGGCATGTAAAGCCGGCTGTAAACATTGGGCCAACGTTGACGCGTGAGCAGGATGCAGCTATGCGTTAGAGGAGAATTCGATCTCATTCGTTTACATAGCTGCATCCTGCTCACGCGCCAACGTTGGCCCAATGTGTATGTACAGCCGGCATAAAGGTAGCGGCGCGGCAAAATCTGGCTATGTTTGCCTGTTACCTTTTCACGCTAAACCGCTCAACCAATTTAGATGAAATTAATTACGAAGATAGTTTAAAACTCTCAGAAGGCCATAGGGTAGTTTTAATTCCGGAAATCATCACATAAAGTGGCGAAAAGGGGAGTGGAAGTTTCCATGACAGTGCTATAATTATTGCTGCAAAGAGACGTCATAAAACTGACCGAAGCGCGGCACGTGTACTGGATTAGCTACTGATTGTTGTTTATGCGTATTTGTTTTACAACCCTACTTGAAGATAACAATTAAACGATAGATGTTGGTAATGTTTGGTTTAAGTACTTTTCGTTATCTAAACTAAAACAAAATATACGCGCGGACAAGGTCGCGGGCAAAATCCAGTACACTATAACATAGAAATTTCATTCAGACAGCGCACCAGCATTATTATCCATTGCATAATGTAAGCATGTCGGAACTAACATCGCTGGCGGTTGACACAATGATAATCTCTCATGACAAACACTCGCTGAAAACCGCCTCTGATCCTGTTTGAATGATGTTGTGTTCAGGTTACGATCTGTATTAACCGCCAACGAATTTAGTGGATCGTTGATTCCTGTAAATAACGCGCGAGTTTCGAGTGTGTCAAGTTAACTACAACAATATTATTTTGATATTCCGCTAATAATAGTAATATAAAATATTTTTCAAACCACATGCTCGACAATGCCGAATTATAGGTCATGTAAACCCTACCGAAAGCAAGACATTAAATCCCTTGGTATTAGCCGGGTTATAATGTTGTACTGAATTTCATTATAACCCGCTGGTTAATAATATGATTTCACTTTTCATAATTCTTATTACTATATGCATAAAGTTTAATTTTGCTAAACACAATTTGTCCTAGGCCATGGCCTACTTGATTTGACAAAATAAATGAAGTTTGCCTCCGTGTGAACCCCGGTCCGGAGGAGCGCGGTGCTCGAAATTCGAATTTCGAATCTAGGACCACGGCTTGTGCTTTCGAATTTGGAACGTCGCGCGCCTTCATTTGTTCACGCGTGACGAACAAATCGAGTTCTTGTAGGTGCCTATAGAAGATTTAATTTCAAAAATAATATTGAAAATGTCGAGTGATGAAAGTGTTTTGACTCCTGAGTTTATCAAATTAGATGCCATAGGCATTGTCAACAATCTGCTGCCAGAGAAGTCAAAGGAAAAATACCTAAAAGCCTACAACGATTTTGACAAATGGAAAGCTGTAAAAGGCGTAAAGTCTGTGTCTGAATCAGTGCTTCTGGTCTATTTTGAATATTTATCTACTGAGCCTGTTTTTTTGTCTCGCATAAGGTGTGAAAAGTAGAGTATACACCTCGGGGATAAGACTGTTTTAGTCTTGGGCGGTTGAACCCCTCACTGCACTCAGGACTCAGTCTTAATTCCCTCGCTTCGCTCAGGAATTAACTTATAACTCCCTCGCTACGCTCAGGAGTTAAATTATGAGTCCTTCGTTACGTTCGGGATTCAATTCGCTCCCGTGACATAAAACAGTGCTTTATCCCCTTAGTGTATAATCTACTATATTTCGTACATTATACATGCATATATTATTAGTTTTTGGGCTCCGTACCCATGGGGTAAAAACGGAACCCTATTACTAAGACTTCGCTGTCCGTCCGTCTGTCTGTCACCAGGCTGTATCTTAAGAACCGCGATAGCTAGACAGTTGAAATTTTCACAAGTTATGTATTTCTGTTGCCGCTATAACAACAAATACTAAAAACAAAATAAAATAAATATTTAAGAGGGGCTCCCATAGAACATTTTTTTTTTGTTGAATTTTTATTGATAATGGTACGGAACCCTTCGCGCGCGAGTCCGATTCGCACTTGGCTGGTTTTTTTAAACAAGGTAAGTATGTTTAAATATGCTTATTTCTTTTCTAAAGTATATACATACAAGATGATAACTAAACGTTATCGATGTTAAATCTAAAAAGGCCCTCGCGGCATTGTACCGAGGATGCTGGCGGCATTTCCTCGCTGAATTGCAATGCTGATGCGTTGCGCAAGAAAGCCGCCAGCTCTTCGGTCACCAGTTACGTCAACCAGACATTTCGCGATTTCTGCAAATATAATAACTTTTGCGCACTGGGACCCCACGGACCGAGGGTCTCGACGCCAAATGATACAAAGTTGTACTCTCTGCCGGGGCCTCTAGTATGTTATTATTATTTTTTAGTAATACATTAATTATAATATGCTAATGAAAGTGCAGGTTTATTAAGCGAAGAGCTGCCCGCGCGGCATATTACATCCATAAAGTCCATTCTACACGCAGGTTGAAGATATTTTGAAATCGGTTAAGTGGTATAATATTAGTATACATAATGCGAATGAAATTCGCAAATAAATACAAGTAATCACCACAAATAATGAGCATATCCATAAATCCATCCATAAACACACGCCTCTGTATTTCCAAAAGGGGTAGGCATAGAACATGAAATTTAATTTTCAGCAATTGCAGGTTTACAAATGGAGAAAATGTGGTGTTGCAGTGATAGGTTGCTAGCCCATCGCCCGCAACGCAACACACTTCAACTTCGGTTCCCATAGTCGACGAAAAGGAAAACGGGAAGAAAGGGGGCGGTGCTATTCTAACCCGGCACCACACGGGGTATAATGAGCATATATTGTAGTTTTACTCCGTTCGCGATAATTGAATTATATTTTTTGATTAATTAATTTCTTGGTTCAAAATATTTGCCTTGAATCAAATACTGTAAGTTTTTAGGTGTAGGTAATGAGTAACCTTATAAATTGTTATAAGTCCTCTACTCTCCCGAAGTCTGCTTTACCAGAGGGTATTGTTTAACACACAAAACTACATTGTCTGTGTGACAATATGCTGTGCGCGCTTGAGGACATTACAGAACCCACGTACATAAATTAATTATAAAATGAATGAAGACCTCCTCCTCTCAATAATTCCACTAAAGCCTTTACCTAGTAGATACTCTATAATTGAATTTCTCTACCAGCGCAGCGCGCTGTCAGTAGCCAGTAACATTATTTTCGTGTAGGTTTACCCACTTTGAGTGATTCGATATGAAAACACAATATCGGTTTACGCAATCGTTCAAGTGGGAATCGGTTCACGTGTAAAGTTAAAATTGAACAGTTAAAGTTGGGGATTCACCTAAGCGCCGCGCTGCGCTGCGCCCCGTTTGTCCCTGAGACAAATGGATGAGGTACTTACCCATCACTTTAGAATACCCCGGGGCGCGCCACGTAGCCTGTCACTTGGTCCAACGCATAAAAAAAAATGTTTATTACAAAGAAAACCTTAATAACACAAATGATCCATATCCTGTGGCTCCACACTAGGCTATGCCTGTCACGTGGCGGCCTGATTCGGTTTACAGAGAGATTAATTAATAAAATATAGGTACAGTATTCAGTAGATGTGCAAAATTACTTCCAATTTCCAAAAATCTCTTGAAACAATATTACTTGTCGCTGCCTTAAATTGCCTTGTTGTCCTGTAATATATGTATATAATTGTGTAATAGTTTGTATGTATGTATCTATGTATAATGTGATGTATGTGTCAGTAAGATTTTCTTGATTTTATTCTGCACTACCTGTTTATAACTTCTTGAAAATTTCCTGCTACCCAAAGGTTGTCTGGAAGAGATCGCTCTAAAGCGATAAGACCGCCTGTTGTTACCTTTATTCATTGAATGTAATTTTGTAAAATGTAATTTCAACTGTCTAGCTATCGTGGTTCTTGAGATACATTCGGAAAAAAAGGACCGGGTTGCACTCCGGGAGTGCAGGCAGAAGTGAAAACTCAATAAAATTGTAACAGTTTTTCGATCAGGTCACGTGACATCTTACGGTGTCACCCTAAAAATGAATTTTGAATGAATGTTCGGCGCCAAGAACAGCGGACGGCGGCGACGAACAAAATACCAATTTGTTTTTGCCATTGCCAAATATTTTTCAAAGCTTTATCTCTTTAGGAATAACGTCCAAATTCGAACTATTCGAATTTTCAAGAACAGCGGACGGCGGCGGTGAACAAAATATCATTTTGTTTTTGCCGTTGGTAAATATTTTTCAAAGGTTTATCTCTTTAGGAATAACGTCCAAATTCGAACTATTCGAATTTGCTCATTAGCAAAACGGTGAAGGACGCGTGAACAAAATTAAATTACAAATTTATTTGCAGAATATACTATTGCAAAAAGTGTTTAACGGCTTTATACACTTACGAATAGCGTTCAGTTTTGAATGAAGTCGAATCGGCTAGCACCAAAATATAAAAGTTTGTGACCTCCTTCACATCTGACGTCACAAAAATCTGTCGCGTATTTAACAATTTTTCCCCATCCCAAAAAGTGCTCAGCGCCGCTAAAGAAGTTTTCACTTGAAAAACACCGCACTAACACAAGAGGTTAACGCACCTTTTTAGGTAAAACGAATGAATGTATTAAGAATTGTTAAAACGTGGAATTTTTACATTCACGGCCGTCCTAATTCAGATGGTGCGTTGGAGCGTCGAGAATCGACATAGCTTCCCATCCGTACGCTTTTGACATTGCTGGATCGACCGCCGCGGCGCTTTTCCGTTAGGCTTGTTGGAGCGTTTGTGTATGCGTAGCTTTATGTTCACCTGACGCTCTTAATCCTAGAAACATGTTACCAAAGTGGGAGATCAACCTAACCCGACAGTAATGATTGCATTTCAATATGATAGTCAAAATATTGCGCGCGCTCTTTTGCGCTGCTGCTACAGCTGCAGCTGAATGTGCCAGAAAGAGAAAGCACAGATAATAGTAGCATTGGAAATGTCTTTAGCTTTACCTATAAAAAATAATCACCATCAATGTCCTGAAATTGGACGTAGAAAATAAACTTTAATTTATCTGGTTCAAAATGAACAAAGATTTTCGACGCATGAAAATCAAGCTACAGATAAAAATGAAAGCGGCGAAACAAAGGAATCCATCAATAATGATTGCATTTCCTCGGCTCGGCTAAAATTCAGAGTAAACAAAGCTAATTGCTTTCATCCTAGTTGCAAAGCTCTCATTAATACTAACATAAAAACTGATCTTTATTCCGTAAACTATCGGTCAAACTTTGCCCAATAAGTAAGGAGTTTCGCTGCGTTTTCTCGATATATTTAGAACTTTTCTGGGGTCCATCAGGCACGGAGAGGTTGTAATGTTGTTAAGAGCATTTATACCAGAAGTGGTGATCTTATCGTGAAAGCGCAAGTATAAACGATTGGTATGGGTTTAATTTTGTAACAAAAGGAATACCAATATATATTAAGCTTCGTCTGCCAGCTATAAAATATATATTATTATATATTATATATATATATATATTATATATAAATTGTATCTTTATTGACATCAGAATTGTATACTCAATTTGAATTCGTTTAGGTATTCTTAAACCAAACCCGCATACGGTGATTTTATTTTTATATCATTTTGTAACTTGTTGACATGTACCTATGTCAATCATTCATTATGTTTAAAATATTTGTTATTAATGTTATTATAATTTTTATTTAATTATTTGTTATTGTTTTTAAAATGTAATGTAATTTGAAATGAAAAATAACTGACAATCACAATATAAATTCCTAAAATTTATTAAGTGAAATTGTATATTGTGAGATAAATAAATCATATCATCATATCATATCATATCATATATCTGGAACATTTCATCCAAAACGATTGAGTCGTTTAAGCGTCATGGACTAACAAACATCCAAACATCTAAACTTTCGCATTTATAATATAAGCAGGATAATAGAATTTATACGTATCGCGGTAAATCTTGATCCCTATGACAGCTGTCATCACAATACAATTTTACGGTTTAACCCTTAATAAGGCCGTGGTCATACATAAGGTTATAGCGCCTGGAGAACCCATTGGTCTTTAATAGAGCTACTCAAGGGAGACCTTCCTTTAACCCTGAAGCAAACGCTCGTCGATATGTGCATTCTGCCCGTCCTAACCTACGGTGCTCAAACATGGTTGTCTCTCACCGAGGCCCAAAAGATCAGATTGAAGGTTTGCCAACGAGCTATGAAGCTACGGAACGGGCTATGCTAGGAGTCAAACGGATCGACCGGGTCCGAAACTCTACGCTGCAGGTGCACTCAAAAACATGCATTGTTGACGTTGCGGCCAAGACCGCCACGCTGAAATGGGATTAGGCTGGCCACGTCTGCCGCATGCATCCCCAGAGGTGGGCTAAACTATTCACAGAGTGGGTGCCGCACGATGGGAGGCGCCGACATGACAGGCTGAGACGGAGATGGCGGAACGACCTGGACGTATTTCACGATTGGCCAGAGATTTCTCAGAATCGGGACGAGTGGAAATCGAGAGGTGGGAGGCCTTTGCCCTGCAGTGGGACACTCGGCCAGAAAAAAAAATGGTAAATGCATTTACGCATCGTGCTGTCTGAAGAAGCATGTAGTGCCTCCTGTGTAGTACACCAATATAATGAATCAGAAAATTAATAGGGACGACCGCCAAAACCTTATATGAAAAAAAACATCATCTTGAACCAAATTGACTCTAGAACCAAGAAAAAAAAATCTGCTTTCAACTTTATTTCGTCACATTCGAGATAATGAATTTCTTAGTTCAGAATCATCATCATTGTCTGCCTTTATACGTCAAACTATTGGGCACAGAAAGAATGAGAGTTCATGAATATTTACCTCAAATCCCTTTTTTTTCTCCCTGTCTGCCCTCTTCCAAGCTCCTCGCATCCGTCGTCAAAGAGAATATAATCACTACGTTTTGTGGTTATATTTATTCCCTTTGCTCAGAACCTGACAGAATTCAAATGAATGTGCCGTTGACATTGACAGTTTGACACATGACAGTAAACGCGCTTATGACCGGACCGAATCAGTACACCACTTACGCCATAGAGAAATATATATATGCTCTTGACATTATAAAAGTTCCTATTAAATGCGTCAGATGGCGCCGTCTTCAAATTCGTGCCTGTTTCATCCAGTGTGGCTGTACAACAATATTTGGTAATAGAAGAATAATTTGGAACTATTAATTAATTCATATTTCAAATGTTTATCCTTCCTGCAATACTAATCTTTTTAATTTATTTAGTATATAAATAATGCATAAAATTTATGAGAATGACAGCTAGACAGATGAACGGTGAATTAGTAATTTTTTTGTTGGGTGGCAACACTTTAAATTGTTTTGTCACAAGTTTGTCAAAGTACCGCTAAATCCGAGTGCGAGAATTATTTTCTTTTTTATGGTATTAACTGTATTAACATCATTTCGTTTTGGAGTTTATAATGGCGCCAAGACGCTGTTGTGTGCCTTCTTGCACAGGAGACGGTGAGATTTCTAAAGAATCAGATATGTACCTACTGCCGATAAAAACAAAACCTTTATATTACGGCATGATTTTCAGGTATACCTTTGCATGGCTTTCCAAACCCGACCACACTCACCAAACCTGAGGAACTCGAACGATTCAGGACATGCGTTATGAGAATCGGAGGAGACATTGTGGGTGAACTTAGAGTATATACCTAAACCTACTAAATTATAGGTTCATGTGGGTGAAGATGACTTGACCATATTCAGAAATAGAAGAGTATGTCATCGTCACTGAGGCCATGTATACCTTTCCAAACCAGCGAATTACTCGCTTGGCTATACCGTCGCTACATATTCCAGGTAAGATAAACACCAGATTTGTTTACTAGATTTTTACAAACGTATCAATTTGACAGCTATGCACATTAAATTGTATGAATGGCTGTCTTATTATAACTATATGAATCTAGGTATTCTAGGTGCGTGTCTATCGGTGGTCGTTGTATGTTCCTATGTGTATAATACAGAGTTTGTTACGATACGCTATAATAACAAGTAGGTACACGTTAAGCGCCTCAGGGCACTCCTGCGTACACAACGTGCGGTCCGTGCCACGCCACGTAACACTAACTTTGTTCGTTCATGTTTCTCCCTTTGTCCCTCGCATCGCATATAATATAACACGAACGAACTAAATTAGCGTTTTGCGGCAGCCGCTCCGAAATCGTCGGGTCAGAGCGATTCAGATGTATAGGTATGATGTGATTCTAACTAAAAATATGAAACCGTTTTCGTACCTACGAAAACTAGGTACCTATAATAAGTTAAACATGACATGTGTATCTGTGTGTCTGGATGTGGGATCGTATCTCCTAAACGGATGAAGCAATTTCAGGGCAGCTTTTTTCAATCCATCTTGTGTCCAATCACGACACGTCGCGTCAGACAAATACCAATCCATAACACTCTATTGTCCTTATACCTACTCTACTACTACCTACTTCATATTTCTTTCACTTTTCATATCTATTGCAAGAAAATAGCTAAGTATTTACTAAACCTAACTATTTAAAAAATAGCCCATTTATTTATACCAATACCTACGAAGTGTTGTGAAATGTAATATAAGTAATAGTAAAACCTATATACACATATACCTACCTACTGTATAATGTTACTTTGATAGATACCCACGTCTAGGTATTGGACCGCTGTTTCCCAGAAGTCTCATATATATAGCAATGTCAATTCAAAATTTTTCAAGGACTGTGAATGGACTAAGAATACCTGTTTTTTTTTGTTTCAGGTTTGCCAAGTCTTTCACAGGCTTCAGTAGGTTCGACACTTACTGTCCCCACGGGCTCCTCACAAGGTAAGAACACACTGATTGCCAAAAATATAATTATGTTAGTCGCATTAAACAAGCTTATAAGCGTTTTAAATTTTCGCCCCCATTTCACACCCCTTAGGAGGGATTTTTGGGATAAAAACTATCTTGTGTTCATCCCCGGGACTTGAACTATCTCCTTACAATTTTCATCCCAATCGGTTCGGTTTTGAAAGAATTGGATGTTCTAATTATCTTATTTCATTCTCATTAACCGACTTTTAGAAAGTAGATTCATAATTCATTTATTGCATAGTTATTATGTGGTACAAATAGGTGTTACAATTTATTTATCATTTTATTATGCTATTGAAATTATTTTTATTATAATTTTTTATTCTTAATTCCTCTCAATATTTACCCGACTGACTATGAAGGATAGGTACATTTTTTTTCTCGAGTGTACCGTGTATGTACCTATGTTAGAATAGCTACCAAAAAATATGAATATATATTGATAAAACCTATTAAACAGTTTAGGATTTTTTTTGCAACAGAGCCTTTGGTCACGATGCTACGCCACTGGCTAAGGTTCGATGAATTTTGAAATACCAGGGCTATTATTGTTTACGCGCTCATGCGCCTCACCGTCACCCCACCCGTCACGACCAACGAAACTAGACCTCTACCTACGCTTAGTTACTACGAATCCCGGAGCTAAGATATATTTATGAGTGAGCGCTGACTAGGTGAGCTTAAAACAAGTTACAGAACAGCGGGGTAGCTCGGCTCGGCCGTTTCTTTCTAATTAGAACGCTTAGAAAGAGACGTCCTGTGATAGTCGAGCAGTGTTGTTACTTGATGGATTCGTCTTATATCATATAGACATTTACATATATGTTAATACGTATATGGACTCTTTATTGGTAATAACACATTATAAAATCAAACATATTTCATTCAGTTAGAATATAGGCACAGAATAGATAATAGATATAGGTAGTAAGTAGATGGCAAGAGATGTCAATATGTATCTCAATAACTCGAATTAAAGTCCATACCTCTGTATCGACTCCATTTTAGCGTTAATAATTATGTGACAGCGTCATGTCGTGTACGGGTGCCCAATGATTTTCTCTCTCCTATTCTCTATCGTTAACAACAGTTGCCTTTTCTCTCTATGCCTACACTTCTCAGCACTTCTTCATTAGTGTTTTTTTCGTCCAGCTGGTTTGGTTTTTTGGTTATCTTCAGTTTTAAATGAACCCATCTGTGAAGCGTCAACATCCAGAGCCTCACCACCTGCGGCACCTGCTGGCTCTACTCGCTCCACACAAGGTAACACCTAATTAGGGTTAGATATATATTTTTCACGCCACTGCTCGGAAATGTGGCAAAAGATGGTCAGGATTCAGGCTTCAAAGCTGGGGTATGGGCTAGTTGGACGTCGAACGAACAGGCCAACTATGAGTTCAAACTGTCCAACAATGTTATTGTTGGACAGTTTAAACAGTGATTCGCTCAATCTCAGGGCCCCCCGGCACGCGAGCGGGGCCGAGCTCATTTGTTTAATATTTTGATCTTCAATATTAGGTACTTCATTTTGACTTATGATTATAATTATTAGCAATTTCCTCGCAGTAAGAGTGATAAGCACTATGTAGTGTCTCGGCCAAAAGTGCAATAGATCCCACTCGTCCATCTATTGCCTACTTTCTAGCCTTTACAACAATGTACCTACCTACTAATTCTCCCTTTAAAGTTAAGAGTCCGCAGTAGGCTCGGCCGAATTGCACCTTCCCATACAAACGTAGTTACGCTCTCATTTTAAAACTATGTGTTGGATTGTGACGAAACTTTGCATATACAATGGCATGAGGTATATCTATGTCTGTAATTAGTTTACATGGTTCCAGTTTATAAAACAAACGAAATACAGCAAAAATAAGTTTTGTATGAAAAACTTAAATTCGCTGTATTTTTTTCACTATGGTATCTGAAGCTACATAAACTAATTACAGACCTGGATATACCTCATGTCATTGCACATGAAAATTTTCGTTACAATCCAAGACGTAGTTTTAAAATGAGAGCGTAACTACGTTTGTATGGAGAATCGAGCTTACTGCGGACTCTTAAGGTAATGAAAATGAAAAAACCTTTTATTTGGTTACAGTATGTACCTGCAATACATAGAGGTAGTTTAGGGCTGAAATCTTCTAGTAAGTATTATACATATATACTCGTATACTTGTGGCAGAAGATCCCGCTCTTCCTACAATAGCAACAATGTAACCGGCGTACGTGTTGAAATTAAATTCATTAATAAAAAAAAGTACCTATAACTAGTATTACACTGTACTGTATGAGTAATAAAAAAAAAAATAAAAAAAAAAAAAAAATTGTTGTTTATTTAGGTAAAAACCCATTTAAAAATTTACAAAAATAAAATACCATACAATTAAAATTAAAAAGTTAAAATTAAAGTAAAATTAAAAGTCACTCGTCATCGTAAAAGATAGCATGCTGTGGACACTATCTTCACAATACTGTTTGTCGATTCGCTCACTCTCCCGACAAAGGACCAGTGACTTTTACGCATAATTGCGTAAAAGTCGTCCACTCTGTTCACGGCGAACATCCCAGACGCGCTACACCGCCACGGCAGCCGTAACATCACACGAAACGCGTTGTTGTACTGCACTCTGAGTCTGTTAAACGACCGCTTCGTGTAATGGCACCACAGGTGGCTAGTGTAGAACGCCTGGCGATAAGCCCCGAACAGAGTAATCTTGACTTGGTCAGAGGAGTGAGCGAACCGACGTGCCAACATATTACTTCGCATAGCAATGGCCCGCCGTTGTCTCTCGAGATCGTCGTCATCTTTTAGTTTGTCTGTCAGTATATGTCCGAGATACCTAAAACTATTTACATTTTTTAACTCAGTCCCGTTCAGTCTAACGGGCGGTACAACTTCAGGTCCCCTGCCGTACTTAAATACCATTATCTCGGACTTTTTCACATTATACTTAAGTCCGTGTAGTGCCGCATAACGCTCGCATATGGATATCAGCATCCTCAGTCCCGTGATAGAAGGGCTCAGCAGAACCATGTCGTCAGCGTAGCTAAGATTATTGGTGCATACGCCTGCTACGTGACACCCGACTGCGGCCCTGCTGAGCTCCTCTATCAGTTCATTCATGTAAAGGTTAAACAGTAATGGCGATGTCAGCCCACCCTGTCTAACCCCACAGTTCAATTTATATGGGTCAGAATTACTACTTCCCCATTTAACGCTATTCGTTTGGTTCCCGTACCAGAATCCCAGCAGATCGGCTACTCTTCACGGCACACCGGCTCTTGACACCTTTTCCCATAGTAAACTATAGTCAATGGTATCAAAAGCGCGGCTTAGATCTAGGAAGCAAGCGTAAACCGACGTCTTTTTCTTAAGATATCGGCTTACGGTGTTTTTGAGACAAAAAGTAGCCATATCTGTTGACAGACCTGGACGAAACCCAAACTGTGCGTCGTTTGTTCGTCGTTCGTTGTATGTGCTCTGTGAGTATCGGGTTAATCAGCCTTTCAAGCACCTTAGAGAACACCGTGGCTAGCGAAATAGGCCTGTAGTTAGACGGGTCACTGAGATCGCCCGTCCTGTTTTTTACAATCGGCACCACATTTGTTGTCATGAACTCATCAGGCAAGAATCCGTGCGTTAAACATAAGTTGAAAAATTGTGCCATTTTTACATGTAACAATGGGCCTCCGTACAAAATATGTTCAATGCTTAGACCGTCGTGACCCGGCGACTTCCCTCGTTTCATCTTTCTAACAAAGTGCCATATCATATCTTGCGTAATAAACAACTCGGGACCGGTCGTCGGCTCACCACGGTCCCGCACGCTGTCTGGCGGGTGAGCCGATTGTGAGTTTTGGGGCGAGTTATCTACTTTAAATTGCTTACTAAACATATTAGCTATATCTTTTTCCTTATGTAATCCATTTACCGACATTGGTCTACTTTGTTTATAACTTAATTTATTCGTTTCTTTCCAAAACTGAGAGAAGTTTCCTGTAGATCTATGTGATGTAATAATATCCATTTTAATTTTTTCTTGGTTCCGTTGACACCAACTTAACTTATTCTTAAATAACTTTCGCTTACTAGTCATTTCGTCATACACGGGAACTGACGTTGGCGAACCATGCAACAACCATGCTTTATGCGCTTCGCGTGCGTTATTGTACAATGGTAGCACATGATAATTCCAACCGGTAACTTTGTTATTGTGCATTTTACTTGCAGACGTCAGTTTCGCAGCTGTTTGGATGGATTTTATTATGTCGTTGTAAAACTTACTAATTAGTGACAAATGCGTTGAGTTGTTACATGTTTCGCCACAGTTATCGATACATACATTTATAGCGCTCAAATACTTAGAACATAATAAATTACAAGTTGTGGTTACCTATAAATAGATAAGCATCAGTCATGATTGTTATATGTATAGATTTAAGAGCACGTAAGATGTATTATCTGTTGGTAATCCTTAATAAATAAATAAATAAACATAATAAGTGATACCGTTTTATTTGCTCGTTACACCTGTTAACCCATAAGACTTTATTTATAACAATGGGACAAGGAATACTTTTTATTTCTATGAGGCTCATATCACACTCAATTTGTAGGGGGTAGTGATCTGACCAGTATACATCGTACAGCACGCGGGCATTAGTGCATAATTTGTATGCAGACTCCGTAGCAACGCAGTGATCAAGCCAGCTTTTGGATCCCTGCACGTCACTTTTGAAAGTAAATGTCTCACGTAACTCACCCAGCAGTTCAACGTCCGCACATACCCATTTTTGATCTTCACAATAACTTATCAGTTCCTTTCCGAATGAAGCACGTATGTCGGCATTAAAGTCACCCAGTGCCAACATACACTCACTATCGCTGTCTTCTGTTATTGCACTTATAACTCCTAAACACTCGGTACACAGCGGTAAATTATCCGTGCAGTCAGTCGGCATGTAAACAGACATAGCAATAATACTCCGATTCCCCGGTAACTCGGCACGGACTGCCGCGATTCGTTTTGAGCCAGTTTCAACTATAGACACCTTAGTGAACAAACTCTTTCTCCATAGCACCGCCACACCGCCATATGGCCTGCCCTTTAGCGGCCCTGCCGATGTATCAACTGCTGATATTCCATGGTAGCCAAAATCTAGACTAATCTGGCTCAAAAAGTCTAGGTCGCCTGGCAGAAGCCATAATTCTTCAAGCGCAATAATGTCATTTTCTTTGGTTAATCCCTGTACGTTAGGGAGCGAACGTTTGACACCCTTACAGTTAAATGATATAAGCTTAAATGATATAAGCTTCTGTTTCATCATATTCAATTTTTTTTAGCGATTCCATTACATGTAACTGTTTACAACTAAACGATTGCAAATGGTACCTATATATAAATAATTTTATTTATGTTATTGTATACATACTCGGAACTTACGTACGGAATATCATTTGATATTTACCGTTAGCTGTTCGGTGAACGAAAAAGTCGAAAAACATCGTGAGGAATCCACGAAGAAATTCAAAGGTGTATGTGAAGTCCCCAACCCGCACTGGGCAAGCGTGGGGCTACTGCCCGTTCCCTCTCATCCATGAGAGCAGGCCTGTGCCCAGCAGTGGCACGTATATATGCTGATTTATTCTTATTTTTTTATGTAGGTAGGCAGATTGATTTGCAAATTGCCTCTTTAGCAAAGACTGACTTGGTGTGGGTCGTCACAACTACTTTATCTTTTCTTCTTCGTGTTGATGTTACATGTTTAAAGGGTAGTCTTAAGTTTGTTTAAGTTGTACAGTTTCCCCATAGTAAGTAGTTCAGAATTAACCCTTGTATTAACTAATTAATTTATGAGGCTCTATAAGATTTCGAAAACATGACTTTAAGAAGACACATTTGACCCCTTTCAGCACAGCATCAATGCATTTAGTTTTGTTTGCTCCGCCCCATATTGGTATACTCGTACAATAACACATAACGACGACATGTCTTAACATTTTAAATATCCGTACTAACTTTCAGATTCAAAATATTACTAATAAACTCAATATGTGCATGACAGGAATGCCGTTGGACTTAAATTATTCCTATAGGTATTTGGCATAAGTAACTCTTTCAATTTCCTCACAATTAGGCACAAGTTGCTGCATCTATTGGGTTACAATCATGCATTTTTAGGGTGCCGAAGTCAACTATAAAGGTACCTTAATCGTTTTGCAATGTCCGTCTGTCCGTTCGGCGGCTTAGCTCAGTAGGCTTTACTACTAGAAAGCTGTCATTTGGAATGGGTATATAAATCAATCACGCCGACCAAACTATATTAAAAAATCTGAATCTCCCGTACGCATGAGGTGGGGATGTAATTTTTTTCTGTGTAAGCCCGTGGTGTGTGGGGTAGGTGTTGTTGGATTGGAAGCCCTAAGTTTTGCTGGAGTCAATAACTAGTTACCGAGTAATAGTCGACCAACTTAATGTGTACAAACAGCAGCAGAAGTTGCTAAGCAGTCCTAGTGCTCAAAACGACCTACACATCAACTCTAATGTCAAGGGAATAAGGTAGGTGTAGGTCATTTTGTGCGTGTTATTTTGCTTAGCTATACTTCTGATGCTGACTGTAGGTATTGAAAGTCCAACTTTCGTAAAAAATCGGCCTACGCATATATCCGCAGTCCGCATCATTTAGTTGGCGCGCGCGTACAGACAGGTAGCTACGGAACCATACACTGCGCGTAAAAAAAAAAAAATTAATTTTTTTAAAATTTGAACTGTTTATTTCAATAAAAAAGTAGGGGTTAAATTACAGTCTTAACTACTAATCTTAAATTTAAAAGATTTTTTGTGTTAAGGAGCCTGCCTTATAACTATATTATCTTAATTAGGTAACTACATATTTTTTTTTTACAGTAGGGTATGGTAATGGTAAGTGACTTTATTGTTTGCGACTTAATTTTAACATATGTCTTTTGACTATCGAACGTGTTTTACTACACGTTTTACCCTCAATGTTTCGTATTAGCTCATCCGGAAATCTATTTAATATTGTAGGTAGGAGACAATTCCAATCCCTATTCCCATATTCATTATTACTTTTTCCCACCTCAAAGGTTGGGTGATTAGATAAGCTACGAAGACGGTTCGGTCTTGTTTTTTTCTTTAAATTGGTTATATTATTATTGTACTGTGTTATGATTGCTAGTTCCACCTTGTCGAATACATTTAACACCTTACAATGATTAAATAGATTTTCGTAATTTTTCCTATATTTATATTTAACTTTAACTGGTACAGTTGTTTTCAGTAGACGTATCTGGAGGTTGTATATATTATTTAAATAGGTTTTATAGGTTCTTCCATAGCTTTCTATACCATAACCTATGACAGAATCAGCCAGGGACATGTATAGAAGTCTACGTGTGTTGTAAGGGACTTTATGTTTAATAATACATAGTTTTGACAATATAGACCTAAGTTTTTTACATACTTGGTCTACATGTGGTCCCCAGTTAAACTTGTCGTCAATTTTTAGTCCGAGGTAAGTATGTTCCTTTACAATTTCAAGCTGAGTACAGTTACATAGCGCATTAGATATGTGCAGACACTTGTGTTCGTGGGCCACAATCTTAGGCGTAGCGTTTACTTTTTTATATGGCGAGTGTATGTGCATTAGTTTCGTTTTAGAGTAGTTTAACGATAAACCTAGGTCGTGTGCCCATTTGCACAAAAGATCGAACTTAATCTGCATCATATCTTGAGCATTCTCTAAGTCCTTATGGGCTGTTATTATACAGGTATCGTCTGCAAATTGGTACACAGAGCCATGTCGGAATATCTTGTGCATATCATTAACGTACAATAAGTACTCCGTCGGAGCCAGTATAGATCCCTGTGCTGTACCGCACAGTGCGGGAGTTAGGTCACTTTGTTCGCCCGCTATGCTGACTGCATTAAATCTGTGCGTATGATAGTTTTTAATGAGTTCCAGCACAGGACCCTGTATACCATTTTGTTTCAATTTTTTGTATAATGTGTTGTGATTCAAAGTGTCAAATGCTTTGCTAAAATCTATCATCACAGCAAGTACATGGTGTTTTTTATCTAGATGATTATTTATTACATCTGTAAATTGTGATAAAAGTTGCGATGCGCTTTTCCCTCTTTGAAAACCAAACTGTTTTTCGTGAATGATGCCATTACTTGATAGGAATGTATTTATTGAGTTTCCAATGTATTTTTCTATAATTTTATCTATACATGAAAGAATTGTTATCGGCCTGTAATTATTTATGTCTGCGTAGCTGCCTTTTTATGTATGGGTCTTACGAGGCCTATTTTTAATTTATCAGGATATTTAGATTGCGAGATACATTGGTTGATAAGGTGTACGAGAATCGGAGTCATTTGTTCGGAGATGTATTTTATATCTTTCGCCCTTATTTTGTCGTATCCTGGGCTTTTCTTGTCGTCGATTTGTAGTATAATTTTATGTAAGATCTCTTCATTATTTTTTTTTATTTGAATTGACAAACTAGGGGTATTAATGTACTTTTTTTCATCAAGTAATGGCTCATCGCACGATGTCAATACGTTTTTAACGTTTTTTTTAATCGCAAATTTATTCGATAATTGTTTTGCTTTTATCCTAAAGGATTTAATTAACACATCGTCAACCGCTTTAACAATTCTACCAGTCAATCTATTTATGATTTCCCACATTTTTTTTGGGTTTTTGAAGTTATTAAATATTTCCCTTTTTGTGAAGTTATTTCTAGCAATATTAATTTTTCTGTTAGTCCTATTCCTATGTCTTTTATATATTAATTCCTTATGCTTATTATATGTGTCCTTTAAGTATATTTTTAAGAGATCTTTCTTTTTGTTCGACATAATTATTAATTTTTCAGTTATCCAGCTACTTTCCGGTTTGTTATTTGTGTATATTTTTGACTTAAAGGTGCATTTGTTATAGACTGACTGGTATTTATCAATGATGTAATCAATAATCTCATTCGGGTTGCTGAGGCGAAGCGCCGGGCTCCAATCAATTTGATTTAATTCTATTTTGACTTTGTTGTTATCCAACTTGTTTACAACCTTATAAGTATCTACCTACATGGGAAGCGCTGCTGATAAGAGCGAGCCCTGTTATATAATGGTCGGCCGGCGCATCGCGCACAACAGCTGAGCGCACGGAGTACCCGGGCGCACTTCGACTGCAAGCGTCACGGATGAATAAGTGATCGATACAAGATTTGGATATGCCATTTACATTTGAGTCCATTCTTGTGTAGTTTGTAATACAACATTCAAAACCTAGTTCATTCAGGCTGTCTAAATACGATCTTACTATATTGTTTGTGCACGCAATGTCAATATTAATGTCACCTACAAGTATGCAATTTGAGTTCGTGGGATATGCAGATAAAAACTGTGACAGTTCGTTAAGAAAATAATACTTATTTAAGCTCGGCGGTCTGTAGATAGAACATATACTCATTTTATTGCTGTTAGCGAATTCCACTTCACCATATATACACTCAAAGTTCACTGTAGTCACAGGTATCTTTATGAACGTAGTATTTTTATGAGCGTAGATTATGATGCCACCTCCTCTTCTTTGTTTTCGTAGTTCTGTGTACATAACGTACTTAATCCTTTATTTCGAATAAATTAGCGACTTCGTCGGTGATGTTCGCTTCTGTGATGATTATCAGATGTATTGTTATTGGGCTGCCAGCGATAATATATTCTAATTGAGAATGGTTTTTGATCATTGAGCGGATGTTGACGTGTAGCAAATTAAGTTTGTATTGTTCATCGGATATATCAGTCATGAAGTCATTCCATGTGTCGTGGATTGTCTCTTGTATGTTTGAGCTGTATGGGTCCATAAGATGTAATAGGATTTTTTGACATGTTGACTTCTACCTGATTTAGTTAGTATGGTAAACACAATAATAGGATGTGGTACATACCTATGTTTTTTGCAGCTCCTTTCCCACTCGCTCGATATCTTTTTCTGCCCTTATGTAGTATACTTTTTTGTCACCATCTGTTTTACGTACCATAATCTGATCGTTTCTGCACCATACGTACTTGCATAATTTGCCCTTCAGACTAGTTTTAGCCTTCCAGAGTAGGTAGGACGTTGTTGGTGTGAGTGCCTCACGGAGATAGATCTTCTGGTCGCCCGCGCCTCCAATACCCTGGGCTGTCATCTCGGTCGATCTTGCTGCATCGCACCAGTACTCTCGCCTGCCTTCACGCAGTGTAACGAGGATGGGCGAGTCCACTTTGGCGCGCTCGGCCTGCGCGGAGCCAGCTCGAACGGGCTTCTTTTTTCTAGCGGCTCTCACAATATCGCCTGGATCTTGGTTGAGTAGTTGGCAGAAGGATGTAGCAATTTTCTTGGCGTCCTCATTCTCCGTTTCACTGACCCCACATATCTCGACGTCATTGCACACCTGCGCTTGTTCGTTTTTATACACTTTTTGTTCCAGGACTTCATTTTTCAGTGTCAGGTTTTTGCACGTATTCGCGATATCCTTGTATTGATTCTCCATTAATTTAAATCTTATTTCATGGTCTTTCATTTTACTTTCATATTCGTCGATTTTGTCAGAATAAAATTTGAGGGTAGATTGTAGCTCTTCTCGTATTATCTCTTTAACGGTTTGCCGTAACTGACGAATTTCTTGGCGCATTTCTACTAATAGCGCTTTATCCGGTTCGCTTTGGGGTATGGGCTCCATATCGGATTCCTCGTCGTCGTTTCCTGGCAGAATTACCGATATTCGCTTCTTTTAGCGCCATTTGTAGTCGCACAACCACGACATTTCCAGTCGACCGAGTCTGTTGTGGACAGAGCACACAGTTGTTCCGTTGAAAGGGATGCACAGGAGGCGTGGTACCACTTACTACACTTGTTACAGTGTACTCCTGGAGTCTTGTTGTTAACAATTTTAGTATACTTCGCACATTTGACCATGATGATTTATTGTTTTGCGCTACGTAATTAGGGTCACGACCTGCCGGTTACGCGCGCGCGGTGAGACTGACACGCACGCTTGACCGGTTTTTAGGGTTCCGTAGTAAACAAGCAACCCTTATAGTTTCGCCATGTCCGTCCGTCTGTCTGTCTGTCCGTCTTCGGCTTAGCTCAGTAACCCTTACAACTAGAAAACTGCAATTCAACGTGGGTATATAAACTAATCACGCCGACAAAACAGTAGAATAAAATCCTGAAAAAAAAATTGTTTTAGGGTACCTCCCCTACATGTAAATTGGTGATATATATTTTTTTCTCGTTAAACCTATAGTGTGGGGTATCGTTGGATAGCTTGTTAAAAAATATTATGGACTTTTTAAAACAATTTTTCAACACAGTTATGCGTTTGCGAGATAATGGGATTTAAAGCACTAATTTTTGTTCGAGTCATGTGTCCCCCTTCCCTGCCGGCTAAATGACTACTACTGGGGACGTGAAAAAAATTGTGGCAGTAGTAAATATAATGAATTTAAAAGGAAAACTATCACAGTTAAGTAGACATAACTAGTTAACGAGTTGTAGACATAACTAGTTAACTGGTAAGAAATGCACTTAATTTCGGGTGCATATACATTGTCATTGGAATTTGAAGCTTTTACCGTGGACGGTAGAGTTGCTTTTAAGAGCCCCTTTTAAGTCCGCATTCTGTGACAGACGGGCAACTAAGGAACCCTACCCTGCGCGTGGCCCGACACGCACTTGGCCGCTTTTTTTTGACTAAAATGTATTTGGTGGTTGAGTAAGTACGTAAGTAAGATAAGACCCCCTGCTATGAATATATTACTGATTGTTATCCCTTTAAACAACCTCATGTTCTGTTCACGTAATATTCAACATTGTTTTTGGATATCAAAAAATCATATATTTTTCATCATTTCAGTTTTCAATGACCCCATCTCTGAAGCTTCAACATCCAGAGCTTCATTATCCTCGGCGTTGACTGGTCCTACTCGCTCGACACAAGGTAAAGACCCCTGCTATGAATATATTATTTAATTACATTAAATTCTAAACTTTATTTCAGAATCAATTGTTGTTGATGACTAATTTTCTTCGATAACTTAAATTTTCAATTACGAGTATTACTAAAATTTACCTCCGCAAACATACCTGATCCACTGCAGTAGCGCGCAAGGCCCCAACAGCGTCCTAAACGCGTTATATCGCCCTCACATTCGCTACTGCTCATAGGTACTAAGGGTAGTACTACTTGCCCTGTTAGTATGTATGTATGGGACAAATCTTGCAAGTTAAATTTGACCCACTTCCCGGTGACCGATTGAGCTGAAATTTTGGGTATAAGTATAGTTTGGATGACAGTTCAATATTATGGTACCATCGAACTGATCTGATGATGGAGACAGTAGGTGGCCATGGGAATTCAGGTACTTAACCGACATAACCCCGTTGAGTTTGGGTTCGTTAGAATCGTCTCAATGAGTTGTTGATGATGGTATACAGAAAAGTACAGTCGGCAATAAAAGCTTGTACAGTCGACAACACAGCTAACTGACCATACCGTGTTTATATAGAACCTTATTACAATGCACTTAAGGTCAGATTAGATTTCCGATGGTCAGTTAGCTGTGTTGTCGACTGTACCAAAATGATTTTTTTGACAGAAACTTAAACTTTGTTCGTACAACGTGCAGGGCAACCTGCGGGCGAACATATACAAAGAACTGATGACAAGTCTCAAGTGCAGTTCCGTACAAATATTTGTGTGGCACTGTACCTACGGAACCCCTCTTTGACTTAAAAACCAAGAGCTCACTTACACAATAATTGAGCCTATATATATCATGATTCCTACTGTCCCTTTAAAGAGCTTATTTTCCGTCCAGCATTGTGTAAAATATAAATTATTTATCTTTAGTTTTAAATGAACCCATCTCTGAAGCTTCAACGTCCAGAGCTTCAGCACATTCGGCACCTACTGCTCCATACAAGGTAATTAAGACCTTTCCTATAAATATATAAAGGTCCCTTTAATTAAACAAGCTCATTTTCTTTGCAGCAAATGTTTACTACTAGGTATTACCTCGCCTTGTCGTATGAAAATGCAATATTATAGTCCCAGAATCTAGCTACCATAATTATATGCGAAGTAGCGGCAAAAAACCTCGCTCCGCTGATTCAATATCTATTATACCTGGGCTGGGGGCCGATTTTTGACCTTCGAGCACTCGATAATTAAATAATAGTAAATGCTATACTATGCTATTGTAGTGTCATAACCATATCAGCCGAAAGAAGTCCACTGCTGCCCCAAAGAGTGCCAAAGTCACCGGTCCTGCGTCACCCGCATTCAGAGGACTCCCGCAACCTTTGCCAGGTCATCAGTCCACCTTGTCGGGGGCCTACCCACGCCGCGCCTTCCGGTACGTGGTCGCCACTCAAGAACCTTTCCGCCCCAACGGCCATCGGTTCTACGTGCTATATGTTGCGGGGTATGGTTATAAGGAAATAAAAGCGAATCCTATCTTATATTAATTATTGAAAGACTGATATGCTACGGTTTTGCTACCTCCAATCTCCAACTTTTCAAGAAACAATAAACTTAAAACATTACCTACACACATAGGGGAACCCACGGGAAAATTCGATATGTTACATTTTCCTATTACCACGCGGGCGAAGCCGCGGGCATCAGCTAGTAGTAAAATATAGCGTAAACTTGGACAGTTATAACAACGACTGCATTGTATTTTATTTGTTGTAGCGCCATTGGTGTCTGCTCGGCCAGCAAACGTCCAGTTTCCTCCACCTGCAAGTCCTGCAACGTCAATGCCTTCCATGCGCATGCGCACTGGCTCTGCTTATGGTATGCTTTATCCATATCATCATCAATGGCTTTTAGGTCTGTTACAAATTATACAAGCAGTGTCAAGAAGGGAAACAATGTTTTCCATGACTGTGTAAGCCAATGCATAAACTTAGGTTACTGCTGGTGTAAATAATCCATACTAATATTATCAAGCTACGGTAGCCTAGTGGTTCAGGCATGCGGCTGTCAAGCGGCGGTCGTGGGTTCGAATCCCGGCTCGTACCAATGAGTTTTTCGGAACTTATGTACGGAATATTTACCGTTAGCTTTTCGGTGAAGGAAAACATCGTGAGGAAACCGATCTAATCCCAATAAGGTCTAGTTTTCCCTCTGGGTTGGAAGGTCAGATGGCAGTCGCTTTCGTAAAACTAGCGCCTATGCCAAATCATGGGATTAGGTGTCAAAGCGGACCCCGAGCTCCTTTAGGGGCATAACCGGGAACAACGCTAGGAGAATGAGAATGATGACTAATATTATCAATGCGAAAGTGTGTCTGTCTGTTTTTCTGTGTCTGTCTGTCTTTTACCGTCATCCGTCACAGAAAATCTAATATGGATATGGAGTGACCTTGGTTTGGCAGGCCGCCGTGCTTTCGGCACTATATGCAGAAATCACACGGCGTACTGCTTACAGTGCCTCTAGCGCCACCTTAACATACATAATTATCCGACAGCAGCTAAAGTCTGTCAAGCGATTCATGGACCTATAATACTCAGGACAGGCTATGGTAATAATAATACGCGAGCGACATGGAGGCATACGAATCTCGATAAGTGTGACAGAAAGGAAAAATAAGGTCATCGAAATCCGTATTTTCGCAGACAAACCAAGTAACTTACCTACTACTAACACATTCACTTTTTATGCGATCCTACTGAAATTACCCACGATTTCGAAAAACTGCTTAAATAAAAGTAGAAAAGTTTAGTAGAATGACGTATGGTACTCGTATGGAGGGTCGGGCGTCCTGCCTGACTACGGTCATTATCCTTCTAGCATTATTCCCGGTAATGCCCCTAAAGGCGCCCTGGGTCCGCTTTGACACCTATCCCAAGATTTGGCATAGGCACTAGTTTTACGAAAGCCACTACCATCAGACCTTCCAACCCAGAGGGGGAAAACTAGACCTTATTGGGATTAGACCGGTTTCCTCACGATGTTTGCCTTCACCGAAAAGCTAACGGTAAGTATTCCGTTCCGAAAAACTCATTGGTACGAGCCGGGATTCGAACCCACGACCGCTGCTTGACGGCCGCATGCCTGAACTACTAGGCTACCGTAGCTTAACACTATTCTACGGTACTTTCATAAACTATTTTATGAAAGTAGCTTACCTGTTTGGCACTTTTGAATTCCTACTGTCACTCAATACTATTTTAATGAGTTACAATTTACACGGATGAGTAGGTACGATGCGATGCAGAACACGTTACGTATATAATTTAGTGCATTTCATTAAGAGTCCGCAGTAAGCTCGGCCGAATTACACCTTCCCATACAAACGGAGTTTCGTTCTCATTTTAAAACTATGTGTTGGATTGTGAAGAAACTTGGCATATACAATGACATGAGGTATATCTATGTTTGTAATTAGTTTATATGGTTCCAGTTTATAAATCAAACGAAATTCTGCAAAAACAAGTTTTGTATGAAAAACTTAAATTCGCTGTATTTTTTTTATGGTATGTGAAGCTATGGATGGATATACCTCAAGTCATTGTACATGCAAGTTGATTGTTATTATTGATTCATATTTATTATTTTAACATCCAGGATCAAGACCACGAGTTCCGTTAAAGAAAATGACAGAAACTGAGCGAGAGCTGCGGGACACTATACGGTTAACAAGAAACACATTAGTACAATGGGAAAAATCCAAAAAACAACTAAAGACGAAAAGTAAAGTACTAAAGTACTTAGCCAAAACGTTGGTGTTACGACGGGATACATGGTAGGTCAGTAGATATTTACATTTATAACACTGTCAACTTTGTATAGTCCTCGCGCTTCACTCAGTCCTCGCCTGCTTGCGCTCGCCCGCGCGCAAGCAGGCGAGGAGAGTACACTTTGGTGCGTATCAATCGCTGTTGGTTTCTACCCCTCTCCTCATTATGACAAAGTGCTGAGTGGATGGTGCACAAATTACTTAAATACTGCTGCGTTTAAGGTACCTCCTCCTGCACCTCAGTCATGAATGGGACACCAAATCGTGGTCCTTCTCATAATAGTAAATTCAAGCGCCCAAGCAAGAGGGAAGCTAGGTTCTGCCGGCAATGCAGGCAAATGGCCATGTCTAGATTCTTTATATCCCCCAATCCATTTTGAGCGAGGGCAAGTTTTTCGGATGCTGATGGCAAAACTTACCATCGTCATCGGGTCTGATTGTAACAGCCCAGACTGGGCCAGACCCCATAGGTTCGATGGATCTATTTAGCTAAGGGTGGTATATTCCACCTGTCCAATGTGCGTTGGGTCTCACTCTCGCTTTAAGCAAAATATGAGATGCAAATATACACAGAGCGGCCTTGCTAACTGTGCATAGCCTCTTATGTAATTCCTGAAATAGGATGTCAGCCCGACTATTTTTTTTTCATGGTTCCTTCGTCTCTGGACTGGGCTGTACGTGCCCGTCTTTGAACAGATGTCCTAAGTATTCAATCTCATTGTGTATCAATCTGGCCTTCTTCCAGTTGATTCCTAGCCCGTACTCCGCAGCCACTTCTTTCTAGTACTTGTTGTAGTCTCTATAGAGCATCTTGCTAGCTCTGCGCTGGAATAACATTGTCATCTATGAATATCGTAAAAATGCCCGCTTGTATCAAATCTTTAAATATGATGGTGCTAGAACACACACCCTGCCATAACCATCTTTCTTTTTTACAAGGCTAGTGTATTCAGAGAAACTAACCTGTACAATTCCTTTCATCTACCTGATCCTCAACTATCTTCTGTTCTACCAATGCCAGTCTTTTTGGGCTCTGCGCCACCGGGACGTCATCTTTAAGTATAATTTTCAGCTCGATCGGCGCCTCTTTCGTTTGGACCGGATTGTACTGCGTTACCAGCTGCTGCACCTACCTACTGCAATACTTTCGTCGCGGATGTGCAATGTCAACCTCACTCACTTAACAATTCACCCTCGCCTACCATTCCTCACCTTCTGGTAACAAACAGACCCACCCGCACGCCGCACGCAAGATGCAACGCGCATAACCCAACATAATTAAAAAAATCCCAACCTATACTCTGATTATTAATCAGACAGAAAAAATGTAAACACTGGTGTTGCCAGTAACAAGAACCATTTGCAGCAATGAGGAGATTTATAATTTTCGCAGTTAAACGAAACATACGTCCTATTTCATAATATACACTCTAATTACAAAAAGCAAATTAATTTTGATAACGTTAATTTTTATATTTACCAAAATCATCCCTCATAATTATTTTAAAAGATAATACCGTTTTTATGTGTAGAATATATTTTTAGCACTGGTATCACTGCTGCGATACACCGGGATTGTGCATCTTTGGGTTGCTTACTATTTTTTTTTCTTAATGCGAATGGAAAATAGTATCGGTAGCTGGATTTTTATTTTATTTGACGCCTGACCTGACAGGACAGCTCACTCGGCTTCTAACAGCTTTATCCACTATACCAGTGTTTCTAAACCTGTGGTAAGTGGAACCCTGGGGGTCCGCGAGTACCTATATTTATGTACGGGGGTTCGCAGCAGTCTCACCCATAGACCATTTCACAATAATAAATAAATGCCACAAAAAGTCTTGCCTGTTTTTATTATTAATCCTTGGATTTGTGCTTGATTTCCTAGGGGGCCGTGGCCGGAAAAAAGGTTAAGAACCGATGCACTATACAATTCAATGTTTTACTAGTAACTAGTATACTGCTATTTATTTTCAATTTTGCTGTTAAAGTAAACTTTAAAAAATATTGCATGACCGACCCGTACATTCAGAACCCCTGATATGTCCCTTTGACAGTGACATAACTTTGTTTACATTTTTTCTGTCTGATTAATAATCAGAGTATAAAATTATCGAAATTAGACGAAATCGAGTCATACGAAGACCTAATTCCCCATGCAGACTCTCTCGAGGCGCTCGGTACGAGTCTTGGCGAGTGGAGGCCGTAGGGGTGCAAGGCATCCACACTCGATTTATTCAGTTGCTCGCTAAGCTATACGTCTACTACAACATGGACGTGATCGAAGTGACGGCGTGAGCTATTTTTCCATTTGGTAGAACTTCATAAAAGTGGAACACAACTCTTTACTCCACTCCGTATTATAAAAAATAACACGTGCATCGTTAGGTTAGGTCGTTACTCTGCAGCAGCAAACACAAAGTGAGCGAGCGCGAGAGTGTGGTTGATTCCCTCGCCTCACCCCCTCGCTTCCTTTGACTCGCGTCCGAAAAACCGACAACAAGCGGAGCGACAGCAAGGCGAGCCGAGGAAAGACTAGGGGACACGAGCGCACCGTCCACACTCTCGTACTCGCGTTCCCTTCTGTAGCCTCGTGGAGAGTCTGGATGAGGCATTAAATTCTTAAGGCCCCTCCACAATCACGCGCGAAAACTATGCGCGAACGCGTGAAAACGTGAATGTGAAGCCAATTGCGAATCGGCTCCACACTAAGCGATGCTACACGGGCCGATTTCGGTGGACGGCCAAGCAAAGTCACAGAAAATCTAGTATAGAGCGACTTTAATTTGTATTCACACGGGCCGAATCACGCGGCGGCCTGCATGCAGTCCGGCCGATATCGGCGCGTGTAGCGTCTCCATAATAGGCCAGGGATTCAAGTTCAAGCATGCGGCTTTCAAAAGGCGGTCGTGGGTTCGAAACCAGAGGGGCTACCGCGAAGTGAAAACGAACTTCGTGTATCTCCTTCTCTGTCGCTCGAATTGGCAAGTGCGATAGAGACGGAGATACACGAACGAAATTCGTTTTCGTTTCGCGGTAGCCCCTCAGGGCTCATGGGTTATTGTTTATTCAGGTAGCATGATTTGCCAAAATGAAATGCAATTTAAATTAACCTTTGTGTATTATATTTTTCAGGGACTGGTGATTTACCCAGAGAATGCGTAGATACTGCGGACATCTTATTATTTTTCGACCAACTTTTCGATTCGGTGAACCGATCAAAGAAAAAAATTATCGATCAGCTGTCACGCCACGTTCACCACATCAAAAGTTGTGGTACAAGAGTTTGGGGGTTTTAAAAACCATGAAGTATGTTACTCAAACTGGCAAAAAAAGCGTTGTTTCTTCCATAACGAGTTGGGTCAAAACAATTCAGGCGTTCCAGGAAGTCACAAGATACCTCCATTCTCTAGGGTTGAATTCGCTACTACTGCGACATTGGAATCAAGATCCTTTAGAAAATTTCTTCGGCGCAATCAGAGCACACGGTCTGAGCAATAGGAAGGATAAAATTTGGCTGTGTTACCCAACTCGGGAAGTGTTCCTCTTTTTTGCCAGGTTGAGCACATAACCGGGGAAGTTTTAAAAACATCATGCCATGTGAAGAAGATAACGGAGTATGTAGAATTAATACCCACAATTAATATAAATTTGAATTTCATCACATGCCCAAACCACAAACAAGAGGTAGGCAAACTGATTTTAAATAAGAGTATACATACGAGTATAGTGCTCTTTGTGAATAATTGGTGCACGGAAATAAATAGCATTATTGTCCGGAAAAATTACTTTTTGGGACGCTGATGCACGCTGACGTATGAAGGAAAAAAGCACACAATTACTATTTAAAGCACAAAAAAAGAAGCCTTACTAAAGATATAAGTAGTATTATTTTTGAAATCGGATAGGCGGTTCCGGAGATTAACCAAAACATACAAACTTACAATCGGATAGACTTTTCCATTTTATAATGTCGGCAGAGATACTTTATATTTATTTTCCGAATCTTGTTTTATGCCAATTTACTTCGTTATGTTCTTCACAAGGCATGATGTTTTTATAGCTTTGTATATATGTAGGAATCTTCAAGTTGTTTAGTTATATCTGGATGATTGATGTGTTAAATAGTAAGTTATTCTCGATGTATTTCTGCACTGCCAGTTTACAACTCTTATATGAATATGGCTGGCTACCCAAAGGTAGTCTGGAAGAGATCGCTTTAAAGTGCGCAACGCTCTGTCCATGCCACGTTTGTAAAATATCTTGCTAAAATGGCGAAATGTTGTGCGTTGTATGGATGCATATCGTCCCACAAAGCCGAAAATTCACTCTCTTAAACATGAAAATAGGTACATTATATTATTTGGTTATAACTAAGTATGAACGAAGAAAATTAATTGGTTCCATAGTCTTAGTATACTCGCACAAGTTCTGGAATATTATTTAATTGTCGACCAAAATGGTCAGTCATTTGATGTCAATTTCTCTGCCATGTAGAAATATCTCAGTAAGAAGTATTATGTAGTATTACATTTAATAAAACATTTGTACTTAAAATGAAAATTAATAAAACCACGTGGACCACAATATTATCCACCTAAGTTTTACTGTAGCGCTTACATGGCCTATATGGCCATTTATTTCTAGTCTGTGTGGACTTGTTCTATCTACGGATATGTTTATTCTAAAGAAATCAAACACTGTTACGAATGTCCGCTTACATAAATTAATGAGATTGAAATTTTTATCCAAACCCCTTTGATTACTACTGCAAAATTAGTTATTTAGTTCAAGCACAAATGAGCTGCAAAGAACTGCTTGTAAAACGCCCTGTGACTGTGATTACTTGTTGTATATTAGTTATATTAATGGGAAATAATTTAATATAAATGAATGTATTGTAATATGTATAGCAATAAATATAGACTTAAATGATTTGTTTTTATTTGTGTAATTTTAATAATATAGGTAGGTACCTACTCATGTACAATGCAATAGTCACGATCTTGTATTATACATTTTGTATAATAAAAAATAGTGCGAGACTATTTGAGGAAAGTACTATGATAAGTAGTACTTTCCGCATTAGAACCGTATATTTATAGGCATTTTTGCAAGCGTCCATGGGCTACGGTAACCGCTTGCAGATGGGCCGTGCGCTTGTTTGCCACCAATGCGAAATTTAAAAAAAAAATGAATCAAGTTGTTTAGAGCAGACTCAGTAGATGGCAGCACCAGCAGCGGGCCATTTGCGGGCTTTGAGTTGCTTATCTATTTCAGTTATACATATACTTATCTAGGGTCCACTGCCTAATTGATGACGTTATCTGTCATTTTTTTGCAATAGACCATCATAGAGTGAGCTAGGGTTGTTAACGTACCACATAACTGAACATCCAAAATGATAAATATTTTAGTCCCTATGTTTGTTATCGAAATGATCATCAAATATTGGAAATAATGATATGGTATGATAATAAAATGATACAATAGCCGGGAAGTCAGGATTAAGTAAAAAAAAACCGGCCAAGTGCAAGTCGGACTCGCGCACGAAGGGTTCCGTACCATTATATATAATAATAAGTTACAATAGAATTTGTACGAAACTATTACTTCTTGAAGTACATTTTATAAGTTGGTCGACTATTACTCGTAAACGTGTAAAGCCTACTTAGCTGTGATAGTTTTCCTTTTAACTTCGTTATATGTACTACTACCATGATTTTTTTCACATATCCCAAAACAACCATTTAGCTAGCAGGGGGTGGGGACACTGGAGTCTAACAAAAATTAGCACTTTAAGGCTTAATATTTCACAAACGGATCGTTTAATCGAAAAATTGTTTTGACAAACCCCCAATACTTTTAAAAGACCTATCCAACGACACCCCACACTATGGGGTAGACGACAATAAAAAAAATCATCCCCACTTTACATGTAGGGGAGGTACCCCAAAAAAAAATGTTTTTCAAGATTTTATTTTACCACTTTGTCGGCATGACTAATATGTATATTCATGCCAAGTTACAGCTTTCTAGTACCAAGAGCCTCTGAGCTAAGCTGCGGACAGACGGACGGACGGACGGACATAGCGAAACTATAAGGGTTCCGTTTTTGCCATTCTGGCTCCGGAACCCTAAAAACATGAAAACAGGGAAAGTTTTTACAAAACAGTTCATATTTTGCAGTGGGATTAGGGTCATTTCGCTGGTTACGCGACCACCTTCGGTTAGCGACCACCTGAAGGAGAAGGTTTTTTCTATTGAAGATAACATCAATTCTACACACCGAGACAATTACTTGTACATGCATTTTTTTGTTGTTTTAGAATAGAAATCTACTAAGAAACCGAGAAAATATCCTTTCAGTTCACCAACTCAGCTTAAGTGGTCGCCCACCGGCACATTAAATTAGGTGGTCGCTAACCGGCGAAATGACCCTACTGCTTTCGACATTGCGATACCGTAAAAGAGTCACTACTTTGAATTGAAAAAAAAGGAGTATGGTTTAGTGCGGATATTATTAGAAATTTTCGGTAATAAGGCTAAGTTCCATCGAGAGTGGAAAACGACCAAGATTTGACAAAATATCTTTGTTTCTCGGAATTGAAAATAGGCCTTAAACACCGAATAGCTACAGCATATGATAATTATTTGAGCCGGCTCGAAGCGAGCATAAGTAGCGACTAGCGATCCATGTGCGTTCTGGTAAAATATTGGTACCTACAAAGGAGAAGTGCGCGCCGGAATTTATTTTCCTGTAAGTATATTTTTGTCCAATGTACCGTGACTGGATTATAATGCAGCCAATAGTCGAGATCAAACGAATACAGCTAACCAAATACATATTCACGCGATCGAGCCACGCGATGTTGATACATACATCAAACGATTAAGCCAAGAAGTTCGGTGGGACATGACAACGTCCCGGCTTATTTCATAAAGGGCTGTAAAGACTGCTTAATTCGTCCTATTTGTCACATTTTTAACTTCTCGTTATCCACTGGAAAATCACAACTTAAACTTTAAAGGCCAAAATAATGTATGCCATACGATTAAATAAATAAATACTGGAAAGTATCCTGAACGATGGAATATTTACACCCATACCTAGACGAACCTTCCTGTGCCGAGAACCATAGACAGATTCAAACGGGGATGCGTTTGAATCTGTTCTGCATTTAATAAACTGATATCTCCGCGCACAGCTGCGCGGTGCGCGCCCTCCCTTCCTTTGCAGTTCACAACATGGTTTTAAGTCAAATCGACCGGTTGATTCTAATCTCTTCACTTTAGTGGGCATCATTTCCGGCCATCTAGTCAGGGGCGAACTGGTAGATGTCCTCTACTTTGACTTCCAAAAGGCATTCGACCGTGTAGACAATGACGTACTACTGGACAAGCTGTGGCGCATCGGGTTCTTGCCTAAGCTTCTTAAATTGTTTTCTGGTTACAAGGCAGGTGTGAAAAGGCAGGCGGTCGCCCGCCAACTCCCTAAATGTTTTGTTCAGTCGCACGCACAGTGCGACAATGGAGCATCACGTCCGACGTCACGGCTGTGAGCTTTTCGAGAGACTCGAGAGGTGTGTCTGCGTGCGCCAGATCCCGGTAATCCGTTCAGGAAAATCAGAGTTCAAATCAGATCATAAGTTTCAGAGATTAGGTACCTACCCCCAAAAAACAAACCTGTACCTACCATAATATAAGTAATGTCTCTAATCTGCTCGAGCGGCTCCATTTGTGTTACGGACAGTCCAGGCGGAGCTGCGGAATAAATTATAGCCTAATGTCCATCCTGAGAATAAGGTCATCATCATCAAATATTATAATAATTGTATATAGTTAGGTACTTTATAGATTGTAGTAAGTATAGATAGATGGAGGTATATATAGGAGGGAGATTAGAGGTAAAGATGAAAGGGCCAATTGATGTAAGACGAATTCTTCGTCGTATTGCAAAAAAAGCATGATGAACTTCCTTGTCGGAAGCAATAGTGGGAGGCCGTTGACCTCGTGGCGTGTGACGCCGGTGCGGACAGATTGGTAAAAAGGAAATTTGAGATTGAACATGTTATCCTTCAATCGCATGTTGGTAGCTACTTATGAAAATCACCGTAAATGGCTCACCGTTGTTAATAGAATTAATCCAGTGGTAGTTAGACGCCACTTTATTGTTTCCTAGTTTGATTGATTCTAAGTCTAATCAGTTTGGTAGTTCACGAAATATCTCATGTAGGTAAGGTACCTACTTTAAGAGTCCGCAGTAAGCTCGGACGAATTTCACCTTTCCATACAAACAGTTTCGTTCTCTTTTTAAAACTACGTGTTGGATTGTGAGTGACGAAACTGCATATACAATGACATGAGGTATATCTATGTCTGTAATTAGTTTATATGGTTGAAGGTCGCGTTTAGGTACACGCGTAAACGCGCGCGACAAACCCGCGCGGAACCCGCGCGGCACCACGCGCAACCGTCGCGCGCGTTTGAGTGAATGTATGAAAATTCAATTGCGTTTGATAAACGCGCCTGAGCGTAAACGCGACCTACGATGTCGTTATCATATCATACAATTAAGGGATGACTAAATCATTTTGATGTAATATTGTAGGTACCTATTTATTCAACATTAAATACCTACATCATAAATTAATTCGTCTTTTAATTACCGTAATTGCTACTGCTACAGGGTGCATGTCCCACTTTTGTGTGGTAGGTAGTTAAGTACCTACCTAGATATTTCGCTACTTACATCAGCTTAGGACCTAAAGACCAATCTCTCTAATATAATATTATCAGGTGAATTACTTTTTGTTTTTGAGACCGTGCTGTGAGGACATCATATGTAATAGTAGTGAGCTGCCATCTATTAGTAAATAGCGAAACATTAAAACGCTATGCTAGCACCCTCTGTTGACAAGTAGAATTATTACTGTAGAGATATAATTAAATATCTTTGAACGCATCCTTTCTTCTGTCACAAGCGGATATTCCTACGGCGCACTAGAGCGGTGACTTCGTGGTGACAGCAGAATAATATCGATACTTTGAAAGTAATTCGATTCCAATTTACGCAATAATATTATTTGTCCTTTTATTATAAAAAATGCTTCAATGTATTTAATGGGGTATCCACATTATGTGATTGTACCCCAATTTGTCAGACCAACATGTCGAAGTCATAATTGGGTGTAGCGTACAGCACGTCTAGCACACGACGGCCGCGACATACTCTCGATTTTTATCGCACTATACCTCTTGTTCTAAGTGGTCTAATAAGTGAGAGACGGATAGTGCGAGAAAAATCGAGAGAGCTCGCGCGCCGTCGCGTGCTAGCCATGCAGACGTAACAACTGCAACTACAATTTCATTCAGTGTGGCCAGTTAATAGTAAGAAAGCGAAAATGGCCGCATTCAAACGGTCCTGCGAAGCGGACTGCAAGATTGTTACTAACCGATGAGATAGGGCAAGACAGCACGTCTAACATGGGACGGCCGCGACATACTCTCGTTTTTTCTCGCACTATACCTCTTGTTCTAAGTGTTCTAATAAGAGAGAGACGGATAGTGCGAGAAAAATCGAGAGAGCTCGCGCGCCGTCGCGTGATAGCCGTGCAGCACATAAAAATCGAGAGTATATCACGGCCATCTCATGATAGACGTGCTGTCTCGCTCTATCTCGTCGGTTAGTAACAATCTTGCAGTCCCCTTTGCAGGACCGTTTGAATGCGGCAATTTTCGCTTTCTTACTGTTAACTGGCCACACTGAATGAAATTGTAGTTGCAAAACACCGGTTTAAATAAATTGATAAAATTACAGTGTAAAAATTAAAACAATATTCTGTAGTATATTTTTTTAAATTTTCGTTTAAATTTATTTGAATGAATTTTGTGAGAAAAAAAACACTTGGCAGATCATGCCAATTCCATGGTCCAAATTGTGATTTTCATGCAATTAGTCAGGACAACTCGTTTGAAGGTTGGATCAGCAGCGCAACATGCATCCACACGATAGCAATTAGTCAGATTCTGATGAATTGGGGCTGACAAATCATGTAACGTATATACCCCATAACGTTGATTAATTTTTGCACCAAAATACTATAAAAATTACAATCTTGTTTATTTTCATTCGCCTAATCAAAACAGCATAATGTGGTTTCATTGTTATTTTGTACATTATTTTATCAACCAAGCATATCCTCGTTAAACGAAATGTATCAAATGGCTGTATGAATAGCTTCTTGCGTTGTGTCATCTGTCATTACGTGGCTCTAGTAGAATACGGAAAGAAAACAAGCTTATGGTCGGCTAATTGCAGAAAAAATCTATTTCTAATCAATAATTGATATATTACTAGCAATATGGATAGTAAATGGGCACATCTCGGGCTCATAGCAGCGGTTTTTGTCACGTTACTTAGCTCTGTAAGTAGCTACACCATCACAGTCGATGCTCATGCCGAAGAGTGCTTTTTCGAACATGTTGAAGCCGACACAAAAATGGGTAAGCCTAATTTATAAGCTAGCTCCTAGCTAGCTATCTCCTTTTGTTACACATTTAGTACTTACTTATTTTTCCATTACTTACTACAGATTATCAAGAACTTTCCATCTCTTAACTAGTTTTAGCACTAGCTACATTCTGTATACCACATGTGTGTTGTCTTGGATAAATCTATAAATGAGCACAGAGTTTGTAAGATTTGTTTTGTATCGCTTCAAGCAGTATAAGGGTACAGTTTGATAAAAGGCATATTTTATAATAAATATAATTTGCAGGTCTAACCTTCGAAATAGCGGAGGGTGGTTTCCTAGACATAGACGTAACAATCACGGGCCCCGACGGCAATGTGATCTACCACGGCGAGCGGGAGTCCTCCGGCATGTACACATTCTCCGCCCATGTGTCTGGCCGGTATACTTACTGCTTCAGCAACAAGATGTCTACTATGACACCGAAGGTAATTTTTCTCATACAATAAGCTAAATGTTTAGAGTTGGGCAAAATTTCAACATCTAAATATATTGTGTAGAAATCATTAATTCAGTTTCTTTTTTCTGAGAAATTAACTCAAGAGATCTTCTTTAGATTATAAATTGGTAATAATTAGTACCTGCAGTTGGGATTAATGTGAAATTCTAAATTGCATGTAAAAATACTGTTGCAATCATTTTAAAATCTAGGAGAAATAATATTTCATGTTTTTTTGGTCATACTAAAACCTAACCAACCACCACCAACCATTATAACTAATATGGATAGGTTCAGCTCTTTTAATGATACACTTGATGAATCAAAATGAAATTGTAGGTTCAAGTCTTGGTCACATGGTTGGTTAAAGAATATATCTAATTCCACATATCCTATTTTTATAAATAGATCAAGTCGCAAAAATTCTTACATATGATTTTGTATGTCTTCTGTGCATGTTAGACAGTATTTCATACATAGCTATGAAACAAAACCACACAAGTGGTTATCCTAATGACAAATAGACCTTGTTATAGTAGTCAAGAAGCAGTGAAAGGCATATGAGGAAAAACTGATGTTTAGTTAATCAACGCTACTGAGTCTATAAACTTTGAAACTGCTTGCAGTAAAGTGAGTAAAGGAAGAGACAACACTGAAATGTTTGCTTGGACAGTGTAAATAAATTAATTTGAAGGATCATAAAAAGGAACATAAGTTGTTCCTATTGAAAATGTTGAATATTTATTCCCACTATGTTGTGTTGCAGGTAGTGATGTTCAACTTGGAGATTGGGGACACACCGCACAAGGCGGACGGGGAGAAGGATGAGGCGGTGGACCACAACAAGCTGGAGGACATGATCAAGGAGCTCGCCACCACGCTCAAGACCGTCAAGCATGAGCAGGAGTACATGCAGGTCAGAGTTAGTTTGTTCATAGTTATGTCACAGCTGAATCAACATTCATCTCCTGGGACACTTTAAAACTGCTATTTTTTGGGCATTCATCATGTTCAACCCCTTTTCTGAGCATGTTAGAAGTTCATATTGTAACAATTCACTAAGAAACTGTCATATTTTTTTCTAGGTAACATGTTTGAATAACAACAAGAAATACTTAACGGACACCCTTGGCTACTCTTATTGAATTTTATATTTTTTTAATTTAAATCATCATTATCATCAGTCATTCCCTCAATGCTGAGGATCGTGACATCATGTCCTATTCTTGATGGCCCGGCTTTTCCATAGGGTTGTACCTTATTTTACCGACAATTGTTCCACCAAATGTATGTTTTGCAGAATTTTCATTTCATCAAAAACCATTTTTTTCAGTAAACTTTTCAGGATAAAACAAACCTAACCTAGCCTAATGGGTTCTACAGAATTACCTTTTAGCAGTACCTAAAAAGTTAACGGTTTCCGAGTAACAGAAATTCGGCCAAACCATGCATTTGGTGAAACATTTGTCAGTGAAATAAGAGGACACCGGTCATATGACCCGCTTTATGTATGGCCTCGTGGAGATGTAGTTGCAACAGTGCAGTATTTTGTGTGCTCCATCTTGGGAGTGGTCTGTTCCGACACCTGTGGCCCTCAACTTTGCCCATCATAATAATCGTCTCCAGGACACGTCTCAGGCCGAAGAACGTCGTGAGACGTGTCCAAAGTATGTGAGAATACGGTCCTGGCATATTGTGGATAGTCGACGATTTATACGCAGCTCTTCCAGAATGGGTTGGTTTATTTAAATACTAGCTGCATGGCCCGGATTCGGACGGATTACCCGTTTTCCCGTAGGAATGAAGCATTTTCCCGCGGTAAAAAGTAGCCTATGTTCATCAGATATAATGTCGGCTTCTCAGGTAAAAGATTTTTTCTCATCGGTCCAGTAGTTTCGGACCCTATTCAATACAAACAAACAAACATTCAAATCTTTCCTCTTTATAATATTCGTTTAGATAATAAATAAATAATCCCCAACAGGTCCGCGACCGCATCCACCGCTCCATCAACGAGAGCACCAACTCGCGCGTGGTGCTGTGGTCCGTGTTCGAGGCGTCAGTGCTGCTGGTCATGACCGTCGGCCAGGTCTACTACCTCAAGCGGTTCTTCGAGGTGCAGCGCGTCGTCTAACCACTGACGCTGCCGGTTTTGAGTTTGCTCTGGGACATGCAATCCGGGATGGACAAGTTCTTAACCTTAACATGTTCGCAACCGAGAACCCGCCTAGCGGGCACTCGTAATGTTTGCTCAGATGCCGGCTGAGCCCGCTAGGCGGGCAGTAGTATGAACTTACACGCCTAGCGAATTCTGTCGGTTTCTGGTGAATTGGTCCATTTTTAGTCCGGTTGCGAAAGTGTTACTAAATATTGTGCGTTCAAGTCTCGGTCGCGATGCAGGTAGACTACAAAATCTTGTTCTGGAAAAAGGTGTCAAAATGTGTTCATTTAAAGATACACTGCCAAGTATAGGTTTAAAAAGACGCAGTACCGCGCCTGTACCATCAGGCCTCATGCTTCCTTACCTTGTTATAAATAATCCCGGGGAAAACATATTCAACGTCAATGACGACGAGTTGTCTTGTACAGTCGCGGCACGAATACGTTCGTCACTTTTGGACCTTAACAGCTTTTAAATAGGTCGAGAAGTGGTGACCTTTTAATTCCTCGACTATACAACGCCAAGAACAACCTGTAGTTAAAGTGAACTGTTAGCTGACATGTTGGGGAGTGAAAAATGACTTCTACATTTAATATGGAGGTCAGACGGTTATTCATAGGAATGCCACAGTCAAATATTTAACTAAGTCCCCGGATTGCGTGGCCTAGGTGTCTTACTCGAAATTAGGAAGGTGTTACTAGTTTATTATAATCAATTTGTCAATAGGCAGTGTATTTCTAGATTCAACAGCTATTTTAGGGAAATTTACAATCAGTTCATAATGAATAAAAAAATATCTGTTTAAACTAGAAATATATACAGTCTATATGACATGAACTCGCTCCCAGTATGTGACAATATCATGACTGCTTTCATACACCAAGTGAGCTATTGAATGACACTGTTATGACCCTTATGTTTATATGATTTAGAGCTATTTTTGTACTGCAGTATATAGCTTTTCATTTTGGGTTTGTTTACGAATTCAAAACATTTGTACAAACAATGGCATTTACAATGTTCAATAGGATGCGTTATGGAAATAATAATCGATTAATATAATGGTGACCCCAAAGAGTTATGTATGCCATGCCACGCACATATCTGTATAATAACGGCTATTCCGTTGCTTATCCCCCTGCACATTTGACACAATTTATCACCTTTGTCATACTGTACTTCGCCTAATAAACATTACAGTCTTAAATTATGAACTGTACCAAGTTACCACACTATAGTATGCACTTGATTAAAATAATGTGTGAAATCAATCATTGGTTCTACTAAAGGACTAAATATATTTGGGTCAATCAACTATTTCTTGTTGTTATGCCCCATTAGCCAGGAGACAAACTTGAACTTCTTAGAATTTATTTTAAAACACTGACTTCTAACATACCAAGAAGATGGTCCATACAAAATGGGGTTGAATTTGACAAGAAAACTCCACATTTGGTGAATTTAAACCGACAAAATGGCAGTTTTAAAAACAGAGCTCGAAAGTCGAAGTTCGGGTCTTTGCATCTCTATCCCACTTACAGCACTCGAGTGACAGGGATGCATGTATACGAACTTCCGAGTTTCGATTTTAAACCCAGATTAGAAACCCAGTAACCATGGCAACTAGTGACAGAATAGCTCATTCACCCATTTGCTCTGTAAAGTTTTATATTCCTCAGAACAAATTATAGGGAATCCGTAGGGGGATACTCCGGATGAGCTGGTGATGGTAAAGTTCTCGCGCAAATGTATTTATAATCATCACAAGGGAGCGAGTCGTGCGAGCGTCGATCTGAAGTATGCGTGGCGAGTGTTATATTGAGTTATGAGTTTGGAGGAATAAATTAATAATGTTTGTACATATTATGCGTTTTAATAGTTTTCTACTATTTTTCCCCAATTGGAATTCGAACTTAAGCTGCATCCAGGACCCTATGGATAGCTTAGCTATAAGATAGAGTGAGAAACCCAGGGTAATTAGTTTCCCGGGCTCGCTCTATCTTATAGCTTTAAGACGCGGCGAACTGCGACGCAGGACCGCCGCCGGTTGCGAGTGTGGCAAGATTTATCGTCAAAATAGTGCGACAGAATGGATAGCTCTGTTCTTACTTATGAACAATAAATAAAACAAAAGTGCTATATTATTTTAATATATTTAACAACGAAAATATATTCATACCTAACATGCTTCAACAATATATCAGTAAAATAAGTGTCTTACTAAACTAGTGCACCAGGCTTTAAGTACATATCTACATTGCATATATTTACTACTTTCGAACATAAGAAATACATTTTGTTCAAAATATAAGTAGGTATGATTTTACTATGTAACTAATATCTAACTATTATATATATTATTGTCCAGATCCAAAATAATAGTGAGTGGAGTTTGGTTACATTGGATCTTACAACAGTCTTTTACTTAGTTATGAATCATATTTTATGATTAGTAGTAGTAGTAGTAATCTAAATATAATGTTAGCACGGAAGCACTAGCGTTACCTGGAAGTAACGAATAAGGTAAACCTACTAATTGTGGGACCTCTCGAAATGTTATTAATCTTCATCATGGCCTATACTTTTTTATCAGACTATTCAATGTTTCTTGAGAATATGGAAACACGTCGGCGTGACCATGCAAGCCTATACGGGAGCGGCATTGCCATAGAAGCCACTCAATCGTGCAAAATCGCTTGCAATGTGTTGTCGGTGCCGATCAATGGGCAATATATACTACTAATAAAAGTTCTATGCTTACGCTAATTATAATTATACAATATATTTTTCATACCCGCGATAATCACAACAAACAACACGTACCAATAGGCCATTCAGATACATACCTATACGAGGGCGACACTGAAAGTCTTTAGAACTGGCCACTTGTAATAAATATAATAAAAAAAAGTTCAAAATTTGAAAATGGAACTCTTTCTTAATATTTTTGTGTACGAATTCCACTCGATTGTCATTTGTTTTACGATTTGGCGGCAAATTGAAAATTGTGTGTACTACGTGAGCATGAATTTAACGCGAGAAAATTTTCGAGCAATGATTTTTTACGACTTTCGATGTAATTTAAGTCAACAAGAAAGTTATGATAGACTTCGATTGGCCTTTCACGATGAAGCCCCATCTCGTGCTACTATTTACAACTGGTTTAATGAATTTAAACGTGGCCGCACTAATCTCACTGATGATCTGCGTGAGGGCCGGCCTTCTACGGCGACTACTGAAGATAACATCAGTGTTGTGCGGCGTATGATAGAGACTGACAAAAGAGTAACCTATCAGCAGATTCGTACAAGCTTAGCCATTGGTATGAGTCAAGTCCACAAAATCCTCCATGAACATTTAGCGGTGAGGAAGCTTTGTGCCCGGTGGATACCTCATAATTTGACAGAAGCCCAAAAAGTCCGTCGTGTTGATTGGTGCCGTGAAATGGGTCAAAGATTCAACGGAGGTGACTCAAATGCTGTGTTCGACGTAGTTACGGGTGACGAAAGCTGGATTTACTGTTATGATCCTGAAACTAAAAGACAGTCTGCTGAGTGGGTGTTTCCTTCCGAGGAGTTGCCTACTAAAGTGAAGAGAGGTCGAAGTGTGGGAAAAAAGATGGTGGCCTCGTTCTTCGGAAGGACTGGTCATTACGCAACAATTATTTTAGAGGATCAAAAAACAGTTACTGCGAAGTGGTACACTAACAATTGTTTACCACTTGTCTTGGAAAAAGTTCGAGAAAAACGGCCTCGCAGTAGGATCCTGCTTCACCACGACAACACCTCATCGCACACCGCCAAGCAAACGATCGACTATTTGGCGACGGCAAACGTGGAATTACTGGGTCACCCACCTTATAGCCCCGACCTTGCACCTTGTGATTTTTATTTATTCCCAAAAATTAAAGAAAAACTTCGAGGAAAATGTTTTATGGACGCCGACGAAGCAGTGGCTGCGTTTCAAAAGGCCGTCGAAGAGACCCCTAAGGACGAGTGGGCAAAGTGCTTTTCTCAGTGGTTCTATCGAATGCAGCGATGTATTGATGTGAAGGGAGGCTATTTTGAAAAGATATAATAAAAGTAATAAGTTGCTTGATTGCTCAGTTTTTGATTTTCTAAGAACTTTCAGTTTGACCCTCGTATATCTCGAGTTAGTAATGGGACAATTGGACTCGCGATTTTATTATTAGTTTAGTAAAGACCAAATAAGCGGCTAACCTAACAGTGATAACCAAAGTCGGTCGGTCGATCCGTCGCATTTTCTGGCCAAAGACCATAAGAAATGAGGACTTAAAGAAAGAAAGAAAGAAAGAAGACATTTATTCACTACGCAAAAGACACACAGAGACAAAGGGAGTACAAATACAATACAATTTACACATAATGTGTGTGTCTTCGCGGCAGTGAATCGGTCGCTGTCTCAGCATGCACTTATGGAGTATGTGGAGGCAACAACCCATTGCCATAGAAATCTCGATGCGCAAATGTAAGTAACGTAGTAACAGGCGGTTTGGCAGAACCCATCCTAGTAGGGTTATTCTGTTCCGGCTAGGGTGTACTGTGAGTCAGCCTTTACATTAGAGCGGTTACACACGGCGCGATACAGTATCTCTCAGCTCATTGTAACAGATAATCTATGGCAATTGTTGCACGTTTGAGTGGCCGTGTGTAATCTCTCTTACATAAGTATGACTGTATGCTCTAAGGCAGCTCGAGGCGGCCAATCACGAGGGCGGCCAGGACGGTGCCCGCGGGCAGCTGTTTGACGGCTTCGGTGGACCCCGGGAGCTCCAGCAACACACACGCGCCGCACGCGCTTAGGAGACGGCTGCTGCACTGTTGGGGGAAATACAACCATATTTTGATAGGCATAAGAGTGGTTGCCGCTAAATGCGGAATTGGTTATAGACACGGTGTTACCCGGGAGTTCCAACGTGTAATTTTCAAATTGTTCTTGGAACACTTTGTGTGACAAGCTTCCGCCCGCGACTTCGTCTGCCTGGACCCGGGATAAAAACAATCCTATATTTAAATCCAGGCTCTGCGAAATTCATCCAAATCGGTTTAGCCGTTTAAGCGTGATTGAGTAACAAACATCTAAACAACCAAACTTTCGCATTTATAATATTAGTAGGATTGTGTCTCCTGTGTTACTCGGCCCTTTATATTTGTTACGTCTTAACTTAAGAAGAGATATTGCGAATGTTTTACTTTAACGTCATAACATTTTTGCGCAAGCAGCGAACATGGGAGTGAATCAAAAATATTTTTGGTCCATATAATCCATACAATTTCGTTCAGTAACCCAAGACAATATGACTTCTATTATGCAATTATTAGGTACTGTTTTGTACAGTAAACACACCTTTAAAGAGAAAATAGTATTGGAGATAAGTAGTGATGGATTAAAAGTTGTTTCACCCGGAAGATCTGTCGGATAGTCGGCCCCGAATATAGCTATAGTCGCACGCGACAGACGCATGATGCATCTCCAGTCGTCTACTGGGCAGCTACCGCGATAAGCAAACGTCGTTCGTTCGTGTATCTCCCTCTCTGTCGTTCGAATTTTCATGTGCGGTATAGCTATAGAACGAAAAAGGCGTTTCACAGTTGATGAGATACCTGGCTGCCCATGAGCGTGGCGGTGGGCACGTCGTCCCCGGCGGGGTAGGAGAGCGAGGCGCGGCCGTACTCGGGCCGCGGGTCCAGCGTCACCGCCTGCGAGAGGCGCACGCGCAGCCGCGGCCACTCGGGGTTGCGGCCGCTGCACACCTGAGACAGAACACTAAGGTCAGAAAGAGTAAAGGACAATACGTGATTTTATTGTTCTGTAATAATGGAAAGTGGCTATCGTCGCCTGTGTCGTCATCGAAAGTTATATTGCTAAACGCCCCAGTAGGCCTAAAGGTGTGTACAAATTATGCGCGGCAGCCGCGCGAGCCAGTGTTCGCGTGAACATTGGCTCGCGCGGCAAATGTTCGATGGAATTTAGGTAGACCGAGGCGGCCGCGCGAGGTAAGCGATCCAGCTCGATCAGCGCGCCAATTATTTCGTTCTAAACCATGGACAACCGTCCAAACTGCGCGCGCGCCAGCGACTGAAGCTTCTTTGATGCGGGCTCAAAAACCGACAGCGCTCGGATCGCCGCGCGGCCCGTTCGAGCGCGGCAATGTTCGAGCTGACGCGCGCGGAAACCCCGTCTCCATTGCGCGCGGCCCCCGCGTGATCCAATGTTCGAGTGATTGCCGCGCATAATCTATACGCGCCTTTAGAAACACGGTATCGCATTGAATACAATGTAAGTAGTTATATATTGGGAGTTCTACCCCGCTCCCCTGGGCTACGGCTCACTTCGTTCGCCTTCGCGGTCGCGGGGTAAAACTCTCAATATATAAACCATAATTCTGCAGCAGAAGTCTCGAGAACTCCCGATCACATATTTGGGATAGTTCGCGATGCATAGTCCGTAGCAGCCATGATCGTTTACAGTCTTTGTGTAGTTTGTGCTCCGATAAGAGCTGTTACTACTCATGGTAATGTTAGGATCGTAGAACCCTAAAGTAAAGAATGAATTATTTTTGTAAATACTCTAAGGCTTATGAGAATATACTATTTGCATATTGCCTTTCAAGTTTGTTGCACGTGCCTATTGGTAACATGAAGTTTGTAAAGCAACCTCAGAGATTGCAGGTGGATATCGTTTGTGTTTCGTCCAGTAAACGCTATTTTCGGCATGGGACACTTTTACCTGACACTATTCGCTGTATAGTATGTGGTCCATCGAACTGTGGAAAAACTAATTTAATTGTTGGTTTGCTGCTACATAAACAAGGGCTACGCTTTCAAAATGTTTATGTTTACTCTAAAACCTTATTTCAACCTATATATCAATTTCTAGAAAAAGTTTTTAAGCTGGTTCCATCTGTTTCATTTCAAAAATATAGTGAAAATGATGAAATCTTGAGTCCCCATGCAGCCAACATTAATTCAATCATGATATTTGATGATGTTGCGTGTGAAAATCAGAATAATATACGAGATTACTTTGCAATGGGGAGGCATAAAAATATAGATAGCTTCTATCTGAATCAAACGTATAGTAAAATACCTAAACAATTAATAAGAGATAATGCCAATTTAATTATTCTTTTTAAACAAGATGATATTAATTTGAAGCATGTTTATGATGAACACGTAGGAAGTGATATGTCGTGGTCACAGTTTCGTGAAATGTGTGGACAAGTATGGAACATGCCGTTTGATTACTTAGTTATAAATAAAGATTGTAATAGAAATTCTGGATGTTATAGGAAAGGTTTTGATACATTTATCATGCTTGATTAACTGGATACATAAAGCATAGTATTTATATTAAAAACTTATAACTTAAAATGGACCCGCATAGTTCGGACATGAAACATAAAATTAACGAAGAAAAATTATTTAAACAAAAAGTTCTCCAATCTGCTGAAGCAGTTAGAAAAAAAGTTAAACTCATTCGTGATGTTAAATCAAACGATAATATAATGCTGGAAGCAATGTTGAAACCAATCACAAGTCCACTTAGTGAAATGGTAAAAAATAATAATAATAGTAATAATGGTAACAATCTGAACATTAGTGACATGGATTTTGGTTTTAAAAACTGGAACAAGTCTATAAAAGCATTGAAATATAGTCCTTCTGAAGATGGAATGAAAGAAAGTCTAGATAATAAAACATTACTGAGAAAATCATTTGAATCTGAATTAAATGACAGTGATTCTACATCTCATGAAAGTGGCAACCAAAGTGATTCTGACACAACAAATGATGCTTCTTTTAAAACGTCAGACTCGTACGCTTCCCCTCGCGAGGATCCTGTTTGGCAAAAACAATATTTTAACATGAACATTCCATTTGGTGTACGTAATGAGCGTGGTAAGCTAATGCTTGGATCTTATCCAATTTCTGTGAATGATGAAAAACTCATGATAGTCGGAGAAAGCTATTTTTTAACACAAGGCTTACACGATTTATTGTTTAAGAAAGTACCTGACTTAAAATTAGTAACTGAAGATGATAAACGATCATATAAAACATTATTATTGAAAACTAATGCACATAGACGTGGCTTCGATCCTAATAAGCCGATAAAAAGCAACAAGGGTATGAAATATTTATACGTTATAAAACCTCTTTTCAAATTATCCAAGCAACGTACAGTAAGTGAAGAATTATATGTATCCGGTAAAGGTATGCCCTCAATGAAAAAAGTAAAAAGAGACATCTCATATGTGTATTGGGATGACCCAAACGAATTAGTAGAGCGATTAAAACTGCTTATTGCATCGCGTGACGCCGGCAATACAGGGTTAGATAACGAAATCATATCTATCATTGAAGAATTACGTGAAGCAGGCTTAACAAATAATATATAAATGAATAATCTTTTTTTTCTCCATCAGTTGAAGTCTGACTTTCAAATATAAAAATGAATATAGACAAATTCGGTCAGCATGTTCATAAGCGCTTGCGTGCTGGCGAAATCTGTGGGCTCAAGGACAAGGCTTTGCTTCTAACAGAAGCCGGACATTTTGATTTAAAATCTTTAAGATTAAAAGGAGTTGTTAAACCATTGTCTTCCGATGATGTAGTTAACAAGCAGTACGTTGACGAATACATTCAAAACATGTACGAAAAGAAGTATATAGACTCTTCGTTTAACACCATAAATAATCAAATTCGACAACTTGCTTCTCAGTTAAAACTTAACTTTTACACGAAGAAGGAGATAGATGATATCTTGGAAAAATTAAATAATGATAAAACAGCAAATAGTGAACGAGATCCATCGATCAGCACGAAGAAATTTTAAGCGACGATCTGTTGTACTAAAAGGAATTGATGATTTATGGCAAGCAGATTTGATTGATTTACAAAAACTACATACGGTCAACAGAGGATATAAATATATTTTAACTGTTATTGATACATTTTCAAAGTACGCATGGTGTACACCTATTAAGTCTAAAACCAAAACGGAAGTCCAAATTGCATTCGAACTAATAATAAAAATATCTAAACGAATACCTAACAATTTACAAACTGACCTGGGAAAAGAATTCTACAATAATGAATTTGATGGCTATTTAAAATCATTGAAAGTAAATCATTACTCAACTTATTCAGTTAAGAAGGCATCTATTGTTGAAAGGCTGATAAAAACACTTAAGTGCAAACTCTACAAATATTTTAGTTTAATTGGTAACTATAAATGGGTTGGTAAACCGTTAGACGATGTAGTAAAATCTTATAATCAAACTGTACATCGCACAACAAAATTTAAACCTATTGATGTAAATTTTGATAATGAAATTCAAGTTTCAAAAAATATTGAAAAATCGAAACCCAATTTGAGTTATAAATTAAAAAAATTCAATGTAGGAGATTCTGTACGTATTAGCAAGTATAAAAGCGCCTTTCACAAAGGTTATACACCTAATTGGTCAACAGAACTTTTCACGATTAAACATGTGAATCACACTCAACCTGTTACGTATCACATTCAAGATCAGCGTAGAAACACTATACTTGGTACATTTTATGGAGAAGAACTTCTGAAAACCAACCATCCCAACGTTTACCTTGTAGAAAAGGTTATTAAAAAGAAGGGTAGAAAGTTGTATATTAAATGGTTAGGGCTTAGTGATAGCGAAAACAGTTGGATTGATAAAAATGCCATTGTTTAATTATACTTATATACTTTCTCTTCAATGATGGTGTTATTATCTTACGTGATATGAAAGGAAGAGGACTCTTAAACAGCGCTATTAATAATTTACCATTTGAATTACACTTACCTGGCTATAACTATTGTGGACCGGGAACAAAATTGCGCAAAAGGTTACAAAGAGGCGATAAAGGAATTAATGCGTTAGATAATGCGTGTATGAAACACGACATAGCATATGATAGATATTCTGATTTAGCTGATAGACATCGTGCTGATTTAGAACTATACGAAATGGCGAAACAAAGAAAAAAGTCGAGAGATGCTGGAAGAGGGGAAAAAATTGCTTCGTGGTTAGTTAGCAAACTGATGAAATCTAAAATAAAGGCAGGTGCCGGTGTAAAACCATTCAAACGTTTTGTGTCTAAGATACGTACTGAGTTAAAAAAGAAACCAAAAACAAAAGGTTGTAATATAATTGAACGAGCACTTATTGCCGCAAAAAAAGTTTTTAATACCAATGCAAAGATACGTCTACCTCGTCGTATACCAATCCCAAAAACTGGAGGCTTCTTACCGCTGATACCTATTTTTGCCGGGTTGTCTGCGTTGGGATCATTAGCAGGAGGAGCTGCCGGAATTGCTAAAGCTGTAGGTGATTACAAAGCTGCAAGAAAAAGTCTATCTGAATCGGAGAGACATAATAAGATGATGGAATCTATTGCGTTAGGAAAAGGGTTACACATTAAACCATATAAAAATGGTAAAGGATTATGTTTGAAAATTTCAAAAAACTGAATGAGAGGTTACCCAGGCGCGCGCTTTCAAATATTGACATTTTAAAACACTCATCTGATATTCCACATTTTCGAGGAGTTTATATGAGAGACAGTTTACCAAAGAGTCCTAAAAAAGTAGAATGTGGAATTGTTAATTTGGATAGTTCTCAAAATAATGGTACACATTGGGTAGCCTACGTAAAAGATAAGAATTATTGTGAATATTTTAATAGTTATGGTGATCTTCCACCTCCGCTAGAATTAAAGAAATATTTAAAAAAATACGATATTTACTATAATTATAACACGTACCAAAAGTTTAATACTGTCAATTGTGGTCATTTATGTCTAAAGTACTTAAAACAATATTGGTATAACCGTTTAAATACCCTCGCACAATAAACAGTTTATCATTCTCGCGATGTCTTTCACTTTATCTATAACTGGAACATCTTCTACTCTGATAACAAACCATTCACAAGCTCTTCAACTAGATGGTGAATATGAGTGCGGACTGTTGTATATATCAACGTTTAATTCTATACCCAACATAGACGTAAGAAATAATAAGTTCTATTATGGTAAAAACAAAGTAATTAAAATTCCAGAAGGATCATATGAACTTCAAGATATTGACGATTACCTCAAAGAACATCTTCAAGGATGTTCGTTTACACTAACATGCAATAATAATACCTTAAAGACATCTATTTTATGCTCTGAAAATATTCAATTTGATAAAGAAAGTTCTATTGGTAGTTTACTTGGCTTCGGTTCAGAATCCATTCAAGCAAATATATTAACAGAATCTCCTTATCCTGTCTCCATTCTGTCAACAACTATAGTCCGCATCGAATGTGACATAGTGAGCGGATCATTCGTTAACGGAAAACCTAGTCATATTATTCACGAGTTTGTGCCAAACGTGCCACCTGGTTATCGGATTATAGAAACACCAAAGAACGTTATTTATTTCCCTGTAACCCAAAACAGCTTAAATTCAATTACGATAAGAATTTTAGACGTTAACAATAATCTAGTTAATTTACGAGGCGAAGAAATACAGATATATTTACATCTAAGAAAAAAATGATAGACTTCAATAAAACTTCAGTCTCCCCTAAAAACATTACCAGTACTCATCAAGTAATCACGAAAAGAAGACCTAAAGTGAAACTTACTAAACAAAATAAGCAATTCCTCCAAAGCCTAGGTCAATTAAAATGAGTATATTAAACTTAACGGAGCCTTTTACCTTTGACAACTCAATCGAGAGTTTTGAATATCATTCGTATAAGCCGTACGTAACTAGTTTTGATTTCAATGATGAAATACGAATACCCATTAACCGCCAAGATCTTTACGTACTTCCATCAGCAAGTACTTTATACATAGAGGGTACTATAGCCGTATTCAATAGAACAACAAAAGCAGAGGTAAAATCTGTACACTTAACAAACAACCCTATACTCCATTTATTTCAAGATATTCGATATGAACTGAATGGAATCGAAATAGATAAAATTAAAAATGTAGGGGTTACAACAACTATGAAATCCCTTGTATCCATGAATGAACTCGAAGCGTCGATGTCTAAATCATGGGGATGGGATATCAACGGTACGAATAATTCACACGGAACATTTTCTGTGTCTGTTCCTTTAAACAAAATTCTTGGGTTTGCTGAGGATTATAGCAAAATTATTATTAATTGCAAGCATGAACTTGTTCTTTTAAGATCGAATACTAATTTGAACAGCGTTAAGCTAAATGCTGATGAATATATAGACCATTTTTCTATATCTAAAATAGTATGGCGTATGCCTCATATTAAAGTGTCTGATCGAGAAAGATTGAACTTACTGAAAAATTTAGAAAGAGATCGTGCTATTCAGATAGCATTTAGGAATTGGGATTTGTATGAATATCCGCTCTTACCTGAAACTTCAAAACACTCTTGGGCTATTAAAACTTCATCTCAAATTGAAAAACCGCGTTATATTATCATTGGGTTGAAAACAGAACGTCAAAAAAATTCTAGTAGAGATATGACACACTTTGATCACTGTAATTTGAAAGATGTTAAGGTCTTTTTAAATTCCAGCTACTTTCCATATGAAAGTTTTGATGTTAAATTTTCAACTGAAAGGTTTGCTATATTATACGAACAATATGCAAAATTTCAACAGTCTTATTATAACCGCTCACAAGCCCCCTTGCTAGACCCGCAAGAATTCAAAAGTATCGCACCTTTATTCGTTATCGACTGTTCTCGTCAAAACGAAACCTTGAAATCCGGTTCCGTGGATGTGCGTGTTGAATTCGAATGCGAATCAAATCTGCCTAAGCATACCAGCGCTTATTGTTTGATTTTAAACGACAGCATTGTCGAATATAAGCCTTTAAGTAATATTACGAAAAAAATATCGTAATGCAGGACTGCATATTCGTGGATCTTCAAGGGTTTAAAACAAAAGAAAACGAATTTATAGTCAAAGAATTTGCATACAGCACGCTGGAATACACTCAATTTTTTTTAATAAAACCCCCTTTTCCATTTTCTACATTAACGGAAACTGAAAAGAGGCAGACAAGATGGATAGAAAAACATTTAGGTATTCTGTGGTACGAGGGTTATGTTGATTATAGAGAATTTAAAAGACTAATTATTAACCATATAAAAGATAAGACGATCTATGTTAAAGGTATGGAAAAAATTAAATGGGTAAAAGAATTATATCCAAACTGTACTGTTTTAGATTTAGGTGAAAAAAATGTACCTAATTTACAAGAGCTGTATAGAAAATATTGTTCTAATGAATGTGTTTTTAATTGTGTGTATCATAAAAAGTCTTGTGCATTAAAAAATGTTTTATGTATAAAAAAATGGTATTTAGACAATCATTCAGAATTCTAATGTTAAACTGTAATTTTATTTTTGAAATAAATGTTATTAAATAAATTTAATTTAATTTTTATTTTTCAACCTTCAGATATGTATATATTTATAAAAGGGGACTAAATAATTAGCATGAATTTTAAGGAGATAATAAAACATCAAATTTACTTAAATGAAATTTATTAGACCACAATAATACAAAAATTAAGAAGTTAGCACTTGAACTATTAATTACCAATTCTAAAGACTAACACTGTAGCCACACAATTTCTTTGAAATCTTATTTATTACACCTTCTGTGCAGTCAATTATTTCATCGTAACCGTCATTCGCCACATACTGCGCACTCAGCAGCACCTTTTCATCTTGCTCGTTTAGATCCGGAACGCCATCTTTGATGTCGATTATTTGGATTCTTATAAGCTTACTACCTTTGCCTGCTTCATTGTTGATGACAAAACATGGTGGGTGCCCTTGTCTCCTTTTTATTATTTTATTATTTACTTTTGCTGTACGTTTCTTGACTTTTGGATTATCGATGGTTTTCTTAATTTTTTTGTACAAATCACTATCATCAAATTCTTGTGGTAGTTGAAACGGATCTTGAGCGTATTGTGAGAAATCAATGTGTATATCTTCGGTATCTCCCATTTTTTGAAAACCTTAAACACAACGGAGAAAAATTACATTGATAAATATATTTAAAAGCTATAAGATTATTGATAAAATATAAACAAAAATATTTAATCTTAATGTTTATTGATTTGGAAACGATTTTTTTTTTTCGCATAGGTCACTAGTTAAATTTAAATGGTTATAAACTCACATAGATATCATACACCAAAGAAAAAGTGATCAAGTCCTCCGGTGGCCGAACGGGGACTCGAACCCACGCCTTCAGCTTACTCGGCTAGCGTCATTACCTCTAAACCACATGAGCACTTATAGTGTGACTACTCAAAACAAATAAAAAATCATTCATAAAATAATTTCGTTTGTTCCCTAGTTGTTTAAACGGTAGTCAAAAAAAAAAAAAAAAAAAAACTTACCAGGTCTTTGGTCGCGAGTAGATAACGAAGAAGCGTTTGATGCTATTCAAATGTAAGCAATTAAAAATACTATGCGCTTATAAAGGTTAGCTACTGTCTGTTCAGCAAAAATGTAAATGCGCAATAGGTAGTGTTATATGATCTTTAACTTTACACGTGTTTAGGTATACACGCGTCGCAAGTCGCAACTTGTTTCTAATTCATCACATCATGTGGTTTAATAAGAAAACGTATATAAATAAACTATATATTAAAAGGTTTCAGGTTAATTATAAGAAAAACAACAAAATAGTAAGATAATACATTTATTTATCATACATCATTCAATGTTCAAATAAAAACACAATACACATAATGGAGAAAGAAAGAAAGAAGGAAGATAAAATTACTTCAGGACACATAATTGATACGTTAATTCTCTTTAATTTACATTTTGAGTTTTAATCTTAAATAAACTTGTTTCGATTCCATGTCCTGTACATTTAATAACGATCTATAACGGCATACAGTGAGATTAAATATTTTTATGTATATGCTTATGACAATGAATAATCAATTAAACATTAAGTATTGAGGTATGTCCCCAAGCTTTCGTGGATATTTGGTTATCAGATATCAGCCGCTTATCATCTTTAGCTGATAGAGCAACTTTATTTACACTTTGGGTAAATATTTCATGTTTGATCGACTTAAATAATATATTTTTTCTCTTTATTATATCTCCTTGAAATAATGATTTCTCGTATTGCGAAAACTTTAAATTTCGTATAACAGCTTCTTTCACTCCCTTAGCTTTTTTAATAACATTTGGTTTAACAATACCGATGGTTTTAATAGAATAAACTTTTGAACGCAGTGCTACAAATTCTTTAACCATGTCTCCTTCCATTTCATCTTTAAATAGTCCTGGGACTTTTTTATTTTGAACTGGTAACAAAAATTTATTCCCAACATCGTAACAACTAGTATCGAAATAAGACAAAAAATGCATTCTTAAATCTTTGAAATAGTCTTTTGTCTGTATATAATAAAGAAAACTATCTGTGTCCGTGTAGCACATTTGTAGACGACTATCATAAAAGCGTTTAAATACCGAATAATGAAAATCATACATATGACTTTTAGATAACTCTAGTACAGCGAAACCAATGTAAATTGGTTTGTCCAAAATTATGAGATCTGGCTTCAACTGAATTGCAACCAAATTTTCAGTAAAAACTGATGCACTGTGAAAATTTGGCTTTGCAATCAATCTATCAGCTGTGATTTTCTTTTTTGTTTTGTTATCATTATCAGCCCACTGATTAACTAAGCGCACATCGACCCTTTTCTCGGTATTTTCTAAAGTTTTACCAAATATACTATTATTCATCAATTTACAAAAGTCTTGTTCAAAAACAGACGTTGCCTCTTGACGTAACCTTGTATTCATATCAATATATTGTTTCAAGTAAGGGGATTGTTTAAATGTAATTACCCTATGTATCTTTTTTAATTGTAAACCGTGTTTAAGACACGTTTTCAAATGTATATAATGAATCACATACGAGTATTTGTCATATAGATTAGGTACAAGTTTATAATGCGTTCCACCTGGTGGAATACATTTTTCGGGACAAAATGGTAAATCATTATGTTTGGCATGTAAATCTTTTGGGTAAATAATATCCACTTCTAGAATAAAACCATAATCCGAATCATCAGGAATTTGAGTAATATTTAAAGCATTAATTTCACGGTTGTGTAGAAATCTAAAGTTTGATAATGGCATATACTGACACATGCTATAACCATACAAATTATTACAGTCAATATAAATTAGAAATGAGTCTATCTGAGAGGGATCAAAGTGAGGTAAGTATATATTATTAGCCTTAGCATACCGTAGAGATGCCATACAGACTCCTCCTCTAATGCCAGATTGAATCATTTTGAGCATGTTAAAGTCATCTATAAGCTCTAATTCAATACCAGTTTTCAGAAGCATGGCATCAAATGATAAGCTGGGTGTAGTTAAATAAAAAGCCGGATCCAAGTCATAGTGTTGTTTGCAAGTAGCGCGAAACTTTTCAAAAATATCGGTTAAAAGAAGAACATCGGTTAGCAAATAAAGGTCTGTATATTCGCCTAAATTACGTATTTTGAACTGGTTCCACACTGATTGCGCATGGTCATAATCTTTTATAGAAACTTTCTCATTAGTAAGTGAATTATTAAAATAGTCAATAGATGGAAGGTATTTTTCTTCAAAACATTGCCATTTATTCATATACTCATAGGGAAACACGCCTTTTCGTGTAAGTAAATCGAACTCCTTATCATTACAAAAGTATTTACGTAAATGAACAAAGTCAGATTTCTGCATAGTCTTAGTTAGTTTCTCCAAACTTGTGTCTAGAAATTTGAAAGAATCTACGAAACGAAGCTGGAAATACTCGTTATCGATAGGAATAAATTTAGTAAAAGAAATATAGTTTTCTTTGGTTTTAGGTATAACTTTCACGTTTCCCGGTGCCTCGCCTAGTTTTTTAATAAATAAATGACAATCATAACCAGATAGGTTGTGAAAAAATATAGGTACAAAACTAGGATGTTTATACTGTAAATTACACAGGTTATGTGCTGCTCCTCGATAGCTTCCTGTAATGTGGCAGTGATCCCGTACCCGATCAGAGAATAGAAAATGGTTACAAATATGACAACGTTTAGCGTTCAAAAAGTTTAACTCGTCATTTTCATTGAATATTATTGGTGTATTTGTGTTCAAAACTCTATAAATTTTAGCAACATCTTTATAGATTTCTTCAATAAATCTATCAACACAATCAGTACCGCGATAAGAAAAATAACGATTATGACTTGGATCTGGATTACAAACAATATAATATCCAAAGGCAGCTGGTATATGATGATGCAAAGTTGTAGTGTTAGAGGTGTGTCTATCAGTAGTATCACTAGTATCAGTATCAGAGGCACTAGTTTCAGTTGGTTCTAGTAACGATTCAAAATCTGCATATATAACGAATGGAACATTCTGTTTACGATCGAAATGCTTGAATTTAATTACTGTTCCCTTTTCTGGTAAAACAGTAACTACTCCAGTACACAAATGATTTGCAACTTCCTCCTGTGTAAGAAAAAATAACAGACAGGTTTCGCAAAAGTATATCTTACTATTATGTTTCGTTACTTGTCTACGCACAAGACGACTCAAATCTTTGATTAGGACATAATGCGGTGGGTGACTGTCATCGTCTATTAAAAGTAGGTTTATATTTTTTCTACTTTTCTGATTACTGGATACTTCAGACTTGTAAAGGGGGCCCACAACAATTTTATTATTTTTTAAACCAAAAATCGTTAATGAAATCACCGGGTTGTTCTTCTCAAATATTCTAATGTCATCAAATGTGACTGGAAAAGAAATTTGGGAAATATTCAAAACGTCACGAAAATTAGGATAAGATGATACTCTTTCAGGGTGTTTAATAGAAGGATGCAAAGCCGCTGTTACACACCACAAAAAACAGCATTGATCGTTGTTTTGTATATTTAGACATGCTTTCTTGTTTTTTATGAACTTTGGCAGGTCAACATAGCTCGAACCTCGTAATGGTTGATACTTGTTTATGTTAATCTCTAAATGTGAGTTACTAACAAAAGCCCATCCACTATCACGGTCTTGAAACTCCTCAGATTTTTTCTTGAGGCAGTTAACGAGCTCGCAAAACAGTGCCTCAAAATCATAACTTCGGTATAAAATTTTATTTTTAGTTCCAAATGATTTCAATGATTGACTATTATCTTTAAACATTAAGAACATTGCAAAGAGTTCGAAATTTACTTTCACGCACGTATGTTTCATAAGAGAATTATCTAAAAGTCGTTTTATTTTGTTACGGATAGAGTTCATAAATGCATCGATAGATCCAAGACTTTGATCGTTGCTTGCTGTAATACGATAAGTGGCAATGCGCATTCGAAATGCTGACTCTACTACTTCAACGCCATCATTAAGTACATTGTTAGAATTTACAATTGTTTTATGCGTATTGCTTCGAAGATGACCTATCCATTTATTTTTTTCTACAGACGTACTACACGGAACACAAAAAGGCATAATGAATTATTATAATACAAAAAGTAGCTAAACGTAGTAGACTATTTTAAAAAGTAGTTTGTCAAACACGACTTAATATATTATTTCTAACCCAGCTATATAGGTTCACTATTTGCATACGTTATATTAATCAAAACTCGGCTGGCTCCTCATTTAGAATGCAATTGATGGTGAACACTATGCAAAGTGTGGATAAGCCTTTAAATAAATATCAAATAGTCACGGAATACAATTGCTACATTTGAAATTACTTTTTTAATATATAACAGAAAAGGATCTTTATCTTATTTTAATTTTAATTAAAATATTTATTCATATAAACGTTATTGTACATAAAATATACATATGTAAAAATATGGAGTCTTTAAAAATTATATTTCGGAATACAATATATTTAGATAACAGCGCGATATGTTTTTAATGTAAAAATCATACTCGAAATTTTATAATAGACATATCCACCATTTGCTATCACAACTTGCTTTAATGAACAACGTAAAATATGCGAATGTGTTGCAATAATGAAACAAACAACTTTTGATTAAAAATAACTAAATTTAGTTTAAAATTAATTCTGTTATTATAAGAGACTTGAATATATTAACCTAGTTTTTTTTATAATTATTAAAATAAACAGGCTCACAATCCTCAAAAATATTAAAGGTTTGGCCTAAAAACTTTTGCATTTGATTCCACTCAGAGGAATCCTCCTTACACTGCAATTTAACCGACGCTAACGCCTTTTTAAAACGTTCTCCAGGGTCAGTTTTTTGATAATCCTCAATGTTATACACTTTTAAATCAATTAAAAAGTTACCGTCCGTTATCGTAGTACGTCGTGAAGAACCCGTAGATATACGACTGGTAAACGATGAAGTTGTCTTGACGGTTCCCAATTTTTGGTTGTCGGTGATCTTCTCTTCTTCTCTTATAATTTTGAAGATATCGGTTTCGGCTGATTTTTTGGAAGAACTGGAAAAAAGAAAAAAGACATTAAATATCTCTAACAAATGCATTATGTTATAGTTGCATAATCACATAAACTAAAACTACTACTTTAAAAACAACGAGTAAATTTAGTACCTAGAGCCCGAATTCTTGTTTTTACTGGTTGAAGCACGAACTTTGTTGCTTGGTTTTTTCTTTTGGGATACTGGTGATGGCGTGCGAGGCCGCTGATTTGCTGTTTCAAATTCAAACCTAAAAATAAGAAAAAAACGTATTTCAATATATGTTAACGATATATATATATATATATATATATATTTAAGGTCATGTTACTTAACTAAGCAAAGTTAAGGATGTCAGACGAGGATTTTATAAATTATACACGAAAAAACATCCATATGTGAGAAATAAATTTACATGATAAACACACAAATATATGACCTTACTGGGATTAAATCTCGTGAGCTCTAGCTTAGTACCTGCAATTATATATTACTCTTTGAAGGCTCCAAAATATGTGTCACGCTGTTATGGATCTATAAATGAGATGGTGTCAGATATTTTTGCGGCATTCGCAGGTGACTGTAGCTAAACAGCGTCACTAACGAGTAGGCTAGGGGGAGCTTTAAATATAATTAAAAAGATTATTTTATTTTTATATAAAATCGACAGATTCTGGGGAGGCTTATGATGATGATGAATATAAAATAAATGAAATACCTTGATGCTGAGGACGATTTCCTTTTCTTAATATTCTTTGTAGGTTTCTTCGGCTCAGGTGAGGGCGTGCGCGTGTAAGTAGAATACTCGGAGTCAGACCTTCAAAAAAATTAAATAAAAATAGAGCACTACACTTAACAATTTTTAGAAATTAAATAAATAGGATACTTACTAACATTTTAAATGAAGTCGGCAGTTGCAGTAGCTTCACTTAACAAAAATAACGAACAGCTTCAAAGCACAATGCGGAATTGTAAAGAAATAGACGCAAAAGAAATGCTATGTTTTATAGTCAATATTTGATGAATCGGTATTTAACCGAAATAAGAATTATAGTATGACTAAACAACCAAGTTTGAACATTAAACTTTAGACCTTAATGTTATTATTTTTATAGAAAATATTATTTTATAAATTTAAGTACATAAATTGTATTCCAAATACGCTTTCACTTGTTTACCACAAAGCGCCGACATAGTATCGAATTATCAAATACAATCGCCGATTGCTGATATTGCAACACGTGTAAATATGCCTGTTACAACGAGAACATATTTAGCTGATAAACCTTTTAATTTTAGTAAATATAATCATCACTATCGTTTTCATAAGTTCATATCTCTATTGAATATCCCTGGTTTTTGATTGATTACCTTTCTCTTTCACAAAAGAAAAAATCTGGTTTTATTAATCGAAAAATGTATTAATACAACGCTACTTAGAAAGTCGGTTAAATAACCCTAGTATCATGGTACCGGGTGGATAATCAGATCGTAAGCATGCTTAGTAGTTCGTATCTCTATTAAATATCTAAATATAAGATGGCTTCTTCTCACGAAATATCCATCGAAAGCCTAAATTAAAATCATACCATTTATTTTAAACAATACCATAGTCATTGATTATTTTTCTCCTTACTAAATTCATATATATGTATTTAAACTTTACACTAGATTAAAATCTTAAAATAAAAAAATATTTATTTAATTACTTAAACAAAAAAAAAATGTATTAAAACATAACCTCTACTTAGAAAGTTGGTTAAATAATATTCGTAACCTAGTATCATGGTACAGGTTCAATAAATGCCGTCAGCATTCTCAAGTATCACACGCCGTCGCCGGCCCGCCACATTCCTATTGTAATGAAATGTGACTAACAAAACAGAAGCGTCATTTCTACTAACAGTTGTTGTTTCGAAGAAAAACATTTTTTATACGCTTGTTATTATTAAAAAAATATAAGAAAGTGGAATTCAATGAAATTATGTTCGCATCTTTCCTATGGACATTTCAAAGTAAAGGGTTTAAACCCATTTTTTTAATCAGTCTAGTAATGAGCATAAAATCTTTTCTCTTAAACAAAATAACAAACACCAGCAGAACTTACGCGCACACAATTCCTTATTAACAATTGCCAACAGGAAAGAGAATTTTAACTTTAATCAGTCTGTATTATCCATTAGTGTAAAAATTGATACATTAAGATTATCACATATTTTGTTTATAAAAAATATATATTTATATATGTAAACAGATGTCGAAATCATAGATAGAAATAATATTTATAAACTGCATTAACATTTTAGAGGATTCACCTACATAGGTAGAAACTACATAACCAGTCCGTTTATTTTATCCTTTAATATGATATTATATATCAACACTAGTTCGACTATTGGTCGTCCCATGCTCTGTCACTTGTTTATTGCTTGGTATGCTTTGAGTAAAACAAGGACAAAGTATAGTTTCGATTATTTGCATTTAGCGAACGTTCGAGGTTAATTCACACGTTTCTATAAAACCTTTGAGTAAAAGAAATTTTATCTTTGTCGTGAATTCATTAAGACTGCTTTTGCATTAACCTAATTGTAATTCATCATATCTACGTCACATAAATCACCCAATCAGAAGGCTAGGCCTGCATCACGCTTACGAAGTTTTTAAGATTGGTTCATATATATACAATTTCGTTGTTAGAACTGTCGGAGTGTCTGTGGCTATACCGACTGATAGTTCATAGTACTCCTACCACTTAACGGCATCAAAGAGCTTGGCCCACTCAGCGATGTTGACTTGGTAACGCGGTAGCGTATACAGTACCCTGCTTGGTTTTAATAATCCTACCTATGGACAGGGCAGGTTATGTACGATACAACGTGGTGACGGTCAAACACAACAACGCGGTGGCGTATTAGTGGAACATGCTTGCATCCAGTACAGTAATGACACGGGTGAACCATTGCTAGACAGTCGTAGTACTTGGTGATCCCAACTCAAAGTCTAATCTCAATCTCGATCTCAATATCAATTTCAATCTCAAACCATGCTCTTCACATCAAAGTTTCTGGCCAATTCTGCGATGTGAACTGAGTGTGACAAACACCGTAATAAACCTAAGCCCAGAAACCTCTCAGCATGACGTCCAAACTGGGCAATGGTGTGTTACGAGATCTGGTTCTCTAAGAACAAGATCTGGCGGGTGCGATGCTAGCTTAGTAGCACCCGTTGTGTTAAGCCTTTTGCTTTTTTAAATAACATATTTATCATGGGCAAAAATTAAGTTGAAATGTTCTTATCCAAATATGTGATTGGAAGTTTTCTAGTAGGCGATTGAGAGTTCTATCTTTTGCCTCTCCGAAAATTCACAATGTCACTATTACGTTATCTAAATATGTGATTGAGAGTTTTTCAGTATGCGATTGAGAGTTCTGCCCCAAATAGACGATTGAGAGTTCTGTCCCAAATATGTGATTGAGAGTTTTGTCCCACTGCTGCAGAATTATGGTTTATATATTGAGAGTTTTACCCCGCGACCGCGAAGGCGAACGAAGTGAGCCGTAGCCCAGGGGAGCGGGGTAGAACTCCCAATATATAACTACTAATGTAGGGTAAATATCCTGTATGTGGTTTAGAGTGACTGCTGGCAAATGGACCCTGCGATACCGTTAACGTTATTACGTTGCCCGTATTTTATACAAGTAACAGCAGCTTCACATGACGCAGTCACGCCGTCGTGCTGGCCCCTATTTCACTAACTTGTCAATGCAATGTACATTGCTGAGTCGATACGTAACCATGCAGTCCAGCGAGATTCAGGACAAGCAATGTACGGCGAATTGTCACTGTCAGCTGACAGTTGTCAAGTGGGTGGATAAGGGGTCTGATCAGTGATCACTCACTCCACAGAGTCTCCATGAAGTTTACCTTGAGGGCCCGTATCACGAACAGCAGGCAGCAAACATACGCGGACACTGGATTACCTGAGAAATAAGTAATATTATTAGGGACCAGTCACTTTGGCACTCTTTGGGGGAGGCCTATGTCCATCAGTGGACGTCTTTCGGTTGATATGATGATGTAATATTTAGTGTTTTAATGAGCTTATCAATTTATAGAGGTAAAGACGAGGCCCCAAGATAGTTTGGAATGGAGAATGCTGAAACGACAGAGGACCAGGCCCTTTTCATATTGATGGTGGTGATCAATAGAGCCTATTCGCCCCCGTTTTTCTTTTAAGTATTGTTTTAAAAACTAGACTGCAAACGGACAATCAGAGCAATTTTGCTAGTCTATTTTTATTCCGTAACGCAGCAGACAAAACAGCCCATTGTTAGTTTGTCTCCGGCGTTACCGGGTTACGGGGTAGGGTATCAATACAATACAATACAAATTGTTCACGATTGGTTTAAATCGTACTTGAAAGACCAAACGCAACTCGGTCAGGTAGAAGCACCTAATCATGGGTGTAATGAATTAGAAATAATTCAATCTGACATTATAAAAGTGCAAGGCTCTATTCCACAGGGCAGTGTCCTAGGTTGTTTACTCTTCCTTTTGTACATTAACGACCTCCCAAAGTTAACGAATGTAAAAAGTGTATTATATGCAGATAATGTGTCATTGGTTTTCAAATTTCGAAAACACGATAATTATAACGAACAATTGAGCCAAAGCATAAACCAAGTAAACAATTGGATGCGCGCTAAAAACCTCTCGATAAATACTAATAAAACCAAATTGATACAATTCTGTCTCTATCAAAGAGAACCATTAAAATTTAGCCTGAAACTAAATAATATAGACATCGAGGAAGTAGATAATTTTAATCTTTTAGGTGTAACATTGGACACAGGAATGTATTGGAAGAGTCATATTCAAAATATAAAAACCAAAATGTCAAAATTCTCATATGGACTTTTTACGCTCCGCAACACGACTTGTTTTTCTACAGCACTATCTGCCTATTTCGTCTACGCGCACTCATGGTTGCGTTATGGTATCGCAATGTGGGGTGACAGCACAGATGCCCACAACTTATTTGTGATGCAAAAACGGTGTATACGTATAATGGCAGGCATTGGTAATCAGGAAAGTTGTAGGCCATACTTTAAAAGATATAGCATACTCAGTTTGCCATGCCTTTATATTTTTGAATTGAGCATGTACGCGCGAAAAAACTTACACCTTACACCTTTTCAAAAAGCAACAAAATAAACGGTTCAAATATAAACTAGTTCAACCCGCAGTCAACTTACAATTATTTAGAAAGAGTCCTCATTTCGCGGCCATAAAGTGTTATAATAATCTCCCAATACAAGTGAAGGCAGAAGAAACGGACAAAAACTATGAGAGTAAATTAAAGAAATTCCTTGCCCAAAAATTTCATTATACAGTCAAAGATTTTTATAACGACAAACTGTAAAACTAATTAGTCCTTCAGATAGCTCTGTCAATACTGTATTTCACCATGTTTTCCGCTTAGATATAGATATACTATATACCTTAGTTTTTAAGATAACATTGTTACTCCCTACCAGGGTCCATGTGGCACTCTTTATTGTATATAACATCCTTCCTTACCATGGTACAATGAATAAATGAATTATGAATATTCTTTATTGCTCACCAGTCATAGTAAATAAAAGAAAAATAGAGGTAAATTAAACATAAACAATGGTAGACAACAGGCGGTCTTATCGCTAAATAGCGATCTCTTCCAGACAACCTTTGGGTGGTGGAGACGATGCAAAAAAGATGAACTGAGCAGGTGAAAACAGAAAAACAGAATATAAACAACTTAACTATAAGAAAGACTATACACTTACATAAATACACATATATATAAACCTACATACACATACAATAACTAAATCTCATAGTAACTGTTTGTTTTTTATTTGTAATCACTTACAGTCGAAAAGTAGGAATGACTAGTTACGGAAGAGAAAAATAGTGATCCTCAAGTCTAGTTTTAAAAATGGGAAGAGACTTAGCACGTTCAATTTCAATAGGAAATAATTCCACAATCGAACAGCTCGGAAAGTAAAAGAATTGTTGTAAAATTTAGAGTTTGATGGGGGAACACTCAGAAGCAACTTACCAGGCAAAGCGAAGATGTACTTGGAGCGGCCGCCGAGCTGGCAGGTGGCGAACGTGCTGGGCTTGCCCGGCTTCATGCGCACGCGACCGAAGTGCAGCGTCGCGCCGAAATCCTGACATGTTAAGTTGACTAATTAAATACGAAAGGTTGTTACATTTATGTCTGTTCTTTGTAAGATAGTTAAGTTCTATAGTAAGAATCTGAAATTGGCTCTGTAATTCTATTGTAAAGTATAGTAATATTTCACGCTGTTGGCCCTCCATGCAATAAATAAAAATGTTTTTTATTGTTAAACTTTGTTATGTTATAATTATGAGCTAGAAAGTAGTATATATACTTGCTTAAGTTGCACACAGCGATGTATTCGTAATTAACCAATATGTACAACTATTATGGCCTCAGCCGTCACTCATTTAAAAACTCTTGTATTCGGAATGAATCACCCGAGAATGAATCTATGATATACGAACATGAGTATTTAATTGATTCCAATTATGAATTTCAAAGCAATTTAATTTGAACATGGTTAGTGTAAATGACTCAAACAGTTGGCCATATAAATACATCACGCTGGCTTATTGCGTCGGGTTGTCTTTCGAGCCGCATTCCATGCTAACTGTCCCCAAGGACTGTATACAACAAGTTTCGCAGTCTCACTAGGACTGTATCTTGAACAGCAGAGGCTCGTCTTTAGCGATCTCGCAGTCTATGCTGTCAAAGCTGTGCTCTGTGGTGACACTAGGACTGTACCTTGAGCAGCACAGGCTTGAGCAGGTCGCGTTCGCCCATGGACACGCCGCCCGAGTACACCACGACGTCAGCGCGCGACAGCGCCGCCGCCGGCGCGCTCGCTAGCTGCGTCGGCTCGTCTTTAGCGATCTCGCAGTCTATGCTGTCATCGCTGTGCTCTGTGGTGACACTAGGACTGTACCGTGAGCAGCACAGGCTTGAGCAGGTCGCGCTCGCCCATGGACACGCCGCCCGAGCACACCACGACGTCAGCGCGCGACAGCGCCGCCGCCGGCGCGCTCGCTAGCTGCGTCGACTCGTGTTTAGCGATCTCGCAGTCTATGCTGTCATAGCTGAGCTCTGTGGTGACACTAGGACTGTACCTTGAGCAGCACAGGCTTAAGCAGGTCGCACTCGCCCATGGACACGCCGCCCGAGCACACCACGACGTCAGCGCGCGACAGCACCGCCGCCGGCGCGCTCGCTAGCTGCGTCGACTCGTCTTTAGCGATCTCGCAGTCTATGCTGTCATAGCTGAGCTCTGTGGTGACACTAGGACTGTACCTTGAGCAGCACAGGCTTGAGCAGGTCGCGCTCGCCCATGGACACGCCGCCCGAGCACACCACGACGTCAGCGCGCGACAGCGCCGCCGCCAGCGCGCTCGCTAGCTGCGTCGGCTCGTCTTTAGCGATCTCGCAGTCTATGCTGTCATAGCTGTGCTCTGTGGTGACACTAAGACTGTACCTTGAGCAGCACAGGCTTGAGCAGGTCGCGCTCGCCCATGGACACGCCGCCCGAGCACACCACGACGTCAGCGCGCGACAGCGCCACCCCCAGCGCGCTCGCTAGCTGCGTCGGCTCGTCTTTAGCGATCCCGCAGTCTATGCTGTCATAGCTGTGCTCTGTGGTGACACTAGGACTGTACCTTGAGCAGCACAGGCTTGAGCAGGTCGCGCTCGCCCATGGACACGCCGCCCGAGCACACCACGACGTCAGCACGCGACAGCGCCGCCGCCAGCGCGCTCGCTAGCTGCGTCGGCTCGTCTTTAGCGATCCCGCAGTCTATGCTGTCGTAGCCGTGCTCCCTATGGAATGTTTTTTATTTGTTGTCAATAACATTCGGGCTAATTAATGAACACTAATACGTACATTAAATAGCCCGAACCCGAATGTTACTACAAAGCTATAAATTTAGCAAGATAAGATCTGTTTCCATAGAAGTTATAGCAGAAATTATGTTTTGCTGAAATGTTCGCGCCCGATTGTAAGAGTGTTGTAGCCGCCAAGCACGTAATATCTTCACGTTTTAACAAAAAAAGATAATCAAAATTGATCTGAACTGGTTTTGAGAAAGCTTGCATTGTTTCCTAACTCAAAATAAAAATGTTGTACCTATTGAATAGGCATGCGGCCTCATGTTCAAATTGATAACGTAGTGATGCTAAATGGATAGTAAATCATCAAATTATCGTAATAAAGTATAGATTATAATTAAAATCATAAAAAGATATGAACCTTGAAAATTTTGAAAATATATGCATTTTTTTTTATTGTCCAAGAGTAAATTTAAAGCAACTTAGAGAATCCTTACGATTTTATAGAAACAAAATTGTACAACAACTATGTACTTAAACGCAGTACTTCGCGACCGAAACAACAATTTACCGGATTTTCCATACAACGATACAACTACTTTGTACAAGTGACGTCATACGTGGATGTCTATCAGGATGAAGCGTTTTGCGCTGCCGCCAGCGACGTCAATCTTTGTCTCAAATTTATGGGTAAATACTTTTTTAATTGTAGTTGCTCCCATACAAACATTTGTTCCTCTCCATAAACTGGTTCGAATGACATCATAAAAAAAAACAGAGTCCGTATCCTTATTGACAACTATTTTTCGGAAGTCGGTTAGAAAATGTATACTTATTAGAAAAGTAATAATAACAGAAATAGGTTCATTGAGCCAAACAGTGATATTTGCAACAGTCATCAACTTATCACTGACCTGAGCAAGACTCTGAGCATAGTCCTGTTCGAGTCTCTGATGTGCGCCGGCTGCAACTTCAGATCCGTCGGCTCCTGTAGCTCGTTGCCAGTTGACAGAAGCGCTACCTGTACCCAATACCCATTTAAAACACTTTTCATAATGACGTATCAACACCATATTTTACACCTACTCCATTTTCCCTAGTTGGGTTACTAAAACTATCTAGGACAATAGAAAAGTACATGAAAAGAACATTTTAAGCCTTAATAGTTTTATTATTATAGTTGTCAATTTTAAAATTAGTATGCCAATGCCCCAAGGGTAACTCCGGGGACACATATTAGGTATGTGCTTTTATGTATTTTTTTATATCATCGCACATATGCTAGATAGTTAGTGGGCCCCGGGCAGGATGTAACCGGGATCTATGTAAACTGAGCATGAAGAGGACGAAAGTCCACTTTACCTTGGGGTATCCCTTGACAGTAATGTTCTGGTAACCAGCTCCAGCTAGAAGTCCGATATGCCCCGCGTCTAGAACCGAACCTGATTGGAATGATAAATAAGGTTAGTTCCACCGATACCTATAAAAGATTGCGACATGGCAATGCAAGCCATGCAAATATTAATAGGTAAGTAATTAGGTATTTTACTTGTGCGAGTTGAACGTATTTATATGTGCGTCAGCTCGTACACTGAAGCATATTCAAAGAAACTAACCCGTTTTACCTCGTAACTTAGGGGACAAAAGTGCCAAGTTTGTATAAACTAAATGTGGCCCATTATAACGAAGATTTTTGTAAGTTTCAGCCGTTTAGCTCAAATTAGTTAGTTTTATTTCTAAGACAGATAATAAATTACATTTCGATTTATGATAAAATTATTAAATGTACGGCAAAGGTAACGCAGCAGACAAAAGTTCAGGGGATTAATAGTGCTTTTTTATCAGTAACACAAAAAATCCATGCAAGTATGTGGCAAAACAATGTTTTTTTTTTATTGTCGATCATATGAAATTAACCGCTCAACGACCTCAGCGCACTGCAAACGCCAAATCTTGAGGTTGGGTGCCTAAGCAAAACCCGGGCTCCTTTAGGATAAAAGAATAATGATGAATTGCTGTCGATGATCGATTGAAATGCCTCAATAACCATAGCAATTTGCATTACTTTTAGACCCTCTTATTCTTAAATTTTGCAATAGCATATTCTGCAAATAAATTTGTAATAATACCAACGCGTCCTTCACCGTTTTGCTATTGAGAAAATTCGAATAGTTCGAATTTGGGCGTTATTCCTAAAGAGATAAAGCTGAAAAAAAATATACCAATGGCAAAAACAAATTGATATTTTGGTCGCCACCACCGTCTGCTGTTCTTGCAAATTCGAATAGTTCGAATTTAGACGTTATTCCTAAAGAGATAAAGCTTTGCAAAATATTTGGCAATGGCAAAAACAAATTGGTATTGTGTTTGCCGCCGCCCGGAGCCGGCGGCCCGTCGCACCCACCCAACGCGCCCGCGGGCCGTCCGCCTAAATAATTGATAATTGTTTATAAAGCGTCAAATTCATTTTTAGGGTGACACCGTAAGATGTCACGTGACCTGATCGAAAAACTGTTACAATGTTATTGAGTTTTCACTTCTGCCGGCACTCCCGGAGTGCAACCCGGGTTTTTTTTATATTATTTTTAAAGTCGATGCTTTCTTTAATGCATGCTGTGTTCGCCTGTAATTGGTGGCGCAATTAAATGTATACCTATGTTTTTTTTGTATTAATTGCTTGTAATTGTTGTTGCCGCTGTTGGCGATCCTTAATAATAAATAAATTAATAAATGAAATATCCCGTTCCATCTTGTCTTGACTGATGGTAAAGACCTTAAAGCCGATCAGGCCTACCTTTCTTGACGAGCTCAGCACCCATGGGTATGTCGAAGCCGATCGGCCGCACGTCTTGGCCGGCCGCCGGCGCCACCGTGATCTCCACCTCCAGTTCCGTGTCACCGTCCTCTGATGCCGACACTAACTTAGTGTCTTCTACCTGTACGTATAATTGAATCAAGTGGAATGGATGGAACCGCGATAAAACACATAAACATAAACATAATTTATTGATAAATTTAAAGTACATCAGTTCTACTATAGACTAGGAGCTTACTATTAGAGGCAAATAGCACGTGCCTGAGCTAGGATACCCTGTGTTTCAGGCCAACATAAGTAAGGTTGCCTGGAACAGATCACTCTTGAGTAATAAGCCCTGTTTGTCTCTACTTCAAAATTGCATGTTGGTAATTTTTTTAAGCTCCCACGCAAAAGAGTGGTGTTACGAGTACAAGTTTAACATGTGTATCCGTGTGTGCATCTATGTGTCTCTCTGTGTAATCGTAGATCCAAAAGAGATAAACTGATTTGAGTGCGGTTTTGTTAGTCGAAAGTCTTGTTGAAATGGTTCATACCTATGTTTGTAGTGTGATTGGTGTTTTAAATTTTAAATTTATATAGTTACTAGCTTCCGCCCGCGACTTCGTCTGCGTGGGCCCGGGATAAAAACTAAATCCTATATTTTAATCCAGGCTAAAAACTATACTACTACTTACTATCTTCAAAATTTCATCCAAATCGGTTGAGCCGTTTAAGCGTGTTTGTAGTAAAAAGTATTTTATAATAATATAACTCTCTAATTGTATTATGCTCTAGCTAGAAAGCGGAACGATTGTGCCAATTACTTAAAATCACATTTCTTGGAGACATTTTACTGCATTTTACAATCATTGCATCATCATGTGTTAATAACGCGATACAAGTGACGAAATCATTATTTTTTGTACTCGACTAGAAGTGCCTTAATCGTAACCCGTTCGAGGCGTGCGTGGCGTATCCTTACGTGTGCTACGCCCTCGCACGTTGCCACTCCGTACGCTCCGTCGCTCGTAGAGGCATGACTCATCTCATATGGGTTAACACATTGACTGCGAAACAATTCGTGGCGTAACGTACAGCGAAGCTCGTACCCGATGCCGTGGTTTTCCCGCTAGAGGAGAGCGCCTACGAACAGAGCGCTCACTAGGCGGGTTCCTTGCAGTAAATGTGTTGAGTGTGCCCCGCATGTGTAGTACCTGCACGACGGCGTCCGCGCCGGCGGGCACGGCGGCGCCGGTGTTGACGCGCGCGCAGTGCCCGCGCGACAGCGGCGCGGTGGGCGCGTCGCCCGCCGTCAGAGCAGCGCGCACTGCGCGCACGCCGACGCCGTCGCTGCTTAGGACCGCGTAACCTGAACGTTTAGTGTGCGTAAAATCTTGTCGACGGATGTTAAATGCGCCGTCGGATAATATCCCCTTTAGGAATCCGGATCCGTTTTGCATGGTACCTTTATTGAATGTCTCTTTCGCACTACAAACAATAACTGCTTATAAATACTTCAAATAAGAAGTACTTAAACAGATGAAATTTTTTGATGTTCAGAATGATCTGCTAAAGGGAATTTTAGTTATACAGCGTGTATTTTTCTAGTAGGTACAGAGTTTAATGGAAAATAACTGTGGGTACCTATTAGGAACTATGCCAAAAGTAACGCTGGAGGACCATAATCCGCCGACCGCTTTAGCCTAGTTAGCAGTGACCCTGCCTACGAAAGCAAGAGGCCTGGTAAGGGCATTTATTTGTGTGATGAGCACAAATATTTGTCATGGATGTTTTCTATATATTTTTAGTATTTATTTATCTATATAAGTATATTTATCGTCGTCTAGTACCCATAGTACAAGCTTTGCTTAGTTTGGGACTAGGTCGATTTGTGTAAGATTGTCCCCTAATATTTATGTGGGTGTAGCCTACACTTGGTATAGGGACTCTAATCAAACGTAAAATTTCAAAGGGTGCACCTTATTTAAAAACCAAAAGATTACAATATTTAGTAATTCTACAATGTGTATGCTATGAACCAAATGCATTGCATGTAAAAAGAAGCAAAAGTCAAAAGACAAACAAGTATATAAAAGGGTTTCACCAATCATAAATTCAAAGATTTTCCTCTTACCATCTTTAACTGAAGCAGGAAATGGAGGCATAGGTTCCTTAGTGCACAGCGATTCAGCCACCACTCGACCTAGGGCCTTCTCTATGGGAATAATCTCCAAAGAGTGTACACACTGCGCCATCACACTATCCAAAACTTGAAAAGCTTCCGTCATTTGCAACATTGGAAATGGGGACTCCCTTGCTCTAAATGCCACTTTGCTCAAATCCACGTTACTGGTTATTTGTTTATAAGAACATGTCTGAAATTGCATGGAGTCATGCATGGATCTTACTTCCTGTAACTCATCGTTAATTAGAGCTAGAGCATGGGTTAACACGGGTTTAACAACCTCAAAGCACTCCGTTACTGCCTTTTTACTGCCCGGGAAATTGATGATTAGTGTTCTATCTCTTATCCCGGCTACAGCTCTTGATAGCATTGCCATCGGAGTCTTTTCTAGGCTAACCTTCATAATTGCAGCTATAATCGCTGGTGCATCCCTATGGATCACCGCTTTTGAGGCCTCAGGGGTCACATCTCTGGAGCTGAACCCGGTCCCTCCTGTTGTTAGAACAAGGTTCACATTGGCCTCATCACAGAAGTATTTGAGCTCTTTTTCAATTATTTCCCGTTCATCCGGGATGATGATTTTGTGTAGGTTAGCTTTAGGGAATAGCTCTTTAGCGAACCCGGCCAGGGCAGGCCCGGAGGTGTCCTTAGAGTTGTCTTTGAAGCATGTATCACTGATAGTCAAAACTGCTACAGCTTTAACCATTTTTACTAAAATAGATAAAAATAGGTAAATATAAATCACGTTATCCACGTTAATCCCCTAGCCTGATCCCCCAGGGGAATTAGCGGCAATTATTTTATATTCAACTAGGAAAAAATGATAATGTTCGGTTATGGCGCTTCGCCGGACGCTACCGCGTCACGCTCGCTTCGCTCGCTCGGCTCGCGCGCTGTAGGGTCGCAGTTCAACTAACAACCTAACCGTTTTTTTCCCCTGGGGGATCAGGCTAGGGGATTAACGTGGACAACAGCATATAAATATATTTTTCTTCTAAATTATTATCTTAAATTTTCGTTTAGTAAGCCAGACACAATAAATTAAATCTAGTGTACTGTAAGTTACTTCTGTTAGGGTTTCAAACGTTTACTCAACTAATTTACATAATTATCTTAGACTATAAAAATACACATGCGTGCCGTTTCTGATGATACCGGAGAAAATAATAGGGGCTAATCATAATAGAATGCGAAGGCCACTTTATTGTTATCAATTTCATTACCATGCAATACAAACAAGATACCAGACATTAATGAAAGTACATACCGTTACACACCGGTGATCAATGTAATGATAACACACTACTATAGGTATTATTGGATTCTCAATGGGATTGTGATAGAGATTATTGCTGTTACATCAGAATGATAATACAACGATGTGTAAATACAGATAAGGATTATTTTGATTTAAATCAAATGCTGCCGCGTAACCTTGGGGGGCTCGGCAATGTGACGATTGTCAAGTGTCAACTGTCATGCCATCTTTGACAGCGACAAACTATTTGAGACAACAGTAAACTCGCCCAATAGCACTAGTATAGTTTATAGCTTCAATCGATGTAATATAAAAAAGAAGGTACATTTTTGTACATTACTTGTACGGTCGAGGAAATTGAATGTTTGGCACATGTCAACTCTATTAGAATGACGTTAAGGTCCAAAAGTGCTAAACATTCAATTTCCTCGACTGTACAAGCGCTCCAAAAGTGGCACACTAAAACTGAGTCAATAGGGGCGTAGACACTAAATAAAATAATCAATAATGTCATATTTTCTCGAAAAAGGATAAAAAATGTAGTCAAATGGAGAAAAAAAGACCGGGTTGCACTCCGGGAGTGCCGGCAGAAGTGAAAACTCAACAACATTGTAACAGTTTTTCGATCAGGTCACGTGACATCTTACGGTGTCACCCTAAAAATAAATTTGGCGCAAATTTATAAACAATTATCAAATATTTAGGCGGACGGGCCGCGGGCGCGTTGGGCGCGACGGGCCGGCTCGCGCGCCGCCGGCGGCGAACAAAATACCAATTTGTTTTTGCCATTGCCAAATATTTTTCAAAGCTTTATCTCTTTAGGAATAACGTCCAAATTCGAATTTGCAAGAACAGCGGACGGCGGCGGTGAACAAAATATCAATTTGTTTTTGCCGTTGGTAAATATTTTTCAAAGCTTTATCTCTTAAGGAATAACGTCCAAATTCGAACTATTCGAATTTGCTCAATAGCAAAACGGTGAAGGACGCGTGAACAAAATTACAAATTTATTTGCAGAATATGCTATTGCAAAAAGTGTTTAACGGCTTTATACTCTTACAAATAGCGTTCAATTTTGAATGAAGTCGAATCGGCTAACAGCAAAATATAAAAGTTTGTGACCTCCTTCGCATCTGACGTCACAAAAATCTGTCGCGTATTTAAGAATTTTTCCCCATCCCAAAAAGTGCTCAGCGCCGCTAAAGAAGTTTTCACTTCAAAAATCGACGCAAAAGGTTAAATAATCACGAAGTTATAAGTGTTCAAAGTTTAAAGAAGGGGTATATTCTGTCTCTTTTTCGCAAAACGCAACTTCATATTGAAACGATGACGCTGGAAGAATGTGACGTCACAGAAGACGGCAACGTGCCGCGCCGCATCGTGTTCGGCGCCGCTGTCGACGCGGCCTCCCGGCAGCATCCTGTAATGTGATGTGACACACCGTTTGCGTTTTCTCTCTCTAACAAGCAATATTAAAACGGTTGTAGCTTCGTAATTCTTTGAGATATCTGAATGAGATTTTCGTCACTACGCATATTTTTTTACTTTCTTTCTTTTGGAGTAATACTAATTTTCGAGTCTACACCCCGATCGCACCAACTTGCCTCAGTTTTGCGTCGTCAATAAAATTGAAACGTAGCATCAGATTTGGTGGCCATTTTTAAAAATGGGTTTCGTATAGACAACGTATCTATCTATCTCTTTTTTATATTACATCATTGGCTTCAATCATCACATCATCTTTATCAGCCTATAGGTGGACGCTTAAGGCTGGTTTTAGTGTCACGCGTAGAGATGGGTAGTGGGTAAAAACCCATGGGTAAATACCGGGTATTTACCCGGTATTTACCTAATCTACCCGTATTTACCCGTTTCTTCCCAAAAAGGTGGGTATAAACTCTTTCGATGCGTATTTTTTGCAAAATATTATAATGAAAATGTTTTAAAGTTATATAGGAATGTATAAACATTGTCCTCGTTGAAATTATGCATGTTGTTAATAAAATAAATACAAAATAAAATTAAATGTTTGTATTTACATGCATCCGAGCTCAGAAAGAAGTGTATCAATTACTAAGTGAATTTTTAATAACTTTGGGATGGAAAAATAAAAGTTGTAGGTAAGTATATTATATTATTTTTTGTACCGCCAATCCAAATAAAATTCAATATCGTGAGCTTTTACCACAAACAAAACAAAACAAAATCTATAGTTAAAGCACGGGTCAAATATCCACACGTGGCACTTAACGCACAATAGCCGTCTCAACCAGGCAACCGATAAACATTTATTGAGCTGGTCGGACGCGGTGAAATATTCGCGCGTCGCAGGTAGCACGATCGCGACGTCGCTACCTGTTAGGGACTTCACTAATGTAAAACACAAATTAGTCAATATTATTATTAACTAAGTGCCACCATGTGAATTTGACTCAAATATTTTATTTATTTGCTTTCTGTAAAACCAAGAGTCCTATAGTCTGGCAAAAAAGTCTAGAAAATAATAGGGGCGCCACTATCGCTAATATGGCAACACGAATAATAGACCTAGATATTTTGATACTTCACTGTTTACTAGGACATTTATTTTTATTTGGATCCTAATTTAGAAGAATTACAATCAAATACATATTGGTATAGACATACAAACTCACAAACGAATGTTTAAGTGGACAGAATGCTAGTAATTTTCATTCAAGTTTTGTTTACCAATTTTATTTAATAGTTGAATATCCAGTTTCTTACTTCTCCAAATATTCTACTTTCTAACAATTACACTTAATAAAAACTCACCAAATTTATTGCAAGTACCAAGCTTGTTTTATGTAAACATAACCTCTAAAACTTATAAGTATAACACTTATAAGTAGTCTACAATAAATAAAACCCTATAATTTCAGCAGTTCTTCTATAAACATTGTCAAATCCCGACAAATGATTCTGAGTTAATATTGCGCATGATATCGCTTGTAAACATAATAAGTTACTTTCCGAGCGGAACTGCGTATTGTCTTGCTCATTGTTTGGAATGTTTGTTCCATTTCAATGCTAATAAATCCGCGAAATTTAATAATACAGGAAAATAACAACACAGATTACAACACGTCTACTAGCATAAGAGCATAAGACAAGTTTAACGAAGTTACCAGGGTCGAAAAAAATTGATCGGTTTATAGACTTTTTTGCCAAGCTGCACGCATTTACTCAAAATCACATAGTATGTGCCTAGTTCAGTAATTATGGTCATCTAACTTATACACAATAATTATTAATTAGACTTTACAAACTACAACAAATCCTGTTTTAGAGCTTTCTTTCAATATTTCTTGCACAATAAGTAGATGGCAACACTACTTCAATATTATTCTTATATTTTGTTTAGGCTTATAGTTACTATTCTAGTAGTGGCTGGACCTTTAACTATCTAATTTCGGAAAAAAATACATGTGGTATTTTGGATAATAAAAAAAATGTATTCTCATAAACTATGCATCATAATGGATATTTCATAATGAAAAAAGTTGTTCAAAAGGCTTAGAACACTTCATAAAAAAAAACTCAGGCCTAAAATGTCACTTTTTGACAAAATCCAGTCGAAATAGTTTATACCCACCAATTTGGGTAGATACGGGTATTTACCGGGTGCATTGGGTAAATATCGGGTATTTACCCGGTATTTACCCACCCCTACCCATCTCTAGTCTGTCCTATTATAGCAAATCAGGTTCAAAAAAAAAAAACTTGACCAAAATAGATAAGTAAAACCATAATTACAATAAAAAATAAATATATATTCGAACATGATACAAATCTAAACATAATTGACATAATTATTAATCACAGTTTCTTAAGACACTACACTTTTATATTTCAGTATTACACGATCGATATCTTCTTTTTCCATCGTCAAAGAAGGGCAAACTTCGATCAAGCGCTTTAGAGGCGCGTATTTTTGTAACGCGTTCGAGTTGCCAACTATTAGGAGCTTGTATTTGGCGCGGGTCACCCCCACTGCTAAGCGACGCTGGTCGTTGAGGACTTCGCCTTCCTGCAAGAAATAATACGTTTTAAGTAACAGATACAGGAGCCAGCGTTGGACTCTGCCTGTCTGACCAGTGGTAAACGCAGATTTATTTTTATTTTTTATCTTACTAAAACTGACACTTCATTAGTAAAAATCACGCCTCGCCTCATTTCCCTATCGATGTTTTATTGAGACACGGTTCGCTGGTCAGACTTCAATACGTAGGGCAACGCATGATACATTGAACCCAAAAACATGGTGTCCCACGTATCCTACTCCCAACCCAACCCTGTCCTAAAACTGGTTGACACGGGTCGTCGAGGACCACTTGCCAACGGAAACGGAAATATCACCCGATGTGCGATATTTTCATTTTGGCTTTCATTTGAAAGAATCGCATGTAGAATAGACCACAAAAATATAAAAAATATTTTAAATAAATAAATATTAGGGGACAATTTTACACAAATCGACCTAGTCCCATAGTAAGCTCATTAAGGCTTGTGTTATGGGTACTAGACGACGATATATATAATAGGTATAAATACTTAAATACATAGAAAACTTCCATGACTCAGAAACAAATATTCATGCTCATCACACAAATATTTGCCCTTACCGGGATTCGAACCCAGGACCTTCAGCTTCGTAGGCAGCGTCACTATCCACTAGGCTAACCGGTCGTCAAATTCGATTTTATTGTATGATTTTACTAAAAATGTCTACTTTTCGTAGTTTTTCCTTTGTCTGTGGTATATGGTTACTTCGTGCGAAATTTCAAGTTTCTGAGTTCACGGGAAGTACCCCGTAGGTTTTACGAGTGTCGAAAAACTCTAAAATTTGCAGCATAAACGACTGTATCCTTTGATTGCGTTGGCTTTTAAGTTTGATTTTTTCACAGCTCCAAGGGACAATAAACTTGAGTATTTGATATAAATTTCAGCTTGATACCTCCTCCACGCGTTCCTGAGAAAAATGGTCTTGACAGACCGACAGACAGACGGACAACAAAGTGATCCCATAAGGGTTCCGTTTTTTCCTTTCGAGGTACGGAACCCTAAAAAATTTAAACACTGCAATATATAGTCAAAAATTCCTGTTACAAACTGACAAATTAAAATTTTGCGCCTAAACAGATCAACAGCTCCTGTGACGTCACTTATGTGTGTCACCCGTATATTTGTTTGTCCGTGGTCCGTCCCTAGATGTCATAGAGTGGTCTAAGTTTTGACTTTTGACAGGAGTGACGTCACCAGACGCTGACTGTTGGATTAAAACACGTTCCGTTCCACATTGTGTGTAATGTATAAGTACTAACAATAGGTATTAAGTCTTTTGTAACTAACACGATATGGATCACGGTCCGAAATAAATATTTCAATTTCAATCAATTTCAATTACTTCAAATCGTAATTATTGTTTGAAATTAGTATTAAACGTTTCAGTAGCTGTTATTTTATGTTTTTTCAACATTTTGGTCACAAAATAATGGTAAATTGTTGTTGTTACGAGATTAAAACATACCAAAAGTGCATGTCGATCGCTGGACTCGAACCCGGGCACATCAGCTTTTCAACAGCCGTTTGTACCGCTGGGCTACAGATGTCTTAGTCGACACAGCGAATTTTGAAACACCTTGACGGCGTGTCACTATGCCAACAAAACTGTTATTGACCCCGCCGTCGTAACAATATTATAGCTCCATCTTCCCTATTACACACAGATGATAAAAAATAAGACAGTAGGGTATGTCACGAAATAGACCCAGCTCAGCATGACAACTTTAACAGCCAGCGCGTGTTCCGCAGGGTCCACTCGGTGAATATTGACTGACCTTCACTCTCTGGTCGCTGGGCTGGTGCTTCGTGCAGGAGTACACGACCACGGGCTTGTCCCGGCCCTGGAACTGGTCGACGGTGCTGACTTCAGTGGTGAGCGCGCGCCGCAGCAGCGCCACTTGATCGCGGAATGGGGATATCACACCGATGTCAGACGATTTGACGCCGCCCTAGGGAAAAGTGAACAATTATGCTGCTATTGCGATAAATGTTACGCTACAACTGGTAGCGATATTTTTTCGTCGCATTCGTGAATATTCCAACCGCTATACTGTCCGCAAAACTCAGGTCAGGTTATAAATCATCGGAATCTCTTTCACACCTGCACGGCTTATGGAGCGGGCCGAGCAGCAATAGGGCAGGTAGCGTTACGCATAAAAAGGAATGTCGATAAAGTAATGAAACAAAGAATATAAATTACTAGGTGTTCCTTGCGGAGATGGATGAATGAAAATCTGACTCCAAATTTATAAAAGTGTAATCTTGGTTCTTCAATGAAAGCCGCGGCCGGTAATAATTTGATAAAATAAATGAGTGGCGCAGGCGTGCGCGCTTGACGGCGGTCTTGAGAGAGTGAGTAGTGATGGGGCAGCGTCCGCGCCCCCGCGGGTCTCGTAAGGCGCTAGTGATGTGCCGGAACACTAGGTGTTTTATATAACAGTATTGTATAGTTACTATCGAAATATAAATAAGTATATTGAACTATTGACATAAAGTATTTGAATTTATACCCTAAGCGTTTAATAATAGTTCTTATTGATGATTCCGAACACTTTAGATTGGGTAGTTTTTCCTTGGCTGCATCTAAAATTTTCTGCACTGTGGGGTACTCTCCATTTGCATACAGCGACGTTATAGTTCTTTTTATAACTGATTTATCAAAGTCGTCAAGGTCGATAACCGTAGAAGGTTTCTTGTACTTCTGTCTAGGTGAATTCGGCACCCCTGCTTCCGAAACATCCTTCTGAATACGATATAGAGTTCGTTCGCTCGTTCCGCAAACCAATGCTGTCAGTTTTTTTGCTTGTTGAAAATCAATTTTCCTTATGACATCAGGGTCTTTTTTCAACTCTTGAAACCATTTATAAACGTTTAGAATAACCAGCCGAGCTTGCTGGTTAACATCACCTGTTAACTTGGTCAAATTGGTTTTGCAAAAATCTTCCATTACGCCGTAGATTCACAGACAAAGTTCGTATAACGAATGAGTTATGCATTGTGATGTTTACCCTTTTATGTTATAGTATATTTTGTTATCAATTATTCCTAATGACTTAAATAGATGCATTTCTCATTATCTACTTACCTAATCACGTTTTTAGCTAATTATTTAAGAAATATCTTAAACATTTAGTATTATTCATTAGATAACTTTAAAAACAATATCAATAATGATATAAGATTTGATTTGAAAATATAATGATTATATCGATGTTTACATTATAAGTTATCGACATGTTACACCCCTAACGGGAGCGGACGTTTATTGCCCTACCGGCCAGATAGTTTTGCGGATAGTATAGGGGAGTTGGTGTTACTTAATATGTTTGGAACAAAAAGTTTTCAATTAATTACTAAGAAAAATAAGATAGAATAAGTTGCTGCGAAATACTATTTTAAAGCTCAACATTTAGAAATATGAGTTATACAGCGCTTTAACGAATCGCTTCCTCTCATAGAGACCACACTCACTATACGTTTTAGAAAAGACGCCGAGGAATCAATCAAAATCCTTAAATACTAATGGCATCATAATTTGGTTCATTAGAAATTCATGATTTAGATTTAGATTTATTTATTTCACAAAATACAGCTGCACTTAAAATTGCACAAAGTCAATTTTTAGGTGTCTATGCTGTGATCGTCGGATTTTAAACAAAATCAAATAAGTAATATTTAAATTATCATATGATCTAGGAAATATTTATCGATTGATCTTAGAATTCGGTTTCCATATTTTATACTAATTTCTTGATGTTTTTGCCGTTACTAAAAAAATACCATGTAAATAATAACTAACGGCCGTATTCATAAACGTTCTACATTTTCTACAAGCCTGTTTTAACTAAAACGCCGTTAAAATTAGTTTGTCCTATCACTGACATTTGTGTTCGTAAGAACCCGAGGCACATTTTATTTAGCAGAGGCATTTTAAGTTTCATGAATAAGGGGGTAACTTACTGCCATTAACGCCTCAACTAGCGCCACTACCACACACGCCTCGTCCGGGTTGGCGCACGACTTGCCGCCGGCTTCAGTCGTGTCCAACATCTTCGTGTCGAGGAACAGCGCGGCGCTCTCGGCGCCGCAGGCCTTCAGCAGCCACGCTTCGGAGGTGTATGCTGACAACTTCTACAATCAAAATTAGACTTTAAACTGAGGCGGAAAAACACAATTTCAATTGGCAATATTTGGTAGGGATCGCCCCGTGCAGCAATTCCACAAGCCTGTTAGTTCAGAAGTCCGATCTAAAGCTAGTGGTCGCAGACGTGGAACTTCAAGATGGTAGGAAAATTGGCTTCACAATTACGCCCGGCTCCTGTATAGAAGGGTGCAATCTCCCAAGACGGAACTTGCTCCTGCAGTGCCGAAGAACAAACAATCCGGCATATAATCGAGGATTGCCTCATAAAGCACTACGCTGACGGACCTCCAGAAGACCTTCAGGATCCTAAGCGACAAGGGCATCAAGTGGCTGACGGATCTTAATAGTACATTACTACAGAGGGCAGGAAGTAAGGGGTTGCCGGCCGTGTACATAGAGGCCGAGCGTAGCGAGGTCGGATAGTTATGTATGAGGCTGGCAACCCCTTTTCACGCCGAGGTATGTATAGTGCTTTTCTCAAACATGCAATGAAATAAACTAAAAAACTCCAAGAAATCAAAGTTTAATTTTCATGGCTCAACGCCGTGATCCTGTGCCACAAATTGTGGAATGGAAATTAAAAAAGACCATCTTGACCTCAAATTTTGTATGAAATGCCATTACGGGTCTCTCGTCTCGCTGCGCCCGAAACGTGAGCCTTCGAAGCCCATGAAGAACACAACGTCAATATTTCATTGCATGTTTGAGAAAATAGTTATTTACGATACAAGTGCCGAAAATAGGAAATTCGCAGGAGAGACTTTTTTGTAAAATAATTTACAGTACATATGGTGCTACTTTCCCGCACTAGTGCGGAAATAAATAAATAATAAATAAATATTAGGGGACAATCTTACACAAATCGACCTAGTCCCATAGTAAGCTCAATAAGGCTTGTGTTATGGGTACTAGACGACGATATATATAATAGATAGAAATACTTAAATACATAGAAAACATCCATGACTCAGAAACAAATATTCATGCTCATCACACAAATATTTGCCCTTACCGGGATTCGAACCCAGGACCTTCAGCTTCGTAGGCAGCGTCACTACCCACTAGGCTAACCGGCGTCAAGAGCACTTTTCGTGCATATGTCGAAACTTAAAAGAGCCATATGCACAGTAAAACGTTGTACGATACACGTGCGAATAGGTAATTCGCAACTCGTGTCGATTTAAAACACTCCCTCGGTCGTGTTTTAATTTATCACCGCTCGTTGCGAATTTCCTATTTCGGCACTTGTATCGTAAATAACTATTACAGTTGTATTTATCCTGTTTCTGTTTTCCATAAATGCCATACGATTAAATAAACAAGTGTGTGGGTGTGGCTTCAAGATGATAACTTCTTTGAACCAAAGTCTGCTTTTGTGTTGCACAAAGCAGATTATGGTTAAAAAAGTACAAAAGTCAATCGTATTACCTGATCGTCAATGTCCAATCTCGCCTGAGCTACTTTCTCATCGGCACACTGAAGGCGGCCGCTATACGCGACTTTATTGGCTAGATCCGCCACCGGCTGGTTCATTCGGTACTGCAGCTGCAATGTGCACGTCGCTTCTTCGGTCATCAGCCTGTGGAACAAGCTCTCCTCCATGCCTAGTCGTCTGGGAACAAGGGATAATTAGATTTTTACATTTCATCATTTCTGACGACCTCTGTAGCCTAGTTGTTACTGACCCTGCCTACAGAGCCGGAGGTCCTGGGTTCGAATCCCGGTAAGGGCATTTATTTGTGTGATGGATGTTTTCTATGTATTTAAGTATTTATTTATCTATATAAGTATGTATATCGTCTAGTAAGATTGTCCCCTAATATTTATGTATTTGTATCAGCCAATTCATGATGATTTAGTTGTGGTTGGGTTAATTCTTATCCCACTATAAATACTCTAGTGAAAATCAGACTTTTTGGTATATTAAGCAACAATAATGGCCCAAAGGGTAAAACGGGACCCTATTACTAAGACTCCGCTGTCCGTCCCTCTCTGTCTGTCTGTCTGTGTGTCCGTCTGTCACCAGGCTGTATCTCATGAACCGTGATAGTTAGCCAGTTGAAATTTTCACAGATAATGTCTTTCTGTTGCCGCTATAACAACAAACTAAAAAAACAGAATAAAATAAACATTTCAGGGCTCCCATACGACAAACGTGATTTTATTGCCGTTTTTAGGGTTCCGTACCCAGAAGGTAAAAACGGGACCCTATAACTAAGGCTCCGCTGTCCGTCCGTCTGTCATTCTGTCACCAGGCTGTATCTCATGAACCGTGAAATTTTCATAGACGACGTATTTCTGTTGCCGCTGTAACAACAAACTAATAAAACAGAATAATATAAATACTGAAGGGGGCTCCCATACAACAAACGTGATTTTTTTGGATTTATCTTCCTTCGTGCGCGAGTCCGACTCGCACTTTGCCGGTTTTTTAATAAATGGTAGCGTTACCTTGCAGCGCGACTCCTGACTACAGGCGGCAACTGTTCAGGGTCGCCCACCAGCACGAAACGATTAGCGGCGAATAAAGGACGTAGTACTGTGCACTGTAAAACCTGGAACAAGGAAAGATAAACCGTTTCATTAGATAATATTATTTATTCGTATGGCATAAATTATTTAGGCCTTTAAAGTTTGTCACTCTTTAGTACCACCCAGGGGACACGTGCAGGGTTGTATATATGCACGTAAGCACTTTATTGAACAGTATTCTAAGTATATTAGTTGACAGAGCCGACAGTCCTCTGCAGAGGTACTGGATATCGGCATTAATAAACCCTCATTCTGAGCAGGTTTATTATGTCAATTAGGTAAAGTAGGTATTAGTGTAGCATAAGTAATTATATAGTTAACTAACCTAGTTTTAAGTTTACTAACTATCATGGACCACTGTTGTCTTGAATAAAGAAATTTTGAATTTGAATTTGAATTTGAATTGTACACAATAACAGGTTAAAAAATATACATGTCACACAAAAGCAGTATACAAGCGAACGTATCCCTATAAGGGATCTCTTCCAGCTAACCTTTGAACAATTGAGAGGAAGGTAGGTAGAACGAGATATTTATTGTGGTAGCTCCTGCGGACGCGAGTAACAGTTGTCCCCCTTTTGGCAACTCGACTGTTAGAAGTTCTTAAGCCGCCCGAAGGCCTCTAACTCGGCTCAACGACTATATAGTATTGACGTGTGACAATCAATAGCGCCATAAAAAAATCGCTATTATTCACCCAGTTTCACCAGATAGCACTGCCCCAGCGGTATTACATAATAGGGATGATGACTAAGATTTTTTTGTGACGTCATTCGAACCAGTTTCCAGTTTTTGGAGTTTTTGTATGGGCGCAACTACAATTAAAGAACATAAATACCTAAAACTTTGAGATAAAGATTGACCTCGCTGGCGGCAGCGCGAAACGCTTCATACTGTGTGTCTATACAAGTGTGACGTCAAATTTGTTTATTTGTACTAATCGTAGTATGGAACATCAGGTAAATGGTTGTTTCGGTCGCGAAATACTGCGTTTAAGTACATAGTTGTTGTACAATTTTGTTTCTAGAAAAGTGTAAGGATTCTATTGGTAGCTTTTAATTTACTCTTGGACAATAAAAAAAAATGCATATTTTTCTAAACTTTCAAGGTTCATATCTTTTTATGATTTTAATTATATTTTATAATTTATACTTTATTACGATAATTTGATGGTTTACTATCCATTTAGCATCACTATGTTATCAATTTGAACATGAGGCATCATGCATATTGTCGACTTCAGAATACTGGTACAGTCGCCATCAGATATATCGGAGCGGCCAAGGTGCTCACAAATATCTGAACACGTCTTTAATGCCTAGATATTTGTGAGCATTTTGGCCGCTCCGATAAATCTGATGGCGACTGTGCGAATATAGCTTACGTGATACTATTAGGGCGAGTATCCAGAGCTGTGCGATGCAGCTGTGCGGTGTGCGAGAGAAACATCCACCAATAGCATTTCTAGCCGCGATCACGCCTCTCTTCCTATTGGTGGATTTTTTCCTCGCACACCGCTCGCCAAGCTCTGTTGGATATTCACCCTAATGCTTTTGATGACTCAAAATTTTCTTTAGCTTTAACGCTATACAAGGTGTAACAAAAATAGCGATGACCCGTTTAAAGGCATAACAGGTATCGTGTTCTGACAAGAAAAAACGAAGAAAATAGATTTTTTGACATCGCGTTTAGCTGTCAAATCCCATACAAATTGAGGGTAAAACGCAAACGCGATCGTATAGTTTTGTTACACCTTGTATTTATTTTGTAACTCTATAAACTTTAAAATTTGCCGCAGTCCAAAGCATTTTACAGCGCTGGGGTGTTGCTGGAATATAAATAGGTATATAACTTAGAAAAGTTGAAAAACCCCCGACTTTTTCATTTCAAAGTCCAATATCTCAAAAACGGCTGAACAGATTTTCATAAAACATGGCTAAGAACACTCGGGATAAAATTATCTATGACACAAATAAACCGCATTCAAATCGGTCCATCCGTTTGGGAGCTACGAAACCACAGACAGATACGTTAAACTTATAACACCCCTCTTTGCGTCGGGGGTTTAAAACTAAACTTCAAACCATAATTAGATTCCAAAAAAATAAAATCAAAATTTATTGCCCTTAAAATGTTTTTTTTTTTTTTTTTCATTTTAATGGCAATAAATTTTGAGGTTATTGTTTTGGAATCTAATTATGGTTTCAAGTATAGGAAAAATGAGGATCACCTGAGTTGCCTCGTCCACTATGCAGATGTCGAATGTCGTGCGAGCCAACATGGCGTGCGCCGCCCCGAGACACGTCACGCCCACCACCTCCTGCGTTATGGGTTTTAATGTTATTTTATTTTATTTTATTTATTTATATAGGAAGATCATCAGCTTAATTACCACACAGTAGCTTAAAACAGTAGTGACAGTGAGCTAATAACAGATCCTCACCGATAGCGTAATAAATATGGAAAAAAATAAGTGAGCAAAAGCCAAACGAGAACACAGCGCTTTTGCGTCTTGGTACTGCTACATAATTTATAAGTACTTATTTCTAATAGACTAAAAAAAGTCACCTAAACTATTTCCCTACCTCTACCGAAAAATTCTCGAGATAAACGTTGTCTCACTGAGGGAACACTTGCACTGAATAGGTCCAGGTCGTCAAACCTCTGAAACACAACATTTAAGCCGTTGCTCGCTCTGATCATAAAACTATTTTGCCTATAGTTGGTGGATGATAATGGCACGGATAGTGGCGGCTTACGCCGAGCTCTACTGGGTTAGTGACATACGGTTCAAATTCTAATAACAAGTTCTGGCAAACATGCGTAGTCACTTCGACGCTACGTAAGAAAGAGACGGAATGAATTAAGATTCGTTTACGTTGGGTCGTCACACGATTTAATTAAATAAATAAATAAATATTTGGGGAAAATCTTACACAAATCGATCCAGTCCCAAACTAAGCAAAGCTTGTACTATGGGTACTAGACGACGATATACATACTTATACAGAGTGTAGCTAAAATGGGGTGTGAACTGATCAAGGGCATAACAGGTATCGTGTTCTGATAAGGAAAAGCCAAGAGAAATAATTTTTTTCGCGATTTTTTTTACATTCGTATGGAGCGTTGGCCGACTAACCGTTGACCTGCTCCATACAAATGTAAAAAAAAATCGCGTCAACAAAAAAAATCTTTTAGTTTTTTTTCTTATCAGAATACCTGTTATGCTTCTCACCCCATTTTTGGTACACTCTGTATAGATAAATAAATACTTAAATACATAGAAAACATTGAGTCAGGAACAAATGTTCATGCTCATCACACAAACAAATGCCCTTACCGGGATTCCAACCCGGGACCTCCAGCTTCGTAGGCAGGGTCACTACCAACTAGGCTACAGAGGTCGTCACACAGAGGTCGTGATTTGATAGATATTAGCTATGGCGTTATGGATCATCGAATGCGTTTGAGCAATAACAATTATTCCACTATCAATGGCAATAATCCGCGTCCATTATATGTCTGTCTCTTTTTAACCCGTGTATAAAGAAAGAGAGAAAGATAAGTAGACGCGGATTATTGGGTACATTAACCGGATCCCATTTGCCCGCCGTTGTCGATTATAGTTGACAACGAAACGCTTCATTGACGCCGCGTTGGTTTAGTATGACCCAATCTTCGCTGCTCAATTAGTACAAAAATATCGCAAATTCTATTAATTCTAAGGGCGAGTTGCACTGCCTTATGAATTCAGAGCTCGGAAAGGGTGAGCTATTCTTATGTCATTAATCTCATGCGTTAATATTAATATGGATACACCCTGAAAATAAATATTAAAACAAAACGAAACTTTAATTGATTATGATTAACCTATAATGATAATGCATTGCAAAAAGAGTACTCTCTACGATTTTTAATTTATTATAAAGTTTCTGTGTAAAAGAACTATCAGTTTTTCTATATTTTCTTATTTCAACGTATTTCTTCTTACGTTTGATATCGACTTAAGTATAGATATAATTCAACAAAGTAAGGTACCTAATTAAATTACACTTTGGACAAATACCATTGACAGGTATGTCCATGTAATGCAAACTCTCAAAACAGCTCACCCTATCCGAGCTCTGCTTATGATTGACCGATCAACGATAAATATGGCGCCGGCAGCTGTCATACCATATAAACTTGTCAAACAAAGATGAACAAAACAATAACTATGTTGTAAACGTCATGTTTTTGTCTGTGCTGCCCATAGTTTTTACTAGTTTTAGGTTTCCGGACTGACCCTTCCCCAAGAACTGTCAACATTTATACACAACATTCTTCTCGTGTGTAAATATGTCAACATCCATACATTGATATTGCTAAAATCAGCAAGGAGTAAAAGCCATATACCGAAAAAAAAACAACAATGACATGTAGGTTTTATCGTTAAAGAGCGATCTCTTCTTAGCCGTAACCTGGTCGCAGCTGGCGACGGTCGCCGATGATCGCCGCTTGCTGTCGCGGGCGGTCGCTGGCGTGCAGTCGCTCGTCTGTAAGGGCCCTTCCGGACGGACTGACTTTAGTATACTCGCCATAGAATTATAGAGCTGCTCCAGTTGCAACGGGGTCTCGCAGCCGGCGGCGAGGCGCTGCTCCGTGCGCGGGCGCAGGCTCGCCGCCACCCGCGCCGCCGAGCCCAGCCGCAGCACGCGCAGCCCGTCTGGGAGCCTGGTACAATACGGGTGTACACAACTAAATTATTATTACTCCAAAAGAAAAACGGCAAAAAATATGCCTAATGACGAAAATCCCATTCAGATATCTCAAAGAATTACGAAGCTACAACCGTTTTAATATTGCTTGTTAGAGAGAGACAACGCAAACGGTTTGTGACGTCACGTTACGGGATGCTGCCGGGGGGCCGCGTCGACGGCGGCGCCCGAACACGATGCGGCGCGGCACGTTGCCGTCTTCTGTGACGTCACATTCTTCCAGCGTCGTCGTTTCATATGAAGTTGCGTTTTGCGAAAAAGGGACAGAACATCTTAAAACTTTGGTCACTTATAACTTCGTGATTATTTAACCTTTTGCGTTGATTTTTTCTCCATTTGACCACATTTTTTATCCTTTTTCGAAAAAATATGACATTATTGATTATTTTATTTAGTGTCTACGCCCCATTGGAACAAAGTCGGATTTTGATTACCCGTTTTTCTTGTTTTATTACTGAGGGCACGGAACGTAGCTCACAAGTCATCTATCATTCTTCAGAGGAAGAATGGAAATCCACACAAGAAATAAACCGTTCAGAAAAAGTTCGTAAAGAAACTCTCGTTTAAAAACTAAAATGAACAAGGAAGAAACCCTATGACACCACTCTAAATTTTGACCACTTCATTCGCGGGGGCTAGCTCGCGACGCGATGCTGAAATGTAGCTTCCTCTTATATAAATGTAATTAGCACTGTGAGAGTGAGACTGAAGTTACTTAGCTAACTTTCAGCCAGTTGGATTTTGATCTTTGCGAAGAATACCATAAGATTGAAAGGTGACAGTTGGTGTGAGTTGTTTTTAATAAAATACCGAACCCTATGAAAAGTCTAGAGACACACCAACTTAAGAAACAATTCGTTGCACTTTTGGTTGAAAAATGTTATTACTCAATAAAAGAGTTCTTAGAGGCACCTTAATGATGTTGCCGATTTCTATGATATATATATTGATTTCTGTTTCCTTCCTGTGATATGATAATTTATTTGTAGTGTAGTGTATATTAACTATTTCTACGCCGATACTGGCAGGATGTGCTCAACTAACATATATATAACTATCTGCCCGGCCCGGCTTCGCACGGATTACCCGTTTTCCCGTAGGAATGAATCATTTTCCCGCGGTAAAAATGAACCTATGTTCATCAGGGATAATGTCGGCTCCTAACGGTAAAAGAATTTTTCAAATCGGTCCAGTAGTTTCGGAGCCTATTCAAAACAAACAAAGAATCAAATCTTTCCTCTTTATAATATTAGTGTAGATTATAGTGTAGATAACCTGAGTTATACCACATTAACAAAAATAAATAAATAAATAAATTATTGATTGATTGATTGATTGACAGTGCATACCTGGCCAACACGGTGTCGACGGCGGAGTGCGTGTGCGCCGTCACCAGCACGCGCAGCTTGAGCGCCACCAGCATTTGGATCAGCACGCTTATCGTCTGGGTCTTGCCTGCGATGTATCAACATTGAACACTTTTTGAAGTGAAAACTTCTTTAGCGGCGCTGAGCACTTTTTGGGATGGGGAAAAATTATTAAATACGCGACAGTGAAGGAGGTCACAAACTTTTATATTTTGCCGACTTCATTCAAAACTGAACACTATTCGTAAGAGTATAAATCCGTTAAACACTTTATGCAATAGCATATTCTGCTAATAAATTTGTAATTTTGTCCAAGCGTCCTTCACCGTTTTGCTATTGAGCAAATTCGAATAGTTCGAATTTGGACGTTATTCCTAAAGAGATAAAGCTTTGAAAAATATTTACCAACGGCAAAAACAAATTGATATTTTGTTCACCGCCGCCGTCTGCTGTTCGAATTTGGACGTTATTCCTAAAGAGATAAAGCTTTGAAAAATATTTGGCAATGGCATAAACAAATTGGAATTTTGTTTGTCGCAGCCGACAGGCGAGCGGCCCGTCGCACCCAACGCGCCCGCGGCCCGTCCGCCTAAATAATTGATAATTGTTTATAAATTTGCGTCAAATTCATTTTTTAGGGTGACACCGTAAGATGTCACGTGACCTGATCGAAAAACTGTTACAATGTTAGTAAGTTGAGTGCAACCCGGTCTTTTTTTATTCAGTAAGGTTTGCCATATCTTAAGCAATGCACACATACAGGTTGCACATAATAAACAAATGCAATACGCTACCGAACATGGTCTTGATCGGTTCACATCTCATTTTTAATTCGGCCTGTATAAGTTGAGATTATTTGATGTGCCGGTCTTTTTATAACTGTCATTGTAATTGGAATCTTAATACCATGAAGGATAGAGTTGTTTTTTGAATGGATTACTTTAATACAATTCGGTCAATACGCTCACATGTTGCAAGTAATCTTTCGACTACCACACGTTAACAGACATACATAATAAAGATTATACATGTGTATGTAATATCAGCAAACAGTTCTCGTTTCTAAACACTGGTGTGGTAGGTAGGTTTTTGTTGTATGTTAAGCAATTTCATCAGTTTAGCGCCCAGTCTGCCTAATTCCTGCGCAGTTACTCCAAGAAAGAACTTTATACCACTAATAATAGAGTCCATTTTGACTTACCAGTCTCCGGCAGGCACTGAAACAGCGCATAGCTCGAGCTCGCAGCGAGTGCTCTGAGAACTGCTCTCTGCTGCTGTATGTTCAGCGATTTCATCAGCTTCGCGCCGAGGCTGCACGGCTGCCTACTTCGCGGGCAGCTTCAAAAAAGAACTTTAGATCACTAATAATAGAGTCCATGTTAACTTACCAGTCCCCGGCAGGCCCTGCAACAGCGCATAGTCCTTCGCAGCGAGTGCTCTGAGAACTGCTCTCTGCTGCTGTATGTTCAGCGATTTCATTAGTTTAGCCCCCAATCTGCCCACTTCGCGAGGTAGCTTCTTTTCAAACTCAGGTGCTTCTCTGTCGATTATTAATCTGTAATGGGATTAAAAACTTAGTTCCTTCGTATTTAAACTATCGTGAAACATATTTAAAAGAATACTATAGGTTACCGCTTAACTCAGTCCTCGTAAGTCGGCTGTAAGTACATAGGGCCGAAAAGACAAAGTCAAAGTATTTATTTGCTAAATATAGGTTATACAGATGTTATAAAATGCATCTTGGTATACCCGAAAGTGTAACAAAATATAGAACGTTGTTCGGGCCGACCGTCTGCCCGCCCCCTTAAACTCCTCACGTGTGTACGCCTCTTGAGTCTGTGGTTTTGACAGTGACACTTCTTGTCAAGGCGAAAAAAAAAGAGATAACCTCGTTGTTGCGGACCCGAAAGGGAACGAGTGTTTTTGGATAATTTGGAAACGCATTTTCCTTGTTTTGTGTAATATCGCTCGCTTTGAAGACACACGGGTGTCCGAGTGTTTTGTGTGGATATTTCGGTGACATCGGAAGAGTTGGTGATTTGACGCCGCGGATTGTTGGCGAGACGGCCCGTACACCACGGCGGCTTCTTCAGCCCGGTGACCCTCATGATTGAACTTGACTTGACCTGACAGTTGACTGAACCTTGACAGATACTAACCGGAGTTGAAGCGAACATCGCGCCTCCCGGAATCAGGTGAGTTGAACAAGTTTTGTAGCCAATCCACTGGCTTATATGACCCGCGAAACGCGTGGCAGTTCACTCCACTCGCACTAGGCGAGGAGTTGAACAATTTATGGTAGCAGAGCGTGGTTACTCACAAAGAAAAAACGCGAATTTTGATAGTTTTTTCCTTTTGGGTAAAAAAGGGCATTTTGAGGTTATTTGTTAAAACCAAATTTAGCTACAATTATTTAAAACCTCTATTTTGTGGCACTGCAAGTGTTTTGTACTGTAGATTTCACGAAATTATTGTACTTGCAGTGCAAATTAGTGAGATTACAACCTCCGGAAGGTGATTACCAGTGTTTGGTACAATTTAATTTGGAGAATAGTTGAAGGCAAATTAAAGCCACATATTTGATTGATTGTAATTTGGAAAGCCTTTCATAGCTTGTTGTTTGGTAATAAGGCATTTGTTTTATTCAGTTTGCTATAAGCGGCCAAGGTTGCTAAAAATATAAGGCTAACATAAATATTAGTTGTAAGCTAGATTATTAGAAGTCATGTAACTAGCCAATTATAGATTATAATTTGAGCTGCCACTGCGTTTTGAGAATCTATATTGGTTGTTATTGTAAGGCATTTCTGTAATTGAGTTGATATTTGGTTTTGATTCACTAGGGTGACCAAGAGATTGGAATTTCCACATTAATTAAATTAATTTTAATTTTCTCTGGTATTGTTGGAAATTAATTTAAAATGGGATCTACACCTAAGGCTAAGATCCAGTCTGCACTGCGTTGGTTTTCATCTGCAGCAGCTTTGGTTGACAGAAATGACCGGGAGGAGGCTTTGTTGACCCGGTACGAGGAGGTGTCAGACCGTCTTAAGGCTGTGGAGTTCCAGGTTGAACTCTACCTAGCGGAGCTCGGCCGGACGACCCCGGAGACCGAGCAGGTGGAGCGGGACTTTGAGCAATGTATGGATTTTGGGGACAGGATTGTCGAGAGGGCTTCTAAGATACTGCGGGTTCGGAATGGTGCGGCCCGGGACGTTCCGAAACACGCAGTTATCTATAACCCAGGGTTGGCAGCGCGCTTGCCAGCCATACAGATGCCGGTCTTCCGAGGAGACCTGGACGAGTGGACCAGCTTCATCGACCTCTTTGACAGCTTGGTGCATGCCCGGACGGACCTGCCAGCGGCGTTGAAGTTGGCGCAGCTGATGTCTGCTCTCGTCGGGGAGCCGCGCGACTTGATCGCGCATTTGTCGGTCACCGACGACAATTATGAAATCGCGCGCACGTTGCTGAGGGACCGATACCAGAACGTGCGGCGACTTGCGGATACTCTTATGACTAAGATCTGGAATATCCCTCGGATCGCTCAGGCTTCAGACATCCGGCTGAAAATGCTGAATCCTGTTTTGACAGCGACCAAAGGGTTAGAGAACCTTGGTTTGCCGGTGGACCAGTGGTCCTACATACTGTTGAATTTTTTGTTGAACCGGCTGCCGGCTGATGTACGGGCCAGGTTTGAGCACCGGTATGGTGGTGAAAGTGCTCAGCATCTGCCGACCTTCACCAATCTTATCGACCAATTGGAACTTGAGTGTCGACGGGCCGACACCTCGGATCTACCTCCACCCCCGAGGCCTCCTGGGGCCCAGCGGGCCCAGGGGAGAGTTGCACCTCAAAGGGGAGGGTGGGGCAAATCGGCCCCACAACCAGCGGGTCCTCACCAATATAATATCAGTGCATTGGACCCTGAAGTCTGCCTATGCTGCAAGAACCCTGGCCATCGGGTGCCAGCGTGTCCGAAGTTTCTTGCGCAGCGGGTTGTGGGACGCCGCAACATTGCTAAGCAGCGGCAATGGTGCTTTGTTTGCTTGGGCCCACATTTTGTGCGAGATTGTGCCCACCCGCGGGCGTGTAAGTCCTGTGGTGGGAAGCACCACCCCATTTTATGCATGAACCGCAGTGGGGATACACCTCCCCCCCCCCCTGCGCAGGGGTCATGCTCCCCTGTTCGGAGTCAGCAGCGGGCTGACCAGGGGCCCATGGCCTACCAGTGGGGACGTCGGGTAACACCCCCCTCCCCCCCCCTCCAAAACTACGCGACTACTTCGCACGCACCCGTGCCCCAACGGGGGGTCCTTACGGGCGGGTGCCCGCAAACGCCTCCACCCCGGCAGGCGCCACGGATGTCGCCGCCGCTTGTGGAGCGACCCCGCTTGGCGTCGGGACCTCCGGCGTACGGCCGGAGTAGGACATACCAGGGGCCGCAGGCGGCACGCATGGCGCGACGGCAGTACCAGCCGGAGTGGGACCCGCTCGAGCGGTACGAGCGGCCCGCCCATGCGGAACAGGATGCAACGCGTTATCCCTGCTAGGGATACGCCGCCCACGCACCAGCAACCGCCACGCCCTTGGAGACCGTGTTATTGCCCACGGCTTCGGTTTGTGTTTGGGGCCCTGGCGGAGGATCAGCCTGCGTGCGCTCTCTCCTTGACACGGGAGCGCAAGGCTGCATGGTATCCAGTAGGTTGGTGCGACAGTTGGGCTTGGTTGTGAAACCCCACCCGGAAAGTATACGTGGGGTAGGCAATGTGACAGTGTCAAACCTGGTAGGGCAGACCTTACTCACCTTTGGACCGGGTCCCACTTCACGCGCGAGGATTAATGCTCCCGCGTTAGTATTGGATGAAGTGGTGGGGAGACTCCCCCAGGTGAAGCTGCCTCCAGAGGTTCGGAGTTTGACAGCTGGATTAGTTCTGGCGGATGCTGGATTTGACAGACCTGGTCCGATTGACGTGTTGCTGGGTGCAGACGTTCTTGGGCGGGTGCTGTTGAGCGGCAACCGTACCTTACAGCCTGGCGGACTGGTTACACTGGAAACGGTGTTTGGCTATGCTGTAATGGGTTTGGTGTTAGCGGCTCCACCGCCTCCTACTGAGGAGGGCTGTCTGGTTGGAACTGCTCTTTCAGAAGCCGTGCAACGGTTCTGGGAGATTGAGGAACCACCTACCGCGTCGCGTATGAGCCCCGAGCAGGAAGAGTGCGAACGGTTTTACCAAAATAATACTGGGCGCCTCTGCTCTGGTCGGTTCATAACACGACTTCCTCTGCTCATCCACCGACCTCCTCTTGGAGCGTCACGTGAGATGGCTGAGAAGCGGCTGGTGTCGATGGAACGCCGAATGAGAAGAGATGCGCTCTTCCGGCAGAAGTATGTGGACTTCATGAGGGAGTACGAGGGTTTGGGACACATGTCGGTGGCTCGGACGGACTGGAGTACAGTGGAGCACTGCTTCCTGCCGCACCACGCGGTCCTAAAATCCCCGGAGTCCAAGATTCGTGTGGTCTTTGATGGGTCCGCGTCCACCTCGACTGGGGTGTCATTGAACCAGTGTTTGCATGCAGGTCCTAAGCTGCACAAGGATATCACGGATATCCTCACAAATTTTAGGAAACATCAGGTGGTGTTCGTCGCCGACATCCGGATGATGTTTCGGCAGACAGTGATCCATCCTGATGATCGTCGGTATCAGCTGATCTTGTGGCGTGAGAGCCCTGATGAACCGATGTTGGTGTACGAGCTGAATACGAATACATACGGCTTGAAGAGCAGTCCGTACATTTCAATTCGAACTTTGTTAGAATTGGCGTCTCGAGAGAGACTGAGGTTCCCTCGAGCGTCCGCCATTTTGGAACGGGACTTATTTGTCGATGACGTGTGCACCGGGGCAAACAGTGTCGAAGAGGCTTTGGTTTTGCGGGATGAGCTGGTGGAACTCTTGCGGACGGGTGGATATGAATTGCGCAAATGGATGTCCAACTCACCGGCCGTGGTGGCCGGCCTCCCCGAGGATCACCAGCAGGATACGCACCTGTTCGAAAATGTTGAGAGCCCGCACATGTTATCAGTCCTAGGCGTGCAATATCGACCAGTCCAAGATGTGTTCACCTATCGGGTGGAACTGGATTCCCCGAGGGTCTGGACGAAGCGGCTTGTGCTGTCCACGGTGGCCAGGACGTACGATCCGAATGGATGGATCGCGCCGGTCATCTTCACGGCGAAGGCATTTATGCAGCGCCTGTGGATGGTCCAACTGGGTTGGGATGATCCACTATCCGGAAATTTGTTGAGCGATTGGGAGGTTTTCTTCTCCACGCTCCCGGAGATAAATCAGGTCGAACTGCCGCGTAAGCTGTTGCCGGCAGGGAAATGCCGAGTAACCCTACACGGGTTTTGCGACGCCTCCGAGCGAGGGTATGCAGCTGCCGTTTACTTGCGGACGGTCAGCTCCGCCGGATCGGTCGATTTGCACTTGGTAATGGCGAAGAGCAAGGTGGCTCCCCTTCGCACGCGTTTGACAATCCCAAAAATGGAATTATCTGGAGCGGCTCTTCTTGTACGCCTACTGAACCACGTGGCCTCTACCTTGAAGGACACCGTGAACCTTGAGGAGAGTGTCTACGCATGGACTGATAGCCAAATTGTATTGTGTTGGCTGCAGTCGTCATTCCATACTTTGGAGGTCTTTGTGGCCAACCGGGTCTCGCAAATCCAGAATTCGGAGACTGCCTTGGTTTGGAGACACGTGCCAGGTGAACTGAACCCAGCGGACGTGGCGTCCAGGGGTTGCACGGCACCTGAGCTTGTTGCCCACTCACTGTGGTGGAGACCAGATTGGTTGTTGGAACCGGAGACACTCTGGCCTGCCAGTTGTGTGATTGGGACCCCATCCTCTGGCTTGGGTGTCCACCTTGTCGAGACCGCTCCAGTGTCAGACACTGCTTGGTTGCTAGAACGGTATAGCTCTCTCGACAAGCTTGTTGGAGTGACCGCCTGGGTCAAGCGATTTATACACAATTGTCGCCACCCTGACAACCGGTCACGCGTTAGAGTTCTCGCCACAGAAGAGCGGAATGCCGCCCTTCATCATTGGATTAGGGTTGTACAGGAAGAACACTTTGGGGACGTATTGCAGCCCCTGCGGCAGGGACGTCCTAAGCTACTGAAGGCGATAGCACGCCTCAACCCGTTCATTGACGAGTCGGGTACACTCCGGGTTGGAGGACGGCTCCGCAACGCTAGCTTGCCGTACTCGGTGCGCCACCCCATTTTGCTGCCTAAGAAGGGGCATCTGGTGGAATTGTTGGTGATTGACCGCCACATAAAGAACTCGCATGCCAGCTGCAATGCACTCTTGGGCATTTTGCAGCGAGACTTTTGGATATTGAACAACCGACGGGTTATTCGGAGCATCGTGTTTCGGTGCTTGCCTTGCTTTCGGCTCAAGGCAGCCACGATGCAGCCCCAGATGGGGGACCTTCCTCCTGATCGGGTCAACGAGGCTAGGACCTTCTCTAGGGTGGGGACCGATTTTGCGGGACCTTTTTTAGTGAAAACGTCGCGACTTCGAAATGCGAAGGTTGTAAAAGCGTATTTGTGCGTTTTCGTATGCCTGTCGACCAAGGCTGCTCATCTTGAACTTGTTGGTGATCTTACGACGGAGGCTTTTATTGCGGCATTGGATAGATTTGTATCCCGTAGGGGACTCCCATCTCTGATCCGGTCAGATTGTGGAACCAATTACAAGGGTGCCGACCGTTATTTACAAGATGTTGTAAAATTTTTATTTGAAAATAAGATTGATATTGGAACAGACCTCTCCCGTCGGGGTATCACCTGGACGTTCGATCCGCCAGGCTGCCCCCACTGGGGTGGAATCTGGGAGGCTTGCGTGAAGCAAGCAAAAGCCCATATGTATCGGGTAGTCGGTCAAACTGTATTGACTTTTGAGGAACTCGCGACGTTGTTTTGTAGAATTGAGGCCGTCCTCAATTCCCGTCCGTTGTGTCCGCTCAGCTCCGACCCAAATGACCTGGAAGCGCTCTCTCCAGGCCATTTCTTGATTGGTCAGCCACTTGCAGCGTTGCCGGAGCACCCCCTCCGGGACGTACCCTCCGGTCGTTTGTCGCGCTACCAGATGCTGCAACAAATGGCTCAGAACTTTTGGACCAGATGGTCATTAGAGTATTTGCATGTTTTGCAGCAGCGCCTCAAGTGGACTGACAAAACCAGTCCCCCCAGAGTTGGAGACCTTGTGCTAGTTAAGGATGCTAACCTTCCGCCACTGCGATGGCGCCGGGGGCGCATCGTTAATTTGTTTCCCGGTAAAGACGGGACCCCTCGGTTTGCCGAGGTCATGGTTGGGGACTCGGTTCTGAAGCGAGCGGTAGCAACCCTATCGCGACTTCCCCTAGTATAGCGGACCGGCTTAGAGGCCGTTCCGAGGCGGGTGATTGTTCGGGCCGACCGTCTGCCCGCCCCCTTAAACTCCTCACGTGTGTACGCCTCTTGAGTCTGTGGTTTTGACAGTGACACTTCTTGTCAAGGCGAAAAAAAAAGAGATAACCTCGTTGTTGCGGACCCGAAAGGGAACGAGTGTTTTTGGATAATTTGGAAACGCATTTTCCTTGTTTTGTGTAATATCGCTCGCTTTGAAGACACACGGGTGTCCGAGTGTTTTGTGTGGATATTTCGGTGACATCGGAAGAGTTGGTGATTTGACGCCGCGGATTGTTGGCGAGACGGCCCGTACACCACGGCGGCTTCTTCAGCCCGGTGACCCTCATGATTGAACTTGACTTGACCTGACAGTTGACTGAACCTTGACAGATACTAACCGGAGTTGAAGCGAACATCGCGCCTCCCGGAATCAGGTGAGTTGAACAAGTTTTGTAGCCAATCCACTGGCTTATATGACCCGCGAAACGCGTGGCAGTTCACTCCACTCGCACTAGGCGAGGAGTTGAACAACGTGTAGGCTTAAATTAATGTTATTATCACAATTTTCATGCATCGCGCTTTTCCTAATACCTACATAATAACATAATTAGTGCGATTTTATAACTCGTCGTTTCTATATTCGTCAATTGAATAATATGCCTTTTCCGCTAGAAGGGCAAACAGTTTATTTTTGAACAGCATCAGATCTTGATGCCATCCCAAAAACACTTTTTGAGAGCATGGCTGTTTTACATGAAAAGGTATTGCCGATCTTACGCCGTTGACGCGAACTGTTAAAACTAGAGAAATGCTTTTGAATGAAATGAAAAATGAATGAAAAATGTATCGTAGACCCGAAAATTATTCTTACTCCAAAAGAAAGAAGGCAAAATAATATGCCTAGTGACCAAAATCCCATTCAGATATCGCAGAGAATTACGAAGCTACAACCGTTTTAATATTACTTGTTAGAGAGAAAACGCAAATAGTGTGTGACGTCACAATATGCGAGGCTACCGCGTCACGCGTCGCGCGCGCGGCGGCGGGCCGCGTCGACGGCCGCGTCGACGGCGGCGCCGAACACGATGCGGCACGGCACGTTGCCGTCTATTAGTGACGTCACAATCTACAAGCGTCATCGTTTCATATGAAGTTGCGTTATGCGAAAAAGGGACAGAACATACCCCTTAAAACTTTGGACACTTCGTGATTATTTAACCTCTTGCGTTGATTTTTTCTCCATTTTACTACATTTTTAATCCTTTTTCGAGAAAATATGACATTATTGATTATTTTATTTAGTGTATCCACCCCTATTGCTAGACATCTAATTTATTTATTTATTTATTTATTGCAACCATTCCACCAATTTCTTATTGTTCAGCTCTTTTCCAAAGATTCTTTGATATATCTTTAGTCAAAAGCTGTACAGTATATCGTCATTACCCGCCTGCCTCGGAAGGAGTTGTCGTGTGAGCATAGCCTATAATGAGTAAAAGGAAGTTGATATGTTGAAATAGTATTTTATGCAACTCATAGTCATTCATATTCATTTTTTATTCACATAACAATATACATTGTGTTTGAATATAATAATTTAAAATAATAAAAATGTTGAATGTACTAAACTAAAAAAATATACAATCACAATCAATAGCATAACAAAGCATAAATTCATTTAAAATACAATACAACACCAATACAATTTTAAAATTATATGTCCATAATTTAAATATAATGTCAAAAACTGTTGTATAAGTAGGGTCTTAAAACGCGAGTGGCGTGAGTTGCGATGCGAGCCTTGGCGAGCATCGCAATTAAAGACGCCACAAGCGTTTTAAGACCAAGTTATACACTGTTGCATACAATATTTTTTCTACGACTAATTCTAAATAAATAGCATTTGACTTTTGAGGCAGTAGTTTTTCCGTTAGTTCTAAACTACTCACGCAATTTTTTCAGCGGTGCAGTTATTTTCTTCTTAGTCCATTTTAAAAGGAACGTACACAGTTTTCTTCACTTCACAAACACGAATAAAATCTTAATACGTTATAAATAACGAATAGTTATCATATTTCGTCTTTTCATTTTGAATTGGAACTTTGGTGGGAAATTAGAAATATGACACATTGACACCTCTTGTTTATGGTCTGTTTTGTTTTTAATTTCCTTGAACTTGCCATCCGAACCAAACTGAATCCGGATCCGAACCGAATCGGATCGGTTTATATTTATAAATAATACCAATAATTGGTAAAATATGTATACACATAATACATGATCATTTATTTTTATTTTAGTAAATAATTTACGTTCTACAAATCTCCTCCAGCCTCCTGCAAACGGTGGCGGCGCGCCTGGATGGTCCCTTCTTATTCCACTGGGATAGGTTGCATAGGGCATCCAACTGACTTGTAAATAGTAATATAATACCTACTAACATAGTTCTTAAGACCTTTATTACTAACGAGTTATGGAAACACTTCCGAAATAAATTATTTGATTCGATTTGATTTGATTTGAAATGTTTGATACTTAGTAAAACTTTTTAATTCGAAAAATTTGCTTATGAACTTGGTACCACTGCAATATGGCGGCCGATTGAAAAAAAGTTACATGATTTGACATCGTGGTAAACAGTGCTTTTATGAAAAATGTATGAACCATAAAAGTACACTAAACAGTGCGTTTATGGGCCATAGAGCATAGAGTTTTTCGACGACTTATTATCGGTGTCATTGTATTTGAGCTAGAGCCTATATAAATGTCAGATAACGGTACAGGAGTAGAAAAAGTCTTTTTATTTTACTTGTTTAAAGGCGATAAACTAACCGTCTCAATCTCTGCGCGCGGTCGCTGTCTTCCATCAAAACTCCCAAATTGGTCAAGTTCTGTACTGTAGTCGCATACGACTCGTAAGTGTCGATGTGGTAAGCCGTGTCTTCACTCAGCCGGCGACTCAGGTCCCTGAAACACAAAATCGTACACATATATATAGCTGTCGACCTTCATGAAGGAGATCTGGCCGAAGGGTGTAGTTTTCCGGCGATCTCGAGGCCGGCTATTTGACACCCAGAACTTGCGCCGCGCGTCGCCGTCTTAACGTGTTTTTGGGTTATGTTATAAGTTTTGTATATTGTTATGTATGTTAGTCCGTAAGGTATTTGTTGTCAATATGGGCCTTGTGGCCTGACTCAAATAAATAAAATAAAATAAAATGTATGCGAATAAATACCAATAACACATTGATTAGGGTGTAAAGATGAATACACAGTATCACCTCAATCAGTATTCTACTCTAGCTAGGATCCCAAAGTACTGAAAGTTAAATCTCTGGGCGAACGAGTTCTGCTCAGCTAAAAATAGAGAATATATATATATATATATATGAAATGAAGTATTTATTTCGGATAATTTTTACAAAATACATCCATATTGTTAGTAATAACTTATCTTAGGTGTGTTAGTAGAAAGTATAATTATAATTAGAATTAACATGCAAGGACATCCAGTGCGCGAGGATAGGGCTGTCCATCCTCTCAGCGATCACCTTCAAGAGGGTGTTGGTACTGCCCCGCACGCGCACGCCCAGGGACGCCACCCGCTTGCGCATCACGGCTTGGAAACCGTCGGTTCTCCACGCGGCGAACATTCCTGACGCGCTGCAGCGCCAGGGCAGCCCCAACAACCCCCTGAAGGCGTTATTGTACTGGACGCGCAGAGCACTGTAGGCTTTTTTGGTGTAGTCACTTAACAGGTTGCACGTGTATAGGGTTTGACAATACGTTTTGAACAGTGTTATTTTCACCTCCGTAGAACAACGCGCAAACCTGCGAGAAAGCATGTTACACCTTACCGACAGTGCTCTGCGCTCCCTTTCTATATCCACATCATCTTTCAGAGTGTCAGTTACCCAGTGACCCAAGTATTTGAACCTAGTAACTGTTTGAAGAGGAGAGCCACTGAGCATTATTGGCGGAATGGGATATGTTTTAGTGCCAGACTTGAACAGTAACACCTCACTCTTTTTGACATTATAGTTTAGTCCGTGGGCCACAGCATATCTGTCACATATATCAAGCAGAGTCCTAAGGCCGTTGACTGAGGGGCTCAGCAGCACCATGTCGTCTGCGTAGCTTATGTTGTTAACAAAACAACCATCCACCGAACATCCGACACCCGCGCTGCTGAGCTGAGAATATACGGAGAAACCTAATTTTCCCAGACATGACACCTAACCTAGCTAGATAAATTTTTCGCTCCTTTAAACCCCTATATTCCAAATCTCATCGAAATCGTTGGAGCCGTTTTCGAGAACGTGATTACAACTATATATAGGTATATACATTATACAGGGTGGAAAGTTAAAACGGGGCAGTAAGGGCAGCTACTAGATCCCTTGCCGCCACGCAAAAATGGCATAAGGTTTTCATTCCTAACTTTTTAAGTGATGGCAATCTACATTCACAGATTTTTGAAAAAAAGTACAGTCAGCGAGAAAATCATCAATTTTGACGAATTTTTTTTTTAATGCCATTCGATCCCATTCCTATTAAGGATCAAAATACTCTTTGGGACCGATTAAGGTTTGACTACTAGAACGCCCAGAAATCAAAGAAAACTTTTTCCATACAGTGAGTATGGGAATCCCAAAGTGCAAGTAGCCCTTTAGTTAGACGATCATCAAATTGTATGGAGACGGAGATAATTTCATTTAGATTAGAAATGAGATAATTCATTCCATTGTTAAAAAAAAACAAAGGCATTCCCGTATTCATAAACGTTACTATGTGTACAGTACTCACGAGCGGACAGGTGCTGTAAAACCCTTACCTTAGTAAATATTAAGTTTCGAACAGAATTTCTGAATACGGATGTTAGTATTCTTTTTACAAACTTTTTACAGAATAAAGCTGGCCGTCATTAAATAAAACCAGAATTTAAAAAAAACGTAGGTATTGAATTTAAATTTGGAATTAGAACGGTGACAATGTTAAATTTGATTTGATTTTATTCGCCGCATTCTGCTAGTATTCGCACTGCGGTTGTGAAAAATGGATCCAAACCAAGTGAAGTTAGATTTGTTAGAAGCCTATTTTGTAAATAATAAAAACTTATCGTCTGCTTTGGAGTGGTACACGATTAGATATCCGACGAGAGTAACCCCGACTAGGAAAGTAATTCAAAATATCTTAAATAACCTCGTCGAATATGGCAGCTTCAAGAAAAAAATCGTCCGCCCATCACGAATTTTTGACGAAAATATGGAGCTGGCGGTCTTAACTCTCGTAGAAGCTTTTCCGGAGATTTCTTCAAGAGAAGTTGCTGACGAAATAGGAACTTTTAAAAATCTGGAAAAAGTTTGGTTACAAATGTTACCGACATGGTCGAATTGTTCAAAATTTACACGCAGAAGACAATGTACGCCGATCTATCTTTTTTAATGGGCTTAGAGTGAAAATAATGAGAGATCGTAATTTCTCAAATTACATTTTATGGACTGACGAAACCAATTTTTCAAATAATGGTATGTTTAATCGACGAAACCATCACTTTTGGTCAACAGAGAATCCGCTGAGAATTTGGGAAAGCCATAACCAGGTTCGCTTTTCTTTCAACTGTTGGTGCTGTATAATGGGACACAGGGTGGTGATGGTAAAATTTTACCAAGGTACCTTAAACTCAGACGTTTATAACAGAATCATATTGAGCAGTCTTCAAGAACATTTGGAAGATTTTCCGTTGCTTGAGCGCAGAAAAGTGTATTTCCAGCAAGACGGGGCTCCCCCCACATAACAGCCGCGTTACTCGGGCCTATTTAAATCAACTATTTGGCACCCGATGGATAGGGACACATGGACCCATAAAGTGGCCACCTCGCAGTCCGGATCTTACGCTACTTGACTTTTTTCTTTGGAGATACCTAAAAAATTAAGTCTACAAAAAGAGATACGGCAATGTAGAAGAGTTACAAAATGCAGTTGAAAGGATTTTGTTTAGCATTCATCCGGCAACTTTATTAGCCACAACTAATTCAGTGAAAAAAAGGGCAAACTTGTGTATTCGCCAACACGGCTACCAATTCGAACACTTGATATATTATGGTGAAAAAACCATAACGATGCCGCAATTTGTTATCTTTTATTTCAGTTGTTTCTCTGTTGGTATCTTTTATTTTAGTTGAAGCATTATTTTTGTTACAATAAATAGTATTTTTATTATTTTGAAGTCGTTTTATTGGGTATTTAAGGACTGATAGGCATAAAAAACTACATGAGCAAAATTAGCTTTGGGATTCCCATACTCACTGTATGGAAAAAGTTTTCTTTGATTTCTGGGCGTTCTAGTAGTCAAACCTTAGTCGGTCCCAAAGAATATTTTGATCCTTAATAGGAATGGGATCGAACGGCATTAAAAAAAAATCGTCATAATTGATGATTTTCTCGCTGACTGTACTTTTTTTCAAAAATCTGTGAATGTAGATTGCCATCACTTAAAAAGTTAGGAATGAAATCCTTATGCCATTTTTGCGTGGCGGCAAGGGATCTAGTAGCTGCCCTTACTGCCCCGTTTTAACTTTCCACCCTGTATATACATATACACATATTACAAATATTTCTCGTTTAATAGTATAGGAATATATAGGTTTATATACAAAACTGGGGCGGAAAGGTGGCGACCACGTACCGGAAGGCGCAGCGTAGGTGGACTGATGACCTGATAAAGGTCGCGGGAGTCCGCTGCGGGTGCGCAGGACCGGTCATGGTAGCTCTTTGGGGGAGGCCTATGTCCAGCAGTGGACGTCTTTAGGCTTATATGACGATGATGATGATATGCAATATATTGCTCTTCTAATAGTTTAGAATGTACAGTCGATCTCAATCAAAGATATGTTTACAGTTTTGCACCTGATACCAGAGCGGCTCACTCCGTGATTTGGTCGCTAGTACAAGCCGGCCTACCGGCCCCGGCCGGTATGTTAGCGCTGCAACGGCACGCACGCGTTGTATAGCAGCGCGTTGCATGCGATAGAATGGGATGGCCACTTTTAGGCTCGTTCAGCATACCTAAACAGGGGATTTGTTAACAGAGAACCTTCTGTACATAGTACTATTGTTATTCTGTGCTGATACCAACGTAACAAGGCGATAAATGTAAACTTATCTTTACCGGCGACTACGTACGTAGGTGTCACGAAGGTTTAAAAAAAAAAGACCGGGTTGCACTCCAGGAGTGCCGGCAGAAGTGAAAACTCAATAACATTGTAACAGTTTTTCGATCAGGTCACGTGACATCTTACGGTGCCACCCTAAAAATGAATTTGACGCAAATTTATAAACAATTATCAATTATTTAGGCGGACAGACCGCGGGCGCGTTGGGTGCGACGGGCCCAACGCGCCGCCGCGGCGCAACGGTGCCGGGGTCCGGCGCGCCGGCGGGCGGCGGCAAACACAATACCAATTTGTTTTTGCCATTGCCAAATATTTTTCAAAGCTTTATCTCTTTAGGAATAACGTCTAAATTCGAACTATTCGAATTTGCAAGAACAGCAGATGGCGGTGCACGGTGGCGACCAAAATATCAATTTGTTTTTGCCGTTGGTAAATATTGTTCTAAGCTTTATCTCTTTAGGAATAACATCAAAATTCGAACTATTCGAATTTGCTCAATAGCAAAACGGTGAAGGACACTTGGACAAAATTACAAATTGATTTGCAGAATATGCTATTGCAAAAAGTGTTTAACGGCTTTATACTCTTACGAATAGCGTTCAGTTTTGAATGAAGTCGAATCGGCTAGCAGCAAAAAGTGACCTCCTTCACATCTGACGTCACAAAACTATTTAACAATTTTTCCCCATCCCAAAAAGTGCTCAGCGCCGCTAAAAAAGTTTTCACTTCAAAAACTATGTTGAAAAAAAAAACAAGTAATAGACTGCTGTATGGTATCTTGCGCCTTTATTTGCTCCGTTTCCATCGATTATTACGACTTTAGAGTGATAAGAGTGCCATTAGGTCACAATTAAAACTCCACTAAAATAATTTAAGGAGGTGCGTTGGAAATTACCGCGTACTTTGAAACGCCGTTCTGACTAGATTAAGAAACAATAAGGTCTGATTTTCAGATATATAATTCTTGACTATATTATTTTTTAACTGATTTAATCGATACATGATTGCCTAGAATTTCCTCGATAGAAAACTAAACCAAAGTTGGGTCTTTATTTTCCTTTTTTTTCTCAGCCTACTCAAACAATACATTATTTTACGACATAATCAAGTTAATACTATAGTATTTTATCACTACATAGTATAAAACAAAGTCGCTTCCCGCTGTCTGTCCCTATGTATGCTTAGATCTATAAAACTACACAACGAATTTTGATGCGGTTTTTTTTAATAGATAGTGATTCAAGAGGAAGGTTTATATGAGGTTTATACTCGTATGTATAATTTAGTACCCGCGCGAAGCCGGGGCGGGTCGCTAGTCTCATCTTACTCTCACTTAATGAAATATAAAGAAAACTTCACTAAGTTAGTTATTTATCGAAATTTGTTCAAAAAAGCCATTCCCGAAGAGTGTTACATCTCTTTTTCTCTTGCGCGGAAGACATAAGCGTGTCTCTGTCAAGGGCGCGTGGTCGACTCGAATCAAGGTATCCCCTTAACACTTTAAACTCTGGCGCTTTGTACGCATATTTATATTATTATTTTACAGGGGTCTAACGCGATATTTATTTACTTACCTTTATTTATTTCTGAAGTTTCGACTCGGGTTAAAAATAGCAAATATTTTTTTAGTTTAAAACTGAAATTCCATTAAAGTGTATTGTGTACGCCGAATATATTATTTTTTGTAACAATATTGACGAGCATCACCAATGATGTAATATGGTGGTGGTGCGTTCACAACTTTACGTAACTCTGGGCGGTAAGTGAGATTTACCGCCTTCGGGCGCAGCGGCAAATCTCACTTTACACCCAGGAGAAGACGAAAAATTGTGTACGCACCGCGGGCGGTAATTCGTAAAGCCCCAGGTCGCATTTTTATGGCCTTCACCTTCGGTTCGGGCCACAAACACCTGCGATCTGGGGTTCACGAATTCACCGCCCTAGGTACGTAATGTACTATTCCATTGATGACGCGAAACTGAGGCAAGTAGTTTAGTGTGTCACTTTTGGAGCGCTTATAACCAGGCCTCGGATTATTTTTTGCATGGTAAGATGAAAGAAAACTATGGAGTCGATATTAAAACTAAACTTTAACTCATATTCATACTCATACTCACTAATTTTCTTAGTCCCGTAACACTTTTGTCCCTTATGCAGGTTGACAGATCGAAAATGTTAATCGAAAATTAATCTTACTTCATGTAATTAAAATTAATTTATGTAGTATGATTTGGGAAGTGTTAAGCCTTTCGCTTGGTAAAGGGTTACATTTACCCTGTAACTATATCAAATTAGTTACTATTTTGTTTTGTTCAGACTACTTTGTTGCGGTAAACGTAATGGCAGGTACTAGCCGCTTTATCAAAAATCATGTGCGTGTCAATATCATGTCAATCTTTCACAACACGACGTGTCACTTAATTATTTTACGTCACACCTGGCCATAATGCGAGTTATGCCGCACGCTGCGCGTACGGTAAAACTAAACTAAAACTAAACGCATTGTGGCCAGGTGAAGACGTAAAATTGTGTACGCACCACGGTAATGTACTATATAGTACATTACCGTATACCGTATTGCAATCGGTGCGTGCAACTACGAGGGCTGCCTTTTAAGTTGTGTCGTTTGGAAAAACTAAAGACAATTTAAGTGTTAAATGGTATTTATTGTTTTTCAAACTAATCACCGTGATATATAATACACTTTTTCATTCGATCGAACCAGTTTTCGAAACACTTATTCCAGTCCGAAGTCGGGGTCTCCAAAATGGCCGTTTTGTATGCCTCAACCGCTTCTTCAGGCGTCTGGTACCGTTGACCACGAAGTCGTTGCTTGATTTTTGGAAAAGTAAAAAAATCGTTAGGGCTTAAGTCTGGACTGTACGGCGGGTGTTCCAGAATTTCGACGTTTTGCTCTTTTAAAAACGCAATAGTTTGCCGGGCGGTGTGCGAGCTCGCATTATCGTGGTGCAGTCTTATACGACGTCTTGGGTTATTTTTTCGAAACTCGCCGATGACTTCTGGTAAACAGACAGTGGTATACCAGTCAGCATTAACCGTTTTACGATCCTCGAGCACGATGGTGGCAACGTGGCCACTTTTCGCCACAAACGTGGCGACCATTTTTTTCGAAGTGCTCCGTGAGCGTATTACTTTGGTCGGTTTTGGCTCATCTCGGAACACCCAAACAGTCGACTGCTGTTTAGAATCGGGATCGTAGGCATATATCCAAGATTCGTCACCACTGATAATGTCGTAAACATGTTTCGAGTTTCCTCGGTTGAATTGCCGCAGAGTTTTGCGACACCATCGAACGCGAGCCGTTTTTTGGCCTTCACTGAGTAAATATGGTATCCAGCGTGAGATCAACTTTTTTACGCCTAAGTGATCATGCAAAATACTGTGAACACTGGTCCCTGAAATACTTAAGGAAGCTTCTATCTCACGGTATGTCGCATGGCGATCTTCGATGATCAGTTGCCGTACAGCATCAATGTTCTCCTGGGTTACGGCTGTTTTTGGTCGACCTTCACGATGTCTATCACCAAGACTAGAGCAACCACGTTGAAATTTAAATACCAGCGTTCCACAGTCCGAAGGCATGGTGCTTTATCATTGAAAACCGTAGTCAACTCTTCGAAGCACTGAAGTCGCGTTAAGCCCCTTTTGAAGTTGTAAAAAATTATCGCACGTAAATTTTCCTTCGAAATTTCCATTTTCACAACTGACTTGTCAACTTTGAACGAACGCTGTACTAAAACGGTTGGGCCGATTTCGAGTCATTCTTTTGTTTTCGAATTCTAAATTCAAATATTTTAACGTGACACTAGTTCTTTTTTATGCAATCACGGGAGGTTTGCAAACGACAGAACTTAAAAGGCAGCCCTCGTATTACGTAATTATTGTAATTTTTAAATGGACAATACTCATGCCATACCTTGTCAAGATTTTGAGGCACTCATCCCTGTATCTACAAGCTCTATGGATATTGGAAACTAGGAGCACATTAAGAAAGTCATGTTTTATTTTTATTTATTTTTTATTTAAAATATAATTTATTTCTATTCAAATGATTTATTTTATTTATAATTTAATTTCGTTCTTAATTAAATGAATGAGTATGAGTATGAATATAAATAACACTTTAATTTTAATATCGACTCCATAGTTTTCTTTCATCTAACCATGAGAAAATAATCAGAGGCCTGCTTATACCCTATCTATCTCTTTTTAGGGTTCCGTAGTCAACAAGGAACCCTTATAGTTTCGCCATGTCCGTCTGTCCGTCCGTCCGTCCTCGGCTTAGCTCAGTTACTACTAGAAAACTGTAATTCGGCATGGGTATATAAATCAATCACGCCGACAAAACAGTACAATAACATCTCGAAAACAATTTTTTTTAGGGTACCTCCCCTAGAACTAAAGCGGGGATGTAACTTTTTTTCTCGTTATACCCATGGTGTGGGGTATCGTCGGATAGCTCGTTCAAAAATATTTTGGCTTTCCTAAAACCATGTTTCAAATCAGTGATTACTTTGCGAAATATTGGGCTTTAAAGCCCTAATTTTTGTTAGAGACACGTGTCTTGTTCACTTCGTCTGCGTGGATCCGGGATAAAAACTATCCTATATTTTAATCCAGGATATAAACTATCCTTTGCAAAATTTCATCCAAATCGGTTGAGCTGTTTAGGCGTGATTCAGTAACAAACATCTAAACATAATATAATATAATAATAATAATATATATTATATATAGTAGGATAGTGGCCGCCTCTCAACTTATCTCAATGCCAGTATTCACAATGCATACCGATAGTGAACAGTGTTATCCAGACTCAATCTGTGAGGGTTTGAAAATGCGACGAAACGTTTCGAAGAAGGTAGTGTCCATTGGCTTGTCTTGGCGGGGGCATAACAGGGCTCCCAGATAAGTCTGCCCGACTATGAGAGTAATTCCTACCAATCTAGGGGTCATCGTACAGGACTCCCCTTTTTCTTAGTAGTGTTATTACTTGCCATCATTCAGTTTTGTTATCATCGCGTTTTTTATTACAAGGTCCGGCTTCGTATAAGTATATCGTGTGACGTGGATAAAAATCTAATAAGTTATCAGTTGTCATCCGCGTCATACGCACTAATATGTTATTTACTATTTACGTGCTCATTACGAAATGAGCAAGTTATTAGTAATTACTCTACCGAATTAGTATTACAATTTATACAATAGGAAAAATAACCCGCACGGCTATTGCAGGACGGCCCACTATGGCCCAAAAGTTCGATCTAGCTGGACAAATTTATATTATACTCTTAATGAGTTTCAAGGGACTTATTTATTTATAATTTGTCTAAATAAAGCAAATTTATTATTATATGACCTTTTTTCTCTATTATTAATGAGAAAATTGAATAACCAGTGTATCTTGACCTTTGTGTCAGAAGAACTACTACGGCAGTAGAGCTCAGTTATAATTGGCTTTTATTTTAAACTAAAAAAGTAAGGATTAGCATAGATAAAAAGACATTTTTTTATACAAAGTTTAATTTTGAACAAAATAAAATAAATACACTAAACAACCAGAGTCATTCGTCAGAGTCGTCATCGAAACTGGGTAAATCAATATTTCCCATTAAACTATCTTCACCGCGTATTTTTCTCACCAGGTCAAGTATTTTGGAATAAGCCATCGTACGTTTTTGCACTGGAACACGGTCCAGCTCAAAAGCTAACAACTTAGCGAACTCCACGTTTCTTGGATCTTCCGGTTGATTTTCGGAGCAAAAATTAACATTTTTCAAAAAACTGGTTTGACCGCGCACATCTGAATAATTCTTTCTATTTCATTTTATATACTGTACAGTCCAGAATATCTTCGTATCGCACTTCCTTATTTAAATTCACCGATGATGACCAAACTTAGGTTTAGGTTAACTATAAATATGACGCGGTTCCGCATCCGTCCGCAGTCTCAAATTTACATAAACCAATACTATATGAATGAGAGTAGCACACAAAAAAAATACAGGTGTGGGACATTGAATTACAGATAGTTTCTGGTCTAAAAAAGTTGAAATATGCACAAAAATGCCTTATAAATTGTGTTCGTTAGCATTTTTCTCAGCAAAAGCGAATTGGTTTACAATTGTTATATTTACAAAACATAGTACTTACCATCAACTTCACGATCCATGATGAAAAACTTAGAAACTTATCTTAAAACTAGCTAGAAATACTTGCAATTGAATACGGAAAGTGACTCACTTTAATAAGCACGACAACGCTCATAATGACACTTCAATGATAATATTAAATTAATGGAGGGTACTTACACAAAATTATCAACGGAATCGTGACCTCGGGAGTATATGCTATCGTTTTAACTAGTACTTTTGTAGAAGTGCGGTGATCGTTTTTGTCCAGCTAGATCGGACTTTTAGGCCATAGTGCGGCCCGCGAGCTGTGCGAGATAGATCATCCCTCTCTTTCTAATTAGAACGTTTAGAAAGAGACGGAGAGTCTATGTCGCCGCGACACAGCTCGCGGGCCGTCCTGTGATTGCCGTGCTCATTCGGTGTAATTTCGCGGTCGAATCGAGTTAAATGTTATCATCGACACAGCAGTCGTTATGTACTTTTATTTATTCTGTGGTGTTTACTAAGTTAATGATGAGCATACCTAGGCGAAGCTCCGCGGTAGTGGCTCACGAGTCAAGAACACAGCAAGGGTAGGGCGCGGTCACCCGGTAATTATACGAGCGGTTATTTCGGTTATGGGCAACCAACAAGGAACAATATTACATCCACCGCAACATTGGAAGTGAATACGTGACTGTAAGTCGTTAAAATAATCTCTAGTAATCAATATACAGGGTGGTCCAAACAGAGACGTCAATATATATTTTTTGATTTTGTCCCACCCAGGGTACCCTAAAATACCCCATGTTACGCGATTTTTTGTAGTTTTCAAGTTATGATTTTTTCATGATTTCATAGGAAATTTCACTAGTAGGGCCTTTAAAAAAATTAATTAACACAGGCACAGCAGTTAACTTCCTAGCATTACTGCAAGCTTGCTGTGCATGAGAAAGAGCAATTTATGAAGATTATGTTTAAGTAAAAAAAATCCCAAAAAACACATCAGTTTTTTATTTTTTTTTATTTTTAAGGCCATACGCCAAAGAAATTTCGGATCCTATGAAATCATGAAAAAAACATAACTTGAAAACTACAAAAAATCGCGGAACATACATGGGGTGTTTTCGGGTACCCCAGCAGGGTCGACGGAATCCAAAAAAAATAAAATTGACGTCGCTGTTTGGACCACCCAGTATTAGAAAGTAGGACTATTCATTTATTAGATAAGTACATTTTCATCACACTTGCTCGAAAAGGGTTTCATAATGCGCAGACATATAGAGCTGTAATAGCCTGTGTTACGCCCACGGGCGTAATGGTTTTTTTTTAAATTGTATCTGTCACTCATGCGGCATCGGCAGTTACAAAGCAAAGAGGTTTTATATCAAATACGATGTCTGAAAACGTATTTATAAATAAATGTTAACTTAAAAAACTACTTAAACATGTTTAACTGAATTATTTACAGATTTAATATGTAGTTATTTAGTGTCTATCTAAAATGTTTTTAAGTGTTTTCAAATTGTGGCTGTTACCGAAGGGTCTTTGCCATACGCGCCTCACGTCAAATTCAACAAAATGGACGACTGACATGTTGCAGTTTTTATTACGATTTGTATTCATTTCATCTAAAATGTATTTGTTTCCTCGCAAATGTGATGAAAAACATTGTGTATGACACGGGCATAAGAATATTGCAAACTCCTTCCCTTCGGCGTCGGGCTTCTGATAGACTCTTGTTCGCAATATTCCACTTACGACCCTCGTTAAACAATGTACTATTGCGAGAGCAGTTAAATTGCGTAGTGGTAATTCTGTGTTTACATGAATATTATGGTATTTGACTGATAGGCAAATTGGAATTAGTAACTTCGACGTTTTCTGTGGTTTAGCTTGTTTTATTATCAAATGGGGATATTTATTTAATTTGCAATATCATACCTGACTTAAGTTGTATTTAAATCACATCTACACTGTCAGTATTGTGACTGAATGTGTGGATCTGACAGCCATTAACTGCTACATACTAAATTTCACTTCCACTCAGAGACAATTTTAACGAGCCCTAACATATACGTAATTTAAGATTTCCTATTGCCACCTTCTGTCTCCATCATCAAACCTGCTTGAAATAAATGTACAACACTCGCCTGGAATCCGGGAAGTTGATAAACTTAAACATATGTGTGAAGTTAAGATAAAGCTTGGTAAGGAACATTTCTGTTCTAGTGCCCTGTCAACAGTGTCAACGGACCTGAGAGAAGGAATAATGGAAGAATCTGGAGCAGGCCCGACTGCTGCGTCCGACATATTTAAAGTACTGGCAAATGACATTTGTCGCCGTGAGATTCTAGATTACGTGCCTATCAAAGACCTGGTGCGCTCAGAGAGAGTGTGCAAGGCGTGGCAATACGCAGTCAAAGACTATTTGGACCATCGCTGCACGTTGACCGTGGACATTTCCCGGGGTCAACGCTTCCATTACTTGGGGTCCGGTCATCGAACTGTTAAGCTTCCAGATGACTGTCATCCGGCAGTATTCAGCAAAACGCTTGAGAAATTGGCACCCTCAGTAGTGGGTGTGTCCACGGAACGATGCGATAAAGAATTTTTCGACAACCTCGAGTCGCAATTTCCTCAATTGCGACATTTAGAGTTTAAATATGTATCCGTGGGTCAAAGGAATATTCTACAGAAGCAATTAGTTCTTTTAAAATTAAATAATTTAAAATCTCTTAGTTTGGTTGACTGCGAGTCCTTGGATTTTGTGCACCTCCACCTCGCGAGTTACTTGCGAAACATAACAGCCCTAGAGCTTGCCAGAATCCCTATAGAAACATTAATAAAAGTTAATTTGCTGGTAGATCAAATGCCGAGACTGGAAAGCGTGGCAATGCAATGTTACAACGTGGTGTTTCCAATAGATCGGGATAAGATTAGCAATGAATTTATTGAATGCTTCGGTCGGCTCGGCCATTTGAGACGTCTGAAAATGATAATAAATCACAGCGCTTACGATGAGCTGTTAGAAGCGCTGGCGCGGGGCTGCAATCGCTTAGAACGATTACATATTGCTGGCATCGGACTGATGGAATGCCGGCGCGGTTTGGCGGCGTTGATCCTCAGAGCGCCGGCTGCGGCCACAACGATTTACTTCGTGCAAGACGTGGCTCCAAAGAAAATGAAAAATTTACTTAAAGGCTTAAAGGCCTACGGCTGCGGAGACGCCATCGATGATTCAGTTCGCATGCAACGACAGATGTCTCCGGTCAAGTTCTCGCGGGGTCGGGCGGTCGGAAGTGACAAGTTGCCCGAATTAAAAATAACTTTAGACTCGTTGAGACTCTGCTACGAAAGTGAAGAGTGAAGGTGAAAATGGATTACTGCATCATCATCGGACATAAGTGATGGTGAACGTGAGTTGAACGAAGTAGACGGGATTGAAGACCTTTTGAATAGAATATTTTAGTAAAAAAAGGAGTTTGAAGTCACAATTAAGCTATGTTATAACCGCATAATATATGGCAATAATGTTCATTCGATATACGTCATGTATAGTCCGGACAGTGTGTATTGGCATCGTGTTGTTTGTTGAATGTAAAAATTATAGGCTTTATAATAAATACCTATTCATCTATATCTGATTCCAAGTACGTATTCGATATTTAAGTATTTTTCAAATTGTGACTCCGAAGACTGACTGATGTGTCGCTTTCAAGTCCGCCGACCTCAATTATAAAACGTTCGGTCTGGGATTCGACTAAAGGACCTTTTTCTATATTCGTCTTCAAGTTTTAATACAATAGTTTAATGAGAAAAGAAATTACTAGTTGAAACCAACCCAACTAAGCAGTTCACCCAATACCGACCGCACTATAAAATGTCAATTTCAAGACATTGTTTATAGAACTACTAGACAAATCGGCATCCTTTTGTTGCTGTAAATATTCAATTATATGCATAATAAGTTTACTGACATCGCTATGGATTGCTTTAGGCATATTTATAGTAATTTATTTTACAATAGCGAAGTATTTCGTCTTCCTTGCTGTTTGTTTACGTCGATGACTTCTAACGTCTGTTGTCAAAGAGTACTCCATGCCAGTAAAAGAAATTAGTTCCATTAAAAATCCGCAACATGGCTAGGGTCAAAAAGAAACTTGTCTGAGTATATATTAAACTTTGTGTAACAAACACTCCTTTGATTTAGGGTAAGTCCGGGGTAGTTGGCCATCGTTTTTTTGGAGCACTGTTAAAATAAAAGCTTACACATCACGAATACATTTTTTATGTTTTATTAAACTTTGGTTAATTAACTTTAGATTATTAAACAAAAAAAGTATAATATCTATATAAATCACCTCGATAAAAACTGTTGGAAAAAAAGCACGATTGGCCATCTCTCCCAAGGTGTACGGGTGTGATGACCATACCTTTACAGGAAAGATGGCTATAACTTTAACTCTCGTAGTCTCTCTAGTTTGTATATTTTTCGTTAAAAAAAATATTCTTAAGCACGTGTCCTCGAATTCGGTGCAATTCTTAGGTAGCCAAAACTACACTGAAACCAGTCTTCGAAGAAGATAACTTATAATAGGCAATTATCCCCACAGCTGCGGTACATTCTTTCGTTGACACACCAAGCTGGCAGTTTTGGATATTTTTTTCTTGTTAGCTTTCCTGGATTATTTTATCCTCTCCTTTTATATACTCTTCTTCGACACACATGCAGGATCATATGGCATACCGACTAAAACTAGCCAGTGGCCATCTCTCCTTTTCTTGCGGGAGAGATGACCTTACGTAAAATAAAAACAAGTCATGACACGACTTGCCAAAATCTGACCTTAGAACAATGAGACACTCGTATACTTTGCAACAAATACAAAAAACAGCATTATTTTGAGAAACTAACATCATAAACTGGTAAAACATGACCTCTCCAAAAAATATTGACACTAGTCTAAACAATCAAAGACGATTTTACTTACCTTGTGCTTTTTTTTGCCTAATTGTTAATTGCACCCGTGCTCCCACGCACAAAGCGAAGCGAAATAAACAAAAACTTACGAAATTAAGTCACTGGTTCCATGAAATATTTCGATGGGCCATCTCCCCCTTATGGCCATCTACCCCGGAATTACCCTATAACGTTATTCCACCGGATTGTATAATGTTATGAGTCCCGACTAAGGCAAGCGATTTTTCATAAATCCTTAAATGCAGAATTTATTGTTTTTAAAAACAAAGGAATGTTTCCTTTACACAGAATGTGCTATTTACAATATTTAAGGTAGTTGCCATCCATGTTGCATTCGATTTTTCCACCCGGTATAACGTTATTAAATTAAATTAAATTTATTTATTCATGGACCAACTTGGATCAATCAGTGTTAGTAATACTTATTGGTAATCTTATACTACGGTTAGTAACAGCAGATTTAATTATATTATATTCATCATCAATGGCCTTTAAGTCTATTACAGACTATACAAGCAGTGTCAAGAAGGGAGACAACGTCTTCCATGGCTGTGTAAGCTAATGCGGGAGCGGCATACACGACCGCAAGCCTGGCAAGTGAAACTTGCCGGCGGCGAACAGGTGGCACGTTGATGCCGCTTGGCATCGGCGACGATGTTTGGGAAGCTGAGTACAAGAGTATGGCAGAATAAACATCTAACCAGGAAAACCAAGATAGTTGTATATCAAACTTGTATCCTTAGCATACTCTTGTACGGGGCTGAGACCTGGACAACGTATGCCAAACATGAACGTCGGCTTAACACCTTTCATATGCGCTGCATTCGAAACATCTTGGGCATCTTGGACAGGGTCACAAACCAAAGGGTGCTTGAGGTTGCACAGCTGCCCAGCCTCTTTATATTATATTATTAATATTATTATCACCTAATAATACAAATATTATAAATTATAAATATTATTAAATTATAATTTATAGTATTTATATATTTCTACGCACATGAATGAGGCAGCAGTTGTTCAGATAAGTGCCGTCCACCCTGTCTGCAATCATGGTCAGGATGCTGTTGGAGCTAGCCCGGACTCTGCGCACCAGGGAGGTTGCTCGCTTGCGCATAGTGGTGTAGAAGCAGTCTACCCGCGCTTCCGCGAACATCCCTGACGCGCTACAGAACCTAGGCAGCCCCATCAGCATCCTGTACGCGTTATTATATTGAACGCGCAGAGCGCTGTACCGTTTACGTGTATAGTCTGCCCACAGACTGCTGGTGTAGAAGCACGTACAATAAGATCTAAAAAGAGTGAGCTTTACCTCCCTCGAGCAGTGAGCAAATCTGCGGGCTATCATATTCGCTCTGACGGACAACGCTCTGCGCTCGCGCTCAATGTCGTCGTCGTCTTTTAGGTCCGCTGCCACCACATGACCTAGATATTTAAATTTATCGACAACGTTTAGAGAATGGCCATGCAGTTTAACAGGAGGAAAAAGCGGTGGGCATTTACCCTTAGCCCTAAAGACGACACACTCACTCTTTTTAAAATTATAAATGAGCCCATGGCTCGCTGCGTATCGCTCGCAAATGGAGATAAGCTTGGAAAGCCCACACGCTGAGGCGCTCAGCAACACCATGTCATCAGCGTAGCTTAAGTTATTAACGCTTACTCCATCTATATGGCAACCGACACGAGTGTTACTGAGCTCCTCTATGAGCGCATTCACATAAAGATTGAATAGCTTAGGCGAGGTCAACCCGCCCTGCCTCACTCCGCACTCAAGCCCATATGGCTGTGAGTATGCATCCGCCCATCTGACTACATTTATCTGGTTATGGTACCAATATTTAAAAATACTACTAACCTCAGCCGGCATTTCCAAACTATCTAGCTTTTGCCACAAGATGTTATAATTAACCAGGTCAAATGCTTTAGACAGGTCTAGAAAACACGCATAAATGGCCGTTCGTTTGTCCGTATAGTACTTAACTGTCTGCTTTAGCGCCAAAATAGCACTTTCGGTCGAAAGACCTGGTTTAAAACCAAACTGATTATCGTGTAAATTTAAGCATTTGTCTAATTGTCGGTTCAGCAGACAGTCAAGCACTTTAGCGACTATTGTAGCGAGGGAAATAGGCCTATAGTTGCATTTATCACTGACGTGACGTCACCAGTTTTATTTTTCACAATTGGGACCACTATAGTTTTCATCAAGTCTGCAGGCAAGTATGAGTGTTGTACACAAAAAGTATACAACATCGCAAGCACTCTATTTAGATGATGACCAGCATGATGCAGATGCTCCACACTGAGGCCGTCGTGACCGGGGGACTTCCCTCGCGTTATCGAATTTATAGCGTTTTTGACATCTTTAGCTGTAAACCGAGTACATATCTCCCGCCCAACCAAGCCGCAGTCCGCAGCATCCGCCGCCCGCGATGGTCCCAAAGGTGACTTGACCGTAAAATGATCTCTAAATAGCTCTGCTATAGACCCAATGTCGCCCACTCCATCGACGCTCACGGGCAGGCTTGTTTTACCATTAAGCCGATTCGTAGACTTCCAAAAAATCGAAAATCTCGTTTAGAATGATGTTTCGCAATGATGTCCAATTTTAACTGCTCTTCGTACTTCTGACACCATTTTAAACGAGACTTGAACACCTTTCGACTTTCACACATATCGTCGTAAATATGGCCCGACATAGGTTCCCCATACCATCTCCACAGCTTAAACTTAAATTTAGCGTCTTTGTGTGCGTGGCTTACATGTTGGTTCCACCCAATTACAGGCTTTTTTCTCTTAGACGATTTTTTATTAAAATTATAATTATAACTGAGAGTTGCAGCGTCGCTTAGAGAATTAATAATATCATTATACATTTTGTTAATTATAATTTTATGATTTGGATTGCTACATTTATAGCCACTGCAATCACGAAAAGAGTCTGGAAAATCAATAAGCCTTAAGACGAGGCACCCGAAAATAATTCCCACGCTTGCTCCGCCCATCGCACCCCGCCACCCGCTAGCGAAACTCGTAAGCCGTCCTAGTGCGCTGCTTTTATTTATCACACCTAGGCATGCAACGCTGCAGTGAGAACATCGAATGAATAGAATAGAGAAAATATTTTTTTTTTATTAAGTTTGCTAACTGCTATATTATTACTACTAGCTTCTGCCCGCGACTTCGTCCGCGTGGAACTCTTTTATATAACTCTATTTCGCCCCCTTAGACGATGATTCCCGGAATAAACACTATATTACACACACACACACACTATATTACACTCGCGGTCAAAGAAACCGGGTCAGAGACGAAAACCTCAATATTTTGTAAATCGTTGGTCGTATCTGCATGAAACTAACTCTGTTTTATAGAGAATTTAATATCCTTCTAAATCCAACCTTCAATGTTCTACGTAGTAACTGGAAAAAGGTTTAATTGAAAAAAAAGACCAATTGGGTACTTATTTGAAATTGCGTTCGTTTTACTTTTGCTTGTTTTTAAGCAATTATTTTCAATCTGTCAAAGAACTATGATAAAAGGCTATCATTGTTTTATTTCGTGGTCATTCTTGAATGTCTATCATGCCGCTAACACGAGATGAATGTACTCGTATCATCACTATGTTAGAAGAAGGAAGAAGTCAGAGGTATACAGCGAGAAGAACAGGTGTGTCACTTTCTACAGTGCAGCGAGTCCTCCAACGTTACCTACAAACTGGGCAGAACCTTAGAAGACCAGGAACCGGCAAAACAAGATGTACTACAGCTAGAGAAGATCGATTTATTGTTACAACCATGCTCCGAAATCGGCACCTCACAGCAGTTGAAGTGAAAAATCAGCTTTTAGAGACCCGAAGGGACGGCATCAGCGAGCGGACTGTCAGGCGGCGGCTCAAAGAAGCAAATTTGACCCCACATAGGCCGGCGAATGGCCCAAAACTTGAAAGAATACATCGAACAGCAAGACGACTTTATGCCCGCGATCACAGATACTGGGGTGACGAAGATTGGGCAAGAATTTTGTTTTCCGATGAATCCAGATTTATGCTCTATGCAAATGACGGGCGGCAGAGTTTACAGACGGCCTGGTGAACGTTTTATTCCAGCATGTTTTGAGGAAAAAGTGGCGTTCGGCGGTGGGTCAGTCATGGTTTGGGCTGGAATCTCTTCAGAGAGTCGTTCGGAGTTAGTTTTAATAGAAAATGGATCATTAACGAGTGCAAGATATGTAGAAGAGATTCTTAATGAGCATGTCGGCCCATACTTAATTAATATGGGTGGAAATTCTATGTTTATGCATGACAACGCCAGGCCACACACAGCTCAAATTGTCAGAGATTATTTTTTGGAGGTTGGTATCAACTGTATGAACTGGCCCTCGAGGAGTCCGGACTTAAATCCGATTGAGCATGTATGGGACGAGCTTGGGAGGCGTGTAAGAGCTCGAAACCCCGCCCCAGCTACACTTAGAGACCTGAAACAGGCGTTAGTGGAAGAATGGGACAATATCCCGCAAGAACGCATAAAGAACTTAATAAACAGCATGCCGAATCGTCTAGAAGCTGTAAGAAGAGCCCGAGGAGGCAATACGAAGTATTAATTTTTATTTTTTGTGTTGTATGTGAAGTACCTACTGCTTATTTTTGTACGTAAAATTGGTTGATTTTTTGTTTCCTATGTAATTTTATTAAACAAAAGAATTACGATTCCACCATTTGATGTTATTTAATTCAGTATAAAATTATCTACAATATGCAGTTTAATTCATGTCCCTAGCTTTATTATTTTAGGAGATATTACAAATTTTCGTACTGACCCGGTTTCTTTGACCGCGAGTGTATATTGTTTGTTATATATTGTATTGTTTCTCTTTTTAACTGCTTTGTTTGTGTGAGGTGTGCAATAAAGAGTATTTGTATTGTATTGTTGTATTGTATGTATACCAAAATTCATTTTAATCCGTTTTTGCGTGATTGAGGTCCAAACTTTACACGAAGATAGTGTATAGTCTGGATTAAAATATAAGATAGCTTTGTCCCGTCTCTACGCAAACGAAGTCGCGGGCGGAAGCTATTATTAAATAAGGGATAAAACTGGCCGAGATGGAGTCGGACTTTCGCAGCGGTAAAACGCACCGCGTGCCGTTGAACGTGTTAAAAGTCTTAAAACTAAGGCAATTTCAGATCTTTGTTACAACGGATATTAACAATAATATATTCATGATTATGAGTCGCAAATTAAATAAAAAATAAACATTATTAATGCTTGATGTTTATAATGATAGCACCATCTAGCGAGCATGACTTTGATACAATTTCACTTTGATAGAGGTCGTTGATGTTAGTTGTAGATTGGCGCCATCTACCGAGCTTAAGTTTAGTCCAATTTCAGCTCGATAGATGCCGCTTATATTATGTTTTTGATTTTACTTAGACTAATAAAAATAACATACCAAACCGTATTAAATGAGTTTTATTTGATTCTAAAATTATGAAAGGAAAACTAATGTAAAACTGTAATTGTTTCTAAGTATAATGCCATACAATATTTCCGTAACTTCGCAAACAGAACATTGTATCAGTTCATATTTTAATTAAGTTTGGCCCATGTTGGGATCATGTTGGAGAAACTCGGCATAAATTTAAAACGCTAAGACTGCATGAATGCATTCAAATCCACCACCGTCGATATTGTTATTAATAAGGCTTTGTTTTTTTCCGGGGACTGAGTTTTTCTCGGCTGTAATACTACTACTAAAAAACTCCTAACTGATCGTTTACCAAAAAAAAACGAAATAAACTGATAGAAAGAAAACAAAAAAACCTCATAGCTGGTGTTCCAACTCACAGCCATCAACAAACCAACCATTGGGTAACCATTGGTCGTCATCGAAGAGTAAGCCTACCTTTTGCGAGAAAATACGGAAAAAACTAATTTTCTCGAAAGTAAGACGAAGCTAGATCTGTCTCTCGGCCCCTTAGACCCCTATACTGCAAATTTTATCAGAACATGATTACAAATATATATAAACAATTTTACATCCCGTGTTTTTTCACGTTTAATGTATATTTTGCTGAAAGTTTGAATAGGGTTCTTTTTAATTTCTAGTCAAGTATATGCTTGCCAATTTCATAGATTCAAGGGGTTCCCATATAAACTTCAAACCCATTGTTTAACCCTTTTGCACCCTTATCTTTATAATTTTATAGCCTATTGCGTGGCCGAAGATCCTTTGAAGGTTTTAGTGAAAGTTGCATATTAATCCATTCGATAGTTTTCCCATGATACCCAGACCAAAACAGACAAATATCCTTTTCGTTGGGCTGTCGCATTAATAAACATATAGATGGCGCCGCTGTTGCGTAAAGTAAAGACGACTTTATCCAAATATTCTCAAATTTGGCCTGTGAGTCACCGTAACTCAATCAAAATTTTTTATACGTTTAATATGGTTTGTTGGAGTTCAGACGCCGACAAAAATCTGGAGAATGTCCTTCTAAATGCGTGGAAATTGGTGAAGTTCTGCATAGGGATTGCAATCCGGATTATTCGAAGTTCGAAAATCGTTACTTGTTATGTTAACAAAATTTTGGTCAATAAACTGTTCCAACTGTGTGCGAGACACGCGAGCAACAATAAGGTACTGCTTTATAAATAAGAAATACAAACCACATTTGTTCGATATCTTTTAAAGTGCTAATTCAAATTCATAATTCAAATTATTTATTTCGGACATATATACAAAGTAACCATAAAGTATTTAAAATTATTGTTTGTCATGGGTCTAAGGCGAATAATTAAAAGTAATTACTCATCATCATCATATCAGCTGAAAGAAGTCTACTGCTGGACTTAGGCCTCCCCCAAAGAGTGCCACGTCGACCGGTCGTGCGCCACCCGCGCAAAAGTAATTTATAAAATACAGTAATTTTAAATACGTGTACAAAGCGCGAGAGTTAAGTGTTATATCTGTAACTGTTATATTATGAACGTAGTCAGTTTATAATCTTACTCGCTATATTATAAACTGTGAAAAAATTGTGAACTGTCAAAATAGTTCACCATTAAACGCATTTATTTTTCGTTACTTTATAATCTATGAATGTCAAATTGTGAATTGGATATAAAATTCACATGCCACAGAACGCACCCTGCGCGCTAATTGGTTGAACTAATTATTCCACTTACGTCAGCCCCCATCAGTCAGGGCCCTGTTTAATAAACATTACAATCCTACAAATTTGTATAAAAGTGACATATTTGTAAAGATTTTCTTAGTAAAACTATTAAACACTATCACTATCTTACAAGATTGTTTGTTATCCATGCACATCATACGGCATAAAGTTTTATACCAAAAAGGTGCATTATGAAATCGGCCTTACATACTTTTCTTGTTACTTTCGCGTTACTTCTACGATACCGTAACATAGAAGTGTCTATGTTACTCTATGTTACTAAGTGGCAAAATCTACGGCCTTACCCCGCGGCTGACGAGACCGAAGGCTGATTGTTAATATTGTTATGCTCCGATAACGACATCTTCAATTCAAAAATATTCTGTAGTTTTATTTTAAAAGGTATAGTAAAAAAAACTTTAAAAAACCTTACGAAATGGCTACTAACCCACTTGTACGGAGAGAATAGTCGTCCAAGTCTAAAACTGTCAATGGCGACTCCACTAGTTTTTGTTCTGATGTGCTCGGTCCGCTTACATTTACAACATTATTTTGTTCAGTCAACAACACAGAGATAATCTAAACGTATTAGTTTCTAAGTTTGGCATACAAAAAGTCCGAGTATTTTACTTGAAGATATTTTTTTTAATAACTTTAGCGAGATGTCAACGCAAGCGCAATTTTGGCACACATCCGTCGTCGGCAAGGAATCACAGGCGACTGGAGGCGGAGCCTCGATGAGATAGCATCAATTACTTCCACGCGCAAAAAAAAGAGACGAAAGCCAGTGGCGCCGCTAATGAACACAATGGCATATGCGGCATCAGTTCCGAAAGTGTAAAATAAATAATAAAAAAAAAACTACGACAGTAAATAAAATGACATTTCCCAGTTTGCTAGATAGTAGCATTACTGTCATTACTGAAAAGTTCCGGAATAATTAGCAAAATAAAATAAAAATGGACACTTTTTTGGAATGAAAATCTATCGAGAAAAGTTTTACTAATCGTGTTTTCCTATCCCAGTTTGTTAGAATATATGATGAATAATAACATACTAAAATTTCATTCACGTGAATTACTTACTTTGCTTACAATATCGAAAGGAAAACTGACAAAAATTCGAATGCCTCGTCTTAATCTTTTGTTACATTCTTCCATATATATATTAATTTGATCCGGGTTCCTTTCACCCCACACTATTTTATTAGCTAATTTATTATTACTATGACACGTACGCTTAGGTTTAACTATATTAAAATCAAATTCTATTACTAAAGGGAAGTGGTCTGACCACATTACATCATGTTTTATGTAAACATCGAAAATTGAAGGCGCGGCTGATTTAGTAACCACACAGTGGTCTAACCATCTTTTCGAATCATGCGCTTCGCTTATAAACGTATAAGCCCCGGACTGTTCGCCCAATTTATCGATATCCGCGCACGTCCATTCTTGATCGGCACAAAAATTTAGTAGTTCGTTATAAAACCGTTCGCCCGGATGCGCGTTAAAGTCGCCGAGTATGTAAACCGATTCAACGGTGCTATTGTCCACGATAGCACTTACCGTAGCGAGGCAGTCTGTAAATTCCGTCAAGTTCTCAGCCTTATCCGTCGGCATATACACGTTTAACACCAAGAATGACCTTTGACCTATAGTTATCTTAACACCACACACTCGCGGATTAACACACTCCACCACGGTTACATTTTGAAACACGGCTTTATTCCAAAGTAACGCGACGCCCCCAAATGGTCGACCCAGGATCATGCCAGCTGCTGCATCCATTGCCGACGTCGCCGTATATCCGAAGGAATCGTCAATGTTACTCAGGAACTGGATATCCCATGGCGCTAGCCAGGTTTCTTGTAGACCAATGATGTCACACGACCGACACAATCGCCGTACACTGTCAATTGAGCGTTTTACACTCTCACAATTGAAACTAATTATTTTATAGATACTTTTATCCATTTACTTGTCTGTTATTAATGCCGCTAGGGCTCCTAGGCCCTTTCGTGTCTCCGTATTTAAAGTGTACAAGTTTCCGAAATATTACGCCATGGGGCCATAATGATTCGTTTAAAAATAAATCTAGTTTATTTTTTGCCACTAAGAACTTATAAGCGCAGTGTCCTTTTTCCTTATATATCGAAAGTTTTTGGAGCTTAATATTCTCTCCGGTCTTATCGTACACATACTCCTCTATATTTTTCTCAGTCGTTTCCTTATGTACTCTGGTTATAAACATAAGAACCTTCGAGTCAGCCGCTCGAAACTTTCCATCACTAACATTTGCACAACCTTTTCTGCCTAGAAAACGACCGCTGGGTTTAGTTTTGGACCCCCCTGCTATGTTCCATACGCCCTCCTTTTTAGCAATATCTGCAAAAGATTTACGCTCGGATAACATTTGTTTATCTCCGCTCGCTCCGCTATCGGCGTGGCTAGGTACTTGCGCGCTCATCACTTGATCGTCCCGCTCAGCGATAAGCAAACCGGTCAGGCAGGACGGGCTCTCGTCCACCGCTGGCGCTGACGTCACAGTCACAGCTGACGCATCTACCGCTTGCTTCTTATTTTTGCACTTATAATGCGGTGGACTCTGCGCTTTGTTGCGATTCTTTTGATCTAATGATTGTGGTTTATTTAAAATCGGTGTAGAAGGGTTTTTTGACGTGAGGGCATTAGATGTCATTGTGTTACCGCCATTGTTAGGTTTAAATGAAGTACTTTGTAACGACTCTTGGGGCAGATCATTTGTCGTATTTAAGTGCTGGCTTGGCGATACCCTGGGCTTCGGCGATATGTTGACATCCTCGTACGGGTCCGCATTGCAAAAGGATAGCCCCGACGGCCCACTATCGTTTATCCAAGCTCCACGTCTTGTATTTACGTTGCCGAAGGGGGACATTGGCAATGACGCATACATTAAGTTTAGCATATCAGATCGTAGGTCTTGGAGCTGTTGCTTCGTCGCATAATTCATTTTTACTAAGTCTATGTCAAGTTGAAGTTTGGAAAGATCTTTTAACAGTTTTGTGCAATCCAAGTGATCAATCGATAATGGCGGTAGTCTTTCTAGATTTCGTGCAACAAACACTGGCACTTTTTCTGAGTCAGTCGATTTCAATAACGCCACAATATCCTCCAGGTCCCGTGCCTCCTTCCCTCTCATTTTCCTTAAGATCTTACGTTGATCAGTTGTTCGTACTCGAACAATAACGTTTTCGACTTTTTAATTTCATCACTCGTAAATGCACTTGAACACAGGCGCACTAGAGTCTCGTCGTCCACTAGAGACATTTTATTTTGGACATACGATAGTAATTCATCAATAACGATATTACACACATTGCACTTTACAACGTTCGACATTTTTGTTTTCGTTAAACCGTATCATGGGGCATACTGATTTTGTTATAACGACAAATTTCAACACTAACGAAATATAACGTTATGTTATGATATCGCTTTTTTTATAACGTTTTAAAGGCTTGGTAGTTTCATAACGAGCATGGTGCGCACCACGGATCTGGTTTTTAACCCCCAACGCAAATACAGGGGTGTTATAAGTTTAACGTGTCTGTGTATCTGTCTGTGGTATCGTAGCTCCCAAACGGATGGACCGATTTGAATGCGGTTTTTTTTGTGTTATAGATAATTTTATCCCGAGTGTTTTTAGCCATGTTTCATGAAAATCTGTTCAGCCGTTTATGAGATATTGGACTTTGAAATGAAAATGTCGGGGGTTTCTCAACTTTTCTAAGCTGTAGTGATAAATACAAACATAGACTGGTAAAACCACATCCCTTCCTTACGGTTCTGCCGTAGTCGGACAAAAAGAGCGCTTCTCATCGAGTCCCAATGGAAAAAAGTAAGTACCTACCTTTCCAAGAGAATCTGCATTTCATTTTCATTAGCGACAGTCACAACTCCAGCCGCGACCCACGGTCTGGTGTCTACGCTCACTATAGAGAAGTCACCTTCCTGAGGGCCCTTGTTCTTGTGCCGGGTGGCTGCTTTAGCTAAAATAGAAAATATAAATATACACACGATACCTGTTATGCTCTTGATCGGTTCACACCCCATTTTTGGTACACTCTGTATTATAATAAAACTAGCTCCCTCAGTGTCGTAAAAGTCGACTAAGGGAGCAGGGTTGAACCTATCACTGCAATATCACATTTAGTCGATCTTTTAAACCTACATTTATGCTAAAAGTGTCGCTGGAACGTAAGTTTCATGTGCTCTGCCTACCCCTTTTGGGAATAAAGGCGTGTATTATGTATATATGCATATTTAAATCCAGGCTATAAACTATCTTCGTGCAAAATGTCATCCAAATCGGTTAAGCCGTTTAAGCGTGATTGAGTAACAAACACCCAAAACTTCGCATTTATAATATTAGTAGGATCAAAAATAGGTAGTTTGTTATTTTTTATGTAGAGTGTAGCCTCATCCGATTCCAAAATTCTTTACTAGAAAAAAAAGTACTACAATTCACAACACTATTTACTAGAATTTCGGAATGGAGTTCCGAAATGGAAACAGGCTATTTCATCCCGCGGTTTCGCTTGCGTCCTTTGCAACGCGCGGGCAGAGACTCGCGAGCAGGCAATAATAGCGAAAAATCTAGACCAAATGAAATATTCTGACCTGCGTCCATACTCTGCCTTTCGAAAGTATGCGTGTATCTATCGTCCAGTTTTTCCACCGATTTCAGTCTTAAGTTCGCGGCGCATGTTCCTCGTTTCGATCTGAAACAAACCGGAATAATTTATTTTGAACTCTATTGCTTTAACAATAGCCTTTAAAATCCTATAAAGGATGGTAAATTAGTACAAACGCAATCAATTTACTCATATCTTATTACTGCTTAGAACGTTATTCAATTTCAATCCTTATCAACATGGGCACAACGTCGGTAATCGTATTTTTTCACGGAGTCTCAACACGTACGAATCGTACGATGGAATTAAATACTTTAGTGATGATAGCGAAGGTTCTGGATGCTGACATTTGATTATAAACCTTATAGACAACAGCGCAAAGTATATATCAGTTTACCGTATCACAGGGTTGCCGGTCTATTGAGAAAATTGTTGACGTGCGCCGCCGATAGATGGCCTAAGGCGTCTAGCTTTACTAACGATGGGGGATGCCTCTCGACGTCGACATCTGATTACCAACCTTGAACAACTGATACAACGCACAGAATGGTATATCACTGATCTGGGCGGCCAAAAGTCAATTTTTAAAAACTGATTGTGGGTAGAATAATGAGGTAGGTTCAGAAAGTCTACTTATTGACGCACTATAATCTACAATACAATACAATACAAATAACTTTATTTACCAAGGCTGCATTACAAACATGAGTTTTACAAATTAGTGTGGCAAATTATGATTGGTCTTAGAGTATCAGTGGTCCTCACACTAGGTCGAGCCTGTGTCGTGAGAACCGAAAAGTCGTTGCAAAAGAAGTTAAACATCAACAGATTCTTACAATAGTATAAGTAGTAGTACACTGTGCAGCAAAGAGATTATTATTATTATTCTATTGCATTTTATGGTTACAAGTTAATAAGTAAATAAGGGATCTAAAGAAATAAAGTAAAATTATACTTAGGTTAACAGAGTGTATGTTAGTATGTGTGTGTGTGTGTGTGAGGCGGGTGTGTGTGTGCGTGCGTGTGTGTGTGTCCAGCTAATGCACAGTTCTTAGAATGTCTTCTGTTTCCCTGTATGATAGAGTGAGCAACCAATTTTTTAATTTAGTGTGAAGCTGTTTTACTGTCAGTTCTTGGCTATTGAACCTTTTCATTATTTTGTTATACACATATGGGTGTAGGAATTGGGGCAATCGCTGGGCAAAGGCTGTTTTTACAGACATTTTTGGAGCACTGAATATTCTTTTATTTTTGCGTAGCTCATAATCAGGGGAATTTAACGGAAAGGGAATCTGTCAATGTATTCGATCTTATCGCTAAACTATACTCGGTCTTTCGTCGGGGATGCGGTCAGCGGTGGACGCCTTGCTTCTCAAGCGGAGCTTCTGACGCTGATTGCATTATTGACGACTGCCCAAACTACCGAACAACGTCGCTTTATAAGCAAACTTGACACTGGCGAAATCATCTTAACTTAGATGGAAGCCATTTTTTTTTTAAATTGAATTGAATTGAACTATACTCGTATAGCTGGTTACATTATTAAGTATTTGAAGTGCACTTATTTTCTCAAACGACACATCAAATCGGGATGACTTTTAATAGTGAATTTGTATGTTTTTGCGGTAGAATATATAATAAGTTACCTTAAATGTTATGATGGCAGGTAAGAATGTACACCCTTTTAACGTTCTCGTTTTGCTTGTATTTTGACTAATCGGAAACATTTAGTTGTAGTTCCCGAGGTGTCCCGGCAGAAATAGGACATGTAGCACATACCTCATTTATTCTAGTTTAAGATTTAGCTTTGATTTTCCACGGAAACACTCCGGAAAATGGAAAATTAGGCATCCAAACGTTATATGGTCAAAATGTATGATTTTATAAATTTGTAATTTTTTGGTAATTTTAATTTTTTATTGTTTCTAGGGCCATCTAATGTTAAATTAAAAACTCGATCTAAGTTATTCGAGTTGACGCAGCAAACGAAATTGACAAATTTAAAAAGCAAACTGGACTTTCTCGAAAATGAGTTTGCTGAAAGTTTTCGAGGGTTTCATGCAATGAGGGTAGTGCGAGATAGCAACTGAACGGCCGCGTTATTAAGCGCTCTGCGTCGTTAAATCCCGAATAAATACTCAAAGTTATATTGTGCGTGCATAACTACGTAAATACGTAAATCGCATTCTCCAGAAACATCGATAACATTATGTCATGAATTTCCATTGTCACTATCTTGTGCGGAACCCGCGTCAATTTATGTGATACGTCCTTTGCCTGTTATAAAATTAGCACCAGATATTCAATATGTCCGTGATGAGACCATAATAGAATTAGCAAGACCATTAGGAACTGTTGTACTCCTTTACGGGCTTCATGAAGATTATTTTGGATAATAATGGCAATTCATTAAACCTTTATAAACACATTACGATTATAGCAGCATTCGATAATGCTCAATAAGAACCACTACATTTACTCTTAGAATAAGCACTTATAGAATTAATTTACTTATAAAGGATCCACAAAGTAGACTTATAAACCCTTATAAGTGTAAGTAACAAGTGCAAATGGTTTCCAGTACGTTTGGTTTTATTTGTTGCTCTTATAAGCATACTTTACTTATAACGGTTTTATATTGCTATTTGTAGGCAATAAATAAGTATTGCTTACCAGAGCGAATAGTCTCAAGCGCGTTTCCGCCTTTTCAATACCTTAATAGGACACCTTAGCTTATATTGTGCCGTTAATTTAAGCCTATAAGCGATTATAAGTTAAGCTATAAGAACAGATGTACTAGAAGCGCAAACAAACTTCACGTATGCTATTATAAGCATGGTAGCACCTACTAGAACCATTGAGAGAGAGTTATTAGTGCTGTAGGTCTATAAAATACGCACTCTGGGATAATTTTGTTGCTTGGGCAAAAATATACATTAGTTTACCGTGTTTCTGCGCTATCGATCGTCTGCGCAGCCTCTTCTGGGGCCGTAGACAAGGTTACAATCGACAAGCGCTAACGCTAACGAATAAAATGTATGGGAATGACAGATGCCGACGAAAAACTTTTCGTTAACATCTGTCATTCCCATACATTTTATTAGTTAGCGTTAGCGCTTGTCGATTGTAACCTTGTCTAGGCCCCCTGTTCTAAAGACGCGCCGTCCATTGGGGGAAGTAGTTGATATGCGCCGCCGATAGATGGCCTACGGCGTCGACATTCGATTACAAGCCTTGCAGACAACTACACAGAGTATACACCAGTTTACCGTGTCTCCGCACTGTCGGTCCACAGGGCGCGCAGCGGCGCGGCGGTCGTCTGCGCAGTCTCCTCTATTTTAAGCCGAGCCGTCCACTGGAGGAAGTAGTTGATGTGCGCCGCCGATAGATGGCCTACGGCGTCGACATTCGATTACAAGCCTTGCAGACAACTACACAGAGTATACACCAGTTTACCGTGTCTCCGCACTGTCGGTCCACAGGGCGCGCAGCGGCGCGGCGGTCGTCTGCGCAGTCTCCTCTATTTTAAGCCGAGCCGTCCACTGGAGGAAGTAGTTGATGTGCGCCGCCGATAGATGGCCTACGGCGTCGACATTCGATTACAAGCCTTGCAGACAACTACACAGAGTATACACCAGTTTACCGTGTCTCCGCACTGTCGGTCCACAGGGCGCGCAGCGGCGCGGCGGTCGTCTGCGCAGTCTCCTCTATTTTAAGCCGAGCCGTCCACTGGAGGAAGTAGTTGATGTGCGCCGCCGATAGATGGCCTACGGCGTCGACATTCGATTACAAGCCTTGCAGACAACTACACAGAGTATACACCAGTTTACCGTGTCTCCGCACTGTCGGTCCACAGGGCGCGCAGCGGCGCGGCGGTCGTCTGCGCAGTCTCCTCTATTTTAAGCCGAGCCGTCCACTGGAGGAAGTAGTTGATATGCGCCGCCGATAGATGGCCTACGGCGTCGACATTCGATTACAAGCCTTGCAGACAACTACACAGAGTATACACCAGTTTACCGTGTCTCCGCACTGTCGGTCCACAGGGCGCGCAGCGGCGCGGCGGTCGTCTGCGCAGTCTCCTCTATTTTAAGCCGAGCCGTCCACTGGAGGAAGTAGTTGATATGCGCCGCCGATAGATGGCCTAAGGCGTCTGGCTTTAGTTTCGATAGAGGATGGTTTTCTGATACGCTGGGACCGTTGGTGTGCCTGACGGATAAAACCGGGTCAGGATATGGTGGAGATAACATAACTGTTCACATCGAATTTATATTTAACACATTCACTGCCAAGAATCGGTACGCGGTACGCTCGTAGCCGCTCCCGTGGTTTTCCTCGTTGTAGCGGAAAGCGACTACGGCGTAGGGGCGCTAAGCGAGTTCCTGGCAGCGAAAGTGTTAACCTGAATTTTTAACCAACTATAATAGGAAATGGAGTTTTGTTTTGTTTTAATATCGAACGAAAAAAAAACAAATATAACATGCAGCAAATTCTGTTACAATTTAAAATGTTATTATTTCCAATGTAGAGGAGGATGCATCCTACTAATATTATAAATGCGAATGTTTAGATGTTTGGATATTTGTTACTCAATCACGCTTAACAGTCTCAACCGATTTAGATGATATTTTGCACGAAGATAGTTTATAGTCTGGATTAAATTATAGGATACTTTTTATCCCGAGTCAACGCAGACGAAACCGCGGACGGAAACTAGTTGAAAATGTACTTAAAATTAGGATAATTGTACTAAGGTTGAATGTGTCTATGTTTGTATGGGGTCAGACAGCAGGTATAGTAGTAGTAAGTAGGAATAGCTTACAAAGGCAACCACCAGAGATGTAGAGAGCAGACGGTGAGGTAGGGACACTTGACGCACGCGTTGTGGTGGTCCACGGGGTCAGGCAGACCCTGCTGCAGCAGCTGACAAGCCTCTTCTATAATACTCACCAGAGATGTAGAGAGCAGACGGTGAGGTAGGGACACTTGGCGCACGCGTTGTGGTGGTTCACGGGGTCAGGCAGACCCTGCTGCAGCAGCTGACAAGCCTCTTCTATAATACTCACCAGAGATGTAGAGAGCAGACGGTGAGGTAGGGACACTTGGCGCACGCGTTGTGGTGGTTCACGGGGTCAGGCAGACCCTGCTGCAGCAGCTGACAAGCCTCTTCTATGTCACCCACTTGTTCTACAAGACGATAAGCGAAAATATCTCAATCAATTCAAGTTCGGTCGCAATCACAAGGGATTGAACATTTGTACCCTGTCGCGGGATTTGGAAGAGGCCTATGTTCAGGAATGGACTACAAACGTAGATGCTCCCATACAAACATATGTTCCTCACCAAAAACTGGTTCGAATGGCATCGTAAAAAATCTTAGTCCCACCCCTATTAGTATAGTCATGGCTATAAAATGCATTTTGCACCTTGTCTTTCCAAAAAATATTCTAAGTCGTAAACATGTTATTACCGTATAATGAGTTTAGACGTTGTAATCCTCGCCAAAGTGATCAGCCTGTGCTAATAAACCAAACCACCAAGAAAAGAGCGTACTCCCATCTTAAAGGCCGGCAACGCACTCACAACACCTCTGGTGTTGCAGATGTCCATGGGCGGCGGTAATCGCTTACCATCAGGTGCTCCGTCTGCTCGTTTGCCTCCTATATCATAAAAAAAAAAAAAAATGTTTGCGGTCGACTGTACCTGGGTCGGTCGCGGCCGGTCCGTCGGCCAGGAACTGCACTAGCTGGTTCCGCAGCATGATCAGGTCCCGTCGCTCGGGGTATCCGCAGCTCACCTCTCTCAGGTCCACCCGCTCTCTGCGAGTGTAAAATACAATTAAAATCAGTTGTGAGGAATATAAATGTTTTGTTTTTATATAACCGCGTCGATGCGGTGCTCCCGACAGTAGGTAGAGCATGGGGCGCCGGAGGCGTCCCTAGATAGGTGAGCACACAACTGGCAACGCATGCGGTCAGGACAGTACGGCGCGGACAGTGAGTACAGACAGCACGAGCTGCCCTCGGTGCTCTGGGGACAGTAGGGGGCTCACTTGAGGTACAGCAGCAGGCCGCGCTGCGGGTCCCGCGCGGGGTCTCGCGCGCGCTGCAGGCTCAGCATCATGCCGTACAGCACGAGCTGCCCTCGGTGCTCCGGGGACAGTAGGGGGCTCACTTGAGGTACAGCAGCAGGCCGCGCTGCGGGTCCCGCGCGGGGTCTCGCGCGCGCTGCAGGCTCAGCATCATGCCGTACAGCACGAGCTGCCCTCGGTGCTCCGGGGACAGTAGGGGGCTCACTTGAGGTACAGCAGCAGGCCGCGCTGCGGGTCCCGCGCGGGGTCTCGCGCGCGCTGCAGGCTCAGCATCATGCCGTACAGCACGAGCTGCCCTCGGTGCTCCGGGGACAGTAGGGGGCTCACTTGAGGTACAGCAGCAGGCCGCGCTGCGGGTCCCGCGCGGGGTCTCGCGCGCGCTGCAGGCTCAGCATCATGCCGTACAGCACGAGCTGCCCTCGGTGCTCCGGGGACAGTAGGGGGCTCACTTGAGGTACAGCAGCAGGCCGCGCTGCGGGTCCCGCGCGGGGTCTCGCGCGCGCTGCAGGCTCAGCATCATGCCGTACAGCACGAGCTGCCCTCGGTGCTCCGGGGACAGTAGGGGGCTCACTTGAGGTACAGCAGCAGGCCGCGCTGCGGGTCCCGCGCGGGGTCTCGCGCGCGCTGCAGGCTCAGCATCATGCCGTACAGCACGAGCTGCCCTCGGTGCTCCGGGGACAGTAGGGGGCTCACTTGAGGTACAGCAGCAGGCCGCGCTGCGGGTCCCGCGCGGGGTCTCGCGCGCGCTGCAGGCTCAGCATCATGCCGTACAGCACGAGCTGCCCTCGGTGCTCTGGGGACAGTAGGGGGCTCACTTGAGGTACAGCAGCAGGCCGCGCTGCGGGTCCCGCGCGGGGTCTCGCGCGCGCTGCAGGCTCAGCATCATGCCGTACAGCACGAGCTGCCCTCGGTGCTCCGCTGACACGGAAGCCCGACCGCTCTTCAGCTCTAGGGGCATTATGGCAGTTTCACGACCTGTGAGAATATACAAAAAATGCGTAACATTTTCATGCCAGGTACAAGGTAGGTGGCGCTTTCCTCTAGAAACGGTTTTTCGCATGTTATAGGCTACAAGCGTAGCGCTACGAAACCGTTGGCAATACATAAACGAGACATAAACCATAGTCTTGCCACTTATTAGACTGCAACTTAAATCAAGTTGCATTGAAAACAAGGTTGAATTTCAATTGAATTTTTTGCATATATATACTTAGGGCAAGTATCGGGGTACGAACGAAATGTGGCATATTTGTATTATTATCCTCATATGTCTTTAGATTAATGACTTGGTGGATAAGCCGCGCTATCACGTCAAAGTTTGACAAGCAAACTTGATTGCCCTAGCGATTTGAAAGAGCACGTTGCTGTGCGACAAAGAAAGAAGGCATGCTTCGGATTAAAATCGGGTTTTAAACAGTGAGTCTTCTCTACGTATCTATTCTGTAACCGTAGATCTGTAGCTTGAAATAAAAGCGGAATGCTCATTTCAACTCTTCTTATTAAGACTTCCACTTCGATTACAAATCAAGTTTTTGTGAAATGGTCCTGTGATAGAAGTTTTCCTTACCTTTACGTTCATGAATAGTGACTTGCAGCGTGGCATCGATCTTTCCCTTCAGCCCGAGCTGAGGACAGCACACATTTTCTTCTATATCCAACACTTTGTTGATGTTCCCGCACCATTTGTCTTTCTGGCCCTGCAACAAAGATACCAAAGAGACCTTACGTTACGGGGACATTTAGAGTGCATGCCGGCAATCATCCGTTAGAATCCATATATTCCTAGAAGTAAGCGAAATAATTTCAGTATCGCTTTGACAGCCGCCAGATAAGCCACACACGATATAGCGGATATACTGTGCACACACAGCAGCGAACAATTGAGTGTGAGCTGCGAGTTGGCGCTGAGCTGGAGCGAGGCCCAAGACGCTACCGAGGACAGAAAGGCGTGGCGCGAGTTTACGAAGGCCTTTTTTTTTCTGGCGTGCGTTAGGGCAACAACACATGATTGTAATCATATCAGCTTTTGACTCTCTCGCCTAATGCCGATGAGAGGGTAAACGACCTCTAACATCTTACACATGCCCCATCTGACCTCGCCTCAGAGCTCTTCCACGCGTATTATCCCTGATGATATCCGGTCAGGGATGAACATGGACCTAGAATACTCAGGACAGGCTGTACGAGATGCGAGGGACAGAAAGGCTCCTATGACTAGCTCCTAAAATGGCTAATGACTTGCCATAAACAACCTACATCATTTGGACGGGTAATGGTTTATGTGCCACAACTTCATACTAAATCAGTTGTGGCAAATAAAAAAAAGTGGAACTATGACAAGTGTTGCCGACGCGTGGAATAGCGGGGGCGCGGCGGGCGCGGGGAACGGGGAGATGTCGCCACAACTCGAACCGTACGTACGTCTTATAGCCTTCCGCTCTCATTTTTGCATTTAGTTTTGTACCTATTCTAAAATTCAAGTACTGTTTTTGTGTTATTTTTTGGTATTATTAAACGTACCACGTGATCAGGTTAACTTTTATTTGGGCGAAAGCTCAGATAAGCCACAACAAGGACAATTAATGATATTTCCCTTTCTGTCACACTTATCGAGATTTGTATGCTACCAGCCCGCTTCGTACGTGGTATTATTATTACCATAGCTTCGTCCAGAGTATTATAGGTTCATGTATTGTCGCTGCTAGATTTTAGCAATGCGTTTAGTACCGTTGATTTTGACATTCTACCTGGGATGTAATGTACTACCTTAACATATGTAATGGAATTCGCTCCCTTCATCTGTATTTCCTGAGAACTACGATCTAGGTGCCTTCAAAACAAGAGTGAATAGGCTATAACTGAAGCAGTGAGTTTCATCTTACGCTCTGTCGTCGCGGTGAGACTAGGGTCAATCACCGGACAGCCTATTATAAAAAAAAACATATCTCCTGCAGTAATTGAATGGTTTCGTAATAGATTACGGCCGACGACAGCATATAAAGGTGGACGTTTCCTTATATTCTGCTTGGTGTGACACGCTCGCTGGTGTCCCGCAGGGTAGCGTGTTGTCTCCCTTGCTTTATAATATATGCTCAGCAAATATCCAATAGAAATAACTGAGCAATAATAATACAGTCATCATTCGCTTGTCCTTATCCCATTTACTTGGGGTCGGCGCAGCATGTTTTTTCTTCCATACCTCTCTATCGCCCGTCAACTCGTCACACACATCTTTCCTGTTGATATCGTCTCTCACGCAGTCCATCCACCTTTTCCTTGGTCTACCTCTTCTCTTACAACCCTCCACATTCATACTTAATGCCCTTGCAGTAACATGCCTATCATCCCTCCACATAACATGTCCATACCACCATAGACGATTTGCTCGCAGCTTTTCAGTTATCGGTGCTACTTTCAGGCTTCCTCTTATATACTAGCAATATACAGTATTTACAAAAATCCTTACCATATTAGGAGGTGGTTTATCTGACACATACGTCTGCATGAACTCAGCAAGCGGAGTGATGTACTGCTGCATGTTAGAGCTCGCCTCCTCTTCAGAGAGCCCCGCGTCATACAGGCTCTGGATCGACTCCTTTATGATCTTCTCCGCTTCCTTGCGCAGTTGGTCCACAGACCTTATGTTCTGAGTGAGGGCTTTTTGGACCAGCTCGTGGACTAATATGCCGATTGTCATCTACAATAAATCAGTTGATGTGATCAAAACATAGTTGGTGAAGTACATTAGTCACTTAGTCTGGTAAAACAAAATGCCTCCAATTGCAGGTATTTTATGTTTCCTTTATTAACGCCCGTGGTGAGCATCAAATTATACATCTCCCTCGACGAAAACTGCAAATTTGGCGTGACGAAGTGCCAAAATTGGGTGTGACGTAAAATAAATTAACGTTACGGCATTAACGAGAAGTGATTTGGACAAGACGCTATGTCTAAGGCTATGAAATTGCCGCAATTATGACAAGGGTTAATGACATGGCAAAATATAAATATTTTACAGTAGTACCGCAAATATAAGTTACAACGATGTCAAAAGGCAGCGCGTTTGCGCGGGTAAAATCTTCAACGTCCATTGGTTAAAATTTTGCGCACGACGCCGGCAGCTCTGGCGCCCGCTATTTTGTCTGGCGCCATGAGCGGGAAAGCACGAGTTCACCTGTCATTGCATATTCTACCTTACATATAGTGCAACAAGGTTATTGAGATGGTCATACGTTCGATTTCATTCGGTACTTGTCAGCACTCGTCGGCGTGGACGAAGATTGCCGATGTAACTTATATTTGTGGTACTACTGTAACACCATTTCATAAATTATTTATTTTGCAAGTCACACTCTATGCCTCAAAAACCGCATCTACCCTAAGGCTAATGTCACCAGTCTCACAGCAGTGTTGGCAGAGTCGATGCCTCGCCAGCGCTCCTGCAGTACTGCCTTCCGCTGGCAGAACACACCGGCCACTACACTGGTGGACGACACCAGCCTGTCCGGCCGCAGCACTATGAGCCCCGAGGAGTTGCTGACGCTGAAGTGGCCGGAGGAGTCGCGAGGAGCGAGGATGCTGATGATGTCACCGGGAACTAGAGGTGTATGCAGCCTGTGAATTATCAATATTACTAAAAAGGAATTAAAGTTGTAGTTGATGATTTTTAACTTGATGAACGCCCATAATGACGGAAGGCTGAAGGCCACAGATATAGATATACACTAGATAACTTGAACACCTCAATCTGTATGAAAACCGACCATGTCACTTTTTTCTACCTACTGTGACGTCACAAGGGCAAATTAGTGATGTGAATTCCCCGTTGTTATACCGCAACAGACGCGCGCGGAATGTCAGTCGGACGGCCCATTTGGAGACAGAGTTCGGACACGCGAAGTAGATGCATTTGCGTGATCTATGTATATCTATATCTGTGCTGAAAGCTGATGGCCACACACACGGTCCCAAAAATGTCAATGTAAATCTTCACCTTGTAGCAATAAGATGGGCTTGTGATAAAACATCTTGCATATTAAGCTTTTTAGTAAACATAAAAAATTTAAAACGCAAGAAAAATTGCCAAAATTCATATTGGTTTATCCATTTGGGAGTTATGATGCCACAGACACACTCACCTGTAAGAGAGACTCAGATGTGTTAAAACTATAACACTTTGTTTGCATCTGGGGTTGAAAATAATTACTGTGTTATCGTATCAGATTCTTTGATAAGTTATCAAATAAGTAGAATTTTTCAGTGGTCAATACAAAAGAATCTGATACTGAATCTGATAACCAATTAAATCACATAAATATAATCTATGACCATACATTGCTTTGCTAGTCATATAATATTGAAAAAAATCTCACCAAATTCCTTCAAAAAACAGAAAATTCTCTCACCAAATTTCTTCTAAAAACAGAAAAATCTCTCACCAAATTCCTTCAACAAAACAGAAAAATCTCTCACCAAATTCCTTCAACAAAACATGTTGCTCTATTGTTAGTAGTATTCGCAAGTTTTAGTTCCAGCTTGTTGGGTAAGTTTTGTTTGTTGACTGCTTCTATTTCACATCTTTGAATTGTACTTAAGTCTAAGTCTTCTATAGTTTCCTGTAATAGAGATTATGAAATTTAAAGTACAGCAAACACTCTTTAATAATTTAGCTATTGTGAACATTTGTATGTGGTAAGAAATGTCTTGGGGGTCAGGACTTCTACAACACTATGGTCTCCACAACTCCAGCAACTACCTATATACTGCCGTGATTCTTAAAAACGCAGTCATCAATAAGTAAATTGTAGATTTTAAAGTAATAAAAAAAAGTATGGCAGTATAATATACATATATGCACTCATGTTTATGTTATGAAACAAAATATTTTTATTTCTGTTCAAAATATTTTGTATTTATCCATACAAACCTCATCAATATCTCCTGCCCAGTCATCACCAAACATGCCGTCAACTTCAGGGTCACTGAATTCGAGGACTTTAGCACATTTCTCAGGTGAATGCTTCTTCAGGGGAGATCTGACCATCTTTGGTGAATTGTGGTTTTTGGGAGTACCTTAAACACAACATAATTCATAAAATCATCATCATAATCATAATCATCATCATCATCATCACCATCATCATAATCATCATCTTCATCATCATAATCATCATCATCATCATCATCACCACCATAATCTTCATCATCATAATCATCGTCATCATCATCATCATCATCATCATCATCATCATAAGCAATGTGATTACAAGTGAACAGTTTTAGAAAATTAAAAACAAGAACACTGTCAGTCAACTTAATCACAAATAAGATAAAATATACATCTTAGAAAGATATTATAACATGAGACTAGGAATTATAAGAATGACCTCCGCAAGCTATTTAGAAAATAGTTCCATTTCTATTGTTATATAATGAAACAATAAATAAATGCATTTTTTCCTTTAAACAAATTTGCAACCAAGAATCCGCCTGGTAGGCACTCATAATGTTTGCTCAGATGCCGCCCACTAGGCGGGCAGTAGTATGAACCTACACGCCTAGCGAGTTCTGTCGGTTTCTGGTGTATTGTTCCATTTTTAGTCCGATTGTGTAAGTGTTAATATCCAATATCCATTCTACTCAATTTGACACTTTGCAAGGATACATGTACACCTACCATTGCTATGTTTAGTGGGTGATTTCTTGACTGGACTATCTTCATCTTGAATATCATAAAAGTTGGGTGAAAATTTAGCTTGGCATTGATTATCAGTCTCGCTTGATCTACACTCAACATCTGTGTCACAGATACTTTGAATATCATCTTCAATAATATTATCATCTTTACTTGAGGTTAGTGGTGATCTATTCTTCTTTGAAGAACAATCTTTCTGTTTCCCTTTGATTTCCACATGATCATCAGTAAAAAGACCATCAAAGTCAAGGTTTGTTATGCTTGATTTAAACCCATTTTCCTTTCCAGGCGATTTATTTATAATTTCGCATTGACCATTTTTAATTGGAGATTTTTTTACACCATTTAGAAAACGTTTCTTTACTGGAGTTTTCTTTCCTGTATTTAGATTTTCACTCTTGAGTTTTTTACTTATATCAGTCACATTAGATGAGCATGCTTTTTCAGTCTCAATAGCTCCAACGAAAAGAGGTGAAGTAGCCTTTCGCTTCGCTGATACTTTGTCTACTTCTTTAACTGGCGAGCAGTGAGTTTTGGCCGGCACACTTTGCTTATTTGTTACATTTGTGTTTTTAAAGAACTGCGTAATTGCTTTTTGATTCTTTGGTGGCCCTTGTTGCGCCTGCAAATACACAAATAACAAATGAATTTCTTCACACATGATTGACGTATTTACAAGACAAATTAACGATAAATACCTTTTTAAGGCTTAAAGTTTTAGGAGGCATTGCTTCATCTATACTATTCCTAAGTTAAATATAATAAGGAAACAACACAATTGCACAATAATAAATACAATAGATAAATGTGATATGTGATATCCAATCAACCTAATAAAACGTCGTGTTGTCGTCTTTTTTCCCGCGAAATATTTGACGTTTCTAAGGGTATGTTCGAAAACCACTATTTGTTACTATACTTTTTTTTTAAGTGAAAATTTCTTTAGCGGCGCTGAGCACTTTTTGGGATGGGGAAAAATTGTTAAATACTCGACAGTTTTGTGACGTCAGATGTGAAGGTGGTCACTTTTTGCTGCTAGCCGATTCAACTTCATTCAAAACTGAACGCTATTCGTAAGTGTATAAAGCCGTTAAACACTTTTTGCAATAGCATATTCTGCAAATAAATTTGTAAGAATACCAACGCGTTTTGCTATTGAGAAAATTCGAATAGTTCGAATTTGAGCGTTATTCCTAAAGGGATAAAGCTTTGAAAAATATTTGGCAATGGCAAAAACAAAATGGTATTGTGTTTGCCGCCGCCCGGAGCCGGCGGCCCGTCACACCCAACGCGCCCGCGGGCCGTCCGCCTAAATAATTGATAATTGTTTATAAATTTGCGTCAAATTCATTTTTAGGGTAACACCGTAAGATGTCACGTGACCTGATCGAAAAACTGTTACAATGTTATTGAGTTTTCACTTCTGCCGGCACTCCCGGAGTGCAACCCGGACTTTTTTTTTATAATGTTTATGGCCTGGATGCGGGTTACTATACTTAAATACGAGATATTCCTTGTAAATCGAAGCTGTGCAAGTGAGCACCCTAAAATTATATAGATAGGACGCACCTTTGGCACCATCCGTAGAGGCAGACTACTAGTGAATGGGATTCATTAGTTAAAATTAAAAACGAAAATGTTATTTTCTGTGTTGTCTATGACAAAAGTGCCAAATTTTCATGTTTTGGTTTGAGGTTATGGCTCGTGCTGATATTTTAGTTAATTTTACTTACCAATAACCGACGTTATAATACAATCAGAATATCCATAACGAAATACAATGTCTCGAAGACCAGAATTTCAGGCGCCACCTGAGATCGTAAGTTTCTAATTAATTTTAAACTGTCACAACAGAACTTGAAACTTCCCAAAATAACTTTCTTTAATTTTGATTACAGTTTTACAACGAAGATGAAGCAAGAAAATATACACAAAAGTAAGTACATACCATACCACACTTGCTACAGTTATAATCTATTGAACTGCCTGTCTTTTAATTTATTTACATTTAAATATGTTGTTACAGTTCCCGAATAATAGACATCCAGGCTCAGATGACAGAGAGATGTTTAGAGCTGTTGTTGCTGCCTGAAGACACTCCATGCATGCTGCTAGACATTGGTTGTGGGTCTGGCCTCTCAGGGTCAGTGCTGGAGGAAAATGGTCATATGTGGATTGGCATGGATATTTCAAATTCTATGCTTGGTGAGTGTCATAGAAAATATACTGTTTATATTCTCAACAGTTTCACTAAGCGTATTTAGTTAAGTTCACTTTTTGTTTGTCAACTTAACAATAAATAAAGTAAAATAAATCACTAGACAAGAGATGCACTAAATACGAGTTTGAATGAATATGAATATTTGGCCGAATGTTTGGTTCAGTTATTTCAAACCAAATATTTACTCTTTAACAAAAAATTACTTGATGATATCAGCCCCTTTGAACAACATATTCAAACTAAAATGAAAGTAGTTGTAGTAATTGGATTTTTTTTTTCATGAAATGATAGTATTTATCGTTTTTTTTTTTCTATTTTAGAAGTGGCCTTAGAACGCGAAACAGAAGGTGATCTAGTCCTCAGTGACATGGGAGAAGGAGTCCCATTCAAAGCAGGGTGCTTCGATGGTGCAGTATCAGTTTCGGCTATCCAGTGGCTCTTCAACGCAGACAAGAAATCACACAAGCCTTTAAAAAGGCTATACACATTCTTTAGCACATTATATGCATCACTGGTATGTATTAGGAATATTTCGTTTTTTGAGTTAACCTTCCCCTCACAAACATGGTTAGCACAACACCGCACGTGAGCATTGCTGCGGCGAGATAGAATACCTGTCTCTTTCAACTTTAAAGGTGAAATAATGTATCATCATCATCATCATCATTTTATTATTATTAGTATTTTATTTTTCTCAAAAATGGCCCGAAATGTGAACATAACTCGCTACATATTGGAAGGAAAAGTGTATAGTTTAAGTGTTTAAGGTCAGATCTAAGTTAAAAAATAAAAAACATTGCAGGCGGCCTGGAATGTTATATATAAATTCCTTTATTTGTTGAGTACCAACTTTAAAAAAAAGTAGAAACTCGCATATAAAAGACGGCACAGCTCGTATTCAGCCAATTCAACTCGTATTTTTCTGTTGCAAACACGACGTTTTTGTATGTGTCTCAAATCGTTTGCGTTTTTTTGGTGGATAAATACACTTGCGATTCTGCTTAGAAAAAAAACGGCGGGAAATCGTAAATATTTTCACGTTGTGCAACGATATTTAAAGTTTATAGTTTAGTATTTTTTATTCCCCCATTTTTGAGAAAAGCACTATATTAGCCTCAGCCGGAATGGCAATTGCAGGCTTCGTATTATAATTAAACGGACTCGCAAGCTCGTCCGTTTAAACAAATACTCAGCTTGCAATTGCCTCCTTCCCGGCCACGGCAATAATGTACTATAAACATAGAGTGTACTATTATATCCATGTAGCTTTGTAGGACAGTTGTAAATATCAGTAGTTATCCAAGTTTTGACAAAGTAAAAAAAAATGATTGACAGGTATGAGGTATGTACAGTCGAGGTCAAAGATATGTATATACCCAAAGTTGCAAAAAACCGTTCGGGCGAGCGTTTTTGATGGCTCGGGCGAGCCGTTCGTCCGGTGTGGACACGGCTATAAACATACCAAACATTATAAAAGAGTTCTAGATGTGGTTTTTATTGGTTTTTGGATAGTCGTCATTTGGCGTTGGTGGCGTCCGTGGCACGGCGAGGCACTTCGTCAGCTGGCGGTGAAAAGGTTAAATAAATCTAGGTCATTCTAGGTGTTCTAATTAGAAAGAGACAGAGCCGCAACAAAGAACACGCGCGGTCTTGCTAGCCGTGCAGGTTTCACTATAAATTGGAAAAATAAAAATGAAAACAAAGTTGCATGAGTATAGAGATATAAAATAGGTAGTCCATATGTACTAATTATATATGTAATAATATTTTCAATAAATTAAAGTACAGTGAGCTAAACATATAATATTATACATAGAATACTTACACATATGTAAATAAACAAATTATTTTTGGATTGGTTTGATCCAGTTCTGTATAAGTTGTGCTGCTGACTTGTATGTACATTGAACTTTTTTAAATCACAACTTATAATAGACTAGCGACCCGCCACGGCATCGCACGGGTACTATATTATATACATATAAACCTTCCTCTTGAATCACTCTATCTATTAAAAAAAAACGCATCAAAATCCGTTGCGTAGTTTTAAAGATCTAAGCATACATAGGGACAGACAGCGGGAAGCGACTTTGTTTTATACTATGTAGTGATTGATATGATAATGAGTGACTTATGTTATTTTCAGTCTAGATCAGCCAGAGCAGTATTTCAATTCTACCCCCAAAATGAGATTCAGCTGGAGCTCCTCACATCCCAAGCCATGAAGGCTGGCTTCTACGGAGGAGTAGTGATAGATTACCCTAACTCAACAAAGGCCAAGAAGTTCTTCCTGGTGCTCATGACTGGAGGGTCAGCACCGCTACCTAAAGCTCTAGGTAATGTGATATAAGAGTTATGTTTTATTTAATAACATATTTTTATTAATGGTCAGGGCATTAAGCCCACACATGGTTATTAACATGTTCGCAACCAAGAGCCCGCCTAGCGGGCACTCGTAATGTTTGCTCAGATGCCGGCTGAGCCCACTAGGCGGGCAGTAGTGTGAACTTGCTAGGCGTGTGCAAATTCTGTCGGTTTCTGGTGAATTGTTCCATTTTTAATCCGTTTGCGAAAGTGTTAATTATTATTGACTTTAAATATAGCATACAGGTAATGATGGTTGGAGTGCCCGATTGTATGAATATGTTTACATATAACATAAATTAGTCTACTTAGTATGATCTTAGATTAAGTTCGAATGCAAATTACGGCCAGGTTTTAAATAAAATTTTGTTTTCATCAGGCACTGAGGAAGAGAATAGTCTGCAAGTTAAATATGCCAGGAGGGAAGCTGGCAGAAATGCAAGAGGCAAACCCATGAAGAATACTAAAGCATGGCTTTTGGAGATGAAGGAAAAGAGACGGAAGCTGGGCAAGGAGACAAAACCAGACACCAAATACACTGGCAGGAAAAGGACTGGAAGATTCTAATGACTATTTATTTGTAATTAAAAAATATGTACAATATAAACTAAAAATTAAATAAGTTGAAATTATCTTTTAATTACATATTTCCAGACAGTATCAACTCCATGTCCTATTGTCTCAACTGGCACCATGTTAGGGAGAGGGAATCTGCAGGCAACCACAACAGTACCACCCTCAGTCTCGGATAGCAGCTTGCTCTCAAATTCCGACATCATTTGCTCAACACCAAATATGACTATGTTATTGTAAGGCTTTAGATCAAATGTCCATAAGTTTTGTCTATAAAACTTTGTGTTCTGACTCTGGGAGGATAAAAGGGCCGCTATTCTTGAGTAATACACCAACCAAGGATTGAGTTCTACTCCATCAGACTTGAAACCTAATTTAGCTGCTGTGAAAACGATTCTTCCATCTCCTGAGCCCACGTCAAGTAGCCGACCGCTTCGTCCAGCTAAGGCTTTAGTGACACCGGCTAGTTGCTCTGTGGTAGCCGGGACATAAGGCAGGCAAACCTTCCTCAATGCTGGTGATACAAATGGGATGCAGACAATGCTGACTCCTACGGCCAATCCTCCAGTTGTACAAATTAATATCTTTCCTGCTGTTGATAATTTTCTAGCCACTTTTGTTTCAGAGCCAAGTAGTTCCAGTTCCATTATGTAATATTGTTTTTATTTTTTATCCATATATTTTAGGTTACAGGTTAGTCTAGGGGGGATCATTTTTGACAGGCCAGCTGATTGTCATAGACAAGAACTACTTTACTCTTTGACAAGAACTTTATATTCCGATTCGTATTTTACATATATACCGGTGCCACTCACTGTCGCTCACGAATAACACGCCGATTATTTTGAGAGCCTGTTCACACCTATCCGTAACTATCGGTGTCGGATCCAGTAACGATGTCGAAGGAAAATAAATATGTGGAAAACATACTTACTGTTCACGCCGCCCGGTGAGCGTGCTCCAAACAAAAAGTGACGCTGTCGTATCCGACAGCGACAGCTACGGGTTGGTATGAACAGAGGGGCTACCGCGAAGCGAAAACGAACATCGTTCGTGTATTTCTCTCTCTGTCGCTCGAATAGTCAAGTGCGACAGAGACGGAGATATACGAACGAAGTTCGTTTTCGTTTCGCGGTAGGCCCTCAGGCTCTAATTTTAGAAACCTTCATTATTTAGTTACTAGCAACACTAAACGCAAACGTCAGTGTCAAAACGAGAATCTACACACGGTGTACCGGGTGTTCTGTTTTTTGGCGAAATAATATTGTATTTCCTTCATCATGACTGCCTTCGAGGAGTTCGGCGTACTCCCCGAACTGGCCAGAGCCATCGACGAAATGGAGTGGAACTTGCCGACAGACGTTCAGGCTGAAGCCATTCCTCTTATCCTGGGCGGTGGAGACGTGCTTATGGCAGCAGAGACTGGCAGTGGAAAGACTGGTGCTTTCTGTTTGCCCATTCTACAAATTGTATGGGAGACCTTGAAGGATATACAAGAAGGGAAGACTACCAAAGTGGTTGCGTTGACTTCGTCGGAATGGACTTTGTCGTTTTTCGATCGTAACGACGCGTTGGCGGTGACTCCAGATGGGCTGCGAAGCCAGTCGAGGGACCAGAAGGTGTGGCAGGGCTGCAGGGCCACGAAAGGCTTGCACACAAAGGGTGCTTATTACTATGAAGCCACTGTCACTGATGAGGGGCTGTGCCGCGTTGGCTGGTCGACGCAAGGTGTAAGTTGGTTATCTTTGTTTATGATGCCGGCCTAGCTAACTATACACAATGTGACACAATGTAATTATTTTGAATGACAATCTACAGTCTGCTACACAGTACTGTAAATATTATACAGCAACCAGCCTCCTGCTTCTAACAAATTACAATTCAATAAAATCGAAATATTTATTCAGCAAATACACTACTAGGCCACTTTTACAAGTCAATATGCCTATCTAACTAGTATGAGTACATTATTCATAATAGAATTAACTACATCAAAGTTTACATGTCAAATACAATAAGAGAATAACCCTCTTCTCCTTCGGCAGTCGGGTAAAAAATTACAATCTTATTTCTTAGAGATGTATGGGTCATTCTACTTTTCTGTGACCATTAATCTATTGGCAGAAAAAAGTATGATAAATACTGAAATGGTGTATTATAAAGTATAAATTGCCTAATTCTGCCTGAACCAAATTTTTGGAAATTGGTAACGAAAATTCATATATTAATATTGTAAAAAGATGGTAATGCAGTGGTAAATGCCTCATTTTCATACAAAAATGGGGAGACAATCAAGGACCACTGAGTTACCGTGATTAAGAATATTGATAGTGATTATTTATTAAACAAAGCTATCAGAATTGATAGCCTAAATCAGCCTTTTTCTCAACCAAAACATAAAAAATTAATTTGCAAGTTTTCTAAAATATGCATTTTACGAAAAAGTAACAAAAATTTATGGTCACGAAAAAGAAGAATTGCCCGTATAAGGTCTCCAGGTCTCAAAATTAAAGTAATTATAATTAAATCTAATACATATCCACAGAGATGTATAAGGTCTGTCAAAAACTAAGTAATGAAATAATACAATCAAGTGAAGACAGAGTGAAATCCCTCATAACAATTCCGCAGAACAGTGGAATGAAGTTATGCTTGTTGTTCTTGCAAACATGAACTGACCGATAGTATATCACACTACAATAGTATATATCACTCAACTACGGTGGTATTAAAGAAAGTCTTAGATCACATATTTATCTATCACCCTTGAACTAAGGCACTAAACGCCTATGATGAGATATTCTCTGTTTTACCGCCTTTCAATTCATTTATTTGCAACTATGTACATACAATAAACACATGCAACTTAATGCTTAATGCTAAAAGTACAGTACAAGGGCCCTGTTAGGGTATAGCAACCGATCATAAAATAAAATAGTTTAAATATAATTATTGAACACATGCTAAAATAATAATATATATTTTTTAAAACATACACTCATCCCTATCATTTGAAGTTAACGTGCTAGATTAAGAAAGAGATAATATAAGTATCTTAACAGGTGAGATCGAATCTTGTCTAATATTTCTAGTTATTCTATCAATTTATAATTGTTAACAATTCTTCATAGGCTGCATTGGACCTTGGCACATGCCGCGGAGGGTTTGGGTTTGGAGGCACGGGCAAGAAGTCGAATTGCAAGCAGTTTGATGACTTTGGAGAACCATATGGAAAGAGTGATGTCATTGGTAAGTATTTCAAAATCATTGCACAACTTTTTATTATTATTTGTGTTAATATTACCTTACTTTTCAAATATAAATACTCATGTATTGGTCTAGTCACTAAACCGGACAGAATTGCTTATAATTAATTAATTCATTTACTTCTCGGAGGGATAGATGCTCATTTTAACTAACAGTTGAACACAACTCTTTTGACAAATGTATAAAAGTGTCAAAGTATCCTAGATCCAAGTTATACATTTTTTGTGAGTGTAAAATATCACAATGCTTTCAGGATGTCTTCTCAATTTGAATGCGGGTGAGATCCGGTACACAAAGAACGGAGAAGACCTGGGGGTTGCCTTTAAGCTGGAGCAGTCCCGTAAATCTGACTGCTACTTCCCGGCTGTAGTGCTTAAGAATGCTGAAATGAGCTTCAACTTTGGTGCCACACCTTTCAAGGTAAGATTGTTCCCAGAGTGAGGAAAAGTTAAGTTGAAGAGGTAATATGAATTTTGTCACAGTGGAATCATGAAACGCCCCACGGCGTAGTCCGACACTCGTTGAGTTTTTAGACAGTAGAAAGGTTCAGTCCGTCATACCCGCTCAAATCGCAAATTTTTCCCAACATTAAAAAACAGGTGATATGAATTAGTTAAAAACATTTATGGAACTTGCAAGAATAATAAATAATTGTATCAATATTTTTTTGGTTTATACCTGGACTATATACATTAAAAACTCGCAAGTATTCTGGAATAAGGTCAAGAAGTCCGACTTCATAAAATATTACACTTGTGTAGTCCTTATCATGCTTGAATTTTGGACGTTTTCAACTCTAATAAATTATTATGCTGCTATATAAATTTCTACTTTCAGCATCAACCACCAACAGGTTATGTGGCGGTGAATCAGGCGCCCAAAGACTGTGTCAAAAATAATGTGGTGCAGGCCGGAGTGGCCACAGACAGCAAGCCCGCCAACAACGCGCCGCAAGCCATCATTATTGAGGTACCTGAGGTTTTATTCTATTTGAGTGGCCTTGTTTATTCATAAAATACCTAAATAGACTCTTCATGGGAGTCATTATCAGGATGCAGTTTCAATGATAATGGTTATAAGATTCAGCTGAGATGGCAGCTTTTATGTTAGTATCTTATGGATTATTTTTGGACTTTTTTTAGTTTAGTTTATTCCTATTTCTCACGTAACCAAAAAAAAGCGGGGTGTCGGACCACGCACAACGAAGGGTTCCGTGCCTATTGAAAAGGTCGTATCGTTACTGAAATCTTATGACACTTACGTCCTTTTCTTTAAGGAAGGCAGTTTTTTAGAAATATCTCAAAAACCTTTGAACCGATCTTGTTCAAAACATTTTTCGCTGGAAGAATTTAATAAGCCCTACGTCCATGATTTTTTTCATATTTTTAAAATACACGGTTCAAAAATTAGAGGGGGGGGGGGACACAATTTTAGTGACTTTCGGGCGATTATCTCCGACTCTATACGCTTAATCAAAAAAATTGCCGAGAAACCTTATATTTATTTTGAAAGGCTATCGATTGATGTGCCACACGTGGGCTTGCAATGAAAAAAAATTTTTTGACTTTCAGTTTTATGTATTTTGTGCACCTCCAAAAAAATTTTTTTTGTAATTTAATTACAAAACTATGTAGCGGCTAACAAAATACACCTATCCTCAAAATTTTATTCAAATACACCTTATAGTTTTCGAGTAAAATGCCTGTGACATACGGACGAACAGACAGACAAACAGACATGACGAATCCATAAGGGTTCCGTTTTTTGCCATTGTTTTTTGGCTACGGAAACCTAAAAATGCTTGTAGTTATGTCTGCTTGTAATAATTATCATGATAAACAACTGGTGAACACAATTATTCTAAAATTATTATCGTCCACCTATCTATTATAAGTAACTTAATATTACTTAATGCTATTTAAATGTATAAAAAGATGGATGAACATCTGAAATAAATGACTATTTATTTATCTTATCCAGCCATCGCGCGAGCTGGCAGAGCAAACCTGCAACCAGATCACCATGTTCAGGAAGCACATAGACAACCCCAAGGTGCGCGAGTTGCTGGTGGTGGGCGGCGCCAACGTCAAGGACCAGATCAGCAAACTCAGCGCCGGCATCGACATCGTGGTCGGCACGCCGGGCCGGCTCGAAGACCTCATTTCAGGAGGTATGGGTCAAAAGCTGCGTACGAATTAGAGCAGCCTCGGGTTGAGGCAAGCACGGCTCAACTATTTCGCTCAAATTCGTACGCGCTCACGCGCTGTGCGCGAGCAGCCCGCGACGAGCCGCCCGGAGGCGGTCTTTTGCCCGTGCTCAAAGGCGCCTCAGTGTGCGTGCCTCGTGACGTGTATCCGAGCTTGCCGCGGGCAGAGCGACAAGTTCTGACTTGTTTGTGGACGAGGCGCGTATGAATTTGAGCAAGTGGATGAGCCGTGTAAATTTATTAATATGATTCGGTGAAATATGATAAACGCAGCCGCGGCTGTCATCGTGTCCGACGCCATTTTGAACGACGCACAATGTCGGCTCGCCGCGAGCACGCTGCCTCAACCGGGCATGTTTATGTGCAACAATTTGGCTCGCGAGCAGCGCGCCGCGCGGGGCGAGCATGCCTCAGGCTGAGCCGCTCAAATTCGTACGCAGCGTAGGTTTGTGGTCGTTGCCTAGTTGACCGTTGGCTTGTGACTAGCAGTTACATGTTCTTAGGCCCCTACTGGACAAGAGTGGCGAGTGGTAGGAAACATTGGAAGAAGTTGGAGGAGCCTTTGCCAATAGACACACGGAACTGAGAAATCTACACTAATATTATAAAGAGGAAAGATTTTATTATTTGTGTGTTTGTATTGAATAGGCTCCGAAACTACTGGACCGATTTGAAATAGTTATTTACGATACAAGTGCCGAAAATAGGAAGTTCGCAACGAGTGGTGATAAATTAAAACACGACCGAAGGGAGTGTTTTAAATCGACACGAGTTGCGAATTACCTATTCGCACGTGTATCGTACAACGTTTTACTGTACGTATGGCTCTTTAAAGTTTCGACATATGTACGGAAAGTGCTCTTTGCGCACTAGTGCGGAAAAGTAGCTCCATATGTACTGTAAAATTCTTTTACCATTAGAAGCCGACATTATCCCTGATGAACATAGGCTACTTTTTATCGCGGGAAAATGCTTCATTCCTACGGGAAAACGTGTAATCCGTGCGAAGCCGAGCCTGGCAGCTAGTAATATATAAACACAAAAAATATAATGTGAAAACTGTTTTTGGAATGAAGGGCTATGTAATGTAATCAATTTATTTGTCATCGCTGGCTATTTGACAGTGGAGCTAACAGTCATATGAGCAGTATCCGGGTTCTTAAAGATTATCCTTCATGGAGATACATCCCGTACTATGTGTTAGGTCGACCTCATTCAGTAAGATACATTCCCTATTTATTTATTTCCTCATATATTTATCCTGCCTGAGGTTTAGATCTTGTCTTGGAGAACAGTGACGGACGGCCATTCACTTTCATCTTATTTTAGAGGTAGGTATATGCAGTTGCTAATTCAACTTAATTTTGTATTAGCTAAGATATAGGTTATATAACTCGACGTCATATCTGCGCCTATTTTGCCTGTGGGTATTGATTGGCACTACTATTATTCGTGCCAGCCGAGTTCCACCAGGAAGCCTAGCAGACCCTTTGTGTTGCCGACGGCCTCCGGTAGTGACCCCGGTGTTCTGAGCTGCTTTGCCCGGTATACTGCCACCCCAGCGTCAGGATGACGTGGGCGGCTGTCTCTTCCTCGTTCATGCAGGCTCCGCAGAGAGAACTGTCTGTAATACCTAAGGTGAAAAGGTGTTTGTTTAATAGTGCATGACCAGTTATGGCGCCTGTCAAAAGACGGAGGATTAGCTAAGATAGTTTACTATTGACATAGGCACTGGGGCAATGGCGGCAAGTAAGCCTCGCGTCGTCGCGTTTGGAAATCTTATAACCCAGCCGGGATTGACTAGTTTGCTAAAGCACTACATGCTTGCATCTTTACTTTCCAGGGTACCTGGCTCTAACGCACTGCCGCTTCTTCGTACTGGACGAAGCCGACGGACTCCTCAAGGCGGGCTACCTGGACATGATAGAGCGACTTCACCGGCAGATGCCCAAGATCACGTCGGACGGCCGCCGCCTGCAGATGGTCGTGTGTTCAGCCACGCTTCACGCCTTCGAAGTTAAGAAGATGGCGGTAAGATTAAGGAGGATAGGTTTGAGAGCCTGATTCCGTCGAGTTAAATGAAGATGTTTTTTTTTTTAGTTACGTTACATGTTCTGCAGAACAAATGAGAGTGACCTAATTTAAATTCAATTTTCAATTCAAAACATTTATTTCGACCAACTGGGATCATATAAAGTTAATTACAGTTTCTTAGCCTAAAGTTAGCAAATATTACTAAACTTAACCTTAAAGTTTATGAAATAATTCACATCACAAATTTAAGAGTCGGTGGAATGTTTTCCATGTATCTCTCTCGTACGCTAGCCTTTTGTTTTCTTGATATGATACGACACCAGCTTTTTCTTTTGTTTGGTCCATATAACTGCGCCTTTTCTTTCTATCTTTCCTTCCATGGTGGTTTTAAAGTGGTTGTGCCGTATCAATTGTCCAATGATTATCCCCTTACTTTTATTAATGGTATTGAAGATCGCTCTTTTCTTCTTTTAATCTCCGCAACATCAATGAAATATGATATTATTTTAAAAGCGCATTAACACACCCATGCCACGGAGTTGGGTCCGACACTGAAAAATAAAAAGGCTAAAGAAGTTGCATGCACCATATTACCATTCCAGACCGTTCGACGTTAAATATAGCGCCGGTAGTTGTCATTCCATAGAAACTTGGCAAACTTTCCATACATATATTAACGAACACCGTTTACGAGAGAGACGTCCCACCCTAAGCCTAAAGCTCATTAGAGCAACCCGGTGCCCGACCCGCACCGCCTCGCCTCGTAAATGTACTAACTACGGAGTTGATGTACTGAGCGCATGCCCGTACAAATCCATATAAAGAATACTAACCGCTCGAGGCGAGGCGGTGCGGGTCGAGCGCCGGGTGGCTCTAATGAGCTGTGACCTTTAGAGTAACACATTATTCAATAAGTATCGCTGTGATTCCAGGAGAAGCTGATGCACTTTCCGACGTGGATCGACCTGAAGGGCGAGGACGCGGTGCCGGAGACGGTGCACCACGTCGTCTCCGTCATCGACCCGCAGAAGGACCGCTCGTGGGAGACGCTGCGCAAGTACGTACACACTGATGGAACGGATATGAGAAATAAAACGTCTCCGTAGTAGTTTCGTGATGCAATCAATATTTATTTCTTAGCATTCAATTTCGGGAGGTTACGAACGATGTTTCCCATTAGAAAAAATATCCCATAATTTTCTTTTTTCACTCAAAACCCCATTTTAAATTACCACTTCCGCTTTTAACACACATATACACACACCCACACACATTTATGTTTAAGTTCATTAGAACCCAACTTGATCCCTCCTTACCACGTAAAACACTGTAACATAATGTACTAGTTTTTTTTTGTTTTTTTTTAATATGTACCACGGGGCAATTATTAGACTAAGCTTAAAAAGTAAATAATCTATTTTTCATTTTCATTTCACTAGATATACTAATTAAAATGATTAAGGACGTAAAGGTGGATTCTTAGTTAAAGTCGGCCGTTATTCTTTATGGTCACACCTATTGGGGTTCTCGTTGTACAAGTACCAGAGGCCGAGAATTGAAGCGCTGTGTTGATGACAAACATCTAAAACCAATATCAACAGGTGAACCAACCTACTGGCCCAGTGATCCACAGAAGTTGCCTGACCTCTTAGACTTCTTTATAACCAAGGGCATAGCTTACCTATACACTGGTATCGAATCTAGTCTTGATGGATCCTCTGACCATACTCCAGTTATTCTAACGCTAGGCACAAGTCCACTCACACGAGAAAAACACGAATCACTCACTAACCGGAAAACAGATTGGGAAGGTTTCAGAAGTTACCTTGATGAAAAAATGAATCTCTTGATCCCCCTTAAGGACGCAAACGAGGTCGACAAGGCCTGCACATACATTACAAATCTAATACAAGTAGCAGCCTGGACCAATACGCCGGCCGAAAATGAAAACCGTGTCCCTTCTAGTAACCCACCAGATATAAAACAAAAGATTCTGGACAAGCGCCGTCTAAGAAGGATATGGCATCAATCCCGCCATCCACTGGATAGAACAAGACTAAATAGAGCTATAAAAGACCTCAAAGCAATTCTAAAAGAGTCGGCCAATGATACAGTGAAGAAAAACCTAGAATTATTGTCCTCATCTGGAAAAGGCGTGCATTCACTCTGGAAAGCAACAAAAAACCTAAGCAAACCACAACAATCTTATCCCCCTATTAGATCACAGAACTCCTCTTGGGCCAGGACTGATTCAGAAAAAGCAGAGGTTTTTGCAGCACATCTTGCTGCAGTCTTTACGCCAAATGAGAGTTCAGCCGATGAGTCTGACATTGACGCTATCCTCTACCAAGATCTACAGATGTGTCTTCCAATAACCCCAACTTCACCGCGGGAGATTGCTAAGGAGATAAAGACGCTAGAGTCCGGGAAAGCACCAGGATACGATCTGATCACCCCGACTGTATTGAAAAATCTGTCCAGAAAGGGTGTCGTCTTTCTTTCATGCCTATTCAACGCAATCTTTAGAACCTCCCACTTCCCGGTCCCCTGGAAAATTTCACAAGTAGTGATGATTCATAAACCAGGAAAGCCAGAACATGAACCATCATCATATCGGCCAATAAGCCTAACACCCCTACTCTCTAAACTTTGGGAAAGGATATTCCTCGTCAGACTTAAAACAGCATTGGAAGACTGCGCTGTTGTTCCATCTCATCAGTTTGGTTTTCGCAAGTATCACTCAACGGTTGAACAAGTTCATCGAGTATATCACACGATTAGACAGAGCTTTGAACGCAAAAAGTACTGTTCAGCTGCGTTCCTTGATGTGCAGCAGGCCTTCGACCGCGTGTGGCACCGGGGGCTGCTGGCAAAAATTAAAGAAAAACTGCCACATTCGATGTTTACGCTTGTCGCATCGTACCTCTCTGATCGATCATTCCAAGTCAAGCAAGGAGAAACGCGATCCAGCATCCTTGATACAGAGGCTGGCGTACCTCAGGGATCAGTTCTGGGACCTGTACTGTATAATATATTCACATCTGACTTACCTGTGGACAACGACATCACCGTAGCAACGTATGCCGATGACATAGCCTACCTGTCTGTTGACAACGATCCAGCTGCTGCCAGTCGCAAACTCCAGCAACAATTAGACGCTATCCACCAATGGCTGCGCAAGTGGCGTATACGTGCTAGTGCAGCAAAGTCTAGCCACATCACTTTCACCTTGAGGAGAGGAAACTGTCCTCCTGTAAGACTTGGCGATGACATATTACCACACACGGACTGTGTGAAATACCTGGGCTTTCACCTTGATAGGCGCCTCACGTGGAAACATCATATAAAACAAAAGAGAGACGCAGTGAACCACCAGTTTCGCAATTTGTACTGGCTTATAGGAAGAAACTCTGTACTGTCCGTAGATAATAAGCTTCTTATTTACAACTCGGTATTAAAACCAATTTGGACCTATGGAATCCAGCTATGGGGTGTTGCGAGTAAAAGCAATATTCTCTGTCTGCAACGAGTACAAAATTGCATTCTCAGGGCAATAGTCCATGCTCCTTGGTTCACAAGAAATGATGAAGTTCATGAATATCTCAACGTGCCGACAGTTAAATCTGAAATCGAGCGGTATAAGAAACCATACAAAGAGCGTTTATCCTCACACCAAAATCCACTTGTAGCAGATTTGTTGGACCCGTCGGCGGTGGTCAAGAGACTTAAAAGGGACCACCTATTTGATTGGTAGAGGTGGCGCTGGCCACCCCACCAGAGCATGCCAGTTTTTTCAGAACAAATTCGCTTATGGTCTCACGACCGGTCTGTAAATTGTCACTTTGGAATGAGAATATTACTGGATATCCACCAGACGTGCGGAGGATTTCATATATATACATCGCATGCTGATAGTTAAATGTCAAATATATGAACCCACAGCCTCGCACATCAGACCCCCTAGCACACTAAGTTTTATGTCGGACATAAAGCATTCGTCCCTTTCTGGCAAATATGCGAGTGCGAGAGGGACGAATGCTTTATGTCCGACATAAAACTTAGTGTGCTAGGGGGTCTGGTGGATATTCATTAATATTCATCTGGTTCGTCATATTTACCTTCAGGCAAATAACGACGGACGCCGTGCACGCCAAAGACAACATCCGGAGCGGCAACACGACGCCGGAAACGCTGTCGGAGGCCGTCAAGCTGTTGAAAGGAGAGTACTGCGTGCGCGCCATCAGAGAGCACAAGATGGACAGGTTAGAACCAATACAAGACTTATTTTTTTGGCATTTGGTAGACATCGCGCTGTGTAAGTTGATTCTGGAAGCTTTTAAATGTGTGTCCAAATCAAATTATGTTTATTAAAATAATACTACGTTTAGTTCCGCCGCGCGCCAACAGAGGGCTATGACGAGTATTATGAATAATAATTTTGAATTAGAAACAGAACAACGGACGGTTGTGTTCGCTGTCATTGAGGAAAAAGCCTGACAGGAGGTGGTTGCTCTCTTGGATGGAGAATTAATCGTTTAGAGAGAATGGTGTGACGGAATACGAGAACCGAAATTGCCAGTTCACTGTATTTCACATGAATTTTGTAATTATGCTGTGGAGAAGTCCTTAGTAAAGTTTGTAATCATAGTAACATCGTTTCCTATCAATGCCCGAGAACCCAGGATACGCCCACACCTCGACAAGAGAAATACGCGTGTCGAGGTGTGGGCGTATCCTGGGTTCTCGGGCATTTATAGGAAACGATGTTACTATGATTACAAACTTTACTAAGGACTTCTCCACAGCATAATTACAAAATTCATGTGAAATACAGTGAACTGGCAATTTCGGTTCTCGTATTCCGTCACACCATTCTCTCTAAACGATTAATTCTCCATCCAAGAGAGCAACCACCTCCTGTCAGGCTTTTTCCTCAATGACAGCGAACACATAAAAAATAAATACATGGTAACAAAATTATATTTTTTCGGTTTTGGCGCGATCGACTCTCCCTAGGTATTTAACAGAATTATAATTTTTCTGTTTTGGCGCGATCGACTCTCAGGTAACAAAATTATAATTTTTTGATTTTAGTCCGATCGAATCTAAACTGCTAACTTCCACTACACATTCAGCACTGAAAGTGTTTAATGTTATGACATCGCTCACAGTCAGTTATTCTCTTGCATTATAAGCTCTGTGTCTGACCTTTGCAGTCATCTAGAGATTTTCAAGTTTTTATAAGGGGCCAAAAACAGCGTCAGATCATCGACAAGCAAGTCTGCGATAGTTGACTTGCAAGCGAGCGGGGCGGAATCATGAAATTCATATCCGAATTCATCACTCGCTGTTCAGTCGAGTCAGTTAAGACCCTTCTGATGGCAACTGTTCGTTGGTCGTCCAAACTCTTAGTACATTTTACGGGAAACAAACGTTCGCGCGATGTACGAATCGAGTCGGACGGTACAGCGACATCTAGCGTGGAATTGGGCAAACTTTTGTACCGGGCGCCCGTTTACCTTGGTGGCTTTGAGCAAACGCACTTTTGTAGTGAGTAGTCTATATAAAGACTCATGTCATGACAAAGCATACACGAGACGTTTAGATATTAGAAATTAGAAACTATTGTATTTAATTTCTTATGCTAATTCAAGTCGTTTTCCAATATTTGCTATGATAAACATGTAATATCTGGTTAGAATAGAACGACCCATTTATGCATGTAAAAAATGGTATATTTAATGCTACCTACTCATCTTTATTTTTTAACCGACTTCATAAAAAAAGAGGAGGTTCTCAATTCGGTTGTATGTTTTATTATTATTATTTTTCAATGTTTGTTACCTCAGAACTCCGTCATTGATGAGCCGATTCGTGAAATTTTTTTTGTTTGTAATTATATAATTATGCTTCCAGGTGGGTCCCATTTTTTTTTAATTCAGTTGGATGATGGGATCCATGAGGAATTGAGGGAACTCCTCAATTATATTAGTCACGCGTGTAGTGATTTTGGTATTTTCTATTATATCTCGTGTATTTACACCCGGAAATCATAAATTTGGTGGAGTGGAATTGATGATGAAGACCACAGATGACTTATGGAATTCCTCAATTATGTACTTAAAAGTACGTCACAGATTCTGATAAGATTCCGTTGAAATAGCAGCTAATGAAGTGCCAAAGGTGATCCTTGTGGACTCGACGGAAGTCCTCAAATATTATCGGGCCACATACAGCGATATCTTGGGTTTTTTTCTCTAATAATAAACGCATTTGCTCTCGGAAATCAGTTCATGTGGTAAATTGGAAAATAAATGTGGAAATGTTCTTGTGGCTTGGTGGAGAACTAAATTGAAGTCGATTAAAACTTTGTTTTTAAAGTAAAATATTAAATATCACTACATATAATGTAGGGGGAAACCGTTGTTCAGTCGACTATAAAGAGATCGAACGGCCTAACTTACAAAAAAAAAATACACACTACCTTAATGGCAATAAAATCGTGTATACATATTTTCGGCCGTATCGATCTCTTTGTAGTACGAAAACCCGAAAAATTGGACGTAGTTATGCACTAACGTTCCAACCCACAAGTCACCCAAAATTGAGATAACACAACTCTAGTGTACCTTTTTTGACGTAATACATCATATAAGCGCAAAAGTTCCAGTCCTCCTAGCTTAGTTTTTAAAATAATATTTGACCTGTATGTTCCAACCCACATTATAATTTCCATCGACAGAGCCATAATCTTCTGCCGCACAAAGCTCGACTGCGACAACATGGAGCGCTTCCTGAAGTCGGCCGGCAGCGACTTCTCGTGCGTGTGCCTCCACGGGGACCGGAAGCCGCACGAGCGGAAGGCCAACCTGGAGACCTTCAAGCAGGCGAAGGTCAAATACCTCATCTGCACGGACGTCGCCGCGAGGGGGATAGATGTCTCTGGCCTGCCGTTCAGTGAGCACTCTTCGATATAAATAAATAAATATTTGCGGACAATCTTACATAAATCGACCTAGTCCCAAACTAAGCAAAGCTTGGGTACTAGACGACGATAAACATACTTATGTGTAGAGATAAATAAATACTTGAGTCCGCAGTAAGCTCGGCCAAATTTCACCTTCCCATACAAACGGAGTATCGTTCTCATCTTAAAACGACACTCAACGTGCTGGATTGTGACGAAACTTTGCATATACAATGACATGAGGTATATCTATGTCTGTCATTAATTTATATGATTCCAGTTTATAAAACAAACGAAATACAGAAAAAATAAGTTTGGCATGAAAAACTTAAATTTGCTGTATTATCTGAAGCTACATAGAATAATTACAGACCTGGATATACCTCATGTAATTATACATGCAAAGTTTCGTCACAATCCAACACGTAGTTTTAAAATGAGAGCGCAACTACGTTTTTATGGAGAATCGAGCTTACTGCGGACTCTTAAATACATAAAAAACAGCCATGACTCAGGAGCAAATATTCGTGCTCATCACACAAATATATGCCCTTACCGGGATTCGAACCCGGGACCTCTAGCTTCGTAGGCAGGGTCACTACCAACTAGGCTAAACCGGTCGTCAAGTATAGTTTGCTATGATTTTACTCGTAATAACCATCGATCCGGTCTAACCTCATGAGACACTAAAAACAAAACAGTGGGATTAGAACCACGCCGTTTGGGTAGAATTGAATTTTCATTTGTTCGGAAATTAAACGAAACAAAACAAATGCAACTGTTTTCCGTGTAAATTGGACTTGCATTCCATTGATCTATTTTGTTTTTTATGATACCTCTGTAGGTATGGTGCCCCTGTGGGCACTAAACTTCTCAAAAATATGTCAGAATGTCCTTGTCATGGTCATATAATAGTTTGTAACACCTCACTGCAATTGTTGAGAAGTAATTGATACATATTTGAACTCTCGTCTTTATTTATGTTGTTGTGACATTGGCGATCGCTTTGCATTCGCTGAGTATTAGAATTTGTACCATGATACTGCAGGTGGATTTCCGGCTACAAGTAGCGCCATCTAGTGTAAGTAATAAGAAAACTCAATATTCGCACGTATAACTTCTGTTAAACTTCTCACACATTTAGATTTAAATGACCGTGGCTTATGATTACTGATGGTTTCTGACTACCCTTCCTTAGGCCCGGCGCCCACTATCGGCACGGCATGGCAAGGCGTCCTTAGGCATGTGGATTTTATATGCACGATCCCTTGCCATGCCATGCCGATGGTGGGCGCCGGGCCTTAATTCCTCCACGGTAGATGGTTTATTCACGTCTTCAAAATATGTGTCACTAGATGGCACCACAGTGTTGCTACTTCATTACAACATTTGTTCCAGTGATCAACGTGACGCTGCCCGACGAGAAGTCCAACTACGTGCACCGCATCGGGCGCGTGGGCCGCGCCGAGCGCATGGGGCTCGCCATCAGCCTCGTCTCCGCCGTGCCTGAGAAGGTCGGTGTCACAGGGTTGGCTACAAGCATACGACTCTGTTACAATATCTGTGGACCTCGCTGGAATGTGAAGCACCTCCCCCTTCTCTTTTACCCGCGCTCGCCCCGCACCGTACCATTGCGCCGACGTGACGTCATCGACGCCAGCTCCACAGATATTGTAACCGGGCTATATACTAATATACCCTAAACGATTCATCCTGAAACTAAATACTGGCTATATATAGATGGCGTTCCTAGTCTGTCCATTGACTAGTAACGCCATCTGCAGTGGGATGGGCTGTCTATAGGGTATGTCAGTCTCTATGCTGGAAGGAAACCCAAAGATAAGCTTTGTACATGGATGAATCAACTTTTTGTCACTGGTGTCTCCTGGGTGTTGTTCCACTACATAACTGTATACACCAAATGTATAATATGGTTCATATTTTTAACGGGCCGCAGTTACTAGTATTTAAAAGATTTGATATTAAAATTGTAGGGTAAATATTTTTCTGTACCAAGGGGGTCACGGCATGAAAAGGTTAATAACACTTGCATAGGGGGCAACAATATCTTACGTCGATGTACCATTTTGACAAACAGTTCCCTTATCGTTCTCGTACTATCCCAAAATTACATGATGATAACAATCTCCGGGACTCCGAGAATTATCACTACATAGTATAAAACAAAGTCGCTTCCCGCTGTCTGTCCCATCATCTTTAAAACTACGCAACGGATTTTGATGCGGTTTTTTTTAATAGACAGTGATTCAAGAGGAAGGTTTATATGTATAATATACTACCCGTGCGAAGCCGGGGCGGGTCGCTAGTACTATATATGTTAATGTTCCAGGTGTGGTACCACGGAGAATGGTGTTCCTCCCGCGGCCGTAACTGCTGGAACACCAACCTGATCGACGACCGCCCGAAAGGGTGCTGCATGTGGTACAATGAGATGCAGGTATAAGTTACCTTTATTATTATTCCTTATTTCAGGCATTGCCCATATCACGAGACAAACATATAATCCATACTAATATTATAAATGCGAAAGTGTGTCTGTCTGTTACCTCTTCACGCTTAAACCGCTGAACCGATTGCGATGAAATTTGGTATCGAGATAGTTTGAGTCCCGGGGAAGGACATAGGATAGTTTTTATCCCCGAAATCATCCCCTAAGGCAGTGAAATGGGGGGGGGGTGAAAGTTTGTATGGAGCTGCGCGATATAAACGAGTTCCACGCGGACGGAGTCGCGGGCAGAAGCTAGTATAATATAACTTGATCAATATCATTTACACATTAATTTATAAAATAAAAACATGTCAAATAATAATAAATAAAACACTTGAAATTTAATTAATTAATTAATTAATATTATTTCTAGACTCCATGTGTGCGTAAAGTAATTACAGTAATTATGTGATTCTTCACAACATAGGACACATAGCGCCATCTAGTGACTGAAGTTTCCCGTATCTTATACTAGATGTCGCTAGTGGTGGTCGTTTTAAACTCAATTGAGAAAAAGTATGATGCATATAAAGCGCAATTTACACATGCAAGATTTATTTTTTTACTTTTTCGTGGAAAATGTAGAAAATAATTTGTGGTGACTTTTTTTTCCACGCGTCGCGTCCACAAACAGAGCGTGGAAGAGGGTTTCCTCAGTACGTCCTAATGAGCTATCTAGCAACATCGGGTTTTGGAGATATTGAAGTGTTTCACTGTGCACCAAAGTTTCAATGTTGGACAGGTGACCCTGCGCCACATGAGACGCTTGGTCTTAGGGTCTATGAAAGAACTTTTACAAAAGTCTGGTTATTATTACCCAGAATCCCATACTTGTCAGTGTATCTTTAAATTAAATGCACTCATTGTTTGGCCACCTTTTTGCCTTTATTTTGAGAGCGACTTTTTTGAACTCGCCTTTTAATTTTATTTTGCCTAGTTTAGGGTTAGCAGTTATTGAGAAATTGGCATTGTTTTCAGTACTTGGCCGACATCGAGGATCACCTAAACGTGACGATCCAGCAAGTGGAGTCAAACCTTAAGGTGCCGAGCGACGAGTTCGACGGCAAGGTCGTGTACGGACAGAAGAGGACGCAGATCGGCTCCGGGTACCAGGTGCGTGGGAATATGGACCTTAGCTACGTGCAGCAAGGAAGGTTATTGAGAATCACTTGTGATCCAGTCTAGACGTGAAGGCGAGCACGGAGTTCGACGTCAAGAAAGAAAAAAGCGGATGCTTAAATAAATGCAAAATCTGATCTGTCGCGTAAAAACGATTTAGATGAAATTTGGGATAGGGGTCGTTTATTACCTGGATTGTTTACTTTTATTACGGACTCGCGGGCCTCATCATCATCGTCATCATATCAGCCGAAAGACGTCCACTGCTGGACATAGGCCTCCCCCAAAGAGTGCCACAATGACCGGTCCTGCGCCACCCGCATGCAGCGGACACCCGCGACCTTTACCAGGCCATCAGTCGACTTCGTGGGGCGTCTACCCACGCCGCGCCTTCCGGTACGTAGTCGCAACTCTAGAACCATTCCGCCCCAACGGTCATCAGTCGCGGGCCTAGTATCCCATGTAAAGATTGGTGTATAACAATAGTACATTATTACAGAGGCCGGGAAGTAACGGGTTGCCGACCGAGTACATATAGACACGGATAGAAACGTTAGGCTGGCAACCCCTTTTCATGCCGAGGTATGTTACTAAAAAACTCCAAGAAATCAAACTTTAATTTTTATGGCTGAACGCCGTGATGCTGTGCCACAAATTGTGGAATGGAAATTAAACAATACCATCTTGCAGGCCTAGTCCTCCAATTTTGTATGAAGTGCCATTACGGATCTCTCGTCTCGCTGCGCCCGAAACGTGACACTTTGAAGCCCATCATGAACACAACGTCAATATTTCATTGCATGTTTGAGAAAAGAATGTTGTTTCAGGACCATGTGACCCAGATGGCGCCAGTAGTCAAGGCCCTCCAAGAGCTAGAGTCGCAGGCGCAGCTGTATTACCTCAAGCTGCACCACAACGTCACCGTTGCTTAAAATGCTTAAGCTTTTATGTAGGTCCCAGGCAAAACGTACCACCCAGGTGGTTGTCACCACTGGCATAAAAATTAAAAACTAGTACCTTTTGCCTGGGATCGAGTGAAATATACCTACTCATGTTAAGTTGAGTGAATATACTGACTGATTTTGTGTAGATTGTGTATTATATTTAATAAAGTCCAACTCGATGAAAAGGAAGTTTCACAGTACTTTCCCAAAATTGCGTAGAACACAAAATGCGACTGTGACGAACGCTTTATATTAATTAAGAGGAAACAATAGTTTAGTTTAGTTTTAGGTATTTGTAAAATGTATTGCTGTCGCGCCAACCTCAAGCCTCCCCCCGTAGAGCGCGTGAGAGACAACTGCAGCTTGGACCGAAAATACCTATTAAGAGTACATAAAATCAACGTTTCATAGTCCCCTGATTTCTTCTCCAAAACTTGACCTATTTAACTATTTTTTTGATTACAAATCAAAGAAAGGCTTTGGCCGTGTTCCTGTTTTTTTTTTTTTAAATAATCTAGTCAAAATTGTTTTCTGGATGTTTGAACACAGCGGAAAATTTGGCATTTTTCTTAGGTTTTTGAAGGTTAATCTCTTTTTTAAGAATAAATTTATGAAAAAAAGGAATAGGAACATGTCAATAGTAGCCATAGATTTATGGAAAAAAAAATTTGCTCTACGGCCATTATCCAGGGAGAAAACAGGGGACTACGTTTGTATGGAAAAACGGCCCTTGTGTTTCCTCTTAAGCATTTAGTCAGGTTGTTCCGGCGCCGGCTCGGTAGTCAGAACGGCGTACTGCGAGTGCCTAGAACTAGCATTAAAAATAATCCTAACAATTACACGGTTAAACTCGCGTATTAAATGTCACTAAAAGCGCCGTTTAATTCGCGAGTTTAACCGTGTTATTCTGATGATTGTTTTAACCATGTCTCACAAAAAAAAAATCAACTAGCTTAACCCTTTTGATCGCATGCAAAAAGTAGAAAAAAAACCTTTCTTGAAAAAAAATGTGTTCTGTGCAGAAGTAATTTTATTTCCATATTCGTTTTCAATAAAAAAAAGACCGGGTTGCACTCCAGGAGTGCCGGTAGAAGTGAAAACTCAATAACATTGTAAGGGTGTTACTACACCAATCGATCGATATTGATCGATTGGTGTGGTAGGTTTGGCTGATAGTAGAAACTGTCGATCGACGTATACATAATCGATCGATTGGTCTGGTAACACCCTAACAGTTTTTCGATCAGGTCACGTGACATCTTACGGTGTTACCCTAAAAATGAATTTGACGCAAATTTATAAACAATTATCAATTATTTAGGCGGACGGGCCGCGGGCGCGTTGGGTGCGACGGGCCCAACGCGCCGCCGCGGCGCAACGGTGCCGGGGTCCGGCGCGCCGGCAAACACAATACCAATTTGTTTTTGCCATTGCCTAATATTTTTCAAAGCTTTATCTCTTTAGGAATAACGTCTAAATTCGAACTATTCGAATTTGCAAGAACAGCAGATGCGGTGCACGGTGGCGACCAAAATATCAATTTGTTTTTGCCGTTGATAAATATTTTTCTAAGCTTTATCTCTTTAGGAATAACGCCCAAATTCGAACTATTCGAATTTTCTCAATAGCAAAACGGTGAAGGACGCGTTGGTATTATTACAATTTTATTTGCAGAATATGCTATTGCAAAAAGTGTTTAACGGCTTTATACTCTTACGAATAGCGTTCAGTTTTGAATGAAGTTGAATCGGCTAGCAGCAAAAGGTGACCTTCACATCTGACGTCACAAAACTCTGTCGCGTATTTAACAATTTTTCCCCATCCCAAAAAGTGCTCAGCGCCGCTAAAGAAGTTTTCACTTCAAAATAATCTCTGATCCTCGCTCAGTGAGCCAAATAACCAGGGAGAATAATAAAACACAGTCCAAGTTCATTATTTTTATATTTCACTCAATCACTACTGATTATTATTTGGGCAGTGCACGTTGCCCTTATTCCAAAATAAATAAGTCTCATAACACCGCTAAGTAGGAAAATAATGTAATCCAACCTGCATTTGACTTCATCTCACATCAAACAGCCTCTTAACACTTTGAACGCTATGAACGTCAAAAGACGTCGCGTCGTGCCCACGGCGCCAAGAACGAATATAGTTCGTCTAAATGTTGTGAGCGACATTTTTCGAGCGGTCAAAGTGTTAAGAGACTTCACATGACTATTAAACAATTCATTTCTGAAACTAAAATATAGCTATGTATAATAGAACACTTCTGTAGATGAAACATTGTTCTGCAAATTAATTTATTGAATATAAAGGCGCGGTTACAATAGCCCTAACACGGCAGTCGTATCAGTCTTTAAACAATTTGATTAACCTCGGCCTTTCATGTGCTTTCATCGCTCATAATCATTGGTTGGGCTGGTGTAATCGAACCTTTTTTTGTGTTCACAATGTATTGGATGATGAAAAATCTATTCGATATACAAAAATAGTCCCTTTCAACATGATTATGCATTAGGTAATTCGGTGACAAAACTCCGTAAATTAGGTAACCTAGTAATGTGATTTCTTGTAGTATTAAGTTCAACACAAATCTAAATACATAATTATAGGTATAAAATTCGAAAGTTTGCCATCCACCAACAATTCATGTATCCAAGAGTACGAATAATGTATATTATACTAGTAACTAGATATTTTAACGTTTATTTTATAACAATAATAAGCGAGTTGGCTTCTTCGGCCGTGAAGGCAGTATTGAAACAAATAACTTGGCCGTAAAATCTGGTCCTAAGACTGGATTTTATTAAAGAACTTGATTTTGCTACTGGACCAAAAAGCTAGATATGTTAACTCCTGAAATTACATTTCCATTGATTATGTGACATAAAAACGAATTTATTCATTGTTAATTCATCAACATTATCCAGTCCATCATTTTGAAAGAAATTTAACTAAGGTCCAAACGTTTGAAATCCATCAATTTACAATATTTACATATTGGATAAATGATCTGTCATAAACTATTTATTTCTTTCTTTCTTAATGGAAAGTAATATAAAGACCTATGTACCGCTGGCTTAAAATGTATTTGTTAGTAAAACAGCTTAATCACATCAGTGGCAAAATACAAGAGCACAACAACATGAAATAAGTCATCAAAGTACAAACGAAACAATGCCTTTAACCACAGATATAGATATATCTGTGCCTTTAACAGTATCAGTGCTACCCTTACTTAAAACAAAATGCATTCAATAATTAATCGTTTGAACGGAATATATTAATCTATTTAAATTATTTAAATACATACTTAACCTAGTGTTAATGGGATGTTAATTATGCGGAAACGCTTTACCCCGTTCTTTTTGGTTGTTATACACGGAACCAAACCATTCAACCAACTACGAGGGCTGCCTTTTAAGTTGTGTCGTTTGGAAAAACTAAAGACAATTTAAGTGTTAAATGGTATTTATTGTTTTTCAAAGTAATCACCGTGATATGTAATACACTTTTTCATTCGATCGAACCAGTTTTCGAAACACTTATTCCAGTCCGAAGTCGGGGTCTCCAAAATGGCCGTTTTGTATGCCTCAACCGCTTCTTCAGGCGTCTGGTACCGTTGACCACGAAGTCGTTGCTTGATTTTTGGAAAAGTAAAAAAATCGTTAGGGCTTAAGTCTGGACTGTACGGCGGGTGTTCCAGAATTTCGACGTTTTGCTCTTTTAAAAACGCAATAGTTTGCCGGGCGGTGTGCGAGCTCGCATTATCGTGGTGCAGTCTTATACGACGTCTTGGGTTATTTTTTCGAAACTCGCCGATGACTTCTGGTAAACAAACAGTGGTATACCAGTCAGCATTAACCGTTTTACGATCCTCGAGCACGATGGTGGCAACGTGGCCACTTTTCGCCACAAACGTGGCGACCATTTTTTTCGAAGTGCTCCGTGAGCGTATTACTTTGGTCGGTTTTGGCTCATCTTGGAACACCCAAACAGTCGACTGCTGTTTAGAATCGGGATCGTAGGCATATATCCAAGATTCGTCACCACTGATAATGTCGTAAACATGTTTCGAGTTTCCTCGGTTGAATTGCCGCAGAGTTTTGCGACACCATCGAACGAGAGCCGTTTTTTGGTCTTCACTGAGTAAATGTGGTATCCAGCGTGAGATCAACTTTTTTACGCCTAAGTGATCATGCAAAATACTGTGAACACTGGTCCCTGAAATACTTAAGGAAGCTTCTATCTCACGGTATGTCGCATGGCGATCTTCGATGATCAGTTGCCGTACAGCATCAATGTTCTCCTGGGTTACGGCTGTTTTTGGTCGACCTTCACGATGTCTATCACCAAGACTAGAGCAACCACGTTGAAATTCTAAATACCAGCGTTCCACAGTCCGAAGGCATGGTGCTTTATCATTGAAAACCGTAGTCAACTCTTCGAAGCACTGAAGTCGCGTTAAGCCCCTTTTGAAGTTGTAAAAAATTATCGCACGTAAATTTTCCTTCGAAATTTCCATTTTCACAACTGACTTGTCAACTTTGAACGAACGCTGTACTAAAACGGTTGGGCCGATTTCGAGTCATTCTTTTGTTTTCGAATTCTAAATTCAAATATTTTAACGTGACACTAGTTCTTTTTTATGCAATCACGGGAGGTTTGCAAACGACAGAACTTAAAAGGCAGCCCTCGTACTAGGAATATCTTGCGCGACATATTAACTATCAGTCTCTCAGTTAGAAAGAGACGGCTCGAGCGAGGCAGCTCGATAGATTTAAGACAAATTTGTTCTTCTGTGGTTGAAATTATTCAATGTGGACTTTTTATAAAACTGACATTGGTATCTTCAACCTTGGACGCTAGAGTTTTTTGAATGGACTATTTTGATGCAATTCGATCAACTCAAATGATCTCAAGTATAAGTTGGTTGGTTGGCTTGATTCAACAGTCAAAAATGACCATACAACGGCCCTATTTAGTCCAGTTATAATTGGGTTACAAGGCTTTAGAAATACGTCAGTAAACTAGTTTAGGATAACACGAGCGTTAGTATTAGGCATATGGGAGTAGGAACTACGAAAGCAATACCATTATAGCAAAGTGCTGTTGCTGGCCTGGTGTGAACACGAGTTTGTGAAATCTAACTTCTTAAGATTGAAAACGAACTCTTAACCTAGGATGTACTCCAGGCAATTAACTGACAACTTGTATGGAAAAAATGTCAATTTTGGAAATAATTTATAATAGCTTATTTTTTATGTATAACGGATATATTATCAATTAAATAGTTACCCAGCGACAAAATCCGGCAAAATTTCAGACATCGAAAAAATGATAAGTTAACTGGCTTCTAAAAAGTCAGTAAAAATATTAATAAATGTTTTTGTCTTTATTTTGGTTCATTTACATTTGCTTTATAATATTCAAGATAAATCGTACAAAAAAAGATAATGCATGCTTCATTAAAATCTACATAATTACTTCCGGGTGGAAAGTTTGTCGGATTCTTGACTAAATCATCTTAGAATAACATTTTCAAATGAAATCAACAAAAAAAACGCTATTATAAATTAATGTTTTTCAAAACCGTATTTTGCCTGGAGTAATGTCAGGAGGACTCATTTTAGACCACTTTTAAAGCCATATTGCATTTTTCACAAGCTTATACTCGAGTACATTTTTATGAGGTCGAGTTCAAATTAAAAACATGTTCACAGAAAGTCTGGGTCACATTGAACTCCATGGAAATTGGAATCCATAGGTTATATTTAGTAATAACACCGTCCAGCAACATTAGCCTATGTCACGTAGAAATGTTACAAACCAAGTGCACGTGCGGTACAGAAATACTATACATACTCCGAAGGTCGACCAGTAATTAAGGTCAGCTGGCGCCAAACGCATAAATACTAAAGGTCATTGACACCACCCCACCTTTGTGGATACATTCATCCATATATCCAATAGCGCTAGCGATAGCGGTATCATATAAAAAGTTCCCGGCCGTGCTTTGATACAGTCAAGGTCACCAATATGTATACACCACAAACTTACAGAAATATGTATACAGACCTTATTACTACGGAAATAAGGTTGTTGTATACATATTTATGCAACTTTGGGTATATACATATTAGTGACCTTGGCTGTACCTATCACGTTACCACCGCCGCTGTCTGCGTCTTGTAAAATACTTTGGTATGCAGAAGCTGAAAGTCTATAAAGCATTCTTAGTATGTTTTCATTTACGAATAAAAATACAGATGGATTTGTATAAATTTGTAAGGTCAATAGTAACAAGAACCAGGCGCCGTCGTTAGTTACAACGCCTCTTCTTAGTGGTTCTTAAACAAAACTACATTTCATTTTATCTTTATGATATTGTAGGTAAAGTCGAGAGAACATAGCATATAAAAATATGATCAGCAAAATGGGATCAATTACCTACAAGTACTATAATTAGGCTGAAAAAACGTTTACTTCATAAATATTCATACAAAGAATAGGGCCAATCAAGACTTACCTAATAAAACTCTGGCAGTGATATCTGATAATAGCGAAATGAAATTGATACAATCAATTGATGGCAAATGTAATGCGGCTAGCAATATGCATTCCCTTGAATTACTGGTGAACATTTGGCCTATAGATAATTTAGGGCTACCCACCAGCTGTTCTAGCTTACAAATATTTACACTAGGTGACATATAAAAATTTACTTAACATTAAAATTTATCTAACTGGCGTGTATCAAATTTTACTCGCAGTGCCACCGATTTGGGAGTAAAAAATCGTTTAGAAAATTACTTTTTAAACGTTCAATCCAGTCTTAATAAATCGCTGACGCTCGAGGACATTTCCTTTATCATTTTCTTTCAAAATTCTTCATTCTCTTACTTTGTCTAATCGGGACACAGTCTCTATCACACTTACGCTTATGATCACTACAAGTCTCGCAAATGGACTATTTGTATGTTTTATAATAAAGAAAATGCAGGAGATCTATGTCCAGGGCGCGAGAAATAATTCCAAGATGGTATTATAATGAAGATAATAATAATATCAGGGGACAATCTTACACAAATCGACCTAGTCCCAAAATAAGCAAAGCTTGTACTATAGGTACTAGACGACGATAAACATACATATCATAAATAAATACTTAAATACATAGAAAACATCCACGACTAAGGAACAAATATTCGTGCTCGTCACACAAATAAATGCCCATACTGGGATTCGAACCCGGGACCTCTTGCTTCGTATGCAGGGTCACAACCAACTAGGCTAAGGCGGTCGTCATTTTAGTACAAACACTAGAGAATTTCGAATAGAAAACTCGCACTGATCCACTTGCCAACGAAAGTTCGATGCCTAGAATTTTACTATCAAGTACTGCTTCTTCAGTAACAAAAATCTAAAGATTTTTCAAAAACTATTGTAGCCTGTCACTCCCGCGATTTTGAGGAATCCAACGACTCATATGCCAAAATCCATACAGCCGTTTGGTCTGCAGCCCGTGACATAGAATATTCTTGTCCACATACATACATACGCTCGAAAAACATAACCTTCCTTCTGGGGCAGTTGATAAAAATTTAGAGACCACCCGTATTTTTTTTGTAATACTTGACTAATTATAATCTCGGCATTTCCCACAGACGAACAAAATGTTCGAGTCCTTACTCGTTCTTATACAACCACTTTACAAATGAGTAATAAACAGTTTTTGCGTCACCCTGGACTTAATTAATATTTACGGTTCGAGTGAAACTGTGCGATCAACATTATTTACGTCTTCGATGGGCAATTAACTATTTCTTTTAAATGTATGAAGATACAGCAATTCCATGATATTAATTAAAGATGGTGGCTTCCAAATAAAATGTCATTAATACACTGAGCAATTTAACAACCATTCGTCTTTCCAGTGTTGAAATTACTAATTACTTAAAACTAAAGATAAATACAAAACTATTCGAGTTAGTTGCACGTCCGTTTTAGGAATACAAGGTGACATTCAAAAACGATTTTACTAAACTTCCACCGTCATACCGTAAAATAAAATGTATATATACTTCATTACAGGAACTCAACTCATCTCATGCTTAACAACGTTAAGCAATAAATATACAGTTAATCTTATTCAAAACAGGTTCAATAAGATAACAGTCCCAGTTGTCCCTGTCTTCGGCCAGTTTTATAAATTCTAGAACATAATGTACATCAGGGACAATAAATTCGCGTCTTACACATTATGTGTATAGTACATTTGCCATGATGCACATAGGCATCATGCTGAATTTGCCCAATATACATGTTACACACAAGTTGACTTTTCCTACTGAACATCATGTCCCCGAGTCGTTTTACGGTTCATGTATCAAAACTACTGAGGTGTTTCAAGGATCGTCGCACAATGCCAACTAGAGAATATGCGTTGAAACTCGCAGTGGTCTTGGCCGGTATAAGGGACCATTCTTCAGGCCTCTCGTAAAGGCACCATACGACAGTGACGTCATTTCATCCCAAAGACCTCATTATTCCTTTTGGACATCAGTTTTCATAAGATATCACTTAAAACGCAATATTTATTTGTACCTGCATTTCTCTACCTTTCCCTACTCTATTTTATCGTTTTTCAACGTGTACGGTTCACTAGAAATATAAGTAGCGTCGATCACCATTTCGGAAAAGGTTTTTAGAAAACTTCGAGTAATTGGATCCTTTGTTTGGATTATTTAATTGAACAATATAAAGCCCATATTTGAATCATAACTTCATAAGTTCATAACATATATGCATTGCCGCATGAAAATGAACTATATTTGTTAAGAATCTTCTATAGTTTTAATTTCTTGCCCCTTTAATACCCCTACAGTATTATAACACGTCAATAATATTGTGCCATATCCCATACGCAGAGAATGGTATAAAATATAATTTGGATGTTGTGAGAGGATTGAAACGGACAAGTGATTTATTGCCAATTGGAGTGTGGGTCCCATTTTTTGTTAAATTAACACGGAATTCTCAATGATAAGAAACTATATTTGAATGTAATTCTATCTAAATAGCAACAACATATTGACAACTCCGCATAGGAATTCATTTTTGGGAAACGGATACCTACTCCATTAACTTGGAAACACCAAGATACGTGTTAAGGTTAGAAAGATGATGACGAATATCATGATATCAAGCTATTGTTGAAGGTGCTTCGATGAAACTTATTATTCTAGTAAACTCGCAACTAATCCTGTCCAAATAATGCTCCACTTAGTTTTCCAGGCCATTTCACGCAAAACTCATTATGAGTTGGAAACCTCTATGCTGGAACTGTTTGTCTACTGTTCACAACATCACGTCATATTCGTCATTTGGCATCACAACAGCCAGCATATCAACTCGCGTCAGGTTAGGCCACTCGTCTTAATTCTTAAAACATTGAATATTATGTCCCACTTCAAAAGCATCATAACAGAAAACTTCACAATTAAGCTAAATTAATAAATAACGTTCAGCAGTCCATCGGAGATTTCTGGACACACACCTGTAAAACAGTTGTCTAATTAAAATCGCTGCAAAGGGATTATGGGCAATAGTCGCGTCTATTGCGTGAAATTCCCCAGTCGTCTCTACTGAAAATATTTAATAGAAGGGTTCGTTTTTGTTGAATTCAATGATTATTTTAAATTTGAGAACTGGTTGAGGGCCACCATCGTGACTACAAAAATATTTTACGTCAGAATGAGAGAGCAGCCTCGCCGAACACCGTCAGTACAGTTTCGGTCCAGGTAAAAGCACGCTCAGACTCGCCCAAGACATGCCGAGCCATCTACTGCAGGGTTTTGGTTTATGCTCATGATCTAAGTATGGCACAGCTTAGCTTGATTTTTTGGTCTCTACCTTTTTAATGAGTACAGTTGTTGTAAGTTTGATCGAGACTCACCCGTCAGAGCAGGAGCCAGGGATGGTGCTGCAACGACTCCTTGGAACGGTCCCCATAGTCGTACGTGAGCTCCTCGCCCGGCGCGATGTCCTGCGCGGCGAGCAGCACGAGCCGCGGCCGGTCCACCCACAGCGCCTTCGTGTGCAGGTTGCCGTTGCGCGAGTGGTTGACCAGGCGCCCGAGGCGGCCCGACTCCGCTGTTGCGTCGATACTGCAAACATTTCCGTAAGTTAGGTTCCGAATCTACGAGTAATTACCACCGAGAGTTTAACCTTTTCACCGCCATTGCCTTGATACAGAGTCCGCACATTTCGTGCCCCACACGCCAACGACTTCATATCCAGTCAGTTTCTTCAGTCAAATAGCTACAGACGTGCGTTGGCATGAGGTTTAATTTCGCATTTGACGTCTGTGACAGTTGGCGTGTGAGGCAAAACTTTTTGCTTGTATCGTGGCGGGGAATAGGTTAAAACAGCTATTCTTTGGAGATAAGGGTTAGAGTTGGTATCTAAAATGGATGATTAGATTAGCGGTTATTTAAGGGGGTAACATCAGTTTCCATGATAGGGCGTGGGGGTAATCATGTTGAAAAGTTAAGAACCACTCACTGATTTAGACGGTTATAGGTTTACGCGGCATGCGGGTTTTACGCAACTAAATAAACTACACAAAAGAAAAAGAATATTCACAATTTTAATCGCTATTAGACGGAAACAAGTGTGCCAAATGACCCTTATAAGAGAAGGCAGACGAATGTGTATAAAATGGATTTAGATTTGTGTGGGTTTAATGATCAAAGTGTGTAATGTTTCATGTCTTGAGTTTCACTGACATCTGAATGGCTCTCTCTGATTTTCCAGACACCCACACAGCGAGTTAGTGTACCTTTTAATAGTTCTAACCTTATTATGTTAGGTAGATTATTTATGTTTGTCGAGACCTTAGACCCTTGACACTTTGAAGCTTGTTGACGACGGCATTAGCTAAGCCATCTTCGAGTTCAATTGCGTATTAGAACCATCTTATTTGACATCAGTTTTTTTTGTAAGTTTTGAAGTTTATACAACTGCACTAGTTTATGCTCGATGCGCGCCGCGCACGGCCCGCGTTTTTGACGCTATACGATCATGCTTGTCAAAGAATATGTTTAGAGCAGAGGGCTAAAATATAGCATTATGCCAATCTTTCCTGTAATGTTGGTGAAAGGTTTTCGAAATTGTTTTATTAGTTCAGGAGAGGGTTTGAGAAAGCCGAGTTTAAAAGGGCCTGACTCCACCAAGCGCCCGCAGTACTCACCAATACTGTTGGTCCTGCAACCTGAAGTAGTACATGTAACAGCCAGCCTCCGGGTCCTGCGCGTACATGTACTCGCGCTCGCGGGCCTCCTGCACGCCAACCAGCTCGCCGGAGTACTCCACCACGAAGCTGCCGCGGCCGAAGGCTCGCGTCGCGATTATACCGCGGCCTTTGCCTTCGAAATATGCTACCTGCAATAGATATTTAAAATTGAACTATGCAAGTTAACATTATAAAGAGTATTGAGATTGTAGGTTTCTATGTAGTCATATCAGGAACCGTCAAAATTTCTTTCACAAGCTCAACTTTAGTGGGATGATGAAAAAGACCTCTTTAACTCAATGGTATTGGCTGTATTGGTAGACTAGCGGTAGCCTAGTGGTTCAGGCATGCGGCTGTCAAGCGGCGGTCATGGGTTCGAATCCCGGCTCGTACCAATGCGTTTTTCGGAACTTATGTACGGAATATTTACCGTTAGCTTTTCCGTGAAGGAAAACATCGTGAGGAAACCGGTCTAATCCCAATAAGGTCTAGTTTTCCCTCTGGGTTCGAAGGTCAGATGGCAGTCACTTTCGTGAAACTAGTGCCTTAGCCAAATCTTGGGAGTTAGGTGTCAAAGCGGACCCCGGACTCCTTTCGGGGCACAACCGGGAATAACGCTAGGAGGATAATGTTGATGACGATGGTAGACTTTGTAGGTGGATTAAGCTTGGTGAAGCACACGAAACAATAATGCAGGCTCATAGTGATCCAGTTAATAACTTGTGTGTATATTCATATTATTATATATTTGCTGTAACGGAATTCATCTCTGCCCTAAAAGATACTCAAGTGCGGGACATTTTGGCAAATAAAACTAATTTTCTTATATAAAAACATACACTTAAGGATCTAATGTGTATTTGTATAAAGTTAAAGTTCAAAGTTCAGATATTGGCTATTGTTATAACTGAATCGGAGGTTAATTACATGTGATTTAGTTTGAGTAATTAGAAAATTAGGCCAGCATTACACATGCAATAATGACTGCTCATATAAAATGAAAAACCTTATCTTAAATAACCTCTGATGATAATCTGAATGGAATAGTATAGGACGAAAAAAAAAACCTAATTAATATATTCTGGAATACCTATTCCTAGGCCCACCATCTCCACCATCTGACCATTGAAGAGGGCTGAATTGGTTATTACGTTAATTAATACATTTTATCTTTATTGGTTTCTTCTTAGTACTAATTTAAAGGGGTTATTAGTAATGAAATAAATCAGAATGAAGTGACTAACCGCCAAACCATCCTCCCTCTGGTCTCTCACCGCCCGCTCCAAATCCCTCATCTTCTCCGCCATCACACATTTCGAAGTCTTCCTAACACTGCGCCTCACAGGGAAATACTCCGTAAGCTTATGATTTAAATTTCCGTTTGAAATTTTAGGTTCTACTTTGACAGTCTTTTCTATTTCTTTGGGTGATGGTGGACGTTCCACCTTAGGACTCTTCAGTTCCTCCTTAAAATACTCAGTTAGCTTGTGACTCTCAGCAGCACGGGCGGCGGCCCGGGTTGCTCGGGAACGCACACTGTGCCCGTTGGTCATGTTTGTGTACCCGTTACTATTCTTCAGCGGTTTAGATTTTCCGTCGGTCTTCTTTATTTTTGGTTCTGATTTCACTTCTACATTTTCAGTCTTAGTTGGAGTAGCTGTTATAATTCTGTAATGAAAGTGTAGTATACAAAGACATCATTTGGTAAGGTTGGTATCATGCAGTTAATACTATTCTAGCTTGTTGGCATATTAAGCACAGTTTACAGAATTCATTAAACAGGACTAGCTATATATATATTCATAGAGTACATTTTAACTTTAATTTTTGTGTTATGATCGGTTGTGAATTCCATACAAATCAGTATCAAAATGGTATACTCTCATACTCTCTTTATACAAATCTTGTAAAATTTCAATTTATGTAATTTTAGTTTTGGGCCTTTTTTAATATAATAATTGCAAGTGTGAGATCCCACAGAAAAAAATGTGAAAAACAAATACTTTTAATCACTGTATAATATAGGTATAATAACTAAAAGTTACACTATAAAATAAATAAATATGCAATTATAATCACGCCTCAGTTACCTGCGCTTTCTATAGGTGCGGGTAGGTCTGACAGGCTGATGCTCACACAGCTCAATGCGGTGGGGAGTCTTTACACCCTCCTGGGTGGCCAAAGTATTGGCTGAAACACAATTCCAAAGATATTTATTCGGAACCATTTGTTTAAAAAAAGTCTGCCTTGAAATAAAGTACCAATTTTAGGTTACATTGTTATTCGATTTTTTTATTATATGTAGAGGGTAAGAGAATATTATAATAAAAAATAAAATAAAATAATAAAATTCTTTCATAATGGCAAGGAGAAATGGAAATATACAGACAGTTCAGTATAACCTCAAGGCCCATGATGCAGATCATGTTTTGTTTTCATAAATGCCACCAATAGATTCATAGATGCATCCCGTGAACAAAGCTTGACTATAATAGATCTAAAATTATACCAACCTCGAACCATGTCCTTCGAAGTTTATCAGTCACAGCAAAAAAACCACAATAGACCGTCCGGGAACTGGTCTTATCAGACGCAATGCTGAGGCAGCGTCGTGTTACGAATGTTTGGTAATAGACCTTGTCATTATAGGATCGCGGGAAATCTTCATGTGATCAATCATTATCTGGCCCTTGTCACGAGCGGAACATTTAGTAACTGTTAACTACTAATAAACTTCTTACTTCTATAGAACAGCTTTAAGTGTTCGCCATTTATAAATTATAATTAGATTTCTTTTAAAACTGACTCAAGATACAGAAACTACAAGAGAAAGCAAATGGACGCTTGTTTTCGTTTTACAATTACCTGTGCTCTCATTGGCTGTTGAAAGAAAATATTAACCAATCAAATCAAATGAAACTGTGTTGACCATAGACAAAGTGCATAAAATCGAAACGATGACTAAATAATGACAGCTGTACACTATCGAGCGCGGGCATTTTGTCCAAGTTAAATAAAAACAAGCATTGGTGTGCCGTACCTTTCGTCCTTTTACGCTTTTATAACACTGGTAACATTTAAGGATTCGTGTCAAATGAAAGTGACTCCCGCCATTTTACTCAGCCCTTACCTTAGCCTGTTCTTGTTTTAATGAAATAAATATGAATTTTGAAAATGTGTACTATGTTTGGGACGAAAATTTAATCCGGGAATGTGATCGCCTTCCAGCAGTTCCCGGTCGTGTATGTTGTTTTCATTCTTTTTTTAAACTCTAATCTATATATTGCAACTTATTTAGTACTTAATCTTTTTATTCAGGCTTCCATGGTGCACAGCCTGATCACAGCTTACGGTTTACTACAGCACGTTAAAGTGGTACGATCAAAACCAGCGACGGATGCAGACTTGAAGAGATTCCATTCAGATTTGTACATAGATCATTTGAAGAAATTCTCAGAAGTAGATGAGGAATATATGACCAATAATGAGGACGAGGAGCTTGGCATTGGTAAATTATATTCTTGGTATGCTTTGATATGTTCAATGTTAATGAATTATATTAATCAATACTAATCTTATAAATGCGAAAGTGTACGTGTGTGTGTGTGTGTTTGTTTGTCCGTCTTTCACGGCAAGGTTATATAGGTTATAGGTGTACGCGGGCTTGGTTTCCGCAACTCGACGTCATAATAGCGCCTATTTTGCGTATGGGTTATTGGCACTACTGTTATTCGTGCCAACCCAGTTCCACCAGGAAGCCTAGCAAACCCTTTACGTTGCCGACGGCCTCCGGTAGCGACCCCGGTGTTCCGAGGTGTTTTGCCCGGTATTCTGCCACCCCAGGGCACGTCAAGATGACGTGGGCGGCTGTCTCTTCCTCTTCCATGCAGGCTCTGCAGAGAGGACTGTCTGTAATACCTAGAGTGAAAAGGTGTTTGTTTAGTAGTGCATGACCAGTTATGGCTCCTGTCATGAGACGGAGTGCCGGCCTCTTCAGCTGTTTTAGCTTCCTTGACAATCCGGGATTGATTGTCGGGAGGGCCTCCCTGGTTTGCCTGCAGGTGCCTAGGGTATTCCAAATTTTTTGGTGTTCTACCTTGGTGTTTAGTCGCAGTGTACTCCGCAGCCATGCAGGGGGTAGAGGGATCATAGGTTCCGGTCCTATGGCTTCTGATTCTGAGCCTTCTCTAGCCAGTGCATCCGCTGCGTCGTTACCACGTGAATTGCTGTGTCCTTTGATCCATTGCAGGGTTATGTCGCAGTTGGTACATACCTCTGATAGAATTTTGTGGCACTCGTGTATCAGCCCAGACGTTGTTGTGTAACCTTGCAGGGCTTGCAGTACGGATCGACTGTCGGAAAGTATGCGGATGGGATATCCACTTACCTCCCTGGAGGCGATTGCATGAGCGGCCATTATTATGCCCATACACTCTGCCTGGAAGACTGAGTTACGGATTCCTAATGGTGTCGCGATTCGTATGTTTAGGTCTTCCGAGAACACTCCTGATCCGGTGCCTGACCTTGTCTTGGACCCATCCGTGAATATTCTTAACTCCCTGGGGTTAAGTCCTTCCTGGAGGGTTTCGTATAGTTCGATTTTGTACTTCTTGTCGAAGACGAACTGTTTGGGGATGATTTTTGAGCCGTATGGCTGACGCCAGGGCTTCTTGCCTGATGAAGAGGTGTAGCGGCGGAATGTCCATGATGGCTTCCAGGGCTGCAGTCGGTGTGGTCCTCATGCAGCCGCTAGCCGCCATGCAGGCCAGTCTCTGGAGGCGTTGTAGTTTAGCTTCGACCGTGGTTAGTGTGGTGCGAGGCCACCACACTACGGCTCCGTAGCTTACTATTGGTCGAATTATTGCCTGGTAAAGCCATAGAGTGATCTTGGGGTTTAGCCCCCAAGTCCTACCTACCATTCTGCGGCATTGCCAGAAGGCGACTGTAGCTTTTTGGATTTTGTTGTCTAGGTGACTGCTCCAGTTAAGTTTGGCATCTAGTATTACACCCAAATACTTTACCTCTGTTGCCAATTGGAGCTCTGTATTGAACAGTCTGGGTAGGCGGTAGGTCCCCAGATTCCGTTTGTAAGTGAACATTACCAGCTCGGTCTTCCTTGGGTTGACTGTTAGTTCATTGTCGTTGCACCAGCGCTCCACCATGGCGAGTGCGGAACGGGTAACGTCGCACACTGTACCTGCGTGAGTGCCACTTGTGAGTATTGCTATGTCGTCAGCATACCCGATGGTGTAGTGATGACTGTTGTTTAGCTTGGTGATTAAGTCGTTGACCACCATGTTCCAGAGTAGTGGCGAGAGGACGCCTCCCTGGGGGCACCCCTTCGCTACCCTTGCCTGCTTTGTCTTGTCTTCCCCGAGCCTAATGACTCTTTGACTTAACATGTTGTTTATCCATTTCGTCATAACCCCACTCACTCCGTGTCTTACCAGTGCTGCGGTTATGCTGGTGAATTTAGTCTTGTCAAGGGTCCCTCGATGTCGATGAAGGTGCCTAGACACACTGACTTGTTTTTGATCGCGGCTTCAGCTTTGGTAACCACCGCATGAAGCGCAGATTCTGTTGATTTACCTGAACTGTAGGCATGTTGGTTCTGATGCAGAGGCACCCGCCGAAGCGCCCTCTCTCTCAGATGTCTGTCACACAGTCTTTCACGGCAAAACGGAGCGACGAATTGACATGATTTTTTAAGTGGAGATAGTTGAAGGGATGGAGAGTAACATAGGATAGTTTTTATCCCCGTAGTTATCCCCTAAGGGGGTGAAATGGAGGGGGTAAAAGTTTGTATGGAGCTGCAATATAAACGAGTTCCACGCAGACGGAGTCGCGGGCAGAAGCTAGTTGATAATAATTCAATGTTTCATACTGAATTAGTCTAAATAATTTGCATTGCTAATGAAAGTTCTCTTGTTATAATGGTTCCATAGTATTGGTGTTTAGCAATATAATATATGGTAATTATGTAAATAATCTGTTAAGCACTTTTACTGTAAGTAAAAACATAAATATAATTCTGAATACCTTCACATAATCCAGATGCTTTGGTCTACGGTCACTTAAGTTGTCTTTTAATATTGTCAGTTCATTGTTGTATGAAAATATGTTATGTAAATATTTTTTATTACATATTTTAAATTGTATTCTTTTCGCTATAGGTGACTCCACCAGGAAAGAAAATTTCAAAAAATTACAGTGGCATGTGAAGGTTTTAACAGCAAATAAAGTATAATATATTTCTGACGGTCATTGTGGCACCATTCGGGGGAGGCCTATGTCCATCAGTGGACGTCATTCAGCTGATAAGATGATAATGATGATGATGATATTTCTTACAGGATATGATTGCCCTCCAGTGTCAAACATGATGGGACTGGTGTCAACCCTGGCGGGCGGCACTGTCACAGCTGCCCGGTGCCTCACGTTGGCGCTCACTGATACTGTTGTCAACTGGTGTGGGGGATGGCATCATGCTAATAGGTATTGAGAGATAACTAGTATGAACCTCTGAACTAAGTACAGTCGGCAGCAGAAGTAGCTGGAAAAAATACTTGAAATTAGCTAAACAATTTATCTTTTTGACCTCAACATACACATAGCTACTGACTGTACAGTAGAGACTGACATTCAAGTTTTTATGTTGTATCTTTTGCCTGTTTTAATATAGGATGGATTTACTCTCTAGAAACTAACTTTGTATAGGAAGCACATCAAGAAGAAATAGTAGAGTCACCTGCAATACCTAATACAAATAAATTTGATAGGTACTTTTAAGTTCTGTGTCCTAAGAGATTCCTGTACAGTTAATTACAAAAATAATTAAAAAAATATACACTAAGTTGGCAACTGTAATGTATGTATGTATGTAAATTCTTTATTGTAGATACATGGAACAGAACACAACAACAAAACAATTATTACAGGAACAGATGATATATGTACAAACTGTACTTATTTACTTACTACAAACTGTTCTTAAGTATTTTGATTTATTTCCAGACACGGTGCAGAAGGGTTCTGCTATGTGAATGATATAGTACTTGGCATTGAATATTTAAGAGAAAAATTCCCTAAGGTCTTATACATAGACTTGGATGTACATCATGGTAAATATTGTTGAAGGTAAATTTGATTCAGGTAATCTGAATATCAAATTAAAAGTTGTGTTTTGAGATAATGAGGTTCTTTGGCTACAATGCAGTTTTTTTTAGTTCTCATTGCCTCTTTCGGTAGTATCTGCTCCAGCAAAACAAGGTGTATGTTCAAATCCAGCTCAGAGTTTGAAATAAAGAGTTGTAAATGCAACAGAAATTTTCAATTACACTGTTATGGGGTAGGTAGAGAGGTGCAGACATATTCATGGCATACTTCTGTCAAGAAATTACAAAAAGAAAATAAGTAACTACTATGTTTTTTTCCTACTAGCTTAAAACCATCAGAAGTTATTGAATGTTTCAGTCACAACGGTATGTTATGCTCTCTTGATTATATTTACACAAGACCGCAACCATAACACTGCTGTTTGGTGCTGGCGAGTAAAGTCACCAAAGCTTCAGAAGATGTGCTGCGTGCATTATTCAGAGTGATGAATCCTCAAATCAATAAGGGTTTGGCAATGCTATAGGCTACAGTACCATAAACTTATGTTCCAGTACCAATGTTAGCATAAATGTAGGTATAAAAGATCAAAATGTAATATCGCAGTGATATGTTGCTACAGTACCATGGTATAAATTACTTAAAAAACTTATGTAATAGGTAATGGGGTCCAAGATGCCTACAGCCTGAGCAAGTCGGTGTTCGCCCTGTCCATCCACAAGTTTGAACCAGGCTTCTACCCGGGGACGGGTGGCATTGAGGACATAGGGACTCTAGCAGGCAAGGGGTACTCTTGCAATGTGCCTCTACATGCATACTATTCTGATGACACTTTGGAAAGAGTATTTAACGAGTAAGTTCATAAAGATTATTCTTTAATTAAATGTCGAATAGGTGCCAGCAGTGCAGAGGTGCAGAGTTGTGACCATTTCATGGCAAATGTGTATGTATACAGTTTGTTTTTATGTTTTTTTTTTTTTGTCATGAATAAATGTTTTCTTTCTTCCTTATACAACGTGTTTTTTTAACCGTCAAAAAGTACTAATCATTTGTGAACAAAAAAAAGTTAGTTATTAGTAATCAAGTTCGAAAAATCCTGTATGGCGCGCGGTGCGAAGTTCATTCACCCGGTTAGAGTTCGTACCTATCAACAAAAGATGGCGGCTAGCGGTCACTCGGCTGGATGATTAAAATTAATATGAATACAAAAAAGAAACTTTATTAAGTTCTTTGTAATGTATACATTAACTGGGCTTCGGCTCTAAGACGGTTAAAAAACACCCTGTATAGTAAAGGAAACTGAAATCCATGCTCATCAATGAGTCTACACCTAGATGTTGCATGTTCAGCTAAAAGTTCCAATGTCTTTGTTACGGGTACACTGTTCTTATAGCTAGGAGCACATTTATATGTAGCTATAGTAGTCTGGAGGGCATATCGCTCCCACTATCTTGACTTACTTAACGATAGATATTCTATAATATGAATAGAGCAACATTTAGTATACTTGTGTTTGTAAATGGGATCTCTTAAAAGCTCTTATAGTCCAGTCAATGAACTTGTCACTTGTATGGAAATAAGTTTCTGACAAAAAAATATTTCTGGTACAAGCTTTCAACTACTCATTGAGACGATTCTAACGAGCCCAAACTCAACGGGGTTACGTCGGTTAAGTACTGAATTCCCATGGCCACCTTCTGTTCATCATCAGATCAGCTCGATGGTACCATAATATTGAATTTTCATCCAAACTATACTTATATCCAAAATTTCAGCTCAATCGATCGCCAGGAAGTGGGTCAAATTTAACTTGCAAGATTTGATTACATACTAACAGGTCAAGTTAAATAAAAGCGTGGAAAAATGACAATTTTGGAAATAATTCATAATAGCTTATTTTTCATGTGTAATGGGATATATTATCAATTAAATAGTTATCCAGCGACAGACTCCGACAAAATTCCAGTTATAAATTAACTAGCTAGCTTCTGAAAAGTCAGAAAAAATATAAATTTAGATTTTTGACTTTATTTTGGTTCATTTACATTTGCTCTATAATATTCAAGATAAATCATACAAAAAAAGACAATGCATGCTTCATTTAAATCTGCATAATTACTTCCGTGAGGAAAAATTGGCGGATTTTTGAAGCATTTTCAAATAACATTTTAAAATGAAATCAACAAAAAATAGTATTTTATGCAATCGTTATATAATGTATGCTTTTTCAGTCGAGTACCACGTCTAATTAAGGTACAGTCGACAACACAGCTAACTGACCATACCGTGAAAACCTAGAACCTTATTACAATGCACTTAAGGTCAGATTAGATTTCCGATGGTCAGTTAGCTGTGTTGTCGACTGTACGAGACTTAAAAAGCTAATTATATAACTATTGTATACAATACTTTTCTACGAGTCTGAACTCATTAAACAAACTTGGTATCTATTGAAAACGAAGTGCAACCAACGGCTTTTTCTTTTGTGCGTTGATGCCTTTTGACTTTCTCATGACGGCGTCCTATTGGTCAAATACATTATAGTTCAGTAAAGGCGCCACGTGATTGGTCAATTTCGTTTTAGTTGTCTCAACAGTTATGAAATGTTGAGTTGGGAGCTCCATAGTAAAAAGTATGTGATTTAAGTTTGGTGTACGAAGTCTTAATTCAAACATTAAGGTCGACGAGTATAAAAACTATATTATAAATTAATGTTTTTATAACCGTATTTTCCCTGGAGTACCTATTATAGTACCTAGGTATTGATTATCTTTCATATTCTTCTGCTGGTATCATAAATGTTTATTTGCCATTTTCGACCAAATCAATGTGTATTCCAGAGTATTGTCATCAATACTTAGCCAGTTCTCCCCGGACGCCGTCGTCCTGCAGTGCGGCGCGGACAGCTTGCCGCGCGACCCGAACGGCGGCGCGTGCGTCACCGCGCGCGGGTACTGCGCCTGCGCGCGCGCCGTGCTGCGTGCGCGCAAGCCCACCATGCTTCTTGGGGGAGGTAACACACGGAAATAGGCTGTTCTTAATGCCGGCTGTACACATTGGGCCAATTCTGGGCTATAATTCGATCTCTTTCGTTTACATAGCTGCCTCCTGCTCACGCGCCAACGTTGGCCCAATGTGTACAGCCGGCATAAGGTTCCATCACTATATACAAAACGTCTTTTGACATTCGCAGGCTAACGGCGTGATATTTTAAGGAACTTATGTAACTTGGCTTTCCATTATCGCAAAGTATCACGTGACAAACTAATTTCTTAAATTATTCTAGGAAAGGGGGAATTTATGAAAGATTGTTACATAAGTTTCTTAAAATATCACGCCGTTAGCCTGTGAATGTCAAAAGTCGTTTTGTATGGTGATGGAACCACCTTAAGGGGTTGCCTTGAGTGGTTCTCTATTGGATCGCATAAAATCATTTGGAATAATATAATAACGCATAATTTTTTACAGCCGAATTAGCGTTAAGCCTAATCATGTTATGGCATAAATTTTTAGGCATAAAATTAAAAAGAATAAACGAAAATAGCATAATCATCACAAAGACAAACATCAGATAGCATAAATACAAAAAGACATAATAATTACTTGGCATCATTACAAAACGCATAAAAATTGTGTCCTAAAAAATAAAATCATGCATTACACAAAGCAATGAAAGCATAATGCACGGCCCAATAATGTACAGCCTGATAATCCATGTACATTGGGACGGTCATCTGTGCGGACTCATAATCTCCAGCGAGTCGACGCCACCCCGCTGCGCGGGGTGTCTATTTCTGGTCTGAGGAACACAAGTGAACCCTAACCTAACCGACCTAAGACAGAGTTCGCTTATGACAAGCCATTTTTATCCGCCCTGAAGCCTAATGCACGACCCAATAATCCGCGTCCACGAAAAGTGTAAATGCATTGTAACAACGAAATTGAGTTTTAGTCATTTAGAAAACTGAAATTATGGATAAGAAATTATGGATAATGACAGATTTACCAAATAATAGTATGCGTAATATGTATTCGGCCAATACAGATTAGTTCAACTGAAATTATGCTATTAGCGTAGTATGCCAAACAAAGTAGTAGGCCAAAGTATTATTATGCGACAGTATTATTATGCCAATAGAAATTATGCCAAATCAATTATGCGAAACTATATTAGTCTAAAAAAAAATATGCCAATGAAGAGGATCCCGCCTTGAGTCGATTCGTGTGTGCCTTCTTTGTGTGGACAACATTATATATGCCTTCCGCGAGAAAACGAGATGCAACACTTCGGGAATGGCTTTTGTGGACAAATTTCGATAATTACCTAACTTTGGGAAGTTTCATTAATATTTCCTTAGGTGAAATGTTAGATGAGGTGAAATACCATAATTTAAACTTGTTTAGTTTAGTTATAGGCTGAGGTAAAGAAGGAAACTAAAAACCCAACTTTGTATTTATTTTCTATAGAGAAATGTTAAGCAATCATGTTTCAACTAAACATCGTCAAGAATCATGTATCTGAAAATCAGTCTGTAGTGTTTCCTAATTTGGTCAGAAGGGCGTTTCAAAGAACTCATTTTTTTCCAATGCACGCCCATAAGAGCGCCGATTGAGTACACGTTATTATCACACGCATATTAAAGCAGCATCACGTTGAAACAGCTATGCGACATTCTTTGTTTTACCGCCCTTGACGAGTAATATGATGACTGTTGCTCATAATAACAAATGTATTGTAATAAACGCTAGGGTCGGTTGATAAGCCGTTTCTTAATGCATTGTTATGATACAAGTAGATAAGAATAATAATAATTAGTAGATAATAAATGATTACGACGACACGGCGTGTTGCTCGCGGGCAATACCCGGTCCATTGTACTCTATGATTCATACGGGTTATCGGGCTATCGGTAACGCAGTAAACAGACAATGTGAGAAAGCCTCTATAGCAAGGATATATGATTTAATTTCGCGTGGCCTGTATGAAAGGCTTTCCAACAAAATTAATTGAATTGAATTGCGCAACATTCTACGAAAACTGCAGCAAACCCTCATTTTGCTTGTAATTAGACTAACATTCACCACTAATGATGAGTTGTCAATTAGGAACACTTGGGAGGTTTAACAGTGATGTAACCTTGCCATAATTAAATAAATCTATGTTACTTGTATGAGCCTCTTAACTTAATTAATTATCATTATTTTGACTACATTTAAATTATTTGATTATTATTATTATTCCAAATTACTCATAACATTTGACATTTGATTTATTATAATGTATGTAGTTGTGACATTAAATAAATTATTTAATGATTTGCACGCCTGCTCGCAGGCTAGAAACACTGTGGCGCGCACCATTTTTGTAAGAACCCTGTGACTGTATCTGAAGCAAATAAATTTTCTTATTTCTGATTTCATAACGCGCCTGTTATATCTACTGGTTAAGGCTTGAATCACACTGGCGCGGCCGGCGTTGGCGGTCAATAGTAAACGTAAAATTGATTGTCAAAGGACCATGGGCAGCGTTGTATGGAAAGTGGACCAAAAACCAACAGAGCTGAAAGTTGTGTCATTAAATAGGTATTTATATTTATTTCATTTCATTCTATGGGCACTATGTTTAATTCCATTGCAAAACTGAGATATTTATAGTTTAGTTAGAGTTAATACGATCTAAGAGAAACTGTGATTTACTTAGAGAGTACCCGCAGAACGCCTTACTTAAATAAAATGTTAAAATGTTGAGGGTATGTGTCTATATGTATATATAACATTGTAAAATAAAGGATTTGATTACCTACAAAGATACTTTATTTTACACGCCTTAGTACCTGAGTAAATCTGTCTTAACTATACCCTCCAGAATTATTTAAAAAATTATAAGAAGTATAGTTCATGTAAAACGCAATTTCTCGAAGATTTTACTTAGACTGACTCAATTGTGTATATCTCGGTTATGCAATGGAATTCAACTTTGCACCCATAGAATGAAATAAAGTACATAAGCAGACCTTTTTAATGACATTACTCCCAGCTCTGTTGGTTTTTGGTCCATTTTGACGCATAGTCCTTTACTATTGCCTTGAGTCTGTTAACGTACTTAGTAACGTGTCTATCGTTTCATTATTGTTTCTCAGAGTTATTCATAGTAATGTTTTGCTCGGCAGGAGGCTACAATCACGCGAACACCGCTCGCCTCTGGACGACTCTCACGGCCATGTTGACTGGGATACAGCTGGATGAGAACATTCCAGAACACGAATACTGGCCGCAATACGGGTCAGACTACACGCTGGCCATACAGCCAACGCTGTCTAGAGACGCCAATAAGAAGAGCTACTTGGACGAATGCGTCGCTAAGATACAAAGTATGTAAGGCTGGCGTGCGGCAAACTGTTTAACAAACGGCAAACATTGTTCGAATCTGAATACGTGCGGCGGGGTGTTTTATAATGCCAACGGATCAACTGACTTACCCGTCGACCAATGTAAATGAACCCATTACATTTGTTGTCATAACAAAATATCAAGAATTAATAAATTGTGATTGATTTATATACCCATGCTGAATAACAGTTTTCTAGTAGTAAGAGTTACTGAGCTAAGCCGCAGACGGACATGGCGAAACAATAAGGGTTTCTTCATTGACTACGGAACCCTAATAAAGAGTGGAGACCACTACTACTACTAATCTAGGCTGAGATTTGCAACCTTTTTTATTAAGATGTCGCCGATAACACTTGAATGTTTTACAGACAATTCAGTATGATTATTTAAATGTTCTATTTCAGGTAATTTAAAGGAATATTTACAGAAAGACAATTGTGATACGAGGGAAGAATCGCTCAGAAAACCATTGGAATGTTCCGAAATAAGGCAACATAGGAGAATATTTGATAGAACGCCTAAACCACACTTAGAACCTGAAGAGAAAAAGTCTGATGACGTCTATGCATTTACGGAATAAAATATTTAAGTAACGATTTGGTAGTTTTAATAATGTATTTATGTACTACCCTGGTAAATAAGTCGTTATAAGTAAATGAAAACAAGATGTAATTCGGAAAAAATATATATTTAAAGTTCTCACTGAACTGATCAGCACACCTGTTGTAGCAACCCAGTAACATATCCATTTGAAAAAATAATCAAATAAGTAATACATGTTAGGGATCCATCACTAACAGCCACGTCAAACATCTAGCCAACAATACACATTGTAGCAGAGAAACCACACGACAGAAGATTCCTTGGTCACCCAAGTTCCCAAGACAGACTAATATCAAAAACCCAACAAGGCCTTCCAAGTAACGTTGATCAATACCATTTTAAAATGCATATTCTATTACGGCTTCTAACATTTAACTTTTGATCGAACATCTCAATTCTCTGGCTTCAATTTTAACTTTCCATCGAATGTGAATATTTACATGTATACAATACAACATTGCCTGGCTGGACATACCACTTGGTAATTCTATTAGACATCAAGCGCAAGATTTACAAAACAACACAAATTCGAACTGATAAATTTATTGTCTCTGTCTACAAATGATTTCGAGACAGACATAATAATATTGAATCAAGTATTAAACTTTCCAGTTACATTTCCTGACTTAATAAATACAATTCCCAACCTCTAATTTAAGACTAAGCATTAACTTTAAGCTGTTATCTTCGCTTTCACTAATTCCTTAGTGATCATAAATCTGTGCACAATAGTTAATACAAGCAACATAGTGAAAAGCTACGGTATCAGAAGATAATATTATGTAGTTGAATTACCAGCAGCGTGCTACTGAGATGGTACCACAGTATTTTGAGGAGTGATTAGAATCTTGCCGGGTGTAAAGATGCTGTCCTCAATTTTATGAGTAATTGTGACTTAACTAAGGAGTCAAAGTGAATGATACAGTACTTTAATAACTATAAAATGCAAATTCTCAGGGTAATAATGGGACAGGAAAACTTAAATAGCATAAATAAATGGAGGTAAATCAGTAATAGCAACACGGCCCGCTCACTGCTGCCAATCCAAGCTACAGCTGACTAATCTATATGTTTAGTCCGAAGGCCGCTTCTCGCTATGTTTCTTGGTAGACTCCTCTGCATTTTTCGTGAATTTCTTTCTGTCTTTGAGAAATTCCTCGGCGAGCTCTGCGCGCAGCGGGTGCTCCGGTTCGGGATCGTTCACAAGAGCAACTAAGGCTTGGATAACTGAAATAATGTAAATTAGCCCATATGAATAATGTATAGGTACAGTCGCCATCAGATAAATCGGAGCGGCCAAAGTGCTCACAATCATCGGAACACGTCTCTAATACCTCGACAATAGACGTGACTGTGAGTTCGTGACTGCACATACTATCTGGGGGCATGGGGCCAAGACGAGCCAAGCGAAGCGCAAGGGTACTACCTACCTTTTGTCGAAGCACTTCGTCGTATACATATTACCTAAATCCACAAAATGCTGTGTTATAAAAAATATAACCTCATGCGGAACATTACTGAAATTATCAGACAAAAAAAATCCATTTGTATATCAATGCTTCCTCAACATTGATAGCGAATTTGATTTCCCATCTAGCAGTGCACTGTGAAATTGAAGTTTATACCACACAGCTACCAGCGCAGCTTCGATCCGGAAAGTCCATTGTACAGACGGGTGAAAGAATTTTTGAAATCTGGTAAGCAATTCCTGAGATAACTCATACATACTAATAAAGCTGCAATCTCACAGACTTTTCCTCATTCTAATATTAGTATAGAAAAGAGTGCAAGTGGAAATACCTTTAACATTACACCAGCCTAATCTGTTTCAATATATAAGCATATGAACAGCTAGACCTACCTTGATCAGTCTTGGTTGCCGGCTTCCAGTTCTCCGCACTGATGATGGGCAGACAGACCTGGCCTTTTTCATCTATGTTGGGGTGGTAGATTTTTGTCTTGAAGCTAATCTTGGGTGGCTTGAATGGATATTCAGCGGGGAAGTTAATCTCAATCCGGAAAGCGCCTTTGTTGTAAGGTGGGTTATCCTATAAAGGGAAGCATTTCATTAAATAATTAATTGTTCTCAATGGAAACAATTACATACAACAATACTATTAGTTTCCACCTAGTACAGATAGTTCAAGTCATTTATGTGCGTGACAGGTTTGATTCCCATGGCAGTTGTTGTTACATGTACATTATATTTGTATGGGAAAATACCTAAAAAAAAAATTAGGGGACAATCTAGACATCTACATGTGGATGGGCATCTTAATTTTTTTTGTGTGCCACTGGACTCCTTAGCTTATGTACTACAATATCTGTGGACCTGGCGTTGGTGTATCGTAACAATGAAATGTTCAAAAATAAAGCAGTAATAGCACGAAAATGAACGATGCATATCGGCAACTAAAGTGCTAACCGTACTGACGCGACGGGGCGAGCGCGGGTAGGTAAAAGGAGAAGGGGGAGAGACTTCACATTCGAGCGAGGTCCACAGATATTGTAACCAAATTGTACCAGGCGATATATTTGTGCAGTCCATACAAGTATAAGCAGCCTACTTTCGAAACTACGATTCTGTTATACAAACCTGACAGTGTGTCATACCTTATCACTAACCAATTAAGTTTAGATAAAAAAAAATGGTTTGGAGATATTTGGAGTTACATAGGACAGAAGTTGGAGGTGACATGTGATTGAATTCAACTCACAGAGTTGCAGGCACATCAAAATATGATTCTTAATTTCGATTAAATAAGAACTTAAGACCAACAAATGTACATTGATTCTCATTGGACTTACGTGTATGCATATGAAATAACAGAAATACTTACTGGTACAATTAATCCTTGCCATGTCAGGATGTTGGATTCATCTACTTGGATGTCCCTGAAGGATTTTAATCCCGATTGCCTTATATCATTTAATTCCTGAAACAAAGTGAAGCAGTACAGTTACTAAAACTGTTAATTCAATTTCTTACGTAGTCGATGTATGGGCGATTGAATAACAAATTGATTCACAGTTACTTAGTTCAGAAAATGCAATATAAGGTAAATCATTTGAAGTAAAGTTCTAGAAAATTAGCAATACCGTGTAAGTAAAAACGATGTCTCACCTTTTGAAGTCTCCTGGTTGCAGCCATTGTACTATCTGTCAAATATCACTTCGCGATTTTACGGAATATACTCTTTACCAGAAATTATATTACCCTTTATTTGTTTAACCACATGAATACCATAATTAAGCAGCACTACTCAAGTTTCATATAATAACTAGAATAACGACGTCAATGCCCCGAAAATTCTGCTTTCCACTTCCACCATTACAAACTTGCGTTTTATTATACCGTCGATGAATCATCTGCATTACGTCAAAAATCCGGTTTTGTTCAATTTAAATATATTATTTATGTTAAAATATGTGCGAGTGCCAAATAACGCTAATGGTTTATCTTTCGTACTTTTATGTTATTTTTCATCTTTTAATTGATTTTTAAGCGTAATATTTGGTTTTTGTGCCTTAACTAAACGGTTTCACGGTGCTGCCATCTATGAAAGTTTTGTCATAAAATCTCGTCAACGAGAAAATGAACTTTGCTTTGATTAGTGGAGTTAAGTGGAACCCTGAGACTTCAAATAATTCTTATTTCCGCCAGTAGATGGCATTATTTTCAGCTAGTTGCACTACCCAACGAAGTACAACCGGAAATCATGCTACTGTATGTCTTATATGAGTCCTTACGCCCACATAAGCAGAAGCGGGAGCGTATTTTGCAAAATGCTTCCTTTTTCATTAAAGATTACGACGTAACTATTAGTATTTATTCAAAAACTGATAACGTACTCAAATAATTATTTCTAAAACTAGGGGCTCATCACGGGCAGTAAGAAAGAAAGCCCTCTATCGCATGTTTACAACCCTCGCCTGCGGCTCGGGTCACAAATACCTGCGATTTCGGGCTTTCTTTCTTTTACAGCCCTTGGTAAGTAATGTACTATTACAGTACATATGGTGCTACTTTCCCGCACTAGTGCGGAAAGGGCACTTTCCGTGCATATGTCGAAACTTTAAAGAGCCATATGTACAGTAAAACGTTGTACGATACACGTGCGAATAGGTCATTCGCAACTCGTGTCGATTTAAAACACTCCCTTTGGTCGTGTTTTAATTTATCTCCACTCGTTGCGAATTTCCTATACCTATTCGGCACTTGTATCGTAAATAGCTATTGTAGCACATTTTATTGCAATCCGAATTGAAACTCGCCTGGGAGATTATGCAAGCTAGGTTAGATTCTTTACGGACAAGCTCCTAAATTTGTTAGTTACGCGGTAATTACACTTTTAAGAGACCGTTTAAATACCTACCTAAGTGCAGATGGTCAACCAGGGGTGAATTAGACCTTGCGGAGAGGGTCACTCGTCGTGAATAGGACACATTTTGTGACATTTATTACACTGCGATTACAATCTATAATGAAACCAGGGCTATAGATTCACGGAAGCAATTAAAACTGTCGATCTAAAAAGAATCAAAGCGCACGCTCTACTGCATTAGTTACGGGGTAATTGCCCTCTTTCAAGCGCAATTACCCCGCAAAAGTACAGCTGGTTGTTGAGGGGTCGGGAGCTGCCGACGGGTTAATTCGCCATACGTGCTGGTCGTCGTGAATAAAACACATTTTGTGACAAATTTTATGCTTTTATTACACTGCGATTACAATGTATAATGAAACCAGGGCTGTCGGTCTAGTACAAGCTCTTTTACATTTGCTACGGGGTAATTGCCCTCTTTCAAGCGCAATTACCCCGCAAAAGTGCAGCTTGTCGTTGGGGGGTCGATTAGCCCGGGTGGGCTCACTCGTCGTGCGAGCGCTCGTCGTCGCGGCGGCGGCGCGTGCGCCGGTTCCAGCCGCCGCCGCCGCCGCCGCCCCCGCCGCCGCCGTCGCGCCGCTCCCGCTGCCGCCCGTCACCGCGGCCCCCGCCCCCGCGCTGGAAGAACGAGCCTTGCTTCTCGAAAATACGCTCGTTCGAGTCTACTAGGTTGCCGACCTGGGAACAATAAGGAATGTTACAATTTGTGTCCAAGACATAGCTGTCACAATAAAAGATTCAGGGATCGACAAAACAAATTAAACTTTAAATCAGACGAAACTCGAAACCCAATAGTCATTTCCGTGACTTTTTGTTTATCACTAGATACATTATTTTTCTGATTTCGGTCACGCCAAAAACGTTACCAATGAATAGAATAGAACATTTATTGCATATCACATTACAGACATAGGTGGATTTATAAATAAGTCAAGGGATACATGTGACGCCCTGCAAGGGCACAAGCAACATCAGTAGGCTAATTTTAATAAAACTACAATTACTTAAGGTTAACATACTCAGCTGAATACACATTAATTCAACAAGACCAATAAATTTATATTATATACTTTCGTTGCCCTTAAAGAACTCGTCTAAACTGTAAAAGCATCTCGTAATTAAGAACGATTTTAACTGTTTGTTAAACAATCTTGGGTTATCTGTGTTTTTCAAGGAGTTTGGGATATGATTATAAATTTTAATGGTCATGTAATGGGGGCTGCGTGTGACGAGTTTTAATTTTGAGAAGGGCATTTTAAGTTGGTTGAGATGGCGATCATTTCTTTTAGGTTTAGTCGTTGGTTTAGGTGAGTATAAATTAAAATGTTTTCTAATAAATTTACATGATTCAAAAATGTACATGGAAGTTACGGTTAATATTTGGTGTTTAATGAAATAAGGTTTACATGACTCCATTCGATTTATGTTAACTAAGATTCGAATACATTTCTTTTGTAAGATGAAAATTTTATTAATATCACTGCAGTTTCCCCATAGGACTAAACCGTATGATATTCTCGAGTAAGCATACGAGTAGTAAGCTGCTAGAGCTGTTTTAAAATCAGTTTCGCGCTTAAGGTGCTGGAGGGCATAGATAAAGGACGATAACTTTTTAGTTAATTTTCGGATGTGGTTTGTCCAGCTCATATTGGAATCTAAATCTATGCCTAATAGAGTGGCAGTGCTCACGGTATCTAGTTTTGTATTATTATATTCATAATCTATTAGCAATGGTACTTTTTGGTAAGGTTTAAACTGAATTATTTTTGATTTGTTTACATTGAGTAGAAGGTTATGGGATTGCAGCCAGCTTGTAATTGTATGTAACGTTGAATTTAATTTATTTTTTATTTCGGTAACACTAGTACAAGAAAACAATACAGATATGTCGTCGGCAAAAAGCATACTATGCTCTTCCAATATGTTAGGGAGATCATTTATATATAAAAGGAATAGTATGCATCCTAAAACACTACCCTGGGGGATAGAACCCTTTACGGGTACTCTATCAGATCTAATGTGTTCCATTTTACCTGAATCGAAGTCTGCATTTTCTATTTCTACATACTGGAAGCGATCTTTTAGATAAGACCTAAACCACTCCAGGGCAGTACCTCTAATTCCAATGTTATACAACTTGTCTAATAGGGTTATATAACAGACTCTATCATAGGCCTTACTCATGTCGAGCAGGAGGCCTACAGCATACTTTTTTGTGTTTATAATATTGAGTATCTGTTGTACATATTTATATATTGCTAGGGTAGTTGAGTGGTTCTTCCTAAAGCCGTTTTGATTTTGATGAAAGATGTTATATTTTTCGCAAAAACTATAAAGACGTTTTACCATTGCAGTTTCAAAAATCTTTGCTGATGTCGGCAATAGTGCAATTGGACGGTAATTATTTATGTCGAAATTATCTCCTTTTTTGTGGATAGGTTTTATTATTGAAACTTTCAATGCGTCTGGGAAGATGCCCTGAGAAAATGACTGGTTTACAAGTTGTGTATAGGGAATTGTGAGGAACTCCGCACAGGATTTGACTAAAGTAGGAGGGATTTCGTCTATGCCGAAAGAGGACTTATTTTTAAGGTTTTTTATAATAGTACTTATTTCTTTAAGTTCAGTCGGCTTTAAGAAAAAAGAGTTAGTTACAGAGTTTAGTAAAGGTAATCTATTAACGGGGATGGGTTGACTATTTCCAATGGAGGAGAAGAAAATATTAAAAATGTTAGCTATATTTTTTGGGTCGTTAATTATTCCATCATCTGTTGTCTTAATTTTGAAGTTTACTTTATTTTTTGAATGGCTTTTATTTGTTACTCTATTTATTATTTGCCACATTGATTTGGTTTTATGGCTGGCTTTTGCGAATTGATTTTTATTATATATTTTTTTGGAATGATTCACTGCTTTTTTTAGTATTTTACAATATGTTCTATAATGATTTTGTAGGATTTTGTTTCTGGTCTGTGACGCCAGTAGTCTGAGAAGTCGTTTATTACGACACGATACTTTTAATCCGGGTGTTAGATGTGAAGTTTTGGGTTTTATGGTCAAAGTTTTTACTGGGATGCATTTATTCAATATGTTTTTTAGTGTATTAGCGAATGAATTATAATTTTCATTTATATTTTTATCATTTTTAATTATACTATCCCATTTTATTTTTCCAAGTTCTTTTTTGTAATTTTCTATATTTTTGTGGCTAAAGATTCTTTTCCTAATAACCCAGGATTGTACTGTAGGTGAGGAAATGGGTGTAGTGATCAAAACACCTTTATGATCAGAGAACCCGAGTTCTTTTACAGACAATTTTGATGCCTTAAAGTTAAAATTTGTAAAACATAAGTCAATGCACGTAGAGCTATAACGTGTAACCCGCGTAGCTTCCTGAACTCTTTGCTGGAAATTATGTGAAAGCATCAAGTTACATAATCTAGCCTTCTCGTTACTTTCCAGTAAAAAGTCTGTATTAAGGTCTCCTCCAATTATAATTTGTTTATTTTTATCTTTCCGAGCAATCAATTTTAATAATTTGTTGAGACACGAGTAAAAGTTTTCAGTTTCTCTTTTACTATTCGGCCAGTATATATTAATAATTAACAGGTTTAATTTAGGCAAATCTACAGCACATATTTCAAAGGTCATTTCCAAAGATATACATGAAATATCAGGTCTCTCATAACATTCAATGCCATTTTTTATTAAAATAAATACTCCGCCACCTTCATGATATTCTCGGCAGAAGCAAGAACAAATATTATAATTATTAATTTTAAGTAAGTCTTTCTTTTCCTTGTTTAGCCAAGACTCGGAGACACATACTGCATGTACTTGTGGATAATCTTCTAAGAATGCTCTTAGCACGTGGACCTTGTTCCATATACTTTGCATGTTTTGATAAAGAATATTTAGATTAGCCTCGAAAAAAAGGATGTTCACTTGTCAATATTGAGTTATCTACTTGAGACTCAGAAATATCATTTGTAATATGGTTGGTTGGTATTGATGACAAGAGTATTATTAAGTCGTTAAGGATCGTTTCAAACCCGCGCCGATTTACATTGCCAAAACGGGAAAACATGTCGCTATTATATGTCAGATTTAAGTTTGTGTCTAGAATGTAACTGTATTCGTGTTCCTGGTTGCTCTTGTATAACAAATTATTAAACATTTCAACACGTTTGTTAAACAGAATCGAGTAATTACTAATTTTAAAAGTAGGCAAACAGATGATAATGTTTGTATGTTGCACTTCACTTAATTGTTTATGTATATATCCAACCAAACTATTATATTTCATGCTATATTTAAAATCTTTATCGCCAATATATACAATACAGTAATCGTTCAAAGTAAAATTACGCAGTTTGTGTCCAAGGCCACTGAAAAGTTCCCGTGTTCCTCCTCCAGGTGTAAGATAAGTACACGTATTTTCACACATGGAAGCGTCCCTTACCCGTTGCAGCGTAGAGTTAGTGTGATTACTAATTATGCATAATTTCGCCTTCAGTAGGGATGTCATTTCATTTTTCAGAGTCGAGAGTGCATAGGGACAGTGTGAATTATCAGTATGGGTAGGGAACATAAACGAAGGCGTGACCAAAGTCGCAGTTTTAACCTATCAACTTAAAGTCAATATACGAAAATCTTCGTGCTCATTGGCCGCACTTCAGTTTCAGTGTAGTAATTACAACGATATGAGTGTACCTTGTCAGCGAGTTGCAAGGCGAGCGCCTGCATGCGAGTGGGCTCCGAGCGATGCAAGATGGCGCACTCGCTGGGGTCGTCCAGCGACGCGAGCAGCTCCTCGTTGATGATCATCTTCGACACCAGTGAGTGGACCTGGGGACAGATTAAATATTAGTATAATGTGTATGTAAACCTCGCGCTAAAATTGTGTTCATCTGTCACAATAACATTTGTGCTTTTAACAACAACTTGCGATTTATAATCACTTTCTATCTTTATCTAATTTTTGACGACCGCTTTAGCCTAGTTGGTAGTGACCCTGCCTACGAAGAAAGAGGACCTGGGTTTGAATCCCGGTAAGGGCATTTATTTGTGTGATGAGCACGAATATTTGTTCCTGAGTCATGGATGTTTCCTATGTATTTAAGTTTTTATTTATCTATATAAGTATGTTGATCCTCGTCTAGTAACCATAGTACAGTGTAGTACAAGCTTTGCTTAGTTTGGGACTAGGTCGATTTGTGTAAGATTGTCCCCTAATATTTCTAATACGGCAATGACTGACTCAATATTGTGTATGTCCGAGTCCAGGAGTGTCGACTATTAGCACACATCATTGTTAGTACAGACTTACATTATACACCCACGAAGGCACCAACATTGTCCGCAGATAATCACCCTACCTACGCTCGTCAAATGCGGTCACTAAAACCCGCACATCATACACCGACAACGGCACAAACATTACCGGTGCTACAGTCTGGCAAACGAAAGTTGAACCCACTGAACTCAATCACGCGGCAACACTGTTGATCAAAATGTATGCGTATGACGTTTAGTGTTGCCGCGTAATTAAGTTTAGTGGGTTCAACTTTCGTTTGCCAGACTATATTTGTAACCACCAACAATGTTTTTGTCGGAGCTCACAATGATCATACACCGACAACGGCGCAAACATTGTTGGTGCTAACCAGGGCTCGAACAATTCATGCGGATCACGTAAATTTTGCACACAGGATGATGTTTGTATTTAAACTTCCGAGTGACATATCGCACGAAGTAACAAAATAATCGTGAGCAAATCCATGAAATGTATACAGGATGACGGGATGGTGTCGTGAATAAAATAAATGTTACGAAATTGGGTATCGTAATTACGACTATTTATAATAAAAGTAAATATATAAAAAAAAAACAAAAATGACATTTATGTTCTCATGTACTCGGCTCATTTCAAGAGACGATATCGTTTAATTAAAGAGGTTGATAAATGATAAGTGGTAATTGTTTATGAAAATACTATTCGAAATCATCTTATGAATGGTTTGACGTCATCCGGACGAATTGTTCGAGGTATGGTGCTAACTATACAAGCTTACCTTCTGCCGCGGCATCTCGAACATGTCGGCGAGCGACTTGAGCGACAGCGAGGCGTACACGTGCGCGTACGTGAACAGGTAGGTGCGCAGCGACTCCTCGCGGATCAACCGGCCCAGCATGGCGCGCACGTTGTCGGCGCCGACCATCAGGTCCCACACCTGGGGGCGTGATAAACTAGCTTTCAACCTCGCCAACATTTTTCAAATTATTCTTATACTACAGGGAAAATACGGTTAAGAAAAACATTAATTTATAATTGTGTTTTCTTTGTTGATTTCATTTTAAGACTTTATTCAAGAATCCTACAAACTTTCCACCCAGAAGTCATTATGTAGATTTAAATGTAGCATGCATTGTCTTTTTTTGTATGATTTATCTTGAATATTGTAGAAGAAATGTAAATGAACCAATATAAAAACAAAAATATTGATCAATATTTTTTAGACTTTTCAGAAGCTACCTAATTTATATTTTTTTGTTGTCTGAAATTTTGTCGGATTCTGTCGCTGGGTAACTATTTATTTGATAATACATCTGTTACACAGAAAAATTTAGCTATCATCAATTATTTCCAAAATTGTCAGTTCATTGACTGGACTATTACATTTCCAATCAATCAACAAATTGAACACATCTCGCTTTAATCTATTTCTGCTATTTCAAAGATTTGAAATACTAAATGGTGACATTAGTAAATAAACCATGACGTCATTTCCATATAGACATCATACACAGTGTTTTTGCCGTTTCATAAAAAGTTGTTGATTTGACTGCCAGTAAAATGCCGTATTATCGCTGGGCGTAGATTAAAATAAAAACAATGAATTCATGAAGTTTACCTTAGCGTTCATCTTCTCATTGACAATGAAATTAAGGCAAGCGCGCCAGTCCCCGCGACGCATGGCGCGCGCGGCCGCCACGGCGTGCTCCCTCATGGACTCCGGCGGCCCCACGAGGGCTTGTCGTTCACTGGCCCTCAGGTTCTGGCAGGAAACAAAAATAAAAATATATATTTCTTCTAGGATAACTTGTTATGCAGCATAGCAATGCTAAAAGACCAATCACCTGTTTCGAATAGGGATGAAAGCCTGCAAGGAGACAGGAAACGGCAGGTTCTATGCTCCTGCCCAGCTAGCACGATACGTTTTATCGTTATGTTTTAAGTGACATTACATTTTCGCCGTAAAACGTAACGATAAAACCTATAATGCTAGCGCTGCGGACCACTCATGCAGAAAAGAAGTACCTTGGGCAACACATCGTACAACCAGAAGAGATACAGCTTATAGCTCCGCTAAGAATTTGGAAAATCCACGAAGCAATTAAAATGTGAGTCGGTTTTAGTGAAGCTTACCTGGTAGAACGTTTTGCTGATCATACGCCTGCGCGCGTCAAACTCGTGCGCCGCCATATACGGGATCTCGATCATCATGGCGGACACTAGGTACACACACTCGAGCAACTCCAAGTTGATATGCATATGGAACGGCATTTGTCGCTGCTTCTCGATTTTCTCCTGCTCCTTGGAACGCTCGTGCTGACGTTGCGGGAGTAACCCTTGGGCTAGGAGCTCCTTAGGTTTCCCGGTCATCATCAGCTCCGCTAAGCACCCGTGGGCCTCCTTGACGTTGCCGCGGCGGAACGCGCAAAGACCCAAGTTAGCCATGGTCCGGTTGTACAGAATTTGGGTGCTCGGGTCAGAGTGCTGCACAGTCTCTTGGAGATGCGACATGAGGAGCAAATCGCGGGCTTGGAACCAGTTGTCGTGCAGCGCATGATGGTACATATGGGACAGGATCGCGCGCGTCCTCAGGCGATCTGATTCGTCGTGAGCGTAGATGTACTTGCAGAGTCGCTCCATCTTCTTGATAGATGTTTCCTCGCCCGGAGGAAGGTCTTTCTTGACGGCTCGAATGTCGAACTTGTAATACAAATGGTCGATCTTCCGCAGATACGCGCGGCAGATCTCTTGAGGTGACCCGTCTCGCTCGACCACGAGGCACACGCGGTCGATTAGGGCCGACACGCGGACTTCATCCTTTAGCCTTTCGACGTACTCGTTGGAGTGAGGGTCGCACTCTTTCAAGAGCTTGGTGAACTCGTCATCAAGGCGCTCTAGGGCTGTCAGCAGGCAGCCGCGGACTTGGTAGGGCGCGGTGACGAATTGCTCGTTCTCCTCGGTGATGGTCTCGCTTAGGACCATGTCCTCGTTGGCTAGGAGAAGCGTGACCATGTGGTCTACGTTTTCTACCAGACGCGACCAGTACTCCGGCTTCATGGCGTCGGACACCTGTGTACAAATATTATACATTGTAATGCATGTGATAGTAGTATTTAGAAGAAACAAAACACTCTTCTTTGCAAATAATTAATTACTGATTTAAAAGATCCCGCTTGTGGCGATTATTTTTTGAATTTTCACTAGCGGACGTTTTGGCTTAGCAAAGGTTTACAATTACTGATTTCTAAGTGGAAAGCTTTCTAACAATGGGAGCGGGAGATTTCGCAGATAACCGTTTTGAAAATGTGATATCGCCGTTTCTGTTATGCCGTTTCTTCCGGCCAATATCTCGAGCCTCCGCCGTCACTCTCCGTGTAACAAAACTGCGTGCATTAAATACTAGCCGACAAACCTTGGGGTTGTAGTCGAAGAGCGAGGCTACGGTGGCAGCGCGCAGTTTGAGCTGCAGCGCTTCGCCCAGGTTGTGCGCGGCGGCCACTGTGCGCAGCTCGTGCAGCAGCTCCAGCTGCGCGCGCCGGTCCGTGCGCTTGCGGCCGCGGGCGGCGCTGATCTCGCCGAGCTTCTTCACTACTAGGGCTGCGTCGATGTCGCTGTCCTGGAAAATGTGAGAGGATTAGAGAAACGTCACAAATAAGAGGATTGGTGGTAAGTGTCCACGGAGGCTCAGCCTTTGGGTATCAGTCCCGACGTTTCTGTTTCGCCTGTAAGGAACTGTGGGGTAGCTTGGCTTGCCCTGCGTTCCCTGCGAGTCTTCGACCCTTAAACCCGCGCCCGCACATTACAGCCACTAAAAGCTTGCGGCTCGGACATAGCCACTAAATGCTCGTTGGGCGCCGATGCTATAAAAATAAATAAAAGATCTCGCCCGCAACTTGTGGCGGCCACTAAAACTTACTACCTCTAAGAGCCTATCCAGACGAAGCGTTTTGCGCGCGAGAACACCCGTGCGTTGTCTACGCGCGTACCAGAGGTACTAGAGCTACAGCACCCCATCCAGATGCTCTCGCGCGTTTCAAAATACGCGCGTAAAACGCGTGCAATACCGGACTCTCGACTCGCTCGTTTTACGCCGCGCCGCGCGAGTCGAGATACTCTGGCGCCATTGGAGCGTACAGTTGTATGCGCGAGTTCGTGGCGATTGGACGTATTTGGTTCAAAATGGACCGCGATAAATTCGAAACGGAATATTTTAGTTGGCTAAGTCCAAACGCGCGTAAAACGCGGCATCTGAACGCAATAAAAAATTGAAGCGCGCGAGTGGATTCGCGCGTACTTCCCCGCGTGGTCGTGCCGGAGGTCTCCCCTGGATTTTCCCCAGGCTACCCTCCAACCACGCAATTCGACCGCTGTATTGGGTCCATCCTATTATAGCAACAGTCAGGTTAAAAAAAAAAAGGATTCGCGCGTAAATCGTGTCAGCTAAACGTCTGTGGGTCAATATGCGGCGGCTCTCATGCTCACTGCGCCTGGACGACTCGCGCCACTATATTTAAGCAAGGCACAAATAATTCATAGGGCAATGCCATGGTGTCGCATCTGTCGCGACGAACGCGATCCTCACACAAAACAGGTAAATGCTTGACTCAAACAGCCTTGATTTATTCAACTGGCAACTCAGAAAGAACATTTGAAGGTTTAACGAATTTTGTCTTAACGGGAGGAGAAGTTTTAATTTCCCAACGGAACAATGTTCGCGTGGCGGGAGACTCCAGAATTTCCAGAATCCAATAAGTAGCCTAGCAGGAAAACTGCAAGGACGGAGTAAGTACGAGAATAGAATCGAAAAGAAGACCGCCGGGGATCCCGGTGAGTGTCTTATGTGTATTATTAGAAAGATGAGTTGAGAGATGAAGGGATATTCCAGTAAGTGGAATATACAGAATAGAAATAGCCAAGAATATGCCAAATGGTTATGAGAGGAAAGGGCCGGGTTATAAGGGGAGTTGTGGAGACCCGCGGCGGGAAAAGAATTCCTGCCAATACGTAAGAATAGAAAGAAATCAGAATAGAATCAGTATCGTGATTAGAATGAGAATATAGAGAAATCACTTCACCTCTCACTCGTGTATCGTATATATTGCAGGTACACTTTACAATGTAAAGTGTACATGTCAGAACTCTTGTCGTTATGTCTTAATAGAACTCGGGCAATGTCTGAGGTTAGAGATATGTATAATGTATAGACGTCACGACAAATTGGTGGAGGAGCTGAGTGAAAACCTTAAGAATAAGTAGGCGAAGCGTGCTCGGCAATATGCAACTTTTTCTTTGCTCGGGAGGCTCCGTAGTAGAACGGTAAGGAAACTCATAGAACGGTGGAGACCTAGAGACTCACAGTTTTCGGTGGAGACCAGTAAACTCACAGTACGGTGGAGACCAAGAAACTCACAGTACGGTGGAGACCAAGAAACTCACAGTTTTCGGTGGAGACCAGTAAACTCACAGTACGGTGGAGACCAAGAAACTCACAGTATGGTGGAGACCAAGAAACTCACAGTTTTCGGTGGAGACCAGGAAACTCACAGTACGGTGGAGACCAAGAAACTCACAGTTTTCGGTGGAGACCAGTAAACTCACAGTACGGTGGAGACCAAGAAACTCACAGTATGGCGGAGACCAAGTAACTCACAGTTTTCGGTGGAGACCAGGAAACTCACAGTACGGTGGAGACCAAGAAACTCACAGTACGGTGGAGACCAAGAAACTCACAGTTTTCGGTGGAGACCAGTAAACTCACAGTATGGTGGAGACCAAGAAACACACAGTACGGTGGAGACCAAGAAACTCACAGTTTTCGGTGGAGACCAGGAAACTCACAGTACGGTGGAGACCAAGAAACTCACAGTACGGTGGAGACCAAGAAACTCACAGTTTTCGGTGGAGACCAGTAAACTCACAGTACGGTGGAGACCAAGAAACTCACAGTATGGTGGAGACCAAGAAACTCACAGTTTTCGGTGGAGACCAGGAAACTCACAGTACGGTGGAGACCAAGAAACTCACAGTACGGTGGAGACCTAGAAACTCACAGTTTTCGGTGGAGACCAGGAAACTCACAGTACGGTGGAGACCAAGAAACTCACAGTACGGTGGAGACCAAGAAACTCACAGTTTTCGGTGGAGACCAGTAAACTCACAGTACGGTGGAGACCAAGAAACTCACAGTACGGTGGTGACCAAGAAACTCACAGTTTTCGGTGGAGACCAGGAAACTCACAGTACGGTGGAGACCAAGAAACTCACAGTTCGGTGGAGACCAAGAAACTCACAGTTTTCGGTGGAGACCAGGAAACTCACAGTACGGTGGAGACCAAGAAACTCACAGTACGGTAAGAAACTCACAGTTCGGTGGAGACCTACAAACTCACAGTACGGTGGAGACCAAGAAACTCACAGTACGGTGGAGACCAAGAAACTCACAGTACGGTGGAGACCAAGAACCTCACAGTTCGGTGGAGACCTAGAAACTCACAGTTTGGTGGAGACCAAGAAACTCGCAGTTCGGTGGAGACCTAGAAACTCACAGTTCGGTGGAGACCTAGAAACTCACAGTTCGGTGGAGACCTAGAAACTCACAGTTCGGTGGAGACCTAGAAACTCACAGTTCGGTGGAGACCAAGAAACTCACAGTACGGTAAGAAACTCACAGTTCGGTGGAGACCTACAAACTCACAGTACGGTGGAGACCAAGAAACTCACAGTACGGTGGAGACCAAGAAACTCACAGTTCGGTGGAGACCTAGAAACTCACAGTTCGGTGGAGACCTAGAAACTCACAGTTCGGTGGAGACTGAGAAACTCACAGTTCGGTGGAGACCTAGAAACTCACAGTTCGGTGGAGACCTAGAAACTCACAGTTCGGTGGAGACCTAGAAACTCACAGTTCGGTGGAGACCTAGAAACTCGCAAAATATTACTAGAACAGACGACATTTCATTGAGATGTTGTCATTGCAGGTATGAGAAAGAAGTAGGCCCAGGCTAGGAATCCTAGGTTGGGCTTGTGTGAATAGAATAGATATAAAAGTATTTTTTAATTTTAATTGTTACATTTATTAAAAGGAAATCTGTTTATTACTAATTAAGAAGTCGATAAGTATTCGCATAATATTATATTAAGGTTCTGGGGCCGTAAATAAAGCTGTAACATTATAACATAATCAAGTTCCTTTCAGTAGAATGTTGTTGCTGTTTCGCGGTAGTGGCGCTAGTGTCGCGGCAATCGGATAGTGTGTAGGGGTTTTTAAGGTTTACAGAGTTAGCTGATAGAAAAACGCCTCAGACTGGGTAGGCTGGCATCAGTGCATTATCTCTGGTAAGTCTGTTCTCGTTACAACAAAATTTTCATGGCGCGAACAGGGTTGTATCTCATTGGTCAGTTTACTGAGTGGACTTTTTCCTATTTGTTGAAAGGATAGTTAAGAAATAGAAGATGATTGCGGTAAGCGAGAATCTAATAAAGCGCGAGCATATGTTATGATATGAAGTTGAAGATCAAAGTTTAGTGCTGTTTAGTGTTTTTCTCTTCTCTCTGTCGCTCGAATATATAAGATACTACAAGTAGGATAAAGATAGAACGAGTGGAAGTTAGAGAACTTAGAAACGAAAAACAATGTTGACAATATACATTTTTTATTTTAAATTTACTAAGCGTTATTTCGATATTTTCGATGTGCTTGTGTTTACTTAAATGGACGGATTTATCTTTTAAATTATTAAGTAGTGTAAAAGTGACCATCAGTGAAAGTTTCATTTAGTGGGTAAATCAATATTGTGAAAGAATCAAGTAAGTTTTATGTACATTTTGCATTCTATAAAACTTTTGATACGCCATTTTTGAAGTAAATTTCCCGTTGATTTTGTACAAAGCAATATTATTGCTAGAAGAAAACCGGCGAACTTGTAAGTTTGTGTCGAAAGAAAAAAGTAATTACGACGTTAATGTACAGCACTTTCGAGTGTTTTTACTTAACTTAAAGTTTAGACGCCGGTACTGTCGGTTGTCCATTCTTGACCTTTGTTGCAATGCAATAGAGGGTGAGGGTTGACGGTTGGCGTTGGTACGAGTACAGTTGTAGAAGCCGCGTAGAAGTAATCATGTGGAAAATTGTATTTGTATGCCTAGCAGTATTATGATCAGTAAATGAGAAATTGCGAGTATAGGACGGAAATTATTTGATTTCAGTTGCTTTCAAAATGGATGAGGCAATAGTGGTTCGTTTAGACCAAATATAACGGCGGCTTCTGAATCTTTTAGAACGTACAAGTGCTATAACGACGATTAAAGAAGATTTAAGGAAACTAGTTCAGTTGGTAGATGAATGAGGCGCTAGATTGACCAGTTAGATACACTTTTATTTGGAAAAGGCCAGTCGAATCTCGCATGAGAAATTGCAGTCATTAACTGAAACACAATTTAAGGCAGAAGAGTGGATGGTTCATATGAAGGCGTTGCTGAAATATGGAACACCACGACAGCCTCCTGACGTCGGGTGCAGCACAGCCAAGCTGTCAAAGCTCTGCTTGCCGAAATTTAAGGGTGACGTGTTGCGCTGGTCGGAGTTTTGGGACCGGTCCAAGACAAATGTGGATCAGAAGCTTATATCTGAGTCGGAGAAGATGGCATATTTAGTAGGCTGCCTAAAAGAAGAAGCCCTCCAAGCGGTGGAGGGTTTAAGTATTACAAATTTTAATTATCAAGTAGCTGTGGATGTACTGAAAGAAAGATATGGAAATGAACACAAGGTAGTTGATGCACAAAGAAGAAGTTGTGCTAGTCCTGCAAAGGGGGACATAACCAAGCTCTGTGCCCGCAGAATAAACCAGGTAGTTTAGCTATGACACCAAATTCACTTCCCAGAAATAGTGACAGTAACACAGAAATTAATTCTCAGTCTTATCTGCAGACGGTAGTAGCGGAGGCGGGGCAATTGAACACCAAAAGAAGTAGAACAAGCAGAATTCTTCTTGATTCGGGTTCTCGGCGCAGCTATATCGCGCAGGGACTCGCTAGAGAACTGCAGCTAGCCTCGGATCAGGAAGATCTTTTAATGATATTTGTACTTGGTGCTGACAAACTAGTAGAAATCGCAAGTCCGGCTACTGACGTAGAGATCATCATTAAGAGAAGTATTGGAGCAAATTTTGTACACCATATCACTAATAGAATACCTCCTCCCATGAAGATAAATGGTGTAGACGTCGTGGCTGATGATGGTTCGGCAAATATACATGTTGATAGGAAGTGATTATTACTCCTCATTTCTCAAAAATGATATGAGATTATAAGAAGAAATTTTATTTTTAATTAATACAGAATTCGGATGGATGATCGCCGGGAAGATCTTGAAAGAGGAAGAAAATAGAAACAGTTTATTCGTGAGTACTTATTGTCAGTGTCCGAATTCTGATACCCCATACTTTGCAACACCGGATCTGCCTCTTCGAGAACCAGATATTAAATTTCTCTGGGCTCTAGAAGGCATTGGTATAACAGACTCCGAAAGTCACTAGGGAAGAAAAAGCGGTCAAATATTTAAATGAAACGGTCAAGTATGAAGACAACAGATACCAAGTGCCTTCAACATACCTTCCCGATCTGCCCTCTAACTACGGCCTCACCCATGGCAGACTGTCAAGCCTAGTCCAATGACTCCCAGAAGACACCATGAAGGAGTATGACCCGTGTGGTTTTGCAGCACCGCTGGTTCTGCCTGCAAAACTTATTTTACAAGAGATGTGGAAAAGAAAGCTAAAGTGGGACACTCCTCTGTCAGAAGAGCTAGAAAAGGAATGGCAAGACGCCAAACATCAAAGAATGAAACAGAATGTAAACTTCATTGTTTTACAGACGCCTCACAACGAGCATTTACAGCAGTAGTGTACCTACGGATACGAAATAAGAATGACAATAGCAATGTCTCTTAATGTATGTACGAGACAGCCTAGGATTACAGATAAAGCGGTTACGTCTCTAGTCTGACAGTGAAGTGGTTATGTATTGGATGAAGTCAGAAAAACTACTACCTCTATTTGTGTGCAAGCGGATAAGTGAAATCAAACAAAACAAAGAAATAGAAGCTAGATATGTCCACACAGAAATGAATCCGGCTGATGACACGACCTGAGCTGTGGCACTTGAAAGGGGAACTGTGGTTCAATGGACCGCAATTCCTTTTGCTTGGTGAGGAGGGCTGGCCAAGGCTACAAGAGCATGGCCAGTCAGCGCTCTTAACAAGCCTAGAAACGGAACTGTTTGGTGTAGAAAAAGACAGGTCAACCGAGGAGTTGCCTATATTGCCACGCAAACGGAAAAGATAGATATGCAAGAAGCTACAATGGAAATAGATGATAGAGAATCATTTGATTTGATCATCAGCGAGGATAAGAACATCACTGAATTGAAGAAATTACAGAAAACCTACTTCACCCTCCTGTATGTGTTATTAGGAAAGGAAACCAGTATATCCAGGAACTTGGGTCTCTTCATGGACATGGATGGAATCTTACGATGCAAAGGGCGGTTAATGAACACAATGTGTTCATATGACGCCAAGCATCCAATTCTTATACCAAAGGATTCAGGGTTTACAGATAACAACCGAGAAACGAAGAAGAGATGGATAAGCCTGTATACTAGCCTGGCTGTACGCTCTGTACACTTGGAAGTAGTGAGGGACCTCACGGCAGAAGAATGTTTACTCGCTATGAGAAGATTCGGGTCAGCGGCAGCGCGGGGGAGACCTGAACTCATCGTCTCTGATAACGACTTGCAATTTAAACTAACGGCAAAGTTGTTGTCGGACACGTACTTTGCGGACAATAAGATACGGTGGAAATTAATTCCACTGCTTAGTCCATGGCATAGAGGGTTCTACGAGCGGTTGGTCGGTTTGGTAAAAAACTGTATGAAAAGAACCCTACAAAAGCGACTCTTAACCGATACAAAACTATGTACGGTCGTCAAGGAAATCGAAGCCGTGGCTACTTCGCGTCCGACCTGTGTTGGTTCGGATATAGAATATGGTTCGAAACCATCAGATTTTCTGAGATATGGAAAATGCATCTCTATCGAAACGTCCATAGAAAGGCCAATTGACGAATTTAAAAGAATGTTCATGGTTCAGTACCTTTGCAGCCTAAGAGAAAGGTACCAGCATTCACATAGAGAACCTCGAGTCCGGGCGAGCCGGAGTCCAAGTGTAGGAGACCTATTCCAGATCAAAGGAAACTCTAAGAACCGAGAGAATTGGAAAGTAGGGAAAATCATCAGCTTGGAACAGGGAAGAAAGGGAGATGCAAAGTTGCGAAAGTATGTGTACAAGAAAAAGAGTTCATCCGCTCTATAGCGCATTCATATCCCTTAGAAGTAGAGGATGAGAACTATCAACATGGAGGATTGCAGAGACTAGAAGAATCGTCCCTACTCAGAGGAACTACGGATCTCGAAGAAGAACCAGTGTGTCCTGTTGAAGAACCCATAGAACTGATGGAAGAAAGCGTTGTAGAAGGAAAAAGAGATGCATCGCTTGAAAATCGCTTGATGGGTTCACATAGCCCCGATCCCATAGAAAAAATGGATACTGGCATCGATGACAGAAATAGGGTGGTCAAACAAGATATGAAAGTAATTGGGGATAGTGAAAATGCGAAGGAAGAAAGAATTAGAAGAACGGCGGCTCTTAGGGCAAGGGAGAAGATTGCCTTGTGGCCCAGCCAGCTGGCAGCGATCCTGTAAGAATTTCTTTGCCGTCGGGAGTGTCGCGACGAACGCGATCCTCACACAAAACAGGTAAATGCTTGACTCAAACAGCCTTGATTTATTCAACTGGCAACTCAGAAAGAACATTTGAAGGTTTAACGAATTTTGTCTTAACGGGAGGAGAAGTTTTAATTTCCCAACGGAACAATGTTCGCGTGGCGGGAGACTCCAGAATTTCCAGAATCCAATAAGTAGCCTAGCAGGAAAACTGCAAGGACGGAGTAAGTACGAGAATAGAATCGAAAAGAAGACCGCCGGGGATCCCGGTGAGTGTCTTATGTGTATTATTAGAAAGATGAGTTGAGAGATGAAGGGATATTCCAGTAAGTGGAATATACAGAATAGAAATAGCCAAGAATATGCCAAATGGTTATGAGAGGAAAGGGCCGGGTTATAAGGGGAGTTGTGGAGACCCGCGGCGGGAAAAGAATTCCTGCCAATACGTAAGAATAGAAAGAAATCAGAATAGAATCAGTATCGTGATTAGAATGAGAATATAGAGAAATCACTTCACCTCTCACTCGTGTATCGTATATATTGCAGGTACACTTTACAATGTAAAGTGTACATGTCAGAACTCTTGTCGTTATGTCTTAATAGAACTCGGGCAATGTCTGAGGTTAGAGATATGTATAATGTATAGACGTCACGACAGCATCGTCGCGTCTTGTTTGCGATACCGTGTATAAAGGCACCAAAATGAGACCCAACCTACCTTAGCGAACATCTTGGGCTTGTCGGAGGTGGCGGCGCCCTTGCGCACAGTCTCCCACTCGCCGCCGTCGTCCGCCAGGTCCTTCTTGCCGATCTTGGCGCCGCGGTCGCGACCCTTCCTGCTCTTCTTCTTATCCTTCTCTTCATCCTCGTCCCTTTGGAAATAGTTATTTGTGTCACAAGGGAGCAAAATAGTATATTTACGGCGAGGGCCGTGTATTGAATCTTGAAAGTAGTGAGGGATACAAGTGTTAACGCCCGAGACGAAGATAATTTTGCTACCGAGTACCCGACCCCCGAGGACCGATCCTATTTTTCACACCGACTATGAAGGAATTAAAAAAAAATGGTGTTAAAATACTTTTTTAACAAGTTTGAAAAATTTGTATTACTAATTTTTAAATATTACGAAAAATTCATAAATTTTCATATAACGTTAAATTAAGTTAAATTAAAACTTGAAATATGTTCGTTTTTTCGATTACGATGAAATTACAATCAATTATTTTATTAAAATCTGTGTTTAAATGCAATGAATGCATTGCGTAAATGCTACATGCCCAAGAATAAATTAAAAAAGTAGCTTGAACAGAAAAGTAGCGTTTTGATCCCTCTCATTGTGGAGCAAAACTTACTTTTCCGAATGAAAGGTGTAAAAATATACATTATTGACGTGTTATCATAGGGCAGCTCAAAAAGAGAGTTGATGTTAGGTTGTATCGAGATGTCAAAGAGCCTGGCGCGCCTGGGATCGGAGTATATGGAGGGCCTACTTTGAGCTACACCGACAAGCGCTTAGCTCTTAAATAAGAAGAAGACGTGTGTATTTATTACATGTGTTAATAATTGTTACTTTAAGGTACTCTAAATATAGGTACCTACTTAGGTATCACTCTCCTATATGTGGTACAAAACCGAAACATGAACATAATCTCATCTCAACGAAACTCTCGCCTATAATATCATTCTCACTATAATATGCAGTCATGTACAGGTCGCGTCATGTAAAAAGAACGCTGGCTGCCATACACTTTATATGGCATCCAGCGTTCTTTTTACATGACGCGACCTGTAGCTGCCTCTCCCATATCAGACCAGTTAGATATAAATAAATATAATAATAATAATAAATCAGCCTCTATACGTCCCACTGCTGGGCACAGCCCCCTGCCTCCTCTCATGGATGAGATGTTAACAAAATAGTCTAAATTAATTCTTAAAACTATTTTTTTCTGCAGACTCATTTCTGTCCCTACCTCTCAGTGGTCTTCTTCAAGAACTTGTCCCTGAGGGTGGCCGCGCCGCGCGCCTCGTCATCCGAACTGGAGCTGGAGTCATCGGAGCTGGAGCCCCAGTCCATCGAGTCGGAGGAGTCGTCGTCGACGGGCGCCGGGCGCCGCGGCGGCTCGGGGGAGCGACGGACTTTAACCTTCTCTTTCGGTTTCTTCTCGTCCTCAGATTCATCGTCAGATGATGAATCTGAAATATTAATTTGTTAAAATTTTGTCGATTATTACAGAGCATTTTCCAAAAAAAAAAAATTTTTGTTAAGTACTTTCATTTGTGAAATTTAATTCTATTCACTTTGTCACCAATGCGACGTCATATTATTCGCCAATTTTCGCGCCATAGTGGAACTAATTAAATTTCAAAAATGAAAGTTCTTAAAGTGTTTTTTTTGGAACACCTACATTGTGATTACATAGGGCACCCGTGCACACACAAAAATTGACTGCTCAACGAAAATTTTGACCCAGATGATTTTATGAAATAAATACATAAATAGATTAGGTTAGTATTATATCCTGAAAAATGAAAAAAAAAACCAGCGGGACATGTTTTTCGGAATTATGAAATTCGGTAAAATAAGCTTTCGGACAAATGACTCTTTGGAATTATGTTATTATGTATTGTACCCCCGTGTCACACCTACTGTGTAATTTGTATGCAAGAATAGGAAGGCGGTAAACTAAACACTAACACAGCACATTGTGATTGTGCTTTGTTTGCAGTAATATACATATTACTCAACAGTTTACTGTAGAACAATCATAAAATGTATGGCACCATTTAGCATAGTCAGACTATAAATAAATAAATAAATAAATATTAGGGGACAATCTTACACAAATCGACCTAGTCCCATAGTAAGCTCAATAAGGCTTGTGTTATGGTTACTAGACGACGACATATTTAATAGATAGAAATACTTAAATACATAGGAAACATCTATGACTCAGAAACAAATATTCATGCTCATCACACAAATATTTGCCCTTACCGGGATTCGAACCCAGGACCTTCAGCTTCGTAGGCAGCGTCACTACCCACTAGACTAACCGGTCGTCAAACTATGTTTTATATATATTATTTCAATCTATTAATTTGGTGGAAGATCCTCCTTGAATCCGACCAGCGCGATCTTCCAGCCATGAACTGGCGGGAAGTAGCGCAAGATGGCACATGGCGGAAAGCTACTGAAGTTAGTTATTTATTAGTTTGACCATGGGAATTCTAATCCTTTTAAATTCACAATGTTACATTCTAAACTAAGTAGAGTCTGCCAAACGAAAGTTGAACCTACTAGACTTAATTACGCGGCAACACTGGTACTATCAAGCTGGTCTGATAATGAAGATGGACGGTGGTCATAGGAACTCCTCAATAAGTCATCATAATACACTTGTTGAGTTAGGACACATTAGATTCATCTTAAGGGGCTACCCGAGGTTTTCATCGATTTTTGACAAGTTTTGAATCGTATCTACTACTTTTGCACTACAGATAGAATCATAAATCAAACGGCTATCGGTTCTTCAATCTTTTATCTCCATTTTGACAGACCGGATTTTGAAACAAATTAATACTTAATTTTGTATGATTTTTTTAAACATTGTCTAAAAAAACACTTATTTCGCATCTCTATTGACGTGAAAGATCTAACATATACGAAATCTACAAATTTGGGTTCGTCTATGACGTCTCTAAAAACTGGCAGAGGGTTTTAATTTTAAACCAATTAACACAAAAGTTATGGCCAGAAAACCAGTTTTTTGGCCTAAAATTGTTCAACTTTGATGCCAAATATCTCGAAAACAATGAAGTTTGAAGTAAATATGGGATACTATATTGCTTAAAGCCGTTGTTGTTAATATAATAAGCTACAAGAAACATTAGAAAACTAAGGGATTCAGATCGAAGGTCATTGGCGTATGGGAGCCTCTTAATCAAAAGTTGCTGAATGTGCACGCAAATCATAGACTGCAAAAAAAATTGTCTCTAAAGTGGATTTTTTGACAGAAACTTATTATTTTATATTCAACTTACACCATACATTGACAATTTTATAATATCAAAAGCAAAATATTGTATTTAATAAACAATTTTATTGAAACTACCCATCAACTAATTATGGTTAATATACCTTTAAATACAGGAAATAAATCAAAGAGAGCTCACCTTTCCTTTCCTCATCTTCCTCATTATCATCAGGCAAGTCAGGGTTTTCACGGAACTTGCTAATCTCCGCCTCAAATTCTTTTGTATACTTCCTCAGCTTCTGCCGCAAGGATGTCAGAGCTTTGCTGTTGCCCTTGGAAAGAGTCTTTCTGCTGTCTCTATCAGCCCAGGCACCGGCAACCCAGTCTTCAAGTTCCGCTAGGGCCCTGATGAAGAACCGAGGGGCAACACCGTTTTCCTCTTTAGCTATGACAGGAGCTGCTCGCGTATAAGCTTTCTGAAGCTCTTCGAAGGAGGCTAGAGCTGACGAGAAGTCTTTGATCTTGCGGTGGTTACGGATATTATGGATTATTCCATCCAATTCTTCGTATCTCTTCTCTTTCATGGAGCGCACAACGCGCTTCGTTTCCTCCTCATCATCACTGAACTAAAATTAAAAACAATTTATAATTAAAACAATAAATAACATTGATTGCACCAAAATACACCCAGAAGCAAGCATATTAAAAAGACTACATACAATGCTTCAGTTACACATGTTTTGATTAGCTTGATGCGAATCATAATGGACATGTAACATTTTTGTAATAATTATATTTATGTAACTCGAATTTGTGTTAAGTGTGTAGTATTTGAATTAGTGGATAATGTTAGTTTCATTGACATCATATTTTGTAGTTTTAGTTTTTTGTAATAATTGTACTTAAGTAGTTGACATTTCTTTATATAATATTGTTAGTTAAATTTGTATTGTGCATAATATTTACGTGTAATTTCAAACACAATCGTTGTATTGTTAATGAATAAAATTGATTGATTGATTGTACAACAATGTTAAACAATATTGCATTACAGTCACATTCTTATCTTATATCAATTTACAAAACATGTCCCATGGTAAGGATTGTTTTCTCTGAAAGCAAATACATTCCTTTAAATTTAAGAAAACATTTGAAAGAGTAAGTTAAACCTTTCAATATAAAGATTGCCATGACCTAACATAGGTAACCTAAGCAAGTCCATGAATAGGTAACTTCAGTTTACAAATAGCCTTCACAGGATAAGAAAGTCTTGAAATTGGAACTTACCGTGTAGACGGGGGCTGCTGGGCGCACTACCTGATCTTCCTCGCTAGAGCTCTCCTCACTGGAGTCAGTGCCAGTCGCAAAAAACCGACTCATTGCGATATCCTCACGCTATCTACCTGAAATACCAATCATTACTGATAAATACACTACCAATTACTTTTGACTGTTTTCACACTGGACACGAGTCCAAGCGAACCTAAATAACAACTTAATTTAAACAATTAAAAACGATCTGATCAAAATATGAGGTGTTGTCACGTCCGTTTGAGGTTAGGTTTTGTAACATAGTTTTCCGGTGTCTCAGTATAAGTTTTTACCTTCGGTAAAAAATAATATGCTTGTTTCTATTAGTAACACTTGTTTTGAGTGGTAGCTTCATGAAAATATTTTGAAAAAGAGGAAAAAGCTAAGGCAGTCCAGCTTGCCCACGACGCACGTCACTCTAAAAAGAGATGTGGACTGTGGTAGAAATTAGAACGAGATAGATAATTCTCAACAAAATGTCAAGCGTACGTAAGGTAATAAATTGAAAAATATAGCGTTTAAAAAAATATCTTAAACAGTACCACTATGACGGGAATGAAATAAACGTAAAACGAGAACGAATGAAATTTTATTAAGAAAAAAAATGACGTTTCGATGAGAAGACGCATTTTCACAAATTTTATTGCATTTGCTTTATGTTACTTTAATGAATGTTTCTACGGCTTGATGACGCCATTACTTTAAGATGGGGTGGGAAATATAGCATTGCTAGATCACGGTGTCAAACGTTCCGATCAAAAGTTTTCTTGCGTTGTCACACCCATGGAGTTCACCAGCTTGATACTACCTCTTACAAAAAACATTTGTCGCACATGCCTTGCAGAATCCGAGACTGAAATGCTTTTTAACGTACAAGATTTAATCGAGCATGAGATGAGCAAAATCAAACTCATCGACATTTTGGTTTATCTGAATTGCTTGGAGGTAAGTGTCCAAAAATTCCCTAAAGGTTACTTTCGTTTTCTGTCACTCGTTTATTGTAATATACATTTTCTTTATTTGCAGAATAATGATGAAGAGAATTGGCCCAGTGGAATGTGTGCATCATGTGTGTCAACTGCACTAGTCTCTTACAATTTCAAGTTAAATTGTCTAAAGGCCAATGCTACACTGTCTCAGATATTTATACAAACATCACCTTCCAACCTGCAGCGGTCTGATATAGATTCAATTGATATCAATGTGGTTTACCAGGATCATGAGTATGAATTTCCCATGTTCAACAGTCAGCCGGCTTTAGACTTTGACCATCTGCCGGCTAATAAGGAAGTAACACCATTGCCTCCCGTAACTGAGATCACATCTGGTAGACAGCCACCAAGAAAAGAAGGTGAAAAACGATATGCTTGTACATTCTGCTCCAAATCATTTACCAGGATTTATGGATTGAAGTACCACATGGCAAAACACAGTAATGTACGCAAATATCTTTGCCCCAAATGCGGAAAATGTTTCCACACCTCTAATGGATTGAGACAGCACTCGATCTCTCATCAAGAAACTGCTCAATTCAAATGTGGATTCTGCCGCAAGACATACAAATCTAGGCAATCTTTGAAGGAGCATTTTCGTGTGGCCCACTCAAACAATCGCAAGCTCTTTGTTTGTGTAACTTGTGGTAAGAGTTACACTGTAAAATCAACTTTAATGATGCACATTAGAACTCATAATGGAGAAAAGAAGTTTGCATGTCCCTATTGCCCTAAGACATACACACGTGCATCTTACTTGAGAGTGCACAGTTTGACTCATACTGGTGAGGAGAGACCTCGACCATTCTCATGTGAGAATAAGGGTTGTGACAGAAGTTTTGCGACTAAGCATTCATTACTGGTGCACATTGCCCACACACATACTGTGGACCGGCCACATAAGTGCAATATCTGCTACAAAGGATTTGCTACATCTTCTGGCCTGAAGATTCACTGGGAATCCCACTCTAATAAGGAGATAAGCTGTAACATTTGTGGCAAATCTCTGGCCAACAAGAGAGTTTTGCAAAAACACATGAAAGTTCATGATGTTGACTCCAATGATATGATCCTTGAGACAGTTGTTGATGATGTGTTCTTTGATCAAGTCTATTGATTGTCTAAGCTATGATAAGAATGTATTGTAATAGGTTTGCATATGGTGTAGATCTTGTTACATTAGTACCCACCATTGTAATTAACATATTGAATAAAAAAAAAATCAAAGATGTTTTTCACTGTTTTCGTGCCATATTGTGTTTACCCTTTGACCTACAAAATTGTTGATAATATGAGGAAAGCCCCGGGAATAGGAATTTCCTGAAACATAACACACATGATCATAATATTGTTTGTTTGAGGGATTCCCCAATGTTATTGTAAACAGATTCTATGTTTGAAATTATCAGATTGAAAATTCCCAGAGACTTATTCCTATATTGAATGGCCCAATAACCATTTGGCTGTACATTATAGGATCAGACATATCTTCCAGAAGCTAGCTAGTGACTTTATGGTTTAAGTTACAATCTAGCTTAAACCATAACATCAATTTCCAAATAGATTACACTGTCACCAATGTTCCTCTTTAATTTCGTTTATAGCTAGTCATTAGATTACAATAGAGTCACATGTCAACAGTTGGCGCATTCTATAAATAAAACACAAAACAAGGCTGCTTATATACTTTATTAATCATACATACAAAATAACGAGGAAAACTTTTATAGGATAATAATTATTCAATAGCATGCTTTTGGTGATTAAGGGTGTGTGCTCACCGGCAACTTGTCGCCGACAATAAATCTGTCTCTTTTGCACTCGAAGTGAGATGAAGAGAGATGTACTGATGCGGCGAAAAAAGTTGCTCGTGCGCGCATACCCTAACATGGTGATACTGATAACACTAATTAGCAGTTTGCGATTTAACATCAGTCATTTTTTTTTTAGCTATTCATATTCTTATCTACATTTCCAAATGCTGATATAAAATATGGAGCAAAAATAACATGATAACAAAAATAATCAATTTCAAACAATTTTACCTAAGATCGGTTCTAAAAAAATAAGCTAATTACAGCATTATATTTCTACTATGGCCCGCTTCCTACTCCTATTTTGGTAAACAAACTTCTATGCATCAAATTTAGCTTTTGTAAAAAAGATCATGTCCTTATCAACAAGGTAATTCCTGACACAAAACTTGCTAATTAATAACATCTCAAGCTTCAAAAAACATCTTTTTCATCCCTAACACTTTCACAACTGGACTAAAAATGGAACAATTCACCAGAAACCGACAGAGTTCATACTACTGCCCGCCCAGCGGGCTCAACCGGCATCTGAGCAAGCATTATGAGTGCCCACTAGGCTGGGTTCTTGGTTGTGAATGTGTTAAAAATAGCAGATTTGAAGTTTGTTTACCATAATTGGTGGTAGTATGGACGTTACTAAACTATGTTATACTTAATGTCTGTGCCAACACAATAATTTTTACATTCTCTAAATAGTTTGGTAATTGGTAATGAGTTGTTAAGTAGGCTGCAACAACTCAGAACTGTACAGGCATTCTCTTTCTAACGGACAGCTAATACAGTGCAGTATCAGGGGCGGCTTTACATGCTAGAGGGTGCTAAGTTAATGATTGCATACGCGCTAGACACCTCTGTGCAGTGTATTGATCAGATGGCATTCATTGGCCTCTGCACTATCTGGATTATTCCTGGTCTTACTTCCTTTTTTTCCCAATTTTATAAAGTAGAAAAATATCATACACCAAAGGGTTCACATGCTCAGTGTAACTGAGAATGTTCACTTATTGAAATTGTCCATCGGGTAACACATCTGTTGATAAATGTATCTACCCCATCCCTCTAAAAACAGAGGTTAGCGTCAGAACCATGCACTATTTCCCCAATAGTTTGTTCATCTGCTTATTTTGCACTCCAATCTTAATGTCTGCACCTTCAACTTTGTCCTGGATTGTGTCTATGAGGTCATTCTGTTGGTCAATTTCATCACCAAGAGCAGCTCCAAGGCCTTTGAGTCTTGTGATGGCATGGACCATCTCATCCAAGTTATCGTCCAACATTTTGTTCACTCGGTCACTGTCAGTCACAGGCTCCGCCATGGTTTGCTCATTCATCCGTAACCGAGTGGCCGGGTGGGAATTGTAATTGTCCCCAATTTTGCTAGAGCTCATTGGCCCTAAGTTATCTAGAGTTTCATTCAATCTACTGCCACTAGCACCTCTGCTTTGTGGATTGGGTGATGCTTGGCTGCGGGACGGAGTTTGTTCGGATTTTCCGGAAATATAGTTTTTGAGGCCATAGAACACTGATCTGATGCCTTTGAGGTGTTTGTCAGTGGTGTTGAGATTCGTGTTTATCTCGTCGAGGCGACGGTTGGTGTTATCGAGCGCGTCGCGCTGCCGCGCCAGCTCCTCTGCGGTGGCGATGCCGATGTTCTCCGAGTCCCGCAGCAGCTGCACGCTGCGCGCGGACGAGTCCAACGTCCGTTGTTCAATCTCCCTTTGTCTCTCCAACATTACCTGCCTTTGTCTTTCTAAATTTGCTATATGGCCTCCATATGCCGTGCTGGTAGTATTGGCGGGCCGTGTTACGGCGGACGGTGGTGGGTTACGACTCCTGTATGCGTTCACGAAAGTATCGTCGTCTACGTCGTCGTCATCTTCGAACAAATTGTTTGGATTGATGTACTTGTGCCCAGCCATTTCGTCTTCCGGTTATAAATAGTCTTAATAAATATATCGAGACTGCACAAAAATATTATTGTAACAAAGGAATACCACCGACAACTTCAAACTATTAATTATGAATAAAAATTAAAATGAGTAATTGTAATCGTTTCGTTCGATCACTTTCATTTCACGAGCAAAACGTCATCATGACAATTCTCGAGTTCCGCCCCCGTCACAGATAAGACGATAACAAAAGAATAATGGAAAAGTTTAACCTTAAAGTCGCACCAGACGGTCCTACAGCCTGTAAGACAGCGTGAAAAAACTAAGATCTGATGATCTCCCTATCACGCTCTATCTGATGGGGTATACGTATACAGATTATGTGATTAAACCCCAATTTGTCAGTCCAACATGTCGAAGTCATAATTGGATGTAGCGTACAGATGTAACAATCCAACCACATGTGCATGCAATTTCTCAGTACAACTCGTTTGACTGTTGGATCTGCAGCGCAACAGGCCTCCTGACCATGAACCTATAATACTCTGGACAGGCTATGGTAATAGTAATACCACGTGCGAGCGAGCTGGTAGCATACAAATCTCAATAAGTGTGACAGAAAGGGAAATATCATTCATTGTCCTTGTATGAAGTTGTGGCACGTAAGTAGGTTGTTTATGGCAAGTCATCAGCCAATTTAAGACCAGTTCTTAATTTAGCTGCATAGGAGCCTTTCCGTCCCTCCCTGTGGCATCACGTACAGCCCCTGTCCAGAGTATTATAGGTTCATGCTCCTGACAATAGCAATTAGTCATCTTCTGATAAATTGAGGCTGACAAATCATGACATGTATATACCCCATTGCAGCTTGTATTAAGGCTGTCACAGACTGGCGCGGCCTGGCCGCGGCGGACAATAGTAAACTTGTCATAAACTGTCAAATTAATTGTAGGCCTAATGTGGATACCCCATGCAAAGAGAATATAACCACTAGCCCATGACGGAAGGTTGGGTTGCTTACGTTCCGTTTCATGTAAAATTCTCTAAACAGAATTTCAAAGTTTAGTTTGAATAGTTATTAAATCTATTAGTGGCACGTGGTGGTATTTGAAAATATTCGTGCTGCATCTTTTTTCTTCCTACGGCAAATGAAAGAGAGGCAACGACGCAACGCGAACACGCATTCCCAAGTGTAGTGCGACCATATAAATAGAAACTAGTATGTTTTTTTAGCCGAATCAATTGTACAACGAATATACTAACGTGGAAATGTAGTCTCAGATACAATCAAATTACGTAAAATGGAATTTGCCTGAATGTGATTCTTAGGCTGGCCGCACACGCACGAAATTTTCGTTCGATTTCTTAACGGAATGACGTCAAAAAGTGTTCCTGTCTCTGTCTGTCATATGGAAATGTCTCTGTCTGTCATACGGAAACCTAATCAGGAAACCGTGCGTCTGTGGCAGGCCTTAGTCAGCCCCGCTTCCGCTTCTGCTTTGGACTGCCATCTGACGAATCACAATGGAAACCTACGATAGGTCTCCTCAAACACGCTGCGATTTTGACGTTTATTTATAAGGATTAGGATTATAAGGCACTTAAAACACTGTTCTTGTTTTGAAGCTAAATTATGTATGATGACGAAAAACTATAAGAAGCGCTTTAATTTAATATTTAAGACTACATTATATATTTTCATACCAACATTATAACCATGATGTCTGGGAAAGGTGAGTTTAATAAGTTACAAAGTGCTTCCACCGTTTCTTAAATTGGTATAGTTTCACTTTGTTGTGTTGTCCTTTGCATTTATTAGTATTATTTTCTTTTAGGTATGCCGGAGACGGAGGAGCAGAATAGAATACGATTTCAAGTTGAGTTAGAATTCGTACAGTGTTTGGCCAATCCGAATTACATTCATTGTGAGTATTGAGGTTAAGTTTTCAAGTAAATAGACTAAGTTTACCTACTATTAATAGTGGTTCACCTGTAGCTAAGATTTCATTTACAATAAGTGGGATAAATAAGTTATTTTCGGCATTCTTGGCGTCAACAATGCAAAATTTCAAGTTTTGTGATTATATTGGTGTGAAGCTGAAGCAAACTCACCAAGCCACTTTCACATTGTTATAATGTTGCTACTTTTCACTTTTCATAATATTTATTGAGTACTGTTTCGAAAGTTACACCCTAGTTGGTATTTAATTGTGTGACGAGCAGGAATAGTTCCTGAATCGTAGATGTTTTTTATGTATATGAGTATTTAGTCTACATAAGTATATACATATATCATCACCTAGTATCCATAGTACATAGAGATGCGCAAAACGTGTCACTGAAGTGAAAGGAGCGATTCATATCTTCATGTCGTAAAGATATGTATCACTCTTTTCGTTCATTTCGTTCAATTCACTCAGTTCATCTATAGACTCCTAACAGCTCTCGCTCAGTTGATCTGTGGACTCCTATCAGCTCTAAATCGCGATAACCGAAAATAATAATGAATGAATGAATAACGGCTGATACTTGCACAGATTTTCCTTCATACTTGGTCAGGCTATATTACTAACTCATTTTTTTGGCGAAGAACATGTGAAATTAATGGATCAACCAAATCACTCCCACACACGAGTATAAATGAGTGACTCACACATTGACATGTTTCTCTATCAGTAACGTAAGTTGCGTGCACGCGTGAGTGTGAGATAGGTTTATGGCTTCGACTCGTAAGTGCGAAGAGCGCAACCCACTCGTACATCAGTTCTGCTCGGTTGAGTTGAGAGCGGTAGAGCGGGGGAAGGACGCATACTGAACTGACATAGTGAGTTAGTGAGTTGTTTCATCCTTCAGTGAACGAGTGAGCGAGTGATATAAACGAAAAGATGCAGTTCATTTGAATCTCTCACTCCTGAGTTACACACCTCTAATAGTACAAGCTTTGGTTTATTTGGGACTAGGTTGATTTGTGTAAGATATTCCCCCCCCCACATATGTAAAAAAAACCAGTTTAGTTCCTGAACTATACTTGAATCATATGTTATGACATCAAACTATAGTAGGACTATGGTATAATGAAATCATAGCACACTGAAAAATCAGACAAAGTAATCATTTTGGTTGTTTAATGAAATGGTGGTTGTGAACAAGATTATTTATTCTGAAATTGTGTGTCTCAGTTCTAGCACAGAGAGGCTACTTCAAGGAGCAGACATTCATCAACTATCTGAAGTACCTGCAGTACTGGCGGGAGCCGGAGTATGCGCGCTTCCTTAAGTACCCAATGTGTCTACACTTCCTGGAGCTGCTGCAGCACGAGGCGTTTAGGAGGGAATGTGTATCAGCACAGGTAAGTCATCAAGCAACATTTGATTACCCTTATCCCATTTATTTGTCAAGTGTTTATCCAGATTAAGGGTGGGTTGCACCAACTTATGGCACTTGTCCCACCGCCGGCAAGTAAGCTAGTGTTATTACATGCTACTCACTCAAGCAAGTAAGGATTACTATGAGAGTACTCGCTGGCGGTGGGACAACTGTCTAAGGGCTGATAAACATTTAATATTGTGCGAGCAGCTGTCATTCTATAGAAATAGTTATTGATTGATTGCAAATGTTTGTTTACGAAAATCTTGATGATTTCTAATTATGTTTGTCATATGTGTGTTTAAGTGGCTTTGTTATAACTTTGTGTTTGTTGTTCATTATCATTATAATACAACAACTTTACATATATCTCCTTTTCTTAGCATTATCTGGGATCTGCTTGCTATTGCAAATTGCTACCTAAGAACTGACAGTTTTCAGCCCGGAGTGGTAACTAGATCATATCGAGATAAGGTTTTTGCCTAGTTCTCAAGCCACCCGGCCTGTAACTCTGTGTAACAACTGCTGATATAGACAACAATCATGATCAACTGGCAGCTAATGCAGTAATATGCACGGTACGGTAAATGCACTACCTGCGCAATTAATACGATGCTGCCACAAGGCCAAGAGAGCTTCACAGAACTAGTACCTAAGAGTGTCTACACATTAAGCCATTAACAGCCGCCACTCTGCTGCATCCAGCCACAAGTGCCTGACTGGTGCCTTTACTGAAGCACTGGTGGTCACGTTCAGTGGCTCGACTTCCGGCCACTTGCGGCTACTCTAAATAGTTAAATCCGAAATTAATAATGTCAGCTCAATCTCTATCAACCCATGACCTCTGGTGGTCTCCCGGCTGGCTCAAAGAGCCTCCTCATACCTGGCCCTAGATGCCAACCGCTTTGGGTCATCACGCTTTACCAGGCCTTAAGCCAAAAAGGGTGTCAGCTCATATAGCAGTTCCTGATATTGATCATGATCTGCTTACACGTTTCAGCTCTTTTGACAAGCTAGTCGGAGTGACGGCTTGTATCAAGCGCTTCATCTTTAATTGTAAGAACGGCCCGTCGGAAGATGTACGTCGCTCTGGACAGTTGACAGCTTGTGAACGTAGGGATGCTCTGTTATTCTGGGTCAATGGTTGACTGGTAGAGAATGCCTTAAGGCATTAAGTCCGCCAATTGTACTTCTATTTTTATATTTGTGCAATAAAGTTTAAATAAATAAAAATAAATAAATGTTAACGCCAACATGTATCAATTGTAGGTGTGCAAGTTCATGGACGACCAAGCGATCCTGCTGTGGCAGCACTACACGCGGCGGCGCACGCGCACGCTGCAGCCGCCCGACGCGCCGCCGCTGCCCGCGCCGCCCGCGCCGCCGCCGCCCCGGCAGCAGTCCTAGCCCTGGTTAGCTCCTATCTCTTTTTAGTAGTGATCAGACGGCTATAACGGTCCCGGTTGAAATGCGTGCGATAAAGACAGCTCCATCATCATACACCTGGCTGAAAACTGGGTCTCGGCAAATGATAGACTGGCAAAGAGGAAGATTTCCATTTGTCACGGAATTGGTTTTATTTAGATATTTTTTTTAATTGGCAGGATTGAGGTCATGATTCTTTTGGCTGACCAGAGTAGTCTTAGCTCCTAACCACACTCCTGTCCTATCTTATTAGTCATGATCCAAGCCCTTAAGATCGACGTAATATTGGGATCATTTCTGTGTGTGTAGTGATGATCGCAATATTTCCCACGGTTCAAAATTAACCGGCTTGCGTTCTAACGTATGATGCGCTTGAAAGTTTGGTATTTTTGAATCATACATGAGCTTAGTTTGTCTTTAAAAAAAGTTAGTTTTTTTAAATTAAAAAGGGAACAACCCAAACTGATTGTTCTACCAGACATCATACAAACGTAATTAAGAAGATCTGGCCAAGAGGACTGTGCTAAAAATTTCATGCACATCAAATAACTTTATATGTAGTATTTGCTAGCTTGAGTCAAATAAGTGAACCCTGTTCCTCTTACCCCTAAATAAAGTTAATATTTTAGTAACCCGCGATGAAATAATTTGTATAAAGTTGTTAGTCTCAATGTGCTTCCGTCGCGTATTACAATTGAATTAGGACAAATCGTCGCAACTTGGTAAAAATACACGCCAAAAATATAAAAGATATCCTAAACAACTTAGTTTATTTTAACCCATCTTTTATAAAAATCATTCAGTTATGTTTATTTTCGGTTAATATCGCCGGTTTCTAAATTATTGATAGACTGAATTGATGTATAGTTGTAAGAAATATAAGTAAGTAAATTAATTAAAAACAATAACTTTTAACAATTGCTTTATTGTTCTCCATTGTCACTTAAACCTTAATGATCACAGGAGTCCTTTCAGCATGAGTATCTATCTAGTCGCAGAAATACATGGTGCCCATATGCGGTATGCTGCCTTCTCTTACTTTTACTTAAAAGAGACAGGAATCAAACTCATAATGGAACTCCTTTCACATAGCAGGAACCCTGTAGTTTAAGTTGTTGAGGTGGAAAATTCCATTGTGAGAAGAGGTGGGACGGATGTGGAACATTTCATTCGATTCCAGGTTGGTGGCCCATTGTATGTTGGATTTTTTATAGCGTCTCGTTATTGCGTGAAGTGGCGCTTGGGCCGCCGGCGGGTCATGCACAGCGCGCGCAGGGTTAAGAAGTAGAGCAGCTCCACTAGGCTCATCATGCTGAACCCCATGCAAAGGCCAAGTAACCCTCCAGTGTTTGCTGCTCCATAAACAGAATTAAACATTGAATTACATTGCATTTTGGCTATTCTGCAGAAAATTTACTTCTTACTTCCGATGCCATACTGATATAAATCAGTTTAGATGCTCGATTGGTAACAGAACAGTTTCCAGAATAAGTTTCATATAATTCATTTGATATATGATTCATACTTACACAAAAATTCCGTCAGGCCAAATATTTCCCCTTTAGTAAATCTTGTGAAAGTGCGGTCTTCGAAATAAAAGTGGACTATAAGCATGTTGTTCCTGAAATATGAGGTAAGTACCATTCATTACTTTACTTTTTTACGTACAAGTAAATTCAATTACGTGGGTGTTTTCAACGTGCGTTGTCTGTGTGAAACAGCTGAGACATGAACCCAAAATCTCTCTCTAGTAATGAAAGGACAATTAAGAAGTATGAGTAGATACATTGAGGAGTGCTATTTATTTTTTTATTTTTTACTTTCTTTCTTCTTTTTTAAAGAGGGATTAATAAGAGTAAGAGCCAAGAAGTAAGAAAGAAACTTGGAAATCTTAGAAAAGAGATATTGCGAGAAAAGTGGATGTTATTTTCAGGTAGGGAAATTACTTACTATCGTTAGGTCTGCGTGCCTGTTTGTCTGAACGAGTGCACGAAATAAAGGTGAAGAATTGCGAACTGAATCAAAATCGAATTTGATTGAACGACAAAATAAAGCAAAGGTCGGCAACCTTTTAGCAACCAAGGCCCACATAAAGGCTAACAATAATGACGCGGGCCGCACTTCTTCAGTATTTGTGGCAATTCCAAAGTTCTGAATTTAACAAACTTTACATACAAAACATCCCGGGAGGCTCGCGGGCTGTAAGCAAGGGTTTCGCGGGCAGCCTGTTGCCGACCGTTAAAATAAGGGATCGCAAATAAACGAAAATTTAAAATGAAGGACACCGCATAACCTTTTAAGAGCAGGAACAACGCTATATTTACGTGAAATATTCAGCCGTCTTGTTGCCCGTGAGCCGCTTGGCGTACTGCTCGACGAGCACCTTGCTCAGCTTGGCGGTGCTCATTCGCTCGCTGTATGCGAGCTCCGTGCACGCCGGCAGGCACTCCTCGCACGATAGCTGACGACCTGGAACCGGACGCAAAGTTATTTTTCACACATCATCATCATCATCATATCAGCCGAAAGACGTCCACTGCTGAGGCCTCTCCCGCAAAGAGTGCCAAAGTGACCGGTTCTGGGCCACCCACATCCAGCTGACTCGCGACCTTTACCAGGTCATCAGTCCACCTTGTGGGGATTTTACACCTGCTATTCAAAGAGTCATTGTTGCCCTCAAATGAAGGAGCAAAGATGTACTTTCCTTCCATGATATTGCCTTTTTACAAGCTTTATATTAACTTGACCTGACCCCGTATCATGGTCGGCCTTATCACACGATAAGTGACAGGATAGAGCGTCCGTCACTGGCTGACACCGTTCGATAGAACGAGACGACGCTCCTAATCTTGTCACTTATCGCGTGATAAGGCCGACCATGATACGGGGTCTGTTCGTATGTAAGTTGTCCGTCATGATTTGCAATCCATTTTTCAGTCACTTGCCGTTATCCGATTGAGCTGAAATTTTGGATATTAGTATATAGTTTGGATGACAATTCAATATTATGGTACCATCGAGCTGATCTGACGATGGAGACAGAACTCACTAGTACTACTACTCACGATTCTACTCTAGAATCTTTCGCTTCACTCCCAATACAATATACCCCCTGACACATTCTACTATTTAAAATAACGCGATGATGCCAAAAGAACACAGGTGGTATGTCTGACGACCTTACCACCGGGAACACATCACTACGTACCATACCAGAATCAGATCATTTCGAGTGTTGTGTGTGTACCATGTGAAATCTTAATCCTATCGGATTACAGCGCTGGCCATCACGCCAGCACCTTGCTAAGATTGGAACCCTATTCGTGGAAAGGATGGAACGGGAGTGGATAGTGGATGGAACTACCTTCGATTACTTTTATTTTTGTATGTTGACTACTGTCCATGTTCTGCTATGGCAACCGTTTAAAGTTCAATTCAACTGATCCTTAATACCTTTTCCAATTAGATGCATATTTGAGTAGCAGTTTGCATCGGCTTTACCGCACACACGAGTGGTTTTGTTTTCTGAAACGTAAAATTGTGACATTAGGAAATAACGATATTGGAACTCCGTGCAACCTTTTCTTGTCCTTTTTTATAAGCAAGCAATTATATGTTTTACTTACTGGGCATATAATAAAGAACGCATTTGCATAAAGCCAGCATATTTCGAGCTTCGCATTCCATCTCGCAATTTTTCAAGGTGTACGTCCTGAAAAACAAACTAATTCATTAGAAGTGGTCAATTTGGTCTGGTAACACAGTCAAATGTAGGTCCAGTCACCAGCATTAATAGCTGCCTTAGCACATGCAATGCCTCTATGAGCGATTTCCGCTATAAATCGAAACAATGCTGCTACGCGTCGCCTCCAATGGAATCGGGAGAGTCAGGAAAGCGAACCCGTCAAAAGTCACAATACGGAGAATACATGCGGCAGAAAATAGAGCGCGATTAATATATTTACCTGTAGAAAACTAAGTTTTTCTCACTAGAGAATAAGCATACACGCTTCTTGACATCGATTGACCGCAGGGAATGAGCTGCGTCGAAGATCCTGGGTTGGATGGCCACACGTGCTTCTATGCCCGGCGCGTAGATGTCCCCCAGGTTTGCTATGTTGGGAGTCTCCGTGGGATTGTGAAGAAGGATCTATACAATTAATCAATTACGCACGGCGTAAGGCCGGACGATCCTTGGAGAAAAAAGAATCGTTGAAAGTATCTTTGAAACGGTGATCAGTATATTCGCTATACGTGTTTGACTAAGATACTTGTGCTTCCCAAAAAATAAACATAGTTCTGCTTTGGGTGGTATTCCACTTTTCCAAGATCTTTGTCCAATGTGTAGGTATATGCGTCTCATATACCTACACAATCTTATTAAAGAGTGAGTGAGACGCAATGCAGATTGGACACAGATCTTGGACAAGTGGAATACCACCCTTAGGTACAATACAATACAATACAAATACTCTTTATTGCACACCTCACACAAACAAAGCAGTTAAAAAGAGAAACAATACAATAACATGTAGGTAGAGGTAGACAACAGGCCGTGACGCGCAGGCGGACGATAATAGTACCTAGGTATCTTCCTACTTAAACGACTAATCACGGGGTCGGTCGTAGAGAAACATACTTTTTGTATTCCAATTTCTCTCGAGCTCTCGTTCTGTCTGTCTGACCCTATTAATGTGCGCGTAAAATAGCGCGCGTAGGTGGACTGATGACCTGGTAAAGGTTGCTAGAGTTCGTTGGATGCGGGTGGCGCAGGACCGGTCACTTTGGCACTCTTTGGGGGAGGCCTATGTCCAGCAGTGGACGTCTTTCGGCTGATATGATGATGATGATGATGAAAATAGCGCGTGAATCGCATCAAATCATATTGGATTAGGTACAGTCAAGGGCACCAATACGAGGGCGACACTGAAAGTCTTTAGAACTGGCCACTTGTAATAAATATAATAAAAAAATAAGTTCAAAATTTGAAAATGGAACTCTTTCTTAATATTTTTGTGTACGAATTCCACTCGATTGTCTTTTGTTTTACGATTTGGCGGCAAATTGAAAATTGTGTGTACTACGTGAGCATGAATTTAACGCGAGAAAATTTTCCAGCAATGATTTTTTACGACTTTCGATGTAATTTAAGTCAACAAGAAAGTTATGATAGACTTCGATTGGCCTTTCACGATGAAGCCCCATCTCGTGCTACTTAATAAAACTGGGTTTTTACTATTTTGTAGTTTTACTCTTTTAAAGTTTTAACAATTAGCAATAAGGTCGGTATGTATGCGAAGCGCGTGTGCTCAGTAGATTTTAATGCAGAAAAAAGGGAAGATGGAGGCCCGCGTGGCGTTATTTACAACTGGTTTAATGAATTTAAACGTGGCCGCACTAATCTCACTGATGATCTGCGTGAGGGCCGGCCTTCTACAGCGACTACTGAAGATAACATCAGTGTTGTGCGGCGTATGATAGAGACTGACAAGAGTAACCTATCAGCAGATTCGTACAAGCTTAGCCATTGGTATGAGTCAAGTCCACAAAATCCTCCATGAACATTTAGCGGTGAGGAAGCTTTGTGCCCGGTGGATACCTCATAATTTGACAGAAGCCCAAAAAGTCCGTCGTGTTGATTGGTGCCGTGAAATGGGTCAAAGATTCAACGGAGGTGACTCAAATGCTGTGTTCGACGTAGTTACGGGTGACGAAAGCTGGATTTACTGTTATGATCCTGAAACTAAAAGACAGTCTGCTGAGTGGGTGTTTCCTTCCGAGGAGTTGCCTACTAAAGTGAAGAGAGGTCGAAGTGTGGGAAAAAAGATGGTGGCCTCGTTCTTCGGAAGGACTGGTCATTACGCAACAATTATTTTAGAGGATCAAAAAACAGTTACTGCGAAGTGGTACACTAACAATTGTTTACCACTTGTCTTGGAAAAAGTTCGAGAAAAACGGCCTCGCAGTAGGATCCTGCTTCACCACGACAACGCCTCATCGCACACCGCCAAGCAAACGATCGACTATTTGGCGACGGCAAACGTGGAATTACTGGGTCACCCACCTTATAGCCCCGACCTTGCACCTTGTGATTTTTATTTATTCCCAAAAATTAAAGAAAAACTTCGAGGAAAACGTTTTATGGACGCCGACGAAGCAGTGGCTGCGTTTCAAAAGGCCGTCGAAGAGACCTAAGGACGAGTGGGCAAAGTGCTTTTCTCAGTGGTTCTATCGAATGCAGCGATGTATTGATGTGAAGGGAGGCTATTTTGAAAAGATATAATAAAAGTAATAAGTTGCTTGATTGCTCAGTTTTTGATTTTCTAAGAACTTTCAGTTTGACCCTCGTATGTATTCACTCAAAGTTTCATAAATATGTATACTTCAACGTTATTGTTGCAGAAATAAGGTCTGTGTACATATTTTTGAGACTTTGTGGTGTATACATATTAGTGCCCTTGACTGTAGCAAAATGTCTCTTATAATCGAATTCAAACTTTCGTGAGACATGTCTAAAACCGGCTCGCTTGCGGTGCTTCAATCGACAATGCCACGAAAACACTCATCCTGAATAACTCCCGAAGAGTTCGAGTGAGTTTAACCGTGGGTTTATTAATATGTCTCTTAAAGATTATAAGTAGAGGTAACTGAATTTGTTATAAAGCAGTGCTCATTTACTTTAACCTACCTTAAAGCTGGGACTTTTCGTGGAAGCACAGTAGTATTCAGCAACATTCGCGTCCAAAACTAACGTCAAACCACGATCAGTTCCAATACCTGCAAAATACGGTTGGATAGTTCATTTGTAAGTAACTTTTAAATCATAATAACTTATTTCAACGAAAGTTTATAAACGACTGATAAAGGAAAAAAAAGTGAGACGTTTTATTGAAATTGTCTATAGATATAAGGGCAATATCTCACCGAGACACCATGGCGGAGCAACCAGTCGCCCGCCACCAACTAATTGTATGCAGCTCTATGGACAATATCTCACCGGGACACCATGGCGGAGCAACCACTCGCCCGCCACCAACTAATTGTATGCAGCTCTATGGACAATATCTCACCGGGACACCATGGCGGAGCAACAAGTCGCCCGCCACCAACTAATTGTATGCAGCTCTATGGACAATATCTCACCGGGACACCATGGCGGAGCAACCACTCGCCCGCCACCAACTAATTGTATGCAGCTCTATGGGCAATATCTCACCGGGACACCATGGCGGAACAACCAGTCGCCAGCCACCAACTAATTGTATGCAGCTCTATGGACAATATCTCACCGGGACACCATGGCGGCGCAACTAGCTGCATACAATTTGTTGGTGGCGGCGACTGGTTGCGCCGCAATGGTGTCCCGGTGAGACATTGCCCTTAGGAGGGCAATGATAACAATCATAAATCAATAAAATCCTTCCATGGGGTAACTCTTGAAGTTGTCGAGAGATATTCCATCTCTTGGGATTACGGAGAAACCACATTACATACGAAGTATTAGGGACACAATTTGTTCAAATGTAACGCTAAGAGAAACACGACTGAGTATCTTGCTTGATATAATACCTATTATGATATCTTTACCTACTAGCATTCTTTCGGAGGAATTTTCTTTTAGTAAAATTCCTAAGAATTATCTACATTTCGCAATCGCTAGCCTAAGGCTAGGTACGTTACTGAGAAATCAGAATTTTATCTATACCCCAGTTTGCAATGTCTCGGAACCGCACGTATAAATTTACATAGGTCGATAAAAGTAAAAGCGGGTATCTAACTATATCACAGACTGCTATAGCTTGGTTGTGGAATAAACTCCCAGCCGAGGTCGGTTTTATAATTTGCGTACGTCCATAGCTATTCCGCCACAATCGTACTTAGCATAAAATATGGGTACAGTGTACACCCACCGTAAATTCTATCTGATTAATCGAAACGCCCATAAAGACCTGCTATAAAATGTATCCGTTTAGCTATTATTGATTATCAAGTGCGAATACCTCTGGGTCTCCACGGAAAACCGTTGTACGGTGAATCAGGCGGGTAACCGCCTTCAGGGGTCCAATCAACAGATGGTAATGGGAACGTAAAATTCATATCGTTTAAATCTTTGCTGCAAACATTAAATACCATTAGACCTTTGAATAAAGCTAACGACGAATTAATTCAATAGGTTAACCCTTAAATCATATCTGGTATTACGGATTGCGAAACAGCAGGTTGCGATGGACGACGTTGAATGTGCAGCATAGACCCTCGTCTGTTAACTGCGCGTTGAAGAGGTCGAGGCAGCTTCTCTCGCTGGAGTCCCATATGCACATCGCTAACATTTCGCTGCAAGGTTGGGTCACCTATGAACATACTTTCCGAAAATAATCAAGATACAACAGTTAGGGTAACAAGAATTATGTTGTCAGGCGTTGGGTTGGTAAGAGTTAAGTTACTAAGGGTTAATTGGCAACAGGCCCAGTCATTTAAAGATTATGCACTGGTTTCTTAACGCTAAATTCACATTAATTAAGAAAAAAGCCGATGTAGCCCAGCGGTAAGGTATGCAACTTTTAATCCTGAGGTTCGTAGGTTGGAACCTAAGCTCGTACCATTGATATTTAACAGGACCAGGAGCTTTTCGGTGAAGGAAAACATCGCGTGGAAACCGGTCTAATCCCAACTAGGTCTAGTTTTTCCTCCGGGTTGGAAAGTCAAGTGGCAGTCGCTTTCGTAAGACTAGTGCCTAATTGCCTATGCCAAATGTTTGGGACTAGGTGCCAAAGCGGACCCCGGGGTTCCTTTAGGGAACAACCAGGGAAACGCTAGGAGGACTATGAAACTCACATTTATCAAGAAGGTACGGAAGTAGTCCCAATCGGCACTACGGGCCACGTCGCTCACGAACAGTTCTGTGTCCTCCAGTGACGAGCACAGGCTTACCAAAAGCTTCTTGTCTACCGGATCACTGATAATAAATGCACCTATTTTAGTAAACACAATAATACTCAGTTCGGCCAAACAAAAATAATTTACATGAAAAACAAAGTTTTAACCGACTTCAATTCAGTAATCCGCCAAGCCACATGAATATTTCCACATTTCCTTTCCAATTTAACCACATGAACATCGATTATTGCAGAAAAAAACTAAATCGCTGTATGTGGGCCGATAATATTTGAGGAGTTCCGTCGATTCATCAAGAAAGGCCTTTAATTGCTATTTCAACGGAATCATATCAGAATCTGTGGAGTTCCAGGAGACATCTGTGATCTTCATCATCAGTTCCACTTCACCACATTAGTTATTGCCGGTGTAAATACACAAGTTATAATAGAAAATACCAAAATTACTACATGCGTGACATGTTTGAGGAGTTCCCGGTCGAGGTGTAGCAAAGGGATAACCAGGTAATTCATAGTAGTTGTATACAGACATATTTTTGGAATGTTAGGCGTATACATATTTTTGGAATATTGTATAAAAAAATTGGTACTGGTCAGAGTATACTTAGCATAAAGGACTTTTTTATTTTTTATTATTATTATTTTTTTCGCATTTTGCTAGTTTGGCAATACGATTACTACGGAGCCAGGTACTTAAAACTGGACAGTGACAGGACTCCGCCTTAACTCCGACGCTGCGGGGAAAGCAGCCCTTTCGCCCTCGCGTGACAAAGCACGGTCGCCCGTGCTCCGCTCCGCAGCTTCGGCTTGCTGGTCGCCTTCAGCTGAGGGCTGCTCCCGCTCCGCGCCTCCGGCTTTTTATATACACTCTAGGGTTAGGGCAGACAAGACCACGTGGATATTGGGGTGCTCCGATTCGGTTTTGTTACCTGTGTCTCCAATGCATATAAACTACAATAACTCGGCCATTTTTGATTTTAGAGCAGTGTTTCAAGCAAAACATGCTTTTTTTAACGTATTCTGTACGATAAAATTTATAAAAAGTACATGCCATAATGACACCGCACTATCGATTTTTGGTCCTAGGTCGTTTTGAATTTCTAGGTCCAATGTCTCGGCCATTTATGATTTTAGAGAAAAAGGTTTCAAACAGAACGTGTTTATGTTAACGTATTCTGTACGAAACAATTTAAAAAAAAGCTGCCAAGTGCGTGTCTGCACGTGCGTCCTATTAAAAAGGTCGTATCGTTACTGAACTCTTATGGCACTTACGTCCTTTTCTTTAAGGAAATCAGTTTTTTAGAAATATCCCATAAACCTTTGAACCGATTTTGTTCAAAACAATTTTCGCTGAAAGAATTTAATAAGCCATGTCCATGTTTTTTTTCATAAATTTTTAAAATACACTGTTCAAAAATTAGAGGGGGCACAATTTTAGTGACTTTCGGGGCGATTATCTCCGACTGTATATTGCTGAGAAACCTTATATTTATTTTGAAAGGCCTATCGATTGATGTGACACGTGGGCTTACAATGAAAAAAAAAATGTTGAATTTCAGTTTTATATATGGAGTGCACCCCTAAAAAAATGTTTTTTAGTTATTTAATTACAAAACTATGTAGCGGCTAACAAAATACACCTATCCTCAAAATTGTATTCAAATACACCTTATAGTTTTCGAGTAAAATGCCGGTAACAAACGGACGGACATACAGACAGACAGACATGACGAATCCATAAGGGTTCCGTTTTTTGCTATTTGGCTATCCATAAGGATTCCGTTTTTTGCCATTTGGCTACGGAACCCTAAAAATAGTCTTCATTATTTACTTTAGTCCAACCAATCCTATGGCCAAACTCGCAACTTTGTTAGTTAGTTTTTATGATATCTTTCCTATCTATCTATTCCTATCTTTCCTTAGTTCTTAAATGGGCAAATTAATAAAAAAAAAACAATAAAATATGCTTCCTCAGTTCTAATAAAAAAAAAATGCATAAAACGCGTTTTTTTTTTTAGTTTTCCAAGTTCTCGTTACCCTTTGCTAAACCCTAACAGAGTTCCCCCAATTCCTCATGGATCCCATCATCCAAATGGATTTTTGAAATGAATGGGTCCAATCTGGAAGCACATACGTAAACAAAAAAAATGTACGATCCGGTTCACAAAAGACAGAGTTCTGATCTGAGGAAAAAACTCCTTTGTATTGAAGTCTGTTAAAAAGATTTAATTCCACTATTTTAACTTTCAACCTGAGACTAACAATAAGTCCTCGTTTTAGTTCGATCAAATCCGGCCTACTACGCCAAAGGCTTTGTTAGATGAGGAAACTACTTAAAATTCCATTACCTATTTGAGTTGGTCAACTTCTAGTAATTCCGTCTTGTACGCAAGGAGATAAGTCAGTGAGAGAGTTTGCCCTAAAAGGTTTTAGAATTCGCACAAATAAGACCAAGGCTTTTGAATTCCTTAAAACCCTAACTATGAAAAATGTACCCGCTTACCCGTTTTTCTTATAACGTTCGGCAACGCTCTTTTTCGCCTGATTAACATTGCAGACAGTAATTGCCGGAAAGGGTAAATTTTGGAGAGCCATGTTTTCAGGGTTGATGCTCACAATCATGGGGTAGTTTCGCCATTTGTCCCACACACTCAGGATGAAGAATCCTGCACATACTATGGAAAAACTGAATGCTGCTAGCCAGAAGAATCTGGAAGCATAAGGAAATCACTAGATATTAAATCATACCGTGGTACATTTAGTAATTCGCTGTTGTGTTAACAGCTACTTAATATAATATGTATATTTTGGATTTACTAGCGTTTATCTATTTTACCTATACCTCTCAAACCATGTGAGCTTCTTCTCCCCAACATATCGAAGACCGTGCAGTGTGGATGTCAGCAGGTATTCTCTTAGGTCTTTTCTAACTCCTGCGCGGTCGCAGACTGGTTCTATTTCCTGCCGAGGTCTTTCCTATTAAATAATCACATGCTTTTACGAGGATCTAAATTAAAAAAAAACATTTGTAGATAGGTACCTACATCAAGATTAACGAGTACCGACCTCGCTCCTGCTTCTGGACATTGTTCGTTTCTGACCCCAAACGTACCATGGTGTCGGATCATCGGCGGCCCATTGATTTGGCTTAAAATTAATCGATTTAAAAAAGTTGCACTACCTTTTAACAATTTAATTAAGATAAGTAAGAGTAATTATTGTGGCGTGATAGTACCTTTTTGAAGTTCTCAAACGTTTCTTTCCGCGGACGTATTCCAAAGTTATGGTGAGGATAGACCATCATAGCACTTTAACTTGTTTTTTTTTGACTCCGCCACTCGGATTCAGAAAGTGTAGTGGCGACGAAGCGTCGCAGGGACTTGTAACCTAATTTCCCTCTGTAAATGTTTGCTGGTAGATAATCGTTTGATTGCGAAGCTGAATGATAGACCGACCTTGCCCCGCCCCAGTGGCTAGCTTTCGATAGCACAATTATACATTTTCTAGTTATTTGTCGTCCTGTCCCGATCCATGTAATTAGATTTGTAGTTGCGTTCATTCGGCGCCGAACCTTTAATTTCGTTAATTTAGATTTGTTTTTGATAACATGTTTGAACAGTTAACGGCAGCTACAAAGAGTAATTTGTTATAAGATTACTGAGGCACGTTTTAACAAATCAAAGTGTAAATATAGGAACATAGTTTGGTATGAATATATGTCGATTGTATTTTGCATTCCGGGAACCCATGTTTATTGAACGAGCGAGCGAAGCGAATTAAGTTCTCTATTTCAGCTTGTGGGCAGAAAATTGGCTGTTCTTCTCTACAGGTCGTATTTCAACCAATTCTCTTGAATTTTTGTAAGCAGGTTCGATAATGAAGTACGTTGTTTCCTTTCACAGAATTATTTCTTAGAAATTTTCAAAAACCAAATTTGAAACAAAACAGGCTCGCGAGTTGTAAAGCTGACAAAGACACACTATAAACTATTTCTATAGTCTGACCAACGAGTCGTGTCACTAAAAAGAAAATGCGGCTAATTTGAAAAAGATTCACGCTGGTAACTCGAAATACATAGCGGCCACAGTTTATTTCAAAGATAAAATTGTTGCCATATAAGAATTTGGGAAAATGCTTGTGACACAATTCGCTGGCCTGACTTAGGTAAGTTACTATAAAAGTATGGGGCCTCTTCTACAATTATCACTTTCACTGTTTCATGTCTTATTAACTAAGACAAAATATTGAGTATTCCGCAATCATTAAATATAAAAAAAATAATAATTGACGTGTAGAACAAATGTCAATAGACCATTGCCAAAAAAAAAGAAACTAAGACAAGTCTGCACGGCTATCACGCGACGGTGCTCGAGCTCTCTCGATTTTTCTCACACTATCCGTCGCTCTCTTATTAGAACACTTAGAACAAGAGGTATAATGCGAGAAAAATCGAGAGTATGTCATGATAGACGTGCTGCATGGCAACTCATTGAGTTTTTACGCAAGCGCCTATGTGTGCAATTGAAATTATGCTCAAAATGTCATATTATACTTACAGTGCATGGGCGACCGAGCCCTGCTCGAGTGAAAATACGGAGAAAACGAATTTTCCCAAACATGAGACCTAGCTAGATCGATAATTCGCCCCCGTAAACCCCCTACATTCCAGATTTCATCGAAATCGTTGGAGCCGTTTTCGAGAACGTGATTAAAAAAAATAAAAATTAAGCTGTTTATTGCACTTAGAAAAGGACTTAATTCTACGTTACAAATATATATAGGTATATACAGTGTGGAAAAATAATTCGGCCCCTGGATTGAAACTACCTTAAATCCTTAAGTTGGCTCATTTTACTTAAAGGAGATATTCCTTTAAAAAAGAAACAAGACTGCATTCAAAGATTTTCAAAAACTCGCTTGCCTTGCCCTGGACTCGAACCAACTAAAATTAAAAAAAAACAAACACTCGCTATTTTATTACACTAAGTCATTTTTATTTTTAAGACCAAATGTTTGTTAGAGGAATTTTATCCTGAATAATAATCTTATCTTCATTTTAGTTGGTTCGAATCTCGGGCGAGGCAAGCGAGTTTTCGAAAATCTTTGAATAAATAAATAAATAAATAAAGAAATAAATATTAGGGGACAATCTTACACAAATCGACCTAGTCCCATAGTAAGCTCATTAAGGCTTGTGTTATGGGTACTAGACGACGATATATACCGACGATAAATACTTAAATACATAGAAAACTTCCATGACTCAGAAACAAATATTCATGCTCATCACACAAATATTTGCCCTTACCGGGATTCGAACCCAGATGCAGTTTTGTTTCTTTTTAAAAATAAAGGAATGTCTCCTTTAAGTAGAATGAGCCTACTTAAGGATTTAAGGTAGTTTCCCTCCAGGGCCCGACTTATTTTTCCACACTGTATATATGTATTTATATACAAATGTCGCTCCTTTAATAGTATAGGATATAAATAATGTTCTTGTACTCTGTTCGGTGTATAAAATAATAACCTACCCGTGTGGCTCGCACGTGTATTCGCGTAGACTACAATTTACCGTGCAATTAGAGGAGTGTAAACTATGACCAGCAAACAATTCTCCATTGTTGACGACTTTTAATTCTTAGTTAGTCAATTCAACACATGACATTTCATGCTGCATCCTCTATCAAGTGGTTAGATAGGATAGATAACAAAAAACATGATGTTGGTATCGATTCGTGCGAATGTGGATATAGACATCCGTGGATATGTGTCAGGCCAATTCGACTCCTCGAACAGAAGAAGACGTGATATATTACACGGTATGCATATTGACATTTATTGATGTGGTTCAAGAAAGAATATATAGCGCATGACCATACCGGCCAGTCTTGCATGTCCGCCCGTGTTCCGCAGAATGTTTCCCGCTGACCTTGTCCGCTTCGACAGATATCTACCTTACCTACATGTGCATTGGAAAGGTGACGCAGTAATTTAAACAACCAGGTATTTTCCATTCCATATAATTCGTTATTACGCATACATATAAGTATTATGTACAAAATATCATTCAATATAATTTTATAAAAGTAACAAAAAGCCACAAAGACAGAAGAGGCTGACGCACTTGCACTTGAAGTGTTCCTAAACGAAGAAGAGATCGGAGGAAGGAAGAGGCGGGCGGGCGGAGATCCAGCGCGTGACGGGCGCGGCTCACCAGGAGCGCGGGTCACGGGCTAGCGCTGCGCTCGCGCCGACCGCGAGGGAAGGGAGGGGATTCACCAGTGCTGCTGGGGGGCGTGCTGCGGGGGCGCAGCGTGGGCGGCCTGCTGGTGGGCGGCTAAGTGGGCAGCGCGCGCGGCGGCCACCTCGGGCGTGTCCAGGATGCCGGAGCCGTCATTGGCCAGCCTGACCTGAGCGGCCTGGTGCTGAGGGGCACCCTGCCAGGAAGGAGCACCGTTCCACTGGTTGTGGGCGGGCGCGGCGTTCCACTGGTTGTGGGCAGGGGCAGCGTTCCACTGGTTTTGGGCAGGGGCAGCGTTCCACTGGTTGTGGGCGGGGGCGTTCCACTGCTGGGCAGGGGCGGAGGACTTGGCGGCGGACAGGGCGGCGAGGTGAGCGGCGCGGGCCTGCGCTACTTCGGGGGTCTCGGCGACGGGCGCGGGGCCGGGACCGGCGGCGTTCCAGGCGGGAGCGGCGTTCCACTGCTGCTGGGCGGGGGCAGCGTTCCACTGGTTGTGAGCGGGCGCGTTCCACTGCTGGGCAGGGGCGGCGTTCCATTTGGGCTGCTCAGCGCGTTGCCAGTACTCCTCGCTGTCCCACCGGGGATCGTATGAGCCATCGTCCTGGGGGTTGGGGTTGTTCTGGGAAGCCTGTTGGAGCGCCGAGAGGTGGGCGGCGCGGGCCTGCGCCACCTCGGGGGTGTCGAGGATGTTGCGGCCGTCCTGCGACAGCGCGATGTTGGCTGGGGGACCGGCCCAGCCCTGGTTGGCCTGGGCTCCGCACGCCAACGCCAAGCAAGCGAATACAATCTGTAAACAACAAATGCAACAATTACGAAAATGAACTTGTAGCTTTATCTGTATACTTGTCGTAACCGAATAAATGGGTTGTTTCTTGCATTCAGGTGTTGATTTGATGTTTGATCGAAATCCTACAACATAGTTTAAATCACAGCAGTTGTAATAACCGCGGCTATAGTTATTATTTATTGTGCCAACTAGCGAGATAATATTCCAAGTTAGCGGTCGCACCGTGTCTAATTGCGGGCTGCACCAGCGTCGTTATACAAAACGAGTTGTAGGTACCAACAGCCTGGAGTTTGTATAATTCTAGTAGTCTGATAAGTCGCCCTCGATAGTCAGGTGTCTGTTGTCTCGCAACGTTTAGGTACTTTATGTTCGTGTTAATTACTCGATAGAATGTTGCTAATAGGATATAAAGATAGCGATTCATTCATAGACAAGAAAGAACATAAATAAATACGAGTGTGTATTACAAACTGTGGTTCTAAGGAATAAAGCTCGGTGATTTCATGCTTGGCTAACTGCCCTCGAGTGCCTTTGTTGCTAAAGATTTTACATTTATTTTAATGTATGCAAGTAACCCAGATAAGGTACACCAGGTGCTGTCGATGATTTGGAATGCGCGAGGTAAAAAGGTCAATTATAATTTATGGCTGACCATCGATGGTTTATTGAGACCTATAAAGACGGCGGCTTTTTAAATGCTCTTAATTCGAAAATTTACTGCGATTGACCACCAATTACGGAACGATTGTTAAAACAACGCATTTTATTGTTTTAAATTCTGGCAGCCAGTTGTCTGCCTTCGTAGAGTTTATTCGAATTGAGTAATTCTTGTTTGCATATGCACATTATGAGTAATTTAAATATTATTCATTTGTGTGATTAGTGGCTATTTAAGTAGCTTAATTATATGTAAATGAATGTAAATATACTAAAGCTTGGCCGCAACATTGTTTATGTTCTAGTTATAGTTTTATTGCGTCAATATCTGCCAATGTAATATCACTATTCTACTGTATGTTTGCATTAGTCACAATTACAGTCGAACTATGCTGTGTCATTTATAAAACACGAGAAAGTCTTTAAACAGTTGATTTAAACTAGCATGAAAGTTTTGTATTCAAATCCAGACGTATATATATCAAAATGGCTAGCACCTGCCCTATCGTAGACTTCGAGTCTTGTCATCGAGAGTTCAGAGCTGTCTTACTGTTTAAACACGAGATTAAGGGCATTAAGAGTATTTCAATAGTAAGGGGGAAAAAGATATGCGTGATACTAATATAGTTTGACGTGAATGTGTGCATATCTAAACCAAGGCAATGAAAATTTATGAGATGAGTGCATAGGTAAAGAATTTGCGGCGAGCCTAAGTTCAGAACCGCGTAATGATGTCAGGGCTTGTGTTCGCGGACGGTCAGCCTAGACTAGGTTTGATCTAGATCCCCTCGCCGTCGCATAATCGAATTGCAGATTTACTAGTTTCTACATAGCGGCAGAGTTACCCGTTTACACGTAAAGCCTTATAAGCACCGATCAATCTCTTGTATCATTTCGAGGCAATGCACTTTATTGCATAGAGAATGATTATTTTTTACTTATTTATTTTTGATATAGGGCTCACATATATCTTAATGGTGTCGCAAAACTGATAGAAAATAACACCATATTCCGGATAAAGTCCACCGCCCACTAGAGTTTTAGCGTTTTATTTTCACGAGAATCAGAGCGCGATTTAGTTTTCGTAGGTCATCCGTTTAGTAGACATGTTACTTGCGTACCTACCTAATTATATTTAAAAAATGGTAATTTTATCTATTAAACTAAATGGGGCTTAATTAATCCGCGTCCGTTCTTGCGCGTGTCATTTCAAAACGTATGATTAAAATCGCGAGCACTTGGTCTGAGAAAATGTTCGGTTCATCCTTGAATTCCAGCGGTGGTGAAATTAGATTATTGTAGCCAAATAATTAAAATATATAGTCGCGCTTTGTCTGGAACCAGGCCAAAGTGATAAAAATCTGAACAATAGGTCATTTTAATTATTTATTATTATGAAACCGGTCTCCGTCTGTTTTAAATTAGTTTGGCCGCGGTAATAGGAAGTCCACGAATAGTATCGCGACAATGAACTTCAGTTTGCAAAAGGAACAAAAAATGTCACAAGGCGTGGTGGCATGCGTTCTAAGGCTCTGGTTGAATTGACAAGCAGCAGCGATTTTAATAAAATTCATCAACATTTTTTACGAGAACCATGTTTGAATGAGACTGGACTTGAGTAGTATAGGTATTTGTTTTTTTAGCAAGTTGTCGTTGATCTTTACCGACCATTTACGACTTAAACAATTTCTTGCTGGGTTGAAAATATGTGCGTCCGCCTCCGCGCACTCTTGCGTATGTTTCCAATAAAAGTAAGTCAGCGAGTGAATGGCGCCAAGGTCCGAAGGCCGGCCCAAGGTCGCGGAGCAGGAAGCCAGCCTTCCGGACTTGTCTCCATACTGACCCTCGTGTGTCACATTGGCATTTGCACTTTCCATGATATTGCACTATATTGCATTTCCTATTTTTGACAAACTTATGTAAGGCTACGATAGGAAATGGGTAGCCCCATAAACATAAAGACGCTTAAGTACTTGATGTAAAATGATAAAGTTGCCTCTTTTGCCGTTACTGCAAGCACGTGACTGTTTTTATAGATTTTTATCTCGCAATGTCTTATTATGTTGCGGCACACGTATAAAATTGGCAGTTATTCAATTTAAATTTTGCTTAATTATCTCTATTTCCTTATTAAACAATTAACTTCCTTTATATTTCGGAAGGTTGCAATAAACAATCGCACTATCGAGGCACCTCATAACGAAGTAATTTAGCCGCGACTGAAGTGAACAAACGAGTAAAGAAAGTTAGAAAATACAAGTTAAGTAGATCGTATATTCGTGAAGTTTAAGTTCAACGAGCGCAACTTAAATCGATATTGATAAAATTAAGTGAGACATTCAAGAACTGACAGCCAACGTAAATCGCGCCAAAGCTTACTGCCTCATTGGGCAAGGGTTATTGAATTTTTCATGCTACCACCATTTATCTTAATACATTCGCATATTTTTACAAGGGATAAAGAAGGTAATGCAGCATTTATCGAGCCGAAGTACTTTTTAATGCTATAAGATATCGACCTTCTGAAAAGTTGTTTGCATTTAAAGTAATGGCTGACGCAATGCTCCCACGCGATGCGTCATGTGCAGAGAAATGCATTAATCGAATGGATTCAGAGATAACAGAACGTAAACAAGGACAGGTAATAGATAATACGATTAAGGTAGTTAGGTTTCTGCGTAACCTATTGCTCCAGCGCTAGCCACTGGTGGGTGTTTTACGTATAATTTATAATTAGGATATCGATTAAACTGCCGCGGGGCGGTGCGTGGGCACTGGGCATGCCCTTCTAAATCGGTGCGCACTGGAATGCAGACAAAAAGCGGCAGTGAGCGGCGAGGCTGGCGACAGCGACACCCGGCACCCGCGCGAGCATTGGGTGCGCCGCAGCGGACAATGCCACAAAGACAAAGCCCAGTGCCCATCCCTATTGGCCTTTATTCATCCACTTGGCAATTGCCACTTGATCCCCGTACATCTCTAGATTGAAAAGCAACGGAAGCCTCATGGAACCATTGTTACTCGTCGAATCCGAGAAGTTCAACGAAACTTCTTTGTCAGGTGACAATGACCAAACTTTCTAGGGACCATGCGTCATCAAGCTCTCTTCACAGTTGAGGTTCACGTAATGGAAATGTTGCCCCGAACAATTGAAACACTAAAATAACATCAATAAACAAAGATTGTATCGGCAAAAGTAATTCAAGCGTCATGAAATTGTCATTTGAATAAAGATATTGCGCTATGGATATTGAACAAGAGTGTGAGGAGGCGGGCCAACGATCTGTTGACAATTGTGGACGTAAATGGAGTGTGAAATAGGACGGCGGAGGCCTAGACAAGACAGCTCGTTTACTAACATGCGTGGGTGGTGCCAACTTATATTGCACGCCCATAATACCAAGCGGAATTAATTCCTGATATGCAAGCACTCGCTGAAACCGCTGCCAATGTCAACAAGTTGTCACTTTTTTGTTCATATGTCATGGGTTGAATGCTGCACCAACTAAAAGTGTATTGTCGGAAATTCCCACGTTTCGAAACAGGAACGACAATTTACAATTCGTCGTTAAAACGCAATTAGGTATGATTTAAATGTCTAGGTGGTCGTAAGTTATTTTAAAGTTAAGTTGATTTAATGAACGCTGGTAGGCAATAATTTGCATTGGAACATTATCGGTAAGTAATCTTATCCGATTCTATTGCCTTCTAAAGAACAGAAAATAAAATCTGCAGACAATCGAAACAGTAATGGAAATAAGGAATGTAATACATTCATTACACAACTATTTGATGATAGCTGCCAACGAATTGGTTTTGATCTCATTAAACTAAGTAGTGCAATGTCATTGTCAAGTTATTTAGCAAGTGAAGGTTGTTTTTACTGGCACAATGACTGCCCTGAACTTCACGATACATCGATTAAATTATGAAAATTATTGATTGAATCGATAAAAATGAGCAAGCGACGGTGTTAGGTAAGAGAAGCATGTTTTTTCTGGAAATCTTAGTTTAATTCAATTCAATCTATGTCTGTGCATCCGTAGCAAAAACGGGTTTTCTGATATGGATAACTGTGATGCTGTCACTCGTTTCCCGTCAATCCTGTCCTGGCCTTATTAACAATGGTACATTCATGATGATTAGGTATGCATTTATAAGGACAGGTCGCCCTTGCTATTAAGATCAATATCTCAGCAATTGGTCAACTTTCAATGACATTGGTGCGGAAGCGGGTCGTGTTTCGTTGTGCACTCGTTTTCCGAACACCTTAACCGCATTTGTTTATTGTTATTGCAAAAAATGTGTACTTTACTAGCGCTTGCTCAATTTATTTCATAGTAGCGTGCGTAGGTATTTTTTCAAATACTTACACCTTTTAGCTTTCACTCTCTTTGTATCGAGGTTCAAAGCGAACATTTTGGACGTGAATCTACACACACAAATCGATGTCTAATGTAATTATGTCACATTTATGTAATGGAATGTTAGTTTATCGATAATTAGCTGGAAATAGAGCAAGTGAAGATGAAAACGAAGCTGATAATGATAAACATAATAAGTAGTTGGAAACTTGGCAAGAAACTAGTGGAGCTTGGTATCTATCATCTTTTAATAATGTGCTCATGCTGTTATTATTACTTTATGCGACATTTATACGCTGAAGCCTTGATGATCATGTATAGTTCGATAAGGATTTCATAGCTAAAGAAAGTTACAATGACCATTACGAGGAAATGATAAAGAACCGAAGATTCCCGTACTATGTTGGTTGCCTTTTTTTGCACACAAGGGTTTTCAGCACAAAAGTTTAGATGTCTCTCTTTTTGTTTCGCTCAACCGATTTCGATGAATGTTTGCACGGAAATAGGTTATAGCCTGGATTCAAATATAGGATAGGATTTGTCCCGGGTCCACGCAGAATAAGTCGCGGGCGGAAGCTAGTACGAGATATATCAGTCTCATATGTTTCGTACGACGCTAAGATTTTTCTTTTACTGCGACATCTAGTGACAGCCCTTATTATGGAAGATACAGAGAAAAAGAAGAAGAGAGCGGGTTGCTAGACAGAATTACAGATTGATACTAGTTAATGTTAAAACCGCCTTTGTAATTACGAATATTGAAATTATCTGAAGACTACTGAAAAACCAAGATAATAATGATGCATTTTCCTTGTTTATGATAATTGAGTTATGATTTTAATAGAGCATAAATGTTTAAAATTGTAAATTTGCGGCAATGACCCAAGAACGTCGCGTGCGCCGACCTCACGTGCCGCGTCGCTAACTTTTTAATTTTCGACACAGGCCTAGTTGTTCACGTCATGCCAGTTAACGACATAGTTATGACAAAGCCCACTAATTTTAGTCGTTAATTAATGTTTTGAAATGTAATGCATAATTCGGCGATTATTGGAGATTTAGCACTCGTTGATCTACTTTATGTGCGTTGTATTTTGCGTCGTTATAAGGTGATTTCGTGCAATATTGATATTGGTTCGAGAATGCATGAGAATTAGTGTCCAAAAGCACAACAAGTTTCTTGGGAGAGGTCTTTTAGCCCACAGCCAATGTGCCGTCTAGGTCTCCCGTATCAAACTTGTCGTTAACATTTTGCTGGATATGGGAATGATTTTTACAAATAAGTTTACTTGCATTTCACGAAATAAGACTTTAACGAGCCCACTCGCCTTCATGAAATACAGCAACTGTATTAGGACAAGGCGTAAGAGATTCGGGGTTCTGTTCAAGACGTTTTAATGACAGGTCATATGACCGAATTTGTGATATATGGACAAAATCGGTGATTACTGAATTTTTACTATTCGGACTCATTACTTCATTGAAACATGAAGTAAGCGTGAACTTTTGGGATATATCAAAATGAGGGATATCACGATCTGTCATTAAAACTCCTTGAATATCAGCATATCGTATCAAAGACAAAAACTGTGAAGCGAAGGTAGAAAAGAAATAATAAGAAGCAAGATTAAAGTAATGTTACTTTTTTAGTGACGTCATAGGTTTTGCTAGATAAACAAGAAATAAGAAAACAAGTGAAATCAAAATGTAGCATTTACGGATTAGTAAATAGAGAACATGTTCAATTGTGATGAAATCTTATTTGATCGGAATTGATTGCTTTGTACCATTGTTAGAGGAACAAGTAGGTGCCAGAGCCAAGATTGAGTAGAGGTCAGGTATCCTGCCGTGCCTAGCGTAACAAGCGTTGGGCAAGCCTCAGAACAAAGTAAGTACGCTACAACTGGTTCCTTGTATCTGATTTAACAACAATAAATTGAGTTATCGCAAACCGAAACGCCGCTGCGCACCGTTAATCATTCGAACGCAACCATAGAATTTGCATAAGTGATCTACGACACATCATTAGATCAATATAGATCATTGCTAACAGTCCGTTTGTATCGAATGCCCCGAGCTATATTTGATTAAGTTATTCACACATGTCACTATCTATTTGCGGTCGATTGTATAATAAATTGAATTTACTCACCATGGGATTCATATTTGAAAGGATGTTAGCACAGAAGTGAAAGAGAGATAGTTTTAGATTAGCGAGTTTCGATAAATAGCGCTGCTGGAAGACTAGTATCTTCCAGGACTCGCTATGGTGAAGTGCAACTTGCGTCTGTGCAGAATGAGGGCGGGAGTGGGTTTTTATAGTTGGGCAGGTAGGGGAGGGGGCGCGCCCGCGCCGGCGCGGCGCATGCGCGTGAAAGTACTGGGACAACAATATGCCATTGATAATAGCTGAATATCAACACATTTCAATGGCAATGCGTAGCCATGTGGTCGTCACTTGCGTTTTCGGGGTTTTTGACAATTGTGAGTTTGATTGACTTTACGGATATTGTGACACGGTGAATATTATTTATTAGTTTTATTTAGATTTTTAGGTAGGTAACTTTGTGCTGTATATGCATTATGCGTAAGTTTCTAAAAGTGTGGTTTTATATAATTAAAGTAATTTGTGACGTCCCTGTTTATTTTATCGTTTTTAAATAAACTATATATTTTAATAAATGTAAACAATGTTTTGAAATTAGAATAGAAACCTCTTCGTATCTGGAATATATTGACCAATATTTATAAACTAAAAAGAAACGTTTTTGACTAGTGTTAATACATTCGGTATAACATTTATAGTGTTTCGTAACGTTTCCTTGGTATTCAATTCATGATTGCACTTAATCTTGAATTGAATCTGAAATACGTAATCTAAAAGTGTAACGATACATAGCTTGACTTTAGAGTACGATAGTGTTTGTGATTTACTTCTTACTTTGAGCGGGCATGGGGAAGGAAAGGGGAGTCGTAGAGGCTGCGTAGGCGCGTAGCGCGCGTAGCAATGCTACGGGTGCGATAGGTTGGTTGCAGTGGACGTGGCCTTTATCCTGCAGTTTATCTTAAGCTATTTTATTTCACACTGTTATTTTATTCAAGTATAGTGAAAGAGATTGGAAAATGGGTCAATGCTTGAAAATAGGTTACATTCGTAACTGGTCTCCTAGCAGGCTAAAATTGGTAATTGGCTACCGAGCCATTCTTCACGTACGAAAGTGACTCCAATAAGCCAAGTATTTGTGCAAGGCTGTGAATATGAACCTTAGTTGAAAGCATGGTGGTGACTTGACAGCGCACGCCATAACACCTATAGATATGTTCTTGGCGCCGTGGGCACGATCAAAGAGAATATAACCACTATGTTCTAAGAGACGGGACTTCGAACTAAGTTTTGGATGACAGTGACAATGATAACTCAATTGATGTTTAGCTATTTTGCCATACCACATTAAAAAGTCCAATACGGAAGTAAGTCGTACCACCATAATGGCACGAAAGGGATTAGGGATGTAGTACTTAACATTATCGATGTCGATAATATTAGTACGCAACGTTATCGATATTGACAAACTGTGATGGTCAGGTCCACTGCATGAAGAGCAAATTATTGTACTATATCGACACTACCAAAGTAATAAAAGGATAATAAAATTAATAAATGTTTTATGTCAGTTTATTTCACACCCATTTAGAAATTATAAAAAATATTTAGTAGTAGGTTATATATTTACGTTTACTAAATTTCATCAATTTGTCCATACTGTCTCTTTTTCGTTCGCAAGCAGTCCCAACTCCCAATGTATTTCCATAATTCTTCTTGTTATAAGACAGCTCCCGCTTGTATTATCCAAGTGCCGTAGATTTTCAAAAGTAAGTCAATGTTTACGCTCGATATTGCGTTATTTTCGTTATGGGTATCTATTCACATATTTCGTTAAACAAACTTGTATGTAGGCGTAGGTGCTGGCTTTAAACTGGTTGATGACGAGAATCTTATACATATTATGTTTATACATTTAAAAATAATTAAGTAAGTATTCGTCAAAAGCATTGGTTGTTTGACCAGTGTCAAGTTACAATATCCATGGTAACCATCCAAATGACAGAATGACAGAAAGAGAAAGAATGGAAGTAAGAGATAGCATGTGTCCGCCATGGTAGAAGCACAGATAGAAAACTTAGAACTTGTCAGATTTGATCTGAATTTGAGCAAATGGATGTCATTCTTCTTTTTGTTCCTAGTTGCGTGACACTGCGCACGGTAACACGTAACGCTTTTAGGTGTTTTTCGCGTTAAATGTTAATGGTCCAACCCCGACAGTGAATTATGAAAAGCCTCTCCTTAGGTACAGTCGAGTTCTCCAATATATGTACACTTTTTTACCAACTCGAATGCGGCCGCTAACAATTAGTATGCAAACGCGTTCGATTAGGTAAAAAAGTGTACATATATTTATGAACTCGACTGTACTAGACATGGCGTGAAAGCATTATAGAGATTTACGGGCTCAGTGAGAATTATATATTAGTTAAACCTCTTTGCATTTAGTTGTTTTTATTTGTATTGACGTTGGAGACTATAAATCTCTGTATTTATATGGGATCCGAAGACACTATACATCTCTCGGTGCGTATGTGCTCAAGAATTATTCTGAATATTGACCGATTTATCGAGTTTTACAGAAATAACAAGATCTAATAGAATTTGATTTCGCTCACACTGAGACTTGATCTGACGGTCAATCTGAGACATACTTACATCGCGTTACACCTTTACGAGTATCGTGCTGACGAGTACGAGCGAGCGAGAACGAGCGCGGAAAAAACATTTATTTCAAATTAGAATGCGAAATTAATGTTTTATTTTGAGCCCTTCTGGTTTTGACCATCGACTTTAAGAGTCCGCAGTAAGCTCGATTCTCCATACAAACGTAGTTACGCTCTCATTTTAAAACAACGTGTTGGATTGTAACGAAACTTTGCATGCACAATGACATAAAGTATATCTGTCTGTAATTAGTTTATGTAGCTTATGTAGCTTCAGATACCATAGTAAAAAAAATATGTACCTCATGTCATTGTATTATGCAAAGTTTCGTCACAATCCAACACGTAGTTTTAAAATGAGAACGAAACTCCGTTTGTATGGAGAATCGAGCTTACTGCGGACTCTTAAGGGCGATGGTCAAAACCAGAAGGGCTCAACGCTTACTGCGGATTCTTAACGCCCAAGTTGTCACATCGACATGAGTGGGTATAAAAACGGGGACGCTATTCGACTACTTAGTTATAGTGCTACCTTGTGACATGGCGAACATTGACCACTTTTTTTGTTACCTGTGACCTGTGGCCGAGCGCTGTTCGACGGCACGAAACGCGGGCTGTCAGGCAAGTATGGAAACGCTGACATCTATACCTAAACACTCCTAGGCAATTGATTATTACTAAACGGGACTTAGTCGCGTATAATTAACTTATACAAGTAAGAAGATGTTGATACCCAGTTCGTTGCGTGACCAAGAACGTTGTGACACGTCCGAAACCTCGGGAAGCATCAAAGAGGTAAACTAATAAGTTAATTATATGCGACGACCGGTTAGCCTAGTGGGTAGTAACGCTGTCTACGAAGCTGAAGGACCTGGGTTCGAATCCCGGTAAGGGCAAAAGTTTGTGTGATGAGCATGAATATTTGTTTCTGAGTCATGGAAGTTTTCTATGTATTTAAGCATTTATATCTATTATATAAATCTTCGTCTAGTACCCATCCATAACACAAGCCTTACTGAGCTTACTATGGGACTAGGTCGATTTGTGTAAGATTGTCCTCTAATATTTATATTTATATTTATATGCGGTTAAGTACCGTTTATTAAAAACAATGTGTGAGAATCCTGAAAGTTTAAAACAATATGATCCTAGGCAACGTCTGTTTGTGTTTGCGCATCTTCCGACACGGGCCCCGGGCATCTTCCGACACGGGCCCCGCGCATCTTCCGACACGGGCCCCGCGCATCTACCGACACGGGCCCCGCGCAGCAGAATGCCCCGATTTTCCTTAAAAAAGGCCTCAGGACCAGAATGCTACAAAATTGACGATGCCACTAGCTGTTTAAAATAATGTCGAATACCTGCTTTATGAAAACAATGCTTTTCTAAAAGGAGAGATATCCTAAACATATCGCGATGTCGGGATGAAAGTCTAGCGACTTTGACAGTGATCGCTATATGTAGCAGGTAGTATGGGCGCACGAGACACATTAAGGCCCGGTTTTATAAAGTTGCGTTAGACCAAATGTCAGATTTTTTTTTTGTAACTCAGTACAGTTTTTCATATGACTTATCGATATAAGGTCGGATAACGCAGCTTTATAAAAACCGGAGGTAAATGAGAATGAGATGTGGAAGATTTGAACCGGTATCTGCCCTATTTGAAGTTTTCCTTATCACATAAATGACATAGGCTAAACAGATCGAAATTTAATTGGGATCGCAAGCGATGGATAGTATATGACTTGAGACCTGTGGCTGACTGTGCACATTCCATAGCCCATACTATAAAGCATCTGATAAAAAATACAAACAGTTGGGCAACAATCCGCTCCAACACGCACATCTAGATCGTTAATTGATTGTAGTTTGCGTTTGAGGTAACGAGCGGCAGGTTGTCATTAGTTAAAATTGCGATAGATTTCGCATGTTTTGCGTAGGTTTCCCAAAATATTTTTATTGGCACTTTAACCAGAAAATATTGAGCATATAACGATACTTAGAATAGCTAATTTGCTGCAGTTTCACCAAGATAATTCGTCGTGCATTGCTTGGTCTACAAGTAAAGATAGTCTCTTGTCACAATCGTTACCTATCTTTCGAGAAATGTTTGGTGAAATTGGTGAAATAGGGGCCTGAAGGTAAGGTGGATGTCACACTGCGACGCATCTCCGGACGGAGGTGCGTTTCTTGTTGTATGCAAGTACCTCAGTTTGTATATAAATTCCGTGTGGTACGACACACTGCAACGCACCTCCGTCCGGCGAATTTTGTATGCAGCTCCGCACCTCCGTCCGTTGATGCGGCGCAGTGTGACGACCGCCTAAGGGTCACCAAAGCATTTATTATATATACTACAGTGAAACTGTAGGCAAATAGTATAAAATAAGAGAATAACCTAGATATCTTAATGTATTTTTATAGTAGCCTATTCAATGTAAGCCATATGATTAAATAAGTAGTGACAGGCGGCCCGCCTGATGGTGTGCAGACACCGAAGCCAGCTTTCTTTTAAGTTCTTTCTTGGAGAGCCGTACTGTAGTCCCCGGGAAAACCTCGGCATTGCTTATTAAATTCCATATCAAAGCATTTACAGAAAGATGGGACCGTGAACTTTCTCTCTCTCTCCTCTGCCGTTTATTATTCTAGTAATTAATATACCTAGTCTAGACCTGTTATTGTATTGGTCTAGAAGGAAATATGTGTTTATTGCTGTAGGTACTTATTTTGCGCCAAATTTCGGGATACATTATAGCTGTCAAGTGGTTAAGTCTAAAAGGTTTCTGTCAATTGATTACACAACAAAATGTTTTCTTACAAATTGACCTCGAGATGGATCACGACTTTTCAACAAAATGGGCCAACAAAACCCTAACGGGCCACAAATATTGCAATGTCATCGGTAACACGCAACATGGCAAATTTCAAGTTCAACGTAAACTGGGACTCAATTCCGGTACTCGTTTTGATGTCTTGGTATCAAATAATTATAGGTAGCTGGTGTAAGCTGTTCCTGTATAAATTAATAAATAAAAAATCGTCATGGCAACATATTAAAAAAAAAAACTATTGTAGGTATTCCTAAGCGAGTCACGCTTTACACATCTAGTTACGCATGAGCGGGAGCGAATCATCATTACCAATACGTTTCTTAATCAAGTTTAATCCGTTTTAGGTCTGCGGAAACTGAGCTTTCGGATTAGTTCTCGACCGATTGGCACTATTTCAGGACCGGGATAAGTAATGTGATCTCTTTGTTTTTACAATATCGACGTTGGCAAATACGGCCTGCATGGAAGAGTAAGAGATAAAGACACTTTTTTAGATCACTGAGTTAGTAAGTTATTTAGTTCTTTTAGCGTAGCATTTAATTACAGGTCCTGTTTTACATCAATTAGTCACAACATTTCCATCTTTATTTTCTTTACACCGTCTCATATATTTACATATGTATGAACAAGAGATACACCTATATATAGCTCAGTGGGCCGTAAGTTACAGCTTCGCCAAAAAAGGGTTTATAGTGATTGCCAGTACAAGGGATATTGACTCATGCGGCGATGGTTATGAATTGTCTCTTAATACAAGTTCTTCGTTTTTAAGTGCTAAGTACATACACGTGTTTATCTTGTTTATTCTCTGGACTATACTTTATAGCAGTGCATCATACCCGGTTGAATTTTATTGTAGGTATTTGGTAGGCATCCCTTTTCCTGTGAACGAAGAAGTGTAACTGTGTAAGCGAGGTACCTGTGATAATTGTCTTTTTATCTGTTTATACTAATGGGACTAGTTACTTTGAAACTATACTCATACTCATTTATTCGTAATATTATCTAAATATTACATGTCACATATTATTAGCATAACAATTGCGTATAGCTATTATCATTTAAAATTAAGAAATGTTTATACATATTATTCAATTATTATTATTATAAAAATCATTTAAATTATAAAAGGCATGTCCAATTAACCATTTTTTAAATTTATTTTTGAAAGTGTTTGTGCACTCTTCCATCGTAATATCTTCGGGTAGTTTGTTATACACCTTGGGACCTATTACGTGCATTGTCTTGGAGGACTTAGTCAGTCGGTGACATGAAATATATACATGTATATAGTCCTCCTTGTCGTATCTATCTCTTGTCGTTCAGGTGTTCAAGTCGAGCTACTTCAAAAGAACCTACACCTTTACTGACTTTATTACGCCATTGCGGTCTCATAGACGCGACCTCCTCCCAGCCCTCAGCAGGTATATCGCAGGCTTTGAAACTAGTACGGTAATGACCCATCTTGCTTAATCGACCCAGGTCCGGACATTACGAAAATATTCATTGTGATATAACATGACACAACGTTGTCAAGACGACGCTATAATATAGACTGGTAAATTAACCAGGGGCCCGATTCGAGGTTCAAATGCATGTCATAGGGATATTTCCACTCACATGTGGCCTGTATTTTATAATCAGAATATCAGTATCGTGAAAGAAAGGCGATATCGTAGGAACGTCGCCTGAACCGCGGCCCCTTCTATTTTGAAAGACAGAAACACGAAAGAGACGATATTTAAGTGACATGCCGGGGGTCAGTGAGACTGCGACGTCGTGACGACGTTATATTATTATTTATTTATTTAAAGACAACAAAGGTCCAAAACATTATTAGTATTTACTTAGTCTAATGTTAGCTCCTTAATAATGTATACAAAAAAGAGATTTAGTCCTCTGACCCATTTGCCACAACAGAGGACAATCTAGCTTGTTGTCAATATTGCTTGATTTGAAAAAATATATTGATTCGTTAAATGGCGCAAAATCGAATGCAAACATTAAGGCCGGAATCACACTGACGCGGCCTGCGGTGGCGGTCAATGCAGGCAGGCAGGCCGCGCCAGTCTGTGAGAGGTTTAACTCGCCGACACCATGACATTTTTCGCACTGTCGCTACACCTGACGGCGGCCGGTTGTAAAGCATACCGAGATCAATTTGAATAAAATATGCCTCGCTACTTTAAGCGTGGATGTAACATTGTATGCTAATGACTACATCGCCATTTTAATTTAATTTTCATTTGCTCCTTGACAGTTTTCGTGTGACAGTTACAATGTCCGTGCCTTCAGCACCTCAAGGCAGCGACGTACTCCAATCAGGAAGGAATAATTTCAGTATTTCTTTCTAGACTGTTTTATTTGTTCGTTTTTAGCTCAGTTATTAGTGGCCTACTTATGTTTTTTCATGGTCTGAGGTACAACACCAGTAAGAGCGAGCTGCTAGTATTTAAAGCAGGTAACAAGGCCTTTGACTCACTTCCTTCCGTTTTCTTGTGTGGAGCTCCTGTCCGAAGAGTGACTCGCTTTAAGTACCTTGGACATTGGGTGACCGAAAATCTCCATGATGACGTGGACATAGAAAGGGAGCGCAGGGCATTGGCCGTACGGTGTAATATGTTGTCCCGCAGGTTTGCGCGTTGTGATTGTAATGTCAAAATAACGCTGTTTAAGGCATTTTGTCAGACCTTTTACACGTGCAGCCTGTGGACAAATTATACTAAGAAGGCGCTCAATGCCCTGCGCATTCAATATAATAACGGGTTCAGGATGCTGTTGGGGCTGCCCCGCTTCTGTAGCGCATCAAGTATGTTTGCGGAGGCACGTGCTGATTGCTTCAGTGCTGTAATACGCAACAGAACTGCCTCCCTGATGCGCCGCGTGTGTGACAGCTCCAATAGCCTCGTGCGCCTGGTGTTGGAGACACCTGCCTGCGCTTTGTGGAAACACTGGGACTCGGTGCATATGGAAGCGAGAGGCTCTGTATATGTATAAGATTGTATGATATTTTTATTTTAATTGTATGATATTTAATTTTAATTTTACTTTTATTTTATTTTATGACATTAAGTAGATATAACTAACTTAGGATAAGTAAATGTAATGTATACTAACAATATGGACATTGTCTGAATTAAATAATTTGAATTGAATTGAAATTGAATTGAATTATGTACAGGTAATCTGCCGAGTGTGATCATTGACATTTATTTTTATTAATTAATGTTAGATAGGTACAGTCGCCCTGCATTAATATCTGCCACGACAAAACGCGCATAAATATCTGACACGACTCTATTTCTAGAGCCGTAAGGACGTGTCAGATATTGATGCTGGTGACTACTTCACTCAGAGAAAAGGGATAAAGCAAATATCATGATGACAATATTTTTAAAAAACAAAGTAAATTTAGATTAGGTATAAAAATACCTACAATTTTAATAAAAGTAAAGATTAAGTATAGGTATTTTAATCAAAGTAAATAAATATACTTAGATTTTTTTTTCTTAATTGTATTTTAAATTAGTGAATTTTATTGTAAACTTGTTTACTGTATTTCGGTGGATATCTATAACTGGCTTTGTTATTAGCTATTAAGCTTTGTATTATTTAACTGTAATATTGTTGATGCCCTAAATAAAAATACACTATGCCGATTAATTGATTTATTTTATTGCATTGGGAGTTATAGCCACCAATTGTGTCTGTAGCAGATAAAGGTAGAAACTCATGTTCCGTCTTTCTTTTGTTTTCGAAAAACAAATCTACGGTATGTATAATTTTCCTGTTTGGCCAAACTGAGGGCGGTGTGTCGGCGTTTAAGGGTACCAGCGAAATACCCTTCAGTGACACGGATGGTAAACAACATTTTATTTTAATTATTTTGACTACCATCATATTTACGTATTTTGTTTACGTGTAAGTACCTACTTAACCTCGATGATGCAATGTTAAAAATTATTGCGTAAATTTTTAAACGAGTCTTAGCGCATAGCAACTGCATGTTAACTTCCTAAAATTGACAGTTGATATGTTGAAATACTAGTCTCATCCAGAAATGACCCGCGGTCTTTTTCATGTCGTCAACCCATCAATTTGGTGGACGACCGACGTTCCTTTTGCACGGGCCTGAGATCAGTGGCGTATTCTTAGACAGGCTTATGCTAAGCAGGAATTATAAGGTAAAGGCTAGGCTGACAACGATGATGATGATGATGATGATCTAATACGTGTTTAAAAAGTTACGCGACTTCCTCGCCACTCTTGGACAATATATATATTATATATATATTATATATTAAGGGACAATCTTACACAAATCGACCCAGTCCCACAGTAAGCTCAGTAAGGCCACCTTGTTGATCGGTATATGTCGACGAAACCACATGCCTTTGTCACCTACCCCTCGCTGTGACGACACTGATTTTAATACGACCGTAGCACCATTTATTATCCCCGTCGTTGTAAATACTTGACATTATTTGTATTGGCCGAACTGTATCAAAGTAGTCCATCCAAAAAGCAACTCTACTGTTGAAGGTACAAGATACCAACTTCAATAAGAGTTTTATAAAAAGACGCGGCCACATTAACTAATCTAAACCATACTTTTACATTTTGAGTCCGAATCGTTTTGGTAATCATTTAAATAATCAACATCGGCTGGTACGTAAGTAGTGGACATGGACAGATAATACCAAAAATTATCAAATTATACATTTGCTTATTATTTAATGAAAATGTACGTCTAGAAAGTCCGTTGATCATACTTAGTAGTATGCGAAGATTTACAGTGACTAGCGTTAATTTCTGACCTGACTCTATTTATAGGGCCGTAGCCGTAGGGATGTGTCAGATATTTTTGCCCGCTTTGTTAGGGCAGATAATTATGACCGAACCATGTTACTCGGAGTGTCATTCATTATGTAGGTAATCTGTGCTCTAACATTTACTTGTATACCTACGTATAGTTTCAGCAGACTGAATAGTAAAGTCAGAAAAAGCGAAAACATATTTAGCTTCAATAATTTGGAGTAGGGGGCAGATAAACACGTTTTTAGGGTTCCGTACCCAAAGGGTAAAAACGGGACCCTATTACTATAAGACTTCGCTGTCCGTCTGTCTGTCTGTCACCAGGCTGTATCTGAAGAACCGCGATAGCTAGACAGTTGAAATTTTCACAGATGATGTAATTCTGTTGCCGGTATAACAACAAATACTAAAAACAAAATAAAATTAATATTTAAGGGGGGCTCCCATACAATAAACGTGTTTTTTTGCCGTTTTGTCTGTCGCCAGGCTGTATCTCAAGAACCGCGATAGCTAGACAGTTGAAATTTTCACAGATTATATATTTCTGTTGCCGCTATAACAACAAATACTAAAAACAATAAAATAAATATTTAACTTTTTTTTGTACTGTTTTTATAGATAATGGTACGGAACCCTTCGTGCGCGAGTCCGACTCGCACTTGGCCGGTTTTTTAATCATGATGTATTACGCGTCTAACGTATTTGGTAAAAGTACATTACAAGGTGTGTTTTTCATTAAAATAATTGATATTGAATTGGAATTCCATTTGTCAGTGGTCACGGTTGGGTTTGAAGGCTGGAGGTCAACGGCTCAGTGACAAATAAGCTCTCGGTTAAGTGACGTTATATGACAGCCCCTGATTTATCATTTATCACGGCAATATTAGTCAAATTGCCGCGAATTGAAAAACTTATGCAGCGATCCACTGCGCTCGCGCACGTACTATAAAGAAGACATCAACGCGTTTTGAAAGTGGTCTGGATTGAACTCCACTTGAAACCGATTATATAAATATAAGAACTGCCGATTGATATTTATTTAAGTTTAAAATCCACATGAATATCATAATTACGTTTAATAGGTTAGGTAGGACTTCTGTAGGTTGATAGAATCACACTCGATCTTTAAAAATACGGTATTATAGCGCAAAGTTCTAATCAAATTAAAAAAAAGATCAAAAACAAAAGCGATATTTGGAATCGCAATGCGCTGGCCATAATCAGTTCACACTTTTTTTGTTACACCCTGTTATATGAAACTGGTTCTATATTTTGTTTTAGGTGTTAGCTCTGTATTCTATGTTTTTATTTATTCATATTTATATTGTACTATACACTTGCCCGCGCGGCTTCGCCCGCGAATTGCAAATAACGTAGGCAAGCCCGCGGATAAAATATAGCTTACATATAACCATCCTAATCATTCAGAAAGTCTATTATACGCAGGTGAAAGATTTTTTGGGTAATCTCCGTAAATCGGACAAGGTTACGGAGATTACCCAAATCATACAAACTCATAAACTTAATTCATAATTTATTGTATAATAATCGTGTCGTACATTGGGTCTTAAAATAATAATTAGGATCAAGACATGAACCCTGTAAGGGCACAGCAATTTACAGTTAGGTACAAGCTAATATTAACATGCTATATAAATAATACAGAAATTTTATTTATTGGGTTGTGTCATTAACACAACCCAATAAATAAAATTTACTAAATACTATTTCAATTGATCATTACATATGAACTCCTCTATTGAATAGTAGCATTTATCACGTAATCATTATCTTAATTTCCGTTTAAATACTTCACCTTTCGATTTCTCCATTATATTATGCTCTGGTAGGTATCTCTTACAAAGCTATAGATATCACAGACTTTTCCTCTGTACATATTGTCTTAGTATAGATAATTATATATTAGGTATATCGCACGGCGTTTCGCACCAACGTATCAATCCTAAAAGATCTTAACATCAAAGACCGGCTTTGGACAACTGTGCAACTACGAATATTGAGAATATATTTGGTGAGGTAGGGCACAACGAAATTGCACCCCGCTCGAATGTGCTGTAATGCAGAGACAGACCCGTCGAAACATTATGAATCTCTTATACAAACGACGTGCTCACAAAATGATTTATAATAAGAATGTTTATAACATGTGCATAGTAATATATAATAAACTACCTGATGACCTAAAATTGGAACAAATTGACTACCTGGCTTCTGGACAAATGCGTTTATAGTGTAAAAACATTTTTGGATTTAGTTTGACATGTTGTTTGATATATTATGATGTTATCTAATTATTATTTTAATTTTCTCTCCACCTCCTAATTATTGTAACCGACATTTTTTATTTAATTATTATTTGACATTTAAATTCTTGTTTGCATTTGATATTATTATAATTTTGACTTGTTTTGACTAATTTTTATGATGAAATATTATTATGGAATTTAACGCTCCTCAATAAAATGTTTTGCACGCCTGCACGCAGGCTGAATGCACTGGACTATAATGTTGTAATTTTTAAGAACTATGTAACTGCATTTCGAGCAAAATAAATATCTTTGAATCTTTGTGGAGCAGCCCAACTGGGGAAGTACCTCCGCCTTGCAGAAGACCACAGCCAAAATAACACTACTACTTGCTCTATAGTAGTGTTGTGTTCCTGGAGGTGAGCAAGGTCGCCAGAGCTCCCGAGGATGCGTTGTGTTGAGAGCGAGGGAATTTGTTCCTTCAGCTGTCAACACGGCGAATCCTCAAACATATCAACGGCCGGCAAAGCCCATGTTACTCGTTTGGAGTTGCATGCGTCTATAGGCTGCGGTGTCCGCTTACCATCAGGCGGGCCGTACGCTTGTTTGCCACCGTCGTTGTATAAAAAAAATAATTTCCAGGAATGAGAGCTCTATCGAGCGACTGGTGGTCCAGGGCCAAGTGGAATGCAAGAGAGAACGCAGCCGATCTCCGACTCGCTGGACAGACCTAATAAAAAAAAAGACCGGGTTGCACTCCGGGAGTACCGGCAGAAGTGAAAACTCAATAACATTGTAACAGTTTTTCGATCAGGTCACGTGACATCTTACGGTGTCACCCTAAAAATGAATTTGGCGCAAATTTATAAACAATTATCAATTATTTAGGCGGACGGGCCGCGGGCGCGTTGGGTGCGACGGGCCTGCTCGCCCGCCGCCGGCGGTGAACAAAATATCAATTTGTTTTTGCCGTTGGTAAATATTTTTCAAAGCTTTATCTCTTTAGGAATAACGTCCAACTATTCGAATTTGCTCAATAGCAAAACGGTGAAGGACGCGTGAACAAAATTATAAATTTATTTGCAGAAGATGCTATTGCAAAGAGTGTTTAACGGCTTTACACTCTTACAAATAGCGTTCAGTTTTGAATGAAGTCGAATCGGCTAGCAGCAAAATATAAAAGTTTGTGACCTCCTTCACATATGACGTCACAAAAACCTGTCGCGTATTTAACAATTTTTCCCCATCCCAAAAAGTGCTCAGCGCCGCTAAAGAAGTTTTCACTTCAAAAACCGGCCAAGTGCGTGTTGGGCCACGCGCAGTGTAGGGTTCCGTAGTTGCTTGTCTTAGTTACATCGAAGTGCGGTTGTGTCGGCCGAATTTGTACAATTGGCCTTTCCAAGACACATTAAGTTCGTCGACTACTACTCGGTAACTACTTATTAAGTAGTTACCGAGTAGTAGTCGACGAACTTAATACTAATATAATAAGTAGTACTTATACCTTCTTGTCCGTGATAGTTTTCCTTTTAAATTCATTATATGTACTACCTACTACCAGGATTTTTTTCACATCCCCAGTAGAAACCATTTAGCCGGCAGGGGGGGGGGGACACACATGACTAACGAATCACTGATTTCAAAAATGGTTTCAGAAAACACATAATAGTTTTGAACGAGCTATCCAACGATACCCCACCATGGGTTTAACGAGAAAAAAAAAATACATCCCCGCTTTAGATGTAGGGGAGGTACGCTAAATAAAATAAAAAATCAAGATTTTATTGTACTGTTTTGTCGGTGTGATTGATTTATATACCCATGCCGAATTACAGTTTTCTAGTTGTAATGGTTACTGAGCTAAGCCGAAGACGGACAGACATGGCGAAATTATAAGGGTTCCTTGTTGTCTACGGAACCCTAAAAATAACGAAACCACCTTGGTCCTATGCGAATGCAATGCCTCTCACGTCCGTCAGAAGAAGAAGGAGATATATAAAACAGGTTCTCTATTTACTGTATTTCTTTGTTTTAGATTTTGTTACACATTGCATGTAGAAACGATGGCCATTGGGGCGGAAAGGTTCTCGAGTGGCGACCCGACCACGTACCGGAAGGCGCAGCGTGGGTAGACATGACTTGGTAAAGGTCGCGGGAGTCCGCTGGATGCGGGAGGCGGAGGACCGGCCATTGTGGCACTCTTTGGAGGAGGCCTATGTCCAGCAGTGGACGCCTTTAGGCTGATATGATGATGATGAGGTGTTGTTTTCTTTATTTGGCAGCTGGTGCATAATTCCCCAGAATCAAAATCTGCTACATGTTTATTTATCAACATAATGATTAGTCGACCTTATAAGACGAGAGACGAAGCAATTTTCACGCCCTAATAGTATTGCCACCGATGGCTGCGGTTGGCAATCCGATATCATGACCGTGTATACTTGAAATAATTTGAAAGGAAGGAAAACATTAACAATTTGAACCTTTTGGCGTAGAACGTAAGTTCGTTTTTTGATAGATAATTAAGGGCAAATGTTAGTTGATGATTTCAAACATAATGGTGGTAATTATTAACAGACTCCTAGAGTTACTTTTGTGATGTGGTGTTATGTGAGCTTATTATGTGTAGTTGGGTACAAAACTATACCTTATTATATTTACTCTACTATTGCGTTCAAAAATATCATAACACCGGCCCACTGACTCTATTTTTATTCTATGTGTACAATAGAAGCGATATCAGGATTTTGAGTTATTATAACTCAAAATCCAGATTCTTAATTCCTGACTGATTCATGCCTAGATCACTTTAATTCAAATGTCAGGTCAGACATTGGTGATATGACGTTTTCTGCAGCGGTGTGCGTTTCTATCACCAGACCAGACCAAAGCTAAATAAAATACGAGTTACACCGATATAAAACGATCTGTATATAGTATGTACAGCGTAAACTAAAACTTAATAAACCTCCCTTAACTTTCTACATACTGCACTATACTATACTAAATTGACTGTCGTGATTTTACAAACAACATGCGAGTTGCGACCATTCAAATGAGAGCATAAAAAAGTAAATAAAATACGACATCGGTATTCGACCTCGCGCATTTCCCTCTCGAGAGCGCTTCCGTTCTGTGACTTGCGCGTGCTAAACGGCCGACTATAACCCCGCGATCGGTCGCTCGATCTGTTCACCAAATTAGATTTGCCTTGCTGTTGGCAGCACATTATGTATTTTTCATCCCTGCGGGTCGATCAGACTCGCTTACAGTGTCAGAACAAGAGCGAAATAAGTAAATTGATGTCAAATTGAGATGCGACACGTATCTAGCACATTCATAGCAGCCCGAGGGCATCAATTTAGCAACGAAAAGTCAGATTTTATTTTGATACGAATGCCATCTCAATATCAGCACGGATCGGTCGCGCAGATGTAGGTATTAGCTATTTGTTTACTTGATCAAGCCGACGGGCAATATACACCAAATTTCGTTCTTAAATCGAGTCCCTGATACTACTAATAATGCATGGGGCATTATTAATAGTACAGATAATGTAGAAATGCTTTCCCTGTCAAAGTTGTTATGACATTAACCTAATGCCCGCCTTCCACTTGTAACAGTTTCCCCCCTCAAATGACTTACGCAAAACGAAAGGACCTAGAAAAACCTACGAAAGACCTAACACGCTGCAGAAACTCCTCGTCGAAGCTCGAGAACGCTGAATAATTTTAATAAACTCTAACGTAATGTAAAACCCTAGACTTTACTGTAATTCGCACTCTCTATTTTCCTACTTATTAAACCTTCTTTCGTTGTGTGCTTTCATTACAAATACCTGAAGATATGGCCAAATTTGTGATCGCTAGTGGTAGAACCCTGAAGTGTTGTGAACCGTAATAACCCTAGGTACTTTTATGAAAGCTTGACAGGTTTTGGACTCCGCATTCTTAATACAACTAAAGCTAGTCTATCTGTATATAAATAAGCCTATCTATACACTAATTTCCACTGCTATTTTCCTATTTCTTGATATAACAAAGTCCTAAAACTTGTTATTATAATTTATTCTTTATTCGCTGTAAGTTACTTTATGATTATAAATATATTTTGTTTTTGGTAGAAGATCTCCTACCCCCTATTACATGTCCGGTTGAACAAGGAGTAGCTCTTATCAAGATCAAGATTATTTATTTAAACCTATAATGAGATAAAAGACTGCCTTATACTTGTATTTTGGAACAAAGTTCTATCGACGGGTCGTGTGGTAATCTTTTACTCACACTTGCTACTCTCTTGTTTGGAATGGAGTCTGGACATCCTATACACGTTACTTACCTAGCTATCCTATGGGTTTATGACCCAGAGAGCGAATCTACCAGCGTCTCAAACCTAACGGTCAGTTTCGAGAAGAAACGCCGAAATAAACGCGTCTGACCTCTTTTAGTACTATTAAATGTTTATGTTGATAGCTTTTATGGCCCATGACCTAAGACCATTCTATACCGACATCCATGGTGGGTAATGCCGAGGTAAACCGTTCATTACATGTGAAATATTCTACCTAAACCGTACCTTAAATGAAGAGTATCCACTCATGATAATAAATACCGTGAATGAAAAGTATCCATTCATGATAATAAGATATTGATAAGGATTTGATGAACTGCTCAGCCTGTCATCAAATCCAGAATTATTTCATCTTTCTGAAACAATCCTGATATCTCAATGTCACGAATAGCATTATAACCTTTTGATGATCTTTAATAATTGTCACACCTTCATAATATTTTACATGTAATCCACGGCAACCCAACACCACTTGCCCACGCTACTCAAATGTCACATCAGTTACTCATATTAATAATTTGAACCTTCATTAAATCTTATTGGAATAGTGATTATACCTTTAGTGATCCAAGCAAACCCTTGGAATATCTTAAAGTAGATATAGTTTTTAAGCCCTAACACCCCATAACGCGTGAGTCTACTTCTACGTCTACCCCAGTCCCTATTCTGCTCACTTCTAGAACCATACCTTAGTTCAGAAGCAAGAATGTATCCCTAGTTAAACTGTAAGTAGTTCAGTCGGCGAAACTGAGATAGCAACCCTAGCAGCCTGTGTATTTGCCTCCCCCCGCTGTGCTCGACAGAGCTAGAGGGATACAGCGAGTAAGGCGCCCTAGCTGGGAATATTACTTGTATATTTACATATATTTAATGCTGAACGACCCCTCAGGCATCCGATCGATTTCAACGAGCGGAGTATCCTCCTGTGCTTATCACATGAATGACCAAGCCTCGTCTACGTCGTCAGCTGTTCTGAGAGACGTGAGGGCCCCGATTAAGGGGTTTCGTCTCCTATGTCGGTAAAAAGGTAGACGCCAGACCACACCTCAAGTCTGGTTGCAAGGACACGGACTCAGTCCCATTTGGCACCGTTAGGCGGGACTGACTTCGCAGATATACTGATTCTTGGCAGTGTTCCGGCTGATTAGGTAGTGAGAATTAACCCCAACTAAGTTTCGAAAGCAATCACTCAAATATATCCAATCCCAGAGAGTACTCGGGCACATTAGCTATATTTGATTAACCATATGAACCTCCGGACTTGTTCCGTTACGGTAAATAACAGTTTCGACTGAGTTCCGAAACTACTTGTCAAACATGCCCAATTCCTGGCGAATAAGACATGTTTGATTTAGCCATATAAACCCCACAGAATATTTCCGATAAGGTAAACATAGCTTAGGCCCTAATACCCCTTTAAATATTTTATTATACAAATGACTATAAAATTAAGAAAAGCAAATGACTCATAATTACGGAGAGAGCTTCCCCATAACGACGAGCCATTCACCACAATAAAGGTAACACGCACCAATAATTTCCTAGCCCACAACCAGAGACACTGCCAGTCCGAACGATGTGAATTGAATGATCCGGTACCAGTCCGGCAAGCCCTTTTATACTCTTCACGAGGGTTACGAGGGTCACGAGGGTCACGAGGGTCAGTAGGGTCAGTAGTACGAGGGTCACGAGGGTCAGTAGCACGAGCGTCACGAGGGTCAGTAGGGTCACGAGGGTCATCAGCACGAGGGTCACGAGGGTCAGTAGGGTCACGAGGATCAGTAGCACGAGGGTCACGAGGGTCAGTAGGGTCACGAGGGTCAGTAGCACGAGGGTCACGAGGGTCAGTAGCACGAGAGTTGCGAGGGTCAATAGGGTTACGAGGGTCAGTAGGGTCTCGAGGGTCAGTAGGGTCACGAGGGTCAGTAGCACGAGGGTCACGAGGGTCAATAGGGTCACGAGGGTCAGTAGCACGAGGGTCACGAGGGTCAATAGGGTCACGAGGGTCCGTAGCACGAGGGTCACGAGGGTCAATAGGGTCACGAGGGTCCGTAGCACGAGGGTCACGAGGGTCAGTAGGGTCACGAGGGTCAGTAGGGTCACGAGGGTCAGTAGCACGAGGGTCACGAGGGTCAATAGGGTCACGAGGGTCCGTAGCACGAGGGTCACGAGGGTCAATAGGGTTATGAGGGTCAGTAGGGTCTCGAGGGTCAGTAGGGTCACGAGGGTCCGTAGCACGAGGGTCACGAGGGTCAATAGGGTCACGAGGGTCGGTAGGGTCAAGAGGGTCACGAGGGTCGGTAGGGTCATGAGGGTCAGTAGGGTCAGTAGGGTCACGAGTGTCAGTTCACGGGAAATGCGTGAGTTAAAACGTTGGTTGTATCATGAATCTCTTCAACTCTCCTTAATCTTTTAGCAATAAGTTGATTTAGCTTCTAATGCTCTAGCTATTAAGATTGAAATTCGTATTTCACCCTACGCTTCCAGCCATGACGGACTGTCGTAGTATAAACATTATTTGGGTATCTATATTTTAAATTATTCATACAATGTTCATAATTAAAATAAGTTTCCAATACTGATTGTTCACACTGTTGAATGCTAGCTTCGTTGATTTTCTTCTCCCCTTTAATTATTACGTCAATTTCCCAAACTGAAAGGTATGAAGCAATAGTTTGGCTTCCCCTCTCTTTCTATATCAATAATTGTATAATAAATATTCAGAAATCCGCTAGCGAGCATGCCCATTCTGTTTCAACTCGCCCCGATGAATATTTCGCAATGTATGACCAAGGTCATGCATGTAGAATCTTCATCCCTAGACCTAGATTTGTCAGTGACAATCCCCTCCCTTTTTTAAACTCGTGATGTGTATTTATCCAGTACTAAATGATCATCAATGACTTCGTCAGTTAACACAATTCCCTTGAACCATAACAATGAGTAATGACTAGCTTTTCCTCAAGGATTTCTGTCTCATTCTGGGATGATAGGTTGTGAATCCTATCAGGTCCTGTGACCCAATCTTCGATGATTTGACCTCGGATCGGTGATTACATTGCTCAATCGGTGATCCTAGAAAACATTGCTCTTTCTATAGGTAAAGCACGCAAAATTTCCCCACATAAGACAGAAGCTATTTGGTGGGAGTACCGAGATGTTCATTCTCCAATGTATAAGCTCGAACTGTGCCCTCAGATTCCATCATTAATAATCAGTTTCTTGGCGCTTGTTTCAAGTCCTATAAAATAAGTCAATTCCCTTAAGACCAGTTTAACTAATGTAAGAAAAGTAGATTCCCGAGTACTCTTTACTCAGTTATTTTTTTCATTCGCGCGAAATACCAGGTTGTGAAGCTGATAGAACCTATTGTTCCGAGTTTGCAGTATCAAACTGAATCTTTGGATCTGGCTGGGCATCCTCCAATTCTACCCACATTGCTCGGACATGAATGATGCCACAAAAACTTCCCACGCAAACCAAAAAAAACTTTTATGCAAAAATTCAGGCATCCACTATTCCTTAACTAAAATTCGAACCAGTCAACTATAATGTTACGCTTCATTATTATTTATAATAACCTCCTGCTCAGTTCTATTGATTCGATTGTGATTTCCCCACAATTTTGACTTATTTTAACCGACATGAAGTGTGTATACCCTTGCATAAAACATCGTGTGTAGTATAAGTCCCCAAACAATACTCTATACTAAGAGTCGAATCGCTTTCACGATTTTAACCTATTGATAAGAGTCTAGGGACTTATTGTTTTTTTTTTTTTTTTTTTTTTTTTTTTTTTTCACATTCCCAACAAAACCAACAAATCCAGGTTATTTGATTACACTCCAGCTATTGCCTAACTGTAGCAATCCACGTTTACAGAAAATCTCAGACATGCCTCCCCCCCCTATAATATCTTTCCATTCATCACCTTCCAATACCCCCATTAATATGTTCAAAGCATCACACCTTTCATCCCTTCCTCATTCGCCTGTTCACTCGATTGCCACAGATAGTCAAAGCTTATGACGTGTAATCGTTTCAATTCAGATTTAAGACTTATTAATCCTTAATTTGTATAATATATATAATGACTCCCTTAAAAATGTTCATACTCGCCATCGATTCATCTACTATAAATAAGTAAAATGAAGTATATTGCTTCACCTTTCAATTCATACCCAGAAATAGGCATATTATAACTATCAATTTCAATATGAACCTAATTTCAAAAATCGCAACAGCAAATGAATTGAATTTGATAACCATAATCATTTTTTTTTTCAAAATAGCCAGATTTGTCACCTTGGATCCGAAAGTATGCCCAAAATTCGAAATTAGCATCAATCAGCAAATTAGCTAAATTTGATATACATGACGACTTTCCAAAAAGTCAGATACGCCATCCTGAATTTAAAATTTAATCCAAAATTTGAAATTAGCATCAACAAATTAGTTGAGTTTGACATACATATCGACTTTTCCAAAAAGCCAGGTAAACCATTTTTGTGTTTAAAATCTAACACAAAATTTGAAATTAGCATCAACAAATTAGTTAAATTTGATATACATATCGACTTTTCCAAAAAGCCAGGTAAACCATTTTTGTGTTTAAAATCTAACACAAAATTTGAAATTAGCATCAACAAATTAGTTAAATTTGATATACATGACGACTTTCCAAAAAGTCAGATACACCATCCTGAATTTAAAATTTAATCCAAAATTTGAAATTAGCATCAACAAATTAGTTGAGTTTGACATACATATCGACTTTTCCAAAAAGCCAGGTAAACCATTTTTGCGTTTAAAATCTAACACAAAATTTGAAATTAGCATCAACAAATTAGTTAAATTTGATATACATGACGACTTTCCAAAAAGTCAGATACACCATCCTGAATTTAAAATTTAATCCAAAATTTGAAATTAGCATCAACAAATTAGTTGAGTTTGACATACATATCGACTTTTCCAAAAAGCCAGGTAAACCATTTTTGTGTTTAAAATCTAACACAAAATTTGAAATTAGCATCAACAAATTAGTTAAATTTGATATACATGACGACTTTCCAAAAAGTCAGATACACCATCCTGAATTTAAAATTTAATCCAAAATTTGAAATTAGCATCAACAAATTAGTTGAGTTTGACATACATATCGACTTTTCCAAAAAGCCAGGTAAACCATTTTTGCGTTTAAAATCTAACACAAAATTTGAAATTAGCATCAACAAATTAGTTAAATTTGATATACATGACGACTTTCCAAAAAGTCAGATACACCATCCTGAATTTAAAATTTAATCCAAAATTTGAAATTAGCATCAACAAATTAGTTGAGTTTGACATACATATCGACTTTTCCAAAAAGCCAGGTAAACCATTTTTGCGTTTAAAATCTAACACAAAATTTGAAATTAGCATCAACAAATTAGTTAAATTTGATATACATGACGACTTTCCAAAAAGTCAGATACACCATCCTGAATTTAAAATTTAATCCAAAATTTGAAATTAGCATCAAGAAATTAGTTAAATTTGACATGCATATCAATTTTTCTAAAACATCAGGTAAACCATTTTGAATTTAAAATCTAACACAAAATTTGGACCAAGCATCAAAAATTAGTCGAATTTGTCATACATATCGATGATTCTATTTTTCTGAATATACACGGAAGAGACAAATTAAGAGTCAAATCAATTATTTCCCGCCGACTCAAACATACTAAATTTTGTACTACTATGCAATACTTCAATTATTATTATCCGGCTATTACGTAACCTGTTTCATGCCATTATCAGTACTCAACCAGAGGTGAAGCTAGTAGTGACAATCTCATGCAGTAATTTCGATTGTACCTCAGTTGACCTACTTTAATTGTGTAATAAAACCCACCGCAAAGTATTTACATTGCTGAAGACGTTACTTGTTTAGGTATATTTCATATTTATAAAATGTTTCACATTAAGAAATGCCTATCACCACCTAAAATCTAGATCCACTTAGATCTATTCCCGATTTTTCATGCTCATATCTTATCGTAGCAGGCTGTACACAGTCTGTCAATCAGTTATATTAAGTATAAAGTAATTTTGCAAGAAAAAAAATCATCCCTACCGGTACCCTTGTTCCATTTATAAAACACAGGAATTAAATTTACATGCACATAAAAATACAAAAAGATAGGTTCACCGAGAATTGAGCTCAGGTCCACGACTTGGAAAGCCAATGTTCTTCAACCGTGCCACCATACAACTATGAGCAACGACCAAAATTATGCTCTACATTTGTTTAAAAATGTCAAATGTATGCTTACTTATTGCATGGAAAATATATAGGTTTTAATGTTTCACCAGTGTTTAACTTTTATTTTCTTTGGCGCATACCAACAGGATGAAATATTTGTTATTTTAAATGAAATTTAATTTAATTTTAATTAACTACATGTTTTTAATGACAATATGGGCAGCGGCCCACAATGATAGTCTAGTTTTTTTTTTTTTTTTTTTTTTTTTTTTTTTTTTCACATTCCCTTACCATTTAAAATGTGATATTTCGTAAGATCAAACAAGTGCAAGCAACGATGAAAACCAAAATAAAACCATTATAATAATTTTCAAATTGACACAATAATTCATGATTTTGAACGCTCACATATAGGTACATATATATATAATGGCAATTGACACCCAAATGCGTTCCGCTGACTTGAATGTTAGATAACCCGGTCACAAGTTAATATTGTCAATATTATAATCTAATTTGTCCCAATAATCACCCTTTTTAATATTTACAAACTAACGTTTAGGTGTCTTTCTTTACCAATAACAAGTATTTAAATTAAAACTCAATTGTCAGCCTTTTAGAGTTGTAGTAACAAAATTTCAAAACGACTGATACTCCGGTTTAATTAATCAAACCCCATAGTGGTCAGTTGATTTGATACCGAATTTCCAAGTCGTTAGAATAATAAATGAAGAACGGATTTTGTGTATTTATTGGGTGTTTTATTTACTTACGCGACCCAAAATCTTGGTTTGTGTATTCGTAACATCGAATTAAGCGCCTCATTCAGTATAAATTCACAATTATGTGCATTTATCCTGACAAGTGACTGTATGTTGCTTGCTCCAACTCCCTTTGAAAAGGCATTAGGAGCGTTTTCTAAACTTTCAAAGCTGTTGCATGGTTTAACCTAGAACCGACTTGCATTCTGAGTAATTTACAACGCTTACCCATAGTATAACATATTCACTTTTATTTGTTATAAAACACAGCTATTGAAACTACCACAAACACAAAATAACACTTCAACCGACCGGTCACTTTCCTTCCACGGATTTATACAGAAAAAAAACGGATGCACATTTCAAGTTTGACGCAACTACGATTTATCCGCAACGTTTCCCACTCCCATGTGACAACGCATTTATTAAGAATCTTCCATTCCATATTCCATAGGAACATAGCTCGTTTAGTTTATAAACAATAATCGGCAAGCACACACTTTGATCCAACGAATAAACTTTGCCCGTAATCGCACCCGCACTGGTCCTATGGCCATCACATGAATTAACGTTCCTGTATGATACTTTATTCGGAAAGCATTATATCAATTGGTTATTCACTCATTTTGTCCCGAAAACAGAAACTTATGTGAAAGTCAATTCAACTGACAATCCCTGTTTCATTCCTATTATGGCAGTTTGACGTAAAATTTCGTTCGGAAATTCATAACCCTTTTCTAACCGCAGTAATTATATTAAACTGAACCCTCAGCATTATTGATTCACAAATGCGGTCATTGATCATCTATTTGAAAAGATAGCTCTCGGCAATTTTTTTAGTTGTTGTTATAAACACAAGCGACAAATCTGTCGTAAGATTAAATTATAAAACTGCATCTTCCTGCCATCTATCGTCAAATAGAGTAAGTTTCCCATTATCTTATGGATTCAAAGTTATTGCCCATCTGTGACCGCTCCCGCCATCTATCGTTGAGTTGAGTATTTCTGAGCATACATTGCTGATATATTTAGTTTCCTCATATCTACTGATGAGTAGCGAAGATAACTAGTGACGTTAGTCTTCTGACATTCCCATTTGTCGTTAGATGGCGTCCATAAGGATATACGATCATATTTATTTATTTTTTGTAATAACAAACTTCATGCTGTCCAAAGCTAATATTTATGTCTTTTATCAGTGATCATTTTAAATAGATACTCGATTTATGTTCTTAAGACCATTAGTAAATGGAACCCACTCATCGCTAATTGTATCTCATTTCTTACCCACGGCGCCATCTATCGTTGAATAGTGAAAATAATTAGTGACAGATGATCTCACAATGTAATCAATCTTGACAATATACGATTCTATCAAAGTTTTAGTTGCAATAAAATATTTCAAGAAAATATCATCTATGTACTCTGGGCTATGTTATTGTTAGTAGGTTAGTAACAACTTTGCAATAACACTTTAAACCCAAACGACGCGTCACTTTTACCCAACAGCCAACACTGAACATAGATGTCGTCATACGATGTCCCTCAACCACTCATTATTTATTAATGTTTTATGTAACTAACGAAAATTAAAATTGTAATTGTTAAATAACGTAGAAATATAATTCTACAAAATTTAATTTACTGGAGTGGAGTCACGCGAATATGGTCTATGAAACGTTTTTCAGTTTAGCGTGGCTTCGCTTCATTGTCAACTGTCAGTTGTGCGTCTTCCCGTATCACCCGTATGAGTTGTTTTTGTAAACGATTTAATTCGTTTCATAGTTAATTTATACTCTCACTGACTCTAGCAAAGGCCCCAGATGATGCCACGTCTCTCTTATAATAATAATAATGGATCTAATGCAAAATCATCAAACCAGATGAATTATTCAAAACAACACTCCAGCTCTCGCTACAAGAAGCCGCCACTTGTTACATACACGGATGTTTTATTCAAGGTATGTACCATTTCTGAATGTCCTATCATTTCGCTTTATCGTCAAATTTTCCATCTCGCCTAGACTTACTGTCTTTGTTTGAGGCTATGCAATAAGTATTTCAACGTTACAAAGTGTCATGGAACTCGGCAATATTTCGGCAAACAATAGCACATCAGTGTTATTTGTGATCATTTGAAGATGGCCGAACAGGATCTCGCTACCATCTAGTTTAGAGCCATATAGTACTTGACTACTCTTCGCGAAATAGTTAAACACAACCCGTTTCAATCTGTTCTTTAAAATAACTAACCGTTCCTTGCTGTGCCATTGTTATTTTCATAATTTCTTGTCATGTTTCTAGGAATACAGGAGCGTACCCTCAATCGATGGTCTAACAATGCAACAAGTGATTTCAATCATGAATGCCATAGGAGTCCGTTACAACATCAGCGATCCCAGTGAAACTAATATGTTCATAACATAGGAACAATCTTAAATTGTAAGTACATATAATTGACCTATAAATGTTTATATCTCTCAAACCATTTTATAATTTCATCCCAATTTCAGCGTGAGTAATTTGTTATTAAGATATATTCCCATTTCACTCTTTTTACAAAATTATGCCTTGTATCAACTGTCAAAATAACTATATATGATTATATGAATATTTGCGTTATTCCCACTTAACATAACCCTTCTATCTAACTTTACAGCGGTTTGAAAACAAATGAAGGCTGCTACTCTTCACAACAAGTCTGGCTTGTCGGACCATTCATCCAACATTTCAATCTTCCTAGCGTGATGGTAAAAAGGTAATTATATGTATTATTTCTTCATATCACTGATGTATTTCAATAATTCTGTGTGCGCTTAGTAATATGATCAAAAACCTGCGTATGCTCTGCGCTCTCTTCATAGTATTGACAAAATGTATGTGCTAACAAGGAAATTTGTAAATCCATGGCCATATGTTTACCAAACCAGGATATCACTGTTCTGTAAGCGAATCAAGGCTTGGAAAAAAATATGTTTTCATTATTAAATATCAATAGTTGACACAAATTCCACAATTTAAACCCAAATCAAGATATTTCCTCACGCCCCCGTACCATGTTATTTTCTTTAATATATACTTAATATTTAAGGAACATAATTAAAGCTTAGAATGACCCCAGTAGTAATGCGACAACTAAACGCTCTCCCATATCTTAACAACGTTTGAAGCGACACTGGAAAAACCCAACGGTTCCTGTGCTCTGTGAATAATTTTCGTGAAAGCTTATTCTATTATACGGAGAGTAATATTTATTTTTATGTTTCCAGGGACGCCTACAAGCTGCCCTCCCGAAACTGCATGTGAAAACTGCCCTACTAGCGTGCTGAACCGGCATCTGAACAAACATTTCGAGTGCCTACCAGGCGGGCTCTCGGTTGCGAACATGTTAAACCCTTATTATCAGAACATCCAATCTTATGAAACACTTCGAGCTGAAATCTGGGAAACCTCACTTGTTAAATCTGCATAGATAAATAAAGATTATCTCTTCCTTTTCTGCTTTTCGTGATCTTAGCATTTCCACATCATTTTGTATCGCGTTTGCGTGTAATAACGGTACTAATACCCTATAATATATTCCTTGAATACCTATAAACCATAACGGGGCGTTCATTCGCACTTCTACTAAGTTACTAATACCCATTATATAGTTAATTTTATACTAGCGACCCACCCCGGCACCGCACGGACGCCATATTACACATACAAACCAGTGGAAAGCGACCCTGCCCTATACTATGTAGTGATATTTCAAATAAGCTTCCTTAATTGTATAAGATAATGGATATGTATGTTGATAAATGTAATGTATGTTGGTTGTATGCTGTTTTATATATAAAGTATGAACCAGAAAATTAATGTCTATGCTATGCACGTCGTGTGACTCTTGTATGATAATATGATATACTGGGCCATGGACTTTCCATACCTCCTTGTAACCAGACGATATAGTGCTTCGCATATACAAGCGTATTCATCATTTTATTTCCTCCCTCGCTAGCATGTAGCTTTACTCAAAACCAACGTGTCGTACGTTCAATGACGTCATAGATTCTATTAATTGCGACTTAGCTACCAACTTGACCCATAGGTGTATGTCGCAGCTTTGTAAGCAACAACCTTCAAGAACCAACCAGAATAATAATTTATTCCGATTCGCGATTCAATATTTTCCTAGTGTGTTACCAAAAATGTCGCTACATCCGTATTAATTAAATAATTCTCTCACGTTAATTCATCAAACTAAATTCAATATAATCTATTGTATCTACGTATTATTTAAGTCCTGAGCTATAACCACGATCTTTGAAAGTCGAAACCCGGGTATTCCTGTCTCTATCGTTCATGATACTGAGTGACAGGGATGCATGTATTCGAGCCTCGACTCTTGGTAGCGCTGCTGCTGTTACTAAACAGTGTTCCCACAGTCGAGCAACCCGTACTACAAGCTATCCCTCCGCCCTATCAACTCGTCATGCCGGAAAGAGGAGAATATTTTGATTTCTATGTCTAATTACAACACATTGCTGCGACAAGTTGTCAGGCGTGTAAGAACGTTTTATGTCTGTGGCCCTTGCTTTTAAGGCCTTCTATACTTAGCGTTTTGGTATAGCAACAAATTGACGTGATTAATTGCCTTTATCTATGAAATCTCGAGCTAAGCTAATCGTTCTGTCTTGGTTTTTTCGTATATATTATCTCACTAAAGTGATTTTAAAATTACGTCTTTATATCAAAACCATAAAATAATGCTAGAGAAAGTTTTGCGTTGCATAAATTAAATAATTATTATAAGAAAATATTTCCGCAGAGTTTTTCTATGGAGATAACTATAAGAGTTTTAAAATGCAACAACACCTCGTGCTTGGTGGAAGCTAATAATGCAAACCCCAACAAACGCACACTCCGACATTCCTCGTACAGTATGGCTGCAGATTATCGGGCCGTACATCACCTAGGCCGATTATCATGGCTGTATATTAACCGGCACCTGTTTGGCTATAATCTGTGGATTTATTTTTTTCTCTCTGCCTCCTCTAAGACTCCTCGTGTAACCTCGTGTTGTATTTTCCCGTGATTTGGCTATTAGCCTCCATTGATTTTTCTCCTAAATTCTTTAAGTTGAAAACACAGTGAACGGACGTTGTGAGTTATCTTTCGTGGCCTTTGGACGTACATGCATTACTAAGTATTTGTATGCGCCTGCGCCATTTCCTACACGGAATTATCTACAGTTGACGGCCTACAACTTGCAACTCTGGTAAGTAAAACTTTTACTCTTATCTACATTAATATAAAGATGAAAGATTCGATTGCCTGTTTGTCTGCATTGAATAGGCCCCGAAGCCACAGGACCGATTCGAAAACCCTTCCACCATTAGAAGCCCACTACTCCCGACGAACACAGGTCACTTTCCACCGCGGATATATAACAATAGGACAACGGGTAATTAGAATTATTCGTGCGTTACTAACCGTGCGAAAACGGGCCGGGCAGCCAGCTATGCATTCCCTACGTTTTTGTCATGGTATCTATTATAACTAAATTTTCGTTCTTGAACATACTCTTAAAGCTCAGAAAGTTCTTGCGAGGAAGTGAGGCTATACAAATTTCAAGGTTTTCCTAACTACTACGTACAATATAGTATACATAAACCCCTTTGAAACTTTATTACCTTACCCTTATGGACAACTAGTAAAAAATATTCTTATTAATGGTTTTCGTTTCAGGCACAAGAAGTACTAAGAAATAACCACCTAAGACTACCATTCCAAAACAAAGGATTGTTTGAGGCTGTTCTATCATTGAAAATTCTCAACAATTAGAATAAAATTAGTGCGCATACATCACTGCAGAGATGAGGTGACCTGAGCCTCCACTAGTTCACTGACATCTCAAGGTACACTTCAAAATGAATTTAATATACTAGTCACATCTAAGCTTTAAGGTGCTCCTAACCTATGAATAACTAGGTTTTTTTTTCTACTAGTGATGAACATTCGCCCCTAATAAATAATAATTCATAAATATTGCCGGAGTCCCTACTAAATTCCTAATTATTTCAAAATGCAATTCCTTAGTTGTACTAAACACTGGTCCTTTCCCCTTGGCATATTAATAATAATAGCATATAAGTAAACCCTGCACAAGACCTAGGTTTTATATTACAAGCTTTTATCTACTTTCACCTGTCCGTCGTCTATCCGCAATCTTGCAAGTCAATTTTGATCCACCTCCTGGCCTCCGATTGAGCTGAAATTTTGCACGAATATGCAAATCGCGTGACAATGCAATATTATGATGGTGTGGAGCCGATCTGATGATGGAGCTAGAAGGTGGCCATAGGAACTCCGCAATAAAACCACATAACCCCATCGAGTCTGGGCTCGCCGGACTCGCCCCAACGAGCAGGTGATGATGGCATCCAGAAAAAGTGCAGTTGGCAACAAAAGCCTGCACCAAAATAAAAATTTTGACAGTAACTTGTTTATAAGACTTAATTTCTAATTTTATGAACTATATCACACTAAAACTATTATTTTTGTTTTTAGAAAACTTGTATACGCCCCCACACATCTATGATTTAAATTATTTGTACATTGACGCCCCCCAGAGTCAATGAATTTATATTTTTTTTATATATTAAGGTCCGCCTCAATTTATAATTTTACTGATATCATGTGATATATACAAATAATTATCATAATCACCCCCCGAAAGACCCCCACCGCCGGACACAGTCTCCCCCAATGAGTGCCACACCGAAACAGGCCTTAGTTGCCTGAAATAAATGTTTTATTATTTTATTATTATTATTACTGACCCAGTGCGGGTTGGGGACCTCACACACATCGTTGAATCTCCCCGCGGACGCATGCAGATCTCCTCGCGATACTTGTCCCCCACCAAAAATCCCACGCCGAACATCAAATGACCCGTACACATGCTCTGAAAATCTCACCGGCACAACCCCACGACCGCCGCTCGACAGCCGCACGCCTGAACCGCTAGATTGCGCCACCCCTTAATTTACTTTTTCTGATTTCCAGATTATATGTGTAGACCAAGTTGAAACAATCAACTACTGATCAATCAATAAAACGTGGAAGCTTCGCGATCTTGTGTTCTACTTATGCTTAAACGTGAGTATATTTGACTTAATTTTTTTTTTCTTGAATCCTGATTATACTCCTTTGCGTTTTCAACCTCCGACGCAAAGAGAGGGTGCTATAAATTTAAAGTGTCTGTCGGTGCATCTGTCCATGGCACTGCAGCTCCCAAACAGATGAAGTGACCTTCGTTTAGCCTTTTTTTTTCTGTCTTAGTTAATTTTATCCCGAGTGTTCTTAGCCATGTTTCATGAAAATCGGTTCAGCCGTCCTTGAGATATTGTACCTTGAAATGAACAACTTTTCTAAGTTGTAATTCCATTCATATTTGTTCTACAGCTCTCTTTCTTTGTTCAAATGTCTATTTATTTTTATCTTCTTATTTTTATTGGCATACTTGATCACTACGAAGTCCTACCAATGCAATGTTTCCTGTTTCGCTTGTTACAAACTTTTATTTAGCCTGCACCGTTCGTAAGTATGTATGTAAGTACGTTGGGCATCAACACGCTATCCATCCGTTAGTCACCTTCCGTTATTCAACTGAGTCGAGATTCTTTTTTTTTTTGTTTTTGAAAGACATTGTCTGAATTGCAACTTGACACGAGGACATCATCCAGCCGCTCTGACGACGGAGACAAAGATTTGCCATGAGAATCCAGCATCCCGCCGACTCAAATCCCACCGAGATGGCAATACACAAGAACAGTACAGTAGGCAACAAAAGCCTGCACCGACTATGAATCCTTGGACGGAACTATTTTTCATATTGTTTATTCCCGGCTTGTCCAGGTTTTTCCGGTGGTGATTGGGCTTGTTGTTTTCCTCTCCGGTCGTGGTGAGGTGATTTTCCACTCTCGTCTTCGTGGTCCACCCTCTCGCGGTCTCTTTTACCAAAGTAATCGATCACAACTTTTCTATATATATATATATTTATATGTATATATTCAAAAAAAATTTTTTTTTTTTAAAAACCCCTACCGAGCCGGGTAAAATAAGGATAGATTTGGTAATTCTCAAAATGGTTGTTACCTTTTCATTGTTTGCTAGAAATTATGACCGAGAATCGCAAATGAATTCTTATTCTGGATGGGGTCTGGCTTATTATTTATTTATATTCTTTTTTTTTTTTTTTTTTTTTTTTTTTTTTTTTTTTTTTTTTTCTTTCAAAAGAACCACACAGATGTTGCAACAAAACTATTCTTATCAACAATTTGTAATTCGACAATTGACCTTAGCCTATAACATCAGTTAACTTTTCATACTGGTTTCTACTAGCTTCTACTAGTTTTCCGAACCATCTAGATCCACATATTGCATTGTGGAAACATTTCCCTCCGGCCGCCTCCAATTTGAATATTGAGTTTTCCTTTCCACAGCTTTTGTTGGGCCTGCATTATTTTTGGTGTTGGTCCGAGGCTCTTGTTTGTTTACCTCGTCCATAGAGCGTAAAAGCTCCGCTGCTTCTAGAATTGATGATGGCTTCGAAGTGACAAAAGCTTGCTTAATATATCGCGGGTAGTGTCCCATAATGTCGGATATTAGTTGTTGCTCTGGCATAACATAATTAAGCATTTTCGCTTGTCCCACTATTTGAATGAAGTAATTGTGCATGGAGGGTTCTTTAGTCTTTTCCCAAATGCCGTGCACTATGTTTCTTCTTAATTCATTCTGTTCGTAATCTCCCCAGTGAAACTTCAAAAAGTCGGTTCTAAAATCGGCGACACTAGTCCAGCGATTTTTGTAGATTCGAGCCCAGTCTCTTGCAGTGCCCTCGAGGCATTCTATGATTGTTTCTAGCTCGTGTCCGGCTGCGTCCACTTTTCGTAGATATGCATCTAAATCTTCTAGAAATGTGACAGGATGCATGGCTACTTTCCCAAATTTGGGACGTTCATGGCTCACTTGTCTAATATTGTAAATAATATTTCGTTTTTCCTCTGGGGCTAAGCTTCGTTCTGCCGGTATTGCGGGAACGCCCCCAGCTTCATCGGGTTCCATAGGAATTACTGGATTTTCGTCCACGGTGGAACATATGGCAGTGCGCAACTCTTCCCTTAGTTGCCCTAAGCCTTCCGTCACTCTTCGCTCCGTCCGCTTCAGCATATAACGAAATAGCCCCTGTGCCGGTCTAGCCTTTTTAGAGATTATTTTTCGCGGCCGTCGTCTAGCCGGTCTTATAATAGCTTCTCTCGTTACCGGTGTTACATTCTCGCGTAATTTTACAGGGGTAGTCTGCACGATCCTACGAGTCGCTTCTCGCAGTTTTGCAGTCATGGTTTTGTTTCTGACAGGTCTACTCATCTTGCCGGCACCTAAAATCGAATTGATATTGTCATAAAGTCTAAATACACCTACTGATTCCCATAGTACCACGTTTTATACATTATCGCCCCGCTGTTTTTATGTTATTATATCTTAAAGATTATACTCAAACCATGTGTTATATCCGTAATATAGTAATGATATTTATTTATTTCTATTTTCAGATGGAGTCCTAAACCTGACCTCGTGGAGTCCCTAGCTGATGGTTTAAAATAAAATAATGAAGAGTCCAACCCCCATCAATCTCACCTCCAACTTCAGGGCAACAAACTGTAGCCCTCCTGGAGGACCTGGAGAGCTACTGAAAATCCTGGTCACGGCACCAAACTGTAACAGTTTCCCCCCTCAAATGACTTACGCAAAACGAAAGGACCTAGAAAAACCTACGAAAGACCTAACACGCTGCAGAAACTCCTCGTCGAAGCTCGAGAACGCTGAATAATTTTAATAAACTCTAACGTAATGTAAAACCCTAGACTTTACTGTAATTCGCACTCTCTATTTTCCTACTTATTAAACCTTCTTTCGTTGTGTGCTTTCATTACAAATACCTGAAGATATGGCCAAATTTGTGATCGCTAGTGGTAGAACCCTGAAGTGTTGTGAACCGTAATAACCCTAGGTACTTTTATGAAAGCTTGACAGGTTTTGGACTCCGCATTCTTAATACAACTAAAGCTAGTCTATCTGTATATAAATAAGCCTATCTATACACTAATTTCCACTGCTATTTTCCTATTTCTTGATATAACAAAGTCCTAAAACTTGTTATTATAATTTATTCTTTATTCGCTGTAAGTTACTTTATGATTATAAATATATTTTGTTTTTGGTAGAAGATCTCCTACCCCCTATTACATGTCCGGTTGAACAAGGAGTAGCTCTTATCAAGATCAAGATTATTAATTTAAACCTATAATGAGATAAAAGACTGCCTTATACTTGTATTTTGGAACAAAGTTCTATCGACGGGTCGTGTGGTAATCTTTTACTCACACTTGCTACTCTCTTGTTTGGAATGGAGTCTGGACATCCTATACACGTTACTTACCTAGCTATCCTATGGGTTTATGACCCAGAGAGCGAATCTACCAGCGTCTCAAACCTAACGGTCAGTTTCGAGAAGAAACGCCGAAATAAACGCGTCTGACCTCTTTTAGTACTATTAAATGTTTATGTTGATAGCTTTTATGGCCCATGACCTAAGACCATTCTATACCGACATCCATGGTGGGTAATGCCGAGGTAAACCGTTCATTACATGTGAAATATTCTACCTAAACCGTACCTTAAATGAAGAGTATCCACTCATGATAATAAATACCGTGAATGAAAAGTATCCATTCATGATAATAAGATATTGATAAGGATTTGATGAACTGCTCAGCCTGTCATCAAATCCAGAATTATTTCATCTTTCTGAAACAATCCTGATATCTCAATGTCACGAATAGCATTATAACCTTTTGATGATCTTTAATAATTGTCACACCTTCATAATATTTTACATGTAATCCACGGCAACCCAACACCACTTGCCCACGCTACTCAAATGTCACATCAGTTACTCATATTAATAATTTGAACCTTCATTAAATCTTATTGGAATAGTGATTATACCTTTAGTGATCCAAGCAAACCCTTGGAATATCTTAAAGTAGATATAGTTTTTAAGCCCTAACACCCCATAACGCGTGAGTCTACTTCTACGTCTACCCCAGTCCCTATTCTGCTCACTTCTAGAACCATACCTTAGTTCAGAAGCAAGAATGTATCCCTAGTTAAACTGTAAGTAGTTCAGTCGGCGAAACTGAGATAGCAACCCTAGCAGCCTGTGTATTTGCCTCCCCCCGCTGTGCTCGACAGAGCTAGAGGGATACAGCGAGTAAGGCGCCCTAGCTGGGAATATTACTTGTATATTTACATATATTTAATGCTGAACGACCCCTCAGGCATCCGATCGATTTCAACGAGCGGAGTATCCTCCTGTGCTTATCACATGAATGACCAAGCCTCGTCTACGTCGTCAGCTGTTCTGAGAGACGTGAGGGCCCCGATTAAGGGGTTTCGTCTCCTATGTCGGTAAAAAGGTAGACGCCAGACCACACCTCAAGTCTGGTTGCAAGGACACGGACTCAGTCCCATTTGGCACCGTTAGGCGGGACTGACTTCGCAGATATACTGATTCTTGGCAGTGTTCCGGCTGATTAGGTAGTGAGAATTAACCCCAACTAAGTTTCGAAAGCAATCACTCAAATATATCCAATCCCAGAGAGTACTCGGGCACATTAGCTATATTTGATTAACCATATGAACCTCCGGACTTGTTCCGTTACGGTAAATAACAGTTTCGACTGAGTTCCGAAACTACTTGTCAAACATGCCCAATTCCTGGCGAATAAGACATGTTTGATTTAGCCATATAAACCCCACAGAATATTTCCGATAAGGTAAACATAGCTTAGGCCCTAATACCCCTTTAAATATTTTATTATACAAATGACTATAAAATTAAGAAAAGCAAATGACTCATAATTACGGAGAGAGCTTCCCCATAACGACGAGCCATTCACCACAATAAAGGTAACACGCACCAATAATTTCCTAGCCCACAACCAGAGACACTGCCAGTCCGAACGATGTGAATTGAATGATCCGGTACCAGTCCGGCAAGCCCTTTTATACTCTTCACGAGGGTTACGAGGGTCACGAGGGTCACGAGGGTCAGTAGGGTCAGTAGTACGAGGGTCACGAGGGTCAGTAGCACGAGCGTCACGAGGGTCAGTAGGGTCACGAGGGTCATCAGCACGAGGGTCACGAGGGTCAGTAGGGTCACGAGGATCAGTAGCACGAGGGTCACGAGGGTCACGAGGGTCAGTAGCACGAGGGTCACGAGGGTCAGTAGCACGAGAGTTGCGAGGGTCAATAGGGTTACGAGGGTCAGTAGGGTCTCGAGGGTCAGTAGGGTCACGAGGGTCAGTAGCACGAGGGTCACGAGGGTCAATAGGGTCACGAGGGTCAGTAGCACGAGGGTCACGAGGGTCAATAGGGTCACGAGGGTCCGTAGCACGAGGGTCACGAGGGTCAATAGGGTCACGAGGGTCCGTAGCACGAGGGTCACGAGGGTCAGTAGGGTCACGAGGGTCAGTAGCACGAGGGTCACGAGGGTCAATAGGGTCACGAGGGTCCGTAGCACGAGGGTCACGAGGGTCAATAGGGTTATGAGGGTCAGTAGGGTCTCGAGGGTCAGTAGGGTCACGAGGGTCCGTAGCACGAGGGTCACGAGGGTCAATAGGGTCACGAGGGTCGGTAGGGTCAAGAGGGTCACGAGGGTCGGTAGGGTCATGAGGGTCAGTAGGGTCACGAGGGTCAGTAGGGTCACGAGTGTCAGTTCACGGGAAATGCGTGAGTTAAAACGTTGGTTGTATCATGAATCTCTTCAACTCTCCTTAATCTTTTAGCAATAAGTTGATTTAGCTTCTAATGCTCTAGCTATTAAGATTGAAATTCGTATTTCACCCTACGCTTCCAGCCATGACGGACTGTCGTAGTATAAACATTATTTGGGTATCTATATTTTAAATTATTCATACAATGTTCATAATTAAAATAAGTTTCCAATACTGATTGTTCACACTGTTGAATGCTAGCTTCGTTGATTTTCTTCTCCCCTTTAATTATTACGTCAATTTCCCAAACTGAAAGGTATGAAGCAATAGTTTGGCTTCCCCTCTCTTTCTATATCAATAATTGTATAATAAATATTCAGAAATCCGCTAGCGAGCATGCCCATTCTGTTTCACACTGCGAGCGGAACGGAGACCGTTTAGAGTCCGTTTAACTGGCAATGGCGAATGGCATAGAAGTGCTTCCACTGATTAAAAATGAGCGGAGCGGACAAAACGAGTTCAAAGCGTCACAAAAGTGGTCGAAGAGTCGAGCGAATTCCGAGCGGACTCCGCTCGACTCGCAATACTGATTTTCATACAAGTACATCCACCGAGAGCTAGTAAACGGAGCGGTCTGAGCGAGTTAAAATGGGTCCGCTGCGTCCTGGCGTCGCGCGCTAGTTTTAAACGGACTCTCCTCACAGTCCCGCCCCCTCCAGCCACCGCTACCCCTTTCACGTCCTTGAACGGTCTAGTAATTGCCGTGACCTTGAGCAATATGGAGCTATTTATTGAATCTGTTCGTGCACATCCTTGTTTATGGAATGTCAATGACAAGGATTATCGCCGAGGGGATAAAAAAAACGTGGCATGGAAGAAAATAGTGGAATTAAAAATACCAGACATAACAGAATGTAAATGAAAGTAATTTTTATTTTTCCATAACCTCAATCTTGCGTGTATAATGCACCAAAAGTATTAAAATAGTCACAGAATGTATACTGGCTAGCAGGCCTCCAAGTCCGCTTCTAATGGAAGCTTAAATTAACTCGCTCAGCCTCATTTCCGGCCTCGCTAGCTCCGCTAAACTCGCTGGCAGTGGAAGGCAAATGCCGAAACTCTTTTTTAGTGGAAGTGCACAGCTAATTTCCTCCGCTCCGCTCAGTTCGCTAGGTCCGTTTCCGCTCATTACCCCTTTTTAGTGGATAGCCAGCATAAGATTGAATTTCATCTGGTCTTGGAAAAGTTGTTTAGACTATAGGTACCTACACTACTGCGGTAGATTATGCGCCTCGCGAGATTCCTGCAAGCAAGTCTATTCAGACAAAAATAATTTAATCATCATCATACTCGTATCAGCCGAACGACGTTCACTGCTGTACATAGGCCTCCCCCGAAGAGGAAAAGGCAAAGGTAAGGTCGCAGGAGTCCGCTGGATGCGCAGGACCGGTCTGTTTGGCATCTTTGGGGGACGCACTCGTTATGTGCTAAAATTATTATTTATTAATTATTTATTCTAACTTAAATCGTATATAGCACGCTCCGGAATTAAATGAACCCCAAGCGGTCCGGTATAAGTCTGATTTCCGATAACGTATACCTAGTTGTTTCCAAATCATCATTATCATTGGGCAAGCATACACAACATCATTCTCCTAGCGTTGTTCCCGGTTATGCCCCTATAGGAGCTCGGGGTCCGCTTTGACACCTAATCCCAAGATTTGGCATAGGCGCTAGTTTTACGAAAGCGACTGCCATCTGACCTTCCAACCCAGAGGGAAAACTAGACCTTATTGGGATTAGACCGGTTTCCTCACGATGTTTTCCTTCACCGAAAAGCTAACGGTAAATATTCCGTACATAAGTTCCGAAAAACTCATTGGTACGAGCCGGGATTCGAACCCACGACCGCCGCTTGACAGCCGCATGCCTGAACCACTAGGCTACCGTAGCAAGCAAGGAGGTGTAGGGCAAGCATACACAACGATTTGTAAATATTTAAAGATAACCTGGTTTATCTCTTGCCGTTACGATTAAGGTAACTTTTATATGCATTTTACCGTCCATTTCATTTCAACCTTCGTAAAGTTCTCGGCTAACCAGTTAGCTTTGTCAGCAGGCACGGTTGTCATAGCGAATCCATCGATTATACGTAACGTTTGAACGGATCCGAATGATTTAACTGACATTTTGTAACTCAATCTCGTATAAAATATTATATTAGGTAGGTAGTGATTTTCAAGCTTCTACGAGGAAATATAATTAAAAATTATGAACTAAATACATACAGAACAATATCTTGAGTTGAAGTAAATATTCTTTAACCAAGAAACTCATTAGGAAGATGTTAAGTATCTCGAATGAAACGAAATTATCTTGATCAATTTTTTTTTCTCTTGGTTCGAGAGCATCTTGGAATATTTTGTTTTATTCAAGATAATTACCTAATTGCTCATTAATATCTTGATTCAAGTATTTTGTGTGCTCGGACGTCCATTGCAAAGTTCACGCTGTTACTCTGCGTAGACAGAAATTATTTTTTTAATCTGAAAGTGATAGAAGGAAAAGCTAAGCTGCCTAGAATTAGTTCAGTCACATATGCTTCCATGTAATTTAAATGTCAGGGGTACCACGATTCCGACGCCTCCCGTGTCGGGTCGGTTCGCGTCTACTTATAACAAATTATGCAGTCACTACACACATCTAGACGCTCTAAGCGAAAACATGTCTTAAATGCTGTCGAATAAGGTCTTTATCGATGAAAATGTCAACGGTGTATAGATAAGGCTTGCTCCACACTGGCGTTTGACGTTATCATGGTATTACTTGGCAGTTGACAGCTTGATCCTATTACTGAGCCTCTCTATTTTAGATCAAAATCTGTGGAAGCACACGGCAAAACAGACTTTGTGTCTTTCGGACCTGGTTCAAAAATACAATATGATAAAATGTGGAACCTACTTAAATTCAATTGCAGTGATTATCTGTAGGTAAGGTAATGCTTTCTTTCGGTTTGCACTGGGCCATTAAATGTGGGTACCTAATAAATTCAGCAATAGATTCCTATTAATACGTAATGTTTAACTATGTGTATGTCGGCGGCAGATCGTTAAATACGCCAGATCACGAAATTCCTAGGCATATCGTGAAACGGCGCCATTTCATGATATGCCTAAAAGTCGGCTAGGCTTATCACGATGTGCCTGATAAACAATACGGCAGATCGATTAGAGCAACGCATTCGTCGATATTCCTAGCTCAATACCGGGCACATCGTAAAATAGTTTCTTTCTTGGCCACTGGTGGCGCTGCACATGCGATGGCGGCCGTTTTTGTTGGGGGCTAATAATCAGGGCGGACAAAAATGGTTTGTCATAAGCGAACTCTGAACTCTCTTAGGTCGGTTAGGTTAGGGTTCACTTGTGTCCCTCAGACCAGAAATAGACACCCCGCGCAGCGGGGTGGCGCCGACTCGCTGGAGATTATCAGTCCGCACTTCTTATTTTTTTTAATTTACCTAATTCAATTTTGGACACCCTACTTACGTATAACGGTGAGTATTGAACGATATGCCGGCGTTTCATGATATGCCTAGGAATTTCATGATCAGCCTAAACGTCACTGGCTTGGCCAAATCATGAAATGCCGGCGTTTCATGATATGCCTAGGAATTTCATGATCTGCCTAAACGTCATTAGACAAATCGTTAAACGTTAAGTTTTGAACGATATGGCGGATGTCCTTTAGCCAAATCATGAAATGGCGGCGTTTCACGATATGCCTAGGAATTTCGTGATCTGGCGGATTTTACGATCGGCCGCCGACATGTATAAAGCCTAGAATGACGACCATCTCGTAGTTTTATGGCACAATTAGTCTAAATATTACTCTTGGGTCATTTTAGATGTACCTACCTATTCAAGACGTAGACGAAATCGTCAGGCAAAGTAGTCGGATACTTCTAAAAAATATAATTTCAATTATCATTAAATTTTAAGAATAAATTACTAAATGGGTCGAGGGTATTTCTACACCGTGTATACCTGCTTGACAAGTTGATACACTATATATTTACGAGACTCGGGCTAAACTCGGCTCTCCCGCACCTCTGAGGTTAGAATTAGCATGGGTGTGGGCCAATTGGTGAGCTGTGACGTAGTAGAAAGAGTCCACTCTTTCTACTATGGCTGTGACGTCATATCCAATTTGGCAGCGCCACAATTCCACCCGACTTAGTGGACAGAAGGGGACACGTCTCTGTCATTCTGATTTTTAACGACAGAGACAGGTAAGTGGGCCCTCTGACATCCCCACCTTAATTTTCCATCTCGAATTGGTTCTAGATATCCTCTTACTCTGATGGACGATGTACTATGTGGGTTTTTACTACACCCGCCTTGCTGAATAAACCACTTGAACTTGTACCTCGATATTATCTGAGGCATATAATGTTATTTATATCCGTTTGAAAGGAATGATTTTATATCCATTTTATCGCGTCCTTATCAATTAATTTTATATCCCACCATTCCGAGAATTTGCAGCTGCGGTTGAAACAATTAATATGACAATTATTGCTTAGCATTACGAATAACAACATATAATATTATCACGCCTAGCGATTAGTAATCTAGTTAGATTGCAAAAGTTGTAAATTACTCGTCCATCGTTACTTCCAAGGTACCTTTCCTAACCTCACCTAACCCAACTGTCCGGCTCCGATTTGATTTATTTTTATATATGTTATAATACAGTAATCTAAAATAACAGACCCTTATTTTTTTTAGCTGCCGAAACTCAACCTGGCCCCGTATATCATGGTCGGCCGTATCACGCAATAAGTGACAAGATAGAGCGTCCGTCTCGTTCTATCGAACGGTGACAGCCAGTGACGGACGCTCTATCTTGTCACTTATCGTGTGATAAGGCCGACCATGATATACGGGCCAAGTTGAGTTTCGGCAGCTAAAAAAAATAAGTGTCTGTTATTTTAGACTACTGTAACTACGACTAAATTGTCCTTCAAAGTACTGAAAAGTGACCAAACTCTGTAACTTCCGTAGATAGATTTGTTCATATACGCGCTACGCCGATATAGCCTTCCGAATCGCTAAATTCAAGTTTCCGTGGGCACATTGCACGCAAAACCGTTGGCTGTTGGGGCGGAAAGGTACTTGAGCGGCAGCCACGCGTGCCGGAAGACGCAACGTGGGTAGACCCACTAGGTGGACTGATGACCTGCACGGTCATCACGCGACGGCCCGCGAGCTCTCTCGATTTTGCTCGCACTATCCGTCTCTCTCTTATTGAAACACTTAGAACAAGAGGTATAGTGCGAGAAAAAATCGAGAGTATGTCGCGACCGTCCCATGATAGACGTGCTGTTAAATGTCGCGGGAGTCCGCTGCATGCGGGGTGGGTGGCGAAGAACCGGTCACTTTAGCAGTCTTTGGGCCTATGTCCAGCAGTGGACGTCTTTCGGCTGATATGATTATATGCGCTACGAGCGCCATAGTCCCATGACTGTGTTATGGAATTTGATCTGCGTACCAGACGTGTGTTGCGAGGCCTTAGCTGAAATAGTTCATACGTCAACATCATCGTTTACTCATTGCGCAAAGGTCACCAAACACGAACTACCTAAAAACAAAAGAACTGTAGAGCACCATAATATCGAACAGCATTTTCAACACTATGGTCTTGACGTAGGATTGAAATTGAATGCATACTACCTACATAAAAAGTGTACGGTGTATTAGTTACCGAGAAATTAATGTTGCTTCTGGTTGTTATACTTAAACTTGTCAAAGAAAAATTGTGAAGTGTTTCGTTTTGACTGTTGGAATTTCGATTCCAATTTCTGTAAAGTTCATGGTTAAGTCAGCATAGCACAGCTATATTATGCATGTTATTGCAATAGATACTTGGCAAATTACTAGTTGTACTTATTTATTGAATACCTACCAATTCATCCATCCTTTGGTTGCCAAATGTCATAAAAATGTATTCCTCCCTTCCTGAAAACTGTAAGGAATTTTGACTATTATAAGTATTTACACATAATATATTATTATAATTGCGAAAGTAACTGTGTTTGTCTTTCTTGTACCTTTTCACGCTTAAATAAACCGCTGAACCGATTGAGATGCAATTTGGTAAATAGGTATAAAGATAGTTTGAATCTCGGGGAAGGACAGAATTTACCACGTTTATCTTTTAAGGGGGTGAAATGGAAGGCGGAAGTTTGTATGGAGACGCGATATAAACGAGTACCACGAGGACGAAGTCGGGCAAAAGCTAGTTTATGTATATTTCTTTAATGATAAATCTCAAGTATAACGGAACGGAATTCTCGATGCATTGGTCCAAGTTGCGCTTGGCCGCTATCCGCTGTGTTGTGGGCGCAGCGACGTGACCGACCGCAAGGGCGTCGGGTCAGCGCGCACCGTGCTCTGCGCTCCCTGCATTCTTTCATGACATATACATACATAAACTCACGCCTGTATTTTCAAAAGGGGCAGGCATAACACATTGAGGCATTTTTGTGATAAGCACGAATATTGGTTTCTGAGGCATGAATGTTTTCTACGTATATAAGTATTTTTTTATATAAGTATGTATATCGTCGCTTAGTACTAGCTTTGCTTACTTAGGTCGATTTGTGTAAGATTGTCCCGACATATATAGAAATATAGAAATAGTAGGTTTATAGATTGCGAATATGTGAGATTCCATCCAATGATAGCCCACAACGAACTTAAACCCTATTCCCATATTCGACTCATACTCATTCTCATAACCCTCGGAAAAAAAAGGGATGGAATTATTCTATTTTAATATTGGTACACTTTTTTATCGGAAAAAGAATGCTCAAGTAAGAAGAACCCATTTTTTTTCCGTTATTATGAAAAAAAATAGGTAGGTACCTACCTACCTTTAAAGAAAAGAGCGACAACGCCCTATCGCACCTTATGACACAGCTTCCACTTTAGTGTGGTCTTGTAAATAATGTAAACCTTTTTCTATATAAGTAAATACGTTTTTTACCTTTATAAGATCTTACTGCGTTAATTTGAATGTAAATCTTGTACATTCAGAGTTACGGTTGAAAGTACGCGTAGAACTTTAAAAAAACCAACCCTTTTATACAGATACTTGTTAATTAATCTGCCTTTCTTGATTCCTTAAAGCGTAAATGAGATGAAATTCTACGCCTATGTTAGTGAATGATCCTAAGGTATTTTTTTATTAAGCGTTATACCTTAATTGAAAAATACTTGCGGATCATTAACTGAATCTCTTACTTAATTGTACCGTGAGAACTGTTACGAAAGGTGCTGCGTTTTTTGCCTCAACTTAATTAGTTACACCTAACAATTTTACACAACAACATGCTATAATTGGAATTAGCCAGCGATACATTTGTTTCATTCTAGCAACTAGTTGGATCTGTGAGCTAACATATCTCAAGCAAGTTTAAAAAAAAAAATGAAAATTTTCCTTAAACCTAATCGCCTAAAAGTACTATATAATTATCGAACCGCTAAAAAATTCACGAGTATCTGTTGAGAAAACAGCTGGACAGCCAGGCATACGAAAAAAAATTGGGCCAAGATGAAACGGATAAATTCAACTTAATAACAAATTGCATAGTTTGCAGTGAGCTATATCAATAAATCTATCATCTTTGTCAACTTCGTCCTTGCTAGTGAGAAGGCGAAATAGGAACAACACATACCTACAATGGGCGGTACGAACCCATCAGTTGTATGGCGAAAGTCAACATAATTATGAAACTGTCACGTGAGCTGAGGTTCTATTCTCGCACCACTAAATTGAATATGAATTGTATTGTCATTTGTAGATAGAAGAAGGTGAAAGTGGCGAATATCATCAGTAGTTTCCTGACTTTGCGGAATAGTTTTAACTAACCATAGTGTATAGGTATTATATAATACTAGCTTCTGCCCGCGACTCCGTCCGCGTGGCAATCGTTTATATCGCAGCTCCATACAAACTTCAACCCCCCATTTCATCCCCTTAGGGGGGTGATTTCCAGGATGAAAACTATCCTATGTCCTTCCCCGGGATTCAAACTATCTCCATACCAAATTTTATCGCAATCGGTTCAGCGGTTTAAGCGTGAAGAGGTAACAGACAGACAGACAGACAGACAGACAGACAGACTCACTTTCGCATTTATAATATTAGTATGGATATGTAAAAAGATGTAAATGTAAAGTGTTCTGTTCTAAGTTTAATGATAAGTACTTTTACAGTACATATGGTGCTACTTTCCCGCACTAGTGCGGAAAAGAGCACATTCCGTGCATACACTGCATATGGCGAAACTTTAAGGAGCCATATGTACTTGTACAGTAAAACGTTGTACGATACACGTGCGAATAGGTAATTCGCAACTCGTGTCGATTTAAAACACTCCCTTCGGTCGTGTTTTAATTTATTACGACTCGTTGCGAATTTCCTATTTTCGGCACTTGTATCGTAAATAACTATTACGTCACACCTGGCCATAATGTGAGTTTTATCGCACGCTACGCATACGGTAAATCTCGCATTATGGCCAGGGTGAAGACGTAAAATTGTGTAGTCACCACGGGCAGTAAATAAGAAAGCTTTCTTTCTTTCATAGCCCTTGGTAAGTAATGTACTATTTTAATACCTAGATTCTGACTAGTCATTGCAATTATTTACATCTCTAGGCAATATTTCCACTGCACATGCCTCGCCGCCAATAATCATCTAGAAGTCGCATATATCAACCGATTCTCGTGAAATTTCGTGAGCACGTTTAATAAACATATAGTTTTTTTGTCGATTCAGTTTTTCTTTTTTTTTTTTTTAATGGCATGCTCGTGAGTTCTACAGCTCACAAAGCCACTAGTAGGTATTTAACTGTACAAGCGCTACCTACTCGTACCTACGTACTGCCTGCCTAAAAGGTAGCTGAAATACAATCCAGCCTCTGACATTTAAAGCTCCAATTACAACGTTAAATCAATCACACCGTACATTTTACACCAAACAGGTTTCTTTAAATCTTAGCTCATTTGTTAAAACTGCTCTCGTTTTTATTACTTGCCTGCATTTCTCAAACTTACACTATAGACGCGTGGGGATATTCACAACGCTTACCAACAACTCGACTGACACGAACCAGTGTTAGCCTTAAGTCTGATTACGCGTAGTTGTTACGAATCTCAGGATCAAGGTTTACTAGAGGTGAGTGGAGAGGCGCGTCGAGGCGGTTTGTGAATAGAATTAGCATATCAAGGCCAAGTTCGCAGGCAGGCCCCGAGCAACTTTTACGCGCAGTGTGGGCTGTTGCTAAGTCCAATGGCAAAAGGGTATGTCGACCCTAGCCATGTAGCCACAAATTCTTGTAGGATTTAAGCTATTACGTCATTCTGGCTCTAAATACGTGTTCGCTACTAGCCCGGGCTTGCAAGACTCTACTCGGTTGATGCCAGGGCTGGGCCCGACGAGTTCCTGACCCGAATAGAGGCCTGGACTAGAACGACCGGTATAACCCCGCTAAGCTATAGCTTCCAAGAAGAGTGGCATACCGAAGATGCGCCAGGTATCGGTCCGGTACAAAACAAAACGTGCTTTTACCTTGATGGAAGCTTCATCCGCCGTTGTACAGGGCGGCTTCGATATGTGTATCTGAATGTATGAGTATTAGTGTGTGTGTCGAGGCCGTCGCGTGTCCTGGTGAACACTTCCTGGCTCCTGGATGAAAGCTCACCACGTAGGCGCGCCAAACTACCGACACTAAATTTATCACACTGGCAGGCAAAAACAAAACTCCTCGATATGAGCGCCTGGCCTCAATTATGAACTGATTCCAATTAACATAAATCAATGTCCCGAATTCTTTCTCAAAAATCAAATACAAATCAAAGCATGGGTTGTTCAATCCAACAAAGTCAAAATTCTAGGTTATACTACTAAAATTACAGACGTCAAACGTCAAATAGTGACGTGTCTTTTTCTTCCCCGATTATCAACCGAGTGATACCCGCGGTAAAAGGCCGGTACCGAACAATACGAATAGCATTAAGAATTTATTTATTTAACGCATGTACCGTACCTATATAGGACGCTCTAAAACTTGCATTGCTGACGTTGGGCTAAGACCGCCAAGCTGAAATGGGAATGGGCTGGCCACGTATGCCGCATGCATCCCCAGAGGTGGGCTAGACTAGCCACAGGGTGGGTGCCGCACGATGGGAGGCGACGGCGTGGCAGGCCGAGACGGAGATGGTGGGACAACCAGACCTCGTATCATGGTCGGCCTTATCACACGATAAGTGACAGGATAGAGCGTCCGTCACTGGCTGACACCGTTCGTTCGTAACGAGACGTCGCTCCTATCTTGTCACTTATCTCAGGGGTCTGGACGTATTTCCCAACGATTTGCCGGAGATTGCTCGGAATCGGGACGAGTAGAAATCGAGAGGGGAGGCCTTTGCCCAGCAGTGGGACACTATAGGCTAAGAAAAAAAAAACCTATATAGGAACAACATTTTTATAATGTGGTAATCAGGACACTCACTCAGCATGTTGTCATGGAAGCTGGGGCATTTCACGCGAAGCGGACAGGGAAAAAAAGGTTCACACTTCCGATTTCAGTTATATTTAATTATGTTATACCTGTATGCGTTCTCGACAAAGACACACAATATTTTTAAGGTGGCAAGCTTGGTTTAAAAAATGACGGTCTTTGAAGATTTGAGTTACGGTGAGGTGTGTACTACTTTAAATGTCATGATTCGGTTTAAAAAAGGTATGGTACAAAAAATACTAATGGATTTTATGCTTTATTTAATGACCTTTTAAACCTCATAATTCGAATTCAAAATTAAAATAATTAACACGGAAAAAAAAGTAAAAACTTTTTTTAAAGTATCTTTTTACAAAGTGAGCATTTTATTTTAATTTTTTTAATTAAATAAATATAAAGCTTATATTATGTTCATACTACAAGCCAAGTTTCATAATGGGCCGGGCATTTGTTTAGGAGCTATATGTATTTAAATGCCGAAATGCGGCGTCGCGGCGGCTCTATTGTCGCGCGACTTACATGGACTTTTATTTGAATAATAGGTAAGCAAGTAATATTGTGCCCGATTTTGAAACAATATAACGTTGGATATTAATAATGAACACTCGTATATGGGTAAGGCCGTTATTTCTTGTTCCTGATTAAGCAGTTTAAATCGTCTACATTTTAATCTCTTCCAGTGTGTTACGCCAATTAGCCATATAAATGGATTACTAATATTCGCAACACACTGGAATTGATTAAAATGTAGACGATTTAAACTGCTTAATCAGGAACAAGAAAGAACGGCCTTACCCATATACGAGTTTCATTCGACAATTTATGTTTTACTAACGCCATCTCTGAAGTAAGAAAAGAACTATTTAGTACTAGGTAATTGATCCTAGCATGAATGAGACATTTTGACCTTGAACCTCGCTGACCGAGTTTAAATTTGGCATTATTAGTAGTTGTTGGCTTAGCAAAGCAACTACTTACTAGGCAGTTGAGTGCGTGATAACTGATTAGTGTTTGTTATTGTTATGGCTCCTTATGGTGATCGGTGTTTTAACCCCTTTCGCTTGCCGTGACACAATAAACATAAAAATTTAAGACAATTATCAAAAACATTAGCGGTAAAGTGGTCATTTCCAAGCAATTTATATGTGTGTAAACAATGCAGACAACGTTTAAATAGTGAATTGCCGCCGAAAGTTAGTCAAGATGTCGTTCCGAGTAGCCAATCATCAATTGAATATTCAGAACAATCCCAAGGTGTATCTTATGTTCCTGAAGATAGTAAGTGTATGAATATTTCGACACAGACCGACGAAACGAATGACACTGAAATTCTTTTGCAATTAAAGGAAAAATTCAACGAACCTTCCACATCTAGTTCCGTAAAAACAATGATCCTCACTTTAGCGCCCAAATCTTGGAGTGAAAATAAGCTTGCTGAGGAATTTCAAACATCTAGACGGCAAGCAAGAAAGGCTAAGGAACTGGTTAGGTAGAATGGTGTTTTAACATCACCTAATCCACGTGGAGGTTGTAAAATATCATCTGAAACGATTGTCGAAAATTGATGTTAAAGGGATCGCCGATTCCGATGTAAGAGATGGAATGTCTCCACCATTTAACATCAATTTTACGTTTTGATGATAAATACACACGCAGACTATATGTGTGCCCGAGTCTCCAGCAAAAACGCATTGTTTAGGCCGCAGTGTGAAGAACTTCGTAAGGCCTACTTTTGTATCCGGATATTCCAATTTAAACTGTCGGTATAGCTCATCGATGTTGCACATTATGAGCTGCTTCTGTAAATGCACTCTTTTCCCGTCATTTAATTTGACAGACACAAAGTCTTTTTTCCCAGGCATTACGCGGGTATTATCCTCTCTTAGGTAAAATGTTGTCACTAGGTTTTCCGTTTCAGATGATATTTTACGACCTCCACGTGGATTAGGTGATATTAAAATACCATTCTTCCTAACCAGTTCCTTAGCCTTTCTTGCTTGCCGTCTAGATGTTTGAAATTCCTCAGCAAGCTTATTTTCACTCCAAGATTTAGGCGCTAAAGTGAGGATCATTGTTTTTACGGAACTAGATGTGGAAGGTTCGTTGAATTTTTCCTTTAATTGCAAAAGGATTTCAGTGTCATTCGTTTCGTCGGTCTATGTCGAAATATTCATACACTTACTATCTTCAGGAACATAAGATTTGGGATTGTTGTGAATATTCAATTGATGATTGGCTACTCGGAACGACATCTTGACTAACTTTCGGCGGCAATTCACTATTTAAACGTTGTCTGCTAGTTTACACACATATAAATGGCTTGGAAATGACCACTTTACCGCTAATGTTTTTGATAATTGTCTTAAATTTTTATGTTTATTGTGACACGGCAAGCGAAAGGGGTTAAAACACCGATCACCATAAGGAGCCATAACAATAACAAACACTAATCAGTTATCACGCACTCAACTGCCTAGTAAGTAGTTGCTTTTCTAAGCCAACAACTACTAATAATGCCAAATTTAAACTTGGTCAGCGAGGTTCAAGGTCAAAATGTCTCATTCATGCTAGGATCAATTACCTACGTACTAAATAGTTATTTTCTTACTTCAGAGATGGCGTTAGTAAAACATAAATTGTCGAATCAAACTCGTATATACGAGTGTTCATTATTAATATCCAACGTTATATTGTTTCAAAATCGGGCACAATATTACTTGCTTACCTATTATTCAAATAAAAGTCCATGTAAGTCGCGCGACAATAGAGCCGCCGCGACGCCGCATTTCGGCATTTAAATACATATAGCTCCTAAACAAATACCCGGCCCATTATGAAACTTGGCTTGTAGTATGAACATAATATAAGCTTTATATTTATTTAATTAAAAAAAATAAAATAAAATGCTCACTTTGTAAAAAGATACTTTAAAAAAAGTTTTTACTTTTTTTTCCGTGTTAATTTTTTTAATTTTGAATTCGAATTATGAGGTTTAAAAGGTCATTAAATAAAGCATAAAATCCATTAGTATTTTTTTTTACCATACCTATTTTAAACCGAATCATGACATTTAAAGTAGTACACACCTCACCGTAACTCAAATCTTCAAAGACCGTCATTTTTTAAACCAGGCTTGCCACCTTAAAAATATTTTGTGTCTTTGTCGAGTACGCATACAGGTATAACATTATTAAATATAACTGAAATCGGAAGTGTGAAACTTTTTTTCCCTGTCCGCTTCGCGTGAAATGCCCCAGCTGTGACGCTGGTTTTCACTGAGACCCTTATCTACTAGAAATCAGTGAGAGCCCCTAAATAATTAAAACTAAAACAATCAACTTTGTAATTATTAGGCAATGTATTAAGAAGCTGCATTGTCCAATAAGTATCTAGTACGTAATGGCGATAAAAAGGTGGTATTAACCATGCGCAGATATAAACGCACATAATAATAATAATAATAAATACTCTTTATTGTACCACGACAAGAGAAACATCTTACAAAAAAATTGCATACCATAGTATATTGGATCATACCTACATATACCAAAATATATTGTTGTCTGTCCTATTGCGGAAATTTAAAGACTAGAGCTTAATTTCTTGTTATAAGCAGATCCATCAATCCGTGAGAAAGAGACTAGATTCATCCACTAGTAATTTCGTATTCGTTTGTGATTTGTCCATAACGTAGGCAGGTACCGTCAGCGTCATATAGTTAGTGCAGCCAAGGTAGTCAAATATTTCGGTGCACGTCTTTATTACTGTAAGAATAAGAGTGTGTACGAAATACTTGGCTACTCTGGCTGCTACTAACTATATGACACTGACTGTACATAGCGTTCCTGCCGTACATTCAAAAGCAAAATAAATGGGCACACATTGCATAGAAATCCTATATAAACTGTTCCCGTTTCCATTGCTTTTGGTTGTACTTTTTGCCCTGTTTTAGAATTGTGTAAATCTCTCTCTTTACGAAATAATTATGTGTCTGCAGACGTCAGTTATTAGTTTAGGTTTACTGCGCCGCTTTAAAAACAGGGTTTAAACCTCACGCATGAATGAACCCATTCGACTTAATATTAAAATTGGAATCTGTTTTGCACTTCTCGGGCAAGTCTGCTCTCGAAGCGCTCAGCCTAACGTCATCGTTAGATAGAACGAGGGCGCGCAACAAATACCAAATTAACTCCGATTCAGACCCAGATTACTTTGTTTAAATTGCATCATTATTCTAGTCAACTTCGTCCTTACGAGTGACCGAGATACGTAACAAAGGACAAGATGGGCGGCACTAACCCATCAGTTGTAAGACAAATGTCTTTAGTTGAAACAGTTCCTTGAGGGTCTATTGTCGTACCGTGTGAATCGGTATTTTGATAAAACAAGAGTGAGTGACTGCGTCCTTGCCATTCAAATTTCTAAGCAACTAGCTTTTGCCCGCGACTTTGTCCGCGTGGAATTCAGTTCTTCAGGTATTCAGTTTGGTCGTATCTCCATACAGACCACCGCAGACATAAGGGCAAAAGTATCCTATGTCCTTCCCCGAGATTAAAACTATCTCCATACCAAATGTCATTACAATCGGTTGAGCGGTTTAAGCGTGAAAAGGTAACAGACAGACAGATAGGCAGAACAACTTTCGTATTAATAATATGAGAAAGGAAAGTATGGATTTCATTTAGATTTTAGCAGGTCTAATTGAAAACAAAGAGGTGCAAAACAGTGCTTCATCTTTCAAATTTTCAAGACTATAGGTAATGTTAAAGTAACTCGCAATTATGATTAATTGATAATGACAAAACTGTATTTCAAGAAATGGTATGATGAATGATGATGATGGCAATTGGCTGCGATAGGTAATGTATTTCGTTAGAAGTTTGTAAATACCTACTCATACAAAGTTCAATATAAGAAATGATTAAGATTCGATAAGATAATTGATTAAAATCAGACACTTCGGCACGAGCGACCTTGCTGGTTCAGGTGCGTGTGTTCTGTCATTCTGTCAAACACTACGGTTCCACTGAATACAAGAAGCGGATCGAACAAGGTTCGACCAATCACAGCGCATCTCGTCCCTGCTCAACTTCAATCAAAATGATGCGATTGGTTGAAAACGCCCAAGTGGAACCGTACTCTAAACTAAACCGAGACAGTGTAAGTTGTGACAGTTGGTCTGAACTTGGCGGTAAAAAAACTCTGGAATGCAGATCGCCTTCTAAAAAGAGTGAAGCGTGAAAGGTAACGCGCATTTGCACTGAATGGCACTAGTTCCATAAAGTAATGAACATCATGCGCCGTATATGGACACAGATCTACAGTGATCACTTTTTATGTTTTTATCCACGCTTTATAACTAACTTGGCTGAATGCTCATTACAGGTACGTTCTGTCCTTACCTATTGCGTTCAGTGTGTTAAAATCAAATTCTGTGATACTATTAAACCTGAACACGACATTCCTTGTAATAAAACAATTAGACAAACAACTTACTCCACAAAGTTCTTTCAACATTTAGTTTGTAATCACGGACTTCGGGAGGTCGATCACGTAACGCATTGCACCTACACACGTCAGGTAGATCTTAAATGTCACCTTTTGTAGGGGAAAATTACAGTTGAATTGTCCTAATTGTCCTGTTGTTTATATTCTGATGAATAAATTATGATTGATTGATTGATTGATTGATTGATTAACGCTCGTTGGAAACAAACCCCTCAGGGCAGCGGGGTAAATCGGGTATCATCATTCTCAGCCTGTAGTCGTCCACTGCTGGTCATAAGCCTTTCCTAATTGGCGCCACCATAACATAACCGGTCGTCAGCTCTCCGCATCCAATCGCTCCCCGCCGTTCTCTTCAGGTCGTCGGTCCACCTGGCGGGTGGTCGTCCAACAGGCCGAATTGTTCGCGGTCGCTCTGCGACAAATATGTCCGGCCCACCATTTCAGCTTGCTTATATTGAGTGCTATTCATGTCGGTAACCTTGGTTCTCAGTCGGATATCCTGATTCCGCATGTTATCCTTCAGAGCTCTCTCTCCATGGCTTGCTGAGTGACTTGGAAGGACGCACTGGTCAAAGGCACCAATAGGGTAGCGGGGTAGTGGGGTAGGGTAGGGTAGGGTAGGGGGGGGCAGCTGCTTGGTGAAGCATCCCATGGCTGTACTTTCCCCACCTGGCTGCGGAAACTAAAAGTTGGCATCTTAACTCATATTGTCCGTTGTTGCGGTTATGCAACTGTCAGCTTACCAAAGGTCCTTTCTTATCCTCCTTCGTTTTTATTAATACATACATTGGTAGACATTTTTAGAACCCGCTGAGACACGGGACACTAGCCTCATCTATAATCTTATTGAGACCTGAGACACCAACAGCACTAGGAGTTTTTTTACATGCCTTTATTTGTTCCGCCCGTTCGTGTTGTCCCGTGACCATGGATGTTGCAACACATCCGAAACGTCGGGAGACCTCAGTGAGGTAAATAAAATAAGTTAATTATACGCGATTAAGTCCCGTTTAGTATAAATAATAGGTGAGAATCGTGAAAGTTTAAAAAGTTTAAATCAATATATGCCTTTATTTAGACATTTAGAACCATATCTAAATACCTAAAAGCCTGTAGAAACGTCAATGCCATAACCAATTTAAAGTACCCAAAAGTAACGACTCACAGCCTATACTTAAAATAACTTGAATGATTAAGGAAGACTAATGCAGTAATAGTCGTATCGAAACAGCATTCAAGGCAATCAATAATTTTGGCACACTGCGCAGGTTCCGATCTTCTGATTTAAACTGAGATAAATGTAAAAGTGATCAATTATTGCATTAAATACATGGCCAGCTCAGAATATATTGCGCTTATGTCTACTTTGTCTTGTCATACGGAAAAATCGGTAGGTGTTGTTAAAGATACGTTATTGCATTGATACGAATGTATGCTTATTAGCATGGTTATTAATCTGAAATGATATACATATTATTTACTTGATACATTTATTTATTATTAGGACTGGGTTGATGCTGCGCCCGTATTTAAACATCGCTATGAACACGCGGACATATAGGTACCGCAACTTAATATTGTATTTAATTATTATATCATCAGCAAGCTTAGTGCCGATTGTACTTATTTCATTTCAGTCGACTACAAAAAGATCGATACGGCCAAAGTTACAAAAATATGTATACACGACTGTATTGCCTTGACATTAAGGTCGTGTATACATATTTTTGTAACATTGGCCGTATAGATCTCTTTGTAGTCGACTGTACCATAATTTAAAAATAAATATTTATTGTCATGCATGACCGTGATAATTTGACGAAATCAGTCACTTATCCAATTATTTTTTCCATGATTTAATGCACTATTCGAATATCAAAGTTGGAAATAAAAAGGTTCCGATCTCCGGTGACGTCACCGTTATGTCACAAAACCAGCGATATCACGAGCATTCATTAAAACGCCTTGAATAGGGCTCCAGAATCTCATCGTGAATGTGAGTAATTATATAGAGACCGACATACTTAAGAGGTGAAAAGTATTTACTGAAATGGGTTTTTCATCTCTCATACTCTGAAAGTATAGGTCATTGTTTATCTAAACAGCGGGTTGAAAGTGAGGCATGTCGCCCCTAGGGCTGAAAAGTAATAAAAAAAAAAAAGCAATGGCAGAAACCTATTGGCAATAAATTAATTATTGTATGACTATTATTGCTATTTGAAGACTATTTACTATTTTTTAAGTGTTCGTTGTTCAATGTAACCGCTTCAGAACAGCGTCCTTAGTCATTAAAAAAATGACAATGGCAAAACAGTGCAACACTTCCAAAAAATTGTATTGATTTTTGAAGCTTGTTGATAATTATGATGGCTTTCATTCTTTATCTTATTACTATATGGTAAATATAAATACAATTAAGAATATATTTTTTCATCCAAACATCAATTAAAATTAGTTTTTCGATATAACCACTTCAAAAGCGCCTTCAGAAAATGGTCCACACACAAACCTGTCAACACTTCCCGCCGAAATGGTCCATACACAAACGCTTTTAAAATGGGTTCTATAGGATCTGACTGATTTAGAAAATATTTAAGTTTTTGGCTTTTACCTTATTTCTTCGTATTCGAAATGAAAAGTAGAGAGTTTAACTCGGGGAAAGCCACCCATTTCAGCCTCGAACTATTGGTGCTCTCACTTCGACCGAGCGCCAAAATGTCTCGTCAGGAATGGGTGGCTTTCAACCCTCGGTTAACAATCTACTATTGGCATGGACGCGTAAGTAGGTACGGTACGCGTTCCCGCCCGGGCGTGTTTTAGCGTATCAAGTATTTAGAAGTACGGTGACGTGATGACGTCGACGACTCACAACTCTAACGTTCAACTGTTCTGCGCTACTCCTACTCGTATTCGGATTTTTTCGGAAGATTTATACCTAAACAGAAATCAATTTATCTATATACCAATTTTTAGACCACACTTTGCAACAGTCGCTAGTCGCTAACATCAAATCAAATGTTAACGTCGTACGTTCGTACGACGTTAACATTACTCGATACTCTTAAAACTAGTAGGGTCGTTCCGCGTAACTCGGACATGACAACGAAAAAATTAACTATGAATTTAGAATGTGTTTGAATGTAGAATATCACTAGAATAAACAATGAGTGTAGCAGAACAAATTTTATAACCTTAAGTCAATAATAAGTCAACGGTTGTCATAATTCCCGACATTGTAAGTGCTGCTTGCGGAATCAACTACGAACGTAAAATGAGTGATTATAAATATTACGACTTTAATTGATTTTACACAAATATCTCAAGCATTCGACAAAGGTGTAAAAGAAAAACCAGGTTATTGTCCCCAAATTATACATGACACCGAAATGGAAAAAGAAGATGACATAAACCCACTAGCTGAATAAAAAAATATAATTTATATCCTTTATACAATTTATTATATGTAATTCTAATAATAATAAGTAAAAAATATGCTATTTGTTAGCTAGAAATGATAAAAAAATATCAAAATATTCTAGGTAGTCGCAAGTAACGTGACTCACGAAATCGCCGTAACGTAACGTGAGTTCGTATGGTTTTATATTTAATTTAATTAAGTGTGTATATTTGATTTCATTTGGTTAACTATTAAAGAAGCTTGATTATTTATGTAATTTTATTGTTATTTTGTTAAAACGAATTCATTCAATAATCAAAGGGAAATCAATAAACGCAAAAGGCGTAAAACTCCGTGTCCATTTCTTGTAACGTGAGTCACGGAGTTATTTTCGACTTTTCTCCAATTTTTATAATTTGTTGGAGAAAAAGTACTTCGATAAATGATTCGCAGTAATGTACTCTGTAATATTATTATCAAGTTTTCGATGTAGAAAGCACTAGATCTCAAATATACGACAAGATTGTTAGGAATAGTGACTGCAAAGTAACGCGAGTCACCGTGGATTTACCCAGTATAGGTACCTACTCCCAAAACGCGCCACGCGCATTTACGGGAATCGCCGTACTCGTAAATACTCGTGGACCTAGTCTTTGGATCTCTTTAGTGTTTTTGTGGACGCGTACTTGCAAGACTCAGTACGCGTTTTGCCTAGTACGTCTCCCCTCTTACTTACTTAGACCTTAATCCATCTTTCCTGAACATTGTCGATCTTACCTCAGCTAGTCCATATATGAAGTAAACGGCAACCGAGCCAACTTGATTAGACATTTCCTATGTACGCTCGATCACTGTTATTTGGGAGCCACGGAGTAATTACTTAATTCTGAATGGCTTTCGCTGGCCTGTTATTACGTATTTAATAATCATGCACTTAGGCAGTCAGTGTTGCATGTTTATCTGGGCTGTTATTCATAAGGTTTTCGTGTCAATGAGACCAGTTTAAGTCTGAGCTCTGATTACACATAGCTGATACGAATCTCGGGTTTTAACTAGTTTTAAGTTATTTTAGAAACGCCCTCAAAGTACAGATATACTGTTTTGTGAATATGTATAAGCTGAACTCGGCCCGCCCAGGTCACCAACCATGCCAACACAATATTGATAAGTCCTAATTGCGACTAGCGTACACGCTCTTTTAAACAGTATTCCTTTATGAATACGGTGCTCTTTGGCATAAGCAGCTGCCGCGTATAAGCCTTGTTTTGTAAATTGCTACGAATTATGTATGCTGTGAAATGCAAATAAAGTAGCCTCTATCATGAAGACGTAAAGGTCATATTTGATTAGAGGCGATCGGTACGACACTAGGTAAGTACAATTAGAGATCCGCAGGATATGTCTTGAGTTAACCCGTTAAAGAGTGGGCGAGAAATATACACCAGGCATGTACATGTATAGTTTGTTTTAGTTAAAATGGCGAAAATGCACTTAACGTGGGACTTTAGTACCTCCACTCCGATGCCTCTCAGATCACCATCGCATTAGCCAATTTTGTACTCATGGAACTAATCTAAGTACCCCTATTTTAACAACAATGCGCGACTTTGGTAGATCGAACAGTAAAAGGACGACCACGCATCTTCTCCTGTAATGGCCGGTTCCAATAATCAATCCACCGATAGTTTTCCTTACCAACAGTTTTACATTTTGACACATTTTCTACGGGTAATCTGTCATAATGTAGGTAACTGCCGGTGGAAAACTATCGGTGGATTGATTATTGGAACCGGCCAAAAGTCAATTATAGATGATTAATGTGCTTCCTATTTTTTTTAAGTCATTATGTCACTGGTCTATAATTATATGCTGTAGGTAACTACCGTTTACATATTCATTAATTTTGTCTCTTCTATTAAATTGTAATTGTTAAGTAATTCATAATGCGGTTTCACCTTCGAGCTCGATGATTTATGTGCATGTGTCACACACTATGAGTTATTGTGAGAAAAAGAAACATAAGTTCCGATCACCCAGGTAGGTACTTAAAATGCAGGAGCGCTATTCAATATGATACATTTACGGTAAAAGAATAACGAGTACATCAATAAATCAAACTTACTTCTGTACTAGGCCACCATTGCAAGGATTTGCTGATGTGCCTCTACTCTAGTTGACAAGTAGTAAAGTCATATGGCAGTTATTCCTTCCCATAAATGTGATCTTACTAATATTAATAACTACAACGTAGAAAAGTTGAAAAACCTCCGACATTTTCATTTCAAAGTCCAATAACTCAAAAACGGCTGAACAGATTTTCATGAAACACGGCTAAGAACACTTTGGATAAAATTATCTATGGCACAAAAAAAACCGCATTCAAATCGGTCCATCCGTTTGGGAACTACGATACCACAGACAGACACGTTAAACTTATAACACCCCTCTTTGCGTAAGTTTGTATGTTTTGGATAATTACCGGAACGGCTTATCCGATTTCATAAATTATTTCACCTGCGTGTAGAATGGACTTTCTGGATGGTTACAGGCTATATTAGTGGCACTCCACATCAAAAGGGACATTATAGCGGAAGGCGCTTCCAACGCACATATTCGCGTTTGTATTAAAGCAACGTCAATAATGGCGTAAGTGCCTACCGCCATAAGGTCCCTTTTGATGTGGACTGCCACATTTTACCCCGCGGTTACTTATGCCTGCGTTATTTGCAATACGCCGCCTGATAAAACCTGACTACCGTATCTTCCTCTCACGGATTTTACAAAACGCATTATTGCGCGCCTACGCTGTTCAAGAGGCGCACTATTCAAGGGGCCCATTCTGCCCCCCTATTCTGTAACTTGTTTTAAGCTCACCTCAACGCTCACCCACAAATATATCTTGACACCGCGATGCGTAGTAACAAAGCGTAGTAGTGGTCTAGTTTCGTGACGGGTGACCGGCGGGGTGACCCGCATTAGAGCGTAGCGAATAACAGCCCTGGAAACCATTATTGACGTAATTGATACTAACAGTAAATGTTTACTAAGCGGAAACGTCCGCTAACAAAAATCCAAATTTCGATCAAAGTGGAAAATTTAAAAATTATCTGCAGAGCGGGATTTCAATTCGACCTCTGGAATCCGACTGACCAAAATTTGAAATTATTATATATGTATATTTATTCAATAAACAGAGTATATAAACTTGAAAATTAACTGGGCCCACAATTTATATTATACGTACGGACTTTAGCGTAAACTCATAGCCTGACCACACGGACAAGCCGCATCTTAATTTAATTGCTGATTGACAATTCTGGCAATTCTTAAGTTCAGCCACAGAACCCTAATTGCCGAGGCCCAATTCACCTTTCACCATTTTTTAATAGTCTACGCCCACACATCAACATGTGGACTCAGATCCAGAAGTCATAACGCGTATAATTCAATTTTATTATCCCCGTTTTGTATCACTCAGCAAACCATGATTTATTGATGTCGTTTGAAAAGTATAGTGAATATAATGATAGTGTTTGGTACACGCTTGCAGGAATGCTGTCCATACTCGTTTGTATTTTTTTGCTACAAGTCGTGACAGATATGCTTATCTAGTAACTTAATAGTACAATATAGTCGCATTGTTATTAAAATTAATGAAGAAACCTGATTGTCTTATATTATAACACCGGGCCCGTGTCCGGTAGTAATGCTATTCGGTAGTGGAAAATACCTCTATCGCCCTCATAGTGCCGTTACATTACATTGACTGACTACTGCTGAGCTGATTGGTAACGAGAACTGAATACTGACTATACGTACCTGCAATATATTTGCACACGTATTTGTATACTGACTATACGTACCTGCAATATATTTGCACACGTATTTCTTTGACTGATTATTTCTGAATGTGGATGAAACATCCATTAGTGACCTCCATCTACCCCTTATAGTCACCCCTTTCCTCACCCTTACCGCACTGTATAACATGTGCAACTGAATTATTCTGAATATTCTGAATGTCGTCTTGTTAATGTATTGTATACTAATTGTATACCCTGAATCGCTGATCTCTGATATTGCTTCAACGCATCATTTGCCATAGCTAAAAGCACGGCGCGAAATACATAACACACAACTATTGAATCATATTAAAAACTCACCAGGAATCACAGAAACAAACACTAAACCATAATATAGCTGTTCGTAAGCTTACCGTCAGATAATAAAATTGACACGCCTATATTGACATTTGGCAGTTCTGATTTTAAATTCACCGCTCACCAAAGAGTACGGATAAAAACCGAATATTACCTATCGTTTGACCAGTCGATTCTTGGTCTCATGTTTTCTTATACACAAGCTTATATGTATACATACTGATTTGATACTTAAATCGCGGATCTTCGCGACACATAGCACCATTTTTCTACCTTTTAGTGGACAATTGGACAACCTAGATAGATAAATATAGGAGTGTAAATACACAATTCGTGATAAAAAAACCATGTCAACCCATTTTTGCAGTTATCATATATCTTTCTGATATTAGATTTAGGTATCTACTATCTTCTTATTTCGTGATGCAAATTTGATTTGGAATGATTAGAATTTCCACTGAAATCGTCAGAAACGAAAAATATCCTATTAGAATAATAAAACATTAAGGTGGATAATTGGCCACCTCATTACAACTCAGCCGATGTAACCAAAGGATTGTTACAGGGATATTTTATGTGTCTATGAAGTTATCAGCACCCTACGACGTTTTACACAACTCTGCCATTTTTATCACCGTTGGGACAACTCGGCATAGGCAAATCGCCCGCGGCGGAACATTCGTAGCAATAAATCGTTTCTGTATCAATTCAAACATTGGTAATTACAGTGTAACATACAAGCCAATTAAAAATAAGACATAATGTAGCACGGAAGATATATGGCTTCTCAATAAATAAGTGGGTACAGATAAATAATTGCGGTTAGTAGCGTTAGTTGGGCGAGGTCGCGTATTGTACACTCAATTGAAATTGGTTTAGTGTTCTAGGCAATTGTTATGGTTATTATACACACACATTCATAATAAAAAAAGCTAAGTAGCTCTCTACATTTTCATATTAATTACAGCTGTTGCGCTTAGTTTAAAAAATAAAAAATAATAAATTTAGGTATTTACTATTGGTTTGTATTAAATTTCGTAAGATTTAGAGGGATTGGATGGGGCTGGGAATCTTGTTCATAGACGCGGACTTTGGCATTCAGAATTCCACTTCAGGAATTGATGTCGATATTTCAGAGTAAAACTGGGAGAAAAGGAACGTAATGTGTCTACGACTAAAGATCTCTTTGTTAAGGGGATGCCTTGATTTGAGTCGTACACGCCCCCTAGACAGACTGGACTTCGTAATTCTTCGAGGGGCAAATAATAGGAGCAATCTGTCAATTCGTTGTGTAACCTTAACAATTGTTAAACAATAGGTTAATTGTGATGCGCAAGCTTTTTTGAGAGAAAGAGCTTTATTTATTTGATGTATGACGTCAGAAGTCAGTGAAAAGAAAAAATGAATAATGAATCACATACCTGAAAATACACTTAGAAGTTTATTTTATATCTACATAATTTGATCAACGATTACGTTTTGTCGAGAAGTCAAACTTGATATTCAAATACGTACTTACTACTTAAAGGAAAGGTCTGCTCGCTCTAACTTCTGTAGAGAGATTTGTTTAAGCAAATTGATAATTAATTACTGGTTTCATTATATGTTGGAGAACATGAAAAAAAAGACCGGGTTGCACTCCGGGAGTGCCGGCAGAAGTGAAAACTCAATAACATTGTAACAGTTTTTCGATCAGGCCACGTGACATCTTACGGTGTCACCCTAAAAATGAATTTTGAATGAATGTTCGGCGCCAAGAACAGCGGTCGGCGGCGGCGAACAAAATACCAATTTGTTTTTGCCATTTCCAAATATTTTCCAAAACTTTATCTCTTTAGGAATAACGTCCAAAATCGAACTATTCGAATTTGCAAGAACAGCGGACGGCGGCGGCGAACAAAATACCAACTTGTTTTTGCCGTTGCCAAATATTTTTCAAAGCTTTATCTCTTCAGGAATAACGTCCAAATTCGAACTATTCGAATTTTCTCAATAGCAAAACGGTGAAGGATGCGTTGGTATTATTACTAATTTATTTGCAGAATATGCTATTGCATAAAGTGTTTAACGGCTTTATACCCTTTCGAATAGCGTTCAGTTTTGAATGAAGTCGAATCGGCTAGCAGCAAAAAGTGACCTCCTTCACATCTGACGTCACAAAACTCTGTCGCGTATTTAAAAAAAAATCCCCATCCCAAAAAGTGCTCAGCGCCGCTAAAGAAGTTTTCACATCATAAAATGAGTTTTATTTTATTTTATTTATTATTTTTTATTATTCGGAGAACCAACAGCTATTAATACAACATGGTTAACTTAATTAGGTTACAAAAAGCCAATTACAGGTTCCCACCAACAGTAACATACTAGGAATTATTAGGTGGTTCACGCTACCACACTGTATTTTATTTTAGACTACTCTACAACATATATAAAAATAAATCAAATCGGAGCGGGACAGTTGGGTACCTTTCCTTGTTAGACATATGATTATGCGCCTGTCTGGTATAATTAGCCTTCACTCTTTCACTCAGCCAATCAACATTTAAAGAAAGTTTTACGTTGCGGTATAAAAATATATGGAACTTTTTCTGCATGGTCTAATTTTTGTCATTGGTGAGATTATACCCTGGTAAGAATATTTATTTATTTATTTGGAGAACCAACAGCTACAGAAACACATTGATTATATAGATAAAATACAAAAAGCCAATTACAGGTTCCCACCGATAGCATCGCAGTAAACATTTGTGAGATCACTATTTTTACACTGAATTTGTGAGATTTCCTAACTAGGGGTTACAAAACGTGGAAACTTATGTATTCATTTAAGAGGCTCCCATACGCCAATGACCTTCGATCTGAATCCCTTAGTTTTCTAATGTTTTTTGTAGCTTATTATATTAACAACAACGGCTTTAAGCAATATAGTATCCCATATTTACTTCAAACTTCATTGTTTTCGAGATATTTGGCATCAAAGTTGAACAATTTTAGGCCATAAAACTGGTTTTCTGGCCATAACTTTTGTGTTAATTGGTTTAAAATTAAAACCCTCTGTCAGTTTTTAGAGACGTCATAGAAGAACCCAAATTTGTAGATTTCGTATTATGTTAGATCTTTCACGTCAATAGAGATGCGAAATAAGTGTTTTTTTAGACAATGTTTAAAAAAATCATACAAAATTAAGTATTAATTTGTGTCAAAATCCGGTCTGTCAAAATGGAGATAAAAGATTGAAGAACCGATAGCCGTTTGATTTATGATTCTATCTGTAGTGCAAAAGTAGTAGATACGATTCAAAACTTGTCAAAAATCGATGAAAACCTCGGGTAGCCCCTTAACTTAACTAAACAACAACATCATACGGATAGGAACACAGTATGATTAACTAAAAGTTTGAAGCTACGCTCATTCAAAGTAACTTCTCGTCAATTTACGCCTCACAGCAGGAATATTACTGTTGAATATGTCAATATCAAGGTCTTTTGTCAGCTTATTTTTTTTTTTTACAGTACTACATTTTTTTTATATAAGAGAGATGTTCCGAATCCACAAAAACCTATTAACTATGTATGAAGTAAGTTTCGCGAAACGCGAGGTCTATTTGTTTGCTCACACAAATTACCAGTAATTATTAATTGCCACTGTAGGTAATTAGCACAGTCTAATTATTACATTATTGAGCAATATTGTAATACTTAGAAATGTCACCTATTAAAAATGCCAAGGTGTTCCATATTGTCTAATGTGGACATTAGATTAGACTAGTTTTTTCTGCATCTTACCTGTCCAGTCTTTGCTATGTTACTAAACACGTTTTGCTGTTTAATACTTATAAATTTAACATATCCTTATGTATGTATTGCAATTTGATTAAGGCGCCGTAGGTTCAGCAATCTTGTAGTCCAGGCAATGAACTGACAACTTGTATGGAAAAAATTACAATTTTGTAAATAATTTATAATAGCTTATTTTTTATGTATAACGGATATATTATCAATTAAATAGTTACCCAGTGACAAAATCCGACAAAATTTCAAACATCGAAAAAATGATAAGTTAACTGGCTTCTAAAAAGTCAGTAAAAATATTAATAAATGTTTTTGTCTTTATTTTGGTTCATTTACATTTGCTCTACAATATTCAAGATAAATCGTACAAAAAAAGATAATGCATGCTTCATTTAAATCTACATAATTACTTCCGGGTGGAAAGTTTGTCGGATTCTTGACTAAATCATCTTAGAATAACATTTTCAAATGAAATCAACAAAAAAAACGCTATTATAAATTAATGTTTTTCAAAACCGTATTTTGCCTGGAGTATTGAGGCTTTTCTGCAGTGAGATCAGTGATTCGAAACATGATTAAGCAATTTTCGCTGGATAGAAAAAAATCACGAACGTAGGTCTAAAATACACTTAAAATGTTCATAACAAATTATGCACATAACCTAAATATATTAAAATCTTCTAAAGTTTCTAAAATCGGCAATATCATGTTTGAGTGAACTCAGTTTTTTATTTATTTAAACGGCCAATAAATTAAATTAATACATTTACAGTACATATGGTGCTACTTTCCCGCACTAGTGCGGAAAAGTGCGCTTTCCGTGCATATGTCGAAACTTTAGAGAGCCATATGTACAGTAAAACGTTGTACGATACACGTGCGAATAGGTAATTCGCAACTCCCTTCGGTCGTGTTTTAATTTATCACCACTCGTTGCGAATTTCCTATTTTCGGCACTTGTATCGTAAATAACTATTACATGATATCCGCGCTTCCGAGCCCGCACTTCCATCTCGCTCACGCTTATGCTCAGTGAGAGGGAGAGAAGACCATGAACCTACGGGGCCTTAAGGTACTTAGACAATATTTACCGATACATCGACTAGAACATTTAGGAATTTTCTAACAAGAATGTGCCAAATACTTTGCTTACAAGTGTACATAACTACTATAAATATCCATAGGGTCCTTATGTAAAATCAAATTACGTATTTGAGATAAATATCTTCTAGCAATCTGTGGTTACAAAATAGATATTGTAAATAACGAGGTACCTTGTCCGTTACGTGGTTCCAATTAAAAGAAAGGACGCAGTGTATCAAACGCCAATCAATGACCGTGGTCCATAATTAATGTCCATAGGGATTGATTCAATTAATTTGTTTACTAACATTTCATGTTTTATCGCTTGTCTAGTCGATCAACACTAAATTAAAAGTCGTCTCACAAAAACAATGAGGAACAGTTGTCGGAAATATAACCGTCAACGGGAAACAGAGGCAAGTTGGTGCAATTGACTCAGTTTTAGAGTGCTAATAACCTGTCTAATCTACCTCTTTTTTATATTACATCATTGTTAATGTCATTATAATATGTCATCGCGTCGTCAATGGAAACGTATAAACGTGTCTCAGATTTGGTGGCCATTTTTAAACACGGAATTTCGAATAGACAACTCCTATAGACCTCTTTTTTATATTACATATTGGACATTGAACAGTCAGTCGCATTACATTTTTAGAAACGTGGAATTCTTCTAGGTACTTACTTCCCTAAATTCTTTGTGGTTACTCACTGGCGCTTTCCCTTGCATAATTAATTCATTGGATAAATTCATATAATTATATGTAATTTAGTTAAATTACTTGCGGCGTTATAGGTGCGTCTTATTTTTGCATAGTTTAATCAGAGCCAGAGCTAATTAAATTGTGAATATTTTGGGTTTATTGCCCTAGTCTGAGTGAACTGCCTTTTGAAAGAGTTATTATCAAGGTGATCGTTGATATTTTTATGGCCTACATCCTATTATGGTCTAACTGTAGTGAATATAGGTGTAATAAATGAGAATGAATATGTCCCCTCGATGACGGTAGGTCGATTTATCGTGTTGCAGTTGTAAATTTTGACATTGATGCCTTAATAATTGCATAAATAATTAAAATAACAGGCCAAGTGCGAATCGGACTCGCGCACGAGGGTTCCATATCGTACCTACTCGCATAGTGTAACGAGAGCTCCGCAAGGAAGTGTTTACGCGTCTGGGTAGGTACATACATTCCTACAGTATTTTTTATGCGATACAAATTCACAATTTTCGGAATTATTCCTTAGCTTGCTTCTTGCCAGATAGTATGATTCTAAGTCAACGGGAGCTTCTCGGTTTATTTATTTAATCTTTATTGCACAAAAGAACAACTTAACGTACAATAGGCGGACTTAATGCCATAAGCATTCTCCCTTTGGGCAAAGCAGACCAATTAGGCTCTAGGTGTATATATGTAGCTGTATCTTATATCATGAGTAAGTGCCTCAAAGAATAATTCCGGAAACTGTGTATCAAACTATTATTTTTTGATGTCAATCGAATTCCGGCCGTTTATGCCGAAAAAATATTTTCGCCATAAACGGCGGATGGTATACCTAAGTGTGATTTTCTCACAGCTTGTGTAAGTATTTGATAATAATTTCAACTTCATACACCACGCGTTTTCGATACGACAGTTCGTTATGTTGACAGCTAGAAAAAATTGCGGATCCCTCACTTTCATCACGGCGCATCCCCGGGGGCTCCAGCGATCTTAACTCACCACAGGAATATACAAGAACCACATAAGATATGGTGGCAATACTGGCAATTAGTTATTAAATATATGGTTCTGTAAGATGGAGATACTTCCCCAGTTGGCTTCTCCAGAGTGTTTCCGGAACTCTCCTCGACGACCTCTGTAGCCTAGTTGGTAGTGACCCTGCCTACGAAGCCAGAGGTCCCGGATTCGAATCCCAGTAAGGGCATTTATTTGAGTGGTGAGCATGGATATTTGTTCCTGACTCCTGAGTCATGGATGTTTTCTATGTATTTAAGTATTTATTTATCTATATAAGTAAGTATGTATATCGTCGTCTAGTACCCATATTACAAGCTTTGTTTAGTTTGGGACTAGGTTGATTTGTGTAAGATTGTCCCCAAATATTTATTTTATTTTTAACTCATCAACTATATTGATTTGGTGACTGTTAACGAAATTATAAATTTATTATATTAAAGGCGTTGTAAGTAGCAACTGATTTAATGATTTAATAGCCGAGACAGATTGTTCCGATAGCTCAGTTGGTTAATAGCGACTGCTCGGCACATTATAAAAAAATGTATAAAAAAATGTACAGTTACTACCCATTTCTATACCCTACAAAATTTTTGCTGGGCGTTTTAGGTTTTAAATTCACTAGAGGTGAGGCGAAACTTCGGTCTTCTTTCCTTAGCTGGTAGAATTTTGCGTGGTGATTCAGACTGTCCCGAATTAGTAGCTCAGTTGGTGCGCCTGTATGTTCCCTGGCCCTCTAGATATAATTTTCGTCCTCGTTGTCAACATTTACTGGCGGCGCCGACAGCGCGAACGTTGTCTCGCAAAAAGTCCCCACTTATTCGAGCTTTGCACTTCATGAACTCGTTGCTTGAATCAGCACCAAACTGTGATATCTTTGCTAGCCGATGGATAGATGTGTGTGATGAATGTTTGACGTTCTGCGAGAAGATGGATGCACGACCGTCTTCTGTGTTTATTTTATTTATTTATTTATTGATACATGGAAAACCAACAGCGCAACATATTTATAGACAAAATAATAAAACCATATAGCCAATTACAGGTTCACACTTATAGAAATAAACTAACACAAATAAATCTATAGCCAAACTTAAACTTAGCGTACATTACGCACAGTAACCAATCGCGCACCAATAGCAAGCATGGCAATGGGAATAAACAAATACAAGGTAGTTAATAAATTGGAATGTATATAAACTCTAGTAACCCGAGCCTACACCTGAAGTATCACACATGAAGAATGTGTTATAATAATAATAATTTGTTTCTTTTGTGTAAATATGTATATTTCTTTTGTTACATTACACAGTGCTTTGGTGTTACTGTCATGCTGTAAAATGAATGGAAAAAAAAAAAAACATTTTTAAATTTTTCCTTTATTTTTTTATATTGATTTGGCTCTAAAACTATAATTATTTCCTTCTATATATTAAAATATGTACGACCTCATGCTGTTCATAATAATTACCTACTGGATGTTTGCACTCGTATGGTTTTGTCTTTATTCACTTTAACATTTCTGCTAATATTTATTTTTATGACGTAGGTACCTATTATTTAATGATTTTAGATTCCAATTTTCTTATTGAGCTTCATTCTGGTTAACATTGAATTAGGTATCATGTTATACACGACATATATACGAGAACATACAACAAAAACTGTTATAAATAAGTATGCCATAATTTACCGGTACTAAAGTTTTATTTGCTTTTGCATATTTGGTAATTAAATTACATGGATGCCTTATAAGTCGAATGCAATGTGTTGATTGAATTATAACTTTTGCATGTTATGTTGGTTGTATCAACTTTAAATATAAGTATCTGTAATTTGCATTATCAATCCGAAGCACAATTACGTCCGAAATTACCTACATGATTTCAGCCACAGGTATGAAAAGTAAAATCACCGTAGTACGCACAGATAATATTAAATTTTGAAAAGAATATAGTCTACATATAAGTTGCAAGGATTTGTGATTGAATGTAGTGGAAAACTGGACATTAGTTATTTCTGTTACTAAGACGATTAAGTTGGAAAGCATTTGTTATAAAAGTAGTTCAAGTACTTTTGTTCAAATCTTACGATTTATAGTCCTGAAAATGCAGCATGTTAATAAGGTAAGTGTTTCTAGAACAGGAATTCTGTTATCGTATCACTAAAATCGAATTGAAATGAACTGATAACGCCACTCTCGCTTTCAATCCCTTTTTCTCTCTCTGCTCATTTTGTAACTAAAGTGAAATTACGAGATCCAGATATAAACCGATTAAAATCTGAATGTGACAATGGCGGTACTAGGATTGATTTATTTAATCGTATGGCATATATTATTTTGGCCTCTAAAGTTTGTCACTCTTTAGTACCACCCAGGGGACACGTGCAGGGTTGTGGTAGGTAGCTCCTGCGGACGCGAGTAACAGTTGTCCCCCCTTTGTCAAGTGAGTGGGCAACTCGACTGTTAGAAATTCTTAAGCCGCCCGAAGGCCTCTAACGCGGCTTAACGACTACTGTCATAGACAGCAGCCGGGATCAACAGCTTAGCGTGCCTTCCTACGCACGGAAGGGTAATAGGATTAAAACCCGATGACGTCATCAACGAAGCAAGATCGGGGCATATTTTAAATTGCTGTTAAGTACCTAATAAGGCCATAATCAAGAGACTTCTCAAACACCACTCTTAGGTATGTGTAAATTCAATATATCACTTCTCATTTGGAATGAGATACGATTTATTAATGAAGTAGGTAGGTGTATTTTGTACATTAAAGTAAGTATTTTGTTCTCCGATAAATGATCAATTTATGTATGTACCTACCTCAGCGAGATTCATTAGGCTATAAATTTAAATATTTTCCCAAAAAGGAGCTGGTCAGATTACTCGCTCATGGACGCGCAGGTAGTTACTGCAACGAATTAAATTCGTTTTTAGGGTTCCGTAGTCAACAAGGAACCCTTATAGTATCGCCATGTCCGTCTGTCTGTCCGTCTTCGGCTTAGCTCAGTAACCAGTACTACTAGAAAACTGTGATTCGGCATGGGTATATAAATCAATCACGCCGACAAAACAGTACCTACAATTATTCGATCATGTGCCCCCCCCCCCCCCTGCCGGCTAAATGGCTACTACTGGAAATATAAATAAAAATTGTGATAGTAGTACATATAATGAATTTAAAAGGAAAACTAACACGGACAAGTAAGGCATAAGTAGTTACCGAGTAATAGTCGACCAACTTAATGTGTACTTGGAAAGGCCAATTTTCGTACAAATTAGGCCGACGCAACCGCACCGCACGTCGATGTAACTAAGACAGACAGGCAACTACGGAACCCTACACTGCGCGTGGCCCGACACGCACTTGCCCGGTTTTTTAATGTTAAGGCCCTATTTGACCAAATTGGAATAAGGGCACCGAGCTAATACGCCAAAATTTAACGGGATACACATACATACATTACATACATACATTCACGCCATTATTCCCAAAAGGGGTAGGCAGAGCACATGAAACTTATGTTCCAGCGCCACTTTTAGCATAAATGTGGGTATAAAAGATCGACAAAATGTGATATTGCAGTGATAGGTTGCTAGCCCATCGCCCACAACACACTTCAAGCCTGCTCCCTTAGTCGACTTAACGGGACTGACGGGCTGTTTAACGGGATAATCTTAGAATAAACTATTCTTAGTTGGTAAGACAGCTGCTACCACGATGCTCGTTCTTGTAGGTACAGTCAGCGTCATATAGTTAGTAGCAGTCAAGGTAGCCAAATATTTCGGTACACGTCTTTATTACTGCAGGAATAAGTAACCTAACCTATACCTCTATCTCTGATGACGGAATGGAAAAGAGTGCTTGGGATGAAATAAGAGAGGTCTTAAGTTTTTTTAGATCGTAAGTAATTCGTAGCTCAATTTGTTTCTGGAAACATTGTTGAGAAGCTAAGGTAGCCTAGCTCTAGTGGTTCAGGCATGCGGCTGTCAAGTGGGGATCGTGGATTCGAATCCCGGCTCGTACCAATAAGTATTTCGGAACTTAGCTACGAAATATTTACCGTTAGCTTTTCGGTGAAGGAAAACATCTTGAGGAAACCGGTCTAATCCCAATAAGGTCTAGTTTTCCCTCTGGGGTGGAAGGTCAGATGGCAGTCGCTTTCGTAAAGCTAGTGCCTATGCCAAATCTTGGCATTAGGTGTCAAAGCGGACTCCGGGCTCCTTTAGGACACAACCGGGAATAACGCTAGGAGGGTGAAGAGTGGAATCATTGTAATGTTTTAATATTTACTGTAATGTTACATTTCTTACGATTCAATAAATAAACAAAATCTCTACCGCACTAACAAAATTGAACGACAGAGTGTGTTGATACGAATTACGAAGTGGTAAGTAAGTAGCCGTTATCTGTTAGTAAAGCATTACTACGCTTAGGCGGGAACGGACCATATAAGCAGAGCCCGGATTTTTCACGGCAAAACAAAACACTATCGTAATCTAGCCAGTGGTAGAAACATTATTTTATCGATATCGATAATTGTGTAGTAGAAGAAAAACCCTTACCAAATAAAATAAATCTTTAATAAAAAAATTACATGATGTTTGTATGAAATCTTGCACATTACTCTTTTTTATTTTATTAATAACTGTAATAATAAGGTATTATACGTATATCAAACACGTCGGTTTCAAAGCGTTATAAGAATTAAATAATATCTAGACGCAATTTATGTTTTATACGTAATGAAATGACATTTAAAGTCTTATGGAGTAATAAGTGTCTATTATTGACTTTATTGTCTATTATTTTAAATGAGGTGTGAGTCATTATCGTTACTTTTTAGTTGGCTCAAATACCTTATGGCGTTTTCGGAAGAAAAATACAGTTCTAGTTATTTATAAAAAAATAGAAAAAGGTTGTTTTGCACACCGTAAATTGTCAATAATGCAAAAATATATCGGCATGTTATTTTTATACCTATATACCTAATAATACTCGATATCGACAAAATAATGTTTCTACCACTGGCTAGATTACGATAGTGATTTGTTTTGCCGTGAAAAATCCGGGCTCTGCTTATAAGAATAAGGACCTATTTTTAAATAATTTTGATGTTACATCTCAGATCAGAGAGCAAGTAGTCCAGTTTACTCAAATCAGGTCTTATCTTTAATTAGATGCTTAATGATGCAGTAGCTTAGGATCTAATTCATTATGCAATGTTATTTGATCCAAATGGGTATAATTAACAACATTGTAAACTCGTATCGTCGACCTCATTGACTCATTAGGATCGTTGCTTCACGGGAAATCCTTACAGCTACTGGTTTTTCATAATTAACCAAGCACCGAAGTATTAGTATAGTCATTACTACTAAAAATCATACTATTAACGAATTTTAGCATTATGTTAATTTCAATTTGTTACTTTTAAGGCGCCGTAGGTTCATGGTCTTCTCTCCCTCTCACTGAGCATAAGCGTGAGCGAGATGGAAGTGCGTGCTCGGAAGCGCGGATATCATGTTTTTTCATTTTTATTTTTTGGCCGTTTAAATAAATAAAAATGTAATCACTGATTTCTCTCGAACATGATATTGCCGATTTTTAGAAACAATTTTAATATTTATAGCTTTTGTGCATAATTTGTTACGAATATTTGAAGTGTATTTTTGTTTATTTTAGACCTATGTTCGTGATTTTTTTCTATCGATCGTAATTTGCTAAATCATGTTTCGAATCACTGATCTCGCTGCAGAAAGGCCTCAAGATTACTATTCGTAGTTTTTTGAAGCCATCTTATTATAAACAGACGCATTATATTGTTTCAAAAACTCTGTTCGCTTAACTTCGCTGAACCTACGGCGCCTTAAGTCATTCATAATCATCATCATCATGCTGAGCATAAGCCTCTCTTCGAGTACGCCAGTAATCCCGGTCCCGTGCTAGTCTCATTCAGAAATCAGAAATTTTATTCGTTTAAACAAGAGTACAGTCACCATCAGATATATCGGTGCGGCCAAAGTGCTCACAAATATCTGAACACGTCTCTATTGTCGAGGCATTAGAGACGTGTTCAGATATTTGTGAGCACCTTGGCCGCTCCGATATATCTGATGGCGACTGTACCTACAAAGAGATGTTACATAAATTATATAGCCAATCTTGTTTTACGATGACACGGTGCGGTGTACAAATATTCGAATGCAGTGTCATGTACATGCAGTTTTTAAACAAAAAATGAACAAAACAGGTGCTTGCAAGACTTAGCTTAAGAACTTTTAACTTCAATCACTACGTAATCAACTAAATTATTAAAAATAATGAAAAACAATTAGGATCTGGGTGGTAATGGTCTTTTTTACGTCGTCAACCCATCGTGCTGGCAATACTTACTTAACTATTATTTACGTTTAACTTATTGTAATGACCGAGTTAATAAAATTTTTCGTCAATACAATTTAATTAGTTCGTTCTACTCGTACGTATATACTACATAATTTTCAATAAACAGAAATAGTTTTCAAAAAGGTAAACGTTTCAATGTAAATTACAGTTTAATTTCAATCTTTGAAATTCTGCTTTCTCATTTATGGCTAAGAATTAAACTTGAAGGTTTGTTTTTCTTTCTTTTCTTTGAACTGTTGGGGCAGCGTCGAACAGTGGGACTATTTCCTAATTGGCGAGGTTTGAGGCATCTGTCTCGTGTAATTAGCTCTATTACTGAATATAGAATAACAGATATAAATTAATGCTGAGTGACAAATATAATCTATGTGGACGCTTTATTGCGATTTAGGTTCTTAGTCTTCTTGATCGTGTCGATGGTAAACATATCTACAGTCAAGTGCAAAAAACTGTATCGATTTAATCCTCTCATAAATATGTACCGAAACCTTAACTCGCTGACATTTTAAGAGCGATGGGACACATTTATGAGTAAGTCGTACGCACCGATATTTTTACACTTGACTGTGCTTTATTTATGTGTGTTATTTTTTTCGTATTGTTGGTGAAATCTTTACTGATTTCACGCGTGTTCTTAAATGGTATTTATTCCAACTGTTCGTCGTCACTCCTCGTCTTACACGTTCTGGCTTGCAGCACGCAATGTTAAGGGTCAAGCCATTTATCAGATCCCAGATAAAATCTCGCGGAGGCGTGAGTCTGTTTTATTACTGTACAGTTCCTGATGAAGCTGTTACTCGTTTAGGTATGTAAACGGCCACTTAAACAGAACATGTATGCACATTGAACGTGAGTTGTGGGTAATGAAGTGTCATATGAGTAGTAAATATGGAAAACGTAAATAAGTTAATTACATGCAAAATATTCATGTTAAGTTAAGTATACACTTAATATTCTTTATGATTGTGCCAAAAAACACCGTTCCTCTACTTAAAGGTTACCTATCTGAAAGATATTACTTTTTAGAGTCGATGCAAGAAACCGCCTGTAATTGTAATGTATGGAAAGTTTGACAAGTTTCTATTAGTTAGATATAAAGTCGCATTTATACTAGGTATTTATGACGACCGGTTAGTGGGTAGTGACTCTGCCTACGAAGCTGAAGGTTCTGGGTTCTAATCCCGGTAAGGGCAAATATTTGTGTGATGAGCATGAATAATTGTTTCTGAGTCATGGATGTTTTCTATGTATTTAAGTATTTATATCTATTATATATATCGTCGTCTAGTACCCATAACACAAGCCTTACTGAGCTTACTATGGGACTAAGTCGATTTTTGTAAGATTGTGTCCCCTTATATTTATTTACTTATTTATTTAGGTAAACGTCCCAATGATTAACACCTTTATTTTAATAATATCTTCACCTTTATGGCTATATCAGCCCCGCTATTCTGTAAATTGTTTTAACCTCCTACCCTACCTACAAATATATCTTAACGCCGCGATTCCTAGTAGGTAGCTAAGCTTAATCAGAGGTCTAGTTTCGTTAGGCGTGACGGTGAGGGGAGGCGCATGAGCGCGTACAGAATAACAGTTCAGGGCTTCAGCAGCAGGCAGGGCAGGGGTTCAGCGGGGGGGTTCGCTACGCGCTACTGCGGCTCACCCCGCCGGTCACCCGTCACGTAACTAGACCTCTACCTACGCTTAGTTACTACGCATCGCGGTGTCAAGATATATTTGTGGGTGAGCGTTGAGGTGAGCTTAAAACAAGTTACAGAATAGGGGGGCTGGTGTCACGTATTGGACCAGTGTCGAGCACTGGGACGCTTACATTAGCATAGACTTGATGATCATTATGCAATGAATCATCACTACATAGTATAAAACAAAGTCGCTTCCTGCTGTCTGTCCCTATGTATGCTTAGATCTTTAAAACTACGCAACGGATTTTGATGCGGTTTTTTTAATAGACAGAGTGATTCAAGAGGAAGGTACCCGTGTGAAGCCGGGGCGGGTCGCTAGTTTAATATAAAAAATGTCAAGACTTCCGGAAACGACCCGGACGATATTCACATTATTATTTTATTGATCCATTTCCCATTGAGGACATCCGTAATTCTGTGCAATTGCTGCAGTTATATCTTATATCCGATGTTTAATATATATTGTCGTAATCATTACAGAATTGTGATAATGTCAGGGCTTCGTCGGCTTGCTAATTACAAATAACCGTGGCATTTTTTCTCAATGCGTAATATCCAGATTGTTAGCGTATTTTTCGACTATTCCGACTTTATTACTCTTTTATGTACCTACATCTATGTTTATAATCGTGTTAGGTACAGTTAGTCAAAAATGTAGGTATGTGTACTAATACATAATCTATGTATACTAAATATCACAAAGAGGAGCGACTGTGAGATTATAGTTTTGTATGTTTGTGTGTAAAAGTCCCCCCAATTCGAGCTTTGCATTATATCAGCACTAAACTGTGATGTATTTATTCGCTAGCAGATGGATAGGAAGGCGCGGCGTGGGTAGGCCCCCGACAAGGTGGACTGATGACCTGGTAAAGGTTGCGGGAGTCCGCTGGATGCGGGTGGCGCAGGACCGGTCACTTTGGCACTCTTTGGGGGAGGCCTATGTCCAGCAGTGGACGTCTCTCGGCTGATATGATGATGATGATGAATAGTATTACTACGGAGTATCTTTTGCGCCCTTGACATTAAACTAATGTTCGCATATGTTTCTCACTTCGTCCCTATAAATATTTTCGTAGACTGAACATAATATATGTAACACTTCTACCTGCTCAATCCGGCCTCGCAAACAATACATTAGCGCGATCGTGAGTAATCGTTATAAAATTTAATTTAAAGTTTTCGGCGTTAAGTCCAACCTCCAAGTGTCGTGCGGGCCACGCCCAACGAGTCCGTGACATGACATGGCCAGGTTGACGGTTCAGACATACCTTCATATGATAAGTACGTGGAACCTGCTGGGAGTGAGCTTAAACTTTTTAAAGGCCTCGTCACACTGGAAGCTGCGCGGTGCTGCGGTGGGCCCGCGTTAATCTGCCCGCCCTCGATGTGATAGATCTAGCTCATAACGTTCCGTGCATTCGGTTTTGTGCGGGCCCGCGCGCAGACTTTTTTTAGCTTAGCTTCCGCAGCCGATCTGACCGGGCCTAAATTAATGCGATCGACGGTTTTAGGGCCGCCACATATCTACAGGCTGTAGCAGCGCCAATGGAGCAGCTGCGGGCGGAATCAGCCAATTCAGCCTGTATACGATACGACTAAAGCGGGTACCGCGCGGGTCGCGCCGCGAGCGCCAAACGATCGTTTTATTTTTTTTACTTATTTCATTTATTTATGCATGTGGAGATTGGGTGTAGGCAGTAAATAAAATAATCAATAATAATGTATTTTATAGGAAAAGGATTTTGAATGTAGTCAAATAGAGAAAAAAGCAACGCAAGAGGTTAAATAATCACAAAGTTATAAGTATCCAAAGTCTTAAGGCGCCGTAGGTTCAGCGAAGTTAAGCGAACAGAGTTTTTGAAACAATATAATGCGTCTGTTTATAATAATATGGTTTCAAAAAAATACGAATAATAATCTTGAGGCTTTTCTGCAGGGAAATCAGTGCTTCGAAACATGATTAGGTAAGCAAATTTCGCTCGATAAAAAAAAATCACGAACATAGGTCTAAAACACAAAAATATCACTTAAAATATTCGTAACACATTATGCACAAAAGCTATAAATATTAAAATTGCTTTTAAAAATCGGCATCATCATGTTTGAGGGAAATCAGTGTTTACATTTTTATTTATTTAAACGGCCAAAAAAGTAAAATTAAAAAACATGATATCCGCGCTTCCGAGCACGCACTTCCATCTCGCTCACGCTTATGCTCAGTGAGAGGGAGAGAAGACCATGAACCTACGGCGCCTTAAGAGTGGGTATGTTCTGTCCCTTTTCGGCAAAACGCACCTTCATATGAAACTATTGTCATTTACTATGACGCTCGAGAATCGTGACATCACGATCTGCTAGCGTGTTCCTTGTTAGAGAGAGATCTCTAATCTGTCTAAATCTGTAACAAGAAACATTAAAGCGGTTAAAGCTTTTAGTAGTAAGTATTTTTTTGAAATATTTAAATGTGATTTTCGTCATAAAGCATATTTTTGCATTCTTTCTTTTGAAGTAATTTAAACGATTTTTTTCAAGTTGAATTTTGTTGAATTTCAAGCGTGATTCGAACCGGCGACCACAGGCAAACGCGGCCGGTCGCTAGTAACTAAAAAAAAGATTTAAAATTTAATTTATATCTAAGATGAAGTATTTTTGCCATCATTCTTCAAGCACCACACTTGTTGCTGTACTGTCACCAGCATCAATATCTGCTACAACAAAGCGCGCATAATTATCTGATACGACTATTTCTAGGGCCGTTTAGGACGTGTATTGGCAGGTATTAATGCCAGCGACTGTACCAAAGAATCCAAAACCATAACTGTTCGTCTTAAAAGATTTCTGAACAACGAAACACGATTTCGATTTTATTATTTTCGGTTTAAGCGAGAAAACCTGAACAATAATCAGAAACTGAGTGAACTAGTCGCGTCGCTCGAAGGCATATTTATAAAATTGAGTTGTACGCAATTTGGCATTCAAGACCACAAGCGTGTCTAGTTTAGATGAAATAGTCCGTAGATAGGCTAATTGAATGTTACAAGCCAGTTGCCTGAGGCCTAAAAATGGGAAGTCATACCTGTCATTCTGACAGGTACCTTCTTAGGTATTATAAGATAAAGAAGAACGAAACTCTTTTATTTTTTATATTTACTTAAGCCAAGTTTTATCCCGTAATCCCAAGAATTAGCGTAGCCACTAAATTTTGCGGAAACGACTGCGGCGTGGTCATAAAATTTGCCGGAAAAAACTTGGATTAAACTGTGTCAAATGACTGGGCAACTTGTCCAGAAGTTGTCAGACTGCCGGAAGTCCTTTGACTCGGCATAAAAACAACCCTGTCGTAGATAACCATAGTAGCGCTAAAAAACAAATGCAGTCACCGATTTACAAACTAATGAAGAGCATTCATCTTGGTGAGGTAGGGCACAGCGAAATGTCATCCCGCTCGTATGTGGAGCAGCCCAACTGGGGAAGTACCTCCGCCTTGCAGAAGACCACAGCCATAATAACACTACTACTTGCTCTGTAGTAGTGTTGTGTTCCTGGAGGTGAGCAAGGTCGCCACAGCTCCCGAGGATGCGTTGTGTTGAGAGCGAGGGAATTTGTTCCTTCAGCTGTCAACACGGCGAATCCTCAAACATATCAAGGGTCGGCAACGCCCATGTTACTCCTTTAGAGTTGCATGCGTCTATAGGCTGCAGTGTCCGCTTACCATCAGGCGGGCCGTACGCTTGATTGCCACCGTCGTATAAAAAACAAAAAAAAACATGTTTTTTCGTTTGCATGTGGCCGATACCTTTACCTCTACCTATACATCTCTCGGCAAAATGTGTGCCTAGATAATTTCTTTTCTCAAACATGCTCGGAAATGTACGCGTTAATATCACGAAATGAAGACGTGAAGTTTCTTGTTTATGGCTCCCTACATTACTTCTTGGCCTTAGGCCAAGAAGTAATGTATGAAAACCCTAAGTAAAACCATTATTGTCCGCTACTCTAACTTTTTAAATTTGCTTACTAATATTAAACTGACAAAGGAAAATTTACATACTGCCAACCACCACTAGACACTGTAAGCATACTTGCTTCATAAAAAAAATAAAAATAATCTATGGTACTATACTTTATGTGCGGTTAAACATGGTGCTCGAACGGCTTGTTCAAATGGCATGTTTAAAAAATAAAAAAGGCGCAAATGACCTATTATTTAATTGATTACCTAGTATTTATTTTAATTTTAATATTTCCTCACATCGTTTGAGAAAAGTACTATACAATCCTCGGCCGGAACAGGGATTGCTGGACTCGTTGTATTCGGCCTCGTCTACGACTCGGCCGTCTACCCCAATCTCGTCCAGCAATCCCTTACTTCACGGCCTCTGCAGTAATCTACTATTATTGTGACAATAGTATTATCATGTCACGTAATATGGTATTTGACAAAAGTCAAATCAGCTTCTTTTTATGAAACGTCAAAAACGCTCCGTTAGTATGGAATTTGTAGGGATTACTTGCTTGTGACGTCACAATCAAACAACGTCCCTATTGTTAGGTTTTAGGGTTCCGTAGTCAACAAAGAACCCTTATAGTTTCGCCATGTCCGTCCATCCGTCTTCGGCTTAGCTCAGTAACCCTTACTAGAAAACTGTAATTCGGCATGGGCATATAAATCAATCACGCCGACAACAGTAAACTAAAATCTTGAAAAAAATTACCACTTCACCTGTAGTGGGTAAATGGCTACTACTGGGGATGTATTATATTACTGGTTACCGAGTATATATATATGTCGACCAACTTAATGTGTGCTTGGAAAGGCCAACTTTCGTACAAATTCGACCGACACAACCGCACCATTTAGTTGGCGCGCGCGTGTCGATGTAACTAAGATAGACGGAACCCTAGACTGCGCGTGGCCCAACACGTACTTGGCCGATTTATATGAATTTTAAATTCTTAATATAGCATACATAAATGAAAGATTTTTATTTATCGTATGGCAAATACGTGTATTTAGAACCGTGAGATCTTCGAAAAGACAGTACGGTTGCCAGGTTGTTGCACTTTTAGCACCGCCCAGGGGTCACGTGTAGGGTAGCGGTGGGTAATTCCTACGGACGTGGTGCAACTTCGACCCCAGATTGATAAAATATGACATGAAAAATAGGGTACCTATTTGACAACAGTGAAAATAAATTGTTTTTTCATTAGGAACAGAGGAACCTTATGAAAATACTCAGTACCCAAGTATCAAAATTTGAGGTACCCTATTTTTCATGTCATGTTTTCTTTTTCAAGTACGGTGCAGTACAAATATTTAAATTACTTGTAATTCAGGTTTCCGCAAGACACATTCAACAGTAGGTCCGTCCGAAAACTTGTCTTCCTATAGCATGTAACCAACATAGTTTTGCATGGAGCAACATAAAAATCGTGGGTTGTTACAGCCGAACTAGGAAATACATGAGACAAATTGAATACAATAGTCGTAACAGTTTCGTGGCTGGCGCAGCACCGCGTTCACAAATGTGACGCATAATAATTAGGACTTTAACGTGACAGGTGGTTACGTCTAGTTAACATTAAAGTATATACCAGCCTTTGTTATTCACAAAAATCACAAACAGCAACATATGATAAATCATCGACTTCTGTTGTACCTAAACCTAGTGAATACTGACGGCCTGTCTGCAGACACCGTCGTCGCTTAATGCTCCGCATACGATTATTTTACAAGCTTTTATTTCGTTTCACCTGTCCCGTTGTCTGTCTCTGTCTGTCTGTCTGTCTGTAATCAAATCTTGCAAGTTAAATTTGACCCACTTCCCGGTGACTGATTGAGCTGAAATTTTGGGTATAGGTATAGTTTGGATGACAATTCAATATTATGGTACCATCGAGCTGATCTGATGATGGAGACAGATGGTGGCCATGGGAATTCAGAAGGTACTTAACCGACGTAACCCCGTTGAGTTTGGGCTCGTTAGAATCGTCTCAATGAGTAATTGATGATGGTATACAGAAAAGTACAGTCGGCAATAAAAGCTTGTACCAAAATATTTGACAGAAGCTGGTTTATTATTTTGAATAGCTTTTACGTTTGATTAGCCAGTGTCATGTCGATTTCGTACGAACAAAAAACGGTACGAAGCGCCATACGATTTCAGAAGGGTCGCAAGAGCGTTCCCGTACCTTCCGTTTATTCTTTTGAGGTTTCGTTGTGGTGACAGCTAAAGAGAATGCAGGTCACTAGTACACACCCACCACAGAGCAAGTAGTGATGATTTTATAGCTGCAGTCTTCTGTAAGGCGGATACTTCCCCACTTGGGCTGCTCCAAATAAGAGCGAGATGACATTCCGCTGTGCCCTCCTATCACTCCTGAACCAAACTCAAGTATATCTTGACCCCAAAATTCGTAATAACTACGCTTAAACACTGGTTTGCGTCCGCCTAGTCGGAAAGTCTATACCAGCTCAATACAAAACCATGTGACGTATGTGCCAATTGCCATTGCCTTTAGATCGCTATTGTAGTTAATTGTTACGTTTTGGCCAGATTATAGAGCCATTGCACACTGGTATATCCGCGAGTTTCTTAATTTAAAGTTATGTCTTAATTGGTTTAAGCATTGCAATCTGCGGAATTCATATTTGTGCATCGCGTGTGTGGTTGTCCGCGCACCTAAATGTCATGTCTTGTTAAGAAATTGATTTGTATTACCATCAATTTTAATAACGTTTCTAAAAACGTAATGTTTGACACGGCAACTCTTTGAATATATGATTTAAAAGACGTCCTAGCGATGAAAATGTGCTAACAGAGTACTTTATCCCACGAATAATTGAGTTTAATTAGCATCGCGTCATATGTCTCAGTGCTCGCGTAAGCTAAACGTTCCAATGTTATATAGTTGGCAGTGTTGGCACATCTATATTATTCATCACTGCTGTTAATTAATTCATATTAAAAGTGAGAGTAGTGAGAGTATTGGGTCAGTATCAAGCACTGTAACGTTTAGTTATTGAACTTCAAGTAATATGACTAGGTAGGTGCGCTAGCATTTCGTTATAAATATTTATTCGAATGGTAATAAATAACGAACCACGACGAACATACCTACCGTACCTCTTTACCTCTTTTTTGTCAAAACATAATTTTAAATACCGACCTCGATTTTATGTAGAAGGGACTCTTTATACATTTAATTATTTATTCTGCCCATCCGGTATTAAGTAGGTAAGTACCTTCGTATCTTTAAGTGCATTAAAAGCAGGCCCACTTGACCTCACGCACCCGCTCATTATGTACTTGGCGTGACATATAACTTGAAACAATCAAGATCGTAATGGGAGCTCAAGAAAATTTATTCAATTAATAACTGTAATTACTATCCATTCCTTTGGCTGTCATCTGTTTTTGCTGGCCAAGTACGGGAAGCAGGAGTGGTTATGGCACCCTCGATTGTTTTTAACGCCTTACTTGGGCGTGAAATTTGTTAATTATCAATCAAGTAAACATTGTAAATTCTGAATTTCCTATAATCATGGCTATAAAACAGGTAATAATCCTCCCAAGCGGATGATCAAGCAGTACGATTAACTTCAATAGTCGCTGATCGTTTTAGGACCTTGTCACTTTTATTTAATTAATACGTTCAAAACTGACGTGGTATATACGTTAATGCGGCAAAGTTGTTCATCGTGCAACGGTTGTAGAGTTTTGCCAGTATGTGTTATGATCACATTTTGTCTCGTCTTTTTGAAGGCTCTGGCTTTCCATTACTGTTATCACATACTTTATACATTTATTATGTCCTCACTGGTACACGAAATGATAATAATAATAAAGTACTTGGTAATGAAGGTTATTGCATAGTTGTTATACCGCGAGTTTGTGTTTCAACAGCTAGCCCCTATAAGAAGTTTCTTAATAAAATAATTTCCTATGCTGAACGCGATGAAGAATGCTTACCTTTTTTTTAATACCTCAACGGTGGCAAGAGTCCTAGCGAATGCCCAAAAGGGATGGAAATAAATTAACTTGACTAAATTGATAAGGATCAGAAGACCAATACATCCTCGACATCTCATGCCTATATAGTTTAGTCGTTATATCCGTGACGTCAGTTTCAGTACTAAATATTTTTGACGGGTCTTCTTCTGCTTATTTCAGAGCTAAGCTCTTGTCGGTGTAGCTCAAGCGAAGGCCCTCCATTTACTCCGATCCCAGGCAACCACTTTGACATCTCGATACGACCTAACATCAACTCTTGGTTTGTCTGCTCTGTGTAGTTTATTCTCTTCCTCGCTTCCCCTCTATCTTTCGTTCAATTAAACATAATAACATAAACATAATTTATTGATAAAACATAAAGTACATCAGTTTTACTAGGAGCTTACTATTAGAGGCAAATAACACGTGCCTGAGCTAGGATACCCTGTGTTTCAGGCAAAAAAGAACTAACAATTGAAAATCAAGTTATTCATAATATAATACAATATCATTCTTATTGGCTAGTACAAAATAGTTAGGAAGTTATAACCTAGGCGCTAACTATGAAGATATAATAAAATAAAATTATTTTAAAACGATAAATAACTTCTCTGTATCGTCATAGGACATATTCTGTAGGGCTTCTCGTAGCGTTGATTTACATTTCATGTAGTTTAGAGGATATAAACCTAGCCGCGCATTAAGTCTATTGTAAAGAAGTGGACCTAGGAAAAGAAAAAATCTACTAGAGAAAGCGTTTTTGCGTATATTTAGGACAAACAAAATCTTTACGCCTTTTACTGGCATGATCAGTGTTGTAGTTAAGGGGTTGCAGCGTGCTGTTTTAGAACTGTGTGCAATATAAACAATTGGCGAACTGTTAAAACTTCAGATGATTTATACAGAAGGTTAGTTAGGTTAGAAGGTTAGTGGGGGCGGAAAGTAGAAACCTTGAGGATTGCTCTCTGGGCTCTTTCTAGGTATAGCAAAGTGGTTTTAGCCAAGCCACCCCACGTAGAGATGCAGTAAATTAATACAGATTGACATAACGCAAAGTAAACTTGTTTGATTATGTGCGAGTCTGCAATCGTACGTAATTTTTTGGAAAATAAATATTAACTTACGAACTCTAGTGCACAACGCGGACGATGTCGAAACGAGAGGGACTCATCAATTATGATTCCTAAATACTTTATTTTGCTTGTGGTAGCAATACCCGGACATGCACACTGGTTATTTGTGGGATGTTTACAATTGTGAGCATAGAGGTTAAGGTTAGTCGGAGCTAGTTTCGATTTGCGCATGGAGAACTTTATAAGTACCTAGCATTGGTTTTATCCGAAACGAGTATGAACTTGTCATGTCGTATGAGGTGCCCTATCAGCTTCCCTCTTCTATTTTCTAAGTACCCTCTCTCCAGCTAATTTTCTCCATTCGCCTCCAGCACCACAGCTCGAACCCTTTTAATATCTCTGTATCTTTCTGAGTCAAGGTCCATGTTTCACTTCCGTACAATGATATGCTCCTTATGTATGATTTAAGTCAGTCCCTCTATTCTATCCCTTCTCTATGACGGTGACAAACAACCATAGCCTGCCTGCTGGTAGGCGCAGCCTATGAACAACTGTGACTGCAGCACGGCTACCACAGGACGGCCTGCGAGCTGTGTCGCGTCGACACAGACTATCCGTCTCTTTCTAAGAGTTCTAATTAGAAAAATACAGATAGTGTATCTCGCCGCGACACAACTCGCGGACCGTCGTGCGATAGCCGTGCAGAGGAGACACAAAGTACTTACGTTGCCGATTGATTTGAGGATTAGTTTTTGACAGCTAGAGATAAATGTAGGTCTCTTACTCTCACACAGCGCATTCTCGAGAGCTAGAGGAAGACAACACTACGCCGAGCAAGTAGTGTTGTTATTATGATGGCGGTCTTCTGTTTGACAACTGCGTTTGAAATATTGTCCTACGTTCAGGAAATATGTACTTTTATGCTGACTTTACAACTGAGGTGTCTCTTTCTTCTGACCTTTGAAACTAAATTGCGTAGGTTTTAAAATATCATCTTCGACAATCAATCTTACCTAATGCAGGTTAAAATCCCGTATAAGCTTCTATGGTAATAATTTTACCATACCGAAATGTCACCGTCATTGTACTAGCTTCTTTACATTGCGGCTTTGCACCATTCACAAATACAATAACATGATAATTACAAAGATTTACTGCTCTAAACACGACTAATCCGATTTAAGGCTGGATTAGACAGACGCATAGATCACGATCTATATCATTGATCTCTATAGGGCGCGCGAAAGAAATGCTGATCATGGATAAATGGATTTATCTCAGATAGTTTGATAACGTTGTTTAGATCAGAGATAAATTGTGGTTGGGATAAGTATTATTAATTGCCTTTTAATTTATGGCTGATTAAATTTAGCATTTTGGTAGGGTCATTGCGTCAGTTAGTGTTAGTGTTAACGAGTGGTGATCTGAAAGAACATTTTCTCCCCTTTTAGTAGATTCCTATTAAGTATATAACTACTAGTTGATGGACTTGATGGTTGTAGAAACATTATTCTTCTGTATTAATTCTTCTCTATCTTTTATATTATTGAGGAAACCTTGTCATTCAGGTGGTCCCTAATTGAAAACTACTTAGTATAAAATGGAATTCAATAATCGTTTATTACAGGCAAAAATATAGAGCCTAAATAAAGAAAGAGACAGATTGTTTCTTACGAAACGGTTCCATCCTAGCATGATGCTGGCGTTATTTATTACCAGTGCCAATATACAGATGGGCGTAATTACCCTACCTAGTAAGAAGCCGATAGCGGTGCCTTCTAGCGAAACACAAAATTTTCGCAATGAAAGCATGAATTTAGCAGTTTCTGGGCGCTCTTTTTGTGTGTCGCTTCCTATACCGATCAGTAAATTTACTAAAATACTTACCAATTCAATGATGAGAGTGTCGTAGTCAAGATATATTCTTGTAGCTGTCAATAGTGCAGAATTGCAGCTGTGTACGGCAAACATCCGTTAACACGTACTTAAGCCAGATATTTTTATAGCTCCCAGAGTTTAACTTTTGACCTAGATTCATTGTTAAATGACGCATTGGTATTTTGCACGAATAATCTTAAGAAATCTTTCAAACGCCTCGGAGAACAATGTCACAAGAGCCTGTGCATTTCATGGCACATTGTTCGTATTTCGAGTAAGGTTTACAATAAGCTCCATAAGAAGCATTTCTCTCGTCCCTTTAGAACTTGACACCGTTCAGAGGACCAATCTGGCGCATACGATTCGTATTCCGATTTGATTTCAAACTGTTATGCGTATGCTCGGAGTTCCCTTACAAGATCGAATTAGAAATGAGGAGATCCGTAGTAACCAGGGTCGTCGAAATGGCTCAGAGATTGCCCGAATCAAGTGGCAGTGGGCACATAGCCAGAAACGATGCCCGGTGGGGCAATATGGTACTTAAGTGGTGAGCAGGTAACGGAAGCTGCAGTGCGGAAAGACCCCCAACAAGGTGGACCGACGATCTGGTCAGGATCGCGGGGAGCCTTTGGATGAGAGCGGCGCAAGACCGGTCCTTGTGGAGATCCTGGAGACATGACACTCCTTACCAAGTTTCCATGCGTACCAAGATATGGCAACACATGAAAACCAAATTGGAATGTGAAGCGTATGTATCAGATTGCGCTTCAGAAGGTAATAAAATACGATAAAATCACCAGCTTGTCAGAAAAATCGTAAGCGACTTTCAGCAACACGGACGCATACGTCTTTGTTTTAACCTGTTTGCGAAATCCGCTTTAAAAATGCATCGAGCGAACAAAGTGAGGTGGTGATATGGATCTATGTGGTGAAGTGGCAGACTTTGTGTAGTTCAGTAAATAACTAAACATTTTGCAAGTAGGATTAACTACTTATCTATAGGATTATATCTCCTGTAACAAGGGAGGTTCCGTAGCAGTAATTCTAACGGAACGTATAGAACTAACATAAAGGAACTAATATAAGTATACCTATACCTGTATATTTTTTCAATAAGTAGGTCATCATCGTCATCAGCCTAGGTATATACACGTCCCAATGAACATTAATGAGATGGAATTGGAATGTAAAACTATAATGGGGCTTCTAAACGGGCCACATTATCCTGCAATTTCTGGCCGGCAACTATTGCTGTCTTACGCTGACTTTGTACGCTAGAGCAAGATGCACGTATTTGCCGGCCACACATTGCCGTAAAAATATTGCCCGTATAGAAGCCCCATAATTAATTTATTTGCAACCTTGAGGCCAGAAAGAGACAAAACTTTAGAAAAGGTTAGGCATAGCGAAAAGTCATCTCGCACTCCAATTGGCGAATTACCTCTTTATAGAAGATGAGCAACAGATAACAGGAGAGCTCGACCTAACATAGGTATTCTGTAATCTACGTTGTGCGTAAATTACGGTGGGCTACCATCGTAAATAGCGTTGTAAAAAAGGAACCCAAAAGCAGTAACTCGGGTGTGGATATCGTGATAAGCTAATGCATACCGGCACAACTTGCTAAAAACAAAAGGACGTTACGTCATCGTTTCGTAAACCTTGTCAAGGTCATTAACGAGCAATTTAATGTAAATTGCACTTGCACAAATCTCACATTCAAAACCAAAGTGAACCACGTTGACAATCAAACCCATTCGAATATAAACCCTAATTTACACAACATTTGAGTAGATTAGAGTTTGGAATTAATGATTTGACCCTCTTTCGGTTACGAGCGAAATGTTTTCTCCTCAATTTGCGAGTTATGGTTGAATTAACCAGTTCATTTTAAGAATAGGACTTCGGTTCCGGTTGTTAGGTGGTAATTCGGCTTAGGCCTGGAAGTTATAATAGCTATGTTTTACACTTCAAGACATGAATATTTTACAATCTAATTGCCAATTACTGTGTCTAATCGAGTTGGTTTGAATTAGGTAAATTTAAGCACGTTTTGCACGAAATACCCTGTTTTTAGTAAAATGATTTAGTGAAGCAGATAATGTATGATAGATACGAAAAAATATGGCTCAGTTTTGTTTATTGGGAATGCCGTTTATCAAGCGTTAGGAAACGTTATAGACAGTGGCGGATTTACCAGCAGGCTGAGTAGGCTCGAGCCTAGGGCGGCAGATTTAGGGGGCGGCAAATTTGGGACCGATTTTTTTTACGCCATACAGATCAAAAAGATTTTTCCATGACGGTTTTCTAACGTTTTACAGATAGAAGTCTGCAACAAATTTTGCCGATGACTTTCCTCTCTCACTTGTCATTGCACATTCCGAGAGCTCGCCGCCCCTCAAAACCAGTAATCGGCCTCTGCGCCCTTTGCTCACACTTTGTATGAGTGAAAAGAACGAAGTTGTACGAGTACGTGCAATTTCAACGAAATTGTGGCATTGTAAAAAGAATGTAGGACATGACAATTGTAGAGGCAAGGGCGGCAAAAACTATACAGCCTATACCTTGAAAATTTGTAAATCCGCCAATAGATGGAAACACGGAACAGAAAGCATTAGATAGCCGATAGCCGACAAAGTAGATTGCCCATACATCCGACATTGTTGTGACAGACATGTCCCAGCAAGATAAATCGGCCGAGTAGTTATTTATTTTATTTATGTGACATTTTATTTTATATTACTTATTTGAGCTTGTATTGTATTGAATTTTGAAAGAATGTATTATGAGTTTTGTTACTCGAAATAAATGATTTGATTTGATTTGATTTGATTAATGAGTGCATTCAGACTAGGTAGCAAATATCAGTGACGGCATCACTTCTACCATGTTAAAATTCCAAATACCTACGTGCTTTCCTGAAGAAAGTTGCGCACTGGATGAACTCAGAGGTGGATTAAATGTCGAGAGCGAGGCATGATTCCTAGATTAAAAATAATAGTTACTTAAAAAATAATCCGCGCCGCTCGCGCCCGTAGGCACGTCTCGTTTGCCTGTAGGAATTATCCGCATCTGGATGAACTACATGTTTTCGGGTTCGTACTGACGGTGTGCTACTGCTGCTTATCGACTCTACTAGGTAAAATGATTGCTATACTCACAAGAAGTACCTATGTATTCACGCGTGATCTCGTGTACTTTTGAGTTGACCGTGTTTTAATTTTTTTTATCGGACAGTTTCTTACTGAGTGTGAAGTATCTAATGCAATGCAATGTTATCTCGCGTCCGCTTCGGCTGTTGGTCCGGTACCTACCTATACCGCAACTTGCCGCTAAGAGCACTTAACTGAACGGAAATTTATAAATAACTTAACGATACGGATCTGATGACGAAAACTTTGGGTAAAAACAGACATCCGTTTGGAATCGTGGTAAGCGTTTTCCAAAAAAAAGTTAGTACTTATATGTATTTTTTTCATAACTTCATTTCTTAGAGTTCTTAACCAGTCGTTAATTATAGGTTACAGAATAAGTAGAAAAAAAATATCGGCCAAGTGCGTGTCGGGCCACGCGCAGTGTAGGGTTCCGTAGTTACATCGACACGCGCGCGCCAACTATATGGTTGCGTAGGCCAAATTTGTACGAAAGTTGTCCTTTCTAAGTACATTTTAAGGTGGTCAACATTACTCGGTAACTAGTTATGTAGTTTTCCTTTTAAATTCATTATATGATTTTTTTCACATTCCCCGTCGCAGCCATTTAGCCGGCAGGGGGGGGGGGACACATGACTCGAACAAAAATGTGGGCTTCAAAGCACAATATCTCAAAAAAAATCACTGATTTGAAAAATCCTTTTAAGAAACCCATAATATTTTGTACAAGATATCCAACGATACCCCATTTAACGGGTTTAACGAGAAAAAAAATTTAAATCCCCACTTTAGGTGTAGGGGAGGTAAGCCAAAAAAAAATAGTTTTTCAAGATTTTATTCTTCTGTTTTGTCGGCGTGATTAATTTATATACCCATGCAGCATACAGTTTTCTAGTAGTAATGGTTACTGAGCTAAGCCGAAGACGGACGGACGGACGGACGGCTAGACGGACATGGCGAAGCTATAAGGGTTCCTTGTTGACTACGGAACCCTAAAAAATTGTCCCAGGTTTTACTTTGTAGTTTTTCTCTACAAGTGTGTAAATATAAATAAAAAAAAGATGGCAATAAAAAATGTTATTTAAACACATCTTGTTAATATAATCAACATTGTGACTACGTTAATAAGATTGTTTCTAACGAACAGTGATTAAAATACAATATGGAAAATTTTATTACCCCCAAACATACACAAATACTTAGTTACAGCTGTAGTTAATATTTGCAAAAATATGGTTTCCTTTATACCGCCACTACATTAACATAACCTATTTTAAACAGAACAAAGAAAGCAACTCATGAATAATTATATTATTATTATAGTTTGTGTAAATTGCGCTTTATATGAATCGTTATAAGGTTCAATATAAATACAGAATGGTCAGCTTTGTTGGCGTTTGTACCACATAAGTAATTAGGTGTTATACTGTAAAATGGTCTCTTATAAAAACTGTCACTTTAATAACGACCGAAAAAAAAAAGCATTCTGAAAAAATATGTATATCATTTAGGTTCCTACACTGTTTTTGGAAAACGCTTCGGCAGGTCTTTTTGAACGGAGAGTTCGTATAAATTAAGTTATACCTAACCTGGATGACCCAAGTAACAGTCTCTAAACAAACAGCACTACCTTCGAAATAACTGTTTCAAGGAGAGTTAGAACTACGATGTATGTTTGAAATTTGAATACATAATTTTTACGCGTTAAGTCACACGTCCAGAGCAATCAAGATGGCTATCATGTGCGAATTTAATGAACGGGTGGCATATTTACTTTAATGCTCAATTAATTATTAGCAGTAGGCGAGACCTATCTATATAAGATACCTACATGTTTTTTGTTTTAATTATGTTGCTATGTTAAGAAGTCGTTATAATTCTCGTTCAATCCATTTAGTTTAGTTTGCTCTTCGACGGGTTCTGGTTTATGTCAGTAATATATTGTGTGTAACAGTGGAATCCTGAGCGTAGTGGGCTTTCCGGGTGTAAAGTCGTTTTTTGATGTTCTACCGGCGATTTTATGCTTTAGATACCTACTAACCGATGATTTATTAATATTTTTTGAAGTTAAATGAATCAGCATTCCGAAATAAATGCATCCATAATTTGTTAGTACTAATATATTTACTTAAACACTAGTCTTAGTAACAAAGTAATTTAACAGCTAATAAAATTAATATCGGTGTGAGGGGGCACGCACCGGAACGTGCGCGTCGTGGCAAAACCGCATTATCGGGCAGTCCACCCGTTCAGCAAGCGATAAGTTAAGCATAGCATGAATGTCATCTAAGACATGTAACATCACGATGGTGGCAAACGAGTGATAAGCGGGCAAGCAAATGTACGCAGGCAACTAGAATCGCAAACGTCCATAGACTACGGTGCCTTTTACCACCAGATAAGTCGGTACGCGGTACGCGTGCCACCGTCGTAGTATAAAAAAACCACGAATTGATCTGAGGATTAGCTGTGGTTTGAGAAGACATGTGTGTCATAACTGTCAAAGACATGGGACCGCATTTTTTTAAATAGGTACATACATACATACCGTGATCATTTAGAATAGGATTCGAATTATTTTTCTCTCGATTGCGCTCAGACATGATTTTATGGGAAAATAAACGATTTTACCCGAACCCCATTACTATTTTAATAGACCGCGGTCAGTTGCATTTATGTGCTTATATTCATCCTATGTCATCAGATTGTCTTGATTTATTTAATAAAACTATCATTCAATGATATCATACATACGGGAATTCAGGCTACAAATAAATAAATATTTGCGGACAATCTTACACAAATCGACCTAGTCCCAAACTAAGCAAAACTTTTATTATGGGTACTAGTTAGAAGACGATAACCATACTTATAGATAAATAAATACATAGAAAACAGCGTGGGTAGGTCCCCCACAAGGTGGACTGATGACCTGGTAAAGGTCGCGGGAGTCCGATGGATGCGGGTGGCGCCGGACCGGTTATTGTGGCACTTTTTGGGGGAGGCCTATGTTCAGCAGTGGATGTCTTTCGGCTGATATGATGATGATGTTGATGATGATAGAAAACATCCATGACTCAGGAACATCATCATACAAATAAATACCCTTCGGATTCGAACCCAGGACTTCTTGCTTCGTAGGCGGGGTCACTACCAACTAAGCTAATGCCGTCCGTCGTCGAACAAATAAAACATACGTTTACATTTAATACGTTTATGATCAATTGTGACACGTAATTTAATGTTTTCTATACACAATGGCAAGGCTTGTCTTCGAGTAATTAAACAAAAAATATCATAACAACATCAATAATAGAAATAAGTCGAAGAGTTGAAATAAATATTAATCCTAAGGAATGCGATTACTTATTTTAATTATAATGTAGACTATTTTTAAATAGTTTAAAACTATCCCACACTAAATCCTACTTTGACAAATTAACGTGTAAAAATAAACAAGAACAATATTGCTTGAGCATTTAAGTATTTTACAGGTTAAGTAATTAGATTTGAATGTGTTAATAACTTTACTACCTATTTATTCACAATAATACGTACTTACAAGGTATCAAAGAATACAAGGAACGGCCATGGCCCTCCTCATCATAAACGGGCGTAGCACCAGCGAATGGTTACCTATCTCATTCTAAATGCTAGCCGATACCACATAAATGTTTCGCGCTCAGTGTGTACCTACTCTGCGTTAGCGTTATCGCTCTACACCCTGAAGGTGTCCGGCGTGCGCTATCTACTCAAATTGAGAGTTATTTCGGTGGGAAGTCAAGCGTCGTGTACGCGGGTCTCGTCCGCGGCACGGGCGGGCGGCGCGGGCGCGGATGGGTCTTGCCCCCTTCCACCGGCGCCGGCGTCGCGCCCGCTTCACCCTCCTCGGGCAAGTATGGCGCGCGGGGACTCAGCACCAACGCTTTATAAGACGAATGCGAATCCGCTATACTCCTCCCGTCCCCTTCGTCCCTTCGCGACATCTCCGAGAAGGGTGACACCGATCTCTTCTCGGTAGGCCCCGCTACCTCCTCCTTCGGCTTCATCTCGTATGCGTTCTCCTCTTTCCTCTTCGGCTCAACATCTTTCTTGAACTTAGTCTGGCGTTCAATAATTTCCGCCGTAGTCAAGTCCGATCCCTGGACGTCTGTTTCTAGAGGCAGCGCCGATAGCCACGGCCGTGAGGAGTTGCTGGTGCACCATCGCTCCTCGTTCTCGCTCGTGTCGCCCAGAAGCCCAAGCTTTTCTAAGTTTTGAAGCAGCAAATTCTCACTGGAGCTGGCCGTTCTCATCTCAGTTTTCGAATCTTCGGCTAGCAGGAGCTCGGCTAGCGGAGGAGCGAGACCTAAACCGATACTCCTCTCGTGGTATACTTCGGAAATAGTAGGAGTCATTTCACCACTCATATGCCGCACTTGAGCCATCGAATCTCGACTGCTCGTGCCCATCTTAGGCCGGGGCACTCGCTTAGACGAGGAGGGTTGACTTAGTTCCCTAACCTGTTCAGTCTTGTCTTCTTCATTAGTCCTCCTAGGTTGTGCTGCGGCCAAATCGTAGAAAGCGTCTAGATACCTCGCATGGGAGTGATCGGGCCGTCTCCTTAGGACGGTGTCGTGGCCCGAGCTTTCCCAGTCGGAGTCATCAGTGGAAGGCGGTCGCCTAGTGTAGAGGGTTCTGATTTTAGTTTGATGCGCGAGCGCCAGGGAGACGTCTCGCTGAGGCGCTGGGGCTGGTTGGGGCGCAGCCGGCGGGGAGGGTGTGAAGGCCGCGTCGCTCTCGCCGCGGTAGCGGGGCGGCGGGGGCGCGGGCGGCGGGGCAGTCCTGCCGTCAGGCTCGCCGCGACCCACGTCAGTGGAAGATGACGTGCCGCGTACATACATAGTGAAAGCTCCACCGCAGGAACCAAGCGGCAATGGAGGGGGTGGCACCGACGACGCGCTTTCCTCTGTAAGGTAAAAATATGGTTTAGATTTTTTCATAAGAAATGTATATATGTCGCGTGTGTGTATGTGTCGAGTAGGAAACTTACGTCGGTGCTGTCTCGGTGGAGGCTCTCCATCAGAGTGCGGTTCTAAGTCTCCATCGTCTATAGAAGCCAACGATTCCACACTTGAGCTAGACTCCAAACTGAGACTTCGTGGCGCTTCTTGGGTATCTGTTGATTTAAAAATTATCATTAGTTTATGCCATTAACTGGATATTTAAAAGTACTTTAAATTTAGTTTATAGACTCACCAAACAGAGCAAGCAGGGCTTGCAAGACGAACTGAATGTGCCGTCGGTTCGCCGCTTTGCCGGTACGTAGTGTCACCTCATCCTGTCCCACTTCTGCGAGATCGAAGCCCAAAGACGCCAGCAGCTCATGGCATCCGTTCACCCGCCACAGCCTGACGTTGACGGCTACTTCAATAGTGTCGGTCTCACAGTTCTTCACCGAGAATTGAGAGATTACGGATCGAATTACGCCAATAATGTCATCGGCAACGTCTCCGTTTGAAATTAGTTTTGATAGTGCCTGTAATGTCGTTGGAGACAGTCCTGAAAATAAACGGAAGTTGGCGAAACGACATTCATAGAATACGATGGAAAACTCATAAAGATGTCCATATACAAACCTAGTAGTGCCTGAAGACTAGCGGAGCACTGCGTCAGTCTTTCTTCCGGGTCGCTTTGGGGGAAAAATACGCTGGATGGTATTCCATTTGCTGCTGGCTCAAATCTAATAAAAATAAGAAGAATACAGTTACGAGATTTAGTCGAATACAATCGTAAACAGATGAACGCACATTCGCTTGATCTGCTCCTAGATTTTTTTAATGTAATAAAAGCTTTTAAAGTAGAAATATAGGATATACCTAAACCCAACGCTCATCAAAAGTTCCCTCCAGCCAGTAGCGGTCCCCGCTTTGTTCTCTATGCTCTTCTGTGTCGTATACATTGCGTTCTTCTGGCCTCTCACTATTCTCTGTAGAGATTTCTCTACCAAGTGCAGGCAGACTCGTAAAGCGTCCCTGCAAATTAAAACTAGCATTAGGCGAAAATATACAATGACTTGGAAATATAATAGTTCTGCATAAAACGATAGATATGAGTTATAATTTGGAAATAAAGTCTCCTACAAAGTTGGTGCCGTTGTCCAGGTATAGAGATTCTTAATATGAGTTGAAAGTAAAACCAGTTCAATACCTCACACTCTTGCTCGGAAGCTCGGAACACGACCTGACGCGACTGTCAACACTGCTGCCCGTTAGGCATCTCTTGTTTGAGGAACAGAATGCAGAATAAGTCTGTTGTGTCGCATGCAAGAGCACTGAGAGTAAAGAGCTGCTGGTGTGGTTTGTATAGCTCTGATTGTACAAACAGCAACTCACCGACACTTGTCGGGCGAGGCGAGCAGCTCGCACAGCGCCTGGCCCATGAGCGCCACCTTGTTGCTGAGACGCACGTTGGCGCCGAGCAGCACCTGCCCCGCCCAGTGCGCCGGGTGCGCGAACAGCTTCGTGTGCCGGACCGTCTGCATCGCGTCGCCGAGAGCCCTGGTAATTAGAACATGATATTAGCATACTTGGTTCAGGTTTTCATAGTCATTTATTAAGTTATTAGTTTGGGTTTCTTAAACCTAAATTTAACGGTTTGGCACAAGTTTAGTGACCAAGGTGCACCATGTCACGAGAGTAAAAGTACTATCATCTTTCAACTTCACCAGCTGGCAGCACTGGTCATGCTGTCAAAATAAACCAATCATGTTTACCTCAAAAAAAAATATCAATTCATTATTACATGAATGATTATTTTCCTTGGTGGAATTTGATTCCAATGCCACTGTGCCATCTTGTGATATAACGAATTCGGGAAGAAAGACCCTCATCCCCCGTGAGAAAGAGACGAGTGATGGTGTGCCACGCTACTTGCGATATGGCGGCCAGTTAGACAAGTTCCCTTGCCAGGATTTCCCGTCTGATATAACAACTCACTTAGCGACCCTGCTGCCTTGTAGCAGCGCGGAGTAGAGCGCGCGGTACAGGATCTTGGTGGCGGTTTCCTGCGCGGGCCAGAGTGTGAGCAGGATGGCATGTGCCCCCGCCGCAAGCAGCGCGCGACACAGCGCCGACACGCCTTCGCCTGCTGCAGCCACGTCCGAGGAGTCGGAACCGAGGAGCGCCGCGCTTGACGGGGCGCAGGATATCACTACCTGACCAAACGAAAAAAAAAAACCGTATAGTGATTTAAACTTTCACGCACGTTAGCTTTTACTAAACTGTATATCGACGTTTCGGATGCGTAGCTACCAAAGATCTTGCAGCACATCTCAAACCTTGAGGTAAATAAATAATTTAATTGAGTATACCTACGCGGTGAATTCCCGTTCAGTGTGTAAAGTTTTGACTGTCTTGTGAAGAAAAGTCTACATATTTTTGCACTTTTAACGACTTTTTGTTGGCATTTAACTAGTGCAACACAAACGTGGTACGTAGGCGCACGCGTGATCCCGACGTTTCAATTAAATATTTTTGTTTCGCGTTATTTTTAACGAGGAAGTTACCCCGATCATTTTATAAACGATATGATACAGAGAAATAATATAATGGAAAAATAAACCATCTTCGTCTGTAGCCCCCGACAGGATTCGAACCTGCCACCTTTCTATTAACGCTAGACTGCTCTACCTACTGAGCTACGAGGATAGTGACGGAAGCTGTAAATTCTTCCTTATATTCCCGCTAAGACTAGCGCCCTCTCTGTATCGAGTTATAGACTTGTTTCACAGTCTTGGCACCACTCCTGTCGGGGGCTACAGACTAAGATGGTTTATTTTTCCTTATATTCCCGCTAAGACTAGCGCCCTCTCTGTATCGAGTTATAGACTTGTTTCACAGTCTTGGCACCACTCCTGTCGGGGGCTACAGACTAAGATGGTTTATTTTTCCATATATTCCCGCTAAGACTAGCGCCCTCTCTGTATCGAGTTATAGACTTGTTTCACAGTCTTGGCACCACTCCTGTCGGGGGCTACAGACTAAGATGGTTTATTTTTCCTTATATTCCCGCTAAGACTAGCGCCCTCTCTGTATCGAGTTATAGACTTGTTTCACAGTCTTGGCACCACTCCTGTCGGGGGCTACAGACTAAGATGGTTTATTTTTCCTTATATTCCCGCTAAGACTAGCGCCCTCTCTGTATCGAGTTATAGACTTGTTTCACAGTCTTGGCACCACTCCTGTCGGGGGCTACAGACTAAGATGGTTTATTTTTCCTTATATTCCCGCTAAGACTAGCGCCCTCTCTGTATCGAGTTATAGACTTGTTTCACAGTCTTGGCACCACTCCTGTCGGGGGCTACAGACTAAGATGGTTTATTTTTCCATATATTCCCGCTAAGACTAGCGCCCTCTCTGTATCGAGTTATAGACTTGTTTCACAGTCTTGGCACCACTCCTGTCGGGGGCTACAGACTAAGATGGTTTATTTTTCCTTATATTCCCGCTAAGACTAGCGCCCTCTCTGTATCGAGTTATAGACTTGTTTCACAGTCTTGGCACCACTCCTGTCGGGGGCTACAGACTAAGATGGTTTATTTTTCCTTATATTCCCGCTAAGACTAGCGCCCTCTCTGTATCGAGTTATAGACTTGTTTCACAGTCTTGGCACCACTCCTGTCGGGGGCTACAGACTAAGATGGTTTATTTTTCCTTATATTCCCGCTAAGACTAGCGCCCTCTCTGTATCGAGTTATAGACTTGTTTCACAGTCTTGGCACCACTCCTGTCGGGGGCTACAGACTAAGATGGTTTATTTTTCCTTATATTCCCGCTAAGACTAGCGCCCTCTCTGTATCGAGTTATAGACTTGTTTCACAGTCTTGGCACCACTCCTGTCGGGGGCTACAGACTAAGATGGTTTATTTTTCCTTATATTCCCGCTAAGACTAGCGCCCTCTCTGTATCGAGTTATAGACTTGTTTCACAGTCTTGGCACCACTCCTGTCGGGGGCTACAGACTAAGATGGTTTATTTTTCCTTATATTCCCGCTAAGACTAGCGCCCTCTCTGTATCGAGTTATAGACTTGTTTCACAGTCTTGGCACCACTCCTGTCGGGGGCTACAGACTAAGATGGTTTATTTTTCCTTATATTCCCGCTAAGACTAGCGCCCTCTCTGTATCGAGTTATAGACTTGTTTCACAGTCTTGGCACCACTCCTGTCGGGGGCTACAGACTAAGATGGTTTATTTTTCCTTATATTCCCGCTAAGACTAGCGCCCTCTCTGTATCGAGTTATAGACTTGTTTCACAGTCTTGGCACCACTCCTGTCGGGGGCTACAGACTAAGATGGTTTATTTTTCCTTATATTCCCGCTAAGACTAGCGCCCTCTCTGTATCGAGTTATAGACTTGTTTCCCAGTCTTGGCACCACTCCTGTCGGGGGCTACAGACTAAGATGGTTTATTTTTCCATTATATTCTTTCTCTGTATCATATCGTTTATGCAAGCTTTACGTTACAACATTCGTATTTAGGTATTTATTACTTAAATTGTTTAGTTCAATTCTTACCAGTCTAGCAGTTATCTTCATGCTCATTATTTCTGAAGCCGTCAGCATGAACTCGGATGCAGGTGGCAACTCCTCGTTGCTTGGTGACATTTCAGCGTCTACATAATGAAATAAAATGTTTACTTTGCACTAATTGCGTCTTGGCCATGAATTATTTTGTACCTTATAAAATGAGTACAGATTGACTTCTGCTGTGTTTACGGTGTTATACTTACTTTCTTCTTCGTTTTCAGTGGACGTGTCAGCGGCTCCACTTCCAACGCTCGTATTCAATAGGCGTTTGGATTGAGAGTCAACCTGCGGAACAAAAAATATTACTTGCATCTAACTTAGGTTCAAAATTCAAATTGATCATGATGATGATGATAATGATGTCCTCCCAGACGTATCCGTCGACGGCGACATCCTGACAGGACGATTGTAAAAAGTTATTATTTGCGTGCATGGGCGCGAGAATGACTCGCAAATCCAAACTTGGTTTTGAAACTCCGGTGACATGAAAAACAATAAAGGTCTCCACTTGAGTTGTAAGTGTAATGGTAGGAGGGCTTGGGCCGAGTTTTACGAAACTGACGTTTGGCGTCAAGATTTTCGAGACGGGTACTTTCAAAGTTACTGAGCCCCGTGTTGACAGCAGTTCGCCAGTCTGATCTCCGAGTAGCAAGCTCTAAATTGATCATGAAGTAACACTGCTAATGAAGATTTTCTTACCACTTCGCCAGGACTCAGCACAATAGCGGGTGTCTTCCAGCAGACGTGAGTGGCGAAATGTACGCACTCGGCTTGCGGCAGTTGTGCTAGAACAGCTTCCTTTGACGCCTGTGGAACAAAGATATATCTGTAATATTTCTGTACCTCTAGTTAAGAGGGGGCGTATCGCCAGGGAAACATCAGAAATCACCCGCGCGGCCCCGCACCTGCCGCGCTGATGCGTCTATTGCTGCCCCGCTCCTTCTCGCATAGTATATGCCCCGACAGTCAGATGAAACATGATGAATACCTATAGATAATTATAATAAGTGGAAAGAAAGACAAAATCTGTAAGTACCTATATTTGAAGATATAATTTTCGCTAGTAGCTAAGTCAGTTTCGAGAGCTATAACTGAAATATGACCTTCCGTTTTTTTACTAAATCACGTAAGGGTTGTAATTTAGCATAATAATGGCTCGTAAAAGGCTAAAGCAAAAAAACAGCTATAAAAGAATTTAAACTTTTGTAAGACATATCTAAAATACTACTAATAAATCCACGGTTAAAAAATTTACGAAAATGTCACGGCAGGCGACATGTTTCGAACTCTTCGGGAGTTCTTCTTCAAAACAAACATCGAAAACACTAATCCTGAAGAAGAACTCCCGAAGAGTTCGAAACATGTCGCCTGTCGCGTCATTTAATACGTGAATTTATTAGTAGCATTAAAAAAAAACTGTAATTTATTATGAAAACTTCGATCATGTTTATGAAAGCCAGATTTTCAGGCCACTGAGTAGGGCGGCCAAATTTTTCAATTCTGACCCCGTGTCATGGTCGGCCTTATCACGCGATAAGTGACAGGATAGAGCGTCCGTCACTGGCTGACACCGTTTGATAGAACGAGACGATGCCCCTATCTTGTCACTTATCGAGTGATAAGGCCGACCATGATACGGGGTCTGATCTCGGATTCGTACTTGGAGACAATGGAGACGCTTTGGCCCTTTAGTTATCGATTTTGAACATACTCGTATTAAAGAAAAACTGCAAAATTGTGTTCACTTTTTTTAATATAAAAATGTCCAACTTCGCAGGCAATAATTCGGGTGCAGACTCGAAAATTATTATTACTCCAAAAGAAAGAAGGCAAAAAAATATGCATAGTGATGAAAATCCCATTCAAATATCTCAAAGAATTACGAAGCTACAACCGTTTTAATATTGCTTGTTAGAGAGAGAAAACGCAAACGGTGTGTGACGTCACATTACAGGATGCTGCCGGCAGGCCGCGTCGACGGCGTCGCCGACCACGATGCGCGCGGCACGTTGCCGTCTTCTGTGACGTCACATTCTTCCAGCGTCATCGTTTCATATGAAGTTGCGTTTTGCGAAAAAGGGACAGAACACATCCCTTCTTAAAACTTTGGACACTTATAACTTCGTGATTATTTAACCTTTTGCGTTGATTTTTTCTCCATTTGACAATTTTTTTTATCCTTCTTCGAGAAAATATCACATTATTTTATTTAGTGTCTACGCCCCTATTGTTGGAATCTAAAAGCGTCACCCGTGATGACTTTAAAAAAAATGTCAATAATTACACGGTTCACCCACGTATTAAACGTCACTACGGGCGACATGTTTCGAACTCTTCGGGAGTTCTTATTCAGGATTGAGTGTTTTCGCGGCGGTGTCGCTTGAATCACGACAAGATTCAAGCGACACCGCCGCGATAACAGTCACTTTATAGAGTACAAATTACTTTAATTACCCAAGGAATAGCACTACCTACATTTTGTTGCTTAAAAAACCACCGGAGCTATAACTGAAATATGGCCTTCCGTTTTTTTACTAAATCACGTAAGGGTTGTGAGCTAGCATAATAATGGCTAGTAAAAGCCTAAAGCAAAAAAAAGCTATAATCGAATTTAAACTTTTGTGAGACATGTCTAAAATACTACTAATAAATCCACGGTTAAATTCACGCATTAAATGTCACAACAGGCGACATGTTTCGAAATTTTCGGGAGTTCTTCTTCAAAACAAACATCGAAAACACTCATCCTGAAGAAGAACTCCCGAAGTGTTCAAAACATGTCGCCTGTCGTGTCGTTTAATACGTGAATTTAACCGTGAATTTATTAGTAGCATTAAAAAAGAACTATAATATATTATGAAAACTTCGATCATGTCTATGAAAGTCAGATTTTCAGGCCACTACTGTGTGGCGGCCAAATTTTTCAATTCTGATCTCGGATTCGTACTTGGAGACAATGGAGACGCTTTGGCCCTTTAGTTATCAATTTTGAACATATTAAAGAAAAAGTGCATAATTATGTTCACTTTTTTAATATCAAAATGTCCAAGTTCGCAGGCAATAATTGTTGGAATCTGCACTCTCGATAACCCTAAAAGCGACACCCGTGATGACTTTAAAGAAAAACGATGTCAATAATGTCACTACGGGCGACATGTTCCGAACTCTTCGGAAGTTCTTCTTCAGGATGAGTGTTTTCGCGGCGGTGTCGCTTGAATCACGACAAGATTCAAGCGACACCGCCGCGAAAACACTCATCCTTAAGAAGAATTCCCGAAGAGTTCGAAACATGTCGCCCGTAGTGACATTTAATACGTGAGTTGAACCGTGTAATTATTAGTACTGTTTCAACACGTCTCACGAAAGTTTAAATTCGAAAAGCAATGTCCGCCATCTTGGAATTCAAAATGGACATCATTTCTAGCATCTTCACCCTCGAGAAGCCTGCCAATGTATGTTGTTCTTTAAAAAAACGCGCATATTAATTTACAACGAATGTTTCAAAAATTTTAAATAATGCGACCACTTTTTGAAATATTTCTGACTATGAATTGGTATTTAGACCTCTCAGACATAGATTTTGAACATAACCGGATTTATTCTCAACTAGCGATCCGCTCCGGCTTCGCACGGATACTATATTATACATATAAACCTTCTTCTTGAATCACTCTATTCTATTAAAAACTCTCTAATCAATCTATTAAAAAAAACCGCATCAAAATCCGTTGCGTAATTTTAAAGATCTAAGCATACATAGGGACAGACAGCGGGAAGCGACTTTGTTTTATACTATGTAGTGATAGTGATAGTGATAATCTTTCATAAAGTAAATACACGATCGACAGAAAAATATTCGTCTAGTTTTGCATGTACTGCACAAATTATTCTAAGAAGCCGGTCACCCGCCGATCGCTGCGTAATCTTATTGTTGTATTTTGAACTTTAAGATCTATATGTTAAGGTCGACTTTTAAATATATTATTTCAAAATGTAGCAAAATATCTACTGGAATGTAATGATACGTTCATTCACTGGACGAATATACTGGGTCACAATATTATTGAAATAATTATGTTCATCGTGCTGTCGTGAGAGCACAGAACGTAGTCCTCTCGTCTCAGCGGAGCGATTACGACTGACTCCGCCCGCGAACGGCAACAAAAGATATACAGAACCGCACGAAACACGCGACGGGAGAAAGGGTATCGCGCTAAATAAAAAAGGCCTATACGCCAAATACGTTTCACCTCAATAAGTCTGAAAAGGGACTACATAAAAATACCCCGCTAGTACTTTCATTAGGTAATGTGAAAAGCTATTATACACTCAACTTTTACTTAATTTATATGCACGGGAACCTCACACTATTGAAATTGAGTAAAAATAAGACATGTTTTGGCGGTTCTTTTCTATCGAGGCAATTTTGGTTTTGTATGGTTTTGTTCAGACGATTCAATTGCAAATATGATGTAGTTTTGGTATGTTCTTTTTCCTGGCATTCGCTTTAGTTTGTCATAGGTAAATATTCAATCTAAGAACCCCGATTTCGCGGAGCGCCCCCTCTTAAACTAATGAGAAACTACTAGTCCCAATCATTTGTCAGGACCTGTACTTACTTTTCTTCATGAGATCACATTTATTCAACGGGATAGAACTAGTTGGAAATAAATTGACGTCTTTTGGATGGTGACCTCGTACCACAGCATGGCTAATACCCAAAAAAATAATACAAAAATATATCGACCAATCTGGTGAAGGTACTAGAAGTACTAGGACTACGCTCGATGGGAAAGCAAGAGACCGTGTTGTGACGATATGTTTCGGCTGATATGATGATGATCGCGACTTATAATTCCCAAGTCATAACTCTGACATCAGCTGAATAATAATGGCGTTGGAGTTGAACTGAATGCGGGTCTAACCATGTCGGTCCTTAAACAATAGTCAACGTACCTGATAATCAGTTAGCGCAGTGACCCGCAGCATGTCAGCCACCAGTTCCGCCTCCTTCAGCTGCGCGTGCGCACCGGCCCAGCGCGCGCCGCCCACGCGCGGCCCGCCGACCACCAGGCAGCGCATGCCGGCTTCCGCGTTGCTGGGTGATGCTGTTGCACCTGGGGAAAAACAATGGTTAATTAGGAACTGGAAGGTGGCATCGAATTGCGACATTTTCTGAAAAGAAAAACCACTGGAAGTGTCAAGAAGTATCACGAATGTATGTGGAAAAAACTTGCTTAGTGATGATTGAAAATAAAATAAGTTTAAACAGATATATTTTTAAATACAGTCTTTTTCATACCGTCCACTTGACGAGGAACCGAAGTGTAGGGCAATAGTATAGGTACGGTTACAATCCTCAGTCATGAGGGATCGACTAAGAAGAAGAGGCCACATATTTTAGAAGTGAAAACTTCCTTAGCGGCGCTGAGCACTTTTTGGGATGGGGAAAAATTGTTAAATACGCGACAGTGAAGGAGGTCACCAACTTTTATATTTTGCTGCTAGCCGATTCGACTTCATTCAAAACTGAACGCTATTCGTAAGAGTATAAAGCCGTTAAACACTTTTTGCAATAGCATATTCTGCAAATAAATTTGTAATTTTGTCCAAGCGTCCTTCACCGTTTTGCTATTGAGCAAATTCGAATAGTGCGACCCCAACGCGCCCGTGGCCCGTTCGCCTAAATAATTGATAATTGTTTATAAATTTGCGTCAAATTATTTTTTAGGGGGACACCGTAAGATGTCACGTGACCTGATCGAAAAACTGTTACAATGTTATTGAGTTTTCACTTCTGCCGGCACTCCCGGAGTGCAACCCGGTCTTTTTTTTTTCACGCCACTGCTCGGAAATGTGGCTAAAGATGGTCAGAATTCAGGCTTCAAAGCTGGGGTTAGTTGGACATTGCACGAACATGCCAACTATGAGTTCAAACTGTCCAACAATGTTATCTAGTTTGAACAGCGATTATATTGTACAGTATAGTTACCGAGGTCGTGGTGCCTCGATCTCGGGCGGTGCCGCAGCTCGCGCAGCGCGGGCGCGGCGAGCAGCGCGTAGCGCTCGCACAGCAGCTCGTCGGCGCCGCCGCCGCGCAGCGCGCCCCACGGGCACGCGTAAAGCGCGCGCTCCACCACCAGCACCAGCTCGCGCCGTCCGCCGCAGCCGCGCCGACCGTGAGACGCTGCAAACATACATACCTTCAACTAGGCTGCAGTCTAACATCTAAGACCGGCCGCACATTACGACTACATCTACTGGCTCGCAAATAATCTCTCTGCCGACATTCATTTAGTTCCATTAATAATTGATCATTCTATAGTATTTGCAATCAAAATTCTTATTATGTTACAGTAGTACCACAAATATAATATACGCCGACGAGTGCTGACAAGTACCGAATGAAATCGAAAGTATGACCATTTCAATAAAGACCTTGTTGCACAATACGTAAGGTACAATATGCAATGACAGGTGAACTCGTGCTTTCCCGCTCATAGCGCCAGACAAAATGGCGGGCTCCGGAGCTGCCAGCGTCACGCGCAAAATTTTGCTCAATGGGCGTTGAAGAGTTTACCCGCGCAAACGCGCTGCCTTATGATTGGTTAAAATATTTTCAAAAAAATGCTTTTGCGGCAGGTACAGTCGAGGAAATTGAATATTTAGCACTTTTGGACCTTAACGTCATTCAAATAGAGTTGACATGTGCCAAACTTTCATTTTCCTCCACTATACATCATTGTAACTTATATTTGCGGTACTACTGTAATGCTATTTCCTAGGGCTAATAGTAACGTGAATTAAGTAATTCATTATGTTATTGTATAAACAATTTTCTCAATACATTTAATTATATGAGTCTATGTTCGGGCCCGTGTGAAAGGCCCTAGTATTATTCACATGGCAACACCGGCGGTATATAAAAAAAGTAAAATGAGTGCCGCGTGTTGGCACCCGGGCTTGTAATATAACCTCACGTTTGGGACAGCACACGGGCTGCGTGGGAGAGTTAGAATAATTGTTAGAATCTGTTTGGAAACCTAGTCCTGGGTTCAGATATATTAGTATTTGTCCGCGCTAGGCGCGAGTGTGATATTTGTATCGAGTTTGGATACCAGCGAAGAGTGAATACTTACAACGTGGCCGGGCGGGCTGTCGGCAGGCCTCCACGGAGCCTTCGAGGATGTAACTGGTTTTGACTTGACCCTACTTTTGACTGAACTGCCCGTCTTGAAGCTAAACCGACGGCACACTCAGTAAGTGTTAAACTTTTAGTAAACCTAAGTGGCTAGGTTTTAAGTGGTTATATGACCCACGAATCGTGAGGCGTCAAGGACGGCCGAAGGTCGCGTTTTGAACAATCTAGATTTAAGAACAACAAATATTGAGTGCCCTTTACAGGGTGTCATGTACCTACCATCTCTATGCTTGTAACACCTCAATGTACTATGGGCCATAGTATGGACATGACTACAATTCATAATTAAGAATAAAAACTGCACATTACAGCTAGTAGTGACCGCCAATAATCGCAGCCACTAGCGCGGGCCACTTTCGCAGCTTGTGGCTCGGAGGTGGTCGCAGTCGCACACACACTCGGTGTCGTTGCTATGCAAAATGTATGAAAGACCCGGGCACTAGTGCCTCAATGTGTGGCTGCTTTAATTGACATCTCGCTGTCCGAGCTGCACGACGTGTGTGCAAAATAGAAAGCGGGAAATTAATTCAGTAGTGGAATGAGTAGAATTTTAAAGCATTGTCACGTTGCTATTGGACGACATAAATTTCCTAAACTAGACTTTAGAAACGGTAATAAATAAATGCTATTATACCGTATGTCAATCAGTTGATTACGAGACGAGACATCAATACATACCATGGTTGTTATTGCAAGACGCCGGCAGTAGGTCCTCGAAGGGAGCTAGGAGCATCTGGTACAAGGTGTTGAGGCACGCCGGCCCTTGCCAGGACGGCTGCTTCTTACGGGAACCGTGGACACTGGATCTGATGGAGACAGATAATAATAGTAATGAACACTAAAATGTTGCACATATGAAAAATAAAAGATGATTTTGTTGGTGAACCGCTCATTTTATAAAGCTGCAAAATAATTTTAAATAGCTGTGTTGCCGATTTAGATTTGTGTGACTAAGTATCCTCAGAGTATCAATTTGTAACATAGAAAAATGTGTACAAACCTTGTAGATCCTTGTAAACTAGCAACAGATCCGGCAACGGATCCGCCAACTGATCCAACACTGAATAGCGAACTCAGCGAATAGTTTGAAGAGTTCAACAGATGATTGCGAGCCACCTGCAAATGTTTAAATATTAATTTGTAAGGCACTCTCACTCAAAAGAAAAACTTATCTCTACTGCTCCACAATAAGCACAAAAAAACACGCGCACAAAAGACCGTTCGCGTCTACGCATCACCAAATGCAAGCGCGCGTAAGCGATATCATTCCAAAAAGCCTCACGGCTCACCAAGAGACGGATAGATCTCGCACGTGCTATATTATTATAGCACGTGCGAGATCTATCCGTCTCTTTCTAATCAGAACACTTATAATACAAAGCGACTGGTAGTTTATGGGCGTGGTCTTGTGCTAGCCGTACAGCTCGCACTGGCCCATTATGGACACTATTAATCCCACGTGTCTTGCCCTTACAAGGCTTTATAGTGAAACGTATGTATAGGTGCGTACGACTTAGAGCAGCCTCGGGCCTGAGGCACGCACGGCTTACCTATTTTGCTCTAATTCGTACGCGCGCGGCGAGCAGCTTAGAATAGGTCTTTTCACCGTGCTCAAAGGCGCCTCAGTGTGCGTGCCTCGCGTAAATTGGACGTGTATCCGAGCGTGCCGCGCACGCGGACGCGGACGTGGAATTTGGTAAATAAATGTGCACCACATGAATTACGATTTTTGTACAACTGTTTCATCCACCACCAACGCGCTTTCCTCTTCTTTTTGGTAATAATTCAGTAAATTACGATAAACGCAGCCGCGACTGTCATCGTGTACGACGCCATTTTGAACGACGCACAATGCCGGCTCGCCGCGCATGTTTATGTGCACCCAAATTGGCTCGCGAACAGCTTGCCGCGCGGGGAGAGCATGCCTCAGGCTGAGCCGCTCAAAATCGTACGTACCATTCTGGCGAGTCCCGCAGCGGGTAACTCCTCAGGCTCCCATTGGTCGTCGTTGTCGTTCCTTCGTTCCGATGACGTCTTCAGCCAAGCGGACCATTCCATGATACACTTCTCAAGCTTCCCGATGCCACCTAAGATAACAGAACAATGTTAGTTGTCAACTCACCACAACAGCTGTCCACTCAGCAAAGCCTAATAACAATAAGGCTAATCATCCTTTTAAAGGGGAAAGTCGGGTGGAAGCCGCTTCTGTAAATGTGCGTGCCTACGCCAATTCTCGGGGTTAGCCGAGCTTGAGAGGAGCTAACACAACTTGCTGCAAAGTCGTGTGACGCAACTCTGCGCCCCCTGTCTGCACTTGTAGTGCACAAATACAGCGCAAATTAGAGAGAGGGTACATTTTCTCGAGTCACGACGAATATCGCTGTCAATCGGGATAGCGCTAATATAGATAACTAGGAGGAGGGGTTCTCAGTCGTATCCTCATTGCTGAGGGTCGTGACTACCACAGACGTCTTGCACCACCTTCCCCCAAGCACTCCTCTTCTCTGCCATTCGCAGAAACGATTTTAAAAGTAGACATTTCTTACCAGTATTCATTTGCAAGTCATCAGGACTGATGTCAGGTAAGCTGTTGTCGGTGTCTTCGGTTTCTTCGATCAATGGAACTTGATGGAATCTTAAAATACCTGCAATTGGATAAACGTAGTCTGAGTACAGAGAAGGAAGGAAGGAAGATCGTAGAAGAGTACTAACGACGTAGATAGATTTTTTCCTAGAACTCTTCAAATTAATTACCCTTATGTGGCTGTAGCAGCCAACCGTACAGCCGACCAGCGGCGAGACTGTAGTAGAGCACGGGGGCCTTCTGCTTGTTCACCACCTCCAGCACCTGATCGATGTTTGAGGGACACCACGGCTCGGGGCGGTCTTTGATGGCCTCTTCGGCGAGACTTCTGCAGGATAAGAAGAGATTCGTAAACAACACGCGAGACTCATGTTGAATAACTATGATAAATTGTAGACGTTAGACGAAACGAAACATTAATAATGCGCGGTTCGTTTCGAAAAGAATACATTAAAATTACACCGAAAAACAATCAGAATCCGAATAATTCTTAATCGCTTCGTAAACAACTGTTCAATGTTGGGCGAAGTCAATAAATGACTGAGTAAGTATCAGACTATGGAGTAAGAGTTAAGAGTCAAAAAAACCAAATCGTCTATCCTGATAAACTGTGCATATGTAAAATATTTTTATCCCATAAAATTATATAAGAAGCAACGCCGTTTACACGGATTAAAGATTGGTTTTACCTTTGCACGGCATGCAGGTCCAAGTTAGTGTGGTGTAAGGAGCTTGGCTTGTCCCCGACCGTGTCCAACGCTCGACAGCGACCGCGCTCCGCGACCACGAGAGCCTCCGAGTGACGACCCAACTCTAAACAACAAAACAATCATTAAATCAGCAAGAGTACACAACAAGAGTTTGGGAGGAGTTAACTTTAAAACGTGTGAAAAAGATGTAACAACCAAAGAAAGTTTGGTTGTAAGCTGTCGCCGGAGGAATTCGATAAGGTTTTAAAGGTTCACGCGGATTCCCTGTTGACAGCTTAAGAAACTAATGCAAGTTTCTCCCAGTCGATACAGCGGGTGCACAAACAGATCCCGAAGAAAATACAGGGTAAGGCGAGTGTTATGGTTTCAGTCTTCAGTACGGCAGGGTACATCCCCAGTTAGATTGCTCAGAATTTGAGCGAAATGAAATTCCTCCGCACCCTTTTCCTCTCTACATTACCTGAATATGATAAGTTAAGAAATGCAACTGACCCACAAGAACTCTCTGCAATGCGTGTTGTGTGGATGTGTAGAGCGCAGTGATCTTCTTATTCCTGTGCTTTTCGCTTCCCGACTCAAGGACTCTGAGCGCAGCGTGTAGCTGTTCCTTCGCTTCTTCCAGTTCGCCTGAAGCCCAGAGCGCGAAGCCAAGTCTATGGCGGACTCGGGCCTGAAGATAATACAATTTTTAAGCATAAATAAATAATAACTATTGAGAATTCACCTACCTACCTATAGCATAGCCTAGCAATAGGACGCATATAAGCTCATGAAGACTTTAACTTATAGAATTAAGATTTAGCAAAAGGGAAGATGGTGACAGCGATCCGGAAGGATCCTACACAAAAGTTCTGCCCCCAATCAAATAACCAGCGTAACCAAAACATCGGATATTTTAAAACTGAACACACAACGAGAATGGCGGTGAGCCAAGTTGTTGTGTCAATTACTCGCATGTATTCAAACTATCTACGTATTAAGTTTATAGTGTATACCTCTTCATCAGCATCAGCTAATCCCTCAGTGGCTGCCAGCGCTTGCCTCAAATAAGAGACGGCACTTCCACATGCCCCCATGGCGAGATGGGCTCTTCCTAGATCCGCCAGGGCTTGTGCTCGACCTCGTGTGTCTCCTGCAAATATAACCAATGCATTCAAAATCAACCTTAGAATCGGCAATGTTAGTGTCGACTAAATGTTGAAAGCGGGCACATTTTCGTAGCTTTTTGCAGCATGAGGATGCAGATGAGATGCGTAATAGCAGGCGAAGAAAAATACCTCTTATGGCTATGGAAGTCGATCTGTAACTACCATTTCTAACCGCATTTACTACACGAAAAAGAACATACGTTTCACAGGAAACCCCTTGACGCATGGCTTTTGTAAACTTTTCTGGAACCCATGTGATGTGATGGGTTTCGTAGCCTTTCGTGGTACTAATTAGTATAGTATTGAGGGTTGTAAGTACCTGCAGCAGTGGCATGCCGCAGCCTGGACTCGTGCCAGCGAGCGGCCTCCGCTTGAGCACCCATGGATGCGTGCGCTGCACCCAGTCCACCGCACGCTCGAGCCTGAAATGTACAGAAAACGTATTACATTGAAGGGAAGGTAGAAGAGGCAGGCGAAGACCGCGCCGTGTGTGCGTATATCAATGAAGCAAGAGTTCAAGGCATTGGAAGAGAAGCGAACGGAATGGCGATCACTCCATCGATAAGAGCCAGGCTCTTACGCCATATGCTTGCCTTTAAATTGTTGATCAACATTTAACAGAGTCTTTTCAAAGTTTTTACAGCGCATAAGGAACGTTTCATCGGAAAAGTGACAGCTGTGTGGTTCTAGACAAAGTAGAAGGCACTTGACCGGGTGAACTTTCACTGATGCGATGAACTGGTCAGTCTGACGTGGGTAGTCCCGTGTGATGACTACAACTGCCCTGTCAAAAGTGAAAGAAGATAGTGTACCTGCAAATGCGTAAGGCCGAGCCTGATGGCCAGCTCCAGCTCGGCGCGGTGCTGGCGCACGGCGGCGGCGTGGTCGCCCAGCGCGTGCTGCGCCACGCCCAGCGAGTGGCACGCCTCCGCTTCCATTATTTGGTTGTTTAGCTCCCTGCAACACAGTTATATCTCAATGGTGGCTGACCACAGTAAATATATGAGCTCAACTAGTCTCTTGAGACCTTTTTGGCCCTGCACTCAATTTAAACTGCCCAGGAGTTAGAGAACTTTTAACAGCCAAGATGGCCACTCACTAGACATAGCCTAACCAACCGCCAGTTAGAAGTATTTTCCGCTTTGGATGGGAAGCCCCGATGGCAGTCGGTTGGGCAAAAATCTACATCTCCTGAGAATGCTACCGTGGAAGAACTTAGATCAGACCATGAGCACCATAGAAACGAGAGAGACTTACTTGGCAATATTTTTTTGATGCTCCAAACATGACACGGCCTGCTCCAGATTATTAAGTGCGATGTGTAACGCGCCCAATTCGCCGTAGGCTTGAGCCTTCGCCTCTGGCATTCCCAGCTCGTGGGACACCACTAAACGCTTCTCCAGGCAGACTAGCGCTTGCTGGAGATTACCGACTGACCTGAAATAGTGAAGCATATACATGAATCAATAAAGATTGGAATCCATAATGGCATAATGTTCCGGCCACAGTGACCAAAGTGGGTTACGTAACGCCGGACTCATAGTTATATTATATGACGTGAGGCTCTGTGATGCGCTTGAGACTTGCCACAAAAGGAGCCGTCACGTCAGAGCGTATCAGATGAGTGTTTCTCAGTGTATTAGATGTATGGAACCGATTTCATTCTGTCGCTCTACGGCACGACACGTCGGATAAGGTAATATTGTCCTACCAAAGATTTACTGTCCACTTAAATGACGCCTAGATTAATTTTGTTTACAAGAGTTGTTTCTGGATGAAGCCAACGGACGTTCACTTCGAATGTTACGTATTTACCATTCAGTTAACAATATGTATTTTAAGCCATTCCCTCTAGTCCGCGGGAAGAACGTTCTGCCCAGCAGCGTGCATAAGGATACGACTACTGGTAGTGATATAAAAAGTCTAAACTCTAGGACTTTAATCAATGTATGCTTACTTGTGACTAAGTCCCAATCCTCGATACGCCCGCTCCTGCTCCCGCGAGTTGTCCAGCTTTAACGCAGCAGCCAGGTGTTGCTCATGATACTTGGCGGCCTCGTCCGGGTCGCCAAGTGCGTCGTAGCAGTCGCCGAGCGAACCCAACGCTCGGGCTTTGTCCAGGTGACAAGTCGGTGTGTTCACACGTTCTAGGATGGCCAGTTGCTGCAAGTATAAAATGTTTGGTGTTTATTTTTGTCGCAATATGAACCCTAATATTACCCTAATCGTTGTACGGAGTAAGTGGTACTGGGGAATAGGAAGTTTCGAAAGTTTCAATACTAAAACACAGGGTCGGTACTGCGAAGTGTAATTGATTCAAACTTTGATCTTCGGACTTGATGTTGTTAGACTAGACTAGGGGCAGGCATAGTAATAGTATTTTCTCAAACATGCAATGAAATATTGACGTGTTCTTCATAATGGGCTTCGAAGTGTCACGTTCCGGGCGCAGCGAGACGAGAGACCCGTAATAGCATTTCATACAAAATTGGAGGCCTAAGCCTGCAAGATGGTCTTTTTTTAATACAATACAATTTGTGGCACAAGATCACGGCGTTCAACCATGAAAATTAAAGTTTGATTTCTTGGAGTTTTTTTAATTTATTTCATTGCATGTTTGAGAAAAGCACTATACATACCTCGGCGTGAAAAGGGGTTGCCGGCCGAGTACATATAGACGGCCGAGCGTAGCGAGCTTACTTCCCGGCCTTTGTAGTAATTTACTATGGTGTATATGTAGCTAAAAGTCAATTACGCATAACCTACTCAGGGTTAAATACTAGCGGTTTACTGGAAGATTACACACCTGTTCTAAATATCCAATAGCATCTTCATAATGGCCCATATTAAGCTTAGCAATACCCAAGTTGCCGTAAGCCTGTGCTTCCAAAGCACAGTCTTGCAGTTCCTGGGCTCTTTCGAGTTGTTCTCTGTAACATCTGGCTGCGTGGGTGTAGTGGCCTAGTGCCATATGGACAGCGCCCAAGTGTGAGTGGGCCCTGGCTTCACCAGCTGAGTCTCCGGCCTCTTGTCTGAGAGTTAGTTCCTGCAAGAAAATTAAACATGAAGTTTTCAAGATAAATATAAATATGGTCGTACGTATGCCCCATCATAAGTAATTGGTCGTGTTGGGAGTTTGAAAATTTTTAGTGCGTGGTTGATCCCGGTGCTATATATCTGGGGGCACGGGAGTGCCCCCGCCAAGACGAGCCAAGCGAAGCGCAAGGGCACTACCTACCTTTTCTCGAAGCGCTTCGTCGTATTTTTGAACCTTCTTAACTTGGGTCCGGATTATACCAGATAAACAAAATTATCGGGATATGATGTCAGTGGTTGACTTATTAAAACTATAAAGTTTCAATTGCATAGCTCTTATACTTTAGATTTTATTGATATCTAAAATACCCCGATTTCGTCACTGACTCACTGATGATCATCAATATTCTTAACGTTCTTCCTGAAGTCCTAGAAAGCTGAAATTTGGTACGTAAGCTAGTAATCGTATACAAACAACGAAAAAATCTTAAAACTAGAAACTTTTACCCCCCCAACCCCTTAAACTAGGAGGTGAAAGTTTGTATGAGACTTCCGCAAATTTTGATGCTAGGGGTCTGAACATATATGTATGTAGGGACTCCTTGTTATAAATAATAAAATACCCTTTAAATTAAGGGATGGTATGGTAGAATGTATAGGTTTTCCCATTCACTCCTTTAGAAATTACCTTACAAAAAGGAATGAGATCCCACTAAAAACATTACATGTAAAGTGATGCCAAGACTCCGTAGCTCATACAGCTTTCAGCGTGAAAAAGATATCAGATCGCGACTAACGCCAAGCTCACTACCAGCCACGCTCTACAAATTCTATATCTTGGCTAAAAAGTATAGACCCGTTGCTTATTAATATCATCATAAATTCATTCGGCGCGAGAGTCTATGCGGCGACCGGGATGTGCCCAACAGAGCTATACTTTTTAGCCAAGATATAGAATTTGTAGAGCGTGGCTGGTAGTGAGCTTGGCGTTAGTCGCGATCTGATATCTTTTTCACGCTGAAAGCTGTATGAGCTACGGAGTCTTGGCATCACTTTACATGTAATGTTTTTAGTGGGATGTATATAACGTAAACCGTCAAGATGTAATTACACTCTTAGGTGGATGTCACACTGCGACGCATCTCCGGACGGAGGTGCGTTTCTCATTGTTTGCAAGTACCTCAGTTTGTATATAAATTCCGTGTGGTACGACACACTGCAACGCACCTCCGTCCGGCGAAATTTGTATGCAGCTCCGCACCTCCGTCCGTTGATGCGGCGCAGTGTGACGACCTTCTTAGAAGCTATAAAAAGTATGTAAATTTTCCCTTAGGGCAAATTTCAGAGAATAATATTATCTGTACCTGTGTATGATGCCCCAACGCTGCATCAAGCCTCCTTTGAAGTCTTCTAGCAAGACCAAGAGCACCGCACGCCGCTGCCTCCAAAGACCGATCCCGAGCCTGCCTAGCAAACCCAAGCTGCCTTTGATACATCTTAACAGCCTCCTCAACATCCCCCATCTTTATTAACACATCGCCAATATTTCCTAAGGCTCTGAATTTCCCTTGCAAATGCTGTGTCATATGCGCAATGGCGAGGAAATACTTTTGGCATTCTAAGGCCGTTTCTAGGTTGCCCAGGGCAAGATGCGCTAGGCCTAGATTACAGTATGCTCTGCCCATGTTCATTTTGTCTTGGAGGTCTTTGGCTAGTGAGAGGTCTTGGTCGTAATATCTGTAAGAATAAGATCAACATCATGTTAAAATGCTTCAAAACGGTTCTAATCAACCCCATGCTAGCCCAATGTAGCTTGGGAACTTTACATACACCTTTGATTTATACGCAGATGTAAGCAGGTTTCCTCACGATGTTTTCTTTCCCCGAACAGCTCTTTGTAAACTTGAGGAAGTTTGTATGTACACGTGGAAGGATAAAGGATTCGTGGAAGATCGGATCCGATAAGCCGATGCAGTCAAGGAAGCCGGCATCTATCCGGATGGCGAAAATCGAGCGACTGGAGAGCATTAGGGCGCCAAGGAACCTAGCGTGAGGATACGATGAAGACTATTATGGTTACTCACCTAACAGCCTCTCTGTAATTTCCCAAACAATAATGAGCGTAGCCCAAGAAATGGCAAGCCTTGGCTTCCGCAGTCACATCTCCGAGCTCCTGGGACAGCATCAGATGCTGCTCGTAGTAGGGGACCGCTTGGGCAAACTCCCCTCGAGACGACAGGCAGTTTCCAAGGTTGAGAAGTGCACACGCTTCGCCTGCTGCATCCTTTAGTTCACGAGCGATACCTGGAAATGGTAAAATTATATGAGCCATTGCATAAGAACTTAAAAATGTTGTACGAGTGAGACGATTAAGATGTTGTGAGTGTTTAACAGATATGAGAGGCCTGTTCATAGGAGTACAAGGCCCAATAACCGAATACTTACTGCAGCCATTTCTACGCGACTGCGGCAGAAGGAGGGTCATGTTTTTAGAGTGGTGTATAAGATTATCTTATTTATTTACGCCATAATACAAGATTACACAAAATATATCAAAATCTTGCCACGACAAGCCTGCATGACAAGATTGCATGTATGAATATGTCTATTCTTTGGATACGGTGGTTAGGGTCGTTAGATTCCTCTTAGTCGATGGGGTGATATAGGCTACCTACGTATGTATGTTTTTTTACTATTGAATCTTTTTGTACTTTGCCTCGTTATAGACTTCATGTACAATTATTAGCTTTTATTTTCATTATTTTAAACGCGTCCATCATACGTGCTAGTTACTCACCCAAATGCGCTCTATAATGGAACAAGGCCATATCATGTGCCCCCAACGCCTGGTATGCCACAGCGAGGTTCCCGTGGGTGGACGCCTCGGAGCTCCGGTCGTGCACCTCCTTGGAGATGGTGAGCTCTTGCTTGTGGTACTTGATGGCTTGCTCGTAGAAGCCGGCGGCCGAGTACGCGTTCCCGATGTTGCCGTAGGCTCGGCCCATGCCGGCTTTGTCCTGGGAATTCACATTGTTCCACGTTTATGGACAAGCGGGTTGTTCGGACCGGGTTGGTGCTACAGACGTCGTAGGTTTGGAGACAGCACTTCTATCATAGGACGGCCGCGACATATTCTCGATTTTTCTCGCACTATACCTCTTGTTCTAAGTGTTCTAATAAGAGAGAGACGGATAGTGCGAGAAAAATCGAGAGTATGTCGCGGCCGTCCCATGATAGACGTGCTGGTGAGCTGATAATATAGGTTTTCTAGTTCAGGCTCCAGTACACATGCACGGCATAAGTTACATTACTTTCCATTAAAATATTTAAATAAAAAAATATTTATATTTATTTCCATGCATACACTCAATCTTTATTATTATTATTTAATAATTTATTCATATAAACAATTACAAAACAGTACAATAAATGCGCCAAACTGGAGTGACCAGTTTGTTGGCGCGTCGCGCTCAATTTACATATATTCTATATAATTGTTTACAGGTGTGAGTTATTTCCTATTATTACTAGTGAACTTTATTTAACTAGGGCATGCATATTTAACGTTATGATGTGGTTAAGTATTTTCGTTACTATATAATTCTAATAGTGTATTTTTTAGCTTATTTTTAAAGGCTGCTTTGCTAATAATATCGTTTTCCCGTAGAAAGGGTATGTTGTTAAAGATTCGAGGAGTTAAATAGTGCAATGTTCTCTCACCATAATAATTACAACTTTTTGGTTCGACATAATGGGGTCTCTTATCAAGTCTAAGTGATCTATTGTTTACGTGTCTAGGCATTTTATAGTCATTGCAGTCGTATTGATCCACGGCTATAAGATACCTAAACTTTTCTTGCACGGGGAGGACCTTACACAACCCATATAGCTGATCATAATTATTTTTGTGTTTAAGTCTGACTTTTTTACTAACAAGCAGTTTCAGAAATCTTATTTGTAATGACTTAACTTTGCTGATATAGGAAGGAAAAGTCCTCCCATATACACTGAGACCGTAACCAACCAAAGATTCCACTAACGCATGGTAAACTACAAACAAGGTTTTTTTATTGACTATATTTTTAAGGTGGTAGAATTTCCCTAACATTATTCTAAGTTTATTACAAAGGTGGTTAATGTGATTTTTCCAACTAAAATTAATGTCTACTGTCAATCCTAGGTATTTATATTCGGTAACCGATTCCAGTTCAACACACGCACACACAGCGCGCGTGTGGCGCGATGCTGTTGAAAGTCACCCAAACACAATATGGCGTTGCTTGCGAGTGTTAATATTTACTGGGGTTACTCAGCAAAGACAACCGCAGGGACTGTGTTTGAGATTTATTTGATATATTTGCTTAGAATCCGGCTAAGCCGTAGTATGATATTCACCTGCAACTGCCTGGCTATCGACAGATGGGCCTGGTGCAGCTTGAGTGCAGCATCGTGCTCACCCAGCAGCTGGTACACAATGCCCAGGTTAGAGCAAGCACGACCTTCCCCCACCTGCAGAAAAAACATAATTTACTGACATTCATTTACGCAAAGCGTACTAAACAGTTTTAAAAAAGTTGCAGTTTGAACCGAAACAAATACCTACTTATAAAAAAAATAGAGGTATATAGTAGTATATAGGTAATTATAGGGCGTTTACTAATATTATACTAATACTTTCCTCCGGTTCAATTAAAACATGACTTAAGTCTGTGATTTCTTTGAACATTAAATAAATCGTTATTCGACGTAATTGCGCAAAAAAAACGACGAAGCAAGTTTCGTCCAAAAAGATGTCATAAAAATAAAATATCTGCATTCGAAAAGTAAAGGGGAAACAACGAGAAATGGAATTGGAAACATACATAAAACAAGTTTACGTACCCACAAACTTAGACATGTATGACATATTAAAATAGGTGTCATAATTATTGAGGGATAGAATTGTAGGTACCTTATCTCTAGCAGCTAAAGCAACGTCTAGTTGCCTTTCATGCCATTTCTTAGCTTGAGCATAATCACCTCCGCATCTGAAAGTCAAATATTGAAATTAGGAATTGATTATTTAGCTTGGCCACCAACTGCGTTAGTAATAGAGAAGCTATGCATACAGCGTGTAAGGAACATCGCAACGTAAACTGAAACCCTGGATTCAGACCATTATTCTGCTACACATCCCTTTCCTTGGAATCATAGTTCAAGCGTAAGAAAGGGACACAATTAATATCTAAGTTGCGCTCCAACGACAGCAGATCAGACTACACCCATTCGGCCGATGACGTACTTTATAATATTTACTTAACATATAAATGACAACCCTTTAAGGCGGTGCATTGGAAATTATCGCGTGCTTTGAAAGGCCGTTTGACTAGACCGTTGACTAGATTAATAAACAATAAGGTCTGATTTTCAGATATATGATTCTTGACTATATTATGATTGTTCATCTGATTTTATCTATACATGATTGCTTAAAATTTCCTCGATAGAAAAAAATTCCAAAGTTGGGTCTGTATTTTCCTTTTTTTACTCAGCCTACTCAAACGGTACATTATTTTACGACATAATCAAGTTAATACTATAGTATTTTATCTCATCTAAAATCTCACTTTATGAAATTTAAATAAAACTTCCAAGTTAGGTATTTATCGAAATATGTCCAAAAAAGCCATTCCCGAAGAGTGCATCTCTTTTCCTCGTGCGCGGAAAGCAACAGCGTGTCTGTCTAGGGGGGGGCGTGTTCGATTCAAATCAAGGCATCCCCTTTAAGAGTTGCTCACCATATATTTTATATACAAGCAAGCAATTCCATAAACCTAACAAAACATAGTAATAAATCTAGATACCGGGCAGCATGACCTAGACCAGCATAAGCTCTGGCCTCGATGGCTCTGTCGCCCAGGTTTTGGGCAATTCGCAACACGTTCTCATGGTAGGCGATGGCTTGAGCGAAGTTTCGTCTGTAGTGGTACGAAGATCCGAGGTTAGAGTACGCCCTTGCTTCTTCAACCTGTTGAATAGATGCAATGTTAAATACACCACAATAACATAATACACCACAATAACATAATACACCACAATAACATAATACACCACAATAACATAATACACCACAATAACATAATACACCACATGAAAAAACACACTCAAAAAATGTCGCTACAGGTAAACTTGTAGGTACACAATTCAGCATAACAATTTGATGATAAAAGTTTGAGACCTTTTTAAATGCCAATACTACAACGAAATCGAAACTACAGCCCGTGAGCATTTAGAATAGGATTCCGATCTATATTTGTCACATGTTTCTTTAAAAAAAACGATTTGTTCCTAAAAACATAATGTTCTAAACAGCTCACTGATTAATTTAACAAATCGTTTGCTCTTACCTGATCACCAAGTCTCCTAGCCAGCCTCAAATGCTGCGTATGACAGTCGACCGCCGAGTCAAACTCGCCCATGGCCAGATACACAGCCCCAACGTTGCCGATTTCCCTGGCCTCCTGCAGCCGGTCGCCCATCTGTTTCACGAGCTGGACGCATTGCTTGTGGCTGGCCAGCGCGTTGGGGTAGTCACCGATGGCGGTGTACACGTGGCCGAGGGACGTGAGGGCGGCTGCGGCTGCTTGGGTGTCCTGCATCAACATATCAACACACCAATATAAAAAACAACGCAGTAATTAATTTATTTCGGACTTATTAAGATCCATATAATGTTATGGTGCCCCCCCCCCCCCCCACACAGAGGGTTATAAAATGTTGCATAACAATGATAACGCTATGAAACACTATGATGTTGAAGGAAATAGTTGATGTTATGTACATTTTCTGAATATTGACGTTGTGTTCTTCATAATGGGCTTCGAAGTGTCACGTTTCGGGCGCAGCGAGACGAGAGACCCGTAATGGCATTTCATACAAAATTAGAGGCAACTGCAAGATGGTCTTTTTTAATTTCTATTCCACAATGTGTGGCACAGGATTACGGCGTTCATTAAAGTTTGATTTCTTGGAGTCTTTTTAATTTAATTTACCTCGGCGTGAAAAGGGGTTGCCAGCCTCATAACTATCCGACCTCGCTACGCTCGGCCGTCTATATGTACTTGGCCGGCAACCCCTTACTTCCCGGCCTCTGTAGTAATGTACTATACTATTTATAACCTCTGTGTGGGAGCATCATTAGTACTGGACTTATAAAGACTAGAAATGGAGGGAGGAGCAATGCTTCAGTAGGCCAGTGCGCACCCTGCGCAGGAACTTTTGTTTTGCACATTCTGATTTCTTTACTGCACATTATATTTCCAAAAAAATCTCAGTGTAACAGCTGAAACGAATCCAAAATAACCTGACTTTTATTTTCTTTAAGATTAGGATATGGTGTCCAAATATCATAACCCACTTAGACAAAGCGGTGGGAATCAGATTCAGTATACGCCTTCATTATGTCGTCAAAGCAAATAATAAAATCATGACCTCGCCCATAGAATCGATGAAACTAGGGTCAAAGGCAAATTATTAGTTACGAGCAAACGATAAGCTTTAAGGGGCTACCATACGCCAATGACCTTCGATCTGAACCCTTAGTTTTCTAATTTTTTTTGTAGCTTATTATATTAACAACAACGTCATTAAGCAATATAGTATCCCATATATTTACTTCAAAGTTCATTGTTTTCGAGATATTTGGGATCAAAGTTGAACAATCTTGACCAAAAAACTGGTTTTCTGGCCATAGCTTTTGTGTTAATTAGTTTTAAATGAAAACCCAAATATGTAGATTTCGTATATGTTAGATCTTTCACGTCAATAGAGATCGAAATAAGTGTTTTTTTAGACGATGTTTAAAAAAATCATACAAAATTAAGTACCTACCTATTCATTTCTTTCAAAATCCGGTGGACAAAAATGGATTGAAAAGATTGAAGAACCGATAACCGTTTGACTGATAGTTATATCTGTAGTGCAAAAGTAGGAGATACGATTCAAAACTTGTCAAAAATCGATGTAAACCTCGGGTAGCCCCTTAAGCTTACGGCGTATATTGTGCGAAACAATTACTTAAAGTTGCTCAATAAAGAAGCGTTATTGTCTGGACCTATTAAGAGTAGTATACCGTCTGCGAATAGCTTTCGTAATCGATATTACAATCGCGAATCAAATAGTCAGGTAGATTATCTTAAAGCTTAAGTATACGCAATAGAGCAAAGAATAGGATTTTAAAGGTCTTTCAAGCAATTAAGCAATCCGGTTTAAGCGCGTACGCAAATCAAGAAAACTAGACCCTTGTCTATAAAAGTAATACCTGCTCAATTGTCTATAATCAGAAGCGGTTGTCCGGATGATAAAATAAGGCCGTAAAATATCTAGAATGATTGTGCATGTAGCCTAAAGCACATAGAAGTTACTTTAAAATGAGAACTCCAAAGCATGATATCTTCATTTTGTTAAGGTTGCCGCAGTTATAAGATCCTACTTAGCTATTATGTCTAATACTCGTAGTAACTATATTTTTTTATCGCTGAAGTCGTCAAGACACATAAGCTATAGTTGGCCTAGACAAGTCACCGACAGTATGAATAGATCCATCGACGCACGCTGTCTTCATCGCCGAAGTGGAATGTCTTGATCGTCCCTAATAAGTCCCGAGTTCATAAAAGACCTGACAATAACTTTTTATAGACTTCACCCGCGAATGCTCGGTCGACGCTATTATAAATTTCCGAAGGACGTTTATACCTCAGTGCCTGTCTGAGATTCCCGATTTTATTGGTGTAAGAGGATATAACATTTGCGATGGTATTATAATTCAATAGATACAAATTTTATATGGCCGGTTATTATAACGGGCGATTTTATGGTCTTCATTATGTTTATGATGTTGTGTTGTAAGTAGTTGGAACTTTTCTGATATTATGTCCACTTTCCTTATGACTTATTACCAGAGGATTTACAGAGAAGGATAGAAATTACTACATGAAATGAATCCCAGAATTAATGAAGAACGAGTGGTTACACTCTAGGTTGTGATGTTTGCCTAGTTGAAGTAATTATGCCGAGAATTCTCATTAAAGGCTTCTGGGTAAGAATGCGCCTCGCGCTATATTCTGATCGTGACTGTAGCGAAACGGTTAAAAAACAGAAACCATGAAAATACCTCGCAGCCATTTAAATACTGACAGCAGAAGGCGACTCAATAGTAATTATATATTAAACCCACCCTCAGAGTAAATAAAATGCCAGTCTAGGTTCTTTTTATTTCTCGTTATGTCTTGACTCGTGGGAAACCGTATCAAGAGGGATGGTAATTATAGGATTGTGGGTATTTAAGAGTCGTCAAAACGGCTGCACATTGCTAAACCTAGTTATCTCCGTAACAAGGAGGGACTTAACCATTCGTTAAACCCTTTGCATTTGTTTATTAAAATGAAATGTGCATCAGCTTGATTCACGCGCTCTCTTATATGTGAGCCGCAAAGCCTAGGGGTGAGTGAGACGTCCTTATAGTAGATGGGATTGGAATTAATTGTTAATTACATCCTAGGCCTTATAGTATTAAACAAACGACAGTGTGTCGTGTCGTTAGCAGACAATTTATTATTTGACTCTTGCTCATGAAGATTACGGGTAGTTAACGTTTCGAGATCCGAAAAAAAACGTTACCAAACAATTTGTGAACGATTGAACGACGTCGACAAACGACCAAACACGACGGATAGATGAGGTTGGGTACAAAGCTATTGGGTAATAAGTCATGTTACAGTAGCACAACAGCAGCAAATATCCAATATACATTGCACTGCTTTTAACTCGAACTGGCACTCTTAAAGAGTTTTCAACACAGGCAAATGTCCACAAACGTTATCAGGATAGTCGCGTGTAAGATTTATCTATAGAAGCGCCATTTTTTGTTGAATATGGTACAGTCAAGTGTAAAAATATGGATGCATAGAACTTGCACATAAATATGTCCTATAGCTCTTATGTCGGCGGACATACTGACTGTACGTGTAAAAAGTGGACAGATACGAAATAAGTGTAACATAAGAAATAAATAACGCCAAGAAATTAAATGAAATTACAGTATGATGTTGTTTCCGAATTACAGCTTCCCATACAAACGGAGTTTCGTTCTCATTTTAAAGCTACGTGTTGGATTGTGACGAAACTTTGCATATACAATGACATCGGGTATATCTATGTCTGTAATTAGTTTATATGGTCCCAGTTTATAAAACAAACGAAATACAGCAAAAACAAGTTTTGTATGAAAAACTTAAATTCGCTGTATTTTTTTTACTATGGTATCTGAAGCGACATAAACTAATTACAGACCTGGATATACCTCATGCCATTGTACATCCAAAGTTTCGTTACAATCCAACACGTAGTTTTAAAATGAGAGCGTAACTCGAGACGACCGCTTTAGCCTAGTTGGTAGTGACCCTGCCTACGAAGCAAGAGGTCCTGGGTTCGAATCCCGGTAAGAGCATTTATTTGTGTGATGAGCATGAATATTTGTTTCTGAGTCATGGATGTTTTCTATGTATTTAAGTATTTATTTCTTTATATATGTATGTTTATCATCGTCTAGTACCCATAGTACAAGCTTTGCTTAGTTTGGGACTAGGTCGATTTGAGTAAGATTGTCCGCAAATATAAAAAAAAAAAAAAAATTACGGTTGTTTGGAGAATCGAGCTTACTGCGGACTCTTTAACTGCTATGCCTGCCCATGGGTATAGGATTGCAAATACTGCTGTAAGCGCTACTATACGGGACCTCTTATCGTATCGTATTGAATGCAGAAATGATGACCTGCGTAAAGCCCACAACTATCCCTTTTGTATACTTGAGATTATTTGAGTTGGCCGTATTGCGTCAAAGTAGTCCATTCAAAAAGCAACTCTACCTTCCAATTTAGAAGATTCCAATTTCAATGACAGCTTTATAAGAAGTCGGCCACAATAAATCTTCTCAAGTATAAGCAGTGGGTCTATTATGATGCCTTTTATACAGGTTATCGCTAGCTCTATTGGATATTGTTTTAAAAGCGTAAAATCTCAAACAAAAGTGAATATATCAGGCCCGCAAAGGACTCTCCAAACTGGGAATTGCCATAAATTTGTGCAATTTTAAATATACTTTAAAGTTTTCGTCCAGTTCGTCGTATTTCTAACTAAATTAAATTCCTGCCTAGCGTTATCCCGGTAGCATTCTAATGGAGTTCGGAGTTATTTTACATATTATAAAAGAAATCTGCTGTCCTGCTTTCATGTTTCTAGCCACAGTTTCATATTAAAAAATACACATTACTTATGTGAACTTAAAAGGTGAGAATTAGAAAAAATCCCTTATCAATGTTTTTGACTGTGTGTTTGACGACCGGTTAGCCTAGTGGGTAGTGACGCTGCCTACGAAGCTGAAGGTCCTGGGTTCGAATCCCGGTAAGGGCAAATATTTGTGTGATGAGCATGAATATTTGTTTCTGAGTCATGGAAGCTTTCTATGTATTTAAGTATTTATTTCCATTATTATATATATCGTCGTCTAGTACCCATAACACAAGCCTTACTGAGCTTACTATGGGACTAGGTCGATTTGTCTTAGATTGTCTCCTAATATTTATTTATTTACATTAGAAGCTTGTGACCGAAGTTTTAAACGTCTTAACTTTAAAAACGACATGTTTCCCATACAAACTTTTAACTCTTTTTTAACCCCCTCACCTTAGTAAGATACCTTCATACAAAGATTCAAGTCTATAACTTTCCAAATGAACGATTTCCATGCAACGGTTCGACCCCTATTTCACCCCCTTAAGGGTTGAATTTCGAAAAATCCTTTCTTAGTACACGCACTGTAAAGAATATATGTTCCAAATTTCATGCTTATATCTTTAGCGGTTTAGGCTGTGCGCTGTCTGTCAATAGATTAGTAACGTAAGAGTTTTATAATATGTATAGATTACCTAACTTAACTTACCTTGACAACAACTGACGACAAATAAATATCCCCAGGCATGCCCGACGAAAACAAATAAAAGAGTCGAAAGCAAATAAAAGCATAGAATGCGGCGCATCCTTTCACTGAGGAAGTTAGAGGATAAGAGAAAAAAAATATCCGACGACACACCGCCAATAGGGGCTTTGTCTCGACGAAATGCGCTAGGGATTGACGAGAGTTCGTTTTATCGATATTTTTCATAGTCGGAAATGTTTGGTAACAATAGCTGTAGACTGTAGAGAATATAGCGTTGTTGTTATTGTTTCTGTATCTGTGTAGGTAAGTATAACTGATGAAAATATAGTTTTGCAAATACAGGGTGCAATCTTTTACGTGATACAAAATAGCAAAATGTGAATCTATCCATGATTCTGAGCAACTTTTATTATGGGACCAACTTTGTGTTATGCCAAAAAAATCCAACTATTTCATTAACTCTGCTCATTTTAGACTGACAAGAATGTATGAACAGGTGTGTTTTTTTTGGCATAACACAAAGTTGGTCCCATAATAAAAGTTGCTCAGAATCATGGATAGATTCAAATTTTGCTATTATGTATCACGTAAAAGATTGCACCCTGTATAGTTAGTAGTGTGAATAGTGAGTAGTACTTAACTAACACCAAAATATATTCGGTGCTACTGATAAATTTGGTATCTCTACTAAAAATTCCGGTCATTCCGGCCTGATCCTTAAATCGAATATTTAACTTGAACACTTTTTTACTCCGACCTATGTGTACAAAACAAACAGATCGATCAGAGTATATATTCGTACATTGAATATTATTTCGGAGCCTGTAATAGAGAACCTTTAACACAGAGAATGAGATAATAAGCTAAACTTAATTGTCTCCCTGGCTTATTTTGTGTCCCACTGCTGAGCAAATCCCTGCTTTTTTTCCGCCACTCGTCTCGGTTCTAATAAAAAAAGTAAGAACTTATATCAGACATGTATTACATAACAAAACACTGTGAAACCGAATTGTGGTACTTGAGTTCCATTTTAGTCACTGCCTCATCCCGAAACTTTATAGTGGCGAGTTCATTTAACTAAAACTAACGTTGCCTTAGTTTATCCCAAGGTGTTGTCATTACGGTACCGGATCGATAACATAGCGACAACCTTAAGACCGCATAATCGCTTTCAATCTTAACATAACATGCCTTTACCACGCGATATCAGCGCAACAGGTCTTAAAATATCGATATCGAGTTTAATACAAACGGGCAGCACTACCAATCGGACGGGCAACAATCTAACTAATTAAGTATGTGCAACATGATACGATAACGTGGTGATTTACATACCGGCCTCGCTTTCCAGCTAGAGTTTGTGATGGTTATCACAGAGCTGCTATGGTACTGGACGGCCGGGCGTGTGACACGGTGTCCCATTGTGTCGCTACTTGTTTCGCGGGCTTTGTAAATAATACTCGAATGAGACGTACGTTTATCAACCTTTATTATGTTCGCTTTTGTTTTCTTGTTGTAGGAGTTTCGCATGAGTGAATGTTCGTGTGCACAAAATTGAACGGTTTCATTTTAACTCTGGGTTTATTGTGGATTGAGTTTCCTGATCATTTATTTGCGTTGAAATAATTCGTCGCGCCTCCGTTTCACGTTTTTAAATTACCAAAATTCATCTAGCACGATTCAGCGGATTTAACGTGATAAGGGCGATTCTCCGAGCCGGCTTGATTTTCTTGACTTCGGTGAACGTATTTTTTTTTCACTTTTTCGATTGGTGACCTCGGTATTCAAGAAAAGGCCTAAATTTAAAAAATATTGGTGGTAAAGGCCTTCATAGGAACCTTGTAGTTCATGGGATATTCGGGTTTTTGCATACACCGAAATCAAACACACACCGAAATCAATATTCATAAAATAGTATCACCGAATTCAAAAATTTTTTACACCGAAATCAAATTTGAAATTAAACAATGTTTTTTGCTACAAAATAACCTTTATTTCCAATTGGTACACTTACAATATATATATATATATGCAGTCGTGGCCAGATAATTAAGAACACGATTTTTTTTCCCATACAGTTGCATACAAATATGACTGTTCAAATTTGATGATAATTTATAATTGAGAGATCTAAGGTGTGTGGGATATCCAGAAGCTTCTAGAAGCGGAATAAAGCACGAGAGACGTCTGCTTGGTAACCACCGTATATTCAAGAGAACAATGACATTTGCCACATCAAGGTGGCGAGGGTTAAATCTACCCTCAATCATAAACATATATTACAATAATGTGTTTGATTACTTTTGTTTCTGATTATACGGATGTAACCGTGTTTAAATAGTATTTAATATAGTGCACATACGGCTTTTGTAAAATTTAGACTTAAAAAATACAGGCGATCAAATCAACACTTTTTATAAGTTCATACATTGTTCCTAATTACAGTATGATCTTGTAAAAACTGTCCATTTGACCATCCGTTTTTTTTAAGCACAACTTTTACAGAAGCTTTATATGTTTAACTTTAATACTGCACGCTTTATTACTTTAAATTAATTATTAATAAATTAAAACTTAGACTGTCCCGGCGAAGAATGATTAGGAGAGCCGACCCCAACTGCAATGGGATTAGGCGAGAATAAAGAAGACAGGTCGGTTTATGCCGACGTAAGGAGTATATTATGGTGTTAGCCTAACGACTCCAGAATAACCAAGAGCGCATTGCCGACCCTTTAGTAATAGGAGGATTCGTTGTGTCGACACCTACAAACAAATTAAATACCCTTATTCTCAAAACAGCTTACCATAGGAAGTTCAAGTCCAGCACCAGGATCATAATCAAACCTACATACATAGTAAGCCGTGGGACATATCCTAGTTATATTATATATGCGAAAGTTTGGATATTTGTTACTCGATCACGCTTAAACGGCTCAAGATAGTTTATAGCCTGGTACAGTCAAGGTTACTAACATACGTACATTAATAAGGACATAAATATCTGTACAGGACTCTATTGTCAATGTCATAAAAGCGTGTACAGATTTATGTCCTTATTTATGTACGTATGTTACTGTACCCTTGACTGAACTAATCATTTAGCCAGCACTAAACTTTAATGAGAATTTTAAAACCACATAGTTAACAGATCCCTGAATTGACAAATGGTTTTACTAAACAATTTTTTTAGAAGTACATATTTACCAATATCCTACACTACTTTTCAAACAAAAAAAAATTACATTCCCACCTTACGTGTAAGACAAGTACCCAGTTTTTGTTAATTATTTTATTTTAACCGTTTTGTTGGCGTGATTGATTTACATACCCAAACCAATTTACACTTTTCCAGTAGTAATGGTCACTGAGCTAAGCCTCGGGCGGACAGACATACGGACATGCTGAAAATATAAGGGTGTTGACTACGGAACCCTAAAAAGCAATCATTTATACATAAAGATTGATTTCAGTCCTCATTTTATTGAATTCGGTGACCAAAAAGTACACCGAATCCGCGGAAATCAATGTCACCGAATTCAATATTGATCGATATTTGCAAATTACACAAAAAGTATAGATAGTACAGGGAAAGAGTTATTCAATACGAAATCACATACCTCTGAGGATTGCTTATTCACTTTTATAATAATTAAAACACAAACACTACACAATTTAATAGCTTCACCGAATTCAGAAAAACACGTAACCAAACTCACCGAACGACGAACAAACCTTTGTAGTAGCTGCCTATATGACATCAGCCGGCGTCCGCTCTCGTCGGCAAACGCGGTGCGACTAAAGCTACCGGCGTGTGCGTCGCGAGATTGCTACGTCATTTCTTTGTTATGATGCCGACGCGTTTTCTAAATGTCACTGAGTTTACGTGTTACCCCCGGACGCTTCGAAAAAATGCTTTTATTGAGTAAGTTTAATAGATAAATTATCGTAATATGGATTATATATGGGGGAAACTAATGTTGATTACGTGAACCGATGTAAAACATGTACTATAATTCCAATCTTGGGTTATGATTTTTTGTTTAAACCAACTTGGGTAGTGGACGCTCCCACTGAACGTCAATTTGGGCTCTATTTTTTTTTTTCTTCAAACATATGTATATCTACAGAATATCTAAATAGCTGTCCAGGTATCAAAAAGCCTGAAGTATATGTGAGATTTTATTCAAAAATATCACGCACCTATTTGAAGAATTTTTGGCCCTGGACACTAAAAAATGCCACTCCGGAGAAATGCCCATAAGGTGTCCATATGAGTGATTTTTATTAGCTTCCGCTCGTGACTTCGTCTGCGTGGACCCCAGATAAAACTATCATTTATTTTAATCCAGGCTATAAACTATCTTCTTGCAAAATTTCATCTAAATCGGTTGAGCCGTTTAAGCGTGACTGAATAACAAACATCCAAAGATCTAAACATCCAAACTTTCGCATTTATAACATTAGTAGGATTAATAATAATTAAGTTTGCCATTTAGTTATGAATAGCATTGCTTCTTCCAGAAATGTCTAATCTAAACTTTATATTTTGGAGAATGTTCCGCATCTTGACACACACACAGTGAAATCATCTAAAACTCCCGCTCTCCAAGTGCTGTTATTGTTAAGTTCAACTAAAGTCGCAATGCACTGATGCGCCAAATTCGCACATGCTAAACTCCTACTATTCAATAGCCAAGTTCCATAAAGTAATATCGATAGTAATTTAATCCAAAGAAATATCACAGTAACATTAACTAGTGCTATTGCCTTATTATTTCGTGAATAGCAAGCAGGCTTTGCTCACACCGCCTTTACAGATATATTATAAAGTGACCTTTATGGCCTGCGTATAAAGGTTTATAATTTTCAGTTCTTTAGATGTACGCTCAATTAGGGTTATCACAATCTATACAATTTGTTTTGACACGAAAGGATTGTTTGGGGCGCCGTTTTTTTTTATTAATTGTTTATTTTTTAGCATTTGGAAATGATATTAGTTACTAATCAGAATCACGAGTCGTTTTGTTTCCTTCTTTTAATATTCATAACTACAACTTAGAAAAGTTGAGAAACCCCCGACATTTTCATTTCAGTCCGATATCTCAAAAACAGATTTTCATGAAACTTGGTTAAGAACACTCGGGATAAAATTATCTATGACACAAAAATACTAAACGAAAATCGGTTCATCCGTTTGGGAGCTACGATACCACAGAGCCACAGACAGATACACAGACAGACACGTTAAACTTATAACAGCGGAACAGTTATTTAAGGTGCACACTGCACAGATGCGGTATGAAAGCTTCGTCACTTTTGGATTGTAAGGGCATTCAAATAAAGACTGAAAATAGCGGACATTTTGATTCCTCGGCTACATGGGAGAACGAGAACATGCGTTGCATAACTATGTGAAACATGTTAAATGTGTAACTATGTAAAACAAACTTTCAAATTGCCAGTATATACCAAGATATGCAGACATCCGCGGCGGTACCGACCGATAAAATCTGAATAACGCGGACCACCGGTAGCAGCCCTATGTGCAATCGGATACGTGCGTTAATATGCCCTTTTAATCTTTGACGAGCGCCTCGAATGGCGGCGTCTGCGCACCTGCGGTTGACGCGTTATGCTAGGCATTCGCTAATGAACCTAGCTAAGCTCACATGTTACTGTCAAATTATTCCCGGTTATACGCAGGAATTCTAGGGAACAGTGCGTATAATCCGGAGGGAGATAATCTGCGTTTTGCGTTTTGTGCGTTCAATGGGTTTATGGATTTGAAACTAATGAAGCATAGCATCTACTTATTTCCGATTAAGCATAACTAGTGGGCTTGTATGCTGATCATGATGGGGATGAGAACTCGCAGGGATGTGTTTTACGATACGATACTACGATAGAATCTTGGTAAGCTGAAGCAGAGAAGTTCGTTCGCTTCGCTCGCTCGTTCAATTATGAGGTTAGTTTTGGATTTCTTTATTAGGTACCCTGGGGTCCAGGAATTTCAATGAAAGGGTGCACACCACACTGTACTACTTTGCTCAGTCAAGTGCCTATTTATCTTGTTATCTACAACCAAGCTAGCTAAGCTTAATCGATTGAAATGCTTTATTGACAAAAAAAACGACTATATTACAATATTTGACAAAAAAAGCATACACGTTGATGATGCAATTGTGAGCTGCATTGAGCTTGTTGCATCTAAATATTATAGTCCGTAAGCCCACTCCCAATACACCTGGTCTACGTTGCATGCTGCTGCCATGCATTTTATCGTGTTGTCATGAGACGTAGGTGTATTGGGAGTGGGCTTACCGACTATTATGTTTCATATGGTAATTTATATTATTTTATTTTTTACCAAGTACATCTACATTAGATACTCATACTCATTTATTCATAATATTATCTAAATATTACATGTCACATATTATTAGCATCACAATACTCGTACATTAAACAATACATGACCACGAATATTAATTTTCGATCTTAGGTTAGATTTGTCACAATATTATCTACCACCGTCAAGAGTATAGCGAAATGTGGTAGCTATTGTGCTGTTACGGCGCTAGATTTTCTCCCGGCATGTTGTTTTAACTTCGTACATTTTATTTTAAGACTTGCTCATTCGCCGTCAGTCAACCGTGCAAGCGACGTACCTATACGCATGTATTCAACATTTAAGGGACAGACACAGAAAAATAAGCCTTAACGGACATGCGCTTATGTCAGATAACTTCGTATTTGAGCTATGTCGACGATAGCACGAACTCGTTCACCATACGGCTCATTTTTCCATAGACAGTCTCTTATTTACTTATAAGAGTTTACGGCCATACCTAACATTGTTGCTATAAAATAAATATCGGAGTCAATAACTCCTTGTTTATCCTTATACCATTAAAAGAATTCGTCGGCCATAAAAGTTTTTAATGCGATTTTTATGGCAAAAATGTTTTTAGCTTCCACCGGGACAACGGTACTTGTCTGGGTTTGGGGGTATTGATACTGCTAATTTTAAGCGATATCCGCAATTATTACTAAGGTCGCATCATATCTGTAGTTACCTGATCACAAATAATTAACATTTCAACAAGAATAAAAACACACATAACGACTAAAAATTAATTAGTACCTAATCAATAAGCTTCTTCAGGTAAATTAAAAAGGAGAGGACAAGTAATTTTATTACATTATTAATTAATAGCTTTTGTACAAAAAAAATGTAGTAATTTTAAAATATTTGTTAGGACATTGAATTTTTAAATAGTAAGGTACATTTAATCCACGAACAAAGTAGGCATATTCTTTATATGCCAAGATATATCAGTAGGCAAGTGCAGGGTTAAAATACAGGCCAGTGTACGCCGCAGATCGTTTATATAGTTACCTCTCGAGCAGCGAGTACCTAATTATTATTATTCTCGGATTACGGATTCCTGACTGTTGGCAACATTTCGCGGTTATTTGCGAGGCGCGTTTTTGTCGACGGCCATCGGCGCGGTACATGTTAAATATTTCTTGCGATTGTTTGTTCTTGGGATTGTTCCAGCCCTGATTGTTCGCCGTATAAAATAAAATAAGGAATGTTATGCCTTGTCCGTAATTGAATCGTGACTATTGTACATTTGTACATATTACTCCATGTCAAGTTAACATATTTTATGAGTTTCAACTTTTATACTTACGAACACAATATGTTACTTTTACTTACAACAAATAAAGATAAACAGCTTCAAATCTTAACTATACCTACTTACTAAAGATTTGTGCACAAGTTTTCGTGCACATTGCTTTAAGACGCTATTTGACTAAAGTCAAATCAGCTTCCTTTTATGAACGACAAAAACGCTCCGTTAGTATGGAATTTGTAGGGATTACTTGCTTGTGACGTCACAAACAAACAACGTCCTTATTGTTAGTTTTTATGAACTTATAAATCTTATAATTGCAAACATACATGAAAGATTGATACTTTCCGAGTATTTTCGTAATGTTTATCTGTTGCTTATGAAAAAACAATTTATTTTCACGCTGTGAAATACCCTATTCTTAGTTTTAGGTTCTTACTCCTATTTAAATGGCAATATCCACCAGGAATGTGCTAAGCTTCGAGTTTGACACCTCACTTGACATAAGGAGACGCTACACGGGCCGATATCGGCAGGACTGTATGCAGGCCGCCGCGTGATTCGGCCCGTGTGGATGCGTGCCGGAAGCACCAAATCAAGGTCACTCCATACTAGATGTAGATAGTAGATGTGTAGGGTCTCAGGAATAAATGTGCTAATCTATGTCAGGACAGATTAGCACATTTCTAGTGGATGATCAACCTTATACAGGATCACGATTCACTACACGACCATTCGACCAATTCTGAGAACTGCATTTATTTTTAAATTATGGTTTAATAGAAAAACACATCTGCATACAATATCTACAAACTAACTGGTTATACCTACTTATCCGTGATTGTTTTCGAAATATAGTAGATTGTATGATAAGGGTCTAAAGTAGGTAAGCCATATAACCACGAGATGGTTATTTTCCCGAACAAAGTGAGGGGAAATAGTTCGAGGGGTAATATGGCTTTTTGACCAGAGTTATGTACTTACACTACTTACTATTCACTTCGACTGCGAGAAAATAGTAAAAACAAAAATTATCCATCCACAATCAATAATTATATACCAAGGCGAAAAAATTTAACAAACTGCTTTGACACAGATACAAAATATTGTCAACACGAATAAACGCCTCTGACCGTCTAATAGCCGCGTGCAAACGGCCGAGCGCGGCGGACAGCATGGGCATACGATAAAGCGAGATAGATAGCAATCTATCCCGCTCAATCATCATAGCTTATGTCATGTATGCAGTCAACCCCGCTTGAACGTTTGGACGCTGCTATAGTCGGTCAGAGGCGTTAATTTTTTAAATTATTGTAAATTAGGGAATAAAAAACACCTAATGTTTGAAATGACTTCTGTTTCCTGATTGGTCGATTTTAATGTCTAGCTGTATTCCGGTTAGATGATAGCAAATACAAATGTTTTTTTAAAGAGTTGTGATTGGTGGATGTAATACGGTTAACTGGTTTGATTGGTCAAATTAAAAAGTTTTTAATCATAAATATGTATACATATTTTTCCTAGGGGCTAAATTTACTACTTTAGCCCCACTTGCTAAGCCTAATATGAAGCACTTTTTGAGCATGAGATGTGAAAAATTCATTATATTTCCTACTGCCATGTTTTTTTTCATATACCCTCACAGAGTATTAAAGTTTTCATTCCCTCCAAGGAGAAATGGATTTATTTCATCAAATTAATTACATTATAAATTTGCATTCGTTCAGCAGTAGAGCATTTCATACAATGTTGCTTTCTACAGAAGTAAAGGCGCATTCTAATTGGTCGATACCCGGGCCCGCATTCGGAGTGCGGGACATTTCCAAAACACGTACCACAGCGCCCGTATGGTTGAGATTATTTAATGGCCGTCTTTTTATAAAACTTTGATTGGAATTGGAATCTTCCACCTTGGACAATAGAGTGGCTTTTTGAATGGATTACTTTGATGCAAATCGGAATCTTCATAATCTCAGCAGTGGGTGGGAGTTCTCTTGATTGTATGATCATGCATCACGCATACACTCTGACGACCGGTTAGCCTAGTGGGGTTCGAAACCCGGTAAGGGCAAATATTTGTGTGATGAGCATGAATATTTGTTTCTGAGTCATGGAAGTTTTCTATGTATTTAAGTATTTATATCTATTATATATATCGTCATCTAGTACCTATAACACAAGCCTTAATGAGCTTACTATGTGACTAGGTCGATTTGTGTAAGATTGTCCCCTAATATTTATTTATTTATACACTCTCCCTACTGAGCTACCCTTTTGCACGCTTTTTACGCATTCACTCACTGCCAACGATTTCGTAGTGCGTAGTGTTATGCTCGTAACCGATAACATGCAAAAAACTGTTTGTAGAGGAAAGCGCATGCGAGCAGAGCGCCCATCTAGCGAGTTCCTGGCACTGAAAGTGTTAATTGACCCATTGAGCGATAGATTTCACTAGTCGTTATACCGCCTGCGAGGAATACCCCCACTATCGGCTGATGACTTTCATTAGTATTTATCCCGTTTGCGATGATGACAAATGTCTGATGGAGCACATATACTGGGTGGAACAGATCGATGGACTTTTAAGCAAATGGGATATAGATCAGGTTTAGTGCTTTACTTCTCACCTAGTAACCATATTAATATTTCTAACCGTTACCGAGATACACCTTGTTAAACTTTGGTGAAAAAAACTGTATGTTTCAACTTCAACCCTATCCAGCAGATTCAATGACGTGAACATCGGATGTGAACTTTTCTTGTGACTTGTGACATGTGTCAATTTCAAATGAAAATAATAACTATGTATAGTATTAGGGTTGTCACTAAGATAAAATATTTCGATTTTTATGTTTTTTGTTTTCTTTTAAATCCAGCTTAACATTTATAATAGATCGTTTGTACGTCACTTATATAACACTGTCCTTTCAGCTTAGTCCAAGGAAATGTTCCTCCCTGTATAGATATCGACCAGTGAAAACGCGCCTCGCTACTGGGAGCACGCGGAGCGCAGTAACTAGTCCAGAGGAAGTCTATATTAAACGTTTTCTATTCTATTCTATTCTATATTGAATTGAATTATAATGAGGTAAAGTTTGTGAGTGTATAGTTTCGTAAGTGTTATGTAGGGTATATCCGGAACTACTCGCCTTATTCTAACTGGCGTTATCCTGACCTTCGCCCGGGTCAGGATAACGCTTACCTAACTCGCTTTTTGCACGATGCGGGCGTATTCCTTCGTCAGCCCGTTTTCGCTCATGTCGGCCTTCACGATCACGACATTCAGCCATCGCTTCTTAGGTCTGCCGCGGTCTGTCGAGGGCCGAGAACTTCTCATGTGTTTTAAGCAATTATTTCACACGGACATAAGTCATTTATGCCGCAGCTTCGTCTGCGTTCTGCATAACCCGCGGGCGGAGCCTAGCTGGCAGCTATATAGTAAAGCGGTCGTTTCATTTGTACAACAATGGCAATTTCGTTCGTTTCGTTGGCGTTTTTGATTATTTCCTCCTCCAAATTTAACCAAACTACCTCCATACTCTATCGCACTTATACTGGTTCAACAAGACACGTGAAGGTAACCAGAAGCTTTTCTATGATTTCTACAAGAATTTCTGTTTAGACATCATGTAGTTGCTTGCAATGTTGTTGAATCAATTTACACTAGTTAAGCTACTATGTTGCAGACCGGTCGGGTGGGTATGTGATGTGATCTGCGTGTTTTGACTTCACGGGGTATCTGTAGCAAATATTGCGTTTAAATTTAATTTTGACAGTATACTATTATGGCAGAATAAAGCCTCTCACAGACTGGAGCGGCCTAGCCGCGACGGTCAATAGTAAACTTGTCATTCGCTGTCAAATTTACTATTGACCGCCACCGCAGGCCGCGCCAGTGTGACGCAGGCATAACCAGGGATTAAAAGTATAAATAATTTTACGTCATCATGTACGAGTACACCCCCGTATTGATTATGGTCAAACAGCTTAGTAAGGCAGTAGACCTTGTGGTCCTTATTATTCTATGCCTATATATAGATTGGGGTATTAGAATATAACAATAAGATGCCTTATGTTACGATTTTCCAAACTGCCAACCAGAGTGGATTAAGGTAACTGATATTTATCATAACTTGAAATAAAGAAGCTACCACTTTCTTAGCAAGAATGTGTTGTCACGTTGAATATACCAATATGTACGTATATGTGCTCTCACGAATCTTCCAACATCTGCCAGCGTTTACTATTGAATTGGTCGAGGGAATTCCAGGGAAGTGGCGAGCAATGTTACCTTCATCTGCACCACTTAGTTACAATGTTGCTGCTGGTCCGACGGGGTATAATCCCGCTCGAAGGAAGAATGCCGTAAGAACGCACAAGTTCCATATAATCTTACATTCGTCTCCCTTGCCGAAGATACAGCTTGATTCCACAAATAAGTTGGGCGTATACTGTCGCAATTAACTTTGTATCGATATAGAAAGCAATCAACAGCAAGATTATAAAACAAAACAGAAGATATTATATTGGTTCTGTTTTATGTTTGCCTATCGCAAATAAGCCGTAATTCCTGCTGCGTAGCAACAAATATTTATGGGATTATACGGACAAATTTTGTAACGCCTGACTGATACACAATTCAATTTGGGAATAGTAACATTAGATTTAGATTAGTTCTTGTCCAAAATCAGGGGTCATTTCGCCGGCAAGCGACCGCCTAATTTCATGTGCCGGTTGGCGATCACTTAGCTGAGTTGGTGAACTGAAAGGATATTTTCTCGGTATTTAGTAGATTTCTATTCTAAAACTACAAAAAAATGCATGTACAACTAATTGTCTCAATAGGGTCTGTAGAATGGATGTTATCTTCAATAGAAAAAAACCTTCTCCTTCAGGTGGTCGCGTAACCAGCGTAATGACCCTACATATATCGACCAGTTGGTTACGCAAAATTAGCACAAAGGAAATGCATAATTAACTGACAGACTATTTGATAGGTAAAATATAAAGTGGAAAAAAATATGGCATCGCTTGCTAGTGACAAAGGTGGAGTGTATATAGTTGAATAATTTAATTTTAGCTTACCTGGAATTCAAAATTTAAGTTAATAAATAATGGTTAATCGCTCTCGCAGACGATTTTTTATGCTAATCTGTTTATGCTAAATAAACTATTTGTATTTGTATTAGTTAGACTATACAAAGAACTACCTCGAGGTAATTATAGTTCAGGATATTGTAAAATTTTAGACTTTACAATCTTCTTAACGCCATTTCGATGAAAACGTAACGTGTGATGCATATTAAAATTTAAAAGCAAAAGAATAAAACGAATGGATTTCCCTAAGCACAGGATGTCCTGCACGCGTCTTGCGTAAAAATCCACTCGTGGACACAGGGCTTTATATCTGGCAAAAAAAGAAACGTATCTCGCTCGTCTATCTAGTATATAATACTACTCTTAACCTAGAACGTCATATGTGCATTGCAACTTCATGAAATAAGTCCTTTTGATTGTAAACCAGTACGTATTAACATACGCTGTGTGCGGCAGCGCCTTCAAAGGCTAATAACATGCAAAGCTCATACGCTCATCGCTTGTAAATGTGTGCCGTACATTATTTAAGACGATTTGCAGGTCAAAGAACAACATTAACAATGAATTAACATTCAACATGTAAATGACGTGTTTATACTTTGCCGCGTCCAGTAAAGTTATGTCATATATTTACTGTGGTGAAATCGAGAGTGGAGGAATGATACGATTCCGAATGATTATTGAATGATTTTAAATTTCGAATTAATCTCGAAGACGATTACATTTTTTTCTTTTTTTTCTTACTTTTTTAATTCTGTTTATGTGTATTGTTGAGTGAGACAGCAGGTGCTCCATTTATCCTAAAAACGATTCTATTGACAAGGCTTTAGAATGCGTGTTCAATGTTTTTGAGCATCCGTAAAGAATATATATATTTACCGACTTGCGACAACAAGGGATTTTTTAATATACTTTTGCGTTATAATTATATAATTAGGTGAGTAATTCCCAAAGCCAACCCAACCCAAGTTTCACCGCCCTCCCCTCAATGTCTGAATTTTTGACGAAGCCCCTGCAAGTTTTCGTTGCATTTCTGCTTATTTGATAGTGGTCCCTCCCTGGCCCTAAACCCTGCATATTTCAACAAAAAAATCAGACATGGAGGGAAGAGGGACTGACAAATCTCTGGGAATTACCCAGGTACATTCTCATCAGCAGAATTCGAAAGTTGACAAATGCTTGTCTGAAGGCAGTGTCGACTGCATAATTCGCTTGAGTAATGTGCATTAGACTCTAATAAAAACTAAAATCCACTCTCAGTGCATTTCATCAGATGTCTCATGTTTCCGCGGTCTAGCCCGTTTATCGGACGTTAAATCGTTCTCGGAACTATATTTATATGTTTAGAGATACTATTTGTCTTTGAGTTAAGTTATCGTAAGATCATATCGATACTTTATTCGCCCGCAAACCGAGTGTTCCAAACTATATTCTTATTCAATATAAATTCGCGTTTAAGGCAGTGTTTATGGACTAGCGGAGCAATCGGTGGTGGGGCCCACGTCGGACTAGCACAAACACAACAATATGCCATTGCCTAGGGCTGTTTGCTGGGTGGACATGGCGCAAGCAACATCTCCTGTCAGCATCTCCTGATGATGCCTCGTAGAGAGGCGAAACACGTGTCGAGGTTTTGCCATACTGGTGGTGGTTTGTTGTAATAATTTGCATGATGCACGTGCGGTGGGAGGATGGCATTAACCGCATGCAAAAATACGCAAATAGGTGCATCTCATCATTGCTAATAGACCTGCACGTTAGCGGACTAGCAAATGAATATAGGTTAGTTATCCTGGACCTTTGGAAAGTAACGCCTAATTCAATCAAGTAGTGGCTATAAATGTGTTTGTACAGGCGTGAGCGTTTCTATACTCGCCTGGTAGATCGCGCGACTGGTCGCTTATCCATAAACATGACCTGAGCGAACCATAAGAACCTGGTAATTTATAGGAATATAGGCATATTGCAACATGTTGAATCAATTGGCGATAACAATAACTTAAGGTTTGAAACGGCAGCGAATGTGGTGGAATGCAGTGCAGGAAAGCGAGGAATTATCTATTAGGCTTAACCCTTAAATGCATAATGATGTATATATGCATCGTATATTGTATACGTTTTTTTAAATACTATGATTTTTTTCTTTATTTTTCCCTCAATCTATACAACATGACACCTCTATTTCAATTTATTAAAAAGTTATACAAAAAATCATGCATTTAAGGGTTAAGGGTTGCTGGTCGCTAGGACGCACGGCTCTTCATACAAATGTACTAAGGTCAACGGTGCTCCCGGACTCTTAAGACTTCTGAATAATTTCTTCGCAAGTTAAGTGTCACAAATGTTCACTTATCTGCTAGCTAATCAGGACTAAGCGGGTAAAACATAAATACCTACCTCACCTAATTGGTTTTGTTCCATACCATTTTTAACCCCCTACAAAAACGAGCGATGTAAGTTATACATGTGTATATGTGTGCCCTGTTTGCGGCATCCTAGGTCCCAAAAGGATGACACGATTTGAGTGTAGTTATTTTCATTCGACAAGGCAGCAAGTTTTATTAGCTAAGTAGGTACCTAACTCGAGTTGTTTAATATTTTTGAATTTATGTAATTTTCATATACTCAGTCATGTCAAAATGTTGTCACTTAAAATATAAATTCTGACAAAAGTTAGCTTGTCAAAGAAAATATTACGTAAAACGAAAATTCGCGTCATATTTCAGTTTCTGTTGACGTGTAGGGTCATTACGCTGGTTACGCGACCACCTTCGGTTAGCGACCACCTGAAGGAGAAGGTTTTTTCTATTGAAGATAAATTAATTCTACAGACCCTATTGAGACAATTAGTTGTACATGCATTTTTTTGTAGTTTTAGAATATAAATCTACTAAATACCGAGAAAATATCCTTTCAGTTCACCAACTCAGCTAAGTGGTCGCCAACCGGCACATTAAATTAGGTGGTCGCTAACCGGCGAAATGACCCTACATAAAATATTCACAAAGAGTTTATGACAACAATTGTGGGTCCAAACTTACTAGGTATTAAGAGGGAAGTATAACTAGCAGCTGGCGAGTCTCGCGACGGACAATAGGTACTTTTTATATGAAATTTTCATTTCGGGAGAAAACGGTTTCCACTAACGAAATCTTAACAAATCACTTTGATTTTATTTCGATCGCTTCAGCATAATAATATCTAGGATTATAGGCTCCACTTTAAAAAAAAAAAAATTTAGGTGCCTATAAATTTTAAAGAAGTGTAAAAACATTTACCCTATTTGTATGGACGAGTACGTAGTATTCCAAAGGTATACTTCCCTCTTAAGACTACATCATGAAATACGGGTTGACCAGGACGTCTACTTACAAATTGTTTCTGCGCGTGATATCCTTGCCTATTTCGCATTAAGAAACTTAAAGAAATAGAGATAGAGAAGTAAGATCTTGACACTGACTTGCATTTATATTCTAGAAGTAAGCGCATTTGTAAAGAAAAATGTACATCTTTTCACTCAACAGCCCCGCGCCCAGAACTTGCGCCCCCAAACCCGGCTAGGTCTGCCGGCCTCCAAGCTAAAAATGGTTAACTGTGGTCTCATATTCCGCAAGAAATAAAAGACGTGCATGACTTTAACAAGTTTAAATCTAAATTGAAAAATGTACTCATAGGAAAAGCTTACTACTGTATAAATGACTTTCTAACTGATAAAAAATTGTAGAATCCGCTACTTACTGACATAAATCGAATTATTAATATTATACCTACCAAATTTAGCTACAGAACCATTTAATTGAAACACGTTCATTTATTATATTACTTACAGTCAGCATTCACCTTTACCAAATTATTAGTTAAAATTGTAAATAGTTTTTATTCGTTTTCATTGCACATGTATATTTTAATGTTAAAAAGTAAATAATATATTTAAGCTTAAATTTAATGATTATTATGCCTATGTAATTAATTTAATTTAATTTTTAATTTTCAGTATATAATGATATTATGTGATTGCCGCTAATAATAATTAATTTTGTATGCCACTAAATAATAATTATGTACCTAGTTTATAAGTTACAATTGCTGTGCCCTAGCAGGGTTCATGTTGCGAACTGTATTATCCTGTAAGATCATTTTAAACCACATGAAGCAATAAATGAATATGAATAAAATAAACATAGCTTGATACGCGTATTTAATAACATGTAATTTGAAATTAAAGCCTTATAATTTCCTCATAGTGTAGTTATCCGGCGGACGATTTATCACGCGTGGTTAAACCATTAAGATCTCGTGTTTTGACATAGGACGTAAATCGACTGCTCAGCTACTTTACTTCATGACTCTCTTCTGCGTCCAAACCAAATATAAACCGTCTGTCCTACGAAACAGGGTGGACTTTCCAGTGACAGGGATGATTGAGATACGAGTTTATGAAGGTAAGTAGTTAAACTAACAGTTGCTTAAGCGCCTTCCTACGTCCTGAGATGCAAAGTAGCCATTATAGTCATTATATCGGTAATAGTCTAGTGGGATAACAGATAGCCGGAGTTAGTTAAAAGGGATAATTATATGTGGTAACGTGATAAGTAATGGAATGTTAGTCGGTTTTAATGGGAACAGACTACAATGTATACGAAACATAAACATAGGCCAAGCCATTAATGCGTAAACTCAATCGGCAACTATCAAATTACCTATAATACTACACAACCTTTATTGCAAAATCAACTCCATACGTCCCCCGCATAAAACCAAAGGCTTTCTTAGGAATGGCAAACCTTTGAAACATTGAAATTTATTCCACACGGAGACATGAAAAGCGAAGGAATGATCCCGTGTTTTAATGTTTTAATGAAGCCATCCTAAGGGTAGGGCTCTCGTAACAATAACAAAACTCAATTATCCATGTCTACTTCATAGCCGCTGCCGGTATTCAGATATTCATTTATGCAATGCTCCGGACTCGCCAGCGGTGTTGCTAAGAGTTGCTGTATAGTTCAGGGCACATCCAGTTAGCTCAAAATAACATTTAAAAACAAGCTTCCATTTCATAGCCAAGACGAGTTGATATCGATGCGCTTTCAACATGTCCTTTTAGGATCCTCGAGTTCGTGGTTTGTTCGTGACTTCGTCAGCAGTGTCTCCAAGAGACTTGGCCACTGTCAAGTCAGGTCCTTCTGCATATAGTTTATTGCACTGCAATTAACAAGACTAACCTTGCATTTCATAGCCAAGACTAGCTGATACCGATGAGCCGTCAGCGCGTCCTTAAACGACCCCCGGCTGAAATAAGCGGCGCCCAGATTCCCGTGCGCGCGACACTCCCCCGCCGTATAGCCAAGACTCTTGGCGACTGCCAAGTCCTGCTGCATGAAGTTGATGGCCGCGTCCAACTGACTGAGGGCCCATTGGGCGGAGAATAGCGCACTGAACACGGAGGCGTCAATAAAGCTAGCTCAGCACTCAATCAAGAAACAATTAAAAAAACTAACCTTGCATTTCATAGCCAAGACTAGCTGATACCGATGAGCCGTCAGCGCGTCCTTATACGACCCCTGGCTGAAGTAAGCGGCGCCCAAATTCCCGTGCGCGCGACACTCCCCCGCCGTATCGCCAAGACTCTTGGCGACTGCCAAGTCCTGCTGCATGTAGTTGATGGCCGCGTCCAACTGACTGAGGGCCCAGTGGGCGGAGGACAGGGCGCTGAACACGGAGCCCCTGTGGAGGACGGTTGTAATTATTATTCACGAACATGACAGGAGTAATGAGAACATGGAAGGCAAGTATATCAAAAAGTAAGCTGGCGCCAACAAGGGATTAGTTAGAAACAATGATTTGAAGATAAAGATTTAAGCAATTATAGTGCAGCTTGCCATCTCTATTACTGTACTATGAATGAGGATGGACACTGTACAATCAATCAATCATTTATTTTACATAAAAACATGATGATCAAAAAGGTATTACAATTAAAAGTATTATCACATGTTTTGCTAGTGCAACACGTAAAATGTAAGGTAATATTAGCAGGATTTGTCATACTTCATGCTAATTAATTAATAATAGGTAAAATTCTATATTAAATATTACACTGCAATGTGAGTATGAATAGTTAAAGTAAAATTAGGTAGGTATGTCAAATGAATTGTCAAATTATAATATTTATCACATCCTTTAACTATCATAAAATGACATAATTTAAATATTCATTGACCGAGTTTGCACTAGCCATCTTTTGAGTTGCCTTCTAAATATATTCAGGGGCATTATTTTATACTGGTAATTTATTGTAGAAATTGCAACACTTATTATAAAAACAGGTTTCATTATTTTTCATCCTCGCCAAATCATGATGTAGTTCATCCTTGCAAAATCATGATGTATGGTTGAGATTAGGTATTTAATGCGGCCAACGTTTTATAAAACGTTTCATTGGAATTGGAATCTTCTACCTCGGACGGTAGAATCGTTTTTTGAATTGAATATTTTGATGCAATTCAAATATACTCAAGTATATACTGTGGGACGCAGACTGGTAGCAGTTTTAGTAAAGTACTTTTGTACTTCAGTGCTACTCGACTTGTCATATTAATAGCATGAGCTACAGTAGCTCAAAAGTAGTCCGTTCAAAAAGCAACTCTACCAACCGAGGCAAAAGATTCAAATTCCAATGAGTTGTATAAAAACTCGGCCATATTAAATAATCTCAACCTACACTGACGTTTATGAACCATAGTCTAAGATAGAATTCAATGCCATGAAAAATTTAAAAGCGTACAATAAAATATTGATAATAACTGGTTATAAAGCTGGACAAACACTGCTACGGGTACACCATCCGGCCCAGCGGAACTCGTGTGAAAGCGATTAAAATAATCCGAGATAAATATTTTACTTTGTGCCCCGACTATACCCCGGTCAATGAAGATGGACATTGTTGAGATTCGATGCGGACCGCGCGGGGTTTTAAATCCCGTGCCACCGGTGTGTTTTTTCGAGACCGAAGCTAAGATCCGTCCATAATTTTTGATTGAAATTAGGCTTGTCGCAAGTGGCAACTGCAACTTACAGTTAAGATTATTTGAGTTGGCCGAATATGGAAGATGCAGCAATAATATTTACCATTATGTTGTGACCAAAACGTTGAAAAAACATAAAATAATAGCTACTGAAACGTTTTTACTTCAGTTTATACTAATTTCAAACATTAATTACGATTTTAAGTAATGTGAAACGGAAAGATTAAAATCCAACGTCTGGTGACGTCACTCCTGTCAAAAGTCAAAACTTAGGCAACTCTATGACATCTAGGGATGAACCACGGACAAACAAATATGGCGAGTGACACACATGACTGACTTCACTGGAACCTGTAGATCCGTTTAGGCGCAAAAGTTTAAAATTTCTTGTCAGTTTGTAACAGGAATTTTTGACAATAAATTTATAGTATTTGAATTTTTAAATACTTTCGTGGTCTATTCTACATGCAATTCTTTTAAATGAAAGCAAAAATTAAAATATTGCATCAAAGTAGTCCATTCAAAAAGCATCTCTACTGTTTAAGGTACAAAATTCCAATTCCTATGACAGTTTTATAATTAGTCACATTAAATAATCGCAACTATACGTAAATTTTATGCGACAGTGATACCTAGTTTTAGTCAGATGCGTTTAGATTTCCCACAAAATATCATCAACCCAAAATGAATAGTATTTTATGCAATGGTTATATAATGTATGCTTTTTTCAGTCGTACGTACACGTACAACGTTAGGCCACGAAGCTTGCTGAGTGGCCTAATTAAGGTACGAGACTTAAAAAGCTAATTATATAACTATTGTATACAATACTTTTTCTACGAGTCAACTGAACTAATTAAACAAACTTGGTATCTATCGAAAATCTAAGCCCTGCTGAAACGAAGTGCAACCAACGGCTTTTTCTTTTTTGTGCGTTGATGTCTATTACCTTTTGACTTTCTCATGACGGCGTCCTATTGGTCAAATACATTATAGTTCAGTAAAGGCGCCACGTGATTGGTCAATTTAATTTTAGTTGTCTCAACAGTTATGAAATGTTGAATTGGGAGCTCCATAGTAAAAAGTATGTGATTTATGTTTGGTGTACGAAGTCTTAATTCAAACATTAAGGTCGACGAGTATAAAAATTAACTTTATTTTACTAGTATAGGGGTTAGTGTACACCAGGGAGCCTAGACAAGGTTACAATCGACAAGCGCTAACGCTAACGCTAACGAATAAAATGTATGGGAATGACAGATGTTAACGAAAACTGTTTCGTCGGCATCTGTCATTCCCATACATTTTATTCGTTAGCGTTAGCGCTTGTCGCTTGTAACCTTGTCTACGGTCCCAGAGCAGTGCGAGGTTGCGAGGCGATGAGCGCGGAACCAATAGGAAGCGATGCACGCCCGCCAGCCATTACTGTTTTGTTTCCTCGCTAACCGCCGCGCAAATTCGCAAAGCTCAGGGCCCTATTTCACCATTTTGTCAATTATCACCTGACAATGACAATTCTACGTACATTGCTGGGTCAAGAAGCTGTCCAGCTACCAACTTAACCTCTCAACGTAGCGATGTAACGCAAATTGTCATTGTCAGGCGACACTTGTCGATTTGGTGAAATTGGGGCCTGTATACACAGTTCTGGGCTGCATAAACTTTGATTAGTGATCAGTGCGAGTTCATACATTTGCTGCAAGTGCGAGTAGCTTTTGTATGGACTCGCACTCATCACTAATCAGTGTGTAAACCGGGTAAGGACCCACCCTTATAATGTTTATGCAATTTTTACTAAACCAATACGGGTGTACTCAAAATGTATTATTGCTCCAAAAGAAAGAAGGCAAGAAAGCCTAGAGACGAAAATCCCATTCACATGATCTCAAAAAACTACGAAGCTACAACCGTGTGATTATTTATTCCCCTGCTTTACTTTTTTCTCCATTTGACAATAAATTTAATCCTTTTTCGGGAAAATTCAACATAATTGGTAACTTTTTTTATGTCTACACCCATATTAAGATATTTTTTTGTTGGACCATTGTCCTTGTTGATCGGATTGAGTTAAATATTTTAATTCGTGCCCACACTAATGAATCACGGTGCGCATGTAATTTGACATCACACTTCACACCTCGCCGAGATCGATCACTACGATCGGGATCTTTATCTTAACTCAAACTTACGCATTTAAATGTTGGGATAGTGGAATTTTACCGGGAATTTTGTGGTTATTTTTATTAATTGCTGCCACACATGAAGAGGTTAACTACTGGGTTAAATCCTATGCATATTCATTTTGTCAGTTTAAAGGTCTGCTATACTTATTAAAAGTCACGCATGCATCGCATTCGCTACAATCACACTATGAAATAACGTACATTTTCAAAAGTGATAAAAATCTAATCTAATCATCGTGGATTTCATGCTTCATGCACTAGGTAGCTTTAGAGCCCTATTTTAGTGGTAAAAGTCTATTTATGAGTAAGTATTTACAAACATAATATATCTACTGCTCAAGAGATCTAGGGTTAATTGATTAAAATCAATTAATGCTGGTCAACCGTCGTCATCCTCCTAGCATTATTCCCGTTTGTGCCCTAAACAAGCCCGGGGTCAGCTTTGAAAACTAATCCCAAGAGGGAAAGCTAGACCTTGGGATTAGAACGGTTTCCTCGCGATGTTTTCATTCACCGAAAAGCTAACGGTAAGTATTCCGACCATAAGTTCCGAAAAACTCATTTGTACGAGCCGGGATTCGAACCCACGACCTCCGCTTGACAGCCGCATGCCTGAACCACTAGGCTACCGTAACTTGGTCAACCACCAGAATCAATTTAGTATTTATATGACAGCGGCTGTACCATTATGTTGATAATTTGTATTTCCAAATAAATAAATAACAAGCGCTATAAAAGAGTCCTCACTAACTTTACGAGTGCTCACGTAAATATACACCTCACATTTTAAAGAGCTATTTATTACATCTCAAATCTATTTCGAGCCATCCCAGTCTATCAACGATCACTCTAGGAGATTACAATCAAAAATAAATGTCCCATTTATCGTGAAAGTAAGTGGGCCGGTTGCTTGAATACTAATAAATAGCCGTATGTTACTGGGAAAGTTGTAAAATAAACGGCCTTTTTGGTTGGCTTGGAATAGGGATGTCCCGCGTGGCTTCGATCCATCAACGCGAGATACCATCTCGAGGCGAGGCGAGGTGTGGGTTTCGTTCGACGCTGGTGACAGGCCTAGCATGGGGCCTAGCATGAGCAGTTGAGCCCCTGATGTAGCTGAATATTTTAGTATTTTGAGTTTTGTAACGACTAAGTATAAAATGCCCTTAATTATAAATCTTTTGTCAACGCTATTTTAATGCCTCTAGCATTCATTAGTATTTATGTAACTTTGACATAAAGGGACATAACACAATTTAATAAACAGAAGTTTTTTTTTAACTTTTATCAATGGAGGGGTTAATGTTTTTTTTTCGATACTTAATCAATTAGAAAACTATAAACAACATTCCGAATTTCCGTCTCGCATTATTTTTTTAACATTCGTCATAATCGTCATGATCGTTTTTTTCAAAAACTGATTCGCGCCAATTTTTTTTTTGTAAAATTGGACCTTTTTTTCTGTAAATTCAGCCGCCACCTACAGAATTCCTGTAAAATGTCTAAATGCTACAGTCGATGATATGAATGAACAAGAGGAAATCATTGCCTGTTTCTTATCAATCCAGGCAGTCATCACTAGTCATCACCATAAATAAATTAATACTTGATGAAAGGTACCGATTTGTTAGTTCGTTCCGCATTTAATAGTTTTTTAAGGTGTTACCTAATATATGTACCTATATCACAATCAAAACATGAAATGGTCTTTAGTCACAGTTGATTGTGTAATTGTAATGGCAACACAGGCCCTTGCCTTGATTCATCAGTACACCGTGAGATTTTGACACGAACATGCTCAATGTATTAACAATTTCATAACGTCGACGAGTTACTTATCTATAAAAAATCCTTTATATGTTATTATTTATTTATCGTATGGCATACTATTTCTCTACTTAATTAAATGTTTATGATGTTAGATTTAAGGTAAGCAACTGCATCCGTCGAGAGAGTCTTTAAGTCAGCCGAATTCCCGCTAAATTTGGTGATGGGACACTCAAAGATGGTATGGTGTACCGTCTGATCTGGACAGCCACACTGGCATTCCGCTGACTTGATGTTGATAGTCAGATATACGAATAGAGGCGAGACTGGAAACACTGTTTAATGGATGATAACTATTTTGTATCGAATTTAGTACACAAAATAATATTTTTTCCAATGGGTTGGCTAATACATTCCTGGCCAGACTATGATTAATAAAAAAAAAACAAAATATATTTTTTATTAAACGTTGCACTCAATTGTTTAACGAACACATTTTATACTAATCGAATTGAACATATGAAGCATTTATCAAACAGATGGTGAGGGTCGTGCCTCTCAATTGAAGTTTAATTAAACCTCAATTGATTTTATAGAACGACTAGCTGATGCCGGCGGCTTCGCCCGCGTGGTTATAGGAAAATGTAACATATTGAATTTACCCGTAATAATTAGATGTTTTCCCGCTGGAAAAAGTAGCCTATGTCACTCTCCAGCTTCTAAACTATCTCCATACAAAAAAACACATCAATACGACGCTCCGTTGCGACGTGAAATAAGGACAAACATACAAACACACACACTTTCGCATTTATAATATTAGTAAGGATGTATGCAGGGTACCTCTATACCTCAAATCATTATCAAGCCAGTTTATATCGCCTCTTCAGCACTGAAAACGATGCTAACTAATGGTATGCTCGTGACTCAGAACCTACCAATGACCACAGTCGTGCTGCTAAGTGGACATTTTGAACTGATCTACATATACTTACGTATTATGTATCAACTTTAGAACCAAACTCCCATAATCCCCAAGTTGAAAGACATAAAGACACCAGCTTTATATCTTCATTAAGATTCCAGGCCCCGTATCATAGTCGGCCTTATCACGCGATAAGTGACAAGATAGGAGCGTCGTCTCGTTCTATCGAACGGGGTCAGCCAGTGACGGACGCTCTATCCTGTCACTTATCGTGTGATAAGTCCGACCATGATACGGAGTCAGGAACTTTATTATTTATTAGATGAACTACTTACAAATTATACCTCTATAGGTATTACCTACTGTAGATAATAGATATCTTCAGGTTTTATCATCATCATCATCATCATATCAGCCGAAAGACGTCCACTGCTGGACATAGGCCTCCCCCAAAGAGTGCCACAATGACCGGTCCTGCGCCACCCGCATCCAGCGGTCTCAGGGTTTATGTCGACGACAAATGATATCGTGTTAGCCCCGTCGCAAAGCTAACATGCTAGTGACTTAAACTTAAAGGGCAGATTCATTTAGATCAGTGCACATTCGTTTACTGCAATGAGACTAGCATCCTAACCCGTTATAAATGCTATTACTCAGATAAACGCAGTACTTTAAAGGTATTTTATAGCGTTACACTTATCAATGGGACCTCCGTGTAACTTTAATGCATTTACATCAACATAAACGTCAGCGACAAGATTTGTATGAGTTAAATCGATTTAAACGATCCATTTAAGAGGAATTCTCCGAATTCGATTTACCTTACGAATCGTTCTGAAGGTAATTAGGTTTTTTAGCCAGTACGGTACAACCCCTATCAGTGGATGTTTATTGCTCCATTACAACACCGTTAAGTGGAAAAGTGGGTCTCCCACGGCAGCATGAGTAAGCGTATTCACACGCGGCTGTAATGATGCGAGCCACCATCGATTAGAGAGATAGAGGAGCTGTATAAAGGAAACATTATTTGCAATCACTAGGTGTTCAATGCAGCGTAGACTATATACTCGATAAGTCTTAATCTGAGATAAAACGTCAAAATTTTGTGTAACTATAGTAACCGCTCACTTGAATTCGGATTTTAAAAAAGGAAGCCCTAAAAAGATTTCATATTTTATTTGATCAAAGTAGCCCATACTTCGCTTAATCATTAGGGGTGCGAGTTGACAACAAGCAAGTGATTAGGTATAAGGTAACCTTTGAATAAATAATAAATAAATAAATAAGTATTGGCGGACAATCTTACACAAATCGAACTAGTCCCAAACTAAGCAAAGCTTGCACTATGGGTTTCTAGACGACGATAGACATACGTTACATAGCTAAGTACATACTTAAATACATAGAAAACATCCAAGACTCAGGAACAAACATTCGTGCTCATCACACAAATAAATGCCCCTACCGGGATTCGAACCCAGTACCTCTTGCTTCGTAGGCAGAGTCAGTACCAACAAGGCTAAAGCGGCCGCCATATATGTTGCTGGTTTCACGGTGCGTCAGCGTACTTGGAGCAGAAGTGTGCATCACTAGCTCGGCATAAGACAGCTTGGACAAAATTACCTACTCACAGCGGCAGGGTTCGAAAGGATAATTATCACGATAATTATCATGATAAATATCGTGATAATAACAGATGGATAATTATCGATTAACAATAACAAAAAATTGCGCTCGTGGAGATTCCCCTTACAAGAAAAAATCAGTTCGGATTATGCAGTCGAGCGAACTCGAGTGTCATTGGTACTTATACTGGTGATAATTATCCGATAACTATCGGATAATTATCCAATAATTATCAAGAAGCGTAATTATCTTAATAATTTCGAACCCTGCACAGCGGTCAGAGATCGGCATCTTCCAACTTTGCTTCACTTGCGCCGTCGATGCAAATGTGCGAACGCCACAAGCCCATGAGCCAGCTCAATTATTTCTAATATTGTATTTGCGAAATGCACAGCCCCATTCCTCATCTTAGACCCCAAGTTGACCCGACTTCATCGCTGTAACGCAACACCTAGCTCTACCATGATATCCGTATAAATAATGTTCAGTGTGTTTAATGGTTTACGACTAAGTTCTAAATGGGAACAGCCAATAGGTAAAACGAGTTTCCCGGTCCCATGTAAATTGTGTTAAGTGAAAGATGGTCGTACATTACAAGTTCAGAGGTCGTATGAACATTAAAATTTAAGTACATAGGACCGTAAATTAGTTACATAATCAGATAATTAAGCTAATGGCTAAGCTTTGTTTGATGACCTAAGGTTTAAATAAATCTGCCATTTTCTGAATTGGCTAATCATGTATACTACAGTTAATATTAAGTACCTATAAGTTAACTTTAGCCCACTGCTTATTACATAGACCTCTTCTTTATTACGCCTCTCTCCTCGGTTCTGTGTCAATCTTATCCACTGCTTACCTCACATATCTCTGACCATGGAGCTGGTGGTCTCATGGGTCATGCATGGTCTATCATCTCAATTTAAGTGTATCGCTCAAATGCTGCTGTGTGTTAGCTAACCGCTTTTATCATCTCAATACGCCAAAACATCCTCGCGATGCGAAGAGACCTACTCTTACTCATACATTCCATGTGCGCAAGCTAATAATAATAATGTATGTAGAATATGTGGATCTTCCTTCGAAACTTGATTGAGAAAATTAATTACGCGATATCGCAGTTAGTGAGTAGTGAAGTTAATACAGAATATGAGAGAGTAGTGTAATCATAAAATAATAAATGCCAATATTCTTCAGCCAAAGTTCAGTTCAGGTACCTAATTACCGACGCATCCTCAACAGTAGATTACAGTCCACCGATAACCAATAAATAACACTTTCGCCGATAAATCAAACCTTCAAAATTCCGCCAAAGATATCCGTTCCATTTAAGAACGTACATATTATAAATTATCCCACTGTCACTCGGTACATACTCGGCGGTTCAGTAAAATACGACTTGAATCCTACCCGCGCTTACCTCCTATACCGCGGAATTAGTATCGGTATAACGTCAAGAAAGACGTAACGTCCTTATGTAATAAGGGTGGGTTTGTATCGGGCTCCAAGTATGGACAACGATTAAAAATGTTACATTTAAAGATTGCAGGTTCGACCGCTAAATCATCCAATTGGCCGTGCCATTGAAGTAAGTGTGAAAGGCAATTAATAATGATGTTTAGTAATGGTAACTTATCTCTGGAATGCTATATCGGAGTGCAGGCGGCTGGTTTAGATTTGCGTCGTGACTCGACGTCGCCACTTAAGGATGGTAACTTTTTCTCAGCGGTCAGCTGAACCGTGTAAAAAATGGGCATGGTCGATTACTAGTATGCAATCCTATTAATATTATGATGATTTAAGAAAATCATCAAGGGTTTTTTTTTAATTACTCCAGGCAAAATACGGTTTTGAAAAACATTAATTTATAATAGCGTTTTTTTTGTTGATTTCATTTGAAAATGTTATTCTAAGATGATTTAGTTAAGAATCCGACAAACTTTCCACCCGGAAGTAATTATGTAGATTTAAATGAAGCATGCATTATCTTTTTTTGTACGATTTATCTTGAATATTATAAAGCAAATGTAAATGAACCAAAATAAAGACAAAAACATTTATTAATATTTTTACTGACTTTTTAGAAGCCAGTTAACTTATCATTTTTTCGATGTCTGAAATTTTGCCGGATTTTGTCGCTGGGTAACTATTTAATTGATAATATATCCGTTATACATAAAAAATAAGCTATTATAAATTATTTCCAAAATTGATTTTTTTTCCATACAAGTTGTCAGTTCATTGCCTGGACTAAATACCACGTCGGTGGCAAACAAGCTTACGGCCCTGATGATAAGTGGTTACCGTAGCCAATGGACGCTTGCAACTCCAGGGGTGTTACATGCGCGTGGCCAACCCTTTAAGAATGTATACACTCATTTATTAAAGAACCCCATACTGTGGTCCCTCGGGAAAACCTCGACAGGGAGCTCATTCCACAACCGGAGCATCCGGTTTCATTGAACATCACCAAATGTTTAGTATAAAACAAAGTCGCTTCCTGCTGTCTGTCTGTCCCTATCTATGCTTAGATCTTTAAACTACGCAACGGATATTGATGCGGTTTTGTTAATAGATAGAGTGATTCAAGAGGAAGGTTTATATGTATCACTACATAGTATAAAACAAAGTCGCTTCCCGCAGTCTGTCGCTATGTATCCTTAGATCTTTAAAACTACGCAACGGATTTTGATGCGGTTTTTTTTAATAGATAGAGTGATTCAAGAGGAAGGTTTAATAATTATATAGTACCCGTGCGAAGCCGGGGCGGGTCGCTAGTAATGTATAATACATGCATAATATATTAGAGAAACACTGATAATTTTAGAGGTTTCTAATGTGATGTCGTAAATAAACATTTTTTTGCGCTTACATTGCATTGCAAACTCAGGCTGAACCATAGTCCGATTTGTTTGAAGCAGCTCTTGTGGAAAAGAACCAAGACTAAGTTCGGACTTATGCGACAAGGCCGCTAGTTGTTTGTCAATAATATTAAGCTTTAACACAGAATTCATAAGTACTTATGTACAATATGTGCAGAAGATCCACTGTCTAACAAACACGATGTTGGAAAACCCGCGCTCTTCCGAATCAAGTTTACGTATCATATTTACGAATCACCCAGAAATACTGACTAGGGTAGCTTCGTCGTATGCCAACCAACGCCTGTCCTGGATCGTCTCGGGGATAGGTCTTTAGGCGTATTTAAGGTTCCAATAAAATGTAATGTAACTATATGGTTAATGTATTTTCTTTCTTTCAAATAAACTAACCACATCCATATCAACTAGGGCCTTCCGCGTCCCTTAAGAGGCTGACAAGACCTAATTTGGTGAAATTGATATTATTTAAGCAGTATTTTAAGAAAAACTATTTGTTCTAGCACATCAAATAAAATATATGTTAATATTCACCATATTTCAAAGACCGTAGACGGGCTCGATACATAATTGGACGAAATCGGCTCTATAGAAAATAATTGCAGATTGGTCTTAAAACCACATTAAACGGTTCTATGTCTTTATTTTTTAGACGTATGAGTCTGCAATTAAAAACACGAAGTCAACATATTCATACCTAAACCGCTAGTGAGTCATATTTCAGAAATAATCCACCCTTTTTTTATTTCAATATTAAATTTATGTAAATATTATCTTCAAAAACCGGGCCCAGTAACACTCGCTCTCGTTTGCTCCGATACAAATAGATAGTGTGCGCGCTATCCAAAATCCTCAAGGGCATTTTGGTGTTGACAGCAGCATCCACCAGATTTGTGCGAAGACATGCTTGACGGCATGTTGTCAAGATATATGACACAGTACACACACAGTAACACAGTTTGCATATTTCTGGTGGCATATTCATCCTAGGGCCTCTCACTTTCTTCATTGTATTTCATTAGCTCTACGATGGAGTAAATTATCAACTAAGATGATCAGCACGAGAGCAATAGTAGTTACATTATCGTCGAAGCAAGGGAATTAGGCAATTGCTGGCTGAGTATTCATTTTAAACGGTCGTCCGTTTAAAAAAGCGGCCAAGTGCGTGTCGGACCACACACAACGAGGGTTTCGTGCCTATTAAAAAGGTCGTATCGTTACTGAAATCTTATGTCACTTACGTCCTTTTCTTTAAGGAAGGCAGTTTTTTAGAAATCTCAATCCTTTGAACCGATCTTGTTCAAAACAATTTTCGCTGAAAGAATTTAATAAGCCCTATGTCCATGATTTTTTTCATATTTTTAAAATACACGGTCCAATAATTAGAGGGGTGGGGGGGGGGGGGGGGACACAATTTTAGTGACTTTCGGGGCGATTATCTCCGACTCTATTCACTTAATCAAAAACATTGCTGAGAAACCTTATATAAGGCCTATCGATTGGTGTGCCACACGTGGGCCTGCAATGAAAAAAAAATATTGACTTTCAGGTTTATGTATGGAGTGCACCCCTGAAAAAAATTTTTTTTACTTTTTTTTTAATATACTTTTCCCAAACATGCAATGAAATATTGACGTTGTGTTCTTCATAATGGGCTTCGAAAGTGTCACGTTTCGGGCGCAGCGAGGCGACAGACCCGTAATGGCATTTCATACAAAATTGGAGGCCTAGGCCTGAAAGATGATCTTTTTTAATTTCCATTCCACAATGATCAAGGATCACGGCGTTCAGCCAAGAAAATTAAAGTTTGATTTCTAGGAGTTTTTTTTTAATTTATTTCATTGCAAGTTTGAGACAAGCACTACCCAATACCCATTTGACGACCGGTTAGCCTAGTGGGTAGTGACGCTGCCTACGAAGCTGAAGGTCCTGGGTTCGAATCCCGGTAATGGCAAATATTTGTGTGATGAGCATGAATATTTGTTTCTGAGTCATGGAAGTTTTCTATGTATTTAAGTATTTATATCTATTATATATATCGTCGTCTAGTACCCATAACACAAGCCTTAATGAGCTTACTATGGGACTAGGTCGATTTGTGTAAGATTGTCCCCTAATATTTATTTATTATTATACCTCGGCGTGAAAAGGGGTTGCCAGCCTCATAACTATCCGACCTCGCTACGCTCGGCCGTCTATATATACTCGACCGGCAACCCGTTACTTCCCGGCCTCTGTAGTAATGTACTATTAAAGTGACAAGAGTAGCAACAGCTTCACTTGTAGCAATTGTATTGTAGTCTTACCGCAACTTGAGCGAGCAGGAGCCGATCCTCAGCGCTGCCTCGAGCACGGTCACTGCGGCCTGGTACTGGCCGGCCGCGAGCAGCTCTTGCCCCACCACCTGTTGTCATGCCGGTTATTAGTTGTTTTAACATATTATGTCATGGCTAGACTGACTAAGAGGATTTACGTCCAGGAGATGGATGGAAGGGTCGGTAGGGGGCGGCCTAGGCGAGGGTATCATGACCAAATATCAGCGATACTGTTAAAAGGCCAGGTCAGGAGTACCCGCAACCGACGAGCGTGTATGAGAAGATGTATGGATGTCATCGAAGCGAAAGAAGTATGTAAGGACCGTAGTATTTGGCGTTCCTTAGTCTCTGCCTACCCCAATGGGATACGGGCGTGAGTATATGTATGTATGTATGTATGTCATGTTCTACAAGGAATATCAAAGGACAACATATGAGAACTGGGGGAATTCAACTCATTACACAACTACGCCCAGAGTGGAGAAATAAGACTAGGAGGGTCGACCTCACGAGAAATGAAACCTAACGGCACGGGAAATGGTGATGATCAAATGATGATATATTATTTCAGATTTATTCTCCAACACAAACAAGAGCCTTAGCGTTTCAAAAACGATCACCCGGCGTAGCTACCTACTCCATTTAACCAGTAGGAACTTAAGGTTGTTCGATTTCCATACGAAACGTTATTTGACATTCGCAGGCTAACGGCGTGATTTTTTAAGAAACCTATGCATACTTGCATGCACTTTCACAAATTGGCTTTCCATTTGCGCGAAATTCCCCCTTTCCTTGAATAAACTTGTAAAAACTAGAGTAATTTGAGAAAAACGGTTTTCCCAGAGTATGACGTCACAAACTACGACGTCTCAAATTATTCTAGTTTTATTGTATAAATGCGAATGTCAAATAACATTTTGTATGGAAATCGAACCATCTTTACACTTGACACGTGAAACGAGGGGCATTAGCGCGTTTTGAATAACAGCCCTTATTACGCTTAGTTAGTTACCTACTACGAATCACGGCGTCAAGATATACGAGTATTTGTTGGTGATGAGGTGAGGTTTAACAAGTTAAAGAATAGCTCGTATTCTTGGGATTAACTCCATTTTAATTTGACTTTATTTATTCAGATTGTTCATATAAAAATGAAAATCGTCGTTTTTGTAGACTTCTTCAACTTCTTTACAAAATATACCCATTTTTTACAGTTATATAGTTTATTTGGTAAATGCAAATGTGTTCGTAGCCAAATTCGACGACAAGCAAAGAGAAGGAAAGGCAAAGACGCCGGTCAAAAAACGACTCGTATTTGTTTTTGTGTCTCCCCATCGAGGACACGTCATTTAGTAAAAAACTGTGCTATAATTATGTATAATACCATACCAGCGAATCCCGGACCTCTAACAGAGTTGAAGATAATATCTACAGCGTAATGAAATAACTACAATTACTGTTGGACTCTGTGGCCCACATGATGTGGGCATCATATTATTCTTAAATCGACGGTTTCGGTAGCCTCAGTTCTCGTTTTTATACCATTACCGCCCACATTACAATAAACTAATACTTCCAAATGCGAAATTGAGTATCACGGGTCCTCGCAAAAAGCGGGACGAATTTTTAAGGACCCATTAGGTCAACCATTACGACCGCCGCTGTAAAACATCTCACAAACGATTGAGCTTATCGTATAAAGTAATAAACACAAGGCATTTGGGAACACCCACATAGCCTTTATTTTATGGACTACAAATTTATCGAGAAAATGTGAGAAAAATATAAAAATGATCACACGCTGATAAAGCTTGCGGAATTTGTATCGGCAAATGAACTGTTCCGATAAGCGGAGCCATAAATGTGGGAATAAACTTTAAAACATTAACACACTCGTAAGATGCTTATAGAGCCACTTACTTTTTGAATACAATACTCATAAATAGGGGTAAATTAACTGTAATGCTGAAAAACGTTACGAGATTTAGCACAAAACATGCTTTAATCATTTACCCACGAAGCGCAGAGTCATACCAAAACAAATATTTCTTGCAGTGCTTGACACCGGTCCAGTACTATGCAATAACAGCAAGCAAAAAGCGTCAATTATTAGAATTAAGGAGGCAAACATTGGTACGTTTGCCATAAGTTCGTTCAAAAAAACAATGTAGGTATTCGTTTTATTTTACTCAAAATATAAATATTCTTGGCCAAAAACCTACATCGCATCGACTTAACTATTAGCATCGGCCATTTTGTGGCAGTAGGCCGCCATTTCGAACATCCACGTCCCGCTGCCGATCAACTGTCGTGCAGATTGTATGTAAATTCGACCGGGACCGCGTATTTATGGCGCTTTGATCACTCAGGCCCATTGTCTGCGAGTTAAATGCGCCGAAAAATGTTCAGATGTCGCCGGACTCAGAAGCGGAATGTATGCAAATGGTCTCTCTGTATGGGGTGGTTAATGCTGCCTCCAAACTTATCAGGAATCGGCTTTATTCGCTTCTTTTTCGCTTAATTAACGTTGTTACGAGTAAATATAACTAGATGCATTATCCTCGTGCACGATGCTTTGGCAACAAGTAGACGCCGCCGTTATAACGTCTATTATTGTATGGAAATTATGTAACATAAATAACACAATTGATTTATCAGTGACACTGACATAAGGTGATAACAGTGCCGGTGTTTTGCGTTGGTGATATTGCGAAAGGCAAAGGCGAACTAACAAGCGACATTTGAAGTTGACCAAGACGTTCTGTCCGTCCTTATGTTAGAATGTTCATTGATTGACACTAACAAAGGCCATCGTTGTATTAAAGGGATCAAATCATGCGAACAAGCCGTTGCCTGCATGATAAAATGCAAGCCTTTGTAGGTTTAAATAAAGTGAGTGACAACGATATTTCCGAAGATACCAGTTAATGGTGGGCTTTATTTCGGGATCGTATCAGATGCCATTTCAACGGGACGCGGTCGGCAGCTCAAATAAGTTAAATTCGATTCGACAGAAGTCTCACGATTTTCGCAGTAAGTCGTATACAACTTTAGTATTTACAGAACCTTTTTTTGGTAAAAAAGTGGCGTGGTCGTCACTTGAATTACGCCGGTTGAGAGGAGTGAATTTTATTGCGCAAATGGCATGTATTGTACGGTTAACAGCATTAATATCTGCCACAACAAAGCGCGCATAAATATCTGACATAACTCCATATTTCTAGGTGAATTTGGATGCGTTACATATTTTTGTCCCGTTTATGATAACTCTGTATCTTCTGCAGGTAATTTGAACAATTAAAGACAGTTTCAGGATTTGTCCAGATTTATTTACTTTGTGGTAGTACCTACTTGACAAATGCTCAAATTTGAATAGTGCGCACTATTCAATTCCCTTAAGGGGCTCCTAGCTCCCAATGACCTTCGATCTGTACCTGTCGGTTTTTTCGTGTTTTTTATGGCTTATCGTATTAACAGCAACGAGGTTTACCGAAATAGTATCCCATATTTACTTCAAAACTCACAGTCTCTCAGTTTTCGAGATATATGGCACCAAACTTTGGCAATTTCAGGCCAAAAAACTAGTTTTTTGGACGTAACTTTTGTGAAAATTAGTTAAAAATAAAATTCTCTCGTGGGTTGTTAGAGACGTCAATAAGGAACAGTTATATGTAGATTTCATAATGCATAAACAACATACTAATATCGAAAACAGAGCTTTTTTGGACCATGTATGAATAAATCATAAAAAAATAAACATTAAATATTTTCTAAAAAACTCTTGTGCAAATTTAGATAAAGGATTGAAGAACCGATAAGTGTTTGTGCCATAAATATATCTATAGTTTTGACGGAGGAATATCAACTCAAAACTCGTCAAAACTAGCCAAAACGCGCGTGGAGCCCCTTAAGTTAAGTACTGGAAGTTTACTATCACCGACACTGGAAGCATTCCCCCTTCTCTAACTTACATACTTGCTACTGAAGGACGAATGATTCCTGTTCGGCTGTGCGCTAGGCAGTAAACTATATAGCATAACACCCGAAACATATTATCATCGATCGGCAAAAAACGTGCATCTATTTCAATGAACGACTGTTGACTTACCGATATCAGCACGAACGGACTCTGATCCAACTTCATAGCCTCCAGCTGTCTAAACGTGGGTTCCAGTGTGGTCCGCAGTGGCGACTTGAGGGAAGCTTCCACCAGGGCCGCCAACAGCTGGCGGGATGCCGGCTCCACTCCCAGGCCTGAGCTGAAGGCCGCCAGCGCCTCCCCATGGCGTCCGAGGCATTGCAGGGCGACGCCTGTGTAACACGGTGAAGTTGGAGTTATTCTCGAACAAAACTTGACACGAGTTGGGAATTATATAATAACTTGACCTTAATGTCCTCAGGGGACATTAAGGTCCTCCGGGGAAACAGTCTTAATAATAAGTTGACAAATTGGCGTCTCGACAGATGTTTTTATAGTGTTAAGAGTTATTTAGAGTATAAATAAGTGACTTACATTGATATTATTATTTTAAATTTGTTTAATTTATATTATTGCAATTGATAATTTGTATTTTTACTAAATTCAACGCTTCTCAGTAAAATATTTGCACGCCTCGCCTGCATGCAGGCTGAATACACTGTCATGTTCAGGGAGTATTTCTGAAATGTTCTGCCGCCAGAATGCAGCACTAGCACATACCGTAAACAGTTTTTAAATGTCAGTAGGATGCCATGATAACTCAATACAGCTTTTTTACTACATGAATAATAATAAATTTATCATAATTTAACATATTTTCATGAATTATTTGATACTAATAAATATGACATATGACATATGAAATGATGTGTCACGGTGCTTTCTTTACGGTATGTGCTAGTGTCGCCCCCTACCCTACGCAGAGTTTTGAGTAATATTCCCTATCCTTCCTGACTTTTTGACTTTCCCTGAAACGTTATCGTTTGAACAACTCAATTTTTATTTTCTCATATAACAAATGTGTACGAAACGCTACGCAATCGAGCAGCGGGTGTACTAATATTGGATTATGTGTGATCCAACTCAACGTCGATGCATCAGTGAAATAACTTGATTGGTATGGAATCAAAAATGTTTGACATTTTCAGTACGAAGAAAAACAAACAGCGGCGTCGATTTGGCAGAATTAACCGCGTTACATGCATCAGTCCTACATCAATTATAGAACGGTGGATAATTAAACTAACTTGGTATCTATTGAAAATCTAAACCCTGTTGAACCGAAGTTCAGCGTTTCATTGATGTCTTTTCTTCTATGACCAAGGCGACTATTGGTCAAATTCATTATAGTTCAGTAAAGGCGCCACGTGATTGGCTAAATCCATTATAGTTGTCTAAATAGTTGTGTTATAGTTTAATTTCGTTGTTGGAAGCTCCATAGAAAAAGTATAGGATTATAGTTTAACGAAGTCTTATTCAAACATTAAAGTCGACGAGTATAAAAAACTACATTTAGGTCTACCTAACGTACGTACAATGCGTTACGTGATCAACCTGCAGATTTCCAAAAACCGAGAGTCGCACCCGGCCATTTCGCTAAACCATAAATGGCCCATAACAATCATTATCCGTTAATAATTATGTGCATTGTAACCATATTCGCCAACTCAAATCAAATTTCTCTCCAAATATATTACCCGGCGATCGTAATAAGAGCTTTTACATTTCGTATCATAAACATAGAAAGCTGTGCGCAGGCGTAATTCAGCCCATTTACTAAAATTATAGATATCATAAAAGAAATAGAGTAACTACTAGTATGATATCATTCTGCCTTGCCGTAATACACGAAGTGAAAGCGTTCGCAAAACAATTGAAAAGAAAAGGAATAAATCATACAGCCGCACGCAATGGTGCTGCGTATTGAGGAGCAGATGAAGCAGCTCTCGTCAGTGGAAGAGAGGGTTCTGTGTATCGAGGAGCGGATGGAGCAGCGCTCGTCGGGTGGTGCGGCCGACTGCGAGTTAGCGGCGACCGTTGCCGCGCTGAAGCAGGAACTCTCCGATCGCGACCAGGACCTGCTTCTCAATGATATAGAGGTGACAGGAATTCTCGAGCAGGCGAGTGAGAACCCAGTACACCTCACGTGCCTGGTCGCTCGGAAGCTCGGTGTCGACCTGGAGGAGCGCGACGTCGTATTCGCCGAGAGGGTGGGGCCGCGGAGGCCGGAGCCGGCCGCGCCGGGTGCGGGCGCAGAGGCGCCACCTGGCGTGGCGGATCCTGCGTCGGCTCCCGCCATCGGGCGCCCGCGCCCGCGCCCGCTGGTCATTCGGCTCGCGCGCCGCGGGACCCGCAACGAGCTGCTGCGTGCTGCGCGCGTGCGCCGCGGCGCCGACACGTCCGACCTTGGCGTGCCCGGAGTTGCGACTCGGTTCTATCTGAACGAACGGCTGACCAGGCTGAACAGGACGCTGCTCTATTCTGCCCGTCAGGAGTGCAAGAGACTCGACTGGCGCTACTCGTGGACCAGGGACGGGCGTGTCTACGTGCGCCGTCAGAGTGGAGAGCCGGCACGTAGGATAAGGTCTGAGGAAGAAATCAAACAGGTTTTTGGCAAAAACTAGGTTTATTGGTCAGCATTTCAATAATAAATTTAGAAGTGTTGTGTACGCTTATTTTGTGTCTATTAATGAAATTTAACTTAGGTGTGTTTTACTGTTGGGAGGTGTACTGTAGGTCACAATTAATTAATGTAACTGCTCGTTGTACATATTTTCGCGGTCACATTACATGGGGCATGGATTGTCGAGGTAACAGAGAAATAAATACTTACAATGCCTAATACACTGCTCAAAGTCGGTTTGTTGAATGCAGGTTCTCTGGGCACGAATCACGATAATTTCATAGCCGTCTGCTCCCAACAAGATTTTGACATTTTAGCTATAAATGAGACGTGGCTACAGACCGGGGAGGAGGGGCGAGCTCCAGTACTGCCTGGTTGCAAACTACGTCACAAACCTCGCCCACCGGGGCCTCGGTCACGTGGGGGAGGAGTTGGTTTCTATATTAAGCGTGGCGTTAGCGCCCGCACCGTATCTCACCCTGTAGACCCCCGGCACAGCTCTGTTGAGCAAATGTGGGTGACATTGAGCCTTAACGGGAGGAAACTGGTTATTGGTACAGCATACCGGCCTCCGTGGATGGACGTGGATTTATTTTTTAATGCCATCTCAGACACAATTAGTTCTTTACACAATTATGATCACATTATGCTTTTAGGCGATTTGAATATAAATGTTTTGGCCAATGATTTAAAATTTACTAAACTTAATAACTTTTTAGCTAGTTTTAGCCTAACACAGTTAGTCACTGAGGCTACGCACTTCACTGATTCTAGTCAGACGCTGATTGATGTGGTTTGCACCGACGTGAAAGCTAAAAGGGTAGACGTGTTGCACTTAGGCCCCCTTTATGGACATTGCCTTGTAAGTTGCGAGTTTTATATTAAGCGTGATAAACCAAAGCCATTCACTATTTCTCATAGGTTAATTAATAAAATTAATCCCATTTATTTTGATAGGGACTTACAAAGTTTGAGGTGGGATTTACTACCTGTGGGCAATGCCAATGATATGGTGAACTTACTGAGTCAAAATATATTACTCTTATTTGACCTTCATGCGCCTATTAGGACAACTGTGATTAAGGCCCCCCATCCCCCTTGGATCACTGACACCATAAAGCTCATGATGCGATTGCGTGATAGAGCGGCAGCGGACTATCATAAAACTGGGTCGGCTAGTAAGAAGGAATATTATAAGGATATGAAGTCCACTGTCGCTAAAGCTCTGTATCATGAGAAAGTAGCCTATTTTAAACAAAATATTAACGATAAAATAAATGATCCTAAACTATTATGGAAAAATCTAAAAACTACCTTGCTACCCAAAAATGACACAGAGCTACCCGCCAGTCTCAATGACCCGGATTTGATAAATAAACATTTTCTAAGCTTGCCCATCACGTCCCACGCTTCTATATCTCAGCTAACCTATTTTGAATTCCATCGGTATAGCCAATCGGTATTTCAGTTAGAGCCAATCAAGACAGATGTCATTATTAAGATTATGCGAGGACTTAAATCAAACGCAGAAGGCTGTGACAGCATAAATCTGAATATGTTAATAATGACTTTGCCTCATACGCTTGATATAATCACTGACCTAATAAATACGTCCATTTTAACATCCACTTTTCCTGATATCTGGAAGGTGGCAATTGTACGTCCTCTCCCGAAGGTAGCAAATCCCTCACAGCTTAAAGACCTTAGGCCAATCAGTATTCTTCCATGCCTGTCAAAGGTGGTGGAAAAAGCAGTGTGCATGCAAGTGACAGAGTATCTGGAGAGAAACAATATTTTACCGGACGTTCAGTCGGGTTTCAGGAAGGGTCGAGGCACCGTCACCGCTTTGCTTGATGTCACAGATAACCTACTTTATGCTCAGGACCAAGGAATGTGTACCTTGTTGGTACTCCTAGATTTTTCCAGGGCGTTTGACTGCATAGACATCAAATTATTGCTTTCCAAGTTGAACTACTATGGTTTTGACAGTAGGGCGGTAAAGTGGTTCAACAGTTACCTTACAGATAGGCACCAATTTGTCAAAATGAGTCTGCATGACGGGTCATCTAGTGTCTCAGACAAAATGGTGCTCACTCGAGGTGTGCCCCAGGGCTCCATGCTTGGTCCAATCTTATTTATTTTATACTGTGCAGACATAGGGTTGCATATATCAAATTCCAAGTTCCATATATACGCTGATGATATACAAGTGTATATCTCATTCAGGCAGGCTGAAGTTGACAGTGCAATAGGGAAACTTAATAAGGATCTCGCTAGTATAGCAGCCTGGGCTACAAGTAATGGTTTATTATTGAACCCGTCTAAAACTAAATACCTTATCTTTGGCAGCAACCAACAGTTGACTAGGCTTAGTCCTTCAGTGAGTGTTATAATGATGGGTGAACCTATTGAACGGGTCAGTGAGGCGCGTAACCTTGGCCTTTTAATGGATGATCAATTACGATATGAGAAACACATTCTAAATTCAGTGAGAGGCTGTTTTTACAAACTAAAGGTTCTGTACAAAATTAGGCCCTTTTTAAATGAAACATTGCGAATCCACATAGTAGAAGCACTCATAATGTCAAAATTAAACTACATGGATACAGTATATGGTCCACGTCTACTCTCGAAAACCAAACAATTAGTCCAAAGAGTCCAAAACGCCTGTGCCCGTTTCTGTTTCAACATCCCGTTGAGGGCTCATGTCACTCCGTTTATGAATAAATGCAACATGTTGAAGATGCTACATAGGCGCAAGCTTCACCTGGCATGTCTTCTTTTCGGTGTAGTAAACTACCAGGCCCCAAAATATCTCTTCGAGAAATTATTATTTCGCACGACAGCACGTGGAGCACGACAGTGTGGGTTGCAACTGCTAACACATCGACATGCTTCAGCTGCTTTTCGTGGAAGTTTTAGATATGCCGCAACCAAGTGTTGGAATAATCTGCCTCCGTCGATCAGGGACCTTAAAAGTAGACATAGTTTTAAGATTAATGTTAAGAAGCATTTGTTTGAACATCAAAAAAGCCAAGGAAATTTGAAACATGATACCAGCTGTTTCTAGCTAAGTATGCGTATGTACCTGCTGTTTATGTCCCTGTGGCATCCTGCTGAGCGTTGGTCTGGGTGGCTTCATTTGTTCCTCTATAGTAGTAGTAGTTCCTCTTTCTTCTTTCTTTTTTAACGCATGTACACCATATTTGTGACTCACTGACGTGACTATGTATCTTTCCATATATTGGTATAACACACACTTCGCAATAAGTTAAAGTGTTAAATGTGTATTTATTGTATAATAGTTTCTTTTCTGTTTTTTTTCTTTTGGCCGTGACCTAATTACTTTTCGTGTAAATTCATATATATTACGTCATGTGTCACTGTCACTTAGCTTAAGATAATCATAGATAGTTTAATTTTTTATTTTATTTTTTATGTTCGAGCGACCCTGATTCGCGTTTTTTAAGCCATGAGGCGTTTTTCTTGCTCGTATGTGTACGTTTCGTCACTGTGCCGTGACATCACCAAATGGTCGCAACGGAAGACCAGCGCTGGCTCCGCCAGCATTACGCTGAGTTGCGACCATTTCGTGGCAAATTACGTTTTTCTTTGTTAATTGTCAATGTATGTAAATTGCCTTGTGTTTGTCACGAATAAATGTATCTTTCTTTCTTTCTTTCTTTCTTTCTTTCAATGTCAACTCGCCGTGTATGTGTAATCACATGCATCGTTAATTTGTGATTTAACATGATGGAATTAGTAGGTAAACATACGAACATGGGGCGCTGAACGGTTGAGGTGTTACGGTAATTGGAAAGGTATGAAATATTATACCGGGGTTGTAGTTCGGGTAGGTTATTTCAGGGCAGGCCATTCTTGCACAGAAGAACGTGACTATGGTGGAGAGTAAAAATAATAGTAAGTACTAGGTATATACAAACCAGCGCAAGGAACTGAGCTACTTCTGTAGATTGTCAAAATGGCTTTTAGGTTGGCTCAAGATCGAGAATGCTGGCGACCGCTTGTTGCTGAGAAAACCTAGGCCCTGTCCTAGGTTTCTTAGCTCTTCCCGTCACGATCATCAACATTTTGGGGACCAACTGAGGAAAGGACGTACCTACAGATTCTACACTGTCTAACAAAACCGATGTTTGACAGCTAGACAACTCAAATCATGGCTCTTGCTCTACTACATAGCGCGAGCTATTTCGTCTAGTTATAGGGTCGTCACATGCGCAGGACTGTCAACCGCGTTTGATTGGCACCTCGGAGCTGTAGTCGAAGCGGCAAGTGGGACCTAGCCTGACTATCGGTAAGGGGTAAAGTAAAACACAGTAACGTACTCTTTTCCCCTTTCTTAAAGTCCGGGCATGGTTGACTAGGTATTCCTGTAAAACACTGACGAAGATTTTCGGACAAGCTGCATAAGGCGAAAAAAGGATAGATAGAAGAAATATGTGCTCATTTATCTTTATCCTTACCCTGCCGATAGTAGGCTTTGGGCCAGTTGGGGCATAACTCTCTGGCTTTCGTCGCATCTTGAAGCGCCGCCGCGAACTGTCCTTGTTTCAGTCTTGCCGCCGACCTGTGCGTAAAAAAATATTAAGATTTTAGATACGGGCGGTCAAACTGTGCCGACTAGGTTTAATCCGTAAAAACGTGTTTATAGATATGACTTTAATTAAGAGCGTGCGAGATGAGAGAATGATTATGTACGTGTAGTCTGTAGCTATTGCTACTAGTTTATATATATAGGTAAGACGTTCATAAATGTTCAGTGTCCAGAGACAGATACCCAGTACGGTCGAGGTCATAAATACGTTTACACTTTTGCACCTTATTGCCTTGTAATAGGGTGCAAAAGTGTAAACATATTTATGACCTCGACGTACAAGCCTCTCACTGAGTGTGGTCTTCCATTAGCAGTCCACCCACCCCTCCCTTCATCAACATCTAATATTGGCTAATTATTATCATCAACCAACAACCAACTGCCTGACAAGACCAAAAGCCATGAGATATCATGCCCCTAAAACGAATACAATCATGGAGCTCTCGTAAACTACCAAGTAAGCAGGTATTATCCTCCAAACATACTGATTGTGCGCACAAACTTAAGTAAATTCACAGTTATACTTGAGTAGGTATACCTATTATACATACCGGACGTGTCAGGATATTTCGCAATGTAACGCCTGATTCAACCAACTACTTAATAAGCTTCAGATTATTTTACCTATTACTATAAAGTATATGATTAGCCGGGTCCAACGTAAGCGCGTCGGTATACAACGCGACAGCCGTAGCGAAGTCCCCGGCCTGGCAGGCCGCGTTCGAAGCCCGCACTTTCTCGACGAAGAGAGCCCGCGACGCCGCCCCCAGGGACGCTGAGCCTGTCGGCTCGATCTGCGAAGGAAAATAAACTTTAGAAGCTTGAAAACAGAGGTCAAGTTTGGGGAATTCTTATAAGAGTTCCGATTAAATGACGTATAGTTATTCGATCTATTTACGATATATTAAGTGACTGAAGAATTAGCATTGTCAGGAATAGATTCGACCCGACTGGTTCCATTGTGAAACTATTTGATTCGGTTGGGAATCCCTTTCATTAAAATCTCGAGCCCGATATAGGTACACATTTCTAATTTTCGATTAGGTACCAATTTGACATTTATTGTATGTTCCTATCTATCTCCAATATCTCCGTTTCACTTGGATTCGAATACCTTCGTCTATTCATCGACTTGGTAGATATATGTGATATGAGTAATCTGGTATAATCCAAACCCTAGTTACGACGAGCCGCTTCGAGAAAAGGTAGGTAGTGCCCTCGCGTTGCGCTTCGCTTGCTCGTCTTGGCGGGGGCACTACCGTGCCCCCAGATAGACTGTTCATATTCCCGTCATGAAGTAGGTATGCTTGTTATACGACTTATGACGATATCTTGTCCCTATTTCACCAAATCGACAATTGTCGCCTGACAACGGTAATTCGACTTACATGGCTGCGTCGACGGTAGGTAAAGTTGGTTGCTTATTGACCCAGCAATGTACGTGGAATTGTCATAGTCAGGTGACAATTGTCAAGATGGTGAAATAGGGCACAGGCGAGCATACCCGATGCCTGCGTAGTGGTGTTCTACCGCTCCAACAACGTTCTGCATTTGAACATGGTAAGCAAGCACTCTTTATGTTGTATAGGAAAATTTTGTGACAGAAAATATTTTACAGACACCGTCCCAGTGGGTATGCATTCAGAAAAACATGCCTACCGAAAATTCCCCAAGGGACCCACACACATGCGATTTCAAGAGGTCAACTCACGCCGAGTACCTACCTAATCCTCCCTTTAAGGGCATGTACTACCAAAATACAAAAGAACAATTTGCAGTAATACACTTGTAAAGAATGGCGCATAAATCGTGTAATCGCCGCCGTGGCGGGTAGCCCGCGCGAGTTCAAATTCGATTTCGCATCATTCAAATTAATCGATTCATACGAATCGTGACTACACTTTTAAATTACTCGTATGTTCTGGCATTAAATCTCGATTTTTGTTGCTTCCATTTAATGTTCAATAAGTAATAAAGTCGGGGCTTTAATTAATTAGAACAGTAATCGCTTTTTTTAGAAAGTTTTTTTTTTTTTTTTTATTTATTTATTTAAGGTCGCTCAAACATCTAAGGTCATTAGCGACCACTATAGGTATACCACAACATTAAATCGACTTATAATAATCAATTATTTTTAGAAATTTAACAGTGTTTTCTGGATTATTTAAACAATCTTTTAAGCATCCAGGAAGGTTAACAGTTAATCTTTCTGTGTTATACATTGGACAATCAATTAACAAATGTTTGACAGATAAATCACTATTACACCTTAGGCATTGCTTCTTAGTTTCTTTAGTGATAAGATATATATGGGTTACATTGCAATGTCCTATTCTTAATCTATTCATAACTACCTGATCTCTTCTATTATTTACATATGATTTACTTTTATCGAAAATTGATTTCCTTATCTCATATAAGGCGCTATTGTTATTTTTTACCCAACAGCTGTTCCATTTATTTTTTATATTAAGTTTAAGGTACTTTTTAAGGTCTTGGATATTAGAGGTAGTGTAATTACATTGTTCAAACCTCGTAGCCTCTTTAGCTGCGGTGTCCGCCCTTTCGTTTCCGGGAATACCTTGATGACTAGGGATCCAGAACAGTTCTATATCGAATTGTTTATCAATTAGATCGACTAGGTTCTCTCTTATTACATTTATTAAGGGGTCTTTATTGTGGATATTTGACAGTGCCTTCAGGGATGACATTGAATCAGAAAATATGACATGTTTTTTAGCACTCGAGTTGTCGTTAATTACCTCTAGGCATTTTAGGATAGCAACAGCTTCGCATGTGAAGATAGATGCATAGTTTTGTAATCTATATTTGTAACTACCGCTTATTGATACGATCGCACAACCGGTTCTACCCTCACTAACGGAGCCGTCTGTATAGTGTAGCATAAAATCTGGGTATTTATCTCTAATTTCATAAAAAAGGTTCTTATAAATATAGTCTGGAGTGGAATCTCGAGGGTGCTTGTAGGCCAGTTCCAGGTTTATTTTAAGTTCGATTTTTTTCCATGGTGGGTACTTAGTTTGTTTACGTGGAAAAATAATAGGGAGTTCAAACTCAATTTCGTTGAGATATTTTTTAATTCTAAGTCTTAAGGGGACGGGAAGAGAAGGTTGTAAGTTGTACTCGATATCAGATGGTAGTGATGGAATTGATAGAAATGACTTTTTATTATTAGTTACATGATTTGCGGCGTATGAAAGGCACAGTTCCTTTCTTCTTAACATTAGGGGCATTTCGTCTGCCTCAACAAGGATACTGTTTACTGGGCTGGTTCTAAAGGCTCCTAAACTTAATCTAAGGCAGGTGTTATGTGTGCTTTCTAGAAGTTTTAATATAGCGGGAGAAGCGGCATCGTATATAATTGAACCATAATCAATTTTTTGCCTAATTAATGCTTTGTAGGTATTTTTAATGCATATACTATCTGAACCCCATTTAATGGATGATAAAATTTTAATAACATTCATTCTATTATAACATTCAGATTTTAATTTTTTTATATGGTTTACCCATTTCATTTTTGGATCGAATGTTAGCCCTAGGATTTTTAAATTATGAACTTCTTTAATTTTATGATTGTTAATAGTTAAGTTTATCGTATTTTTGATTTTTCTTTTTGATAGGATCATGAATTCTGTCTTAGTTTCTGAAAATTTAAATCCAGTATGTTTACACCATTCATTGAGTTTATCCAATGTGTTTTGTAAAAGTTTTTCTGTAGGTTTGAGATTGTTACCGCTACATAATATCGTTAGATCATCTGCAAATAAACATCCCTTTACGGGTCGTTTATAATATCTAGTACATCATTTATAGATATCAAAAAAAGGATAACACTTAAAACAGACCCCTGAGGAAGTCCATTTTCCGTACAGAGTGGATCGGAAATTGTTTCATCGATTTTTACTCTTATGGTTCTATTTGTTAAAAAGTTTATAATAAAGGAAAGAATGTTACCTCTTACTTTAAATTGTTCCAGAAGTAATATTACTCTATTTTTCCACACCATCTCATAGGCTTTTTCTAAATCAAGGGCAACAGCTACGACACTATTTCTATTTGCAAAGGATGTTAGAATTTCGTTTTTAGAAAGTTTTATCACTAGCGAAAGTATAAGGTTTAATTAAGACCACATTGTATGAATTGTGCAATATATCGTTGAAAAACGAAGAGAAATGGAATAAAAAAGAAGTGGCATAAATAAGCGATATTCAGAAGCTAATAACGAATATAAAAAGACAAATGACAACCTGCTACTGGATTTCTAAACCCCATCGTTTTTTAGAGGCAATCTTTGGGGGCCTCAGCACCTGCGATATCTAGCCTAGCGCATCTCAGAGTATTTTTTTCTCACGGACTGCATTCTCCGCCTCCACCATTGAAAATTCAAATGATCCAACTTTCATCCTTGCACGATTTACATTGTTGCGTCATGCGACATCACGCACGGCTGAACTTGAACTGTGCACGTAATGTATTGCACGTCACGAGTTGATGCGCGGTCGTGTGTGGGGGCTCGGTGCTTGTTGTGCCGGCCAACTGAATAAAGGTGGGTTGACCCGTTGAAAGCGCTTACCTCTGACCCTCGCGTTTTAAAGGTAAAAGACGAGCTCGAAAAATTGATTTGACGTTGTCAGGTGGCTTGTTACAATCGAACTTCGAAATTATACCTATTTCAGTACTTACCTAAATTGTTTCACAATGAAGCACGTTCAAAAATAAATGCCCAGGTATTTATTTACCGCGACGAAGTTTATTGAATCTTGAGGTCTATTTACATTCGTCGCTTTTCATCTCAATAATTTCAATGCGTTTGGCTCTTCCACGTGCCAAGCTAATGACGTAATGACATATGTGTCTAAAAGACCTACCACGCAAACACATCGAAATGCGATTGCGACGAGATAGAGATCAACCGACTGGAGGTCCGCGCTCGGGCATAGGGATTGTTCCAAACGGCCATTTTGAAAAATGATGGACGTAATCGTTCCTTATTCGCTTTATTTAAAATTTCGTTTAAAAGAGGCGCCTGATAACCGGCGCGCCCGACATATTGGGTAATTATTTTTTCTTTAAACGACCTTTCATTTATCTTGAGACCTTACTTTTTAAAAGATGAGGACCGCCCAGCCTCGCTTTGTAAACGTCAAACTGGCAGTTTTTGTAAATTCAAACAACAGAAGCTCCTTTATTGTGTTACGCCATTAAGCTAATATTTCGTATAACTGATGTTGCTAGGACTCAGTAAGAGTATCAGTAGGTATCTGACTCACAGAAAAAAGTAGACCTTTCGTACTGTACAGGGTCAATCAACTTTTAAGTGTACACTCAATAAAAATTTGCGTTTTTTAATTTTATTTTTATTTTTTTATATTTTAACATTTTTGCCGTAGATAATTATTTATATTTTAAGAATTCACATGGAGCAGAACAATTTATTTAAATAAAATAGTAAATTTGACTCCGAAGTCCACATGACTCTAGTTAACATAGTCCCTTGGACAACTAACTAAATTGACTTCTGAACCATTTGAAATTCAGTGAAATTGTAAACCGTCACTTTATTCTCACTAAATATAGGATGGATTGCAATTTATCTTCCATAAATAAATGACGCGACTTTTAATTTATAAGTTATTACCAATAATATTGTCTCCTGGACAACGACAAACTTTAAAAGTAACAAACTTTTCATTTAACTTGTAAAATAATCATTAATACGTGATATTTAACACTTTATGAATTCACTTTTAATTGTTACATTCATATTTGAAAAGTTTGTAAACCTTACTGTTTTTTTTAAAGGAAAAATGACGATAATGTGTCTTTAGGAGACAGGGACAAAATGGTTGTCCAGTGGACATATACGGTTGTCCATAGGACATACTCGGGAGTCCAAAGGAGATACTAGGATTGAAATCGCCTGTATTTGTTATTTTTATGTTAAAAAAAAAACAACTATGATAATAATTATCAGTTTTATTATACCTATTTTTTAACGAACTTAGTACTGAAAGAAAAAGTATTGCTTTATGCTGATTCTATCATTATTGTCCTATGGACAACCAAAATGTCCCACGGACAACGGTTTTGGTTGTCCAAGTGACTGGTTGTCCGAGTCATTTATCAGTATTTGCGCTTCCTGGTAATAATAATGATATTTTGAATTAGGTCTTAGGCGCAGTGAAAAATATAGATTAAATAGAATACATTTCACTTTAATTTACTACGATATATCAAATGTTTACGTTTTTGTGCTGGTTGTCCGGTAGACACACAAAAAAGCCACCCACTTTCTCAAAACGCACTCGGCCGACTGACGCCGCCGCAAAGATGAAATCAAAATAGCGGCTGGATGAGTGTTGTCACCAAATCAATCGACTTGTTCTCAAGGCACTGATCACGCCATCTATGTTTTGCTTTCGGAACGTTTTTACCGTTGTCCGGTGGAAGTCAGGATAATAAAATATAATAGGGACCAAAATGAACATGCAAAAAACTCGTTAAAATTATGAAGCAAACAAAAATCTATATGCTAGCATCATAGTAGACATTGTAATGAATCATTATGTACAAGCGTAATTAATTGCCATATAGTATTTTTTTGTATAAAGTAATGTTTAATTGCACTAAGCTACTGGGGGACAAACGAAAAAACACTACATCAGATGTTTTGTCACATGGACAACCATTAAAATTCCAGTTTAATAGTGATTTATTTAAAATAATTAACTCGTATGTTTGCTTAATAATAAGATAAATGCGACATATGCCAACGAACCACTTAATTTTCTCTAGAACTGCGATTATTGGTCAGGGACAAAACATAGTACTTACAGGACTAATAAAAGTTGATTGACCCACCTATGACCTTTATTAGAACTTAAAAGTCATATAGCCTGCTGTTTAAGCATATACTCGTAAGTTGCTTCAATTAATCTCTTGGATTAAGTAAGTTATTTATCTGTTGTTGAATGCACATACCGCAATACTAGTAATAATATTATCTATATCATGGATAAGTACCTACTGTAAACTTACAGTTAGGTACGGTAATGATATTCTATAAGTACATATAGAATATCATTATCTAAGCCCCTCTGAAATTATGCAAGAGAATCCGTATAAAATAATCCACAGACGGGTAACTACAGTCAGCAGCAAAATTAACTACGCGGACTAAGTGCTCAAAATGATCTACACACGACTCGAAGGTCAAGAGAGTAAGGACTGTGTAGATAATTTTGAACGCGTTGTTCTGCTGCTGACTGTACCACGACCGATAAAATCCAGTGATAAATATAGTTTCCTCTGTCAGTCCAAAGGCACGTCTCTACATCTATTTACATTGAAGACGTTTCACATTATTTTTACCTGTAAATCATAAATTCAATGCTTCTTCCGAGAAAATGTTTAAAATTCTGTCGGCGCTATTCACATGTGTACCACTTTATGACCTCTGGAACCACCAGCCGAGGAATTAAATAGGTGTGGGCACCGCACTTGAATATTTATGAATGCTATCTTCACCCTCGCTTTATTGTTAACAGCTATGAACATTAAGAATTATTATTCATTTTGGATTGTTATAGACGCTCTTTGAAACTCTTGGCAACCGGAAGGGGAACTGCGTTACCTTGAGAACGAGCGTTTGAGCATAATATCCACTGATACAATTACCTTAAAAAATACAGTTCATAACCCCGCTTATCTCTAAATATAAATACGGCGTAGGTCTTAATGGTGTATACAGACTATGTCATTTTACCCCAATTTGTCAGTACAACATGTCGAAGTCATAATAGGGGCGTAGACACTAAATAAAATAATCAATAATATCATATTTTCTCGAAAAAATGATAAAAAATTTAGTCAAATGGAGAAAAAATCAACGCAAAAGGTAAAATAATCACGAAGTTATAAGTGTCCAAAGTTTTAAGGAGGAGTATGTTCTGTCCCTTTTTGGAACAACGCAATTTCATATGAAACGATGACGCTGGAAGAATGTGACGTCACAGAAGACGGCGACGTGCCGCGCCCATCGTGGCCGGAGCCGCCGTCGACGCGGCCTGCCGGCAGCATCCTGTGATGTGACGACACACACCGTTTGCGTTTTCTCTCTCTAACAAGCAATATTAAAACGGTTGTAGTTTCGTAATTCTTTGAGATATTTGAATGGGATTTTCGTCACTACGCATATTTTTTTGCCTTCTTTCTTTTGGAGTAATAATCATTTTCGAGTCTACACCCGTGTTGGGTGTGGCGTACAGATGTAACAATCCGACCACATGTGCATGCAATTTCTCAGTACAACTCGTTAGACAGTTGGATCAGCAGCGCAACATGCCTCCAGAAAATAGCAATTAGTCAGCTTCTGAGAAATTGGGGCTGACAAATCATGTCATGTATAGACCCCATAAGAGATTTGTGTTCCCAATACTTAAAGATTTTGATGAAGACCAAAACAAGACCGCAAACGGAATGCTATACGTAAATATACTTCGCAACCAGAAAATCAACTCCAGATTTAAATGTCATTAACAGAAGAGACAAATTTTGTTTTGCCATGTCAGAATGACTCGAGGTACTGAAGCTCAGTTTTGAAAAGATGCGTTAGACCAAATGTCGAGTCAAATAGTAAACATGGTGACACAGTAAATTTTAGTAAACATGGTGACACAGTAAATTTAAGTAAATATGGTAACACAGTAAATTTTAGTAAAAATGGTGACACAGTAAATTTTTGTAAACATGGTGACACAGTAAATTTTTTGACATTACTGACCGACATAAGTAGGTCGATCACGTAACACATTGTACGCGCGTCAGTTAGATCTAAATCAGGGCTGCTGCAGACATTCTCATCCGCATCCGCAACCGCGGAAGTTCCGCACGAATTTCAACATCAGCATCCGCATCCGCCAAAATCGATGCGGAGTTTTTGCGGATGCGGATGTAGTGTAATTCACGACAAGGAAGAAGCCCGCGCGGCTCTCTCCGCGCGAGCTTTAGATATTTTCGCCATTAGTAAAAAAAACTTCTTGTCGTCTCTGTGACCAAGAGACGCGTTTTTGATTACCAGTTAGTCAATACCAATAAAATTATAATCAAATTATATTAATTAATAATTATACCGCTATTGTCTATTGAACAACAAAACAACCCTTCACAATAACGCAAGTTTTTTTCGTCATCGGAACTTGCGTTAAAAACCCATCGCGAGACGGAGACGAAAGATTTTCATTTCAAACTTCAAAATTGGTTGGGCCTCCATCGAAAAAAATGGCGTCGTCGGAACCTTTGTCTACTTTTTATAATCTTAGCACAATTACGTGATTTTTACCTGTGGAGGTATAAAATAAAACAATTAGTGTGTGTGGGTGCCGAGACAAATCATGGTATAATTTGGCCGGGACCGGATTTGGGTAATTTTTGAGGTTTTAGACGACATGCGTTTTATTCGATTCCCATCAATATGAGTTCCACTTTAACCGATTTGACACGGCTATGTCCTGACTAATTAAAAAAATAATGAAGGACTCACGATAATCTCGCTTCGTTTGTTTTTAGTTTGTTAAATGACGACCAAAACTGGCATGTGGATGTGGATTAGGTATTGTATGAGAACTGAATTCATCAAGATTAAAACGTTTGGTACGTGCCTGTGCCACAATCGCAATTTGTAACGTGAGGCATGAAGTTCATGTGAACATTTTAAATTAAATTCATCTCTTAAATTGCACTTTTTTTTAAGTTTGATCTTTAGTTCTCACACTATATGCTCCTATTTTACCAACTTGATGCTCGTCAGTGGCTAATCGCTGTGCATAATGGATTGACAAGTTGGTTATACTCGTAATGATCCCCAGCGGTTATAGTTACTTGACAACGCAGGAACTTACAGCGAATTGTCATAGCAGTTGACAATTGTCAAGTAGGTTGCTGGTAAAAGCTAGCGAGGTATAAAAAATCACTTTTTTTATTATAGAACTCGTTTCCTCTGGCGCACGGGTGTTCCATCCGTCAAGCCACGTTAATTATTTTAATTTTTGTCTCGCTAAATACTACCTACTTTAAAACGAATTGTTTTTAGATTGCCCGTCATTATGCATAAAAAAGTTCGTGCATTCGACTTCCGTGCATCTGTTCACATTGCCCTGGAGCCGTGGGTCCCATCACGACTCTCATACTTATTTATATAACACGAACGGATTGAAAAGGATGCCTCAAGTCCAGGATGGGGTTTTGTTCTCGGTATATTGCTTTTGATAAGGTTATAGTTGCGAAATGGCACGTGAAAGCGGTGGATTCCAGGCATTCCCGGACAATTACGATTTCGTGAGTGACCTCTCACCCCAGTCGAGTGTCCCTGGACGCGTCTCGGGGCTTGACCCCGGCTCTGCTGGGGTAAACGACTGACTTGGTGGAAATGCTGGCTAATACTGGGAATTACGCTCCTAACAAGGAAGCGATCTTAGGGTTGGGATTTTGAAACGTAGCAAATGTTCTGTTACACTTTAAAAAAATCTATTGACATAAAAAGGTATACTATGTACAAACGAGAAATTACCTACAGTATTACCATTAATACCGAAATAATAGTAACTCAATAATAAACGGACTGCCAATATCCGAAGAATAATTGTTCTTCATAAAAGTATTTTTACTTGAAGTGAAAACACACAACTATTTGCCCCAACCAAGACTCAAACCCAGCATTGTTAACTTCATAGACAGAGTAGCTAAACCGATCCTCAGTCAGATGTATAGTTGGGACATCACTAACATCGCTACAAACGCATTCTCTGCCACTGCCAGTCCTTAGTTAAGTGTATACCTGTGCGAGAACAGTAATCAATAAGTTACAGAAGCTATATGCACTTAAGAAAAGCTATTTGTTACTAAACAAGGTTGTTTGATGCACCTGTCACGAAAGAATGCCAAGAAGCGTGCCCTAATCTACCTTCAATACAATCATTACGCTGTATCCCGGAGGAATTTGATTCATCATAGTTGTACGGGCAAGGAATGCTGTTACCATAGGTCTCAAGTTACTTAAGGGGGAAACGATTCGTGTCTCTTTCCATATAAACATTTTGAGGCAACGTTATTATTGATTGTTTTATTTAGGCAATGACATAATTATTCATTAGGGACAGTCAAATTGATAAAACATCATATAACTCTACAACTTAGAAAAGTTGGAAAACCCCCGACATTTTCATTTCAAAGTCCAATATCTCAAAAACGGCTGAACAGATTTTCATAAAACATGGCTCAGGATAAAATTATCTATGACACACAAAAAACCGCATTCAAATCGGTCCATCCGTTTGGGAGCTACGATACCACAGACAGATACACAGATACGTTAAACTTATAACACCCCGCTCTTTGCGTCGGGGGTTAAAATAGACACGAATAGATAACACAGCGTGTATGCTCATACAAAATAAATAAGTACTTGTTTTTTTTTACATATTTCAACAAAAATGCACATTTTTTAAATCATATACGTTAAAACAAATGCATCACACGGATAGTAGATTATTTTTGATAATTGTTACCCAACCAGAAAAGTAATCATATCAGAAATGTATTGTTAAGATTACCCTTAAGCTTTTATATCATACTTATGTCTTTTCCTATTGGCGAGAGTGGAATGCGCACGCGTTCGTGACGATCAATTTCGCGAGCAATCAGCCGCCATCTTGTGTTTAGTGTCAAAGTGACAGCGCGCCAAGTATGATGTTTAGTTACAGTTGCAATCCGCTACGCTAACTGACAACTAGTTATTGGGACGCAGTAAATTCTTTGTAAGGAATGTAAATAGTAATCGTGAAGTAAGTTGCTTTTCACTGATCTTAATGTAACTTTTTGAAAAGATACTACATATAACTGTGACTTAAATTGGTATAGGGACGGAAGGGATGCGACATTTGTGCAATAGCATTTTTGGGGTGAATGACTGGAATGGATAATGTTCTGGATAAAACGTAGCCTCCGTCCGTCTCTGGCATCTAAACTATCTATGTATTCAATTATATCTTAATCGGTTTAGCGGGTTAAGCGTGAAGAGGTAACAGATACACAAACAATAGGCATTTTTTTAACGCTATCCTGTCAGCCTTCTGGGCACCATAACGAATGACAGGGACCTGGGGACATTTACTTTTTACAGGTATTTAGCTGGTATACTGTTCTTGCTTTTTTAGTAAAGCAGTTAAAGCTGTTGTTAAAATCGTAAGTATTAATTTCATCATTATTTAATATGTCTTTATTAAATAATGATGAAATTCATACTTTTTATAGGTTTAGTAATTTATGTTTTAAGCCTAATTTAGTTATATTTAGCTTTTACATAAAAAAAAAATATACGACCTTTATCTATATTGTGCTAGTGAAGCTGTTATTAAAATCGTAATAAATTAATGTAAAATATGGATTGATGAGTGCTCACTGACTAGGGTAGTGTACCTACGTTTATTTCCGTTTCTCATTTAATTATTTTTAGTGCGTTATTCTCAGAACCGGCCGCGAACATTACTGCGGATTAAAAAAAAGTTTTTTACTTTTTTCTCTCCCAGCCAGCAGGGGCGGGGTAGACAAGTTGAACTTTACAACTGGCCAGGCGGCGTTAGGGCTTCGGCATAGTAATAGCGGCAGCGGGGCCGCCAGGCTGTAGCAGTTTTATGATTGATACCAAATATTATGATCCGCGCCAGTGGCGTGCATAGGGTTTTTACTTAGGGTAGGCATTTATTTTTTGAGGTGACCTATGTCACCTATGTGCCTCCGCGCCCACACAACTAGCGATCGTCAATTTGTTGGTAATCTGTTACCGTAGCCTATGGACACTTGATGTTCATTGCTGACCCTTTAAAAATATGTTTACTTCTTTTCTGAGGAGCACAAGGGGTTAAGAGGAAACACAAGGGCCGTTTTTCCATACAAACGTAGTCCCCTGTTTTCTCCCTGGATAATTGAAGTAGATCAATATTTTTTTTCCGTAAAATCTATGGCTACTATTGACGTGTTCCTGTTTTTCTTTTTTTCATAAATTTATTCTTAAAAGAGATGTTAACCCTCAAAAACCTAAGAAAAATGCCAGATTTTCCGCTGTGTTCAAACATCCTGAAAACTATTTTGACCACGGTATTTAAAAAAAGGAAAACATAGGAACACGGCCAAAGCCTTTCTTTGATTTTTAATATAAAAAATAGTTAAACAGGTCAAGTTTTGGAGAAGAAATCAGGGGACTACGAAACGTTGATTTTATGTACTTTTAATAGGTATTTTCGGTCCAAGCTGCAGTTGTCTCTATCGCGCTCTGCGGGGGGAGGCTTGAGGTTGGCGCGACAGCAATCCATTTTACAAATACCTGTTTCTCAATTATCTCGCCCTTAGTGTTTCCTCTTAATTCCTGAACCTATTGGAAATAATTTCAAGGCTGAGTAAATGCCACTAGCATGATTAAGGCGATGCCTTGATTTGAGTCGAACACGCCCCCTAGACAGAGACACGCTGATGCCTTCCGCGCACGAGGAAAACAGATGTAACACTCTTCGGAAATGGCTTTTTTGGACAAATTTCGATAAATACCTAACTTAGTGAAGTTTTATTTAATTTTCATAAAGTGAGATTTTAGATGAGATAAAATACTAGAGTATTAACTTGATTGTGTCGTAAAATCATGTATCGTCTAGGCTGAGTAAAAAAAAGAAAATACAGACCCAACTTTGGATTTTTTTTCTATAGAGAAAATTTTGACTGCTTAAAATTTTGTATGTAATTATAAATGTATCCATAAAATCAGATAAACAATCATATATCTGAAAATCAGACCTTATTGTTTCTTAATCTAGTCGGAACGGCGTTTCAAAGCACGCGATTGCATTGACAAGACGGTGGCCAAAAATACAAAGGTGTACGTGAAGTCCCTAGTACGCAGTACGCACTGGAGCTACGTGGGCTGTATAATTAATGATTGAAGATACGCGCCGCTGCTTTGGTGTGCTGAAACCTTATAATAAATATTTTCTAAGATGAATACGTGCACCTCGGACCTTATGGTCTAATTTTAGCGGCCGGTGCTGATTGCCCTTCACTTATAAACTGGATAATTGTAAGCTATCCATCGCGCACGTTGAATGTTATTTATTGTACAGTGTGTTTGGCTACATCATCAACCTCCTGGCGCGTATTCCCGGTTGTGCCCTAGAGCAGCCCGGGGTCCGCATTGGCACCTAATCCCAAGATTTGGCATAGGCACTAGTTTTATGAAAGCGACTGCCATATTGTATCTGCTTTCAACCCGGAGTGAAAAGCTTAGGTTTATATCTAAGCGGTTAAATACAGTGATTTATATCTAAAAATTAATATATTCGTCATTATAAAAGATTGTGACTCATATCTTTGTAATAAAAAAATGTTGCATAGGTAAGCTTGCGCTTGTACCTAATAATAAATAAATACATAAATATTAGGGGACAATCTTACACAAATCGACCTAGTCCCAAACTAAGCAAAGCTTGTGCTATGGGTACTAGATGACGAAATATGTATAATTTAAATCAAGTTTGTTAATTTTATTGTATTTTGCAGCCGCTGACAGAATGGGCCCCCTATCAATATCTTCCGTACCTGGATTTGTAGGTATTTTTATAGTTGTAAACAATACCAACCTTCAAGTGTACACATCGCTCATTGACGTAATAAGTAAGACGACAATTCATAAAGCGATGATAAAAACACTCCTCCAGGAACATAATATGAGACGATTCTAACGAGCCCAAACTCAACGGCGTTACGTCGGTTAAGTACTGAATTCCCATGGCCACCTTCTGTCTCCATCATCAGATCAGCTCGATGGTACCATAATATTGAATTGTCATCCAAACTATACTTATACCCAAAATTTCAGCTCAATCGGTCACCAGGAAGTGGGTCAAATTTAACTAGCAAGATTTGATTACAGACAGACAGACAGACAACGGGACAGGTGCAACTAAATAAAAGCTTGTAATGAGAGAAAGACTACATAATATTACACTAAGTATCAAATACCACCAATGTAATGCCATTTAGTGGCCAGTTTTCACGATTCACGTACACAACACCAAAAACAAACAAATGTAAAAGGTCGAAAATTGCATTATTACGCGGAGTACCAGACTGTAATCGGCCGGGCTTAAACTTAATAATAACAAAATCGCGATGCAAAGATTATCCCTCACACGCCAGGGCCGAATTATGACGTTACGTTTGGCTGTTTCACTGTAATCAAAATAACTATACTGTTACTTGTATATAAAATGGGTTCAATACGAATGAGAAATCGATAACTATACTATATTAAGTTTAAAATGTTATAATAACTCAATCGTGATGCAAAGATTATCCCTTACACACCAGAGGCTTTGGTATAAGTTTTACCGAAACAAAACTTTACGATCGCGTTTGCGTTTTATCCTAAATTTGTATGGGATTTGACAGCTAAACGGAAACACGGTCGTAACGTTTTGTTTCGGTAAAACTTATACTAGAGCCTCAGGACCGTAACATGAAAATTAAGATGCTCCAAGAGGTAAGTATGCTCTGTTTTTACTGTAATCGAAATAACGCTTTACTGTAACTTGTAAATTGGGATGCGAATGGATTAACTGGTAAATTATACGATATTAAAACTACGGCTCACAGTCGCTTAAAACCATGCATACACAAATATAAAAATATTAAAAATGCATCGTTCTACTTAAGAGGAAACACTAAGAGCGAGATAATTGAGAAATAGGTACTTGTAAAATGTATTGATGTCGCGCCAACCTCAAGCCTCCCCCCGCAGAGCGCGATAGAGACAACTGCAGCTTGGACCGAAAATACCTATTAAAAGTACATAAAATCAACGTTTCGTAGTCCTTAATTTATTTTCCAAAACTTGACCTATTTAATTTTTTTTTAATTAAAAATCAAAGAAAGGCTTTGGCCCTGTTCCTATTTTTTCCTTTTTTTAAATAATCTAGTCCAAATTGTTTTCAGGATGTTTGAAGTTGAACACAGCGGAAAATCTGTCATTTTTTTAGGTTTTTGAAGGTTAATATCACTTTCAAGAAAAAAAATATGAAAAAAAGGAAAACATAGGAACATATCAATAGTAGCCATAGATTTATGGAAATGGCTCTACTGCCATTATCCAGGGAGAAAACAGGGGACTACGTATCTATGGAAAAACGGCCCTTATGTTTCCTCTTAAGTACCTACCTATAGCTATGATATGATGTATCCGTACACGCGACATATTAAAATCATTCTAATCCAAATATGCCATCGTACGTTGTTTATGTCAGAAAATGTGGTGTTACGTTACTTTCTTCGGTACGTAAGTATGCAAATATTTATACGCATTTGATTTTTAATGGTAATTACATTTTATCTTTTGTCAGAATTTTGTTTCAAAGAAACTTAAGCTATAATTTTACATTATAATAATTTATTTAAATGTTATTAATTCCAGTTATTTAATTTATATCAAATTTTACTGTGACTTTTATAGTGTCGTAAAATTAATGTGTCTTGTTTCATATACAATGAAAATTCCAGCGGTTTAATCTTCCATTCCGATGGCATACTGTTACTTTACGATGCTTCTGGCTGTATTTAATCAAATTAATATTCTAAGATGGCATATAGGTACCTAACATAGCTATAAAATATTTTAAGTGACCACTCGATGTAAATGGTGTTATGTTATGTTTTGTAAGAGTAACATTTTAATGTCACAATATCGAGCAGTGAGAATTACATAATCACAGTATTTACAAAGGTATTGTTATATGAGAATTGTGTAATGAGATAAATAAAACTAAACTAAACTAAACTAATAGATACTTCGCACAACAACAACATAATATTATGAAATACAGCCTGGATGACAACTATTTAATTTGACTAGGATGAAAAGTAAATTATGACGTTATTGAATAATTAGGCAGTTTAGAAAGTCCTGACTTTAAACCAATTAAATACCTGTAGGTATGCAATTTTGACCAGAATTCAATGGGTATTCGTTTGGTTGATCACTTTCGCATCGGATTTATACTGTTTGTACATTGATGTGACGGGGTAAGCCAAAAGGAAGGGCTATGATTTTTGCAATCTATTTGTCAGCAATTTCCTTCAATTTAATGAAATGAAATGATTTATTCATGTATGTGGGAAATGGGTTACAATTTGCAGTTCTAGTTGCAGTACATTTGGTGGACTCACCATACCCTACCTTTTCAGGTGTACATAGGTACGTCTAATTCTACGTATGTATTATTAAAATAAATGTCATGAAAGAGATTACAATTAAAACGGTACAAGTTAAAATAAATGTCAGGAAAAAGATTACAATAAAAATAAAAACAGAATAAATGTCAGGAAAGAGATTACAATTAAAACGGTACAAGTTAAAATAAATGTCAGGAAAAAGATTACAATAAAAATAAAAACAGAATAAATGTCAGGAAAGAGATTACAATTAAAACGGTACAAGTTAAAATAAATGTCAGGAAAAAGATTACAATAAAAATAAAAACAGAATAAATGTCAGGAAAGACATTACAATTAAAATGAATCATTCAGAAAGTCATTGATATTATAATAATTAGATTAGTGGATTTTGACACCTATATCACTCCTCAACAATCCTATTTGAAAGTTTAATAGTATATGTTTACTAAGCAGAAATGTCCGCTAACGAAATCCTATATTTCGATCAAAGTGGAAAATTTAAAAATTGATTGAAAGTTTAATGTTCTCAGTAGAGACCGAGAGCTTCGTGCAGCTGACTGTACATACAACCGCAAGCGCAGAGTGCATCTCTGCCGAGCGGGGTGGGCAGGGTGGTTTAATTACTTATTAGACGCACAAGAATGCGCGGCCGGCGCGGGCGCTGCCGATGTTATCCTGAAATTAGCCGCCGACCAAATTAGCTGCGTGCCGCAGTACACAGTCAGAATCAGTACAACAGTTTAAGCTCTAGCACCTTCTAGGAACCTTTACATATTTAAATGATTGTTTTACACGAGTCTACCCTTTATCTGGGCCCATGACCGGTGCAACCTGTGTCGAAACTTCAGAAATAAGGATAAACAAATATCGCAGTGTCAGCATGCCTAGCACAACTTGCTGCCAAGTTGCGCCGCAAGCGTGTCAGCGACTCCTGTCTCACTCGCACTGCGCAAATTTGAAAGATGATGGTAGATTTCGCGTCACAGTGTCATTTGTGGTAGCCCTACACTAGATCTTGACCAATTTTTAGTCTGTTAGCACCACAGACGACGCGACGCCGTGCCAGACGAGAGAATCTACCCTTTCTAATTAACGCAGTGCGAGTGAGAATAGTCACTGAGAAGCGCGCGATGCGTCTTCACAACAAGTGGTGCTTGCCCGCCATGTCAATGTGCAGTATTAATTGTATACTAACGATATGGGTTAGGAGATAGGAAGTATGGATAAAGTTTATCACCATTCCAGTGAATTTAATCCATACTATAGTACCTATATGTCCTAACTATATCCACACTAATATTATAAATGCGAAACTGTGTATGTCTGTTACCTGTTCACGCTTCTTAAACCGCTGAACATTTAGATGAAATTTGGTATACAGGGCGTCCCACGGCGATGCCACATGGAGGGAAAGTACCTTAAATATCACAGATAGCATATTTTGCTGAAAGAAGACTTCATTTTATTTTTAAAACTTAGTAAAGTTGCATTCATACTTTTTTAATTTTTTTAGAAAAAAAATGTATGGAAAAAAATTTTCGCGTCATTGGAGGAAAAGTACCTTAATTATTGTAAATGAACATCTTACTGAAAGAAGGCATTATTTCGATTTAAAAAAACAAGTTGAATTTGGCGGCGTCAATGTGAGAATATTTTTTTTTGCCAAATAACATAGTGTTGGAAACAAAAGGAAGGCCATTAATTTTTTAATTTGACGCGAAATTTTACTTTTACCTTATGGGGTGAGATGGGAGGTGATAAATTGTATAGAGCTATGACAATGTTATGTTATGATGACGAGTTCCACGCATATATATGTGAAGAACTGACGCCACGTCGCGACGTAACTGGTTAGCAAGTTGTATCTCCAGTCGATAACATTATCTGAATCTGATATGTTTTGTAAAAATTCAAATAGGCAATTGTATCTCCTGAAGCTGGATCCCACTGTTCTTCTAACATTTACTGCGATGGCACATACATGATGCACTTAATGGTCGCTTTCAACCAGTTTTCAACTTTATTGCGAAGACAAGAGAACTGTATCACGATTATGCCAGTCTTTAGAGGAAAATAGGCTTAAGCATGTACGGGATTAATACGTTGGTAGTCCATTTATCGTTTGGCAAAATGGCTGATGGACATGATACAAGATAGGGGCGGTGTAAATACGTTTTTCTAGATCAAGTGCTGGGATTAAAAGGGTGTGGTGCGCTCAAACGGATTGCTAATAAAACTATTTAACGCGAATGCAAAGCTGGAATGTTGCAGACATTATTGTATCCATACGACAAAAAATCGACCAAGTGCGTGTCGGTCCACGTGCAGTGTAGGGTTCCGTAGTTGCCTTTCTTTCCTAGACATCGACACGCGAGCGCCAACTAAATGGTTGCGTCGGCCGAATTTGTAAGAAAGTTGGCCTTTCTAAGTACATTTTAAGTTGGTCGACTATTACTCGGTAACTAGTTAGCCGTGATAGTTTTCCTTATAAATTCATTATATGTAGGTACTACTGCCACGATTTTTTTTACATTCCCAGTAGCAGCCATTTAGCCGGCAGGGGGGGGGGGGGGGGGGGGCGGACACATGACTCGAACAAAAATTTGGGCTTTAAACTACTTAATTTGAAAAATCGTTTAAAAAACCCATAATATTTTTGAACAAGCTATCCAACGATACCCCACACTATGGGTTTATGGAGAAAAAAAAATTACATCCCCGCTTTAGGTGTACGGGAGGTACCTACCACATGAAAAAAAAAACAAGAGTTTATTCTTCTGTTTTGTCGGCGTGATTGATTTATATACGCATACCGAATTACAGTTTTCTAAGTAGTAATGGTTACTGAGCTAAGCCGAAGACGGACGGACAGACGGACGGACGGCCAGACGGACATGGTGAAACTATAAGGGTTCCTTGTTGACTACGGAACCCTAATAAGCAACGGCTTGGCGGGAAAATGACAGTTGAGTTGTCCTACCTAACAGTACGTCCGAAAAGTTACGTAATAAGGGTAAATATTTGTGTGATGATCATTAATATTTGTTTCCGAGCCTTGGCTTGATGTATTCGAGCTCTATGTATTTAAGTATTTAATGACTATCCATTTTGGAAATAATAATAATAATATACTGTGTTGTAAAAAAGAAACTTAAGACTAAACTGACCAATTAGACTGGCAACCCCTTTTCTCGCCGAGGTATGTATAGTGCTTTTCTCAAACATGCAATGAAATAAATTAAAAAAACACCAAGAACTCAAAACTTTAATTTTCATGGCTGAACGCCGTGGTCCTGTGCCACAAATTGTGGAATGGAAATTAAAAAGACCATCTTGCAGGCCTAGGCCTCCAATTTTGTATGAAATGCCGTTACGGGTCTCTCGTCTCGCTGCGCCCGAAACGTGAGACTTCGAAGCCTACCCTTTGTACCTTTTGAAATTGCCTTGTAAACATGTGAATTCGTTTGATGAAATTGATTTGTATACTTATGTAAAAATTGCTACGCCCTACCAGGGCCCATATGAAACGAATACTGTATGAATAAGAGTAAGATTTTTTTTATTTGCCATAAAGATAACGAAAAACAAACACATGCAATACAATAAAAAGTTACAAGAAGCATAAACAAAATTCACTTGACATTTAACAAGATTAGACGACAATTAGTACCTATGGCAAATGGGATCCAGTTTCAGCATGTGCTAGGCTTAGCAGCCTGGCGCTTGTTTTCAAACTGGTCCCGGAGAGTGCGGTCGCGCGTTTATAAATAATAATAATAAAATAAAAAAAGACAATATATAATTATACAGGGTGATTCAGGAGACGTGAGCAGGATCAACCCTACACATACAGTTAATGTTAATGGATCTTTTACCATCGTAATTAAGTTAAACGCCCACAGTTTTTTTTTACATTTTGTGTAAAAGTTTCATTCACAATAAATCATGGTCACCCTACACAACTAAAAAAAAATTCACGTTAATCTTACCAATGCTGGTACGCCTGAGTAGCTTATAAACTATTGAATCCGTAGGGTTGATCCTGCTCATGTCTCCTGAATCACCCTGTATACTCGTATAAGTAGAAAGTTTCCGTGCTGTGTGCGGGTGTGTGTATGCGTGTGCGGGGGCGCATGTGATGTTTGTTTGTACCTATTATATAAGACCTGGTACAACTATGGACGCAATAAACGATATGATTAAGCCCATTATGAAGAACACAACGTCAATATTTCATTGCATGTTTGAGAAAATACATTAAATACAATAGGTAGTACGTAGTTCGATTTGTGCAAGATTAATTTTAACTTCATTCATACTAAATTACTAGTACCACCGACAAAACCCGTAAGAATGAAGATAGAGGTGTTTGGCCTAAAGGTTGACTGGTAGAGAATGCCTTATGGCATTAAGTTCGCCTTTTGTACTTGTATCTTGTTACTGTGCAATAAAGTTTAAAATAAATAAATAATAATAATAGAGGTACGCTACAGCCTTTTTGGGGTTCGGTACCACATAATGGAAAAAAACGGAACCCTTATAGGATCACTTTGTTGTCCGCCTGTCTGTCTGTCAAGACCTTTTATCTCGGAAATGTATAGAGGTATAAATAGATTTTATGCCGCAAAAAACGTAGGTATATTTCAACACTCAACGGAATCAAAATTTATACGGTACTTTCCGTTGACCTAGAATTATGAAATTTTCCAATTAATATCGTCTTATACTAAGAAAAATCAAAAAAACATACATTTGTAATTAAGTACGGAACCCTCGGTGGGCGAGTCCGACTCGCACTGGTCCGGTTTTTTGTAGATGCCTCTATTTCACAGACTCCGTTTATTAACCACATTACCTTTCGGATCTTCGCAGGATGTTTAAACCGCAGTGCTTCGATTCATTCCACTTTTGTTTCCACCTATTGTTTTATACAGGATGGACAAACAGTTCAGACGTTGCAGCGGAAAACGGCGGTATATGAAATGCTTGCTGCATACGTGTACCACAGTTCTGCACCTTATCCAATTGTAATACGGCGAGAAAAGGTAAGGGATGAAATTTGACATAAATTATAGCCCATGTCCTATTCCGATAAATATGGTAACTGGAAAGTTTCATAAAAATTCGTCCCGTAGTATTTGAGATTAATTGGAACGTACATCCAAACTTTCACATTAGTGGGATTTATTTATGCATATAAGTATGTTTTCTCAAACATGTAATGAAATATTGACGTTGTGTTCTTCATAATGGGCTTCGAAGTGTCACGTTTCGGGCGCAGCGAGACGAGAGACCCGTAATGGCATTTCATACAAAATTGGAGGCGTAGGCCTGCAAGATGGTCTTTTTTAATTTCCATTCCACGATTTGTGGCACAGGATCACGGTGTTCAGCCATGAAAATTATAGTTTGATTTCTTGGAGTTATTTTAATTTATTTCATTGCATGTTTAAGAAAAGCACTATACATACCTCGGCGTGAAAAGGAGTTGCCAGCCTCATAACTATCCGACCAAGATACGCTCGGCCGTCTATATGTACTCGGCCGGCAACCCCTTACTTCCCGGCCTCTGTAGTAATGTACAAATGTACTATTATCGTCGTCTAGTACCCATGGTACAAACTTTGCTTAGTTTGGGAGTAGATCGATTTGTGTATAATTGTTCGCAAATAGTTATTTTTATATTTTATTTTTATTTAAATATTCGCATTTTAATTTAAGGCTGGCAAAGCCAACTTTACAAAGCTTAGGCGTAATAAACAGTCCCTCGTGTTTTCACTCCGTATACGCATTGTACGTATTAAATTCTAATTGCCCACTCCGAGCCGCGTTTGTCGGCGCCGACCGCAACCGCAATCCCCGATCACTGTTTCTGTTATTATGCCTTTTTATAGGTTTCTTATGAAATGTGGCAATGCTTAACTGCTTATGTTTTGTTCCCGCAAAACCTTTAGTGCTTTAGGGAGATTATTTAATGCGGCCGGCTTTGTGGAAAACTGACATGGGAATTGGAATCTTGTACCTTGGATGGCAGAGTTGCTTTTTGAATAGACTGCTTTGATGCAATACGGCCAACTCGAGTAATCTAGTATACGCGGTCTGATATTATGCTGCGCGATTATGAATCGCATTTCCTGACTCTTTAGTGTCAAAATGTTTTAAAAGATGTGTTACAGAATTGAAGAACCCATATTAATTTGTACAGTGCATTTAAATAAATATGAGTACATTTCATGGTGTATTAAGGACACTAATATATGTACAGCAGGAGGATAAATAACTCGAAACTCAATTGTCAAGAAAATAAGGGCAAGTGGTGGTTAATTTCTTTCAAGTTCTATTCATCTATCAAAAATACAAAGTAAAAATAAAAATATTACATCAAAAAAAAATGTATTAAGACTCTTTTTGGTGAGTTGTCACCATAAAAGCTTGTAAATTTGTAACAAGCTGTTGCCATTTATCGATCAAATCGTCTTAAATAGTTCGACTACCTATCTATTGAATACATTACACAATACCGTTATCCAAACAAATTGCTCTATTAAATTTTATCTCCTACCAAATAGTATAGATACCCCGCAAACAGGCTCGCTTTCAAGAAAGTATTTTATCGCGACTATTAATTTATATTTGCCAGACATCGACAATTAATTATTGGTTACTTATTTCCTTTGATTTATTCAAATTATGATAATTAACGGTAAACGGATGGAAAGCACTAATCACGATTAAAAACTCGTTTCGAATTTAACTAGACGTGTTTTGAAGTGAAGATGGTATGTGGACGGTCAATAGGGGTGTAGACACTAAATAAAATAATAAATATAGTCATATTTTCTCGAAAAAGGATTAAAAATGTAGTAAAATTGAGAAAAAATCAACGCAAAAGGTTAAATAATCACGTTATAAGTGTCCAAAGTTTTAAGAAGGTGTGTTCTGTCCCTTTTTCGCAAAACGCAACTTCATATAAAACGATGACGCTGGAAGATTATGACGTCACTAATAGACGGCAATGTGCCGCGCCCCATCGTGTTCGGCGCCGCCGCCGTCGACGCGGCCCCCCGGCAGCATCCCGTAATGTGACGTCACACACTGTTTGCGTTCTCTCTCTCTAACAAGCAATATTAAAACGGTTGTAGCTTCGTAATTCTTTGGGATATCTGAATGGGATTTTCGTCACAAGGCATATCTTTTTTCCTTCTTTCTTTTGGAGTAATAATAATGTTCGAGTCTACACCCCAGTATTTGCCAGCAAGGCTAGATTAACAAGCATTAACAATTCAAAAAACTGTAAGCCGACTACGGAGAAGTAACCGAAAACAATATTACAAAAGGTGGTCTATATCACCCGGAGCATAGTTTAGAATCGATTGATACCTCATTGTCCTCATTCCAATCAAAGTAAAAATTTAAAAAAAAATCTGCACGATTTGATTGGTATTTGGAATTTCGATAGGGCTTTTTTGTCGAATTTTGACACCCCCCCATCATCATCCTGTTATTCTTTGAAATGGTCCCTCCCCTATTTTGAAATGACGTAATATATGGACAGCCCCAGAGCAGACGTTTCTGGTTTGTAAACATTTACTGATTGACACCCCATTTATGAAAATTGGTTCAGTATCTTAAACGCAGTTGGACACACGGAAATACAAGCATAGCCTGCTAAAAACATAACCCTTCCTTTCGGCTCTGCCGTGATCGAGCAAAAAATAATTACCGTCTCAACTCTAGCAGTCGTCACTTGACACGGAGAACCATGCCACATGTCATGAAATAGGTCCTGGAATTGTCCAGGACCTATTTCACAAGAACTACGGTGTTTTATCATAACAAAATAAACCCTTAAAGGTAAAGTTCGCCTTTGTAGGTACAAATGTTTTTAATTATTTTGTAAGTACGTACATTTGTTAGTAAGTAGTATTAACCACTTAATGGAAATAAATCGGTTCATTCGTTTAAGAGTCCGCAGTAAGCTCGGCCGAATTTCACCTTCCCATACAAACGTAGTTACGCTCTCATTTTAAAACTACGTGTTGGATTGTGACGAAACTTTGCATATACAATGTCATGAGGTATATCTCTATCTATGTCTGTAATTAGTTTGTATGGTTCCAGTTTATAAAACAAACGAAATACCTACAGAAAAAATAAGTTTTGTATGTAAAACTTAAATTCGCTGTATTTTTTTAGTATGGTATCTGAAGCTACATAAACTAATTATAATTACAGACATGCAAAAAGGGCAGGCAAAGTTTGGTTACAATTCAACACGTAGTTTTAAAATGAGACTGAGTTTTAGATTACGTTTGTATGGAGAATCGAGCTTACTGCGGACTCGAAACGCAGCGTACGTACAACGTAAACGTACTTATAATTATGGAACTTAACTGTGAATAAAAACCAAAAACCTGTCTCAAAAATACCGAACAGCATAAGGGCAACGTGGAGTCGAAGTAATCTACATTTCTATTCAAATTCCTTTTAAAGGAGGATTTATTTGAGTACCCAAATGCTGTGTTGACTTAATAAGCAGTGTTCCCACGGATCACTAACACGAAAGTAGAATCGGGTATTTCACGGTTTTTAGACCTCTGCCTGTTTGAGGTCTATGTGTATACAAATATCACATCACACTGATGCGGCCTGCGGTGGCGGTCTATAGTTTTGACCACTACCGCCACCAGGCCGCGCTAGTCTGGGAGAGGCCTAATTAAATATATAGGTACTGTCGTGTAAATGATATATGTACAGTCGGGTGCAGTGACCCCCTCGCATAGAAGTTTGTATGCAGGGTCACGTTTCTCTGCAACTGACTGTGCAGTGCATGCACCTTATTCACCTTATGCGTGGAAAAGTTTAAACATATCTTCGACACCAACTGTCCACAGTGGAAAGTGTAGAAGCCACACCTGTTTTTCTATGGGTATGGGGTTCTTCAAATTCTTAAAGGGTCGGCAACGCGCATGTAAGTTGATACCCACTGGAGTTGCAAGCGTCCATAAGCTACGGTTAACCACTTAACTTACCATCAGGTGGGCCGTAAGCTTGTTTGCCACCGACAAGGTATAAATTCTATCTAAATTAAGATCTTATCTGTGACAAGGGAGTACCTACTCATAAACGGGGTATTTTTATTACATTACATTTATTTCCACAAGTTTATCCGTTATCTTACTTAGATAGTAAGTTGGACCATCTTATATAACGTCATTTAGTAATTGAAGTAGTCCGCGCAGCATACATAGTAAGCATACATACCACCTATGGCGTCATTTAGACATTTAAGGCTTCTAGCATAACCATTCATCAGCCGTACGTCTCACTGATGACCAAAGAAATATAAATATTTTTCAAGTATGTGGCTTGTACCCCGGGACGTCCTGCTTATAGCCAAAAAAATAAGTGAGAAAAAAAAGTTTGTGGAATTGTGCTCTTTTGGTGGTGACTAAGTTCGCCAGAGCTCCCGAGGCGAGTGAGCCACCCACCCGCAATTGTCTCTTGCTGTCACAACGAATCCTCAAGTCAAAGGGTTCGCAGTGCGCCAATGAATCTTCTAGAGTCCAAGCCGCCATAGGCTAACGGCGGCCGCGTTTCATTATGTAGACCATCCTGTATTTGCCACCGTTCGTGGCGTATTAAAAATACGTTTTACAGTACATATGGTGCTACTTTCCCGCACTAGTGCGGAAAAGAGCACTTTTCGTGCATATGTCGAAACTTTAAAGAGCCATATGTACAGTAAAACGTTGTACGATACACGTGCGAATAGGTAATTCGCAACTCGTGTCGATTTAAAACACTCCCGTCGGTCGTGTTTTAATTTATCACCACTCGTTGCGGTTTCCTATTTTCGGCACTTGTATCGTAAATAACTATTACAATGCACTAGCTCTGAAAGTGCGCCTTTATACTTATGGTTCAACATAAACACGATATATCCTCTTTGCCCGATTGCCCGCACGGCGGGGCGGGGCAGTGCGGGGATGGATTTCGTGCCGATATTCCCATGGGAATGAGATTTCATGAATTAAATTTTCACCTTTTATGTATATTTTTTATACTTCCCCGCATCATGCGTCGCTGCCGCTCTTTGGTTTGACGTGTTTGGTCAGTCAACTCGTTGGGAACCTACTTTCCGCACCTGTATCATAAATAACTATTTTCAGATAGGTAGCTCTTTATACGATGCTAGTCTTCACTTCATGGAAAAGTGGCCTTAGAATTATTTTCCCACAAACCCAGAAGGTTTATGATGGCTCACCGTGTACCAATCTCAGCAATGGCGGCGAACCATGCTACACAAGATTGCAACAATATTGGAGAATTCCAGCCGCTCACTTCCTTTAAGATCCAATTCCGCGAAGAGACATGTTTAACGACATATTATGAGAGCCTTAAGCACTGCGCCTACTAATTTGCGAATATTCTCATATCCAGGAATACGGCAACTACAACACAACTACGTTGGGCTACTGGCAACTTTACCGAGAATTTGTAGTCTGTTACCGGGAAGAAATAGAAAAGTAAAATTTTCACAATATATTTAACTGAAAAGCATGAAAACTGGCGCGTGTAAAGTGGTTTTTTTGTGTGTCAATGTCAACATTCCCAGTAAGGTTTGTACCGGAAATAAACTAAATAATTGTTTGAAAGGGCATCCTTCCCAGGTCATCATGGATGGGGTCCGGAATAAATCGAGGTAACTCTTCAAATTGTTTTCTGTAATAATCAACGCGTTTGCTCGCGGAAAGCAGTTCAGGGTAAAGTGGAAAGGAAATGTTCATGGGGCTTATTACATTTATTCATTGTATAGTCATGGGAGGTACAATAATGCTGGTTTTTGGTCACATTAAAAGAAGGTCTGTACATGACGCCCTGTCAGGGCACACAATAGCACTTATTATGCTAACTTAACTAATAATGGTATTTTAATTCCAGTTATACAATGCGGGTAGGTATAAAGTTTATCGGCTTAGTGGAGTACTGAATTGAAGTCGGCTAAAACTTAATATTTAAAGTCGTTAAAACGTAAAATTGTCTTTCCCATGGTAAATAATTATATAATAGCCTTTGTACAGTCGACTACAAAGATAAGTATGTTTTTTAATGTTACAAAGTTATGTATGTATATCTTATTACTATGGTAGTAAAGTCTATGTATACATATTTTTGTAACATCGTATGGATACATCTCTTTGTAGTCGACTGTACGTTAAGTCATCATTTATACGACCTACGAAGCAACACGTTATCCACGTTAATCACCTGACCCCGATCACCAAGGGGAATTAGCGGCAATTATTTTATATTTAACTAGGAAAAAATGATAATGTTCGGTTATGGCGCTTCGCCGGACGCTACCGCGTCACGCTCGCTTCGCTCACTCGGCTCGCGCGCTGTAGGGTCGCAGTTCATCTAACAACCTAAGCGTTTTTTTCCCCTGGGGGATCAGGCTAGGGGATTAACTTGGATAACAGCCGAAGCAAGAAGCCCTGGGTTCGAATCCCGGTAAGGGCATTTATTTGTGTGATGTGCACGAATATTTGTTCCTGAGTCATGGTACCCATAGTACAAGCTTTGCTTAGTTTGGGACTAGATCGATTTGTGTAAGATTGTCCCCTAATATTTATTTATTTATTTAATCACGAAGATTTATATGTATAAGAGAAGATGCCGTTAATGCTGACCATTAGTCCAACACACAAATCAGGCGTTATCTATAAATAAATAAAATAAATAAATAAATAAATATTAGGGGACAATCTTACACAAATCGACCTAGTCCCACAGTAAGCTCAATAAGGCTTGTGTTATGGGTACTAGACGACGATATATTTAATAGATAGAAATACTTAAATACATAGAAAACATCCATGACTCAGAAACAAATATTCATGCTCATCACACAAATATTTGCCCTTACCGGGATTCGAACCCAGGACCTTCAGCTTCGTAGGCAGCGTCACCACCCACTAGACTAACCGGTCGTTATGCTCCGCAACTTTGGGTAAGTTCACAAGAAAGAGGCAAGCCTAAATCTCTGTACAACCCGGCTATCAGTAAGCATGCCATTTTACTATTCATTCTATTTTTCATTTTATTATTATATCTTATTGGAATAACAAAGTGTTAACCGACTTCATATCAGTACCCAACCGCTTGAAGTGTGCCCATAAAATTTCAAGATTTCCCCCGATTTCTCCAAGATCCCGTCATCAGATCCTGATCTAATGACCATGAGACCATCTGTGAAGGATACCCTTTCTAACAAAAGAAGAATTATCCAAATCGGTCTACGCGTTTTCGAGTAATCGGGGAACATACACAAAATTCCGTCGAATTGAGAACCTCCTCCTTTCTGAAGTCGGTAAAGGCCCGTGCGACTTTTTCTTTTGCAGCTTTCTGCATTAAGTGCCGCACAAGCGTTGAGAATGCAGACTTACAACATTATTCACGGCACTTAGCTTGTAAGTTCAGTAGTTGTAGCTAACATTGAAACAGTTGAAATACGACGCATTGTGTAGAACTAAGTCAAAAGTTAAGACTTAACTATTACGGCTCGCGGCATATACAGCGTGTAAAATGCGGAGAAATATTGAAACGGAAGTCAAAACCTAATAATCAACATTTTATGGCTAACTTATAATTACGGAAGAGATATATCACTACATCACTACAGAAAATAAAGTCGCTTCCCGCTGTCAGTCCCTATGTATGCTTAGATCTTTATAACTACGCAACCGTTTTGATGCGGTTTTTTTTTAATAGATAGTGATTGAAGAGGAAGGTTTATATGTATAATATAGTACCCGTGCGAAGCCGGGGCGGGTCGCTAGTTAAATCATATTTCAAAAAGTAAGCTTCAGCTTGCAAGTGAACAATGGAACGAAATAAAACTTCTAATCACAGTTAATTGACAATTGTTAGGTATCTAAACAAGTTTCTGTCAAAAAAGATTTTTATGTACAAGGTTTGATTGGCAACTGTAGGGTAAATCGCCAATAATTGGCCACCCTTCAATAGCTGCCCCCCATACTAAAAATGAACTCAGAGTCACTAATAATTACCGTGTCTGCGGGGAGTAGCGGTGAGGCCTTAGACAACTCCTAACTGCGATCGCATGTAACTTGTTATTACGCGGCGCGGGCGCAGCGCAGGTGCGCTATCCTCAAAGTCGTGACACTTCATAATGGCGGCTAGAATGTTCACGCATTTTTTATGCACCGATGGCAAAAAGGCCCACCTGGACTCCGTAGGGTATTGAACGCTTACTTCATTGGTAATATCTCATTTGTATACAATTAACTGGCACATTGGTATACAATTATCGCCTCCTGCTATGTAGGTACTGTACTTACTTTGTATTAATATTCTTAAGAGCGATAAAAACAGACAAACCGTAAGGGAATTCAATACAAGTCTACCCGTTATAAATGGTTTTAAGTATATTTTTAATATCAACAAAGTTAAACGATATGATACAGAGAAAGAATATAATGGAAAAATAAACCATCTTCGTCTGTAGCCCCCGACAGGATTCGAACCTGCGACCTTTCTATTAACGCTAGACTGCTCTACCAACTGAGCTACGAGGACAGTGACGCAAGTTGTATATTTTTCCACTATATTCCCGCTAAGACTAGCGCCCTCTCTGTATCGAGTTATAGACTTGTTTCACAGTCTTGGCACCACTCTAATGGGCGAGCTATGCGCTCGCTCCATTCTAATCGAACCACATCAGGTAGTTTCGGACTTAGCGAGAGAGATGGCGCTGGTGGTAAAAAGGGTATCAACAAAGTTTATGTCTTCAGTTCGCGATAAAATACTGAATCGAATTTTATATAAGTAATTCGTCAACTGTACCTAAAGCATGTCAATAGATTAGGTTTAAGTGCTTAAATATACGGTTGAGATTATTTAGTTTTTATAAAACTGTTATTGGAATTTAGTATATTCTGTCTCGGACGGTAGAGTTGCTTTTTAGGGTTCCGTAGCCAAATGGAAAAAAACGGAACCCTTATGGATTCGTCATGTCTGTCTGTCTGTCTGTCCGTCCGTATGTCACAGGCATTTTACTCGAAAACTATAAGGTGTATTGTAAACTTTGAGGATAGGTGTATTTTGTTAGCCGCTACATAGTTTTGTGATTAAATGGCTATAGAAAAAATTTTTTAGGGGTGCACTCCATACATAAAACTGAAAGTCTTTTTTTTTTAATTGCAAGCCTACGTGTGGCACATCAATCGATAGGCCTTTTAAAATAAATATAAGGTTTCTCAGCAATTTTTTTGATTAAGTGAATAGAGTCGGAGATAATCGCCCCGAAAGTCAATAAAATTGTGTGTCCCCCCCCTCTAATTTTTGAACCGTGTATTTTAAAAATATGAATATATCATCAACATAGGGCTTATTAAATTCTTTCAGCGAAAATTGTTTCGAACAAGATCGGTGTAAAGGTATTTGAGATATTTCTAAAAAACTGCCTTCCTTAAAGAAAAGGACGTAAGAGCCATAAGATTTCAGTAACGATACGACCTTTGTAATAGGCACAGAACCCTCGTGCATGGTCCGACACGCACTTGGCCGCTTTTTAAATGGACTATTTGGCCAACTCAAATAATCTCAAGTCTACATTATAAACTGTGTTCTTTACTTGACTAATACTCTGTATTAATACGCCTAAATAAATGCATATAAATACCGATAAAAGTGTTATCGGTAAAGTAAATGATGATGCTAATTGGTCTCTAAAAGTGATATGTTATACCTAATATAAATTACTACTAAACCAACAATTTACCACAAGCATTTTGAAGTAATCGCAGAAATCCATTTACAAACACCATAAAAAGTATGGGAAACTAAATTCTCTCTTGCTATAAACTAAAATTAATGACAGGATCTCGATTTTCAGCGAATAAAAAAGCATTAAACATGTTTCCATGGTGATAAAGAAGCGGTCAGTCAGCGATGCTAAATAGCGGAATGGATGGCGGTTAACATCTAGAAACAATCCCGCATAATATGATAAGGTGAGGACAAATAACCTAACCTAAGCATTTTTTTTTAACCTAACCATATAATTCAAACACATTCAAACACACATAAACGAAATAGTATCCTTCTTTGGTGGCCTCATTGTTACAAGCCAGGGGATCCTGGGGAAATCGAAGGAACTCTTCAAATAAGGCGAAGTACTAAATTGAAGTCGGTTAAAATTAACGGGACCTCCAGCTTCGTAGCCAGGGTCACTACAAGCTAGGCTACAGAGGTCGTCGTATATGGCAAGTATGTAAGTGCGAGAGGTGATAATGCTTTATATCGGACATAAAAGCTATCATGCTACCAATTAGTCTTCAAAAGCTCTTGTGGCTTCACCTTTAGTGAATATCGTGCGATACAATCGTAGACCCTCCTAACCATAGGTAGGTAATTACCCGGAGACCGGCGCCGGCGCCGGTCGACCGCATTCATTTCACCACTGTCATTTGTCTTTAATAAACTCTAAAAAAACCAGATTTCTATTATGCGGTTTTCTTTCTTGGTTGTTGTTAAGCGGCGATTATGGACTTTATTAGTATTACCACCAACCACCTAATGAAAATAAACATCTTAAAATTAAATAATAATAAAAAATACTAAACTTATTTTCACCCGAGCAGAGATCGGTCGCCCATGATATGGTTTATACACACGCATGTTGTCGGAGTGACCTGCATTTATTGACATTGTATGGATCATAGCATACCTCTAATGGCCGGTTCCAATAATCAATCCACCGATAGTTTTCCTTACCAACAGTTACATTTTGACACATTTTCTAGGAGTCTGTCAACATGTAAGTGCCGGTAAGGAAACTATCGGTAGATTGATTATTGGAACCGGCCATAAGTAGATGCCTTGGTAGCTAAGCATGATCGAAAAGCATTCCTCCCTTTCGAACTAAAATATTTTCTCTCAATCAATTTCGGAAAGTATCATATTCAGCTCCGATCAGATAGAAAAGTGGTTTTATTTGGTTAGTTGATTGTCGTTAAATCATAAAACAAAAGAGAACAATCATTGTCCAAGTCAAATTATGTCATGCATGATTTGTTACTATTTTGAATTTTTGATGCAGCCACTACCGATGCCCAATACGTATCTATAGAATTATCGGCTCTCCTAAATTCATATTCAGTGAATAATTAAAGGAAATAGAGAGTGATGAAACTGAGAGATAATCTATTAAAAAAAATGACCGGGTTGCACTCCGGGAGTGCCGGCAGAAGCGAAAACTCAATGAAATTGTAACAGTTTTTCGATCAGGTCACGTGTCCGTCTTACGAATTTTCAATCCGTCGAATCTTACGGTCACGTGACCTGTCGCGAGTTTAACATTTTTTCCCCATCAAAAAAAGTGCACAGCGCCGCTAAAGAAGTTTTCACTTCAAAAAAACATCACATGGTTGTAGAAACACGAGTAGTACACCGTTACAATAGAGAAACCAAAATCCGCTTTCTCATCATTATTTTTAGCAATATTATCATTATTTTATTTTGTGCACACTCGACTTCAAATATAAGTTTACACCGTTGGGCCTTATTCTACTGCACCTACGGTCGTCAAGTTAATTGACTACATACGCAATTACGTACCCACACCACAGATTATGCCCCATAAGTTGAGACGTAGTTAGAAAGAAATTAGTGTTTTTCCCTCGTTAGTCACCACTGTCAAGGCTCACGGTCACGGGATCCATTCCCCGTTGATGGTTGCTGTTTGTTGGACAAACTTTCTCTTGAATGTTTGCACTTGCAGAGAAATATTGATATTGATGAATTTATTGATCAAAAACATCAAGATATTTATTTTGTACTTACATGTTTTTTTTTTACCCACGACGCTCGTTAACAAGCTTACGGCCCGCCAGGTGGTAAGCGGTCACCGTAGCCTGGGTATGGACCGACCCTTTAACAATTTATAAACTTCTTTCTTGAAGAACCCCATAATGTAGTCTCTCGGGAAAACCTCGGGAGCTCAATCCAAAACCGCCGTTCGTGGTAAAAAAATCTTACTTTTACTAGACTTAGGTTAGATTTTACCAAACGGGAATAAGAATTTAATTAGTGGTTAAACTTCAAGATGTCTATTCTTTCTTCTTCCTTGTCGTATCCGCATGGCTGAGGGACGTGACGGCTGTGGGCGCTCTTCACCATCACTCTCCAAGCTGACCTGGTCCTGGGCTTGATGCATTTAGCCTGGAGTGTGGCTCTGGCCACAGATGTTACTGTCCTCTGCTCCTCTTCCCTCCATGGCTTTTCCAGGCTTTGCGGTCCAGACCTGACCAGATGGCCAAAGAAGCTGAGGACACGTTGGGTACAGATGGTGGAGAGCCTCGTTTTGATCCCGAGCTCGTCGAGAACAGACTCATTCGTGCGGCGCTCAGTCCATGATATCCGGAGCATTCTGCGCCAGCACCACAGTATAGATGGACTAAACACAATTTTGTATGGTCGAATTATTGAGATAATTGACACAGTGGCGGAGCCAGCATTTAACTTTTTGAGGTGGGTGGATTGATGACATACAGTAAGGAGACAGTTTTTAGCGAAGCGCTAACTTAATCAACATTATAACTGACTTATTTATAACTACAGCACGGTACTACTAAGTACGCTACATTGCACCTACGTAACGCACTGACCTACCGTCCCAAGATGGTCGTAAATAAGTCGCGAAAATTCCGTCGTAATTCGACCCCCATTTGGAAGCTGAAACACTTTGTTCTACCATAGCGCATGTTATCCGTGACTTGTTATACCATTTATATTCTACTAGCTGATGCCCGCGGCTTCGCCCGCGTGTTTATAGGAAAATGTAACATATTGAATTTTCCCGTGGGAATTAGATGTTTTCGCGCTGGAAAAAGTAGCCTATGTCACTCTCCAGCCTCTAAACTATCTCCATACAAAAAATCACATTAATACGACGCTCCGTTGCGACGTGAAAGAAGGACAAACAAACACACACACACACACACTTTCGCATTTATAATATTAGTAAGGGTAGCTGATGCCCGCGGCTTCGCCCGCGTGGTTATAGGAAAATGTAACATATTGAATTTTCCCATAGGAATAAGATGTTTTCGCGCTGGAAAAAGTAGCCTATGTCCACACTCCAGCCTCTTAACTATCGCCATACAAAAAATCACATTAATATGACGCTCCGTTGCAACGTGAAATAAGGACAAACAAACAAACACACACACTCACACACTTTCGCATTTATAATATTAGTAAGGATTTGTTCACCTAAACAGGAAACAAAGGCTCTAAAACTACCCCTGACAATTCGTGGTAATGATCTCCATCGCGCCATTAGGCGCCATGATAAGATCACCCATTATTCTCTCCCTCGAATCATAGTTGAGCACTATTACCATTAAATATTCTGTATTTGGTGGTAGGAGTAAGGGACTGCGCACACTAGAGGTACCAAGTGTCGTGTAGATCATGCTGAGTGGAAATCCTGCTTAACGTCTTCGTATTAATTTTCCCTTTAGGTTAAGTTCAAGTGGGAATGGGGCGGAAGTGAACCTAAAGGACCCTTTTATTTTGGTTTTTTTTCCTTCAATTTCGCAAGTTTTTATTTTATTTGGGACCTAAAGGAACAATTCATCACTAGACTAGTTCCGTTCTTCAACTAGCGAAACTAATAAATGATAACACAATTACATAAAGTTTGCTCGATAGCAAGGGGAACCGAAAACTCCTCAAATCGCCATTGACCTATTTCGCGAGCAAGTTCCTTAAAATTTCTCGAATCGCTACGATCATTCGACTCTACGAATTCTAATGGAACATTCGACAGATCGATCCCGCAACACTTAGCTGAGTGCTAGCCCAAAAAAGGTTGAACAATGCCACAGCGCCCACTCTATCCCTCATCTACAGCTAACAGCGGCTGAATTTCATTAATTTGTATCGGACTTTAAGGACTAAGAAGTTATTCTAGGGAAGGGCACTGTAGAGTAAAGGCAGAGAAGGTACCTATGTACCTACTCTGAAAAAAACTTTTTGTGGTTTCACGACGGTGGCTACAAGCACACTGGCTGATGGTAATCTCATCTCAGCACAGCCAGCGCATTCTTAGAGTTCTGGTGACTTTGCTCGCTAAGTATATCTGGAACACGTGCTATACTACAGAGCAATCAGACCAAGTAGTGGTGTTATTATAGACAGGGTCTTCCGCAACCCAGTTAGGCTGCTCCACGTATGAGTCTCTATTATTTATAAATTTTGATCAAAGTGGAAAGTTTTAAAATTATTCGCCATTAGCGGACGCACGGTAGCTCAGTTGGCAAGAGCGATGGACGATTCCAGAGGTCGCGGGTTCAAATCCCGCTCGTGGCGAATAATGTTTCAATTTTCCACTGATCGAAATTTGGATTTTCGTTAGCGGACGTTTCTGCTTAGTAAACATTTACTGTCTAATATTCATCATTCAGCGCGGCTTTAACCACGGATCTTCGTTATTTATTGACAAACTAAGGGTTAAAGCAAGCAAGATTATCGAAGAAGTTCATGTACGATAATGTGAAGGAAATATTCACCAAACCGTCCACATCACGTAGTTTTTTTTTTAATACTATTACGTCGGTGGCAAACAAGCATGCGGTCTGATAAGCAGACACCGTAGCCTATAACGCTTGCGATTCTAGATAAATCACAAGCGCGTGGCCGACCCTTTATTGATTTGAGGATTTGTTGTTTTATAGATAGAGATGAAATCGATTAATTTGTATAGCACTTTATGGTGTAAGTGAATTTTACCTTGTTAAGAGGAAACACAAGCGTTTTCCATAGATAGATAGATAGATAGATAGATAGATAAATCATTTATTCATTTATTTGGCATTTTGCAATAAAATAAAAATAAAAAATACAGAAAAAAAAGAAACAGAAAATATAGAAAGATGACGTAGTCCCTTGTTTGTTTCCCTTCCCTGGATAATGGCAATGGCAGTAGAGCAATATTTTTTTTTGTAATCTATAATAATAATTTATAAATCTATGGCTACTATTGACATGTTCCTATTGTTCCTATGTTTTCCTTTTTTTCATAAATTTATTCTTAAAAGAGATATTAACCTTCAAAAACCTAAGAAAAATGCCAGATTATCCGCTGTTTTCAAACAATTTCAATTTTGACTAGATTATTAAAAAAAAGGAAAACATAGGAACACAAGCCTTTCTTTGATTTTTAACTTTTGGAGAAGAAATCAGGGGACTACGAAACGTTGATTTTATGTACTTTTAATAGGTATTTTCGGTCCAAGCTGCAGTTGTCTCTATCGCGCTCCGCGGGGGGAGGCTTGAGGTTGGCGCGACAGCAATACATTTTACAAATACCTATTTCTCAATTATATCGCCCTTAGTGTTTCCTCTTAAGAAGATATGCCCAACAAATGTCACCACAGTTTAAAATTATTACAACTTCGCAACAGTTTCCAGTGTCTTACTTTCTTTTTCTTGTGAGTAGTGTTGTGCCGCCAATTAGAAAAGTTACGTATCGCTAATGGCGACGTGGGCATTCCTGGCTCTCACGCGATTAAAGCAATTATGTCGCCATTTTATATATCTTCTAAGAATCATCCCCAGTTAGAGCTCTTTTACACTAGCGGTAAATATATTAGATGTTTATTTGTTTTGAGGAGTTAAATTATAGCCTAGCTTCTGCCCGCGACTTCGTGCTAAAATAAATACGGGATAAAATAAATAAATAAATATTTGGGGAAAATATTACACAAATCGCCCTAGTCCCAACCTAAGCAAAGCTTGTACTATGGGTACTAGACGACGATAAACATACTTATATAGATAAATAAATACTCAAATACATATAAAACATCCATGACTCAGGAACAAATATTCGTGCTCATCACACAAATAAATGCCCTTACCGGGATTCGAACCCAGGACCTCTAGCTTCTCTAATATTTTCGCCATTAGTAAAAAAAAAAGTATTTTATGCTTCTTCAGTCGAGTAAGTACCATGTTTAGGCCACGAAGCTTGCTGAGTGGCCTAATTAAGGTACGAGACTTAAAAAGCGAAATATATAACTATTGTGTACAATACTTTTTCTACGAGTCAACTGAACTAATTAAACAAACTTGGTATCTATTGAAAATCTAAGCCCTGCTGAAACGAAGTGCAGCCAACGGCTTTTTCTTTCTCGTGCGTTGATGTCTTTTACCCATTGACTTTCTCATGACGGCGTTCTATTGGTCAAATACATTATAGTTCAGTAAAGGCGCCACGTGATTGGTCGAATTTATTTTAGTTGTCTCAACAGTTGTAAAATGTTAAGTTGGGACCTCCATAGTAAAAAGTATGTGATTTTAGTTTGGTGTACGAAGTCTTAACTCAAACACGAGTATAAAAAAAAAATGTCCCCTATTTTTTTTTTATCTAATACGCGTACGGTAAGTGCCGCGTGGCCTCCTTTTTTTGTCGTGATTTTTTGGCGAATGCGGATGTCTGCAACATCCCTGGTCAATTCTATAAACTGGTGATGTAGATGGTAATCTGACAAATCTCATCCGATTTCCAAATTCTTCACAACTATTTTGAGGGGGGGGGGTGGTTTTCGTGATGGCCATAGGCTATATTTTAACCCGAGGCTCTTTGTAGTATAGCGAAGCCGCCCGGGCAGATAGTTTTTGATAAACGAATGAATTTCCCATTAAAATGTGCCTGTCATCATAGCCGCGATTCAATAGGGGTGTAGACTCGAAAATTATTATTACTCCAAAAGAAAGAAGGCAAAAAAATATGCCTAGTGACGAAAATCCCATTCGGTTATCTCAAAGAATTACGAAGCTACAACGGTTTTAATATTGCTTGTTAGAGAGAAAACGCAAAGAGTGTGTGACGTCACGTTATGCGAAGCTGCCGGGGGGCCGAACACGATTTTTTCTCCATTTGACCACATTTTTTTTTGACATTATTGATTATTTTATTTACTGTCTACACCCCTATTGACAGAAGGGGACATCTCTAGAATATCGCTTTTATGTCATGTGACCATGACATATCTCTGTTATTCTGGTTTTTAAAGACAGACATCAAAGTCAGTTTTTCAGAAACTTCTGAGGAAGTTCTCTCTTTTTGATAGGTATTATGCAAATACTGTAATTTTCTATAGATATTGTACAGTGGAAATGCAGCTTTACATCAAACCCCTAATAATATTAATCTACCGTTCCGCAGATCCGTCGAAACATACCTTAATAAGACTAGCATATCATAAACTGATCTGGTAGCATGAGTTATAGTTTCCTGAATCCTGTATCAAACATTCCTTATTGCTGCACGATATCAACTTCTAACTAAAGTCTGATTAATACCTCAATATCATATGTGATTTCGACATTGATTTCAAAAATGAACGTTAAGCCGAACCCGTTAGAGGTGCTTTTGCGTTTTCAATCATTGATTAAGTGCGAAGCTAGGAAAGGAATAAGAAATGGTGGCAAATATAATTTGTAGCTTGACGCACATAAACTAGACATGTTATATTTAATAGGGCCGAATCCACTAATTACATGATGGAAGAAAACATTACGATTTATATTAAATTAGCAAGCAAACACGACCTACGAAACGTAGACACAATGATTGAGTTTAGCTAGAAGAGATCCCTAACAGGAATAAGCTCGCCTTCGTAGTCAAATCCACTTTAAGAGTGAGTCATAATCGCTTGTCTGATATCTAGGAGAATTTAGAAGAAGACAAAGTCGGTACAAAATCGCGTTTTCCTGAGCCTTGTGCGCCACAACCTTCCAGAACTATTACTCCCAAAGCTTCACCTCATCTTAGGGAAACCAGTGTAACCAGACCTTCGAATACGCGTTGTTATTATGAATTCCGACGTCAACATATACTAGGAGCGGTGAGGCGAGATGCAACAAGTTGTAAATACCATACCGAACCTGCGGCGCTACCACGAAAATCGAAACGCGAAGTTTGTATACATGCATCCCTGTCACTCGATGTGAGTGCGATAGAGATGGAAATACCCGAACTTCGACTTTCGAAGTTCGTGGTTATAGCTCTGCTCAGTCACGTACGTCCATCTTCACACGTCGACGGGTTTTTACTAGGAACGAAATCATAGAAGCGCATGCAAAAATCTACTTTATTTTGAGAGCATATAGTCGTTTTTCGATCGCGTGTTTGACAGACAATTACTCTTCCAGTTTCGGTGGAGCTATAATTACGCGGGAGAAATGGGATTAATGCTGCTTTATTCAAATGGACCGGCGATTTGTGTTGCTAACTGTACTATACAACGTGTAACAAAAATTATGCAAAACCGTTTAAGGACATAACAGGTATCGTGTTCTGATAATTGCCGCGATTTTTGAAGTGAAAACTTCTTTAGCGGCGCTGTGCACTTTTTGTGATGGGGAAAATTGTTAACTCGCAACGGGTCACGTGACCGTAAGATTCGACAGATTGAAAATTCGTAAGACGGACACGTGACCTGATCGAAAAACTGTTACAATGTCATTGAGTTCTCACTTCTGCCGACACTCCCGGAGTGCAACCCGGTCGTTTTTTTTTCACATTTGTATGGAGCAGGTCGCCCCAGTCGGCCAACGCTCCATGCAAATGTAAAAAATATCAGAACACGAACAGGTGTTGTGCCCTTAAACGGTTTTGCGTTATTTTTGTTACACGTTGTATGAACTAGTATTGGTATTAGAATACAGGTTTGTATAGATCATTTTAAGGTTTCTGCTGCTCACTGTACCAAGTAGTTTGCTACAGAAATTGACTAGTCCGGGAGTTTATACGTGGGAATATTATACAGGAATATAAATAGCAAAGATCGTTATCAACGTGCTGTATTGGTGGCAAAGGGTATGGTTGGCAGAAAAAACAAATACACTATATTCACTTTAAATGCTGCTTTATAAATATTACAACAAATATTATAATGAAATCAAGACTGTGATCAATGCTTTAGATTCACGTGAAGCAAGAACAATTGTCGACGCCAAGAAAATTTTTCGTGATCGCAATTTTAAATCAATTTATTGTTCATTGACACAATCTTCAACATTATCGCCAAGTCAATTCAATTGCTGGATGATCCAAATCTAGAACTGAAAAGTTCATTAAACATTGTCTCTGACTTGATAAAAAAAATGGCAAAGTAGAGATTAAGTATATCCCACGGGCAAGGAAGTTTATTATCAACTAAAAAATATCCTGAAGAAAAACCCCGGTTACAGTACTACGTCGTGCAGCTGATTGAAGGTAAAGAGGTGGGAGGGTATGCCGGAGGGTGTCAATAAAAATTGCGTCCAATATTTTAGAGACTTAAATTACCTTCCTGTGACTTCTGTTAACGTAGAAAGGTCATTAAGCAATTTAAAGTGGATTTTTTCCAATCGTCGTGAACGACTGGCAGCCAAATCTGGTGAACAAATTTTAGTCATTTATTCACTATAATTTGGATAAGTTGTTATAAATATGTATATAAATCTCATAATTTGTGGAATATATAATGTTTAAAATACTTGCGTATTTTTTTTTTGTCGACCATACTTTGCCACCAATACAGCACGTTGATAACGATCTTTAATAAATAGGCATCTAGAAGAAATGGACCCGTAGAAGTAGGACACTATGTTACATCACTCGGTACATGTCTCCCTCCCGGCATTTGTCTATTCATCATTGATACAATAGACTCTATTCTTGTCGCGTAAATTAGGAAACTAACATGAAAAAGAGCTTTCCCCCTGGGCGGCCCATAAGGCCCCCAGTGAGGTTATCCAAAAACATATTTGTTGCAGGCCGCTCTGCAGGCCTAACAAGGTCCCAAAAAAAAAAAATGAAAAAGAGCTATCAACACCAAAATGCCCTTGAGGATTTTGGATAGCGCGCACACTGTCTATTTGAATCGGAGTAAAGAGCAAGTGTTACTGGGCGGCCCGGTTTTTCAAGATAATATTAATATTACGTAAATATTGAAATAAAAAAAAGGATGGATTATTTGTGAAATATGACTCGTTAGCGGTTTGGGTATGAATATGTTGACTTCATGTTTTTAATTGCAGACCCATACGTCAAATAAAAAAATAATAACATAGAACCGTTTAATGTGATTTTAAGACATTGGTCAAAGATTGCTTTGCAATTATTTTCTATCGAGCCGATTTCGTCCAATTATGTATCGAGCCCGTCCACGGTCTTTGAAATATGGTGAATATTAACATATATTTTATTTGATGTGTTTAGAACAAATAGTTTTTCTTAAAAAACTGCTTAAATGACATCAATTTCACCAAATTATAGGTCTTGTCAGCCTCTTAAGGCGTATATATGTCGGCGGCCGATCGTAAAATCCGGCAGATCACGAAATTCCTAGGCATATCGTGAAACGCCGCCATTTCATGATTTGGCTAAAGGACATCCGCCATATCATTAAAATATCACCATTTAACGATTTGCCTAGTGACGTTTAGGCAGATCATGAACTTCCTAGGAATGTCATGAAACGCCGGCATTTCCAGCCAGTGACGTTTAGGCTGATCATGAAATTCCTAGGCATATCATGAAACGCCGGCATATCGTTCAATACTCACCGTTATACGTAAGTAGGGTGTCCAAAATTGAATTAGATAAATTAAAAAAAATAAGAAGTGCGGACTGATAATCTCCAGCGAGTCGACGCCACCCCGCTGCGCGGGGTGTCTATTTCTGGTCTGAGGGACACAAGTGAACCCTAACCTAACCGACCTAAGACAGAGTTCGCTTATGACAAACCATTTTTGTCCGCCCTGATTATTAGCCCCCAACAAAAACGGCCGCCATCGCATGTGCAGCGCCACCAGTGGCCAAGAAAGAAACTATTTTACGATGTGCCCGGTATAGAGCTAGGAATATCGACGAATGCGTTGCTCTAATCGATCTGCCGTATTGTTTATCAGGCACATCGTGATAAGCCTAGCCGACTTTTAGGCATATCATGAAATGGCGCCGTTTCACGATATGCCTAGGAATTTCGTGATCTGGCGTATTTAACGATCTGCCGCCGACATATATATGCAGAAAAACATTTGAAATCTGATACCTATTTTTAAAGTAGTTCTATCAAACAAGAAGAGAGATATGTATGAATGTCTGCGAAAGCACTTTATTGTGCTCAATAACAGGTTTAAGCGTACACATACAATGTCACACAAGATCACATGCGAAAGGCGAGTCATCATAACTATTCGAATATTAGAGCCAGATCCAAATGCTAGAAGCCTCATTTACACCCAGTTTAAAAAAATATATATTAGGTACTGCTAATGCCACATTATGAGATTATGACGCTTGCTGAACACACGGATCAAGTCCTTATCTTTGTAAAAAATAACTTTCAACAAACCTCAGAGAAATCCCGTTGCGACATTGTGTTGGCCTACATTCTCCTCCCAATCTGAAACAATAAATTCAATGTAACACATATTTAAATGCTTAAATAGAGGCACCAACCAACTATGTGAAGTAATTTTAAGATAATGATTAAACGATTTTTATTTATTTAGTACCCATCTTTTCCCAATAAGAAGGGACGTTAAGGCGCCGTAGGTTCATGGTCTTCTCTCCCTCTCACTGAGCATAAGCGTGAGCGAGATGGAAGTGCGTGCTCGGAAGCGCGGATATCATGTTTTTTAATTTTAATTTTTTGGCTGTTTAAATAAATAAAAATGTAAACACTGATTTCCCTTAAACATGATATTGCCGATTTTTAGAAGCAATTTTAATGTTTATAGCTTTTGTGCATAATTTGTTACGAATATTTTAAGTGTATTTTTGTGTGTTTTAGACCTATGTTCGCGATTTTTTTCTATCGAGCGAAATTTACTTAATCATGTTTCGAAGCACTGATTTCCCTGCAAAAAAGCCTCAGGATTAGTATTCGTATTTTTTTGAAACCATATTATTATAAACAGACGCATTATATTGTTTCAAAAACTCTGTTCGCTTAACTTCGCTGAACCTACGGCGCCTAAAACAAAATTGTTTAGTTTCAAAAATAAATGCTTTCAAGGACGATTTCTGTGCAGTTTTCCACCAGCCTCCCTCCCTCAAAAATAACCTTGCCTCAATAGGATGGGATCAAATGCCCTCATCCAAAGTCCCCTTCCCCAAACAGGGTTCGAAAGGATAATTATCAATGATAATTATCGTAATAATTATCGTGATAATAACAGATGTATAATTATCGATTGATAATAACAAAAAATGCGCTCGTGAAAGTGAACTGTATTTGAAGTATTCGAACGTGTTTCCTCACTTGCGTCTATCCGAACGCCCGAAGTGTCAACGTGACGTGCCGCGCCGTGGGGATTCCCCTTACAAGAAAAATTCAGTTCGGATTATTGCAAAGTTGAGCGAAATCGAGTGTCATTGGTTCTTTATACACTGGTGATAATTATCAAGAAGCGTAATTATCTGATATTGATAATTTCGAACCCTGCCCCCAAATTAAAATCCAGGCTCCATGACACGGATTGAGAACAACTGCTTCCGTTTTAAGCCTTTTACTAAAACCTTTATCTTTCAAACAGATATTTTATAGAATTAAAAATGCGCCCAAGACCTTACTTAATTAAAAAACGCGAAACAATTTATTGTAAATGGGTTGAAATAATTCAGCGCTTAACATAAAGTGCGTATCGATTTCCCCAGCTTCTTGTGTAGGAGTATTAAGTTTATAATTATGGCCAAAGCAGGGCTTTAATGTGCAATTTTGTTGAAAGCAGTCCTCGTTTCATTACTCATCTTTATTGGACATTTTACCTTATTACGGTGGTGTAGAGTTGGTAATTGGCTGCGGGTGGGAAAGGATATCAGTTGGCGGTGGCTGGCTGGATCTGATGCCACTTAAGTATCCGCCAATGGTTGTCAAACTTGCTATAAGATAGCTGTTACATTGTATACAGGGTGGAAGGAACAGTGGCAAGAGAGCTTACTGGTAGTGTGGGTGATAGGTTAAATTATATTTACAATTATAAAATACGGTCCATATATTTTTTTACGTCACACCTACGCTTGAAAATAAACTTTACCGCCCGATATGCTTGAAAATTACTGCATGTAATTAATGTAATGCTTCCTGGTCAAGAGGAGACGTAATAGTATTGTGTCTCAAGGGAGCAAAATAACATATTTACGGCGACAGCGGTATATTGATTCCTTAATGAAGCGAGAGATTCTACCATCGAATCCCGACCTAAAGTAGAATCTTGAACGTAACGAGGGGTTCTAGTGTTTACGCCCAGGACGGAAAAAAAATTGATAGTGACACATACTGCATTTCACACCTATACGGAAAATTTTAATCCTTAATTTGAGGGCAAAATGACTCTTTCAGCAGGTGTGAAAAATACTGTTCTCATCTAGGGCGGTAAAACGAGGAATGTCTGAGATCGCATTTGACGACAATACGCGATCTGTAGTATTCTCTATTACCGTCCGTGGTGAATAATGTATTATTTCCATTCGTGTTTAAACGGGTTGAAATATTATCGTTTTGCTGTGTGTATCCTGCAAAAGTTGCGGCTGAGGTATCTTCCCATGGATGGGAGAGAATGGGCCTTAGGACCGCTAGAAGGCTAAATATTCGCCGGCAATAAGCGGTTTATGTAAATAATGGAATAGGAAGCCCATTTATTTTCAACGCTTTGCCCGTTCGTGGGACTCGCGACCAGACAAGCTGAAAATCATTTGGTATTTTTAATGCGCGATTAGGACTAACGTAGTGGCACCAATGACCGACAAGAACCCAATAACCGACACTTTTTGATGTAAAAATAAGAGTAGGAAACCGATAACTTAATATTGCAACACGTATAACGTGCTATATACAGCACACTTTTGACTGGCACCCATTGCTATTTGAGCGAAATCCGCCATTCTGTTTGAAAATAGCGGCGTGAGAGCTGAGTACGGCTAGAGATCTGGTGATGGTCCTTAAGGAAGCGAGTATTTTTTTTGTTAATTATACAACTGTAATTATAGGTTATGTTATGAAGTGTGCAAATAATGTCATAACGCCATAAGCCCAAAAACATGAGCTTCTAAAATAAATGCTATTTCTCTGAACTTCACAAAATGTTCAAATTACCGGGAGCTGAATAAGAGAACTATACAATTGACTACCGCAATCTAAAATGACACTCGTCGATGGTTTAAAAACTTGAGTATTACCAAATAGTTTTTTTTAATTTTATATTGTACCTACGTGAAAACAAGATCCTTGATGACTTTATTTAATTAGCTACTCTAGGACCTACGAGTATATCATATTAGATTATAAAAAGCGGCAAAGTGCGAGTCGGACTCGCCCATGAAGGGTTCCGTAGCAGCAAGAAATAATGGTTCACGGTTTATGCATAAGGTTTTTTATTTATGAAATTAAATGTTTATTTTTATATTTGAGTTGATTGAATGAAAGGTAAATTGCGGTTTACGATTTATGACGTATTAAAAAGACTACTTACTAGATCTCGTTCAAACCAATTTTCGGTGGAAGTTTGCATGGTAATATACATCATATATTTTTTTTAGTTTTATCATTCTCTTATTTTAGAAATTACAGGGGACACATTTTACCACTTTGGAAATCTTCATAACGCACAAAATTATGACGCACTACTCCACATACCTATTTGAAATTATAATGTTTGTGAGACGAAACTTGCCCAAATTTAGGGTTGTCGAGGTATCAGGTAAGACTATTCGTTCCACAGGCCGACTAAGAACAGTCCCACGTCGCATGGCACTTGCAGGAAAAAACCCGCGCATCATAGGTCCCACTTACTATGAACGTGTACCCGCCGAAATACGAATAGAAACATCAGAAAGCATATTCAAGCGTCGATTTAGAAACTTTATATTGGAAAATCCACTTTATTCTATAAGTGAATTTTTTGACATAACTGCATAATTTTTATTTATTGTTTTTTGATATAATTCAATTCTTGTGATATTATGTACTGACGATCCTTTTAGGTGAACTTTGATAACTATGACATATATATTGTTGACGATCACAATAGGGGTTCTTTTAAATTGACATGGAATGTAATTTATAATGTAATCATATATTGTGAGTAAATGAATCTGAATCTGAGTGTCTCTCGCGCAAACTATTCAGTTTTGAAAAAAAAAATTATATTAGAAACCTTAATATCATTTTTGAAGACCTATCCATAGATACCCCACACGTAGGGTTTAATGAAAAAAAAAATTGAGTTTCAGTTCTAAGTATGGGGAACCCCCAAAAATAGTTTTTTAATGCGGTTCACAGAATACATCTACGAGTACTTACCAAGTTTCAACAGTATAGTTCTTATAGTTTCGGAAAAAAAGTGGCTGTGACATACGGACGGACAGACAGACATGACGAATCCATAAGGGTTCCGTTTTTTGCCATTTAGCTACGGAACCCTAAAAACGGATATAAAAAAATAAGAACGTGGGAAATGTGGTGCATTTGGAAACGGATAACGATCGAAAATAAGTCGTCGTAAATTGACTGGATTAAACTAACATTTCCAGAGCATAGACTAGGAAATAGTCTCCGAAATCGACACTAGTGCTCAGCTTTATGGGTATTCTCGTAATCTGTATTTATGCGGCCCGAGGGCTTTATATCACTTTTATTCAGCCTGTTCGCTAAACGAATTTGATATGGTGGACAGAATGGTATAAGGTTTCGTAATAAAGCAGTCGTAAAGTTGTATGTATTATTTTGATAACTTCCTACAGTGCATTTTAGCCGTGTAAACTTTCCACCCGCAAGTAATTATGTAAATTTAAATGAAGCATATCAGCCGAAAGATGTCCACTGCTGGACAAAGGCCTCCCCCAAAGAGTGCCGCAATGACCGGTCCCGCGCCACCCGCATCCAGCGGGCGTCCCGTCTTTCGGCTGATATGATGATGACGACGATGATGAAATGAGGCCTGCATTGTATTTTTTTGTATGATTTATCTTGAATATTATAAAGCAAATGAAAATGAACCAAATAAAGACAAGGATATTTATTAATATTTTTGATGACTTTTCAGAAACTAGTTAATATATTTTTTTTTTTTGATGTCTGAAATTTTGCCGGATTCTGGCGCTGGGTAACTATTTAATTGATAATTTATCCGTTACACAGAAAAAATAAGCTGTTATAAATTATTTCCAAAATGATTTTTTTTCCGTACAAGTTGTCAGTTCATTGACTGGACTATTTACTCCAATGCATAGTTAACCTCCAACACATAAACAAGGACAGAATACTTCTTAAACATTAGACAAGAATGCCATCAATAATTTTAAAAGATATACCTAGCGGCAAATGCCAGCTTAAAAAAAATGAAAACCATTTTGGCTTTTACTCCCCCAACATAAGTTCCAAAACGAATCAACGCTCACAGACGCTGTACAATGGGTACTGTAATTTGCTTTACTTTTTCTAACCCAACTTAAAAACAGGTGTCCTACAAATTCGCTCCTTATTCCAACCACGTAAGATTCAAATTAGTATTTTTTTTGTAGAAATTAGTAAACAAAAACGAGTATACCTCGAAGCTATTCCTTTAAACAGTAGCCAGGTGGTTCAAATCCTAACCAAAAGTGATTACGCGCACGTCAAGTGGCGTGCTTGGAGTCATCAAAATAATTTCACTAGTACATTAATTTACTTTTGGTGCTTATGTCTGGGGAGTAAGGCTCATATTTGTTTGCATTTATTTAGAGGTGAACGTTAATAAATGAGCGGTAATGACAAAATCGTTCAAACGAATATAAGATTTATTAATATGAACTTAGAACTTATATTAGAGGTGTAAATGTGTGTGATATTCCCTCTTAGAGTGAGGACTTTGACTTTTTTGAAGCCGCTTTGTGTCTTGAAATTACTTCTAAGCTTGAATCTTAGTAGATGCATGTAGTAAAGTATTAAATGTTGTAAGACTTAGGTACAGTCAATATGCGGCCAGGTAAAAAGGATTTTTATTGCCAAGAGTATAAGAGAATTCCTAAACACAATCACTGTTTGTCATATATGATATACCGGGTGGAATAGGAGTAGGACGATGGACATTGCCGAAAACATCGGATTAGTATAAAAGCGATATACATACAATAATTAAGTGACTTCCCCCTGATTTCCCCCTGGGCGGGCCATAAGGCCCCCAGTGAGGTTACCTTAACATATTTGTAGCAGGCCGCACTGCAAGCCTAACAAGAAAAAAAAATAAAAAATAAGTGACGTTGTGAAATAAGTGTAGAAAACGATGAATAAGATAAGACATTTAAAATGTCGATTCGATACTAATACATATGGCCAAGATATATTATGTTTGATCTGTCGACAATGTTGACATTATTTAATACGGTGGGGGTGGTTAACGCTCTCACCTAATAATTTTAGGAAAAGACAGTAACCTATCTTTGACCAAACTTAATCATGTTTTGGAAGGTCGCGGGAGTCCGCTGGATGCGGGTGGCGCGGGACCGGTCATTGTGGCACTCTTTGGGGGAGGCCTATGTCCACCAGTGGACGTCTTTCGGCCGATATGATGATATTTTTTCGGAAAAATAAAATAGGGATGTTGAGTTGACCGTCACGATAGTCAAAACAGCAACTTTTATGCAACGTCTAAAATGCTGTTAGTGATTTTAGTGCGAAGTAGAAATAGAAATTCCATTAATTTTGCACACACACACACACCTGACTCGATGCACGTCTGAAGATACACATTCACGATACCCTGCAGTCACGAAGTAAGTATTTGACCGCTTCAAAGTTTGAAAAGAAAAACAGTTTGCGCGTGAGCGGCGCGGCTACTACATACACGTTTATCTTCTTGTATACGAGTACGTATAACTCCTTTTGAAGCTGAATCGAACATTGACTTTATAGATAGTCACCTGTCCAACATTGAAACTTTGGTGCACAGTGAAACACGTCGATATCTCCAAAATGTTGTTGCTAGATATGAATCCTCCCGATGTTGCTAGATAGTGCTGTGCATAGCTCATTAGGACGTACTGAGGAAACCCTCTTCCACGCTCTGTTTGTGGACGCGACGCGTGAAAGAAAAAGTCACCAAATTTTTTTTTCTACAGTTTCCACAAAAAAGTAAAAAAAAAAGACGTAAAAACAAGAAATTTACAAAAAATACAGAACATCACATGTAGAGGAACGTACAGTCTGATATTTTCTTCACAATTTGCACTGGTTCCTACACTAGGCTAGGCCTGTCCCGTAGGTAACCAATTCGAAAGAGGATCATCAAATTTCTGCGCGAAATCTTAAATGAGACAGCAGTATTCATGAGTTCTTACTAAGAAAGTTATGGACTAAAGTATGTGGGTTTTTATAAACATTTAAGTAAGTATTATTTGTGTGGCGCGCGTGCGCTTGTGCAAACAAACAATACTAACAAAAAACAAAAACAAAACAAATAATATTTGGTGATTTTTTGGCACATTATACAATTTGATTTCGTATCTGTAAACCCCAAAGCGTCTATGGAGCTGTGTGAATGTTGATATAAATAGGTCACTTATTTGTGCAATTTTTCATTGATAATCAAAAAAACCCTAGTTTGTTCACAATGAAACAGCATACAATGAAACAGTGCGTGTGGAACAATGACACAGCGATGTAGAAAATGTTATTAAATGAATTGATATAAAATGATCCAAAAATAATAACTATATAAAACTTGATTAAATGCAAACAAATGTTGAAACATAACACTTTTTCACTGTTGATAACCGTTTCATTGTATAAATTCAGGTGTTTCATTGAATACACGTATGTCGACGCATTGAAACAAAGCTCATTTTTATAATAATTGATTTTTGTTAAGTAACTGTTGCAGTAAAGTAATATTTTAAAATATGCCGTGATTACTAATTAAATTATCTGTCTCGGTGCAAAATATCAGACTTAACTTTAAAAACGTCGGAGCTAAGATGCTTTGAAATTTTGGAGTAAATCTGTCTGGATGGCTGATTAAACTTTGAAGACCGTGAATTCACCTTACTGGCAGGTACACTGATTTTGCTGGTGTACTGCCATCTGGCCGAAATACTTTTCGCCTAATTTCACTTCCCAACCAACTGATTGCAACATTTTTAGTTGGCAAACCAATGCTTGGCATAATGTTACTTAGCATACTTTTTCTTTGATCACAATCATATTTTGCAGATATTCATTTTACCAAGAATCATTTCGGAAAATAGTTAATAGGCAAATGTTTTATTTGAGCTTACTATTTATTATCAAATAACCTTTGACCAAATTTTAACTTAAGATAGTGGTGAATAAGTTCAAGTAGCAGTAGGGAACAGGGACTTAGTGGCAAAACCGACTCGGATCGCGGATAGGTTAGAAGACGGAAGCGGGAGCTTCGCTCCCGCTTTCGTCTTCGAGGTTATTTTTTTTTATAAAAGAGCTGAAAAACTTGTTTGCAAAAAAATATTACTTAACTAGTTATATTCTTAGTTATGATTTATGATATTAGGACTAACAAAATTATGATATAGTACCTTAGGTCCATTATGAAGTAAACTGTTATGAAAACCCAAATTATGAGTTCAAGTCTGTTCTTAGTAATGACATTATGAAGAAACATTTTATGAAAACTGTCCGTTATGAGTTCCGATAATAGTTACAGAAGTGTAGGAACATAAATGGTAGGAAGTAAAAAATTATGAAGAGTGATGATTATGATTACAAAGCGGTATTACAAGAAAAAATCGACACATCAAGTTTATATGAGCCAATGTGGACCCGTTTATTTTAAACCGCTATCACAAAAGAGGTATTTTTATCAAAGTAATAATATTAACTACATGGTTAGGGTATGTTAGTAATATGTATCACAATAATATGGAAAAAATATACATGCCAATCAAAACATTCGACATAACAAATAAAGTCTTTTTAAAACATGACCAACTAAATATTTTGCCAACTAACATTTTGCTAAAACAATCATTTGGGACATGTTATATATACGAACCATTGGTATGCTACCTAAAAGTTTGCCAAATGAAACTATGGGATGAGTTGTTTGGGAAGTCAATAATTGCCACATAATTTTCGGCCACATATTAGTAATCCGTTTTTGCTCGACTATTGAATATTGGCTAAGCATAGAAATAAGTTATAGTCACTTGTTTTGTATGAATACCCTCTCCTGTTAGTGTTAAGCACAATTATTGTATTTCTCAGTAAGTGATTTGTAATCTTAATCTAGTTGAGCCGCCGTTGTAAAACTAATAATAGTTCCGGATATTATCCGCTATATACAACCTTATAAAGCTACTCACTTAAAACTTTACCGCTTTAATTTTACTATAGACTAGGTATTGAAGTCCAAGTTGGTTCACCCTGTATACTCGGAGAAAAGACAATCGAGTAGCGTGTGCAGCCCGCGGGCACCACGCGCCGCTACTTGACGTGTTACCCCGGGAATGAGTGCGATTATATATTATACCTACACGGTTTCAGCATTTTGGAAATCGAGACTTTATTTATTTAATCGTTTGGCATACATTATTTTGCAGGGTTGTGGTAGGTAGCTCCTGCGGACGCCAGTGACAGTTGTCACTTGTCCCCCCTTTGTGAAGTGAGTGGGCAACTCGACTGTTAGAAGTTCTTAAGCCGCCCGAAGGCCTCTAACTCGGCTTCGACTACTGTCATAGCCAGCACCGGGATCAATTGCTTAGCGTGCCTTCCAAAGCACGGAAGCGCCCATTTATAGTAACCACTCAAACATCAGGCGGTCACCCATCCAAAGACTGACCGCTGCCATCTTTGCTTAACGTGCGTTATCGTTTCCGACTCGCAGGCGCCGCTAGGCTATGAGCGCTTCGATCGAGACTTTGACATTTGGAGATATCTAACCGCACCATGTGTAACCAAATCTATATAATTTTTGACGACCTCTGTAGCCTAGTTGGTAGTGTAGTGACCATGCGAAGCTAGATGTCCCGGGTCCGAATCCCGATAAGGGCATTTATTTGTGTGATGGGCACGAATAGTTCCTGAGTCATGGATGTTTTCTATGTATTTATGTATTTATTTATCTATATAAGCATGTATATCGTCGTCTAGTGCCCATAGTACAAGCTTTGCTTAGTTTGGGACTAGGTTGATTTTTGTAAGATCGTCCGAAAATATTATTATATTATTTTTTAACAATAAAGTGCTGTTTTTAGTAAATAGTACGACATACGTATAAGTTCTACGGTAGTGGTTTAAGTGCCCAAGAATGTATTTACTTTCAGACCAGGAAAAAAAGATCAAATCAAGTGTCACAATGCTGTCAACTCTGTCAAGATCACGCATTTCCAGTTTTGAGCAATTTAGTTTGTATACATATGTGTGCGTGAACTTCTGCTTAACTCATTCACTGCCAAGAATCGCTACGCACCACGCTAGTAGCAGATCCCGTGGTTTTCCCGCTAAGTAGCGGAAATCACCTACGGCGTAGGCAAGCGCTAAGCGGCTTCTCCGCAGTGAATGAGTTAACTTATTTAGCATGGTTAAAAACCGGTTGTTCACGTTGTCAGCACGGCTATCAGAAGCCGGCGCGCGTCATCTTTCGATTTTTCTCGCACTATCCGTCTCTCTCTTATTGGAATAGTGCGAGAAAAATCGAGAAATCGCGCGCCCTCTTGTGATAGCCGTGCTGTCTCTCAAGTTGAGGATCCTGCATGATCTGTCAAAAGACAATGCAGTCTCGTGTGCAGCCCGCGGGCACCACGCGCGGGTACTTGCCGCGTTACCCTGGGAATGCGAGCGACTATACACACGTCTTCAGCATTCTGGAGATAGAGGTCTCGACAGGACAGTTGAAGATGCTACTTCTAACCGCACCGTATACAGGGTGTACCAAAAATGGGGTGTGAACCGATCAAGGGCATAACAGGTATCGTGATCTGATAAAAAAAAATAGATTTTTTTATGACGCGATTTTTTTTTTATTTTGCATGGAGCAGGTCGACCCAGTCGGCCAACGCTCCAAACAAATGTAAAGAGAAATCTCTTAACTTTTCTTATCAGAACACGATACATGTTATGCTCTTGACCGGTTCACACCCCATTTTTGGTACACTGTGTATAATCATGCGAATGTAGAGGTTCTATGTTTTAGCGGGCTGGCTATATGCAAAAAGTTTTAAGTTTAAATTTAAATAGCTTATTGAGAAAGCTGTCAGACAAACAATTTGTAGATTGATTCAGTTGTAATTCTTGCATGGTTGCAGACGCAGTATTATATCTATATGTCAATATAATGTTATGAAGATATATTATAATCGTATCAATAAGGACGGATCATTGAAGACGTGCTGGCTTTACCCTGAATTGCAGTCGCCATCAGATATATCCGAGCGGCCAAAGTGCTCACAAATATCTGAACACGTCTCTAATGCCTCTACAATGGAGACGTGTTCAGATATTTGTGAGCACTTTGGCGGCTCTGATATATCTGATGGCGACTGTACACTACTTCCCCATATATGGTGGAGGTGCTAGTAAAGAAATACATGGTTACACAGTACACACACGTCACTTAAGTCGGATTCATACAAATCTGACGTGATGCTCTCCGATGCACTCTGGCGCCAAACGCAGAACGACGTCACGTTAGAGCGCATCAGATGAGTGTGCATGTGAACCGAAATAAACGTATGAAACTGATATCGTTATATCTTATTTATGCATGTGTATTGAACATTGATAAGATGTGATCTTTCATCAACGCATTCGTTTCTAGCACCACCCACTACTTAGTTTTAAATTATTATTCTTTATTCCACAGCCGAAAGATTGTCTGGAAGAGATCGCTCTGTAGCGATAAGATCGGCTCTTGTTTTACCTCTACCGGCTCCGTGCATCTCTGTGTTTTCTTTTATAACTGCTCTATCTGAGCGAGTTGTGCTATAAAGAGTATTTGTATTGAGGGTTTTGTATTGTGTTACTCGCACCATTGACGTCATGTCACACTGCAGACAAATTTAATATAAATCCGGCTTTATATTATCCTCCTCAATCTTTAACCATTAGACTGTAATCTGAAACCATTAGACTTGAAAAAAATAAGAACAAATTCAAGAGACTATAAAAGAAGCATTACCTAGATGTACTTTTGTAACACCAAGTAAGTTTAGTATGTATAACTGATTTATGGACAGTAGATTACACTGTTATTTATATTTATTAATGTCTGACCTAGAGACTGTCGCCAATTGGTTGTCCAGACAGACCGGGTGTGACTCCTTCAACATTAACCCTCTCGATTCTTAGGTCAGCTTAGCTCTTTGCCGATGTTGTGCGTTTAGTCAGTTTAAATTGGAATTAAGTAATAGTGTTCAAATCAATTTACACGTTTAGGAAGAGACAGGTATTCCCTTTGCAAAAGAAACACAAATGTGAAAGTGACAGATAAAAACAAACGAATGTTAACGGTATTAAAATTTAAAATTTGATGGACACAAATGATATATGCAAAATCCGTAATTGTTAGGCGCCAATTACACAATACATACAAATTTAGAAGCTTAGTAAACTACAATCTCATAATTTTTTACCCTTTATAATATTATCATCATAAATAATAGATTAGGATTCCTAATTCAGAAATTATTTTTAATTTTTTGGTAGGTTATTTTTAAGTTAGATTTAGTTTTAATTTTAAATCTAGTTTTAAGGGTCCTTACGCCTAAAACGAGCGTATTTTGCAAAATGCTTGCTTTTTCATTCAAGATTACGACGTAACTATTAGTATTTATTCAAAAACTGATAACGTAATCTTGAATGAAAAAGGAAGCATTTTGCAAAATACGCTCCCGCTTCTGCTTATGTGGGCGTAAGGACTCTTAATGTTTTTTTCAATGTACCTTACCTATGAATGTTATACATTTTTATAGATTAATTATTATTAGTACATGAATACAGGTCACCCTGTATAAACAAATCTGTGTTAGTAACAAAAGGCAACTGAGTGGTCGGCGTCGCGTGCTCGCCCCGCGGCACCACGCGCTACTTGCCGCGTTACTCCCGGAATGCATTATACATTTACGTTATTTCGGCCGTTGAAATTAGGCTGTCGGCTGTTTCGAGTTTTAACAATTGAGAACGATTATTGTTAATTTTGTACGCATTGTTTTCCTGTAATTTAAAATTACAGTACAGTTTGTCATTGTTGTTTGTTAACGGAATGTAGGTAAATTATAAATTAATATTTTAAATTGTATTCCATTCTAAATTAGAAACTAAAAGAACCTGTAGAGAAAAAAAAAATTGGGGGATTGCATTTTTTTAACCCCAATTTCTTACCGATTTAGAATACCTATTTGCTCTCCACCCTGTATATGGGTAATCGTTTTATGAATAACTTGACGATTAAATGATTAATAACATAATATACCTAAACTACTTTACACATACTCGTATTATTACAACATCGGTCTCTATAGATATCCATTAGATGATCACACACCCAAAAAAATCCCAAAATCAATTTTAAATATTTTCACACTAGAAACAGGTGATGACTATATTGACTATGGTTAACAAATCAAATGGTTTGAGTATACCCCATTAAAATATTGACTGTCAAAGTACACACCAGGCATCTCCGTCTACCTGTGTCGGTAAACAAGGCTGCCCTTTCTAAGTCGGGTAAGCCGAAAATTGGCCTTTTACACGCTTTTGTTTAAGTTTTTTCGATCCTGCCGCGTCATAACGTTAACGGTATAGGTATACATTTTTACTTTATAATTACTCTTCTTTAATAATGTTTTACGCAACTATATCATGTATCGTATAGACGTGTACACATAGGAAAAAATTTAGATTGTACCTACTTTGTACTATTCTGATAAATTTTGAATTTTAATAGCTATTTTTTAATTATATAAGAGTATCCTGAACCGACGAGCTTGTATGGAGAATGCCATAAGAGTGAATTAAGTTGGTTCTTAGAGGAAAAACGTCATCTGCGCCTATAAATGTACAAGGCCAGAATTCCAACGAATATTAGTTCCTGAGTCATGCATGTTTTCTATGTATTTAAGTATTTGTTTATCGATATAAGTATTTTTATCGTCGTCTAGTACACATGGTACAAGCTGCTTAGTTTGGGAATAGGTCGATTTGTCGATTGTCCGCAAATATTTATTCATCATATATGTATATTTATACAAGCTTCCGCCCGCGACTTCGTCTGCGTGGACCCGGGATAATAACTATCCTATATTTTAATCCAGGTTATAAAATATCTTCGTGCAAAATTTCATCCAAATCGGTTGAGCGGTTTAAGCGTGATTGAGTAAAAAACATCTAAACATCCAAACTTTCGCATTTAAAATATAGTAGGATTATAATCAAATAAAATAAAAGATATTTTACGAACCCAATAGACATGTATATATTTTGCACTTAAGAACTCTTGTATAGATACTGGCCATAAGAAAATACGAAACGCGTTGATGTCTTTTATACCAAAGCGCGAAGCTCCTTGATCTTACCTCGTTCCATAGAACATTAGAATTTAAACAGATTTTAACGGAGAAATTCGTCTGATATTCTTCGTATATTGTTCGTTGACGAACATGGTAGAAATTCTTGTAATCTTGACATTTATGCAAATTTATTTTGTTTTTTTTTATCGTGTAATAAATAAATCTAATCTCATCTATCTAGGATATCAAAGATAAATATTAAACTAAGTAGTTTTAATTATTTCGATTGATTTACTCCTCAAACTACTACCAATGTTTCCCTGAAAACTCATAACGATAAGACGTTTATTTCAATATTAAATGGAATAAGGTATAATATGTCTATTTTTCAAAATTTTAGTTTGATTTTCAAAATTGTCGTATTGATATTGTTTTCAGTGGCATACGTACATGCGTGGGTACATATTTTTAGTTTAAAAATCGGAAGACGAAGTACCTACCATAAAGTACCTACCATCAACGAAAAAGTTTATTAAAGTTTCGTCTTCATTTTTTCCAACCTGTATGTTTAGGTACTTGTTTATTGTAAACGAGTTGTTATAACTGGATAGATGGGTATACGAGTTGTTAGATAACAATTATTAGATATAAAGCAAAGCAACTTTCTAGACCAGCTGACTGCTTTCAACTCTACGGCACTAGAATATCAGAGACCAGCGTTTGCCCGTGACTTTGCCCGCGTAAATTTAGGTATCAACTTCCACCCCCTTTCATCCCTTTGACGGATAATTTTTGGGAGAAATTATAGGTATCCTTTTCTTTTTTTCATTCAAACTTTCTCATTTATATCGTTAGTAGGATCAAGCAAGTAAAATATATTGACGAACTATAATTACCCCCAGTATACCCACGTTTATGCTAAAAGTGGTACTGGAACACAAGTTTCATGTGATCTGCCTTCCCCCTTTAGGGATAAAGGCGTGAATGTATGTATGTATGTATGTATATTTTCCTCGCGACTTCATCCGCGGGAAATCCCGTATCAACTGCCATACCCAATTGTGTCCCTGTAGATGATGATTAAGGGGATAAAAAGTATTCTATGATTTAATCCAGGTTATAAACCTCAATGCCAAATTTCATGTTAATTCGTTCAGCTTTTTTGCGTGATTGAGTAACAAACATCTAAACTTTCGCATTTGAAATATTAGATTAGTAGGATAGTAGATTATTTTACAGTATTTATTGCCAATCAAAATAACGATTGGCAGATTTATGACGAATTGTGATTACTCTTGAAATAAGAATGAGCCTATTGGGCATTTTTATACAGAATTTGTTATACTTTTTAAGAAATTGTTTTTACGTTAAATAATGTAGGATGGAAGCCTTCTTTCCTTAGTTTCCATCCAATTGGGAGATGAATGTCATGGTCATGGTAGACATATGGTAACCCACATATGGATTCGATAACTACATATATTATCTAGTTCGAAATTCATCATTATCGTTATCACCAACTTCATCATTATCATCAACATCAAATTAGAACTTTAAACTTTACCAACAATCATTAATGTTTTCCTGCTCATGACTAGTTATGCCAGCGACTTCGTACGCGAATCCATCCATACTTCCATACTAATATATACTATTACTAATTTACTAATATTTACTATTACTAATATTACTAATTACGAATATTACTAATTACTAATATTACTAATATATACTATTACTAATTTACTAATATTTACTATTACTAATATTACTAATATTACTAATTATTATTTACTAATATTACTAATATATACTATTACTAATTTACTAATATTTACTATTACTAATATTACTAATTACTAATATTACTAATATATTAATATACTAATATATACTAATATCCATATCCATACTAATATTATAAATGCGAAAGTGTGTCTGTCTGTCTGTTACCTCTTCACGCTTAAACCGCTGAACCGATTGCGATGAAATTTGGTATTGAGATAGTTTGAATCCCGGGGAAGGACATAGGATAGTTTTCATCCTGAAAATCACCCCCTAAGGGGATGAATAGGGGGGTTGAAGTTTGTATGGAGCTGCGATATAAACGATTTCCACGCGGACGGAGTCGCGGACAGAAGCTAGTAAGTTGTAAAGTATGTAGTTTGTTTGGTGTATTACCTACATAACAGGAAAATTTACTCAAGATCCCTTCGGCGTTTAAGTGAAAGAGTAACAAGCAAACATCATACACACATGTGTTTAAAGTATTTCCGCCAGTATAATATCAAAATGCTTAAAGAAAACAACTATTAGACGGTTTTCTCTCAATATCTAGTCATATAGTTAAGAATGTTAAGAAGGTTCTCTTTAAAGATCTTGAACCAGATAAACCAGCGTCTCATGTTCAGGAAACATGAGCTAACCCTTCGTATGCGGATGTCAAAAATTGTTAATCAATATATGACCTTGAGATTGAAAACTATAGGTTCAAATGCTTGGCACGGATCCTTATCCAACACAGACGAAGGGTTAAAGCACACATGCACATAACTGTATCATAAACCCGAGCTTAAAGCTTCTTACCATAGATTTAGACCAATTATAAACCCATTTCTTGCGGAACACGGTTATTACACACAGACAAACAAAAAATATCAATCGTACACTTTACAACACCGAACGCATATTTGCAGTAGCACTATCATTTTCATTCGATTTGTGTATTCACTTGTTTAGCGCACTGTATACGGGAGATGTGATAGGTTTTTGTTTTTGTTAGTTAGGTTTCCTGTTTGATTTTGGAACGCGACGGCTGGGCGTGCGCGCGCGCTGCCCGGAGTGGGTGGACTGACTGCCGGCGTAAGGTGTTGCCAGCGTCAGGAAATTCTCCCTACTTGGAGGCTTTAAACCAGTTATTGTTCGACCGCGGCGCTTGATGTAAGTATGTGGAAAACTGTTGCAATACGCGCTACATAAGTTTGCGTGTCTGAAGTTACCCTCAAGTCACCACCCTCCCGCACATCTTTCGAACGAACATCCGTCTGACACCTCCGTGACACTAGTAGCTAATATCACAAAACCAAAATTATATGCCGCGTACTGTACATTCTTTCCCAATTTAATTGCGGCTAGATAATAGCTCCCCGTATATACTAAATAAGTCAATTCTTATCTTAGTTAATTTGATACGTTTCTATAGCTTTAATATGTTAAGAAAATGCTAAAGTACCAAGTGTCAGGACTCTACTATGAAAGGTCAATTTTTGTTGACTAGCGAGTCATTTCGCAAGAATATGCGCCATGTTTTTTTTTTAAAATTCAGTCTGGTAACACGAAATGGGTAAAACTGAAAAGGTATTTATAACTGAGAGCAAAGAGAATATAACCACTACGTTTTAAGAGGCGGAACTTCATACATTGTTTTAAGATTCTCTTGTGTCTACTACCAACGTAAAGAAAATATTGCCAATATATTATATTCTGTATTAGAGTATATATTAGGTTCATGTATTCTGTGTTTTGTTAGGTTGGCTGCAATGGGACTTCGTCCCCCGTACATTCTTTCATTCCATGAGAATTTCCAAAGGCTGACTGAGAGCTATTTCATTTCTATTCCATTTCATATTATTGGCATGTAAAGATATTTAAAAAAAAAGGCTTGTGACATTACTCGCTGGCCAGACTCTAAAATGTACATTCCGAGCTTAGTGAAAAAGTTGTAATACGGAAAACTATTTACTAGGACTTAACTTTAAGTATCTTGCGATTATGAAGGCATGGCAATTGTAGCAGTTAGGTCATTATGTGTTAAGTTTTGCGTGTTGAAACTAGTAGAAAAAACTGCAGAGAACGTAATAGGTAGTCATTATTTTCTTGGTGATTTTCCAGAAAATTATGAAGATATTAATAAAAATTTAAATATATACTATGTTCAACTCCTCGCCTAGTGCGAGTGGAGTGAACTGCCACGCGTTTCGCGGGTCATATAAGCCAGTGGATTGGCTACAAAACTTGTTCAACTCACCTGATTCCGGGAGGCGCGATGTTCGCTTCAACTCCGGTTAGTATCTGTCAAGGTTCAGTCAACTGTCAGGTCAAGTCAAGTTCAATCAAGAAGGTCTCCGGGCTGAAGAAGCAGCCGTTGTGTTCCGGGGCAGTATCGCCAACAATCCGCGGCGTCGAATCACCAACTCTTCCGATGTCACCGAAATATCCACACAAAACACTCGGACACCCGTGTGTCTTCAAAGCGAGCGATATTACACAAAACAAGGAAAATGCGTTTCCAAATTATCCAAAAACACTCGTTTTCTTTCGGGTCCGCAACCACGAGGTTATCTCTTTTTTCTCCGCCTTGACAAAGTGTCACTGTCAAAACCACAGACTCAAAAGAGGCGTACACACGTGAGGAGTTTAAGGGGGCGGGCAGACGGTCGGCCCGAACAATCACCCGCCTCGGAACGGCCTCTAAGCCGGTCCGCTATACTAGGGGAAGTCGCGATAGGGTTGCTACCGCTCGCTTCAGAACCGAGTCCCCAACCATGACCTCGGCAAACCGAGGGGTCCCGTCTTTACCGGGAAACAAATTAACGATGCGCCCCCGGCGCCATCGCAGTGGCGGAAGGTTAGCATCCTTAACTAGCACAAGGTCTCCAACTCTGGGGGGACTGGTTTTGTCAGTCCACTTGAGGCGCTGCTGCAAAACATGCAAATACTCTAATGACCATCTGGTCCAAAAGTTCTGAGCCATTTGTTGCAGCATCTGGTAGCGCGACAAACGACCGGAGGGTACGTCCCGGAGGGGGTGCTCCGGCAACGCTGCAAGTGGCTGACCAATCAAGAAATGGCCTGGAGAGAGCGCTTCCAGGTCATTTGGGTCGGAGCTGAGCGGACACAACGGACGGGAATTGAGGACGGCCTCAATTCTGCAAAACAACGTCGCGAGTTCCTCAAAAGTCAATACAGTTTGACCGACTACCCGATACATATGGGCTTTTGCTTGCTTCACGCAAGCCTCCCAGATTCCACCCCAGTGGGGGCAGCCTGGCGGATCGAACGTCCAGGTGATACCCCGACGGGAGAGGTCTGTTCCAATATCAATCTTATTTTCAAATAAAAATTTTACAACATCTTGTAAATAACGGTCGGCACCCTTGTAATTGGTTCCACAATCTGACCGGATCAGAGATGGGAGTCCCCTACGGGATACAAATCTATCCAATGCCGCAATAAAAGCCTCCGTCGTAAGATCACCAACAAGTTCAAGATGAGCAGCCTTGGTCGACAGGCATACGAAAACGCACAAATACGCTTTTACAACCTTCGCATTTCGAAGTCGCGACGTTTTCACTAAAAAAGGTCCCGCAAAATCGGTCCCCACCCTAGAGAAGGTCCTAGCCTCGTTGACCCGATCAGGAGGAAGGTCCCCCATCTGGGGCTGCATCGTGGCTGCCTTGAGCCGAAAGCAAGGCAAGCACCGAAACACGATGCTCCGAATAACCCGTCGGCTGTTCAATATCCAAAAGTCTCGCTGCAAAATGCCCAAGAGTGCATTGCAGCTGGCATGCGAGTTCTTTATGTGGCGGTCAATCACCAACAATTCCACCAGATTCTTAGGCAGCAAAATGGGGTGGCGCACCGAGTACGGCAAGCTAGCGTTGCGGAGCCGTCCTCCAACCCGGAGTGTACCCGACTCGTCAATGAACGGGTTGAGGCGTGCTATCGCCTTCGGTAGCTTAGGACGTCCCTGCCGCAGGGGCTTCAATACGTCCCCAAAGTGTTCTTCCTGCACAACCCTAATCCAATGATGTAGGGCGGCATTCCGCTCTTCTGTGGCGAGAACTCTAACGCGTGACCGGTTGTCAGGGTGGCGACAATTGTGTATAAATCGCTTGACCCAGGCGGTCACTCCAACAAGCTTGTCGAGAGAGCTATACCGTTCTAGCAACCAAGCAGTGTCTGACACTGGAGCGGTCTCGACAAGGTGGACACCCAAGCCAGAGGATGGGGTCCCAATCACACAACTGGCAGGCCAGAGTGTCTCCGGTTCCAACAACCAATCTGGTCTCCACCACAGTGAGTGGGCAACAAGCTCAGGTGCCGTGCAACCCCTGGACGCCACGTCCGCTGGGTTCAGTTCACCTGGCACGTGTCTCCAAACCAAGGCAGTCTCCGAATTCTGGATTTGCGAGACCCGGTTGGCCACAAAGACCTCCAAAGTATGGAATGACGACTGCAGCCAACACAATACAATTTGGCTATCAGTCCATGCGTAGACACTCTCCTCAAGGTTCACGGTGTCCTTCAAGGTAGAGGCCACGTGGTTCAGTAGGCGTACAAGAAGAGCCGCTCCAGATAATTCCATTTTTGGGATTGTCAAACGCGTGCGAAGGGGAGCCACCTTGCTCTTCGCCATTACCAAGTGCAAATCGACCGATCCGGCGGAGCTGACCGTCCGCAAGTAAACGGCCGCTGCATACCCTCGCTCGGAGGCGTCGCAAAACCCGTGTAGGGTTACTCGGCATTTCCCTGCCGGCAACAGCTTACGCGGCAGTTCGACCTGATTTATCTCCGGGAGCGTGGAGAAGAAAACCTCCCAATCGCTCAACAAATTTCCGGATAGTGGATCATCCCAACCCAGTTGGACCATCCACAGGCGCTGCATAAATGCCTTCGCCGTGAAGATGACCGGCGCGATCCATCCATTCGGATCGTACGTCCTGGCCACCGTGGACAGCACAAGCCGCTTCGTCCAGACCCTCGGGGAATCCAGTTCCACCCGATAGGTGAACACATCTTGGACTGGTCGATATTGCACGCCTAGGACTGATAACATGTGCGGGCTCTCAACATTTTCGAACAGGTGCGGATCCTGCTGGTGATCCTCGGGGAGGCCGGCCACCACGGCCGGTGAGTTGGACATCCATTTGCGCAATTCATATCCACCCGTCCGCAAGAGTTCCACCAGCTCATCCCGCAAAACCAAAGCCTCTTCGACACTGTTTGCCCCGGTGCACACGTCATCGACAAATAAGTCCCGTTCCAAAATGGCGGACGCTCGAGGGAACCTCAGTCTCTCTCGAGATGCCAATTCTAACAAAGTTCGAATTGAAATGTACGGACTGCTCTTCAAGCCGTATGTATTCGTATTCAGCTCGTACACCAACATCGGTTCATCAGGGCTCTCACGCCACAAGATCAGCTGATACCGACGATCATCAGGATGGATCACTGTCTGCCGAAACATCATCCGGATGTCGGCGACGAACACCACCTGATGTTTCCTAAAATTTGTGAGGATATCCGTGATATCCTTGTGCAGCTTAGGACCTGCATGCAAACACTGGTTCAATGACACCCCAGTCGAGGTGGACGCGGACCCATCAAAGACCACACGAATCTTGGACTCCGGGGATTTTAGGACCGCGTGGTGCGGCAGGAAGCAGTGCTCCACTGTACTCCAGTCCGTCCGAGCCACCGACATGTGTCCCAAACCCTCGTACTCCCTCATGAAGTCCACATACTTCTGCCGGAAGAGCGCATCTCTTCTCATTCGGCGTTCCATCGAAACCAGCCGCTTCTCAGCCATCTCACGTGACGCTCCAAGAGGAGGTCGGTGGATGAGCAGAGGAAGTCGTGTTATGAACCGACCAGAGCAGAGGCGCCCAGTATTATTTTGGTAAAACCGTTCGCACTCTTCCTGCTCGGGGCTCATACGCGACGCGGTAGGTGGTTCCTCAATCTCCCAGAACCGTTGCACGGCTTCTGAAAGAGCAGTTCCAACCAGACAGCCCTCCTCAGTAGGAGGCGGTGGAGCCGCTAAAACCAAACCCATTACAGCATAGCCAAACACCGTTTCCAGTGTAACCAGTCCGCCAGGCTGTAAGGTACGGTTGCCGCTCAACAGCACCCGCCCAAGAACGTCTGCACCCAGCAACACGTCAATCGGACCAGGTCTGTCAAATCCAGCATCCGCCAGAACTAATCCAGCTGTCAAACTCCGAACCTCTGGAGGCAGCTTCACCTGGGGGAGTCTCCCCACCACTTCATCCAATACTAACGCGGGAGCATTAATCCTCGCGCGTGAAGTGGGACCCGGTCCAAAGGTGAGTAAGGTCTGCCCTACCAGGTTTGACACTGTCACATTGCCTACCCCACGTATACTTTCCGGGTGGGGTTTCACAACCAAGCCCAACTGTCGCACCAACCTACTGGATACCATGCAGCCTTGCGCTCCCGTGTCAAGGAGAGAGCGCACGCAGGCTGATCCTCCGCCAGGGCCCCAAACACAAACCGAAGCCGTGGGCAATAACACGGTCTCCAAGGGCGTGGCGGTTGCTGGTGCGTGGGCGGCGTATCCCTAGCAGGGATAACGCGTTGCATCCTGTTCCGCATGGGCGGGCCGCTCGTACCGCTCGAGCGGGTCCCACTCCGGCTGGTACTGCCGTCGCGCCATGCGTGCCGCCTGCGGCCCCTGGTATGTCCTACTCCGGCCGTACACCGGAGGTCCCGACCCCCAGCGGGGTCGCTCCACAAGCGGCGGCGACATCCGTGGCGCCTGCCGGGGTGGAGGCGTTTGCGGGCACCCGCCCGTAAGGACCCCCCGTTGGGGCACGGGTGCGTGCGAAGTAGTCGCGTAGTTTTGGAGGGGGGGGGAGGGGGGTGTTACCCGACGTCCCCACTGGTAGGCCATGGGCCCCTGGTCAGCCCGCTGCTGACTCCGAACAGGGGAGCATGACCCCTGCGCAGGGGGGGGGGAGGTGTATCCCCACTACGGTTCATGCATAAAATGGGGTGGTGCTTCCCACCACAGGACTTACACGCCCGCGGGTGGGCACAATCTCGCACAAAATGTGGGCCCAAGCAAACAAAGCACCATTGCCGCTGCTTAGCAATGTTGCGGCGTCCCACAACCCGCTGCGCAAGAAACTTCGGACACGCTGGCACCCGATGGCCAGGGTTCTTGCAGCATAGGCAGACTTCAGGGTCCAATGCACTGGTATTATATTGGTGAGGACCCGCTGGTTGTGGGGCCGATTTGCCCCACCCTCCCCTTTGAGGTGCAACTCTCCCCTGGGCCCGCTGGGCCCCAGGAGGCCTCGGGGGTGGAGGTAGATCCGAGGTGTCGGCCCGTCGACACTCAAGTTCCAATTGGTCGATAAGATTGGTGAAGGTCGGCAGATGCTGAGCACTTTCACCACCATACCGGTGCTCAAACCTGGCCCGTACATCAGCCGGCAGCCGGTTCAACAAAAAATTCAACAGTATGTAGGACCACTGGTCCACCGGCAAACCAAGGTTCTCTAACCCTTTGGTCGCTGTCAAAACAGGATTCAGCATTTTCAGCCGGATGTCTGAAGCCTGAGCGATCCGAGGGATATTCCAGATCTTAGTCATAAGAGTATCCGCAAGTCGCCGCACGTTCTGGTATCGGTCCCTCAGCAACGTGCGCGCGATTTCATAATTGTCGTCGGTGACCGACAAATGCGCGATCAAGTCGCGCGGCTCCCCGACGAGAGCAGACATCAGCTGCGCCAACTTCAACGCCGCTGGCAGGTCCGTCCGGGCATGCACCAAGCTATCAAAGAGGTCGATGAAGCTGGTCCACTCGTCCAGGTCTCCTCGGAAGACCGGCATCTGTATGGCTGGCAAGCGCGCTGCCAACCCTGGGTTATAGATAACTGCGTGTTTCGGAACGTCCCGGGCCGCACCATTCCGAACCCGCAGTATCTTAGAAGCCCTCTCGACAATCCTGTCGCCAAAATCCATACATTGCTCAAAGTCCCGCTCCACCTGCTCGGTCTCCGGGGTCGTCCGGCCGGGCTCCGCTAGGTAGAGTTCAACCTGGAACTCCACAGCCTTAAGACGGTCTGACACCTCCTCGTACCGGGCCAACAAAGCCTCCTCCCGGTCATTTCTGTCAACCAAAGCTGCTGCAGATGAAAACCAACGCAGTGCAGACTGGATCTTAGCCTTAGGTGTAGATCCCATTTTAAATTAATTTCCAACAATACCAGAGAAAATTAAAATTAATTTAATTAATGTGGAAATTCCAATCTCTTGGTCACCCTAGTGAATCAAAACCAAATATCAACTCAATTACAGAAATGCCTTACAATAACAACCAATATAGATTCTCAAAACGCAGTGGAAGCTCAAATTATAATCTATAATTGGCTAGTTACATCACTTGTACAATAATCTAGCTTACAACTAATATTTGTGGTAGCCTTATATTTTAGCTTATATTCTTAGCAAACTTGGCCGCTTATAGCAAACTGAATAAAACAAATGCCTTATTACCAAACAACAAGCTATGAAAGGCTTTCCAAATTACAATCAATCAAATATGTGGCTTATATTTGCCTTCAAATATTTTCCAAATTAAATTGTACCAAACACTCAAAATCACCTTCCGGAGGTTGTAATCTCACTAATTTGCACTGCAAGTACAATAATTTCGTGAAATCTACAGTACAAAACACTTGCAGTGCCACAAAATAGAGGTTTTAAATAGTTGTAGCTAAATTTGGTTTTAACAAATAACCTCAAAATTTTTACCCAAAAGGAAAAAACTATCAAAATTCGCGTTTTTTCTTTGTGAGTAACCACGCTCTGGCTACCAAAAATTGTTCAACTCCTCGCCTAGTGCGAGTGGAGTGAACTGCCACGCGTTTCGCGGGTCATATAAGCCAGTGGATTGGCTACAAAACTTGTTCAACTCACCTGATTCCGGGAGGCGCGATGTTCGCTTCAACTCCGGTTAGTATCTGTCAAGGTTCAGTCAACTGTCAGGTCAAGTCAAGTTCAATCAAGAAGGTCTCCGGGCTGAAGAAGCAGCCGTTGTGTTCCGGGGCAGTATCGCCAACAATCCGCGGCGTCGAATCACCAACTCTTCCGATGTCACCGAAATATCCACACAAAACACTCGGACACCCGTGTGTCTTCAAAGCGAGCGATATTACACAAAACAAGGAAAATGCGTTTCCAAATTATCCAAAAACACTCGTTTTCTTTCGGGTCCGCAACCACGAGGTTATCTCTTTTTTCTCCGCCTTGACAAAGTGTCACTGTCAAAACCACAGACTCAAAAGAGGCGTACACACGTGAGGAGTTTAAGGGGGCGGGCAGACGGTCGGCCCGAACATACTATATAGTCCCAAACTAAGCAAAGCTTGTACTATGGCTACACTAGCCGATGAGAAACATACTAAATAAATACTTAAATACATAGAAAACATCCATCACACAATCATAAACATCGTGCTCATCATACACATAAATGCCCTTACCGGGATTCGAACCCAGGACCTCTTGCTTCGTAGGCAGCGTCACTACCAACTAGGCTAAAGTGGTCGTCAACCCAAACCAAATTGAAGATGATACGAGTGGATGCAATTTCTGTCAATTTTCGAACGCGCTATTATTATTTATTCGAGGCATTATTAGTTTGGTACATTCGTTGTATTATTTACTGTTTGGTAGCATTCTTTTTGTGTTTATTGGTTTGGCACCGACTTCAAAAACTAAGTAAATACCCAGATGATAGAGAGAGGATAGAGACTGGATAAGGATAGGGATGGGATATAAAACATATTTAGTGCTTTTCAGTGGGTTGGTTTTTTAAAGGCGGTTCCCTTTTTTTTAAAGTGTTATTTCATACTTTCTATTGATAGGTAAAGTACTTCATTTATTTTATGTTTTGCGCTAATTACTAGTTTGATCATAGTAGGTTCTGGTCATACATTACAATCAGTGAGAGAAAAATCAATCATCCCCTGTGTTCCTACCCTTAGGGTTGGTTTTTTTATTTTAAATTTATATGGGACCAACTTCGATGTAGGTAGAAATCCAATAAAAAAGGAATTATCAATATCGCGCTACTCTGTAAAAACTTATGCGTAAAAATAAAAAAAGCGTATACTTGAGAATTTCGTTCAAACCGTTCGTTCGTTTCGTTTCAAAGATCGGATCATGATCAAAAAAGGAACACACGCATAATAATATAAGGTGCTAAATAGAACCCTTACTCAGCATGTTGTCACGGAGAGTTTTCACTGAACTAAAACTAAACTAAACAATCAATTTTATAATTTTTAGCCACGGTATACCTGAAAATCCGGCCAAGTGCGAGTCGGACTCGCGCACGGAGGATTCCGTACCATTATCTATAAAAATAGCAAAAAAACATTTTTGTTGTATGGGAGCCCCCTTAAATATTTATTTTAATTTGTTTTTAGCATTTGTTGTTATAGCGGCAACAGAAATACATCATCTGTGAAAATTTCCACTGTCTAGCTATCGCGGTTCTTGAGAACCCTGGCCTGGTGACAGACAGACGGACGGACGGACAGACAGCGAAGTCTTAGTAATAGGGTCCCGTTTTTACTCTTTGGGTACGGAACCCTAAAAACTAGCGGGTAACATCTCAGAATCGCTGTCCATTAATTTATTTACAGACAATCGTGTGCTACTATGTAACATTTAAATTAATTTACCTAATGTAAGTTATCTAGCTTATAAATATATCATGTAAGCCTTTTTCTAAAACGTAACTTAATTAAGAATAACATAAAGGCGCTCTACCTAATATACTTACCCACCAATCAGGTAAGGCTCCATTTGCCTGGCAACACCGCGCCGCCCGCCATATTGTCGTCAGAATGAGACGCGCCGCTCTTCCGTCCTGCTCCCCCGGGCGGAATGTGACCCGCTATCACCTTGAAGGCCGTAGCTTGCGGACGCTTCAATGAAAAGAAGAGCTTAAAGCTTCGGAGACGTTAAAACTAGAAAGCTTTCGCGGGTAGTAGGCCCGTTTTAATTTGCTCTTTAATTTCTAAAGTCCGTTACATGCCGTAAATTGCTGCGACATTGCCTATGCAGTCTAACTTTGTCAACCGTAAAATAAATCAAACTTTTTATAGGTACCCCTTCTAATAAATACCAATACTAAAAATAAAATAAGTTTTTTTATTCGTATGTGCGTAAACTAGGTACTACGTAGTGGAAACAAGAATATATAAGTAGTAAAAAATTTAGTAATTATTGTATGATAAAAAACTACCCATATTTTCTGGATTGGAAATGCTCCCGATTGTAAGTGGGGGACTAAGAAAAACCCAAAAAGTTTAACCCCGTTTTAAACACCGAATTAAGTTTTTTTTTTTGAGAAAAATCCTCTTCTGTTCCGAGTTCGGATTTTTTGTTTGTACAATGAAGCTGCGGTAGCCTAGTGGTTCATGCATGCGGCTGTCAAACGGCGGTCGTGGGTTCGAATCCCGGCTGGTACTGCTTATGTGCGGAATATAATTTGATATTTACCGTTAGCTTTTCGGTGAATGAAAAACATCGTGAGGAAACCTGCATACATCTGGAAATTCAAAGGTATAGGGTTGCCAACCGTACTATATTATATAGTGATGTACTATATTTCGACTCTTTGTATACTACATATATACTGTTGAAGAAATATATATTACGCAAAAATACTATATTTTAGTTCAATTTTATCAAATAGCAACATTGCCCAGCCAAGTGCTATATTTTTTTATAGTGTACTATATTTTTGTCGTTTTTTTTTTGGTAAATACTATATCTCCCTCAAAAAAAGTTGGCAACCCTAGGTATATGTGAAGTCCCCAACCAGCACTGGGCCAGCGTGGGGACTACTGCCCGTTCCCTGTCATCTAAGAGCGGAGGCCTGTGCCCAGCAGTGGGACGCATATAGGCTGATTTATTATAGAACGAGCGAGCGAAGCGAATGAAGTTCTATGCTTCGGCTTGGGCCGAAAACCGATCGTATGTTCGGTGTGCGGTGTCTGTGACGCTGCCCCGCTGTTTTCCACAACAGGTCACTTTTGTCAACTGATTCTCGTGAAATGTTGTGAGGGGATTCATTCATTATAGGGTCATTTCGCCGGTTAGCGACCACCTAATTTAATGTGCCGGTGGGGATTTCGCAGCCACTCGTCAAATCCTTGATTCGTCAAATTATAGGCTGTTGTCCACGTTAATCCCCTAGCCTGATCCCCCAGGGGAATTAGCGGCAATTATTTTATATTCAACTAGGAAAAAATGATAATGTTCGGTTATGGCGCTTCGCCGGACGCTACCGCGTCACGCTCGCTTCGCTCGCTCGGCTCGCGCGCTGTAGGGTCGCAGTTCAACTAACAACCTAACCGTTTTTTTCCCCTGGGGGATCAGGCTAGGGGATTAACGTGGACAACAGCCTATAATTTGACGAATCAAGGATTTGACGAGTGGCTGCGATAACCCGGTGGGCGACCACTTAAGCCGAGTTGGTGAACTGAAAAGATGTTTTCTCGGTTTTTTTGTAAATTTCTATTCTAAAACAACAACAAAAATGCATGTACAAGTAATTGTCTCAATAGGGTGTGTAGAATTGATGTTATCTTCAATAGAAAAAAACCTTTTCCTTCAGATGGTCGCTAACCGAAGGTGGTCGCGTAACCAGCGAAATGACCCTATGTATAGAACGTTTTCGTTTTTTGGCACAGAGCCACTTAGTTATTATTACTGTACAAAAACCACTAAAGAAATCGCTCGTTAGTGATAAGACCGCCTATTTTGTAGTGTGTACTGTGTATTATCAAACCGCGATTAGAATACACTTCGAAAGTACCGTTAGCACAAAAGCTAGAGAAAGCTTGGAAATTCCTCGTACTGAAGTACTTATCAACATAGGTAGATACTGCAGTAGGTACACTATTTACATGCTGTCAAATGTGAATATGTGTATTTATCACTATTTAGCACACTAATCATCTATTTTAATTTATTTTGTACCAGAGCACGTCTATCATAGGACGGCCGCGACATACTCTCGATTTTTGCTCTCGCTTCTCGCATTATAGGTACCTCTTGTTCTAAGTGTTCTAATAAGAGAGAGATTAGTAAAGTTGAAAAACCCCCGACATTTTCATTTCGAAGTCCAATATCTCAAAAACGGCTGAACAGATTTTCATGAAACATGGCTAAGAACACTCGGGATAAAATTATCTATGACATAAAAAAACCGCATTCAAATCGGTCCATCCGTTTGGGAGCTACGATACCACAGACAGATACACAGATACACAGACACGTTAAACTTATAACACCCCTCTCTTTGCGTCGGGGGTTAAAAAGGAACAACAACACAACGAATCCTCAAATCAATAAAGGTTCGGCAGCGCGCTTGTGATTCTACTGGAATTGCAAGCGTGCATAAGCGACGGAGTACTTAATTATTTCGTATGTCCGTCTGTCCTGCTGTTCTCCTCTACAGCACGTCTATCATGAGACGGCGCGCGAGCTCTCTCGATTTTTCTCGCACTATCCGTCTCTCTCTTATTAGAACACTTAGAACAAGAGGTATAGTGCGAGAAAAATCGAGAGTATGTCGCGGCCGTCCCATGATAGACGTGCTGGTAATGATACCTAGACGATGATGTCATGTTATGTTATGAGGGAATAATATTACATTATTTGTGTTGTATTTAAATAGGTAATCAAAGTTACTGAGCCCCGTGTTGACAGCAGTTCGCCAGTCTGATAGCTCTTCCCACGACTCACATGATATGCCGATTGCGGACAGATGATTCTTGACGCCAAACGTCAGTTTCGTAAAACTCGGCCCAAGCCCTCCTACCATTACACTTACAACTCAAGTGGAGACCTTTATTGTTTTTCATGTCACCGGAGTTTCAAAACCAAGTTTGGATTTGCGAGTCATTCTCGCGCCCATGCACGCAAATAATAACTTTTTACAATCGTCTTGTCAGGATGTCGCCGTCGACGGATACGTCTGGGAGGACATCATCATCATCATCAAGTAGGTAATATAATTTACGTTATTTTCCTAAGCTTTAGGTCTTCTCCGTACTGAAATAATTATTTTAATTTATCTGCACACTCTACCATTGACAATGTGTCAATGTCATTTCATGTATTCATTCGAAAACGGCATTTGTGCTCAAGTGTATTCTAATCGCGGTTTGATAATACCATTGTATTGCGTAAGGCCCTCGTGCTGTTTTTATCTATTTTGGTGAACAATAAAGAATATTTGTATTCAATTCAATACCCAATACGTTATTTTTATGACCTTTGCATCCCAATGGATATTAAGATCCACTCGTCTAGGTACCGGATACCAAACATTTGCGTAGGCACTAGTTTTAGTAGAAGCGACTGTTATTGGCTTTCCAAACTACATAGTACCTGGGGGCTGCCGCATCTATTTTGTTAGGGGATAACATATTAGATTAGTTTAATACTAGCTTCCGCCCGCGATTTCGTATGCGTGGACCCAAGATTAAAACTATTTTTTATTTTAAGCCAGGCTATAAACTATCTTCGTGCAAAATTTCATCCAAATCGGTTGATCCGTGTGAGCGTGACGTGATTGAGTAACAAACCTCCAAACATCTAAACATTCAAACATCATGACGACCTGTGTAGCCTAGTAGGTAATAAGTGACCCTGCCTACGAAGCCGGAGGTCCCGGGTTCGATTCCCGGTAGGGAAATTTATTTGTGTGATGTGCATGAATATTTGTTCGTGAGTCATGAATGTATTCTAAGTATTTAACTATTTATCTATATAAGTATGTATATCGTCGTCTAGTACCTACCCATTGTACAAGCTTTACTTAGTTTGGGACTAGGTCGATTTGTGTAAGATTGCCCCCTAATACTTATTAACTAAAATCCAAACTTTCGCATTTATAATATTTGTAGCTTATAGTAGGATTATATAAGAGCCCGTTGTGTCCCACTGCTGGGCAAAAGCTCCCCCATCCGTTTCTAGACTTCGCAGTATCTGGCCAATCTCTTAAAAGGGAGTCTAGCTCGTCCCGCCATCGCTGACGAGGTCTGCCGCGTCTCCGTTTCGAGCTTTCGGGCTGTCAAATTAGGGAATAATCAAGATTAAATTAGGACACCTGGTTTTGGCCTCCTTACTCGTTCGTCACTGTATTCTCAAACTCAAACATTTATTCGTGACAAAAACAACACAGATAATAAAAGAAATAAACGAAAACTTAAATCACACATTCGGTTTTGTCACGAAATGGTAAAATTCTTCTTTGCCCGGGACTGTGGCAGCGTACGTATAATATTAACTAGTCTATAGAACGTTTATTGAAAGATATTATAAGATTATTTTATTAATATAAAAGAGAAATGGCAGCCTCGAGGGCAACTGCCAGTCATTAAGCGTATAAATTAACTACGAAATAACGAATTAAACCAATTATAAAAACAAATAGACGTTACTCGCCAAGAGGGCGACTATACTATATACTTACTTTAACTCTTTAGAGGGCGACAAACACTTTAGATTATTTTAGTAAATCTGGATTTTGCATTTCATGACATGACACTTTCACTGTGACGGTGGCTTATCTGTATCTTCTTGTCAGCCAGTACAACGATCCGCTAAAAGTAGGCAATGGATTTATGGCGTAACCTAACCACAATAGTATTTTCTCAAACATGCAATGAAATAGTGACTTCAATGGGCTTCGAAGTGTCACGTTTCGGGCGCAGCGAAATTGGAGGCCTATTTGGAGAGAATTATAATATAATAGGCTTAGTAGCTGTGCCACATAATAAATGGAATTTATTATACAGCTTTTGGCTTTTATACAGTTTATATGAGAATATTTATAATATTTAGGCTGTATATCAGTTCTTGTAAAAGTCCTGCAAGATGGTCTTTTTTAATTTCAATTCCACAATAGGTATGTGGCACAGGATCACGGCGCTCAGCCATGAAAATTCAAGTTTGGTTTCTTGGAGTTTTTTTTTTAATTTATTTTGCGTGTTTGAGAAAAGCACTATATACATACCTGGCGAGAAAAGGGGTTGCCAGCCTCATCACTATCCAACCTCGCTGCGCTCGGCCGTCTATATGTACTCGGCCGACAACCCCTTACTTCCCGGCCTCTGTAGTAATGTACTATGTATACAATAGTTACTCAATGAGGGCTCTCAAAGTCGTGTGCCGTGTAGGTAGGAGAATTTAAGAGCTAATTCGAACAAAACGATTCGAACCCGGGACCTCCGGCTTCGTAGGCAGCAGCGTCGCTCGGTACCATTATCATTCATCATCAGCATATATACGTCCCACCCACTGTTGGGCACTGGCCTCGTCTCATGGGATGAGAGGGAATGGGCAGTTGTCCACATGGTGATCCAGTGCGGGTTGGGGATTTCACATACCTACGCCTATGAATTTCTTCTCAGATTTATAGAGGTTACTTCACCGAAAAGCTACGACGGTTAATATCAAATCATACTTACCTATTCCGTACACAAGTTCCGAAAAACTCATTGGCAGGTATGAGCTGGCAGGATTCGATTGCTTGATACTTAATGCCTGAAATAATAAGTGAGCAGGGAAATGGGCAGAGAAGTGGGCAGGACGGGCATAATACCGCCCCAGTCCAAGTAGGCTCAATTTTTTTATTTTATTTTATACAACTATGGTGGCAAACAAGCGTACGGCCCGCCTGATGGTAAGCGGACACCGCAGCCTATATACGCATGCAACTCCAAAGGAGTAACATGGGCGTTGCCGACCCTTGAAATGTTTGAGGATTCGCCGTGTTGACAGCTGAAGGACAAATTCCCTCGCTCTTAACACAACGCATCCTCGGGAGCTCTGGCGACCTTGCTCACCTCCAGGAACACAACACTACTACAGAGCAAGTAATAGGAGTTTTATTATGTGTAGTACTTAGTGTTCATTTGGGTTGCACAGGGCAGGGTTCCACAACACTTCAGGAGCTCAAATACCGCGAGACATCCGGTTGCCTCTCGGACGCTCAACTACGCTTTATTGCTCTGAATACTAGACTAGGCTACATTGGCTTTTTACAAATTATTACTGATTATGAGATGAGTGAAAAAAATATTATTCTTACATTAACAATAAACCCAACTTACGAAAACGCCCGGAAACCATATCCTAATCTAAATTTATTTTTGCTGATGAAATGATCAAAAAATTGGAAATAGGTACCAAAAGTGTGTATTGGTGATAGTAAAAGGTAGCTTGGAAGATATCGCTTTGTAGCCATAAGACCGCCTGTTGTCTGCTACTGTTTATGTTTAATTGAAGTGTTAATTAATATCAAACCGGTACATCCGTTAGGGAGCTGCGATGCCACAGAAATACACACTGAGACCTACGCATGTAATAACTTATAACACCCCTCGTTTGCGTCGGCAGTTAAAGTTTTTTTTATAATTTTTAACATTGTAATTTAAAAGTTAAACAAAAAAGTGCCTATGAATATTTGTATTTTTAATATAAACAATATAAACCACGCACAGAAGAAGACAAAAAGTAAAGTAGGTAATGCTATGGCAGTCCACCAAGCTCGTCATAAGCTATAAAAGATAGAGCGAGATAGACAACATAAGATGCAAGTTGCATCAATATAATACTCATAGGAGTATGCACGCACGAAGCAACTTTTGCCCGCTCGAAGTGAGAAAAAGAGAGATGTACTGTCGCCGGCGACAAAGTTGCTCGTGCGCGCCTACACTTATAGGTTCATGGATGAAACGTTTCTTACTTTTTAACGAACACTCCAGCTGACAGGCTGATATTACAATCATTAACCTACTTTTAAAATGCCTCTTCGTTGCTACGCAACTGTCATTTTGGCATGCACGCAAATAAAATTTAGTCTATGTTCGGCTTACGCTCTTACACTTTAAAATACCTTGTAATGACAGAAAGAAAATAAACTTTATTACACGAACAGGAAAGTCTTGTTTCGTTGTCAGATATCCGATTACTGAAACTTTATAAACTGGTCAAACGTCAACGTCATTATCACGCATTATCACGTTAATCACGTATTTTAAAATGAAACTGACCGCAGTGCTCAATTTAAGTTAATTTTATTCGGATTTACTGCACATCTGATTGTCTCATGACCCAATTGTGGGTCGCAATCGTCGCAATTACACCCACGAGGTATAATCATGCGATTATGGTGACTTGAGTCATTTGGTGAAGGCCCGAGTATCATCAGGAGTAAATTACCAAGGAGGTCAGTATATTGATCTCACAAAGGCTCTAATGAGTCATTTTGTTTGTATTATAGTGGAGTCGCTATATGCCATTGCTTCTCCGCAAGTGCTATTGTGTGGTGGTTCCTTTTAAGTAGTCAGTTATTAATTGCAGAAACGAAAATAGTAAGTTGTGTTTATTTTATTTTCTGTTCCTTAAATTATATCATTATTGATGGTAGAAATTCAGCTATCTAGAATACACTTATGGAAAATAATATTGAAGGATCCATAGAACAACCAAATCACTGATTATTCAATCACTGCAGAAAGGAGTACCAGTTACGGGATATACAAAAAATATAACAGAATCGCATCAATTGGAATCAGCTAGTTATGTATAAAAGAAAAGTGACCACGTAAAATAAAACATCCTGAATTTGTGAAATGATTCCTCCAGATCATGTCCCGTCCGGCCTGGCAGCAGCAGGCGCTGGCGGCGCAGCGACGCGACAACGAGCTCCGGCGCGCCGAAGAGCTGCAGAAGGTGGCTAACTACTTCGAGTCCAGCACCAACAAGTCCCGCCACCATGAGCAGTGGACCACGGAGGGGTATTATCAGAAGGCGAAGAAGGAAGCGGAGCTGTTTAGCTTGAACAAGCTTAGAGCTATGTAAGTCTGTACTAATCTATACTAAAATAATAAAGAGAAGTCTGTGAGGTTAAAGTTATCTAAGTTTGTATGGGGGTAATCTTCGTAACTACTTGTACAATTGGCACCCAGTTTAATAACAGGTACAGAATGCTCTGTACAGTGCATCTGGGATTGAGGAGGCTTGCATGGATGATTTCCATGCAATAATGCGAAAACGTATCTTTTCCCAGATGTACCAAGTGAGAGACAACTCCAACAGTTTCCTTGCCGAGATAGGGGAGAGGCTTGATAGTCCCTTTTACCGCACTGGGTCTCAAATCACATGCCATTATATGAATGTCCAAAATAAAGATGAACTAACATGGTGATAAGGAATTTTTAACACTATGGATCATTGAAGTCCGAAATAAATTATTATTATTTCAAATAGTTTTTCGCCAGACTATTGAATGGTCCTCTAGGATGGACAATTGGACATAGGCTGTGTTTTACCCTGCGGCTTTGCCTGCGTCCTCTGTAATATGTGGGAGGAGCCGCGCTGGCAGCTAGTAATACAAACAATCAACTTAAGTACAGCATGATGTTAATGAGCATTTCTAAAGTTTGTGCATCAATTAAAGCATAAAATCAAACGCAATGCTTTGAGTTTCTTATACTTTCTTGAATAATAAGAAATTTCAATTGATAAATAGATCTAAAGAGCTGAACAACAACAGAGCTATATAAAAAAATATAGTAATACAAACTAAAATAATTCAATAACTAAATAGGAAACTTTTAAGCATGCATTGATGTAATTTCTTTATAGAAATGCCTAAATTAGTTTTTCAATATTTAATAAATATATAAGATTAGGTCAGAAACAGAAGAATAAAAGAGGAGAAGAAGATGAAAGTAATCAATCAGATCAAATATTATATGAATAGCATCACAAAAAAATTCCTTATATTTTTACAGACAACTGGAGGAGCGAAGAAAAAAGTTAGAATTGTTGTTGTTCCAAGAAAACATGGAGTTCCAACAGGAAATGAAAGCCTTGGCCGCGAAACCGAAACTTTTTAAAAATGGGTAAACACATTATTATCAAACTATTAATTAAAACATAACAACAGTGAGAAAGAAGGCATACATAAGTATACCTCATCTTTGTTATAGGACTTGAGATTCGTAAGTAGACTAGGCCACTTACAATGGGGTATTTGACAATAGTATAATGCCAATTTATGAATAATACCTACGAAAATACTCGAAAAACATCAACTTTGATTTATTTGTGCCATTTTAGTGATTAACTTTGGTTTAAGTAACTGGCTTTGTTATTAGCTATTACAGGCGGAGTGCTAGCGACCAAATCGGTCATGTGGCTTCAGCTGTATTGAAACTCCGTTAGCTACTTCCCTGAACAACCTTTTCCGATAATCTTCGTGCTGGCAGGCCGCGGGCGGTGGGTGCGGGTGTAGCGGGGTGGGGAAAAAAAAAGAATAAAAATGTGGGCTCAGCGACTTTAATTTTTTTTTCAAACAGTTGCTCTGTACTGTGCACATTTTTTTTCATTTTTTTACTCCACCCCGCTACACCCGCACCCACCGCCCGCGGCCTGCCAGCACGAAGATTATAGGAAAAGGTTGTTCAGGGAAGTAGCTAACGGAGTTTCAATACAGCTGAAGCCACATGACCGATTTGGTCGCTAGCTCTCCGTCTATTAAGCTTTGTATTATTTTCCTGTAATGCTGTTGATGCCCCAAATAAATAAAAATAAAATAAAATCAATAAATAAACAAAACGTCAAAATTAATGCTTAATGACCATTAAATACTGTGATGTCACTATTAGGTATCTCCTAAAAATTCCATAATACAAAACGTTTGTGACGTTTCATAAAAAGCTGCTGATTTGACTATTATATACCTGCTGAGACGAGACAACTGCTGTATTTGCGACTTGCGAGCATATGCTGCGCTGCGCTGCGCCTCTTCAAATGCGCGCTAGTTCCTAGCAGGGATGCCGCGGATGCGACTTTAGACATTCGCGGATGCGGAAGCGGATGCGGATATATCAAGGCTCACATCCGCGGACGCGGATGCGGACTTTTAAGCAAAACACTGAAAAAAAAAATACGCAACGTCTTTAGGGTCACATCCGAACACGTTGCGACTGATTTACAATCGTTTCAAACATCACTTATAGTGAATACGGCGAATTGTCAGATTACAGAAACGAAATGAAGATTCTCATTGAATAATGAGTAATGACGAAAATACTGAACACGCCGCGTGGCCCCTTTCTTTTCGCGAACTTATACTACATCCGCATCCGCAAAAACTCCGCATCAATTTTTGCGGATGCGGAGGCGGATGCAGATGTTGAAAATGATGCGGAAAATCCGCGGTCGCGGATGCGGATGCGAGTATCTGCAATGACCCTGGTTCCTAGACAGTGCCCCACGGCTCGGCCCCGACTTGGAGCGGCGGCAGCAATGGCAGCGGTGCGCGTACGCAGACGTGGGAGCGAGAGGTCGGAGCGTGACTCGCTCCCACGTACGGCACACCGATGCCGCTACCGCCGTCGCTGGTGTCGTATCCGAGCCCTCACGCAGGTAATATTCCAATACAAACATGTTAACAATAATCCCTTTTTGAAGGTCATACCTAAACGACGTGCCAACCTCCACTCTCAAAGAAATCAACCAGGGCATCATGGACAAAGAAGAGCAGTTGCGTCGGCAAGAGTCTGAGTTGCGGCTGCACCACGCGTGGCGACTGCGGCAGCCGGAACTCCGTGCGGCCACGGCGTTTGTGGCGCAGGGCAGGCTCAAGTCCGCGTGGTATGTGTACTAGGGCAGCATGGAGTACCAAGAGGAGTAAGGAGGGTTTTACAACGGTGTCGAGGAAGCGCAAGTGGCGCAAGAGTCAGTGTGGTACTGCAGAACTGGTTGGTTCCGGTCTGCGGGTTGCCACACCGAGCAAGGCGCTATATGTATCGCGCCTGCATTACACCGCCACGGCTGATGATGTGGTGGAGTACGTTCGTCAGAAGACTGGCTTCTCGCTGAGGGTGTTCCAGCTGCGTTCGCGCCACTATGTGCACTTCAGCTCGTTTGTGGTGCGCGTGCCGCGGCCGCTGCAGGAGACCATCGCATGTGCTGACTTCTGGCCGAAGGGTGTCGTGTTTCGACGGTTCCGGGGCAATCTGCCGAATCCTACACCGGAGATGACGATGCAACGGAGCCACGCCGTTTCGTCGCCTAAATAGTATTATTTGTTGTTTTCGTGACGCATTGGTTATTACTGTAATGTCACGTAAATGTATTTGTCCATAAATAAATAAATAAATAAAGAGGTTGCTCCAAGCGTGGGCAAGCGTTCCTAAACAATGCTACTTTGAGTAACCAAGGCTTCATGGACTTGGGCCGCACGAGGCCGAGCTGAGGTTATAACGTGATGGCGCCTGCGATATGTGGCGCAGGGCAGCCTGAAGTCAGTGAGTTAGTTGATCTACTAGGGCAGCAGGGAGTATCAATAGGTTGCTCTAAGCCTACTGGAGAGCGGTTGGGGCACCCCAAGTGGAGAAGTACCTCAAAGTACAGAAGACCATAGCCATAATAGCACCACTACTTGCTCTGTAGGTAAGTTTTTGTGTTGCTGGTGGTGAGTAAGGACGTCAAGAGATCCAGGGGATATGCTGTGTTGAAAGTGGATATTTTTGGATTTAGCTGTCAAGTTGATTCCTCTTATCAGTACAGGGTCAGCAATGCGCTTGTGAATCCTCTGTTGCACGGCTATCACAGGACGGCGCGCGAGCTATCTCGATTTTACTCGCACTATCCGTCTCTCTCTTATTAGAACACTTAGAAAGAGAGCTATAGTGCGAGAAAAACCGAAAGAGCTCGCGCGCCGTCCTGTGATAGCCGTGCAACAGAGGATTCACAAGCGCATTGCTGACCCTGTACTTCTCTAGCTACTAGCCTTCTCTTTTACCCGCGCTCGCCCCGCACCGTACCAGAGCGCCGACGTGACGTCATCGACGCCAGCTCCACAGATATTGTAACCGGGTTATATGTGAGTGCGAGAGTGACAGATGTCCAACCATCTAAAGGCTCGCTGGAGTCTGCACTGGTTACGAAGATAACACTATGAAAATCTAGTTTAAATTAAGAACCTTGTGTGCCGTTTGCAGGACGCAGCAAATTGTGGAGAAGGAGATAGCAAGAAAAAAAGAAGAAGAAGATACTCTAAAGGTTCTGCAGGAGAGAGACGAGGCGTTGCGCAAGCAGATAGAGAAAGAGGAAGAAAGATTGAAAGAGAAGGAACTGCAAATGAGGGTAAAGACAACTATTATTGGTATTTATGGTATTATTTAAAATCGTTGATCGAACCTATTTTAGCTACAATGCCCTTAAAACTCGTTTGTCTTTATCTGTCACTTCGCAATATTGTGCTTGAAAGATTTAACATAACACAAGTTTTATGAATAAGGCGGTTAGGTTAGTATATGAAATCCTCTTTTTTTTTCACATTGTTGTTGGTACAAAGGTGATCTTATCCCGTAGTTTCAAAGAAAAGGGTGAGTGTTGGTGATTTTTTCTTATTGAATTCTTATGCAGGAACTCCGTGGAAGTTTAGAAGGCCAAATCGCGGAGCTAAGCGAGAAAGAGACAGTCGTCAAACGCCTGCAAAAGCAGGAAGAGAAAGAACTCATGATACTCAACGAACTCAAGTTCATATCGAGCGAGCGGGACAGGGAGCACGCACGGCTCGTGGCAGAGAGGGACGCGACTGTAATAAATATGGGGCTGCATAAGTATAAACTGAAGAGGAAGGTTTTGTCGGTGCTGCAGGAGATTGATTTGGATCTTCAGATGATGGAGAAGTTGAAGCAGGCTGTTTTGAAAGTGAGTAATTGGAGAATTGAGAGATCGCCAAATTCTTGGCCAGTAGTTAGCCTGGTTAATCGGTAGTAGTTAAAAAGTTCCGTTGTGACACAATAATTAACCATAGAATTGTATGTCTAATTATTCTGTCACAACGGAACGTTCTAAGAAATTAGTCCTCACCCAGATACATTTAAACTATATTATATTTTATATTAGGGGACAATCTTACACAAATCGACCTAGTCCCACACTAAGCAAAGCTTGTACTATGGGTACTAGACGACGATAAATATACTTATATAGATAAATACATACTTAAATACATAGAAAACATCCATGACTCAGGAACAAATATTCGTGCTTATCACACAAATAAATGCCCTTACCGGGATTCGAACCCGGGACCTCTTGCTTCGTAGGCAGCGTCACTACCAACTAGGCTAAAGCGGTCGTCTAAAACTGATGAGGTATTTATACTTTTACTGCAAAGAGGTAATGTTTGTGACTGTAAACTTGCATTTTACGAGTGATCTCTGCGACTACTCATAAATGAGCATTGCTAAATTCAAATGCCTTTATTCTGCAATTGATAGAAATTCATTTATATTTGCTTGTTGTCACTCCTGCCTCATAAACTTAATTTACCCCGGTTGCAGGATATAGAAGCCGCCTCAGACCGCAGAGCGAGTTACAAGCGTCTCCTAGACTCGGCCTTGCTCGAGTTGAGCGAGTATCGCGAGCGCGAGCGGCTGCGGCAGCGGAACATCGACGCCATGTACGACGGCGAGGCGAGGCAGCTCAGCGAGAAACAGGACAAGGTGACTACCATACTTAGAGTCCACCTCAGACCGCAGAGCGAGCTACAAGCGTCTCCTAGACTCGGCCTTGCTCGAGTTGAGCGAGTACCGCGAGCGCGAGCGGCTGCGGCAGCGGAACATCGACGCCATGTACGACGGCGAGGCGAGGCAGCTCAGCGAGAAACAGGACAAGGTGACTACCATACTTAGAGTCCACCTCAGACCGCAGAGCGAGCTACAAGCGTCTACTAGACTCGGCCTTGCTCGAGTTGAGCTAGTACCGCGAGGCGTAGCAGCTCAGCGAGAAACAGGACAAGGTGACTACCATACTTAGAGTCCACCTCAGACCGCAGAGCGAGCTACAAGCGTCTACTAGACTCGGCCTTGCTCGAGTTGAGCTAGTACCGCGAGGCGTAGCAGCTCAGCGAGAAACAGGACAAGGTGACTACCATACTTAGAGTCCACCTCAGACCGCAGAGCGAGTTACAAGCGTCTACTAGACTCGGCCTTGCTCGAGCTGAGCTAGTACCGCGAGGCGTAGCAGCTCAGCGAGAAACAGGACAAGGTGACTACCATACTTAGAGTCCACCTCAGAGCGCAGAGGGAGCTACAAGCGTCTACTAGACTCGGCCTTGCTCGAGCTGAGCTAGTACCGCGAGGCGTAGCAGCTCAGCGAGAAACAGGACAAGGTGACTACCATACTTAGAGTCCACCTCAGAGCGCAGAGGGAGCTACAAGCGTCTACTAGACTCGGCCTTGCTCGAGCTGAGCGAGCGGCTGCGGCAGCGGAAAATCGACGCCATGTACGACGGCGAGGCGAGGCAGCTCAGCGAGAAACAGGACAAGGTGACTACCATACTTAGAGTCCACCTCAGACCGCAGAGCGAGCTACTAGCGTCTACTAGACTCGGCCTTGCTCGAGCTGAGCGAGCACCGCGAGCGCGAGCGGCTGCGGCAGCGGAAAATCGACGCCATGTACGACGGCGAGGCGAGGCAGCTCAGCGAGAAACAGGACAAGGTGACTTCCATACTTAGAGTCCACCTCAGACCGCAGAGCGAGCTACAAGCGTCTACTAGATTCGGCCTTGCTCGAGCTGAGCTAGTACCGCGAGGCGTAGCAGCTCAGCGAGAAACAGGACAAGGTGACTACCATACTTAGAGTCCACCTCAGACCGCAGAGCGAGTTACAAGCGTCTACTAGACTCGTACAAATGCCAACACAGTGTATTTATATAGAACCTTATTACAATGCACATAAAGTGCACGGATGGTCAGTTAGCTGTTTTGTCGATGTAGTTCTCGGCACTAAGTGACAACAACCATAACATTCTAGCGTCAAAAATACTAGTTGATAACGACTACAATATTCTAGCGAAAAACAGGACAAGGTGACTATAAATACATTCTAGCGACGAGCGGGGCTAGGTACCAACAACTTTACTATAACATGCTAGCGACAAGCAAGAGTAGGTGGCAATAATTGTATCATTCTAACGACAACCATTCTAGTGGCAGCGTTTAGAATATTCCAGGAACAAGCGAGGCTAGGCGACTATAATAATAACATTCTAGCGATAAACTAGATTAAGTGACAGCGTCTAGAACATTCTAGTAACGAGCGAGATAAAGTTGCAATTAATACACCATTCTATATAGAACTTTATAGTGACAAGGAAGACAAGGTGACGATAACATTCTAGCGATAAGCAAAACACTGTGTACAAAATTCTAGCCACACTGCAATATTCCCCCCCCCCCCCCCTCCCCCTCCCTCCACACATCCCTTACAGGGATAAGTTCGCCTTTGTACCTACTTAACCTGTTTTGTCTGTATTTTTACCAAGTTTTTGTGTACAATAAAGTATTTAGATACATACAATATTCTAGAAAAAACCAAGACAAGGAAAATAGCTCAACAAAATTCCATAATAATATTGGCTGTACAGTTATTCGCAGTTAGTTATTATTGCATCTTGTTCTGATACTCCAAAATCTTGTTTTTGCAGCTCTGGGCTAAGGAGCGCGTAGCCCGAGCTCACCTCATGCACGAAGTGCTCTCAACCCTGAGGAGGCAGGTGGAAGAGAAGGTGGAAGCCAACAGGCTGCAGCAGCGCGCCAACGTGTTCGAGAGGGAACAGATCCTGGAGCAGATGGAGAGCTTCAACCAGGAGGTGAAGACCAGGGAGAGAGACACCCAGGTGAGGTTTAGTTAGTATAATTCTCGGGATAAGAACAACCCTCAGCTCAGCAGCCGCTCAGCTCGAGCAAGGCCGAGTCTAGTAGACGCTTGTAGCTCGCTCTGCGGTCTGAGGTGGACTCTAAGTATGGTAGTCACCTTGTCCTGTTTCTCGCTGAGCTGCCTCGCCTCGCCGTCGTACATGGCGTCGATGTTCCGCTGCCGCAGCCGCTCGCGCTCGCGGTACTCGCTCAACTCGAGCAAGGCCGAGTCTAGTAGACGCTTGTAGCTCGCTCTGCGGTCTGAGGTGGACTCTAAGTATGGTAGTCACCTTGTCCTGTTTCTCGCTGAGCTGCCTCGCCTCGCCGTCGTACATGGCGTCGATGTTCCGCTGCCGCAGCCGCTCGCGCTCGCGGTACTCGCTCAACTCGAGCAAGGCCGAGTCTAGTAGACGCTTGTAGCTCGCTCTGCGGTCTGAGGTGGACTCTAAGTATGGTAGTCACCTTGTCCTGTTTCTCGCTGAGCTGCCTCAACTCACCGTCGTACATGGTGTCGATGTTCCGCTGCCGCAGCGCGCCAACGTGGTTGAGAGGGAACAGATCCTGGAGCAGATGGAGAGCTTCCACCAGGAGGTGAAGACCAGGGAGAGAGACACCCAGGCGAGGCTTTAGTAGACAATTTTCGGGACAAAATACCTTATTCCCTGCTCCGGGACTCAAACCATGTTCATAGATGTGACGTCAATTTGTCAGTCGAGTCAGGAGTTCAAGCATGAAAATACAACAAACAGATAGAATTACCTTCTCATTCATAAGAATAGCAGGGAAGTATTGAATTTACGTGGGTGATTAAATTTTTCTGTCCCTGGTTGCCGTGGTTCCGCCTCCTGGTGGTTGTAACCCCTTTTTAACCAACTTGGAAAAAAGGCAGGAATTCTCAATTCGTCGGGTTTTTTTAGTTTTGTATTTTTGACCACATTTTATTCCAATAAAACTCTTTTATATGATTTCCCTAGGGGCAGAATAACAACAAGGAATTGATGATCGACCCACATCCAGTTCATGATACACGTTTGCATGTAACCCACAATCGGGGAGCGTTTAAACGAATTAATTTATTTTATCAATTATTTACAGTTGAAGAACGCCGCCTACTCAACGATATCGGCGCTCCAATCCCAGCTCAAAGGGCTGAACGTGCAGAAAGAGCAGTTAGAGGTCGCGGCGCAGAAGGACGCAGAGTTACGCGAGGCGAGCGCCAACGAGAGGAAACTCCGGACAGAGATAGCCAGGATTAACAGGAACAGGACCGAACAGGCCTGGGCGTAAGGTATTGATAAAAAATATGTGCAAACCACCTAATTGTCAGTACCGTAAAAGTGCACAGATATTTTGTAAAGTATATTGATGGCATTTGCTGAATTCAGTTAGTTTAAGATGTAGTTAGTAGATTTTTGGCCCTAACAGTGAAGCAGTTTCATGATAGTGTGTCATATCATAACATAAGGAAATGTCAATGAGTAGGATGCTCTGGCTAACTGTTCTTGCAGGTCTTAGAGCTCTTCTACGTGTTGATCTTTTATTAGACTTCAGACCGTAGTATTTCAGAATAAGAAACACCAATACACGACAAAAATAAAACAAAAAGTTAATCTTTGCCGTATCACGAAATGGGCCCAACTCAGTAAAAAAAAGGGCATATTAGAAAGGTCTCTAATCCCAACTCGAAGGCCTGAGCGAGAAAGAGCAGTAAGAGGTCGCGGCGCAGAAAGAGGCATAGTTACGCGAGGCGAGCGCCAACGAGAGGAAACTCCGGACAGAGATAGCTAGGATTAACAGGAACAGGACCGAACAGGGCGTAAGGTATAGTCGAACTCATAAGTAGCTGAACACCTTAGTACAGTCGAGTTCTTCAATATCTACAGAAAAGACCTTTTAAAAACATTACAGTCTTTATTGTTAAATGACATGAGATGCACATGTAGATCATTTTGTATAGATATTTTCATCCGTTTGACAACTTCGCATGACAGTTTACACGACAGAACTCGCTAGGCGTGTAAGTTCATACTACTGCCCGCTAAGCGGGCTGCGCCGGCATCTGAGCAAACATTACGAGTGCCCGCTAGGCGGGTTCTTGGTTGCGAACGTGTTAAGCGACTCGGTACAAAACAAAGGTGTTCAACCCCTTGTGAGGCCGCCCTTATTGATCAAGAATATGTGAAGACCTGATTGTCAGTGCCTTAAAATTGCACAGATATTTTGTAAAGCGGATATATTTATATAATTCGCTGAGTTAAGGTATTTTAATGTGTTAGTAGACGCTATTGCTTGTATGATGGTTTGTAAACTCGCCAGGAATTCCTATAGCATGCAGTTGGTTGATTCTAACAGTGAAATTGTTTCACGATATTGGCATTTGCCTTCTAACTAAGATTGTTAATGGTCCTTGCAGGTCTTAGGAGCTCTTGCACTTGTTGATATTTTATTAGACTTTTGAATACCATTTATTTCGGATGTCCCTAAGACCTGAGCGAGAAAGAGCTGTTAGAAGCCGCGGCGTGAGGTATTAAGTTCAGGTTCAATTTAACTTGGCATTTGAAACAGACACTAAAAACAGAGACAAAATTGAGCGTGATCGAATGATTGTAATGTAAAACACGAACGCGGTTTACCCATGGGCCAATATTTTTTTCTTGCATCTCTCCTTGGTCACGTTTTAAAACTGTTTTGAGGTTAAACACAACAAACATAAGTTAAATGGGACTCTTCTGGTTTACGACAGAATGGCAACAAAAAATTGGTGCTCTCACTTCCACGTAGAATATACTTGAATCTAAAAAATATTAATTAAGTAATTTGATTTGATTACAAAACATACTTTTTTTTATTATTATTACTTTTGACTATTCTACCCACTCTTGTTTCGCAATTTTTTTTCTTTTGTCCATAAATTACGTCTTCGTTTTTTGTCAATTTAGGTGACCTTGGTTATTCAGTAACCCGTGTCGTCCGCCTCCCATTACTCGTCCTCACCAGTGTGTATTATATATAACTAACCCTTATTGTTTGGGGGAAACGAGTTACGTTGATTGTTTTATTTTATTGTAAGCGTGGGTGCGTTTGCGTGTGTTTTTGAGAGCGTGTATTTGTGAGTGTGTTTTTGAGAGCGTGTACTTGTGGGTGTGTTTTTTAATACAATAACCTTGTCGCCTGAAAGTACGGGGTACTTTGTTCTGATTTTTTGCAAACTTGTTTATAATGATGAACGAAGAAATAAATGGACTAGTTTTTGATAGTACCATTTCAGGACGTTTTTAAAGTAGACTAATTTGGTACAATATGTGACTAGAACTGTCTCTGTAGACCCAATAGTTTCCGAGAAAAGCTTTCAATGTTTGTAATTTCTCGTAAATTCATAATAAAAACTTTCGTCGGTATTTTCGATTTTGCGCTCGGGGCGCTCGAGGTCACAAACTTGGATTATTCATTGGGCCAACATCATAAACAAGTCTGCAAAAATCGTAACTACCGGATTTGACGTAACCTCTGGTAGTGTAAAGTTACTGGACTATTTGTGAGTGTGTGTTTTGATTGATGACGATAGCACTAATAAGAGTAATAAGCGATCTATGTTCTTGACGACCGGTTAGCCTAGTGGGTAGTGACGCTGCCTACGAGGCTGAGGGTCCTGGGTTCGAGTCCCGGTAAGGGCAAATATTTGTGTGATGAGCATGAATATTTGTTTCTGAGTCATGGAAGTTTTCTATGTATTTAAGTATTTGTATTCTATTATATATATCGTCGTCTAGTACCCATAACACAAGCCTTAATGAGCTTACTATGGGACTAGGACGATTTGTGTAAGATTTTCCCCTAATATTTATTTATTTATTTATATTTATTTATTATGTTCAAGATGTCACCTTCTAATTTGCGTCCAATGTTCAAGATATGATAACATGAAATGTATATTTTCGTACTCGTTATACAACGTGTTAATAAAATAACGCAAAACCTGAAAACTGTTTGTTCAGAATCGAGAGTAGAATGCGAAAAAAATAAAAAATAAATTTTTTGACGCGATTTATTTTTTACATTTGTATGGAGCAGGTCGCCCCAGTCGGCCAACACTCCATACAAATGTAAAAAATAAATCTTGTCAAAAAATTTATTTTTTATTTTTTTCGCATTCTATGCTCGATTCTGAACAAACTGTTTTCAGGTTTTGCGTTATTTTATTAACACGTTGTATAATAGTTTTAATGTGTGTGCCTTTTAATGTATATGTGAGACTGAAATCTAAAGATATGATAATCTTATAGATATTATAAAACATGAATAAAAATTGGCTATGTAGTAAATAAGACCTGAGTGTATTTTTGTAATCGATGTTAATAAAGGGTTCTGTGATACCTTCTCATGAACTATTGGAACTAATTAAAAATGTAATTTACTGGATTAAAAAGTATTCAAAATAATAACACTTTGTACATTGTTTTCCTAATCGACCCATGTGTTTGTCAACTTTTGTTTAGTTACTAAAAATAATAAAATATATTTACATAACTTACGCGTTATAATTTATAAAAAAAAAACCCTTTTTTACGTCGATACAAGCCTAGAACCACCCTAAAACTGCCTAACATAGAGAAAGGATAGAATAGACGGACTCACGCACACATGTGTGACAAAGATGTAAGCATAGGCAATACCACAAGTGGGAACGAGATACAATGTCAAATCTTCTGCCCTCGGCGCGTATAGGCTTTTTTGTTTGTCATCTGTCAAAATATAGTACTTACTGAAACTGACGTCACGGATATAATACGACTAAAGTATAGTCAGGTTAATTTAGGCATTCGCTAGCGCTCCATCTATTAAATCTTATATTTCTATCTACGATTTCCAAGTTTGATACTACAGCGACATCTATTATCAAGTTGATAGTCAAGCGCCATCTAGTTACTCATGCCGGTACTGCGTAGTTCGTGACTCGCAAAACCAGTTGTATCTTAGTGACGCTACCATGCTCATAGTAGCATTAGTAGCCGCAATCGGTCGGTAGATGTCACTACCTGCTTTATTTCTTGTAGATTTTGTAACTTCAATCCAGTTAGCTAGTGGCTCTTTGAGAAGTAGAACTCCTAACTTTTTTTTCGTAAAGCTGAATCGGCTTAAAAGTAGGTATATCGGTTGCGAAATGCGACCAGTACTTCTATCATGGGACGGCCGCGACATACCCTCGATTTTTCTCGCACTATACCTCTTGTTCTAAAAGAGGTATAGTGCGAGAAAAATCGAGAGAGCTCGCGCGCCGTCTCATGATAGACGTGCTGTAGAGGAGAACAGCTGGACAGACGGACATACGAAATAATTAAGTACTCCGTCGTTAAGCTCGCTTGCAATTCCAGTAGAATCACAAGCGCGCTGCCTACCCTTTATTGATTTGAGGATTCGTTGTGTTGTTGTTCCTTTTTAAATTGTCCCACGATGTCAAAACTGAAATCGGATAGTAGTAATCACGAGGAATCGGTGTCTGTATTATCCTCATTACTCATAGAGTACATCTGAGGCTCTAGTATCTGAGGGCACGGTAGTGCCCCCGCCAAGTCGAGAGCGAAGCAAACACTGCCGTACCATCCTTTACTGGAACCATTTCGCCGCATTTTCAGGCCCCTATTTGAGAACCTCTGGATAAGACCAGATAATCACATACTTAAAAACCAAAATTTCAACTCTGTAGGTAGTTTAGTTCCGAAGTTAAGCGAAAGCAAAGTTTTCCATTTATGACACTCACTCACTCACTCATTCATGATCATCAAAATAGAACTAGTATTTTCCATAAACTCAGAGAGCTGAAATTTGGTACAGAGTTAGGGTTTAATGGCCACATAAAGGGAAAACTATAAAAAAATTGCAATTCAACCCAGTTTTCTAGATACACCAACTGTATACATTACTTTGTAATCCTATACAAATATATAGGATTACAAAGTTACATTTGCAGTGAATGGGACAATTCAAAAGCAAGAATGGGCCTGCATTCATAGTTTGTATGTATGGATAACACATTAACCTACAAAAAGAAGTGAGATCCCATAAAAAACATTCCATGTGAAAAAGAGGCCAAGTCTCGAGACTCTTGCACCGTCAAAAGTTGTGAGATATTTCGTAGAGCCAAGTCTCAGGCATTCTTATTAATCTTTATTTGCTTGCTAAACAAAATTTTGAGACTTGGCAATCACACAATACTACATAATTTTAGGTAAGTATGCAAAAATCCATAAATACAGTTAAGTCGTGTGATTGCCACGTTGCAGAATTTTATTTAGCAAGCAAATAAAGATTAATAAGAATGCCTGAGACTTGGCTCTACGAAATATCTCAGAACTTTTGACGGTGGAAGAGTCTCGAGACTTGGCCTCTTTTTCACATGGAATGTTTTTTATGGGATAAGTTTTACCGAAACGAAACGTTACGACCGCGTTTGCGTTTAGCTGTCAAATCCAATACAAATTGAGGGTAAAACGCAAACGCGATCGTAAGGTTTTGTTTCGGTAAAACTATACTAGAGCCTCTGAATGTCTAGTCTGAATGAACTGACAACTTGTATGGAAAGAATGTCAATTTTGGAAATAATTTATTATTTATTTGCTTATTTTTTCTGTGTAACGGGTATATTATCAATTAAATTCATGAAATAAATGATAAATTAACTAGCTTCTGAAAAGTCAGAAGAAATATTAATCAATATTTTTGTTTTCTTTCGGTTCATTTACATGATAAATCATACAAAAAAGACAATGCATGCTTCATTTCATCACGACGACCGCTTTAGCCTAGTTGGTAGTGACCCTGCCTACGAAGCAAGAGGTCCTGGGTTCGAATCCCGGTAAGGGCATTTATTTGTGTGATGAGCACGAATATTTGTTTCTGAGTCATGGATGTTTTCTATGTATATGTCGGCGGCCGATCGTAAAATCCGCCAGATCACGAAATTCCTAGGCATATCGTGAAACGCCGCCATTTCATGATTTGGCTAAAGGACATCCGCCATATCGTTCAAAACTTAACGTTTAACGATTTGTCTAATGACGTTTAGGCAGATCATGAAATTCCTAGGCATATCATGAAACGCCGGCATATCGTTCAATACTCACCGTTATACGTAAGTAGGGTGTCCAAAATTGAATTAGGTAAATTAAAAAAAATAAGAAGTGCGGACTGATAATCTCCAGCGAGTCGACGCCACCCCGCTGCGCGGGGTGTCTATTCTGGTCTGAGGGACACAAGTGAACCCTAACCTAACCGACCTAAGACAGAGTTCGCTTATGACAAACCATTTTTGTCCGCCCTGATTATTAGCCCCCAACAAAAACGACCGCCATCGCATGTGCAGCGCCACCAGTGGCCAAGAAAGAAACTATTTTACGATGTGCCCGGTATAGAGCTAGGAATATCGACGAATGCGTTGCTCTAATCGATCTGCCGTATTGTTTATCAGGCACATCGTGATAAGCCTAGCCGACTTTTAGGCATATCATGAAATGGCGCCGTTTCACGATATGCCTAGGAATTTCGTGATCTGGCGTATTTAACGATCTGCCGCCGACATATATAAGTATGTTTATCGTCGTCTAGTACTCATAGTACAAGCTTTGCTTAGTTTGGGACTAGGTCGATTTGTGTACCTATTCCACTTGTCCAAGATCTTTGTCCAATGTGTATTTGCATCTCACATTTTGCATAAAGAGTGAGTGAGACGCAATGCACATTGGACATAGATCTTGGATAAGTGGAATACCACCCTTATCTCAAGACCCATCGTTACAACAATAGGTACCATTTAGCCACGTGGCCATGTTGAATCATCATCATCATCATATGCTGGACATAGGCCGCCCCCAAAGAGTGCCAAAGTGGCCGGGCCCGCGCCACCCGCATCCAGCAGGCATGTTGAATACTTTACTCAAATAGTCACTCAATTGTTAAAGACGCAAGGTTCAAATTAAAACGAAAGGTAGGCATATCGGTAATAACAACTTATTATTAGTAGTTGCAGCATACTTAGTAAAACGTAAACAATTAGCGGTTACTCTCAACAATGAAAGACAATAGCGTTGTCTTATTTTTGTGCCTAGTAGGTACAAAGAGAAGTGAATTCGTTAGATTAGATTAGATTAGATTATTTATTTCATGACAAAAAATTACATTACAGATTTGCATACATGTCAAAAAAATAAGAATTATTATCATGATCGTCAAAAACAGAGAAATATTAAGAGAATGTCAACAAATGTAAGAACACAATAACAAGGAAATAGAAGAAACAAACCAAAAGCAAAGAACACAAATATATCAACCTCTAGGTATCGTCATTTTATACAATATTTAAATACGTGACACAATACATTTAAAGTCAAATCATAATCATACAAATTTAAATAGGTTATAATAATAATTTAACATGTCAAGTCCAGACTCATATACTCTTTAACTGAGTATAATGGATTTTCCAATAAAAGGTTAGTCATCGTAATTCTTTCAGACCCCGTATCATGGTCGGCCTTATCACACGATAAGTGACAAGATAGAGCGTCCGTCACTGGCTGTCACCGTTCGATAGAACGAGACGGACGCTCTATCTTGTCACTTATTGCGTGATACGGCCGACCATGATACGGGGCCAGGTTTTTATTAAAGTGGCTCCATGTAGGTACTTGCCTTGGGGATCATCTCCGGATCGGATCGGGTCGATGAAAGTTGGCTATCCAATAATTATTTACTTATAGTTTGTCGGTCCCTTAGCTAAGTTTCCCTTTCTTCTAGAAAGCCGTGATTTTGCACGGGGCTATTTTTCGATTGAATATCTTCAAAGATTCAAAGATTTTATTTGTTCAACATAGGTATGTACAAGGTGTTATATCGTCCTATTACTGAAAATACCAACTAAGTGACTTTTTGACGAAATGCCTTTTCAAACCAATAGAAATATTTATTTATTATTTCACTATCTACAGACTGGTAAAACCCCTGTTTTGATACGACCCCGCGTTCAAAAAATAGCTTAAGAATTAAGTAACATATATTATTAGCTTTCGTATCACTATGTGATGCCTGTCGGCGTACAAATATATTGGTCAAAACATGTATTGTGTTGACACAGCAAGTAAATAGAGTCAGGTAGATCACCATTTTAATACATGTCATGAAATATAAATTGATTCATTAAATTAAATTAAATAGGTCAAAAGAGGTATAACAATAAGAAAGAGTGTAGGATATGTCAATATTTATCAAATACATCAGACAAAAAATCTGTTACCGTATGATATGCTTTTTCCGTAAGAAATAACTTCAAACTCCTGTTAAAATCTCCTTCATTTCCATTGTTTGCAAGGATGTGCTGTGGAAGCTTATTGTATATTTTGTGCGATATCCCTATTATGCTTTTTGCTTCTTCAAAGTTAATAAATTTTTGTAAGAGTTAAGGTTTTAGTGCATATTAGGATTAAAGTTTTTTACAGTATAGGTAAGCCGAAGAGTGGTCACTAGTCTCTACAACTTTTTAACTCTACTATTTGAAGGTATATTAAGGTTCAAAAGTTGTAGAGCAGTTTTTTTTTTGGCTAATTGTACCTATTAGTAGAGTCGTATTGACCAGTCATACCTGCATTTGTATTTTCTCCACCAGTAGAGCCTTACGGTACCTACTCTACTGAGGTACCTACAAATAGCGATTCTACCTACTTGGTAAGTGATGGATGAAACGTGAAAGTTCTGGAGAATGATTTGCTGTTTGCTACATTGTTACTCAAATTGTGGTAGGTACCGGTAGATATAAACTGGGGTTATATTGATTCGAGGGTTCAGTTTGTATCAAATCGGATTTTCTCATAAATAATAGTTTTTATAATATCTGGGCGACCTGTTACAGTGATTTTTTTGTATAGGTATTATCTTAACTCGAACTTAATTTCAAATAATTCTGCTTTTATGCTATACTAGCTTCCACCCGCGAATATCTATAGACGACCGGTTAGTCTAGTGGGTAGTGACGCTGCCTACGAAGCTGAAGGTCCTGGGTTCGAATCCCGGTAAGGGCAAATATTTGTGTGATGAGCATGAATATTTGTTTCTGAGTCATGGAAGTTTTCTATGTATTTAAGTATTTGTATTCTATTATATATATCGTCGTCTAGTACCCATAACACAAGCCTTAATGAGCTTACTATGGGACTAGGACGATTTGTGTAAGATTTTCCCCTAATATTTATTTAATATTTATTTATTTATATCTACACCATGCATTCATGAAATTGTTCGATTATACATGAACACTCGCTGCCAGGATCCCGCCTAGCGGGCGCCTACGCCGTAGTCGCTTTCCGCAACACACGAGGAAAGCGACGGGATCGGCTACGAGCGTAGCGCGTAGCGGTTCTTGGTAGTGAATGCGTAAACCTTCATAAATTTCTTATACTAGGTATACATATCTAGGTAACAATTTATTGTCAAACAATAACGATTAATAATATTTGTAAGAGATCATTAACAGTACTAACTTTATAATTAATTAACCTGGGTTTATAATTTTTTAAATTAAAGGAAAAATTGAAAAATGTAATGCTCCGAGCCGGATTTGGTGGCCGAACCGGATTGTTCCGATAGCTCAGTTGGTTAGTAGCGACGGGCCATGAATGCCCGTGGTCGCTGGTTCGAATCCGGCACGGAGTATTACATTTTTCAAAGTTTCCTTTAATTTAAAAAAATATAATTTCGTTAGCAGCGTTATTGCTTAATACAAAAATTAACCTGGGTTTATTTGAGAATAATGAACTAAACTTAGGTAATACCCATGAGCAGAGCCCGTCATTTTCATGCCGATGACATCAATTTGACGTCACGCTGCATATAGGATGATCCCAAATAGTTTTATTGTAATTATTAATCATTAGTAGAGATCGGAAATTCGGGAGCTTTTATACCTAAACTTCGGCCCCAGTACCTACACCGCGTTGTTGTTAAATAGCATGGAGGCGGACTCAATTTAATTTTACTAATAAATTTCCAGGGATTTCCCGGAATATCGAAAATTAAGATAACATGAACACATACGTATTAAAGTATTTAAATAAACTATTTTAGTTGTTCCTATTTACAAAATATTATTTATATCACATATTCATTTAACTAACAGTTAGATAACATCAAACCAAAATTGTTTTGTAACTTTTATTAAAAATAATGGTACAAACGTAAGTTACTCTGTTGAATCAATAAATTAAAACATATGTACATAGCCACACAAAAGTGAATAGGTAATCAACCTGCAGCGACACACGTGGTATTTTTGCATTTCCGTCCTTGTCGTTAAAACTGTTTACCAACGTGTATGTTGACAAAAATCGCTGAAAATAGTCATAATCATAACCTAAAAAAAAGGTAGGCTTTTCATGATGCTTTATACAATCCCGGAACTTAAATAATTAAAATAATATTTTGAAGAAGCCGACTCCATACTTGCTTCGCTTTTTCCGGGATTTTGCTAGGTTTAGGTATAAAAGCTCCCGAATTTCCGATCTCTGATCATTAGGTAGTAGAGATGGGCCGACTATGGGTTTGGCCGACTAGCCGGCTAGCCGACTAGTCGGCTAGGCCGATCGTGGACTTCGGCTAAGTTCGGGTGCAATCGGGAAACTTCGTTTCGCTATGCCGTCGCGCTGTTTGCATGCGTTCAAAGTACCAAATGTGATAATAAATCTGTATTTGAGTAAAATATAAAACGAATGGTAAAAAATGGCAGTTTAATCGAATTTAACACATTAACACACATTCTTAACATGTCGCCCGTAGTGACATTGAGTACGTGAGTTGAACCGTGTATTTGTTAGTATTAATGGCAGTTTACTTAGGTATTCTATGTCTCGTTTTCCTGTGATCCATAAAGTACCGACTAATCGGCACTTTAGCCGACTAGTCGCCGACTACAAATGAGGCCGGATAGTCGGCTTTCCCGACTAGTCGGCGACTAGTCGGTACATCTCTATTAGCATCTACCTACTTGATACGTGAAACGTAAATTAAACTATTTGTTTTGTTTTTATACATACATTTTATTAAACGGTATTGTTACCTACCACATTTCAATAATTACGTAGAAAACAGAATTCCTTCAGGTCCCTTTTAATTATTCCACGTGTGAATAGATTAATTTTGAAGTAATTTGTACATGATTATAATGATTGACGACTAATGTAATGATTAATAATTACAATAAAACTATTTGGGATCATCCTATATGCAGCGTGACGTCAAATTGATGTCATCGGCATGAAAATTACGGGCTCTGCCCATGAGGCAACTTTCTATGAGGTCCTTTTACAAAAAAAACATGGTGAAAATTCTTGTGACAAAAAAAAAGTACAGTCACGCGATTTTACACAGAGTACACAGAGTGTACCAAAAATGGGATGTGAACCGATCAAGGGCATAACAGGTATCGTGTTCTGATAAGAAAAAAACTAAAAGAAAAAAAAAATGACGCGATTTTTTTTTTATTTCTATGGAGTATGGAGCTTTAGCCGACTGGGGTGACCTGCTCCATACAAATGTAAAAAAAAACAAGTCAAAAACAAAATTCTTTATTTTTTTTCTCATCAGAACACGATATATGTTATCACCCCATTTTTGGTACACTCTGTTTTATTTAGTCACATACTGGACCTGACACATATGTAGGTACCGATATGAAATAGGTGAATTAAAATCCAAATTTCTAGTAGTCTTCAGATTTACGAGGCTGTAGGAACAAGCAATATAAAGTCCGAATTAAAAAAGTTAAAGGTACACTTCGTTTTGCAAACGTTTTGTAAAGGTTAGGTATTTGTACCCAAAATTAAAAATATAATGATACTTAGGGCCTGTTTCACAATCTCCAGTTAAAACATATCCGTCAGATAAATGTTGGCTGTCCCTGTTCTTTTATATGACGGGAGAAAAGGATAGCAATAATTTTAACTGGCAGATAACTTTATCCCGCGATTGTGAAACAGGCCCTTAATGCTATGACCACATTAACCACTGACCAGGATTGAGTATCATTGAAAAATTAATAAAGGTTTTTTTTTCATTTGTATAACATGTGCCAATGGGGGATGGGGGTGGCGCAAACCAGTTATTGTGGCACTCTTTGGGGGAGGCCTATGTTCAGCAGCGGACGTTTTTCTGATACGATGATAATGATGATGTGCAATAGGTAGGGAAATCAATTTGGGTAGGATGAAACTAAGTTTAGATTAGGTTCGGTTTTCGAGCTATGGTCGTATCACTTTCGAAGTGGGATTAATTTAGGCATTGAAAATTTTTAGTTTTAATTTTATGTTTACATAGGTATTAAACATTGTTCCTCTAAAATAAATTGACGGAAACTTGAGTATTTTTAATTACTTACTTACCGCCACAGTCAGTCAATTGGACAGTGTTGTTCGGCTGTTTCTGTAGCTCTGTCCTTTTATTGGCTCTACATATTATTCCGTGCTTTTAACCTTTGGTATTGTATTGTACCTATCTTACTTATAAGGGAATCATCCCAGTGCCCGACACCGCCCCAATATTTGACATTTTCAATTTTAGGTAATTCATAAAACTAGAGGCAATTGAGTTGAACAGGGAACAATATTAGGAATTAAGTTGTCAAACATTCCTTTGTCTGATTTTAGTAAGAATGTTACAAAATTGACGAAAAAAGTCACTTAGTCGTGTACTGTGGGTTCCTGCCCACCAATCAATCAACTAATGATTAATAAATTACCTTCAAAGTCATAAAAATTGAAGCTCGCCACTTGGTGCTTTACCTCCAAAGTATGATTACAGTCTCTACCATTTCAGCCTAATGCTTCGCACAATAACATATTAAAACATTTATTGGCAAGCCGGAGAAAACTATAAAATATCTATTAGCGGCGCTAGGCTGGAATTTTCATGCTGGGCAGACTGTATATTAGTCAGGAGTATCTACGACATTTATTTATTATGACACCGCGCTGTAATCACAGCCTGTAGGGCGGAAGGGCCAAAATAAAGAAATCCCTCCGCGGAGGCGGGAGCCCCACATAAAGACCCCACACGCCCCCAGCATCCTTCCAACACCAAATAAAAGACCAACACCTAGAGACGCAACCGAAAAATCCAGGCTCTATAATTATGTTCAGCTCCCAACCGATGTACCGGCAAGCCAATTTAAATTTACTGCGAACGCCGCACGTGTACCACAAAATGAAATCCTACTACCGCACAAAACACGCACGAAACAAAACCTAGAAAAACACGGCGGCGCCACCCCCTCGATGCTAGTGGCTGCTTCCTCGAACCACGCCCGTTTCCGAACGCTACCCTATCCGTCTCCCTCCCGTACACTAAACTGCATATGCTCCCTCTCGTTCTGTCCCGCGATGTCGTTCGAAAGCTTAGCGTTTTTGGTCAGTACGCGTTGAGAGTTGGCGCGCGTAGGAGCGTAGTCGCCACGCTAGTCGTCGCGGTGTGTCAAGTGAAGTGCCGTGTAGAGGTGCCGAAGTGGCGGGATTCCTTGCCGCGGGTCGGGGGGCCCATGCCCCCTTTCACCAGCACCACATTGGTAAAAGTTAGTGTCCTGTGTCTATGCCCGATTAATAAAAAAAAACTTGTGAACTGTGTTGTGGTTGAGATAAGAGGTTGTTTTTTTTATAATTGTATGAATATTCATGTGTCGCGTTGACCCTTAAACAGTTATATAATTGAGGGTCCTATAAATGTAATTGATTAAATACAGTTTTTAAATAAAATAAACAATTCATAGAATAATACCGAAGCGCGAAGTGCCACTGAACTGCCTTGGCTACACATTTAAAAATACACTTCAATGTCAAAAGAAGAAAAAAATATACAAACACATAAAAATTACGCAATATTCTGACGTCGGTAAGAGTATGACATAAACGTCATTCAGAACAAAAAATGCGCGAAAATTTACAACTCGTTTGACAGGTACGTCAGTACCGAGGTAGAGTATTATTTTTTATGGTAAACAATTGAATAAATATTCATATTCGTGAGTGATTAGCACAATACTTATGTTATGTTTAGCGTTTAGGCCTATAGGTTCGCACGCAAGGCCTAACATGGCGACAAATTTACCGAACTTTAGCGACATAAAATATAGAGTGTAGATAAATTACACAATACTTTTATCGTTTATTAATAAAAATAAATGATTAACTTCATGATTAACTTGTCGGTGGTGTTATTTTTCTAAAAATTATCAGAAAAATATAACAAAACATAGAGTTATATTTATATTAAACAACGTTCCTATTCACGCTCCTTCTTAAATCAAACAATTTGAGATAGACGTAACGAATTTTTCAACGGTTGCCATGAGGATACAGAATTATGTCCTTGTTTTATGTCTTAATTGTGGATGAGGAAAATAAAACAATACAGGATAAGACCATTGACAAAATACTGTCACGCTTGCCCGTTTTTGTGTTTTGTAGTTTATTTCCTCATCTGAATGGTGGGTAGAGCTGATTTTTGCATTAAAATGTCCACAAAAAATCACACTAGGTACCTATATTGTTACCTTTAAAAAATTTAGGACACCCCGGAATGCCCTTATATTGCGCAAAATCGGGATCTCTAACAACACAGTACTTTTATTGAAATAAATAAAGGCAAAATTGAATAGGCTATCGATTATATCGATATATATAATAATGAAACAATAAGTCACATCTTTGGCCTTAGTGTGACCGTTGAGCTAAGACTAGGGCCAAATTGCTGGTCTAATTTAATTTAATGGTCTAATAACTGTAAACTTTTTTCTGATGTGTACGTTACCTCATTCCATAGGTATTTAGAATTTAACGGACAAAATCCTTTACGTTTCTTGGTTTATCTAGGATATGAAAGGGAAATATTGCACTAAGTAGTTTTACTTATTTCGATTATTGAGTAACTACTTTTCAAATCTAACAATATTAATGATTTTACGTTTCAAAATGACGATTAAAGCAAGATTTTTCTAATCTTATCTGGAACAGGGCATACGTAAATTATTTAATTTTCGTTTGTGGTTTCTGGCTCGCTTTTTTCGCGTTTATTTTAGTTGTTAAATAGATAAATCTAGTACCTACCTAAACAGCGTAGAACGTTAAATGTACCTACAATTGCTAACAGCTGAATTGACCCCACCACAGGCCTAGCCTAGTGTGGAGGTCATAGGTAAATCTTTGTAGGTACAATGTATTCAAATAGTAAATTAACGTTTTATTTATTTATTTATACGTAAGTATTTCTAATAGGGACCTACCTACCTACATAAATGACTAACGTACCTACTTCAACAAATCATAAAATGCAAATAAAAACATGACTGGGTTCAGTACCTACTTAGTTAAAATTGCAGGTAAGTGCTTACATTTTTCATCATTATCAATTTATCATTAACGTATTTATATTGCACGATTAACAAAAATCACGTTATGCTCCACATAAAAATCTGTTAACTAGGTTTTATAAAATAAGAGACCCTTATTTCATAAAACCTAGTTACCTACCAGATTTTTTTTACCGTCGAAAACCTGATCGTTCGGCCGTCGGCTAAAATGTGTTGACAAATTTTATCACAACTCTATGGAATTTTCCGCATTGTTACACGGATTTTATCAATGTGTAAAGGGATAATTATCATCGATAAGCAAAGTAACCAAAATAACAAACGTGTTATTTTGTATGAGAAATGTATTTATTTAATAAATAAGAATGATTACAGAGAAAATTTCGTAACACGGTCATGTGTGTACAGAAGCAAACAGACAAGAAAACATAACAATGATAGATATAGTTAGATATAGATTGATTGACGTAAAATGTATGCACTAATAAGATATTAGACATACAAAAAAAAAACAATAAAATATAGTCGTTGATGTCTTTTCCTCAAAGATTTTTTACAGTCGTTTTTTTTTTAACATTACTTGACGTCATTGAACTATAGTAAATCATATTTACATGTTAAATCATACATTCTGTAATTAATACTCATTAACGTGGTTTATTCAACGTTTTCGTGTTCTTATTTTGTCCCGGTAAGTAAGTAGACAACAGTGACATAGTTTCTTAGAAAAGATACTTTATGAAAATGAGAATTATGAAATGACTATAAATTGGACTCCTATCATGCTAATGAGATGCCCTACCATGGAATGGGTTTACGGATGTAGCAAAATCACTAGCATAGTCGATTTAAACCCAATAAAATAATAGTTTGATAGAGTGAGTTAGAAAGCGAACTGCGAGGACGCGTTCTACTCATTTGACGAATTCTTTCAGAGGCGACATAACTTTAAGTACGACATAATAATTATAATCCTTATAACTGGACATAATATTAATGTAAAAATCGTAAGTTAAGTTTTTGACATTTTATGAATTAAAGATTGATATGAATTGAGTGGCCCATGATCATGGCAATTGTTGCTCATTCTCAAATATTTGATTGGCCCAAGTACAGTCGACGTCAATGATACCTACCTAATAAATTTTTCCTAGAAATTGAATCTTTTAGGTATGTAGTTTCAACTTGCGTTTAGCAAGACTATAGGTACATCCCTACATATATCTACGTCATCTTCCTCCTAGCGTTGCCTATATCTACATGTTTATTATAATTAAAAACGTGCTTCATAACCTCTTTACCGATAGTACAAACTTAAAAAGTGTAATAATCGTAAAGGTTTGCAAAAACATAACTCTGTTATAATCGATCGGCGGGTTTATTTTTCAACAATTTTTATTAATTATCATAAAAGTCCTTGCATCATAAAACTTGGCGGAAAAAAACAGTATGTTATTATCTTTGCCGCCACAGTCCATTATTGTGACTATTATCTATAAGGCTAGCTAGGATAGCAGGGGAGGATACCGTTTGTAATTGAGGTTTCCACTTTTCAGTAAGCACCCAACTATACCCACACACACTACATAGACTTGTTGTTGCAGAGCCCTTATGATGACGCGATTTTTTTTATATTCGCCATCTTTAAACCTTCAATCTTTGGAAGATGTGTCTGAAAAATTAATTTCACTGGGGCTGGCTACTTTGAAACATTGAAGTATAATGTACTACGTACGTTGTTACGCTAGTAATAATAGCTCAATGCTTTGAAAATACTGGTGCGAGTGTATGTTCGTACATAATATGTAAACCTATTCTAAACCAATCGTTGCCGGTATTTGATCTACACATAATAGACGTCCTCAATTACGCGATTTTTATGCGTTAAAATTCACATGTGAATTTTAACGCCTAAAAATCGCGTTCTAAGCTTATATGTAAAGATTTGAAAATTAAATGTAGGTATGCAGAATATGAAACATTTGATGAACATTAAATGCTCATCAAACATTTCATATTCTGCATACCTACATTTAATTTTATAAGTAAAAAAAAATGTTTCGCGGCCTAACAAGTGACGCACCGTAATGTATTTATTAACATGTCCTAATTTTCCGCCTTAATTTGACCACAATACCGCAAATTCAACATTGCCGAAGTAGTAGTGTTCCAGTACGAATTGCATAATATAATATATACCTACGTTAGGTAACTAATTTGTGTACAATATGGGTATCGTAACTTTCAACTAAGTATAGCGTTGAAACTGAAAGCCTGGTTATAGAGCAAGAATGGGTCATTAATTATTGAGTAACTTACAATGCACTAATTATAACTTATTGTTAGTTTTACCTATTTTCTGCGAAATTCTTCCTGAATAATGTTAAATGACAGAGGTTATTCTCACAAGGGATATGATGTGTCTGTGTTCATGACATTGGCTTGGAAACAATTGGTTAGACGTAGGTAATAAAAGTAATAATCATTAATCGAGCATTCCTAGAAAAGTTTGTGCATAGTTAAGTTACCAAGTCAATTAAGTTAGCATTAATTATTATTTTTTTGGTACCAAAGCGAATTATTTTATATGAACTTTATTGCTATGTTTGGTAAACAAGGTTCTGCTATCCTTATACTTTCTTAATTGTAAAGACTCTCAAAACCTTGTCTTAAAAAGTATAACATAAATTGGTAACAAAAAAAGAAAAATAAAAGCTAACTTAATTGAAGTGGGAATTAGTTATAGTTTTGTAAAAATGCTCAATCAGAGGTTCATTCCATGATTTTTATACTAAATACAAATTTAACCTGATTAGTAGTTAATACATCATGTTAATATAGTTATATTTCTTAGTTAATTAGACTTAATGTCCCTGAATACGGGCCCAGAAACAATAATGTAGGTACAATTATTAAAATTATGTTTTTAAATATCAATGCCAAAGGCAAAAAAATATAATCATCATCATTATCATATGAGCCGAAAGACGTCCACTGCTGGACATTGGCTTCTCCCAAAGAGTGAAAAAGTGACTGGTCATGCGCCATCCCCAGAATAAATAATAAAAAAATATATATACAGGGTGATTCAGGAGACGTGAGCAGGATCAACCCTACACATACAGTTAATGTTAATGGATCTTTTACCATCGTAATTAAATTAAACGCCCACAGTTTTTTTTTACATTTTGTGTGAAAGTTTCATTCACAATAAATCATGGTCACCCTACACAACTAAAAAAAAATTAACGTTAATCTTACCAATGCTGGTACGACTGAGTAGCTTATAAACTATTGAATCCGTAGGGTTGATCCTGCTCATGTCTCCTGAATCACCCTGTATATCCGCAAAAAAATAGTTTTGTAACACTACGATTACTAATGTACCTATATTAAACCCTACATTACCTACTCGGGTCCACGGTACAATCTTGCTAATTTTACTGAGGGATGAATATCTTGTTGTTTTACTATCACGATTTTTATATTTATAACAAAAAAAAAATAACAAAATCATATTCACAGCAACCTTCCGTTTTTTTTGGACTTCTAAAGATTAACAGTAAAAAGCAAACAATAACCGATTCAATCGCATTCAATCGCAAAATTTGTATCTATGAGTTTGAAAACGTAATCTGCTTAAGTCTTACGGTCTTTGATGGGCCTCACACCCTAAAGTCTCTTAAAGTCTCTTAATCGTTGGGCTCATTGACTTCTAGGCTTTTTATGCATTTTGAGTATTTTTTACTGGACAAGGGCCAGTTTTATTTTTCTCTCATGTCTGCCTGTATTTATTATAAACTGAGCGATTGACGAGTTTTCACAAAAGAAAATTAAGTTACTATAAAAAAAAAAACATCGACTTTTTGTTAAAATGTGAAATTAATGCGTGTTCTAGGCAAATTCAATGTACTATAACGTAGTGTCTGTTCTCAAAGGAGCCGCATCCGTTTCTAGGCAAGCTAAAAAGCCCAAAAATAAAAACAGGGTGGTAGGGTGGAACAGGCATGTTGGTGAAGCACATAGGGTGGCAAGAGCGAGATTTCACGAGTGGAATTTGCATGGGAAGCCTGATAAGGGAGTTTTCTTTGAGGAGATGTACGAGAGCCGGAAAGTATTTAAATCCAGGTTGAAATGGTGCCAAGATCACCAGCATCAGATCAAAATGGACATTATTGCCTCCCATCACTCAAAGAAAGATTTCCGAACTTTCTGGAAGGCTACAAACAACTTGAAGTCTCGCGCGGGTCTCCCAGTCAGTGTCAATGGCAAAAGCAATGCGAAGGACATTGCTAATCTTTTTAAGGAACACTTTGTTGTGAAGTCGCTTTTGTGCGTAAAGGTGGGGGAGACGGGCAATGCTGAGACTAATAAAACGTGCCCGGTGTTCACGGTCAGGGAGGTGGATAAGACTATCAAGTCCATGTCTCGCGGTAAATCACCGGGGCATGATGGTCTCAGCATTGAACATCTTCAGCACGCCGGTCCCCACTTAGCGAGAGTGTTGGCAATGTTCTTCAACCTATGCGTGACTCATTCATATATGCCGGATGACTTATTGCGAACGATTATTGTGCCTATAGTTAAGAATAAAACGGGAGACTTATCCGATGTAAGTAATTATAGACCGATATCACTCGCTACAATAATAGCGAAAATATTTGACAGTGTGCTTAATACACGATTAAACCACTATGTGGAGATAAATCATAATCAGTTCGGATTTAGGCGAGGACTATCCACAGAAAGTGCAATATTGTGTCTTAAGCACACGGTCAAATATTATGTGGATAGAAATTCGCCTGTATACGCCTGCTTCCTAGATTTATCTAAGGCTTTTGACTTGGTTTCCTACGAGATTTTATGGAAGAAGCTTGAAGCCATAAAACTTCCTTCTGGGCTGATTAACATATTCAGGTATTGGTATGGAAATCAAGTCAATAGTGTTAGATGGGCGGATGCCGTCTCGGACTCGTATAGGCTGGGGTGTGGCGTGAGGCAGGGGGGGCTGAGCTCGCCTACGTTATTCAACCTATACATAAATGAGCTTCTGGATGCGCTTGGAAGAATGCATGTCGGCTGTCATATTGACGATATCTGTCTTAATAACATTAGTTATGCAGACGATATGGTTCTTCTAAGTGCATCCGTGGGCGGTTTACGCAAATTATTACAAGTGTGCGAGTCATATGCCGAAATCCATGGTTTAAAATATAATACCAATAAAAGCCAGTATATGGTGTTTGAGGTCGGACGTGGCAGAACAGCTGAAGTGACACCCATTAAACTTAGCGGAGCTGTCCTTGAAAGGGTTGAGTCGTTTAAGTATTTAGGACACATCGTCACGTCCGACCTCAAAGACGACAAAGATATTGAGCGGGAGCGGAGGGCACTGTCGGTCCGGGCCAATATGATGGCTCGTAAGTTTGCACGCTGTTCAAGGGAGGTGAAACTTACGTTATTTCGAGCTTACTGTACCTCCCTGTACTCGTGCGGCTTATGGCGTGATTATACAAAACGGGCCTACGGGTCCCTCCGCGTCCAGTACAACAACGCGTTCCGGGTGTTGGTGGGGCTGCCGCGCTTCTGTAGCGCATCAGGGATGTTTGCAGAAGCTAGGGTGGATTGCTTCTATGCCACCGTGCGCAAGAGAGCTGCATCCCTGGTGCGTCGGGTGCGCGCCAGCCCCAACACCATCTTAATGATGATAGGGGGCAGATTAGACTGCCCCTACTTGCTTCATTGTAGTCGGTTACATGCGCCGTACTCAATAAAGCCAAAGGCCTAATGTTCTTTTGATTTGATAATTTGGTATTCTAACTACTAACATAACATAGTCTCTTTTTAAGGATAATTGTTACTAACAAAAACTGGATCTTGTTAACTGAATAAATAAATGAATTGAATTGAATTGAATTGAATTGAATTGAAATTGACTTTTATTCTTTTTGAAAAAATAAAGAATTATATAGTGACTTAAATAGTCGTTACATAGTGGAAAATTGACGAGAATTTTTACCAACCCATAATCATGAATAACCTTATTCATGATTATGGGTTGGTAAAACGCAACATTACCAAAGTCAGAAGAAAAAAGGTGTTTTTTTATTAAAATCGTGCTTTACATAAACTTAGATGTTTCTAAAATACGCATAAAAGTACACTATGCTTTTTCCTTAATTTGTGGGAGGCTGGGAGCTTTTATAACTATAACCCGATCATCGCAGAAAGTTTATAAATGTTTTAAAACATTAATCATAATTTAGATTAGATTTCCTCTAATATTTTTGGTAGCAAATTCGATAGTTGGGAAATTAATGCACTCGTAACTTGAAAGTTTTTAGTTTGGGTATAATACCCACTGAAAGTCGCAACGCGATACATTATCCGTCTAGCTTACAAAGTGTACATTATACCTCAACATTGTGGCACTACCTGTACAATGGTACATTGTACCATAAACACCCGCTGTCCCGCTTGCGGTGAGATATAAGCACACATCTCATTAGTCAGCCCGGATCCTTGCGTACCTAAATCGGTTCAGTGGTTTCTGCGTAATTGGAAAACAAACATACATCGCTTTTTACTGTTTGCGTGTAGTTGAGGCGTGCGGTGGGTAATTTAATTAAAGGGTAAAGCCAGGTGACAAAGGTATGCGTGGATAAATATATTACGGTGCAGAAAAATGCTCTTAGAAACCGGTTAAGAGCGAGACAGAGTCACGTACTGAGGGTTCTGTAACTCCTCACATTAAACAGGATCCTTGGAAGGAAGGATATCAGCCTAATTGATTTTTAGGTACTCTATGCCCTATTCCATATATCTAAGAATAGAAAAATCGTTCGTTAATGACATGCGATTTCCAGGAAAACCATATTTAAACTCAGTAATAATAGTAAATAATGTTATGTTCCAATAGCACTTAATGATCGAAATAAGTAAAATCAGTACAATATTTCCCTGTGATAACCCAGATAGACGAAAAAACATACACTAATTTAGTCGTTTAAATTCGGACGTATTTATGCAGAAGGGAACCAACCCACACATCACCCAAAATTGAGTTAAGTATGCAGAAGGCTTTAAAAATGTGCCTTATACCCCCTACATAAAGACCAAAGTCGTAAGATCATTCGACATATGAAAAGATTCCGTTGATAAAGTTATCAAACCACAATATCATTGTTTCATAAAACTTTAAAAAGATCCATGCTGTATGGTAACTTGCTAATTTTACATTATATTTATTTGAAAAGATCCATATCACGTGGTTCACCGTTACAGTGTCGTTTCATTTACTTCATAAGAGTCCATGCGGGTTGGTTCTTGTTTGCATAATAAAAACTGCAAAAGTTAACACTTTCACAAAGATCCACATCACATGGTTCCTGGTTAAAATAATCTAGTTTATATAAAGTTAGGAACCAACTTCATTGAATCTGGTTTGCATAATCGAAATTGGACGTATTTGTACCAAATGGAACCAACCTACACATTACCCAAATGTAAGTTACATGCAAAAGGCTTTAAAGATCAAAGTCGTACGATATGACATAATTGCACGTATTTATGCACAAGGAAACCAACCCACACAATAATAGTTTTGAGAAAAAGAGGTTTTTGTAAAAAGTGTAGGTACCTATACATTTTTTTTTCCATATTTTTTAGCAAAGTTGGATTGCCAAGCGTTACAACATGGTATTGTTGATATTTTGTTGTTGATATCATGCCAAGAATATGTAGTTTTAAGTGTAGTTTTCTCTTAAAAGGGCAATGGTTCCTTTTAGCAAAAACATTTAAGTGAGGGTTGGTACCTTGTAGATTTAATAAAAAAATATACACACTAGTTTGAATGTACTTTATTACACAATACAAAAGGTCTGCATATGTTTGAAATATTATTCTCTAATCTAATCCTCCCCAAAAATCAAACGCTTTAATTAAAAATTTAAGAGAAAGATTTTATCACAAAGCTTTCTTAGTTACTCGCTAGTTTCATCTTCCACTTCAAAGTCAGGTTCACCCGAAAAGCCTTCCAGATCATCCTCGAAGCTTTCATCGAGAATTAACGGAACGTAAAAATTGTGATGGACCTGTGGAATCAGATGAAGAAGGCTCTTCAGGCCAAAGTGGTTCCATTAATTGCTTGGTAATACTTGATGGGACCCTTCCCCGAATATTACATTTTTTCATAATATCTACTTCCTTAAACTCTTAAAAACTCTTCCAACTTCTGTCAATTTTTTTCTATTGGTAATATTTTCGCCAACATGAATGGGAACGTCTTATTTTATGGAGCAATTCATGTAGCGGCCAAAATCGGAATATAAAGCTTGTTTTGATGCTTAAAGCGATTTAAATGAACATCCAATGCTTGAACAGATTAATTTACGATATCTAGAATTGGGATTGGGACACAGCTTTCTTCCAAATGATACGGATTTCGGAAAAATTGTGAATGCTTTAAATAATTTATACGCCGGAAGATTATATGAATATAATAAAAACTTGCAAGAAAAAAAAATGCCATGACAGGACACCACCGCATGGATCCGAAAGAATTTTTGTCCTCATTAATGTTGGAGAAAAATATTACAAATAGAAAATGATAAGTACAGATGGAACGAAAGTGTCATGGCTGCCCACAAAAGAAATAGAGCTTAGAAAACATGAAATGTTTCAAATTTACATGAGATCTAACTTCATTGAAGAATTTGAGGAAGTAGATATTATGAAAAAAGTGCTCGGGGAAGGGCATCATCAATTATTACCAAGCAGTTAATGGAACCACTTTGGCCATCAGGAAAGCTTGTTGCCGACGCAAATTTAAAGACCTGAAGAGCCTTCTTCATCTGATTCCACAGGTCCATCACGAGTTTTAAGTTCTGTTAATTCCCGACGAAAGCATCGAGGATGATCTGGAGGGCTTTTCGGGTGAACCTGACTTTGAAGTGGAAGATGAAACTAGCGAGAACTAAGAAAGCTTTGTGATAAAATCTTTCTCTTATTTTTTTAATTAAAGCGTTGATGTTTGAGAAGGATTAGATTAAATAATAATATTTCTGATTTTTTATAACTTTTGTATTGTAAACATTTTGTTGATAAAGTACATTCAAACTAGAGTATATAATATTTTTGTATACCTGTTTATAGTCCCTATTAAATCAACAAGGTACCAACCCTCACTTATATATTTTTCCTAAAAGGAACCATTGCCTTTTCAAGACAAAACTACACTTAAAACTACATTTTCTTAGCATGTTTAAGTAAAAATATATCAACAATACCATGTTACAACGCTTGGCACTCCAACTTTGCCAAAAAACATAAGATTTTTTTTTGTATACCTACACTTTTTTAACAAAAACCTCATTTTCTCAAAACTATCATTGTGTGGGTTGGTTCCCTTGTGCATAAATACGTCCATTCTTAAATTATATAGGCAGGAGAATATTAAAATTAAAAACAAATCATTCACTCGCGAATGTAAAAAATACAAAAAAAAACAATTAATTTCTAAAAGTATAAAGTAAAGGTTGCGGTTCAAAATGATATCAGATGATAATATTATTATGATCCAAATGTGACCAGGTTTTGATCTAGAGTATTAGTATTCCTAACCAAAGTATACGCGTGGTGTCCAAAAAACGAAAACGTGACAAATTCTGTAACTACTGCTTATTATACCGTTTACTTTACTGGTGTATTTCCAGCTTTACGGTTCTAAAATACAGGTAGACATAGGCTTTAACTGGATCCCGTTGGTCCTAAGCTGATCGCTAAATCCCTTTAGGCAATGGAGGATCCTTTTAAATCTACAGAAACATTTTAAGGTATAGCTTTGACAGGATTTCTTAACAATACCAGTAAAGTTCTATTCGCTAAGCAAAGCAGATTATCATATTATCCCAACTTGACTGTTGTTTTTTCCATAACTTTAGTAATCAATTTGCAAATATTTTATACAATACGCATCGTAAGTAGAGTCTACATGAGCCGAGTCCTCGACCATTAGTGTCACACATTAAGAATTAGTACCTACTCGGCAACGAGCACTAGGCTCGTGTAAACTTGGCGTTAGGATGACAGACTTTGGCATAATTATAGGTTTGTCTCAGCATGGTAGCTTCGCTTATTCCAGTCTGCTGCTAAGTTAGCAGTGCTAACTACACAGGTACTGTTTTTAATTACGCTCCAGGGGGCGTTTTCAAGAAGAAACCTTTATCGTTTATGGGTGAGGACCACATTATTGGCCAGTAGTTAGCCTGGTTAATCGGTAGTAGTTTGTGACACAACAATCAGCCATACAATTCTATGGTTAATTTTTGCGTCACAACGGATTTTTTTAACTATAGGTCCTACTACTTTGGTCCTCACCCTTATTTGTTTCAATTTCTGTTTTTTTATTTCTATTGAATGCCCTTAATCGTTGCTGGATTACTGAATGAATATACCAGATCAGTGACATCTGAGTGTAGTTGGTCTCTGATATCAAACTAAAACACTCCGCCTCTGATAACCAAGTCAATGAATAGGTGTCACATTTAATTCAACTATGATCCAATTCCAAAACAAAGCCGTGTTCGGCACATCATTGAGGCTGCGGTCTGGACGCCAGGGGGCAGCGGGCCGGCGAACGACTATTCATACATTTCAATAGAGTTCAATCTACGAACGCCCGCTCGTCGCTCGTGGCGTCCAGCCCGCAGCCCGAGAGGTAAAATGATATTACAACTAAACTACGTGACGAACATATTCCTAAAACCATCGTTGCTCGTTAAGCCCTCTTAACAGAGATAGCAGTGTCAGCTTATTATTATCCAGCCAAAAGGCTAAATAGCACGACAGCGGTAAATTTTACCGAAAAATCACACGCACCGCCGCGTCCATAACGTCTCTGGCGCATCTCTTGCCTTTGCTAATTAAAAAAAAGCCTAAACAGACTAGAAACCAACGGCGCTTCCGACGTTTTGAAATAAGAAGGCACATCTGAAATGGCGCGCGACCAATCGGACACTCAGATTTGAATATGGAATATTAAACATAAACCGCCGTTGAGACCTTCATAAATTTAACCAATAAATGTCAGTTTGCGGCCAGAACGGAGCGTACGAAAGGATCTTTAAATACCGACGCGAGGTGTAAAAGTTTTGTTTGATTGTTGTAGAATGGACGAACAAGTTTATGATCAGGAGTTAAAAAACTATGGAACGCAGCGTTAGGTTTCGTTCTGTAGATGCTTAAATTCACAAACTCAGTCACTCACCTGTTATGCCCTTTACCTATACCCAAAATGGGTAGGCGTAGAGCACATGAAATTAAGTTTTCAATCTTCTTTTAGGTTTAATATGAAGAAAATGTGTTTTTTTCAGTGTTGGGTTGCTACGCCATCTACCACAGCACACTTCAACTCTATCCCCATAGTCGATTCTTACGACACAAACGGGAAAAGGGCGGTGGTGCCATATGGTCTAACAACGCGGGATATTTTACCTTTTCAAAAGTTTTGATTAAGGTGAACCAACCCACAAATGAACATTAGCGAGCCAAAAAATTGGACTAAATAAAAGGGAGTTTTCACTAGAACTCGTTATAATTTTTTCTCAAAATAGGGTAGATGCAATATTTTAATTTTTGCTTTCATTTGAAAGAATCGCATGTAGAATAGACCACGAAAGTATAAAAATTCTTGGAATACTGCCTGGTGACAGTCAAAACGGCAAAAAAAACACATTGGTTGTATGAGAGCCCCCCTTAAGTATTTATTTTATTTTGTTTTTAGTATTTGTTGTTATAGCGGCAACAGAAATACATCATCTGTGAGAATTTCAACTGTCTAGCTATCGCGGTTCTTGAGGTACAGCCTGGTGACAGACAGACGGACAGCGAAGTCTTAGGAATAGGGTCCCGTTTTTACCCTTTGGGTACGGAACCCTAAAAATTAAAATACTATAATTTATAGTCAACAAATCCTGTTACGAACTGACAATTTAAACTTTCGCGCCTAAACGGATCTAAGGTTCCTACTGTGACGTCACTCATATGTGTGTCACTCGCCATATTTGTTTGTCCGTGCGTGGTTCGTCCCTAGATGTCATAGAGTTGCCTAAGTTTTGACTTTTGACTGGAGTGACGTCACCAGACGCTGATTGTTGGATTAAAACACGTTCCGTTTCACATTACTTCAAATCGTAATTATTGTTTGAAATGAATATAAACTAAAGTAAACACGTTTCAGTAGATAGAGATTTTATGTTTTTGCAATATTTTGGTTACAAAATAATATTTATTTAATCGTATGGCATACATTATTTTGGCCTTTAAAGTTTGTCACTCTTTAGTACCACCCAGGGGACACGTGCAGGGTTGTGGTAGGTAGCTCCCGCGGACGCGAGCGACAGTTGTCCCCCCTTTGTCAAGTGAGTGGGCAACTCGACTATTAGAAGTTCTTATAAGCCGCCCGAAGGCCTCTAACTCGGCTTAACGACTACTGTCATAGACAACAGCCGGGATCAACAGCTTAGCGTGCCTTCCAAAGCACGGAAGCGCTCATTTATATTAACCACTCAAATATCGGTCACCCATCCAAAGACTGACCGCTGCCATATGATTGCTTATACAAGGTGTATTTTATTATACTGAAAACCTCAGACACCCCAACTGAGTTTTTTAATCCTTAATAAGATTAATACGTCCATTTACAAATACGTTAATTATTTCAAAAGATATTCGTTGGTTTTCTTTATCAAGCAGATCTACTTGATTCGTAACTCTACACTTGTAATCACTAATCAGTACTTGTCAGTGACGTAGATCCTGACGTTCACCTCACAACAACATCACATTTCTCTGATTCGCGTATGTTGCCTTCGTAACTTTTAGACCCGGCACAATAAAAAAATATTATAAAAAAAAAATACAACCTACCTTAAAAGATGGTGCAATCGATTCAGCTTTCGATTCTGAACAAACTAGGTACTTTCAGGTTTTCAGTTATATGATTTACACCTTGTATAACCTGCGTTATCGTTTCCGACTCGCAGGCGCCGCTAGGCTATGAGTGCTTTACACGCACAAAATAATGGGAAACATTATAGCTGCATCTTCCCTATTGTTAATGTTTATGGTTTTTTATCCAGAATGATGTACAGTCGAGTTGTCCAATATCCACACAGACAACCTTTCAAAAATATATATTTATACAGAGACTTTATTGTTACTGACATAAGACTCATGTGTAGATATTTTTGAAAGGTTGTCTGTGTAAATATTGGAGAACTCGACTGTACCGTATCTACTACTAATAGATACCTACTAGGTACTGAGTTTGATAAAGAGAAAAAAATAACCTTTTCACCTCAGCAGCTCGAACAAGCATAGATATTTTGCTGCGTGAAAACAGTGTGCAAAATGCGATTTTGCTCACTCCGTGAGACAAAGTAGCTTTTTAATTTTGATGCGGAGCACTGACATTTCGTCGTATGGGGTCTACTACAAGTTCAGAATATTTGTACTTTATTAGCGCTGTCCCTTTCATTCCATTACGAAAAAAGAAAACGGCAGACATAGGTCGATAGTTCTACCATCGAATTTCAAATGAGACCCCCAAATAACGCGACACTAGTAACACGTTCGAAAACTATCAAATTAGCAAGTTTAAATTACCAAAATAATTATACAAAGAAATTTTCTATTGAAGATAATTTAAATAAAAGATCTCAGAATAAACTCCGTTTCTCATAATAAATAGGTAAACATGAATTTTATTACGCTAGCTAATTAATATTTCTAGTTTAAACAATCTTAAATTTTATGAACGTATACCACAGATGCAGTTTCCGAACGCAAACGCGAAGGCCCGCCCCTTTAAAAAAAATGCGCGCTGTTAATTTGTTTCAGAATTTATTAGGTATATTATTCTTCATCGTTGCGTTATTGATATTGGTTTTAAATATAAAAACGACTATGACAAATCAATTCTTTATCTAACTAGGATATACAGTGACGTCAGTGACGTGACGAAGGCAGTATTTTAACAACAGTTAAGGCTAGTTTTTGGTGTGCACGCGAGATACACGAAATATCCTTGTGATAATGATAAATATTTCTAAAATATCTCGAAGATATTAGTAAAATCTGTGAATTTTAACAATAATACGGTTAGTTTTTAGTGATGTGTTAGTGTCGCGCGACACTCGTATAGATACTGAAATATCCTTTGGTTTCTCGCGCCTTGTCGCGCCTTTCTAGTATTGACTAACGGCGCGGCCGGCGCTGATGAGTTAAAACAAGCACTAACGGACGCCTAATTAAGTTTTCTTCCTGAACAACCTTGAGACGAATAGGTACGTGATACTATTATATATTTTTTAATGTGAATATGTTCTCACTGCTGAGGTGAAAAGCTGTATGTGTTACTCGAGAGCAAAGTATTTGCATCTCGTGCTTTTGAGTCCTTCGCTGCGCTCAAGATTCAAACACAATTTTAGAATCTTTCGCTTCCTCAGGACTCAAAATCAGCACTCGCAGCAAAAACAAACTTGCTCTCTTGTTGCACAAATACCTAACTATTTATTCCAGTTTATACTATGTAACTTTTGTCACACAATTCATAAAAAAATCTGATTTAAAACATTTGGAAAATCGGGGATTTTGTAACCCGACAGAGAAAAACATTCATGATGCTGAAATAGGAAAAACCTGAAACCAAATTTCCCTTGGCTGCACAACACGATCTGTATTTTAATATGTGTTTTGCATGGAATGAAATACTAAGTAACGTTACATAACTACCAAACTAGCATAAGCATAAATAAAGTACATAAATACCTACTCGGAAACAAGCACATACCCGGTAATAGCAAAATACCAATAAAACTTTATTCACCAACTTTATCGATCGTAAAGAAAATCCTATTATGTTCGTGCGTTCAGCTACTACGGTACTATAGAAGGCTTAGCCATGTGGCGATTGGTATGTACTCTTGAAATTATTAGAGTTGGCCGAATTGCGTCAAGGTAGACCATTCAAAAAACAACTCTCCATCTTTGGTAGAAGGTTCCAATTCCAATGGCAGTTTTATAAATAGTCGGCCAGGTTACATACTCTCAAGTACTTTAACGTTCTTGAAACTACTCGGCTGATTAGAAAGGTGAATAGGGCTACGATAACACTACTAAATCTTGAATAGGAACATTGTAGAAATAAGCAGTATTTTACGTTTTAGTTTGTATAAGTCGCATAAGTAGGAAGGTTTTGTTTTATAGCTCGATGGGTGCACGCAAGGATACGTGTCGGCATCGGTAGGCCGGCATCATAGCCCATAGACACCTGCATGGTAATAGCGATAGCGTAACTTTTCGAGCGCGTTAGGACATAGGTACATATATACTATGAACTGTTGAACTGTCAATTTACCCAAAAGAAAGACTGCATAAAGCACATTCGGAAAGTTAAGCAATTACCCTGCTGGTCCTATTTCACAATCATGAGAATTTTCATCTGACTATAACAATTCGCCGTTTATTGCTGGCTTTCCAAGTAAATGTGGTCGCAGGGTGTCTTTACTTTTCGACCGAGAAATGAAATGGAATATATAGACTTGTGACCTAAGATTTATTTACGATGCCATTCTAACCAGTGTTTGGAGATCAACAAGTGTTTCATAACATAAATTACTTATCTGTCGTTTAATTTATTAATTTTAACGATGAACACAAAAACAGTGGGAAATCCCACCCCACCCCGTAGTGAAGTTAGAGGGGATAGCAATGGGGTGAGCTGGGAAAATGTATGGGGAAAAACTTTCGGAGTTTGAATTTCTGATTAGCTTTGCCTCGATCCACGTTCCGTCCCACTCCAGGCCACATACCTTTCACCTCTCTAATCAAGTTACAATGTTATAATTTGGCTACTCCGTGTTGCCGCAAGATAAGAAAATATGTCCAAAAGTATAATAAAATTACTCTTAGAGCAACCTGAGCCAGGAACTCAAAGTAGCCACTGAAAATATTCACGTCCACGCCCCCTAAATCCCTTAGTAGGTACCCCATTTTACGGTACTCGGGATTCTGAGTAGGAGAAATCCAAAATTTCCAAAGCGCAAAAGTCAAATACCACAACTATACTAAATTTTTATTAAAAACGCACAGTCGATTAGTGGAGAATGTATTTAGGGATCAAGTCCGTCTGTTGTATTTCGTTGTCCAAATAAAATATGTAAATACATCTATCAGTCGAACGAATGTAGGGAATAATATACATAGAACACCTTAACGTGATGTTTAAACGTAGTAAAAACGTGCATAAAATGTGGACAATAGTCAGATGGTAATAACAGTGAGGAGCTAGGGTGTAGCATCATAAATACATTAGGTATGTTTACTGGTTTAAATATACACTCACGCCTGCATTCCCAGAGGGTAGGCAGAGAACATTAAATGTAATTTTCAGTACCGCTTCAGCACTTGTTGGTTTAAAAATGTAATAGGTTTCACTTCATAACCCACTAGGTAACCTATCGCCCACGACTACCCGGTTTCCATGGTTAGACTCTTCTGACAGCAGAAGCACCCACGGGGAAAAAGGGGGTGGTGCTATTTTAACCCGACACTAGACTGATGTTTTAAATATTTAGATACAGGCCAAAACTATGTTTTTGTACTCGTCGATTAAAATTTGGTTATTACGATTACATAGAGAGTACTGCAACGTCACTCTTTTCATCGTTGAATAGTCTATGTTACTTCCGAAACAACCGAAATAACTTTTTCGATACACTCTAGACAACCGAAAAAAAATTGAAAATAGAACTTCGTATTTCAATAATATGTGACCTTGTTTAAGGAGACTCGATCTGATACAAAATTGCCAATCTATGGCGTTTCGGCAGGTAGCAGCGTCGCGTCATCTGTCAAAAATCTACATAAACTTGCTGCTGTATCCAGGGCATAAAAAAAAACTACGCTTTGTGATTGGCTAGTATTTTGACAGTCACAGCACAGTACTGCAACATTACGAACCCCTGTGGTGTGATGTAATAACTTTTCTTTTCAAAGCTAAACTTAAAAAGTTAAAATAAAAACTAAGAAAATGAGTAGTGACTGTGACGAGACATCTTTAACTCCTCAATAAATAATTAATATGGCAGAGGAAGCCAACTTACCTTGCTACCTGAAAAGTCAAAGAGCCTTTACAATAGTAGAACTAGACAATATAGTACTTACGATGTTTAGTTTTCTTATATACTCGTATTAATGACTTAAATTATTATTTTTAATGAACTTGTATAAAAAGTATTGTTCACAATAATGTCATAATCAAGCGTTTTAATCTCGTACCTTACTTAGGCCACTCAGCAAGCTTCGTGGCCTAAACACGGTACTCGACTAAAAAGCTCTCTATTATAACACGATTGTGAAAAATACTATGAGTCCCCAGTACAAGTATCCCTAACTTTCAGACGTTGGAGGAAACTTTTTGTCAGTCTGTTGTTTTCGTATTCCTGTACTATATGAGAGTTTGTCTTTCTCAGGACGTGGCGAAGCAGGCGGCGCGATGTCGTGTGCCGGCTGCGAGAAGCCGATTCTGGACAAGTTCCTGTTGCACGTGCTGGAGCGCGCGTGGCACGCGGCGTGCGTGCGCTGCGCGGACTGCCGCGCGCCGCTCGCCGACAAGTGCTACTCGCGCGACAACAAGCTTTTCTGCCGGAACGACTTCTTCAGGTGCTGTGTGTAGTACTAGGTCCTAGACTAGTTGCTGTTGCACGTGCTCGAGCGCGCGTGGCACGCGGCGTACGTGCGCTGCGTGGACTGCCGCGCGCTGACAAGTGCTACTCGCGCGGCAACAAGCTGTTCTGCCGGAATGAGTTCTTCAGGTGCTGTGTTTAATATTAGATCCTGGACCAATTCTTGTTGCACGTGTTTGAGCGCATGTGGCACGCAGCGTGTGGCACGCAGCGTGTGTGTGCGCTGCGCGGACTGCCGCACGCTGACAAGTGCTACTCGCGCGACAACAAGCTTTTCTGCCGGAACGACTTCTTCAGGTGCTGTGTGTAGTACTAGGTCCTAGACTAGTTGCTGTTGCACGTGCTCGAGCGCGCGTGGCACGCGGCGTACGTGCGCTGCGTGGACTGCCGCGCGCTGACAAGTGCTACTCGCGCGGCAACAAGCTGTTCTGCCGGAATGATTTCTTCAGGTGCTGTGCTTAGTATTAGATCCTGGACCAATTCCTGTTGCACGTGCTCGAGCGCGTGTGGCACGCAGCGTGTGGTACGCACCGTGTGGCACGCAGCGTGTGTGCGCTGCGCGTACTGCCGCGCGCTGACAAGTGCTACTCGCGCGGCAATAAACTGTTCTGCTGAGTTCTTCAGGAGCTGTGTCTCCTGGACAGGTTTCTGCGAGCGATGTGAAGACTGCGGCTCGCCGAAAAGTGACACTCGCACAACAACAAGCTCTTCTGTCGGAACGGCTTCTTCTAGTGTTGTATGTACTACTAGCGACCCGCCCCGGCTTCGCACGGGTACTATATTATACATACATATAAACTTTCCTCTTGAATCACTCAATCTATTAAAAAAAACCGCATCAAATGCATAGTTTTGAAGATCTAAGCATACATAGGGACAGACAGTGGGAAGCGACTTTGTTTTATACTATGTAGTGATGGTGATACAGTAGTACTAGATCTTGGACAAGTCACTGCGAGCGCTTCGAAGACAGTTGCTCGCGAACAAGTGCTAGTCGGATATAATAAGCTCCTCTTTCCGAATGACTTTTTCAGCTGTTCGTAGACTAGCCGATCTTGGACAGGGTGTTCAAACTCGAGTGGCACGCTGCCTGCCATTAGATGTATCGGAGGAAAGGTGCTCACAAATATCCGAACACAACTATTGCCATTGGCGTCAGCGTACTTTTGGGTTGAGATAATTTAGGACATGTTGAAGTTTACAGTTTATATGATGGCGACTTGACGAGCTGATCCTTAACCCTTTACCTACGGGTGTCAACCAGGTTGACAGTAGCCAACATCGCTGTAATACGGGCGGCAACTCAGTAGACAGATGAGGGGTAAAAGTGATTTTATTTGCCTAAAATTAGTTTATTATTCTCAGTGTAAGCAGTGATGGTTTATCAAATCTACATATAACTGTACTCGTAAATGTGCATGTGAACTTCCAAGTGTAGAGTCGTAGTAGTTTTGGAAATACAGCTGTACCTAAGTGTATACTCTCGTCAAAACAAGCCCGTATTGAGTAGTGACTCGCTTTTCAAGTCCCCGTAGGTAAAGGGTAAAGGTCCGCGCAAATTTAGGTGGGTTACACCTGCGTGTTTAGAGAGCCAAAAATTTATACAATATCTTTGACGACCGGTTAGCCTAGTGGGTAGTGACTGCCTACGCAGCGGAAGGTCCTGAGTGGGTCGGGGCAAATATTTGTGTGATGATCCTTCCTAGCGTTATTCCCTGTTGTGCCCTAAAGGCGCCCGAGGTCCGCTTTGACATCTAATCCCAAGATTTGGCATAGGCACTAGTTTTACGAAAGCGACTGCCATCTGACCTTCCAACCCAGTACGTCTAGCACAACTTGCTGCTCAGTCGCTTCGCGCGCGATTGAGCGTCTCCTGTCTCACTCGCACCGCGCAAATTAAAAAAAGGAGGGTAGATCTTTCTCGACTCGCGTCGCGGCGTGGCGTCAGTTGTGCTAGCCCCCCTGAGGGAAAACTAGACCTATAAATATTTGTGTGATGAGACTGATGAGCATGAATATATGTTTCTGAGTCTGGGATGTTTTCTATGTATATATTTATTTTATAAATATTAAATTGTATATCGTCGCGTCGTCCTGGTACCCAACCATAACACACGCCATATTGACCTCACCTACTATGGGACTAGTCTGATTTGTGTAAGATCGTCTTATATTTATTTATTTATTATTTTTATATCTATGAATATCTACGATTTCTTCAGCTCACTCGCCGACAGGTTAAATTAAAATCAAGGCCGTTGATTGCCATGCACCAATGTTATTTTAACTTGCGTAAACCCGCATGTACAGGAATTTTAGTTGCATAAAAAAAAAAGAAAAAAAAATGTGTTGTGTGTGTTGTTAAATAATGTGTTTTATGAATAAAAATCTGAATCTGAATCTGAATATAATAGATTTCAACCGTTGGTCTCAGTTTCAGTCCTTGAAATGTCTGTTCTTGACAAAATTCAGCGCTATCGCTCATGTTAGGTAAATGTCCCAATGTTTCCTTTAATTTCTAATGGTTTTCTAATTTTCACCTCTATTGTATGAATTAAGATTGAAAGAGTCGAGCACTACATTTTGGTTGAGAATAAAAAAAAATGCTCGTTATATTATAATGCAAATAGGAATGCTAATACTATGTAGTTCCTACATAGTATTAGCATTCCTATTTGCATTATTTGACAGCTGTCATCCCAGTACAAATTATGTCAAATTTGACGTACCTATATTGTACTGGGATGACAGCTATATTGGTAAGTTGTGAGCCCAATGTGTTTTGATATAACTGTTAAGTGTGTTAATTGCCTATTTGAAATGTACGCCATACCATTAAATATCGCTTCGGTCGCTTTTGAAAACTATGATTTTATGGGGTTTAAATCCACTAAACGCGTGTTTTTGATAAATTGGTTAACCCATTCCATCGTGGGTTGCCTTTCCCCATTAACATTATCATGATAAGAGTATAATATACAGTATATTTTTTTTTTACTCGGGCACTGTTGTCTCTTTGCTTACCGGGACAAAATAACTACAAGATAAAGTTGATAGACCCAATAGTACCTACTAAAATAAGGCTATGGGAACAGCATGCAAGTGGTGGTAAACCTCCCCGACCACCCCATAGACAAAAACTGCCCACAAATTGTTTAAATTTTAAAATTGTTAAATCGTAGGGTTTGGCGCCAAAATCGTCAGTAAAAAAGTAATTTCATCGTAGGTCAGGTAACAGCGGAAAAAGGTTCACTTACGACTTCCGCCGCCTTGATGGTTTAATTTCGTATGTTTTTCGTAATTTGATGAGTTCATTCGGTGACATTTTGTCCCGCCGTAAGTGACGTCATTTCCGTTTGTTTGACACCGCGCTGCTATTAAAAAAGAAAAAAGGTATTTTATGCAGATAACTCTTTTATAAACGCTCATGGACATGGGACACTTACACGTAAATAAATTACATTTATTACTCTGTGATCAATGCTGTCGGAGCATTGGATAAGTTAATTTCAGTCAAAGGTATTTTAAGATATAAAAGTCAGGCTTTACGCTTATCGTTGACAAACTCTGTTATGGCTCTGGCAGAAGATTACGACCTCAAAACATGCACGGGGCACAAACAACCAACCTCTTTAATTTATTGTCCCCTACGCTCAGCCGTCACGATTTATCCTTTGCTTGGAGTCTCTTAAAATAATTACCTATCAAAGACCGAAAGACTCTACCCGCGGGCTATTGCAAACTTAACTTCGTTCAGCGCATAAAACATTCAGCCAGACATGAGATGCCATTAAAAAATTAAAAATACAACTGAGCAATCGAAAGACAGAACGAAATCATTTTTAAGATGAACATTTTTTAAATTTGGAACGGTGTCTTTAGAGTTATTAGATTTTTGAATTTTCAAACATTGGCGGCAATAGCGACAGTCTTAAAAATAACTTAACGGGTTGCCAGCGTACAAGTTTATGTTTTATTCATACGGCCTCCATCGTTTATGCAAATGGAGCTGGTAATCATTCAAAGTGATGATAAAATAATAAAAAAAAAACATTGGCGCTAAGTCTCGTTCAGTGTGTTTTGGTGATGGCGTACCTAAACCACAACTACGACAGCTAATCAATCGATTTGGAAAACATGTAAAATTGTTCAAGATTTTTTCCATAACTACCTGTTAAACTTAATTATTATGAATTTGGTAGAAAGTTCACAATATCAATTAGGCAGCTCGGCTGATTTTTATTTTCTAATATTACAGTTATTTTTCGTCAGAATTTGAGAAACGTTGGTAGGTAATAAAAAAATGAAATTATTATTCCACTGAATTGCAAAAGTCCCATACGTTTTTGGTAACCCATCAGAGAAAGTTGTGTTATAATTGTTTACAGCTAATAGTAAACCCAGAAAATGTTGTACAGTCTGAAATAAAATTAAAATAAACTACAAAATATTGATTGCCCACTTGCAAAATATGTTTCATGATCATAAATATATCGTTTACGAACTATTCAGTTTTTCTGTGATACTCCTAAGGTGATCTACCTGGTGCATATGTGTTTTTACATAAGGAAACCTTAAGAAGTCAATATCGATAAAGTAGTTTAGTAGGTTGTTGGGCATTATCCGATATTACCATAAGTATAAAGTCTGCTTCAAGTTACATTGTATGAAAGCTGACTTTTTGCGTTGAAATGAAGTTATTTTTATTGCATAAAAGCTCATAATTATTGAATAAATAGTTTGGAATGTTGTTTACAAGAATATTAAAGTTCAGTTTTTGATGAAAAAACGCCATTAAAGTCCCGCATTGGTGGCAATCGACAATAACCAACGATTTAAGTAATTGACCTTTCTAAGAACAATTAATTCGATAGTTGATATTTACATACAAGTTGGTTGTTTACCATCGGCCAATGGCGGCCATTCCAGTGTTAATAGTGGCAATTTAGATGTTGAGCTTTGAGTATTTGGTGCAGTTCGTATGCTTTTGGCCAACAAACTATGAGTATTATGGTAGCAGGTTTTACCTACGAACTACCAATTTTAATGACGTTTCGACAGCGTGTTCTTGTCAAAAACTATAAATTATTTCTGGTTTGACATTGCTGCCAAAACAGTTTTGAATAGATGGATGGAGGGGCGTTGTCTTCAGGTAGAGACGGTAGAGTCGACTGTAAAAGATCCACATTTTCTACTTTGCCACGTAATAGATAAAAAAATGGATAGGTACATCAGTTTGTATTCGACTGTACCAAATAGCATGAATATGCGGCCCAGATGGTATACCACGAACTTAGAAAGTCGAAGTTCGTAATACATGCATCCCTGTCACTCGAGTGGAGTGCGATAGAGATGAATCGACAGTCGAAGTTCGTGGTAGCGCCGCAGGTACTGTCTATGAACTATCATTTCTTCGTTCGGTAATGATATTCAATCATTTCAATCACTAACTACTTTTCTGGCTTCGCCGCATTTGTGAGATAAAACAGCTCTAAGCTATGAGTTACATTACAATCCTATCGTAGTATCTACAATTAAACAAGCAGTATTTATATTTATATTTATATTTGTAATCATGTAAGGAAGCAAGGAAGCTGCTGCAGTCGATCGGAACCTAAGACAGGCGACTTTCAATCTAGAGTTCGTGGGTTCGAACCCCGACTTGTACCTACCTCTGGGTTTTTTTTTCAAATAACTTATATGTTCGATTTCTCGGAATCGGGACGAGTGGAAATCGAGAGGGGAGGCACTATAGGCTAGAAAGAAAAAAAAAACTTATATGTAAGTAGGTATCTCCGGAATACCTACGGAGCCGAGACCGTGTAATTATTATGGCCAAAGGACAAGACATTACATAATATTTATTCCTGAGTCATGGATGTTTTCTGTATTTAAGTATTTATTTATCTATTTAATTATGTTTATCGTCGTCTAGTACCCACAGTACAAGCTTCGCTAAGTGTGGGACTAGGTCGATTTGTGTAAGATTGTCCCCTAATATTTATTTATTTATTTATTTAATACCACGAATATTTCATAATTTCTGAGGATGCACGGAAGATAACTTTTTGTCATCATTTCAAAGTCCAATATCTCAAAAATGGCTAAACAGATTCTCATAAAACATGACTAAGAACACTCGGGATAAAATTATCTATGACATAAAAAAACTGCATTCAAATCGGTCCATCCGTTTCGGAGCTACGATACCACAGACAGATACACAGATACACAGATACACAGACACACAGATACACAGACACGTTAAACTTATAACGCCCCTCTCTTTGCTTCGGGGGTTAAAATTAAAAACCAATATTTAAGAAAAAAAATAAGTCATTGTTGATTGAGAACCATTGTAAACAAACCTGATACTTTTACATAATGTATATATGGTTACTCTTTAATGATATTCAGTATTTAACAAGTTATACAATTAAACAGTTTACCCCTAGTTTAAGCATAATAGTATGTACTTAAAGTAGATAAAGCAAAGAATGGGTGTACCTAACCCATTCGCCAACAAACTGCTCCGCAGTTTGGCGAAGTTTTTGTAATAGTTTTAAGTGTTTATTTTATGTGAGCAATAAATATTACCCCTCAAACTGCCCCCTTTATTGGGGTTTACACCTTTTTGACTTTATTCATGTAATTAGGCCATACATTTCTATATCTATACCAAATTTCAGCCAATTTTTTTATTTGAAAACGACCGGGTTGCACTCCGGGAGTGCCGGCAGAAGTGAAAACTCAATGACATTGTAACAGTTTTTCGATCAGGTCACGTGTCCGTCTTAAGAATTTTCAATCTGTCGAATCTTACTGTCACGTGACCTGTTGCGAGTATCTCTCGAATCTCACGGTCACGTGACATCTTACGGTCACGTGACATCTTACGGTCACGTGACATCTTACGGTCACGTGACATCTTACGGTCACGTGACCTGTGGCGAGTTTAACAATTTTTCCCCATCACAAAAAGTGCTCAGCGCCGCTAAAGAAGTTTTCACTTCAAAAAAAAAAAGATAGGTTAACAGTGGCTTTTCGGTGAAGGAAAACATCGTGAGGAAATCTATCTAATGCCAATAAGGTAGATACTAGTTTTCCTTCAAGTTTGCAAGTTCAGATGGACTCGCTTTCGTAAAACAAGTGTCTACGCCAAATCTGGGATTAAATGCAAAAGAGGACCCCGTGCGTCTTGGTCGAATTTGCAATATGGGGGTAAACACGGGGGCGAAAAATCGATCTAGCTAGGCTTCACATCTAGGAAAATTCATTTTCTCTATTTTCACCCGCGCAGAGCTCTTCAACTAGGTAGGCTGTCAAATAAAGTATTTAGTTCCGAACCATAGTTAGAAATCAGTTTTATTAAATCAAAAACTAGCTTTGGTCCGTGACTTCAGTCACGTAGAACTCGTTAATCGTAGTCCCATGTAAACTTTATGTGTATTTCAATAACATTTGTATTCCTTTACAGGCGTTACGGAACGAAGTGCAGTGGTTGCGGGCACGGCATATCACCTTCTGACCTCGTCCGGAAAGCGAGAGAGAAGGTCTTCCATCTCAACTGCTTCACTTGCCTCGTCTGCAGAAAACAGCTGTCCACCGGCGAGGAACTATACGTGCTCGATGATAACAAGTTTATATGTAAGGAGGACTACCTGGCTGGCAAGACACCGACCACGCAGCATTGTGAGTATTTTTTTATTTTAAAAAAGCTTGTGTTCTCATTTTGAAATGGGGTGCCGTTTCAAAACAAATAAGTGTCCTAGGGATTTGGTATTGGTGTGACAAATCATTCAGCTAAGCAATCAATTACTGACCGCTATGACCATGCGATTGTCAATATACTTTTTCGTGTCCTGTTAGAAATTCGCAATAGGATTTCTAAACAATCGATGCCAACACATTCTGAAATTGAACCGATTCTTATTTGCAGATTGGATAGCCGTTATTTACGTAACCTGTCAAACATCGACATACACGATCACGTTTGCAATTAAATCAATGTTGGTATACTTGTTAAAAAATAAATTAGGTCTTTTATTGTCCCCGACTCGATTCGGTCCCAATCGGTGTCGAATAATTACATTTCTAAAACACGACCACGTCCCCTTCAATTTTCGAACGTGACATGTGAGAATTGCATTCTCAGTTTAAAATGCGTTTTTTATTGTTTAAGAACGTATCGCGGCAACAATAAAACTCTCGTAGCACCCATTTCGAAATCAGATTTTTCGATCAATACGAACCGTAACCGAAACCAAATGAAAAAAGAATCGAAAAAAGACCAAGGCGTCGGACAAAAAGCCAACCGCATTACACATTAGCCACGTCTCCACGCGGTAGTGCCGTAGACATCTTTTTATATTTTTTATAAACTGCTTTGTCGATGGCAACACTTTGACGTGAGTTAGAAAAAAGTGACGAATTGTAGACAAGCAAGAATCGTGACCTGTAGGGTATAATACATAGCGATAGCGATAGTATAAATATTTTGATTGGGGGATATCAAACCCTTGTTGAAAAGTTTGAATAAGTTCAGAGGCACTTTTTTTAATTTAGTATCGAAAGGGCTTTGAACAACCACGGATTGAACCGCCCGACTCGTTTAAATTCCGGTATTTCTGGTTTTAATGCTAATTACTATGTACATAAAATGAATATATGCCATACATGTGCTACTGAGTCTTTAATGTCAGTCTGTGAGGCATTAAACAGGTAATCGCTTTGATAAAATATGGCTGTTCTAGATATTTAAAAGTAGTAACGTTGAACGTTGAAGTGGGAATTTGTATTCAGCTACAAGATACTTCAGTATTAATGGGCGATTTGGCCTGCTATTTCAAACTGAATCAACGATAATTTATGATCAGTGAATTAGTTTAAGTGCCTATGATTGTATATAATACCCTATTCCGTAGCAAAATATGTTCTAATATGGAAGGTATGTTCAGTCACGATAAAATGTAAGACAATATCGCCATTGCCTCATTCTCTGTCATTCGCAATATTCTTTGCCATAGACACGGCACTCCTTAAGCTGCAAACGCACAGAGAGCGGTGGCGGGGCGGCGCGGTGCGGTGCGGAGGCGGTACCGGTTGTAATGTTCGAGCTAATATGAAAGGATCCGCACAGAAAACCGCGCCGCGCCGCGCCGCTCTGTGCGGATCCTTTCATATTAGCTCGAACATTACAACCGGTACCGCCTCCGCGCCGCACCGCGCCGCTCCGCCACCGCTGTCAGTGCGTTTCGGCCTTTAATCCTTAAAATCTATGTGAATAATTTATAGATAGTCACTAGAATGGTTTACCCTTGTTTACCGACAAACGTTTCATCGAATGTACGTTTCATCGAAAACTTTTTTTCAGAAACAGTAAACTTTTCAGGGTCGTTTATAAACCAAAACTAATCTAACCAAATGTGTTTCTACACAATTACCTGAAAAGTTAACGGTTTATGTGAAAAAAAAAATCGGTGAAACGTTTGTCGGTAAACCCCACAGGTTATATGTCGTACCCACCGAACCGCAATGGCATCGGAACCGCAATGGCTGAATTAAAAAGCTCGATTTGCGAGTCAAATAACAGTACTAATAACAGTAACAACATGTCACAGTCAAGCCCATTTAAACTAACTCTAATTTCGCCCTGGCGCTAGTACTCTGTGGCTTAGTCACGCTTAAAATAGCCCAATGTTTGCTTGTAAAGAGCTGTCGCAGTTACTCTGAGCATCTATACAACACTATACGCAAACCAAATTGACGGCAGGGACCATAAAAGACATGAGACACGCTCCGTAAAACTACACAAGTGCAAAAGAGAAGACTACACTCTCGGTTGCCAGTTTGTTTTGCGGACACTTGCCACAACTGTCTGGCATTCAAACAAAAGTCTAATAAACATGATGAGTTATGACGCTTTATTTTAGGATGTTGGCGAAAATGTCACATTATCGTAGACTAAGTTATAACCCACAAATAAGCGTGGACGGTAAATTTTTAAGTGCCTGGGTTTAACACGGAATGCCCATTTAATACGAGGAAGTTTGCTTAAAACTATCTTTTACACGCCGCTTCGCTCGTGTTAGGAATGTATTCCTTCGAACAAACGATACTTCATTTTATAGGAAAAATATAAAGTTCAATTATGCCACTTAAATGGAATAGAAACGTGTCCTTATCCGAATCTTGGAATATACAATCGACATTGATGAAATTCTAAAGCTTCTGGACACTAAAAACTAACTTCCACACATTCGTGAGCGTATGCTGTGCATTCATTGAACACAGTTAGTTACATAAAGCTTCAATACCGGCGGTTTGAAAGTTATGTCTTTTAAAGCAGCTGAAGGCGCCATATCCATCTATAAGTTGTGTTGATCCATTCACATAAAACATCAACATTTCGTTGCGGGCATCCGCTTAGTAGATAACAACCCTTCGTTATAATCATCAAAGTGATACATATTAGATGCTCTTACTATTTATTGAGTTTTACAAAACACGGGGATTCCAGACTCGGGCATTCGCGCATGTTCTACATTCAAAATGAAATCGAGCGAAACAAAAACGCATCATCCACTTTTGAATTTCGAACGTTCATAATCAGTAAAAGTAAACAGAAAACAAAATAGCCATATGATGGGGTTGCCATGCCATGTTTGTTCGGTTCCCGCCAAACATATGTCCGCCCGCGGCGTTGCGCTATTTGCTCTGGGTAATTGTGTTTAGATATTGTTAGAGTGGAATAATACCGGCAAATAAACTTGCTTCGACGCTCAATCGAATACCTTAGGGTTTTTGGAGGAATAGAGCAGGTTTGGATACAATCGGGGTTTTATTGTGGTTATATGAAATTAGAGTAGTCATGGGTTATAAGAGTTGATCGGTAATAAGTCAAATATGCAATATTATGAATAATACGTCGATTACAAAACAGATACTCATGGAAAAAAACTTAATTACTTACCCAAAAAATAGTGAATAATTTTTCAGCTAGGTATATTTTTTATATTTTTTAATCCGCGTTCGAAAAACACGAAAACCGAGAGGGGAGAGCGTTATCTCTGTCCGTCCCCCTCACAGGCGCACCGATACGTATCTATGTCATACAAGGACCCCGCCAAGAGAAAGAGTCAATATCATTGTATCCGCTCCAACTTACATACGACATTTCGTATTTAGGCGGCTATATCGCATCTTCAACTCCATTCAGAAGCAAGAAGTAGTAAGTCTGTATCCGTTCCATAGGTACATACATCGTTTTGTTATCGATAGTATAGGTATCATCTTCCGCTGGTTGGGCTAAACCCGGCTTGGGACGGATTAGACTTATGCGATTATTGATATTGTTCTCCGAAATGGAATATCGTTTGAGATTATGCTTCGTAAACGTTTATAAATAGTTATAAAAAATTGTATTGGGAAAAAATATCAACGAGTATTTGCCACAAAAAATCGCATGTTCATTACATGCTATGTAAAATTGTACCATTCTGCCACGCTCGGGTTCATAATATTGAAATAAAAAATTGTGATCTTGAATGCAAATAAAAAGTTATAATTAGTTCGTATGCGTTCAATATCTCATTCCAAACAGTATTGTTTAACAGTTCCAGATGCAAATTTTCTTTTATATTACCTATCCTCAATTCATTTCGCAGTTTGACAGATTTGACTGAATGAGCCAAACGGTTTTGCCTCCAATCGTTAAAAAAAACACAGCATTGTCTAACCAGCCCTCTCGGAGGGTAAATCTGCGCTATGGTCGGGTAATTCTATTTCCACGTGCATCGGACGCGTGCCGATATCGCTTATCAATCAAACGCACGCGCTGATGACGGTAGAGTTTTCCGCAGTTGTGGGGGGCCCGGTTAACGAAGTCTTTGGGAAGCTGTAGGTAATTTCTTGTGTGGCTTATTGAAATGTAATTACTTAAGCCTGGGATTTTTTTATTGCTTAACAAAAAAATATTGAGTGCGAACCAAAAAATACTGACCTGAAGAATACTGAGCACATCAACACTTAACAATACGGTATTTGACAAAAGGTCAAATCAGCTACTTTGTTTGAAACGTCAAAAACGCTCCGTTAGTATGGCATTTGCAAGGATTACTTGCTTGCGACGTCACAATCAAACAACGTCCTTATTGTTAGTTTTTATGAATTTAAAAATCTTAAAATAGCAAACATTAATGAAACATAGATACTTTCCGAGTATTTTCGTAATGTTTATCTGCTGCTAATGAAAAAACAATGAAGTTTCACTGTTGTCAAGTACCCTATTGTACATTAAAACCGAATTTTGATGAACGGTATATACTATGACTATGATATACCTATTTAATAGATATAAATAGGTACTTAAATACATAGAAAACGTCCAAGATTCAGAAATAAATGTTCATGCTCATCACACAAATATTTGCCCACTAGGAACCGGTCGTCAAAAGTGTTTTTAAGTTGTTAGGTTTTATTTTATGCGTCTTTAAATTCTAGCCTTTAGGAATCTTTGTAAAGTCCCTCGTAGGTAATCTTAATGAGCTAATAAATTATTGTTCCGAATTGGATTTTATTTCAGACACGAAATCATGATTATCAAAAATGTTGACTTGCGGTCACTTTGTATTCATGACAAAGGGACATTACATTAAGTTAACAGAGGTCTGTTAAGTTTTATGGATGGGTAAGTCTGTAGGTAATTGATATTGAAAATTTGAGTGATATAGACTGAGAAATACAAATTAATATCATTAATTTTCTAATCAGAGCTAAATAAATCCTTTTCGTTTCGTAAGTTATACAAATAGATACGTAATCATAATCACCGTAGACATTGACAAGTTTTTCCGCGCATAGAACTGTGAAGTCTTTGAAGAACGTGTGAAGCCACTGATTGGCAAACAAATGGTGGCATTGCGTGCAACTTTGTAAGTCACACAACATTGTTTTATACTATAAGTTTGCACAGACTCACTAAATAACGATCATTTATCCGATACTGCAGACGGACGGCGGTGAAATTGCCGGCGGCTTATGCAACAGCATAAAAAATAACAGATCGGCATTAATGCAATATTAATAACATAACTGCTTACGTTGCCCTCATCCCTGAATAGGGTTTCACCCTCGCAAATATCTCGTGTTTGTGCAGGAACCGATACTGGCAACCCCGGAAATGTTGTTGTTTTAAATGGCTACGCTTTGGCGCGCTCCGTTTATGCCAGAGGTAATCATAGACAATTTGGATGCTTATTTTTTACACGTAATTTTATAACGGTTTCGAATCGCGTCGAACCGTTTTGTGTAACTAATAATTATTTAAAATATCCACAATTTCGATGCTTCTGATCGTATCTAGTAATATTTTTCGACTATTAAGAGAACATAATACGGAGCTGAAATTACTCATTGTTTTTTTAATAGACTGCCACGCAGAATTAAACAAACGTAAACAAAACACCACAAGTTTGTATAAGAGTAGGTACTTTTACGTTGTAATTTGGTATTTATTCGTCAGTAATAAGAGCGAAGGTAGTCAGATATATCTAGGTATGTATAGTCACGTAGACGAATAGCGTGGAATGGAGGAGACCGATAGAATCCCATTTCGTCGGGAGGGGGGAGGCGGCCATTTTCGCAGCCCTGCATCCGACGGCCCGATCGACTTTATACGGGGCGTCCTATTTTCAAATCCCTTGAATATATCCCGCGTCATTTACGAGTGAAGATCCAGAGATCGGGAGATTTAGTACGAGCCTTCGGAGTTTCATGTTAGTTGACACTTTAGAGGGCGAGGGGTTCGTTTTCTGCCGAACAAAACTAGCATTGGAAGTTTACAGACTTGAGTTGCTACACTTGCTACCCAAATATTCAAGTACAAAGTATGTACATTCGCGGCATGAAAAGGTTTGTCACTTTTGGAGTTTTCATTCCTCGACGACTTATTTTCAGAAGAATAACATGTTAATTTGCTCGCTTGGCACAGATTTTTTGCATAACTCTGTTATTTTCTGGTCCATAAACAATTTATGTAAAACTCGTTAGGTTTAGTTTTTTCGTGATGCGTGCGCTTTTATCAAAAATTCAGCGTGTAAAAAATAAATTTCGTATTTACTACCTTTAATTACCGTTATGAAACAGTAGGAATTCAATAGAAAAAACTCTAATAAAATAATAGCTGCTACCATTCGGCGCCATTAAAATTCTTTTACAGTAACCATCAACACCGGCAGCGAATAGTTCGCGGTGCTTTACCCACTTTTCCTTAATTATCTAACGCCTCGAATCCTGTGTGCCATTAATTTTTATTCACCATTAAAACGATCGATAGGTAGCGTGCTCGTAAACTCGCTGTAGTAAACGTTTATGTTTGAGTTTTATGACGTTTTAATGTAGCGTTTTTGAAAGCTCGCTCCGAGTTTCTAGTTTATATGAACTCGTGGAATAGAATTATAGGTAGTAAAATGTGACGCGAGCCGCTTCTTGCGGCAAAAATGCTATGAAATGTGTTATACGTACTTACAACCCGGATGCTGAGGTTGCGCTCAAAAAGTGAGAATTTATAACTTTCATCCAGATTTGAGTACCCTACTTTATAATATCTTTTTACGAGTGTGTAGTGGATTAAGTAACTTTTTGGTAGAAGTCGTTCGGATAAAACTTGCTTCAAACGGTGACTACTTACAATCATTTATGTAGAACACTGCCTCTCAAAGTGCTGAACAACGCGTGCACGGCAGAATAGAGATAGCAGCCAGGCGAACGGTATTTTCACCGATTACCTCTACTTAGAGCGGACAAATAAAAACATCGAAAAAACTAATCGGTCAACGATTTACAGCGTCGGGAGCGCGCCCCGAGGGCAAATTATCGATAATCGACCGACTAACCAAATAGCCGGTGTCGATACAAGTTATCGACAGTAATCGTTATAATCGCTAGTGCCGCGCGATTGTTGCCGGTCGCCATTACGGGACGTGCGCGGCGTTCCAACGAGCCCCCATCCGCCCTGACCCGTCATCTACCATCATTCTCTATGCCCAGTCACTTTTTACCTCACCACGGAGGTGTACGAGGGAGCTCCACAAAAACTGGTGACCTCAACAGCTTTTTGTACACGCTTATTATTGAAATTATTATTTATTAACTGTAATTGGCGGCGACGTTTTGAGGGTTAAGTTCGGCGTTTAGCGTAATTTGGACGATTCGACTTTTTGGAGGGTTTATTAGTGGATAATTATTAGGCGAACGAAGGTATCGTATGGGACTTTGTGATTACACTCATAAAAATTATGTTTAATCCCATGGAACTGCGCATGAACATTACCTGTGTTGTAATAGATGTGCATCTACTTTTATAACATAAATTACTTGCTAATCTACACCACGCTTGGTTTGCATATCATGACAACATCAATTGTTTATGGTTGTTTGCGCTGGCAACACCGGAGTTTCCCTTTCAGAGCTTGGTGCGAAAGGTGGTTCTTTTTTCGAATTATTATTTTTCTTCGGCGTGTATTGTTTGTAGGTAAATGGCGTGAAATTGAAGGGCGCCCTCGAGCGAGGCTCGGGTGTGTTATTGAACTTTCAGGGCTCATGTTTGGAATGTTCTGAAGTGTCGTTGCACCCAAACGTACTCGTTACACCATAGCCTATTTATTATATAGTACTTACCTACAGAGGGGTAATTGCGTAACTTTTTTAACGAGCGTTAGGACAAACTGTCATTTCCCCATAACAAAAATTAACATTTTGATCCACCTAACATACGTACGAAACGTTTTTTTTTACCATTTGTGTAAGTACAGAAACAGTTAAGTACTTCTGATAGTAGAAAAATGCAGTGCGTCACATTAAATAGTACCAAAATAATTTCCGAGCAGCCTACATAATGAAATGGGTAGGTACTCTGTATGACAGATACTCAACGAATTTAAGTTGCATTGCTACATTTGCAATTTTTTTTAATTTTATGAAGGTCAAGTGTTTTTTTGTTATACAAGTGCTTGTTTGTATACATTTTATGCGTCTGCAAACTTTTGCAACTCCGCATGCTACATTTACATATCTAATTAAATTTATCTTTCTCTCCTTTTTCCAAGAACACCCATTACCAAAAACAACACTGACATTGAACCAAGAAAAACAATCAGAAATCCGCATCCCGTGCCCGGGGCGAAGTTCTGAAACTGTCATCGTAGATACTCGAACCCTTGTACAAGTACCAACGACGGCACTGTTCACTGATCATTCATGAATCTTATTGCGACGGGATAAGGTCCATTATTGGATACTGTAGCATGTCTTGTACCTACCCAGGGGGACCCGGTCGGGGTAGATAAGGAAATGCGGCCCTCCGAGCCTTCTCGCGTTTAGATTTGAAATGAAGGCGCGAGGTTTCATGAAGTCGGCATGAAAATGGAGACTTTCTTTTGTAAAGTTATGATGATTTTTGATTCATTTCATATAATGCCCTTATTCATTTTAGGGTCAATTAATAGGTAAGTACAGTAGAATTATTTGGGGTTTACCATTGACAGATAGTTTGCCTTCATTTAATTTTCAACTTTAACCTCATACAAATTAAGTAGTTATTTCTAAATCGGTAGACGTGGGTAACAGTACTCTGAAAATTGCTTTATTTGTATGATATTAAAGTTGAAAGTTAAATGAAGGCAAACTATCTGTCAGCGGTTAACTAACAGTAATCGTACTGTACTTCTTTTTATTTTTCTGTCACTTTGGTTTTCTTGTTTGTATAACAGGGACAAAACACATTTTTGTTGACAGAACTACGTATCTTAATCTTCTTTTATGTTAACTTATGTCATGTTAGCAGAGTTGGGCACTCAAGAATAAAATCATTATTTGAATAAGAATACGCATGAATAAAATCATGTTGATTTTATTCCCGTCAAAGTTATTCAAATATTTTCGCCGTGAATAATTCTTATGTTAGAAAATTGAATGAAGTTAACTTATTCTTATTCAAATAAATCTAATCATGATTTTATATTTTAACTAATATACCATGAATAACATATGAATGTAGTTCGATCGGATACTCGGGGGTAAACAAGACGCATTAGGTAATTTTGGTATCGGTATGGAGGCACTAGTAGACTCTTGAATGTAGTGTAATTTATACCTATTGTATATGTCTGTGGATAGTGGAACTCCTCAATGGCTACTTGTATACCCATCGAGTTTGGGCTCATTTGGTTTGTTTTGACGAGTTCTATGCATTATACTTGGTGATGATGGTCTGATGATGGAGTGAGGAGGTGGATAGTGGAACTCCTCAATGGCTACTTGTATAACCCTCGAGTTTGGGCTCATTTGGTTTGTTTTGACGAGTTATATGCATTATACTTGGTGATGATGGTCTGATGATGGAGTGAGGAGGTGGATAGTGGAACTCCTCAATGGCTACTTGTATAGCCCTCGAGTTTGGGCTCATTTGGTTTGTTTTGACGAGTTCTATGCATTATACTTGGTGATGATGGTCTGATGATGGAGTGAGGAGGTGGATAGTGGAACTCCTCAATGGCTACTTGTATACCCCTCGAGTTTGGGCTCATTTGGTTTGTTTTGACGAGTTCTATGCATTATACTTGGTGATGATGGTCTGATGATGGAGTGAGGAGGTGGATAGTGGAACTCCTCAATGGCTACTTGTATAACCCTCGAGTTTGGGCTCATTTGGTTTGTTTTGACGAGTTCTATGCATTATACTTGGTTATGATGGTCTGATGATGGAGTGAGGAGGTGGATAGTGGAACTCCTCAATGGCTACTTGTATAGCCCTCGAGTTTGGGCTCATTTGGTTTGTTTTGACGAGTTCTATGCATTATACTTGGTGATGATGGTCTGATGATGGAGTGAAGAGGTGGATAGTGGAATTCCTCAATGGCTACTTGTATAGCCCTCGAGTTTGGGCTCATTTGGTTTGTTTTGACGAGTTCTATGCATTATACTTGGTGAGGATGGTCTGATGACAGAGTCAGAAGTAGGGCTCTGGATATCCGTAGATCACGCCGACCCGTAGCTACGTGTTCTAACCCCGGCGGTACTAAGATCACGAATTTTACGAACACGGCCGGTACGTAGCCCGTACCTGCGTTCGCGTCTGGATTCACGTGACACGCTAAGATGCGTAGCCCGTTCGTGTGCACCGGTTAGAACGATACACCCGGGCCTCCGCCAGTTGGAGTTAAAATTAAAACAAATTAGGACTACTAATGAATTACTTATTATTACTTAGTACGGGACGAACGGGTTTTTTTCTATTTGGATTTGTTTAAATTATATTTTTTGCGTCGTTTCAGTTATAATGGTTAGGTATATTTAAGTAATTAACGGCGTTATTCTGTTTTCTGTATGACCAGCTATTGTGATTTTAGTCAAAGCTAGCGATGATGCAACATTCTCTAGTTCCATTAGTTATATTTGTATTAATTATACAATTTAGAGACTGCGACGTATAGCGTTATAGTACATAATTATCGTTAAATAATGAGTAGTAAAAAAAATCTGCTATTCGTAAAATGAATTAATATAAAAGTTTACTATCTAAGGATGCAATCCTAATCTAAAGAAACAAAAGAGCAAATTTCTGCGAATCTTCGGTACGTATGATGACGGTAAACCCAGGCAAACAACACGTGCATGGACTAAAGAAGAAAACAACAAACAAAAACGTACACAGCTGCAGTTCTTATCGGTTTCGGCACATTACAAAGTAGATAGTGACATATTTTTGTTTGACTGAAGGTAAAAAAAGATTTTCATTAAATGGATTGTGGCTATATAGAATATAGAGTGTAATTACACTTCACCTAAATATATTAATTGATGAAAGTAAAAAACAAAAGCCGCAGACTTGATGACATTTTATTTTGCATCTATATATAATTTTTTTATTCAATAATTTGAGTTCTCTCAAAGTTGAAAAATTATTGAGTCATTCATTGTAATTTACCTACCAGGGTGGTATTTTTGTAGATAACTGGAGTTGACCATCATCACCAAGTATAATGTATAGAACTGGCCAAAACAAACCAAATGAGCCCAAACTCGAAGGATATACAAGTAGCCATTGAGGAGTTCCACTATCCACCTCCTGACTCCATCATCAGACCATCGTCACCAAGTGTAATGTATAGAACTCGTCAAAACAAACCAAATGAGCCCAAACTCGTGGGGTATACAAGTAGCCATTGAGGAGTTCCTCTATCCATCTCCACACTCCATCATCAGACCATCATCACCAAGTAGAATGTATAGAACTCGCCAAAACAAACCAAATGAGCCCAAACTCGAAGGATATACAAGTAGCCATTGAGGAGTTCCACTATCCACCTCCTGACTCCATCATCAGACCATCGTCACCAAGTATAATGTATAGAACTCGACAAAACAAACCGAATGAGCCCAAACTCGTGGGGTATACAAGTAGCCATTGAGAAGTTCCTCTATCCACCTCCTCACTCCATCATCAGACCATCATCACCAAGTATAATGTATAGAACTGGCCAAAACAAACCAAATGAGCCCAAACTCGAGGGATATACAAGAAGCCATTGAGGAGTTCCACTATCCACCTTCTGACTCCATCATCAGACCATCGTCACCAAGTATAATGTATAGAACTCGACAAAACAAACCGAATGAGCCCAAACTCGATGGGTATACAAGTAGCCATTGAGGAGTTCCTCTATCCACCTCCTCACTCCATCATCAGACCATCGTCACCAACTATAATGTATAGAACTCAACAAAACAAACCGAATGAGCCCAAACTCGATGGGTATACAAGTAGCCATTGAGGAGTTCCTCTATCCACCTCCTCACTCCATCATCAGACCATCATCACCAAGTATAATGTATAGAACTGGCCAAAACAAACCAAATGAGCCCAAACTCGAAGGATATACAAGTAGCCATTGAGGAGTTCCACTATCCACCTCCTGACTCCATCATCAGACCATCGTCACCAAGTATAATGTATAGAACTCGACAAAACAAACCGAATGAGCCCAAACTCGATGGGTATACAAGTAGCCATTGAGGAGTTCCTCTATCCACCTCCTCACTCCATCATCAGACCATCGTCACCAACTATAATGTATAGAACTCCACAAAACAAACCGAATGAGCCCAAACTCGATGGGTATACAAGTAGCCATTGAGGAGTTCCTCTATCCACCTCCTCACTCCATCATCAGACCATCATCACCAAGTATAATGTATAGAACTCGCCAAAACAAACCAAATGAGCCCAAACTCGAAGGATATCCAAGTAGCCATTGAGGAGTTCCACTATCCACCTCCTGACTCCATCATCAGACCATCGTCACCAAGTATAATGTATTGTATATAACTCGTCAAAACAAACCAAGTAAACCCAAACTTTTCATAAAATCCATTGTGTATAAATCAACTTAAAAAATTTTACCGACCATACCAACAAATTAACTTTATTTGAATAACGTTTTATTTAAATAAAATGTTAGTTAGAATAACCCCATTTGTGGAATAATTAGTCCGTATTTTATTCTTATTTAAAATAAAAGTAGCATGATTTATTCACCTTCATGTTATTCTAAATAACGGGCGCAAGAATTATTCTTATTCAAATCAATTTGAATAAGAATAAAAATTCTGTTCTTATTCTTATTCTTATTCAAATAAAAATTTGCCCAACTCTGCATGTTAGGTAGGTACAGTCGCCATCAGATATATTGGAGCGGCCAAAGTGCTCACAAATATCTGAACACGTCCTTAATGCCTCGACAATAGAGGCTTGTTCAGATATTTGTGAGACTGTCGACTGTACATTTTTATATCCATAAATATAGCAACCACAGTAGGCACCATCTAGTTCAAACTAATTATCAGTCAATACAACGTTAAACCCATGAAGTGTAAGTCAGAATATGCTTACAATCCTATACTAATATGTATTATAAATGCGAAAGTTTGGATGTTTAGATGCTTGGATGTTTAGATGTTTGGACGTTTGTTACTCAATCACGCTTAAATGGCTCAACCGTTTTGGATGAGATTTTGCACGAAGATAGTTTATAGCCTAAATTAAAATATAGGGTAGTTTTTATCCCGGGTCCACGCAGACGAAGTCGCGGGAGGAAGCTAGTATTTCTATAAGTGTTGGTACCTAGTTACTTACCTACATATTATAGTAATATATTATCCCCAAAGTGTACTAACGTAAATATGTCTACAGAACACTAAGCAGGTTAAGTTCAATCCAACTAAGAAAATAACACGAGGCTTTCAACAAAACAAATTCTACATACAATATGTTCTAATCTTTCCTGCCACCTCCTGGAAGAAATCGCATTAAAGCGGATAAGACCGCCTGTTGTTACCATTGTTTATTCAGCCAACCCTTATGTCCTGTGCAATTAATAATATTTATTATTATTGTATATTAAAAACAAAACAAAAACCACGAACGCTAGAACATAACTCGCAATCAGGCTGGCTCATTAGAGCCTCAAGGATTAGGATTTATGTTTTCACCTAAAATAGATTTATGATCCAAAATCACCTTCAAAAAAAAATGTTCATTAATCCTACCCCTGATTAATTCTGCCGTGAGTCAGCCGAGCCTCAGGCCGGAGCGCCAAAGGCCGGCCCCGGTAGGGGGCCCCGCTATAATTGGGCCCCCTACGTCCTCAGTGTTAAAGGACCAACGCTGGTTATTTATCGATACTAGAGTTTTTCGTGTGTAATGATCTCTCGTTAATTGATGTTTGGGTTTGGAGGCTTTCCCATGGATGTAAATCTGCGTCTCGTCTGTCGCGTGTTAAAAACGTATCTCAAGTTGTCCACTCGAAGATTACAATCAGCCCTCAGCCCGTGATAGAGATGTCCCCGCTTTAGGCATTCTCTCCGTCTTTCGAAATCACGGACACCTATACTCTGATTATTAATCAGACAGAAAAAATGTAAACACTGGTGTTGCCGTTAACAGGAACCATTTGCAGCAATGAGGAGATTTATAATTTTCGCAGTTAAACGAAACATACCTACGTCCTATTTCAATAATATACACTCTAATTACAAAAAGCAAATTAATTTTGATAACGTTAATGTTTATATTTACCAAAATCCTCCCTCATAAGTATTTTAAAAGATAATACCGTTTTTATGTGTAGAATATATTTTTAGCACTGGTATCACTGCAGCGATACACCGGGATTGTGCATCTTTGGGTTGCTTACTATTTTTTTTTCTTAATGCGAATGGCAAATAATATCGGTAGCTGGATTTGTATTTTATTTGACGCCTGTCCTGTCACTCAGGTCACTCGGCTTCTAACAGCTTTATCCACTATACCAGTGTTTCTAAACCTGTGGTCAGTGGACCCCTGGGGGTCCGCAAGTACCTATCTACCTATAGTTATGTACGGGGGTTCGCAGCAGTCTCACCCATAGACCATTTCACAATAATAAATAAATGCCACAAAAAGTCTTGCCTGTTTTTATTATTAATCCTTGGATTTGTGCTTGATTTCCTAGGGGTCCGTGGACGGAAAAAGGGTTAAGAACCGATGCACTATACAATTCAATGTTTTACTAGTAACTAGTATACTGCTTATAAATATTTATCATATTTATTTTCAATTTTGCTGTTAAAGTAAACTTTAAAAAATATTGCATGACCGTCCCGTACTTTCAGAACCCCTGATATGTCCCTTTGACAGTGACATAACTTTGTTTACATTTTTTCTGTCTGATTAATAATCAGAGTTTAGAACTGGAATATTGTTCACGAAGTTATACAAGAGTGGCAGACTCAAATCCATAATCGATAAAACCGGCCAAGTGCGAGTCGGACTCGCGCACGAAGGGTTCCGCGTACCATCTATAAAAACGCCAAAAAATCACATTTATTGTATGGCTTAAATATTTATTTTATTCTGTTTTTTAGTATTTGCTGTTTTAGCGGCAACAGATGGTCCCGTTTTACCCTTTGGGTACGGAACCCTAAAAGCGAACATCGTATGCATAGGCCCTCTGAACACTTACACTGCTACTTGCGCAATAATATAATGGTGGCATGCAACGTGTTAACAGTTACACACCCGTCTCCAGCTACTAAACTTTACTTACCTTCGGTAGTAAAATTTCTCGTCCGCGCATTCCCGTCAAACAAAAAAGCCTCCGTGTATTTTATGAATGCACAACAAACATTCTCAGAATCACAACAATCGTTAAACACAGGATGACATCCGACACTCAATCCAACTGCTGTTCGGTCAAAACGGGCCCATTCATACACAAAACATATGCTAACAACCCGTCCGTGGCATTATTCAAGTTAACCTTAACACTTTAATAGCCTGAATCGGGAATCAAACCCGCAACGCCTCATTTCACTTGCTTCCTTCTAACTCTCATTCAAAACTCTACCTTATTATCAAGGCGATAAGTTTTAAGTGCGTTTACAGCCGTCGCGAATCTTAATTAGTTCACGTAAAACGCAAACATCTTATGTGATTGTTGTAAACAAACAATTTTCGACTTAATCTAGGTCTGATAGGGTCACTATTAATTTGGACGGGTCAGAATGTGACTGCAGAAGTTTTTACGGCGTAATACAAGCCTGGAGTTACCGGAGCAGGTAATATCTAGAACTGCCGGTCTGTTCTTAATTCAAGCTGTATTGTTTTGCTGACAGCAAAACAACGAGTCAGCTTCCGCATTGTTGCCACCTCGATTGTGGCTATCAAACTATTATACCTTAGTATTATACCTTTCAAGTACAACTCAAGGCTAATTCTGTAAAAATATCACTTACCTTCCAACTCAAAACCTGATTGATGGTGATGGCGCCCTGACCATCTGAAAACCTTGTTGGTGAGCCTGGGTGAGCCCGAATGACCTCCAGCCAATGTTACCGAAACCTGAACGTTCTCAAGCTACCGAGCCAGACCTCCGCGCGTTTTATAGTTTTCAAATTTTTACTGCCACTAAATCATTATTTTCTGCGAAACGCCCATTCTTCGCGATTTCGGACATAGGAATGTTATTCAGCGTTCATTTGCGCTTAATCGCGTTTCGCCGAATTCGGATTAACGTCTCCCAGACTGCCCCATCATCCCGGCACAGATAGATCTTGTTTTGGCTCGGCGTTTTCGACCGTGTATGTAAATAAAGGAGAACAATAAAAACGCCGCGATAATATTAATAACACCGATAAAAAAGAAAAAAGCATATTATTCAAAAATCGAACGCGGGAACGAAACATGTATAGACAATAATGGAAAGGAACAAAGAGGTAAAAAAACGGGAAGAAACCTGTCGACGCCATGTTGTGTGGCGCTCGGCCTTCACGCCTCGGCCGCCGAAGATTATCTTTTGAAAAAAAGAACCGAACGGCAGGCGCTTCGTGCGCAACGAAGGTCTTATACGCGTGTTCATTTCATGGATTTATCGCCTTTCATTGCTACTGATTAAGGATTAAATTCGGTTGTCGGGTTGCCTACTTCATTTGTTTTGCGGCGGCGGAGTGAAAGAGCACCGTCACCGCGCGCCTGCGCCTCTCTGATGACCTGTCAATTCCGTCGTGTACGTCGGCCGTCGAAGAAAAAAGTGACATTAGAGTGGCCATCTATTATTTTGACTTTATGTGGGGAGATGGAGCTGAGATTGATCGTGTTTGGCCCGGCCTTTTTAATTATATCGCATTCACTTGTTGAATGACTTCTACTGTTCGGTAGAGGCAGCTAGTTAATGTCTTGTATCTACAGGTCTCTATCTATACGTTTTCTTATTCAAGATCATTTAGTCGTTTATTCTTAATTTTTAATTTATTTTTACTATGATTGTAGTTATGAATTTCGATTTAAACACTAATATTAAACAGTTGTCTATTCAATTTAGCACAATATTCATTTAAATTAATTACTTTTAGTATTTTCAAGAAAGTAAGTTTTAATATTAGGTACAGATATCGTATTATTGAATGCTCTCCTTTCAAATAAATGTCCTCCTTATGGAGGAATGATGGAAAAGTACCTGTCATTTAAATTCTCCGGTACCTATGTTAACGTAGCGATGCAGCGACTACCAATTTCTAAAGTTGCGAACTGTTTATTAGGAAAACTTCGGGGAAATAGTGGAAATTTTCTCAATATTGTCCGCTAACTGAAACTTCGTCAGTTAACATTTTTTTTTTATCTAGCCGGCCTTTGCCAGGGTCCGCTTTCTTATATATCATTCAAATTAAAGGGAATTGCCTACTTAGTTTCTTCGAGCATGGTTCCAACTAGGTACCTTCTGGTACGCGGCCAGTCGCTACTATACCAACTCAGCTATCAGAACCAATTTTCTACTTTGAATTTTCTAATGGCAGAGACATCAAGTTTTTCACAAAGGGCCTCAATCGGATCTGAATCAATATGTATATGTACTTGTTTCGAAGCAAAAACATTATCTTGTTAACCGACAAACATTTCATCGAATGTATGTTTCGGCAAATTTTCGTTGCATCGACGTATATATTTTTTTTTCAGAAACTTTTAACTTTTCTGGATATTTATTAAACAAAACAAACCTATTATAGTTTCTACACAATGACCTTTTAGCTACAACAAAAAAAACACGATTTCTCGAAAAAAAAAATACCGTGAAACATGCATTACATTGCCCGCTGTTTTCGGAAAAACATGAATATCACATATTTTTTATATGGTAGGATGATATTTTTTTTTGCTTTACGAATCCTTCGTAGTCATACACATGTGTTCATGAGTAGAAATATATTTTTAATCAACACCTAAGTATTCCAAATTTGTATCGATTTTTATCGCGGGTAAAGTTATCTGGAACTGGAGCATAACTTTAGTTACGTTTTGGGAATAAAAACGTGAATCTATATATGTATGAGCAGAACATTTGTCGGTAAAATGAGGAACACCACATATCGAGATGTGATGCGGTCAAACGAATAAAAGCAGACCTCTTGGTGCGTTTCCTTGCGCACATCAGCGCGCGATTCGTGCCGTGTGTCACGCGTGCGCCTGCGCGCTTATTGTGCGATTTCGTACGCCCAGTAAACGCGGCTTCATTGCCGCCGCTGGTTATTATGTGACAACTTGCTCCGACTTTTATGGTTATATTTAAGCCACTTAGGAGGCAAGTCTTTCCTAATTTGAATCGATTGTCATAAATTTAATATGTTCATTGGTAAATTCTTTGGTATTCTTTGATAATGTACTTAATCGTATTTTGCAATTGTTAACTTATTTTTTTTTTCTCGAAACAGGTAATTTTCCAAGGCTTTTAGTAGGCAAGCAGACTGCTTCTTCAACAGGTACTTACTTTCAGTTCGAGATTATAGACAATCAATATCTCATAATTCGCAAAAAACGATTCCCACCATTTTTTTATTATTTTACCCAAATAGGTTAGGTCCTTCGGCTTTTTAAGTAAATAGATTATGTAACCATGGGAAGCTGCCAACGCTATAACCTAACCTCTCATCAGACAAATCATATAAAAAAATCACAAGCAAAGAATAACGAGCCACCAAAACACGTAGCTTAGTCTTCGAATTTCCTCAGCTTTCACATAATCAAGCGCACACACAAATAAATAAAGCCACCGCACACGCACTGCGCGGGCGCAATCTCGGAGGGTCACGATCTGCGGTCACGGCTCGCACCGCGGTTACCGCTGTCGTCGAATTGATAGCGTGGTTTGATATTTCTTGTGGAAACAGAAATACTGTTATAGTGGATTGTAATGTAAATATGTAATTACATGAAATTACATAGCCTTTTATTCCGAACATTCGTTTTCCAGAATTATTATTTATATAAAATCTCTTAGTTCGGTGTGCCTATTGGCAAAGGCCTGCTCCAACTCCTTCCAATGTTTCCTATCTGTCGCTAATCTTGTCCAGTAGGCTTTTTTTTTTAAATGAAATGCTGTCACTCACTCGAGTAGATACTGTAAGTGCGATTAGAGATGGAAATACCCGAACTTCGACTTTCGAAGTTCGTGGTTATAGCTCTGAACCGATTTTGATGATGGAGGTGTCAATAGATTCGAAATTATGCTTCGGGTAGATAATCTAAGCTACCTTTTGTATGTTTTTTTTTTCAGTTAGAGTTCGTTGTCGGGTTAGTTTTTTGAACTTTGTATGCCTGTTTTGTATACCAGAGGGGTAAACACGTAACGTTTCGCATTAGGACAACTTACCTGTCATTCTCCCATACAAAGAGTGACATTTAGATCTACCTGACGCGCGTACAGTGCGTTACGTGATCGACTAGCAGAGGGGTAATCACGTAACGTTTCCAACGAGTGTTAGGACAGTCCTACTGTCATTTTTCCATATAAGAATTGACATGTAGATCTACCTAATAACGTACGCACAATGCGTTACGTGATCGACCTGCAGTTCTTGCCCAGTTCAGTTTCCAGTCTATAACTTTTAAATGAGACATTAAAATCAGTTCGCCTTTATTTCTGGCAGTTCGTAAATGAGTCATTGCGTTCATCGATTAAGCGTACAATTTTCGGGGAAAAAGCTTCATCATATATCCGATGATAAAAACCAGTACATTCTTACCTGCTAGGATGACTGTATCACGAACTCATTAGACACTATTTTAGACACATTGTATGATTTAGATTTATTTATTACACGATTACTAGAATTTCTACCATGTTCGTCAATTTTAATAATAAAAACTTAATGAGTCAACTGTAAATACACAATATTATATAATTCTCTCTCCCGAAAAGGATCCTCATTCATTAAACACAATAACATAATAGAATAATAATCACACATAACATTGATAAATATTAAGTTAACAAAAATAAATGTCAATTTAAGAAAACAAAATACACAATTAAAAAGGTATTTCCATGTACTCGTTAACGGAGTACAGAGGGTTTTCCAACAAAAGATTTCTCAGTTTGCGCCGGAATGTTTCGTCATGTGGTTCATTCCTTAGATTGGCCGGTAAGTGTTCGTAATAAGTGGGTCCGATGACGCGGGGGTTCTTTGTTGAAAGCGCCATGCGACGAGGAACCGTTCTCAAGCGCCCAGTAGAACGGAGTTGTTTTCCCGGCAAATCAACACGCACAAACTGGGACATATTGTTTCTTACAAATAACAAACAGTCAAATAAGTATTGTGAGTAGTGCGTCATAATGCGTTGAGATTTGAAGGGTTCTCTACAAGGGTGCCTATGTTTTACTCCAACAAGTGTACGGATTATGTATGTATGTAGGTATCTATTCCGTCGATACGTCTTGCCTTTTGGTTAGGTACGTATAGGTATATCTAGTTAAACAACACCCGATGTCGACGACGCCACTCTCCTGTCCCTACCTACCTACTTACCTACCAATCGTATCCTCCATCTTAACTACAGGTAATAGGGTAGTTGTTGTTCTAGGACACCTCAGAGGTGCATACGCTCGCGCCACACCTTCCGGACCAGACGGGTGTGTGGGACTCCCGGACAGAAGGCCTAGACTACCCACTAAACCCCCAACGATTGTCCAACCATGTCGCTGCCAAGGAGAGCCAAAGGTTCGCTTGACGCATTCTACTTTGACCCTCGCGACTGGCCCGTTTGCGCGGGCACGACCAGGGAGAGCGCCCCGGGACAACATCGGGGCGTTCCAATCTCGTGGGCTTATTGGACGGCTAGGGTCCCCCGACCCTGCCATCCAGACCACTACGGCGGTCCTGAGCGACGACCCTGGCCTCGCTCCAGCTCAGTCCAACTGCTCGCAGCTCACTCTCGACTGTTCGCCATCATGTGCACAGGTCATCCGCGAATTCGCCTTTCGTCCGGCGGGTTCTACACAAAAGCGATGTTTGCATTATTTTGTTCCCCTCTTCGAATCGTATGGCTTATCCATCTCCATTTGCGCATCGAGATCTCAAGTAATAAGTTACCTCATGATGAAACCTAAGCTTTTAAATGATTCTCCTCATTATTTAAGAAAATTATTCCTCATCATCGTTCTATTCAATCAATAACCTATTTCTCAAACGCTCGTTGCATCCAAAAAAATAATTACCGCGCACCCAATATTTCACCGGGCGATATATATGGCCTCCTAATTTGTCCAACAACGCTGCTTTTGCGCCGCACCATTGTGTAGATCATTTTGTCTATGGTTAGATCAACATGGCGTCTCTAATGGTGCGTAGACGCTGACATATTGCCTTCGTCTGTTGAATAAGTGTTATTTATGCATTTTGTGTTGTTTTCTTTGTATATGGTGCTTGTATGGAATTAAGGAGCCAGCGTTTGCCGGGTCGCTTCGCTGACCCGACGTAGTATATCATTATGGTGTTATTGAATAAGTAATGTTGTGTCAATGCTTGTAGTTGTGAGGATTTAATATCGGAGGTAGGATCGCTGTGGGTTTCGTTATCTGATATGATGTGTTGTGTAAACAAGCGGATTAAGTATGATTAGTTAGGTGGCATTGGTCATCTATGAACAGGTATTAGACCGCGGTCTGAACGCCAGGGGTTGCCGAGCAACGAGCGGGCGTATTGAAGTCGATCAAATGTATGAACTACCACTCGTCGCGTCGCTGCCCGCTGGCGTACAGACCTCGGCCTTAGGCCCAGCTTGGTCAATCGCAAATGAAGACTTGGGGCGGGTTGCAACAACTTACGATTACAGACCGATCAATGTTAAGTATGGCGCCGGCAGCTGTCACTTAGAAACTTGTCAAACTTTCCATACATTCAGATTTTAACGAACACTGATTACAATTACAGACGGTTTGGTGGAACCCACCCTTAATTTGAGATTTAATTAGACAATGGTACGGAGTTTGAGACATCTTGGATTAACATTAACTTCTTTGGTCTTATTATTGAGACTCAGTGTAGAGTCGATAGAGTCTAGACCGCCGATAGGTAAACATTTGGTTTAAAATTTTAGGTTATAATTATAATTGTTGTTTGTCTATATTTTTGTGTCTATTGTTATGAATCTAGATTGAACGCATCAAGAATTAAGCAGTAGGTACTTAACGAGGACTCAAACTTTTACGTTAGATAGGTACTTAATTTTTTTATCGTAATTATCGAGTCGTTTTTCATGTCATGTACGTTTTGCCTTTTCATAAGTAAGTTACAAAAACCTCTTCGCCTTCCTCTATTCTTTGTTTCCAAAACCTTTGTACCTCTTTTCCACAGAAATATAACAGCTACCTCAAAAAACTCACATACTACATTGCTATCCCCGTACATAACCTCAAAAGGCAAGTCACGCGGCCGAATCAGGCGACTTGGAAGTCGCGAGTCATGCCGACTGCAGCCTTTGTTCGGTAGCAAAAAAGTCGGAAGGCTTTGGGACTATTGTAACCTGGTTCTGGGGTTGTGGGGATGTCTTTTGTTAATCTGGATGATTGGCTTTTGGTTATTAATTATGATATTTATAACATGAGATATTCTTAGGTAGCGATCAGTTGCTATTTTCGGGCTCGTTCTCTAATTTGATTCTTATTTAAGTCGATTCAATACATATCGGCAAACGTGCAACACATTGGAATAAAATCAAAATCAAATTGGAATACGTTATTTCGACACCAGCTATGCCTTGAATCAAGCCCTAAAACAGCTCCTAAAAACAAGACTTCAATTTTGACTGTAGTATAAGTACTACAGTCAAAATTGATTGACGGACGAAATTGACGGACCAAAAACCGGTGAACTATTTTAGGTTTATTTCACCGGTTTCACCGTCTCTGCTTGATAGAAGGTGCCTAATAATCAATACAATACATACATACTTACTTACAGCAAAGGTACAGTAAGTTTAATGCAAGGTTGAAGCAGTCAGATGATATGATAATATCTATACAGCGAACAAAAAAGACCAGGTTACAAAAAATGGCAGGTTAAGGTTAACTAAAGTGATGCTTAAGTCACGTATAACCTGTTGGTTTTTTTACTAAATGTATGCGATTGATATCGACTGTCGGTTTTGTTACTATCCGTTTAAGGGTCATAAATTAATGATGACCTATGTTTTGGCCAATACAAGTGATTACGATATGTATATGATGAACTTTCACGATTCTCACACATTATTTATACTAAACGGTTTAGTATAAATAATAAGTGATTAAGATTTTCTCTTGAACAACTCTTTTCAAAAGCAAAAAAGTTTTCCTAAGCATTCCACTAAATGGCGCTTAGGAAAAGACCATAGAATTTTTAGTGCTCCGTACCAAAATTGTTCCAACCCAACACTTAGGTATGCGATCTCTATGTGCCTGTTTGTGTCACAGACAATTTTTTTTTAAATATCGAGATGCCAGAACCTGAAAAATTATTTCACCAGCCAGCTACAACCCCGTCTCGCCTGTAGAGCTATACACCGCTTTTACATACACCGATGTTTCGCACGCACGCTCTCCGCGCACATCGATAAAAGGGGGCGTGCCCGTCTCCGGCACTTTCACCAATCACAACCCGCCGCTCCATGTGTGCGTACGACATCCTTCACTGTGTGCAGGGCAGGTTAAACCTGTGTGCGTGACTCCGCGTCTATATGAGCACCGCGTATATGGGCGTTCGGCTACCGACACCACAAAGGTTCCCATATCTTTTATGTTCTAAGATCCTTATCTTTTGGTTTCTTATTTTACTTTTAAGATGGTGGTCTCGAATTAACGGTCGGCCCCATAAACACGCAATAACAAACTTTAATATGCTTGTAATACAAAATAATCACTGATTTTTATTACTTTTTCAGTGCTAATAGGTTGTTATAGATGTTGAGATAGTGGTAATTTTTTGGTGGAATTATTCATGAATCGTGTTGATTGAATTGTTAATAGCTCTTGAGAGTATCTATTAGTATTTTCTTACAGGACCTTATTGGCGAAGGCATAGTAGATTATTGTTTGAATGTCAGATAACACACGATGGAGTTCATTTATGTAGAGCTTTTATCTCATTCATTTGCAATTTTAATTCAACTATAACAATACGATAACTTCATAACGTGGAATTGCTAGTTTGATAATTATATTAAGGTAAAATCATAAAAACGTCTGGAAATAATGTGTGTATAGGTACTTATGTCACGCGTTATCAAAAGATGTTTCATAAGTATGTAGTATTAAATAAAGGGTATGTGTATTATTTATAAAGCACTTACTTCATTGCTTTTCGCTTATTTTGTATTTATATCTACTTCTTTTCTTATTCGCAAAGACGTCGAGGAAATTCGGGAAAAAAAAACACTGATCTACTTTATATTATGTACCTAATGTTATTATAGTCCTTATACTCGTATTCGAACGACACACACGAAACGGAAAATAGGTAGGAATCGTTCCCATGTCGAAAGAAGCCGCAAACATCGTTTTGAATTTACCCAGATCAAAGCCGTTCCAGGTTTGAATTGAAATTCAACGACAATAAAAGGACCGTTTTCCCGCCAAAATTCGATTAGCGACGTCGACCGGGACAAAGGAAGTCGTTTATTTGGGGCGGTTTAAAATTGATTTTAAAATTGGGGCGTGCGTTCGTTGGTGCCAACTGCCAATGGTGCTGGCATAAAATATAGTTCGATTTTCAAATTCCGGAGATTTTATGAGGTCTGCTTCATTGGTTTTGAAGTACTTAGTTCAAGTACTGTTCTCGCTCACCGTGCAAGTTGTTTTGAGGTATTTCCGCGTTTCTATTTTTTAATTTAGTAGGGAGCACAGGTGAAGTTGGTTCAGTATCATTCGTTCATGGTTTAGGCATCAGATTGTTAAAATGGACACTTCTAGTCGGGCCAGACTAAGTTATCAAAACGTTCTAAGCTGCTCCAGAAAACGGTGAGTATGGGGTCTCGACTTATCTGCTACTAATACGGTTGACTGCCGAAACATTTCCAAAACATGGAACAAGAAAAGCATGTTGGTTACTTAAAGCAATAAAATTTAAAACAAAAACCGTCACCCATCAATGTTTGCGGATACTCTAGTTGTTTATCTACCACACCGATCTTCCACTCGAGCTGAGAGCGAGTGTAGTGTTTGTAGAATGCAAGGGTTCCGAGGGCCCTCCGGTCCCGGCCGCTTGCCCTCGAGGGCTTCGGCAAACGGACAGGGTTGAGAAAAGTAACGATCAAGTAATTTTAGGGACAATGTTTACTAGTAATTATCGTGGTAAGAGGTTATTGTTTGACGTTTAAAGGAAACTTTATAATGATCCTGCTAGACCTGTCCGTGGACGGCGACATCGACATCATGACAAATTAATTATTGGTGTAAATTAATACTGTTTTTGAAAACGATTTTACGTTTACGAATAGTTGGGTGTTAGATAAGTGTTGTGTTAGTTGTTAACGCATAATCACGATGAAATTATAATTAAATTTACTTACATTTAAATATTAATTTCAATAATATCACGTGCGGTGGCGATACTTTTGAACTTGCCACAAAATATTCACTCAGGCAAGGTTGCCAATCATTGGCAGGTGCCAATGGTAATATCAGGATCATTATTGCTATTAAGGAAATTCATTTCTATTGTAAATTTGTTATATGATTTTGATTATTTAAATATTTCTGGCAAACGTCCTCTCATTTGATGCCTTGCGGTATATTTTCGTTTCTTCGAATTTATAATTGCTCTGAAAACCGTTGTCCCGAAAGCTATGTGACGCAACAGCCAATTATTTTTCATGAGAGATTGATTCAAAATATAAATATATCAATGGCCTTACAATCCTTACATAGCTGCTTATTTCTCAGATGAGGCCCGACAAAATGTGATTTGCTTTGCACTGCTACTGGCAGTTGGCTGGCCAGATAACAAAAGTAATTTTCCTTGCGGTGTTTTTGACATTGGCCCTATTACTCCAACCACAGATATGAATAACGGAATCGGACTAGCAGCATATTAATCTTGCGCTGACTTGCGTTATTCGCGCAAGTCATCGGGGGGAAACAAGCTAAATTAAGCGGCGGCGATAAAAAGATTTCCGAAAACATAATGACGTTACGCTACGAAGTTACTGACTTGCAGGGTTCTTGTGTATATGAATTGTGCGCTAGAGGAAGGACTCCAGTGCGCAGGAGTGATGCAATAGGGTAGATTCCTCATGTTAAAATTCATAACGTAGTGTTGCTATATGGATAGTAAACCATCTGATTATAGCAATAAAGTGTAAATTGCAAAATACAAACGAAATCATAAAAAGATAATGGATCTTGAAAGTTTAGAATACATTTTTTTATTATCCTAGAATAAATTTTATACTGCCAATACGATACTTGTACTTTAATAAAAAAAGAATTGTATGACTACCTACTATGCATCTAAACGCAGTATTTTACGACCAAAACAGTAAAATACTTAAAAAAAAAAATAAAAAAAAATTTTTTGACTGTTTATTTCAATAAAAAAGTAGGGGTTAAATTACAGTCTTAACTACTAATCTTAAATTTTAAAGATTTGATTTTCCATACAACTATTAGTACAAATAGACAGCGGTGACGCCGGTAACCTCATACTTCTGTGTCAATTAGTATGAAGTGTTTTGGCTGCCGCCAGCGAGGTCCGTCTCTGACTCGTTTTATTGTCTATTTATATTCTTTAATTGTAGGCATAACAATATTTGTTCCTCTCTAAAAAGTAGTTCTAATGGCATCGGAAAAAACTATAGGAATCATGTCTATTAAGAGGGCCGCAAAATGCAGGCTTTCTCCCTTACCACTTGACGAGGAATCTAACTGGAATGGAGGGCTATAGCAGCTAGCCGTCACGATCCTCTGTCAGTCAGTCAGTTTTGGGATCGACTTAGGAGAAGAAGAAGAAGAATTGTATGAAATATTCTCTTCTCTCCCATATCGGGTGCGCCACGTTTTTGATCTGCACGTCTGTCATGAGACGGCCGCGACATAATCTCGATTTTTCTCGCACTATACCACTTGTTCTAAGTGTTCTAATAAGAGAGAGACGGATAGTGCGAGAAAAATTGAGAGAGGACGCGGGCTGTCTCATGAAAGCCGTGCTGGAATTGTACGTAATAGGGTAGTTTCCTCATGTTGAAATGAATAACGTAGTGTTGCTAAATGGATAGTTATCCACCAAAATATTGTAATAAAGTAAGTATAGATTACAAAATATATAATTAAAATATGAAAAAGATATGGACCTTGAAAGTTAACAATTTTTTTTTTATAGTCCATGTGTAAATTTAAAGCTACTAATTGAATCCTTACGCTTTTCTAACACTAACTTGGGAATCCTACGAAGTTATTGATTTTTAAGAAAAAAATAATTTAGAGGCCAAATTGTCTTTATTACACTCTTCGACTATAATCTTTAAATTAGAACCTCTCTTCAAACCATAACGCAATTGAATACTTTTATCTGATGCAAATCGAAATAATTATTATTCAATTGTACGCAGAACTAAAATGAATTTTGACCAATCATCAGGCTCGATTTACAGAAAGGGATCAACGCGTTTTAAAACAAGCGTCTGGCTGCACTTTGTTTCAGCAGGGCGATTTTCAATAGATACCAAGTTTGTTTAATAAATTATTATTTCCGTTGACTCGTAGAAAAAGTATTGTTTACAATAGTTATATATTTAATTAGCTTTTTAAGTCTCGTACCAACGTACAACTCAGCAAGCTTCGTGGCCCAAACGTGGTACTCGACTGAAAAAGCATACATTGAGAAATAGGTACCTACTATTGAGAAATACATTTACTGTTTTGACATTGTACTTTATTAAGTAGCTACATAAAACGAATATTAAAGCATGTTCGTTACCAATTCTCCACGCGTGTAAATTATAATGTACTTACCTATATATTATTCTTTGCTAAAAGCCGGTTAAATATCGGTTAATAATTTTTTGATGCAATTTTTTTTTTATTATTTTGTTTTTCTTTGACTTTATCATAATCTAGGACGCCCTAGAGAGAAATTATTTTTATTATTATTGCTGTAATTTCCGTTTTTATAGTAAGTAAGTAAGTAAGTAAGTTTATTTGCATAAAATAGTGTAGAACAAGATGTCAGGTTAGGTATACAATTAGATCCAACTATTTTGCCTCATAGGCATACAAATGTCAAAGGAGCACAATTTATGTCACAACGTTATAATCTTACAGTAATAAATATAAAAATTAAGATGATTAGTATAATATTATAGTACAATGTCAAAAAATATTTAATAATTAATTTAATGGTAGAAAAGTCATGCATCATTAATTTCGCAGCGATAGGAATTCTTTAACACTGTAGAATTTCTTCTGCAAAAGCCAGTTGTTCAGTGTTGATATACAAGCTTTATATGGCAAATGTTTTATGGTCTCTGGAACCTGGTTGTATATTCGTATACACACATGCAGTAACTATTACTACTGCAATTTTTAGTGATCGTTTTAGGTGCAACTAATCTTAAGGGGTACCTCGTATTAAATTTACATGTATCTTTTAAAATTCGGAATAAAGAAGGATTTGACTTTACGAACTTAGTTACTTCAAGTATATATAGCGATGGTAATGTCAACAATTTCAGTTCATCAAAAAGGTCTCTACATGATGTTCGTGGCGGCTTGTTACAAATAGCTCTTAAGCATTTCTTCTGACAAATAAATAGCCTATTCATTCATTTTATATTATTGTACGTTTGACATATATGTAATTTTATTCATTTATTTGACATGAGATTGATATGTTTTGACATCCCTAAATTATGCTAGGAGACCCTACGTACATTTTTTATTTTTCTGGGTCTGACATTTTATTATATTTTTGACATTACTACGATCAATATTGTTTTAAATTGGTATTTCTGTGTGCCTTTGTTATTTATTATTGCTATTTTTGAATTTGTTATTTATTATTGCTTTCTGTGAATTCATTTTATTTATATACAAAGAAAATTTGTAAAATATAATGTAAATTTTCAAGAAGCAATAAATGAATCTAAATCTGAATCTAATAGGGCAAACTCAAAAGATCTTTTATATGTTCGTAAACAGTTCTCAAATTTTTTTTTTCTTAACCATGGAGTTCTCAAATTAACCGCTTAAATATTACCAGCAGAGCAATCGATAAATATTATATCGAATTTGAATAAGCTAACTAACATTAAAATCCGGGCTGAAAACATTGGCCTTTTCTCTAACTTCATTTAAAAATGCGCCGGCGATTCCAAATTCGAATTTGAATAAATAAATTGGCGAAGCTCGTAGAGTTGTCAGTTGTTCGCATATCGGACCACAGACAAGCTCATCCCGGCCATGACAGATGTTATGGCCGCCCATGCCTGTAGGCCACTGCCTCAGTATGGCCAGAATAAAAAAAAACTACAAATTGGACCGTGAATTTTGATTAGATAGGTACTTATATATTTAAGTATTTGGGTTTAGTTATAATGTTATGTTTTAATTCAACATCCTACTAATAATCCTGCGTAATTTTGGATGTTTGTTATTAAATCACGCAAAAACGGCTGAAAGGATTAAGATGAATTTTAGTATACAAATAGATACCCTGGATTAATATATTTAATACTTTTTATTCCAGTAATAGTCCAACGAAAGGAAGCCAACGCGAACGAAGTCGCAGGCAAAAGTTAGTATTAGATATTAAGTATCTCAGTTAGGTCCATTAAGATTTATTTTCCATATGAATCCAAACTTAGATAATGTGTACAATTAGAATAAATTTAATATTGAATTCGCGATGTGTAAAATGAATTTGGCTTCTTAAAACGGATTCAAAAGCTGTGTCGGTTTTAATAACAATAATACTACACCAGTAACAAAACAACCTACCTATCTTCCTAAAACCGTGCCTAACTCGTACCTACCGTACAATGAATAATGATAGGTACAGCTAATAGACAGGCCAGCTGTGTCCTCTCATCTATGCCGGGCGGGTCGCAAATATTTTATATCAACGACCCCAGTGTTGGCTGAGGGTAAACGGTTTTCGCGCCCTTACCACGCGTTTCACTTCGAGTTAGGCTGAAGTAGCGCGTTGGTCTAAAAAATATCTGTAACCATAGAGTTTGAATTTTTTGACGTTTGGTATGGTAGCATAGAAAACTAAGTTTCCTGATGCGATTTATTGTAAATTCACTTCGGATATAGGAAAACCTAAAATGATTTTCTTGAATGGTTGTAGAACTCAAAGATGACGGCTTAAATTATATTTTGGCTCGGAATTAGACAATTCCACTGCATAGACTGTTGCGACCATCAACAAATTTTGAAAGTTATTCTTAGCGATGGATGGTTAAAATAGTTATTTACGATACAAGTGCCGAAACTAGGAAATTCGCCACGAGTGGTGATAAATTAAAACACGACCGAAGGGAGTGTTTTAAATCGACACGAGTTGCGAATTACCTATTCGCACGTGTATCGTACAACGTTTTACTATACATATGGCTCTTTAAAGTTTCGACATATGCACGGAAAGTGCTCTTTTCGCACTAGTGCGGGAAAGTAGCACCATATGTACTGTAAAAATGTTTACAGTACATATGTACTTAACGTAAGTAGCACCATATGTATTCTTAACGGCATCAACGTCTCAAATTATATTGAGAAATCGTCAGTAACGATGCGCCACCCCATCATGGCTCGGAGCATTAAATTTTTAAATTTTTCCTTTATTAATAATGTATAATTTCGTTAGCAGCGTAACTGCTTAATACAAAATCAATAGTAACCTATTCGTTATCCTTTTAAATACTTATTGTATGAAAATCGGGTTCATTTTAACTCCAAGTATAGCAATAGTAGGAGCTCCAGCATCACATAGTCTTAACACAAAATGGCTTATCATAGTACAACATTCACGTCGTTTGTATCTTTTTCCCTCGAACCTCTACGAGTAGGTAAGTAATTGTTTTTGCGGCTAATTCCTCCCCCGTCTTTAGGGTGCAGAAATTGCATTTTTATTTAGTTTAACAGGCGAGGGTACAAGATTACTTTTTGATAGGTTCAATCCAATTGTAAAGGGTTCTGGTTATGAGTGCAGTTATCTGAATGATTGAAAAATAATGTCGTTAAAGTTTGTTGCGTTCAACGCATATACATATACATTAGTACTTACATCTCCCTATTTGTTGACGTAGACGTTTAATGATCAGCAGGTAATGGAATAGTTATTTACGATACAAGTGCCGAAAATAGGATATTCGTAACGAGTGGTGATAAATAGGCTTAGGACATTTGGTAGCATACCGTGGTTCTAAAATCCATGGAGTCGCCGAATGTGAAATTTTCGAAGTGAACTTCAAAGTATGAAGTTATATTGAAGGCTTAGGACTTTTTGAAACATATCATGCTTCTATATTCTATGGAATTTTTAGTTGTAAAATAATATATAATAAAAAAAAAAGGACATTTCTTAAAAATAGTTATATATATTAATTAACAATGCATTTTATAACGGTGATATAAAAATTAAATCTAGAAAATATAACGTTAATTTCAACAGACGAAACGTGATTTACTCAACAAATCAAACTCCGCTCTATCCAGTATTTAATCTCGGAACTAGGAATATTATTAATTTTAGATAAAATCAAAAACCAATTTGACGGTCTCGTATCGAAAGTGTCAACCGATTATGTCAATATTTTTTTAATTTTAAATTGCGATTTAATTTGCACTACTCACTAAACACGGGCATTAAAGAGGATGTATAACTAGATAAATAATATTGTAGCATCACATGTGATCAGTAATTAGTATTATTATATAGGTTTGTGATAACATTAATTACGTTCGATTAAAATGCACTCAGTAACGATGTGGCAGTATGTATAAATCTTTATAGTTAATAAGACATCATACTTTTTGACTTTGACTTTGACTTCGAAATGTTTACACATGGCGACTCCAAAGATTTTAGAACCACGGTATGCTACGAAAAGTCCTAAGCCTAGTGATAAATTAAAACACGACCGAAGGGAGTGTTTTAAATCGACACGAGTTGCGAATTATCTATTCGCACGTGTATCGTACAACGTTTTACTGTACATATGGCTCTTTAAAGTTTCGACATATGCAAGGAAAGTGCTCTTTCCGCACTAGTGCGGGAAAGTAGCACCATATGTACTGTAATAGTTATTTACGATACAAGTGCCGAAAATAGGAAATTCGCAACGAGTGGTGATATATTAAAACACGACTGAAGGGAGTGTTTTAAATCGACACGAGTCGCGAATTACGTATTCGCACGTGTATCGTACAACATTTTACTGTACATATGGCTCTTTAAAGTTTCGACATATGCACGAAAAGTGCACTTTTCCGCACTAGTGCGGGAAAGTAGGACCATATGTACTGTAATAGTTATTTACGATACAAGTGCCGAAAATAGGAAATTCGCAACGAGTGGTGATAAATTAAAACACGTCCGAAGGGAGTGTTTTAAATCGACACGAGTTGCGAATTACCTATTCGCACGTGTATCGTACAACGTTTTACTGTACATATGGCCCTTAAAGTTTCGACATATGCACGGAAAGTGCTCTTTTCCGCACTAGTGCGGGAAAGTAGCACCATATGTACTGTAAAGTATTTTTAGCAGTTTGGTCTTTGTAGATTAAATAACAAATACTAAATAAGAATATTAAGCTTACCTAATGAAACCTATGTTAAACTTATACTTAATTAAAGCTCTGTTATTTGCGTCATCAAGAAAAGCATGTTGGATAGGTAGGTATAACCTCAATGCGCAAAGACTAATAATTTTATTACACTATGATTAAGATTTCTTTATTTAACAATATACAATTACAATACAAATTAAAGCTAGCTTCATCATATCAGCCGAAAGACGTCCACTAATGGCATAGGCCTCCCCCAAAGAGTGGCAAAGTGACCGGACCTGCGCCACCCGCATCCATCGGACTCCAGCAACCAGCTAGCTTAATTTATATGAATTTATATTATGATCGTCAAATAGAATATGAATTGTAATAAAAAATATCAATTTACATAGGATTCAAATACAGGGTGGAATCTTGAACGTGATCCAAAATAGCAAAATGTGAATCTATCCATGATTCTGAGCAACTTTTATTATGGGACCAACTTTGTGTTATGCCAAAAAAATCCAACTATTTCATTAACTCTGCTCATTTTAGACTGACAAGAATGTATGAATATTTTCATTTTTACAATCATTTCAAATTAAATAAAACACTACAATTTATAGTCAAAAATTCCTGTTACCAACTGACAATGTAAACTTTTGCGCCTAAACGGATCTACAGTTCGCTCTCTCGGACAAACAAATAAGCACTCGCTATATTTGTTTGTCCGTGGTTCGTCCCTAGATGTCATAGAGTTGTGTAAGTTATAACTTTTGACAGTGGTCTTTCGTCGGGGATGCGGTCAGCGGTGGACGCCTTGCTTCTCAAGCGGAGCTTCTGACGCTGATTGCATTATTGACGACTGACCAAACTACCGAACAACGTCGCTTTATAAGTAAACTTGACATTGGCGAAATCATCTTAACTTAGATGGAAGCCATTTTTTAAAAATTGAATTTTGAATTGAATTTGAACTTTTGACAGGAGCGATGTCATCAGACGCTGACTGTTGGATTAAAACACGTTTCGTTTCACATTACTTCAAATAATAATTATTGTTTGAAATTAGTATAAACTAAAGTAAAAACTTTTTCGAAATTACTAAGTTAATATCATAAAGATTAATACGTTACATGAATCTCTACGTTGTGTGCGAAACCTAATATAAACCCTAAAACCACCTCTATAACTCCCTTTCTGTTGTTCCAGCGGATTCGTTACTAGGCTCGGGCACAGACGACGAAGAAGAAGACGAGTCACGCGCAGCAAACAACTCGAGTAGTCCGGCGCACGCGCCGCACCCCGCGCTGCACTCAGAGCTGTCGCACAATGGCGACGCGAAACCGCACGACGATTCTGAAGACCAGGTGGGTACTATGAGTGTTGCTATCGATAAATATGGAATAGGTGCAGACTGTATGCTGACACAATCCGCGAACCAGGCTCAGGCCTGACTCCGAGAACCAGTCCGTAGATCTTGGGGACCGATGCCGGAAAATTACTAGACACATTTGAGAGAAACATTTGGTCACATGACCAATATTTTCTTCATTCAGGTGTAGAATCAAGAACAATTCATGGCAAAAAGTGCAAATCTCACTATGATCCTCCATTTTAGATTACTAATTTAGAACTGATCTAATATCTTCAGTGACTCTTATATGTCGAGGTCACCAGCACCTCCACTATCTCGCTCAAACCTGCCCAGCACCCGACCACATTGTCGCATTCAGTTGTTTCTCCTCCACTCCCAGGGATCGCTGGACGGCGACGCGGAAACGAGGGACTCCCAAGCCGAGAACAAGTCCCCAGATGATGGCAACGGTGGCTCCAAGCGACGGGGGCCTAGGACAACAATTAAGGCGAAGCAGCTGGAGATCTTGAAGTCGGCGTTCTCGCAGACACCGAAGCCGACGAGACATATACGGGAGCAGTTGGCTAAGGAGACGGGGCTGCCGATGAGGGTTATACAGGTCAGTCCATTCATGATTATACTTTGGCTTACCGTAATGGTTTTGTGTTTCCGACACCAAAGTTTCACTGGCCGGGAAGGGTCTATTCTGAAACCGTGAGGTTTAAAAACATTTGATAATAGCGTTGTATAGTGTCTACCTACATCGACCCCTATTAGTTTAGGTCTGTGTCTTACTATTGAAAAGTTCGGCAAAATAAAATTTAAGAGCGACACAATAATGTGTAAATAATGAACAAAGTTTTTGGTATACGTTTTTTTACTTTAGTTATAGTACCCTTTACACACTTTAAACCTTAGGAAAATGTAATAGCGAGTTAACACCGACGTTCAAGTCAATTACGGAGTTCACAGCGGAATCGTCGGCATAGAAAGTCCTCAAGTCAATTTCGTTGAACGTTACAAGCACTAGTCAATTTGCCTAGACATTTCGCATTCCTGGATGACAACTACTTTGAAGGCCTAGTTGGTACTTGGTAGTGGAAAAGCTAGCAAGGGCATTTATTTATGTGATATTACGCTTTGAGTTTTGAATGTTCTCTACGTAAGTATTAATCTGAAGTCGTTTGGCATCCTTAGTACCTACGTAGTATCCGTACTCTTACAGTAATAAAGATGTTTTGTGTTATATTTTGCTACTTTGGCTGCTACAAGCTTTGTTTAGTTAGCACTAGGTGGATTTATGTAAGATTGTCCCCCTGACATCAAATTGTTGCGCGTGTTCGTACTGAGATGTTATTGATGTTACATCTCAGTGGAAGCGAGCGAGCACAAGCACAACACATTGGCATCATATTGGAATGTGAAAGGTCATGTTAGATTGACCTCCTGTAGGTGCGCAAACGTTTATAGCGCTATTCAAGCTGTCCATAGAATCTAGCATCTAGTTTGGGACAGTGCTTCTCTCGAATGTAAACAGTTGAAAAGTGCTGTTAGCTTTTGTTTTCCGCTTTATTCTGCCGCGAGCCTTTTCATGTCGGTTGTTTCATTCGTTTATCTTTATGATGCATTTGCATATTTCGTTTTCATATATTTACTTTTTGATAACGTACCTAAACGAAGTATATCTTATTCTTCTTAGTCGATGCCTCATAACTGGGGATCGTGACCGCATGCTTTATCCCTAAATGAAGTTCGGTTCCTCGTCAAGTTTACTGCATGGGAAAGACTGCAATTTGCAGACCTCTTAATTGCATCAGACCAGCGCACTGGAATCCTTCCTCTAGCGCGTTTGTTTTCCACAGAATCAAGAATCTATAGATAATGCCTAGATGAACGCATGATACGAGTATGTCCAAAGAGACAAAGAGGCCGACGTGTCCGAGAGTCGTCTGGTGATGCCAAGTTCCTCTAAGATGGAGTTATTAGTTATCATGGCTGTCCACGGAATCCTAAATTTTCTATAGTTCCTTTCGATATGCTTGACGTTTTTTCGGTATACTTTCGCAAAACAATAAGCTGATGACTATGACAGTGACAACTTAATAAATACACTTTTAAAATTAGTTCGTCAAAATGAATTGTACAGCGTTCGTGCTGACATTAAAAAATCCTTATGCTTATAACGTAACCGAACCCCGACATAAAACTGACATAAACATTAAATCAAATCATACCTTAGAACTGTTACAAATGCGAGCACTCCGTCTTGGCGTTCGTAAATTGAATATCGCGATGACAAATATCCTTATTAACGAACGCACCCGATTTGTTAGGTTTTGCTCTGAACGCACCTTTATTTATGATGGCGTTTGTCGAATGTCTCATTTCGAAATTCGATTTTCTTAACGGATTAGCTCATTAGCTGTCATAGGTTAGATTAGTAAATTTTAGACGTTTGAATTTAAAAAAAAAACACAGCTGCATTCTAAAGCTTTGTAAAGTAGCGTTGGGCACCAGCATTAGCAAAAATTCCTTAAAACACTGTACTTATTTTCATCTACAAAACCTCCGCCACCGCAGGCCGCGCCAGTCTATAGGCGCTCTTACACGGGCGATTTTTCGGGCAACCATTGTCCGGCGACACGTTGCCGAAATTAATGGAGCAATATGGGGCAATATTTCGGAAATATTGCCCCATATTGCTCCATTCATTTCCGTGTTGCTCCATATCGCCGACTACAATTTGCTCCACTGAATTTCTCGTGTATGAACGTATCGCCTAGAATGGCGCTATTTGGAGCAATAATCGCTCCATATGGAGCAATAATCGCTCCATTTTGAGCAATATTTGAATTGCTTGAAGTGGCCGTCACGTCAAAATTGCCCCGAATTTCCGGCAATTCGGCAATTTTTATCGCTCGTGTAAGAGCACCTTAAGACAGGCTAAGCCTGTATCACACTGGCGCGCCCTGGCCGCGGCGGACAATAGTAAACTTGTCATTAGCTGTCAAATTTAGTATTGTCCGCCACCGCAGGCCGCGCCAGTGTGTTGCAGGCCTTAAGTGAACTTATGGGTATTCTTACGTTGACTTATATATTTGGGGAAATTTCGGTTACCTACATTTTCTTTCGAGCAAACTTTATAATAATAGTAATAATAGCAATTTATTTCAGATTCTGCATCCATAGGTTTATGCTAACACAATTTAAATAGTAATAAATAAGTACAAGTTTTATTTATCTAATCGTGAAACGTCACTAGTTCTGGAAATCCGAAAATATAATGACGTTGGTACTATAGTATATTTTTATTAACAATTATGATTTCTAAATAGAATTCTTTTTGCTGTCCCCGTAAAACTTTCTTTCTTTTCCCGTAAGTTGATCAAAACATCGAAAACGCAACTAAGCACATGGAAGCCAATTCTCCACGGCAACAGATGTCTGCCGAGATCCGTCTGTCCGTCACGCTTTTTGCTCCTTCCTCTTTGTTTCAGTTTTTGTTTAAGGGGAAAAAATACGTTTTTTCTTGAATGTTTGTAAACGTAGCCGGTGAGCAACTGAGCTTGAGTAATTAATTTCGTTGACTTGCGACTGATGAGAGGCAGTTTTAGTATACATTTGAATGGAAACAGGTTGATACTAGACGTCTAATTTATCGTAGCGCTTGGATTGAAGTATTATGCCCGGTACAGATTCTCGCGAGAAGTCTCGCCGAGAAGTCTTGCTGTTTTCAGCATTAGAGTAAGTATCATCAAAACTTTCATCAACAGAAACCAGTCTAATAGATAAAATAGAATAGATTGTAAAGCAGTAGTGGTGAGACGTCCATATAACTCGATACTCACTGGTTTGTCTATTTTGAGATGAGACACGTTATTTTAAAGCTATTGTAGGAAAAAGAAATAGCCTAAATTAGCTTCGGCTAGTCTACGCATGAGTGACAACACGCTACTGCTGCATAGTTCCTTTTTTGAATAACTGTCAGCACATATCAACCATGATTGTGTGATAAGCCCTTTATTATCGTATCTAACCATAAGCTCAGGCTAGTATTCTAAAAGCTTACAGAAAGTCTTAATCTTGCCTGAGTTCTCGACAGGCTGTCTCTAACCTTAACGCCGGAATGCGCACTTGAGTTTACATTTATTATTTAATGAATTTTTTTCAAGTGTAATATTTTATTACCTAGCGTGTAAAGTATAATGTGAAAAATATTTGTAAGCTTGTGCGTATAAAGTACTAGCTTCCGCCCGCGACTTCGTCTGCGTGGACCCGGGATAAAAACTATCCTATATTTTAATCCAGGCTTTAAACTGTCTTCGTGCAAAATTTCATTTAAATCGGTTGAGCCGTTTAAGCGTGATTGAGTAACAAACATCCAAACATCTAAACAACCAAACTTTCGCATTTATAATATACGAGTAAGTAGGATAAAATAACTTTGTGTATAGCTGAAAAGGAAACCTGATTAAAACAATATAGAGAAAGCAACACCTAATCATGTAGCAAAGAAAACACTTTGTGGTAACCGATACTCTCAACATTTAACACCCAACAAACCAAAGACAAATATTGTTCGTCCAATAATGTCAAGTATGTTAAGTGGATTCATAAACAACTTTTTTCTTTTTTTGCCACCATCCGTCAAGTCCCGCCAGATCGCGCGTGTCAAATGCTTCTGCCACCACATGTGGCTATAGAAAAACCACAGTGGCATCAGTTACGTACCAAGCAATAATGAACTTTTGCGCATACGAATTAAGGGTGACGTTCTGTGTAGTTTATTTGTGGTTTTGCTATAACTGTAAATGTTTTTCTGGTGTAATCCGGTGTTAACTGCTGAATACCGGTTCAACGCGTTTGAACATGCCGCGTATCGAGGTGGGAATCGATTTGGCATAGGTATTTAGTTGTCGTTGACAAATTTAGAGTCCTTTTTGCGGTGCCGCTTGTGAGAACCACTTCTGTAACGGTTCATGATATATGTACCTACAGTCCCCAATTACAAAGATTTAGGTACCTACATACTGAATACTTGGTCATAATATTCCCTTTCCTGACACTTAAAGAAGAGAATATGTTACTAGTTGCCGAAAGAAAAATCCTTCGTAAGGTTCTCGCAAAGCAACGACCGGACGGAAGCTGGAGAGTCCTAAAGAACCTGGAGATAGAATGTCAGGTGGCTGAACCTAACATCTTAGGAGAGATCAAAGCTCACAGACTCCGCTGGCTTGGTCACCTGGAGAGAATGGAGGAAGATCGCGAAGTCAAGAGAGCATACCGAGGCCGTCCGGAAGGTGGACGGCCTGTCGGACGTCCAAGGTACCGCTGGAGTGACATGCTCCAGGCGGATCTGCGCGAGCTCCAAATCTGCAATTGGCAAGATTTAGTGCGGAACCGAGAAGAGTGGCGCACTCTCGTGTCGGAGGCCAAGATTCATTTTGGGTCGCTGAGCCAACGGAACGGAGTAAGTAAGTAAGTAACACCTAATAAGTAATATTCCCTTTTAGAGATTCTTTGAAGCTACGGTAGCCTAGTGGTTCAGGCTGTTCGAATCCCAACTCGTACCTACCAATGAGTTTTTCGGAACTTATGTACCGAATATTTACCGTTAGCTTTTCGGCGAAGCAAAACATCGTGAGAAAACCGGTCTAATCGCAATAAGGTCTGGTTTTCCCTCTGGGTTGGAAGGTCAATGGCAGTCGTTTTCGTAAAACTAGTGCCTATGCCAAATCTTTAAAGGACTCCGGGCTCAACCAGGCACAACCGGTAATAACGCTATGAGGATGATCAATATTCTCTTTTAGAGTAAACATATCACTTAGGTAGGTAAGTACTTTCGTGCATCAGGTACACTCGAATGAAAAATCGTATCAACTATTACCACAGATATAGATATACATAGATCACGCAAATGCATGTACTTCGCGTGTCAGAATTCGGACTCCGAGTTGGCACTCCGACTTACATTCCGCGCGCATCTGTTGTGGTAGCCGGTTGTCCGTGAATATTAAGAAAAGACCATATTGCAGAATCGATTTTCCGTGGACAACGGGGAATTAAGATCACTAATTCGCCCGTGTGACGTCAAAGTAGGTAGAAAAAAGTGACACGGTCGGTTTTCATACAGATTGAGGTCTTTAAGTTATCTAGTGTATATCTATATCAGTGACTATTACGCATCAAATTTTACCGTATTACGGTAGTTCGGTACTGTAATACGAAACGAATCTAATCTTACGTCACGAACGTAAACAGAAGACCAAAATAAAACTATTACTTCCAAACGAAGCAGGAAGATGTCAAAATAGCACGACGCCGTCACCCGACCGCGAAGCGACAAAAAGTCTAAGACATTTTAATAAGTTCATATATCGTAATTTCCCCAGCGTGACGGCCCTGTCGGCGAGCGGCGATCCCTTATTGGCTCATATTTTAATTTGACGGCTTGCGACGTTGCTGACAGGCTAGGGTTGTCAATTTTTGAAAAAATGCCGCATAAATAAATATTTCTGTACCGTTGTAATAATAACATGTGACATTCACCTATGCACACGGCTTACAGACCGCAGACATAACAATATCACTTCTTGATCTATAGGTATGTGTTGTTCTGCTCCTAGTGGTGAGTAAAGTCGCCAGAGCATCCGAGGAAGCGCTGTGTTGAGAGTCAGGTACCTGCGTTTGTCTCTAGCTATCAACACAACGAATCCCCAAATCATTTAACAGTCGGCAAGGCACCTGCGAGGCGCATTATATCAGGAACATTATAACTAAGTACATATATAACTTTCTTAGTGCTCGGTACCGAAAGTCCTCCAACAGAAAACTTATGAGACCTCTTGGTGCCTGTCCGCCCAGTTCTTTAACCCTAAACTTAGCAAAAATTTAAAAATTGTGCGTTCAAGCCTCAGTTGTGCAGTTATAGAGCGCGAAAAAACGCGTATTTGTTGTTATAGCGGCAACAGAAATACATAATTTGTGAAAATTTCAAATGTAGCTATCGCGGTTCTTGAGATACAGCCTGAAAAAAAAACTTTTCATGTATGGGAGCCCCCCTTAAATATATATTTTATTTTGTTTTTAGTATTTGTTGTTATAGCGGCAACAGAAATACATCATCTGTGAAAATTTCAACTGTCTAGCTATCGCCCCAAGGAAACAAATAGGTGTGTACTTCAAAGCTCCTCCTTCTTAAACTTTATTAAATGACTTAATAATTGACTTCAGAGAAGTTGAAAGCATTAAATAATAGCCATGCAACTTCGGTACTTTATTTAAAAGCGATCAATCAAAGCCACGAATTTCATGTCATTTGTCATTTCCCTTCACAATTCCCTACAGGGTAACCACCTGTTCGCTCCGTAGCACAATGGTAGTGTAAAAAGTTGTAATAAAAATATATTAACAGTTAATGAATGCATAACGATTATTTTTACGTCGTAGTGTCATCAGCGTAGTTACTTTTTACAAATTACCTTATTAGTCAAAGAATATTCAGCGCTCGTACGAATTTGCATTTTTAATATGGTGCGTAAACATTCATCAAGTTTAATTAGATCGTTGTTACCAACTATGAGCAAAGTGGCTAATTGCTGTCGTTTCAATTATGGTAATATATTATCTCTTATTCTCGTTTATGTAGCTCTACATTCCATTATATAAAACTTATCTTGAATTAAACCATTCGAGTGATTTTACGGTCAGCAAGAAATGGTAAATTTGAAAACTCTTAACTTGTTAACATGAAATGCATAGTGCCGTAATAGTTACATATAATAGACAGCTATAAGTTAAGTCAAATTGTAGGCATGTAAGGAAGATGAAAAAAAAACCATAAGAATTCCTGTTTACCTACCTATTTGTATTGAATGTGGGAATCCCTGGGTAAGGCTCAAGTCATACCGTTTCTTGATTCTCTATATATGACGTATTTTTGTATTATTGTTGTAAATATAGAAGACCTTGTAATATTCCAGAGACCGGACAAATGGGTGTCATTACTCGCAATAACGTGGACATGACTCCAAAGATTAATTAATGAATTAATTGATTTCTTAGTGCTAATTGCTAAGACGTCAATGGACCCGATTCTACGTGCACATTGCTTAAATAGCCTAAAACTAAATTGTCTAATTTTTAGACATAATTTAGGCGGCAGATTAAAAACGACATATTTAGAATAGCATTTAGGCAGCGAAGTAAGTTGTATAGACCGCCTAAAATAAGAAACGTCAGATTCAATTTAGCGCTGTCATTTTATTATGACAGCTGCTCATAGAATAGGAAAGTGTTTTAGCGACACCTAAATAAAATTAGGAAGTTTAGAGGCCACTCTAGAATTGGGTCCAATGGGATAGTAAAAGAAAGATATCATACCTCTTTTGATTTCCTTCTTAAAAATACAATATTTTTTTTGACATTGACATTATGCTGACATTACTTTAATAAATCTACACAATAAGTCTGTGTTTAATTTATTGATTAATATTTTACGAAATATACAAATTAAATTACAGGTAAAAATAATTAATTGATCTTTGGAGTCATGTCTATATTATTGCCAACAATGACATCCATTTGTCCGATCTCTGAATTATATTACTTAAAATAAAATACCGTTAATTTTTTTTTATTTAGATCTTAAATTGCGCTTGAAATATAGACATATACCAATTAGAATCACCCCAAAAACACAATTACGACGACGTGACAATTAGACGTTTCCTTATTCACCCAAACGAGCACGAACCGAGCATTTCTTAGAGCACTCCATATATATACTTTCCTACAGTAGTTTAAAGGTAAGTGCACCTAACGGTATGAAACAACTAAAACGAAAAGAAAAAGATGCAAGGTAGCTCATGTCACATGATTAATGATCGATAAAAACAGCAACACGTTATTATGTCACTACCGAGTCGGGTACTGATTAATGTGTCGTGTGTGCCTGCCTTAATTCTCTATGGGTCTATGGCCGTTATTTGTCTATGCTCTGTCGAGGTTGAATGACTGACTTTAATCTCTGGGCCGTTGAATATGATTGACTACTAGCTTTAAGCCTCTGCACTCTGTAGTCCTAGTACTATATTATTTGGAAGGCAATTCTGGATGTCACTGAGATCGATTTAACGATGCCTGCTTACCATCAGACCGTATGCTTGTTTGCCAAAGTGGTGGTATAAAAAAAGACTTTTTTGAAAAACAAGTTTCTAAATCAGTCTTTAATTATCAATATTGCGGGAGCGTTGACATTGTACGATGCAATAATGAAACATCTACCGTCATATCATACTTACATCGCGTGCTTTGAAACTCCGTTCTGACTTGATTAAGAAACAATAAGGTCTGATTTTCAGATATATGATTCTTGACTATATGATTGTTCATCTGATTTTATGGATACATGATTGCTTAAAATTTCCTCGATAGAAAAAAAATCCAAAGTTGGGTCTGTATTTTCCTTTTTTTACTCAGCCTACTCAAACGATACATTATTTTACGACACAATCAAGTAAATTCAATAATATTTTATCTCATCTAAAGTCTCACTTTATGAAATTTTAATAAACCTTCACTAAGTTAGGTATTTATCGAAATTTGTCCAAAACAGCGATTCCCGAAGAGTGTTACATCTCTTTTTCTCGTGGGCGGAAAGCATCAGCGTGTCTCTGTCTAGGGGGCGTACGTACGTCTCAAATCAAGGCATCCCCTTAAGATGTCGGTCACCGCACACGAATGTCGCGACACAGTAGCGATATAGCCGCGATGAAGTCTTGATGTTACCCTGGGTCAATTTGTGAGACGTTTTAATACTTTAATACTACGACCGTCGTAGTACGACGGAGGCAAAGAGGCGTACCTGCCTGATGGTGAGCAGACACCGTTGCCTATGGACGGTTGTGACTCCAGCGGAATCAGTGGCCGACACTTTAGTGATTTGAGGATATGTTGTCTTGACAGCGACAGGAGGCGGGATGACTTTACTCACCATAGATATGTGATATAGCGGGCGTAACAAACATGGTAGCCATATATATTATCACTTATCGCACTCATCCGTCACTCTCGCACTCGCATACTTGTCAGACAGAACATGACGGATGTCCTATACACAGCGATAAGTGATAAAAGGCTACCATGCTACGCCCATACGAACACAATATCACATATCTAGAGCTAGAGAACAAGTAGTGTGTTTATCAAGAAACGGCCGGCAATGCGTTTATGGATTCGAATTTAAAGCTTTCGTGAGACATGTTGAAATAATACTAACAATTACACGGTTCAACTCACGTATTCAATGTCACTACGGGCGACATGTTTCGAACTCCCGAAGAGATCGTAATTGTTAGCGTTTATGGATTCCTCAGGAATCACAAGCGTCCATAGGCTTCGGTGTTCGCTTACTATCTGGCAAGCCGCACTAGATAGACATCGTCGTGATATAAAAAGAGTATCGCTTTAAAACTCCGTGTGCGGAAGCCTTATCCATATTAAATATGAACTGATACCCTTAAGATGATCATAACGTATCATTATTGACATCATTCTGACATTTGGCCCATGATCCGATTCATTTGCGAGTTTTGAATTGCCACTGACGCAAAGGCAATGGCCGCCGTTTCAAGTTTCAACGAGTTTTATTAAAGGATTTTTGGCTTTCATTTGGCTTTGTTTTTGCTTGTTGTAAAACTTTTTCTTTAATATTGCCTACGCAGTCGCAATGTAACTCTAAACAAAGTTGTTTTTGGTTTAGTGGGGCCTTATAGCTTTTTGTTATTAACATCTTGACAAAAGAAATCGTTATATAAATGTTATTCTCGACCTGTGCGCAAATGCGGCTTAAGGATTCTTGATTCTAAATATGTATATTACCTAAGTAGCCTGAGGTCCCTAAGGGTAGAGTTCAATTCATAGGTAGCTAGGTACTTTTAAGTCTTCCTTGGTTATTTCGCAAATACCTATATAAATATAACTTTAATTTTATTCGAACCTTCCTCACGGGAGTCCGCTTGATGCGGGTGGCGCAGGGCCGGTCATTGTGGCACTCTTTGGGGGAGGCCTATGTCCACCAGTGGACGTCTTTCGGCTGATATGATGATGACGATGACCTTCCTCACACAGGCTTGCGGTAATGCAAGGAGACTAATGGACCAAGGCAATTCAATACTACAACATAAGATCAACTTCTGATTACCTTGTTCATTCTGACATTAACTTACTGGTGGCCTGTGCGGTGGCGGCCAATAGTAAACATGACATTCTGTCTGCTATTGACCGCCTTCGCAGGCCACGCCAGTCTGTGAGAGTCTTAAGCCCCTTTACAATAACACGTCACCCTTACGGCATTCAATGTATCCAGCAGGTCGATCACGTAACGCATTTTACGCACGTTAGGTAGATCTAAATGACAAATTTTATATGGAAAAATAACAGTTAAACTGTCCTAACGTGCGTACGAAACGTTACGTGATTACCCGTCTGGTTGGGATTGCCATTGCAAGTGGAATCTTCTACATTGGATGGTGAATTTTTTTTGATGCAATTCGGCCAACTCCCTTAATCTCAAGTATATTTCAAACGCGTTTTCCACGCGCGTTGAGTTCACGTGTATAAGAAAGAGCGCAAGCACATTGAAACCCGAGTGCGATGCGAATTGGTGAAACCAATTGATTGATTGTCTAGGTTATAGGTTATGGGATAGGTACTTATATAATAGTAACTAGTAACTAGGTCAACATTTTCGATGTTCAAACTTAACTCTTCCTGCTACGCGCGGACTCAAAACTTTGGACTAACTAGTATGAACTACCTAAATGGAGTGTCTAACTTTCCAAAAGCTGGTTCAACTTTGAGACTATTAAACGGTATATTTTGTAATCTGTACGATGTACCTATTTATATGATGTCTACTGTCCCAGTGAAATAAAAAAAGACACTTGATGCTCAGTTTGTTCAAATTATATCCTGATCCTGATTCTACGGAATATAAAACAAAGTTTTAACCGGCAACACCGAACCGTACGGTTTCAGAGAAATTTCCTCCCTGCTCCGGTTGTGGAATGAGCTCGCTGCCGAGGTTTTCCATTTGACCGGTTTCCTCATGATGTTTTCCTTCACCGAAAAACCAATTATATTTCATATTCTACATAACTTTTTGGAATAACTGAGTGGTACGAGCCGGGGTTCGAACCAGGGATGTTGCAGTCATTCGCATCCGCATCCGCAGCCGTAAAAGTTTTTGCGGATGCGGATGTAGTACAGTTCGCGACAAGATAGGGGCCAACGCGGCGTGTTCAGTATTTACGTCATTAGTCAATAAGAATCTTCATTTGGTTACGTAATCTGACTATTCGCCTTATTCGCTATAAAGTGATGCGTAAGAGCCTTATCACACTTGCGATTTGCGAGCGTGTTTTCTATACAATTATCAGTCGCGGCGTACACGCTGCGTGATCGCCTTCATACAAAATACGCTTGGAAATCGCAAGTGTGATAAGGCTCTTAGAGCCTTATCACACTTGCGATTTGCGAGCGTGTTTTCTATACAATTATCAGTCGCGGCGAACACGCTGCGTGATCGCCTTCATACAAAATACGCTTGGAAATCGCAAGTGTGATAAGGCTCTTAGGTTTGAAACGATTGTAAATCAGTCGCAACGTGTTCGAGTAGGTACTATGTGGCCCTAAAGACGTTGCGTATTTATGTTTTTGAGTGTTTTGTCTCAAAAACGCGCATCCGCATCCGCACTTGCATTTATATCAGCAGCCGCATCCGCGGATGTGAGCCTTGAAATATCCGCATCCGCGGATGTCTAAAAAGTCACATCCGCGGCATCCTAATCCTGATTGAAAGTCGCGTCACCGCTCGGCTACAGTTGGTTCTGCCTGTTTAGAATGATAAAACTGTAGCTTCGTAAAACGGGCTACGGGACTAATCCAAAGTAGCCCCGCTATTCTGTAACTTGTTTTAAGCTCACCTCAACGCTCACCCACAAATATATCCTGACACCGCGATTCGTAGTAACTAAGCGTAGGCAGAGGTCTAGTTTCGCTTGGCGTGACGGGTCGCGCTTAAAGAATAACATCCCAGTAGCGTCCAGTTTTCTAAAGCAAAGTTTGATTCTCACGTTAAATCCAGTCAAATGAGGAAAGCTATCACTTGAATTGGAGTGACCGTCTGAATGAGCCCCGTCGGCCGTTTTTCATGTTTTAATGCCGCCGGCAGACTTTGAACTGTCCCAAATACTATAACTCTCGGGAGTTACGAGGCGAGGGATAAGAGAGGCTTTACCGCACTAGTGGGGTAAACAGTATTATGACTGCGGGAAAACCGTCAACCGTCATCGGCTGGTCGCCTAACTTTTAACGTAGGTAGATCTTAATGTCATTTTATGTATGTGTAAATGACAGTTGAGTTATCCTAATGCCCGTCCGAAAAGCTACGCAACTACCCGGCAGATGTTTATTTTAATATGATGTCAGAAATGCTATAGTAGAGTAAAACTAAAGCAAGATTAAAAATTACAGAATACTTTTTCATCATACTTGCTTTAAAGTCTTTTTCAAAGTGACCCAGTGACCTTGAGATATAATAGCTTAAACTGATAGTTGTCGTCTTGAAAATGCAATGTTACCTGCATTATTAGGTACCTACATTTATCTGATCGTTACTTTAAAAGAAGTAGTAGATATGAATTATTAAGATGAAAGCGATAATCACATTGATAATGTCTGAATAGCTGATATTAGCTTATGAATGGATCCCCAAATGACAGACCCTGTTTTAATTGGATAATTTATGGTTCCTTAAGCTATGGCTCCCACGCAAACTGTTGTATTGTATGTCATAATGTATCCTTTAATCTGATTATGCTAAAAATATTGTACGAGTGTGTAGGGCGTGTGTGTGTATATGATCTTGACTTATAGCGGTTTCATGCAGTCAAAGTACTGTTCACCATTCTTGTACTGTGTGATACCAACACAGTCCCCGGACTGCGAGGTTTTACGGCAAATTGTCCCATATACAAGCCCAGACTAATTCGTCGATTGTCCTATAAAATGTCCTTTCTAGAGGACAGCGAGCGGTGGTCCCTCTCGATTTATCTTGTGAAATACTTGGGACCTTAAGGAGGGGTGAGCGACATAATCAAAAAGCTGATGATAATGACACATGAGGTTTTACAGCTTTGGTACACTAAATAGTTGTTACCGGGTTTCGTGACGTCATTTACGGCGTTCTTCTGTATCGCATAAGGTGCAAAACCATTTTGACTGTGTTATGATGTCTATCTGATTGAACTTAGCTATTGCTATCTCGCTTACAGCCAAGCCTTACGAACTAGAATGAATACACTCAGCAAATTTCACACTAATATAATATCAATACGTCGAGTCAAATATACCTCTTGTTGCCGCAAGTAGGTTAGATTCCTTCTTTGGTACGTCAAGATGAACAGTGGTCTCATCGTATCACCGCTATGGACAAAATTTGAGCACAACTTTTATAAAACATTTTTTAGGCCTCACCCAGTTCCTTCTCATTTTAAACCGCAAATATCGCAATCACCGAACCGTTGGCGTGGAATGCGCCGTAACGATCTCGCCAGCAACTTTAAGACGTCGTTCCCGTCAAAACTGCACTTTACTTATCTAAAAACGGGACGTTATTACAAACTGCTTGTACGTATCGCAATAAATTTGTAATTTTAATCGTTATTATCAAAACAAGAACGGGCGAACAATAAAATAGTCTGTTTATCGTCGCTTTTGCGTTGGTTTCTCGTAAAAATGCGCGACGTACGGCGCGGGCGGCGAAATGTAAAGATGGAATAACGTATGCCGCTCTCTTGCCTTTACTGCATTTTTCTTTTGAACGACAAAGAGATGATGATTTCTATGAGGAAAAAACACAGTAAACATGTAAAGCGCATACAATGTTACTCTCTTTTTCATAACACACTCGATTTGATATAGTGCGTAATTTACAAGAAAAGACACGTTACTGAGACTTTCAAAAGCAAGCTTCTTGGTCCAAGCATTTTGTGTTCATCTGTACACGCGTTCCAGTAGAATTTGACCTCAAGATCTGTAATAACTGTGCGTTATCGGGGGTCAATATTAGTGGCTGGTTAGAAATTGGTTCAATAAGTTTTGAATAGCCAGTATTGTGCATAAATAAATAAATAAATAAATAAATAAATATTAGGGGACAATCTTACACAAATCGACCTAGTCCCATAGTAAGCTCATTAAGGCTTGTGTTATGGGTACTAGACGACGATATACAGGGTGAATTCTAAATCGTGAATCGTAATATTTTTTTTGAAGTCTATACATAGTTAACAATAACTTACAATGCTTTTAAACCTAAATTAAGTACGTTTTTATTTTGTCCACTTTTAATTTGATTTATCCTAATTTTTAAAATCTCGTGGTCACCCTACATTTATGTTTCGCACTTGTCATGAAAATTTCAACATTAGATATCCAACCTCCTAATATTGAAGTTGGCTGGACAGAATTTTGGCATGTATCGTCAATAATGTCAACATCGTCGACATTGTCAACATAAGTATTTAAATCGTATTTACTCATAAAATAATTCAGTTTTATTACGATTAATGGTATAAAAATGCCTCCACCGTATCCGTACACGAACATACAAAGGTATGATATGGTATCTTGGTACGCTCAGACTGGCAGAATTGGTCAAACGCAAGAACTATTCGGAAGAAGGTATCCTGAGTCGCCGGTACCGAAACAAAATTTAATTATGAGGATGGTGCAAAACTGTTTCTTTTTTATGTGAGTAAACTAAAGGAAAATTTTATGAGTGTTTAAATAACAAACTGCACAATGCATTTAATGCATGATATTGATAAGATAACCTTTGCACTTAGGTAAACATTGCGTTGCAAGTCACGTGACTCGTGTAGGGTGACCAAGGCGGATGACAAGTGGGGACGCACTTTCTGGTTTTGTTCATAATTAATTAAGCGGGTCCTTAATTGTAATTAACACTAGTGCTCTGTAATAGTCTTAAGTAGCTTTACCGGTAAACGTGGTTACGATTCACGATTTAGAATTCACCCTGTATATAATAGATATAAATACTTAAATACATAGAAAACTTCCATGACTCAGAAACAAATATTCATGCTCATCACACAAATATTTGCCCTTACCGGGATTCGAACCCAGGACCTTCAGCTTCGTAGGCAGCGTCACTACCCACTAGTCTAACCGGTCGTCAAGATCCATCAAATACCGCCATCCCGTTCCGCCCCATCGAGTCGGAAACCGAACTGGCTATCGTAGAGTTTTTGTGAAATTACTCGTCTATCACTTTTGTTTGTTTTTATTGAGATAGAGTTAGTAAAAAGTAAGCTTGGACGAGTAAATAAAACTGCATGAAAAGTAAATTTTATGGATTAAATCCATGGGTCATCACTGCTGTAAATATTATCATTGCATGAACAATTTTTTTACCTCTTCTCATTCATATTTTCTCTTACAAGTCTTAGAAATTTGATTCAGTCAGTGTGATAATATGGATCGCGTTGCTATTTTTATCCATTTCTGACAAATGTATTAAACATTTGACATGCTTATTCTGATTCATGGCCGCAGGCATGGCCTCCCAACTAGAACAACGTATAATTGATACTAAAAAGAACTCATAGATGGCGACACAGGTACCGAGCGAAACATTTGAACCAGTAATCGTAATGATGAATGATTTTTACACCTTAATAAATTTAACGTACCTTAATTATATCACAAACATACTTCCGCACATACAATAAAGGTATATTTTATAAGTTTAGTAAGTGCAATAAAATTGATACTAAATCCATGTAACTCTTACTATACGAGTGAGCTTTCAAGCTTGAAACGTATTATTGGGTACTGTCACTAGATGGCGCCATCACGGGTCGCGAAAGTTCTATGGAACCACAGGCTCTAAGCATTTGGTTATGTATATTTTTGTGTGATGTGTAATATTGTCTCTAAAATACTACTTTTATATCGAAAAAATCAAAAATACTCTATTTGTTGCCCGGGAAGTCAACGCCATCTGGTGATATCTCAATGTATTACTAAAGGCTGACAGCGTCATAGCCGTGGTAGCTCGGATACTGCATCTACTGGTGTAGCTACGGGACTAAAATTGTATACAGAATTGCCTACATTAGGACGGTACGCTTTTGCTCTATGAGATTGGGTATCTGTACTTGTATTCTTTAATCTGTGCCGCAGGGAACAGACGGAAAAAACTAACCCGAAAATTATATTTCGATAAAAAGAACAGTTTCAAACAAAGGTACCAACAAAACTCGTAATTCAAAACTCATTTTTTGCCCCAACAATACCATGTGAGCTTCATTTATCACGGAGCATGTTCAAGACAGAAGCACCTTACGTTCCGCTGGACCAGACAGGTGCGGCCCCACAAAGACTCGCGACGAAAGCCATAAAACTATTAATTATGACAGAAAGCCGTGTCATACAAAGAGTATTATGCGAAAATTATGAAAAAAACTCAAGAGCGGCGCCACATATCTTTTTGTCTACTTGGACGTCCCGCGGCACTGTGCGGGTGGACAAAAGGCGGTGCACACTGGTACAAAGGAGCACCCCGCACGGACAAAAAATTACATCATTTATTTTATTGGTTCGGGTGAGAATGTGGCACATTAATATTGCGTAGGGCTTAATGTTCGATCGCCCTAGGGCAGTCGTCAGTCATTTGCCGGCTTAGAAACGTTACCTGTGCAATATGTTCTCGTGATGTATGAGGCCAGATTGTCGTTACTGCGATAGTGTTCTTGATTACATCCAGAAAGTAATTATGCTGCGGCATTAAATTATAATTATCTATGTAATACGAAGCTAGTGTATACTTTGTACCTATTTATCTAACCACATGTAATCATAATGCTGGTATGTTCACATGTTTAGTTACAGAGGTAACTTTAATAGCTACATGTAGTTACATTATCTTGTAAGAAAATCTGTGAATATAGTTTTGATAGCTTATTTAAGCTTCACTTTTATCTTTCAATACCAGAAGCAAATCGTGTCGATATTATTTTCTGCGTCGAACTCGTACCAAGTATACGTATCATTTATCATAGCGGCCCTCCACTTCAGTCATTTATCATTTCAGAGTTGGTACTTTCTAGCTGGAGTAATAGCAAATTAATAACATATTTGTGGTCATCTTAGTGCAGCCTTTGCACAACTTAAACCGTTGCTAAGTTAATGTTCGTATATAATTAGTAAAATTTAGTGCTTCGAAAATTCAGCTCAGTTTAGATTAGGATTTCAAAATCGCTTGAAATTGCAACGTATCATAATTGCAAATGAATCTCGAATCTCGGCAAACTCATGTTAGATTTACGGTTCGGTAACTAGCTGGTATATTAACAGGATATTCATAGCAACAAATCTCTTGTCACAGACTGTTATCTCATAATTGCTATTTCACTTACCAACAAATCTGTCTAAATGAATTAAAATTAAAATCGCATAATCATAATCAACTTAAACATATCACCTGTTAAAACAGTGCATTCAATTTGACGCTGAGAACCACAGTGCGTGGAATTTTAAACATTTAAATCGTGTTCTAATTCCAAATTGTATTTTTTAAGTTCGTTGACCGTTCGACGTTTTAGCGCATTTATCGGCCGGGATAGGCACGTAACATTTACGCTTTACAGAGCTAGTGACGTGACAATATCGGCGTCGATACGCTCGAGTTACTTCGCATCGATTTTTATTTATTTTATTGACCGTTTATTTTTGTAACCCAGGGTGCTGGAACGAAAAGTGTGAGATTTGGTTGGAATATTAAATTGAATAAGTACCTACTTTCGTTCGAAGGTTAGTTTTTGTGGAAATATTCGCTTTGCTTTCACTCCAACTCACTTCCATTGTCTTTCTTTACCGTTTTAAATCTTTATCTAGTCCAGAAAAATACCTATTAGTCTCGGATATCTACTCGTCTTTGCTGACTGAAGTCCTGTCATGGGCCCTAATTTCGATACGCATTTTGGCAGTCGATTTCGTAAAACTAGTGCCTATGCCAAATCTTGGCATTATGTCACAGCGGACTCCAGGCTCCTTTAGAGCAAAACCAAGAATAAAATAACGCTATAGGAGGCGATGATGATTTATGATCTAAAATAAATTTAAGAGAATCCTTTTATTGTATTCACGACTCTTCTTGAGTAGGTAACTCATAGTGAGCGAGACAGTCATATTGAGACTGCATTGGAATGAAATTGACATTCACGCCTTTATTCCCAAAAGGGGTAGGCTGAGTACATGAAACTTATGTTCCAGCGCCGCTTTTAGCTTAAATGTTGGTATAAATGATCGACGAAATGTGATATTGCAGTGACAGGTTGCTAGCCCATCGCCCACAACACACTTCAACCCTGCTCCCTTAGACGACTTTTACGACACGCACGAGAAGAAGGGGGGTGGAGAGATTCCCCGAAACCACACCTACTTTACTACGACTTAAAAACTATATGTCATATTATCGTATTATCAAGGGATATAATTCACCGGAATTAGATAAGTATACAATCCGTTTTGGATTTATAAAAATGATTATCCATAAAATTGCGATTTTTGACCTGCAAATATTTCGATCGAAGTGGAAAATTGAAAAATTATTCGCCACGTGCGGTATTTGAACCCACAACCACAGGAATCCGTCCATTGAGCTACCGTGGGTCCGCTAGTGGCGACGAATCTTTCAATCCCTTCCACTGTTCTAATTAGGTACACCTTAGGGAGGCTCTTAGCCGGGCATGGACGGATTCCAGAGGTTGTGGGTTCAAATCCCTCTGGTGGCGAATAATTTTTAAATTTTCCACTGATCGAAATGTGGAATTTCGCTAGCGGACTTTTCTGCTCAATAAACAATTATTGTTACAAATATTTAACACGTTACAGGTTAGTCACTCTTAAAAAAAAGTACCTAGCTACTTGTCATGGGTACTGGTCATGGTATTCACGACAGTAAACCCAATCCTAGCCTATGTAGCGTTACGTCAAAGTAAATTGTAGCTTCTCCGAACTCTGAGAAAGTACCGCCCCCGGCCCCCTCGCCACGCTCGGGCGCCGAGGCCGGTTCCGCGTCGTGACGTCACTGCGACCTCAGACCTCACTTCCTCCTGCTATTCCGCATATTCGCTATGTTGCCGATTATTTTCGTCTTTCTACGGTTTTTGTGCATTTCCCGTACAATGAGAGAATGCTTTATGGCATTAAGTACGCCTTTTGTACTATAAGTAATGTTTTGACCAAAAACTACACAGATAGATGAATGTCAGACTGGCGTTCGTCGCTTCCGATCCCAAACACATTTTAATATGTTTCGTACCTTAAGGCGGCGTAGGTTCATGGTCTTCTCACCCTCTCACTGAGCATAAGCGTGAGCGAGATGGAAGTGCGTGCTCGGAAGCGCGGATATCATGTTTTTTAATTTTATTTTTTTGGCCGTTTAAATAAATTAAAATGTAAACACTGATTTCCCTCAAACATGATATTGCCGATTTTTGGAACCAATTTTAATATTTATAGCTTTTGTGCATAATTTGTTACGAATATTTTAAGTGTATTTTTGTGTGTTTTAGACCTATGTTCGTGATTTTTTTCTATCGAGCGAAATTTGCTTAATCATGTTTCGAAGCACTGATTTCCCTGCAGAGAAGCCTCAAAATGACTATTCGTATTTTTTTGAAACCATATTATTATAAACAGACGCATTATATTGTTTCAAGAACTCTGTTCGCTTAACTTCTGAACCTACGGCGCCTTAACTACTCTTGCTTTCGCTCACGCCGAGCTAACGTGCCAGAACACTCCCTGCGCTGGCCCAGTGCGGGTTGGGGACTTCACTTACCGAAATGCTTACGATATATATCAAATTATATTCCGTAGGTACATACATAAGTTCCGAAAAACTCATTGGTACGAGCTGGGAATCGAACCCACGACCGCCGTTTGAAAGCTATGAACCAAATTGAGGATTAGTTTGATTTCAGTGTGTTTTACTTTGTCTTTGGCGCGTTTGTTCGGCGCACGTATATGTGAGAATGTGAAAATAGTTATTTACGCAACTCGTTTCGATTTAAAACACTCCCTTCGGTCGTGTTTTAATTTATCACCACTCGTTGCGAATTTCCTATTTTCGGCACTTGTATCGTACAACGTTTTGCTGTACATATGGCTCTTTAAAGTTTCGACATATGCACGGAAAGTGCTCTTTCCGCACTAGTGCGGGAAAGTAGCACCATATATTATGTACTGTAAACATTTAAATCAAATTAAACGTCTCAGACCTGAGGTCAGTCTTGGACTCAGACTGGGGTCAGGTCAGGTTTCTTGTTAAGGGCGAGAGGGCCTTTAAGCTCCTCATTAGCCCTGCGTTCGGCAACCTTTTAGCAACCAAGGGTCAAAACCACATAGTCACTAACGAAATTGACGCGAGTCACTATTGTTAATAATTCGTGACTTTTTGCCTGTTGCCGACCGGTGCTTTAGCCCAATGCGACTTCACCTATTTATTAAGGTACTAGCTTCTGCCCGCGACTCCGTCCGCGTGGAAATCGTTTATATCGCAGCTCCATACAAACTTCAACCCCCCATTTCATCCCCTTAGGGGGTGATTTCCAGAATGAAAACTATCCTATGTCCTTCCCCGGGATTCAATCTATCTCCATACCAAATTTCATCGCAATCGGTTCAGCGGTTTAAGCGTGAAGAGGTAACAGACAGACAGACAGACAGACACACTTTCGCATTTATAATATTAGTGTGGAGTATGGAAGTATGGATATGGACTAGTATGGATTAACTTGCGCTTACTGCACGTTTGTTAGCGATATTGTATAATTAATTGACTCGCCTTTCTTCATTTTCATTTTAACTAAAATCTATACACGGCCGGCGTCAAAGGCACTGGCACCTTGCCTTGTAAATAAGACGAAAAGTGAACACATATTTTTGTATAACTACATATACAAAAGTAAGTAAGAGCCTTATAACACTTGCGATTTGCGAGCGTATTTTCTATACAATTATCAGTCGCGGCGTACACGCTGCGTCAACGCCTTCATACAAAATACGCTTGCAAATCGCAAGTGTGATAAGGCTCTAAGTGCAAAACCAAGGCCACCCGTTATCTCCGTGGTTAATAAGTAGCACAGCACAGCACTAAAACAGGCGCGCATAAAAGTAGCCATTTTGAATAAGTACAATGCTTTATGGTTCTTTTATCAGTTGATAACCGAACGCTATTCCATTTATGAACGGCGGCCACTGATTGGCTGTTGGGTTATGTAATCTTATCAGGAATTAAAGGCAGCCAAGTGGAAGCGGGCCGGTCTGATTGGAAAATGGAAAAACGTGGGATGTTCTTTGAAATTGCTCACTTGAAAACTCTTGGGGAAACCTTAATTTTGTTTGTTAACTAAAAGATTTAATATAGCTACATACAGTAGTAGGTATAGGTATATTACTTGGCTTGTAATCCAGTCAGTAGCAGATAAGCCTCTTATATGTACCCAACCCGATCCCGAACCCGACATTTTGTGTAATAGCTGTAGTATAAGCAGTAGTTTGGGTCTCTCAGCATATACAAGAATTGTTGGCCAAAGAGGAAAACATAAAGTAACGGCATGTTACGATCTAGTTGTAAAAACACTAATCTCATAAAATTACATTATAAAAACTCTCAATTCACTGATTGTCTATTCTATACTGCTCTAATAGATAGAGTTTGTCCAATAAATCTTCGCAACATTTAAGAAATGTCACTGTTTCTTAGAACAAGAATGTTTGATATTTACATAGCACATACCTATACAATAACTACATACCACCTTGGTTCTAGCAATACCTTTTTCCTAAACTCAGTTGAAATACCGGTAACATCGTGTGGAGCACCTAATTATATCAAAACAAACTAAGACGACATAAATTGGAATCACTGGCGCTGCCACGGTAAATTTAGCCCCGGTAACATTCGAGTCATTTTAACTTTTTAAAATTAAATAAATCTACCGGCGCAACGCACAGGCTGGAAATGATTGACGGAATGTGTTTTGGGTCATTAAAAAGCTAATTCATTTTTTTTTATTTTTATGTTGTAGCTGAGAGTTTCGTTAGCTGCCAGCCTTTTTATTCTAAGTATTATCTGAATGTTCTAGACTTTTATGGGCGGGTTTATACCAAGCAAAATAACATGCATTAAAGCTTCATCCAGCGAAAAACCAATGGTTCATTCGTTTGCTTTTACCCTGCATTAGATTTTCATAGAATTCTATGATAGAATCCGTTGGTCTAGCAAATTTTCGTTATTATAGGTAGCTAATTTTCGTAAAATCACAAATATCTATAATATAAACCTAAGTAGGTACTTTAAGTATCTCTATTCGAATGAAGCTGTGTAAGATTGATATAATTGATTAGATAGAATAGAACTCGGTTGGTTTACTCTGTATTAGGTCCTTGAAAAGCCATTTTATAATACAACCTCGAAATTGAAATATTTCGTAATGAAAAAATCGTTTAAAATGATTTTGCGCTTTTACTGACCATGAAAACCAAAGTGGGTTAATTCATTGCGCTTTGGAGCACGCCATGGCTCGTGATTTTATCTATCGGCTAATTTCATGTTTAGAATTATTTTCTATGATTTGGGTAAGGCCGTTATTTCTTGTTCCTGATTAAGCAGTTTAAATCGTCTACATTTTAATCTCTTCCAGTGTGTTACGCCAATTAGCCATATAAATGTATTACTAATATTCGTAACACACTGGAATTGATTAAAATGTAGACGATTTTAACTGCTTAATCAGGAACAAGAAAGAACGGCTTTACCCATTTACTGTTGTAAAGATACGATCTAGCGAATTATTATTTCTGAAGAATCGAACGGTGTAACTATGAAAAATGTTTCCACAGGATAAGTCCTGTAAATGTCATTCCTCGTTAGTAATTATTTCTCATCTGCCATTCGCTTTGATATAAAAGTTTTTAGTTCTCTTATCTGTTCATCTTTTGTTATACTTATACTTTTGTAGTACATCGATATTCCACCTCTTTGTTTTAGATTAAGTCAATAACATGCTACCCGTTTTCGGAAGTGCTTCACGCTGCTTTAAAACATACCGCATGATCTAAGACATTAGGCATTAACCTATAGTTCCTTCGTTATGCCGTGTTTTTAACATTAATTTAAGAGTTTTCTCGTAGTCTACCGCTGACGCAAATTTAGATTTAGACATTAATTTACATTATATGTAAAAAAATCACTACATAGTGTAAAACAAAGTCGCTTCCCGCTGTCTGTCCCTATGTATACTTAGATCTTTAAAACTACGCAACGGATTTTGATGCGGTTTTTTTTTAATAGATAGCGTGATTCAAGAGGAAGGTTTATATGTATAATATAGTACCCGTGCGAAGCCGGGGCGGGGTCGCTAGTATATATATATATATAAAAGTCCGGTAGAGGACGACTTCATTACATCTGGAATCTGTCTGTCTGTCCGTGGTGGAACATGTTTCTACCTACGGGGGAACCATAAGTCGCCCCAGTAAATTCGATTTCAAAACCCATTAAAACGATAAGTTATCGAGCAAACCTCACACACGTCCCTGCACCAAGTTTACAAACAACCTAAGTCTTGTTGTACAATTTCGCGAGGGAACAATTTCGTTAAAACCGCTTTAAACGCCACGCCAATTGAGCGCAGATGGCGCGTGAGTCGCGGAGTGTGGTCGCGTCTTCAGGACGACGTATGATTCGTTTTTTGAAATTTATGCGTTCGCGTTTTGAAATTTATGACCTCTTTTGTTTTCGTGATTGAAGGAAGTTTGTTGAGTCAATTAGATAGTAATTTTAAAACTGTCTCGCATGTGTCTCCGAAAGCAATTAAGTGATGTCATATGTATCGTGCCTTCAAGCTACTATAGTTTCACTCATTTCGTAAACTAAACAAGATGTGTGATAATGATAATGTAATCTTTTATTGTGAATAAATGAATCTGAATCTATAAAAGCCCTTGTGGTCACTTGCAAATTAAATAGATACTACCGATTTGTATTGTCTTTGTGTTGTATGGCAAGTTTTTATTTTTTCCGTAATTTCTTCATTTTTTATGGATATTTGTGTGCGATAAGCTTTAAGAAATAACTGTTATATCAGTAGGGCTGTACCTACTGTACTATGCAGAATTCACTACATAGATATCGCCATTATATAAAATGTTCACAACAGAAAGACTTGACATTCATCAAAATTGGGCAAAGGTAACACGCTAGGGTGCCCAAAATTCGCGTCCCATATGGTGCATGATACAATAAAGTTTATGGCGGAACGAATGAAAAAATAAAACGCGGCACAACTGTTTGTGGTGCATGTATAACTCTTCAGACCAAAAGGCCGTATAAGTACTTCTACATGACTGTACTAAAGTCTTTTAAATTTAGGGAGGCGGTATAGGTGTGTAGATAGGTGTACCGCCGCGGGACGCCGACCGCCCGTTGGGACGGTGCTTGGGCCCGGTATTGGGTCTCCTTTGTTTTCCGAAGCGTGGTCAACGCTTAATCTAGAAGCATATTGACTGAGTATAATGACCATCCTGTCTGGCATTTGCAGCCGTGTTGATAGATAAACGATGTTGTGTAGGTACTTGAATAACCTGAGATATCTAAATGTAAGTACAACAGCTGCCAATAAAAAAATCTCCAGTTAACAATGGAACAGCGATAGATACTACTTTGTTTTGAAAGATAAATGCGCTCGTCTATTAAATACCACGTAACAGACTCCCGCAACGAAACATTAAATTTTGCTAAAGAGTGAAGGGTATTATAGCAATCTGGTAATGTGAAACATGACAGTAAGTAATATACCTGGTTACTAAAATGGTATTTTGATAACGAACGGATTAGTTTAGTATTTTGTGGTGAGAGGAGATTATAGTATCACAATCATGCAGGATTTTGATGTACAATTATCTCTGTTAGAGTCAACTTAATGTTACAGGTTATGCTACAAAACTTGCTCGGCTGCGACATAATGTACAAATTATTGAAATATAACACCTTCTCCGTTTTGTGTAACCACGCGTGGTTGTACGCTCATTTGCACTAGGGGGCGCCTATATGTATACAATTAGAGAACTATGTGCTCGATATTAATCTTCTCCGCTTCACCACTAGACGGGCCTTCTCAATGATGTGATATTGGACTCTGTTTAACAAAAAGAACTTCAAAAAATACTGTTAGACCAATATATGTGTACCTATATTATTTGAGTTGAGTATGCGTTATGACGCATTAAATTGCAAAACGCGTACGAGAATAAACTGATATTTTTGTTGAAAACTTTGAACCCGCCTAACTGCACGCAGTTAGCGCTACCATCACCTCAATTATATATTTTTATTTCGTCATAATCTTGTGCGAACAGGTATCTAATGGACCCTTGGGCACATTGGCTTTCAGTGACTAACAGAAACAACTATCATTTTCTTCATAAACATTTCTCTGGGAGCATCGTAAAACGGTCGCCGCTCGCTGGCGGCGAAATTTATTAACTCCGCTTTAATAACAGTTGTAAAACAATAGCGGCGAGGCGCCTGATCTGCCATTACCCGTACAGCTAATTAGCAACTAGCTGAGCTTTAAGACTAACGGCTACTTCATCTGGGAAATAACTAGGATTTGTAAAAAGCAATACTGACGGTACTTTCTAACTTGGCTTTCGCATCGCAACTATGGCAATGACTTGGGATCAGGTAGCTATGATGTTAGAAGGATGGCTATATTATTATAAACTTGTTGAATTTCATTGAGATTGATGAATTAGGGGACAGTGAATAATATGTTTAATGTGGCCAGTTACTCGTCATACTTGTAGTACCTATTCATTTAAATAATTTTATTTCTATTATTTTCTTTTTCTTTTCTTTTAAAGGTACTTATAAAAGCTTCCATAAACCTATTTTAGCTAATTTGACGTTAAAATTATTTTGTCTAAATGTTCGTAAAAAGGGAATAGAGAGATTTTGTTTATCAGAAACGTTATAAGTTTTTTTTTTTCATTCTTGAAGTAGGAGTCATTTTTTGACAAAAAAAGCTTATTAAAATAAGAGTTCTTAACCTACTTAAAATAAGTCAAACTGAAGTTTTATGAATAAGTAAGTGGGTAAGTCTTATACCTATCCATGTCTAGGATCTGCTATTAAAGCTTAGGTAAAAGGTACAAGATTTATTTGAGCCATTGGAACAAATAATTTAATAATTACGTTTTAAGTAAGACCAAAACAGCATCACATATTTGTAAAAATATTAAATTAATAAATAACAAACGAGAACTGCCAAGCAATAGTTATAAAGTTACATTACAACCTTACTTGACTACACTTCTTACAATAATATAGCTAAGTAAACAGCACAACTAACAAACTTTAAAACAGTCTGTTTAGTTGTTTTCGAGTGTTAGCGTGTAATATTGAGTTTTTACGATTTCGTCGGCGTTATGAGGCAGGCCCCTCACAGAGTTGACGTATGAAATATAGTGTTTAACACCACACGGCGTGTTCTCGGGCATCCCGCTGCGAGACGGTCCCGCGCGGCACAGATGCATCGTCACCCTACACACACTAAATCCAAACAGAACGGTGTATGTGCCTTTGTAACTTATATAGAGATGACCTTATTGAGTCTCAGAATTTTCGTAGTTCATCGTCACCCTACTACAAATTGTTGTATTTTTGTGAAATTAGTGTGTTATTATAGAAAGTTTATTGCCTGGTTGGTCAGGTCATACCGGCGGTATTCTGATTAGATGAACATCGTGTTTGAATCAGGGTTTAGTTGGATGTGAATTTCACAGCCTTTTCTGACCAGTAAACGTGGTCCAGGGAACTGATAGATTTCACCTCATAATCATGGTTGTCATATCGACACATTCACTGGTTATGTGGGTTATTGAACCGACCGGTGTGACAGCATCACTATTGAATCTCGCAAAGCGCCACGACCACATAGTAGGTTTACCAAGGTATATACATTTTATGGCTAGGTGTATCTAACAGTTTTTCATAAAAATATATTTAATGATTATTTAACCGTGTTGTATCTCCATGTTTGATCGATGTGTTGTTGATGGAAAAGTCGATCATTGTATTGTGATATTAATGGGTTGTGCGATACATTTGTTTGGTATTTGGGTACCATTCGTTTAGGTTGAATCGTTTTCGGATTGCGGAAGAATTCCGTTTTTGGCATTTAGGCCACGGAACCCTAGATTGCATTCCCACGTCGGGCAGTATTGCTATAAAAAGCATACATACAGAACCGTATAAACAAAAACTAAAATGCCTAAAACACTACCTGTATCAATACCGGATGCGGACGCCATAAAAATTTAATGGCCGCACAATAAATGTTTACACATTTTTTGGTACATTTTTTTCCATACGGGTCTATCAGAGCGATTAAGTAATAAAACTAATAGGTACGGACATAATAACGGAGCAGGCCAATTCGTATAGAGAGTCCAAGGCTGCTGTTCCGACTACTGGTTGAAAGACTTGAAAGTCCAGATGTGACAGCATGCTGCGTGCTATGCGCAGTTTTGTAATTGGGTTTACGGTCATATTAAGAGACTTAAATAATAGACACTTACGCAAATCGAACTAGAGCAATCGAACAGTAAGCTCAATAAGTCTTGTGTTATGGGTACTAGACGACGATATATTTAATTGTTATAAATACATAGAACACATCCAAGACTCCGAAACAAATATTCATGATTACGGGGATTTGAACCCCGGACCGTCAGCTTCATAGGCAGCGTCACTACCTCCTAGGCACACGGGTCGTACATCTTACTTACGACGTTACAACCTCATAATACTATAGAGCGGACAAGCCGCCGGCGGCTGTCGCACATGTTAGCGCATTGGGCATACTCCGCCGATAGTAAACCGTCCGTTGTCCACCGAGAAAGTTCCGTTTTTTTTCCGAAATGCCGAGTTGTGCAATAATTACTTGTAAACATCGCAGTGATTTGATTAATTTCCACACCAATGGGATCACTTTTCACAGGTAAATACTATAAATACTATTTATTTCAAATAAAACCACGAATTATGCTACTAGGTATACAGTCGCGGGAATACTTCAATGATAAATTCGTATAAGTATATTATTATTGTTGTATTTTAGACTACCTATATTGCATTACTCTCGGATTTAAATTTTTAAATATTATAGACTATAAAAATTCCATCCCTCTTATTAAATTTAAGTTCAAGGTTGCAAAAGCTTCTTACGCTTCATGCATGCATTTATAATAATATAGAATTATAAATTTAGTATAGGTAACTAGGTTTTAAGTACTTTTATAAATTATGCTACGCCCTTACAGGGCTACCATGTATGAACTTATCTTGTTTGTAACACCTTTGTATAGTTAAAATTTTTTGAACTGAGCCGAATCCACTTCACGCATTCACAATGGCTTTGTGTTACTAATTGTTTGTTATCTGCTTTTGTATCCGTACTTACTTACAAGGAAAGGTTAGAAATACATTGAATGTACATTTGATTCTCGACATTATCCCTTGTTAAATAAGATTTAAAATGGTTTTAAAAGAAAAAAGACCATACGTTTTTTTCTGTCAAGTCATATCCATCTTGAGCACTTCAGGGACGGATTGTGGTATTAAATAAAACTATGTCGAAGTATAAAAAGTATAATTATCATATTAGCCAACAATACCACATGTACTCAACGAGCGAAAGCCAGTTAGACACTGAAGCTTAAACATTCATTAACCATAATTTCCCACTATTTGACACTTTTTTTTTATTGTTATCTCATTAGCTTTTTCACCTTTGTGCTCAGGTAAAGTAAGTATGGGACTTTTAACATTAGATAAAATGCCGAAATAAACAGGTAAATGACTCATTAGATGTAACAATGCGAGTTCGTCCCTGGCGGCACTTTTGTTATCTGTAAATGCACAACATGTGAAGTATTATCTTATTTTTAAAGCATTGTAAGTCTTATGAATAGCTTCATTGAGTCGATAATCTGATGAAATTTTGAGTTGTTTCTTGACTCTTTTCCTTTGAAGTACGTTTTTGCTTAGTGTCGAAGATTGTAAAATGCATAGAAAGTTAGGATCGCCATTATTTAGTTTGTGTATTTTGTAGTCTGCTGATGTTAGAAATAGAGTCGATTATCTATACTTACCTTCCAAGGCGGTTATAATCTGATTTTACTGGAAACTCGTTATCTTAAGTCGTGGTTAAACCACACAAAGGTTTTGTTTTCTCAAGTGGAAAAGGCTCAGTTCAGAGGATTTTTACTATAACCATGGTTTCTGAATTAAATAAATAAATAAATAAATTCAAGAACTTGCGACAGGCATATGAATTCAATACTAATCGCGCGGCATGTCCGATCTCCTTATTTCCTATATCTGTGGTTACAACGTAATTAGGTGAGTAGACAAAGTTAGTGAAACAGCGATAAATCTCCCAGTAGCCATTCCACTCACACCCCGGTTTCGGTTGAAACCGACTCAATCAATCTCGCCGGAGCGCCAAATCTTGGAATATTCCAGTATAAAGACTGGGGGTGGTCATGTCGGAGGTTTTCCCTGAATTCCCTCCTACCACGCAGTCCAGTCGCTTTGTTGGGTTTGTCCTATATGTAAAAGCACTAGCCAGTTTCAAAAATAAGAAAAGAAAAACGACAAACAGAAAGCATCTAACTCTTATCAGACCCCGTATCATGGTCGGCCTTATAGTATCACACGATAAGTGACAAGATAGAGCGTCCGTCACTGGCTGCCACCGTTCGATAGAACGAGACGGACGCTCTATCTTGTCACTTATTGCGTGATACGTGCGACTATGATGCGGGGCAAGATTAATCTGATATCAGACAGAATCTAAATTACCTAAATATGTACATCTTATTCGCTCTAAAGATATGATTACATCTGCAAATAATTAACGGATATCACCAATTCTCAAATATAGTAGGAATTAAGATACAGTTTACAATGAGGTTTCGTTTCGAAAATAAAACTAAACCAATGAATCCCACCTACCGGGAATTTCATTCAGTCATTAATCAGTACCAACTGAATGGAACCAGTGGGTTTGGAGTTGGGAAGCTTATTCAGAGGTGTCCTAGACATTGAAGGCTGGGTAAAGAGGTCCGAGAAATACCTTTCCTGTGCATATCTTTTAGACACCCAGAGGCCCATTGAAAAGACATATTTTTCTTCAATGGAATTAATATAACTTTTAATTGGAACAGAGTTTGATTTCTTTCGCTCGATTTCAAAACAAATTAAACAACTCTATTTATTTATTTATTTATTTCAATATAGCAACTATTTTTACAGGTTAACCTAATGCAATAGTGCCTTAAATACTTAATTGATTTAACCTAATTATTATACTTGCACAAGACACACAGACACACTCTAACAAATTCGGACATATTCGGGTATTAAGTACAGATGTAGTGCATAATGGTTTCCCATCGTATTTTCACGGAAACGTACGAACGTATCTTGCTATTTCAGTCAGTCACGGTACAAAAAGTACTGAGCTTGACTGAAGTAGCATGACAAATACGAACGTTTCCGAGAAAATACGATGGGAAACCATTATGCACTACATCTGTACCTAAATTGAATTAACTCCCTACTTAGTTGCCAAACTTACTTAGTTGCCACTTTTATTGCCAAATTTTCTTCTGTGATGGGCAGCTAGAGAATATAACCATTTGGTATATAACTCATATGGATGCTAAATATATGTCGCTCCTTCGATCAAATCACGCCAGCGTTCAACTATACTGATAGAGGTACTTCATGTTTGATATACTTACTCGTCATATATCAAACTGTACAGCTAACGTCTAAGTTGTATACACTTTTAGGAATGTGCTCTAGTCTCACACAGGTGTCATATTCAAACTGTACAGCTAACGTCTAAGTTGTATACACTTTTAGGAATGTCCTCTAGTCTCACACAGGTTTCATATTCAAACTGTACAGCTAACGTCTAAGTTGTATACACTTTTAGGAATGTGCTCTAGTCTCACACAGGTGTCATATTCAAACTGTACAGCTAACGTCTAAGTTGTATACACTTTTAGGAATGTGCTCTAGTCTCACACAGGTGTCATATTCAAACTGTACAGCTAACGTCTAAGTTGTATACACGTAGGAATGTGCTCTAGTCTCACACAGGTGTCATATTCAAACTGTACAGCTAACGTCTAAGTTGTACTTATACACTTTTAGGAATGTGCTCTAGTCTCACACAGGTGTCATATTCAAACTGTAAAGCTAACGTCTAAGTTGTCTAAGGAATGTGCTCTAGTCTCACACAGGTGTCATATACAAACTGTACGTCTAGCACAACTTGCTGAAAAGTCGCTTCCCGCGCGACTGGGCGTCTCCTTTCTCACTCGCACCGTGCAAATTAGAAAGAGGAGGGTAGGTCTTTCTCGACTCGCGTCGCGGCGCGGCGTCAGTTGTGCTAGCCCCCCTGTACAGCTAACGTCTAAGTTATATACACTTTTAGAAATAAGGTGCTATAGTCTCACACAGGTAACTTAACGTCGACTATAAGTAGGTACATTATTATATTCCACATCTAAAGCACTCAAAACCTTTATGCGGTTAAGTCAAGAAACATTTTCCACATTTGTAAAGCTTATAATCTTAACAAAGAATCTCATTGTGTCTCTCATCATCATAACACGATAAAGACTACTTCATTTGAATGAACCGAATAGGACACGTTATAAAATGCGGTTTAACACCAAATCGACACCTAAACAACATAACAACATATTCGAAGGCAATTACTTACGCTTATGTTGCTATTGGTTGCTTGTAGTTGTTCCATTTTACCGATACAGGCCAGACAGTCAACGGAAAGCCTTATTTGTACTATGTTAAGGTTTAGAATAAACGCATTAGTAAGTTTGCGATCGTAGGCGCAGGGCGCGGTTCGATCAAAGGCGCATTCGCAGCGGGTAGCGGTATGAGCTTCTAGCACAAACGTGCTTTTGTTTAAAAAATATAGTCTTTTTATATTTGTGATGTCAGTGATAAGGTGATGTTGCCACACACATTTAGTGAAAGAATACTGAATTGGGTCAACTTTATCTTTTCATTTGTGACAGGGCTCCTTCAAAGTCTTAGTGATGATAACATTGACGAAATTTTGACGAACGCTTTAGCCTAGTTGGTAGTGACCCTGCTTACGAAGCAAGAGGTCCTGGGTTCGAATCCCGGTAAGGGCATTTATTTGTGTGATGAGCACGAATATCTGTTCCTGAGTCATGGATGTTTTCTATGTATTTAAGTATTTATTAATGTATATAAGTATGTTTATCGTCGTCTAGTACCCATAGTACAAGCTTTGCTTAGTTTCGGACTAGGTCGATTTGTGTAAGATTGTCCCATAATATTTACATTTCCAAAAGTACAATATTTACTCGAAAAGTTAATGTGAACCAATTTTGATAGATACTGAGCGTGGTAACAAATCATTTCGACTGGTACGAGGTAGTATTTATGGGAATAACACGCCGGCTAAAGTTAGAGTAAATCAAGTGAAATTGTTTATTTTTGATACCTGCCCGCCCAGAATCTCTGATCAAAATGGCATTAAACAAATACAAATATATAAAATTAGGCCCTCTAAAATACCCTCGTAAGGCCCAAGCTATTTTGAGGACTATTCTAATAACGCCAATGTTCTAAAAATAGGTCATAAATAACGATATACTTAAATTGTCAAGTCCCAAAATAGGGTTAAATTTTTATTAGTTAGGCTCTCAAGGCAGTAATTTTTGGTCCTAAAATTAGGACAATGGCCAACATAACGATAGGCATATGAAATATGAAAAGTCTATGTATATCTTAAAGACGTCACATGCAATGTAAAGCAGTCAATTTAAAAAAAAACTCTTTACTTTGATTGGTAATCGTAATATCCCAGTCACTAATGAGAATGTTAATTACTCATTTGCACAAACAAATCGTGTTTTAATCACGTGCTAAATAGATTGATTTAAACGTAACTAGATGCCTATGGACTGTTATAGCGAGCTCGTATCTTGTTAATAATGGAATAGCAACCTTGTCCCATGTAGATAAAGTCCTAATTTCAAGCAAAGCTATGAAATGTACGTAGTAGTATTTTTGCAGTATCAGTTTTGTAATTAGTGAAATTGAAAGGATGTGCAATAGGGTATGTCGTCTTTGGTTTTAAAGATGTTTTGTTGAAGGGGAAATTAGTTCCTTATTTTTTATTCAAATACGTACAACACACTAGTTAAAGATAACCTGGTCAGCTGTTTTGTACAGTCAGCTGCATAGAAAGGAAAGGGCATTGGGTAACCTAATAGTATGAGAAAAAATGTCCTTTTTATTTTTTGCAGCGGCCACGAATGTTTTTTTAATAATCGTTTAGAGGACCTCCTAATACGCATAGATATATAAAATTAAACGCGTTAAACAATATCGGAGCCGAGATATTTAAGTTACATTTATATTGCAAATATCTCGGCTCCGATGCATTTTAATGTATTACATTCCATTACAAAATATTTTTGTTTTGAGTAGATCTATCATAATCTAGCACTTTTAAGAATGGCCGCTCCTTAAAAAAATGACTACATTTTTACCCAAACCCCTTTCGTACGCAGGGGGCTTGCATGCAGATCTACATACCTAATACAATACATTCATAAAATTAAATAACCTACATAGATGCTGCTATGTACTTATAGGCATACGATGTGCAATACCTATAGATCGAATTTCCATACAATTTTTTTTTTGTCAACATTGCATAAAAAAAATCTTATTATTGTTGTTGTACCTATTAGTTGATTACTGCGAGTACATATACTCGTACGTGCATTTTTTTACGAGTATAATAAGTACTACATTTTCACATTACTAATTAGTTGTGAGGATTAGAAAAACCCTAAAATAGAGTAGGTACTTATTATTAATCACGGATTTTAATTTTGGTGATGTCGCGGTGATATATATACTTATGTGTTAACCAAATAAATCAAAAATAATATTAATTATTTTTGTAACTAAGCAATGTAGTCGGAAAAACGTTTGTATGAAAAATGCACCTCGATACTCGTTGTGTACTACTTACATCATAATGTACCTACACGCAACTTTATAAAAAAAGTTAAAAACAAAAGCATGTCGCATAGAAATGGTTCATGACACGGGTCGTAATGGTCTCCTCACACGACACAGACTATTCTAGATCGCCTAGCAACAACTCGCCTCAGAGTCAGAACCAGTGTAGGTTTGACCTGCGACACCCTGCGCTTAAGTATAGTCGCACAGAAATTATCTAGGTACCTACTTAAACAGACGTATGTACAGTCAAGTGTATAAATATGGGAGCATACAACTTACTCATAAATATGCCCCATCGTTCTTAGGTCAGCGGATTAAGGTTTCGGTAAAAAAATATGGGAGGATTAAATCGATACTTATTTCTACATTTGACTAGTAGTGGAAAACCTTTTCCACAGGCCATGTTCAATAAAGGGTCGGCAGCATATGTAACTGGTCTGGAGCCGCATACGTCCATTGGCAACGGGGTCTGCTTGCCATTAGGCAGTGTACTTGTTTGCTCCTATGGCAAACACTGGGCGTCTGCCACAGCCAAAAAAAAAAAAAAGTTGGCTCCGACAGGACACCAATGATCCAATTTTGGTACGGAACAATAAAAAATATATATGTCGGTCATAATGGTCACAGATCTCGAGCTCATGTTAGACTAGGTGAGGTGAGTTGATGTGTGAATACTACAGTAATAGTGTAGTGATTCAAGACGGCCGTTCCAGTGGTTACTGATTATGCGCACACGCGAGGATAACGCGCCGTGAACGGTGGTACACGCTTTAACCGACTTAAAAAAAGATAGGTGCGATTGACATCGCGGATGACATGGTTTCTTTATAGATAATGCATTCAAAATTGGAATTGGATTGTTTGAAATTGGTTTAATAAACGAGTAGCCACTAATAGGTATTCCAACAGGAGCGGCCAGTGCATGCTTGATAAAAAAATGGGTTTTTGCTATTACTAAATGTATACCTATACGAGTAAGTATATTGGATCGTCTATGCATTTGATAGTGAAGTGAGGATGCTATAGAAACAAAAATGTAACATCGTTATTCAATCATCGTTAACACAACTTCCGGCGCACTGTAAGTGGTAGTATATATGTCACACCTTTTAAGTAAGTAGGTACCTATTTTTAACCCCCGACGCAAAGAGAGGGGTGTTATAAGTTTAACGTGTCTGTGTATCTGTGTATCTGTCTGTAGTATCGTAGCTCCCAAACGGATAGACCGATTTGAATGCGGTTTTTTTTGTGTCATAGATAATTTTATCCCGAGTGTTCTTAGCCATGTTTCATGAAAATCTGTTAAGGCGTTTTAGAGATATTGGACTTTGAAATGAAAATGTCGGGGGTTTTTCAACTTTTTTGCAATAAACATCATTTCATTTCATTTCTTAAATCGGCTGTTCTTATTATTCAGAACGTTGAATAATCAAAATAACCAGTCGTTTTCGAAAGAACCGTGAAAACATGTATATTTCCGATTTTTTCTTGGCAGCTTATGTAAGAGCCTTAGTCATGCCTAGCCAACCATGCCTCTAAGGCATAGCACATCAGAAACCAAAATTTTGCATATATGAACTTATACTCGCTTTAATTAAGTAGGTCCGATTGTTGTGGAATACGTTTCGGTATTAGGAACGTTTACTTTTATCGTGGAAATAAGACAAGCTGTACTGTGTTATACTGAACGCAGAAAATATAAGAGCGGTTACATACGGTGATTTTACGAAACACTACAAACGCGATGCTAGCGATTTTGATAGGTGATCTATGGCTAGTGCCGTGCAGTCGCGCGTTCGCGAAACGCGCGTTTCTATCGCTGCAAAACGTCGCCGTGTGTAACCGCCCTAAGCTGTGATTTATAATACGATTCACAATCACAATAAAATAACCAAAGCAAATGCAAGCTTTATTTATAAACAAACAGTGCCAGTGCTGTGTAAAATGTCCGTTGACAATAAAACCTCGACCGCAGTTTTATCGCCGCGGTCGGTGGAGTGAGAATTCAATATCGAACACGTGCTCGCGTTACTTGGAAGAGTTTCCGCTTCATTCTGTAAGGCCTATGTAGTGATTGGTAGAATATTATGATAGGCGAAATCCAAGCAATAGTGTTAACGCCAGTAACTGAAGTTTAGGTCGATTGAAGAAAGGGAATAACGTTAGAAGACGAAACACAATTCAATACAATTATAGAACCACTCCACAAACGTGGGGAGCAGTTTCTGCGCTATAAGGACGTATTAAAACGTCATCTCAAAGCCTGCGATATACCTGCTGAAGGCTGGGATGAGGTCGCGTTTATAAGACCGGAATGGCGTAATAAAGTCAGAAAAGGTGTAGCTTCTTTTGAAGTAGCTCTACTTGAACACTGCACCAAAAGCTCCATTTACGGAAGAATCGACCCAGACCATCCTATACATACTGACAATGACCAGGGCCAGCTATACTGCACACGATGTGACCGAACATTTAAAACTACGTTCGGCTTGGCGAGCCATTGAAATGAAATTGTAAGCGTCGCCGTAGTCGGGTACGACAAAAAGGACAATATAAAAATAGTCAATCAAAGAAAAACTAAGCTCTCGACTCACGTGAAGTTGAAAATCCTCTTACTTAAGGTGGGTTGCACCAAACTGTCTGTAGTTGTAAGCGGTGTTCGTTAAAATCAGAATATATTATAGAAATTTTGTCAAGTTTCTATGGAATGACAGCTGCCGCCATATTTAACGCTGATCGGTCTGTGATCGTAAGCCTTTCGTTGGTGCGTTTATATCATTTTCTGCTGACTGCTCTGAGGAGTTTAGCTTCACAACCCGACTTCTGGTTTTTTTTTTTTTAATTAATTGCATATTTAATTAGGTGTTAATTATAAAGTTTAAAAAAACATTGACTAAATATACAAACAAAATATGAGAAAATAAAACACAATTTTAAAATAAACTAATAAAGAAAGAACGTAACATACATACTAAAAACCCAACTATAAACAGAATACACCATCTAAAAGGTCCGCCTGCGGCATGGTACCCAATACGCTGGCCGCGTTACCTCTTTGTATGGCCAGAGAATTTCTCTGCGCGAGGTAAGCGCTGGCTCTGGGGTCCCCTGAGGTGTCGACCAGCCGCGACGACAAGGCCCTGATAAATGCTTTCATGTCAGACGAGCAGGGTCCTAGCGTCTCCACTGCGAGCGCCGCAAACTCGTAGTCTTCTGTTTAGATCCTACTACGACATATTATGTAGTACACTGCTATTATTCTGTACACAGGAAGCTCTTTGAAAAAATGTTTTAGTAAAAGGAATACCTTACTTAAAAATCAAACCTTTATAGAGTCCCTTCTAAGTTTGTCCAAATTGAATACAAAAGCTAACCTAACCCTTCTTCCACAGGTGTGGTTCCAAAACAAGCGGTCAAAAGAGCGCCGCCTGAAACAACTCACGTCCATGGGCCGGGGGCCGTTCTTCGGCTCCTCCCGCAAGATGCGAGGGTTCCCCATGAACCTGTCTCCGGGGGGCCTGGACGAGGGGCCCCCAGGGTTCCCGTACTTCGCGACGGCGGACGGCAAGTTTGAGTTCGGCTACGGACCGCCGTTCCATCATGACGCGCCGTTCTTCCATCCACCGCCGTCTATGCCGTTTAATCAGCCAGGTTGGTAGACTTTTTGATATTTTTTGTAAATGCGAACATTTAGTTTGACCTGTATGTTTGTATGTATGTTTGTCCGCGATTATTTCGCGTTTGGCTGAACCTTATTATATTTAAGATAAATAATGTACATATTTTATTAATACAAAACAAGTCAGAATACATTAGTGTAAAGAATGATTCAATTAAAATACGTATAAGCTCTAAAATAACTAATAATGTAATTTTGTTAATTAATAATGTATATATTATATATGTGTTGAGTATTTTAAGATGATTCATAATTACTAAATTGGTGTACAGAAGGCCTTACTATCCAAAAATTTATGGGAATGACCCAGGAGTCTATTCGAAAAACGTACTGAATCAGAGTAGGTTTTATATATTTTTAACTTCAGGTTGAAAACTACAACACCGGATCGAATTCATTACGATTCTCGAATGGACCCCCAAAACGTGTGGATCGTTTTTTTTTGCTTGAGGTTTCCCAGATACCATTACTTTTCATATTCAAATTAAAAAAAGTTTTTTTTTTTGACGCGATTTTTTTTTACACGCTCAGTCACGTCACGTCAGCTAACGCTTCATACAAAGGAAAAAAAAATCGTGTCAAAAAAAATCCTCTTAGTTTTTTCTTATTAGAACACGATACCTTTTGCCCTTAAACGGTTTTGCGTTATTTTTGTAACACCTTGTAATACCTCTAAATTCAAGTAAAACTGCTACGTAACCGATATACAAGTACCAGGCGCTTAGTAACGTGAGCAGGTCGTTTCGCAGGCGGGATGGAGTCCCTTCCCGGCGAGTTCCCCGAGCAGTTCGCGCCGCCGGACCACCTCGTGCTGCCCCGCCCCTCCTCCCCCGAGTTCACCTTCGGCGACGGCCCGCCCCCCCTCCACCCCGAGGGGCTGGTCTGGTAGCTGAAGCCGGAGCCGCGAGACTACCACGAATGATGCGGCTCGACGGGCTATACAGTGGACTTTAACAGTGTCATACAATGATCACGCTGTGATTCGAATTTCGAATATTTTTCGCGGTCATAGACAGTTTTTGTTTCGTGCGGGCGTGACGCGACGCGCGTTGTGAATATCGGTTAAGTGTACAGAAATGGAGTTTTATAATATTGATAGTAATTTATTAAGTTATGAAATAATTTATTTACAGCTGCTTAAGATAAGCTTATTTTGGTTCCTATTTTAAGATAGACGTGGCAATTTATCATAATTTCCTGTGTATGTATTTATTTTTAATTTTAGTTTAGCGTAATGGGGTCTTAGTTAGGGTGACCACAAACGAGACTACAGGAGGACATTTCCGATACAAATTTAAGGTTATGTAAATATACCTATATTAAGTTGTACATAGTCTTATTGCTGGACAAGTCTGTATGATATTAAATTTATTATGTACTAAGTGGTAGTTATTCGAGAGTAAGTTCCCCGTAAATCATAATTCCTTTTTTATCCTGCTTGTCTTGAATTGGTATTTACAATTTCCTACATTTCATTTACTTATTAAAAAGAAGTTGCATTTCTTTTAAATGATTTGTATTTTTTTAAGCGTCATTTTTTATAACCTGAAGTAAAGTAAAATATATTGTATTTAAAATTGTGAACACTTTTTATGGAATTATACGCTAGGTACAAATTTTAAATACAAAAGGAACTTAATCGGATTATACGACGATTTTATACCTGCAGCACTTCCTTGTTGGGACATCAATGTTGTATTTTATACTAACTACTAGGTATCGCCGGTTTGCGGTATGACACTACATAATCCTCTGGTTCAAGTATTTGATTAGGTACTAAGTCTCGTTTAGTTACTGCATATTACAGTAGCTATCTCACCCATTTGCTTGACACATGTAACAGTGCGTTGCTCAAGTTAAATAGACTCACATTTCATAAAATACATATTTATGTACAGTCAGCGTCATATAGTTAGTAGCAGCCAGAGTAGCCAAATATTTCGTAACACACCCTTATTCTCATAATCATAATCATAATTTATTGCGTTGCGTCGCTTCTTACAGTAAACAACTTAGAAAAGTTGAAAAACCCCCGACATTTTCATTTCAAAGTCCAATATCTCAAAAACGGCTCAATAGATTTTCATGAAACATGGCTAACAACACTCGGGATAAAATTATCTATCATCATCATCATAAACTTAAGAGCCGGGCTCTTGTCGGTGGAGTAAAATTTTCTATGACACAAAAAAAACCGCATTCAAATCGGTCCATCCGTTTGGGAGCTACGATACCACAGACAGATACACAGATACACAGACACGTTAAACTTATAACACCCCTCTCTTTGCGTCGGGGGTTAAAAAGGCATGTACCGATATATTTGGCTACCTTGGCTGCTACTAACTATATGACGCTGACTGTACCTACTTGAAATTATTCTAGTTGCCGAATTGCATTATCTAATCTCAAGCGTACCTTAGATTCAAGTATGAACAGCATATTTACTGCAAAGCCCAATTTATTTACCTTTTAGGTCTTAAAATAACTTTATCATCCGTGCACTTGCCATGTGTAATCGTGCCTTATGGAAAACGACCGGAGCCATAAATCTCATAATTCTTAAACACCTATTCGCGAACTTATTAAAACAATAGTCCAGTTCTAGTTTTATGTAGTGTCGTAATCCAAACCTAGACAAGCTTCGTTTCATACAATCAAGGGAACACACATAAAACACAACATAAAAGTTTCTCATTATGTTTCGAGGCACGAGTCCGCAACATATTATTTCAAAATGTAATTAGTGTAAATATGTCGGTGTTCTAATAAATTACGTTGTCGTGAACTGCTGATGTAAATAAATTACTTTCTGGAGTGGTAAAATCAATTTACAGTGACTTATGTTAATATAAATAAGTTGATTCATGACTGTCGTTTCCCAGTCATGCTATGTAAATGTTATATTTTACTTAAGACCTGGAACTAGTGCAAGTAATAAACTTTGAGCAAAAACCAAATGTCTCTTAAAGAGAGTGAAATATTCCCTAAACTGTACTGGTATTCCGAATGTGTGTTGTACAAATGAAATTGTATTCCATTATCTCTGCCATGCTTCGTTTACATAATGGTCATATTGATTGTTTAGTGAGACGACAGCTGTCTAGTGTGAACGTGGCATGGCCAAATTATTGTCAAAACAGTGGAATATACTAAAATAAAAAGTTATGCCGTCTTTGTCTTCCTGGCTTGTCAGAATGGGATGACTTGCCTGTTGCATATTCTCGTTTCATATATAAGGTAAACGTCCCATTGCTCGGCACCTGAATGCCTAATTGTTCACCTCTATTGTTTTGTCTTAAGATTCAAAGTGACATGTGTTAGGATAGTGTCGGGTACTCGAACGTTTTACCTTACATACATAAAAAAGCAAGAAAAGTCTCTTCTTGCCAAAATGTTTTGACATTGAAATGAAATTTGATGAAAATTTAATGTCCCCTGTAAAAAAAAGATTCAGAAAAATATTCAACATTCCATTGATTTTTAATATTTCAATGTTATTTGATAAGTCTCGTGTCTCGAAACAAGGAACATGATGTATGTACGGTAGCATAAGTGTTAATATTCGGTACATACTGTTGTCTATCTGTATTAGTGCATAAAAAAGTACATAATGGAATTGTCTGTAAGAATAAAATCTATTTGAAAATATTACATTTTGTTGATTTTTTATATCCCTTTCAATGGCTCGTTAGGGTTCCATACCCAAAGGCTACAAACGGGACCCTATTACAAAGGTTTCGCTGTCCGTCCGTCAGTCCGTCTGTCACCAGGCTGTATCTCATGAATCGTGATAGATAGACGGTTGAAATTTTGACAAATGATGTATTTCTCTTGCCGCTATTTTAAAAAACAGAATCAAATAAATATTTAAGGGGGCTCCCATACAACAAACGTGACTTTTTTGCCGTTTTTATAGATAATGGTACGGAACCCGTCGTGCGCGAGTTCGACTCGCACTTGGCCGGTTTTTTTATGCTATGACGCCATAAGCATACGGACTGTCTGATGGTATGAAATGTATGAATACCGTCGCCTATGAAGAACCAGAAGAATCACGAGCGCTGCCGACCCTTTATTGATAGGAGGATTCGCTGTGTTAAGCACACTCTCAACACAGCGCTGCTCAGGCGACTTAAGGTGGTTCGATTTCCATACAAAATCTCAAATCTTTTGACATTTGCAGGCTAACGGCGTGATATTTTAAGAAAATGATGTAACAAACTTTTATAAATTGCTTTTCCATTTGCGCGAAATTTCCCCTATCCTAAAAAGGAATTTCGCGCAAATGTAAAGCCAATTTATGAGAGTTTGTTACATAAATTTCTTAAAAAATAATTGAGATTGGAAAATATTTAGAAGTGGAAAAACGTTTCACTCTTTTTGTATGGACGAGTACGTAGTATTCCAAAGGTATACTTTCCTCTTAATGAAGATGGCATTAAGTGGGCACAAATCTCAAGTCACAAAGAAGAAAACTAATTGCACTCACTATTATTAGCTGCTAGGTATTTGATTGGATTCAGGCATTCCATTATCAATTTTATCACGTTACAATATTGCAAGTGACGCATGGTTAGTTTAGGGTAACCTATCGATGTTTCGAAAATGAATTGTCCGATTTTCACTTGTCCGAAAACGGTTATCCGAATTTTTATAAGCCATATACTTTGTTTACCATACTTTTAAAATACCGCTGGTTTGTTTTGCCGCATTAAAGTTATCCCGAAACTCAATAAACAGAAGAACGATTACCAACTTTATCACTTGACAACCAATTTGTTAACCATCTTTTCATAATTCTGATGCTACGTTTAATCGAAATCTCACTATCCATAATATTGTTTCGGTGAAAAAAAAAACTTCTGCAAAAAAAACCTATCTACAAATATACCCAAGATAAAAGTGGAATCGCGGAAGGCTTTCCTTTGACAGATTCCAGTTAGGTGCGACGACGAGCGAAGCGAGGAGGAGCGTGTTAGGTGAACTGCGACCAAACAGCGCGCGAAGCCGAGCGAGCGAAGCGAGCGTGCCGCGGCAGCGGCCGGCGAGCGCCAGATCCGATTTATTTTATTGTAGTACTTCCTATTAAGCTACACAATAAAAATAGCAAATGCTTGCAATAATGATTTGCTTTTACATGTTACAATTTCGATCTATTGATATAGCGGGATGATAATATTTCGGACTTATTATTATTCGACCTCACAAATTAGTTGGCAAACGTAACTACGGAATTTTAACAAGTGTCGATTTGAACCATATGCGAAATAAAACTGCGACAAATTGAGAATCGGGCAAAAGATATTACGGGAAACGTAAATTCGGGCAAATAAAAATTCGGCCTAATAAAAAAAAACGAATCGTTTTCGGGATTTTAATATTCGGTATTACATTTTTCTAGGTTAAGATAGGTAACCTTAGTTTAGTTTAGTTTATTCTTATTTTTGCGTGAAAGAGTGTTAACAAGCATCGTAACAAACCTTCACGTTTATAATAAGGCTAGCTGCCTTATGCCTGGTTCATTGGTAATACGCAGGCAAAACCGCGCGGTTTTGCCTGCGTATTACTAATTAACCAGAATGAGCTGCTTGAGAAAAGATACCCTATGTCATTTCTGAAGACCTTTAACTAAGGGACTATGAAATACGACATTATCCTGTAATCATATATATAGGGTTACTTAGCAACAATTGTTCCTTACATCTAGCACACTATTACCTACTTTACGCAAAAAAAGGACTCTGATTTTTAGAAGGCATTGACCGGGTTCAATCCCGGCCGTGTATGAGGATAACCTTTGATGCAGGTTTTTTTTTTAATCGGCCTCGTGACTCTTAAAAGCAAAATTTCCTTATCTTGTAGTTTCAGATTTTCTCTCACTGCCCCGTTTGAATAATACACTCTGTATACCTACTGGTGAGTAGTCACGGAAAATACCCCCTATATAAAAACTTACAGAGCTACCAACTCACCAAGTTACATAATGCAAGCTAAACACACAAGCTGTACCTTTTTAGGGTTCCGTAGTCGACTAGGAACCCTTATAGTTTCGCTTTGTCTATCCGTCCGTCCGCGGATAATCTCAGTAACCGTTAGCACTAGAAAACTGAAATTTGGTGCTAATATGTATATCAATCACGCCGACAAATTAGTAAAATAAAAAGTGTTTTATTTTATTTTATTAGGGTACCTCCCCTATACGTAACGTGGGGAGTGTTTTTTTTTTCATTTCAACCCTAACGTGTGATATATTTTTGGATAGTTATTTAAAAATGAATAGGGGTTTGCTAAAATCATTTTTTGATAATGTTCATATTTTCGGAGATAATCGCTCCAGAAATAAAAAAAAAAGTGTCCTCCCCCCCTCTAACTTTGTAACCATACCTTTTAAAAATATGAAAAAAATCTCAAAAGTAGAACTTTATAAAAACTTTCTAGGAAAATTATTTAGATAGGTTGAACAGTTTTTGAAAAAAAATACAAAAACTACGGAACCCTACACTGAGCGTGGCCCGACACGCTCTTGGCCGGTTTTTTGTAATATTAGTTTAGGAAAACAATAGGTACAGTCAGCATCATATAGTAGCAGCCAAATATATCGTAACACATCCTTTCTCCTATAGGTTACTACCTATAAAGATTGATGCGATATTCTTGGCTACTTTGGCTAACTATATGATGACTGTAGCAATAGGTCCCTAAAATCAATGATAAAAACGACATGGCGTATAAGGCGATTCAATACGTTGATTAATCAAAAAATGTAGTTTTGGAGACAATGCAACTTGAGCATTCCGTAAATTCAGCATAGTACGAAGAAAATGGCGGTATCTATAGATAAGCGATTTTGGTTAAATTTTTATTTAAAATCTTTAAAATTGAGGTTGTTGACAAATATCTAATCTAAGAGTAGCCCTCTCTTAGCTCAACTAACTCACCCACAACGACTTCAAAAAAATATGTTTGAGTTAGTTTAAGCAACATACCTAAACTGCATGGCGATTTTAAGAAAAACGCTGGAACTGGGTAATTAAATACAGAATTACAGATCGGTAATACAAAAGTGGTCTTTCCCGTGGTCAATAGTTGCGGGCTGCATAAAAAAAAACGTTTTTTGATTGCATGAAGAATAAGAGTCTAACCAAAAATTTGGCTTTATATAACTTTGGTTGAAGAGACTCGAACCTACTTAAATCGAACGAGAAAACATTTTAAATTGAATCTATGGAGTGTACCTTTACCATAACTTTGGCAACTAAGCAAACAATTTCAGCAAATATTCGGTACCAGGATGGCACAGCGTAATAGGAGTCTACCGCGAGGCGTCGTAAAGGAAAATTGTAATTTGGCCGACGCACACTCGGCGGTTCGCACGCGCCGTCACGTCCTATGGTTTCCTGGTAATTGCTGCCGTGTTTGCCCTTTTGATAAGCGAATTTGTGACGTTTGGGTAGATAGATGCCCATAGAAATAATGGATGGGTTTAGGAGGGGCCAGGAGGGGCCCGATGACGCCTAAGATTTAGTTAAGGGACGATTCAGTACGTTTTCTATCGACGTACCTATATTCAGAGCAATGACGCGTAGTTGCAGTGTCCAAGAGACAACCGGATGGCTCGCGGTTTTTGAGCTCCCGAAGCGTTGTGGAACCACGCAAACTGAGACAACTTGGACTGTGGGTGGCGGAAATTGGAGGGCGAGGGGAGGTTTAAAAAAATAAATTAATTAAACCGATACACTAACTTATAGCGTTGCAAGGAATCCTACACTCTCAACGCAATCCATGGATTCTCTGACGACCTTTCCACCAGCACGTCGATCACGTAACGCACCTACGTCAGGTTGATGTGTCACTTCTCGTATGGGAAAATGACAGTTGAGTTGTGCAACGTGCGTTTGTAATTTACGTGATCACCCCTCAGGAACACAACACGTCATACTTAAAGAGCAAGTAGTGTTGTTATTACGGTCTTTTGTATAATGGAGGTACTGCCCCGGTTGTCTAAATATGTCAGTCCGCAGTGTTCTACATCTGTAAAAACTAAAAACTAAAATGCGGACTGGACTGGACTATCGTGGGGGCTATAGCACATCTTTTTCCGCTGAAGAGATAGACCTGTGCTCAATTGGCACCGTATGGATGCAATTTATAAAATGGTACGAGTAGTACATAACTAAGTACAAAACATGGATTGTTATGCCTGAAACTATTATCAAACAATTAACATGCAGAATCTTGTAACATATTTTGGAGCGAACAAACGGCGCTCACAAATATCTGAAGCTCTGTGGTCAAAGGGTTAGAGTGCATGTTCAGATATTTGGAGCACCGTAAATGGTCTAAACACTTGTAGGTAAATAAAGGTGCTCATAGACTTGAGAATTCACTTGTAATGAGCATTTATTTAATTGTTTATTTGAACTTTATTGCACAAATATAAAAATAAAAGTACAATTGGCGGCCTTAATGCCTTAAGGCATTTTCTACCAGTCAACCCATTATAGCTTTGTGTAAAACTATTGAAATAAAAAGTAACCATTGGGCTAAACAGAAACTAGTGGTGCAGGATCCAAAATACTGAGACTCGAATGGTAACACACATCAGTTAATTACATTAATATACATAATAATGCATACAATATAAACTTGAGAGCATTCTAACGAATGTTCAATTACAGGTAAGCTCTCAAAATTATCAGGCCCCGTATCATGGTCGGCCTTATCACGCGATGAGTGACAAGATAGAGCGTCAGTCTCTTTCTATCGAACGGTGTCAGCCAGTGACGGACGCTCTATCTTGTCACTTATCGCGTGATAAGGCCGACCATGGTACGGGGTCTGGTACATGTAAACCGCACCGTAACGCGACTGTACTTGTAGGTAATATTACGTCCGTGGTACGTAGTAAAGCAATACGTAGTTACTGGCCGTTCGCAGTCGATCGTACTGTGACCAATCCTGATTGATTGGATTTCGCCTCAGCTGTTGTACACATACCCCATTTGTACCTACTTTCTACTGAAGTAAACAGCTTGCTTTTTGTACGCGTCAACGCATTTTGTTGGCATGCAAGTGGTAAATTAAACTTCTGTCCTGTTAGGAAGGCAAATTCGTTTCCCATTTCACACATTTCTTACCTTGGGTAAAAACTTATTCGTCCGAGGGTCTATTTCAATATTGAATTGGAACAGATTTGGTGTTTCACGTCCGCTCATTTCCGCGCTTATTTAGAGAATTTAGCGCTGGCGGCAAATACAAACGATAGACATCCTAATATTAACATTACATTACATAACTAGCCCTTTATTCCTAACATTAGTTTTCCAGAATTATTTTCTACCTAATATATAAAATCTCTTAGTTCCAACGCCTTCCAATGTTTCCTATCTCTCGCCACTCTTGACCAGTAGGGGCCAACAAAAATAGGTGTCAACTTTAGGTATTAGGATGTCAAGCATTGGGATCTATTCCAATTGAGTTCAACAGAATCTCGGAAAAACTCCATTAAGCAATACTTTTCTAATATGCATTTCAGAGTTACCTACTTAGGGTACCTATACTTGTTTAGTGAAGAAGTTATAGCATAGCACCTGCCTATATTGATTAAGGTAATGTATCAATTGGAGCAGGCCGACAGACAAACAGTACAAACACAGCCGGTGAATTTTGTTATTTAACTAAGGAAAGCGTTTCATAAAAGACTAATCAAAACCGCTAATTGGGTTTAATTACTTCGATGTTCGTGCCTATTTCAAATTTACACATTTTCCCTAATGACACCCATTCGAATAAATTGATTAAACACACTCTCACTTAAATTACGGAAACCTAATTCCACCCCAGACGTGTAAACACAAATAAATACAAGAATTCCACTCGATATGTCCATTAATTAGTACAATTGTTGTAAAAATGTGGGGGAAAATGTCGAGAGGGAGAGAGTTCGTAATACCCCCTTCGGAAAATAAATGTGCCAAAGATGGACCATGTATTTTCTGTAAATTAGAACTAGCTCTCTGGCGAGGTGTTTGTTGTCTGTTGCCTAGCGGGGTGTTACGCAAAGTTTGGATGGGACGTGAAATCGGATATTTTTGTCCAGTAACCAACGGTCCTTGTCACACAACACACGTTTACCGGTTGACATGCCTTTGTACCTAATGCAAAAATAATCGTCAGTTTTTTTAGGCTTAGACATTGGTATAGCAAGACTACTTGGGTCAACTTGATAGTAACACTTGTCAATGTAAAAGCTGACTATAATTAGGGTGAGTATCCATCAGAGCAGTGCGAAATGTTTTCATATACCTATGTATATGACACCTCGCAAGCTTGAAAGCTTAAGTGACAGTGGGTGGGGCACATAGCACGTAGAACCGATGGCCGTTGGGGCGGAAAGGTTCTCGAGTGGCGACCACGTACCGGAAGGCGCGGCGTGGGTAGGCCCCCCACAAGGTGGACTGATGACCTGGTAAAGGTTGCTGGAGTCCGCTGGATGCGGGTGGCGCAGGACCGGTCACTTTGGCACTCTTTGGGGGAGGCCTATGTCCAGCAGTGGACGTCTCTCGGCTGATATGATGAAGCTTGAAAGCTAGATGTCAAATTCGCACATCAATATTTACTTTCGTTTTTTTGAGCCAGCAACAATTGGGAATGTAACCTCCCCGGGAAGCCTTATGGGCTACCCAGGGGAAATTCGCAGATCAATAGTGGACATTCACCAATACAAAACGCTATCGGGTGTGTGCAGCCCCTCTAGACACATCCCCACACGTGTTCCTAGTGACATTTGCGTGCGAGCGCCCCATTGGTCAATCGCGTGTGATCTTCCGACGACGCCGCGATGCGCCGGAGTGACTCACTTATAAATAATAGTACGGGTCATGCTGTCATTATAAATAATAAAAATTAGTAGCATCTTTTTGAAAAGTTTTTATCAATACGGTATTTGACAACAGTAAAGAGAAAATATTCACATAAAAGATAAGAGAAAAGGGCACATTGCACGTAGAACTGATGGCCGTTGGGGTGGAAAGGTTCTCGGGTGGCGACCACGTACCGGAAGGCGCAGCGTGGGTAGGCGGACTGATGACCTGGTAAAGGTCGCGGGAGTCCGCTGGATGCGGGTGGCGCAGGACCGATCATTGTGGCACTCTTTGGGGGAGGCATATGTCCAGCAGTGGACGTCTTTCGGCTGATATACCATTACCAATAAATGAAACTAAGAGCAACTGCAGCCGAGCGAAGGCACGCGACTTCAGGTCGTGGGTTCGAACCCCAGCTCGTGACCACTGGGATTTTACAAAAACTCATGTACGAAACCTCATTTGATATTTAAAAGGTCTTGCGATTAGGTGCCAAAGCGGACCCCAAGCTCATTTAGCCGTGTACACAGCCAAAGACCTAGGTGGGCACAGCCGGGAATAGGTAGGTATCGCTAGAAGAATAATGATGATGCGATGCAAATAAAACTCACAAAAATAGTCGGAGACCATCACGATGCAACATAGGCTGCAAGTTACTTTTGCCATTTTAAATCTTACTAATATTACAAATGCGAATGTTTGGATGTTTAGATGTTCGGATGTTTACATGTTTGTTACTCAATCATGCTTAAACGGTTTAACCGATTTGGATGAAATTTTGCTCGAAGATAGTCTATAGCCTGGATTAAAATATAGAATAGTTCATATTCCGGGTCCACGCAGACGAAGTCGCGGGCGGAAGCTAGAGGTACATAAAGGTCTAAAAATGGACGCTGTTTGACTATTGAAAACCGCGACATCATTTGCTAGTGGACGTCTTTCGGCTGACATGATGATGACGGATGATGTGTAAGTATTTTCCAACAATCGGAGCATTTTCGACAAAAGTTAGGTGAGGTAGGGCACAGCGAAATGTCATCCCGCTCGAATTTGGAGCAGCCCAACTGGGGATGTACCTCCGCCTTGTAGAAGACCACAGCCATAATAACACTACTACTTGCTCTGTAGTAGTGTTGTGTTCCTGGAGGTGAGCAAGGTCGCCAGAGCTCCCGAGGATGCGTTAGTGTTGAGAGCGGGGGAATTTGTTTCTTCAGCTCTCAACACAGCGAATCCTCAAATATATCAAGGGTCGGCAACGGCCACGTTACTCCTTTGGAGTTGCATGCGTCTATAGGCTGCGGTGTCCGCTTACCATCAGGCGGTCCGTACGCTTGTTTGCCACCGTCGTTGTATAAAAAATAAAAAATAAAGTTTCTAATTTGACTATCCGTCAAATACCGCATTGAAACCCCCTGGCCCTGCAGTAAAAGGTCACGTCTGGTGGTTTGGTCTACGATCGCGTGTCCGTGCGGCATTCCCGATTGGAAAATGTGTGCTGTTCCCATATTCTGCGGTGAATTAAATTATTGAAAGGCTCCGAGCACCTGCCTGAAACGTATTATGCGTAGGGCACACCGAAATGATCGCGAGTGGATAACTTAGGACTAAGTTGCCCGCAGATCTTCCTTAGTGACGTTAACATTGAACTTTGGAAACCATAACGACATTCAAATTATTGCGAAAAATGGCATCATTTTTAATAATAGTATTTTATGCAATCGTTATATAATGTATGCTTTTTCAGTCGAGTACCACGCTTAGGCCACGAAGCTTACTGAGTGGCCTAATTAAGGTACGAGACTTAAAAAGCTAATTATTATTTTTACAATATTTTTTCTACGAGTCAACTGAACTAATTAAACAAACTTGGTATCTATTGAAAATCTAAGCCCTGCTGAAACGAAGTGCAACCAACGGCTTTTTCTTTTTTGTGCGTTGATGTCTATTACCTTTTGACTTTCTCATGACGGCGTCCTATTGGTCAAATACATTACAGTTCAGTAAAGGCGCCACGTGATTGGTCAATTTCATTTTAGTTGTCTCAACAGTTATGAAATATTGAGTTGGGAGCTCCATAGTAAAAAGTATGTGATTTAAGTTTGGTGTACGAAGTCTTAATTCAAACATTAAGGTCGACGAGTATAAAAAAGTTGTAGTAAGGGGTTCCACAACACTTCGGGAGCTCAAATACCGGAAGTCATCCGGTTGCCTTTTAACTAATTCACGAGAATCGGTTGATATATTGTGACCTGTACGAAATAATGTTTGCCCATGCAAGCTCAAACGGGAGAACTTCGTTCACTTCGCTCGCTCTTTCTTTGTTTCGAAGATGACATTAAACTGAAATCTTGACTAGAAATTATACTGAATCATGGCTCTCCGCTCTCTCTCCCTCTAGCTCATTAGGACCGTTTGACAACTTCATCACTCAATTCATGATGAACTGACATTCAACGTGTCAAACTGTTTGTATATGTATATCTAACCAGTGTCACGCAACTAGGAACAAAAAGAAGAATGACATCCATTTGCTCACATTCAGATCAAATCTGACAAGTGTCGGAACAAGTGACAAGTTTTCCATCTGTGCTTCTACCATGGCGGACACATGCTATCTCTTACTTCCGTTCTTTCTCTTTCTGTCATTCTGTCATGGATGGTAACCATGGATGTTGTAACTTTAGGAGAAAACATGTGTGTCAAACAACCAATGCTTTAGACGAATACAACACGATCTTCATTATTTTCAAATTTCTAAACATATATGTATAAGATTCTCGTCATCAACCAGTTTAAAGCCAGCATAATAGATACCAAGAACTTTAGGTACCTACCTAAGTACATACAAGTTTGTTTAACCTATAATGTTATAACGAAATATGTAAGTAGATACCCATAACGAAAATAACGAAATATCGAGCGTAAACATTGATTTACTTTTGAAAATCTACGGCACTTGGATAATACAAGCGGGAGCTGTCTTACAACAAGAATAATTATGGAAATACATTGGACTGTTTGCGAACGAAAAAGAGACAGTGTGGACAAATTGGTGAAATTTTGTAAACATAAATATACCTACTCCTACATATTTTTTATAATTAATAAATTGGTGTGAAATAAATAAACTGACAAAAAAAATATTATCCTTTTATTACTTGGTTAGTGTCGATATACTTAGTGCAATAATTTGCTCTTCATGCAGTAGACCAGGCCCCTATTTCACCACGGGCGACAGGTGCGACAATTGTATCAAAATATGACATATGTAGAATTATCGGTTTCACCACGATGACAAGTGCGACAATTGTAGAATACAATTGTCGCGTCTAAACAATTAGGGAAAAATGTATCAGATATTAAAGATTAATTAGTGAGAGCTTAGAATGGCATATGTAGTGGTAATGTGTCTGTATCTCAGGCATTCTAAATTTGAATTTTCCGTTTTCTCGTTTTATTAGCACAAAAAGAGGTTTGTTATTCATTGAAGTAAATATGAAAACAATGTCAGTGTCAAATTCTTAAATATTTTGTGTTTATTTTATTTCAAATACCTATAATTTATTATAAAAAAATAATTATTAAAAAAAAATATTTCATGCTAACGGTAACGCCACTACATATGCAATTCCACGCTCTCGCTAATTTATCTATAGAAGTGTTTAACTCAAACATCAATAAGTTTTTTTTATACCTATATTGTATCCCTTATGGGGATGACCCATAGCGCACCGTAACTACCACGTTAACCGCGTCCAAACCGCGGCTTCCGTATAGGATGGATACTTTTTATTGGCTGAATATAAATGCCTTTGCTCTCTTTTTCATAAAACCAATTTAAAACTATTAAATCCATTCCCGCCATTAAGTAATTTTCTTCGTGACACTTCTTGTGTGCGTAAGTTAGTATTTTTATTTCAAAAATATTATTGCAATATGGATTGCTCAAGAAAGATGACTATCTTAAAATTGATTTCCGACAGCAAATCCGTGTTATTTGGTAAATTTGATAACAAATTAACATTCGAAATGAAAGTTAAAAAATGGAAGGAAATAGCTCAACGTTTGAATGAAATGGGTGTATACGACAAAGATTGGAAATATCTAAGAGATACAACTTGGCAAAATTGGAGAAAAAGGACTATAGTAAGTATTTAACGAGTTTGAATTATAAATTAGTTACGGTAATATGGATCAATTGGTCTGAAATAAATGAATTTTATTATTTTATTTACACTATTTTAATTTGGAATTCGGTGAAAAACGTAGGTACAGTCAACCAATTGGAACCCAAGGCCACTCTAGAACTCTGTCTTATTGACACCTTGTTATTTAACTATGTATTAGCCATACATGTAACTTTGACGTTTACTATAAAAAGGTTCTACAGTGGCCTAGGGTTCCAATTGATTGACTGTACGTCCTTCATTTAAAAACACACAAAATAATGAAATTTTTAGCTTTCAAGACTCGTAATAATTATTTATTTTTAGGTAGAAAGTAGTAGCCTCCTGCAAAGTCATAGAGTTGAATGCACTATGATAATATGTATGTATGATCCATTGTTATGGTGGTGCAATGTTTGCCTTTAAGGATAAGAAAGGTTTATTTTTTGTATTTCTTACGTTCATCTTACAAGGAAAATAATATGAAGAGGGGGCGTATCGCCAGGGAAAAATCAGAAATCACCCGCGCGCCCCGTACCTGCCGCGCTGATGCGTCTATTGCTGCCCCGCTCCTTCTCGCATAGTATATGCCCCGACAGTCAGATGAAACATGATGAATACCTATAGATAATTATAATAAGTGGAAAGAAAGACAAAATCTGTAAGTACCTATATTTGAAGATATAATTTTCGCTAGTAGGTAAGTCAGTTTCGAGAGCTATAACTGAAATATGACCTTCCGTTTTTTTACTAAATCACGTAAGGGTTGTAATTTAGCATAATAATGTCTCGTAAAAGGCTAAAGCAAAAAAACAGCTATAATCGAATTTAAACTTTTATGAGACATATCTAAAATACTACTAATAAATCCACGGTTAAAAAATTAACGTAAATGTCACGGCAGGCGACATGTTTCGAACTCTTCGGGAGTTCTTCTTCAAAACAAACATCGAAAACACTAATCCTGAAGAAGAACTCCCGAAGAGTTCGAAACATGTCGCCTGTCGCGTCATTTAATACGTGAATTTATTAGTAGCATTAAAAAAAAACTGTAATTTATTATGAAAACTTCGATCATGTTTATGAAAGCCAGATTTTCAGGCCACTGTTTGGCGGCCAAATTTTTCAATTCTGACCCCGTGTCATGGTCGGCCTTATCACGCGATAAGTGACAGGATAGAGCGTCCGTCACTGGCTGACACCGTTTGATAGAACGAGACGATGCCCCTATCTTGTCACTTATCGAGTGATAAGGCCGACCATGATACGGGGTCTGATCTCGGATTCGTACTTGGAGACAATGGAGACGCTTTGGCCCTTTAGTTATCAATTTTGAACATACTCGTATTAAAGAAAAACTGCAAAATTGTGTTCACTTTTTTTAATATAAAAATGTCCAACTTCGCAGGCAATAATTCGGGTGCAGACTCGAAAATTATTATTACTCCAAAATATCTTCATTATCTCTCTCATAGTCATCAACCGGATTGTAATACGGAATATAATACTGCACTCCAAGGCGTTTTTCTAAGTTATGAAGGGTGACACACGCTAAAAATATATGGCATGCTTTCAGAGGTTGAACACGAAGATGATTGAGGCAGGGGAATTTTTCTTTTAATATTCCTAAAGCGTTTTCAACTAATCTTCGTGTACTTTTAAAAGCTCGTAGAAATCGCATAACTGCTTCTGTTATTGGTATTTCAACTGGGATGTTTGGCGTAATGAGCCATCTTTTCATGGCATATGCACTGTCTCCTAACAAAATCGCATTTGGGAACGGCCTCCAACCATTCTCCCACTGCTGAGCCAAAGTTGAATTACGTAGCACCCTTGCGTCATGAACGGATCCCGGCCATCTAGCACTGGCGTAAAAAAACTCTAAATTTGGCCCACAAACAACCATTGCATTAATAGAATGCCGACCTTTGCGGTCAACGTACATGTACTCATGTTGCTGAGGTGAATCAATGGGTATTAATGATCCATCAATGACTCCACCAATTCTTGGAATATTTGCAAATTCCCTAAATAAATGCGGGATAGCGTCGGTATTCTCCGGCCAGCGTACTTCAATCCCAAACATTTCGTTGACAATCGCAGTCGTAACTCGTTTGATACACCGATGAATGGTAGCCTTTGATACTCCATGATTATCTCCGCTTACGTGATATTGAGAGCCCGATCCCATCCAATGCAGTGTACAAAGAATTTGTGGGCAAGGCGTCAAAGCCTTGTTTCTTGGCGTTGGATGTTCAATACGTGCACCAATTCTATTTATTAAATATTCTACACTGACTTTACTAAGACGGAATTTTTCCTTAAATGAAAAATCCGTAACATCAAAAGAAAAATTTATTCTTTCTTTAAATCTTCTTATATGTGCGAATTCATCAAGATCACTGTTACTATCACTAGCGTCACTACTACTCGCATGGAAAGCCATTTTGAACTACGCGTGTATCAACAACGAAATACTACAATTGTCACGCAAATCCGACACAGCTTCAATCTCATGTCAAGATTCACCGACAATTTTACAAATATGTCGATTAAAAATAATAATTCTTGTTTCACAACATAATTGTAATTCATACAATTGTAGCAAAATGCCTGTCACGTTTGTAAGCATTTCTATCGAAAATATTTCATAAAATTGTAATATGTCACCTGTCGCTTGACAATTGTAGCTCGACATATGTCACTGACAATTGTAGCCGTGGTGAAATAGGGGCCTGACCATCATAATTTATCGATATCGATAACGTTGCGTACTAATATTATCGACATCGATAATGTCAAGTACTACATCCCTAATCCCTTTCGTGCCATTATGTTGGTACACACAGCAACACACCTAACTAACCATACCGTGAAAACCTAGAACCTTATTACAATGCACTTAAGGTCAGATTAGATTTCCGATGGTCACTTAGCTGTGTTGTCGACTGTACGACTTACTTTCGTATTGGACTTTTTAATTTGGTATGGCAAAATAGCTAAACTCAATTGTCAAAATCAAATGACAATGTCACTGTCATCCAAAACTTAGTTCGAAGTCCCGTCTCTTAGAACGTAGTGGTTATATTCTCTTTGTATCTAACTACAGAGCTGACATATTATATAGACCAAGACAACAATCATGTGGTCGTAGCAACCAGGCTATATAATCTAGCAAAAAAAACGTCTCTACGGCGTCATGACATCTGTCAATATTAGGTACCTCCCGCGCCATAGAATTAACGAAATTTCCGTCCGTTTTCTATATTTTAACGTGCCAATAAAATCAAGTAATTACTAAAGAACCGCGCTTACCATGTAATAAAACACACACTTACCCTTGAAAAGTTCGTTTTAAAGAAAAGTCATTACAAATAATTGTAACTTTTTACTATTTTAATAATGTCTTTTAGCCTACAAAACACATTAGCACGCGCTCATCACCTGTCACTGGGTTAACAATTGTTTTATGACCACCTTTACTACTGCGAGTTTACTAAAACTTAATTAAAAGGGAAAATTAACTCCTAACACAATTACTAAACACGTTAACCAAGCAAAGATCGTCGCCGACATAGATAATATTTACAAATCATACTCAACGTCTAATCAACACCTATAGTAAACCAACTGTTGCACTAAAAACTATATATTATCACCCTTGTAGCTTTGAAATAAAGTCCACATCAACTGTACCTGCTAGAATTGTTTTTCTCAAAATAAATTGAATGTAAAATGAATTTTGTTCCTGAACAGGTAAAGTTAGTTTTTAAATGATATAATGGAATTAAAAGCATTGACAGTCTACCCTAATGATAGCAAGGCACGGAAGTGTGGATACACATGGGGTTTGATTTGAGTACACAAAAAGTATATTATGGAATTATGGCTTCCGTTATCAAGTTTTAGATAGATGAGTTCATATAACGAAAGGATATTTGAACAAATTGTAGGTTCATAAACATTTGATATGTATTACAATTTACGACTAACCTTCTGGGGAAAGAAAACATCGTGGGAAAGCTTTAGTCCTGCAAATAAATTCAAATGGTTGTAGATATAGTCCTCAACAATACATAATACGGTCAAGATGGCCCATGGTGTGGAGCGGCCATTAGCTCCACACGATGGGCCATCCTGTCCTGACCCATCATACAGGACGCAACTACATATTTATGTCTCGTTCTACCGCATAGCCGCGTCCTGTATGATGTTGATGGGTCAGGATGGCCAATCGTGTGGAGCGGCCATAGAGCTCTCGAGGGTGGGCTGTGTTGAGAGTGAGAAACGTACAGTTATCTCTAGCTGGTGGCTGGCAAGGTTCGGTAGGGTTGCTAGGCGATGGTGTTTGCCAACGTCCTTGTATAAAATAATTCCATACTGGGACACGAAAGAAGACCTGTGCCCAGGTATGGGACGCGTAGGTACAAGGGACTGATGATGATGATCAAAATATTCATTATCATGATGAGTGCTGTTAAAAAATATAAAGCAAGCATTCCACATACCGCAATATGCAACGAAAGAGGACGTGTTCTCACGTTCGTGTCTCTGTCTTCCACAATCAGGATGACAGAGACATCAAAGTAAGGTACTTATAATGTCCTCTGACAAATATCGCGGATGGAGTATCGTCCAACGTCAACATATCAGTCTTAGATGTTTAGTTTTTAAATGCGTCTAGATTTCTAAAGTGGTTAATCGTTTATTTGAACGAAAAAAGAGAGTAACATAAATTGTACATAAACAATAAAAAATAAAATAGCTAACTAGATTAGTTGACTATACACAGAGCCTAAGAAAAGAACAAAACAGCATTTTTAAATACAATTTTATAATAAAGATAAAAAACATATATCCGTCAGAGCTTTATATTAAAATCATGCATAATATTAATAGGAATTCATTATAAAATTATTGTTTCCCATATAACCGAGCGAATTTAGACAATGACAGAGATGAATGCAAATTCTCGGCGTGGGCGGGGCCGGACTGGCGGCGAAAGATATTGTTTTATTCTACGGTTTTACGGCAAAACTTGTCTTCTGAGAACGTCTGGGAACAAACGATTTGAGAATTATTATTAGAATATAACAGACATACACAAAATGTAAAGACAGGGTCAAGCTTACTGGCAGTAGATATACTCGTAGCTTTCTTAAGATCAAATAACAGAGTAACTTTATGGATTAAGTAAGTAATTCATAAACTTTATATAATGTTTCGAAGCTAGGTACGTTTAAAGGAGATAACAGATAAGATAACTAATCTAAATTAGATATCGAGCTCGAAGAATAATCTTTTTATTGTGTGTCTGCAGATCAGCTGATGTGCAGAATCGGCAGAATATGAACATGCCTATAGTGCGTTTTTTTAGCATTAGAAAGAAGGATAAAGCACGAAGTACGAGGTCTTTTATATAAGACACTTTATGCCACACAACTGTCAAAGTATCTCAAACAGTCATTAAAAAAGACTGTTGTCGACCCTAAAATTATAGAAGTGTTTTCATAATTTATATCGAAATAATACTTACCTATACAACAATATATTTGAAAGTATTATTTTTTTTGACTTTTTTTTTCAAATTTCGTTATTCCGTTCTGCAAAGGTTGCATAATAAAAAACCTAAAGAAGAAGAGGTTTGAAACGAACGGTTCGTTTTTTACGCTGTCGACATTGTCAAAATTGTCAATCGTATCACGTTCGTTTTCTTGGTAATCAACAAATTGTTGAATTCAGATTACGAGATTATTATTATACGAGTATTTGTTAATTTATATTAAGATTTTATTTCTTGCTGTGTATGGTGGCGTGCGGACTGACACCAACTTTGCAGCAAGGATGAATTTCCAGGTAAGGTAGATTTAGTAAAAGAAAACGGCACTTTTAATTTATTACAAAGGAATAATACAAAATAACTAATATTGGCCTGTTAAGTTCTCGTTCTGTTAAGGACTTCGTAACATCTAATATTTGTCCCAAGCAGAAAAGGTTGACGACGACTGCTTCTTTGTTAACCGTATTTCTAATCCTAAAAAAAAACGGACTATATAGTAACTGCGTTCAAATGTTCAGATCCCTCATTCCACATAAGATTAGAATGTTAACGGACTAAATCGTCTCGGTTTCTATGATAGGATAGCAAAGGTAAATATTGTACAAATTTTAGCTTATTCGCTTCGATTTCCGAATAAGTACTTTTTAAATTTAACAATACTAATGTTTTTGCGTTTCAAAATCGTTTTCCTGCATGGAAATCGCGTGACGTTTGACGCACGATTTTTCTTATCTTATCTGGAATAGGGTATGTACTCAGTTCACCAGTAGCTATATAATTCCCCTAGCTACTGAACCACTCCACGGATCCCCAATCCCAAATGGCTAACTCATTAATATTTTCAGTCGGAATATATTAATCACAACGCGCCCCGCCTCCTTGCGGCTAAACACCAAATAATTTTCTGCTACAACATTCCAGAAAAAAAGCTATAATTAATTTTACTGTGGCATTTTTGGGGGCGGTACGCTTTTTATTGTTGTTTTGAGAACAGGTGAACTAGATGAAATATCGCGACTATTATGAATGTTTGATTTTAGTTTTGTGTTGTCAGCGTCTTCATTATGGTGTTGTCTTTGGCACATTCTTTGTTATGCTTTGCTATCTCACAATTTGTTTACTTATTTAATCCTTATTGCACAAAAGATCAAATATCATAAGCATTTTCTATTTAGTGACATAGAAATTAAATAATCCTGACAATGTTATCACATTGCAAGGATTGTGCAATTGTTATTTTACCAATGAGTAATGACACGGGGTCATAAATCCATTTGTCTTAAGAGACAGAAGGGAATATCGCTTGGATATCTGTTTCCATGTACTGTCTCTGTTATTCTAATATTAAGAAAAACATAGCGATATCTAAAGTTTCGGAGCAGGACATAGGAACCTTTTTTCTTTCGGAAATCATGTCTTAAGGACTTTAAACGCAAGACGCATACGTAAACCTATGCCCTTAAGAACATGGGATTTTGTATGCGACTGTGATTAAGGAGTTATAATTGAACGAAGTCACCTGAAAATGCTAGTATTTTTATACGTAAAGGCCCATGGACTGTCAATACAATAGGTAGTAAGTTTATTGAGGCACCAATTAACTTGATTGATACGAACAGGACGGCAAATTACGATGGTATAACTGGTATAAGTAACTAACTTTATGGGTGCGATCCACACTACCCGATATGGTCGGACGACCGACCATATTTTGAGATATAATTCGTTACAAAGTTGCACAATTTATCACGGATAGTGATCAATGATCATATTTGGTGAATGGAAATTGGAATCTAGGACGGGGTACAGTCGAGTTCCCCAATATCTACATAGACAACCTTTAAAAAAAAATCTATACAGAGACTTTATTGTTACTGACATAAGACACATGTAGATATTTTTGAAAGGTTGTCTGTACAGATATTGGAGAATTCGACTGTATAATGGAGAAGGAGTGTGCATCACTTAACATTAATGGCCTCCTGAGACCGCATAAAAAAAAACCTAGCTGTTTATAATAGTTATATATACCCTTAGGTAGATCGACACCATGCGGATCCCCATACAAACGTTACATGGCACTCATTTGAAAGCGACGTGCTGAATATCATGTAATTTTGTACACGGTAAGGTATAGGGCTATAGAACTACCGAATCTTTCGTTTAAAAAAATATCATATATAGGCGGTCACAAAATTTCACGAGAATCGGTTGGAAAATGAGACCTTACCCCGTATCATGGTCAGTCTTATCACACCATAAGTGACAGGATAGAGGGTCCGTCACTGGCTGAAACGGTTCGATAGAACGAGACGACGCTCCTATCTTGTCACTTATCGCGTAATAAGGCCGACCATGATACGGGGTCTGTAGAGGAGAACAGCTGGACAGAACGGACAACTTCGTTGGCTACGCTCGCTCGTTCAATAAAAATAATTCACATAGTTTTAGATTTACTGTTTCTGGAAATAACCTATACGAGTATAGTATAGCTGTGTGTGTTTGTGTAGGTACTAAAAGTGTTTTATATATGCATGTAAAAAAACTATATAAATTGCATGTTTTAAACGCAATTAGCCCTTAAGCTGTTGTCAACAAATACAAAAGCATGTACACATCCAGTTGGCAGCAGTTAAAAAATGATTGACGTGCGGTGACAAAACAAACCGATGGTTTACCCATCTATTTGACTTGATGTATTAGTTTGAAATCATTTTGCTATCTATTAAAGGCTGATAAACTTGAGCATTCACGTGTATTTGAGAAATGACGCGTAGTTGCAGTGTCCAGGTGGCTCGCGGTATTTGAGCTCCCGAAGTGTTGTGGAACCGCCCTGTGCAACCCGAACTGAGCCTTCCACAACGCTTCGAGGGCTCAAATACCGCGAGCCATACGGTTGCCTCTTGGACACTGAAACTACGCGTCATTGCTTTATCTAATGTGATAGAACATCGAAAATGCGCCGTTTTAAAAATTGACGAACTGACCCCGTATCATGATCGGCCTTATTACACGATAAGTGACAGGATAGAGCGTCCGTCACTGGCTGACACCGTTCGATAGAACGAGACGACGCTCCTATCTTGTCACTTATCGCGTGATAAGGCCAACCATGATACGGGGTCTGAACAACTAACAGAGCCAAGCATATATGCGTTCAAACAACGCTACGAACATTTTCACCGAACCGAACCCTCGTGCGGTAGGTGTGGGCGAAGAGGGACGGCGGCCGGACAATAACAAATTGGCTCGGCTCGGCAAAAAGCACGAAGCAAATTTACTGTCGTTTCGCTAAAATGCTCGCTAAAACGCTCTCTAGAATGCTTGCTTAAGCAGTCCTGTTTGTTAACCGACTTCAAAAAAAAGGAGGAGGTTCTCAATTCGGTTTTTTTTTTTTTTTTCAATGTTAGTTACCTAGTTACTCCGTCATTGATGAGCCGATTCGTAAGTATATGCTTCCAGGTGGGTCCTATTTTTTTCAAAAATTCAGTTGGATGATGGAATCCATGAGGAATTGAGGAAGCTCCTCAATTATATTAGGCACGCGTGTAGTCATTTAGGTATTTTCTATTATAACTCGTGTAATAGAAAATACCCGGAAATCATAAATTCGGTGGAGTGGAATTGATGATGAAGACCACAGATGACTTATGGAATTCCTCAATAATGTACTTAAAAGTACAAAAGTACGGCACAGATTCTGATAAGATTCCGTCAATATTCAACTAGTGAAGTACCAAAAGTGATCCTTGTGGTATCGACGGAAGTCCTCAAATATTAGCGGCTCACATACAGCGATTGGGTTTTTTTCTCTAATAATCAACGCATTTGCTCTCGGAAATCAGGTGGTAAATTGGAAAAGAAATGTGGAAATGTTCTTGTGGGTTGGCGGAGTACCTACTAAATTGAAGTCGGTTAAAACTTTGTTTTTAAAGTAAATTATTTTGTGAGCTTTTACCTGTAATTTAATATTAGCTAGAATGCTCATTATAAGTGAATGCTCTCTCAAATATATCAGCACCTGTAGTTGCGCGCATTCGTTCCGACACGTTATATTGAACAAAACGGCGCCAAATTTACGCACCAGAATGTAGTCAAGTAGTCCAGTCAATGAACTGACAACTCGTATGGAAAAAAAGTCAAATTTGGAAATAATTTATAATAGCTTATTTTTAATGTGTAACGGATATATTATCAATTAAATAGTTACCCAGCGACAAAATCCGGCAAAATTTCAGACATCGAAAAAATGATAAGTTAACTGGCTTCTAAAAAGTCAGTAAAAATATTAATAAATGTTTTTGTGTTTATTTTGGTTCATTTACATTTGCTTTATAATATTCAAGATAAATCGTACAAAAAAAGATAATGCATGCTTCATTTAAATCTACATAATTACTTCCAGGTAGAAAGTTTGTCGGATTCTTGACTAAATCATCTTAGAATAACATTTTCAAATGAAATCAACAAAAAAAACGCTATTATAAATTAATGTTTTTCAAAACCGTATTTTGCCTGGAGTAAAGTCCGACTTGCATTGTCTACGCGATCGATACTCATTTCGCTGTAATTGCGCGCAGAGAAACGGGTAGGTATCCCCGTCTCCGTAAAGACTCCAGTTGGACCAACATACGTAGTGGATCGCGTTGCGCAACGTACGTCCGCACCGTATGGATGGACCAGCATTATTATTGGCGCACGTGAAAACGAACGCACGCGTCTAATATCAATTAGATTTCACTTCAATACGTTTTGTGAAATAGTCCCCTAGTGGGTGTTGACACTTCCCGATACGGTCAGACGACATCCACTTCAATTTAGTATAGTTGTAAATTACCTCAAGAAACTGTACTGTATAATTAAGTACTAGGCTGTTAATATTGTTAATAGCTCTGTTCGTGTGGTAATAAGACAAAAACTGTCATAATTGTTTTATTTTGTGATACGGACCGACTGTGGTGATACCAGCCGTCGTATATGGGAAAACGTAAAAAGCACTGGAGTGCGGAAAACCTAATACATCACTGTAACATTGTGTTGAAGCAAGCCCATCACTGTAACATTATGCTGATTAAAGAGGGGCTCTTTAATATCACATACTTAATCATAACATTCATAACTGTAAGATAAATTTTAAAATTATATGTCAAGTTATGTGCTTAAGGTTCACATGTAACTTTATATATCATGTCATGCGTGATCCTACTATATCCTACTAATATTACAAATGCGAAAGTTTAGATGTTTGGATGTTTGGATGTTTGTTACTCAATCACGCTTAAACGGCTTAACCGATTTGGATGAAATTTTGCACGAAGATAGTTTATAGCCTGGATTAAAATGTAGAATAGTTTTTATTCCGAGTCCACGCAGACGAAGCGGGCGGAAGCTAGTGTTGAATAAAATATGTCTATATTCTATTCTCATAATCTACAGGCTACAAAAATATTAATACTCTTCGAGCAAATTATATTTTTTTTAAACTTTCATCAAAGTCGACGATCACTAAAATGTTTTAAATATAAATAATAATAATAATAATAAATAATCAGTTCTCGAAAATGGTCGTACCACGCTCTATTGGGATCGATCTGTGATCACGGACAGGACTATTCTAGCCAATAGGCCTGATATCGTGCTGACAGATCGATCGACACGCCAGGCAGTGCTCGTCGACATCACCATCCCCCATGACGAGAACCTCTTGAAGGCCGAGAAGGACAAAGCCAGCAAGTACCTAGACCTGGCTCACGAGGTAACCGCCATGTGGGATGTTGATTCGACGATCATCGTCCCGATAGTCGTTTCGGCGAACGGTTTAATAGCGAAGAGTCTCGACCATCACCTCAAGAGATTCTCGCTAGGCGGCTGGATCAGGGGTCAGATACAGAAGGCGGTACTCCTGGATACTGCGCGGATAGTCAGGAGGTTCCTGTCTCTGTCGCCCTGACCGCCGGTAGCTTAGGCCCCGCCTCGCTGCCGGCGGTACCCTAGGTTAGGTTTTTATAATGATTTTATGTTTTGTATGTATAGTTTTATATTTTACTTTTTATATATAATTATTGTAAAAACGTAGTCTAAGACGAAATATAAATAAAGAGATGATAAATAAATAATAAATGATTTATTTATAAAAGAATAGTACAATAAGTGGATATAATCTAATTAAGTAAGTTATTAACAACAAAACTTATATCTAGCAGGATTATTCGTATACAATATTAATACGCCAATGCGTCTAAAAGAAATGGTCTTAGGGGACTAATATACAAGTTTATTGCCTAAACTAGGTTACAGTTGTAATCTGTGTTTTAGGCATAAATGGCCTTTGTTTTACATATATATTGCCTGTCTAAACATTTTTACCTCGCGTCAAGAAAACAATACTATATTTAACAAAAAGAATGCTTGCTATTGCAGAACTATTTCACTATAACAAATTTAATTTAATTTAATTTTTGTAAGCAAATTTTCTGTCTCGTCGTAGGTCCGGGTAATTAGATGATTTTTGGTTGTTTTCGTAAACCATTATAAGAAAAGCCCTAATATGTACATTCGTAGGCACATACAAACTTACCAAGCTCTGTTTTTGTAGTGGGCGGAAAACTAAAGATATAATGCTAATATTTTACTTAAACGATATTCTTGACAACGTCTAAGCGATGGCTCGTCCCATTACGGCTGTATAATTGCTACTAATTCTTCCGCTCGTAGACATTTTTGTCAGCCATCCGTCAAAGCGGTGACCGTTAGAGCGCGTGCCCATTGTCGTACGGCACGGACAGACCGATTTTGCGATAAAAAAAAACCGAGTTGAATGCTTAAAATACCAATAATATAACTATTATTAAATGTGGAAGTAACTCGACCTGTCTGCCTTTTTGTACCTCTCTAAACTGACTCGAAAAGGAACATACGAGTCATTTCGCCGGTTAGCGACCACCTAATTTCACGGTGGGCGACCACTTAAGCTGAGTTGGTGAACTGAAAGGATATTTTCTCGGTTTTTTTGTAGATTTCTATTCTAAAACAACAAAAAAGTGCATGTACAAGTAATTGTCTCAAAAGGGTGTGTAGAATTGATGTTATCTTCAATAGAAAAAACCTTCTCCTTCAGGTGGTCGCTAACCGAAGGTGGTCGCGTAACCAGCGAAATGACCCTACTCCCCGTGTAGTCTGAAGTTAGAAAATTTCTCATTCTAATCGGGGTTGGATGTGTAATGTGAATTTGGGTATGAGTTTAAATGATTAAGATACTAAGTAGGTCCTTTCGAGCGTGTGAACATCCAAAATAACATTAGTATTCTATTCGAAGTTGAATCCTTGGCAACAGTTTCGTCAAACACGAAAAACTACAACAAAACTCACAACGGTCGCCAGCGGCTTCAAATTATCACAGAACCAAACTTGTACCGAACTTATCCTTACACAGGAAAAGAGAAAAACAAAAGGCCATTTTACGCGGACCTCCAACAACATTGACGGGGTATAGCGGAGACGGTTCATAATAAGACTGGGTAACATTACTGATTGTGGTCAGCGCTGTAAATTTATTTGTCTCAGTCATTAATCGAGTAAAGTTATGTAACTTTCGTTGAGAGATAAGACAGTTTTGATGATTGGTGCAAACTCGCATAAGTTCGCATTTTACAAATCTATTGAGTGGATCTAACTGTAAGGCACGTGACGTGATCACTGGCTGGCCAGCCCCCCTATTCTGTAACTTGTTTTAAGCTCACCTGAACGCTCGATACTAAGCGTAGGCAGAGGTCTAGTTTCGTGACGGGTGATCGGAGTGAGCCGCATAAGCGCGTAGCGGATAATAGCCCTGTGCTACTTGCGGCCTTGGCCTCAGCTCCCGCGCACCTCAGTAATCAATCAGTAGTCAGTGACTTTATTGCTGTCATGAGTGACAATTCACCTAGTCTTCTACGAGGTTTTAGACGTCCAATAGTACTCATTTTCGCCTCAGCTCAGCACGAATCCATTCTTCCTTTTGTTTTAGGGAAATTACGCGGCGATGAATTAGGAACTCGCAACTGGCTTCGTATCTTCCAATAATTATGATTATTTTATTTTTCATGGGCCATCAGTGAGTCCAGTGACTCGGCCCGACAAACCGCCTTATAGTGACTCGGGGGTATACAGGGTGTTTTTCTGAATTTCCTTGAACTTCGGCATATTGCAGAGTCCATTCACCGAAACAAAGTAGCATAATTAGTTTTTCAAAAAAAAAAAAGTTTTTTTTTCGATTTTCATACAAAATAATTAAATTTAGCATTAACGGTTATTGTACAAGGGTCTTAAGAGTTAATGAAAAGTTAGTGTCAAATGTGATAATGTTCAAATGACATCACATGACATGCACGTCAAAAAACCGTTTACACTGGTTAAAGTTGCATAACTGATTAAATTAAAATGTTGAATATCTTGCTAACAGTAAGAGTTAAGATACTGGTGTCTTGGAGAAATTACCTTTATTTGACCTAAGCTATGCCCCCTTTCAATTAACGGAAATTGGCGGGAACACGTTGTATAATTATAGTAGCGACCCGCTCCGGTTTCGCACGGGTACTATATTATACATATAAACCTACCTCTTGAATCACACTGTCTATTTAAAAAAACCGGATCAAAATCAGTTGCGTAGTTTTAAAGATCTAAGCATACATAGGGACAGACAGCGGGAAGCGACTTTGTTTTATACTATGTAGTGATACGCACGTTGAGCGTACAACACACAGCACAAGCGAGATGCCATTTTATTTTTCTAGCTGTCAAAGCAAAGCTCCCCGCACGTGGGATACGGCCTCTGACTATTGACCATGAGCCCTAAGTCCGTCAGCAGATGTTAAGGCGTGCTCACACTGGCCGCGAGCGGAGGCGGCCGCTTCCAGATAATAACAGCGCCTGGACGCGGTAGCGCGCCCGAGGCTACACGATATCGTGTCGTGAGGACTCGCTTGTGTCGAAAATTGAAAATATCTGCTTTTACTCGCTTCCTTGATGTAGAAATTTGTACTTAGGATAGGCACAGGCGTGTACTCTTAGATTCGACGTAGTCCTATCTTCACATAATTTGGAAACGGCTATACTTAGCCGTAGTTGCAATTTAACAATGAACCGTATAACCTGCATGACCTTAGTGTGTAAATTAATTGTGTTGAAAGTTGCACGTGTCATGTTGCACCAACATATGTTTAAAGGGAAAAAGAATACAAAACAGGTGTTAAAACTTAATAAAGATTTGTGAAAGTCAAATTTCCAGAGTAACTCGTCAGGGTGACAACAAAACCTACTAAAATATTCGTTCATAAATCCTTTTCATTAGTGCCTACTGAAATGATAATGTTACGAGCTTTGTATAGGTACATAGGTACCTATTTGTTACTTCGTGAGTTTCGGTTGTCATGTCACATGACAAATCTGCATACGCAAACTTGTTTATAATCGTTTTTTTTTTCAGATAAATAGTAGATGTACTAGTTTATTGCCAAATCCTTACCTACCATAAAAATACCTTCTCATAAATAAACTCAGCGCTAGCAAACTTGTTTAAAAATATGCAAAATACGGCAAGAAATAGCTGTTATATAAATTAGAATGAATAGCGATGAAACCGTGCCCCGAGCGGAGGCGGGCAGCTACCTTATAACCAGCGCCTTCGATCGATTACGTCTTAAACCTCGTATTTTCTTGTAATATTCCTTCCAAAAGTGAGCGTTATCTTTTAGACGCTAAGCTGTTTTTTACAATTACACAAATGATTAAAGTGGGAGGTTTAAACAGTACCCCGTCGCTGTAATGGTACAGCGCCGCCGGCGGTGTGGCCGCACCTTTATGTAAATCGCATCATCATCTTAATTTTTTACTGTAATTAATATAAATCAATGTTTTAACTTTCTTGGGCCGCATGAGTTAATTATTTTTTGGTATTTCAAGTTTCGTGAAGTAGGTATTCAAAGTAATTTGAATTACCTAAATGTACAAGTATAATTGTTCTTTCACGAAGGTGGCAAATAAGCCTACGGCCTTACGGTGAGTGACAACGGTAGCCTATGGGGGACGCTTGCAACTCCAGAGGTGTCCCATGGTCGTTGCTGGAGGTTTATAGGTATAAGGATAGAAGGATTCCTAAGTAGTGTCTAAAGCTGAAGGTACTAATGCAGATCTCTCGTTGTCAACACAGAACCCCACCCAATCCCCTCTCCTCCCGCCCTCGTTGTCAACATAGAACGTCCTCCGGAGTTTATCTGCTCACCACCAGGGTAGGCCCATACTTGGAGGGCCCAGCAACCTTATGCACTTGGTATTTTGGCCCCCCTCAGGGAGCTTATGAGGTCTCCCCACTGAGACGCCGCCACGGACTGAGGCCCCTAGAGGATACCTGGACTCTTAGGCCGGGGCCTTATAGGCCTAGGCGGAAATCAGCCTCTGCAACAGGAGCAAACAGGCAACACAGCTCAAAGGTCAGTCGTTAATGGTCACGCCCTCAGTGTAGCTACAAGGCTACCTTGTAGCTTCGTGAAATGGGCCCAGAGCTGTTTTCGCTACTCGCTAAAGAGGCTCACCCCGCCGATCTGTCACGAAACTAGACCTCTATCTACGCTTAGTTAGTACGCATTGAGGTGTCAAGATATATTTGTGGGTGAGCGTTGAGGTGAGCTTAAAACAATTTACAGAATAGGGGGGCAGGACACGAGAACATGATATAGGTAGGTACAGACTGTTTCAGGCAAATTCCATGCAGTAAGCCTACAAAATGAGTAGTTGAAGGAGTCTGTAAAAGTTTTGGTTTCGGCCGAAACTGAAGCAAATTTCGGCTGGGAATAGCGTTGCGGTCGGACACGAATTTTTATACCTATTAAAATAAAACTTATTTGCGGCAATCGCGAAACGTCTGGTTGACCGAAGAGCTATGGCTTTCTCGCGCAACGCATTGCAATTCAGCGAGGAAATGCCGCCAGCATCCACGGTACAATGCCTTGAGAGCCTCTTTCTAGATTTAACTTGCAGGACAGTTTGGCAGAAGAAAATGTTGTGAAATCAAGGGTTGTTTATGTGAATAAATTATTATTATTATTATATGATTTTCATTTAATGTAGCCCACGTAATGTGTTCCACCCTTATGTTGTTGACTTACCACTGATTCGCACGAAGCGCTTTGCTTCCAGTTTTCTCGCGAGGACAGCCAAAGAGTGGAACTCGCTTCCGGCAAACCTTTTCCCAGTTACATATAACTTGGATCTTTTCAAGACGAGAGTGAATAGGCACTATCTAGGTATGCATGTAACACCCTCGACCTCATCATCACTTACCATCAGGCGAGATAGGGGTCAAATGCGTACCTATACTTAATAAAAAAAAAAAAAAAAGCTATTGTTAATTATATATATTTCTTTTTAAGGTACATGTTCAGATTTTTAATTTGAGCGTGAAGTTTGGTAGCTATTCTACTCTGGCTCACGCCAATCAAAACCGAAACGCGTGATTGTATTGCCTACGACTTTACGCTTGTTTAAACACGATACGGTCTTTTTATTCTATGTAGATACAGATTTAATTATATGTACGGTTGAAATTAACTTTCTAAAAACCAATTTCATGTACTCAATTTGGCAATATTGGCTGTTCACTTTTTTGCAGGTTCTTGCTGCATACGTTATGCGTAGACAATATGGTACTTACAGAGACAAGTACCTTGCACGGTTGACCGGTTTGATCGAACAGGCTAAAAGAGGCCTTTTTTAATGGACACCACTCTTCCATACGAGGTAAGTTATAAAAGTTAAGAACAATTTCTACTATAATTAATCAGGTTACAAATCAATGATATACCTATACATACATAAACCGTTTCTGAAAATATGGCAGAAAGAGACAAACGCATCGTTGCTACACTAGTCCCGCATGTACAGAACCCACTCAACGGTCCCATAGATATACACTTTTTTTTCTCCGCCTTTCTTTCCCACACCAAAAACGCCCGGTCATCCCACTTTTATAGGTCTTTTTTATGTGAAATAAAATTTAATCATAGTTTAATCTACTGTTTCTATGGCTCGTTTTTGTCGGCTGTTATGTGACTTCTGTGGCTCCGCCTTCAATGTGTAATAAGGACAGTCAGCAGCAAAAGTAGCTAGGCGATCGAGATACTCAACGTCTGCACACTGTTCTGGTGAACATAGAAAAAAACATGTAATATACTACTAAAACATAAAATTACCCATTTCTGCACGGCTCGGCCAAGACCGCACGAGAGCAGTCTCGCACGCGAGATAGCTATCAGTCTCTTTCTAAGCGTTCCAATTGTAAAGGGAGGAACAGTCTATATCGCACGAAGCGTTGCGCTTACCGTGCTGACGCGTTAGAATATTGGCGAGTTGTCGGAACACCAAGGGCTAGGCCCGACAACTCCGAAGATCCGGAGTATAGACTGCGTGGAGGATGCGAAGAATCAGAAAGTAGGAAACTTAGACAACAGTGCCAATGCACCGAAACAAATGAAAAAGAGACGCCAAGACGCAAAATTGTACTTCACTCAACAAGAGCGGTAAAATAAAGAATGTCTCAGATCACAGATATCTGTCGTCCTTGCCTTATTTATTTAAATTGTTTCTCTACTTTCGTCTCAGCGTCTCTACTCCTTAGGGACTTTGTTGCTAACCACCACTTTATTATATACGGTATGTGGGTATTTAAACATAGGAACCATGAGAAAGCCCACCATAAGAAACGCTTTCAAATTTAATAACACCCTTCTAGATAACCACCTTCCGCAGTAACCCGTCTAATGAGAACCTGTAAAAACTCTCCATATGTCTGCCTCTAAGGAAGCCCGCCTACTCCGCCGAGGCACACCAGAAGGTCCGTTGTCTGTATACACCCTGTGTGTGGTTAGTGCGTTCTTCGTCCGACCGGTAGGCCTTAGTAATTATAAGTTAGTCCTCGCTACGCCCTCCTGGGAACTGCCTGAGATTGTGGCTCAATAATAAATAAACAGTGTAGAGAGTATAAATTATTCCATGGAATTTATAAGGTTTTTTTATAGGATGTAAGTAGGTATCTTCGCTTTGCTAGGTTCCAGGTATGTTTAGGTGTTTAATTTTCCTGAGTAGCTATAGCTACTGCTTGAATATCAATCAAATTGTGGCTGTTGCGAGTTGGCGAGTATATCGGTAGTCATTGGGTTTTGGACAAGTTTATTAAGGTATATTTGTATCCAATGTGAAAAGTTGATATTAAGACGTCTTCAATTACGGAGTTGAGTGATATGTACGATTAGGACTGCACTTCTTAACTTATTTTTAGGGTTCCGTAGTCAACTAGGAACCCTTATAGTTTCGCTTTGTCTGTCCGTCCGTCCGCGGATAATCTCAGTAACCGTTAGCACTAGAAAGCTGAAATTTGGTACTAATATGTATATCAATCACGCCGACAAAGTGGTAAAATAAAAAGCGTTTTTTTATTTGTATTAGGGTACCTCCCCTATACGTGTACGTGTAACGTGGGGAGTGATTTTTTTTTTCATTTCAACCCTAACTTGTGATATATTGTTGGATAGGTATTTAAAAATGAATAGGGGTTTGCTAAAGTCATTTTTTGATAATGTTTATATTTTCGGCGATAATCGCTCCAGAAGTAAAAAAAAATGTGTCCTCCCCCCTCTAACTTTTGAACCATAAGTTTTAAAAATATGAAAAAAATCTCAAAAGTAGAACTTTATAAAAACTTTCTAGGAAAATTAGTTTGAACTTGATAGGTTGAATAGTTTTTGAAAAAAAAATACAAAATAATTTCTTGGCGAAAAACTACGAAACCCTACACTGAGCGTGGCCCGACACGCTCTTGGCCGGTTTTTTAATATAATAACCGCATAAATTGTAGTTTTCCCAGGGGTGTCACTATCTGTTAGAGATCCCGTGGAAAACAATACGAGTCGATTTGACGCCGATAATTTGTTCTATATATGTGTCATATTACTCTATATTTTTAATATACTTACTTGTTACCTAACATATATATTTATACCTATTGCAAGTTCAACCAAACCACAGTCATTATAATATAAATTTAAATACACACAACATTACTCACATTCCAATTACATATCCAATCCATTCCGACGTAATATTAGAATTAAAACTTAATAGGTTGCGGGAGTCCGCTGGATGCGGGTGGCGCAGGACCGGTCGCTTTGGCACTCTTTGGGCTATGTCCAGCAGTGGACGTCTTTCGGCTGATATGATGATGATGATGATGAGGTAAGGGTCTGATTGAAAACCAGCGTTGCAGTGTAGGTACTCAGTACTCACTACAACATTATGCTGAGTCAAACCCCTTTTTAGCATCACACAATGTTAATGCCTCGTACGATATTGTATACGTTTTAAGTCTATTTTTTAAGTCTAATTTGTACACTTTACCTTTGTATTATAAAATGTGATGTTAAATAAAGTTTGTCTATTAAAACGGAAGATAGACTCTGCAATACATTATGTAGGTATCGAACCAATAAATATTTAAAATGTGAATTCTCTCTTCTAAACTTGCAAATAAATAGCAATGGACGAGGGAGTCTAGATACTAACAATTATTATAAAGAAGAAAAGTTTGTGAGGTTTTAACTTGTATGGAGTGACTCAACAACTCATCGGATTTAAGAAATTCCTTCAGTATGGACAAAGGCTATAATTATATATTCTATTCCACGGCTTCACATGGTTCCACTGTACACGAGCGGAGCCACGCGGGCGGCTAGCTAGTATTAATAAATGCATATGACCTAACGGAACTGGCATTTTAACTTAAACCATGAACCCTTAAGTTTTAATTTTAATTTGAGCCAACAACTCAGTACAGTCACGATAAAATCTTCCTAAACATTTTATTTTCAAGCACTACCATAAAGTACTAAAGTTAAAAACGAATCGGAGATATAGATGTGCGATAACCATAGACTCCAGCGCAAGGAGCCCGCGCTACCCCGTAATTAGTCTGCGCGGCGCCGCCCACGGGCCATAGACATTCTTGCTTTTTTTTTAATTCACATAATGTACGTGGAAATTGAAGGTAATATTGAAGAACGTGACTGTTTAGGAGTTAATTGAAAAGTGAAGTAGTTCTGTGGTATGGTATCATTGCGAATACGGATTTTCATGTGGGTATATAGAGGTAACTTCTTAAGTGCAAGGAGGTAATTGTGTAAAGTACGTGTCAGGCAGGCCCTAGTCATGACTATGCCGTCGCTGCCGCCGCCGCTCGACGTAGTGGCTTAGGCGTCAGTGTCACTGGAGAGTAGTTGAAATACTTGTTCTATTTCTTTTTTACGACAGTAACTAGTGTACGGGAGTACTCAGTACTGATCACAGGCCTCGTCTCATGGATAGGGGCAATGGGCAGTAGTCACCACGCTGGCCCAGTGGATTGGGTTTTTATAGTTATTGTTCACTTTGACTAAACTAACGAACAACGAAGCAAAATCGGTGAAATAACCATAATATTTTTAATAATATTTTTTTAAATTGAATTAAGTTGAGCTGGTTAAACATCTATAAAATGTGTTTAAATATATTAAGGCAGGAATCCAGGCTAGGAGAGGAAGTATAAGCAAGACACAAATATGTACGACTTAGAAATAAGGTTTCTCTAACGCGTGCTGCATAGCACAACCCGTATGGAACCATCATCCCTCACCGGCCTTCACACGCATTAAAGAAACAATAACGACTTCCGAACCTCTAAAAGAACAAAACCCGAGTTAATCCGAGCTAAAACTAATCAAGCCTATCAGGACGGGCTAAGAAAAGGTCCAAAAACAAATGAATGGGGCGTCGTGGCCGGCCCGTGGCATATAAATCATCGGGCACCAAACGCTGGACAAGGTTTTAATAAACATGAGCCTATCTCGGCGTTCATTCATAATTCTTTTTTGTTATTTTAATTACGAGGTCGTGTGAAGGGTTTTTCAGAGTAATCAATGGGTAGCTGAAGCCTACTCTAACCGGTGGCAGGCGCAGGTCTCGGCAAGGGCAGAAAGAAGGATTATTTTACTAATATATAATACTTAAAATATTATTGTTAATTTAAATTTTATACTCCGCTACGAGTATTAAAATATGCACAGTTGGGTTTAAAGTTTTTTTTTTTCCATAAGAATTACATGAATTCACTTACATGAGAAAGTATACAAATTAAAACTAAAACTAAGCAACTAAACTAAGTTTCATATTTCCTTTCTACTTTACGACATGAACTACTCCGAGAGCAAACAATGGTTACTACAATTACAAATTTTATGTAGGCCGAGACTCCACGGTAGCCTAGTTGTTCAGGCATGCGGCTATCAAACGGCGGTCGTGGGTTCGAATCCCGTCTGGTATGAGTTTTTCGGAACTTATTTACGGAATATTCATCCGTTAGCTTTCCGGTGAAGGAATACATCGCGAGGAAACCGGTCTAATACCAATAAGGTCTGGTTTTCCCTCTGGGTTGGAAGGTCAGATATTAGGCATTTTTAAAAATAGACTGAAATCTTTGTTGTTGAGGAAGTGTTTTTACTCGGTTGACGAATTTATGGATATGGCGTAATGTCATCGAATAATATAGATGTTTTTTTTTTTATTATTTAACTGGACTATTATTATGTACTGGTTTTCTTATTATTATTTTTTTTTGTTCTATTGACATGCCTACTGATATTTTTGTAATAATTGTGTTAATGAATTTGCTTTTTTATTTAGATTGTATTTTTATAATGTTCAAACGCAATGTATATTGTTACTTGAAATAAATAAATGAAATGAAATGAAAATTAGTCGCCTTCGTAAAACTGGTTCCTATGCCAAATTTTGGGATTAGGTGTCAAAACGGACCCGGGCTCCTTTAGGGCACAACCGGGAATAACGCTAGGAGAAGGATGAATATGTAGGCCGAGCATATATATGAGGACTTCCGTCGATTACCTTGGGCACTTCATCATAAGATAAGATAAGATCTCATCATCAGTTCTACTTCAAAATCTGTATTTTACAGATAGCAACTGCTGCGTCAACGAAATCACATCGGAACCTGTGAAGTAAGTTCCTACATAAATGAGGTTAAAATCATCAGTTTCACGCCATATGCACGCCAATTCGAATTTAGATGTTCTCTCAATTCCTCATGTTTAAAATCGTCTTTATCTGTACCAAATTTATAAGAAGAGTTATCGCTGAACAAACATAAAAAAACCTTCAAAAAAAGGTTTAAATTCTATTCCTTATAATTCCTTAAACTGCGGTAGAGTGTTTTTTGTTAGCTAAACGTCCTTGGATGGTCAGCCAAGCTCATGACACAATAAATTTTTGACACAGATCATAATGAAACATCTGAAACTCATCAGGAATTCGTGATAGCTATTGACAAAGGTATTTAAATAGAATTACATATAGGTCGCGGGAGTCCGCTGGATGCGGCTGGCGCAGGACCGGTCATTGTGGCACTCTTTGGGGGAGGCTTATGTCCAGCAGTGTCTTTCGGCTGATATGACGATGATGATGATGACATATTATGTGAATACTTATGTATACTTAATTATATAATTTCCTGTAGAATAATACAATCCCCATGTGGTGTCGAGTCAGAATAGCAGAACTACGAGTAGTCCTATCCTTTCGTCCCGTCGTTTCGCCCACAACATAAGTCCGGTTGATATTATGTTGTGGGCGACAGGATAGCAACCTGTCACTGCAATATCACATTCTGTCCGTCTTTAAACTTGAATTGAAGCGAACGAAGTTCTCTTTCTCAGCTTGGGCAAAAATTATGTCGTATGTCCGGCTGTTTCCCTTTAAAGTACACCATGCAACTTTGTGAGGCGGTTCAAAAATTATATAGATATATTCACACTTTGTTAAGTATACTCATATTCTGTGAGATCCTGTAATTGGCTTTTTGGTTTATATTCATGTTATTATTAAGTTTTATAGCTGTAGGTTGTCCAAAAAAAAAAAAAAAAATGTTTTGTCGGTTAAATTATCGTTTTTTTTTTTTTAAAATAATATTTTTGCGAGTTCTACAACTCACACAGAGACAACAACATCTGAATGTGGTCTGTCTACCCCTTCCAGGAACACGACCGTAAACGTATGTATGTTAATTATAATCTGACACGCCGGTCACTAAAACATTTTCATTGGCTCTACAAAATATTTTTTCGTGCAAGGGTAAAGGCCTGCAATGGACCCATTTGTTCCTTTACCCGTCCACGGAGCCATATAAAAGTCAGTCTCCCTTCTTAATGACCTGCTTGTAACAGCAATTAGTCTGCCCCTCTGACAACCTATGCTTCAAGAAAACCATTTCGCGATGCATTTGTCGAGAACTTTTTTTATAACTCATTCGTCAAATGAGCCCGTAGTGAACAAGGGGTTAAGTCCCTAAGTGCCACAGCGGAATAACACCTTAAGTGAACTTATTTTATAAACATACTTATCCGTTTTTGCTTCAAACTCAGTATCATATAGGAGTATGAATATGGCTCCGTTTACTAATGATTTAATGATTTTTAATCATCAAAATGGTCCGTAAAACATCCAAAGTTATCAAGATAAAGTGAGCGAGTTATGAATAAGTTTTCATTTCGTAAATGTATTGGCGTCGTTTTCTCCTGGTTTGCGTGTTCTTTCACATCAAATTTTAACCCATTCAGCGCAAACGCCAGCACACATGCGTCAGAACGCTACGGGCACCTTTCGCTACATATATGGAGTTTAAGCTGCTACGGACTACGGCGTAGCGCTACGATGCTCTTTCTGTCACATTAACTTTGTGCGCGGGGAAGTGAATGAGAGAAGTAAATTGGTACGTGATATGGGATATAGGCATTTTCGCGAGAAGAGAAGCATCGTTAGTGACGTCACCGAGTATAAATTAAAAATGTTCCATTACCACCAAAAATAACCATACAATTTGTATGACAAATAAAAGTGTGTGGATGAGGAGTTTGGTTGGGGTCGGGATAAACTTTTTACTTACACGGGACAGTTTTTTAAACTTTTTATGCTGTTGTCGATCATACTTTAAAGCTAAAATATCGTCTTCGGTTACAATTATAAATGCGAAAGTAATTTCGTTTGTCTTGCTGTTTACCTTTTCATGGCTAAACTACCGAAGCAATTGTGATGATTTTTGGCATGAAGAAAGTTATAAACTCTCTATGCAAAATGAATATGGGCTCTCTCTTGTGGAGAGAGTGTCGCGTATCAGCAATATTAGAAGAAAGACTAACCGCAAATGATTAAAGTAATAATCTCACGATAAATCATGGCACAATATGGACGTGAAGTCGAGAACCCAAAAAAAAGAAATTAAAAAAGACCCGGCTGGCAATTTTTTTGCCCTAACTGCCCATTATTCTTTAAAAAAAAAAGAAATAAGTTTCATTGTCAATGTGATGGTTTCCCATAATATTTGCGTTCGAATTGTGGTCTGTGGCCACATCAGAGGTGCCCGACCCAGACGAGTTCATACCCCATAAAATAGCAAGGTGACATCACGTTTCGTACTCTGTGGTCATTTGGCTGTTTGTGCTCAGGGCCCATGCTTGGCCAACGTGAACGGATTGAAGGAAAAACGTTGTGGTTGACTTTCTTTCAACCTTAAGCGGCCTTTAGACATATCGAAATGCAGTACACAAATTTACAAATGTTATGAGATAGCTTTCGTTTATGCATAGGATCGGCCCAAGTCAAATTTAAAGATTTATTTTTAAAACATTGTAACGTACCTGTTTTTCTGATGGTTACAGCTGCTGCCAAATACTATTTCTGCACGTGCAATAACCTCCCTTTTGGTCGGTTGCCGTTTTCCTAGGCGTCCTTGTAATATTTATCGACCTTTTTCTTTCAGAAGGAACCAATGGGCCGGCCATTGGTTCCTTCTGAAACGCCAAAGTTTAAACAATACATTTCTGCGCGCTGGTAATGTTAACGTGCGGTTTAGGCACACTTTTCTTACCTGTTTTCTGTGAATTGGGTCTGTAATCTTCTAATACTATTTGTGCTAAATTGATTTTCCTAAAAAAATAATCAAATGTTTATATTTTTGACAATATGTCAAACAACGACAGATGCGTCAATTTTGTCAATCGCGTTGCTACGAAGTTTAGGTTTTATACTTTTAGGCTAAGGTTGTATTAATTTTATATAATTATGCAGTCCTGGTTCTTTGTAAATTTTGGATTGTTAATTTAGAATCGGAAATTCTAGAATGTGGACCCTCAGGAGTATATAAGCCGTACAAAACAACGGACGGAACCATCAGTTCTCCATCGACTTCCAAACTAAGAGTCAACTTATTTATTTAATCGTATGGCATACATTATTTTGGCCTTTAAAGTTTGTCACTCTTTAGTACCACCCGTTAAGCGCCACTGCGTGCCTTTGCGTGCCCCTTCTGGCGCCACTGCGCGCCCTTACTGCGCGCCACCGCGTGCCCTTACTGCGCGCCACCGCGCGCCCTTTCTGCGCGCCCCTGCGTGCCTTTACTGCGCGCTCTCACTCGCCTTCACTGAGCGCCCTTGCGTGCCTGCGCGCCCTCACGCGCCTCATCTGCGCGCCGCCGCGTGCCTCTGCTATGCACCGCCTCGAGTCCTAGGGCGCGCCGCCACGAGTCCTGAGCTACGCGACCTCTCCCTACCGCTTGATACCCTGAGGGTTCCACTCCGGTTCCATACTATCTTTTACTCTATACATTTCTGGATTAACCCCGTGCCCTGGTAACCCTCAACTTGTCAAAAGACCAAGAGAATAAAGACCCTGACGCTTTTCCTTTTTCTTTTTGTAGTTTACCTTTTTAGTAGGTACTGCAGCGTAAAAAGGCTGCATGTTTATGTGTTTACGTCCTTATTTTCTTCTTTTTATACCGAACTGGCCGTTTGCTCTTTTCGTTCCATTTTTGAAATCTTGAACTTGAAGTGAAAATCGATCACTCAAAATGTAAATTTTTCCATGTGATTGGAATGAAAACCGCTTTTATTGATAAATTTGGGTTTAATCCAGTTTATTTAGTTTATTTGTGACCAGTTGTTATGTCAGTCACTTAGTTTCTGTGCCCTATGTGTACAGTTATTTCCTGAATGCTGCGTGTTGCGCGCTAGTATAGAGAACCGTCTTTAACATCTGCGGTTTTTTTTACGGTACCCCGTGGGACAACTGCGCCCATGCTGCAATTGTGGTAGCGCTCCCGGCTTACGACCCCGCCGACGCATAACCATCGGGTTACCTGGCTCGTAATTCCGCCTGCCAGTCGGGCGTGCACCGACACGAAGCAACCACGAGTTTCCCGTCGCCGAAGAACGGCGAGGCTGCTTCACGGCGCGTCATCGGATGCCTCCTTTGTTACATTCCACGTCCAAATGCGCGACTCTCTGTTTTAACTCTATCCGGAAGCACGTCGGCGAACGACCGTTTTAGTTTTTATTCATAGCTAGTACGTAGTTTGTAGTACTTCCCCGGCCTTTCGCTCTATAGGTTAGTGTTCGTGACGAAAGATACCATAATATATATCTTTCAATTCTTAAGTGCAATTCACTCGCCATATCACCTTCACCCGCACACGACCATCGTCGTCTCGACTCACCTTCTTTTCACCCGCTCACCACCATCGTCGTCACTATTCATTTTTTTCACCCACGACGTCACCGTTACGTCACTGATCACATCAGTGATTGTGTAAATAGGTCGATACTGTTCCAGGGTTTGAGTACTTTTTTTGTCTTTTTTTGATGAGTTACTGTTACTTTTCATTTAAGTTAAATAAATGAATTACTGATACTTTTCATTTAAGTTAAATAAATTATTTATTTAAGTGGCAGTTACTAGTTTTTTTATGCTACAGTACGTGGTCTTGCATAGAGTTTGAAAGCCCACGTAACGTGACAACATGAATGTTTAAAAAACTATAATATATTTATGTTAAAATCAAGCCAAGCTGCAAAGTGTGTCAAGGAAATAGTTTGACATTCCGATAATTTTCAATGTATCGCATCTATATAGGAGCTGAAAAACATCTCAATATGATGATCAAGAGAGGGTCGCCATCTTTGCGAGAGTCCCGTTTTATTTGTTTTTATAAATGATTTAATTCGTTTCGTAGTTAATTTATACTCTCACTGACCCTAGCAAAAGCCCTAGGCAAAAAAACCCCCTCTAGAGGCTGCCATTTCTCTTTTATAATAATAATCGACGAGGTCCGAGCTATCAGAATAGAACAAGTGTAACATAGATATTCTGAGATATTCTGAACTATTCGAGTGCTTAATGAAGTCAAATTGACCTCTTATTCTCCAAGTGGTACGGTCATAGTTACTCGTTTTTCGATGGCATTAGCTGTTTTGTTTATTGTACCACATTTATAGGGCCTTATGAACTTACAGGCAGCAACAGTAGCATAATGCAGACCCCAGAAGTATGAGACCAAAGCATAACAAAGCGGGGAAATAAGGGCCTAGAAATTATGTAGAGTCATGTCAGATATTTATGCGCGCTTTGTCGTGGCTGATATAAATGCGAGTGATTGTACAGTCGAGATGGAGTATTTGCTCTCGTTTATCTTTATTCACATGTAACAGAACATCAAACATTCGCCCTTTCTTAATTTGTCGAACTGAACAACGAACGGAGCCAAGCCAGCCAAGCATAGAGTCAAACGTAGCGATGTTACATTATTGTTAAGAGGAAACACTAAGGGCGAGATAATTGAGAAATAGGTATTTGTAAAATGTATTGCTGTCGCACCAACCTCAAGCCTCCCCCCGCAAGCGCAATAGAGACAACTGCCGCTTGGACCGAAAATACCTAATGAAAAGTACATGAAATCCACGTTGTTGTAGTCCCCTGATTTCTTCTCCAAAACTTGACCTATTTAACTATTTTTTTTAATGAAAAACAAAGAATGGCTTTGGCCGTGTTCCTATGTTTTCCTTTTTTTTAATAATCTGGTCAAAATTGTTTTGTCGGTGTTTGAACACAGCGGAAAATCTGTTTTTTTTTTAGGTTTTTGAAGGATAATATTTAAGAATAAATTTATGAAAAAAAGGAAAACATAGGAACATGTCAATAGTAGCCATAAATTTATAGAAAAAAAATGGCTCTACTGCCATTATCCAGGGAGAAAACTGGGGACTACGTTTCTATGGAAAAACGGCCCTTGTGTTTCCTCTAAAAGGTTGCATACCACTATTTGGAAAAGTAATAAACTCCTTTGATAGACTACGTGAAAAATAAACTGTCAAGTGTGTCGTGTCTAAATAAGTGACGAATAAAATAAAGTGTAAATAAAATTAAATAATGTCGCGTGTGATAATAAACATTGACTCTATTATAAAATAATCTATTGTGGATTGTGGTGCTTCCGATTATACTGTTGCTGCTTGGTAAGCTATTACTTTATTAATTATAACGATAATTCTAGCGAACGCAATAGTAAATGCTGTGCGGAAAGTGTGGGCGGGGGACGGTGGCGGAACAATAAGAAAATTGCTCGGCTAGTCAAAAAGATCGAAGCAAACTCTCATTTCGCTAAAATGCTTTAGAATTTTCGCTAAAACGCTCCTGTTTATTTTGAGAGCTCTTACCCGTAATGTAACATTCGATGGAATGCTCATTACATCTGAATCCTGACGTTTATATCAGCACCTTTTGATTGATAGACTGACTTTGATTGATCTATCATGAAAAACGTCTCTAATTCTATCGGCGAAGTGTTAATGATCACAATTTTAGCTGTATGCGATTAATTTTAACCTTTTCAACGCTCTCATATTTGAATGAAGTGATCATTCACACGCCAAGAGCTGTTGCCTTATCAAAAATGACGAATCTCGTAGTGCTGTGCAAAACATGATTAGATAGATTTTATTCATGATCAAAGTACAACTTTATTCCGACCTTTTTATGGGTTGTTGGCGTGGTGGGCACGACAGCACTCGACCACTTTAGTGGCTCTTGGCGTTGAAAAGATTAAGCAGTCTCTCTACTCAGCATCTATATCCTTGTCCCGACAAAAAAATCAAATTCGTTTATTGGAATTTAAGGTAAACGTTGCAGTAGCGTATGGCATGGCTTTGGCTACTTTATGTCAAAGCAACATGGCTTGAAGTCGAATGAAAAATAATCCTCTAGTTCGATTATGACTCGTATTGCTTCCGCATAAAGTGCCCATGTAGCAGCTTCGAGGACAAGGACGTTTACTCTAAGTTGAATTTTATAGGAAGTGTCATTTGTTTTGTTCCGTTTCAACTGAATATTTCGAAATTCAAAACTATAATTCGAATCGCTGATTGGTGCGATTTTTTTTGTGTGTGGTGTCAGTAGGATAAAGGAGGTGTGCGCAGTGGGACGTATACAGGCAGATGATGATGTAATTCCCTTTATTCCGGGTCACGCGCCTGGTGGCGTGACGTCACAGGTGCGCAGCCGCAGGTCCACTACCAAATTTATTTTTCCGGATGATTGTTCACCACAAACCCAATCAAATATGAACTTTATTTTCTTGATATGAAGACTCACAATTGAATGACATTTCAGTGCTTAGTTTTGAAATGTGAACAGTCGCAACTTAAAATATTGATAAGTTTGATTTTGGATGTTGTTCATGGGTGAATAGGGTGGGTTTTTGTTTGATGGTAGAATCTATTGTTTCGGTCGGTAAAGTATAATGACATAATGGGTAGCGGGTTCGATCCGGCGCAATTACCTGGCACACGATCGATTACCATGATCGATACAGGGGTTAGACGGCGGTTTGCTGCCAATTTTACAACTTTTTTCTATAATTTTGTTACAAATAATGCGGTTGAGATACGTCATCGATAGGCAGCCGCCCGATGGCAGATATATTTTCAATTTCATTTTAATTTTGTTTAAACAGGTTAAAGAGTTTGCTGAAGTAATTACGTGCGAGCTGATAAGAGCTCAATATGTTGCGGTGAGGGCAACTGTTCTGTTAATCGTCAGAAAAAATGCGAAATATTCGCCAGTGTTGCTTTTAGTATAAAAATCAACTATAAATCACTGCCGAAAGTAGGGTTGACTTTTGGTTAGAACGACACAGAAACTATTCATGTATAGCCAATGTCACTCTTTGACTCCTTGAGAATACGGTCATGTTTTTTATACAACGACGGTGGCAAACAAGCGCACGGCCCGCCTGATGGTAAGCGGACACCGCAGCCTAATAGACGCATGCAACTCCAAAGGAGTAACATGGGCGTTGCCGACCCTTGATATGTTTGAGGTTTTCGCCGTATAGACAGCTGAAGGACAAATTCCTTCGCTCTCAACACAACGCATCCTCGGGAGCTCTGGCGACCTTGCTCACCTCCAGGAACACAACACTACTACAGGCAAGTAGTAGTGTTATTGTGGCTGTGGTCTTCTGCAAGGCGATGTTCAGATGTTTGTCACTTTGTTTGCTGAGTACAATGTATACTTGAGATTATTCCAGTTGGCCGAATTGCATCAAAGTGGTCCATTCAAAAAGCAACTCTACTATCCTAGCTACAAGTTTCAAATTCCAATGACAGTTTTATTAAAAGTGGGCATTAAGTAATCTCAACCATTCAATTCAATCTTTTATTCATAAAAGCACAATTTTACATGTCAAAAACTTAACCTACAATTTTTACACATACATACATACCTACATTATGCGACTGTAGCAACTTGTAAGGCGTTATTTTAACAGTCTGAGACAAAAATATGCATTTGACAAAAGAAACATATGTTTTCATCATTACAGCCATCGTTTTTTGCCTCTGCTAGATAGATAATAGGATATTTACTTACAATAAGGCTTAGTAATATGTGATAATAAAATTGAAGCATCGCAGTAAATCCATGTTAGGTATATCCATTTCAAAATAATGTAACTGGGTCGATCAACTATTTTTTGTTGCTCGTTACCATTGTGACGTCTCCTGTGTCACTCTTTAAAACTATGATTTTATGGGGTTATAATCCACTAAACACCTGTTTTTAACCGCCGACGCAAAGAGGGGTGTTATTAAGTTTAACGTGTCTGTGTATCTGTATGTGGTATCGTAGCTCCCAAATGGATGGACCGATTTGAATGCGGGTTTTTTTGTATCATAGATAATTTTATCCTGAATGTTCTGAATTATGTTTTATGAAAATCTGTTCAGCCGTTTTTGAGATATTGAACTTTGAAATGAAAATGTCGGGGGTTTTTCAACTTTTCTAAGTTGTAGTTATTAACATGATAGGAGCGCTTAATTGATAGTATTTTTTCTAAGAAACTCTGTCACTGTTGTCTCCTGGCTTACCAGGACAGAAAAACAACAAGAAAAAAGTTGATTGAACCAACTAACGTATGCGGCCTTCACAGTTAATTCCAAACAGACTTCTAAGGAGGAACATACTGTTCCGAACAACATTTTATTTCAGTACGTGGCGAGAACGCGTTGTAAAAATTTTACAAAACACGAGCGCTTAGCCCCAACACTTTTCTTAACAACTCAATAATTTTGTCGAAACTCAAAAAGGAATAAATATCGACACCGACCGCAATACTAGCACACCAGTCAATGAGGTGGTTGACCTTTTCATCATATTTACAGAATTAAGAAGGTAGGTAGTAGGTACATGTTTTACCAAAACGAAAATGAACAATGAAAAAATGAAAATAGTTTATTAGACAAAAAAAAAGAATACAATATACTTTCACATACAGACATAACGGTACAGATTTTAGACCTAGGGTGTGACTAGGCGCTCAAAAATATGTGGCATAACTCTATGTGTTGGGCCATTTAAGCTTACTATACTACTATACCTACTACTGTATAAAAGTTAATTCAAAATTATTTCACGTATCAAATGTGACATTGGCAAAGACTTAAACTCAGGACCTTTTACTTTCGTGCGTAATCGGAATAACAATTTGCTTTAAAATAAAACCTTTTTGATTGGTCTAAAAGGATAAAAATATCGACACAACCGCAGCACTAATCCAGCTCGTCGGCTCCGTCGCCGACATGGATGGACAATTTCGTAAATTGTGCACCGATTAGCGACCGATTACGACCATTACAGACGGACACCCGGTCCGGCCGATTAAAATAATCGGTAACCGATAAAATAGGCGCGATTATCGATTTTTTTGCCGGCCATAGGTGAGCGATCTAATTTTTATTGTTTTGACTAAAATTGCACCGATTAGTGAGCCGTTACTTAGACTGTTCCTAGAAAGTTTCGAAAAACATTTTGATTGAGGCTGAGCAGTTGAAAAAACGTGAATATACTAACTGCTAAGTGCAGTGTCATCTCATCACTACATAGTATAAAACAAAGTCGCTTCCAGCAGTCTGTCCCTATGTATGCTTAGATCTTTAAAACTACGCAACGGATTTTGATGCGGTTTTTTTTAATAGATAGAGTGATTCGAGAGAAAGGTTTATATGTACAATAAAGTACCCGTGCGAAGCCGGGGCGGGCGCGTCGCTAGTTCATAATATTCTGATACCGGGCTCCTTTAGGAGGGTACAACCGAAAACACGGTAGGAGGATAAATGATACAGACTTTGCCATGAGCAGTAATATAGGTACGTTATAGTACGTATTACGTACCTAGGGCGGTGAATTCGTGAATGGCCCAGATCGCAGGTGTTTGTGCGTTTTTTACGTTTTACGTCTTCACCTGGCCACAATGCGAGTTTTACCGTACGCGCAGTGCCTCGTGAGGAATGAAGTTGTATATTTTTCAAGCGTGAAGTGATGCCACAATTTATTGAAATGAGTGTGACATATGAGGTGCCTCACGAGTGAGTAACCCAACACTACACTGGAGCCTTCGCACGTCGTCGCAATTCTGTAGCGTTCGGATATTATCTTCGTCGCCCTTCCTGCACGGCTGTCACGGCGACATAGAAATGTCTCTTCAGCGTTCTAATTAGAAACAGACGGATTGTCTATCTCGCCGCGACACGGCCTTGTTATAGCCGTGCTGGGGTTCTTAGGGCAGTGCTACGGCTCCCGCCGCAAGGAACACGCGCGACCTCTATGACCTCTTTTAGACGTCTTTTACTTCGGGCGGGGAGAGATCGTGGACTCTTATCAGAGCCTACACTGTTAAGCAAAAGACGTCCTGTCACTTGACCTACTAACTTTTGCCCTAATGTTTCACTAGACCTAATGCCTTTTTCTTAGAAATAGTGAGCTTTTCGGGTTTTCTTTGAATAACATCAAATAGAAGTCATTAGGTTAGGTTTGTTCTGCAATAATCCTATAAAGTATACTATTTTAGAAAAAATGCATTAGGTCTATTGAAACATTAGGTCAAATGAAGCATTTAGGGCTAAAGTAGTTAGGGCTAAGAGGTAGAACCTAAGGAAAATATTATCAAATTAGAATATACTTCGAAAGTACCGTTACCACAAAAGCTAGAGAAAGCTTGGAAATTCCTCGTATCTACTTATCAACATAGGTAGGTACCGCAGTAAACTATTTATGCTGTCAAATGTGAATAATTGAATGTGTGTATTTAACACTATTTAGCACACTAATTATCTATTTTACTTTCTTTGTACCAGGTGATGATACAGACAGCTCTGAAGACGATGATTTATTTATTTACTAAATAATTGAGTATCCATGATATTACAGTTTATCCAATGCGTCATGACACTTATAACTTAGCAAATAACAATGATTAAAAATTACAATGGTACAGTTGATTCCTTGGCATCCATCGTCTCACTGAATCTCAGACATTCACAACACACAGCCGCCCATCGCCAAGCAAAAAGGTCACATTCGGGTGCTGATGCCATGAGCGCATTAAGCTGAGAGAGAGCGCGGAGCAGCGGCGAGTTCTTGCGCGACACAGTACGGGCCTCTGGCACCGCTAATAAATCGCGTCGTCGCGTCCTGAGGGTTATTCTGGGCACATCTGGAACAGCTAGTCGCACAAGTCGACCCACTAGTTCTGGACAGTCCGACTCTCCTCGCAGGGCCCGGCACGCAGTGACCAACAAACTGTAATTGCGCCTGACCTCTAGGGAGTTGTAACCTAGAGTACCAAGAATATATTGATGTTATGTTATGAGGGAATAATATTACATTATTTGTATTTTATTTAAATGGTTAATATAATTTATGTTATTTTCCTAAGCTTTAGATCTTCTTCGTACTTAAATAATTATTTTAATTTATCTGCACACTCTACCATTGACAATGTCATTTCATGTATTAATTCGAAAACGGCATATGTGCTCAAGTGTATTCTAATCGCGGTTTGATAATAAGGCTACGGATCTGACGTCACGCCACTGATAGTGTGTCACTATCACTAGTCCCAAACAGGCCACGCCTGGCTCGTGCACGTCACAGGGCTGGTGCCGGGGGAGCGACACAGACACGTCAAAGCCTGTCTCAAGTCAAACAGGGCGACACGTCCTTAGGCGGGACGGTGTGGCGTGGGGCGGCAGTGGCAGCGGGATCCTCAGGGTTCATTTCGTAGGACAACTCCACTGTCGTTTTCCTATTAAAAAAATACAATATACGAAACGTTATGCAATCGACACGCGACTCTATTTTGATATAGTAGCTATTTAATTCTACTTTCAGTGTCAATCCGTTTCATTTTAAAGACGCACTTGACTACGCGCTGTTGCACAGGGGAGACTAAATAAATAAATGCGAGTAAATATTAGGAGACAATCTTACACAAATCGACCAAGGCCTAAACCATAAATTTGTTGAAGTCGAACTGAAGATAACTTTATGGAACTCCTAAATAGTACCTACCTACGTCACATATGGTCGTCCGATATGATTCCGTTTAAGTAGCAACTATATAATGAAATGCGAAAGGTGATTCTGAGCAAAGCTTGTACCCAGGACCTCTTGCTACGTAGGCAGGGTCACTATCAACTAGGCTAAAATGGTCGTCAAATAGACAAAGACTATTACAACGATTTATATATGGCATACATATGTGTATAGACCGTCGTTTCTATGTGGTAAAACACGTCACGAATTGGGCCCTAGGCCTGTTTCATCTTGATATTATAACACTTTCACTGCCAGCTCGGCTATAACAGGACGGCCCGCGTGCTGTGTCGTGGTGAGATAGAGTATCCGTCTCTGTCTAATTCCAACGCTTGGAAAGAGACTGATAGTCTATTTCGCCGTGACACAGTGTAATAACCGTGCAGGAACCCACCTAGCTGGCGCCTACGCCGTAGTCGCTTTCCGCTACATACAGGGAAAACCACGGGATCGGCTACGACCGTAGCTCGTAGCAGTTGTTGGCATTGAATGTGATAACTGCCGCTATAACACGTTATCGACATTTGAACTATATGTATTTATATGTATAGTGTTTTAATGATTGTTCAATTTTCCTTTAACCCAAGTAAGGGTATGCGCGCATGAGCAACTTTTGTCTTCGCGACTATTTTGTCTCTCACATCAAGTCTATGGGTTAGTATGGAAGTGCAGACACGTAGCGACGCGACTCCGTGTGCGTTGCATTGCAAGTCCGGAAAATCGAAACCCAATAGCCGTTGCCCGCCGCCACTGCTCCCACACCCAGCTACGAACTCATTTCAGGGTTGACCGAGCACCCCTGCCGTGGTTTCCAACGATTACAGATTATAACCCTGCCTCGTTGTTACCTCACTACCCCTGCACGTCTAGGTTTTGTCTTTGAAATAGGCTTACGTAAATAGTTGCCCACGGAATTAGATTTTAAAGCCTGTATTGAAAATTCGGTTTCAGAAGCTGAAAAGTTACTTTTGTATACAGGTTGTTACCAAAGAGTTTTTTTTTGTTAATCGTTTTCTCTATTTCGTCCGAGCAGAGTATTGGTTGCGGCAGATACTTCATTCAGAAATTAAAAAAAAAACCCTCGCACATGTTTAAAAGGTTAATTAGTGAAGGGGCGTTCGTTATAAGATTGGTTTTACTCTACAAACTCCGACATGTTTACTTTTAACTTTACAATTTAGATCCGATTTGGAAAAAAAAGGTTTAAACAAAATGCGCGATTTTCATCACGTAATTTTTAAAATATCGTTGTTTTTCTTTTTTTATCCTCGTTTTGGGTTGACGTTGACTGTAAGAAGTCGATTCGACACGATTATTGAGCATTCTAATGTGATTTTAATATTTTCAATAAAGCTCGACGCTTTAGAGAAAGCGAGCGAGCCTACTCGCGTCGAGTTGTGTTAGACCAAGCTCGTGAATCATCTTTAAATGTGATTGCGATACAATAGAGATGAACCTTTTGGGGCTCTAGTAAATTACTCGACTTTGGCTTGACTTTTTGATCCGTTTGATTTTGTCATTTTTGGTATAACATTTTTAAAAACGTATAAAATTAGGGCTGCGTGTTTATTTATCGGTCACCGAGTCGCTTCATATGAAAATTTAAATAGCTCCATTATATGTCTTCTTCTTAGTCAATCCCGACGCCAATCGTCAACGGCGAAATACTCGCATGCTTTGCACTTTATTTTCTATTCTTAATGATCCACATTCCCCTGAATATCTCAAATCTTTCTTTCACTTTCATGGTGCTTCTCGTGACCGTCAATTTCGCTCTTCTGGCAATCTTTCTCTATCTATCCCTCTTCACCGTACTGGCTTTATGTCCAATTCTTTCACTGTGCAGGTGGTTCGTCTTTGGAACGGCCTTCCCCCCGCGATCAGGAAAGCCCCGAGCAAATTCGTCTTTAAGAAATCTGTGCGTAATTTATTTGCTGTCAGATCCGAGTAGACTAAAGGCGAAATTTTCAAACCTGTAGGTTTGAAAATTTCGCTTGTAAGTATGTATGTAGTGTATATTTATGTATATATATTTATTTGTGTATGTAAGTATTTATTTTATTTATGTACCTATATGTATTTGTGTAAATATGTTGTATATAGAAATACCGTAATGTTATTTTTTTTTAGTTGTTATTTGCACTGCCCCACAATCTTTTCCGCTTTGCCTTAAGGTTTGACTGGTAGAGAATGCCATATGGCATTAAGTCCGCCTTTTGTACGATAAGTTTTCTTTTGTGCAATAAAGTTTGAATAAATAAATAAAATAAATAAATCCCTCAACACTTAGGGGACCACATGCTATAGCCATCCATGAAGTTCGGTTTCTCGTCAAGTGGACTGCATGGGAAATACTACATTTTACAGCCCTCTTGCATCAGTATACCTACAGCGCACTGGAATCCTTCCTTTAGCGCGTTTACCTTCCATAGAAATAATAATTATTTTTTTCTCTAGATCTAGATTTTTTTTTACGCAATTATTTTTTTTACATTTGTATGGAGCGTTGGCTGACTAGGTGCTACCTGCTACATACAAATGTAAAAAAAATCGCGTCAAAAAAATATATTTCATTTTTTTTTTATCAGAACACATACCTTGATCGGAACACACCCCATTTTTGGTACACTCTGTATGTATATAAAAAGCCTCAAAATGTTACTACTGTTGTTAATGTTTACTTTTTTTAGTCGCCATGTCTCGTCATAAGGACGCTAAGGAATTTCGTCCCTGAAGCGGGACACAGCCTAAATATAACCAAGAACAATGAAAACGGGTATACAGTATATTATGTTCTTGAGTAATTGAGTTTGTGTTAAAAATATATTCAAAGAGCATTTTTCATAGTGTGACAGTTGTGTCACTTGCTGCCTCCTAACCAGAAACTATTCAAAATTTCAACCCACCTATTATTTTGGTCAAATTTAAAACCGTGGGGTCCTAATAGGCCCCCATCGGGCCCCAATCTAGTGTTCGCTACAGTTGCTCTAATGCCGAATAGGCCCCCCGGCGAGCTGCACTGTTCAACACATGGCACTGTTTCCAAAACGAACTTTTCAATATGTTCTGGTTGAAGCATCATAAAACCCAGTCTGGTATAAATCATGGTACCTATATGGAAAGTTAAATTACTTACTAGTAAAATGGTTTTCTTCATTGACACTGAAATTACTTTGAAGTAACAAAGTAATTTCAGTGTTGACTTTACTAATGTTAAAACTCTCCTGACCGTTCGCGTTTGGCATATTGAAGTGATAAAAATAACATTAGATTATAACTCTTATCGAATATGTAATAATGTAACCCGCTGTCGTAATTATTATTTATATAAGTATATGATATTACTTCATGATCATAATATCTCCTGGGTAAAATAATTAGGTGCACTCCACAGATCCGTAAAGTCAACTTGACACTGCTAAATGACATTGCCAAAGTGCCTAAGCAGCAAATAACCACTAATCACGCAAAAATAAGTCGACTTTAGTAACGTTTAGTTAAATAATTCGTCTCCCGAAAATTAGTTCCACAAGCGTCTTTAGTATAGGTTTTCAATGGTTGGCAAATTTAAAGTTGCTTTTCAGCTTTTCAGTGACCAGACGAGGCGGTGAAGTAAATTGGCATATTTATAGGTATTTATTCATTTATAATTTATTGCACAAAGAAGGTACAAATATCTGACTTAACCATATGCCATTCTCCACCAGTCTATCACTGGGCTAAGAATAAAAGTTGTTTGGTGCAGGATAGAGTAGTGCAGATAACGAGAAAATGGTAAATCCCTTACGATCGTTTAGCCTACCTGGTTGGTAGGCAGCTGCGAAGCTAGAAATAATAAAATTGCATAAATACTTTTAAGTATTAAATACAATCGGCGTAAAATTAATTACTATTTCACCGTTACAATACACAAATTTCCCGTTCCATCTCCCCCCGCCTTGCTTGTGAATCCTCCATAAAACATATTACAGCAAATAATCGTAATGATCAAATGCCAAATGGAGCTTAACCATTCAGGTTGTATAATAACATAATGTGGCAATTTAAACGATTACTATCACCGGAAGTTATTCGCAGGAAGCGCTGGGCGGCGCGGGACCAAAACGGCCACCAATTATATTTTTTTAGATAAAATTAATAAGGTTTGGTAGACCGCAAGTTTTGTTTACACCTTTAGGTTGAGGGAATGTTGTTAAAACGTTTTGTTTTAAATTAATGTGAAGTTTACACTGTGTGAATGCCGAAAACTTTCCATACAATGAAGTTGCCAGATAAAAATGACAGTGTAAATAAAATAGTTGCCTGAGCTTTGTACACTTAAGTGTATTAAATTCAAACTGAAGTGGCCGTAGTAAGTTAAGCTAAAAATAATATATATCACTATCAGCAAAACAGTAACAATATTACCCTAATCGTACATCAACTTATAATATTATGTAGGTGACTACTTACTATTAAGATACTCGGGAGAATCTCAAGTTTTAATACTTTCCAACCACGGTGGATATTTGGTGAGTAAGTACCTACTGTAAATGTATTTAAAAAAACCTGAGAGAGAAACGAAAGAAGAAGATGTATCAGTGTCTAGAGAATTATAAACGTAATTCCACTCCTAACGAAAAAATGGCCGCTACAGTTTTTTTGCGACCATTTGCGTATCGAAATAACTAGCCACTTACGCTAGACTTGTTTAAAAACTGTGACTAAATGTCACCAATCCACTTGCGTACATAATCGCGCACGTGCACAGCCGTCAACATTTCACGCGACATTGAAGGTGAATCACATTATTATGTTGGTATTTATGATCATAATAATGTTGTCTAGTCCCCTCGAACATCGGCATTTTGTCATACAATGTAATACTTAAATCATTTTTGTAAGTGATGACAGAAGTTTAATTTACAGCTGTGAGTTTGTCTGTTGTATTCTGTTAGGCATTACTACAAACGATGCAATTTGTCACAACAACTTGTCATCTTATTCGTTGTATAAATAAATAAATAAAATAAATATTAATAAATATTAGGGGGACAATCTTACACAAATCGACCTAGTCCCATTGTAAGCTCAATAAGGCTTGTGTTATATATATATATATTAACACAAAGTTGGTCCCATAGTAAAAGTTGGTCAGAATCATGGATAGATTCACATTTTGCTATTTTGTATCACGAATTAAATTACAGCCTGTATATTATGTATTTGTTGTACAACATTGGTTTTATGGATTGTTATACTCGTAATATAACTAAAAATAAAACTAGACAATAGATAGGTCAATTTATACTTATGTAAACCGAATTAATACCTTTTTATTTTATTAAAAATCGCTATTTATTTGCTAAGTATTTTTATAATGTGTTTAATATTCTTAGAAAATCGTTCCATGGACAAAAGCCATTTTCATCAACAGCGCAATCTTTTATTTCCAGAATTTGCCACTGCGGTGGGTTTTGTAAACTTACTTCAACGCCATCTCTTAATTGCTCAGTGGACGGATACACATAATTCACTCTCAGCAAATCCTGATCATTTTTTTCGTCGTACCACTTTAGGAACACTAGCTTTCCTCCAATAGGCGTTCTTTCCAGTTGGTGATTGAGAACATATTTCTTGAAGCCCAAAGAGGACGTCAGCAAAATGATTTCTACATCATGTGCGAAAAATACATACAATTTCTTCTGTCCGTTCTGGAATATATCAGTTAAATATTCATGAAAAGGTGAAGCTAAGTCTTTAGCCAAAGTTTTTATTGTTAATCGCAACTCGAAATAAGCTCTAAATATCTGCATTATATTTTCCCATTGTTTTGTTGTTTCGATTTGCCCCCACGCTACATCCTCAAGTGCCATACCGTCGTAATATGCCATTAAAAACCAGTCCACAAGGCTCCAACCAAGTTTTATAGCACCTGAATAATCCGGATGCTCATTTATTTTAAAAATTATCTCACTTTTTACTTCATTCAAATCGCAAACTTTTTCTGTTCGGCAATACGACGAATTCCCAAAATCCACTATTCTGTTCAATTCCATAAATGCATAACTTAAGTCAGGTCTTTTTAATTTCACATTCATTTCCTTTAGAACAGCCTCTTTAAATTCTGTTGATGTGTTTCTAACGATCGCTGTAAATACCGGATCATATCCAGTAATATTTTTGTGGTAAACCCCCACACAGTCTCCAAAAGCACCTTTCGCAAACGATTTCGCGGTGTCCTTCGTCCTCGGCAAACTATTTGCATACAGAAGCACTTGGTCTCTTGGGCAGTTGTTGTCAAATAGCTTTTCCTCAATCAACCAGTCAGAAAAATATTTTCCCATGAAATGTTCGAGTCGACGTCCTTTTGGCGTCAAACATCCATTGTCCGTATTCCAAGATGGCCACGTTTTTGGGCTTAGTAACTGCACATTCCTTCCTAACGGTGCCCGTATATTATGCCTTGATAAAACAATAACTTGTTTTAATTCGTAGCCACTATGATACCTTAAAAATAACGTTATTGTAAGGGTTATAAGAAACATGTCGGTGACTGATTTCTGATGCTTGTCGCTAAACAATTGATACTGAACTGAGTAAATTATGCCCTTTCATGTATTAATCATCTTATCTATAGGTGAAGAACGTGACCTTTTATCAGGCCTGTATCCAATTAGTTTAGTTATTGCGATGCGTAGCATCAAGTTATACGAGTGGTGAAGTGAGTCGAGACAAGGTATGAATCGCGTAGTGTTGGCTAATAGCAAATTACAATGATGGTATGGATGGATCAAAATGCTCATATCAAGGGCTAAGGAAATGGGGAAATTATTGGAAGTTGCTTTTAGAGACTGTGTGGGTTATTGTATACCACTAAAAGAATACAGGAGTTGATCCAATAAGTATATAGAACAATCTGTAGAAACATCACATCAATCGGGTTTTTTTTATATTTATCTGAGCCCATTTATCCTGAACTCTGATGTCTCTGAGTTCAGTGTGCCTGTTGGCATAGGCCTCCTCACATCTTCCAATGTATTCTGTCTCTAGCGACTCTTTTCCAGTAGGTAAGGAGTGTTAACTTATCTTCCCATCTCTGGCTCTGTCTTCCTCTACTTCTTTTTCCATCTCTAGAGTACCAGTCTGTTATGATTTTGCTCCACTTTTCTTTGGTACTACATCAATAGGGTGACTGATGACACAAATTTTGCATTGCGCTACAATGGTGCATTTTTCTTGTTTAAGTAGCCTCTGACGAAAACGGACCCACCGTTTTCGTCAGAGGCTACTTACTTACTTACGTTAAGTCTAACAAGTCTGTATATGTCCTTGGCATCGTAGTTCCCTAATAGATGAACCGAGTCGAGTGCGTTTTGTTATCGAGAGTTGTATGTTGAGGTTCTAGGCTAGTTAACCACACGGGGTGACATTTAGATCTGCCAGACGCACGTACAACGCGTTACGTAATCGACCACCTGACCTATGTCTTTTACGTGGGTGTTTAATGTAGTAGCATAGAAGCAGGGGCAGGAGTACGTGGCTACTTCGTGTATTTAATGATTTTGTACCAATGAACATTCTGGCACGGTCTGATAGATTTTCGCGAAAACTACCGTATGTGCACAAATTAGTTTGTTTCGTGAGGAGCCTCTATTCAAGCTAAAGAAGTTTCGAACTCGCTTCTCCCTTCCGACCGTTTTCCCACAGCGCAATCACGTGGCTATCCATATCCAATTTTATCCAATTTTTAATCAAGCTACCGCGACGGCGGGCAATATCTCAAATTATAGTGTTCGCAGATTACGACGGGAGTTAGCTACGTGCCGGCTAGCGACGCCAACAACACACATAGTTACAGACTTCCCATGGTGTCTGTGCGTTTGTATATGTTGTTTTATTTCGCTGACTTTTATTACCATCTTACAAACATGTTCTGCACTAATATCATTCAACTTGATAAATACGACTGACCATAGAGCTGTATACTTCATCGGCCAACGGATTGGAATTGCAATCCAACGAGGAACTGTGTCTAGCCTTATGAGCACCCTTCCCAGGGGCAGCGACCTCAGAGAGTGCATTTATACTAGTAGTAGATTTAAGTGATAGTTTTAAGCTAAAGCTTAATATAAATAATATAAATGTTCCTGGAGGTGAGCAAGGTAGAGCTCCTGAGGATGCGTTGTGTTGAGAGCGAGGGAATTTGTTTCTTCAGCTGTCAACACGGCGAATCCTCAAACATATCAAGAGTCGGTAACGCCCATCTTACTCCTTTGGAGTTGCATGCGTATATAGGCTGAGGTGTCCGCTTACCATCAGGCGGGCCTGTACGTACTGTACTGTAGTACGCTTCTTTGCCACCGTCGTATAAAAAAAAACAGTATTTTTAGAGTAGGTATGTATCACATTGCTAAACTATGCTTTCTTGTCTGTGGCACGTCATAGTCTCGTTTCCAGACAGGCCGTACCCACGCCGGCACAGATTCTGCAACCATTTACATCTCAGACTCGCCACGTAAATAATAATACCACTGCCGAGCGAGATGGTAGTATACACATCACCATAAGCCTGGCAGAGAGAGAATGTATAATGTGTTGGCATAGTTTCACATTTGTCACAATCTATTTGATTTGAATTTGTTGCAAACAAACGATTACCCGTCTAAAAGAAGGTTGTTCTCAATTTAGCACCGCTCGTCGTCGACAGGGCATTCATCTCTACCCTGGAACCTAAGTGGTAGGGTACGGTACGGTTTCAAAGAAATTTCCTCTGTCGCTCTGATTGTGGAACGAGCTACGCCGAGGTTTTCCCGAGGGACTACAGCTTGGGGTTCTCCAAGAAAGGAGTGTATAAATTCTTAACGGATCGCGATGCGCGTGAGATACGCCAGGAGTTGCAGCCATACATAGGCAACAACCAGGCGGGCCGTAAGCTTATCTGTCACGGACGTCCTTGGCTTCTCTATGTGAATCTTCCTCTAAGATTTGCATAGACCGCCTTAAAATGGCGGCATTTCACGCGTAGGTAACTCACTTGCAACCGCGTAAGACAATGTATTCTCTGGATTATGCATGGAATGATGAACTTTTGAGATGCAATTGAAATAAGACTTGAAATTACAAACCGCCAAGTGCTTTTACAGTACATACTTGAACGCGTTGTTAAAAATGTAGGTATACTAGGATTTTATTTGTAATTGTTCTTTAACTTTTGCACTGTCCATTCGTTCGTCTCCTGCGTTAAGTTTTACAAACGTATTAATTTATATTAAACTTTTGTCACATTTGGCGTCTACATTCACATTGCGCTGGGCATGTATTGTAGTTAAAAGGCACAAAGGCGTGGCCAGATAATTTTGATCAGAATATATTTAAAGATGTACCTTCGTAATGTCCCAAAAAATACACCATCGCACGTGTCTGCAATAATCACACGGCCAACGCACTGATCGTCCGAGCCTAATACTGGACGCGACCATTTTTCTCCTTGCCCAGATTCACAATAACGTCCTTTAAACTCATCGCTAGTAGGTATAACTTAACCTCTAGTATCGTAACAACTCTTCGTATTTTGAGATCAGATTATGTTGGTACGGTTGTAGCGATGCTTTAGGCAGCGTTGCGAAAAAAACCAAACAAAAGAGGGTCCAAAGTACCGTGAAATAGCTGATGTTACTAAATGCGTGTCCATTTGGATATGTAAACTGATGATACGGTTTATCTTATTTAACGATGTTATTGAATAATGAACCTTAGCGTGTATTGTTAAGGTTTTTTTGTGATAAGTGTTCCGTGTATGTAGGAGTTTGCGAAAACTATACTTAATGCAATTTTCTTCACACATCAACGCCGTTATTTGAGAAATGGCTATCAATAAAGACTAGATCGAAATAATCTTTGGACAAAGGTCACTGGGCAACTTAGTATGAAAACTATACCCACGGCCTACAGAAACAAAATTGGTATGGATGTTTAGATAAACGTCCCTAGTTTACGAATATATATGTCGCATCAATGTAGAGTATGGGAAACTGTCCAAAAATTGAAAAAAAAAAATATAAGTGATATACGGTAGTGATGAGACATTTTCGACTATTTGCATTGAATTGAATTGAATGTGTGTCTTGATCACACGGTGGAGCAACTGAACTCGTCTTATATATAGGCCATTATGTGCTCATGGACATACGTCCATCATACGATCTGGCTATCCTCAGGTGATAGTATGGGAGGTGTACCCAGAGTGTATACAGTTGAGACATATATCATTTGAAAGCTTTTGACAAGAGCTTTAATTCTTTCTATGACGCCGAAGACCGATCGCGTGCAGGGAAACTCCAATAGCTAATTTTATAACTGCACTGTGGCGTTTACTGGAACTAAATATTCTCATACTAATGCGCCACTTGTGCATAGACGGTGGCGCCAATATTTTAGTGTATGCTAGAAAGGCTTGAAAATGAACCGGATTGAGATCGTAGATTTTTCCTTGAACGAATAAATGTTAAAAGTCCATGTTAAAACACCTAATTATATTATTATACTCTTTATTTTAATTTCGTCTTAGACTAGGTTTTTACAATAATTATATCTAAAAAGTAAAATATAAAACTATACATACAAAACATAAAATCATTATAAAAACCTAACCTAGGGTGCAGCCGGCAGCGAGGCGCGGCCTAAGCTACCGGCGGTCAGGGCGACAGAGACAGGAACCTCCTGACTATACGCGCAGTATCCAGGAGTACCGCCTTCTGTATCTGACCCTTGATCCAGCCGCCTAGCGAGAGTCTCTTTAGGTGATGGTCGAGACTCTTCGCTATTAAACCGTTCGCCGAAACGACTATCGGGACGATGATCGTCGAATTAACATCCCACATGGCGGTTACCTCGTGAGCCAGGTCTAGGTACTTGCTGGCTTTGTCCTTCTCGGCCTTCAAGAGGTTCTCGTCATGGGGGATGGTGATGTCGACGAGCACTGCCTGGCGTTTCGATCGATCTGTCAGCACGATATCAGGCCTATTGGCTAGAATAGTCCTGTCCGTGATCACAGATCGATCCCAATAGAGCGTGGCACGACCATTTTCGAGAACTGGTGCAGGTGTGTACTTATAGTAAGGCACTTCGGAGGCCACAAGACCGTATAGTAGAGCAAGTTGCTGGTGAATAATTCTGGCTACAAGGTTATGTCTGTGCAAGTACTCGCCGTTAGCAAGATGACCACAACCGGAGATAATATGCCTGAGTGACTCCCCGGGACGGCAGCATGCCCGACAAATGTCGACCGTATATTATTATTATTATTATTATTTTTATTGATTGCAATAGTTAATTCATACTACGTAATATCTTTAAACACATTTCAATGCCATTTCAATTGTTGTTTTTCGGTCTTCCCCCGCGGATTTTTGTTTTTTTAAATACATAAAATGAAATGTAGGCTAGCACTCAATAATTTACAAATAATTTGATATCTGTAGGAAATATTTTGAAAACCGGGTCAGATTATGCCCGATGACCTTTGTACCTATTAGGTACAAATAGTTCGTATATACTTACATCTATTATTTAGCTAGGTATCTATTCCAAATATTCAATCATGTTTGAAAAAGTGATTGTAATTTGAATTGTTATTTTAACCGACTTCATAAAAGGATTCGTACAATTATTTTTTATTTGAAAATATATTGCTTCCAGATTGGTCCCATTGTTACAAAAAGGCAGAGGCAGTTGGATTATGAGATTCATGACCCAACTGGGATATGTTAATATCCCGAGTGTAAACTCGGAAACCACAAATTTGGTGAAGTGGAGCTGATGATGAAGACCACAGATGACTTATGGAACTCCTCAAAACAACAAAGTCGCTTCCCGCTGTCTGTCCCTATATGTATGCTTAGATCTTTAAAACTACGCCACGGATTTTGATGCGGTTTTTTTTAATAGATAGAGTAATTCAAGAGGAAGGTTTATATGTATAATATAGTACCCTTGCGAAGCCGGGGCGAATCGCTATAGTGTCAGATATTTTGATATGATTCCGTTTAAGTAGCAACTAATGAAGTGAAGATCCTTGAGGAATCGACGGAACTCCTAAATATTATCGGCCCACAGCGCCTTGGATTTTTTTCTGTAATAATCAACGCATTTGTTTTCGGAAAGCAGTTCACGTGGTAAAGTGAAAAGCAAATTCATGTATGCTCCTTGGCGAAATATTGAATTCAAGACGGTTTAACCTTTGTTTTTAAAGTAAATTATTTATGTTATTCTGTGATTAGAAAGTTAGGTTCTTTAATTAAGTACACGATAAGGTGTTAAAAGATCAGTTTTACAATTTCTCCCCAGTCCCAACTGATAGTCAAACAAATACATATTATTTCAAAATCGTAGTCCGATTTCAAGGCCCAAACTCAAAACCGAGCCTCAAAGAAACGAGTACTAAGGCATAGCTTATTTTTGAATGCTTTTCGGATTCCAGGAACATCTCAGATACACTTCCCAGGATTAAATAAGGCCTTAACCTTTTTCCATGCCACGCAAATTTCGCAATAACCACGCATAAAAAACGACATTCACAGGTCACAGCTTGATTGATGTTCCGATAGTGCAAAAAGCTCGCGACGTGACATGGGATGACATGATGCTAATTGTAGGTCTCTCGTCTAGGTTATTAATGTGGGGCCTTACACGTGTTCTTCTAATGACTAACTTTGTCCGCGATTCTGCGTAAACAATTGGTTGTTCTTTAGTAATCCTACTAATATTATAAATGCGAAAGTTTGGATGTTTAAATGTTTGTTACTCAATCGCGCTTCACCGCCTCAGCCGATTTGGATGAAATTTTGCATGAATGTACTTTATAGCCTGCATTAAAATATAGGATAATTTTTATACCGGATCCACGCAGACGAAGTCGCGGGCGGAAGCTAGTATTTATATAAATACGAATTATCTTGTACATCATATTTTTTATATATTTTTTGCGGACAATCTTACACAAATCGACCTAGTCCCAAACTAAGCAAAGCTACTAGACGACGATATACATACTTATGTAGAGAAATAAATACTTAAATATATAGAAAACATCCATGACTTGGGAACAAATATTCGTACTCATCACACAAATAAATGCCCTTACCGGGATTCGAACCCAGGACCTCTTGCTTCGTAGGCAGGGTCACTACCAACTATATAGGCTACAAAGGTCTTCACATGTTTCTCGGTTTCTGTGATATTTTTACACGGCTACCCGCGGCTAATTGGAGTGTAATGTTTTCAGGATGTAGGTCATGTTCAAGTGTGTGAGTTTTCCTTCGTTCAGTTCCTGTTCAGGTTAGTTGCAAATATCCCTTGAAGAGATAAGCACGCCTTTGTTGCCCGACTTATTATAAAAATGACGTTGGAATTGAAATCTTCGACCTTCGACTGTAGACTAGCTTTTAGAGTGGACTACTTTGATGAAAATAATACCTACTCAAATAAACTCAAGTAACCATAATCCCACCAAAAACATAAATGTAAAAAAGGAGAGCCAAGTTCAATAAAAAAATTATGCTTGGCTGTGGGCTTCGCCGCAAAAATAATGGAGATCTAAATGAGTGCCAAGTTGTATGCAAAATCCAAATATGTATTAAATGAAAAATATAACATTATGAACAAGTATTAAACTCTATTTCTTTGCTTTATTGGATACCTATAACAATTGCTGTTATGAAAAAATGTGAGATCTTAAAGTAGGTTAGATTTGACTTGGCCAGTTTTCATTACATCAGTCATTTTATAAAGTTATTCAACATATATTTTAATTCTGATAAAAACTGGCCAAGTCAAATCTAACCTACTTTAAGATCTCACATTTTTAAATAACGGCAATTGTTTCACCACTTATTTTTTGACTTAACTTTAATTTTATATTTTTGTTATATAGCAAATATAATAATACATATATTGGGATAGTTTCAAATATCTGCTTGTAACGGTTCCAACGCTACAATTAAAAAAAAAATTGTATGGGGACCCCCCCTATTTAACTTTTTTTTTATTTTTAGATTTTTTCCTACGCTTACACACAATTACCGAGCTGGATTCCAAATTTCATCCTTCTAGGTCATCTGGAAGTAGGTTAGGTTTAGATACTATATGTCAGTGAGTCAGTCAGTGCTAAAATTTACGACTTTTTGACCTTCATATCTTTATAACCGTTTGAGCTAGCTTCATGAAATTTGGGCTTCTAGATGTCCTTATGGATATAATTAAACTCACGCAGTTTTATGTGTTTACGTTAAAGAGGTTTTAAGTTATAGAAGGGTCAAAAGTGTACCAAGTGGTTCGTGTAATTTTACACTCGGCGCTGCCTAGCCAGTTCCTTTGCTTGAACTTGGCTTGACACGCTGCCGCGTGTCTAGATATCAATTGTTACATACTCGTGCTCATGTTGGCCATGTTGGGTTGTTGTTGTTTTGTTTCCTGTGGGTACCAGGGATGTTGCAGACATTCAAATCCGCATCCGTATCTACCAAAATCGATGCGGAGTTTTTGCGGATGTCTTCACGACAAGAATGGAGCTCACAGGACGCTTACTGTGCGAGCTACCTATATATATTTTTTTCATCTTTTTTTTATGTTCAATTTTTTATTCTTCATTTCGTGACCAAGAGCAGACACGTTTTTGATTTGTTCGCAACGATTGCAATTTAGTTGTAGATTGTATTATAAAATGGATGTTGTTTATTTACGTTTTTGTGTGTTTGACCACAAAATTCCCATCCGCATCCGCGGATGTGTGCCCCCAAATATCCGCATCCGCCTCCGCATCCGCGGATGTCAAAAAAGTCGCATCCGCGGCATCCCTGCACGGTACATACATACAACTGGGGACCGATTTTTGACTTTCGAGCGCTCGACTCTTTCACTCGAAAACTGACAAAAATTATGAAATGCTATTTTGAAATAGCGATAGAAAATTGAAAAACGAGTGGTATTGACCACTCCTAATTAATTATATTGGTAGAAAGTAAGTGCCTGCCATTTTGACACTACAAACGTATTTACTTTTATTTGATTTTCGAGCGCTCGAAAGTCAAAAATCGGTCCCCTGGTCGTAACTTAATAACTAGCAAACCGGATGGTGATGGTACGAGTAAGTGACACAAACCAGGAGAAATGTTATATCGTCTATATCTAAAACGATTCCATACCAATGGAGTTCGAAAGCACGAATGCAACAATTTTGTAAGTAATTATACTTAGGTATATTGCCATAAAGCCGGGCATAAATAGGTGCGAAAATATATACATGTTTTTTTTAAGTTTCCATACAATTCGGAACATAACACACACGCATATTGTCATGTCACTCGTCAAAACTTTCGATGATGGACCGTCGATTTGGATGTTCAGTTTTAATTCGTAGATAGTACTCGTAAATAGAAAGCTTTATGCGAATTTTGAGGCTGCGTTCAGTTTCCATTCATATTGTTTTTTTTTTTTTCACATGTCGTTTTGGAGTTAAACTACGATTGGAATATACACCCTAAAAAAACATGAATCGTCGATATGTTTTTATTTTATGTAGATACCTAGTGGTCATAATTAGAAAGCTTCTTACGAATCTTCAGATTGCGGAAGTTTACGGTTCATGAGATATACTATATCTTTGAACTCGATCGTACCTATCCTAATTTTCTATTTTACGTTTTTTTTTTTTTGTAATAAACATGGATTATAGACATGTTCTCACATTAGCAGCAGCTTATCAGCGTTCGCATCTAAAGCCCTAAAGCCCTTTTGCTGTTACAATCGCATCGTGTAGTGTTGCACTTGATAAGTACCTACCGAAAGGGGTCGTTATAGTAGTCGCAGGGGTTTGTGCCTAAACGCACTAGTCTCTGCGAGACTACACAAAATCATAATATCTTTGAAAATTCGAAAGTATAACCTCTACCGACATTTGCATGTCTTAAAGACAAAATAGTTTGACTAAATTGTATCTGATGTCACCATCTTATTGACCTTATTGTACACTAATTTATGCAAATAAATTACTTACTAAATTACCTACTTACTTACTTATTGTTTCTCATGATTAAGTTTCCTTGAGATTATTTGAGTTGGCCGAACTGCATCAAATTAGTCCATTCAAAACTTTACCGTCAAAGGTAGAAGATTCCAATTCCAATGAAAGATTTATAAAAAGTAGGCCACAAATAATCTCAACCATGCGGAGATATGAGTCCCGGTGAAGAACACAGGATATCATTTAAGTACATCCCCCAAGGTAACCGATATAGCCCTCCGAATCGCTAAACTTAAGTGGCAGTGAGCGGGGCACATAGCACGTAGAACCGATGGCCGTTGGGGCGGAAAGGTTCTCGAGTGGCGACCACGTACCGGAAGGCGCGGCGTGGGTAGCCCCCCCCCGCAAGGTGGACTGATGACCTGGTAAAGGTTGCTGGAGTCCGTTGGATGCGGGTGGCGCAGGACCGGTCACTTTAGCACTCTTTGAGGGAGGCCTATGTCCAGCAGTGGTCGTCTTTCGGCTGATATGATGATGATGATGATGACATCCCTCAAGGGGTGACTAGAAGTTTGTGTGAGTGAATTCATTACAAGTTCTACGCTGACAATGTCACAGAAATAGCTACTACGAGGTTATAAAACTTACAAATGAAAATGATCGCGCAGATATTTTCAAAGAGTGACCTAACCTTAGCCATCTTACAAGGCACGATTGTTGTCAAGAGAAACTCTCGAATACATCAGAGTATACAGACACGGTTATACGTCTTGGACTCTAACCTCAAATATATCGTAATCTATGCAATGCTATCCACTACTTAGGTATAAACTAGAATTGAATTAACTAATTACGCTAACCGAAATTTTCAACGACATCGTCCATCAAAAAAAAAACACTATACATCCTCTGCAAATTTATAATCTATGACTATAGGTAGTGATCGATAGATCCGCTCGCGAAAGCCCCTGCGCACGTGACTTGCGCGTGGCGCCCCATCATCCGACAGGCTCTATAGCTACTACAATAAGGGCTATATTTGCTCGGCACGATTGAGAAAGGCGGATTTCCATATGACGTTAGACTGATTGATCCGCGTTGTAAATAATGTGCTTATTAGCAAGCTTGTTTGTGTGAAACGGTAGCACAGTTATTAGAAACTGCTTGCCGCCGGCTTTGCCTGTGTTAATCGGTGTCCTCGATGACTTGTGTCAAATCGTGTGAAATTAAATTTTATTATCTTAAAGAAGTATTCTTAGCGGTGATTAAATGTACCTACTTACAACTGGATTTAATAGTTACGCTTTTTTTGTTATATGTGAAATAAAAAATTAAACAACAAAGTGTCCGTAAGTCCATCGGTCCATAGTGCCATACACTCCATTGGTTCAAGCATTTTGGTGGGAGCGGAAAATTATACAGCGTAACAGGTAATTATATAAAGGTATTTGTATAATCGGGAAGATGCAGTTATAAATATTTACCATTATTTTGTGACCAAAATGTTGAAAAAATGATAGCTACTGAAACGTGTTTACTTTAGTTTACGCTAATTTCAAACAATAATTACGATTTGAACTAATGTGAAACGGAACGTGTTTTAATCCAACAATCAGCGTCTGGGGACGTCACTCCTGTCAAAAGTCAAACCTTAGGCAACTCTATGACATCTAGGGACGAACCACGGACAAACAATTATGGCGAGTGACACACATGAGTGACGTCACAGGTACTGTAGATCCGTTTAGGCGCCAAAGTTTAAATTGTCAGTTTGTATTTACAGGATTTTTTGGCTGTAAATCATATTTTTTTTTTAATATTTTCTTGATCTATTCTACATGCGATTCTTTCAAATGAAAGCCAACTTGAAAATATTGCATCTTCCCTATTCAAAATATTACTTAATAGGCTTAATTAACAACAAAATCATAAAAAAAAAACTATAAACCGAATCTAAAAACGAACGAATAAATTAACTAATACATATAGACTATCTACTTACTTATTAATTTATGTGCATGTATGTGTTGTTGTCATGAATAAATGTTATTCTATTCTATTAAATTAATTCTTAGACGTATTTCTTACATTTTGGGATGCTTGTCCTGTCAGACGTATAAATTGTCGCGGACATTCAAATGTATAACTGAGTACCTAATGAATGTAATGATTGCAAGGATAAATTTGCATTTTACATATCTTCTTGCTTAAATTTTGTTCATATTAGTTATTCTCATAAGTAAATCTATGTTTTTATCTTACTAATTGTACCTAAGTGTATAATTGACCCTAATTTTCCCGGCCCGTATTATTGCATTCCGTTTGCGGGTCGGCTTGCGGGTGTCAGTCGGCTTTTGTTTATCCAGCCAAAACAACGGCTTAGCCCCCGGTGCCGCCCGCGCTACGTTTTGCGCTGCGTGGGCCCAGTTACAGGAAAAATGCGGATGGAGAGAGATTTGGCGTTCTCGGGAATATTACCGATCCCCGTTTGCATAGGCAATATTGCCAAGAACTGCACAAAAATTGTTATGGGTCATACATATGCAAACAGAGAAACAGGGCTGAATGAAGAATTGAATTTTGAATATTGTTTGTTCCGTTTCTTGTCAGTTAGCTTTGCCAAAAAAATCGTCGTTTATTTATACTGAAAAGTATTGGAAGGTCTTGTGGAACATTGACTTAAAGGTATAGATAATAGGTATACGTACCTACCTTTTTTTTTGTTGACAGAATGGAAATGCACTAACGCATCCCCCCAGCCTGGAGAAGCTATAATGGGGGGTATGTGGGAGTCCAGCCACTCTATTTAAATAGATAGGGGAGGGATTCTACCCACTAAAACCACTATGGCGTTTCCGTCCCTGCCGTTAATGGGGGCGAAGTGGGATCGCGAGCATTCAACCACGAATACCTACCTATACCTAACTGCGGCGCTACCACGACAATCGAATCTCGAAGTTCGTATATCTATGTCTCTGTCGCTCGAGTACCATAAACCATAAGTGTGATAGAAACGCAGATATACGAACTTCGATATTCGATTTTCGTGGTAACAGCTCTGGATCGGATAAGTGGAAGTGAACTCAACAACAACATTTGGATATCAATAAGCAGGTACACACTACAAAACTCCGAAGAGTCATTTGTCCGAAAGCATATTTTTTCCGAATTTCATAATATTTTTTCTGATCTTTCGGGATATAATACTAACCTAACCTAACCTATTTATATATTTCATTTAATCATCTGCGTCCGAATTTTCGTAGCGATAAATGGAGTTGAGAATTTTGAAATTTCGGAATAATGATGCTTTCGGACAAATGCTCTTCGGAATTTTTGTGTGTTCCCAGATTTTTATGGCGCCGAATTGAAATCGCGTCCTCTCGCGACTCGCGCGTGCTCGTAATGGCCGCTGCACGGTGTTGCGTGAAATGTAAATTTTTGCTATTCATTGCGGGCATTTGTCGCGCCCTCGTGGGGTGGCCCTTTACTTTCAAAGGGGCAGCTGTACAGTTGCGTACAAAAGTTTCATTGGTTTTTTTAAATATGCGGGATAAGCTTGCACTTCTCCATTTTGTTCATGTTGTAAAACCAAGATAATTCTTATAAACAAAATTGGTAATACATCTTGTTTTCTTTAGATCTTTTGAAGTATTTTGTGTTTCTTAATATTTATGCAGAAAATAAGTACACTACCATTTTATTGTGACCAGTGATACAAAGAATAATTGAAACGTGTAACTAACGGAGCAAACCGGGAATGAAACCCGGTATCTGCGGTTCTTTAGTTAACAATCATTTTTTCAAAAAACCAACTGCTTTTTTTCACATATTATTATAGCCTATAGTTATACCCACGATTATGAGGCATTTAACAATACCTACCTCATATGTCAAAGTCCATTATGCCGTTTGGACTGTAGCTCGTGAAATATATTTTTCTCAAAAATGGCCCGCAAAGTGAACATAACTCGCTACATATTGGAAGGTAAAGTGTATAGTTTAAGGTCAGATCTAAATTAAAAAATAAAGAACATTGCAGGCCGCCTGGAATGTTATATATAAATTCCTTTATTTGTCGAGTACCAAATTTAAAAAAAAGTAGAAACTGGCATATAAAAGACGGCACAGCTCGTATTCAGCCAATTCAAACCGTATTTTTCTGTTGCAAACACGACGTTTTTGTATGTGTCTCAAATAGTTTGCGTTTATTTGGTGGAAAAATACACTTGCGATTCTGTTAAAAAAAAAAACGGCGGGAAATCGTACATAAAAGTAAAGTAAAGTTTATATAAATTTAGTATTTTTTATTCACCCCTTTTTGAGAAAAGCACTATATTAGCCTCAGCCGGAATGGCAATTGCAGGCTTCGTATTATAATAAAACGGACTCGCAAGCTCGTCCGTTTAAACAAATACTCAGCCTGCAATTGCCTCCTTCCCGGCCACGGCAATAATGTACTATTTCTTGTCCACATAAATACCTACGTTCGAAAAACTAAACCTCCTTCTGAGACAGTGAGGTAAAAAACACTATCCAAAAATAAATTATCTCTTTTCTCCCCGACTGTACCTACTCCAACCAACGAATGCAAGCAGTGCACATCTTTCGCATTCCCGGCGAGTTTGTACAAATTGAGTTCGAGGGCTGGAGACAACCGCCTCGGGCACTAAGTCCGCCCTCCGCGACGATCATTATTATTGTTGTTTCTGCCCTTGTGTTTTTGCCAACTTTATTAGGTTTTGGCGAGTCCGTTTTGCGCTGCGGGTGTTGTTTGGTGTTTGCAATCGATTGTTGCTCTAGGGCGTTATTAGATTACTATAGGTAATTTTGGGACCGGAGATTGCTTAGAATTACGTTTAGATTTGAAATGGAAATCAAATAATATTATTTACAGCTAACATTTTATTATTATTTTAACGTATCTATGGCAAGTGTTTATCTACTTCAAAGATGTACAGAGTAGCCGTATCATGTTCGGCCTTATCACGCGATAAGTGACAAGATAAGAGCGTCGTCTCGTTCTATCGACTGGTGTCAGCCAGTGACGGACGCTCTATCTTGTCACTTATCGTGTGATAAAAGGCCGACCACCTACGCTACCGCATGTTCAGTTCATGACGTAAAATCCTCTACTTGCCTGCGCTGTGGGTACTTTATCTTAAACTCGCATCATCTTACTACTTTACTAAATATGACATGGAACTAAAAATAAATCTCATTTTAATTTGGCAGCATTTCCCATACACCGCCACGCGACCTCTTTCGCCACGCCGTGGTTATTGCCACGTAATCAAAACCGCTTGACGCATCACTAACTCCACCACCCCACATCAAACTCACCCTTCAACATATACGGCTTAGAGCTCTTTTTAGCGCGCACCTGCTTCCGAAATTAGGTAGGATACTTGCAAATCAAATTCAACCTTAATTGCATGGAGCGTGGGGTGCTTTTTAGGGTGCACCTTTGCCGAAAATTAGGCAAGATCGTGCAATTCGGAAGTGCGTGTGAAATAATCAAATTGGGACTTTATTTTAAGAATGATAAGGGTGTGGGTAAGTGTATTTAGCTAATGCAAAAACTATAACAGTTTATAAGCGTAAAATAGATAAATAGGATTGTATATATGGGTGTGTTAAATTGTGTTAAAATGTATTGGCGGGGCGTGCCGCGCGTGCTTCTAGTTAGTTCCCGTGAACATCGCGATTATTGTGGAACCATAGACGAAATCATATTATCATAATCATAGTTGTTGATCCAGGATTGTATGGGTTTCTTAGTGGATTTGAGGGTAAATACGTGACTTTTTAACTGTTGATACGGACGTCCCATTTGTCTGTCTGTACCATAGGCAATTCATGATGATCTGGCCCAATGATGTAATATAAAAAAGAGGTAGATAGGTTATAATATAAGCACTCCAAAAGTGGCATACTAAAACTCAGCCAATTGTATGATCTTGCCTCAATGTCACGGCGTCAATGGAAGTCACAGCTGTCAGATTTGATTACATCATTGATCTGGCCCATTTTGCGATATTTAACACATTCACTGTCAGGAGCCCGTCTAGCGGGTACCGCTACTTAGTAAGTAAACCACGGAATCGGCTACGAGCGTAGCGCGTAGCGATTTTCCTCGTATTTAGCGGAAAGTAACTACGGCGTAGGCGCCCGCTAGGCGGGTTCCTGGCAGTGAACGTGTTAACCCATTCAGGGCCAAGAATCGCTACGCGCTACGCTCGTAGCTGATCCCGTGGTTTTCCTCGTATGTAGCGGAAATCGACTACGGCGGTCTGACGCATAGGTGTCGTCATGGGCCCTGAATGTGTCATCCTGCAAGGATTTCTCCCGATCGTATCCTAAAGGAGCCCGGGGTCCACTGGGCCATCCTATCCCAAGATTTGGCGTAGGCACTAGTTCTAGCGATCTGCCATCTGAGCTTCCCAGAGCGAAAATTAGACCTTGGAGACTAGACCGATTTCCTTACACTGTTTACCGTCACTACTCGGAAGGTTTGTTAATATAACACTAAGTAGGTACCTAAGGGCATGTCTGTCTGGTCTTATTTATGACGTAGGTGAAATTAAGTCGCGAATGGATTTAATACGTTAAAGTAGGCATTCGCAAACTACCCACCTCCATACTAAAAAAGAAGCGGGTTGTGTCGGAGATACAACCGTTAATTAAGTTTAAGTGGATACTTCTTTGTTGGCTATGGAACCCTAATAAAAAAAACAGCCAAGAGCGTGTCGGGCCACGCTCAGTGTAGGGTTCCGTAGTTTTTCGTCCAGGAATTATTTGTAATTTTTTTCAAAAACTATTCAACCTATCAAGTTCAAAATAATTTTCCTAGAAAGTTTTTATAAAGTTCTACCTACTTTTGAGATTTTTTCATATTTTGAAAACTTATGGTTCAAAAGTTAGAGGGGGGACACATTTTTTTTTACTTCTGGAGCGATTATCTCCGAAAATATTAACATTATCAAAAAATTATTTTAGCAAACCCCTATTCATTTTTAAATACCTATTTAACAATATATCACACGTTAGGGTTGAAATGAAAAAAAAAACACTTTTTATTTTACCACTGTCGGCGTGACTGATATACATAATAGTACCAAATTTCAGCTTTCTAGTGCTAACGGTTACTGAGATTATCCGCGGACGGACGGGCAGACAAAGCGAAACTGTAAGGGTTCCTAGTCGACTACGGAACCCTAAAAACCGGCCAAGCCTGCTATTATGGTGTACCCGTAAAATATATATATCTGAATTAATTCACTAAAATCTGTATAAGTACAGATAAACCGGTATTGTATATGGCAACATTGACTGACGTAGCTCATTTGACTCGCGATACATTGAAAATGGCGGTCATTTCAGCATTATTTTCATGTCCGCCACATAAACTAAATAACTTTTTGTGATTAACAACTAATGGCAAATAAAGAAGGATTAAAACACGTAACAAACAATTATTTTAAATCAGATTAGGCTTCTCTACAAAGTTATTCCGGAAGTCACGTGATACATTTTGAACTGTACCCCTATAATACAAGAACGAGCAAAGAAGTATCCACTTCAAAAAAACAACCGCAGATTGTTCACACTCCATAGGTACAGTCAGCATCATATAGTTAGTAGCAGCCAAAGTAGCCAAATATATCGGAACACGTCTTTATTACTATAGGAGTAAGGAGGTGTTACGATATATTTGGCTACTTTGGCTGCTGCTAACTATATGATGCTGACTGTACACTAGTAATCTCGGATTCATCCTTTGCGGGGACCGTTTTTGGACAAATATATGTGTGGCTTATGATTTTAACATACTTGTAAGTAAGTTAATTATATACCCATTTATTCCGTATTTCGTATGTTACATAGTTCGTTGTTCCTAAATCTTACCAATTTTTTTTTGCAAGGCAGCTATTTTGCGTCCAAAAATGAACATAAACTAAACTATTTTTGGTATAGACTTTGTAATAAAGTAATAGCTTACGAAACAGCAGCAGTAGAATCGGAAGCGCCACAATATATTATTTTATTATACAGGGTGCAATCTTTTACGTGATACAAAATAGCAAAATGTGAATCTATCCATGATTCTGAGCAACTTTTATTATGGGACCAACTTTGTGTTATGCCAAAAAAATCCAACTATTTCATTAACTCTGCTCATTTTAGACTGACAAGAATGTATTTATTTATTCCAAACAGATTACACAGTATGACAGTGAGACACCAAGGCACTGTGAAATGCATAAGTACAATAATTATATTTAACAATGAAAACTAATAATTGCATATACATATTTAAAAAATAAACTATATCAATACTTCACTGAAGATGGACGATCATCCATCGCCTCACATAACTTCTTACACTCATCACATATCATCTTCCAACTACTTGCAAAAACATCGCAGTCAGGTGTTGACTTGAGAAGCGCGTTCAGATACTGCAAAGCACGAAGTAATGGTGATTTCCTATGCGCCACAGTGCGCGCTTTAGGGACTGCTAGCAAGTCGCGATTACGTGGTCTAAAATTAAAATTCAATTGAGACACTGAAGGCACGAGTAGTCGAACCAGTTGAGAGACCAGCTGGGGACAATCCGAATCCCCACGTAATATTCGGCATGCCCCAGTCACGAGTGCATAGTTACGCCTCACTTCTAAAGAATTGAATCCTAGAGTGCCAAGCAAAAACTTCGTCGGGTAAAGGAAAGGATAGTATCCATAGTTTTTTTTATACAAAAAACGCAGAAACGCTTTTTGGATCTTCTCCAGAAGCAAGGCGTAGGTAACTTCGTGGGGGTTCCATACAATACACGCTGCCTCCAGTTTGCTCCTAACTAATGCGGTGTAAGCAATCCTAATGGCTACGGTGTTATCAAATTCGCGAGCAATCCGGATAACAAAACCCAATCTCCGGTAGCAGTCAGTAGCTAGGGTTTTCATATGCTCATGAAAATCAAGACGTGCATCAAATGTAACTCCTAAGTCTTTGATGGAGTCAACGCGTTTTAAAGATTCCGCTCCAAGCAGGTAATTTATTGTTATGGGACTACGAGTACGGGTAAAAGACATTACAGAGCACTTCTCAGGGTGGAAAAGAAGGCCATTTGCAATACTCCATTGATAAATACGGTTGACATCCTCTTGGAGCGATTCACCGTCAGACAGTTGCTGCAAGCCATAAATGAGCTTTAGGTCATCAGCATAAAGAAGACATTGGGCATATCGAGGGAGAGACGCCAAGTCATTTATCATGATGCCGAACAGAAAAGGGCCCAGTATTGAGCCCTGGCTTACTCCAGAGCGAGTGTGGTAGGGATTGGAAACAAAGCTTCCGTGTTGCACGTACTGCTGCCTGTCGCGTAGATAACTTGCAAAAAACTGTATCAGTTTCGGCGAGAAGCCGATATTACATAACTTGCTCAGTAATATGTCGTTATCTACGCGATCAAAGGCTTTTTTAAAATCAAGGTACAACACGTCCACCTGTATTCCTTTATCCAAATGCTCAGAGATAGAGTCTACCAGGGTTAGGAGGTTCGTCTCGACTGATCGTCTAGGCCTAAAACCGTGTTGTGAGTCACAGAGAAAGGGCTTTGTTTGAGAGGCAACATGTTTGTTTATTATGGACTCAAACAACTTCGCGATCGAAGAGAGTATCGCTATGGGACGATAACTCTCAACCTTAGAGGCATCTCCCGACTTAGGAATCGGTCGCACCCGTGTCAACTTCCACTCATTCGGATACTCCCCTGTGAGTAGAGTTAGGTTGAAAATATAAGCTAAAGGCAGAACTAGCCAGTCTTTGCAGCCTTTCAGTATATACGCTGGGAAAGCATCTGGCCCCAACGAGCTTTGGGGCTTTAGGCGAGCAATGCCGGAATACACGTCCTCGGAGGATATAGTATGAATATTAATTAAATTTGCCGAATTCGTCCCATCCTGTTCAACAGTTTTATTATGGTCAAGTAATGGCACGCAAGGTAGAAAGACGCTTGAGAAAAAGTTTGCGAATGCTTGAGCAGCCTCAACACCCTCATAAGGCTTACCATCATAAGTCACCCTGCTCTCAAACCCACCCTTGGATCTTAAACTATTCATATGTGTATGAACAGGTGTGTTTTTTTTGGCATAACACAAAGTTGGTCCCATAATAAAAGTTGCTCAGAATCATGGATAGATTCACATTTTGCTATTTTGTATCACGTAAAAGATTGCACCCTGTAGAGTCAATGTTTATTATCACTATCAGTATCACACGCGATATTATTTAATTTTATTTACACATTATTTTCTTCGTTACGTATTTAGACACGACACACTTGACAGTTTTTCATGGACAGTAGCATAGAGTTTGAATACTTAGGTAGGATGTCAAACCTATTTTAACACTATATGTGTACCCTTTCAATAAATTTAATAAGCATGAAATTAAAGTCTCTATTTACCATTTACTTATTTTTATTGTGTCACACCCCTCAAATGTTCCACTTATTTTCTAATCTTAATGTATAAACCAATTTCTTATGCACACAGAAAACCCATTTAAATTCTCAAATCGAATCAAGTAATCGATCTTTTCAAATTTCCCAAATACTTTTAATAGAATTACTCTTTCTTGGTGCGACATAAAAGGATTCGATCTGCTTTTACATTCATTCCGAGCACGATCTATGTTTGAGATACTTGAGATTATTAAATGTGGCCATCTTGTTATAAAAATGTCATTGGAATTCGAATCTTCTACTCAGGATGATAGAGTTGCTCTTTGAATGGACAACTTTGATGCAATTCGGCCAACTGAAATAATCTCAAGTATATAAGACGTTGAGGATTGTCGTGACCATTTTCATTGTAGTCCAATCGATAAGGAGGATGAGCCTGATAATAATGTTGCTGTCCAAATTCTGCAAAATGATCACCTAAATCGAACCCACATTGCCGTGATACTGATAAGATAAATTTAGTAATAATATTAATAGTTAGCATTGATTGAGGTACCTACGCCCGTAAAAGTTCAATCTGTTTATTCGTTTGTAAGGGAGTCTGGGATATTATTTAGGTTTTGTTGGTTTTTTTTGCTTGCAATTCTGGCTTTCCTTGAAATTAAAACCTGATAAATGATTAATCCGAACAACAGCGCAAAAAACACTTCTTGCAAAAGTTGCAGGCTCGTGCAGAAATAATCTTTGCATTTGCAGATATGCGGGGAAGTAATTTGCCATTAGGTGTTAAAAGGAGCTTGCGAGCTTAATTTAAAGTTAATTATAGTAACCTACGTACGCAGTAGGTATGTACCGAGTATATAGGTACCTAAATAATACAATTCACCCAATTGTGAATCTCGTGAACTCATCCATTACTGTCCATCGCTGCCATCCCCTCAGCTTCTACAAAATAATTACAAACACTAAAACTACAAAAAACCTTCCCAAATTAGTTCCCGATGACAGTCAAAAAATATGTGTATATTTTTTGGTGTATATGTTATAAAAAAGCGGACCGAAGCGCCGGGCACAACGCGCGGCGTCTTTGCCCCCACCGGGGGGCCTTAGACCTCGTGGTACTAAATTACCGACTGGCATATTTATTCTTCGAACCGTTCCTGAGATTATTTTCTACTAGATTTTTATGATAATCGCGGCCAATAACGTAGTAATGTGATGGGGTTGACAAGTTTTTTCGTGTCATTAGGCGTCGTTAAGAGGGTCCCTGACGCTTTTGGTTGGAGATAAAAATCTTGCCTTAGACTTTAGTAGAGACATTCATACATGTATTCAATAATATACCCACGAGTATCTTTTTACTATAATCATGATAATTTAGAGCATCTCATCTGCTGCGTAAAACCATCATCCTCTTAGCGTCATTCCCCGGAGTCATGAGCCCGGGGTCCACTTTGACACCAAACCCCAAGAGCTGGCATGGGCACTAGTTTTACGAACGCCACTGCCATCTGACCTTCCAACCCAGAGGGAAAACTAGACCTTCTTGGGATTAGACCGGTTTCCTCACGATGTTTTCCTTAACCGAAAAGCTAACGGTAAATATTTCGGTATTCGAAACCAAGCCCGCCGCTTGACAGCCGCATGCCTGAACCACTAAGCTACCGTAGGTTCTATCTGAGCTGTGACAAACTGGCACACTAAATTAGGTGGTCGCTTAACGGCACAACTCCTACTTTACTTTAACAGATATTGGGAGATATGTACAATGTTTTGAACCTTAAGGACACCAAAATCAAAATTGTAGGTTTTTATGCCTATCAGCATCCAGCTAAACTAGTGTCCTTAATTTTTAGTTTTTTCTGTATGACCATAACGTCTAATTGGTGTTAAGTACGCTTGATGACGATCAAGCATTATTTATGTTGCGGGTGCAATTTAGTTACGATCGTAAATCTGCTCCCGACGTTGATGTAGGCAATCCCAGTAAAAAATTATAATCAAATTCATTGAACCACTTACTGGGTACTATAACTAAACAAACTTTAATGTACATGCTTGTTACCTATAATTATCATCATTAAATAGCAAGTGTATTTAAAATACCATACCTATAAACATATTTTTATTAAAATGTGAAATTCTATATAGGTTTAATTCGTCGCGCAGATAGGATATTTTTTCAGTCACAAAGTGAACAAAATCCCATGAATAATTCCTATTTTTTTTTTTCAATAATAAAATGAGATTGTTTTCCTCCAGCTTCTTTTAGACTTCTTTCAATATTTTTATAAAAAAAAGGTGACGTCCAATGCAGAAGTCAAGTAAACGTAATTCATTAAAAAAAAAGACCGGGTTGCACTCCGGGACTGCCGGCAGAAGTGAAAACTCAATAACATTGTAACAGTTTTTCGATCAGGTCACGTGACATCTTACGGTGTCACCCTAAAAATGAATTTGACGCAAATTTATTAACAAGTATCAATTACTTAGGCGGACGGGACGGGCGCGGCGGCAAACACGATATCAATTTGTTTTTGCCGTTGGTAAATATGTTTCTAAGCTTTATCTCTTTAGGAGTAACGCCCAAATTCGAACTATTCGAATTTTTTCAATAGCAAAACGGTGAAGGAAGCGTTGGTATTATTACAAATTTATTTGCAGAATATGCTATTGCAAAAAGTGTTTAACGGCTTTATACTCTTACGAATAGCGTTCAGTTTTGAATGAAGTCGAATCGGCTAGCAGCAAAAAGTGACCTCCTTCACATCTGACGTTACAAAACTCTGTCGCGTATTTAACAATTTTTCCCCATCCCAAAAAGTGCTCAGCGCCGCTAAAGAAGTTTTCACTTTAAAAACATTTACAACTCCACGCTTTGTTCCAAAACATTAGACGGATAAGACATAGAGATCCATCTTTTAATGGGTGCCTAACTTTTCACGGGTTCCTAATATCCTTTTCTTTTTCCTAATGAAGCAGTCATACGCCGTATGCTTATTTGCATCCGTTATGGTACAAAAAATCGAACTAACATCAATATCGTCAGGGAGGACTCAAGTGGTATCGTTAAGTTAGGTGCATATGATATCAATCACTTTGGATATGGAATTGCTTATGTACCTTTAAATCCACGTCACATTTGAGACTCCGTATCTAGTTTCTAACCTAGTCTATAATTGATTACTATGTAGTACAGTACAATTATTTGGGGTTTACCATTGACAGATAGTTAGCCTTCATATTAAATGAAGGCTAACTATTTTTATATATTTCATATACATTACATAATATATTACAACTTTAAACTCATACAAATTAAGTCGTTATTTCTAAATCGGTAGACGTGGGTAAGAGTATTCAGAAAATTGCTTTATTTGTATGACATTAAAGTTGAAAATTAAATTAAGGCAAACTATCTGTCAGTGTTTAACTAACAGTAATCGTACTGTAAGTACGTATGTCACTCCATATGCCTCCGGGTACGACATAGTGAAACAATACCGCTTTTACCAACGTCTGCAATATTATGTCACGTATAAGGTACCTATGATCGACGAATAAAGTATTTGTCCGTCACTGGCTGACACCGTTCAATGGAACGAGACTGACGCTCTATCTTGTCACTTATCGCGTGATAAGGCCGACCATGATACGGGGTCTGTATGCATATAGATTTCGTCCAACCCATATATAAATATAACCTTAAAATACCTACCTTATATGTAACGTAATTCTATTAGTCACACGATGAATGTGAGTTGGGGGTCAAGCGACGGAGCGCCGGCATTAATCATCGCCAGACGGACGGACGGCGGTAATTATTGATGTTTCGGACAAACTGATAAGAAATTGTTTCAGAATAAATTAGGTGTAACATTGAAAAAAAAAAAAAAAGCTTCACATCTGATAGAGAGAGGACGAAGTTTTCTTTCATTGGGTTTAGGTAATTGTTATGCGGCATATTTGGGAAATTTATTTCCCTCGTCCTGCTCCCAAAAACCTCCCCAGATCGATTAGATTTACATTAAACATTGGCGCCTCATTTTTGGTTTTGTAATTGTTTCACATACATAGGTTATATTTAGAAAAAAAAGCAATAGGCTACCTTTTTAAAAATCTGGAAGCAAGTGAGTAACAGAGTTGTGAATATTTACGCGTATTATTATTAATATTATTATTTTAGGGGTATCTTTAAAATGATATAATCTAGCCGCGGGAGTCCGCTGGATGCGGGTGGCGCAAAATCGGTCACTTTGGCACTCTTTGGGGGAGGCCTATGTCCAGCAGTGGACGTCTTTCTACTGATATGATGATGATGATGATGATATAATCTACTCATATTATGTACTTAGTCGAAGAAGTTCAATTTATCGATAATATCTAAATAAAATTACAAAGTAACCGATAATGAGCGTTTCAATTACAATAGGGTGCACACAAAATTACCACAAAACATGGGTAATAACAAAAAAATGAGCACTTAATAGCCACAACTTCGTGAACCAGCGGTGAGATCTGCGGTTAAACAAAGGTTGCCATGAGAAAAAAATATCCCATAAATTTAGTAATTTATATCCACTGGACGGGTTATCCCAACACGCGAAGAGAGTCTTCAGAACGCCTTACTTCTTTTGTTCGCTTCGCTCTAAATTAAACGTTGCGTGTTCATAAATTAGGTCTATTGTCAAAGGGTAACAGTGATGGAAATATGTCCTATTAAAAAACTTGTTTCGTCGTGTCTTCTTATGGGCGCGGGATCCTTTCTGTAGGCCGCTTCCTACAGCCATTAAAAGAGTCTAGATAATAAAAGTCACAGTAAACTAAACTGAATATAAGTATTTTTAAAAGCCTAGTTCTCTCGTTTTACGATTTCCTTTACACAGATGTGTAGAAGGTGAGCCCGTCGTAAGAAACGAACCCCATAGTAGATGCGATCATAAATGAATTACCAACTATTAATCTTAGCTGGAATGGCGACCAAGTAGGTTTACACAATACATATCATACATATTTATTGTCATTGTTAGTACGTAAGTAAATAGCGAGAAAGAAATACAGCAGACAGCTATTGGAAATGGGCAGGCGTGTCTTGCTCCGAAAATACAGGCTGAAATTAAATTCGTAATACAAAATAGTAAAAAGTGAATCTATTCATTGATTCTGAGCAACTTTTACTATGGAACCAACTTTGAGCTATGCCAAAAAAATCCTACTATTTCTAACTTTGCTCATTTTAGAATGACGAAAATGTATGAACAGGTGTTTTATTTGGCGTAACACAAAATTGGTCCCATAGTAAAAATTGCTCAGAATCATGGATACATTCACATTTTGCTATTCTGTATCACGAATTTAATTTGAGGATGTATAATAATAGGTACTAAGCTCATTATGTAGATAATAGTTTTATCATTAAAAACTTTTCGATGACTGATTTGTACTTATACCCATATAGGTTATAATCAGCCAAAGGCTCAAAGTGACCCAAAGGGCAAGGAGAGGGGCTATGCTGGGAGTTTCTCTGCGTGATCGCATCAGAAATGAGGCTATCCGCAGCAGAACCAAATTTACCGATATAGCCCTCCGAATCGCTAAACTTAAGTAGCAGTGGGCGGGGCATACTGCACGTAGAACCGATGGCCGTTGGGGCGAGAAGATACTGGAGTGGCGACCACGTACTCGAAGGTGGAGCGTGGGTAGACCCTCTACAAGGTGGACTGACGACCTGGTAAAGGTCGCGGGAGTCCGCTGGATGTGGGTGGCACAGGACCGCGGTCATTGTGGCACTCTTTGGGGGAGGTCTATGTCCAGCAGTGGATGTCTTTCGGCTGATATGATGGTGATGATGAATCATATCAGATGACAAAGAGTGACGCAGGGTGTCATTGTGCGCCACTCTCTGGGGAATGTCCCTTTTTAGGTTTCCGTAGCCAAATGGCAAAAAACGGAACCCTTATAGATTCGTCATGTCTGTCTGTCTGTCTGTCTGTCTGTCCGTCCGTATGTCACAGGCATTTTACTCGAAAACTATAAGGTGTATTTGAATAACATTTTCAGGATAGGTGTATTTTGTTAACCGCTACATAGTTTAGTTTTGTAACTAAATTACTAAAAAAAAAATTTTTGCGGTGCACTCCATCCATAAAACTGAAAGTCAAAAACTTTTTTTTTCATTGCAAGCCCACGGGTGGCACATCAATCGATAGGCCTTTAAAAATAAATATAAGGTTTCTCAGCAGTTTTTTTGATTAAGTGAAAAGAGTCGGAGATAATCTCCTCGAAAGTCACTAAAATTGTGCCCCCCCTCCTCAAATTTTTGAACCGTGTATTTTTAAAATATGAAAAAAATCATGCTCATAGGGCTTATTAAATTCTCTCAGCGAAAATTGTTTTCAACAAGATCGGTTCAAAGGTTTTTGAGATATTTCTAAAAAACTGCCTTCCTTAAAGAAAAGGACGTAATTGCCATAAGATTCCAGTAACGATACGACCTTTTTAATAGGCACGGAACCCTCGTTGTGCGTAGTCCGACACGCACTTGGCCGCTTTTTGGGCTGTGTTCTTTCAGAAACCGAAGAACGTGGGTACTTAGAAATGTCTTGCATTTGAATTTTATGGGGTAGAGCTGCTATACCTAAATATGATTTCAGTGTACCAAAACAATACACCATTAAATGTTTAAGATCCGTTAAAGATCATATCATACCTGACATTATGACTGGTAATATCATCTTCAGGAACATATTACTGTCAACCTCATCATTATAGTTAACGAGGAAATCAATTACTTAAACAATAAGATAATGAAGCTCGCTTGGCCTCCATTGTACAATAGCTTTAAATATTCATACCGCTAATAGGGGACTATTTGCGCCTATTACCCTTAACGCCCGTTGAGGAAAACGCCCAATTTCATATTCTTTTCAGGAGTAATCACGTAATTTTTCGAACGCGTGCTAGGAAAATTCAACTTTACTTTTCCTTATAAAAAAATACATTATCTACCTAACATAACGTACAGTCAGAGCATCGTATAGTAAGTTGCGCGCAAATATGTCGTAACACATCCTTACTCTTATAATAATAAATATGTGATGTGTACCTACCGAAATATTTGGCTATTTTGGCTGCTACTAAACTATATAATGCTGACTGTACAATACAATGCGATACGTGATAGACCTGGGGACCGATTTTTGACTTTCGAGCGCTCGACTCTTTCACTCGAAAACTGACAAAAATTATGAAATGCTATTTTGAAATAGCGATAGAAAATTTAAAAACGAGTGGTATTGACCACTCGTATTAAATTCTATTGTAGAAAGTAAGTGCCTGCCATTTTGACACTACAAACGTATTTACTATTATTTGATTTTCGAGCGCTCGAAAGTCAAAAATCGGTCCCCTGACCCCGTATCATGGTCGGCCTTATCACGCGATAATTGACAAGATAGGAGCGTCGTCTCGTTCTATCGAACGGTGTCAGCCAGTGACGGACGCTCTATCTTGTCACTTATCGTGTGATATAAAGGCAGAACATGATACGGGGTCTGCTGGTATTAGAACAGAATTATTAGGTAGTAATCATTAGGGGATCAATGAAGAACGGGTCTTTTTAAAGGTATTAACTAAGCCAATGTTTCGTATACGGTAAAAAACTTAACTGGGGGTGGGCATTTGTTATGTATGTGTTAGACAACTTTAATACCGTAAAACGGGGTGAGTAGGGTCAAAACTGACATTCAAACCTCGATAACATTTTATTTTTACATAATATGCAAACTGAATGGTGTATGTAATTAGTAGTCCGGACGTTTGTATTTTAGTTTTTATTTTATTTTGGGTAGTTCCATTTCATAAACTTTGACAATAAACAGGAAATCCCACATCACCCCGTAGTCCCTCGTAATTGGGGTGAGATGGGTTTTCATACAAAGGTGAATTTGGAAGATTGTTGGATCGATTTTTTAAAATCCCATCTCACCCCCCTTCCAACCCCATCTTTCCACATTCATAACCCAACTCTCCCCGCGAACCCTACTCACCCCATTTTACGGTATGTAATGTCTACTTATTCGAATACATCGTTGCCATTTTATCACTTATCGCTGTGAATAAGACATCCGTCTTGTTCTGACAAGCATGCGAATGCGAGAGGGACGGATGTCGTGTATGTTCAGATACAAGAAGAACTTTACATAAGATTTTTACCTATAGGGAATAAGTAATTTGTGTAATTTTCTCTTAAAGGTATAAGCCGTGCCAATCAAGAATCTAAAATGGCGGCTTTTATTATGAATAGGAAATACCCTCATAGAAATAAAACTACTCAGAACTGTCTTCACCACCTATAATTCACCAGATCGAATTGTGCGTGAAATGCTGGCCCGGTGGGGTCCAGTATGCCTCTTCACTCTGCTCAGGTATAGGCATCCAGTGGTGACCTGGAAAAGAGTAACCTATTAACTACGTCCTTGCATAGCAGATATGTATGTGTGTTTTCACGGAAGCTATTGTTTTACAAAATGACAAAATGAGAAAAAAAATAAAAAAAAAACCGGGTTGCACTCCGAGAGTGCCGGCAGAAGTGAAAACTCAATAACATTGTAACAGTTTTTCGATCAGGTCACGTGACATCTTACAGTGTCACCCTAAAAATGAATTTGACGCAAATTTATAAACATGTATCAATTATTTAGGCGGACGGGCCGCGGGGCGCGTTGGGTGCGACGGGCCGCCGGCTCGCCCGTCGGCGCGCCGACGGGCGGCGGCAAACACAATACCAATTTGTTTTTGCCATTGCCAAATATTTTTTAAAGCTTTATCTCTTTAGGAATAACGTCTAAATTCGAACTATTCGAATTTGCAAGAACAGCAGACGGCGGTGGCGACCAAAATATCAATTTGTTTTTGCCGTTCGTAAATATTTTTCTAAGCTTTATCTCTTTAGGAATAACGCCCAAATTCAAACTATTCGAATTTTCTCAATAGCAAAACGGTGAAGGACGCGTTGGTATTATTACAAATTTATTTGCAGAATATGCTATTGCAAAAAGTGTTTAACGGCTTTATACTCTTACGAATAGCGTTCCATTTTTGAATGAAGTCGAATCGGCTAGAAGCAAAAAGTGACCTCCTTCACATCTGACGTCACAAAACTCTGTCGCGTATTTAACAATTTTTCCCCATCCCAAAAAGTGCTCAGCGCCGCTAAAGAAGTTTTCACTTAAAAAAAAAACAAAATCAACTAGTCCCTCTGGTATTTTCCGACCGGCTTAGCCTGGTTAGTAGTGACCCTGCCTACGAAGCTATAGAGGTCCCGTGTTAGAATCCCGGTAAGGGCATGTATTTGTGTGATTAGCACCAATAGTCATGGATGTTTCTACGTATTTAAGTAAGTATATATTTATGTATATAAGTATGTTTATCGTCCTCTAGTACCCATAGTACAAGCTTTGCTTAGTTTGGGACTAGGTATTGTGTGTAAGATTGTCCGCAAATATTTATTTTTTATTTTACATTTACATAATAGATAAATGTAACTATGTGCAGCTAGTTTTCGTCCGCCTTAAGTCTTGTACCAATTTCGACCCTCAATTTCAACATCTTTTGTGTGACAAACTTCATCCCGTGTTGCGCCCTTTTTACGTGTTTGACTTACAAAGGTTTAGAGCCAAACCAAGCTTTGGAACAAAGATTTATTGAAGCAGGGCCTAGTGGAACGTCATCTCGCTTATACAGGGTGTTAACGGGGTCATGATCCGGAATGACAAAAAGCGAATAAGATGATCATACTGAACAACCTTTCCCATGGGACCAACCACGAAATCGCAAAAAAAAACCAGGTATTCCATACATAACTCTCAATTAAATCGCAGTTAACTCACAGTTAACTCTTAATTGGCTCTTTTTTTTTTGCGATTTCGTGGTTGGTCCCATGGGAAAGGTTGTTCAGTATGATCATCTTATTCGCTTTTTTTCATTCCGGATCATGACCCCGTTAACACCCTGTATTTGGAGCAGCCCATCTGGAGAACTGCGTCCACCTCTCAGAAGACCGCAGCTATAACAGCACAAGTAGGTACTTGCTGATTGGGCGTGTTGTGTTCCTGTGACCCGTTTCCCGAAGCTACAAGTATACGAGTTTAAACGGGTAACACAAGTCCAATGGCCAATCGGTATTGGTCAAGAGCCTCAGTGTTTCCAGTTGAAGCTTGAATGTTTTCTACTTGTAGTTGTAGCTTCGTGAAGCGGGCTCCAGGAACACACAGTAGACACCTCCAATCGTGAGTCGTAAGGTCGCCGGGGCTCCCGATCATCCACTGTGTTGGTGTGGGATCTAGAAGTCCTTACCTTGGTACAGGTAGGACTTTCCACCACGGCTTCGGTAGTTGAGCCGCGTCGCTGCCTCCAGCAGCTTGTCCTGGCGAGGCAGCTCCTTTATCCGCACTAATGCAATCGTGGTCTCTTTCTGAAAATGGAAAAGATCAATTCGTATGTTAACAATTTTCGTTTTTCAAATTACTTGAATCAAACAATTTTGAGTGAGTAAGAAAAGTCTATACGGGGACAGCTGAAATTAATAGAGTACTTCATAAGCGTAGTACTATTTCTGTGGCATAAGAAATAAATTAAGGTCATAGTCAGATATTCCTTCCAAACGCTGAAAACGATGACGTCACTGACGGCTTATAACGTCCTACATCATTTGGGCGAATAATCGTTTGTTTTCCACAAAGTATAACTTCATGCTGTTAAATGCCGTTTGATGACGTAGGCTTGTGTCAGTCACGTGGTTCGCGAATCTCGGAAGAGAGTACCTGTGTTGTTATACCATGGTTATATCGAATCCCCCCTCCCCTATCAAGCCATATCCCTATACCAATATTATAAATGTGAAAGTGTGTCTGTCTGTCTGTCTGTTACCTCGTCACGCTTAAACTGCTGAACTGATTTAGATGAAATTTGATAAAGAGATAGTTTGAGTCCCACACGGACATAGGATAGTTTTTATCCCGAAAATCATTCCCTGAGGGGGGTGGGGATTTGTATGGAGCTACTTACGCCGCTGAACAGATTAAGATTTTGGTGTAGAGATAGTTTGAGTCTTGGGGAAGAACATAGGATAGTTTTTGTCGCGGAAGTTGTCCCCTAAATGGTGGGTGAAAGTTTGTATGGAGCTGGTTTGTAGTACCAACCTGGCAATTCATCATGCCAACAATCTTATTGTCTCCTGTCTGCTTCAGCCGTACCTCCACAGGGGCCCACTTCCGTCCTCCAGCCATAGCTGAAACACCAACGTTTTGGGATGAGATGAATATAATGTTTTTTGAAGTAGCTTATCTAATGCGAACGCTATCTAGTACTACTTACAGTATGAGGTTCTTTAATAAATGAACGAATAGGCAATTTTAATGTCAGGAGTGTGCATGCGACACACCTAGAGCTGCCCTTCGTAGCATATAAAAAAGTTTTGCATAATATCGATACACGGTACCTACTTATCTGCTAACACATTACTTCGATGCCTGCAAAGGAATGGATTCTCCATACAAACGTAGTTACGCTCTCATTTTAAAGCGACTAGCTAGTTTACTCTGAAACTTTGTACTTAGAATAAGTTAAGGTATATCCAGGCCCCTATTTCACCAACTTGACAATTGTCACCTGACACTGACAATTCGCCGTACATTGCTTGTTCTAGAAATTAAGGTAGTCGCTAGGTTACTTGTGGATCCAGCAATGTACAGAGAATTGTCGTTGTCAGGTAACAATTGTCAAGTTGGTGAAATAGGGGCCTGGTCTGTAATTAGTTTATGTAGGTTCAGATACCACAGTAAAAAAAATAGGTACAGCGAATTTACGTTTTTCATACAATACTGGTTTTTGCTGTATTCGTTTGTTTTATAAACTGGAGCCATATAAACTAATTCCAGACCTAGATATATACCTGAAGTCATTGTATATGCAAAGTTTCGTTAAAATCCAACACGTACTTTTAAAATGAGAACGAAACTCCGTTTGTATGGGACGGTGAAATTCGGCCGAGCTTACTGCGGACTCTTAAACCTCTCTTATTAGGAGTTGCTGTTCTCTCTAATATAGAAAGAAAGAATGATACATTTATTCACAAACACACAGGACACACATATTAAACAATAAAATAAACAAAAAAACCGGCCAAGTGCGTGTCGGGCCACGCGCAGTGTAGGGTTCCGTAGTTGCCTGTCTATCTTAGTTACATCGACGTGCGGTGCGGTTGCGTCGGCCGAAGTTGTACGAAAAGGGGGGGGACACATGACTCGAACAAAAATTAGGGCTTTGAAGCTCAATATCTCACAAACGAATCACTGACTTGAAAAATGGATTTAGGAAACCCATAATAGTTAGTAGAGCTATCCAACGATACCCCACACTATGGGTTTAACGAGAAAAAAAATGCATCCCCGCTTTAGGTGTAGGGGAGGTACCCTAACAAATTTTTTTTCAAGATTTTATTATACTGTTCTATCGGCGTGATTGATTTATATACCCATGCCGAATTACAGTTTTCTAGTAGTAATGGTTACTGAGCTAAGCCGAAGACGGACAGACGGACGGACATGGCGAAACTATAACTATATTGTTGACTACGGAACCCTAAAAAACAGATAAAACATGAAACAAGTGTGTCTCTGCGGCAGTGAATCGGACACTGGCTCAGCATTATGCTGAGGTGTCAGACACCTGCAGCGCTGATTTTCAGCCAGCACCGTCGGTGACTCACGAAAACGTCATAAGTACAAATGTAATAAATAAACTAGGTACCAACATTATTGAGACAGGAGAAAGAGAAATAAACATAAATACAAAGTGAGATAATAAAAGTACACACTACCTAGATGCAGCTTCAATAAAATATTAATATTTACAGTAGGTAAGTACACATTAAAAACAAAAACTAGATAAAAACAAGCTTCTGTCAAAAATTTCATTTTTGTTACAAGCGTTTATTGCCGACTGTACTTTTCTGTATACCATCATCAGCTACTCATTGAGACGATTCTAACGAGCCCAAACTCAACGGGGTTACGTCGGTTAAGTACTGAATTCCCATGGCCACCTTCTGTCTCCATCATCACATCAGCTCGATGGTACCATAATATTGAATTGTCATCCAAACTATACTTATACCCAAAATTTCAGCTCAATCGCTCACCGGGAAGTGGGTCAAATTTAACTTGCAAGATTTGATTACAGACAGACAGGCAGACAACGGGACATTGTCTGCCTGTCTGTCTGTAATCAAATCTTGCAGGTTCTATTCAGGTGAAACTAAATAAAAGCTTTTAATAAAAATAAAAAAATAGCAATTGGCATATTTATTGCTGTCACAGTACTGGGGATTAGGATTTTGATTTCTGGAGCGTCAACAAATAGCCTTTAAGCATACGCTTAAAGGTGTATCTGCTAAGCGTTAATATCTACAAACTACTGTAGTTTCTGTCTACCAGCCACTGTGGTGTTATATCTACGGGCTCTGTCATCTTTTTCTACAAACTGACCCCCTTTCTAGCAACTCACTCTGAGCCATCTTCACGTTGTACATGAGGTACTGTCCCCTGTCCCCCAGCTCCACCAGCAGGGACAGCTCACTTCCCGATCGCAACATGACGTGTTTAGCCGTCCAGTTGACGGGGACACTTACTTGCCCATCTAAGCTCTTGTGGAGATAGGTGTAATTCTGTAAATGGTTGGTATAAATTACGAAGTGTTTTAGAGTGTCAGAAAAATACGATTGTTTTCAATAACATAACGAAAACTAAGTCAAAGTTTCGAGTGAAGCGTAATGGAATTTCATTCATATAACATACGTATATTCATTCATATAACTCAGGAAAGTCATATAACGCAGAAGCGAGGAACAGGAAGACCTAGAAAAAACTACATAGAGCAGCTCAAAAAGAGTAGATGTTGGCTCGTGTCGAGATGTCAAAGAGGTTGCCTGGGATCGGAGTAGATGGAGGGCCTACTTTGAGCTACACCGACAAGAGCTTAGCTCTTAAATAAGCAGAAGAAGAACATAGGTATGTATCTTATGAACACATTTTTGCAGTAGATGACAAACATGAGATCTTTCCTCGGGAACAATCGAATCGAAATCAGGACAATATTGGCTGAATACTTGCACCTCGAACGAACGAAATTAAATTATTTTCAGGCTTCATACTTAATATGTGACGAATGTGAAAGATTATTAAGGTACTTAACAACCTCCTAAGACCCAGCGTACGCGTTAGTGCTTTTGAATTAGGAACTTTTTGACATTCAGTAAAAGTTTAAAATCAATTTTGAAATTTGTATAAAATTTTGTACGCGGGGAAGACCCGCCTCCTAAGAAGGCAGCAGCTTCTTAGAAATATAAACAAACAATCTATCATCATAAATCGTGTGTAAAACAAATGAATAGAAATGATTATAAACCAAGCACGACCTAAATAGCAGTGAAGAGTATGTAAATGATTGAACTTACTTTCCTTCCAGGCACTTCAAAATAATAGTAGAATGATTCCGGCGTCGGCGCCCAGTAGAAGAACAGGAACCACGTCTCATTTGGCATCGTGTAGGGGTTGAACCGCGCGTAGCGCCCGAACTCCTCACATGTCGTGCGCTCGCGATGGTCAAAGTGAGGTCCCAGCTTTACCTTCTTAGCTAGCACTGGGGTTACCATTACGAGGAGCAGTATTTTAAATGTATGGGAGAGCATATCGGACTCATTTAACTTGTTACCGAATTTATAAACAATGTTAACTATTATTAAATAAAAAAACCGATATACATATGTATATTCACTTTAACAGGTTTTTGCTTCTTTGTGCGAGATGATGGTTGTATTATATAACTTAACGATTAACTGATTAAAAGGTATCGCCACCGTCAATCTACTGTTACTAAACCAAGTATTTTTTTAAATATGGAGGTTTTAAAAGTAATTATGATGATTTACGTATCGTCTTTCCATCTGTACTGGTTGTGGAAAGAATCGAGACACTTTTATAACCACAGAGATGTTATAAAATTCTTTCGCCTGCATCAATATTTATATGTTTGGCTGACAATTGCAGCATCCAGTTATGCAACACATCAAATGATAGCAGAATACCTATTCTCGAATTTAGAGGCATTAAGCAAGTTAACGTTTTATTGTGGTAACATCAACAACGGATGACGTTAGTTAATTTCATTATATAAAGGGATCACATGATTTGGGAGTTCGCGACATGGCTACCTAAGGTAAACTACATATGTGAAGGGAGGTGTTTCCAACGTCAATGTAACAAGTTACTAAAAATATATTTAAAAAAAAACTTTATGTCGATGTTTCTATTTTAAACAGTAAGCAGACAACGGCTAAACCAGCCACTTGGTTGAGATAATTTTTGATGTCCGATATTATAAAGTTATGTCATTGGAATTTGAATCGTCCATCTTGGACGGTAGTCGCTTTTTGAATTAAAAACGACCAACTCAAATTATGTAAACTATAATTCAATGCTACATTCAACAATCAATCAATCCACCTTTGACAATACACAACACTTTCAATCTTATGTCAAAACAATAGAGCTGAACAATAGGTGTCAACTTTGTATTAGGCAGTAAGGTGCCGAGAATTGGGACATTTACCTTACTACGGAAAGGTATTCTGACTATTCCCTATCCTTCGACACTATTAGCATTAGTAAGTTTCATCATCATCATCATCATATCAGCCGAAAGACGTCCACTGCTGGACATATGCCTCCTCCAAAGAGTGCCACAATGACCGGTCCTGCGCCACCCGCATCCAGCGGACTCCCACGACTTTTACCAGGTCATCAGTCCACCTTGTGGGGGATCGACCCACGCTGCACCTTCCGGTGCGTGGTCGCCACTCGAGAACCTTTCCGCCTCAACGGCCATTGGTTTTACGTGCAATGTGCATACAAAAGTTCCTATCACCAAGCAATTCTACGGCGTATAGAAAGACTTCACGACCGCAGAATGCCTATCCAGATTCACCTTCTCGCCAAAGTCCTCGTGGCGGTCGTCCTTCGCGGGCGCAGCCTGTCCCTGCTTCGTCACCGGCGCCCCAATACCGTGGAACCCGAGCTTGGCGGCCTCCGCGGCGCTCTCGGAGGGGTCGGGCTCCTCGCCCACCACCGCCAGCATCATAGCTAGATGTTCTTCGCAGAACATCATGGCTAGGTACTGGTCTACCATCTTCATTCTGATCGTGGCGTGGGGATACCAGGTTGTTGAATCTGGATAATGCGAATAAAAAGTATAATTTTCTTTATTAACAGTACTTATTACAAATGTAAGGAATATTACCAGTTAGATTAATAAATAACGAAAACTAAATTAATAAAAATAAATTACACTAGAACTGTATTAAGGGTCTCCTGCAGGCATGGTGCCGAAGATAGTGGAAAATGAGTTCTGCGATCTCGGAAGGTCTCGGCAATTTTTTTGGACGTATTTTGAAGTAAATTGTATTGTTGGACGTTGAGCCCTGCATGATGTGTTTTGGACATAATGTTTCGCCGTAAATATTAATTTCAAACAACCAGCTAAGTATGCCACACCAAGCAAGCCTGCTTGCTTGTAGGCAAGGACAATACCAACAATACCATCTCGAAAACCTAGACAGTAGGTACGTCTATCTTTCAATCATTTAGGCTCGCCATATACAAGCTGAATGCCAATCCATCGCCGAATTCCGCTGGGTACGGTAATTCTGAAAATCTATGCCCCTACCTCAAACAGGCAGAGCATCTCCGCCGCAGAACTTATTTACTTGATGCATGACATGTACTTACTTCGAATATCGTCTGGTATGGCAGACTTAGGTATGCCATAGAATAGACCTCTTCTATCACCGGCTACGAGCAGCATCTCTAGCCAGTTGCGCAGTAGCAGCATGGGTGCTGTCCAATCGATTTTTCTGGTCAACTTTGACTCGTATTCATCTCTGTATTCTCGCACTGTCTAACGAAATAAGAAACTGTTAGGAACAACAACACAACTAACTACTAGAAAATCACTGCTTCAAACTCTCTTAACTTTTCGTGTCAGTAGTCTTCAAATCTTACCTTCCTAGTGGGATATGAGAATTTAAACTCTTCAGGGATGGGATAGCTTTGCATGGACCACAGATAGAATGGAACCCAATCTACCCCAGCCACGTCTCTAGGATGGAAGCGCGCTTTCTTCGCAAAATCATCGCAGCTAGTCCATCTGATCACGTCTTCATTCACTCCAGCCTTCATGTCGAATGCGGTTAGAGGAACAATGTCTTCCAGATTCCGAGGACTTTCAGGCCTCGTGGTGTTCTTCGGACTCTCGCCTTTTCTAAACAAACGCTCGGTTTTAGAAAGCCTGGCTTCGTAAATGTTAGGCATAGCCAGATTTAGAGCATGTGTAGTCTCTAAATCAAACATGGGTGGAAGATCGTCGTCGTCTCTTGGTTTTTCTTGCTTTGTAGGCATGTTATGCTGCCTTTTTTCAGCCGCTATGGTCTTTAGCAGCGAACGAATGTCTTCGTTGGATTTTCTGTCATGCACTAAATACATGGCTAATCCGTCAAACGGTTGTTTTTGACCAAGAGATGGATCATAAACACCGCCTACGCCCATATTTAAGAAATCTATCGGTATCGTATTATCGTATATATCAGGGTTTTGATCAGCAGGATCATCCTTTATGATTCTTTGCTGATTGTGGAGTTTTTTTTGTTTCGTTTCTATAATAACGACCCAATGTAGTAACAGTAAGTACCGCATGTTTCTCTGTTCGGCCACAAATGAGGAAATGCGTGCAATGTTTGTCTTTATACCCTGCAACGTGAGAAGTGCTACCCTACAAGTTGTTTAATGTTTAGGTTGGAGTAGTCACTGTTATGGAACTGTCGATAAACAACGGTGATGATCGCATGAGTTTTGTAACATACGCTGTAAACATATCCAATCCATTTTAGGTTTAGGTTTCTAATGTAATGTAAGGTTTAGACTGTTTTTCTATAATAAATTATTCTTCTATTCATAGTTGTTTTTAATTAACTTTTTAAGAAAAACCACCGGAAATATTTTTTTTCATAAAGATTAACGAACTGCAAATTGCAACGGCATTTTAACTTAAAGGTTTGTTCTACGTGTGTTTATGTTTATGAAGAAGGGCGAATGTCCAGTCTTTCCAGCACGGTTAGCACAAGACGGCGCGCAAGCTCTCTCTCGGCGAGATAGACTATCCGTCTCTTTCTAATGAGAACACTTACCGCGCGGTCTCGAGATAACCGTGCAGTGGGTAGGTACTTATCAAAGTAATTTTTTTTATTTATTTATTTAAGGTCGCTCTAACATCTAAGGTCATATGGTCTTACAAGGCCTAAATATTTGCATTTCTGTCTCCATCTGGTATGTAAAGTCCATTTGCGACTTATGAGTTATGACCGGAACATAATTTATATCCTACCTAGCCTGTTAATTATTATTATTTTTTCCTGCAGGTAAAATGCCTCATCATTATGAACCGTTGGAAAAACAAACTAAAATAATTCCTAGATTTTGGGGTGTGAATTCGGGGATTTCGGTGTGGCATAAATAATAACACTTAACTTTCATGAAATCTGTATACTCGTAATATACCTAAAGACAATTTAAGAATAAATATCACATATGGTTGATTTCATTAATTTTACTTAGTGTCCACTGATCTCTGAGATGCCAAGCCACGTTTTATAAATTTGCTATTGTAAACTGCCGCTATTAGCATACGATTGAAGCTCATTCCACGAAGCTGCAAGTTACACACTGCACGGCTATCACAAGACGGCGCGCAAGCTCTCTCGATTTTTCTCGCACTACGGATAGTCTCTCTCTTATTGGAAAACTTAGAAAGAGAGGTATAGTGCGAGAAAAATCGAGAGAGCTCGCGCGCCGTCTTGTGATAGCCGTGCTGGTCGAAAGGCCAGTCGTCCTTGGGCTAGTCTCAGTGTTGCAAGCTTAAACTCGTAAAGTTGTAACTAATAGCTTCGCCAAACAGGCCTCTGGTTGTCAACACTGGCATTCACATTGTGTTGAACTGCTTCTCAAACTCGATGTCGTCATCGTCGATGTCGTACGCCGTCGTTATGTCGGGTTTCGGCGTGGTCACCCGGGTCAGGTAGGAGCGGCCGAGGCTGTTCCAGAACATCAATCGGGCGGCCGCCTCGGCTATCTAAACAGACAAACGGGTTAGGGTGAAACACTTTTGTTGATACCTCAATACTTTCAGGGTATGTTAGTTACAAAACGGTCGTGATGATCTGACTTGCATCTTTTGAACAAATGTCATCCAAGGGTACCGCTTCGAAAGTTACATAAATGCCCTAGTATTAAGTAGCAATTATGCTGAAGTTTCAACAATACCTATGGCCTTTGAATAGGGTTAAACCACGAATATTGGGGAACTACCAAAGCGCGAAAGATATCTATAGTCACACGTAATTGTACGCAGGCGAATTTACAAAAACCTATAAAGATAATTTGTGTTTATGTTTGTATCGGCTCTCTTTCTCGATCTTCTAGATATTGCCATGGGTTGGAGTAAGAGTTTTGACTACGGGAAAAGGTTCGAAGTGTATTGTGGGCAATAGCCTGATAACCTAAACACACATCACATCTATATAAAAACCTACAATTGCTAGAAGCGGAACTTAAAATTAAATTTAGTATGTAAATACCTCACGCTTGTGTTCCCAAAAGCGGTAAGTACTTATGCAGAACACATGTATATACCTACAGTCAAAAGTTCTTCTGTTTAGAACGTGCCATTTTCAACATTTGAGATATTTCATGATCGATGTCGCGATATTTGATGTTCACCATAGGTGCCTATGTAGAAATAAATATAATAAAGCCTGTTCTTACACGGTCATCACGAGGCATCATGTCAGACGGGGCCAAGGCGTAGCAGTACCGGAGCCCGCAGTTCATGATGCCCAGGTATCCTGGCTCCACCACCTTAAGGGCGATGGGCGCTTTCGGTATGTAGGGCACTGAAATTGGAGATGAAGTTATGCAACTTGGTGAAAGAAGCCACCAAAATATAGAAAACCAACACACAGGGCAAACAGTGCCTGCATTAACCATCTAGTTGCCCCGCGCGAGTTATGCATTAGGTGCCCTTTATATTTTATAGCGCCCTGTTGGTACACCTCGAAGTGTAGATAGCGCTCTGTACACCTCGGCGCCCCGGGGGCCCCTAAAGCCGAGCAAATCGAGATTGTCCCTAACGTAAGAGTCAGAGGCAGAATTGTAATTCCCCAGGTAACTTTGGAACGAAGTGGTCGAATCAGACCTGCGCGATCTTCAAGCCATGAACTGCGGGGAAATATGTAGTAAGTGACGGACGACAATTCATGTTTGAGGCGAAGACTCGCTTTGAACCGTACTAGTTACTTAGTTTCCCCCTAGTGTGGGGGTCAGCTTAAAATGCAACTGTTTTTTGAAGTGAAAACTTCTTTAGCGGCGCTGTGCACTGTTTGTGATGGGGAAAAATTGTTAAACTCGCCACAGGTCACGTGACCGTAAGATGTCACGTGACCGTAAGATTCGACAGATTGAGAATTCGTAAGACGGACACGTGACCTGACCGAAAAACTGTTACAATGTAAAGCGGTCTTTTTTTTTTAATGAACTTGTATTTGTATACTTAGAAGATTGTAATACAGACCTTGAAAAGCCGTATGCGGTATAATCCGGTAAATTCCCGACACATTGGTTTTCACGAAGAGGGCCGTGAAATCGATGCGACTCTCCATGAAGAGCTCAGAGTCGTTGAAGTTAACGTCTTTCAGTTGCTTCTCTAACTGGACGCGGTAGCGATCTATCAGCTGTAGACAAAATTTCAATAACGATACAACATTGTTTACAATCTCGTCTTTTGCTGATAAGACCTCTTTTACAAATTATAAAGATTAAAAAATACTCGGTTTTCATGTCGCATTGTCGCCATAAAAACTTAGTGTTTTTTTCTACGGCCAACTATATGGCTACAATATGTCGCCCAAACTACATTGGCTCAAATTGATGAAAAATGAAGGAGACAAACAATGAAAAAAAAAAAAAGTTTTGAAGTGTTGCACAAACTTTGTCGCGACGAAATCCCTTTGATGTGCTGCAGAAAACCAACAGGAGTCCGATCACTAATCGAGTTCGCCCAAATGATTCCCGTTTCAGGGAACTATTTGGCTATACACGTCAGGTCGAACATTCACCGAATATTTTAGCCGTAGCATTAGAGAAACTAATTCACATTGAGAACTTACCACCTTCGACGGCTTTGTGAACCAAACATTATAGCTGTCGTGGAACATGCCGTCCCACGAGTAGAAGATCTTCCACTCAACATCCACTATCTTGCTCACGTCATGGGTATAGTTCCTCATGAACTCCTCGCAGGAAGTCCAGTTCTCCATACTGACGTTACGAAAGTCCATGCCTGCTGACGCGGAGCTGACCAGTAAGATATACCAGAACATCTTCAACGGAACTTTGACTGTAATGTCTTAACTAAGCGTCAGTGTTTCGAAGGCGGCTAGAGAATGTAACCTAACTACAAATGGATTGTTACTGATCGTAATTCGGTTTCTTTTGTTTATATATGGACGGCAATTACTTATTTGTGTACAAGAAAGTGAGGATGTTTGGGTTTAAATTACAATTAATACAAACAAATATGAACTTTATGAAAAAGTAAATATTATTTGTTGCTGCTACGGCGCATAGAATAGTTCTTATTTTACGTAAGTAAAAGTACGAAGGGGTTAATAAAACAAACGCCAAACGAAACTTGGTTTTTCATTTACCTAGTAAGTAAGTTAAATATTATGTTATTCAATGGAAAAAGGAAAAGGTGGAGGGAAGTGCACAAAATAAAATACAGTTTTAAATTATATTTATTATATACTATACATAAACAAGTGTAAAACATACATTACATTAGGAGTCGTCAATCCACATCGGTCTTGATTTTTTTTTCTAGCAACTGTGACAATATTTATGAAGTTCCAATCTGACTTTCACTACCCTACCAGGAGAGCGAGCACCCTTGAGAAAGTGTTATTTACAGCGCTCCCTTTTAGGGTTCCGTACCCAAAGGGTAAAAACGGGACCCTATTACTAAGACTTCGCTGTCCGTCTGTCTGTCTGTCACCAGGCTGTATCTGAAGAACCGCGATAGCTCTACAGTCTACAGTCAGTCTAGTACTGTCTACAGTTGAAATTTTCACAGATGATGTATTTCTGTTGCCGCTATAACAACAAATACTAAAATTAAAATAAAATAATTATTTAAGGGGGGCTCCCATACAACAAACGTGTTTTTTTTGCCGTTTTGTCTGTCGCTAGGCTGTATCTCAAGAACCGCGATAACTAGACAGTTGAAATTTTCACAGATGATGTATTTCGGTTGCCGTTATAACAACAAATACTACTAAAAACAAAATATAATAAAATTTAAAGGGGGGCTCCCATACAACAAACGCGTTTTTTTTGCTGATTTTATAGATAATGGTACGGTACGGAACCCTTCGTGCGCGAGTCCGACTCGCACTTGGCCGGTTTTTTCATAGCGTCAACCTTCGTTTTTGACGACAACATGCCTATTAGGTAAATGTCCCAATGCTCTGCTCCTTAATGCCTATATAGTTGACACCTATTGTTCACATTTATTGTTTTGACATTAAGTTAAAAGTGTCTTGTATATTAGGCCAGTGACGGGCAATGGGGTGTTTACTCACTTACTGTCAGATGCAAGAGCGAGACAGTAATGTAATGGCGATACACAGACGCAGTCGGTTGTTATTAAGAAGCTGATTAGACTAAAAAATGATTTTAAATTACTGCCTCGATCCTCTTACACATGTTGGAACACATCAATGTGTGAGAAACATATTTACCTGCAACATATGGTATACGTGTAACGTGTATACATTCCAGTGCCCGACCGTGGATAATATGTATCTAGGTGTCAACAATTATCAGGTAGGCGCCTAGGCGGCGCATTTCATGTACCTCCAAATCGGCTAAGCAGCGCATTATTTGCGCCTCCAAGTCCGAGGGACGACGCATTTCATCTGCCTCCAAGTCGGCGAGGCGACGAATTTCTTGTGCCTCCAAGTCAGCGAGGCGGCGCATTTCTTGCGTCTCCAGATCGGCAAAGCGGCACGCGTGCTTTACTTTTTAGCCACATGACAAGTATAAAACAAAATACAACAGAAATATAATAATAGTATAAAAATACTATCGAAGAGGTGCGTCGTGCACGCACATTGAAACATGTCGATGGTTTACTCTTGCGCCGTAAATATAGTGTATTCGTGTAAATATTATTGACTTGGACTGTACAAAAATAGCAGGAGTCCTAACAAGGTGAACTGCCATGCTGACATCCATTCCTGCTTTAAAACTTGATAGGACCTTCTCCCTTCATGCAAGCCGAGAAGCCCTCTCCAAGCCCGGCCTCCGCTATAGCGTCATTCAACTCCGCCTCTGTTGGGGCCGCTCCGCTGTACCGGGCGGAGAGGGTGACCGCGCCGATGTGGCAGTCCATCATGATCAGGAACTTGCCGTCGCGGATCAGCTTCAGCTGGAATTTGAGGAGCGGCACGCTGGCTGGATGTGGCAGCATGTCGACTGGAACGGGAAAACATAACATAGTATCTCGGTATTTTGACGACCGTTTTAGCCTAGTTGGTAGTGACCCTGCCTACGAATCAAGAGGTCCTAGAGGTTTATTATAATTTATTAGTAAAGGCAGGACTTTTTTGGTTGGGTTTTGTTCGCAGTGAATTTTTTTGTGATAGAATGTGTCAATAGTGAAATGTGTAAAATGAATCGTATGGTTTGTTTTTCGTCCCCCTGCCATGCTTTGTATAAGAAATTTGCATCTGAATTTGGTTGAGTTGGCATGGATTACTGCAGTAACAGGAATTCTTTACAATTTATTCTCCGAGTTCTTAGTGTAGTGGTTAAAAAAACATATTTAGATGCAGTACAAATAAAACAACTTGACATTTTAAGGGTAACGTAAGGCCTTAAGATGGTCGACTATCGCCATGTGTGTATCAATGAGTTTAGTGTGCATAACGACAGATGTTTAAGAATCTACACTAAACGCCACTCATGTTTGGTTAACCTTTTCGAATCTGTCTCGCTAGACTGTTGTTAAGGAAAAGGCACACCACTATATACACACCAGCGCGCTGTGATATGTTCGGAATTCCGACAAACTTCCCCGCCGGCCCAGGCTCGGCGAACAGCAGCATCTGGTGGTTGAAGTAGCCCATGGTAACCAGCAGAGACGCTGCCTCCCACACCGGCTGCGCCTCCAGGTGCTTGTTCATGTCCGAGTAGAAACGGTTGATGATCTGAAGAAGCAGCAAACCGTAAGCAGTGTTCGTAAAAATCTGAATGTATGGAAAGTTTGACAAGTTTCTACGAAATGACAGCTGTCGGCGCCATTTTTAATGCTGATCGGTCTGTAATCGTAAGTTGGTGCAACTCGGCCTTAGACGTTGAAATATAACGTTCGACAATACTAGAGTCGACCAGAACAGTTCAAGGCGGATATGATCTTCGGCAATGAAGAGCAAGATTTTGATGGTGAGAAATAAAAAAAGATGGGGAGAAGGAAAGACACCGCATTGTGACTTATGCGAGAGCCGTGTACTCACTGAAGACGATTTGCAGAAATCGTCGTTGTCATCTGTTTTTGTTTTTTTGCTTATGACTCTTATGAAGCTCAAGTGGAGAGATGAGTTTCACTAGCCCGCGTCATGCTCAGGTAGAACTAGACGAGCAAGTTTTTAATCAACCAAAAATCAAAGTTGGTGGCTAGCACAACTGGCGCTGCGACGCGATGCGAGACGGGAAAAAATCTACCCTACTCTTTCTACTTGCGTGTGTGCAGTGCGAGTGCGACAGGAGTCGCTGAGTCGCGTGCGGCGCGACAAGGCAAGCAAGTTGTGCTAGACGTACTGGTTGGGTGGGTGATTGGTGGTTGGTTGGCTGGACTTGTCGGATTGGATGGCAGCAGCGGGACAATTGTATTGGTAAAATTATTTTTTTGGTAAAATTCCTGTGACCAATGGGTATTAGCAGCCTTCAACCGGATAGTGTATTGGGTTGGTATAGGCCACAATCAGAGTGAGATGTACAATAAATAAGTTATACTCACCAATGCATTAACTGGTTTGAACGTCATATCAAGACACCCAAACGACAGTCTCAAGTTCCAAGTGTAATATATCCGCCATTTTGTCCTAATAACCAATTCAGGGTCGAAAAACGCATTCATACCAAACCGCGAACACATCTCCTCATTTTGTTTCAAGTCAGTATAGCTCTCATCGCAAAGACAAAGTTTGATGTAAGCGATTAAAAGAACTGTAACACACGATCTTATGCCCATGATGACTGGGTTACAGCAAACGTAGGTGCCCGGTTTTATAAAGATCAGTGGTTGATAGTTCTCCATCTGAGGTTAAGCTAGGGACAGACATGCAACCAAGAAAAGTTGTCGGACAAAACATAACTGGATCACACAGAGGCATATAGATTTGGGTCATTTGGGTAGTAATCTGTGTCTGTCATTCAAGTATATCTATCTTGGCGTGGTTACTGAAACTTTTAAATAGGACCTTTTGGATACCAATAAATTTAGTTACGACTAAAATTACGTCGAGACCGCTGTATAAATTTAGATATATACTTGAACTACCAAAGTAAGAATCCAGTGTCCGTGTAACCTTTGGTTATGACCTGTAAATGTATCTCACAATAGTACACATTCGTGTACTGTATAGCACTAAGTGTCAAAGGAACATTCTTAAAAAAGTCTAAGGGATGATCACGTAACGCAATTTACGTGCGTCAGGTAGATTTAAATGTCACTTTTTGTATGGGAAAATAACAGTTGAGTTGTCACCTCTCTGCTGCTGTTCGGCAGATAAATTGACATAGTCTCTCACAATAAATACGTGCTCTTTTGTGTACTCCGGGGATTTCTAATTTGTCATCCATTGACATGAATAATATGTAGGACTCTCGTACTCTAGAATACTCTAGATCATTAATATCATTATCCTCCTAGCGTTATTCCCGGTGGTGTCCTAAACGAGCCCGGGGTTCGCTTTGACACCTTTTGGCATGGCAGTAGTTTTTACGAAAGTATCTGTCACCTGACCTTTCCAACCTAGAGGGAAAACTAGACCTTATTGTGATTAGACCGGCTTCCTCACGATGTTTTCCTTCACCGAAAAGGTAACGGTAAATATTCCGTACATAAGTTCCGAGAAACTCATTGGTACGAGCCGGGATTCGAATCCACGACCGCCGCTTGACGGCCGCATGCCTGAACCACTAGGCTACCGTAGCTTCTAGAATAGTCTAGACAAAAGAGTTAAAACAGAAAATAAATTAATCTTAGATTATTTTTAGTTTCTGTCTGACCCTAGCCTTAGGATGTTTTGATCTTTTGTTTCATTCTTCCCAAGGAACCGTGAGAGCGATCGATTTATCAACAAAAGCGGAATCGTTGCTATTCGTTTTCCGCGGCCATGTAGCCAGTAGAACAGTGTTTGTTGCTTTAAGATAGACAATTGGATCAGAATATGACTAGTAGGCAGTTGATCTGTAGGGACTCGTTCGGAAAATACGCATCTGATTAGATGGAACACCTTTCCTGAAATCAAGTTTTCTGGAACCCAGGAGACTTCGTTTCAGGAAATAGGTCGTCATAGGTCGATGATGCAAGTGCAAGACATGTCGATGATGACTGAGAGGTAGTAGACATAACAATCAGCCAATTTACTACCTATGAGCAATTCATTGCCCAGTCTTAATCTAAAGCTGCAATCCAAAATTCATAAGAAACCGCCTGCACTATAGAAAGATAAGGCAGAAAATCCACTTCGGTGGTTAGGTACAAACATAAAACGATCGTACAAAATAAAAATAAAGCATAATCTTCTGTCGATTTGAAATTCGAAATGAGCGACATCTGGAAAACAAAAGACACTCGCCCGCACAGAAGTCATTCGAGTTTCGAAAACACTGGCCGGTTTCAGGTTTTGTGCACCGGCTCTCATTTGTACCGGGGGCGGCCACCGATGCGTATCTTCGGCTAGGTGGAATTGGTGGGCGGAATATTATTACTGGCCAGTGACAGTGTATGACTAACGATCGCCGCCCAGCGCAATTAAAATAGCTCTGATAAAAAAAGGAACGGTAGTAGGTTATGTTTTTGCCTGGTTATGTACTTTGGCCGGTTATTTTTAAAAAGAAAATGTGCATTACGCATTGTTCCTCACACGAGTACACGTATTATACTTCGAAGTGTGTGATCATGCAAGATTATAAATAAATGAACTGAAATATTTATACTAACATACAGTCAATTTTAAAAATATGGGTACATAAAAATTACTCATAAATATGTCCCATAGCTATGTCAGCGGATTAAGGTTTTGATACATATTTATGAGAAGATGAAATCGATACATATTTTTGCACTTGACTACATGAATCCTACTACTAATGACCTATGATCCTGATACAGATACTGATAATCCTATTACTATTAATGATAATGACTATTTTATTTTTCAAGTACTTACCAGCCTACATGGCTGTGGAACGTCTTAGATTTGCTATAGAAAATATTTATCTATTTATGATCTCTCACGACCCTAAATATTAAACAATACACACACAATATAACACTTTATCAGTGTTATAGATCTTGCATTTAAACTAGTTACATTTATGACACGTTCTAGGCTAATTAATAGCTATCATTAACCCGAGTACCTACAGCTGTCGTCCCAAGTCATTAGTGTGAGTTTACGATGGCACAGTAAATTGCTGGTGACGTGTAAACTGGGCATAAATACGTTAGATGTGTACATTGATATAGTTGTAAATAATTGTATTACCATATTTCAATATCATATGCATTGCAGAGTACCTACCAGCAGCGCATGAATTTGAATAGGCACATTATATCCAGGCAGTGCACACTCTGTCATTATGGACTTTGAGTTTTAAAACTGAACATTGTACGCTCGAAGTAAGCAACAATCGTTACTACTTTTTCTTAGATTTTAACACCTGGGGCCGTAGACAAGGTTACAATCGACAAGCGCTAACGCTAACGCTAACTAATAAAATGTATGGGAATGACAGATGTTAACGAAGTGTTTCATCGGCATCTGTCATTCCCATACTTTTTATTCGTTAGCGTTAGCGTTAGCGCTTGTCGATTGTAACCTTGTCTACGGCCCCTGTTATGTACACAGTTTACTTATTGCAAGTTTATTTATATATAAAAATCTACGGCCGTATTCATAAACGTTCTACAAGCCTGTTTTAACTAAAACGGCGTTAACATTCGTTTGTCTTTATCTGTCACTTTGACATTTGTGTTCGTCAGAAAGGGACAAAGCGCATTTTATTTAGCAGAGGCTTTTTAAGTTTTATTAATAAGGGGTTTAGTTTTTAGTGCTCTGTTCTAAAAATAAATACTACGAAATCCATATGTGACTCGGTGTCTGTTCATCTGCTTTGCTTAAAGTCCGTTTGATTGCATTTTGTTTCGCCGAATTTTCAATTCATTGAAAGGATATTTTTTCAGAAACAGTAAACTTTTTAGGGTTGTTATAACACAAACATAACCTAACCTATTAGGTATAGGGTTGTACACAATTACCTTTTAGCTCTACCAAAACTTAACGCTTACTGAGGAAAAAAGTCGATGAAATGAAAATTCGGCGAAACAATCGTCAAAAGTCAAAAGGGAGTCCGCCCGCACTTGCAGAGGTGTGCTGTTTTCTTTTAATTCATTTCATTGAGGCTTATTGCGATTGTATTTTTTTCGATTTAATCAAAGATTAACACTTTAAACACTCGCGCTTTATACATATGTATATTTAATATTATTGTTGTGTGCCGTGCCCTAGACAACTAGTAAAATAAAGGCGGATAGTGGACTTTTTTCGGGTCTACCCTCCTAATTTTTATCGGCTTTTGTAAGGTAGTGCTGCACCCATATCTCTGTTGACAACTTGCTGGGACGACACAGTGACCTTTTACCTATGCCAAAAGCTACAATTTACTGAGAAAAAAAAGTCGATGAATTGAAATTTCGGCGAAACAATGCACTCGGTGAAAGATTGTCGGTAAAATAAGGGACTCCACACTTTCAAAGATGTGCTGTTTTCTTTTCATTGAGGCTTGTTGCGATGGTATTTTTTTCGTTTTAATCAAAGACTGTATACTGTGGTGACATCAGTATAATCATGTGCACCAAGCATCGGTGGTAGTAAGCCATTGAAAAGCAAGCTGGATGTAACCTAACTGTGGTGGACCAGCGGACATCTAGCTCGCCCAGTTTTCCATACCCAGCAACATCACTATTCTTTTCCGTTGCCAACTCAAATGGGGACTCAGCTTAATATACTGCGACAAGCTACTACGAGTACGTACAGAGACCGCGAGCCTCATATAACGTAAATTAGGAACAATTCGAGTGCGGGGCGGCGTTCCCGTGAGATTTATGGCCTTAATTAAATACTTGCCACCAGCGCTGCCCAGTTTTTAATTACTTACTTACTTATGTATATGCGGCGTAGTCGAGTGGCCAAAGCGTGCGACTCGCTATCTTGAGTTAGCGGATTCGAAATGTTCCTTCGTACCAATGAATTTTTGGTACTCATGTACCTACTTACGCAATATCATATGATTACCGCTAGCTTTCATATCCTAGCAATACTTGTGCGAATTCACGGAACGTGCGGGTTAATCATCAAAGGTCGCTTTAAGCCGCTTAAAGCGATGTTGATCAACCCGCACTTTCCGTGCAATCGCACAGGTACTGCTAGGTTAGTAGCCGCTGCTCCCGTGCTTGAGAAGACACGTTAAGCCGGTGACAAATTTCCCACTCACTTGACGAATCTTCTTAACCCAACGATGTCTGGTCTCCCGTAGGGTAGGAAGTTCAAGTGACAGTTGCTTCCGCAAAAACTAGCGTAAAGATGAAGAGGATTTTATTTATATATCACTAGCTTCCGCCCGCGACTTCGTCTGCGTGGACCCGGGATAAAAACTATCCTATATTTTAATCCAGGCTATAAATTATCTTCGTGCAAAATTTCATCCAAATCGATTAAGCCGTTTAAACGTGATTGAGTAACAAACATCCAAACATCTAAACTTTCGCATTTACAATATTAGTGGGAAGTAGGATAGTAGGATCATATCAGCCGAAACACGTCCACTGCTGGACATAGGCCTCCCCCAAAGAGTGCCAAAGTGACCGGTCCCGTGCCACCCGCATCCAGCGGACTCCCGCAACCTTTACCAGGTCATCAGTCCACCTTGTGGGGGGGCCTACCCACGCCGCGCCTTCCGGTACGTGGTCGCCACTCGAGAACCTTTCCGCCCCAACGACCATTGGTTCTACGTGCTATGTGCCCTGCCCACTGCCACTTAAGTTTAGCGATTCGGAGGTATTTATATATATATATGTATATCCGACTGAAATTATACAACAGACTGACACGTGCACCGGGAGTTCCATACCATTACTAACCTTAATATTATTCCAACTACTTTAAGAGGGTTCCAAAAACCGTATTCGAGTAAATCGAAAAAATAATAAAGTACGCCCATTCTTATAATATATTTATAATTATACAGGATTTTCGCGATAACGATAGTGTTAAGTTGTAGTGTAAGAGGATACGATGAAAGAAAAAAAACATTAGTTTACAGTCAAGTACATTTTGTCACTCATTTCATCAAAAAAGCATTTTATAGGTGCACGGTTTTATAATGGCATTCTATTCTAAAAGAATTATTCGTTTCTGGGTTTTGCGAACAATGAGCTTTTATAATCATTCTCTTTGGAAAGCCCTGCGCAGGGCTGTCAGTTGCAGAGCTCGCTGACAGCTTTTTCCAGGGCCGTACCAAACTTTTAATTCAATTCCTGATTGTTACGAGAACACATGTAATTGGTTTGAGTTCATTTTAGGATTGGTTGCAATTATATTTAGTGGAGAGTTCATTTTAGAAAGTTGTCTGATAAGGGTTGATTTTCGCATAAAGTTGGCATTTCATTTTTAGTTATTAATTAATTTGTTAGTTGTTATTATTAGATTTGGTTGGGGACTCCACAAAATAGTAACAAGGTCAGCGGCATATCTAGTCTATGCAAAGGGAAAGTACTACAAGTAGAAGAGAGAGAGAGAGATGAGAGATGACAAGAGATGTTATTTTAAGACGATAATTTAAATATTGCAAGTAAACAATTTATATTAAACGCATTTATAAATATAAGTAGAATAGTCGCTGGGCGATTGAGCTCTGCTCGGGTGGAAATAGACAAAAAAAACATACCTACTAATAGTACATTGTTTAACGAGGGGCGGAAGTCGAATATTGCGAACAAGAGTCTATCAGAAGCCCGACGCCGAAGGCGGAGGGCTTGTGATGACTCGAGTTAGCAATATTCTTACGCCCGTGTTATACACAATGTTTTTCATCACATTTGCGAGGAAACAAATACATTTTAGATGAAATGAATACAAATCGTAATAAACACTGCATTATGTCAGTCGTCCATTTTGTTGAATTTGACGTGAGGCGCGTATGGCAAAGACCCTTCGGTATACAGCCACGATTTGAAAACACTTAAAAACATTTTACGTAGACACTAAATAACTACATATTAAATCTGTAAATAATTCAGTTAAACATGTTTAAGTAGTTTTTTAAGTTTAAATTTATTTATAAATACGTTTTCAGACATCGTATTTGATATAAAACCTCTTTGCTTTGTAACTGCCGCATGAGTGACAGATACAATTTAAGAAAAAACCATTACGCCCGTGGGCGTAACACAGGCTATTACAGCTCTGTATGTCTGCGCATTATGAAGCCCTTTTCGAGCAAGTGTGATGAAAACTTCTTTTCTCTCAATCTTTTTTTTTGTATTGCGATTTCTAGCATCAGAAACTAGTAACCGCCAAGTAGGCCGTAATGGCACTTTTACAAGTCAAAATAATACTAGCGCTTCTGAAAAAGAATACCACTGTTAAGAAGAAACGCCGAAACAAACTCAACAGTTAGTCATTTTTAAAACCCCGACGCAAAGAGAGGGGTGTTATAAGTTTAACGTGTCTGTCTGTGTATCTGTCTGTGGTATTGTAGCTCCCAAACGGATGAACCGATTTTCGTTTAGTTTTTTTCTGCCATAGATAATTTTATCCTGAGTGTTCTTAGCCATGTTTCATGAAAATCTGTTATGCCGTTTTTGAGACATTGGACTTTGAAATGAAAATGTCGGGGGTTTTTCAAGTTTTCTAAGTTTTAGTTTGCCAAAATAATATATAGTTCTTAACCTACTTAAAATAAGTCAAACGGAATATGAATACAAAGAAAAAAAATCATCATAATGCGTTGTTCTACAAAAACACGTGTCCGAATAAGCTAGATATGAATAATTAAGCTATTTTGAGCTCTGGTGTCGAAGGCTTATATTACAGAGTTATAATTGAAAGCCAAACTACGTTTGTATGGGGAGCCGACTTGTGTGACTCTTAACATAGTAGAAAGAGTGCAAAGTATGTTATCTTCTACAAACGCACCGCGCGCGGCATGTGTGCGCCATAGTATCTATGCGTCGCCGCACGCACACTCAAACAAGACACTCGAGATTTTGTTTGAGTGTGCGTGCCGCGACGCATAGATACTATGGCGCACACATACAAGCCGCGCGCGGTACGTTTGTATGAAGATAACCTACTTTCCAATCTTTCTACTATGCTCTTAATATGATAGGATAAAGCGTAATTTACGAGAGTCGTCTTATTTGCAATAAAGTGCGAAACAAAAAAATATTTTTTTCTTTCGTTAATCATTTTGCGATCGTTCTATTAGTCAAGTGTTTTGAAGATGAAATATAAGTTATTTTTTTAATAATTATTATAGTGTTGATTGTAGAGAGATTTATTAAAAGAAAGATAAACTACATTCACTGTCTATTTATAAAACAACAATTAATATAATTATTTTTTTACAATTGGCAGCCCTAAACCGGTTCGCGGCAGTTCGGACGCGACGTCATCGAGGGCTACCGCGGATTGATATAAATTACAGGATCCAATATTAATGGATTGGAAAGTGATGGGCCTTTGTCCGACACAGCGGAGAAAGGTTATGGTTTGGGTCTATCAACTTTTTTCTTTCGCTAATGCAACCATTTCCTCGGTAATTTTTAGGGTTCCGTAGCCATTTGGCAAAAAACGGAACCCTTATGGATTCGTCATGTCTGTCTGTCTGTCTGTCTGTCCGTCCGTATGTCACAGGCATTTTACTCAAAAACTATAACGAGTATTTGAATAAAATTTTGAGGATAGGTGTATTTTGTTAGCCGCGACATAGTTTTGTAATTAAATTACAAAAAAATATATTTTTAGGGGTGCACTCCATACATAAAACTGAAAGTCAAAAAAAATGTTTTCATTGCAAGCCCACGTGTGGCACATTAATCAATAGGCCTTGCCGTTGAGAAATAATCTCCCCGAAAGTCACTAAAATTGTGTCCCCCCCTCTAATTTTTGAACCGTCTATTTTAAAAATATGAAAAAAATCATGGCATCAGGCATGGCATCAGGCAGCGTCACTACCCACTAGGCTAACCGGTCGTCGATAAATGTAATAGTGTCTTAGCACACCCACTATCCAACGTAGCTAAAGAATTGTACAAAATTGTAAATTTAGGTATCAAGCGAAGATGCTAGTTATTTAAGTGATTTGTAACAATACGGGTGACATTATCATAACATAACTGATAAAACCTAATAAAGATAAAAAATAAAACATTTTGACGGGCCATCTTCTATAACCAAACCAACCCCCATTTTGACCGGCCATCTTCTATAACCAAAACAACCCCCATTTTGACGGGCCATCTTTTATAACCAAAACAACCCCCATTTTGACGGGCCATCTTCTAAGCATGGTAGAGGTCAACGTCGCAGCATTTTTTCAAAAACTTTGTCATGTAGATTAACTTAGTGAAGTTTTATTTAAATTTCATAAAGTGAGATTTTAGATGAGATAAAATACTATAGTATTAACTTGACTGTGTGGTAAAACAATGTGTCGTTTGAGTAGGCTGAGTAAAAAAAGGATGACACAGACCCAACTTTGGTTTATTTTTTTAACGAGAAAATTTTAAGCAATCATGTACTTATCCATAAAATCAGATAAACAGTCATAAGTATAGTCAACAATCATATACCTGAAAATCAGACCTTATTGTTTCTTAATCTAGTCAGAACGGCGTTTCAAAGCACGCGATAATTTCCAATGCACAGCCTTAAGAGCATGAAATCGTTGATCGTTCAAATTACAAAAATAACTTGAGTTTAGTTGCGTCCCTAGTACAGTCAGCGTCATATAGTTAGTAGCAGCCAGAGTAGCCAAATATTTCGTGTTTTCGTTATTCTTACAGTAAAAAAGACGTGTACCGAAATATTTGGCTACCTTGGCTGCTATTAACTATATGACGCTGACTGTACCTACTACTTACTAACATTACAGCATGTAACTGCGGACTAGCGCATAAATCAGTATACTTATAGCAGTATTGTTTAATTGATCGAGCGAGCGAAGCGAACGAAGTATTCCATTTCAACTTGCGAATTCTTTCGTATATGTCCAGGGTCTGCCCGGATGTTCTCCATTTCTCAACGGATTCTCGTAAAATGTTGTCATTTTATAGATTATACATTTTGTCAGTTCAGTACCTAATTATTAGTATAGTAGTTAGTTTTAATTAAATTAAGGTTAGTAGTAGTAGTTATAGTTTATTTTGTCTATTCAGTCTTCTTCACACAAAAAGGTATCGCACTCATTTTATTTTATCCCAAAAAGTAATATGGATATGTTTAGACGCCGTCAATGTCAAAATGACTTGCCAGTCATGCAAGGTGACCCTTATATTAAATAATTAAATATTAGGGGACAATCTTACACAAAATGAACTACTTAGTAAGGTTAATAAGGCTTGTACTAGACGACGTCATATTCATTTAAGAGATATAAACAATTAAACACTTAAATAAATAGAAATGATATAAATATATGATATAAATACTTAAATACATAGAAAACTTCCATGACTCAGAAACAAATATTCATGCTCATCACACAAATATTTGCCCTTCCCGGGATTCGAACCCAGGACCTTCAGCTTCGTAGGCAGCGTGACTACTCACTAGGCTAACCGGGTGTCAAATAAACGTAAACATTTACAATAATTCTGCATGATAGTTCATTATTTTCGTTAACGACGAGAGAATGGTGACAACGTACGAAAGTAAATATAAGCTAGTCCGAAAAGTTTCAGCGCAATCTTTCGTGTCTCACACAACAAAGAGTGTAATAAGAAAACGAATACACTACTTAATAGATGTTTCTGAAAGCCACAGCAACGCTAGTTACTCCTAGATATCACTTTCGCTAGTTTTCCTTTCACTGCTCCGAATAAGTTGGGAAAACATTTTCGCCGGCGTAGTTCCATACCCTCCCTAATCCTCTACCTGCAGATATACCGTAAGTACCTACCCCGTGCACCCACTATCATCTATACCTACCAATATTGTAGCAACCCTAAAAATATAAACACGAGACACAGATACTCAATTTTGTACTCTATTTGTGAACATCAAGGTTCGAAATGCCTTGGTCTGACGTGGTAGTTGTGGCATTTTGTTGTGCGTCCCCATCTCCCCACCAAGAGTCTCTCGCGCCCTGCCTCATGCATTTAAATTGCTTCATTACAGAGCTAGATGGCAGACTCCAGGGTTGTCGATCGGGGAAAATGTAGTTTACTGCAAATTTTCTCTTAATACTTTGTATAATTTCTATGTTAATTAGAATGTGGCAATGAGAATTAACTTAAATAATTATATTGTTTCAGTTCATTTTCAGTTGTTATTGCTTTGTTGTCTGTTTATTAGGAAACTAGATTTTGAATATACTCGGTGTCCCGGGGGTTTCCAAATAATTTTAACAGCTCATTCCTGAGGCTTAAAGTAGTAAAAAAATGCTTTGTAAGTTAAGGAAGCTGAGTTCGATCCACTTTTTACTGCATTTTATGTTCGCGTGTTGACTTATTGACTAAGTATAATAGGTGAATTTAGGTGAAATACAATGTACCTACCTACTTAGTTCAACTAAATACCTTGGTGTCATCTTAGACCAGCGCCTATCTTGGCATCAGCACATTGAATTTGTAAACGGTAGAATTAGAAAACTGGTATGGATCTTTAAAATTCTTCGCCATATTGCAAACAAGACACTTCTTAACCAACTATATGTAACTTTAGCGGAATCCATCATGACCTACTGCATCACCGTCTGGGGTGGAGCAACTAAATCCAAATTCTTGGAGGTCGAAAGAGGGCAACGGTGTCTGCTAAAGGTAATGTACTTGAGGCCATACAGGTTTCCCACAATTGAACTGTATAAGATTAGTGACCAATTATCAATGCGAAAATTGTATATCCTTCGTACAGTATTCAAATTACATAAACCCTAAAATTTAATCCTACGCTTTTAACAAGAAGACGTAAAAACACTGTTGCCCCACTTACAGCATATAAATCTTTGTTTGCTAAAAGACAGTATAAAACCCGCTCAGCATACCTTTATAATAAAATAAATGTTAAAATGAATATATACCAACAAAACAAATATAATGGTAAGAGATCTCTAACGGAATGGCAGAAGATGCTTAGCTATGAAGATACTGAACTGTTACTTAATCTTGTATTAATATAATTTTAATTATATACTAAGTAAAACAAAACAGAATGGGGAAATTATATAATATATTATACCTACTTTATTGCACAACACTCACACATGCTCACTTTCTTCTCTGTTTCCGTTTTTAATCTAAGCTATAAATAAGTACTTACATTAAATAAACAACAACTGTTTTTTTATGGAGGAGCGGGTCTTCCTGACACAGGTATTTTTTACCTACTAGGAAGGCCCAAACCTATTGTCAGTTAAACTCGCAATTTATGAAATAAACTATTTTCATTTTCATTTTTCAACTCATTTATAAGTATTGAAGTACCTAGGTACTATTTCCATGTTAAATCCGGACACATAGGACTATTATCTATTCTGTGACATATCGTATCCTAATTACCTCCAGACTATATTCTACATAAATAAGTTTTATTTTCATATAACACCGACTTCGTTTCAATGACAATCGAGTTTATATCAAGATATCCTTAAAAATGTTAGTAACGTACATACATCTATATTACCTTTATGCAACTGTACCTGTAAAATCGTCGCTGTCCGGCATCACGTATAACCAGATTTCAAATGCAATTACGAACTAATCTAAAGGGGCAAGCAGCCCTGCTGTCGGTGCGCCGCCCATTACACACGGAGTAGGCAGAACGGGCGAAAAATTCTGCATGCCACCGACAATCCTGACTAAGTAACTTGCCTAATGACTTCGAGTTTTTGAAGCAAAAAATCCGATATTATGAGGCCGAATTTGCCCGATGTGGAGGTTAGGATAGGATAATCCAATTTGGTTGAATGTTGTTTTCTCAGCGGCCGATTTTAGTGAGGCCAGCTGGATGGAATTGTTTTCTCTGATGATGTGGTCGAGAGTTAGTTATCTGCCGTGTTGGATCAACACAGAATGAAGATAAGGCTGGTGCCGCTGGTGGATTATTATGTTAGAAATCTGTACTGTTGTGAGATACTTCGTCCGAGACAGCAATGCACCGACGAGATATTTCCAAAGTTGCGAACACTTCGATGTGGAGAGTTCTCGCTAATATTACCTACACCATTTTCGGACTACGTGTAAGGCTACACGTAAGAAGTCCGAAAATGTGTTGACGATATACTTACCGGTGAATCCATATTTAAAATGCGATGAGTACTATTCCAGAGTACACTTACAGGTAAACTTACAAAGCTACAACCTCATAGAATTTTTCTACGCTATTAGAATCGATAGTTTAGGTGAAACATCTGCTAACTAACAAACAATAAATAAGGCAAAAAAAACGCAACGCAATTCGTAATTTCGTAAATAATGTTAATATTCAAACAATATGAGGCCTGATTTCAAAACATGATTGCCAATCACATTTTAGGCACTGAAATTCCGACGTACCGCGCAAAATGCTTATTTTCGTCCACAACGGTCGTCTACACGCCTCGTAAATTGGACATGGCTGAAGCCTTCCCATGCAGTCGATAATTAACGAAATTCCGGTTAATTAATAATTAAAATTCAGATCGGAACTCAGCTTAACGAACCGACAGTCGTACATTCATTATAGTTTATGGCGGCGATGTGATTCTTCTTAAGTCTCACGGGTAAATATTTTATTAGACGAGAAGTCAGTAAGAATTTTGTGGAGTTGCCTAGGGTCTTTGATAGAAAGTAATGGTTGGCGATATTAGGGAATGTCTAAATTCTAATCAACGTTAAGCTTGGAAGCAACTTTTTAGAACAGTAGTAAGATATTACCTAAAGACTAAAAAGGAAAGTATGTCTCTTCTCACGGCGGCGGCGTTGCGAAGATACTTACTTATAACGTGGGATTTCCTCTAGGGATTAAAATGTATTTATTATTAAGATCAATAGGGTCAGTTGACTTTAAGAATAAACACATTTCAATTGTTTCTAGTTGGACACCTCAAACCGTAGTTGCTAAAGATGCTCAAAATAGTAGTCAAGTAGGTCAAAAAAGTCCCCCAATTTTTAACCCTACCTATTCTTGAGACGACGTAAGTACATATTGTCAAAATAAATATATATAGTCGACATAGTTTTATTAATAGTTAGTATTAATCAGCACGCCTATCATGAGACGGCTGCGACATACTCTCGATTTTTCTCTCACTATCCGTCTCTCTCTTATTAGAACACTTAGAACAAGAGGTATAGTGCGAGAAAAAGCGAGAGTATGTCGCGGCCGTCTCATGATAGACGTGCAGATACGTTGATTGTCTACATCAATCAATCAATCAATCATTTATTTTACATAAAAACATCATACATCTTTTGTAGAATCTGCGAGCCAAACAAAATCGTCACGTGACGACATAATACGTCTTGAAATTGTGATTAGGAAAGCGAAGGTCCTGGACTGTTATCTCTACGCGCTAATACGGCTCACTCCGCCGGTCACCTATCACGAAACTAGACCTTTACCTACGCATGATATAATCTGCGCCTCTGCCTACGCTTAGTTACTACGCATCGCGGTGTCAAGATATAATTGTGGGTGAGCGTTGAGGAGAGCTTAAAACAAGTTACAGAATAGGGGGGTGCAATCGACGTTCCGTACACAGGTAACGCCTTTCAAATGTTCACGCTCCGCTGGCCATAGTTTTTCTATTGTACGTTCTGTTTATTGCGAACACTGTGTGTGGCCCGAGAGAAAGTGTACGGACAAAATAAGGTAAGCTTTTGAAACTAGATTGCTACAACTTTAATGGTAGCCTAGCCTAGCAATTGAATGTGGGCCCAGTGTTATTCTTTTGGAAATTAATACTAAGGCAAAATTTATACCAAACTTGAAACACAGCATTTTGATTTTGTGTGTATTTATATTTCGGGACAATCATGCGCATATTGACCTAGTCGCAAACTAAGCAAAGCTTGTACGATGGGTACTAAAAAAATTCAAAATTCAAAATTATTTATTTTTAACAAGGTTTTTACATTTAGTGTTCGTTTCTCCCTTTTAAGTTAGACACTTGTATTAGGAGGAAACGCTCTTTCATACAGGTGGTAACAGCATGTTAAAAATAAGACTAATCATAGTTTGTTTTCAGCTTACTACTAAATCTATCTATCTTATTTTATTACTATACTTAGATTGGAAAGGTCTTCTGTTCATTATTAAGGTAGTTCTGTATTCGAAAACATGAGTTAAGTGAACTTAAATTAATTTAATCTAAGTGAATGAAATGATTGTTATCTACGTGCAAATATAATTATAATTACGAGTTAGTGACTAACTCGAACGATATCCATTATCCAATCACTTATGACTAGCAGTTAGTCATAAGTAATTCGATATCGTCGTAATTTTAGCTTTTAAGCCAGTTACAATAGTACATTACTTACTAAGGGCTGTAAAAGAAAGAAAGCCCGAAATCGCAGGTAATTGTGACCCGAGCCGCAGGCGAGGGTTATAAATATGCGATAGAGGGCTTTCTTTTTTACTGCCCGTGGTGAGTACACAATTTTACGCCTTCATCTGGCCATAATGCGAGTTTAACCGTACGCGCTGCGTGCGGTAAAACTCACATTATGGCCAGGTGTGACTTAAATAAGTTTTTTACATTCTCTATAAGTTGTGCTGTAGATTTTAGTACTAGGCGACGATATCTACTTATATAGAGAGATTATCGCAGTTTCTACTCCGGAGTCTGGGGCATGGCTGCATGCGCTTCCCTCTCCACACTTGGGAACTCTCCTTGACGACGACTCGATGCGGGTGGCGGTGGCGTTCCGCCTGGGCTGCGATGTTTGCGAACCTCATTTATGCATCTGCGGCGCCAGGGTGGAGAGCAACGGGCACCACGCTTTGAGTTGCTGTCGTTGTGCGGGGAGATTCTCTCGTCACCACGCTCTCAACGACATCATCCGGAGGGCGTTAGTCTCGGCCAATATTCCTTGTGTACTTGAGCTTTCAGGCCTAAGCCGGTCGGATGGTAAGAGGCCGGATGGTTTGACCCTGGTGCCGTGGCAGAAGGGTAGATGCCTGCTGTGAGACACCATTTGTGTTAGCACTTTCGGTGCCTCGCACCTTGGTCGCACCATCGGGGCAGCAGGAGCTGCTGCCGAGGCGGCTGCGCTCAGAAAGCGGGACAAATAGTCCACATTGGTGAATTATTCCTTTGTCCCTCTTGCGGTGGAGACGATGGGTTGCTGGTGCTCAGAGGCCCGAACATTCTTGGCGGAAGTGGGGCGTTGTTTGCGACTGAGAGGGCATGACTCCTGTTCCGGGTCATTCCTGGTGCAAAGGTTGTCGATCGCAATTCAACGCGGCAATGCGGCGAGTCTGATGGGCACATTTGCGCCCGGAATGACACTTATTTGACTAAGTGTATTTTCATTGACATGTAAAATTTCCTTTATAAAAATAAAAAAATCTTATATAGATAAATAAATACTTATATACCTACTCGTACATAGAAAACATCCATGACTCAGGAACAAATAAGTGCCCTAACCGGGATTTGAACCCAGGACCTCCAGGTTCATAGGCATGGCACTGCCAACTAGGCCAAGTAGATGCAAATTGGTAAAAGAGCTGCATACCTATTTGTTAACAGAGCGGTTGCACGCGACTATCAAATAGGGATTGTGGCTTCCTGATATCACCAGCAGCAATGAATTTTAGTAACCAGTGTACTACATGCATCCTCGTTTACTGGCGGGTCCATTTAATTATATATGAGAATAAAACTCTTAACCTTAATCCTACGTAAATTTAAAATTTAAGAAGTATATTTTGATTAATCACACTGTGATATTCTTCGTGTTGTAAACCACTCTTTACTTAACTTAAAAAGCAAAAACCATTAAAATTAAGTATCAAGATTAGGACATCATACTAATTAAAGACGTTTGACACATTTGACAATGATACTGTTGCAGAGTTGCCATATAAAAAGTTTGAAATCAATCGCAGGCTAATCTTTCATTAGCCAGACTCTACCTCTCTATTGTTGTCATCTCACCTTTTCCTCGGCCTATGGAAGGTATATCATTTGATATTTACCAATCGTAGTTTGAAGAAGGAAAACAGCGTAGTAAAATTTGTTTAAGTCTCTATCCCGCACTAAGTCAGCGTGGGTACATAAGAGGCGTGTGACCAGCAGAGGACTCTGAATGACTGACTCTGCTGCAGAGGGACGAACTGAACTATTGTAGGTACTTACAGCAATATGTTAAAAATATTTAGCGTAAAGATCCCTCCTTGAGATTAGCATTAATCTGAACGAATACTATTAAATTTCTGAATGGAACATAACTTATGGCGATACTTATCTAAGCGAATCCGGTCAATTCATCCGCACATCCGAAACCGGAGCCGCCACGCCCCAAGCTTACCAAAATTATCAAGTTATATTACTTAAATAACATCACAAAGAACTTTTTATAAGTCATTCAAGGCAAACGTCAACAATTCGGCTATTTTGCCGCCGATTCCGGCCCGGTGTTGCCACAATGCAAAAATCAGATATCAATAACTACTTATTCGGGATCCAATCAGGCAAAGGTGTCACATTACGATACAGTATTGTGAACGCCTTACCTATGTTTACAAACACAACAGGGGCTTGTCATAATCTGTTTTTGGATGCGTCCTTTCTATTTTTCGGTCGGGCAACTTTGGCGGGTTTGTTTTTTTTCGGCGAAGCAAAGGCATAGATTTCAACGCCTCAATGTTGGTTTATCCGCACATAAAGGTATTTCATGGAAAGGGAAGGTATTTTTTTTTCGTACTAGTTGCGTGGATACGCATAAAGCTGGGTTAGGTGGTCTTTTTGACTGACAGTTGACATTCTTGATAAGAAGGTTTTAAGCTTCAACAAATTTTACTTTCAATGAGACGTTGCAAAAAGAATTAGCTAGTTTCGTTAAGCTGTATTGTTTATTTTTGTATCAATGTTTGCATTGTTTGGGTTAAATCATGGTTAAATGTGTTAATAGATGCCGGAATTTTTAAAGTAAGGTATATGTTGAGATGTGCTTGAAAATTAATGATACAAATAAAAACGTATTTAGACTTAAGTAAATTGACAGCATAAATTACGTACCATGATCCGTGTTTCCATCTGTATAGCGTCGGGTAGGTACTTACCTATAATAAAGTACTGTACTCACAACGAATAATAATTCGAAGGTCAAGTTCCTGAACTTATACAAGAATGGCCATGATTTGTGTAGTATAGAGATGCCACGAATAGAAAAAGTTGCCGAATAGTAGGCTAGTTGAACGATAGTCTAACGCATATCGGATCAGACCATAGACAAATTAATTGATATCAACCGATTTGTTTATCATTCTGTCTGAAGCAGCACGTTGAATTTGCGCTCGACAAATCTACAGCCCATTTCATTAATGGGTATAGTCCATAACCTTAACCTAGCCTAACCTAAACGGTCGTAACTGTCAGTCATTTAACGTCAAACTCGGTTCGCATTTTAGTGCCTTGTCAACCTAGATTCTGCCACCCAAAACCACTAAAACTTACTGCACACTGTGACCATAAGTTTTATCTGAATTCTCAGAGATCTAAAGAACCCGCCATCTAAGATGTCAGACCTTTGACGGATCATGATATCCATCTTGGTAAGCGAAACCAACATTTTATTCAAAATGCAATTCCCATCCATCCAAAAACAGCAAAACAAACAATTCCATACAACAATTACACTACGCGAAACCTCAAGCGTCAAAAGTGCTAACGTTTTTGTCTGTTTAACGTCACAATTAACGGCGCATCGAATACTACCCTAAGCTTTAAAATTTAGAGTCTATCTTCGATTGTCTCAAATCTCGGAGTGATGGAAAATGCATGAAAGGGTGCACTGTAGTTCTGACCTTAGCTACTGTTTATTAAAGTCGAATTTTGGTTGAATGTGTTGGTGTGTAGTGCAACGAAGCGTGTACACTGCAGGACAAGGGTTCGGTTTATTTTTTCGTTAATCCGGGTTGGATTAGGCAAAGCTGCTTTGACTGGCAGCCGCCGTCAGATGCACGAGGAGCCTGCGATACTGGAAATTCGGGGAATGTGCGGCGTGGCTTAGGGCTAGCAAATCCTAGTGGGGCCCCCAGCGTAGGTAGGTACTATACGTTTTGACAGCCAGTGTTTTTACCTCCCGCGTGAGGGAACTCTATCAAATAAATAAACAATTTTATTACACAAATCTATCTAGTCCCAATAAGGGTGGGTTGCACTGCACCAAACCGTTTGTAATCGTAAGCGGTGTTCGTTAAAATCTAAAAGTATGGAAAGTTTGACATATTTCTATGGAATATATTTAACGTTGGTAATCCTAAGTTGGTGCAACCTGGCTTAAGACTTATGTTATGCATACAGGTGGTTGGTGGTTATAGTATGGTAGGCGACGACAAACATACAATATATATAAGTAACTATGTAAATACGGGTGTAGACTCGAAAATGATTATTACCTACTCCAAAAGAAAGAAGGCAAAAAAATATGCCTAGTGACGAAAATCCCATTCAGATATCTCAAAGAATTACGAAGCTACAACCGTTTTAATATTGCTTGCTAGAGAGAGAAAACGCAAACAGTGTGTGACGTCACAATATGCGAGGCTGCCGCAGAGCGTGTCGCGCGCGCGGCAGGCCGCGTCGACGCCGGCGCTGTACACGATGGGGCACGGCACGTTGCCGTCTATTAAGTGACGTCACAATTTACAAGCGTCATCGTTTCAAATGAAGTTGCGTTTTGCGAAAAAGGGACAGACAGAACATACCGCTTCTTAAAACTTTGGACACTTATAACTTCGTGATTATTTAACCTCTTGCGTTGATTTTCTCTCCATTTGACTACATTTTTAATCCTTTTTCGAGAAAATATGACATTAATGATTATTTTATTCAGTGTCTACAAACCAATTATACTCAATAACTAGTGTGTTCAACTAAGTAACTAGTTGAGTAAGCAAGTGTGTTAGTTACTTACGTTTAGGTTTAAAGACATTTATTCTCATATAAGACATTACATCACTTCCATGAGAACAATAGTTTAGGTACACTACTAAAATGAAAATACATAAAATTATTAATAGATAACAAGATCCGCTCGTCTGTGATAGGTAGGTAGGTACTCCTGATCCGGATCCTAATTTTATGTTTGGCTGTAAAATCTACGTTTGTGTATTGAGACGCCTATAAAGTTAGGTCGTTTTCACTATATACGGCGACATCTTCTAGGAATGCGCGACCTTGCGCGGCACTTAGTCCGTCACACGTCGTGTCGGATTCGTCACGGGCACGTTCCCACGCGCTACTCGTCTTGCGGCCGTCGTAAGGGATTAGTCTAGGCGGTAGGGTTGCCACATTTGAAGCTTGGTGCATAATTGCACAAAAAATATTTGGATTGCACAGGCAAGCCAATAATGTAATGTGTGTGTGTGTGTGTGTGTAATGTTTAGCCAGTCTGTCTTCTTTCTGGAGTCTCAGGATGTACGGGCAACCACTTTCAGGTTTAGTGCTACGCGGTCTGCGTGCCCAAATGTGCATTATGTTATAAATAAATAAATATATTTAATAATCGACTGTAAGAGCGGAAATAATGGCCGCGCACGTATAGTAGTCAATCTAGCATACAGCAAGAGCATACACAGTAATACACAGTAACACACACACACACAAATACACACACACACACACACACACACACACACACACACGCACACACACACACACACACGCGCGCACGCACGCACACGCACACGCACACGCACACACATGCACACGCGCACGCACACGCACACGCACACGCACACGCACACGCACACGCACACGCACGCGCACGCACACACACACACACACACACACACACACACACACACACACACACACACACACACACACACACACACACAAACACACACACACACACACACACACACAGTCTTATCGTTTTCCCTATTGGTTTAATAAAGAAACTGGGGATAAAGGGCTGCTCAAAATTGGTGCCTTTTTTTTGATGGCACACTAACGCCACCTTGTTAGATGTGTAGAGTACTTCCATACAAACAATACTTACTATGGCAGCTCAGCTCTAAAGTACATCCGTCTTGAGTTATGCTTCCTAATTTATAACGCGTATCTAATTATGAAAACTGAGAATATGAGTTACTTTTAATGGTACTATTTTAGAGCTGAGCTGCCATAGTAACTATTGTTTGTATGGAAGTACTCTACACATCTAATAAGGTGGCGTTAGTGTGCCATCAAAAAAAAAGGCACCACTTACCCATACATTTCCAGCAAAGCCCTTTCAGAACGCTCGCTGTTCATACCAGCATAGAATAGATAGGTATTATATTACTTTGTTATGTCAGATATTAATAACGGTGACTGTTTTTCTTGTAAGTAATTCCTTTGTGGTTTCTTCTTATTCGACACATCCCTATGAGGTTTTTTTTACTCAAAGTTCTACTCATTCTTATCAGATTCTAGTAGGAGATAACGTAAATAATAATGAATCGAATCGCATCACAAGGAACATTAACTTATACTTCAGAGTCTTCAGACTACTAAACTCATACAAATAATTCATTTTCATAACAGGATTATGATTTATCATAACCCTTCCTTCTAGCTTTGCCGTAATCGAGAAAAATGAGGGTCTGCAGCCTAACTTTTGAAGCCTTTACAAATCTATACAGTGTGATGGGTATTTATCAGGTTATTGCGTCAATATAGCTCATATTTGAAGTGTCAAAAAACTGGCCATTGATAAACAATATTAAGTGTATATGTAAAGTGTCAACCCTACGTTGCTGTCAGCGCGCGCGACGCGACGCGACAGTGACAATTCATTCAGGCTACCTGCGCGCGCGCTTTAATCCGAGTGACATACGAGACGGGACAAAGATTATTGATCGGCGCGGAAACGGACTGGGGACTACATAATTCATGCATATTTTCAAGTTAGCTTATCTTACGCCTCATACGCCAAGTGAAAAAAGTAGGTAGAGGAGGTGAAAGGGATCTAACACTTGAATCTGTAGCGTAACTCGCTGACATATCTACATCTCCTTTGTGCCTTATTATTGTCTATGGTATTGACATCTGTAAATGTGTTATACAATGTGAAATTTCTGTCGATGTGTATCCTAGATCTGTAGTTAATCTTAATCACTCGCGCAAGACTGTTGTTTCGCGGGCAAATTATGACAAAAATATTGAAACCATTACTAAGTTTAGTCGTAAAGGTGCGTACTTACATAATATTAGCTCTAAGTAGTTCAGTGCCCATGGTACAAGCTTTCATTACTTTGGGCAGTAACATTCGACAAGTACTGAGACAACCCAACCCAACCACCAACCCAAAACATTGAACACACACAAAGACACGGCGCGAAAGATTTGTGTAAGATTATTCCCAGATATTTGTTTATTTAATGTACCTTAGGGAATTTAAAGACAACCTTCAACTTATCAGTCTACGTTATTGAATCTTTGCGCTCGCGCACGTTTATTGAGCATATTTAATATTTATTGGTACGCATTGGTCTAAGTGGATTAAACAAATCCTCTGGCTACATTTCACGAGGCATGGATTGTTGTTGGCTCTCACGGTGATAACAATAACAGGTTTTGTCAGTGCCAATGATATTATCAGTCGGTAGAGTTTATAATGATGCAGTTCTAGATTATATAATAATTTACACAATTCGACCTAGTCCCAAACTAAGCAAAGCTTGTACAGTCGACAACACAGCTAAGTGACCATCGGAAATCTAATCTGACCTTAAGGGCATTGTAATAAGGTTCTAGGTTTTCACGGTATGGTTAGTTAGGTGTGTTGCTGTGTGTACTACTAGGGGTACGAGACGACGATATACATACTTATATAAATAAATAAATACTTAAATACTTAGAAAACATCCATGACTCAGGAACAAATACTCGTGCTCATCACACAAATAGATGCCCTTACCGGGATTCGAACCCAGGACCTCTAATAGCTTCGTAGGCAGGGTCACTACTAGGTAATAGGCTAAACCGGTCGGTCGTCGAGAAAAAAATAAAGAACTGGTGTCCTTAAAATATAACCTTTCTCATACCTATTTGTCAATACCTACAGTAGGTACCTACACATTGAAGACCATTCCATAACGATAGGATTATTCTCAGAAGTTTCACGAGAACATAAAGCAAGTTTCCATTCGTGAAGTTTCCTCATGAGAACATTTAATTTTGAAAGGAAATTGCTAGAAAATTACAGAAAACTTCTACGTACAGTTTTTCGCAACACCGCAAAACAAATTATTTTATTAAACATTTTTGTTTCGTGACAATTTAACGTGGAAGTTACCACGATCAAATTTTAAACGATATGATACAGATAACAAATATAATGGAAACATACTAGGCTGACTGTGTTTCCAAGTTTAATCTTCGCAACTTGAGAATCTCTCATCGATGCATACAACACTCGGAAGAGCGCCATCTAGTGAATCTACTACTATTCAGGGCACCAATTTTCCTTTCATAGATAAAACAGAATTGTGCTCAACATTTAAGTTAAATGCTGGGCACAATTCTTTAAACCGAATGTCAATGAGTATATAAATTCGCACTGCGGCTACTTTTCCGCGCGCTTGTTATAATTTAACACATTCATCTAATGGCCGCTCCGCACGATGGCCAACCTGACCCATCATACAGGACGCGGCTATGCGGTAGAACGAGACGTAAATATGTCTTACTTCCTTTAACGCATAGTTGCGTCCTGTATGATGGGGCAGGATGGCCCATCGTGTCGTGTGGAGCGGCCATAACACGCGTTGAAGCGAGCGCGTTAGACAAATGCTAATCTAATTGCAATTCAATACGGTATACAATAATAGTGAAATCATCTTCGTTATCAGTGTTATCACTTCTCAAATTGTTCTTTAAGTACTTTCATAGTTCAAAAATAGAAGGCTGCAGTCATAATAGTATTCGTTTCCCGGATACTTATGCAGATCTCCAGAAACCGTCTCCTCCCATTGTCCGTGTATGTAAAGATGTAAAGCTACTTCCACGGCTGACCCGATTATCAGGCGGTAAACCGGAAGCGTGGACAATGGCGCATCACTCGAAATTAGTGCGGCCATCATGCGCAGGAGTTGATGTTTGACGTAAGCTGTGAAAACGCAGCGTTTTTTTTTTCTGCGTTTATGATATACATAGCTCAGTTATAGTTCAGAGTTTTGCACAGAACGCAAAGGTCTTGGCTTCAAATCCTCATCGTCATCATATCGTTAACAGACGCTTCTGCTTAGTAAAGACTTGCAGTTTAATTCATGAGATATATTATAGGTAATCGTTCATGGCCATGATAGATTTACGTAGATATATAGCAAAGAAATGTATACCTTAAAATACAGGAGAAATAAAGCAAACTTTAAAACTTGGAATCCCAGAGCCATATTAGTATCGTTTAATTAAGTGACCATTCGTGATAAGATGGCCGATATTATGATTCGTAAAACTTGGACGAAGCCCTCCTACCGTCATATTTTCAACTGCAAGGCCCTACTAACTGTATACCTACCTAAATAACCAGTAAACATCGTGGTCTCGGCAACAAACATTCGTGCTCACCACACGAATAAATTGCCTATAAGTACCTGTATTCGAACCTAGGACCACCCGCTTCGTTAGTAGGATTAAGTACTATCAACTAAAGCAGTCATAGGAAACTTATGCGTGTTTTAAAAAAGCAGCGTTTTTGCCAACCAGTGCGCACGAAGATGCCAATCTCAGCACAGGCGCAGCTTACGACGCGTCGTCACATAATCGCGTTTTTGTATTCAAATTTGGGCGATTTGAATACAATGTCAGCTACTGGATCGAACCAGCGACAGTAATGGGATGGGCGATACTGCCTATGCTTCCACAGAAATATGCCACGGTTCCAGTTTCCTGACAGAAGAGGATGTCCCTAGAATATTGCTTTTCTGTCACTCTCATTATTTTCGATCATTCTGATATTGTAAGATAGACTTAACGCGGGCATATCCGGACGTACCATTTTGAATCTCGTATCAGACCCGTGTTTATAAAAGTGGGTTATCGGCTATTATAAATCTATGCTCATATAATAAAGAGGTACGGTTTGTCAGGGTGCAGCTCTAAATGTTCCGGAACTAGTAATTTCGGAAGATTTCAAAAAATATAGTACCTATAGAGAAAGGATTTTCGGGATTGATATAGGCTATATTAAATTTCACACCGAAGCTCCGCCTGTGTTATGCGTCCTGCGCGAGCGGAAATTAAGAGGAAACACAAGGGCCGCTTTTCCATAGAAAAGCAATTTTTTTTTTCATAATTCTATGGCTACTATTGACATGTTCCTCTATCCTTTTTTTCATAAATGTATTCTTAAAAGAACCTTCAAAAACCTAAGAAAAATGCCAGATTTTTCCGCTGTATTCAAACATCCAGAAAACAAATTTGACTAGATTATTTAAACAAAGGAAAACATGGGAACACGGCCAAAGCCTTTCCTAGATTTTTAATAAAAAAAGTAGTTAAACAGGTCAAGTTTTGGAGAAGAAATCAGGGGACTACGAAACGTTGATTTTATGTAGGTACTTTCGGTCCAAGCTACTGTTGTCTCTATCGCGCTCTGCGGGGGAGGCTTGAGGTTGGCGCGACAAATACCTATTTCTCAATTATCTCGCCCTTAGTGTTTCCTCTTAAGTAGGTACAAATATTTCGAAGGGAAATCTATTAAAAACACCTTTGCCTCACACTAGGCTTATTCCACAAACCGCAGGGTTCCTCAAAAAACCAAATTTAAATACAGTAGCCCAGATGCCGGCCGCTTTTTTACTTTTAAACTGTAGGTGTCACAGATCTTTATCAGACGGATGGATTTAACAATCTTATAAGGCGCGGTCGTGTCAACTTGTTTTTTTTTCTTCTTTTTTTTCCCGACGTCTAACGCGTCACGTCGAATTAGGTAAATCCTTTTGGGTTCGGAATATCCTTGTGGGTGCGAAGACAGTGTTCAGTGTCAGTTTAAGCTCAGGTTAAAGCGTTGGAATTAAGTGATACTTTTGAAAACTAAAGAAACAAATGCAGACAGGTGTGACGTGGTTGTTACTTATATGCGAGTGTGGATTTCTTATCTTTTTCGAAAGATTATTTCTAGTAATAAAAATTGCATCCATATCTACATACTATACTACAGAAATGAGTTAAACGACGAAAGTGTAACTTGAACAAAAGATAAATAATATTATTTCCCTCGGTTTTGGCTCATACTTTTCTCTGTTGACTTGGGCCGAGAATTATTTAATAAGCTACAATTTTTCCCGCAACTTTGTCTTCGTGAACTTCCGTATCACTTCCATCCCCAATTTAATTCCTTTCGGGGATGATTTTCTACATGAAAAGTATGCCGTGTTCCGGGATATAAAGCAAAATTTCTAAAATCTCCAAATTTCGTTTCTTTTTACGTACAAACAAACATCGAAACTTTCACAAAAACTTATAATAGTAGTAAGAGTAAGATGCATAATGTGTAGAGCAGACCCTCTGGCCATATGATTAATCGCAAGCCTGCATATTTATGCAACATTTAAATCCAAAGTTGTCACTTAACACCCAATTTAATGTAAAGTGACAAAAACTTCAATCAGCGCGTCCGTTCTAAAGACTCAGTCAACTGAATTTGTCATTTACTAGCCCAAATTAATCTCTATTTCACCCCAATAAAGGTTTAAATTGTATCAATCTAGGATACAGTACGAACATTTGTCAGTAAAAACAAGCAATTATAACGATTCACCTCCACCAACTCCTATAAATATTTTACATGAACTTCAATTCTAAACTCTGCAGCGCGTTCGTTAAGGTTGCTTTTCTAAAATCGCAATTAAACAAGATATGAGCTCTTGATGTTAACCGGTGGATATGTTGTGTGGATCCCTAACAGTCATTTGACAATAGAACTGTATTCGGACCCCTCGCGACAAATTGTAAGAATCGATTTATAAATCGTTTTAAAATGATTCCAGAAAAAAGATTAATGGCAAAATTCCATTCTGTTGGGCGACGTATACCTACTATTTTACTTTGCGATATATCAATATGTAAGTAAGTAGTTATACTCGTATTTAGGAAAAGTTCCTAATTCTATGATAGTCAAATTGGTGTATGTTTCAAAATAGTAATACCTACATCATATTTTACACTAACTGAGACATTATACATTTAAGTTTCTATTTCGAAGTAAGTACCTAGTAAAGTTGATTACGCCTCTTCTTGGCAGTTGGAGCCAAATTAATGTATTTCACCTCTCCTCCTCACTTTGTTTGTATTCTGAAAATCCAGAGTCAGCTTGATAGCAAGCTTGCTATCAAGTAGCTACTTGCGATAATTAGTCCCAAAAATTGACGTAAACACTAGTATACCTACTTGTGGAAACGACTCTGACCCACAGAGAAAACTCATTGAGATTAAGACTTGTCGTGTAAACAACTTGGCTGTTCGAAATTCTGAAGTTCCCGGAAATCCTCTTTAAATCAACTTATTTTGGTTGAGAATAATTTAATGCGACCGACTTTTTATAAAGCTGACATTGGAATTTTAATCTTCTAACCGTGGACGCTAGAGTTGCTTTCTGATTGAACTACTGTGACGCAATTCGGCCAGCTCGAATAATCTCAAGTAGGTACGAGTTACCTAGTAGGTACCTACTGTCGTAGGGTGGTATTCCACTTATCCAAGATCTTAGTCCAATGTAGTATTTGCGTCTCACATTTTGCTTAAAGAGTAAGTGAGATGCACAATAGGCAAAGATCTTGGACAAGTGGAATAGCACCCGTAGACAACAACTGCCGGACCGGTTCACGAAGCTACAATTTTCGGCAACACACGTCAAATGGTCAATCGTTATTGGTCAAGCGCCTCAGTGTTGCCTGTTTAAAATTAATTTTGTTTAACTTGTAGCTTCGCGAAACGAACCACTGACTTCAACGCTCAGTTAGTAATCACTCAGACATCACTCATCCAAGAACTGACCACGGCCGACCGTGCATTCGAAAACACCATTCTATATTTGAAAGAAAAAACAAATTATAATATAACTGGCAAGCAAAATAAAACAAACAGACAAGACAAATCTACACCCGTAATCCGCACTTTCATCCGTCATGACCCCACTTGTGAATCAAAACAATGCTCAATAAATCACATGTCATCATACATTTTATTTATCAATCGTTGCCAACCCTAATCTCGGTGGATCTAATCATACACAGTTAACAAACTTAACTATGCGGTTATTTCGGGCGCCAATGTAGCGGTGATGGAGCAAATTTGTACGGGTTGGCATTGTTTTCTTATTTTGCCGTCCGCATTTGTATGTTTGTAGGAACTCGTGCGCAGATGCGAGTCGGTATCAGTGCGGCGGAGTCGCCAGTGTTGGCTGACACGGCATTTGGGACCTCTGGGACTAACAACCCTCATTATGGAGGGTTGAATTAAAGATTTATTTTATTTTTTGTAACTGATGGAAGCCGTTTAAGAAGAAAACTTGGACAAATTAAAATCAAAGAGTAGAATTTATTTTGATAATGTTTTCTCGGATAATCAAACCCAGATACTAAACTGCACTTAATATAGTAAAAAAACGTATCTTTTCAATTTTCTAATGACATCACGTTCTTCACCGACAATAGCCAAAAGTCTTCGGTGACATCAAAACCTTTCCCAAAAGTTGCCTATGGTCTCCATGTCAAAAATGACTTTCTGTAAAAATTTCATTTTTGGTACAAGCTTTTATTGCCGGCTGTATGTACTTTTCTGTATACCATCATCAACTACTCATTGAGACGATTCTGACGAACCCAAACTCAACGGGGTTAAGTCGGTTAAGTACTGAATTCCCATGGCCACCTTCTGTCTCCATCATCAGATCAGCTCGATGGTACCATAATATTGAATTGTCATCCAAACTATACTTATACCATTGGTTAGTTAAGAGCAATAATTAGCTCATTAACCATAATCAATAACGTTATTTGTATAGGTACTAATTCATGCATGCATGTAAAAAATACTTAAACTTAAACATTACATAGATTGTCGTAACACCAGCACTGAGGAATAATCTTAGTAAATATGAAATGTACTAGGTATCAAACTAATTAAGTGGCAAACTGATTCTTGCAAAAGCCTAGTGAAGCTACAGTAAGAATAAAATAAAAACTATAGTAGCGTAAGTTTTTTTATGTTGAATATACATATAAAACTTTAAAAAAAAACCCTTAACACCGCTACTCTTGAAACAAATTTCAATCAGTCCGCTTGACAAAATCATCGTGAAAATTGCAATATTAAAACCCAACCTACAAGTGACAAAGTACCAACATGATGTTTGAAAACGCAAAAAAGTACAAAATTTTACCCACAAAATTTGTATTTTTTTACAAAGTAACAAGATCTCTCCATCAATTCACCCACCATTGTCATCCTTCCTCTGTCACCATAATTCAACAATAAATTCGAGCATTCAAACTCTCAAAATGTTGAATTAATAAATAAAAAACGCACAATGAGAGGGCACTAACCCTTCGTTCAAAGGGACCAGCCCTATTAAATCGGTCGGTGTTAAAAAGACACCCCTATTGTGACGATGTGTGGCTTCTTAGGCCTAAGCCAACATCATTTGGAAGCCAAAACTGGTGTTGTTGGATTGGCTAATGTAAGTTCTTGCCATTTATTTGAGGCTGGCTTGGTTAAGCAGCAATTTTGTGTTTTTTTTATGGTGTACCTAATCTTGACCTCTCACTGCTCCGACTCGATACAGGTGTGGAAACCGATACCTTAATAAAATGGGATGAATCACATTATTTATAGCTGCATGATATTTAGCATTTGTGACAACCAAAAAAATACAGATTTGCATAGCTAAAATACCCGTTTATCGAAATTCGGTTGTGATGTGCAAGTCAGTATTTTTGGCATACAGTCAGTATTTTTAGTAAGCGATTAAACTTTCCCTTTTATTAGTATACATTGAAACAAAAGAAAATGAGACTGCAGTCTACACGTATTGTGAAAAGGATCCAACCAACGTCGATACATTTCATTCCATATTTAGGCGTAGGTTAGTAAACGTTATCAAATAACCCTCGTCTCCTTCGGCAGTCGGGTAAAAAGGCCATAGTCGGCGGTCGAAATTGTCCTGCATTATACCTCAATGTGGCACTGACCGTAGTTTTATGATTGATCAGGTTTATATATGATACCAGCGACCCGCCCCGGCTTCGATTTATTATACATATTAAACCTTCCTCTTCAATCACTCTATCTATTAAAAAAAACCGCATCAAAATCCGTTGCGTAGTTTTAAAGATCTAAGCATACATAGGGACAGACAGCGGGAAGCGACTTTGTTTTATACTATGTAGTGATGATGTAGTGATAGCACAGATATAGATATACATAGATCACGCAAATGCATGTACCTACTTCGCGTGTCAGAATTCGGACTCCGAGTTGGCACTCCGACTTACATTCCGCGCGCGTCTGTTGTGGTAGCCGGTTGTCCGTGAATATTAAGAAAATACCTTATTGCAGAATCGATTTTCCGCGGACAACGGGGAATTCAGATCACTAATTCGCCCGTGTGACGTCAAAGTAGGTAAAAGTGACACGGTCGGTTTTCATACAGATTGAGCTGTTTAAGTTATCTAGTGTATATCTGTATCTGTGAGTGATAGTGATAGTGAGAGTTACAAACATGAAATATCAATCACCAAGATAAAGACATCTGGTAGGTATTCCATTATAAACTGCAAAGCGTCATGCGTACGTCCTACTTACATTTTCGATCAATTATACAAAAACCAACTCCACTTATCAAAAACGGACCGCACATGTTAACAGATTTAATTCAAGACCACTTGAGACCCCACAGATAAATTACTCTACCATAAACTGTATCCACCAGTTGCGCTAATCCTCGATGTAAAACATATCAGTATACTGTAACAGTTGTTCGCAATGTTCACATTCAGTTCATCAACTTCTCTTTCAAAATTAGTCTTTAATATCATGTAAATAAATGCTATACAGAATCCCGAAAACCGCCCTCCAGGGTGTGCTCAGACGGAAGACGCCTTATGGCGTCCTATTCGTATGCGCGCACTTTATTATGATCTATTTATCGGAATTGGATTGGTAATGGTTTTGGTGGAAAATTACCGGGTAATAGAGGAATAATGTAATTCGGACAGCGCATAATCGGGAAATGAGATCTGTGAGTACTGGCAAAACTTCGATTTTTTTTGTTTTTGAAAGTTTCTTTGGTCTGTGGAAACAAACGAAATCATTGTCGAAATAACGAACTAAGTAATTAAATTAGCAACATGAGACCTGCATATACGGTAAAATAGGTATACTAACAGAAGTATTTCCATGTTATTCCGGTACGAATCAAAAGATAAACAATACAATTCAAACTACGAGGGCTGCCTTTTAAGTTCTGTCGTTTGCAAACCTCCCGTGATTGCATAAAAAAGAATTAGTGTCACGTTAAAATATTTGAATTTAGAATTCGAAAACAAAAGAATGACTCGAAATCGGCCCAACCGTTTTAGTACAGCGTTCGTTCAAAGTTGACAAGTCAGTTGTGAAAATGGAAATTTCGAAGGAAAATTTACGTGCGATAATTTTTTACAACTTCAAAAGGGGCTTAACGCGACTTCAGTGCTTCGAAGAGTTGACTACGGTTTTCAATGATAAAGCACCATGCCTTCGGACTGTGGAACGCTGGTATTTAGAATTTCAACGTGGTTGCTCTAGTCTTGGTGATAGACATCGTGAAGGTCCTCCAAAAACAGCCGTAACCCAGGAGAACATTGATGCTGTACGGCAACTGATCATCGAAGATCGCCATGCGACATACCGTGAGATAGAAGCTTCCTTAAGTATTTCAGGGACCAGTGTTCACAGTATTTTGCATGATCACTTAGGCGTAAAAAAGTTGATCTCACGCTGGATACCACATTTACTCAGTGAAGACCAATAAACGGCTCGCGTTCGATGGTGTCGCAAAACTCTGCGGCAATTCAACCGAGGAAACTCGAAACATGTTTACGACATTATCAGTGGTGACGAATCTTGGATATATGCCTACGATCCCGATTCTAAACAGCAGTCGACTGTTTGGGTGTTCCAAGATGAGCCAAAACCGACCAAAGTAATACGCTCACGGAGCACTTCGAAAAAAATGGTCGCCACGTTTGTGGCGAAAAGTGGCCACATTGCCACCATCGTGCTCGAGGATCGTAAAACGGTTAATGCTGACTGGTATACCACTGTCTGTTTACCAGAAGTCATCGGCGAGTTTCGAAAAAATAACCCAAGACGTCGTATAAGACTGCACCACGATAATGCGAGCTCGCACACCGCCCGGCAAACTATTGCGTTTTTAAAAGAGCAAAACGTCGAAATTCTGGAACACCCGCCGTACAGTCCAGACTTAAGCCCTAACGATTTTTTTACTTTTCCAAAAATCAAGCAACGACTTCGTGGTCAACGGTACCAGACGCCTGAAGAAGCGGTTGAGGCATACAAAACGGCCATTTTGGAGACCCCGACTTCGGACTGGAATAAGTGTTTCGAAAACTGGTTCGATCGAATGAAAAAGTGTATTACATATCACGGTGATTACTTTGAAAAACAATAAATACCATTTAACACTTAAATTGTCTTTAGTTTTTCCAAACGACACAACTTAAAAGGCAGCCCTCGTATGTGACAACAGCAATGACGTTTTGACATTCTCAAAATGAAATGTGTACCTACAAAAAGCTTGGCCTCTTGCGAAAATGACCTTTCGCCGACAGCATGAATCTTACCTTTTTTAACATTATAATAATGATCTCTGTGTTAAAGTAGGATCATCATCATCTTCGCAAGACAGTATTTTTTTCCAGGTCTACATATCAGCAAATTAAATCAATCGACTCTACATAAGTGTGCAGATTAGACACACAACTAAACACTATTCGACTTAGTTTCCAAGTCAAGAAAAACTATCTGGATTTTGCGATTTAAACCGAATTTAAAATATATAGTGTAGATAATCTTCACCATGGTATTTAATCTCGACAATTATGGTCTGACCACGACAGTTACTGCATTTTTCTTTGTCAGCATGAGATACGACTTTTCAAATTGACGTTTAACTCCCAACCCTCAGTCCACCAATACTTCTAAATTTAAAATTTCGCACCTCGACATTCCTCTCCCGAATGCCCCCTCGCGATTGGCCGCAAAGATAAGGGGGTATTGTTACATTTCTGGCAGGACGGCGATAACGGTTGAAGGGGGGAGCGAAGATAAGCTGAGTGAGGGTAGTTTTATAACGGTATTAACTTTGGGATGCGTTAGAAGTGCGTAAGTTAAGATAAAGTGTGGATGCAGGAATCAATTACGGAGATAGTGCAATTGTTTTGATGCGGCTAGTTTGAAGCGAAAACTTGAGAATCCCTATTTTTTACAAGCTTTTATTTAACCTGCAATGTATGTGTCTATGTTCGTTCGGGTGGAATTTTGCAACTCAATTTTGAAGCAGTTATCTTCAACCGATAGAGCTGACATTTTGGGTTTAAGTATAGTTTGGATGACAATCCAATATTATGGTACCATCGAGCATCTGATGATGGAGATAGATGGAGGCCATGGGAATTCAGGACTTAGCAGACTTAACCCCGTTGAGTTTGGGCTCGTTAGAATCGTCTCAACGAGTAGTTGATGACGGTATATAGAAAAGTCCAGTTGGCAATAAAAGCTTGTACCAGGTTTGAATATGTATTTTTGGAGAAATTCAGCATTACGTATATTCAGCACCACAATTAGGCAGCGTTTTAAAAACTGCTTTATAAAGGTTTCAATTAAATAAAAAATAGGAATTTGTTAATTCAAATTAATGATGCTAGGAATAATTAAGTACGTTAGTATAGTCATCGTTTACAATAAAGTGGTCAAATTCTACATTTTATTTCAGAATTTAACCTACTCAGGCCACTGCTTAAAACGTACTACGTATTTAAAAAGCCGAACCGAACCGACGCCGAAGCCGAACGAACTTTAGACATTGTTAATTTGTTGTGACTTTTGAGACCTACGTACGATACAACTAAATATCGCCAAAGTTCACTCAATGACATAGTAATTATAAGACCAGTTCATCTCAAATAACCGAAGATCATTTTAAAAATAGCCTGTCAAGCACCTATAATTATCGTCACGCTTGCGCCGGGTAAAAAAGGTAGCCTGATGGTTTGTTAGTAATATATTATAATCCTTTCCAGCTCATTTGAATGGCTCTGTCTTCATGTCAATCACGTAGACTAGAAATAATCAAAGATTGATTGATGGAGCTAGACGATCCTTCATTCATATACGAACGCAAAACTAGCTTTGCCGTCGAATGTATCGCTCCCGTCTATCCATGATCACAATGTTACTAAGAATAATGATGGTTCTAAATTTGAACACCAGTATTTAGAAGGTTGTAAAGCTATAGCTGTTCAACTTGTTTTTTTCGTGACCCCAAGTGGAAAGGGCGATGGATTTTCGAATTAAAAGTTGTTTTCTTGACCGTTATGTGATGCGGAAATTTTGAGCTCTGATGCCTCTCATGGCGGGTCACGTCGGTTTCTTGAATTCGCAGTTAATCACGTTTGGTCGTTTATTTTTGGTTGGAATTAATTTGTTAACTGTTACTACTCTGCAAACGGAGGTTTTGAGTGATATGGGTACGAATGTAGATGTTCCATTTCGAGAAACTTCAAGATATAAACTCAGACTTAACTTTTTGTGAAGCGTTAAAAACGTTCCTCATCTTAGAGTTTTTTTGCAATAGCTTACCTACTGCATCAGGGTGAGCCGAGCTCTGCTAGCTACCCAGTCCCACCACGTTAAGTTTAATTATATGAAATCCCATTCAAAATATATTTTACCCAATTCGAAATTTCTACTTCCATATACCTACTGACTGACGTAATAAATCAATACTTTCAGGCTCGGATTAAACAATTATGGAGAAACAACAAGGCGAACAAATAGGTTGAAATACCAAAACAAAAAAAAATCGCATAGAAAATCAATTACAAATAACCATAGAAAACCCAAATTTTTATTTTATTCGTATATTAAACAAAGACCGAGGGTACGCGACCCCAGCCATAAATTCATAGAGAACATTAAAACACACCCATTAGGCGAAGAAATTGCCCCAAAATGCCTCAAACATGTGTCCTGTTGCGACCTGTCATCGGGGTTGCCAGCACAATGGCGCGGAATTGTATTTTTTCTGCTGGCAACACGTCGACAGACGCGCACCGCGGGACGCCGCCACGCCTCCCCTTGTTGCCGATTTGTTTGGTACACGATTCATTTATAGAGTAGAATATTGTTGGAAATCGTTTTGAGGATCAATAGTAACGGCTCAGAGAGGTTACGACCGCGGACTCATATGAAAGAAGCAAAACCTAAAAAAGAAACGCAAAGCTAACCTGAAAGTTCCCTACGTACCGTACCTACAGAAAAAAACAACTTAACTCGGAATATCAGTTTCTTGGTAAAAAAAACGTAATATTTCTATTCTAGCAGAATGGTATAGGTATATCCGACGGATAAAAATTGCTCTCTAAACGTCCACCATCAGTATTAGAATAAAGTTCATTATATAGTTTAAGTAAAAAACTATTTAGAACAGATCTTTTATTTACCGATAAAACCACAAAGGATTAAACGTACTTAGACATAAAGTAAAACGTTCCATCTCCTTTCTTCTATTGTGGAGTTGTCACAGAGCGTATTAATCAGTACGTGATGCTGTGTCGTATCGCATTGTAGATATATTATTGTAGTTACGCGCAGAGCTTCCACTCTCATGTATTATTCTTTGCCCCGCCAGTTCCTAACTAGGCGTAGAATGCGCACCAAGCCCTCCGTTCAAGGGCCATGTTTTGTACAATAATTAGGGCACTCCACCGCTGCCAACATAATGATATGACAAACGATAATCCATACTAGTGGGCGAGTTTAATGACTATGTGGCCAGATTAGCTACGCCAGTGTGTCATTACTAAAATGGAAGGTTAATCATATTAAAAACTGAATCGGGTCTTGACGGTTACGAATTTTATGGGGTTATTATGCTGAATTAGGTGAGGTTGTGTTGGCATTGGCAATACGGTTTGGCTCTAGGTATCTCTCAAATGCAACCTTGAACTGTAACACGATACATACTCGTATTTGTAAGTACTCTTTGAATAAGTAAAACAATATTTTCCAATGGGTCCTTCTTCTTCCTAATAAGAACTGTATGTACTACTTGTTCACTCACTTGCCGTTATGCAAGGAGAGCTCATAATTTGTGCGCAGTGGCTGTTCATATTAGTTTTTTTGTCCTCTAAACCTCACGAATACTCCACGTCTCTGCAACATATAAATATACGGGGAAAACGAGGTCCTGCGCAAACCGGACCTTTACTGCTGCATTTATTTCCACTACGGACCTAGTCCCCAGCACGGCTAGCACGCGACGGCGCGCGAGCTCTCGACTTTTCTCGCACTATCCGTCTCTCTGTTATTAGAACACTTAGAACAAGAGGTATAGTGCGATAAAAATCGAGAGTATGTCGCGGCCGTCCCATGCTAGACGTGCTGGTATGATGACACGCATGTGCATAGTGGTGATGTAGAACTCTAGGTAGGTATCTGAAAAGTACGTCCACATTTAGTGTAAGTTTATACAAGCAAACAATGCATTGACCTACACGCAACGAAATATAATTACTTATTCTGTTATCTTGTAATCTCTCAAGCCATACTAATATTTTTTGACGACCGGTTAGCCTAGTGGGTAGTGACGCTGCCTACGAAGCTGAAGGTCCTGGGTTCGAATCCCGGTAAGGGCAAATATTTGTGTGATGAGTATGAATATTTGTCTCTGAGTCATGGATGTTTTTTTTGTATTTAAGTATTTCTATCTATTAAATATATAGTCGTCTAGTGCCCATAACACAAGCCTTATTGAGCTTACTATGGGAGTAGGTCGATTTGTGTAAGATTGTCCCCTAATATTTATTTATTATAAATGCGAAAGTGTAGGTATACGTCTGTCTGTAACCTCTTCACGCTTAAACCGCTGAATAGCTTTAGATGAAATTTGCTATAGAGATAGTTTGAGTCTCGGAGAAGGACAAAGCATAGTTTTTATCCCGGGAATCATCCCCTAATGGGTGAAATGGGGGTGAAAGTTTGTATGGAGCACAAACAAATGTACTTACATACGAGTTCCACCCGGACGAAGTCGCTGGCAGAAGCTATTCTTTACAACTCCCAATTTAACGAAACAAATAGCCCTTAAATATTTTTACTAACAGGATTTAACCCCATATTTTCGATTGCAACAATCTGTGCATCGTGTCATCGAGTAAATCTGATTACACTTCAACTGTTGGTACTTGGGCAACAGCCGGCGCGTCGAGAGCCTCACGCTGGCTCCAATACTTATGCTCCTGCTGGGTCTAAATTTGTTACAAAATTTTGAAACAGAAATGAAATGTACATTTGTGACCCTTGTCTTTTTAATTTTTCGCATGCGCTCTTTCATTACTTTAGGGTTATTAGTGCGATAGTAACCGAAGCGATCCAATTTATTTAATCGTACGGCATACATTATTTTTGGCCTTTAAAGTTTGTCAATCTTTAGTACCACCCAGAGGACACGTGCAGGGTTGTGGTAGGTAGCTCCTGCGGACGCGAGAGACAGTTGTCCCCCCTTTGTCAAGTGAGTGGGCATAACTCGACTGTCAGTTGTTAAGCCGCCCGAAGGCCTCTAACTCGGCTTAACGACTACTGTCATAGACAGCAGCCGGGATCAACTGCTTAACGTGCCTTCCAAAGCACGGAAGCGCTCATTTACATTAACCAATCAAACATCAGGCGGTCACCCATCCATAGACTGACCGCTGCCATCTTTGCTTAACCTGCGTTATCGTTTCCGACTCGCAGGCGCCGCTGGGCTATGAGCGCTTCAAAAAAGCGATCCAATTACACGTGGATAGTCACGAAATATGAAAGCGCACTAAAATACGCTTATGAAGCGATTGAGAAACGTTAATGATAATAATTATTAATTTTAATTATTAACTCTACATCTCGATATCATTATTATTAGCTAATAGAACTGAAATAGTGCCATGTTTGCTTAATTTTAAATGCTGTTGCACGCCTGTAAGGCCCACTGAGCGGCAAATTTTTACCCGACTGCCGAAGGAGGGTTATGTTTTTCGAGCGTATGTATGTACGTATGTATTTGACCTTATTCTTTGGCACGCCCTGCAGCCTAAACCGTTTGACGGATTTCGACATATGAGGTGTCGTTGGATTCCTCTTAGTCGTGGGAGTGACATAGGCTATAAAATTTGGAAAAAGCCGTTGGGTTTTTGGAAAAATCTTTTAATCTCACTTGTTTCACGCGCATTGCCGCGCATTGCCGCGTCGGCAGTGTGAAGTACTTAGGCGTGTTTTCTATATTAATTGAGATTCTTGCATACGATGGTAAAATCTGCCGCTCCGCGCACTGCGGCGGGACGCGGTGCAGTGGGAGAATCGCCTTATACGAGGGCTGCCTTTTAAGTTGTGTCGTTTGGAAAATCTAAAGACAATTTAAGTGTTAAATGGTATTTATTGTTTTTCAAAGTAATCACCGTGATATGTAATACACTTTTTCATTCGATCGAACCAGTTTTCGAAACACTTATTCCGGTCCGAAGTCGGGGTCTCCAAAATGGCCGTTTTGTATGACTCAACCGCTTCTTCAGGCGTCTGGTACCGTTGACCACGAAGTCGTTGCTTGATTTTTGGAAAAGTAAAAAAATCGTTAGGGCTTAAGTCTGGACTGTACGGCGGGTGTTCCAGAATTTCGACGTTTTGCTCTTTTAAAAACGCAATAGTTTGCCGGGCGGTGTGCGAGCTCGCATTATCGTGGTACAGTCTTATACGACGTCTTGGGTTATTTTTTCGAAACTCGCCGATGACTTCTGGTAAACAGACAGTGGTATACCAGTCAGCATTAACCGTTTTACGATCCTCGAGCACGATGGTGGCAACGTGGCCACTTTTCGCCACAAACGTGGCGACCATTTTTTTCGAAGTGCTCCGTGAGCGTATTACTTTGGTCGGTTTTGGCTCATCTTGGAACACCCAAACAGTCGACTGCTGTTTAGAATCGGGATCGTAGGCATATATCCAAGATTCGTCACCACTGATAATGTCGTAAACATGTTTCGAGTTTCCTCGGTTGAATTGCCGCAGGGTTTTGCGACACCATCGAACGCGAGCCGTTTTTTGGTCTTCACTGAGTAAATGTGGTATCCAGCGTGAGATCAACTTTTTTACGCCTAAGTGATCATGCAAAATACTGTGAACACTGGTCCCTGAAATACTTAAGGAAGCTTCTATCTCACGGTATGTCGCATGGCGATCTTCGATGATCAGTTGCCGTACAGCATCAATGTTCTCCTGGGTTACGGCTGTTTTTGGTCGACCTTCACGATGTCTATCACCAAGACTAGAGCAACCACGTTGAAATTCTAAATACCAGCGTTCCACAGTCCGAAGGCATGGTGCTTTATCATTGAAAACCGTAGTCAACTCTTCGAAGCACTGAAGTCGCGTTAAGCCCCTTTTGAAGTTGTAAAAAATTATCGCACGTAAATTTTCCTTCGAAATTTCCATTTTCACAACTGACTTGTCAACTTTGAACGAACGCTGTACTAAAACGGTTGGGCCGATTTCGAGTCATTCTTTTGTTTTCGAATTCTAAATTCAAATATTTTAACGTGACACTAGTTCTTTTTTATGCAATCACGGGAGGGTTGCAAACGACAGAACTTAAAAGGCAGCCCTCGTACAGGCAGGCCTTGGTTCTTTTTTTTCTGCCATTGTAAATGTTGAGCTTTGTATCTTGTTGGTATGCCAAATAAATAATGAATTCAATCAAACATGAATTTCTTCTAACTTTAGTCAAATATATGTATAGACAAATAAACATATTCACATTCAATCAAATATCTATTTTAGTAGCGCATTTTATGCATATAATAACTCCACTGTTGCATTTCTTTAAATAGAAAATCATTTTTAGGATATTTTCAGGTAAAGTAACCAATAAACCAGCAGCAATCTGAGTTTTATCCCAAACGAAAAGCAATTTTCGCAAAAAGGGTAGATCAACTTTGGTACAGCAAAATATTCTTAAGGGGCTACCCGAGGTTTTCATCGATTTTTGACAAGTTTTGAATCGTATCTACTACTTTTGCACTACAGATAGAATCATAAATCAAACGGCTATCGGTTCTGCAATCTTTTATCTCCATTTTGACAGACCGGATTTTGAAACAAATTAATACTTAATTTTGTATGATTTTTTTAAACATTGTCTAAAAAAACACTTATTTCGCATCTCTATTGACGTGAAAGATCTAACATATACGAAATCTACAAATTTGGGTTCGTCTATGACGTCTCTAAAAACTGGCAGAGGGTTTTAATTTTAAACCAATTAACACAAAAGTTATGGCCAGAAAACCAGTTTTTTGGCCTAAAATTGTTCAACTTTGATGCCAAATATCTCGAAAACAATGAAGTTTGAAGTAAATATGGGATACTATATTGCTTAAAGCCGTTGTTGTTAATATAATAAGCTACAAAAAACATTAGACAACTAAGGGATTCAGATCGAAGGTCATTGGCGTATGGGAGCCTCTTAAGGCGATATGATTCGACGCGCAAAGCAATCTGAGGGGGTGAGGTGCGCGGCAATCCGTGAAGCGCCGCCCGCGCGCCCCGACCCGCTCGTCGAGCACGTGACCGCGCGGTAGCCATAGCACAGACAAGACGGGTCACAGTAAAGTGATCTTACGATCGCCGTATATTAACTGGACCGTGCAAGGGTCAAGTTTGCTATCTGTGAAGGGTGTGAACTACGTACGGGTTTCGGACTACAGAAAAAACCCTGTATTGTTTATTTTACTATTTCACAATTTGTCCTCTATAACGGTGCATATTTTAAGATTTTTTGCGGGTTTAGGGAAAACTCAGTTAAAGGTCCGATGAAGAAACAGATGGAATTGAATTGATTGGTATAGACTTAGTAATATGGTTCCGTTTGGCACGTGGGTGCAGAAACCTATTAAGGAAAACACAAAGTAGAAAAACACTAATTATTTAACAATCATTTTAAAATCAATCACATTGTTGTTTCATAGACGAATTTTAAACATAAACCTTTTTTTGAAAATATAAAGGTTTTTGATTTGAAATTTCCGTACTCCGTTTGTTTCTTTTTTTCGATTGACTGAAAACATATAATTAACCCGTAATGTTATGAATTATTATATATTTTTTGGATTCTTTTAAATAGTTTTTAAATAATTCAATAAAATAAAATAAATATTTCAGGTCATGGTCATTTAGCCTAATTATTGTAATTTTTGTTATCAGCAGACTATTGTATATGTGTAGGATGATGAATAAAGTACAAAAGTATAAAATAAAACCAAGCGCAAGATGAACTACCTGAGGCCTACCTTGAATTTTCAATTATATTCATATCAACTGTGGTTAAAGGAGTCAAAGAGCTTGTCGAAGGAATTTCATCATTTTGCAGATCCAACGAATATCTGTAGACGAAATATTGTAAAAACATTATACTTTCTTTACTTTAGGCATATAGCCGTGTATACTCATAGAAACGATGTATATGTAGTTAAAGCAATGACGCGTAATTCAATGTTGGAAAGGCAACCGGATGGCTCGCAGTATTTGAGCTCCCGAAGTGATGTGAAACCGCCCTGTGCTAACCGAAATGAGCCAACTATGAGTGGTTCGGAAATAGGAAGGGGGTGGTAAAAAAAAAAATATCGCGTGGCAACCGGATGACAAGCGGTAGCCTGAAAGTGTGTAAGCTGTTTATATAATGAAATTTGTATGCCATCCCTCCTAGTGCGACCGGAGCCGCGTAAGCAAGCAAAAAAAAAATAAAAAATTTTCATACAAATTGTATGGGGAAAGTTTTTCACGATTTATGGCTTTTCTAGCCGGAAATTTCTTTTTGGTCCTATACAAGATTTTGATCCTGGACTGGAATGGGATCGATTGGCATCAAAAAAAAAGTTTGTCAAAAATGACCATTTTCTCGCAAATATGTTTTTTACCTATGTTTTTTCCAAAATCTGTAAACGCCAATCTTCATTAATTTGAAATCGAAGGAAGGTCTCCTAAGACCATTTTCACGTAGCAACACGGGATCTGGTAGCTGCCCTCACTGACCCAAAATCTATTTCCACCCTGTATACTGTTCGTAATTATAATTTTTCAGTGGAAACTAGTGAGTGTGTCAAGGGTTTTTTTTTTAATACTTTGTAATGCTAATCACATAATTATTATAGTATAAAATATGTTTAGTAGTTCTCGTACTGTTTTTCTCTATACTGTGTAACTGTGGAAGTGTACGCGGTGTAATCTGCGCGCGTGTGTGTGTGGTTGATGTATTTAATAGGGGAATTCGTTTTTTTTATGTACTAACCTTTTCTGTTTATTCAGTTTCCGAAGCCCCAGTGACGATATCTTCTTTTTAATTTTTTTGCTACCCATTTTTAACAAATGCTGTGCTGCGAAAATGCGCGTACGTCCGACCTCCAATGCGTTCCGCTCGGGACTGCCGCGGTGCAGCGGGAACGGAGCGGGAGTGAATTGTGCCATCATTTCGTTGATTTTGGGTGAAAAAAGACATGTCTTAATAAATTAAAAATATTATGACCGGCATCACTCACATCATCAAAGACGCTTATTTTGGTGTAATTTTCTATTCATCAAGTTACGTAAGATTGGAATAATGTCAGTTTTAAGATGAGAATAGAGGTATGTTTGGCATTTTTTTCTATCGATCAAAGTTTATCCAATTATGTAACGGACATCCGACGGAACTAGATAAAGGTCTTAAATATAATATTACAGTTTTTTTTTATTTTTAATATGTAGTATTTCAAAATAAAACCGTTTACAAAATCACATATCCTAGAAGAACCCCGAAGCAACTCGCCTTAAATAAGTATTTTTCGTAACAGTTCGTGAAATAGGGTCAACATTAGAACTTCCCCTCCGAGTGACCGTGTGTCCCGGGCCGCTTGGGGCCCAAACACTGCCAAGAGCACTCGGACTCATGTGTTCTATAATTTTATAAAACCCTTCAAGCTCTCGAGCGTCCCCGACCGTATGGTCTCTTCTTACTTGCACCGTGTCTGTCACACGCTAACCCTGTGTTGTGACGACTACCGTAGGGTACTCGGGAACTACATATTTATCTACTAAGTAGTACTATTATGTACTATCAAATATCATGATATCATAGCCAAAATGCTACCGCCGTTTACGCCATAACACATATAAAGCTGCTACGATCAATTATTTCATGAATGTCTTATAAATGACTTGCAGTGTAGAAGTAGGACTAAATTATGCAAGAATTGAACTGTATAACCCGGTTACAATATCTGTGGACCTGGCGTCGATGACGTCGATGACGTCGTCTGGTGGGGCGAGCGCGGGTAGGTAAAAGAGAAGGGGGAGGGGCTTCACATTCCAGCGAGGTCCACAGATATTGTAACTGAGTTATGCCAGTCCACAGATGATGCTCTCATTAAAATCTTTACGCAATTGCCCTTTCAATTAAGCTATAGGTAAGTAGGTATGTAGCTGTTTCCTGGTTTTTCTTAATCGGGCGCTTAAATTAAACTTTTCTCATTGGATTTGGAAACTAACATAGAATAAGCACAAATGTAACTCACAATTATATGGGTCTTTGACCTGAAATAAAAAAAAAATATTCTATTTCAGCTGGTCGATTAAGTAACGCATTGTAGGCAGGTACACATACGTGCGTCAGGGCTAGTAGCATGATACGGTTCATCGTTATGTTTTACATGACATAACGACAAAACCTATCGTGGTAGTTGATGGGCAGGTAGATATAAATGTCACTTTTTGTATGGGGAAATGACAGTTGAATTGTCCTAACGCTCGATCGAAAAGTTACGTGTTTACACCTCAGGATCTACTCATTGATGTTTCCTTACACCGTACCGTGTTTGATTCCCGGTTGAGTTAAGTTATATTTTTATTTTTTTTATTGTCCTTGATTTAGTTTATAATGTTTATATGATTTGTTATTAGAGTAAACATAAAAAACCGGCCAAGTGCGAGTCGGACTCGCGCACTAAGGGTTCCGTACCATTATCTATAAAAATAATTTTTAAAAAAAGTTTGTTGTATGGGAGGCCCCGTTAAATATTTATTTTATTTTGTTTTTAGTATTTGTTGTTATGGCAGCAACAGAAATACATAATTTGTGAAAATTTCAACCATCTCTATCGCGGTTCTTGAGATACAGCCTGAAAAAAAAACCGTTTGTTGTGTGGGAGCCCCCCCTTAAATATTTATTTTATTTTGTTTTTAGTATTTGCTGTTATAGCGGCAACAGAAATACATCATCTGTGAAAATTTCAACTGTCTAGCTATCGTGGTTCTTCAGATACAGCCTGGTAACAGACAGACAGACGGACAGCGAAGTCTTAGTAATAAGGTCCCGTTTTTACCCTTTGGGTACGGAACCCTAAAAAGAACTCTTTTTTAAATAGCTGTACTTATACAAATCGAATGTATCAAAATTAAATTCGCTAACTAAAGTACAACATTACATTTACCCTCCTTCCAAAGAAATCAGCTAATATTGACAGAGGATCATACAATATTTATTATTCAAATTCGCGACAAATATGCATATTCGAATGGAAGCCCCTGTTTGCTGTCTTTAATCTTCATATATACATCGTAAAAACGAAATGAGACGAAGAAGAGTGACAATAGCGGTGAATGAAAGTGGCCAAAAATGTTGGAAGGTCAGTTTAAAATTTCAGGGCAGGTTAATTCTATGACCGCTCGTCACACTAATGCGGAGCAAATGCTCGCAACGCCAAGCTGCAACACATTGATGCTGTATCAGTGTGCCAACGTGCACCAACCAAAACACAACTGTAGATCAATTGGGTAATTGATCTACAGTTGTGTTTTGGTTTACATTCATTTTATATTTACATATTTGGTCAAGACGTGCGGCGCACATAACTGTAACTAAGCCTGAAATGTGAACGTGAAATCTACACTTCAATATTTGGAAATAACAAAAACGCACCCCTGCATTCTTCCCCTTCGTAATGAAACTTAGATTACCGTTATTTTTCCAAGAGCGTTTGCCATTGGCGACGATTTTGACGTGTCTACTAGTAACTTGAACCAAGTCTTTTGCTATTGTGTGAATCTGTGAATCCTAGTACATAGTTATAAATCCAAAACTATGGAGGCCTTTTGGATGTTTGTTACGCGTTCCTGACTGACACACAGGTTTTCCTCTACAATGCTGCATACAATTTAATGTTTTTCCACGAAATCAAAAAGTTAAAGTAGGTACGTACTTCGTAATAACAATTTCCAGTGCCTTCAAAAACCGCCAACTTCATAAAATCCATGTCTCCTCGGTAATCGTTTCCTATGAATACATGATCGGCACACCCTCTGTACAAAACGCGACAAACCAGACACTGTTATTGCAAAGGAGTAAGGGTCATTTTCGTGTACAGCCGATTAGGAACTGAGCCGAGAAATAGCTCATCTAAATGCGTGGGCCAAACTGTTTAACGTTTGCAACCTTAACGACATTCAGGGTCAACGGAGGAAAATTCAGTGCGGGAGAAAAAAAATTATATCGCGCTAAGTTTAGGTAAGTGTTTTCATTTAAATTCGCTGCCTTCAAAATTAACATGAAGGTACCTAATATAAGTGATGGTAGGAAAAGGTAAATGCATGACGTAACATGATGGGAAAATTCTTCCTTCGACACTATGCTACTAGACCAAAGCTTTAAGATCTCTAAGGTTCATACTTACATATAATTATTTATTCCCCCGCCGCCCACTGCTTAAAAATTGAGATTATAAATCAGAATCACAGTAAATTTGGTTTGGCACGTAAGTAATTTGGTTAAAACAACCCCGGGCTCCAATAAAATGATATTGTAAGTGGGTGCATATTTATACCATAAGTAATCAGTTATAATCCGAAAATAGCTCATAAATCTGTTACACGGAATCCTACTACATTGTAAACACAATGCAACCCCACTAGAGTGCACAAAAGCTATAATTAGATCGGAAAATTTTGGCCAAATCTGCCAAAAATGCAATAAGGACAAAAGAAACTCGATACTGTCAAAAAATCACTATAATTTCCTTCCATGCCACTCCCCGCACCAGAAGACTTAATCAGGACGTCGGGACTTACATTTCTGTTTCCGATACCATATACTATAACGTTTGAACACAGATTATCCAATCAGTTAAGATAAAGGACACGCTTTTTTACCCGCCGCCATTATACAAAACGGGCTTACCACCAAAAACTGACGGTTGCAATTTGACGTTTGCACAGAGGCTTTAAGGTCGCGTTCGTAATGTATGGAAGCGTTCAGATTCTGTTTTGTAAAGCTAGGTGTACGCGTAGTGTGCAGGAGACGGGCGTGTGGCAGACACGTGATCGAGATTAGGCCGTGCATTCACATCGTGAGCACAAAGCGCGGGGTAGCGGGCGAAACGTCAATTGTGTGGGGCTTGGGGGAGGAAATTCGCTAAGTTAGGTTGGATTTAAATTATAATGCGAAATACTAACTCCTATTTGCATATCCCACGGGCGTTTTTTTAAGTTGAAGTTTAGAATGACACTTTTGTAGTGTTGCTGGTCAGGTTTAATCTGACACTTTATTAATTTTCACACGCTATTAGGGAGGCCGAGGCACGTTACGTATTTAAACTATTGTCACCTGGTAATAGTTTTTAAATAGAAATAAAGAATAATGCAATATATTGCAATTTTCATAAAATTATTTTGGTCAACGTGCATTTTTCACTTTACCCTGGTAACTATAAAGATGAATTGTCAATAATAACATAAGCAATTCGAGCAACTTCATTAGTAAACGCGAAAAGCAGCTTAAAATGGTGTTCCTGGTAATGCCCAAAGTTGCTCCAATTCATCCGAAGAATTGAGGATAAGACAGATTATGCAGAAAATCTAAATGAAATCCCTCTTGCACTCTTTAAAAATGAAGTAGGCCACAAATCGTGATTTAGAATATCCTTAGTGTCACTTAGGTCAAGCTTAGGTCGATCAAAAATCACCGATGCCGACAACAATTAATCACTACTGCACGAAGCCATCTAATCAAACAGGTTAAAAAATAAATGATCAGTAAACAAGGACTGGTGCTCAAACACGGGGGCGAGCGCCCCGCGGGAGTGGATCAGGATTGATGAATGCGACGATGAGGTAAGCTGGTCTTTTAATAGGGTATTTTACTACTATGTCGCGATTTTTTTAAACAATGGATAAAAATGAAGATGTTCTTTGGGTGACTTTTAGCAAAATCTTTTTCTTCCATTTTATTAAAAAATCACGACTAGGATTCAAAAGGAAAACGCCCCGCCCCGAGCAGATAGAGCGATCTACTCGGGGCGTTTTCCTTTTCCTTACAGTTTTTCGCACAGCATGTGATTAGTGAGCTGTGTTGCCTAGGGTCTAGTAAAGCAGCAAGAATCAAACATATAGGTGTATACAAAGCTATAAGTTCTGAGGATATGATAGATGTTCAAACATAAATGATCAGTAAACAAGGCAACTGTTGCTCAAATACCCCGCTAGAACTGAGGGAACTGGATGTGGATTGATGACTGCAACGATGCGGTACAAAGCTGGCTTTACATTTATTTTATGGTTGTGATTTTTGTGCCATAGAGTAGGTACAAATAAAGCGTATTGCAAATGGTGCAATTGATCACAACAACTACCTAACTGAGAAAGTATAATTAGAATAAGAGTTACTACATGTATTCATGAACCCCGAATCCTAAGAACTCCCTAAGGAATCCGATTTCAAAAAAAAGGATAAGATTGTATATTCCTCTGTATATATGTATTCTTTTTACCCATAAACTCGTATGAATTGTCACTACGGGCGACATCCTTCGCACCCTTCAGACCCGGTATCATGGTCAGCCTTATCACGCGATAAGTGACAAGATAGGAGCGTCGTCTCGTTCTATCGAACGATGTCAGCTAATGACGGACGCTCTATCCTGTCACTTATCGTGTAATGAGGCCGACCATGATACGGGGTTTGTTGGAGTTCCTTCGGTTCTAGTTGCTCCAGCGCAAGACTGCCCCCTTGCCCCCACCCTGTCTTTATTTTTGTGTGCTCCATTCCAACAGTCTTTAGGCTTTAGCTGATCCTCATTGCTGCTCAGCGCATGCGTCACGGGCCATGAGGCAGATGGAGCTGGCGGTGTGCGGGGCGATACGATCCTGAAGAAGAACTATAAGTAATAGTTCAAAACATGACGGACGAAAGTTTAAACACAAATAACTTTAATATTCACGCTTGCCGCATCTCTTCCGCCAGTAGTCGCGCTCCGCGCTCCACGCCTGGTCTCCGGGGACAGAGGACGCATATTGAACTCATTTCATTATGTACATACGATTAATGCGAAGGGTCGGCACATGTCCTCGAATACGGACGTTATGGTGACAATGCCGATTTATAAATATAAGTAGGCGATGGGGAAGGAAAGTGGGATCGTAATGGAAAATTAAAGATTGGAGGATAAGGAAGGAAGGACGCCATATAATTTGGGCTTTGATTTCAAAGTGTTTTCAATATCAACATTGTCGACCATGGTCTCTCTCTATCTTGGTCTATTAAGTATGTTCCGGCTAATAAGTACATTTTCGTATTAGATTAAAAAAAATATACCATCACGGGGGACCATGTACGAAGACTTGTACCCAGTAATGTCGTAAGTATATACTTACACATATAAAGCCCAATGATGAGGACGTCTAATATGCACCTTGAGGATATTTGCTAAAACAAAAGTCCTTAACGCTTTTTTTAATGGCACACTGATTACTTCAATATCAGTCAAATAATTTTGAACATGTTAAGGAGCTGTTTTGTAGTAAGTAGGAGCCTTTTTTTGTGAGAAAAATGGCAAATAAATATGGCAGACCTTATAATTCAGTACATAGGCTCAGCGATTCAGATTCTTGATTTTTTCTTTCTTCTTTTCGGCTGTAGAGGATGGGCTTTGACTTCTCTTCAAAATAGGCAGCTTCTTTGGCGCATTATAGTGCCTAACAAGAGTATCTAAAGGATGACCATTGCCAGCTCCAGTATCTGCACTGTATCCTGGCTAAATCTGCATGCTGTGTCTCGTTTCACACCCATCTGAAACATTAGCTATGTTCGATTTGTTTTCCTAAACTTGGTCGTAACTACCTCTGGCCGTCCAACAAACCGTAACTACTTGAAATAGCGAAAATAATCGCTCTGCTTCAATCAAATTCAACGTCTCTACAAACTCTTTTAGTTTCATTCGTTTCACGGTTTTTTACACTTTATTTAAGAGAGAATACGCTTGTGTTTGCAATAAAATGGAACACCAGATACGATTTAACGAAGGTAAATAAGCGAAATTAAACGTGGCAGCCGACGGAACGGCTGGGGAATACGGACACCTCGGGGCGGTTAATCATAACCAGTTTAGGGTTAAGGGGGACAGTCGAGACCTTAGCTTAGATTATGGTTGACACGAGATTTGTTGTTTGATGAAACTGTAGAACGTGCAGCATCATGACACTATCAAATGAATTAATATTGTTGGTGAATTTATTAGTTGGACATTAATTTACACCGTCTGAGGGTGGGTATTCCATCAGAGTTGTGCGGAGCGGTGTGCGAGGTAGATCGTCACCAATAGGAAGATTGGTGCCGATCTACCTCGCCGCTTCCTGCTGCGGCGTGCGGAGCAACGGCTCGCAACGATGTACTCGTATGCCAGTATCTCAGTTTGTATATATGTAAATACCACACGGCACTCAACACTACATCGCACCCGCACCCTCGTCCGGCGAAAATAATGTAGATAGTACATGTACATACATTGAAAAGTAAAAGGCACTAGTGCGAAAAAGTGGCACTTTCCGCACGATTTGGGTGCTTGGAAAACGCTCTTTTCGAGCACATGCATTATAAAAATATTTACCAACGGCAAAAACAAATTGATATTTTGTTCGCCGCCGCCGTCTGCTGTTCTTGCAAATTCGAATAGTTCGAATTTGGACGTTATTCTTAAAGAGATAAAGTTTTGAAAAATATTTGGCAATGGCAAAAACAAATTAGTATTTTGTTTGCCGCCGCCGACGGGCGAGCTGGCCCGTCGCTCCCAACGCGCCCGCGGCCCGTCCGCCTAAATAAATGATAATTGTTTATAAATTTGCGTCAAATTCATTTTTAGGGTGACACCGTAAGATATCACGTGACCTATATGTACGTAGTATAAGTTACCTGATTGTTGCTTCACCCTTCCAGAGTTCATGTATTTTAGTTTTAAGTACTTACTTGGTTGCAAATAAATAAATCTTATCTTATCTGCACTCCGCAGCGGGATGCGGCGGTAGTGTGATGACCGCCTTAATCTCAGATTAAGTCCTTATTCCATTGGCCACATACGCAGCGGCTTGGCACCACCTAGAAGCTAAATTTGCGACGTTATTTAAGACGAATAGCGGTAGTTATGACAAAGCGGCATATTATTTACAGGCGCCCGGGGGAGACGGTTTCGTTACCCGGTTCAGTAGGCCATAATAACTTGAGGGAATTCGCGGCGCAGAGCTGCCGACACCCGGGTAAAGTCCATGCCACTAATTATGGTGCACGTGTTAGGTACAACAAGATGAAGGAAACTTACGTAAGCCAGTCGGGCTCTAAAGCGGCAATAACTGCCCGCCACGCTGACTAAATATTCCACTTCGTGACTAAATAGCATGATCGGGTTTACTAGTATATCCAACATGGAGCATTCGTCCCTCAGTCCATACACGTATTTGCTGGAGTCTCGTACGCCATCACATTTCAAATCTGGTCTGGACAAGGGTAGGCGTAATGTTTTGTACACACAAAACCTGAAAGTCCTGAAATAGCATTTTTATCGTGCGAAAGACCAACAATGTGAAATGTTTTTTTTTCTGTCTAATACTTACAAGGTTTTTATAGACTTGCATTGTCATCATATCAACATATTTACCTTCGAATGTCGATATGAGGATGAGACACAGACTACATGTTGACCACGACCACACTGTCAGGAGTGAAACGACTGAGAAGAAGATGATAAGAATACAAATCTTTTAAAAATGTATAGATACGAGAGTAATTCGAGTTTGAAATGAGTCTTTTCGTAAATCTGCACTATTTGAATTCTGTACCTACCGTACCGTATTCGCATATTCTTCGCATGTTCTCTAAAGTGGGGCTCTCTGTCCATCGTAAACCGCAGTTCGCCCTCAAAGAGTTAGCACGCCCCGGATGTTGCCAACGGTCCGCGCACCCTCTTCCAGCGTACGCGCTGTAATCATAATGTTGCCATATCTATAATCTGCCGCGCGCGCGACACATGTGCCGATTACTCCGTTCACCTATTTGATACACTTGCCTCATATTTCACTTCCATGCCAGTGCCTTATGATTTATTTGCAAGGGTTTCTTGCTTACAAGGCTACTTTTTGTCCATGGTAGATTTTGGGAGGGTACCAGGCCTATCCCACCTTAAATTTGGCGCGAAACGAGGTTTGTCTGTGGTAACCTCATGTTGTCTGTGGCAACGTTCTAATAAGAGAGAGACGGATAGTGCGAGAAAACTATGACATGTAAAACGTTTTATCAAGGAATAAATGAAATGAAATGAAAACTCGAGAAAGCTCGCGCGCCGTCTTCTGATAGCCGTGCTGTACAGCGTATCGCACACAATGACGTTTCATATACCTACACGTTCCGTTTTACGTAGTAACAACATAATATAATTGATCGCACACCGTTGTCACCGTTATCGTTATACGAATTTCAATTTTAAAACATCCTGCTAACATGACAAAAGAAGTAATCCCATTGCAAAATATGAAATGTATTCATGTATTTTTTTTATAAATCCTGACTTGCCGGCTATTGTATTATTTTATTATTTCCAAAATTTGATGATCATTTCGATAAGTCGATAACAAACATAGGAACTAAAATAGTTATCATTCAGTTAACTAAGGAAGTTCAGTTTGGTGGTAGGTACGTTAATAACCCTATCTCACTCTATGATTGTCTATTGCAAAAAAAAATTACAGCTGACATAATCATTGACAAAGACTACAATATACATACTGATCACTGAGGCAGTGGACCTTCTGCACCTTTTGGTACCTACTATTAATTATTCTGTGAGGGTACTAAGAAAATAGAGTATCTAGACAGCCAATCGCGTTAGCAGCTATTAATCGTTCTTACGCGGACGGAGGACGTTACTAGGACTAGGACTGTCACCCAAAAGAAGAAATCGCATGTTTTCAGCTACCTTTCTAGCGAGTCGGTTACGCTATTTGTTATTCATATTTATTTTTATTCTACTGTAGTGGCATACTTTCTTATGGCCCGCCTGATGATTAGCAGACACCGTAGGCTGTGAACGCTTGCCACTCAAGAATAATCATATGTATAAGCGTGTTTTATACGTGAGAATTCATTGTGTTTTTACAGAGCAAACCGAATAAAAAAAAAACAGCTGACAGCTTAGTTAATAGCTTCCGCCGGCGACTTCGTCTGCGTTGTCCCGAGTTAGAAACTGTCCTATATTTTAATCCAGGCTATAAACTATCCTCGTGCAAAATTTCATCCAAATCGGTTCAGCTATTTAATAAATAATATAAAAATAATACTTAAATAAATATTATGGGACAATCTTACACAAATCGACCTAGACCCAATAAAACTAAGCAAAGCTTGTACTATGGGTAGACGACGATAAACATACTTGTATATTAGATAAATAAATACTTAAATATATAGGAAACATCCATGACTCAGGAACAAATATTCGTGCTCATCACATAAATAAACGCCCTTACCGGGATTCGAACCCAGGACCTCTTTGCTTCGTCGGCAGGGCTAAACCGGTCGTCGTTTAAGCGTGATTGAGTAACAAACATCTAAACATCCAAACATCCAAACTTTCGCATTTATAATATTGGTAGTTAGGATTACACGAATGAAACCAAAATATTAGAATTTTACTAGTTTCAACCGGCAACACCGATCAGAGGTCGGAACATCAAGATGATAATCGACGAGTTTTGGTCCCAATCTTTAGTAACATTTAATACATTTTCAGTATTTTCCTCCGACAACCGGCGTAGTTCCTTAGCACGAGTTTACAAGCAAATCTTGTTAATTCGTTCGCGTGCGTGCGGCCGACCGCGTCGCGTGCCCGCCACTCAGCGCTCACTCAGCTGCCGGTACCGTCGCGCACACAAGCACACAGTAAAAAACTAAACTAAACTCCCAGGCTTCGCCTTCGTCGTTATATCAATATCGTACTAGGTACATTATGGGGTAATCTTGGACTTTGTTTGGAACCTGAATGGAAAAGCCATGCCTAGTTATCTGTGTCGCCGAACGCGTCGCCTTCTATACAGGCAACTTCACTACAAGCAACTTACACAATAAGCTGAATGAGGTTTGTATTTTAGACGATAATACATACTTATACAGACAAATAAATACTGACATACTTTTAAACATCAGAAACTCAGGAACGAAGGCACTCCTCTTTCGATTTCAAAGAATATTGGGATCCTTGGTGTTGACTTTTCCAGCGACGTCCAGTTTCTAAGACACTTAGAGAGCAAAGCCAAGCTGGCATCCAAAAAGGGTGTGCTTAACAGAGCAAAGTCCGTCAGTCTCAAGTCCGTCCCCACATAGAGTATTGCTTGTTAGTATTGTATTGCGCAACTCTATATTATCTGTCGTACTGACCTGTCAAGAGTGACGGTCTGACAGCACTGTAGATATTTTCCCTCGCAATTGTACTCGTCTGTAATAAAGCTTCTTAAGAAATATATCAAGTAATAAATTCATCAAGTGTGTTTGCATTTCCACGCCCAACAATTGGTAGCAGAGCGTGGTTATACTAGTAATGATCATCTGCGCAAACGAAGAAATAGCCGAAAAATGGCGTCAACAACGTACCGCGATCGAAACCTTAAACAGGAGCAATTACGACACTTGGTGCCTACAAGCTCAACCTGTATTGATTAAAAATGACCTGTCGGACTACGTTGGTGGAGATAAGAAGCTGCCGGCTTCATTCAGCAGGCGAATTCTTCCTGTATGGGCCTAAGAACACTATAAAAATTGGAATTATACCAAGTTCTTCTTATCTTCTTTTAAAAAATACCTTCCATCTAATTAAGGTGTAAAAATCTCTAGTTAGGGTGATTTTCGCCAATGTCAAGTTTGCTTATAAAGCGACGTTGTTCGGTGGTTTGCTCAGTCGTCAATAATACAATCAGTGTCGGAGGCTCCGCTTAAGAATTTAGGCGTCCACCGCTGACCGCATCCCCGACGAAAGACTGTACCAACTTCTGCAGTCGACTGTACATTAAAGCGGTTGCCAGACGCGTCAATGTCAGAGCGCGAATCAGCGTCGCGTGAGCACAACTGATCGATACGCGCACCGCCTGATAAATATATCAACATTGGAATATATCAACTAGTATTCGTTTTAAAAACCTAAACAATTCCCTACGTTGTGAACAGCGTGAGATATTCCTTGTATTCCTCGACGGCGACATTCGATCTTTACTGATCCACGATAAAGGTGAATATCCACAAGAGACATCCGAAGATGTTTACTTATATTTGACACCTTGCAGGCTTGACAGCTAGAACAGAATCGCAGACATACCTACAGAGATTTCAGGACTCGCATTCATCTCTTGCCATCCACACAACGACTCAAATTTACAAAGGGTCGGCAACGCGGTTGCGATTCTTCTAAAGTCCGTGTCGAATGTTTGTACGTGATCATCGTAGCATTCAAACAAAATCTTTGAATTTCTACACTTTGTCAATGGATTTTAGGATCCACTCCGAAAGTATACCTCCTCCCATAAAATTATAAATTCTGAAAACGTGATACCTAGGTACCTGCTGTATTAACAGGTAAGTAGTAGAAAGTTAATATTATACAACAAGAGTTAATGTTATTGACAACAGCGCTCTACTGTTACAGGTAGTAGGGTCATTTCGCCGGTTAGCGACCACCTAATTTCATGTGCCGGTGGGCAACCACTTAAGCTGAGTTGGTGAACTGAAAGAATATTTTCTCGGTTTTTTAGTAGATTTCTATTCTAAAACAACAAAAAAATGCATTTACAAGTAATTGTCTCAATAGGGTGTGTAGAATTGATGTTATCTTCAATAGAAAAAACCTTCTCCTTCAGGTGGTCGCTAACCGAAGGTGGTCGCGTAACCAGCGAAATGACCAGTAGAATTATTTGGGGTTTACCACTGACAGATAGTTTGCCTTCATTTAATTTTCAACTTTAACCTCATATAAATTAAGTAGTTATTTCTAAATCGGTAGACGTGGGTAACAGTATTCTGAAAATTGCTTTATCTAAGGCAAACTATCTGTCAGTGGTTAACTAACAGTAATCGTACTGTACACACTTACACAGGTCGATTCACAAGAGCTGCCGCGTAATGTCTATGAAATTAATGACAGCTCTCGTGAATCGACCAGAGGACCGATTTTTGACTTTCGAGCGCTCGAAATCAAAAGCGAGCGGTAGAAAATATTCGCACACGAAAATTTGTCACTATTATTTTCGCATGAACCCAATAATAGCTATTTTTGAAATCATCACTCAAAAGCTAGTGATTGGCTATCGATACTTTTGCGTTTCGTTGTATGCAAAAAGTAGATAATTACCGGTTTCTCAAATTTGAATTTTCAACATACCTAATATAGAGGATAGTACTTTATTGGAAGTTGGGTATCTATAATAAAGTAAATTGATTAATTTTAAATTTATTATGCGTTTCATAACAGAAAAAAATCAATAGTACCTAAGTACTTAGTGAGTTGTAAGGTGCAAACATTAATAATTGTTAAACGAAACGTAATTGTGTGAGTAAAAGACAGTATGAGAGCGCGACCTGAGAAAGAAAGGGATAGAGAAATGAAAGAAATAGGAGATAAGTTTCAGCGAGAGTAACAGAGAGAATAAATTCATTATGGCCGATCCGTTGTTTCCTTTACTAATGGCCGGTTCCAATAATCAATCCACCGATAATTTTCCTTACCGGCAGTTACATTTTGACAGATTACCCGTAGAAAATTTGTCAAAATGTAACTGTTGGTAAGGAAAACTATCGGTGGATTGATTATTGGAACCGGCCATTACAGAGTAATAGTAAACGAAACGCTTATGTTCCCGCCAATAGACTAACGATCTTGGTTTTCAACCACAAAATTCGGCAATAAATTATATATGTATAATCGTACACCAGCCAATCACTAGCATCGAATCAATATATTTTATTGAAATTAATAGTCAGTCCAAAATTAAATAGATAAAGTGAAGTAAGTGACAACATTTTCTACCGATAGAATTGAATACGAGTGGTCAACACCACTCGTTTTTCAATTTTCTATCGCTCGTATTTCAAAAATAGCATTTCATCATTTTTGACCGTTTTCGAGTGCAAGAGTCGAGCGCTCGAAAGTCAAAAATCGGTCCCCTGTACGAACTTACTAAGAACTTCGCCAACTGCTTGAATATACTACATTAGCACTATAGAACATTAATCCCCCGACAGATGGCTCGGCAAGTGGCCAGTTTTACGACACCATTACCAAGGTACAACGTGTAATTCCATGTAAATGTGATAAAAATGTCCGCTGGGGCGCGATTGACTTCACAATAGAGGGAGCCGGTAGTAGCCACCGCAATTCGATTCCTCTGTGAAATCCTAATTAACTTTAAAATTTCACGTCACCACTTGTAGTTACCGCCCGAAGAAAATTCAATAGGGGTGTAGACACTAAATAGAATAATCAATAATGATGTATTTTGTTGAAAAAGTATTAAAGATGTAGTAAAATGGAGAAAAAAGCATCGCAAGAGGTTAAATAATCACAAAGTTATCAGTGTCCAAAGTTTTAAGAGGGGATATGTTCTGTCCCTTTTCCGCAAAACGCTCCTTCATATGAAACGATTGTCATTTAGGTACTACGACGCTGGAGGATCGTGACGTCACAACCTGCTAGCGTTTTCTCTCTTTCGAACAAGCAACATTAAAACGGTTGTGGCTTCGTAGATTTTTTAGATACTTGAATGGGATTTTGTTTGCCTTCTTTCTTTTAAAGTATTATACATTTTGAGTACCCCTGGCCCTATATTGAAAGTTTATCCAAGTTCCTAGCCAGGAGAAGACTTTATAAACCTAGGGTCATTACGCTGGTTACGCGACCACCTTCGGTTAGCGACCACCTGAAGGAGAAGGTTTTTTATATTGAAGATAACATCAATTCTACCGACCCTATTGAGACAATTAGTTGTACATGCATTTTTTTGTTGTTTTAGAATGGAAATCTACTATAAAACCGAGAAAACCGCCGCCGCCGCCGCCGGTCGCCGGTTAGCGACCACCTAATTTCATGTGCCGGTTGGCGACCACTTAGCTGAGTTGGTGAACTGAAAGGATATACATTTTTTTTTTTCCTCCTCCTTCAGGTGGTCGCTAACCGCGTAACCAGCGTAATGACCCTACCTACTAAATTATCTAGGTGTCATATACAAACCAGCTCTTATCTAACTCATCCGATATCAAAATATAAGTATTTCGCTAATTTATACATAGAACCCTTCTGCATAATAAGCTACTATTTTATTTGGTCCGCCGCCGTCTTAGACTGAATATCATAGGTATTCGGTTATGTAAAAGTCAGGTAAGCTCATGCAATAACAGAATTCGGGTCGTGACGTCAAATGTTTTCAGCCCAGATCATTTCTAAGGAAACCATTTGCCAAAAGGAATGGCATAAATTCAAAGTAAACAACAAGACCGTCACGCGGCGACCCAGTTCAATTTAAAGCTTCCATTTCCTTTACCTATTTTCTTGTCACCTAAGACGGTCGTGCCCGCTAGCGGAGTTTGCACTTCAGACCGTTCGCTTCATTTGCAATGGAAGTCACAGCCTCCTCTAGAAAAAAAAAACCCGCTGGGGAGCTCCGAGGTCTCACACCCGTCCCCCTCAGACACAGCTAGACCAGTATTTCTGTGTCTCGCTCTCGCCCGGCTGAGTTATTTCATGGCGCTCCTCCCGCACGAGACACGTTTATTTTTCATTTCTTAGGGGGTGAAGAAAATAATTTTCTGTGAGCTTTGAACCCGGGCGCGGCTGGGGAAAAATGGGAAATTTGGAAAATGTAATTGGATTCTAGACTAATCTCAACGCCTCGGCGTAAGGGAGTGCGTGTCGAAAAAGAAAAAGGCTACACCTTTGCGAGTTTGTATTAACTGCACAGTTAGATAGTCATCTTTATTTTCCAATTTGCGTTCGGGCTCCGGGCAGACGAAAGTATTATTTTGCTACTTTGTTTCGCGGTCTTTCTTTACTGGGTTTTTTAATTTAAGAATAAATGAAAAAAATACCTATCTAGACGACTTATGTATTTATTTTCAACTTTTAACGTTAGTATAATTGTTCGCTTGCTAAGGACTTTCAGCTACTTAGGTATGTCATGGCTTAGGTTAGGTTCGATTTTATGAATTTGAAAGTTAAGTACTGTAGGTACCTTTAAACATAAGTACCTACCTATATACTTATAATTGAATGTTGTTTCTCATAAAGGCGACGAGGATGATCAAAAAACCAAAGAGTTGTAGGTAAGTACCTGCACCTAAGTAAACATTAGGGTAGAAATATAAACGATTCAGATAGTATTGTAGGGAAGTTTTGAGTGAACTGCAAATAATAGTATGTACGCAGATAGATAGACATTCTGATACGTACCCATGTATGTGTGTATGTCTTATTCTTTGGCACGCCCTGCAGCCTAAACCGTTTGGCGGATTTTGACATTATGAGGTGTTTTTGGAGTCCTCTTATATGGTAGGAGTGACATAGGCTATAATATTTGCAAGAAGCAGTCGGAATTCTTTTGATTTCACTTGTTCTATGTTTCACTTTGATTGGAATTTGGAGTTGTTGACGGGTACGTATCACAATGTCTAAAATTAAAAAAACGAACGTTAAATAACCTACGTTCAAAATCCCTAAAATCTACCGGGTACCGATTGACAGGCACTTGTTATTCCAGTAACTCACCCGGTTTGCTCACAGCAGTGCTGGCACGAGAACTTCTTCCCGGCGTGCCACTGGTAGTGCTGCTCTGCTCGCTCCCTGTAACACACACTCATCATCATCATATCAGCCGAAAGACGTCCACTGCTGGACATAGGCCTCCCCCAAAGAGTGCCAAAGTGACCGGTCCCGCGCCACCCGCATCCAGCGGACTCCCGCAACCTTTACCAGGTCACACACACTCATTTAAGTATTAAGAGGGGCAGGCCACAGCGGAATGCCATCTCGCTCATATGTGGAGCAGGCGAACTGGAAAAGATCGCAGCATTCCGTACCACAAAAGGAAAAAACCGGTGACGACCGGTTAGCCTAGTGGGTAGTGACGCTGCCTACGAAGCTAAAGGTCCTGGGTTCGAATCCCGTTAAGGGCAAATATTTGTGTGATGAGCATGAATATTTGTTTCTGAGTCATGGATGTTTTCTATGTATTTAAGTATTTCTATCTATTATATACAACGTGTTAATAAAATAACGCAAAACCTGAAAACTGTTTGTTCAGAATCGAGAGTAGAATGCGAAAAAAATAACAAAAAAAAATTTTGACGCGATTTATTTTTTACATTTGTATGGAGCAGGTCGCCCCAGTCGGCCAACACTCCATACAAATGTAAAAAATAAACCTTGTCAAATTTTTTTTTTTTTATTTTTTTCGCATTCTATGCTCGATTCTGAACAAACTGTTTTCAGCCCATGACACAAGCCTTATTGAGCTTTTAGCAGAGGTTTGTGCAGGGAGACTTGGCTGGAGACTTGTAGGTAGTTAAGTGAAACTCTGTTGTTAATTGTAGGATACTGGAAACTGGAATAATTTTATTTACAAATACGGCTAACTATATACAATAAAAAAGCTTACAACTAGTGACAGTTTTAAGCCGCAACAGTAACATGATTAGAGCGGGACGGATGCGCACGAGCGAGAGGGAGGTAGGCGGCGCGTGGTAACGCGCGCGGCTCGCTCGCCTATAAAAGATTTTGGCGCGCAAATTCCGATCCTTTTCTGCGCCGGCCGTCGAGACGAACACATCGCTGCCCTGTCGCTCCGTGCTCGAAGATCGAAGCTGAAGAACCTCGAAGATAGTGATGCTGCATTGCCGGCGTCTTCACAATTATAAAATGTCCTTCTCGGGACAATCGAAAACTGCTCTTGTCAGAGCAATCAGCTGTTCTTATCAGAACAGCTGTTTCGTGAGGTCAATCACGTGTCTCCGTTTCTTGCTGAGACAAACCACACGTCAATCTTCTCTATACCTACAGGGCTCCCCTTCAAGTGAAACGTACCGGCAGGCGGATAGTGCGGCCTCGGCGAGTTTGGTTCCCAGCTGTAGGTATTTGATTGTTGGTCGTGTGTGGTCCATTTTGTTTCAGGTTGTCCGTTGTCGTTTGTTTCTGGCTCTGGCTATTGTTTTTTTTCTGGTTGTCTTGTTGCAATGTTGTACTCGATGAACTCGGTGTTGTAGTTACAGGTGTGCACGTAGTTGTAGGTATACTCGTAGTTGTAGGTATGTCTTCCTCGATGATCGTGTAGGCAGGCTTGAGTCGGTCGATTGAGACGTTCGTTTGACGGTTAGGTAGTTGCAGTGTGAAAACTTTGTCGTCTCTTTTCAGCACGCGGTATGGTCCGTCGTAAGGTGCTTGTAGCGGCTTTCTTACGGCGTCGACTCGTACAAACACTTGTTCGCAGGTCATGAGGTCACGATGTACGAATATCGGTCTCGTGTTGCTATGCGGCTGGCTCGGTGTAGGTTTCAAGCGTCGTATTGTGTCTCTCAGCTGATCGACGAAAGCGGAGTCCATAATGACGTCATCGTTCGTAGGTACAGCTGATAAGAAATCACCGGGTAATCGTACACTGCAGCCGTAAGTGAGTTTGGCTGCACTTACATCGGTGTCACTTCTTAGCGCGGCGCGTAGACCAAGTAGGACAGTAGGTATTTGCTCGATCCACGATGTTGTTGTTTGTAGTCTTGCCTTGAGTGCGGCCTTGAGACTTCGATGCCATCTCTCCAGAATCCCATTAGCGATCGGATGGTACGGTGTTGTACGGGTTCTTTCGATGCCGAGTAAGCGTGTGAGAGATGCAAATACTCGACTCTCGAATTGCCGTCCTTGGTCCGTAGTGATAGTAGCGGGGCAGCCGAAGCGGGAAATCCAACCGTCGTAAACAGTCTTGGCGACTTCTTCGGCGGTGATCTCGGTGAGTGGGATTGCTTCGGGCCATCGTGTTGCTCTGTCGATCATTGTGAGTAGGTATCGATGTCCACTTGCGGCGGTAGGTAGAGGTCCAACGATGTCGATGTGGATGTGATCGAATCGTTGAGTTGGCGGGAAACTTGATATCGGACTTGCGGTGTGGCGTTGAATCTTCGCGAGTTGGCAGTGTACGCATACTTTTGACCATGTACCTACGTCGGTATTTAACGAAGGCCAAAAGTAGCGTTGAGCGACTAGTTTTCTTGTTGTTCGAATTCCAGGATGACTGATGTTATGTACGGAGTCGAATGCGGCACGGCGGTATTGTTCGGGTACATAAGGGCGTAAATTGTCTGTCGTTGTTTCGCAGTACAATTTGACGTTGGTTCCGGGAATAGCGACTTGCTTCATAGATAGGTTGGTTTGCTGTGCGAGTGTTCGAATGGTGTTGCTGTCTCGTTCTTGCGCGTCGGCTAGTTCTTTGTAGTCAATCGGCGACGGGCAGGATATCGTTTCTATGCGGGATAGCGCGTCGGCGGCGGCGTTTTGTGACCCACTAACGTGACGTATATCGGTTGTAAATTCACTGATATACAACAGCTGACGGGTGCGGCGCGGCGACTCGTTGTTGGTGCTCGTTTTGGTGAACGCGAAGGTCAAGGGCTTGTGATCGGTGAATAAGATGAGTTCTCGTCCCTCGAACATCTTGCGGAAGTGTTTGGTACTCATGTACAATGCGAGTAGCTCTCGATCGTAAACACTGTAGCGAGTCTGTGCGTCGGAGAATTTCTTCGAAAAGTAGCCGAGTGGTTGCCAAGCGTTGTTTACAAACTGATTTAGCGATGCGCCTGCGGCCTTGTCACTAGCGTCCGAGAATATCGCGAGCGTCGACTGGTGACATGGATGAGCGAGTAAGGCGGCGTTTTTGATGCTGTCCTTACACGCGTCGAATGCGAGCGTTGCTTCGTCGTTCCAGCTGATTGGTGTCTTGTCCTTCTTCCGCGCGTTGTGTAGGTATTTACAGAGTGGAGCTTGAAGTATTGCGGCGTTCTTGATATTTTCGCGGTAAAAGTTTATCATTCCGAGAAATCGTCGTAACTCGTCTATTGTTTGCGGTTTAGGGTAATCGACGATTGCTTCAACTTTTTCCTTAGGCGGCTGGATTCCGTCTTGGTTTACTTCGTAGCCGAGAAACTTCACCGATGGCTGGCCGAAGACACATTTGGCGGGGTTTATTGTGATGCCATACTCGTCGAGTCGTTGGAAGATGGTGTGCAGATGTCTTCGGTGCTCTTCTTCGGTTGTTGATGCGACTAGTAAGTCGTCGACGAATGGAAATACGTAGTCCAGGCCTCTTAGTACTTCGTGGATGAATCGTTGGAATGTTTGACCGGCATTCTTCAGTCCAGGACACATACGCGGGAATTCGTATAATCCGAAGGGAGTTATTATCGCTGATTTTTCGATGTCTTGCTCGCTGATGGGTAATTGCTGATAAGCACGGTTCAAATCGAGTGTCGAAAAAAATTTCTTGTCGGCGAGTTGGTAGGTAAAATCGCGTATCCGTGGTATGGGATAGCGATCGGGCTTGGTGATGGCATTGAGTCTTCGGTAATCGCCACATACACGCAGGTCTCCATTCTTCTCAGGTACTACGTGTAACGGTGAGGACCATGGACTCTTGCTGGGACGACATAAGCCTTGCTCCATCATGTTGGCAAATTCTTTCTTCACGAGCTCGTATCGATGTGGTGCGATGGGGCGTGGCCTGCAGTGAAGGGGCGGGCCAGTTGTTTCTATGAAGTGTTCGACGTTATGCTTCGGGCTAAGCTTCATAGATGTAAGTCGCGTAGTTCCAGGGTAATCGGCTAGTATATCGTGATACGACTGCTGCACGTCTATGCTGCGCACGGTAGGTATGTTAGCGGCACAGAGTTGAGCGTTAGTCGTGAGTAGCGTCTTTCCGTCGATCAGTCGTCGATTCTTGATGTCCACAATGATGTGGTGGAACTTGAGAAAGTCGGCTCCCAGGATAGGCTTCGATACGGCTGCGATGATGAATTTCCACTTGAATGCTCGTCGTAGGTTGAGATCGAGTTCGAGCGTTTTTTCACCGTAGGTAGGTATGACGGTGTTGTTAGCGGCGTAAAGTTGAAACGGGAGGGGCTGCTCTTGCGTGCCTTTTCTTCGTGGCAGCACGGATATGTTCGCTCCAGTGTCGACCAGGAAGGTAAGTTTGGATGTCTTGTCGGTCACGAAAAGGCGGTGAGATGTTTCGGTAACGCCGGTTTCCGCCGCTGCCAGCGTTACTTTTAGTTTTCCGACGGCGAGTTGATCGGCTTGAAATTGCACGGTGGCGTGCATTTATTCGCGTCCATGCCGAAGCGACGGTGGTAGTAGCAATATGGCATGGGCGAGTTGTTGCGGCTTCGGTCTTGCGATTGCGATGCGCTGCGAGGACGGGAACGTGACGGGAAACGGCGGTGAAATCGGCTGTTGCGACGATCGTTGTTTTCACGCGGCCTTGATCGTAGTTCGGCGACTTCGAGCGACAATCTTCTTATCTCGCCGATGAGATATTGTGTGTCGAGATGCGGATGTTGCTGGTAGGTAGCTTGTGACGGAGGTAGCAGCGGTGGCGGCTGTGTTGATGTTGACGGAATCGGAATGGGCGACGAAATGGCGGCGACGTGGGATGACGGCGTGTGCTCCATCATTTTGTCGGCGAGGAGAGCGAGGTCGTCGAGCGTAGTCTTGATTTTGAATGCTTCGCTGACGGTGAGTACGGACCTGACGTGTGGCGGTAAATGATCGAGCCACATCATTTGCATTGTGCTCTCGGGGAACTTCTCGCGGTTAAGATTCTGCATCTTGCGAAGTAACTGGCTAGGTTTCTGTTCGCCGAGCTCGACCTGTGACAGCAGTTTCTTTGCCTGGGCGCTGTTTGATTCCTCGTACAGCGAGATGAGACGATCCTTGATGGCCTGGTAGTAATTTTGTTCCGGCGGCGAGTAGATGAGATCTGCGATATTCTGGATGTCTTGCTTCTCGAGCTGTGCGATGACCATTTGTGCGAGCTGTGCTTGGCTTCTTTTCAGATCGGTGGTGGCGGCTTCGAAACTGCAGAACCATAATAGCGGCTGGTCGCGCCAAAACGGTGGTACACGGAGTGAGAGAGATATCGCGGACACGTCGTGGCTTGCTGCTAAATGTTGAGCTTCATGTTGATCGCCAGCGTTGGGTTGCGGAACGGGTAGGTATAGCTCCCGGGTTGGCTCCATTTTCTCCGGCCATGCTTGAAATCTTGATGCTGGTTGCTTCTGTGCTCTTGAGTCGGCAGGTCACCACTTTAACAGAGGTTTGTGCAGGGAGACTTGGCTGGAGACTTGTAGGTAGTTAAGTGAAACTCTGTTGTTAATTGTAGGATACTGGAAACTGGAATAATTTTATTTACAAATACGGCTAACTATATACAATAAAAAAGCTTACAACTAGTGACAGTTTTAAGCCGCAACAGTAACATGATTAGAGCGGGACGGATGCGCACGAGCGAGAGGGAGGTAGGCGGCGCGTGGCAACGCGCGCGGCTCGCTCGCCTATAAAAGATTTTGGCGCGCAAATTCCGATCCTTTTCTGCGCCGGCCGTCGAGACGAACACATCGCTGCCCTGTCGCTCCGTGCTCGAAGATCGAAGCTGAAGAACCTCGACGATAGTGATGCTGCATTGCCGGCGTCTTCACAATTATAAAATGTCCTTCTCGGGACAATCGAAAACTGCTCTTGTCAGAGCAATCAGCTGTTCTTATCAGAACAGCTGTTTCGTGAGGTCAATCACGTGTCTCCGTTTCTTGCTGAGACAAACCACACGTCAATCTTCTCTATACCTACAAGCTTACTATGGGACTAGGTTGATTTGTGTAAGATTGTCCCCTAATATTTATTTATTATTATTCCGTACCACAAAAGGAAAAAACGGAACCCTTATAGGATCACTTTGTTGTGTCCGTCTGTCTATCTGTCAAGAGTCAAGACCCTTTATCTCGGGAACGCGTGGAGGTATCGAGTTGAAATTAAAACCATATACTCAGGTCTACAGTCCCTGGAAGCTTTGAAAAAAAAAGACTTCTATGTTAACGTAAAAAATAGATACGGCCGTTTATGCTGCAAAAATAGTATATTTCGACACTCTCAAGGGAATCAAAATTTATAGAGTACTTTCCGTTGATCTAGAACTATGAAATTTTGCCAGTAATATCGTTATACTACAAGTACAGCGAAAAATCTGAAAACTATACATTTGTATACTCGCACTTTCCGGTTTTTTCTATACCACGTCGGTCCTTGACTGACAATATCGGGTTGTCGACTCAAATTGTATTATACCAGGCCATACTATTCGCAGTTCAAATAATGTATTTTGAATCGACCAAAAACTACCAATAACATTCCTACCTACCTGTTTTAAAGAAATTTAAAAATATATATAACAAAGGCAGGGCTAGGCAGGGTTAGTAGCATTATTACCTGCCATAACAAAAAGCACGCATACAGTATATCTCACACGGCTCTTCTGGAACCCTAGGGTCATAAGGATATACATTGTTTCGGATATTTTGGCACGCTTTATGTTATGGTAGATATTAATGCTGGTGACTGTACGTACTACCACCCAATATTTTACGAACAAGACATTAATTTACTTAATTTTCCATAAAATGGTTTTATAGTACGAAGCTGAATCAGGCCCCGTATCATGGTCGGCCTTATCACGCGATAAGTGACAAGATAAGAGCGTCGTCTAGTTCTATCGAACGGTGTCAGCCAGTGACGGACGCTCTATCTTGTCACTTATGGTGTGATAAGGCCGGCCATGATACGGAGTCTGACCGGTTGTCTAATAGGTTCGTTATGAATGTTATGATGTCACATTTAGCTGTCAATGCGTTATTAGAAAAAAGTCAAATCAACATCTTTTTATGAAAAAACGTCAAAAACACTCGGTTAGTATGTAATTTGTAGGGATTACTTGCTTGTGACGTCACAGTCAAACAGCATCCTTATTGTTCGTTTTTATGATTTTAAAAATCTTAAAATAGCAAACATAATTGAAAGATTTATACTTTCCGAGTATTTTCGTAATGTTTATCTGTTGCTAATGAAAAAAAAAATATTTTCACTGTTGTCTAATACCCTATTAGTACGAACCGTTTTCAGCACAAGCTTGTATTGTCTGACTTTGGAATGGGTGAGAATAGTATCGTCCAGAATTAAGATAAGTAATAAATATTATCAAGCATTTCTGAAAATTAAATATAGGCAAGACATATTAACGCGTTTGCGTGGGGGTTAAAAAGTTCAAATAACTGTATCCTGACTACGGAAAACTCACTGAAAAAACGGAGCATAATTTCGAATTGACACTTCATTTTATCAACATCGGTTCAGTATCTTAAACACTATGGTGGAACACACGGAAATACAAACGGAGACTGCTAAAACATATCCCATCCTTCGGCTCTGCCGTAGTCGGACAAAAAGAACAATTCGACCTTCTAACGACCTCTCTGAGCGGTTTCCTGTACAACTATTCCGGGTTCCTAACAGATCACATTATTCCAGCTTGCTTGAGTAAGCTCGAGGTTGATAGATGGCGGCACTTACTGCCGTATGGATTTTGTTTTCAGCGAGGTAGTGCGTATTTCATTATGTTATGTTATGACGAAAAAACTAGTCCTAGATCGATTATTGGCCCCCTAAATCGTGTGCTATTAACACATTGGTAGCTAGCCGTTGACGCGATATCGTCCTTACTATATCATATATGGAATACTAGCTCCCGCTCGGGACTTCGTCTGCGTGGACCCGGGATAAAAAATGTCTTATAATTTAATCCAGGCTATAAACTACCTTCTTGCAAAGTTACATCCAAATCGGTTGAGTTGTTTGAGCGTGATTGAGTAATAAACATCCTAACTTTCGCATTTATATAGTAGGATTTTTGCCTCATCAAAGCCGTTTTCGAGAACCAATAAAATTGACAATCAAATCAATAAATAACTTAATATAAAAGTATAGCTCGTTTATTATAAGATGGGATAACCCAAAATTTCCGATTAGGTACCATCTATTAATTTGGTAATTGATGTAGAAGATATAAACGTAATCAGACACCCTAATGGGTAATCAGCTTTTATTATATTGATTAAATATTACATTGCGCCTCAATTAAGCAAAATTATATATTTACGTCGAGGGTGGTGTATTGAAACCAGAGTGCAGCGAAAGATTCTACAATAGAATTCCGAGCGTAACGAGCGATTCAAGTGTTCCCGCCCAGAACGGAAATAAATTTGCGACCGAGTGACACCTATTACTTTTCGTCTACTCTTTTGTGAAGATTAGTGAGGAAAGGTACAACTTTGATCCCTAATTTGAGGGCATTAATTACTTAGGTACTCTTTTCTGAGGTAATTTGTTACACAAATCCCCCGCGTGCGGCGAATCATCAGATTAGGTACAGTCAAGTGCAAAAATATGTATCGATAACATCGTCTCATAAATAAGTACCAAAACCTTAATCCGCTGACATAAGATTTATGGGACATATTTATAAAATGAATTTTCTTATTGACTAATGGTGCAAAATACCTAAAATGCGCGCGGCACGCGCGAATTTGGCCCCTTTCTTGTCGCGACTTGTACAGTCGCATCAAAAGTAACTGCGCAAACGAAGACATCAAGTCTCTATTAGAAGGGAATAAGAGCTTTTGACGTCTTCGAATGCGCAACTTTTGATGCCGACTGTACTACATCCGCATCCGCAAAAACTGCGCATCGATTTTCGCGGATGCAGATGTTGAAACTGATGCGGAGCTTCGGCGACACCCCTGGTTGGTACATTACCAAATAAAAGAGTAGATTCATTGTAAATATTTATTTCAAATACTATGAGTGCTTATGGTAACCAATGATACATGTTGCCCGTCCGCTGCCGCGGCCGCTTTTCTAACCTAGCCATTGGTTTAATATCACGCGCCAACCAACGACTGCCAGCATGCGAGCTGTCAAATATAAAAATCTTTCAAATTGATTTAAAAACTCTCGCATAAAGGCATCTTAGAAAACTAGATTTATGTAGACTTTGTAATAAAATCATTATTCACAATTGTCTCTATTACCAATAATTCTGCCCTGTGAATAATAATTGTATTTTCTCCGTATATATAATTTTATTAACGATTCTTGTCTAACACTAAATTCTCTATACACAGAGGCACACAATGCTTAGAAACTAGCTCCGTACTTTAATTAGGAGCCTATGGTTTCAAGTACAGTCAGCGTCATATAGTTAGTAGCAACCAGAATACCGAAATATTTGGCTACCTTGGCTGCTACTAACTTTATGACGAAGACTGTACAAACTTTACTTGATAACGACTTAGGCTAACTATTTAGTCAGCTGAATATTCCAGAACACTTGTCAAGAAACAGCTTTACTAGTGGCACTTTTAGAACTCATCGTTTATGCTTGTAATTTTGCTATGAAGAGGAATAATGGTCAATTAAGTAATGACTAATGACTCTCTGGATACATGCTTTTCCTTGACTGTCAACTAAGCTGTTGACTAAGACTCCACGATCTTACTTAACCATAAACATCATATCATATGTATCAAATTTTGATATATTATTCTGATAATATAACTTGATTGTCAACCCTGCTAGACCCTAGTCATAGTATAGTGGAAAAGATAACTTTGAAGGTGGCGAAATGAGTTAGTATGGAGTCGATAATCTGTTAAATTGACAAGTGTTAAGTAAATGCCTAGTTACTTCCTTAAGCTAATCCTATAGGCGGCCCTCCGACCTCTTGCTGTGACCACAGTCAGATCTTACTCACTAACATACTGATATTTTCATTGTTCTTCTTCAAACTATTGTTGTATACTGCAAACCTGTCATTTAAGTTAACTTCCATATTACAACAATATCATAATCACTATACAAAACTAATCATAAATTACGAATGTCAAAAATGTGTATAATTTGCACCAGATTTATTGTAACTTTTCAAGCATTATTCTACAGAGTTACGGAAATATTAAGTTCAGTAAAAATCAAAAGCGTCCTTTTATTGTGTAGCCTCTAAACTTCAAGAAATAATCAATAAATGTTATATAATCGGTCATAGTCACAGACATAATACCTAATTAAACCTTAAACCTATAAAGCGACTAGAACTAAAAAAAATACAACCTAAGCGCTTAGAATTGTCATGAACCTAAAATAATTCTTCCTATTAAACAGAAGTGCGAAATAAATAATCATATTTAATATTTACAAAAAGTAAGTATTGCTGAAACAATATATAAGAAAAGTATACGAACGACGTTGTTCGAGGAATCCTACCATTACAAGAAATTCAGAGATCCATATTTGAATACGAGTGTTGACTGCGCGTCGTGAGGTAACCAACATTCAAATGCCTATTTTTAGTATATGGGATATCAAAAGTACTCTAACCTGCAAAACATAATGATAGATTATTGGATCAGGCCGTTATTTCTTGTTCCTGATTAAGCAGTTTAAATCGTCTACATTTTAATCAATTCCAGTGTGTTACGAATATTAGTAATCCATTTATATGGCTAATTGGCGTAACACACTGGAAGTGATTAAAATGTAGACGATTTAAACTGCTTAATCAGGAACAAGAAATAACGGCCTTACCCTATTATAATAGCCAGGTACACACTGGGCGAGCCTCGTCGTCGAAGCTGCCTCGTGCGGCAAATGTTCGCCCAATGTGAACCCGGCTAATATAATAAACGACAAATCACAGATTGCATGATTCTACTACTGTCGAATAATGAAATACTTCACAAAAAAAATAGCATAAAAACTTGGTTATAACACGGCGCGCTCACATACTATTAATATATATGGGTAAGGCCGTTATTTCTTGTTCCTGATTAAGCAGTTTAAATCGTCTTCATTTTAATCACTTCCAGTGTGTTACGCCAATTAGCCATATAAATGGATTACTAATATTCGTAACACACTAGAAGTGATTAAAATATAGACCATTTAAACTGCTTAATCAGGAACAAGAAATAACGGCCTTACCCATATTGTTACCTTTATCTCTGTACCAAGGTTAATTCAATAAGTTATTGAAACCCGTTGACAGTGAAGGCCATCTTTATCAAACATAAAACCAACAATAAAATATAATAGATACCAATGCAACAATATGCAATAAAATTAATATCGTTCAACTTTAAATATAGTTATTTGATTGTGCAATGAAATATGTGCTGATTCATATAGCAACTACCTATATGTTGGCACTGTTATTGCAAAAGATAGAATAAAACGATTGGAAAAAATCAAACTTTCCCAAGAATTAATTACATATGTATAAGTCACCCAAAAACACTCTAATCACAGGGCCTTTTTCTAGCAGCCATCTAAAATTGTGGTTAAAAATTATGTGATGATTCCCCCATATTAATCCACTGACTCGTCATCAAGTCAAGTTCAATTTACTATCATTTTCTACACGCCCCAACTTCAAACTGCTGCTACAAGAACGCCACGATTGACTATTCCTATCAAGACATCTAAAACAATATTTCTATTTTATTTAGAAATCGTATCACTTGCAATTACCAAATAGGCTTAAATCAAGTCTTTGTTTGATTTACAACTAGCTTACCTCAGTGTTAGCGCAGGACGCCTTTGATATGTAGTGCGCGTGCATATCTTTTAACATAATTTGGATAAACATAATCAATGTGTATCCTTTTCAATACGGATAGGCGGATATATCCGCACCACTGGTTCAACGCCAATGACGGATTAATCTGTCAAGGAGTACAGTGCGATAGCAACCTTCAGACATTGACATAAGGTTTAAATCGGCACTAAATCATGTTGACGCGGCGTGTGGTTGACAGCTTTTCTCTTTGACAACATTGAAAACGTAATACGGTATTTGACAAGTCAAATCAACCTTCTTTTTATGAAACGTCAAAACATTATTGTTCGTTTTTATGAATTTTACAATCCTAAACTAGCAAACATAAATGAAAGATTGATACTTTCCGAGTATTTTCGTAATGTTTATCTACTGCTAATTAAAAAACTATTAATTTTCACTGTTGTCAAATACCCTATTGATGAATAATTGGTGTTCATTTCGTATCATCTTTTTAGGCCACTCACTCACAATTGTTTTGCATACAAACGCCAACACAGTTAACTGATCATCCTGTATTTATATTGAACCTTATTACAATGCATTTAAAGTGCACCGATGGTCAGTTAACTGTGTTGGCGATGGTACGTGCCGTTCGCTCGTCTTATTCGCTATTCGACTATGCTCTTCTTTGGTTAAGTTCAGTTTTTATGTTTTCGCATTTCTTTATTTGCTTTTCATCGTTACCTTTGATGACATACGTTTTCCGTGTGTTAGCGTGTTTAACGTCTGAAGAAGCGTCAAAACAAAACGCGATGATTACCAAACGATGTGACTTGTGGGGCTTCTAAACGGGCCACATTTTCCTGCAATTTCTGGCCGGCAACTATGGCTGTCTTACGCTGACTTTGTACTCTAGAGCAAGATGCGCATACTTGCCGGACACACATTGCCGTATAAATGTTGCCCGTTTAGAAGCCCCATTACGACAGTGACAAATGTAAATGAATGAGTCGAGCTGTGTCCCGCATGCCACGCTGTATTTTCTATAATCTTATTTTTGGTGTAATAACTATTTTAAAACTGGCTGCGTAATCAAAAACTATAAGATTAATGATTTTTCTGGTAGCTGCCAAACGCGTTACACACGCACTACAGTTGATGCGGTGTTGTCGAGGAACCTAGACCAAAAACAAACAGTCACTGTGACTGTTAGTGGCGAATACATATCAAATAAGGCAAGCGAAATCACGCAAGTATCGGAAAACGAATGGGATAAACAGATGATACAGTTTCATACAATACCCATGATACATCTTTAAAAAAAAAACAGTTCTTAAGGAAGAAATAATAATTGATAATATACAAATGAACTGCGTCGCAGTGATGACTTAATTCACAGTATCATTGAAATCCTTTTTGTTTGATGGATTCTAACCTCTTGAGAGATAGATTTCAATGAGACTGGGAATTATATATTTTCTTTCGTCTGAAAAGGGTGAAACAGCAATAACTAGCTCGCTTGTGCTGTCGTATTTCGACATCATCTTCATTGATCGTAACCAGATGGTTACCACAGTTTCAAACTTGTCTTTGCTTTTATCTAGTCATAGATATTATCTAATCTTATACTGAAAGATTCTCCAGTTCGCACTGTACAAATGGAATACACAAATTGGTATTATTTATCATAGCTACCTCATTCCATGAGCGTTCATTTATAGATTAGACGAACATGATGATAGATATATAACCATAACATCAATACCAGGTACACCGCACGAGTATGATGGTCTTGAGTAAATAAAAAAACCATACATTTTGTAATTTAGTAATTGCTTATCCACAACAAATGCGACCATCACAAACCAGTTATAACACAACGTCCAGTACCCTTTCGCAAATAATGAAGGCCATTTTAAAACGATTCGAGTTAGGGGCTTGCGTGTCGCGTAGTGTAATAACTGTTTAAGCCTGCTGGCGAAGTTTTCCCCTAGTGCATCATGTTGCTACCATATCCTGATTCAACACTTCTTAGCTAAAACGTCCCATGCTACACTGTCACACTATCACCGAGTCGTCACCGAATACAAAGCGATTGATCCCGCTAACCAGAGCTATAACCACGATCGAAGTTCCGACATCTTCGTCTCTATCGCACTAATCATACTCGAGTGACAGAGATGCATATACTACGGTTTTGCGGCAGCGCATCACTGAGGAACCCAACACTTCAACCGTAACACTTCGCACAGTCACTAGAGTCAGACGGCCTCGTCCGCGACCGGTTCCGTATCCGGTTCCGGGTCGGGGTCCGGCGCCGTCTCCGGCGTCGAGGATCAGGTTTTCCGCAGCTCGACCAGCTTCACGTCTTGCACGTGCAGGTTGTGCTTGGACTTGGCGGCGAACTTGATCACCGCCTGGGTGGACACCAGCGGGACGTGTCGAAGATCGAGTCTGAAACGGATTTTAAGATAAGGAAATTGGTATACACGTGTGTAAAGTACGACCGACCGACAGTTTGACGACCTCTGTAGCCTAGTTGGTAGTGACCCTGCCTACGAAGCTGAAGGTCCCGGGTTCGAATCCCGGTAAGAGCATTTATTTGTATACACGAATATCTGTTCCTGAGTCATGGATGTTTTCAATGTATTTATCTATATGAGTATACTGGGCATGTGGCACTCTTTGGGGGAGGCCTATGTCCAGCAGTGGACGTCTTTCGGCTGATATGATGATGATAATAATGATATGAGTATGTATATCGTCGTCTAGTACCCATAGTTAGTTAGTTAGTTAGGTTTGGTCGTTTTGTGTACGAGTAGTAAATAAATATTATGAGGAGTCCAATAATATTTATTTTATTTATTTTAAAAAAACTTTCCCCACAAGTGTTTTTTTTTTTGGAACAGGAAAAAGTCTGAGGGCTATAGTACAGTCGACTACAAAGAGATCGATACGGCCACAGTTACAAAAATATGTATACACGACTGTATTGCCTTGACATTAAGGTCGTGTATACATATTTTTGTAACATTGGCCGTATAGATCTCTTTGTAGTCGACTGTACAACTAGCTAATTAGACTATTGTCGCTAAAAATGTTTTTCACGCCACTCCTCGGAAATGTGGCAAAAGATGGTAAAAACTCAGGCTTCAAAGCTGGGGTTAGTTGGACATCGCACGAACAGGCCAACTATGAGTTTGAACCAGTGACTGCATAACCGAAAAATATCGGTATGTTTTATAACCGATATGACGTCATATCGGTTTTCAAATAGCTGTTTCGGTAGCGAAACCTTTATATTTCGTTATCGAAATATAACGGTAACATATATTTTTTCAGTACCGTAACCGCTTTTTAAAGGTTACCGATACTTCGATTTTGGTGTCGTTGCTAAACCACCGGCGCTGACGTTTTGTCTTTCAGTTTTGTCGGTTCTGTTCAGATACATTTCTGATTCGTTCGTTCGTTCCTATTGGAAGAAGTTGTCTGTGTAAGTGTAAGTTTGCTTATTTTTTGGTAACCTTTTACCCGAACCGGTATTACAAAGGTTTCGGTTACCTTTAAATCGATAACGGTAACCGATATTTCAAAATGGTTACGGTACCGTTATGTCGGCGCGGCGCGCGTAACCTTTACACCATTACGGTACCGTTATGGAATACCGGTTTGATACCGGTAAAACCGTAACCGAAATCAGTCCCTGGTTTGAACAGCGATTGCGTGCGGGGCCCTGAGATTGAGCGGAATCTCAGGGCCCCGCGCGGTGCCCCCCGACACGCGAGCGGGGCCGCGCTTATTGTGATCTGTAATGCACGAGGACGCGTCCTACTAGTGTACCTGATGAGGTTGGGGCACCGCGCGAGGTGGTCGAGCGCCGCCTCGGTGAGCAGTCGGCAGCCGCCCAGCGACAGCCGCTGCAGCCCGTGGTGCGCCAGCTGCGCCGCGCCGGCGTCCGTCAGCCGCGCGCACGAGGACGCGTCCAGCTCGGATAGCTTTGGTAACGCCTGCGGAACAATGCTACAGTAAATACTTGGCCGTTCCATGGACACCAAAAGAAGTCCAGGTTATTAAATAACTGATCATATTAGAGCTAGAGTCTTAACACGTTCAGAGCCAGGAACCCACTAGAGAACGTCATGTTCGCAGCTATAACTAGCGTAGTCGTGATATTAATTAAAACACACCTGTACAACATATCTCATGGCCACATCAGTGATGTCGGTCCCGGGCAGCCTGAGCACGTTCAGCGCCGCCAGCCGCGAGGGCTCGGCGCCGGTCCTGTTCCCGCCGCCAGGCCTCGAGTTCTCCGGCGGCGCCAGTATGCCGCGCAGCTTGGCGTCGTCGAGGCAGCGCGCGAAGGACAGGTCGAGGGACGTGAGCGGCGGGCAGGTGGACGAGCGCAGCGCCAGCGCGGCCTCCGCGGGGGAGCCGGCCAGGGACAGCGAGCGGAGAGCTGGCAGCCGGGCTAGGAGCCTGGGAAAGAGTTAGAGGTTTATTGACATGCTCGAGTGTAGTGGTGCGTGTCGACATTATACAATTAGAAATCTATTGATTCCAGTTTCCTCTAGCCAAGAAGAGATTTTTATATATGACTAAGCTTTTAGTAACATTCGACGGCAGCCAACAAGCTAACGAGCTGCAAGTGTAATATATAGTAGTTACCAGGCGAGCTGCCGGCGCGCGAGGTGGCACCACTCGAGGCCGAGCGACAGCGGCTGGCGGCGCGCGATGCCGGCCAGCTGCGCCGCCGACACGCGGACTTGCACGAACGACATGCTGCGCCAGAGAGATGGGTCCATCTGAAAAGAATTATATATTGATTTATTTCTAACAAACATTAACTTTGGTATGCTGCAATGTGGATCCACGGATTCCCTTTATACTGCCGGAATGCAGATCCGCGCTCAAACGAACCCACGACATTTGTTTCGTTTTTCTAGGTTAATAGCGTGGATTCCATGGAATCCCGCTATACTACCGGAACGCTGGCTATAGTAGATTTTACTCACAGAGTACTCGGCCCAGGCCTTGCAGACGAGCGCGCAGGTGGCGAGGTCGTGCGGTGTGAGGCGCGCGAACACGCACAGCATGGCCTCGCGGTCCAGCCACGACGAGCCGCCCGGGGGCAAGCCGGCCGGCGGCGCCGGACGGATCGCATACAGGGGTTTCTTCAGTTGCTGGAACAATCATCATGCTCGTGAGTCATTCTTTCATAACACAATAGGGCACCATAAGGAACAATGTTCATAGAAGAACTCCTGCTCGTCGCTGGGCTCCCACGAGGCGCCGGTGCCTCCTCGACTAGAGCTACTGAACACCTCTCTCTCCTAGGTCTCTCACCTTGGCGGAGTGGTGTGTGAGTTGCAGCGCGAGATGCGCGCGCAGCGCCTGCTTCTTGGGCGCCTCCTGCTCGTCGCTGGGGCGCCGCTTCTTGGCGACGGGCTCCCACGAGGACCCGTTCTCGCCGGTGCCTCCTTCGCCGCCCTCTTCTTCGCGTTTTATTTCTAGAACATTGAGTTAGGGGGTTAGCTAGCTTAGATCTATCATCTACTGGCTAAATTTGGATATAAAGAAATGGTGATTTAGTTTGATGCCGTCAACTTACCACTTTCAGATTTGATATGTGGGACATCATTCTTCCCTTCATTATCTGAACTCGGTTCCGATTTGACCGGAGCAGGAGGTGGTAGTTTATTCTGGAACGAAAAATCCAGTTAATACTTATTCCAGACGAATCTTACTTCAATCTAGTACATTAGTTAGAAAGTCAAAAAGAAAGGAAATATGATGCATCTTTAGGATAGACAGCGTATTTTATATAAGTAAGATATTTGCCGCGCGGTCGCGCGAAAGAGAAAGCATTCGGCAGGGTGAGACAGACGCTACGGGCGGCTGTCGGGGGTGCCCATGCGCAGTCGGATGCGCAAGCGGGACAGACCTCCGGCGCGATAGCGAGAGAGATGCGCCGAGCCGCGGCTCGCGCGGGCGAACGCAACCGCGTGGCAGGAGACGTCAACCGAACGTCGCCGCGGGCAGACGTACCTCACAATTTGTAAATTACGCGTTTGGCATGTTGTGCTCATACGGAGAAGCTCCGATATTGAGTGATAAGTTTGAACCTCGGACGGTTGCACCCACGCAGGGGTGTTGAGGTTTAGTGGTGCCTGACAGAGAGACTTAAGACAATCGCGGCAGTGTTTGAAGCGGAATTGAGATGGGTCTGATTAGTGATTACGTTAATTGGCCGCACAGACCGCGAAGATGCATAACTGTCGCGCGCGCGACAGGTAGATGAGAGATATGACGCGTGTCGGTCGGCCGGCGTGGGAATTATGGCACAACTCCCTCCCGTGAACGTACCCGAATTTGGCGGCGAGTATGCCGATTGGCCTAGATTTCGTGATATATTTCATAGCGTTGTACATTCGCGTATGGATTTGTATCCCGCGTATAAAATGGCTCAGTTAATGGGTAGGCTTTACGGTGAGCTACAAGATATGTTAACTCATTTGGAGATCGGGGATGCTAATTACGAAACGGCATGGGGCCTATTAATCGATCGATACGATAATCGGCGATTGATTATTGATGAGCTGATCGAAAAAATATTTGGAATCCTAGTTAGGTGTCTAACGCGTCTGAAATAAGGTCGAAAATCCTAAATCCCGGTCACGGTAGCGGTTGACACGTCAGATCGACTTAAGTTGTCGTTAGGGGACAATAGGTATATCGTAGTTTGCAAAATTGCGCTCGCTCAGACACTACTCCTATATTAGATTACGCTGATATTACCTACCTCGATCTCACTGAAGACCAACTTAATAAGCTTGAGCGTATTCAAAACGTCTGCATACGGTTCATATTTGGGTTACGCAAGTATGACCATGTCTCTTATTTTCGCTCTCAGCCTAAGTGGCTACCTGTTCGTTATCATCGTAACGCTCATGTCCTGACCCTTCTATATAATGTTCTGTTTCATCCCGCTACACGCCGCTACCTCAAAGAACGATTCAGTTTTGTGAAGTCGGCCAGGTCATCCCAAAATCTTCTTCTCAGTGTCCCGTCCTCCTCTTCAAGATTCTATAACTGCTCATTTACATTCAAAGCCATTCGAGTCTGGAATTCTCTGCCCGTGGACTTGAGGCGTGCTAAATCTGTCGCTACTTTCAAAGCTCACCTAAAGGAGCACTATCTGTCTTTGCCATGATTCCTCATAGTTACTATTTTTCTGTATTTATTTATTTTCCGTCTCTATGGTTGACACTATATGTATAAGTATTTATGTAGGAATTTATGTATGTTTATTTGTATGCGTTATTTGTGTGTGTTTATTATTAATGTAATTGTGTATGTTGTAAGTTCGGTCGGTTCGGTTGTGTATGCGGTAAGGTGGACTGATGACCTGGTAAAGGTTGCGGGAGTCCGCCGGATGCGGGTGGCGCAGGACCGGTCACTTTTGGCACTCTTTGGGGGAGGCCTATGTCCAGCAGTGGACGTCTTTCGGCTGATATGATGATGATGTTGTAAGTTTGGTTACTTCCAATTTAGCCACCTACCTATTTTGTAATTTTTTGTTGCTATTTCTCCGCTACCTAAAGGTTGTCTGGAAGAGATCGCTCTTTAGCGATAAGACCGCCTGTTGTTAACATCTATTTTTTTATAAGTTGTTATGTCTATTTGTTTCATGTTTTATAGTTAATATTATTTGGGAAAACTACCGCGCGATGCGTCGCGCGTATTGAACAGACGCATGGAGGCGAGTCAGCGAATCACCTCCCGAAATTTGAGGGCGTTTTTGGAGGGTGAGTGTAGGCGGGCGGATTGTCAAGAGGCAACCACGTTGCACCACCTGGCGGGCCCAAGCCGGACTGACTGCCAGTCACGGTACTATTACCGACGGCTAGGGTTAATAGTATCTGGGGTACGGATGGCCACCCAGTGCAAGTGAGGGCACTTTTAGATTCTGGACAGGCTGGGTCTTAGGTTAGAGCCATCACATCTAGGTGGCAATCGGGTGCCTCGCCTCAGGGGTCAGACCACTCTCCTGTTGGAGATGGGTGACTCGGCATCGATCACGCGGGTGAATGCCACGGCGATTGTTTTAGACGAAGTGGTAGGGGTCCTCCCTCAGATTCGGTTACCGGCGGCGATAAGAGGGTTGACTAAGGGGTTGGAGTTGGCCGATCCCCACTTCGCGATTCCCGGACCGGTGGACGTCTTACTTGGGACTGACGTCCTCGGGAAGCTCGGAGCGGCAAGCGGGAGCTGCAACCGAACCGATTAGTGGCCGTACACACCGCAGGGGGGTACGTATTATTGGGCCCAGTGCGGGAGCCACAGGACGCAACGGATTATAGCCCCATATATTATGGCAGCGTGTTATCGGAGGTCCTGGGTTGCATGTGCACCAAAGCTATTCTAGGGTAGAATTAGAGTATATCGCGCCGAATAAGGCAAGTCGGCATTCCGTAGTATCATTACATGGCCACTCCGAATGTGGCCGTTCCAACCAGTGAGGCCCCCACCAAAGAGAATGCTCAACCAGAGCAGGCGCCGGACAGCCGTGAGAGGCGCAGTCAGCCGGGTTAAACTCGCCTGGAACATGTCTCCAGACCAGAGGAGTCTCCGAGTTATTTATTTGTGACACTCGGTTAGCCATAAATACCTCAAGTGTATGCACCAAAGTCTGCAGCCAGCACAACACGATCCGGCTGTCAGTCCATGCACGTTATTAAATTAGTAAAAACTATAATTGTTCATGATTTACCTGTAGATTACTGTGATCTCGACTTAGCTGGCTGGCGTCAGATCCGACGCTCACCCTCCTGAGGTCCGATGACTTCTGACGCGCACGGAAATGACGAGGCTGAGAAAGAAACAAATAATACTGGTTCAGTCTTATTTAATTATGCAACTTTCAATACAACGAAACACATCCTTTTATAGTCCGAGCCAAATCAAGTTTAAACCAGAAACGACAAACTGCCTTCCAAGAGTGAGGCTATTAAGTTTAAGTGATTAAGCTGGATATGGCTGCCAGATGTGTACTAACGATATGTCAACTTAACTGGAGCAGTCACCTAGACAACAAAATCCAAAAAGCTACAGTCGCCTTCTGGCAATGCCGCAGAATGGTAGGTAGGACTTGGAGGCTAAACCCCAAGATCACTCTATGGCTTTACCAGGCAATAATTCGACCAATAGTAAGCTACGGAACCGTAGTGTGGTGGCCTCGCACCACACTAACCACGGTCGAAGCTAAACTACAACGCCTCCAGAGACTGGCCTGCATGGCGGCTAGTGGCTGCATGAGGACCACACCGACTGCAGCCCTGGAAGCCATCATGGACATTCCGCCGCTACACCTCTTCATCAGGCAAGAAGCCCTGGCGTCAGCCATACGGCTCAAAAAACAGCATCTCTGGAGACCGCCCAGGGTTCCACACACCGAGATACTCTACGAGGCTGTAGGTAGGGAACCCCTTTTAGAGGCAGCAACCGACATCATCCCCAAACAGTTCGTCGTCGACAAGAAGTACAAAATCGAACTATACGAAACCCTCCAGGAAGGACTTAACCCCAGGGAGTTAAGAATATTCACGGATGGGTCCAAGACAAGGTCAGGCACCGGATCAGGAGTGTTCTCGGAAGACCTAAACATACGAATCGCGACACCATTAGGAATCCGTAACTCAGTCTTCCAGGCAGAGTGTATGGGCATTATAATGGCCGCTCATGCAATCGCCTCCAGGGAGGTAAGTGGATATCCCATCCGCATACTTTCCGACAGTCAATCTGTACTGCAAGCCCTGCAAGGTTACACAACAACGTCTGGGCTGATACACGAGTGCCACAAAATTCTATCAGAGGTATGTACCAATTGCGACATAACCCTGCAATGGATCAAAGGACACAGCAATTCACGTGGTAACGACGCAGCGGATGCACTGGCTCGAGAAGGCTCAGAATCAGAAGCCATAGGACCGGAACCTATGATCCCTCTACCCCCTGCATGGCTGCGGAGCACACTGCGACTAAACACCAAGGTAGAACACCAAAAAATTTGGAATACCCTAGGCACCTGCAGGCAAACCAGGGAGGCCCTCCCGACAATCAATCCCGGATTGTCAAGGAAGCTAAAACAGCTAAAGAGGCCGGCACTCCGTCTCATGACAGGAGCCATAACTGGTCATGCACTACTAAACAAACACCTTTACACTCTAGGTATTACAGACAGTCCTCTCTGCAGAGCCTGCATGGAAGAGGAAGAGACAGCCGCCCACGTCATCTTGACGTGCCCTGGGGTGGCAGAATACCGGGCAAAACACCTCGGAACACCGGGGTCGCTACCGGAGGCCGTCGGCAACGTAAAGGGTTTGCTAGGCTTCCTGGTGGAACTGGGTTGGCACGAATAACAGTAGTGCCAATAACCCATACGCAAAATAGGCGCTATTATGACGTCGAGTTGCGGAAACCAAGCCCGCGTACACCTATAACCTAACCTATAACCTATAACGATATGTCAAATTCGCAATTGAAATACTACCAGAGTAGGGGCAGACAGACAAGGAGATAGCAGAGATTTTCACGAGCAAGAAACTGCATTACGCTGGGACAAGTTTTTGTTACCACTGGAAGCGGATGCCGCTTTTTAACCCCCGACGCAGAGAGGGGTTGTTATAAGTTTAACGTGTCTGTGTATCTGTCTGTGGTATCGTAGCTCCCAAACGGATGGACCGATATGAATGCGGTTTTTTTTCGTGCCTTAGATAATTTTATCCCGAGTGTTCTTAGCCATGTTTCATGAAAATATGTTCAGCCGTTTTTGAGATATTGGACTTTGAAATGAAAATGTAGGGGGTTTTTCAACTTTTCTAAGTTGTAGTTATTCTAGGTAATTCCCAGCTGTTACCACTAGTGTTGGTGCTAACTACCTTTAGTGGTAACAGCCGGGAATAACCCACCAAGTCGGGCCATTGCCGTGTCCCGGTATCCCTCACCTTGTAGTCGTGGTTGAGCCCCATGGTGGTGCAGGTGGGGCACTCCCAGGAGTTGGGCAGGTCCTCGTTGACCTGTCCCCCCGGCGGCACGCACGCGGGGTGCACGATGCTGTAGCACACCGAGCACTCGCGGAGAGATGACGGCCCGTTGCGACCTGCAATATACAACCTCGTTTAAACGATGTCCTCCAAAAACTCGGTCCTTACGTTTGCTGGACATTGATGTCACTCAGTAAAAGTTCAACGACGTACGTCTCCCACTGGCAAAGCTTATAGCTTGGCCACGACTTCAAGCGGTGGCGGACTCAGTAATGTGCCATTTAAGGTGGTTCACTTTCCATACAAAACGTTATTTGACTTTCGCAGGCTGACGGCGTGATTTTTATGAGAGACTTATGTAACTAACTTTCACATATTGGCTTTCCATTTGCGCGAATTTCTCCCTTTCCTTGAATAAAGTAGAATAATTTGAGATATTAGTTTGAGACATCATACTTTGTGAAAACCATTTTTCTCAACTTATTCTAGTTTATACAAGTTTATTCAAGGAAAGGGGGACTTTCGCGCAAATGGAAAGCCAATTTATGAAAGTTAGTTACACAGGTTTCTTAAAAAATCACGCCGTTTGCCTGTGAATGTGGAGTCCGGTTAGTTCGTGTTTGCAAGGACGATAAGCATAACTCATTCCACTTTTCTGCGGAATTGATATGAGAAATTTCACTGTCTTCACTTGATTGTATTATTTTATTACTTAGTTTTTGACACATAGATACCTTAAATATAATTATTTTAATTTTGACACTTGACCTTATACATCTCTAAGAAATAAAATTGTATTTTTTTCTCGTATTGTATTTGACATGTAAACTCTGATGTAGTTAATTCTATTATGAATAATGTACTCATACTATAGTCTATAGAAGACATTCTGACTTGTAAAAGTGCCCTCGATTGGCTGAATAAATATTTTGTCAGACTTTTTATACGTATCGTGGCGGATCTTGATCTCTATGACCACTGACGCGCGAGAGCGAATATTATTTGTCCATAAGATGGTGCGAGAATGCCACCTATTGGCACGTCGAGCGACATACAACATCGCGTAACGTTGTTAGATGTAATGCGGTTCAACGCCTTTTGGCTGATTGTGTTCTTATGAAAATACTTACCAGAATTACCTTTAGCCTGCGGCGCGACCGGAGTCTGCATCCAGCCATCGAGATGACAAACAGCGCATGAAGCTGTGACTGGTAGCATGGGCTGGAAAATAATATATATATGTAATTTAAGCTCATATCGCGTTTGTTTTATGTTGTGTTATGTATCTTAGCTTTGAGAATATTTCACTTAGCTAAGTGGCTACGAGTAGAGCGCCTATCTAGCGGGTTCCTTGCAGCGAAAGTGTTAGAAACCATGTTGATTTGTATAAATTAAATTCAGTAGTAAGACGCTGTAATTTTAGTTTGAACATTTGTTGTGGAAATCTATAGTATTTACATTTTTAACCCCCAACGCAAAGAGAGGGGTGTTATAAGTGTAACGTGCGTTTGTATCTGTCTGTGGTATCGTAGCTCACAACCGGATGGACGGATTTGAATGGTTTTTTATTCGAAAGCTGATGATGTGACCCCGAGTCTTCTTAGCCTTGTTTCATGAAAATCTGTTCAGCCGTTTTTGAGATATTGGACTTTGAAATGAAAATGTCGAGGGTTTTTCAACTTTTCTAGTTGTTGTCAAGTTGTAGTTATTAATAACAAATCTTTAACAAATTATAGTTGACTAGCTCCCCGGCCCGGCTTCGCACGTATTACCCGTTTTCCCGTAGGAATGAAGCATTTTCCCGCGGTAAAAAGTAGCCTATGTTCATCAGGGATAAAGTCGGCTTCTAATGGTAAAAGAAATAATATTAGTGTATATGTAGATGAGGCTGTACCTGTAGGCACTGCCGCATGATGCAGGTCTGCTTGGCGCGGCCCAGGCCCCCGAACTTGACCATGTCGTGGCAGAACACGCACTCGCCGCAGTCTGTCCTCTGGCATGCTTCGCATTTCTTGCATCTGGAAAGAGTTACGTTAAATTTTAGTTGGTCATACTTATACATACCGGAAGGCGCGGCGTGGGTAGGCCCCCTGCAAGGTGGACTGATGACCTGGTAAAGGTTGCTGGTGTCCGCTGGATGCGGGTGGCGCAGGACCGGTCACTTTGGCACTCTTTGGGAGAGGCCTATGTCCAGTAGTGGACGTTTTTCGGCTGATATGATGATGATGATGATATTTATAGAAAAGATTTGTAGAGGAACGTACACGTATTTAAATTAATAGTTTATTTGCATACTATTTAGGATTCTTTTGAAGTTGCCACACACTGGGCTACTAGTGATGGCCACTAAACGCGATTAACAAGTAGTGGTACACTTTCACAATTTATATCATGATGTATCTTCAACTGTATTGAGGAATACGAAATGTTAGAGGGTCCCAGTCATCTTTCGCTACTCTTTTAGACTCCCTTGGTTTTATAGGGTTTGATTGTATGTCCAACTACGGATATAAAGTTCGGTAAAAGGGTCTATTTCGGATGGCATAATTTTATATTGTTCTAATTTCTTGCCGCATAACAACTTTACGCCTACAAACGTATGGCCTAATAACTGTTGCATATAATATTTTTTTGCCAAAATCGTTACGCATAATATCGATGCCACCTAGTCCGGACCTGCATGTAGTGTGTACATACCTGGTCCGTCGCCGTCGCGGCGCGGAGTTGGCGTGGTCGGGGCGCGCGCGCGCCGCGCCGCCACCGCGGCCGCCGCGCGCGCCGCGCCCGCCGGACTGGCGCCGCTCGCCCCCAGCCACCTCGTCCGGACCTGCATGTAGTGTGTACATACCTGGTCCGTCGCCGTCGCGGCGCGGAGTTGGCGTGGTCGGGGGGCGCGCGCGCCGCGCCGCCACCGCGGCCGCCGCGCGCGCCGCGCCCGCCGGACTGGCGCCGCTCGCCCCCAGCCACCTCGTCCGGACCTGCATGTAGTGTGTACATACCTGGTCCGTCGCCGTCGCGGCGCGGAGTTGGCGTGGTCGGGGCGCGCGCGCGCCGCGCCGCCACCGCGGCCGCCGCGCGCGCCGCGCCCGCCGGACTGGCGCCGCTCGCCCCCAGCCACCTCGTCCGGACCTGCATGTAGTGTGTACATACCTGGTCCGTCGCCGTCGCGGCGCGGAGTTGGCGTGGTCGGGGCGCGCGCGCGCCGCGCCGCCACCGCGGCCGCCGCGCGCGCCGCGCCCGCCGGACTGGCGCCGCTCGCCCCCAGCCACCTCGTCCGGACCTGCATGTAGTGTGTACATACCTGGTCCGTCGCCGTCGCGGCGCGGAGTTGGCGTGGTCGGGGCGCGCACGCGCCGCGCCGCCACCGCGGCCGCCGCGCGCGCCGCGCCCGCCGGACTGGCGCCGCTCGCACCCAGCCACCTCGTCCGGACCTGTGACCACCACAACCATCATTACTCGTTCTCAAGCTACATCCTCCAGCTTCACATCACGCGACATCGTCTTGCAGTAAGGGCCCGGTCACAACTTCCAGTAGCGGCGGCAGTGGCAGTAGTGCACCATAAGGGGATCCCATGCCCTCGATCTGAATCCCTTAGTTTTTTAATGTTTTTTGTAGCTTATCATATTAATGTGGTGTATACTAGATATAGATATGTACGTAGCTTATAGGACGCTTATATATAGAACTACTACACATGTGTAAGAGCAGTAATAAAGCATCATTTGTCTCAGGGTTCGAAAGGATAATTATCAATGATAATTATCACGATAATTATCGTGATAATAACAGATGGATAATTATCGATTGATAATAACAAAAAATTGCGCTCTTGAAAGTGAACTGTATTCTAAGTATTCGAACGTGTATTTCCGCACTTGCGTCTATCCGAACGCACGAAGTGTCTACCTAGCTAAGCGGAGAAACTTCCATCCTGCAAGTCACTCAACGAGGCCCGAATATTTAATTTTACAAATAATACATAATAATAAATCTGTTCCGTTTGTTTGTTCCCCTTACAAGAAGAATTCAGTTCGGATTATGCAGTTGAGCGATTATTTTTTCCTGTTTGGCCTGCTAGGCGGCCAGCCACAGATGTGCTTAGGTATAACCTCATTGGGGGCCTTACGGGCCACCCAATGGGAATAAAGTTGAGCAAACTCGAGTGTCATTGGTTCTTATACTGGTGATAATTATCCGATAATTATCTGATAATTATCCGATAATTATCAGATAATTATCAAGAAGCGTAATTATCTTGATAATTTCGAACCCTGATTTGTCTTGAACACTTGTTTCACCTCATCTCCGAACTCCGCACCTTACATGGCGACCTTGCCAGGATCAACGGCTTTAAGCAATATAGTATCCCATATTTACTTCAAAGTTCATTGTTTTCGACATATTAGGCAACAAAGTTGAACAATTTTAGGCCAAGAAACTGGTTTTCTGGCCATAACTTTTGTGTTAATTAGTTTAAAATTATAACCCTAGACAAGTTTTTAGAGACGTCAAAAACGAAGCGAAATATGTAGATTTCGTATATGTTAAATCTTTCACGTCAATAGAGGTACGAAATAAGTGTTTTTTTTGGCCAATGTTTAAAAAAATCTTACAAAATTTTTCTTTCAAAATCCGGTGAACAAAAAATGGAGATAAAAGGTTGAAGAACCGATAGTCGTTTGACTTATAATTCTATCTGTAGTGCAAAAGTAGGAGATACGATTCAAACTTGTCTAAAATCTATTAAAACTTCGGGTAGCCCCATAAAGTGTGACCGCTGCACTTTTAGGACAGTTATAACGAATATTAAAATCGCAAGCTAAGATTTTTTAATGTTGTTAGGACCACTAGCGGTACTGTATATCCAAGTATGCAACTTTGAAAGACCTGTGCTATTGGGTGTCGTTAAATAGGTATTTCAAAATCATTATTAGGTTTCTTTCATATTTTTTTAGTTAAAATTAGTATTTTTTTAATTTAAGAAAGCGATTTAGAGTTGGCTAAACAACAAATTTAGCTTTATCTCGGTAAGTATTTTGAACCTACAGAGCTGGTTCTGATCTCAAATTGTATCAATTTTAGTCTTCTACAAACGTATAGATTTTTATTTAAAAACGGCAAAGATTAAGATTTATGTTGTGATACCAAAAAATTAATTAATTAATTAATTAATTATTTAATTTAATTAATTATTTAATTAATTATCGTCGTCATTAAATCGGTACATCAACGCAGAGGTTTTAAGAAGAAAAGTGCGTAAGACCGGCAGCCTTAACATCTTGCAGCCAGCGCTACGTTTGAATCAGGTACGCGTTTTCCACCACTTTCCCTTTTTGCTACTTCATTCCTGGGTTAAAAATAGATACGCGCGGTTCGTCTTGTTCAAGTCGGCGGGGCGGCGGATCACAGCACGACGCACGTGTGCTCGCGCGCCTCCCTCCCTCCTCCGCCCTCGACTGACTGGCGGCCCGGGGCCGAGCGAGCGATAGGTTTCTAACGCTTCTTAATCCGCCGAACCGTGAAACCGTAAACACTATTACAATAAATAGCTATTAATAAATCTTATACCTATTCCAAGAAAATTATTCAATTACTACAAAAATACTACTTGAGTTTTTTATCCTACACATACCTTTCAACACGGGCACGCCCGTTATAGCCAGATGCTGCTTATCATGCCTATGCTGCTCCACCAAGGTCCTCACATCCTTCACCAGCGCTATAGGATCCGTGAGTAGCTCCGGCACTGACTTGCGAGCGGCCGGCAACTGATGTAAGTACATCACTATGGCCTGAAATAGAAATAGTAGTGTTGCAATAGAGAAGAAATGTAAGAGGATGCTGAAATATCAGATACTTAGTGCAATCAGAGCTAGTCATAAGACAAACGTTAAGGGGTACATAGAGTCGTATATAACAGAACTTTAATATATACTTCTCGTGCGCTTCATGTTAGCAGATTTGTCTACATGTATTTATGACGCGTTTACTTCAATTGCCTTAGTGACACTGCAAAAAGAACTGTTTTTGTTTCGAATTTCGAATAGCGAAATAGCGAATTTAGACCAAAATGTATCTATGTTTAGCTGAACTATATCCGCCATTAGGTGTTCGACATGTAGCCCGCCCTGTAGCCCGGGCAGTATTTATTTATTTAATCGTATGACATACATTATTTTGGCCTTTTAAAGTTTGTCACTCTTTAGTACCACCCATGGGACACGTGCAGGGTTGTGGTAGGTAGCTCCTGCGGACGCGAGTAACAGTTGTCCCCCCCCATTAGTTGTCAAGTGGGCAACTCGACTGTTAGAAGTTCTTAAGCCGCCCGAAGGCCTCTAACTCGGCCCGGGCTGTAGAATATGGCTACGGTATTCCCTGCCTGTCGTACAAGGAGACTAAAAGGAGCCCTCGGGGCTGCATACGGTCGCAGTTGGGGCCTGCGATCGTCTATAAAGATATAAGTGTCTGACACCTCAGCATAATGCTGAGCCAGTGTCCGGTTCAATGCCGCAGACACACTTGTTTTATGTTTTATCTGTTTTTTGTATATTTTATTGTTTAACATGCTGCCGATGCGCGACAAATAACTAAGTAGCGCGTATTTATCGGCTCGCCCGGTAAGATGTGCTAGCCCCGCTGTTCTCCTAATGTTGCATGAGACACCAGTTTACTCCACTCACCTTGAGGCCGTGCAGTTCGTTCTGCGTGAGGTGCACGTGTTCCTTGTTGTTGCTGGGCGGCGCGCCGTCGGCCGCGAGGTGCGAGCGGCCGAGCAGCGCGCTCACGTACCGCTCCAGCACGTACCACAGCATCTCCGTGAAGAACGGGTACCGGAACTTCTGCGGGACCTGGAATCAAAGCAGTTGAATATTAATCACCTATGACTTAGGCCGGCAACATACGATCAATTAAATCGCACAAAATTACGAATTGTGCAATGTTTTTGACCGTTTAGGGTTAGTATTGAAGATTGCGCAATGATTGAACAAAAGTTTGAGCAAGTGACATTTTTATTGTACCACCTTTTTTTTAGTACCGTCTAGGAACAGTATTGCACAATATTTTTAGTCTATGTTTACGACGCATCAAAGTTATTGCGCAATTTTATTGCGTGAAAATATTAATCGTTTGATCCCAAGGGGTAGTTCAATTATATTGCACCATAAAAATATTGTGCGTGCGGCGTTGGCAGGCCCCCCCACAAGGTGGACTGATGACCTGAAAAGGTTGCGGGAGTCCGGGGTAGTAACGTCACTTTGGCACTCTTTGGGGGAGGCCTATGTCCAGCAGTCGACGTCTTTCGGATGATATGATGTTGATGTTGATGCCTTACAGTACAAGCAGCTCTACAGCCAAAGCAGCGCAACGCTAGTGCTTAGGCGTTCTGCTCCATGTGTATGGCGAGTACAGCAGAGTACAACACACTAGTGTTACATTTCGGTAATGCTGGCACTTCACTTGACGGTATTTGCCCAAATATTCGTGTTGCATCTTTCTCCTTCCTACGGCAAATAAAAGAGAGGCAACCACGCAACGCCAAGTGAAGTGCCAGTATAATAATATATCCGACAGAACCATTTAGGAGACTTTTGGTAACGTAGATTGGGAATGAACCGATTCGTGTGGAGTTACTTAATCGAAAGTCCACGGTAATCCCCTAGCATGATCCCCTAGGGAAAAAAAAAAGTAAGGTTGTTAGGTGAACTGCGACCCTACAGCGCGCGAGCCGAGCGAGCGAAGCGAGCGTGACGCGGTAGCGTCCGGCGAAGCGCCATAACCGAAAATTATAATTTTTTCCTAGTTGAATATAAAATAATTGCCGCTAATTCCCCTGGGTGATCAGGGTGATTAACGTGGATAACGTGGTCGGGATGGATCTTTGTTTTTTTTTGTGTTTGAGGTGTTTTAAAATATTTTTGTAAAATTAATTTGTTTTACCTTAGTGACATCTTCGACCTGCGCGATCTTCAGCTGCTTCTCAATACCGAACTGGTGCAGGAAGTTGCCGCCGAACACCAGCGAGTCGCTCGGCGTGTACACGGCGTGTATCCAGCCCGTGGGGATGAAGAACGTGTGACCGGCTTGCAACTGAAACACGATATGACAACTTTACACGCTTGTCATCAAACGACAATCAGTTTAGTATCAGTGTTGCCTGAAAATACATCACTGGACAACGATTCTGATGTTACTCGCTAGTTTTAAGTTCACTTTTGTAATTTTTAGACATACAGTGCCAAAAAATTATAAAATAGATGTCTAGTTTCGTTTTGGTTTTATTTCTTTTTGGGGCTCTCACTGAAAACCAGCGTCACGTCCCCCGTGACAACATGCTGAGTGAGGCTCCCATTTAGCACATATTATTTATGGTGCGTAACCTTTTTGATTCTATTTTCTTTTTTCCGTGTTTTGTGTGCTAAATAAATAAATTCTTATTCTTATTTAGTTTAGTTGTGTAGCTTAGTTGGTGATTGATGCCTGCCTGCATGCCTGCGAAGCTGTCCTGGGATCAAATCCCGGTAAGGGACCATGGAGCTTAAAAATGGAATTCCTAATATCTCTATCTCATCGCGCTTTCTTTAGCTCAGAGCAGTAGGGATGATGACTAAGATTTTTTTGTGACGTCATTCAAACCAGTTTTTGGAGAGCAACAAATGTTTGTATGGGAGCAACTACAGAACATAAATACCTAAAAATGTGAGACAAAGATTGACCTCGCTGGCGGCAGCGCAAAACGCTTCATACTGTGTGTCTATACAAGTGTGACGTCACATTTGTACATTTGTACTAATCGTAGTATGGAAAATCATGTAAATTGTTGTTTCGGTGGCGAAATACTGCGTTTAAGTACATAGTTGTCATACAATTTTGTTTCTAGAAAAGCGTAAGGATTCTATTGGTAGCTTTTAATTTACTCTTGGACAATAAAAAAAAATGCACATTTTTTCTAAACTTTCAAGGTTCATATCTTTTTATGATTTGAATTATATTTTATAATTTATACTGCTGGGTATAAATTGATGGTTTACTATCCATTTAGCATTACTACGTTATCAATTTGAACATGAGGCGTCATGCCTATTGGCTTTATGCGTAAAAACCATAAATGCTGCGATTGCATAAAAAAATACAGCCCCGTGAACGCGAGAAATAAAAAAGGCGTGCGTCTTTTCTAAAGGTAATTTTTGGAGATTTTCCCGAGAAGCATTTAGGTGTAACATATTTAGTATGTGTGAAACTTACATGGACGCGAATACATTTCTCGACCGTGTCCCCGAAGAACACATCCGACTGTTTGCCAGAGAGCACCCACTTCTCATACAGCTGTAGATTCTTCTCGGTTGGCGGGATCAGCCAGAATACTTTAGCACCTGGAAACAATACATAAACTATTTTAATCAATTGTTTTTTCGTAAAGAAATAGAACGCAGTAATAAGTTTTATCAGAAGAAATCATTTAAAATGCGTGTTCAAGCTACAATACATATTTTCCTGTTTACCCGAATACCTATCGGTTCCGACTTGTAATTGTCCCCTTGGGGCAAAACAGCTATTTTTTTAATGACTAAACTAGAGTTATCTAAAAGGAAAATAATATGCATCTAAAATCAACGATATTCAAAACTTTTATAAGGTTAGGAAACACTGCTCAAACCACTGACCCAAAACCTTTATTACCTTAGAGTTATTTTGTTATTTGAATGAATAAAAAGTATTCTATGGCAGTCATTTAACGGTTCAGTGACTGGCAAGGAGTCAATGGAAAAGTTACAACTTTATTGAATAATAATGATTTTAATTCCAGAGATATACTATTCACTACCGAAAAAGCAGTATCTTTAGCCTCAGAATGAGACAAATAATTTACCTCTCAGAATGTGATACCACACTGAAGTGCCTCCGAAGTCGATGTGGAAGTCGGTGTAGCAGCCCTTAACAGACATGAGGCAGTATTTCTGCACTTTCGGATACATCATGTCGTCCAAAGCGTTCGTTGACTCCGTCTGAAAATGTTAAGAGATTATTACATCATATAGTTAGTGTGTTTTCTGTTGATTCTTAAGTGGCGTATATTTCTATGTAACTTATTTTTGCTTTGTCTGACACGGGTAAGTGCAACCGACGCGAGCGAAGGCGCCAGAACAAACATTTTAATGTACAGGGTGAAACCTAAGTCGTAAACAGAAATGTTTGTTTCTAGCGCAGTATAAGGCAAATTCATTGCATTAACTCTCGAAGCAAATAATTAAACGTTATTGATAATAATTTTAAATAGCACAAAAACCAACTTTATGGTCACCCTATTCGACAACATTTGGTATGTAGCTTAAAGTGACAGTTTAACGTAGCAATTGGGTGACCATGAGACTCAGTAACTAAAATAATTCGAATTAACAAACACCGTTTACATATTTTTGCCTGTCCACATGTTTAAACTAAAGTTAAACAGTAACACATATTTCTGTTCACGACTTGGGATTCACCCTGTATATGTCGTGCTTTTTCTCGCTCGTCGCACTTGTGCGTGCTTCTGCTAGCCGTACTAGAAGAAAATGCCTCTTGCCTTACACATACTGTACATAATTATACATTCGATTAGACTAAGAGCGGGTTGCACCAACTTACTATCACAGACCGATCAACAATAAATATGGGGCCGGCAGCTGTCATTCCTTAAAAACTTGTCAACTTTCCATACATTCAGATTTTAAAGAACACCGCTTACGGGTTCGGTGCAACCCACCCTAAGACGACCTGGGGACCGATTTTTGACTTTAGAGCGCTCGACTTTTTCACTCGACAACGGTCAAAAACGATAAAATGCTATTTTTGAAATACGAACGATAGAAAGTTGAAAAACGAGTGGTATTGATTGGCTGGTGTACAATATATTTTTCATCACACTTGCTCGAAAATGGCTTCATAATGCGCAGACATACAGAGCTGTAATAGCCTGTGTTACGCCCACGGGCGTAATGGTTTTTTTCTTAAATTGTATCTGTCACTCATGCGGCAGTTACAAAGCAAAGAGGTTTTATATCAAATACGATGTCTCAAAACGAATTATAAATAAATTTACACTTAAAAAACTACTTAAACATGTTTAACTGAATTATTTATATAATTATATATGTTTAACAGATTTAATATGTAGTTATTTAGTGTCTATGTAAAATGTTTTTAAGTGTTTTCAAATCGTGGCTGTATACCGAAGGGTCTTTGCCATACGCGCCTTACGTCAAATTCAACAAAATGGACGACTGACATGATGCAGTGTTTATTACGATTTGTATTCATTTCATCTAAAATGTATTTGTTTCCTCGCAAATGTGATGAAAAACATTGTGTATAACACGGGCGTAAGAATATTGCAAACTCGAGTCATCAAAAGCCCTCCGCCTTCAGCGTCGGGCTTCTGATAGACTCTTGTTCGCAATATTCCACTTCCGCCCCTCGTTAAACAATGTACTATAATTTCTTGTCGAATTTTGTGGTTCGAAACCAAGATCGTTAGTATAGACTAACGACCTTGGTTTGGTGGCCAATAGTGGCGGGAAAATAAGCGTTTCGTTTACTGTTACTCACTACTTGTACTTACTTTTGTTTTTTTGTTTCTGTTATGAACTTATGAAACGCATAATATATTTAAAATTAATAAATCTACTATATTATACATACACAACTTCCAATAAAGTACTATTCTCTATATTAGGTATGTTGAAAATTCAAATTTGAAAAACCGATAAAAAATTATCTACTTTTTGCATACAACGAAACGCAAAAGTATCGATAGCCAATCACTAGCTTTCGAGAGATGATTTCAAAAATAGGTATTATTGGGTTCATGCGATAATAACAGTAACACATTTTCGTGTGCGAATATTTTCTACCGCTCGCTTTTGATTTCGAGCGCTCGAAAGTCATAAATCGGTCCCCTGTCCACGACCCCACGTTTTGTAGCGTAAGTTCCTGCGGTTCAAATAACATGGTCGCCAACAGAGACCCTCCATAACCCCCTAGTTGATAAATAAATTACTTACAAATAATATCTTTCATTAAGCTTCATTAAAAAAACTCTTGAAACTACAATCGTCAAATAATGTGGTTTGTGGTTGTATGACACCTCGATAATGGAGCATCGGCAACGCGGTAACTTATGATAAATGTACAATATAATTTACGACAAGCCTAATAATTGTTAAATAAATAATGAACATTCTTATCGCGGTGGTCATGTTATTTAGCTATTAGGTATAGTCATTTTAAAAGCGCATACGGTTAGTTTAACTACAGTACATATTATGCACGCTCCCAATTATATATCTGGTTAAATTACTACACTCGCGGTCAAAGAAACCGGGTCAGTACGAAAATCTGTAATAAAATAATAAAGCTAGGGACATGAATTAAACTGCATATTGTAGATAATTTTATACTGAATTAAATAACATCAAATGGTGGAATCGTAATTCTTTTGTTCAATAAAATTACATAGGAAACAAAAAATCAACCAATTTTACGTACAAAAATAAGCAGTAGGTACTTCACATACAACACAAAAAATAAAAATTAATACTTCGTATTGCCTCCTCGGGCTCTTCTTACAGCTTCTAGACGATTCGGCATGCTGTTTATTAAGTTCTTTATGCGTTCTTGCGGGATATTGTCCCATTCTTCCACTAACGCCTGTTTCAGGTCTCTAAGTGTAGCTGGGGCGGGGTTTCGAGCTCTTACACGCCTCCCAAGCTCGTCCCATACATGCTCAATCGGATTTAAGTCTGGACTCCTCGAGGGCCAGTTCATACAGTTGATACCAACCTCCAAAAAATAATCTCTGACAATTTGAGCTGTGTGTGGCCTGGCGTTGTCATGCATAAACATAGAATTTCCACCCATATTAATTAAGTATGGGCCGACATGCTCATTAAGAATCTCTTCTACATATCTTGCACTCGTTAATGATCCATTTTCTATTAAAACTAACTCCGAGCGACTCTCTGAAGAGATTCCAGCCCAAACCATGACTGACCCACCGCCGAACGCCACTTTTTCCTCAAAACATGCTGGAATAAAACGTTCACCAGGCCGTCTGTAAACTCTTTGCCGCCCGTCATTTGCATAGAGCATAAATCTGGATTCATCGGAAAACAAAATTCTTGCCCAATCTTCGTCACCCCAGTATCTGTGATCGCGGGCATAAAGTCGTCTTGCTGTTCGATGTATTCTTTCAAGTTTTGGGCCATTGGCCGGCCTATGTGGGGTCAAATTTGCTTCTTTGAGCCGCCGCCTGACAGTCCGCTCGCTGATGCCGTCCCTTCGGGTCTCTAAAAGCTGATTTTTCACTTCAACTGCTGTGAGGTGCCGATTTCGGAGCATGGTTGTAACAATAAATCGATCTTCTCTAGCTGTAGTACATCTTGTTTTGCCAGTTCCTGGTCTTCTAAGGTTCTGCCCAGTTTGTAGGTAACGTTGGAGGACTCGCTGCACTGTAGAAAGTGACACACCTGTTCTTCTCGCTGTATACCTCTGACTTCTTCCTTCTTCTAACATAGTGATGATACGAGTACATTCATCTCGTGTTAGCGGCATGATAGACATTCAAGAATGACCACAAAATAAAACACTGACAGCCTTTTATCATAGTTCTTTGACAGATTGAAAACAATTGCTTAAAAACAAGCAAAAGTAAAACGAACGCAATTTCAAATAAGTACCTAATTGGTTTTTTTTTTCAATTAAACCTTTTTCCAGTTACTACGTAGAACATTGAAGGTTGGATTTAGAAGGATATTAAATTCTCTATAAAACAGAGTTAGTTTCATGCAGATACGTCCAACGATTTACAAAATATTGAGGTTTTCGTCACTGACCCTTTTTTTTTTGACCGCGAGTGTAGTTATAGTCTTATAGTGGGTGACTTAGCATGTTTATTTTCATAAGCAGTAGTGCCTTTATTACGTAATTATTAAACTATACAATAGATTACAGATGTGTAAATGAAACTAGGAACTAAAATGACAAAATAGTCCATTACGTACCTAGGGCGGTGAATTCGTGAATGCTCCAGGTCGCAGGTGTTTGTGGCCCGAACCGAAGGTGAGGGCCATAAATATGCGATCTGGGGCTTTACGAATTACCGCCCGTGGTGCGTACACAATTTTATGTCTTCTCCTGGGTGTGAAGGGAGATTTGCCGCTGCGCCCGTGGGCGGTAAATCTCACTTACCGCCCGGAGTGACGTAAACTAACTTAACCTATGGGACCTACACTATATTTACATATACTCGCATCCCCTAGATCATTACCAAGGATTTTGAAGACATTCGCATCCCTATCCGCAACTGCGGAAGTTCCGCACAAATCGATACGGAGTTTATGCAGATATAGTGTAATTCACGACAAGAAAGGAGATTTGTAAAAAAAATATTTTCGTTTCAGGCGTTTTTGATTTGTTCGCTAAGATTGTAATTTAGTCACAACGTCTTTGATGTTGGTTATTTACGTTTTTTAGTGTTTCACCCCAATATCCGCATCCGCGGATGTGTGCCCCCAAATATCCGCACCCGCCTCCGCATCCGCGGATATCAAAAAAATCGCATACGCGGCATCCCTGATCAGTACCACTTGGTTGGGTGCCCAATAAGGCTGGCTGCGTAGTAGTAGTAGTTGTTGTAACTTTATGAAATTAGGATGTTTGAAGAGGGACGCGTACGTATACGTTGAAGCGAGATTCTTCAAGTCTCCTTCCCAATTTATTTAATCCAGAAAGATGTAATAAGCGTTAGTTTATTACGTTTCCCGACGAAGTACCACGTGAACGCTATCCGATTATATACTCTGGACAGGACGTGTTACCATACTGAAGTGCCTCCGAATTCAAAAGTACTTCTCAGGATGCATGTACGAGAAACCTCGAGATCAGGCTAGTAGCAGCAAGGCAGCCTTTAGTCGCATCCCCTCGTCCGACACGGCGGACGGCATGAGCGGTACGAAGTTATACGATAGACAGGGTTCCAAATTATCAGGATAATTATCACCAGTATCAGAACCAAAATCAAAACACTCGAGTTCGCTCAACTTTGCATAATCCGAACTGAATTCTTCTTGTAAGGAGAATCCCCACGGCGCGGCACGTCACGTTGACACTTCGTGAGTTCGGATAGACGCAAGTGCGGAAATACACGTTCGAATAGGTACTTCGAATACACTTCAATTTCACGAGCGCAATTTTTTGTTATTATCAATCGATAATTATCCATCTGTCATTGATAATTATCCTTTCGAACCCTGACGATAGAGTAATGCCGGCTGTAGACACTGGGCCAACGTTGGCGCGTGAGCAGAAGGCAGCTATGCGTTAGAGGAAGAGGGCTATAACTCGATCTCTATCGTTTACATAGCTGCCTCCTGCTCACGCGCCAACGTGTACAGCCGGGACAAGATTAGGCTTTCACCTGACCCCGTGCAGCCTGCAACCATCCACACGGGCCGAAATCACGCGGCGGTCTGCCATGCTCAGGCTTGCTGAGACGGCTTCGTGAGTTCGGATAGACGCAAGTGCGGAAATACACGTTCGAAAAGGTACTTCGAATACAGTTCAATTTCACGAGCGCAATTTTTTGTTATTATCAATCGATAATTATCCATCTGTCATTGATAATTATCCTTTCGAACCCTGACGATAGAGCAAGATTAGGCTTTCACCGGACCCCGTGCAGCCTGCAACCGTCCACACGGGCCGAAATCACGCGGCGGTCTGCCATGCTCAGGCTTGCTGAGACGGCTTTAGGCCGTAATGCATGATGGGATCTGTGGGATGCCTTGAGATCAACATTATGCTAAGTTCCATTACCTGCTGGTCCTTGAGGTGGCGCGGCCACACCACCTCCACCCAGTCGATGAGCCGCACTACCCGGGGCGCCTGCACGTAGTTCTCGAGCCGCGTGTGCGAGAACTCGAGCGAGATCACGTTCAGGAGACGCTCCTTGTTTGGATCGTCGTAGTAACGCTGCCAGTCCTGGATCGAGAGAAAACTTGCAAAATTAAAAATGGGATTAGGTAAGTGGACTGGTGACCTGGTAAAGGAAGTCTGCTGGATGCTTTTTTCTCTGGAGGATAAGATAGATAGATAAATCATTTACACACACATTACAATATAAGAGAAAAATACAGAAAACACAAAACTTAAAAGAACATTAAAATAACATAAAACAATCAGTTTTTATGCACAGAAATTGCTCGCAATTGAACAAAAACACTGGTATTCTGTTGGAACCCAGAAAAATATATGAGTAGAAAATATATATGGAAGGACAAACTACATAAACAAATAGTTTTACTTATATAACTCAAAGACAACAAAAAGTGGTACGATAAAAAAGAAGAAAATAAAATAAAAAATGTATACCGACCGGTGTAAAGAAGGAAAAGAGGAAGAAAGGAGAGTCTACGTCGTTTTGAGTGCACAGTCACACAACGAAATCTGCAACCAAATAGCCGTGCGGAATCCCTACCACTTGCATCTTCATAAAGTGCGACTTTTATGAAAGTTTCGATGGTAAGTGGAGAAGGTGTGCAACAGTGGATATGATGATGATAATTAAAAATAGATTAAATTGTCTTAGTTAGTCCTGACAAATGATGAACTGCTATTGCAATTAGAGGTAGTGCGCGTTAATCTAAGCTATAAATAGCTTAACATCGCGAAATTATCGCTGCCACGTGGATCGATACCGCTTCAACTCTCTGCGCTCCAGGCTGTATATTTGTACTCGATATTCCCGGCGAGAAGCGAATCGGCCGACTTAAAATATATACTTGAGATTACGTGAGTTGGCCGAAGAGTGTATACTCGAAAATTATTATTACTCCAAAAGAAAGAAGGCAAAAAAATATGCCTAGTGTCGAAAATCCCATCCAGATATCTCAAAGAATTACGAAGCTACAACCGTTTTAATGTTGCTTGTTAGAGAGAGAAAACGCAAACAGTGTGTGACGTTACGTTACGGGATGCTGCCGGGGGGCCGCGTCGACGGCGGCGCCGAACACGATGGGCACGGCACATTGTCGTCTATTAGTGACGTCACAATCTTCCAGCGTCATCGTTTCATGTGAGGTTGCGTTTTGCGAAAGGGACAGAACATACCCCTTCTTAAAACTTTGGACACTTATAACTTCGTGATTATTTAACCTTTTGCGTTGTTTTTTTCTCCATTTGACTACATTTTTAATCCTTTTTCGAGAAAATATGACATTATTGATTTTTTATTTAGTGTCTACACCCCTATTGTATTTTTAGTAGGTTATGGTTAATCTGTGTCCCTTAGAGAAGAAATAGACACCCCGCCAAGCGCGGTGACGTCGACACGGTGGCGGTTAGGTTAGGCTAAAATAAATGTCGTGCGTAAAAAAAAAGGAAAGTTGGGTTAGGTGAAGTTACAATTTACTTTAACCAAATGTACAGATTTAAAATGTTTGTCTTGCAGAGATCGGAAAAAATTGCGACATTGTTTGCAATTATGTGGACATGACTCCAAAATTAATCAAAATGTTAATTAATTATTCATTGAAAGATAATTTGAATTATTGGAGATAATAGTTTATTTATAAAGTGCTTATAAGCACGTATATACTATAATAACTTAAAAAAAAAATGACGTTACGACGACGATGAATTACATAAATAATTATTAGCAAAAGGTTCGTATTTAAAATGGGTATCGTTTCCGTAAATATTTATATATAATAAATAAATAACGATTTTAAACTGACACGATTACTTACACTAGAAAAAATTTGAAAAAAATACTTATATATTTTTTTAATAAACCTATACTTTAACAAACTTTTGTATTTATTGACTAGGAATCAAATTATATCTCAAGTAAAAAATTAATTAACTGAATAACATTTTGATTGATTTTGGAGTCATGTCCACATAATTGCAAACAATGTCGCAAATTTTTCCGATCTCTGTTATATGACTTGAAAATTTTATGCGCAAAACTATTACGGCGATTGATAAATAAATTTATGATATTTGTTATTAATGCTCTCAAACGTAAAAAAAAATGCGAACTTATGTATGACTTTTGTCGTATAATGTTTATGACAGAAGTAGTTATGCCAATAAAAACTATGGCTTTAGATATTATGCAACTCGATATGGACCCATAAATAAGTTGTCAAGCAGTTGGCTTGCTAGATCGCGGCGTCGTTAAATAGAAAATTTCAATTTTATTGATTAATTTGTGTTAAAAGCGCTCATACTTAACCTTAACCAAATATTGCGATTGCAATAAAATACTATTTCCCCTCCATACAAATATTATAAACGCGAAAGTGTTAGTCTGTTACCTCTTCACGCTTAAACCGCTTAACACATTTGGATGAAATTGGTTATAGATATAGTTTGAATCCCGGGGAACGACATAGAATAGTGTTTATCCCGGAAATCATCTTTCATTTCGGTACACGTCTTTATTAGTGTAAGAATAAGGGTGTGTCACGAAATATTTGGCTAATACTTTGGCTGCTACTAACTATATGTCGGCATCATTTATATGACGCCGACTACAAAATAAGCAAACCCCGTTCATAAACGGATTACCATAATTACACGACGACCAGCACATCCCATGTCACACCCAGTTGAATCTAATAACGCGGAAAGTGTGCATATTCGCCACAAGTTCAGAAGGTAATTAGGCTACCCCCGTGTATTATATAACAGGATAAAATGCGCACATACTCGTAAACAATACGCTCATGTATTATTCAGCGGTTATTACTCTGAAATCGGACTTTATCGGAGAAGAAATGTTAAAGCTGCGATAGAGACTGGAGGAGGATTTGGAGAAAATAAAAGGTTTGTTGGATCATTAGAGACGTTCCTATGAAGTAACTACAATACGATATATAAGATAGATAATATTTTTATTCAGTTATGCTGACATTTAACCTGTCCTTTACCAGAAACGCCTCGAGACGTCCAAAATGGTTCCTCCCGCACTTGCCAAATAAATTGCAAAAATTAGTGCGTTGTTTACCGCGAACGTAAATAGGCGACGGCGAAAATGTAACCTATATTGACTGCCGTCGCCTCGAGACGGCCTGATAACCACAGTTGAAAAAAAGCTTTATTGCACAGCAAATACGTTTTATATTCAATTGGGCGATTTCTCATTTAAACGTTACGAACTTAGCCACACACTAGCACCAACCAAAACTTCTGGCGTCAAAAATTCGAGAAGTTATTGCCAGTTGAATAACCGCCATCACTCGTTGAGCGTCCGCTATAAAAAAGTGAAACTTTAGAATAATTTCTCGGTTACTAATTGTAAGAAAAGAGTATGCTTATTATGTATCATTACAAAGATAATTTCATGTACTCTTAGATAGTAAGTAATTTGAAACTATTGGTATGAAGTATAGGCCAAAAAATGCCGCTTGACAATACCCCTTGCTTTTATCATAATCTTATTCTAGTTTTGATATATTACCTTGAAAAATATCGTTCGACTATGAATATGCAATTCTACTGTTTGATTCCTGTTTTTGATTAGTTGTTTTGCATTAGGAATAAAAAACAAGCCAGATAAATCTTATAATTACTTTACAACGAAAACTTGAAAGTGCGATGTTTACGTGAGCAAAAAATGTTCAGCACTCTGCACGTCACGGTTTTCAAATACGAACAAAACAATATTCTTACCGATATTTCTTCAAGTAATTTACATTTATTAATAGCATATATCTTTGAGACTCAGAATAAATAATAGATGTTATAGTTTTAATTCAATATCTTTATATTTTACACATTTGTGGAGAACGACAATAATTTTTCCTTCCTGTGAAAGAACCATGGTTTCTACATTGAAATATGATAAGTATGATATATTTAATACAAACACACTGTAGTCCGTTTCATGCCTTTGTAAAAAATGTAAACATTTACATTCCTAAGTATAAACACTTCAGTGATACGAGCGAAAACGTTGAGTCAAGTGTTTTGCTTCCTGACACTCGAGAACGCGTGGGACATGCGGGGCTACCCACGTTGGAGGGGAGTGGCTCATGCGAATGTCAAAAAAACGGCCGTCTCGAGACGCGCGCGGTAAACAGAGGTAACATTTTTCCTGGGGGCCCAGGTAAAGGACAGGTTAAGGGTGAAAATAGGAGATAGTGTCTCAAGGGAGCCAAATGTTATATTTACACCGGAGGCGGTATATTGAATCCTCACTTAAGCGACTGATTAACGAACGAGGTATACCGGGTAGCACATACAGCTTTTCACACCTTACGTGGAAGAAAAATACGGAGGCTTTTGTCCAGCAGTGGGACACTTACGGCTATTAAAAAAAAATGCATTGTCATCATTCGTTTTAACTAAAGATTTACAATTGATAATCTCATGGTCCGATAATGACAATGAAACTCTTAAAAATTCTACCAAAAAACCGAATGAGAAGATAATAACATTATTAACGACGCAGCGGATTTATCACGAAACTCGCGGTTAGATTCTTAGGACGCTGTCAACACCAAAGTGTCCTTGAGGATTTTGGATAGCGCGCACACTGTCTATTTGTATCGGAGTAAACGAGAGCGAGTGTTACTGGGCGGCCTGGTTTTTGAAGATAATAGTTAGTACATAAATATTAAAATAAAAAAACGGGTGGATTATTTGTGAAATATGCCTCGTTATCGGTTTAGGTATGAATACGTTGACTTCATGATTTTAATTGCAGACCCATACGTCAAAATAATAAAGACCGTTTAATGTCATTTTAAGACCAATCTTTGCAATTATTTTCTATCGAGCCGATTTCGTCAAATTATGTATCGAGCCCGTCTACGGTCTTTGAAATATGGTGAATATTAACATATGTTTCATTTGATGTGCTAGAACAAATAGTTATTCTTAAAAAACTGCTTAAATAACATAAATTTCACCAAATTAGGTCTTGTCAGCCTCTTAACGGCTCACGTTGTTTAACTCGCGAGATCGCTGCCTATCGAAGTGAGTTACGAGCGCTTGTTTTAAGTTTACAATAGATCATCTCTTTCTAATTAGAACGCTTAGAAAGATACGGATAGTCTATGTCGCCGCGACACAGCTCGCGGACATGTGACCCGCGTCCTGAGATAGCCGTGCAGGGATTCCCAGTAAGAAGAAAAAAACGACCTAACCGAAAGGACGTAAGCTAATGCGGTCCGAAGTAATACAATTTTTGTCACTAGGACAGTAGAACTAGTATCGCGTGGGTACGTCAATATCTTTCTTCATGGTCATTCTGCGTGTCTGTCTGTACTTGAGTACTTCAAACTCAAACTTTCTAAGCAAGAATTACTGCCTGTGACCGAGTGTGAAAGGATAAGTGCTTCGTTGGACCAATTTGAGAAAAAACACTGAGTTTGGGTCTGAGTTTGAGTGTATCTTCGGTTTTTATTTTTTTGTGTTCTGTATCAAAATTGGTGCAACGGAACACTTATACGGTCACTCGGAGTCTGTCATTTCGTTCCTTTCTTTCCTTCAGTTAGTTTATATAAAGAGAAATTCTAGAAAAGTTTGTACAAAGTTAGCTCGCCAATTAAGACTTGACTTTCAACATCCCTTTTTTGTTACCATATTTTTAAGTAATAATATACGAAATTGATTACTATTTTTAACAATTAAGATTCTCTTATTGTACTCATATTGTCTAGAAATATTGTATTAGAAATGACTTGAAAAAATGGTAACAAAAAGGATAATTAAAAGTCGGACTTATTACCGCGAACTGCTGTAAAATGAACTAGGACTATTATCTCGTGGCAGTACCTTCATAGTCATCTCGATGTTTTTCTGCGTGTTGACGTCCATCACGTCGAGCAGGCGGCGCGAGCCCACGCACATGCGCACATCGTTCACGGTGAAGTTGCTCGTCGGCACCCTGGAAAAACACTCCACGTCAACTCTTGTGCCACATCACTGCCAACGGTTTCGTAGCCGATAAAATGCGAAAAGTCGTACCTATGTCGAGCACAGCGCCCACCTATCATCTTTATCATATCTGCAGATAGTTCCCACTACTGGATGCCTCCCCCAAAGAGTGCCACAATGACCGGTCCTGCGCCACCCGCATCCAGCGGACTCCCGCGACCTTTACCAGGTCATCATTCCACCTTGTGGGGGGTCGATACTAGCGGATGCGTGGCACGAAATGTGTCAGTGTCAAACGGTTTCGTAGCACTACACTTGTAACCGAAAACATGCTAAAACTGTTTGCAGAATAGAATAGAATAGAATAGAATAGAATTTTTATTTGTAAAGTCATGTACATGAGATGTTCAGATTATACAAAAAGGCTTCCATGACACCCTGTTAGGGCACACAAATGTTCTTATAAATATTACTTAATTCTATATTCCGGGGCATGCTGCTTATTATGTAAAAAGTAATATTATGTGTATATAGTGAATAATTTAACATGTAGGTATCTAAGTTAGAGGAAAGCGCGAGCAGAGCACACACCTATTAGCTAGCTCCTGACACTGAAAGTGTTAACACCTGACGGGACACTTACTGTCGGATGTTAACACTTTGTCGTTTTATTTTTCACTTCGTAGGGAAATATTAAATTGACTTTTCACGCCAGCTATCCATTCAAGGAATTAACAGGATGTGGATAGGGGGGTGTCAAAAATCGTCAAATAACGATGACGGAATATATGGACAAGCCCCAAGTTAAATGAGCTCGGTGGCGGTACTATAATATTGCGTTGTTACCAAAACATAAGTATGCTAAATTTCAGCTTAATCCCGTGAGCGGTAAAGACATACAATAATAATTTATTGATAAAACATAATGTACCTCCGTTTTACTAGACTAGGAGCTTACTGAGCTTTATGAGCTAGGCTACCTACCCTGTGTTTCTGGCAAAAAATAACTAATAATTGAAAATGTTATTCATTATGCAAAATGTAATAAAATATCATTCTTTTTGACTAGTACAAATAATTAGGAAGTTATAACCTAGGCGGTACCTAAAAAAGGTAGAATAAAATTATTTTCAAACGATAAATAACTTCTCTGTATCGTCATAGGACATATTTTGTAGGGCTTCTCATAGCGTTGCGATTATCTCAAGTATAAAAATAAAACCTGAATCTGTACCTATTACCAGACAATGAAAAGGAAAAAAAATGTTTACTCAAATGTACACAACAGTATTCCACCAATCGACTAAACCGCGAACGAATAACTAAACAAACATGCATCCATACTAATATTATAAATGCGAAAGTGTGTCTGTCTGTCTGTCTGTCTGTCTGTTACCTCTTCACGCTTAAACCGCTGAACCGATTGCGATGAAATTCGGTATGGAGATAGTTTGAATCCCGGGGAAGGACATAGGATAGTTTTCATCCTGGAAATCACCCCCTAAGGGGATGAAATGGGGGGCTGAAAGTTTGTATGGAGCTGCGCGATATAAAATAGTTCCACGCGGACGGAGTCGCGGGCAGAAGCTAGTAATATTATAAATGCGAAAGTGTGTCTGTCTGTCTGTTACCTCTTCACGCTTAAACCGCTGAACCGATTGCGATGAAATTTGGTATGGACATAGTTTGAATCCCGCGGAAGGACATTGGATAGTTTTCATCCTGGAAATCACCCCCTAAGGGGATGAAATGGGGGGTTGAAGTTTGTATGGAGCTGCGATATAAACGATTTCCACGCGGACGGAGTCGCGGGCAGAAGCTAGTATTCAATAAAACTGCAAACAAACTACAACGCTCCCGCACTGAGTCACAAAGTTATGGAATCGCTCAGATCAGAATCAGGCGCGGTGACCTTTCGCGGTAAACTTTGCCTACATTTTCAGGAGGCTTTTCCCCGTGGCGTGTTTATTCCTGATCATTTCGCGCAGTGTTTTGCGATACTCTCTATTTTATAGCAATTTATTTTGGATAACTGTGTGATGCTACCACCTGTCCTGTACACAAGTGTGAAGAGGTTATATACTTTACTTATATATTACTTTACGTCGGTTTATTCGTGAGCGGAGAAGGTATAGATCATATCTAGATATACATTGGTACTTTGACTGAACTGAGAGTAACTTTGCCGGGACCTATAAAATATGATCAGTTATTACCATTGTCATGAATAACTATGTACGTAGATCGATGGTCTAATTCTAGAGCGCTATCGTACACTACTACCTAACCTCTGGTCAGGGACAGTGCTGCAAATGCAGTATGTTATAGCCCGTCCCCATGTTACGTAACGCAAAATTCCGACTTTCCCACATAAAGCTTGTACCAAAAATGATAAAGCGTGAACCGGGGGGCGCTTTATCATTTTTGGTACAAGCTTTTTGACGGACAACTTACACACATACGAACGGGTCAAGTTCATATAAAGGTTTGCCGCCATCCGTCTCCATCAACTCATATCATAAATAATTATGCCAAATTTTAACACGTTGAAATAATACTAACAATTACACGGTTCAACTCACGTATTCTATGTCACTACGGGCGACATGTTTCGAACTCTTCGGGAGTTCTTCTTCAGGATGAGTGTTTTCGCGGCGGTGTTGTTGTATTGTTGTACAAGCGACACCGCCGCGAAAACACTCATCCTGAAGAAGAACTCCCGAAGAGTTCGAAACATGTCGCCCGTAGTGACATAGAATACGTGAGTTGAACCGTGTAATTGTTAGTATTAAATTTTAACACAATCGGACACTAAGGAATGCTTGGAAAATGGACAACAACTTTTTAAACAGACAACTTACATAAAACATAAATACATACAACCTTGTATCTTCTAGATCTCAAAATAACTGGCTATCAAAATTCCAAAATTTCAGTTTTTTTTTTCTCAAAACTGGCTGAATGATAAAATGTATTAGTCTTATAATAGCCAAACTTAGCAACATTTCTATCTCAAAACACTATACGTTCAAAAGAATCTGACGTTTTAAATTAAAAAAAATAGGCATTCTGGGATTTAAGCATTTTGACACCAAGTTATTTGAGACCTAGAACTAGGAGTATTAGACAAAATTAAATTAAGTTTAATGAGAGTAAAATTTTTATTTATTTAAAGCTTGTAATGAACCCGGTTTCCTTGCTCTCGACTAGTGTGTGTGGAGTGTGCTGTGTTAATGAGACATATATGTGTATATTGTGTATGGACACATCGCGAATTCCGCGCGTGGAGCGATCGCAGGTGACACTGGCAACCTGATATACCTAGATGGTCATACGTACCCGTACTAGCACTAGCTAGAAGTTAACAATACAACTATTTTATAATACTTGCTCAAATATGAACGAAAATAACGTTAAGTATATGTTCAGTCAGCAGCAATACATTTTTTAATTTTGATAAGGTTCTTTTTACTTTTACTAGATTAATTTTAGACTACCATTTACCAAAATTACCTAAGCTTACGCGGGCAAGGTGATCAAAAAGATCTAAACGAGCTCTTTTTCGCTTATAATAAAGACATGTGTAGATCATTTTTGTATCTTCGCAAGCGAAATTATTTCTGTTGCCGACTGTTCGTGATAATAATGGTCATTTTGGAACGGAGCTACATACAATGCGTTTTGGTCAACGCGAATTCAGTCAGACGCTGGTACAGTCAGCGTCACATAGTTAGTAGCAGCCAGAGTAGCCAAATATATCGTAACACTTCCTTATTCCTATAGTAATAAAGACGTGTTCCGATATATTTGGCTACTTTGGCTGCTACTAACTATGTGACGCTGACTGTACCTACGTAATGAATTCCCCTACTAAATAAACCCCATATATTTTAGGTATTTACAACCTAGTAATTTATATTGGCCTTGTGTTTCGAGAAAAGTGTTATCCGCCAGCTGGATTCAATACAATAAGATCTTTCTTGCTTAGACCGTAACGTCGTCATTTGAACGGTGAATATTGTTACACATGTTATCTTAAAAAATAATTACTTTACGTGGATTGGCCTAGCCATTGCTAAATAAAACAACCAGTAGAAAAATTATTGTTAAAACCGGTTGGTTAATCCTAATAATATTATAAATGCGAAAGTTTGGATGTTTGTTACTCAATCACGCTTAAAGGGCTCAATTTTTGAAATAATATACATGTACATTGGGATGGGACCTCAGTGAAACTGCCTCGTTGTTCAACAATTATTTATTGCAAATACTGCTCGTAGCTACATATCACTTTTATACGGTAACCGCCACCTTCCTATTCTATCTCACTCTTTCTGTCCCTTTCACTCACTTAAGTTCCGTTTCCCACATAGGGTAACTCCGGGGTAGTTGGCCATAGTTTTTTTGGAACACCGTTAAAATAAAAGCTTACACATCACGAATACATTTTTTTATGTTTTATTAAACTTTGGTTAATTAACTGGATTATTAAACAAAAAAACTATAATATCTATATAAATCACCTCAAAAAAAACTGTTGAAAAAAAAACACGATTGGCCATCTCTCCCAAGGTGTACGGGTGTGATGAACATACCTTTACAGGAAAGATGGCCATAACTTAACTCTCTCAGTTTGTATGTTTTTCGTTAAAATTTTTATTCTTAAGCACGTGTCCTCGAATTCGGTGCAATTCTTAGGTAACCAAAACTACACTGAAACCAGTCTTCGAAGAAGATTATCCCCACAGCCGCTGTAGTTTCTTTCGTTGACACACCAAGCTGGCAGTTTTGGATATTTTTTTCTTGTTAGCTTTCCTGGATTGTTTTATCCTCTCCTTTTATATACTCTTCTTTGACACACATTCAGCATCATATAGCATACCGACTAAAACTAGACTAACTCTCCTTTTCTTGCGGGAGAGATGACCACACGTAAAATAAAAACAAGTCGTGACACAACTTGCCAAAATCTGACCTTAGAACAATGAGAGAATGAGACACTCGTATACATTGCAACAAATACAAAAAACAGCATTATTTTGAGAAACTAACATCATAACCGGGTAAAACATGACCTCTCCAAAAAATAGTGACACTAGTCTAAACAATCAAAGACGATTTTACTTACTTCGTGCTTTTTTTTTCGCCTAATTGTGCTCCCACGCACAAAGCGAAGTGAAATAAACAAAAACTTACGAAATCAAGTCACTGGTTCCATGAAATATTTCGATGGGCCAACTCCCAGCCATGACCATCTACCCCGGAATTACCCTACATTCAAATTTATAAACTGACAAAGCTACAATCTCAGACTTTTCCTCTTAATATTATTAGTATACTCGTAGATTACCGATGTTCTCATTCAGCAATAATTAGTAATTCCAACTATTCGCCACCGGAAAAGTAAAATGAACATTTTCGACACCCACGCATGTATTAAACTGGCAACAACCATTACAGTATACACGAATCGGGTTAGCAGAATGAAAGCGCCGTGTTGACGTCAGGCGTTTTACAGCGGTGCGCTACGGTGTGACCACGGCAGTCAAAATCGTGTAATTTGGACTTGCTTGTGTAGTGCGTGTGCCTTGTAGGACACGTTTATAATTAGAAAAAACACTCTATAAATGTATTTTTGGGGTTCCGAAGTCAACAAGGAACCCTTATAGTTTCGTCATGTCCGTCTGTCCGTCCGTCTTCGGCTTAGCTCAGTAACCATTACTACTAGAAAACTGCGATTTGGCATGGGTAATATACGTCAATCACGCCGACAAAACAGTACAATAAAAATTTTGATTTTTTTTTTCTTTAGCCTCCTCTAAACCTATAGCGGGTATCTTTTTTTATCGTTAAACCCATGATGTGTCGCTATCGCTGGATAGCTCGTTTAAAAATATTATGGGTTTCCTAAAACCATTTTTCAAATCAGTGATACGTTTGCGAGATATTGGGCTTTAAAGCCCTAATTTTTGTTCGAGTCATGTGCGCACTCGCACTCGCATACTTTGACGGATGTTTTATCACTTATCGTTGTGTTGTGGATGAGCCATCAGTCACTCTCGCACTCGCATACTGTCACTCTCGCACTCGCATACTTTGGCGGATGTTTTATCACTTATCGTTGTGTTGTGGATGAGCCAACAGTCACTCTCGCACTCGCATACTTTGACGGATGTTTTATCACTTATCGTTGTGTTGTGGATGAGCCATCAGTCACTCTCGCACTCGCATACTTTGACGGATGTTTTATCACTTATCGTTGTGTTGTGGATGAGCCATCAGTCACTCTCGCACTCGCATACTGTCACTCTCGCACTCGCATACCTTGGCGGATGTTTTATCACTTATCGTTGTGTTGTGGATGAGCCAACAGTCACTCTCGCACTCGCATACTGTCACTCTCGCACTCGCATACCTTGGCGGATGTTTTATCACTTATCGTTGTGTTGTGGATGAGCCAACAGTCACTCTCGCACTCGCATACTTTGACGGATGTTTTATCACTTATCGTTGTGTTGTGGATGAGCCATCAGTCACTTTCGTACTCGCATACTTTGACGGATGTTTTATCACTTATCGTTGTGTTGTGGATGAGCCATCAGTCACTCTCGCACTCGCATACTGTCACTCTCGCACTCGCATACCTTGGCGGATGTTTTATCACTTATCGTTGTGTTGTGGATGAGCCAACAGTCACTCTCGCACTCGCATACTTTGGCGGATGTTTTATCACTTATCGTTGTGTTGTGGATGAGACAACAGTCACTCTCGCACTCGCATACTTTGACGGATGTTTTATCACTTATCGTTGTGTTGTGGATGAGCCATCAGTCACTCTCGCACTCGCATACTTTAACGGATATTTTATCGACAGCGATAAGTGATAAAATGGCAACCATGCTACGCCCACAGGAGACACTTTTTCTTGCTATTACTAGAAAAAGTTGATCGACCCAAATACTTTCATAATCAATCAACCAGTTAGCGTAATTTTAGAAAAAAAGCGCTATCGATATCTATGTCAAACGTCGCAAATATCTCGTCTTAAATTATATCGTGCTTTCATAGGTGTTCAGACGAAGTACTTAAACATTTTCAAACATGTTTATGAAAATACTTTAAGGACGTTTGCGAGTCTCTCTTACAGATATTATTCACGGTAGGTATAATAAATACACTTTTCTCAAACATGCTCGGAAATGTACGCGTTAATATCAGGAAATGAAGACGTGAAGTTTCTTGTTTATGGCTCCCTACATTACTTCTTGGCCTTACGCCAAGAAGTAATGTATGAAAACCCTAAGTAAAACCATTATTGTCCGCTACTACTTTTTAAATTTGCTTACTAATATCAAACTGACAAAGGAAAATTTACATACTGCCAACCACCACTAGACACTGTAAGCATACTTGCTTCATAAAAAAAATAAAAATTATCTATGGTACTATACTTTATGTGCGGTTAAACATGGTACTCGAACGGCTTGTTCAAATGGCATGTTTAAAAAATAAAAAAGGCGCAAATTACCTATTATTTAATTGATTACCTAGTATTTATTTTTATTTTAATATTTCCTCACATCGTTTCAGAAAAGTACTATACAATCCTCGGCCGGAACAGGGATTGCTGGACTCGTTGTATTCGGCCTCGTCTACGACTCGGCCGTCTACCCCAATCTCGTCCAGCAATCCCTTACTTCACGGCCTCTGCAGTAATCTACTATTTCTCAAACATGCAATGAAATATTGACGTTGTATTCTTCATAATGGGCTTCAAAGTGTCACGTTTCGGGCGGAGCGAGACGAGAGATCCGTAATGGCATTTCATACAAAATTGGAGGCCTAGAGGCCTGCAAGATGGTCTTTTTTAATTTCCATTCTACAATTTGTGGCACAGGATCATGGCGTACAGCCATGAAAATTTAAGTTTGATTTCTTGGAGTTTTTTTTAATTTATTTCATTGCATGTTTGAGAAAAGCACTATACAAACCTCGGCGTGAAAAGGGGTTGCCAGCCTCATAACTATCCGACCTCGCTGCGGTCGACCGTCTATATGTACTCGGCCGGCAACCCCTTACTTCCCGGCCTCTGTAGTAATTGTACTATTAAATTAAATATGCATTTATATACAAAGCTAGATGGGATTGTGCAGTTTGTAAAGGCAGAAGCCTTTAGAACTAGAAGAAGTTTAAAAATACGAGTAGCCGCCACCCCCTTTATAAGGCTTTGTTTGAAACCCACTGATCTGTAGCAAGTTGGTGTGACAAATTGTATCGTTTGTCAACTATCAATTTGTTATTTTATTATTTTGTATGTTTCTATGTATATCAGTGGCGGAACGTGAAAATTTTCGATGGGCAACCCGGAACAAAAAAAACTATGAAAGAGTTTACAGTATACAACTTATAGGCTTGCCTAAAAATAAATTTAAGACAAGCCGTTGGGAGTCGGCTTGTATGGGCGGTCCGCGCCACTGATGTAGGATGACTGCTGCATTAAATCAGTTGAAATGGCGCTAGGTGGTTGGCGCGGTTATGGTTGCGTTCGGAAATTTTATTATTTGTCTATACTGTATTATTATTATTTGTGCGAGTGTAAAAAGAGTGTTACGCCGTAGAACCCGCGGTTGGTTTGGAGAAGAAGAAGAAGAATTGTGGAGAAGACCAGCGCTGGCCACCAGGCCAGCACAACGCTGAGATAGAACCGTTTCGTGGCAATGTTGTTTTCTCTTTTGTATGTTGATTTATGTGCATGTATGTGTTGTTGTCATGAATAAATGTTATTCTATTCTATTCTAATTGACTTTGTGTGCTTCACGAAATTCCTCTTAATTATTCGTACCTATACAAATATTATAAGTGTTTGTTTTCGTCGTCGGAATCGTGAGCACGGGCCTTTCCCCGCTTAATCAACGACCCCGCCTGCCCCGATATTCTGTAACTAGTTATAAGCTCACCCACAAATATATCTTGACACTGTGATTCGTACTAACTAAGCGTAGGTAAAGGTCTGGTTTCGTTAGGCGTCATGGGTGGGGTGAGAAGCATGAGCCCGTAAATAATACCAGCCATGGGCTGTTATTCGCTACGCGCTAATGTAGCTCACCCCGCCGGTGACCCGTCATGAGAACAGACCTCTACCTACGCTTAGTTACTACGCATCGCGACGCACACTGTGCAATTTTCCTTTAATTGCGGTCACCTATAATTTACCCCTTCATCCTATAGATCTACCTAAGAACTAAAACTTCTGGGAAGAAACCATGTATTTTTTATGTTTATTTTTGAAGTTATTAAAAAAATTGAGAAATCTTCATAAAAACCATAGAAACGTATTATTTCGTTTTAAATATATTGTGATTATGCATTATACAATGGTGTCTTAAAAAGGGCTGTTATATTTACTAATTCAGTCAAAAAGAAATTATAAATAATGGTTACTAAAAGGGAAAACCATGTTTTTATTTTTTTTTAATCATTTATTATTTGGTTAGTCTCACTGTTTCTGCAGTGTTTTTTAAAATGGATCGTTTTATATTGTATTTAGCTATAATATAAAAAAAGCTCAGAAGCGAACAATGTGGGACATCTGAGATATTCATTTTTTATGTTTGAGGTTAGGGTTGTCACCTCTTATATTATAACTAGGGATTGCAATCCGGTCCGGCCGGACCGGAATTCCGGCCGGATCCGGCGCTTTTTTGTGGCTACCGGATCCGGTAAAATTCACCGGATCCGGAACCGGATCCGGTAAAGTCAATCACCCAGCTAAAACACAAAATATTAGCGTAAAGCACTGCTAAGATTGAATGTTTCCGTCGATATTCAAACGTCGCTTGGCTTGACGCGCGCGATGCGAGATTTGCTGATAATTGTTGATTCAGCAGTAACAAATAATTGAAAATTATATTACTGTACTTAGATAAACCAAAGCTAACAGGTAGATTAATGAGGAGACTGATTATGTGGTTTGAGAAAGGTTTATTATCATTTGTCAATTTTGAAATAAGTGTTATTTGATTGCAATATTATTGTTTATGTGATTATTATGTTACATTTAGTAGGCTACGATAGAAGTCAATTAATATTTTGTTCATTCTTACAAAAACAACAAAGCTGATTGGATTATAATTTATTACAATTATGTTTTTGTTTGTGAGTGAGACTGACTATACTCTATATGACTCAACTATAATAAATAATTTAAAATTATATTACTACAGATAACTAAAAAAAAATAACTAATATAAATAAATATTATAATTTTTTTTAAAACGACTGGTTATGGTTTAAAGAAAAGTTTATAGTTTGGAAATTTTTGAAATACTATTTGATTGTGATATGTGATTACTTAAAAATGTTAATTTTATGTTAAGTTGGTAAAGATAACCTTAGATTTATTTTTTGTTACTCCTTCAGTAGATATTTCAGAAAAGATCTCAATTGATGACTGATTATAAATAACATAATATTTCCTAGGTTTACTCAGATTGTGATTATTAAAAATAATTGAAACTTAAAACTGCAGGATAGATAAAAGGATAGGATAGAATAAAATAGGATAAAATATCCGTCGTTTCTCAAATTATGATAAAAAAAAAACACGTGACATTTAATTATTTAAAACCAGCCAGTGTTTTCCGGCCGGATCCGCCGGATTACGGCCAAAATCTGGCCGGATCCGCCGGATTACGGCCAAAATCCGGCCGGATCCAAAATCAGTCCGGTTTGCAATCCCTAATTATAACAATTCTTAGATAACTTCCGACTGCCAATTTTTTTGAAGTAAAATAAATTATAAATAGTTTTCATTGGTGTAAAAATATAAGTACCAATTTTAAGCTATACTCCTTTCACGTGAGTAGTTGAAAAGTAGAATAGGAGAATTATTAATAGGTATTCTACATACTCTTTTTAATTATACCTTGCAAATTATCATGGAATTCATTACGGATACAAAATCACAATTACTATGCGCGTGTTGCGACGCTACATGTTCAGGATATAATAAACTGGACAAGATTTCGGGGAGTCCAGTTAACTTTGAAGCGCTAAAACATGGTCTAAGCCCGTTGCACGCGTGGATTAGAATTTTTGATTTCGTTTCTTCTTCACTTCACTACATAGTATAAAACAAAGTCGCTCCCCGCTGTCTGTCCCTAGGTATGCTTAGATCTTTAAAACTACGCAACGGATTTTCATGCGATTTTTTTAAATAGAGTGATTCAAGAGGAAGGTTTATATGTATAATATAGTACCCGTGCGAAGCCGGGGCGGGTCGCTAGTAGCCAAGATTGTTGAGGAGCGGAAATTAAGAATCCAAGCTGAAATGTATGCCAAAAAAATGTCTTCGGTGGTTGATGTTGTACGTCCAAATTCAGGAAGTTCCAACGATGGAAATACAGCCCGCACTGCACTATCGGATTTACAACGAAAAACATTTGCGAACATTCTAGGCGTAGAAGAATGGCTTGTGGACGAGGACTTACTAGAAGAAACCGAAGATGATGAAATTTTTTTTTTCCAATAGAAGAAGTTTTAGTATCTTCGGATATCGAAGATTAAAGAAAGTGAAACTGCTCAGACATTGACACATTATTCCGTTTGAATTAAATTAATTAAGTATTTAAAATTTCACGTATTTGAAATTTCACAACCCTATTTCCATAGAAAATCTATGGAACTTTAGAAATGTAATATTTCCGAAGACTTTCAAATGATTTCCTTTTTATTGTGTGTTATTGTTAACTATATTATGCATGCGCCGTATTAAAATCAGATACAGAACCGATAAGAAAACGGAGAAAACTGCAATTTAGTAATAATAATAAAAAACACGATTTCTCTTTGTATACTTGCAATACCTAAACACTGTATGGAGTTAGATATTGTATTGTTACTATAATAAAACAAGTACATATGTAAATTATATTATTATTTTGAAATGTACAGACAAAAACAGGTTTTTGCTGACGTCAGCATAACTTTAAATAACTTGAAAACTAAATATAAAAAAACCATAGTTTCTTCCTAGAAGTTTTAGTTCTTCGCTAGACCTATAGGATAAACGGATAAAATTATAGGTGACCGCATTTAAAGGAAAATTACACAGTGTGCGACGTCAAGATATATTTGTGGGTGAGCGTTGAGGTGAGCTTAAAACAAGTTACAGAATAGGGGGCTGGACGTGTCGTTTTGCGGTATTGCACCACCGTTCGTAAGCTGATGTTTCTCTCAACCAACTAAACCGACAGAATTAACAGGATCAATATTGTACGACTATTACATTGTCAGGCTCAGCAGCACAGGTATCGGGTGCTCGATCGGTGGCAAAATGGTCAATAATTTCAGCTATGCGGACGATATGGTGCTGCTGTGCCCGTCGACCAGTGCGCTCGTAAAGTTATTGAAGGTGTGTGAAGAGTACGCGGTTGTTCATGGTCTGAGGTACAACACCAGTAAGAGCGAGCTGCTAGTATTTAAAGCAGGTAACAAGGCCTTTGACTCACTTCCTTCCGTTTTCTTGTGTGGAGCTCCTGTCCGAAGAGTGACTCGCTTTAAGTACCTTGGACATTGGGTGACCGAAAATCTCCATGATGACGTGGACATAGAAAGGGAGCGCAGGGCATTGGCCGTACGGTGTAATATGTTGTCCCGCAGGTTTGCGCGTTGTGATTGGAATGTTAAAATAACGCTGTTTAAGGCATTTTGTCAGACCTTTTACACGTGCAGCCTGTGGACAAATTATACTAAGAAGGCGCTCAATGCCCTGCGCATTCAATATAATAACGGGTTCAGGATGCTGTTGGGGCTGCCCCGCTTCTGTAGCGCATCAGGTATGTTTGCGGAGGCACGTGCTGATTGCTTCAGTGCTATAATACGCAACAGAACTGCCTCCCTGATGCGCCGCGTGTGTGACAGCTCCAATAGCCTCGTGCGCCTGGTGCTGGAGACTACTGCCTGCGCTTTGTGGAAACACTGGGACTCGGTGCATATGGAAGCGAGAGGCTCTGTATATAAGATTGTATGATATTTTATTTTAATTTTACTTTTATTTTATTTTATGACATGACAGAGTAGATAGATAGAGATAGATATAACTAACTTAGGATAAGTAAATGTAATGTATACTAACACTATGGACATTGTCTGAATTAAATAATTTGAATTGAATTGAATTGAATTGAATAATGAAGGGTTTAAAAGTGCATTATTTATTTAGATACTTACATAATAAATATAACAATCACACAATGACATGAAGGAATGGACGCATTTTATGCATTAAATGAGTTGCCGTGACTTGTGTGCTTTACGAAACTCTTTATTATTCGTTCCTTCAGAAATATGATTAGTGTTTATATTTCGTCGTCGGAACCGCGAGCATGAGCCATTCCATAAATTGCATGTTACACATTAGGATGGTACAGTGGCTAAAGTTTCTTAATTTGTCTCAATACAATTTTACCAATTTGGTGGAGCAATAATACTAAGAGTAGAAAATATCACCATATTATTGATTTTTCACTCACTTGATATGGACACAGTTCAACAAGGTAATTTTTTAATGCAATAAAAAACTTTGTAGACGATAGGGCATTAATTTCAACTGGCAAGGCATTGTACACCTTTGCTGCAACATGGTTGTGGCATCTAGAAAACATTGCTGTTCTACCAGCTGGAACATTGACGTCATTCACTTTATGATTAAGTCGTCGTTTTAAAATCGTTCTTCAATGGAAACTCGTCTGGAAATCGGCGCACGAGTTTGCAGAGCTCCATAATAAAGAGCTGTCAGAGTAGGCAAACCGTTTGTTTGCTATTTTTCAACGATTTTCCACTTAATCAAGATGCCACCTGCACGTGTCGTTTTGAGGTACTGCGCCACCGTTCGTAAGTTGATTTATCTCTGAGCCAGCCGACCGGACTCACTGGATCAATATCGTACGACTATTTATTATGAAGCGTTTTTAAGTGCATTATCGAACAAGCGAGAGCGAAGCGAACGAATTTCTACGCTTCAGCTTGGGCCGAAAATCGTTTGTCCGGTGTCCGACGTCCCGCTGTCCCGCTGCCCTCCTCTACAGGTTGCATTTGTTAACCGATCCTTGCGATATCTTGGGAGCAGGTTCATTAAATGTATAGATTTTTTTGTCGATTCGCTTTTTCGAAATTCCAACAAAAAATGTGTTTTGAAAAAAGATTGTCTAGTTCATTTAGTATAATTAATGTGATAACCTTACAATAATATAGAGGAAGGGGCGCATGTATTATTAAAAACGATAATCCAGGTGCGAAAGGGTTAAAATCCCGGCCCTTACCTACACCGTTTGTCATGCGTCAAATAACCAACTATTTTGGATAATGCGACGAACTACATGATGGTCTAGTTAGAACGAATGAGCAAGTAACCCTGCACTTATGGACCATTTTTAACCACCGACGCAAAAAGAGGGGTGTTATAAGTTTTACGTGTCTGTGTGTCTGTCTGTGGCATCGTATATAACGGCCGTTTATGCCGCAAAAAACGTATATGTCGACACTCTCAAGGGAATCAAAATATATAGGGTGCTTTCCGTTGACTTAGAACTATAAAATTTGGCAAGTAATAATGTCTTATTACACGTTTAGAGAAAAATCAGAAAACTGTACATTTGTAATTCATTACGGAACCCTTGGTGGGCGAGTCCTACAGTAGAAAACAAAATGTTAACTTCGCCAATGAACTTTCAGGATCTTACCCGTTCTCTATTCGGAGACATAATATGGATTGGGATGCAAAGTTCTACAGTTTCTAGACAGTATATCAATAGTTCTGGGCCAAAATACCAAAAAAAAACTTTTTTCACATACGAGTACAAGAGCCCAAATTAGCAAATAAACTGTAAGTCTACCAGCATACGTATCACGTGTGTGCTAGCTGCCAACTGTCAACTGTCTCATTCATCAAACGTACATTTGCAGGTTGTCAATACGTAGTTACTTATTCTGTGGTATTACTTAAGAGGCTGACATGACCTAATTTGGTGAAATTTATGTTATTTAAGCAATTTTTTTAAGAAAAACTATTTGTTCTAGCACATCAAATAAAATATAATTTAATATTCACCATATTTCAAACACCGTGGACGGGCTCGATACATAATTGGACGAAATTGGCTCGATAGAAAATAATTGCAAAGATTGGTCTTAAAATCACTTTAAACGGTCTTTATTTGTTTGACGTATGGGTCTGCAATTAAAAACATGAAGTTAACATATTCATACCTAAACCGCTAGCGAGTCATATTCCACAAATAATCCACCCTTTTTTTATTTCAATATTTATGTACTATTTATTATCTTCAAAAACCGGGCCGCCCAGTAACTCTCGCTCTCGTTTACTTCGATACAAATAGACAGTGTGCGCGCTATCCAAAATCCTCAAGGGCATTTTGGTGTTGACAGCGTCTTAATAAGCATTTACTTACAATCGCTTATTGGCGCCACTGACAAGTAAGTAGGTATGTAAAGACGCGTGATGTTAGCGCAGTTATGGTATTTTTTAGTGTACAGTCGAAGACACATGTGCCTTAAAAATATATTTTATTTGCAATAACTAAATTGTCTACTCTACATATATAATTTTCATAAACACGCGAAGATGACAATACACTTTTGTAAATGACCTCATTTTAACCGTAACTATGGACTTATTCTCCACTACACATTCTACATTTCTACATTGTATTAACTTATCATTATCACACAACATTAAACAATACTTTTGTTTCCAAGAAAAACCATCACTGTTATACCTATTTCTTAGAGATATCTCATTTTAATAAGACCTTCCTACGACCACGACTGTGTACAATAAGTTCCTACGGGGATACTAGAAGTACATCAGGTAAATTGAGTATTTACAACAGCGCTGCCCTGAAAATTATTCACGTTATTATATACTAGCTTCCGCCCGCGACTTCGTCTGCGTGGACCCGGGATAAAAACTATCCTATATTTTAATCCAGGCTTTTAACCATCTTCGTACAAAATTTCATTCAAATCGGTTGAACCGTTTAAGCGTGATTGAGTAACAAACATCCAAACATCTAAACATCCAACCTTTCGCATTTATCACCTCGACTGTACTTTCGCATATCATCTATCACCACAACCAGACTGTTTTTTTTTTCTCTTTTTGACTCTATTACCTACCAATGAAGGTTCAAAAACATTTGACTGTCGATCGTACGTGAGGCGCCGACTGCATTGAAATGCAACGGCAGCTGTTACTTAACTAACCTTCGGGCGACAACGGAGTTTGAAAGCAAAACTTGTTTGTTAAATTTTAAACAATTATAATTATAAGTACTAATAACTTTTATTGATCGTTCAATCCACAAGGAAGCGCTGCACTAGCACCATCTCATTGCGTAATAGTTTCTATTTTATTTATTGAACAAGCGAGCGAAGCGAACGAAGTTCTCCGTGTCAGCTTGGGCAATGATTTCTATAGTAAATTATTTATATGTATTGAAAATGAGTTTAACGCATGTTTTAAACTAAAAAAAGTTGTAAGAAAGAACAGGGCGAGATTCAGTGATTGGGCAACGCCTGGGATTCAAAAATCGAGAAATCATTTGTATGAGTTATACGCATTAAGAGCATCACACTGGGATAATGACCTTAGCGAGTATGTAAAATCCTATAGTAAACTATTTAAGCAAATATGTATCATAGCCAAATCCAAGCACTTTGCACGTAAAATTAGAGACTCAAATGACAAAATTAAGACCGTCTGGAAAATTATCGGCAGTGAAACTGGTAAGGTAACGTCGCGTGACCCTAAATTTAGTCTGCTAGTATGTGATAAAGTTATAGAATCTGACTTAGAAGTTGCAAATGAGTTTGAACGCTTTTTTAGAAATATCCCCCTTGAAACAACCAGATCATTGAATTCCTCTCCTTTCATGGCTGAGTCACTGTTAAAAACAAATGTGCCTGAATGTTCAAAGATTTTTTGTTTTAAGTACGTCACCCCTCAAATGGTTACGAAAGCGTTCAGGTCTTTACATTTAAAAAAGACTGAAGATCTTTGGGGCTTATCTGTAAAGGTTTTGCAGTCTATTATGGATCCCATTGCACCGCATTTAGCTTCATTGTTCAATGGATGTGTCGATGCATGGGTCTTCCCTGATTTAATGAAGCACAGTCGCGTCATTCCTTTGTTCAAGTCCGGGTCAAAATCAGACCCCACAAATTTTCGACCAGTATCCATTTTGCCTGCCATAAGCAAAGTATTTGAAAAAATTATCCTCGATCAGTTACTATCCCATTTTAATATGAATAATTTGCTTCATGGAGATCAATACGGATTCACGAGGGGCAGGTCTACTATTGATGCAGGCACGACCTTAATTAAACATATTTTTGAAGCATGGGAGCAATCACTAGATGCAATAGGCGTGTTCTGTGATCTGTCTAAAGCCTTCGATTGCGTGGATCACGACACTCTAATTCGAAAGCTGAACCATTATGGCATGAAAGACAAAGCACTTGATCTCATTCGATCGTATTTGAATGACAGAACTCAAAGAGTAGACATAAATAAAACCAAATCAGCTGGGTCTCTTATTTCTATGGGGGTCCCCCAGGGGTCTATTCTGGGACCATTCTTATTTCTTGTCTACATAAACGATTTGCCTTATGTACTGAATGGAAAACATAAATTAGTTCTTTTTGCAGACGATACATCGATAATATTTAAAGTCAAAAGAAACCAAGACAGTTTTAGTGAAATAAATAATGTACTGTCGTCTATTGTTAACTGGTTTACCATAAATAATTTGCTCCTTAATGCAAAAAAAACAAAGTGTATTCGATTCTCATTGCCTAATGTACAGCATAAAAATAACACACAGATTGTTCTAAAAGACGAACTTATTGAATTGGAGGATAAAACTGTTTTTCTTGGCATTACCTTAGATTCAAAATTGCAATGGAGTCCACATATTTCTACTCTGGCAGGGAGACTGAGTTCAGCTGCTTACGCAATTAAAAGGATTCGCCAACTTGCAGACGTTGAGACGGCAAGATTGGTATATTTTGCCTATTTTCATAGTGTCATGACCTACGGTATTCTATTGTGGGGCAAAGCTGCTGACATTAATTCAATTTTTATTTTACAAAAACGTGCTATACGCAATATTTATAATTTAGGATCACGCATTTCTCTGAAAGATAGGTTTAAAGAAATCAATGTTCTCACCGTTGCCTCACAATATATCTATGAAAATATAATGTATATTCGTAAAAATCTTGACATGTATAAATTAAATAGTGATGTTCATAATTATAACACTAGAAATAAGAATAAATTAGCCATTCCCGGATACCGTCTCTGCAAAGTGAATATGTCGTTTATGGGGAACTGTGTACGATTTTACAATAAGCTACCTTCTGATATACTGAAATTGTCAATGAATAGATTTAAGTTCAGCGTTAAGCGCCATCTTATAGAGAAATCTTATTATACTGTAAAAGAATTTATAGATGACAAAGAAGCATTTATCTGTAAAATAGCTTAAGTTGAGTAGTTAAGTTAAAACATGACGTGTAAAAGAGCTAGCTTAAGCCTATTTACAAAATAAATATTTTGATTTGATTTGATTTGATTTGCAAACATTATATCGTATGTTTGGCTGTTCTCCCTTACTGGTCGCATTTCTCAAGCGATTCTCGTAGTTCAGGTTCGATAATTATACAGTTTTTGAAGTGGAAACTTCTTTAACCCTTATCTTGGCACGGTGAAAAAAATCTTTTATCTAAGTATTTTTTTGCATTTTTACAATAAAATTGTACTTTCAAATGTCACAAAAATATAAAAAAAAAAAAGTTTTCACATTTTTGGAATATTGTATGTATCATATTTGATACATTGCCAATGCTGCATCACTTTAAAGCAATGCTTTGTTTAATAATATCTTATAAGTATTCAATGAAATTAATTATAAAAAATTAAAATATTGATATTTTATGCAAATTCATTTAAAATTGTAACATTCGTAAGTAAAATTTTAATTAATTCTCATTTTTTTCCTCATACATGATGCCATATTGGCTAAAGTGCATTAGAAAGTCGGTTATAAAATTAATCAAATTTAAAAAATACGAAAAAAAAATCAAGGTCAAAATTTCCAAAACTGTTAACTAAAGTAATTTGCAATTTGACTAGGTTTTATTTTATTTTTACTTTGGACAGTGCGCCTTATTGTGGACTCGCAACGCGGTTCATTTTCGGAAAGCGGGACTTGTACTCGATCAATCTAATTTTTGCAGTATTGTTGGATTTTTAGTATAGCAGTGTTGGCTTATTAGATATGAACCAAGCATTATTCTCACAATAACAAGCATTTGCAACCATAATTCATATATGCATGTAAGCTAGTGAGCTATACCTTGTTGTTGAGGTGTTGGCATTGTATTCAATGTGATACAATTTAACTTCTTTGACGGATTGGTAATGTATCAAATACAATACACAACATCTTTTCATGTTTTACGCAAAAAATAATGTAAAAAAGAACGATATATGTCCATCACATCCCATGCTAGTTTATAATAATTATGTTTTTTAGTCGGAGGATGTAAAGATTTAACCAAAATACCAAATAACAGCGGCAGAAAAATCATTCAGCGTTTTCTTATAATATTTTTGACCAATTATAACCATATTATTAGACATTTGGATGCTTTCAATTTTATTTTAAAAGTTATTGTTTTCTATTTTATTTCACTCTATTTATACAAATGTTTAATGAGGAAGTACGGTTGCAATATTTTTTTATTTCTTATGTTTCACGGGTGATACAATGCCAAGAAAAGGGTTAACGGCGCTGAGCACTTTTTGGGATGGGAAAAAATTGTTAAATACGCGACAGAGTTTTGTGACGTCAGATGTGAAGGAGGTCACTTTTTGCTGCTAGCCGATTCGACTTCATTCAAAACTGAACGCTATTCGTAAGAGTATAAAGCCGTTAAACACTTTTTGCAATAGCATATTCTGCAAATAAATTTGTAAATCATACCAACGCATCCTTCACCGTTTTGCTATTGAGAAAATTCGAATAGTTCGAATTTGGGCGTTATTCCTAAAGAGATAAAGCTTAGAAAAATATTTACCAACGGACAACAAATTGATATTTTGGTCGCCACCGTTCACCGCCATCTGCTGTTCTTGCAAATTCGAATAGTTCGAATTTAGACGTTATTCCTAAAGAGATAAAGCTTTGAAAAATATTTGGCAATGGCAAAAACAAATTGGTATTGTGTTTGCCGCCGCCCGTCGGCGCGCCGGACCCCGGCACCCTTGCGCCCGCGGCGGCGCGTTGGGCCCGTCGCACCCAACGCGCCCGCGGGTCGTCCGCCTAAATAATTGATAATTGTTTATAAATTTGCGTCAAATTCATTTTTAGGGTGACACCGTAAGATGTCACGTGACCTGATCGAAAAACTGTTACAATGTTATTGAGTTTTCACTTCTGCCGGCACTCCCGGAATGCAACCCGGTCTTTTTTTTTTGTCAAGTCACTTTTTGTATTATTTATATTATAATTATTTGCGAGTTCTACTGCCCCAGTGACTAGAATCTTTATTGAAAAAAAGAACACACTATGTAAAATGTTACATTCTAAATGTGAAAGATTTCATGTTTAGATATTTATTTATTCGGATGTCTGTTTTGAACAGATTTTAAAGGCACACGGGCAGTGGGCAGTCATAACCTGGATTAAAAGGGGATTAGGATTTTATTATCAATAAACTCTGCCAATGGAATGGAAGTTGATAAGGGAGAACACGCGTACGAAGTATAGTAGTTATCGATAGACTATTCTATTCTAAAGCATTCTTTGTTTATCGGAAAATCTTTGGGCAAACGCAAATAAATATTTCATAGAGTGCGAGAGTGGCGATTTTCGTATTATAGAACAGGTACCAATACGAAGTATTTTATTGTATTAAAGTCCTACGCATTGAGTCAACAGACACATTAAATGGCAATTGTCGCCGCCGAAAACATAACGGATTCAGAGAGCCAGGCGCTTACAATAAATATTTTTTTCCATTCTTTTATAAAGGAGTCTAGCTCGTCTCTCCATCGCCTTTTTAAGCATCGCGAGCACTGGAAAAAGTGGGGGGAGGCCTTTGCCCAGCAGTGTGACACTACAGACTCACAATAATAATAATAAAGCTCGAGCGTATAGATGTGGACACCTAAGTGGCTAGTTGGCTGTATGTTTAAAGTCCAGTGCCGCCTCTCTACCCCCCAGCTCTCTGACCGGTGTTGCCCTTAGGCCATTTTTTAATGTCGCTATTAATACTTAATAGGGACCCATCTAGCAGTTGGCGAGTCACCGTCTGCCAGAGATAAAAAGTGAGACAGTTTTATTAGGCAGGCGTCCGATGTTTCATCCAATAGCCCAGCCACTATCATTTTAACCCAATAACCCGTTTCATTTAGATTCCATCAACCATCAATAGGCCCTATACACCCCAGCGGGTGCTGTCTCTGTGTGCGTCCCATGACACGGGCAGGGACAGCATCCGCTCGGTGTACTCCTTGCATTTCATTAAATTGTCAAAAGGGCCTCTACGTGGCTCAGTTGGTACTTTGTAGGTACCTAGCTCCACGCACGCCTCCCAAAGGTCCGGGACATCATTGTCCCGTGAGCGGGAAAGACATACATAATAATAATTTCCCACTAGTCAGCAACTCCGCAGTCGCGGTTGCGAACTACGGGGAACATAATTATCCCATTTGTTAGTACTGCGGACAACTGCGAAAAAAAATCACAGTAGTTCGCACTGCGAACTTGGGGCTGCCGAGTTGCGGTCAACTGGGAATGCTTTCCCAGTTGACCCAGCCCATACTTTTTTATGACCAATTTTTTTCTTGATCAGTCGAGGTCATAAATATGTTAACACTTTTGCACCTTATTACAAGGCAATAAGGTGCAAAAGTGTAAACGTATTTATGACCTCGACCGTTCAAAATGAATCTAGCATAAATAAATGTATGTCGTCCAGTACGAAATAGGTTCATATTTAAATATGTACGTGCAAAGTGAATGTTGTCTAATTGAAAATCGACAAATTTTGTACAAAATTTATAGATATTATGATATGACGTATTTCCGATTGGTCATATATATTTAGTATGTACATTATACTTTTAAGACATAATAAAAAAAATTGCATTATTCAGGCTGGCCAACTATCCATGTCGACGATTTCCAAATTGAAATAATAAATAAATACTTGACATTTTTATTAAATTAAATTAAATTAATTTTATTAACTAATTGTAGCATATTATAAATATTTTACTACTAACATATTATTTTTAAACATTTTTTTGTAAGACATGTAATGGATCTTTGTTATCAGAAAATAAATTATTATTATTATTATTCCGATACCACCGATAATTTCGAGTTGTACATTTTCCATTTGTGCTGAATTTTCCATATGTGTTCTGCCGTAATCGGGCAATAGCAGATTATATTATATTAGCAGCAGATTCTTTGCTTTGCACATATTTTTGCGAAGTGGCTGGTTATTAGGGGGTAGGCAGTAATAGGCAATTTACCTATGTACACTTCTTAAGGAAAACATTTTAAGTACAGTGAGAGCTAATGGTTACAATACTAATGCTAATTATCACTGACGTAGACTTACCTACTTTGATAATCTACAATTAGCTTTGAACAGTGTAGTTATTAGTTAAATGAGTAGGTTTCCTTATCTATTAAAAATAATTATAAGTAGAGCTTGTTTAAATTAAAGCTAGGCATGCACTAGGGGACAAATGTACTACTACGTGTTATCGGTAACGCGAAGTCGGGCGTAATTTGCATTTCCTTTTACTAGCTGTGCCCTTCAAGCGACAATTCTCTCAGGGGTGTTTTAAAAAAAATGCCTTTATTCTAGGAATGGACTTCCTGCTTGCTAATAATACATGCCGTGCCGTGTAATCGTACTGTGTCTTTTGATACTTTTCAATTTGGTCAGGTTAATCCCATAAAAAACATACCATGTAAAAAAGAGGCCAAGTCTCGAAACTCTTCCACCGTAAAAAGTTGTGAGATATTTCGTAGAGCCAAGTCTCAGGCATTCTTATTAATCTTTATTTGCTTGCTAAATAAAATTCTGCAACGTGGCAATCACACAACTTAACTGTATTTATGGATTTTTGCATACTTACCTAAAATTACGTAGTATTGTATGATTGCCAAATAAGATAAGATAAGATACAGGATAGAGCGTCCGTCACTGGCTGAGACCGTTCGATAGAACGAGACGACGCTCCTATCTTGTCACTTATCGCGTGATAAGGCCGACCATGATACGGGGTCTGACAAATATGCGAGTGCGAGCGAGATGGATGTCTTAAATGGAAACCATCTTAGGTCCGTTATCTGGTGCGTACAGTATTTGCTGGTGATTTGCCAACGCCATAAACATTGATTCTAATAGTCACTAGACTCGCCTGTTTCTTCGTAAATGGATATACATTATTTTTGAATTGAAAACTTCTTTAGCGGCGCTGAGCACTTTTTGGGATGGGGAAAAATTGTTAAATACGCGACAGAGTTTTGTGACGTCAGATGTGAAGGAGGTCACTTTTTGCAGCTAGCCGATTCGACTTCATTCAAAACTAAACGCTACTCGTAAGAGTATAAAGCCGTTAAACACTTTTTGCAATAGCATATTCTGCAAATAAATTTGTAATAATACCAACGCGTCCTTCACCGTTTTGCTATTGAGAAAATTCGAATAGTTTGAATTTGGGCGTTTCCTAAAGAGATAAAGCTTTGAAAAATATTTGGCAATGGCAAAAACAAATTGGTATTGTGTTTGCCGCCGCCCGTCGGCGCGCCGGACCCGGCACCGTTGCACCGCGGCGGCGCGTTAGGCCCGTCGCACCCAATGCGCCCGCGGGCCGTCCGCCTAAATAATTGATAATTGTTTACAAATTTGCGTCAAATTCATTTTTAGGGTGACACCGTAAGATGTCACGTGACCTGATCGAAAAACTCTTACAATGTTATTGAGTTTTCACTTCTGCCGGCACTCCCGGAGTGCTACCCGGTCGTTTTTAATTAAACTGCCTCTGACGATACTGTTTTTATAGTGACAACTGTTATATTTTGTTGGTTAGTGACACTAATTTCTCTGCTTTGTTTAATTTTGAGTGTCGGAGGATGCCCGTCGGCACTAATTCCACCTTTTGGACGTTACGATTTTTTTACTGATTAAATAAATCAATAAATTTAGAAATACTGATTCTTTGTGTTTTATTTTCCCAAGACGGCGCGAGATAATCTACGTGACGTGTCTTTGTAATTACAACACTCAGAAAGAGACGGCAAGGTGTTTTGTGCTAGTCGTGTTAGTGCTAGGTATAGTTAATTAGGATTATTAGGAAGGATTTCACCGTTCCATACAATAAAAAGCGGCCAAGTGCGTGCCGGACCACGCACAACGAAGGGTTCCGTGCCTATTAAAAAGGTCGTATCGTTACTGAAATCTTATGGCACTTACGTCATTTTCTTTAAGCAAGTCGGTTTTTTTTGAAATATCTCAATAACCTTTGAACCGATCTTGTTCAAAACAGTTTTCGCTGAAAGGATTTAGCTATGTCCATGATTTTTTTCATATTTTTAAAATACACGGTTCAAAAATTAGAGGGGGGGGGGGGGGCAATTTTAGTGACTTTCGGGGCGATTATCTCCGACTCTATTCACTTCATCAAAAAAAATGCTGAGAAAACATATTTATTTTGAAAGGCCTATCGATTGATGTCCCACACGTGGGCTTGCAATGACAATTTTTTTTTTGTCTTTCGGGTATGGAGTGCACATGTAGCGGCTAACAAAATACACCTATCCTCAAAATTGTTTTCAAATACACCTTATAGTTTTCGAGTAAAATGCCTGTGACATACGGACGGACAGACAGACAGACATGACGAATCCATAAGGGTTCCGTTTCTTGCCATTTGGCTACGGAACCCTAAAAAGGAAGTATAGGTACAATACACCTTATAGTTTACGAGTAAAATGCCTGTGACATACGGACGGACAGACAGACAGACAGACATGACGAATCCATAAGGGTTCCGTTTTTTGCCATTTGGCTACGGAACCCTAAAAAGGAAGTAGGAGGTACAATACACCTTATAGTTTACGAGTAAAATGCCTGTGACATACGGACGGACAGACAGACAGACATGACGAATCCATAAGGGTTCCGTTTTTTGCCATTTGGCTACGGAACCCTAAAAAGGAAGTATAGCTACAATACACCTTATAGGTACTTTCCTGCACGGCTATCACGAGACGGCCCGCGGGCTGTGTTGTGGCGATCAGGACTATCCCTCTCTTTCTAAGCAATCTGATTAGAAAGAGACGGAGTCTATCTCTCCGCGACACAGCGCACGGGCCAAAGAGTTCGTCTCATTCCAGCTTACCTTATGTAAACGATAAACTGTATCGTTATTTTCGCCCGATCTAGTCTCTTGAGGTCCTGTCATTGAATGCAGCTGTTTGTAAACTTGATCGCATTCACATCGGTTTGCGTCCGGGAGTTTATGATATAGACAAAACCCAGCCATTTTGAATAACAGCATTTTCATGTTGCGTTCTAGTGCTAACGTAAATTTTTAATTTACCCATGCCACAAACCCGTGACATCGATTTAATTAGGTAGTCGGCCAACAAGTTGCCTACCACTAGAATCTTAATGTAGAAATCATTGTCGAAAAGTGATAGAGATTGTATACTTTTTGCTTACCCTCTACTTACATAATATTAACAAATTAAATTCATAAGAAGAAGTCACCGTTAATAATATCTAACAAGAAAAAGCGTTCAAAATATACCTATTTCGATGGATGCTTTCATTTAAAGAATCCGTTTTATTTTAATTAATATATTTACTAGCAGTGTGACTCTTTGGGGGAGTTCTATGTCCAGCAGTGCTAATATTTCTCAAATTGATATATCGCCAGATATTTTTGATTGTCTTATCCTAATAAATAATAATAATACTCTACCGTACTAGGTAAGTTAACTACAACACGAACTAATGAAAACAGTACTTCACATTATCTCCACGTGGGGTATAACTATAAAGCGACAGTCATCACGTGACTGCCTTAACGTAACCTACTTAATGTTATGACGAATATGACGTCACGGCACACCATGATTCCGCTGGAAACGCACAAGTTAGGATAATTACGTCATTATTCCTGCTTATGGAACACGTCCAAGTTAGATATAATATACTCTCGAACCGTGGAGTTTGGATGCCCACAGTCTTTATAAAGAAAAATAAACCAGCCAAGTGCGAGTCGGACTCGCGCACGGAGGGTTCCGTACCATTATCTATAAAAACGGCAAAAAAAATCACGTTTGCTGTATGGGAGCCCCCCTTCAATATTTATTTTATTTTGTTTTTAGTATTTGCTGTTATAGCGGCAACAGAAATACATCATCTGTGAAAATTTCAACTGTCTAGCTATCGCCGTTCTTGAGATACAGCCTGATGACAGTCAAAACGGCATAAAAAAACAAGTTTGTTGTATGGGGGCCCCCCTTCAAAAAATATTTTATTTTGATTTTAGTATTTGTTGTTATAGCGGTAACAGAAATATACATCATCTGTGAAAATTTCAACTGTCTAGCTATCGCGGTTCTTGAGGTACAGCCTGGTGACAGACAGACGGACGGACAGCGAAGTCTTAGTAATAGGGTCCCGTTTTTACCCTTTGGGTACGGAACCCTAAAAATTGGCGAAAATACGGCTGACCATGGAGCTGGCTACGTCCTCGGTCAACGGATTGGAATTGCAATTTGCAATCCAACGAGGAAATGTGGCCAGCCTTATGGGAGTTATGGGCACCCTTCCCAGGGTCAGAGACCTCGGAGAGTGCATAAATACTAGTAGTTAAATTAAGTGTTAGTGTTAAGTTTTATATTTGTACTTGATATTTCACACATAAGATTCCTTTGTTAAAGATGCCTAGCTAGATATTTCCTTAAACGTGTATTATCATACAAACGGTTTTTGGACAACAAGTGCATTAATATGTATCGAGATAATCCTCTCATAAATATGTAGCGAAACCTTTATCCGCTGTCACAGGAGCGACGGGACATATTTATGAGTAAGTTGTATGCACCCATATTTTTACACTTGACCTTGAATATAAAAATGATTTTCATATGTTTGCTGAAGTAAGTAATACATGTTCGCATTATTCGTACTGTCTAAGAAACATAGATTTGCTGTCATTCGGCACAAATGGAAAATCGTCAACAGGAAATGAACATTTTGAAATTCGAGCAAAAGTGAATTTGGTTTAAATATCTATAATTTTTTAAGACCTATTTTTTTTCTTGTTCAAAATTAATCTAGCCCAAATGGAATTTTGTACAGTATTTATCTTTTCTTACAAAAATACGACTATACAATTTCGGTATCAAATTATTATTTCATATCAAGCATTACCTAAATACAATTTTGAAATACTGAATCCTATATCACGAATTCTTCTTGTGTCAACGATGGTTTCCTATTTCCTTGGTTCAGATAATGCAGGACTAGAAAATCACGAATTGAGCAAGATACATATTATATTTTTATTGATATTATACCAAGAGCCTGGTTTTAAAAAACCGGCCAAGTGCGAGTCGGGCTCGCGCACGAAGGGTTCCATACCATTATCTATAAAAACAGCAAAAATAATAACGTTTGTTGTATGGGAGCCCCTTAAATATTGATTAAATTCTGTTTTTATGTATTTGTTGTTACAGCGGCAACAGAAATACGTCATCTGTGAAAATTTCAACTGTTTAACTATCGCGGTTCATGAGAGACAGACGGACGGACAGACAGACAGATAGACAGACAGACGGACGGACGGACAGCGGAGTCTTAGTCGTAATAGGGTCCTTTTGGGTACGGAACCCTAAAAAGACATTTAAATAAAGTTACATCAAGTATAATAAATTGCTCTATTTCATGAACTTCGTTAATTTCGCGATCTAGGTGATGTGATTTCAAAAAATTCAACAATTATAGGTAACGTACAGTCGCCGTCAGATATATCGGAGCGGCGAAAGTGCTCACAAATATCTGAACACGTCTCTATTGTGCATTAGAGGCGTGTTCAGATATTTGTGAGCACTTTCGCCGCTCCGATATATCTGATGGCGACTGTACAATTTTATAAGCAATCAATGTATTTCAAAAAGTTTGTATAAATAGTTTACACTGACGTTTATCCTTACTTATAAATCTAGTGAAATAAACTTTGACGTATTTAAACAATAATGTATTCATTTACATTGACTTTACGGACGTGTCGCACCGCCCACGGTTTCGAGAGGACCCTGTTTTTCATGTGCTTTCGAGTCTTATCAACTTAATTCTATTTGTTTACCTCGACGACGTTTAGTGTCACTAAGCCCGAGACTCGGGAGATCAAAATACTTTCGGGTTCACGGACTTTGGACGCTTTCGAAACATTATCTAGGTAAATGATTAAGCCCTGTATTATTTATAGATATGAAGTATTTGTTTTTGTAAGTTTGTATGAAACTGGTAATATTTGGAACTACTTATCTGATTTTTAAATATCTTTCACCAGTATATAATTGGTTCGGAAAGCACATAAGCTATATTTTAACTCGCGGCTTCTCGGCCTGTGTTTTTTGGAAGTACAGTCAGCATTAAAAGTAGCTTAGCGGGTCAAGTGCTCAAAATAACATGAGCACGACTCTAATATCAAGAGGATAAGGACTATCTAGATAATTTCGAGCGTGTTATTTTGCGTAGCAATTTCTGCTGCTGACTGTACAATCGAGTTCTCCAATATCTATACCTTTCTACAGACATCATCCTTCTAGCGTTATTCGTTTTACTGGCAACCTTTCTAAACTATCTACACATGCGCCATATGTCAGTAACAATTAAGACTGCATAGATATTTTTGAAAGGTTGCCTGTTTATATATTGGAGAACTCTGCTGAAATACGTTATAAACACTGATGTGTTTAAAGAGTCAGGTGCGCTCGGTCCTAGGATTAGAATAACCATATGCCTATAACGGCATAATAACATTATACCTATAAGAATTGTTATCAATTAAATTATATTTCATTCATTGATTCATATGATTTTGCGTAGCGACTGTAATACGCAATGACGGCCGTATTCATAAATGTACTACAAGCCTGTTTTAACTAAAATGGCGTTAAAATTCGTTCGTCCTTATCTGTCACTTTGACATTTGTGTTCGTAAGAAAGGGACACAGCACATTTTATTTAGCAGAGGCATTTTAAGTTTTATGAACAAGGGGGTCTGTTTAAAGTGTCGGGTGTGCTAGGTCCTAGGATAATCATATGATTTTGCGTACTAGCATCGAAAAACGATTACCTACTATTAATATTACCTACATACCGTACTCGAACCAAGGCAGGTGTAGGAGCTCGGAACGCTAAAGACCACAGCCTGCCTCATACTGATATTGATATGTGGCTAGTTCTAGACAAATGCTAAACAAAGGACTGTTAAGAGAGCCTTGTTCTGTTAACTAGGCAAGTACTTACAGCGAAGTTGAACACAAACAATAACTTAATATGCCTATTAAGTGGTACAGTGGGCATCAATTCAATTAGATTTGTATATCTAGGCGACGTACTCCGCAATGAGATTGGCGGAAGTTAACTTGCCCAAGGCGGGTTTTCCCCAACAACACTAACATTAATTATAATTATAGTTGAATTGTTCTTATCTTATTGTATAAAACTCTTGCAGTGATTCTAGGTTTGTTTGCAATCCTGACAAGTTTTTGTGTACCTACTCAAAGAGAAAAAAAATGTAAACAAACACTAGATTTAATAGGATTAGGACAAGGCACGAGTTTAAAGTACCTACTGAAATATTTCACGGCATTTAAACTCTTCCGGTATATAGACTCTTTCTGTTATTCTAGCTTTGTATTGAGGCATTCTTAAAAAGTGTTTTGTGTAAAGAAAAAAGACATGTAAACAAACTCTATATTTTGTGGGATTTAGACCTTCAACGAGATTACACTATATTTTAATAGAGACCGAAAGTTATAGAGTCAACCTTCAAAAATGTATCATATTTATCGGTTATAATTATAACTATAGGACATATCAAAAGACTCAACGAGATCAACTAAGTCATAATAACATTTATCGATGTGTCATATCTTAACGACGATGACTGTACTCGGCTATTCACATTGCTTAGTTGCTTAGGAACCGGACGCCCCAAGCGATCCAAGTACCTACGATAGTTGTTATGAACCTCGAGATCTATTTATACTGGGGGCAAAGGCATAAACGAGCACAAAATTGTTTTGTAAATAGCAGGTACAGGCGCCTGCCTGGCTAAGTGTTGCTTGAGCATCAGCACATTTAATAATGACGAAATTTGAATCAAGTCGAGAGTATATGGGTTGTACAGTCGACTACAACGAGATCGATACGGCCAAAGTTACAAAAATATGTATACACGACTGTATTGCCTTGACATTAAGGTCGTGTATACATATTTTTGTAACATTGGCCGTATAGATCTCTTTGTAGTCGACTGTACATGTATTGTGTATGTTACCTTATGTTGTTTTCACTTAATTTGCTTATTTTGACTTATATTATACCTGTTATAAAATAGTATTCAACAAAGCCCCGATTCAGAATTAGGGCTTAGGTTGCTGTTTCTCTCATATATGTAAACATTTACCAGAAACATTAGTTTGACGGCTTAATCTGAGATAAAATATGAAAATTGTATGGACTAATCTTGAAATATTTATGCTAGACTTGAATTAACGTTCAAAAGAACTATGAATACTATGAAGGAACATACCTCAGTCCCAATCCAGTTTTCTCCTTAAACAGCAGCGGGGTAGTGAACCCATTCTTCTGAAAATATGCCACCGTGAGCTCGGTGCCAAACATCTCATGTATGGAGCCGGAGTGCTCGAAGCGGGGGCTCTCCAGCTTGTCAGCGAGGGAGAACCCTCTGCCTCCCTCCACATCATCGTCTCCGAGGGCCCACTCATCTGAGTAGAGCTTGCGCTGTTTCCGTTCGCGCTGTTGAACAATAATTATAATGAATATGATAATATGAATGATTTATAACCAGTTCTCAGTCCTAGCAATCAACTGAGTTTGTCTTACACTACTCAATCATCTCAAGAAGAACTAGATTTTATTCTGGTACTTTTCTTACTATTAAGTTTGGCTGGTCAAACCATATGCCATAGCAAAATAAATTAAAAAGTTTCATTATCAATAAAAACTATGTATATTCAATGAACTACTACTAACTACTACAACTAGATTTCATAAGATCAGGTACAATTTAGTCACAAATACAAGTAAAATAAATAAAAAATAAAATATTAGGGGGCAATCTTACACACATTGATTTAGTCCCAAACTAAGCAAAGCTTTACTATGGATACTAGACGACGATAAACATACTTATATAGATAAATAAATACTTAAATACATAGAAAACATCCATGACTCAGGAACAAATGTTCGTGCTGATCACACAAATAAATGCCCTTACCGAGATTCGAACCCAGGACCTCTTGCTTCGTAGGCAGGGTCACTACCAACTAGGCTAAAGCGGTCGTCATAGTCAGTTAGTAAATCTATCAGTATTTATTTTGCAATGGCAATGTTTGTGTTGTAATGGAACATATGATGATAAACCCGATGCATCATTTCAGGTTTCCACTGAGCTGATTAATTAATTAATTTAGGCAATGGGATAAAATTGGATGCCTATGACTTTTATTTGTTTTTGGTAAGTCAGAAACATGTAGAGTCAATAAAAGATAAATTCAATATACTATTCGAGTCTATTTCATGAAATAGTTATAAAATATGTTACTTAAATTTACTTACAATCTAGCTCAAACATGAATTTTATGTTATCTAATCTATGAGTGGAGTATAAAATTGATTGCTTCTAACAGAGAATGGCAATCAGGATGGTTTGTTACTGAAATATGGCCTGTTAGTTGTAGCAGGAACACAGACAACAATAACTGCTACTTTCTGGCCAGACAGACTTTCACTTTTAACACTTTTATTGTGAAGATGTCGTGACTAGTGTTTTTGCGTATATTGCACCAACCTACAGCACCTAAAGATCACGGCAAGTTTTATTTATTAACAATACCGAGCAGGTAAGAAGTGGGTTGCATTTTTTAACGCACTTCAAGGCCAACGAAATCTTATGACCAGAGAGAACTGTGCCTTAGTTAAGTACGCACGTAATTATACTGGCATAACAATAAAACTTTGATGCGAGGGCTGTTTACCTTCGCGGACGAAACAAAGAGCGCAGTGTAGTGACACGAGACGGTGTCGAATAGGTCTAAATATAAATCAAATCAAAACGCTAATCATTACAATTATTTTTTAAATCGTAGGCATACGTTTTACGAGTATATTGCTTATCGAGCAGTGTAAAGCAATAAATAAATTGCGAGTGGAGCGATCTCGCAGGAGAGTCGCCGAGCGACGAGTAACCGTGCAGTGCGGTCGGATCGGAGTTCGGCTCGCTCGCAGCCACAGAGCGCACGCCCCTGGCCGGTGCCCTCTCCGCCAACCCGCAGGAAACGCCTTCGTCAGGCCCTACCAGATGCTCAGACTACGTCGAAGCCGGTGCACGCACCTCGTCTACACAAACGCCGCTACTTCGCAATGCTGCGGCCTACGGAACTATTATAGATTTTGACGCCTTCTCGCATGCGCGAATGCCTACGGCCGCCGCGTTTTAAACTCGGTCGCAGCGTGATCGCAAAAAAACTGAGTCCGATGACCCTCGCTGACTATCATGATCATTGATAGGATATTCCTACACACTATTTCTAACACATTCCTGTAACTTTCATTAATCGATACACGATGCAGCGATGCACCATTTCGTGTTTACGTGATCCCAGATAAAGCCACCATGGCGTCACCCGGGACTAAATACGTAAAAATTTAACAATAAACACTCACCAGTTGCCTCGGAACTTGTTTTTTGTTGTTCGGCAGTGTTTCCGACATGTTTATATTAGTCAGAAACACTGCACCACGAAATTAACACTATTTTACGTAAATATTTTACACAGAGCACGAGAAAAAGCAACGCAATCCACCATTTGCCACAGTCGACACTACTGCCAACATTGCGGCGAGTAATCACTCCGGCGTATTTCTGTAGGTTGGTACTAAGCGTGGCGTTCTATTGGTTTATTTATGGATAAGAATATGGCGGGGACATTTGAAACATCGCGAATACAATGACAGTGTCGATCTTATTTTCGTTTTTACAAATAATTAACGGTTATCATATTGCTTAATTTAGTATGTGATGGGGATATCAGAGTTAAATAAAATAATAAATGTTGTGTTATTACCATAAGATATAGTTCTTCATGCAATTATAGTAAAAGTGAAACTGGGCACCTTACGGAATGATTGTAGAAAATTACCACATCCTTGTATGGATTGTGGTATCAGTGATTTTATTTTGTGAAAAGGCACTATCATACACTCAAGAAATTATAGTAAAGGTGAAATTGGGCACCATACGGCATATTATTATCATCCTTGTATCGGTTATTGTCGTATCACAGATTTTATTTTGTGAAAAGGCACTATTACTCTATGCTGCCTAAAATCGTGTAGCTTTTGAGAAATAAGTCATTTTATTTTGAGTACCTACCCGTGCGACCGAGCTCTTTTCTTGCCTTAAAATGAAGTAATTTATTTTTTAGTATTATTATGCCTTTTTAAGGGGGACTGAGAAAGTTATTGGTTATATTTATTTTTTCTACTTTCCTTTATACGCAAGGGCTATAACGCTGTAAAAAATGAGCCCTCCTAGGTTAGGTACCTATGCCCATGGAATAACCTAAACCTCGTCGCTATGGCAATATGTAAGGGTAGGCGCGCACGAGCAACTTTGTCGCCGGCGACAGTATATCTCTCTTTTTCTCACTTCGAGCGTGCAAAAGAGACAGATGTTATAATGAATATTCTCTACACAATGGGTTGAGATTTTGTTTATGCTAGAATTGGAATAATCGACTATTAAGCACACTACATACGATTTATATTAAAGAATGAGCCCATTATTTATTACAGGAATTTCGCATAACATTGTAGTGAGATGTTTTTATTTAAATATTCTTCAATTGAAAATTCCTTTGTATAATTATTTTGGTAAGTAATTTGTTAATTTGATAGTTTTCGTGCGTTAAATTTATTTCATGAATTTCAAGAAATATATTTCCTATTAAAAAGGGACGATTAAAAACATAGCAACATAATCAATAAAATAAACGAAGGAACAATAAATTCATTATTTATATGAAATCGAAGGTTCCTAAATGAGATAGTAAAATATAAAAGCATTATGTAAAATTATATTATTAATGATAAGCTTTATTAGTCTCTTAGGTACAATGAATTGATTTTGGTATTACATAATGTTAGTATTGTCAGTTTTTTTTCTTAAAATTACACGAGTATTTATTTATTTATTTGTTAGGTATAAATAAAGGCGCCTTCGGCGGTAAAAGCCTCCTCCAATTATGCCAGTCTGTCTTGTTTGGGCCAATCTTGGCAAAAGTGCTCCAGGTACTTCTGCGATGTCATCACTCCATCTTTTCAGTGTGCTCGCTTCCTCTTTTTAGGGTTCCGTACCAAAAAAGGTAAAAGGAACTTTTATGGTGCGACTCCGTCCGTCTGTCTGTCTGTCTGTCTGTCACAAAGTGAAATATCTCACGAACTACTTGAGCTATCAAATTGAAATTTGGAATAGTTTTAAATGAGAGTTATCCACGTGCATGGAAAATTAAAAATTTAAATAACCATTTAAATTTTATATGAAAAATTACGAATATGAGGAGGGGGCAAAAAAAAATTCAACTATTGGGTCAAGTCAGGTATCATATGAAAGGGCTTGAGTTGCACTTTTTAAAACAGTTTTTCTTTTTTTTTACATTGGTAAAATTTCGATCTACTTATGAAGGAAAATGTAAAAAAAATCCATCCCCCCCCCCCTTATCTCCGAAGTTATCCCAGCGAAAAATTTGAAATTATTACTTAGGATTAAGATAAACATAAATATTACTGGAAAAGTATAACCTTTTCTGTATCTGTATCTAGCGTATTTTTTTTTTATTTTCAAAAATCATTTCCTAGTTAAGTTTGCAATTTAATCAACTTTATAAGTATTTTTATGGTTTGAAATTCGTATAAGACTATAATAGAAGTACTCTCTTTCAAATAAAAAAAACAAAATCGAGATCGGTTCACGTGATAAACAATAATCGCTAAAACACCAACATACATACTGAGCTGATTGCCCTTGCACGTTAGTACCAAATGGGGCAGATAGATGGTGCTGACCCCATTCCTACTTCGCGCTGTTTTTTCTAGAATTAATGGGGTTCAATAGCAGGTCAAAAAAATTCGTTATTCAATTTTCTTAGCATAGTTCGATGGTCTTGGTGTAAAAGTTATAAATTAGTTGTTTGAAATTGAATTCTGTTGTGTTTAACGGGCGAAAATTACTTCAGTCTATTTGTCGTCGTATTCGTTGGGCAATTATTAGAATGAAGGTGTCAAATATTGGGACATTTTCTTTAAGTAAGTACCTTGAGTTAATTAATAGTTGTAGTAAAAAAACTTTTTTTTTGGAATTGAATTACAAAACTATGTAGCGGTTAATAAAATACACCTATCCTCAAAATTTTATTCAAATACACCTTATAGTTTTCGAGTAAAATGCCTGTGACATACGGACGGACAGACAGACAGACATACATGACGAATCTATAAGGGTTCCGTTTTTTGCCATTTTAATAGGCACGGAACCCCAAGTTATGCGTGGTCCGACACGCACTTGGCCGCTTATTTATATTCTCAATAAATCGTCGCAATCACAAATATCACAATCGAACCCCGCTGCTAATTCTTCCGAAAAGCATACTTTGGTACTTTTGGCAGATGTCACAAACGTCAACTGTCAAAAACAATCGCATGGTGATTTCAATTACGAGTGGGTAGGGGCACTCGTAAATCGATATCATAGGTATGACAAATGTAAGTCACCGGTGAGTTTCAAAAATACGAACTTTCGGAAATCACTCACATCGGTGAGAATTAGTCACTTGGTGAGATTCAAAAATTGATCCCCAGATCAGATCAGAATTACATCTTACATGCTCTTAAATCTATATAAGTAACAATCATGACTGATGCTTATCTAATTATAGATAACCACAACTTATATAAGTGTCTTGTACAGTCGCCATCAGACATATCGACATATCGGACATATCGGAGCGGCCAAAGCGCCCACAAACATCTGAACACGTCTCTAATGCCTCGACAATAGAGACGTGTTCAGATATTTGTGAGCACTTTGGCCGCTCCGATATATCTGATGGCGACTTTACTTTATTCGTTATTTTGCTACTCACGCAATTTCTTCAGAAGTGCAGTTATGAATTCCTTTGACCATTTTAAAAGGTACCTAATCTACGTAGTTTGTTAATCATTAACGTCCTATTACGACACTATTGTCGGTTGATTCTTTATTACATTTTGTTTCGGTTGAAATTGAGTGAAGAACAAGTGAAATTAAAACATTTTTCAAAAAACCCACTGCTTCAACTTTTTAATGTTTATAAATCCAACGTTTAGGTGGCATCCTTTACAAATAATTGCTGTTCAAAAAGAAATCACAATCGTTGGCTTCTAAAAACGAAATAACAATATGAAAATATTCACGCGAGTGGTGTTCCGAATTAACGAACTAAACGCCATAGTAGGCGATTTATTCGATACTGAGTTTCAAAAGTAATTAGAGTAATATTCTATATAGTTGCGGATTATGTGCAACTATTGGGCGTTTAAGAGGAAACACTATTGAGAAATAGATATTTGTAAAATGTATTGCTGTCGCACCAACCTTAAACCTCCCCCCGCAGAGCGCGATAGAGACAACTGCAGCTTGGACCAAAAATACCTATTAAAAGTACTTACATAAAATGAACGTTTCGTAGTCCCCTGATTTCTTCTCCAAAACTTGACCTATTTAACTTTTTTTTTTATTAAAAATCAAAGAAAGGCTTTGGCCGTGTTCCTATGTTATCCTTTTTTTAAATAATCAAGTCAAAATTGTTTTCTGGATGTTTGAAAACAGCGGGAAATATGGCATTTTTCTTAGGTTTTTGAAGGTTAATCTCTTTTAGGAATAAATTTATGAAAAAAAGGAAAACATAGGAACATGTCAATAATAGCTATAGATTTATGAAAAAAAAATGCTCTGCTGCCATTATCCAGGGAGAAAACAGGGGACTACGTTTCTATGGAAAAACGGCCTTTTTGTTCGTTTATGCTAACTAAAATCTTGATTTGTGTATTTTGTAAAAGTGACTTTGGCGCATCATTCGACATAACGATGTCCAATTATGTATACCCTATTCCAGATAAGATTAGAACACTCGTGCGTTAATCGTAATGCAATTTCATATAAAACCATTTCGAAACGCAAAAACATTACAACGGTTATATTTCAAAAGCACTTAATGATCGAAATAAGTAAAACTAGTACAATATTTCCCTACATAAACGAAAAAACGTAGACGAATTTGTCCGTTAAAAATCAAATTAATGATAACCACCTATTTGGAATGAGGCATAAGTAGGTAGATGTCGGTACATTTAAAACGTGATAAAAGTTTTATATAACAGGATATTTCTAAAACACAATCTTAGATCGCAGACACACATCGCATTGTTATCACAGAGTAATTATAGATTGAAACGTAAAATTCTAGAAAACTCCTTTACACACATAACCCATATTTAAGCGAGTATTTCAGTCCACATTCCGCAAGGTAATTCTATAATATTTCAACGCCGGGTCCTCGATAACGCACTCACTGTCGACCACTCCGTTATCCTCTAAAAAATCCGTTCGACGCAGCCAATCCAGATACAACTTTAAATATCTATCCCCAGGCTCCAAATCCGTGTGCCCCAAGCAAAATATCCTATACGCATCTTCCCCGTATTTCCCTATGCCGTGCAGATCGCTCGGCCGCCTCCATTTTGACGAAACGAACTGATAACTCAACTTCCAAATCATATGACCCCTTTTCCTTATTCCTAAAGTATCGAAAAACTTTTCTAAGGAACTGGGCACTGCGTTTAACACGTGGTAAGGTGTCGGGTATTCCTCGAAAAACTTTAGCATGTGGGGCCTGGCGGTTTTACCTGAAGTCTTCGTTAGGAAAATTGTTGCTATTAACATTGCCCAGGGGTTTGCAGAAAATTCCTCTTCGAAGATGTAGTGGGGCGAGAGTGGCATGTGTCTTGGAGTTATGTTGTAGAAGGGGTCTATTTTGATTGGTTCCTGTTCTTGTATGGTAAGCTGGGAGAGACTGAGGAGGTCTGCATCGTCCAGGGAGTGGTGACCCGAGTCTTGGGAAGAGTCCAGATTTCCCGTGTTAGGGTTCTTGGCTGGTAATGGTGAGTCCTCTTGGAAGAAACTGCTGACGCAATGCTCGGATGCCGCCATCTTGGTACCTGAAATGGATATATCAATATGTTATTCTAGGAAAGTAAGAACCTACGGTGATGTGTGGGACCAGTTTACGTTTTGTTTCTGTAAGGTACGAGTAGGTATGTATTTGGACTCAAAATATCACAACACAGCTGTGTTGTGATATTTTCAGTCCAAATACATATAATATATTCTGATACATCATCATCATCATTAACTTAAGAGTTATCCTCTTGTCGGTGGAGTATTTTCCATCTCTCTCCGACACCAACATCATACATTCGTTTTTGTGTCATTCTGATACATACAATATATTTAAGATTATTTTAGTTTATTGGCCACATATTAGATTAGATACCTACTGTTGCCTATTTTCCTCTGTATATATATTGTATATATATATTATATATATATTTATTTGTATTTTATTATTTACTAGCTTCCGCTTGCGATTTCGTCTGCGTGTACTCGCGATAAAAACTATCCTATATTTTAAATATTTGAATCAGGCTTTAAACAATCTTCATGCAAAAATGTATCCAAATCGGTTGAGCCGTTTAAGCGTGATTGAGTAACAAACGTCCAAACACCCAAACTTTTGCATTTATAATATACTCGTAATATAATAATATTAGTAGGACCTACTGTATGTTTATATTTTGACACCACCCACAATCTGTCTGCTTTGCCCAAAGGTTGACTGGTAGAGAATGCTTACGGCATTAAGTCCGCTTTTTGTATGATAACTTCTTCTTTTGAGCAATAGAGATAAAATAAATAAATGATTTCTACAGTAAAAAAGATTAATGGGAATTACATATGAAAAAGTCTTGATTTTAATATGTCGATTTTTTGTCATTTTCAAACGAAAGCAATTACAAATTAATAGTTTTTTTTTTCTTTACAAAATACGAATGTAGCCATAGATTTCGAGGACCATACTTTTCTACGATTTCATTCATATATTCATATATATATGTATATATTGCTCTACATTTTAGTAAATAGTGTAAAAGTTTGATGATTAAGCGGGCTGACCATGCAAAAATAACAGCTTCTATATTTAAATTGAGATAGCTTCTTGAGTAACCGCCTTATTCAGTAAGCTGTCAGATAAACAAGTTGGATGGGCAGTCTACTGAAATCCTTGGTTGGAGTCGTATCATATTGGGGATAAAATCTATGTTAAGACAAGTGTATTACAATCCAAACGCTGAAGTCAGAATATTCTTCAAAGTAAGTTATCGACCCTGTACCTAAATAACTGTGGCTGAGATAGTATATCACAAAAGTAAAAAAAATAAAATGTACGTACCAAAATATTATGTTCATCCTAAGGTTGAATATTGTAATGTTGTAAATAAAAAAAGAAAGTGTCGTGACAGAAGGCAAGTAAATAAATGTATTGCTGCCTCCCTGTGTAGCGTTTCAGTAACCAGCATTGATTCAGCTCAATATTGCGTAAAATTGGCTAGTACCAGTAAAGAAGGGACCACACCATTTTCAAACCAGTATAACATATTTGGTATTTTTATATATTCTATATATATTGTAACCGACTCATCCAATATGTAAGCGAAAATATATCGCGTATTGAGGAAAATATTTTTTTAATGAATACTGGTATATAAATTCCTGCAGGACGTCTAGCACAACTGGCTGACAAGTCGCTTCGCGCGCGATTGATCGCCTCCTGTCTCACTCGCACATGCTCGCACCGTGCAAATTAGAAAGAGGAGGGTAGATGTTTCTCGTCTCGCGTCGCGGCGCCAGTTGTGCTAGCCCCCCAGTTAAGTAGTAGCTATCTACCGTGTGCGTAGGTTATATTTCAATTCCGATGACAGTTTAATTAAAACCGAAATAATTTCAACCAAAAGACTAGGTTAGAATTAGAATTGTGACCCCAACAGAAACGAACTGCTAAAATTTATGAATAATTGGAGATGTTTGCCCAACATTTATTAAATAAAATTATGGTATTTTTTTTTTGAAAGGATACGTAGGTAGTCATTATATGGAAGGAATGTCACGAACCTGTAGCCCTTTCTAATTGATCAACATTAAAACGGTCCAATTTTTGAGCCATTTGTTTATTTTAATGAGGCATAGATTTTGCTGTCCTAATCATTTTCAATTAATCTTTTGTGTACATATTTTCTAAACAGTTCGGACGCCTAAGCACTGTTGATCAAATAAGTATAAACAATCTTCAGAATAGCCAATTCACATAATTAGACCCGGATTAAGATGAATTCGCGAAGTTCGTAAGAGCAATGGTGCAAAAATGATTAATCATGGTCCAAAATACCATCGGTAAGTGTGGGTTTTGCCAGAGGCTTTTTATACCATAAACAACACGGTACGGCTCATCAATGTTGCTTGGAGGTCCACAAAAAGTTCACAACGGCATTGTGAAGTTCACGCCGTTCACGAGTTAAGTAGACAAATGGTGAGGCAGGAAACATGTATTTCGTTCGTCTTTTTCGGTTGGTCGAATTATACACATTCCTGACGATTTTATCGCCAGTCTTACAGGGTAAGATGTTAATGCTATTCGCAAAATGTTTGCCCGACTACGGCGGAGCCGAAAGGAAGAGATATGTTTTTAGCAGTGTATGTTTGTATACTGAACCGATTTTGATAAATGCGGCGTCAATCGATTCGAAATTATGCTTCATGACCGTTACACATAGGCTAGCTATTGTATGAAAAAACAAAAAATACAAGATTTTCACTTCCGATTAGGTACTGTCGACAACACAGCTAACTGACCATCGGTGCACCTTAAGAGCATTGTAATAAGGTTCTATATAAACAAAGGATGGTCAGTTAACAGTGTTGTCGTTTGTACCAACACCAACGATTTGAAATAACCGGCCCCTAGTCTAGTGTGAGTGAGTGAATGATTTCAGTGTCGTGGCTAAAATGACATAACAGCACGGCCATTACTGACCGGCCCGCGAGCTGTGTCGCGGCGACATAGACTATACGTCTCTTTCTGAGCGTTCTAATTAGAAAGAGACGAATAGACTATCTCGCCGCGACTATATTAGCTAATAATATTTTTAATCCGCTATATGAGTAAGAACATGTATATTACTCCTGTTGTCAAGTTACATGAACATTATGGTAATTTTAACCTAACAGCCTTTTATTAATCGCCATGAACGAATGCCAAGTCCAAGTTTCAACATTATAAAATGTCTGCCCAAAGGCTCAAAGGTCGGGGAACCTTGGCATTACTTGTGTTCGCAGGACCTTTTTTATGTTATGGCCGATAAGAAAAAAAAACGATTGTGTGTAATCATTTTAAAGGCACGGGTACGGCAGTCACTTCATTTTTTTTGTGCCGTAGCCAAAATTGGTAAATAGTTCCGTCATGTTAATTATTCGGTTTGTCTTTTCGTCTGTGATGTGCCTTTTTTACCCGTTAGTTTAAGAAGACAGAAGACCATAGATAAATAAATCAGCCAATATATATTTTGTCCCACTGACATGACGGCCACCGACACCGGTGACAGGCCTCCTCTCATGGTTTAGAGGGAACGGGCAGTAGTCCCCACGCTGGCCCGGTGCGGGTTGGAGACTTCACATTTCACCTTTTGAATTTCTTCGCAGATATAATGCTGGTTATCTCACTATGTTTGTCCTTCACCGAAAAGCTAACGGTAAATATCAAATGATTGAAATGCTATTCCATACATATCTTCCGAAAAACCCATTCGTACGCGCAAGGATTACCCCACGACCGCCATTTGTCGGCCGCACGCCTGAACCACTAGGCTACAGTAGAGAAAACCTGGATTGTACATAAATGAAATATGTAACATTAGTTGTCTAATGTGTGCCGGTGCCGGGCTGCGTCTATATATGTAAATAATACCGGAATTCATAAAACAATAATTTTAAGAAATAAGAAACGTGACACTGAAACTTAATACCGGTATTATTTTATGAAAATAATAGCGGCAGGTACTTAAACTGAGAGACCAGACAGGAAAAACAGTTTATTGTGCAGGCTGCAATATTAATATCCGACAGGTCAATGCGCAGAAAAATATATTTGGGCGCCATCTGCAAGTTTGGAAATCATGGTAAATTCTACCTTCATCTTAGCGGCTGAACAAGAGTTTTTTAATGATTGGCGTCGGCTTGCAAGTCAGGATATTCTTCTTTTGAATATTTCCCTGATGAGCTTGGCAACTATAATAATATATTTCCCCTAAACGACGAAACACGTACAACAATGATAATTTAATGTACTGTACTTTCTTCAATAACAAACCAAGAGTTGCTTAATTGTAGAAACAAGTTAATTACCTGCCTAGCGTAATTAAATGTTATGCAAATAAAATGTGGTAATGCTGGCAATAACAGAAATGTGACATTGTCATATCTAAATTGTAATCGGATTTTTGAAAGATAAGACTTGGTATTAAAGTGGTAAGTTTAGGTTAGTTAGGAAACAGGTACTTAGGGCCTAGAATTACATCACTACATTCACTCATAGTAAAACAAAGTCGCTTCCCGCTGTCTGTCCCTATGTATGCTTAGATCTTTAAAACTACGCAATGGATTTTGATGCGGTTTTTTTAATAGATAGTGATTCAAGAGGAAGGTTTATATGTATAATATAGTACCCGTGCGAAGCCGGGGCGGGTCGCTAGTACTGTATATAAGGTGGCTCTGTAAGCTGTAGTAAAAATCTTAAAAACCTAATCGCAAAAAAAAAACCATATAATTGTCGAACCTGCTCTTAAAATTTTCACTAGAATCGGTTGAGAAATGCGACCTGTTTCTAGAGGAGAGCAGCCGGATATCCGGACAGACATACGAAAGCAAAAAAAAAGGATTCCATTGAGTAAGGTATCTTTTATTACAAAATGGATTTTATACATTGTAGGTAAATTTAAGTGTACTTAGTCCTATTCTTACAATAATTTACTTTAACAAAGTTTCAACTTACTTCAATTTAGTAGGTACTCCGCCAAGCCACGAGAACATTTCCACATTCCTTTTCCAATTTACCACATGAACTGATTTCCGAGAGCAAATGCGTTGATTATCAGAGAAAAAAACCGAATCGCTGTATGTGACATCGTTAATATTTGAGGACTTCCGTCAATTCCACAAGGATCACCTTTGGCACTTCATTAGCTGCTATTTCAACGGAATTTCATCAGAATCTGTGACGTAGTTTTGTACTTTTAAGTACATAATTGAGGAATTACATTAAGTCATCTGTGGTCTTCATCATCAATTCCACTCCACCAATTCCAATTTATCATTTCCGGGTGTAAATACACGAGTTATAACAGAAAATACTAAAATCACTACACGCGTGCCTAATATAATTGAGGAGTTCCGTCAATTCCTCATGGATCCCATCATACAACTGGATTTTTGAAAAAAATGGGACCAACCTGGAAGCTATACTTACAAGCAAAAAAAAATTGTACGAATCGGAACAAATGACGGAGTTCTGAGGTAACAAACATTGAAAAAAAAAAACATGATAAAAATACAACCGAATTGAGAACCTCCTCCTTTTTTTCAAGTCGGTTAAAAATAACTTAAATGTACGACAATGAAGACAAAGCCAACTACATGTGTACGGTTAAGCTCAAAGCAAATTATCTTGAATGTTTTTCTTTACTCTAGACTTTCACAAAGTCTTTGTTATGAGGATCTCGAGATAAATAACAAATAAAGTAGAATTTTGCTTATTTCGCAAGACAAGCAGTCTGCAAATACATGAAATCTTACGAGTATACGAAAACACAGTAAAGATCTACTGTTCTTATATGAATTCATCAATCTACAAAACTCACGAAAAAATAGGTAGAAAAATCGAGACGGCTGGTCCTTGGTGTTCGGAGGGCAGGAGGTTCGGGAGCTGGGTCGGCGTCTAAGAGACCAGGGCTGCGACCCTCGTTCTGGCTCTTACCTGGTCCAACAAATATCGGTGGCAGTTCAGCGGGGCAATGCAGCCAGTAAATATTTAGTGCACCTTTGGCCCAGATGGGAGCGGGTCGTAAAAAAAATATTTATATTTCATTTTCTTTCTTGGTTTTCTATTAGCTAGGGCGTTATAGGACATCGATGTATGGGAAACAATATTTTCTTCATTAATTTTAATTTAGTTTTATTATTCTCGGCCGTATTCATAAACGTCCTACAAGCCTGTTTTAACTAAAATGGCGTTAAAATTAGTTTCTCCTTATCTGTCACTTTGACATTTGTGTTCGTAAGAAAGGGACAAAGCACATTTTACTTAGAAGCGGCATTTTAAGTTTTTTAAATAAAGGGTTAGTGTTAGTGGTTAGTCTGTTTATAATTTTCATTTCATATTTTTTGTGTTTTTAACCAATAATCTTACTTTTAATAAAGAATCTTTAACTATCAGACATACTGTATGCTTGTTTGCCACCATCCTCATCATAGATTCACGCCTTTATTCAAAAAGAGCACATATAACTTATGTTCTAGCATAAATCGGTGTACAAAAGATCGACAAAATGTGATATCGCAGTGATACATTGCTAGCCCATCGCCCACAACGCACTTCAACCCTGTTCCCTTATTCGACTTTTACGACACGCACAGGAAGAAAGGGAGTGGTGAAATTCTAACCCGACACCACACGGGGACCACCATCCTGGTATTACAAATTCAGTAGGCACTATGGGCCTCTTACAAGAATTTTCCTCAAGTCAGTCAGACTGGCAATTCGCCTGATCCAAAATATCTCTATGCGATTGATATACATAATGAGCCTCGAATTTCAAAACGCAACTGGATAAACACCGCTTATAATGCCGTTTTCATGCATCACTTAAATTCAAAAAGTAATTGCGTCATGGTGTTTTGACAAGTAATACAAGCATGAATATTAAAAGCCGCATGGCCGCAGCCGGTTAAGCTGTTCTAAATGTTGTTCCAGTATTAAAACGAGGCAATGTCACATATGCGCCCAACTCGTCAAGATTGTTTTAAGTCGGGTTTAAATTTCCAAATACTTATTATTGAGTATCGCAAATAGGTATGACACATATTTTTTAATACAGTTGCACAAAAAGTACCACTTTTTGAGGCTGCGTAGCGTACGAGAAGCTCAATTTCTCGAACTAGTGCTTTTTACTTTTTAGTTCCAAACTATAGCATTCGCATTTCTCAACCGATTCTCGTGAAATTTTGTGAGCAGGTATTCCAATAGTATGTTGTCACTGTCAGTGTCATTTGTAAAGTATGGGTTCGTTCAAAAATAACTTCGAAGCAAGCATATTTTATCGCAAGGATATATATATTAATTTATTATTTTTCGCAATTGTATTAAAAAACGTCGTTTACAACACGTGTGAAATGTCTTTTACCACTCGTACCGAGTCTTGCCACTCGCTTTCAGCTCGTGGCAAGATACCTCGGTACTAGTGGTAAGAAGACATTCTTTTCACACTAGTTGTAAAATGTACTATTTCGATGCATCTTGCTCAAAACAAAACAGCATCAATTTATGTAGCACTGGCTGCCAGCACTGGCGGGAAAGCGGGAATAGAGCGCCGTCCTATTTTTCAAGTAAGTAGGTAGTCAATGAACTGACAACTTGTGTTGTATGGAAAAAAAGGCCATTTTGGAAATAATTTATAATCGCTTATTTTTTCTGTGTAACGGATATATTATCAATTACATAGTTACCCGGCGACAGTATCCGACAACATTTCAGACATCAAAAAAATAATAAATTAACTAGCTTCTGAAAAGTCAGAAAAAATATGAATAAATATTTTTTTCTTTTTTTTGGTTCATTTACATTTGCTCTATAATATTCAAGATAAATCATACAAAAAAAGACAATGCATGCTTCATTTAAATCTTATGTACCTAGATGTACTTCCGGGCGGAAAGTTTGTCGGATTCTTGAATATCATTTTAAAATGAAATCATCCAAAAAAAAGGGGCCAAGTGCGTGTCGAACCACGCACAACGAAGGGTTCCGTGCCTATTAAAAAGGTCGTATCGTTACTGAAATCTTATGCTTATGCCACTTACGTCCTTTTCTTTAAGGGGGCAGTTTTTTAGAAATATCTCAAAATCCTTTCAACCGATCTTGTTTAAAACAGTTTTCGCTGAAAGAATTTAATAAGCCAAATGTCCATGATTTTTTTCATATTTTTAAAATACACGGTTCAAAAATTAGAGGGGGGGGACGACGACACAATTTTAGTGACTTTCGGGGCGATTATCTCCGACTCTATTCACTTAATCACTTTTTTTCAAAATTGCTGAGAATCCTTATATTTATTTTGAAAGGCCTATCGATTGATGTGCCACACGTGGGCTTGCAATGAAAAAAAATATTTTGACTCAGTTTTATGTATGGAGTGCACCCCTAATTTTTTTTTTTTGTAAATTAATTACAAAAGTATGTAGCGTAGCGGCTAACAAAATACACCTATCCTCCAAATTTTATTCAAATACACCTTATAGTTTTCGAGTAAAATGCCTGTGACATACGGACGGACAGACAGACAGACAGACATGACGAATTCATAAGGGTTCTGTTTTTTGCCATTTGGCTACGGGACCGTAAAAAGCTATTACAATTTAATGTTTTTCAAAACCGGATTTTTCCTGGAGTAAAGTGCCAGCACTGGCTTCGTCTAACTAAACCTAGTTTTATGCCGATTTCACACGGGGCAGAACAGTGAGGCAGAGGCAGAACAGTGGGCAGCAAGCACAGTAGGTACTGCTACTGTTTGAAGATAGATAGATACTGTTAGATAGAAGACAGTACTGTTCTGTACGTTCAAACAGTAGCCGTAGGTACTGTTCTGCCCATGTTCTGCCCCCGTGTGAAATCGGCATAGGGCACAGCGATATGTCATCTCGCTCATATTTGTAACAGCCCAACTGGGGAAGTACCTCCTTACAGAAGATCGTACCCAAAATAACACCACTCGCTCTGTAGTTACGTAGTGTTCTGTTCTTGGTTGGTGAGTAAGTTCGCCAGAGCTCCCGAAGGTCCGCTGTGTTGAGAGGGATGTGCATTTGTCGTTAGCTGTCATCACAACAAATCCTCAAATGAATTAAGGGTCGGCAACGCGCTTGCGATTTTTATGGAGTTGCAAGTGAAGTGTCCATTGGCTACGGTGTCTGCGTACCATCTGGCAAGCCGTACGCTAGCTTTCAACCGTCGTAGTATTAAAAAAACAGAATTATCTATTGATTATGAATACCTACTATGATATGATAGGTCAGAGAAAGTTACTATTATATTTGATAATGATAATCAACGATAATGAAGTAGGTAAATGCAGATATTTAATTGAAAATCTCCTTAAATCTAACACAGATGTCGCATAGGTTCAATACCTACATCTCGTTACAGCATTGATGAAACGAGCAAAAATGTAATAAATTCGACGGCAGCTGGTTTGCATTCAAGATCTCAAATGAAAACAAAGCAATGATTCCCTACAATTGTCCCATTGTTACAGATTAGATGCGATAAACTGTGGCCAATAGAATAGGTAGATTATTTATAAAGTCGCACATACCGGAACCCAGAGGCTTTTTCTTTTACTTCAGAAACTTGGTTAGTAGCGGGTTGCATCGGTTAGACGACGCGCGCGTCGCACCGCGCTATCGAACGAACATTAAATCGAAAAACAAAACACAACCGGATCGATAACGTATTCGAATATCGGCGCAAAGTTTTGAACAAAGAACGCTGTTTGCAAAACTTCAGTGATTTGAGTGGTTTCCGAATGTTGGTTGCATTCGTGTGGGGAAATAAGTGATTGCAATTCAGTTTTATCGATATACGACTTGAGTGCGATTTGGTGCGGAAGTGATTACATCTACTTTGAATGAACTTGTGTTACTCTGGAAGGTCGAGACTCGATTGTTATTAAAGATTCCCATTCGATTATGGATGCTATCAATCGACTCGCGGATTCGGTTCCTCAGTGAAACCGTAATAAAAGAGGTATGTTATGATTTGATAATAAGTATACTCTATAAGGCAAACTTCTCTGATAGATCCTGAACTTACCATGATACCCAGTAAATTAAAATGTCAGTTCTGTGGTAATAAACGCATTTTTGTAATACATACTTACTAGGTAGGTACGCATACGGTATAACTGTATCGATACGATTATCATAAGCAATTACAAACCTCATTCCATGAAATAACATAAGTAATTGAAAAATTCTTACACCCGACATATTTGCTTACTGAATAATTATGTCAAATACCTCTTGACTGTTTTCCATAATTGAAGCATTTAATAGTAGTTTGTGCAACTGATACATAATCAGAGGCCTTAAAATAAGAGTGTGGTTTTTCATAATAGGATCACACGAGTGTTTTAAGGCTAAATTATGTACAATTGCATACACTACCTTATCTACACACATATCATAAGTACTCTAAGATGGGTTCAGAAGCCGTAGGAAAATGACCTGCATTGCTAGTATTGCTAGTATAGTGCTACCTGTAAAATATATTTGTTGCAATCATTGCTGCATTTACGATATCCGGCGGAGTGTTCATATCGTTCTCGGAGTCACTACTACTCATATTTTCAACTAAAATGTGAATTACAAATAACTTTTCACAATTCTACTTTCGTCACAGCAAAACCAACAAAGAAATGACAACAGTAATGGCGGCAATTCAATCCTACGTCAAGATGAATGTTTTTTTAATCATACAAACGAATGAAGTCCCTATTCTCATGTCACTCTTGATCAAATGTCGTGCGGTTTATATTAAAAAACATACTGAATTGACGTCTCGCATCGATAACTGTTTTAATATCTATGGATACTAGAATAGAGACCCACTTGAGTTTTGACAGCTGTTCCAAATTTAAACTCATAACCTTACAAAAATCTGTACTGTAATGACATTACAGTACAGATTTTACCTGCTACCACAGACAAGACAGTTCTCATAGTATTGGTTAGGGAGGCGAATAGGGGAATTTTCGGTAATACTCGAGCGTGGCAGTTTAAGATATGAGAGATACCTTAGACCTAATAGAACAACCTTGTAAAGTATTTAGCTCTATATGTAGTGACGCGCGCCTAGGATAGACGATCAGATTAGTAAAAAAAAATCGATAGTCTGAAATACTCGAGCGCGTCAGATTAAGATATTGGGGGTTGATTTTAGTGTTTTAAGACTAAATTTAACTAATCTGACGATAAGTCTTTGACGCCGCCGAGTTATAGGGTCGCGAACTTGTAAAAAAAAAACGTTAATCCGGCATTCTCAAGCGCGATTTTTTTATTTTTTATTTTGAAGAATATAATCTAAAACTTACTAAAAATACAAAATCTGCCGGTTTCCGCATGACCGGAAGTGTGGAGGAGCCATTTCGTCTTCCGAAATACGCGTTGCGGCATATAAGTCGCGAACGATACATTTTACAAAAAAAAAGTTTAAATAAACAAAAAAGGTAATTTTATTTTACACAAAAAAGGTCTCTTTACATTTTTGTCCAAAGTTAAAACTTATTGACTTGAAGCATCATAAAAACTCAAACTCCCGGTTTTTTTAGTATATCTCGAAAACTGAGGGTGTTAAAAAAAATTGATATGAAATAACGATGATTAAATTATGTGACTTTTATTATATCTCAAAAAATTTTTTTTTTCTAAAGCTTCTCAACAATTTTCGTGGACTCGGAAAAAGTTACGCGTAGGTATCTGTATACAAAAGTATTATTAACATGTAGAGTTTCATGTATGTATATTATTCAATAGCCTGTTGATCCTCAAATTGTTTTTTGGACGTACCGTACGCAAAACGAAGTGAAGAATTGAAGAAAAAAAGAGGAATTTGCCATAAACATGTAATACAGACTGAGCGCTTCGCGTAAATATGCTTTCTTCGGTCAGATTAAGAGAACCCACCAACATTTTTGTCAGATTAAGAAAATATGCTTTCAGGATACCGAGATAAACCTCCCCTATGAAAATCTGACGCGCTCGAGTATTTCAAAAAAACTTTTTATTTTTGCATTTTCAAAAATTCATCGTAACTTATCGTCACGCCAAAATCGTCAGTTTTTTTAAAGGGAGCTTCCTTGGGGCCTACTTAACACCTCTTCCGAAAATCTGACGCACTCGAGTAAATTTTTTTTTTTGCATTTTTGACTACTTTATATTCCTACCCCCACCACGCAAACCGGCAGATTAGTATACCGTTGTTATCAGAGGCACTTGGGGCATACGTAGTATGAATATCTGACGCGCTCGAGAATGCCCAAGTAACTGTTTTTTTTAACATTTTTGAAAAACCGTACACGCCAAACCCACCGCTAAAATGGTTTTTGCCATACGAGCTTTTCTTTTCGAAATTATTTTATCTTTCGATTTTGATAGGTCTCGACGGCGCTTTTGAATTACGCCATTTAGCTACCTCGCCTCCCTAACTATATTATTGGTTGTAATAATGCTGATTATTTCCTATGGTTTCTGAATGCATTTTAGAGTACTAATGATATGTGCGGAGATAAAAGCATTTTGCACACTCACGAACAGTGACAAACAGTCAGTTATAAGTGCTTTTTAGTTATTTTAATTCACTATGCTGCAATTTTGCTTATAAATACAAAAATATGTGCTAACATTGGCATAATACAAACACATGCTTAGGTATAACTACTTAATTCATATGTTGGTGGCCTGGTTCTTTATTTTACCAATTGTATATTTTTGCCAATGCAATAACAACTTTATTTGTCATCGACAAAAGATAGGTGTATACTTAGGAATATACTTACACTACTAACGGCCCTTCCCAATAATCAATCCACGGATAGTTTTCCTTACCAGCAGTTACATTTTGACACATTTTCTATGGGTAGGTAATCTGTCAAAATGTAACTGCTGGTAAGGAAAACTATCCGTGGATGTTGATAGGTTGATCGGTAAGTCAACCTATATAGTTAAAACCTAATAGTTAAAAACATTATTTCTTACCCGTGTGGTGTCGGGTTAGAATTTCACCACCCCCTTTCTTCCCGTGGGTGTCGTAAAAGTCGACTAAGGGACCAGGGTTGAAGTGTGTTGTGGGCAATGGGCTAGCAACCTATCACTGCAATATCACATTTTGTCGATCTTTTATACCCACATTTATGCTAAAAGTGGCGCTGGAACATACGTTTCATGTGCACTGCCTACCCCTTTTGGGAATAAAGGCGTGAATGTATGTATGTATGTATCATTTCTTAACAATTACTTATTATTAATTTAACGCTGATAACCGTCGCTAATTGATAAGTAGTTGTTATTTTTTGACTTGGTACTCTATACTTACCTATTTGTTACTTTATTTTATTGAGATTATAGTGTATTTTATAAATCTTATAATACTGTAGTTTCTAGTGACGCCTTGTGTAAGGACGTAAGGTACTTAGTGAAAGACAACTTTCAATAGGGAAACATGAATATTCACTATCAAAGCTAAATTAAAGTAACGACTTTAAGAGGGGGCGCTCCGCGAAATCGGGGTTCTTAGATTGAATATTTACCTATGACAAACTAAAGCGAATGCCAGGAAAAAGAACATACCAAAACTACATCATATTTGCAATTGAATCGTCTGAACAAAACCATACAAAACCAAAATTGCCTCGATAGAAAAGAACCGCCAAAACATGTCTTATTTTTACTCAATTTCAATAGTGTGAGGTTCCCGTGCATATAAATTAAGTAAAAGTTGAGTGTATAATAGCTTTTCACATTACCTAATGAAAGTACTAGCGGGGTATTTTTATGTAGTCCCTTTTCAGACTTATTGAGGTAAAACGTATTTGGCGTATAGGCCTTTTTTATTTAGCGCGATACCCTTTCTCCCGTCGCGTGTTTCGTGCGGTTCTGTATATCTTCTGTTGCCGTTGGCGGGCGGAGTCAGTCGCAATCGCTCCGCTGAGACGAGAGGACTACGTTCTGTGCTCTCACGACAGCACGATGAACATAATTATTTCAATAATATTGTGACCCAGTATATTCGTCCAGTGAATGAACGTATCATTACATTCCAGTAGATATTTTGCTACATTTTGAAATAATATATTTAAAAGTCGACCTTAACATGTAGATCTTAAAGTTCAAAATACAACTATAAGATTACGCAGCCATCGGCCGGTGACCGGCTTCTTAGAATAATTTGTGCAGTACATGCAAAACTAGACGAACATTTTTCTGTCGATCGTGTATTTACTTTATGAAAGATTATCACTATCACTACGAGTACATAGTATAAAACAAAGTCGCTTCCCGCTGTCTGTCCCTATGTATGTTTAGATCTTTAAAACTACGCAACGGATTTTGATGCGGTTTTTTTTAATAGATAGAGTGATTCAAGAAGAAGGTTTATATGTATAATATTATAGTATCCGTGCGAAGCCGGAGCGGGTCGCTAGTTGAGAATAAATCCGGTTATGTTCAAAATCGATGTCTGAGAGGTCTAAATACGAATTCATAGTCAGAAATATTACAAAAAGTGGTCGCATTATTTAAAAATTTTGAAACATTCGTTGTAAATTAATATGCGCGTTTTTTTAAAGAACAACATACATTGGCAGGCTTCTCGAGGGTGAAGATTCTAGAAATGATGTCCATTTTTAATTCCAAGATGGCGGACATTGCTTTTAGAATTTAAACTTTCGTGAGACGTGTTGAAACAGTACTAATAATTACACGGTTCAACTCACGTATTAAATGTCACTACGGGTGACATGTTTCGAACTCTTCGGGAATTATTCTTAAGGATGAGTGTTTTCGCGGCGGTGTCGCTTGAATCTTGTCGTGATTCTAGTGACACCGCCGCGAAAACACTCATCCTGAAGAAGAACTTCCGAAGAGTTCGGAACATGTCGCCCGTAGTGACATTATTGACATTGTTTTTCTTTAAAGTCATCACGGGTGTCGCTTTTAGGGTTATCGAGAGTGCAGATTCCAACAATTATTGCCTGTGAACTTGGACATTTTGATATTAAAAAAGTGAACATAACTATGCACTTTTTCTTTAATATGTTCAAAATTGATAACTAAAGGGCCAAAGCGTCTCCATTGTCTCCAAGTACGAATCCGAGATCAGAATTGAAAAATTTGGCCGCCACACAGTGGTGGCCTGTAAATCTGACTTTCATAGACATGATCGAAGTTTTCATAATATATTATAGTTTTTTTTTAATGCTACTAATAAATTCACGTATTAAACGACACGACAGGCGACATGTTTTGAACACTTCGGGAGTTCTTCTTCAGGATGAGTGTTTTCGATGTTTGTTTTGAAGAAGAACTCCCGAAAAGTTCGAAACATGTCGCCTGTTGCGACATTTAATGCGTGAATTTAACCGTGGATTTATTAGTAGTATTTTAGACATGTCTCACAAAAGTTTAAATTCGATTATAGCTTTTTTTTGCTTTAGGCTTTTACTAGCCATTATTATGCTAGCTTACAACCCTTACGTGATTTAGTAAAAAAACGGAAGGCCATATTTCAGTTATACGAGCTCCGGTGGTTTTTTAAGCAACAAAATGTAGGTAGTGGTATTCCTTGGGTAATTAAAGTAATTTGTACTCTATAAAGTGAGTGTTTTCGCGGCGGTGTCGCTTGAATCTTGTCGTGATTCAAGCGACACCGCCGCGAAAACACTCAATCCTGAATAAGAACTCCCGAACAGTTCGAAACATGTCGCCCGTAGTGACGTTTAATACGTGGGTGAACCGTGTAATTATTGACATTGTTTTTCTTTAAAGTCATCACGGGTGACGCTTAGATTCCAACAATAGGGACGTAGGCACTAAATAAAATAATGTGATATTTTCTCGAAGAAGGATAAAAAATTTAGTCAAATGGAGAAAAAATAAAAAACGCAAAAGGTTAAATAATCACGAAGTTATAAGTGTCCAAAGTTTTAAGAAGGGATGTGTTCTGTCCCTTTTTCGCAAAACGCAACTTCATATGAAACGATGACGCTGGAAGAATGTGACGTCACAGAAGACGGCAACGTGCCGCGCGCATCGTGGTCGGCGACGCCATCGACGCGGCCTGCCGGCAGCATCCTGTAATGTGACGTCACACACCGTTTGCGTTTTCTCTCTCTAGCAAGCAATATTAAAACGGTTGTAGCTTCGTAATTCTTTGAGATATCTGAATGGGATTTTCGTCACTATGAATATTTTTTTGCCTTCTTTCTTTTGGAGTTGTAATAATTTTCGAGTCTGCACCCGAATTATTGCCTGCAAAGTTGGACATTTTTATATTAAACGAAGTGAACACAATTTTGCAGTTTTTCTTTAATACGAGTATGTTCAAAATTGATAACTAAAGGGCCAAAGCGTCTCCATCAAGTACGAATCCGAGATCAGACCCCGTATCATGGTCGGCCTTATCACTCGATAAGTGACAAGATAGGGCCATCGTCTCGTTCTATCAAACGGTGTCAGCCAGTGACGGACGCTCTATCCTGTCACTTATCGCGTGATAAGGCCGACCATGACACGGGGTCAGAATTGAAAAATTTGGCCGCCACACAGTGGCCTGAAAATCTGGCTTTCATAAACATGATCGAAGTTTTCATAATAAATTACAGTTTTTTTAATGCTACTAATAAATTCACGTATTAAATGGCGCGACAGGCGACACGTTTCGAACTCTTCGGGAGTTCTTCTTCAGGATTAGTGTTTTCGATGTTTGTTTTGAAGAAGAACTCCCGAAGAGTTCGAAACATGTCGCCTGCCGTGACATTTAATACGTTAATTTCTTAACCGTGGATTTATTAGTAGTATTTTAGATATGTCTCACAAAAGTTAAAATTCGATTATAGCTGTTTTTTTTGCTTTAGCCTTTTACGAGACATTATTATGCTAAATTGAAAAAATGAAAATGAAAAATGAAAATAGTTTATTTCATAAATTGCGAGTTAAATGACAATGACTATAGGGCCTTCCTAGTAGGTAAAAAATACCTGTGTCAGGAAGACCCGCTCCTCCATAAAAAAAACAGTTGTTGTTTATTTAATGTGAGTACTTATTTATAGTATAGATTAAAAACAGAAACAGAGACGAATTAGTGTAGTAATTGTGTGTGTGTGTGTGAGTGTGTGTGTGTGTGTGTGTGTGTGTGTGTGTGTGTGTGTGTGTGTGTGTGTGTGTGTGTGTGTGTGTGTGTGTGTGTGTGTGTTTGTTTTTGTGCAAGCGTGCGTGTTTTGGTGTAAGAAAGTGAGCATGTGTGAGTGTTGTGCAATAAAGTAGGTATAATATATTATATAATTTCCCCATTCTGTTTTGTTTTACTTACTATATAATTAAAATTATATTAATACAAGATTAAGTAACAGTTCAGTATCTTCATAACTAAGCATCTTCAGCCATTCCGTTAGAGATCTCTTACCATTATATTTGTTTTGTTGGTATATATTCATTTTAACATGTATTTTATTATAAAGGTATGCTGAGCGGGTTTTATACTGTCTTTTAGCAAACAAAGATTTATATGCTGTAAGTGGGGCAACAGTGTTTTTACGTCTTCTTGTTAAAAGCGTAGGATTAAATTTTAGGGTTTTATGTAATTTTAATACTGTACGAAGGATACAATTTTATTAATACAATTTTCGCATTGATTGAATTACAAACCCTTGCGTGATTTAGTAAAAAAACGGAAGGTCATATTTCAGTTATAGCTCTCGAAACTCTGACTTACTAGCGAAAATTATATCTTCAAATATAGGTACTTACAGATTTTGTCTTTCTTTCCACTTATTATAATTATCTATAGGTATTGATCATGTTTCATCTGACTGACGGGGCATATACTATGCGAGAAGGAGCGGGGCAGCAATAGACGCATCAGCGCGGCAGGTACGGGGCGCGCGGGTGATTTCTGATTTTTCCCTGGCTGTACGCCCCCTCTCAAACTAGGTAACCATAACTTGGTTATAGTTGTAGTGACCATATTAGCAAGTAAGTATTCGGGACATCAGGGTCATGATTTTGACAGACATCGGGAGATGACCGAGTTATGCGGTATTTCTATCCACTAAAAACTCCACGGGGGCCACCTGCCTGCCTCCTGCGGAGGATCCCAGGTTATCATACGGAGCGCACTGAAACCGCTTTGCTACATCTGACTCGGTCTAGAGCAGTGCTTCTTAAACTTTTGTTAGGCATGGACCACTTTCAGAATTTCAAAAATACCGCGGAACTCTGTTGAAGAAAATATTGAAAAAAATCTCATGTTTTATGTGTTACCTACGTTAAGAGTAAACGAACTGGCGGCGGTGGACCCCTAGCAACCATGTCACGGATCCCTAAGGGTCCATGGACCACACTTTAAGAGGCTGACAAGATCTAATTTGGTGAAATTGATGTTATTTAAGCAGTTTTTTAAGAAAAACATTTGTTCTAGCACATCAAATAAAATATATGTTAATATTCACCATATTCCAAAGACGGTAGCCGGGCTCGATACATAATTGGACGAAATCGGCTCGATAGAAAATAATTGCAAAGATTGGTCTTAAAATCACATTAAACGGTTCTATGTCTTAATTTTTTAGACGTATGGGTCTGCAATTAAAAACATAAAGTCAACATATTCATACCTAAACCGCTAGCGAGTCATATTTCACAAATAATCCACCCTTTTTTTATTTCAATATTTATGTAGATAATGGACCCGATTCTACAGTGGCCTCTAAACTTCCTAATTTTATTTAGGTGTCGCTAAAACACTTTGCTATTCTATGAGCAGCTGTCATAATCAAATGACAACGCTAATTTGAATCTGACGTTTCTTATTTAAGGCGGTCTATACAACTTAGTATAGCTGCCTAAATGCAATTCTAAATATGACGTTATTAATCTGCCGCGTAAAGTATTTCTAAAAATTAGACAATTTAGTTTTAGGCTAGTTAAGCCATGTACACGTAGAATCGGGTCCGATATTATCTTCAAAAACCGGGCCGCCCAGTAACACTCGCTCTCGTTTACTCCGATACAAATAGAAAGTGTGCGCGCTATCCAAAATCCTCAACGGCATTTTGGTGTTGACAGGGTCTTAAGAAACCCTGGTCTAGAGCGAAACGATCTTCGTCGCCTTCCCTGGCTATCACAGGACGAGCTGCGCGAGCAAGAGCGAAGAGTTCTAATTGGAAAGAAACAGATCTGTCCGCCGCGACACAGCTCGCGGGCCGTCCTGTGCTAGCCATCATGCTGGGGTTTTTAGGCGAGTGCTGCGGCTTCGCCACATGGAACACTCGCGACCCCCTTGACCCCCTTTTACAACAGTCAGGGGAGACCGTAGACCCATTTTTGTCGGAGCTCTCCTTTTGGTTACTCGTTTAATTTCTCAGTCATTGTAATTTTGAAAGACAGGAACAAGAAAGTGGTGAATTTCGTTATCTCGAATTGGACCCCAGTAAGAAATGATATGGTTGACGAATTTTACGTGAAATCACCCTTATCTTGGTAACGTCCTTACGTAGGTCTAAGTTACCGTGTGTCGTGGGTTATTGACACACGACTTACTAAAATAATTTCATTCGATGTTAATTTTATTTTATCATTCGACGAGGGTTATTCTTACGTCATTCTATTCTCGTATATTTATATGGCTAAGGTCATCACTAAGGCAGTCGAGCTTCTGAACTTTCCTTCATAATTCTGTGTTAATGCTAAGACGAGAGAGATCATTTTTGAATGATTTACCGATGACATGCATAATCACAGTAAATGCATGCAGCATAATATCGATGTTCCCATTTCGTGAAGCACTACCTCATACCAGACAACCTAGAGATGTACCTACTAATAAATCAATTCATAATGATAAACCAGTATGCATGCCAACAGGATCCGCTTCCGCTGTACCCTAGGGGACGCCCAATGCATGCAGTTGGCAACCTCGCAATAATCGATACTGGCCGGAAACAATAGCACAGTTAGCATCAGTAAGATTTAAAAATAAAATAAAAAACCCTATTGTTATACAATACCGCAACGTGAGCAGCGCATTAGCGCAACGTAGGCTATTATAAGTATAGCCTATTGCTTTCATCCGCGTAACACACAAACTGATGACGAGTATGACTCGTAAAAAGGTGCCAGAACTTGACCTTGTATTTGGTTGTAAAACCATGTTCCTGCCTGTGAAGTTAGCGGTCGTGGGATCGATCTCTGTAAAGGCATTTTGTTTGACGAGTGCAAATATTTGTTCCTAAGTGAATAGTCCGATGTACATTGGCAGATCGGTCACAAACCGGACCGAAGCACATACAGGGATAGCTAAGTTTAATAAAACCGGCCAGGTGCGAGTCGGACTTGCGCACAAAGGGTTCCGTACCATTATCCGCCGTTGAATGAAAGGTAAATGGCGGTTCACGATTTATGACGTATTAAAAAAAAACTACGTACTAGATCTCGTTCAAGCCAATTTTCGGTGGAAGTTTGCATGGTAATGTACATCATATATTTTTTTTAGTTTTATCATTCTCTTATTTTAGAAGTTACAGGGGGGACGGGACACATTTTACCACTTTGGAAGTGTCTCTCGCGCAAACTATTCAGTTTAGATTTTTTATTTATTAGTAACCTCAATATCATTTTTGAAGATCTATCCATAGATACCCCACACGTCCCATACGTGAAAAAAAAAATTGAGTTGTAGTTCTAAGTATGGGGAACCCCCAAAATGTATTGTTTTTTTTTTCTATTTTTGTGTGAAAATCTTAAAATCGAAATTCACAGAATACATCTAGGCAAGTTTCAACAATATAGTTCTTAACTTCTTATAGTTTCGGAAAAAAAGTGGCTGTGACATACGGACGGACAGACAGACATGACGAATCCATAAGGGTTCCGTTTTTTGCCATTTGGCTACGGAACCCTAAAAAGCGATAAATGCTGGTCCCTCCCTGCACGGTTTGCAGACGGCGCGCGACCTTTGTCGCGCCGACATAGACTTTGCGTCTCTTTCTAATTGGAACACTTAGAAAGAGAAGGATAGCCTATGTCGCCGCGAGCAGGTCGCGGACCGCCCTGCGTGATAGCCGACTAACTGCATGGTTAGCACAAGAAGGCGCGCGAACTCCCTCGCGGCGAGACAGACAATGCGTCTCTTTCCAAGTGTTCTAATTAGAAAGAGACCTAAAGCCTATCTCGCCGCGACACATCTCGCGGGCCATCCTGTGAATCCTGTAATAGCCGTGGGCTGTTATTCGCTACGCGCTAATACGGCTCACCCCGCCGGTCACCCGTCACTAAACTAGATCGGTAGAACGCTTAGTTACTAGGTTACTAAGCATCGCACTGTCAAGATATATTTGTGGGTGAGCGTTGAGGTGAGCTTAAAACAAGTTACAGAATAGGGATGCTGATTGCAATTAGGATAAGACCAAGCACCGCGTCCCACTGATATGTTAGTCTGCTGCTGCTAAATTTCAGAGACAAATATGAAAGGTAATGCTTGACTAATAACAAAATTACATAATGCATATTCGCATAATGCAGACCGGCAATTGAATGTAAATTTTTACGGATGGCCAACATTATAATAAGTAATAACATTGCCGTACGCGTGTCAGACTTAACTCCGAAACTAAGGTCAACTAACTCATGGGTGATGGGTGACCGTTGGCGGTTAAACCCAAGGGCAATAAGCAAACTTGTTCCAACCTATTAGCTAAATTGAAACTGTTAGGTATGGTATGTCACGATTCATTACTTGCTTGTCCGCTTTTCAAACAACTTCCGAAAATGCGGTTCTATTGTTTCACATATTTTTTTAAGAACACGGGTTTAGTTTAGCACGTCGACTCAACTCTGATCTCCATACAAAAGTAGTTAGGTTCTAATTTTAAAACGGCAAATTGGAATTGTAAGATACGATTCAAAACTTGTCAAAAATCGATGAAAACCTCCGGTAGCCCCTTAAGGGGATGCCTTGATTCGAGTCGACCACGCCCCCTTGACAGAGACACGCTTATGCCTTCCGCGATAGACCCAACTATTTTTTTTGTACAGTACCTATATCACAAATGATACGTTATATCTTGACATCTAACCCCCCAAGAAAGCAATTTTGAAAATAATTTCATTTTCAATTTCATTAGTATTTTAATTTTAATTTTTTATGTGTAGATATAATTTTTCAATAAGTATTACAAAAAATTCAAAAAAAAATATTTAATGAAATTATTTCAAAATTGCATTTTTGAGGTTAGATATGAGGATATCACGTATCTTGTTAAAAAAAACAATCAGCCATATCGTGTCTGGAGGAGCCCAAACTTGGTAGGTATGTTTCGAAAATTATTTTTGTTTTAATTAAAAAAAAATGGCTGAAATGTAATGATGTGGTATATTTTAAGAATCGCCTCAAAAAGCCCTTTCATATGATACTACACACGATAGGTTTCTGAATAGATTTTTTGTTCCATACAAAAAATAAAATGTCTCAGCAGTCAGCACTCGGGTCAAACGGGTCAAAAATCTTGTTTTGACCTCTAGTATACGTGTGCCAAACGGCTAAACTGTAAGTACATCGATTTGCAGTTTTTTAATGGTACGGCTTACACTATATTATGTTTTGTTTATATGCATCTACAGGGTGCAATCTTTTACGTGATACAAAATAGCAAAATGTGAATCTATCCATGATTCTGAGCAACTTTTATTATGGGACCAACTTTGTGTTATGCCAAAAAAAACACACCTGTTCATACATTCTTGTCAGTCTAAAATGAGCAGAGTTAATGAAATAGTTGGATTTTTTTGGCATAACACAAGTTGGTCCCATAATAAAAGTTGCTCAGAATCATGGATAGATTCACATTTTGCTATTTTGTATCACGTAAAAGATTGCACCCTGTATACCTTAGGTGTAGTTGAACATCAACAAGTGAAAACTTTGTGGTACATGATTGCTAGGGAACTATTCTTGAAAATGTGTGCATAGTGATTAATGAGTATGATGACATTGATGACGAACAGTCGCCGCGAAATTGATTCTAGTGGGTTCAACTTTCGTTAACCTGATCATAATAAGGGGTGTTGTATTGTATGTCACTCCACGGAAAGGCAATTGATAAGGTAAAACTGAAGCCAAGAATGTAAACATTCATAATGAGTCATATCGTTTGACACAACACAACCTCAAATGGTTGTTTACAGTTTTGTGTTTCATTGAACGCAATGTTCCACATTTGTATATCGAGTTAACTGAACGCTTCAATTAAATCATAACACTTATAAACAATGCGCATTACAAACTCAATTTGTCACAACAACTGGGGACCAATTTTTCACTTTCCAGCGCTCGACTCTTACTCGAAAACTGTCAAAAATTATAAAATGCTGTTTTTAAATAGCGATAGAAAATTGGAAAAGGAGTTGTAAGTATTCACCATTCGTATGGAATTATATCGGTGGCAAGTTAGTGTCTGCAATCTTGACACTACAATCGTATTTACTTTTATTCAATTTTCGAGCGCTCGAAAGTCAAAAATCGGCCCCCTGACGGAGACGGCTGGGTCCATCATACCTAAGTTTTTTCTTCATTATCAGTTACCAGAACATGTGTATTTGATAAAATCTATAATTTCTTATAGCCAGTTAAACAGTCTATTTGAAAATATATGTTGCATATCGCAAAAAAAGTACTCTACCAGAAAACATGGTTGTCCAGAAGACAAAGTACAAATCGGGGGACATTTTACGTCCGCTGGGCAACCGGTGAATCCTGTTTCAAGGAAAACCATTTCGAAACGTTAAAACATTAGTATTGTATAGTTTGAAAAGCACCCGTTACAATTCTAATATTAGATGAAATAAGGTATAGTTTTTCATATATGCAGCTTATATGGATTGCTGTCTAATTCCAAGTACCTATAGCTACATCTCTGCCGGTTGTTGTGACAAATTGCATCGTTTGTAGTGTGCTTATGTGTTGTTCAAAGTAGACAAAGAGCTGGCAGACTGTTTGTTCAGCAAGCAAGGCATGTCTAAGTAGCTTGCCGATCATGAGTATGTTGTAACCATCCAATGTCAAGTAAGTTACCACAACACCGCAAGTGTTATTAATACGGTGGCAAACAATATTAAATTTGATGCGTGATGGTAAGACACCTTAGTCAGCTTAGTCTATAGAGGAGGATTTTCTGGATTCACAATTGCGTTACCCTTTATTGATTCGACTTCTAATGTAATGCTTGTGTTGGACAGCCAACCAAATGCCATTATAAACCTATAGCAATTTGTCACAACAACCTAGAGGCGTCTCTTTCTATCTCATAGCTGCGTAGCTCAATTCAATACACTTACTTTGAAGGCGTAGGCGGTTGTTGAGACAAATTGATAGGTGTATAGAACGCTTCAGTCTCATCCCCTGTTTAGGTATGCTGCAGAACGAGCCTAAACGTGGCCATCCCTTTCTATTGCATGCAACGATCCAACTCACTGCAATAGAACGCGTGCGTGCCGTAGCAGCACTTACATACCGGCTGGGACCGGTAGGCCGACGTGTACTTGTAGGCAGGGTTGGGCAGTATTTCAATTACGTGTATTTGAAATACAAATACGTAAGTATTTTGTATTTCAAATACTAATTGACGAAGTTTTTTGTAATTGGTATTTCAAATACAGCACTCACATGTATTTAGTATTTCGTATTTGAAATACTTTACTTTTTAAAATACATTTGCACAAAAATACATGTTATTTAATTTTATAACCGTATAATGGAACGTTTTTTAATATAGTCAGGGGCTTAGGGCACTGTGGCAACACTTTACTGTAAGTTTCACGTCAAGTGCTAATTTAGTTCGTTACGCGGTTTTTCTGTTACGGAGGATTTGATTCGGATAGATGAGATAATGGATTTAAATTCACGTCCATCTACATCGACACCAAGAGAGGAACGAGGCAGTGTTGACAATGATGATGGCGATGGTCACAGTGAAAGTTCACAAACTATCCACTAACTCTAACCGGCAAATACTTCAAAGTGGCGACGGGCTCGAGTGTCGCCCGTGGTAGAAGCCAAGATCCAGTAAAAGTTGAAGCATCTTGTGTAGCATGTCAGACACTCATTAAAGGTAGTCTCAGCCTGTGTTCTTCCGGTCCAGTCGAGAGAGTGTTTTCATTGGCTGGATACATTCATTCACCTACTAGACGGAACTTATCTGACAATACTTTTAGGAATTTAGTTATTATGAAAGGAAATTCCTTCTTCAATTTATAAAAACGTGTGAAGTGTTGTGAAGTAAGTTTCAAAGAAGTTCAATTATGTATTTTGTATTTGAAATACGTTATTTTGAATACTGTATTTTGTAAATCTAATAACTGTCACCAAAGTAGTTTGTAGTTTGTATTTCAAATACATTTTTACATGCATTTTGTAATTTGTATTTCAAATACAATGAAGCCAGTATTTTGCCCAACCCTGCTTGTAGGGGTAATCACGTAACGTTTTGAACGCGCGTTAAGACAGTCCAACTGTCACTTTTCCATATAAAAATTTAGATTTAGATCTACCTAACGTTCGTACAATGCGTTACGTGATTACCCCCCAGGAAAACAACACCACACACCTACACAGCAAGTTTAGTATAACCCGGTTACAATTACAATATCTGTGGACCTGGCGTCGATGACGTCACGTCGGCGCTCGGTACGGTGCGGGGCGAGCGCGGGTAGGTAAAAGAGAAGGGGGAGGGGCTTCACATTCCAGCGAGGTCCACAGATATTGTAACCGAGTTGTAGCACTACCAAACTTGCTCTGTAGCTGTTACCGCTCAGTGTTATTTTGGCTGCTGTCTTCTCTAAGTACTTATGTACCCATCCATCTATCCAATGTCAATTAAGTTATCACAATACCGCAAGTGTAATGTAATTGCGTTTTATTTTGATGCGTGGGAGTTAATTTTATGGGCACTGTTAATTTTGACATAGACGCGTTTATTGACGGTACCCAGGACGCTCGAGTCTCCATACAAACGTAGTTTAGTTCTTATTATAAAATGGCATGCTAGAATAGCATGAAACTTTGTATACACAATAGGATCTGCCATGTTTAGGTCGGGAACTAGTTTCTGCTCCTAGAAAGTAATAGTACATTGTTTAACGAGGGGCGTAAGTGTATAGGTACACAATGTTTTTCATGACAATTGCGAGGAATAACTACAAAAGACAGAAAAATCTATGTTCACCAATCAAAAATTGTCGAAATTGCCAACTTCACTCAGATCAGTGCGAGAGGAGCGCGCAGCTTAAATATTTCAACCAATCACAGAGCAGTACAGTATATTCTTGCGGCGCGCGGCCAACTAGATTTGACCTTAAACCAATCAGATCACACACAAGTTCATAACTCCCAAGAGAGTTATGAAAACTTAACTCCCGTGGGAACAATTTAGGCCATTGTCCTTCATGGAGTAACACCATTTACGAGCAAGTGTGATGAAAATATATTTACGAAAAGATATAAATATAATATATATACGGTTGTAGGGAAACATTAAAACAGAGAATCGATTTGATATGGTCGAGATAAACATAATTTAATTTCTGATAAGCCATTAGCTAAGGACCCTATTAATATAGCGTGAGGAGTTACGATTACGACCAAGTCTGATGATTATGAGAAACCTACTTATGGATAAAATCACATCATCGACATTTTGTATTTCTATTTTTTGTTTACTGGAATCTTTATAGTTCCCGAGGATGCACTATGTTGATGCAAGTCGAGCAAAACACCGGCACGGCCATACCATCCTTTTCTGGAAGCAGTTCAGGCCATTTTCGACAGCCCTATAACTTCGTTGTGGATAAAACTAAAAGCGTGAATTTTCAGTAACCAAGCAGGCATTGTATAAACACGGTAGGTGTATTTCAATTTTCGTTCAATTTGAACCAGTAGTTTAAGAATTATGACTAGTCAGTTTCTTAATTTTTTCACTCACTCACTCACTGACTGACTGACTGACTGACCGATCATCAAAACTCTAAGGCACTTCTAGCAGATATATAAGCTTCAAATTTAGAATACAATTAGTGTTTAGTGTATAAATCAAGGAAAATCTAAAATATGTTGCAATTTCGGTCCAGTTTTCTAGATAGACAAACTGCATAAATAATAGGATTACTTACAAAGCTACATTTGGACAAAAAATTAAAAAGCAAGAATAGGACTGCATTCATTATTTGTATGTATTGACAACAAAATAACCTTCCATAAGAAGTGAGATCCCATAAAAAAAAATTAGATGTAAAAAAGAGGCCAAGTCTCGAAACTCTTCCACCGTAAAAAGTTGTGAGATATTTCGTAAAGCCAAGTCTCGGCATTCTTATTAATCTTTATTTGCTGGCTAAATAAAATTTTGTGACTTGGCAATCACACAATACTACACAGTTTTAGGTATGCAAAAATCCATAAATGCAGCATTTAGTCTCTTTTTTATTTACATGGAATGTTTATTTTTATGGGATCCTATTTAACTAGTATTTATGTAGTAATGTAACTCAATGCATAACACATTTGTCTCTTTGCGAGGCAAATTATACACATACGAACGTACTCGCTTTTGCCCGCGAGTTCGTCCGCGCGGAATTCGTTTATGTCGTAGCTCCATACAAACAATCTCCCCCCACTTCACCCCCTTAGAGGACGATTTCTGGATAAGAGATGGATATTGATGTATTCAACTGTTCGGTTTCTTCTGTGAGGCGAAAACTAGCATGTTGGTTTTTTTTCATAATAACAATTCATAATTTGCAAGTGGTGATTTGTTCAGGTGCGTGTGACTTTGCTCACGTGTTCCTTCTTTGTTAATTAGTTGCTATGTAGTTTATTTTTTAAATCTGTTTTTCTGGTGCACTATTCTGTATTTGTAGTGTACATATACCTAGTGCGATATTGTGTGCTAAGTGTGTCAAACATTTTTCTTTTTTCTATGCCATTTCTATCTGTGAGTTCCTTTACTTGGCTTTGTATTACTATGTAAGACTTATATCATGTTTTTGCAGCTGTTGGTACTCCTTAAGCATAAATAAATAAAAACTATCCTATGACCTCAAGCGTGAAAAGGTAATAGACAGATAGAGTTACTTTCGCATGGCTGTATGGATAACGCCAGAATCTTATCCAGGAACCTCAATCCAAGAAAATAAAGTGCTTTGTCAGGTCTTCACCGGCGGCAGTCCCGTTATGTATACCCACGAACTGTGCAGTTTTTTATCTCATGGTCATTACAGACTTGAATTACTTAAGTTGAAGATACACCAACTTAATCAACGCTCTCGACAAATCCGTATACCGCACCTATCCATCATTCGGCGTCCGGCCCCGACAGTTTTTGTGAACGGTAGATTTACGTCATTTTTGACGTAAAAAGTCGTTCCGGCGAATCATGGCTACATCATCAACTTGCCCAAATAAATATCACATCAAGTAGTTTGAGTTTGTGTTGAGTGTGACAAGCTGATACCCATAATGTGGTCAAGTCCACCCGGGTCTGAGATACTTTGCCACATTAATAGTATACCCTTGTCACATACATAGGTTCATCATCATCATCCTCCTAGCTCCCGGTTGTGCCCTAAAGGAGCCCGGGGTCCGCTTTGACAATAATTCCAAGATTTGGCATAGGCATTAGTTTTAACGAAAGCTACTGCCATCTGACCTTTCAACCCAGAGGGAAAACTAGACCTTATTGGGATTAGACCGGTTTCCTCGCGATGTTTTCCTTCACGGAAAAGCTAACTGTAAATATTCCGTACATAAGTTCCGAAAAACCGCTTGACAGCCGCATGCATTGTATCTGTGTCTCTTTTATGTAGTGAATAAATGTCTGATTTCTTTACTCTTCTTTCTTTTAAAACAATTTTCCCAAGGTATAGTTCGTATTCAAATGGATCAGTGAATTTGTTTTGTACGCGTTCGTCTCCTCTTTGGGGCACCGTCGAGCAGAAGAACGAAGAACAGACACACAATAACTTAAAATGTAATTAATGCTAATTCACTCATTCAATTTCATTACCTCGATGGCATAATCACCAAGATATCATAAATTTGGACATAGTATGGTAAACCCAAAGTGGCATAGGGACTAGGTATAAAATTTAACAATAATTTGCATGAACATTTTAAATAAATTATCGTAGTGATGTTTCTGATGCGTTTCCATGATTATCAGTCAATGATTAAGTATTTACCCATCTATATCATAAAGATGGGTAAACCTATTGACTATATGCATACTATTGATACAAACTAATATGCGAATATAACTCAGCACGGCTATCAATCACAGGCAGGACAGCCCGCGAGCTGTGTCGCGGCGAGATAGACTATCCATCTCTTTCTTATTAGAACGCTTAGAAAGAGACGGCTAGTCTATGTCGCCGCGACACAGCTCGCAGGCCGTCCTGCACGTCTATCATGGGACGGCCGCGACATACTCTCGATTTTTCTCGCACTATACCACTTGTTCTAAGTGTTCTAATAAGAGAGAGACGGATAGTGCGAGAAAAATCGAGAGAGCTCGCGCGCCGTCGCGTGATAGCCGTGCTGTGATAGCGGTGCTATCTGTCTGTTACCTTTTCACATTAAACCGCTCAACCGATTAAGATGGAATTTGGTATGGAGATAGTTTGAGACCTTGGGAAGGAATCATCCTCTAATAGGGAGTCATAAGGGGTAACAGTTTGCATGCACCTGCCGTGGACGCACAATAGTATAGTTAGGTATATGTCAACTTTATCATTAATCAGAATATTTTGACGCCAGCGAAAATAACAACCAGAATTTGAATATTCATTTATTTTATTCTATTATTTAAATTCCGATGTTGTTATCTATAGAATCGAGTTGAAGAGTAATGTTAGTACCGTATCACAGTATGTGGCCATGTCAAAACAATATTTTACAGTACATATGGGGCTACTTTCCCGCACTAGTACTAGCACTTTAAAGAGCCTTATGTACAGTAAAACGTTGTACGATACACGTGCGAATAGGTAATTCGCAACTCGTGTCAATTTAAAACACTCCCTTCGGTCGTGTTTTAATTTATCTCCACTCGTTGAGAATTTCCTATTTTCGGCACTTGTCTCGTAAATAAGTATTATAGCAAGTTATACCTACTTTGTTTGTTTTTCAGATTATAGATTTAAACGGTCAAATCCTACTATATCCTACTAATATTAAACATGCGAAAGTTTGGATGTTTGTTACTCAATCACCTTAAACGACTTAAGGGGCTCCCATACGCCAATGACCTTCGATCTGAATCCCTTAGTTTTCTAATGTTTTTTGTAGCTTATTATATTAACAACAACGGCTTTAAGCAATATAGTATCCTATATTTACTTCAAAGTTCATTGTTGTCGAGATATTTGGCATCAAAGTTGAACAATTTTAGGCCAAAAAACTGGTTTTCTGGCCATAACTTTTGTGTTAATTAATAATATTATAAAAACGCATATCAAATTTATAGGTAAGTTCAGTATGTATGAGTAGGTATGAGTTTCGGGTGTATAAAAGTTTTAATGAGGATGAAGTGTCGGGTTTTGTATTTTTACAGACCTCTCTTTAAAAATGGATAATTAATTCTGTAATAACATTTTTCAAGTTATTCAATATCAAAAATGTTAAACAGGAATCAAACTGTCCCATATCTGCACCTGGAAAGCTAGCTTCAATAAACCGAGGACGAGTGTCGAAATGAAAACTACAAATTTTCGTTGATTTTTGACGGGAGCCCCTTAACCAATTTGGATGAAATTTTGTACGAAGATAGTTTATAGCCTGGATTAAAATATATAATCGTTTTTATCCCGGGTCCACGCAGACGAAGTCGCGGGCGGAAGCTAGTTCGACAATAGTTCTTCGTACACTGTCGCTTTCATTGCAACTGACAGGAGGCGATGGAGAAGGTTAGTCCGTTTCAGACGTGCATCCCACCATGGGCACGATCTTCAGTCATGGAGGACCGACCGGAGAGAGGGCAATAGAGAGGAATGAAAGGTGAGGCACGAGTTAAGTGGTACAAGTATTGAATATTCTATTTCATAACGTGAAGACAGTCAGGATGACGAGAACACATTAGAGGTTATATGTCAACTGTAGTTATCATTGTATTTACATCTTGTAATTTGCTTACTCATACAAATGCTTCGTTAAGGCGCCGTAGGTTCAGCGAAGTTAAGCGAACAGAGTTTTCGAAACAAGATAATGCGTCGGTTTATAATAATATGGTTTCAAAAAAATACGATTAGTAATCTTGAGGCTTTTGAGGAAATCGGTGCTTCGAAACATGATTAAGCAAATTTCGCTCGATAGAAAAAAATCACGAACATAAGTCTAAAACACACAAAAATACACTTAAAATATTCGTAACAAATTATGCACAAAAGCTATAAATATTAAAATTGCTTCTAATAATAGGCAATATCATGTTGGAGAGAAATCAGTGTTTACATTATTATTTATTTAAACGGCCAAAAAATTAAAATTAAAAAACATGATATCCTCGCTTCCGAGCACGCACTTCCATCTCGCTCACGCTTATGCTCAGTGAGAGGGAGAGAAGACCATGAACCTACGGCGCCTTAAGGTGACTCAGCTCTGCCCTTTAGGTTAAGACACACTTAATCCCGGCACATTTACAACAACGCGCCTCTCCTTAGTACTTGCTATCGTTGCCATAGCAACTTCAACTTCGAGTTGAGGCGATGCCGAACTTAGTCTGAGATACGCGATTACGGATGGATTAAGTAGCATAGCGAACAGTAGCATTAGTATAAGTTTGCAGTGAGTCCCGTTTAAGAAGTCCTGAGGCAAACGCATAACCCCTTATGCGCTAATTTAAACGCACAGTCCCATTTGGGGCTTTGGCTAAACATGGCCATGGCTCTCACGATACTCATACTCCTACACATACTCGTATATTCATATCCATCAATATTATAAATGCGAAAGTGTGTCTGTCTGTTACCTCTTCACGCTTAAACCGCTGAACCGATTGCGATGAAATTTGGTATGGAGATAGTTTGAATCCCGGGGAAGGACATAGGATAGTTTTCATCCTGGAAATCACCCCCTAAGGGGATGAAATGGGGGGTTGAAGTTTGTATGGAGCTGCGATATAAACGATTTCCACGCGGACGGAGTCGCGGGCAGAAGCTATATTATATAAATATTACAAGTCACATATTATTAATCACAATAGGCATGCGGCCTCATGTTCAGATTGATAACGAAGTGATGCTAAATGGATAGTAAACCATCAAATTATCGTAATAAAGTATAAATTATAAAATATAATTAAACTCATAAAAAGATATGAACATTGAAAATTTGGAAAAAATATGCATTTTTTTTATTGTCCAATAGTAAATTTAAAGCTACCAATAGAATCCTTACGCTTTTATAGAAACAAAATTGTATGACAACTATGTACTTAAACGCAGTATTTCGCGACCGAAACAACAATTTACCTGATTTTCCATACGACGATTAATAGGTACACATGCGACTTGTGACGTCATACGAGGGTACGTCATCAGTATGAAGCGTTTTCCGCTGCCGGCTGCCAGCGACGTCAATCTTTGTCTCAATTTTTTGGGTATTTATGTTCTTTCATTGTAGTTGCTCCCATACAAACATTTGTTCCTCTCCAAAAACTGGCTCGAATGGCGTCGTAAAAAAATCTTAGTCCGCATCCCTATTGCGTATTGTATACTGTTTGACAGTGACACTCATCGACGCAAACGTGACGACTCTTGCTAATGCTGGGGCCACACTAACGAGAAATGCCATTAATTATCGAGATAATGGACGTTAAAGGTACGGCCACACTACGATTATCGCGATAATTAATGGCATTTCTCGTTATTGTGCCCCCGGCATAAGACGAAAGAGCATGTGCTATGCGGTAGCACAGAATAATTGATAGTGCGGTAGAGCGAATGAAACGAAAATTATTTGGGATTAGTAGCTATAAAACATCGGTTTTGTTAGACTGTGTAAGTACACAGTACAGTACTTAAGTAAGTACTGATTATTTATTCTGTGGTCAGACCGGGCTATTAATGCAATACCTAGCCCACGGCACATCAGTCGTGTTTAAATCAATGTCTCTCACTTTATTGCTTTCACACTTCCGTAGCCAGTGCGGTTGCCCTGACGCACGTGACGACCACATAGCACTCTAAAATAAACCCTCAGCTACTACAAATAGAGCGGTGTTGGCGACGTCGTTATTTGCAATTCAATCCGCCACAACAGATTTATGCAAAGCGTAAACTTCGTTTAGTGTAGGTTCGGTTACATGTACTCGGTGGAAAAGTGAATTAAAACAGATGTTTTGTTTGCAAATTTGCCAGGTATATGACACTTGCGTATATGTCTTCGCAGCATGAAAATAGTAACATTGATTATAATATAGTGTTTACTAAATTCGCGAATGTAACACCTTACATAGTACACAGGAACTTCAAAAAGCGGCCAAGTGCGTGTCGGACTACGCACAACGAGGGTTCCGTGCCTATTAAAAAGGTCGTATCGTTACTGAAATCTTATGGCACTTACGTCCTTTTCTTTAAGGAAGGCAGTTTTTTAGGAATGTCTCAAAAAACTTTGAACCGATCTTGTTCAAAACAATTTTCGCTGAAAGAATTTAATAAGCCCTATGAGCATGATTTTTTTTCATATTTTTAAAATACACGGTTCAAAAATTAAAGGAGGGGGACACAATTTTAGTGACTTTCGAGGCGAATATCTCCGACTCTATTCACTTAATCAAAAAAATTGCTGAGAAACCTTATATTTATTTTGAAAGGCCTATCGATTGATGTGCCATACGTGGGCTTGCAATGAAAAAAAAATTTTTTAACTTTCAGTTTTATGTATGGAGTACACCCCTAAAAAAAATTTTTTTTAGTAATTGAATTACAAAACTATGTAGCAATTAACAAAATACACCTATCCTCAAAATTGTATTCAAATACACCTTATAGTTTTCGAGTAAAATGCCTGTGACATACGGACGGACAGACAGACAGACAGACATGACGAATCTATAAGGGTTCCGTTTTTTGCCATTTGGCTACGGAACCCTAAAAAGTCCCTCTTCGAAATGTGTGTGTACGATTGGCGTCAAAGATATGTCACACTTTCGCACCGTATTCTTTCAATATACCTACGGCGAAAATTTAGGCAAAGAGTAGAAATTAAATGAGGGCGCCACTCTGTCACATATGACGTAAAATGCTTAAACATGGCAACAATTTAGGTTTTTTTTTAGTTCCATTCTATTTCATTTCTACTCTTTTGTGTAGGCCATGTTGGGATTGGGCGATAATATACTGTATTTAATCTAATACATCATTGGTTTTGTTTTAATTATGGCCACACGATGGGTGGTGAAGACGTAGAACGCCGAGACGAGCGTGGCAGAACGATTGGATAGATATTGCTCAAACCCGGTATGAGTGGAAATTGAAAGGGGAGCCAAGCCGTGGCTTCGAAAAAAAAAAATACGTTTCGAGCTAACAGCAGCGAGCGAGCGATGCGATGCCACCTTCACCACTAAACGTAAATAATGTGACGAAATTAGTGTAACTTTGACTCTCAATTCATAAATTAACAACATAATTAATATATATGCAACAAGCCCATTGATCCGGTAAAACATCGCACGAGTGCACAAAGGCAATTACTGCTCTTAATGTGCGCCCGCTTTGGCGCAGAGGCTATCCAGCCCCGCAATTCTGTAACTTGCTTTAATTTCACGTCAACGCTCACCCACAAATATATCTTGACGACGTGATTCGTAGTATCTAAGCGTAGGTAGAGGTCTAGTTTCGTTAGACGTGACGGGTGGGGTGAGACACATGAGCGCGTATTGAATAACAGCCCTGAAAACAGTACGGCCATCCTGAATATTACGCGACCCTGAGATTCGTAACAAGTATGCGTAATTGGGGGTCAGACTTACACTGGTCGCTATGGGAAGAGCTGTAACAAAAATTGTAAAGAAAAAGAAGAGCTGTAAAACGCACACCTTAAGGGAACTATAATCTAACTGACTTCCATAGATGCTACGAACTTACCGATTTTCAATTTCCAACAAGCTAAGAGGACGCATTGGTAATTTTGGAGTCAATGATCTCTATTTTTTTCAGTAATTACATAACGAATGAAAATATAAGTTGGTGACCTGATAATTCATGATAGAAACTTTGTTTTGTTAGTTTTTAATACATGATTAGATAACTTTTGTAACAGAGAAAATAATATCAAACATACCTCTTTTTAAAAAGAGATTCACATCTTATGGGCAAACGGGACCGATTTAAACCTCTTAACTTTCTCCGTAGTTGAGTCTATACATACTCTTTAAAATTTAAGAAGGAATTTCTCAAATTATCCTTTCTTACTAAATTACATAACCAAAACCATTTTGTCGTTTACGTCCTTTAGTTATAAGCCAGCGCGCATAGGCAATCCTATGCAATCCGCGCCCCACTCAGGCGCTCAGTCCCATATTGACCATTGTCAGCAACGGGTCTGTGCTAGTCGGCTTCCGGACGACATTGAGGTAAGTTTACATCATAATATTTATTTTTGTGATTAAAAAAAATATATCCTGTTTTCCACCTTTTGTGTCACAATACTTCTGATAAGTGTTTAGTGGTACTAAAATATTAGTTATATTGTAGGAAACAATCGTTGGAACAATGTTCGGAGAACAAAACAATAGAGTCATCATCAAATTTCAATAATCAAGAAATGTCGGCAAGCTTTTTAGAAGGGTATGTATGAAAAATTCCTAAACCTATTTCAATAATATGACGGTTTGTAAAAGTTATATTATATCACTGAAACACTTGATTTTGTATCTTCTAGAAATCAAGACAACACCTTACCGATTTATGCAGAATTACAAAACGTATTGCCCGCGTAAGTGTTTTTTACTATGTATTTTGCATTATTGATTATGTTATGTGGTACAATCAATATATTGTAATGACTTTGCAATTAAAACTTAAAATAATAATTTTATTTTAGGACTGCTGATACGGATGACAATAATATCTCACATGACGAAGGCATTCCTGTAGCTATAGTAAGTATATTAGACAATTTTATTTGTTACACGAAAAGAAAAAGTATTATTAATTTTTTGTAACTTTTAAAAGACTAACTTCAAATTTGATGGATAGCTCATTTTTATGCAGATATTCATACATAACATATATTTGTTTCAGACAGATAAACACTGTGAAAAAAATAGTGCTTCTTCATACATAACCGAGGCAATAGTCGTAAGTTTTATGTTAACTTATCTCTGAAGTACTGGGCTCTAAATAAAAATATATATATTTTTTTTTTTTCAGACCGACATACAGTTGAACATTTCTCAGCCCAAGTCTTTGTTTGATTGCACTTCTCCAGGAAAAACTCTCGAAGTTACATCTGAGAGAAAAGTGAGTACTTATATTACTATAATTTTCAACTAGGCTTCTGCCTGTTATTTATATTATAAAATAAATACTATTTAAAACGGCTTAAACTTACGCGATTTTTGCATGTCACTTTTGGTGACTCCATCAGGTGCAGAACCCAAAAAAGGACACCTTTCGTCAATAAACAAGCTGCAATTCTCAACTTTGATTCTATGCATTGAAGACAGCTGCTGGAGCGCCATTCCTTCACATTTCCCTTCATGACCAATAGACTCTCCCGCCATCACATTCCATGCACTGATACTTATTTTTTATATTTGTTTCAGATTGAGCCGGATGTACAAGATATAGGGCATATAATAATAGATGTGAGCCATTTTGTAACAGAACTTGTTAAATTCTCTGAACACAAGTCGTTGTTTGATTGTAGACTAGCTACATTGAAATTAGAGTCTGAACATCATGTAGGCTTACAATCTGAATTTACATATGTTTGTTCATTGTGTGGTTACAAAAATAAAATAAAATCGTCCTTGGCTGACATAAACAAAGACGCCGTTGCGGGAGTTATGGCTGCTGGTTGTGGTGAAGCACAGCTCAACCAATTTTTGGCTGGAGTAGGTTTGCCCAATATGTCTGATTTCACATACAATAAAATGCAAAACGATATCAGTGATGACTGGGAAGAGACTGCATGGGATGAGATGAAAAAGGCTGGCGAAAGAGAAAAAGAAGCTGCAATAAAGGAAGGGAGAGTCAATAAAGACGGTATACCGCTAGTAGATGTCATTGTAGATGGCTGCTGGTGTAAGCGGTCTTACAGGACTAATTATGCGGCACTGTCCGGGGCTGCAGCCATAATTGGTAGACGTTTCGGCCAAGTGCTATATATGTGCGTTAAAAATAAATATTGTTGCATTTGCGCTCGAGCTGAGAAAAAAAAAGAAACACCAAAAGAGCACACTTGTTACAAAAATTTCAATGGTGCGTCTACTGCCATGGAGTCCACAATAATAACCGAAGGATTCAAACAATCAATTGACATGCATGGATTGATTTATTCAAGATTTATCGCTGATGGCGACAGTAGTACGTATTCAAAAATAATAAATGCTCGCCCATATCCAGGCATTACAGTTGCAAAAATTTACTGTCGGAATCATTTGCTGAGAAACTACTGTAATAAACTGCAACAACTGGCCTCCAATACGCAATATATTGCAGCAGACAGGAAAAATTTAACACAACAAAAGATATTGCGGTCAAGAAAATATATTTGTGATGCTATAAAACTTCACAAAGAAACAAAAAATGAAGATAGTTTATACAAAGACATCAATGCATCTGTTTTTCATGCTTTTAATATTCATGCAAATTGTAACCGGCAATTATGCAAACATATGGGTCCAGATCTAGATGCCCCAAACCCATTTTTTGGCAGTCTTCTTTGGCAAAAAATTAAAACAGTTGTTGCACAATTAGCTGATAAAGCACACAGTTTAATTGAAGACGTGGACAGCAACGTTGTGGAAAGATTTAATGGAGTAATAGCAAAACTGGTCGGGGGTAAACGAGTAAATTATGCTCAAAGACGTTCCTATCAAGCAAGATGCTCAGGAGCTTTGATTTCATTCAATACTGGCAAATTATTATCAACTGTTCAGCGAAATATTTATGGGACAAGTCCCAGACTGTCCATAAAAAAACATGAAAATGCAATAAATAAAAAACGACTGAAGGCCAAACTCAACACTAGAAAAAAAAATCGTTCTTTGGTACCAAGAACGCTAAATTTATATTATAAGTATTATCAGTAACATCTTATTGTAATGGATTTACTATTTTACTGCGCTGGTAACATACGTGTGCTTTGTATCGTATAAGTATACCTTCGCTTTCTTTGTTGTTGTTAATGGGTACCGCCCGTTCTTAAAACTGACGGTGCCCACTCTCTGAATGATAAATATCGTAATATTAACCAGTGGTAAACAGTGTGGGCCACACATACTGTAAACATTTTCTTTAAAACTTATTTTAAGTATTCATTGTAGTGGCTGTTTGTTTACCCAAATAAACTAAAAAAAAAAAAAAAAAAAAAAATTTGGATTATGGCGAAGTAGTAGATAAACCGGACTTAGACAAAGATACTTTCGAAAAAGCAAAAAAGACTTTTGTTCAAAATCTATCAAAAACAGATGAAGAACGGAAAGAAATCGAAAAAAGGACCATCCTACAAAGTGAATCTGGGGAATGGCTTGAGCTACGTCGCAACATGTTAACCGCATCAAATTTTGGCAAGGTTATAAAGAGAAAGCAGACGAACTCTTGCCAAAATATAGTAAAAAATATGCTTTATAAACCCAGCATCGACCATGTTCAATCTATAAGTCATGGAAAAAAATATGAAAAAATAGCACTCGAGCAACTGTCTTCAATGCATAAAATCAAAATTAAAAATTGCGGCTTGTTTATAGACGAAAAATACCCTTTTTTGGGTGCTACACCTGATGGGATCACCACAAGTGATATGATTGTGGAAATCAAATGTCCTATTGCACCATTCAAAAATGGCATAGAAGACGCGATACAAAATAATAAAATGCATTTTTATAAAAACAAAAATGGTAGGGTGGTTATTAACCAAAAATCCGATCCCTTTTTTTTAATGTATCATATTTGTTAATTGTAAGTATTGTGTAAATAATTGTATAATATTAAAAATATAAACTCGATAATAATTATACAGATGATTCTTTATAATGTGCACAAAGCAAAATGGGAGAAACAAAGCCCAATTTTATCGACCCAATATTTTTTTTTTATCTTGGCTCTATTGTATGATGTTTTTTAGTTTTTTATTTCGCGATTCCCTACTATTGTAAATAAAAAGTTACTGCTCTTAAACTACACCGCCTATCGACACGAAACAAAAACAAAAATGATCATTTATAATAGGCTAAGGCACTTCAATGATAATTGTCGAAAAAAAAATACGCCTTCAATTTATTATTACGAGGTTTTTCATAAAATTGTATTTATTTTTCCTATTTTTTTTCGAAAATGTAAAATAACTTCATAAACTGTTCCATTTACCTAACTTTTTTATTATATCATGTTACTCTACACCGTATTAGCTTTCTAAGAGTAAAATTACCACGTGTATGACTGAGATACAACTTTTGTTATCAGCGGTCAAACAATGGCCTTGCGCACTACGCACGTGCTACTATGTCGCAGGTATTTTGCCAGTTACTGCTTGTGCGTAGTTTCTCCCATTTTGCTATGTTCACACTATAAAGACACACGCTGCATAAGTGTTTTATGTATATAATATCAATGTTAAATAAAAATTATGTTCAATGTAAAAATAAATAATTAAAAAACAGAATCATTGTGTTAAATATTTAACTAAGTAAAAAATGTAAATAGGTAAATCATAAAAAAAAACAAAATGAAAAAACTATAGGTTTAAAATGTAAAGACAACTCCAAGACGTCTATGTTCCGCCGCGTCTTGCAATACTTACGTTACTTATCGGGTGTGTGTGCGGGTTGCGGGGCGCGCGTGTCCGGTTTTAGAATTATTGTTTAACAATTCGTCGCCTACAAAACCTCGAACGCCCCGATTGTCGAATGAGTTCCCTGCCGATGTTTTCCCGAGGGACTGGTACAGTCAGCATCATATAGTTAGTAGCAGCCAAAGTAGCCAAATATATCGGAACACGTCTTTATTACTATAGGAGTAAGGAAGTGTTACGATATATTTGACTACTTTGGCTGCTACTAACTATGTGATGCTGACTGTACAGTATGGGGTTATTCAAGAATAAAGCGTAGATATGCTTTTTTACAGGATTTGCAACGGGTATGTGACCGCTCTAGAAGACCAGTTACTAAGACGGATCGTACACAAGTTTTTCACCGATGTGGTTTAAAAATCCTACTAATATTATGAATGCGAAAGAATGCTTAGCTGTTTGATACTCAATCACGCCCAAACGGCCCAATCGATCTGGATGAAATTTTGCACGAAGATAGTTCATAGCCCGGAACAAAATTTAGGATAGTTTTCATCCCGGGTCCACGAAGACGAAGTCAAGGGCGGAAGCTAGTTAAAAATATTTCCGATTTGTTTTTATTTTATTTGAGAACCAACAGCTAATATGAGACTTTATCACTAACATGAATATTAACAAACAAGCCAATATGATAACGCTAGAATATGAGAATACACAATTACACGAGTATGGGGAATATTCTCAGCCTGGGAATATTCTCTATACAAATCGGGATTTTTTAGGGAATATACCCGGGAGATCTCTAAACATAACCTAATGTAATTATGATATTTTAAAAAGCTTCCTCCTTTTACCGGCTTTTGTATCCAGTAACGGAACAAAAATATCACTGCCTACGAAGCTGAAGGTCCTGGGTTCGAATCCCGGTAAGGGCAAATATTTGTGTGATGAGCATGAATATTTGTTTCTGAGTCATGGAAGTTTTCTATGTATTTAAGTATTTATATCTATTATATATAACACAAGCCTTACTGAGCTTACTGTGGGACTAGGTCGATTTGTGTAAGATTGTCCCTTAATATTTATTATTATTATTATTTATTTATTTACTGTCAAAAATCTTAGGGTAAAGTTACACTAGACCAGTGGTGAGGTGAATCGACCCGTTTGTGAATCACAAAGAATTAATATTCCAGCAATGTATGATACGCGCGGTCCCATGCGATTATTCTCATACGTTGTTTGGCATGTGACTTCCGTTGTTAGTGTTGATGTTGGTGCAGTGTATGTGTGCATTTAGCTGTGAATTTATAGGATCCGGTTCTCCGGAATATGTAGTCTGATACATGCATAAATAACACATTCGAGTATGCAACACAATTTGTGTTTTTTTAGAGCAGGCACAAGATGACTGCCTTGTGACTTTATTTCGGCGTTTCATCTCAATGTCTAGAATACTCAATCTATAATCTAATAATCTATCTGATTTGTATGTATGCATGTATGTAAATACTTTATTATATTTTTCTTTATTTATGTATACATCACCCCTGACTGTATACGTAACGGTTTAAAACTGGTAGACCGTTTTTAGGGTTCCGTAGCCAAATGGCAAAAAACGGAACCCTTATGGATTCGTCATGTCTGTCTATCTGTCTGTCTGTCTGTCTGTCCGTATGTCACAGGCATTTTACTCAAAAACTATAAGGTGTATTTGAATATTTTTTTGAGGATAGGTGTAAGTATTTTGTTAGCCGCTACATAGTTTTGTAATTAAATTACAAAAAAAAATTTTTTTTTTTTGGGGTGCACTCCATACATAAAACTGAGTCAAAAAAGAATTTTTCATTGCAAACCCACGTCTGGCACATTAATCGATAGTCCTTTTAAAATCAATATGAGGTTTCTCAGAGTCGGAGATAATCGCCCCGAAAGTCACTAAAATTGTGTCCCTCCCCCCCTCTAATTTTTGAACTAGGTATTTTTAAAATATGAAAAAAATCATGGCTCATTAAATTCTTTCAGCGAAGATTGTTTTGAACAAGATCGGTTCAAAGGTTTTTGAGATACTTCTAAAAAACTGCCTTCCTAATATAAAAGGACGTAAGTGCCATAAGATTTCAGTAACGATACGACTTTTTAATAAGCACGGAACCCTCGTTGTGCGTGGTCCGACACGCACTTGGCCACTTTTTTGGCTTACTGTCCCCTTGACTGTAACACGACCGAAAAATTTGTATCATTAATGAATTATAATCGGCTGTCGAAATAAACGCGTCTGTCCAACTCTAGTTTAAAATATTACTTCATTACTGGCTAATAGGTTAATGGCTTAACTATTAAGGTTAATGAGTTTAGAAATAGACACAGGCAGTTACAGGTTTAAGTAGGTACAAGTAAAGTATGAGATACGGAGAAATTCGAAAGATTGTTGTGGTTATAGCCCTTCCACAACGTAAAATTATCTCTTTTTGGTTCATCACTTTCGGAACTGTTTACCATTTCAATATGTTTCGCGCGCTCCTTCTACACCTTACCTCGAGGCGTGTGGAAGCAATACGCCAAGGAAATGCGAAACAATGTGCTACATCATTATCATCATTAGCCTTATACATATATGTATGTCTATGAAAAGATTATTTAATCGGTGTCTAGTCTAGTCTAGTGTCAAATTACTCGGTTATAATATGCCTTGTCAGACCTACTCACTACGTGTCAGAACTACTTTAGCCCTAAATACTTCATTTGACCTAATGTTTCATTAGATTAGAAATAATGCGTAGTTCTCAAATCGTTACCTTTATAGGATTATTGCAAAACGAACCTAACCTTTAGACTTCTATTAATTTGATGATATTCAAAGAAAACCCGAAATTTCACTTCACTAGTGTAGTGAAACATAAGGTCTAATAAAACATTAGGGCAAAAGTTAGTAGGTCAAGTGACAGGAACCCAATTACTCTTTAGTGGTCTTTAGGTCGATACGGGAGCGCAGAAGGTAAAGTGGGGCCCCTTTAACTTGTCCTTAAATCACTCGCGTTATTGGTTAATCGAGATAGTACGAGTCTCCGGCACTAGGTACCGTCCGGCGTTAAGGGACTTCCCCTTAAATGTTGTGCATCTGCATGCAACTTGATTTGTATCAACACGACACTGGAAACATATCCCCCATGCCTACTACTTTTCGATACTGTTTTTTTTTTGGCTGTTACCTGAAAACGAGTTGTGGGAACTTTAAATTAGTCAATATTCGACATGACACACAATAGAACATAATTATATAAGAGGCAGCAATTCAATTCACAAACCTCAATAGAGATAACATCGTTATCTGTACTAATCAGCGTTATTTCGTAGCATTACCAACACTGCTGGGAATTACATACAATTTCCTCAAATGTAATTTCAGTAGCCGTCTGCACGGCGAAAAACGCGCCGAGCGAGTAATTATGGGTATATTACATGATACATCCTCTTTCATTACTGTGGGTTATTACACTTATTCTTATTACTTAGTCATGATAAAATGTGACTGTAAGCTAAGCCACTTACACTATGTAGTCGAGGGTAAGGAAAATATAGGCACATTTCTGTTGGCGGTTAGGGATGAGCGACCACCGACTTTAATAATAATAATAACCATTTATTTCAGGCAACTAAGTGATGCAACGTATGTGTTTATATATGTCAGTGCGCGCACATGGCAAGTGACACACATACGACATGTTCTGCGATGCGATTATCGCACGACAAAAAATCGTAGTGTGAGCCTCACCTTAAATAAAAAAAAACATATTTTTAATAACTTTCAAGGTCAATTATTTTATGATTTTAGTCATATTTTGTAATTTATACTTTATTACAACCATTCGACGTTTTACTATCTATTTAGCAACACTATGTTATCAATTTTAACATGAGGAAACTACCCTATTGTTAATACCAAAGCCAGAATACCCAGTCGCTGTGGCCGAAATCGGACAGAGCCAGAGTGTTTTCACTACGTACGAAAGACCGATTGTATGAAGAAAATAGTACTTAGAGACGTTGACGCTAGATGGCGCTAATTCATTAATTTAAGTGGGTTCCACACCTTCCGATTCTATCGAATGGAAAGTGTAGCGCCCACTTTACTGTATTTATTTTTTCCGCTGGTATTATTCATTGAAGCTGCTAGCTGGCATCACTGAAATTTACATTTCATTCTATGCATAAACTTTATTCCCAACATATAAAATTGTATGCGCTTATGTAAAAAATATCCTATTCAAAGTAATAAAAATAAAATACAATAACATGAGAATAGTTAATAACTTTCGAATGTTCGAATTGGATGTTGCGAATGTTCTATCAAAATAAATAATTAAGGTCTTTTTCAAAACACACTACTCATGTAAATTTTGTAAAACGGAACGTTATACTGATTATTGTTTTAATTGTCAATGGCTGTACTGTCTCCCGCGTGTGAAGGTGTTTTTCTCCTTTCTGTGTTTTGATTATTGGTTACGACTTGGCTACTCTTGGACTCTGATATTCTCACATTTTACACGAGGACTTTGATATCATTGGACTCCGATTCCCTGCCCTGACTGTTGCAATAGCCCACTGGACTTGGTCTTCATTACGATAAGGATACTGACGACAATGGTTAAAAGTTAAATGGCGGTAAAACGCGTAAGTACTTTTTATTTTATCATCTGCTCAAATAAAAAAGAGTGCTCAGCGCAATTAGATCCCACTTTCTCCATTGCATGATAATGGCCATTCTATGCAAACCTTGATTATTGTTAACAATAACAGTACTTAATCGATCTTACTTTGACGACCGGTTAGTCTAGTGGGTAGTGACGCTGCCTACGAAGCTGAAGGTCCTGGGTTCGAATCCCGGTAAGGGCAAATATTTGTGTGATGAGCATGAATATTTGTTTCTGAGTCATGGATGTTTTCTATGTATTTAAGTATTTCTATCTATTAAATATATCGTCGTCTAGTACCCATAACACAAGCCTTATTGAGCTTACTATGGGACTAGGTCGATTTGTGTAAGATTGTCCCCTAATATTTACTACATTTTATTCTGTCTGAGTATTTCTTATTTTTCACTGCTTTCTCATTTGTTGCAGATCATATAATCATGTAACTCATCAAACTCATGCCTTGTGTACAGCGGATACGGGAATATGCAAAGAAACTTTCCTACGCAAAATTCTTGTACATTTTGTGTTGTTCTGTTTTGTTACTTTAATAAAAGTGTTTCTTTCTCTCTTTGTGTTTCTTTTCATTCAGAATGCAAAAAAAAAAAAAAAAATACAAGTGTGAACAGAAGCCGTGCACCTATATGTACATTGTACCTACTGTGCTCTACGTATAGGTAGTTATGTTATGGTTTTTTTTAGTTCAGGGCGAAATCGCTAGGCGCGCTGCAGTCGCTATCCTTGACTGACAACTCTATTACACGTTATTCATTATACTCTATGGACAGAGCTATGACCACGAACTCCGAAAATCGAAGTTCGTGTATCTCCATCTCTCTCGCACTTACTTTTTTTGCGCACTATTATAATCGCTCTAACATCAGACACCATCAGTAAGTACCTATCTTGACAGATGGGGTGAGTAACCTCTCTTGAGTCTCAATTTCGAACACGCAAGATACCTACTACCTACAGAAAGATGACATAAATCATGTCTCTTGCATTATTTTTTGTACCACCATATGGTACACACCTTTAGACAGGGATTTGTAATTACTTTTAAGTATAAAACGAAAAAGTACCCTTCTTAGTTTGCATAAGGCCTATTTTTGATTGAAGCAAAGATTTTGTTCAAGTCAATGACCTATGATATAAAAACTGAGGTTCTATTGAGGCTGAAAGTTTGAAGAATACCGTATTGTATGTCAGTGTTTTATTTGTTTTTGTCAAAATTATATATCTCGGCTCCACCCGCGAATTACCGCGAAGCTGCGAGATAAAGCATACCCTAATAAGTCCATCCTGAAGGTAGATTTTTAAAACCCGATAGTACCTAGTAGATAGTATAGCACCTCGTTTCGGAACTCTAGGACATAATTCTATACCACCATGTACAAACTTGTAACCTCACAGACTTTTCCTCTTAATATAGAAACCATGATGCTCAAAAATATTAATTTAAGTATCTCGCTCACGACTCCATCGGTAGGTAGAGCGTGTCAGATATTTTAAGAGCTTTTTTGTTGTAATTTATATTCAACGTATCAAAATAATAACTATTTGCTACTACTAGCGCCATCTATTATAGTTCTTGTATACTGTGTATCTTGTCGTATGTACCTATATGTAATCTGTGCCTTATTAAAAAGTTAGTTCCTTGTCAACTGCTAAACGGTCGTTTCATTATATTTTTGGTGACACATAATTATAGCAGGTACCACCAGGCACTATCGACAACACAGCTAACTAACCATCCGTGCACTTTATTTGCATTGTAATAGGGTTCAATATAAAACCCCTGTACCTCTGGTGTTGCAAGTGTCCATGGGCGGCGGTAATCGCTTACCATCAGGTATATATCATAAAAAAAAAAAAAAAATACAGGATGGTCAGTTAACAGTGTTGGTGTTTGAACGTAGGTACAAACACCTCGGGGTAGGGCTATCAGGTAAGTAGTTACCAGAGAACCCTTAGGGTGCGTAATAAGTGTAATAAAATAACATAATATAGTATTTTATGCAATCGTTATATAATGTATGACTTTTCAGTCGAGTACCACGTTTAGGTCACGAAGCTTGCTGAGTGGCCTAATTAAGGTACGAGACTTAAAAAGCTAATTATATAACTATTGTATACAATACTTTTTTCACGAGTCAACTGAACTAATTAAACAAACTTGGTATCTATTGAAAACGAAGTGCAACCAACGGCTTTTTATTTTTTGTGCGTTGATGTCTATTATCTTTTGACTTTCTCATGACTACGTCCTATTGGTCAAATAGATACATTATAGTTCACGTGATTGGTCAATTTAATTTTAGTTGTCTCAACAGTTATGAAATGTTAAGTTGGGAGCTCCATAGTAAAAAGTATGTGATTTAAGTTCGGTGTATGTACCTACGAAGTCTTAATTCAAACATTAAGGTCGACGAGTATAAAAATAATATTACGCTATCAAATACCCCTGGATATACTTACATACTCATCATATTTGAATGAACATAAACTCGGTCGGTGCCAAGAGCAAGCAATAACGTCATTCTGCAGAAAACTGTAGGTACATTATATACTATTTCATCACACTTGCTCGTAAAGGGCTTCATAACTCGCAGGCATACAGAACTACAATTGCCTTTGGGCGTAATAGTTTCGTTCTTAAATTGTATTGAATCCACATAACATCCTTGTATCTGTCACTCATTCATGCGTCAGCTTTAAACCAAGGAGGTTTAGACTCGTATGTATGAAAACGTATTTACAAATAAATCCAAACGGAAAAACCGGCATAAAACATGTTTACATGAATTAATTTAAGATTATATAAATTAAAATGTAGAAATGTCTGTGTAAAATATTTTTAGCATTGATTTTAAATCACGTCTGTATGCCGAAGGGCCCTTCTTTTTTCTTGTATTATTTCTTTCTTTTTCCGCTTCTTTTTTTCCCTCCGGGCCCATAAGGCCCCCAGGGAGTAAACCCGCAGCAAATCTGTGACTGTCCGCGCTGAAGATCAAACAAGGCAACCAAAAAAAATACTGCTGGCTTTTGTGCAACAGGTTTTATGTTAATAAACAAAAATAATAAATATTTGCGGACAATCTTACACAAATCGACGTAATAGTCCCGTACTAAGCAAAGCTTATACTTAAATATACTATGGGTACTAATAAAAATAATAAATCAGCCTATATACGTCCCACTGCTGGGCACATGCCTCCTCTCATGGATGAGAGGGAGCGGGCAGTAGTCCCCACGCTGGCCCAGTGCGGGTTGGAGACTATGGGTACTAGACGACAATAAACATACTTATATATAAGTAGATAAATAAATACTTAAAAACATAGAAAACAATGACTCAGGAACAAATATTCGTGGTCATCACACAAATAAATGCTCTTACCGGGATTCGAACCCGGGCACTCTAGCTTCGTAGGCAGGGTCACTACCAACTAGGCGAAACCGGTTGTAATCATGACACGTCACCTAGGTGAGCCGTGGGTCGTGATGCTAATGACATTTATCAATGTATCTATCGTTATGATGTCACGAGTACAGTTAGCTAATTATGCAGATTTCATGTCCGCGATCGATTGTGGGTGTGGCTAGACAAGGTGGACTGATGACCTGGTAAAGGTCGTGGGAGTCCGCTGGATGCGGGTGGCGCAGGACCGGTCATGTTGGCACTCTTTGGGGGAGGCCTATGTCCAACAGTGGACGGCTTTCGGCTGATATGATGATTCAGATTCACTTATTCACAATATATGATTACATTATAAATTACATGTCAATTTAAAAGAATCCCTAATGTGAACGTCAATAACATACCTACAATAAATAACATATATTTATGCTGACGATAGTGATGATATTTTATGTAAGTAAATCTAAAATATATCAGTCAGCATCAGCATTATTAGTAATTTGTACTAACGGAGAGAAGTCTTCTCGCGACCAAAGATGTTGTAGTTGTAACCCATCCGAAAAGTAAATGTAAAAGCCTACTAATATTATAAATGATGTTTAGATGTTTGGATGTTTTTTACTCAATCACGCTTATCGGCTAAACCGATTTGGGTGAAATTTTGCACGAAGATAGTTTAGCCTGGATTAAAATATAGGATTGATTTTATCCCGGGTCCACGCAGACGAAGTCGCGGGCGGAGGCGGTAAATATAATACGCCAGAAAGCAGGTCTTTACTAATGCCTATTATATTATTTGGAGACAAAAGTACAGAGTTTCTTAAATAAATTGTTACGGACTTTAAACGTGCCTAGGAGATGGTCCCTATAAAAAGTGGTCACACTTGATAAGAAAAACCTAAGTACATTTAGTGATTTAAAACCCATAAATCGCAGTTTTAAAGTGTCTAAGAGACGTAACCATGGCAACTAGTGACAGAAAATAGTTGATCCACCCATTTAGTATTAGAGCCTTATCACACTTGCGATTTGCGAGCGTATTTTCTATACAATTATCAGTCGCGGCGAAGACGCTGCGTGATCGCCTTCATACAAAATACGCTTGGAGATCGCAAGTGTGATAAGGCTCTTACAAAGAACGCCGGCGGAGCCGCAAAATAAAATATATTCTATTTCGATTTCGAAGTACATTACTATATATTATTTTAAAAAGGAAATACACTGGAGATCCTCTGGATTTATTATCATCAAGTGGAAACACAGCTCAATAGGTGAAGAACTTAGATACACATGTAGAATCGCTGACTAATGAATAATGCCATACGATTAAATAAAATTATATATTATGGTATAAGATTTTTCTAAATATACAGGGTGGTTTTTTAACCGTCTTAGATAGAGCCGAAGCCCAGTAAATGCATACATTACAAAGAACTTAAAAAAAGGTTTTTTTTGGTTTTTTTTTGTTAGTATTGTTCTTCTTTTTGTATTAATATTAAGGGGCTACCCGAGGTTTTCATCGATTTTTGACAAGTTTTGAATCGTATCTCCTACTTTTGCACTACAGATAGAATTCTAAATCAAACGGCTATCGGTTCCTCAATTTTTTATCTCCATTTTGGTCCACCGGATTTTGAAACAAATGAATACTTTATTTTGTATGATTTTTTAAAACATTGTCTAAAAAAACACTGAGCGTCTCTCTCTAACAAGCAATATTAAAACGGTTGTAGCTTCGTAGTTCTTTGAGATATCTAAATGGGATTTTCGTCACTGAGCATATTTTTTTGCCTTCTTTCTTTTGGAGTAATAATCATTTTCGAGTCTACACCCGTATTGCTCGGCTAGGCCAAAAGCTCGAAGCAAATTTACTATCGTTTCGCTAGAATATATGCTAAAGAGCTGTTTATTTTGTGTCCTGTAATGTAACATTCGCTAGAATCCTCATTACAAATAAATGCTAACTCTATCAGAGGGCCTACGGCGAAATGCATTCGAATTTTTCCCTCTCTGATGTCAGACTTACGAGTTCGTACGTAAGTGCGACAGAGAGGGAAAACTTCGAATGCCGTTGGCGGTAGGCCCTCAACACCTTGTTCCAATTTCGAATACCAAGGTCGAATCGGGTGTTTGAGTGAACATCTGAAAAATAAGCAACGGATTTACCCAGCCACTGACCTGGAATGCAATTCGATACACATATTTGACAGAATAATCATTAAGATCATGGAACTTGAAATAAAACCGTCGCATGCGACTGCGTTTTCCTTAATCACAGACAATATATGTGACGTTGTTCTTTTACACTTTGCGTTTCATGGAACCGATTGCCAATACCGTAAAATTGCATATGTATTTGCATTGTGAACATGGCTCTTGGCAAGACTATATCAGAAAAACAAATTGTTTTCTCTAACTTGTTATTTTTGCCGAGATCATCGCTTTTATGTTCGATGCCGCTATTACAATAAAAAAAAACATCTGGGCCAATTATTGGTTTTATTATTCAAATATTAAGCAGTAAATTTAAAATCTCACGCTGGAAACACGGAGTGCTTGCTTATTTGGTAGGTAAGGTAAAACTGTAGCCAAACATATAATTTAAAAAAAGGTTGTCCTATTAGTTGGTCACACTACACAGTATGCCCTAACCATGGTATAAAAACAGAGGTACTCTCTTCCGAGACTCGCGAACCACGTGACTGACACAAGCTACGTCATCATGCCGTTAAATGCCGTTTGATGACGTAGGCTTGTGTCAGTCACGTGGTTCGCGAATCTCGGAAGAGAGTACCTTGTGTTGTTATACCATGGCCTTAACTAGTCCGTAACAGCTTTGTAGAAATTTATAAAAATGATGATAGAATTTATAAAAATGATCGGGGTATTTAATTTAATTAAATAATTTGTTTCGTGATAAGGGTATAGCTTTGTAGAGGTTCGAATCTATACCAATTAACAGACATCGTAAATTAATTGTGTAGCATTTTCGGTGCAACGTAGTGTTTGTAACGAAATTGGTGTAAACAATTTCAATCGTAATGCTTAATTAGCGTTAAGAACATATAGGTTTATTGCCTGAAATAAAGAAGCAATAATTCAAATATTAACCTTAAGGGCCCCCCCACATTACGGCGTCTTGCGAACGCTTTTCATACAAAATTGTGCGTTGCGTCGACGCGGCGTCGACGCAACGCACAATTTTGTATGAAAAACGTTCGCAAGACGCCGTAATGTGGGGGGGCCCTAAGGCGGTGCATTGGAAATTATCGCGTGCTTTGAAACGCCGTTCTGACTAGATTAAGAAACAATAAGGTCTGATTTTCAGATATGTGATTCTTGACTATATGATTGTTTATCTGATTTGATCAATACATGATTGCTTAAAATTTCCTCGATTGAAAAAAAAACTAAAGTTGGGTCTGTATTTTCCTTTTTTTAATCAGCCTACTCAAACGATACATTATTTTACGACACAATCAAGTTAATACTATAGTATTTTATCTCATCTAATATAGACCAGCGGTTGAACAAAAATGGGTTATTACAACATTAAAGTTTTTTCTTTTTTGATATGTCGTTGGAGGCATGTTAAATAATACTTATGTAAAAAGTTAGAAAATTTTAGGTGGAGCTTTCGGCTATATTGAAATATTTTAGTTTTTGCTAATAACTATGTCAATATAGAATTAGAGTTACAAAAAACTGTAACATATCCAATAACACTTTAATTTATATACGATATTCTGTTTTTAGAAATCTGGGCCTTCTGCATCCTGGTGAACGTAAAAATGCAAATAATTTTGTAAATAAAGAATTAGAGTAGCTGATATTGCAAAGTTACGATATTGTCGATCCACTTAACATATTGGAAAAAAGTTAGAAATGTAGACAATCGGCTTGTCTAGATATTGATTTCCGGTTAAACAGTATAGCCAATATTGAATTAAAGTTTGTAGAGTTAATAGTAAACGTTCATGACAATGATATCAGTTACCAAACAAAAGTTAAGAAAAATAAACTTACGGCGACACTAAATATTGATACCTAAGTACTCCGTGCGTAAATGAATACATTTAAAAAGCGCGGCATGTATGCGCGCGCCGCGCTGTGCGCTGTGGCAGCAGGCAGCGATCAACGCAACGGTAGAGGAGTGCCCTTGATTGCGTCCACGATCCATAAAAAAATCCACAAAGAATAAATATCAGTGGCAAAACACAATGTTATTTTGTTATACGTACGTTAATGGAAATACAAAGAAAAAATGTATCCTTATTTATTACCAACTATACTAGGGATTGCCCGCGGTTTCGTCGAACTGGTTATCGCGTTATACACATAATTTAAAAATATTTTAGGGATCACCCCTTACAAATGACCACTCTTCCATGTTTTGTCACTCCTTTAAGCCCGCTGCATAAATACCTACTAACAAATAACCTACATGTATTTTTTTGCGACGTGGTCAGCAGTAAGCTATAGTTAAACTCAATTTACCTTAGATGAAATTGTATATTTAGTATGTAGGGTAATTTCACCGGTTAGCGACCACCTAATTTAGTGTGCCGGTTTGCGACCACTCGGGAGTAATGGTGAACCAAGAGGATATTTTCTCGTTTTTTAATTCCTGCCTAATATCTGCTTTAAAAATTGCGTACGTACCGAGGCATTTTTACAGCCTGTTTAAATGTTATTATATCTTTAATTGAAAAAAAAAACCTTGTCCTTAAGGTGGTCGTTAACCGAAGTTGGTCACGTAACCGGCATAATGACCGTATGATATGGTGGGGTAAGTATAATACATGACGGCGAATAGGATAGGACTGGACAAGATATGACAATAGGAACCAGGATAAAAAGAAATAATAAAAATAGTTGTGAATAGCTCGTATATTTTTATTACAATAACGTCAATAACAGTTAAAAAAATAATTGTAACTTTTTTCACATTATAATATAACTGACAGCGAACTTTTATTAATACAGTATAATCTCGATTATTCGAAGTGTCAAAGAATAAAAATTTCATTCGAAATATTATACATTTTCGACGTTAAGTCCTTTATAAAGTAGGTACTTATTGTTTTATATTAAAGTCAGTATGGATGGCTAACACAATAGTAAAAATTACAAAAAATACAACCATTTACGACAACATTATAATAAAATTGCAAGTAGGTATTGTATAAGTATTAATCATTCATATTTGTTTACACCTAATGACAATTCTAAGTGAACTTCTGCGACTTCTCATTATTCTGTCAGCTTTTTTCACAAAATAACTAAAATAATTAAAAGACGGAACTTTATTTTCATTATTATTAAAATTGAACTCTTATTTTTACAGTCTAATCTCGATTCTTCGAAGTGCAATAGAATAAAGTCTTCAATTCTAATCTTACAACTTTCTAGTAGTAAGGGTGAGTGAGCTAAGCCGCAGACGGACATACGGACATGGCGAAACTATAAGGGTTCCTTGTTGCCTACGCAAACCTGAAAAGGCTACTGGCGATTTTTTTTTTATTCTGATCGAAAAAACACCGCACACCTAGTATGGAAAAAAGAACTGAATATTTTGAATAAAAAAAAACTATTTTGTGTATTTAAGTATGTTTAAAAATAATGGAGGTGCAAAAACTTTTTAAGTAAGGATTAGTTTTTCAATAAAATATATTTTGTGAAAACTGTTAACTGAACCAGAATCAGGCCTTTAAATAGCGCTATTTTCGTATAGCGCTATCATTTATAACGTTATTATTCCTAAAACCGCTATACTCAAAAACGATATTTGACGCGCTGTATAGCGATATCCATTATAACGTTATAAATCTAAACCATTAATATAAAACCGATACTTTTTTAACCGATATAATATTGTTATAACGTTATAGGCTACCCCTTTCTCGCATTCAGTATAGCCTACTCGTGCAATGTAAGCGATGTGATTACGTAACGTAGGTTGTTTGTTAGAGTGCACGACGTCATAGTAAAATAGAGAATTTTTCGATTTGCTCGGCTTGTCGGCGCAGGTACTACATAGCTTTAGGTATGCAGAAATCCATTAATGCAGGAAAGTTGTGTGATTGCCAAGTTACAGAATTTTATTTAGCAAGCAAATAAAGATTAAAGAATGCCTAAGACCTGGCTCTACGAAATATCTCACAACTTTTTACGGTGGAAGAGTTTCGAGACTTGGCCTCTTTTTTATATGGAATGTTTTTGCTTGCTAAATAAAATTCTGCAACGTGGCAATCACACAACTTAACTGTATTTATAGATTTTTGCATAGTTACCTAAAATTATGTAGTATTGTGTGATTGCCAAGTCACAAAATTTTATTTAGCAAGCAAATAATGATTAATAAGAATGCCTGAAACTTGGCTCTACGAAATATCTCACAACTTTTTACGGTGGAAGAGTTTCGAGACTTGGCCTCTTTTTTACATGGAGTGTTTTTTATGGAATCTCACTTCTTTTTGTAGGTTAATGTGTTATCCATACATACAAACTATGAATGCAGGCCCATTCTTGCTTTTGAATTTTCCCATTCACTGCAAATGTAACTTTGTAATCCTATATATTTGTATAGGATTACAAAGTAATGTTTACAGTTGGTGTATCTAGAAAACTGGGTTGAAATAGCATTTTTTTATAGTTTTCCCTTTATGTGGCCATTAAACCCTAACTCTGTACCAAATTTCAGCTCTCTGAGTTTATGGGAAGTACTAGTTCTATTTTGATGATCATGAGCGAGTGAGTGTCATAAATGCGAAACTTTGCTTTCGCTTAACTTCGGAACTAAATGACCTACAGACTTGAAATTTTGGATTTTAAGTATGTGATTATAGCTTACTGGATGACGAAAATTTCTGCATTCTGGTCTTATCCAGAGGTTCTCAAATAGGGGCCTGAAAATGTGGCGAAATGGTTCCAGTAAAGGATGGTACGGCAGTGTTTGCTTCGCGCTTGACTTGGCGGGGGCACTGCCGTGCCCCCAGATATTAATGGCATTGTTATAACATTTCAACCTTTCTTTTAAAATACCATGTTACTCAAGCAGAGTTATTATTTTTTAGCTATTCTTTCGATTGGCATCATAAAAGTAGGGTGTTTTTTTTTTGATATTTAAGTCGATTCGATTCCCAGACGAAGCAAGTAATTTTTAGAAAATCTATGAATGCAGAATTACTTACTTTTAAAAATAACATAAAGTCTTGTTTGAGCAAAATTCACTATCTACGATATTTAAGGTACTTCCCCTTCATGTCCCATAAGTTTGGGACAGCCTGTATATGTAAAAGAAGACTTCCTGACTAATTCATCAACGCACAGCCGAAACTACTGGGACTAAATAGAAGGGACAAGATGGAATTTTTGGAAATCCCATCCCTAAGGGGGTTAAATAGGGGTGCAAAGTTTGTATGAGGGAAACTTTTTTTTTTAACTAGAGACTTGAAACTTTGTAGGAAGATTACTTATTAAGATGCATAAAAAGTTCTTGCAGCGTTTTAGAAAATTCCACTCCTAAGGGGGTTAAGTAGGGGACAGGGGTGCAATGTTTGTATGGGGGAAACATTATTTTTTGAACTAGAGACTTGAAACTTTGTAGAAAGATTACTTATTAGAATAGAAAAAAGTACTTTCTGTGTTTTAGAAAATTTCATCCCTAAGGCGGTTAAATAGAGGTGCAAAGTTTGTATGGAGGGAACTTTATTTTTTGAGCTAGAAACTTCAAACTTTGTAGAAAGATTACTAAATACAATACAAAAAAGGACTGTCAGCTTTTTAGAAAATTCCACCCCTAAGGGGGTTAAATAGGGGTGAAAGGTTTGTATGAGAAAAACTTTTTTTGAGCTTGAGATTTGAAACGTAGAAAGATTACTTATTAGAATAGAAAAACAGTTAGTACTTTTAACGTCTTAGAAAATTCCATCCCTACCCTTAGGGAAAAAAGGGGTTAAAAAGGTACTTATGATATATTTAGGATGAGAAACATTTTTTTTGAGCTAGAGATGGGCAACTTTGTGGTACGATTACTTATTAGAAAAAAAAATCCTTTTATCGTCTTGGAAAAATACCACCCCTAAGGGGGTTAAAAGTGTTAAAACGGTATTCAAGGTTTATATGGAGAGCAAGAAAATATAGTAAGATATTTCTAATGTCAGTCTTAGTCTGTATGTTGAAAGACAACAAAACTGATTTCAGTTTTTTTTTAATTCATCCCCTATAGTTTCCAAGTTTATATGGAGGAAAAAGTATTTTTTTAAGTAAGATTTTTTAATTTTCGTCTTAAAATAGAGAGAGCAGATTAGTAGATTTTTTATTCATCACCTAAGAGTGTTTAAAGGGGATTCGAAGGCCGTATAGGGTCAAGACAATTTTAAAGTAAAACATTAGTGTAACTACGATTTTAGACGGTTTGTTTAAAACTAAAAAATACATTTCAATGTTTTTGAAATTCATCCCCCAAGAGGGTTTCTAGGGGGTTCAAAGTTTATACGAAGAGCAAGATATTTTTAAAATAATAGATTGATTACTTAGGTTATGGAGCGTTTGTTTAATGATTAGAAAACGATTTCAGCGTTTTTTTTATTCATCCCCTAAGAGAGTTAAAAGGTTTGAAGGTTGTATAGAGAGCAAGACCTTTTTTAAAGTAAGACTTAAGTACAGTTACCAGAAATGTAGGATAGGTTAGGTTAGAACTGCGATTCTCCCAGAATCGAATAGATTTAATCAACATACGGTATTTATTATTATAAGTAACAGTAATGTAGCTTAGTAGACATATAAAAATATATTTTTCTTTAATACTGTATGAAAACGTCTGTTGATGATTCTTAAGATATTTATGTTTGTAAAAACGAAGTTTTCAATTTAGATTTATCAATTTAAACTAACGAACTCATCGCACTGTTACCTTTTACGTAGGTCTAATCCCTGAACGGATTTAGATGAAATTTCCCGTACAGATAATTTGAGACCCTTGGAAGGATATAGGATAGTTTTTGTATATCTTTAAGATGGTAGAAGTGTGTTTGGGACAGCGATAAATAGCTTGCACCGAACATAATTTAATAGCAATATTTTTTCTAAGACCATAACAAGTTCCACGCGAACGAAGTCGCTGGCAACAGCTAGTTATTTATATAAATATTTAGTGACTAAGGATTAATTAGAAAAGGAGGATGAATCGTAAGAAAAGAAGGATCGATACATATTTATGTGTACCAACCGTCCTTGGTCTCCCCTATCTATCGCGAGCCTATCTAGACAGATTATGGCGAAGAACCGGAATCGAAAATTCACACATTCTTTGGTTTCATAATCAGATTTTATTTAACTTGTCGTTTTCGGAATGGCTCTAAATCAAAAATAAAATAAAATGTCGGAAACTAAAAGTATATTTTAATTTTATTACGATTAATGAACAAAAGCACATACCAAAATACCTATGCATAATTTTTTGCTCACGGCAACACCGTCGGTCGTTGGGCTTGTTTGGAATAGGTCCTAATACTGGGAGTCTGCGATTTAGTGCCGAAACAAACAATTAACATAAAAAAATATTGACCCTCTTACATATTGTAATAGTGTATACCTAGGGGCTATTAAGATTGGCACTCTTTCTTTTTATTTATGAGCAAGTCCACGAATGGACAGCGTTGCGTTTCCTGCGTCCCATTTTTATTCCGCCATTTATCGTCGCAACCAACCAAATATTCACAATTCACAACCAATTTGCAAATGATCGAGGTAAACAAGCATTAATAAGATTTAGAAGCTAGAACAACATAACGGCAACGTCGCACGTCGCGCTACGGCCCACGTGGTGGCATGTTGGCATTGGCACAGAGCGGCAACGTCGCAGCCGTAGCGCGCGGCTCGCATTTTAAAACGATATTATAACGTTATTATATATCGTTCTGTTATTCATTCTGTTACGGTATTTATATCGTTATGGAGAATATTGATTTTGTTATAACGTAATTTTCGAACACTAACGGAATATACCGTTATAATTCCGGTTCATTTTATAACGTTTTAAAGGCCTGACCAGAATTGAGCTTCATAGTAAAATGTAAAAGAAAAAAAAAATAAGTGGTTAGATTCTTCCTATTTTTTTTCAAGTTGTGTTTGAAACGATTCTTATGACATACATTATTTTCATTTCAATCTGACCACTTTTTTTTTTCTCCATACATTTTACTATACAGCTCAAATCTGGGTCACCATTCACATTTCTTTTCCTCAAAATGTAAAGGTACTCACTTTATTTGAAATAATACACATTAATACGCAAAATAGTTTTTTCAACAAAATGTTCAACTTTTTTTTCATCCTAGGGAGCGTTGTCCTTTAGAACTTCGTTAGCAGACGTTTCTGCTTAGTAAACCTTTAATTGTCTCGAATATTCCTAACAAGTAGGGTAAATCGTCAATAACTGGCCACCTTATACTATCTATATCTATTCTTTTATACGTGAATAGAGTTAATTTTTAGTATGAGGGGGCCGATTATTCAAGGGTGGCCAGTTATTGGAGATTTACCTTACTACAAATAATATACATACATACATACAAATGTACATCACGCCTATTTCCCGGAGGGATAGGCAGAGATCACGGATTTCCACTTGCTACGATCTTGACAAACCTTTCTTGCTTCATTCACTATCATTACATTCTGCATACAAATAATATTTGTAATCAAAGAATATATTTCTATAAGCTATTTTTTTTTCAAAGAATATAAGCGGGAAATCAGGTGAATGGATCATTGCACGCGTTTGTGAGCAGCCAAAATATAACAAAGAAGGCTCGACCCGCGGTTCACAGAGGAGTGCTTGTTCCTACACTGATGTATGGAAGTGAGACTTGGGTATTTCAGAAAAAGCATGAGAGTAGACTGAATGCAGTTGAAATGAGAGCGTTAAAAAGTATGTGTGGAGCTCGTTTGAATGATATAATAAAAAATAGTATATTAAGAGAAAAATGTGGAATAGAAGACGATGTAGTGACTAGGATTGACCAAGCTATGCTTCGGTGGTTTGGGCATGTTGAGAGGATGTGTGAAAGTAGACTGACTAAGAGGATTTACGTCCAGGAGATGGATGGAAGGGTCGGTAGGGGGCGGCCTAGGCGAGGGTATCATGACCAAATTTCAGCGATACTGTTAAAAGGCCAGGTCAGGAGTACCCGCAACCGACGAGCGTGTATGAGAAGATGCATGGATGTCATCGAAGCGAAAGAAGTATGTAAGGACCGTAGTATTTGGCGTTCCTTAGTCTCTGCCTACCCCAATGGGATACGGGCGTGAGTATATGTATGTATGTATGTTGGTTTAAATTTAAATTTAAATTATGCTAGGTTTAGATCAGAAACGGCCTATTTGAAGTGTTAACGTAAATTGGAATGTTTAATTTAATAACGTTGGGTCAATACGCCGCCCCGGTTACGCGACCAGCTTCAGTTAGCGACCACGTGAAAGACAACGTATTTTTTTTTCAATTAAATATACCTAATAAAATGACATTACAACGCACTCTAAATAAACCGTGCCCCGCATGTATTATTTAAAGTAATTATTAAACAGGTATCTATTGAAGAAGTATTTAAGGACCGTAGTATTTGGCGTTCCTTAGTCTCTGCCTACCCCAATGGGATACGGGCGTGAGTATATGTATGTATGTATGTAATCTATTGAAAAAAACTGAAAGGATATATTGTCGTTTTTTGCGGTAGATTCCTGACACCAATTGAAATGAGTGGTCGCAAACCGGAACCATAAATTAGGTGGTCGCTAACCGGCGATATTACCCTGCAACATGACCCTCGTGTTCGTAACAGCAATCCGTAATCAGGGGCCAACTAACATTGGTTTGCTTGCGGCGAGCAGCTATAGCTGCGTTTAACAACATCTGTGTAGTACATTTCTTTATTTCGCTGACAGTGATTCTGACTTGAACAGGGCGTTTGAGTTGACCCTGTTTAAACACTTCTTTGGCAGCTTCGTTGCAAAAAAAAACAAAAGTTTTGAAAATCAAAGCATTCCTCATCGTCACTAGGCTGTGTTACTGGTGCCTCCATCTCCATTCTTCTTTTGTGCGCCGATATAGCCTTCGAATCAATGTATAGTAATCTACACAACGACGTTTTTTAATACAGTTGCGAAAAAATAAGAAAAACAACAAGTAAGGAGTTAGAAACTTTTATATTATTAATTCTGTAACGTCATTGTAATACAGTTGAAAAATGATGAAGTTCAAAAATCATTTTATTTAGTACAGCTCTATCTTATTTATTTTTTATTGACATAATAATTAATGGTACAATTTGTACGATTATTGAGTGGGAAAAGTGAAAAGCACTAATTCGTGAAAATCAACTTTCCGCACGCTAAACAGCTACGTAAAATTAGCACTTTTTGAGCAAATGTATTAAAAATTGCATCTAATATGTGCACGGTAAACAAACAAATGAATGATTTGAAAGACAACAGCAGCGCTTGCTCGGTAATGCGGGGAGGGCGGGGCGAGGTATCGCTCGCTAGGTCGGCTACGATCGGCCCCCGCGCGCCGCCGTTGAAGGGCCAGCGCGGCGTGGTTATGAATTTCGCGCCATTTTAAATAAATTATACTATTATTAATGCAAGCAATACACAGAATTTTCTTACTTTTCATAATATGGTTGCATATATTATTTTATAGTATTAGACTTATTTTTGCAGACTTTAATTCAATATTAGATCTTACAGGACAAAAAACGCATATTACTTTTATAGCATGTATCCTATTCTTCTACATTTTTATCATTGTCTATTAACTTAAGAAATTAGAGATATTGTTGAGGATTTTTTAACTTTAATTCAATATCGACAAAGTAATAACCTAATTCTGGTTTGACAAAGAAGCTGCGTAAAAAAAGTTCTACAAACTTAATAACATATAGCGTCATACATATTATAAACGATGAAGCTAAAACTTTGCACTTTAATTCAATATTCACAAATTATAAATAAAAATATATAAATACCTAATTTATACCTAACGCTCGTTCTAACTTTTCATCATATATTGCAAATATACTTAAAAATATGTCCGATATCATATAAGCATCACTTTTCCATCTTTAGAATTATCAAAACTTTTAGGGCAAAAATCCGGTCCCACTATTGATCTAATATCTCACTTGATGAAATTTAAATAAGACTTCACTAAGTTAGGTATTTATCGAAATTTGTCTATGCTATGTCAACACCGTTAACACAACCATGCTGCACCGAAAATGGTAAAAAATTTACAAAGTCTGCACATAAAACAACTATTTATCCACAACCACACTCCGACTGCCGTGACCGCTAATGCAAGAGTGCCAGTAGAGGCATCTCCTCCCAGCACCCTTGGCACATCGGCTCAACCAGCCGTAGTGCTTACTCATTCCTGCACGGCTAGAACGCGACGGCACGCGAGCTCTCTCGATTTTTCTCGCACTATCCGTCTCTCACTTATTAGACCACTTAGAACAAGAGGTATAGTGCGATAAAAATCGAGAGTATGTCGCGGCCGTCGTGTGCTAGACGTGCTGATACACTACAAGCATAATCTCCATATGTAGCTAAAATAACCCGTAGTCGGACGCATGTCGCGCTTAGCGCTAAATGGGTCCAGGAAGAAAGCAAATTGATCAACGTAAGGCCGAGGGGCAAAATTATTAGCGCACTAACCAACAGTGCTTGCATAAATCTCGGAACTGGTTAGATGGGTGACCTCAATTTATATTATAGGTACATATGGTGATTTGCAAGCGCGGCAAACGTCCCGTTACAGTGGAGTTCAGAAATATATGTACAGTCACGGGCATTAATATCTGCCATGCAAGCAAAAACACGTCCTAACTAGAAATAGTGTTGTCAGATATGATGCACGTTGTGTTGTTGCAGCTAGATATTGATGCTGGTGACTGTACATTCCCAAAGGTACAAAAACATCTCAGCAAACGTATGCCCTTAAGGGGGTATGCAGACTGCGTTTGTTAAACGCGCCGTCGACGCGCGTTTGTATTAATTTACTTGTGTGTGTGTAAATCAAGCCTAAATCTACTAAGGACATCTATGAAATTCCAGCAGATTTCTTGTCAAAACTTCCTCCATCGGTTATTGATATACTATGCCATACATACATACCAAGCATGTTAATACTTCTTGTTAATGCTGATACAGACCTTATATCGAATGTAATGGTCATGTTTTCCAATTTTGTTTTGTTTTCACTAACTTAGTGACATTTACTTTGTTAACCGTTTAAATCGGTCCTTGATCTGCAAGTTTTAAATGATTATTGTGTAAGATTATTATTATTACATTGTAAATTACCGTTTGACATGTAAAAGTGCCCTTGTGGCCTATTTGCAGAATAAATAATTGATTGATTGATACGATGAACATGTGCCTTAAAGATGGAACATACCCTGAAACGTTAAAGACAATCAAAGTATAAGGGCAAAGGTCTTAAATCAGATTATAAAAATGATCGACCCATATCAGTGCCACACAGTGCATACCATACGCACAGCTATCATGCGACGGCGCGCGACCTCTCTCGACTTTTCTCGCAGTATCCGTCTCTTTCTTATTATAACACTTAGAACAAGAGGTATAGTGCGAGAAAAATCGAGAGTATGTCGGGGCCGTCTCATGATAGACGTGCTGCTCTGTCATTTTTTTTTGAATTAGGGATTGGAAAAAGGGTGATGAAGTATCTGACTAGTCAGAGCTCTTAGCTAAAGAACAGTACGCATATCAAACCCATAAATCAACGATAGACGCCACTAGGGCATTACTAAAAGAAGTCTTCGATAAGTTAGAAATGGGATGCAAAATCGCGGTTGTTTTATGCGATCTATCTAAAGCGTTCGACTCGGTTGACCATAAGCTTACAATACGAAAATTGCATCACTACGGCATTCGAGAGGACTTTCTAGACCTATTTAGGTCATTCTTGAAAAATAGAGTACAGGTGTGTGAAATCTCTGCAAATAGTAAGAAAGGGCAATCTAACTCGCAAACTCTGGATGCTGTTTCCGTCCCACAAGGGTCCGTTATTGGTTACTACCTTTTTATCATATTAGTTAATGATTTAGCATCAAGTACGCGTTATGGAAAATTAATTGCTTACGCAGATGACACTGCTTTTGATGTCTCTGGGTCTGACTACATATATGGAACTGCAGTCTAGAATAAATCAACTCCTTCTTGACCTCAAAACTTGGTTCACCGCTGTAAAATCTTCGGAGGTCCGTAGGTGTTAAATAAAAGAGTGGACTGTTGAATTAGGGCTGGTATAATCCGAAATAGCAAAACACAGAAAAGTGAGTGTGTTACAGTCGCTGGGAATCGCTGAACAACTGTAAGTTTAACGTCAGTCCTTTGTACATAGTTAATTCGACTGCTTGTGAATTTTGTATTATACATTGAATATTTTATTAAAAAATATGCAATTAAATTGAAATTAGTATTAGTGATTTTTATTACATAGAATTGAATTAATTAACCTTTAAAATATTGTATTAAAATTCTAGTTTTGTTCTCGAGAAAGAGGATTAAAAAATAATAGTTTTTAAACGTTTCTGAACACCGCCAATGGTATGCTACTTAATCTATAGAAGACCAATATTATGCAAATAGGTCTGAGAAGCTTACCAATACCAAATTTAAATAACGCTCAGGTTCCTTTTGTAAAAAATGCAAAATATTTAGGTTTTACGCTAGATTCTCGACTTACCTGGGAAAACCACATAGACAACCTTTGTAAAAAATTAGGAAAACTTTGCTATGCGATTTCCAAACTGACCAAAATGCTTGACGACAATTCTGTAAGAATGTCGTACTTTGCCTACTTCCAGTCTCTTGTTATTTATGGTATTGATATGTGGGGACAGGCAGAAGATAGACAAAGGATTTTCATCTTGCAAAAAAAGGTAATTACAATAATGGCTAGGGTGCCATGGGACACGCCAGCCCGTGATCTTTTCAGGAAAATGAAAATATTAACAGTCCCATCCCTGTACATATTGGAAATATCTAAAACTGTCCGTAAAAGCTTAAATCAATTTAAAGCACATGGCCCTGATCAACGTCATGCAGGAAACCTTTTGGTCAACAGACACAAACTTAAAAAATCTGAGCAGTGTGCTAAAATTTATAATCGCCTACCAAGTAATGTAAAAGAGGCTAAAATATGTGCGAGTTCATTTGTTAACCAACTGAAGAACTTCCTAACAGAAAAAGCTTATTATAGCCTTGATGAATTCTTAACTAACAATAAATAATAATTCTATTTTAATGATTATAATACCTAGTAGCTTTATGTAAATTAATTTGTTTTCAAAAATTGACATACTTAGTATTTGAATTGCAATTGTATTTTATTTGCCTTCTGAATTGACCACCTGTAAATTATTGTAAATTTTTGTATTTGAATCTAACGTATTTTGATAAGTTTGATTTAAAGTGTTTGAAACATGCCAATTGACCTCTGTAACTTATGTTATCAATAAAGAATTGTATTAAATATTTTGTATTCTGAATGAGTACACGGATAAGCAAGTATTAGTAGGAAGCCAATCATGACACCTGTTACATTATTATCATTCCTAGCCTAAAAAGTATTAGAATGTCCTCACCTGACATAACAGGCGGATTACCTATCTATTTTACTCTAAGGCAGGACGGTGTAGATACGACGACGTGCGGAGCGAGGAGTGTTAGGAAAAATTGCGGCCCTACAGCGAACGAGCTGAGCGAGCAAAGTGAGCGTGCCGCGGTAGCGGCCTTCGAAGCGCCAGAACAATTTTTTTTTATTATACTACACTTTCTTATGAATTTACTACAGGAATGTTTTTCGGCTATTCCGTGACATGACAGTTTTTTTTAATGAATCAATCATTAAAAGACGTTTTGTTAAATGACTTATTTTATAACAGATTTCTTTCTTTTCTTTCTTCTTGATGATCATTGTTAAATGACAATTTAACATTCAATAACTTTTTAAAGTGTAACATTTGCTAAATGAATATTTGTCAAATAATTATTTACAGTATTTAGCTGCGGCGTAGCCTAGTGGTTCATGCATGCGTCATACATCTCAAAAAAGGGTTAGGGTTCCGTAGTTGCCTGTCTGTGTTAGTTACATCGACGTGCGGTGCGGTTGCGTCGGCCGAATTTGTACGAAAATTGGCCTTTCCAAGTACACATTAAGTTGGTCGATTATTATTAGTTTTCCTTTTAAATTCATTATATGCACTACTACCACGAATTTTTTCACATCACCAGTAGTAGCCATTTAGCCGGCCGGGGGGGGGGGGGGGGACGACGACGACGACATGACTCGAACAAAAATTAGGGCAATATCTCGCAAACGAATTACTGATTTAAAAAGTGGTTTTAGAAAACCCATAATATCTTTCAATGAGCTATCCAAAGATACCCCACACCATGGGTTTAACGAGAAAAAAAAATTACATACCCGCTTTAGGTGTAGGGGAAGTCCACTAAAAAAAAATTTTATATACCTAATTCTACCTATCTATAATTACCTATCCTATAAATACCTATCTATAATTTTTTTTTTTTTTGATTTATATACCCATGCCGAATTACAGTTTTCTAGTAGTTATGATTACTGAGCTAAGCCGAAGACGGACAGACAGACGGACGTACATGGCGAAACTATAAATAAGGGTTCCTTGTTTACTACGGAACCCTAAAAATTAAGCATTTCGAATAGTAGCACTCTAGTTTAGCTTGGGTGCCACTAACAATCTTTGTAATGTGTTTATACCCTCGATCAACTCTTTCATTTCCAATTGTATTGGTCACCATGTCACTAAACACTAAACTTAAAGCCATTAACACTAGTCGAACTGCGCCCTTGGCATAGTTCGTCATCAATATCGTCCGTAAGTATGAGGGCCAGAGGCTCTAGTATAAGTTTTACCGAAACAAAACGTTACGACCGCGTTCGCGTTTAGCTGTCAAATCCCATACAAATTGAGGGTAAAACGCAAACGCGATCGTAAAGTTTTGTTTCGGTAAAACTTCAACTATGTAGAGCCTCAGATGAGAGTACTCGTGTCGTATTTACTAACATGTTATAGATGTTATAAACATATACTTACCTTAGAGGTTAAAGTTATTTCCTTATTCGCCCACTTATTCATATTACTTACTATTCACGGTACAGTTTATTACATCGCAATGAAGCCATTTGAAGTCCATTGAAATATATTGGCTTTTATTTCGTCATGGTTCAATAGGTAGTACCTATAGCCAGGCAGGTACTAACTGCCGCTTTAAACTTTGCTCTCGCGCACCTCCCAGCAGACAATTCGATCTCACAGTTGACAGTGACACTCATCGTCGTGCGTATGACCCTAGGCGATAGAGATAGAGCACGTGCTATGCGGTAAAGCGGGATGTCATGATTAGCGATTTCTAGCTGTCTAACATCGGGTTTGTTACGCAGTGGCCATCCGTACGTGCTAGCGATCTACTAATTGCTCCGTGAGCAGTAGAATGACACGTGCCTGTCCTTAAAAAAAAGACCGGGTTGCACTCCGGGAGTGCCGGTAGAAGTGAAAACTTGAATAATTTGAATTTTGCAAATCCGTTTGGGAGCTACGATACCACAGACAGATACACAGACACGTTAAACTTATAACAACCCTCTCTTTGCGTCGGGGGTCAACATTAGATACGCGCGGTTCGTCGCGTTCAAGTCGGCAGCGGCGGCGGATCACAGCACGACGCACGTGTGCTCGCGCGCGCGGTGCCGGCCCTCGTCGATTGACTGGCGGCCCGGGGCCGAGCGAGCGATAGGGTTCTAAGTTCACGGTTCAACTCACGTATTCAATGTCACTACGGGCGACATGTTTCATGCATGTAGGCATGTAGTGACATTGATTGAATACGTGAGTTGAACCGTGTAATTGTTAGTATTATTTCAACTGTTAAACTTCACCAAATTCTTATGTAACAAAGTTATAATACAAAGTTATCTACTTTTAGACGTATATTAATAATACATTAGGGGATCAATGCCTTTGATGATTAAAATATACGAGTATATTCTTGTAGCATACACGGTATGTTTTAATATTATTTTACTGGAAAAAATTGAGAAGGGCATCTAAGATGGTTTGGACATATAATCATCATCATATCAGCCGATAGACGTCCACTGCTGGACATAGGCCTCCCCGAAAGAGTGCCAACTTGACCGGTCCTGCGCCACCCGCATCCAGCGACATGCAGCAGCATGGCAGGACATGTAGAGGATGAATGAAAGAAGATTAACAGTATTTGTTTATTAAGCAGAAACGTCCGCTAACGAAATTCCAAATTTCGATCATAGTGGAAAATTGAAAAATTATTATTATTAGCCACGAGCGGGATTTGAACCCACAACCTCTGGAATCCGTCCATCGCTCTGCCAATTGAGCTACCGTGGGTCCGCTAATGGCGACGAATCTTTCAATGCCTTCCACTATTGTATTTACACCTTAGGGAGGCTCGTAGCGACATCTAGCGCGAAGTTATTACAACTTCTGAAACGGCACCAACGTCTCAAGTTACTTTGAGAATCGCAAGTAACAATGCGCTACCCCATTTTAACAGTATCCCAGAGGTTGTGGGTTCCAATCCCGCTCGTGGCGAATTATTTTTCAATTTTCCACTATGATCGAAATTTGTGTGTGTATCAAAGTGGGATGGTACAGGTTGACCTTGTTGGGATTAGGCCTTCGTTGATACGGTGTATGAAAGTGGATGGTACAGGTTGACCTTGTTGGGATTAGGCCTTCGTTGATACGGTGTATGAAAGTGGATGGTACAGTTTGACCTTGTTGGGATTAGGCCTTCGTTGATACGGTGTATGAAAGTGGATGGTACAGGTTGACCTTGTTGGGATTAGGCCTTCGTTGATACGGTGGATGAAAGTGGATGGTACAGTTTGACCTTGTTGGGATTAGGCCTTCGTTGATACGGTGTATGAAAGTGGATGGTACAGGTTGACCTTGTTGGGATTAGGCCTTCGTTGATACGGTCCATCTTTACGTCATCATGATCATCATCAACACCCTATATCCATACTAATATTATAAATGAAGTGTGTTTCTCTGCTGTCTGTCTGAACAACCTCTTCACGCCTAAACCGCTGAACCGATTTATTTATTTATTGATACATGGAAAACCAACAGCGCAACATATGTATTGACACAAATAAACTAACACAAAGAAATCTATAGCCAAACTTAAACTTAGCGTACATGCAATTTGGTATATATCTATAGATAGTTTGAGTTCCGGGAATGGACAGGATAGTTTTTTCCCGGAAATCATCCCCTAAGGGGGTGAAATGGGGGTGAAAAATTGTATGGAGCTGCGATATAAACGAGTCTCACGCGGACGGAGTCGCGGGCAGAAGCTAGTATAAATCCCACTGATGGGCTACGCTACGCTACGCGCAAATGCGGCTCATCCCGCCGGGTCACCCGTCACGAAACTAGACCTCTATATACCTACGCTTAGTTACTGCGAATCGCGGCGTCAAAATATATTTGTGGGTGAGCGTTTAGGGGAGCTTAAAACAAGTTACAGAATACGGGAGCTGGACACAGGCCTTTCTCATTGAGAGGAAACGGGCGGTATAGTTCTCATGCTGACTCAGTGGGTTCAGGACTTCACATACACCTTTGAATCAGTCGTCACGATGTTTTTGCTAACCGAAAACCTAAATATCAGACGATATTCCGTCATCCGTACGGTCATGACTTCATGAGTCATATTTGTCGAGAACCAGTCAACCAGCAAGCTACGTGGGGAACAACCATCATATTAGGGAGCCATTTGAAAGAATAGGGTAAGTACCAGGCCCGTTGTATCTCTACAAAGAGCACGCGACTTGGTCTCCGTACAACGAAGACACCGATAAACAAGATGAGTCCTTAAGTCATTGAAAATAAGGTTCATACTGAGTTTGTCTTGGTGCTACATCAGACGTTGACCACATAATAAATCCGTTGGACCGGTTCGCGGCTGGTAACAGCTGACCAGGATATTATTAACTGAATTATACGAGAGTTTCTTACTTTTGTACCTACTGTAGAAGTTATTCTACGTTAAGGGGCATGATTACTTAAACGTAGTATTATTTAGAAAACACAATTGTGGTAAACAAACAAGGTACTGGCCAGGAACGTCACATGCTAACGTCGCAGGTAAACGGTACCTACTTATATTACAAAAACGTACACCAAATAGGTAAACATCATTGTCTATATTTATATAAATATAACATGGAACGTAAAACATAACATAACATAACATAACTTACATTTTTTTTATGAATATCAAGGCTGCATGTTATGAGTAAGTACTACATAGGTACTGCTATAATATTATACTATCTAATTATCTTTAAGTAGCTTTTTATTATGTAAAGGGTATTGACCGCATACACGTTTCTCTCCACGTTTTTCATCACGTGCTTGAGATTTAAATAAAAGGATACAACAGAAGCGATTTTAGTAAATGGAGCAATATGAGTAACTCATTGAGTACATGAGTTTCTGACAAAAAATATAGAGAAACTGATTGAGACAGGATTTATTGGCAACTGAGCTTTTTCGACCCCGCTGTAGGCCATTCTGAAGAGAAGCGTTTCGGCATTTCCTCCAATGACGTATTTTCTGTTTCACAGTTTTGGTTACAAAAGATATTCATAAGGCGAAAGGGTGTCTGTCTGTCTGTTTGTTACTTTTTGAAACCTAAACCGCTGCACCGATTAAGATGAAATTTAGCATGGAGATAGTTTTTATTCCGGAAATGAGGGTGAACATTTGTATGGAGTTACGATATATGAACGAGTTCCACGTGGACGGCGCGGCGTCGCGGGCAGAAGCTAATCACTACATAGTATAAAACAAAATAGCTTCCCGCTGTCTGTCCCTATGTATGCTTAGATCTTTAAAACTACGCAACGGATTTTGTAGCGGTTTTTTTTATTAGATAGAGTGATTCAAGAGGAATGTTTATATGTATAATATAGCACCCGTGCGAAGCCGGGGCGGGTCGCTAGTATAATTATCAGAGGTCGGAATTTTCGTGGCACTTTTAAGCTGTCATAGGGACTTCTCGTTTATTAAAGAAAGTGCCACGAAAATTCCGACCTCTGATAATTACCTATATGGCTGAGTCAAAAATAAACAGAAATTGTGAAAAGGATAATCAGCAATTACTCTTAGTAGCTGGCAATTCTAAAATTGCCTTAGCTATTCTTAAAGACGTTGTTGAAGAAAGAATAACCATGAGTATCGCAGCCCGACGATTCTCACATACAATTACCATGTATTTACACATACACACGTGCAGGCAATAGGTCAGCTACAGCCACAAGACCTGCATTCCTATTGCACATAAGTACCTAACCATTAAATATTATAGACATGTAAATGTGGGTCCATAACAATGATGTAATAGAAAATGATTAACTTTAAAAACAAAGTTTTAACCAACTTCAAATTAGGACTCCGCCGAGCCACGTGAACATTTCCACATTTATTTTTCAACTACGACAGCAAATGCGTTGATTATTAGAGAAAAAAACCAAATCGCTGTATGTGGGCCGATAATATAGGCCTTCCGTCGATTCCTCTCAAGGACCTTTGGCGCTTCATTAGACGGAAGCATATCAGAATTTGTGACGTGCTTTTTTAGTATTATGTACATAATTGAGGAGTTTCATAAGTCATCTGTGGTCTTCATCATCAATTCCACTCCACCGAATTTATGATTTCTTAGAAAATACTGTAATCACTATGCGTGCCTAATATAACTGAGGAGTCTCCTCAATTCCTCATGGATCCCATCATCCAACTGAATGTTTGAAAAAAATGAGACCAACCTGGAAGCATATTTCGTTGATACAAGTTTATTATAGGAAAGGGGGAATTACGCGCAAATGGAAAGCCAATTTATGAAAGTTTGTTACATAAGTTTCTTAAAGTATCACGCCGTTAGCCGACAAATGACAAAAGACGTTTTGTATGAAAACCGAACCACCCTCGGTTGAAAATTGGAATCATGGCATCCCGCTCGCCGCATAGCGTTCGCGTTCAACTGATAATTGAGTGTAGGAATACAAGGAAGTGAACTTTAATTATCTACTATTTTCGGAACAGGGGAAATTCCTAGGCATACTCGTAAGGGCATATACCCGCGGCACATCACTAGTTGCAGCGTTCCACTGATAATGGAGTGTAGGAATACAAGGAAGTGAACTTTAATTATAGACTATTTTCGGAACAGCGGAAATTCCCAGGCATACTCGTCAGGGTATATACCCGCGGCACGTCACTATTCACTATGGTTGTAGCGTTCAACTGATAATGGAGTAGTGTAGTAATACAAGAAAGTGAACTTTAATTATCGACTATTTTCGGAACAGGGGAAATTCCTAGGCATACTCGTAAGGGCATATACCCGCGGCACGTCACTATTCACTATGGTTGTAGCGTTCAACTGATAATGGAGTAGTGTAGTAATACAAGAAAGTGAACTTTAATTATCGACTATTTTCGGAACAGGGGAAATTCCTAGGCATACTCGTAAGGGCATATACCCGCGGCACATCACTAGTTGCAGCGTTCCACTGATAATGGAGTGTAGGAATACAAGGAAGTGAACTTTAATTATAGACTATTTTCGGAACAGCGGAAATTCCCAGGCATACTCGTCAGGGTATATACCCGCGGCACGTCACTATTCACTATGGTTGTAGCGTTCAACTGATAATGGAGTAGTGTAGTAATACAAGAAAGTGAACTTTAATTATCGACTATTTTCGGAACAGGGGAAATTCCTAGGCATACTCGTAAGGGCATATACCCGCGGCACATCACTAGTTGCAGCGTTCCACTGATAATGGAGTAGTGTAGTAATACAAGGAAGTGAACTTTGATTATCTAATATTTTCGGAACAGCGGAAATTCCCAGGCATACTGGTCAGGGTATATACCCGCGGCACGTCACTATTCACTATGGTTGTAGCGTTCAACTGATAATGGAGTAGTGTAGTAATACAAGAAAGTGAACTTTAATTATCGACTATTTTCGGAACAGGGTAAATTCCTAGGCATACTCGTAAGGGCATATACCCGCGGCACGTCACTAGTTGCAGCGTTCAACTGATAATGGAGTAGTGTAGTAATACAAGGAAGTGAACTTTAATTATCTACTATTTTCGGAACAGCGGAAATTCCCAGGCATACTCGTCAGGGTATATACCCGCGGCACATCACTAGTTGCAGCGTTCCACTGATAATGGAGTGTAGGAATACAAGGAAGTGAACTTTAATTATCTACTATTTTCGGAACAGCGGAAATTCCCAGGCATACTCGTCAGGGTATATACCCGCGGCACGTCACTATGGTTGTAGCGTTCAACTGATAATGGAGTGTAGTAATACAAGGAAGCACTTTAATTATCGACTTGACGCTAAAATAGACTGATTAATGATTTCTTACAACTGGGTGGCGGTGATGTAATAGGGATGCGGACTAAGATTTATTTATGATGTCATTCGAACCAGTTTTTGGAGAGGAACAAATGTTTGTATGGGAGCAACTACAATTAAAGAACATAAATACCCATACATTTGAGACAAAGATTGACGTCGCTGGCGGCAACGCAAAACGCTTCATACTGATAGACACCCACGTATGACGTCACTTGTACAAAGTAGTTGTATCGTTGTATGGAAAATCCGGTGAATTGTTGTTTCGGTCGCGAAATACTGCGTTTAAGTAAATAGTTGTCATACAATTTTGTTTCTATAAAAGCGTAAGGATTCTATTGGTAGCTTTAAAACTCTTGGACAATAAAAAAATGCATATATTTTCAAAATTTTCAAGGTTCATATCTTTTTATGAATTATATTTTATAATTTATTCTTTATTACGATAATTAATGTATTAATTTATTGGTATTTAGGATAACAACAGCCGTATTAAGTTTACATATCGTCGGGGATAGTGCAATACCGCGTAACTAGCACTGGTAAATAGTGCGTATCTACACAATTACCCAAATTTACAGGAGAAGTTTGGTATATTCTAATCAGGATTTTACGTTCGTTAGCGAGAAAATTTAATTTTGCTATATTTGTTAGATACGCGGTATTAACCAATGCTAGTAACGCGGATTTGCCCTATGGGTGTTTTTACTAGTGCTAGTTACGCGGTATTGCACTATCCCCGACGATATGTTTCCTTACAAAATAGGAGGCCAATAATAGTTATCCGTTAATTACATCAAGAAACGAAAAACAGAGATGATTAAGTATAACTAATAGTCCAGTCAATGAACTGACAACTTGTATGGGAAAAAAAATATTGAAATAATTTATAATATAATAGCTTATCTTTTCTGTGTAACGGATATATTATCAATTAAATAGTTACCCAGCGACAGAATCCGACAAAATTTCAGACATCAAAAAAATTACAAATTAACTAGCTTCTAAAAAGTCAGAAAAAATAGTAAATATATTATAAATATAAATATTTTTGTCTTTATTTTGGTTCATTTACATTTGCTTTATAATATTCAAGTTAAATCATACAAAAAAAGACAATGCATGCTTCATTTAAATCTACATAATTACTTCCGTGTGTAAAGTTTGTCGGATTCTTGAATACAGCATCTTAGAATAACATTTTAAAATGAAATCAACAAAAAAAAACGCTATTATAAATTAATGTTTTTCAAAACCGTATTTTGCCTGGAGTGTAAGATAATGAATGTGGAAGCAAGCTACCGAAAATTAACAGCATGGTATAGTCAGATTACTTGAGCTCACGGACTTTTTTGTGAAACTGTCATTGTGAATCTTTTATTTTCAATAATTTCAATAAAGTTGCTTTTCGAGTGGACAAGTTTGATATATATTTGATGGTTTACTATCCATTTAGCATCACAACGTTATCAATTTGAACATGAGGCCGCATGCCTATTGTGTTTGTTGATAGTTCTATACTTATATTGTTAGTTCAATATCATTTATGAGTTACTTATTGAAAAATTTTTGCTGGCATTTCTTAACCGATCCCGTGAAATGTGAGCAGCTATTCAACAATTATCTATCAATTATTATTTTATTTTATAAACAATGATTGTGAATTTGTGACCAAAATAATCGATTTTTGAAGTGAAAACTTCTTTTGCGGCGCTGAGCACTTTTTGGGATGGGGAAAAAATTTTGAGTATAGGTGTATTTTGTTAGCCGCTACATAGTTTTGTAATTAAAATACTAAAAAAAATATTTTTTAGGGTTGCACTCCATACATATATAACACTGAAAATCAAAATCATTTTTTCCATTGCAAGCCCACGTGTGGCACATCAATCGATAGGCCTTTCAAAATAAATATAAGATTTCTCAGCATTTTTTTGATTAAGTGAATAGAGTCGGAGATAATCGCCCCGAAAGTCACTAAAATTGTGTGTCCCTCTAATTTTTAATGTAAATATGAAAAAAATCATGGACATGGGCCTTACTAAATTCTTTAAGCGAAAATTGTTTTGAACAAGATCGGTTCAAAGATTTTTGAGATAATACTAAATAACTGCCTTCCTTAAATAAAAGGATGTAAGTGCCATTTCATTTCAGTAACGATACGACCTTTTTAATAGGCACGGAACCCTTCGTTGTGCGTGGTCCGACACGCACTTGGCCGCTTTTTTTTTAACACAGGTTCGCGAGGTCTTTAGCTCTATTAGCATTCATTTGACAAAAGAATGCCGCTTAGGTTCCTTTTAGTGTAAGACATAAAACGATATCTATTAGAAGCAAGCAGTGCAGCCTATATTTTATTTATATTCACAAAACAACCGAACGCGACTCTAAGCGCGCCCCTAAAATAGCTTGACACCTAGATCCGAAAGAACTACGCGTAATCGGAGGTCAGATTTACACTGGTTTTTCTGTTGCTATGTGATAGGAAGGTTGTGAATAACCAAGTGGTCGTGTCACACCCATGTAGAGAAACGCGGACGTCTGGCGACTTCCTATGGGAACCGTTTTCTCACAGGTACATTCGTTTATACAAATATAAACTTTGTGCCTTTGATATACGTCCCAAATTCGAGTACCACTGTTGACTTGAATTTTGGTATTCAATTGTGAACCCTATTCAGCCGATATAAGTTTCAAAACTTACGGGTAGACATGATGACTACGCTGCATATGGTGCGTCTACGCATTGAACGGTATATCGTTCTATACTCGGTGAAGTTTATTTTCATTAAATACTGTCTGTATTGATGAATGGTCCTAATTAAAATTATAAAGCGAAAGTGCATTCAATTTGTTGGTTTATCCTTGCGATGATTGAGAAACTTGACAGTAGTGACAATTGACTAAAAATCTAACTTTGTGTCACTAAAATTATACTGTTAATGGGATGCCTTGATTTGAGTCGTACACGCCCCCTAGACAGAGACACGCTGATGCCATCCGCCAACGAGAAAAAGAGATGTAACACTCTTCGGGAATCGCTGTTTTGGACAAATTTCGATAAATAACTTAGTGAAGGTTTATTAAAATTTCATAAAGTGAGATTTTAGATGAGATAAAATACTATAGTATTTACTTGATTGTGTCGTAAAATAATGTATCGTTTGAGTAGGCTGAGTAAAAAAAGGAAAATACAGACCCAACTTTGGTTTTTTTTTTCTATCGAGGAAATTTTAAGCAATCATGTATGCATAAAATCAGATGAACAATCATATAGTCAATAATCATATATCTGAAAATCAGACCTTATTGTTTCTTAATCAAGTCAGAACGGCGTTTCAAAGCACGCGATAATCTCCAATGCACCGCCTAACCCATTCGCCGCCGCTGACGTGAACTCAAGTTTGTCACCATTGCCAGTTGCCACCCACCTGTCACCGACTTCATACGCATTCCAAAATCAATAGACTTTTAGACTTGCGTGGTTTGGGGGTGCCGTTGCCACCTCGCATTTTTTTTCTGTGGCGGCGAGTGGGTTAATTAGCAACTTCTTTGCAAAGTATGTGTAAAAGGTCGGCTTCCGCCACTCATTATCATAATTTTCTTGCCCTTATCCCTTGGGGTCGGCGCAGCATGTCTTTTTCTTCCATACCTCCCTGTCACTCGTCATCTCGTCACATACTTCCTTCCTCTTCATATCGTCTCTTAAGCTGGTTTTCCACCAGAGGGGCGAGACGAGACGAGACGATGCGAGAGTTGAAATCGTAAGGGACATATTATACCTATTTCCACCGCCGCGCGCGCGCGCGCTCAGTGCAAATAGGTAGTAAGTCCCATACGAATTTCAATTCTCGTCTCGCCTCGTCTCGTCTCGCCCGTCTGGTGGAAAACCAGCTTCACACAGTCCGTCAACCTTTTCCTTGGCCTACCGTCGTCTCTTCCATCCCTCCACATTCATACCTAATGGGGCTTCTAAAGGGGCAACATTTTTGTGGCAACGGCAATGTGTGGCCGGCAAGTATGGTCAGCGTAAGACAGCAACAGTTGCCGGCCAGAAATTGCAGGAACATGTGGCCCGTTTAGAAGCCCCATTATACTCTTTTGGTCACATGACTGTGGCTTCCGCTTCTATCCAACCAAAAAAGATGTGTGTCCTTTGTCTGATGCCTCTTTACTTGTGTCTCGCACCTTTTTTGTCATCTGCATTTTTTATCTCAAGTTGGACGTAATGTGCGTCATCGTTTAGAAAAAACATTGTAAGATCAATTGTTAACATAATCACAAGAAAAAATGTATTGATCATCCATCCTCACAACTAGGGATTTCCGTAATTTAAACGTTGGATTAATTATTCGTTCGGGAAAATTGTTACTAGTTGATTAAAGTCTGGGAGAGATCGCTCTTTAGCGATAAGGCCGACTGTCTCTGGTTTCATATATTCCATTGAGTAATTGAATAATAGGTAGTATAAACGATTGAAAACCATAATTTTTACCTCTAATATTATGCTTTTAATAAATACCTATATAATAAGAAGTACTACGAACTAGCGAAATTAACTACCTATAGTTACTATAATTTTAATCATCATGAATAGGTCATTGTGGCACTCTTTGGGGGAGGCCTATCTCCAGCAGTGGTCGTCTCTCGGCTGATATGATGATGATGATGCATTTTAATTGATTAAAAGTATGTAGGTACAGTTAAGTGCAAAAATATGTATCGATTTCATTATCTCATAAATATGTTCCGAAACTTTAATCCGCTGGCATAAGAGTGATTGGACATATTTATGAGTAAGTTGTATGCACTGATATTTTTACACTTGACTGTAATCATGTATTCCTTAAACCTATTCGCGGTACTAAAATATGACTTTAATTGATTTGATAGATCGTTTTTTTATCGACACGTCGATATAATCTATTAGCAGCAGCTGCGCGAAAAGAGGCTCGATAAAGAAACAATTGTGTCGCACTTTTCTTATTAAGCCACAAGACCGACTATTCGTCTCTTTCTAATTAGATTTGCTAGAAAGAGAAGTACCTAGTTTTTCTCGCGCGAGAGAGCTCGTGAGCGTGCAAGCCGTGCAGTGCAGATAATCGATTAAATATGAATTCGATCCCATCCCTAGCCTGCACATGAAGTGGTACGTTACAAGTGTTGCGACATTCTTGCCATTGTTCGCACTCAACTCGCGCAAAATTATGGTTGATAATATTGAACGTGGCCAACTTCTTATAAAACTGTCACTGCAATTGGCATCTTCTACCTGAGACGGTAAAGTAGCTTTTTGAATGGAATACTTTGATGCAATTCGGCCAAATCGAATAATCTCAAGTATATGCGCCTAGATTTTTGTTATAGCATTATTTCGCTCGGTGGAGATGCTATTAATCATAGCATAGGACGAACTTAAAACCGGTTTAGCCTGGTGGGTACCCTGCCAATGAAGCTAACGGTCCGGGGTTCAAATCCCGGTAAGGGTAAATATATATGTGTGATGAGCATGAATATTTGTTGAGTCTTGGATGTTTTCTATGTAATTAAAGTATTTACATATATATATATATATCTTAGTGGCAATATTGAACCTTGCATTTAACGAAAAAACAATGTCTCTGATCCAAGTACATGCCCCAACAATGGAAGCTAGCGACACGGAGATGGAATATTTTTATCAAACAATAGAAAAAGCCCAAACTATGGCTAACAAGACCCAGATCATCATTGGAGACTTCAATGCCAAAATTGGTATACCCAAACCATCAGAGAATCTAGTGGCAGGAATTCATGGAACTGGAAATAGAAATCGAAGAGGCCAACGACTAATACAATTTGCTATGGAGCAGAAGATGAAAATTATAAATACACTTTTCTACAAAAAACCCAATAGAAGGTGGACATGGGTATCTCCAAACCAAAAAACAAGAAATGAGATAGACTACATACTCACAAACAAACCTAAAAACTTCATAAACATAGAGTTTTTTAACACCCCTTTTCCGTCTGATCATAGAATGGTACGAGGAACCTATATGTCCAACGTCAGTAACAAAAAAAGCAGAACAACATTTAACACATTGCCGAAAACACCTAATAGCGAGGATGATATAAAAATGTATACGAAAAGACTAGATCAGAACATATCGCTGCTGTTACATGAGCGCCCAAGCACTGTACAAGATTACTACAACCAATTAGAGAAAAGTATAACCCATGCAACGAAGACTGAAATGTCAAGCAACAAACTAGTGAAAAGACAATGCAGTACAATAATACAGGAAGACACAAGACTCCTCATGTCCAGACGAACAGAACTATTAAACAAAAAGAACCGTACAAACAGTGAAAAAAGAGAACTAAGCAATCTATTTAAAACTTCAAATAAAGCCATTAAAAAAGACTACAACAATCACAGAGTACAAACAATAGAAAAGAATATTATATCCCACAGAAGTATGAAAAGAGCATTGAAAGAGCTTGACTCAACAAAGACCTGGATTAAAGAGCTTCACACCAACAATGGAGTAGTTAAGACAAGAGAAGACATTTTGAACTCTGCTACAAAATTTTACGAACAACTATACGAAAACCAGTCACCAAGTGGAAATTTAAGTGAAACATCAAACGAGAATACAGACATACAAAGCGAAGACACACTCATTGTCGCAAAGGACAACACCAATATCAACCCCATTGAAGAAACTGAAGTCTTGAAACAAATCAAAAGCTTAAAAAAAGAGAAGAGCCCAGGGCCAGATGGCATTCCTAACGAACTACTGAAAATGGGAGCGAACCTGCTTATCAAACCACTCACCGAACTATTCAACATGGTACTAGAAACAGGAAAAACCCCTCGTCGGTGGCAAACCTCAGACATCACAATCTTATATAAAAAGGGAGACCCTAAGGATATTGCAAATTACCGACCAATCAGCCTTTTAGCAAGCACCTACAAACTCTTCACAGCACTACTTATGAACAGAATTACAAAACAAATAGACGAATGCCAGCCCATAGAACAAGCTGGATTCAGATCAGGATTCTCAACGACAGACCATATACATACAGTAGAACAAGTACTAGAACGCTACCAAGAATTCAACAAACCCCTCTATGTGGCATTTATAGATTATACTAAGGCTTTCGATAGTGTATCTCACAGTGCGATTTGGAATTCTCTAAACCACTGTAAGGTACACCAAAAATACATAAATGTCCTAAAAAATATTTACAACAACAGTACAAGTAGAGTGAAATTAGAGGAAAGAGGAAGAGAAATTAAAATTAGTAGAGGAGTCAGACAAGGTGACCCAATATCACCAAAACTGTTCATAGCAATACTACAAAACATCTTTAACCAACTAAACTGGGATCAATTGGGCATAAAAATATTCAGTGGACGCCTAAACCATTTAAGATTTGCTGATGATCTAGTGCTACTATCGGAAAATATACAGCGCTTACAAGACATGCTAAATAGCCTCAACATAGAAAGCCGAAAAGTAGGACTAGAGATGAACTACACCAAAACAAAAATTATGACCAACAGTGTGAAATCCAAAATTCTCATAGATAACAAAGAGATAGAATATGTAGATCAATATGTATACTTAGGCAAACAAATATCATTTGGTACAGATAGCCACATAGAAGAAATAGAGCGCAGGATCGCTCTCAGCTGGAAGAAGTACTGGAGTTTCAAGGAACTTTTAAAAGGCAACTTCAATCTACGCCTCAAGAAAACAGTGATGGACACATGCATCTTACCAAGCCTTACATATGGCTGTCAAACTTGGGTTCACACCAACAAAATAAAATCAAAAATTCGGACATGTCAGAGAGCAATGGAGAGGAGCATACTGAATGTCAAAAAGAAGGACAAAATAAACTGCAAAAGCATCAGGTCACAGACAAAACTTACAGACGCACTCGACTTCATACTCAAACAAAAATGGAGATGGGCTGGCCATATAGCAAGAATCACCGACAAGAGATGGACTAACGAAGCCACTAAATGGCCAGGGCCACTAGGAAAAAGACGAGTGGGTAGGCCCAAGGCAAGATGGTCTGATGACATAATAGCTGCAGCTGGACCGAACTGGATCAATAATGCTAAGGACAGAGAAAAATGGAAAGACATGGAGGAGGCCTATACCCGTCAGGGGTCCCTTATATAACCTGAAACACTTTGATAAACAATCAATCACTATATAATAAGGGAATCAATAAAGGCTTAATAATAATAATAATATATATCTTAAATATATCGGCGTCTAGTACCCATAAAAACAAGCCTTGTTTGGCTATGGTTCTATGTGACTATTTTCGTTTATTTAAAAATATCACCTAATATTAATTTATTTTATTCTCTTCTTAGTTGATGGTGACTTGACCGAGTATGGTGAGTGCAAGTAATGCTCTCCATATGGTTAATTTCCTTATCATGTAGATCGCCTGGTACACTGGTGGTGGAGGTGGGGGGAGTGAGGGGTGCAGCAAGCTGCAATACTTTGCACTGAGAGGGGAGTTAAGCATCTCACTCCAAAATTTGTAGGTATGATTGAACAAAGGGTGTACATAACAATATTTAAAAAAAATGGGTTCATTCAACCAAAATCAAAATGTGAGTACCTATATTTAAAAATACACTGCCAATTATGTATAGGGTTAAAACATAATTTCACATCCATATTACTTTTTCTGTGAACATTCTAAAAACATATATTTTACTGAGAAAGGCAAACACAAGTTGACTTTACAAACAACTACAATAATTAAAGTTGTTAAGAAGTATGGAATAATACATTCAAATAAAGTTAAATTAGGTTGTTTAGTCATTGTAAAACTTACAGTTTATTAATTAAAAGTTCCTTCAAATTTGCATTTGCTACAAAATAAATGAAGTTTTTGGGTCTTTGGCCAATAATTGATAGACCAACTTATTAGAATGTCTGAGACACACTACATGTGTAGGTATTTAAGATTCAACATAAGATTATACATATTCCATTGAAACTAAGATTTAGTCTGCTCTAAGTACACATGCTGCTCATAATGTGGTTTTGGGTACTTTACAGAAATAAGCTAATCTAAATAAAGTACAAACATACATGTTTAGACTCATAGTTAGGTAAATGGTAATGATTAGAAAGTTGAATGAAAGTTTAATAATTGTACACACAATTGACGATGGGTTGTGGCTTTAGAACAGTTTGGTAGATTTAACAGTGATATAACATTGTCATAACTTGCCTATCACATCAATTGATAAATTAACACCTTCCCAAGCTAGTGCCCCATATATGGGTCACCATAGTTAACCAAATTACCAGTAGAGAATGCCTTATGGCATTAAGTCCGCCAATTGTATATTTTTCTGTATTGTACAATAAAGTTTCAATAAAGCTCAACCATCTTGCCAATATTTTGTGAAAAAATACTGTTTGAATTCACACAATGCCTACACAAAACTTTTTGTGGTAGCAAACAAGTGTACTAGTACAATACCCAAGAAACACAAATAGCAATACAAAAGTAAACTTTTGGTATAACACAACACCCAAAGCTGTATAAGAAAGAGTTACAATGGTGTTAACAGTGCTGCAAACACCAATATAACTCTTATTTGGGCACAAATTATACAGCCTTTGGTTCTAATTTAGTTCACATTTCTACTTAAAAGGATTATAGTAGCACTATATTGGAACTATTCTGGGTTTCAAGGCTGTTTATCAGATGTTTAACAGAATACGAGTGTCCTGTTATACAGACTAAGTAGTAAAGGATAAGGTAACATATATTATACTATTAAATAACGCTTTTGGTTCACATAAACCTTTATATCATCAGCCGTGTGAATAATATTGAAATATTCCCTAGTAAATTTTTGTGGATCTGTCAGCCGAGTTAGATTATTGCCATTCGTTCAATGGTGTCAAAAAAGAAAGAAATGGCCGCGCGGTGTGAAGTGCAAAATAGCTGGTGCATTGTGTATATTTGGTAAGTACAGTTGTAACAGCCTGTGAAAATAACTGGGAATGCAAGTTTACCGTGAATGTTTATATGTATTTATGACTAATTTTTTACGCGCTTCGAAAATATCTCGTTTTTAATTATCAATATCGTGAAAGAAGTAACACGTCATATATTATGTAAGTATAAATGCATTTTTATGTGACTTGCATACAATTATGCAAAGTTTTTGTTTCATATTAGAATATTTGTAATTTTAATGTGTAATTCAAAAAGCAAAAACGCAGAAATCATGATTAAAACATAAACAATAACATGGTTTTTAAGCTTAAGGTAGCAGCAAAATGGGGACATTCAGAAGGAACCTATGTAAACCGTTTTAATCATGAATTAATTTCCATGGCTGTACAAGAGTTCACACATTATTATGCCTGCAAAAAGTTCCAATATTGCTCAATGTGCCCTAGAATAGCTAACGACAATTCTAATATGCAGACTATAACAATATAGTGGTATTTGTGTGTAGCCAGTTAAAAGCCAAATGCTGCATTTCTGAGTTTTATGAGGATCTCACAACACCTTTGGTGTTCACATGTGTTAATAAAACGCAGTTAGGCAGCTTTTAAAAAGACGCTAAAAAGCTGTGTAACAGAGTCGAGGTGAACCAATGTGTAACGTTTTTGCATTAAATCACTCTAAGTGTGCACCACTCCAAAACTGTTGGCTGTACCGTAGGTCACTGTGACTCTTTTAAGCAGCAGCATTAGAGTGGTATAAGTCTACTCCTTTATACAGCAATTACCATATTTGACTACCACTAAAATGCTCTTAAGGAACCATGCTGCTGAGGCTGTAAGAAGGCATTTTTGACCTCTGCACTTGCTCCGATCGCGTAACAGTAGTATATATTGCTATTAAACAGGCAAAAGCGTAATGCGCAGCTATAAGTTCACGGTTGAACCATATTAAATGTTTATTAATTCTCAAGGTTCCGTGTTACACCAAAAGAGGTATTTTATAATGCTATTTTGTGTTTCTTGAGTAACTGATTGTTATAGTTATTATCAAGAAACTGTAGTTCCCGGAACTATCTTGCTGTTAACAACAAATCTTATTTATATGCTTTTTAACTAAAGGAAAAGATGAGTAACTATGACCACTGAAGTTAGAGGAAACAGTGGTAATTTGCTGCAACAAAAACCGTAGATCGACCACTATGGATAAGGTCGGCACTATCTGGTAATGCATATACATTAACCACTTATTTATAGGAAAACTTCGTAGGTATCACGACAAATCATGTTATGAATGCCAGAGTTGTCACTTAGCTTCATTGAGTTATTTTATTACAGTATAGTTCAATGCTTAGCTTACAACTTACCGGTTATGGATGTGTTATACGCCTTACGATCTTAAATACACTTATTTATATACAAATCTGTTTACACAGGTTACGCATACTACAACACATAATATAAAACAGTAATGAATGAGACTGAGATGAATGTTACACGAATTTGTTTTGTTATTGTTTTGTGAGCGCAATGCGCATTTTCTTGACAGTTGAATGACAGTAACATGACGTTTAGGTCAGGGAGCGTTCCAAAACGATAATATGTTAAGTGCTTCTGCGAGTGCGTTTAGTGTATCCATCGGCGTTACTCGGATCAATTGTTAACTTAGCCCAAAAAATAGGTAATTGGTTTAATAAGTGTTTTTAGATGTATTACATATCTACGTACCATTTTGTATTAATTGAAGAAATATGTACGACTTGTATTTTTTTGATTACCTATTTTAAATGTGCGTTTCACGCATTATACAGGGTGACGGGAAATTCGACGTATTCCTTGAAAGGGGTTATTCTATAGCTCATTTGCAATGATTTAGATCCCGTCAACCGGGGGTCAAAACTCATTGGTTTGCAAGTTATTCGAGTTTTTAGTTTTTTTTTTAGAAAACCCACCTGTCGGCCTTAAACTCGTAATTGTGAAAAAACTAATTAAATTTAGACCTCAAAAAAGGATTTATTTAATAGCCAATAAATGACTGATTAAGGAAAATAAAAAAAAACATGCCAAAACTTTTCAAGATATTGCAAAGAAAAGCATTTAAAGTCACAAGGTTTTAAATTTTGTTCCAAATTTTGTAACACTTCGAGGCATTATTTAAAAAAAAAGTATGACACTTCGCGTAAAAATTACATAAATTAGTTCCTCAGTTCATAATAGTTATTTTTGTAATAATTCTTAATAATAATGATAATAATAGCGGAGCAGGTAGGCTATGCATTAAGTAATCAATCAGTTAGTTTCAACTTTCTTTCCAATTCGGACGATTATTGACAACTAAGCTTCCTTTGCAAATGGCTGCTTACGAATTTGCAGAATACGCAGACATCATTTATTGTTACGGACTCTGTGATGGTGACTCCGCTGCAGCTAGAAGAGAGTACCAACGTCGTTTCCCTAACCGCCGCTTACCTCACAGAAGTGTGTTTGGGACGACGTATCGACTTATTCGGGAAAAAGGAACAGTTCGACGCAGCCAAGCTGATGCTGGAAGACCTCGAATTTATGATCCTGCTGAAGAGGAACAAATCCTACAGTGTTTCCGAGCAGACGGCACTACCTCGACGAGAATTGTTGCTAACCGGCTCGGTATTTCTCAGTGGAAGGTGTGGTTTACCCTGCACTCAGCTCGGCAGTATCCATATTATTTTGCTCCAGTCCACGCAATTGAAGAGGGAGACCCAGCAAGAAGGTTGGATTTCTGCAGATTTTTAATTAATACTGATGCTGAAGACCCCGATTACCTGAAGAGAATTTTATGGACCGATGAATCCAATTTCGACCGTGACGGAATTACAAACTACCACAATCTGCACTTTTGGGCGCCTAAAGGTCAAAACCCAAGAAAATCCAATGAAGGAGCTCATCAGCAAAGATTTTCTTTGAACGTGTGGATGGGAATCGTGCACGACAATTTGATCGGACCGTTCTTGCTGCCAGCGCGATTAAACGGCATCGCGTACGCATTTTTTAAGGGAAGAGTTACCCACATTACTGGAGGATGTGCCACTTGCCACAAGATTGAATATGGTTTATCAACACGATGGCTGCCCTGCTCACTTTCACCGAGGTGTGCGAGAATGGATGGATCAGCACTACCCAAGAAGATGGATTGGTCGAGGTGGCCCAACCCCTTGGCCAGCCAGAAGTCCAGATTTAACTACATGTGACTTTTAAATCTGGGGTCACATGAAGGCGTTGGTTTACGACACACCGATAAATAACGTTGAAGAGTTACGGCAAAAAATTGAAGCAGCTGCACAAACAATGAAAGAAGGGCTTTCGACGCGAGTGACAATCACTGAAGTTCGAAAAAGGCTTCGTGCTTGCATACCAAACCGAGGCAGGCAGTTTGAGCAAGACTTGTGATTTTTAAGAGTTTTTTTTAAGATAATTATTAGGCAGTTTAGTTTTAATTAAGTCTTTCTTTTTACTTTCTTGTATCTAAGGTTGGTGTGACTTTATAAGATACTTATTATGTTGATTTTTTATGATTGATTAAATTATTTTATTTACTAATGAAATTGTTAGTAACTCTTTTCAATCCTTTCCTTGTGACTGTCATTAAAGTAAAGAAAATCAAGAGACCATCTAATAAATTACTTAAAACACCAAAGGCAACTTTTAGTGACTCCTACCCTAAGAAGATAAGATAAGATACCACCCATTGGTTTGTTTGTCGCGTCGCCGAAGGCACGCTGCCTACCTGCTCCGCTATTATTATCATTATTATTAAGAATTATTACAAAAATGTCGCCAATTGTACGTTTCATGAAAGCTTATGAACTGAGGAACTAATTTATGTAATTTAAACGCGAAGTGTCATACTTTTTTTTTTAATAATGCCTCGAAGTGTTACAAAATTTGGAACAAAATTTAAAAACTTGTGACTTTAAATGCTTTTCTTTGCAATATCTTGAAAAGTTTTGGCATGTTTTTTTATTTTCCTTAATCAGTCTTGATTGGCTATTAAATAAATCCTTTTTTGAGGTCTAAATTTAATTAGTTTTTTCACAATTACGAGTTTTAGGCCGACAGGTGGGTTTTCTAAAAAAAAATCTAAAAACTCGAATAACTTGCAAACCAATGAGTTTTGACCCCCGGTTGACTGGATCTAAATCATTGCAAATGAGCTATAGAATAACCCCTTTCAAGGAATACGTCGAATTTCCCGTCACCCTGTATTCTTACAGCTAAAGTCCACGTTAATCATTGCACCATAAAATAACGTAGTGTATTATATTCTCTTTGCCATATATCATTGAGGGAGAGTGTTGAGGATCAATGTCCGCGCATCTATATTGTTTATGGTAGATTTTGAGTTGTCATGAGAAGATGTGATTTCGGTTAGGATTATTTAAATGGATAAAAGTATAATGTAATAGTTTCAGCTGTGATGATATTAAAGAAGTATAATAGAGAAGATGTTTTAATAATTGATTAGAATATCAACAGTGGTAGCAGAGCGTGGTTGCACCAAAAATTTGTATATGCAAATACTATAAAAAAAAGACCATCGATTATGGCGGAAACAATTAAAATAAAGCAATTTGCGGGAGAAGATTTTGCTATTTGGAAATTTCGCTTAAGTAGTATATTGAAAGAAAATGAATGCTTAGGAGCGATAGAAGACAAGGAATTCGCGGCTACAGCAGCAAACATGAAATTGGAGGCACGAGCTCAGAGCCTGATAATAAGTGCCGTAGCTGATAGTCACATTGACTATATACAAGATGAAGACACGGCTTTTAAAATGATGTCGAGAATGGAAAACCAGTTCATGAAAAAGGGAACTCGCAGTAAGCTGTTTTTACGACGCCAGCTCAATGACATGAAGTATAAAGAGGCAACGTCGCTGGCGGAACATTTCATGTCTCTATCAAAAATATTCGGACAACTAAGGGATGCAGGCAGTGCTTTATCAGAAGAAGAAAAGGTAAACGTACTGTTGATGTCCATGCCAGATTCCTACGAAATGGTAGTGACAGCAATAGAATCGCTCCCAAACCTGACACTAGATACAGTCAAGGATAGACTGCTCGGTGAAGAAGAGAAGCGCACAAAAAGGAGTAGTACAACAGAGCATCACAGAAATGCGTTTCTATGTTTTGCATGCGGAAAAGAGGGACACAAACGATATGAATGTAGAATGAGATATCAGGAAAGAAGAGGACAAGGTTTTGTCACACCAGCTCGAGGATATGGACGAGGCATACAAGCGCCTCAGAGGGCAGGCTTTAGGAGTCCAGGATTTACTAGAGGACGAGGACACAGTTTTAGAGGAAGATCTTGGAGAGGAAATCAAGACCAGAATTATTCACGAAATCAAGACCAGAATTATTCACAATCGTATTCTGCAAGTACTGAAAATGAAAATGTTTTTATGGCAGGGATTGAAAAAGATCAAGGACATGTAAGCGATGAAAGTAACTGCATCACATGGTATATGGACTCGGGATCATCTGATCATCTGATTAATCAGAAAGATGCGTTTACTGAGTACCTTGAGTTGAAGCAGCCCAAGGTAATAGCAGCAGCCAAGAATGGAGTGAGTCTGGTTGCAGTCGGGGTCGGCAATATACATGCAAGATGTATGATTGGTAGCAGGTATGTCGATTGTACTATTAAAAATGTTTATTATGTGCCAGAACTGAGAAAAAACTTGTTATCTGTCTCTAAAATTGAAAGTAATGGGTATAGAGTTGAATTTTTAAAAGGGAAAGTCAGAGTTTATAAATATGAGCTGCTGACAATGATTGGTAATAGTAAAGGATCATTGTATACAATCCAAATGGAAATATTATATAACGAATGTAACTTAAGTACCGATCATAATAATCAAGTGAGGCAGTTGTGGCACAGACGGTTTGGTCACCTTGGAATAAGAAATTTAACTTTGCTTTCACAAGATCAAATGGTAGATGGCATTGACGACTTGACTAAATGCACATCTAAGAATCCTGTATGTGAGCCATGTTTACTAGGGAAAATGACAAGACAACCTTTTAACAAACTTGGACGTAGGGCGACTAGACCATTGGAATTAGTGCACACTGACGTTTGTGGTCCAATAAACCCACCAACTGAGGAAGGATATAAATATTTTCTGACGTTCATTGACGACTACACCCATTTTGTATGGGTGTACCTTCTCTCGAATAAAAGTGAGGTTTTTGACAAATTCAAACAGTACTATTTTTATGCGACCAATTATTTTAATGCAAATATTTTAAAGTTAAAATCTGACAACGGAGGTGAGTATGTTTCAAGGGAATTTCAGGAGTTTTGCTTTAATAGCGGAATACAAATGCACTACACAGTACCTTACAATCCTGAAATGAACGGTGTAGCAGAGAGGATGAATAAGACTTTAATAGAGAAGGCAAAAACCATTCTATTAGACTCAAATCTGGGGAAGGAATTCTGGGGGCATGCGGTGTTGTTTTCAGCATATGTAACAAATAGAAGCCCAACTGTTGGAAAAGATAAGACACCATCAGAGTTATGGGAAGGCCGGAGACCTAATGTGTCAATATGCGAGTATTTGGTTGCACAGCCTATAACCATGTACCAAAAGAGTTACGACAAAAGCTGGACAATTCTGGTAAGAAAATGATATTCATAGGATATGTAACCTCAGGATATAAATTGTATGACACTGACACAAGGAAAGTTATTTCTGCGCGAAACGTAATATTTGACGAAACTAAACCGGAAAAGGACAACACAGTAAGCTATAAACTGGACATGGTAGAGAAGAACAAAGATAATATAAGAGGCCGGGAACCAGACAGTAATGAAGAAAGTAATGAAGAAAGTAATGAAGGAGGTGATGATGAAGGTGGTGAACATTATGAACTAGCAGATGACAAGGAAGAATCAGTAAGGAAACAGAATCACGAAGCTAAGAAAAATGGAAGAGAAGAAGAGGCCGAGAAGAAAGAAAGTTCAGAAAGAGGAAGAGGAAAAAGACAAATAAAGAAACCAGCATGGCAAAAGGACTATGCTATTGACTTAGACCAGAATGATGCAGCATTATATGCCTTATTAGCTGGTCACCAAGATGCTCCAACAGAGTTTGACGATATCAAAGGAAGAAAAGATGAAAAGGAATGGAACTCAGCAGTAAAAGAAGAATTTAAGGTTTTAGAAGAAAATGAGACATGGAAGTATGTACCTATGCCAAAGAATGATAAACTACTGGATACTAAATGGGTTTTTACAAAGAAAAACGTCGGAGACCAAGAAATATGTAAAGCAAGATTGGTAGTGAGGGGCTATCAACAAAAGGACAAGTTAGAAAATATATACTCGCCTGTATTGAAGTTGCAAACATTAAGAGTACTATTAGCAGTTGCAGCGCAGAAGGACTATGATATTCATCAAATGGATGTTAAAGGCGCTTTCTTGTACGGACGGATTGATGAAGCAGTATACTTAAAACCTCCAAAAGGACTAAGAGTCCCAGAAGGAAACGTTTTAAGATTACAGAAGTCCCTGTATGGCTTAAAGAAGAGTCCAAAGTATTGGTATGAGAAATTCACAGAAGTTATTACTGAATGTGGTTTTATGCGCTCTCAAAATGACTATTGTCTATATAATAAAGGGGACTTATACTTGATTTTATATGTTGATGATTTATTAATAGTAGGGCCTAGCAAATCTGATATTGAAGGTGTCAAGAACTTCTTAAAAACAAAATTTAATATGAAAGATTTGGGTGACAGGAATCTAATGTATCTTGGTATTAGCATCCAGAAACAACAAGATAGTATTTACATAAATCAATCAAAATATTTACAAAAGGTCATTGAATCTTATAATATGGAGGACTGTAGAATAGAATAGAATAGAATCTTTATTTGCTTAGAATAAGTAGGTACATAAGTGTCCGGTGTGTGTAAGGTGTAGAGGGACTAACTCTCCAATGGACTTTAATTTTAAACTGGACTTTGACTCGACTGAAGTTGACATGACCTTGGAACATCAGTGTAGATCTCTCATTGGTTCTCTGATGTATGCAATGGTGAGTACTAGACCGGACTTGGCTACAGCTGTGTCATATTTGAGTCGATTCCAGTCACAGCCCACTTTGAAGTTATGGCAAGCTTTGAAGCGCGTTCTTAGATATGTCAAGCAAACTATTGATTATAATTTGAAATATTGTAAATGTAGAGATGCTAGCTTGATAGGCTTTGCAGATGCTGATTTTGCACGGGATAGTGACAGAAAGTCCACTAGCGGATATTTGTTTCAGTTGTTTGGCAATATAGTAGCATGGAAGTCGAAAAAACAAAGTACAGTCGCATTGAGTACTACGGAAGCAGAACTGATTGCTTTGTGTGAGGCATCTGTTGAAGCTTGTTGGTTAATTAAACTATTAGTAGACTTCAATATTGATGTCAAAAATACCATCATTTTTGAGGACAATATTAGCACTATGAAAGTAGTACAGAATCCAGACCAAAAACGTTTGAAACATATTGATGTCAAATTTAACTTTGTGAAACAAAAGGTTGAGGAAGGAGTCATTTGTGTTAAATATGTTTCCACAAGTGATCAATTAGCAGATATTTTAACAAAGCCGTTGGTTGGCGAAAAATTTGTGAGATTGTGTAATTTACTTAATTTGGTAAAATGTTAGAATTATGTGCGAACATTGAGGGAGAGTGTTGAGGATCAATGTCCGCGCATCTATATTGTTTATGGTAGATTTTGAGTTGTCATGAGAAGATGTGATTTCGGTTAGGATTATTTAAATGGATAAAAGTATAATGTAATAGTTTCAGCTGTGATGATATTAAAGAAGTATAATAGAGAAGATGTTTTAATAATTGATTAGAATATCAACATATATATCCTTACTTAACCTTTTCACATAAAACGTCAAAACACAGAAAATAAAAATGGTCTATAATAACATAACTGAAAATAATTGATTTGAGCTGTATTCTTCATTATCATCGTCATTATTATTCATAAAATAAAATGATTTAATTGACTTCACAACGATATAAACTGCAATTCACGTTGATATGTGTCTACCTACGCATTCGCAACGCACACATAATTTCAAGATAAAAGCAGGCATGTACGTGTACGACAGGTGCTCGAATACGGGTGCATATTTGCATTTAATCATTCAGAACTAGATTTATGAATCAATAACTTTCTTTTTCAGATTACAAATTAACAACATTGGAGCGATGATGCGGCGGTAGTGTTTTGAATACGTACTCAAAATGTTGGACGTATCAGATACTGTAAGTACCTAGAGGCTAGATTTTTCTGTCAGGTTTCACATATAGGTACACCTAACAATAACATACCTACCTCTATTGCCAGGGGAACTTCGACTTTCGAAGTTCGTGGTAGCGCCGCAGAGCGCTGATTTGACGTCACGAGGCGAGGTGCACAGATGTTGTGACTGGGTAGGTCAAAAAGCCAGAATTATACCTACTGGTCGTGGCTTTGTCAATTTGATACCCGCGGAAATATGGTCCTTCGAACCGGATTTTATTAGTGAAATAGTACACCCTAGTAAGTACCTAATACTTTTTGCCCGACTACGGCAAAGCCGAAAGGAAGGGATATATTTTTAGCAGTTTGTTTGTATTTACTTGTGTTCCACCGTAGCGTTTCATTGTTTTACACACTATTCATAACGAAAGTGCCTACTCACGAAATGCGATGACGATGAGTCACACATTTTAATGCATTTGGGAAGCGCTCAAAGAAAATCCCGCTAATTATAGACCAATTAAGGTACTTCTATTCTTGATATCGTCATACTAGGCCTTGCAAAGCGTGGTCATCAGTTGGGTATCAGCCAAGTCTAGACAGTTTGCTACGTATATCAAACTATCCAAATAACATGTTTGTTTAAACATAAATAAACCACGTGAAACAAACAGTCCGCTTATCAGTTTGAAGACATTTCATTGTGGAAGTGAACAGTGGAAGGTTTTCGTCTGAAACGTGTCGAATGTGTGATAACTGTGATGATTTCGATTGACTGTTTATTGCAATGTCTAATGCGAGAAGGAAGATAAATCATCGACGTGTGTTGTGCAAGGTTAGTGAACAAAAAAAAACGAATGAATCCATACTAATATCACTACCTACAACAAAGTCGCTTCCCGCTGTCTGTCCCTATGTTTGCTTAGATCTTTAAAACTATGCAACGGATTTTGATGCGGTTTTTTTAATAGATAGAGTGATTCCAGAGGAAGGTTTATATGTATAATATAGTACCCGTGCGAAGCCGGGGCGGGTCGCTAGTTATAAATTAAAGGAAAGGTTAGCAAAGGTCGCGGGGGTCCGCTGGATGCGGGTGGCGCAGGACCGGTCACGTTGGCACTCTTTGGGGGAGGCATATGTCCAGCAGTGGACGTCTTTTGGCTGATATGATGATGAATATTATAAATGCGAAAGTGTCTTTGTCTGTCTTTTACCTCTTCACGCTTATGCCTGTTACAGACCATCAGTTTTAACTGCACAGTTTTAACTGTTTAGTCAAACTGTTCAGTTAAAACTGATGGTCTGTGGCCCTTAGTTCAACTGCACAGTTCAAAGATTTGCATACAGACCATCAGTTTTAACTGAACAGTTTGACTGAACAGTTAAAACTGTGCAGTTAAAACTGATGGTCTGTAACAGGCATTAGACCGCAGAACCGATTTAGATGTGGTGTACCTACTTAAGACAGTTTGTGTCGCGGGGATATTTTTTATTCCGGAAAACATCCCCTAAGAGGATGAAATGGGGGTTGAAAGTTTTAGGGGGGCAGTTTCACGTGGACACGCTGGACAAAAGCACCAATTTATTTCAGGTACTTGTTAGGTACATAGCTTTAAGTTTTTGATAGGAATAAATCCTCCGTCAGCCATCTTTAATTTTATGGCTTTTTCACAGTATAATAACGTTTACAGCTAGCTATTACAGACACACAGACAGACGGACGGACCCAAAGCGGAGGCTTAGTAAAGGATTCCGTTTGAGAACTCGACCCTAAAAAATATCTAGTTGAATTTCCTGACACCAAATGGGTAAGGCCGTTATCTCTTGTTCCTGATTAAGCAGTTTAAATCGTCTACATTTTAATCTCTTCCAGTGTGTTACGCCAATTAGCCATATAAATGGATTACTAATATTCGTAACACACTGGAATTTATTAAAATGTAGACTATTTAAACTGCTTAACCAGGAACAAGAAAGAACGGCCTTACCCAAATATGTATATTTTGACACCAATTAAGTTTGTTATTCAATGATTTAGAACTCAACATATTAATAATTCAAAACTACCGCCATAAAAAAAAATGGCCGACGGAAGAGTTGGTTCCTTATCAAAAACTTAAAGCTATGTACAGTCGACTACAAAGATAAGTATGTTTTTTAATGTTACAAAGTTATGTATGTATATCTTATTACTATGGTAGTAAAGTCTATGTATACATATTTTTGTAACATCGTATGGATACATCTCTTTGTAGTCGACTGTACCTAACTAGTACAGTCGACTACAAAGAGATCGATACGGCCAAAGTTACAAAAATATGTATACACGACTGTATTGCCTTGACATTAAGGTCGTGTATACATATTTTTGTAACATTGGCCGTATAGATCTCTTTGTAGTCGACTGTACCTGAAAAAATTGGTGCTTTTGTCTGGGCGTAAATGTGGATTTACGATAATTTGTTCCATCAATCTGCCCCTCGCGCGGCGTGGGTAGGCCCCCGACAAGGTGGACTGATGATCTGGTAAAGGTTGCGGGAGTCCGCTGGATGTGGGTGGCGCAGGACCGGTCGCTTTGGCACTCTTTGGGGGAGGCCTGTGTCCAGCTATGATGATGATGATGATGAAGCTGCCCCTCTATTTGTATGGAGCTATGATATAAACGAGTTCCACGCGGACTAAGTCGCGGGCAGATCCTAGTAAATACATAAATTAACAGTTATACACTCCCTAGGAACCATCTCGACAGACAAAACGTTCTATTTAAAGAACTACACTCAAATCGGTTCATCCTTTTGAGAGCTAAGATGCCACAGACAGATACACATACATAAGTAAAACTTTTAAGTCTTATAACACCCCTCGGTCATGTCGGGGGTTAACAAGTTAAATTAAAAAAAAAAACAAAAAACCGAACTGCTTTTTTCAAATTTTATAGCCTATGTCACTCCCACGTCGAAATCCGTCAAACGGTTTAGGCTGCAGGGCGTGCCAAAGAATAAGGTCACATATATACACATACATATATACATACGCTCGAAAAACATGACCTTCCTTCGGCAGTCGGGTAACGCCATCGGCAGTCGGGTAAAAATATACCCAAACTTCTGAAAACTTTTCTAAAAAAGTGATCGAATTGAATGACTTTTGTTACCAATACCGTGGTTTTTCTGCCTTGTAGCGAAAACTGGCTCCGAACATCGCCTAGCCTAGCGGGTTCTTGGCAGAGTTGTGACTTATTTGAAATACTTGTATTTAAAATGCAAATACAAAATACTTACAAAATACGTATTTAATATTTTTTTTTTAAGTATTTTATATTTTATTTGAAATACTTATCGAAATGTATTTCATATTTTGTCAAATATAAAATACTTTATTACTGCTAAGTTTCAAAAGTATTACCTTTACCACTCAAATTTTCAAGTGAATGGGTCAGCGAATCGGCAAATGGCCACTAGAGGCGCTGCAACTTTGAAAGTCAATGTGCAAAATGACAGTTAAAACAAAATGAACGTTATTATCTGTGAAACATGACGTTACGCTTCGCTTTTTACCGAGATTGACTTCGATTTTGTGTCGATTACTTTTTGAAAGTATTTTATTTGAATAAAGTATTTTGAAAATACCTATTTTGTATTTAGTATTTAAATACAAAAAGCAAAAGTATTTTGTATTTTGCATTTGAAATACAAAAAGCAAAAGTATTTTGTATTTTGCATTTGAAATACTAAATTAGAAAAGTATTTGTATTTTGTATTTAAATACTTTTTTAAAAGTATTTTGTACATCTCTGGTTCTTGGCAGCGAAAGTGTTAAGCGATCCCTCCCTGTAATCCTGTATTTTTTTTGGATTGTAAGGAACGTGTGGAGTATCATTCGAAGGCTCGTAAAATTTTGAGACGGTATACACATTTTGAGTTCTTTTTACGATAGCTCTTACTAGTGTAAAATATGACCAAAGTAACTTTTTTTCATACAGTGCTGTCCCCAGCTCTATTTCAAAAACTATAGCCAACTAAGACTTGGAAATACACATGCATAACGGAAATTGTGTGTAGATGGCGGGAAAATTATCAACATGACGCTAGCTTTAATAGTTTAAATGATATTTACAAATTAAAGTGAATAAAATCGGTATAGCGTCTACGCTTACGCTGGTTCTTCAGTATGGCCGTGCCTGGTGACGTACCTATACCTACATTGCACTTCGCAGTCTGATAAATGAATATTGATATAATGAAAATACAGCATTGTATTTCGTGTTGTTTCTAGCGGGTTCTTGGCAGCGAAAGTGTTAAGCGATCCCTCCCTGTAAATCCTGTAATACCTAACTCAGTCAGTCAAGCGTGGGGTCTCACGTTGTTATTCAAGCCTATACGACCGATTGCCGTGGAAAATGCTGCTACGCGCTACGAGTCTCGAATGAGTCAACTGTCTGGTTTAGGCCCGTCTTTTTATAAAACTGACATTGGAATTGGAATCTTCTGCCTTTGGCAGCAGAGTTGCTTTTTGAATGGACCACTTTGATGCAATCCGGCCAACTCGCATAATCTTAAATACAATAGACTTCAATGTAAACATAACTTTTGTACGAACCGAAAAGTGTAGCAGTTAAATAAAATCATATTGTAGCCGGCGTATTGAAGCGCAAAGGTAAAATTAGAAAAAAAAACTCTTAAGAAAGACGTTAATCTAGTTTTATCTCTTTCTCCGATACCCTAAGGTTGTCTGGAAGAGATCGCTCTTCAGCGATAAGACCGCCTGTTGTCTACCTCTACCTACATGTTATTGTATTGTTTCTCTTTTTAACTGATTTGTTTGTGTGAGGTGTGCAATAAAGAGTATTTGTATTGTATTGTTAATATTGGTGATAATCTATAATTAGTTAAATAAATAAAAACGTAAAATATCAAATAATTAATTAATTATATGATCGAATTTAATTTTTGAAATTACCATAATTATTACATTTGCCATTTAAGGTAATGTCGGTATTTTTGATATAATTATCCGCGCCATTCTTATTTATTTCGGACTGCATGTGATATCAGAAGTAGGGTTAGTAGTAAAATCTTTATGTAAGTACATGATAATAAAAATAAAAATTATAAAAAGAAAGGGCAAAGTACTAACCTATCCCTGTAAGGGATCTCTACCACGCCGCGAGTCGAGAAAGATCTACCCACCTCTTTCTAATTTGCACGGTGCGAGTGAGAAAGGAGACGCCCAGTCGCGCGGGAAGCGACTTTTCAGCAAGTTGTGCTAGACGTACGTTAAACCTTTTAGTAGGTGAGAGGAAAAGGACGCCGACGCCGGGACGCGAGTCGAGAATAAATCTACCCTCCTTTTCTTATTTGTACAGTGCGAGTGAGACAGGAGGCGTAGGCGCCGAGACGGGACTAGCATACTTGTTAACAAGTTGGGGTAGAACCAAGGGCTGTTTACACGATTACGGATTAGTGCGAGTTCATACATTTGCTGCAAGTGCGAGCTATTGTATGCCCTCGACTTTATCACTAATCAATGTGTAAACAGTCCCTAACGTATTGCCTGGAAACAACAAGTATTTTGTTCTACCATCTCCTTAATGAAACGCCAATTACCTCTCAGTCTCCGGAGCGAGCACACAGTAAACAATTTGCGGCCATTTTTTTCACGTTTGCATGCTATGTGTGAACAGCGATAACGAATATGTGCCGTTGGCTTCTGGTAGTTTAAATGTTTGGTGTCTAGTGTTATTTCCAGTGTTTTGCTGTGTGGACGGAAGCGGAACGGCTTTTTAGGTAAGCCATTTTATCATTAAAAATTAGTTTCCGTTGAACTGATATTTATCACTTTAATCGCGATAGTTTACATATTTTGTCACAAAATGCGCATAACATCGTATAATTGCATACAATTTTACGTTTCGTCCCGGCCATATTTCATATCGGTCTTAACACTGTTTAGATCTCCACAATTTTGATACCTACAGACCACAAAATGCCTAATCAAAATACGTTTATAAGCTCCAATGTCCTTCGGTAAATGATGACCCAAAACAACATGAGACATTAGATAAGTTTTTAAGTTTACAGTGGGTAATACACTTACTAATTTTAATGAAACACAATCTTGATTAACTACATTATTCATAAAAAGATAACACAATACTTACAAACGAATTAAAAGAAGAATGCAAGATAATTATGTTTCTTACCTCATCTTACTGTGTCGTCGTTAAACTTTGTTAAACCGCTGAGCAATTTGATACCGTAATACCTCCGCTCCGAACTATAGTTCAAAAGAACAACTACTTTTAAGTCGATACCTACTTATCTATAGTTCAAAAGTAACTCATTAATTTCTATGAATATTCTTTTTTGTATCAAGTAGGGTTTATAATTTTTTATTACACGGGTCGGATATTAATATCTACTAGCGACCCGGCCCCGGCTTCGCACGGGTACTATATTATACATATAAACCTTCCTCTTGAATCACTCTACTCGTACCTATCTATTAAAAAAAACCGCATCAAAATCCGTTGCGTAGTTTTAACGATCTAAGCATACATAGGCGAATGCTACACGCTCGATATGAATCGCGATATTTGGATCGTAATCTAGGATCACGATGTTTATCGAGTGTGTAGTATAAGTATATCACGTATCGTGGTACGGATCGCTGTATTTCTAGAAATCCAAAAATCCACGATCTGTATGCAGTATCGTCGATAAATATCGAGCGTCTAGTCTCTAATCGACATTTATCGCGTCAGTATTCATTCTGTCAGCAACGAAACGTACGAGTGTACTCAATGAAATTTACCGTCGTAATGACGCGATTCGTATCGTATGTGTAGTATATCAAAATATTACTAGATAAATATTGCCTTATTATCGCGTTAAATATCACGATTCATATCGAGCGTGTAGCATTCGCCATAGGGACAGACAGCGGAAAGCGACTTTGTTTTATACTATGTAGTGATATATCTATCTATCGATAGGTCTAAATATTAATCTCTAGTCGGGTCATACGCCTGTAAAACAAAATTCGTCTTTCTCCCGGTCAATAGTAGTAGTAGTAATAATGGAAGCTTATATGATAGTTTTTTTCTCGGAAATCATCCAGCTTGTCCGGACAGCGATAATTAAGCTTTCACCAAAAAAACAATCATTTTTCTAACACAATAATATAAGTTCTACGCGGACGAAGTCGCGGGCAACTATTACAGCCCTTAACTTTGACAATGTCCTCACTCGTCGCTCACCCCACCCGTCACGCATAACGAAACTAGACCTCTACCTACGCTTAGTTACTGCGAATCGCGGCGTCAAGTTATATTTGTACGAGAGCGTTGAGATTAAGCTAAAAACAAGTTACAGAATAGCGGGCCTGGAAAAACGCTAACCTTAATCTGTGTGTCACAGTCACATCTAATCTAAATGTAATTAATTTGGACCATATTGAGTATTTTTTTACTGCACCCTAAGGAGCCGTTGTAGGTTTTATGGCACGGGGATAAATAGTTTCTGCCCCGGACAACATACGATAACGTTCGTCCGGAAAAACGGTGGAAATTAGTATGGAAGAACGAATTCTTTGTATAAACTTGTTTATAGTTATAAAGCGATTCCTCTAACAGGTTTATTTATTATTTTCCAGGAAATATTTATCCGTACCACGAATTACTTGCGTTTCCTGTCCATGTATGTAGATATGAGAACTCGGCTCTACGCAGGTATCGATAATTTCTCTGATCTAAATAGGTATTTAACATTTTCCGCCATTATGCGCGGGCCTTATCGTATTTGTACCACATGTGCTTGTTATGCAGGAATTTATATTTCTGTAGAACCGTAAAACGCTTGGATATGGGCTATTTGCAATTAATAAGTAAACAAAATTAATTGCACCGATGAGTACCAGTTTCACTTGGATATCCTTTTAGGTATTTTATTTTATCATATCCAGATTATAGATACCTATTAACTTATCCGAAATTCCAGTGCTTGAACTAAACTGGGTAGGACTGCAATTTTTTAGGCAAAAACTATTATATAAATACCTCCTCATATCATGTTCATTTGGGTGTTTTATACCTCCCGTCTCAGTTCGGTTGACCAAGTATTTCATAAAAAAAGACCGGGTTGCACTCCGGCAGTGCCGGCAGAAGTAAAAACTCAATGACATTGTAACAGTTTTTCGATCAGGTCACGTGTCCGTCTTACGAATTTTCAATCTGTCGAATCTTACGGTCACGTGACATCTTACGGTCACGTGACCTGCGGCGAGTTTAACAATTTTTCCCCATCACAAAAAGTGCAAAGCGCCGCTAAAGAAGTTTTCACTTCAAAAATCTGTCACTAAACAATTACGTAGGTTAAACATTATTTTCGGTATCACACCATAATTATTTTTACTTCTGATATTTCCCCTAAATGAAGTAATGATAATAAAAACTATTCTCTGAAGTCCAATTATCACCGAAAAAATCGATGCACTTAGCAATTCGGTAGCGGTAGGTACGGTCGAGGTCAAAAATATGTTTACACTTTTGCACCTTATTACAAGGCAATAAGGTGCAAAAGTGTAAACATATCTTTGACCTCGACTGTACTAATTAGGTACCTATGAGTGGAGATTTTTAAGTACCTACTATCGACAACACAGCTAACTGACCATCCGTGTACTTTATGTGCATTGTAATAAGGTTCTATATAAATACAGGATGGTCAGCTAACTGTGTTGTCGTTTGTATCTACGCGTATACGTGCGTACGGGGGTACGGGCTACTCGTACCTATACTCGTAACGTAACAAAGCGGCGCGAATCGGTGGCGTAACGTAAGTGAGACAAGCCCCGCCCTTCTGTCACGTGTTTTAACCTCACCTCACCCGTCACCCACAAATATATCTTGACGTTGCTATTCGTAGTAACTAAAAGTAACCCGTCAAGCGAAACTAGACCTCTACCTACGCTTAGTTACTACGAATCCAGCCCTCCTATTCTGTAACTTGTTTTAAGTTCACCTCAACGCTCACCCACAAGTATATCTTGACACCGCGATGCGTACTAACTAAGCGTTGGTAGAGGTCTAGTTTCGTGACGGGTGATCGGCGGGGTGAGCCGTATTAGCGCTTAGCGAATAACACCCCAGGTGTCAAGATATGTTTGTGGGTGAGCTTTGAGGTGACAAATTACAGAATAGCGGGGCGGCGTGACGGTTGGGGTGTGGCTCATGAGTGCGTACAGAATAACAGCCCAGATGTCCCAAGGTAGACCGCGGTCGGCGATATAACCACGAATATCGAAATTCGGATATCTCAATAATAATATAATTTATCATGTACATTTCGTAATTATATGTAAGAACTTTAATACTAAAGTATTAAGTAACTTATATTAGGTACTTGAATGACAGAGATGGAGATACACTAGCGAGCGTCGTGAATGTTATTCATTCCAGTAAGTCCAGTAACGTTCTAAGGGACCATCCATATATCACGTGTTTTATCTTATTTTGTCAGTATTCGTTCTTATTTCAAATACAGGGTATTTGGAAAACAGAAATTTTGTACTTTTCCTTATTTTCTAGTAGTACTGTTTTTTCAGCGTTGGTCTAGTTAGCAGCGTCATAGAACTGGATTCCGGGCGGCGTTCCTAATGAATTCCAACATATTATAATCCTTACATTAGGTACATCAAATATTGTTTATTATTTGTATGACAAATACAAATATTCTTTATTGCTCACCAGACATAGACTGACCAAACCAATTGTTGGTATGACTGTGCCAATGTGTCTAATTGTCATTGCGAACAATTGTCGTATTATGCAATTATGACATAAAAATGTCATAATTGCCTAATGTCAAGTCTTCCGTGAATAGGTATAGATATTGTTATGGCAAGAAACATGTGCTTATGTGGTTGGAGGGTTATAGTCAAGTCAAGGTTAAGTCGGCAACAAAAATGTCTTTACTACTACTACTATTAACGCGCTCAAAAAATGGACAAATTTATTGGTTGGACGAACAGATTAGCCTAGAAGGTACTGACGCAGAGTGACGCTGCCAACAAAGCTAACGTTCCTGGGTTCGAATCCTAGTAAGAACGTATATTTGTGTAATATGCATTCAGGGCCAAGAATCGCTACTCGCTACGCTCGTAGCCGATCCCGTGGTTTTCCTCGTATGTAGCGGAAAGCGACTACGGTGGTCTGACGCATATGTGTCGTCATTGGCCCTGAATGTGTTAAGTAATATCCGTTTGTTTCAGTGATCGATTTTATGTATGTATTAAACTTGTTGTATACTTATACTAGTTGACCCCGCGAACTTCATATCGCCATATTCGCGATACAAAATCTGAGTTTATTTTAAAAACAGTTTTTAATCTTTTTTGTCCTATTCTGTGCGAAGACAAATCCAACAAATCAAACATCATAGAAATCGGTTAAGTCGTTCTCGAGTTAAAAATGGTGTAACGTACACGACTTTGTTATACATATATATGTATATACAGCGTGTCTCTGACTTTGGCGCTCTAAATGCAAATGTCGATTATGATCCTGAAACTGAACCATTTTTGTACCGCAAATTTGTAAAATTACGATTATTTCGATATAATTTATTAGTGTTTGAGCTTTAACTGTACCATCAATATATTGCAAACACGGCATCATTATTTGACATCCATGATACTGACAAGTATGAAAACTAACTAATGGATGATGTACATTGAACATTTTATTTACTTGTATGGAATAATGAAAATATAAAAAGAACGTATTTTTGAAAAGTTGTAGAACAAAAGTAGTTCCGTTTCAGGAGCATAATCGACACTTGCATTTAAAGCCCCAAAGTCGGAGACACGCTGTATAATATAGATATAGAAAGATTAAATATATGTATAGTCGTTTAGTATCTAATAAAAGTTTTATTGAGCTTTCTATGTAACCCCATTTGATTAAAAATTGTTCCCTAATATTTGTTCATTATTTGTTTGTTTGTACAACTAGTTACTCGCGTGGCTCTGCCCGCGTTTTAAAAGCACCCACGGGATAAAATATTGCTTCTTTGCGTCCATTGTATAATTATACTGTAGAAAGGATTAAAAAAATAGGGTGAGTAGTTTTGGTAATTGTATCGTCTACATACATACTTCTAAAGCTACAAACTTACATTTCCAAACATTATACCTTTTTATTGAGTGGTAATAATTTTTTTAACAAGCTCTCAGTGTTACTTATGGCACATACAGGGCGACGGGCCCTGTATACAAGTATACGTTATACGTAACATAACGCAAAAAAAGTAATTTTTAAAGTAAATTCAACCCACTTACTTTTGTATCTTTTCCATGCAATGTGTACCTACATTGTACTACAATTTGGTACCTAACTACAATGATTGTAGTTAGGTACCAAATCTAACTCATTACCTACGTCAGTTTTCCACTTGGCAGCTTGGTTGTAATAAGTAAGCGCGTACTCAAATTTCGATCATAGTGGAAAATTGAAAAAATATTCGCCATGGATTAAAATTCCACTCGTGGCGAACAATTTTTAAATTTTCCACTATGATCGAAATTTGAAATTTCGTTAGCGGACTTTTCTGCTTAATAAAACATTTAATGTTAAGTGCGTACTGTTATAATTTTTTTTTTTTTTTGGATCGCGAAGTAATCATAATAAAATAAAATGTATTTAGGATTGTACATAAAACTGTGATTTCTCCCACAACACTTTGCCACTTAACTTTATTATCCTACGACCTATTGTACGACAAGTGATTTGTGGTCTCTAGATCTTAAATAACCTCCCTAGTATCTAATTTTAGCCTTTTATATTATTGTAGAAGGTTACAAGGTTTTACACTTGTACTTATTGGTTACGTGTTAGTAATTTGGTTGTTTTAACAATAAAGAAAAAGTCACAAATTACATTTTATTTTTGATGTTTCGCTATTTTGCATAGTAGGCACCTCCCTAACGTACCGTTAACTCTTAAAAATATCGGTAATTATATAGTTTACTTTTTTGTTGCATCAGCTTTTATTTTTAGGACTGACAAAAAAATATAAATTATAACCCCGCTCCCTTCACGCCCTACGAAACTACATAGACGCTACGCTTAGTTACTACGACCGCGGCATCAAGATAATATATTGTAAAGTGGTAAATTTAAAAAATATTCGCCACGAATTGAATTTGAACCCCGCGATTGACGGATTCCAGAGTTCAAATGCCGCTACTGGCGAATAATATTTCAATTTTCCACTTTGATCAAAATTTGAAATTCATTAGCGGACGTTTCTGCTTAGTAAATATTTACTGTTCGTATATATTTATTATAGTTTTTTTATATGAACTTGAGTTGTTAATTAGTGTGGGACATCTTGAAACTGAATTTAACTAGTTAATCTCAACCGATTGAGCTGAAATTTTCAGTATAAGTATAGTTTGGATGACAATTCGATATTATGGTACCATCGAGCTGATCTGATGATGAAGACAGAAGGTGGGCATGGGAATTCAGTACTTAACCGACGTAACCCTGTTGAGTTTGGGCTCGTTAGAATCCTCAATGTGTACTTGATGACGGTATACATAAAACTACAGTTGGCAACTTGGCAATAAAATCTTGTAAGTACCTAAAATTAAAATTTTGACAGAAACTTCTTTATAAATGTACTACCTATGTAATAGTTCATTAATTTCATTTTTAAGGAAAATGTTTAAAGTAAGTTTTCTCAAAAATGGTTCATTTTTGTATATATTATGTTCAATTTATGGGGCCCAAAAATTTATAATTAACCTCCTCTATAACCTTTTTACAGGAACACGTTATCATCACCAAAAACCTTGTAGATATCAGGTAACGAGTCAGCCGAAGTATTTATTACAAAATGTACATTGTGTGGACTTGAATTTCATACTGTCTTCAGCTTTGTGTCGAGCCGAAGGTTGTTAATTGCTACACTGTACTTTGACCAAAGTTTTTGTTACCGATTTGGACTTTGGATAGCAATAGATCACTGTACTTTGAACAAAGTTTTTGTTTCGGACTTTGGATAAATAAATAAAATTGAATGGTCTTTCCTGAAGTGACGTAAAGCATTCGTCTCAAAGCACGGTTGTTTATAAGTTATAACGTCTACGGTGAAGCCATGGCGTCAGTCGCCATTTTCTGGCCGTGGCGGGAGCTTGTCAGCCGAAATGACATATTTCCCGCGGAAAAAAGCGCGGGAGAGCGTGATTGTCTTTGGTGGTAAAGGTGTGGTGTGTGAATAAAAAGTGAAACAATCAAAATAAGTGAGAAGTACAAACTAAGAAAAATGAATTTGGTGTGTATTTTTATAATTACAGTTGTTTTGGTTATCAATTTATTAAAGATTTAAATTAGGCTCTAATCAATACCTAACAATAGCAAAATGACTCGGACTTGTGTTAAATAATTGGGAACAACATTATTGGCAGTATTAAAGTATGTACTTCATTTTTTTACGTAGATACTAGAAAGAAAGCAATATTTATAATTGGGACGAAATATTATATTACACATTGGCTTTCGTAGAATAACCTAATAAAATATATACTTAAAAGAAATAATTTGGGCTTTTTTAAACGATATTTCCGAAACTTCCATTTAAAAAAAATGTTGCTTAGCAAAAGGGGGTAAAAAATTCTAACTAAAGTAAAAACGAAAATAATGTATGTTTGATCACTCCAAAATAGAACAATATTGTCATATTTATTTGTATGTGATAAGACTGATAGATAAGTATAAAAATACCTGAACCGAAATTGAAGGATCGAAAACTTGGAAGGAATGCAAAGTAGTATAAGGTATATTGTAAAACTGCAAACACTCAGTACTTTTAACTGAAACTTATTTTTTTGTGATTATTTTATCATAGTTATTGACCCTTTTTTTTAATATGTACAGTCAGCTGCAAACATACCTTGAGTCCTCATGACTAATGTAATAAATCGTGTAATAATGGATTATTTCCACGTGTGACCGCCAAAATTCTTACTTACCATTGGTAGTAGTAACAGATGTAATTTTTTTTCTAGGCAATTCCAGCTGTTGCCACTAACGACATTTGCATTTGCATAACTTGATAGATCCCTATAAAACTTATAAATAGAGTTGGTGTCAAGATATTTTAAGCGAGTTATTTTATTATTAAAGATCGTTTTGCAGAAGACTGTACCTACTTACGAGTAATAACTACGGCAAACTACAGTTAGCATCATATAATCATGTATACCTACACTTTTCGACCAAGGTCCTCAGGCAAGGCAATAATGCCGGGAACATTGCCTGCATTGCCTTGCTGATGTCGGCAACGTTGCCGGTACTACAAGAAACATGTGTTTTTTTATTCGCAAAGTTTTTGTGATCGTTGACACACCTATAACTATTGCGAACTTTTACCCGAGTGATTAAAATAATTACAGTTTAAATACACTTTACCTCAAAGTTACCAGCAAAAAAGGCAATTAACCGCTGTTGCTGGATAATATTCAATATTCTCTGCAGTGGTTTATATGAACATATTTACAAATTTCCGACGATATAGTCTCCCATGTCGGCGCTCTGCGGTAGGGTACGTGCCCATAAGGCTGACTAAGCTACGTTTCCTCGCTGAATGGCGATGCCAATTCTTTGACCGAGGAACAAGCCAGCCCAGCCCTATGGTCACCAGTGTGCTCGAAGTGCCATTTTTTAATGGTTTATTGATTCAATAATGTCAGAAATGTAACAACGCAGTAAACCAGATTGTTTGCTTTTAATAAAGAAATATTATTATTGGCTCCCATTTTTAACTATCGGTGCAAAACTAACAAGTGTACCTAACGTGATTCCACTTTAAACGAGGCAATTTATTTTAATAGCCTTATTAGCCTTACGGTTTCATTCCGATAGGGAGGTTAGGTATTTATGTATTATTAATCCATACTTCAATACTAATATTATAAATGCGAAAGGGTGTCGGTCATAAGTCATAACATAAGTCATTTATTCATTGAACAATATTCATTTTCGGTCTGTCACCTCTTCACGCTAAAACCGCTGAACCGATTTAGATGAAATTTGGTATAGAGATAGTTTGAGTCCCGGGAAAGTCCATAAGATAGTTTTTATCCCGGGAATCATCACCTAAAGGGGTTAAAATCGTATGGAGCTACGATATAAACGAGTTCCACGCGGACGGAAAGCTATATAGTATTATCAAAGTAAATGTTAAAACAAGAAAAAAAAAATGGTCAATATGTCTCCTTCTTTACTAAAAAAAATCAAATAAGACCGTCAATTTGGCATATGTGCTCAAATATTTTCGATTATCACGAAAAGAGCTTTAATCAACTACTTAAATAACTATAGGAAGACCTAAAAGCTATTTCAAAACCCATGAAACGTCCGAGCGCTCCGCATAAAAGACCCGATTTTTTCTATTTGCACTATTACCTATCTTTTAAACTTTAAATCGACCACCTATAATTTCACGTCATTGTGCGTTGTGTTTTATTTAACGTTGCAGTTAAAATATGAAACCGATATATACATATTACTGACCTACCCCTGCCTATTCAAAATGTATAAATGCACAGATGTTGCGCGAAATCCCTAAGCCTTTGTACATCTTTGTACACAATGCATTGTCCTGTTACGACTGTACTTGTATCATCGCATGTCGCAAACCCTTTACCCGCACGCACGCGTCGCGGCACGGCAGATACTCGTATGTCATTGTGACAATTGCACTGCAATTAGCCGGCTCGTGTACTAATCGCGGGTTGGACACCCACTTTCTTTGTGTGTAATTAAGACACGTGTGGGCTAGTGTGGTGTTTTACTATATCCTTGAAATGTGTAGTACTATACTTTTTTACCGTGCCCTAGAAAAGTATATCACAGTATGAACCTGTCGTAGGTCTGAACCGGATTAAGTATATGTACATAATTAGTTGTTTTTACTAAACTGGACTTAATCGCGTATAAATATCATCAACCTCCTAAAGTTTTCCCCATGGTAATCGCGTATACTTTGCCTCTCTGAGGTCACTCGACGTTTCAGATGTGTCACAACATTCTTAGGCGCAGCCAAACTGCCGTAAGCAGCGTGGTTTTTGAACTACCCGCACTTTCAAAATAATGTGTGAAAATCGTGAAAGATGAAATCAATATATTACCCAAAGTTGTTACGAATTTCGAGGTCAAATCATTGTTATGAGCTCACCGACAAATGCTAAATGTTTTGTAAATAGATGACATCAATTGCCCAGACCAGAGCACTTAAAAGCAGTGGGTCAAATTATCGAGCGAGCTTAAACACTTTTAACATACTGTATATAGTTAAGATGATATAAGCTGTCCGTTTAGCACTTGAAAGCTTATCTTGTGAACAATGGGCTGTTTCCTATTGTATAAGCCCACCGCATTTCCTCCGACCAGATAAAATTAAGCAAGTAACAATAAAACTAATAAAAATTAGCTACCATCTCCTCTAAGGTCAAGGTTGAAATTGCTACAGCATAACACTTGATATTATATATTATATACTTCCAACTGACTTTGTAAACTTGTTCAGTACAACATCTTCAGACTACCGTGGGGGTGTTAATGTTGTAATTTTACAACGATATACTATGATACATATATTCAGGGGCCCTTGCTCTAAATCAGAATAGTGTAATAAATGAAAGGTTTAAGTTATTTGCATAGAAAAAAAAAAACAATATAATCGCCTTGATTTAGTGAGTTTACATTAGTAATGTTGACAATGACAGACCAATCTCGCGACATATGCACTGGCACGTGCATGCTATTAGGTATATTCACGGTATATTATTGCCTGCCCCACACATGTACGTCCGGCACGGTATGTTCAATTGGCTGAAATAGGGCTAATCTAAATCATCTATTAAATATGATTTTTTGTATGAATTAAACCCTCACTACGCCCGGGGAGGCAAAAGATATCACATGTACTCATAAATTCAAAGAAAAACAGTTATTCAGTTAACTATATGATCTGTTTTTAATCGTGAAAACATGTCTAACAAAACATGACGTGATTTCTGGATAACCCCTTAGGCGTATCGTGTGTGATAAGATAATATTTCAATTTAATTCTTTTTAGGGTTCCGTATCCAAAGTGTAAAAACGGGACCCTAATATAATATACTAAGACTTTGCTGTCCGTCCGTCTGTCTGTCACCAGGCTGTACCTCAAGAATCGCAATCGCTAGACAGTTGACATTTTCACAGATGATGTATTTCTGTTGCCACTATAACAACAAATACTAAAAACAAAATAAAATAAATATTTAAGGGGGGCTCCCATACAACAAACGTGTTTTTTTCCCGTTTTGACTGTCACCAGGCTGTATCTCAAGAACGGTCATAGCTAGACACTTGAAATTTTCACAGATGATGTATTTCTGTTGCCACTATAACAACAAATTCAGTTCTCAGTTTCTATTTGCGAGTTCCTATAATTGGCTCTGTATTGCTATTTATAAAGTTTAGCGAATATTTCATAGCTGTTGGAATTCCTTGTATAAATAAATAAATAAATAAATAAATACTAAAAACAAAATAAAATAAATATTTAAGGGGGGCTCCCATACAACAAACGTGTTTTTTTTTGCCGTTTTTATAGATTAATGGTACGGAACCCTCCGTGCGCGAGTCCGACTCGCACTTGGCCGGTTATTATTTTCATTCGTTGGGGTCGTGGTATTCCACTTGTCCAAGATCCTTGCCCAATGTGCATGACGTCTCACTCACTCTTTAAACAAAATGTGAGACGCAAATACACATTGGATAAAGATCTTGGACAAGTGGAATACCATGGACCCTTAGTCAGATATACATTGTAGGAAAGTAAGGTAGATTACAACGTATAATAGTCCATTAACTGGATCCCCATGTTATAAAAGTGGCTATGGATGGCCTCCAATACTTAAGTAGGTAGGTATGTTTTAAATGTGATGATATAATTTCAGATATTATACTGTTTACTTTCCATCACAAGATCGCGCGAAATGTTTCGGTCTCTTTCTTAGTGTTTCAATTAGAAAGAACCGGCGCGGCGTTACAGGGTGCAGGGGCGCTACCGGGAAACGAAAACGAAATTCGTTCATGTATCTCCCTCTCAGTCGCTCGAATTATAGCTCGGCAAGTCCCTATTAGGTAGTGTCGCTGTAAACCGCATAATATATGGGAATAATGTACATGCGTCATGTATAGTCGGGACAGTGTGTATTGGCATTGTGTTGTTTAATTAATGTAAAAATTCAATGCTTCGTCTGCGCGGACCCGGGTTTAAAACTAATATAAACTAACTTCATGCTAAATTTCATCAAAATCGGTTGAGCCGTTTAAGCGTGATTGAGTAACGAACATCCAAACATCTAAACATCTAAACATCCAAACTTTCGCATTTATAATATTAGTAAGATAGTAGGATTAGTAGGATAGTGGGATACCTAATAATCCATATCTGGTTTCAAGTACGTATTCGTCATTTTTCCGATTGTGATTCCGAAGACTCCCTGATGGCGCTTTCAAGACCGCCGACCTGAATTATAAAAGGTTCGGGCTGGGATTCGACTAAAGGACCTATATTCGTCTTCAATTTTTATTAGAATATTTTAATAAGAAAATAAATTATCTAGTTAAATCCAATCAAACTAACCAGTTCAATCAATACCTACGACCGCACTATAAAATGTCAACTACTGGTGTACTATTATCTATTCTGTTGTACTAGTCATGTCAACAACCAATTTCAAAACATTGTTTATAGAAATACTTACTAGACAATCCGGCATCCTTTTTTGTTGTAAATATTCAATTATATTCAAAATAAGCTTTCTGACATCACTATAGATTGCTTTCGACATATTTATTGTAATTTAGTCGTCTTTCTTGCTGTTTGTTTACATCGGTGACATTCGATGACTTCTAACGTCTGTTGTCAAAGAGTATCCTTGCCAGTAAAATAAATCAGTTCCATTAAAAATCCGCAACATGGCTAGGATCAAAAAGAAACTTGTCAGGCTATAGCAAGTGCGTCAGAGAGGGAGATGCAAAATAACGACTTATTTATTTATTGATAAATACATTTACGTGAATGTATTTATCAATAAATACTGTGAACTTATGAATAATCGACGTTATACACTGTTTGCGTCTGTTGCTAATCGGAAAGGTCAGAACAGAAGCATTTGGGTAGGGACGAAATAGAAATTTGGACGAGAATGACCATGACTTTGAACGTAATAAGTGTTATAACAAACAAATAACCAATTGTATAACAATAGAGCTATTAAAACGACATCACCATTTACATAGTTAACTATATAATATCGCTGGTAAGCGGTTGCTAAGATACCTATTTTAGTCATAGAGAATAGGCGTAGAAGTTTTCATATAGATATTTGTAGTCATCGAGTTTTAAAGAAAACAGAGGTTTTTCGGTTTTTTGAAGTGAAACTTCTTTAGCGGGCTGAGCACATTTTGGGATGGGGAAAAATTGTTAAAAATCGCGACAGATTTTTGTGACGTCAGATGTGAAGGGTCTCAAACTTTTATATTTTGCTGCTAGCCGATTCGACTTCATTCAAAACTGAACGCTATTCGTAAGAGTATAAAGCCGTTAAACACTATTTGCAATAGCATATTCTGCAAATAAATTTGTAATTTTGTTCACGCGTCCTTCACCGTTTTGCTATTGAGCAAATTCGAATACCTAGTTCGAATTTGGACGTTATTCCTAAAGAGATAAAGCTTTGAAAAATATTTACCAACGGCAAAAACAAATTGATATTTTGATCACCGCCGCCGTCCGCTGTTCTTGCAAATTCGAATAGTTCGAATTTGGACGTTATTCCTAAAGAGATAAAGCTTTGAAAAATATTTGGCAATGGCAAATACAAATTGGTATTTTGTTCGCCGCCGGCCCGTCGCACCCAACGTGCCCGCGGCCCTTCCGCCTAAATAATTGATAATTGTTTATAAATTTGCGCCAAATTAATTTTTAGGGTGACACCGTAAGATGTCACGTGACCTGATCGAAAAACTGTTACAATGTTATTGAGTTTTCACTTCTGCCGGCACTCCCGGAGTGCAACCCGGTCTTTTTTTTTACTGAATCATAAATTTCACACATGTAAAATGGCCGACAAGAGTGCGTCCCTACCTACCTCTCAGAAATACCAGACAAGGGCTGAGATGCGGTTCACAACGATTCATCTAGCCTCAGGTCATAGTCCGGTGGCCGACTGCAAAAAACCCTAGTTGATAAAAAAAAATAACTACTCTGTAGGGGTAGCTGACTTTTAGTAGCTTCAACTGCCCTTGGTCGGCCGCGGCTTAACATGGCAAATTTTGCGCAAATAGCAAAAAAGTGGAACAAAAATTAATCGAAAAAAAAAACTTATGTAGGTAGACCAGGTGGCCTTTGAGGAGAGTATAAAAAAGTGGTCAGCCAAATGCTGTGTTGGCAGGTTTCAGAGTCCGACCGAATTTGTGGTACCACGTGACAGCTGCATTTTACCTCATCGAAAAATTTAATGAAAAAAACTGATTAGGTATAAATAGCTAAATTAAAAACCTTGCCTGGCAGTTTTTCCAGCCCGACCACGTTTATAAAAAAATAATCTATTATTTCAATATTGAAGTTATGGTTACTTCATTGTTTAAAAAAACTAACATCTAAAAATAAAAATAAACTGAAAATAGGGTTTCTTCATTGCTTAAACTGGACCAATAATGCTTACTTTAATACGTTGGAGTGGCATAATATAGTCATTACCATGCCGACCTACAAAATACACCAGCCAGCAAAAAAACCATGCCACCCCCGCCCCTACCCCCGCCTATTTTCATGCAAACAACCTAACTTAACAAGCTCATAAATAAATAAGTGCGTCGGGCTTAGAGGGCTTAACAAAAACAAAATATTGAGTTCATTTTTTTATTGTTAAATCTAAAATACCTATACAAAAACGAAAGTTTTCCCAAAATGTCACGTCCCAAACTAATTTCTCAAATTATTTTACTTTAATACAAGTTTATTCTAGGAAAGGGGGAATTTCGCGCAAATGGAAAGCCAATTTATGAGAGTTTGTTACAAAAGTTTCTTAAAATATCACGCCGTTAGCCTGCGAATGTCAAAAAACAGTATGGAAAGCGAACCACCTTATAGCTTATAGTTATAGACTTATAGCTTCGTGCAACGGACCACCAGTCGTAATGATGGCATAAATATCCAAATCTGCGCCAAGCCGCGCGCGCACAGCAAGTTCGCGCGCTTCGCCGGGCAAAGTCAAAGTCATTGTCACGCTAATCGCCGCTAAAGCCTGCAATCACTGAAATGACAGTTCACGATATGTTCCCACACTGCTTCATGCTTCGTTGGACACGCTACATTTGCGCGAATTTAGGTACCTACGCTGCTTTTCCACGGGATAGACGTGGCGACGATAGAATTAGAATTACATACAATTAGCGCTAAAACAAATGGCCCATAGTGTCTGTCACAGACGGCTCTAGCCCACGCAACGCCCGGGTGCAATCATTACCATAGTGACCTCTAGCACCCCCCAAAGCGCGCTATAGTACCCACAAAAGTGCGCGCTAGCGCAGTGTTAGCGCGCCCTCTATAGCACCCCCCAAAGCGCAGTGTTAGCGCCCTGTGAGTGGCGCTCGGCGCCCCCTAAGACCGTGCGCCCGGGTGCAACGCACCCCCTGCACTATAGGTAAAGCCGCCCCTGGTGTCTGTAGTACTAAATTTCAGTGCTACTTATCTTGTAACAATTATGTCACACGTACCTACATATAGCTATACTACCTAAAAGCTACCTACTAACTATTTATTGACGTTTGATCAAAAATATAACTGCTTTACCACGGGTAAGGCGAAGCGAGGATATAATTATAAATGCATATAATCAATCAGCGATAAAATTTATTCGCCGATATCGAAGTAGATGTAGTTACAAAATTACAATGCTTTTTGTAAATCTGCTTAATATATACGTAGGTAATAATTCAAATGTGTTTCTGCCCCCCTAGCACACTAGGTTTTATGTCCGACATAAAGCATTTGTCCCTCTTGCACTCGCATATTGGCCAGAATGGGACGAATGCTTTATGTCCGACATAAAACTTAGCGTACTAGCCCCTCTGTTGTACCTAAGTATGTCAAAGTATATATTATAGTAGTATTGATTTAAAGTTTCACGATTCTCACACATTATTTATACTAAACGGGACTTAAGGCGCCGTAGGTTCATGGTCTCCTCTCCCTCTCACTGAGCATAAGCGTGAGCGAGATGGAAGTGCGTGCTTGGAGGCACGGATATCATGTTTTTTAATTTTAATTTTTTGGCCTTTAAATAAATAAAAAAGTAATCACTGAGTTCTCTCAAACATGATATTGCCGATTTTTAGAAGTAATTTTAATATTTTTAGCTTTTGTGCATAATTTGTTACGAATATTTTAAGTGACCTATGTTCGTGATTTTTTTCTATCGAGCGAAAATTGCTTAATCATGGTTCAAATCATTGATCTCGCTGCAGAGAAGCCTCAAGATTACTATTCGTATTTTTTTGAAACCATATTATTATAAACAGTCGCATTATATTGTTTCAAAAACTCTGTTCGCTTAACTTCGCTGAACCTACGGCGCCTTAATCGCGTATAATGTGTTGCAAGTTGCAACATCCATGGTCACGGGACAACCGAAACGTCGGGAGACCTCGGTGAGGTAAATAAATTAGGTAATTATACGCGATTAAGTCCCGTTTAGTATAAATAATGTCAAAGTCAAGTGTTATGACCTTATGACTAACCGCGTGAACTCATCGCTCATCTCTTTTAACCTACCATTTACTTCTCTAAAACACTTACATCCGCCCGCATCGCCTACGTCGCTATGAATACCTAAATACTTACCGAATACCTTACCTACCTACCGTGACAATTGGACGTATTACTACGCAATGTGAAGGTAATTTTTAAACCCCTAAAACCCACAATACCTAATAAAACATCAATGATGCTGATGATGACTGATAATCATTCAACTCGATTTCTTCATTATATTCGATACTTTGCATTGTCTCCTTTTTTTTCCTCTCCCTGTCTTTCTTAAACTCAATTCGGTTGTTTTTTGTTTTTTTTCCCATCATTATTTGTTACTTCAGAACTCCGTCATTCATGAAACGATTCGTACAATATTTTTGTGTTTATAAACAGTAATTATGCTTCCAGATTGGTCCCATTATTTTCAAAAATACTATAATCATATAGGTAATCATTGAGGGAACTTCTCAAATATGTTAGGCACGCATTTAGTAATTTCGGTATTTTCTATTATAACTCGTGTATTTTTACACCCGGAAATCACTAAATGTGGTGAAGTGGAACTGATGATTTACTTAAAACTATAAAAGTACGTCACAGATTCTGATAAGATTCTGTTGAAATAGCAACGAATGAAGGTGCCAAAGGTCTCAGAATCACCTTTGTTGATGAATCGACGGAACTCCTCTAAATATTATCTGCCCACATACAGCGATTTTTCTGTAATAAATAATCAACGCGTTTGCTCTCGGAAATCAGTTCATGTGGTAAATTGGAAAAGAAATGTGGAAATGTTCACGTGGCTTGGCGGAGTACTTAATTGAAGTCGGTTAATCAAAACTTTATTTTTATATTAAATTGTTAAATTATTTTGGCCTGGACATGAGTTTATTGCAATGAATATTTAGGTTAGGCCAGTTATATTTGTCATCCAATTTTGGTTCTTGACTAAGAGCTCAAACTTAGTTTTCAAAATTATTAATACAAAGACACACCTCAAAGAAAAAAGTTAACCAAAAAAGCGCATAGATATTAGCGTAGCAAACCGAGAATCAAACACTGTGTCTCTGTCATTTTTTTATAACCCAGATAGCAATTTAAACTTGGATCGGACTTGCTACAAGTTTGATGTATCAAAAGTGAAGGTTTGTGACAAGTTTGCCATGGCAAGTGTATACACTTGACGCAAGTTTGAATCAAGCTTTCTAGTTTCCCAGGAACAACCTTGCATGGAGTTTGTTTCAACAAACTACATGCAATACTGAAATGACAAAGTTTATGCAATGTTGCCCCAACAAACTTGGTCAATGTTTGTTTATACAATTTATATACAATGCTGACATCACAAACTTGCATGAAGTCTGTTTTCACAACATATACGCAATGTTGCCCCAACAAACTTGCATAAAGTCTGTTTTCACAAAGTATACGCAATGTTGCCCCAACAAACTTGCATAAAGTCTGTTTTCACAAAGTATACGCAATGTTGCCCCAACAAGCTTACAGCTTCTTTGTTAATCGGGGATATTATCCCAGTTTTCTCGTGGTCTTGCTATTGTGTCCTACAGGTAAGACCACGAGGGAGAACCTGAGAAAACGGGAAAATAATTTATTAAGTACAACTATGTCAATTCTAGTTCCTGAGTTATGGCCACATTACAGTGAAACCAGACAAAATTAACTGTTATAATATAACTCATGCAAAGAAAGGTGACTAAACACTAACTTTCAGTACTAAAATAGACATAGCCATACCCTACGTGCGTTTCGCAGTAAAGAATACACTCGAGTACCTGTACATGAATGACAACATTTATTTTCGTAAGTAACTATATAATACAGGCAGGCGGCTATAACAGGCGGATTGACACGTAGGACGCTGCTGCGCCCGATCTCCGGATAATTCCTCTTATGACATCCACGTTTTCAGCGTAACCTTATTACTGATTATTATTTCTTTCTGCTCTGAAACAAAAAAATAAAATTATTATGACATTTTCACTAAATTAATCGACCTGGGGGGTCTATCGTATATTACATGTCATTGTATGTCATTGTATGTCAGGAACAAGTAAACACACAAATGTATACCTCTACCAGAACTCGAATTGGTAGACACAACAATAAAATAAGGCAATATTTTTCATATCTGAATACGTCTCCTGGGGCCTATTGCATAACATTTTACAACTCATAATCATAATACAATCAAGCCTCTTTTCAATCTCTTTTATTAAAAAAAATACGCTTGAATTATGAGTCTTAAAAATCTTAAAATGTTATGCAATACGTCCCAGGTAAGGGCTCATGCAAGGTTGAGACTAGAGAGTTATTGCGGCATGTTTTGAGACGCAACTATGGGTAAGAGTGAGTGGCAAATATCTTCATCTCTGTCTTGCATATAGCTTTGTTTCAAAACTTGCAGCAATAACTTTTTATGGGAATTAATTATACTTTAGATGGGAATTAATATATTTGTTCCCAAGTATTGAATGTTAGTCACGCAATAACGAATTATTATTTAGGCGACGAAACAGTGTGGCTCCGTTGCGTCGTCTCACATCCGGTGTAGAATTCGGTAGGTTGCCCCGGAACCGCCGAAACACGACACCCTTCGGCCAGAAGTCAGCGATGGTCTCCTGCAGCGGCCGCGGCACGCGCACCACAAACGAACTGAAGTGCATGTAGTGGCGCGAACGCAGCTGGAAAACCCTCAGCGAGTAGCCAGCCTTCTGGTGAATATACTCCACCATGTCATCAGCCGTGGCGGAGTAATGCAGGCGCGACACGTACAGCGCCTTACTCGGTGTGGCAACCCGCAGACCAGAACCAACCGGCTCTGCTGTACCACAATGAGTATTTCGCGGCTTGCGCTTTCTTGTCACCGACGTGAAACCCTCCTTATCCACATCGGTGCGAGGGGCCTTCTCTTTTGGAGGACCCCGATCTTCACGCACTCTGTAAGGTGCGTCTTTCCGGTTGGCTGCGACAGGCTGACCGGCAACGACGTCAGCATAGCAATATATAGCAGTGTATCTTATGCTATCATGAACTCTAGAAATGCTTTTCTTACCAACAGCAAAAGCCTTTCTAGAGTTTTCTGCAGGACTATAGGCTAAGTATGTCAATTTGTATGTTTTTTTTATTATAGTCTAAATACTAGGTACCTTCTTTTTGTCCTAACTTTCGCCTGATTCAGCCAGTCACTAATTGTTGGATGAAATTCTGGTCTCGCATTCGTTCTGATTTGCTGCCCAGACCCTGTCTTGGGATGACACCACAGGAATACTCACGCTGCTTCCCGGCTGCGCCCGCGGCGGCTGCGTAGCGTGGGTTGAGGTTATGTGGTGACGAAAATAATAGAAATTCCTTGAATTTATGCACACAATGTAATTCGTTCACCACGATTTATTATAAAACGAAATACTAGGTTTAAACTTGATTAATTACATTTTCTTTAATTAAAGTACCGTGTACAATGTTTCGTGAACGAAATCCGAGATAGGAAGCGCCACAGATTATACAACACTCTCGATGTGTCACGTCACCGTTCGTTCCGAAACGCAATGGTGTCTCAAGAACCATCATTAGCTCGCTAATGTTGGCAGTAAGAGAATTTAATACTATTTAATTCATATTACAATTTATATGTTGATTTTGCTTCAACATTTACTGGGCCCGGCCAGGAAAGAAGGAAAGGACTGCTTCGTTCTCTCATTGCATCATCGAAAGTGGTATCTGATCATGCAGCATGATATACAATCGTCCCTTGGACTATAATATAACACATATCAATATAAACAATCGTCTACTAGACTAGATATAATGGCCTGACAACGTAAGCAATTGTATCTTAGACTATATATAGTGACATGACAATGCAACAATCTGATCCTAGACCATAATTATAACATATGATAAAATAGTGACATGACAATGCAACAATCTGATCCTAGACCATAATTATAACATATAGTAAAAATAAACAGTCGTCTCACGGACTATAATATGACAAATAAAAACAAGCAATTGTTCCACAGAACATGTGACACATGAAAATAAGTACAGCAAATTTTTTATCAGATTGTAATATAAGCCTACTAACAAGTAAACAGTTGTTTCATAACTCATGAAATGAAATATAAGCAAGTCTCTACAACAACTGATAATAACAGTAGTGTTATTCACTATTGTCATTAGAAGATTGACTTAAATTACGTTCCATTGGCAATTTACATAGTTTGACGACAGGTCGCATCAATTCACCATTAAGAGTTTTTAGCTTAACTGAGCGTACTATATTATCTGAGCCCTTGAACACTTCTATGACTCGACCTCTCCGCCACTGTAACGGGGGTGAATTTTCATCCTTGATGAACACTAAGTCATTGATTTGAATATTATCTATGTGACTATACCATTGATTACGTGACTGTAATGTATTTAAGTATTCAAGATGCCAACGTGACCACATTGACTGATACATTTTCTGAATGATTTGAAAGCGAGATAAGCGCGACATTTTGACGTCTTTCCAGAGTGGTTCGGGCACGGCAATCAAGGGCTGACCTATCAGAAAATGAGATGGAGAGAGTACGTCCAAATCACACGGGTCCTCTGACATTGGGACCAGCGGACGAGAGTTAAGAATAGCTTCTATCTTTGTTAACAAGGTAGCAAGTTCCTCGAACGTCAAAATATTCTCCCCGAGCTCCCGCTTGAGGAGATTCTTTGTACTTTTAACTGCGGCTTCAACCAACCCTGACATATGAGGTGCGCCAGGTGGGTTGAACGCCCATCGAATATTTTGCCTACGAAACTCGTCCTTGAGAGTACTCTCATTGTCAATTAAAAACTTAGTGATCTCCCTGAGACACGAATTAGCGGAAGTAAAATTGGTACCTCGATCTGATCTGATGAGTGAGGGCAGACCGCGTCTGCTCACGAACCTTGTGAACGCTGCGATGAACGCCTCGGTGCTCAGCGACGACACCAGTTCGAGGTGGACCGCCTTTGTACCTAGACATATAAAAACACACAGGTAAGCCTTGACCGATTTTGCATTTCTAAGCAAACTAGCCTTGACCAGATATGGTCCCGCAAAGTCGGTAGCCACACCGGAAAATGGTCTAGCTGCTGTGACACGATCAGCAGGCAGATCAGCCATAAGAGGTGGACGCGAGGATGCATCAAATCTGAAACATACTAAGCAATTATGGATAACTCTAGACACCTGGCGTCTAATTGACGGTATCCAACATTCGCGCCGGAGTATGCCTATAAGAGCGTTGGTTGGTGAATGACAATAAGCCTTATGATAATATTCAATGAGCATCTGAGTCCATCTATGATCCTTTGGTAACAGATACTGATGTTTAGCCTCGTATGGCAAGTTTGACTTCTTAAGCCGGCCTCCAACTCTTATGATCTGATCCTTGTCAATGAACACGCTGAGTTTCTGTAATGATTTACAAACCAATTTGCCCTTGTTCATCAATATGACCTCTTCATGATAAGCATCCATTTGGACCTTCTTGATCCATAGCCTTCGCGCGTCACGATTCTCCTCTAGAGACAGCGTAGGCTGAAGATTCCTGGCCTCCTTGGGCAGTCTTAAGTTCCTGCAAAACCTGATGACATATGATGTGATATTTATGAGCTTACTAAATGAGCTGATCTTGGCCAGCAGAGTGTCTTCCCAAGGCTCGACCGGCGTGACAGCATTGACGAGCTTCTTGAAGCCTGGCAGCTCATGTGGCATGGTTACCGTCAAGCTGGGCCACTGTGACTCATCCAACAACAACCAACTGGGTGACCACCACAATTCGAGATCATTCAGATCACGAGCTGACACTCCGCGAGAGGCAGCATCTGCTGGGTTCAACTCTGATCTCACGTGCCTCCATATCATAGGCCGTTTGGAGTTCCTAATATCCTGAACTCGATTACCTTCGAAGGTTTGAAGCATGTGCGGCTCCGTGTTCAGCCATGAGAGTACTATTGTGCTGTCTGACCATGCATTGATGCTCGCAAGATGGATTGAATCTTCATAGGACTCCGCCACGTGATTGAGAAGCTTGAATAGAAGATGGGCTGAACTCAGTTCCAACTTCGGAATCGTCTGTTTAGTCTTCCTTGAAGCTACTCGAGTTTTAGCTATAATTAGACGTACCATGACGCTGCCTGAAGCGTCCTCTGTCCTGAGGTAAACGCTAGCTCCAAACCCAAGTTCTGAAGCATCTCCAAAGCCGTGCAGAGAATACGAGACTGCGTCTGGCAGTGCCACACACCTAGGAATGCGTAAATATGACAAATTGTGCAAATCCTGGATGAGCTCGTTCCATTGGTGGTGCTGGGCTTGACTGACGGTTTCGTCCCAGCACAGGCCATCATTAAATAATGATTGTAGGAATACCTTGAATCGGAAGACTATAGGTGCGCAGTACCCGCAGGGATCGTATAGCCTCGCTATTGTGCTGAGTATGCTACGCTTCGTGACCGGTTGCCCCAGGGGCACGTTGACTTGATATGACATTGTGTCTGTCACTGGACACCATTGGATGCCCAATACCTTTATAAAGCTAGGATCCTCCATATCGAAGAGGTGCGGGTGCTCACAGTATTCATCTGGCAAGTCAGATAACAACTCCTTAGAGTTGGATGACCACTTCCGAAGGTCATATTGTGCGCTTTTCATAAGGGCCACTAGCTCCTCCTTGAGGGTCTGAGCTTCGGATAGTGAATCTGCCCCCGTTAGAATGTCGTCCACGAACACATCCCTGCGCATGACGTGTGCAGCTCGAGACTCTGGGTGGGTAACCTCCCAGTCCGTGGCTAATTGCAGCAGCGTCCTTATAGCTACATAAGGAGCTGGCCGGAGACCGTATGTATTAGTATTTAGTTCATATACCTTGATATCTTCAGATGGGTTCTCCCGCCATAAGATCAGCTGGTACCTTCTGTCCTCAGGGTGTATCCAGGTCTGACGGAACATCATCTTGATGTCTGTAGTGAAGACTATCTGGTGGCGTCTGAAATTTAAAAGTATCTTGGTAATATCGTTCTGGAGTGGGGGTCCTGAGTGAAGGCATTGATTGAGGGACGTTCCCGTGGAAGATCTCCCACTCCCATCATACACTACTCGAATCTTATCCCCACCCCTTTTGAAAATGCCGTGGTGAGGGATCACGAAGTGTTCTGAGTCAAATTGGAACTCGGATAATGACATGTGACCAAGTGATTCATACTCCCGCATGAATGCCTTATACTTTTCAGCAAATAATGGATTCCTTGCCATTTTGCGCTCCAGGGCATGCAGCCGATGAGTAGCTGAAACCCTTGATTCACCTAGCGGGGGTCTACTTGAGCGTAGTGGTAACCGGACCATATATTTACCGTCCGGCATTCGTTGGGTAGTGGAAGCGTACAACCTTTCGGCCTCCACGTGCTCCGGGTGTGCAGCAGGCTTGGTGGGTGGTGCCTCGACTTCCCAAAACTTCTCCAAGACTTGTTCCAGCCTGGTAGACAGCAGGCCGTAGTCCTCGACAAGCGTGCCCGCCAGCGGCATCCGTGATGCAGCCGGTGCCTGACGTGATGGTGTCTGCGGCATGACGCCCATGATGACGTGCCCGAAGCATGACCCATATGCTGAGAGCCCTGGAATCCCAGTGTCAACCTTTGAGCCATCAAATACATAATTTAAAATATCAGTTCCTAGAATGACGTCTACATCCTTAGCCTCATCCAAGCCTTGGTCAGCTAGGATGATAGGTTGTGATTGAATATACTCCTTCAAACATGCATGAGTTACTGGGAGGCTTCCCGTTAATGAATACATAACCATAGCGACAGTGCTTATAATTGGTACTGGGTTGTTGACCGGCTTGACTACTAATTTGACTACAGTTCCGGGACTAGGAACATACTGCTGCCCTATTCCATAGACCTTGTTTCCATTAGACTGTTGGTGCAGGTTCAATTGTTTGACTAATGATTGTTTGATAATGCTGACACTTGCTCCAGTGTCGGCTAACGCTCTGACCTTGACATAACTACCATCACCTGCCCTAACCATGACCACTGCTGTAGGACAGATGGTGATGGGCAGTGACATCTGAGCACCAACAGTGGTATCATCTCACAGCTTCGGGTTCGTCCTCGAACCGAAGCGAAGTGAGGTGAATGTCTGCTGAGCCTGATGCGCTCGTGCCCCCACTCTCGGCCTAGGGTAGTGCTGATCCCGGAGGATCTCATTATGCCGCCGCGGCGGCGATGTCACCGAACCTGAGGGCGACGGCGTGCGTGGGGTTCGGTTCCCTTGGACCAACCCCTCTTCCTGCTGTGCTACCTGTACAGGTACCTGCCGCACGTCCTGACGAGGATCACCTGATACCATTGGCTGCTCGTAACCACATTGTTCGGGCATCGCCTCACGATGGTGGTAATTGTGTGGTCTGGGCGCTGATGGCATGTGAACTCCTCGGTGGCTTGGTAACTGAGCCTGACCGCCTTGGGTCTGAGGCCCAGCCTCCAAATTGCACAGTAGAGTATTGTGCAGGGTTGACTTGCAATGAGCACACCAGTTTTGGTAGCTGCACTCACGGGCAAAGTGCTGTCGCAAGCACCGGTAACACAGGCCAGCCTTCCTTGCCCAGGACCTACGGCCTGACGGGGCCATCTGCAGAAACCTGGCACACTGATACAATGAGTGGTCGCGTCCTTGGCAATGATCACACCGGAACGAGCTCACCTGTTCTGGTGGTGATGGTTGGGCTGTCATCACCTTCCGGGGTAGCGGCATCCTTGATGCGGCTGGTGCCCGACGTTCTCGCGCAGGTGCTGGATGCGTTGGTGACTGCTGCGGTGCCTGGGCAGCGCCCACGCCATCCTCCGGAGACACGCTTTGCAGCACACGACATTGCTCGTCCAATAGTTGAAGCAGCTGTCGCACTGTAGGCAACACCTCCGGGTCGTTACCATGCCGTTCCTCGAACATAGCACGCAACCGTACCGGCAACTTCTGCAAGACTAAAAATAAAATTATATATGACCAGTCCTTGACCGGCTGATGAAGCTTCTCCAAGGCCTGGATTGACTCCATCAGTGGGTCATAAAAGTCAGACCTCAGTCCCACTGTTCCTTGAACAGTGGGCAGGTTGACAATACGACTCAAGTAGGTATCCACCAGAAGCCTGCTGTTCTGGTACCTGTCCTGGAGCAGTCCTATGGCTACCGAGTAACTTGAACCATCGATCGGCAGCTGTCTTACAATAGATAAGGCGTCCCCCTGAAGAGACGCTCTGAGGTAATAGTGCTTCTCGGCATCCGTGATATCCCGAGAATGCACTAGAGAGTCAAAGAGGTCCCAAAAGGACATCCATTCTGCCGGCCCTCCTGTAAACTTGGGAAGCTCGATAGATGGCAGTTTTGCACTTACTAGAGATGTTGGCAGTCTTGACGGACCTGCTTCGGTCACCGGCTGCTCGTCCAGACGTACCATGAACCGGTTGACTTCACTGAATTGCGCCCGGAGCAATTCAATGTCCCCCTCAGTGACATCCTCAGAGTCGGCCGCCAGGATCACCTCGTATGCCTCCACAAACTGGGGATAGAACACATCAAAATGCCGCCTCGCTACTGAGGCTGCAACACTATATTTTACATCTGTCACTGTGGCAAACAAGTCTGATAATATTTGGTGTTTTGATTTAAATTGAACTAGCGCCTTGCGCAGGGCAGCCATGGTGATATATCGGTTCGTAATCAATGGTACTACTTGACTGGATACTATAATTAGTTACCAATTGCAACCACAACTAATTCTTTGCGTTATTGCCAGGGATAGAACAAATGACAAATTACTAATCGTAAACAACAGCCTTTTACGTCACTGTCAACTTTAAAAACTATGATTCCTTGAATCCTATAACTGCACAATGAATTGACAGCGTTGCAGTGACGTAAAGTTCCAACCTTTAAATTCTAAATTCTAACCTAAAATGTCTTTTCGCGCCTTCCGGTGGGTGATGCAATACTTAACACGTCGCGTCGATGTGAATGTTCAATATGGCCGCCGAGATTGATGACGCAATTTACTAAATTGTTACACTTTTTTCACCATAAATTTACGAAATTGCCCGTAACGCGCACTGAATCGACACTGATTATGATTACACTATCTTGATTCGTGTAGCCGACAAATTCCTTGAATTCCGGCGATGTTCGACTTGACCTGGCGCCCGCGCCGTCTACGTCGAGTTGTTTTCTGGCCCGAAAATCGTGCTTATAAGGTTGCTCCCCTCATGGGCCACCAAAAATGTTGGATGAAATTCTGGTCTCGCATTCGTTCTGATTTGCTGCCCAGACCCTGTCTTGGGATGACACCACAGGAATACTCACGCTGCTTCCCGGCTGCGCCCGCGGCGGCTGCGTAGCGTGGGTTGAGGTTATGTGGTGACGAAAATAATAGAAATTCCTTGAATTTATGCACACAATGTAATTCGTTCACCACGATTTATTATAAAACGAAATACTAGGTTTAAACTTGATTAATTACATTTTCTTTAATTAAAGTACCGTGTACAATGTTTCGTGAACGAAATCCGAGATAGGAAGCGCCACAGATTATACAACACTCTCGATGTGTCACGTCACCGTTCGTTCCGAAACGCAATGGTGTCTCAAGAACCATCATTAGCTCGCTAATGTTGGCAGTAAGAGAATTTAATACTATTTAATTCATATTACAATTTATATGTTGATTTTGCTTCAACACTAATTATTTCTTTAAGATTATTTTCTGTCGCATCTTCGAAAACTTTCTTGCAGATTTCTAAAAAAAAAACAAACTAAATTAAACCCGTAGCGCACACAAGAAAATACATTTAGTTATTGGCTTTGAGTGAAGTGTGTGGTGGGCGAATTAAAAGCGATGACAGCGCACGTCGTGGCAAAAATGAAAATTTTCATGGGTCCTTTCGAATGTAACCGGGAAAAAAGAAATGGCGGAAACTTGATATTTTTCACGGTTTCTTATTAAAACTGACTCGACCATAATTTCGAAAAACTGACTCGACAAAATAATTATATACCTACCTATCCTTATTGAACCTACTCACAAAATTTCATGTACCTATGTAAACAAAATATACTTACGAAATATTATTTTACAGGTTTCTGTCTTCAAAAATGTTTTTTTATTGGAATTTTTCATTTGCTTGCCAGTTAAGGAATACAACTCTGCAACTTCGTCCTGTAATATTCTTCTCAATATATTAGTTGTTAGACTTCGGATGTTTCTACCACCAATACCAGCCAAAAAGGACATCTGAAAAACAAGTTGTAATTTACAACCTAACAAAAAGAAATTAAAAATAAAAACTGTTTGTATATGTATACTTACAACTGCCTGTTTGTTCCGACTTATTTCTAACTGTTGATTGAAATGACAAAAGCTCGCATCATCCTTTACAGGAAGACTTGCTAATAATTCAGAAATTGCTAAATTCTCTTCTGTAGGTACATTACAGGCGTCTGCTGCATGTTTTCCTAACAGTAAGTCAACTTTTCTATTTAGATCGACCATTTGCTTGGCTAGGTCAGTCACAACTTGAATTAGATGAGTCTGTTGGATACCAAACTGCTTGCTTATAGGGCAGCCTGTAACAAAAATAATCAATTGAAGTCTTTTAACTACAATTATTATACCATAAAAAACAGTCCATATGATATGACAATAAAGATTAAAGAATGCCTGAGACTTGGCTCTACGAAATATCTCACAACTTTTTTTTCGGGACTTGGCCTCTTTTTTACATGGAATGTTTTTTTATGCAATCTCACTTCTTTTTGTACGTTATTGTATTATCGATACATACGAATTATGAATGCAGCCCCATTGTTGCTTTTTCATTTTTTGTCCCATTCGCTGCAAATATAACTTTGTAATCGTATATGACTATATGGGTTTACAAAGTTATTTATGTAGTTGGATCTGTTTCCTGTTAATTTATACACTAAACACTAATGTTTTTCAAATTTGAAGTTTCTATGTCTGCTAGAAGTGCCCTAGACCTTTGATGATCGGTGAGTCAGTGAGTGACAAAAATAAGAATCATTGACTAGTTATAAATCTTAAACCACTGGTTCAAATTGAATGAAATTTGAGATATATCGTGTTTATACAGTGCATGCTTGGTTACTGAAAATTCAGGCTTCTAGTTTAATCCACAACGAAGTTATAGGGGGGTCGAAAATGGCCTGAACTGCTTCGAGAAAAGGATGATATGGCCGTGCCGCTGTTTTGCTCGACTTGGCGGGGACACTACCGTGCCCCCAGATTATTGGCTAAAAGTTATAAAATTAGTGAAACACTTACCCATTACACAGTTTGTGACATCACGTTTGTGAGTGGGACTGGATGAAGTGGTTACGTTTGGGTTATTTACAGTCAAGTTTCGTTCTATTGGCCCATTATTGGCAAATTCTACAATATCTGCATCAATAACTTCAGGCACTGCTTGAAACAAAGAAAAGCATATATAAATAAAAGGCTTCTTGTCTCCACCTCATAATGCTCAACAGAGCTCATGTTTAACTGTACCTAGCTTTAAGACCTATTATACTAACATGAAACGCAATAAATTATGATTATGATTAATATATAGATAATCAAAGATAATACTTGCCCAATGGAAAGTCTACAGATTCGTTAGAACAGTAATTCCCAGCCAAGTCTGCATCTTCTGCTATATTACTGGAAACTTCGGCAGTATCTGCTTCAACTTTTCAGACATGAATGCAGAAGAAAAAAAAAAAGATTAGTAACGTCTATATAAAAGGTGTACCGAATGTGGTATTCATTGCAATTTAGGTTTTGGTACACTTTGTATAATATATGCCCAAACTAACTGTAACTTGGTGCTTGTGTCAGTCAGTTGTTTTTTTTTTTTCGTTTTATAAACGAAAATAATAATTAGATATAGATAGATATCACAGTTGTAATCATTAAAGTCAAACGTGTAATGTGGTAAACTTGGTGTGACAATAAATATTTTTTCACTTTACTTTAAAATTGTTCTGAGATGACCAGCTGTCACACGCATAAAGCTACAGTAAAAACTTAATAATAGCTAGCAAAAATAAAATGATGGCATTAACCATATGTGTAGTCTCCAGGTGGAACAATGATGAGTGGGCAATTGGACTCAGTAGTATTACTGGATTTTTTATTTTTTTCTGCTCCTGCTTGGTCCACCAGTGTGTTTAACTTGGCAATTGCTTTAGGCGGAATAGGGTATTTAGAAAAATGTATTTCCTTTTTTTTTAAAGGTTGGGTTTTAGTCATTTTTAAAGTGGGGAATTCTTCTCCTGAGTTCTCTCCAAGGTCTTCTGGCAGGTAAACATTTCTTTTTTTTCTTTTCCTTTTTCTCACTTCCTCATCAGAGTCCAAATTTGATGTTTCCTCTGCTTTTTTTAAATGGATTCGTGCCTCTGAATATGTTTCTGAAAGTAAAGTTGGATTTTCACTTTTAATACAATTTGAATATTAAACAGACTGTTTGAAAGAATAAGTTTAAAAGTTAATTATTAAATAAGTCTTATATTATCTAAAAATAGAATACCATAGTATTTTAGAATTTCTATTTTATACTGGGGCCATGTATCTCCAGGTTCAGCTTTCCTTTTTAATAATTTATCTTTTAATTCATCTGTGCGTACATTAGGATAGTAACATGAACATTCATTCACTATCCAGTTTGAAGCAATTATGCCTGGTGCGTCATCCTCATCCACAAATTTGATAATAACAAAATTTGCCATTATGTAATATCTGAAAATACATTTTAAATTACTATCAGATATTAAAATGTAACACAATCGTTTTAACAGTTGACCTCAGAAGAATATCCACCATTATAACATACCTATAGAAAATAATCATCCTCTTTGACAAAACCAACAAGACCAGGAGGAAAAGACATTAGGTATGGAAGCAACAGGACTTGTAAATTAAATAGACCTACTAATACTATGAATGCAGCATTTTGATCGCAACATGGTGATCATTTAAAGGGAGAAGTACAACTTTACCCACAACGTCAGTCACAGGTTTTTCACAAAGATTTAATTTATTTTTTACAACATGTATTCCTATGCATGAACTTTCTATTAATGGAGCATTAAAGAAGTTTTCTTTTGTTGCAAACTCTTCACAAAGGATAACCATGCCCCTTGCATGTCTGGAAAACACTATATTGCACACTGCTACAATACTACCATCTTTTAAAACGCAATAAGAGTTTGGATGTGTTGTGTTTATTACAAAGGAATGAAATTTCATTGAACTGAACTGCTGTAATCTGTCACAGCCTGGCAAAAGCATGTCCGATGTGTGAGGTTTTGAGAAATGTGGGTAAGTAGAACCACAGGGTGCCATATTTTTAGCCCAAAAGTTAGTATTAGATATTTCCCCAAACCTCTTAATTATTTGCTGAAGGGGTTTGTCCCCTTTTCTGATATTCTTTTTGAAAACCTGTAAAAAATTTTCAAAGGGAAATGCTGAACAGGAATCAAGTGCACCAAATTCAAAGACATCATCACTAAGGTGTATGAGACCATGTAAATTATAAGTTGCCATTTGGGAGCCATAAATATTGATGAAAGTCTTGACAAAATGTTTTAGAAGATTTCTAGCATAATCATTGTACTCAAAACAATATTCAGGGTTTAATAATATACTCATAGAAACAGAAAGACTTAGAAAATTGTCATAATATGATAAATATTCAGACCGCAATTTTAAAAGTACTAATGGCCCTGTGTACAGCAGAAATTGGCGAAATTCAGTTGCCTTCCACCTTTTTACTTCATCTAAAGAACGTGGTTTCCTATTAAACTCTAAAGGCATGTGCTTGGCAAGTGCAACCAGATCAGTGCTAATGTTATTTAAAATTTGACGAGGCAGTTTTAATGGGACTGGTCCAAACATCCATAAATAAATAAGAGTGCGCACAACTCCAAGGCAAACAAGGTGCATGTAATCCAATGGGAAACTTTTAATAAAATGTATGCCAGGAATGGCAGTTAATGGCGTTTGGATATGCTGAAAATCTTCATCATCCATCTGAATAAACTCTTCATGGGTTCTAGGTGAGGCATCACACTCAGGAAATGTCATTCTGTTTTGCAGATAAACACCGGGTTGCTTGCACTTTGTGCATGAATAATAACCAGTGTGTCCCTTGACTCCCAATAGAAAAGACTTTGCCGGAGTGTCACAAACAAAACCTTTTATAGCAACTTTTATATTTTTGCCACTAACAGTCAAACCAGAGCTAATCAAATTAACAATTTCAGAAACAAATTCTTCCATGAAAGATGTGCAGCTACTAGGTTTTTTAGTGCCACAATACACACCAATAGGGAAGACCACTGATTTTATAGAAGGAACATTAGAGACTAAACCTAGAATTGGCCAAAACTCCATTGAACTACTTTTAAACAATGGTACTCCATCAATATTTATTAGTAGATTAATTTCGCTTTCATTTTCTGTAACAAATTCCCATATTTTTCTCAAGTTTTTCTCTAAACCAATATGCGAGTAATGACCCGGTTCTACAATTCGAGTGATAACATTTTCTGGAGTCTTAAGCAATGATCTAACATCTGCAGGCAAGTCGAAACAGTTATGATTTTTTAAAATGTTCAACAATGCATTTATGGCAACATGGGTCACTTGGTATTTAAGAGCCCAATGTCTTAGATTATTTATAAATGAATCATTTATATCCACTGGATTAACTTGATTTTCGTGATCACTATCCGATAAAGGATGTTCTTCAATTAAATTGTGGTACACTGAATAATTTTCAGAAGATGCCGTACTTGGTTGGATTGGAGGGGAATTGGAATGACGTGGAAAGGAACCCTGGTCAATATTGTCAAATTCATTTTCTTCAATTGGCGGCATCATTTCTTGATAAAAAAATGATATGTTTTCCTCCGAGTGGTTGTCATTAGTAGAAATATTTGCATGAGTTTGTGCCGTATGTGCCATTTCATTTTTTAATCTTTTTAATTGTCCTTGCCTCGACATCAGGAAATAAGGTTTTCGAGACATGCTTGGTTGATCCTAAAGAAAATGACAAGGTAACTTAAAGGTCAAAATACCCACATACAACCTACAACAACATACTAGCTTCAGGAAATTAGTTAAGTACGGAATTCACACTTTATTAAAAATGATAATGAAACTAATAGAAAATGTTGAAATAAAACTAACCTTAATTTCACAGCGCGTCCACCAAGGTCTCTCAAGTCTTATTCACTTATAACTTCCACGTACACAACACAACTTTATTAAATAATTGAGCACGCTCCTTTATACCCCCTTTAAACTACACAACTTCGTTAAAATTGTTAATTTCTTTCTTTTTTGGACATAAAACCTGACGCTAGCTAGACGATACCTTGCTTTGATTCAGCGGGAAACTTGACAGAACAGAACAGACAGTTAACGGTCGGGTCAGTGTTGCCAGCTCCTGAACTTAAATCCTAAAAAGACGCTCAAAATTAAATAGCTTCTGGATTTTAAAGTGATACTTCTTAGTTGGCGATTTGATAATTTATAAGCGCATGCATGAGAATAAAATTGAAAGTGCAATTAGTCTAATCACATTTCGTTACGGTTTTTTTTTATCACGATTGTATAATAATTGCTGCCTTAAATGGTGGTACTTAATAGGGGTTTTTGCTACAACTGTACTGTAATAAACACTACTGTTTAAGTAATATATAATAAACTTACGTTATTACGTTAAACGTATTGAGTTAAACACGTGCAGTTTAATTACTTATATTCCAAAGAAAAACACAAGTAACGTATAAATATTTTCATCACTGCTTATGTGAAGAAAAAACTTATTTTTATGTAAAGGAGTATGGATGCAATTACTTATTTTATTACTCGTAAGTCTTTGTTTTGTTTTTCTATGCATGTAAATAAGGTAGAAAAAAGTTACAGACTTTTCGGTCATAGAATAAAGCATAGAAAAATAAAACTACTACGATCTGTTGACAATCCGGAATAAATCTGAATTATCCACAATCTGATCGGAGATCTGCACTGGCAACAATGGAAGTCAAGGCGGCAAGAGCGCTTGTGTCATGACGAGATTCGCTAGCTAAAACAAGTTTGCAGCAACATTACCACAAACTTGAAACTTTATCCTTAAATTTACAAGTTGCAGCAAGATTGTCACAAACGTGCCTTGTTATATTTGACGAAGCAATTTATAATCAAAGAGAAATCAAGTTTGCTGCAAGCTGATCCGCTATCTGGGAATAAAGAAAAAAAGGTTCCCGGTCCGGAATTACGAAACATAACAATGCTTCAATGAAACTTTCAAAGCCCTCACAAAAATCCATTCCCTAACACGTGTTATCCTCCTTTCCAGATATCAGAAGCGAGCTTCGTGACAAGCTTGGAAGAGGTCCCTTGTCGGGCCGACCAGTGCACCCAGACCCCACCGAGCGGCAAGGCGAAACCTCGCACGCTCCAAAGGTACCACACCTCTGACCACCTCTACGAGCGAGCCACCCACCGAACGCGGCTCAAGCACGAATTCAGACCAAAGAGCCTAGGACTCAGCGACTCTTATCCCTTCATAGGGAAACCGCCGAGCTATGATAGCGGATACAATTCAAAGTAAGACGGGTTTTAGGATATATTGTGACTAAAACATGTTCGGGACGGATGCTAGTATAGGTTAACTTAACACAGGTACTTTATACTAATTATCTCACGGTTACGATCTCGTATCTCCGTACGTCACGTCACTACGGGTAACATATTTTAGGAGTTTTTCTTCAGGTGCATTTTCATTGGACGAGGGCCCGCATACGGGGTGCGGGTGATTTCGTAGACGCATACCCTCCGCCACCCAAACTACCCTTTAGAACGTCAATAAAAAGTAATTATTCAATAGAATTCACTGGTCACGCATGGCGTACCGCTGCCGCTGCCAACGCTGCTCGAAATCGTGGTTAAACCGTAAGGCCACAAGCTCAAGTCTCAGTTAAATTTATAACTATACACTAATTCAAGTATCACTGAAAGACAGCGAGGACAAGTGAAGGCAAGCGAGAGACCCGTTTTGAAAGATGGGCTATTGTAGAAGGGTTAAAACCATTTTAGTATGAGCTATAGTGTTCTAGTGTTCAGTCTTCATGGCTCTTGACCCACACTTACGACCCACTTTGTACGAGTATGTAAAGTGCTTTCGTGACTTATAATTACGAGTATAACTGGTATGATCGGCACGTAATTTATACATGTCTATGGTATCATACCTAAACTGTTCATGTATTGTCTACCCTACAGGAAAGACGTCTATTTTTTGTTCCTGATTGTGATGTGACCCAGGGCCCAAATTTGACAAACTGATTTTCCCCAGATTCAAGGTGACTGTGACAGACAGCCCAACGATATCGATCACGCCGCCCCACAGCCTGGAGTACGTGTGCGCGAAGGGGGGCGCGAGTCCGAACGGCAGCGCGACGCCCAACGGCATGGTGCCGAGCCGGTCGCCGGCGACGGTGCTGCTGAACCCGGGGTATCTGTCGCCTTGCCAGTGCAACCAGTCAATGAAGGTTAGTCACACTTTTGTCTACCAGTACATATAGTTCTCACAGGGTGGGCTACATATGTGCTCGAAGGAGGCGTGAGTCCAAACGGCATGGTGACGAAATGGTCTCCGGCTACAGTGTTGCTCTGGGGGTTATCTTTCATCTTGCCAGTGCAACCCATCTAAGGAAGAAAGTAAATTCTGATCTTCATCTATTCCGACACCAAACGGTTTAGTGCTGAGCCGCTGTAGCTGCTAGCGTAGTTCCTCTAGCCAGCGCATCAGTCTATGACGGTTAGTCACATTAGCTACGATATACAGGGTGTGGCCTGTAATAGGAGCAAAAAATTAAACGGTGGCTTATTAAGTTAATCAGTAATTATTTCCAAGTGGTTAAATTGAAAAAAAAATTGAAAAAAAAAAATAAGTAAAAGCGTACGTGTGTTCTTTTGCTTAACTGGAATGATATCCATTTTGTTTTACTTCAAAAACACCAAAAAATCTTGTAAAATTGAAAAAAAAAAACAAAAAGAATTAGAAAACCAAAGTTAGTATAATCGCAATTACGAAAGTGCCCAGTGTTCTACCAAGATAGTTAATGACTGGCATGCTACGATATCGAGATGTCGAGATCCATTACTTAGGTAAATATCACAACTTCAGATAAGATTATTTCCGAATTCAAGAATCTTGAAACACTGGTACCTTTACAGAATCACTGCGGATAATACATAGAGTCAGCCCTTAAATTTATTGCTCCCATTACAGGCCACACCCCGTATACGGTTCAATCAATGCTACGCCAAACGGCATTTCAATTCCAGCCCCCCTATTCTGTAACTTCACCCACAAATATATCTTGACACCGCGATGCGTAGGTAGAGGTCTAGTATCGTGACGGGTGACCGGCAGGATGAGAGAATAACAGCCCAGGCGAGTATATCTCAGCTTATTTGTCCATAAAAGTTGGTCATTTATCCTTAATTTTACTGCGATGGTACTATCGACAACACAGCTAACTGACCATCCGTGCACTTTATGTGCATTGTAATAAGGTTCTATATAAAAACAGGATGGTCAGTTAACTGTGTTGGCGTTTGTACAACTACTTACTAAAAACAAGTGAAATCATAAGATTTTTCGAAAAACCCAACTGCGTTTGTGCAAATATTATAGCCTATGTCACTCCCACGATTAAGAGGAATCCAACGACACATCATAATATGTCGAAATCCGTCAAACGGTTTGGGCTGCAGGGCGTGCCAAAGAATAAGTCATACACACATACTACATATATACATACATACATACATACATACCTACATATGCTCGAAAAACATTACCCTCCCCTCGTTCGGCATTTGATTACTAAGAGCCAGGCAAGTAATCATCACCAATAGAGCGAGCTACGGTCAGAATTGACGTCTAGCAGTTTCATGCAGCTTTTTCTTTCCTATTCCCATCCCTTTTCTGAAGCTCAAAGAAATGTCCCTAATCTCAGTTTTGTAAAGTGCGTTTTTTCGTTTTATGCTACCTAACACGATCTTCAAGCCAGGTACATACCTCTATCCACCTAACAGGGCCTGATTTACCCACAGGCTAATAGGCTAGAGCCTAGGGCGCAAGGACCTAGCAAGGGGGCGGCGGGGGGCGCGGCACTGAACTGACTTACTTACATTCACAGAAAAAAAAAAGTTCGGTCAGAACTCTAAATCAGGCTCTGCCACCTAATCACATGTTACGCATCTAGAAGTGACACCTTAACGACTTTGTCCTAAATTCGAGACGAATTCTAATTAAATCGTAACGACAACTTAATTAATTCCGTTGTTAGTCATTTGGTATCACTTCCTTCCAAACTTCCAGTTTCTGACGACGTTTAATCGTGCACGAATGTGTTGTTTTTAAACCATTACAGAATATTTTTAGTCGGCTGTTGCAAGTTGCAAGATTAGATTATTGAAATTTACTACTAGTTAGCGAATTTACTATATCTGTTAGCGAGTTAGTTTTACTTGGAGTATACTAATATAAAGGTGAGTTTTCGATTTTATTTGTGCTTTGCTCTATCTAAAGCATTATTTAAATTGTATGTACCTACTGAAAGCGATTGTTTTATGTAACAGTTTGTGATCAAATGTCTATCCATGTAACTAGGTACCTGAGCCTAACCTAAGTATTGCGGGTAACAGTCCATAATCATCATGATTTCCTATTGGTGAACTAAGGAAATTGACAATGATTCAGTCAGTACAACTAAGATAATTATATAATTCAGAGTAGTTAATCAGACCCATTGATGATGACGAAACATCATTCAATTAGCTCTCGCACTCATTTACCGCTATTGTGTGGAATAATCGATTGCTGAATACAATTATCATTGAACATGAAACGTAGGAACTAATTCGTCTATTATCCCCATCATTTACTACTTTTTGCAAAGCTGAGTCTACTACCTTTTGCAACACGCTCATAGCGTGGCGCCTTTAGAGCTCGACTTCCACTGGGTTGTCTACCTGTATACCTATTTGATGGATAGATCCTTTTTTGGTAGATAGATCATAGTCCGGCCGTTTAACTCACAGTCCCGGAGCCCCATAGTGGCGCCTAACTCACAATGCCAGACAAGACGAGCAGCGAAAGCCCCAGCCAGCTGCAAGCGAACCTTTAAAAAAATATATAGGTGTGCGGGCGCCTTGATTCGCCTCCCGTACGACTCCCGCTCCCCCGTTATACCGGATAGGTAGTGAAGTGTTTAGTACTTGGTTTCCTATTTTTGTACAGGTGATTGTCATTCAGCATAACCTCTAGGCGTCTCTCTGGTTGTAATCGTTTATATTGTCATAAGATCGTGTAAGAGCTAGCTTGAGAGAAATATAGACCCGAAAGCCATTAAAAATGCTCACGGGCTGCAAGTTATGTATAAGTTTTCCAACACATTAATTGCCGCTGTAATGCGGTCTCTCATATCATGTAATTTTCAACAGAGTGTAAGCGAAGTGGCGCTCGCCATGCCGGGCTCCCCTGCCTGGAACGAGGAGCAAGCCAACAGCTGGCCCGGCGGCCTCTCGTGGAGACGCCTACACATGTCCAGAGCGAAGCTGAAAGCTACCGCCACCACCTCGGAGCTGCTGTCAGGTGAGATGTTTACTGAACGGACCTCACCAGGGTCCGAACGGAACTGTCCATGTTCAGAGTGAAAGCCACCGCCGCCACCTCGGAGCTGCTGTCAGGTGAGATGTTTACTGAACGGACCTCACCAGGGTCCGAACGGAACTGTCCATGTTCAGAGTGAAAGCCACCGCCACCACCTCGAAGCTGCTGTCAGGTGAGATGTTTACTGAACGGACCTCACCAGGGTCCGAACGGAACTGTCCATGTTCAGAGTGAAAGCCACCGCCGCCACCTCGGAGCTGCTGTCAGGTGAGATGTTTACTGAACGGACCTCACCAGGATCCGAACGGAACTGTCCATGTTCAGAGTGAAAGCTACCGCCACCACCTCGATGCTGCTGTCAGGTGAGATGTTTACTGAACGGACCTCACCAGGGTCTGAACGTAACTTTCCATGTTCAGAGTGAAAGCCACCGCCGCCACTTCGAATTAGACTGCTATCAGATAAAATGTAGGTAACGTAAGGCGTCATCCGCGCTTGGGTACGGCACGTGGAGACGGCTGCATATGTCTGCCGCTACTGCTTTGGAACTGCTTTCAAGTGAGATGTCTATCTTCAGTTGCTACTTTGATTTCCTGGCTCACTTATTATACTTTTAGACATAATTTCTTATCTTGCGGCAACACGGAGTAGCCAAATTATAACATTAAAAAAAGTGGAGTCTCTAGAAGTGACAGGTGAAAGATATGATGTGGCCTAGAGTGTAACCAGGGTTGTGGGGACTGGGGAGCGATCATGCGGAAGAGGAGCGATAAATATGAGCGGAGAGTGGGACGGAACGCGGTGGCAAGCTAATACGAAATTCAGAATCCAATAGTTTTTCCACATACATTTTCCCATTGCTGTCCCCAATTGGAGTTTAACTTCGGGGTGAGGTGGGACTTCCCACTATTTTTGCGTTTATCCTTAAAATTATGAAATTCACCGACAGATAATCATTAAAAAGATAAAATTCTACGGCCGGAACATGTTTTATGTATAAAAATAAATTTTTATCGTGGTGTGATTGTCTATTTTGACCCAACTCACCCCAGTTTACGGTACCTAGTTAAAGGAAGGAAGAAGGAAATAGAAGTGATTTCACAATATTAGACACGGAATGTATATTGTCAGGAAACACTGTTGTCAATAATTGTCTAAGTAGTCTCTCCGTGTCAACGCTTGGGAAATGACCCGCATCGGAATTAATTTCGTGCTGACGAGTAAGACTTTTTTTTTACTTTTAACAAAGCATTGTCACATTAAATGAAAATGTCACGAATACTAATATTTTTTAAGTAGGTAAATTATTTTATTAATAATGTTCTGCAATCTAGCCACTGAAGCCGAGCAGTAGGACACAAGACTTTCAATCTAGACGTCGTCGGGAGTTAGAACCCCGTTTCGTACGGGAAACAGACCGACAGACATACTTTCGCATTTATAATATTAGTGTGGATAAACCGCTGAACCGATGGAGACGAAATTTGGTATGGAGATAGGTTGAACCCCGGGGAAGGACATAGGATAGTTTTTATCCCGGAAATTAACCTCTGAGGGGGGAAATGGGGGATGAAAGTTTGTATGGAGCTACGATATAAACGAGTTCCACGCAGGCGGAGTCGCGGGCAGAAGCTATAGTCTGCCATAAAAAAGGCGGCAAAAAAATCCGACTCGCCCAACGGCACTAGATATAGAGTCGTGTCAAATATTTATACGCGTCTTGTTGTAGCAGATAATTATAAGCGGTGACCGGTGACACAGGGTTCGTCAAAAAGACTTACAGTACGATATATCAATTGATATTGAACAGTAACTTTTCGGTCAAGAATAACATCGTGAAGAAACCAGTTTCATCCCAACAAGATCGAGTTTTCCCTCTGGGAAGGTCAGGCAATCGTTTTCATAAGACTAGTGCAAACCTACGTCAAGTCTTAGGATTGGGTGGTAAATCGCGGGGTCCGTTGAAACTAAATTAAAATCATATTTTAACAAAAAGCGATTTCTTGGCATAAATTTAATTAGGTACACTCACCAGCAATAACATCTGCCACGACATAGCACGCATACATATCTGACACGACTCTAGGTCTAATGCCATAAGGACGTGTCAGATATTTTTGCCGGCTTTTTAGGGTTCCGTATGGCAAAAAACGGAACCCTTATAGATTCGTCATGTCTGTCTGTCTGTCTGTCTGTCCGTCCGTATGTCACAGGCATTTTACTCGAAAACTATTAGATGTATTTGAATAAAATTTTGAGGATAGGTGTATTTTGTTACCCGCTACATAGCAAAAGCATACATAGCAAATTTTTTTAGGGGTGCTCTCCATACATAACACTGAAAGTCATTTTTTTTTTCATCGCAAGCCCACGTGTGGCACATCAATCGATAGGCCTTTCAAATAGAGTCGGAGATAATCGACCCGAAAGTCACTAAAATTGTGTCCCCCCCCCCCCTCTAATTTTTGAACCGTGTATTTTAAAAATATGAAAAAAATCATGGACATAGGGATTATTAAATTCTTTCAGCGAAAATTGTTTTGAACAAGATCGGATCAAAGGTTTTTGAGATATTCCTAAAAAGCTGGCTTCCTTAAAGAAAAGGACGTAAAAGCCATAAGATTTCAGTAACGATACGACCTTTTTAATAGGCGTGGAACCCTCGTTGTGCGTGGTCCGACACGCACTTGGCCGCTTTTTACGGCAGATATTGATGCCTATATATTTACTGGGTTGAAAAGCAGGAATACCCAGCCGCTACACAAGCAAAAAATGTAGTTTGAAGCCAATAAAACTCAAGTGTGTAAACACCACAAGCGTCAAATAAGAAAGTAGGTATACTTATTTTTATAACTAACTGCAACATTCTTTACCGCTCTCAGCGTGCTTTTCCATTTCCACCGATCGGTTGTCCGGCGCGGTGGATGTACGATTCCAATCAAATTTAAAGTGTAACTACTCTACGGAGGCTTCAAATTCATTTGGCATTTACCTTTTACACACTTAATGCTCCGGTCCAGCCCGATGGCCCGATGGTGGTAATCGCTAATCGCACTACGTAACTCATTATTCTCATTAACAGTCCTCTAAGTCGTCGCGGGGATTCACTTGATATCTTAATTTTTTTGCCCTTGCAGTCATGAATCTACATATTTTCCTCAGTTGTGGGATTTTTATCATAGGGATTGTGATTTGTTAAGGATAATGTTAGGTATGTACTTATTACTGGGTAATAAACATTTAGGTATCAGCCCCTCTATTCTGTAACTTGTTTTAAGCTCACCTCAACGCTCACCCATAAATATATCTTGCCACGCTAAGCGTAGGTAGAGGTCTAGTTTCGTGACGGGTGACCGGCGGGTAGAGCTGGGCGTTTTTTCCCGTAAGCGTTTTCAAAAACGGTTTCTCGTACAATAACGGAATAACAGTTTGTGGCTAGAAACACAAACTGTTTTTATAAAAACGATCGAACGGTCACACGCAACGGTTGCAATGCAAAACGTGAAAACGTAACTCGAACACTGTAAACTGTTTCATCCGTTTTTTCGTTTCACTTCGTTTGGCGACCGGCGACGGCGCCAACGCACGGAGAAACTAGTTATTTTTGAAACTGTTTTTCAAAACAGTTTTGTGAGAGAAAAAAACGGTTACGTTTCGTTTCACGGAAAAGTCGAAACGACCCAGCTCTGTGGACCTGGTCGACCATTCTATGTCTGACCGTGGCAAGGTGCGCTAGTCTCTTGGGAACTGTACCGCGTTTCGTCTATAACGTTGATTATTCTGATGTGTACCTAATTGTAATTATTTTAAAAGTAAATCGAGTATTGAGTTTAATTTGTACCGTGCTCAGACGTTACAACTATGTCCGATAATGTGTTCAACCACCCTGATACCCCACATATTCATTAACATATTTTTAACCCCCGACTCAAAGAGAGGGGTGTTTAACGTGCCTGTGTATCTGTCTGTCGTATCGTAGTGCTCAAACGGATGGACCGATTTGAATGCGGTTTTTTTTGTGTCATAGATAATTTTATCCCGAATGTTCCTAGCCATGTTTCATGAAAATCTGTTCAGCCGTTTTTGAGATATTGGACTCTGAAATGAAAATGTCGGGGGTTTTTCAACTTTTCTAATATATTATTGCTAGCCAGGGAAGTACCAAAGTTCTCTGTTTAAGTTTAAATAATTCTTGTGTGTGCCCGGCTGTTCTTCTCTACAGGTATCATTTCTCAACCGATTGTGAAATTTTGTGAGCAGGTTTAATAGTAGTCCCTGAGCTCAGCTCAGATGAAATGAGGAGGAAACGATTTTTTCCCAAACATAAGACCTAGCTAGATCAATTTCTCGCCCCCGTAAACCCCCTATATCCAAATTTCATCGAAATCAATAGTCATTTCCGAGACCGTGATTGCAAATATATATATGTATATACAACTATAGCTCGTTGAATACTATAGGATAGGATATAGATTAATTTTGTCGATTCAGGTTTTTTTTTTATATATTATAACAGGCTCACGAGTTTTAGGTACATGTCACAGAGCGCTAGTATTATACATATTCTTATGCATTATATTATTAGTGGAGATAGATATAAGGCACAGTGGAATGTTAAAAAAAAAAAAAAAAATTGAAATTCTGCATGTAGATAGCTATTTACCTCCCCAGTTGGGCTGCTCCAAATATGAGTGTGAGCAGGCCTATCCCACTGTCAATTTGGCGCGAAACGAAGTTTGTCTATGGTAACTCCTGTGGAGGTCTAGCAAGGGCTGTAGGTACATTGTATCACACAGAATGATGTTCCCTTTTACATAATAGTCCAGGCAAAGAGCTGGGCGTTTTTTCCCGTAAGCGTTTTCAAAAACGGTTTCTCGTACAATAACGGAATAACAGTTTGTGGCTAGAAACACAAACTGTTTTTATAAAAACGATCGAACGGTCACACGCAACGGTTGCAATGCAAAACGTGAAAACGTAACTCTAACACTGTAAACTGTTTCATCCGTTTTTTCGTTTCACTTCGTTTGGCGACCGGCGACGGCGCCAACGCACGGAGAAACTAGTTATTTTTGAAACTGTTTTTCAAAACAGTTTTGTGAGAGAAAAAAACGGTTACGTTTCGTTTCACGGAAAAGTCGAAACGACCCAGCTCTACCGGCGGGGTTAGCCGCATTAGCGCTTAGCGAATAACAACCGTGATATGTAATTGATAGAATGTAGGGCTTAATCGAATACGAATAAGGATCAGCATGTTTGGTCGATTGAGGAAAACTAGATGCTAAATAAGGTGAACTAGGTGAATGGCCCACGCTCTCTTGTTTATGGCGATAAGGCGACGTAAAGGCAGAAGAGTTATGTTTGATAAGGAAACTCAAAAAACTGTCTTAAGCATACTTTGTATTACAGGTACTTTTTATTTATTTATTTAATCTGTATTGCACTTTTTTCCTGATCACCCATAAGGGTGACAAGGACATCAAGTGGCTGACAGACCTTAAAATGAATTTATAGGTAGTTGTACCCACTTATTATGTTTCTGTTTTCAATGCCATACGATTAAATAATAATTGGATAAAAGAATAACCTTATCGTACAAAAGGCGGACTTAATGCCGTAAGCGTTGCATTTATACATGCTTTTGTTTAACTTGCAGTTTCTATGTATATATGTTGGTACCTAGAACAGATTTTTCAAATTCCTGATAAGTATTCGATTGAGATTAAATTTGGAACAGGTTAGGTAGGGTCATTTCGCCGGTTAGCGACCACCTAATTTCATGTGCCGGTGGGCGACCACTTAAGCTGAGTTGGTGAACTGAAAGGATATTTTCTCGGTTTTTTAGTAGATTTCTATTCTAAAACAACAAAAAAATGCATGTATAAGTAATTGTCTCAATAGGGTGTGTCGAATTGATGTTATCTTCAATAGAAAAAACCTTCTCCTTCAGGTGGTCGCTAACCGAAGGTGATCGCGTAACCAGCGAAATGACCCTACCTTATGTATGTGGTGACAATGCAATATTATGGTATCATCGACCTGATCAGATGATGGAGACAGATGGTGGCCGTAGCATTAGGTATACATATAGACGCCTTGCACAAAAAAAAAGACCGGGTTACACTCCGGGAGTGCCGGCAGAAGTGAAAACTCAATAACATTGTAACAGTTTTTCGATCAGGTCACGTGACATCTTACGGTGTTACCCTAAAAATGGATTTGACGCATATTTATAAACAATTATCAATTATTTAGGCGGACGGGCCGCGGGCGCGTTGGGTGCGACGGGCCCAACGCGCCGCCGCGGCGCAACGGTGCCGGGGTCCGGCGCGCCGACGGGGCGGCGGCAAACACAATACCAATTTGTTTTTGACATTGCCAAATATTTTTCTAAGCTTTATCTCTTTAGGAATAACGCCCAAATTCGAACTATTCGAATTTTCTCAATAGCAAAACCGTGAAGGACGCGTTGGTATTATTACAAATTTATTTGCAGAATATGCTATTGCAAAAAGTGTTTAACGGCTTTATACTCTTACGAATAGCGTTCAGTTTTGAATGAAGTTGAATCGGCTAGCAGCAAAAAGTGACCTCCTTCACATCTGACGTCACAAAACTTTGTCGCGTATTTAACAATTTTTCCCCATCCCAAAAAGTGCTCAGCGCCGCTAAAGAAGTTTTCACTTCAAAAATACTTGTACTTAGGCCTCTAGCACACGGCGTATTTTAAACGCGCAGACGACGCGCGTTTCCTTACTACCATCGGCTGGGTAGTAGGGAAACGCGCGTCGTCTGCGCGTTTAAAATACGCCGTGTGCTAGGGGCCTTACTTGTTTAAAATGGGAAATGTTCTATCAGTCAACTTTGTTGTCCCAGTCTTGCCTAACGGTGTTTTAACCCTCAGGTTTCGCCATGGTGGCGATGGTGGAGCTCCAAATCAACGAACCAACAAACGTCCCCGAATGGCTCTTCGTCATGTTCGCCGTCTGCACCACAGTCCTGGTGGCCGTGCACATATTCGCGCTGATGATATCCACGTACCTGCTGCCTCACATCGACGCAGTCAGCAAAATGGAGATGCCAGGCGGGCCGGCGCGGGCGCTGCGGGAGTCACCACATGAACGGATGAGAGGGTTCATAGAGCTGGCTTGGGCGTTCAGTACAGTGTTAGGTGAGTGACTGCTTTTTCCACTTATCTATTGCCGCATATTGATGCTGTGAGCGAAATGGAGGTGTCGGGACCTCCAGGATGTGCTGAAGAGAGGCCGCACTGTGGATCGAAAATGGCCTCTCCATAGAATTAGGGACTTCATTTTCTAAGTGCCTATTTTTTAAATTGAAATCGAGTCTTCTCGTGATAATTAGGTAAAAAAATGAATAGGGGTAAATTTGGCTAGAAAACCGCCGAGTAATATTTTTTTTACGAAAATTTTGTATGGAGCGTATATGTAAAAACGGAATATCTCAGAAAGTGCACAATTTCCCGTAATATCCTTCGGCACAAATTTAGTACCAATTATTTATGATTTTTCGGCGTAATCAAAATTTCCCGGCCAGGTGCACTTTTTTTTTTAAATCTAAAACGTTTTATATGGGGAAAACTAGATTTTGAATGAAATAAATGAGAGAGTTTAATAAATAGTAAGAACGTTCAGTAGGTACCTACAGTGTTAGCTGTAGATAAGTTTGAGGTGCCGAAGAAAACCTTTTTCTTTTTCTGGATTTCACAAATTGAGTATGTTAAACACACAGATTGGCTCACAGTGGGCGTGGTGTGGGATATGTATTTAACTTCTGCGTCTTAATAAGCTTCAACAAAATAACAAGTACTGTTTACCTTACCTGTGCTTAAGTACTTAAGTGTGAAAATCGTTAACATTTGAATCAACAAAATCAAACATTGGTTATTCGTTTCTTAACCTCAATATGTTTTGTTTAAGTTAACATAAAATATTATGAGAAAACAGTCACAGTTGTGCACCCGTTTAAGTTATTTTCAACTGAACACCGGAAACAATTACCACCTAATGGGTACAAAAACTGTTTCAACAGTACTCAATAATGACGCTGTATGACGTCAATATTTTGCCTTCCTGGTGGTAATAGCTATATTCGCTATCTATTACGTACAACAGCAAAAACTTAAAAAAAGTTTTGTGTTCAAAACCTTGGCATCTTGGTCAGTTTGTGGCGTGTGCTCATACCTATCCTTTATTTCAACTGGTTGATACATTGAGAGAGGGAACCATCAGCTAATGAATAGTGCAGCATAAGCACTAATTTATGTCAACCTGCAGCTCATCATGTTCATCACTGTCACTATTGATGACCTTTAATTACCTTAATCTATTCAGCGACCCATTACAGAGGTAGGTATTAAAGCTTGTCCCAGAAAAAAATGTCGCTTTTAAATTTGTAAAAATTCCATATTAAATATTAATATTCAACACATTTTCCAATACAGTTTTATTTGATATTTACACTTAAAGATCAGTTTAAGATTTGTTCATCCAGAAACTTCTTAATTTTCCCTTGACCCCTGCCATCAAGTTTGGAAGCTTCATTCCACTTCCGTTTGAAGTTTTCGACTGAAGTGGCATTACTTTTTTATGTTTTAAAAGCTTCTGTTCCACACGAGCCCAATATTTCTCCATGGGTCGTAACTCCGGGCAGTTGGGAGGATTGAGGTGTTTTTCAACAAAATCGACATTATTTGCTTTGTACCACTCTATTGCTTTCTTCGTGTAGTGACACGTGGCCAAATCAGGCCAGAACAGTACAGGTGAAGTATGCTTCTTAATGAATGGCAACAATCGTTTTTAAGACACTCATTCGGGTATATATCACCGTTTATGGTTCCATTAGCAAAATATGGTACCGCGTTTGCCACATGAACAAATCGCCTGCCACACGAGAACTTTCTTTGCAAATTTATCCATTTTGATGACCTATACTCTTCACTTACTGCTTTTCTGTCGGTCCCAGAATAATAGTGGTGTCCTCGAAGTGATTTGAATTCAAGTTTGCAGTAAGTCGTCGTCCATTACAGTACAATAATTTGTCTTCGTAATTTTTGAATAAAGCTTTCTGGATCTGGTTTTAGACTTTTGACTATTTTGCATTTCTGTTGGGCACTTTAGTTTGTTTAAACGTTTTTATATAATTATTTCTCTTCACTCGTTGCACTGTAGATTTCGACGTTTTAAACTTTTTGCCCAAGTCTCGTACAGGGAGGGTAGGTTTTTTCTGTAAAGCTGTTGTAATCTTCTTCTCGATATTCTTGTTGACAAATCCTGGTTTACGTCCACTTCCAGGCCGTCGCCGTATACCACCAGTCTCCCTGAACCGTTTTAAAAACCCTTTGAACGGTTCTTGTAGACGTTTTCAGCTCCGATGCCACTTTCTTCGCAGAGATGCCTCCATATTGAACATATTTGTACAACATTTTTTCGTATAACTTTTCTTGCACCAACGACATCGTTGAACATCTAGTACTGACACTGACAGCGTTGTTTTTTTTAAGTGAAAACTTCTTTAGCGGCGCTGAGCACTTTTTGGGATGGGGAAAAATTGTTAAATACGCGATCAGAGTTTTGTGACGTCAGATGTGAAGGAGGTCACTTTTTGCTGCTAGCCGATTCAACTTCATTCAAAACTGAACGCTATTCGTAAGAGTATAAAGCCGTTAAACACTTTTTGCAATAGCATATTCTGCAAATAAATTTGTAATAATACCAACGCGTCCTTCACCGTTTTGCTATTGAGAAAATTCGAATAGTTCGAATTTGGGCGTTATTCCTAAAGAGATAAAGCTTAGAAAAATATTTACTAACGGCAAAAACAAATTGATATTTTGGTCGCCACCGCCGTCTGCTGTGCAAATTCGAATAGTTCGAATTTAGACGTTATTCCTAAAGAGATAAAGCTTTGAAAAATATTTGGCAATGGCAAAAACAAATTGGTATTGTGTTTGCCGCCGCCCGGAGCCGGGGGCCCGTCGCACCCAACGCGCCCGCGGGCCGTCCGCCTAAATAATTGATAATTGTTTATAAATTTGCGTCAAATTCATTTTTAGGGTGACACCGTAAGATGTCACGTGACCTGATCGAAAAACTTTTACAATGTTATTGAGTTTTCACTTCTGCCGGCACTCCCGGAGTGCAACCCGGTCTTTTTTATTTGAATTTATACATTAAAGAGCATCCTAACGGAGAACATAGTTTTCAAACCTCTTTAGATTTCATCCTGATATACAACCCCATCTAATAATGAGCGACATTTTTTTCTGGGACATGCTTTATGTCTATAAATTCATTACCAGACATCTTAAGAGCAAACAGAGTTTTTCAAACAATATATAATGCGTCTGTTTATAATAATATGGTATCAAAAAAATACGAATAGTAATCTTGAGGATTTTTTGCAGCGAGATCACGAGATCAGTGATTCGAAAAACATAAGTCTAAAATACCTACACTTAAAATATTCGTAACAAATTATGCACAAAAGCTAAAAAAAATAATTGCTTCTATAAATCGGCAATATCACGTTTGAGAGCACTCAGTGAAAACTTTTTTATTTATTTAAACGGCCAAAAATTTTAAATTAAAAACATGATATATCCGCGCTTCCGAGCACGCACTTCCATCTCGCTCACGCTTATGCTCAGTGAGAGGGAGAGAAGACCATGATTCTTTCTCTTTTCCGAGAAGGTTCCGTGCGGACAGAAGGTCTTTATAGAGACTACGAGCTGCGCGCTACGCTATTATCCCGCTAGGTAGCTGAAAGCGCCTAGCGCTGGGTGGATTCCTGGCTGCGAATGTGTTTAGTGTGTTTATGAAGTAAGGCTAAAGAAACACTGCCGAATTTAACGTTTATTCTGGCCTAAAGCTTTAAGCTGTAGGCCAGAATAAACGTTAAATTCAGCATTGTTTCTTTTTGTAGCATGCATTTGAAAATAGGTTTTTGTTCGTAGGTTTATTCCTGTTCCTTGTGGAGATCGCCATATTGTGCTGGGTGAAGTTCTGGGACTACTCGTTCGCTGCGGCGACGGCGGCCACTGTCATTGTGATACCAGGTAAATATAAATACTTATGTCAAGCATCCCCCCGAATCGCTAAACTTAAGTGGCAGTGGGCGGGGCACATAGCACGTAGAACCGATGGCCGTTGGGGCGGAAAGGTTCTCGAGTGGCGACCACGTACCGGAAGGCGCGGCGTGGGTAGGCCCCCCGCAAGGTGGACTGATGACCTGGTAAAGGTTGCTGGAGTCCGCTGGATGCGGGTGGCGCATCAGGACCGGTCACTTTGGCACTCTTTGGGGGAGGCCTATGTCCAGCAGTGGACGTCTTTCGGCTGATATGATGATGATGATGATGATGTCAATCATTTATACAAATACGACCTCTGTAGCCTAGTTGGTAGTGACCCGGCCTACGAAGTCGGAGGTTCCGGGTTCGAATCCCGGCAAGGGCATTTATTTGTGTGTTGAGCATGAACATTTGTTCCTGAGTCATGGATGTTTTCTATGTATTTAAATATTTATTTATCTATATAAGTATGTATACGAGTATCGTCTTCTAGTAGGTACCCATAGTACAAGCTTTGCTTAGTTTGGGACTAGATTGATTTGTGTAAGATTGTCCCCAAATATTTATTTATTTATTTAAATAAGGTAATAGATATAAACGGTTAATTATCAAACTAAATGTCACTAAGTAAATGAAAACAAAACAAAACTGCAAAATATGACCATTACATTCGATATAAGGTCTGTATCAGCATTAACAAGAAGTTAATAATATTACTTCAGTAATCCAGAGATGTATAAGGTCTCTGAGCGTCCAAATAAAAATAAAATTCCAATTTTTATAATATATATTTCTAAATTGTTTCCTCATAGAAAGTCTAAAGAGCAGTATGGTATGTGTCACTTCGTAGCAAAATTATTTCCGTCTTGGGCGTAATCACTTGTAATTTTCTCTTGCTCTTTAGCGATAGGACCGCCTGTTGTTAAACTCAATTTTTAAGTTTTTAAGCCTATTTGATTCATGGTTTGAGGTGTGCAATAAAGAGTATTTGTATTGTATAGTATTGTAAACACTTGAATCCCTCGTTATGCTTAGGACTCTATTGTATCTTTCGCTTCACTCCAGATTCGATATACCGCCGACGCCGTAAATATACAATTTGTGTCACAGACACAATCTACAATTTTTCCACTGACATATACCTCTCTTTTCCAGTGCTAATAGTATTCGTGGCGTTCGCCATCCACTTCTACCACTCCCTGGTGGTCCAGAAGTGCGAGTCCTCAGTGCAAGACATCGAACAGCTGGAGACCATGAAGCGGGAACTGGACACGGCTACTGTCAAAGTGAACATGTTCTAGAATACCGGAGACTGATGACGTCACATTAGGAGCGAGTTTCGAGTCCAGGATCTTAGTTTGGGGGCCCGTTGAGGTTATATTTCAGTTTAAACTCGGACTTGAGCCCCCTTAGATTGGATCCGCTAGCGGTTTCGGGTCTACTAGGGTCATTTCGCTGGTTACTCGACCACCTTCGGTTAGCGACCACCTGAAGGAGAAGGTTTTTTCTATTGAAGATAACATCAATTCTACACACCCTATTGAGACAATTACTTGTACATGCATTTTTTTGTTGTTTTAGAATAGAAATCTACTAAAAAACCGAGAAAATATCCTTTCAGTTCACCAAGTCAGCTTAAGTGGTCGCCCACCGGCACATGAAATTAGGTGGTCGCTAACCGGCGAAATGACCCTACCTACGGGCAAATAATCCGCGTCCATTATATCCAGGGGCGGCTTATCCATATAGGCAAACTAGGCATGTGCCTAGGGGCGGTGTTCCAAAGGGGCGCACGAAATTTATTTGGTTATAATTTTTAATCTACGGCCAATAGAGGGGCGCCGACGAGGTGCTTGCCTAGGGCGCTCTCGACATTTAATCCGCCTCTGGACTATATCTCTGTCTCCTTTTTACCCATACATAGAGACAGAGAAGCATACGTGGCCGTGGGTTATGGAGCAGTTAAACCGGAGCCGCTGTTTCGAGGATGATGATCTCAGTGCTCAGAAATCCGGGACACGTGAGAAGCTTGACTGTATGTCTCTAGTTCTAAAAGTGGAGAGCGGGATGGATGCTAAATAGAGTGATGTGGATATCTTCTCTGTGTCATTAGGACGTAGTTTAGCGAAAAGTATGTGACGTACCTAAGGTAAACGTCCCGGTGCTTGACACTGGCCCAATACTTGACACTTTCATTCGTGATTCATAAAAATATGTGTCTACTACTAGGACGTTTATCTTACTTCAAATTTGAAGTTGTCGTCGTTGAAAAAGAAACCGTAAGTATCAATGGTGATATTTTATGATTAGAATTGTTCTATTTAATAGAAGTGTTCGTTAGACTTAACTTTACCTTAACTTTCATAACCTGCGTATTTCAATTTAAGGTTGCACTGCGCCGGCTGTCTTTATCTAATTCGCTCAAAATAAAAGTGATGGGATGCAACAACCCTTTCGTAATTTCCCTTAAAACTGTACTAATATTTGGCATAATTTTTGCACATGACCTATTCATTTCGCTTATTTTGTCCCATATCTTTTTTTCTGAAAGCGTAGGTTCCTTATCTTTCACGAAACAGTCTCTGTAGGTACGATTTTATTTGGAATTAAAACATGTGAAAGATGCGAAGGTAGATACTTATTGCGCCCATGATAATGGCACTACACTTGGCGGTATTTGCCCAAATATTCGTGCTGCATCTTTTTTCTTCCTACGGCAAATGAAAGAGAGGCAACGACGCAACGCGAACACGCATTCCCAAGTGTAGTGCCACCATTAGATACCTTAAGTATCAATGAACGTTTGTATACCTGGTGTCACGTAAAAAGAACGCCGAATGCCATATAAAGTCTATGGCCGCCAGCGTTCTTTTTACGTGAACTGAAGTCTACAACTGCAATACTCATATACTTAACCCTTTTTAAAATATGTATACATAGAAGCTTCTATTATCCTAGGATACTTCTTCATAAAAAAATAAAAAAATAAATAAATAAAGCTCAAATATACGAACGATTTGTAAGTAAGTAATAATTTTGACTCGCATTACTCGCAACGAATATGTTGATGTACTTACATGTAGGTACATATATATATGTCATCCAATCTAAAAAGTAAAAACTAAATTAAAGTGAAATGCTTTTCAAGGTTATTAGTGGTCTACTCTGTGATTTTGTCTGTGACTGGATCTTCTATAATTAACTAACTTATTCATAAGAAAACATTAGAGTAGAAGTACCGGGTTTGATCACATTAATGTCATTTTTGCTACTTTAAATTTAAATGATGGGCAGAAAATTTCAAAAATGAAATACCTACAAAAATCATTGGAAACCCTGTGAATACAATTAAAATGTATTTTACCTACGTTTACATTTAACCCTTCGGATGCTTTGACGCTGACATTGCTGAAGGATTATATATTTTACGTTTCTGTCACACAGTTAATTTTCAATAGCACTGATCAGTGCTAAGACATACGAAGGGTTAAAAGTTATACATATAATAATTTGGCTATTAAATGGCCACAAACGGTACTTCCACCCTACCTAGTTAACGGTGCCCGTCTTCCAATGCTACATCATTGTTAATTAGATAACATAATATATAGATGCCGTGCAAACAGTAAAGACTGTAGAAATTAATAGGTTAGCAGGTACATTACTTTCCCAGGGCGGTAAAACAAAGAATGTTTCAGATCGCAGGTATTTTCTTAAATATGCGGTCTGAGGCTTTCTGTATTACCGCTCGTGGTGAGTACAAAATTGTATGTCTCTCCCTGGCCAGGAAGTGGGATTTTCCACCCGCGTAGCGTGCAATTGCCACTTTATGGTCAGGTTTGACGTAAAAGAATAAAAAGTCTTTAACGAGCATGCGCTTTAACCTTTATATCGCCATGTTAAATTTGAACCTACCTTTGCTGTGTTATTTTTAGTAAATAAGTGTTGATAATGATGATATTCATATATTTCTATCTCCAATACAAGAAAGAGATAATGAAGCCTATTTATAATGCAAAGGTTTACACGTTTACAGCGTCCATCTCTCTCATATTTGTTTAGTGCAAAAGGGACGGATGCTTGCCGAGCGATATATGAAACTTATGTAATTTCATTAGATCCCAATTAGATGTATTTTTAATTAAGTTTTCAATTGTTGATCTGTCAATCAGTATTCCATAGTGTTTGATAAGATAAGATGTATTAAATTATATTAAGCTAAAACTCGAAAATAAATGATATTGAGAAAAATAAAAGACATTTTAATAAAAAGTGGTTTATTTTCTATCATACATAAAACAAAAGATCACGACGTTTTAAAAATCTATTTTAACAGAAAAGCTAAAGGCTTGGTCACACAGCGGGCGCGGCGTTACGTCGGCGCGGCGCTGGCGCGACGGTAGCGCGGCGCTGGCGCGACGATAGCGCAGCGTGGACGCCACACAACGGGCGCGACCCGTCCCGTTCGACGGTACGGACGGCGCTCATGTATCATTTCGAAACAAGATGTCAAGTCAGTCAGACATAGAAGCGGTGATTTTGTTTGCGTTAGCTAAAAAAAAAACGATTTTCCAGTTTCATTGTCCATTTTGTAAAAAATACAACGTCGAGCGCGACGTGCTCCCGGCACGCCATCGGACTACTAATACGAAAATTCATACAACGCGGCGCGCCGCTCTCACGCTCCGCCCCAGCAACACTCCCCGTTGTATTCGCGCCGGGCGCGGCGGCAGCGCGACGTGACATACCGAACGCGACGGCGTTTGCGTCGTCCATATTAACTAGTACATTACAACTGCTGCTATCGCACCAGCGCCGCGCTGACGTCACGTCGCGCCCGCTGTCTGACCAAGCCTTAATACAGTAGGTACACATAATTACAACACTTATTTCTATTTCACTTAACATTTATTGATTACATTCGTTCTCTTGGTGCAATATCAGACTGAAGTGAGTTTAAGGCAAAACAACAATATTTTAAGCATTTTTACAAGTTACAAGCTTTTATTTAACTTAACCTGTTCGTTTGTTAGCGTAGGACAAATCTCGGAACTGAATTTTGAACCAGTTAAGCTCAACCGATTGAACGATTTTTTTAAATATTATGGTGCCATCGAGCTGAACTGATGACGGAGACAGAAGATGGGCATGGGAATTCAGTACTTAATCAACGTAAACGTAAACCCGTTGAGTTCGGGCTCGCTAGAATAGTCTCAAATCTCAATAAGTAGTTATTATTTATCGTATGGCAATTTAGTGTATTTGTGTGTAGTAGTTGATGACGGTATACAGAAAAGTACAGTTGGCAATAAAAGCTTGTACCAAAAATGTTTTTTTTTGATGGAAACTCATTTGATTCGAGAGGTCTATTACATACGTACAGATGTGCAAGCGGATACTTTACAAAAATACGAAAAGTTCCTTGGTAATATCAGAAAAAAATCACGCGGAATAAGAAAATTCCGTATTAAGTATCTTGAGAAATTATCGAGATGTTTCCTTCCAATGGTAAATTTTGGCAACTTCCCGTCGGCACATCAGTACTCATACGATCAGCTACCTATGTAAACGTGTTGAAAGCTTCATTACCTAATTACTTGGGATACATTCATATTTCATTATTTGGGTGTACATAAAAAAATACAATTAATTGCTTATAAAAAGATTTTTTTTTATTAAAAAAATTAGCCTTATTAGCACTTTCAATAGTCTTCATTAATATAAGAAACACTTATTAATCTTATTATTGAGTACTAAGCTGCTTACATATTGATATATTTATATTACAACTGGCAGGACCATTCCATTTGTCACTGACGTAAAGAATATCTCCCTGTCGCACCTACATACTTGACTTGCTAGAAAGAGACAAGTGCTGTAGATCGGTGATAAACTATATCGTAGGCACCACGGGTGTTATTCGCTATGCGCTAATGCGGCTCACCCCGCCGGTCACCCATCACGAAACTTGACCTCTGCCTACGCTTACTTACTACGCATCGTGGTGTCAAGATATATTTGAGGGTGAGCGTCGAGGTGAGTTTCAGGCACTTGTCCCACCGCCGCTGGCGATTAGCGAGTATTCTCATAGTAATTCTTGCTTGAGCGAGTAGCACGTAGTAACACTCGCTTACTCGCCGGCGGTGGGACAAGTGCCTAAAAGAAGTTACAGAATACGGGGGCAAAGACTACTAAAATCAAAGATCGCAGTTAATTTACTGCCTACAATGTATCTCCGCCTCGGTCGCGCTTGTTCAATAGGGTTGTGGACTCTTAATTGTAATATTGCTCCAAAAGAAAGACGGCCAAAAAATATGGCTAATAACGACCCTCCTATTCAAATAACTCAAAAAATTACGAAGAAAGACGAAGAAGAAAGCGTGTTATTTTGCCTTCTGCTGCAAAGTGACTTTTAATAGTAAACAAAATGGTATTATAGAATTAGAAGTCGTAAACATAATTTCACAGACAAGAGAAAATGGCACATCTTTGTACCGGATTTAAAGTAAAGGGCACCATTTTTTCATGAGAGTTTCCAGAATGCATTAAGTCCCCAGCTGGCAGCACTGTGGCGAGAGGCCTAGATGTTTCATCATCATCATCATCATAATCATCAACACCGTATCAGTCGGAAGACTGCTGGACATAGTCCTTCCCCCAAAGAGCGCCATAATGACCGGTTCCAGGGGACTCCCACGACCTTTACCAGAGCGGCTGCCGCGAAACGAAAATGAACTTCGTTCGTGTATCGTGTGTGTGTGTGTGTGTGTGTTCGTGTGTCTTTGTCGCCCGAACTATCGAGTGCGACAGAGAGGGAGATAGAGGCTATCACAAGACGGCGCGCGAGCTCTCTCGATTTTTCAGGCACTATACGTCTCTTTCTACCTAGTCTACTAAGAGAGACAGATAGTGCGAGAAAAATCGAGAGAGCTCGCGCACCGCGCGCCGTACTGTGATAGCCGTGCTGTCAAATTGATTGATGGATTTTCAAAGCAGCTGTCAAAAAGACTCCAGTGTTGCCAGAATGTGACATAATGCATTCTGGGAAGCCTCATTGCATGTTGTTAACAAGCGCACAGCACAGAGTTCCACTATTACTAAAATATAAAGTATCATTATCAAAAACCTTTCATAGTACCAATCACTCTAAGCTGCAGTTGGTAGGATCAATTTTGAACCAGCTCAAAATTCAGCACACTCCAAACCTCAAGTTGGTATTCCACTTGTCCAAGATCTTTGTCCAATGTGCATTGCGTCTCACTCACTCTTTAAGCAAAATGTGAGACGCAAATACACATTGTCAAATATCTAGGACAAGTGGAATAACACCCTTAGATTGGTATCATAATAACTATAGAGTTGGGTGTTTTCCAAACAAATGTATTGTTCTGAACCTTTGGTATGCCGGAATCTGGATCCATGGAATCCCGTTATACTGCCGGAACGTGGATCGGCGCTCAAACGACCCCACGCGATTGGTTCGTTTTTCTTTCGCGTTGGCACACAGTCATATCGTACCTCCAGCAGCCGCGGCATACCAAAGGTTAAAGTAAGAAGGTAAAGCTGATTTTCCACCGGAGGGGCGAGACGAGACAAGGCGAGGCGAGAATTGAAATTCGTATGGCAAATTTTCAATTCTCTCGCGCGCGCTCGGTGGAAATAGTAAGTGCCATACAAATTTAAAATTCTCGCCTCGCCTCGTCTCGTCTCGCCCCTCCGGTGAAAAATTAGCTTAATGCACAACCGCGTTTATCGCCTGGTTACCAAAGAATATCATTCTCACTAAATGATCTGTACAAGTGATTCCCGCTACAAAGCGGATAAATGCTGCTACAAACTCAGCGTTGCTCAGCCTCGAATGGGTTAAAGATAAATCATTGTATCTGTCCACTACACTTGATAAAACTACCCTCTGCAAAACAAAAATCCTCCAACCTATAGAAAAAAAGAAAGGCTTTGTCTTGTCTTGTGCTAAATGGGTCAATCAACTTTTTGTTGTTGTTATTCTATCCCGGTGAGCCAGGAGACAATAGTGACCCAGTGAATACTTTAAATTGGACTTCTATCAAGCTAAGGAGATGACCCTCCATGGAATGGGTATACAAATGTAACACTACAACACAACATAGAAAAGTTGAACAATCCCCGACATTTTCATTTCACAGTTCAATATCTCAAAAAAGGCTGAACAGATTTTCATGAAACATGGCTAAGAACACTCGGGTTAAAATTATCTATGACACAAAAAAAAACCGCATTCAAATCGGTCCATCCGTTTGGGAGCTACGATACCACATACAGATACACAGACACGTTAAACTTAAAAACACGTGTTTAGTGGATTTAAACGCTATAAAATCATACTTTTAAAGAGTGATCCAGGAGACGTAACCATGACAACAAAAAATAGTTGATTGGCCCAAATATACAAACGCATAGCTTGATATCTTAGTTAGCCTTTTTGCATGAAAACAAAGCTTAGTTCGGAAAAGCAGCTTACACCTACTCAACTTACTCAGTCGTCACCTGCGCGGCGCGCGGGTGCAGGGGTATAACGATAACGGGGCGCGGGCGACGTGCGGGAGGCAAAGCCCAGCGCCCGCACGCCGCGCGCGCCCCGTTATCGTTATACCCCTGCACCCACGCGCCGCGCAGGTGACGACTGAGTTAAAACTGTCTACCTATAGATGCCATTGGAAATGTTACATTGACAAATAGGTGGTACAGTCAACGTCAAAGATATGTGTACATTTTTCGCCCCATAATCTTAGACTATGACTGTACCCGGGAACAAAACACATGAAGTCTTTATTAAAGTAAATGGAAAACACCCAGATGCACCCCCAATTCATACATTTCCTCTTAACAATCATCACCTTACATATTTTAACTAAGCTTAATTAGCAATTTTAAAAAGTCACTATTCACATTTCAACGTCCATACCCATCCCCATGTCCGGAACTAGGACTCCGTTCCGTTTCTTTGGTTCTTCTTCTGTTCTCTTCTCCGACGAGCTTCCGCCGTTTAGCGTGTCAACAGTGTCCTTGGGCTGCCAGACAACTAGGGACATGCAGGGCTTCTCTAACCTGTATGGGACAAGATCAATTTGTTTTTGTTATAAATTTTATGAAGAAAAAAAAATAGTTTCAGTTTGGTTATAATATCGTCATCGAGTATTTATTTACAATGCACTGTATTAACAATGCTTATCGTTAATAAATAATTTTTTATGCTGTTTTTTTTTTCATTCCTGTGATGATGAGATTTCATGGATGTTTTCTATGTATTTATTTATGTAGAGATAATATTTTTACACGCTTTGCTTAGTTTGGGACTAGCTCGATATGTGTGAGATTGTCCCCAAATATTTATTATTATTATTTATCACGAGTCAGCCAGTATATTGTCATCAGCACAAAAAACAACCGTAAAATTCTGAGCTGGATCAGCTTATTCATAGTAGGTACATAACAAGCATTTTTTGGTCAACAACAAACAAGGGTTGATCATGGTTTTTCAAATCTTAGCTTTCAAGAGGTTTTGAGGACACATGAATACACCACGGCATGTCATACATAAGGTGCGTACGAATTAGAGCGGCTTAGCCTGAGGCAGGCTCGCCAATTTAGTGCACATAAACATGCGCGGGTGAGGCAGCGCGCTCGCGGAGGGTGAGGCAGCGCGCTCGCGGCGAGCCGACATTGTGTGTCGTGCAAAATGATCAAATTGTTCGAAGTAACAATTTGATTGGCCAACACAACAATAACAACAATGAACAGAAGCAACATGAGGTGCAGGTCTCACTCTTAGAAAAATCCAAGAACTCCCGTATCTGGACCACGGATGTCGCGGATGTAATTTTTTTGACATCCGCGGTAGCTTCGGCGGATATTTGAGGGCTCACATGCGCCGATGCAGATTTTGGGGCCAAACACTAAAAGACGTAAATAAGAAACGTTAATTTTACGATATCACGCGTCAATCGTCATTAAACACGGTCAGACTAAATTACCATTCGTAACGAACAAATCAAAAACACGTCTGCTCTTGGTCACAAAACAGAAATGAAAACTTGATTAAAATTTTGGCGAAATAATCTAAAACGCGCGCGGTAAGCGCCGCGTGGGCTCCTTTCTTGTCGTGAATTGCACTACATCCGCATCGATTTTTGCGGATTGCTGATGTTGAAACTTATGCGGAATTTCCGCGTTTGCGGATGCGAATGTCGTCAACATCCCTGATCTGGACAGAAGCTGGGAGACTATTTTGTCTCTTTCTTATGATAGCACTATTACTCCAAAGAAAGGCATGAGAGTGTGCTATGTACATTTTTAGGGTTCCGTAGCCAAATGGCAAAAAACGGAACCCCTATACATTCGTCTGTCTGTCCGTCCGTATGTCACAGGCATTTTACTCGAAAACTATAAGGTGTATTTGAATAAAAATTTGAGGATAGGTGTATTTTGTTAACCGTTACATAGTTTTGTAATTCAATTACTAAAAACAATTTTTTTAGGGGTGCACTCCATACATGACACTGAAAGTCAAAAAAAAATTTTTCATTGCAAGCCCACGTGTGGCACATCAATCGATAGGCCTTTCAAAATAAATATAAGGTTTCTCAGCAATTTTTTTGATTAAGTAAATAGAGTCGGAGATAATCGCCTGGAAAGTCACTAAAATTGTGTCCCCCCCTCTAATTTTTGAACCGTGTATTTTAAAAATATGAAAAAAATCATGCTCATAGGGCTTATTAAATTCTTTCAGCGAAAATTGTTTTGAACATGATCGGTTCAAAGGTTTTTGAGATATTCCTAAAAAATTGCCTTCCTTAAAGAAAAGGATGTAAGTGCCATAAGATTTCAGTAACGATACCTTTTTAATAGGCACGGAACCCTCGTTGTGCGTAGTCCGACACGCACTTGGCCACTTTTTAAAAGTATATTTTGCTGGACAATCACATTTATGCTTACTGTCTAGTATATCTATGCTTTATGTTCAGTACTATGTTATTTTTGAAGTGTGCAGTAAAGTGTATTTGTATTGTTTTGTATTTATCAATAACTACAAAACATACCTTTCAATAAGTGCAGCAGGTATCAACGGCTCATCCTTCAACTTCTTAATCTCCTCAGATAGAACAATTGTGTGTCCTTTCAATTTGTCCATGACTGCTGTTACTGGTGGGGTATCCATATTGATGTCCATGGATGTGTAGTTATTATTACTGGCTAGATGGTGCGTCCTGTAGTCTGTGGAGAGGTGGAGACCATTAAGGTGGTCGGCCATTTTATCTTCCGTTATGTATATCTTTGCTGGACTGGAATGGAAAATAAACTCATATAAATTACATGGAACCATTTCATCAGTTTGCACAGTAAGACTTGTCCAGTTGTACTAGATAAGTTTTATAACTAACTAGCTTTTGCCCCATATGCATGGAACATGTTTATATTGTAGCCCCATACAAACTTCCAGGATTATTACAGGGATAAAAACTATCCTATGTCCTTCCCCGGGGTTCAAACTATATTCAAACTGAATTTCATCTCAATCAGTTTACTGGTTTAAGTGTGAAGAGGTAAGTGATACACAGAAACGCTTTCGCATTTATGGATTAAGAGATCAGATGGTTAAAGAACAGCCGCTGGGAGCAACTTATGTCTCATTTAACACTTCAAGTGCCAGAAACTCACTAGGCGGGCACTCTGCTCATAGGTGCTTGCTTTCCTTGTCATGCCCGTTTTCACATGTTATCAGTTATGAGTTTGTTGGCAGAGTATGTGTTAAGTGTGTGTTCGGGAAAACTCCTGTGTTTTGACACAAGCATTAGTCTTACATTTGTGTCCATGTTATACTTTCATAAAGAAATATGGATCTGACAGCAACCATAGCAAATTAAATGATTGAGTATATGATAGTTACAACCAATCTCATAATAAAGCTTATTCATGAAACATGTACATTTGAAATTGCTTTGCATTCAAATAAATGTTGATGTATAAGATCATTCCAAACCTAACAGAAAGTGCATTATAGGATCACGAAAGGGAACATTCAGTGGCTTTGGGCAGTCTATGTTTTTATGGCTTTAAATTTATAAAGCATTAACCTAGATAGATTCGTATTTACGTAGAATCATCACACACAATGTTCTATCAATGTTCCACTTACATTGACGGCTCTGGATCCAAGCTTTTCCGCTTGGAGTGCATTATTGAGGAAAATCGGGGTTGCTGAGGCACCTGAGCGTTGAACTGCACCAGCGGTGGTGGCGAATGCGACCCCCAAGACATCCCCTGCGCGTTCCATGGGCCTCCCGACGGCACGGGCATAATGTGCGGCTCGTGAGCGTAATCATCGTTGTCGCCGTACGAAAAGTTTGAGAACGATATGTAATCCATTGTATCAAACCAACTTTCGTCTTTAACTGACTTGAAAATCACACATAAACTTGCACTTATACAGAGAAATCGTCCAGTTTCACACCTCGGAAAGGAAACATTCACAACAGGCATACAGACAATAACAAACAATTGACATTTCGTAAACCATAGATGTTTTTTTGGGTTGTAGAATTTTCTTGAAGGTTCTGTACGCATCTGTGGATCTGTGGCACAGATACCATAGACTTTGTGTGAGAGTATTTTGACTATAGAAAATACTGCGGAAATCTATTTTATTGTAAGAAAAAACCATTTTACTATAAAAAATACGTTTACCATCAAAACACATCAATATCATTTAATTATTTCGTCATCATAAACAACCATCATGTAGGGCTGCCGCTTGTGTATTTTATAATTATAGCAACACTGCACTAGTCAACAACTATCAGTTCAGTGTCACTTATTGGCAATTGGGGCCGCTTGCTTTGCCTTCGTGCATAGATAAGAGTGTAATATACTGAGATAGATCGGCAACTTCAAGCCGTCAACTGTCACAACTAGTGCTGCCATCTAGTTTGCTTGCCGTATTACTAATTTCACCATATACATATGCATAAGCCAATATATATACATATAGCACCCGGTTCGTTCGTGGCTCATGATTTTTAAATATTTGATTTTCGGCGGGAAAAAACTCCGCGCCGAAAACGGAAATATTTATGGGGACAGGTAGTTCTGTAATCAAACTAAATTTATGAGAAGTAATAAAGGTTGTAATATGTATTGTTTTATATATAATATTCACAAATGTCTCCAAATTAAGTTGAGCCTATCTTAATTTACAATCTTGTTATGTTTTCAAATATGGGAGATGAGTTTTTTTTGTTGAATGCGAGCAGACTTTTGCCACTTAAGTTCATACATAACTACTTTTATCATCTATTATGCAACCTGTGTAGGTATCACAAATAAATGTTTACTTACTTACTGCTTCCAAGTTACAAGCGGAAGTCTCTTTCTATCAAAAGGTATTGAAAAGAGACCTCCGCTTGTAATTTGTAACTTGTAGCATTGTGAAACGGGCCCCTGAGCTTCGCTTTGTAAATGTTACAATCTAAAATTACTCACAAAAATGAAGCCAATGACAAACATTTGCAATTTGTAGAAATGTAGGTATAATTTGACTAGCAATTTGTCTTAAATTGTACAAATATTAAGTAAAACTTGTCAGATTGCATTATTTACTAAACAGGAACCAGCTCGTTTTTTGCAACGCTCCTTGACTAGCTTGTTTCGCAAATTCAGTTAAAGAAACAATTACTTTTATGAATATTACTGGGTTAAGATTACCACGTTTTTGTTCTTCACCTTATCTACACTAACATAATAAAGAGTATGTTTATTTGTAATTTTGTGTGTAGTAGAGCGTTATCCCCGGAACGACTACTACCTTTGGGTTATATATCATTGCTTGAAATCTTTAACAGACCTCGTGCCCTGGCACGGTTCTGAAAACAAAAACATATACAAGTATAATTTGCCATGCCAATAAAACTGGCGAATACACAATTGACAATACACGGTTTTATATTTTACTAATATAATGTCAGTGGCCCGTTTCACGAAGCTACAAGTTACAAACTACAATCGAACAAGTAACAGGAACATAAAGTTACAATTTACAAGTACAAGTGTTTCTCGATGGTGGCCTTCCATGGTAGAATAATAAAATTGTACGATATTCTCGATTACAAGTAAATGACATCTCGATTTAACAAGTCTCTGTCACGTCCATATTTAAAAAAAAACTTGTTGATGTTTTGACATGTTTTTGACGTTTGTTTATTATTTTCTATGTACATGACTTTTATAATTATAACGTTTTCAAAAGAAGAAAACTATTATTGTGTAGTTTATTTATGTTCGCCGGAACATAAACCGAGACTGCCATTTCTCTATTATTATAAAATAGTACTTGATAGTACTAGATATAAGTACAGTCGCCATCAGATATATCGTAGCGGCCAAGGTCCCTCACAAATATCTGAACACGTCTAATGCCTCGGCAATAGAGACGTGTTCAGATATTTGTGATCACTTTGGCCGCTCGCTACGATATATCTGATGGCGACTGTACACACCGTAAGGTATAGAAAGCAAAAAAAAAGACCGGGTTGCACTCCGGGAGTGCCGGTAGAAGTGAAAACTTGAATAATTTTGCAAAAAAAAACCTTCGTTGAATTCATAAACAGAGGTTCGGAACCCAGTACTCATTCTTGTCCGGAAAATTGTTGGTAACCGCTGGCGGAAGCTACTAGAAGCCGCATCATTATCTTCGTCACCAGTAGAGTCCCACGAATGCCACATTTTGCTCGAATAAAATGTATTTACAGAACAGAACAGAACAATTTACAAGTTTACTTAGCTCGGAAGCTAGGTAGTTTTTTTTACAATGTGACCAATACAAGTTGACAATTTAACAAAATCTTGGAGAAACGTTAGTACGATTTAAGCAATTTCAAACAATACAATAATAAAAAATGTCTGTGGTTCAAAATTTACAATTGTAACTTGAGTTTTACAATTTGTAGAAAAGTAGTTTCGAGAAACGCTTGTAGTGACTTTTTCAACCAATGTTGCTAGTTTAGACTTGTAAAATTGTAACTTGTAGCTTCGTGAAACGGGCCACAGGAGCATGTTTATGGATGTATTCAATATTACTAACAAAATAAACGTAGCTATTTACTTTTTAGCCACGTCAGTAGGCATACAGTATACATTATTTCGAATTGGCTTGTGTTGATATTTGAAATGTTGCTACGTACCATTACAATTATCTAGGATATTCATTCATCAAATTATAAATACAGATAAAATAATGTTACATTATATTCACTATTGTAATTAGCTTTATATGCCCCGCCAGGTATTTTAAGGGCCACCTTCGAGACGGTGGTGCTGTTGCGATACAAAATAATATTTTGTTTACACTACAAAGGTGGCAAATAATCATGCGGTCTGCATGATGGTAAGCAAACACCGTAGCCTATGGGCGATTCATTGCGACTCCAGAAGAAATAAACGCGTTGCCGACACTTAATCGAGTAGAGGATTCATTGAGTTTTAGAGACAAATGAGAGTCCCTCACTCTTTTATTTATTTACATAATTGTACATGTTACATAGCAATTTAGATATTGTACAACTTGGTATGCTAAAGAGGACACACAACATAACTTAAAAACTAAATACTTATTCAATAACACTCTTAATCCCAACACACTATCCTCGGGCAGGAGCTCTGGTGACCTCACTCACCTCACCACCAACACAATAAATACCACATACCTACAAAGCAAGTAGTGGGGTAAGGTAGAGGTAGGAACAGTCAGCATCATATAGTTAGAAGCACCCAAAGTTGACAAATATTCAAATATATCGCAACACGTCTTTATTACCTGAAGTGTATTAGTATTTGGGTTTTTTGGCTGCTACTAGCTATATGATTCTGACTGTACTTGTTTTCGCGCTGGAGAAAGTAGCCTATGTCACTCTCCAGCCTCTAAACTATCTCCATTCAAAAAATCACATTAATACGAAGCTCCGTTGCGACGTGAAAGAAGGACAAACAAAGACACACACACACTTTCGCATTTATAATATTAGTAAGGATGTAAAATCTAATTTACTCGAAAAAATAAATTGTGAGGCGTCTCACAGACTGGCGGGGCCTGGCCTGGTTCAATAGTAAACTTGTCTAGCTGTCATATTTACTATTGACCCCCACCGCAGGCCGCGCCCGTGTGATTCAGGCCTTAGGGACCAAAGTCATTTTGTTAGCGGTGGCTTTTTCCAGGGGCCTATACTTTAATATTTGTAACTTACTGGGGTTGAATACGACACTCATTGGTTCTCTAAAAAAACAACAGTAAACGCTAAAGCAGCTTCGATGGCATAGAACATTATAAAGGGAAAGGTACTCTCGCGTCAACCTATAACAGATAAGAACAAAGATATCATGATTCAATCTGCTAGGATGCGCCCCATTTATTCTAGTTAAAGTCATAACGTGGGGATGAGTTGGGCGTGCCGTTTCGTGTGCCTTTTGTGTGAGACAGAGGTAAGTGAGACGAGTAGTTTAGTATTTAATTTACAGTAGTTTTAGTTTTAGTAATTTACATTCATGGTTAGACATCAATAAAAATAAAAAAACCTTAATAATATACCATCACGGACAAAATTCAACAAAAAAAAGACCGGGTTGCACAAACTCAATAGTGCTCAATAACATTGTAACAGTTTTTCGATCAGGTCACGTGACATCTTACGGTGTCAACCTACAAATGAATTTGAGGCAAATTTATAAACAATTATCAATTATTTAGGCGGACGGGCCGCGGGCGCGTTGGGTGCGACGGGCCGCCGGCTTACCCGTCGGCGCGCCGACGGGCGACGGCAAACACGATACCAATTTGTTTTTGCCATTGCCAAATAATTATCAAAGCTTTATCTCTTTAGGAATAACGTCTAAATTCGAACTATTCGAATTTGCAAGAACAGCAGACGGCGGTGGCGACCACAATATCAATTTGTTTTTGCCGTTGGTAAATATTTTTCTAAGCTTTATCTATTTAGGAATAACGCCCAAATTCGAACTATTCGAATTTTCTCAATAGCAAAACGGTGAAGGACGCGTTGGTTAAAATTACAAATTTATTTGCAGAATATGCTATTGCAAAAAGTGTTTAACGGCTTTATATTCTTACGAATAGCGTTCAGTTTTGAATGAAGTCGAATCGGCTAGCAGCAAAAAGTGACCTCCTTCACATCTGACGTCACAAAACTCTGTCGCGTATTTAACAATTTTTCCCCATCCAAAAAGTGCTCAGCGCCGCTAAAGAAGTTTTCACTTCAAAAAAACGTAATATTCCGTGAATTACATCGTGCATTATAAGGAAAGCGCCAACTATGGCTAGTTAGTTAGTGGTGTTGGCTTCAATCAAAATGGATGTTGTTGAATGGCGTATTCTCGGTTTTCGCAGCGACCTCGACGTGTTGAGAGAATTAGCCAGTTGTGTGTCCAGGATGAAGTGCGATGCTGTGCGAGCGAGCGACGAGCTGACATTGTCTGCCTGGAAAACATAATATTTCATTTGTTTTACAGTGTCCAGCGATGTTGCTTATAATAGGGGTGTAGACACTAAATTAAATAATCAATAATGTCATATTTTCTCGAAAAAGGATTAAAAATGTAGTCAAATGGAGAAAAAATCAACGCAAGAGGTTAAAAGATCACGAAGTTATATGTGTCCTAAGTTTTAAGACGTCACAAACTACAAGAGTCATCGTTTCATATGAAGTTGCGTTTTGCGAAAAAGGGACAGAACATACCCCTTCTGTCCCTTTTTCGCAAAACGCAACTTCATATGAAACGATGACTCTTGTAGTTTGTGACGTCACTAATAGACGGCAACGTGCCGTGCCCCATCGTGTTCGGCGCCGCCGCCGACGCGGCCCGCCGCGCGCGCGGCTCGCTCTGCGGCAGACTCGCATATTGTGACGTCACACACTGTTTGTGTTTTCTCTCTCTAACAAGCAATATTAAAACGGTTCGTAGATATAAGAATGGGATTTTCGTCACTAGGCATATTTTTTGCCTTCTCTCTTTTGGAGTAATAATAATTTTCGAGTCTACACCCATATTGGGTAGTTTCTAACCCCCTTATTCATAAAACTTAAAGTGCCTCTGCTAAATAAAATGTGCTTTGTCCCTTTATTACGAACACAAATGTCAAAGTGACAGATAAGGACAAACGAATTTTAACGCCATTTTAGTTAAATCAGGCTTGTAGGACGTTTATGAATACGGCCGTTAATGATTAAATTCATAACGTAAACCGTTATGGATATTGACCCATCAAATTTTCACAATGATGTTTAAATTACAAACCAGCAAAACCATCATAGAAAGAAAGAAAGAAAGATATATTTATTCACAAACACACAGGACACACATATTAAATCATCAATTATCATCGTATTAAGGCTTGTTAGAATTGAACATTGTATGTATAAAATAAAATTATGTTTCAATAAAATAAATCGAATAATAACTAAACATGTACCAAAACGTAGTGTTCCACGACCGAAACATAAATTCCTTATTTTTCTATACCTACTTACAACGTGTAGTGCGGGGCTGCGCGCAGTTATACAAAATCGGTAGAAGGCAGAATGGTTTTAGATTCTAGACAAGACTACTATTTTAGTAATGAGTTTAAATACATATATAACACAAAGTACTTATTTCCTTAAGTATACGCAATTACTCCACCGACAAGAGGATAACTCTTAAATTAAGAAGAAGATACGCAATTAAAAAAATAGTTAAATATTATATATACCTCCTCCTGGTGTCTCCTCGGTTTTCAAGCAGGATGAGGACCTCGATGTACTGAGAACTTATGTCAGTAGTTATATTTGTATTCCAGCAAGAGTCTAAAGCAGTTTCATCGGTCGACTGGCATCCCCTGTCTACGGCTGCAAAATATAACATAGATGAAAAAACCGGCCAAGTGCGAGTCGGTCTTGCGCACGAAGGGTTCTGTACCATTGTCTAAAAAAAACACGTTTGTTGTATGGGAGTATATAAGGGTAAATATTTATTTTATTCTGTTTTTTAGTATTTGTTGTTATAGCGACAACAGAAATACATCATCAGTGAAATTTTCAACTGTCTTAACTATCACGTTTCATGAGATACAGCCTGGTGACAGACGGACGGACAGCGGAGTCTTAGTAATAGGGTCCCGTTTTACCCTTTGGGTAAGGAACCCTAAAAAGTATTTTCGGCAATAAAACATCACCAAAATTACATTTTGGATAGAAACTTATAACTTTTATCTTTCGGCGACTGAATGTGAAATCGCTTCCATTCAGGAGCGTAGTAGAAATTTTAATATACATTTTCGATATATTCTTTTCCCACGAAAAATTCTTAAATCAATAAAGGGTCGGCAGCGCGGTTGTGATTTCTCTTGTCTCCGTAGTGTCCGGAGCGTCCACAGGTGACGGAGACTACTTACTACCAGGCAGGCCGTATGCTTGTTTCGTCGTACAAATACTTAAAAAACGCTATGCTGCGATTGTATATTTAGTTTCATAGCCTTCTACTTAACCTATTGCTATACCTAGACAAATATTAAGCTGGATACCCAACTATATTTTTAAATAGTAGATAAATATTTTTTCATCACACTTGCTCGAAAAGGGCTTCATAATGCGCAGACATGCAGAGCTGTAATAGCTTGTGTTACGCCCACGGGCGTAATGGTTTTTTTCTTAAATTGTATCTGTCACTCTTGCGGCAGTTACAAAGCAAAGAGGTTTTATATCAAATACGATGTCTGAAAACGTATTTATAAATAAATTTAAACTTAAAAAAACTACTTAAAGATGTTTAACTGAATTATTTACAGATTTAATATGTTGTTAATTAGTGTCTAAGTGTTTTCAAATCGTGGCTGTATACCGAAGGGTCTTTGCCATACGCGCCTCACGTCAAATTCAACAAAATGGACGACTGACATGTTGCAGTTTTTATTACGATTTGTATTCATTTCATCTAAAATGTATTTGTTTTCTCGCAAATGTGATGAAAAACATTGTAACACGCCTTCGGCGTCGGGCTTCTGATAGACTCTTGTTCGCAATATTCCACTTACGCCCCTCGGTAAACAATGTACTATTATTTAACTTTCAATGTAACCTATGTAACATGTTTGTTCGGGTGGAACCTTGCACCTCAATTTTTAAGCAGATATCTTTAACCGATTGAGCTGAAATTTTGGGTTTAAGTATACTTAGTTTGGATGACAATTCAATATTATGTTACCATCGAGCTGATCTGATGATGGAGACAGAAGGTGGCCGGCCATGGGAATTCAGGAAGAATCTGTTGACCGTAACCCCGTTGAGTCAGGGCTCGTTAGAATCGTCTCAACGAGTAGTAAATGACGGTATACAGAAAAGTAGTTGTCAATAAATGCTTACACCAAAATGTTTTTTTTGACCGAAACCTTTTTTGTTTACACTTAGAACTTTCTTAAAAACTACAATTTCAACCTATGCAAAATTGTATGGACCGAAATTACTGACATTGGAGTACATGCCAAAGTGACGGGGTGGCGCAGGACCGGTCACTTGGCTCTCTTTGGGGGAGGCCTATGTCCAGCACGGCTAGCACGCGACGGCGCGCGAGCTCTCTCGATTTTTTATGAGTAGGTACAAGTTTTCAATCCTTGGGTAATGCTTCAAATTTACACCAAGACGATATTATAATGCCATGCAATGTTATTGCAGAACGACAGTTAAGCACGGGTCATCTGTTTCACATTTAGTAATACTCATCGAACTATGTAGATTCCAGAGATCTGATTTGAGCAAATTTCGGAGCAAAAGTAAAGTACAGTTTCACAGTGTAACAAAGTAGTTAATGAATATGAACGGGCGGAAGTTCGCCCAACTTCGTCAAATCTGAAGCTCACCCACATATATTATCTTGACACCGCGATGCGTAGTTAAGTAACCATAACCAAGTAACTGAGCGTTGGCAGAGGTCTTGTTTCGTGACGGGCGGGGTGAGCCGCATTAGCGCGTAGCGAATAACAGCCCTGAGTAATAAGACGTCCTACTCGAACATGAGTTACTAACACTTTTTGTTGAAACTAGGTACATCGAATTACAATACGAGCCACCGAAGTTTGCGTCTGTAAAGAGTGTGAAGTTATACTCCAGGCAAAATACGGTTTTGAAATACATTAATTTATAATAGCGTTTTTTTTGTTGATTTCATTTGAAAATGTTATTCTAAGATGATTTAGTCAAGAATCCGACAAACTTTCCACCCGGAAGTAATTGTGTAGATTTAAATGAAGCATGCATTATCTTTTTTTTGTACGATTTATCTTGAATATTATAGAGCAAATGTAAATAACCCAAAATAAAGACAAAAACATTTATTAATATTTTTACTGACTTTTTAGAAGCCAGTTAACTTATCATTTTTAGGATGTCTGAAATTTTGTCGGATTTTGTCGCTGGGTAACTATTTAATTGATAATATATCCGTTATACATAAAAAATAAGCTATTATAAATTATTTCCAAAATTGTAATTCTTTCCATACAAGTTGTCAGTTTATTGCCTGGACTATTAGCCTCAAGTCGCACACCTGTCGAGACGCAAATTTATGTGGCGCGGACTGTAAATGCGTTGGTCAAAATATTCGAATTTGTGACCAATTTGAAGCATTACATAAAAAAAAAAGTTTTTGTCAAAAATTATATTCGACAAATTAATATTGAACGCATTTTTCCTTATAGTGAAAATGAAAATGTTTCAATTCTGAATAACGCCTAGGTAATCAACAACTTTTTTCTTGGTGGTATTCTGAGGGGCTACCGCGAAGTGAAAACGAACTTCGTTCGAGTATCTCCCTCTCTGTCGCTCGAACCAGCAAGTGCAACAGAGAGGCTGATACACGAACGAAATTCGTTTTCATTTCGCGGTAGGGCCTCTGTCCTGTAGGCCTAGTGAAATAGGTTTTGAGAAGTCATAAAGTACAAATGTCTCATTCTCTGGGAAGAGGTAACTTGGTGCACTAATATATATAAAGCTATAAAGTCGAAAAAGAACTTTATCACAAGATGGTTTAAGGTCTCGTTTCCTGGAGAATGATTCAAATGATTGTGATTCATTTCCAAAACAACACAATACCACATGCTGAACCAGTATGTGCTACAGGTTCAGACGGTCTGGATGTGGAAGGTATTGCCTCGTCGTTGAGGCCACTAATCACTGGAACTTGTCCTCGTGAAAGCCTTTGCCCTCCTGATATAAAAAAACAGCCAATTATAAATAATTCATTGGCAGTCCTAACTCATGGTATGGGAATATTCGATATTTCTTATTCAATACACTATTTTATGTGTGCCTGTGCCTGTTTGGATAATATGACATTTGGGAGATCATCAATACATACATATAATAAAATCGTAACTGATCGCTGTCTGTACATGGCAAATATATTAACAAACTTTTATGGGGGGTCTTCATCTATAATAAATCATCCTCTATATACGTCCCACTGCTGGGCACAGACCTCCTCTCATGGATGAGAGGGTACGGGCAGTAGTCCCCACGCTGGCCAGTGCGGTTTAGGGACTTCACATACACCTTTGAATTTCTTAGCAGATGTATGCAGGTTTCCGCACGATTTATTTCCCTCACCGAAAAGCTAACGATAAATATTAAATTATATTCCGTACCTAAGTTCCGAACTCATTGGTACGAGCCGGAATTCGAACCCACGACCGCCGTTTGACAGCCGCATGCCTGAACCACTGGGTTACCGTAGCCCTAGATCATCTATATATCCTACTAATATTATAAATGCGAATGTTTGGATGTTTGTTACTCAATCACGATTAAACGGCTCACCCGATTTCAACGGAATTTTAAACGAAGATATGGTCTAAGATCTCTTGAAGAAATTTATACCCTCATCTGCTATTTGATAATGACCAATAGTAATGTAAAAAATGAGGTTATTTACGCTTAAGGTAAAATAGTAGATATAACTGAGCAGTGAAATAAAGATAAAGATGGTTGAAGAAGCACATCATCCATACAGTAGAAAAAGATGTTGATGTGGATGGTGGTGGGATGATCGGAATAATTATGATTCATTTCCAAAGCAACACCTTACCACATGCTGAACCAGTATGTGCGACAGGTTCAGATGTTCTGGATGTGGAAGGTATTGGCATTGGCACATCGTTGAGGCAACCAATCACCGGAACTTGTCCTCGTGAAAAGTTTTGCAGCCAAAAAAAACAAATGGGCATTATAAATAATTCACTGGAATTTTATGTAGGGCCGATATTTCTACAATACATAACATATGGCGATTATTTAAGTATACTACACTACAGGATGTTAACGGGGTCATGATCCGGAATGACAAAAAGCGAATAAGATGATCATACTGAACAACCTTTCCCATGGGACCAACCACGAAATCGCAAAAAAAAACCAGGTATTCCATACATTAACTCTCAATTAAATCGCAGTTAACTCACAGTTAACTCTTAATTGGCTCTTTTTTTTTTGCGATTTCGTGGTTGGTCCCATGGGAAAGATTGTTCAGTATGATCATTTTATTCGCTTTTTGTCATTCCGGATCATGACCCCGTTAACATCCTGTATAAAATAAGTATTTTGTTGTCAGTGTAAATTACAGTTGTCTTAAAGTATTCACACAATAAAGAAAATGATAAATATTCAATATTGACTTTGCTACGTTTTTGCCAGAGGCTGTTTCTAGGGCAGTAGAAAAATGTTTTTGATGCAATAATAGTTATTTACGATACAAGTGCCGAAAATAGGAAATTCGTAACGAGTGGTGATAAATTAAAACACAACCGTAGGGAGTGTTTTAAATCGACACGAGTTGCGAATTACCTATTCGCACGCGTATCGTACAACGTTTTACTGTACATATGGCTCTTTAAAGTTTCGACATATACACGAAAAGTGCTCTTTTCCGCACTAGTGCGGGAAAGTAGCACCATATGTACTGTAAAGTTTATTTCAATGCGTATTGTACGATTAGAACCTGTAGATTGAATAATATATATTTTTTTACTACAGAGAATCGCACAAATAACAGTTTCAGAGTCCCTTATTCCCTCTACTGACTACCCAATAAAACAAGGCAAGTTAAATAAACCGGCCAAGTGCGTGTCGCGCCACGCGCAGATTAGGGTTCCGTATTATAATTTATTTAATAATTAGTAATATTAGTGATATTACATGTTAGATAATATATTGATTGGTAAATCGCACATGGGTTGCCTAGCGAAATCCTGGACCGAAGCAGTTAAATAAGATAAACTAGGAAGTAACTTTTTGGATCCAATTACCCTCATGTGTTATTCATTATGTCTGAGAGAGATTATTATCTGAGAGAATATGACTCAAGGAGCAATAAAAACAGGGATTGCCTACTCTCAGCCTGGACTGCTATGAGGTTGCCAGGTTTGAAGAGAGGCCACCTAGTGGAGTTGAAATATTTAATAAAGTGTTAGGTTGCCTATGCAAAACCCGGACACAAAAAAGGTTGCCTAACTTAAAAACGTGTAAAACTAAGCATGTTTTGTATCGGCAACTTTTCTGTAAACTTGAAAACTACCGAGATAAAGGGCATAGAATAATAACTTTTAGGACTTAAGATTTTTTTTCCAACCGAGAACGCATTATTATGACACCCATTTTGATGACCTTATCGTCTAAACCGTGTTAGAATAAACATGTTTTGTATGGACAACTTTTTTGTAAACTGAAAAACTGCCGCATGTGCGATTTGTCAATCTATATATTATCAAACTTGTAATATTAGTCATTATAGGTGTGTCCACACCGGAGGAGCGGCTCGGCCGTACACGGCTCGCCCGAACGCGTGCGCTCAGTGTAGACGTTGTTCGGCGAGCCACGGCCGATGTGGATGGTTGTTTTCTTCGGCTGAACACCTCACCCAGCGTTGTCGGCTTTTTGCCAGAGATCAAATCGAAAGAGCTCGCGCGCCGCCGCGTGCTAGCCGTGCTGAGATCTCCGACCATCGACACGCGCGTGCCAACTTTTACGTTACGATTGCGTCGCCCGAATCGTACACAAGTTGGCTTTTCCGAGTACATTTTTTAAGTTGGTCGATTATTGCTAATTAACTGTAGTTTAAAATATTTTTTTAAATTAATTGACAATTTTTTCTATTCGATTACAGATTTCTTGACATGTGACACATTCTAAATTTAATAAAAAAAACTTATTTTTATTCTTTACTTTTCTAAATCTTAAATTACTTTGACAGTTGAAATTGTTATATTCAATTATTTTGAATGGTTTTATTTTTCCATTAATGTAGTACTAATTAATAGAATGAATATTGTAAAAATGTTTTTGTACGCCAAAAGGCACAACAGTGAAACCAGTTTATCTTAACCCCACTGTAACCAGATATACCTATTTTTAACAAATAAACACTTTTGACTTTGACTTTAGAATATTTGCATGTACTGTAAAAAGTTTCTGTCAAATATGAAAACTTTGGTAAAAGCTTTTAATTATAGGCAGCCAAATAAAATAAATAAATATGGCATCTCCATCACTATTTATACCAGCTTTAATATTGCATTGTCATACTCAATTACTGAAGTGTACCAAGTTTTAGCTATATAGAACCTTGGGAAGTTGGTAAAAATATAATTTAACCCGAACAAACTATCTAACATACTTGTACATACACTTACACACTCTATAAGTGTGAATAAAATTTAAACCTTAATAAAACAATATAAGGCAGCAATCCTATCTCAAGTTTCAAATTAAGGGGAAAAAATCAAACAGCAATTCTCCGTTTCACTCGATTTGAACCGGTGACCCAGCTCCCGCCTAGGAATAGGGCTCGCATAAAATTTTATAAATGACAAAATTAGGTATTGCAATTGTTTCTTGTTATCAAAACTGAATAAAAGAAGGGACACTGCACTAGCATAAAAAGGAAAGCACAATGAATTTTCTTGGAAAAGATGAATTTTGCTCATCTATGTATGAAGGAGCATAAAAGTTCTATGTAGTTTTTAAGAAAAAAATATTTCTGAGCTCTACAGTAAAAGCTATGGAAAATAAAAAAAGTGGTCAGGTTCGAAAGGAAAAATATATGTTATAAAAACAGCAAATTATTAACCTGTTTTAGTTTCCAAGTTATGCTGCTTTGAAAAAGACGTAGTTTTTACATTACCTTCAGTAATAAAATAACTCAATCCAAGTATCTTATCTTATCTTATCTAGATGAGGGCCCTTTCGGATGCACTTCGACCAAGTGGGATCTTTTGTGCATTTGCCCTCTCCTTTATGCCTACTGCCAAGCTCGCTCCATCATTTCCACATAGCGGATGATGCAGCTCAGCGGAAGCACCTTGAATTCCTTTGGTGTGGATAGCCGTTACCAAAGTAAGCCAGGTCCAGCAAGGGCATGACATTCACACAATAAGTGTTCCATAGTCTCATCACTCTCATCCTCCTCGCCGAGTAAATTGAAAACATAAATTAAGTTTTTTGTGTACTTAGAATATTTTTAAATTCATACTAATATTATAAATGCGAAAGTGTGTCTGTCTGTCTGTCTGTCTGTTACCTCTTCACGCTTAAACCGCTGAACCGATTGAGATGAAATTTGGTATGAAGATAGTTTGTATCCCGGGGAAGGACATAGGATAGTTTTTATCCCGGAAATCATCCCCCAAGGGGATGAAGTGGGGGGTGAAAGTTTGTATGGAGTTACGATATAAACGAGTTCCACGCGGACGGAGTCGCGGGCAGAAGCTAGTTTACCATATTTTACATACCTACACAATAAAATTCATAATTCCATGAAAAATTTTATATAACTTTCATGGGCCAGTTTACGAATAAAATATCGTTAATCATGCTTTATGGCAAAAACTTTCATTTAGAATATAATTGTGAAGAAACGGAATAATTCGGTTTTCAACTTGCCACAAGAGAAAAGTAGCTACACTTTCTCTCATCCTTGCAATAACAAAATGGAATAAAGTGTGTTAGCGCCGTAAAACCTACTTTTCTTATGGAAGTATGGAACTCAGAATCTAGGTACATTTTCGCAATGATTTCTCTAAAACGACATATGATTATTAAAAATAAGATATACTTAGTATGAGCATATTAATAATTTTCCAAGAAAATTCACCAAGTTTTTTTTTATGTATGTGGTCCTTGCAACTTATGATTCAAAATGTAATACTTTTTACCTGCCTTTACAATGACCACGGTTTGGGTAGCTTTATATAGATTTAAAAATAAGTCTTTATTAACATGTGACTGTTCCATTTTCAAATGTACCATAATCACAAATATCTATTCAACTCTAACTGACAGCTCTAGTAGCAAAAGGTTTTGTTTGATCATAGAACATCCATACTATCCATACTAAGATTATAAATGCGAAAGTGTGTCTGTCTGTCTGTCTGTCTGTTACTTCTTCACGCTTAAACCGCTGAACCGATTGCGATGAAATTTGGTATGGAGATAGTTTGAATCCCGGGGAAGGACATAGGATAGTTTTCATCCTGGAAATCACCCCCTAAAGGAATGATATGGGGGGTTGAAGTTTGTATGGAGCTGCGATATAAACGATTTCCACGCGGACGGAGTCGCGGGCAGAACCTAGTATTACAATAAATACAATACACCATGCTGCATTGCATACTGTACTTTAGTAGCAAATCATATGGATCTTAAAAATACATAATGAAAAAAGGTAATGAATGGTATTATTCAATGTCTGAATTATAGAAGGACGACGGTTATTCTGTTTGAGAAAGCCAAAAGACAGTAGTGCTTAGTTTCTTAGAAAAAATAAATTTTATTATGATAATGAAATGCTCTGCCATAGAATAAATTTATCATTGCTACGAAAAGAATATATTTTTGTGGAATAAATAACACTTAATGCAAGCCTCTTTGGGGGCAAAATATAAGCAATTTAATTTACAGTTCATAATGTGTGTTCACAAAGTCATTCTGCATTGCAAATAAGGAATTATTTTATTCCTACAGACTATATACAATTCTAGATATTCTTAGACATCTCACTGCATAACATTTTCTACCGCAACCCTTAGCTCTTGCACGGCTTCATAAAAGGTTTCATAAATATCATTTTTTACATGACCCTATAAAAAGAAGTCCATGGGTCATGTTTGTACTAAATAGGTATTCTTCATGGATATCTTGGTACGACAGACGAGAGTAACACCAAATGTTTGTTAGATAAATTTTATCCTGAATAATAATCCTATCAATTAGTGTAATAAAATAGCGAATGTTTGTTTTTTTTTTAATTTTAGTTGGTTCTAGTCCCGGGTGAGGCAAGCGAGTTTTCAAAAATCTTTGAATACAGTTTTGTTTCTTTAAAAAAATAAAGGAATGTGTACTTTAAGTAAAATGAGCCAACTTAAGGGTTTAAGGTAGTTTCCCTCCAGGGCCCGACCTAATTTTCCACCCTGTATAGTCAGTTCAGGTAAACAGTGCGCCACAGGGGAGAGTGCGCCTCATTCATCAATCAGTCATATAAATCGATATCAGCACTTACCCCGGGGGTGCACTTTCCCCTGTGGCACACTTACCCGAACTGACCATACTAGGTACTTTTATACCGTCTAGCTGAAAAGCCTCTCTGACTATACACCTATACACACTACTATATACACTATTATTATTATGGTAATGTACTTTGACATCATCAAAGTTAAATTGTTTTTTTAGCAAAAAGGGAATTCCTAAAGATTCACAGGTATAATGCATCTATAAAAACAGCCACACCCAAAGAGGGCACCATAAATAGTGCAAATTATATGGTATATTTCAAATCAATATAATTGTATTCAGGTATAGTGCAAAAAATATGAAGTTTAATCTTTCAACGTCATAAAAACCAACAGGGAAAACTTTTCTCACTTTATCTCTAGGCAAGTTTTTTATGGGTTGGAAAGTATAATATTAGGTCTAATTTAGTCATGTAGCTCAGTATTAAAAAAATATTTCAACATTGAATAAACAAAGCATTATATGGAGAACTTACCTGGTATATGAAGGGTCGGTATGGCTATTCGATTAAGTTGCTTAGAGGAATACACGACGCTGCCTTCGAAGTGTCGATGACAGTCATATCCACTATGTCACCTCCAATCCTCATGACCCACGTTCTAAACCTTTCCAGTTCCTGTGGTTTTGTAACATCACAAGGATTTGGGAAGGAATGCAATGTTATATCTGAAAGTTTATTGTTACATGTACTTTTCGGATTCTGATTTAACTTTTAAGTCTGGTTACCGGTAGCCATCGAATGGATCCAGGTAAAATACTTATTAGTAAATTTCATATAATGTAACTTACTGTCCGATGCAGTAACGTTGCAGGAAGGTACACAACATCGTCTATGTTGTGGCATCACGAAGAGTCGTGGTGTTTAATTTGATTGAGAAAAGCCTCACACCCGAAACACTGAACTTAACACAAATGCAATCACCACTAAAGTTTTTAACAACGTAAGTAGTTAGTAATTCATGGAGGCGCTAAGGAGCTGCACTAAACATTAATTATAATTACACACAGAAGCACTGAATATAGCCGTACAAATCTAAACGAAACAACAAGCGCATACGCATAGACCGACGAATTCAGATTGAGGCCGGTAAACGGCAATGGCGGCCATTATTTTAAAATGGTTGTAATTGTTGCCATAATAACTACTTAATTCTACTTATATTTGGGAACTTTAATTATTTTGTTTTTATAAAGCCGTAGTTGAAGCTTATTAGAGAAATAAATAATAAAATGAATGTTCTGATCCTAAAAAAAAATATATAGAAAAAAATAGTAATAGTAAAATTAGTAAAATATATTTTCATATAGCCACACTGACATGAATGCTTTACACTGCTATCTAGCGAGTGTTATGAACAACATTTGAGAATCAGTATTTAGTTTGAGGGAAAGCAAATTAGATGGCGTCAAAATTAATTTTTAGAGCCTTCTTCTAAGATACCATAGCATGCCTTCGTGTTTTCTCGTTTTGCGCCTTTCACTGAAACAAATCAGGTTCACTAATAGTTTCCCTACATAAATACAGTTTATGTTGGTCGTGCGGCCGATTCTTCACATTACTTCACCTCTAAACATGGTCGACATCGAATGAAGTGGGTCACAATTGATTCAAAATGGGTTTAGATTTTGACGTCCTAGAGTTTTGTAAAAAACTGCGGCAGAACCGTCCTCCACCTTACCAGTGTCCGTTGGAAAAGTGCGATAAAGTGTACAAGAGTTTGTGTGGGCTGCAGTACCATCTAGTTAACTATGATCATGACAACCCGACGCCTGCTACGCCGGCCTCTGTTCACCACCGTAAGAAGGGTAGATCGACTCGGGCGCCTGTTCCGACCGGTGATATCGCCCTGCAAAGTCCGCCTAAAGAAGCTCTAACCTTTGCGGAGGCTCAGAAAGTGGTCCAGTTTGAGATAGATGGCAAAATCAGCAGGATTCCTATAGATCAGCCTCTACCCATCATGTCGCTAGAAGAGTGGGAGAAAAAGAACGCGGAGCTAGAGAAACCATTGCCATTTGTTGAGCCACAACCTGAACCGCATGTGAAACTGCCTGAAGCCAGCTTTAAGGTAACTTTTGGTACTTTCGTCTAAATAATTCAATGTTCCAAATACTGAATCACTAACACTTAATATGAAAGGACAACAGTTACAGTATATTATTAATTTCTTTATATTTTTGTAAATGGTCACAACAACCTAGACATCTATTATGATTGTAACAGCAAAACTTGCACCCAATTATGTGCTGTGGAGTGTTTTGTTTGCATGTTGAAGAAATGTATGCACTTCTCAAAATGGTTTAGTAATTCAAGGATAGGACAAACACCCGTCATTTTGAAAACTTAACCCTGTTCTGTACAGTAGAGACTTCCTAATTATATATTTTTTTTTTTAGAAGTTTACTCAAAATATTATAATTTAATGTACTTCAACACATTTATCAATAAATTACCTATTCTTCTATCATCACATTAGACACTACTTGATTTGAATGACTTTGTTTACTACTGGCCATGTAGATAAAATAGGTAATATTCTAATCATCTTTGCCAAGCATTGACGTTGTCACTTTAGAAACGTAATAATAATATATAAATAATAATAAATAAAGAAATAAATAATATAAATTATGGTACTTAAAATAAATTTATAAAACATTACTTTTGTCCTTTGTTTTGTATTGTCACGAATAAACTATTCTTATTCTTATTTAGTACCTAATTTTTTTTATTAATATAAGGAAGTCTCTACTGTACAGAACAGGGTTAAGTTTTCAAAATGAGGGGCGTTTGTCCTATCCTTGTTTATTACTAGGTTCTGCTCGCGACTCCTGTCCGCGTGGAACTCGTTTATATTGTAGCGCCATACAAACTTTCACTCGCACTTCTTTCCCTTGGGGGATGTTTTCCGGGATGAAAACTATCCTATGTCCTTCCCAAGGACTCAAACTATCTCTATACCAAATTTCATCCAAATCGGTTCAGCGGTTTAGGTGTGGAGAAGTAACAGACAGACAGACACACTTTCGCATTTATAATATTAGTATGGATAAGTAAGGAAGTATGGATGTAAAATATTTCCAATAGAAACTGGATAATCATCACTTAAGATTACGCATATTTGGCTCTCTTCTCATCCACCCCAGAAAATAATAAAAATAACCCAAATTTCAGCTTATTGAAGACTACAATGAAAGGGTCTGTAATGCGCCTACCCGCCCCAACGCCTACATCCGCTTCATAGAGAAGTCGGCCGAGGAGCTGGACGGTGAGGTGGAATATGATGTGGACGAAGAAGACACGGCTTGGCTTGAGATCATCAACAAGACCAGGGACAAGCAGGGATTGCCACTGGTCTCCGTTGACACTTTGGAACTGTTAATGGACAGATTGGAGAAAGAATCCTATTTTCAGGTAAGCAGAAGAATTAATATGCATTTCTCAAATTGCAAATTGATACAATTTTCTTTGAATTAATACTACTACAATAGTGGCGCAGAACCTGTCATTGTAGCACTCTTTGGGGGAGGCCTCCAGATGTCCAGCACAGGATGTCTTTCGGCTGATGTAGAAAATATAATTACTGGGAGTTTTTTTATTATGCTGAAACTGATAGATTTAACAATAATATGACTAGAATGGACCATTGCTGAACCATGCACCCATTTCACACAAAGTATGTAGGTAACATGATGTCAATTTATGGAAAGTTGAACAAATTTTCCCAAACATGAGACCTTGCTAGATTGATTTCTCGCCCCTGTAAACCCCTATTTGCAATTATATATACAAACATTGCTTTTAATAGTATAGTATATATGATGCAGCCCGCTATAACGTAGCATATAGGTGCTGCTATATGCTATAAAATAATTTAGAATATAATCAGCCATTGTTTCTGCTTAGTAGACATTTACTGTACATGTATATTGTTGCCAAACCTGGGTATTTACAAATAAAATAATCCCAACTCACCGTGCAATGGAAAGGAGCATCCTGAAACTTAGAAAAGTAGAGAACGTTCAAAGTGAACAAATAAGGAAGAAGACGAAATTAACAGATGCTCTCAGACACGCACTGAAACTCAAATGGCAATGGGCGGGTCACATGATGCACAGACAAAAGATGGACCTCACGAAGAATTGGTGGAATTACGGCAAAGAAAGAGAAAAATGGAAAAAGATGGGGGAGGCTCTTACCCAAAAGGGATCCATTTCCAACCTATAGATAAATACATAACAACCTATAGAAAATATAATAAAAAAAATATGAAAAATATGAAATACTAGCTTCTGCCCGCGACTCCGTCCGCGTGGAACTCGTTTATATCGCAGCTCCATACAAACTTTTACCCCATTAGGGGTGATTACGGGGATAAAAACTACCCTATGTTACTCTCCATCCCTTCAACTATCTCCACTTTAAAAATCACGTCAATTCGTCGCTCCGTTTTGCCGTGAAAGACAAACAAACAAACACACACATAGTATGGATATAGAAGAATTTCTGACTGCGAAATAATAGTGCAAATATTAGTACAAATATAAGCATACGCAAGTAGCTAAATGATTTAAATGAATGTTGTATTTTTAAATTTATCTGTACTAGATGTAAGTTGACATGTAATCACCAATAAAGTATGAGTATGAGTATGTAAATAAATGTAATAAAAGCTATATAATAATACATGAAACATGCGAGGAGACATTTAAACGCAGACTGAAGAACCTTTTGTTGGATAAGTCACTTTACTCCGTAGACGAGTACATCAAAATTATTAAATAAATTGAGAACCAATTTGAATTACTCTGAATATGGTTTTAATTTTGATTTGTCTGTATCTATTACTTGTTATTTATTTTCATTTGTTATTATTTGTTAGATTTGACATGATTGTATTATATAGTTAGTTGATAGGTACTTCGTGGGTACCACATTATTATTTCTTTTATTTTTAATTTTTACTTTGTGACATGTTATGAATATGATTGGTACCTGCACTCAGGCACAACATCGTTGGTTTAATTTTCCTGTTCTTTTAAATTCGTTATGACTTTTTATTTCTGTGTACACCTGACATCGCATCATTTATTAATATTATTATATTATTCGAAGTGCAGCTATATATTTTGTATATACGCTGCACATTGTTCATTATTTCCGCATTTTTTTTAATTATTATGACTGTATTTATAACGATCACTATGCGACGAGTAGCATAAGCAAATGTAATGTGTTATGTAAAATTTGTATACTGAGATAAAATAAACTAAACTAAACATTGTTGCAGGCCTCGCAAACTGGGCAACAGACAGCGGCCACAGTGGACGAGGATGCCGTCTGCTGCATCTGCATGGACGGTGAATGCCAGAACACCAATGTAATCCTGTTCTGTGACATGTGTAACCTGGCTGTGCATCAAGATTGTTATGGGGTAGGATAATGCTTTTATTAATACTAGTTACACGCGTAATACAAAGAACGCAGGTAGGGCGCGGATACGATATAGCTTATATCAGTTCTGAAGGTTCATTTATTTTTTTTATTTTTTTCGTGAAATATTTTTTGAAGTTGGAAGGGTAGTTTCAGAGAATACACCATACTTACAAACTTACCAAGTGACAAACTTTCAAGCTTTACCTTTTCATAATAATAGTTTACCCTTTATGACGACCACTTTAGCCTAGTTGGTACTGACCCTGCCTACAAAGCAAGAGGTCCTGGGTTCAAATCCCGGTAAGGGCATTTATTTGTGTGATGAGCACGAATAGTTGTTCCTGAGTCATGGATGTTTTCTATGTATTTAAGTATGTTTATCGTCGTCTAGTACCCATAGTACACAAGCTTTGCTTAGTTTGGGACTAGGTCGATTTGTGTAAGATTGTCCCCGAATATTTATTTATTTGTCTATTTAGACATAAGTACTTAATTATGTAGCTGTACCAAGACGCGAAAGTGTGTTTTCGTTTGGCTTTTGCTCACTTATTTTTTACATATGTATTACGCTATGGGTGAGGATCTGTTATTAGCTCACTGTCACTACTGTTTTAAGCTACTGTGTAGTATTTAATCTGATGATCTTCCTATATAAATAAATAAATAATATTAGTATAGAAAATACTTTGCCCCCACATTGTTGTTTAAATTAAATATTTATGTTGTAATATTTATACAAAGCTGTACAGTAGTTAGTTATTTGCTATTTCTCTGCTAGATAGTTTTGTAGAAAACTGCATAGTAATAAATAATAATAATTTGTATGATATAATGCAGGTGCCCTACATTCCCGAGGGCCAGTGGGTGTGCCGCCGTTGCCTGCAGTCACCGTCGCGCCTCGTCAATTGCGTGCTTTGCCCAAATACTGGAGGTACTAATAATAATAATAAATCAGCCTATATACGTCCCCCTGCTGGGCACAGGCCTCCTCTCATGGATGAGAGGAAGCGGGCAGTAGTCCACACGCTGACCCAGTGCGGGTTGGGGACCTCACATACACCTTTGAATTTCTTCGTGGATTCACCGAAAAGCTAGCGGTAAATCTCAAATGATATTCCTTGGAAAAACTCATTGGTACGAGCCGGGATTCGAACGTACGACTGCCGTTTGACAGCCGCATGCCTGACTGTGACTGGAGCTACTATTTTGAAAATTTTAATACTTCTTATGAATATGATATTACAATTCAGGATGGCAATTCTGCGACCGTTCGAGATACTATGTACACGAGATATCTCGAAATAAAGTGGCAGATGTCGAACGAGAAACCTTTTTCTGTATTTTAGAAATCTCATACTCCAGGTATTTCTACTCCCAGTGTTCTAAACGTAACAATAGATCAGCGGCAATCAAAAACGGTTTTATCACGTATTTTTTGTTATTAGATTTGTATTGCAGTGGACATTGAGGTCGTCGTTCGATATAATCTATGGTCCAGAAATCAGAATCAGAACAAGAAAAGTATTTATTGCCACAAAAAGAAAAAAAGAAATTGTGATGTCGTCAACAATTTTGCTGAGAACATTTCGTAATTTACGTAATTTGTTTCGATATAAATGTCTAATACTTTCTATTTCTTTTCATCGCAGGCGCCTTCAAGCAGACTGATCAAAGCACGTGGGCTCACGTGGTATGCGCTCTCTGGATACCTGAAGTCCGTTTCGCGAATACCGTGTTTCTCGAGCCCATAGGTAAGTTCGTTGTTCGTGCGAAAGTAAAAACAATCAAACATTTTGAAACTGCACTGAACTTTCCCGCCCTCACAGTTGTGTGTGAGACGTTATTATCAGAGGCTCTAGTATAAGTTTTACCGAAACAAAACATTACGACCGCGTTTGCGTTTAGCTGTCAAATCCCATACAAATTGAGGGTAAAACGCAAGCGCGATCGTAAAGTTTTGTTTCGGTAAAACTTATACTAGAGCCTCTGTTCCCATTACCCAGTGCCGAAGAGACGAATGACGATTTGATGATGTGTTTACGTCGTGGTTAAATAGGGGTGTAGACTCGAAAATTATTATTACTCCAAAAGAAAGAAGGCAAAAAAATATGCCTAGTGACGAAAATCCCATTCAGATATCTCAAACAATTACGAAGCTACAACCACCGTTTTAATATTGCTTGTTAGAGAGAGAAAACGCAAACAGGTGTGACGTCACATTACGCGTCGCGCGCCGGGTGGCCGCGTCGACGGCGGCGCCGAACACGACGGGGCGTCTTCTAGTGACGTCACAAACTGCAAGCGTCATCGTTTCATATGAAGTTGCGTTTTGCGAAAAAGGGACAGAACATACCCCGTCTTAAAACTTTCGACACTTATAACTTCGTGATCGTTTAACCTCTTGCGTTGATTTTTTCTCCATTTGACTATAATAATATGTTTAATCCTTTTTCGAGAAAATATGACATTATTGATTATTTTTTTAGTGTCTACACCCCTATTGTTTATATTTTACATTCATCATGTGTATGTTTATCATAGATTCCATCGAGATGATCCCCGCGGCCCGCTGGAAGCTGCAGTGCATGGTGTGCAAGCAGCGAGCGTCCGGCGCCTGCATCCAGTGTCACAAGAGCAACTGCTACTCCGCGTTCCACGTCACTTGCGCGCAGCAGGCCGGGTACTTGCAACCATTATTTATATATTTATTAAAGAAGACCCAAGAGCTGAAGGCTTGCCTACCGGCGACCATCCAGTACAACTTCGTCGGCGATTAACCTGTCCAAATTGCGCTCGTACCTTTTGCAAAAAGATAGGGTATGCAAGCCACATGAGGTCGCACCAGAGAGTGGAACAACAACACTCCAGTTATATTGCTGATCGATAATATTAAGTCCAGAACACACAGTCACTGTGGCCGAAATCGGTCATGACAGCACCCAGATTGCAACTTAATTAGATTCAATTACAGGACGTAAGGAACTGACGTTTATATTTGTAACATAAAACATAAATATGGGTGTAGACTCTATATAAAATAATCAATAATGTCATATTTTCTCGAAAAAGGATAAAAAATGTAGTCAAATGGAGAAAAAATCAACGCAAAAGGTTAAATAATCACGAAGTCATAACATAAGTGTCCAAAGTTTTAAGAAGGGGTATGTTCTGTCCCTTTTTCGCAAAACGCAACTTCAAATGAAACGATGACGCTGGAAGACGTCACAGAAGACAGGAACATGCCGCGCCGCATCATGGGCGGCGCCGCCGTCGACGCGGCCCCCCGGCAGCATCCTGTAATGTGACGTCACACACCGTTTGCGTTTTCTCTCTCTAACAAGCAATATTAAAACGGTTGTAGCTTCGTAATTCTTTGAGATATTCGAATGGGACTTTCGTCACTAGGCATATTTTTTTGCCTTCTTTCTTATGGAGTAATAATAATTTTCGAGTCTACACCCGTATTAAGAACTATTACTAATATTCCTACTCCTCTCTTAGATTATACATGAAAATGGAGGCCGCAGGTGCCGGCCGGGACCCCAGCCAGCCGGTGCAAGTCGCCAAGATGGCGTACTGCGACGCTCACACGCCAGCTCACGTGCTGCAGGAGCGACGCGCGGCCGAGGCCGAGGGCGACGCCAAGCCGTCCGACCTGTCCGCCATCAGGCAGAAGGGAAGGGACAAGATCAAGCAGGTACGTGGCTACTAGACTCTGGTAGTGATGCGAGATGGCGTAGTGCAACGCCCACTCTCCCGCTCACGTGCTGCAGGAGCGACGCGCGGCCGAGGCCGAGGGCGACGCCAAGCCGTCCGACCTGTCCGCCATCAGGCAGAAGGGAAGGGACAAGATCAAGCAGGTACGTGGCTACTAGACTCTGGTAGTGATGCGAGATGGCGTAGTGCAACGCCCACTCTCCCGCTCACGTGCTGCAGGAGCGACGCGCGGCCGAGGCCGAGGGCGACGCCAAGCCGTCCGACCTGTCCGCCATCAGGCAGAAGGGAAGGGACAAGATCAAGCAGGTACGTGGCTACTAGACTCTGGTAGTGATGCGAGATGGCGTAGTGCAACGCCCACTCTCCCGCTCACGTGCTGCAGGAGCGACGCGCGGCCGAGGCCGAGGGCGACGCCAAGCCGTCCGACCTGTCCGCCATCAGGCAGAAGGGAAGGGACAAGATCAAGCAGGTACGTGGCTACTAGACTCTGGTAGTGATGCGAGATGGCGTAGTGCAACGCCCACTCTCCCGCTCACGTGCTGCAGGAGCGACGCGCGGCCGAGGCCGAGGGCGACGCCAAGCCGTCCGACCTGTCCGCCACCAGGCAGAAGGGAAGGGACAAGATCAAGCAGGTACGTGGCTACTAGACTCTGGTAGTGATGCGAGATGGCGTAGTGCAACGCCCACTCTCCCGCTCTCGTGCTGCAGGAGCGACGCCAAGCCGTCCGACCTGTCCGCCATCAGGCAGAAGGGAAGGGACAAGATACGTGATTACTCGACTCTGGGAGCAATGTCTCTAGTCTTGGAGTGAGGTTAATAATTAAGTTAAGTTAATTAAGTTGAAGTTATTAAGTAATTTTGAATATTAATGCGAATATGTCTCCATTTAAATATTATTGTTAGAGTCTTGCAAATTCTGATTATAATGGTCTGGAAATGAGCAAAGCACTATCTATTGGAATTTGGCTATTTGGAGATTTTACTACACATACAATTGATTCACAGGCGCGCCGAGTCCTTGCAATGAAGCGCACCTGGGCCCCTGTAGTCCTGGTGCCCACTCTCCCCGCGGCGCGGGTCGCGGAGGTGGCCTCCCTCGCGCACGGGCCGCCGGCCTCGCGCGCGCAGCTCATGAAGCGGCTGCTGGCCTACTGGACCCTGAAGCGGAGGAGCCGGAACGGCGTGCCGCTGCTGCGGCGGCTGCAGAGCCTCACCAGCCACCACGGTATGTAGGACTCGACACTAGCTATGAAGCTGGGCCCCTGTAGTCCTGGTGCCCACTCTCCCCGCGGCGCGGGTCGCGGAGGTGGCCTCCCTCGCGCACGGGCCGCCGGCCTCGCGCGCGCAGCTCATGAAGCGGCTGCTGGCCTACTGGACCCTGAAGCGGAGGAGCCGGAACGGCGTGCCGCTGCTGCGGCGGCTGCAGAGCCTCACCAGCCACCACGGTATGTAGGACTCGACACTAGCTGTGAAGCTGGGCCCCTGTAGTCCTGATATCCTCTCACAACTTGCTGCCAAGTCTCGCCGCGTGCGACACGGCGATATCAGTCTCATTTGCACTATGCAAAACAGAAAAAGGTACCTCCTTTTTCTGCCAGCAACTTTCTAGGCATGCGTCACTAACGAGCATTTTGCTTTCAAAATCGGACAAAAGTAAAAAAATCCAAATGTAGCTAATGACACCAAGACCATAGTTATTTTGTACCTAAGTTAACGTACTATCCGGGAAAGGGTTTGAAGTAGACCCTTTCCGCACCCCTCCGCTGCACAGGTAGTCGGAATCTAGACATATTCAGAACGCACGCCTACATTCTCGATACGCTCTATTTCTTGTTAACTTTTAGTTACGAGTTATATGTTTTTTTGGAGTTAAAGTGACAAGTTTGAGTTATGGATCCTTTGGAACAAGGTATGTACTTAATTTAAAAACCAAAACATTAAGACTTTGTTAAAAAAATTATAGCATTTAGGCCCATCATCTGAAGAAGGGTAAAAAATTGGTTTTTCTTTGTTTTTCTTTGACAAAAAAGGGGTTTATGTTATAGTGTCGAGGAAGATCGAGTAATTTTTTTTTATATAGTATTCTATAGGATATTACCCTGCTATAACAGTAAAAACACTTTCCACATCCACGACTTTGAATTCTGAAGAGGCTGCGGAGGCACGGAACAAGCATTACCGCTCCTACCTACAAAATTTCGCAAGGAAGTTTTCGCGGTTACAATGTAACGAAGACGTCTTAAATAGGCTTCTTCTCACATCAGATCCATTGATCAGCTGTGGAAGAAAAAGGAAACCCAGCAAAAGCCAGCCGTTTTTAAAAGAAACAATAGACCTTTTCAAGCCCGAACCAAATAACGACGATTCATTAATGGATGAAGAAGAATAATAGTAGATTACTGCAGAGGCCGTGAAGTAAGGGATTGCTGGACGAGATTGGGGTAGACGGCCGAGTCGTAGACGAGGCCGAATACAACGAGTCCAGCAATCCCTGTTCCGGCCGAGGATTGTATAGTACTTTTCTCAAACGATGTGAGGAAATATTAAAATTAAAATAAATACTAGGTAATCAATTAATGGTTAATATAGGTAATAATAATAGGTAATTTGCGCCTTTTTTATTTTTTAAACATGCCATTTGAACAAGCCGTTCGAGCACCATGTTTAACCGCACATAAAGTATAGTACCATAGATTTTTTTTTTTTTTTTGCTTACAGTGTCTAGTTGTGGTTGGCAGTATGTAAATTTTCCTTTGTCAGTTTAATATTAGTAAGCAAATTTAAAAAGTTAGAGTAGCGGACAATAATGGTTTTACTTAGGGTTTTTATACATTACTTCTTGGCGTCAGGCCAAGAAGTAATGTAGGGAGCCATAAACAAGAAACTTCACGTCTTCATTTCGTGATATTAACGCGTACATTTCCGAGCATGTTTGAGAAAATGTATTTTTTTTTCAAATATGTACTTATTTTTACTAAAATATACTTTTAATAAGCTTTTCCATGTATTTTCATTTATTTCCAATTTGAATTTTACTCAAAATATTTTTGTCCGATTTTGAAAGCAAAATGCTCGTTAGTGGCGTCGCATTGATTGTGCTAGCGCTAACCCCCTAGAACGGATATACAGTGACCCAAGAGTCAATGTCAGGCCGAAAACGGATTACCTTTTGTTTTTTTGCCTGTTCAGTTGTCCCACTGCTGGGCAAAGGCCTCCCCTCTTTTCCCCCACTCGGCCCTATTGCTGGCATGCTCCTGCCAATCCAAGAAGAGCGCGTCCAAATCGTCCCGTCATATCTCCTTTTTAGTCTGCCTCTGCTTATATGGCCCATCATCTCTTATATATGCTACATGATTTTGTTACCAGGTACCAGGGGAATTCAAGACGGCACGGTGAACGTGCGAGAGCTCTGCAACCAGCTGAAGTATTGGCAGAGGATACGGCAAGACTTGGAGAGAGCCAGGTGTGTATCATGTACTACCTGTACCTTTATCATAAGATAACTTGAATGAAGCTAATGTTAAATATTAAGTCGTGACGGCGACGTGAAGAAACAATCAACACAAGCCTGACGATTTTGTGTCTATTTATTTGTGCTCGTTCAGAAATGAGTAAACGTGATTGCTACTCATATTTTCATGAAAATAACCCCAGTGTACATTAGTAACTGATTTTGCCTTAGAAAAAATACCCATGGACTGATGCGTATCTGACAGTTGGTGCGCGCATGGTCGACAAAACAGCCTTTCAGAAAAGTGCTTGTTGTTGAAGGGCCGTCTAGACGACCAAACGTTTTACGGCAGTGTTTCCGGCAAATACTTTTGTCTTGCCTTTATTTGCAGGCTACAGAAACCCGTAGTCACACTAACAAAACATCGGTTTGACGGATGAAAAAATCGAATCGTGCCACCCCGCTCACACTCGTTCGCCGCATAACACGTGCTCTTTCGTTCCTAGCGCGATCGCGTGTATCGTTACCTTGAAGGTGTGCGAGAGCCGAGTTTAGCCGAAGCGGCAAGAGGAATAGACTTTGCCGTAAAATGTTTATCGTCTATAGGCCTTAATATTAACCTTCTTCCATAGACTTCTATGCGAGCTGGTCCGCAAACGCGAGCGGCTAAAGGCGGAACACACGCGCGCGTGGGAGCGGCTAGTGCTGCACTCGCTGCGGCCGGAGAGGGCCGCGCTACACAAACTGTTGAGACTTCTGCGCCAGCGGGACCACAGCGACATCTTCACTGAGCCCGTCGACTTGAACGAGGTATGGCAAACCATTTTATACATTTAAAACGGATAAATTTGTCTCTAGCTTTAACACAACGAACCTTCAAATCTTCTTGTCGTTCTTCTGCGGGCCAAAGTTGGGTGCCATTTCATCACTTGTCGTTGTGTATAAGTCACTTGCATACTTGTCAGAACGAGACGGCTGTCTTATCCACAGCAATAAGCGCTAAAATTGCAACCATCTTAGCCGTCCTGGTGTTGCACGAGTCCATAGCTGTGCTGCTTAACTGCTGCTCATTTGTGGTGCGCGTGCCGCGGCCGCTGCAGGAGACCATCGCGTGTGCTGACTTCTGGCCGAAGGGTGTCGTGTTTCGACGGTTCCGGGGCAACCTACCGAATTTTACACCGGACTTGACGCAACGGAGCCACGCTGTTTCGTCGCCTAAATAATTAGTTTTTTTTTAAATATGTATTGTATGTATGTTACGCTTTAAGGTATTTGTTGTTATGGGCCTTAGATGCCTGAAATAAATGGTTTTACTTATTTTACTTATTTTTACTTAACGTTAGACAGGCAGTATGCTTGTTTGCCACCGTCGTAGTCCCAATAAATATATTATCTGTTCACGGAGTAAAGCGGTAGGTATTTGACAACTGTCAATACCATAGAATTAGTGAGTATAGATACGCCATTTACGACACGAATCCTATGCTAATGGTAATTATCTGATACAGCTTCGCTCCCTGAACTAATAATAGGTTCTTATGGGAACTAGCTCAAGCGCAAGTGCAAACACAGTCAAAACTGCTTCCTTGACATAACATTAATATCCAGGTCCCTGACTACAGCACCGTAGTGAAGCACCCCATGGACCTGAGCACTATGAGCAAGAAGCTGGACCGCGGCGGGTACAAGACGACCGACGACGTGGAGGCCGACTTCACGCTCATGATCGACAACTGTCTCGCGTACAACAACAAAGACACCGTGTTCTACAAGTGAGTAACTAGTCTCGTGCTCTAGCGGAGTCAGGGCAATGGCATCTGAGTCCTTACCAAAATCGAGCCACAGCGGGGCCAAGCCAAACCGAAATCCTGGATTCGCCACTGGACTCTCATGTATCCAGGACAGTAGGGAACAACTAACGAGACGACCGACGACGTGGAGGCCGACTTCACGCTCATGATTTATTTATTTATTTATATAGGAAGATCATCAGCTTAAATACTACACAGTAGCTTAAAACAGTAGTGACAGTGAGCTAATAACAGATCCACACCGATAGCGTAATACATATGTAAAAAATAAGTGAGCAAAATCCAAACGAAAACACAGCGCTTTTGCGTCTTGGTACAGCTACATAATTAAGTCTTATTTCTAAATAGACTAATAAAAAGAGTTACCTAAACTATTTCCAAACCTCTGCCGAAAAATGTACGAGATAAGAGTCGTCTCACTGAAGCACTTGCGCTGAATAGTTTCAGGTCGTCAAACCTCTGAAACACATCATTTAAGCCGTTGCTCGCTCTGATCTGATGATATACAACTGTCTCGCCTACTACAATAAGGACACAGTGTTTTTCAAGTATGGTTATGAATACCAAGTACCTTATATCAATTCAAATTCTGTCTCTTAGAGCGGTTACACACGGCGAGTTTTTGCAGCGATACAAACGCGCGGCTATCGCGCAACACTAGCTAGCTAGCTTATAACCTGTCAAAATCACGTGTATCGCGTTTGTAGCGCCGCGAAAAGTCGCCGCGTCCGCTGTTATGGTGGCACTCCACTTGGTGGTATTTGCCCAAATATTCGTGTCGCATCTTATGAAAGAGAGGAACGACGCAACGCGAACACGCAATCCCAAATGTAGTGCCACCATTAGTGCTGAATACAAGAAAATATTATTCGACTGATAACAACCTCGAAAAAGCTCTGTTTAAATATGTTGAATTTTGCACGTTATTCCACGTTAGTCACCTGACCCCGATCACCCAGGGGAATTAGCGGCTATTATTTTATATTCAACTAGGAAAAAATTATAATGTTCGGTTATGGCGCTTCGCCGGACGCTACCACGTCACGCTCGCTTCGCTCGCTCGGCTCGCGCGCTGTAGGGTCGCAGTTCACTTAACAACCTAACCTTTTTTCCCCTGGGGGATCAGGCTAGGAGATTCTAGTGGATAACAGCGAATTTCGGAGGAGGTGTATCAATCAAAAGCTGGGCCCCAAGTTTACAACTTTTTGTATGGTCGTGGCGAACCGTTTACTATTTTTGTTTAGTTTGATTGCGGTTCTTATTTCCCAATAGTGTTGTCTGTTTAAGAATAAGAATAAGAATAAGAATTTATTTATTTAGCACATAAAAAAAATAAAAAAATGAAAAAGGTAACAGGTAATACAATATATGTAATGCGCTAAATAGGACCCTCACTCAGCATGTTGTCACGGAAGCCGTGACGCTGATTTTCAGTGAGTGCCCCCAAAAATAAAAAATAAAATAAAATAAAATTAAGACTAAACTAAACAATCAATTTTGTAATTTGTAGGCAAATTAAATAAATACCTAAAAATTACAAAATAACCGCGGTAATAAGCGGTTGTTTAGGAAAATAACCGCTCAACTCATGTTATCTTTACTCAGGGCCGGGATAAAGATGCGCGAGCAATGCCTCCCTATCTTCCGTCAAGCTCGTCGCGACCTCCGCGCCGCCGGCATGTCTCAACTGGCTGGCACTGGCGACGCAGAATCTAGCCCTGAACCCGAACCCGAGCTCGAGCGAGACCGGCGAGATCGGGCGCGGTCGACGGCGCGAGACCGGGCGAGATCGACGGATAGAAGAGAGCGGGCGAGATCGACACGCCACAGCGTGGATAGGAGGCGGCGGAGCCTGAGCCGTGTTAGTAGCAGTGACAGCGGGAATACTGCTGGTGAGTGAAAACACACAATTTATGACGTAGCTAGCAGGTATCGGCAGCGATCTTCGACTTTGATACATGAGAATAAGCAACCTCTGAAACTACATCAATATATGAAACTGAGTCTGCGACCTGTGGTACAATTGGTGAAAATTACAAAGGTTCTCGAGTGGCGACCACATACCGGAAGGCGCAGCGTGGATAGGCCCCCCACAAGGTGGACTGATGACCTGGTAAAGGTCGCGGGAGTCCGCTGGATGCGGGTGGCGCGGGACCGGTCATTGTGGCACTCTTTGGGGGAGATGTCCAGCAGGGGACGTCTTTCGGCCGATATGATGTTGATGACCTAAAGGGACAACCATGGCTGCCGAGCGCCAAGTGTCCAAGAACAGCACAACGCGATTCACTGTGTACGGTACGGTGTACATTCAAATGTGCGCGAGCGACAGATATACATATAGCATTCAATCCCAGTACCTAACTCCTCATTGCGTACTATTTTATGTTCCCTTGACCCTCACGTCCGCTATGGACAGTGCAATCTTAGGAATCGACATCGTAAAGACGTTACTGTTGTTTCCTCGCTTACGGGACAGATTAATGAGTAGAAAAAGTGCCGACCTATGAAGTTGTTTGTGGTTAACGGGCGCACTTTATAGTTAATACTAGCTTCTGCCCGCGACTCCGTCCGCGTGGAACTCGTTTATATCGTAGCTCCATACAAACTTTCACCCCCCATTTTAGGGTAGTGGGGGTTAGAAAGAGACAAAAAGTAGCCTATGTCACTCTCCGTCCCTTCAACTATCTCCACTTAAAAAATCACGTATTTTCGTCGCTCCGTTTTGCCGTGAAAGACGGACTAACAAACAAACAAACACACACACTTTCGCATTTATAATATTAGTATGAATTTGTTTGTAGATACGCGGAGTGAGCGCGCCGCGTCGCGAGCCCGTAGTCGCGCAAGTCGAGCCTCGCCTCGTAGGAGCCCGAATCGAGACTCGGATGATGAAAACAACACGGTAAGGTTTTTTCTAGATTACATAGTGGTTACTTTTTAACCCCCGTCGCAAAAAGAGTTTGTCTGTGGCACCGTAGCTCATAGACGAATAGACCGATTTTAATGAGGTTTTTTTGTCCGTGAGCTGACGTGATCGAGATGGTTCTTTCAACAAATCGGTTTATCCGGTTTTGAGATGAGACCTTTAAATGAAAATGTCGGGATTTTTCAACTTTTCTAACTATGGTATAATTTCGACGTAGGCTTCGTAGACGTCCTGTTATTCAGAAAATAGTTGATGTTGCCTTCAAACGAGGTATTGCAGTTGTACTTTTCGTAACTTATATTGTCTGTTTAATTTAAGTCTTCATAGAAGGTATACCCGCCTCTTTGAGCATTATCAAAAAGTCGGCAACGATCCAATAGGAATAGATTGGTCGCACCAAGAAACGCGCGTTCCTCCGCGTTCACTTGGGTTGCGCGCGGCGCGTTCATAACAGAGTAGCTAGACCAGTTCCCCAAACGCGTTAGTTCCGCGTAGCAGAATTTCCATTCGCATTTTTCTCCTATTTTTATTTTTCTTAGTCGATTTAATTCATATACGCAAGTATTGACAAACGGATTGTTTACTAGTCGCGTTTTTCCCCGACAGATTATTTTTCTAGACGATGTAGTTCATATTCGCACGTGTTGATAGATTGATTGCTTTCCAGTCGCGTTACTAGGTATTTGTTTTTTTATTCAATCACACGCATAATGACATATCTACGCGAAATGCGGGTTACGGATTTTTTTTTTCGTATAAAATCGGTTCTGGCGCTTCGCCGGCCGCTGCCGCGGCACGCTCACTTCGCGGCTTGCGCGCTTTAGGGTCGCGGTTCACCTAACACTCCTCGCTTCGCTCGTCGTCCTACCCAAGTAAAAAACGCGACTGGAAAACAATCAGTCTATCAACACGTAGGTGTATGAACTACATCGTCTAGAAAAAATATCTGTTGGGAAAAAAACGCGACTGGAAAACAATCCGTTTGTCAATACTTGCGTATATGAATTAAATCGACTAAGAAAAATAAAAAGTGCGGTAAAATGCGACTGGAAATAGTGCTACGCGGAACTAACGCGTTTGGGGAATTGGTCGAGCTACTCTTTGGATCGCGCTCCTGACGCACTCTACTGGAGAGCGTTGAATTGGAGTGTAGACATTAAATAAAATAATCAATAATGTTGTATTTTCTCGAAAAAGGACAAACATGGAGAAAAAAGCAACGCAAAACGTTAAATAATCACAAAGTTATAATTATAAGTGTCCAAAGTCTTAATAGGGGGTATGTTCTGTGCCTTTTCCGCAAAACGCACCTCCATATGAAACGATTGTCATTTATTTATTTATTAGGCACACAAAACAGATAAAATTCATTACATAGATTGTACAAGATAAATCAGGGGTTCTGGTTAGGAATGCCATCCAAAACATGTATGCACAGCATGATTATAAGTAACAACGAGCGAAAACTATCCTAAACCTACACTAAAATTATACATAACAATATGCTTAAGTATGCGAACTAGATCATAAGTATGTATTATTATTTTATGTTTACATTTACATATGAGCAGAAAAGAAACAAAAGAAAACCAAGTAAAAATAAACAAGAATTAAAGTAAAATAAAATAAAATAGAACACTAATTTCACCAATCTGAATTTCATTTAAGTTAAAAGGTTAGGACGTTAGAGGCACGATCACAGAGAACTCCTACTAACTGTCTCCTAAATGTCGTAAGTCGTGAGTTGAATATATCAATGTCACTGTGTTTCGATACCAGGTCATTATACTGACGACACATTCTCACAATGGGGTTGTAAAAGGAAGTATTGTTCCTATATACCTGGAGAGCAAACGTTTTAGGAGCACGGGATCAAAATCGGGGTGTGTTGAAATTAACAAGGGACAGGATTTCCGGTGAGTCGATATTGGAATGGAGAAGTTTGTGAAGAAATGATAAATCCTTTAGTAGACGACGAGATTCAAGGGAGCAAATGCCATATGAACACAGTCGCTGGTCATAGCTCTGATGTTTGAGTTCGTGTTTGTATCGATACGACATAATTTTAAGGCATCTCTTCTGAACTCGTTCAATATTGTTGGAGTGAACGGCGTAAAACGGAGACCAAACAGTGGAACCATACTCAAGAACACTACGCACGAGACTGTTAAAGAGACAAAGTAGGCTGTTCGGTCTCTTAGTCTTTGGTAATTCGAAGAATAAATCCAAGCAATTGGTTAGCTTTTTTTGTAATAACCTGGTAATGAAATTTAAAGTTCAGTTGTTCATCAAACCAAATACCTAGATCCTTAGCAACCGTTTTGCGAGCAAGCTTCTGACCAGCCAAGGCATAGTCGTATAAGATTTTTTGTTTTTATTAGAAAAAGAAATTACAAAGAATAGAATAGAATAGAATAGAAAAAAAATATTGTTTAACCGTGTTACATAGATGGTATTAAATATTACAAGTATTAGGCCCCAACGGTTACCCATTTCGGGGGTACAATATTTGCTTAAAACTAAGGAAAACATAACTAATAAAGGTACATTTATTTTAAGACGAAATTTCAAAAAAATCTTTCAATGAATAGAAACCTTTCTTGCTTAACCAAGTTTTTAAATTACGTTTAAATTTTGTGTCATCCAACATTTTTAATTCATTAGGAAGCTGATTAAATACTCGAATGGCACTAATAAATGAGCTTTTGCCATAAGTTTTATTTTTTACCAAAGGCAATGTTAAATTGTACCTATATTGAGTGCGTAGGTTATCGCGTTGAGAAGCTAGAGTCGTGAAGTAATCTTTGTTACTTTTTACAAAGTTACAGAGCTCGTAAAATAAAGCATTTACTTACATTCAAAAACATGCTGTTACTGATACACCAGGCTGGTACATAGTTTAAATCCCTTTGCAGCATTGAGCACTCAGCAGGACTGCTCACGCTAGTATACATTTTCAAGTCATCCGCGTATAAGAGAGAATGGCAAGACAGACGGCTCACCAAATCGTTTATAAAAACAATAAAGAGTAAAGAGTAATGGTACTAAGTGCGATCCTTGAGGCACACCCGATGTTATAGGCACAGGAGCAGACAAAAATCCGTTAATAGCTACCAGTTGACTCCTTTTACTCAAATACGAGCAAACCCATCTGAACAAACTACCGTGTATCCCATACAACTCAAATTTATGACAAAGTATACTATGGTCAACCTTATCAAATGCATTTGAGAAATCCGTGTATATGGAATCGACCTGCCCTCTAACTGCAAAATTGGTACAAAGGAAATTTTTATATTCTAGTAGATTTTTGACAGTGGACTTGTTTTCGCCGAACAGTGTTTACTATGATTGTGACGTCAGTATCTGCGAGCGCTTTCTCTCTCTAACAATCAATATTAAAACGGTCGCAGATTCGTAATTCTTTGAGATATCTGAATGGGATTTTCGTCACTAGGCATATTTTTTTGCCTTCCTTCTTTTACAGTAATAATAAATTTTGAGTCTACACCCGTATTGTTTAGTTCGGGCCCAGCTGAATGTGTCAATACAATGTGATGTTGAGATTGTATTATTTGTGCAGCGGGACCACTCGCCGCCGACAGTGGTGTCGAAGTCGAAGGTGAACGCGAACTGGTGGCGCGGCCGAGGTCGCGGGCGCGGCCGCGGGCGGCGCGGGCGCGGGCGCCGGGGCCGCGCCGCGCGCGGCCGCGGCGCGCGCAGCCTGCCGCACAACACACGAGAGAGAGGTAACCATGAACATGATCATACTGACCTGCACACACTTCACTGATAGACAAATTATTACATTATAATATTTATAATACAAATTATTATATTCACAAAAACTTTTATTTAAGTTTGGCTCTTGGAAGCAACTTGAGGTTACAATCAGCCAAGTGCGGAATTTGCAGGAAGACTAAGAATTTGTATACAAAACGGAAATTTGTCAGCAATAAAGTCAGAGTTAGAGAGGTGATAAATTGGCGTTATCTCAGTTATAGAGGTGAAATTAAAGAGCGACAAAGAAAACTATTCCTTAAAATAAAGTCTCTGTAATATAGGTAAAATACGTATATGACGATAAAACCGAAAGCAAGAATACTAGATATAGATGTTGGTTTTGTTCCACTAACAGAGGTAATTCAGTGCTAAAGTGTCGGGCCCTCGGCATAAGTTCCAGCTATGGACGTTTCTCGCTTATCCAGGTCCTTAACCAAGTTTCACTGTAAGTATGTGGAAAAATTATCGCGCTCTGCCGACACTCTTTGGCTCTACGCGGCCTACTCCCTTTGTCCGAGTCCGCAGTAAGCTCGGCCGAATTTCACCTTCCCATACAAACGGAGCTTCGTTCTCATTTTAAAACTACGTGTTGGATTGTGACGAAACTTTGCATATACAATGACATGAGGTATATCTATGTTTGTACAGTACGATTACTGTTAGTTAACCACTGACAGATAGTTTGCGTTCATTTAATTTTCAACTTTAATGTCATACAAATAAAGCAATTCTCAGAATACTGTTACCCACGTCTACCGATTTAGAAATAACTACTTAATTTGTATGAGGTTAAAGTATAAAATTAAATCAAGTCAAACTATCTGTCAGTGGTAAGCCCCAAATAATTCTACTGTAATTAGTTTATATGGTTCCAGTTCATAAAACAAACTAAATACAGCAAAAACAAGTTTTGTATGAAAAACTTAAATTCGCTGTATTTTTTTACTATGGTATCTGAAGCTACATAAACTAATTACAGACCTAGATATACCTCATGTCATTGTACCTGCAAAGTTTCGTTACAATCCAACACGCAGTTTTAAAATGAGAGCGTAACTACGTTTGTATGGAGAATCGAGCTTACTGCGGACTCTTAACGATAATGACTGTAATATTTTATGTTGGCTCCTACAGCGGAGCCGTCGGTGACGGACTCGCCGACGTCGGGCTCGGAGTCGGCGCCGCGGAGGCCTGTGGAGCGCACGCAGAAGCTCTCCACGCCCGACAAGTCGCCCGCCAAGTCGCCCACCAAGTCGCCTGCCAAGTCCGCGCCTAGCACAGGTAAAAATAATAACCCCAAAATTCATAAGACTTACGGGCTTTTTATTTATTTATGTATTATGTATGTATGTGTGTTAAGGGGTCGTTCGTTACGGGCCGTTACAAACCCAACCTCAACATCAAACGAATGCGTTTCATAATAAAACAGACAGGTTAGACGTCACATCACCACTTGAAATGAAACTCCCGCAAGATTTGTTTTGCTGCTTTCGCACAAACACATTTATTAATGTGACAGATATAAAGAGACGGGTTTTAACGGCATGGTAACTAACATAAGTTTAAGGACGTTTATGAATTAAGGCATTAGAAATTAGAATTATAAATACAATATTTTGATATTATAACGGGTAAAAGATCACACAACCACTCTGAGGGCCACTCGCAAAAGCGTTGCTCCCTTTTCGTCGTTGTTTTTGGTCATTGGACGACCTCCTGCCTACAAAGCTGGAGGTCTCGGGTTCGAATCCTATAATAATAATAAATCAGCCTATATACGTCCCACTGCTGGGCACAGACCTCCTCTCATGGATGAGAGGCAACGGGCAGTAGTCCCCACGCTGGCTCAGTGCGGGTTGGGGATTTCACATACACCTTTGAATTTCTTCGTGGATGTATGCAGGTCTCCTCACGATGTTTTTCCTTCACCGAAAAGCTAACGGTACATATCAAATGCTATCACTAAATACATATAATATTTTCTTCCTAGGCTTGGGTCTTATTGGAGGTCTGAGAAAACCAACCCTACTGTTGACTCCCACTGCCGTGGCAACACCGCCGAAAAGCTTCGGGTCAGACGGTAAGTCATAATCATAAACGAATGTAACATCTGCAAAGGCAAAGCAGGCAGTGAGCATGAAGCGCTCATAGCGTAGCGGCGCCTGCGAGTCGGAAACGATAACGTAGGGTTAAGCAAAGATGGCAGCGGTCAGTCTTTGAATGGGTGACCGCCTGATGTTTGAGTGGCTACAATAAATGAGCGCTTCCGTGCTTTGGAAGACACGCTAAGCAGTTGATCCCGGCTGCTGTCTATATCAGTAGTCGTTAAGCCGAGTTAGAGGCCTTCGGGCGGCTTAAGAACTTCTAACAGTCAAGTTGCCCACTCGCTTGACAAAGGGGGGACAACTGCTACTCGCGTCCGCAGGAGCTACCTACCACAACCCTTCACGTGTCCCCTGGGTGGTAGTAAAGAGTGACAAACTTTAAAAAGGCCAAAAAATGTATGCCATACGGGGAAAAAAAAATTGTATAAGTAGGCTATGCCTACCACATTGAATCTTATTTTTTTCATCAAGCATGCCTGATGGTAAGCGGGCTCCGTAACAACGCTTACCATCAGGCAGGCCGTATGCTTGTTTGCCACCGTCGTAGTATTAAAAAAAAGTACGTTTTCTTAGCATCCCTGCCTACTCTGTCCGCGAGTCTGGGCCGGCCCCTAGAGCCGTCTCCGAAGAAGGGCCGCGGCCGCCCGAGAAAGTGCGATAAGGACAAACAGAACTCCTCGCCTGATTTATTTCGGTCAGTATCTCAAATACACTTCGAAACCAAACAAATTGATAGATATTAACAATTATTTAATGTATTCTCAAACTACATAGGTCTTATTAAAAGTATTCTTAACCCTTAACCAGGCAGAGGATACCTACATTTTTCATTGGCTTTGAACCGTATCATAGAATGCTAAGGTACGAAATCTTCTGGTCCCATATAGTCTACTGCCTGGCTAAGGGAGAAGCAAAAAGGATTTAGAAAGAGAGGATTTTATCAAAGGAACTCAGATGTACCTATTTTATATAAAAAGTTGCATACTTATTCTCGGATTCATAATTAGGCGAACTATGACAGCTGAAAATGTTGCCAGGCATAGGAAAAAAATAATAGTCATAGGTTCATGTCGATATAACCTTGCGCTTACTATAAATCTGATTCAATTTGTATTTTATCTTGTACAGTCAAGGAATTTAATTTCCGACCCAGCTAAGGCTCAATATTATATAGCAAACTGTGACCATAAGAGCTAGCTAGAGCACGACGTTCCTTTGACATATCGCATGCATTGTTATATGTTAGTAACTAGGCAACCAGATTAACTACGTTGACATGGTGAACTGAAATTTTAAACGTGTTATCTCCTTAATCCCCACTTCCTGGTGTAACTCTGCTATTTCTAGCTCTTAATAGTTCACGGTTAGCGGCAGGTATTTTATTTTTCAAATTAATAACGTAATTGAAAATGATTTTTCAGATTTCTCGATTGACACTGACACATGTTCGTAATTAGAAAAGCAAATGATAACTTTTCGCAAAGAGGTTATCTGTAATGTGAAGTGACAAATAAATATGTATTGACAATTTGACATTTCAATACTATTACTGAAATAGAAGTTTCGACCTTAATGCATTGCGAATGTCTAACGACATTTCAGCGAAATGGGTAGGTAGTTAAATTCCTTGACTGTACCTACTATAAATCTGATTATAACAACACTATTAAATACAACTCAACGACGCTATGAAAGATTCGCAATCACTGTACTAGATAGCTCGGAGCAGACCGATGACGGAAAGTCGAATGGTTTGGCTAATGAACGGTCGGAACTGTCAATAAAACAATTAGTTTCTCTCAAAAATTTAATTTTTGGTACAAGCTTTTATTGCCGACTGTACTTTTCTGTATACCATCATCAACTACTCATTGAGACGATTCTAACGAGCCCAAACTCAACGGGGTTACGTCGGTTAAGTACTGAGTTCCCATGCCCACCGTCTGTCCCCATGGTACCATAATATTGAATTGTCATCCAAACTATACTTATACCCAAAATTTCAGCTCAATCGGTCACCGGGAAGTGGGTCAAATTTAACTTGCAAGATTTGTCCCATACATACTAACAGGGCAAGTTAATATAGAGCTTGTAATAAAGAGGCGGACAACGTCCTTAGCGATGTCCTAATAGTTATTTACGATACAAGTGCCGAAAATAGAAAATTCGCAACGAGTGGTGATAAATTAAAACACGACCGAAGGGAGTGTTTTAAATCGACACGAGTTGCGAATTACCTATTCGCACGTGTATCGTACAACGTTTTACTGTACATATGGCTCTTTAAAGTTTCGACATATGCACGAAAAGTGCTCTTTTCCGCACTAGTGCAGGAAAGTAGGACCATATGTACTGTAATAGTTATTTACGATACAAGTGCCGAAAATAGGAAATTCGCAACGAGTGATGATAAATTAAAACACGACCGAAGGGAGTGTTTTAAATCGACACGAGTTGCGAATTACCTATTCGCACGTGTATCGTACAACGTTTTACTGTACATATGGCTCTTTAAAGTTTCGACATATGCACGAAAAGTGCTCTTTTTCGCACTAGTGCGGGAAAGTAGCACCATATGTACTGTAAAATAATGTTCAATGTACTCGTAGTTTTAATTCCAACCGATGTTTTTTACTATGATTTTGTTTTATTAAACAAAATCATAGTAAAATTATTCGTTATTTCAAACACAATAATGTTGCTTAACTAAACCTCTGGTATGAACTGGATTTTTAGATATCGATATTTACAGCACTAGCGAAACTGGCAACATTTGTGTGCAATGAACTGTCAAGTTAGTTCGCCTAATTATGTATCCGAGAATAGATTAGTAGTAAGTTGAAAAAAAAATGCACCATCTCATTTCTCTTGTTAATGTCGATTGTGTACGTGTTTACTGCACAATTTGACTACAGAGACAACAAAGTCATCAGTCCGATCATCGGACTAAAGTCGCCGTCAATGGAATTTGCTAACTATGTAAACAAACCGCCATAGCGAAAGACAATTTCAATATGGCGGTTTGTTTACATAGTTAGCAAAGTCTATTGACGGCCACTTTACATTAAATTCCGTCGCTTCGGCGAGAACTGAGACACAGCTAGCGTGCTGCTCAAAACCCACATCACCGTACACAACATTTACTTGTCCAATATGCGGTCGTAGCTGCTGCTGCCATATCGGCCTTACATAAGCCTCACCGCCAAATCATAGACGCTGCTTAAGAGGAAACACTAAGGGCGAGATAATTGAGAAATAGGTATTTGTAAAATGTATTGCTGTCGCGCCAACCTCAAGCCTCCCCCCGCAGAGCGCGATAGAGACAACTGCAGCTTGGACCGAAAATACCTATTAAAAGTACATAAAATGAACGTTTCGTAGTCCCCTGATTTCTTCTCCAAAACTTGACCTATTTAACAATTTTTTTTAATTAGAAATCAAAGAAAGGTTTTGGCCGTGTTCCTATGTTCTCCTTTTTTTTAAATAATGTAGTCAAAATTGTTTTCTGGATGTTTGAACACAGCGGAAAATCTGGCATTTTTCTTAGGTCAAGGTTAATATCTCTTTTAAGAATAAATTTATGAAAAAAAGGAAAACAGGAACATGTCAATAGTAGCCATAGATTTATGGAAAAAAAATATTGCTCTGCTGCCATTATCCAGGGAGAAAACAGGGGACTACGTTTCTATGGAAAAACGACCCTTGTGTTTCCTCATAAATCGTCTTTTCACAGATGAACCAGGGCATTGTGGGTCTAGTTTTTAATGTCTGTTAGTTTGTTTGCAGGACGGGCCTCGGTGAAGGCAAGTCCCTGTCGACGCCGGTCCCGGCCTCGTTCCTGCAGTACCGCGGGACCACCGGCGAGGCCGGCTCCGACAGCGACCTCGCGCTCTCCAGGTAATACGGGTGTAGACTCGAAAATTATTATTACTCCAAAACAAAGAAGGCAAAAAAATATGCCTAGTGACGAAAATCCCATTCAGATATCTCAAAGAATTACGAAGCTACAACCGTTTTAATATTGCTTGTTAGAGAGAGGAAACGCAAACAGTGACGTCACGTTACGGGATGCTGCCGGGGGGCCACGTCGACGGCGCCGAACACGACGGGGCGCGGCACGTTGCCGTCTATTAGTGACGTCACAATCTTCAAGCGACATCGTTTCATATGAAGTTGCGTTTTGCGAAAAAGGGACAACAGAACATACCCCTTCTTAAAACTTTGGATACTTATATTATAACTTCGTATTTAACCTTATGCGTTGATTTTTTCTCCATTTGACTACATTTTTAATATGACATTATTGATTATTTAATTTAGTGTCTATTGGATATGTCTGGTTCTATTTTTACACCTACCTTGGTTACTTCATTTCCTACTTTAATACCCTACATCCCTTCCTTTCGTACTTCTATTTACCGTCTCCTTCTACCTTGATGCCTTCTTTCCTACTTCGATTTACTCCAAACTTGATTCCTCGTTTCCTACTTTCCTTCCTTTCGTACCTCGAAACACATTTAATTATGTGCTTTGCTACCTTGATGATTATTACCTCGTTTCCTTCCTATTCCTTCTTTGATTCAATAAGTCTGAGAATGTATGCTGTTAAATAAATGATTATCTCCCATAGAGAAAGGATAGAATGGAGGTATTCACGCACACATACACACACGTGTGACAAAGATGTAAGCATAGACAAATACCACAAGTGGGAACAAGCGATGCAATGTCAAATCTCCTGTCCCTCGGCTCGTATAGGCTTTTTATGGTTCCGGTAAAAACGGGACCCTATTACTGAGACTCCGCTGGCCGTCCGTCTGTCTGTCCCTCTGTCACCAGGCTGTATCTCATGAACCGGGATAGTTAGACAGTTGAAATTTTCACAGATGATAACAGCAAATACTAAAAAACAGACTAAACTGAATATGGGGGCTCCCATACAACAAACGTGATTTTTTTGACGTTTTTATAGGGAATGGTATGGAACTAAACGTGCGCGAGTCCGACTCGCCCTTGGCCGGTTTTTATTTTGTCCACCACCTGTCTAAATATTGTAGTTACTGAAACTCACGTCACGGATATAATACGACTAAAATATATACACATAAGATGTCGAGGAGGTATTAGTCTTCCGTTCCTTCTCATTTTAGTGAGGTTAATTTACCACCATCCCTTTTGGAAATTCGCTAGGACTCCATCTATTAAACCCTCTATCTACTTGATTGAATCAGGCTTTACTTTGCGGAAGTCCATGGTATGTTACGAAAACAGTGTTCCGTGTAACCGTACGGTTCCGTAGCGTTTTTTAGCGGAATTGCAAAGGAATACAGCACCACAAATATAAGTTAAGCGGCCTTTAGACCTATCTAAATGCAGTACAGTAAAACAGAAAGACTCAAAATGACAAGTGTAAATACTATTAGCATGTCATCATCATCATCACATCAGCCGAAAGACGTCCACTGCTGGACATAGGCCTCCCCCAAAGAGTGCCACAATGACCGGTCCTGCGCCACCCGCATCCAGCGGACTCCCGCGACCTTTACCAGGTCATCAGTCCACCTTGTGGGGGGCCTACCCACGCTGCGCCTTCCGGTACGTGGTCGCCACTCGAGAACCTTTCCGCCCCAACGGCCATCGGTTCTACGTGCAATAGCGCGTACGTATATTATCATGTAAGTCACGCTAATTAGACTCGACACTGCCCCTCTGAATCAGTCAGCGTACTGCATTTAGCATAATGTAAAGCGATTCAGAGACTCTGAACGCATCATTTACTCGTTGACCGCGGTAGGGTGCGCACGCAAGCGGCATAATGTCAACCACCAAGGAAAAATAAGTAATTTAAAAAATACGGGTGTAGACTCAAAAATTATTATTACTCCAAAAGAAAGAAGGCAAAAAAATATGCCTAGTGACGAAAATCCCATTCATATATCTCAAAGAATTACGAAGCTACAACCGTTTTAATATTGCTTGTTAGAGAGAGAAAACGAAAACGGTGTGTGACGTCACATTACAGGATGCTGCCGGCAAGCCGCGTCGCCCGCGCCGAACACGATGCAGCGCGGCACGATGCCGTCTTCTGTGACGTCACATTCTTCCAGCGTCATCGTTTCAAATGAAGTTGCGTTTTGCGTAAAGGGGACAGAACATTACCCCTTCTTAAAACTTTGGACACTTATAACTTCGTGATTACTTAACCTTTTGCGTTGATTTTTTCTTCATTTGACTACATTTTTTATCCTTTTTCGAGAAAATATGACATTATTGATTATTTTATTTAGTGTCTACGCCCCCCCCTTCCTATTCTCGATCTCTACAGAGTGATGCCCTTTTAAGGGCCAAGATTAAAACATCAAAGAGATGCAATTCGTATTTAATTTCTAGACAAGAATGACAGATGCTTCACGCATACGTTTTTAATATCGCGTCGACCAGCATGCGCGGAGAGGTGCGCAGTAGCTACACCCTATTTATGGGATAGTCAACACAAGGAGTTTAAAAATAAAGATTTTTCTCGCTTATTAAAAACTATTTATTTTCGCTTATTAAAATAGAGCTGGACGCCACCAAAGCCATGGCGAGCCCCATTCTTTGGTGTTTAGACGGCGACATTGCGTACGTGCACTTCAGTTGAATTTTTCGTCCGTACTGAGTTAGCACGCTAATTAGATCAAGTGTAAAGAGGACGCACTAAATCGGGGGGATTTCCTCCCCGCTGTCTAAAGGCCGCTTTACATCGGCAATCTTCGTCCACGCCGACGAGTGCTGACAAAGTACCGAATGAAATCGAACGTATGACCATTTTAATAAAGCCCTTGTTGCACTATACGCAAGGTGCAATATGCAATGACAGGTGAACTCGTGCTTTCCCGCTCATGGCGTCCAGACAAAATGGCGGGCGCCGGAGCTGCCGGCGTCGCGCAAATTTTGGCCAATGGGCGTTGAAGATTTTACCCGCGCTAACGCGCTGCCTTAGGATTGGTTAAAATTCTTTCTGCGCAGGTACATCGTTGTAACTTATATTTGCGGTACTACTGTATTGCTCTCGTAATACTTACTATCTACGTTGTCTCCAGATCGTCGTCGAACAGCTCCGTGTGGTCGTCGTGCTCGTCGTGCACGCACTACGACGCCTCCGACCGGTCGCGCTCCGCCAGCTCCAGCGATGGGTGAGTCCGCTTGAATCATACAGATGTCGGTATGCGTCTTTCCTTTGGACATTGCCAATGTTAAGGCGCCGTAGGTTCATGGTCTTTTCTCCCTCTCACTGAGCGTAAGCGTAAGCGAGATGGAAGTGCGTGCTCGGAAGCGCGGATATCATGTTTTTAAATTTTAATTTTTTGGCCGAAAATGTAAACACTGATTTCCCTCAAACATGATATTGCCGATTTTTAAAAGTAATTTTAATATTTATAGCTTTTGTGCATAATTTGTTACAAATATTTTAAGTGTATTTTTGTTTGTTCTAGACCTATGTTCGTGATTTTTTTCTATCGAGCGAAAATTGCTTAATTATGTTTCGAAGCACTGATTTCCCTGCAGAAAAGCCTCAAGATTACTATTGTTTTTTTTTGGAAACCATAGTATTATAAACAGACGCATTATATTGTTTCAAAAACTCTGTTCGCTTTACTTCGCTGAACCTACGGCGCCTTAAGAGCTGTCTAAGCTTAATTTTTGGTTTGCCTCCTTATGCATATAAAAAGCCTCTCTTATATAATTTATTGTTCTTCTCTTAATGGAAAATAAAAAAAACACACCTGCTACTCAGAAAAGAGGATTTGTTGCCCTCAAATGAGGGATAAAAGTTGACTTTTCTTCCCTGTTAATTTCATTTTTCCTCATAGGTGTGAAAAGTAATATGGCTTACGCACTTGAATCCCTCGTTACGCTCAAGATTCTACCTTAGAAAAATCACATATACCGCCCTCGCCGTCAATATATAATTTTGCTCCCTTGAGACACAATCTACTATTTGTGATAGGTCGAGCTACAACGACACTATGGACTCGACACTAGAGGGCAGCGGGCCCGAGCGGCGCCGGCGCCGCGCCTCGCTCTCCGACCACTCGCGCTCGGGCCGGGACACGCCCACCACACCCAGCAAGGTAACATCTTCCAGACATCCTTTGGAACTATCGAAGTGAGATTAATAATTGGGCCAATCAATTTATTTTGTTGCTTGTTGCCACGGTTACATCTCCTGGGTGACTCTTTAAAATCATGATTTTATGGGGTTTAAAATCCACTAAACGTACGTTTTTGTTATATTGTTAAACCTTTCATGGTGGGGCATAGTAGCATGATAGAAGTCCAATTTATAATAGTAAAACAGAATAACAACACGAAAAAGTTGATTGACCCAATTACATGATTTGAGTAGGTGAAACAGTATAAAAGACGTAACTAAACCTACTCGCCCTAAACGCTTTACTAAACCGTACCAAAATTAGTCTCAACAAAACACTCTCTCACGGTGTCCATCCGTCTGTCACAAGCAATTTCCTCAAAGACCGGATTGATGGTTGAACAGGGTCGCGGCACGCGTTCCTCGTCGTCGAAGACCCCCGTGAAGAGCTCGCTGCACCTCGGCGTGCCGCTCGAGCCGTTGCAGCTCGTCTGGGCCAAGTGCAGGTTAGTGGGTTAGGCATTGAAATATCCAAGCGAATTGGCACAGTGCGCAGTTTCGTTCAAATATACAGAGTGTATCAAAAATGGGGTGTGAACCGTTCAAGGGCATAAAAAACTTTTTGTTTTTTCTCATCAGAACACGATACCTGTTATGCCCTTGACCGGTTCACATTCCATTTTTGGTACACTCTGTATCTGTACTCTTTAGAGGACTCAGGAATGTTTGAATATCTAATCTAACTCCTTTACCATTAAGTCGTGTTCCGATGTTTATGAGCACTTGGTTCGGTCTGATCTAATCGCGATGGCATTCGTTCTACAGAGTACCCTAGCAGGCGGAACACTGTAGAACGAACTAAATAAATGCGTTGACATCCGATAGCCCATCAAAATTGTGTTTACTGCTAAGTAAGAACTAAGGGTGAGAGTGTGCCTAATGACGAAAATCCCATTCAAATATTTTTTGTTGTTTTAATGTTGCTTGTTAGAGAGAGAAACCCCTAGGAGATTGTGACGTCATGATACACGAGCGTCATATGAAATGACAATCGTTTCATATGAAGTTGCGTTTTGCGGAAAAGGGACAGAACCCCTTCTTAAAACTTTGGACACAACTTTGTGATTATTTAACCTCTTGCGTTGCTTTTTCCTCCTTTTGACTACATTCTTAATCCTTTTTCAAGAAAATATCATTATTGATTATTTTATTTTGTGTCTACACCCTATTGTTCTTACGATCGGTCGCATAATAAATATTTATGTGTTCGCTTTTATTTCATTTCGACATCTAAAAAATGTTTCTCTGTTTTGTTTTTACAGCACCAACCAAAAATTATAATTTAAAATAAGTGAATTAAACAATTATCGATGACCATGATGCATTAATATAACGCACAAGATTTCCTACTATGTCGCACTCTTTTCTGCTCACACGCGATTGCGTTTTTTTAAACGAAAAAGCTTTTTTTTTCTGAAATCATTCGTAAGTACTTCCTTCTTTTCATTTAAACTATATTCTAAAACAGTGAAGACGAGGTGGCTTGTTTTTCTAAACAAAATGCCCCCGTATTCATTGTACAATTCATATTCATTTCATCTAACTTTATTTTATTATTATGCTTACCAACGTTCACCGGAAATTAGCTCTTATTCTTTCCTCCACAGAGGCTACCCCTGGTATCCAGCATTGATAATCGACCCGAAAATCCCAAAAGGCTTCGTATACAACGGCGTGCCCCTCCCAGTACCGCCGCAGGACGTTTTAAACCTCAAAAAAAACCACTCCCACGAACCAGTCCTATACTTAGTACTGTTCTTCGACGTGAAACGCACTTGGCAGTGGCTACCGCCTAACAAACTAGAACTGCTAGGAGTAGAGAAGAGCTTAGATCAAGCTAAGCTGGTTGAGTCTAGGAAACCCGCTGATAGGAAGGCGGTTAAGAAGGCCTATGGTGACGCGATGCAGTTCAGGAAGCAAGTCGACGGTGATAAATGACATAGGTTTAGGTACAGGTCTCGGAGGCCGCCTCGGAACAGAACGTTCAGCTTCGGGAACTTCTCCATGATGCATATTAGGACGCCGGAGGACACGAGCGACTCCAGTGATTAGAGGTGCTTTTGATGTCGAGGGTATAGTCCGACCGCTTAACTGAGTCCTCGCCTGCTTGCGTGCGGACGGTATAACGGACGAGCGGGCATCGTGCGGGAGGCGAAGCCCCTTAATACCGTCCGCATGCAAGCAGGCGAGGACTCAGTTAAGCGGTCGGATTAAAGTGCTCAAAGCTTTATGCTGCTAAAAAAGGAAACATTTTAACCACTTACCAAAAAAATACTGACTGCACCAAAAAATACTGATTTGCACTTCAAAATTTAACAATTGCACATCTAAACTCATTTTTGATGAACGATCAGGCCCACTCAAAGAGTACTATATATGTATATTGGGCCCACTGTCAATTTGGTGCGACGTTTCATTTATACGTTCCGTTTTACGTAGTAGCAACATAATTTCATTGATCGCACACTGTTATAGTGGCACTACACTTGGCGGTATTTGTCCAAATTTTCGTGCTGCATCTTTTTTCTTCCTACGGCAAATGAAAGAGAGGCAACGACGCAACGCGAACACGCATTCCCAAGTGTAGTGCGACCATTATACGAATTTCAATTTTACAACATCTTGCTGACATGACGAAAGAAGTAATCCCATGGCAAAATATGAAATGTTCTGTAAATGCGATTACCTGTATTCAAGTATTTTTTAAATTAATCCTGACTTCGCTACTGACTTGACTTGACTTAGCTATTGTATTATTTTATTATCATATCTTATTAATATTTCCAAAATTTGATGATCATTTCTATTACACTGACATAGGAACTAAAATAGTTATGATTTTGGCTGTTCAGTTATGTGGTACGTTGATATCCCTATCTCACTCTATGATTGTCTATTGCCAAAAAATTGAGCTAAAGTCATCACTCAGGCAGTGGGCCTTCTGTACCTTTAGGTACTTTTTTATTTTATTTTTTTATTTATTCAGAAACAAACAGTCTTAAAAAAACACATGAGCTACTTAGCTACGGCTATGTGATTAATATAGTAATAGACCTATACATTTAAAAAAAGTTACAGGCTAAAGAACTATTAATTATTCTGTGTAACGATTAATATTTTAGCTGTGTAAATCAGTATTTGAAGTTGTTAGGTTTTTTTTTGGTGTGCCTTTAAATACTAGCTCTAAAAATGCAATTACCGCGTATATTTTCTCAAAAATCACTTCTGGCTCGCTTAGTAAAACAGCTCTTTTATGTGAAATCTTTTCTCTAGTGTGTGGATTAAGGGGTAACTAGAATGATGTGGAGTGTGCAGTGAAAGTAACATTTGTAGAAAAGGTAGACTGGTAAGTTCATTATCCATTGGTGTTGATGGTAGTGGTATACCTATTGTAGAATTACCATTTTCCATAACTTTGATGTTGTTATGCCCAACGATAATAAGAGAAAATCTAAAATAATATCTTCTTTATAACGGCTTCTTTAATTGGCTTTGTATTACTATGTAAGAGTTATATTATGTTTTTGCAGCCTTGTACTCCTTAAGCATAAATAAATAAATAAATAATAACTACAATAAATTAGGGTTTAGAGTTGTGACGGTTATATGGCTATTCGATAATTAAAAAATAATCTCATAGGGCGTTGTAAAATAGTGAGGTATAGTTATTTGACAACACTTCTATCATCATCATTATCATCATCATATCAGCCGAAAGACGTATAATACTAACACTTTATTACTATAATTTTACAAACCATTCAGAAAAATTGAAAAAAGACAATTTAAAAGAACATAATCCAGTGTTATTTACTGAAGTCTAAGTCTGAAAAAAAGTCTAGACGTTTGACTATTATTTTCAACGCATAATTACTAGAAATGGGAATGGTAATTTCGGTATCAGGTAGCCGCGTATCTTTGTTGGTATATTTAACTCTGTATTGAATTCAGTAAAGTTGAAATGTTGTCATTTAACCATAGTTCTAATAATTGTTTGTGGCTGCCAAGTATTGATAAGCATAATATTTTTAATGTTTGTTTGTGTAAATAACTTATGGTGGGTATGGTCGAGTAAAGGCCGGAAGTGGGAACCGTATCATAAATAAAATAGATAGGGTATTGTTGTACAATATTAGAACTGAGTAACGTATAATGAACTGTATAATAATATATTATACTCTAGCTAGCCGCTTACCAAACAAGAAATAAAAGCAGTATAGGAATCAACTATAACAGGAATAATCATGGAATTTGTTTTGTTTTTTTTGACTTGAACAAAACATATGAAACTCGGTTTCTATTTTAGAATGTAATACATTCCATTGAAGAGGATGATATGCCTTTTAAAAGGCGTTTAGGCGGCTAGAGGTTAGGATTATGAAGTATCAAATGTATTGGCATAAAGTAAACAATCACCGGAACTTCAATTACCTTTTGAATAATGATATACTCGTAAGTTACTTATGTATGTAGTTGCGTGTGTATTCCGTTCATCTCAATTTAATCTCAATGCTCTTGTGATACCTATTCAACCCGTGTCCGACACTTATAACAAAAATTAGAAGAATTTCAGTTGTTTTTAAGTACCCAGGCTTAGCAAATATGTATTTGCCGTATTGTGAGGCGTTCTGCACATTTAAGAGTGTTGTAACCACCGTTTTCCGCACAATCTTGATTTCCTAACGAAGCTTAATTGTTTTTTTCTTGTTAGGGATATTTGTCGCCATTTTTACGGCCTTAATTGTAACTATTATAAGATCATTGTGTTATCAGTGTTTTATGCTGGATTTGTTTGTCATACATAATATATTAATTAAAAATAAAGTATGTCTCGTTTTCCTTCACCCTTTTCTTTTTTAAATCGTACGCCAGAAGATTTTTTTTAACCAACGATAAACAGTTTGCTATAGACCGTAACAGAATTATGGGTGAGGACCAAATTCTTGGCCAGTAGTTAGCCTAGTTAATTGGTAGTAGTTAAAAAGTTCCGTTGTGACACGAAAATTAGCCATATAATTCTATGGTTAATTTTCGTGTCTCAACGGAACTTTTTAACTACTACCAATTAACCACGCTAACTACTGGCCAAGAATTTGGTCCTTACCCTTATACTACTTCAACCAATGAGGTAAATATAAAAAAACCAGCCAAATGCGTGTCGGACCACGCGCAGTGTAGGGTTCCGTAGTTGCCTGTCTGTCTTAGTTACATCGACGTGCGGTGCGGTTGCGTCGGCCGAATTTGTACGAAAATTGGCCTTTCCAAGTACACATTAACTACTTATGTTATGCGTACTTGTCCGTGATAGTTTTCATTTTAAATGAATTATATGTACTACTACCACGATTTTTTTCACATCCCCAGTAGTAGCCATTTAGCCGGCAGGGGGGGCAGGGCAATATCTCGCAAACGAATCACTGATTTGCAAAATGGTTCCTAGTTGACTACGGAACCCTAAAAAGAGGGAGACACGTTGTCTATACGAAATTCCCTGTTTATAAATGGCCACCAAATCTGACAGCTAACGTTTCCATTGACGACGCGAAACTGAGGCAAGTTGGTGCAATTGACTTTTAAGTGTGCCACTTTTGGAGCACTTATAACATATCTACCTTTTTTTATATTACATCATTGACTTCAACTGAATTTTACTTCTACAAAAACTTGAATTATGAACTTGAACTGTATAATGTGGTAGAGGATTATAAGTTAGAAAATTTTGGACATTAACTAATAAGGAGAGATTTAGAGACGAAATATTAATAAGATGGGAGTATTAATAAAAAAATCTCATAACTCCTACCGCAGAACTTACAAATCTTACAATTAGTATGCCAAATTTCAATTCCATCCTCCTACCGGCACTGAAAATGGTTTGGAGGACATCTTCCATACAGTGCAAGGTTATTAAATCTTGTAAAAACAAAACGATCGCTGTGACGTCAGGGACGGAGCATTTAAGTTGGACGCTAGTCACTCTAAGGGTTAATCAGCTTAACCTTAACTTGACCTCCCAACGCGTTGAATAGCGTAAGCCATTGAACTGATCAAATCAAACAAACTGTATGGATAAATAATTTATTACCTACGTAGTCTTATCCTTATTTTTGTTTTTGTAAACATATTCCTTGAAATAGAAGTCCAGGAATAGGAAGAGAATGAATATGTTGTGCGGCAGGAACACCAGGGATACCCATTTAGGGTACTCGCACGAGGGCTCGAACAGCACGTGCCCGAAGTGGAAGATGAGGAGCGCGAACTGTAACTGAAATGAGAGACAATTATTTTTAACAAGGCATAGTAATCGACAAGGAGTAGAAATACACAGAAATAGTTATTTACGATACAAGTGCCGAAAATAGGAAATTCGCAACGAGTGGTGATATATTAAAACATGACCGATGGGAGTGTTTTAAATCGACACGAGTTGCGAATTACCTATTCGCACGTGTATCGTACAACGTTTTACTGTACATATGGCTCTTTAAAGTTTCGACATATGCACGAAAAGTGCTCTTTTTACGCACTAGTGCGGGAAAGTAGCACCATATGTAATGTAAAATATTGATTTAATCGTACGGCATACATTATTTGGCCTTTTTAAAGTTTGTCACTCTTTAGTACCACCCAGGGGACACTCCTCCTGCGGACGCGAGTAACAGTTGTCCCCCCTTTGTCAAGTGAGTGGGCAACTCGACTGTTAGAAGTTCTTAAGCCGCCCGAAGGCCTCTAACTCGGCTTAACGACTACTGTCATAGACAGCAGCCGGGATCAACTGCTTAGCGTGCCTTCCAAAGCACGGAAGCGCTCATTTATAGTAACCACTCATACAGGCGTTCACCCATCCAAAGACTGACCGGTGCCATATTTGCTAAACCTGCGTTATCGTTTCCGACTCGCAGGCGCCGCCAGGCTATGAGCGCTTCAACACAAAAAATAACGTGTCGTTACAATCAAAAAGTCAGGCAAAAAGCGTGAAAACTTATTGAGGGTGCTGGGATAGCGGCGCGTATATTCAATTAGTAGCGCACGCTCTTGCCTCATGATATCGATGACACATAATAGTCCGCATTCAAAGGTGCATTAATATGCCTAAATTTAATTAACTTGACTTAATTTGATGGAACCTTGATTTTGTTTTTTTTACTAATTGACTTCGATGAAGACTTTCCTAAACATCTTGGTTTTTATGTGAACCGGAAGATCGGAGTTACGATGACTCCTTCTCTATTGTTCTGGGTCTTGACCATTAACGGCGGCCCGCGCGTTTTACCTGTTGTCTTTTTAGACTTGTAAAACTGTAACTTGTACACTTACGATCTGCAGCTGGGTGATGTACCTACTTCTTCCAACAGTGGTGCCCTTACAGGAGCTATACCTACCACGGAAATTAGGTGGTAGCGGTCACCATGTGCACCGAATTGATGTAGCCGAAACATGCCTGTGTCATATTAAACTTCTGTTAAGTACACTTCTGATCTGCAGCAGGGTGATGTACTTCATCCACCAGCGGCGCACCCACTGCGGCCGCGCCACGGAGATGAGGTAGTAGGTGTACATGACTGTGTGGACCACGGAGATGATGAAGCCGACACATGACAGTATCATATTAAACTTCTGCTAAGTACACTTACGATCTGCAGCTGGGTGATGTACTTCTTCCACCAGCGGCGCACCCACTGCGGCCGCGCCACGGAGATCAGGTAGTAGGTGTACATGACTGTGTGGACCACGGAGATGATGAAGCCGACACATGACAGTATCATATTAAACTTCTGCTAAGTACACTTACGATCTGCAGCTGGGTGATGTACTTCTTCCACCAGCGGCGCACCCACTGCGGCCGCGCCACGGAGATCAGGTAGTAGGTGTACATGACTGTGTGGACCACGGAGATGATGAAGCCGACACATGACAGTATCATATTAAACTTCTGCTAAGTACACTTACGATCTGCAGCTGGGTGATGTACTTCTTCCACCAGCGGCGCACCCACTGCGGCCGCGCCACGGAGATCAGGTAGTAGGTGTACATGACTGTGTGGACCACTGAGTTGATGAAGCCCAGCATCACGCCGTGACCACCTAACAACATATCAATTCGTAAAGGAAGTATGCTACCTGCCAGAAGTTATGGGCATAGCAATTACTATCACAACTTTTTCATCACAATTCAGTCTTAATTAGTTAACTATAGCTATCCTTTTCGTATTGTAATTCGCTTATTAACAAATTACGAATATACGAGCTTTGGTTAACGGAATACGACGTCTTAACGAAAGTAACTGTAATCGCTATTGCCAAGACTCGACCTCGCATGAAGTAGGTATAGTTTAGTTTATTTTATCTCAGTATACAAATTTCACATAACACATTACATTTGCTTATGCTACTCGTCGTATAGTGATCGTTATAAATACAGTCATAATCATAATAACTTAAAAAAAAAAATGCGAAAATAATCAACAATGTGCAGCGTATATACAAAATATATAGCTGCACTTCAAATAATGTAATAATATTAATAAATGTTGCGATGTCAGGTGTACACAGAAATAAAAAGTCATAACGAATTTAAAAGAACAAAAAAATTAAACCAACGATGTTGTACATGAGTGCAGGTACCAATCGTAACATGTCACAAAGTAAAAATGAAAAATAAAAGAAATAATAATGTGGTACCCATAAAGTATCCCCTATCAACTAACTATATAATACAATCATGTCAAATCTGACAAATAATAACAAATGAAAATAAATAACAAGTAATAGATACAGACAAATCAAAATTAAAACCATATAGTAAGAACAAGAGATACCATATGACATCGTTTTAAGTCTCCACTTATACAAGAGTTGGATTAAATACATATGGATTATAGAAAAGAAAGAATATATGTTAATAATACGCTCGAAGAGAGCGAATGCTGAAACTCAACATAATTGTGAATACAAAAAAGCTGACAATGACAGTGCAATGCCCTCGTATATGATAAAGAGTCAAAGGAACTGCATACAGCACCACCCAACGCCCCATTTAATCGGTTTATTTGAAGGAGGTTCTGAATTCGTCCTCTTTTTACCTGAATACAATGGAAGGAGGTTCTCATTTCGTCTGCATGTTCGCTTTTTTTTTAGATCTAAGTTCAGGTAATTCTTAAATTATTTTTCCAAATGTTGGTTCTCAAGGTTTGAATAAATTTAGTGAAAATTGTATGACGAGATCCAACACAAATCAGCGTAACGCCTCAAATATTACTTATCATTATCATCATCATCATAATCGCTCTCGGTAACCACATATTCGTTGAAATTAAACTGATGACAAACACCACAGGTGGTCTATCTGGAACTCTTCAATAACAGACAGCGTATACCTACCTAATTCACAGATTCCTTTAAACGAGATAAGTCACGATCGGATTGATAACTATCTCTTTCACGCTTCACGCTTGGTCGTAAGTAATGTGTCTTCAGCACGTCTAGCACAAATTGCTGACAAGTCGCTTCGCGCGCGATTGATCTACTCCTGTCTCACACGCACCGTGCTAATTCGAAAGAGGAGGGTGGATCTTTCTCGACTCGCGTCGCGGCGCGGCGTCAGTTGTGCTAGGCCCCCTGTTTGGTTTGTAGACACAGTTAGTGCGTGTTGTTACGGGATTTTTTAGTATGTTGTTAGGCATGACTCTGGGATTCCAAAACTGCCTTGCTCTTAAAATAATAAATTGAAATGTAAAGCTGAAATACTCATCATAAATCATTTGTGTTTTACATTACTTTCGTGTATCATTTCTAGTTTTGCCGCAGTCTGAAAGTCCTCAGATTTTTCTTTGAATTTTCTATACTTTTGTTAATAGTAGGTAGTGTAAACTAGCATATGTACCATCGACAACACAGCTAACTGCCCATCCTTTATGCGCATTGTATTAAGGTTCTATACAAGGTGTAAATCATATAACTGAAAACCTGAAAACAGTTTGTTCAGAATCAAGCATAGAATGCGAAAAAAATAAAAAATAAATTTTTTGACGCGATTTATTTTTTACATTTGTATGGAGCAGGTCGCCCCAGTCGGCCAACACTCCATACAAATGTAAAAAATAAATCTTGTCAAAAATTTTTTTTTTTTTTTTTTCGCATTCTATGCTTGATTCTGAACAAACTGTTTTCAGGTTTTCAGTTATATGATTTACACCTTGTATAAATACAGAATGGTCAGTTAACTGTGTTGGCGTTTGTACTGAAATACTTATAATGTATTTATGAATCATAGCCAATTTATTCAGCTTTCATTTAATACCCCATATGTGTATGTACGTTGCATGGTTTGGGTGCGATTTGCACTTTTCCAAGTGCGGCCGCGGTGATTTGGATGACGTCATTACTGGGAAGACCGACTCCTTATAGATTGTCTCCCGACAGTTCTGGGATCCAGGGAACATGCCTAACAACATACTAAAATATGGCGCTGTTATCCGAAACTGAAGTATTTTCCCGTAAAAACATGCACTAAGTAGTACCTAGACTTATAGTTATAGCAGTAAAACAAAAGTGCCCCCAGATCCGTTAATACAAACGTCTGATGCGACGCACTCACACAGACACGCGTCGCAACAATAAACTTAAGACGCTGTCAACACCAAAATGCCCTTGAGGATTTTGGATGGCACGCACACTGTCTATTTGCATCGGAGTAAACGAGAGCGAGTGTTACTGTTACTGGGCGGCCCGGTTTTTGTAGTTAATACTACGTAAATATTGAAATAAAAAAAGGGTGGATTATTTGTGAAATATGACTCGCTAGCGGTTTAGGTATGAATATTTTGACTTCATGTTTTTAATTGCAGACCCATACGCCAAAAAAATTAAGACATAGAACCGTTTAATGTGATTTTAAGACCAATCTTTGCAATTATTTTCTATCGAGCCTATTTCGTCCAATTATGTATCGAGCTCGTCCACGGTCTTTGAAATATGGTGAATATTAACATATATTTTATTTGATGTGCTAGAACAAATAGATTTTCTTAAAAAACTGCTTAAATAACATCAATTTCTCCAAATTTGGTCTTGTCAGCCTCTTAAGTGCAAGTGTGGTAACCGGCGGTACATTGCTGCGCGTGTGTGCGTAGAACTAGTTTGAAATGGAGCGCAGGTGTTAAAAGGTCTTACCACGTTCCCAGAACGAGTGCCCCCAATGATGGGTTATGCACTTGCTTTTCAAGAGTCCGTGCTTCCACAATGGATTCACAGCTTGACACTGAAAGCACGCTTGGACGTGTGATATTCTCAGATCATTTTGTATGGGGACAGAGAACGTGTTTAGACTGTAGTAGTTGTGTTACTGCGCTAGCTAATATATTTACTATGACTGTACTATATATTCAGGTCGCTCCTTCCCTTTCTATCTCGCACAATACACCTATACGTGTTATTGTCTGATTTACCTGGTACGTATTTGTTCCCGACGTAGCCGAGCAGGCACATGCCGAGATGGTGGTACACGTGCAGGAACGACACTTGGGAGAACTTCTTTCGCAGAATGAAGAATACCTGGGAACCAACATCAAAACATGAAATATTTACTTGGACCGCCACAGTCTGCATAGCACGGCATCGGAAAATGTTGCCTCTAACGCCGCATTTGCCGCTATAGAATGTTGCCTCTAACGCCGCATTTGCATAGCACGGCATCGGAAAATGTTGCCTCTAACGCCGCATTTGCCGCTATAGAATGTTGCCTCTAACGCCGCATTTGCATAGCACGGCATCGGAAAATGTTGCCTCTAACGCCGCATTTGCCGCTATAGAATGTTGCCTCTAACGCCGCATTTGCATAGCACGGCATCGGAAAATGTTGTCTCTAACGCCGCATTTGCCGCTATAGAATGTTGCCTCTAACGCCGCATTTGCCGCAATAGAATGTTGCCTCTAACGCCGCATTTGCCGCTATAGAATGTTGCCTCTAACGCCGCATTTGCCGCTATAGAAAAGCGTGCATGTGGTTTATTGCTTGAGGTCGAAGCTAAGCGTCGAAGCAAAGGGTTAAGGCGCCGTAGGTTCATGGTCTTCTCTCCCTCTCACTGAGCATAAGCGTGAGCGAAATGGAAGTGCGTGCTCGGAAGCGCGGATATCATGTTTTTTAATTTTAATTTTTTGGCCGTTTAAATAAATAAAAATGTAAACACTGATTTCCCTCAAACATGATATTGCCGATTTTCAGAATCAATTTTAATATTTATAGCTTTTGTGCATAATTTGTTACGAATATTTTAAGTTTATTTTTGTGTGTTTTAGACCTATGTTCGTGATTTTTTTCTACCGAGCGAAGTTTGCTTAATCATGTTTCGAAGCACCGATTTCCCTGCAGAAAAGCCTCAATATTACTATTCGTATTTTTTTGAAACCATATTATTATAAACAGACGCATTATATTGTTTCAAAAACTCTGTTCGCTTAACTTCGCTGAACCTACGGCGCCTTAAAAATGGCTTGCTACGAGCGAGAATTCAACCCTCGTACTAATATACCCACTCTTAAACGGTCGTTCTACCAACTAAGATGTATCGTGGAAGGTACTAGATCAACAGATTTATCAAACACTGATCAATTTTTTGTTCTTTAATTTTGATGGGAACCTAAATTTGCTATGACTGAACAGGAATATTCCGTGCCCGCTTAGAAGTTTCCTATTAGTAGTATATTACCTAGTATATTTAATACGTATAGGTATCGTCTTCCAATACCCTAACTAATCTAGATTAGTTTGAAATTTGGCCGACTTCTGTAACTGTCCCAGCATAGGTACATTCAAGGGTATTAATATACGTACCTACATAAATATCTGCATGAGCATGCCTTTATGACAGTGACAATAGACAGCTGTACAGATAATCATGACCTTATGTATACATATTATACATATTTTACATATAATATACATATTATACAACTTATTGAAGTGAAAACTTCTTTAGCGGCGCTGAGCACTTTTTGGGATGGGGAAAAATTGTTAAATACGCGACAGAGTTTTGTGACGTCAGATGTGAAGGAGGTCACTTTTTGCTGCTAGCCGATTCAACTTCATTCAAAACTGAACGCTATTCGTAAGAGTATAAAGCCGTTAAACAGTTTTTGCAATAGCATATTCTGCAAATAAATTTGTAATAATACCAAAGCGTCCTTCACCGTTTTGCTATTGAGGAAATTCGAATAGTTCGAATTTGGGCGTTTTTCCTAAAGAGATAAAGCCTAGAAAAATATTTACCAACGGCAAAAACAAATTGATATTTTGGTGACCACCGCCGTCTGCTGTGCAAATTCGAATAGTTCAAATTTAGACGTTATTCCTAAAGAGATAAAGCTTTGAAAAATATTTGGCAATGGCAAAAACAAATTGGTATTGTGTTTGCCGCCGCCCCGTCGGCGCGCAGAGCCGGCGGCCCCCGTCGCACCCAACGCGCCCGCGGGCCGTCCGCCTAAATAATTGATAATTGTTTATAAATTTGCGTCAAATTCATTTTTAGGGTGACACCGTAAGTTGTCACGTGACCTGATCGAAAAACTGTTACAATGTTATTGAGTTTTCACTTCTGCCGGCACTTCAGTGCAACCCGGTCTTTTTTTTATTAATTATCACAAGTGTAAACAAACACATACCGTGTCCAGCAGATCTATAACTTTGATGACGTAGTACATGTAGACGTGATGCACGACGATCCTCTCGAGTGGCGTGTCCTCTGTCACCATTTTCTGGCACCACATGCTGTAGTGGCCCGGCACGTACAGGAGGAACAAACACTGGTGACAACAACTACGATTACTCTTCAAATAGCGACTTCTGCCTAATCTGTACGTCTACTTGTTGCTCTGTCACTTCCCGCGCGACTGAGCGTCGCTTATCTCACCCGCACCATGCGAATCAGAAAGAGGAGGGTAGATCTTTCTCGACTCGCGTCGCGGCGCGGCGTCAGTTGTGCTAGCCCCGCTGGAAGACATTTTGATACATCAATACCCCCTTGACTATCCAATCCATCATGTCTTCGTTAACCCATCGTATGCTTAGACATACATCCGTGCCAAGCATTGGAACCTAAGGTTTTACATCTCAACGTCATAATTAAAATAATAAAATGTTAGTACTGTTTCGTCATTAAATCATAGGTAACTAAAGGTGACCTGGATATTAGGCAGGATCTAGGGTCTCATTGGTTGTGGTCAAGGTTGCGGGAGTCCGCTGGATGCGGGTGGCGCGGGATCGGTCACTTTGGCACTCTTTGGGGGAGGCCTATGTCCAGCAGAGGACGTCTTTCGGCTGATATGATGATGAGGCTCTCATTGATGCCTTCTGGGCACTCGACCAGTTAAATAAGAAAGATGGCGCTGGAAACAACACCAAATGAGATGAGGTGGCATAAAGAAAAGAAGGACGACCTGCCTTTCACCAACTGAACAATTGTCTCCTGACAATGACAAATCAACGCACATCTCTATATCGAGATGTAGAAATCGACTAGCTTTAAGCCGGATTCTTAAACTTATCTGACGTGATATGACTTTTTGCTCTGCGCTGCGCTGCTGAGTTTTGATAGACCTCTCAAAGCCTGTCAGAAAGATCCATTCCCAGTATTTCTATTATCTGGATGTAACTAGTTGGAATTCTAATGTAACTAGAGAGAAGATTTCTAACTGTTTCCATCAATAGAACTTAGTGGGAATAGACCGTTACAAAACCCATCAGTGCCATCAGCGCACATCTCTAGGTCGATAAGTAACAATCGAGTCGACTACAGTTTTGAGACGGATTCATACTTATCTGACGAAATGCGCTCGGACGCCTGACACAAAAGGAGCCATCGCGTCAGCCTCGCTATTCTGTAAGTTCTGTAACTTGCTTTACAAAAATATATCTTGCCGCCGCGATTCGTAGTATAGTAACTAAGCGTAGGTAGAGGTCTAGTTTCGTTAGGCGTGACGGGTAAGGTGATTCGCGTGAGTGCGTAAAGAATAACACCCGAGAGTGCATCAGATAAGTGTGAACTTTACCGTACTAGATGTATAAAACCGATATCGTTATTTCGGGGCACGTCACGTCACGTCCGACAAGTACGAACATCCCAGAGTGCATCAGATGAGTGTGAACTTTACCGTACTAGATGTATGAAACCGATATCGTTCTTTCGGGGCACGAGACTTCACGTCAGACATGTACGAACAGCCCAAATTCCATCAGATTAGTGTGAACTTTACCGTACTAGATGTACGAAACCGATATCTTTCTTTCGGGGCACGACACTTCACGTCAGACAAGTACGAACAGCCCAGATTCCATCAGAAGGGTGTGAACTTTACCGTAGTAGATGTATCAAACCGATATCGTTATTACGGGGCACGACACGTCACGTGAGACAAGTACGAACAGCCCAGAGTGCATCAGATGAGTGTGAACGTTACCGTACTAGATGTATCAAACCGATATCATTATTTCGGGGCATGATACGTCACGTCAGATAAGTACGAATCCGGTATACTTACACGTATAGAAATAAATCCGGACAGGTATATCTGTACAATGTTATAAAAGATGATGAGGTTCTTCAGCTCGAAGGCGGGGCGGTTTTCCATGAGCGCCGGGCCCCACTTGCGCACGAACTGGTGGTACAGGTACATGATCATCATGATGGGGAACGGGCTTGACACTAGGAAGAGCATGTTCGTGCGGGGATCTGGAACAAATTAATTAGGAAATATGATGCCTCGAAGAAATGCCAGTTTCCACATTACGTATACATACGCTACGGTAAATTTATTTCGGTCAGGGACCGCATTCCGGTACCTAATAATTTCATACAATAACTACAACTTACAAAAGTTGAAAAACCAACGGCATTTTCATTTCAAAGTCCAATATCTCAAAAACGGCTGAACAGATTTTCATGAAACACGGCTAAGAACACTCGGGATAAAATTATCTATGACACAAAAAAAACCGCATTCAAATCGGTCCATCCGTTTGGGAGCTACGATACCACAGACAGATACACAGACACGTTAAACTTATAACACCCCTCTGCGTCGGGGGTTAAAAATACGGGTATTTACTTTCGGTATTATCGAATATTTCACCGTCATTACCTAAATATACAATTTTGGAATACCGAAAAAGGTCGTGAATTCAGAAAGATATTCGAACGAGCGAGCGAAGCGAACGAAGTTCTATGCTTCATATTGGGCCGAAAATCCTTTGTCTGTGCCGCTGTTCTACTCTACAGGTCGTATTTCTCAACCGATTCTCGTGAAATTTTCTGCGCAGGTTCGTTAATTATATAGATATTTTTATCGTGCCCAAACTTAACGGGGTTACGTCTGTTAAGTCCTGAACTATCATGGCTACCTTCTGTCTCCATCGTCAGATCAGCTCGATGGTACTATAATATTGAATTGCCATCCAAACTATACTTTAACCCGAAATTTCAGCTCCATCGGTTGAAGATATCTGCTTCAAAATTGAGTTGCAAGATTCCACCCGAACAAAGATACATTGCAAGTTAAATAAAAGCTTGTAAAAATATGTTAGTTTCTATTTTAGGCGGAAAATGCTCAGTTTTGTGATATAAGTCACCAGCACGTCTATCATGGGACGGTCGCGACATACTCGATTTTTCTCGCACTATCCGCCTCTTTCTTTTTAGAACACTTAGAACAAGAGGTATAGTGCGAGAAAAATCGAGAAGTCCCAGCACGTCTATCATTATGGAACGGTCGCGATATACTCGACTTTTCTCGCACTATCCGCCTCTTTCTTATTAGAACACTTAGAACAAGAGGTATAGTGCGAGAAAAATCGAGAGTATGTCGCGGCCGTCTCATGACAGACGTGCAGTACAAGACGCTGATGTAGGCATAAGTACACTAGGTACTCGTAAATCAAGTATTTAAATCGATACGTAGGTGTAAATATTTCCTACAAAGTTAACATTTCATATCTAATATTCAAGAATTTCCCCGCCTTGCTTACATAGAGCATAATGTGTGACCCAAAGAGTAAAGTAAGTATATGTGTAACCTCCAGACCCGTGACTTCAAACAAATATGCAGAACTTAATATTCATTATATTCACTTGACAGCGAATAATGTACCTACCTAACTATCTGGTTCAGTGTCTGAAGTGTGAACACCAAACGGTGGCGATAAAAAAATTAAGTATAAAGATTTGGGGACAGTCTCATACATTGACCTAGTCCCAAACTAAGTTAGCCAACAAACTGATAGTGTAAGGCCTGAGTGGACGCCTCGCTCAGAGCGGGGCGTCGAGCGTCCATATAAATTACTTTTGTTTTATATGGACTCTACCTCTACACGCCTCGCTCAGAGCGGGGCGTCGAGCATCCATATAAATTGCTTTTGTTTTATATGGACGCTACACGCCTCGCTCATAGCGGGGCGTCGAGCGTCCATATAAATTACTTTTGTTTTATATGGACGCTACACGCCTCGCTCATAGCGGGGCGTCGATCGTCCATATAAATTACTTTTGTTTTATATGGACGCTACACGCCTCGCTCAGAGCGAGCCGTCGAGCATCCATATAAATTGCTTTTGTTTTATATGGACGCTACACGCCTCGCTCAGAGCGGGCCGTCGAGCATCCATATAAATTGTTTTTGTTTTATATGGACGCTACACGCCTCGCTCAGAGCGGGGCGTCGAGCATCCATATAAATTGCTTTTGTTTTACATGGACGCTACACGCCCCGCTCTGAGCGGAGCGTCGAGCGTCCATATAAATTGCTTTTGTTTTATATGGACGTACACTGAGGCCTTACACTTATGCGTTTGGCGTAAATTGAACTGTGAATTATGCTGTGTAACATAAAAAAGCAAAGCTATAATGGGTATAATAGACGGCAATATACATATTACACAGCTACTTAGATGAATTAGATAGATAGATAAATATTACTCCACCGCGATGAGTTTGGGATTGGAATGTGGCAGGTCATATAAACTTTGACGTAGGTATTTATACAGGTTGTAACAAAATGGGGTATGAAACGATCAAGGCCATGTTCGGCAGCGTATTGCGAATCAAAAAATGAATTTGATATATTTTTTTTTTTTTGTTTACAATTTAATTTAGGTAAACATAAAAACCTTTGGTTTCCATTGCTTGTGTATGAACAAAAACGGAAAAGCCGTCATTTTAATCAAAAAAACATACACAAAACATTTGTTTTCATAACACAGCAGCACGGCGGTTGCAAATGAAGTAAACCCTCCCAGCCTTCACCCTTGCGGGGGAATGTTGTCAAATACAAGCAATGTCAACAAAAACAAAAATATCGATGTAAACAAAAAAAATAATATATTAACAAATGCATATGGAATCACAATGAGCTACCGAATATGCCCTTGTTCACACCCCATTTTTGGGACACCCGTATGGCAAAACTGTGAACTCCAGTCCCTTACTAATTGCGGCTTGTTACTTTAATACATAGAAAACATCAACACGAGTGACGGACTCGGGAACAAATACCTATTCCTGGACATCACACAAATAAATGCCCTTACCGGGACTCGAACCCAGGACCTCTAGATTCGTAGGCAGGGTTACTACCAACTAGGCTAATCCTGTGCTATCTATATAGTCGTGAAATATTATAAAGAACCGTTGAAATTTTATAAGGTAAACGTCTCATTGATTGACACCCTAATGCCTAATAGTGGACACCTATTTTTCACCTCTATTGTTATGAATTAAGATGGAAACCGACTGTCGAAAATTTAAGTTTCGCTGCTGTATTGGTTTCATATATTACGAGTATTACGACCTATGTAGCCTAGTTGGTAGTGACTCTGCCTCCGAAGCCGTAGGTCCCGGGTTTGAATCCCGTTAAAGGCATTTAATTGATTCCTGAGTCATGGATATTTTTCTATGTATTTAAGAATTTATTTATCTAAATAAGTATGTATATCGTCGTTCAGTGCCCATAGTACAGTCGACAACACAGCTAAGTGACCATCGGAAATCTAATCTGACCTTAAGTGCATTGTAATAAGGTTCTAGGTTTTCACGGTATGGTTAGTTAGGTGTGTTGCTGTGTGTACAAGCTTTGCTTAGTCTGCGACTATAGGTCGATTTGTGTAAGATTGTACCCAAATATTTATTTATAATTTTATACTGTTACTTGTTCTTCCTCTTAACCCTCATTTAGGAATCAATTTCGCAATTTACCTGAATGTTCGAAACCAAAACTCAAACCTAAGATCTGATGAGCAATCATCGACGAGGATAAGTGACGAACTCCTTAAGTGATAAAGAATACCTAGGCATATGAATAGAATTGTATTTTTTTTTTTTAATTAACACCCTAACCTACAAAAAGAACATAAAAAAACATTCCATGTAAAAAATAGGCCAAGTCTCGAAACTCTTCCATCGTAAAAAGTTGTGAGATATTTCGGAGAGCAAAGTCAGGCATTGTTATTTGTCTTTATTGGCTTGCTAAATAAAATTTTGTGACTTGGCAAAAATGTTGGCACTGGCTCTACGAAATATCTCACGCCTAGGCAACCAAATGTTTATGTTTGGATGCCTTCTGAACCGGGCGCTGCCCGCGCCCTCTGTCGCACCGCTTGTCGATAAACAAGAGCTATAACATCTTGTGTCCGAATATCTGAGCTCGCGCACCAGTGAAGTTATACTAACGCCAGCTCCTTGGTTCTGCTTTGGTGTCATCTTCTTAGTCACTTAATTCTTGACAGAGTGGTGGGTTTAGTGGCAAGCTTGAAAATCCTTCGTCATTCGTCACTCAAGGCCGCTTTTCTAGTGCACAAATGAAGCGTGCATCTACCGTGACCGCGATTTGATCAGTCCATCTCATCGGCGATATGCCGCGCGCTCCTGTGCCCTCAACCCTGCCCTGTACCAGTCACCTGTCAGACTACAAATGAGAAATGAAAAAGTGCAAGGGCTCACCTGCAAGATCCTCGTTCACATAGTGGTAGAACTGGGTGATGTTGTGTATGAGGGTCCCCATGGTGCTGTCTGCAATGCAATAAAACAATTTGTTCAGTAAATCCCATCAATAACATATAAATAAATAAATAAAGAAAAGAAGATTTATTGTCGCAAAACACAAAAACACAATTTCACACACAAAAAAAGAAAAAAGTAAATGGGTAAAATTATTCGTTTAGGTGCGACAATAGGTTCGGGGCTCAGCGTTTGCTACTTATTACTTATCATGTACAAAAAATGGAAGTCTCGCAACGCAGTTCTTCTACTGACAAAAGATGTGACATATAATATGTCAGAGGGGGCAAGTGCGCCTCCGGGGTAAGTGCGCCTTTCATCAAACATATCGAGATCTACAGATATTTCACAGATAACGACATCTTACATTCATGCAACAAACTAAAACAAGTTTATTGCATGAATTTCAGCGAGTTTATATTGATTTAAATGACTGAATGATGAATGAGGCGCACTTTCCCGCCCTGGCGCACATACCCGAACTGACTATAACGTATAACAAAGTCAGATAACCACATTAGACATTGGCTTTATTTATTTATTTAATAAATAGATGGACATGGGACAGCATCAATTTTTTGTATGTAAATAACAAATAAATAAAAAAGCCGACCAAATGCGCGTCGGGCCACGCGCAGTGCAGGGTTCCGTAGTTGCCTGTCTCTCTTTGTTACAACTTAATGGTGCAGTTGCGTCGGCCGAATTTGTACGAAACTTGGCCTTTATAAGTACATACACATTAAGTTTGTCGACTATTCCTCGGTAACTGTAGATATGCCTACTTATGGCCAGTTCCAATAATCAATCCACCGATAGTTTTCCTTACCGGCTGTTATATTTTGACAGATTACCCGTAGAAAATGTGTCAAAATGTAACTGTTGGTAACGAAAACTATTGGTGGATTGATTATTGGAACCGGCCATTAGCCGTGATAGATTTCCTTTTAAATTCAATTCCTTTTACTACTGCCTCGAATTTTATCACATTCCCAGTAGTAGCTATTTAGCCGGCAGGAGGGTGGACGGACACTTACCTCCAACAAAAATAAGGGCTTTAAAGCCCAATATCACGCAATCGAATCACCGAGTTGAAGAATGGTTTTTAGAAACCCATAATATTTTTGAACAAGCTATCTAACGACACCTCACACCAAGACGAATAAAAATTACATCCCCACTTTTCGTATAGGGGAGATTATTATTATTGGTAGGATTTGGTCCCACGCTGGGTACTAAGGCCTCCCCCCTCCGTTTCCAGTGTTCTGATCCTGAGCTTCTTGTGGGAGATCTAGTATTTATTCTAATGTTCGTCGGCGTCATTGATTTTTATCCATTCTTAACATAGTATTATTTACTTCGATTAAGACGATTGTGAAGTGCAATTTGTTTCACACCGCTCTGCCCCCGACCCGTATCGTGCGATAGAGAGAGTTGCAAGTCCTTGAGACAAATGCCTACATTTCCTTGTTGAAATATTGTTTCAGGTGATAACCTTTTTACCCCCCTAAACCTTTATGAAGTTAAACAATTTTGGTTTTATTAGATTTAGTACACTTTAATGTATCTCTGTACGTTTTAATTTTTTATTAATACAGTTTAGTGTAATTAAAAAAAAAACCCAATAGCCTAAGTTTTTAAGTCAAAAATATAGATTTTTAGATGCTAATAACTTTTAACGTAAGCAATATTCCTAAAAATCAAAACGTACAGACCTAGTTTTTCATTATATCTACAACATATCCAACATTTATAAAAATCGAACTATGTTTACGGGGTGAAAAACGACATCGCTTTTTGTATGAAAATTTACAGGTTCATAATCCACTTAAGATATAAAATATATTTAGCAGGCCTCTGTGGCGTAGGCCTCCCCTATTTCCTTCCATAATTGCCTTTAGTAGTAGTATAAATAAAGCTTTTTTATTTGTAATTTACATACATAGAGATCAAAAAATGGATGCTGTCTGACATAGAACATCGACATTGTCATTTGCAAGTATTTCCCTACGAGCTCCATAGGTATTAACAGAGCGTTTTTGTAGTTTCATTAAAAGTTGCTAATTGGACGATCAGTCAAATAGCTTATTGTGAGTAACCGTACACAAGTTACTAACCTAACTTTTTGACCATTATCAGAACTGTTCAGTTACACAACCGCAAATTATTTCTGTTGTTTTTTTATCAGTTGCAGTCGCCATGAGATTCTTTATTAATATCAGTGCCACAGTGCCATTTATTTTCGATAGGCATTTTTGATAATCAATCTATAGATCTACTCTTATAATGACGAGGTAATGTCCGTGAACAGTAAGTTTTTATGTAGAAGGTAATCCCGAAACTACACATAAAGATTTAATAATAAGTATGATTTATTAAACTAGGTATAGGTACAAATTATTATTGCTTGCCTAACAGGGCCAATTTATTTTACACATCACAATTAAGGAGGCAATTACGGGTCCAATTCCAATATTGCCCCTGCAGCTGTTGTGTGAGTAGCCAGCTTTAGTTTGCGCATAAAATTGATGTGCTAAGTCCGTGGCAAGCATTCATTTGTAAGTTGTACTAATTTCCAAGATGGCGGCCTGATGGAAGACGACAAGAAAGCTGTTCTAGGTAGCCAGTCTAGTTCCTATTACTAATATTATAAATGCGAAAGTTTGGATGGTTGTCACTTAATCACGCTCAAACGGCTCAACCGATTCGGATGAAATTTTGCACGAAGATAGTTTGAAGCCTGGATTAAAATATAGGATCGTTATTATCCCGGGTCCATGCAGACGGAGTCGCGGGCGGAAGCAAGTACGTAATAATAATAAATCATAGACACAGTCAGTCAGGGAAGAGTTCCTTTCGCATTTATATAATATTAGTACGGATTAATTGCATTTCCGCATAAAATGATAATAATTAATCACAACTTCCTGCAGACCATGAGAGTGCACGCACTGCTGGTATATGAAAAATGAGGCCTCAAAGGACTTTAGTAATTATTCTTCTTCTTATTGTTATTCATAAATTAAGCCTGTTAATATATTTATTTAGATAATGTCAAAAAGCAATTCTTTACAAACGTATCCAATTTTCCAACAAGTTTAGCTCTTCGAGATTTTTTCAAACTTCTCGGCAATTTAAGATCATTTAACTTAGTTATTCCAAAAAGATGTCTCTTGAAAGAAACTAAATCTACTCGTTAAAGTTTCCAGAAAATGTAGTGTCTAGTTTTATAGCGTTTAAGTATAGGGCTCGTTCTTAATGTCATTTAAATGATTGAGTGAAAAAAAAAAATATCTTGGCAGGGCCACTTCTGTGCATCCTAATCGCAATTAAAACTACGTCACATGTATTCAGTGGCGGATCCAGGATTTTTTTTTGGGGATTCGATTTAAGGGGATGCCTTGATTCGAGTCGACCACGCGCCCTTGACAGAGACACGACGCTTATGCCTTCCGCGCACGAGAAACTCTTTTTCTCGTGCGCGGAAGGCATTAAGCGTATAGTACCGACGACAACCCTTCGTTTGTGTAGAGCTCCAAATTACGCTCTCTTACAATATTTAGATAGATATCAACAACATACATATTCTTACTACAAGTAATTTCCTGTTGAGATTTTCAGTCTTCTAGAAATCTAGAGTCATCGGATATATTAATTGCACTTACCTACTAACTGTTCAACTACGCTTGCACATTTATGATAGGTCGTGAGTCAGGGACACAATGAACGAGTGAGCGAAGCGAACGAAGAACGCTTCAGCTTTGGCGAAAATCTTTTGGGATGTCCTGTCCTCCTCTGCAGGTCTCATTTCTCGACCGATTCTCGTGACATTAAGTGAACGAGTTCAATAATTACATAGATGATTGATGATGAGATTTTCCAATAAAATTAGAAAAGTTGAAAAACCCCCGACATTTTCATTTCAAACTCTTATATCTCAAAAACGGCTGAACAGATTTTCATGAAACATGGCTAGGAACAGTCGGGATAATATTATCTATTACACCAAAAAAACCGCATTCAAATCGGTCCATCCGCTTGGGAGCTACGACACCACACAGACAGATGCACAGCTACGTTAAATTTAAAAACACGTGTTTAGTGGATTTAAACGCTATAAAATCATAGTTTAAGAGTGACCCTGGAGACGTAACCATGACCATGAGCAACAAAAATAGTTGATTAAACCAATTATACAAACGCATAGCTTGATATTGAGCTTGAGACACAATACAATACAATACAAATACTCTTTATTGCACACCTCACACAAACAAAGCAGTTAAAAAGAGAAACAATACAATAACATCTAGGTAGAGGTAGACAACAGGCGGTCTTATCGCTGAAGAGCACACACACACACACGTTAAACTTATAACAATTACTTAACCCTCTCTTTGCGTCGGGGATTAAAAAGAGGGCAGCCTCGCTAGGTGCAGCTTACAGACCACTATATAATTTTGTCATGAACTCGTGACTAACTGGTTAATTAATCAGTCTATGTAATAAACACGTCATAACAGGGATATATATGTCACTTGTTCAATCTGAAAAACTGTCCTAAACTAAACCCCCGCCGCCGACTCACCTTATATATTGCGCAAGTTTTATTTATGAAATAAAATACTTATTGTCACTTGATTTTCTGTCACTTTGTCGGTTAGAGTTTATTTGTAAAACGCATGTAAATCCGATGAAAATATCAACGTTGAATTTAAGTATCTGCCGCTAGCGCAAACTGTTTTTAGGGTTCCGTAGTCGACTAGGAACCCTTATAGTTTCGCTTTGTCTGTCCGTCCGTCCGCGGATAATCTCAGTAACCGTTAGCACTAGAAAGCTGAAATTTGGTACTAATATGTATATCAATCACGCCGACAAAGTGGTAAAATAAAAAGTGTTTTTTTATTATTATTAGGGTACCTCCCCTATACGTAACGTGGGGTGCTTTTTTTTTTTTTCATTTTAACCCTAACGTGTGATATATTTGGATAGGTATTTAAAAATGAATAGGGGTTTGCTAAAATCATTGTTGATAATACAATACAATACAATACAAATACTCTTTATTGCACACCTCACACAAACAAAGCAGTTAAAAAGAGAAACAATACAATAACATGTAGGTAGAGGTAGACAACAGGCGGTCTTATCGCTGAAGAGCGATCTCTTCCAGACAACCTTTGATAACCACCTTTGATGATAATGTTAATATTTTCGGAGATAATCGCTCCAGAAGTAAAAAAAAATGTGTCCCCCCCTCTAACTTTTGAACCATAAGTTTTAAAAATATGAAAAAAATCTCAAAAGTAAAACTTTATAAAAACTTTCTAGAAAAATTATATTGAACTTGATAGGTTGAATAGTTTAAAAAAAAATACAAAAACTACGGAACCCTACACTGAGCGTGGCCCGACACGCTCTTGGCCGGTTTTTTTTTTCTATCCTGACACGTGCTGGCAACATTGACGAAGCATACCAAAATGAAAAGATATAAAATAACGAATGGCCTCACCCGCGGGAGGGTCCTCCTCAAGGCGTATTAACGGCAAGATTTAATTGAATTTCGCTATCCACAGACGCCCAGCCTCCACTTAGCGAAGACTTTTTTTAATTGACATACGTTGGCACAAAGACGTTTAGCCAATATAAAAAAAAGTTTAAAAATAATAAATGTCGCCTCACCCGCGGAAGCGTCCTGTATTAACAGCAAGATTGAATTGAATGTCGCGTATCGATGTCCAACGTCTTCGTCAATGAACTGGGCTATTCAATAAATTACGAGTAGTACGAGTACCTACTAACTACTTCGCTACAGCCATCCAGCATAAGTCTGTCCTCCCATCACTTATAGTTGTTACGATTTAGAGATCAAGTGATGCTAGGCGCTAGCAGTCAACTAGGTACAAACTGTTTTGTGAGTGTGATGTTGTATTCATTATGCACATATCATTATCATCATTACCACCTTACGGTACTTCAGTTCTAAGTTAATTTTGAACTTATGTTATCCTCTACTAGCATTTTATTAATTTACGCGAATTTTCGAAAACGGAATTTCCTAACCGTAAGTGCGATAAGTAGGTAAATATATAAAATGGTTAAGTTGTTATGATTATGATTAATGTTGTTTCTAGCTCTATGTGTTGGTATATATGTCGGCGGCCGATCGTAAAATCCGCCAGATCACGAAATTCCTAGGCATATCAGGTGACATCCGCCCTATCGTTCAAAATTCACCATTTAACGATTTCCCTAGTGACGTTTTAGGCTGATCATGAACTTCCTAGGTATTTCATGTCGTGAAACGCCGGCATTTCATGATTTGGCCAAGCCAGTGACGTTTAGGCTGATCATGAAATTCCTAGGCATATCATGAAACGCCGCCATATCGATCAACACTCACCGTTATAGGTAAGTAAGGTGTCCAAAATTGAAGTAAGTAAATGAAAAAAAAAATAAGAGTGCGGACCGATGACCTCCAGCTAGTCGACGCCACCCCGCTGCGCGGGGTGTCTATTTCTGGTCTGAGGGACCCAAGTGAACCCTAACCTAACCGATCTAAGACCGAGTTCGCTTTCATAAGCGAACAATGACAATACATTTTTGTCCGCCCTTATTATTGGCTCCCAACAAACACGGCCGCCATCGCATACGCAACGCCACCTGCAGTGGCCAAGAAATAAACTATTTTACGATGTGCCCGGTATAGAGCTAGGAATATCGACGAATGCGTTGCTCTAATACATCTGCCGTATTGTTTCTCAGGCACATGGTGATAAGCCTGGCCAACTTTTAGGCATATCGTGAAATGGCGGCGTTTCACGATATGCCTAGGAATTTCGTGATCTGGCCGACTTTACGATCGGCCGCCGACATATACATTACAGAGAGATTGCGTTAACCATTCGGCTTCTTACAACATTTCTATTATCTACTAGATTGCGTGTGGCAACCGCAGTTGCCAGCTTCGCGCACCTCTAAACTGATTGTGGCAACTGTGGTACCCAAGTGAAGTATACGCTGCTTTGATAAAAAAATTGAAGCAATTTAGGTTACTTACCTGTTTTAAAATCCGAAATCGAGTGAGGAGGTTATGGCAAATTAAATTATGGAAATGACTAGCTGTCAGCGCAACATATCCTCAAATCAATAAAGAGTCGACATAGTGCTTGTGACTCTATCGAGTCGCAAGCGTCCAAAGGCTATGGCGTCTGTTTATGGTGTCTTGTCAGGCAGGTGGGATAAAAAACCAGCCAAGTGCGAGTCGGACTCACGCACGATGGGTTCCGTACCAGTGTCTATAAAAACGGCGAAAAAATCATGTCTTTTGTATGGGAGCCCCACCCCAACTCGCACTGGCTGGTTTTTTAACCGACTTCAAAAGAAAGGAGGAGGTTCTCAATTCGGTTGTATTTTTTTTTTTTTTTTTTTTTTTTCAATGTTTGTTGCCTCAGAACTCCGTCATTGATGAGCCGATTCATACATTTTTTTTTGTTTGTAAATATATGCTCCCAGGTGGGTCCCATTTTTTAGAAAAATCAGTTAAATGATGGGATCCATGAGGAATTGAGGGAACTCCTCAATTATATTAGGCACGCATGCAGTGATTTTGGTATTTTCTATTATATCTCGTGTATTTACACCCGGAAATCATACATTTGGTAGAGTGGAATTGATGATGAAGACCATAGATGACTTATGGAAAATTCCTCAATTATGTAGTTAAAAGTACAAAAGTACGTCACAGATTCTGATAAGATTCCGTTGAAATAGCAGCTAATGAAGTGCCAAAGGTGATCCTTGTGGAATCGACGGAAGTCCTCAAATATTATCGGCGCATTTGCGCTCGGAAATCATGTGGTAAATTGGAAAATAAATGTGGAAATGTTCTCGTAGCTTGGCGGAGTACTAACTTGAAGTCGGTTAAAACTTTGTTTTTAAAGTAAATTATTAGTATTTGTACTTATAGCGGCAACAGAAATACATCGTATGTGAAAATTTCACCTGTCTAACTATCACGGTTCATGAGATACAGCCTGGTGAGCCTCGTGACAGACGGACGGGCGGACAGCGAAGTCTTAGTAATGGGTTCCGTTTTTACCCTTTAGGTACGGAAACCTAAAAAACCGACAGAACTGATGTAGTTTTTTCCCGTCTACGGCAGAGCCTGATTTTAGCGTCTAAGTTTTTATTTACGTACCTATGTTCAATCGTAGCGCTAATGTACTAGGTTAGCCTAGCTTGGATTTTTTTTGTTGTAAGACGCTTCTCTTATATCGCGGTGCAATAAGGAGTATTTATTTATTAGTTTTATTATCATACTGAACCGATTTAGATAATATAAGGTGTCAAAAGATTGCGAAATTCACTTTTTCTTTTATCTTTGTCTTGTATAAATGTTTGATTCCGATTCTGAGATTAAGTTCCGGGTGACATAGAACCTTTTGTATTGGAAAAAAAAATATAACTTTTGTATGGAAAAAAAAGTTAGAAAAAAAATGTTTTTTTTTTTCAGTTTGTTTTCCGTAGTCGCGTTACAGTTTTTTGAATTTTGTATGCTAGTTTTTATTATAGCTATGGAGGAATAATTTGTCTCGTGGTTGAAGGTGCGTGTGCGCCGATTGTGCGGCCACTCATGAATGTTTCAACAGCCGGCCACCTCCGACACCACATTACGCAGTGTCATCGTGAAAAATCATAAAACACACTGAAATGTTACAAGTCATACAGAATGCTTTTACTATCCTATCCCTATTCCAGTTGCTAGAAGCAATCCTACACTATTAAACGAGCAACATTTTTAAATGTATTTGTTTGCAAATGAGTTCACGAAAACTGCTCTAATGATTTCCATGAGATTTATATCTAGGAGGTTTTCGGGGATGAAAATCGATTGGGTAGGTCTCATTCCCAGGAAAAATCTTTTCTCCGAGGTTTCGTGAGAGGATTCGTAAATTCGCACGTCCGGAAAAAATACAGGGGCAGTGCAGCAAAGACCTCTATGTTAGAAATTGAAAGGGCTCAACGGTCTGTGCTCAAAGTAATGTTTAAAAAACCTTCCGTCATCCAACTACAGCTCTCTATGCCCAAGCACATGTTTTTTCCGTCCGTCAATTGTTCTTACTCAAAATTTCTTTAGTTACTTACTCATAAATCATCCAAAACTTTATCATGCTACAGTAATCTACTTAAAAAACGCGTATTTGCCCTACCAGTTCCTAGAGTACTTTCCACATTTGGTAAACGATTCGGAGATTACATTAGGATATCCACTTATAATGCTATACTAAAACACTGTAACCTTCAGGGTTGCACTATAAATGAGGCAAAAAAACTAATAACTAATCTTCTCCTTTCGTCAAATTACGCCGAGACAGAAGCTATTTTAGATAATGCAATTTAAGATTTAAGAAGCATAATTTAGTGTATTTTATAATGTAAAATTGCAATGTTAATTTTTAAGTTCCTTTTGTTTTATTCTTCCTTGTGTAATTTGTAACAATGTAACTTAATAAAATAAACTTTCGTGAGACATGTTGAAATAATGCTAATAATTATACGCTTCAACTCACGTATTAGATGTCACTACGGGCGACATGTTTCGAACTCTTCGGGAGTTCTTCTTCAGGATGAGTTTTATAGATAAGTAGCCATAGCACCTGCCGCAAGGATTATTGAAACGCGGATGATCGGTCGATGGTTCCCGAGGAATGAAGAATAAGAAAATATTAAACTCTAAACCGTATTCAGTTCAGTCTAAGTATTTACCCGACTACGCTAGAATCGAAAGGAAGGGATTTGATTTTAACTGTCTATATGTAGCGTTTAAGATTTTGATGATATTCCATTTAGTTTTACGTAGTCGGGTTATAGGTAGTTTTTTGAACTATTTATGCTTGAATATGTATTGAGATCTCTAGACTACCTTTTAAAGAAACATTAACCCATAAGGAATATCAATTGCATTGAATACTATTTATTTCTCCCTTTTCGGTGTCGGTGACATTTGACATAATTTGACAATAATGTCACTCAACTCGCAATCAACAATTTTGGAGTATTTATTTACAAGTTAGTTAAACAGAATTGTATTTAAGAAAATGTAATTGTCATGTTCTCAGTAGTGCCCCGTTGGCTGCAGTCTGATATGGAATGGATGTGTATAACCGAATGCTACTGTATTCTAGAATAGTGAAGCATTGGACTCCTGGAGCTATCAGGACTAGAGCGGCTGTGAACTTGTCTTATAAAATCGAAGCGCTTCCAGACCATGAGCCCCCAGACGTCGTGCCTCCACTTATAATCTGCCACAGTTTACTGGGATCGAAGGATAGTTGGAAATCTCTAGGGAAAACTATCCACACCGTGACGAAGAGGGTGGTTGTCAGGATAGACTTGAGGAACCACGGGGTCAGCCCGCAGACGAAGTCGCACAAGTACGAGGAGCAAGCGGCAGATATCCTGCAGCTCATGAAGAAGCTAGAAGTTCCTAGAGCCAGTCTCGTTGGACACAACATGGGCGGCAGAACCGCTATGTGTGTGGCTCTGATGGAGGTATAACGTCCGCATTTGAACTCGACTCTCGTTTACCCCCAACTCTAAATACCTATTTAATGATGAGTAGCTCCCCGCTGGGTTCGCCCGCGTATTATAGAGAACCCGTCGAAGCCAAAAGGATAGAATGTAGGCCTTGGCTGCCATCCTGAAGGTTCATTATTATACCTGGACGAACGGTTAGCCTGGTGGGAAAGTGACACTGCCTATGAAGCTTAAGGTCTTGGGCTTAAATCCCGATAAGGGCAAATATCTGTGTGATGAGCATGTATATTTGTTTCTAAGTCTTGGATGTTTTCTGTGTAATTAAGTATTTATATTTCTTAAATATATCGTCGTCTAGTACCCATATTAAGCTTACTATGGGGCTAGTTCGATTTGGGTAAGATTGTCCCCTAGTATTTATTTATTTTTTATATTCAGGTCCCATACCTACTTGAGATTGCTTTAAATATTTATATTTCCGCACACAACCCCTTTTTAAATTTAACACCGTCCTTCTATAATAAAATAAGCCAGGTAACTATATATACACACCTACAGAGCCCGTCGTCGCCCCCGCGGCCGCGTTCGATCACACGTTAGCCGGGCCAAGGTTCAGGCGAAACATCCGTTTACTTCGTGATAGTCAACTCGAACTCTATTTTCAGCCGTCAGCTGTATCAAGCCTAATTGTGCTAGACATGTCTCCCGTATCAACAAGCCCGGAGTTTTCTACCTTCTTTCCTAAACTTATGGATGCCATGACGGAAGTAAAGTGGACAGAGAAAAAAAAAGTCCAAAAAGCCAGAAAAGAGATCAAAAAGCAACTGAAAAACGTTGTTCATAACGAAGTCATTATGAAGCATGTGTTATCTAATATCAACATCAAATCGAACGGCACTATAGGCTGGACGTGCAATCTTGAAACGCTAATGAGGCATTTTAAATACATATCATCGTTTCCGTTAAGTTTACTTAAAGGCAGAAAATATTATGGACCAACTCTGTTCATAGGCGGAGAAAAGTCGGAGTATATTCCGTAAGTCCCCACATTTTGTCTACGAAACCTATCATCTAAGCGGCTTTTCTAAAATCCAACACCAGCTTCTAGTATTTACCTTTGTTAACTGCATGTATATATATATAACCAAAGACTTTCTCTGGCAGTTTTTATGTCCAGATAACATTTCCAACGATATATTAAAAGCAGTGCCGGTTCCCGAAGGGAATTATGATTTCCTTCTTAGGCATTACTGGCCAACACTCCAATGGACATGCGTTGGTATGCGATGGAGGTATGTGTTTTCTGCCTCTATCGCATAGTTGCGTCCAGTATGATGGGACATGATGGCCCAATGGTGAAGAGGAGCCTTACTAAACACGTCGTATCGTTGTGTTCTGCAGTGCGACACTACCTTTAAAAAATAAATTAAAATTAAAAAAAGTTTTGTTTAACCACATGCACTCTAGCCTGGAAATTATATCATACGAATTATTGCAATGAGGGCTCTTAGCACATCAAGACATCTCACTTCCAAGGCAATATATATAGGTACAACAAAGGATGGGTTGCACCAAACTGTCTGATGTGATCGTAAGCGGTGTTCGTAAAACAGAATATCTGGAAAGTTTGACAAGTTTTAATGAAATGACAGCAGCCGGCGCATATTTAACATTGATTGGTATGTAATCGTTAGTTGGTGCAAGACACGGTTTGCTTCCCATGGCAAAATATCGTCGGGGATAGTGCAATACCGCGTAACTAGCACTGGTAAATACTGCGTATCTATACAACACCCATATTGCAAAACCGCTTAACTACTAACTAGCACTGGTAAATACTGCGTATCTACACACACAACACAACACACCCAACTTTACAGGAGAAGCTTGGTATATTCTAATCAGGATTTTACGTTCGTTGGCGGGAAATCTTAATTTGGCTATATTTGTTAAGCCGGCTGTACACATTGGGCCAACGTTGGCGCGTGAGCAGAATGCAGCTATGCGTTAGAGGAAGAAGGCTTTATTGCGTTCTCATGCGTTTGCATAGCTGCATCCTGCTCACGCGCCAACGTTGGCCCAATGTGTACAGCCGGCATTAGATACGCGGTATTAACCAATGCCAGTTACGCGGATTTGCCCTATGGTATTTACTAGTGCTAGTTACGCGCGGTATTGCACTATCCCCGACGATATCACATTGACCTCCTCAACCGAAGCCGTGTAGCGCACTAGGGGTTGAACCTTTTTAACCCCCGACGCTTCTTGTCTGTGGTATTGTAGCTCCGAAACGGATGGACCGATTTGAATGCGGTTTTTTTATTCGAAAGCTGATGTGATCCCGAGTGTTCGTAGCCAAGTTTCATGAAAATCTGTTAAGCCGTTTTTGAGATATTGGACTTTGAAATGAAAATGTCGGGGGTTTTGCAACTTTTCTAAGTTGTAGTTTTATAACTTTGTTTCCAGTGCTGATGACCTGCCAAGAATCAAGGAGCTGTTCCCTCAGGCTGCGGTCGAGTTCGTGCGCGGCGCCGGCCACTTCGTTCACAAAGACGAACCAAAAGCCGTTTTAGAACTTGCCATCAGCTTCCTCAATGATCCAAATAATAATTAAAATTGACATTAGTTAATTTTATAGCGTATCGAATACGCATTTTTTATGAAATTATTAATAAATAAATTAGAGTTTAAGTAACTATTCCGTTTTTTATTCCTAACTGTCCAGCACAGTAGGAACAAGCTCAGTTAGTTGCAAAGCCTACACCAATAGCCAAGGAGCATTACCACTACTCAAGGGCGTAGCGAGGTACGGGCAGCTTTCATTAAATGCAGGAAAATCTCTCAAAGTGATTGAAATTAGATATAGTAGGTACAACTGCTCGCCTGGCTAAGCTTAACTATTGTCTTGAAAACGAAACTTAGAAATGTTTGCGTTTAAATAATAATATAAGTACTTACTTTAAAAACAAAGTTTTAACCGACTTCAATTTACTCCGCCAAGCCACGAGAACATTACCACATTTCTTTTCCAATTTACCACATGAACTGATTTCCGAGAGCAAATGTGTTGATTATTGGAGAAAAAAACCCAATCGCTGTATGTGGCCCGATAATATTTGAGGACTTCCGTCGAATCCACAAGGATCACCTTTGGCACTTCATTAGTTGCTATTTCAACGGAATCTTATCAGAATCTGTGATATACTTTTGTAATTTTAAGTACATAATTGAGGAATTCCATAAGTCATCTGTGGTCTTCATCATCAATTCCACTCCACCAAATTTATGATTTCCGGGTGTAAATACACGAGTTATAAAAATTATGTATTTCTCATAAATTGTCAAATACAACATAATTTAAAATTAACAATTGAATACTTATAATAATAATAAAAATACGAATTAACAAACTTAAGCACAGCCCGAGCGAGTTATAATAGAAAATACCAAAATCACTACACGCGTGCTTAATATAATTGAGGAGTTCCCTCAATTCCTCATGGATCCCATCGTCCAACTGATTTTTTTTTTTAAATGGGACCCACCTGGAAGCATATAAGTACTTACAAACTAAAAAAAACAATTTCGAATCGGCTCATCAATGACAGAGTTCTGAGGTAACAAACATTGAAAAAAATAATAATAATAATACAACTGAATTGAGAACCTCCTCCTTTTTTTTGAAGTCGGTTAAAAATATCTAAATATCTGGGGGCACGGCAGTGCCCCCGCCAAGACGAGCCAAGCGACGCGCAACGCAAGGGCACTACCTACCTTTTCTCGAAGCGGTTCGTCGTTTTTTAGGGTTCCGTAGTCAACAAGGAACCCTTATAGTTTCGCCATGTCCGTCCGTCCGTCTGTCTGTCTGTCCGTCTTCGGCTTAGCTCATTAACCCGTACAACTAGAAAACTGCAATTCGGCGTGGGTATATAAACCATCAATCACACCGACAAATAGTAGAATAAAATCCTGAAAAATATATCCCACTAAAAACATTACATGTAAAGTGATGCCAAGACTCCGTAGCTCATACAGCTTTCAGCGTGAAAAAGATATCAGATCGCGACTAACGCCAAGCTCACTACCAGCCACGCTCTACAAATTCTATATCTTGGCTAAAAAGTATAGCTCTGTTGGGCACATCCCGGTCGCCGCATAGACTCTCGCGCCGAATGAATTTATGATGATATTAATAAGCAACGGGTCTATACTTTTTAGCCAAGATATAGAATTTGTAGAGCGTGGCTGGTAGTGAGCTTGGCGTTAGTCGCGATCTGATATCTTTTTCACGCTGAAAGCTGTATGAGCTACGGAGTCTCGGCATCACTTTACATGTAATGTTTTTAGTGGGATCTCATTCCTTTTTGTAAGGTAATTTCTAAAGGAGTGAATGGGAATGTTCAGACCCCTAGCATCAAAATTTGCGGAAGTCTCATACAAACTTTCACCTCCTAGTTTAAGGGGTTGGGGGGGTAAAAGTTTCTAGTTTTAAGATTTTTTCGTTGTTTGTATACGATTACTAGCTTACATACCAAATTTCAGCTTTCTAGGACTTCAGGAAGAACGTTAAGAATATTGATGATCATCAGTGAGTCAGTGACGAAATCGGGGTATTTTAGATATCAATAAAATCTAAAGTATAAGAGCTATGCAATTGAAACTTTATAGTTTTAATAAGTCAACCACTGACATCATATCCCGATAATTTTGTTTATCTGGTATAATCCGGACCCAAGTTAAGAAGGTTCAAAAATACGACGAAGCGCTTCGAGAAAAGGTAGGTAGTGCCCTTGCGCTTCGCTCGGCTCGTCTTGGCGGGGGCACTCCCGTGCCCCCAGATTTTTTTAGGGTACCTCCCCTACATGTAAATTAGTGATGTATTTTTTTCTTCTCGTTAAACCTATGGTGTGGGGTAGTGTTGGATAGCTTGTTCAAAAATATTATGGGTTTTCTTCAACTATTTTTCAACTCAGTTATGCGTTTGCGAGATAATGGGATTTAAATTAATTTTTGTTCGAGTCATGTGTCCCCCCCCTGCCGGCTAAATGGCTACTACTGGGGACGTGAAAAAATTCGTGGCAGTAGTACGTAATATAATGATTTTAAAAGGAAAACTATCACAGTTAACTGGTAAGAAATGCACTTAATTTCGGGTGCATATACATTGTCATTGGAATTTGAACCTTTTACCGTGGACGGTAGAGTTGCTTTTTCACGGCACGGTGCTTCTTACGTAAATAACCTGTTGCTGCTAAAAGTTTGCGATCTGCGGTTCAATTAGTTTATGTAGTATCTAATATTCACGATTATTTACGAGGATAAGCTATAATAAAAACCCCAAAAGCCCCTTTTAAGTCGCATTCTGTGACAGACGGGCAACTACGGAAACCTACCCTGCGCGTGGCCCGACACGCACTTGGCCGCTTTTTTGAACCCTCGTAAATTGGGTTTGGATTATACCAGATAAACAAAATTCTCGGGATATGATGTCAATAGTGGACTTATTAAACATATAAAGTTTCAGTAGCATATAGCTCTTATACTTACTTAAGATTTTATTGATATCTAAACCTCTAGGGTACTTCCTGAATCCCTAAAAAGCTGAAATTTGGTATGTAAGCTAGTATTAGTACACAATCAACAAAATAATCCAAAAAATTGGAACTTCTACCCCCCAACCCCTTAAAGTAGGGGATGGAACTTTGTATGAGACTTCCGCAAATTTTGATGCTAGGGGTCTGAAAATTTATATAGGGACTCCTTGTTATAAATAATAAAATACGTATTTCAGGATTTTTACTAAATCACCCCCCACCCTTTAAATTAGGGGGTTGAAGTTTGTATTTTTCCGCAAACTTTAAATGAGGGGATGGAAGTTTGTATGGGTTTTCCCATTCACTTCTTAAGAAATTACCTTACAAAAAGGAATGAGATCCCACCAAAAACATTACATGTAAAGTGATGCCAAGACTCCATAGCTCATACAGCGTTTCATCGTTCTCATTTCAGCGTAAAAAAGATATCAGATCGCAATTAGCGCCAAGCTTCCTACTCCACACGGCGTAACTCTACCACTACCAGCCACGCTCTACAAATTATATATCTTGGCTAACTACTTTCTTAAACCTTTCAAAGTTTGATTTAGATAACTTATCTTTTTAAACGAAACGCAATCAGAATTTTCAAAACTGTCAATCAAGCGTCAAATTCCATCAAAAGTTCGAAACATTGAAAGCATGTTGAACATTTTCTCACGACAAAATTAAATAAAACATCAATGTAACCAGTTTATTCGATGAAATGTAAATATACAAAATTCCTAGTTGATTAGCGGATATGGCATGAAGGTTTTACGATTCCTACGACTCTGTTTCACCATTTTACAACGGACTCCGATTCGAATACACTCCCGTTCTGCAGTTGACTTGGCTCATAATGTATACGGCAAGAGTGAGAGTGGAGGTCCCCCCGTCGTCATTCTCCACGGGCTGCTCGGCTCCAAAAGAAACTGGGCCGGCATGAGCCAAAAGATCTCTTCTACATGTCATCGAATGGTGGTGACAGCGGACATTCGCAACCACGGCGAGAGTCCCCACGAAAGTTCACATACTTACCACGAGCTGGCTGCAGACGTGGGGAAATTAATTGATACTTTAAGTTTAAAGGAAGCTGACGTGATAGGACACAGCATGGGCGGCAGAACAAGCATGGCTTTGGCGCTTACAGAGGTATATATTTGATTCAGGCTTTAAACATAGCTGACGCTAAATAAGCCAGACTATAACTTGCACAATATATGATGGGTTGTAGTTGAAACACTGGGACATTTAAAAGGGGTATGACCTTGACATTGCGTGGTCATTAACCAGTTAGGGCCGGCGCTCACTGAGGGCGTGGCACGGCATGGCACGGCAGGTTGTACTGCGGCATCCCGCGGCGTTCCGTGGCATGCCGTGGCATCCCGTGGCATGCCAGTGCGTCTTCTCCCTCCCTTGCCCCCGCGCACCGACGGGAGGGAGGGAGAACACGCACTGGCATGCCACGAAACGCCGCGGGATGCCGCAGTACAACCTGCCGTGCCATGCCGTGCCACGCCCTCAGTGAGCGCCGGCCCTTAATGTGCCCAATCGATGTGACACAGCCATGTCATGACAGGCAGGGTTATAACACTGTCAAAGCACACAAAATATCGGGATCATAGAGAGATTTAGGTTCGCGTCTTCTGCGGACTTTGCTAAAGTTAAGGGCTATAAATCCAAAATTTTTGGTTGGACTCTTAACAACGCCTTCTCTTTAATTATTTAATGCAATCAAAATATTTTTTATATACCCGGAAGCCCTTCACTATTAACCACAGAAAGACAACTGACTTATCCCAGTCCCACAACCTACTTACTATAAATTGTGCAAGTTATAAATTGCATACTCATTGTTTTATATTCCAGCCAATGAAAGTGCACAGTCTGGTCATCGTCGACATCTCACCAGTATCAACCGCCGGCGTCCTGAATGAGTTCTTTCCAGTACTCATAGACAACATGAAAGCTATCGATTTCCAAGGAAAGGCTTCAGTATCAGACGCCAAAAACTTTGCTAAGGAGAAATTGTTGAACTCTGGTTTATTCCAAGGGCCGGGAAGCGTGCAGTTTATTTTGATGAACATTGGTAACCGTGGAGGCCAGATAGGTTGGATGTGCAATTTGGACGCTCTGAAAAGTCATTTCATGGACATCGCTAATTTCCCGGATGACTTGAAGAGCAAGCAATATCAAGGCCCGGTTTTATTTATTGGTGGCTCAAACTCGAACTACTTACCGTAAGTATATTGTTGTATTTTTTAACCTCTTACTGATTGACCTCAGTGTTCCCAGTCAACGTACGGCAACGCGGCATACCTATTCATGAAGGTTCCCAATACAACGGTTTTTAATGCACCCAGAGTTTAATGACTTATGACGTTGTCGACAACATACAATAAAATTCAAGGAAAAACAATTGTTCACTAGCAAAACAAACTGGGAATCGAACTTGGTAATCTCTTCTTTAAAAAGTGGAATGTTTTACACGTTGGTTTAGTAAACAATTTTTTGTATCCGTATGTCATCCCAAGCTTACAACCTCGTCCCAAGATTTTGGCGTAGTCACAGGTTTTTGCGAAAGCGACGGCCATCTGACCTCCCCATTCGGAAAGGAAACTAAACTTTCTCCGGATCCATGTTTGCGGAGTCAAGTAAAGACGCATTGTCTTTCGTCGATAGAATCCGAATGCGGCGTACGGGAGATTTCCAAAACGCATTCGGGCAACCGTTTTCACTTAGATTTCCTAAACGCATGAAACAGCGCCCCGCATGCAGGCATTCCTCGCATCCTCGCTATCGGCCAATTAAAAACAACTGTGCTGTCAACTTGATGATTTTCATTAGTCGTTATACTGACTGCAGGGAGCACCCGCGTCCTGTATAATATGCGCTGAAAGTGTTCAAATGGCCCGAAGTCATCCGGCCCATCAAGAAACTGACCGCACCAACGTTCGTAAGCTTGCTTCCGATCTATTCCAGGAGCACTTTAACTCAAACTATATATTGCACGCATAATATTACGAGTAATAAAATGGACCCCGTAAGGGCACAGCAAAATAAGCTTAAATCTAGGTTAGAACTAGTTTACAGGGACTACGTGGGTACTACTAATTTACCTTGAACTAGATTTCTTATTAGGTAGTGTACTTCGCTTAAAGTTAATATTTGAAATTCAAGTTCAACATAAACTATTATATTTACACAAGTTGGTAAAAAGATCTTTTCTCGGACTCTTCATAAAAAAATCTTGTAGTGTGTAAGATTTACATGATCATATGTGGACCGGACTAGGTATATGATTTCAATTCAGATTTTGTTTCAGGAGAGACGATATCACAGGAATCCGAAGTATGTTTCCAAAAGCGGAACTTAAATATATAGAAGGGGTAGGTCATAACGTCCATGCTGAGGACCCGACAGGCTTCTTTAATTTAGTGAATGAATTTCTTTCAGCTAAAAAATAAAAACATTTAGAGACGACTTCGTAAAGAGTTTCATTAAACTCCTACTTTTATTCTACTCTTCACATACCTGGGTAAGGCCGCCGACATTGTCAGTTTTGGTCGGAACAAAACTTTCCAGCACGTTTTCTCCAAATATGTAAGCACTACTGCCGTTGTTGTTAGTTGATTCTATAAAGCAATTATTGAGCTTGTTTCCCCATTTCGCAAACTGAATAAAAGTTGTTGTTTCTATAAAATACTTGCATTTATGTTCATCAAACCCCCCTAATTTTGGTCGAAAATGACGTGTCGCTTTTTTCCGAGTACTTTTCAACTACGAATTATTTTCATATTTAAACATTTACAAAAAAACGTTTAAATACGTTTGAAAGGTGAGACACATTACTTTCTGTAAGACCAAGCACGGTGTTTAAATACTTTGTTTTGCGTATTTTATAGGTCTTTAGATTAGTGGGCAGAGTTTTGGCTTTCGTAACACAATTTTTTGTGTTATGCATAATTACCCCTAAATATTAACAGAAAACTGAGGAAAAACGTACTTTGGCACAGCAACACCGTAAGCTGTCAATCAATGTTAAAAAAAAGAAACTGGCATTTTTAGTTTGTATATGAGAAAAGTTGAAAGTGAGTCGCATATTTTCGTCAGAATTTGTGTTGATGAATATCTCAAGTAAGTAAGCGTTTCAGAAGTTCACTTTACTATGGTTGTTTTCGTTTATGTTTAAAGCTTACATGAAACATGTACATTTGCGTCTAGTTTGACTTAATTTGGTTTTACAACCTAAAACGCTTGTAAAAAACTGGTTTTGTGTTATATTATGGCGTTTTGTGTTAGTTTCGTGTTATGCATAACACACATTTTTGTGTTCAGTAACACAAAACAATTGTAAAGAGTCATGCAGATTGAGAATACTGTAATAGTAAAGAAAAACATTTTCATATTATCGTGAGATTTATTCGAATTGTTATTTTGAATAGTACTTACAGTCTAAACGTATTATTCTTACAGTATGGTCGTCGGGTGACAACCAAAACTCACTATTTAGTGCATTTGCAAACAAATATCAACTGTGTTAACGTAGAAATAAGGTCGAGTTTTCATGTACCTACTATTACGTGTAAGTAATTAGCAGACCTCGGACAGGGTGAGCTGTTTTAAGAGTTTGCATAATATGGACATACCTACGTAGTCATTCAATGGAAGAAGGAGAATTCTTCTCATTCAATAATCTAAAATATATTGTTGAGAATTTCCATATAATTGAATATGCCTTAAAAAAATTACAGGAATCTAAAATATCCGTTGTAGATACATTTTTAACGTTGGACCAAGTGAGAGCTGTTATAAGCTGGTCTTCGTCTGCTTCTGTCAGTCAGAAATTAGAAGACGTCATAGCTAGAAACCCAGACTTAGATCTGTTTAGGGACTATGCTGAAAAATTTTCGGAAGGAACAGATGTGGACGGTATTTTAATGTACAACTTCACTCCGCTCACTTCAGTGGAAGTAGAAAGGTCTTTTTCCATCTATAAGTGGATATTAAACTCAAGAAGAAGTGCGTTGAAAATTGAAAATCTAGAAAAAATTATAGTTCTTTATTACAATAACCAATAACAAAGAAAAATTTGAATAAATAAATAATACTTACTCGTTTTGTACATAATGCACTGTCATTTTTGTTTAATTATTATTCATGAATTCTTTTTAATATTTCATCTTGAGGCATATCTATATTAACATCTACACTTGACATTAATGACGTAAAAATGGCTCACTCTGTCCGAGGTCTGGTAATTAGACAGTTTAAGTTCTCACCGGACGATGTACACCAGTGATGCCGCATTCGATCAAACTTGAATTAGGTCTTCTATTATATAATTCCGTGAATCGCGGCTATTATTATTTCAGACAACCACGTGAACTTATGAATCATTTAGTTTCTACTTGAAATATATTTTTAAATTCTTTTATTTTTGAAATAATTCTGAAAACTTTTTTGTTTCCTAGGAATAATGCTCAATTTGTCGTATTTTTTTATGATGATCCGTTTTTTATACAGAAAAGGAAATTATCTTTTTTTTATAAAAATAGATCATCATAAAAAATACTGATTTAGTCAAATACCGATCGATCACGCATTCTAAAATGTTGTCGTTATAAATATATTAACATAGGTAAAAAAAATGATATTATTTCCTTACCCTTTATTTTAATACTATTATGAAACAACCTTTACAAAAAATAGTGTTACTTTTGTGTTATATTTGTGTTACGGTATCACAATAGTGATTGTGTTATTTTTGTGTTATAAGTGATAATCTCAACGGCCTTACCCACCTGCGAATTAGGGAAGGATGCCGTTGAAGTACGATTGAAATGACACAGGAAGGTATCGAATAGACAACAAGGCCTTATTCTAATGTTTGCCCACATTCAGGACGAAAAAACCGGCCAAGTGCGTGTCGGGCCACACGCTACATGGTTAGTTAGTTGCCGGACGACCTTTCTAGTAGTAAGGGTCACGAGCTAAGCCGCAGACGGACATGGCGAAACTATAAGGGTTCCTGGTTGACTACGGAACCCTAAAAACTGAAAAGACTCGTCGTGGTTTCGGTTTTTCAGAGCAAGGAACGTCCTCGAGCAAATTCCATCGAGATATGAAGGCTCAAGACTGAAACAAGTTATCGGGGCTAAGAAATCCGGTTGAAGCAACGCCTGGAGGAAGCTACACTTAGGCGGTATGCTCGAATACCGATAGATTTTGTACCTATGGAGTAGGCAGCAACTAAGAGAGATAGATAGGGCACAGCGAAATGTCATCTCACTCATATTTGGAGCAGCCCAACTGCGGTAGCACCTCCACCATATTGTATAATAACTACTCACTTGCTTGTGGTAGCCACAGTTACCAATTTCTTCAACCCCTAAATTGCTTCTGGGGCCCGTTTCATGAAGCAACAAGTTACAAATTACAAGCGGAAGTCTCTTTTCAATACCTTTTGATAGAAAGAGACTTCCGCTTGTAATTTGTAACTTGTTGCTTCATGAAACGGGCCCCTGGTAGCTGTGGCTACCAAGTATGGGCTGCCTCGATAAAAAAAATTAAAGCAGTTTAGGCTAACATTTTTAAATCCGAAAGCAAGTGAGTGGGTAAAAAACCGGCCAAGAAACCCATAATATTTTTGAACAAGCTATCCAGCGATTATCCCACACTATGGGATTAAAGAGATTAAAAATACATCCCCACTTGACGTGTAGGGGAAATACCGTAAAAATAAATATATTTCAAGATTTTATGCTACCCATGCCGAATTACAGGTTTCTGTGTCACCTTACAGAAGACCGCAGCCAACGTAGAATTTGTTGTTGTATATAGGTAGTGGAATTTGTTGCGGAGGACATTCGTGTCGAAATCATCACCCGAGGCGTTTACAGGGTTTACAGGCTAAGAAAATCCGAAACATCGATACTCACCACATCTCCCTCTCTGTTGCACATGCATATTCAAGCGACAGAGAGCGAGATATTGCGTTGCGAGTTAAGATTTTCCGGATTTTCTTCATAGTAGCGCCGCGATATGCATTCCGATTTTGTCGTAGAAACAAATGTCTTGAACAGTGTCTTAACTTAATGTCACTCAAATGTCAGTTTTGAGTTTTGACTTTTGTAATCAATCATGTAATTTTCCCAAAAAAAATCTTAATTTTTCTATTTATGAAATTATTTGTAAAAATGCTGATAACTAAAGCTAATCCCAGACTCCTGAAGTCTTTATTCAAAACGTATCCTGTTATATCCTCACAAATCGTAAGGACACGGGCGACTTTTACTTCAGAAAATTCAGAGTCAGTTGAACTGGCTTATGCTTCCTATGAAACCACTGAGAGTGAAAATTCTTCAGTGCCTCCGTTAGTAATACTACATGGGTTGTTGGGTTCGAAAAATAATTGGAATAGTACGAGCAAGGCTATCCATAGAACGACGGGGAGGAAAGTAATCAGTGTAGACGCCCGTAACCATGGCGACAGCAGGCATTCGTCTCAGCACTCGTACATTCACATGGCTCACGATGTTATGAATCTGCTCAAGAAGCTGGAGTTGTCCAAGGTGTCTGTTCTAGGACACAGTATGGGTGGAAGGACAGCTATGGTGCTTTCATTGCTTTGTGTAAGTGCGACAAATACTTATCCTCTAGCCGCCCAGCACGCAAAAGCAAAAGGCGATATTTGAGTTTATTTTAAAAATGGAATGTATTAGAATTTTCAACAACTGACACAGCCTTTTTAAATGCCTCTGGGTGCCTAGGATTTAGGTAGTATAGCTGATCATAATTGGTTACTAAATCCTCACTTAAATGGCCTTTGTCTTAATATTACCCTGATTTAGAAAAGGCACCTGGATACCTTGCTTAGCTTAATAATGTAAGCATACAAGAATCACCCAGCAAAATTGGGTCCTCAGGCAGAATATTCTCAATTTATGTTGGAAATTTCCCAACTTGAGAAAATTACTTATTCTTCCCAATTCACTATATTGGTCCACCACTGCAGTTTGTACACAAGGAATAATATTATGATGAGGGATTGATAACAATCAAAATTTTATTACAAATTGCAGAATAGTAATGTTTTATTTTTAATCAATTTATTTCCTTTTCAGTCTGATTTAGTATCAAGCCTAGTAGTAGTGGACATATCGCCGGTAAAGACAAGCCCACAGATCAACATCATGGCTAACCTGTTTGATGCCATGGCAAACGTCTCAGTCCGTCCCGGCATCGCCATGTCCAAAGCAAGGAAGGTAGCTGACGAACAGTTGAAACAAATCACACCAGACATCAACTTGAGGAATTTCTTGATTACTAACCTAGTACAAACTCATACTGGTTCCTACACCTGGAGGGTCAACCTTCCATCATTGAAGGAGAACTTTAGTGCCCATATATCAAACTTCCCGTCAAGTTTGAAGGGCTTACAATATTGTGGGCCTACTTTGTTCATAGGAGGGTCTTTGTCTGATTATATCGGGTAAGTTACACTTTTTAGAATAATATTTTAATTTAATGGACCATGACATACTTACCCCCTTATTCATAAAACTTAAAATGCCTCTGATAAATAAAATGTGATGACTTGTAGAAGTTTATGAATACGGCCATTAGATTATAAGGTTGGTAGTTACACCATATTTGTACATAATGTTAATATATTCAACTATACTCAAACGTTTCTGAGGTTGGTGAAACTCAGATCTAATGATTGGCCATAAATCTTTGTAAAATTAAAGTGTGTTGTCTCATAAATAGGATGTTGTGGGGTCAAATAGTCTACCACATAGTACTAGTGATGTATATATTTTTTTCTGATAAGCTTCTTAGTTAGACTAATTTATTAATGCATCTCTGGTTTGTTTCCAGTAAAAATGACCTGCCTGAAATCCAAGAGTACTTCCCCCTAGCTGACTTAACGTTCATAGAAGGAGCCGGCCACTGGGTCCACAGTCAGAAACCCCAGCAGTTCCTCGAGACTGTGTGCAAGTTCTTAAAAGAAAAATAAATACCAATTTCAATATGATAATTTGAATTGTGATTCTCATCAATGATTTAGTCAATATTGTGATAGCTAAAAATGTATAAAGTAAATCAGTTTCAATGTTGTAAATAGGTATTAAATATATTTGTTGTTGACCGTAAATTACTTTTTTTTATTGTATAACTAAAACACTGGCAAAATTTCCCAACTTATTTATCTTATTTAACCCGTTCTCCGCCCCGCTACGCTTGTAGCGCTACAGCATAGTCTGAAGCAGCTTAAACTCCGTATGTAGCGAGAACCGCCCGTAGCGTTCTGACGCCTGCGTGTCGTGATTGGCATTAAATGGGTTAAATAATAAAGCAATCGTATTGGCCCGTAATAAGGTACGTTACTGTGGGGTAAAATTATACGTTTTGAAATGACCGGCTTGCTTTGAAACTGACGAAGTACAGTCGAGCTAGGTAATGCCTAAGCATTTCGAAAATTTGTAGGTTTCATTAAATATATATTTAAAAAATTCTGCCTAGTCCCAAACTAAGCAAAGATTGTAAGTACTATGGAAACTAAACGACGATAAAAATACCTATACTTCCACTTATATACATTATAGATAGAAGATTACATATCTTTGACTCGGGACCAAATATTCGTGCTCATCCATCAATGCCCTTACCGGGATTCGAATCCAGGATCTCTAGCTGCGGCGGCAGGGTCACTACCAACTAGGCTAAAGCGCTCATCAATTAAGGCATACTTATCTTTCCTCTTTTGTAACCTTTTTCTTTGTAATTTCTAGTAGGTACAAGGTAGTTGGTTTTGCATTCCTTTAGACTTCAGAATATATAATAACAGGACCTTAATTCTAAACCGAATACTACCAGGAATAAGGTAGAATGCGGCGCGTAAGCGTGTCTAGTAATTTAGTTTGTATGGAGTAAACCTTTAAAAGTTTTCAAAGTAACATTGCAGTTGTTTTCGTGTAACTCTCCTTACCTATATATTCCATATTGTAACCACACTTGCGATAACAAATGTTGCACTTGTCGTCGCTCGTCGAAAGCCGCAATTTATCATCGTTACATTGCGGTTTTGCACTCACAAACTTGCACACGGCGCGACTACACATACCAGTATAAAACAGGCCCCGGGAGCTCTCCATATCATTCCCACTTCACACCCCGTGAAGTGAGTGAGTTCTTACTTACCTCGTCTTCTTTTGTTTTATTTATTTCAACATGGCGGACGTTGTGAACAGTCTGTCCCTGCTGTTCGACCGGCCGAACGAGCCGCTCATTACGCCCAAGGGCGAGAAAAATGCTGTGTTCCAGCTTACTGAGCAATTCCTTGTAAGTACCTCGATCGTTATTTCTTCTCTATTTTCATAAAATTGCACTCAAACACCCCTTACTATAAGGCCACCTGCCTAGCATGGTCGCGTTTATGTCGAACATAAAGCATTCGTCCTTAACCAGCGAGTACAGTCTTCGCAATAGAGAAGTGTTCAGATAATTGTGAGTGATGTGATGGCGACTGTACCTAAGTGTTAGCACGACAAATGCTTTTTGTCCATAACTTACCGACCATCGTATATGGAACAGCTTTTTACACAAATTACAGTGATTAACATTTTTTTTTCCAAAATATTGTATGTTTATTGAGGTCATACAGGCCTCGACCCTCTCGAGCTCGATCCAAAAGCTGTTTCGAAATTGTATGCGTTAGTAGAGAAATATATGTTTGCTGATATGTATCTCAACCAAACCAATTGTTTTGAAATATAAATATTTTATTTGCAATAAACGTGGTACCTACATTATGGTGTTACAAGTGTAAATTTAAATGTAGGTTTTAAGAAACCATGCAAAATGCACACTCATAAAAAAAAAATATATATATAAAAGTAGATATAATCAAGGCGGCAGCACGAAATATATTTTAAAGAGTTTTTTTATACAACGACGGTGCCAAACTAGCCTAGCCTAGCTGCCTGATGGTAAGCAGATAGCGTAGCCTATGGACGCTAGCAATTCCAGAAGAATAACAAGCGCGTTACCGTCCCTTCATTGATTTGAGGATTCGTTGTGTTGATAGCTAGACGAATGTCTCACCACCAGGATAACAACACCACATAGTGGCGATATGGTTGCAGGCTTTTGTAAGGTTGACGTACTAGTGGTACTACCCCAGTTAGGCTGCTCCAAATAAGAGCGAGATGACTTTCCGCTGTGCCCCACCTACCTACCTACACCTATACTCTGATTATTAATCAGACAGAAAAAATGTAAACAAAGTTATGTCACTGTCAAAGTGACATATCAGGGGTTCTGAAAGTACGGGTCGGTCATGCAATATTATTTAAAGTTTACTTTAACAGCAAAATTGAAAATAAATATTGTATTGTTTGTATTGTATTGTAAAGCATTGAATTGTATAGTGCATCGGTTCTTAAATTTTTTTCCGTCCACGGACCCCTATGGAATCAAGCACAAATCCAAGGATATATAATAATTTAATAATAAAAACAGGAAATATTTTTTGCGGCATTTATTTATTATTGTGAAATGGTCTATGGGTGAGACTGCTGCGAACCCCCGTACATAACTATAGGTACTCGCGGACCCCCAGGGGTCCACTGACCACAGTTTCAGAAACACTGGTATAGTGGATAAAGCCGTTAGAAGCCGAGTGAGCTGAGTGACAGGACAGGCGTCAAATAAAATAAAAATCCAGCTACCGATATTATTTGCCATTCGCATTAAGAAAAAAAAATAGTAAGCAACCCAAAGATGCACAATCCCGGTGTATCGCAGCAGTGATACCAGTGCTAAAAATATATTCTACACATAAAGACGGTATTATATTTTATAATAATTATGAGGGAGGATTTTAGTGAATACGTTATCAAAATTAATTTTTGTTTTTGTAATTAGAGTGTATATTATTGATATAGGACGTATGTTTCGTTTAACTGCGAAAATTATAAATCTCATTGCTGCAAATGGTTCTTGTTAGCTGCAACACCAGTGTTTACATTTTTTCTGTCTGATTAATAATCAGAGTATAGCTTGGACGATTGCTGACATTATACAATTCGCAGTCGGAAGATTACTCTACCAACGGCATCGAGATCAACAACCGCTTCGGCGAGGACGCTTCAGAGAAGATCCCCATCAAGAACCTGAGCCAAATCCCGCAGTTCAATAAGGCGCGCCGGCTGCCGGTCGACGCCGACTTCTCGCTGTTCCTCCCCTCGCACCAGGAGTACGCCACCGAGGTCATCGATGTGCTGATGCGTAAGTTCACGTTTACGTACAGGTTCGCGATTTTCACTTGTTATTGTCATGGCTCCTCTACACAATCGGCGATCATGGCCGATCATACAGGACGCAACTATGCGTTAGACGGAGAAAAACATATTTCCATCGCATTCCAACGCATAACTGTGTCCCTAGTCCTGCGCCATGATGGCCCATTGCGTAGAGGAACCATCACAGGCGTAATGGCCGCTCCAACACAATGGGCCATCCTGACCCATCATACAGGACATATGGGGTAGAACGAGACATATATGTCTTACTCCCTTTAACGCATAGTTGCGTCCTGTATGCCCATTGTGTGGAGCGGCCATTATGGAATTCCATTCCGCCGCGAGTCATGTCGCGCAAATTACGCCTGGTGGTCAGCTGCCCGTCTCATTCGCACTGTGCCAATTAGAAATCCGGCCAAGTGCGTGTCGGACCACGCACAACGAAGGCTTCCGTGCCTATGTAAAAGGTTGTATCGTCACAGAAATCTTACAGCACTTACGTCCGTTTCTATAGGGAAAGCAGTTTTTTAGTCTCGAAAAACCTTTGAATCGATCTTGTTCAATATAATTTTCGGTGATAGAATTTAATAAACATTCGGATTAAAGCATTTCGGTGAAAGTATTTAGGTCATCATAACATGGATAAGCATGTTTTTTTTTTAATTACACCGTTCGGAAATCCGAGGGAGGGGACACCAAATTTTTGTGACTTTCGGGGGATTATCTCCGACTATATTCACTTAATCAAAAAAAATGCTGAGAAACCTTATATTTGCTTTGAAAGGCCTATCGATTGATGTGCCACGCGTGGACTTACAATGGTTTTTTTTTCACTTGCAGTTACATGTATGAAGTGCACCCCTAAAAAAATATTATTTTAGTCTTTTCATTACAGAACTATGTGGCGGCTAACAAAATATACCTATCCTCCAAATTTTATTCAAATACACATTATAGTTTAGACGGACATGACGGAACTATAAGGGTTCTTTATGCCATTTTGGCTATGGAACCCTAAAAAGCAGGATAGTTTTTCTACTACTCCGCTGATCGTGAACGCGACCTAATAGAAGGACGGCCGCGCACGGCACAGCGTCCTCTACATGAATATGAAGCCTTAGAAGAAGAATCTATCTAGTCTTGGTTACTCTGGGTCTATTAAAGGTTTTAAATTATTTTATTAATGATATAAATTCGTTTCAGGCGTCCCTGAGAACCAGCTCCAGGATTTCCTGTCGACGTGCATCTTCGCGCGCGCTAATCTCAACCCGCAGCTGTTCAACTACGCCTACTCCGTCGCACTCATGCACCGGTATACATAGGAATGAGACATCCTTCGAATTTTAATAGTTTTCAAACATTACATGTCATCGGATTTTAAACTCTTCTAATAGTAGTAGGGCTACTGCTATAAGATAAGGCTGAAGATGACATGTATAGAATATTTTTTTTGTAAATCTGCAGTTAGGTTAACTATAAACATTTTTTAATCTTACTTTCAAATGTTGGTAATAAATACATAAGATTGAGTTCATTGCAAGTTTATTTCAAGCTTGCCATTTATTTTACATTCATTAAGTAGCAAAAATTGTTAATAGGCTATATGTATACTACTTACATTATTTACAATTTCCATAAATTAAAATTGAATCAATATTCAACAATTCATATTAGACTATATCACATTGTTACAGGCGTGACACTAGGAATGTGCCAATCCAGAACTTTGCAGAAACTTTCCCTTCAAAGTTCTTGGACTCCAAAGTGTTTTCCCAAGCGCGTGAAGTGGCCAGAGTCACCCCGACCGGAGTTGCCGTGAGTATTATTTCTCCTTCTTCTCCTTTCCTTTGCCTCCACAGCAGTTATCACACACTTTGTCACCCTCAGAGCACAACACGGGCTTGTAGTTCGGAGTCCAAGGCCCCAGGCTAGCGTTAGAATAGAAATCCATAGGATATGTTCCATCCTCTTTCAACCATTTACTATTTCCTAGTGACACAGAAAACTCGTAAGGAGTTAACAGAGGCTTGGGGAATGCTGTTCCCCAATCAATAGACAATCTTGGACAAGCCACTTGCACAAATGCATCTAGGTTAAATAAAGTTAGTTTACTAGGGAATATCTCAGATAACAGTATCTTTACATATTTCTTGTCTGCATTTCTAATTTGTTTTTCTAAATTGCTTAAAACTTTAGTACTCCCTTGCCGCCCCAAAGTCCCTAGAATTAGACCAAAATGAACAGCATTTTCAGCTGTCTTCACTTGATTTTGCCTGTTTTCTTGCATCAAGTTATGTTCATACAGCTCTGATGTAAATTTCTTCTCATAAGGGTCATATTTGTATGCTGGAATACTTGGATTGGCGATCATAATTGCTTCTAAGTGGAATCTTCCATCGCCTAGGTATACTATGTACTCGGAGTCAACTTTAGGAGCTGTGCACCCTAGAATTTCGCCCGGAGAGAGTGGTCTGCATTGTGGAACTGTCACTATGTATTCTTCTGTCCTTAGAGTCTTTGCAATAGCATGTAGAGTAGTGACAAACTGTATTGTGCTAACTACGGCTAGATGTGATCTTTTAGGGAAGTTTAATTTGATTGTGTCTATAAAGTGTGAGGGGTCTATCTTGATGTCTACAAAAATGTAGAGTACCTTGACATCAGTAGTTTGGTCGATGGGTATGAGGCAGGAGTGGCCGTAGTGCACGAGCAGGTCGACCCCGAGCGCGGCAGCCGTGAAGTCGTCGATGCAGCAGGCTCCGTATGTCACGTCTCCCATTATCACTGTGTCCGCTTCCGTAAACGCTTCTATGATGTCACACAAAGTCGTCGCAAACATTGTTAGCCCTGGAAAATATGAAGAATCCCTTAACATATTTCTTAAACTTGTTTGAAATTAAAAACAAACTAGTAGCAGTTTTCAAAACTTTACATACCTTCTGGCAACTGAAGAGCGACGCGTTTTGCACCAGCTGTTCGTATTCTCCATATTGTCTTGTGAATTTCGAAATTGTAGTTCTGAGGCAGCGCTTCACACGCTCTATTGAGTAAAGGGTCATTCAATAACTCTTCGGGAATTTTATTCAGAGATCTAATGTTCGGTTTGAAGGTTTTTCTCTGTCCCTCGGGCTTGGCGCGAACTACGACTACGCCTGGGTTTTGGAGTAGGTCTTCCATTGCGTCTAAGCTTGCTGAAAATATAGCACGATCACTTAATATATTACAGGTTATATTTTCGTTCATAAAAATATAAACACGCGCGCTGAGAACTCGGTCAGCGATAGGTGGCCTACGTGACTTTTGCAATTTTTACGTTCCGTTACAAAATGCCAACTGAGCATTGAAAGGTCCTCTGTAATAAATTATTTCAGAGTGGTATTTCTTATTTGTGACTATTGAATAAACGCCAGTTAATTAAATATTTAGAAATATTTAATAATATTTTTAGCATTCGTACTTTATATGACCTTATTTATGGATAGAAGCATGATTGTTACCTTCGTGGAACGGAATAAGAAATTGACAGCTGTCATCAAAATGAAATGACATTACGTTCCGTATCACTCAAATGCAATTTTAACAAGTCGCGTTCCGTTTCAGCGCAATCCCATCATCATCCCTCGAGACTACACAGCAACTGACTTGGAAGAAGAGCATCGTCTCGCCTATTTCCGTGAGGATATTGGTGTGAACCTTCATCATTGGCATTGGCATTTGGTGTACCCGTTCACTGCCAGTGATAGAGCTATCGTTGCGAAGGACCGTCGGGGAGAACTGTTCTTCTACATGCACCAGCAAATTATCGCACGGTATAGATACTGAACTAAATTATACATTTGGATTTTATTGCTTAGTTTCCATCAGAAGGATTTTTATTGTATTTTACAATACAATACAAATATTCTTTATTGCACACCTCAATAGTAATACAGAACAGTAGTACAGAAAACAACGAATGTAAGAGCAGAGATATTTTATTCTAGTTATAACGGAGAACGCTTGAGCAGTGCACTGAAGCGAGTAAAGAAGTTCAGCAACTGGCGGGAGCCAATTCCTGAGGCTTATTTCCCCAAGTTGGACAGTCTGACGTCAGCGCGTGGTTGGCCCCCACGGCAGTCCGGGATGCGCTGGCAGAACCTGAACCGTCCCGCCGACAACCTCAACATCACCCTCGACCAGATGGAGGGACAGCGAAGGGCTTTGGAAGAGTCTATTGCGACTGGACGAGTTCAATTGGTAAGATATTCAATCGAATTATTTCGTACTGGTGTTCCCAGGGTTACATATTTTTCCCTCTAATTTAGGTGTTCCTCTCTAGTCTACGTCAGTACTGAGCCCTTTGACGTCGGATGCACATTTCAGGCTCGCTACATGCAGGTTGAATTACGCGTCCGAATGCAGTATGTGGCGGGCCTTACTGTTTTCGTGAATACGAAAAAGAAAAACGACTAGAAAAATAGTCTACAAAACCTAGTCTAACAGCGTGAGCTCTGGAAGTCTGGACTTTATTACCATATTTTCTGTATGTGTAGCCGAACGGCGGAACCATGCCGCTGGACATTGACACTCTAGGCAACATGGTGGAGGCCACCATCCTGACCCCCAACCCGCAGCTGTACGGCACCGTGCACAACAACGGCCACACCTTCTCATCTTACGTACACGACCCGGACCATCGGTACCTGGTGAGCTACTTGAAAATCTTTGTCAGAACTAGCTAAGTGCATGATGGAGTTGAATCAAATTGAGCTAGCATATTTTTGTCTTTAGAATTGCTTTTGCTGCCGATTGGTTAAAATATAGAAAACTTGCATACCCATTGCTTGCTACTAATCTTAGATATATATGCTTTTACAAAATTCCAGTATGTAGCCTGTTTCTCGAAGCTGCAAGTTACAATTTTACACTGTGTAAAATTTTACCATGAGTCTTATATTTCTACAGGAATCGTTCAGCCCCATCGCAGATGAAGCGACTACGATGCGCGACCCCTTCTTCTACCGCTGGCACGCCTTTATCGACGACCTGTTCCAGTCGCACAAGGAGTCATCTTATGTGCCGCGGTACACGCGTTCTGAGGTAATTACCTCCATTAATCCTAATAAGTTAATAACCTGAGTAAGCCTCTAGAGCACTGGTAAGGAAGATTAAGTACAATAGGACTCCACTTCACAACGTCTGTTGAGCCTTTAGTCTCCTAGTTTTACATTTATATGTATCTGCAAACTGACACTGTTTCGTATTTTCCTCGTCATCTTAAACTAAATGAAAGAAGCATCGTAGCTTGACGCCACGTAGGTATAAGCGGTGTCTCATCTACTTCCTGATTTCGACATACAATTATCATTTTCTGCGTATTCGCTTTTTCAGAACACCTTGAACTTTCGTACCGATCCTGAACTCTTCCTCCTTCCACACAATCCATAATCCATCTAATTCCAGCTCGAGAACCCGGGCGTGAGAGTGACGTCGGCCGCGATCCAGAGCCAGGGCGGCCAACCCAACACGCTGAACACGTTCTGGATGCAGAGCGACGTGGACCTCTCGCGAGGACTGGACTTCTCCAACCGCGGGCCTGTGCTCGCGCGTTTCACCCATCTCAACCACCGCCCCTTCAGCTATGTGTGAGTGATTGTAGCTGTTCTTAGTCTCCAACCTTGTACGCGTAGACAATATTTCAAATTGTACAAACTAACCAGATCACGATTGGGATTTTCATGAGACATATTGTTTGTGGAGACTCCTTATCCCCTAAGCGTCGCTAGACAGCGCTGTCAAACTGGTCGCGTTCAACTTAAGCCATGCGTACTGTACTTGTTAAATGCGGTTGGGCAGGATCGATCATTGTGCCACTCTTTGAGGCCTATATCCAGGAGTGGACGTCTTTCGGCTGATATGATGATGATGGGGATACATTTCTACCTTCGATATCGTTATCCATCCGACTTGGAACTACGGGGAAAAGCCCTGTAAGATTATTAATTATGTGTCTGTCCTCAGCATCAACGTTAACAACACGGGCACCGCGCGCCGGACCACGGTGCGCATCTTCCTGTCGCCCAAGTTCGACGAGCGCAACCTGCCCTGGAACCTCAACGACCAGCGCAAGATGTTCGTGGAGATGGACCGCTTCGTCGTGCCGCGTATGTACCTTTTTTTTGTTTAACCAGGGGAAATCCGTTATGGATCGCACCTGGCTAGGGAGAAGCCGAGTGGTTATGTCATATCTGACCCAAGCGGACTAAAATCCCTGAGGTGTTCCACCGCTCGCATTTGGACCGAACAAATGCTACTGCACACATCCGGAACACCACATGCGGACCTACTCTAACACATAAATTAAACAGTTTCGTGAAAGAATTAACAACTGTATTAAAATAATTGCAGACAGTAACATGTAAGTAATACTTAAGATAAATACATCTTTTTATAAGGATCCCTGATGCATAAAGAGAGAGAAAGAGAGAGAGAGAGAGAGACAATACAATACATTATTTAACTATACATTATAGATATCCACTCTGAAAGCATTTTCATACCTGCTCCTTCCTTAAAAGCAAAGTATCATTGAAGACTGTTTTAGGCCATCGATACATATTTAATCTTCGCACGAAGTCCGATTAAAGTCAAGATCACTAACAAAATAGTAAAGGCCGAGATCTGCATTGTTCATCCGTGTTATTCTGCTCCTTACAACGACTAGTTAAGTATGTCCAATCATCACAAGCTTTAGTATAAATAATAAATAAATAAATATTAGGGGACAATCTTATACCAATCAACCTAGTACCATAGTAAGCTCAGTAAGGCTTGTGTGATGGGTACTAGACGACGATATATAATAATAGATATAAATACTTAATTAGATAAACTTCCATGACTCAGAAACAATATTCATGCTCATCACACAAATAAATGCTCTTACCGGGATTCCATCCCGGGACCTCCGGCTTCGTAGGCAGGGTCACTGCTACCAACTAGGCTACAGAGGTCGTCTATAACTATAAGTACCTAGTAGGTAAATTAGAACCACTTCATTACGTTTCAATCTACAATGCAATAATATGGTGTTGTAGATCTGGTCTGATGATAGAACTGAAAGGTGGCCTTAGGAACTCTCAAACAACACAAGATAACCCTTCGTGACTGGGCTCATTGGTTGGACCCTCTCAAATCAACGAATAAATAGGGACTGCAAAAAAGTAGTTGGCAATAAAAGCTGGTACAGTCGACTACATAGAGATCGATACAGCCAAAGTTACAAAAATATGTATACACGACTGTATTGCCTTATTATTAAGGTCGTGTATACATATTTTTGTAACTTTGGCTGTATCGATCTCTTTGTAGTCGACTGTACCTAAAATGATTTTTGACAGAAACTTAGCATATTACTTTGTCTAGTGAACGCCGGCCAGAACACCATCACCCGTCAATCCAGCCAGTCCTCCGTGACCATCCCGTTCGAGCAGACGTTCCGCGACCTCAGCGTGCAGGGTGATGACCCGCGCCGCAACGACCTGGCCTCGTTCAACTACTGCGGCTGCGGCTGGCCGCAGCACATGCTGGTGCCGAAGGGCACGGAGGGCGGCGCGCAGTATCAGCTGTTCGTTATGTGCTCGAACTACGATTTGGACCGGGTGAGTTCAGCTGGCAGACAGCGCATGCTAGCCCCCTTGGATGATGAATTCTGCCGCGCCAATTTAAGAATAGAATCTTAAATGGTCCTCACTCTCACTCTATTATATTTTATTTACACACGTCGTTTATAAGTAGTAAAAGCCGCCATTTTAGATTCTATTATTATTTGACACGGCTTATAATATTCGCGAAAACCTCTATTTTACCCCTTTTATTAGAGAGCTTAGCGTGCTAAAGAGACGTACGCAGCACATGACAAAGACAGGGGCCCGTTGCTAACCAAGCGGAAACCTTTCATTAGAAAGAGACTTCTGCCTATACTACAAGTAGTGTCCTAGTTCCAGGATCAGAAGTTCTGACGGTGATTGTAAATCCCATTCAATTTGGTAATTAAGTAACTTAGGTAATAAGTAGTCCGAATAATGTAGTGCAACAAATTATGATCTCCTCAGATTGACCAACCCGACGGCAGCGAGCTCACCTGCGACCAGGCCTCCAGTTTCTGCGGGCTGAAGGACCGCTTGTTCCCCGACAAGCGCGCCATGGGCTTCCCCTTCGACCGCCCCTCCGCGGCCGCGAGCAACATCACCGACTTCACGCTGGACAACATGGCCCTCACCGATGTTACTATCCGGATGCAGAACACTACTGAGATCAATCCGAGGAATCCACGCAACTAAACCTTATCTAGATACGGTGATTGATTACGGTGTAGCTTGAAGGTCCTCACAAAAATGTTAGCGCAATTGTTCAGAATTCAGATAAGACAGTCGTACTCACGTTGGGCATGCCATGATGTGAGTGAGATAGTACCACCAAGATTATTTATTGCTATCCCACTCCAAACTTATGCCTTGCAGGTCGTTTGTGTGAAGCTATTTAGGCTAGTCGGCAAGAGGGACTCCGCTGTCTGATAGACCGAGATAATAATATACATTGTCATTCTATCAGATTACGTGTCCCCTTACAGACATGGTTATAGTGCACGGCAAAGTTAAGTACAGTCAGCAGCAAAAGTAATTCTACGTACGGCCAGAATGATCTGCACATCTTTATTTTAAGGAATGGAGATTATTGGAAGCACCTGCCCAGTGTAGGTTACTTCTGCAGTTGTCTGCAGTCTGTACAACGCACGCGCTACTACATACTTACGTGACAGTGGTACATGCCTTAATGAACAAGCACAGTTTAGTAAAACTACAATATTTTCGACCTTCTAGTTACACCAGGCCCCGTATCATGGTCGCCATTATCACGCGATAAGTGACAAGATAGAGCGTCAGTCTCGTTCTATCGAACGGTGTCAGCCAGTGACGGTCGCTTATCTTGTCACTTATCTCGTGATAAGGCCGACCATGATACGGGGTCTGAACGGAACATGTGTTTAGAGCAAATTCTACTTTCTATTTGACGGCAAATCGGTTGAATTGAGTAAAATCGGTATCGGATGTATTTTAGGAATTACATGATTCTTTAACTACGTCTCGGACAAGTTGATCACATATAACGAGCGGCTTTGACATCTCGATTACGGATAAATGTTATTTATCATGGATGGGGTCGATTTCATAACGAATAGTTTTTGAAGATTTAATTGAAAGTTGTTTTCATAGAAAGTAGATATGGCAAGTATAACGGACATTGATGTTATTATTATTCAAGTTAGAGCATAAAAAATTAGAGGCTGATAGACTAAGTATTGCTTTCGTTGTAACTATGTTTTAAGTATTGTACATAATAGTTATAAGTAAACCCGTTTATAGTATAAAAATAGATATAATAAAGCAAGGCAAATTATATTGATTTTAATTTTTTACCCTAAATTCAGGAGTATAAGTACAATTTACTTTTCAGATTCTTTATTACCTACATTCATATTTTTAGTATTCCGGTATTTTAATTTTACTTAGGCCTAGCTCGATTTTAGCAGTAAAACGTGACGATAAAAGCTGGTAGCTGGGTTGATGTTAGCTTAATTAGTAGAAATCAGTAACAAATGTTAATTTAATCTCTTTATTTGCTTTCTCCAGTCCATCATTATTATTACATTACCAAATAATGTTACTAAAATACACCCTTGTGCTACTCAAGTTCTTGATTCCCGAGTTGAGGTGCATTCCTTCTTAGAGTTGTGCTCTGATGGATGCCATAATGCAGAATCTATCACTTGCTTTCATGCAAGAACTTAGTCCTTTTCATCCATTGTCCACCATTACCCCGTGTATCATCTCCCGGTGACAGCCCTGGAACCTGCAACCAGATTACACTGTTTACAATCCAGATAAGGATTAGCATTTACGATTAGGACAGCAATAAGAATCAGGCCTATCATTTGAATATCATGTGGTTATCAAAGTAACACATTTTCGGCTCGTGTTTATTATCATCATACAATATTGATAAAAAGGATGCAAGACCGATGTTGATTTTATGAATATTTACTGAACTTCAATTCTTTTCTATCACACTTTACATCACTCCAAATTGGACTAAACTGTTGATTACTTTTGAATTAAAAGGAGACATTAATGTAGTTAAATGTAAAAATATGCAAGTGCATATGTCAGCAGATTAAGGTTTCAGTACATGTTTATGAGACATATCAATTGATACATATTTTTGCACTTGACTGTACATGGGAAATATTATGGGAAAGTAGTTATCACATTCTGGAATAGAACTGTGATGCCATAAATGAAATTACCTCTGAATGCCCAGCAGTAACAGCATCGCTAGTCTGAAATATAATGCTGATATTAGCTTCATGTAGTAACTGTAAAAATTATAAATGTTATATGAGATGAGATCAGGCCTATCATTTAATATCACGTGTTTATCATACAACACATTTTGGCTCTTGTGTATTGTCATCATTTTATATCCTCAAGATAGTTAAAGAAAAATAAAGTTGAAATATTACAAGATGATGTAGTTATAAATAATTAGTAGTCAATTTGTTTATTCTGGCGATTGAAAGAACATTATACATTACATACATTTTGTATTTTTAATCATGTCATGAGATCCGAGGAGATATGACTATTTCTGTCATATGCAAAATTTTAGGTTAGGTCAAGTTAGTCGAGACGCCGTTAACGATAATTTTCAATGATAGGTGCTTTTGTAATGTACACAGGCCTAAATAAATATACGGAAGCTTTTTCGGAGTTCGGAGGCATCGATAGTATTGGTGTAAGTAGCTGTTTAACTTCCTAATCTTATCTGATGCTCCGGGGCATCTTAGCGAAAAAATGCTTATCGTAATCGTTTTTCAATAATCGTGTTATCGATTTTAGAGATAGGGATCATCTTTCTTAAGTTTCAATAGGGTTAGCAACTTAGCACGTGCTTCAAGCAATGTTATGGGACACGTGGTTTAACTAAAATCAAGTATCAAATTGAAACAAAAAGTAATGAAGGGTGTCTTACCTAGTATAAGCGGGTACCGATTCTCCTACGACTAAATTATTTATATTTTATAAATACTTTTTGTGTAAAATAATTAATGTTGAGAACAATTACGACAATTACGTACGAACTCAGCAATCTCACAAGAAGAAATGAATGATGAATGGAATGAATGAAGTGAAGATGAAGTGAGTTTAGTGAGGATAAATAAAATAACGTCACGGTGAAAATGTCGCAGTGATCCGGCGCCTAAAAGTATCACTGTAACTTGTCACGGAGGAACAAAACAACGTTACAAAATCACGGTTCCTACTATTCGTAGCGGTCTAGCGGTATCCAAAGAGAATATAATCACTACGTTTTAAGAGACGGGACTCTCATACTAGCCAATGGAAGCAGTTTGCATGGCACATCGATACCAACATGTACGTCAAAGAACCAACAAACGGCAATAGTACCAACCTAACAGACTAAAATAGTGTAGTGCCCTATACGCTTGGTTTTTTTTATCGATATCGATAAAATCAACAGGGTTAAAATACATGCTAATATGGAAACTATTTATTTATCGAAATTAGGTTAGGTTCGAATTCACACTTAAGTCGTATGTTGTACAGTAGATATTTATTTAAATGGTCTAATACAAGGATGGACTTAAATGTGGACCCGAAATAAAATAATAAACTTTTTTAATACTGTAATTATTTTATTATTTTGCCGAGCCCTGTTGCTGTGATCTTTTAATGATGTCGGCAGTTGATTCCTCGGATTTCGCAAAGGAAAGATTAATACGATGGCATTCATTTCGTATTAAAAGATGACTCAGACGAACAAGCAATATTCGGAGAAGACGATCTTTGTGGTCATTACAGATCCATAGTAAGTTGTCACATTTTGTCAACATCATGGTGACGGCTTGCTGAGAAATATGTCTTTCATGAAGAATTGGTTTCACCTGAGCTTCAAAACATGATGTAACTGTGTCAACTAACATGCATAGATTTACTGTAGGATATGTAAGACTTTTTTTGTCTTGCCACCACTCTCGAAGTTTTATGTAGCTATACATTGGTGTGTCACATAGGTCTTTATCTTCAGTTTTTAAACATAACTTACAATTCTCACATTGCCACCGTATTTTTCTTAGCACCACTGATGCCAAATATCCCGCGACATACACAGTAGGCTGTTTTTCGAACGATTCGAACAAACTGTTTTCAATTTGTAAAAATTCGGCATCATCGTCAGAAAATGTAAAATCATCAGGTAAGTGCAGGACAACATCCGCATTTTCAGGTAGGTGCGGAGGAGCTTCAACATTTTCCGTTGGATCTGAAACAGAAGCCTCAACATTTTCCGGTAGATGCAAAACAGGAGCTTCAGATCTTCAGGTACTCGTATAACCGTTTGAGTTTTTTCAATATGTTGAAAGAAATCTTCAAAATCAATTATAGCTTCGTTATCATCGTCTTCACAGTTTGCTCCTCTACCAACTGGTGTACTTAATTTCGTCAAAATATTTGACTTTAAAGCGGCTGTGAAATGATGGCACGTTGGATTACGGTTTGTAGGACAATGTTGTCTAATCATTCCAAAAAGATTTTCTAAGCTATCTTGATTTAACTGACGGAGATTTAAGTATTTGAATCCTTTTGACTCAACATACTTCCAAATGTCTTCCAATGATGATAGCGAAGTTACGTATCCCTGGACGCACCGTACGTTCTTCAGTCTTAGACTGCTATCAGACTTGAGGAAAAGCATCGTACTCATCATTTTTTTATAATGTCTCCACAATTCGACGTGGTTAGTTTTATTAGAAACATTCTCTCTCCTGCCCCTGATAATGTCCTTTCTGGATATGGGACCATTGGTGCAATCGAAAAGTCTATCAAGATCTTCTACGATCTGGGCAGTTTCTAAGATCTCCTGAGCTTTCACATCATCGCCGTACTTCTCAGCCATAAGTTTTAAGATAGCAGCGACGGTATTACTGAGCACTTGAGCAGCCAGCTTTACCTTCATTTTAGACCGATATGTAGGATTCACGTGCAAGTCTGTTAATTTTTTGAAATGCAAGGTGCTTTTATTCTTTTCCGCCACATGCAGCAGGTGCGACCACTTTCCTTTTTTCCCATTTACTACAATTTCTCCTCCATTATGAAAATTGTTTCTTACCGATTTCAATAAATGCGGAATATCAAACATTATAGATATTCTCATAGCATCCAATATGAAGTAATTGGATGATGTTGGGATGCCACACCACGTCTTGAGTAAATTCAAGCTGCCAATATTTGTGGGTCCTTGGTCACATACTGTGGTAACCACGGTGTAACCAATATCAGTAACAGCCTTTATTACTTCTTTAATAATAACAGCGAGGCTTTGCGATGATATCGTTCCTTTTACAAAATAGTATGCTATCGGTTGCTTCAGTTTTTTGTGCAGGCCTTGCAGCATAAATACTAAAGCATGATTTGCTACATCTGAAGACCTGTACTGGTTTTCGCCTGAGTCCACAAATCCCTCTACCTTGTCTGTCCTGGGATTAAAGATAAGACGCTTTTTTAAAGCTATCTCATCGAAGAGCAAAGCACACAATCTGTCTTTGTCGTCTAATTTTGTAGCCTTCTTTTTTAAATGGCCAATAATAGTTTGGCTGATTCCTGGCTCCAAATCTATGCTTTGAAGCAGAGTTTGCAGTGTTCTTATGCTTGGTAGTGCCATCAAATGTTGTAGGTGTCTAAATGTGCGGGGAGATTTTTTATAAATAGCAATAGCCAAGGCTTTTTCTATGGGAGTCACCGTTTTCCTCGAGGGTTTCTATCATGGTTGCGTATGTATGCCTTTATTAGAGTTTTTAGTGCTAATGACTTGATACGTGGCATTATATTTCCTTCTCGCAAAATTGTAATTTTTTGCTTGTACATTTTATTTTTTTTGATTAATTTTTTTTTTCGTGGTGAAACTTCTAAATCTGTAATTAAATAAAGTATTTAAATGAAATTATTAAAGTTAATCATAACTATTCATTTGGTGAAAAGTGGGTATACAATTGTTTTAATATAAAATGTAGTATGAACGGTCGCCATCAAATATATTTGTAGGTACATATATTTGTTTGTGTGTTGAGCCCGAATATGTGTTCCTGAGTCATGAATGTTTTATATGTATTTAAGTATATGTTTATCTATATATTATGTATATCGTTGTCTAGTACCCATAACACAATCCTTCAGAGCTTACTGTGGAACTGATTTGTGTAATAAAGTTTATATAAATATCCACCATAGAATATTACCATATCTCTATTTTTTTGTATTAGAAAAGAATAGAATAGAAATGAACAATATATAAACGGATAACATTAAATTAAAGTAAAACGTAGGTAATACTTCAAACCAAAGAGAATACATACATTCACTATGTACGAGTATGTTGTCAAAATATTTACTAATATTGTAAAAAAGAAAGTAACTGTTTGTCTGTCTGTAAAAGAAGTATCTACTTTAAAAAAGAATCCATAGTGTTATTCACCTGAGTCAGATTTCTTTTTACTTTTATGCGATTGAAGGACTTTCGCCTTTTTTGTACAAGAATCATATTCAAGTAAATGCGGCTGCCCCGAAGTAGATGGTTCTGTAAATATGAAAGAAATATTTAAATATAGTTTCTTTTAGTCCTTTTGATGTGCAATAAAATATATTTGTAATAATTGTGTAGACAGCTCTAAAAGTAGGTACCTACACAATTTTTAATCTTAATCCTCAGACAAGTTCCCTAATGTATACATATTTTTAGATGTGACTGTACATCATATTTATAAACTGTACTTACCTGAACAACTGTGTGTCCGTTTTCTTTTATGTGATTGGGATATTTTGTTGTCACTTAACCCTTGAGACAATAGCTGCTGTTCAAGCACATTTGATTCTGTAAATATTCAAAACATGAAAAAAGAATCGAAATCCTGAAATAATATTAAGAGACTCCGCTGCCAAATAAGGTTAAAGAGTTACCTGAGTTACTAGGCCCAGCGATCGCTTTAACTTTGGTAGCTTCAGTGTCGCATATCACCGGAGAGACAACATTCATTGCAACGTCAATGTTTGAATAAACATGACTAGGAAAGTTGAACAACATTTCATCAGGAACGCGATTTTTTTTTTTATTAAAAGCTTTGTTTTCGAAATGATCTCCACATACATATTTCAATGTATGTAACTTTTCTATGGGAACATAATATATATCAAATCTTCTTTTCCCACAAACTTGATCCACACTTGAAAATATTTAGTAATTAAAACCGATTTTCAATTTCTTACATCTAAGGTCTTATTCGTTTAAAAAATGACTGGGCAATTTTTTTAACTATAAAAAGCAAATGGATATTGCACGCATCAGGTACGAGTATTAACTGCCTGTGCATCTTAAAATAATCAGTATTTTTGTAGTCATATTTCATGATAGTTCTCACACAATTCGACTTACTTAACATAATTATTGCACTGATAAACAAAATAAGCCTGTATTGTTATCGATAGGTACAGTACATCTCTAGTACACAATAAAAATGGAAATAAAATATCTAATTTAGTTTGTTTATAGCCTGCTGCACTCAAATATATTTAAACATTGCTAAATCAATGCTTACCGGTCTTCATCCAAGGGAAATTTCGCCATAAACTTCCTTTTTTCGAGACTTTCACGACTAGTGCGATTTCCACAAATTTCACAAGTAATAAACCTTATTTTCGGTGTCATTGTCACAAAATATATACACTAAACAGTTTTCGATCACATTTCACTACTTTAGATTCCAAATTAGGGACAAATCAATTAGAAAATAGCAAATATAAACAAACAAGACACATGAGACGCAATGACTTGGCAATGACAAGCAAAACAACATGGCTGACCACAGATTAGTTGTACTGTTGGAGTATGTTGGCTATTGTGTGCCATGTAAAGTCCATATAAAAGTTTTTTTGTTCCTAGTTGCGTCAGACTGGCGGTATCGCCGAGAACTTCCGTCACTCACTCATGTCACGACATGATCGTATAGCGCGGTCTGTGGCACGGCGCGATGTGATTTCGTCGCTCCCATTCTAAACTTACCCATCTGTATTTTGGTGAACTTGAAATTTGAAACTAAATCTGAGGGGCTACCGCGAAGTGAAAACGAACCAATCAATCAATCAATCATTTATTTGTCAAACATAGGTAGAAAATACAGCTGGAGAAAATTACAATCTAGTATCACTATGTTTTGCCTGTTGGCATACAAATATCAATGTCACATTAAAAACGGGAATCATAATTTAAATAGTAACATGCGAATACAGTATAAACAAAAAAATAGACATCAATAAAAGATTAAATAATTAAATAAGTAGCAATTGTCATTTTGTATAATTTAAATAAATGCATGTCGAATGGCCAATATATTAATGATTAATAATTAGTAATGTTACATGTCAGAGTCATTTAAAAAGTCTTGCGTACTGTAATAGCATTTTCTGATTAATAATTTCGTCAAGTTTTTCTTAAAGAGTACAATGTCTAAAGTTCTTATGCTTATAGGAATTTTATTATAGATTCTGGGGGCCATTCCCAGTATGCTTTTACGCATTAGCGCAGTTTTACATTCTAAGTTCCGTACCATATACTGATACTGTGGACGAGTTGGCAGTCTGCGTGTATCAGTAGTTTTAATAAACAATGCTGGGTTGCATTTCACAAATACGGATATTTCCAAAATGTACAGACACGGCAGAGTAAGAATCCCAAGTGATTTAAAATAAGAGGAGCAACTATCCGTTATTTTCAAATTACACATTGCTCTAACACACCCTTTTTGGGCTTTAAAGGCTGTTTCTTTATCCGTAGAATTACCCCAGAATATGACACCGTATCTCAATGTTGAAGCCACCTGACCATGGTAGGCAACAAGAAGAGCATGATTGTCGACTATTTTTGATAGTTTACGCAACGCAAAAGCCGATTTACTAAGCTTTTTACTAACTTCATTTATATGAAATTTCCATGTCAGTTGACTATCCACATTAAGACCTAAAAACTTTGTTACTGATACGGTTTCTATTTTATTTGCTTCATAATTTATATTTATCTCATTATGTTGTATTCGCTGATAAAAGTGCATTATGTTAGTCTTAGTCAAATTAATTATCAGATTATTGTTTTTTAACCATAGTATTATGTCAGATAATGTATTATTAATGTCTTTTTCATACATAACTGGGTTATCACATTGTACAATAGATGTGCAGTCATCGGCGAACAAGATCATAGGGTGACAGATTGCTTTAGGAAGATCATTGATATATATCAAGAAGAGCAGAGGGCCAAGTACACTTCCCTGGGGTACGCCAAATGTTACATATCGTGGATCTGATAAGAATTTATTTTCATTTCTGGATTTTTGGTTTATTCTCGTTATTTCAGTGTACTGGATGCGGTTAGTTAAATAGGATTCAAATAGTTTTAATGGCTTACCTCGAATGCCATAATGAGCAAGTTTGTACAGCAATGTCTTATAATCTACATAATCGAAGGCCTTTGTCATATCAGTATAGATAGCAACAACTCTTGTTCGTTTGTCGATACATTGTAACCCAGACAACAATTTCTGCCCGATGACGTAAATTATGACGTGAATTTTTGGTGATTTTTTTCAATTATACGTCTTATGGAAATAAATGACGTCAAAAATCACGTCGAAAGTTTTCGTATATCGGCTTACGTCTGAAAATGACGTCACTAATCACGTTGTTAATTATTCTGTTCCGTCATAAGTCTAATAATGACGTTGCTAATCACGTCGTAATTTGTCCTATTTCGTCAGTGGTTTAAAGATGACGTTGTAAAACACGTCGAAAATTTTCGTATGTCGGCATACGCCTAAAAGTGACGTCGCTGATCACGTTATAAATTATTGTGTTTCGTCAGAGGTCTGATAATAACGTTGCAAATCACGTCTTAATTTGTCCTGTTTCGTCAGTGGTTTAAAGATGACGTTGTAAAACACGTCGAAAGTTTTCGTATGTTGGCATACGCCTAAAAGTGACGTCGCTGATCACGTTATAAATTATTGTGTTTCGTCAGAGGTCTGATAATAACGTTGCAAATCACGTCTTAATTTGTCCTGTTTCGTCAGTGGTTTAAAGATGACGTTGTAAAACACGTCGAAAGTTTTCGTATGTTGGCATACGCCTAAAAGTGACGTCGCTGATCACGTTATAAATTATTGTGTTTCGTCAGAGGTCTGATAATAACGTTGCAAATCACGTCTTAATATGTCGTGTTTCGTCAGTGGTTTAAAGATGACGTTGTAAAACACGTCGAAAGTTTTCGTATGTTGGCATACGCCTAAAAGTGACGTCGCTGATCACGTTATAAATTATTGTGTTTCGTCAGAGGTCTGATAATGACGTTGCAAATCACGTCGTAATGTGTCGTGTTTCGTCAGTGGTTTAAAGGTGACGTTGTAAAACGCGTTGAAAGTTTCCGTATGTCGGCATACGCCTAAAAGTGACGTCGCTGATTACGTTGTTAATTATTCTGTTCCGTCATAAGTCTGATAATGACGTTGCTAATCACGTCGTTATTTTGTCCTGTTTCGTCAGTGGTTTAAATACGACGTTGTAAAACACGTCGAAAGTTGTCGTATGTTGGCATACGCCTAAAAATGACGTAGCTGATTACGTTATTAATTATTCTGTTCCGTCATAAGTCTGATAATGACGTTGCTAATCATGTCGTTATTTTGTCCTGTTTCGTCAGTGGTTTATATACGACGTTGTAAAACACCTCGAAAGTTTTCGTATGTTGGCATACGCCTAAAAGTGACGTAGCTGATCACGTTATAAATTATTGTGTTTCGTCAGAGGTCTGATGATGCCGTTGCAAATCACATAGTAATGTGTCGTGTTTCGTCAGTGGTTTAAAGGTGACGTTGTAAAACGCGTTGAAAGTTTTCGTACGTCGGCATACGCCTAAAAGTGACGTCGCTGATCACGTTATAAATTATTGCGTTTCGTCAGAGGTCTGATAATGACGTTGCAAATCACGTCGTAATATATCGTGTTTCATTAGTGGTTTAAAGATGACGTTGTGAAACACGTCGAAAGTTTCCGTATGTCGGCATACGCCTAAAAGTGACGTCGCTGATTACGTTGTTAATTATTCTGTTCCGTCATAAGTCTGATAATGACGTTGCTAATCACGTCGTTATTTTGTCCTGTTTCGTCAGTGGTTTAAATACGACGTTGTAAAACACGTCGAAAGTTTACGTATGTTGGCATACGCCTAAAAGTGACGTCGCTAATCACGTTACAAAGTATTGTGTTTCGTCATAGGTCCGACGATGACGTTGCAAATCACGTCGTAGTATGTCGTGTTTCGTCAATGGTTTAAAGGCGAGGTTGTAAAGCGCGTCGAAAGTTTTCGTACATATGTTGGCATACGCCTAAATTTGACTTCACTGATCACGTAATCAATTATTGTGTTTCGTGAGAGGTCTGATAATGACGTTGCTAATCACGTCGTAATATGTTATGTTTCGTCAGTGGTTTAAGAGTCCGTATACAGCCGTTTGCTGAATTCGCTAGAATTATTGAGGTCATATCTCATGAAATATTCGTTTTCCTACAGATTTTATTGTGTAATATGAAAGATCATTTCAATTCAAGTCAAATAAGTGGAAATGTTGTTTACATTTAGCTCTCAATTTACCATATTTTGGCTCAGTCCAACAGCTGTTTTCTCAATTTTCGCTCGGAGACGTGTAAAACGACTTAGATTTGAAGAATGAATTGATTTCAAACCGACATAAAACAAATAAATATATATTGGATTGATAGTCTTCTTAGGATTAAGTGGAAAACATTATATAAGTTACCATATTAATTTGTTGAGTAAAACCGTATTTCCATCCAACAACTTTTTAGTAAAAACACACGAAGAATCGCCAGTATTTATGGCCATTTAGCACATTATTTCAAAAATATGAAACCATAATAAGAAACTCCAGTTCAAGCGCTATTCGAAAAAATAAAAAAATATTTATGTGTAGAAGTAAATTGTGGCATAAAAAATATTTCAAATCACCCTAAAATTCGTAATAAAACACCGTGCACGGCGCTCGATGCGGCAGTCACCGCCAAGCGGTTTGAGAGAGCGGTCACGTCGCTCGTCGATTTCAAGGTCACGTAGCTATGGGCGCTTGGGCTAGCGGGAATTATAGCGCGATCAGGCAGTCTTGATTGATCATTTGGTAAGTGATGCTTTTTCTTACTTATGACTTTTTATATGAAATTGCATTTGTACTATCTAATGGAAATATGTTCATTGTACTACTAACATTTTTGACCTATGTTCCATAGAAGGAGGTTCTTAATATTAGTCTTCATGTTTTATCTATATATACATGTAGCGATAATTCTAAAAGTACTTATGTCATTGAATTTTCATCATCATCAGCCTATATAAGGTGCTAACAAATTAGGTACTAATACTTTTAGAGCTGATAATACTCGTCTCTAGGAGTAGAGTTAAGTATGAAACATTTAAAAGTGTGTATCACTTTTTGGAGATAATTAGGGATACAACGTTACTGCGTAAAAACACCCTGTTAATGAGATAGTCAACAATCAATCATTGACGTTTGTCACAAACGACGATGTTCACTTGACAGATAGTGTTTAAACATCTCGTCAGTTAAATGCACAGGCTGATTATGTTTGGTCGAAATTTTAATTAATTTATTTTGTACCGGAAATTAAAAAAAAAATATCATATGAAAAGTTTTCTTAATTTCTATTTAAAGTCAATTGTTTTGATGTAATGTAACACCTCTTAAAATATTGGTACTTAATTTGTTAGCACCTTATATATACGTCCCACTGCTGGGCACAGGAGTCCTCTCCTGAATTAGTTTGACTGTTCAGGTTGTTATTTTGCAGTTTCTTAATTTTGACAGCCGTTTGTAATATTTCCGATTTACGGAATCTTATTCCTATTGCCTTTATCTGTGTGATATGAACTGCTTCCTGCAGTGTCCTGCCCCCCTAGCACACTAGGTTTTATGTCCGACATAAAGCATTTGTCCCTCTTGCACTCACATATTGGCCAGAACGGGACGAATGCTTTATGTCCATTATAAAACTTAGCGTACTAGCCCCTCTGGTGCTACTTTTGTGGCCTTTTTAATCATTTCTGGTTTTAACCATATTTATTTATTTATGCAATTTTATCTAACATCTGCTTTGATGACAGGTCTCAACATATCTGTCAGTAATAATTGGTCATATTTGAAAATTACTCCAACGGTAGTCTAATTTTATGGGTACCTATCAGCTTTCTTTTTAAAGGATAAAGCTAAAATCGGGGGGTATCATCGGTTTCCTCACAAAAAAAATAACGCAATTTCTGCTTCTTCTTCTGCACCTTTGTTAGTAATTTCTGCAGTGTCATTCCACTACTTGTATAGAACTCACGCTTAAAGAGCATATCGTTTTGCATCTTGTAAGTCATTTATGACCTAATAGTGATAATATGCAAATATTATGAAATTGATGATACAACTATATATAAAGATTAATATGAAGTTGTGTCATCTTTCACTTTAGTTGTGGACGGACGGTGCAACATGTTTTATCTCCGTATCTTTTTAACCGCCCATCTTTTCCTTGCTCAAATTCTTACTATTCATGTCGCTAAAGTAGTATACTATAATACAATATTTATCAATTGATTGGTTTTATTATTTTAGATTCAAGTATGGCGCCTAGGAAGACAAACCGTTCATTTGGTACAGTAAAAAGAAAAAAAAAATTGTGACCCTAAAACATTAAAACCAGACTATAACGAAATCAGCACAACGCTGGAATCTGGAAAGGTTAACGAATTATTCTTATTTATCTGGTGATTAAGCTAATTATACTTTAGCCAAATTAACTGTAAACAAAAATAAATTGTACCTACATTTCTAAATTACCTGGTATTTTATTTCAACACCTACACTAAAACAAAGAAACGAATAAGTCAGGTAAAACCTTTTTACCTAGAATTTGTTAACCTGGAAACTGAAAACTCTAACAGTAATTAATTATCGACCGAGTGAGCGGAAGCGAATAAGGTATCCGTTTCATCTTTGACAAAAATGCTTTCGTATGTCTGTCCTGATTTCCGGCTGTTCTCCTCTAGAGGTGGCGTTTCTCAACCGATTCTCGTGAAATTTGGCGAGCAGGTTCGGTAATTATATAGAACTTTTAGTCGAGCCCGTTTTTGGAAATTTTTCTAAATGGCGGAGTTATGCAAAAATACACTCGCGAGGTCTACAGCTCACAGAGCCACTTGTAAATAATATAAATAACCTACGTTTTAATATGAGTAAAGATAAATAATAATAAATGTTGGGGTCAATCTTACACAAATCGACCTAGTCCCAAACTAAGCAAAGCTTGAACTATGGGTACTAAACGACGATATACATACTTATATAGATAAATAAATACTTAAATACATTGAGAACCGATATCCATGACTCAGAAATAAATAAATGCCCATACCAGGATTCGAACCCAGAACTTCCAGTTCGTAGGCAGGATCACTACCAACTAGGCTAAAGCGGTCGTCAAACAAGCAAGTACTTACTTAAATTAATTTGTAGTAATTACATAAATACATTATAATGAACGATACAGTTCTAAGTTACCTGATATTTTATTTAAATGCGTATACAGGCGTGTAATGTGTATACGTATACGTAGGTAGGTACATATAAATATTAAGAAACGAAAAAGTCAGATAAAACGGTTCAGGCGCCGTAGGTTCCGCGAAGTTAAGCGAACAGAGTTTTTGAAACAATATAATGCGTCTGTTTATAATAATATGGTATCAAAAAATACGTTTAGTAATCTAGAGGCTTTTCTGCAGCGAGATCAGTGATAGTGACAGCGAAATATGATTAAGCAATTTTCGCTCGATATAAATAAATCACGAATAAAATATTAGTAACAACTTCTAGAAATCGGCAATATTATGTTTGAGAGAACTAAGTGATTACTTTTTTATTTATTTAAACGGCCAAAAAAAAACATGATATCCGCGCTTCCGAGCACGCACTTCCACCTCGCTCACGCTTATGCTCAGTGAGAGGGAGAGAAGACCATGAACCTACGGCGCCTTAAAGTATCAAAACTACTCTACGCCGACCTAGCCGCCTCGCTCGATCCCCACTACCAATACCTGCGCTGGCGCGCTCGGAGACGGGTAATGATACCTACAATCGAACTTTTTCCGGGCCGATACGGACTCTTAAAAGTGACGTTGGAAAACGCGTCGAAAGTTTTCGTATGTCGGCATACGCCATAAAGTGACGTCGCTGATCACGTTATAAATTATTGTGTATCGTCAGAGGTCTGATGTTGACGTTGCAAATAACGTCGTAATATATCGTGTTTCATCAGTGGTTGAAAGATGACGTTGTAAAACGCGGCGAAAGTTTCCGTATGTCGGCATACGCCTAAAAGTGACGTCGCTGATGACATTCATAGACCGTGGGCCCACTCCCAATACACCTACGTCTCATGACAACATGATAGAATGCATGGCAGCAAGTCGAGAAAGTTGTGCTGAGCAAGGGAAAAAAAAAAAAAATTAGATCTTCACTTCCGGTCAAAATTTGTATGGGGATATTTACGTCATGTCACAACAGTACGAGACGTGTAGCATCCTTTAGCCCTTTATTCGTAGAGAGAGAAAACCTAAGCCGGCCAGTCCTGAAATGGCCGGAAGAACGGAAGAATAAACTGTGGGGTGTTGGGCGTGGGCCCACGGTCTATCAGGGGTTTAATGATGACTTTGTAAAATACGTCGACAGTTTTCGTGTGTGTATACATTTTACGAGGGCCTGAACTATAGGATACCCTGAGGGGCTACCGTGAAACGAAAACGAACTTCGTTCGTGTATCTCCCTCTCTGTTCCTCGAATTAGCAAGTGCGACAAAGACGGAGATACACGAACGAAGTTAGTTTTCGTTTTGCGGTAGGACCTCTGTGTTTAAGGCAGTAGTAAAGATCAGTATAACAATTTTAAACACACTTGCAAATACGTTTAAATACAGTACCAAACTTAAACAATTACACAAAGTACTTTGCCGTTCCCTTAATTCACGTTTTTAACGCGCGCTAGCAATTTTTCCCGTTCCGACCAATCGCACGTCATAATCGCTATCTCTGATTGGTCGAAAGCTCGCGGTTGTTAATTCGCGCCAGTCACATTGTTCTGTGAATCTGGCTTTAGTCGTTTCCGGAGTCACTTTAGTGTTTAATAACTGTGTAAAACTATAACCTGTATACCCTCAAGTGTATAAAAAATAGTATGGAAAACTAAGAATAATTATTTAATAATTATTACATTACTCATTAGCAAACAGAAGCTGAATATAAAATTTACAAACACCGTTTTTTTTTCTCGCCATAAAACCTGTTCGAACCCGTTGCAGCCATTGTTGCATCATACTTAGGGATGTCCCACGTTTACTTGATGGGCTAGGTGTCAGTCGATATTCGATAGTAAAATACATTGCTTTGAAATTTAACCGCCAAACTCGCACACATTTCTAATTAAAACGAAGAGATCGCTGCTAATAATAGTGTTAGGTAACTTTTGCGTTTAAACATATCGACGCTGGAAATTTTACAAGCGACATTTTTGGTGATATTGAGTTACATACACGTTAGAATCGGCAGATTTTTCTGTATCGAATGGGCTGGCGGTCTCGTGTCCGATCTCCGTGATCCCTTCGGTGATTTAGCAGATCACGACCATTGTTTTCTACTAAACGACTTCGTTTTTGAAAATTTTGTGCAAAATGGAGATTAGATTAAATGTTTTTTCGCGAAAATGAACCACAAGAGCTTTTTACTTTTATTTGTAAGAACAGATTAAACTTAACTTATGTAGATAATTTGGTTTACTTAGTTGCAAATAACCTTTCACTTGTTGGTTAACCGCTTTTAACAGATTATTGGTTGTTAGACAACTTTACCGTTCTGTTTTATTTATGAATCAAGTAAGCATGGTAATAGGTATATACAGGTATATTTATGACACATAAATTATTTTTATTGTTGGTACCTAACAATGTATTTCGACCTCAGAGCATAGAATCACTATCACTATCACTACATAGTATAAAACAAAGTCGCTTCCCGCTGTCTGTCCCTAATATGTATGCTTAGATCTTTAAAACCAATGTAATACTATCATGTATCAGTGTACTTATTGTTGAAGGTCCAAATAAATAAATAAATAAATAAAATAAATAAATAAATAAAACTACGCAACGGATTTTGATGCGGTTTTTTTTAATAGATAGTGATTCAAGAGGAAGGTTTATTTATATGTATATTATAGTACCCGTGCGAAGCCGGGGCGGGTCGCTAGTACTACTTATATTCATAGATCTGTGATTTCGACACTCTCAAGGGAATGATCCTATAAGGGTTCCGTTTTTACCGATTGAGGTATGGAACACTAAAAACCTATTGCCTTAGATTTAAAATGAATAAAGGAAATCCTTACTAATATTATAAATTCGAAAGTGTGTTTGATTCTCCTTTTTAGGGTTCCGTAGCCAAATAGCAAAAAACAGAACCCTTATGGATTCGTCATGTCTGTATGTCTGTCCGTCCGTATGTCACAGACATTTTACTCGAAAACTATAAGGTGTATTTGAATAAAATTTTGAGGATAGGTGTATTTTGTTTGCCGCTACACTTTTGTTATTAAATTACAAAACAAAATTTTTTTAGGGGTGCACTCCATACATAAAACTGAAAGTCAAAAAAACTTTTTTCATTGCAAGCCCACGTGTGGCACATCAATCGATAGGCCTTTCGAAATAAATATAAGGTTTCTCAGCAATTTTTCAGAGATAATTGCCACAAAAGTCAGTGAAAAAGAGGGTGCCTTACAATATAAACGATTTTTTCGATATAGATTTCTCTACAACTTAGTAAGTGCCTTATTTTTTCTTCTTAGGTAAAACTAGGCTAAAAATTTAAAATGTGTTAATTAAGATTTAGATTTAAGTAAACTATTGTACGCCTGAAAGGCAAATTATAGTGATTCTACTAAAATACATGATGTAACCTTATTATAACCCCTATAATTATGCAATAAATGAATTCTATTCTATTCTATTCTATTTTAAAATTGTGTCCGCCCTCTCATTTTTGAACCGTGTATTTTAAAAATATGAAAAAAATCATGGACATTATTAAATTCTTTGAGCAAAAATTGTTTTGAACAAGATCGGTTCAAAGGTTTTCGAGATATTTCTAAAAAACTGCCTTCCTTAAAGAAAAGGACGTAAGTGCCGTAATATTTCAGTAACGATACGACCTTTTTAATAGGCACGGAACCCTTCGTTGTGCGTGGTCCGACACGCACTTGGCTGCTTTTTTTGTGTGTGGAGAATAGTTCTAGTTAGAGTGACATAGGCTACTTTTTGCCGGGATAAAACATATTATTCCCGTGGGAAGATCCATTATGATGTTAGTTCCCCTTGACCACGCGGGCGAAGCCGCGGGTAACAGCTAGTAATAATAATAATAATTCATGAAATCATAATAAAAACAAGTAGCATAAAAAGTCACATCTACACAGAGCAAATTATTATTTTAAACCTAATCCCAGTTTTAAAGTTTCGTTTCTTAATATTTGGTGGATAAATATTATACAAAATACTTACTAGTCCCGGAATAAGTATTATTAGAATTTATTGTAATTTCAAGAGATAAATACCTATTTGATGCGCTGCGTGTTGTGTCATCGAGCGTTACATTAATATCGATATCGAATTATGTATCGCTTTCCGCATTCTCTCGCACTACCTAGGTACACCTACACCTTTCCTTTCCTTCCTTAGCGTCACTCCATGTCCATGACTCCACTCGTGTCGTGCGTGACGTAATCGCAGCTCGCATCGTATGTTTCATGAGTTTATCATTTCGTTTCGATTTTCGTTCGTTGTTTGTTGGCCGGAAAACAGGTGAGTACCTATGCCGATAATTATTTAACGCAATCAATTAAATCATCAAGTACTCGGTAAGTTAGTCTTGTCTTTTGTGAAGTGTTGTAAAAGTTGTCTATAAACTTTCAGGTTGTGTGCTTGCTATAATTGTGCGGTTTATTTTGTTGTGGTTTACCTATTATGGACGATAAAAACACTTATATTGTCGCGGAAGAAGATGACGCCGACCATAATATAGTTATTGTCAGCAGCACTTGGTTGACACCTAAAAAACAAGAAGCATTTTGGCCAAGATTCAAACACAATACTCAATATAATAAGTCGTTGTTTAGACACGAAGCACCCGACGATCAAACATGGCAGTTAATAACCCTTAAAAGAAAATTTTATGAAACGGGTAAGCCATTAAAACTCTTATGACCGTTTCGTTGAAGGGATCCCGCATAGTTTTAGTTTACCATTACCTATTTTCTTTGGGAGGACCCAAATCGTATCTTTATTCATTTTATGGGACTTCTAAACGTGCCATATTTTCCTGCAAATTCTGGCCGGCAACGATTGCTGTCTTACTCTGACTGTACGCTAGAGCAAGATGCACATACTTGCCGGCCACACATTGCTGTAAAAATGTTTCATTAATTTCACCTTATTATGTGCTGTTTGTCTTTGCAGCGGATTTAATGACTGCCCGTATAAAGGCAAAACAAGCGGAATCAACAAGTGATTTGAATGATTATGATGATAGCAAAAAACGAAAGACGAAGAAGCCAATTCAAGTAATTGACTCCGACGCTTCATTGTCATCTGAACCTGAAGAAAGTGCCTTAGACCTGTTTATGATTGGTGAGTTAATTTTTTTCTTTGACGGTTAATATTATATCAGAAACAAAAGACTTTATCTAAATAAACAGCTACAACAGTCAAGTGCAAAAGTATGTACCGATAACATCCTCATAAATAAGTACCAAAACCTTAATCCGCTGACATAAGAGTTATGGGACATATTTATGAGTAAGTTGTATGCACCCATATTTTGACACTTGACTGTACTAAAACTAAAACTAAATTAGTAAAAAAACCTAAAGTACATTTACTTACAAAATAAATTGCTTCTAATTAAAATTAAATTAATACTAAAATAAATCTAAAAAGTTGTGCCCCTGCAGCATGATGCCGAAGATGCTGGCAGCATTTCCTTGCTGTATAGCAATACTAATGCGTTGTGCAAGGTAGCAGGGGCCCATTTCATGAAGCAACAAGTTACAAATTACAAGCGGAAGTCTCTTTCTATCAAAAGGTATTGAAAAGACTTCCGCTTGTAATTTGTAACTTGTTACATCATGAAATGGGCCCCTGGTAGCTCTCCGGTCACCAGTCCTTTTGGTTAGTGAGTGACTGTGAGTTTTATAATGTATTAGGTAAGGTGGGGTAAGACTAACATAGTTTATTTGACGGGGTATTTTGTAGTATAAATTAAAGTCCATATTATGGAAAGTTGTAGTCTTGGTGACATTCTTACCCCGCCTTACCTTTATTCATTTACTATTGATGACTCAATATGTCTAGTTCCCATATCTCAAAGAGCTGTATAGTTGCTTAATTTGGGAAAAAATTGGTGTAAAAATTGACCCAAGAGTTATTTATGTGAAACTGGTAATATTTCTCATTTGGAACTGTTTTATTTAGGCAAGGTACAAAATGGAGTGTCTCAATATACAACATTGTATAGCAATATGTAGGGGTGTTGACTACTCTACTACATACAATGGAACACGGGAGGTAAATGTGTTTGGGTTGATGGCTTGTTTTTGCCTTTGTCATGATTCCTTGGTGTAACTAACATTTAAAAATATTACTAACTTGTTTTCTTGATTGTGTGTTTGGTACAAATCCCTCAAACAAATTTTATATTACATATGGAATTCACAATATGGATATACAGTATAATATTTACATACATACATATACATACATACTCTTTCCCAAGGGGGTAGGCATAGACTATATCCTTCCACTTGCTACGGTCCTGGCATACCTTTTGCTACATCAACATTAATTAATTTCCTCATGCATGCTCATCGGTTTAGACTAGGGCTCGCGGTCGTGTCCGTGTTTCGTTTACTCGTAGCCGTGCGCCCGTTTTCATGTTACAAGACAACGGTTTTATGGCCCGTTCGGCACGTGAATTCGGCTACGTGTAATTAAGTCACGTGTACCCGTGTAGATCCGTGTCATGGATTCACGTGCCTTAAGTACACGCGGATCCGGGCCGCCAGCGACGTTGAATGAAGATAAGATGCAGTGTCTCTCAAGGCGACGAATAAAAATATATCGTTAGTTTTTATTCGTAGCTAAATTTAGCTACCTACGCTACGTCCATCATTTGGAAGATTGTAAGTTTACCAGTGTCTGTTTTTTCTTCATCTTTATGGCAATTTTAAGGTTATTTATTTGGAATCTATATATAGGTACCTACGGCGTCAAGTAAACAAAAAATAAAATATTTATATAAGTAGAGATGTAAAATAAAATGTCATGATGCCGTCATGTCTGCGGCTTTTGTTTTTTACTTTCATATAGCGACAATCCATTTAACGAAAAACTTTTTTTTACCTTGTAAGTCATACAATAAAGCAGTCGAACAAAAATAATATGTCACTATCTACTTTGTAATGTGCCGAAACCGACAAGAACTGCAGCTGTGTACTTTTTTGTTTGTTGTTTTCTTGTTTAGTCCATGCACGTGTTGTTTGCCTGGTTTACCGTCATCATCGTTCATAGATTAGGATTGCCTTGCATGTTTTTGCATTTTGGCTGTTATATCCTTAGATAGTAAACTTTTATATTCATTCATTGTAATGAATAACAGAAAATACCCTAACCCTATTACCTGTCCGAACCGTGATTATTTAAGAGGTTTTATTTTAAACTAATCACTTTGTTTTTTGAAATTGCAATCTGGAACTAAATATTTGTGTCTGCACTTTATAAAATACTTGTGTGTCTCAGTGGTCCCAATTAGTGGGATCATGGCATTAAGTTACATTTTATTTTCAGGTAATGTAGCAGGGAGCTGTGAAAAAAAGAAAAATAAGTTAAATGAAATATCACAAAATGACCAAATCATTGAAGGTATTGATAAAATATTAATTCAAAGCAATATTCATTTTCACATACTTAGACCGAAACGCACTGACAGCGGTAGCGGAGCGGCGCGGCGCGGCGCGGAGACGGTACCGGTTGTAATGCTCGAGCGAATATGAACGGGTCCGCATAGAAAACCGGCCGGGAAAAAAGCGTGGCGGAGGCGGTGAAACGCGTGCACAGATAGGCGTGCGCGGCGCGGAGGCGGCGCGGGGTGGTTTTGCGGCGGGAAGTTGTATAAACGCAGTTGTCAATGCACCGGCGCGCACCGGCGGTGGCGCCGCGGCGCGGCGCGGAGGCGTGCTGAGAGCGGTGCAACAAGTTGTATTTTTTTACAACTTCAGTTCAGATTTTATTCACTTTAACAATGAGTACAACTGTAAAATTTATTTCCCTGGTGAAACTTAGTACCCCGCTTAACAATCCTTGGTTTTAAATAGTCGTGTAATTCTTTAAAACTGTTTTTACTCATGTGAAAATAAGTGTAAAAACGATCTTCATAAGAAGTCAGCTCTTGGCATAAATGATGGAACTCTTCCAATATTCCTCTTTTTTATTTATTTCATGGACCCGTCATTGTCAGTTTAGATTTCTTCTTATTGTTTTGTCATAAGGCAAGTAAGAGCAAAATCTCGTCATCGCTATCTGAATCAGAGGATAACATTTTTGATCTTTCCGAAACTGTCACCTGTCGATTACCGCTTGTTATGTCACACACGCCGCCTCCGCGCCGCTATCCCGCGCGAATACCGGGCGGGATTTTGGTGCGACGTCCTCCGGACCGCATTAGCTTTACTGCAAAGCCGCCTCCGCACCGCATCGCGCCGCGCCGCTCTCTGTGCGTTTGCAGCTTAAACATATACCTATCTGATATATCAAATATTTTTTTTTCTACCAAGTTTTTACTTCGATGGTTTTACCATACATAATACATACTCGTACATACCTATAATCCCAGTCCAATGCTATATTTTTATGCATTTTTCTGTGACTTTGATATTTAGTTATCATTATCATCATATTGTTGTTGGTAATTAGATTCTTTCGCTTTTAGGTATACCCTGTTACAATAAATTTCAATCCAATGAAACTCCGGAAGAGGCAGTTTCTCTTAACCGGAAGCCTATAGACGGGCCATCATCATCAACATCAGCAGATCATCGTAGCCGGAAGGATTCAACTGTCACAGGGTACATTACGATCACACCAAAGTCTACAGGTATGTTTGTATACTGCCCATGCTGGATCTTTTGTTCACTGCGGTAGGGATCTTAATAGATGCATAATAATAATATAATAATATATTCTTTATTGCACCACAACATAAGAAAAACATGTTACAAAAGTATAGTCAATAAATAAAGGTAACAACAGGCGGTCTTATCGCTTTAGAGCGATCTCTTCCAGACAACCTTTGGCATAATGGGTTTACTTTACTTTCAAACATGTGTGACCTAAAATTGGAAACATCCATGTATGCTGTATGAAATACACCTATGATCCCAGTACAAAGCTATACTTTTTATGATTTTTTCTGTGAGTTTGATATTTAATTATCATATGACATACCTGTTGTGTTGGTAATTAGAATCTTTCGCTTTTAGGTACACCCTGTTACAATAAATTTCAATTTAATGAAACTCCGGAAAAGGAAGTTTCTCTTAACCGCAAGCCTATAGACGGGCGATCATCATCAACATCAGCAGGTCATCGTAGCCGGAATTCAACTGACACAGACATTACAATCACACCAAAGTCTACAGGTATGTTTGTATGCTGCCCATACTGGATCTTTGACTATATGAATATGCAAGATTATGGATTCTGATGCTGCAGCCAGGATAAGCAGCATTGAAAAATAATAGCAGATATTATGTCTGGATTATTATCAAGTTTTTTATTTATAATTTTTGACTTGTGGGATGCCGCTTTGACCAGCAAGTGATCTATTGTGGCAGCCCTTTTTAGGGTTCCGTACCCCCCAAAGGGTAAAAACGGGACCCTATTACTAAGACTTCGCTGTCCGTCTGTCAGTCACCAGGCTGTATCTCAAGAACTGCGATAGTAAATTTTCACAGATGATGTATTTCTGTTGCCGCTATAACAACAAATACTAAAAACAAAATAAAAATATTTTTTTAAGGGGGGCTCCCATACAAGGATTATTTGCTGCTTTTCAGTTTATTTTGAAGTCTGTACTTTTTTTTTTTTATCTGAATTAAATTCATGTTTGTTTGTAGGTCATCAGCATAAGGTTATGCATTTGTTGTCAACTCTGGTAGAACAGAACAACCAAATATTAACCTGGATTAGAAGCCAAAATGAAACTGATGAAATTAAGAGAAAAAAAGGACCTATAAAGCTTCCTGTACAGCTGCCTATTTGTGATGAAAATGAGTTGTCAACACTGGAAGAATATCTCAATAATGATGTAAATTTTGGAGAAATGGTAAGTTTCTATCTACTACTATGTAGTACAGTCATTGTCATAATATAAGTTAACATTAATAGTTATCAAATTGTTTATTACAGCTTACAATTAAATTGGCGTACCAAACTATTTGAGCACTTTGGCTGTTACCTTATATAATGAGACATAGCATTTTGAAATCAATGTTTGTTTTTAGCATTTATTGTACTAAGTTTTTTTTTCTTGTAGTGCAATTACTTGATGTCCTTCTGTGGAAATTCTCCAACCAGCTCGGTGAATCAAATTATGAGACACATGATTAGTAACGAACTTGCATCCAAGTTTAGTTATCGTGGCAAGAAAGGAAAGCGTCCCTTTGAACAACTGAACTTGAAATTAGTACTGATACGTAAGTATTACAATTAGGTACAATAATTACATGACACATGAGGCAATTTGGCACTCTTTGGGGGAGGCCTGTGTCCACCAGTGGACGTCTTTCGGCTCGAATCCTCAAGGGCATTTTGCTGTTGACAGCCTCTTAAGAGGAAAAACTAAGGGCAAGATAATTGAGAAATAGGTACGAGTATTTGTAAAATGTATTGCTGTCGCGCCAACCTCAAGCCTCCCCCGCAGAGCGCGATAGAGAAAACTGCAGCTTGGGCCGAAAATACCTGTTAAAAGTACTTAAAATCAACTTTTCGTAGTCCCCTGATTTCTTCTTCAAAACTTGACCTATTTAACTATTTTTTTTATTAAAAATCAAAGAAAGGTTTTGGCCGTGTTCCTATGTTTTCTTTTTTTTAAATAATCTAGTCAAAATTGTTTTCTGGATGTTTGAACACATTTTTTTTTGGTTTTGAAGGTTAATATCTCTTTTAAGTATAAATTTATGAAAAAAAGGAAAACAGGAACAAGTCAAAAGTAGCTAGTAGCTATGGAACAAAAATATTGCTCTACCGCCATTATCCAGGGAGAAAACAGGGGACTACGTTTCTATGGAAAAGCGGCCCTTGTGTTTCCTCTTAAGTGTGGACGCTCATCCGTATCCCCTTTGATGATCGGGGAAAAACCGCCTCGAGAGCGATCACGGCGTATCGCGTATTAAATCATAACTTCGTATCGTGATACAGTATCAAAACACGTCCATACTTACCGATCTTGATACGCGTACCCGATCGCGAGTGTGCGGGGTATATAATAAACGCGTGTCAACATCGATCCGGAGCGATCAGATAGGTACGGCGCGCCACATGATCGCGCTGTTTTTGCGTCCACACTAGCGAACTTGATACGCGTCGGTGCAACGCGACGGAGATACGTACGATACGACAAAATGATTCAGATGTGGCCCAGCTTTACCAACATTGACGTCCATCCGCCTTCTATGATATGCATAAACCGATTTTAAAAATAAGAAATATTTATACCTATATTTTAATGGTGACGTAGCAGAATATCTAATATCAAATATGTTCGATCTGCATACACAAAAACACAAAGTCGAAATGCATAAAGTACGAAATTCATACCATAATTTATCATAAGTTTATAATATATACCTACGGTTTAATTTCATCACGTTAATAATCTATACTGCTGCCTCTGTATAAGGTTCTTAATACATAAAGTCAAATTATATACATTTTAAAAATATACGGTCTAAATTCATCATGTTTATAATTACTAATTATTTTTAATGCTCTTGTTGTTTCAGGAACTGTAAAGAAACACTTGAAATTACCTGTTGAAACATCAATTGAAAACGACATGAAAGTGTGGCTCAAACACGCTCCACAACGGCTGAAAACTAGTTCTATGAAAAAACTGAATAGCTCTTTTAACAAAGACAATTAATAATTATATGGGTTTCTTACGAGTGTGTACCTACAATGACAAGTAAAAAAGTGTTAAGTAAACGCCAAATTTATAGAAGAATAGCTCAATCTTATAGACTGCAAAATGATATACAATTCGAGTTGAACACAGACCAGCGTGTAATTCAGCTACACACTTCTGATACTGAAACAGTAAATATAAGTACCCCTGACGATTGTAATGACCATCTGCAGTCCTCTATTGATCATCTCGAAAGCTTTCCTAATTTGACGCCACTTAGTTATTCAACAAATAATATGGAGATTTTAATACACGATGCGACCATGTTTCCTAATGCCGAATGCATGGTTCCTGATGATCAACAGGATTTACAAAGTTTCTTAAGATCTTGGTCTTTACAATATAATATTTCAAATGTTGCCTTATCTTCGCTGTTAAAGTTCTTAAAATTACAATTTCCTGAAGTCCCTTCTGATGCAAGAACACTAATGAATACATCAAATAAAAGTAGCATATTAATTTTAGAGAATGGGGAATTTCTATACTTCGGCTTTAAAACTTTGTTACAATCAATTTTACCCATTGCATTTCAAAATGCTGTAAATGAGATACAATTTTCATTTAATATTGATGGATTACCGATTTTCAATAGCTCCAACACGCAATTTTGGCCAATTTTAGCTGATGTTTATGGTTTTAAAGATAGCGTATTTGCTATAGGTATCTTTTGCGGAAATTCAAAACCTTCTCCACTAGCGAATTACTTAAAACCCTTCCTTAACGAATTGAAAGATCTTATGCAGTCTGGAACTTATTATAATGGAAAACTATTTACTGTTTCAGTCAGATGTTTTATTTGTGATATGCCTGCTCGTTCATATTTAAAATGTGTAAAATCACATAACGGGTATTCTAGTTGCGATAAATGTATTTGCAACGGAAATTACATAGAACGTCGTGTAGTACTCGACGATCTTGACAGCGCGTTGAGAACAGACGAGTCGTTTCAATTGCAGTCTGACGAAGACCATCACCTTGGTATTTCTCCGTTAATCGAACTAAATATTGGCTTGGTCACCTGTTTTCCCACAGATTATATGCACAGTGTTTGTCTTGGTGTAATGAGAAAACTGATACATTCATGGGTCAAGCCTACTAAAGGAGATGTTAAGCATGTAAAGTTGGATTCTCGATCCACAAAATCTCTTAATGATAGGTTAAACCATGTGCGGAAATTCATCCCCGTTGAATTTAATCGCAAACCCAGAGGAGTAAATGAAATAGATCATTGGAAAGCCACTGAATATAGAACATTTCTTCTATATGTTGGGCCAATCGTTCTGTTTAAACTACTAAAGAAAAATGTTTATGATCATTTCATGTTGTTGCACAGTGCTATATATATATTAGTGTCAAAGAATCTAACTTCGCGATTCTCCAATTATTCCCGAAATGTTTTGAAACAATTTGTTGAGCGGTGCATAACAATTTATGGTAGACAGTATTTAATCTATAATGTGCACTCTTTGATACATATGGTTGATGATGTAGAGAGGTTTGGTACATTGGACACGTTCGCGGCATTCAAATTTGAAAATTATTTGGGTTCACTGAAAAAAACATTAAGATCTCCATACAAACCTTTACAACAAGTAGGTAACCGATTGTCAGAGAAAGATAACCGCCCAATGCTTTTGGATGATGTTATATCCTATAATTGTATTAAAAAAGAACATTTAGATGGCCCTGTGCCACCCCAGTATGTGGGTAAACAGTTTCGTAATTTGACATTGGGCGAGTGTAACTTTATTTGTAATTCTAAATCTGATAGTTATTGTATGATCCAAAACAAGACTGTTATTTTTATAGAAATTTTTTTAAATATTGCGGGTAACATTATGTTGTATGGTAAAGCTTTTAAAAAATATGAGGATTTTTACAAAAAGCCTTGCCCTTCCTCAAATTTTAATATATTTTTGGTTGACGAACTCTCACAATGTTTTTGCATAGTTCCTGTTAAAGAAATTTATTGTAAATGTGTGTGCATACCCTTCTATAAAAAAATGGTTATTTTACCGTTAGCTCACATGTTGTGATATTGTGAGCGATTTTGGTGTTTTATTTTTTATTTTTAGTAAGCTGTAATTAGTGTTATAGGACTGTAGAATTGTACATGATAGTAGGGGAGGCCGAGCGGGGGATTTTCCCGAGCGTCGTTGAGAGCTTATAGATTTTGAAAAGTAGGTAGTTAATAGGAAGAAAAAAAAATTATGATACCCTTAATTAACCAATTCATTACAAAATACAAAAAACTAATAAACCGGCAACGGCTGTCCCGGTTAAAAGTATAAACTTACTTCATTTACCTACGATACCTACTGACAACACATAAATAGTAGAATATGTAATAAATAATGAAATCCATACACTACCGGAATTGAAAAATAAATACTATAAACAAACTCATAAACAATCAAGATTTAACTACTCCAGTCTTAATCAACACGTACCTTATATAATACCTACTATAAAACCATAATAATTTTCACCAGCCCACGAACATACCCGTAAATAACCAAAAAATATATCCGCCCATTACACTACATACAATAATCCTTAACTCTTGCGTCCTACTCCTCTACTAACGCTAACAACACTAACAGTCAAACGCTTTTGCTAACTTACGCTTATTTACCCCGTAACATTATTAACAATTCCCGAGCTGCTTGTACCTATCCTAATACCCAGAATAACATACAATAATCCTTTACCCTTGCGTCCTAAAAATCCTTTACCCTTGCGTCCTCCTAATACCCAGAATAACAATAGCCCAATTACACCTAAAATTAAATAAAACTACAACCCATTTCAAACTAATTTAGTTCAATAGTAAATAATAAACAGAATACCCAAACAACCATTATAAATATAAATATATAAAGTTAGCTAAAAAGAATTTCCACTAAAAATATTGTAATTGATTCACCCCTCAGTACTATGCCCAAGAATATGAAAATAGATTATTGTCAGATTATAAGGCATGAAGCTCAATCGCCAGTATAAAATGTGACGCGCTCGAGTATGACAAAATGTCAATTTTTTTTATCATATTCAAAAAGCCTGTAAGGGCCGGCGCTCACTGAGGGCGTGGCACGGCATGGCACGGCAGGTTGTACTGCGGCATCCCGCGGCGTTCCGTGGCATCCCGTGGCATGCCAGTGCGTCTTCTCCCTCCCTTGCCCCCGCGAGCCGACAGGAGGGAGGGAGAAGACGCACTGGCATGCCACGGGATGCCACGGCATGCCACGGAACGCCGCGGGATGCCGCAGTACAACCTGCCGTGCCATGCCGTGCCACGCCCTCAGTGAGCGCCGGCCCTAAGCCGCCACCCCCACCGTTGAAAGGGTCTCATAATATGATTGTTTCTCTGCCTATCAGCTACTTTTCAAAGTCTATAAGGTCTCAACGACCCTCGAGAAAACTTCCATTTCCCTCGCTTGGCCTTCTCTACTATTATTAAGGGCTAAAATCGCAAAGCCAGTTCTGATTTTTTTATTTTGTTAAATTCAGTGCTTGCTGTGTTATATGTAAAAAAATCTTCTTATAGATACTTCCCTGCTGTCACTGTTAATTACGTTTCGCTTGCCATTAAATATTATTTCTGAAATTACACGCAGATTTCTTATATGTACATTAAAAAAAATGGTTCTAGATTATTTTTTGAGTTAATAAATCTTTTCATGGCATACACTTTAGTTTTGTTTCAGATACAATTAGGTCTTTGGGAACATGTCCACTAACGACTTTGAAAATTCTAGCACGAAAGTTACGCGAGGTCACTATTAGTCACCATTTGGTAATTAGGCCATTAGGCATGGCGTCACGTTTACTGTGACGTCTGCTGGCGCTTTTCAATGACGTCGGTGGATCTGTTTCCAATGACGTCTACAGACGTCATCGGGAATTCATGACGTCGATAAACGTCTATACTATGATGTCGACAGACGTCTACCCGATGACGTCTATAGACGTCTTACTAGTGGCGTCACGTGACGTCTCTTAATGACGTCGTAGGACGTCCCAACGACGTCATTCGACGTCAACTAACGACGTCGTGTGACGTCCATTAATGACGTAATCCCAGCGTCATCACAAAGACGTCATGCGACGTGACCTAACGACGTCGTGTGACGTCCATTAACGACGTCATGCGACGTGAACTAACCACGTCGTGTGACGTCCTGTAATGACGTTATCCCAGCGTCATCCTAACGACGTCGTGCGACGTGAACTAACCACGTCGTGTGACGTCCATTAATGACGTTGTCCCAATGGCATCCCAATGACGTCATGTGACGTGAACTAACGACGTCGTGTGTCGTCCATTAAAGACGTTGTACCAACGTCATCGCAACGACGTCATGCGACGTGAACTAACGACGTCGTGTGACGTCTAATAAACACGTGATATATAAGGACCAGTAGACGTCGCCGTGACACGTATACTGGACGTGCAAAATCACGTCATCATATGTTTCTAAATGACGTCAAGTGGTGACGTCAATAATGACGATAAATTTGCGACATCGCCACGTGAAACATGACGTCAGTACTTACGTCTAAAAGACGTGAACTATGACAACCTGTCGACGTCTTAAATCACGTCAACATATGTATCATAATGACGTCAAGTGGTGACGTCAATAATGACGATAAATTTGCGACATCGCCACGTGAAACATGACGTGAACTATGACGACGTCTCAACGTCTTCCTACGACGTCTTAAATCACGTCAACATATGTATCAAAATGACGTCAAGTGGTGACGTCAATAATGACGATAAATTTGTGACATCGTCACGTGAAACATGACGTTTGAAATCACGTGATGTGACGTCTAAAATGCCCAATAATTCACGTCAATAATGACGTGACCTTGCTGTCTGGGAATACATAATTTACTAAATCATAAATAGCGAGATTTATGCTTACATTCTTCCTGAAACCTTTCTGTTCTTCACAAAATAAATTATATTTTTCAAAGTAATTATATAGACAATTGTATATATATTTCTCGAAAATTTTTGAGATTATTGGAATGAGAGATATGGGCCTGTAGTTTTGAATATTATCCTTATCCCCCTTTTTAAGAAGAGGTTTGACAATAGATATCTTCAGTTTGTCTGGGTAGATACCTTCGTCAATGCAGAGATTTAACAAGAAGCTTAAATGTTTGGCTATCGTGTAGTTGACATACTTTATTACAACAGTCGATATGTTATCGACACCTACACTACTTGTATTCTTCAAGGTTTTTATTATTAAACACATATCACGGGCAGTTGTTGGCGCCAAATACATAGAGTTTGCACTGTTGTTGTTAATTTTGTCGTTAACCTTACTGTCACAGTTTGACAAATTACATTCACGCTGTGTAAAGTAGACATTAAAGACATCCGCTATAGTTTTAGGGTCCGTTACGATTCCATGATTTGATTTTACTCTCATAACTTGCTCCTTAGGTTCAGTTGCTTTAGTGGAGTTGATTATCCGCCAAGTGGCTTTAGTCTTATTCTGAGCAGTTTTAATCGCGTGGTTATTTTGTGCTTTCTGGGTGGATTTGATAATTGTTTTATACCGTTTCGAGTAATTTCGTAAAAGGTGTTTATTTGCTGATGTAGGGGTATGTCTAAATTGCCAGAGTAGTTGTCTCTGCCTTTTGCTACATACTTGTATGCCTTTTGTCATCCATTTTACTTTTTTGATTGACCTTATTGTTACTGACTTTACAGGAAAACATAAATCGTAGAGAACACCAAAATTTTCTAGAAATATATCGTAGGCAGTGTTTGGATTTGAGGTGTTATACATGTCAGCAAAAGATAAACTTTCTAAATGTCGTTTAAATAATTTTAAATTGTCAAGGCAGTAGTCACGTCTTTTTATACGCCAAAAATTGTTGCTATATTTGTTATTAATAGGTAATGTTAGAATTTGGCTGGTATGATCTGATAGACCAGAGTCTAGCACTTTACTACTGTGACCTTTTTTTAGATTGTGTGCAAAATTGTCTTCGTGTGTGCAAAACGAACTTCGTTTGTGTATCTCCGTCTGTGTCGCACTTGCTAGTTCGAGCGATAGAGAGGGAGATACACGAACGAAGTTCGTTTTCGTTTCGCGGTAGCCCCTCTGTACAAAATAAGTTGCAATTTGCAAACTTAAAAAAAAACAGAGGGGAACGTCTATTGTGAAGTCAACAAAGTCACGGTGATATTTCACAGTGATATTTTTGGAACTGGAACGACGGTCACGGTGACCGAAAAGTAACGGTTTTCCGCATCTCTAGAATGAATGAGTAAGAAGTGAGAGTGAATGAGTTTGGATTATATGATGCCGAATTGCCAGTTGCCATTATCGACAGATGAATGAATGAATGGAACGAAAGTTGCCAGAAATGTACTATAACTCCCACAAAAACCTAAAATTTGGATAAGTTTTTGGTAAAAAAAGTATGTATTACATTTAAAATGTAAATACCATGTTCTTATGAATATGTCCGTTCTACTTAGTAAGTAATGGGTAGGCTAGAAGTACAAATCCACTGACCAATCACGTGGCGCCTTTATTGCACGGCTATCACGCGACGGCGCGCGAGCTCTCTCGATTTTTCTCGCACTATCCGTCTCTCTCTTATTAGAACACTTAGGACAAGAGGTATAGTGCGAGAAAAATCGAGAGTATGTCGCGGCCGTCCCATGATATATGTGCTGAACTATAATGAATTTGACCAATGGGACGTCGGCTTGACTACAGAAGAAAAGTAAAAGACATCACTTCGTTTCAGCAGCACGTCTATCATGGGACGGCCGCGACATACTCTCGATGTGCTCGCACTAAATGCTCTCTTATTCTAAATGTTCTAATAAGAGAGAGACGGATAGTGCGAGACAAATCGAGAGATCTCGCGCGCCGTCGCGTGATAGCCGTGCAGGGCTTAGATTTTCAATAGATACTAAGTTTCTTTTAATAGTTCAGTTGACTCGTAGAAAAAGTATTGTATACAATAGTTAGGTATATAATGCATAAACTACATATTTAATCGTATGGCATACATTATTTTTGGCCTTTAAAGTTTATCACTCTTTAGTACCACTCAGGGGACACGTGCAGGGTTGTGGTTGGTAGCTCCTGCGGACGCGAGTAACAGTTGTCCCCCCTTTGTCAAGTGAGTGGGCAACTCGACTGTTAGGAGTTCTTAAGCCGCCCGAAGGCCTCTAACTCGGCTTAACGACTACTGTCATAGAGAGCAGCCGGGATCAACTGCTTAGCGTGCCTTCCAAAGCACGGAAGCGCTCATTTATATTAAATATTAACCACCCACTCAAACATCCGGCGGTCACCCATCCAAAGACTGACCGCTGCCATCTTTGCTTAACCTGCGTTATAGTTTCCGACTCGCAGCCGTCGCTAGCCTATGATGCTAAAGTTTGGACCTCAATCACGCAAAAACGGATTAAAATTAATTTTGGTATACACATAGTGTTTGTTCCGGGAATCATCGTCTAAGGGGGCGAAATAGGGGGCGCAAGTTTGTATATAAGGAGCTACGATATAAAAGAGTTCGACGCGGACGAAGTCGCGGGCAGAAGCTAGTAGTTATATAATTAGCTTTTTAAGTCTCGTACCTTAATTAGGCGTAAAAGTAAACGTGGTAATACTCGACTGAAAAAGTATACATTATATAACGATTGCATAATAGTACATTACGTACCTAGGGCGGTGAATTCGTGAATGGTCCAGATCGCAGGTGTTTGTGCCATAAATATGCGATCTGAGGCTTTACGAATTACAGCCCGTGGTAAGTACCTACACAATTTTACGTCTCCACCTGGCCACAATGCGAGTTTTACCGTACGCGCAGCCACTCCCATTATGGCCAGGTGTGACCTAAAATACTATTACGTCACTCTGGGCGGTAAGTGTAAAAACACCCAGGAGAACACGTAAAATTGTGTACGCACCACGGGCGGTAATTTGTAACTCTCACCTTCGGTTCGGGCCACAAAAACCTGCGATCTGCTGGGGCATTCACGAATTCACCGCCCTAGGTACGTATTGTACCTACTATATTACCCCAAAAGAAAGAAGGCAATAAAATATGCCTCGTGACGAAAATCCCATTCAGAGGGCCTACCGCGAAACGAAACGTTCATGTGTCTCCCTCTTTGTCGCACTTGCTAGTTCGAGTGACAGAGAGAGATACAGAAGTTCGTTTCCGTTTCGCGGTAGGCCCTCATACTCCAGGCAAAATTCGGTTTTGAAAAACATTAATAAAATTTATAATAGCATTTTTTTTGTTGATTTCATTTGAAAATGTTACTCTAAGATGATTTAGTCAAGAATCCGACAAACTTTCCACCCGGAAGTAATTATGTAGATTTAAATGAAGCATGCATTTTTGTACGATTTATCTTGAATATTATAGAGCAAATGTAAATAATGAACCAAAATAAAGACAAAAACATTTATTCATATTTTTACTGACTTTTAATTTTGTCGGATTTTGTCACTGGGTAACTATTTAATTGATAATAATATCCGTTATACATAAAAAATAAGCTATTATAAATTATTTTCAAAATTGACTCAGAGGCTCAGCGGCTCTACCACGAACTTCGAAAGTCGAAGTTCGTAATACATGCATCCCTGTTACTCGAGTATGGGAGTGCGATAGAGATGGAAATACCCGAAATTCGACATTTGAAGTTCGTGGTAGCTCCGAATACTTACTTCCACTGACTGCATGTAGCATAGCTGCGTTTCAATCAGTTGTTCGTTGTTGTATGTCGCGGCCGTCTCAGATAGACGTGCTGCACGGCTATCACAAGACGGCGCGCGAGCTCTCTCGAGTTTTTCTCGCACTATACGTCTCATTCTGACTGTTCCATTAAGAGAGACACGGATAGTGTGATAAAAATCGAGAGAGCTCGCGCGCCGTGCTGTGAGAGCAGGAAGGTTATTATGTTTTATCGTTTCATCAAGTGAGCGAGCTACTCGGCTACTGTTAGAAGTTCTAAAGCCCGAAGGCTTCTAACCCGGCTTAACAACTGCCTAGCTAGCACGGTATCGTCACGTTTAACGGCCTTAATGTACTGAGACGCCACGTTAAATAAAACGATGATACGTATCATGCTACTAGGCCTGTTGTCGTGGATAGAAACAGGATTCAACGGCTTCCAAATCACGAAAGCGCTCAGTTATTAACCTACACAAGCAGTAATTCACAAAAACTTGCTATAGTTGTTGAACGACCGAGCGAAGCGTACGAAGCTCTCCGTTTCTGCTTGAGCCAAAATTCTTTCAAATGTCCTGATGTCCGGCTATTCTCATCTACAGGTCGCCTTCCTCAACCGACCCTCGTGTTTTTTTTAGAGTGTCTGTCAAGACTTTTTATCTCGGGAAAGCGTATCGAGTTCAAATTAAAACCATAAACTCAGGTGTGAAAATTGTTAACGTAAAAAAAAGATAAACCGTTTATGCTGCAAAAAACGTACTTATATTTCGACACTCAAGGGAATCAAAATTTATAGGGTCCTTTCCGTTGACCTAGAACTATGAAATTTGGCAAGTAATATCGTCTTATACTACAAGTACCTACAGGGAAAGATCTGTAAACTATACATTTGTTATTAAGTACGGAACCCTCGGTGGTCGAGTCCGACTCGCACCTATCCGGTTTTTGATTTTTTGTCAATTCAGTTGTTCGCTTTTTCCAAATGAAATGTTAAAAAAAAATCTGTCTCGCAAGTTCTATAGTTGTAGTAAGTAGTAACTAGTTTATATTGCGCTTTAGTAACCATTCGAAGCGGGATACCCAACTTGACTTGACTACGGCACCGGTACTTAATGTAGGTACCTGCGGGAAATTTTACACTTCTATATTTAACTTTTCTTTGGTGGGAAAAGTAAACATAACAGCAACAGCAAGTTCTAGCGATTACGGTACGGTACCGACTACCATAGTAAATGGAATGGAGTTGTGGATCAAGCAGTCACAGGAGTTCATTCTGGTTAACTATGTAGACAGCGTGATTTTATTTTACAACACTGTGTTGTGTGCTAAGTGTGTGCAAAGTCCACCCTGTCTGTACTGTACTTGTAGTTATCTTTTGCAATTTTCTTTATAAAATTTGCGCGCCTATGAATGTTGTCGCAGTTTTACAAGTGTGACGCGTTGCTATTCAAAAAATGTGGGCGTTCAAACTTTAACTTTTACTAGTTTTACCCGCCAATTTGATGTAGGTGTACGATACCGGCTAATTCCACTTTCAACGCTGTTGAGTAAAATTATATTTATTTTCGCTCTGAGTTATAAAACTGATAACATTCTCCTCAAAAGCGTAATACGTGCGATATATGGGGCATTTCGTTGAACGTAGGTTTAGGTGGCATTTTGTTAAATTATAAAGTACATACACATCGAACCCTAATCTATTCGTTATATTAAATTTGCTACAAGCGAGCTCGTTATGTAACAGCTACGACCCAAAGGTGTAGATAGAAGTACCTATGTACATAACGTAAACATAACTACAAGTAGCTATACGTTACGTACGTATGCGGTCTAACGGTTTTGAAAGGACGTATGTGGAGCGGGAACTCCCATGCAGTTACGGCCTTTTGGTTTGGGACGGTAGTATAGGCGTCCAGTGGCGCCCCCTGTCGGGCCGAGTCGGCTCCCCGGTATGATAATAATAATACCTCCCCCCCTGGCTGCCACGACGCCGTCTTGCCGCCATCTCGTTGAGCTCGCCATGATATGCGCCATTTGAAGGCGTGCCATGTGCATTTTTCGCGCGCTAGCTCCTAGTAACCAGTGGAGGTCAAACCCCCGTACAATCTAGTACTGAAGCTTGAACTATGGGCGTTGGCATGCTTACGTCAATGCTTTTAGGATTTTCTAACTGCGGTTTTCAGAATTATTACAAATGTTTTAATGGCATGTAGGAATGAAAATCTCAAATACAATGGTCTTTTTATTAAATAAAAAAAATACATTATTTTCAGTTCTATAAGTACATTAACAATTTAGTAAACTTTTACCAAATCAACACTCCAGTCCAGTCTATTTATCTGAGATCAGAAATAAATAAGAAAATCGAATTGTGTATTGTGGTTGAGTCGGCATCTAACTCAATATATGATTTTAAAAGACAGGATTTGTGTTGAAATATTGTACTTAATCTAAGATTACACTCTACCTTAACTAAGCTATAGTAACGATTCATGATTATATTGTACATACATAGTGGAACATACTTAAAATAAATATTTTACAATAGATCCAAGGCTCTGTTGAACCATGGTCACATTAAATTAAACTAGGCATACATTAGTCGTTTTCAACAGCAATTCCATAAATAAATAGGATCACTTTCTGGAGGCACACGTCGAGGTGCATTCACACGCTTATTCTCACTGAATCACTGTAGACAGATCTGTCTCCATCACAAGTACTGGAAAACTAATTTACACAGTCACAAAATATATTGCTGTATTTAATAATTGTATCCTCTTTTTATACACTGAATTTACAGTTTATCGGTAGAGGTCATTTCCAAAGCATTCACACTTTACAAAGTAAATTGTCACTATTGGACACCGGAGTGGTCTATGTACACAATACTGCTGAGTTGGGGAAAAAAAGGGTGCGCCACTGTGCCCGCTATTTCCCCTTGGCGGTGATGGTGACGCTGGACTTGGCCGGCTGCGGGATGATGGTGATCTCGTCGCTGATCTTCAATGGCTTCAGCAGTGGGTCGTCGAGTTTGGCGGGCGCGGGCGCTTTGCTCTTGTCCATGACGCGCTTCGCGACCACGCTGTGCGCGGAGTATACGTGGTTCTCGAACTGCTTGTACATGCCGAAAGTCGCGGTGCAGACCGTGCACTTGTACGAGAGGTGCGCAGGCTTCAACGCCATGCCGTGGTCCCGAGCCACGTGACTGAGGAGCTTCCACTGGTACACGCGCCCGCAGACGGGGCAGCGGCCTGCGTCCTTGCCCTTGTTCGCCGCCTCCTGCATCGAGCTCGTCACCAGCCCGTGCGAGCCGAGCAGATGCCGCTCCAGCCCCTGGTCCGTGAAGAACCTGAACTGACACTTCTGGCAGTTCAGAGGTGGCCGATTGTAAATCATCTTAGGATGGATTTTCACTTTATGGATCCATTGCATGTGGTTTCTAAGCTGCTCCAAATCTTTGATGTATCCATCACAGATCTCGCAGATGACGAAGGTGGCTTTAGAGTTGGGCGCCTGCGAGGAGGAGGGCTGCGGCGTGCGCGGCAGCGGCGTGATGGATATCTTGGGCGTGGAGTTGTTGGCCGGCTGGTTGTTGCCGATGGGGTAGTTGGAAATGGTGGCGATGGTGGAGGGCGAGTTGTGCATGATCATGACGCCGCCGCGGATGAGAGGCGCGCCGGGCAGCGGGGCGCCGCGCGCGCCCGCCAGCGGGGGACGCCCGCGCGGGCGGCCCATCGTCGGCATCTGCGACAATCCCTGTGCCATGCCCAATGGAGGCCTGCCCAAGACGCTGTTGCCAGCTTGCAGTCTACTCAGGTTCCCCTGGTAGGGAGTGGCCGCGTTGTTACGTGCGCGGAGCTTGGGTATCTTGGCGGGTGGCTCCCACTCTAGCGGCGGGGCCAGGTTAATTTCCGGTTTGAACTTCTTGGCGCAAGCAATCAGATGCCGCGCAAGCTTCGTCTTACTGTTGTCTTCGAAGTGGCAGTTGGCGCACTGCTGGTAGGCGGGCGCGCGCTCGAGCCGGCCACGGGTGTTGTGCTCGGCCTCCATGTGGAACAGGATGTCATGGGGGCTGCGGATCTCGAAGGCGCACGTGTTGCATTTATAGATATTATTCTTCATGTGCGGCGCCTCCATATGATGCGACATGACGAGCATCGACTCTGTCTTAAAACTACAAAATTCACATCTTATCTGTTTAAGAGCGAAGGGAGCATTTGTTTTCTTACTAAATTCTAAGTTTTGAGTCAGTGAGGAGATAGCACTCTCTGTAGCTTTTGTACTTCGTCCGGATTTTTTCTCTTTGTAAAGCTTTCGATTCTGCTGCTTTAAGAGGTCAGTTTGTACATACTCTTGTACTAGATTTATTCCAATGTTGATAAAAAACTGGCCCAGAGTGCAATCAAAGTAGCTGTCTTTTCTGCCAGACACCCCTTTGGCAGTTAATCCAATTGCATCCTTAACCTCAGCCATAGGGTCCTCTTTGTTTTTGATGACTATAGTGTCGTCATCACTCATTTCAGAGTCGGATGATTCACCATCCCATGAGTCATCATCTTCTTCACGTTTTCGTTTTTGCTTTTTTTCTTTTTTCTCCTTCACAACTTCCCCCTCCGTACTCTTGGCTTCCTGACTTACTTCATCTTCCACTTCTTCACCCCGGTCTATTCTCTCTTGTCTCTCCTTCTCTTTTATTTCCTTTTCCGCCTTCTCTTTTTCAACCTTCTCCTGTTCTTCTTTAAGCTTTATGCCTTCAAGCTCTTTACCAAGCTTGTCGACAAATTCTCTAAAGGGTTTAATTGATGGTTTCTCATATACATACGGTACAATGAATGAAGGGGCCTCCACTACAAACATATCATCTGTTAGGGAGGGTAAGATGTTGGGTTGTGGTGTGGGAGTAGCATTATTTTGAGAGTTTTGCGTGTTATTTGTGGAGTTGGTGGCTTTGCAACTAACAGGGGTTATTGTAGTTCCGCGCGCTGCGATGCTTTGGCACAGGTTCTGGGCATCTATTGCTGCGGTAGAAGGCGGCTTTGGTTGCGCAGGAGTTGCACTCTTCCCTGACAAGATGGAATTTGTATCAATAATGACAACAGTTGGCTCTTTTTGTTCTGTGTCATTAGTTTTGTTTTGTTTAGCGGCCAGTTCAACTAGACTTTTAGTGTCACTGATTACTATGGGTTTAGGTTTGTTCTGAGTTTGATTGAGAGGGTCTTCTATAGAGACTTCTTCAATATCTGACTCATCATCCCCATTTTCTATCTTCTTTTCATTCTCTTTTTCTTCCATAGCTTTGTTACTATCTTGTGAGTCACTTGAGCTGTCATTTGAGTCTGTACTTGAGTTGGATGAGTCGTCATCTTCATTGTCCTCATGATCTTCATTTTCCTCATGATGATCGTCATTGGTGACCATGCAGTCATCATCATCATCACTGGTGATTTCATGGACCTCAGGGCTGGGGGATACTCCATTTTGTCCTTGGGGTTCAATTTCATTCTCAGAGTCACTACTGTCTTCTTTTGGTTGGCTTCCTTGTGAAGTGTCATCATCACCTTCTGTGCGTTCATCTGTAAAGATATACAAAACATTTCAAAATTATTATAATAACAGTTATACGACTAAAAAGACAAAATTGCATCAAATTATAATCAGCTGTTCCATAGTAACCTGATTAGACAGTTATTTCAATTCATCTTGATCAAAGGTAATTTTAATGTGTTTATGTAGGTCATATCACGAACTTGACCGTCTTCGCGAGAAGGCGCCATGTAGCGAGTGGAAAAAAAGTAAACCCGCACGAAAATACGTAAGAAATCGAAACATAACCATTAAACATCAGCGCCCTTAACCTACAAATATTAGCGTCTCCAGAGCGGAAAAGTAAACGGCATTACAAGAATAAGGCTTTATTCAACTAATAGCGTCACCAAATCATGTGGTGCGGGCACCGCCATATGGGGTTCCATGGCATTTCTTCCCAGGTATTATTCTTAGTGTCCAACAGCAAATAATGTATAATTATGCAAAAAGTACATTTAGGAATACGTATACACATTTAATTATTACCTGTAGCAGTAGATATCGACATAATCTTGAGATTTTAATACCGAAAACCAAAAAAATAGCACAATAGCACAGTAGCGGAAACCAAACCAAATCAAGCTGTCATTTTAAAAGGTTTTTAAACAAGACGCGTTCTCTGCGTTCCGAATACAACTAACGGTTTTTGAACTTGATCAAGTCTCATCGATTTAATAAATATAATAGTATAACCAATTGATCAAAAACAGTATTTTTGTTTCTATGAAACTATATTAAATTCACAAGTTAAACCCTACATCAATTTCGGAACTTTCAAAGTTATATCGACTAAGTCCCGCTCATAAAATACCTTATGTTAAAAAAAAATGAGCTTAGGAATGGGAGAATGGAGAGGAATATGAGAGAGGTGGAGGGGGAAAGACGCGGTATTCGGGTAGCGCACAGTAAAAAAAAGCGCTAAAGTTCAAAAATATTATTACTGACAACGTAATAGCTTTACGAATTTTTCAGGCTCTTATTTGCTTATAATATAAATATTTTTAATAATATATGATTGTCAAACTTATATCTGTGTATTATTTCATATGAAAAAAAAAACAATACTTTTTACGTCTAAAAATAGTTAAGTCATAGTAGGGTTGCGTTAAGTTACAGAAGAGCTAGCTCTCAGTTATCTCCTGACTTGCAAACACGTGAAATTATGATTAGGTCATTTAACTAATTACTAGTTACATCTAGAACAAGGACTTACAAAAGTCAAATCTTTTCCATTTGTTTCTTTAATAGTTATTTACGATACAAGTGCCGAAAATAGGAAATTCGCACGTGTATCGTTCAACGTTTTACTGTACATATGGCTCTTTAAAGTTTCGACATATGCACGGAAAGTGCTCTTTTCCGCACTAGTGCGGGAAAGTAGCACCATTATGTGCTGTAAAAATGTTTACAGTACATATGGTGCTACTCCCTTCGGTCGTGTTTTAATTTATCACCACTCGTTGCGAATTTCCTATTTTCGGCACTCGTATCGTAAATAACTCTATTTTAGTAAACTTTCTAATAAATTTTACTTCCCCCTATTTTCGTCTAAGCCAGTTCATCATCATCACTCATTAAATATATGGAAGGCATTCTATTGTATCGCCCAGCACGGCTATCAAGCGACGGCCCGCGAGCTCTCTCAATTTTACTCGCACTATCCGTCTCTCTCTTATTAGAACGAGAGGTATAGTGCGAGAAAAATCGAGAGTATGTCGCGGCCGTCCCATGATAGACGTGCTGCACGGCTATCATGCGATAGCGCGCGAGCTCTCTCGATTTTTCTTGCACTATCCGTCTCTTTCTTATTAGAACAAGAGATATAGTGCGAGAAAAATCGAGAGTATGTCGCGGCCGTCGCATGATAGACGTGCAGATAGCGAAGCTATCAAGCTCTGGAGAAATCGAGTTTATCACGAACCAAAATGCCGCTATAAAACTAGTAAAACTTGCAAAAGGAACCTGCCCCGCAAGCACGATAGCTTTTATCGTCACATTTTAGGGCGAAAATGTACCTACTGAGGGGCTACCGCGAAACGAAATTCGTTCGTGTATCTCCCTCTCTGTCACTCGAACTAGCAAGTGCGACAAAGACGGAGACACACGAAGTTAGTTTTCGTTTCGCGGTAGGCCCTCTGCGGCGCTACCACGAAAATCGAATTTCGTATACATGCATCCCTGTCACTCGAGTAAATGTTATGTATACTAACACTATGGACATGGTCTGAATTAAATCATTTGAATTGAATGTAAGTGCGACAGAAATGGAAATACCCGAACTTCGACTTTCGAAGTTCGTGGTCATAGCTCTGCGGCGCTACCACGAACTTCGAAAGTCAAAGTTCGGGTATTTCCATCTCTATCGCACTCCCTTACTCGAGTGACAGGGGTGCATGTATTACGAACTTCGACTTTCGAAGTTTGTGGTAGCGCCGCTGAAACCTTTTACGTGACGTTTCAGTAGTTACATTTTGTACACGTGAACGTAAAACCTATCGTGCTAGGGCCTCTGGTAACGCTATAATAGGATGGCTGAAACAATAAAACACGGCAATAATAAAAACAGTATAAATTTTATTCAACCATAATTAACCAATACAACACAATAACTTTGAATAATTAATCTTATCCTTAAATACTATTGCTCGAATCTCTAATTCTCCGATAAGGCATTAAGTACTTTTTCAACACTTCTAGAGGATTATTTTTAAGGCAGCAGGCAGGCAGACACAACTGATAACAAAGTTCCTGCGAGTTTTATTATAGCAATTATGCATCAAAGTACAATTGCTCAAATTGAAGTTTCATGTTTTGTCTTCTTATTACTCATGAACATAATAACTGTTATTCAATTATTTTTCCCTCCCCTTGTTCTTCCTCCTCGTCTATTTCTTCAACAGGTGGGGTCCGGCCAAAATTGTCGTCTGGTTTTCGTATCACGCCCAGCTTCTCCGCGGCGTCCAAGCACTTCTGAGCATGCTCCTTAATCCTGCTCTGTTCCGGATTATCCACCTTGGTCAAAGCCATCAGGATTTCCATCACTTCCGTTTCAAATATTCTTGCAGCTATTTCGCGGTCTCCATTAATAATGTTCAGGACTATGTATGTGCCTCTGTACTGAATTTCTGGGATAGGATTTGCAAGTAAACATTTGAGGGTTTCTAACCAGGGTCCAACATCTAGAAGCTTTCTACAGCAGATCTTGCTGGCTGAAGTAAGGATACATAAAGCCCCAGCTGCTGCCATAACAGTGTCACTATCTTCCTCTTGACATAAGATATAGAGATACTTAGTTTTATCATTGTCACCTTCATAAGATTTGAGGACATCTTCTGACTGAAGTAAGTTACAGATACACTGTGTAGCAGCCCTGATGAGCATTGTGTGGTCTTCATACAGATAGTGCTCTATTTTAGCCAGCCCTCCTTCCTTCATTATCCGGTTTCTGGTGGTTTCATTCATTCCTGCCAAGTTGCAGAGGGCCATTAAAGCTTCAAAGTTTTCTAACGCACTGCAGTCCGGGTGGAGCAGAGATACCAGGGGTCTGATAACTTCCAGGTTCCTCTGCCCGGGGAATGCTACTTCTGGATTGATGGTGATCCCGATTCTTGCTAAAGCCTGAGCAGCCTGAGTCTTTCCTTTGTCAGTGCCTTCCAGGGCCATTGGTATTAAGACTTTAGCTCCTCCTTGCTGCACCACAATACCTCGGAGTTCTTGAAGGCTACAGATGGTATTGAATACTCTTGAAATTAGTTCTCTAGAGTTATGACTTTCAGTTTTGGAAAGAGCTACTAAGCCAGAAGTTACTCCAGCTTTGGCTAAGATTGTTAACCTTTTGTTTATGAAGTCATCATCATCCAATTCGTGCTGCTCAGGTATATGGTGTTTGGCAAACTTTGCTAGCTCCAACATTTCGGGCATTAGCTCCTGTTTGTCATAAGCATTGCATAAGTTAACCAGTGTAGTCACTACACCATACAGGCATGACTGGTCTCCTGTTTTGGCTAGTTCAATTAGGGACTGAAGGGCAGCCTTGTCTTCTACTAATTTTTCTTTCACATCTGCATCCAGGGTGAGATATGACAGGCCTTCGGCAGCCCACTTCCTCATGTCCTTGTCCTTGGCTGGATTGACTAGGAATCTTCTGCAGGCTTCAGCTAACTTCGTTGTTGATCCATCAGCAAATGGACGGATAGATGCATCATCACCACCAAAACTTCCAATTTTGCAGAGACCCACCAATGCCCTGACTCGCACGGAATCGTCTTTGCTTGTGTAAAGCTTTTTCAGAATGTCTACTCCCTTGTCTATGATGGCTCTTGCTTTATCCTTTTTAGAGGCAGCTGCAATCAGGCATTCACATGATACTCTTTGCTGAAGAGCATCCTCAGTTTGGGCCATGACCAAGATCATTTCCATGATACCATCCTTTGAAATAATGTAGTTGCCAACATCAAGTGGACCTCTCAACAATGATGTGATGGCAACTGTCACTCGGACCTTTGACTCAAGGTCAGGCGCAAGCAGTTTATCCCTGACAAATTCATCAACATGACTGTTGAATTTCTCTTTTGCTTGATCATAGTACATATTCTCATAAATCCTTGCCAAACAGGCTGCTGCAATGGTTCGCGATGAATTTGTGATGTTCATGGCAGACTCATATTTGTACTCTTCCAGTTCACTGCACACATCTAAAAGTCGCTCCAAACCCTTGATTTCAACAAACCTTTCAGCCCAGGAAAGGGCTGTGTAGTGACAATTTCTCATAATCAGTTCCATGATAGCGTCTCTTGCTTCACCAGTGATCACTCGGTTTGTGATGGAGTATGTCAAGCAACTAAGTAGTGTGTCTATTTCACTCTTATATTCTTCACACAATTTGGTATCAGGCTTGCTGTCTTTCTTGGTGTCCATTCCGCTGAAGGTGTTCAGTATGACTTGCAGACAGTACTGTGCTGCACTCACCCTCTCCTCAACACTACTGTCAATTATCTCTAAAACCCATGGGATGCCCACAATTTTAATAATATTCTTTGTCCTCTCAACATTCCCTTGGCAGAGCTGGCTGATAACCCGAACAGCATTAGTACAGATATCTTCATTCTTTTCTACCTTCAGCAGTTTTTGTATCTTCTGTACCACTCCATTGCTGAACATAATATTGGCACCAGCGTTTTCTTTAGCCAGTACCACCAAATTTGCCACGGCTTTCTCGCGTTTTCCTTTGTCTTCCGCTATGTCAAACACTAGCTTGAACATCTGGTCGACCTTGTTGCCGGTCTGCGCGGCCTGGCGCGAGCGCTCCTGCACGATGGCGTGTAGTCGCGCGAGAACTGGCTGGATCGCCTTGTTCGTCGGCTCCACTGTAAACACCGCCTTGGCATCTCTGTAGGCTTCTTCAAACTTCTCCAAACATTCTAACGCCTGCGCCCGTCGAAATAAAGTCTTAGGATCTTCCGGCACGATGCGTAAAGCTTCATCGCAATCCTTCACAACTTTATCAAACTCCTTCGTTTTGAGGTAAGCGGCCGCGCGATTCTTCAGGTACGTCGCGTAGTCCCGGCTGTCTTTCTCGGATAAATCTACCGCCTTGCTGTAGTATCCGATAGCCTCCTCGTAGTTTTCGGTTTTGTAGGACTCATTGCCCTTATTCTTGTAAACTTCGGCTTCTTCGCAGTGTACACCCATTGTTACGTTTCACAGTAATGACTGAGGTACTCCGCGCCAACTCGCTTTTAAAGCTTTATTAAGGAATCTTCTGGTAAAGTCCCGAACATTTCAAATGCACTACTAAAATAGAAATTTATTTTTATTCTCCTCCATATATGTAAAGTAGGCTGAAGTAAGAAGGTATGTATTACAGCTCAGTAACGTTCTAAAACAAGCCATAAACAAAATATGTAATCATTTAAAATTACAAATATCTTATATCTAAGGCAAAACTTGAGTCAAAAGTATGAATATACTCAAAAAGTGTAATTTTATACATTTTAATACCTGTGAATATATTTTTTAACTATTATGCACCCTATTTTTTTATTATTTAAATATACATGTATGAAAACGACTTGATATTTTAACGCAACATGTCAAAGTTGTCAATTTAGGGATACCATAACAAAGAATTATAAACCTTCAAAGTATAATATATGTTATACATATTGTAGGACTACATTCAAAGAAGTTAAAATGGATTTAAGAAATTGATTTTAATTGTAAACCTGTATATTATAAAGTTTCATGCAAATATACAAGCGAATAGGATGCCAGATCGATGCCATTAAACCCAATAAATGAAGATCTGTCAGTCTTTTAAGTATAATTCAAATTATTCTTAATCTGTGGTCTTGTTTCCGCCTGATTGTTCCTCGTGTGTAGTTGTACGCCGATTTTCATTTGAGTATTCTGTTAAATCTGCAAAAATGTCTGCTATCAGTTTGTTAAATCCTAAAGCTGAAATCGCGAGAGCCGCTCATGCTTTAGCAGTAAACATATCAGCCGCAAAAGGTATCCAGGATGTCATGAAAACTAACCTCGGTCCTAAGGGAACAATGAAAATGTGAGTTATTTCATCGAGATTAAGTTTTTTTTTTATTTATGTATGAGATAATATACAATTTTTCATCCGTTCTTTTATACTTTAGAATAGTTTTGTTACCAAATAATGTTTAGTCATGTTTTAGGCTAAAACAAAAATCATATGACCATCGTCAGTAGGTACCTACTCTGCCGCTAAAGATAAAATTACCTGTTCCATGAGTAAGAAGCACCAACTCAATAAATCTATTAAAAAAACGTTGAAATTAATAAAGCATTACCAAATTAAACTAAAATTAAGTAATTCACAGTCACATTATTATAATGTACTGTTTTAATTTTATTTAAATACCTACATATATTATCTATTTATTACTATAGTTAGGTCAATCAACAGTGTTGGTAACAGCGTAGGCAAGACATGTATTCATAGTATTTCTAGTGTAAAAAGATGAAAATGTTCTCAGAAATTTGATTATTTTTTTATTTTATTTTTCAGGTTGGTATCTGGTGCTGGTGATATCAAGATCACGAAGGACGGCAATGTCCTGCTGCACGAGATGCAGATCCAGCACCCCACGGCGTCGCTCATAGCGCGCGCGTCTACTGCACAGGATGATGCCACTGGCGACGGGACCACCTCCACGGTGCTGCTTATTGGCGAGCTGTTGAAGCAGGCTGATATTTACATAAGTGAAGGTTTGCTCATTTGATCTAAATAATTGGCTAAAATGGCATGCTACTGTGGCCATGTTTTATCCTTGGAAAGAATGAGGGCTTATTCAAACATTCATATTAATTAATCTGCTGTTGAAATGAGGTGTGTGCACATTATAAATGGTGCACACTGGCCGAACATGAAGTTCCATATTTGACTAATGCAATAGGTGATGACTAAGACTTATGATGTCATTCGAACCAGTTTTTGGAGAGGAACAACAGCGGGAATAAAAGCGTAAGGATTCTATTGGTAGCTTTAAATTTACTCTTGGACTATAAAACGAAACTATATTATTTGAAAGTTGATGTAATGACTTGTCATGTCAGACAAGTCATTCCGGTTGATAGCTTTATACAAGACGTTTGTCTAAATCATATTCAATGTTTATAGTTTGATTGTAATGTGTTTCTCCTAATTAAATAGTTGCTGCCATAGCCCACCTGGATTTATTATTAGAACAAATGCCACTAATAGTTTGTGTATCGTATTTAGGGAAAAACAATCCAAAAATGTAAAATTTGAACTTCTAACTGAGGTAAACGTCTGAGTGCTCGACACTGTACTAGTATATGGCATGGGCACTCTATATCAAAGTGACATGGCTTAAATTCAAATGAAGAATAATATATACATATTGCTTTGACACAGTGCCCATGCCATATACTAGTACAGCGTCGAGCACTCGGACGTTTACCTTATCTGGCTAAACTGAAAGTCACACATTTATTTGTCTTGTGGGGTTGGTTCCTTAGATGTATAACTTATATATCTAATAATCAATCAAACTAATATGAGCCATGTCCAATGTCCATGCTCTTCATTAGTACATATTTGATCCTTTTTCACAATATTGTATTTTCTATTATAAACCATTTTTATGCTCTTACACAATAAACATTACAGGTTTGCACCCACGGATCCTGACTGAGGGATTTGACATTGCTCGCAATAAGACACTAGAAATCTTGGAAACACTCAAGATCCCCATTGAAATCAAGCGTGAAAACCTGTTGGATGTTACCCGAACTTCTTTAAAAACAAAGGTAAACAATTGTTTGTCATGTATTACTTTAAAAAATGAACAATATAATATCATCATTTACATGTACTTCTTGGTTTGGTCTTGAATTGAATGTATTAAATCCATGGAATCATTTACTCATAGAGTACATCTGAATGTCTACCAGGCCTATGGCAGGGATCACATAGCTGTTTTAAACCTAGATTGTTAGTGTTGTTACAAACATAATATTATAAATAACCAAAACAATATATGGAAAATCAAGTATGTAAATTGCTGTTTCTTTCGCGAAATACTGCATTTAGGTCTATAGTTGTCACACAAAGGCTGTAGCAGGATAAGGGAAGAAAATATGCCCTTTTGTTATTCAGACCATAGTTTTTCTTCTATAGTTCCTTACATCTAGTAGTACAATTGTGCCAAGTCTAGTTAAAAAATTCCCAGGGGTTTAGCCGGAAAAAAATAAAATCCGAATTTATTAAATACGTTTTTTCTCAAAAACTAATAAACTTTATTATACCGTCCTTTTTTCATTTTGGTTTATTAAATACTATGTATATCCTGAAAATAAATTAAGTCTCGATCTTTAACATTTCTGTAAAAAACATGTAAGTTAAATTTTCATAATATTTTTTTTTCATTCCTGGAAAAGTGACCACTCTAATTATCGTTTCTAAAAATGCCTTATTTAACGTTCTGTCAGTCATATAAGTTTGATGGTTAAAATCGAAAAGCAACAGTATCAAAATTTAAAAAATACGTGGCTTAGAATTTTTACATTTTATTAGTACCTATACTATAATAAAAACTAAGACCGCCAATAAAGTTAAGCATAAATCCTCTTTGTAAATAAAGTAAAAAAAAAACTATTTTTGACATTTTCATTAATATTGGTGAAAATATACTTATGTCAGTTGTCGCCATTTAAACTTGTTTATGAAATAAAAGTATCCTTACTCTAATCGTCATCGCTGTCTTCATTCACAGTGACACTAATTCCATTTTCCAAGAAAAGTCCACTTAAAATTTTCAAATCGGATTCAGTCATTTCAGGAAAATCAATTATTCTGTTAGATGTGATAGCTAGAATCAGACGCTACTGTACCTGAAGAAATACTAGAGCAATTTTCGAGTAAGCTGAATACTGAAAACACTCTAGCTACAGAAGTTGAAGACAAAGGATGGCTTCGCAAGAAATTGCCATTCGAAGCTATCACATCTTACAGAATAATTGATTTTCCTGAAATGACTGAATCCGATTTGAAATTTTTTTTCACAGGTATATTTTTTCTTTTTAAATATTCATTTCAATATTATGGGTTGCAATCACGAAATATATTTATTTCTATGCAGGTACCTATCAATACAGTCAAGCAATTTCATATCTCGCTGAAGTACTTAATGAAGATGGCTCATTAAATCTGGAATATGTAAAAGACCATTCAAACATATTAAAAATGAAGGTGCAATCCCGGCATATTTCCAGAAAAGTTTACCGATGCTTCGTCGAATATGTTCCCAACAGTATAGGATTTGGATCAATTACGAGGCATTATTGTGAATGTGCGAATGGAATGCGGACAGTAGGGTGTTGTTCACACATTGCCGCTATTATTTATTATCTATCGCACGCGAGATATTTGTCAAAAATCATACGGCCTGCCAAAATTTTAAGTGGACTTTTCTTGGAAAATGGAATTAGTGTCACTGTGAATGAAGACAGCGATGACGATTAGAGTAAGGATACTTTTATTTCATAAACAAGTTTAAATGGCGACAACTGACATAAGTATATTTTCACCAATATTAATGAAAATGTCAAAAATAGTTTTTTTTTTACTTTATTTACAAAGAGGATTTATGCTTAACTTTATTGGCGGTCTTAGTTTTTATTATAGTATAGGTACTAATAAAATGTAAAAATTCTAACCCACGTATTTTTTAAATTTTGATACTGTTGCTTTTCGATTTTAACCATCAAACTTATATGACTGACAGAACGTTAAATAAGGCATTTTTAGAAACGATAATTAGAGTGGTCACTTTTCCAGGAATGAAAAAAAAATATTTTGAAAATTTAACTTACATGTTTTTTACAGAAATGTTAAAGATCGAGACTTAATTTATTTTCAGGATATACATAGTATTTAATAAACCAAAATGAAAAAAGGACGGTATAATAAAGTTTATTAGTTTTTGAGAAAAAACGTATTTAATAAATTCGGATTTTATTTTTTTCCGGCTAAACCCCTGTGAATTTTTCAACTAGACTTGGCACAATTGTACTACTAGATGTAAGGAACTATAGAAGAAAAACTATGGTCTGAATAACAAAAGGGCATATTTTCTTCCCTTATCCTGCTACGGCCTTTGTGTCAGTAAAAGAGTGAGGATTATATTATTAGCTTTAAACGTACTCTTGGACACTGAAAAAAATAATGCATATTTTTCAATATTTTCAAGGTCCATATCTTTTTGTGATATTAAATATATTTTGTAATTTCTATTTTATTACAATAATGTGATGATTTACTATCCATTTAGCAACACTAGGTTATGAAGGTTACCTTGACACAACTACCTTATTATAAATGCGAAAGAAAGCGACACGAGGCAAGGTGACTCAAGGAGCATTGTTATCATTTCTAGAGGCCTTTAGTTCAAAAAGTGGTTAAAAAACGCCGTTTGATTAGAAGTAGAAACACAGCTCATTCAATCCGCAGACAAACTCCTGCCTGCACTGCACTATGGACGAAACAAAATAGTACGCAATGTAGTCAATAAAATCCTATACATCGGATTTGTACGGGTGTGTCTCCTTGGCGCATGATTTTATGAAGGCATTACAATACCGCATACCCTCGTGGCAACTTACTCATACTCATTTATTGATAATACTAAAAAATATTACGTGTCAAAAAATAAAAATAAATAATAGCCTAATTTATAGGTACTATAACTAATTTAACTGATCACTATTTTAACAAATCACCTATCCACTATTTCACACTTTAAATTTTGTGTCCGCCTGCCCTTCGGCAAAGGCCTCCTCCAACCTTCTCCATTCTACCCGGTCTTGTGCAACTCTGCTCCAGGTGCATCCTGCCACCTGCCTGATATCATCATCCCATCTCTTTCGAGGTCTCCCTTTCTTTCGTTTGCCCTCTCTAGGGTACCATTGGGTGATTTGCTTGCTCCATTTGTTAGCACCTCGAATTATATGGCCAGCCCACTTCCATTTGAGCTTTTTTATTTTGGTTGAGACATCCTGTACTGTGGTCTTATTATTATTATTATTTTAATTTATTTCAGACGTATGTCCATATGGGTTAGTATACATGGTGAACTTATGCTATTGTTAGTACATTCAAATATAATGTCGGAATTTAATAAAACATAAAATAAAATAAAACATAAAAATAAAACATGAAATTCACCTATTTAGGGCTGGGATCTCGCATGAAGTCTGATGCATAGCCTGGTAAGTGGACAGTCTGGCCGGTTTGACAATGCGTTAAGGACGCCATTCGAACTGCCCCGCGCCCTGCGCACCAGCGAGGCAACGCGCTTACGCACGATGGCGTGAAAGCCATCCGTACGCGCCTCCGCAAACATGACCGATGCGCTACAGTAACGCCTTATGCCTTATCTCGGAGTTTCTCATCCGGTCACTCTTTCGGACACCTTACATACTCCTTTCCGTGGCATGATGAGTGACTTTTAATTTGGAAACATTTGCTTTGTGCAAGGCCCAGGTTTGCCTTCCATACATTAGCACCCGCAGGATACATGTGTTAAATAACTTCCCTTTCGTTTTTGGATGCAGTCCTTTATCTTTGAACACTTCTTTAAGGGACCAATACCGTTTCCACCCATTTGTTGTCCGTCTTTCTAGCTCTTTATCAAAGGTATCTTTGGGGGATATTACCTGTCCGAGGTAGATGTATTCATCCACATACTCCACCACCTCTTCTCCGACTTTGATGGTATAAGCCTTGTTTAATTATCTTAATTTAATGTAATTGTTGTGTGAGCAGGTGCACGCGAACCTCGCGGAGGTGCTGACGGAGGCCTGCGTGGACGCGGTGCTGGCCATCCGCACTCCCGGCCAGCCCGCCGACCTGCACATGGTCGAGCTCATGGAGATGCAGCACAAGACCGCCACTGAGACGACGCTCATCAGAGGTACATTCCCATTGTCCTATACTTGCCCAATATATGTTGTGATTTGGAATACTAATTTTGGTACTCTTTAACCCCCGACGCAAAGAGAGAGAAGTTTAACGTGTCTGTTTGTGGTATCGTAGCTCCCAAACGGATGAACCGATTTTTGTTTAGTTTTTTTGTGTCATAGATAATTTTATCCCGAGTGTTCTTAGCCATGTTTCATGAAAATCTGTTCAGCCGTTTTTGAAATATTTGACTTTGAAATGAAAATGTCGGGGGTTTTTCAACTTTTCAAAGTTGTAGTTATTCATGTCTCTCTTTACATTTTATCTATATTAACGCTAGCTACTGACTGTTACAAGCGACTAGGATTCGTTATCAGAAATGCGCGTGATTGTAATGATCCAAGAGCAATCATATTGCTCTACACTGTTCTTGTCCTGAGTAAACATAAATGGAAAGTATCATATGGAACCCAGCTGAAAGTACTTACGCCTCGCTATTGGAGATAGTACAGATTGGTCAATCGTACTAAAATGTTCTTCTGAAGAGAATCGTCAATTACCTTGGCGTCAGCCCCAGCTTACAAATACTGATGCTCGTTGGTCGAACGGAGATCAAAACAAACAAAATACCCATTTGCCAGTATTTACTTGTATAGCCTGACAAGTCCCTATTTAACCCAGAGCAAATAAACCCCGAGTAAACCGCATAATATATGGCAATAATGTACATAACATAACATACGTCATGTATAGTCGGGACAGTGTGTATTGGCATTGTGTTGTTTGTTGAATGTAAAAGTTCTATGCTTTATAATAAATACCTACCTATTCATCGATACCTGGTTCCTACGTATTCGATATTTAAGTATTTTTGATTGTGACTCCGAAGACTCCGACTCTGATGTGTCGCTTTCAAGACCGCCGACCTGAATTATTAAACGTTCGGTCTGGGATTCGACTAAAAAAACTTTTTCTATATTGGTCTTCATTTTTCATTACAGAAAATAAATGACTAGTTAAACCGAACCAAACTAACCAGTTCAATCAATACTTACGACGGCACTATAAAATGTCAGTACCGGTCATGTCAACAACCAATTTCAAGACATTGTTTATAGAAATATAGACAATCCGGTATCCTTTTTTGCTGTAAACATTCAATTATATTCAAAAGTAAGCTTTCTGACATCACTATGGATATGGATTGCTTTCGATATATTTATTGTAATTTATTTTACAATCGAGAAGCATTTCGTCTTCCTTGCTGTTTGTTTACATCGATGACTAAAAGTCTGTTGTCAAAGAGTACTCCTTGCGAGTAAAAGAGAAGTTCCATTAAAAATCTGCAACATGGCTAGGGTCAAAAAGAAACTTGTCAGGCTATAATGGCGAACGAAACTTTTTGGAACTACTCGCACTTGACCTCTAATTTGTAATTTGTATGCTGTAATTTCCCAGGTCTCGTGCTGGACCACGGCGCGCGCCACCCCGACATGCCCAAGCGCGTCGAGAACGCGTATATCCTCACTTGCAACGTTTCGCTCGAGTACGAGAAAACGGAGGTTAACTCTGGCTTCTTCTACAAATCCGCTGAGGACCGCGAGAAGCTAGTGGCGGCCGAGCGAGACTTCATCGACCAGAGGGTGCAGAAGGTAAGCACTCCTTCATAACTATTCCAATAAGACTGCCGTGTGAGAGGAAGAGGTTAGTTGAAGATGGAGGTCAAATCGGGCCTCTTAAGTCCGTCGAGGATCAAGCATGTGGCGGTCAGTGGGTCCAGAAGGTAAGCGCCATTGTATAGTTAAAACTGTTGGAAGGTGTTCTTGTGAATTTTCGAGTAGGTCGAGCCACTGGACCCAGCCTCCTGGTAAGACAAAAAGGAGTGTTCTATTATATGGTATAAGCAGGAAAATAATGCTTCTCTTGTCACTTGCGTGTGCGTTAATCGCGCTCGTCAGGTTGCGAGTGTTGTGACATAGAGCTTATGCTGGAAAATTTGGCATACTTGTTCTTCAAACTTACTTTTTCAACTTACTATGGATTCCGGTTCAATAGACGTCCTTTCACTGCTCTGTAGTCAAGGTAAAAAGTAAAAAGGCCTTATGGAAATTCCGGTCAACTCCTTATCAGAAGACAACTCGGAATTCTAAGATGCCTTATTTTGATTTCAGATCATCGCCCTCAAGAAGAAGGTTTGCGACGGCACCGATAAAACTTTTGTGGTCCTCAACCAGAAGGGTGTCGACCCTCTTTCCCTCGATGCTTTCGCCAAGGAGGGCATTGTAGCGCTCCGCAGGGCCAAGCGGCGCAACATGGAGCGTCTAGCGTTGGCCTGTGGCGGTGTTGCCGTGAACTCCGTCGAAGACTTGTCCGAAGAACACCTCGGATACGCTGGATTGGTCTATGAGCACGTTCTTGGCGAAAACAAGTTTACTTTCGTTGAGGAATGCAAGAACCCCCTATCAGTGACCATCCTCATCAAAGGACCTAACAAGCACACACTAGCTCAAATCAAGGATGCCATCCGCGACGGTCTTCGAGCCATCAACAACGCCATCGAGGACAAGGCTGTTATCCCCGGTGCCGCTGCGTTTGAGATTAAAGCTAGTGTGGAGCTGCAGAAGTTCAAGGATACTGTTAAAGGGAAGGCGCGTCTTGGCATCCAAGCGTACGCCGAAGCCCTACTCGTCATTCCCAAGACTCTAGCGGTCAACTCCGGTTACGACGCTCAGGATACGATTGTAAAGCTCCAGGAAGAGTCCCGCTTGAGCCCTGACCCAATCGGACTGGATCTGAGTACAGGAGAGGCCATTAAACCCATGGATTTGGGTATTGTCGACAATTATATTGTGAAGAAGCAGATCATAAACTCCTGCTCTGTGATTGCCAGCAACCTTCTCCTGGTCGATGAGATCATGAGAGCTGGTATGAGCAGCCTCAAAGGATAATTGAATTATTTTTTTGAGGTGTGCAAATAATGTCTCAAAATTATTACTTTGCTTTATTGAGAATAATTTTAGTTTGTCTTACAATATTCTGGTTTTAAATAACATTTGCATTTAATGTTAAAATATATTCTTATGTTAAACTTCACTGCTTATGCTTTTCGCAAGTATTAAAATAATAAATACAACTAATCTATGTTGGCTTTCATTTTATGTATATCTTCCCAAAAATAATGGTAAGGGTACATAAGCCGTGTGATTGTGATTAGCATTATAAATAGGTTATTGTAATAATGGCTCCCTTCCAAGTCATAAATTCTACAACATGTCTGAATCTATGTAATAGTACATTACTTACAAAGGGCTGTAAAAGAAAGAAAGCCCGAAATCGCAGGTATTTGTGACCCGAGCTGCAGGCGAGGGTTGTAAATATGCGATAGTTGTAAATAAACAATTTGATAAAACAATAGGGATGCGGACTAAGATTTTTTTACGATGCCATTCGAACCAGTTTTTGGAGAGGAAGAAATGTTTGTATGGGAGCAACTACAATTAAAGAACATAAATTCCCAAAAAATTGAGACAAAGATTGACGTCGCTGGCGGCAGCGGAAAACGCTTCATACTGATGACGTACCCACGCATGACGTCACTTGTACAAAGTAGTTGTATCATTGTATGGAAAATCCGGTAAATTGTTGTTTCGGTCGCGAAATACTGCGTTTAACCCTTAAATGCATAGTGTTGCCAAATGTCTACAAAGCATTATACGTAAAACATTAAAAAATGGATTTTATTATTTAGTTTTCCTAGATCATACATCCAATGAATGAAACAAAAACATTTTTTTCTACCAAAAAAAAAAAATCATGCATTTAAGGGTTAAGTATGTACATACATAGTTGTCATACAATTTTGTTTCTATAAAAGCGTAAGGATTCTATTGGCAGCTTTAAATTTACTCTTGGACAATAAAAAAAAATGCATCATTTTCAAGGTTCATATCTTTTTATGATTTTAATTACATTTTATAATTTATACTTTATTACGATAATTTGATGGTTTACTATCCATTTTGCATCACTACGTTATCAATTTGAACATGAGGCCGCATAACTATTATCAATCGTTTATTTACTTTGGAAAGCAATTAACCAATTGGTCAATTTACAGAGGTTTTGTAATTTCGTTTGTACTGATCCCAAGCATGTATATATGAAATACATTGATTCCTTAATCTACATATAATATAATTAAATTCATATCACCAAAAAATCTGGTACAAGGAAAAAACCCATGTTTATTTACTTTGGAAAGCAATTAACCAATTGGTCAATTTACAGAGGTTTTGTAATTTCGTTTGTACTGATCCCAAGCATGTATATATGAAATACATTGATTCCTTAATCTACATATAATATAATTAAATTCATATCACCAAAAAATCTGGTACAAGGAAAAAACCCATAGGCTATGCCTAGCTATTATAAAATGCAACGAAACTTAAACCTATTTAACGATACAGTTTTTGTATTTAGTGACGAAATAGAAACGTCTGAAACTTTTTACCTTTAACTACATACATACTTTAACTATACACAAACTATTAATATTATTATAAATAAAATAACGAATAAGTTTTAGCTATGCCACTTGGTCATTAGCTTCGTAAAGTTTAAGGCAGTACAAGCAAATATATTCTGATAGTGATTAAAATTACTAAGTATGACAGTTACAACATAATTATTCGAGATCAGAACTGTTATGCCTGTAATTTTGGGTCAACATTATCATGGTTACACCTATACGACAAGCTCTAAACAATCATTTAACACACAACACATCTATCACTATGTTACAGGTACTTAAAATATACCCAACAAATATGCATTTTTGAAATACAACAGGACAAAAAAAATACATATATGTATATAAAAAATTAAAAATGTCTGTCTGCAGGAATCAAAGCTGACTAGTCCAATGACCATAATAATGTGTACATTACTTACTTTCACATAACTTATTTATAAATAATCTTATATTATAAGGTAAATTCGTGACCAAAATTAAAGTATTTGCTGATAAAGGTCCAAGATGCAAATATTGACAAGTTGTAATTTGGCAACGCAAACGGGAGTCAGAATAAGTCATTAGATTGGAGGATAGAGTTATCATACTAATGTTGTTATTATTCCAACCATCCCAGAATTAGACTTTTCTTAACCAGCATGGTCAGGAATTGAGTCATTAGCAACTAGCTATCTGTTAAGGTCGGCTGGCTGGACCAGGCGAGGTTTGTTGATCTCACATTTTGTTCATAGCTCTGATAACCTCTGGAAGTTGTACAACCAGTGACAAGTTGGACAATGCATTTAACTGACCATTTTAAACCTTATGTAGTTCCAATTAGGTTTGCGAATGAGGGGGCTGGCACAACTTGGTGCCATGTCGGCTCACTTTCACTGTGCAAATTAGAAAGAGATGGGAAGATTTTCGGGTCTCGCGTAGCGTTGCGGCGTCAGGTAAGCTAGCCCCGCGTTTAAGACCCGCAGTACAGGTTAGCTGAGTTTCGAAAACCGTTCTGAGCGCCCGTATACAATAATAAGCGCTAGTTGCCGCTTTCGGGCGCCATAATCTTAAAACCGTGTCATGGAATGGAAACCGATCCGGGAACCTGACCTGTGTTGAGGGCTTGTGTCATCGATGGTACATGGGAACGCAATTAATAAAGCGCGCGTCAAAGCCTTAAGAAGTTGACCGAAAGGCTGTTATTGCTTAATCCGCGCGCCTCATTACTTTGATCTTTCTGTACTTGATTTAATTAGTTTTTTCCTGCTTCTGTGCGGCCGCTCGCTCGCTGCAGTCGATGGAGGCGACGTTGAGAGACGCGACTATACCGTGCAGGACAGAGATGCCTGCCTTCACGACTGCCACCGGCATCGAGAGCAGCATGATCAGCTTGTATAGACCGATGCCCAGGACTGGAAACAGAAATTACGCCATATATAAATAAAAAAATGTTTTTTTTTTTTTTTTTGGTGGTGGCATGGCAGACAAGCGTACGGCTCGGTTACCGTAGCTCATGGATGCTTCAAACTTCTGGACTGTAGTACCTATCAGCTAATGAGTTTAATTACCTAATTATAAATTACCCCACGTGCATTGCCGTCCACCGGGCTAGCAAGGGGCTGTCCCAGCGGTTCACGAACACGCTAAGGATACGGTTGGGACTGCCGCGCAGCCGAGACATAATCCCAGCACTTCGCTTCCTCATAACTGCAGCAAAACCATCAGTTCGCGCCTCGGCAAACATGCCGGACGCGCTACAATAACGCGGCAGTCCCATCAGCACCCGGAACGCGTTATTATATTGAACGCGAAGGTCGTTGTACGCTCTCTGCGTATAGTTGACCCACAGGCTGCATGAATAGAAAGATACACAGAAGGCTTTAAAGAGAGTGATTTTTACTCCTTCTGTGCATCGCGCGAACCTGCGGGCCAGCATATTGCATCGAACGGCCAACGACCTTCGCACCCGTTCAATGTCAACGTTATCTTTTAAGTCCTCGGTGACCCAGTGACCCAAATATTTAAATTGGCTAACTTGTTTTAAGGGGGCACCTGACAACGTGATACTCGTAGATGGTAGTGTGTAGGTTTTGGTGCCCGCCTTGAAAACCATAAGCTCACTTTTGTTAGCATTATATTTGAGTGCATGGGCCACCGCGTAGCTTTCACAGATCGCCAAAAGGCGCTTGAGGGCTCCAACCGAAGGGCTCAGCAGCACCAGGTCGTCCGCATAACTGATGTTATTGACACACACAATATGACATACACAATATGACTAATAAACAATCCTATATGATATGGTAAAATACTACCGCCCTGGTAGACTAGTAGTGGGATGTTTCCCGATTGGTCGCCCACCACACCCTTTTTTTCACTGGTTTTCACCCTTGTTAAACTGGATCGTTGTATCGGTCGAACGGGAAACCCCCGCTAGAGTCAGACGATATTATGTCAAACTTTTGTATGATACCTTTGTACAATACAAAAAAAACTCAACGCCGTTGGGGATAATTTTACAGGGCTAGTAAAAATTATATGAATTCTAATTTACAGCACCAATAAAATGTATACTGATAAATGATATATCAGCTGATAAGTAGGTTAAATGAGGATTGCATGTTTTTTTTTATCGATTCAAATAAGGTTTACGGTTTGAAAGTCTGAATTCTTAGAACAGTCTTAGCTTTCGGGTATTTTGACTTAACAATGTTGAAGAGCAATTGAGTTTTTTTTTTATAAGTCTTCCCTAGTCTCACCTGATGGTAAGCGACGACAGAGGCTATGAAGCTCACTGGTTCAGTTATTACTGCACGTCCCGGCTGCTGTACCCGGGACGTACAGCAGCCGGGACTGAGATTAAAGATTAAGCTACTGTTACAAATGCTCTAGAATAGCATGCTAAAAAGTGTGCTAGCAGTATGCTTAATATGAGCATGCTTATGAACTGTTTACATTTGCTAGCAATAAGCATGCTAGTTTTAAGTAAGCTCCTGAATAAGCATGCTCAAAGCCAACACTATAAATACACATGCCAGTTGATAGCGTGATCTCTGCCAATTCGAACATGGATAATCAAACAGCCATCCGCATGGAGCTGAATAAAATAATCTTTTTGCTGGCGATGCAATCCATCAAAAAACTGCTCTCAGCTCGAAATAGGAAAAAAAGGAACAGGAAGATTTGGGTCCGTGATTGGATGAATAGAAGACAACACTTTGGAGCAAGTACTCGATTGCTGCCAGAAATGCGAGAAGAAGATAATGCGGGTTATAAAAATTATATGCGTATGCTTCCGCTTCTTCTTGCTATTTCAACGTTTTTTCATCGCCCCAGCGAGACATTTTTTAGCTTGAAATCGTGCACGCGCACCTGCTGCGACGACTGATCGATACTAGCATGCTCAATAAGCAAACCTGTTCAGACGCGCTTAAAAGCACGCCCCCTTCCACCCGCGCTGCAGGTAGCATGCTCAAAAATCGACGGTCGTGCGATTTTTGAGCAAACTCGAAATGAGCATGCTCATTATTAGCATTGGTCCGACACACATGCTACTAAGTAGCAATTGCTCAATAGTGGCATGCTTTCGTGCTAGTAATGGGCATGTGTAACAGTAGCTTAAAGGCTCGGATAGGCTATTGCCTATCCGGGCCTAATACCGCGACGTACAGACGCGGACTGTAGATTTTAAACCATAATTTTCCATGTTAGTATAACCACAATTACGTGTTGGTTTACAATTAAGTTCCTATTCCTACAGACTTTACAAAACTTTACTTTTATTAACAAACAAATGTACCTATCTTTTTATCTACTGTGAATAAGTGAATATACAAGTACATTGTTTAAACACTAACAATGACTTATTCATTCATAGTATGCCAGACTAGCATTTCATATTATTCTTTGTAATGATTTTGTATGTGAAGAACTTTCACTAATACTGAATCTAATTTTAAATTAATTTTGTAAAGTAGTGTAAATCTAATCCTGTAAACAACAACTCTTTCTCTATCCCTGTTCATCCTTACACCTAACCATTCTTCTATCTACCAACAACCAACTCAACCAGGAAACTGTCTTGCAGTTTGGCAGAAGAAAATGCTGTAAAACAAGGGTTGTTTAAGTGAATAAATTTTTCTTATTCTTATCTAACTAACCATACATAAATCCCATAAGTAAATGCACATTCCAGTTTTGTCTGCATCATCTTTTCCAGTATTTTCCCTGGTTTATTTTGATATTTATATTGAACTCACTTGCTGTGAAGCAAAAGTTCTTCTGTGTGTCGGAATTTTGTGAGCAGAGGGGCAACCGCGAAGTGAAAACGAACTTCGTTCCATTATATCCCTCTCTGTCGCTCAAAATAGCAAGTGCGACTGAGGAGATACACAAACGAATTTTGTTTTCGTTTCGCGGTAGGCTCTCAGTTTTGAAAATTTAAAAAATGGTTCGAAAAAATATTAACTTTCTACTAGTTTTTTTTTAAAACATGTAGATAGGTATCTGCAAAATGAAACGCATATTTACCTGTAGGCCCAGTGTAGAAATGCATGACATACAGAGCAGCATAGAACGCTTCATTGCCAGCACACATGAAGAAGAGAACATTCTTATTAGTGTAGTACAGTCGCATGATGGGGTTGCCAGACATGTCAATCAGCTTGTGCGATGCCTTCCCTTGGATTGTCACGGAGTGGAGGTAGAGCCAGTGGCAGGTTATGTCTATGACCATGGATATTTGGAACCAGAAGGTGTACTCCGGGTAGAATGTAGCCAGGGTCATCATGAGGCCTGCAGTGCCAGCGCGGTCGGTCAGTTGATCCAGCATAGCTCCGAATTTGGTACCTGATTACAATTATTAAGTGAATGAGTCCACATTAAAAGGTATAAGATGAAAGAGTTCAATTAGATTTTGTTGTATGAACTTTTGGTGGGATTGTAAATCCTATCACATAACACACTATAAACGTAAACCTATGGTTGTAGCACACAATAAACTAACATATCCATTCTTATTTAAGATTTTACCTAAAAAAGATTAGATTGGCAAATAACATGATAAGTATAGGATATATATAACATAACAATAGGACACAACATTAACTTCCATGTGTGCATTAAAGTAAGTATTTGTAAAGGGTATAAGGTCGTTCTAAGATAGATAGGTAAGTAATTGAATTAAGTGATGCCCTATACTTACTCTGATTAAAGAGCCGCGCTGCGTGGCCATCGACGGCATCTAACAACGCCGAGACGACATAGCAAACAACCGCGAAGACACAGTGCGTCGGCATATAATAGAAGGATATTATAGCCAAGATGACTCTAGCAAATCCTGGAACAACACAATGTAAACAATACAAATCAATCGTTCGATATACGTTTGTTGGTACACAAGCAAAATTCTTACCAATTAGATTGGGAACAAAGATAAATATGTTTTCTTGAGTCTCAGGCATCTTGAAAGGTAAGTGACTTGATTTGAATAAGTTTAAATAAATCGAAAATATAGGCGGCACCCCGCTCCGCTAGTTTTCAGATGAGTGATTGAATTGAATTTGAATTGATTTGAGTGAGTCAAGTGAGTGAATGAGCCAGTCACTGAGTGACATGCAGTGACACATGACGTGAGGTGAGTGAAGTGAATGAGTTGTAAAGAGAATGACTTATTAAAAAATCCTTTAATAATAAATTAATATATAAATATAACGTAACACATTAGATTCAAATAAATAAATATTTCCATGTAATTATGCTTATACTGTTAAAAAATATATGAAATCATTTTTAAGTATTGCTGCGTGTAAAAATACAGTTGACGCTGTTTACCGCTGGGGGGCGTCGTGTTCGTTAAAAAAAATGTTAGTTAGATTCCGAATCTGTCGAAAATTATGAATTCAGTTTTGCTAATAGTTAGAACTTTAGTTATGTTGTAGGGAAATATTTAATCATGGTGTTTTATTAGCTAGGTAGTGAAATATATAATTTTGAAGGGGCAGGCGGTGATTCCGGTGCGTAAAGTCATAAGACTTGTGTCATCTGACTGCACTTCCTTTAAGATGGCTCCTCCGCCGGAGTATGATAAGGAACCCAAAGCCCCCGATAAAAGTGCGACTAATATAACCAGTGAAGATTCAAAAGCTTTATATAATCTAGTTAATGAACATCAAACCAATTCGGACTCTAAATCTACGAATTCATCTGCCAACGCCGAAGTGGAGGTAAGTTGACCTCTTTGCTGCCATTTTATTTAAATTTTGAAGTCTTTGCGAATGCTCTGTCGGTTTAACTACAGGCTGTAGCTAGCTGCCGTCGCGTGTCGTACGAATATTTCGTAAACAGAAAATTTTAGTTCTATGTGAGTGAGACTCAACACGTTTCGTGTATACGAAAGTGAAAAATGGCGAAGCAATTGAATGTCAAAAACAATTTGCACTTTTTATCAAACAAATGGTGAGCATGAGTTTGCAATATTTACAGTCTATTAGATATATCCATAGTGATCATATTACCCTTGTGAGCACTACCATTCAGTTCCTTTGTTTTTAGCAAAACAAAATAAAAATGTGTAATTACCTGCCTATCTATCACTACCTACGAAATATCAGCTTACGTGAAGTATTTGATAAATAAGAAGTAGTAAATCTTTATAAAGTTGACCCAAATACTTGAAACAATATGTCAGTAAATAAGAAAAGCAGGTTGTAACAAACAACAGATAACTAGTTAATTTCAAGTCAAGGTTTCTACACAGTTACAAAATGACTACCTTGGTAGAGCTTGGCATATACTATATATTTTTATTGATGGAGGTAGTTTGGCAATATTATTTTCTATCCGAAAGTAGATTTTTTTAGTGATATTAAGTTACAGCATTTGTAAAATGCATAGGTATATTGATAAAATTTAGGGTTGTCTTCTCATGATATTGACCATGGCGGGTATGATTATGTACAGTTAATGTGAAAGATATTATACATTCTTTCGCCTTATTACCAAGGAATAAGGTGCAAAAATATCCACAGCTCTTTGCTGTCAACCACACTGCTGATGTCATAGATATGTTATACATTATTCACTTTACAATGAAATGAGGCACAAAAGTGCTAAATATAGCTTTGGTATTGTGTATATATTTCATGGACCAAAAATGGATGTTCTGATTTGACCACTGCACAATTTTCATATTCACTAAATGTAGGCAGGGCCATCCTTTACCTAATTAGCCCATTGCACTAGAATCTAAGGCCCCGCTCAGTAGTCGAGCTAGTCCTCCCTTTAACGGGCAAAGTTCAAATTTATTCATATTCATAATTCAAGTCTCTTGCTATTGTGTAGACCTAAAAATTCTGGCCCTTAAAAAAATACGAGAAGATGACCTTAAGGGGTGGTTATTTTGTATATGAAATTTAGATTGTGCCCTATAAAGGGTTAACTGGAGGGGATCTGGTTGATCATGCATGATAATGCCTCACCCCTCTAGCAATATCTCTCTTGCACTCATATTTTATTCATTGGATAAACAGAGAGAAAGAGTTTTTACTTGGCTGTACATGACTGGACTATTTTGTGTGTTAACATCCCAGGTCAGAACCTGGGATGCTTACAGTGGTTAATGGGAAAGACTGCTCTGTACTTGTGTTCAAAAGTGTATAGCTATTTATTAAGATATATTTATTTAGATGTTGATCTCTCTGGCAAATTGATCGTTTCATAATAATTGAGATAAGAATATGTTCAGGAACTTTTGGTTAACATTGACCAATTTAACATAAACCCCTTTCTTGCCCATAAAACATGATCATTAACTTATAGTGAGCTACATTGTAAAATGTTTTGATTAATTTACAATTAAGAGTAATTTCTTTTTGGGGGCAAACAACTCGGGGGCCTAAACACAATAGTACTATTAATTCATTCAGTTGATCTCTCAATGCTTAGGATTGTGACTGCTATGTCACTGTTGGGGAGGGTGAATGGCTCCGGTGTTCCGCTGCAGTGCCTTGTATTCTCAGTCCAGGGAGCATTGTGACTTGATTTGCCATTTGGCTGGCAGTTTGCCATAAACTCGTCTACCCTCCACCTTTCCCGTCAACATGATGTATTCGAGGGTACTGGGACGACGCGCGATATCTCCATTAAATGACATATGCTCCTGACAAACTGGTGAGAGGTGTGTGCGGAGTTTGAGTTCTTGAGAAGGGAGAGATAGGACAATAATGTAAGCAAAAAAAATATCTTCGGGACACAATAACAACAAGAAAACGTTTATTGACCCATAAACATTACCTACATTTAGTCTTAAAGATATCTAGCTTGCATAATATGCTCTCCACGTAAAATAATTTTCTCTGGGTAGTCCAGCGCATAAGGCAGGCTCCCAGGGAGATTATCCCTCAATATATTTGTAGCTGGCCATGCTGCAGGCCGTATAAAGCAAAAAATCCACGAAATTTATCTTCAGTCTTACCCTAAAGCTGTCAAGGCTGTGGCCTGCCTTTTTAAACCGATAGAAGGCTAATGTCATTAATCATCATGACACTGGAAAATAATGATTTAAATGGCACTAAAAACATATTCATGGTAGTAACTTGTTCCAGTATCAGTATTTTACAAAGTTGATTATGTCTCCAAAATATTTTGATTTTAATGACAATACAGTAATAATGCTGGTGATGAACCCATTTGAGAAATGTACCGTTTCCAGTATTTACCGTCACCATCAAAAATTTCCGTGCAAAAATATGTATCAATTTCATCTTCTCATAAATATATACCAAATCCGCTGACATAAGAGCTATGGGACATATTTATGAGTAAGTTGTATGCACCCATATTTTTACACTTGACTGTACTATCGGCTGCAATAATGCATGGACACCTTACGGCCTAGTTTCGCTTGAATGGTTTGACGTCTTCAACTCACATAGTTGCACGTTGTGTGCAATAAATAAACTAGATGGCGTTCTTGGCGATGGTATTTGAACATCGCGGAACATAAGCCAATTTACTATAAATTTACACCTATTATCACCAGAAGTATTCTCCTAATAGTGTAATTATACTAATTATTAGCAAATACCAATTTACAATAGTATTATTTAAGTGTGATACAACTGATATGTGAATGCTATATTTCCACTAGTAATTAAAATGATGCGACAGCCCAGTGGATTGAGACATGTGCTATAAACTCGGCAGCCAAGATCGATCGAAGATCGATTCCCTGTTAATGGTAGAATAAGTTATGTTTTTGCTTTTTTATAGTTATTTCTAGATGGAAGTTTTTTAGATATAAATAAAAATCGTTTAATGAAATAAAATATTAATAACTTAAATAATTAAGACAGCTTTTTTTGTTTTTATTGTGTTTATTTCGTTAACTACAGTACTGCTAACGCAGTTTTTTAATAGAACTTAGTAATAGTTACTTAGCAACTTTTCTAACATTTAATTAAGGTGATAGCTTAAGTTTCATTTCCGAAAATTGGAAAAAGATTGAAGCTATACCCCCAATAAATATAACATTAAGGCGATATGATTCGACGCGCTAAGCAATCTGAGGGGGTGAGGTGCGCGGCAATCCGTGAAGCGCCGCCCGCGCGCCCCGACCCGCTCATCGAGCACGTGACCGCGCGGCAGTCATAGCACAGACAAGACGGGTCACAGTAAAGTGATCTTACGATCGCCGTATATTAACTGGACCGTGCAAGGGTCAAGTTTGCTATCTGTGAAGGGTGTGAACTATGTACGGGTTTCGGACTACAGAAAAAACCCTGTATTGTTTTTTTACTATTTCACAATTTGTCCACTATAACGGTGCATATTTTAAGGTTTTTTGCGGGTTTTGGGAAAACTCAGTTAAAGGTCCGATGAAGAAACAGATGGAATTGAATTGATTGGTATAGACTTAGTAATATGGTTCCGTTTGGCACCCACGGGTGCAGAAACCTATAAAAGAAAACACAAAGTAGAAAAACACTAATTATTTAACAATTATTTTAAAATCAATCACATTGTTGTTTCATAGACGAATTTTAATCATAAAATTTTAGTGCAAAATATCAGACTGGTCATTGTGGCACTCTTTGGGGGAGGCCTATGTCCAGCAGGGGACGTCTTTCGGCTGATATGATGATGACTAAATTATTTATCCCGGGGCAAAATATCAGACTGGTCATTGTGGCACTCTTTGGGGGAGGCCAATGTCCAGCAGGGGACGTCTTTCGGCTGATATGATGATGACTAAATTATGTATCCCGGGGCAAAATATCAGACTGGTCATTGTGGCACTCTTTGGGGGAGGCCTATGTCCAGCAGTGGACGCCTTTCGGCTGATATGATGATGATGACTAAATTACGTATCTCGGTGCAAAGTATCAGACTGGTCATTCTGGCACTCTTTGGGGGAGGCCTATGTCCAGCAGTGGACGTCTTTCGGCTGATATGATGATGATGACTAAATTACGTATCTCGGTGCAAAGTATCAGACCGGTCATTCTGGCACTCTTTGGGGGAGGCCTATGTCCAGCAGTGGACGTCTTTCGGCTGATATGATGATGATGACTAAATTATGTATCTCGGTGCAAAATATCAGACTGGTCATTCTGGCACTCTTTGGGGGAGGGCTATGTCCAGCAGTGGACGTCTTTCGGCTGATATGATGATGATGACTAAATTACGTATCTCGGTGCAAAGTATCAGACTGGTCATTCAGGCACTCTTTGGGGGAGGCCTATGTCCAGCAGTGGACGTCTTTCGGCTGATATGATGATGACTAAATTATGTATCTCGGTGCAAAATATCAGACTGGTCATTGTGGCACTCTTTGGGGGAGGCCTATGTCCAGCAGTGGCCGTCTTTCGGCTGATATGATGATATGATGATGATGACTAAATTATGTATCTCGGTGCAAAATATCAGACTGGTCATTGTGGCACTCTTTGGGGGAGGCCTATGTCCAGTAGGGGACGTCTTTCGGCAGATATGATGATGACTAAATTATGTATCCCGGGGCAAAATATCAGTCTGGTCATTCTGGCACTCTTTGGGGGAGGCCAATGTCCAGCAGTGGACGTCTTTCGGTTGATATGATGATATAGCCCTCCGCATCGCTAGGCTTAAGTGGCAGTGGGCACATTGCACGTAGAACCGATGGCCGTTGTGGCGGAAAGGTTCTCGAGTGGCGACCACGTACCGGAAGGCGCAGCGTGGGTAGGCCCCCCACAAGGTGGACTGATGACCTGGTAAAGGTCGCGGGAGTTCGCTGGATGCGGGTGGCGCAGGACCGGTTATTGTGGCACTCTTTGGGGGAGGCCTATGTCCAGCAGTGGACGTCTTTCGGCTGCCCTCCGCATCGTTAAACTTAAGTGGCAGTGGGCACATTGCACGTCGAACCGATGGCCGTTGTGGCGGAAAGGTTCTCAAGTGGCGACCCCCCCCCCCCCTCTGCCGCCCCGCCCTTGCCCCCCCCTCATGCTCCGCCCTCCTACTCTCCCTCCTCCCCCTCTCCTATTCTCCCTCCTACACCTCCCCTCCTGCCCCCCCCCCCCTCACAACACATGTTACGCGAGCGGGTCAAAAGTTACGAAAAATGTAAGAAATGTAACCATCACTTTATTCGGTATCCGATACTCGGACCGAAATCATTGAGGCCGTTTTATCGGTCACCGTAATTGTACGGCTCATTTTTCGGTCAGGTACCTTTACTTGAAACGGTTAACCTACGGGTACCGTTACTGTTGGATATCTTTTCAATTGGTAGGTACCTTTATTTTAGGGTACCGGTCTTTTGCGGTTTTTTCACCATAGCGGTACCGTTTAAAAGGGTATCCATTAAATTTGATTTATTCGGGTACCGATACTGTTGGATACTTTTTCAATTGATACCTTTATTTTAGGTTACCGGTCTTTTGCGGTTTTTCAGTCCCTGGTCGGTCAAGGTTTTTTTTTAATATTTCGTAATGCTAATCACATAATTATTATAGTATAAAATATGTTTAGTAGTTCTCGTACTGTTTTTCTCTATACTGTGTAACTGTGGAAGTGTACGCGGTGTAATCTGCGCGCGTGTGTGTGTGGTTGATGTATTTAATACGGGAATTCGTTTTTTTTATGTACTAACCTTTTCTCCTTATTCAGTTTCCGAAGCCCCAGTGACGATATCTTCTTTTTATTTTTTTTGTTACCCATTTTTAACGAATGCTGTGCTGCGAAAATGCGCGTACGTCCGACCTCCAATGCGTTCCGCTCGGGACTGCCGCGGTGCGGCGGGAACGGAGCGGGAGTGAATTGTGCCATAATTTCGTTGATTTTGGGTGAAAAAAAACATGTCTTAATAAATTAAAAATATTATGACCGACATCGCTCACATCATCATAGACGCTTATTTTGGTGTAATTTTCTATTCATCAAGTTACGTAAGATTGGAATAATGTCAGTTTTAAGATGAGAATAGAGGTATGTTTGGCATTTTTTTCTATCGATCAAAGTTTATCCAATTATGTAACGGACTTCCGACGGAACTAGATAAAGGTCTTAAATATAATATTACAGTTTTTTTTAATTTTTAATATGTAGTATTTCAAAATAAAACCGTTTGCAAAATCACATATCCTAGAAGAACCCCGAAGCAACTCGCCTTAACAATTATTAACTTAAGGCCGGGTTATCTAACATTCAAATCAATCGAACGGATTTAGATGTTAATTGACATACTTATACATATATATATCTATACCTATGTGAGCGTTCAAATAATGAAAACTGTTATTGATTTTTTAATAATGATAATAATATTATTCGGACTTTCACGGTTACTTACACTAGTTAGAACTTATGATTATATAGTTAATAATAAGTAATAATAACTCACAATCACATTTCGAATAGTAAAGCGATAAAAAAAATGCAAACATCATACCTACTAAGCAATGTTTTTGTTTTTAATTTGTCTAGCATAACCCGGCCTTTTCCTAAAACATAATGTATAAATCTAAATGTAAACTGCACTGCACTGTTTGGTCGGCTTCTTCACCTTCTCCATGTTAGGAACTACGCGAACATTATCATACGTATTATTACGATATCATAAACTTAAACGGCCGTGTTCACTGGATTTAAAACACTTCACCATCATTTAAATTCTATAGGGTAAATTACAACCGTGCCGTTTTCTGTGCATCTGTTAGCAACGGCGAACTGTGTCTTCAACTCTTCACTTGCGTGGAAGTGGCTTATCGGTTATAAGCAACTTTCTTCGTAGGTCATCACCATTCACCATAGCTGCACGCTGAATAATGGTATGATTGAGACCTGATCTACTAGATCCTTCCTTTTGTGCCCATAAAACAACCGTTTTTTCGCTGTAACAACAGTATTACATAATAACAACAATGTAAGATACGAGTAGGTAATTAGATTAAGTATCATTAATATTACAAAACATGTAAAAACTACTTACGTTTATACATTATATTAAATAGCAATTAACTGTGATCTTTTAAAGATCAATCGATAACTCATTGCTATATTAGTAAAGAAAGGAATCAATTGGTAAACGGCTAACGAATGAATACGAAGTGAGTGTAATAAAAAAGATTACGGTAGTTATATGTCATCTATCTACCTTCTTCAATTATTATACTAAACGTAGTCGTAATGGATATCTGTAGGTATAAAAAAACAAACTGATGATTAATTTCAATCTACCATCCAAATGGCAAATGGCCCAGTGGCAAATAGACTGCAGTTTAAAGTCGACCTGAGAATTCGGGTTCAAACCCGCGGCCGCGTCCAGCCAAATTATGTTTTTGTAATTTATTCGATGTTTGGAGTTCGCTCTTAGTGCAAAACACTAACAAGAAGAAGAAAATTTAATAATACCTCCACGAAGGTGTGTTGTTAAAAACAAAAAATCGGGAATGCGTTAAAGTTGACTCGATAAATATACAAAAATAGTAGGTGGTGGTTATCCAAGTAAATAGAAATTTCGAAGACGCGGACGAAAACAATTTTTATTTCATTAAAAATCAGCTAACAACGCCATCTAGTGAAATCTCGCTTAACTTTTGAGGCTTACATTTACATCTATAATAATACTACACGTTGTGCTCATAGATGGCGTAGGATTCGGCGGACAAGCGAAACTGTTTCTGAATTGACCATGGACTTTTGCTGTCTAGTGTACACGGTGCTCATAAATATCTTAACTTGTCCTAATGAGTGGTGTTAAATAACGTTCGGTTCGTCTGAGCAGCCTTCCTTCATTTCGTGATTGTACTCGTCAGTTCCAATACTTTGTTTCACTTTTCTATTGTTTTCATTTGAATAGTTAGCTTTTATAATTGTCGAACTGTCCACGCGGCGCCGCTCGCGTTTTGCAAAGAACGCAGCCAAACACGTGTGTCAAAATATAGCCATATTGTCCATCCAGAAGGTCCATTCTATAAACTGACGGATTTTTAAAACCCTAATGTGCAGTTTAGTAGATTACCCCTACATAGTAACTTACATTTCACAGACCTCTCCATAGACCTCTGTTATTAGTTTATAGACTACTAGCTTTTGCCCGCGGCTTCGCCCGCGTAGTAGTAAGTGTAATTTTGCAATAATTGTTGAATTGTTGCGCCGGCAACGGCGTACTACTACTTACTTCCCCTATGAATAACCCTTCGTCAAAACGCGTTATGTTAAATTAGGTATTATTTATTAACTATTGTGATAAATGAGAATCTGTTATCTGGAATAAAAGCTAGTTCATGTTCATGATAATATTAAAATACCAAAATATCTCCACGAATTTCATAATATTTCCTTGTATACTATGTTCTTGATACATTTGTCTATAACTTTCCAAATTAACGATTTCCATACATCGGTTCGACCCCTAATTCACCCCCTAAGGGTTGAATTTTGAAAAATTCTTTTTTACCTAGTACACGTGCACATACTGTAAAAAATATATGTTCCAAATTTCATTGTTATAACTAGCGGTTTAGGAAATCACACATTACTTATGTGAACTTTCAACCCCTATCTTAACCCCTTCAAGGGATGAATTAGAAAAAAATCCCTTATCAATGTTTTTGACTGTACATTAGGAGCTTGTGGCCGAAGTTTTAAACGTCTAACTCTAAAAACGACATGTTTCCCATACAAACTTTCAACTCTTTTTTAACCCCCTTAGGGGATGAATTTTTATAACATCGCTTAATCATTTGCTTTGCTTTTTAGTAAGATACTTTTATACAAAGATTCAAGTATATAACTTTCCAAATGAACGATTTCCATACAACGGTTCGACCCCTATTTCACGGGGTTAAGGGTTGAATTTCGATAAATCCTTTCTTAGCACGCGTCCACGTACTGTAAAGAATATATGTCCCAAATTTCGTGCTTATATCGTTAGCGGTTTAGGCTGTGCGCTGTCTGTCAATAGATTAGTAACGAAGAGTTATATATATATAGATTAACTGCCCGCGCGGCTTCACCCGCGAATTGCAAAGAACGCATTACCTAAAACCATCGGGAAAGTCTAGTCTACATGCAGTTGAAAAGTTATCTAAACAATAGAAGGCAATGTGTAGAAATTTCGAATGTCGACAACAGTAAAAAACAGCCAGTACTAAAGACCTATGCATCGACTCTTAGATATAATAAGAACGGTATTCCACAGGGAAGCGTTCTTGGTCCACTTCTCTTTCTACTAGACATCAACAACCTCCCTAGAGTCTCAACCGACAAATACATTTTGTTTGCCGACGATACGACTGTAATAGTTAGGGCGGACCAGGATGACTCTCTACAAGGGAAAATAAACTCTATTTTAATAAAACTGCATAAATGGATGTCTAAAAATAATTTAAGGATCAACCTATCCAAGACTAAAATCATCCAATTTAAAACATGTAAGGCTAATCCGGCCCCTCTTATTATAAATTTCATGAGTGAGAGGATTGAAGACACGAATATGACAACATTTTTAGGCATAAGGCTGGACCAATTATTAAATTGGAAATCACATGTAAAATTTGTATGTGATAAATTACATAGATTTGTGTTTGCTTTAAAACGTTTACGACAGATTGTTTCACTAGAAACAGCCATTACTGCTTACTATGGGTACGTTTACTCCAGTCTTACTTATGGTCTAGTCATCTGGGGTAATTCCACTGAAGTAGTAGATGCATTTAAAGCACAAAAGAAATGTATTCGAGCCATCTGTGGTGCTGGGTACAGAGAGAGATGCAGACCTCTCTTTAAATCGCTGGGCATATTGCCCCTTGCATGCCTGTACATCAGGGAGATTTGTGTATTTGTCAGCCAAAACCAGCAATACTTTAAATTACAGTCACAAGTCTCAAACCGACCTCAAAGGCATGCACATAAACTTGCAGTACCACCTTACCGCCTCACATGCTCTAAAAAAAAATGTACATTCCATGTGTATACGGATATTCAACAACCTGCCAAAAGAATTGAAGGAACTGCCTATTAATATGTTCAAAAAGTATGTTACAAAGTGGCTTTTGCAGAATTGTTTTTATAGCGTGAATGAATATTTTAACTACGGGGTTGACTATTATTGATAATTAGCTTTTATTTATTTATGACATTGTGGACATTCTTGACTTACTTTGACTTATGTTCCTGTGTCCCCTAGATGGGGCAGAGGGCGTCCACAGTGCACCGCCATCCCGTTCGGTCTTGAGCTTCGCGCTTCAGCGCTGCATTATTAAAATTAAAGTTAAATTATTGAATTATATTTTGACATGCGATCTTGAACATTATAATGATAATTAGCCTTTACATTAAATTGTTGTTAAATCTATTTTCTATTTTTTGACATTGAGGACATTTTGCATTATTACATTTTACATTGACTTCTAATTTTTTACATTATATTGACAAGTAGCACCCACTAAAAACATTACATGTAAAGTGATGCCAAGACTCCGTAGCTCATACAGCTTTCAGCGTGAAAAAGATATCAGATCGCGACTAACGCCAAGCTCACTACCAGCCACGCTCTACAAATTCTATATCTTGGCTAAAAAGTATAGCTCTGTTGGGCACACGTTGGGCACATCCCGGTCGCCGCATAGACTCTCGCGCCGAATGAATTTATGATGATATTAATAAGCAACGGGTCTATACTTTTTAGCCAAGATATAGAATTTGTAGAGCGTGGCTGGTAGTGAGCTTGGCGTTAGTCGCGATCTGATATCTTTTTCACGCTGAAAGCTGTATGAGCTACGGAGTCTTGGCATCACTTTACATGTAATGTTTTTAGTGGGATCTCATTCCTTTTTGTAAGGTAATTTCTAAAGGAGTGAATGGGAATGTTCAGACCCCTAGCATCAAAATTTGCGGAAGTCTCATACAAACTTTCACCTCCTAGTTTAAGGGGTTGGGGGGGTAAAAGTTTCTAGTTTTAAGATTTTTTCGTTGTTTGTATACGATTACTAGCTTACATACCAAATTTCAGCTTTCTAGGACTTCAGGAAGAACGTTAAGAATATTGATGATCATCAGTGAGTCAGTGACGAAATCGGGGTATTTTAGATATCAATAAAATCTAAAGTATAAGAGCTATGCAATTGAAACTTTATAGTTTTAATAAGTCAACCACTGACATCATATCCCGATAATTTTGTTTATCTGGTATAATCCGGACCCAAGTTAAGAAGGTTCAAAAATACGACGAAGCGCTTCGAGAAAAGGTAGGTAGTGCCCTTGCGCTTCGCTTGGCTCGTCTTGGCGGGGGCACTCCCGTGCCCCCAGATTTATATTAAACTGGCATTAATTCAATATTTCTTAATGTAAATGTATTAAAAAATAAAAAAACCTTGCATGCTTAGTAAAGCAGAATGTACTGGACTTGATATGTTTATACCACCTTGTTTTGTAAACTACATTCTTGCAATGAATAAATGATTTATGATTTATGAAAGAATTTGAAATCGGATAAGATTACCCAAAACATACAAACTTATAAACTTACGAAGCTACAATCTCACAGACTTACTCTTTATAATATTAGTTTATATATACAAGAAAGAATACCAAAGTTAAGCAAGAAATCTTCAAAACAGTTCTAATTATTCACACATACAAATTCAACCACATTCTTGACTTTCTAATTAGCAGCAAGTAAACTAATTAACTCTTTATTTTATCTTTACTTTGTGAGATGGTGTGGGATGTAGAGTAACGATTTGTTTTTTGCTATTGTCTATGAGTAGGTAACCGAAGGCCATGTTTGTCTGTATCACGGAAAAGTGTCAGAAACGATGAAATTATGCCGTTTTATGTTAGCCTTTAAAAAAAAAACAAAATATTTTATTAAAAGTAGGTATTGGCAGAATACTTTTCTAATCTAAAATTACAAGAATCTTATAAATATTAGTCCATTAACTTTAATTAATAAATACTCATTTATTAAAATATAATTAAAGTAAAGGTTGAAATTATCTTTGCTTGTAAACATTTCATTAAAACTGTCATTGGATTTCGAATCTTCTAGCTTGTTTATTAAAGTCGCTTATTTAATGGGTGACTTTGATACAACTCGGTCAACTGGAATAATTTTAATTACATATCTACACTAATATTATAAAGAGGAAAGATTTGATTGTTTGTTTGTATTGAATAGGCTCCGAAACTACTGAACCGATTTGAAAAATTCTTTTACCATTAGAAGCCGACATTATCCCTGATGAACATAGGCTACTTTTTACCACGGGAAAATGCTAGTACCTAAATAAACTAGATAATTCGGTACAGTCGACGTTCTACACCTTATCCTCCTAGAGCGTTATTCCCGGTTGTGTCCTAAAGGAACCCGGGGTCCGGTTAGACACCTAATCCCAAGATTAGCCATAGGCACTAGTTTTACGAAAGCGAATGCCATCTGACCTTCCAACCCAGAGGGAAAACTAGACCGTATTAGGATTAGACCGGTTTCCTCACGATGTTTTCCTTCACCGAAAAGCTAAGCTTGGTACGAGCCGGGATTCGAACCCCGACCGCCGCTTGACGGTACCGTAGCTTCACCTTATTCCATTGTGATAAGCTGATAAGGCGCAAACTGTATACATATCTGTGACATTGACTGTACAAAATAGTTCGCCATTACAAACAAGTTATAATACTAATAATAGAGAAATATTTTTATGATACAAAGACCAAAATATTTTTCTTCCTCGTTAAGAGTCCGTAAGTAAGCTCGATTCTCCATACAAACGTAGTTACGCTCTCATTTTAAAACTACGTGTTGGATTGTAACGAAACTTTGCACGTACTATGACATGAGGTATATCCAGGTCTGTAATTAGTTTATGTAGCTTCAGATACCATAGCAAAAAAAATACAGCGAATTTAAGTTTTTCATACATAACTTGTCTTTGCTGTATTTCGTTTGTTTTATAAACTGAGGCTCTAGTATAAGTTTTACCGAAACAAAACTTCACGATCGCGTTTGCGTTTTAACCTCAATTTGTATGGGATTTGACAGCTAAACGCAAACGCGGTCGTAACGATTTGTTTCGGTAAAACTTATACTAGAGGCTCTGGAACCATATAAACTGATTACAGACATAGAATATACCTCATGTCATTGTATATGCAAAGTTTCGTCACAATTCAACACGTAGTTTTAAAATGAGAACGAAACTCCGTTTGTATGGGAAGGTGAAATTCGGCCAAGCTTATACTGCTCTGTAAAATACTTGAAATTCAGAGAGAATACGTATTTACCGAACGAGCGGGCGAAGCCAACGAGTTCTCCGTTTCGTTTGTCGGGCTGTTTTCCTCTACGGGTCGCATTTCTGAATCGCAGTTTTTGTTTGGTTTTTCGAAATTATAATAATATGTTTTGAAAAATAGAGTGGCTCGCGATTCTACAGCTCCACGAGCCACTTTTTATTATTACCAGCTTTTGGCGGTTTAGCGTGAAAAGGTAACAGACAGGCAGAGTTACTTTTATAAATATTTGCATGGACTATAGCGAATGTCGTTCATTTTGAAACAATTTCCACAATCTCTCATGATCAGATCAGATCATAACATTACTTATATATATATAAGTAGCTGCCCGGCCCAGCTTCGGACGGATTACCCGTTTTCCCGTAGGAATGAAGCATTTTCCCGCGGTAAAAAGTAGCCTATGTTCATCAGGTATAAAGTCGGCTTCTAATGGTATTTTTTTTTTTTAATCAGTCCAGTAGTTTCGGAGCCTGTTCAATACAAACAAACAATCAAATATTTCCTCCTTATAATATTAGTATAGACAACCACCCCTGAAACCCGTTCCTAACAACTCGTACTTGCAGAGTTTTCATGTCGTTAATTCGCAAATTCCAAGTTTCGGAATAAAATTAAACTTCTACTGTTGAGCATCCATATTTATTTCATCCGATATCTTACTACTCAACAAAACTTTTACATACGTACGGTAGTACTAGTATGTATTAGTATTAGTACCTATACCTACGAAACTTTTCTACAAGCTGTAGTAAACATCTAAAGTTTCATTTGGGTTTAAAATACATGATACGGCGAACTTTCTCCGAGGAAAACAATACTCAAGCCAAATGTTCTCTGGTTACCTTTAGGTATAACAATAGTGAGTGCTGGGAGCATCGGGTTTCGTATGTGAATACTACCTACAAAATCGTTATTTGAAAACTAACCTTATGCGTCAAAACTTAAGGTTTAATTTTGAAACAAAATATTCCTGACATAAGTTGCTTTAATTAAAGTAACTCGCGTCATGCCTACATACTGACGCAATTCGGATCACCATGTGCGAAGCGAAACTTCACACGAGTATTTTTTCAATTGGCGTCTGACTAGTGCCGAATAAGTCGCGAAAGTCCGATGAGTAAGTGCCATGTGGTCTGCATTAGGTATACATTTTTGGAGTACCGCAAAATACATTTTGCATCTCATGAAACTGGGCCGTGTGCTTGTTTCCCACCGTCATCCTCCTAGCCCTAAAGGAGCCCGGGGTCCGTTTGGCACTTAATTTTTTGCATAAGCACTAGTTATTTATTACGCAAGCGACTGCCGTTTGACCTTCCAACCCAGAGGGAAAACTAGGCCTTGTTGGGATTAGACCAGATTCCTCACGATGTTTCCCTTCGGCAGCTAACGGTAAATATTCCGTACAAGTTTCGAAAAACTCATTGGTACGAACCGCGACTCGAACCCACGACCGCCGCTTGACAGCCGCATGCCTGAACCACAGGGCTACCGTAGCCGACTTTCGCATTTATAATATTAGCATGGATACCTACAAGCGTGGGACGGAACCCCTGTCTGTATGAGCTGTCACCAGCACATATTTTTTGCAATGTTGTTTCATTAGAGAATCGTTACTAATCATTACGTAAAAAACCATAGAATGCGAGCTCTTTCTTTTCTTTCTTTCTTTCTTTCAAAACCCGGTATGCGCATGTTCGATTCGAACTAAACGGCTGCCTGGCATCGTTTTGACACCCCGCCCCCCTCCCCGCATAATGGCAATGGGACCCATTCTGTGGGGCCATTTTGCGTCGCTACTTAACTTCTATGGTTTTTTCGTTCGCTGGTCTTGAGTATGTTTCTATACACTCGTTGTAACTTGAGCCATGCTTCATTAAATGCAGCATCATTGCATAAATCTTCTGCGAGTTCTGTAATGAAACCGATATATTCCTCTTTAAGGGTGGGTATCCAGCGCTGTGTGAGGCAGCGGAGGGGTGTGCAAGGATCCACCAATAGATTAGGGAGCCGCCATATCTAGGTCGGAAAGGAAACTAGTTACTCTTTGTATAGAAATTTCAATAGAAAAAATACGAGTATAGAGCGAGTAGAACGTTTTTCATCCAAGTATCTAATCGCTTAAGTTTTTTCTATTATATTTGTATTAGGATTAATTGCAACAGAAACTATAGTTTATGACCTAGATATAGCGGATCCTTATTCCAGTATGCCGTTTTAAAATGAGAACCAAACTAGGTTTGTATGGACCGCTGGCGCCCTGGGCTGGACCAGTGGTCGAATATAAATTAGTCAAATAAGGGCAATTACTTTTCTGCCATCATCCTTCTAGCGTTACTCCCGGCTAAAGGAGCTCGAGGTCCGCTTTCACACCTAATCGGAAGATTTGGCATAGCATAGGCACTAGCTTTACGAAAACGATTGCCATCTGACCTTCCAACCCAGAGGGAAAACTAGACCTTATTGGGATTAGACCGGTTTCCTCACGATGTTTTTTTACTTCACCGAAAAGTTAACGGTAAATATTCCGTACATAAGTTCCGAAAAACTCATTGGTACGGCCCGGGATTCGAATCTACGACCACCGCTTGACAGCCGACTACTAATAACTTTTCTGTATACCTACCTAATTATAATTACAGTTTAATGGATTTTAAAACTAATGAAATTTAAATCATAACGTGGAGCACATTCATGCTAACGATGTGCTTTGCCAAGCTAGTAATCAATTTTTTTTGGTGCGCCGGTTTTTGTCATGCAGTGTGGAGATTTTTAGATGCATCCCATTTTAATTATTTGTCCCAAATGTGCAGAACAAAACCACACAAAACATACGTGATAATTACGTGATCTTGTCCAGAACAACATAATCTAACCTAAGCCCTACACTTAGGCTTCTTCTGAGCTTCTGGGTTGCAAGATCAAACGGCAATTGCTGACGCTACAAAAAAAGCGGTGTGTTGCCATACCGATCTAGACAGTCGCACCCTTCGCTTTCTGCCCAAAAAACCGGTTCACTTGTTTTGCAAAATGTAATAATAGACACGGGTTTATTAGAGTTCGATTCCAGTTTATAATAGCCCTGTTATTATGAGATATAGAGGAGACTTGTTCAACTAATATCCGTCTTATTGGTAATCAGCCACGATCATCCATGCCCTTTCTATTATTCTAGCTAGAGTGGTCAGTTGACTGGTCACTGGTTCGTTCTTCCTCGTGTTATGTTTAATTTTGGTTTATCTTTTACATAGAAACCGTCCAGTATATGTATTATATTAATTTTGTCTTGAGAACCTAAGTTACTAACGTTATTAGACAACACCAGTCAGCGGTTACGGTTAGGTTACGGCCACCGGATCCCGTCCCCGCGCCCCGCTGTTGGCGCCTGTAACGGAAGCCCTGGCGCCTGGCTGTGACACTAGGAAGTAGGCATGTTTGCATGCCACAATGAAGGACTAATTGCAATAAGGTCTATTTTCCCGTCTTCAGTTGCAAAGTCGGATGGCAGTCGCTTCCGTGAAAACGAAAGTATGACATTTCTGGGACTATATAGACGAACGAAGCCAGTCCTTGAAGCCCAGAGTTAACTGAGAAATAGACTAAAGCTCAGGCTATATTATATACATCCCTACCTCTCCATCATGTAGTCCGTGTCTAAGATCAGGAGGTGAACAACGGTTATGTTATGGCTATCCTGGCAGAAATAAATGAATTTGGTATGCAACCACTAAGCATCATAGTACGGAGTATGGAGTTGGAGATCGTAGAACAAGCCTTTGAGTGGGTGCCTCAAAGCGGCAAATGCAGAAAAAATCCCGCTGGCTGTCCGTCAGAAAACTCATAACAAGATGAAGAGTAGGCAATGATTTACTGGGAGCTGGTCCCAAAATTGCGTAAAGGGAACACCTAGAATTAAGAGTCCTTACGCCCACATAAGCAGAAGCGGGAGCGTATTTTGCAAAATGTTTCCTTTTTCATTCAAGATTACGACGTAACTATTAGTATTTACACCTACATGTTATTGTATTGTTTCTCTTTTTAACTGCTTTGTTTGTGTGAGGTGTGCAATAAAGAGTATTTGTATTGTATTGTTTTTATTTAAAAACTGATAACGTAATTAAATAATCATTTCTGAACCTCTTAATAATTTTTAAAAAATAAATTTCGGCGCGCGGCATCTGTGCAGCGTGATTTTATAAATTTACATTTACGGCATCGTAGGTCCTATAGTTATGATTATTTTTTTATGGGTTAACATAAAGTTATAATTTGCTATCATATTATTTTTAGGGCAAAATAAAAGTACAATTTGCGGTAAAAAAATATAATGTAATCCTGTTTTCACCAAAAAAATGAAGAAAACTCGGAAGGTGTTTATCAACTTTTTAAAATGAATCTTTGATTTTCAATCATGTCAGCCCCTCGTAAAAGATTTGGTGATGTGAATTGTAATCATTCATGTACCTAATGATTCTTGTTTACTGCAAAATTGAGAACCGAAACGACACTTCTCACTGCAAAATTTGAAAAAGACTCCCAAGAAAACTCATTTATTTTAGGTTTCAAAACAGAAAATGAAAATTTGAACCATGTTAGCCCCTAGTTTAAGAAATAATTATTTAAGTACGTTATCAGTTTTTGAATAAATACTAATAGTTACGTCGTAATCTTGAATGAGAAAGCAAGCATTTTGCAAAATACGCTCGTTTTAGGCGTAAGGACCTTAATAAAAACCTGAATCTGAGCACGGGCATTTTTCTTAAATATTACATACATACATTCACGCCTTTATTCCCAAAAGGGGTAGGCAGAGCACATGAAACGTATGTTCCAGCGCCACTTTTAGCATAAATGTGGGTATAAAAGATCGACAAAATGCGATATTGCAGTGAATTAAATATTACATTAATAGTTATTATATCTATCGAGTTTCTTGACGCCATTGCCATTAATTATCCTCATACGATAAAACTAGGAAAACTACGTTGCTGAAAATACCGATACTGGATTAGCCAAAATAAAATGATTAGAATTAAGGTAAGAGGAAATAAAATCTATACAAACTGATCGAAGCTTCGGGAATGTGATATATTTAGTAGTTTTGTTTCGTGAATGCTTTCGGAATCTAGATTTTCAACGAAATATTGTTATTGTTAGTAGTTTAAAACGTGAGTACGTCGAGCAATTCAAAGGATCCTTTTTTTTTTTTTCCCGCTCTGGATGTCCCTCTAGTATTTCCTCGCCAGTTAAGGCTTATTGAGATATCTTAGACTAATGTACTGCCAAAGTTATGGTTCTTAGTCGGGTGGCCACCGCGCTAAATGCTGGTGCCAATGTGCTCAAAGACGAGTACGTCCTTTATTGACGACTAGCGACCCGCCCCGGCTTCGCACGGGTACTACATTATACATCTAAACCTTCCTCTTGAATCACACTATCTATTAAAAAAACCGTATCAAAATCCGTTGCGTAGTTTTAAAGATCTAAGCATACATAGGGACAGACAGCGGAAAGCGACTTTGTTTTATACTATGTAGGTTGTCAGCAGGCGATTTGATATCGAGCAACATTACGAGTACATTGCCTATTGTTTGTTTGTTACTATACAACGGCTTGGCTTGGCTGAAATCTAGGGACGAAAGAATTTCCAAACATTTGATACCAATTAAGCCTTTTCTGGTACTCCTATAAAAGTAGATAGTAATTAAAATGTCTACATAGACTGAATCATGTTATGTTTATGTATCACCTTTCATTCAAATATCGATTGAATTACCAGTGTAATCAGTTAAACACTCAAACATCAAATATCAGCTGTCACTGCGAATTACTAATGAATTCAGAGCAACCTATTTTTAGGTTCGCTAGGTTGCTCGTAATTAAGCAGTTTGCGATTGCCGAACTTATCCTTGTTTTTAGACTGTTCGCAGCTTCAAAATGTGTGGGACGGCCAGAAAATCTTGTTCCTTAAATACAATTAAAAAAAATAGATTATAATCAGGGCGTATGATTTGGGTTAGATAACGTTCATTGTCGTCTGATCGACCGACCATGCAAGCATGGAAACGGTGTCCAGAAAAATGAAGAAAAATTCCTGGCATAATTCCAACGTTGCAGGTTATTGTAAGTTTCAAAAGTGTTGGCGTGTCTCCAGTGCATTTAGTTCCTTTAATACGTAATTTTTACGATTAGACTATGCATTTGTATCGCGGTTTAAAACCGGCATTTGCGAGACCTAATTTTACTGTTTATCCTTTGATTGTGGTCGCGGTTAACCGTAGTGCTACAGTTTACTAAAGACCGGCTTGAAATTTAAAATACGAGGGTGATTGTACTAAGCGCGTACTGTTAGGCGCAGCCGTGTTTCGGCGCAACAGTTAGTTTTGTTGTAAATCTGTAGCGGGTCGCGAACGGGAAGCGTGTCGGAGGTGCCAAGGGCGGCGCATCGATCCCGCGTGGCCCGACCCTGACCCCGGGCCAGGCGCCGGGACTCCACAGCTTCGATGACGTCAATACTTGCACAGCGCGACGCGGCGCATCTCGCATCCAACAATCACATTGCGTTATACCCCAATCACACGTACCGAGCAAACGGGCGAGAGAGAGAGAGTTTTACGCCGAGTAGCACTCTCGCGCCACTCTATTACTTGGTACGTGTGATCAGGGCATTACCGCATTAGCCGTGATTAGTAAACGTCGCCACTGCTTTTAAATAAAAAAGCTGCTTTTTCATGCAGCTGAACAACACGCTGTGCACGACTCATTCGTTTTGTCACGGGACGTTAGTTCAATTTTTTCTCTCAGTCGATTTACCTAAATGAAACCTTGCTGCCATAATAATACGAAACATCATGAGATAAGCTAAATATAGTGACCGTTCTTTTTCGAAGCACGGCGATGATAAAAGTGCATGTTTCAAACGGGGAAGTCTCGTGTCACTGTCAACGTTCATGTAATCTAAGCTTTGTCCAATTTTGATTAGCTATCGCGCTTTTAGAATTTTATAATAGTATTTAGTATCCTTATCTCATTTTGATAAACGAATATAAAAAGGATATTCAGATGAAGAGTAAACACTAACTAAAGATTACGTACATTACTTATGTCACTATAATGCTTTTATAACTGCTAAAGAAAACATCTATCTGCAAGAGAAGTATGCAGCATCATATCCTACTAATATTATAAATGCGAAAGTGTGGATGTTTAGATGTTTGTTACTCAATAACGCTTGAACGGCTCTATCGATTTGAATGAAATTTTGCACGAAAATAGTTTAAAGCCTGGATTAAAATATAGGATAATTTTTATCCCGGGTCCACGCAGACGAAGTCGCGGGCGGAACTATATTTATAACTAGCTGCGCTGCCCGGCCCGGCTTCGCAAGGATTACCCGTTTTCCCGGAGGAATGAAACATTTTCCCGCGGTAAAAAGTAGCCTATGTTCATCGGGGATAATGTCGGCTTCTAATGGTAAAATAATTTTTCAAATAAAAAGTAGGTTCGGAGCCTATTCAATACAAACAAACAAATCTTTCCTCTTTATAATATTTTAGTGTCGATGTAGAATATTCGTAAAAAAACGTCGTCTGTAGCTAAAACTCGTGTATATAATATTAGACTGGTTTAGGCTAATTATGAATTCGTATTATTTACGTAATGTGGATTCTGTTGTAATGCCGGACCGTGCGGATAGGTAATTAGACTTGGGCGCCAAATTGAATTAATTAGGCCGATCGATGGCTCCACATTTTAACTACTAGTTATCAGGCCACTATCTAATAGAGTATTACTATCCGGTAGATTAAGTCCATAGATACATTTATTTCGAGTTGACAAATCACAGATCGCTTCATTTTGATGTGAACCCTAATAAGCAGGTAATTTTCGTGGCATTTTTGAGTTGTTATAGTGACTTCTCATTTATCGACTTTTAATTTGTAGGCATCGGTTGCGATGTTATATATTACGTATCGAGCAACTTACTGTGCTAATAAAATGCAGGCAATAAATTGTATTTACTTGAGTATTTTCACGGTTACTTCCTAAAGAATGTGTCCGCTTTGGCACCTCGCAATCTGAAGAATCACTTAGTCATGAAACAATATCGTAAAATGAGTAAAATTGTTTACGAATTCGATGGATAGCTGTAGTCCTTCTCCTTCACATCCTCCTGATTTTTGGAAAGAGGTCTGAAAAAGTATCAGCGATAAGGGGTATTGTCCTGGGGGGACGATTGCAAAGCTTTTTACTAAAATCTCATCTATGAAGGTTCATACGAAGAGCTTACATGGAGCAGCTAAAGGAAAACATTGAAGTTGAATCTTATAGAGAGTTGAAGGAAAAGGCAGAGAATAGAACAGAATGGAAATTACTCCACCGACAAGAGCCAAGCTCTTAAATAAATGATGATGATGATGAAGGTTCATAGACATAACTAGGTAGTTAAGTAACTACACTCGGTTCCGTTACGCATATTTTGTCCCAGTAGAGTTTTCGTTATAGTGAAGCTCGCTCGACGCTAACGAGATTGGCAAAAAAATCACAAGAGAAATAAATAGAAGAGTACCCACCCACTGGAATAAATCAAGGTGGGGAAAAATGTCAAGGACTCTTTCCTTTCCGCTGATCATCAGTAAAGCCAGAGATTCACTAGGGAACTAAATTATTAGAATCCGTGGTGCTCCGAAGCGGAACGTCAACTGAATCGCGCGACGTCTAGCACAATTGGCTGCTAAGTCGCTTCGCGCGCGACTCATCGACTCCTGTCTCATTGGCACTGCCAACTGGAAAGAGGGTAGATTTTCTCGAATCGCGTCGCCTTGCGGCGTCAGTTGTACTAGCTGCCAACCCTATCTAGCGAGACGGTGTGTCTCGCTGTCTCGTAATCTCGTCAGCAATTCGGCATTTTTGGCATTTGTCCACATATCGGCACGGCGCCGTGAATTATGACATCCTCGCCAGACGTGTTATCTACAACCGCTAATTGTGCTGCTAGGACATTATACTGACCGAAGAACACTTAACTATTATTATAGTCCAGGCAATGAACTGACAACTTGTATGGAAAAAATTTCAATTTTGGAAATAATTTATAATAGCTTATTTTTTATGTATAACGGATATATTATCAATTAAATAGTTACCCAGCGACAAAATCCGACAAAATTTCAGACATCGAAAAAATGATAAATTAACTGGCTTCTAAAAAGTCAGTAAAAATATTAATAAATGTTATGGTCTTTATTTTGGTTGATTTACATTTGCACTATAATATTCAAGATAAATCGTACAAAAAAAGATAATGCATGCTTCATTGAAATCTACATAATTACTTGCGGGTGGAAAGTTTGTCGGATTCTTGACTAAATCATCTTAGAATAACATTTTCAAATGAAATCAACAAAAAAAACGCTATTGTAAATTAATGTTTTTAAAAACCGTATTTTGCCTGGAGTATTACGTAAAAGCACAATGTAAACAAATGTAGAAGTTTTATCCCACGTACAGGTCGATTCACGAGAGCTGGCGGGGAAAATATATGAAACTGGCATTAATATCATAAGACATTACGCGCCAGCTATTGTGAATCGACCTGTAAGCGAGCTGATCATATTATATATTCGATGACATTTTTGGGTTGGGAATGATATCTAATTATATCAAAGTGGATATGAATTGTCTGCTCTCCCGTTTACAAACCTATACAGATCAAATAATACTTAAGACCAGCGGGGCTACCACACAAATCGAATCTCGAAGTTCGTGTACATGCATCCCTGTCACTCGAGTATTGTGAGTGCGACAGAGATGGTAAACCCGACCTCTAATTTCGAAGTTCGTGGTTATAGCTCAGGTGTTCGTGGTTATAGCGCGAAGCCCGTACAAAAACCTGAATTACGAGCCGCCGTATAGTCCCCTATTTCCTCCGCCAAATCAACATTTTTGCATATCATTTTTATAACATAGATTAACTAAGAGGTCCACTATGTGCCTATGTTCTGATTTATTTGATAACTGATTTGGTTAGTGAACTAGAGGTACTGTACGGTTAGAAACAGTATAAATTCACACTTTACCATCGCCTACAGACGTCAAAAAAGTTTAGAAAACGAAACATCGAGACATAGTACAACGCTTCGTTAATATATGTTGGAAAATGTATTTACGTAGGTCTAAGTTTGACGGAGAAAATAGGGGACTTCAGCGGCTGGAAATGCAAGTTTTTGTATGGAGCCCGCTTTTCCCCTAAATAATGAGTGTGGAGATAACGGATACTGAAACACGTTCCCTTTCTTATACCTAACTGTACTTTTACAAGAAAGCTACGTGTTTGAATTTTGCTGTACCCAAAGGCAGCCAAATATTTCGGTACACGTCTTTATTACTGAAAGAATAAGGGTGGGTTACGAAATATTTGGCTACTCTGACTGCTACTAACTATATGACGCTGACTGTACATGGGTCAATCAATTTTTTCTTGTTACTACGCCTTACCGCTTTTGAACTTACGCATACATAGACATGTGTTTCATGTGTAAGGGCTGGTTTACACATAGATTACAGCAAATGTAGGAACTCTCACTAATCACTAATCAATGTGTAAACAGGCCCTATGGGCAGTTCCACACAAATATGAATAATATAAAATAAATATTATGGGACAATCTTACACAAATCGTAATATCGTATAAAGGTAATGTACGACGATAATCCTACTTATATAGATCAATAAATACTTAATACATAGACAACATCCATGACTCAGGAACAAATATTCGTGCTCATCACACAAATAAATGCCCACACCGGGATTCGAACCCAGGAGCTCTTGCTTCGTAGGCAGGGTCACAACCAACTAGACTAAAGCGGTCGTCATTATCATATGATCTTGATCAACCTATACTTTAATGTCGGAAAACATTTATGACATTGATAATATTAACTACAGAAGGGATATTAAAAACCGGAAACTCGCAACATCTGTTCACTAAATTCTGTGTACTGCTTGATAATTTGTTAGTGATGCTGATGTAACATCACCGTTATCGCATTTTAGTCTATTTATCTTTCTGTACAGTCAACATTTTGTTTCACTGACCGTTGCGTTGCGATAATAAATTAGTTTCGCGTTCGCTGCCGCGCTGGGCGTTGGTTCTGTGGCTATTATAAATACAGTTCTTCATGAGAGTTTGTACCTATTATAATTTGATCCCTACACTCGACACGACTATTTATAGTCTCAGATTGTATATAATGGTTCGATAACAGCGCAGTAATTGATACTTTGTGAATAATAGCCATGTAATGTAATGCGACATGTTTGCAGTTATTGGGATCGGCGTAAAGTGGCGTGACTATCGTCCACCCGCTGACCCAAGGTGAACGCCGCCGAAACTAGAAAGGCGCTAACATGATATTTATTTCATACATTTCTACTATCTTACTTATTGAATAATATATGTTTTTCGTCACTCTTTTTGTGACCTTGACGTGAACTCAGCATCTGTGCTGGTATCGGTAACACGGCATGTTATTATTGCCCTGTGTATTAACATGAAATGGAGGGTGATCACGCAAAATTATGTTTTTAACTTTTTATGTTACAAGTTTAACTTCAGGTCAGTTCTTTGGATCAAATATTTAGGTGGGTTTAGAGTAAACAAACGCCTAGGTACTTATGACTTGGTTTATTACCGCAAAACGTGTGACAACTACAGATGTTCATTTGCTTAGTAAATCTTCAATTACCTGGAAAACACTACACAATTAAGATTTTTGTTCTGGTAAATTATACGCTACAGACCGAACGCAAGTCTGATTTCTGACTATATCATTGTTATTTGTTACGAATCTTTCTTAGGATAAATTTTATAGCGGGGTCGAGCTCACAGTTGATAGGCTGCCAGTCTATTCACTAACCCCCTTATTCATAAAACGTATCAAATATTTGCTAACTAAAATGTGTTTTACCCGTTCTCCAAACCACAAATGTCTAAGTGACAAATCAAACAAGTCAAGTGACAATCTAATTTTAACGGCATTTTAATTAAAATAGGTGATGAAAGTTCCTGAATAACGCCATAAACAATTAAATTAATTGTAAACATATTCATATTCATATTTTTTATTGGTAAAAGTATAACATTTTACTAGACAATTTGTTACATCAATCAATCTATGACATTGAGTCTAGATATCCTGAATATCCTGATCCCTAGCGGTTCGGCCACGACGACGAGCGACAGCGATAGCGGAAGAAGCCGCGCTGCGATCTTTCGCTCTCAGCACGTATGGCGTACCGCTGCCGCTGCCGCCGTCGCTAGAAGTTGTAGCCGGTCCCTAAGTATCAGGTTAGGACGCGTATATTATACATAATCTGAGGTTAGCCATACGTTACGAGTAGTCAGCCTATGGCGTGGCGAGGTGGTCGGTAAGCGTTGCCAATACCAGCGCGGGTAGTAGGTACAGAGCGTCGTCGTGCCCGTGAACGCTGGTCCATTTGATAACAGAGACCGTGATTACATTCTACCCTTGACATTAATGTAGAAACCGCTGCTTATATACCGTTTATAGCCACATGCGATGCGTTATCGAACTTATTTCCCTTTATATTTAATTTGGCATGGCCGTGACCACCGCAACAGTGAAACGTACCTATTGTCAACGCGCTTGTGTAAGTTACACTTGGTACAGTCGAGTCGAGGTCATTTCGTCGAAACTCAAGACTTAAAATCGGGCTTAAAAATGCCTGTATAAAATGTTGGCGTTGGCACAAGCTTTTATTGATAACTGTATTTTTTATGCACCGTCATCAATAACTCGTTAAGAGAATTCTAATGAGCCCAAACACAACGGGGTTATCATGTGTACTTTTGGAGTTACTATGCCCACGATCTGTCTCCGTCATCAGACCAGCTTTATGGTACCATAACATTGCAACGTTTTTCACAACCGTACCTACAACATTTCAACTCGATTGGAATTGGCACTGGCAAGGTTTGACCCAAATAAATAAATATTTGCGTACAATCTTATACAAATCGACCTAGTCCCAAACTAAGCAAAGCTTGTACTATGGGTATGAACTAGATTTACTTATATAGATATATAAATAAATACATAGATAAAATCCATGACAAATATTCGTGCTCATCACATAAATAAATGCCCTCGCCGGGATTCGAACGCAGGACTCTCAGGACCTCTTGCTTCGTAGGCAGGGGACAACCAACTAGGCTAAAGCGGTCGTCATAAACTAACTTATATACAACATACACTGCAAGTTTAGTAACAGCTTGGCTTAAGAAATATAATTTAAATGTAACTATATTTTACCTAAATAAGAAACATTACACTCCTTTTTGTTGGGCAGTCGTGAAAAAATACGACAGGCATCTTCAATCTAGGGAATGGGATTTGCTTTTATCAAAAACATAAGGGCGTCAAGTTTAGTCGAGGACCTACCGCTCGACCGAACCCTTGATCCTATGAAAATATGAACATGCTTGTAATATGATTAAGGCGCCGTAGGTTCATGGTCTTCTCTCCCTCTCACTGAGCATAAGCGTGAGCGATATGGAAGTGCGTGCTCGGAAGCGCAGATTTCATGTTATTTAATTTTAATTTATTGGCCGTTTAAATAAATAAAAAAGTAATCACTAAGTTCTCTCAAACATGATATTGCCGATTTTTAGAAGCAATTTTAATATTTTTAGCGTTTGTGCATAATTTGTTACGAATATTTTAAATGTATTTTAGACCTATGTTCGTGATTTTTTTCTATCGAGCGAAAATTGCTTAATCATGTTTCGAATCACTGATCTCCCTGCAGAAAAGCTTCAAGATTACTATTCGTATTTTTTTGAAACCATATTATGGGAAACAGACGCATTATATTGTTTCAAAAACTCCGTTCGCTTAACTTCGCTGAACCTACGGCGCCTTAACTGAAGCAGGGGCAACTAATGCACTTTGAAGACCTGTGGGCGCGAAGTACAAACAGAATGTGTACGATGAAAATAACTCGGTGCTTGCTTGACTAGGTTTCCCACTCATTAGGCCTGTACCCAGCGGTGGGACGTATGTAGACATGATGATGATGGATCTCTTAGCTGAACTTTTGCATACATTTTGGCAGTCGGCTTGTTCCCTGGGTCCTTCACAGTCACATTTGTTGGATGGTCGAGGGTCATATTGACTTAATTCAAAGACAATTATTAAAAAGTTTATATGATGTCTCTCAATTGTTTCATCTAGAAAAAAGTGATAATGCTGCGGAAGGAAAAAATAACATACTTTGCAAAGCAGGAAAGTTTAGTGGCGCTTCCTTGAAATAGACATATTCGGGTCACATATAGTGGTTAATATGAATGAGCGCTTCCGTGCTTTGGAAGGCACGCTAAGCAGTTGATCCCGGCTGCTGTCTATGACAGTAGTCGTTAAGCCGAGTTAGAGGCCTTCGGGCGGCTTAAGAACTTCTAACAATCGAGTTGCCCACTCACTTGACACTCACGTCGTTACTCGCGTCCGCAGGAGCTACCTACCACAACCCTGCACGTGTCCCCTTGGGTGGTACTTTAAAGAGTGAAAAAACTTTAAAAGCCAAAATAATGTATGCCATACGATTAAATAAAATTCGGGTCAAGTTATTTAGTTACTATTTTCTGTGCCGCTAGCACAGCTGAAACTGAAAATTACCCTCCTCTTTCGTATTTGCACAGTGCGGGTGAGACAGGAGTCGCTGAGAAGAGAACTCGCTCATTCAGATTCACACTCCTCTGATGTCGTCTGACATGATGGCTCCTTTTGTGTCAGGCGTTAGACAGCATCACGTCAGCATGGCTGTCACAGGACGGCCCGCGAGCTGTGTCGCGGCGACATAAACTATCCGTCTCATTCTAAGCTATCTAATTAGAAAGAGACTGATATTATATCTCGCCGCAATGATGTAATATAAAAAGAGGTAAATACGTTGTCTATATGAAATTCCGTGTTTAAAAATGGCCACCAAATCTGACAACTGAGACACGTTACGTGTCCATTGACGACGCGACACTGAGGCAAGGTCATACAATTGACTGAGTTTTAGTGTGCCACTTTTGGAAGGCTTATAATCATCATTGTCCTTTTGTGTCAGGTGTTAGACAGCATCACGTCAGCATGGCTGTCACAGGACGGCTCGCGAGCTGTGTCGCGGCGACATAAACTATCCGTCTCATTCTAAGCTATCTAATCAGAAAGAGACTGATATTATAATATATCTCGCCGCGACACAGTTGCGGGCCGACCTCAGATCAGTCCTCTGATCTAGACACCCCTTTCGGCCGCGATGGCTACGTTTCGCATCCAGCAATGGAAGAGTTCCCGTCCTCCGGTTGAGCTACGTGCTGATGTGTTGTGTTGTTGTTGTTGCAGAACAACAAGCACGTGGAGACGCTCGACGACGGGCAGCTGCGCGCGCTGCTGGATGAGGCCATCACCTACAAGTGCCCCAAGGACCGGGAGGGCAAGAGCAGTCTGTTCAAGGTAAACTAACACGACATTTACTGACTGAGCAGTCTGTCTACTGTCTTATAAAAAAAAACTAGCCTGTTGTTAAAGCAAATATTATCCTTAGTTAGACACCTGTTTTTAAGTGCGCACCTCTTGGCGGGGATAGAGATGGCAAGAGATGCAAGTTACAAGTGCCAATATTTTTGAAGTGAAAACTTCTTTAGCGGCGCTGAGCACTTTTTGGGGTGGGGAAAAATTGTTAAATACGCGACAGAGTTTTGTGACGTTAGATGTGAAGGAGGTCACTTTTTGCTGCTAGCCGATTCGACTTCATTGAAAACTGAACGCTATTCGTAAGAGTAGAAAGCCGTTAAACACTTTTTGCAATAGCATATTCTGCAAATAAATTTGTAATAATACCAACGCGTCCTTCACCGTTTTGCTATTGAGAAAATTCGAATAGTTCGAATTTGGGCGTTATGCCTAAAGAGATAAAGCTTAGTACTCCAGGCAAAATACGGTTTTGAAAAACATTAATTTATAATAGCGTTTTTTTTGTTGATTTCATTTGAAAATGTTATTCTAAGATGATTTAGTCAAGAATCCGACAAACTTTCCATCCGGAAGTAATTATGTAGATTTAAATGAAGCATGCATTATCTTTTTTTGTACGATTTATCTTCAATATTATAGAGCAAATGTAAATGAACCAAAATAAAGACAAAAACATTTATTAATATTTTTACTGACTTTTCAGAAGCCAGTTAACTTATCATTTTTTCGATGTCTGAAATTTTGTCGGATTTTGTCGCTGGGCAACTATTTAATTGATAATATATCCGTTACACATAAAAAATAGGCTATTATAAATTATTTCCAAAATTATCATTTTTACCATACAAGTTGTCAGTTCATTGCCTGGACTATTGAAAAATATTTACCAACGGCAAAAACAAATTGATATCTTGGTCGCCACCGCCATCTGCTGTTCTTGCAAATTCGAATAGTTCGAATTTAGACGTTATTTCTAAAGAGAAAAAAAAATATTTTATTTATATTATTATTTTTAAATATTATTTTGAAAAATATTTTTGTCAATGGCAAAAACAAATTGGTATTGTGTTTGCCGCCGCACCCAACGCGCCCGCGGCCCGTCCGCCTAAATAATTGATAATTGTTTATAAATTTGCGTCAAATTCATTTTTAGGGTGACACCGTAAGATCGACCTGATCGAAAAACTGGTACAATGTTATTGAGTTTTCACTTCTGCCGGCACTCCCGGAGTGCAACCCGGTCTTTTTTTTTGTAAAAATAAGCACTTAACCTCTTTGCCCTTTGTCACGATAACTACAACAAAACGGTAAGACTGCTCTATACAGAGTGTATCAAAAATGGGATGTGAATAGGGTTGGCAACCCTAGATGTGAACCTATCAAACGCATGCTTGGTAGCGTATTGCGATTCCTAAAATGCATTTGTCTATTTTTTTTTATTTTTGATTGTGTCGCTTATATGTATTTAGTTAAAATAGTATTTTTAAGTTGAACAATAAAATAAACAAATTTACAATATAACAACATTAAAACCACAAATTACGTAATTCTAACTCCAATCGCCGTTCCTGGTTCCTGGTGCAAAAGGTGGTTCCAGGTGGTGATTTGTTTTTGTGTACATTGAAATGTTTGTGTTTGTTTACATTACAGTCTTTTTTGTTGACATTGCTTGTGGATGACATCAAAAACGTAAAAGCTGTCACTTGCGTGTGAAATAAACCCTACAAAAACAAACACTGTACTGTAAACAAAAACGAAAATATCAATGTAAACAAAAATAATCAAAAAATAAAAAGCATAAACAAATGCATAATTAGAATCTCAGTGCGCTACCGAATATGCCCTTGCTCAGTTCACACCCCATTTTTTTATACACTGTATACTTCCATACTTATATTATAAATGCGAATATGCCCTTGCTCAGTTCACACCCCATTTTTTTATACACTGTATACTTCCATACTTATATTATAAATGCGAAAGTGTGTCTGTCTGTTATTTATTCACGCTTAAACCGCTGATCCGAATTAGATTACATTTAGTATAGAGATATTTTGAGCCCCGGGGAATGACATAAGATAGTTCTTATCCCGGAAATCATCCCTCACGATGTAAAAGAGTTCCACGCGGAACGGAGTCGCGGGCAGAAGCTAATTTATCATAAAGTATGTGTACTGTCTCGTATATAGTTTTCAACTAGCATTGTCACTATCACTAAAGACAGTTGAAAGAAAAAATACGGTCCTTGCATATTTGGTCCTCTGCCGATTGCAAAACGGGTTTTCATCCAGTTATTTCCGTACTCAATGGAAACCTTTTAAACTCACTCCCCGCTTTCAATAATTGCCGGGCCCCTACCCTGAGTTGAAATTTGTTACATTTTATCCTGCGTACGTCGTTAAACTTTCTAATTTCCATAACAGTTTAAAGTTAATTTGTGGATTAATTAAGATTAGACGAGAAAATAGTTCTCGCACCACTCGCATTCGTCGTAATATTCCAGCGAATAGACAGTTTCTCGTTAGTGGTTTTGCCAGGCTACGCGCGGCAGAGCCGAAAGAAAGGGATTTTTTTTTAAACAGTCTTATGTTTGCATTTACATGTGTTCCAGTGTACCGTTTAAGTTACTGAACCGATTTTGATGAATGAGGTATCAATCGATTCCTCCGGGTCACATAGGCTAGCTTTTTTTTTCAGGGTTTTCCGTAGCCGGAATAGAGTTTTTTGACCTTTTTAACCCCCGACGCAAAGAGAGGGGTGTTATAAGTTTAACGTGTCTGTGTATCTGTCTGTGGTATCGTAGCTCCCAAACGGATGGACCGATTTGAATGCGTTTTTTTTTGTGTCATAGATAATTGTATCCCGAGTGTTCTTAGCCATGTTTCATGAAAATCTGTTCAGCCGTTTTTGAGATATTGGACTTTGAAATGAAAATGTCGTTGGTTTTTCAACTTTTCTAAGTTGTATTTTATTAACCGTCTATGTTTGCATTTACGTGTGTTCCACCGTAGCGTTTAAGTTACTGAACCGATTCTTTTAGGTCACATAAGTAAGCTAGATGTTCATCAGGGATAATGTCGGCTTCTAATGGTAAAATAATTTTTCAAATCGGTCCAGTAGTTTCGGAGCCTGTTCAATACAAACAAATCTTTCCTCTTTATAATACATGGTGTAGACTAGCAGCCCGCGGGCCCCGCTCGCGTATTACAAGCGAGGTACGCGCACTCCATGGTACAAAACAAACAAATATAATGCTGCACCAAATTCCCATACAGTCTTGCACGTAGGTTAGTACCCTACATTGTAATTGACAAAGGGTCAACTATTTGTTCAAATACTGAAAAAATCGCAACGATTTTAATTCAATATTAGTTCATTATTGTATAGTACTAGCGACCCGCCCCGGCTTCGCACGGGTACAATATTATACATGTATTAAAAAAAACCGCATCAAAATCCGTTGCGTAGTTTTAAAGATCTAAGCATACATAGGGACAGACAGCGGGAAGCGACTTTGTTTTATTTATACTATGTAGTACTAGTGATACAATAACAAACTACAATGTATTGTAGTTTGTTATTACACACACATTGTAATGTGTACCATGACGATAACGATTGGTTTTCACCATAACCGACATTTCCTCAAACTCGTATTGAACTTTTTTCGTAAATGTTTCGTAAATCTGTGTGTTTACTTGTTTTTGTAATTATTATTACACCACAGGGTGCTGAGGGCAGTTGGCTTAATTGAAATGTCAAAACGACATGTTTATTGTGATATGAATTGTTCGGTACCGGCTTTTTACCGCGGGTATCACTCGGTTGATAACTTTGCGGAGAAAAAGACACGTCACTATTTGACGTTTGACGTCTGTCATTTTGGTAGTATAACCTAGAATTTGACCTTGTTGGAGTGAACCCATGCTTTGATTTGTATTTTTGAGTTTTGGGAAAGCATTCGGGACTTTTGATTTATGTTAATTGGAATCAGTTCATATTTGAGGCCAGGCGCTCCTATCGAGGAGTTTTGTTGTTGCCTGCCAGTGTTTTGGAGACTGAAGTGATAAATTTAGTGTCGGTAGTTTTGGATTCGGGTGCGATTAATCATCCAGGAGCCAGGAAGTGTTCACCAGGACACGCGACGGCCTCGACACCCACACACACCATATACTCACCCATTCATCCACACATACACCGGCCGACAGATAACGGCGGATGAAGCTTCCATCAAGGTAAAAGCACGTTTTGTTGTATCGGACCGATACCTGGCGCATCTTCGGTATGCCACGCTTCTTGGAAGCTATAGCTTAGCGGGGTTATACCGGTCGTTCTAGTCCAGGCCTCTACTCGGGTCAGGAACTCGTCGGGCCCAGCCCTGGCTTTAACCGAGTAGAGTCTTGCAAGCCCGGGCTAGTAGCGAACATGAATGACATAGGTAATTAGGTACTCGCAGTCAAACCGCCTTATTTATTGCTTCTATAGACTTTTGCTTCTTTAAACATACCAGGATTGTTCCTAGTTGTTATTGCCTTACTTTACCCAAGATTTCGTCGTGAACTCCCGTATCAACTTCCAGCCCCGATTTTATCACTCTTAAGGGATGATTTTATATTAAAATATCTTATATCTGGTTTATAACCGGATTATAGACTTTGCACACACTCTCTTAATCCGTTCAGACGTTTATGCGAGATTGAGTAACAAACATACAAACTAACTTTTTAAATATTACCGGCTGCCCGCGCGTCTTGGGCCGCGTATTGGGGATAATTTATATCACCAATACATGGATGTATGATGGTATGTCAGCAATCCCTAAATGAGGGGGATCCGCAGGTCGTTTATCCATAAATGAGTTCATAGAGACAGGGTGGGTTCTTTATGCCGATGACATATATGCTAATACTGCCCAAGGCAAATGTACAACCAACCTCTTTTCATGCCTTTTAAAACCCTCATGTTAGCGCAGTGGGAATACCGCGGCGGGAAACCTCCATTTTATTTGGCACGCAACACGCAAGTAAATTCGGGAATGGTTTTTTGAACAAATTTCGATAAATACCTAACTTAATAGTGAAGTTTTATTTATATTTCATTAAGTGAGATTTTAGATGAGATAAAATACTATAGTATCAACATGATTGTGTCGTAAAAAAATGTGTTGTTTGATTAGGCTGAGTAAAAAAAGGAAAATAAAGACCCAACTTTGGATTTTTTTTCAATCGAGGAAATTTAAGGCAATCATGTATCGATTCAATCAAATAAACAATCATATAGTCAAGAATCACATATCTGAAAATCAGACCTTATTGTTTCTTAATCTAGTCAGAAGTCAGAATGGCGTTTCAAAGCACGCGATAATTTCCAATGAACCCCCTTAAGGCTCTGCGTTCGTTCTGATAATCACCCTTTTAGGAACTTAAAGCTAACTACATATAAATACAGTAAAGGGTCATTTACACGGTGCAACAACTTATTATATTTTTTATTATATTGCAAAGTTTGATTGAATAGGGGTGTAGACACTGAATAAAATAATTGGTGATGATCTGTTATTAGCTCACTGTCACGACTGTTTTAGGCTAATGTGTAGTATTTAAGCTGATGATCTTCCTATATAAATAAATAAATAATCAATAATACTATATTTCGATTATTAAAAAGGATAAAAAATGTAGTCAAATGGAGAAAAAAGCAATGCAATAGGTTAAATAATCACAAAATTAAGTGTCCAAAGTTCTAAGAGAGGGTATATTTTATCCTTATCCGCAAAACGAGCCTTCATATGCGACGATTGTCTTTTACTATGACGCTCGCAGATTGTGACGTCACGAACTGCGAGCGTTCTCTCTTTAACGAGCAATATAAAAACTAGCTAAATTTCGCTAGCCCGCAGCCCCGCAATGTGATAAAAATCGCATACGAGTTGTTGCACCGTGTAAATGGCCCTTTAAGTTTTCTAATGTAACTATTTTATGCGCCAAATTGACTAGTCGATTATTACAGCAGCGAGACGAGTTATTGTATAGTGGCCGTCAATTGAATTTGCTAACTATGTGTATGTAAACAAACCGCCATATTGAAAGTCAATTTTAATATGGCAGTTTGTTTACATAGCAAATTCAATTGACGGCCACTTTATAATAAGTTTCTGACCAAAATGAAATTTTTGGTACAAGCTTTTATTGCATAACTGTACTTTTTTGCAGCCCTCTGCTACTCATTGAGATGGTTCTGATGAGCCTCAACACGACGGGTTGGTCTTGTGTAATTGAGGAGTTCCTAATGGTCACTTTCCGTCTCCATCATCAGACAAACTTTATGGTACCGTAATAAAGTAGGTACATACCTTGTCACCCGACTTATATTTATAAGTGTACGAAATGTCTCTAAACTCGATTGGACTTGGGAAGTTGGTCAAATTTGACCCGAACAAACATGTCTACATTACATACACAAGTTAAATGAAAGCTTGTAAAAAGCATTAAAAACTTCGCAAAATATGTGAGGCTTTAGTGTTTGCGGTTCCGTTCGCCAGAGGTTACGAAAGGTTACTTATCTCGCTGTCTCAGCCAAATCCGCCGCCTGTTGGGTAAACTATCTCCGTGGCGCCGGCTTACGTAATAACGTTACTTGGAAATTATTATACCACCCGTTTTATTGTTCTACGAAAACTGCGTGTCCTGCTAATGTAAGGGGACCATGTCAGTGTAAAAAGAGACTTGTTTATGCCTATCTTTTGTATTAGGTTTATCTTTTATATATCTTGAAAAAAGGTCGAGTTACAAACAGATTGATTGCCATATTGTGAATCTCAAAAAGTAAGGGAGCTAGGGTCTATTCATTTATTACGTAAGATAAATTTAACCACTTTCTGACCCCAGCTCCCTCTAGCGTAAGAAAAACTATATCCTATAAAAAAAACCATGTAAAAAAGAGGCCACGTCTCGAAACTCTTCCACCGTAAAAAGTTGTTTGGTAGAGCCAAGTCTCAGGAATTCTTATTAATCTTTATTTGCTTGCTAAATAAAATTCTGCAACTTGGCAATCATACAACTTTACTGCATTTATGGATTTTCGCATACCTACAACTATGTAGTCCTTTTTTACAGTGAATGTTTTTTATGGGATCTTACTTCTTTTTCTAGGTTATTGTGTTATCAATACATACAAATTATGAATGCAGTCCCATTCTTGCTTTTTCATTTTTTGTCCCATTCACTGTAAATGTAACTTTTTAATCCTATATATTTATACGAGATTACAAGGATTATTTCTGCAGTTGGTGTATATAGACCGAAACTGGCCCGAAATTGCAAAATATTTTAGTTTCACACTTATAACAATGTCTGCTAAAAGTGCCTTAGAGTTTTGATGACCGGTCAGTCAGTCAGTGAGTGAGTGACACAATTAAGATACTTTGACTAGTTATAATTCTTAAACTACTGGTTCAAATTTAATTAAATTTGAAATATACCGTATTCATGCAATGCCTGCTTGGTTACTGAAAATGTAGGCTTCTAGTTTTATCCAAAACGAAGTTATGGGGGTCGAAAATGGCCTGAACTGCTTCGAGAAAAGGATGGTACGGCCGTGCCGCTGTTTTGCTCGACTTGGCGCAGTGCCCCCAGATATATGGCTTTTGATGAACGTTTTCCTTGTAAAGTAAGACACGTTCGGACCGATGTGTCAAATGTCACTGTTTATGGGTGGACTGGGCGGGCTTATTTCTAATCAGAATAATGTTGTGAATATTTTGCAATAGGTAGGTACCCGAGATTAATTAGGGCAAATATGAGTTACGGCCTTTGAATGTAAGTTGATTAAAAGCGGAGCTGTGGCCCGGGCTAGATTGTTCTACTTAGGGACTTCATGTGGACAGTTCTTGTATATGTACGTACACACCACCACCTACCATGTACGTACACAAAAAAACGCGGAGATTGCCCGAACACCGTGACATGGTACTAAAAATAATATACAAAATCCCTAAACCCCATGTTACTACAGCTTTTGCGAAAAGGTTCTCAATCTATCTATTCCCTCACATATATAATAAAATTGTAAAAATTTGCGACATAAGGCACAATAGTGTCACTGAAGCTCAAATGCTTATCCGGAGCCTCCTCTTGGCATGGAACTATGACATGTCCGAGGACATTATCAATGTGTAAATAAGGAACATATCTCTTACATACTCGGCTCGCGCGCACACACACGCACACACACACACATATACACACACATACTCACACACATAATATCTTTATTTATATATATAACAATAACAAACATAACAATCGAACTATGTATTAACTTTAAAATTACGGAGACACTTAAACTGGTAGGAATAAAATCTAAAGCCGCATCACTCTGGTAATTCTTATTGTGCTTGAAACCCACGATACAGGCGTTGCCTAGTGTGGGATCACTGTAATTTTTGTATGTGCATGGTTGTATCTTTTGGTAAATAATCATATTTTGATTTTGTTTTTTTTTTGATATCAGAATTTTGAATTTGGATCTCATGTGTTGTTAAAGGAGCTCCTCGAAGAAGTGGAGCAGGACGAACAAGACGAGCAGGCGTGCTCGGCTGCGGCGCGGATCGGCGGCGGGCGCGCGCGGCGCGGCGGAGCGCGCGGCCGGCGCGCCCTGCCGCACTCCAACTCGCTGCAGGACCTCGTGGCCGCGCTGGCCGCCGAGCCCGCGCCGCGCCGCGCGCGCCACAACCACCCGCCCGCGCCCGTGTCCGCGCGCGCCATCCACGGCGGCAGTCTGCCCTCCGGCGTCGACACATGTGAGTATACTCGAAGGACGCGTCGCGCCCGCCTCTACTGGGTGGTCGAGGTATGCGCGGTGGCAGCCATCCTTCTGGCGTCGAAACAGGTAGTACACACGTCAGACATAGCCAATCCACTTGGATACTAGAGTAGGCCACTAGACGAAACAAACCAAATATTTCTTTGCCTGACCCTCTTTAAGGGAGATTATGGCTACTACGGCTACAGAAAAACTGTGCAATACGCGCCACGTAAGTTTGCATCTCTTCAAGTTAGCTTCAAGTTGCCTGCCGCACACCCTTCGGACCCCTCAGACATCTCTGCGACACTAAAGCTTGAACACGCCAAAATGTGGGCACATAAATTAACAAATAAAAAAAAAATAAGGCTATAATTCATGAAGATTTGTATTGTGTTTGTCTACAATGTTAAAGTACATTTTAAAAACAATACACAGGTTTAATTATTATTAGAATACGCCATCATGCGTACTTTGCGTCGAATGCGGCTCATAAGGGTTTGCACAGCAGTATCGGGGTACTTTTTGCTAGCCCAAGTCCATATTTTTTGCAACTCCGCAGATGATTTAACATGTCCGCCTTTCTTTTTTAAAATGCCTTTCATTATGGACCAATATTCTTCGATAGGCCTGAGTTCAGGACAGTTCGGAGGATTGCACTGTTTAGGTACCACAGAAACCGCATTCTGTTCATACCATTCCGTCACTGCTTTAGAATAGTGGCAGCTTGCAAGATCAGGCCAAAACAATGGTTGTGAGCTATGACTTCTTAAAAAGGGTAGAAGACGCTTTTGCAAACATTCTTTTTTATATATTTCACCGTTTACTGTCCCTGTTGTGATGAACGAACGACTTGGTTTGCCACAACTACAAATGACTTGCCATAACAATAACTTTTTTGGAAACTTCGATCTCATTTTCTTTTTACAATCTTCTGGAGCATTCTTACGTTTGAAGTCTGCTTTTATGAACGTTTCGTCATCTAGTACAACGCATTCAAATTTTGTTAAAAGTTCGTCATACAACTTTCGTGCCCTTCTTTTTGCGGCTAAATTCTGCTTAGCATCGCGATGTGCAGCTTGGGCCTTGTACGATCTTAATCCGGCCTTAACTTTGGACTTAACTTTCTGAATGTAAGATTGCAACATTTGTACCTTTTTTGCAACATCACGTGATGATAACTTGATAACTTCGGATCCGCTCTAAAAAGCTGCCCGGGCTTCCTTTTTTTTGTCTTCCCGAAACTTTTTTAGGATTTTAAAATACGGTGGATTGTGGATATTTTAACAATTTTGTTAGAGATCTATAGCTTAAATGTGGATTTTCTGTATGTTTGAGCAAAATGTTTTCACGCTGCTGATACGAGGGTCAAACTGAAAGTTCTTAGAAAATCAAAAACTGAGCAATCAAGCAACTTATTACTTTTATTATATCTTTTCAAAATAGCCTCCCTTCACATCAATACATCGCTGCATTCGATAGAACCACTGAGAAAAGCACTTTGCCCACTCGTCCTTAGGGGTCTCTTCGACGGCCTTTTGAAACGCAGCCACTGCTTCGTCGGCGTCCTTAAAACGTTTTCCTCGAAGTTTTTATTTAATTTTTGGGAATAAATAAAAATCACAAGGTGCAAGGTCGGGGCTATAAGGTGGGTGACCCAGTAATTCCACGTTTGCCGTCGCCAAATAGTCGATCGTTTGCTTGGTGGTGTGCGATGAGGCGTTGTCGTGGTGAAGCGAGGCCGTTTTTCTCGAACTTTTTCCAAGACAAGTGGTAAACAATTGTTAGTGTACCACTTCGCAGTAACTGTTTTTTGATCCTCTAAAATAATTGTTGTGTAATGACCAGTCCTTACGAAGAACGAGGCCACCATCTTTTTTCCCACACTTCGACCTCTCTTCACTTTAGTAGGCAACTCCTCGGAAGGAAACACCCACTCAGCAGACTGTCTTTTAGTTTCAGGATCATAACAGTAAATCCAGCTTTCGTCACCCTTAACTACGTCGAACACAGCATTTGAGTCACCTCCGTTGAATCTTTGACCCATTTCACGGCACCAATCAACACGACGGACTTTTTGGGCTTCTGTCAAATTATGAGGTATCCACCGGGCACAAAGCTTCCTCACCGCTAAATGTTCATGGAGGATTTTGTGGACTTGACTCATACCAATGGCTAAGCTTGTACGAATCTGCTGATAGGTTACTCTTTTGTCAGTCTCTATCATACGCCGCACAACACTGATGTTATCTTCAGTAGTCGCCGTAGAAGGCCGGCCCTCACGCAGATCATCAGTGAGATTAGTGCGGCCACGTTTAAATTCATTAAACCAGTTGTAAACAGTAGCACGAGATGGGGCTTCATCGTGAAAGGCCAATCGAAGTCTATCATAACTTTCTTGTTGACTTAAATTACATCGAAAGTCGTAAAAAAACATTGCTCGAAAATTTTCTCGCGTTAAATTCATGCTCACGTAGTACACACAATTTTCAATTTGCCGCCAAATCGTAAAACAAATGACAATCGAGTGGAATTCGTACACAAAAATATTAAGAAAGAGTTCCATTTTCAAATTTTGAACTTATTTTTTTATTATATTTATTATTGAGCATCTGCAATATGCCGGCGCTCATCTCCCAAGAGTTCTTGCTATGTTCTTTACATTTTGCATTCGTCACAACTATTTACCAGATGACCTCATGAAGACCATTGTGGTACCTATTATAAAAAATAAAACAGGCGATGCCTCCGACAGGTCCAACTATAGGCCCATCTCTCTAGCCACTATTCTGGCAAAGATACTGGACAGTGTGCTTAATACGTATCTAAATAAACATATAACCCTGCATGACGCCCAGTTCGGTTTCCGACCTGGGTTATCAACCGAATCAGCCATACTATGTCTTAAGCACACTGTTAAGTATTACACGGATCGGAATACACCGGTATTTGCTTGTTTCTTGGACTTGTCGAAGGCATTCGACCTTGTATCTTACAATGTGTTATGGAACAAACTTGGAGATTGTGGAGGTCTACCGACTGAAGTAATTAAAATGTTTGAGTACTGGTATGGTAACCAAACCAATGTCGTTCGATGGGCTGGGGGGTACTCAGATCCTTACAGGCTGGAATGTGGTGTGAGGCAGGGGGGGTTGACTTCGCCCACACTGTTTAATCTATATGTGAATGGGTTGATTGAGGAACTCAGCAGTTCTGGCGTGGGTTGTTCGGTAGATGGCTGTTATATTAATAACATCAGCTACGCCGATGATATGGTGCTGCTGAGTCCCTCAGTCAATGCACTCAAGCAAATGTTAGCCGTTTGTGAGAATTTTGTTGTGGCTCATGGACTGAAATACAATGTTAAAAAGAGCGAGATTCTAGTATTTAAATCTGGTACTAAAACATACGCGATTCCACCCATAAGTCTCAACGGTTCTCCTCTCCGGGTGGTAACCAAATTTAAGTACTTGGGTCACTGGGTCACAGACAGCCTCAAAGATGACGTAGATTTAGAAAGGGAACGCAGAGCGCTGGCGGTTAGAGGTAATATGTTGTCACGTAGGTTTACACGCTGTACACCTGAGGTTAAAATAACGTTGTTTAAAACATACTGCCAGAATTTGTACACGTGTAACCTGTGGAGCAACTACACCAAGAAGACCTTCAGTGCTCTGCGTGTCCAATACAACAACGCCTTCAGGGGGATGTTGGGCCTGCACTGGCGATGCAGCGCATCAGGGATGTTCGCCGAAAGGAATACTGACGGCTTCCAAGCCGTGCTGCGCAAGCGTGTGGCGTCCCTGTGGAGCCGCGTGCGGGGCAGTACCAACACTCTCCTGAAGGTGGTTGCAGAAAGGATGGACAGTCCTACTGTCACTCATTGGATGAGTATGCATGTGAGGTCCAATGAGCACTTCATTTTTTATTAACTTAGATTAAAATTATTATTATTATTATTATTATTTTTTACCTACTAACTTATAATTGTAATTTGTAATGTACTTATGGATACCCGATGTCCGAAATAAACAATTTCATTTCATTTCATTTCATTTCATTACAAGTGGCCAGTTCTAAAGACTTTCAGTGTCGCCCTCGTATTCAGAGCTCGCCATCACGAAAACAAATTAACGAATGAGACTGTCACAATATTTTTTAATCATCGTACCATGGAGATTTTAAAATAAATACTAAATAGTTGGTATACTAAGTAAATGAAAAAATATAAGTACTTATGTGTGCCCACGTTTTGGCGAGTTCAAGCTTTAGTAGCTAACATCACAGAAGCAAACTTATGTGGCGCGTACTATAATAGGCATGCGGCCTCATGTTCAAATTGATAACGTAGTGATGCTAAATGGATATTAAACCATCAAATTATCGTAATAAAGTATAAATTATAAAATGTAATTAAAATCATGAAAAGATATGAACCTTGAAAGTTTAGAAAAATGATGCATTTTTTTTTATTGTCCAAGAGTAAATTTAAAGCTGCCAATAGAATCCTTACGCTTTTATAGGAACAAAATTGTATGACAACTATGTACTTAAACGGAGTATTTCGCGACCGAAACAACAACGAATTTTCCATACAACGATACAACTACTTTGTACAAGTGACGTCATACGTGGGCAGCGGAAAACGCTTCATACTGATAGCAGTATGAAGCGTTTTCCACTGCCGCCAGCGACGTCAATCTTTGTCTCAAATTTTTGGGTATTTATGTTCATTAATTGTAGTTGCTCCCATACAAACATTTGTTCCTCTCCAAAAACTGGTTCGAATGGCATCGTAAAAAAATCTTAGTCCGCATCCCTATTATGGGCTCACAAACTAATATTCTTCAAGGTCGCCTAAGTTAGAGTGCACACCACAATACCGCAAACCTCGTTATTACGCTCGTTAGTCGGTTAGACAAGCGAAATTACTCTTTGACAGGGATATCGCGTGGAGCTCATTAGCTAATGAGAATAATGAGCCTCTTGCCGAGAAGCACGCGAAAGTGACCACTTTTCACACATCCACACTCAACAGGTAGGTGGTCTTGGTGTCCGTGTTTATATTGAAGTTCTGCCAGGTTATATTCTCTAGTAGCTTCTGCCCGCGACTCCGTCCGCGTGGAACTCGTTTATATCGTAGCTCCATAAAAACTGAACCCCCCATTTCATTCATGATTTCCGGGATAAAAATATCCTATGTCCTTCCCCGGGACTCAAAATATCTCTATACCAAATTTCATATAAATCGTTTCAACGGTTTAAGCGTGAAGAGGTAACAGACAGACAGACAGACAGACAGACACTTTCGCATTTATAATATTAGTATGGATTAGTATGGTTCTGTGCATTAAGTGCATGACCAAACATCTAGTTCATATGCTAGTTGTTCATTATTCACTATCTGTGTCTCTCTCACTTCTATATCACCGCCGTCTGCCTAACTCCACTTTCCAGCACAGATGTGCTGCCACGATGTTCATGACCAATTACGTATTTAAAAAAATACACGTCGTCTACAGAAGTCTCGGAACAGGAAAGTACGCAGTAAGCTCGATTCTCCATACAAACGTAGTTACGATCTCATTTTAAAACTACGTGTTGGTTTGTAACGAAACTTTGCATGTACAGTCGACTACAAAGATAAGTATGTTTTTTAATGTTACAAAGTTATGTATGTATATCTTATTACTATGGTAGTAAAGTCTATGTATACATATTTTTGTAACATCGTATGGATACATCTCTTTGTAGTCGACTGTACAATGACATGAGGTATATCCAGGTTTGTAATTAGTTTATGTAGCTTCAGATACCATAGTAAAAAAAATACAGGGAATTTAAGTTTTTCATACAAAACTTGTTTTTGCTGTATTTCGTTTGTTTTATGAGAACGATAACGCCGTTTGTATGGGAAGGTGAAATTCGGCCAAGCTTACTGCGGACTCCTAATAGAAGTACTGATACGACGACGACATAAGTATTAAGCGACAATTTACCTTATACACGTACACGCGCTGTATATCAAAACCTCATCTACATCGAGTATTCACTGCGACCGTGCATGGCTAATAATGAGAAATAACTGGCCAGATGCAATTATAGTCTTATCTAAGATGGTAGATCCACTGAGGTGAGAGCGGCGCGAAAAAAGCCGCAATATAAGTGATTAATTGATTAGGATTAAGAGCACTACAGGTGATAAAAATTCCGTCGGCCATTATTGTGTAGAAACAACCCGTACACACCCACTGAGACAAAGTGCATGAATTATATTTAGGTACACAGCCAGTCATATCCCATGAATAGGCTTTCAGATCGGACCTCGTAAATGAAACTGTACATACTAACTCGGCATCATTATCTTTGAGAGTTGAATCATTTGATATCTGTTTCTACCAAACATAACTTGGAATTAGAATGATGTTGCCAAATGAGATATTCAGGTAATATATACCTACCTTAGCTTTTGACGGGATTCCCCCGGACTTCTTCTAAAATTGCTTTGAAAGAAGCTATTGATTTTTTGGATCTTAATAACAATAAATAATAATAAAGTACTGGTTTGAGTTTCCTCTACCGTACACCGGTTGTATGAAATTAAGACATCTCGTGATTCTGCCGTTATAGTAATACTAGCTTCCGTCCGCGAATTCGTCTGCGTAGCCCCGGGATAAAAGTTACCAAATATTTTAATCCAGGATATAAACTATCTTCGTGCAAAATGGAACCCTGATCGGTTGAGCAGTTTGATCGTGATTGAGTAACAAACATCCAAACTTTCGCATTTATAATATTAGTACGATTAAAAATGTATACTACGTACTGAATACGTCGACATTTGTGGCCTCCCCCTCCTACGCAGTCGACTTAGCGTAGGGGGCAGGCAACCCCCGGGGTACATCACGGTTAAGTTTTAAGTGGAAACTTGAACCCCTTTAACACAATTAATCTGCTTCTCCTAATATATTGGCATTTTTCTCCTATAAATGCAAAAGAGAAGCGAGTGGTCTATAATAAGTTTGACTGACTGTTACAAGAGAAATGATTCGTTGGCGTTTCGTGTTTGGTTAAGATTATTTAATGTGGCCTATTTTTTTTAAACAATTGCAATCTTGTACCTTGGACGTTAGAGTTGCTTTTTGAATGAACTACTTTGATGCAATTCGGCCAACTCCAAGATTCTCGAGTATATAGGTATCCTTTTCGTGGTCAACTATTCAACGTCATTAAAAAAAAACAGATCGATTGCATGTATCGATGCTGTCGTTTACAGTACTCTGTATATACGATAAATCGGTGCCTTAGAACGCAAATATTGATCTTTGCGTGGCCGTGGTCCTCTTACATTCAATACAGTGTGTAATTCAAACGCACATTTGGCGATTCTAGAACAAAACAGTGATGCTTTTCTACTCTGATATCGCGAGACCCGCGTCATTAAGAAAGTTTTAAATTGGGACGCAAACTCTAACGGTCGTTTCATAAACGTTCTACAAGCCTATTTTACAATTCAATTTTTAAAAAAAATGGCTTCCATCTAATTTAAGATGATTTCGCCAGTGTCAAGTTTGCTTATAAAGCGACGTTGTTCGGTAGTTTGGTCAGTCGTCAATAATGCAATCAGCGTCAGAAGCTCCGCTTGAGAAGCAGTCCACCGCTGACCGCATCCCCGACGAAAGACCAAGCCTATTTTAACTTAGCGTTAAAATTCGTTCGTCTTTATCTGTCACTTTGACATTTGTGTTTGTAAGAAAGGGACAAAGCACATTTTATTAAGCAGAGGCATTTTAAATTTTATGAATAAGGGGGCAAGAGTGGGCCGTGGGCAATGGGGGCTTGGCAGATCTGTAGGTATTCGTGGTCACAACACTTGAGGTGCCCATTGTTTGTCCGCAGCGTTTCTTCTAAGCGAAGAGCCGATGCGCGGCGCGGTCGGCGTGGGCGCTGCGGGCGGCGCGGAGTACGTGGCGACGGTGCGCTGCGTCAACCCCTCGCCGCTCGCCGAGCGCCGCGTGTCCGCCAGCGACGCGCACTGTCCCGACACCGACGCGCTCAACAGGTCAGTGGCTCCCGTGTCAAACAAACAAACAAACGAACAACCAGGGCACCTTTATTCGCATTGTAGTCGTTCGAATGTATGAACTGCCACTCGTCGCCCCGCTGCCCGCTGGCGGCCTTATGATATACAGGGTGTTTTCCTGTAAAGTGTTGAGCAAAAGTCCGATACCACATGCATGTTTGAAAGCGTCAGCCAACTATTAGTGTCTGTTCCTGTTCAGATCGCGGACGCGGACTTGGTGAGTAGGAACTTGTCCTGTATCTACCTATTCACCGCCTCATCATCATCATAATATCAGCCGAAAGACGTCCACTACTGGACCTAGGCCTCCCCCAAAGAGTGCCACAATTCACCGCCTGATTATTTGAAATTTTATCTAGTTAACGATGCTGAGGAAAATGCGCGAGACGAAATAGTTCGACGTGAACACATTTGCAATAACTGGATGCGCCAGCCGTGAGCTCATATATATTGCATGTACTTGAGTGAATTAGATATAATGTCAAATTTGCTAATGTTGTGACCGCGTCCGTTAAACGTGAACAAACATCAAAAGTAAATCGAAATTCAAATGTTTTATCCGATAACGTGGACTTTATTATTAGTGTATACGCGCGAACGAAACAGGTAGTAGGATCCCAGTCGGCACATGTACTATGTACTCGTATGTCAGTAGATACTCGTGATGTTGTTGCAGGCGGAGCAAGCCGGTGTTCCCGATGTACACGGCGCGCGCGACGCTCGAGATCGGCAGCGGCAGCGTGTGCTCGGGCCGCGCGGTCACCACCACCACCGCCTCCAACCAGGTGCGTACCCCCGCGACCCGCGTCCCGACACGTGGTGGTTACAGAGACGAAGGTAAGAGATGTGTACCGCGCGGCCCGCAACGTCCCAAGCCACCGATGGCGGACAGAGACAGAGAGAGAAGCTTCTGGGACGACAGTGCGTGTGTCGAGAAATGGTATCGAGGTCTCGAGGCGTACTCCCCCTTGGATCGGATCAGCGGCGCCATTCTGCAGAGTACCGAGCACTTCTATAAACAGCACGACTTCTCTCTGCAACCTACCGACGACTGTTATCAAAACTCGCCGCATCTCAGCCCTTTAAAGTTACCGAAAAGTTCTGATAACAATAACGATAATTACATTCCCTTAGATGCTAGTGAATACGCTTACGAAGCGACAACATACGCCGCAATGGATTATCATGACAATAAACCCAAGATGTTAGATGTAAAAGATGTAGAGGAGGCTATGGCTAGACAAGCTTTTCGCGAACGAGTAGGACAGGGCTTAGTCCCACCATCTTTATCGTCTTGTAATCCAACGAATGTTAGGAGTATGTCGGTAGGCCCGTCTTTGCCTGTTACCGTTAATACAGGTAATCAACTTGGCGCTAGCGACGCCCGCGATAAGCCTAAAGATAAATATAATCGTAATACGCGTAATAGAAATGAACGAAATGTGAATGTCAATGTCGTCACTGATAAACCAGTACCGGCCAAGCCTGTCGATGATAACAAACACGATAGTCAAAGTAAAATGAATCACCGTGATGCAAAAAAAACTAGGTCACTTTCGCCGCGTTATCTAGTAAAATCTAACGTTAACGTTCAACCGTCCCCACAAAATAAAATTAAAAATCCAAGTAACAAGAATAACGTCAAAGAAAAGTCTCGATCCAAAAACAATAAAATTAAAAATCCAAGTAACAAAAATAACGTCATAGAAAAGCCTCGTGATGATGAAGCGGTCTCAGAAATAGATATAGACCTTGAAATTGCTCTAAGAAAAGAAAAATCCCAAAATGCCTTAGAGCTTACTGGAGTCGTTGAAGCTAGAGAACCACCTGAAAGTATAGAAGACGCGAAGCTCGATGAAACGGTTACAACAAAAGAAATATCCCAAAAAGATATCGAACTTGATGAAATGGTTGCTACTAAAGAAAAATCTCGTGATGATAAACGAAAAACAGAAGACAACCCAAAAATCATGGAATATCGAAACGACGTAGAAATGGTGGCCACTGAAAAATACCGTTGCTACGAAAAACTTGAGACCAATGATGACACAAACCTTGTTGAAATGGTTTCTTTGCAACGTTCGCCTGAAACTGAAAACTCAAATAAATTTTCACTGTTCATGGCGAATCAACAACGATTACTGCGAGCTATAGATAATTATAAAGAAGATGAACAAATTAATGAAAGTAACACTTCTCCCGACCATATCACCATAGACACTTCAGAAAATATTGATCGCTCAGGAGAACAGTTCGAAAATCCATTTTTAGTCACAGCTGAAAGAGCGCTTGATCCAGCCTCTGAGATGGACTGCTGTGATGACAAAGACTCTGAAGCCAGTGGCACAGAGATGGTGGAAATGAAGAGAGCCGTCAGATCCGACCACTCGGCACAAGCGGAGCAGCCCGGGACCGCGTCCTACTTTCTAACGCTTTACAAACGCTTTCTCACAGCTGCCCGTAACGTAGATAACACCGTAGACATTAAACCCGCCTGCGAAGCCAAGCCGGCGCTCGCCGGCCTCGACACCGCCGCCAAGCCGCCCAAGAAGAAAAAAGAAAAAATAACGGCCCGCCTGGCCAGAAAGCCGCACAACGAAAATTCTGACAAGAAGAAAGACATCATTAGAAACGCGCTTAAAAAGCTTTTTTTCGATAACAAAACGCAAAGCGATAGTACAAAATTGGCCGGCAAAGCTGGAGCCGCCACGAGAGAGGTAGGAATTCGCGCAATCAATAGTGATGTTAATAAGTTTTGCACATCGACAGTGTTCTGAGTGTTTCGTATGTCCGCAGGTCGATTCCGCTATACCGTTTAGTTGCATCACCACTCCCGAGGTGGTAGCGAGCTGCACTACCACGACGTCGGCGCAGCCGGCGGTGGCCGTCGACCCCAAGGTGATACATCCCGCGTTCGTCACACACATTTACCACACCATTTGCATACTTTCGGTTACTCCGTAACATTCGTTGTTCCGATTTTGGTACGTCACCAAACCCATCTTCGTAGCATGTACCACTTCTCATCAATTTAAACACTAAACTGCTTGAGATCACGGCTTTCCATATCGAGTTAATAATTCTACGTTGTTCACTTTTAAGTGTGCGACACGACAACTAGGAAGCGGCTTTGTTAATTCTAATTAGAATTCGCTTATTTTCTGATAACGTTAATTCAGAATTTTCCGTCACGTTTCGAAACTGTGTAACCGATTATTCAATAATTTCTGAGATTAATGAATTAGTCGATCTCGCGACGTCGTGCTGCGCATTTAGATGCGTAATTCCGTGTTTTCACCAAACGATTATCGGTGACCTTCACTTATGCCATGGGAAAAGTTCAAATGCCGTGAATTCACTCGAAAATGTCAGCTGCATTGCATGGGAGAGAGTAGATAATTATTAGGTGCGGTCGATTCAATTTATAAGTCCCTTCAGTATTCTTTGGTGTGATTCCTCTCAAAAATTACCATTAGTATTCAAGAACAGCGATAGTTGAATGACTTAAAACTAATATTATATTTTGTGGTGTTTTTTCAATAAGTACACATCACTAGTGACAGTCTCACGTGAAAACTCACTAGAGATATGTTAATCATTGTTTTAGTGTTAATCTAAATGTACGTAAGAGATACTAAATATACTCTTTATAAATCACGTAGAGAGCCATCAACGTCCCACCACCCAAGGCGGCAACCATCCTGCAACGGGCTGTTCTAAAATAGAAAACTCGTTGCGCCCGCCATTTTGTAAAAAAATACGGCCGCCGGGTAATCAGCTTATGCAGTGACCCTTCAGGATGGACATAAGCTATATTTTATCCGCGGGCGATATTGAAATTGTCTTTCAATATGGCGGTTTGTTTACATAGTTAGCAAATACCATTGACAGCCACTTTACATACAAACTTACAAAGTTTATCTTTATAATATTAGTATAGATTTAGTTCTGGCAAACATTAGTTATAGGCAACATTGCTATAGTGCTGTTTAAAGTTTATTTAAAAAGACCGTCAGATTTTAAGAATACTATAGTCCATAATTATAGTGTATAGTAGAGAAGTGTAGCGGACGCCGTAAAGTGTGGATGAACACAGCCCCCTCGAGTTACGGAGCCGTGGCGAGCCTGCCGGGCGCCTGCCAGCTCAAGCTCCGCCCGGTCAGGGGGAACCAGACGGGTGTGTGGGACTCCCGGACAGAAGGCCCAGACTACCCACTAAACCCCCAACGATTGTCCAACCATGTCGCTGCCAAGGAGGGCCAAAGGTTCGCTTGACGCATTCTACTTTGACCCTCGCGACTGGCCCGTTTGCGCGGACACGACCAAGGAGAGTGCCCCTTTCGCGACAATTTCGGGGCACTACAATCCTGTGGGCTTATTGGACAGATATGGTCCCCCGACCCTGCCATGCAGAACACTACGGCGGGGGGGGAGCAAATGCGCATTGCGACGGCGTGCGCGCCCCGCTCTCCGTATGCGGATATTTGGAGCGGAAGGGTCGTTCTCCCGCTGTCTCTCCGCAGCCTCCTGTGCCATTACGGACTTGCAGAAGGAGGCCATAGCTTGCCAGGACCTCTCGCTGTTAAGCATTTTCGATACAATGGTCGGCAGCGAGAGGTCGCCGCCGCGCGCCTAGCCCGACCCAAGGCACCGAACCTACAGCGGAGTGTCGAGGCTAAGGAGCGACCATACATGTTTAAAAAAAAAAAGACCGGGTTGCACTCCGGGAGTGCCGGCAGAAGTGAAAACTCAATATCATTGTAACAGTTTTTCGATCAGGTCACGTGACATCTTACGGTGTCACCCTAAAAATGAATATGACGCAAATTTATAAACAATTATCAATTATTTAGGCGGACGGGCCGCGGGCGCGTTGGGTGCGACGGGCACAACGCGCCGCCGCGGAGCAACGGTGCCGGCGTCCGGCGCGCCGGCGGGCGGCGGCAAACACAATACCAATTTGTTTTTGCCATTGCCAAATATTTTTCAAAGCTTTATCTCTTTAGGAATAACGTCTAAATTCGAACTATTCGAATTTGCACAGCAGACGGCGGTGGCGACCAAAATATCAATTTGTTTTTGCCGTTGGTAAATATTTTTCTAAGCTTTATCTCTTTAGGAATAACGCTCAAATTCGAACTATTCGAACTTTCTCAATAGCAAAACGGTGAAGGATGCGTTGGTATTATTACAAATTTATTTGCAGAATATGCTATTGCAAAAAGTGTTTAACGGCTTTATACTCTTACGAATAGCGTTCAGTTTTGAATGAAGTTGAATCGGCTAGCAGCAAAAAGTGACCTCCTTCACATCTGACGTCACAAAACTCTGTCGCGTATTTAACAATTTTTTCCCATCCCAAAAAGTGCTCAGCGCCGCTATAGAAGTTTTCACTTTCAAAAATACAATACAGGCAACCCTCGTACATGTTCACTTCAATGGGAACCTCAAGCAATATTATGCTTTCACAAAAATCACGACCGCTCAACATCATGAAAACTTTAGGCGCGTTATTAACAATTGCTAAAATGCTTAGGCACTCGTGTTGGTAGAATTGAATTACCTACGAGTATAAAACAAAGTTTGTAAATGGTGTGTAAATGTGTGGTCAACATGCTAAGCGGACGCGAAATTGAGTCGGTTCGAAGTTGTATTTGTTATTTAGATGTTGTATTCCGTTGTTTTAAAACACGTTTTGTATTGAGTACCTGCGAGGCTAGCACAACCGCACAACCGATTGCCTTATCACGCGCGACATACCATCAGCTTTCCCTCTCTAAAGGCCCGGCTACTACTACTTGTGTTCCTGGTGGCGAGAAGGTCGCCAGAGCTTCTGTGGATCTATGTTAAGAGTGTGGGACCTGCATTTATCTGTAGCTGTCTACGCAACGAATCCTCCAGTGTATACAGGGTCGGCAACGCGTTTGTGATTCTTAAGTCCATGGCTACGGTGTCTGCTTACCTTCAGGCAGGCCGTATGCTAGTTTGCCACCGTCGTAGTACAAAAAAAGAGCGCTGACGGTGAGTCATACGAGGCAGCGAGATATCGGAGCGCGGCATCTCGCTCCCACACATGGCGCATCGCTGCCGCTTGACAGTTTTTTCTCACGCGCAGTGGACTCACGATCTGTTGTGCTAGCACCGCTCGCTGTGGGTTCATTCCTTCTCATTCAGCTGGAACATTTTTTCTTCATAATTACGAGATATTTGTCACATATTAGTATCAGAATCAGTAAATTTTCTCAAGGTTGTGTTAAGTGTAAAAGGCTTCCATGTCTATTCTATTTTCTAGGTAGGTATGTATAAAATACAATAAGGGGTCTCCAAACGTTAATACCTGTACGTCTAGCACAACTTGCCGACAAGTAGCTTCGCGTGCGACTGAGCGTCCCCTGTCTCACTCGCACCGTGCAAATTCGAAAGAGGAGGGTAGATATTTCTCGACTCGCGTCGCGGCGTGGCGTCAGTTGTGCTAGCCCCCCAGATGGTCAAATTTTGTTAGTAAATCTCAAAATATTACTAGCATTAGACCACCGGACCAGCAAACACAATGATAGGCTTTCCTGGGTACAAGTTCATCCATACTAATATGTGAAAGTGTGTGTCTGTCTGTCTGTTATTCTTCACGCTTGAACCGCTGACCCGATTCCGATGACATTTTGTATAGAGATAGATTGAGTCCCAGGGAAGGACATAGGATAGTTCTTATCCCGGAAATCATCCCTAAGGGAGTGAAAAACCCCGCAGGGTGAAAGTTCTGAGTTCCACTCGGGCGAAGTCGCGGTTAGAAGCTAGTAATTATATAAAAGGCAGAGCATTCACCTAATCCTATTACCTAGACAATTTTAATAACTAAAGAAACTGTGATAAGTTCAAGCCTCGGTGACACAGATAGTGGGGCAGAGTGCTCGAACAAATTGTCGTAAATGTGGACACGCTGGACAAAAGCACCAATTTTTTTTCAGGCAGTTGTTAGATCCAGAGTTGGTTCCTATCAAAAACTTAAAGCTATGGACCTAACAAGTACCTGAAAAAATTTGGTGCTTTTGTCCAGCGTGTCCACATTATCACCTGAAACTGCCCTTCTAAGAATAGTCTCAACGGTTCTGGTCAGGATGAAATACAAAATAGCCAAATAGTTTGTCTAGCCGGCTGGACACTGCCAAATAGAGGGACAAAAATTGTTGTACAAAAGCTGAATCCATCCTCCTGCTAGCGTTATTCCCGGTTGTGCCCTAAAGGAGCCTGGGGTCCGCTTTGACACCTAATTCCAAGATTTGGCATAGGCGCTATTTTTACGAAAGCGACTGCCTTCTGACCTTCCTTTCCAGAGGGAAAACTAGACCTTATTAAGACTTTCCCCAGTTTTTTTTTTTTTTAAATCTTTATTTAATAATAATAAGGCCTTCGTCGCTGAGCGATGATGCCGGCCTTATAGGTACACAAGCTTCCGCCCGCGACTTCGTCTGCGTGGACCCGGGATAAAAACTATCCTATATTTTAATCCAGGCTGTAAACTATCTTCGTGCAAAATTTCATCCAAATCGGTTGAGCCGTTTAAGCGTGATTGAGTAACAAACATCCAAACATCTAAACTTTCGCATTTATAATATTAGTAGGATTCTTATAGCTACTTACTATCTACACTTAACTAATTTAATAATTAAGTTGTACAGTTTAATCGCTAGCTTAGATAACAAGATATTGCATGTGGAGCCTAAGATTGGACTGCTCTTGAAATGCCCTGCGTTCGGCTCCGATCCGAGCACACTCCACCAATGCGTGGTAGGTATCTTCCCTCACATGACAAATGCAGTCTGGAGAGTCCACCACCCATCAAATGCCCCTCCTCCTGCCACCCTCACGATGTTTTGTACAAAAGTTATAACATAATCATAATCGTAACAAATAATATTATGTAACATTTTTGTTACGAATAAAAAGAGATATAAATCTATCTGCACTAGCTCACAGTAATAGTTGCTTCTGCACAATTAGTGCAACCCCGATTGAGCAACGGAGATGGCAAGAGAGAAATGTAAAATAATAAATCCTACTAATATTATAAATGTGAAAGTTTGAATGTTTAGATGTTTGTTACTCAATTACGCTTAAACGGTTCTACCGATTAGGATGAAATTTTGCACGAAGTTTATAGCCTGGATTAAAATCTGGGATAGCTTTTATCCCGGGTCCACGCAGACGAAGTCGCGGGCGGAAGCTAGCTATTATATATTTTCAATTTTAATACGACACCGGCACTCCTTTATTATTGTGTTTCTAATAATGTACAATAAGCTAAAGTAAAGTTAAAAAAACCGGTAAAAAGTCGGACTCGCGCAAGAAGGGTTCCGTACCATTATCTATAAAAACAGTAAAAAAAAAAGTTTGTTGTATGGGAGGCCCCCCTTAAATATTTATTTTATTTTGTTCTTAGTATTTGTTATAGCGGGAACAGGGAAATACATAATCTGAAAATTTCAACTGTCTAGCTATCGCGGTTCTTGATATACAGCCTGGCGACAGACAAAACGGCAAAAAAAACATGTTTGTTGTATGGGAGGCAGCCTTAAATATTTATTTTATTTTGGTTTTAGTATTTGTTGTTTTAGCGGCAACAGAAATACATAATTTGTGAAAATTTCAACTGTCTAGCTATCGCGGTTCTTGAGATACATCCTGAGAAAAAAAAAACGTTTGTTGTATGGGAGCCCCCCTTAAATATGTATTTTATTTTGTTTTTAGTATTTGTTGTTATAGCGGCAACAGAAATAGATCATCTGTGAAAATTTCAACTGTCTAGCTATCGCGGTTCTTCAGATACAGCCTGGTGTCAGACAGACAGACGGACAGCGAAGTCTTAGTAATAGGGTCCCGTTTTTACCCTTTGGGCACGGAACCCTAAAAAGGCCTAGACGGGGCTGGCGGGACGACCATTTTGTAACGATTCTCCAGAGATTGCTCAAATCTGGGACGTGGAAGTTGAGAGGGGAGGCCTTTGCCCAGCAGTGGGACCAGAGATGGGCATTAATCGTATAATTTTTTAATCAACTAATAAATCGATTAATCAATCAATGGTCACAAAATTAATCGCGATTAATTTAATCAAGATTAAATTAACCGTCGCAGAGTTCGATTGATCAATCGTCATATTAATCGTCTAAATTTCACGATTAAATCTCGATTAAAAGTTGGAACACAGCACGTTACAAAAATTCAATATGTCTTGTCAATATTGTACTCGTACACTTGGAAATCATTCTAGTAGGTATGTTGTGTGATATAAACTTGCTCTAGTAACACAAGATGGTTTTTACAGTGCAGTAGGTCTAAGGTCTCCTAGATAAGGGTTTACGATTTAGATGAAGCCCAGGTAGAAAATTAGAAAGAGAAAAATGAAGAGCGAGAGCGCTTATTCATTCCTGATATCAATCGAGAGAAAAATAATGTAATTAATCAATCTATTAAAGATTTAGTCCCTCGTATTTAATCGTGACTAAATTAGTCGAAATTCTGACGATCACTCGTCACTTTTAATCGTTAGTCGCGATTAAGTAGGTTAATCTTAATCGTTAGTCGATTACATTTTCTCCATTATTGGTGGGACACTATAGGCTCCGAAAAAAAAAGCCAAGTTTGGAGACCCCTCAATCAAGCATAGCGAACGTATCTGCCGTGTGTCGTGGTAGTACTAGAAGTAAAGGTGTTGTGTGTGAGCAGCCCGCGCGAAGCATGGCGTCGGCGTTCAACGGAGTGCCGCTGCCGCGCGCCGGGCCCGCCTTCAGCGCCGCCGCCACCGTCGCGCAGGCCGCCGCCGAGGAGTTCAAGGTCAGTCACAGCTTACGCTGAGTGTTGCCAGGTCAGGTGTCGATCGGTGGCGCTGGAGTTGTTGCTGCCTCGCTCTGACTTGTTCTTGTAAAAGTAAATACCGCAGTGAGGACGCGGCTCGGTGTGCGCCGATGCTGTTCAAAATGAATGAAAGAACTTTTTATCAAATAGTGGCTCAATGTGCGGCTGCTCTAAGTGTGCTCGAGTGCGAGTATAAATATAAATGTTATGGCGACGATTTTCATGTAAAACTAAATAAACAGCCCAATTCTTTTTACTTTGACTTTGCTCACACTCCTTGAATGCGTTTTGCATTTGTTTAATCATTTGATAATGGCTGGCTACAGTTAAAAGGTCTAGGTTATATCATCGGATAACAGTTTCAATTATAATTAAATTTTTGATTTAACCGAAGTTTTTAAAAGTAATCAGAACGTTTTCGTAAACTATTGACTGAATTACAACGAGGTTATAAAACTGGGATTCATTTCTTTATATTATATTGCAGAAATCATTGGACGAGAACGGCAACTCTGTGCAGGGATTCAGCTCGCCCCAGTCGGGCTCTAGTCAACAAAAGAAGCAGCGGAGAAAAAAGTCTTCTAAAAACGAGACCGTGATCAAGTCCCACCACATCGACGGCTACCAGGGCAACAAGGACCTGAACGAGGTGCTCCGGTTCATCGAGTCCAACGAGCCCGAGCGCCCCAAGCGGCACGACGACAAGAAGAAGCGGTCCGCCGAGAGACGCAAGGACAAGGCGCCCCGCGCGTCCAGCCTCGACGACCTGTCCCGCGCCGCGCCGCCGCCCGCGCGGCCCGCCCGCCCCGCGCAGCCCGCGCCCAAGCCCGAGCGCCGCTCCTGGGGCGACGAGCGCCAGCCCTTCTACTTCCGCGACCCCAACCCCGAGCCCGACCCCGAGCTCACCGACTTCCAGACCGTCACCAAGAAGCGCAAGCCGCGGCGGCGCGCCGACGAGCCTTCGCCGCGGCCGCCGCGCCGCGCGCCCTCGCCGCGCTCGCCGCCCTCGCCGCGCGCGCGCTCCGACCGCTCCAACGACTCCAACGACGACCTCGACTCCGTGCACTCGCTGCCCGCGCTGCCGTGCCGGCCCGCGCCGCCCGCCAGCTACGCCGACATCGCGCGCACCAAGCACAACATCCCCGACCTCATCGAGAGCTGCAACTACTACGGCGAGGGCGTCGCGGAGCCGGCGGCGGAAGCTGCCGCTGCTGCCGCGGGCGCGGCGCCCGGCGACGCGGACGGCTACCCGGCGCTGGACCCGCGACCGCGGCGCGCGCGGGCGGCGCCGGCGCGCGCGCTGCCGGCCGGCAAGGAGCGCGACTCGCCGGCGCCGGACGTGGTGGCGGACCGGCCGCCGGTGATCCTGCTGGACTCGGCGGGCCGCGCGCGCGACCTGGACGGCGTGACGTTCGGGTTCGATATCGACGAGCGGCTGCTGGGGCCGGGGCCGGGGCCGGCGCCGGTGCCGGTGCACGCGGCCGCGCGCGCGCTGCGCTACGTCACGCCCGCGCCGCCCGAGGACCACCACCACCTGCACCAGATCGTCGACTACGTCGGCACAGGTCACACGCTCTCTCATACTTATTTATTTACTAAACACTCAACTCGGTCCAATACCGGCAATACTGTTACCAAAACGAAGAAATTAACAAACATTTTATTTGCCCATTAAAAATTCAACTATAACATGATTTAACGACAGTCTGCTGATTAAAAATAAGCTTCTGACAAAAATATCATTTTTGGTACAAGCTTTTATTGCCGACTGTACTTTATACCGTCATCAACTACTCGTTAAGACGATTCTAACGAGCCGAAACTCAACGGGGCTACGTCGGTTAAGTACTGAATTCCCATGCTGATACCATAATATTGAACTGTCATCCAAAATTTCAGCTCAATCGGATAATGACAAGTGACTGAAACATGGATTGCAAACTTTTCATATAGCTCGCTGTACTTTTATGTGCACAGAGCCCTATTTTATTTTAATTTTTCACATAGCATTTCATCTTATTATTGTTGCTAAAATAATGGTTGCAGGCGAAAATAATAGTACTCCTCTGGCCCTTCAAAGAGAAAAACCATAAGTGAACATTTTTGTCAAATTATGTTTTTAACAGTCTCAGACTCGGGGGGAAAAAAAAAACTTCCTGTTCGAAGTAGAAAAGTCATAACTTCATGTTCATAGGCAACAAAAGTAGTAAGTAACCGCCTATGTTTTTAATCATTGTCTTGGATGTGTTTTATCGTAAGAAGAAAAACCATTTCAAATGACTAAGTTAAAATATTAAAACTTTGAGCAATTAAATAAACCACAAGTACCCATTTGTGCTTTTTCAATTTCCTAGATCAATTAGTAATAGAAGCATTTGTTGAGTACTTGTGTTGTTTTTTCTTAGATGCTATAGTGCAAAGTTAACACAAAAAACATAAGTGCGCACTTGTGTTCTTCTTTCTATGAAACGATTTTTTCTAATATTTTTTTAAGAAGTAGAACTTTTCTTTTCTTAATACCTAATTAAAATAAACAGATTGTTAACAAAATCAAGTTGCATTATAATTCTACAATTTATCTTGATTTATAAACACATGTTTCAGCTTTGTACTTTGAAATATAACCATTTGAACGGAAGTGTAAAGTTTTTTGGATTTATCTCCAAACTTACATTTTGTCACTTATGGTTTTTCTGCTTGAGGGGGCAGTAACTCAATATAAAGGAATCGAAGAAAACTAAGTAGAAATTTTGATTAGGTATATTTTCTAATTAAATAATGTTTTTATTGTCTCGTTTTCAGCGTGGGAGGACGTGGTGCGGTGCGGCAGCGGCAAAGTGCGCTACTTCAGCGAGTGAACGCGAGTGTTGCCAGTCGCTTAGTCAAAACTATTGTTATTATATTCCATGCGTCGTATCGCGAACTGTGAGTGAACGATGCCAGTGCGGGCGGACCGCGGTGCAGCGGCCCGCCAGTCCATGCTAAATACGAGCGTATCTTAAGTGTTTTCGCTGTGATTAAAAGTGACTCTATTTTCGCTTGTAAATAAGATGTACACGATCTATTCTGAGCATTTATTGCATTCAATTTGCACTGGATAAGTGCCGGATGCGACGATAGGGGGATAGTGTTGGTCGGGACCCCCTTTAGATAGACTTGAGGTTTTAACCTAGGATGGGAAATGTTTTATAGCGACGGGAGGTCTCGGGACCACGGACTTGTTTTGGTTTAAATTGAGGCGCGTTTGTTTCTGTTGATGTTTATTATTGTGCTTGATTTTTGTTATGTAATCACAAATATTTGGTAGACTTTCTCTAACTAGCCACTGTAGAACTCGCGACAGTCTGATTTGTTATGTATTTTTAAGTTTCACCATTTTAAATTTGTAAATAAATAAAGATCTTATAAGGTGTATCTAGCCATATAAATTAAAATGGATCTTATGTGAAAGAATAACAATCTTAACCGATATATATGTTTCAAAATGGAAGCTAACCTTATTATTGTGTTTGAAGGTTTGACCAAACTGTGTATTAATAATATGATACATATTGTGAATAGAGCAGATGTTGTCGTCTATCGCATGTTCGCACACTCGTCGTATTTACGTTAAGAGTAATGGATGAAATAGCTTCTCGGCTGCGAGCCGCTCGGTGTCTGACTCGTGCCACAGCCCAGCGCTGGGACGGCCCTCGATTATGCTTGTAATAGATGTTAATATCATTTTATGTTTGTTCCTATAGATCATATAACTGTCGCAGGGCTATTGCTGAACAAGCCATTATCTAGTCTGACGGTGTATACACCAGTATTCCTGATAATGTTGTATTAACATATATCGAAGCATATCAAAGTCCTTTCGATGCGGAATGCATTCCTAATTGTCATAACATAACAAAAGTGAAGGGTGAAAGTCATAGTTATTGCTTCGAGGAATGACGGATGATGGTCATGCAAGGCTGAATTTGAAAAGTTTTTCACCAATTGTTAGGGTTTAACGACAATAATATGCACACGAACTGGTTGTAAGATATGAACTCGAACCCATCAACATTGATATGAATATTGAATAATGATGATTGACTATTATGATCTAAGCTCTATAGTACTTGGGAATATGGCGACAAGAGAGAAATGGCTGTACAACTGGCAAAACTGAATAAACGTATTATAAATATATAATGTATAGTTATATTATATATTATTTATAAGTATTTAAAATGCTATTTAGCATGTTGCACATGATGTGATTGAGCTTAATATTTATCTATGAAAGATTCCCATGAGACTAATGAAATCTTAGTGTTTTGCGTGTGTGTCCTTACCCTTTGCGTGTTCCCCGGGACTTCCAATAGGTGGCTCACGTGAATAGTCCTGCGACTCTACGTTAAGACTATCTGCATTATGATGTAACAAATACCAGTACCACTTAGTGAACGTCGAGTATATTGCGAGACCGCATCCGAGCATTAGAACTTCATGAATAGGATTTATGTGTAATATTCAGATGTTTAGTCCTATTGTAACCAGAATGGCCACAACTATACCTACTGTAAATAATACGTGGCAAGGTCGGATTTTAATGAGGTATGTTTTCTGATAGCACTTTTCTTGAGATTTATTATCTTTGTACTGAAAGGACGCTCATATCAAAGGTATAGAAATATTATTTATTATTTCTTTCCCTTGTAAAATATGTAAATAGATGTGCAGAAATATTGGACTTATGTTTAGTGCATATTAAATGTTGTAGGTGAAAGATCTCTGGGTTTGGATGTTGTGACAATACTGGAGGCGCGGCGGATTACTGAGGAGCTTCGCCCGGGCTCTACGGAGCGCTTCTTGCAACAGTGTGATGGCTCATTATTATAAATACTGTTCTGTGTAGAAGCGTTCGCAGTGAGAGGCACGACCAATGCCTAATAGTCTTTTTATCAAAAGAATAAGTTTCCCCACAAAGATATTATACGGGAACACAAACTGGTTGTAATCTATGTTCGGTCGCGCCAGAAATATCCAGCTCATTTGTCATGTAGGTACGGCCGCGAGCCTCGCGCGGTGCGCTGTGCGCGTTGAAGCGTGGACTTTCGTCTGTTTGATACAGATGTGTGAATGTGTACTTGCGCACGACTTTCTTTAAACTTATAAAGCTTATTGTTCTATGCGAAACGCCTCGAGATCTAAATACGTTTACTTACTGATGTGTAAAGGAAGTATGGGTGAGCTAAATTAAAATAATTTCGGAGCTGAAAATAAATGTAATTATTTTTTTTTGGAATCGGAGTGATAATTACTTAGGAAAGAAAGCTATTTGGCGATGTGTAAATGTATAAATTAATATTGCTATGTAAGTCTGCGAGTGTCTCCTTGCCTGAGTCTAGTACTACTCCCAAAGATGATTCACATTTTGGTTTTTAATTAAAGTATACCATTGGATATTTATCAGTGGCCATAACGATTTTTTTTTTTTAATTTCCTTTTATTCAGGCAAAGAGACAATTGATCTGTATCATAATATCTATCAATATGAGGAATTATTTATCTGCTTTTTACATCTAACTCTTAATTTCTACTGTTTTTCTCTGCTCATGTTGGTTTACCAAAGCTAGTCTGCAATGATGAATCAGTTCTAAACTGGATTCTTCCCCAAAAATGATTACTTAAAAAAATACTAATGATCTGTAGAGGTGTATTTTAGTAACTGTCAATATCACAGAATTAGTGCGTATTTACGTATCAATTAACATGGTATTGACAGTTAGATACGCATTGCTCCTTGAACAGTGATAAATTATGACCTTTTTTCTTCGCACATCTTACTTAAATCAATCAACATCAACTGGGTCAGGGCGTCCATTGAATCCGTGGGAACAAGTAGTAATACCCGTGGTTACACTAAATTGTCCGATATGTCGCCTTAAAGCCCTTTAGCATTACCAAGAACCACCATATAATGGTGTTCAGTAATTTTAAACACTATTAACAAATTTCCGTAGATCTTGTAATTGTATACGACTTACATTATTTTGACATGAGCAGGGCAAAATTGGAGATGGTTTAACTGTAAAAAAAATTGTTTATATAAACGGTATTGTAACCAGCTGCAATTTACAGTTATGTACTTTTTCACTGTTTCCGTTTTCTTAATAAAAATGTTGAAAATATAATTTGCTACTTTCATTCATTGACTTGGTTCACAATGAGCCTGTTCTAATCTACTACTGGTCCAATGTGCATTGCGTCTCACTCACTCTTTAAGCAAAATGTGAGACGTAAATACACATTGGACAAGTGGAATACCGCCCTTAGAAACGCAGCCTAAAGGCCGGAACGCACAGACAGCGGTGGTGGAGCGGCGCGGAGGCGGTAACGGTTGTAATGTTCGAACTAATACGAAAGGGTCCGCACAGAATACCGCGCGGTATAAGCTTAAGGTGGTTCGACGACCATACAATACGTTTTTTAACATTCGCAGGCTAACGGCGTGATATTTTAAGGAACTTGTGTAACGCTTTCCATTTGCGCCAAATTCCCCCTTTCCTAGAATAAACTTGTATAATTTGAGAAATTAGTTTGTCACCGTCATACTTTGGGAAAGTGATTATTCTCAAATGACCTATTATTTCTTGAATTTGTGAATTTTCCTTGTTTTTTTATTGTATGTAGGCAATGACTATAAAATAGTAAAATAGTCTGCTTAGCAATATATAAATACACGAGAAATTGAAAATCAATACCGGTTAATGGGTATGAAAACAGTATCGGTATTCGATCCCTGCCTGACTAAAATATAACAGTAGGGTCCATTTTCGCCGCCTGTAATTATGTAGGTAAAAAATATTTACAAAAAAACACGCTACCATCTTTACTAGAAAAGAGCAACCTTGCTTGAAACTATCAAGGTTACACGCTCGTACGAGGCTGTGATTACAGTGATAAAATGTACCCATTATGTACCAAGTCGGAAATTTATTGTACCTCCATAGTTTGCCAATTACAGGTCATCCAATGTGGCCGGGCTGAGAAGTGTACTACTCAGCCCGGCCCACACAGATCTGCTAATATACGCAACTTCAAGATATAATTTGAAAAGCAGATAAATGTATTTTTATGTACCAGATAATAAACCCTCTTTTTATTAAAAAAATGGCCATTAAAATATTTTTTACATACATCAAACATTTTGCGTTGGAGCGCCTGTTAGAATGTAACAGCTATGCAAATAATGTAATAATTATGTACGTCAGGGTGAGGGTGGATCTCACGAATTTTAAAGAAATATTTATAGATATATTGTATATCAAGTGTACCATAGTGTACCTTTAATAAAATTCAGTGTACCTCTCCCAATTTTTATTGAAGTGAAAACTTCTTTAGCGGTGCTGAGCACTTTTTGGGATGGGGAAAAATTGTTAAGGCGCCGTAGGTTCAGCGAAGTTAAGCGAACAGAGTTTTTGAAACAATATAATGCGTCTGTTTATAATAATATGGTTTCAAAATAGTACATTACTGCAGAGACCAGTAAGTAAGCCATCCTGGACGAGTATGATTTAGACGGCCGAGCCGAAGGCGAGGTCCGGCTATAATACGAGGCCAGGATGGCACTTATGGTCGAAGCGTGTATAGTGCTTTTCTCAAAAATAAAACAATGTTTGAATAAAAGTTAGATAAAAGTTTGAATAAAAAATATATAGGTACAGTCACCAGCATTAGTATATGCCATAACAAAGGCAGTAGAAGTAAAAACTTAAATAATTTTAATTTTGCAAAAGAAAAAAAAAAGAACTAAAAAAAAGAACAAAAAAAAAAGAAAAAAAAGGAACAAAAATAAGAAAAGAAGAAAAACCCCCCCCCCCCCCCCCCCAAGCCTCGTCCCGAATCTCTCACCATCCTACCTCCTACGCATCTGACGTCATAAATGTTCTATATTTAAATATTATGATATGTAATGGGATTTCATACTTACTTACTGGACACTCTTGTTCTATACTATTTAAATATTATGATATGTAATGGGATTTCATACTTACTTACTGGACACTTCTAAAAATTGTCCAGGATGAATCACTTTCGGATACTATCTGCACAGATGTTATGGGAACATTTCGTACTATTTTTGAGAAAAAATAAGAATAGTAATCTTGAGGCTTTTCTGCAGTGATTCAAAACATGATTAAGCAATTTTCGCTCGATAGAAAAAAATCACGAACATAGGTCTAAAATACACTTAAAATATTCGTAACAAATTATGCACAAAAGCTAAAATTATTAAAGTTACTTACAAAAATCGGCAATATAATGTTTAAGAGAACTCAGTGATTACTTTTTTATTAAAATAAACGGCCAAAAAAGTAAAATTAAAAAACATTATATCCACGCCTCCGAGCACGCCCTTCCATCTCGTTCACGCTTATGCTCAGTGAGAGCATGGCCTCCCAACTCGAACAACGTATAATTATTACAAAAACGAACTCATAGATGGTGATGGTGGTGATGGACACAGGTACCGAGCGAAACATTTGAACCAGTAATCGTGAAGATAGAATGTTTTTTACACCTTAATAAATTCAACGTACCTTAATTATATCACAAGCATCCTTCCGCACATAAAATAAAGGTATATTTTATAAGTTTAGTAAATGCAATAGAATTGGTACTAAATCCAAGTAACTCGTACTATACGTGTGAGCTTTCAAGTTTGCTACGTATTATTGGGTACTGTCACTAGATGGCGCCATCACTGGTCGCGAAAGTTCTACGGAACCACAGGCTCCAAGCGTTTGGTTTTATGTATATTTTTGTTTTGTTGTAATATTGTCTCGTAAATACTACTTTTATATCAAAACAATCAAAAATACTCTATTTGTTGCCCGGGAAGTCAATGCCATCTGGTGATATCTAAATGTATTACTAAAACTATGCGATAGGCTGACAACGTCATAGCCGTGGTAGCTCGGATACTGCATCTACTGGTGTAGCTACGGAACTAAAATTGTATACAGAATTGCCTACATTAGGACGGTACGCTTTTGCTCTATGAGATTGGGTATCTGTACTTGTATTCTTTAATCTGTGGTGAGAGGGAGAGAAGACCATGAACCTACGGGGCCTTAAATACGCGACAGTTTTGTGACGTCAGATGTGAAGGAGGTCACTTTTTGCTGCTAGCCGATTCGACTTCATTCAAAACTGAACGCTATTCGTAAGAGTATAAAGCCGTTAAACACTTTTTGCAATAGCATATTCTGCAAATAAATTTGTAATAATACCAACGCATCCTTCACCGTTTTGCTATTGACAAAATTCGAATAGTTCCAATTTGGGCGTTATTCCTAAAGAGATAAAGCTTAGAAAAATATTTGGCAATGGCAAAAACAAATTGGGGTTGTGTTTGCCGCCGCCCGCCGGCGCGCCGGACCCCGGCACCGTTGCGCCGCGGCGGCGCGTTGGGCCCGTCGCACCCAACGCGCCCGCGGCCCGTCCGCATAAATAATTGATAATTGTTTTACAAATTTGCGTCAAGTTCATTTTTAGTGTGACACCGTAAGATGTCACGTGACCTGATCGAAAAACTGTTACTTCTGCCGGCACTCCCGGAGTGCAACCCGGTCTTTTTTTATAAACATTTCTTAGTAATTCGAGAGTTCCACCCGCCATCCTGACATTTCTGACGCACATAAATCATGCTACCTATATGAAGTAAATGTGGAACTTGGGATAATTACCTTGGCCCGGCCACATTGGATGACCTGTAATTGGCAAACTATGGAGGTACAATTAATTTCCGACTTGGTACATAATAGTAGATAATGGGTACATTTTATCACTGTAATCACAGCCTCGTACGAGCATGTGGCCGGGCCAGAAGGGAACACGCTATTTTTGGCGAAAGTATTCTTGACGAGAACGCGACACGCAACATCTTCTATGCTGGAAATAAAAGAAATTGCGACATTATATAATTTATTTTATGTTCAACATGATACAGATGTTATGGCTTTGTATTCAAATATCATTCTATTATAATAAAAATATTAACAAATTATCTTACATCCACTTGACAATGTACAATTTGTAATAGATCTTACAAAATATCCTAGACCATCACAAGTTGGCGTCGAACAGCACACTCCAACTGTTGCCTATGTCACATTGAGATACTGGAACATGCTTTCATATCAACTTGTGTTCTTTCACACTTCAATAGTCGCCTATTTCAACTGTAAGGCATTAAAGTTAGTTTTATAAGTTCATTTCCAATTGTACGAAGGGTTTTATTCACTACATACATTGCACATGCCTTCCAACTGTTAGTTCTACTATGGACAGTCAACATCGGTTATCCTAACTGTTAAAATTGTAAGATAAAATACAAGGCGCCAGGAAATTAAACGGGAAGGAAAACATTAAAATCACGCAGGTGTGAATCTGACCTTACAATACATTAAACTCTTATCACCAGTCTTCTTGAATATTAACAAGCAAATAATGTATCAATATTTACCACATTATACTAGAAAGCACTTGCGTTTGTAAAGAAAAAGTCGAGCAAATTTGGTTTCTTAAAATCACGTTATATAGGTGAGTGAAGACTTCGTTGTTTGCAATCGTGCGGCGCACGGCTGAGGGGACCGGCCGCCCTGGCCAAAAACAAAGTAATTGAAAAATGTCACAACTGGTATTATAAAAAATCGAAAAACAATGTTTTTCGTTAAAGCGGCCGAAATATGAAAAGTTCTAGATATCGCTTATCTAAAGGAGACCCTATGAAGATTCCTTAGGATTTCATATTTAATAACGGTATAATTTTAAATCATACATGTGTCAAGTGTGAGTAGTGTCTCGTCTTGATAAGCATCGATTTAGAACAAACTTACATTAGGCCTGAGCAGTCTGCGGATATTAGGTAAGTCGTATCGTCTATAAATAATGTATGTACATCGATTGAAAATAAAACAACTTAAAATTTCGACTCGTAACAATAAATAGGAAAACAACCACATAAACGTGTTATGGAATGAGAAACGAAATTTCATGTAAAGAAACGCACGCGGTGAGTTATTTTATTTTATCGTACACGCTAACATACTGTCAACGACACTTCTATTTTTAAAATATTTTAAAAGGGACCCATCGTTCGGCGACAAATGCAAAAACGTATTTCGCACAGAAACGAAGCGGATATCGACACAGAACTTGGGCACTTCTCACGGAGTAAGCTTAAGACAAGGGAGGGAGTTAAAATCGTCGACCACTAACTGCGTCGCAGAGTTCGCTTTTCAACCGAACCACGTTGAATACGTGGTTCGGTTGAAAAGCACCAAGGGAGAGAATAAAGGATAATTCCTACCAAACGGCACGCATCGCATCGGATCGGAACGGATTATACAATCTTTAAACGATATTAAATCATGTACACAGTATTTCAAAGTCTATATTACCAAGCCGCGCACAGCGGCTTGACAGTGTGCGTCTTCCGCGGCACGCGATCGTAGCCGAAAGTATGCTGCGACGCGCGGCTTGGTAATATAGACTAAATACTGTGTACATGATTTGATATCGTTTAAATATTGTGAAATCCGTTCCGATCCGATGCGATGCGTGCCGTTTGGTGGAAATTATCCTTAATCGGCCGAGAAACGAACCGAACTGCGTCCAAACACTAGCTCTTGAGTCTTTCGCCGGAGACCGTCGCCGGCGGCGCGCGTGCGTCGCCTCATCACTCACCGCCGCGTCACGACAAAGCACTATTCATTGAAGTTGAGTTCATAAAAAGTTGTAAGCGAAAAATTTTAAATTCACACCTGGTGAAACAAAACGAAATTGATTATAATAATTTGTATCGGAAATTCGTTTTGTTTTACCAAGTGTATGACGAAATGTATGGGTAAACTTAAGTAAAGCCGCTCTTGCCTGTAGGGGTGACGTGTTTGAATAGGCATTTGTTGTGTTTATTTTAGTAGACAGTTTAAATATGTAATGTTTATTCGAATTCGTCACCACTATATACCAGAAGGGTTTTTTACTTAAGTTTTTATTTATAGCTCTTACGAATTCGCGTAAATAAAGCGTGTACAGATGTAGTGAATAATTGTTTTCCATCGTATTTTCTCGGAAACGTACGAACTTGTCTTGCTATTTCAGTAAGTCTCGGTACAAAAAGTACTGAGGTTGACTGAAGTAGCATGACAAATACGAATGTTTCCGAGAAAATACATTGGAAAACAATTATGCACTACATATGTACAGGGTCACGTTTATCACACGATAGACACAAGATAAGAGATTATTTTATTCAGAAAGACACGAATGTTTTATCCTATTAATCGATAAACGCAACCCGAGATCACGGAATCCGAACATAGGACTTGAAATCTTTTATCAAGTCATTTTTTGGACTAATGTCAGACTAGGGACGCTTCACGCCGGGTTCATCGACGGAGCTACCCCTATAGAAAGTTCCTGTATCCAGCAATGAATTCTGTTGCTGGAAACGTGCCCCAAGTGAGCGCTGCCGACCTACCGTACGCGATCCGAATAGGCGTCGTCAAGAACAGAGTCCGAGTATATTTTTCCGAGCTCCTCGGTCGCCGATAGTGTTTTGTCATGGCGGTAGCGGAACGTAAGGCTGCATTTTTGCTAGTTACACTACGCGACGCATATTTCGATCGATTAACGACAGATCGGGGGTCCGGGGAGAGATTCAATAGCGTCGCGCTGGACCATCCCATCGGCTGGACCTATTACATTAATTCAACCAACCGGCGGGACGGCCCTCGCGACTAATACAACCTCGCCGCCCAGACTCGGGATCCATCAAGGTATAGACTAATGAGGTCGGCGGGTCGGCTTGTATGGTCGGGTCGGGTGGGCGCTAGAAGATGTCGGGGCAGCGGGTCCAGTCCTGGCGCTGCTTGCACTGCCAGTAGGTGTTGTTGTAGAGATGGCGCAGATGCGGGTCGCCGGGCGCGGGCGCGGCGGGCGCGGCGGCCTCGCGCGTGAACCACAGCGGGCGCGGGCCGGGCGGCGCTACCGCGCCCCGCGCCGCCGCCGCCTCGGCCGCCGCCTCCAGCGCGCGCCGCGCGCCGCGCTGCTTCTCTTCTAGCCGCAACTGAGGAAATAATACTACATTACTACAGAGGCCGGGAAGTAAGGGTTTGCCGGCCGAGTACATATAGACGGCCGAGCGTAACGAGGCCGGATAGTTATGAGGCACGCCACCCTTTTCACGCCGAGGTATGTATAGTGCTTTTCTCAAACATGCAATGACATAAATTACAAAAACTCCAAGAAATCAAACTTTAATTTTCATAGCTGAACGCCGTGATGCTATGCCACAAATTGTGTAATGGAAATTAAAAAAGACCATCTTGCAGCCTCCAATTTTGTATGAAAAGCCATTACGGATCTCTCGTCTCGCTCCGCCCGAAATGTGACACATCAAAGCCCATTATGAAAAACACAGGTCAATATTTGATTGCATGTTTGAGAAACAACTATTTATCACCACTCCCCATCAATGATCGACTGTCATCATCCTCCTAGCGTTATTCCAGGTTATATTTAATTTATATTATACAATAATTATAAATAGCAGCAGTAATAGCAAAATACTGTTATGGATACGGTAACTAAATTTCAAATGCGACCGACCTCTTCTGAGGGCCCAATCTGAAAACCAACGCTGGCCACTAAAGCCTAGCTGAGTTCGTCGGCTCGCCGGTTTGCCTTGTCGATAATCTACTGGCGGACTCCCGCGCCGCATACCCAATATTACAAGCCGGAGCTAACCGGCTGGTTTTTACCTTTTCTTCATTAGCGGTTTAGTAATCAATCATTTAATAGGGACCCACTAACAAATATATCACAAAGAAAAAAACTTAATATATGGTGTCACGAAATGGACTAAATCCAACATGATGCTTTGCCGACTGAACTTTTCTGTATACCGTCACCAACTACTCATTAAGACTATTCTAACGAGCCCAAACTCAAGGGAGTTACATCGGTTAAGTACTGAATTCCCATGGCCACCTTCTGTCTCCATCATCAGATCAGATCGACGGTACCATAATATTGAATTGTCATCCAAACTATACCCAAAATTTCAGTTCAATCATTGAAGATATCTACTTCAAAATTCAGTTGCAAGATTCCACCCGGAGAAACATAGATTGCAAGTTAAATAAAAGCATGTAATAGTGAGATAGTCATACCTTCTCCGCGTTGGCCTCGTCCCAAAGTCCCTCCTCCATGAGGCGCTGGTCGGGGCGCAGCCGCGAGTCCGTGGGCGCCACGCCGGCCTCCAGCTCGTTCAGCTGCGCCGCCAGCAGCGTGAAGTTGTACCATCTGCGAACAAACATCACTACTACTGAAACATGGGACTCATTTTGATGGCTTTTACCCGGGCGTTTTATAGACCAACGAAAATCCGGCTTGTTCCAGCGCTTGTGTTCCCCATTTTTCTCTACGCCGCAGAGACGTGGACGCTACGTGAAGTAGAGCGAAGGAAGATAGACGCTCTATAAATTTGTTTTCTCACTCCCACCGTGCAAATTAGGGTAGATCTTTCTCGACTCGCGTCGCGGCGCGGCGTCAGTTGTGCTAGCCCCGCTGGTTGTAGTAGTCTGGCTACGGAGATACTCGAACTTCTTTTTCCGTGTTTGTAGGTCCGGTTGTGGTAGTCCTCGTGTACGTACTTGTCGGAGTCGGGCGGCGCGTCGACGCGCTGCCAGGCCACGGTGAACTTGCCGGTCTTGCAGACCGTGTTGTCCGGCGACGCGCTCGTCACGGGGGCCACCTCCACGCGGCTGTCCCAGTGCCCTTGTAGCACGTAGCGCGGCTGCAATCACACACACACTTTTACTCATGATCAATGGTGCCTTCGTTCGCAGATAAAAAAATTCAAAACCTGAGAGAATAAAAACCGGCCATGTGCGAGTCGGACTCGCGCGCGAAGAGTTCCGTACCGTTATCTATAAAAACGGCAAAAAAATCACGTTTGTTGTATTGGAGCCCGCTTAAATATCTATTTTATTCTGTTTTTTAGTATTTGTTGTTATAGCGGCAACAGAAATACATCATCTGTGAAAATTTTAACTGTCTAACTATCACGGTTCATGAGATACAGCCTGGTGACAGACGGACGGACAGCGGAATCTTAGTAATAGGGTCCCGTTTTACCCTTTGGGTACGGAACAGTGACATGAAACGTTAACGCTTAACCGATCGTAGAACAGAACAGGGCAGGGCAATAACAAGCATTCGCCCTGCTTCGAGCCAGCCTCCGAAACTACAGCGGGTAAAGACGCGACTCTTGTCCGCCCCACTCCTCTCAGTCTCATTGGAACAGCACCTTTAGAAATAGTCAGTAGAGCAGGCTAGTCCTGAAGCAGTCTGTCACTAGTTCACACTCAATCCTCACTTGCGCCCGAGTTGTGATTGTGACGTGTGGCGTCGTCCCCCGTTTCACAGAGCTGCAAGTTACAATTAAAAGTTTAAAAAGGCAACACAGAATAGCTTGCCCAGCGTGTTCCTTGTTAAGACTTGTAAAATTGTAACTTGTAGCTTCGTGATGGGCCACAGGCATCAAAATCCGGGAAAACATTGCAAGTCTCCTAGTTTTTAACCCCCGACGAAAAGAGAGGGGCGTTATAAGTTTAACGTGTCTGTGTATCTGTCTGTGGTAGCTCCCAAACGGATGGACCGATTTGAACGCGGTTTTTTTTGTGTCATAGATAATTTTATCCCGAGTGTTCTTAGCCATGTTTCATGAAAATCTGTTCAGCCGTTTTTGAGATATTGGACTTTGAAATGAAAATGTGGGGGGTTTTTCAACTTTTCTAAGTTGTAGTTATAAAGCGTGTCTCTCACCACTCCGTTGGGGTCCTTGATGACGCCAGTGACCTTCCGCTGCGTGTCCTTGCTGAAGTACCCGTAGGGCTGGTACTTGAGGTGTGCCACGTAGCCCGCGGCGGCGCCCGCCTCGCCGATGATGTCCATGTCGCCGTGGTTGTCCACCCACAGCTTGCCCACGATAATGTTGTGTACCGTCGTCGTTACCTAGCATCATAATGTCGGGGATTAGATACTGGCTAATCAAATTAACTACCACTAGCTGCCCGTGCGGCTTCGCCTGACCGTACTGAAAGTAGCGCAGGCAAACCAGCTGGATAAAATATAGATACACGATGAAAGATGTTTTTAAATCGGATAAGTGGTTCCGCTACATACAAACTGGTCTCACAAACTTTTTCTCTTTATAATGAATACTTGGTATATCGTGTTTGCTTGCATTATAGAAAACAGCAAAACGCTAACGACTCAATGTGGGTACTCAATGACCAACCCCATTATCAGTTTTGGACAAATTTATTTTCATACTTAAAATTTTCTTTGTAAATCAAATCACATCAATCAAACAACAATTGGACTACTTATGCGCCAAAACTTATTGTTATATGAGAGTTTCACCAACTTACCAAGGCATGACTTGCCTAGCCTATTTCGGTATCCGAATAAACGAGCCACTGCTTTAAAACTCGCGCCGCAACGATGCAACATACAATAGTTATCATCAACCCTATTTCACCAAGATGATTGTCATCTGACAGTGACAATTTACCGTATATTTCTGTGCTTTAAATCAACAACATCCACAAGTAAAGATGGCTTCCCCTTTTACTAGCCCTTAAGCGTAGCTGGGAGGTTGCACACCCTTTGACCGTTACCGGCTACCCCTCAGACCGTAAAAAAACAAGATGGTCGCTGACTAGGTACCGGTAGTACCTAGTAACGGTATTACTTAATGACCCAGATATATAAGTAGAATTTCCGAGTCATGTTGTCTCTTTTAAACCCATCCATGAAAAGAGATTGGTAAAGGTCGCGGGAGGCTGCTGGATGCGGGTGGCGCATGAACAGTCACTGTGGCACTGTTTGGGGATGCCTGTCCAGCAGGCAGCAAAGAGAGCAGCAAAAAGAGAGCAAGAAACGTGGATTATGGAGCCGAATTGTCGTTGTCAAGTGACAACTATCAAGTTGGTGTAACAGGTGCCAGAGCGAGCTAACCTGGCAATTGCATCGGTATTTGTTCCCACTGCGGTTGAAGGTCATCTCAATTGTTTGAGTGGGATCGATGCGGATTATCTGGCCTCGGAAATGGCTGGATAACGAGTAGTCCTGGTACGAGGTCCACGTGGTGCCTTCGACGTGCATGGCCAATGTGGGCGGGTGGTGCATCACCTGTGACCGGGACTTAAGACCTACTTATCTGGAAAAGGGCCCGCGTAATCTATCCCCGTAAGGTCAAGTGCTTTGATTTAACTGAATACGTAATAGGAATTAAGTATAATTGTCGCGCACACAAGTAAGAATTTACCGTATATTTCTGGACAGGTAAAGATGGTTTCCTTCCTACTCGCCCTAAACCCGTCCGGTACTACGCACATACGGAGTATTTTTTTAAATTTCGAATCTACTTATGTTTTCTAATAGAGTAATTTTTTGATTGCTTTTCCAACTGACTTGATACTCCACCGGTTAAGGCCACACAGGGTTGTCCCACGCTTTGTCTGTTGCTGGCCGCTCATCCGCGTCTCAGTCTCTTTTAAAATAATAAGAGATGGCCTGCTAAATGTCGCGTGAGCAGTCATCGTGGCACTCTTTGGGGAAGGCCTATGTCCAGCAGTTGTTTGGGTGATATACCGATGAAAAAAGAGACAAAGATACGCGGATATTATGCCGCCGAAATTTACCGGACCCGAATTGTCGTCAATTGACAATTATCAAGCACCCAAGGTGCCAGAGCGGCCTAACCTGGCTATCCCATCGGTATTTGTTCCCACTGCGATTGAAGACCATCTCAGCCGCCTTTGTGGGATCGATGTCGATTATCTGGCCTCGAAACAGGCTGGTGAACGAGTAGTCCTGGTAGGAGGTCCACGTGGTGCCTTCGACGTGCATGGCCAATGTGGGCGGGTGGTGCATCACCTGTGACCGGGACTTAAGATCTACTTATCTGGAAAAGGGCCCGCGAAATCTATCCCCGTGAGGCCAAATTATTCGATTTAAGTGAACGAAATAGGAATTATAAGTACAGCTAAATCCAATTACTTAGATCAGTTCAAACGGTCCGTTTTAGGATTATACGTATGAGGATATTACTAAACCAACAATTTTTATTCTGCCATCAGTCTTATCAAAAATGCCGATGTAACGAGAATACTTAACTGAATTGCTCGCTAGGTAGCACATTTGACCTTACGAGAATATTGTAGGCAAGATCCCTTCAACGAGAAGTTGTTTTGAAACACACAGTCATAAACTGTTGTTGAAGACTCAGGTGCCCGTTTGACAAAGCTAAACTAAGTCTAAAATAGCAACACTGACGCTCTTGCCCAAAAGCGACAGGCCATTTATACAGTGTTGCCAGTAAAAACTTGTAGCGTTGTGAAATGGGCCACTGGTAAAGCTTGAACACGCCAAAATGTGGGCACATAAATTAACAAATAAAAAAAATTATAGGCTTAATTCATGAAGATATTTATTGTGTGTCTGCAATGTTAAAGTACATTTTAAAAACAGATACACAGGTTTAATTAGAATACGCCATCATGCGTACTTTGCGTCGAATGCGGCTCATAAGGGTTTGCACAGCAGCATCGGGGTACTTTTTGGTAGCCCAAGTCCATATTTTTTGCAACTACGCAGCTGATTTAACATGTCCGCCTTTCTTTTTAGGGTTCCGTAGCCAAATGGCAAAAAACGGAACCCTTATAGATTCGTCATGTCTGTCTGTCTGTCCGTCCGTATGCCACAGGCATTTTACTCAAAAACTATAACGTGTATTTCAATAAAATTTTGAGAATAGGTGTATTTTGTTAACCGCTACATAGTTTTGTAATTAAATTACTAAAAAAAATTGTTTTAGGGGTGCACTCCATACATAAAACTGAGTCAAAAAATTTTTTTTTTCATTGCAAGCCCACATGTGACACATCAATCGCCTTTCAAAATAAATATAAGGTTTTACAGCAGGAGATAATCGCCTCGAAAGTCACTAAAATTGTGTCCCCCCCCCTCTAATTTTTGAACCGTGTATTTTAAAAATATGAAAAAAATCAGGCTCATTGGGCTTATTAAATCCTCTCGAAAATTGTTTTGAACAAGATCGGTTCAAAGGTTTTTGAGATATTTCTAAAAAACTGCCTTCCTTAAATAAAAGGACGTAAGTGCCATAAGATTTCAGTAACGATACAACCTTTTTAATAGGCACGGAACCCTCGTTGTGCGTGGTCCAACACGCACTTGAAATTCCTTGAATTCCCTTGAATTTCCTTTCATTATGGACCAATATTCTTCGATAGGCCTGAGTTCAGGACAGTTCGGAGGATTGCACAGTTTAGGTACCACAGAAACCGCATTCTGTTCATACCATTCCGTCACTGCTTTAGAATAGTGGCAGCTTGCAAGATCAGGCCAAAACAATGGTTGTGAGCTATGACTTCTTAAAAAGGGTAGAAGCACTGATTTAGTATATAGAACTAGATGCACAATGTCAAACAAATATGCCAAGAAATGTGCCCCAGAATGACAACTCTAGCTACATTTCAGTAGTTGCATAGCGTTAACTTATAACCTGCATCAAGATATATGTTTCATAAAAAAAGAACTCAGTGTTTTAGAGTTTAAGCACCATATTAGCAAACCAATATCAAAAGATTAAATACTTCTTAGTTTATGACATATGTATCATAATGTGACTTGACTGCTCACGTCAAAACTTTAGTAAGCGTTTAGCGAATGAATGGAGTCGCGTTATAAAATTATTTTAATAATATTTTATTTATTTAAACAGAAAGACCAATAGCACAAATAAATCAGGTTTCTTTATTTTACAAGTGGGGATTAAATTGTTTCAAATGTATGCACACATATTATATACAAAAGAGTTGTTGGGTGGGATTTCCGTAAGTACATACCTACATAACAGTGCAGCTGACAGAGTCCTTAAAGAGAAGTCATTTTAGTTTCCTTGAAATAGATTCAGTTTGTTAAATCATTGTCTTTTGGACCTGCCTTTACTTTTGATACTTTCTTTTTTTGCGATGTAATGTAAGCGTGCAGTCAAGTAGCGATCAGCTATCGATTTTATTAAACAATCCTATGATTGTTGCTGTGGTCTTTTTCTGAGCTTGAATTGAATTAAAAATGTTTACGCATAAGAATGTCTTTAATACCTTTGTTGCTAGTATAATACTTACTGTTATTTTCTACTCCCATTCGCATATTACATGTTATAAAACCTTCAGTGGTTTTGCACACAGTAAATACATCTTCAGATGCATAGAAAAGGCCACCCAAGCTTCTAATGACAATCAATTTGTGAAAATCGTCTCTTTCCTTTTCCAGAAGATAATTAGTGCATATGTCGCACTGAATCGCTTTCATTAATTTGCGTACTACGTATTCAGCAATATATATAATATAACAACTTGTTTAATACATTCGAAACTATTTTCAGTTTGGTCACGATCACAAGACAATATGTCACGAAGCCATCAAGTGGCTGATTAACCTTAAAATAAACTTATAGTGATTATGTATGTTACTTTTTGTAAATTTGTCATCCTGTTCGCCATACGATTAAATAATAAATGTCACAGTTTGCTTCAAAAACTGTTTTATAGCTGATTTATGGTGTACATTGGTGTTGACTTCTCTTTCAATGTCTTCGCGATACCCAACAGATGTATTATTTAAATGGGTTATTGTATTTTGGCCATTTAAAATTGGTATATTTTCTAATGGAATTGCGTTACCGGTAAATTTTGATCCTAGTTCCAAATGCATTAATAGCTTTTTATACACTTGCTAATCTTAAAATGAAAACCATAATTATGTAGGTAACGACATCATATAAAAAAAGTATCTAATACCGACTCCTTAGATTTATGTTCCGCGACTTTGTCATTTGAACTAACAAAATTAATTCATTAAAACCACAGACTAATACAGACGCGCAGTATAAAGCAAGACGAAGTTTCATATAGTTGTCTCTGTCACTTCTTATGGTCAGCTGACATGAGTTAGAATGAGACGAATAGTATGGTATTTTGAGTCTATCTACTGTTCACCACAGTGTTAAAATAGTAAACAATTTCACCGAAACGTCAACGTCAAGTTGACACTTATAATTTTATAATTATTTTAAAGTTTATATTCATCGACATTTTATCGGCGTGAATTTTATGTAGGCGAGGCGTTTGGTAAGTTTGAGATACAGAGACTGGAAATACAGATGTGAGTGAGCTGGGGGTTATTTTGCTACTTCCGTATACTTACCACATTAACTTTTGTATTGTTTATTTCAGTAGATAACTGAAACTATATAGATTATTACTGTAGTTGTTAAATACTACTAAATTACATTTTAATATATACAGTGTTTTTTTTAAATGGGACAGTATGGGGAAATCCGAATCTAAAGGAGATAGAGGAAAAGTGTCCAAGGAGACATTAGGTGTTTTTTTATGTAAACAAATTTGGCTCATTAAAATTTTTGGTCAAGCGTGAGTTGTTCTTAAAAAATTATAAAGTTGGTCATTTTTTTTTTGACGCGGAGCGGCTCTGTTTCATGTAAGGATTATTTCATTGTATGGAAAGAAAAAAAATCTGAACAGCAGAAGTTGGTCAAATTTAATGAAAACTAATCTTCATACAATTGCAGTATTCACCTTTTAATATTGTTACAAGTGCCTAGGCGTGTAAAAAAATATTTAAAATTATTCCATTTTTAAATTTCGATAATCGATAAGAGCTCCAGATGATTCAAGAGAAGAACATTTTTTTAAGGAACTTTGGTAAGATAATCTACCAACAAGATACAACAGTAGGGCAAGTAAACTGTGTTTGGACGAGCAGTTTCCAAACCGTTGGATGGGTACGAGTACATATGGGCCGATAAAGTGGCCCCCACGATCGCCCGACTTAACGGCATTAGATTTTTTCTTATGGGGTTACCTTAAGGGTCGAATTTATGAATCCCGATACAACTCCGTACAAGAATTAAAAGATGCTGTTTACAACACTTTAAACACAATTCACCATAAGTCTCTGTTAAATGCAACTAGAAGTGTCTTGAAGCGTGCTCGTACCTGCATAAGACAAGACGGCGGCCACATCGAACATTTACTCAAGTAATAAACCAACTGTATGAAGATTAGTTTTCATTAAATTTGACCAACTTCTGCTGTTCAGATTTTTTTCTTTCCATACAATGAAATAATCCTTACATGAAACAGAGCCGACCCGCGTCAAAAAAAAATTTGACCTACTTTATAATTTTTTAAGAACAACTCACGCTTGACCAAAAATTTTAACGAGCCAAATTTGTTTACATCAAAAAACACCTAATGTCTCCTTGGACACTTTTCCTCTATCTCCTTTAGATTCGGATTTCCCCATACTGTCCCATTTAAAAAAAACACTGTATACCTCACGTAGGTAGTTGCCTCTCAGTAACTGGACTTAAGTCTTTCTATGTAATTACTGCAGGGTATTGCCAGTCCATGACAAGGCTGACCTAGCCGTTGTGACCCAATATAGTGGGAAAATCCCTAAATTAACTGTCAAACATAGACCAAAAAAATGGCGTAAGCTAACATACCCCTCACTATTCGTAACTCCATCTACTAACAATGAATATGGCGAAAGAGTCTGGAGAAACGCATTGCCACGCGCATTAAATAGACTTCCATATGACTTGACACCAAAAAAGCCCGAGTCTGATAAACTTATACTTAGTAAAAATATATAAGAAAATGTTAATAGATAACTTACACTCTTAAACAAATCTCTTTTTTATTTTATTGTATAATAAAAATGCCAAGTCTAATTCTAAAATTCGATAAGGCAATTTAAAATCTTAAAATAATGAGATTAAGCCTGATCGCTAGAAATGTAACATAGTTTTTCTAAAGAAATAAACAGTTCAATTCTTTCTTTTTTTTTAAGTACGTAGTTAAGGTAGGTTTTTGTTTTTATTGTGGTTGTTCGGGCCGACCGTCTGCCCGCCCCTTAAACTCCTCACGTGTGTACCATCTTGAGTCTGTGGTTTTGACAGTGACACTTCTTGTCAACGCGGACGAAAAAAAAAGATAACCTCGTTGTTGCGGACCCGAAAGGGAACGAGTGTTTTTGGATAATTTGGAAACGCATTTTCCTTGTTTTGTGTAATATCGCTCGCTTTGAAGACACACGGGTGTCCGAGTGTTTTGTGTGGATATTTCGGTGACATCGGAAGAGTTGGTGATTTGACGCCGCGGATTGTTGGCGATACTGCCCCGGAACACCACGGCTGCTTCTTCAGCCCGGAGACCTTCTTGATTGAACTTGACTTGACCTGACAGTTGACTGAACCTTGACAGATACCAACCGGAGTTGAAGCGAACATCGCGCCTCCCGGAATCAGGTGAGTTGAACAAGTTTTGTAGCCAATCCACTGGCTTATATGACCCGCGAAACGCGTGGCAGTTCACTCCACTCGAACTAGGCGAGGAGTTGAACAATTTTTGGTACCCAGAGCGTGGTTACTCACAAAGAAAAAACGCGAATTTTGATAGTTTTTTCCTTTTGGGTAAAAAAGGGCATTTTGAGGTTATTTGTTAAAACCAAATTTAGCTACAAGTATTTAAAACCTCTATTTTGTGGCACTGCAAGTGTTTTGTACTGTAGATTTCACGAAATTATTGTACTTGCAGTGCAAATTAGTGAGATTACAACCTCCGGAAGGTGATTGATTGTAATTTGGGAAGCCTTTCATAGCTTGTTGTTTGGTAATAAGGCATTTGTTTTATTCAGTTTGCTATAAGCGGCCAAGGTTGTTAAGAATATAAGCTAAAATATAAGGCTAACATAAATATTAGTTGTAAGCTAGATTATTAGAAGTCATGTAACTAGCCAATTATAGATTATAATTTGAGCTTCCACTGCGTTTTGAGAATCTATATTGGTTGTTATTGTAAGGCATTCCTGTAATTGAGTTGATATTTGGTTTTGATTCACTAGGGTGACCAAGAGATTGGAATTTCCACATTAATTAAATTAATTTTAATTTTCTCTGGTATTGTTGGAAATTAATTTAAAATGGGATCTACACCTAAGGCTAAGATCCAGTCTGCACTGCGTTGGTTTTCATCTGCAGCAGCTTTGGTTGACAGAAATGACCGGGAGGAGGCTTTGTTGACCCGGTACGAGGAGGTGTCAGACCGTCTTAAGGCTGTGGAGTTCCAGGTTGAACTCTACCTAGCGGAGCCCGGCCGGACGACCCCGGAGACCGAGCAGGTGGAGCGGGACTTTGAGCAATGTATGGATTTTGGGGACAGGATTGTCGAGAGGGCTTCTAAGATACTGCGGGTTCGGAATGGTGCGGCCCGGGACGTTCCGAAACACGCAGTTATCTATAACCCAGGGTTGGCAGCGCGCTTGCCAGCCATACAGATGCCGGTCTTCCGAGGAGACCTGGACGAGTGGACCAGCTTCATCGACCTCTTTGATAGCTTGGTGCATGCCCGGACGGACCTGCCAGCGGCGTTGAAGTTGGCGCAGCTGATGTCTGCTCTCGTCGGGGAGCCGCGCGACTTAATCGCGCATTTGTCGGTCACCGACGACAATTATGAAATCGCGCGCACGTTGCTGAGGGACCGATACCAGAACGTGCGGCGACTTGCGGATACTCTTATGACTAAGATCTGGAATATCCCTCGGATCGCTCAGGCTTCAGACATCCGGCTGAAAATGCTGAATCCTGTTTTGACAGCGACCAAAGGGTTAGAGAACCTTGGTTTGCCGGTGGACCAGTGGTCCTACATACTGTTGAATTTTTTGTTGAACCGGCTGCCGGCTGATGTACGGGCCAGGTTTGAGCACCGGTATGGTGTTGAAAGTGCTCAGCATCTGCCGACCTTCACCAATCTTATCGACCAATTGGAACTTGAGTGTCGACGGGCCGACACCTCGGATCTACCTCCACCCCCGAGGCCTCCTGGGGCCCAGCGGGCCCAGGGGAGAGTTGCACCTCAAAGGGGAGGGTGGGGCAAATCGGCCCCACAACCAGCGGGTCCTCACCAATATAATACCAGTGCATTGGACCCTGAAGTCTGCCTATGCTGCAAGAACCCTGGCCATCGGGTGCCAGCGTGTCCGAAGTTTCTTGCGCAGCGGGTTGTGGGACGCCGCAACATTGCTAAGCAGCGGCAATGGTGCTTTGTTTGCTTGGGCCCACATTTTGTGCGAGATTGTGCCCACCCGCAGGCGTGTAAGTCCTGTGGTGGGAAGCACCACCCCATTTTATGCATGAACCGCAGTGGGGATACACCTCCCCCCCCCCCCCCTGCGCAGGGGTCATGCTCCCCTGTTCGGAGTCAGCAGCGGGCTGACCAGGGGCCCATGGCCTACCAGTGGGGACGTCGGGTAACACCCCCCTCCCCCCCCCCTCCAAAACTACGCGACTACTTCGCACGCACCCGTGCCCCAACGGGGGGTCCTTACGGGCGGGTGCCCGCAAACGCCTCCACCCCGGCAGGCGCCACGGATGTCGCCGCCGCTTGTGGAGCGACCCCGCGGGGCGTCGGGACCTCCGGTGTACGGCCGGAGTAGGACATACCAGGGGCCGCAGGCGGCACGCATGGCGCGACGGCAGTACCAGCCGGAGTGGGACCCGCTCGAGCGGTACGAGCGGCCCGCCCATGCGGAACCGGATGCAACGCGTTATCCCTGCTAGGGATACGCCGCCCACGCACCAGCAACCGCCACGCCCTTGGAGACCGTGTTATTGCCCACGGCTTCGGTTTGTGTTTGGGGCCCTGGCGGAGGATCAGCCTGCGTGCGCTCTCTCCTTGACACGGGAGCGCAAGGCTGCATGGTATCCAGTAGGTTGGTGCGACAGTTGGGCTTGGTTGTGAAACCCCACCCGGAAAGTATACGTGGGGTAGGCAATGTGACAGTGTCAAATCTGGTAGGGCAGACCTTACTCACCTTTGGACCGGGTCCCACTTCACGCGCGAGGATTAATGCTCCCGCGTTAGTATTGGATGAAGTGGTGGGGAGACTCCCCCAGGTGAAGCTGCCTCCAGAGGTTCGGAGTTTGACAGCTGGATTAGTTCTGGCGGATGCTGGATTTGACAGACCTGGTCCGATTGACGTGTTGCTGGGTGCAGACGTTCTTGGGCGGGTGCTGTTGAGCGGCAACCGTACCTTACAGCCTGGCGGACTGGTTACACTGGAAACGGTGTTTGGCTATGCTGTAATGGGTTTGGTTTTAGCGGCTCCACCGCCTCCTACTGAGGAGGGCTGTCTGGTTGGAACTGCTCTTTCAGAAGCCGTGCAACGGTTCTGGGAGATTGAGGAACCACCTACCGCGTCGCGTATGAGCCCCGAGCAGGAAGAGTGCGAACGGTTTTACCAAAATAATACTGGGCGCCTCTGCTCTGGTCGATTCATAACACGACTTCCTCTGCTCATCCACCGACCTCCTCTTGGAGCGTCACGTGAGATGGCTGAGAAGCGGCTGGTTTCGATGGAACGCCGAATGAGAAGAGATGCGCTCTTCCGGCAGAAGTATGTGGACTTCATGAGGGAGTACGAGGGTTTGGGACACATGTCGGTGGCTCGGACGGACTGGAGTACAGTGGAGCACTGCTTCCTGCCGCACCACGCGGTCCTAAAATCCCCGGAGTCCAAGATTCGTGTGGTCTTTGATGGGTCCGCGTCCACCTCGACTGGGGTGTCATTGAACCAGTGTTTGCATGCAGGTCCTAAGCTGCACAAGGATATCACGGATATCCTCACAAATTTTAGGAAACATCAGGTGGTGTTCGTCGCCGACATCCGGATGATGTTTCGGCAGACAGTGATCCATCCTGATGATCGTCGGTATCAGCTGATCTTGTGGCGTGAGAGCCCTGATGAACCGATGTTGGTGTACGAGCTGAATACGAATACATACGGCTTGAAGAGCAGTCCGTACATTTCAATTCGAACTTTGTTAGAATTGGCGTCTCGAGAGAGACTGAGGTTCCCTCGAGCGTCCGCCATTTTGGAACGGGACTTATTTGTCGATGACGTGTGCACCGGGGCAAACAGTGTCGAAGAGGCTTTGGTTTTGCGGGATGAGCTGGTGGAACTCTTGCGGACGGGTGGATATGAATTGCGCAAATGGATGTCCAACTCACCGGCCGTGGTGGCCGGCCTCCCCGAGGATCACCAGCAGGATCCGCACCTGTTCGAAAATGTTGAGAGCCCGCACATGTTATCAGTCCTAGGCGTGCAATATCGACCAGTCCAAGATGTGTTCACCTATCGGGTGGAACTGGATTCCCCGAGGGTCTGGACGAAGCGGCTTGTGCTGTCCACGGTGGCCAGGACGTACGATCCGAATGGATGGATCGCGCCGGTCATCTTCACGGCGAAGGCATTTATGCAGCGCCTGTGGATGGTCCAACTGGGTTGGGATGATCCACTATCCGGAAATTTGTTGAGCGATTGGGAGGTTTTCTTCTCCACGCTCCCGGAGATAAATCAGGTCGAACTGCCGCGTAAGCTGTTGCCGGCCGGGAAATGCCGAGTAACCCTACACGGGTTTTGCGACGCCTCCGAGCGAGGGTATGCAGCGGCCGTTTACTTGCGGACGGTCAGCTCCGCCGGATCGGTCGATTTGCACTTGGTAATGGCGAAGAGCAAGGTGGCTCCCCTTCGCACGCGTTTGACAATCCCAAAAATGGAATTATCTGGAGCGGCTCTTCTTGTACGCCTACTGAACCACGTGGCCTCTACCTTGAAGGACACCGTGAACCTTGAGGAGAGTGTCTACGCATGGACTGATAGCCAAATTGTATTGTGTTGGCTGCAGTCGTCATTCCATACTTTGGAGGTCTTTGTGGCCAACCGGGTCTCGCAAATCCAGAATTCGGAGACTGCCTTGGTTTGGAGACACGTGCCAGGTGAACTGAACCCAGCGGACGTGGCGTCCAGGGGTTGCACGGCACCTGAGCTTGTTGCCCACTCACTGTGGTGGAGACCAGATTGGTTGTTGGAACCGGAGACACTCTGGCCTGCCAGTTGTGTGATTGGGACCCCATCCTCTGGCTTGGGTGTCCACCTTGTCGAGACCGCTCCAGTGTCAGACACTGCTTGGTTGCTAGAACGGTATAGCTCTCTCGACAAGCTTGTTGGAGTGACCGCCTGGGTCAAGCGATTTGTACACAATTGTCGCCACCCTGACAACCGGTCACGCGTTAGAGTTCTCGCCACAGAAGAGCGGAATGCCGCCCTACATCATTGGATTAGGGTTGTGCAGGAAGAACACTTTGGAGACGTATTGAAGCCCCTGCGGCAGGGACGTCCTAAGCTACCGAAGGCGATAGCACGCCTCAACCCGTTCATTGACGAGTCGGGTACACTCCGGGTTGGAGGACGGCTCCGCAACGCTAGCTTGCCGTACTCGGTGCGCCACCCCATTTTGCTGCCTAAGAAGGGGCATCTGGTGGAATTGTTGGTGATTGACCGCCACATAAAGAACTCGCATGCCAGCTGCAATGCACTCTTGGGCATTTTGCAGCGAGACTTTTGGATATTGAACAGCCGACGGGTTATTCGGAGCATCGTGTTTCGGTGCTTGCCTTGCTTTCGGCTCAAGGCAGCCACGATGCAGCCCCAGATGGGGGACCTTCCTCCTGATCGGGTCAACGAGGCTAGGACCTTCTCTAGGGTGGGGACCGATTTTGCGGGACCTTTTTTAGTGAAAACGTCGCGACTTCGAAATGCGAAGGTTGTAAAAGCGTATTTGTGCGTTTTCGTATGCCTGTCGACCAAGGCTGCTCATCTTGAACTTGTTGGTGATCTTACGACGGAGGCTTTTATTGCGGCATTGGATAGATTTGTATCCCATCTCTGATCCGGTCAGATTGTGGAACCAATTACAAGGGTGCCGACCGTTATTTACAAGATGTTGTAAAATTTTTATTTGAAAATAAGATTGATATTGGAACAGACCTCTCCCGTCGGGGTATCACCTGGACGTTCGATCCGCCAGGCTGCCCCCACTGGGGTGGAATCTGGGAGGCTTGCGTGAAGCAAGCAAAAGCCCATATGTATCGGGTAGTCGGTCAAACTGTATTGACTTTTGAGGAACTCGCGACGTTGTTTTGTAGAATTGAGGCCGTCCTCAATTCCCGTCCGTTGTGTCCGCTCAGCTCCGACCCAAATGACCTGGAAGCGCTCTCTCCAGGCCATTTCTTGATTGGTCAGCCACTTGCAGCGTTGCCGGAGCACCCCCTCCGGGACGTACCCTCCAGTCGTTTGTCGCGCTACCAGATGCTGCAACAAATGGCTCAGAACTTTTGGACCAGATGGTCATTAGAGTATTTGCATGTTTTGCAGCAGCGCCTCAAGTGGACTGACAAAACCAGTCCCCCCAGAGTTGGAGACCTTGTGCTAGTTAAGGATGCTAACCTTCCGCCACTGCGATGGCGTCGGGGGCGCATCGTTAATTTGTTTCCCGGTAAAGACGGGACCCCTCGGTTTGCCGAGGTCATGGTTGGGGACTCGGTTCTGAAGCGAGCGGTAGCAACCCTATCGCGACTTCCCCTAGTATAGCGGACCGGCTTAGAGGCCGTTCCGAGGCGGGTGATTGTTCGGGCCGACCGTCTGCCCGCCCCTTAAACTCCTCACGTGTGTACCATCTTGAGTCTGTGGTTTTGACAGTGACACTTCTTGTCAACGCGGACGAAAAAAAAAGATAACCTCGTTGTTGCGGACCCGAAAGGGAACGAGTGTTTTTGGATAATTTGGAAACGCATTTTCCTTGTTTTGTGTAATATCGCTCGCTTTGAAGACACACGGGTGTCCGAGTGTTTTGTGTGGATATTTCGGTGACATCGGAAGAGTTGGTGATTTGACGCCGCGGATTGTTGGCGATACTGCCCCGGAACACCACGGCTGCTTCTTCAGCCCGGAGACCTTCTTGATTGAACTTGACTTGACCTGACAGTTGACTGAACCTTGACAGATACCAACCGGAGTTGAAGCGAACATCGCGCCTCCCGGAATCAGGTGAGTTGAACAAGTTTTGTAGCCAATCCACTGGCTTATATGACCCGCGAAACGCGTGGCAGTTCACTCCACTCGAACTAGGCGAGGAGTTGAACAGTGGTAAATGCCGTAAATGACATTTTGTATTCATGTATCGCATACATGTGTTAAATTGTATCTCAATACAAATGTATTGAGATACAATTTATTTACGACTGGTGCAGATGACGCGAATATATGAAAAGTAAATATCGATGTCGATATCTTGTAACAAAATATCTTTCTCTACACTAAATCTCGAGCGAGCGAGAGAGCTAATTACATCGTGCGAGCGAGAAAGCGGAGATAATGACGTATGAAGACCTGTAAGATAACATGTTTCTATCCCTTCCTTACTCGTCGTTCAGTACGTAAGTGAGAAGAGATCGGATGTATAGAAAACGTTCAATTTATTACGGCCTATCTGCCTTTCTCTGTGATTAAAACATGTTTTAAACTATTAAATTACAATGGATTTACACAAATTTCGTTACGTTATGAAAAGAATTTACTTAAAGAAATAGATCCCATCTTTTTTCTTATTTTTTTTCTTGGTATTTACGCAGTTTTTGACTGAACATTTATAAATAACTGACAACCAACAAGTCTCACGGTTGAAACCAGACTAAACGCGAAAGAGCCGGCCGATGCGATCGGCCGCTCTTTAGTGATAAGCTCGCCATCACGAAAACAAATGAACGAATGAGACTCTGTCATAATATTTTTTAATCATGGCACCATGGAGATTTTAAAATAAGTACTAAATAGTTGGTATACTAAGTAAATAAAAAAATATAAGCACTTATGTGTGCTCCACGTTTTGGCGAGTTCAAGCTTTAGTGATTAAAGTGACGACGTATGACGGAGCAACGAAGTCGCTTTAGTCATGCAAATTGATCACCTACCTATTATTGTGCTCGATCCACCGCCCGTTCTTTCCCTGTCCCGTACCTGTCAGTGTCAGTTGTCGCGAGTGTCAGCCGCGTTCCTAGCTCAGTTATTCTCAAGATAAAACGACTGAACGGGTCTTAGATACGGGAGTAAATAGAAGATCTCTCTCTAAGTTTAAATTCGAATTGATAAAATAATCAATAATTATGTATTTTCTTGAAAAAGATTTAAGAATGTGGTCAAATGGAGAAAAAAGCAACGCAAGAGGTTAAATCATCACAAAGTTTTAAAACGGGTTATGTTTTATCCCTTTTCCGCAAAACGAACCTTCATATGCAACCATTGTCATTTAGTATGACGCTCGAGGATCGTGTCGCCATGATCTGCTAGCGTTTTCTCTCTCTCGCAAGCAACATTAAAACAGTTGTAGCTTCGTAATTTTTCGAGATATTTGAATGGGATTTTCGTCATTAGGCATATTTTTTTGTCTTCTTTCTTTTGAAGTGATAATAAATTTTGAGTCTACACCCCTATTATCCAAAAAATGGACAAGACAAAATGGGCTATAAGTCCTTACGCTGATCCCGTTACGCGTCGTGCGATCAGATATTTTCAATTCCAAGTCAAGACAGATCTACTAGTTACACCCGTTTGTTACTAGCGACCCTTGCAGCCTCATCCCCCCGTCCATGTACCTTCCTCCATGTGTACTTGTTCCCCTGGCTGGGGAAGCTGGCGGACGCGGCGCCGAGCGGCACGACCTGCAGGTACTTCCCGCGGAACTTGGTGGTCATGGTGAACTCCTGCCAGCACTGCCAGCCCGCCGTGCCCTCGCAGTGCTGCGCCACCATCGGCGGGTGGTGCGACACCTGCCCCACGATAGTGCTTTAGCGGACGGCCGAAACAGCGCGAGGGTACGTTCCGAAACGAGATAAAACTGTAGTTTTTTAACACTTTCGCAACCGGACTAAAAACGGAGCAATTCACCAGAAACCGACAGAATTCGCTAGGCGTGTAAGTTCATACTACTGCCCGCCTAGCGCTAGGCGGGTTCTTGGTTGCGAACGTGTTAAAGTATCGCTCTTTAGTGTCTTTTGTGTGCTTTTTGTCTATAAATATGTTGCGCTGTTGGTTTTCCATGTATCAATAAATAAATAAATAAATAAATAAGACCGCCTGTTGTTTGCCCGCTGTGTTCTGTACGGTTTTGTAATCTACATCTACACTAATAATATAAAGAGGAAAGATTTGATTTTTTGTTTGTATTGAATAGGCTCCGAAACTACTGGACCGATTTGAAAATTTATTTTATCATTAGAAGCCGACATTATCCATGATGAACATAGGCTACTTTTTACCGCGGGAAAATGCTTCATTCCTACGCACTAACCGGGCGAAGCCGGGCCGGGCAGCTAGTACCTACTATTCTGCCGTGACTATATAACTTACTATGACATTTCATTTCGAGATACCGCTATTTGGCTTATGAGGGCAGTATTGAGGTGTGCAATGAGTATTTGTATTATTGTAAATTTAGAAATGGACTAATGAACCGTATGCAAGTCTATTTGGTTTGACAATTCCATAAAGAGCTTCAAGTTCTGAAATGAAATGCAGTTGTTAAAACTTCGTATCCACTCGGCATATGTGACTTTCCTATCGTTTTTAACATAAATAGTAGGTATTGTATACTATTAGGTACAAAGATTGTTCAATTTATATATAACTGAGAAAACATCTAATTTCAAAGCATTGCTTATTCACGCTGACGCCGGTGACGGTATGGTGAAGAGAAATTCTCTGTTCAATGTATATTTAACGGTCTAGCGGTGGTCTCTTTTAAATGTGACAATTTAATCGTTTTAGAACGTACCCTTAATATGTAGCGTACACTTTAAAGAGCACAGTAAAGTGCATTGACAATTTATAATTTCGGAAAGGGGTGTGAGGCGAGTGCTGGGAGGAAAGGAAAGGGACGACGGGGAGAGGTTGAGGTGGAAAAAGAGGGAGAAAACGGGCCTGGATTGCTGTTCGGTGTTTTTTTAACCCTTAGGTGCATATGGCATCAATAACTTTTTTATGGAATGGCTTATATTCCATCAAAGATATGTATTACAATGGAATAAGGTGCAAAGTGTATACATATCTTTGAACTCGACTGTACAAATCCACGTTAGTTTGAACCGACTCTCATTTTATGACTACTTGTCTCATTTCAGTATAATTATTGATACTGTATGCATCTAAGTGTAAGGTTCTGCAAATAAAAACAAGAAATTAATGTCATTCGATTATCTATCAGGGCATTATTATTACTTAACAGATAAAGCTCTTTACGTATTTATTACTCGACCGCCTTGTGTTTGGAAATGAGATGGCTGTAAATTCAAACAGACTGACATAATTATATGGCAAAGCTTAATTCCCAAACTTATCTCGGTCGAGTAATACGAACATAGACCGGCTGTCAAGTCAGCGCGCTTCAGTTGTTTGAAACTAAAATAAAATAAATGGATGTCAACATGGACTTTTGCAGGGCAGTCAGAGGATGCGGAATGGATGGTTGATTGATTTATGACTATTAGAATATTTTAACAAAACGTATACAGTCAGCATCAAAAGGAACTTCGCCACTGACGTCTTCAAAAGCTCTTATTCCCTTTTAATAAAGACTTTTGACAGTTACTTTTGATGCTGACTGTACCAGCCGCGGTGCAACGTCTATGGGGTCCTGAGGGTCGACATAACAGGGGATTTTTAGAGTGCATTCATAAGCGTAACGCGGCAGCCTGGTCTGCATCATCATTGAAATCAGGTTTAAGAACATTTTATTACAATAAATTGTAAAATCGAATCGTAGCTTCACTATTCGTTTACAAAAAAACACCCTGCTATGCTTTGCCGTCAGCGGCCCTAAAGTATCTGTAGATACACAGTAGCGGCTCGGGGAGGTGACTTATGTAATGTTCAAACTGGTACGAAGTAGGTCGCATCGCATACAGCACCGCACGCATTGTGTCCAGCTTTAGCGACTGACGCCGCCACTCTTAATGCTACACGAATTATCTTTAACACATTCATTGCCAAGAATCGCTACGCGCTACGCTCCTCGTAGCCGATCCTGTGGTGTTCCTTGTATGTAGCGGAAAGCGACTACGGCGTAGGCTAGGCGGGTTCCTGGCAGCGAAAGTGTTAAGCAGTTTTGTTAAAATATTCTGTAACTGTGACAAGACTCGAGTATCATATATTTGAGTATATTTACCTGTTCTGAGATACACCGCCAACCAAGGTCCGACATGCGATCGCACTCGAACGTCTCGCCGAGGAGCGGGTTGAAGGGTTTATTTGTTCTGGAACAAACGCGATTTGAACAATTTCCTTTGGTTTTGTACGAAAACTGTGTATCAGTTACCCCCTTATTCATAAAACTTAAAATGCCTCTGCTAAATAAAATGTGCTTTGTTCCTTTCTTACGAACACAAATGTCAAAGTGACAGATAAGGACAAACGAATTTTAACGCCTAATTTTAGTTAAAACAGGCTTGTAGTATGTTTATGAATACGGCCGTTAGTGTTTTGTGTAATGTGTTATCTTGCGGCAAACTGGCACGCCCTTCGCACTTGGCACCTCGTCCAAGTACATTATGCAGCAATGTATCAATATAGCTAATGGCTCGAAGCCCCCGCGGGCTTATCCTTGCGAGATCCAAACCAACACTATATCTCGGCGCCTCTCCATTATGAGCGCTCCGTTCGAGATCAAAAACCGTAATCTAGATTCTGTGAGGTACGTCTGCCCGCGGCGACGCTCGGTTAACCTCTCATTTGTCCTAGCGGGCGCAAGGCGTCGCCGGCCGGTCGGCTTTTGCTCGCCGCATCCGACTCGCTCGCCCGCCATAGGTCAGTCTCGCTTGCGCTTCCATTCACGCGACCGTGCGTGCCTATATTACTTATAACTATGCGGATGGATTCCAAACATTAATGAACCTTATAACGAAGACATAAGGTCTACAGTTTAGTGTGTACCTGTTCGCGGTGGTGGCGTACGAGGACACTGTGAAGGCGGCCACGTACGCGAGCTGCTGCGCGGGGTCGCTGAACCGCGCCGCCTCGTCCAGAACCCCCGAGTATTCGTAGTCCTCTGCCAGTCGTTGGAGCATCGACAGCGGCTCGCTGAAGTTCACGGGGATGGGGATCTTTGATAATTCCTTGCCTGCAAGGAGACATTTTGTTTTATCTTCTTTATTGTTGAGAAACACAGACAAATAGTAGTTATACATGGCGACAATTTAAAGCGATAAAAACGCGTGTTTCACGAACCGCTCTTAAGGGGCTCCTAGCTTCCAATGACCTTCGATCTGTAACTGTCGGTTTTTTCGTGTTTTTCTGGCTTATCGTATTAACAACGACGTGGTTTACCGAAATAGTATCCCATATTTACATCAAAACTCACCGTTTTCGGGATATATGGCACCAAAGTTTGGCAATTTCAGGCAAAAAAACCGTTTTTTGGACGTAAATTTTGTGAAAATGAGTTAAAAATAAAAAATCTCTCGTGGGTTTTTAGAGACGTCAATAAGGAACAGTTATATGTAGATTAAATATATAGAAGTGCATAAACAACATACTAATATCGAAAGCAGAGCTTTTTTGGACCTTGTTTGAAAAAATCATACAACAATCAATAGTCATTATTTTCCAAAATAACTCTCGTGCAAATGTAGATAAAGGACTGAAGAACCGATAAGTGTTTGTGCCATAAATATATCTATAGTTTTGACGGAGGAATATCAACTCAAAACTCGTCAAAACTAGCGAAAAAGCGCATGGAGCCCCTTAATTAGTGGACCTCCTATACTTATACTATGACTTATTCTGTGGTAGGCAAGGGCTTACCTATGCAGTTCTTCATGATGGACCAGAGACTGAGCGGGTAGTTGGGCTTGTCAGGCACGCGCATCCGCCGCGGGTGCCCGTCCACCATCGACACCACTTGCGACACGTGCGGCTGCAACACAAAACACATCAGTCTAACGTGAGTCTAACACGCCACTAGGGTTCCAGAGTAAGTATAATAGCGTTATTCCCGGTTGTGCCCTAAAGGAGCGTGGGGTCGACACCTAATCCCAAGATTTGACATTGGCACTAAGTTTTACGAAAGCGACTGCCATCTGACCTTCCAACCCAGACGCAAAACTAGACCTATTTGGGACTAGACCGGTTTCCTTCACCGAAAAGCGGCGAATTGTACGTGCGAGTTGCCCCCCCACTTCGTCCCGAAAGTTCAAGTTGTTTGCCGGGCACTGTATCTGTATGACCCATATATAACTTTGAATGTTAATCACAAAGTACCCCAGACACTTGAGACGAGGCCCACCTCATCAAAAATCCTCATCATCGTAAATTGACGTAAAGTCGTACAAAAGATACACAGACACGTCTTTGACGTCGGTCGACTACTTTTAGCACCCATTTTCTCGAGAACTATTCTCTATTTCTTTCCATGATCTGTTACGCACATTTTATTCTACCCTGGCCCCGTATCATGGTCGGCCTTATCACGCCATAAGTGACAAGATAGAGCGTCCGTCACTGGCTGACACCGTTCGATAGAAGGAGACTGACGCTCTATCTAATCACTTATCGCGTGATAAGGCCGACCATGATAAGAACGAGACTGACGCTCTATCTAGTCACTTATCGCGTGATAAGGCCGACCATGATACTGGGCCTGTAATACATTCCCGTGTTTATCACGCCATATGCACGCCAATTACAAGACTGTAGGCCAAGATAAGCCATCACCATACCATAATTTTATTATGAATGCGCGGTGGTCACCACACAAGAAAAAAAATATGGAATCAACTTTAATAGAAACGATAGTTTGTTTCGTGTCATAATCGAAGGAAACAATATAAATGCAACTGTTCCAATATACAATGGTATACTCTCCATTGAAGAAAACAATAATACGCTTTTAGGTAGCTAACGATAAAATAAAACAATGGCCAAGGACGTAAAGCGTGAATGCCACACTAATCAATTACATTTTCAGTGTCATGTGCGTTGACGAATGCCCTTACCCACGATTCTGCTATAAAAATGACTCATAATAGTACATTGTGCCACAAGTTTTGTAAAAAATGTTACCATCCGTGTCGCACACAATGTGTTTCATCACATTTGCGAGGAAACAAATACGTTTGAAAAAAAATTAAATCATAATACAAAATGCCATAGTCCATTTTGTTGAATTTGCCGTGAGGCGCGCAACGCGAAGGACCAAGTGTGATAAAAAAATATTTACTATAGGCGACTGCTACTGTGAATTGAATACTCAAGCCTAATGGATGAATGAACCGATGTAAAGAAAAAAACCATCCTAAAAACGAATCTTAAAATCAATAAAGGGTCGGTAACGCGCTCGCGACTCTTCTTAGTTGCAAGCGCCTACGGGCTACGCTGTTTGCTAACCATCAGGCACGCCGTATGCTTGTTTGCCACCGCTGTGGTATATAAACTTACCCATACTGCGATGTCCATGGTCTTCGAGTCCGCCGGCGGCTTGCTGGTGCCCACCGCGTCGACGCCGCCCATGGAGCTTTCGGGTCGGTCCTCCACGAAGTAAACCTGGTGGAGCGGAACAACTTTTACACGACCTTTTAATTTTTGCTCGATACTAGGTAAAGCCTATTTTGGGAATGTAGAGTGTTCCTACATACAGCCAGCAGCTGAAGTAGCTACGCAAAATAACACGCTCAAAATAAACTAGACAGTTATTATATATTGCAAATTGCGAACTGAACCATCTGACGAAACATTCAAACGTCAGCTAAGAATCTTTTTATTAGAACCCCCATTGTATTCTGTATGTGAGTATATGGACATATAATATATTTGACATGGTTAATTTAATTTAAAAATAATAATTACAATTTGATAATGTTCTAGTTTTTATTTTGACGATCATTACGAGATATCAATATCAATATTTATATTCCTTATTTTGACTTTATCATTAATCATTTTGTAATATATGTCCATAATAATGTTGTATTGTACTTGTGACATTTCATACAATTAATATGCATTATTTGACGATCATTAACTACATTCGTGTAAATTAGCTTAAAGTTAACTTATAATGTAAATTTATTTTATGAAATAAAGAAATAAAAAAAATATAAGTATAACTCTTGACTTTAGACTGTAGTAGTGCTGCTGATATAAGAAAATCATTTCGTTTTGCTACTTATACTATTTTAGAACGAATCCGATCCTCCGATTACCACTTATCCACTAAACAATAAATAAATACATTAAATTAAAAAAACGTTAAAAAACAACACTGATGGGCGAAAATTATCCTGTCTGGACTGGCCTTTACATGTTATTATGTTTAAAAAAGAATATTAGTTACTACACTCGCGGTCAAAGAAACCGGGTCAGTACGAAAATCTGTAATATGTCCTAAAATAATAAAGCTAGTGACATGAATTAAACTGCATATTGTAGATAATTTTATACTGAATTAAATAACATCAAATGGTGGAATCGTAATTCTTTTGTTTAATAAAATTACATAGGAAACAAAAAAATCAACCAATTTTACGTACAAAAATAAGCAGTAGGTACTTCACATACAACACAAAAAATAAAAAATAATACTTCGTATTGCCTCCTCGGGCTCTTCTTACAGCTTCTAGACGATTCGGCATGCTGTTTATTAAGTTCTTTATGCGTTCTTGCGGGATATTGTCCCATTCTTCCACTAACGCCTGTTTCAGGTCTCTAAGTGTAGCTGGGGCGGGGTTTCGAGCTCTTACACGCCTCCCAAGCTCGTCCCATACATGCTCAATCGGATTTAAGTCTGGACTCCTCGAGGGCCAGTTCATACAGTTGATACCAACCTCCAAAAAATAATCTCTGACAATTTGAGCTGTGTGTGGCCTGGCGTTGTCATGCATAAACATATAATTTCCACCCATATTAATTAAGTATGGGCCGACATGCTCATTAAGAATCTCTTCTACATATCTTGCACTCGTTAATGATCCATTTTCTATTAAAACTAACTCCGAGCGACTCTCTGAAGAGATTCCAGCCCAAACCATGACTGACCCACCGCCGAACGCCACTTTTTCCTCAAAACATGCTGGAATAAAACGGTCACCAGGCCGTCTGTAAACTCTTTGCCGCCCGTCATTTGCATAGAGCATAAATCTGGATTCATCGGAAAACAAAATTCTTGCCCAATCTTCGTCACCCCAGTATCTGTGATCGCGGGCATAAAGTCGTCTTGCTGTTCGATGTATTCTTTCAAGTTTTGGGCCATTGGCCGGCCTATGTGGGGTCAAATTTGCTTCTTTGAGCCGCCGCCTGACAGTCCGCTCGCTGATGCCGTCCCTTCGGGTCTCTAAAAGCTGATTTTTCACTTCAACTGCTGTGAGGTGCCGATTTCGGAGTATGTTTGTAACAATAAATCGATCTTCTCTAGCTGTAGTACATCTTGTTTTGCCAGTTCCTGGTCTTCTAAGGTTCTGCCCAGTTTGTAGGTAACGTTGGAGGACTCGCTGCACTGTAGAAAGTGACACACCTGTTATTCTCGCTGTATACCTCTGACTTCTTCCTTCTTCTAACATAGTGATGATACGAGTACATTCATCTCGTGTTAGCGGCATGATAGACATTCAAGAATGACCACAAAATAAAACAATGACAGCCTTTTATCATAGTTCTTTGACAGACTGAAAACAATTGCTTAAAAACAAGCAAAAGTAAAACGAACGCAATTTCAAATAAGTACCTAATTGGTTTTTTTTTTCAATTAAACCTTTTTCCAGTTACTACGTAGAACATTGAATGTTGGATTTAGAAGGATATTAAATTCTCTATAAAACAGAGTTAGTTTCATGCAGATACGACCAACGATTTACAAAATATTGAGGTTTTCGTCACTGACCCGGTTTCTTTGACCGCGAGTGTAGTTCGGATTTCAAATATCTTTGCACTCTTGTGGATAAAATGCAGTTTAGCTATCTATTTGAAAAAATAAAAAAGTGCTTTCCGAGCTAGTGAGGTGAAAATAATTTTATTAATAGAACGCATTTTTTCTTGTCCGTGTGACACGTGGCTGTGCCTAGCAACAGCTAAAAATAGTATTAGTTGATGTTGATACCTAACACCCGCATCGCTTTCGAGTCCGCGCCTATTTTTTTACGAAACCAATTACCAAACCCACATGGCGACAACTGTATAAAGAATTAAAAATAAACTCATACACAGCTAAGTAGCTTTCTCTGCACTCGAACTCAAAATTAATCTGTCGAGCACTCTGCGCTTGCCAAAGGTATTGGTGCCAAGTTACGTACATCACATACCACCTTATTCCATTCCAGCTGTCAACGGTCTACGCCAGTGTTTTGAAAAGTAAACTCTATGTTGTATCTATCAAGGTTGTTTTTGGAAGCGTACAATTGAATGAAATACAATTTTACGTCTTCATCAAGCTATAATGCGAGTTTTACCGTACGCGTAGCGAGCGGTAAAACTCACAATATGGCGAGATGTGACGTAAAGAAAATAACCATCCTATTTACGAGAAAACTTTATAAATACTGTTTTGTTCGAGTGGAGGTAGGTAGCTGTTGGGAAATCTGGGATTATACACTTGATGTACGAGCGTATTTAAAGTCACAAATGTATTTTAAATTAATATTCGATCATGGCCGAATACCGTTGGAGACTACACTACAAAACTAGCATCGATGTTCCAATAAAAATAGCGTTACTTAAAGCATCTTTAACATTTTTCTTTACTCAAATAATCGAGATCGTCCGATGTCCTTCTCTGAAACCTCCTATGTATCTTCATATAAAATTCGAAAGGTCATCAACTCTGTATGGATTTAGAGATTTAAGCGTTAAAACTTTAAATGAAACACAAAGATATACATTTTTGCATTTAGACTTGCATGGCTTTTGACGATCTTCTGATGCATTAATGATAGTTCCTCTTGGAACGGCGGCGTCAAAATTAAAATATGCATACCCTCTACTCACATTTTTATGCGTTTAGTAAATTTCCGCGATGTTAATGAATATTAATGATGCTTGATGGTTATTTCCTCAGTAGATTAACGTGTCTTGGGAGTCATTAAATTCGTATGAAAACCACCACTTTCGATATACAGTTATGTACAGTCGAAATCAAAGATATGTCTACAATTTTCGCTTTATTACAGCGGAATAATGTGCAGGTGAAACAGTATATCTTTGAGGTCGATTGTACAGCACTATCAGTTACCTAATAGCTATCGGCTGTCTACACGGCTATCCTAGGATAATTTATAGTTATCGTCACAGAAGCAGTGTTTATCCTTATATAGGATCTTCCTTTTACCTAAACGTTACTGCGCCGGCGCGGCGACTGCCCGACCTGTTCGTGACGTAGTAAATCTAAGTTTATTTGTTACTAGTTTCTGCCCGCGATTCCGTCCGCGCGTTACTCGTTTATATCGTAGCTCCAACTCCATACAAAGTTTTATCCCCCATTACACCCCCCCAGGGAATGATTTCTGGGATAAAAACTATTCTTATGGCCTTCCCCGGGACTCTATATCTATACCAAATTTCACCCGGAAAAACCCCTATTTAACCCGCTTAGAGGTTTTCCAAAACCCTAAAATTACTTTTCTTGTATTGTAACAAGGATACACAAAGTTCCAAGTTTCTCTCTTAAAATTTTACTCCATCTCCATTCAAACTTTCAACCCCCTTTTTACCCCCTTGTGGGTGGAATTTTCAAAAATCTCGAAATGTAGTTTTTACGTCATATAAACTACCTATTGTGAAAAAATCAGCTTTCTAGCTTCAACGGTTTTGGCTGGGCGTTGGTTAGGTATAGATAAGTCAGTCAGTCAGGACTATTACGTTTATATATATAGATATAGGTAGATTAATCGCACGCGATCACACCACTGTCCTCCACACACACTGTAAAAACACTTTTGAACGATAAATAGATAAAGTAGTTCACAAATATCCACTACGTATGGTTCAATTGACATTACAATAGTTATGTAAATGTTAGCGTCACTAAATATGGCCGTGTGTAAATCTGTTCAAACAATACTGAAAATAATAATAGTTCGTCTTCGCACATCAAGCGTGACTTATTTCCAGAGATCGGAAAAATTTGCGACATTGTTTGCAATTATGTGGACATGACTCCAAAATTAATCAAAATGTTATTCAGTTAATTATTTTATTTATTTCTGACGCTAATATTTTTTTACACAGTTATGTAAAGTCAGTATAGATAAGATTGACTATTGTGTTCATTTTATTTTTGTAAGTAAAGATGTAGATTTCGAAAAACAAAAAAAAATGGTAGCCTAATGAAAAGATTCGTCACTTCGGGACCTTAACCCGTGGACTATTTGAAAACTATATCAATAATAATAGTAATAATTCAAATTTGAACCGTAAATCGGTCAGAATACAATCGTTTTTGTTTAATCTATGGCGGCAAATATGTTGCCGTTAACCACTTAAGGGTGAAAAAGAAATAAAATCGAAAGGTGGTGTAACTTTTTATTCTACTATATACATTCTGCGTTGTTTGAAGTTCCGTTACGAACTCACTATAATTCACTATTTGCAAATAATATCCTTCTGCTTTAACACTAGTAACTTACTGCAACGACTTGTATTTACTAACAGTAAATAACGCTTTATAACATTTTAAAGACAACATGTAATCAAGGAAGGAAGTTTTTTTTAAATAAAGATTGCGAATTAACATTAAATTATTAACTATCCTTAACCCATTCACTGCGTGAGAAAAAACAGCGACATGTCACCCCAATGAAGTCTCAAATGACGTCGGTGGCAGGTGGGTTGCAACAGTGACGAACTTGAGTTCAAGTCAGTGGCGGCGAACGGGTTAAATGCTGCGCATTTCGGCCTTTTGCTTATTTATAATGCTAATTAAAGGAAAGATTACATGGTAACCATTACAGTTATAATCCTCACAAAATAAAGAGTCTCAGTTTTTTTTTTTTTAGTTTAGTTTAGATAAGCGTATTAATAGCGCCCATAAATGCAAACACGGTGTTTCAGCTTCAGCGCTATATAAAAATATACAGCTATACTATTTAACTATACTAATTTATAAAGAAGTAACGTTTCTAAGTTTGTGAAATGTTACTTCATGTGTAGGGCGTAATCTCCGGAACTATTCATCTCATCTCAAAAAATATTTCACAAGTATACATAGTGGACTCTTGGGAGGGCTAGCTAGTCTATACCAATATTATAAACAGGTAAAGTTTGGAAGTTTGTATGTAGTAATCTACGCCGCTACCCCTCCAATTTCCAAAAATTCTTCCACCAGTATTAGAATGTACTTTCGGGATGGACAAAGCTGATAAATAAAATAAATAAATATTATATTATAAATAAAATAAATACAGCTATATCAATAACCCAGTATATCAAATAGAACAACCTATAAAATCGCCGTTTACATGACTAATACTAATAAAAACGCCGTTTTCATGACTAATACTATCAATACAGCATTAATATTATATGTGAGATTATTGGAGTTGGCCGAATTGCTTCAATATAGTCCATTTAAACAGCACCTCTACCATCCAAGGTACAAGATTCCAATTCCAAAAACAGTTCTATAAGAAGTTGGCCGCATGAATTAATGTCAACTTTACCAACCTGTTGAGTTTCTGTTACAAGCTCAGGCTCCGAGTCATCAGAGCTTTCACCACTTTTTACTTTGTTTTTTCTGTTTACCTGCAAGGATACACACACATGGAGTGAACACAGAATGAATTAAAACATGTCTGATGGCACAAGTATAGTTTCTAACACAAATATAATACCGTCAACTGGGTTTACAGAGAATTTTGCAGAAATTAGACTACTTTGATACAGAGTCCAACCCGCGAGCGGTGTCACAAGCAATATTTTTTTTTAATTCTTTAAATTTTACCTATTAGAGTACTGGGTTACCTATCATGTCGCTATGCATAATGCAATATTGACAGTTATTACTGAAAACGAATTCCGCAAATAATCAATCACAATTATGGCTGTTGTCCACGTTAATCCCCTAGCCTGATCCCCCAGGGGAAAAAAACGGTTAGGTTGTTAGTTGAACTGCGACCCTACAACGCGCGAGCCGAGCGAGCGAAGCGAGCGTGACGCGGTAGCGTCCGGCGAAGCGCCATAACCGAACATTATCATTTTTTCCTAGTTAAATATAAAATAATTGCCGCTAATTCCCCTGGGGGATCAGGCTAGGGGATTAACGTGGATAACGTGCAATTAGGACTAAAGATCGTTATCAACGTGCTGTATTGGTGGCAAAGTATAGTTGACAAAAAAAAAAAACAAATTACGCAAGTATCTTAAGCATTATATATTTCACAAATTATGAGATTTATATACATATTTATAACAACTTATCCAAATTATAGTGCATAAATTACTAAAATTTGTTCAACAGATTTGGCTGTCAGTCGTTCACGACGATTGGAAAAAATCCATCCACTCTAGATACGATGTGCATTGGATTATTTAGATTAGGTAAAATAAACACTTCGCGTAATGTAATTAGATTTTCAACTATAGTTGTATTTTTATGACATTTTATGTCATTTGATGTACATTGTTTTAAAAATATATAAGGGCCGAAAAGGTTTTGTACCGTAGAGAGCAATATCTAGAGGTGTAATCCTAAGAAGGTAAATATTTATTTTATGGTTAAGAACAAAAGTGAATATTCAAATGTATTTGTTTTTTCTGCCAACCATACCCTTTGCCACCAATACAGCAAGTTTATAACGATCTTTGATCATGACTAATTTTCATTGTGACAATAACCATATAATATTGTCACCACTTTCCGCAATGATTACTCATTAAATAAATGGATTTCATCGCGTATATTATGTATTATATACATGATCATACATCCCGAAGTTTCGAGCGCTTTTCAGAACTAGTGGCCAACAGCTAAACCAACTCTCTCTCAACGTCGGAACCTATGTAATACATAATATATGGAATACAATACGTTTATAGTTATGCCGAAAATAGGAAATTCGCAACGAGTGGTGATAAATTAAAACACGACCGAAGGGAGTGTTTTAAATCGACACGAGTTGCGAATTACCTATTCGCACGTGCATCGTACAACGTTTTACTGTACATATGGCTCTTTAAAGTTTCGACATATGCACGAAAAGTGCTCTTTTCCGCACTAGTGCGGGAAAGTAGCACCATATGTACTGTAAAATAGTTTTATTTAACACATTAACCATAATCATGATTACCTCATAGTCTCACTACATTCTAATCAGACTAAACCCTATCTAAAGTTTGTCATAACATAATGCCCTTGCAATGCAAGCATGGGTATAAGTATATATCAATAAAATAAGGATATAATAATCTGATATTGTTCAATATCGTTATCTGAGCGCCAAAGAACCTTCCATATAAAAATGCCAAGGAATAAAGGAAAAAGAGGCAGCTATTTTGAATTTATTTGTTAATAGTCTGCATTCAAATATACTAATAACAAACGAGAAATACTAATGATTAAAACGTCTTAACAACTAGTCATCAAAAAACAAATCAATCATTAGTATTCCCATCTTGCCAATTTTTTTAATCTGCAATTTTAGTGTGTAATAATACTAACGGTACACCAACACTGGCATTTTGCTAACAGCTCATGATTTTTCCAACTTGCTGCTTTTTTCTTGTGACACGACTCGGTGGTCTGACTCTGCCAGAATTATTCTCAATTAGCTTGATTTATTTAGGTAAACAGTTAAAATCTGCAAGGTGTATTTAGCACCAGAGGGGCTGAGAAAAAAAAATGGTGTTAAAACTGAATTATCCGAGTCTATAGTATAATACCCTAGTCAATGACATAATTTTATGCAAAGGGCTTTGAGGGAGGTTTACGATATTCATGTAAATGACATTTAAACCATTTCTCCACAGATAAATAAAAATCGTAAGACTTGGTTGCGGCATGCAGAGCAAAAATAATTGTCTCCAAAAAAATGTCTATTGTAAGATACAATGGCAAGAAAGGGGTTAAGGCTAGGGCAATTACAATATGATCTTGACATATGAAAAATCCTTAAAACAGTGAAATCAAAACTTGTTTCAATGTTGAAATTACTTTAGCTACATGCTCATAATCACACCTCATGTTTGTGTCAGACATAATAGCAGAGCACCTGTGCCACTTAAAGATGTTATCTATGACTGCTGAAGTCAACCATAATTACGATTAAAATATTCACAAAAACAACACAAAGTCATCTTATGTTTACATGATAATAATCATTTACTAGGAAGTTCAGAATAGCACTGTGCAAATGAAAACTAGACATGATTTCATCTTCCACAGTAGTGCATGAGTAACTTGTTGAAAAAAGATTATTTATGTTAAATGTTTGTTACATACAACTCAGTATCGACTATTTATGTTTACTAACTTGGTAGTTTGTTATGAATGCAATCTCAACTGATTTGCTTCAGCTCAAGTGAATGCGATCTATGTTTTTGTTTTAACCTTGGAATGGTACAATGTATTTACGCTCTAGTACTTGAAAAGCCGACATACTTACAGGTACTTTCATTACAAATGAATTATGTGCTTTGTCATCGGTAGAGCTGACACCATCTTCCATGGCATCGAAAAACTCATGGTCTTCATCCTCCGTTTCATTGCCCTGGCCTGTGCCGTTGCCTCCTGCGTGCACAAATATATTATTCTTCAGATTCATTCAAAAATATTATACATTGAATCACAATATTTATTTTGACAACATAACTAGGTTTATTCTAACTGGATGATATATCTAATAACATTTAACAACCAACTGATCTATTATTTGCTTTTACATTACAAAATGATAGTTACATATACAAACCATTAATATTACAACACTAATAAGGCAAGTGGCATTATCTCAAGAAATTATTTAACGAAAAATGGGCTGGTCAACAAAAATACAATAGTCAAAATAATATTATAATATGAACTTTGTACATGCCCTTCTATAAAGTGGGTTTTCATTTATCACAAAAGCATCTATACATAGTACCCTACTAAATAATGGTTTCAAAGAGTTTCCAAGAAGGTGGAACCAAACAAGTAACATGAAACTGGTGATTGGTACATGTAGCAGATATTCTGCATTAAATCATGTGACTTATTAAACTATTTTTTGAGATATCGCCAATTGCTTCATGCTGGCAGTATAAATATACAAGAAATTTAAAAATCTATGTCATAGTGGACTAATAGCTCTGTAATTTTAAATGTTTTACATTCTAAATAATGATATAATTGTAGTTGGTAGGTACATCACCAAATAACCAGTTCTTAATAGTATTATACAGCCATGCAAGATAACTACTCATCTCCTTAGAGTGTAGGCTTGTATGTTGACCTATAAAAACATATAACAACTAAATAATTTCCTCAAAGGAACTTTTTACTATATTAAAATCGATTTACAACCCTAACAATGGTTTTCATTAAAAATAAATGTATTTTTTTTCATTTCCAAATATATTTTAATCTGGCAGGACATCAAGAATTATGTAAAAAAAAAGTATTTTAGTGGGGAACCTATACCTCCTTTGAAGTGCATAATGCAAATAATTGATTCTTAATTTAAGTATTCAACTGAGAAAGTATGTATTGCTTATCGGTGCCTAATCTTTTGTTGATACTACATAACAAAACCTTAGTTACATTGCTAAACTAAGAAGCAACAGACTTATGTTTTTGACAACAACTGTGAGATTCATAACAAAAAGCAACAAAACAGTGAAATCATGGAATAAACACTTCCTGATTGCAACGGTTGGTCCATGGTGATCACCCGAAGCAGTGCAAGAACATGCTAGCAGACGCGCACGTACAACAACCACATTCAAATGGTCACGAGGTGTTATAAATCCTCCACATGAGAACTAACACCGGCCATGGGATGACAATGATCTAGCTCTAATGCTGATTTTTCCGGTTCTGTGATTTCACTCACTTACCGCCCATGACGCTCGCAAGCAGCACAATTTTATTTAATTCGTCATCGAAACCAACCAACAGTGATTAACCACGAAACTAGCACTACACTAAAGAAAACCAAACGAACCAAGATTCATACTAAACGTCCGACCGATACGAATGATGCAGGTGCCAAAAGACAACAGGTCTAATGCGGCAGACGGTAATTAGATAAATGAATACGTAATATCAACAACCAATTGAAGTTCTTTATATGAAGCAACCTTGAAATCACCTAAAAACTTAAGAAAATCTACAGCGTTGAGAACGAAACATTTTTACGATAAATCGCCTAGCTGTTACGTACCGAACTGTAGCTGATTTAAAGGTTTAACATTTTTAATTTTACTATATAGACCTTAATTAAACCTTGGAGATTACGACATTTAAAGGAATTTAATTTATTGTTGCCCAGAATTTCTACTATGTCCAATATCACATCACTCAATTCACGCACACAGGTAAAACTTGACGTTTTGTTATATGCAATTCTTTTTTCATGCGCAGCAAGCAGCGAATGGCAACCGCCTGCCGCCTCTCTGCGTTTCGTTACTGCACGCAAGCAATGGAGACGTTCCAAAACATTCAACATATTCGTTATTTTTGTTACCAATTCAATACGGTAGTTATTTTAAATGACGGTCACGGAAAGCATCTGTGCTTAGTTATTCGGGTTACCCTGGCCGTTAAAAAATCCTCTATGTCTGAATCTTCAACGGTATTTATTTTGTATAATTTCTAGTTTTTGTCTGACGATCGAGTCCGTGTCACAGAAAAAAACAAGAACACAAAACAAGTGCAAATCGGACTCGCCCACCGAGGGTTCCGTACAAAGATTGATTAAGTAAGTACTTTAATAAAGACTACATTTTTTCTGATTTAATTCCAAATGTAGTTTTCAGATTTTTCCCTGTACTTGTAGTACGACGAAGACGACATTTAGTTGCCAAATTGTATAGTTCTAGGTTAACGGAAAGTATAGTGCATGTTGTTACGTGAAAATACTTTTGGATACGCGTTTGGATGTAATTTACTCTTTTTCAAACGCGGTCGCGGCGATTTTGATGACGTTTACTAGGGGGGGAGACCGACTCTTTAGAAATTGTCTCCAGGCAGCTTTGGAATCCAGGCTATTCGTCTAGCCTTCTCTAGGAATGAGTCTATGGCCGCGGCGTTCTTAGATATTTCCTCAGCGTACGATAACGTCATACTTTCAGTGCTCAGGACTAAAATGTCAATGCTGAGTATTCCTTCGAAGGTCATCGACTTTATTTCCAATCTTCTTATGGGTAGAAGGATCAAGTAGGTGAGATGGCAGGGCAGAATTGTTGGCGAAAGATGTTTATGGAAAGGGCTCCCACAGGGGTCAGTCCTTAGCCCGCTTCTCTATAACTTACACACCATGGATTTAGATAGGTCAGTCAATTCGCATTGCAAAATCCTGCAATATGCCGATGATATTGCTATATACTGTAACGACAGGTCCCCTCAAATAGCCTCTGAGAAAATTAATTCCGCTCTTGAGTCTCTTCAGTCTTGGCTTTCCTGTCATGGCCTTTCTCTCTCTCTAACCAAAAGTTCTGCTATTATTTTTTCTAGGAGCAGACAAGATTGTCTGCTCCTAGAAAAAATAATCCGATAATCCGATTGCCGAGATGAATATTGCAGAGAGGAGATCATAATACTCCATAAAATTTTTAGGTGTTATTTTCGACAGACGTCTGCAAGGCGTCCCCCATCTTTCTTACTTGGTTAAAAAGTGCGAAAAAAATATTAACTTGTTAAGAGCTCTTTCCGGTGAGTGGTGGGGCGCCCACTCCTATTCTCAAAAACTCCTATATAACGCTTTGGTTAGATGTCATCCGGACTTTGGTACTTTTATTTTTGAGCCATGTAATAAAGGAGCGATTAAAGTGTTGGAGCTGATCCAAATGAAAGCCCTCAGAATTGTATCTGGTGGTATGAAGTCCTCCCCCAATAGAGCTATACAGGTGGAGTGTGGTGATCCTCCTCTCGACCTTAGACGCAAATTCTTGGCAGATCGATTTCTATTCCGCGCTGTCAGCTTAATGTCCCATCCTTTGATTCCCAAACTTAAACTGTTGCAGAGCTTTTGTACTTCTAACCCTTACTGGCGGAATAAAGCTAAGCCTAACCTTGTCCTCAGTCTTGAAAGAGTTTCTTCACTTAGAGCTCCGGTGCAGAGATGTCCTACCTTACCTCTATATTCGATTCCTTATGATGCGATCCCTCTTTTTCCTAAGGTTTTTTTCAATACTGGTATATCCAAGAAAACAGTTAATTGTAATTCTGCCTTTAATGAATTTGTTCACTCCAACTATCCAAATCATCTACATGCAATCATCTATCTATCATCTATCATTTATTTTTACACGGACGCTTCTAAGCTTACTGATTTTGGGTGTGTGGGTTGTGCTGTGGTCAGTCCTTGCATTAGCCTCTCTGAAATACAAGCTTCCTCCTGAGTCCTCAGTTTTTCTGGATCACTGTTAACTTTGTTCTCGAAAAGATATTTCCCAAAACGGTAATTTTTACTGACTGTTTAAGCGTTCTGCAGGCTATCTCTACCTACCCTTTTAAAAACTGTGCTCGCAATTATATCATGTGACAAATTAAAAAATCCATCCTTTCGTGTCAATTAGCTAATCTTGATGTATCGTTTGTCTGGATTACCAGTCATAGTGGTATTCTAGGTAATGAACTCGCTGATCAGGCCGCCAAAGAGGCAGTTCTCCATGGTCTCGATTCTATTTACAAAATTCAATCTACTGATTTAGTGAACATTCCAGCCAAAACCTTGCAAAAAAAATGGTCGTTGCTATGGAATTCATCAAAAAAATGCTCTTATTTACTTGTTCAACCGAAGATTCCCTCCCGTCCTTGGTTTTTTTTTAGATCGTTCTCTCCAAAAGACAAACAAGTTAAGAGATTCCCCTCTGTGCGAGTGTGGTAAAGAGGATGGATTTATAGATCATATATTTTTCAACTGCCCACGTAATTCCCCCTCCTTTAATCTCTATTCTATGCTGCCAAAACGATACGCTCTATTCTATGCTCCCTTCGAATGTAGCCTCTTTAATCTAATGGGGCATCCAGATTATGTGATTTTACCCCAATTTGTCAGCCCAACATGTCGAAGTCATAATTGGACGTAGCGTACAGACGTAACAACTGCAACTACAATTTCATTCAGTGTGGCCAGTTAATAGTAAGAAAGCGAAAATTGCCGCATTCAAACGGTACTGCGAAGCGGGCTGCAAGATTGTTACTAACCGATGAGATAGGGCAAGACAGCACATCTAACATGGGACGGCCGCGACATACTCTCGATTTTTCTCACACTATACCTCTTGTTCTAAGTGTTCTAATAAGAGAGAGACGGATAGTGCGAGAAAAATCGAGAGAGCTCGCGCGCCGTCGCGTGATAGCCGTGCAGCACACAAAAATCGAGAGTATGTAACGGCCGTCTCATGATAGACGTGCTGTCTCACCCTATCTCATCGGTTAGTAACAATCTTGCAGTCCGCTTCGCAGGACCGTTTGAATGCGGCAATTTTCACTTTCTTACTATTAACTGGCCACACTGAATGAAATTGTAGTTACGAAACACCGGTTTAAAAAAAATGGACAAAATTACAGTGTAAAATATTAAAACAATATTCTTTAGTATATATTTTTAAATTTTCGTTTAATTTTATTTGAATGAATATTGTGAGATAAAAAACACTTGGCAGATCATGCGAATTCCATGGTCCAAATTGTGATTTTCATGCAATTAGTCAGGAAAACTCGTTTGACGGTTGGATTGCAGCGCAACATGCATCCACACGATAGCAATTAGTCAGATTCTGATGAATTGGGGCTGACTAATCATGTAATGTATATGCCCCATAACAGAAAATAAAAGTGTTCCGTTTACTTGCCAAGTTCGTAGAAAAGAATAACATTAAACTTTAACCTTTTTAACGCCCTTAACACCCCGTTTGTGATGCTTACCTCTTAATATTTTTTTAATCTGTAGTTTTTTTTTAACAATGGGTGTTTGGTAGTCGTTATGTATTTGTGTTGTCCGTTTGTTCGCAGATCATGAGCAGCTCTCGTGCAACTTGATTCTTTGAGCCGACATAGTTGGCCAGAACGCCATAAAAAAAAGAAGAAGAAGAAGAAGGAATCCAGGAGACATGCCTAACAATATAAGTACTAAAAGATGACGCTGGTACCTGAAAGTGAAGTATTAGTTCGGCCACAGATAACCTCCTATGGATAGAGCTTATAAGCGATTTAGTTCGATGCAAAGGTCACCACAGTTGGCGGTAGGTGCGGGTTGCGGGGAGGTCGGTAACGGCGCTGCGATTGGCTGTATCGAAAGTAGCGCGCTTTGTCACATCACGGCGCCAGAAGCGTATTGATGGGACGCGTTGGTCGTTAACGGTTTTTAACGGTGCCGCAATTAATTGTTAGTAGAATATTGTACTTGGCATAGGTATCTGTTAGCATGGATTAAATTTTTGAACGGCTGTCACTGTTAGGTATATTATTATCATGTTGCGTTCATCGAATATTTTGATCACCACGTAACATAAAGAAGTATGTTAATCACATCGAGTAGTCATATAAAATAGTTATTTCTAGGCATTTTACAACATTTACTGCATTATCGTGTTTATGTCGGACAAGAAGCCTTCGTCCCGTTCGTATTCCATCACTAACCACCTCCGAGAATATACTACCTATGTATTCATTATCAAATTAATTTTCATTCTACTTTATATGAATGAATACTACATAGCAATAGCTAACTTTGACACTACATATTATTCTACAATACTCTAAATTACCCAATAAATAAACTAAAACTACATAATATCTACTCGTAAACCAACAAAAAACTTCCAGCACGGCTTTCATGCGACAGCGCGCGAGCTCTCTCGATTTTTCTCGCATTATCCTTTTATATTTATATTAGAACACTTAGAACAAGAGGTATACAGGGTGTGGCCTGTAATAGGAGCAAAAAATTAAACGGTGGCTTATTAAGTTAATCAGTAATTATTTCCAAGTGGTTAAATTGAAAAAAAAAATGAAAAAAAAATAGAAAAAAAAAATAAGTAAAAGCGTACGTGTGTTCTTTTGCTTAACTGGAATGATATCCATTTTGTTTTACTTCAAAAACACCAAAAAATCCTATAAAATTGAAAAAAAAAAACAAAAAGAATTAGAAAACCAAAGTTAGTATAATCGCAATTACGAAAGTGCCCAGTGTTCTACCAAGATAGTTACTACTGGCATGCGACGATATCGAGATGTCGAGATCCATTACTTAGGTATCACAACTTCAGATAAGATTATTTCCGAATTCAAGAATCTTGAAAAACTGGTACCTTTACAGAATCACTGCGGATAATACATAGAGTCAGCCCTTAAATTTATTGCTCCCATTACAGGCCACACCCCGTATAGTACGAGAAAAATCGAGAGTATGTCACGACTTGCGGCCGTCTCATGATAGACGTGCAGACCCCGTATCATGGTCGGCCTTATCACGCGATAAGTGACAAGATAGAGCGTCCGTCACTGGCTGACACCGTTCGATGGAACGAGACGGACGCTGGCCTGACCCCGTAGCATGGACGTCCTTATCACACGATAAATTACAAAATAGAGCGTCAGGATAGAGCGCAGAAAAATCGAGAGTATGTCGCCGCCGTCTCATGATAGACGTGCTGTAGGTACTAAAATAATATATTCCATTCATTAGCTCTGGAAGCTATAAAATAGAGCGAGATAGTAATTTACTACGTCTCTCGTCTCTCTCTACCTCATAGCTTGTAAGACGGTTGCAGTGCCGTTGCATTCTTGGTGCAGTTTAAACCTTTAGTACATCGTATACATTATCTATGATTTCTAACAAAATAATTTTGACAATGCAATGACAAGAATATAAATATAAACTTTGGTGAATTTTCGTATTAAAGTAGTACACGAAAGCACGGATAAATGAACTAACGTATTGTTTCCTTAAATGAACCTGAATCGGTAAAATTCGAAAGCATCACTAGCCCATCACTAGAGTGTCACGTGCTTTCGTGAGAAAGGAACAGTATATTGCCATTTCCATTTGATGAAAAGGGACACACATACTTCATTACTTCTTATGGACCACTGTAAAATGAACTCCGCGTGACAGAATGAAATTTACATTTATATGATAAATTTAACTTCCCTGTGAAATGTTATTCCGTCGGTTGTGAAATAAGACGTTCGGGAGTTTTTCCCACACCACTTCACACAGCAATAACGCATTTTTGTAGCGCAAAACGATACTGACAATATGGCGCGGGGTAGCGGGAGTTATCATTGCTAGAGCATATATGCGTGGTGTCGCCCTATAGGCTCTATCTATTGGAGGTTATCTGTGGGCGGACTGCAAGCACAAGCAGGTAGGGAATGCAAAATCCGGTTATTAACCGAAGCGGCACAGTCAAAAACAGGTCAACCGGTTTTTTTACCGGTTTTTACTAATAGTTAAAAAAAAAAAAGACCGGGTTGCACTCTGGGAGTGCCGGCAGAACTGAAAACTAAATAACATTGTAACAGTTTTTCGATCAGGTCACGTGACGTCTTACGGTGTCACACTAAAAATTAATTTGGCGCAAATTTATAAACAACTAGCTTCTGCCCGCGACTCCGTCCGCATGGAACTCGTTTATATCGTAGCTCCATACAAACTGTCACCCCCCACTTCATCCCCTTAGGGGATGATTTCCGGGATAAAAACTATCCTATGTCCTTCCCCAGGACTCAAACTATCTCTATACCAAATTTCATCCAAATCGGTTCAGCGGTTTAAGCGTGAAAAGGTAACAGACAGACAGACAGACAGACACACTTTCGCATTTATAATATTAAGTATGGATTATCAATTACTTACGCGGACGGGCCGCAGGCGCGTTGGGTGCGACGGGCCGGTCGCCCGCCGCCGGCGGTCGCCCGCCGCCGGCGGCGAACAAAATACCAATTTGTTTTTGCCGTTGCCAAATATTTTTCAAAGCTTTATATCTTTAGGAATAACGTCCAAATTCGAACTATTCGAATTTGCAAGAACAGCGGACGGCGGCGGTGAACAAAATATCAATTTGTTTTTGCCGTTGGTAAATATTTTTCAAAGCTTTATCTCTTTAGGAATAACGTCCAAATTCGAAGTATTCGAATTTGCTCAATAGCTAAACGGTGAAGGACGCGTGAACAAAATTACAAATTTATTTGCAGAATATGCTATTGCAAAAAGTGTTTAACGGCTTTATACTCTTACGAATAGCGTCCAGTTTTGAATGAAGTCGAATCGGCTGGCAGCAAAAAGTGACCTCCTTCACATCTGACGTCACAAAAATCTGTCGCGTACGAATATTTAATAATTTTTCCCCATCCCAAAAAGTGCTCAGCGCCGCTAAAGAAGTTTTCACTTCAAAAAGGTATTGTAGCATAATGTAAGAGTATTAGTTCCGGTTTTAAGTAGTAGGCGAGGTGTAGTTGAATAAATAACTATACATCATCATCATCATTGGCCTTGTTTATCTATGAAAAGATGATTTAAGCAGTCTATGTCATGGTGGTGCGGCACTTACGCACATGACTCACAAAGCCAATACGGGAGCGACAGCTACGACCGCATATTTGACAAGTAAATGAAGGGCTAGGTTCTCACGGGAACAACAGAAGATCGAACCAAGCTGCATCATGCGCAACCATACCTTCGCCCAGGGTCTTCCTCCAGTGGTCTCGGTCCTCAGATTCCTGTTCCCATTTGGTTGGATCGATCTTAAAGGTCAAGATGTCTCGGTTTGCTCTATCCTTAAATCGAAGCATTCTTCGGCCCTACTGGTCGTTTAGGATGGGCTATTTCGTTAAGTAGAGTTATGCATGGCAAAGGAAAGGGCTCAATCCTTTGCACGTGCCCCAGCCAGTGAAGACGCATTTGCTTCAAGATAGCAATAATGCTGGGGAAAAGCGCGAAGCACCCTTTCATTCGTAACACGATTCTTCCATGAGATCTCTAGAATACGTCGAAGACATCGCATGTGGAAGTTGCTAAATATCCGCTCCTGTTTTGTATAAGATGTCCAAGTCTCAGCACCTTACAAGATGCATGTCTGGTACACGATCATCTTCGTATTTACTGTCAGGTGTTATCCCATACCCTTGTACTGAGCTTCCCGATCCTGGATTTTGCCAATGCGGAAGTTGATTTCTACGCCAAGTGAGTTGGATGTTGTTTGACACTGTGAGCTCAAGGCTGCAAAAATTGTCTACAACTTCCAGAGGCATATTATCCAACAGTATTTTTAGAGATTGTGGTTCCAACGGAAGAACAGCGCTGGCAACCGCCAGCACCATTCTGAGTTGGGACCATTTCGTGACGTGTTATTTTTGAATTTTTACTAAATGTTTGTCGATTTGTGTGTCACGAATAAATGTTTTTCTTTCTTTTCTTTACAGATATCATGGATTTATATCGATATTCTTCTTACATTCTCTCTCATTCTTCATTTATGCTCGTCGATTGAATGAGGATGATGATCTGTCCTACCGCTTTCGGCCATGGCGACCACTCCTAGTCCTATCCAGCGTTTTGGCGCTCGTGCGCTCGAAGATGCCCTATGTAGCCTATCCTTGCGGCGAATTGCCGTGCACATTGCGGGCACGTAAGTACGCCATTCTGGTAGTTGTATGCTATGACAGCAGGGGGGCGGGCCTTTAACTGGTCGCGTTTATGATCAAGTTCAACTTTGAGCTGATCCTCGAACTCACGAACTGTTCACCATCCTGCGACATTCTGACCGCTGTGCTGCCAAACACTCCAATCGAGAGGGCTCAATGTTGCATCTCTTCATATGTCGCTTTTGGACATCCTTGTACCGGAGGAGTTGTCCGCCTTGCTTTGGCTTGCCCTCCTCCAGTTCAGAGTAGAAGATGCGTTTCGCCACTCTCACGACACGTGACCGCACCACCTAAGCTGCCGACGCATTAGATAGGCCTCAATGCCACCAACATGGGCTCGTTGCAGGACTTTGGTGTTTCGCACTCTCTCGGACCATCTAATCTTCATGATGGATCGCAGGCATTTGAGGTGGAAACGATCCAGATTGCGTATGTGGTCGCGGTACACACACCACGTCTCAGAGGAGTACGGGAGGTTTGGCAGCAAAATTGCCATGTACACTGAAATTTTAGTGGCCAACTTAAGATCATGTGAGCAGAAGACCTTGGAACACAGCTTGCCGAATGCCGCAGCTGCAGCAAGGACCCCTGCTATTGATCTCGGCATCAAGGTCACACTTGGATGTTACAGTGCTCCCCAAATATCAAAATGTAACCACCTTTTACTACCTGGCTCGACTTAAGGCTCACACCAAGGTCTCGTATGCACTGATTACTGATATCATGTATGCTGATGACTTGTTTCGTAGCAGAATCCCCTGACGGCTTTTAACAGCTAATGGCCGTTTTTTCACTAAGCCTGCCGTCGATTGAATACTCTTGACCTGACCTTTCTTTAGGATTTCTCCGATTAGGTCAGAAAAAGTTCGTGGAGCTCGTCCCCTTCGAACTTTCTATCGACATTTCCCTCATAGACTCTTTGTTTTTTTTTATTTATTTATTTATTATTTTCTTACTAAAAATCAATGAGTGTCAATTAAAACAATACAACTATAATGACTATTATTTTTGCTAAATAACGATCTTGGTTCACAATTTCAGGCATTTTATAAATATTACTCGTTTTGGTTAATAACCGGTTTATAGTGTCCAAAACCGGTTATTAACCGAGCGCAAGAAAATCCGGTTAACCGGTTTGCATTCCCTATACCAGCCAGAGGCTCTAGTATAAGTTTTACCGAAACAAAACGTTACGACCGCGTTCGCGTTTAGCTGTCAAATCCCATACAAATTGAGGGTAAAACGCAAACGCGATCGTAAAGTTTTGTTTCGGTAAAACTTATACTAGAGCCTCAGGAAAGAGGGAAGCCCAAACAGAATTTACTTAAATAATGGTAATCGAGCGGCTTTTCTTGATTCGCACTCATATTGGCGGGAGCAAAGATACAGTAGAACAGTAAATTTTATGAGCAATTAGCCTGGCGCCCTAACAGAGCTGCAAGCTGTGACGTTAGAATCGGCTATTACCGATACCCCACTATAAAACCGGTTTTATCGCTCGAGTAACCGGCGGACTCTAGAACAGAGCTATAACCACGAACTTCGAAGTTCGGGTATCTCCACCACTATCGCACTTACAATACTCGAGTGACAGGGATGCATATATACGAACTTCCGAGTTTCGATTTTCGTGGTAGCGGCGCTGTGGGGCTATATCTAATGAGCGCCATTTCATAAAGCTACAAGTTACAATTTAAGTCTAAATTTATTTATTTATTTATTTATTCAACCAACTTACATTTACAGCATATTGCCAAACATGAAAGTTATAGGTTATAGTATTAGTAACAATATTAAATTAAATTAAATTACCGTAATACTAATTAAAATTAAAATTATCATCTTAGTGATTTATACATTTTAGCAAGCTTGTATACAGGACACATTTAGTACTGTATTGAAGTTGGAGTGTTGATTGACTCCAGATACCGAGTGGCTGTAGCCAGGAATGTCGGCTCCGACTGCGAGAACATGTCCAAGGTAGAGTCATAAAGGAGAATATTATTGATGTGGTTCAATGCTTTATACAAGGGACTGGTGCTCAGCATTACCGTAGTGTTAGGAACCACAAATAGTGGCCGCTGTCGTGGTCGAAGTGTACCTCTCATATTAGGTAGCGGTACTTTAAGAGTTACAAATTGTAGTAAGGATGGATTACTTATATTGCCGCGTATCAGTTTAAAGATATATTTTACCACAGCAAGTTGTCTACGCACTTCGAGGCTCTGGTACGAGACCATTCCCAACACAAACAGAGTAGGGTAAATTGGCAACACTGACGCGCTTGACCAACAGCGACAGGAGGGAGATACACGAACGAACTTTGTTTTTGTAGTCTGCGGTAGCGTCCGTGGCCTTATGAACAGTGTTGCCGTTTTGGAAAATAATGTAACTCGGGAAACAGGCCTATGATAGTGACTATCGCCATAAAGAACAACACTAACTTGTGGTATTGTGGTAGTACCTAGATATCTTTTCAACATCCCACCACACGCTGGTCACTGGTCTGTGGGTATGAAGGCCGTGGTTCGAGTGAGCAATGGTCGTTGTTTTGCCAACCGGCGCCGCATTAGCGGGGCTAGCACAACTGACGCCGCTCCGCGACGCGAGTCCAGAAAGATCTACCCTCCTCTTTCTAATTTGCACGGTGCGAGTAAGACAGAAGACGGTCAGTCGCACGCGAAGCGACTGAGCAGCAAGTTGTGCTAGACGTGATCTGGTGGCTCGAGCTGGAAGCTGGGACCCTGAACACTGACCTGTGGTGCTGCGAGTGACGGCCTTCTCGAGGTTGTCGTGCTGCCGCGCGAGCTGCTCCACAGCTTCTTGGAGCCGCATCTTCTGGTCGCGTTCGTGTTGGAGCGCGCGAGACATGCGCGCGCTTGAGGCCGCCGCTGCGCTCATGAACTCTGAACACGCCTGGGGACAAACAAAAACATTAGGGCCAGTTACATGATCTTCAGCATTAGTCTACTTCTGTAGAGTTTGAAGAGCCTTGACCTGACAAACTTATGGTTAAGATAAAATTTCATGACCTCACTGGAATTAGAGTTTAGTCAACACGTCTGGAGAAAGAGAAGCCAGTTAGATAATCTTCAGTATTAGTCGAGTTCGGATAGTGGTTTCTCCGGGCGTACGTGCACATACGCTGCAGCTAGACTCCCAATACAAAGTCTGTTAGAGTTTCGAGAGCTCACACAAACACACTGTTTTGTGCCTTTCTATGCCTACCTTCAAACTATCCTGTACTCAGGTACACTACATAATTAAGAAGAGCCGTACATTTCCTTAAGTGGATACTGGCTTCAGGAATTATGAAATGCTTTCATACAAATGACTCTTCGGAATTTCTGTTCCCCCTTTACTCACGTTCATCATGGCGTTGCAGGATATCCGGAAGAGCGTGGCCCGCTCGGAGACCTGCTTGGTGGTGTCGGAGGGCGGGATCTCCAGGTCCACGAGCGAGCGCTGCAGCGCCGCGCCGTGCCGCGCCACCAGCTCCGAGCATGTGCGGAGGTCGTGGAATCTAGAACAAAGATCATTTTCACATTAGACTTTGACAATTCCAAGCACAGTACAGCACACAAATTTATACGCAGGGAGGGTCAAGTTTCTCTGGGTTAATTGAACGATCTAAGCAAACGAAGATCGTTTCAGCAGGCAAAAATGCCTTGTTTTTGTGTGGCAGGCTGTTGTCCTCTACAGGTCGCATTTGGAAACCGATTCTCGTGAAATTTTGTGGTTCTCGTGAAATTATATGGAATTATTCAAGTTTCTCTGAGTTCATATGTAACTTCTTTTACTCGTCGATCCAGCAATGTTGCTAATACTTGGGTGGCTAGGTCTACACTAAACAAAATGCTAAAAAACAGAATGTTAAATATTCAAACAATATACCGGCAGACTAGACGAGATTGGGGTCCAACACAAATAATCCATACTAATATTATAAATGGGAAAGTGTATGTGTATGTTTGTTTGTACTCCAGGCAAAATACGGTTTTGAAAAACATTAATTTATAATAGCGTTTTTTTTGTTGATTTCATTTGAAAATGTTATTCTAAGATGATTTAGTCAAGAATCTGACAAACTTTCCACCCGGAAGTAATTATGTAGATTTAAATGAAGCATGCATTATCTTTTTTTGTACGATTTATCTTGAATATTATAGAGCAAATGTAAATGAACCAAAATAAAGACAAAAACATTTATTAATATTTTTACTGACTTTTCAGAAGCCAGTTAACTTATCATTTTTTCGATGTCTGAAATTTTGTCGGATTTTGTGGCTGGGTAACTATTTAATTGATAATATATCCGTTACACATAAAAAATAAGTTATTATAAATTATTTCCAAAATTGTCATTTTTTCCATACAAGTTGTCAGTTTATTGCCTGGACTATTGTCCGTCTTTCACGGCAAAACGGAGCGACGAATAGGGGCGTAGACCTTAAATAAAATAATCAATAGTGTCATATTTTCTCGAAAAAGGATAAAAATGTAGTCTAATGGAGAAAAAATCAACGCAAAATGTTAAATAATCACGAAGTTATAAGTGTCCAGTTTTAAGAAGGGGTATGTTCTGTCCCTTTTTCGCAAAACGCAACTTCATATGAAACGATGACGCTGGAAGAATGTGACGTCACAGAAGACGGCAACGTGCCGCGCCGCATCTCGGTCGGCGGGGCCGTCGACGGGCCGCCCGGCAGCATCCTGTAATGTGACGTCACACCCCGTTTGCGTTTTCTCTCTCTAACAAGCAATATTAAAACGGTCGTAGCTTCGTAATTCTTTGAGATATCTGAATGGGATTTTCGTCACTAGGCATATTTTTTTGCCTTCTATCTTTTGGAGTAATAATATTTTTCGAGTCTACACCCGTATTGACGTGATTTTTTAAGTGGAGATAGTTGAAGGGATGGAGAGTGACATAGGCTACTTTTTGTCTCTTTCTAAAATGGGGGGTGAAAGTTTGTATGGAGCTACGATATAAACGAGTTCCACGCGGACGGAGTCGCGGGCAGAAGCTAATAAAAAAATAAAAAAACACACCTGGCAGCCAGCTCGCGCGCGATGCCGCCCGGATCCTCACCCTCGCCCTCAGACCCCACGACCACCGCGCCGCCGGACATCTGGTCCTCATCGTCATCGGACTCTTGTGCTCTACTGTGAATTGAAAAAGAACAAGTTAATACATAGTTAGTTTTGTTTAGCCGCCTGTTGTTTGCCTCTGCTCTTATATTCTTTGTTTTCTCTACTACTACTGTTTTGAATTAGGCTATAATTATAGCCAATAAAGAGTATTTGTATTTGTTGTATTTGTATATAATTCCATTATGAATGGTTGTGTGAGCGCATTTTACAAATTGCCAAAGGAATTTGTAGCTTTACACACGTAAACGTTAGTTTATACAGATGTTACATTTCATATGTAAATCGATTAGCGGCCTGTCGGCTCCTCGCGGACGTGGACGGCTGCGCTCGGCTATTTTCCATCTGAGGTCTGACCTCTGCCTACTGCACTCTATTAAAACACGATGCTCGCGCATCCGTTGCGATGCGGCTCCACGTGACCCGGCTCGGTCCATTCAGTAGGAATCGTTAATTACTAGTGGTGGCAATCGTACAAAATAACATGAGTATTAAAAATATTACTAACGCCTGTGCACCATTCCTGTGAGCGAGAGGCCGCGCTTCAATCTCCTAGAATGAGGGCGCAGTAGACCTAGACCTGGTATCAATACTCACATAGCTTTAGCCTTGGCGAGCTCTAGAGCGGTGATCCAGCTATGCCGCTCCACCTCATCGTGCGCCCTGATGTGTAAGGTCTGTCATTGCTGAATGAGGGTGCAGTAGACCTAGGCCTGCTAGTAATACTCACATGGCTTTAGCCTTGGCGAGCTCTAGAGCGGTGACCCAGCTCTGCCGCTCCACCTCATCATGCGTCCTGATGTGTAAGGTCTGTCAATGAGGGTGGAGTAGACCTAGGCCTGCTAGTAATACTCACATGGCTTTAGCCTTGGCGAGCTCTAGAGCGGTGACCCAGCTCTGCCGCTCCACCTCATCATGCGTCCTGATGTGTAACGTCTGTCATTGCTGAATGAGGGTGCAGTAGACCTAGGCCTGCTAGTAATACTCACATGGCTTTAGCCTTGGCGAGCTCTAGAGCGGTGACCCAGCTCTGTCGCTCGACCTCATCGTGAGCCCTGATGTGGAAGGTCTGCGTGCCGCCATTGCTGATCACGAATGTGCACGAGTCCGCGGTGTGGATCAGCGCGCCGAGAAGCGAGATGGTGCCGCGGCATGTGTGCGCCATCTCTGCCTGGTTTCTGGAACAAATGAAAATAAACTTTATTGCTGGTACAATAAGAGCTATGCCTAGTTAAACCTTGTAAGTCACAGATTTATGGAATTTTTGATTTTCGAGCCTTCCTTAGTTCGATTTGAATTTGTAGTTATGAACAAAATTACATTTTTGTTTTTAATTTATATAAATGATATGCATACACACGTTTATTTTACTGTATTATTTATTGTGTTAAAAAGTACATCTGAAACATACAGCTAACCGCCAAAGCATCACAGATCTTAAACTAAAACATATTATAAATTAAAACATTACGCATGGCCTACTCACAGATTAATCTGATAAGGATTGTTCAATAAAAACCTTGCATTCCTGCACCAAGCAGGCCAATCTGGTTGTGAACGGATCATGGTTATTTCAATTCATTCAATGGTTAATTTTCACATATTTTTCGTCACAAAACTGACACTAAGTAAATTTTTGTTTAACAACTCACGCTAATTGGGTACAATTTATTGTGATATTTTACACGCATTATTGAAAATGCCCGAGTACGCGGATAGTTAGGAGGGTAAAAACGGAGTTTATTCGAAAATGAGCTTTATTATTTGTGTGAGAAGTGATATTTTACAAGCTTTGTTTTCTCCTCTTGTTGTTTGGTATTGTGTGGTAATAATAGTGTTTATCTTCATAATCATCATCATATCAGCCGAAAGACGTCCAAATATGCTGGGCATAGGCCTACCCCAAAGAGTGCACAATGACCGGTCCTGCGCCACCCGCATCCAGCGGACTCCCGCGACTTTTTCAGGTCATCAGGTCATCACTGTTTATCATACAATACAGTATCAAAAATTATACAACTGAAAACTGAAGTGACACAAGTAGTAAAATCAGTTCGGGTATGTGCGCCACCGGGGAAAGTGCGCCTCATTCAAAATTCAGTCATTCAATTCAATCAATATCAGCACTTATTACCCCGGGGGCGCACTTTCCCCTGTGGCTCACATACCCGAACTGACCCTAATCAAACTAATGTCAATTATAGACTTTGTAGACATGGTGTCTCTGATGTACTTAAGCTATTCCAGAAGCAAAGTGATTGATATCATATGCACCTTAAGTTAATCGAATTAAAGTGTATTTTACAAGTTTTCTTATGATCAATTGTTAAGAAATATTTCAAGTATTGCACGGCCGATTTTACTCCTCTCCTTGTCCGAATCGTGTAACATTACTCGCATTTATTCAATGTAACGAAACGGCTGCTGGCTCGGGATATTTCAGTAACACATGTTGATGATAATAGTACATTACTACAGAGACCGGCAACCCCTTTTCACGCCGAGGTATGTACAGTGCTTTTCTCAAACATGAAATGAAATAAATTAAAAAAAACTCCAAGAAATCAAACTTTAATTTTCGTGGCTGAACGCAGTGATCCTGTGCCACAAAATGTGGAATGGAAATTAAAAAAGACCATCTTTCAGGCCATGCCATTACGGGTCTCTCGTCTCGCTGCGCCCGAACCGTGACACTTCGAAGCCCATTATGACGAACACAACGTCAATATTTCATTGCATGTTTGAGAAAAGTACATTACCGATAGTTCTCTCTTCCCTTTCGTTTCGCTCTTGGCAGAGCGGTCGTGGTCACGTCGAGGCATCCACGGTGGTGGTAGAGGCGGAGAGCTCTCCGCACGATCTTCCGCCATCTTTCCCTGTTGGCGGACTGTCTGGCGCAGTCAGGTGCGCGGTTTGCTACTGCGGATTTAACTTGGTCAGTCCAGCGCATAGACAGCCTCCACCTTCCTGTACGACCAGCCGCGCGATGGAGACGTTATCCCGCCTAGAGGTATGTGCTATAAAACCGCATGATGCGCGACTGTACTGTACGGCGTACAGCGGGACAGCAGGACTTCGGGCAACGGGCATACGAACGATTTTCGCCCCAAGCTGAAGCATAGAACTTTGTTTGCTTCGCTCCCTCGTTCGAAAATTTAGGTTATATACTTCTTGCATTTCACGAAGGCGAATGAATTTGACGAAATTAGACTTTAACGTGATAATAATAGGAACGCCCACTCACCTTCGTGGAATGCAATAACTTACAGTCAGCATATAAACATACACTTTTTGACACTATCTAAGCAATAAGGTCCTAGGACTGACTGTACCAATTGCATTGACGCCGGTTGACGACGGGGAATCCCACCTGCGTTATAACCCGCTTTGCTTTATTGATCAGTGTAATTGAGCTATTCTATTAGCCTATTAGATTCTCTCGCACCTCTTAGGTATTTCCTAACAAGATTCGTCGTCAGCGATAAGTCGCGCTGAGGACCGGATTGTCATAATAGAGAATGCCTCGAATAATATGCATGTCTCATTATGAACGTTTCTCAAATAGTAGATTACTGCAGAGGCCGTGAAGTAAGGGATTGCTGGACGAGATTGGGGTAGACGGCCGAGTCGTAGACGAGGCCGAATACAACGAGTCCAGCAATTCCTGTTCCGGCCGAGGATTGTATAGTACTTTTCTCAAACGATGTGAGGAAATATTAAAATTAAAATAAATACTAAGTAATCAATTAAATAATAGGTAATTTGCGCCTTTTTTATTTTTTAAACATGCCATTTGAACAAGCCGTTCGAGCACCATGTTTAACCGCACATAAAGTATAGTACCATAGATTTTTTTATTTTTTTTATAAAGCAAGTATGCTTACAGTGTCTAGTGGTGGTTGGCAGTATGTAAATTTTCCTTTGTCAGTTTAATATTAGTAAGCAAATTTAAAAAGTTAGAGTAGCGGACAATAATGGTTTTACTTAGGGTTTTCATACATTACTTAGTCATATGCCTAAGGCCAAGAAGTAATGTAGGGAGCCGTAAACAAGAAACTTCACGTCTTCATTTCGTGATATTAACGCGTACATTTCCGAGCATGTTTGAGAAAACATAATTTATTGTTAAGTTACGCTTGCGTCTCAAGAATGCAACCCTTTATACTTAGATTTGAGGCATCATTATGTTTAGACAAATGCATTTCCCTCACTCTGAAGACAGCGCGAAATCAGGAGCTCTAGGGACATCACCCATCACCAGGAACAGAACTGCACATACCTACAGAGGAAGAAGTGGTGTTTGGCTGCGGTCTACTGCGGTTTTTGCGGCACGGCTCAAAGGGTTTTGGCGCGAACGTCCGGCGTCTGTGTAACTCTATTGCGATGCACATTCAAGTAGTAGTTGAAAGTACTAAATAAATAAATAGCTGCTGCAGCTACGGTATCAATATCCGTATTTAAATGTTGCGTCTGTGGAGAATGAACATAGACTGATCGACCTACAGACGTGTGGACAACTCGAGGTGATCCATCTGCGGATGCATCTGTCAGCGTCCGCGGACGCATCTGCTGACGTGTAGAGGAGGCATAAGACAGCCGACTGGCCGCCAGCGTCAGTTGCGCGCTGGCGTCCAGACCGCGGCCTAAGGAGGTACCATCCCAGTCGGGCTGCCATTTATTTATTTATTTATTTATTATTAACAATATATTTACACGGCCATGTGAGCGAGTGGACATAGCACTGTGCTCATACATCTTCAATGATGAACTTTGTTTATAGATATATTATGGGTCCTAATAATGTACGGAATAATCCGTCTATCTCTCTCTTAATGCATGGGTTAAAACAATCGGCCATGTGCATGTCGGGCCACGCGCAGTGTAGGGTTCCGTAGTTGCCTGTCTGTATTTGTTACAATTGTTACATCGAGACGTGCCAAGTAAATGGTCCGGTTCCGTCGGCCGAATTTATACGAAAGTTGGCCTTTTCAAGTACATTTTAAATTGGTCGACTATGCGGTCTCGGTAACTAGATATACTTAGCCGTGATAGTTTTCCTTTTAAATTCATTACATGTACTACCTACTGCCACGATTTTGTTTACATTCTTAGTAGCAGCCATTTAGCCGGCAGGCAGGGGGGCACCCATGACTCTGTGGGCTACTTGCCCTTTTACATTCACACACATTTATTTATATACACTTATACATTATCTACATCTACATACACAACCATATTAATAAACACTACCTTATATTTCATTTATACATATTTAATACACTTAGTATATTTACATCACATCCGTCAATATTCTTGACGTGTCAACCAGTTCGGTGCAATGCGCCCGCGCTCCGATAACCGGATCGCGGGAGTCGCCGGCCGCCCGACAGTTACCATGCGCGCGGCCAGTCGATCTATGATACTTACGCGAAGTGCATGCGCCGCTCTGGACCGCTATCGCTTACGTTCTACGCAAATCGCTTGCGCTTAAACCTTATTGTTACATATTTGATTCTTCCTTCCGTACTGTTATCTTCTGTGTAAACTATCTTCTGACTTTGGATATACCTTCTGTGTTGTACTTATTGACATTATAAACATTAGGAAAAGTGGTGTGTTTACATTCACTGTGGCGATACCTAACGTCACTCGCTCCACCCTTAACCCTACAGTGGTGACCCCTGAAGAACACATTACCAACCGGAGGATTTACCTAGGAAATCGTACGTAGAAGTTTTAAGAATTATGCCTGATAACGGTGTTGGTCAGAACAAAGAAGCGGCAGCGCCGTCGAGCGCACAAATGCCGACCGACAGAGAGCGCGTTTCCACTGCACCGTCATCCGACATTTGTAAAGTTGGAGTGCGCGTTCCACCCTTTTGGCCGGAAGAACCGGAGATATGGTTCTCGCAAATCGAGGGTCAGTTTATGATAGCCGGCATAACGAACGACTTGACCAAGTTCCACTACGTCATCAGCCAGCTTGATCGGCAATTTTCAAAGGAGGTCAAGGATATTATCACCAATCCTCCAGCGACTGACAAATATCCAAAGCTGAAAAGCGAACTCATCAGCCGACTCAGCGACACCAATGAGCGCCAGATCCAGCAGCTTCTTCATCATGAGGAACTTGGCGAGCGCAAGCCTTCTCAGTTCCTGCGTCATCTGCAGGGCCTGGCAGCCAAGCGTATCACGGACGACGTCTTACGCATGATGTGGACCAACCGATTACCCGCGAGCATCCAGACTGTTCTCGCGGCGCATCCTTCAGCATCACTTGATATCCTCGCAGATCTGGCTGACAGGATCCAGGACATCGGCCCACGTTGTGCATGTTCATCACACGTCGCATCCACGAGCTACAGCCCCGGTCCTGACCAGCCACGTTCCAGCATGGACGCTATGGCTCGAGAAATTGCTGAGCTGAGGAAGCAAGTCCAGTCACTAAGGACTCAAGATCACGGCAGTGGTAGATCCCGGTCCATGAACCGCAACCGTTCCAGGAGGCAGAGCCGTTCCAGTACCAGGTCGCAGTCCAGCTACAGGAAATTTCCCATCTGTTGGTACCACTCTAAGCATGGCGAGAATGCCAACAAGTGCATACACCCTTGCGACTACAGGAAGTCGGGAAACGCCACGGGCAGTCGGTGATGGCGACAGCTGATAGCCCTATTTCTTCAGGTCGCCTGTTTGTCACCGACAGAAGGTCGAAGACGCAGTTTTTGGTCGACACTGGTAGCGACCTCTGCGTCTTCCCCAAGTCGTTACTGCGGGAACGTCGAGCACCGACTGAGTACAAACTCACCGCAGCCAACGGGACGACCATCGATACCTTCGGTTACGCACATCTCAACCTGGACCTCGGACTTCGACGCGAATATCCATGGCGTTTTGTTGTAGCGAGCGTCACAAAGCCTATAATTGGTGTTGATTTTTTGTCATTCTATAATTTAATGGTAGACTGTAGAAAACAAAAGCTTGTAGATAATACAACTAGCTTAACTTCATCTGCAATTTCTGCTACTTGTGACGACATATTTTCTGTAAAGGTCTTGACCGGTGCATCTAGCTATCATCGCATATTATCACAGGAATTCCCTGAAATCACGCGACCTGCTGGCACGCAACGCACAATACCTCACAACACACAACACCACATTCGCACCACTCCAGGTCCTCCAGTATCCTGCGCCCCGAGACGTCTCGCTCCAGACAAGTTGAAGGTGGCCAGACAAGAGTTTGAAGGTATGTTGGCCAACGGTACAGCTAGACCTTCCGAGAGCCCCTGGTCCTCACCGCTGCACCTGGCGCTTAAAAAAGATAATGGGTGGCGCCCTTGCGGCGATTACCGACAGCTCAACGCTCGTACCGTGCCCGATAAATACCCGATCCGGCACATTCACGATTTTGCTCACAGCATATCTGGTTGTAAGATCTTTAGTACCCTTGACCTTGTAAAGGCTTACAACCAGATACCTGTATATCCAGAGGACATACCGAAGACGGCCATTACGACCCCCTTCGGTATGTTCGAATTTCCATACATGACGTTTGGCCTCCGCAACGCTGGTCAAACCTTCCAGAGATTTGTGGACGAGTTGACACGGGGGCTGGACTTCGTCTATTGCTACTTGGATGACTTTCTAGTGTTTTCCACAGACGAAGAGCAACACAAACAACACCTCCGTGCAGTTTTTACCAGACTCCGGGACTACGGCATGGTGCTCAACGTGTCTAAGTGCGTCTTTGGTGCTCCCCAGGTAACTTTTTTAGGTTACCTGATCTCGGAGAGCGGTACCAAGCCATTAGACACGAAAGTCGAAGCCATACGTGACTTTCCGCCACCTAAGGACGTCAGGCAGCTAAGGAGATTTTTGGGCATGGCCAACTTTTATCGGCGATTTCTGCCGCACGCCGCCCAAATCCAGGCACCTCTTAACGCACTCCTAGGTGGTACAGTCAAAGGCTCCACGCCCATTAACCTAACCGGCGATGCTCTAAAAGCTTTCCAGGAGACCAAGGAAAGCTTATCCAACGCAGCGTTACTTGCTCATCCTGATTGCCAGGCGAAGCTTGCGTTGGTTACAGATGCATCGGATTTGGCGCTCGGCGCGGTCCTGCAACAGCAGCTACATGACAAGGTATGGCAGCCGTTAGCTTTCTTTTCCCGGAAGCTGAGTCCCTCCCAGACCAAGTACTCGCCATATGATCGTGAACTGCTCGCGATCTATGAAGCGATCAAATACTTCAGGCACATGCTAGAGGCGAGACACTTCACTGTCTATACTGACCACAAGCCTATCAGTTTTGCTTTCCACGAAAGGAAACATAACTGTTCGCCTAGGCAGTATAGGCACTTGGACTACATATCCCAGTTCACAACCGACATAAGGCATATATCCGGCAAAGATAATGTTGTGGCCGACACCTTATCTCGGATAGAGGAACTGGAGGTATCACTTGATCTCGCTGACCTAGCTAGGTCCCAAGTGTCCGATCCTGAACTCGCTGAGTACTTGTCATCATCTTCTTTACGCTTGGTAAGAATGGCATTCCCGGGAAGTCGTGAACCCTTGTACTGCGACGTCAGTACGCCGACTCCCCGACCATTTGTTACCAAGCAGTACAGGAAAACGATTTTCACCAACCTCCATTCCTTAAGTCACCCTGGAGCCAACGCAACCGCTAAGATCGTAGCACAGCGTTTTGTGTGGCCCAGCGTGAGGAAGGACTGCAGAGACTGGGCACGAGCTTGCGTACCATGTCAACAAGCCAAGGTGAGCCGACACGTATCTGCACCTTTAGGGACATACGCACTGCCTCGTGCTCGTTTTCAGTAGGTACACATTGACCTGATTGGCCCACTCCCTGTTTCGCAAGGCTTCCGCTATTGCTTGACAGCCATAGATCGCTTCACGCGATGGCCGGAGGTCATACCAATAGCGGACATCACAGCGGAGACGGTGGCCAAAGCTTTGCTGTCCGGCTGGATATCCAGGTTCGGATGTCCTGTAGATATTGTCACAGATCGTGGTCGACAATTTGAGTCCACACTGTTTCAATATTTATCTAAAGCCATCGGATTCCAGCACAAGCGCACGACAGCGTACCACCCAGCCTCTAATGGCATTTTAGAGCGCTTCCACAGGCAGCTCAAAGCCGCCATCACATGCCATGCTGATGCCAATTGGTCTGAAGTATTGCCACATGTTCTACTCGGTATACGCAGTGCATTTAAAGAGGACTTACAATCTTCCTCTGCCGAATTACTTTACGGCGAGCCGCTGCGCCTTCCTGGCGAATTTTTTGAGCCCAGCATACCCGGAACCACGGATATCACCGACTTTACCGCGCGGTTACGCTCATTCGCCTCGAAGTTGACGCCCGTTCCAGCTTCACGCCATAACAGGAACAAGATCTTTGTGTTCAAAGAGTTAGCGACCGCTGAATACGTCTTCCTACGCGTAGACGCTTCACGCGCTCCTCTAACACCTGCATATTCAGGTCCACACAAAGTGCTGGAGAGAACTGACAAAGTTTTCAAACTTTTGATTAAGGGCAAACCGGTTACCGTAACCGTTGATAGACTAAAACCGGCATTTTACATATCAGAACATTTAAATGTTCATACCGATCAGGATACACTCGCGCCTGTCACACCACCAACCACAGTACATACAGGTGAGAGACCAAGTCTTGATCCTCAACAAGCAAACGTACTTAGAACTACTCGTTCGGGGAGGCAAGTACGTTTCCCAGATTATTATCGCCCCTAACCAGGTCTCTGGGAGGGAGTGATGTGGGCTACTTGCCCTTTTACATTCACACACATTTATTTATATACACTTATACATTATCTACATCTACATACACAACCATATTAATAAACACTACCTTATATTTCATTTATACATATTTAATACACTTAGTATATTTACATCACATCCGTCAATATTCTTGACGTGTCAACCAGTTCGGTGCAATGCGCCCGCGCTCCGATAACCGGATCGCGGGAGTCGCCGGCCGCCCGACAGTTACCATGCGCGCGGCCAGTCGATCTATGATACTTACGCGAAGTGCATGCGCCGCTCTGGACCGCTATCGCTTACGTTCTACGCAAATCGCTTGCGCTTAAACCTTATTGTTACATATTTGATTCTTCCTTCCGTACTGTTATCTTCTGTGTAAACTATCTTCTGACTTTGGATATACCTTCTGTGTTGTACTTATTGACATTATAAACATTAGGAAAAGTGGTGTGTTTACATTCACTGTGGCGATACCTAACGTCACTCGCTCCACCCTTAACCCTACAACTCTAACAAAAATTTGGGCTTTGAAGCCCAATATCACACAAATGGACCACTAAGTTGAAAAATGTTTTTCAGAAACTCATAATATTCATACCCCACACCATGGGTTTAACGAGAAAAAAAAAAGACCGGTTTGCACTCCGGGAGTGCCGGCAGAAGTGAAAACTCAAAAACATTGTAACAGTTTTTCGATCAGGTCACGTGACATCTTACGGTGTCACCCTAAAAATTAATTTGACGCAAATTTATAAACAATTATCAATTATTTAGGCGGACGGCCCGCGGGCGCGTTGGGTGCGCGTCCGGGCGGCGGCAAACACACTACCAATTCGTTTTTGCCATTGCCAAATATTTTTCAAAGCTTTATCTCTTTAGGAATAACGCCCAAATTCGAACTATTCGAAATTTCTCAATAGCAAAACGGGGAAGGACGCGTTGGTATTATTACAAATTTATTTGCAGAATATGCTATTGCAAAAAGTGTTTAACGGCTTTATACTCTTACGAATAGCGTTCAGTTTTGAATGAAGTTCAATCGGCTAGCAGCAAAAAGTGACCTACTTCACATCTGACGTCACAAAACTCTGTCGCGTATTTAACAATTTTTCCCCATCCCAAAAAGTGCTCAGCGCCGCTAAAGAAGTTTTCACTTTACATCCCCACTTTACGTGTGAAGAAGGTAATTTAAAACATTTTTCTTTTAAAAATTGTATTCTACCATTTTGTCTGCGTGATTGATTTATATTCTCATACCGAATTAAAGCTTTCTTAGTGTCTAGTAGGAAGAGTCACTGAGCTATGCCGCGGACGGACATGGCGAAACTATATAAGGGTTCCGTTTTTGCCATTTTGGCTCCGGAACCCTAAACAGGCAGACCAGGTAAGCCGTATATACATTAAACGGACCCGTTTATATTTATTTTGCTCATTCATCACTATAATATAGTTTACAAATTTTATCGCTTCCGTAATTAAAGTTGACACAATTTTTGGTATCTCATCCATTAAATATTTACCGAGTTATTTATAGAAATTATCTACAATGGGTAATTGGGTATTGCCTATCTAATTATGTACTTAACTAAGCTAAATCTGAAAAAAGGCCCTCGAGGCATTGTACCGAGGCTGCTGGCGGCATTTCCTCGCTGAATTGCAACGCTGATGCGTTGCGTGAGAAACCAGACGTTTCGCGATTTTCGCAAATAACTTTTGCGCACTGGGACCCCACGGACCGAGGGTCTCGCTCGACGCCAAATGGTAGAAAGTTGTACTCTCTGCCGAGGCCTCTATATTTAATGCGTTTCAGATTTTCGGCATTTTCCGCCGCTGCAGTTGCTTTAGAAGTAGTCCGTTGGAGGTGGGACGGTGTCTTTTTTTTTTTAATACAACGACGGTGTGTTGTGTCGGTGTACAAGCGTACGGCCCGCCTGATGGTAAGCGGACACCGTAGCCTGTAGACGCGTGCAACTCCAAAGGAGTAACATGGGCGTTGCCGACCCTTGATATGTTTGAGGATTCGCCGTCTATTATGTAACTGCATGAAAACTCGTTACTACTGATAATATTCCTCTCGTGCTAATTCAGCCGTGGTCATTATCGCTATTAGCATATGCCATAACTGGGTTGTGAGCTGACGAGAAGTTAAAACTCGTTTTCTATGTCTAAGTATTTAATTTTTACCCGACTGCAGCAGGAGGAGGGTTATGTTTTGCGAGTGTATGTATGTGTGTGGACAGTAAAATTCTATTTCACGGGCTACAATTAACAGTCCAAACGGCTTTATGGATTTTGACATATGAGGTGTTACGTTGGATTCCTCGTAATCAAGTCGTAATCATCCTTCTAGCCTAGCGTTATTCCCGGTTGTGCCCTAAAGGAACCCGGGGTCCGCTTTGACACCTAATCCCCAGATTTGGCATGGGCACTAGTTTTACGAAAGCGACTGCCATCTGACCTTCCAATCCAGAGGGAAAACCACTGGAAAACTAGACCTTATTGGGATTAGACCGGTTTCTTCACGATATGTTTTCCTTCATCGAACTCGTGTAAGTGACATATACGCTATAATATTTTAAAAAATCGGCCAAGTGCGTGTCGGGCCACGCGCAGTGTAGGGTTCCGTAGTTGCCTGCCTATCTTACTTACATCGACACGCGCGCGCCAACTAAATGGTGCGGATGCGTCGGCCGAATTTGTACGAAAGTTGGCCTTTCTAAGTACATTTTAAGTTGGTCGACTATTACTCGGTAACTAGTTATGCCTACTAAGCCGTGATAGTTTTTCTTTTAAATTCATTATATGTACGACGATTTTTTTCATATTTCCAGTAGTATATAGGGACCCCCACTGGTCACGTGACTCGAAAAAAAATTAGGGCTTGATAACCCAATATCTCGCAAACGAATCACTCGAGTTAAAAAATGGTTTTAAGAAACCCATAATGCTTTTGAACAAGTTATCCAACGATACCCCACACTGTGGGTTTAACGAGAAAAAAAATTACATCCCCACTTTAGGTGTACCCTAAAAAAAACAAGTTTTCATGATTTAATTCTACTGTTTTGTCGGCGTGATTGATTTTATAATACCCATGCCAAATTACAGTTTTCTATAGTAAGGATTACTGAGGGCCTACCGCGAAACGAAAACGATCTTCGTTCGTGTATCTCCGTCTCTGTCGCACTTGCGAGTACGAGATGGCCTGTCATTTAGTTCACAAGTGACGTTATAAAAAATCATACACACTCGGTAAACATATGTCATGTCTGTTAATGCATTTGGAAACTTATGTCTCTGCAGTAAGATTCAAAGTTATATGCATATTTGGAAAGTCCACATGTGAATTATGATTAATATATGGACTTTATTCAATGCCGCATTATTACGAGGGGCGGCTGAAAAGTAATCTCCTTGGTTAAAAAAATATGCGAAAATGATACTGGCTGAAATGCATTCTTGTTCTTTGGTTATTCTTTTTTTGAATTATTTGACGTTCATTTGTTTTTTCCGTTCCATTTTTCTACAATTCTCGAATGTTTGCGACATATCGGTTGAAAAAATGAATATCGCTAAAATTGAACATCGTGCAGTGATTAAATTTCTAACAAAAGAAGGAAATACTCCCTCACAGATCCGAGAACGTATGATGTGTGTGTTCGGTAGTTCGTGCCCTTCCGAATTTACTATAAAGTTTTGGTCTAAACAATTTAAACTCGGTCGTGAGAGCTTGGAAGATGACGCTCGTAGTGGAAGGCCGGTTTCTGCCGTTACAAACGAAAATGTAGCCAAAGTTAAAAAAATAATTTTAGAAGACCGACGAGTGAAGCAGTGGGAGATTGCTAGAGATGTGGGCATCAGTAAAGAAAGAGTCAATGAGATAATTCATGTGCATCTGAATATGTCCAAGGTGAGTGCACGTTGGGTCCCCAGAATGTTAACGGCGTTTGACAAGGACCGACGTGTCAAATGTTGTGAGGAGTTTTTGGAAATGAGTCGAGGTAATGAGGAAGAAATTGTTTCTAAAATGGTGACGTGTGATGAGACCTGGATTCGACAGTGGGACCCCGAAAGCAAACAAGAGTCTTTGCAGTGGAAATTCAAGGATGAGAAGCCTCCTCGGAAGTTTAAGGTCAGGCCGTCGGCAGGCAAACTTATGGCTACCGTATTTTGGGATACAGAAGGAATTTTACTAATAGATTATTTACCAAAAAAAAGGACAATGAATGCTGAATATTATTCCAGCTTACTGCATCAGTTACGAGACGCGATAAAAGAAAAGAGGAGGGGTAAACTTAGCAAAGGGATCCTGATTTTACACGATAATGCACCTGTGCATACCGCCCGCACAACAATGCTTACCATGAAGGAATTAGGGTTCGATGCCGTTAACCACCCACCTTACAGTCCAGACCTAGCCCCATGCGACTATTTTTTATTTAGACACCTCAAAAAAGATCTCCGAGGAAGACGATTTCTGACCGATGACGAAATGAAGGCTGCAGTTAGTGACTTTTTTGACGAGAAACCGAAAGATTTTTTTTTTCATGGGTTAATGTCAATATTTGACAAATGTAATAAGTGTATTTCACTAGCAGGGGACTATATTGAAAAATAAAAAAAATACATACATGACAGTCTTTTGTTTCATACTTAGGTAGATTTCTTTTCAGCCGTCCCTCGTAGGAGTAATTTGAGTGTTTGTTAGATAATTGCTGTCTGAAGATAATGGCAGGCTGTGACTCATTGTTTGATCTTAGCTCACAAGGGCACAGAATGAATAATAGTAATACACAGAATAGCATAGTATTACAGATAACCGTTAAAAAATCCCCTGTTTAAGTACGCCGAAAGAGCCTAAACGTGGCCATCTCTTTCTATAGCATGCAACGCGCTTAGAAAGCGTACGTGCCCTAGCATCGCTAACAAACCCCGGAGAGGATATCTCCTCTCTGGCCGGTTTGTATGCATAAAACTATACATACAATAGAGATTATTTAATCTGTCCGACTTTGAACAAATCATTGGAATTGGAATCTTCAACCTTGGAGGGTAGAGTTGCTTTTTGAATGGACCACTTTAATGCAATTGGGCCAACTCAAATAATCTCAAGCATATTGTATCATTTTAATTTTGTACAATCATCCAAGAGATGTAAAGAAATGTTTTTACAGAGTAAGGGAATATCTAAAGTATAAAAATCTACTGACATCTTACTGACTGATTATCTTATTATTATCATTATTTTTAATTCAGTGACATCTATCAATATTGTATTCTAGCGTAATTTATTAAGTATTTGTACACATGCTTGCATGTTGAATACAAGGACATTTTTATACTGTAAAAACTTTTAAAACTGTATTCTAACAAATAAAAACTTCTGATTTCTGATTTCTACACGCGAAACATATTAACACGTTCGCAACCAAGAACCCGCCTGGTAGGCACTCATAATGTTTGCTCAGATCGGCTCAGCCTCGTAGGCGGGCAGTAGTATGAACCTACACGCCTAGCGGGTTCCGTTGGTTTCTGGTGTATTGTTCCATTTTTAGTCCGGTTGCGAAAGTGTTAAAAAGAAATAAACTACAAAACTGTAAACATATTTTTGATGTAATTGATTGACTCAGGCATTACTTTTCGGAAAGTCCATGATAAGTTACGAGAATAATATTCCTTTGCTATCCTGCTAAAAACGTGCATATCTATCAGCGATGATGAGATGCACCTATTTGCGTATTTTTGCATGCGGTATTAACCCATGCTCCCTCCGCACAATATATTTGATGTCAACTCATTAATAACAGGACAAAATCTAACACACAATATAATATTTCCACAGAAACTTCGTCTTTTCACTTGATGATGACCTTTAAATGGATGATTTACGGAATGAAAACCATGTTATGATATATAATAATATACCCTGGGATGGACATATTATGTCCTTCAAAAATTCCGTCATAGAAAGCTAACAGACAGACAGTGTTACTTTTGAATTTATAATATTAGTATGGATAGTACAAATAAGAGATACAAATACCAGAAAATAATGCCTCAAAAATATTTTGCATTCATAGAAATTTGCGAAGAAATATATATGTTTTGTTTTAATTAGGCCTAGTTCACAATGACACTAATTCAAAACAATATGTCCTAGCTTGAGCCTAGCTTCAAACTGTGACAATGCCCAGTCACTTTACAGAAGCCTGGTGCTAATAAGGTATAGTTTCCGGGTGAATTATTATTTAGTTATGGACCATAAATAAGTGTTAACCTTCCAAAAAGGAGAGTCAATATAATGTAAACATTCAATTAATTGCCATATTAAACTACAACCAAATTGAATCCTATTTCCAATTGGAACTGCCTAATAATGTAGTAACTGACTTATAAATAATTTAAATTAATTAAGCTCATTAATATGCCATAACTGCCATAGTGAGGAATTTCTCAAGGCCTCCCATAAACACTTCCTATCTATTATTGATAACAGCTGCCTACTGCAGTTGCCATACTGGTGTATGAGTGCAATCTAATATACAAAAGTACACAACTGTCAACTTTTAGCTATATTTTATCTAAAAATAGGAAAAAAACATCGGTACGTCATTAGAATGAAAATGATTAGCAAAAACTAGCCAAGTTATAGGTGCTGCGTATTTGTATTATTCCCTAAATCGAACAAATCACGGACTAGCACTTTCGAAAGACTTAATTATAGAAACAGTAATAACAATAAAGTAATTTGTAGCGTTTACCTGTAGTATGATAACAATCCATTCGATAACACGAACCATCTTCGCTGATAACCTTTTAAGTAGTTAGTCCACTTGAACAGCCACCCTTTCTTTTCAGGATCGCCGGGAGTCGGCTGACCCTTGGGCACAATCGCTTCAGACATTTCCTTATTATATTATGACGATGATGAAAACATAATACAACAAAAAATATTCACCACATAGGCCACGTCCACCATAGGCAGTAGACTAGTTAAGTTATGAACGTACATGCTCAAATGTCAATATAATTTTCAAGTAATTTACTCTACTGTTACTTTAGGATCTTATTCAATATTTATGGAAATATTAAAAAATACTATTTTAGATCTAAAATAGAATCAGATAATTGAAAACGATGTCTTAATATTTGTTCATATTTTTGTTATTATGTAAAAAAATATTCAGGAAGGTAGTATTTGAACGCTTATCAAAAGCCAGGGAGCGTTCAATGTTTATTTAAAAATTAAATAAAAATTAAATTTGAACGCATTAATGTTACCATTCTTGTATTTAAATTACCGAAATACATATACATTGTTATAAGTGCTTGTTGCTTCATGAAACGGGCCCCTCGCCGTCCTAACATTGCCGGACCAACATTGTCATGTGCTGTAAAAAGCAAGTGAATAATATATTTTATTGTTGTTTTTGACTATTCATTCCATTATGTCAAGAAGTAAACATCCTCCAACTCCCCTCCATGCGTGATTGCGTCGTTATACACAATGCTGAGGGTCGTGACCGCTTCTCATCGTTTTCTCTCTGATGATCTAAGATGTTTCGCCAAATTGTTTTGGCGTTGTGCACGGCTTCGTGGGCCTTAATTCAAATTCAAACATTTATTCCTGACAAACAAAAATAAACAGAACAAATAAAAATACATTAACACACTAAATGGACCCAGCTCGGCATGTTGCTAGCTTTGCAGCCAGCGCTGGTCTTCTGCTGGGTCCATTCGTTAAAGGCACGGTAGGCAGCAACGACACATGCACTAAATGAAAAAAGACAGTGATAGTAACATATACCTATCTAAACACAGAAGAAAATAAAAAAGAACTACTAATTAACCAACATGCAAACTAAAACCAACAAAAAGAAATAAAATTAACTATAACAAGGTATATAAATTGTAAATTATACACACCCAGCAGCTTGTTGGCCTGCGACAAGTTGCTTGCGGACAAACCACTGCGTGTGTATAGGCCTTAACATTAACCTGTCACTACTAGTAACAGATGACAGCGACATTAGCGACTAATGTCAACGTCAAGTTGTATTCGGGCACATTAGATTATAGCTTACTAATAATCGAATGATTTTCGAATTAGTCGACTTAGTTGAATGATTATAATAATCGACTAATCCAATTAGTATCATTCAAAGTCGCGCACCACTATTGTCTCCACTCTTCCTGCACGGCTATCACGCGACGGTGCGCGAGCTCTGTCGATTTTTCTCGCACTATCCGCTCTCTCTTATTAGAACACTAAGAACAAGAGGTTGAAGAGGTGTGCGAGAAAAATCGAGAGTATGTCGCGGCCGTCCCATGATAGACGTGCGGTAGGGTATTTTATCGAGCAACCTTCCATTTACCCTGAAATCAGGCAGAATGAGTTGTTCTGGCAACAGGAAAAGTGACAGTAATTTTGACAGCAGTGAACTCATTCCGTTTTTTTTAATACCTATGGTTTTATTTTCCACCTTCAGAAGCGGTCTCTTGATCAAGGTCGTTAGTCGCATTGTTCAAGGTAAATCCTTTCCTTTCCCTAAATTCATTGATGAATAGGATATTACACTGTTTTATTCTGCCAACTGTGTGGTACTTAGTTTGATGAAGTGAGTTGAACGCAGTTTTAATATAATATACAATAGAGCGAAATTCAAATTGTTTGTATTGTAATTTTTTGGTACGCAGGTTCAGTAGTAAATACCAATAAAATGGGCACTACGTTTTCGCGAACGTGTAATATTAACACAACAGGAAGCAAGGAAAGCAATGAAAGAAGTGAGTACTGGATTCTTGACATAATATTTAATTTTAAATAAAATTTCCGTGACCATGGCTTTATTTACATTCAGTATTCAATATAATTTATAATATTTGTGACATAATTTAATAACCAATTAAATAAAGTAGCGAAACAATTTTACACACGTGTGACACGTTTGTTAAATCTACCCACTTGTTTTGGAAATACACATTTATTCTTATTGGTTTCACTTTCTTTTCGACAGACAGAAATATTTATTTTATAAGGTATATACAAGGTGATAATTATAATGAACATCAACAAAATAAATAAAAAAAAGATCTCTCATTTAGAGTAAATTATTCCTTCAATATTAAGTGCTTAATTTGAGAACACCAACAGAATTACAATCTAGAAAGAGTATCTGTACACGCCTTTATGACCGAGTATATTAATACCCATCTCTAGGGTACCCTAGAGATGATAAGAGGTGTAGGGGAAGGCAATACAAAAGATGGGAGGCTCAAAATGACAGCTGGTCCAAACTGGAGAAGTCGCAAAGCAAATGATAGACAGCAATGGAAGGGGTTAGAGGAGGCCTTTGCCAGGAGGCATACTGAACTCAGACTTAATATTTACTTCTCAGACACAGATATAAACTTACTTCTGGGTAATCAGATTCAGGGTAGACCTTTCACTCCGTGTTTTTACATTACTTTATCATACTTGCCAATTATCCCTCAAAGATGAAGAATGAATATATATATATTATTATAATTATTATTAATTTTCCCACGCTATTCTATTTATTATCTTATGAAATTTCACGTGCTTCATTACCGCTTTGTACCTACTGTCGTATTTGTTAGCGCCAGAATTTGTGTGATTCTGCTAGCAGCTACGCGCAACTGCGCTCCCTACTGGTGTTCACGGAAGACCAGCGTCATGTGCTCTAGTAGCACCTGGCATTATGCTGAGTGTTCACCTTTTTCAGTATAGGTTAGTAATTAGTTTACATTTAGCTGATAAATTCTACCATTGTTTTAGTTATTTTCTGTAATTGTATTACTGTGTTCCTGTACTTATACTGCAATAAATTATATTATATTCTATTCTATATAAAAAAAAACATTTAAACAATGCATGCAATGTGTTGACATTTTATTTATATATGTACATATGTTTATTGGGCTTGCGAATACCCGGGACTGTAAACTAGTTTGAATATTTAGAATCCACTATTTTCTTATTTTTACATTTTAATGTCAAGGGCGAGAATATTGTTCTTATCTACAATATCAATGAAAAGGAGATAAAGAAATGTCAGTAAAAGTCAAAACGGCTAAGTAGGTACTAAACTAAAGCCTACAGTATTTACTCCAGGAAAAATACAGTTTTGAAAAACATTAATTTATAATAGCGTTTTTTTTGTTTACTTCATTATAAAACATTATTCTAAGATGCTTTATTCAAAAAACCAACAAACTTTCCCCCGGAAGTAATTATATAGATTTAAATCAAGCATTATGCATTGTCTGTTTTTGAATACTATTCAAGGTAAATCTATCTTGAATATTATAGATCAAATGTTAATGAAAATAAAGATAAAAGCATTTATTCTGACTTTTCAGAAGCTAGTTAAGTTAATATTTTTTTTGTTATTGATTTTGCCTCTAGGTAACTCTACTTAATCGGTAATATATCCGTTACATGAAAAAAAAACCCGGCCAAGTGCGAGTCGGACTCGGATCTATGAAAACGGCAAAAAAAAAAACGTGTTTGTTGTATGGGAGCCCCCCTTAAATTTTTATTTTATTTTGTTTTTAGTATTTGTTGTTATAGCAGCAACATAAATACATCATCTGTGAAAATTTCAACTGTTTAGCTAACGCGGTTCTTGAGATACAGCCTGGCGACAGACAAAACGGCAAAAAAAACACGTTTGTTGTATGGGAGCCCCCCTTAAATATTTATTTTATTTGGTTTTTAGTATTTGCTGTTATAGAGGCAACAGAAATACATCATCTGTGAAAATTTCAACTGTCTAGCTATCGCGGTTCTTCAGATACAGCCTGGTGACAGACAGACAGACGGACAGCGAAGTCTTTCCTAGTACACATTAAGTTGGTCGACTATTACTCGGTAACTACTTATGCCTACTTGTCCGTGATAGTTTTCCTTTTAAATTCATTATATGTACTACTACCACGATTTTTTTGATATCCCCAGTATGCCCATATGATCCCCATCCCCACATGACTCGAACAAAAATTAGGGCTTTGAAGCTCAATATCTCGCAAACGAATCACTGATTTGAAAAAAAAAAATTTTCAAGATTTTATTGTACTGTCGGCGTGATTGATTTATATACCCATGCCGAATTCGTTTTGTTGTAGTAATGGTTACTGAGCTAAGCCGAAGACGGACAGACGGACGGACATGGCGAAACTATAAGGGTTCCTTGTTGACTAGGGAACCCTAAAAAGGCAAATGGGCCCATTGTTACCTCGTGCAAATTTTTTCTCCAAGTTTTACTTCCCAAAAAATTTATTGCAGTAGTTTCGATTCCCAAACGAATCTAGCACATTTACATTTTGCATTTTATTAATTTGGTCAATTTGTCATTTGGCATAATTTTTCTTTGAATAATATTATAAATATCAACTTGATTATACCTGTATTTTAGAAAGTTTAGATGTAGGTATATCCATATCCATACTAATATTATAAATGCGAAAGTGTGTGTGTTTGTTTGTTTGTTGACGGACGTCTTTCACGGCAAAACGGAGCGACGAATTTACGTGATTTTTTAAGTGGAAATAGTTGAAGGGATGGAGAGTGACATTAGCTACTTTTTGTCTCTTTCTAACCCCCCACTTCCCTAAAATGGGGGGTGAGAGTTTGTATGGAGCTACGATATAAACGAGTTCCACGCGGACGGAGTCGCGGGCAGAAGCTAGTTAACAATAAAAAAAGTGTATTTGATCATTTTGTTTCAGCCGGCACAATTTCCCAGTTGGAATCTACCAGCCACTATGTAGAATCAGTAGTCTGCCAGCAAGATGACTTGAAAGACAATGAAATGAAAGTCTTCGACATTGGGGACGAAGGAAAAGTGTTGCTTGTCAAACAAAAAGGCGAATTCAGTGCCTTAGGAACCAAGTGCACTCACTACGGGGCTCCACTGGTGTCCGGGGCGCTGGGTGATGGGAGGATCCGGTGCCAGTGGCATGGGGCATGCTTCAATATCAAGACTGGGGACATTGAAGAGTTTCCCGGTTTTGATTCTCTGCCGTGCTACAAAGTTACTGTTACCGAAAAAGGCGAAGTTAAGGTAAGACTTTTAACTTGTGTTATGTTATTCAGGGTGTACCATAATCGACGACCATATCAGGTGGGAAACTTTCCTTAATACGGAAATTAGAATAGATATTTCATTGAATCTCAATGATCGAAACTAAATGTTCGCAGTTACTTTTATTTTCTAAAGTACATATATATACAAGATGATAATTAACATCAAGGACCTTTTTTAGATTTAACTTAGTTTCAATTTAATTTAGTTAATGCTAGTTATCATTGTATATACAATTATTAATAAAAAATTAAACACAGTATTGAATACACATTAACTAAATTAAATTAAAACTAAGTTGAATCTAAAAAAGGCCCTCGAGGCATTGTACCGAGGCTGCTGGCGGCATTTCCTCGCTGAATTGCAATGCTGATGCGTTGCGTGAGAAGCCACCAGCTCTGCGGTCACCAGTTACATCAACCAGACGTTTCGCGATTTCCGCAAATAAGTTATGCACACTGGGACCCCACGGTGCGAGGGTCTGGACGCCAAAGGGTACAAAGTCTATATTTACTACGTTTCAGGTGATTTTCGGCATTTTCCGCAGCAGCCACTTTAGAAGTAGACCGTTGGAGGTTACTTATGTTCTCTATCTCCCGTCCCGACCATCCAAGGTCATTATTTCCGGAACTACCGCATGCCAATCATACCATATGTACATTATGTATGTATTGTTGTCATTGACATTGAACAACTTAAACAGGGTGGCCTGCAATGTCGGTAAAGCAAATTAGTTCAGCATTTCGCATAACGCTAACTTATTACCGTGAAGAATTGCCTTCGCTAATTGCGTTTTTCTACACTAGTTTCGATATTTTCTGCTCCTAATAAATAACTTTGTTTAACCCTTAAATGCATGATTTTTTGTATAACTTTTTAATAAATTGAAATAGATGTGTCATGTTGTATAGATTGAGGGAAAAATAAAGAAAAAAATCATAGTATTTAAAAAAACGTGTACAATATACGATGCATATATACATCATTATGCATTTAAGGGTTAAGGCATATTGCCAGTCCTTTTATTCGTGCAGCCTGTGGGTGAACTTTACCCAAAGGGCAGTCAATGCTCTGAGAGTTCAATATAATAACATACTCAGGATGCTGTTGGGTCTGCCCAGACACTGCAGTGCCTCTGGCATGTTTGCGGAAGCACGTATAGATGGTTTCCAAGCTGTTATTCGGAAACGGGTCGCTTCCATCAAGCACCGCGTGGCGGCCAGCACCAACAGCATTCTTCGTGGGATCGCCAGTAGGCTAGATTGCCCATAGCGATGCACTGGGATAGCCTCCATGTACACTCGTTGCCTCGGTTTCTTTTATTATAGTTTTAGATTTATGACATTGTAATATGATTCGTTAATTTGGGTATTGTTATTTTTAAAGTTGCTGACATTATTTATGTAATTTAATTTAATTTACTCTAGCTTATTACCAGGCAGCGGAACATTGGTGCCGATGACATCATTATGACGCAAAATAATAGGGATATAGGATGTTCTTATAAATTATACACAACATAACTATTAACTTTTATCACGCTTTGACAGATGCAACAGTTGTCACTAGCTCGGCGGAGTTAATAGCAATGTCAAACTTGATATTCAACCTGACTCAAATAAACTAAGGAAAGTTTCGACTTGCGTGATTCGATGCATATATCAGTCGCTAGCGTGCCTTTATATTATCTTTACGTCGTTGGCGAAAAAAAATGTGACAAGGAATGGTTTTTATCTTATTTAATATTATTTTTCAAATACAACATTTTACAGTATTTGAAGAGAAAAATATATTCACAAGAAAAGAAAAAACAACAAACTAAATATCATTTACGGAACAGAACATTTAAAATTCAAACATTAATATTATGTTCTTATTTACATATATACATTTATCATTTATCTATCATCTAGATAAAAACACTCTGTGTACAGCCGCTACGTCATGCGTCTGTTATCGGCACCAAAGTTCCGCTGCCTGCTTATTACTACTACTAACATATTATTTAATTACTTTATTTCTTTTTTTTGAGACATGTACACTAACACATGATGGATCCTTAGTTATCTGAAATAAATGAATAATAATAATAAAAAGCACAAATAATTATGCTTTCACATGTTGTATATTTAGGGCTTGTTGTATCAACCACACTTTTGACACCACACTGACCGTTAAAGGAAATATGGCACCGGCGCGGCGGTTGTTTTCTGCCCCGCTATTCAGCTGTAACTTGTTTTAAGCTCACCTCAACGCTCACCCACAAATATATCTTGCCGCCGCGATTCGTAGTAACTAAGCGTAGGTAGAGGTCTAGTTCTCGTCCCGTCGCGCGACGGGTGAGCGCCCTGAAAGTGGCTGAAAGAGAAGGGTGAGCGCGTAAAAAAAGCCTAGTTGAGGTAGGGCACAGCGAAATGTCATCCCGCTCGAATGTGGAGCAGCCCAACTGGGGAAGTACCTCCGCCTTGCAGAAGACCACAGCCATAATAACACTACTACTCGCTCTGTAGTAGTGTTGTGTTCCTGGCGGTGAGCAAGGTCGCCAGAGCTCCCGAGGATGCGTTGTGTTGAATATCAAGGGTCGGCAACGCCCATGTTACTCCTTTGGAGTTGCATGCGTCTATCGGCTGCGGTGTTCGCTTACGATCAGGCGGGCCGTACGCTGGTTTGCCACCGTCGTTGTATTTAAAAAAAAAAGCGCGTAAAGAACAGCCCTGAAAGTGGCTGAAAGAGAATTGTTAAACTTCCTGTACGAACCGACTTTGCCGGACGTAACTTACAATTACCGACGGTTTGAAACTTTAACATGTATATTAAACGTCATAAATCATCATCATCATATCAGCCGAAGATGACCACTGCTGGACATAGGCCTCCCCCAAAGAGTGCCGGGAGTCCGCAGGATCCAGCGGACTGCCGCGACCTTTAGCAGGATATAAGTCCACCTTGTGGGGCACGGGGCACATTGGAAAAAATAAAATAAGTAGGGTATAGGTGGGTGGATCTGGCTGCTGGAGATACAAACGATTTTCGGCCCAAGCTGAAGCATAGATCTTCGTTCGCTTCGCTCCCTCGTTCGATCAATGAATACTTCGGACTGAATTCATCTTCCTGCAGAAAATGGATATTCTAATTTTAACTTATTGCTCTCGCACCGTTCACAAAAAATCAAAGATAAGATTCCATATTTTCCCATTATGTAAACGCAATCAAGTATGTATATAAACAGTTCAAGTAACTGTGACTCGACTACGGAAAAGTAACTGAAAAAAAAACTCATTTTTTTTTCATTAAAAAGGTCGCTTAGTTACGTCCGCAGGATAATTTCGAATCGATTGACATCTAATGTAATTGATATAGGTTCCGGCAAACATCTTGAATCAAAAGGGGGGATCTGCGTACAAATATATTGTACGTAAATCGGCTACTCAAGGTCCAGCTCAAGATGTTTGCCGGGCGTTTATTGTATTGTACGGTCGGGAAATTTAATGTTTAGCACTTTTGAACCTTAACGTCATTCAAACAGAGTTGGCATATGCCAAACCTTCATTTTCCTCAACCGTACATGCCATTATGGTTCTAATTGTTACAATAATATAATAGCAAACTTAAACTTAAAAGGATTTATTGATAGTTCCTAATCAATTATTTAGGTAACTATAAGTCTTATAACTTATAACTCAACAGTGTGTCACAGATTATTTTTACAGAATAGATAAACATGGTTGAAAATTCAATGAACGAATGAATGCGCTTACCAGATAAGGATTAAGTGTTGTTTACGTCGGCTTTTTTTACCTGGAGTTTAAGAGGCTGACAAGACCTAATTTGGTGAAATTGATGTTATTTACGCAGTTTTTTAAGAAATACTATATGTTCTAGAACATCAAATAAAATATATGTTAATATACACCATATTTCAAAGACCGTGGATGAGCTCGATACATAATTGGACGAAATCGGCTCGATAGAAAATAATTGCAAAGATTGGTCTTAAAATCACATTAAATGGTTCTATGTCTTTATTTTTTTGACGTATGGGTCTGCAATTAAAAACATGAAGTCAACATATTCATTCCTAAACCGCTAGCGAGTCATATTTCACAAATAATCCACCCTTTTTTTTATTTCAATATTTATGTAATATTATCGTCAAAAACCGGGCCACCCAATAACACTCGCTCTCGTTTACTCCGATACAAATAGACAGTGTGCGCGCTGTCCAAAATCCTCAAGGGTATTTTGGTGTTGACAGCGTCTTAAGGGGCTCCCATACGCGAATGACCTTCGATCTGAATCCCTTAGTATTCTAATGCTTTTTGTAGCTTGTTATATTAATAAAAACGGCCTTAAGCAATATAGTATCCCATATTTACTTCAAAGTTCATTGTTTTCGAGATATTTGGCATCAAAGTTGAACAATTTTAGGCCAAAAAACTGGTTTTCTGGCCATAACCTCTGTGTTAATTAGTTTTAAATTAAAACCTTAGACACGTTTTTAGACACGTCATAGACGAACCCAAATATGTAGATTTCGTATATGTTAGATCTTAACTTAATTAATTATAATTAAATAAGTGTTTTTTTAGACAATGTTTAAAAAAAACATACCAAATTATGTATTCATTTCTTTTAAAATCCGGTAGACAAAAATGGAAATAAAAGATTGAAGAACCGATAGCCGTTTGACTTATAATCTTATCTGTATTGCAAAAGTATACAGAACGATTCAAAACTTGTCAAAAATCGATGAAAAGCTCGGGTAGCCCCTTAAAGGAGAGAAGTTCTAATTGCAAAATTGCAATTAGAACTGGAGGCTCAGAATGAGTGATTTAAAATGTTCTAGTTGTAAATTAGAGAGTCTAAACGTTATGATACAGAGAAAGAATATAATGGAAAAATAAGCCATCTTCGTCTGTAGCCGATCTAGTACGGTACGTAAAATGAATGCACCTTCGATAACTCCCAAGGTCGCGATTTTTTTGTTAATATTTAGAATATGATGAGTACTACTAGTAGTAAAAAAAGATAGGGAAATTTGACGTTGCTTTAGGTATTACACAGCGTTTTGTTAGCGACCTTTGTAAATCCAGGGATAGATTATACAAGTGGTATTTTTCTTCAATAGAGTATCGCATTTTAGTATTATAATTGTACAAATCGCTAAGCATTGTTCGTCAGTTGTATTTACCCAATTACCCGAGAGATGTCGCTGTTACCTCGGAGGCGATTTCTGCATCGCGCGAACGAGATTTTTCTGCGAATGTACATAGTCTCAGCTTATACTTTTTTTGTTGTCGATTTGGTGTGGTGTTAATTTCAAGTAGAATAAACATACGAGTAATTATTATTAATTCCGGTGTTTAATTTCTACTTCCGTTCGAGACCTGAGTGCGCTATTGTACATGGTCCTATCGAATCGGATAGCCAATGAGGGTGGCTTTTTGGTAGTCCAGTGGAACTACACTTTGCTCCGCGCGACAAACAGTGGTTCGCTGTTTTTAAGGCGGAAAGGTTGCAGCAAACGGAGGTTGCTATCGCCATCTGGTGGCAAGTGAGCGAAAACTCTGCTACATGGGAGGTAGCTAGCGCCATCTAGCGGCGAATAGCGACAGCGGCATCGATCCTGTGCAAGTGGCCCAGGCCAGCCAGGCCCAGCGGCCATCTGGAGCAGCAGAGGGGGAGTTCAGCGAAGTGTGTGACGTCACATTTGTGAGGAGTGAGTGAGTCAAGTGCGAATTGTGAGTACATTAAAATTTTATGCACGCGAATATCAATAATTTTCTTCGGAATATTGAACTCTATGATCAAGCAAGAAATCACTTTGAAGAATATTAGTTTGTTTACATGGACTTGGAAGTTTTGTGATCAGCATTCATCGACTTAGAAAATTTTGGACATTAATTAACTTGGAACAGCTGTCTGGTGGAATTTGTATGAAATCTTAACACTAGTTTTATTTGTGATAATTACTAACTTAGAATATTTCGAGTAATCCTGTTGGAACGGGGAATCCATGCCCGATTTTGTACAAGTCGTAGTAAAGTTTAAACACTTGTAATTTTTTCAACTTTTCGACTGCGATTTTTTCTAAGTGTTATTTTGGACTTGTAAATTTTTCAACTTTTGATTGCGACTCTTTTTCTAAGTGTTATTTTAGGTGTTGTGATAGGTTGATATTTAGGTCAAATTTGGGTTACATTATTGTATTGGGTTGTGCATCATTATGGAGGCATTACTCAACTATCAGGATGACTTGTGTAGTCGTATTTTCAAGGCAAGGAATAACTTTAAAAAGACTCCTAGGGATCGGTTAACCAAACACTACTTCGAGAGTAAATTGCAGGCTTTAGAGCAGTTGTGGGCTGAGTTTAGAGATGGTCACAAACTGTTGATGACAACTTCGGATAAGGCGAAAATTAAGGCAACGCCGTATATTACCGAGGAAACTTACGATAAGACCGAGGATGAGTATACTCGGTACGTATGCGAGTTAAAAGACAAGTTAGCTGAGAATAGTCAACCGAGTCAGTCCAAGACCAGTAGCGAGAATGGGAGCATTAAAGCGAGTGTAGTTAAACTGCCGAAAATAAGTATTCCTAACTTTTCGGGACAGTATCATGAGTGGACGACATTTAGGGATTTATTTACGTCCATGATTCACAACAACTCATCCTTAGATAGTGTGCAAAAAATGCAATATTTAAAAAGTTATTTAACAGGAGAGGCAGAACAGTTGTTACGAAATATACCTGTGTCAGATACGAATTATGAACGATGTTGGAGTCAGTTAGAAGCACGATACAATAACAAAAAGTATTTATCGCATTGTATTTTGAAACGATTGCTAGGTCAAAAGACTGCAACTACAGAGTCTGCGGCTTTTCTGAAAGATCTGATGGACACTTCCACAGATTGCTTAAGTGCTTTAGCTAATTTGGAAATTAATGTGTCGACTTGGGATATAATGGTCATTCACTTGTTAACGTTGAAATTAGATCCCGAGTCACGTAGGCAGTGGGAGCTCAACGTAGCGACAAATTCGGCTTCAGACGCTTTACCTACCTTTCAGCAGTTTAAAGAATTTTTAACGAGTCGATACCGGGCATTAGAATTTATCGAGCCGAAAAGCGCTGGTAGACCTTCCCCTGCATACGGGAAAGCTTTCAGTAGCAGTAATTATAACAAGCCGAATGTACTTCATGTTGCGAGCGCCCCCACATTGGCGTGTGAGTATTGTTCTGGGCCTCACAAACTATGTTTTTGCAAACCGTTTGCAAGTGAAGATTTTGTTAAAAGGCACGAGTTTGTAACCAACAATCGCATGTGCTATAATTGTTTAGGTAGTAACCATAGTGTGAGATTCTGCCAAAAAACCACCAGCTGTCGGATATGTAAGAGGAAGCATCACTCTTTGCTTCACCCAAAAGAGGTCTCGACTTCAACTGCCAGTTCGAAGACGCAAGGTCAGGCAGTTGAAGGGAGGGGGGAAACCACACTTGTTGCGACAGAGAATACATCGATCGAAACAGCGCCGATAGTCAGTTGTTTCACAACAGGAATACGAGACGAGGTACTTTTAGCTACAGCCCTCGTCAAAGTTCAATCGAATGTAGGGGGGTATCAAGTTATTAGAGCGTTACTAGATCAGGGTTCACAAGCTTCATTCGTGACTGAAGCTGTAGTGCAAGCCTTAGGAATAAAGAAAATTCCCATAAAAGGGTCTATATCAGGATTAGGCGGCGATGACACTTCAGTAGTGTCTAAGTACATGGTACAATTAAAAGTTCAGTCGTTGACCGATCCAAACTTTAACATTGTGTTAAAGGCGTACGTATTAAGCAAGATCACTACTTATCTTCCGAGTAAGAGAGTAGCAGTTCCAGAATGGTTGGAACTAAAGCAGCTCGCGTTGGCGGATCCGACGTATAGTTCACCCAATAAAATAGATGTTTTGTTGGGAGCCGAAGTTTACGGCCAGATATTGAAGGAGGGAGTGCTAAAGGGTCCGAAGGGGACTCCAATAGCACAGTGCACCGCCCTTGGGTGGATTCTATCTGGTCCAGTAAGCTCAGGTAGTCCAAACAAAAACGTTACCGTCTTACATGCGCGGGTAAGTGAAGACGATTTATTAAAGCGCTTCTGGGAGATAGAAGCCGAGCCATCAGGTCAAATCAAACGCTTCACCGCAGAAGAACAAAAGTGTGAAGAGCTTTTTGCAGCCACGACGGTGCGAAACGAGGAAGGTAGATACGTAGTAAAGTTGCCGTTTCGTGACTACGATCCCAGCTGTAAAGGTAGCTCAAGAGAGATTGCAGCTAAAAGATTATACACGTTAGAGAGAAAGTTGGGAAAAGATCCAGGTCTTAAAGCTAGATATGTAGACGTTATCAGGGAATATCAGCAGTTAGGTCATATGATCCTGGTAGAAGAGCCCGACAGGAAGCGAAACGAAGCCATATATCTGCCGCACCACGCGGTGATCCGTGAAGACAAGAGCACAACGAAAGTGCGCGTAGTGTTCGACGCCTCCTGCAAAAATGTCAAAGGAGTGTCATTAAATGATTTGCTCATGACAGGGCCTACGTTACAGCCAGACTTACGCCACATAATTATGTGTTGGAGAAGCTACCCAGTCTGCTTGGTAGCTGACATAATCAAAATGTACCGAATGGTAAGAGTAGCCGAAGAGGACACGGACTTCCAAAGAATATTGTGGAGAGAAAATCCGGAGGAAGAAATAAAAGATTATAAGTTGCTCACCGTTACGTTCGGCACCGCGTCGGCGCCGTACTTAGCAGTGAAGGCATTAAATCAAGTAGCTTATGATCACAAGGACACTTACCCAACGGCTGCGAGTCGCGTTCATCGAGAATTCTATATGGACGACTTGATGACGGGCTGCGAAACTATTGAAGAAGGATTAAAATTGTACAGAGAGATGAAAGATTTGTTGAACGAAGGAGGGTTTGTGTTGCAGAAATGGGCTAGCAACAAAAAAGAATTATCGAGAGAAATAAATCAACGTGAAAGAGAGAACAAAGAGCCTGATGATGAGAAGGACAACCTAGAAATAAAAACGGATAGTATAGTAAAAATTCTGGGACTTACCTGGAATAGAGACGAAGATGAGTTCCAATACTCGGTGAAACTGCCGCCGCTGTCCCCACCTGCAACAAAAAGAAAAATAATATCCGACGTTTCGCGCTTGTTCGACCCATTGGGGTGGGTAGCACCATGCGTCATCAAAGCGAAAATATTCATTCAGCGATTATGGATATCAGGTATAGGGTGGGACGAGGAACCACCAGCAGATATACTACAAGATTGGCTGACTTACCGTGAACAGTTAGCTTACCTTGTAAACTTCCGGATTCCAAGATGGCAGCACACAAATTTAGATGACGCAGAGGTAGAACTACACGGCTTCAGTGACGCTTCAAATGCTGCTTATGCTGCGGTGATTTATCTGCGAGTCGTCAAGGCATCTGGGGATATAAATGTATCTTTGATAACGGCCAAAACCAGGGTATCGCCGGTTAAACAGATTAGCATACCTCGACTGGAGCTTTGCGGTGCCGTATTAGCAGCCAAATTGCTGAAAGAAGTAGCCGAGGTATTGGAGATTCCCAAGCCAAACCTAAGAGCATGGACTGATTCCACAGTAGTGCTTGCTTGGCTCAACAAACATCCAAGCAACTGGAAAACGTTTGTCGCAAACAGGGTTTCTGAGATACTAACCACTATGGATGCATCGCAATGGTCCCATGTTCCTACCAAGGAAAATCCAGCAGATTGCGCCTCACGTGGAATCCGGCCAGCAGAGTTAAACGAATATAACTTATGGAAGTTCGGTCCCAGACTTCTGTATAGTGAAGTCATTACCTATGCGAAACCCAAAAACAACGACACAAATCTAGAAAAATCAACCAAAGTTCACTTAGGAGTCGTAGAGGAACCATTTTGGAATAAATACTCTTCACTCACCAAGCTCATTCGTGTCGTAGCTTATTGTAGGTTTTTAAAGAAGCATGAGTCACATAGAAATCAAGGTCACACAAAACACTTGCAAAGGTGGGAACTGGACGAAGCAATGACCACTTGTGTAAAAATATGTCAACAGGCAAGTTTTAAACCTGAAATAGCAGAGATCAAACGAGATGGTTATATTAGCTCAAAAACCTCCAAGATCCGATCTCTAACGCCGTTTCTTGAAAATGGGATACTGCGAGTTGGTGGACGGCTAGAGAACGCTTCTGAACCCGCAAATGTGAGACATCCTACTATATTGCCTTGTGATTCTCATTTAAGCAAGCTGATTGTGGCAGACGCCCATAATCGAACACTTCATGGCGAGCAGCGAGCGATGTTAAATTATTTGAGGTCTGCCTATTGGATAGTGCGGGCAAAAGATTTGGTAAAGCACCACATTCGGAAATGCATTTCGTGCATCAGACACAAGGCTCAGATTCAGACTCAACTGATGGGCGCTTTACCACAGACCAGAGTCACTCCGGCTAGAGCTTTCATTCACAGCGGAGTGGATTATGCCGGTCCAATTCAACTCAGAACATCGAAAGGCCGAGGCCATCACTCATATAAGGGATACATATGTCTTTTTATATGTATGGTCACGAAAGCCATACACTTAGAGGTCGTAAGTGAATTGACCTCACGGGGATTCCTTGAAGCGTTCAAACGCTTCATCGCTAGACGCGGACGCTGTTTAGAAATCTACAGCGACAATGGCACAAACTTCGTTGGAGCCGCCAAGGAGCTAAAGGTGTTATTTAACGCTGAAAGGTCAAGTATGATTCCAGAGATAGTGGAAACTCTGGCGTCTAGTGGGACGGCTTGGCACTTCATTCCGCCCAAAAGTCCAAACTTTGGTGGATTATGGGAAGCGGGGATTAAATCCACCAAATATCACATAAAAAGAGTCATTGGAGACTCGACGCTTACATACGAGGAGATGTCGACGCTGCTTAGCCAAATAGAGGCATGTCTGAATTCGCGGCCTATTTCAGTAATACCTAGCAGTTCAGATGAACCAAACCCCTTAACTCCGGGTCACTTTTTAATAGGAGAATCCCTCGTGACAGTGCCGGAAACAAATTACGAGAGCTCTAATGTAAGTTCACTCAAACGATGGCAACTGACTCAGCGTATGCTTCAACAATTTTGGCGTCGATGGTCAAATGAATGTTTGACTCATTATCTGCATCGCTACAGGTGGGCCCATCAAGTTCCGGAACCCAAGGTGGGAGACGTAGTTTTGGTAAAGGAGGATGACCTACCTCCGACTAAGTGGCTTTTCGGCAGAATAACACAGAAACACGCTGGCTCAGATCTGTTAACCAGAGTTGTCACCATCAAATGTAAAGATGCGTTGATTAAACGACCAACGTCGAAACTCTGTATTTTGCCAGTTACTGAGTAGGTACACAATTTTATACTGTTATTTATATTAATTTAGGTTAGTTAGAGAACAAATTCTCAGGTAGTTAATATTTTGTTGTATTTTAAACTGTTATGTTAGTCGCTTCATGGTGGGCGGCTATCTTTCAATTATGGTAAAGGACATGTTGTCCTTGGTGGGCGGTATGTACAAATCGCTAAGCATTGTTCGTCAGTTGTATTTACCCAATTACCCGAGAGATGTCGCTGTTACCTCGGAGGCGATTTCTGCATCGCGCGAACGAGATTTTTCTGCGAATGTACATAGTCTCAGCTTATACTTTTTTTGTTGTCGATTTGGTGTGGTGTTAATTTCAAGTAGAATAAACATACGAGTAATTATTATTAATTCCGGTGTTTAATTTCTACTTCCGTTCGAGACCTGAGTGCGCTATTGTACAATAATCTCCACTTTAATTTGCTAAAACTTTCGTCAAGTGCTTACGTCAGTATAATCCGAAACGAATAAAAAATATATATTTCCTCTAAAAGATTATACAAGTGGGTTTTGATTACTGAATACTATTAAAAACTATTGAAGCTGATGGTTGAGGTCTTGATGGTGAAGTAAACGCAGGGAGATTTTACACAGTGTTTAATGTGGATGAGAATTAATACTTGGTAGGTACAGATAGACAGAGACAAAATATGTTAACCCGGTAACGCGCGGCTCTGTCAGCGGATGCATGCAGACTGACTAGGCCGGCGGTGGGGCGTTAGCAAAAAATGCAGTTAAGTATGAACTTATAGCTAGACATACATAATACAAATAGGTAGGTAACTAGAAATCGGGTATGAAATGAGCGCGTCGCTAACATAGCCCACCCCTAGTGCGAAGCACTATTCTACTATTGGCACGGGAGCGACGCGAGCCGCGGCCCGGCGCAGCACGCCGCTCGGGGTGGAGACTTCGACGACCCTCACTCGCCCGTCTCGACCTGGAAAAATCGTTTTAACAATACCTCGTGGCCACACGTTTCGCGGTGACCCCGGGTCCGCGATCAGAACGAGGTCACCCTCGCGTAGGGGTGGCTGTTCTTGCTGCCACTTCTTGCGAGGTAGCAGCAGAGGAAGGTATTCCTTCATCCAACGGCGCCAGTACATGTCAGCGAGCCTTTGAGCAGTTCGCCACCGTTTCCTCAGAAATAGATCAGAGTCATCAAACTCGCCAGCTGTGGGTAAATTGGTCGAGGACCCTAATAAAAAGTGGTTTGGAGTTAATGCCTCAGAACTGCCTGGTTCGACCGACACGTGAGTCAAAGGGCGGCCGTTTACAATATTTTCGACCTCGGCCAGTAAGGTCAGCAACACTTCGTCCCTTGGTGCACGCTCTCTAAGGATAACGCCTAGAGATGTCTTGACGGAGCGAATCAGCCTTTCCCACGCGCCGCCCCAGTGTGGACTTCTAGGCGGGAGAAAAGTCCATTGAGCGCGGTTGTTGCTCGCTTCTGACTTCAAGGCCTCATTGTTAATCTCCTGCATTGAGCGCTTTAACTCTGTGTGAGCACCTCGCAGATTTGTACCATTATCTGAGAAATAATGGGTGGGCCAACCACGCCTGGATGCCATTCTCCGCAGCGCCATTATCAGGGAGTCAGTCGTAAGAGAATGTACGACTTCGATATGAATGGCTCGAATGGTAAGACAGGTAAATAAAACTCCATACCGTTTTTCGCGGCGTCTGCCCACCACGACTTCCATTGGGCCAAATAAGTCTATTCCGCAGTAAGCGAACACACGCTGGTGATGAGCCAGACGCGCTGTAGGTAAGTCACCCATTCTGGGCGCTCTCGGCTTGGCCTTGCGTAATCTGCAAAGCATGCAACGCGATACAACATACTTAACGGTAGGACGTAATCTCAGCAACCAATATTCCTGCTTTAGATCGTTGACTACAGTCTCCTGGTTCCCGTGGGCGGCCTTCACGTGCCGATGCCGCACCAGTAGCCGCGCCAGCGGGTGCCGCCCGTCGAGGATCACGGGCCTCTTTGTTTCCAGCGACACGTCCGACACGGCGTCGATGCGGCCGCCCACGCGCAAGAGACCCTCCTCGTCTAAATATGGAGACAAATTCAACAGCCTACTATCACGATGCACATACTTACCCTTTTTTATTTCAGCTATTTCAGTGCCGAACGAGTCCGCCTGTGCTTGTCGAAGCAGCAGCCGCTCCGCCTGCGCCATCAGCGTGCTGTCATCACAGGTGAGATTCCTACATCTGCAGATAAATTTAAGGACAGCAGCAGCAGACCTAAGCAACCGAAGCCAGGAGGAGAATCGCTCCGGATCTGGAATAGGTAAGTTACAAGTGACATTTGTATTTTCACTTATATTAACATAACCAGAAAACACATCGTTTGTTTCAGGTTCCAAAAAGTTGAGCGGCCAGGACCTTTCATGTGAGTATAAAAACTGTGGACCCTTAAACCACTCGTTCAAAAAGGATTCATAATTGAATACCTCCCTTGTAGCGATATCAGCTACATTTAACTTCGTAGGTACATATCGCCATTCCGATATATTTGTGAGCTCGTCAATTTCGCCCAACCGGTTCGCTTCAAACGCCTTGTAAGTGCGGGTATTATTATTCAACCAGTGGAGCACGGTTGTCGAGTCACACCAAAAATAACGGCGCGTAGCGGTCAGTCTATGCTCCCTCTGAATGGTGTCCGCCAAGCGCGCACCAAGTAAAGCTGCCTGGAGTTCAGAACGAGGTACCGTCAGCTGTTTTACCGGGGTCACTCTGCACTTACTGGCTATGAATGTGACATTAACTTTACCATTGTTAATCCAGCGCCAGTATGCTACCGCGCACATAGCCTTTGTAGACGAATCACAAAAAATAAGTAGTTCTAAGTTCTTATAACAAATAGTAGGTAACGAGTCCATACTGTTATTCGTCAGCGCGGGCGTAGCACCCGTAGCAAGTCTCGAGGAGTCGATCGCGGCGTAGGCGCTTGATTGCGTCATTCTCGTAGCATCAGCTACAAGTGCTACGCCGCTGTGCGAGGCGGCCGCCCCATCCTCCGTCCCGCACGCACTTGTTGCGATGCGCTGGTAGCATCTAGGAATGCGCACATTACCTATTACCTTTAGTAGCTCCACCCAGTCACACCATGAAGCATAAATATCATTTGGAATCTCGTCATCCCAACCTAGAGATAACCGCCATGTATCCTGCAGCATAATTCGACCCTGTATCGTAAAGGGCGACAAAAAACCAAATACATCAAATATTGACATGACCACACGTAACATAACTCGCTTTGTCGGCCTTTGTTTATGTCGAATTATACTGTCTGGAATGCGTTTTAAAGAAACGTCAAAACCTAATTCGTCCTCACCTGGATACCATAAAAGCCCAAGTGCTCGCTCGCCCTCAAACTGCTGACCGACTTTGAACTTAACGGCGGCCGTCCCTAAGGTCTCTTTTGGGATGTTATCGAGTACCACGAGGCTATTACTAGTCAAGTTTCGCATCTCAAAACCACCACTTTTGTGTATGTCGGTGACATCCTTAACCATCTGTATTGCCGTGGCTTCATCCGGCAGGCTCTGTATATAATCATCCATATAATGTGAGTTAACTATCGCGTCGACCGCGGCGGGCATCGATGACTCATACCGCAAAGCGTTCTTATTTTTTATAAATTGAGCAACAAACGGTGAACACTTTGCGCCAAATATTAAGGATGTCATCGCATATGTTTTTACTGGTTCGGTGGGGTTGCTTCTCCACAAGAAGCGTAGGGCATCCTGATCCTGAGGTAATATTTTGACCCTTAAAAACATATCTTTTAAATCGCCCGTGACTCCTACCTTGTGTTCTCGAAACCGCAGCATGATGCCGAGCAGCGAGTTCAAATAGTCCGGACCCTTAAGAAGATAATCATTTAAACAGAACCCTTCTGTTCTATTTGCTGCATCAAAAACTAGCCTTATTTTTTTTTTATTTACGTTTTCAACGCCAAAATGAGCTAAGTACCACGTTCTTTGAGTGCGTTGAGTGTCTGTCAGTTCCGAAGCGAAGCCATTGCTAAACAAATGATCAACACGTTCAGAGTACCTATGAGCGTAACTGGGATCCCGACTCATTTTCTTCTCGATCCCTCTGAGCCTCGTAAGGGCACTGGGATAAGAGTCTGGCATCGCACAGTCGGGGTCCGACCAGGGTAGACCGACGTGCCAGCGCCCGTCGACCAGCTGAGCAGTTCGCTCCAGCTGTTCGACTGCGCGCTCGTCGTCAGCGTTCTGCCGCGGCTTACCTGTCACGCCGATAGCGTCCAACGCGAACCCGCGCAGCACCTCCTCGTGCAGGTCCCGCAGCTCCTGCTGCTCGCGGCCTCCCTCGCTCACGAACAGCACCGTCGCGCCGCGCGCCGCTCCCGCCATACGTAAGTTACCATGTATGCACCATCCTAACGGGGTGAGTGTAGCTGACGGCTCATTTCTATTACCCAAAATGACTTTAAGTGGCAACAACAAGTGATAGTTATCCTGGCCAATAAGAATTTCTGGTTTAACATCGATATCACACATAGAACTCATAATATCTCTTAAGTGAGTATATTGAATGCAATCAACAACAGACAAGTTATGCAACGGTAAATTTAATTCGGATACACTTCTTGCCCTAATAGAATGAACCTTATTGTCCGTTCCAGAGAGTTCTAAATTCAATACCGCACTGTCACACGTTATCGCGTTATCGCCCCATGGTCCATGTACTCGCATTGTTTCCCGATGTCCAACTAGTCCAGCTCGCGAAGCTAAATCGGCACTTAACATTGTAACAGTTGAACCGTCGTCGAGTAACGCATAAGTGTTTATCGCTTCACCGGTAGCCGTATGCACACGTATAGGTAGCACTTTAAGTAAAACTTTGCAACTACTAGCGTTTACGTTAGTGACCGCCTCTGTAGCTGGATCGGTGACGGCGGTAGGCCCCGCCAGGGGCTCCGCAGACACTCCAGGCCCCGTTGACGTGATCGGCACCTCACCTGGCGAAGCGCGCTCCGTTAATCGTCGCGCGCCGTTGTTTACATTGAAGTGGAGTAACGGGTGATGACCTTGACCGCAGCTATCCTTAGTACATACCGGCGCCGGGCAGTGTTCCCGACTGTGGCGAGAATCTAGGCACTTATAACAAATGCCGTTACGTTTCACATATTGCCAACGTACTTTCCTGAGTGCCTTTTTAAATTGCTTGCATTCGGATAATTTGTGTATGTATCCGCGGCAGAAATTGCACCTATCTTCGGTATTCTGCTCAGCTTGCAATAAAACTGTTTGTGGTCGCGCGTACCTATCATGGTATTTACTTTTGCTTTGATCGGCAAGATAACCGCTTGTATAAATGTTAGAAGTAGTAGATATACGTATAGCTTCCGCATTCAAGAAATCTGTTAAAATATCCAATCGTGACTTCTTGCCAGTTTTTATAACAGGAAAACTATAATCCGACCACTTCGATAACAATAATGTAGGCAATTTAGATAAAACCAGGTTTACTACACCTATGCCTTGTAGGTATTCTTCGCGTCCTACTGACCTTACGGCTTCCACGAAGTTCTGTACCTTTACAGAAAATTGGACTATATCCCTCTGGTACTCTTGAGACAGTGGCTGAATCTTCTTGATGTCCTGCATAAGCTTGGAAATGATGAGGTCTGGATTACCAAATCGTAGCTCCAGCGTCTCCATGACGCGTTCAGGCGAAGTTGCACTGATAAGCAGAGCTGAGACCGCATCTTTGGCAGCTCCACGCAGACATTTGCGTAGTCTCCAGAGATTTTCTTTGGGTTTAAAATCGCACACTTCGGTAGATTCGTGATACGCCCTTTTAAATTGCAGCCATTCCAATGGGTCGCCGGCGAACTCGGGTAAGTCGCGGGGAGTACAAATGCGGCTCAATAAATTGGCGTTGGGTTTGTTCTGGACAGAGGCTGCAGCTAGCTTCTGGACCGCATCGGCGAGCATCTGGACCGTGTCTTGTGATGTACCGGCAATAGGCTCGTCGGCGGTAGGTATCTGTGGCTTATCTAATTCCAGCTGGCTCTTTTCCATCCAGTTCTCAATCTTGCGTGCACAATCTTCCTTACTTTGTGAACTGTATGCTTCCTCCTCTTCCTCTAAGTCGGCTAGGTCTGCCTCTAGCTCTTTGTCGATAAGTTGCATCCGTATTTCGGCCTTTCGCTTTTCAGCTTCCAGGGCTAATCTCTTCTTACGTGCCTCGAGAGACGATGCCGAGGACCTAGATTTAGCTGGAGTATGTGAGCGCGCAGGGCGTGGCTCGGGTTTTACACTGCTACCCGCCATTAGGTCCGAAACGTGTTGCGTATTCATCGGCGTTTCTGGAGCATTCCAACTTCCTTGTTCATCTTGAACATTATTACCTGTAGCTTGACCTGCGGTGTCAAGACGCTCCTTGCGCACGGTACTCCGTGTCTTCACCATTATAGGCGTGCGTATCATCCAACAGATCCGGCTCGAAGACCAACTGAAGCTGATGGTTGAGGTCTTGATGGTGAAGTAAACGCAGGGAGATTTTACACAGTGTTTAATGTGGATGAGAATTAATACTTGGTAGGTACAGATAGACAGAGACAAAATATGTTAACCCGGTAACGCGCGGCTCTGTCAGCGGATGCATGCAGACTGACTAGGCCGGCGGTGGGGCGTTAGCAAAAAATGCAGTTAAGTATGAACTTATAGCTAGACATACATAATACAAATAGGTAGGTAACTAGAAATCGGGTATGAAATGAGCGCGTCGCTAACAACTATGAAAGATAACCAGAGTTTGAAATAATAACATATTTATCAATAGGTTAAATTTATATGAACAGATTAATGTTGAAAGCGTTCTAATTATTTTAAAATAAATCTCAAATAAATTCAAGTCGATACATATAATCCAGCTTTATCATAGTAATCTATTGATAAAAAATCTAAGTAATTCATCAATAGCTCCACATTGTATTCATTTATCAATTATTTTTTAAATTTGAACGCACCACGAACTGCGCGCGAGTCTAGTGCGCCGACGGCGAGAGCGTCATGACCAATCAGAGCACGCCGTCGTTGCTTGTTTCCTACGCGGTAGCCTCCCCTCTGTTGATTAGCTCACTTGCAAAATGAAAAATTGTTGATTTTACGATTGTGTTCATTTATATTAAGCGTTGAATTTATAAATAAATCTTTGTAATGATGACTTCTCCGTCTATTAATTATACACTCATAAGCTTCATCAACCTAAAGAGTAACTATCAACGTACTTATGCAATTACTTATTCAATAATCAACTTATTGTGTAGCTTTAACAAGCTAGGTTGATCCACTGAAACAACGTATGAGTGACCGGTAGGTCGATCACGTAACGCTTTATACGTACGCTAGGTAGATCTAAATGTATTTTTTTATACCGAAAAACGACAGTTGAATTGTTCTAACCCGCGTTTGAAACGTTTTGTGATTACCCCTCAGATCTCTAGCCGACCCAGCCACGGCCCGATTTCTTACAGTCGGTTAACGGGTTTCTTCGGTTTCGGTTAAAACCGGTTTTGCATTCCCTACGCTCAACCAACTGAGCTATTGGCACAATGCACCTCGGTCACCTTTTTTTTTTCAATCAGTTCATTCTTACAACGCCTTAGGGAGAAGACGGCATTACATAAGTTGAAATAAATATGAATTATGCCCAGCCAAATAAGTGGTTTTCTTTGTCCAGCGATTTGTATGTAATCATAGTATAGCCATTTGGTTTCGTTGCTATATTTGGTAAGGTTAGCCTTAAATATGATTGAAGAGAATGCTTCGCCTTAATATGATACAATAACGTGTATGTTAACTTAACACACAAAACTAAAAGCAAGCGTTTACGTAACGAATGTAAGAAATAGGGAATGCAATATGCAATTACCGGGCAAACTTCAAAACCGGTAAATTACCGACTTGAGTAGGACAAAACCTATTAACCGGTACATTACCGGTAATTTCAAATTGGTTTATAAGTAGCGTTATTTTCCGTTTATTTATCGTAAACATAAGCTAAAAGGTAGTATAAAGAGTAAAAGGTGGTTTCATGTTCCGTAAATGTCGTAATAATCATTTTCTTTAATATTTAAAACTTGCTCCGTGGTAGCAGGGCTAAAACACAACTGAAAACGTTCCTTGGGGATTAGCAGGTAGGTAGGAATAGGAATTGGTCCCAATTTACAGATTACCATTACAACATCAGTAGTATCAGTACAATACAAAACAGCACCAGTAGTGAATATGGAGTGACGAAGGTTAACGTGAATATTAGTATTATGGTGCATTGCCTGTTCCCCTTCACCCATCATTGGCGTCGGTGGGTCACACAGTGCCCTCGGTCATTGTTTTGACTCCTAAATCTACAGATACGCAACCCTACGGATTTACAATCCTAAAAAACAATAATTTACTGAATAAAAAAACAATCAGAATAATACAACACAAACTGACTAGTTGACTACAAACCCACGTAGTAGTAAAATAAAGTATTCCACCAAATAGCTGTTTCTAAGGAATGTTCAAAAGACGTAACCAATCATACCAGGAGCGAAAAGAGTTGGATAGAGAAAACGGTACTAATAGTAACCGAACATTTTACTAAAGAGCGTTCGGACAAATGGTTTAATAACTCTAGGAAAAGCGTGTACTGTTGCTCATGGGGTTCCAAATTGTGGCATCGGTTTAGCGATTTGGGGGGGCTAGGTCTGTATGTAAACTTTCTGTATCCTAGCTCTCCTGCGGATAACCTAACGTCTAATGCGATCACACAGACAAACTCCCAGCATAGCCCTCTCCATAGCCCTTTGAGCCTTCTAATGAGGCCGATAGTGCGCGAACACATTTCAGTGTCATATGTCATCACTGGCACCACATATGGGTCAAAGACTCTCGTCTTGAGACACTTCGGAATACTAGACGAAAATATGTGCCGTAGCTTCCCGAACGAACGCTGCCCAGCTGAGTCGACAGGAGACAGTTTGTCCTAGGTATATATAATCGTCTACAACTTCGAGCGTAAAGCGTCCGATTGTAATGTACATGAGCATTAGATGATCTTCGTCTTATCCATGTTAATTTTTAGACCAACCCGCTCAGAGGCTTTATCGTATTCAAGTCCTCCATGGTATCCGAAGGTGAGTACTAGCCTTCTCCAGTCCAGAGTCTTTAAAGCATCCACCAGTGTAGCGGTGAACAGTTTTGGAGAAATAACATCTACTTGATCGACTCGCTGCAGCGGAATAGGTTTCGTGTTCCAATTCTGGAGTCGGACTTACACAGTGAAGTGGCATTCTCGTTTGATTGATTGATTAAAACTTTATTAATTCCCACAACATACATGGCATTGATAAAATACGAAATTTAAACAAATGCGAGACCCTTGACCCGTGGGGCCCTGGAGCCCTAAGCCTCTTTAAAGAGATGTAGAAGAGGCTCATAGATGCCACCGGTGACCGAAGGGCTGGCAGTTATCTCGCACAAAGAATTAGCTAGCTATTCAGCGAGGTAATTCTGCCAGCATGTTCGGCACAATGCCACAGGGGCCATTCTTAGATTTAGTTTAGTACTATTCTATTTTATTTTTAATTTAGTTTTTTAATATTACTTTAGAGTTTAGTTGATACTTTATTTTTGTTTTCATATTATGAGATTGTATGTTATTTGTTTTGAACCTTTTATCTATATTATAGCTCTTTACACCCATTAAATGATTTAGATATACATATCTAAAGAAAGCATGCAAGAAGTAAATTCTAAAGAAGCCATGTGTCGTGGCTGAGAAATGGCGCTGGCTTAGCGAGCCATGCCAGAGCCTTAAATTACAAAATTGAAATATAAAATACTTGGCAACGCTGGAGAAACTGTAGTACGGCCCAGGTTTCGATTGAATCGTAGTCCAGAAACGCTAAGCAAAAGGACAGATTATACTCCGCAGCCTTCTATATATAACTTGACGGGTGGTCTTATTTTATCTTATCTAGATGAGGGCCCTTTCGGATACACTTCGACCCAGTGGGATCTTTTGTGCATTTGCCGTCTCATTTATGACTACTCCCAAATCGCTCCATCATTTCTACAAACCGGATGATGCAGCTCAGCGGAAGTACCTTGAAATCCTTTGGTTGCGGATAGCCTTTATCAAAGTAATTAATTATTTTTCTGGCAAGGGCATGACATTCACACAGTAAGTGTTCCATAGTACGAGTATCATCCTCCTCACCACACATTCTACAGCCTAAACTATCCGATAGTCCCATTTTGGCCAAGAGATTCTTGACCCCGAAGTGACCTGTGAACACCCCAAATATAATTCTGAGTTGCTTTCTGCTGGATTTCCAGAGCTTTTGGTCAAGCCCGAGTCCATTCCTTCTATAAGCTGGCTTAGATTGCCTTAAGCCAGCCTCACTCCACTCATGTTGGTGTTTGGTTTTGGCGTAGGCTTCAAAGGCCGTTATTATGGTTCCCTGCGAGAGTACCACAAATTGTTCTGGACCTACAATAGTACATTACTACAGAGGCCGGGAAAAAAGGGGTTGCCGGCCGAGTACGTATGCCGATCATAGCGAGGCCGGATAGTTATGAGGCTGGCAACCCCTTTTTACGCCGAGGTATGTATAGTGCTTTTCTCAAACATGCAATGAAATAAATAAATTAAACTCCAAGGAATCAAACTTTAATTTTCATGGCTGAATGCCGTGATGCTGTGCCACAAATTGTGGAATGCAAATTAAAAAAGACCATCTTGCAGCCCGAAACGTGACACTTAGAAGCCCATTATGAATAACACAACGTCAATATATCATTTCATGTTCGAGAAAAGTAATTTGTAGACCCCTTCTTGCTTTAAGCTCATCTGCTCTTTCGTTGCCGATGAAGCCCTCGTGCCCTGGTATCCAAGCTAGTTGGTTATCATGGTGCTAAAGCCTCTTCGGAAACTGGCTTGTTCTGGGAGGCTGGAAGTCATCTAACCTGCGCACGAGACGATTTGTAATTACTCTCGAAAACAGCTTTTACACACGGCTCAGAAGTGAGATGGGTCGGTGTTTCTTAAGCAGGGTGTTGTCACCATTTTTAAAGAAAAGCACCAGCACACCTCTGTTCGATGCCTTTGCCGTTCACTCTTTCACTAAGACAAAAAGAGGTATTTGCTTGTTTTGAAAATGAAATGATTAGTATACCTATTACCTACAAACTATGTTAAATAAGGCGCTCTCTGTCGTACTTATCCAAGCAGATCATTATTCATATTTTATAGACCGGAACCGTGTTTGTATTTTAAGAAGCTTCTGCAAACGATATTGTATTCATTTGATAAAGGTATTGTATAAGGTAAGATAACGCTAACCAGTTAATCAATTGACATTTGAAATGACAAAAGGAGGGTATTGATTGAGATATAATCATGACGATCAAGTATTAATAATCGTAAAAAAATATTACTTTACTAATAATTCATGTTTAGTTAAATTACCGGTTTTGATTTAAATTTACCGGTTTTATACCGACAATTGACCGGTTAACCGGTATGCATTCCCTAGTAAGAAATATGCATCGAAATTCTATAATTTCAATAACTCCGGATTTTTAGTATTAATTAATAAAAAAGTCCTCTTCCGCTTCGATGAACAACATTTTTTTTTGGTAATCCAATGATTTAGTGTTAGGCTCTAATCGGAATTTGAAAGATTCTTGAGTACCTAACTTTCGGAGTTTACCTCTTACCTACACCCTAATTTTACTCCTTCCTTTTTCCGTTCATGACTTCCTAAGTTGGGCCCCGAAGGGGCCCTCAACTAATTGCCGATAGCATAGGTGGTATAAAATACACACCAAAAATAAAAACAATACATAGAAGAAACAGAAAACCATAAAAAGGACAAACTTAAAACTAAAACTATATACAACTACAGATACTACCTTAAAACTAACAAAACAATACTAAAAACACGCCGCCGGGCGCGCGACCGGCACCGCACCTACGGTACGGCGACAACCCGATAGCGCGCCCTGCGGCACCTAGGCCACGCCCCCGCCGCCCGCCATAGCAGCAGCCAAGAGCGAGACGCGTAAACGGAGCCGCATGCGAGTCGGCATATAGCCCCTCCATAAAACAAATAAGTGAAAATGTACAAACCAAAACCTAACATATAACATGCCAAATTGCCAATCATACAGAAACTTAAAAACTAAAGTCAAATGAGATGAAATAAAACAAAAACATACAAAAACTATACAAACATAAAAGTTGCCATGCACACATGCAAAAACATAAAATTTGCATTACAAAATAATCATATTATACATATAATATACAGTTTTAAAAGTTGCAAAAACACATGCTAAAACAATGCCGCGCGACGTTTGTCCACATTTACGTCATAAAACGAAAATGTAAACAAACAAAGAGCGACTTAGCGAAGGATAAAAAGGAATAAAAGAGGATATAAATTAATAAATATAAATCATAATAAGTAGATTACGTAGAAGTAGAACCGGAAGGAGGACGAGTAAAGTGACGGACGCTACGAGAATGGAAGTAGCGCCTCGTCAAGGAGGGCCTATAAGGAAAAGAAGGGACAGTCGAAGATAGAGAAAGAGGGAGAGTGTCATTGTCAGGTTGGTGGGTGAAGCTGCGAGCAAACTCACCCACCACGTCATCGTCCATGTTGAGGTCGTCAAGGGATAAGCCCGTGAGCCCGTCCGCGCGCGCCGCCCCGCGGCGCCTCTGCTGCCGTTCCCGGGCGCGGAATCCTATGTCGTAATCAAGTTCAGCCTTCCGCTCCAGGGTGATGGCCCTAATTTTACTACCTACTACTACTTAGAGAGATGACTAATAACCCTGTATATATACTTTCTGTACCAACTTTATATTAGTAACATCAGATATGACATCGCGACTAGGGAATGCAAACCGGTTAACCGGTTAACCGAAAAACCGATTAACCGAAACTTTTTGGTCTCGGTTAAAAACCGGTTTTTTTTAACTTTCGCCGGTTATTAACCGAATTGGAAATAGTCCTTAAACAACTGTAAATTGCCTCAAATAGATACCCCAGAATATTCTTCAGACTATCAAATGACGAATATAGCGTGCAAACATATTTTTATTTTTTTAAAAACAGGAATACATACTCGAATTTTTCGTGTAGCGAATAGCAAGAATTTTATTAATTAAATTTCTTCATTAACGTGCTCAACTGCTGATACAATACACGAGCCACATGAAAAAATTACATTGCTGAAGCTAATTTATATAGTACGTATTCCCTACACTAATTGAACAGCTTTAAACATTAACCATCCCCTCTCCGTTTTAGTATGCCGCGTTAAAAGAGCAGAAAGGGTTTGTGGCTGGGTAAATCCCATTGTTTTAGTTTGCTACCTGCCGAGTGCCGCTACGCCCGCTACCACTACCCTGTATCTAACTAAATCTAATCAGTCATTGAGAGTAAAAACAAGTTGATGGTAGTGTGGTGTTTGTGTGTGCAAATATTAAAATAACACGTGGATGTCTGAAAGACGAAAATTTCAAACAAGTAAGTATTTTATTTGTCCTAATAATTAATAGTGGTATTCGTCATGTTAGTTATCCTTGTCAATTATTTAGTTCTTCGATTATTGCAAATGAGGCCGTTTTGCACTTGGATTTAAATAAGTAATGTATATCATAGAGTGCACTTATTTATAACATAGCCTCAAGTTATTTAATCCACAATTTTATATTTTGTTTTAAATCTATTTATTTTATTGATATTACAAGTAATACTTGTTATTTTAGTTCTATTTTGATACAGATATTTTATTGATAAAAGTATATATTAAGTTAATAATTATATTGTATAATGAATGAGTCATGTCATCGTATATAAATATAAATTGTCCTAGTTTTATTACTAGACATTGGTAACGCATCACTGTAATTTGATATTCACTTCTGAGCAATACTTTCATGTTCCTTATCTTTGTCTTTTATATTTCTGATATAGTTTGACCTCGAAATGACTTATACTTACTACTTTAAACTTTATTTTAACGATTAAATAGATATATATTTTTTCAGTAAACGAACAAATTGGCCATCTAATATGGAGTATAAAGAATTCAGAAAAAGAGGACTAGAACAAACCAGTGTGTGGTTGTACTTTTTAAAGGCAGTGGATAACAAAACCGCGAAATGTAAAAAATGCAACAAAATTTTGAAAGCCGAAGGAGGCAGCACCTCAAGCTTAAGAAGTCACATACGTACGGCACACGGCATAACCCTTGAAAGTGGGCCTATGGAACAGACTGAAAATCAACCTCAAGCGTCGCTACAAACAGTGCAAACGAAGAAAAGTAAAATACAAGATTACTTCAAAAGCGACCAGTCCATGGAAATGATAGTTTCTCGAATGGTGTGTTTAGATGGACTGACATTTAGGGTTTTTGCAAACTCTGTTGACCTGCGACGATTATTTCTAAAGAGTGGACATCAATTGCCGTCATCCCCAAATACAATAAGAAATATAGTTTTACAGAGATGTGAATTCGTGAAGCAGCAAATCTTGCAGGCACTTATGAAGCTGAAACTTAGAGGACTGCTATTTTCTATAACTATGGACGAATGGACCTCTTTAACCAACAAACGATACATCAACGTAAACATCCATTCACCCGATATCGTGAACAGAAAATATTTTTATAATGTTGGCCTTATCAGGATTAGAGGCTCAGCGACATCCACAAGATGTGCAGAACTTTTAAATGAGCGATTGCAATCATTTGGCTTGAATATAGAAGACATCGTCGGTCTCTCTACAGACGCAGCTAGCGTAATGAAGAAAATGGGACGCGGTATACCCGCGTATCACCAATTGTGTTATGCTCACGGACTTCAATTGGCAATATTAGACGTCTTATATAAAAATCAGCCAGTTATGTGCTTTGAAAGTGAAGATTGCTCCTCAGGGTCAGAATTTTCTGGAGCTGACGGAGAAGATAATGACAGCGACGATGATGAAGGATTCATTATTGAATCCCCCCAAACACGCGTACCAATATCGAATGCCAGCTGTAAATCTGTGATTGAAAAAGTCAGAAAAGTGTGCAAGATGTTTCGCAAGTCACCAACTAAAAATGATGAAGCCTTGCAAAAGTATGTAAAACAAAATTTTGACAAAGAAATCAACCTTATTCTGGACTGTAAAACGCGTTGGAGTTCACTAGCGTCTATGTTGGAACGCTTTATAAAGCTGTACAGCTGTGTACAATTGGCATTGTATGATATTAGATCAGAAATATCATTTAGCACTGATGAAATCGAATTGATAAAGCACATCCACGCGACACTCGATATTTTTAAGGCATCATTAGAAATGCTGTGTGAAAATGACTCGACCCTGCTTACAGCTGACCTGGTATTAATTTTTTTGCTAAAAGAATTAAAGAAAACAACAGGTCCCTTGAGTGCCGCATTCATAACAGCACTGAGAAAAAGAATAGGAGAGAGGTACCTGCTAATCCAAGGTGTACTCAAATATCTAGATAACCCTGACGATTTTTACAATGAAACTGATGTGGACAGCATCTTCGTGCGGCCTTCTCAAGATGACATAGTTTCTATTTTAGTGTCGTTATTGGGCAAAAATGTCAACAATACTGCTATTACAGTAACAGCCCTTGACCCCTCACCAGAAACGTCGCAAAGTTCAGAAAATATTGAACCTATTCCGTCTACATCTGGTTTAACCGGAAGTTTTGTGTCTGCGAAAGATTTATTAAGAGAAGAGTTGAAACAGAAATCATTGACGAGACGTGAAGCAGAAAAGACCCATATGGAAGTCCTGCAACAACAGTTGTGTCCTAACGTGATACAAATCGAGATGGCACTGCATGAAAGTGGCGGAACCAGAGGGCGATATTTAGAAATGGCATACAGAACTTTGTTATCCATAAAGCCCACTAGTGTTGAATGTGAACGAACCTTCTCTACAGCTGGATATCTATGTTCAAAATTCCGTTCTAGGATGAACGATGCTACGTTGAATGCTTTAATTATTTTGAAACATTATTTCATATCAACTAAGGAGTAAGCAGGTCGCATAAGTCGCATTACACAATAAGCACAACATCCCACTGGGTCGAAGTGTGTCCGAACTCCGAACCGAATGGACCTCATTATGAAACCACCAATATGTATTTCAGACTATTTTTTTATGTTGATTGTTTACTGTACGAATGTTGAAATATTATTATGTAAAATGTTTTAATTGTGTTGATTTTTTAACGTTACTATCGCATAAATAATACCTCACATTTTATTATTATTAACATTAACGGTTTTTGTCATGTTTTTGAGACATATGTTTTATTATGTTGATTATTTATATAGTGTACGTTCTTACTTTCCAAATAATAACTTGTCGATTCGTTTTTTTTTTACCCCTACAATAAAAATAACCAAAACAAAAAGAAATGTTAAATTGTTATTTTCATATAAGTATAAGTACCAATATTTTATTGGCAAGTTTGTTAAACTTTTAAAATATAACATTGTACTTTTTATATTAGTATAATTTAATTCGTCACTTGTTAATTTGTTTTGAAGTTTATAAAGATGATGAGAAGAATTATATGCTTTTTATTTATTCGCTTAAACCTTTCTAAGTATATTATAAATATGTAACATAAATAACCGTATGTATAATTAATTTAGTACAGAGTATATCATTTAGATACCTATTTACAACTCAAAAAATACGCCGTTAACACCAATAGTAACCAAGAATAGTAAAATTATCGTCTTGTACTTCGATTTCAAATAGTTTGCAAAAAACCGGCGAAAAACCGGTTAACCGGTTTTGAATCCGTCGAGGCGGTTATTAATCGGTTTTTGATTTTCACCGGTTTTTGCATTCCCTAATCGCGACTAGTAAATAAGTACCTACAAATAAAATTGAAGCTAATTTAAGTTTAATACTAAATAACCCTATATAACTTTCTTTATTGGTAAAATAAAATAGATAATCGCAACCGAAAAACAACTAGTAACTAAATATAAAGTAAAATCAAGTACTAAAAGTTTGTACCTACAAGTTTGAGCGGCATTGCGCCTTGGAGAGGTACTCGGCTGCCAGCACGCTGCACACGAATCGCGCGAGTCGCGCGCGGAAGATCTAAATTGCGGACAATCACTGATAAGCTAATGCAATTAAGAGCTATTGATGAATCCGTTAGAATTTGTGTTTATATATTCTTCGATAGAACTGAAATGAATTACGCCGACTTGAGAATTTATGAGATTTCTTTTATGGTAAGGAGAATGGTTTCAAGATATAATTCCTAATTAAAAAAAATACTATTGATAAATCTGTTAGAAATTTGTGCTGCCATATATTTTTTTAGTTTTGAATACACTATAGTAGCCACTAGTCACTTGAATATTCTTTTAGGAGATTTATCATTTTTTTAATCGTTTCCATTTTTGCTGACGTAATCTCTTGACAAAACTATTAGAAAACGATAAGTAAGGTTTGGATAATCAAATGCGATGCATTATAGGAAAAAACAATAACTTGTATAATCTTTGCAAAGTTTTACAAGTGTTCCTTACAAAAAAGTTAATTATTCGTAAACCAATATCAAAAACTGTTAGAAATTATTTTTCGCTGTTAGTACTTAAGGTACTCTCGCTGATAACAAAAAAAAATCAAACTTGGGAATTATGTTAGTTGGACGACAAATTACAGTGTTCGCGTACCGGACTAATCCTCGTCTGCAGGATCCTGTCGGGGGCTACAGACGAAGATGGTTTATTTTTCCATTATATTCTTTTTCTGTATCATATCGTTTATAAAATGATCGGGGTAACTACCTCGTTAAAAATAACACGAAAACAAATAATTTGTTTCGTGATTAAGGGTAGTAAGAGTGTAGTTGTCCAAGTACTTGGTCAGTTCAGTTGGATAAATCGTGCGGTTTTTAACGCTAATTACTTTTGGTAGCTTCCTTAGTTCCTGTTTTTTTTTGTTTTTGTTAAAGTTTTGTGCTTTGTTTGTTATGATATGAAAAGAAGTTGGGTGTGGAGTTACGCCACTAGAGTTGATGACAAAGCCTATTGCAATTTATGCGGTGACCGGCCAAATAATGAATTTTCGTGTCTTGGTGGTTCTACTGGAGCTAGGAAGGCAATGAAAACAGTTCACCAAAAATCACCAACCCTGAAGCTATTTAGTCGCAGCCGTTTTGCAAACAAAGGCATTGTACAACCTAGTCCAATTTTATTACAAGATTTTATTAACGTTCCGTAGTCAACAAGGAACCCTTAATATAGTTTCGCCATGTCAGTCTGGCCGGCCGCCTTCGGCTTAGCTCAGTAACCATTACTACCAGAAAACTGTAATTCGGCATGGGTATATAAATCAATTACGCCGACAAAACAGTAGATTAAAATCTTGAAAAAAAAATTTTTTGGGGTACCTCCCCTGTACCCTGTGGGGATGTAATTATTTTTCTCGTTAAACCCATAGTGTAGGGTATCGTTGGATAGCTTGTTCAAAAATATTATGGGTTTCTTAAAACCATTTTTCAAGGTCAAATCAATTCAAACTATCTCCATACCAAATTTCATCTCAATCGATTCACCGGTTTAAGCGTGAAGGAAGAGGTAACAGACAAACAGACACAGTTTCGCATTTACTTATAATATTAGTATGGATGTATTTATCGTATAGCAATTAAAAAGCAACGGTGAATATCCCTTTGCGAACGGAATCAGAAATCGATTCCTTGGTTGTAGTTCATGGAATAGTAAATCCAAGAGGCCTATTGATTGACCTCAATAGTAATGAACACAACAGTCCTACTTATTACAGTCGTAGGACATTTCAGTACTTTATCAGAGAAATTATGATCTGAGGGTTGCTTTAACTTGGGGACAGATCCGAATTTGTACGAAAAATGGCCTTTCCAAGTACACATTAAGTTGGTCGACTATTACTCGGTAACTACTTATGCCTACATAGGTACTTGTCCGTGATAGATTTCCTTTTAAATTCATCATATGTACTACTACCATGATTTTTTTCACATCCCCAGTAGTAGCTATTTACTCGGGATAAAAACTATCCTATATTTGAATCCAGGCTACAAACTGTCTTCGTGCAAAATTTCATCCTCAATTCAATCGGTTGAGCAGTTTAAGCGTGCGTGATTGAGTAACAAACATACACGTGAGTACATTATGGTATTGGTAGTAATATTTTCGTCCGAAATGAAAAGTATGTTGTGTATTGTTTTGTTTTTCTTCAAAAGTCCTACATAAATATTTTGTTGTAAGGAGACCGTTCTTTTAACCATATAATTGTGTCGTCATTAAGCGGCATACAATGTATCTAAGTAATCAAAATATTAATTCTAATCCATACCTATCTATGAAACAATATAAGTCAAGCGAAGACCAAAATAATATTATACTGACTCTTCCGGAGATTTACTTTTACTTATTTCTCTTTCATAAAATGTTTGTTTCGTGATAGTTATTGTCTGTTAATATCAGTATTATTTAGTATTATTTCTGAATAATTATTTATTTTATTTCATTTAGTAACATTTATAACACGGTTAAAGTAAAGTAAGTAATAAAAGGTAAAATGTTGGTAAAACACTAAAATATGCAAAAAAAACTTAATTATTAAATCAAAAGGAATATTAGACTACTGAAAACTGGGTCAGCGATTTCCTGTTCTCTCCAATAAAATCTTCCCGGGTCCGTTGATTTGCCGGACTCCTCGGCTCCGAACAGTGGCCCTCTCCAAGGACACGAACAACTCCCAGCTGCAACCTTCAGCTTCGGCTCGCATCGGTTCTGACTTCCGATTTCTTTTCACAGTTTAAAAAATATATATTTCATTCTTTGTCATTGTCACTAGTTCAGTATTATTTTAGCTTCATTTCTTTTGCCACTGGTATTTAATTCTTATTTATGAAACAAAGTTTTTTAAGTGCACTCTCGTTTCCACTATGATATGTACCTTCAGTGCAGATGTTTTAATATCGTTTATCACGAGCACATAATAATAATAAAAAAGGTCGTTGCCCTCTTGATTTAAATAATAGCTCGCTCATGTTTCTGCTTTAAATTGTAACACTGATAAAGTCACCAAGGTCACTCAAGTTCTTTTCTAAGCTGGCTGGCGCAGCGCGCCGCCAGCACGGCACAAGGCCGCACTGGCAGGTCGCCATTAGGGAATGCAAAAACCGGTGAAAATCAAAAACCGATTAATAACCGCCTCGACGGATTCAAAACCGGTTAACCGGTTTTTCGCCGGTTTTTTGCAAACTATTTGAAATCGAAGTACAAGACGATAATTTTACTATTCTTGGTTACTATTGGTGTTAACGGCGTATTTTTTGAGTTGTAAATAGGTATCTAAATGATATACTCTGTACTAAATTAATTATACATACGGTTATTTATGTTACATATTTATAATATACTTAGAAAGGTTTAAGCGAATAAATAAAAAGCATATAATTCTTCTCATCATCTTTATAAACTTCAAAACAAATTAACAAGTGACGAATTAAATTATACTAATATAAAAAGTACAATGTTATATTTTAAAAGTTTAACAAACTTGCCAATAAAATATTGGTACTTATACTTATATGAAAATAACAATTTAACATTTCTTTTTGTTTTGGTTATTTTTATTGTAGGGGTAAAAAAAAAACGAATCGACAAGTTATTATTTGGAAAGTAAGAACGTACACTATATAAATAATCAACATAATAAAACATATGTCTCAAAAACATGACAAAAACCGTTAATGTTAATAATAATAAAATGTGAGGTATTATTTATGCGATAGTAACGTTAAAAAATCAACACAATTAAAACATTTTACATAATAATATTTCAACATTCGTACAGTAAACAATCAACATAAAAAAATAGTCTGAAATACATATTGGTGGTTTCATAATGAGGTCCATTCGGTTCGGAGTTCGGACACACTTCGACCCAGTGGGATGTTGTGCTTATTGTGTAATGCGACTTATGCGACCTGCTTACTCCTTAGTTGATATGAAATAATGTTTCAAAATAATTAAAGCATTCAACGTAGCATCGTTCATCCTAGAACGGAATTTTGAACATAGATATCCAGCTGTAGAGAAGGTTCGTTCACATTCAACACTAGTGGGCTTTATGGATAACAAAGTTCTGTATGCCATTTCTAAATATCGCCCTCTGGTTCCGCCACTTTCATGCAGTGCCATCTCGATTTGTATCACGTTAGGACACAACTGTTGTTGCAGGACTTCCATATGGGTCTTTTCTGCTTCACGTCTCGTCAATGATTTCTGTTTCAACTCTTCTCTTAATAAATCTTTCGCAGACACAAAACTTCCGGTTAAACCAGATGTAGACGGAATAGGTTCAATATTTTCTGAACTTTGCGACGTTTCTGGTGAGGGGTCAAGGGCTGTTACTGTAATAGCAGTATTGTTGACATTTTTGCCCAATAACGACACTAAAATAGAAACTATGTCATCTTGAGAAGGCCGCACGAAGATGCTGTCCACATCAGTTTCATTGTAAAAATCGTCAGGGTTATCTAGATATTTGAGTACACCTTGGATTAGCAGGTACCTCTCTCCTATTCTTTTTCTCAGTGCTGTTATGAATGCGGCACTCAAGGGACCTGTTGTTTTCTTTAATTCTTTTAGCAAAAAAATTAATACCAGGTCAGCTGTAAGCAGGGTCGAGTCATTTTCACACAGCATTTCTAATGATGCCTTAAAAATATCGAGTGTCGCGTGGATGTGCTTTATCAATTCGATTTCATCAGTGCTAAATGATATTTCTGATCTAATATCATACAATGCCAATTGTACACAGCTGTACAGCTTTATAAAGCGTTCCAACATAGACGCTAGTGAACTCCAACGCGTTTTACAGTCCAGAATAAGGTTGATTTCTTTGTCAAAATTTTGTTTTACATACTTTTGCAAGGCTTCATCATTTTTAGTTGGTGACTTGCGAAACATCTTGCACACTTTTCTGACTTTTTCAATCACAGATTTACAGCTGGCATTCGATATTGGTACGCGTGTTTGGGGGGATTCAATAATGAATCCTTCATCATCGTCGCTGTCATTATCTTCTCCGTCAGCTCCAGAAAATTCTGACCCTGAGGAGCAATCTTCACTTTCAAAGCACATAACTGGCTGATTTTTATATAAGACGTCTAATATTGCCAATTGAAGTCCGTGAGCATAACACAATTGGTGATACGCGGGTATACCGCGTCCCATTTTCTTCATTACGCTAGCTGCGTCTGTAGAGAGACCGACGATGTCTTCTATATTCAAGCCAAATGATTGCAATCGCTCATTTAAAAGTTCTGCACATCTTGTGGATGTCGCTGAGCCTCTAATCCTGATAAGGCCAACATTATAAAAATATTTTCTGTTCACGATATCGGGTGAATGGATGTTTACGTTGATGTATCGTTTGTTGGTTAAAGAGGTCCATTCGTCCATAGTTATAGAAAATAGCAGTCCTCTAAGTTTCAGCTTCATAAGTGCCTGCAAGATTTGCTGCTTCACGAATTCACATCTCTGTAAAACTATATTTCTTATTGTATTTGGGGATGACGGCAATTGATGTCCACTCTTTAGAAATAATCGTCGCAGGTCAACAGAGTTTGCAAAAACCCTAAATGTCAGTCCATCTAAACACACCATTCGAGAAACTATCATTTCCATGGACTGGTCGCTTTTGAAGTAATCTTGTATTTTACTTTTCTTCGTTTGCACTGTTTGTAGCGACGCTTGAGGTTGATTTTCAGTCTGTTCCATAGGCCCACTTTCAAGGGTTATGCCGTGTGCCGTACGTATGTGACTTCTTAAGCTTGAGGTGCTGCCTCCTTCGGCTTTCAAAATTTTGTTGCATTTTTTACATTTCGCGGTTTTGTTATCCACTGCCTTTAAAAAGTACAACCACACACTGGTTTGTTCTAGTCCTCTTTTTCTGAATTCTTTATACTCCATATTAGATGGCCAATTTGTTCGTTTACTGAAAAAATATATATCTATTTAATCGTTAAAATAAAGTTTAAAGTAGTAAGTATAAGTCATTTCGAGGTCAAACTATATCAGAAATATAAAAGACAAAGATAAGGAACATGAAAGTATTGCTCAGAAGTGAATATCAAATTACAGTGATGCGTTACCAATGTCTAGTAATAAAACTAGGACAATTTATATTTATATACGATGACATGACTCATTCATTATACAATATAATTATTAACTTAATATATACTTTTATCAATAAAATATCTGTATCAAAATAGAACTAAAATAACAAGTATTACTTGTAATATCAATAAAATAAATAGATTTAAAACAAAATATAAAATTGTGGATTAAATAACTTGAGGCTATGTTATAAATAAGTGCACTCTATGATATACATTACTTATTTAAATCCAAGTGCAAAACGGCCTCATTTGCAATAATCGAAGAACTAAATAATTGACAAGGATAACTAACATGACGAATACCACTATTAATTATTAGGACAAATAAAATACTTACTTGTTTGAAATTTTCGTCTTTCAGACATCCACGTGTTATTTTAATATTTGCACACACAAACACCACACTACCATCAACTTGTTTTTACTCTCAATGACTGATTAGATTTAGTTAGATACAGGGTAGTGGTAGCGGGCGTAGCGGCACTCGGCAGGTAGCAAACTAAAACAATGGGATTTACCCAGCCACAAACCCTTTCTGCTCTTTTAACGCGGCATACTAAAACGGAGAGGGGATGGTTAATGTTTAAAGCTGTTCAATTAGTGTAGGGAATACGTACTATATAAATTAGCTTCAGCAATGTAATTTTTTCATGTGGCTCGTGTATTGTATCAGCAGTTGAGCACGTTAATGAAGAAATTTAATTAATAAAATTCTTGCTATTCGCTACACGAAAAATTCGAGTATGTATTCCTGTTTTTAAAAAAATAAAAATATGTTTGCACGCTATATTCGTCATTTGATAGTCTGAAGAATATTCTGGGGTATCTATTTGAGGCAATTTACAGTTGTTTAAGGACTATTTCCAATTCGGTTAATAACCGGCGAAAGTTAAAAAAAACCGGTTTTTAACCGAGACCAAAAAGTTTCGGTTAATCGGTTTTTCGGTTAACCGGTTAACCGGTTTGCATTCCCTAGTCGCCATGTAAGGATGGGTGTAGTCAAACAACGGTTCACGTTGGGATTATGATATATTCTGTCTAATATTACATAGGATGGTTACTTATATAGAGTTAGTGTGTGGCAGTGTGAGTGCCACACTACAATCCAAACATCTAAACATCCAAACTTTCGCATTTATAATATTGATAGGCGAGCAGAATGGTTCTGAGGCTGAAGAACTAGCGAGCCTGTCCTTTTTTTAGGGTTCCGTAGTCAACAAGGAACCCTTATAGTTTCGCCATGTCCGTCTGTCCGTCCGTCTTCGGCTTAGCTCAGTAACCCTTACTACTAGAAAACAAATTCGACATGGGTAATTGGATATATAAATCAATCACGTCGACAAAATTGTAGAATGAAATACTTAAACGTAAAGTGGGGATGTAGGTAATTTATATTTCGCGTTAAACCCATAGTGTGGGTTATCGTTGGATAGCTTGTGTAAAAATATATTGGGTTTCTAAACACCATGTTCAAACTCAAGTGACCCGTTCGCGAGATATTGTGCTTCTAATTCGAGTCAAGTGACGGAATAAGGAAGGCGCCGGGTATTACGCAGTGGAATTTCATTTAAGATGGCCGGATCTTCCCTTATGCTGAGCATTCCATTGATGCTTATTCCTGTATTTAATAATAATTACTAGCGGCTCTGTGGCATCTTTAAAGAGATTGGCCTAGACAAAGAACAGCGATTGTCGTCTCCATGTCTTCACCTTATTCTCCAATATTTTGGCCACATACCTACACACACACACATCACACATTGGAGAAATTGGTGGTAACCGGCACAGTAGATGGCAGCAGACCAAGAGGCCGAAGCCCCAAACGCTAGCTCAACCAGGTGTCGGACCATCTTGAAATGCCAGTTAACGCAGCCCATCAACGGGCTACCGACCGGAAGTCCTGAGCTGTTATTGGCTACGCACTAATGCGGCTCACCCCGCCGGTCTCCCGTTACGAAACTAGACCTCTACCTACGCTTAGTTACTACGCAACGCGGTGTCAAGATATATTTGTGGGTGAGCGATCAGGTGAGCTTAAAACAAGTTACAGAATAGGGGGGCTGGAGAAGAATACTGGCTATGCTCCGTCGGCAGAGTCAGGATCCTCAGCAATGAGGGACCGATTGAGGAGGAGTGGCTCTGTGAGATGAAGAACTCGCGAGCCTGTAAAAATGTTAATATAAAAATCAAGGACGCGTCATTGCTTGCGTGTGGTTTGATCTGGTAGTGGGACGCGTCGCAGCTCGCACCGGGCCGGCACCGATGCCCCGCCGCTCGCCCCGCGCCGTTCCCCGCCGCGCCGTCGTCGGTGTCCGCGTGAACAACCAATTTGTTTTTGCCATTGCCAAATATTTTTCAAAGCTCTATCTTCTTAGGAATAACGTCCTAATTCGAACTATTCGAATTTGCTCAATAGCAAAACGGGTAAAGGACGCGTGGACAAAATTACAAATTCATTTGCAGAATATCAAATCAAATCAAATCAAAAGCATTTATTTCGTGTAACTACAAGACACATATACAACGTGTTAATAAAATAACGCAAAACCTGAAAACAGTTAGTTCAGAATCGAGCATAGAATGCGAAAAAAATAATAAAAAATTTTTTTGACAAGATTTATTTTTTACATTTGTATGGAGTGTTGGCCGACTGAGGCGACCTGCTCCATACAAATGTAAAAAATAAATCGCGTCAAAAATTTTATTTTTTATTTTTTTCGCATTCTATGCTCGATTCTGAACAAACTGTTTTCAGGTTTTGCGTTATTTTATTAACACCTTGTATAGACAATACATAATATAAAAAATCTGGACATTTTCACCATAATATTACGCTAGTGGGAGCATGCAATCCCGCACAGTGTAACATAATTGTGCAGTCAGGTCTGTCAGCTATCATTTTCAGAATGGTATTGGGACTGTCCCGCACCCGGCGCACCAGGGATGCGGCGCGCCCGCGCATGGTGGCATAAAAACACTCAACACGCGCCCCCGCAAACATTCCTGATGCGCTGCAGAAGCGAGGCAGTCCCACTATCACCCGGAACGCGTTATTGTACTGGATTCGAAGGGCCCTATAGGCCCTTTGCGAATAATTTTCCCAGAGGCTGCAGGTGTACATGGAAGTACAGAAGGCTCTAAACAGGGTAACCTTGACTTCCCTGGAGCAATCAATCAATCAATCAATTATTTATTCTGCAAATAGGCCACAAGGGCACTTTAACATGTCAAACGGTAATTTACAATAAAATAGTAATCTTACACAATAATCATTTAAAATGATATATAAAAGGTTAACAAACTAAATGTCACTAAGTTAATGTAAACAAAACAAAATTGCAAAATATGACCATTACATTCGATATAAGATCTGTATCCAGCATTAACAGAAGTCAATGATATTATTCAGTATTCCAGAGATGTATAAGGTCTCTGAGCGTCCAAATACAATTAATAATTATTCTAATATTCTAAGAGATGTATACGGTCTCTAAGCGTCAAAACAAAAAAGGAACATTAATGTTATATTGTCAGAGATGTACAGGGTCAATAACAATAAAACGTGTCAAGATCAGAATGATGTATCTCGTCAATACGATAATAATAATAATAACACTAGTATTTAAGTAGTTAATTAGGTACTATGCCCTTGCAAGCATGCATGAACAGTCCGGACTCCACAAACAGCACCCGATCACGAGTATGACGCATATCTCAGCCATCGCCTCCCTCAACCATATGTTAGGGAAGGTGGCGACCCGATCAACGACGCCACCGTAAGCAAAGCCCTTTAAGCGAGCATGACATATTCAAGCCACCGGACATTGATAATAGCAAAGATTAAGCGACTTGTTCGGCGAGAAACAGCATTACGTGCTCTCTTCTTACATAAAACGGTACAGTTATTTCAGGTAGGTATGTACTTATAATGATTACATGTATTTAGGTATATTCCTAATAGAATCAGACTACTACTGGCTTAAAGGCATTTTTGTCGTTTAAGAAATCGTTGACAGTATAATACGCCTTGCTTAGCAAATTACTCTTAACATGAGACTTAAATTTACTGTACGGTAAATTAACAATTTCAGTAGGTATTTTATTGTAAAAACGTATGCAGTTCCCCACGAACGACGTGCTAACCTTGCGGAGACGACTGGCCTTCACTGCGATCTTGTTTTTACTTCTGGTGTTGTAGTCGTGGATATCACTGTTGAGTTTGAACTCATGAAGGTTTTTCCGCACATACATGATATTCTCAAGAATGTATTGGCATGCTACAGTAAGAATGTTTGCCTCCTTAAATTTGTCCCTGAGAGAATCTCGAGCTTTTAGTTCGTATATGGAGCGTACAGCTCGTTTCTGTAGCACGAATATAGTCTGGATATCAGCTGCCTTCCCCCACAACAGGATTCCGTAGGACATAACACAGGAGCATCCTGCAAACCTCCGAGCAATCATATTCGCCCGCACCGATAGGGCCCTCCGCTCCCGTTCGATGTCCAAGTCATCCTTTAGATCAGCTGCAACGATATGCCCTAAATATTTAAAACTATCGACTCTGTCCATGGGGCTGCCATTAAGGAAAATTGCAGGAACCTCCGATATCTTGCTGCGACCAGACTCAAAAACCATGTACTGGCTTTTTTTAGCATTATATTTGAGACCGTGACTTAAAGCATAGGTCTCACACACGTTTAGTAGCTGACGTATTCCACAAAGCGACGCACTCAGTAGCACCATGTCATCAGCATAACTTATGTTGTTGACACAAACGTTGTCCACGTGACAGCCGACATGGGTACTACTGAGCGCCTCGATTAGTTCATTTACGTACAGGTTGAAGAGCGTAGGCGAGCTCAACCCCCCCTGCCTCACCCCGCACTCCAACCTGTACTCATCAGAGTGAGCATTTACCCATCTAACGCTGTTGACCTGGTTTCCATACCAGTACCTAAGTATACTAACCGTTTCCGCTGGTATACTGGTTTTTTCAAGCTTGTTCCATAACACATCGTAGGAAACCAGGTCAAAAGCCCTAGATAGGTCCAGAAAGCACGCAAATACCGGGGTTCTATGCTTTGTGTAATACTTGACAGTGTGCTTAAGACACAAAATGGCTGTTTCTGTAGATAACCTTGGCCGAAAGCCAAATTGGTTGTCATGTAACTTTACATGTTTACTGTGAGTTTAGCACACTGTCAAATATTTTAGCTACAATTGTTGCTAATGATATTGGCCTGTAGTTGTTTTTATCGGAGAGGTCTCCAGTCTTATTTAGATGCTATTACAAAAAGTGTTTAACGGCTTTATACTCTTACGAATAGCGTTAAGTTTTGAATGAAGTCGAATCGGCTAGCAGCAAAATATAAAAGTTTGTGATCTCCTTCACATCTGACGTCACAAAAATCTGTCGCGTGTTTAACAATTTTTCGCCATCCCAAAAAGTGCTCAGCGCCGCTAAAGAAGTTTTCACTTCAAAAAATAATGATCGAAGAACTACATCATCAAATAAAATATTAGTCATAATCCGTAACATCCATATTAGCACTATCAGGTAAAACAATGAAATACTTATCAATTACCGATTATTTTTAAAGCATCAACATTAAGATCGGCGCGATTGAAATATGATATCGTCAATGAAATGTATTATTCGACAATAAGGTGAATTTTTAGACAGACGGATTAACAGGATCTATAGATTGTTAATCTAATCGTTCAATGTTAACGACAATGACTACATCGATGGTAGGGGAGGCCCGGGCAAAACGCATATGTTAAGGGAAAGTGATAAAATTAAATACAAGTATGTAATCAATATAACTCTTTTTACTTTTAATTTGCGCTTTGTTTCATAAACTTTGGAAACAGCTATAAATAAAATAAAAACTTAAACAATTTCTTGTATTAAAACCACTAAAATCAAAATGTAACTAGCTATTATCCTTTTGGCCCGCAGGGGGCAAAAAGGATAACTTAAAAATTAAACAATCAGTTTTGGCATTCGGCACAAAAGTAGTAGTAGTATATGATGTGAAATTTTCATGTGCCCAATTTTGACATTAGGCTACACTGAATCCGATCTTCAGTTGGCGGTTCAGTGTACTTATTCCTCGAAACACACCAAACAAAAGAAATCAGGTTTGGATTTTTTGTTTTTAGTGCTGGTCGTTGTTTTTCTCCTCTTAGGTTTGCTGGCACCTGGTAATTCAGAAGTGTCGTTCTTCCGCTAATTCAGATATTTTAGTATTTTTGTTGTCTGCTATGTATAGGATAATTATCCGTCTTGCCCATATTCGTTTTCCCCATGATACCAATATTAGATCGATGAACAAGAATGTTATATTTATACGTTAGGAAAAAAACTACTATCACAAATAATACTCAAATAAATATGCCATTGAACAAATAAAACTTATAATAAACACATAGTTACATACTAAAAAAATTGATCACAAACCATTGCGAAAATCTTAACGAAACAGCACAATTATTTTTTCACATCAGCTATTCGGATAAGGGCTTTTTCTTCCCTGCTAGGAGGGATCAAAGTGGCACTTTTCTGTTCCAGGACATATTGTTGCCAGAATAAAAAAAAACGAATGAATACATAAAAATATGTTCACTATTTTCATGTATCCATTGGGTTTTTTTTTTCAATCGATTACTAATTTTTTATAATCGATTACTTGCATATATTTTTTTGTCTTGTAAAATACTAGGAAACGTATTAAAATACCACTATATTGGAATGCAGCAGCAAGTTTTTAGGTTTTTATAAAAAAATATATGCAAGTAATCGATTATAAAAAAATAGTAATCGATCGAAAAATACCCAATGAATACATGAAAATGTGTATACTATTTTCATGTATTCATTGAGTTTTTTTTTCGATCGATTACTAATTTTTTATAATCGATTACTTGCATATTATATTTTTTTGTCTTATAAAATACTACGAAACGTATTAAAATACCACTATATTGGAATGCAGCAGCAAGTTTTTACATATGAGGCTATAAATAAATAATTATAAATGGCTTACAGATTGACACTCTCATAATAGATTAAAATTTCATTATCCTCATAGGTGATGTGAGAAGCAGTATGAGTCACACGGAAGCAAAATTATTTACACCTTAGGCGTGAACACTTGAATCCCGAACGTAGTGAGGGATTCTTACGTGGAATCCTGAGCGTAGTGAGGAGTGAATTTTTTTTATTTTTTTATTTTATCCTTCACTTCATTCGGGATTCAATCTACGCCCTCGCCGTAAATATGCCATTTTGCTCCCTTGTGACACAATCTACTATTTTTTTATCATCACAACAAACGAGCGCTTGCATTGTTTTGGTCAAACTGTCATGGCGTCGCCAACCACATCCCGAATAATCAAAGTGCTATCTATTACCGATATTTAGAAAAATGGATTATTCTTCTTACCCGCATTATGCGTATTGCCCGGGCTTCCCCTACCTACAGTGGGTTTAATAGCATTTGGACAGAAACGTAATTAACCAGATTCGCATTTGGCCAGGAAATAATTTTACCTGATTCGCATTTGGCCAGAACGCCACAGGACAGAAACTCATAAGACCAGTTACGCATTTCACCATAAACTTCATATACCATAAACTCAATTGGCCATATACGTTTTTGGCCAAACGCAACAGGACAAAAACTCATAAGACCAGTTACGCATTTGACCACGAACTTCATATACCATAAACTCAATTGGCCTTTGACGTTTTTGGCCAGTACGCCACAGGACAGAAATTCACAAGACCAGTTAACATTTGACCACGAACTTCATATACCATAAACTCAATTGGCCTTTTACGTTTTTGACCAGAACGCTACATGGCAGAAACTCATAAGGCCAAATAAGCAGTTTACCATCAATTTAATACCATTAAACTCAAATGGGCATTATAATATTGTTACGAGCGTGGGGGTACGGAATAGAGTTAAATACCTTTTCAGTTTTCATTTTATATTTTCTTATTTATTCTGCGATTTACACAAGATAAACTACTAGTACCGACACAGATACACTTCACTTTGGTAGCAAACCTGTAATACTTCAGGTATTTGTAGCATTTGGTACGATTTATAAACAATAGTCGTGAACAAGGTTAGATGCAATGTAAATATTAAGTACGTAAAATAATGGTAATGATTACACGGTTCAACTCATGTATTAAAATACACTACGGGCGACATGTTACGAACTCTTCCTGAACACTCATCCTCAAGAAGAACTCCCGAAGAGTTCGAAATATGTCGCCCGTAGTGACATTTATAATACGTGAGTTGAACCGTGTAATTATTGGCATTCACTTCCTTATGAGGACATAGAGAAGAACCTGGAAATAGTCAAGTAAAACATACACACAAACACTTAACAAACACACATACGTTTTATTCTTCATTTAAACTGATATTTATAATATTTAATATACTATCCAACTTAATAAAATTTAAGTGTAAACTATTTTGCTGAATAAATGTCTTATGTCTTATTTCAACATGTCTCACGAAAGTTTAAATTCGATTATTAAGTAAAGTCGCCGTCAATGGAATTTGCTAACTATGTAAACAAACCGCCATAGTGAAAGTCAATTTCAGTATGGCGGTTTTACATAGTTAGCAAGTTCTATTGACGGCCACTTTACTTGCGTTGCGTTTAGCTAGTCGACAAAATAACATGCCAGTCGCCAGCTATGTGGCTAGTATACAGTCAACCTCAAAAGTAAATGATTTCAATGATTCACTCATAAACATTTCAAAAAGATGGTAGGTACGGCTACCTACACAGATTCAGAGCTTGACATTATTTGCACTTCATGCGTATATTTTGATAAGTAGGCTGTGAGAACCAGATGATTTATTTATTTATTCGGTTTTATTCAGATATTTATGAACTACTTCTTCACATAAAATTGGAATACGTTAGTGTTAGTACAGATATTTTTGTGTCACTACATAGTTATAAATATTTGATAAAACCCTTGTTTAGATATTTATGTACTTTCACTTGGTTAAATAATTTTGAAAAATATTAGTACAAATTTATTAGTTTTCAGTTACTTACATATTATTGAGAGGCTTGCTCAGATTAATATGAAGGTGAGATGTGTACATATTTTTGATTGACATATCTGTTCAGATGTTTATGTACCTTTCTATCTACATTTATTATTGAAGCCTTGGGAATGCTCATATATTTATGAACTCGACTGTACCACACGGGTTGCAACAGATCGACTGCTTTTTTTGCCAATCAAGTTGAAGCCACCCTTGTCGCTGTTCTTTCTACCAGTAGTCTTCTGCGGTAGTAAAGGATCGACCAGTCAAATTGTGTTTGCGTCGCCACCCGTTTACTGTTTCATCTTATAATCTCTGTCTTATTCCGTTCCTATAACGGAAAATTATTTTTCGTGTGGAATGGGTCCATTAACTAATCGATGGAATGCAATATTAATTTAGGTAGTGCTCAATTTTCAAGGCAATTTGCGTTTCTGAACAACTGCGATAGATGTTGTTGCGTTTATGTCAACTTGAGTGCTAGTTTATCGCGACTATGGTCAATTAAAAGTCTGTCGTGTTACTTTTCAGTACAAGTGCGTTGCAGGCAATGTGCGTTTCTGACGGTATGAGTGTGGACAATCGCTATTATGGCCAAATGTGAATTTGGATAATTACGTTTCTGTACAGGTACGTTTCGGGTGAAGTGCGTTTCTGTCGACATGAGTGTGGTGCTACCGCGATTACGGCTAAATAAGAATTTGGATATTTGCGTTTGTGTTCAGGTGCGTTACGGGTGAAGTGCATTTCTGTCCACATGAGAGCTGTCTAATCGCGATACTGGCCAAATGCGAATCTGGTTAGTTACGTTTCTGTCCAAATGCTATTAAACCCTACAGTGAACAGTCTACCGCCAACATATTATCTTTCACATTCGTATTTCGTTCATGCTTCTTAATTTTTAACCCCTCGCAAAAAGAGGGGTGTTAAAGTATGACGTGCCGTGTAGCAGTGTGTCTTATATGTATCTGTGTACGTATCTGTGTGTCTGTGTGTATGTAGGTATGTGGCCTCGTAACTCCTAAAGGAATATACCGATTCTAATGCGGCTTCTTTTTGTCCGAGAGCTGACGTCCTCGAGATGGTTTTTTAGCTACGTTTCGTTGTTTGAGATATTGAACTTTGAAATAAAAAAGTCAGGGGTTTTTCAACTTTGCTAAGTTGTTAATTTTCCACGAAAAATATAAACTACAGGAATACTGTCCGAGTCTATTTCTCTTACTAATGAAACGATGACTGTGCAGAATATACAGAAAGGTGACAAAAAAATGTGTGTAGGTATTTAATTTAAAGATCACCGCCAAGTATAGAGTTAGATGATACTTTAACAATGAAATCATCTTTTACACACGATTGTGTTGTTCGGAGAATGAGTTTGCAACTTTGTTATTAATACTTGACGACCTATTTCTGTTAGCTCAATATATTCCGACTTGCGTATGGCGTGAATTTCATGGTTGCTATGTGCTACCTTTACCTAAATAAAACTAGTGGCTCGTGAGCTGGAAAACTGTTTTTTACAAGTTTCTTGTAAAATTTAAAATCTGTAATAAGTACATCATTATTGAACCTGCTCACAAAATTTCACGACAACATATTGAATGCGCCCTGTAAAGGAAAACACCCGGACAGGCGCCGGATCCAGTTCTCCAATACTGTAGGTACAGACAACCTTTCAAAAATATCTACACAGTACACATGCCATGCTTCTTATGTCAGTAACATCTACGCTAATATTATAAAGAAGAAAGATTTGATTGTTTGTTTGTTTGTATTGAATAGGCTCCGAAACTACTGGACTGAACCATTAGAAGTCGACATTATTCCTGATGAACATAGGCTACTTTTTACCGCAGGAAAATGCTTAATTCCTACGGGAAAACGGGTAATAGAAGAACGGGTAGTAAGAATTATCCGTGCGTTACTAACCGTGCGAAGCCGGGCCGGGCAGCTAGTAGGTAGATATTTTTGAAAGGTTGTTGTCTGTATAGCTAATGGAAAACTCGACTCTACCTACATGATTTTACAAGAAGTGGAATCACATAATTATCAAATACACCTGTCACTGGCACTGACACCTTGTCAAAGCCACCATAAAAGGTGGCCAGGGCCAGTCAGTTTGACCGAGTGCGATTATACTTGATATTATTTGAGTTGGCCGAAGTTGTCCATTCATAAACCCACTACCGTCCAAGGTTGAAGATTCCAATTACAATGACAGTTTTAGTCGGCCAAATAAATAATCTCGACCATAACTAGTTTAAAAGCAACCATGACTCAATCTGAAGGTCGTCCGTAGTTGCAGTCATAACGTAACTCATAAAGCTCGGCTGAATCACCCAAACGTGTGCATATGAGTGAGATTATGTTTAATTAGCTCCGGTCGGTATGCGTTCTGAGTCAATTTTGTTACGTGCAGAAAACGTTTAGGTACCGGTAACTTCCATGTAGTAGCTAGGGAATGCAATCGCTGAATCGAGATTTCAGACCTTTTTTTTCTCGTGGAGAAAACCTGCGAACCGGGTACCCAATCACCAGGGGATAACTGGGTTATGTGGTATTTCTATCCACTAAAAACTTCACGGTGCCCTGCATCTGCGCTCTCATGCAGGGGACTGCAGGATCTCATGCTGAACGCACTGGAGCCCCCCTCGCACCTCGCCACATTTGGCTCGTCCTAGGGCAGGGGTCGGCAAACTCTTTAGACAAAGAGCCATACCCCGGAAAAATTACGATTTTTCGGAAGCTCAAAGAGCCACAGTACCAAATTATAGGGAAAATAATAATTTCGGGTGAGTCTGCAAAGTGGATATGCTGTGTTTGGGTTCGATAAAAAAAAAATATTTTCCTCGCGCTATTTACGAATTTTTATGTCTGTTTTAAAAATAAAACTATTTTTTTTGGGGAACATAAAGAGCCGCAACAAACCTTCGCGAGCCGCGGTTTGCCGTTCCCTTTCCTAGGGCAAAGAGATGTTGCGCCTTCCCTGGGGGTTCTTAAGCGAGATTTCAGACCTAGCGGAGATTAGCGAGACCTCAAAGCCAGTCTCGCCAGAATAACGAGATCTCGTGAGATTGGGCGTTTTTCACATAAAACGTATGCAAATTTCCATTTAATGATTATCGACAAGTGAATTAAAATCCTTGCAAGTGCGTGTCGGGCCACGTGGTGGCCACTGCCTGTCTGTCTTTGTTCCATGGACACGCACGCGCCAAGTATATGATCCCGAACACTTCGGGAGGCCAAATACCGCGAGCCATCCGCCTCTTGGGTACCTATATATCCATACTGCAACAATGCGTCATTGCTCTGATTATAAATAAATGAATATTAGGGGACAATCTTACACAAATCGACCTAGTCCCATAGTAAGCTCATTAAGGCTTGTGTTATGGATACTAGACGAGGATATATTTAATAGTTACCTACAAATACTTAAATACATAGAAAACAAACATCCAAGACTCAGAAAGAAATCATTTCAATATTTGCCCTTACCGGGATTCGAACCTTGAGCTTCGTAGGCAACGTCACTATCCATAGGCTAACCGGTCGTCAATTATTAGGATCGGCCGGTATTAGGGAAAGGATTGCTTTTAACCGATTAGCACATGTCAGTAAACGCAATCGAGGGTTTCTTGTGGGCCTCAAATGGGTGTTTCCCGTTCGTCCGATCGGTCAATCGGCCCAATGGGATTTCTTTAACACCAGCTTTCCCAGAGGTAAAAAAGTCTCACTGGACCGATTGATCGGTCGAAATATTGCTCGTGCAAGCGATTTTCTCAATGAAACAATATATATATCCATACTAATATTATAAATGCGAAAGTGTGTCTGTCTGTCTGTCTGTCTGTTACCTCTTCACGCTTAAACCGCTGAACCGATTGCGATGAAATTTGGTATGGAGATAGTTTGAATCCCGGGGAAGGACATAGGATAGTTTTCATTCTGGAAATCACCCCCTAAAGGGATGAAATGGGGGGTTGAAGTTTGTATGGAGCTGCGATATAAACGATTTCCACGCGGACGGAGTCGCGGGCAGAAGCTAGTACTATATATAATAAATAATATTTTTCTCAAACTTGCAATGAAATGTTGACGTGACTTACTTCAAATTAGGTTCGGAAATACTACGTATCCGGTGCGATGAGTGAAGATGATATGTAAAGGAATTTCATACAGCCTTACACACCTAGGCCTGTAAAGCAACCTTCTTTTGTTTTCAAAAGGGGGGGGGGGGGCGAGGGACGCGGGCCAGCTGGCGGCGCGGCGGCGGCGGTGCAGGCGGTGCACGAAGAAACGTGTTATTTAGTTGTGTTAACCTACGAATAAACCAATTTGACTAGCTACTTTTTATTTCATTGCAAGTTTGAGAAAAGCACTATACAAATCTCGGCGAGAAACGGGGTTGCCGGCCGCGTATCCCTATCCGGCCTCGCTACGCTCGGCCATCTACTTGGCCTGTAACCCTTCGTTTCCCGGCCTCTATAGTAATGTACTAATAAAGAGGTAAAATAAGGTAGCAGGTACGTAATAAGAACGTCACTTTGCGACAAACTAATCAGTATGCAAAATGTCTGCTTCAGGTCCGAGCCAAGATCAGCGACCTGAAGAGCAACAAGCGCATCAAGGACCTCGGCAGCCCGTGCACCGTCGATGGCTCTAGCGTCGTCATCATCGGCGGCGGGCCCTCCGGTGCCACTTGCGCAGAGACCCTCCGCGCCGAGGGCTTCCGCGGACCCATCACTATGGTCGCTAGAGAACAATACCTCCCCTACGACAGAATCAAGGTCTCCAAGATAGGCACAGCCACAGACATAGAGAAACTCCAAGCCAGAACGCAAGAATACTACCAAGGCTCCGACATCAAGGTGATCAAAGGCACCGAAGCTGTTAAGGTTGAAACTGGTGCGAAACTTGTCCATCTTAGCGACGGCTCCAAACTATCCTACAATTCTTTATACATCGCTACTGGATCGAAACCCCGCGTCCCAGACGTCCCGGGTATTGATCTGAAGAACATTTTCACCGTCAGAGATTTCCAGGATTCCATGGATATTCTGAATACCTTAGGAGAGAATGTAGATAAGAATGTCGTCGTCCTAGGCTTGAGCTTCATCGGTTTAGAGATCGCTTCGTCATGCGTCAAGAACGCCAAATCGATGACTGTCGTTGGAAAAGACGACGCGCCTCTAGGACTCGTGTTTGGCAAGGAAATAGGACAGAGCCTTCAGAAGCTGTTTGAAGATAAAGGAGTAACGTTCCATTTTGAAACTACAATCGTCAAATGCAACGGTGAGAACGGCGTTATCAAAACTGTGGAGCTCGCCAACGGGACCACATTGCCTGCTGATATGCTCATTTTAGGCGTGGGAACTACCTACTACACAGACTTTTTGAAAGATACTGGTATCGCTTTGGAACCTAACGGAGCCGTCAATGTTAACGATAAGTTGGAAACAAATATTAAAAACATTTACGCGGGAGGCGATATCGCGTATGCACCAGTTTATAGTTACGGGAGCAAACAAATGAGCATAGGACATATAGGGTTAGCTCAGTACCACGGGCGCGTGGCCGCTTTGAGCATCCTAAAGAGGGATGCTCCTTTGAGAACAGTCCCTTACTTCTGGACTATGGTATTTGGGAAGAGTATCCGGTATGCCGGCTGCGGGCGGGCAGCTAGCACGATGATAGACGGAGATATTGCAGGACTCAAATTCGTTATATTCTTCTTCGATGAAAAAGAGAAGGTGATCGCAGTCGCCTCGTGTATGAGAGACCCGGTTGTCTCTCAGTTTGCTGAATACCTTCATCAGGGGAAATCTTTGTACAAGAAGGACCTGAAAGATTCCCTATTTGGGTGGACTACAAATATTAATTAGGTTTAAGTATACTTCGAATGAATACTGAAGAGCTTGATGATAGTTTGAGTAATGAAGAGATTTATTATTTTAGTATTTCGTTATTGAAACTCAAGTGAAAGATAAAGCATAATTTCAATTTTTTTATTACATTTAGTTTTAAGCTTTTTTTTAATCTTCATAAACACCAGAAGGTATTTATGTCATTACATCACAATTTAAAAAATGATGATTTTTTTAGTGTGATACTGAAAACTTATTTTAGGATCTTAGTTCTTTAAGCCTGAAGAGTATTTAAAAATATTGTTAATTTATTTGTAACAGTATTTATAAGAGCATTTAACAACTTACCAGGAATTTAGCTCAATGAGTAAAACATATATACAGTTCTGTGTAATAGAAATTACATCTCAAAATTGAAAGTTAGTTTTAACCTGTCTCACATGGTAGGTTTTTAACCCTTCGTATGTCTTAGCACTGATTAGTGCTATTGAAAATTGACTCTATGACAGAAGCGCAAATTGTATTATCCTTCAGCAATGTCAGCGTTAAAGCATCCAAAGGGTTAAGAGAGCCTTCAAAATCTGCTTGTCTCATTAAGAAGAGTAGCCACTTGTGCTGTCCTTTTTATTTACAAGGATAAAAGGCTAGGTTAATTTTAATGTATGTGCTTGTCTAGTATAATAAATATGTGATATGATATTGTAAGTTGGTATTTTCCTGTAAGCTATTTACATTTGTCCATGAATAAATATATTATTTGTAAACTGAATGATTTTCTCTCATCCAATGAATAAAATAAACAATATGTTGGATAGCTAGTTTATTGACCAAATATTAAATATAACTATGAACAAGGCATGATAGCAACTAAATCCTGAGAAACACATCTCAGCCCAGTACCTACACATAAATATGGGGTTGGACTTTTGATGCAAATCCATACTAATATTATAAATGTGAAAGTGTGTCTGTCTATCTGTTACCTCTACACGCTTAAACTGCTGAACTGATTTAGATGAAATTTGGTATAGAGATTGTTTCAGTCCCTGGGAAGGACACAATAGTTTTTTATCCTGGAAATCACCCCCTAGGAGGATGTAGGGGGGGGGGTGAAAGTTTTTATGAAGCAATGATATAAACAAGTTCCATGCGGACAGAGTCGCGAGCAGAAGCTAGTAATTGATATATCCAATATCATAGTATCATTATTATCAAGATCTTGTATATTAGCAACTTAAAATTAAATATTGATGTTACTCTAATATGCATCTAAACAATAATACACTTCATATTCCATGTTTTGAATCCAGGATCAATTAACCATGTGCATTTTTGACTGCATTCTTAATGTGCTTCAAAAAGTGCTTTAAGATCTTGTTATTTACTTGTTAGACTTAAAAGCAGAGACAATAATCAGTTTTAAGATCTCGTTATTTACTTGTTATCTAGCTTGCTTTTGTTGTAACATAACTAATCCCATGATTCCTTAACCCGAAGATGCCCTAACCGTTCATACAATGTGACATCATTTTTGAACATCCTTCTTGTTTCTTCCTGGAACTTTTGCTTCCTTTTATCAGCAGTTCCCAATGCCTTTGCGTGTCCTGAACTTTCAGCCTATAAGGAAAGATAACTTTGTAACAAGACAAGAAGAAAATGATAATTTATTTATTTATCATATGGCATAAAATTTCTCTACCTAATTAAATGTTAATATTGATTAACCCATCATTTGCTTAGATACAGATCCATGTCAGAACCTATTGATTACATCTCAAAGTAGTAATTTGCTTGGAGAAATTTGACATCTGCATTCAAGGCGTTAAAATTTGTTGTTTTATACTATAAGTGTAGAGAAGGCTAAGGGAAAGAAGCAATCTTTTGAAAAAATTATGAGGGAAAATGTTTGTTCACACACATCACCATCATAGAAGGCCACCAAGGAAAGGGTAGACCAAAGATAAGCTAAATCCTAAATAACACAAATTAAAGGAGGTAGCAGGCATATCAATCAATCATCAATCAATTATTTCAATCAATTATTTATTCTGCAAATAGGCCACAAGGGCACTTTTACATGTCAAACGGTAATTTACAATAAAATAGTAATCTTACACAATAATCATTTAAAATGATATATAAAAGGTTAACAAACTAAATGTCACTAAGTTAATGTAACAAAACAAAATTGCAAAATATGACCATTACATTCGATATAAGATCTGTATCCAGCATTAACAGAAGTTAATGATATTATTCAGTATTCCATATCTTGTGGATATAAGGACAGATGGAGAGAACTTCATGATTCATCAACTACACGGCAAAGAGTTAACTCCTAAATACAGGTATGATGTTTTGTTTGTACACTAGTGAGAAATACAAACCTCAGTAAGATAGGGAAATCGCAAATAAAACATATTTTTCTCTTCAATTTCAAAATCCTGAGCGATTTTACGAATATGATGCGGCTCCACCTTTTTCACCAGACGATCTTTTCCCCTAAATAAGTGACCATTGGGGAGACGATTACGTCTTAATAAAAACTGTGTTAATTTCATTCTTTATTAACAAATTACAGTTCAAGTGAAATCAAAACCTATTTTTGAGTTATTTTTGAGGTTATAGTGGTCGCTAAACTAAACTGTCAAGTGTCAGAATGACAGCGGTGAACTCGGAAAAAGTATTTGAGTTGAATTTTAAACCGCCAGCTTTTTTAACATCTTAAAACAGGTAAACCAACCGCACAAAAAAAATATTGTCAGCTACTTCAAAATTCGAAAGCTTATATCCGCAATATCTCTCTCTCGGTCGCTTGAAACCAATGCGATAGAGAGAGATATTGCGAGTTTCGATTTTCGTAGTAGCATTGGATTGTCACCGTCACCCCGATCGAAAGTTGAATATTTTGTGAACTTATTTAAAATAAATATATATTAATTTATGCGGAAATTTAACAAAAGTTTTTCACAATAATTTGGGATTCTGATTTATTTCATGTAATTTCTAATTTTGGCCATTGTATGTTTTGTTGCTCGAGTTGCACAACACTAGCTATCTATGATGGCCGTCGATTGGCTGTCGGACGAATGTAGGGCTTTTATGTAAATAAATTTTGGGGATAGCAGTTCACTCGATGTTAGTTTCTTAAGTAATAATTCGTAAGCATGGGATCACGAGGCTGACAGTGATATATTTGAAAGCAGTCCCCGGCTTCGGTAAGTGTATTTAATTTCTATTACCACCAGTAATTGGTACGCTTCTGTATATTGTTTTGGAAGTCTTTTCTTTTATTTACCTAACATCAACAACTAATCAATAACCATCAATTACAATTGCATATATCCTGGCTAACGCAACTTCATTGAGGTCGTTTTCTCCAACAATACATTGACCGAGACATATTGGAACTTCGTTTCGGTATTTACCCTTTCACTTTATTGTACATTATTTTCGTGGTCTACTTACTCTAGTCTTTTTGGAGGCAATTGGCGTATTAAAAACCTTATTTCCTTTTGGAGTGGTCACAAAAAGTTGCTATTTTAGAACACTTTGTGTTAATTTTCTCCAAGCTTGTAAACTAATAACTTCATACTAAAACTGACCTACTTAGATCGTCTTTGCCTTATCAGACTATTTAAAGTTTAGAAGTTGACCTGCGTTTTTGTTTTATATCATGACACCATTTAATTGTAGTAAAGCTAAATCAGAATTGGTATGTTATTATTTACTTAACCAAATTAAGCAAATACTTGTAATGTACGTGACTATATGTTTATTTACTATCAACAATGCTAATAAGACAAAAACCTATTCCAATATTCTAAACCAATTTAGATAAGATCTTAAAAAAATACCAATATCTAAAACTTTGCTTTATCCTCGTGACGGCCAGCTGGCTTAATCGGCTTATCCAGCCTAATTTTAGGACAAAAATTTTCATACTTAACAGCCCCAACTCATGAAATAATTGTAATACAATTTTAATCCTATTTTGGGGAATATTATTTATTTATGGCCTACTTTTAGGACACTGGGCAGTTATTAAAATTGTCCTAAATATAGTTTGGGCCTTACAAGTTTATAAGTAATTCTCAAGAGCACTGCCCTCTTATCTGAAATGGTGTGCTCCAATAAGATTAGCCAGGAGCAGGTGCTAGCTTTAATCAATGTTTATACAATCAATGGTTATTGAAACTGGCTGTTGTAAAAGTTGCATGTCAGTTTGAATAAAAAAATCTTGGCAAGAGTATCACATGTTGTATTAGGTCATTATATGTTTGGTCATCCTAAATTTGAAGCTCCGTTTCATGAAACCGCATGTCACAAATTATTTAGTGTCAAATCTTACAAAACCAAGCCTCAATATAAAGAATTCACTATACAAAAGACACACAGAGACGAAGGGAGTAGAGATACAATACAATTGACACTTAACTGATATACAGAGGTCGGAATTTTCGTGGCACTTTTGAGCTGTCATAGGGACTCCTCGTTTATCGACTACCGATATTCATAATTATATCGATAAATTATAGAACACAACATATGAAACAAGATTAAAAGTAGAGGTAAACAACAGGCAGTCTTACTGCTAAAGAGCGAACTCTTTTCGATAACTTTTGAGCGGTTGAAATTGTTAAATAGAGATTTGCAATGAAAACAATGAAAAGTTAATAGTTAACAATTTTAAAAATGAATCAGTTCAGTTCAATGTTTTAAAATTTATTAATTTCATGTTCAACCATAAAATATGATTATTTTAACTTCTATTTATAATTTCCTAGAAATGAGATCGCCCAATCGCGATAAGACTGCATGTTGTTTACCCATTACTCGTAATCAACTAATCATATTTTACATATATTGTATTCGGTATTTATCGATATACATATGTATAATCGGAAGTCGATAAACGAGAAGTCCCTATGACAGCTCAAAAGTGCCATGAAAATTCCGACCTCTGCTGATATATGTTTATTTATATTGCTGTATCTAGACTAATATTTTGAAAGGGAAAGTCTGTGTGTTTGTTCTGTAGTTCTGTAGCGGGTGTTCCCCTGAACTACTCTACCAATAAAAAAAAACCCATTCACCAGTGTATTATAGAATGCAACTTCAGGATGGGCATAAGCTATATTTTAGCCTGCAGATCTGCCTGGGTTTTCATTATGCAGATGGAGCTATGCAGTCAGCTAGAACCATATAAAGTTGTTACCGACAAGTGCAATAATAGTATAATATTTGCGGACAATCTTACACAAATAAATCTAGTCGCAAACTAAGCAAAGCTTGTACTATGGGATGGGTACTAGACGACGATAAAAATAACTTACATAGAGAAATAAATATTTACCTTGATAGAAAACATCCATGACTCATCCTCCTAGCGTTATTCCCGGTAATGCCCCTAAAGGAGTCCGGGGTCTGCTTTGACACCTAATCCCAAGATTTAGCATAGGCACTAGTTTTACGAAAGCGACTGCCATCTGACCTTCTAACCCAGAGGGAAAACTAGACCTTATTAGGATTAGACCGGTCTCCTCACGATGGTTTCCTTCACCGAAAAGCTAACGGTAAATATTCCGTACATAAGTTCCGAAAAACTCATTGGTACGAGCCGGGATTCGAACCCACGACCGCCGCTTGACAGCCGCATGCCTGAACCACTAGGCTACCGTGACTCCATGACTCAGGAACAAATATTTATGCTTATAACACAAATAAATGCCCTTACCGGGATTCGAACCCAGGACCTCTTGCTTCGTAAGCAGGGTCACTACCAACTAGGCTAAAGCGGTTGTCAATAAAAAAGTAAAATAAAGTTAAGATTAAAAAAGTAATATAGAGTTATGTGCTAAGGTATAAAACATATTGCTGTGTAAAACTACTGAAATAAACTGTTTTTTTTTTAATAGAGTATGAAATTGTGTTACTCATAATTTTGAATAGACTGGTTGCCTATCAATTGAAATTCCACTTTTTACAATGCCAAAGTAAATAGACTCACAATGCCGTACAAAAATGACAAAAACGGTGACCCTAACAATGACAACTCCAGCTACATTTCGGTAGTTGCTATTGTTGCTAATAAATAACGTTTACTTATAACCTGCATTAAGATATATGTTTCATACAAAAGAGAACTTAGTGTTCGACTATGAGCGCCATATTAGCAACTAAGAATCCAACAGATTTTTTTTTTTTAGTTTATCGACATTTTATCATAATGTGACTAGACTGCTCACGTCAAGAGTTAATAGCGAATGAATGGAGTCGCGTTATAAAATTATTTTAATGATTATTGTATTTATTTAAACAGGACGATCAGGTTTATTTATTTATACAAGCAGGGAATACCAAAAAAACTCAACATTTTTCAAAATTATATATAAACAAAACATTGTTCGGTGGGCATTACGTACCAGTGCAGCTGACAAAGTCCTTTATGTGTTCCACGCACGACTCGTAAAAAGTTTTTATTTGAAGAACTAGGTATGCAGATCATTTTAGCGTGGTGTATTTGACGTATCTACTAGTGCTATTGCGACACATAATTATGATTTAAGTACAATCAGAAAATCAATTTACTTTTACAAGATTTATATAAACTTGAAAAATAAACACACGACAAAGTCGTCGCCGACGTCTCCTGTCATATCTCATGCTGTAAGTGCGGCCTACTTTGCACGTCGCTAATTTCTTAAGAATCTTAAATTGAAAACCATGATTTACGTAACTATCCTTAATCCTTATGTTTTTGTTCCGTGATAATCTGACATTTGTACTAACGAAATTAATTAGTCAAAACCATGAGTTTACATTATTAACGCTATCAATAGATCGGTAGTCAAAGCATGGAAGATAACAGACAGACACACATTCACATGTATAATACTATCATAGATGCCATGGACGGCTGTAAATTACACTCATCATGTATTAGTGTTATCAATTGATCAACTCAAATATCCCTCATATGTTATGAGATAATTCAGATTGTTTCAATATCATGGCTCTGTGGGCATCGCAGTAACTGCCAGTGTGATACAGGCGGCGCGGAAGGTTAACTTTCTCAGTTTATTTTTAGTAAAAACTAAATTCAGTTAATGTACTATTATTATTACTTAGTCCATCAAAAATTTGCTAATGCAGTTGTGGCATAGTATCCAAAATCATAGTGTGATTTTGATTTTAGTATGAGTTTTTTTGATATTGATTGGTGAGCTAATTGTTTTAGTGAGTGGGATTATATTCATATTTTTTATTGGTATTTATTTAATCGCATGGCATACATTATTTTGGCCTTTAAAGTTTGTCACTCTTTAGTACCACCCAGGGGACACGTGCAGGGTTGTGGTAGGTAGCTCCTGCGGACGCGAGTAACAGTTGTCCCCCCTTTGTCAAGTGAGTGGGCAAATCGACTGTTAGAAAGTTCTTAAGCCACCCGAAGGCCTCTAACTCGGCTTAACGTCTACTGTCATAGACAGCAGCCGGGATCAACTGCTTAGCGTGCCTTCCAAAGCACGGAAGCGCTCATTTATATTAAACCAGTATATTATTATCGGTAAAAGTATAACATTTTACAAGTCAATTTGTTATTCTGGTTAGTAAGTATTTACGAGAATAATTCTTGTATTTACTAACATAATTGTGGTGTAAGCTTTCAGAGGATGTCAGTGAGATATTGTTTACATATTATAATTATGTTGATGTTTACCACTTACCTTACCCTGGCTCTTACCACTGGGTTTACCCAAAAAACTGAAATGAAATATAATTAGATATTTAACCGTGGCTTTTCGGTGAAGGGAACCATTGTGAGGAAACCAATCTTATCCAAATAAGGGTCTAGTTTTGGGTTGGAAGGTCAGATAGTATTCGTTTTCGTAAAACTAGTGCCTATGCTAAATCTTAGGATTAGGTACCAAAGCGGACCCCGGGCTCGTGTAGGGCACTACCGGGAAAACGCAGGGAGGATGACATAATATTTTTATTGTATACATATGGTGATACATGTTTATCTGCACTTCCGAATTTTAATGGAGTAAATAATATATACCACAGTTTAGAGTGAAAACTTTCTAGTCAGTACTCATGCCGTCTAGCTCTCATTATATGTAGAGTACACATTAATTCCTTAATCTTTATGTTAGGTGATTTAATAAATCGGTTCGGTACTTTAAGTGTGAAAATGCAATAGGTAGACATACTGATGACGATACCTATAGGGATATATTTGTATTATTTTGCTTTTGGTTTGTTTTTTCTATTTCCTTGTTATTATGTTCTTACATTTGTTGACATTGCCTTAATATTATATTCATTATTCTCTGTTTTCGACGATCGTGATAAAAATTCTAATTTTTTTGACATGTATGCAAATCTGTAATGTAATTTTATATCATGAAATAAATAATCTAATCTAATCTAATACTGCCAGAATTATATTCACGTTTATAAATGTAAGTACTTGGTAAGTATAAGGAATTATACTAGCAGGCATGTAACACTGTACATTTGTATTTTACTTTATCCATACAAAATGGCCGCGCGGCTTCGCTTGCGTATTGCAAAAACCGCGAGCAATCCCGCGGGATAAGAGTTGTCTATTGTCAAGGCATTAGAGACGTGTTCAGATATTTGTGAGCACTTTGGCCGCTCCGATGTATCTGATGGCGACTGTACATAGGCTATGTTTTATCCCGCGGGATTGCGCGCGTTTTTTGCGATACGCAAGCGAAGCCGCGCTATCTGATGGCGACTGTACCTATACATAAAGAAAGTCCATTCTATACACAGGTGAAATAATTTTTGGTTAGGATAAGTGGTCCCGAAGATTATACCCCGTACTTAAAAACATACTATAAACTTACCAAGCTACATGGGCTTTTCCTCTTTATAATATAACTGGTTATAGATTATAAATAACCTGCTTAAGATGAAAAATTAATAAAGAACATTGTGGTTGATACACACTATTGTTCGATATTACTGAAATAGTTTTTTATGCAATCGTTATATAATGTATGCTTTTTCGGTCGAGTACCTTATTAAGGTACGAGACTTAAAAAGCTAATTATATAAATATTGTATACAATACTTTTTCTACGAGTCAACGGAAATAATAATTTACTAAACAAACTTGGTAAACTTGAAAATCGCCCTGCTGAAATGAAGTGCAGCCAACCGCTTTTTTTTTTTAAAACGCGTTGATGTCTTTCTGTAAATCGAGCCTCATAATTGGTACAAATTCGTTTTAGTTCTGTGTACAATTGAATAATAATTATTTCGATTGTCCATAGACCATAAACTTTTGCATCAAAATAAAAGTATTCAATTTCGTTATGGTTTGCGAGGTTCTAATTTAAAGATTATAGTCGACGAGTATAAAAATATACATTCCAGGATACAAATTGCGATAAAATGTCGATACATATGCATTGTCATTAAATGAATCATCCACATAATTTTACGTTATTTTTGCACAATCAGTTAACTAATCGCATGGGTTTTTTTACAGTTGAGGTTCGTCAGTTTTGCACTTTAATGCTTTTGGAATAAAGTCGAAAAGTGACAAACCTTTTCCTTCCTCTACTGTACAGTCACCAGCATTAATATTTATTATGTATTTTAATTGTTTTTTTTTAGTTAATTTAATTTATTTTTAATTTCAATTAATTTTAATTTCAATTCAATGTATTAATGGAACTAATCTAATTTAATGTATGATATATTATCTCATTCAATTCCACACTACCATAGTTCCTTAAGCTGACTGTTTAACAAAATACCTATGGACCACTGAAGTCTGAAATAAATGATTTTAATTTTAATTTTATTTTTTTATTTTATTAATCTGAAACTCTGTTTCTAGGGCCGTTAGGCCGTGTCAGATATTTTTGCCCGCTTTGTTATGGCATATATTAATGCTGGTGACTGTAACCTAACATAGCCTTCTGGTATTGCCGTACAGCGGACTTCAAAAAACGTATAAATTGTTTCATGCACCAATGAGGTGAAAAATGTTTACATCTTGTAATTAACTGTGTACCTATATGTGTACTCCCTTTTCGACCCTATCTCTTAAACAATAAAGAGCAAGAATGTATGTCTAATGATGCTGAGCTGTCGACAGACACACTGACTGTACAGTCTTGTAACTTAACACGTTCGCAACCAAGAACCCGACTGGCAGGCACTCGTAATGTTTGCTCAGATGCCGGCTGAGCCCGCTAGGCGGGCAGTAGTATAAACCTACACGCCTAGCGAGTTCTGTCGGTTTCTGGTGTTCCATTTTTAGTCCGGTTGCGAAAGTGTTAAGTCTATGTTATAAACTTATAAGACTCAAAACGCATATTTTTTGACGTAATCATAAATAAAGCGTCTTCTCCCTCACTAGACATTTTGTAAGCTCTCTCAGCACGTCTATCATGAGACGGCCGCGACATACTCTCGATTTTTCTCGCACTGTACCTCTCTTTCTATGTGTTCTAATAAGAGAGAGCCGTCTCTCTCTTATTAGAACACACCACACACACTCTTGATAGTTCGAGAAAAACCGAGAGCTCGCGCGCCGTCTCGTGATAGCCGCGCTGAACGTATTATAACATTTATAACCCTTGGGGGGTCCTGTCGGAGTATAGTCAACAGCAAAAAGTAGATGCTCATTTTAGTACCTTGTCGCTTTAACTACTTTGACGCATCCCAGTATTGTTACGTTAAGTGCGACAGAGTACTAAAATGATCTACTTTTGCTGTTTTGCTGTGTTTTGCTTGTTGCTAGCGGATCCGTGGGATATTTTTTTTTCTCAGTGTCTGTTCGCGAATCGGCATGTTTACATAGAAGTGGGAAAATTGATAACCGATGCAGTCGATAGCGTCCTAATTCATTGTCTGTACAATTTCAGTCGCAGAAGGGCAGTTATTGGGCATTTATACTTAAGATTATTTGAGTCCATCCGTTTGGGAGCTACGATACCACAGACAGATACACAGCCAGACACGTTAAACTTATAACACCCCTCTCTTTGCGTAGGGGGTTAGAAAGAAGATGGGCGCAGTCTCCGGAGTGAGTGATTTATACGTCTCTCACATTTACGCGCTTAAATAATTTAGGTACTGACATTCTAAATCATATTATAAATTTTAAACAAGCCAACACCATAATGTAAAAAACCGGCCAAGTGCGTGTTGGGCCACGCTCAGTGTAGGGTTCCGTAGTTGCCTGTCTGTCTTAGTTACATCGACGTGCGATGCGGTTGCGTCAGCCGAATTTGTACGAAAATTTGCCTTTCCAAGTACTCATTAAGTTGGTCGACTATTACTCGGTAACTACTTATGCCTACTTGTCTGTGATAGTTTTCCTTTTAAATTCATTATATTTACTACTACCACGATTTTTTTCACATCCCCAGTAGTAGCCATTTAGCCGGCAGGGGGGGGACACATGACTCGAACAAAAATTAGGGCTTTAAAGCTAAATATCTGGAAAACGAATAACTGATTTAAAAAATGGTTTTAGAAAACCCATATTGTTTTTAAACGAGCTATCCAACAATACCCCACACCATGGGTTTAACGAGAAAAAAAAATAACATCCTCGCTTTAAGTGTAGGGAGGTACCCTAAAAAAATGTTTTTTCATGATTTTATTGTACTGTTTTGTCGGCGTGGTTGATTTATATACCCATGCCGAATTACAGTTTTCTAGTAGTAATGGTTACTGAGCTAAGCCGAAGACGGGCAGACAGACAGACAGACGGACGGACATGGCGAAACTATAAGGGTTCCTTGTTGACTACGGAACCCTAAAAAAGAGAGGCGTAGTTTCTACAATGGGTTAAAACAAATATGAATCTCCCAATTTAATGCTAGATGGCCTCTCTGTTGGTAGGCGCTTTCCTCAACATACGGTATTTCGCTGTTATCCGCTATGAGCGAACATATAGTTGCTTCGCTGTCATTCTTTGATGCATAGAAGCGCTATACCCTGGTAAAGTCAGCAAGGAATAAAAATTGTAATAAATAACCATGTTAGTGGTTTGACAAGTTGTATGTATTGTTTACAGACTGATCTCGCCCGCAGCTCACCGGTGAGAAATGGCGCAGGTGGGCGCCAACATGGAGTACCAAGAGTACAAGTGGGCCTACTCAATCATGGACTCCTCCAAGTAAGTGATTAACATCGCTGACATAGGTAATTAACCATTAGCGACCCTAATTCAGGCGAGATTGTGGTCAAATGCGTACATAAAACTTCATGTAACTTGAATTGTCATGTGATGTTGAATAAAGTTTTTCAAAAAGCAACAAAATAAGGACAGTTTTTTTTACTTGTATTTATTCAAAGTATAAACTTATACTAATGCATTTATTGCTGTGTTCTTGCTAAAGCCTCAATTAGGCTTATTTTATTTGCAAGAATCAGTTGCGACTTAATTATTTTATTTTCCTAGTACGTTTCGTGTTTACTAATATTATTTCTCAGTGCTGAGTCACTCTTTCAAATAGCTATGCTACGAGTATTAATAAATTGTATTGTTTTGTTTAAATTATAATACTTAGTAAGACTTACTTATTATTTAAATGTATTTGTAATCTTTCGGTGTTGTTAACAAAACTATTGCATGCTCTTAAGAATAGATTATGTGCGCTATTAACATTGTAACACCTTCACCATTGTGAATGTAGCATAATCTTGCAATAAAGACAATTTTAATTTACGACTAATATTAAACCACGTCAGTGGCCAACAAGCTGGCCCGCCTGATGGTAAGCGGTTACTGTAGCCCATAGACGCCTGCAACTCCAGGGACTCGCATGCGCGTTGCCGACCCCTTAAAAAACCTGTACCATTATTTCTTGATGACCTCCGTACGGTAATCCCTCGGGAAAACCACGGCAGGGAGTTCATTCCACAGCCAAAGGTTTAGCGGGAAAAAGGAAAGATGAGCGAGGAAAAATTGTAATAATTTTTTTCTTTTATTTTGTGTTTTTAATTCCTTTCAAATCGTTACAATTAGGCTAATAGGGGTGGTGCCTCGAAAATTATTATTACTCCAAAAGAAAGAAGGTAAAAAAATATGCCTAGTGACGAAAATCCCATTCAGATATCTCGAAGAATTACGAAGCTACAACCGTTTTAATATTGCTTGTTAGAGAGAGAAACCGCAAACAGTGTGTGACGTCACCTTACGGGATGCTGCCGGGGGGCCGCGTCGAGGGCGGCGCCGAGCACGATGGGCACGGCACATTGCCGTCTCTTAGTGACGTCACAATCTTCCAGCGTCATAGTTTCATATGAAGTTGCGTTTTGCGAAACAGGGACAGAACACACACCTTCTTAAAACTTTGAACACTTATACTTATAACTTCGTGATTATTTAACCTTTTGCGTTCTCCGTTTGACTACATTTTTAATCCTTTTTCGAGAATGACATTATTGATTATTTTATTTAACCACTAATTGTGAATGTTGTGTACCTAATACCTACTACAAAAATGTAGTAACCATAGATTGAAACTGTTTTGGCTTCTGTGTTAACTATATTGTTAATCTAGAAGTGTAATGTACGCTGTTTGTTTCCCGTTGCAATAAAACGATAAAAACCCCAATAGGAAGCTATGCTGCCAACAGCTAACCGCCTCGCAACCCCACACAGCTCTAGATACTCAACCTTAGTTATTCTAAGATAGAGCCTGTGAATGTGAAATTTAGTATGTGCGATAGTTTTCCGTAGTACCAACGATGGTGCAGAACATTATGTAGGCCACGAAACGTTTACGAGCGAGCGTGATGAAAAGTACACATTCTGTGCTAGCACCACACTGTGACGCTATGTCTGATGTCAGCGGGGGCGCTCCATATAACGGAGGACTTGTATACAGGGTTTAATATCCCTGCTTGATGGCCTGCGGTCGTAATAGTACATTGTTTAACGAGGGGCGTAAGTGGAATATTGCGAACAAGAGTCTATCAGAAGCCCGACGCCGAAGGCGGAGGGCTTTTGATGACTCGAGTTTGCAATATTCTTACGCCCGTGTTATACACAATGTTTTTCATCACATTTGCGAGGAAACAAATACATTTTAGATGAAATGAATACAAATCGTAATAAAAACTGCAACATGTCAGTCGTCCATTTTGTTGAATTTGACGTGAGGCGCGTATGGCAAAGACCCTTCGGTATACAGCCACGATTTGAAAACACTTAAAAACATTTTACATAGACACTTTAAATAACTACATATTAAATCTGTAAATAATTCAGTTAAACATGTTTAAGTTAAAATTTAAATTTATGGTTTTTTAAGTTTAAATTTATTTATAAATACGTTTTCAGACATCGTATTTGATATAAAACCTCTTTGCTGAACAAAAACCATTACGGCCGTGGGCGTAACACAGGCTATTACAGCTCTGTATGTCTGCGCATTATGAAGCCCTTTTCGAGCAAGTATGATGAAATAGTACATTGTTTAACGAGGGGCGGAAGTGGAATATTGCGAACAAGAGTCTATCAGATGCCCGACGCCGAAGGCGGAGGGCTTTTGATGACTCGAGTTTGCAATATTTTTACGCCCGTGTTATACACAATGTTTTTCATCACATTTGCGAGGAAATAAATACATTTTAGATGAAATGAATACAAATCGTAATAAAAACTGCAACATGTCAGTCGGCCATTTTGTTGAATTTGACGTGAGGCGCGTATGGCAAAGACCCTTCTCTATACAGCCACGATTTGAAAACACTTAATAACATTTTACATAGACACTAAATAACTACATATTATCTGTAAATAATTCAGTTAAACATGTTTCAGTAGTTTTTTGAGTTTAAGTTTATTTATAAATACGTTTTAAGACATCGTATTTGATATAAAACCTCTTTGCTTTGTAACTGCCGCATGAGTGACAGATACAATTTAAGAAAAAAACCATTACGCCCGTGGGCGTAACACAGACTATTACAGCTCTGTATGTCTGCGCATTATGAAGCCCTTTTCGAGCAAGTGTGATGAAAACGCTTTTTTAAATGCTGAAAGGGACTTTTCGGTTCAGCTACACATCTAATAGTGTGTAATCTGATTGGCCCGTTTAAGGGGGTGATTTGGAAATTATCGCGTGCTTTGAAACGCCGTTCTGACTAGATTAAGAAACAATAAGGTCTGATTTTCAGATATATGATTCTTGATTGTTTATCTGTTCAATCGATACATGAAATAATTTCAAAGTTGGGTATTTCATTTCCTTTTTTTACTCAGCCTACTCAGACAATACATTATTTTACGACAGAATCAAGTTAATACTAAAATAAAACTTCACTAAATTAGGTATTTATCAAAATTTGACCAAAGAAGCCATTCCTGAAGAGTGTTGCATCTCTTTTTCTCGTGCGCGGAAGGCATAAGCGTGTCTCTGTCAAGGGGGCGTGGTCGACTCGAATCAAGGCATCCCCTTAAGGCCGTTTTCACAACGTCCCTTATAGAAAAGTTATGAATATTTGTATGATGCTACGAGACAGGAGACCCAGGCCAATAGATATCACTTGCCGCGACTATAGTCCTGAAGGGCTAGCACAACTGACGCCGCGCCGCGACGCGAGTCGAGAAAGATCTACCCTCCTCTTTCGAATTTGCACGGTGCAAGTGAGACAGGGGACGCTTAGTCGCGCGTGAAGCGACTTGTCGGCAAGTTGTGCTAGACGTACTGACGTCGTTATTTGTTAACGATAGCTCTCATGTTGGTCAGGTAATCCGATGTCGTTTACCTTAACTATGCATTATACAAGTTTTGGTTAACGAACTATGTATGAATCTCTTCTTAAAGAACATTATTTGTCTCTCCCCTAACCCCGATTGTCTTACTATTATTATTATTGGCTGACTGTTTATGTATAATATTTATATATTTTTATTTGTGTTATTTGTATATATGTATGATTGTGTATGTATGTTTATATATAGAGCTATTTATGTACGTGTATTGATATAATTATTTTGATTTTTGGCTTATTATAATCTCTGCACCACCTACTACATAATCTAGTTTTATCTCTTTCTCTGATACCCAAAGGTTGTCTGGAAGACATCGCTTTTCAGCGATAAGACCGCCTGTTGTCTACCTCTACCTACATGTTATTGTATTGTTTCTCTTTTTAACTGCTTTGTTTGTGTGAGGTGTGCAATAAAGAGTATTTGTATTGTATTGTATTGTATGATATCGGTGTCATAGCTACTTTGATGTGGTCGCTATGGTCAAGACGGCTATTACGTTGTACCTATACTTTACTAAATAATTGCCATAAAAGAGGTGCCAAGACGATAATTACGATACAATAATTAAAATATGTTCCAAGTTTTTCTGCCGCAATTTAAATATCATTTGCGAACTGTATCGTTTGTCCAAATTTTCATCAAAAGCCAGTTTTCTCAAAGACCGCAAGTTTTTGGATTAATTTTAACACATAGTGTAGAACCCGAGGTTAGGTTAGGTTATTTAATATTTATAAAAATCATTTAATTCAAGTATCACTGACCCATAAGAATACAATCAAATCAATACAATCATATAACTAAATCAATATTAAATAAAATATGAACTAAATTAGAAATTAAAATGCTTGATAATAATCCTGAAAATTTCATATGGTCAGAGAAAAACGGCTTTTTGCCGAAATGAAAATTCGAACTAACGATACATACACTCGGAAAGTATAATTTTGTGATTGTGATGGGTAACCATCCCAATCATCCCATTCGTTTCCGAAGCGCAAATATTCCATATAGTTTGGACGCGACATCGCGTCAACGGCAACCAATGTGTAACATTTGAAGTAAACTAAATTGGATTACATTTGAATTGTTTCGTTGACAACGCCCCTGACGAACCAACGGTTCTTTTCCGTGATTATAATCAGAATTATTAACCGTGAAATTGTGTCAAACGCAATCCACTGTGCCTCAACACCGCCGCTTGTCACTTGTCTTTGTATACGAGCTAGATATATTGGAGTGGGCAATATAGTTTTGTAAAACGGTCTACAATACTAGTTGAACGCGCGGCTTCGCCCGCCTATTGCAAAGAAGCCTATAAAAACCCTGAAAGTACTTTATACACGCAAGTGAAAGAATTTTGGAAATCGGATAAGCGGGTTATGTACCTTATATTGAGTTGGTACTAGTTTTAACGCAACTTCGCCTAGAGCTCGTATTCATACAACGTCAAACCCCCATTTCAACACCCAAGGGAATGATTTGCGGATTAAATAAAATTAATTAATATTTGCGGACAATCTTACACAAATCGACCGCAGTCCCAAACTAAGCAAAGCTTGTACTATGGGTACTTGACGAAGATAAATACATAGAAAACATCCATGGCTCAGAACCAAATATTCGTGCTCAAATAAATGCCCTTACCGGGATTCGAACAGAGAGTAGAGAGTTGAAGGAAAAGGCAGAGTATATCACAGAATGGAAATTACTTCACCGACAAGAGCCAAGCTCTTAAATAAATGATGATGGGATTCGAACCCAGGAGCTGTTGCTTCGTAGGCAGGGTCACTATCACTATCAACTAGGCTAAAGCGGTCGTCGGCGGATTAAGAGCAATATTGACCCAATTTTACCTTTCGAGCTCTATAAGCAGTATTCTTTACTAGAGAGCGAAAGTAAATCTTACATGGACAGTACGTCACTATACAACGTATTTAACAGCAAAATTTCGTAAACTAATGTTTTTAAGACATTTAGGTACATTTTAAATTGGGCTCATAAGTGTAAACTAAAGTACTACTTTTGCTGTGAAGTACCGTATGTACTCTGTAGGTATACTGTCAAATGAAGCAGTTGACTATGAGAAGTGTTCTTCAGTGAGAAGCGTAAACACTTACTGATGGATGGAAACACTTGGATTGTTAAGTGTTTCTGTTATCACCAGTGTAACTGTTAAATAATATCCCTGACTAGAGTGCATTTTCCACACAGACAATCGATTGTGCGGCGAATCGATTACCCGTGATTACGTATTGTTACATTAGTAGGATGTAATTAGCGGGCAGTGCACGCGATGTTAAATTAACTAGTAGAAAATATTAGAAACTGTATCTTGGACAGGTTGGAAAGGTCAGTGTGAACGATCGTAGAGCTATTAATGTCTCGAATACTCTAGAACAAAGGCTAAAAATTCCTTGTTTGTTTGAAATTCTCCTTTTTAGTGTTCCGTAGTCAACACGGAACCCGTATAGTTTCGGCATGTCCTTCCGTCTGTCCGTCTTCGTCGTAGCTTAGTAACCATTACTACTAGAAAACAGTAGAATAAAAATATTTTTTAACTTTAATGCCCTAATTTTTGTTCGAGTCATTGTTCGTCATCTTCAGTTTATCTTTTTTTCGTGGTCTGAGATACTGATAATAGAATTTTTGTAATCGGACGAGTAGTCCCAGTAGATTTCAAAATCAAGCATTTTGCGCAGTTGCTAGATGACCACACATTTGATGTTACAATGATTAATAATCTGCATTTTTAAAACTCTTTTTGATCGACCATCCAGAGACGAGTAGTTTTATACTTATTTACATCATTTACTATGCCTAATTCAGTCCGATAGGGGCGCAGACCAGAGTTTAAATTAGGGCTTTATTAATGACTAGGGAAGTGTAGCTATGAAAATTAATTATGGAAATAGGGCCCGCATAATATACTCCCGTCTATTAGAATGGTGGGGTCGTTTGCTCCCAGCTAATCGGCTGGTGTCACGGGCAATGACTTACGGCTATCACACGTGATGATTGCACCGTTACAGTTAGTGAATCGTGTAATTATGATTGTAAAGCCGACCGGCGTGTAGAGATTAGCGAGAATTATCAGTAGGTTATTATCGTTTTATGACAATACCATGCGCGCAGTCTACTGATCCCGTGCGGAACACGGAAGGAACCGGCAAGCGCCACCATTTTTTGTAATCAAAAATCACAAAAATCTCATAGAGCGGGGCGGTGAATTTCCGTTCGGCTTCGGGCGAAAAAAAACCCAACGCCACTGTATCTGCATCCGCAATAACTACAAAGTTGAGAATATTTAGTGTGTAGAAAAACCCGTTTCAGACATGTTAGATTACTAGCTTCTGTCCGCAATACCCTCCGCATGGAACTAGTTTATATCGTAGCTCTATACAAACTTTCACACCCATTTCATCCCCTTAGGGCAGCGTTCGGCGACAGGCGACACGAGACTCTTGCTTGCGGCCCGCGAGCCTCCCTGGCTGTTTTGTATGTAAAGGTCGTTGAATTCAAAATTGTCTGATAAAGTCACAAATAATTAAGAAGTGCGGGTTCGGTTCCAAAGGCCTAAGTTCCATTTAGCCTTGGCATTAAAAACATCTTAGGTTGTAAATTGTCTGGGTAGCAAAATGTCTTGGTCTGTAAAACGCCCTCATTGCTATAAGCCTTAGTAAGCGGAATGACTCGGCTGTAAAACGACTTAAAGTCGTAATGTCTTAATAGGTAAATGGTCTGGATAATCTTCGCGGCCAATATTATAGAATGTCTTGATAGCATAAAGACTACGTAGTTATGTCGTAAAATATAAAAAATGTCTTAGTAGCAGTTTGTCCAGATTGTCTAATGACAATACTTTATTTTATTATCACCTCCTTATTACTTCAAATTCAATTCAAGGCCACTTGATATTTAAGTAGATAGTGACATGACACATGACACTGACAAGTAAGTTCATTTTTCATACAATGAAGTCGTTTAGCAATCATGACGTTTCTACCACTGGCTCATTTTATAGCTAAGACGTTAATCAAACAAGATCATTTGATAACATAGTCCTTAATACAATCAAGACGTTACACAATTGAGTCATTCTGCTTATTGGTTATTTTCACGACCTAGACGTTTTTCTACGTATGTCTTTCTGAAACTAAGACAATTTTGTAACCGTGGTATTATACAAAAAAGACATTTTGTACACTTGGTCAGTGTACTACTAAGATGTTTTGAATGCCAAGACTAAATGCAACTTAGGCCTTTGGTACCGAACCCAGAAGTGCGGCCTGCGTCATTTTTGTAAGTTCCTATGTGGCCCTTTGTTGCTAAAAGGTTGGCGACCCCTGCCTTAGGGGATGATTCCCGTTTTAAAAACTATCCTATATCCTTCAAACTATCTCCATACCAAATTACATCACAACAGCGGTTTAAGCGTGAAAGGATAACACGCAGAGTTACTTTCGCATTTATAATATTACTAGCTTCTGCCCGCGACTCCGTCCGCGTGGAAATCGTTTATATCGCAGCTCCATACAAACTTCAACCCCTCATTTCATCCCCTTAGGGGGTGATTTCCAGGATGAAAACTATCCTATGTCCTTCCCCGGGATTCAAACTATCTCCATACCAAATTTCATCGCAATCGGTTCAGCGGTTTAAGCGTGAAGAGGTAACAGACAGACAGACAGACAGACACACTTTCGCATTTATAATATTAGTATGGATTATGGATAATGAAGCGGTTCACTCACGTAATTAAGGTCGAATATCGCTCAACATGTCTCCTCGTGAATGGTGCCGCGAATCTTAATAATGAAAAATGCTATGTCGCTTCGATTTTACAGACGCGAATATCCATCATCATCCTCCTACCGTTATTCCCGGTTGTGCCCTAAAGGAGCCCGGGGTCCGTTTTGACACCTAATCTCAAGATTAGGCATAGGCACTAGTTTTACGAGAGTGACTGCCGTCTGACCTTCCAACCCAAAGGGAAAAGTAGACCATATGGATAGACCGGTTTCCTCGGGATAAATATTCCGTACATAAGTTAACCGTTGCATTAAAGTCCAATATGTACAGTGATGCAATCTGTCTAAATTAGGGGTCGCCAAACTTCGTTGAATGCCAAGAGCGATCCTGCGACGCCCCCCCCTACAAGGCGGAGCCGGATGTCGTTGGTGGTTTTAGACGGTAGTCCAGTTTCGGTTAGCCCGTCATACCCGTCCTGCCTCCCCGGATTGGACGGGATGCGTAAACGCATTTCCCCAACGTTCGCCAAACTACGGCCCGCGAGTCCTTCTAATCCGGCCCGCGAGTCCTTCTAATCCGGCCCGCGATAGCGATGGGGCAGGTCATGTACGGTCGAGGTCATAAATATGTTTACACTTTTGCACCTTATTGCCTTGTAATAAGGTGCAAAAGTGTAAACATATTTATGACCTCGACTGTACAACCATGAAACCAAAGTGTTTGCCCGCACGAATTTATATTAAGTACAGTGTGGCCCTTGAGTCAAAAAGTTTGAAGACCTGGTTTAAATCCTTCAGTCCAGAAGTCCAGACGTCCCTTTGCTATCTCCATCACATATTGAATATTACGTATAAACATTTAAAGATTTGTCATGATAATAATATGCGATATTGATTTAAACTGTCTCGATTTCTACACATATGTTTTACTAAACGGGACTTTATCAAGGATGTGGTGACACATCCGAAACGTCGGGAAGCCTTAAGAGGTAAATCAACTAGTTTAAGTCCCGTTTACTAAAAATAATGTAACTCGTAAGTAAGTCTGACAGAGAGGGAAAACTTGGAATGCCTTTCGCGGCAGTCCCTCTGGGTCTAAAGTTAAGAAAACTTCGTATTATTATGAATAATATTTTTTTTCTCAAACATGCTCGGAAATGTACACGTTAATATCACGAAATGAAGACGTGAAGTTTCTTGTTTATGGCTCCCTACATTACTTCTTGGCCTTACGCCAAGAAGTAATGTATGAAAACCCTAAGTAAAACCATTATTGTCCGCTACTCTAACTTTTTAAATTTGCTTACTAATATTAAACTGACAAAGGAAAATTTACATACTGCCAACCACCACTAGACACTGTAAGCATACTTGCTTCATAAAAAAAATCTATGATACTATACTTTATGTGCGGTTAAACATGGTGCTCGAACGGCTTGTTCAAATGGCATGTTTAAAAAATAAAAAAGGCGCAAATTACCTATTATTTAATGGATTACCTAGTATTTATTTTAATTTTAATATTTCCTCACATCGTTTGAGAAAAGTACTATACAATCCTCGGCCGGAACAGGGATTGCTGGACTCGTTGCATTCGGCCTCGTCTACGACTCGGCCGTCTACCCCAATCTCGTCCAGCAATCCCTTACTTCACGGCATCTGCAGTAATCTACTATTTCTCAAACATGCAATGAAATATTGAAGTTGTGTTCATCATAATGGGCTTCGAAGTGTCACGTTTCAGGCGCAGCGAAACGAGAGACCCGTAATGGCATTTCATATAAAATTCTAGGCCTAGGCCTGCAAGATAGTCTTTTTTAATTTTCATTCCACAATTCGTGGCACAGGATCACGGCGTTCAGCCAAGAAAATTAAAGTTTGATGTATTGGAGTTTTTTTTTTAATTTATTTCATTGCGTGTTTGATAAAAGCACTATGCATACCTCGGCGTGAAAAGGGGTTGCCAGCCTCATAACTATCCGACCTCGCTACGCTCGGCCGTCTATATGTACTCGGCCGGCAACCCCTTACTTCCCGGCCTCTGTACTATTTTATAAACTGGGGCCCGGGGCAAGTGTATTTGAGAAGGCATAATAAAGCAAAAAACACATGGGTAAAACCGGCTGATACGGCTTCAATATGGCTTCCTAATCAAACTGCGGTCACTGTCCCATCCGGTGGTAAACATGACTTGACGTTATCATTCCTTTCCTGATGATTTTTGACGTCACATACTCCTAGCTCGGGAGTATTCCCCAATCTGACACATCGAGAATTTACTGCAATATTTTCTTGAACGGTACATCACTAGTCTCGATAGTAGTCGTGTTAGGTATTATAGATAATTTTGAGGACTTATTTCCCTTAATTACCTCTATCTGTACACAAATATATCAAATAAAGTAAATAACAATTATAATCTCTTTCGTTTTCGTTTCAACAACTTAGTTTAGGAAAAGCATATTGTAGTGTGCTTGTTATGAAGTTATTTATGCTCATGGCGTTACAACTATAGATTTAGATTTATTTATTTCACAATATACAATTACAATATAAATTAAAGCTAGCTTAATCTATATGAATTTATATTATGATCGTCAAAGAGAATAAGAATTGTAATAAAATGTCAAGTTACTTTTGGTTCAAATTATAGTCACAATTAATAAATAAATAAAATAAAATAAAATAGCCTTTATTACTAGCTTAACTATCATTAGGTTTAGGTACATTTACAATAAGATTATCACATTATCAGGTATTAATTATTATGCAATAAGATTGCTTACTTAATTTGATTTTACATAATTTTGATTAATATTTATATTACATTCATTTATATAATACTTAATACATTCTTAAATTCATTATAATTTACAATATTTAAATATACTACTAAGCTAGTGTGCCCATTTCCCGGCAAAGGCCTCCTCCATCTTTTTCCATTCGTCTCTAACTTAATTAATAAATAGGCAAAATTAAATAAATTACTAAGATAATATCACATAAAGTTCGTCAGATTACAAACTATACTTAAACGAAAAATTCAAAGAATACAAATAACGATATAATTTACAATGTCAAAAACAGTGATATTATTAATGTTTAATGGCCATAAATTCCTTTACTGAATATAATGCGTTTTTCAATAAAAAGTTTCTCAGTTAGCGTTCGAATGTTTCGTCACATGACTCTGTTCGCAATTCGGCGGGTAGTAGTTCGTAATAGGTTGGGCCTATCAATCGAGGATTCCTACATGAAAGTGCCATGCGACGCGGGACCGTTCTGAGTCTCCCTGTTGATCGGAGTTGTTTGCCCGTGACCTCAACACGCTTAAACATTGGCAGATTCTTTCTCACGAACATCAACACTTCATATATGTACAGTGAGTAGTGCGTCATGAGGCCGTTACTTTCAAAAAGTTTCTTACACGGATGCCTGTGCTTTACTCCAGCCAGTATTCGACTGATATATATATAGTATAATTATCTACAGATTGCCTGTAATTACACCTGAGAGCATCCCAACAGCATTCTCAGTAGATTTACCTAAGTCGAGGAAATTGTATGAATAGCTGATTGTAGTTACATAAGGAATAGTTTCCGGTAAAGAACCGTATCGACGATTACCTAATATTATTGTGAACTAACTGCAGTTTAAATTGTAAGAAAACGATTAGAGTGTCGTTGCGTAAAGAAGGTTAATAGAGTTCTGTGCCGTGACGTCAAACGTAGTCGTGGGTAAGCCGGAGTACAATCGGTTATAAAAAATGCATACATGATTGTGGGCCATTGTACGATTGGCTTGACGATACTTATATCTCATCATCATATCAGCCGAAAGACGTCTACTGTATCACATAGGTCTCTCCCAAAGAGTGCCAATGTGACCGGTCCTGCGCCACCCGCATCCAGCGAACTCCCTCGACCCTCACCAGGTCATTTCTTATGTCTAACATATATGAATATGTGGCCAATTCTAACCGGAATACCCATAATGGAAGTTGAAAGAATTAACTACCTCTATGAAATGATTCGGAGTTGCGGTCACGCTTTGCCGCAGAAAAAGAAGAACCAGACAAATTCCAATTACGTTCCTGTGATAACTTGATAAGGTAGGACTTTGTGACTGGTGTGAGGAAATGTCTGATCGATGCAAGATTATTCCAGGGATTGTTGCAAGATTGCTTGGTGTTAAATTACTTTTTAATACAGTTGCTCAAAAAGTGCTACTTTACGTAGCTGTTTAGCGTGCGGAAAGTTGGTTTTCGCGAACTAGTGCTTTTCACTTTTCCCACTCGATAATTGTACAAATTGTACCAATAATTATTATGTCAATAAAAAATAAATAAGATTAAATTACTGTATTAAAAAAAAGATTTTTGAAAAACTTCATTTTTTTCAACTGCATACAATGATGTTACAGAATTAATAATATAAAAGTTTCGAATTCCTTACTTGTTTTGTTTTTCTTTTTTTTTCGCAACTGTATTAAAAAACGTTCGATACACGTGCGGAAATGTCATTCTTTACTCGTCCCGGTTATATCTCGGTACTCGTGACGTAATGATATACTTTCCGCACTGGCATCGAAATGTACTATTTTAGGCTCTATACTATCCTGCCAGTGCTATCAAATGACTTTCTACAGCGATACACGACCCATTAGGGAAACAATGCGCATTGTCTCAGTGTGTTTGTACTTAACCAAGGACTGATCATCATACATTGAAGAGTTAGACCCTTGTCGGTGCTCCCTCCTACTGACTCTGTCTAGGGCCGCCTCCTTGACCTCTTTATAGACGTGACTGCTCCTTTTTAGGGTTCCGTACCCAAAAGGTACCCTATTACTAAGACTCCGCTGTCTGTCTGTCCGTCTGTCACCAGGCTGTATCTCATGAACCGTGATAGTTAGACAGTTATACATATTTCTGTGTCCGCTATAACAACAGATAGGTACTAAAAAACCGGCCAAGCGCGAGTTGGAGTGGGGCTTCAATACAACAGACATGTTTTTTTTGCCGTTTTTATAGATATCTAGCGACCCGCCCCGGCTTCGGACGGGTACTATATTGTACATATAAACCTTCCTCTTGAATCACTCTATCTATTAAAAAATCCGTTGCGTAATTTTAAAGATCTAAGCATACATAGGGACAGACAGCGGGAATCGACTTAGTTTTATACTGAGTAGTGGTGATAGTGATGGCACGGAACCCTTCGTGCGCGAGTCCGACTCGCACCTGGCCGGTTTTTCTTTTATTTGTTTCAAGGACTGATACATAACACATTGTTGCAGAGTGTCGGCGTGCCTGATCTCAATGCTGCTGATCGTGTACGGCAGTTTTCGTTCGCTGAACATGGAGAGGGAGGCGCGAGAGCGCGCGGAGCGGGAGCGAGAGGCGTCGCTCCTGGGGGGCACTAAGCTGCCGCCCAGCCAGGGCAACAGTAGTGAGTAAAACGACAATAGACTTGGATTCTACATTTTTTTTGACGAAGCCATTCGAACCAGTTTTTGAAAGGAACAAATACCGAAACTTCACCCCTTCACCGAAAAGCTAACGGTAAATATTCCGTACAACTATGTAGAGGTATGCAACTAGCAGCGTTCAGCAAAAATGCTCGAGCCGCTCTAAACTATACTAATTTAAACGTGCACTCCATTGCAGATGTGCAGACACTGAACACAATGCAGGCGCTCTGCTTTCCGCTGGGTTCTTCGGTGGCGCTGCTCATAATGTTCTTCTTCTTCGACTCCATGCAGACGCTTGTAGCCATCTGCACTGCGAGTGAGTATATGTTACTAGGTCTCACAAATTCGTTTGGTATAGGTATACAATTAAGTCAGTCTTGTATCGTTGTACGACCAATTTTACTCGACATTTTAACTCTGTTCGCGCCGGAATAGAGATGCGTAATCTGCACTGGTGCATACCAGTTACTTTTTGACGTGCAGATTGATCTATTGACACTTTGAATCTCATGTGTGTTCCAAAGATCGAGTTTCTATGTTGTTCTCTTCATTTACGATCTGTGGATACTATAGAGCTAATCTCGTGTTCCAGTAATCGCGTGCGCGGCGCTAGCGTTCCTGCTGACACCGCTGTGCCAGTATGTGGCTGGCGGCGGCGGCGGGCGCGCCGTCTGCGGCCGCTACTCCGCGCCCGAGCTGGCAGCGGCGCTCCTCGCCGGCGGCATCGTCGCCGTGTGGGTGCTCACCGGGCACTGGCTGCTCATGGACGGTGAGTGTGACGCGCGCCGTCTGCGGCCGCTACTCCGCGCCCGAGCTGGCAGCGGCGCTCCTCGCCGGCGGCATCGTCGCCGTGTGGGTGCTCACCGGGCACTGGCTGCTCATGGACGGTGAGTGTGATGCCTCCGGCACCGCTGTAGGCAAGTCCATGGCCAAGCCGCGACGATAGATGTCTCTTCAAGCAGGAACCTATTGACTAAGAGCCTTTCAAGAATAGACCGAGCGAGATCAACGAAACCGGCGATGATGACAACCCTGACTGACTCAGGCCTTGTTTGAGCTATGCAGGTCACGTTTTCGATGCTGCGCTGGAAAGACGTTGGGTTTGTTTAACCCCTGGTCATATCGATTTAACAACCTGAGACCTGAGCTTAGCGGCCTTCAAATGAGCCATGTTTTGATTCTGGACGGGTATAGGGTTTATTCAATGAAGGTGTTAAATAATTATTGAACAATAATCCGTTCCGTTCCAGCTATGGGCATGGGCCTATGCGTGACGTTCATCGCGCTGATCCGGCTGCCCTCGCTGAAGGTGTCCACACTGCTGCTGACCGGCTTGCTGCTCTACGACGTGTTTTGGGTCTTCTTCTCCTCCTACATCTTCACCACCAACGTGATGGTCAAGGTCGCCACGAGGTGAGTGACTCCACTAGGGCCTGCTATAGAACAAGTTTAGTTATATCTCGTTGTTTCGGCGACATACACCGCCAATAGGAAGATATGTATCATCATATTTATGATTTAACCGATGGAAGAACATAACGTGTGAACATGAGTGTGACAGTTTCGTTGTTTGTATGCGCAGGCCGGCGGAGAACCCCATGAACGTGGTGGCGCGGCGCCTGCAGCTCGGCGGCGCTCTGCGCGATGCGCCCAAGCTTTCGCTACCCGCGAAGCTCGTGTTTCCGTCCATGCACCACCAGGGACACTTCTCCATGCTCGGTAATCGACCACCATACAGTAGTACCACTAATATAAGTTACATCGGCAATCTTCGTCCACGCCGACGAGTGCTGACAAGTACCGAATGAAATCGAACGTATGACCATTTCAACAAAGACCTTGTTGCACTATACGTAAAATACAATATGCAATAACAGGTGAACTCGTGCTTTCCCCGCTCACGGCGTCCAGACAAAATGGCGGGCGCCGGAGCTGCCGGCGTCGCGCGCAAAATTTTGGCCAATGGGCGTTGAAGATTTTACCCGCGCAAACGCGCTGCCTTGTGATTGGTTACAATGTTTTCGAAAAATGCTTTCTGCGCAGGTACATCGTTAAGTTATATTTGTGGTTCTGCTGTACATCCATATCCATACTAATATTATAAATGCGAAAGTGTGTCTGTCTGTCTGTCTGTTACCTCTTCACGCTTAAACCGCTGAACCGATTGCGATGAAATTTGGTATGGAGATAGTTTGAATCCTGGGGAAGGACATAGGATAGTTTTCATCTCGGAAATCACCCCCTAAGGGGATGAAATAGGGGGTTAAAGTTTGTATGGAGCTACGATATAAACGATTTCCACGCGGACGGAGTCGCGGGCAGAAGCTAGTACATACATACATTCACGCCTTTATTCCCAAAAGGAGTAGGCAGAGCACTTAAAACTTTTAATACAGTACCGCTTTAAGCATACATGTGGGTATAAAATATCGATAAAAATGTGACATCGCAGGGATAGGTTGCTAGCTCATCGCCCACAACACACTTCAACCATGTTCCCTTAGTACGACTCTTACGACACCCACACGAAAGGGGGTGGTTCTATTCTAACCCGACACCACACGGGGTAACAACACCATACCTGACCTTTCAAAATAAAAATCTGAGCGTTGGATAACGAGAATTCTTGCATTTACGTTTACCGTTTATACTAGAATGCGTGTTCCGCCTTGATATGTCACGGGCGAATCTCCGGTTATTTGAAACGCTCGATTCTAGAGAATATAACCTCAAGATTATCGCCGGAAAAGTATGATAAACTGCCAGAATTTGTACGTTTTTAACCAAAGTTAATCGTGATCATCATTTATTATACATTTGCTGCGATGATAATAACAAAAAAACGCAGAATTTATACCCTCATATGATGTCCTATTTTTCCCCACAATGGAAAAGAAAAGGTACAGGTATAAGCTTTTACATTGGCAATCTTCGTCCACACCGACAAGTGCTGACAAGTACCGAATGAAATCGAACGTATGACCATTTCAATAAAGACCTTGTTGCACTACACGTAAGGTACAATATGCAAGACGGGTGAACTCGTGCTTACCCGCTCATGGCGCCAGACAAAATGGCGGGCGCCGGAGCTGCCGGCGTCGCGCGCAACATTTTGGCCAATGAGCGTTGAAGATTTTTGGCAGTGACGCGACTGAGTTGAACTATCTGTACATCGTTGTAACTTATATTTGCGATACTACTACTGTAGCCAGGTACAGTCACCAGCATTAATATCTGCAATAACAAATCCGAAACATTCTTGAACCGAATGAGAGACTTAACCGGTACGATCTTCCAGGGCTGGGTGACATCGTGATGCCGGGCCTGCTGCTGTGCTTCGTGCTGCGCTACGACGCGTACAAGAAGGCCACGCTCGTGTGCCAGATGGGGCAGGTGCCGGGACCCCGCTCCATGGTGAATATACCCGAGACCCAAGGCTCCCTGGGGAGTGGGGAGCCGGCGGGTTCTAACACGTTCGCAACCGAGAACACGCCTAGCGGGCACTCGTAATGTTTGCTCAGATGCTGGCTGAGCCGCTAGGCGGGCAGTAATATGAACTTACACGCCAGGCGAATTCTGTCGGTTTCCGGTGAATTGTTCCATTTCTAGTCCGGTTGCGAAAGTGTTAAGCTTTAGGGCTGTGTGCCCAAAGAGATGCCGTAGCTTTTAGCCCCGTTGAGCCACTTGTCCTGAAGAATTGGCGTAGGAGATATTTTTGCAGAAGTAATTGTTGTGATCTGACCTTGCAATCCAAAAGGGAGACGAAACTTTTTTTAAGTAGATTTGTAATTGGGCGCTTTGGCTGTCAAATTCATTAAAATATTTAGCCATTTTTAACCCCCGACGCAAAGAGAGGGGTGTTATAAGTTTAACGTGTCTGTCTGTGTATCTGTCTGTGGTATCGTAGCTCCCAAACGGATAGACCGATTTGAATGCGGTTTTTTTTTGTCATAGATAATTTTATCCCGAGTGTTCTTAGCCATGTTTCATGAACATCTGTTCAACCGTTTTTGAGATATTGGACTTCGAAATGAAAATGTCGGAGGTTAGTTCGTTCCTGCGCTGCGGACTGCTTTTTCACTTCGCTACAATTTTAACATGCCTCCTGTCCATCTCCAGGGCTCTCGGCTGACATACTTCCACTGCTCGCTTCTGGGCTACTTCCTCGGGTTGCTGACGGCCACAGTGTCAGCCGAGGTGTTCAAGGCGGCGCAGCCCGCGCTGCTCTACCTCGTGCCCTTCACGCTGCTGCCGCTGCTGACCATGGCCTACGTCAAGGTAACCTGCTGACCCACTCACAGGCTGAAATCCTCGCCCGAATGCAGACGGACCTGCCACAGACAGCGAACGGGCTGAATTCCTCCGCAGAATTTGTTCACCTGTTTAGTTCGCCACAGGGCGGTATTTGGAGGCTAAATTCTGTGGTGTAGGTTAGCCTTATTGTATACTCGGGGATACAAAACGGGCGGCTAAATGACTACGACATTACCCACTGTTCCGTTAAGAAACGGTCTTAACCCATCGGAACCTTGACAGGTATACACTTCAGGACTAAAGCGTCATCAATTGATGTCGCCAGCAGGTATTGACTTTAATACTAAATGAGACATCAATTGATGTCACTGGGCACACTAAACATAATTATGTAATTACAAAAATTGGCCTGTTTCTAGGGCGACCTAAGAAGAATGTGGAGCGAGCCGTTCATACCGCCCGTCGGGAAGGGCGGCGCGGACTTCGACGTGTGACTGCCTCGCGCGCGCGGTTAGTGTCCGCACACACACTGTGACACACACATACACGGGTACCGACCCAATGGTGGGACAACTGCCCGCTTCTGTACAATCAGTGGAAATGTGCCAGATTCAATGCAATTGTAATCTTATAGGAATGGAACTTCTGTTTCTTTACTATTCTAAAACAAAACACGCCTGTCTCTTCTTGATTCCCTAGACTAGTTCAGTCAACAGCTAATATAGATGATCATTTTAGTAATTTGTCGCTCTTAAACGTAGCAATACTGCGACAGTTGGAATGCGTCAAATTAGTGAAAGTGACGAGGTACTAAAATGATCATCTACTTTTGTGGTGTGAGGAAAAACTTTTGATTTTTAAGCGAGAAATAAGATATCTTTATAACGAAACAAACTATTTAATTAAATATTTTGTTTCGTATTTTGTTTGAAGATGGTTTATTTTTCCATCATATTCTTTCTCTGTATCATATGAGAGAAATAAGTTGTTCCACGGCATGTCTGCCAATGGGAAGGTACCCTAAGATTTAATCTGATTAGTTTATGGTTTTTGCAAGATTTACTCCGTTTAGAGTCCGTCTAGTGTTCTTCGTTGTATCTACAAGCTGCAATACAGCTCTCTTGTTCTTTGGGGCTTTAAATCAATATAGGACACTAACTGTACTATTGTATAGCTCGCACTGCGAGAGTGGGAATGGTATGTTAGTGTTGGTCGTGAGTCAGTAAGACATTTTACGACATGAAATAAGAATGACGTAGCTAGTACAGAAATATACTTGAATATGTATGAGGGCGTAAACCATTAAGAGATTGCCACCTAAATAAGCGTAGCTGACAAAAGAAGGACATGAAGGGCGCTTTTATGTCTACACACAAAGTACCCATGTCTTTCTGGGTGCTCAAGGTCAACTTCACTAAGTGTAAGTGGTAATATTGTGTCTTACCCAAGCTGTCCATGTATGCAATAACAAGATAATGACGCCACAGAATTAGGTGCACAAATATTTTGCCAGTGTATATTCCCTTCTCGTCGCGCGAGCTACACCAGGCGGTTGTATGCAGTGAATTGATGCGTTAACGATAAAGTAAAGACATATTATAAGGTGTATGTTAGGCTAGATGATACGCTTTGTTTCTAATTAATAAATACTTTTAGTTTATGGAAAGTTACAGCACAGGGTAACTTTTAAGACCTCTTTTGTGTAAACTGTAAAGTATCCTAAGGACCCAGGACCAGTGCGTTGTATTCGGTGTTTAGTTAACTAGTTAACTACAAGCGTTTTTACTATTCTATTGAGATTTAATTACTTACTAGTTTTACCATTTCAGTGGCATCTAATACAAAAGTGACGAGAAACTTTTTCCAGTATTATTGTATGGTTAAGAAATTTGAAACATGAACCACTTTGTGCCTTATTGTCATCGCTACAAATTAGTCTGTTTCAATTTCCTTAACTGTACGCCCTGAGGTATTCTGTAGGTGTTGAAAAGGATTCAAGAGTCTCCATTATCGGAAAGGCCGCCCCACTGTAGTACAGTCGCCATCAGATATATCGTAGCGGCCAAAGTGATCACAAATATCTGAACACGTCTCTATTGCCGAGGCATTAGCGACGTGTTCAGATATTTGTGAGCACCTTGGCCGCTACGATATATCTGATGGCGACTGTACGCTACTCACGTACACCAGAGGCTCTAGTATAAGTTTTACCGAAACAAAACGTTACAACCGCGTTCGCGTTTAGCTGTCAAATCCCATACAAATTGAGGGTAAAACGCAAGCGCGATCGTAAAGTTTTGTTTCGGTAAAACTTATACTAGAGCCTCTGAGTAGAAATATAGGTGTATTGAAGCTTCTCAAAAAACAAATACTCCCTTCCTACCAGTATTATTGTCTGCATATATTGGCAATCAAAATATTTTATATTATTAATGCGTATATTTATATTAGCAACTTAAAATACACTGTAACGCCTTCGATATAAAATTTTCGCATATGCATACATATATGTCAGTTCACCATATGGATTTTTGAAAGTTGACTGTAGTATATATATATTTTTTTTTTCATTATTTTTGAAGCAAACAGTGCACCCATATTTTTATTCTGTATTCACATTAATAATGGTCAAAGTTACATTTAAGTGTACATAGACTTCATGATGTATGTTATATTATACATATATGGCAGCCCTTCATGTGTACGCAACTTTCATTGGCATTAGATAATGTCAATATTACGCTTATTGTAAAGAACAAATTGCATGTAATATTCCAGTTGTCACATCCATTTTTGAAATCATTTTCTTGTTCATTTCACCTGAACTCAAAAACAATATGATGACATCACAATACTCATTGGGAAGCATTTTGCAGGAGTTTAAAATCAGATGTAACTTGCAATGCATCCTCTACATATATTATTAGGATGGCAACCCTGGTGCGTGGGTGAACAAAACGAATGGTGCCAAAATGTGAAAAATAAAACGCCAAATGAACGATTCGTTATTCCGTGAAATGTACCAGACTCGCCCGGGGGTTGCCATGTCTACTCAGAGTTAAGTAAAATTATAGAATTGCACGTATAGGCAAAGATCTCTCTAAGAATCTCTTAAGCTACTGTGGATTTGATATATTTTGATATAATCGTGCACGAATGTTGGTTGGGACTATTGCACGTCGGAGCATACGTTCTTTTTGTGAATGTTTACTTATAGTCATTTTGTAAATGCAAAGTCGTCATTTTGGTTGTCTACGATCAAACTTTGTTGTCACTGCCTTAGACTGATGTTTCCAATAAAGATTTAGAATTTCTATACGTTGAGGGAGTTGGTTGGATGTAGACGTAAGCTACGTCTAATGTTGTTATTATTCACACAACTGCATATTGTTGTAAATTATTTGATTGAATTTAACGAACGATGTTATGTAAGACATCATAAGATTGGTAAGATCGTAACTACTTGGTATGTGTGATTTTTTAATGAACTCTTCATATTTGAATTACGTTTAATAAATGTTTTAAGTAGTAGTTATTGATTATTAATAAGTTTACAATGTGGATGAACAGTATTTTTCAGATTATGACAAAAAGTGATATAATTTATTGAGGCTTACAACTATGTATGGAAATGAATTGGAAAAACATCAATTTATCTGTTTGTATTGTGATAAACTAAAACTATGAATTGTTTCTACGGAATGTTTAAAAGTAACAATGTTTTGTCTTTTCTAAGGGTGATTAATCATTTTGGTGCATTTTAGATTTTATTGTGGAAAGTATCATTCAGAGTTTCCATTGATGTACATACAAACATAAAATTATAAAGATTGATGTTGTATCAAGTATCACGTCTCGTCAGAGGTCGCACTACAGATGTAAATATCGCCCAAATTGACATTCAGTATCCACAAAATGGGAAAAGCATTTAGTATTTTTATTGTATAAGAACTGTGAAAGAATGCTGACAGCAATACCTAATAAAAATATTAGATGAAAATATAAAAATATTTTATTTCAATAACATACCACCACCAGTTAGACCTTGGGAAGTTGGGACTTTCAGCGCATCTGCATGTGTTGATCTGCAGTTTCATACATTAACAGAAATGTAAATCTTTTCTACAAAGAATGCAGGTAAAATAGAGAGATAAAATATAGCCACCCCAAAGGTTCTCCCACTGAGCATACAGGGCCAAGTATGTTTGAAATCAAATTAATATTTCTGAAGACTACCTTCGCTTATACATACAAACTTGCACACCTTTCCTCTTTTTATTTGTATAAATTAGGAACTTAAGTTAGACAGTGGAGTATATCACCAATTGTATTATAGGGATAGGGTGAGTAATCTCATTGGGTCTGTGAGAGTAAATCTGGAACTATGAGAAAAAGATAAATTGGTACCTATGAAATATAAATGAGGATCATATCTGCAGATGTTTAGAAAAAAAACACAAATGTATCAACTGTGATTATCATCATTTAAAAATGTAACGGGTGTTTCAAACACCGTCCTGTTGAGTAGCTAAATGAATCTAACCTACCTTACCATATGATTTTTAGTGATTTATTTCTCAAATAATTATTAAAAATATTAAGATGGTCCACTGAACGTGAAAAAAACGCCATCCAAACAAATCATCCTTTGGGGTTACATTGTTATGCAATTCATAGATATATTTGTTATCTATGAATTGCATAACAATGTAACCCCAAAGGATGATTTGTGTCTACTTTGGACCAATCATGAAATAGTGAATGAAAACTGAAATGAAATACTGAATGACATTATTTCATGGTTGTGTTCAGTGTTTTTTTTTTTTTTTTTTTTTCATGCTTTACAGTCAGTAAAAGTTGTGCTGCATGACAATAAGCCCCAAAAATATCCAGCACCCAATAAAAATACATCTACAGTCTTTCAATTCAATGAAAAGAAACAAAAGATTATGGAATTCCTATTCATTGGCTTCAACTTCTTTATTAGTATCCCTTTTTTGGATAAACCTCAGCTGCTTCTTCCGCATCCTCTTCAGCTTGGCCGAGTTGGTGATCACCTGCACAACCTCAGCCTTGGCCTTATTTTCAGCTGAGCGTTTTATGTTCTCTCTTCTCCTTTCTTTCCTGGTCAGTTCCTTTTGTTTCAATTCTTCTAAAACTTGCCTGGATAATTCCTTAGTCTTCTTTAGCTCTATACGAAGAGCAGTCTTCTTTTTAAAATCTTGTGTTAGGCCTTTTGTTTTATTTACTGTGGCAAACCTGCATAATTACATACTTATGGGTAAACTAGTTACAAGTTGTTTACGCTTGACAGGTGTTGAAGACATTGAATATAAAAACTATATTAATTTGAAAGACCTTGCAAATCTACATTAGGCAGATGATTGAATAGTGAGGTTGCCAATATCCAAACCCTTGCATTTTTACCGGGTTTTAGAAGTGCCAACAATAGTTTTATCACTACGCAAACACATACTACTTAGATAATCAAATACGGTTGACGTGGTCGCACACAAGTAAAAGAAATAAGAAATTATGCTTAAGAACTAAATTGCAGATATGTATTTTACCTTTCTTTCTTCGTTTTCCAAAAGCGTCCAGATTTAGGACGCCCCCTAATAGCCTCTTCTTCCTCTTTCTTTTCTGTTTTTGAAACTTGATTATCAGCTGTAGTTTCAGGTTCCTTTCCTTGATTTTGTTTCAAGTTCTTCACTATAGAGAGGACCTGGTCCTCTACTGCTTGTGCCATTTTCTATACTTTTTACAAAGATACAATTGTGAATTGTCCACCTTATAGTTTTCCGATAATAAACACGTGGGAATGGAAAGAAAGAAATAGTGAGTGAAGTGAAGTGAACCAGACAGCACAGACTTGACAGACTGACATTGACGTATCGTAAAGCAAAAGCACGAATGTTTAAGCCGCTGTTTTAAATGCTAGTATAAGAGATTCATTGAGAAGTTGGCTAGCCTGAGTTTTCCCCAGTAGAGGAACATGGTATGGAAGAAGGGGTATGTTCGAAAACGAACGAATTTTTAAATTTATGTCTAAAGCTGCCCATGATTCATGACATCCGTCAGTCATGTCTGTCATGTTATGTTAGTTGTGGGAGTGGGATAGAATAGAACTGATAATTTTGTGATATCATTTCAGACATTTTCACTTAAAATTATTTAAGATCAAAGATCAGAACAGTCCGTCAATGAATTACTAATCTGCTGTGAAAATTGAAATACCAACTGTAATATACCAACGGGAAGTCGGAGTTTCCAGTGGAAGATTTCATATAAGGAAAACAACTGAACTAAAAAATGCCTGTATGTCGTGTCGATATCTTAGAAAATTGTTATTTAAAGTGTCACAATAACAAGTTAAACGTGCCCTCCGTTTGCAGGCCTACCATTCAACGTTGACGGAGTACAAGCAGTCCGTCGGCAACCTGGCCCTGTTGCCGCTGCGAACACCGACCCGGGGGCCCGCCCCGAACAACGTCAAGCTGGAACTGGATATTATAGACGAAGCGCTTAATTATTTTAAGGCTAATGTGTTCTTTAGGTTTTATGAAATTAAGGTTAGTGCAGATTATAATACACTAATATACCATATTCAGTTTTAATGCTACAAAATTAGTCATTAGTTGGTACAGATTTTATAGATCGTATCTCTTACGTGAATAATACATTTAAACTTAACTTAGGCTTTCCCAATGTTCTAAAATGTTCTCTGATAAAGTAGCTTTATAATAAGTTCTCCTTGCTGTTGTTATGGGAAAATACTTTTGTCATACAAAGCTAATGTTCATAAAAATATTAAAAATAAATATAAGCGGACAATCTTACACAAATCGACCTAGTCCCATAGTAAGCTCAGCAAGGCTTGTGTTATGGGTACTAGATGATGATATATATAAATACTTAAATACATAGAAAACATCCATGACTCAGAAACAAATATTGCCCTTACCGGGATTCAAACCCAGGACCTTCAGCTTCATACACTAGTAGTATACAAGGCTTTGTATACTTGTATTTACAGTCTGACGCAGACAGAGTGCTCATTTACCTGACCCTGTACATCTCGGAGTGCTTGAAGCGTCTCCAGAAGTGCTCCAACAAGAACCAGGGTCAGCAGGAGATGTATATGCTGGCTATATCCAAGTTCGATATTCCCGGGGAGGCAGGGTTCCCACTCAACTCTGTTTATGCCAGGCCTTCCGGACCTCAAGAAGCTGGTAAGTTTTATAAATTAACTGCAAATGTTTGAAAACTTAACACTAATAAATATTAGGAGACAATCTCACAAAAAATGGGTCAGACTATGACAAAGGGGGCCCGTTAAAAAGACAGAATTTTTTTGACCAAAAGTGAAAAATATATAGGAATCATAAAAGACTTAGAATATTTTCAATCAAAACGCTAAAATAAGCATGTTTTGTAGAAAAAACTTTTGTCTAAAATCAAAAACGGCCGAGATATTCTACTTGAAAGTTGGGAAAATTCTAGGACTTGTAAAAATTTCAATGGGTAAAAAATGATTTTCACTTATTTAATATGTTACTATTAGGTAGTAATAAAATGTCCGGTTCTGGCGCTTCGCCGGCCGCTGCCGCGGCACGCTCGCTTCGCTCGCTCGGCTCGCGCGCTGTAGGGTCACAGTTCTTCCTAACACTCCTCCTCGCTTCGCTCGTCGTCGTACCTACACCGACCTGCCTTAAAGTTTCTTCATACAAAACATGCTTATTTTAGCGTCTTCTATACCATAGCGGGTCCCACCCCCAAAAAGACTATAAAATAGGGGTTATAATGACACAACATACATCGAAAATTTTACAAGTCCCAGAATCTTCGTGTCTTTGAGGTCTAATAATTCGGCCATTTTTTAATTTAGAGAAAAGTTTTTCAAATAAAAGAAGCTTATTTTAATGTGTTCTACACGAAACTATCATTTAAAATGGGTGTCATAATGACACCACTTCACTCGAAAATTTTCTAAGTCCCCGGCCCCCTTTATCATAGTTTAACCAAAAAATGGATTCTAGAGAGCTTGCATTATGGTGGTTGATGATGAGAATCCAAATCATCACAAGAATAGTTGGCCTTAGTGGGATTTGATCCAAACCAAACATCAGCTTCACAGGCAATTTAAACTATCCAAGAGGATTTGTGTCTAATATATAATGATAATTAGAGAATAAATCATAATTATAATGTAACAGGAAATTGTGGACAACAGTTTGCAATGTTTTTTTTCCACATCCTGTATCAGCCATGAGCAACGTTTGCTTATAATAATAATAATCAGAGCCGGTCATTTTCATGCCGATGACATCAATTTGACGTCACGCTGCATATAGGTGATCCCAAATAGTTTTATTGTAATTATTAATCATTAGTCTTCAATCATTTTAATCATGTAAAAATTACTTCAAAATTAATCTTTTCACACGTGGAACAATTAATAGGTACCTACTTGATACGTGAAACGTAAATTAAACTATTTGTTTTGTTTTTATACATACATTTTATTAAACGGCATTGTTACCACATTTCAATAATTACGTAGAAAACAGAATTCCTTCAAGTAGGTAGCTATTAATTATTCCACGTATGAATAGATTACTTTTGAAGTAATTTGTACATGATTAAAATGATTGACGACTAATGATAAATAATTACAATAAAACTATTTGGGATCATCCTATATGCAGCGTGACGTCAAATTGATGTCATCGGCGTGAAAATTACGGGCTCTGATAATAATAAATAAATTTGCTTATATGTAGATAATTGGGATGTATACTTTTTATAACTTCTGTATCATCTTTGCAGATTTGATGAGACAGTACTTGCAGCAACTGAGACATGAGACTGGTGCTAGAGTTTGTGAAAAGGTATACCTTTCATTTCAACATAACACAACCGCATTTATAACAAAGTCCAGGCAGCGTCGGCTCACCCCGTGATTTCGTCGCTGCTACAATTGAAGTACAGTCGCCATCAGATATATCGGAGCGGCCAAAGTGCTCACAAATATCTGAACACGTCTCTAATGGCTCGACAATAGAGACGTGTTCAGATGTTTGTGAGCACTTTGGCCGCTCCGATAATATATCTTATGGCGACTGTAGATGCCAGTCTGCCGTATTAGCGCCGCTACGGCACGCACACTTTCTATCGCAGCGCGTTGCGCATGGGCCAAGGAGCGCGTATGGCCATATAGCAGGGCCCGCGCGTGCTAGCAGAGCGTGCGCCCTAGTGAACCAGGTGAACCTGCGCGAATGCAACCATCTTGGTTCCACTTACGGGGCATTATGCGTCAGGCAATAACTCTCTCTATTATGTATTGAATCCCAATGGCTTTAACCCATTCAAGGCCAGTTAATCTCATATGAGTCATGCCTCTACGCGCGACTTCTGCTATAAGAGAAACAATGCTGTTACGCGCTAGCACTCAAATGGGCGGAACAGGTAGATGGATGGAGAAAAAAGAACTATTAAGGGTTATTTTATAATTATTAATATTTCAGGTGTTCGCGACCGAAGACGGCAAGCCCAGCAAATGGTGGCTCTGCTTTGCCAAGAGGAAATTCATGGACAAGTCTCTCTCTGGCCCAGGACAGTGAAAACATTTACATTTATTCTCTAAATTATGAGCATTTATTGTACATTTATGATTTAAACACATTTCATTCATATAAAAGTGCATTGAAACTTAATTTATACATACACATTTTTATCATTTCTTGGATAGAGTAATAAAGCATTAAAAATACTGTATAAAGTTGCCTCCTTTGATATGAGCATGGTCAAGATGGCTGAATTCATCATATTTATCAATATATATGTATTCAATGTATAATTGTTTTATTGGCTTTTAATATCTTGTACAAATGACTATCACTAAACAACTTTGAATACAAAGTTGTTACAAAATGAATTTTACAGAATAATCAACATTGGACACTTAATAATGAGAGTTTTCTGGTATGAAGAGCGCGACCACGAGGTTCGAGGTCCTAGCCATGGGTGGTACCACGAGTTGTGATGTCTCCATTTCTATCGCTCAAACAGGTAAGTGCAACAGAGATGAACATGGAAATTCGAGGTGTTAGCGGAGGTCCACGATTGCAACAACAAAGTTTGATTATCCGAGCTAGGAATTTACTCTTTATACATTTATAAAACGAGCGATAGAGATGCAGATAGGTGTAAACTTAACAACTGGTCAATAACAATATGTCATTCAGTTGCCACCATTCGGATAATACTTGAAGGAGTTCTGCTCTTATCTCTGCGTTATTTTTATTGAATTGCAGAATACCAATGAAGTGGCCAATATGAAATTTAACCTAAACATCTATCTAGCCTAGATCAATGTTAGGGTAAATTTCCCCTAGATCTTCTAGCTAGGTGGTATGGCAGCACTTAGATGAAGCCTGGACGTTCAAACCCTAATTCATGATGTTATGGCCCCTCACCACATTTCTAAAGCTATGACAGAGGTAGGACTTTAGTTCAAAGGCCATATTCTTTGATGAGCTGCCCAGCTATGACGAGCCTCTGTATTTCGGAGGTGCCCTCGTAGATTTCTGTAATTCTTGCGTCTCTGTAATGCCGCTCTGCTGGCATATCTGATACGTAGCCCATGCCTCCAAGGATCTGTAAAAAGTTATAATGTATATGCCACTTGTTTACATTTAACCCTTTACCAGGCCGCGAAGAACAAGCGTGTCTTAATAAGTTATTTATATAGATTTGCATGCGTATTGAAAGTCTTGTACAAAATGTATTTACAAAAGTCGGATATGTTCATGTAAACCAGAAAAAAAATGTGACCTACAGCATTCCCATTGCCTGCTAAAGGGTTATAGAAAAAAAGTATGTATCTATTCCAAATCCTTCGTTATTTACAGCTTCAAATATTCCTCGCGGCGAGAACACTCAGAAAGAAACGGATAGACTACATGAAAAAAAAATAAGTGAACTTTAAAACAACAAGAGCAGTCATGTACGACACGCGTCAGCTTTTAGCCGGAAGTGTATTAAACAACAATAATAATAGACTATGACTCTGCAAGACAGCTCGTGCGCCGTCTTGTTCTAACCATGCAGTTTTGATGGCGCCTAGATCGTAATTACAGGAAATACAGAAGACGAGAGCGAGTTCCATTCCTTAGCAGCACGATAATGATCTACCTGTATGCACTGATGGGAAAGGAACGTAGCGGCCTCCGAGGCAGCCAGCTTGGCCATGGCGGCCTCCTTCGTGTAAGGGTGCTTGTTGTCCTTGAGCCACGCGGCGCGCCACGTGAGCAGCCGCGCCGACTCCAGCTGGAGCGCCATGTTGGCCAGCTTGCCCTGGATCGCCTGGAGCTTCATTATGGGCTTGCCGAACGCCATGCGCTTTGATGCGTATTCAATCGCGACGTCTAGGGAGGCCTGAAATAATAGCAATAGTTTAAAAATGATACCTAGTGAAATCGTGTATAACTTGCCCCAAGAGCCCACCTGGCATTGACATTACAAGCACCCTTAGTTTGTATTTAGAAATTCGTATGTGGGTAGTTTACACCATGTAATTTGACAAAGGATTAACCCATTGTAAGCTTAAGGTACTGTTACACATGCTCTTTAGTAGCACGAAAGCATGCTAGGTTCGAGCAAATAGCATGTGTAAATGTAAAGTTGCTAGTAAGTAGCATGCTATTTGCATATATAATAATTGAGCATGCTCAAACAAGCATGCTACTAAACAGCATGTGTACCAGTACCTTTAGGCACCAATCCACACTGAGAAAATTCTCAGATGTGAGTCTTTAATGTCCAGGTTATCTTTTACAAAGTACAAATCCACCTGGTACAAATTACTTGTATCTCTTTATTTAGAACAGTGTGAAAGAAACTGGTACTGACGTGGCATGTTAACCGATCAATCAATATGGTCTAAATTTAGAGTGATAAAATCAAGTTCAGTTGAACAAACAGCCATAAAAGTTGATTTCTTCGTCATACTAATTTGCTAATACACATTAAAATAATTGAATATGCAATTTTTAGAGCACAATCCCACACTTCTTTTTACTTTGAGTTTATTTATTAAATAATTTAACCTTTATGGTCATTCAAAGTTCGAATGCCTCAGTCATTTCCCCATTTGAACTATCTTAAACCGTATTCAAGTAGTTGATTTATCTAGAGACAGTACCTGAGCTATTCCTAACGCCTGAGAGGCAATACCAATCCTTCCAGCGTCCAAAGTCATCATTGCAATCTTGAAGCCCATCCCCGGCTGTCCCAATATATTCTCCTTAGGGATCTCACAGTCTTCAAATATAAGAGAGCATGTTGATGACCCTCTGATCCCCAATTTATCCTCCTTCTTTCCTAAGTCTAACCCTTTGGTAGGCTTTGGTATTAAGAAAGCGGATATTCCCTTGTGCTTTAGACTCTTGTCAGTGGTAGCAAACAGAACTGAAGCTTTGCTCTCATATCCATTAGTTATCCAGCATTTTGTGCCATTGATAATCCATTTGTCTCCGCCATCTTTGGCTGTGGTGGACGCTGCCCCGGCATCTGATCCGTTTCCAGGCTCTGATAGAGCAAAGCAACCAACAGGGTCACCTAGAAATATAAAATAAATATTAGTTAACAGTAGGTATACTGTGTCATATTCATAGTCGTAGCAAATTTGGAAATTAATATCTGATCATGTGAGTCCCTCAAAAGGTTTACTAAAATTCCTTTCTTTAGAGTGATAGTATTAGGAAACAATAGAAATTGTTGATTGCAGAATATACTAATGAGGTAAGTAAAATGTGAGTAATAAAAAATACTAAAAATACATTTACCAGTGCAGAATGGGGTCACAAATTCCTTTTTCTGTTTTTCATTGCCGAAGTGCAAAATAGGCCCCAGATACAAGGAGTTATTGACCGACATGATGACGCCCGCCGATGCGCACCCGCGAGATATCTCCTCGAGTGCTATAGCATATGCGAGATAGTCCAACCCCGCTCCACCAAGTTCCTCTGGTGTTGCTATAGACATGAGACCTAGGTCACCCATTTTTTTAATAGCATCTCCAGGGTACAAGTGCTCTCGGTCATATTTAGCTGCGTTTGGCTTCAGCTCCCCATCGGCAAAATCTCGGCACGTCTTCTGCAGCATTTGGTATGTATCGGACAGCGCAGACAGCGAAGCTATACATCTTGAATTGCGAATAGGAGCTAGAAATACAAACAACCGTCAGGTACTGATCAGGAATTAGGTACTTAGATAAAAAATAAGAAAATCAACAGTGTACACCACGAAATTAAACAGGCATAAAGGCATTCCTCATTTAATATCAAGAAAAAGCTAACATACACAGTAACTTACCAAATACTAGAATAGATTTTGCCAAAATACTCAACATTTCAATGACTTAAATAAAATGCAAGGTATTAACAAAAAGTTAACGAAAACAAAACAATGATAAAAAGTACTTTGAACTCTTGGATTGGAAGCTGTCAACTGTCAAGACGCTGTCAGACGAAAGTGGTGTATCTCTATTTTTATCGCACTTACACAGCTTTTGGGTACGAGAGATCAAAGCTTCAAAGAGTATAATAAGTATATTTATCGAGAGATAAAGATCTTCGATCTTCTTGACTTCGTGGTAACGCCGTAGTTTTAGACGTTGGTTATGTTTATTTTTTTACTTCATATTTTTATTCATGGGTTTAAATCTAACCCATTAACTTAAGTGTTGAAATTTTGATAGAATGGATTAATTGAATTTCCAAATCAATACATTATAGAATCCACTCAACGTTTGCAATAAAAATAAACTTTTTTTATTTACGTAGGCAACATTAGCCAATAACTGTCAGCTATTTGTCAAACAAAAACATCTCGATAACACGAAAAAAATAACTAGCTACAATGATAAAATGGAGATATTATTAAGATTTGTGCCAACAAATCCTCTCAGATTAGCCGTTTCTAGAATTTTAGTTAGCCAAGTAGCTCATTACACTCGGTAAGCTCTGCAACATCTAGTTTGAATCCTTCAAAAGATTACGTACATAACCTCTTAATTTGAATTTATAGATTGGCTGAAGTTGGAAAACTAGAAGCTCCGAAGACTTCTGGCAAATATGACACCGGGCAATTGATCCTACATAAGGTGTTTGGGTATAGAGGTGTGATATTGTTTCCTTGGTTGGCCAGAGTTTACGATAGAGATGCCTCCAATAAGAAGGAAAACCCGGAGTCCTCGGGCACAGGGGAGGCCTCTGGGGACACCCTATCCAACGTGGGTAAAGAGGTCAAGGGCAGGACTCACACCTTCTACCAGGTGCTCATAGACACGCGGGATGCTCCTTACATAGTAAGTGTTTCTAGATTTTACATATTATTAAGCATGGCTTTTTACTGGTTGCCTTATTATAGAGTAAGATCCCGTACTGCAGTGTACGTTGAAAAGAAGTTCTTACTTAGGTATTCTGACAAAATGTGGAAATTTTGTAGTATTTCTTAGAACATAATTAAATACAAGTAATTTTTCAACATAGTTGCACTGTAAGTCTGTTTATCTATGTTTTGATTCTATGCTGATTATTATTTATTTATTTTTGATATACATAGTTTTCAAATGTTTTTCTATTAAGTATGTCCTTAAAATTCAGGGTGTATCTTGGGAATACAGTATATGGGTGTGGGTGGGTGGTGGTGTATGGGTGTTTGGTTTCCATTACAATATTAAAATGTTAATTTTTGGCTGTGCGAACAAACATCGACATGAGACCTGAGTGGAAAAAAAAGGTACAAATCAAAGTAAATACAATAAATGTGTGAATAACATTGTTAACAAAAATGCTTTCAGTTTTGTGATTTTGCCTTACACTGTTTAACTAGCCATTTTCTCTTGTCTGTGTGTTGCATTTGATGTGCCTTTGGACGGGCCTTGCATTTATTCAGTTTATATCTTAGAAACTTTTTGCAGCCATGAACTTGAGTCCCTTTCCTCATTTGCTAATTTAGAACAATGTAATATTCAGCTTTATGCTGTGTTTACACACCAGTGTAATGCTGCCCTAGCTGTCAGGCGACTATGGTTGGCAGAGTTGGGAAACACCATATTCACCTGACAGCTCACACATCGTGTTACGCCTAACGCCTAAGCATAAACGTGGCCTCTCGAAACAAAAAGTTCAACTGTTCCTATAAATTTTGGAAGTAGTAAAATGAATTTTGATGTGTCATATTAGTTATACAATTTTATATATATACCCTTGACGAATGTTGCATACTGTTTTTTTATTCATTTGCTTTAGCTTACACAATGTTGACATATCTTAAACTTGGACATTAGAGCCTTGGGGTGACTTCACCAGGCATTACTTGATTTATTATGAATTATTTTGTAGATGATTTTATTGATTCCATTGTGTAATATCAATTTAAAATTCAACATATATAAAAAGAAAAACCCATTCATATTACTAAAATCAAATTGAAATAAAAAGAAGGGAATGGAACTTAAGAGTATACATTTTTGATGCAAAAATATTGTTATGTGTAACTTAGTAATAAGAAATGATTATTGTCATCATTGCTGTCATCAAATCATTACCTGTATGTCTAGCACCACTTGCTTACAAGCCGCTTCTCACGCGACTGATCGTCCCCTGTTTCATTCGCACCATGCAAATTCGAAAGAGTAGGGTAAATCTTTCTCAACTCGCGTCGCGGCGCGGCGTCAGTTGTGCTGGCCCCCCTCATCTTGTGTTTGTGTTACAGTTGTTTGGTGTTCCATATCTGGAACATCATACTATACTATACTGCAATATCACTACATAATTAAATACATACACAAGAAGAAATAATTAATTAATTATTTATAAATGATTAATCGAACAAACATTAAATTGTATTTAAGGATCTTAAATCTGATATCTCAATACATATCAAATAATTCAGTTGGAATAGAATTAAGTTTTCTGTTTAGCATTATTTCAGACTACTTACACTTTTTCTGCATAATATTCAAGTATTTCTTGTAATATCCAATACTTACAAAAAAAGTTACATGAAATGTGAATACAGAGTCATAATTATATTGTTACGACTGGCTACTAATTAAAACAATGTACTGAATTCATGCACCTAGCAGATGGGATATTCTGTTATGTAATGTCACTTCTGATATCCCAAATCTTAATATTATTTATAACAGTAGTTCTGGTGCTGTATCAATAATATTAGTGACCAATAACTTTTTAAGAACGAAATACGCGTGATAGTTACCACATAAATACCACAAAAAATGAATTCACTATTTTAACTCACCAATGAGAAAAAACTGATCGGACGTGTCAGATACCGTATCACGTAGACGTTTGCGGTTTCAGCGCGCCCAAACGGAAGCTGTGACGTTCCTCGGCAACCAGGAGTCGTCGCGCAGCCTGTACGCCATCCCGGGGCTGGACTACGTGGCCCACGACGACATCATGCCCTACTCGTCCGTCGAGCGCGTGCCTCTACAGCACGAGCTCTTCGACAAGTTCCTCATGCACAACTCTGACAAGGGTGAGTGATACGGTTCCTACGACCCTCGGCAACCAGGAGTCGCGCAACCTGTGCGTTGTCATCTTTATGATGGTCGAAAAAGTGGACTGAGAGGCTCTTGCCGAAATCTCCAGTTTTCTCGTCAGCTGGAAAATGCTAGGCTTATAAACGGGAAACAAAAAGAATAAGAAGATACCATGACCTGTATCACTTCATTAATAGTATGTATGTATTTAGATATCACGGGGAGAGGCCTTTACCCAGCAGTGATGCTCAAAAGGCTCATAAAAAAATAAAAAAATAAATCATAGAACAGAATTGGTTTTCAAGTGGGTAATAGAGGTTTGACTGTTATATTGAAGCTTATGTCTACTGGCAGATCCGCCGTTCATAGCGCAGGAGACGCTCCGCGCGTGGCAGAAGAAGAACCACCCGTGGCTGGAGCTGAGCGACGTGCACCGCGAGACCACGGAGGGTGTGCGCGTCACCGTCATACCGTTCTACATGGGCAGCCGGGAGAGCCAGAACTGTGCCGTCTACTGGGTACGATGTAGTTTATACATGTAGTATATCGTTTACACAGTTATGACCAGGGATGTTGCAGACATTCGCATCCGCAACCGCGGAAGTTCCGCACAAATTTCAACATTAGCATCCGCATCCGCGAAAATCGATGCGGACTATTTGCGGATGCGGATGTAATGTAATTTACGACAAGAAAGGAGCCAACGCCGCGCGAGTTTTAGATATTTTCGCCAGTAGTAAAAATAAACTTCTTGTCGTTTCTGTGACCAAGAGCAGACGCGTTTTTGATTTGTTCGGCACGATTGAAATTTAGTCTCAACGTGTTTGATGATTGCGTGATGTCATAATTGTTTATTTACTTTTTTTAGTGTTTGACCCCAAAATCCGCATCCGCAGATATGTGCCCCCAAATATCCGGCCGCGGATGTCAAAAAAACACGCATCCGCGGCATCCCTGGTTATGACCGTCGCCTCCGAGAGATGACCGCGTACGCGTAACTCGGTAGTCGATGAAACATGCTGACGAACTACGTTTTGTAGCGCGCGGTCAGCGCTGAACGAAAACCCTCTGGATGCGGCCCCGGATGGCATTAGCGCGTTCCTAAACTCCGTCATTGTAATAATACAAACACCATCATCCTCCTAGCGTTATTCCCGGTGTCCTACACGAGCCCGGGGTCCACTTCGACACCTAATCCCAAGATTTGGCATAGGCACTAGTTTTACGAAAGCGACTGCCATCTAACCTTCCAACCCATAGGGAAAACTAGACCATATTGGGATTAGACCGGTTTCCTCACGATGTTTCCCTTCACCGAAAAGCTAACGGTAAATATTCCGTACATAAGTTCCACAAACACCATATCAAAATATAAAGAAACGGGTCACTTGCGTCTTTAATCGCTTGTAATGTTTCGAACCGATACGCGATTTTTAATCATGAGCGCGCAGTCTGAACCTCACGGCAGTTTTCTACATGTAAAGATATGCAATCACCAGTGTAAAGTGCATTATAATGTAATGATTTTGTATTGGTCTATCAGTGGCGGTATTGCATCCGCCTTGAGAACCTGGGTGCAGCTGCGGTACAGTTACGCGAGCGGCACTGGCGCATCTTCTCTTTGTCGGGCACGCTGGAGACCGTCCGCGGGCGCGGCGTGGTCGGCCAAGAACCGGTGCTGGCGCGCCACTCGCCCGCCTTCCAGTACAGCAGCCACGTCAGCTTACAGGCGCCCTCGGGACACATGTGGTACGACTGCTATTCAAACCTATGTTTTACTATAGGGTTGTTGACTCAAATTTTATAATTACTGCAAAATAAAGAAGGTATGTACAAAATAAGCGTCGTGACGAAACCCCATGTTTAATTGTCATAATCCATTTATTTGTCTGTTGTTTACCTTTTGTAAATGGCAATATCAAGGTGCGTTGTGCGGAAAAGGGACAGAATATTCTTCTGTTACTTTTTTATCCATTTGACTACAATTTTAGTCCTTTTTCGAGAAGATTAACGATTATTTTGCCTTGCCAAGCCTTGATGTGTAAAACGGGTCGTAGAGGACTAAATACTGTTTTCTGTACAAATTCTATATTCAAAATAAAATCAAAATTGGAAATGTAGTCTAAGTAAAGTGATATCGTGAGCTGTACTATTATAAAATAAGATCAAGTCTTTATTAATTCCATGTATTTTTACAAAATATTTAGAACAAAACACTGATTAAATTAAAGTGAACCACCGTAAATTATAAGATTGTAACTAAAGTAACTAGCTAATCCCACCCATCTATTATTTTGTAAGGGAGTCCTTTGCCAACAAACTGTCCTGCAGTTTGGCAGAAGAAAATAATCTAAAACCAATGGTTGCTTATGTAAATAAATAATAATAATTATCATATTAGCTTGCAGACGCCTTCGGCCCACATGTGCCCCAGCAATTATACAACTTACAAGACTTAATAATGTGGAAGTGGTTGGCATAATGACACGTAAATGGATTGTCCCTATCGCGGAGACAAATAATCACCGCACTAGTTGCTATTTCATTCCGTGATAATACGCATTGAATGTTGTCAATAAAATATAATAATTAATTAAAAATATTTTACAGGGGCACATTCCGCATGGAGCGCGAGGACGGCTACACATTCGACTGCCGGATCCCGCCCTTCTCGCTCGAAAGCAAGCCTGACGACTTGCCCGCACCGCCCGCACCCTCCGCGTGACGTCACAATACTCTATAGTTGGCGACGAGGAAAACGTTTTTTAGTTGACCAGAACGTCCTTATTTTGTTATACTCCGGAAATAAGGATCCAATTATACTTTTCATCGACGGTAGCAACATCTAAATTCACATACGTCATAAAATCAATTTGATATAGCTGAGGGATTCTTGTGCATTTGAGATTATCGGTTGAGGTTAAGTTACAGTATGTTCTGTGGCATAATATGTAGATTCGTCTGTTATTAAGAAATTATTCCTTTTTAACAACGCGTCATTATGTCTAAGATGGCTTCACGTTTTTTAAACGGCTCGCAGAAAAAACGCAAATGTAACTCCGCTGCTATCGCTATTTTAGAATTGTATCTATAAAATTGCAAATTCGACATAGGAAACAGTAATGAATCCAGTAAAATAAATTATAAGTATAAAAAACCCATATTACCATTATCCTTATTTTAGGAACTACAGCCATTCACTCTCATGGTATCCATGACTTTCTATCGAATAATAGGCAAATAGTCCAGGCAATGAACTGACAACTTGTATGGAAAAAATTACAATTTTGGAAATAATTTATAATAGCTTATTTTTTATGTATAACGGATATATTATCAATTAAATAGTTACCCAGCGACAGAATCCGACAAAATTTCAGACATCGAAAAAATGATAAGTTAACTGGCTTCTAAAAAGTCAGTAAAAATATTAATAAATGTTTTTGTCTTTATTTTGGTTCATTTACATTTGCTCTATAATATTCAAGATAAATCGCACAAAAAAAGATAATGCATGCTTCATTTAAATCAACATAATTACTTCCGGGTGAAAAGTTTGTCGGATTCTTGACTAAATCATCTTAGAATAACATTTTCAAATGAAATCAACAAAAAAAACGCTATTATAAATTAATGTTTTTCAAAACCGTATTTTGCCTGGAGTAAAACCTAATATACATGTGATGTGTTCCATATATGGAACATCATCATTGTACGAAGAAATAAGTAATAAAAAAGGGAGTGGTCCTTATTGCCGGAACATGGGATGTGCTGGATATTAACTAATTCTCATCGTTATGACGACGATGTCAACACTAGCCAATTCTTAGGAAATCTAGCTTGTCGTTGTTCATAATAGTTGTATTTATATTATAATTTAACTATAGTATTTATGGACCTCTATTCATTACATCCAATTGTTGTTTGTTCCATTTGAAATTCTTAGTGTTTTTTTTTTAAATAAATGCATAGATCTTTATTAAAATTACAGTATTGTGAACGTTTTATTATTATTATTCATATTGAATTGCCCATGTTGTAGAAATAAAACATCGCAAATATTTCTCAGAGGTTTTAATGACTCACAGAAATTAACTAGTTAATGGAAGTATACATTTTTCATTGCACTATACACATTTTCGTTAAACCTGTACAATACATTACTTTGTACAAAATTATTTAACAAAGCTAAAAGAGCATGATTCCTAATAAAAAGTACCTAAGGCCATCAAGCCAATGCATTCTAAGAACATCTTGCCAACTTCATAACAAACTATAGTTTGTATTGTATCATACAGATGTGTTATTTAACCACATGTACACGATTAAGTTTATCTCAGACAGTGTTATGTAACAACGCTGTACATCGTCGAAGACACTAGGGCGGTGAAAATAAGCTCAGGCATTTGCATTCAAGAAAACACACCAAAACCTGTTCTTATTTTCCAATTATACACCTTTTAAGGTTTGACAATCCACGAGTACATTTGAAGTATTGTTGAAATGGTTCGAGATGGACATTTGTAACAAAATAATCCGTTCCAATTTCGATATTACGGTATAAGCAAGACATTTTGTCAAATCTAATAATTTCTACCAGCTTGCACTCGACTACAGTGGTCGACTTCACACTACAGCATATCTTGTACACTAGTGCTATAGCGGTACGCCAAAAAAAGCTGCAAAGTGTGTTAAAAGTTTTTTTTAAAAGCTTTTTACTGTATTTCGGGGTGTACCGCTAGCACTACACTTTTGCTATCGGCTTAAGAAATACGAAGGCACTTTTATTTCGCTCTGTCAGTTTTCTTTGGCAAACGAAGTTTTAATGTTTCTAAAATTAAATCACAATAATACTTGTTGCCATGTGGGATAACAACGAAGTGCTATTATTTATTTCACGATTATGGCCACGATTAAGGTTTGGCCATATATTGGTCCGACATTGTGTAAGTAAATAATTATACTGAATTATCATTATATTATGGAACCCACTACAAACATTATACAAAGTGTAATACTGAATGAAAATTATATTATTATTATTTAGCGAATATTATCTACAACCTTAAGACCTGTTATTTAGTGTCGAAAAATATTAGTTCAATTATGTTAGGATTTAGATAATTTAAAAAAAAATACCAATTTCTCCGTTTTTCCGCCCTTGGTTCTATTTATTGCAATTTTCGCGAAAGCATATACAATGAAAAAAACCTTGCTAAATGCAAGCAATACACACATTTACATTGTATGGAGCATAGGGTAGTTCGACTACCTTCGATTAAACTAATTGCTATATTTCTTACATTATTAATTTATTAGAATAAACATATGTGATACAGCACCAAGCTAGCACATCCGAGAGGACGCTTGATTTGACCCATATTTCATTTCGGAAATGCGTTTTAAATTGTAACTTCATAAATTAATAAATTATTTCTATAAATAACAATCAGGACCATGTGTCTCACAGGACTCACCGAGTATCCCCAGGATACCTGAATCCTAATACAATAAAAGACACCTTGTATGGTATGTCCGAAACTGTAAGAGTAAATCCTATCAAAAAACCGGACAAGTGCGAGTCGGACTCGCCCATCGAGGGTTCCGTACTTAATTACAAATGTATAGATTTCAGATTTTTCCCTGTACTTGTAGTATAACACAATATTACTTGCCAAATTTCATAGTTCTAAGTCAACGGAAACTACCCTATTGATTCCCTTGAGAGTGTCGAAATATACGTTTTTTTGCAAACGGCCGTATTTTTACGTTATCTTAGTTTTAATTTTTTCACAACTTCAAGGGTCTGTAGACCTGAGTATATGGTTTTTAATTTCAACTCGATACCTCCAGGCGTTCCCGAGATAAAGGGTCTTAACAGACAGACAGACGGACAACAAAGTGATCATAAAAGGGTTTCGTTTTTTCCTTTTGAGGTACGGAACCCTAAGTGTAAGGCCTGAGTCCATATAAATTGCATTTGTTTTATATGGACGCTGCATGCCCCGCTCTGAGCGGGGCGTGCACTCAGGCCGTACACTAAGGGATCGTCCTAATACAACGCGACTACGCGATCATCGCAAGTTCGTGCGAATTTTACTCGCGCGATCAAACATATTGGACTCGAATAGGTGTCCCTAATTGACAATCGCGCGAACTTGCGATCACGTAGTCGCGTTGTACAGTCAGCATCATATAGTTAGTAGCAGCCAAAGTAGTTAAATATATCGGAACACGTCTTTATTACTATAGGAGTAAGGATGTGTTACGATGTATTTGGCTACTTCGTCTGCTACTAACTATATGATGCTGACGGTATTAGGACGATCCCTTAAACTTTTCGTTTAACAAAATTTACTCTTACAATCTCGGACAGAGTATACATGAACATGGAGCCATCCGGGGCTAACAGAGATAACTAAGCCAGTTGATGAGGGTGGAAATAAATAAGTTAAATAACTCAATGAAGCTTTGACGCAATAAAACTTTGTTAGTTCCAAATCAGGAACATTAGAAGCAAGGCTAGACTATCTCGCTAGCTGTATAATAAGGGCGGCGCACATCTCGAAAAACTCCATAGTATGGTGTCCCTGCGGTTGTTGAGACTGGAGGCTCGCAGTCGGTGGAGCCATAGGAGGGGGCGGGGCCATGGGCGAAGCCATGTCATCCTCGGAGTCCTCTTTCTCGCCGGAGAGCGACTTGAAGTCGAGGAGGTACGACTTGTAGTCCACTTGGTACAGTTGGAGCGACATTTTCACGTGCTTTGTCGTCGTTTTGTTTAGTGTGCGGACCCTGAGAAAATAAAATCACAGAAGATTTTTTATTACAAACAAGAGTGCAGTCTAAAGCTGCGTACGAATTTGAACGGCTCAGCCTGAGGCATGCGACGGCGAGCTGCTCGCGACCCAATTTAGTGTAATAAACATGCGCGGGCGAGGCGGCGTGCTCGCGGCGATCCGACATTGTGCGTCGTTCAAAATGGCGTCGGACGTCGGACACGATGCTAGCCGCGGAATTATTACCAAAAAGAAGAAAAAATCGCCTCGGTGGTGGATGAAACTGTTGTACAAAAATCGTAATTCATGTGGTGCACATTTACTTCACCAAACTACATCATTGTGTCCGCGGCACGCTTGGATACACATTCAAATTACGCGAGGCACGCACACTGAGGCGCCTTTGAGCGCGATCAATAGACCGCCCCTAGGCGGCTCGCCGCGCGCCGCTCGCGCGATGCTCGCGCACAGCGCGTGAGAGCGTACGAACTTGAGCAATAAAGGTGAGCCGTGCTTGCCTCAACCCGAGGCTGCTCTAATTCGTACGCACCTTAAGGTGCAAACCTTAATGTTTGGTTTGAACATGTAGAGAGGATGGATGAAAGAAGATTAACAAAGAGTGTATGAGGGGAAAAGTAAATGGTACAGTTGGGAGGGGACAACCTCGGCGAACTTTTTCCGACCGAGTCGGAGAAATCCTAAAGAAAGGTTACCTCGGCGAACTTTTTCCGACCGAGTCGGAGAAATCCTAAAGAAAGGTTATGTCAAGCATACCCCAAACCGATGAGCATGTTTGAAGAATGTCATAAAAGAAAATGAAGCAAGAATGGTTTGTCACGATATCGAAGCCAGTGAAAATCCGTGATCTCTGTCTGTCTACCTCTGCGGGAAATGGGCGTGATTATATAGGTATGTATGTAAATGTATTAATAACCTGACGTGGTACGGGTTGATGACCTTCCACTCGTAGTCGAGCGCCTTCATGGCGCGGAAGACTTCTAGCATGATGTCGTTGGGCTTGCTTTGAGAACGGATGCCCAGGTGCCACTTTGCCCTGTAATAGAATAATGTCATTAATGTTCGGGACTTGCCGCGAGCTGTTAGGTCGCTGCGAACTTGCAATTTAGTTTATGGGCCATACATTTTATAGTAAGAAGTATCATTAACATAAGACTATCAGACAGAATAAGAATAACTGAAATAAAAAGAAGAAATAATAATAATAAATAATAATAATAAATACTCTTTATTGCACCACTACAAGAGAGAAACATCTTACAAAAAAAATCCCGTCGGCGTGATTGATTTATATACCCATGCCGAATTACAGTTTTCTAGTAGTAATGGTTACTGAGCTAACCCGAAGACGGACAGACAGACAGATAGACAGACAGACAGACGGACATGGCGAAACTATAAGGGTTCCTTGTTGTCTACGGAACCGTAGAAAACCGTACAAACATGATATACCTAAATGGGTTAGGACCAAATCCTTGGCCAGCTTATCTCTCTCTTCGTAATTACAATTTCTATGAAAGTTTTCCGCGGTGACACGAATATTAACCATACAATTCTATGGTAATGTTTTGTGTCACAACGGAACTTTGTACACTTATTCAGTTTGTATGGCTAACTACCCACTAACCAGGCTAGCTATTGGGGGATCCCCTTCATTGGCATAATTTTTTTTAGACTAATATAGTTTCGCATAATTGTTTTGTCATAATTTCTATTGGCATAATAATACTGTCGCATAATAATACTTAGGCCTACTACTTTGTTTGGCATACTATGGTTTTAGAATAATTTTACTTGGACTAATTTGTATTCGACTAATACTCATTATGCATACTATTGTATGGGCTAATAATTATTTATCATATCTGTTTTGAAGCTTTTATGCGATCCAATAGAGAACCCCCAGATGCTGACCACGACATGCTCAGACATGACGGACCGGGAGCCAATAATGCACGGCCCAATAATGTACAGCCTGATAATCCGCGTCCACTTACTCTACTCGGATTATTGGGTCGTGCATTATCAGCCCGGACAAAAGGGGCTTCCAATTATTGCCCCGGACCAAGTTTGCTCAGGGTGATAATGCCCGGCCCAATAATGTACAGCCTGATAATTCGCGTCCACTTTTTGTGGACCCAGATTATTGGGTCGTGCATTATCAGGGTGGACAAAAATACTTGTCATAAGCGAACTCTGTCTTAGGTTGGTTAGGTTAGGGGTCACTTGTGTCCCTCAGACCAGAAATAGACACCCCGCGCAGCGGGGTGGCGTCGACTCGTTGGAGATTATTAGTCCGCACAGATGAGCGTCCTAGAAGTAATAATGCACGGTCAAAATAATGTACAGCCCAATAATCCGCGTCCATACTGTAAATGGATTATCAGGCTGTACATTATTGGGCCGTACATTATAATTTTTTTTTAGGACACAATTTTTATGCGTTATGTAATGATGCCAAGTAATTATTATGTCTTTTTGTATTTATGCTATCTGATGTTAGTCTTTGTGATGATTATGCTATTTTCGTTTATTCTTTTTAATTTTATGCCTTGTATGCCATAACATGATTAGGCTTAACGCTAATTCGGCTTTAAAAAATTATGCGTTATTATATTATTCCAAATGATTTTATGCGATCCAATAGAGAACCAGCTATTGGACAAGAATTTGGTCCTCACAGGGTTTGGTGTCAAAATTGCAGGCACTTACTTTCTACCGATAGAATTGAATAGGATTGGTATTGGACCCGATTCTACGTGCACATGGCTTAAATAGCCTAAAACGAAATAGTCTAATTTTTAGACATAATTTAGGCGGCAGATTAAAAACGACATATTTAGAATAGTATTTAGGCAGCTAAGTAAGTTGTATAGACCGCCTAAAATAAGAAACGTCAGATTCAAATTAGCGCTGTCATTTGATTATGACAGCTGCTCATAGAATAGCAAAGTGTTTTAGCGACACCTAAATAAAATTGGGAAGTTTAGAGGCACCTGTAGAATCGGGTCCACTGATCACACGTTTTTAGGTTTTCGTACCCAAAGGGTAAAAACGGGACCCTATTACTAAGGCTCCACTGTCCGTCTGTTACCACGCTGTATCTCATGAACCGTGATAGTTAGTTGTAATTTTCACAGATGATTTATTTATTTATTGGTTCAAAATAAATTACACAGCATTACAGTAGGTACTAATGCACTGCGAAATTTAGGACAGAAAGTACACATAAAAACAATCTTAATAACTAACTGAGGACGGACGGTCACAAAGGTTTTTGCATTTCTCACAAATTAGCCTCCAACTACTGGCAAAAACACAATGATGTATTTCTGTTGCCGCTATAAAAACAAATACTAAAAGACAGAATAAAATAAATATTTAAGGGGCCTCCCATACAACAAACTTGTTTTATTTGCCGCTTTTATAAAATTTTCTATCGCTATTTCAAAATAGCATTTCATTATTTTTGACGGTTTTCGACTGAAAGAGTCGAGAGCTCAAAGGTCAAATATCGCTGTACACAATTCAAATTCAAAATACTTATTCAGCAAATAGGCCACGAGGGCACTTTTACAAGTCAAAATGTATATCCATAGACTCAAAATAGTATGAGTACATTATTCATAATAGAATTAACTACGTCAGAGTTTACATGTCAAATACAATAAGAGAAATGTATTGTTTTGTTATAATCTATTGTGTGACATGCATATTCTGTGAATTCAATTGTATTTTGTATTAATAAAGGTTTGTATAAGAGAAAGAAAATACAATGTTATTTCTTAGAGATGTGTAAGGTCTCCAAGTGTCAAACGTAGGTACCTCTTGACAGGCGTGCCGCGCGCCTTGTCCTGCTGCGGCATGGCGGCGGGCGAGGTCTTGTCGCGCAGCGGCGCGATGCGCTCCGGGTGCTGGCGCCCGCTCTCCGTCACCGCGGGCGGAGCATTACCTGGGACATTTTATATACTAAACTCCCGTGACAATCAGCCATTCAAATATAATGAAAACCCGTGCCGTGCCAGCAACGCGTGATGTGCTCATGACTAGGAACCACGAATCGGTTCGAAATATGTCGAGCTTTTCTCGATATAAAATACGTGAGTGACCCACTTCGTCTGCGTGGTCCCGGGATAAAAACTATCCTATGTTTTGATCCAGGCTATAAACTATCTTCGTGCAGAATTTCATCCAAATCTCGCATTCTATGTTTTTTTCGTTCGCTGGATCTAACACCTGAAATTTCAACATATGAATATATCACCGACCCGATAGGGTGCTATTGCCATATCGAGTAATACTCACTGGCGACGTAGAAGTCCTTGATTTCGGCCTTGGCGGCCTCGTCGGCGATCCGCTTGTTGTCTATGACCAGGTGGTAGGCGATGGCGAGTTGGTCGTGCGGGTCGCCGCTCAGCAGCGCGTTGTGGACCTCGTGCTCTTTCACGCCGAATTTGTCGCACACTTCCGTGATAGCCTCCGTGTCGATAACGCTGCTGTCCTGTTGAGTGAGTCTTGGTTAAGGGGCTCCACGCGCTTTTTGGCTAGTTTTGACGAGTTTTGAGTTGATATTTCTCCGTCAAAACTATAGATATATTTATGGTCCAAACACTTATCGGTTCTTCAATTCTTTATCTACATTTGCACGAGTTTTTATGAATATAATTAATATTTATTTTATTATGATTTATTCAAATATGGTCCAAAAAAGCTTTGTTTTCGATATTAGTATGTTGTTTATGCACTTTTCTATATGAAATCTACACTTTAACTGTTCCTTATTGACATCTCTAACAACCCACGAGAGATTATTAGTTTTAACTGGTTTATTGGCCTGAAATGGCCAAACTTTGGTGCCTTATATCCCGAAAACTGTGAGTTTTGAAGTAAATATGGAATACTATTTCGGTAAACCTCGTTGTTGTCATTACGATAAGCCATAAAAAACACCAAAAACCCCACAGTTACAGATCGAAGGTCATTGGGAGCTAGGAGCCCCTTAATATTAGAATACGGAAGTTATAGCCAGCACCAAAGAATAACAGTTTTTTTTTTAAAGAATGGGAACAAAGGGTCGCAGGAGAACGCGCTTGTGATTCTTCTAGTGTCGCAGGCGTCTATAGGCAACGCTGTCTCCTTACCATCAGGCCGCCAATATGCTTGATTGCCACCGTCGTATATAAAAAAAAGATGATCAGTGACATTGTAATCAGAGACTCAATAATGTTTTATTTTAAATTCGAATGAAACAGTAACTCTGTTGTATTTGAAAATATTTAACCTTAGCCATTTATAATTAGTGACCCATATGTATATGGGACATACATTTTCAAAGCGCAAATGCAATATTATGTTATGATAAGTTTAGACAACTAAGCTTACCATAACAATCAACACTCCAATAAAAAAAACTGTTTTAATAAATAAATATTAGGGAACAATCTTACACAAATCGAACTAGCCCTATAGTAAGCTCTATAAGGCTTGTGTTATAGGTACTAGACGACGGCATATCGACGGCGAAGTACCATGAACTCCTATATACGAAAACCTAATTTTACAGTAGACGTAAGTAGTGTCTAATTACGTCGTCTGATTAGTCGTACTGTAAATTAGGTTTTCGTATATAGGAGTTCATGGTACTTCGCCGTCGATATATAACATATATAAATACATAGAAACGTCCAAGACTCAGAAACAAATATTCATGCTCATTACACAAATACTTGCCCTTACCGGGATTCAAACCCAGGACCTTCAACTTCGTAGGCAGCGTCACTACCCACTAGGCTAACCGGGCGTCAAAAGAGTAAAGTCGCGTTTTAAAGAGTCATAAATTTGGGTCATGATATACATATCTCAATATCGCTCTTACCTGCTCAACAGGCGACGGGAACAAATACCCCGGCAGATCCTTCTGGAACCACTCATGCTTCTTCACATCCTCTATACTGGCCCGCTTCATCGGGTCCACCTGCAGCGTCGTACACAGCAGGCTCACAACACTCTTGTTCAAGTATTCCGGAATGGGGAATATTCCGGACTTGATCTTCCGGAACAACGTGGGCACGTGCTCGTCGTCAAATGGGAGGGTTCCGCAGAGGAGGGCGTAGAGGATGACGCCGCAAGACCACACGTCGACTTCCGGGCCGGCGTAGAGTTTGCCGGATATTACCTGTGGGAGAGTGAGTTAGAAGTGTTTATGAACGCTGTGGCACAAAAATGTTTAAAGGCTTGTTTATTTCTTATGAAAGAAAAACAAATGATGGCTCGACTCGACCTGCCAGGTCGTCTCTGCCCGTGCTGCAGCTTCTTCTGCGATTTCGGACTTAAATAGCTAATGAGTTGGCTCCATTTGTGCAAACGTTTAACAGACTTGTTACAAATAGAAGAGAAAAATACCATCATTTACTTTTTATTGCATACTTCATTTATATTTATGTTGTTTGTTTCTCGTGTAAGAGAAATAAATGAATAACCTGAAATATTTTAATCGAAATTTTGGTATCAGAGTACAGTAGTACGATATCTTCGGTCCTTTCTCACATCTTTCAGTACAGGTTATCTTAAGTTATAAAGCAAATAGTTATCATCGTCATTGTTCTTGGCTATAAAACAGACCTCAGGAGCGGCATAGTTGGGCGACCCGCAGGAGGTCCTCAGGAACTCGCCATCCATCATCATGTTGGAGAGGCCGAAGTCGGCGATCTTGACGTGCATGTTGTGATCTAAAAGCAGATTCTCTGGCTTCAGGTCACGGTGCACGATCATGTGCCGGTGGCAGTAGTCCACGCCGGAAATTATTTGCTGGAAGAACCTGGAATTTAATATAATCAATTGAAAATAAGTAACTGAAATAACACACTTACTCACGGATTTGTATCAATATAAAGTCTGACTAATATATTTAAATCCAAATATTGTTTTTTCAATCTTACAGATCTATAACTCATTTAGGCTATGAGACAAGTGATTAAAAGACGATGTTAAAAAAACCTGGCTGGTTTTTTTTTGTCTCTGAATCACTCATTATGGACTATGGACCATGGGGAAGACAGAGGGGAACTACCTATTGACTTTGGGTGCTACTTGTGACTAGTGTCCCATTTATGAGACATTGACAAATAACCTATGAACTTAAATTCTAAAATGGGGAACTGCCTTATCGACTTTAGGTGCTACATGTGACTTGTGTTCCATATATGGGACATTGCCAGTGAACGTTTGAACTAAAATTTTAAAATGGGGAACTGCTTAGACTAGGTGCCACGCTACTTGTGGCTTGTGTTCCATATAAGGCAGTCAGACTGACAGTCATCCTTTGAACTCCAATTCTAAAATTTTATCTATTCTATGTGTGTATTGAAACAAAAAATCGAAGTTGGTTGGTAAATAAAAATGCATAGTACAGAAGATTGGCACAGTTTTTTGATTTACAGATTCTCAAACAGGGCCTTCAATTACTTAGCAGAGACATCCATCTGGGCACACTGGGGGGAAGTGACGGGGAAAAGGCAACCTAGCCTGACCTGCGAGCCTCATGCTCCTGCAGCTTGCCGCGCTTCACAATGTAGTCGAACAGCTCCCCGCCAGACACATACTCCATTATCATGAAGATGTCCGTTGGAGTTGAGATCACCTAGAATCATGCAATTGTAAATTTAGTTCATACTTTCGTATGTAATTATTATTTGACAGGTCTATTTCCGATATAAATTTTACATATTAGACCGATGTAAAATAATCATTTCAATTTTGGTTAATATATTTGTGTAAAAGGACTGTTCATTTGAGGTAAGGCATTATTTATTGTCTTGTGTTAACCTGTGGTCTCCCTAGCATATTTTCAGCAATAAAAAAGAAAGTTTAAGAAAACAAATCCCAAACTCGAAATTTGAATGCAATCTTTACTGATTCCTAAAAAGCAGCATTTTAACTTTTACTTATTGAATCTCTGTTTAATATAAATAGATAGATACTTCATGAATTGTATCAGTAAATAAACAAACTCGTCAACAAAGACTCTTTATTCAAAATATATGCAAATAAACTCATTTCCATTCTAAGGTCATTGTCACAACCCTGTTTAAATCAATATACCTACAATGCTGATAGAAATTTGGGACAGTTGAAACTCATTATTATGCAAAATAGGGCAGCCTTTGGTGTTGGCAATCAAGGCAACCACCCCAGACCCCGTAGCATGGATGGCCTTATCGCATGATAAGTGACAAGATAGAGCGTCCGTCACTGGCTGACACCATTCAATAGAACGAGACAATGCTTGTGATAAGGCCAACCATGATTCGGGGTCAGGTCTCATTCTTGTAGGGCCTTACACACTAGTGCAATAGCCTAATAAGAAAAATATTAGGTACCAGAATGAATAGTACAATGACTAGTGCCTTGCAAAGGCCAAGCCGCCCCTGCGAAGATATAATATGCTTTTCTTTAAAGAAGTCAATACCTGGTACAGCTTGATGATATGCGGATGCCGGAACAGCTTCAGATTCTGTATCTCTCGACGGATCTTCCCGACAACGTCCAAGGACTTAATTTTCTGTCGATTCAATATTTTGACCGCGACCTTGTGTTTGGTGAGCTGGTGCTCCCCAATCTTGACCTTCCCGAAGGTCCCGACGCCGAGGGTGGCGCCCAGGGTGTAGTGCCCGATCTTCACGATCGGCTGCACCCCACTGGCCACTGGCTTATCGGGTTTCTCCGACATTTTTACCAGGGTGATTGTTACGTGACAATAACCTCACATGGATACACCTTAATTTGCAAATTAGATCGCGATAGTTAATGACATTAGCACGGTAATCTTGTTTTTAAATTAAAACGTAGTAAGACGTATTTACAAAATATGAAGGAAAGGAAACACGAGATGAATAACACTTGACAGACTTCACATTGTCAACAAATAGTGTGCCAAGTTGAAGTGGGATTTGTTGGGGATGGTTCCGCAGGTACGAAATTATTTGCCAAATTTACAATCACAACATTGATTATTCGAAGGTTTGCCGTTGCGCATCGATTGGCTGATAGATAAAGATAATACACATTTTTAATACGTACACACAAATAGGAGTTCCCGTTTATCCCATTTTAAACATTCTAGTAGTACGGATCCCTACTCATATTGCAGTGAATACGGCTGCGTTCTAATTAAAAAAATTTAGTGCACTGTGTGTGTGTGTGCACTGTGTACTTTTTTTTAAATGGCCCTCTTTCACCTGCGTTTTATACCTATATATAATGTTATTCTGAGAAAAAAATAAACGAATATAATAGTGTTTCTCTAATTTATTGATTTTTAATAAAAAATACTAATAAAAACTGAAGTGCTTCATAGGCTGGCAACTCAAATGTCGCCGAGCAGCGCAGCGCCCCGCCCCCTTCATACCCCGCTCGGCTCGCGCTCGACCATAGCCTACTTTTTGAGGAGCTGTCGTAAAATATCAATATTTTCGGATTTTTATGTGTTATTTACTTGATTTCTGTGAAACTTTACATCTTCACGATGGATAAGTGTGGATTATGCATGAAGCCTGCTGTTGTAAGTGTCTATTTGCAAATTCTATGCGATCTTTTGTGTTATTCCATTAGTTATTTTTTTGTTTTCTTTGGATTGTTATAAAAATAACGCCTTTAGAAGAACATTCTGCAGGTTTAGCTTCACCGTTATCGGTTTTAAGTGAGTCTTAACACTATTGCAGATGTGAAATCTCATAAAATGCAGTTCTCTTTGACCATGAAAGTAAAAAAACAGCTCGAGCCTGCCGCGCATTTTTTTTTATTTCTTTTCCTGACCTGGCCGTGTGTTTTTTTACGTCTGGCTCAGCTCCGTATAAAAAAACAACTGGCTTGTTTTTTTCTGAACACGAATAGGTAGTGAGTTGCAGTTGGTATTAACCAACATTGGTTTGCTCATGTAACAAAAACAAACCCAGTATTTTTCCTATGCTGCTGTATTGATCGTACGTGTTTGAGTCCGTGCAAACTTTCAGTTCTATTCTATTGATATTGTTAATATATATTTTTATTATTGTAATATTTACTTTCAAATATTCCAAATATCTATGACAAATAAAATCATATTTATCACTTTTTGCAACATAATGATTTTGTTGCATATAAACACCACTAATTCTATTACAGCAGTTGTTTGAGACGGGCAAGGATGATGTGTATGCCTGCTTCAAGTGTCAGCCACTGGTTCCCGAGGTGACCTTAGATGATGATGGTGCTCAGGATGATGCTTCCGACCCACTGGAAGTCTCAGAGGTATCATATCTTTTTTCTTAGTATGTTCAACTATTTAGCACCATAAAGTAAATTGTCTAATATTGAACATTGTTATTTTGACATAGTGGGTCAACAATCTAAGTTGTTGATTATACAGTTTCCTAAGTTTTACAACAAATAGAATGATAACCTCAATAATAAAAACAATAATTAGATCAAACAGTTGAGAGATAAACTTATATGCACAATATAATTGTGGGAACGACATCAACACATATATATGAAACATAGAGAGAGGCTATTGTTTTAAAATTTACCATAAGCAACTAAAGCTACTTTATTGTCTAAATGAGCATAACAGATTTAACAAAAACAAAACAAACAAAACAAAACGATTTTAACACATATATTATGTATTAAATACATCCCAATGTATTCAAATAAGTTTATTAAACGGAAATTGAAGACAATATTTAAAATTAGCTTGCTTAATATAAATTCTGAACTTGTTTGAACGGGTTTATTACCTCTGTACATTAATTCAATTAAAACCTTATGTCTTAACCAATTAGGTTGACTTTCCACCATCAAAATGGAGATAAGAAAACTGTGTCATCATAGCAATGAAAATGTTGAACTCTTTAGAAGTTGTATTTATATTTACTAGCTTTTTTCGTGGCTTACTGAACTTTTGTTTGGGTCCAAAAAAGTATATGATTTGGCTTAAAACCTAACATCTCCACTGAGAGAGATCTGACCAAGGTGTACTAATAACAAGTATGTCTAAATGTAAAATTTGAAATATATCGTGTTTATACAATGCGTGCTTGGTTACTGAAAATTCAGGCTTCTAGTTTTATCCACAACAAAGTTATAGGGGGGTCGAAAATGGCCTGAACTGCTTCGAGAAAAGGGTGGTACTGCCACTGTTTTGCTCGACTTGGCGGGGGCATGGTAGTGCAGTTAATAATGAAAAGTAGGTCTACCATCAATAGTATGTGTATTTAAGTTAGTAGACATGACTCACGAAGACCAAGACTAATTATGACATGTGCAAAAGTAAACAATGGCAAGCTTAAAAAAAAAAAGCTCATGTAGATTGTTTCCTTGTAGGGGTGAATTAAAAAAAAGTGTTAGGTTTGCAATAGATCTTATCAATAATTTTTCATATCAACTCTTTCTTTAGACAGAGGAGATCAGAAGAACCTTTCCTTCCCTCAATACCAAAAATACAGTTTATTAACGTTTTTGTAGTTTCGATATTTTTTCGTTACACAATAGACAACTAAACAATTATCGTTACACAGCGGATAGCCAAATAGTACGTAAATTATGTTTAACCCATGGAGCACCCTACGCCAACATAACTGGCAACAATACAAAATATGTAATGATGCCAAATTCGAAAACCATTTCGGTAATTATATTACCTTTTTTTTATAAAAGACTGTCCAGTGATTGACCCTAGTCTCACCGGATGGTAAACAACGACAGAGACTAAGATGAAGCTCACTTCAGAGACTAAGATGAAGCTCACTTCAGAGACTAAGATGAAGCTCACTTCAGAGACTAAGATGAAGCTCACTTCAGAGACTAAGATGAAGCTCACTTCAGAGACTAAGATGAAGCTCACTTCAGTAATAGCCTAATTCACTCCCGTTTTAAAGGTACCATAAAGTACTTCCCAGTTTTTTTAAGAATGCGTTTTTTTTTTCTACATTTGGCATTAATTTATATCGGTTAGTGTTCCGTGGTTTAAATATAATGTAATCATGTACAATACGCGTCACATAAGCTTGCGTCTCTGTCGCTTCCCCTCAAGTCGCCCCCCGCACACCGGAACCCCTCTGCCACCCTTGCGATACTAGTAGCTGACGTCACAGACGCAACCTTATCTGGCGCGTACTGTAATAATTTGAACTGGAGCCGGATTTGCAGGAGGGCAGTGGCTCACTGTTGTGTGGCATTTGCCATAAGACGTTTCAGAAGAACACGCAGCTGCAGAACCATCTGCGGAACCACCGCGCCGAGAGGAGGTTCGTCTGCACGTACTGCAATAAAGGTATGTTTGGGTAACCCTACGATCATACATTAATAATAATAATGACGACCGGTTAGCCTAGTGGGTAGTGACGCTGCCTAGGAAGCTGGGTTAGAATCCCGGTAAGGGCAAATATTTGTGTGATTTGCATGAATATTTGTTTCTGAGTCATGGAAGTTTTCTATGTATTTAAGTATTTATGGGTGAGGACTAAATTCTTGGCCAGTAGTTAGCGTGGTTAATTGGTAGTAGTTAAAAAGTTCCGTTTATGAAACGAAAATTATTTTCGCATTTATAATATTAGTATGGATGACAGACAAATTTTCGCATTTATAATATTAGTATGGATGAACTTCAGCTGTATCACGGAATAAAGAGAGAAGAGACTTAGAAGGTCCTGTGTCTAACACAACCAGTGTCTGACAGCTAGAAAAAAATAATCTTGCCATTTCCCTTGCACGCGCTCGCCGGATAGTGCGTACCCTTTGGTTTGTATTGACCCCTCGGAGTTGTGCGAGAGCCGAGTTTAGCCGAAGCGACCAGAACAGGCCTGCCGGTACGCCCTGAGTAGTAGGCAGAGTAAACAGAGAACTTTTTTTTTTTTTTGTTGCCTTTGTTCCCAATTTCATCACGGTTTATATTGTTATTGTATAATTTTATCTTGTTAGTTGAATTGCCTAGCGGCAACTGCAATGTACTAGTAATAAAATCATTACTATTGAACAGCTTGCTACATTATAATGGATATTACTGAAACTCAATTGTTTAGCCAAGGCTCAACTCAATTACACGCTCGTAAAACTTCGGACACTTCTGAAAGTTTGACCTTTTATGAGAAAAAGCGCGGCGTGTCGACTTGGCAGCTTGTCTGATTTTAGCTTTACTTGGACACTGAGAGCGCTAGTGGTGGGTCCAAGTTTTTTTTTGCATAACGCAATACTTTATTTCATCATATCAGTGGATAGACGTCCACTGCTGGACATAGACCTCCCGCAAAGAGTGCAACAATGACATGTCCTGCGCTACCCGCATCCAGCAGCAGCATACTTGGGTTGTAAATATAAACAGTGTGTATATATATATATGTAACGACGAATATGGGTGTAGACACCAAATAAAATAAATAATAATGGTGCACTTTCCCGACATCTGATTAAAAATATTGTCAAATGGAGAAAAAAGTAAAGCAGGGGATTAAATAATCACAAAGTTATAAATGTCCGAAGTTTTAAGAGGGTGTACATTCTGTCTCTTTTCCGCAAAACGCACCTTCATATGAAACGATTGTCATTTACTTGACGCTCGAGGCTCGCGACGTCACGATCTGCTAGCGTTTTCTCTCTAACAAGCAACATTAAAACGGTTGTAGCTTCGTAATTCTTTGAGATGTCTGAATAGGATTTTCGTCACAAGGCATATTTTTTTGCCTTCTTTCTTTTGGAGTAATATTTCAATTTGAGTGTACACCCGTACTGTTGTTTGTCACCAGCATTCTCTCAGTCGAACAACCTGCGCGCGCACCTCCGCATACACACCAACGAGCGCCCTTACAAGTGCAGCGAGTGTGGAAAAGCCTTTACACAGGTAAATCCTTCTTTTATACTACCAGCTGCCCGCGCGGCTTCGCCCGCGTATTGCATAGGACGCAGGCAAACCAGCGGCATATTAAATAGCATATGATCATCCAGAACGTTCATTCTACACGCAGGTGAAAGATTAATACTAATAATTACACGGTTCAACTCACGTATTCAATGTCACTACACTACGGGCGACATGTTTCGAACTCAATCATCATTCCTCTATCATTCCTAAATTGAAGTGGACAGTGTGTTGTGACAATCCCGTGGACACAGTGAGTTCAGTGTGCGTATCTTCTCTCGGAGGAGACGACCTCCTGTCGCAATCTCACACAACTACTCCTGTCGGCGCGGGGTGTGTGCGTCACGCGCCACTCGGCGATCGGAATGGGCGCGGGCAGTGATTCAAGCGACACCGCCGCGAAAACACTCATCCTGAAGAAGAACTCCCGAAGAGTTCGAAACATGTCGCCCGTAGTGACATTGAATACGTGAGTTGAACCGTGTAATTATTAGTATTATTTCAACATGTCTCACGAAAGTTAAAATTCCAGGTGAAAGATTTTTTGAAATCGGTTTAGTGGTTCCGGAGATTACCCTAATTTACAAAGCTACAATCTCACAGACTTTTCCTCTTTATAATATTAGTATAAATTAGATCGGGGGTCGCCAAACTACAGCCCGTGGGCCGAGTCCGGCCCGCGAGGCCTTCTAATCCGGCCCGCGGAAAGAAAGCGGAGAGTCCGGCCCGCGATAGCGATGGGGTATGGCTTGACCAGCCATGAAACCAGTCTTGGCCCGCACGAATTTATATTAAGTGCAGTGGCCTTGAGTCAAAAAGTTTGAAGACCCCTGGATTAGATGATGGGCCCATTACAAAAAGTCTTGTACTACGAATGGAAGCCTCTTTTCTACTCCTTTTTAACCCCCGACGCAAAGAGAGGGGTGTTATAAGTTTAACGTGTCTCTGTATCTGTCTGTGCTATCGTAGCTCCCAAACGGATGAACCGATTTTCCTTTAGTTTTTTTTTGTGTCATAGATAATTTTATCTCGAGTGTTCTTAGCCATGTTTCATGAAAATCTGTTCAGTCGTTTTTGAGATATTGAACGTTGAAATGAAAATGTCGGGGGTTTTTCAACTTTTCTAAGTTGTAGTTATATTAAAAGGAGACTTCCGCTTACAAGTTTTGAAAAAATTGCCTTGACAATATTTGTGAAATAGAAGGGACCCATTTCACAAAGGCTTACTACTAATTGCTATGTTACAAGATAAAACACTAGCATTCAGATCGAAGATATTTTTACTGTAAAAATGTCCGGCAGTTGAAGCGGCCGATCGCGGGCATGGATGACGTTTGACACATATATTTAATGCAAAATATGGTACCGTACCGATAGCTAGTTTTATATAATTTCTATAAACACATTAGTTTTCACAAAGCTGTAAGCTTATGCAAAGGAGTATAAACTATCACACACCATAAATGTTTAAAATGTAACATTATGCGTATCCCGACTCGGCTGGGCAGCGTTCGGGAAGCTATGGCACATCTTTTCGTCCAATATTCCGCAGTGTCTCAAGACGAGAGTCTTTGACCAGTAATGGCACTGAAACTTGGTCGCTTACTATGGGCCTCATAAGAAGGCTCAAAGTCATCCAAAGGGCTATGGACAGGGCTATATTGGGAGTTTCTCTGCGTGATCGCATCAGAAATGAGGCTATCCGCAGCAGAACCAAGGTAACCGATATAGCCCTCCGAATCGCTAAACTTAAGTGGCAGTGGGCGGGGCACATAGCACGTAGAACCGATGGCCGTTGGGGCGGAAAGGCTCTTGAGTGGCGACCACGTACAGGAAGGCGCGGCGTGGGTAGGTAAGGTGGACTGATGACCTGGTAAAGGTTGCTGGAGTCCGCTGGATGCGGGTGGCGCAGGACCGGTCACTTTGGCACTCTTTGGGGGAGGCCTATGTCCAGCAGTGGACGTCTTTCGGCTGATATAATGATGATGATGATTATGCGTATTCCCGTACGCCGAATACGAACATGTGTCTAGTGAGTAGAGTCTAGTTTTCGTTGAATTACCGAAATAGTGCGGTACCCGACCAAGTGTTTGGTTATTAATTGTTCACATAGAAATTGCATAAAAAACTAGCACAAAAAAGATTGGCTCACGTGGCCCTTGCAGATAAGAAAATCTGAAACCAACATGTGCATAACAAATGTTGCGAAAAAAAGTTAACCTTTCTTTTATCTACATTTAGGAAAGCGATCTATTGTTATCACTTCAAATCGATTATTTTAATAGGCCACAATGGAAGTTATCATACGTTATTCACGTTTTTAGTTATGCATAGTGATGAGACTAGAATGTTCATAGCATTATATCAAGCTATCAAAAAAGACGTCTGCTGCTGGACATAGGCCTCCGCCAATGAGTGCCACAGTGACCAGTCCTGCGCCACCCGCATCCAGCGGACTCCCGCGACCTTTACCAGGTACCTTTACCGTGGAACTAGGACCTTTACCATGAGGTAGACCTCCCACATGGTGGTAAACTGTTACGTTAGGACATAACTTATCAATGCAATTTGTTGCAGGTGACCAACCTGAACAACCACGTGCGTCTGCACACCGGCGAGCGGCCCTTCGTATGCCCGGAGCCCGGCTGCAACAAGGCCTACGCTCAGGTACGTACACCGTGTACCCGCAATCTGCCAGTACGCATAGCACAATAGTACATTGTTTACGTCACACCGGGCGGTAAGTGAGATTTACCGCCCTCGGGCGCAGTGCAAATCCCGCTTCACACCCAGGAAAAGACGTAAAATTGTGTACGCACCACGGGCGGTGAATTCGTGAATGGCCCAGATCGCAGGTGTTTGTAGCCCGAACCGAAGGTGAGGTTTCGTCTAGGTACGTAATGTACTATTAACGAGGGGCGTAAGTAAGAACCGGGCCCGACGCCGAAGGCGGAGGGCTTTTGATGACTCGAATTTGCAATATTCTTACGCCCGTGTTATACATAATGTTTTTCATCATATTTGCGAGGAAACAAATACATTTTAGATGAAATTAATACAAATCGTAATAAAAACTGCAAGTCAGTCGTCTGTCAGTTGTCCATTTTGTTGAATTTGACGTGAGGCGCGTACGAGGGACGGCTGAAAAGAAATCTACCTAAGTATGAAACAAAAGACTGTCATGTATGTATTTTTTTTATTTTTCAATATAGTCCCCTGCTAGTGAAATACACTTATTACATTTGTCAAATATTGACATTAACCCATGAAAAAAAAAATCTTTCGGTTTCTCGTCAAAAAAGTCACTAACTGCAGCCTTCATTTCGTCATCGGTCGGAAATCGTCTTCCTCGGAGATCTTTTTTGAGGTGTCTAAATAAAAAATAGTCGCATGGGGCTAGGTCTGGACTGTAAGGTGGATGGTTAACGGCATCGAACCCTAATTCCTTCATGGTAAGCATTGTTGTGCGGGCGGTATGCACAGGTGCATTATCGTGTAAAATCAGGATCCCTTTGCTAAGTTTACCCCTCCTCTTTTCTTTTATCGCGTCTCGTAACTGATGCAGTAAGCTGGAATAATATTCAGCATTCATTGTCCTTTTTTTTGGTAAATAATCTATTAGTAAAATTCCTTCTGTATCCCAAAATACGGTAGCCATAAGTTTGCCTGCCGACGGCCTGACCTTAAACTTCCGAGGAGGCTTCTCATCCTTGAATTTCCACTGCAAAGACTCTTGTTTGCTTTCGGGGTCCCACTGTCGAATCCAGGTCTCATCACACGTCACCATTTTAGAAACAATTTCTTCCTCATTACCTCGACTCATTTCCAAAAACTCCTCACAACATTTGACACGTCGGTCCTTGTCAAACGCCGTTAACATTCTGGGGACCCAACGTGCACTCACCTTGGACATATTCAGATGCACATTAATTATCTCATTGACTCTTTCTTTACTGATGCCCACATCTCTAGCAATCTCCCACTGCTTCACTCGTCGGTCTTCTAAAATTATTTTTTTAACTTTGGCTACATTTTCGTTTGTAACGGCAGAAACCGGCCTTCCACTACGAGCGTCATCTTCCAAGCTCTCACGACCGAGTTTAAATTGTTTAGACCAAAACTTTATAGTAAATTCGGAAGGGCACGAACTACCGAACACACACATCATACGTTCTCGGATCTGTGAGGGAGTATTTCCTTCTTTTGTTAGAAATTTAATCACTGCACGATATTCAATTTTAGCGATATTCATTTTTTCAACCGATATGTCGCAAACATTCGAGAATTGTAGAAAAATGGAACGGAAAAAACAAATGAACGTCAAATAATTCAAAAAAAGAATAACCAAAGAACAAGAATGCATTTCAGCCAGTATCATTTTCGCATATTTTTTTAACCAAGGAGATTACTTTTCAGCCGCCCCTCGTATGACAAAGACCCGTCGGTATACAGCCACGATTTGAAAACACTTAAAAACATTTTACATAGACACTAAATAACTACATATTAAATCTGGAAATAATTCTGTTAAACATGTTTTAGTAGTGTTTTTAAGTTAGAATTATTTATAAATACGTTTGCAGACATCGCATTTGATATAAAACCTCTTTGCTTTGTAACTGCCGCATGCGTGACAGATACAATTTAAGAAAAAAACCATTACGCCCGTGGGCGTAACACAGGCTATTACATCTCTGTATGTCTGCGCATTATGGAGCCCTTTTCGAGCAAGTGTGATGAAAATAAATAATAGTACCTTACCTCTATAACCCGGTTACAATATCTGTGGAGCTGGCGTCGATGACGTCACGTCGGCGCTCTGGTACGGTGCGGGGCGAGCGCGGGTAAAAGAGAAGGGGGAGGAGCTTCACATTCCAGCGAGGTCCACAGATATCGTAACCGAGTTGTACTTACGAGTCAGGAAACCACTGGGGTACAAAAGAGACGGTTAAAGAATAAGAGGTCGCAAGGTAAAGAGGTGCAGGCCCATTGCTGGCAAGAGATAAGAAACATTGGAAGGAGTTGGAGAAGGCCTTTGCCAATTGGCACACCGAATTATGAGATTTTGTATAAAACTAAAAATTGTAATGAGAAAAATTAACTGTCGGAAGAAGGCTATGTAATGTAAAGTATGTACTTACGAACAGAAGGTCAAATGAAGGTGTGAGAATCGTGAAAGTTTAAATCAATATAGGTCATCTGTCTAACAAAACCGATGTTTGACGGCTAGAAAATTTGAATCATGGCATCCCGCTCGCTGCATGGCATGTGCTCTTTCTTTCCTACCGCGTAACGACACCTCGGAGGTGTTCGAGTCGAGAGCCGAGTTTAGCCGACTTGGCAAGAGGAACAGGCCTGCCCATAGTGTCTTCTACAGATGCTGATAAAGTAATAAAGTAGGAAATGATTTCCCTATCCGTCTTTATGACATTGACACGATATTGGCTTTCACTTGGCATGTGAAAAAGCATGCACAGTGAAGTGTAAAAATATGGGTGCATACAACATGCTCATAAATATGTCCCGTAGCTCTTATATCAGCGGATGTTTATGAGAAGATGAAATCGATACATATTTTTGCACTTGACTGCACATTAACCGGACACAGAGAAAATTACATTCTAATATTGTTTAACAGTGTGGGTAGCCCCCCACGAGGACTGATGACCTGGTAAAGGTTGCGGGAGTCCGCTGAATGCGGGTGGCGCAGGACCGGTCACTTTGGCACTCTTTGGGGGAGGCCTGTGTCCAGCAGTGGACGTCTTTCGGCTGATATGATGATGATTGTTTAACACCTATTTGACTGATTATTATGAGTTCAGTTTTTCCATTAATTGTTTTTGATGTTAGTTTATGGGTGGATATTGTTTGCAGGTGACGAACCTGAACCAGCACCGCAAGCGGCACCTGGGCGGGCGCAGCGTGGAGGCCACCTACGACTGCACCATCTGCGGGCAGCAGTTCCAGCAGCGCAACCACATGTACACGCACAGGTACACACACACGCACGCACACTGGGCTGGACAGGACTACTCGACGCCAAACCAGATGGTCGTCGTAGCCGCGGTAGGATTAACACGTTCGCAACCAAGAACCCGCCTAGCGGGCACTCATGTTTGCTCAGATGCCGGCTGAGCCGTATGAACTTACACGCCTAGGAAATTCTGTCGGTTTCTGGTGAATTGTTCCATTTTTAGTCCGGTTGCGAAAGTGTTAAACTTCGGTATATGAACAGTTCAGAACGACCTCAAAGCGATTGGAGTTAGTCGCTGGAGAGTCCGGCTAAGAACAGACCAGCTTGGAGAAAGGCACTCGACAATGCCAAGGTCCACCTGGAGCTGTCTACAGCTCCGGAGCCCCACATGATGATGATGACAGTTACACACACGATTTTTAGGGTTCCATACCCCAAGGGTAAGAACGGGACCCTAGTACTAAGACTCTGCTGTCCGTCCGTCTGTCTACCAGGCTGTATCTCATGAATCGTGATATTTAGACAGTTGAAATTTAATTTCTGTTGCCGCTATAACAACAAATACTAAAAAACAGAATAAAATAAATATTTAAGGCCCCCATACAACAAATGTGATTTTTTTCGCCCTTTTTATAGATAATGGTACGGAACCCTTCGTGCGCGAGTCCTACTCGCACTTGGCCCGTTTGTTAATATCCGGTGACAAACAAAAAGTCCTAAACGCGATAAGGGTCAGGAGTACATTGTATCTCGTTCCCACTTGTCGTTCCATCTTTGTCACTCACGTGCGCGTCCCTCTGTACTTATCCTTCGTGTCCGTGGTGAACAGACGCGAGGCGCACTACGGCGCGCGCAGCCCGGCGCGCGCGCTGGCGCGGCACACGTGCAAGCTGTGCGAGCGCCGCTTCAGCACCGAGCGGCAGCTCGTCGCGCACGTCGCCGAGCATGTGCCCGAGCAGGAGGACCAACAGGAGGATGAAAGTCAGTATACAACGTGTTTTTTGAAGTGAAAACTTCTTTTTCATCACACTTGCTCGAAAAGGGCTACATAATGCGCAGACATACAGAGCTGTAATAGCCTGTGTTACGCCCACGGGCGTAATGGTTTTTTTCTTAAATTGTATATCTGTCACTCATGCGGCAGTTACAAAGCAAAGAGGTTTTATATCAAATACGATGTCTGAAAACGTATTTATAAATAAATTTAAACTCAAAAAACTACTTAAACATGTTTAACTGAATTATTTACAGATTTAATATGTAGTTATTTAGTGTCTATGTAAAATGTTATTAAGTGTTTTTAAATCGTGGCTGTATAGAGAAGGGTCTTTGCCATACGCGCCTCACGTCAAATTCAACAAAATGGACGACTGACATGTTGCAGTTTTTATTATGATTTGTATTCATTTCATCTAAAATGTATTTGTTTCCTCGCAAATGTGATGAAAAACATTGTGTATAACACGGGCGTAAGTATATTGCAAACTCGAGTCATCAAAAGCCCTCCGCCTTCGGCGTCGGGCTTCTGATAGACTCTTGTTCGCAATATTCCACTTCCGCCCCTCGTTAAACAATGTACTATAGCGGCGCTGAGCACTTTTTGGGATGGGGGAAAATTGTTAAATACGCGACAGTTTTGTGACGTCAGATGTGAAGGAGGTCACTTTTTGCTGCTAGCCGATTCGACTTCATTCATAACTGAACGCTATTCGTAAGGGTAAAGCTGTTAAACACTTTTTGCAATAGCATATTCTGCAAATAAATTGGTAATAATACCAACGCGTCTTTCACCGTTTTGCTATTGAGAAAATTCGAATCGTTCGAATTTGCGCGTTATTCCTAAAGAGATAAAGCTTAGAAAAATATTTACCAACGGCAAACACAAATTGATATTTTGGTCGCCACCGCCGTCTGCTGTTCTTGCAAATTCGTTCGGCGCGCCGACGGGCGAGCCTGCGGCCCGTCGCACCCAACGCGCCCGCGGCCCGTCCGCCTAAATAATTGATAATTGTTTATAAATTTGCGTCAAATTCATTTTTAGGGTGACACCGTAAGATGTCACGTGACCTGATCGAAAAACTGTTACAATGTTATTGAGTTTTCACTTCTGCCGGCACTCCCGGAGTGCAACCCGGTCTTTTTTAATATTATTTAACTTTTTTTTAACCGTCTTAGAGCCGATGCCAAAGTAAAGTATCCGAAACGTACTAGGTAATCATTCGTGAAAAAAAAAAATTGTTAAGTTTTTAGTAATAAAACGTAATTAAGTTTGAAAAATCCAGTATGACGCACGGCGCGAAGTTCATTCACCCGGTTAGAGTTCTTACCTATCTATATAAGATGGCGGCTAGCGGTCACTGCAGTCAGTCGCTTGGATGATTAAAATTAAAATTAATCCAAAAAAAAATGCATAAAAAAAAAAAAAAAACTTTATAATGTGTATATTAACTGGGCTTCGGCTCTAACGCCCTTAGTCCACCTACGCATTCGCATGCGGTAGCGAAGCGAAACGAAAGAGATGGCCGCGGCGAGGGCAAGAATCCAATCCGGCCATCTCTTTCGTTTCGCTTCGCTACCACATGCGAATGCGTAGGTGGACTAATGGCGTAAGACGGTTAAAAAAACACCGTGTATATTTAGCACGGGAAAAAAATGCCATCAATATCTTTTTCATCACACTTGCTCGAAAAGGGCTTCATAATGCGCAGACATACAGAGCTGTAATAGCCTGTGTTACGCCCACGGGCGGGGCGTAATGGCTTTTTTCTTAAATTGTATCTGTCACTCATGCGGCAGTTACAGCAAAGAGGTTTTATATCAAATACGATGTCTGAAAACGTATTTATAAATAAATTAAAACTTAAAAAACTACTTAAACATGTTTAACTGAATTATTTACAGATTTAATATGTAGTTATAGTGTCTATGTAAAATGTTTTTAAGTGTTTTCAAATCGTGGCTGTATACCGAAGGGTCTTTGCCATACGCGCCTCTCGTCAAATTCAACAAAATGGACGACTGACATGTTGCAGTTTTTATTATGATTTGTATTCATTTCATCTAAAATGTATTTGTTTCCTCGCAAATGTGATGAAAAACATTGTGTATAACACGGGCGTAAGAATATTGCAAACTCGAGTCATCAAAAGCCCTCCGCCTTCGGCGTCGGGCTTCTGATAGACTCTTGTTCGCAATATTCCACTTACGCCCCTCGTTAAACAATGTACTATAATTTGTACGTCCCTCTTTTCTTTTACTCTGGTAAGTTATAGTAGGTAAATTTGCGATTAAAATGTCTATTTGACGAAAACGGTGGCTTAAGCTCAAAGTTTAATCATCGCTTCCTAATTTATAGTACACATGTATGATATATTTGCTCTAGCGCGATACAACATCTTTACTGAAAGTAAAAAATTGGCGGATTTGAATGGCATTGTGGTTCTGTTGGGTCCAGTATATCTCTGTTTCTTTTTAACCCATCGCAAGGAGAGAGAAAAAGCGCGGATTATTGGTCCGTACCGTACATAAAGACGCTGTCAACACCAAAATGCCCTTGAGGATTCGACATACGGCGCACACTGTCTATTTGTATCGGAGTAAACGAGAGCGAGTGTTACTGGGCGGCCAGGTTTTAGAAGATAATAATAAATAAATATTGATATATAAAAAAAGTGAGGATTATTTGTGAAATATGACTTGTTAGCGGTTTAGGTATGAATATGTTGACTTCATGTTTTTAATTGCAGACATTACGTCAAAAAAATATAGACAGAACCGTTTAATGATGATTTTAAGACCAATCTTTGCAATTATTTTCTATCGAGTCGATATCGTCCAATTATGTATCAAGTCCGTCCACGGTCTTTGAAATATGACCATATTACCATTATGTTTTGATGTGCTATAACAATTTTCTTAAAAAAGTGCTTAAATAACATTAATTTCAACAAAATTAGGTTTTGTCAATCTCTTAACCGGAGTGGTTTTGTTTCCAGCCTCCGGCACGTTCTCGTGCGTGTTCTCGTCGTGCGGCGCGCGGCTGTCGTCCCCGCGCGCGCACACGGAGCACCTGCTGCGCGCGCACCAGCTGCGCGTGCACGCGCGCGCGCGCGACCACGTGCCCGACCGCGCGCCCGACCACGTGCCCGACCACGCGCCCGACCACGCGCCCAAGGAGGTGCCGCTGCAGCCGCCGCGCCGGGGACGCCCGCCCAAGGTAACCGCTAAGGCGACCTACTCCACTACTGGCTTTCTGATGGATTCCCCTTCGCCTACGGAAGAAACTTCTTCCTTGATGGGAAACTGTTAGGCTGGGTTCACACGGCATTGTCCTGCACGTTTTCTGCACGTATTCGGTTTGCTTGACAAGTCCGGTGAGTATTCGTTTAAACGTATAAACAACACTCTGTATGTGCCACTATGTATACGTTAAGATGTATACTGCATAAAAACGTGCAGGACAATGCCGTGTGAACGAAGCCTTACGATCGCAAAACACTGGGTAGATTTAGGTTCGTTTAGGTATCTTCAGATGCCCGATGGACAAACAAACCAGGCCCATACCACAACACTTTACAAGTCTACAATTCGACAAAATTGTACAATTTTCCATAGAAAAAGTTGACAATTTTGTCAAATTGTACGCTTGTAATGTTTAGGCCAAATACGAAAAAAAAGTCGTAACTGGTTTTGTAGGATGAAAAAAAAATCTTCACACCTAACTGATTACTTGGCGTTGGTTCGTAGGCGGCCGTTGAGAATGGATCATGTCAACATCTATTAGGCTGCGGTGACAGCACCAGGCAGACCGTGCCTTTGTTTGTCACCATCGCAGTGTCACATGCGTACTTTAAGGACGGGTTGCACCAACTTTCGATCACAGACCGATCAACGTTAAATATGGCGCCGGCAGCTGTCACTCCATAGAAACTGGTCAAACTTTCCATACAGTCAGAGGCTCTAGTATAAGTTTTACCGAAACAAAACTTTACGTTCGCGTTTGCGTTTTACCCTCAATTAGTATGGGATTTGACAGCTAAACGCGAACGCGGTCGTAGCGTTTTGTTTCGGTAAAACGTATACTAGAGTTAGTTACTTATTACTAGACTTATACAGACAGTTTGGAGTACTGTAGTAACCCACCCTAGCTGTTCTACTGACAGAATTCCGACCTCTGTCTAGGTAGACAATCGAATCCAAGAGAGTTAGCAATTGTTTTCTATTATTACACTTATGCAAATAATTCTGGGCTGCTATTTTGACGACCGAGCGTAGGTAAAGCTGCCTGCGAAGCTAAAGGTCCTGGGTTCGAATCCCGGTAAGGGCAAATATTTGTGTGATAAGCATTAATATTTATTTTTCAGTTTTCTATGTATTTAAGTATTTATATCTATCAAATAAATCGTCGTCTATTACCCATAACACCAGCTTAATTAAGCTTACTATGGGGCTAATTCGATTGTTTAAGATTTCCCCCCAAATGTTAATAAATTATTTCGTACGTTGTTCCAGATTATCAAAGTCGAGACTATGGTCGACATCAAAGATTCAATATTCAACGATGTGAGTATTGTAGACACAAAAGTAAATAATATAATACATATGTTGTGATAAACATATATTAACAAAATATAATTGTTTCACAGGTTAAAATCATAAAAGAGGAATCTCAGTTCCTGCCCAAACTAAAAGTGCAGAGTTTGTTCCAGTGAATGACAAAAGTTAGTGTTGAATTAGTAACACAGTGGACATAGTTAAAGACGCCACTGGTTGGTTTGTAACGCAAAGGACATGGTTTCAGTGAGTGGACTTGTCCGTAACTGTTATGTTCGTAACATAGTGGAATTGAAAACGTGACATAGTGGACTTGCTTTGGACGTTAAATAGCGGTAAGCGTTACGTATAAATAATTGTGGAGCTCGTTATTGTAACTCCGAATCTAACATTACAATTTGATTGAAAGCCGCAGTCTGGAGTTCTGGAGTACTTGAGAATTATTCTTATATAATTAGATGTGTACTTTTATCAAACAAGTTTGTCTCTGATTCTTTTGAATGTGGCCATTCACTTTTACTATTTATTTTTATATACGTTTACGTAAAAAAACATTATGTTATTGCAGATATGAAATTATGGTTATATAATTTTGAGATTTTTACCCATTTAAAATATACTTAGTGTATAGTCGAGATCATATATTATAAATATAACTACGCAAAATATTGTTAAAAAATAAGAACGAATTCGTTTCTGATTTAAAAAATACCACGTTATTATAAAATATGTGCGATTACTGCATTTATATAAATGGACTCGACTGTACACATCAACAGGACAGTGATAAGTATCCCCGACTGTACTTCTGACCATAATTATTAGCATTATTTTATACTAAACATACTAATGCTTATATAAATAACTGACCCATATCGGATATTTTTTCTAATAAAGGCCGAAGCGAATGCAATAAGAGATGCACGTAATAATAGTTATTATTAATTAATAATACCCTTATTCATAAACATTAATTAAACCTATTTGACCTAAAATACCTTTGTTGTCTCCTATGTTTGTGAGAAAGGGACAAAACACATTTTAGTTAACGGAGGTTTGTTAAGTTTTATGAATAAGGGGGTAAGTGTTTAGTGCAGCACACATTCACACTGAACTTATGGTTTTATATAAACTATATTTTAAGGAATATTAGTAAAAGTATCCTTTTTATGATGATGACATGAATGCACCTTTTTATTAATACTCTAATTTGTTGAAGTGCAAAACTTTGTCAAGAAGTTTGAGATTTGAATAATGATCGTAGGACACTACATTCGCTTAAAATTTAAGGTGCGTTAAAACAGAGAACATAAGAGTTTCAAAATGTATCTGTGCCCTTATACAGTTTGGAAAACTCACCAATGTATTTATCTAAATTTTAAACGTTAATGTGATTTAATGTAAAGCTATTAATAGATTGTTTAATGTACTTTTAAGAATAATATGCAAGTCGAGAGGACTTACCCATACTTTTTCCATTTCTGTCATGAATCATAATTTTACCAGTAGCACTTTCGTTCCATCTTTTTCAATTTTGCGAAAGTTTTAGAATAGGGCTGGTAAAATAATAGCAAGATCCAATTCTATGACTCGAATAAATTGTCAGTAAGTATGTGCATATATGTATATACATGCTACCTTTATAACGAAACAAATTATTTAATTCAATATTTTTTTTGTTTCGTGTTATTTTTAACGAGGAAGTTACTCCGACGAGGGCGCTAGTCTTAGCGGGAATGTATTTGAAAAATACTCAACTTCTGTCACTCATTTGGTACACTCACTCGTATCTCAGTTGGTAGAGCAGTCTAGCGTTAATAGAGGGTCGCAGGTTCGAATCCTGTCGGCGGCTACAGACGAAGATGGTTTATTTTTCCATTATATTATTTCTCTCTGTATCATATCGTTTATATACATGCTGGCGTTATCTAGGTTAATTTTTTTCAGCTATATTTGGAATTGAAGGAATGTTCACAAAACAACGAATGCTGGCTCGCGATGAACTACTCATCTCTTTCTAAGTGTTTAAATTAGAAAGAGATGGCCTGTCTCCCGCGCGGTCTAGTGGTAGCCATGGTGGTTGACGCTTCTAGAGGAGCATATTTGATGGCTGTAGTGTCAACCAATATACATATATGTATGTATTGTTCTTGCTAACATCTCTTCGATTAGTAGCCACTACGATTTAGGGGGTAGTGGCCCTGACCATTTGTTTTTGTAAATTGAACTTTATGTGCTAGTAGTGTATACTGCAGCAGGGAGGAAGACCCAGTGCAGCGGGGAGTCAAGCAAGGAGATGTTATTTCTCCAAAACTGTTCACCGCTGCACTGGAGGACGTTTTCAAAACTCTGGACTGGAGAAGGCATCAACATCAACGGCGAGTACATCACTCACCTTCGGTTTGCTGACGATATAGTAGTCTTGGCTGAGACCATGGAGGACTTAAGTACGATGCTTGATGACCTCAGTAAAGCTTCCGAGCTAAGAATGAACATGGATAAGACGAAGATCATGTCAAATGCCCATGTAGTACCAACTCCCATTGCAATCGGACACTTTACGCTCGAAGTTGTAGACGATTATGTATACCTAGGACAGACTATCCAGTTAGGTAGGTCCAACTTCGAGAAAGAGGTCAATCGTCGAATCCGACTCGGCTGGGCAGCGTTCGGGAAGCTACGGCACATCTTTTCATCCAATATTCCGTAGTGTCTCAAGACGAGAGTCTTTGACCAGTGTGTGTTGCCAGTGATGACATATGGCACTGAAACGTGGTCGCTTACTATGGGCCTCATAAGAAGGCTCAAAGTCACCCAAAGGGCTATGGAGAGGGCTATGTTGGGAGTTTCTCTGCGTGATCGCATCAGAAATGAGGCTATCCGCAGCAGAACCAAGGTAACCGATATAGCCTTCCTAATCGCTAAACTTAAGTGGCAGTGAGCGGGGCACATAGCACGTAGACCCGATGGCCGTTGGGGCGGAAAGGTTCTCGAGTGGCGACCACGTACCGGAAGGCGCGGCGTGGGTAGTGGTAGGTAGGTAGGTGGACTGATGACCTGGTAAAGGTTGCTGGAGTCCGCTGGATGCGGGTGGCACAGGACCGGTCACTTTGGCACTCTTTGGGGGAGGCCTATGTCCAGCAGTGGATGTCTTTCGGCTGATATGATGATGAGTGTATACTTCCAACTGAATTCGGAAATCGCTTTGTACTTTATGGAGCGCACAGTTCTATCGGCTGGGGTGCTACCAGACTTAGTTTTTTATGGGTTTAGTTTAATGTTTCATCCTTTTCGAATTAATAAGCCCGAAAGAGACGAAACGTAGTTTGTAGAGATGTACCGACTAGTCGGGAAAGCCGACTATCCGGCCTCATTTGTAGTCGGCGACTAGTCGGTAAAACGAGCCGATTAGTCGGCACTTTAAGGATCACAGGAAAACGAGACAAAATAAGTGAACTGCTATTTTTTACCATTCGTTTTATATTTACTCAAAACAGATTTATTATCACATTTGGTACTTTGAACGCATGCAGATAGCGCGACGGCAAAGCGAAACAAAGTTTTCCTATTGCACCCGAACTTAGCCGAAGTCCACGATCGGCTTAGCCGACTAGTCGGCTAGTCGGCCCATTTCTAGTAGTTTGTTAACACTACTTCTTCACCAGAATAAAAAGGTTTTGAATAACATTTTCGGAATACAGTAGGTACCAGAGTCTTCTAAGATTATGTATTTAAAGACGATGTTTACTACACCATTACACATATTTTATGAATTAGACACCATATAGTTTAAATGTAAATATAATTTAAAATCTAGCCCTAAATGTTCGTGAGTTGGAACCTTTGTATTCTGTCTTGCAATAGTTAGGTTAGGCTAAGGTGCAAATGTTCCTATGTGTGTGTTAGCGTATGTGCCGTGTACAGACCATTTATAGTTCTAGCCTTGTTAAGTGTCAGTATTTCGGAGATTTTTCTATTAACATACAAGTATGGTATCAAAATATACATATTTCAATTACTTGGTGTCTTATTGCTGAAGAACTTAGACTAGTATGTTCTCGGTGATATCTTCTGGTGCGGTGTCGATGGATGTTGAGTCGACATTTGCTTTTTTCTGTTCTAAAAAGAAAAAATACGGTTGACTGTTCTATAGTAAGTAACATGTGCCCACTTTGTAAACCTCGAGGATCCGTTGCACACCTGCGCGGCTAACATGAGACAGCCTGCGAGCTCTCTCGATTTTTCTCGCACTATCCGTCTCTCTCTTATTAGAACACTTAGAACAAGCGGTATTGCGAGAAAAATCGAGAGTAGATATGTCGCAGCCGTCTCATGATAGACGTGCTGGACGACGATAATCATTGGCCGTGTGAACGAAGCTACATCGTTCTTTACCGAGTTGCCAAATTATTATGTAAAATTCTCTAAACGAAATTTTGAGAAATAAGCAAGATTTTCCATTGGGAGTTTCGCATTTTTTGAAACTTATTGTGGGCAAATTTTACCTCGTCGCCAAACGAATATCTCCAGCCCCAGTATGGCTAGCGTGAGTGCGTAGAGCGCGAGCATGGCCTGGAAGGCGGGCTGCACGTCGCGCAGGCGCACGGCGGAGAACATGGCCGCGCTGGCGCCGCAGCGGGGCCGCGGGGGCACGAGCCGCCGCGACGAGCGCCGCTGCACACCCACTTCCATTATGCGGTTAGCTCTGGCAGAGGAAACGGAAAAGAGCAATGTCTTTAGAAACTCTAGTCCTGTCTAATTATCGGTATAATTTTCAGACTAGCTGGCAGGAGCGGGCAGTCACGCTCAAGCGTCTTACATCAATGGATCTCCAGAGCGCCTAAGGGTTCGTCCAGAAATCATGTGATGGTTTATGTGCACGCTTGCGTGTATCAAAATCGATTCAGTACCTTGATAGAATAAAATTATTTGGGGACAATCTTACACAAATCGACCTAGGCCCAAACTAAGCAAAGCTTGTGCTATGGGTAGTAGACGACGATATAAATAAATACTTAAATACATAAAAAAACATCCATGACTCTAAACAAATATTCGTGCTTATCACACAAATAAATGCGCTTTACCGGGATCCAAACCCGGGACCTCCACACTTTTTTTTAATTTTTTTTTATTCATTAGCAAAAAATATACATATCACTTACAGACTAGTCCAACACATGATATATACAACAAAAATACATCAGATTAAAACATAAAAAATACATCAATAAAACTAAAAGTAGGTTTCCTACACAGTCATTACTCGGCGAAAATCTAAGACATACATAATTGCCTCAGAGTGCAATTAAACAAGTCAATTTAAAAGGAAAGCGGGTTTATAAGCGAGTTTATAGTACGTTTATGGCCCGGACAATAGGCGCATTAGCGAGCAGGTTGGTGCGCGCTGCGGGGCGCGCGAGCAAGCGCGGTGCACGCCTCCGTGGCCCGCGCGGCACCACTAGCGCCAGCGACTAGCACTCCCGGTACATGTAACATACCACGTAACACCTTGAACACATACGTAGCCAATGCTAAGTTCCTCCTAACTTCCAACTTGGTGTAACCGACCATACCGATAACAAAAAGCGTCGGGTACATCAGGGGATAGAATGGATATACCGGATATACCCCGTATTCTTTCAAATATTTTGTATTTTTTCGATCATCAGATTGTACTTCGCCTCGTGTGGATTCCATATGATCGCGCCACACTCTAACCTGCTCCTGACAAGTGCGTTATAAAGCTGCAAACGCACAGAGAGCGGTGGCGGGGCGGCGCGGTGCGGCGCGGAGGCGGTACCGGTTGTAATGTTCGAGCTAATATGAAAGGATCCGCACAGAGCGGCGCGGCGCGGCGCGGTTTTCTGTGCCGCTCCGCCACCGCTTTCAGTGCGTTTCGGCCTTAAAGGGCTTTTACTGTAGCGGTATTATAATCATACATCGGGGTTTTCGGAGCGGGAATGATTTGAGAAAGAGTAGAGATAGGTAAACAGATATGTTAGTCTAAGAAAATATCTTATTATGCCTAATGAATAACTACCTCTCTGTGAGTTGTATACAATCTGTGACAAAGTTTTATTTTAATTTCCGTAAAAGTCTTATAACTTATAAGGTAACAATTAAAATAACTTTAATTAATTACCTGCTGTAAATTGAATAGTTGACACGATTTTCAGAATAAACTATTAATATTCTTCTATATTTGGGACAGTTAATCTACGGCGTCTTGCTGTAAATATCCATTTCAAGGAGCTAAATGATCTTTCCACGTCGACAGTTGTAATAGGTGCATATTTAAATTTTTTGTAGGAATCAATTGATGCACGAGAAGTTTGAGATTGAAGTTCTATTTCTTTGCCTTGTACCAACTCATTTATAATTTTTAGTGTGCTATAGCCAGAATTCTTCTTTAACACCAACTTCAGTTTATCATAAATCTGTTTTCCTTTTACGCTCATGTTTAATTTGGAAACATCTCTATAGGTTTCATGAACTATTTTTAAACTATCGCTGATGGACAGCTTCGCATCCTGTAGTTTTTTAATAGCATTTGGGATAGTCATCAAATGATTTGCTATGAAATTTAAGTCGCTTTTTATATTTGCATTTCCAAACGCTCTTTTTGCCTTTCTAATACTCTGGGCTTCGGTGGGACTGAATGTATTTAGAACACGTTTCACTTCATCGTAATGTTTGCTGTAATACGTTGCAGCTTCTATCCAGGTTCCCCACCGAATAATTGTTGGTCGAGGTGGTAAAGGCACTCCGGGGAGCATTTCTTTAAACTTTTGTATTCTTTTAGGAGATTTCAAAAATATCTTCTTAACATTTGCGATTAAATCATTCACATCTGGATAAAGTTTTCTTACTAGTTCAGCCACTCTATTTAAACCATGAGCCAAACATGTGACGTGCAAAAGATTGGGAAAAATACATTTTAAATTTCTTCCAGCCTTTAGCATGTAGCCCACACCGTCAGTTAAAAGTAAAAGTACTTTATTGTGATTATTATGGTTAGCACCCCATAATTCATCAAGAGCACTTGTGACCGTATTGGATATTGATACATTGTTCGTGCTGTCTAACCGTTTACTGGATATCAAGTGTTGAGTGCCAATGTGATCATCACGTAATGCTCCCACTATTACGTTAGCTATTTGACGACCATAATCATCCGTGGTTTCGTCAACACTCACATATATATATTCATTTTTTAGCTCGCTCCGTATTTTATTCATTTTTTCATCGTAAGCTTTATTTAAATATTCCCGTCGCAGTTGACATTCCGAAGGAACTTTTGCAGTTTTTCCAAATTTACCGGTAACACAATTTTCGATAAAATCTTTAAATATCGGATTGTTTACCTGCGTCCATGGTATATTACAGCCCACAACAAATTTCAAGAGCTCACTATTGAAATCATATTTCATACCTGTATGTTTATTAGATGCGACATGTCGCGTTACACTAGATTTCGTTTGAGCGAAGCTCACATTGCACTTGGTGCAAAATAATAAAGAATCTCGAACCTCTATCTCTGGATTATTTTCTATCCACGAACGCATAAACTCGTAACGAGTTTTTTTTCTCGGAGGCATATTTGTGTTGACTGATTATTTACAGTTTTTTAAAATACAATTGCATATAAGTTTATCTACTAGACAAGCAAGGGTAACGGTTGACAATAGGTGTCTAATACAATGTCAATCTTGACGCTCGATATCTATGAAGCATTTTCTTATAAATGAATAGACTTAACTGAAGAGGTTGATAATGAATGACCAATATAAAATATGTACCTATATGTATGATTAATCTTTATTTATTTTTCAATCAATTATATTCATTCGGTAGAAACCTACTAGGGTACGATCTGGCTAATGTCAAACGTTCCCGCTCCGAAAACCCCGATGTATGATTATAATAGTTATTTACGATACAAGTGCCGAAAATAGGAAATTCGCAACGAGTGGTGATAAATTAAAACACACCACATTTCCTATTTACGGCACTTGTATCGTAAATAACTATTGTGTGTCTTAATACAAAACCTAAATTCCGAAAAGCTTTTTTACAAGTTTCAATAATTGGCTTTCGGAAGGACAAGTCAGGTTCAAAGTGTAACCCCAGATCACGCACGGACGACGCCCGAAGTGCCCCCAAGTTGTAAGCGTGGTGCAGTGGAGAATGCGCTCTACTGTACGAAATTACGCTACACTTAGATACATTAAAATACAGTTCATTTATCTGAGTCCAATTCACAACCCTGTCAAAGTCGCCTTGTAAATGCTCACAGTCACTGATGTTATTGACTTTTAGAAAGATGTTTATGTCATCTGCGAATAGCAGACAGCTAGCATGTTTGATCACGTCTGGGAGATCATGAGAGACATGTACTGCTATAATCATATTTCCCTTTTGGTTTTGAAGTTATCATCTTATGGGGCTTCCATATACTACATCATCGTTTTTTTACGATTTTTGACCCCTCCTATGATCATCCTGTTAATTCCTTGAATGGACACCAGCCTAATAAAATGACTACCGTCATCTAATGGTCAGAACCCCCATTTTGAAATGACGTATGGACAGCCAGCTATGAAAAAAACCTCATCGATAAACCTACCCGATCCGAAGCATCTCCTTAATGGGCGTGGTCTTGGAGACGGCCAGGAAGGGGAACGAGATGGACATGTACTTGATGAAGCCGAGGTTGCACTTCTCGTCCTCGAGGAACGTCTTCTGGATCTGGTCGAAGCCGGCCGTCATCTCCACGTGGAACGCGTACATGCCCTGCCCAAATTGTATGGCTTATTAATTGTATGGTTTGTATGCTGAGACTGCTGTGTGTGACTGCCTTGAAACGCTTTCTATGTGTGGGCGTGGCGCTGAGAGTGTGTTCGAGACAGCGCGTTCACTGTTCTGCTGGGTGCGTCGGGAAGATTCCAGCACGAGCGTGTAACACTGCTGTGGTACACGGGGATTGAACCGACAATCTCTTGCTAGGCTGCAAGCGTCTGTGTCGATCAGGTGATCTCGCTCCATACATTTTCTTTTACACAGTGCCTAAAGATTACAGTGACGAAATGATTATAGGTAAGCAAGTACATTGAAACCAGTCCCGTAGGTGTATAATTAAAACTAGATAAAGGGCGTTCCGCCTAGGTTACAATAGCCTCCATGTTTATTTTGGGACATATTACTCTTGTAACGTAGGGTTTAGTTTTGTTACCATCAATACTGTGGAAACATACATATTATGATAGTGCTAGCGTAAGAAAGATATCCAATCCTGGCTCAGTTCGGGTTGCACAGGGCGGTTGCACAACGCTTCGGGAGCTCAAATACCGCGAGCCATCCGGTTGCCTCTCCGACATTGAATTACGCGTCATTGCTCTGAATAGTAGCATATTTTGTTATTCATAATTCAAGATTTTTTAGTAGTTAGTATACTGTGAGCACTTCTATAAACCAATAAAAACCAGAATTATTTAAAAAAAAACTATACAGGATGTCTCATGGCCATGCCACATGGAAGGGAAGTACTTTAAATATTGAAGATAAGATATTTTACTAAAAGAAGAATGAAGTCTTCTTTCATTCATTTTTAAAAATAGTTAGAACTGCTTTCACAGATTTTGAAACATTTACTGCCTGAACCGGGAATCGAACCTGTGAATGCAGTCATAATTATTTTAAAAATTAAATGAGGTTTTATTTCTTTTAAATGTCCTATCTTTAATATTTTAAGTACTTCCCTTCTATGTGGCATAGCCTGGGACACCCTGTATATGTACAATAAATACATTAGCTTACTCGTCTTGACAATCAGCAGAAGATGGGCCTATAATAAATATATATATATATACAGGGTGTAATCGTTCTTTTTAAAATTACTTTATCTATTTAGAAAATGTTATTATTGTAATTTTACTCGTAGGGTAACGTACTTTCGATATCAGTTAGAAGTTTTCTGATATCTGCTATATTTACGGAATTATGGCCTGTAAACACTTAACGATTACACCCTGTATATATATTTTTTTATAACAAGTTCACCATAGTCTTCACTTTCAATCTGCAGAAATAGAATTCTTATATTTTTGGTCTTCTATACAAATATTATAAAGAGGTAATGTTTAAGGAATACTTAACGTTAATGTTTTCAGCTACTGATATCTACGTTGGGCTGGTCTCAGTCTCCAAGGCCGCTGTTTGAACTCCAGCGAGCAGCGAGGCGACGAGCGGGCGTTTGTAACCCGCGGCCAAGCACTGGTCCCACCACCGGCGAGTAAGCGAGTTACTACGTGCTACTCGCTTAAGCGAGTTACAATTACTATGAGAGTACTCGCTACTCGCCGGCGGTGGGACAAGTGCCTAATCTTAGTGTCCTTCGCAAGGAATACGTTAATGTTTTCAGCTACTGATATCTACGTTGGGCTGGTCTCAGTCGCCAAGGCCGCTGTTTGGAGGCCAGCGAGCAGCGAGGCGACGTGCGGGCGTTTGTAACCCGCGGCCAAGCACGTCCCACCACCGGCGAGTAAGCGAGTTACTACGTGCTACTCGCTTAAGCGAGTTACAATTACTATGAGAGTACTCGCTACTCGCCGGCGGTGGGACAAGTGCCTAATCTTAGTGTCCTTCGCAAGGAATACGTTAATGTTTTCAGCTACTGATATCTACGTTGGGCTGGTCTCAGTCGCCAAGGCCGCTGTTTGGAGGCCAGCGAGCAGCGAGGCGACGTGCGGGCGTTTGTAACCCGCGGCCTAATATGGACGTCACTCATGTCTATTGGTGAAGCTTACCTCTCTTACTTTGAGTACCCCTTCCTCTACGTTCATGTAAGCCTTTTCACCCTGCGGTCGTATTTTACGAGCAGCCAGAGCCGAATGAATTGGTCTCGTCTCGTGCTGTAAAAAAGACGCTTTTGACTAGTTGCCAGTAGACTTGCAAAATTATGGCCATTTATGGGCCACTGGGCTGCTTTCACTTGTTCGCACCGCACTGACAACTATTTACTCGGATATTTATCTCAGTTGGCCTCGTCACATACTACCTCAACCTTATGGCAGCTATAAGTAATGAACACCACTTACACTACTTGCTCTGTCAGTTGTATGAGTGGCGAATAAGGTCGGCAGAGCTCCTTAGAAGTACGTTAGTGTATCCTCCAATCATTAAGGTATAAGTAGGCTATACACAATTATGACTGGGCGTTACATTGTGGGAGTGGGAGTAGCTCCCACAAGATAAAAGACTAGGGTGGGTTAGATGGAACTTTACAGTATCCCCCCTGGGCGGCCCATAAGGCCCCCAGTGAGGTTAACCCTAACCATATTTGTAGCAGGAGGCCGCTCTGCGGGCCTAACACGGAAAAAAAAAAATGAAAAAAATTGAACTTTACAGTGAACATCTGTCTATTGTAGAGGACGTCTTGAGAGCCGCACGCCACGGGCGACGAGAGCAGCGTCTCCACGCTGTTGATGTCGTTGGTCGGAGACTGCAGCAACGCCACGACGTTGGCGGAGTAAGCCGTGTAGAGGAACATGAACGCCATCAGTCCCAGCAGTAGTATCTGCCGGCCTGTACAGAATAGGCTTGTATATTTTACGTCACACCTGGCCGTAAAATGGTTATTACCGCCCGCTACGCGTAGGAGAAATCCCACTAAGGCCAGGGGGACGTAACATTTTATATTTCATTTCATTTCATTTATTCATTGCTTTTGTGTGTACAATTAAAGGTCTTAATAAATAGCAGCAAGTTCTAACACAACCCTGTGAGGGCATTGCAATATCATAACATTCATAACATAAACTACTTACGCTACTACTAGGACTAGTATAAGTATCATAATTCAGACAAACAATAAATAATAAATTATGATAAAATTTGATTTGACAGGAAAAATTAAAATTCAAAATAATTCTAACAATAACAAAACATAAATTAAATTAAATTAAAAAAATGATCATAATATAATAACAATAATTAATAATAACAATTCATTTTTAGCAATTATTTGGTACTGTAATATCATTGTATAATAATAATAATCATAATTTATTTGAATTATCATTTCTTAATAGCCATTATTTTTGCGATCTAAATAGTCATTTATTGTGTAAAAAGCATTTGCAACTAGAAATTGTTTTAGGGTATTGATACATTTATTGTTGTTAGGCTCATTCTTTATATGATCAGGTAACTTATTATAGATCTTTACTGTCATGGAATAAGGTCCATGTTTGTGTAACGCTAGATTTGATGTTGTTTGTAATAAGTTATTTTTTGAGCGAGATTCATAACGACGGGGTACGTCGCCAATTTTAGAATAGAAGTCTGGGTGAGCTTTAACAAACTTACACGATTCTAATATATATATGCCAGGTAAGGTTAATATTTTAAGGTCTCTAAAGTAATTCTTGCAGCTATCAGTCTGTTTTATGTTTGTTATTATGCGGATACATTTTTTCTGTAATATGAATAGGTCTTGCGCCGACCAGGGGCGGTAATAAAGAAAGCCTCAGAGCGCATATTTGTCGCGCTTGCCTTCGGCTCGAGCGTCAAAAATACCTGCGGTCCGAGACGTTCTTGGGTTTTACCGCCCTAGGCGAGTAATGTAACATTATTGGATAGACTAGGTACAATAAGAAATAAACTAAAGATTATTTGGAGACGTAAAACTTCAGTTCGACTAGATGGTGTTGAAATCTCAAAATTACAGCGCTACCCAGACGGTTACTTATTCAAACTGCCGTACGGCTCGCTCGCCGAGGCAAGTCTACACTGAGCGCGCTCGCGATGCGTCCAGTGTATCCCGGCTATTGGAAAATCTCTGCAATTTGCATTGATATAAGAACAACATTCAACAGGTTATTTCTTGACCCTTCGTGTCTTATCAGTGCTATTGAAAATTGACTGACAGCAATGTCAGCGTCAAAGCATCCGAAAGGTTAAACTACTAGAATGGATTGCATAACGACTGGTTGTTTTAGAATTAAGCCATTTGCTGCTGCCGTTTGTACAGTAGGCTACATCTCGTAGTTTACTGTACTGTACCAGAGGCGTTATATCGAGTACATACAGCCTCCTGTTACACATATTATATCTTCACATGGTATTTTTAACTAAGACAGACACTTGATTGTCAGTTTTCAACTGCCGATCTGGAAAATGGTATTAAAATTGGTCTCAAAATAAAATTTCAGCAAAATTAGATGTCCAATAGTTTATTATAGCTTAGTACAATCTCTGGGGCGGGCCCATCGTGGATTTCATATGCAGGGAGCGCACGTTCTGCCAGTGCTTCTTCAGCAGAGACACCAGGAAGTTGATGGAGAGATGCACATTCTGTGCCAGCTCATCCGGGGTCATGTCAACGTGGCCCACAGCCACAGATAGACACAGTACCTGGAATAATATGATTTGTTAATATGCTGTGTTGTATTGCTGGGGTGAGGCGAGAAGCTAGAGTGATCAGTGGAAGTTTGTCATCAATGTATCAGAAGATAATACATGCAATTTTTAAACATCATTTAGAATTTATTGGTGCTTTATGTTGTATATTTGTTTGGTGGTATAACAATTCGTTAAAAAGAAAGAAGGCAACCGCTTGTAGCCATTCCCTTGTTGTTGTGCAATCAAAGGACCTAGTCAGTGTTTTAGAAATATTATGTTATTTCTACTGAGAATCACAAAGTCTTTCATTCTATATAATATGACAAAAGTTGTATTACAAACGTAACTAAATTGACAAAAATTGGTGACTTTTTACTATAAGGTTCGAAAGAGCTCGTAATTCTGAATATAAATATTAAATAACACAAAATCTAAATTAGAAATATCTCTTATTGCATACTGCAATGACTAGTTTTGGTAGTGAAAGGGTAAAGACCTACCTTCTTCATCTGGAACTTGATGGTGGCCTTGACCTCATCGATCTTCATTGTCATGGACTCCTGGTGGGAGAGCAGACCAGGGAACTTGCCGGCCTTGTTCAGTCCGGGGCCCAGGAGACGCGGAATCTGTTTGATCAGGGACTCGGATGCGAGGAAAGCGTCATATCTGGAAACAAACAGTTTGATAAATATACATATTTAATTTAGAGTTAAAATGTGGCTAGTATTAGCACAGGTATACATTCCAACAGTTTCGCGTTTTATCAAAATGAATATTATGTATTTGGGTTGTAAAAAAACAAAACCAGTTACATGCAGATTTTTGCAGATCATGTTCCATATTCAAAAAATGAAAACCCTTTAGAAAGAATTATATTAAATTTGAAAGACCTACTTTAGGTTTAACTCTTCAGAATCTGAAGTAGTATGTAGTTCAGATTGTAGAATTAGTGTAAGGCCTGAGTGGGCGCCCCGCTGAGAGTGGGGCGTAGAGCGTCCATATAAATTGCATTAGTTTTATATGGATGCTGCACGCCCCGCTCTGAGGGGTCCACTAAGGCACTCAGCAAAACTTATGTGTGAGATATGACAGAGATATTGGACACTTGTCCCAAATATTAACTTTCTATAGCCTCACCTGTCCACAAACATAAGTTAAACAGGTATAGACTTACTTCTTAGCCAGTTTCTTGACAAGCTTCTTGTTCTTGTTAAGCTTTTTCAGAGCCTCTGCGTCCATGCATGGCACATCCAAGTTCTTGGCCTCGTCGCAGTGCTGCTGGTCTCCCAGAACGCACACCTGCATCTTCGGCCGGGGGATGTACTTCAGCCTGAAAAATAATGGCTATTAGCTAAGGTTAAACTACGTCTGTAATAAATTATTTCAGTGGGGAATCAGTGAAAGTTTTTCATCAGAGTATCATCATTAGATAATACATGCATTTGTAAACATCATTTAGATATCACGGTCGCTTTAATCGTCAAAGACTGTCTCTATTAGTGAAGAGGTGGCGGAAAGGACCAAATGATATGTATAGTCTTTATCATAGTATCAATGAGACTGCAAGTTGGTTTTCTAAAGTTGAATAATCACTAGTAAAAGAAAGGAAGTATCAAAGGCTTACCCCTCCTGTACATAACCTTAAGTTAGATCGGAAAGCCGAAGCTTGCCTACCCGTTATTTAAAGACTCTGGGTAAAGTCCCGTCAGACTAGGTCCAACTCCCTGTATTTAACCACTCTGGTGGCCGCATGGCGACCACTAAAATGTTTAGTACAGGTCAACGTACTTGACAGTGCCAGAGAAACGCTTGTCCTTCTGGGGATCATAGTTCTTCAGACCGATTTGGATTTCAACTGTCTCCAAAAAGCGGCGCTTCTTGTCCTTTGATGTCTGAAGCACGGCATTGACGCACTCATAGAGCGTATCACGAGATACTTTCGACCTGAAATTAATAAAATCTCGGTTAACATCGAACAGGTTAGGTTTAGAGGTTATGTTGCCAACGTGTTTCAAATATATGATAGTATTTACAACTACGACTGATATAACAGTAAAACTAACATTGAATATCACTTAAAAACAACTTATGAACGAATTATATATGTAAAATTTAAAATACTTACGACATTGTCGAGGAATTCACCACCTCTTACGAAAGTGACAACCGAAAGAAAGAATGAACGCGGCGGAATGGAATCAGTGTTGCCAACTCGAATGGTTCTAAATATGCTAGAGAGAAGTTGAAAAAATGCTAAGGCCGCTTCACATTCACACTGCGAATCGCAGCGTGAACCGCGGTGCGAATCGCAGTGAGAATCGCGCGTTACTTAACTCTTCTTGGCTCCATATTCGCAGTGTTCACAATTATGTTCACAGTATAGGTCGCGCCCTCGACGAATATGGACGAAATTATTGCTTTGACAGGCCTACTGCTATGTATATTTTATTTGCGTATTATAATTATGTCTACATTAAAAGTAAAAAACAAATTAAAAAGAAATGGAGGAAACGAAGATGGTGGATGACGGCTATTAATCGTAATGACCTGCACGCAACAAAGTGAAGGCGCGAATGTGGAGTCTGCGGCGCTACCACGAACTTCGAAAGTCGAAGTTCGTAGTATATGCATCCCTGTCACTCGAGTAAGGGAGTGCGATAGAGATGGAAATACGCGAACTTCGACTTTCAAAGTTCGTGGTAGCGCCGCTGTTGTGTCTACGCGGCTTTCGCGCGTTCGCAGCCTCCTTTGACGCGGGCCAAAAAACCGACAAAAAGTGGTTAGCTAGGCGCGAACCCGCGAAAAATATGCGAATCGGCTTCACATTCACGTTTTCACACGTTCGGCATAGTTTTCGCGCGCGAACGTGTGAATGTGGAGTGGACTTAATAATATACCAACTTAATTATTTATGTGCGAAAAAAAATGCCTAATTCAAAATTTATGAAGTAATATCGTTGTATTCGGCTCTTTTGTTTCGTGTAAATGTGCTGAACAAATATGCTATATGCTAAAAAAAGATGCTGATTTAAGTGATAAGTAATATGCTAGAACTAGCATATAAAATGCTAAACTGGCAACACTGAATAGAATGGCCGAAGTGGGAGAGGAAACAAGTATTTTTTTTTTTACAATGGATTCTGACGTTTTTGCCCGACTACGATCGAATGCGCTTATGTTGCCAGCATTGAAAGTTAGGGTATTTGATACCAAATTTTGCTTAAATTCATGTTTAGCTAATTATATATTAAATTTATGTTAAAATTGATTAAAAAGGGAACTTACTAGCTATCGAAATGGGGTCAGTTGCAGTTCCTTGTTGAAATACTAAGCACAACGTATCAAAAAATCCATCTGAGACTTTTTGAAGCCTTGACATGTTGCGGTGCCCCTTCTACAAATGTACAGGAGCAATCAGATTTAAAAATCAAATTCCATTAATTATATCTTAAAGTTAGATTGTTATGTATAAATACGGAGAATAACTTACAATATCGTCCTCTCGAAAATAAGACAGAAATAATGTTGAGGTTGATATAATAATCAGAACTACAGTTGAAAGCCAAACTCCAATGCTAAAGGGTAGAACGTAGATGTTAGTCACGGATGCTAGAGACGGCTTCTTGAAGACAAACAAAGCTTCAATCTGAGATGGAGGTATGATAAAGTTTAAATACTCCAAACGTTGTTTTGTTGCTATCATACAGGAACCTGAGAATTTTAAATGGATAAGTTTCAGTAAGCATATAATATCTGAAGACTACAATATATAGTACTGCCCTATCTATGAACGTCTATCAAACCTATTTTCATTAATAAGGCGTTAAAATTAGTTTGGCTTTGTCTGGCACTATGATATTTGTCTTGGTAATAAAACATGAGTTAACCTGCTATATCAGCCCGTCCGTCCTGCATCTCTCGCACGACGCCGTCATACCGACCGTCCGGTTGACGGTAACCCCAAGAGGATGTCCGGTTCAGTACCTTAGTTCCGTTTACCCACTCTACGAGATGGGTGGTCATGTAGTATGGTATTTTCGATAGGGTGTCTACTTCACGGTGCCTGAGGAAATGTAATGAGCATAAAGTTTCGCTTAAATACCTTTTTTGAGTGACAGAAAGGAGGAGGACATCATTTTTACTATAGGTACTATTTCATGTGATTTCGACTGAATTTCCAATCGTTGGTAATGGTAATAGTGAAATCCTCCTATTAGAAAGCCTCACGCTTTAGCCACAGCTTGATAATTAATTGTAATTATCTAACTTACTAGCTGATGCCCGCGGCTTCGCCCGCGTGGTTATAGGAAAATGTAACATATTGTATGTTGTAACATATTCCCGTGGGAATTAGATGTTTTCGCGCTGGAAAAAGTAGCCTATGTCACTCTCTAGCCTCTAAACTATCTCCATAAAATCACATTGATACGACGCTCCGTTGCGACGTGAAAGAAGGACAAACAAACACACACCCTATCGCATTTATAATATTAGTAAGGATAAGGATTCTGGGGCATGATAGACACATCATATCGAACGACGATCTCAATGTCTATTGCAACGGGTGGGTTCCTGATGATGTAGGTTTAGCGCGCGTCTTAAGTTGCTTCAAAACGTTGTTCTTAAACAACTGTTGCTTTACCAAGATATACCTGTACACCCATCCTTTCCCAAACTTCCGCGAATACATAGGTACATATTCTGCCACGAATTCCTGCACGCGGAATGTCGTTCTGTTTTTTTATGCTGAAGGTTTTCTGGCCTGACACTGAAGTTACAAATCTGCCTACATAAGAATATTTCATGCCCTTGATTGTCTTAAGGATAGTCGCCAATGACTGCAAGGATCCGCTTACACTAACAAACCAACCACGTTGACCTCTCGCCCGTAGCAAGTGTAAAATGAGATGTTACTTGTAGGTTACATTGTGAGTCTCTTAAAAATAGTGGGCTATCATAGCTGCTAGGGTTTCGCAACCACGGCCACACGGCTGACCACGGTCAAACCCCGCTCCTGTCCTCTCATAATATAGGGAGATGGGCTTTAATTTTATGGAAGGTGACAGTTATCAATTCTCTTACAGATAGTCGGGCATGTCTGCCAGAGTCCGGTTGTGCAGTATAACAGCCGCCACAACCACGTCCACCCCTAGCAGGTCATGTCGGCGCACCGCCGCCGGCGCTGGCCGTCCACGGTCGAACCCTGCTGCTGTCCACACGCCGAGCTCTTCCCATACCAAGGGAAGATGGGTTTTTATTTTATATACTGAAAATAAATCTTGATTATTACTTTAGCTTATTACTTTAGCTAGGCGCTCTTTGCAAAAAAGGGCCCTTGATCGAAATCAGCCGCTGGAAACAGTCCCTGAATACCGCGAAGTACTGCAGTATAATAAAAAGCTGAATAAAAAGTAGCTTTCTACACTTTGAGCTCCTGCCATCGTTCAGCGTGGAGAGGTGCCGTATATATATATATGTGACACCAGTGCAGTAAGTAGGTACCAAGATACTACTTCGTTTTTTAGAAAACTACAAAAGATTCTAAGTAAGTAGCTTATTACTTAATCTAGGCAGCAGCCGTTATGGCTTTATTACTAAGTATTTACGTAGAGACGTAATATAAATAAATAAAACATAATTGAGCAATTAGCACCATTAATAGCATACGTCACCTAACGTTGGTCATAGTACACTAAACCTACCTAGTAAAAGTCCGTAAGGCCCTTTGCTTGCAATGCTTACATTCTACGGAATGGATTACGAGTATAATGTTACCGACTATCAAATGATACGTCAGGTAGGTACTGCTAATTAAAGACAATTGCGCACGTTAAAGTATCAATAAATGTTAAAAACAATGATAATCCAGATCGTATCTACTGAGCATATTCTTAACGCAGTTCTCAATGCAGACCCACTTAAGTTATTAGGTACGTTTCTAGCACATGCGGGCATGCGAAAAAGGGTCTAGCAAGTGGAAACGGAAACGAACATACGCTATTCGTCGGGTTAAAAATCCTTTAATATTCAAAAAGAATACTCATATAAATTTAGCTCTATGTCGTCACGATAGTGCATTTTCGGACACCGCGTCGACTGCATTTACAATAGTAGATTATACACTAAGGGGATAAAGCACTATGTCACGGGAGCGAATTGAATCCCGAACGTAACGAAGGACTCATAATTTAACTCCTGAGCGTAGCGAGGGAGTTATAAGTTAATTCCTGAGTGAAGCGAGGGAATTAAGACTGAGTCCTGAGTGCAGTGAGGGGTTCAACCGCCCAAGACTAAAACAGTCTTATCCCCGAGGTGTATACTCTACTTTTCACACCTTATGCGAGACAAAAAAACAGGCTCAGTAGATAAATATTCAAAATAGACCAGAAGCACTGATTCAGACACAGACTTTACGCCTTTTACAGCTTTCTATTTGTCAAAATCGTTGTAGGCTTTTAGGTATTTTTCCTTTGACTTCTCTGGCAGCAGATTGTTGACAATGCCTATGGCATCTAATTTGATAAACTCAGGAGTCAAAACACTTTCATCACTCGACATTTTCAATATTATTTTTGAAATTAAATCTTCTATAGGCACCTACAAGAACTCGTTTTGTTCGTCACGCGTGAACAAATGAAGGCGCGCGACGTTCCAAATTCGAAAGCACAAGCCGTGGTCCTAGATTCGAAATTCGAATTTCGAACACCGCGCTCCTCCGGACCGGGGTTCACACGGAGGCAAACTTCATTTATTTTGTCAAATCAAGTAGGCCATGGCCTAGGACAAATTGTGTTTAGCAAAATTAAACTTTATGTATATAGTAATAAGAATTATGAAAAGTGAAATCATATTATTAACCAGCGGGTTATAATGAAATTCAGTACAACATTATAAGTTATAACCCGGCTAATACCAAGGGATTTAATGTCTTGCTTTCGGTAGGGTTTACATGACCTATAATTCGGCATTGTCGAGCATGTGGTTTGAAAATATTTTTACAGGCATGCATCGTCGCCTGACATGGGCGCTTCCCTGCCCTGCGGTGCATTATTTCATAGTTTTTAGCAATTTCCAGTCATTTTCTGGGAGTAGCCCTTTCCTGCCTTTGCGTAATAATGTACCTGTATTTATAAAGAAACGTTTCCTTTTATTTATTTATTTATTAACACTAACAATTTATTAACCCTTAATTAACACTAACAGACAAGCTATGCATGTTAATTATACAGGAGGATATTATACAATAAGGTGCTTAGGTCTATACAATACAGTAGATGTCAATAAAGTATGGAACTTGAAGCCGTAATAGACTCCAAATATCGGCTGCTAGTCGAGAGAAATTGAGATTCCGTGCTGTGGAACATATCCAGTTTGCTGTCGCCTTTAAAGCTATATGGCACTTACCTGCATATAATTGAATATAGTTTTTCCGCTGAAATGCAACATAAACTTCCGCGCTTATATCGATGTACAGGTCATTGAAGCGGTCTTCGATGAGTCGTTTGTAATCTTCATTTGCCACTGAGTTTGAATCATTCTCGCGGTTGTCATTGACAAATAGCAACCATCGGCTTGGACTCTTGATTGTTTCATCCTTAACGGCCTATAAATTGAGATTAATTGTAGACTGATTACTCTAATCTAATTAGTTACCTACCTATCTACTGCCTATTACTTTAGGGAAGGTAGATAGAGCGCAGGAAAAAGTAATGTTTCTCAGGAGCTTCCCAACTAAAGAAGTGTCGTCCAACTCAGAGGCGGATTTAACGTCGCAAGCGCCCTAGGCAAGCACCTCTTCGGCGCCCATCTAGCGGCCATAGATTAAAAATTCATCCTCATCATATCAGCCGAAAGTCGTCCACTGCTGGACATTAAGCGTACCCCAAAGAGAGAAAAAATAAAAAAAAGACCGGGTTGCACTCCGGGAGTGCCGGCAGAAGTGAAAACTCAATAACATTGTATCAGTTTTTCGATCAGGTCACGTGACATCTTACGGTGTCACCCTAAAAATGAATTTGACGCAAATTTATAAACAACTAGCTTCTGCCCGCGACTACGTCCGCGTGGAACTCGTTTATATCGTAGTTCCATACAAACTTTCACCCCCCACTTCATCCCCTTGGGAGCTGATTTCCGGGATAAAAACTATCCTATGTCCTTCGCCAGGACTCAAACTATCTATATACCAAATTTTATCCAAATCGGTTCAGCGGTTTAAGCGTGAAGACGTAACAGACAGACAGACAGACAGACACACTTTCGCATTTATAATATTAGTATTAGTATGGATTATCAATTATGTACTTAGGCGGACGGGCCCGTCGGCGCGCCGACGGGCGTCGGCAAACACGATACCAATTTGTTTTTGCCATTGCCAAATATTTTTCAAAGCTTTATCTCTTTAGGAATAACGTCTAAATTCGAACTATTCGAATTTGCAAGAACAGCAGACCGACGCAGACCAGCAGGCGACCAAAATATCAATTTGTTTTTGCCGTTGGTAAATATTTTTCTAAGCTTTATCTCTTTAGGAATAACGTCTAAATTCGAACTATTCGAATTTGCAAGAACAGCAGACCGACGCAGACCAGCAGGCGACCAAAATATCAATTTGTTTTTGCCGTTGGTAAATATTTTTCTAAGCTTTATCTCTTTAGGAATAACGCCCAAATTCGAACTATTCGAATTTTCTCAATAGCAAAACGGTGAAGGACGCGCTGGTATTATTACAAATTGATTTGCGGAATATGCTGTTGCAAAAAGTGTTTAACGGCTTTATACTCTTACGAATAGCGTTCAGTTTTGAATGAAGACGAATCGGCTAGCAGCAAAAAATGACCTCCTTCACATCTGACGACACAAAACTCTGTCGCGTATTTAACAATTTTTCCCAATCCCAAAAAGTGCTCAGCGCCGCTAAAGAAGTTTTCACTTCAAAAAAGACGCGCCCCTATGGTTCTCCGCAGTCCCTAGGCACGTTCCTAGTTTGTTTATATGGATGATCCGCCTCTGGTGACAGAAGACAGCAGCCAAATAGGTAATACTACTTCTTGCGTTGTTGTGTCGACAGCAACACGCAGTGACCTGTGGAGTTGCAAGTTGCAAGTATCTACAGGCACGGTGTTCGTGAACAGTGTAGGGGTACCGTACAGTTGTTTGCCACCAGGGTGTCAAGCTGTACTGGATAATTTCATCAAAATCAGATCAGCAGCTTTAGCGGTAAAGAATCATCATCATCATCATATCAGCCGAAAGACTGATGGACATAGGCGGGTCAATCAACTTTTCCACCCACACTTTGGTGTCCTCAGTTATATCTGACCAAAACTTCATAAATCTACTTAACTTGTCATTAAACGACGAACTATAGTAATTCCAGACTATAAAACATCGTAACTTACATGTTACGTTCGAAATTATCCTCAAATATATCTAGATTTTGTGGTAACTCCATTGACATTTTTTTTCTTCCATACATAATATTGCCGTCCAAAACGCGTGAGGACAACTTACTATGCCGATAAATTAAAAAAAAACTGTATAAACTATGCTTAATTTATTTATCATCGATACATTAAAATACAAACTTTAATACTTTCGAATTATAAAAGTGATCAGTTGATAACAGATTTCCAGAAAAAAACTAGAATTTATGTCCAAAGGAATTCTTGTTTACATTGGTATACTGAGTTACCTTTAAAAGTCGCACGTAAAAAATCTACACGTGCATAATTCGGACACTACCTACTAAAATATTGGCGGCCTCCCTGTCGGAGCGGCGGCGAAGTCCGTTGACGATGCCGGCAGGCCGCCAGTCAGCGACGAGCTTTCGGTGGTGGTGCGTGTGTTTAATCGCTGTCGGCTGAGTTACCGCGATTTCATCGGTAACTACTGATATAAATTTTACGAACCATGTTGTTATTCAAGGACATAGAAATAAAGTTTTGATTATTGCATAGAAATATTCCTAATACTAAGTGGATTTCATTTAATTTGCAAAATACTGGCAAATGTCACCTGAGTTACCTGTATACTGAGTTACTTTTGTGGTAACTCCAAAGACATAGTTGGTAACTCCAGAGACAATTTCATTGAATATTGTTTAAATTCTCTTTGTAACAGCTGCAAATTGTAATACTACGACTGGTTGGAACAATGAAAGTCCATCAAATATTCACGGACAACAGAAATCACTTAAACTATCGATCACTGAGCTGTTTTTGCGGACCCTCACGAGAGGTGTTTGCGACTGCTACGACCCTCAGATATATTACATACGAACCATTGAACATACTGCACAAGGAATACAACAAGTAGCTGAAAATGTTGAACCTGCAAGTCGTGCCGTATTATCAGATGATGATGTACCTCTCAATTCACTTACACAAGGATCACAACTAGAAGAAAATGCTGAACCTGCAAGTCGTGATTTATCATCAGATGATGTGCCTGTATGTATTGAAAAATATTCACAATACATTGTCCCGTTCCCGCACCAGTATTTACCGAACAATTTATGAAAGTTCTTCAGATACGGGCGACGAAGACATGCAAATACGCTCTGGCAATAAGGAGAATTTTGACTCTTCCAAGGTCCCTGTTGACACAGTCGATGAATAGCAGCCGTCCACGAGTAACTATAAAACTTCAATGCAGGTGTCAATCGGTGACTTTCTACATGGCGTTGTTATTTATTTATCGTAAGGCAATCACAATGAATACACTGTTTTATAACCTAAAATTACATTCTGCCAGGTAATTAGCAGCTGCACCCGTAAGTTTTTTTTTAATCTTCTGCTGGACCATCGTATTTGGTTAGCGGACACTCCAAGACGATATGCCGCACAGTTTGTTTTGGGCATCCGCAACAGCAGCATTCCTGTTCGCTCCAGCCCCATTTTTTCCGGAGGTGGGCACAATGGTATATGCCCGTTCTCAGGCGATTCAGCATGCACCAGACACGGCGTGGTTCGTTGAATCCACGTGGGTGGCTGCCCGGGTCCAGTTCAAAAAGTTCAGGAGGGGTGTCAGCGGCAGACCATTCATCAGACCAAGCCTCATTTAGGCTCCGTCGGGAGCTGGGTTGGTGGGCCAGCAGCGCCGGAGGGCTTCGTGACTTAAGTCGTTTTTTGGTAAAGGAAGCCAGGTCCCTATTGATTGGTAGATCCGGTCGTCTATGGGCTTTATCTACCTCCCGGAGCAGGTGGCGTTGGCGGCGCAGGTGGAGGGGGGGGGGATGTTACTTAAAGCTGCGAGCCAGTGTACAGGAGTGGGCTTCATGCAACCCGTGATCAAGCGCATTGTGGCAATTAGCTGCGTATCTACGGTTTTAGTGTGAGAGCTGTTAAGCCAGGTAGAGGCACAGTATTCTGCCGTCGGATAACTACACGAGCGCCAAAGCGGTTATTCGTAGGCAGCTGGCAGAGGCACCCCAGTTTGGTCCCAGTTAGTTTCTGCAGGATGTTTAACCTGGGCCGTAATTTTGCTGCTACGTTTTCGAGATGGGGGCTGTACGTTAGACTTCTATCCAGGGTGACACCGAGGTATTTTGGTAGTGGGTTGTGAAAAACCATGGAGCCCCTGAAGGGGATGCAAATTTTCTTGTTGGCAATTCGGTTGCTTAGGTGGAAGCAGCTCACTTCGGTTTTGGAGGCATTAGGACGCAGTCGCCAGCGGACAAAGTAATCGTTCATGGTGGCCATGTCACACTCTAGCTGGTTTTCTGTAATGGCCATATTACGGTCCTGTTCGACTAGTGCTAGTTCGTCTATAGGTGTGTAGTGGTAGGTTGTCTATAGTGATAATTCGAAGAAGAAAAAATATTACTTCGTATGCAAAGCCTTGGCCAATATCGAAGAAGACGGAGAGGTACAGGTTATGTTCTTACGAGTAGTGGCTAAAAAAGAGGCGAAGGTATTCAAATTGGATGAACACTATGTTAACTATGTACATTATGATATGACGATATTATTAAAATTTTGCCAATGCCTGCAATATTGAGAAAAGGACGTCGGATCTATTACCAATTTGATAATCCTATAAATGTTTTTGAAAAATAACTCTTCATAGGTATACAGGGAGGAACATTTCCTTGGACTAAGCTGAAAGGACAGTGTTATATAAGTGACGTACAAACGATCTATTATAAATGTTAAGCTGGATTAAAAAAAAAAAAAAAACATAAAAATCGAAATATTTTATCTTAGTGACAACCCTAATACTATACATAGTTATTATTTTCATTTGAAATTGACACATGTCACAAGTCACAAGAATCTTGCTGTCTTCATTGAATCTGCTGGATAGGGTTGAAACATACAGTTTTTTTCACCAAAGTTTAACAAGTTGTATCTCGGTAACCGTTAGAAATATTAATATGGTTACTAGGTGAGAAGTAAAGCACTAAACCTGATCTATATCCCATTTGCTTAAAAGTCCATCGATCTGTTCCACCCAGTATATTAGGTTAGGAATAGCAAAAGACTGCTGATTACTTGTTGAAATTAATAAATTTATAATAGTTGTAATGAGAATCAATCGTGGATCGTGGTCGTAGATTACGGATTTATTAAAATGTTAAGTTGGAACTGGTTTCAGAAAATTACATTTTCATAATTATTTGAACATATTTTATAAACCAATAGTTCATATTCTAACATACCTTAGTTTTTTTAACTCAATTTCTGAGACGTGTGTCTTGGTGTTAGTAGAATGTCTCTGGTGTTAGTAGAATGTCTCTGGTGTTACGTCGTATAGAGAAGAATTTGTCTAAGGTGTTACCTAATTGTCTCCGGTGTTACTTTTATGTCCTCTTTTCTTTGTATAGTTATCACTATTATTTTACGATTGTTTTTGGAAGTTTCACTTATTATTTTCTTGTTTAAGTTGTCTTAAAAGTTGATTATCATTTTTCACAGCTTTTGAAGCGTTTGTCACTCTCAATAGAGAATTATACAAACAAAATGCAAATTTTGGATCTCGGTGGTAACGCTAAATACATATTGTTAATATTATATACTCATGTATGTAACTTAAATTAAGACTGAATATACCAAACTGTTTGATTATGCATGCCAAAGTAAAACAAATATAAAAGTAAGTTAAAATTGTGTTTTATTGTCGGTAACTAAGGTAATCCTCTCTGGTAACGCAATAGACACTTTTATGGGGGTTATTTAAGTTATTTATGAATATAGGAAAAAACATACAACAGACATCGTGCCCATTTATATATGTCATGCTTGAATGTTCATGCTATTTGAAAATATACTTCAATGTATAATATCTATGAAAAAATAAAATAAATAAAAAAACTGATATCCTCTCAAAAGTGTGGGTCGAAAAGTTGATTGACCCAGGCCTCCCCCAAAGGGTGCCACAATGACCGGTCCTGCGCCACCCGCATCCAGCGGACTCCCGCGACCTTTACCAGGTCATCATCCACCTTGTGGGGGGCCTACCCACGCTGCGCCTTCCGGTACGTGGTCGCCACTCGAGAACCTTTCCGCCCCAATGGCCATCGGTTCTACGTGCAATGTGCCCCGCCCACTGCCACTTAGGTTTAGCGATTCGGAGGGCTATATCGGTTACCTTGGTTTTGGTGCGGATAGCCTCATTTCTGATGCGATCGCGCAGATAAATTCCCAACATAGCCCTCTCCATTGCCCTTTGGGTGACTTAGAGCCTTCTTATGAGGCCTATAGTAAGCGACCACGTTTCCGTGCCATACGTCATCACTGGCAACACACACTGGTCAAAGACTCTCGTCTTGAGACTAGTTGAGACACTGCGGAATATTGGACGAAAAGATGTGCCGTAGCCTCCCGAATGCTGCCCAGCCGAGTCGGATTCGACGATTGACCTCTTTCTCAAAGTTGGACCTACCTAACTGGAAAGTCTGTATCTGTGTACCTCATACAATAACTCCCATGCTGATTGATGTTCTAAGTCGACCAAATGAACGACGTCATCCGTGTCTTCAGCGCGCGAGTTTTCAGAAGCTATTTTAAATTGTCTATGATCCGCGGAAAATGCTCTGCATGTGTTCACGTGTTCACCTGAAAGACAAGTTAATAATTTAAACAACGTTCCTAACGAACCATTTATTTTACCATAACGTTTGTAGAAGAAACCAATTACGATAAAGATTGCATGTTATTGAATCTATCGCCCTCGCCTATAGCTCGTGCGACCATACGCACAAAAATACCTTCATTCACGTGACGTTTATTACTGGGGTTAGTCTAGTCATTCTGAAGTGTGTTATATTATATCTTTATGTGTATCTAGTCGGCTACAAAAAAGAAATCTTCCCCAACCCCATAATTTGATGCATTAGGTAGGGCCATAAAAATGGCACATCTTATTGTAGTCAACTGTAGGCACTGGCACAGTTTATTGATATAAACTTTCACGATTCTCACACATTATTTATACTTAACGGGACTTAATCGCGTATAATTATAACTTGTTTATTTACCTCACTGAGGTCTAAATAAAAAAAGTTAGGTATAAATAAGTTAATTATACGCGATTAAGTCCCGTTTAGTATAAACTAGCGACCCGCCCCGGCTTCGCACGGGTACTATATTAATATAAACCTTCCTCTTGAGTCACTCTATCTATTAAAAAAACCGTATCAAAATCCGTTGCGTAGTTAAGCATACATAGGGACAGACAGCGGGAAGCGACTTTGTTTTATACTATGTAGTGAAAATACTGGCACAGTTTGGAGAAAAGTTCGTCACACGGGAAGGTTCAGCATTGAAAATTATAGATAGATTCGAAAATTGGTGAACGTGTTAATTCCTCAGCATACAGCATCAGTTCAATTTTATCAGTAGACAGGTGAATATACATGAACATGAGATTAAAGGACTAAGTAATAAAGGCTCTATACTTTACTTTTACTCAGTGGTAAGTGTGAGATGATAGTTGACGGCCTCCCCTCGCGTTGCAGGAAATCTTTTAAGAATTCTACTCGTTCAGTCAGATTCACGTTATAAGATTGTGCATTAGTAAAACAAAAGAGTATAACTAAAAACAATTGAGAGAATGCCATTGCTGACAGCCCCGGGCAATCACACACGGTCTTTGAAAGACCTAGCTAGAGTTGCAGTCTATTTAACCAAGGCGCGTAATTCACGAAATAGGTTTAACAGCACCACAGGTCAATTATAAAGTTCCATTTGTTCTTGATCCCTAACGCCCTAGCAACTGTGTGAAATTGGAGCTTAAAGTATATTTGATGAGTCGTTTGTCAGATTTGATTGACCAGCGTTTTGTGACCTCCTATTTCGAATAGTTATTATGAATAGAGGAGTAATTTTATGGCAAGAAAACTTGCAAATCAACCCATGCCGCGTTTTAATGGAAAATTACATAGTAAATTTTAAAACCATCAAATCATTGGTTTGATAAAGTAGCAATTTTCTATTGCATTTTTTATCCGATATGCGGGATCGGAACTTTGCGTCTGTTATTATCTAGTTGCAGTCAAACTTTCGATTAGATTTGCAAAAATAATACACGGTTGATTAGATAATAATATCTCTGCAACCTGAATTAAGCTTTTTGATATAATGATGAGTTTTTAAACGTAATTACTAGGTATTTCGTAATGCACAAAATTACCTATATGAAAAAGAAGTAAGGGTAGACACAAAATAAGGTGGGATGACGAAATTAAAACAAATAATAATAGAGACGAATGGGTGGCTTGCCCAAATCTTGTGATCTTTTACTAAATTGACAATATTAATAACATTAGAAAAATTAAGTTAAGTAATTGATGCTACATCGTTAATGAAAATTCAAAGATAACACTTGTCACCACGCTATTGGGCCAATGTAATGACTCGCGCATCTCACATACGAGTATGAATGAATCATGCCTCTACGAGCGTTTCCGCTACAAAGCGGTTAAATATTGCTACGCGCTACGGCGGACTATGAGATTTGTTGAAGTGGTTTCAACCGAGTCGAGGGTGTCCCTTTACGCAGGTTATATTCAAACACGGAACCTTTTGCCATAAACAGCGAGACTTTATTCATCGTACGTCCTATAGAGACACCGACCGCTATATAATTACACCCATGAAACTGCCACGGGATTGTGCCCTTTATGGCTTGAGACAGAAGTGTTACTTTCACCGGTTCGCGCTTTAGACACCAGGGATCTTATTCACAATGCCATCCACTCCGGCGCAAGTTTCCCAGTTTACATATGATCTCTGATTACGATATATCTCGAAACGTCAACTTCCTTCGTTTGAGTATCTCTATCTCTATCACTCTTGCATATGCGAGCGTCAGAGAGGGAACTTCGATTGTTGATTTTCGTGGTAGTGCCGCAGGCGTAGTTTTATGTCATCTCGCCCATATTAGGAGCAGCCCGTCTGGGGAAGTACTGCCACCTTACAGAAGACTGCGATGACTGCGAATAGAGACCTACCTACATTTATCTCTAGCTGTCAACAGAACATACAATCCACCATATAATAGAGGATTACAATAACGCGCTACGCCGACCTGATCGTGGGCCTAGGTACGGAATGGTGAACTGTGAATCATGCTTTAAGTCTTTCTAGTTGTCTACATAATGACCCATGACATCATACAGGACGCATCTATGCGTTAAAGGGAGAAAGACATACTTTCATCTCATTCGACCGCATAACTGCGTCCTGTACTGCGGCCAGTGACCCTTTAGAGTGGCTCACCCCGGCGATTAGTGGGCAGCGTCGTGAATACCAGAACAGCGTGAAGGTTTGCTTAACCGGCTACTTTCGACAGGTTTCCATTCAGTCCGCTCAAGGCACTCGAGACTGCGTACGCGTCCATTGTCTTTTGTTTACGGTACCTACGTGATTATTGCGTAAATTGTGCTATATCGCAGTAAGTATTTGTACAATTATGATATGAGTCTTCAATTCAATACGCTCTTGTAATTTTTAAGTTTTGCCTTTTTGTCCCTAAATTCACGTATGTGTTCCGCTGCTGCCTCTTTTGGAAACATTCAAAGGACCATGGGCAGAAATGTCCCCCCCCACCAACAGAAATGAAACATGTCTCTCTTAGCAACCTGATGATTTTTTACTATGACGAGGATCGCCATATTTATGGGGTTTTCTTGGAAAACCGTGTTTTGTTTTTACATATTTTTTGCTCATTTCATTGAAAGTTTTTGTTTTTTTATTATACTAGTTGAGTGATAAACAAGCATGCGGGGCTGCGTGATGGTAAACAGTCACCGCAGCCTATAGACGGATGTAACAACTCATGGTTATCACGTACCGACCATGTGACGTAAAGATCTTATGCCACAATACCCAGTAATTGCACTGCCATGTCTCACCCTTCAAACCGGAACACCGCCATGAAAACATAACTTCTTAGGGACAGAAATAGGTGAGACAGAGGTGCCCATGCAGACGACTTTGTACAAAGTCTCCCTCTGGTAATAAGTTACAGGAAGAAGGTTACAGAAAAAAAAAAAAAACATCAGTTTGCCAAGATCTATTAAATGAGACATGTTTCATTTCTGTTGGTGGGGGGGGACAGTGCCCATACAAATTTGCCCATTGTCCTTTGCTTTCACCAATAGACGATTTAGTCAAAATTAGTTTAGAAATGATTTAGAATATTCAGCTCAATGAACCATCTTAGTTACAAGCATCCCTCCCTATTATGAAAATAACATTCAATTTAGATTTTTATTAATTTAAGTATTTATACGGACTTAGGATCTAGTTACTAACTATCTACATATTCGAGTAGAGCCAAACTGGGGGCCTAGACAAGGTTACAATTGACAAGCGCTAACGCTAACTAATAAAATGTATGGGAATGACAGATGTTAACGAAAAGTGTTTCGTCGGCATCTGTCATTCCCATACATTTTATTAGTTATCGGTAGCGTTAGCGCTTGTCGATTGTAACCTTGTCTACGGCCCCTGCCCCCCTAGCACACTAGGTTTTATGTCCGACATAAAGCATCTGTCCCTTTTGCACTCGCATATTGGCCAGAATGGGACGAATGCTTTATGTCCGACATAAAACTTAGCGTACTAGCCGCTCTGATGTATTTATTACAATTGCGTACCTGGAGCTGTCCACGGCCGGTAGAACAACCATAGGGGCAATTTTTTTTTAAATCCCAAAATTCAGGGGGTGAAAAGGGAGGAGAAAGTTTACGATGTTTGTTTAGTTACGATGTAATCGAGTTCTGCGCGGACGATGTCGCGGGTAAAACCTAGTTTGAACCTAAATGTGGGAATAGAACACTTGGAACCACACCCTATTTGTAGAGCTGTCAAGTGGGTGACCCCTGACCACATACTGTCAAATGAAAATGTAAAATGTTATAATAAGCGATCAAATCATGAAATGTGATAATGACGGAAGAAATGGGTAGCTACCTGTTTCATAGATTGCAGTGTTTGTATTTTGCAGGATGTCATCTCTTTATTTCGAAGCGTTTTTAGGGTTCCCCTCCGTTAGCCCTAAGAATTTTAAACCTAATTTCACTAGCCCTAATGTTGTAAACCCTAAAATCACAAACCCGAATTTTCATTTTTCCTAATTATTCATTAGCCCTAAATTCAGTATTCCGAATTTTCATAATGTCTAATTGCTCATGTCCGAATTTTCACTAAAACTAATTGTATTTAACCGAATATTTCCTAGGCCTAATATTCCTTTGCCTAATAATGACTACACCTTATTATCAATGTCTCTAAAATCAAAAACCCGAATCTTCATTTTACCTAACTATTTCTGCCCTAATGTCAGTATCCCGAATTATCATAATGTCTAACTAAGGTCTCATGACGACAAACAATTTATTACCTCCTTAAAATTCCTCTGCCTGCCTAAATTAGTTTTTCCGCTCTTTTATAAAAAAAATAACCTCGAAGACGAAAGCGGGAGCAAAGCTCCCGCTTCCGTCTTCTAACCTATCCGCGATCCGAGTCGGTTTTGCCACTAAACCCCTATTCCGTACTGCCTACGATACACCACTATCTAAGCATTGGTTTATCTCAGAGAAAAGTTTATTTGATGCCCATCCTTTGAACAGGGATTTAGTGGCAAAACCGACTCGGATCGCGCGTACAACAACATATGGAAACACCTAAAATAATGCACTACGATATTATTAGTTTTTCCGCTCTTTTATAAAAAAATAACCTCTAAGACGAAAGCGGGAGCGAAGCTCCCGCTTCCAAGCCAAGCGCTTTCAAGCCATTTTTGTCCGTCCTGATATGTACGGCCCGATAATCCGTGTTCACTTGATATTCATAGAAAACCCCAAAAGTTCGCTGTTTCGAAGAAATATGCATTAATTAGGTCTAGTGAAACATTAGAGCAAAAGTTAATAGGTCAAGTGACAGATAGGTGTTACGAAATTAGGTGTAGTGAACATTGAACATAGTAATCATTAGGCACATTAATCATTAGGGTTAGTACCCATTAGGAAAAATAATTATTAGTTTCCAATATATTAGCACACTTGATGTTTAGTATTAGGAAAGATTAGGAGGTATGAAATTAGGCCCAGCGAATAATTATGCCATATAAGATTAGTTATCCGAATATTAGGGCTAATGAAAATTATATCGAACGTTGCTAGGTGTAGTGAAATTAGCACTAATGATATTAGGTTAAGTGGGGGTGAACCGTTTTTAGGGTTCCGTAGTCGACTAGGAACCCTTATAGTTTCGCTTTGTCTGTCCGTCCGTCCGCGGATAATGTCAGTAACCGTTAGCACTAAAAAGCTGAATTTGGTACTAATATGTATAATGCAATCACGCCGACAAAGTGGTAAAATAAAAAGTGAACATTTTTTTTTTATTAAGGTACCTCCCCTATACGTAACGTGGGGAGTGTTTTTTTTTTTCATTTCAACCCTAACGTGTGATGTATTATTGGATAGGTATTTAAAAATGAATAAGGGTTTGCTAAAATAATTTTTTGATAATGTTAATATTTTCGGAGATAATCGCTCCAGAAGTAAAAAAAAATGTGTCCCCCCTCTAACTTTTGAACCATAAGTTTTAAAAATATGAAAAAAATCTCAAAAGTAGAACTTTATAAAAACTTTCTAGGAAAATTATTTAGAACTTGATAGGTTGAATAGTTTTTGAAAAAAATTACAAAAACTACGGAACCCTACACTGAGCGTGGCCCGACACGCTCTTGGCCGGTTTTTGCGAATTTGAATTGGTCATGATCATGATTTTGTGTTGTAGTCTCAGGATAATGGAGCGTTGGGTCGGCAAGACGGCAGTGGTGACGGGGGCCAGCGCGGGCATAGGGGCGGCGGTGTGTGTCAACCTGGCGGACGCGGGCATGCGGGTCGTGGGGCTCGCTAGGAGGGCGCCTTTGGTCGAGGTGAGTCACAGAGTGACAACGTTGGGTCAGCAAGACGGCAGTAGTAACGGGGGCCAGCAATAGGGGCGACAGTGTGTGTCAACCTAGCGGACGCGGGCATGCGGATTATGGGGCTCGCTAGGAGGGCGCCGTTGGTCGAGGTGAGTGTCAGAGTTACAGCGTTGGGTCATCAAGACGGCAGTGGTAATGAGGGCTAGCGCGGGCATTGGGGCGGCGGTGTGTGTCAACCTGGCGAACGCGGGCATGCGGGTCGTGGGGCTCGCTAGGAGGGCGCCATTGGTTGATGTGGGTCTCAGAGTGACAGCGTGGGGCCAGCAAGTCGGCAGTGGTGACGGGGGTCAGCGCAGGCACGGGCGGCGGTGTTTGTCAACCTCGCGGACGCAGGTATGCGGGTCGTGGGGCTCGCCAGGAAGGCGCCGTTGGCCTATTGCCAGAGTGACAGTCGGCAAGCCTGTTACTGTGGTAACAGGGGCGGTGTGTGTTAAGCAGGGATGGGATCTCTCTGACAGCACCGCTCGTTATGGTGAGACTAGAATTAAACTGTGAGTTGAAATGGTTTGCGCTTGCGCCTCGCTCGCAGATGCCACTATGCAGATTGTAGAGGGCTCGCGAAGTGAGCTGGATGGTGCGAAATTGCAGTGACGGTCAAATGAGTAAATACAGGTGCTGAAGCGAGGTGGCTACGGGTCTAACTGAGTTTAACGAAACAATGAAGGGCCATAGGCGGCAGTAACCGTTCGGGCGAGCTCTATAAATCTAGTAAAGTGGGTATGGGTACCCTACAATACTGTACAGATGGCGCATTACATCCAAGATATGAATGATGCTGTTATTAAAAGGTTATATTGCTATCAGAAACTGCAATCCCGCGTCACGGGTAAAGGGAGCATCGTGGCCAAACAATGCGACGTCTCGCAGCCGAGCGAGGTCGCCGCGGTGTTCCAGTGGGTGGACAGCTCGCTCGGCGGCACCGACGTGCTGGTCAACAACGCGGGCGTATTCTTTCCAGGGACCATGACCGGTGAGCGACAATGAAAACGGCTATACATATAATATAATAATACTATGCGACAGGTTAGTTAGATCTGTTCTGGCTTTGAGATTCGATACTTCGCAGTAGGTAAATATAAATACTAAATACCTACCTACCAAAACATTTCAAATAAGTACATTGCCAGTTCTTTAAATCAAATCAAATCAAATCAATTATTTATTCTGCAAATAGGCCACAAGGGCACTTTTACATGTCAAACGGTAATTTACAATAAAATAGTAATCTTACACAATAATAATTTAAAATGATATATATAAAAGGTTAACAAACTAAATGTCACTAAGTTAATGTAAACAAAACAAAATTGCAAAATATGACCATTACATTCGATATAAGATCTGTATCCAGCATTAACAGAAGTTAATGATATTATTCAGTATTCCAGAGATGTATAAGGTCTCTGAGCGTCCAAATACAATTAATAATACAATTAAAATTCGAGCCACACACAGTGTACTTAGCTGTATTGCCAGTCCGTTACATTATTTGGACTTAAAATACCTCTTTACTTTTTGTTACAAATTCAGGTCATATCGAATTCACGGTCATATAAAAAAACGGGCGGCTTCCGCTCGGTTTGTTGCTCACGCAGTATAGTCTCAACTCGGTTATTGGTGATATAGGTAAGCAATATTTGTTTTACTGTTTCAGACGTGGGTCCTCAGCAAACAAAGGAGGATGATCTGATGAAGACGATCGACGTCAATGTAAAGGGAGTGATCCTCTGCACTCGCCACGCCGTGGCCTCCATGCGGCATCGCCGAGTTGACGGACATGTAGTCAACATCAATAGGTTAGTGACAGCACGAGAAATACCTGCTTTAGACACTACAATTGAAGAGCAAGGTGCATGGTACATGTTAGTAAGCATTCACCATGCGACAACGTCGATACGCGACGACATCAATACAATATGTCAGGCCGGGTCTCTTAACCCGTCGAGCGCGCGTCGTCTGTAGAACAATGCAAAAAGGGCTTATGACCCAACTGCGCTCCCTAATTAGGATGCTAAATTCAGGTAAGGGTCCATGAGCCCTTTTCTATTTTCCGTTAGTATAGCTTGACCACAACCGCTGTGCCGCTCCTGCGGTACGCTCGCATACCGCAGGAGCGGCACAGCGGTTGTGGTCAAGCAACACGATTGTTACTAGCGCGCTCGACGGGTTAATAGTTTTATACTTAGTCAAGCGGAGCGAAAAGCTATGGTAGCCTTAGGCAAGCGGCGGTCGTGGGTTCGAATCCCGGCTCGTACCAATGAGTTTTTTGGAACTTATGTCATATTGAAGATTTTCGTTGCTTTTTGGTCATTTGGTGGGGGTCAGACGGTTCCCATACTTGCCTGAAAGCCCCCGTCTTACGCCCTCAAAGTTTAATACACTCTATGACTGGAACACAGAGCTGCCCCCCTATTCTGTAACTTGTTTTAAGCTCACCTCAACGCTCACCCACAAATATATCTTGACACCGCAATGCTTAGTAAGTAACTAAGCGTAGGCGGTCTAGTTTCGTGACGGGTGACCGGCGGGGTGAGCCGCATTAGCGCTTAGCGAATAGACGTGGTTGAACGAGACCTGCTGAAGATGACGTCATTATGAAAGGAGTCTGGCAAACTTTCATACTTTGGGCAGCGTGTTCTTATTGCATTTCATTTGTTATTGTTAAGGGGCTCCCATACGCCAATGACCTTCGATCTGAATCCCTTAGTTTTCTAATGTTTTTTGTAGCTTATTATATCAACAACAACGGCTTTAAGCAATATAGTATCCCGTTTTCGAGATATTTGGCATCAAAGTTGAACAATTTTAGGCCAAAAAACAGGTTTTCTGGCCATAACTTCTGTGTTAATTGGTTTGAAATAAAAACGCTGGACCAGTTTTTAGAGACGTCACAGACAAACCCAAATATGTAGATTTCGTATATGTTAGATCTTTCACGTCGATAGAGAGACGAAATAAGTGTTTATTTGGCAATGTAAAAAAAAAACATACAAAATCAAGTATTCATTTGTTTCAAAATCCGGTGGACCGAAATGGAGATCAAAGATTGAAGAACCGATAGCCGTTTGATTTATAATTCTATCTGAACTGCAAAAGTAGGAGATACGATTCAAAACTTGTCAAAAATCGATGAAAACCTCGTGTAGCCCCTTAACAAAGAAAATCATTATAACGATCTGTCAAGTGTCAACTGAAATCAATTTCTTGCGATGACGAATTTAACCTGCCCACTCTAGATAGCCTAGATATAGGCAGCCAGGTTATGTAGAGGGTACCTACCTACCTAATCCTAATTGACGTAATTACAGCAATGCATTGCCGTTAATTGATGAATGGCTGCGGCAGGAAATTCAATAATTTGTTCGTCTCGTGTGTTCTGTAGATTTGCAGCTATAGTTAAGTAGAAATATCTGGAGTCAAGATGGACGGGCGATGCTGGTCGATAGCGTATCGTTACGCTTACAATATGTACTGTATGTTCTGTTAGATCTAAAATGTAATTAGGGTTCCGTAGACAAATGGCAAAAAACGGAACCCTTATGGATTCGTCATGTCTGTCTGTCTGTCTGTCCGTCCGTATGTCACAGGCATATTACTCGAAAACTAAAAATAACAGGCACGGGCACCCTTCGTTGTGCGTGGTCCGACACGCACTTGGCCGCTTGTTTTTTGTATAGGAAAATAACAATTGAGCTGTCCTACCGCCCCTCGATAAGTTAAGCAATTACCTCTCTGGTCAGAGGGCCTTCCGCGAAACGAAAACGAACTTCGTTCTCAGGACAACAAGACCGGTGCTTGTGGAGATCTTTGGGAGACTGTTGTCCAACAGTAGACGTATTACGGCTGGTATGATGTTGATGATGATCTTGAGTAGACATGGTCTTATGTCTGTGGTATTGCTTATGTTTTATTTGATATTGCTTCCTCTTCACATCTGGTCTCACTCTTGTTCAATCTTGGCACTTAACGTAGTCAACAAGGAACCCTTATAGTTTCGCCATGTCCGTTTGGCCGTCCGTCCGTCTTCGGCTTAGCTCTGTAACCATTACTAAAACAAAATTGTCGAGTCATGTTCCCTCCTACTGGGGATTTGTAAAATTTTGTGGCATTAGTACATATAATGAATTTAAAAGGAAAACTATCACGGCAAAGGGATAACTAGTTTTCTTAAAGTGTAACTCGTCTATTCCAGTATCGCGGGCCACTACATCCCGTTCGAGTCGATGTTCAACGTGTACCCGGGAACAAAGCACGCCGTGACCGGCGTGACCGCTTCGCTCGACAACGAGCTCGTCGACTTCGGCAGCAGGATCAAGACCACGGTAGGTCTTGCAGCTCCTGTACACCGAGCCATGTTGGCCACGGTACGTCTCAGACACTGGCTACATCGAGTTCGACCCCTACAACTTCGGCAGCTTTGAGGCCACGGTAGGTACTTCTCAGAGCTCACTGGAGTATTCGTCAGATGCCACGCAACTAAAGCGGACTAACGAAGAAAGATCACACATTAGGGCGTGTTTTAGTGGAGTAATTAGCGCTTGCCATTCGGTATACCCAATCTCTCGGATCACGCTCACAAAGCTCCGCCTTCAACGAAATAAAGTTGTCAGTCATGTAACACATCTTGGTCTTGGCCAAGTAACATTCGCTGATGTAAAAGGGTCATTGTCAGTCAGTAAAACAAAAATCGTCTTTTCGGTGGGCAATAGTTAAGGGCTTATGTTTATATATAATATGTTTCAATCGCATAGAATTATAGAAGAGCCGACGCCGTTTATGCGGATTCAAAGTTCAACAAAAAATTAGGCTTTAAAGCCATTAACTTTGGCAATGTCCACCGAAAAGACGCGCACCTAAATCTGACAATGACCCAAAACGTATATCCATACTTATTGAACTAAACTGTCCGTATTTCAGAGCATATCTCCCGGGCTGGTGGACACGGACCTGGTCGGGTCGCACTCGGAGGGCCCTCTAACAGCGCCGGCGCTGCGCCCCGAGGACGTCGCCGACGCCGTGCGCTACGTCGTCTCCACCCCTCCCTCCGTCAACGTGAGTCTAGCCTAGGTTCTATCTAGACTTATATCAGAGCATATCCCTCGGGCTGGTGGACACGGACCTGGTCGGGTCGCACTCGGAGGGCCCTCTAACAGCGCCGGCGCTGCGCCCCGAGGACGTCGCCGACGCCGTGCGCTACGTCGTCTCCACCCCTCCCTCCGTCAACGTGAGTCTAGCCTAGGTTCTATCTAGACTTATATCAGAGCATATCCCTCGGGCTGGTGGACACGGACCTGGTCGGGTCGCACTCGGAGGGCCCTCTAACAGCGCCGGCGCTGCGCCCCGAGGACGTCGCCGACGCCGTGCGCTACGTCGTCTCCACCCCTCCCTCCGTCAACGTGAGTCTAGCCTAGGTTCTATCTAGACTTATATCAGAGCATATCCCTCGGGCTGGTGGACACGGACCTGGTCGGGTCGCACTCGGAGGGCCCCGAGGACAATAAAGGAAAGAGGAAAATTGATTAGGTTTTTTCCATAAGTCTTTGTGTCTCCCTTGTCATCACTATTGGTCCCCATAAGGAAGAGCAATCTTCTAGAAGGGATTTCTTACGTAGTTCGTTCTTCTCAAACGCTCGCTGCGCGCGGCTACTTACGAGGTGTTCTGTTCCCACATTGTATGGTACTCCAGGCAAAATACGGTTTTGAAAAACATTAATTTATAATAGCGTTTTTTTTGTTGATTTCATTTGAAAATGTTATTCTAAGAGTTGTTAGTCAAGAATCCGACAAACTTTCCACCCGGAAGTAATTATGTAGATTTAAATGAAGCATGCATTATCTTTTTTTGTACGATTTATCTTGAATATTATAGAGCAAATGTAAATGAACCAAAATAAAGACAAAAACATTTATTAATATTTTTACTCACTTTTTAGAAGCCAGTTAACTTATCATTTTTTCGATGTCTGTAATTTTGTCGGATTCTGTCGCTGGGTAACTATTTAATTGATAATATATCCGTTATACATAAAAAATAAGCTATTATAAATTATTACCAAAATTGACATTTTTTCCATACGAGTTGTCAGTTCATTGCCTGGACTATGGTCCCGGCCGTTGCGTTTGATAATAAGTAACTTAATATAACTTTGTTACAATTTGTTGCAGATCAATGAGTTGACGATAACGCCTGTCGGTGGAAAGCGGCTGTGACATCGCGAGACAAGTTTCTTTACTATAAATACAAATTTGAAAGCAAAAAGTCTTCATCTTAAGCGACCTGCGGCAGCGGTTTTTCTAATTCATTGCGCGTGATCCCAACTAACCACAGTACGTTGCGCGTCTCGACCGCGCAATGAACAGATAAAACGCTGCCGCAGGTCGCTTAAGACCAAAGTCGAGGCCAAGGCGTAACTGCTGATGGCTGCTTACCGTAAACTATGAACACACCGAAAAACTACTGCACCCTATAACATGAAAGTATTGGGTGCACCCTCACGCATACACACACTTGAACACACACACACACACTCCTCTAGGAGCTACCATGATTTGTTAATCTAATTGAATTTTATATTTCAAATTGTATACTGATATTGATTATGAGTATTCCAAAAATCTCTCACCTCTTAACTTGTGTTGTGTTGTTATCATTAACGAGCATCTGTTTTTAGTCAGTACCTTATCTTTTGTCATATGGAAGGTAGCTGATCCCCCTAAACCTGTGTCAGCGTCACATTATGATTACTTACTTTGTCCTTTAACAGTAATTTACAAGTTTGTTTGTGAATAAATATTATTAACATAAAATATATTTATGTATTCATAATTAAGTGATGTTTATTTTCTTGTGCATTGGGGTCATTACGATAGAAAATTTGACGATTTGAGTCAAACGACAGCATTTCAGTTAAAAAATCATTTTATTTTTAAATCTTACTGCCTATATTTTCGTAAATCTTGAAAATTGATTGAATAGACTTATGAATAGTGGACATTACAAACAAAAATACGCTGTTGTTTCATTTTTATGCATATAATATGTATTGTCATGTCTCACTTTTTTGGACATTTGGGGGAAATACGAAATATGCCCGGGTAATTCCGAAATAGTTGAAAAGTAGATCTTATTACTCATAGACTGATGGTTTTATATTTATTTTTCATTTGTAATTGCCCCTTACTTGTAATATTGTAAACTTTGTTAATAGTTTCGCGTTTAAAGTCATTTCGGATTGATTACTTCGGATTTACCCCAGTAAGAGGAAGTGGTTCTCAACATTTCAAACAGATACCTACGCATTATTTTAATTAGTCCTATACAGGGTGTTAACGGGGTCATGATCCGGAATGACAAAAAGCGAATAAGATGATCATACTGAACAACCTTTCCCATGGGACCAACCACGAAATCGCAAAAAAAAACCAGGTATTCCATACATAACTCTCAATTAAATCGCAGTTAACTCACAGTTAACTCTTAATTGGCTCTTTTTTTTTGCGATTTCGTGGTTGGTCCCATGGGAAAGGTTGTTCAGTATGATCATCTTATTCGCTTTTTGTCATTCCGGATCATGACCCCGTTAACACCCTGTATAGTAGTATTAGGTGTTGTACAACCTGGCAACCGTACTGCCTTTTCGAAGATCTCACGGTTCTAAATACACTAAATTGCCATACGATAAATAAATAATAACTAGTAAAAAACCGCACTTAACTGAGAAATAACTTTATTGTTTTACAAAAAACATAAACGTAATAAAAATGGGAATACTTAACATATCACTTCAGTATTCTTATTTAGTTTGAGGAAGAGAAGATAGGTACTTAACGTCCGAGGCATAATGACCCTGAAAAAGAAGCCGCTGGTCATTAATTTGGAACAATATTATATACTAAATTTAGCCCGCGCATTCGCCTATGTGTACCTAACCCCTATTTTGCCCTTTCCTACACTCGCCATCCCTCGAAGTTCGCCGGCCCCTCCAATATTACAAATCCGAAAGTAGTAGTATAGTCTGTCTTAACAACACGTTTTCACGTCAACCACTGAACCGATTTAGGTGAATTTTGTTGGCCTTAAAATAGTTTTTGCCCGCGACTTCGTTTGCGTGGAATCAGTAATAATCAGCGGTTATAAACTGGTGAAATTATATCTATACCAAATTTCATCTAAATTGGCTCAGCGGTTATTTTGCTTCCCCATACAAACTTCCATCCCCATTTTCAACACCTTTAAGCAAAATTTCTGGAATAATAACTACTCGTTGCCCGTTTCAGTTACCCAAACTGTCTCTAAACCAAATTTCAACTAAATCGGTTCGTCCCCCCTCCCTTTTCACACTATTTAAGAATGATTTCTCAGGTCTCTCTCAAAACTATTCTGTCTTTTCCCGCGAGTCAAACTATCTCTATACAAAATTTCGAACTAAATCGGTTCAGCGGTTAGTGATTCCCCATACAAACAACCCGTCCCCCAAATACCAAATTTCAACTAAATCGGTTGTTGATTCCCCAATTCCCCATACAAACTTTAACCCTCTTAATTACTCTTAAAGGTTGATTTCTCGTATAAAAACTATTAAAAACTATCCTATGTCTTTTCTCGGGACTAAAACTATCTCTATACCAAATTTAAACTCAATCAATTCAACCGTTTAAGCGCGAGGAGGTAACAGACACACACACCCACACTTTCGCATTTATAATATTATATTAAGTAATGGATTAATAAATACGATTGAATATTGCAAGAAAATATGGACCCCTCACATATTGAAATATTTATTAATCCTAAATACCTAGTTTGAGAACCGCTGGCCATTTCTATGAAAATGTTAGATGGGGTTATTGCGAATGAATATGTATATCGTAATAAACCCAGAGGGGTATTTCCGAAACAAAATAAAAAACAACACGTGGACTTCGTGTTCCCCTCAATCAATAGTAAAAAACAATAACCTATAATACTAAAAAACAATTACTTATTTTAATAACTTATCTGGGTTCCGAGAAAAGAGTGTTGGGGTTATTACGAATCCCCCAAAAAGGCGCGAAAGTCACTTGTCTGTCGAGACGGCACGTTGCTCACACACTTACACTAGCAGCGACGAACTGCGATTGGAGCGTCAAAGCCGATAATAATGGCGTCTAAAGTAATGTTACCAGTAAGAAAATATCGCGGCGTTTCGTAGTTTTCATAAACTTTCGGAATATACCCAATTTCGCAATTACCCCAATGAAAACCTTATCTTTTGTCATACCGTAAAATGCTGCAACTTTGCCATTTAAACTCAATTTTGCCTATTTCGTTTCAATTATGACCTCTCGAATTTGCTTAGTTTTTTCTTGTTTTTTACCATTTGGTAGGAATTTTCATTATTCTGGCAACACATATTTAATTTTTTACATTGGTAACTCCATTGTTGCTCCGCCAGTTACGCATCATAAGTCGGAGTGAGTGGCAGCATTTTTTTAGTGTCTCGCAACTTTTGAACTTTTATCTACAAAAAAGGTGTTTTTTGAGAAGTGGTAACGTCCCAGGGTAAGTAAAGACTGTCTATTTTCCGTAAGTTTAATATTTTCAAGAAAAGGACATGATTTCAGCATAATAACGTACTAGGCAATATTGGGCAGTGTTTTGGAAACTTGAATGACACAATTTTGCCTGGGTCTAGGGCTGTCACTAGCTGGGTTTTATAAATGTACAGAAAATAGTAAAAATAAGCCTGCTTAAATGAGTTTATTTATTACAAGCTTTTTATTAACTTGCAATGATTTTTGGTTTAAGTCAAATCTTGCAAGTCGATTTTCACCAACTTTCAGTGTGGGTAGATCTGCTGACAATGCAGTAATAAACTAACGTTAACAAAAAATGCTTAAAGGTACTTAAGTTATTTTTATTGTAATTACTTGCAAATTGTATATCTATTGTATTATAATTATGTTGTATGTTTGTCTTTTAGTTCAAGATTTGCAATAAATTTTTCAACCACTTATTAGCGACCAATTGAGGTGTTTAACGTACTTATGTAACTTGGGTGACAGTGCAATGTTTATGGTACCATCGAGATGGTCTGATAATGGAGACCGAAGATAGAAACTTCTAAACAACACCCCACTGTGTTAAGGCTCGTTTGATTTGTCTTGCAGTTATATTTCTTATCAAATGGGTTGTCAGGTCGATTACCTACAGTTGGAGTTTAAAGGTGATGGGTGATTAGAACTTTACAATGAAATAGAACTTTACACTATAATAATGCATTGTGAATTAGCAAAAAAGTGTACTTGCAATGTACCTACTTATAATAAATAAATAAAAGACCGGGTTGCACTCCGGGAGTGCCGGCAGAAGTGAAAACTCAATAACATTGTAACAGTTTTTCGATCAGGTCACGTGACATCTTACGGTGTCACCCTAAAAATGAATTTGGCGCAAATTTATGAACGATTATCAATTATTTAGGCGTTATTCCGTTTAAAAAAAATATGGAAAAAAATGGATAGGTAAGTATTATTGTTTGTTGATTATTTTGTAACTAAAAATAAAAATATTTTATTTAAATAATGATCTTTTTTTTGGCACAACCCTACAGTTAACAATATTTTTGTATAGAAAGTTTGTGGAACCTGCTACAACTTTACCTATTGCCTGTGAAAAAAAAAGTATTAAGCTTATGGCAATAATTTGACTGCCAGGGACAAGCCTAATGTCTCATGCACACGAGTAAATATTATTACAAATAGCAACACATTATTTATTGAGATATCCGCCTAGGCAAAGTTACGTCTTAGGTCTACAACTTTGCCTGCCACTTTGATTGCTTGTAAATCGGAAATACAGTATGATTAGGTAATGAGATTTGAGTCTTATCTGGCAAGACATAGGGTATGTTTTCCGACTAATACTCATTAAACTCATAATGAAAAATAGTTTCACAGATATAAGAAAAAAACGACAAAATCCAGGCAAAGTTGCAGCATTTTACGGTATGAAAGGTAGCAGATCCCCATAAACCTGTGTCAGCGTCAGCGTCACATTATTAACTTAATATACAGTATGTAACAGAACGAAAGGCAAAGCTGATACCTGGTTGATGGTAAAGTGGAGTATGTTGTGATAGCATACTTTTTATTAACTTTCTATTGCTTTTTTAAATTTGATCAATCTCAGCATGACTTTAGGTCCTCTTATTTGCAGTCGGTTAAAGATTCTTGTAACATCCTGTAGAAACAAGAAGCACGTGAGTTTATTAACGTAAACAAACTAATCAAAACCAATCCACATATCAGATTACTGCTATTTCAACTATGACCGCACTACCACATGCCTACAGTACGAAACACTAACCACTTTCTGTAATTAATAATCATTTAAGGTAAAAATAACAACCATTGATGTTATTATTACAGGATTTTCTCATGACATAGTGAGTTCACTTTGACATTTTAGATTTGTCACCTTGTTATTGCTATTTTGAAATAGGTCAGGTTAAATCACTTATTGGACTTTTCTCTTTAAACTTCAAGTTGAGGTTTGCGTTCGTGTGTCAGATAAAAATCTAGATAGAAATTTAAGTTAAAAATACTGATAACGCCTTTGAACTTTTCTGCGGAGGAACTTGTGGATATGATCCTTGTTTACGGAGAGTGTAGGAATAACGGAAATGCCGCTCTTCGCGGAGAGGTTTCTCGCTCGAAGGCAACCCAACAATGCCCGTGTGAGCGTCAATGCGACTATCCGTCTACGAAATAACAACCCGCCGGTGCCGATTAACCGAGGAGGGCCTCAACTACTTCACGTGAGAGAGGATGAGCAGGTATTGGACCATTTTCACAACCAACCGGGTTCTAGTACGAGACGTTTACGTAGCCGACACATCTTAACTGCATAAAATTATGAGCTGACATTTAGGTATGACATTATGAGTATTATGACATTTATGTAATTGTATTAGTGGTCATTGATAAGATTGTAAATAAATAATACAGGAGGTTATAATGGTAATTTTTTAAGTGAAACTTCTTTAGCGGAGCTGAGCACTTTTTGGGATGGGGAAAAATTGTTAAATACGCGACAGTGAAGGAGGTCACAAACTTTTATATTTTGCTGCTAGCCGATTCGACTTCATTCAAAACTGAACGCTATTCGTAAGAGTATAAAGCCGTTGAACACTTTTTGCAATAGCATATTCTGCAAATAAATTTGTAATTTTGTCCAAGCGTCCTTCACTTCACCGTTTTGCTATTGAGCAAATTCGAATAGTTCGAATTTGGACGTTATTCCTAAAGCTTTAAAAAAAAAATACCAACGGCAAAAACAAATTGATATTTTGTTCGCCGCCGCCGTCTGCTGTTCTTGCAAATTCGAATAGTTTGAATTTGGACGTTATTCCTATAAAGCTTTAAAAATTTTTTGACAATGGCAAAAACAAATTGGTATTTAGTTTGCCGCCGCCGACGGGCGAGCCGGCCCGTCGCACCCAACGCGCCCGCGGCCAGTCCGCCTAAATAATTGATAATTGTTTATAAATTTGCGTCAAATTCATTTTTAGGGCGACACCGTAAGATGTCACGTGACCTGATCGAAAAACTGTTACGATGTTATTGACTTTTCACTTCTGCCGGCACTCCCGGAGTGCAACCCGGTCTTTTTTTTATTTTTTTCACTACTATAAAAAGATGCTAAATTTACATGAGCCAGGCACCATAATCATATTTATGGTCTAAACATTAATGGGTCTCTTTCTTTGCCTTTCGTTCTGTTACATACTGTATGTTCTGTTGTACCTATTCATAATAGGCATGATGCCTCATGTTGAAATTGATAACGTAGTGATGCTAAATGGATAGTAAACCATCAAATTGTCGTAATAAAGTATAAATTATAAAATATAATTAAAATCATAAAAAGATATGAACTTGAAGCTTTAGAAAAAATATGTTTTTTTTTTAATTGTCCAAGAGTAAATTAAAAGCTACCAATAGAATCCTTACGCTTTTCTAGAAACAAAATTGTATGACAACTATGTACTTAAACGCAGTATTTCGCGACCGAAACAGCAATTTACCTGATTTTCCATACTACGATTAGTACAAATGTATACAAATGTGACGTCATACTTGTATAGACACACAGTATGAAGCGTTTTGCACTGCCGCTAGCGAGGTCAGTCTTTGTCTTAATTTTTTAGGTATTTATGTTCTTTAATTGTAGTTGCTCCCATACAAACATTTGTTCCTCTCCAAAAACTGGTTCGAATGACGTCACAAAAAATTCTTAGTCATCATTATTCTTAGTCATATTAAGTGATGTTTGTTTTCTTGGATATCATTTTTATCTGTTACATCCCCGATCACATCCTCACCACAGAATAAAACAGACCCGCAGTATAAAGCAAGACGATGTTTCATATAGTTGTCTCTGTCACTTCTTATGGGCATGTGAGCCGAGTTAGAATGAGACGAATAGTACGGTATTTTGAGTCTATTAACGACTTGTCTCCATCTACTGCCCACCACAGTGTTAAAATAGTAAACAATTTTGCCGAGATGTCGACGTCAAGTTGAAACTTATAGTTTTATGTAACCATCTTAAAGTTCTTATTCATCGATATTTTATCGGCGTGAAATGGTTTTTTTTTACATTTTCCTTCAGAGATTTACCAATGTAGAAAAAAAAGAAAAACTGTTTTAAAATGTCCAACTCAAGCCCTTTCATATGATACCCCACTTGACCTAGTAACTAAACTTTGAATTCCCCCCCCCCCTCTAATCCGTAATTTTAGATACTTAGATATTAAAAATATATATTTTTTTTTTCATGTTCCATACACGTATTAACTTTCTTTAAAACTATTCCAAATTTCAAATGGAGTATTAGTAATTCCTGAGATATGTAACTTTTTGACAGACAAACAGACAGACGGACAGAGTCGCACCATAAGGGTTCCGTTTTTACCTTATTGGTCCGGAACCCTAAAAAGGTTAAATCGGTGCAAAGGCGAACTTATCCCTGTAAGTGATTTCTGCCAGATTAACCTTTGAGCAATTGCAGTTTATAAATGACTTCCCGAGCGGAACCCCGTATTGTCTTGCACATTGTATGGATTTTTTGTTGCAATTGAATGCTAATAAATCCGCGAAATTTAATAAATACGGTACAATAACAACAGCAGTTTGACAGATGACAATCCGTCGAGAACGAATTTTCGTTAAACGTGACTTATGCTAGTAGACGGGTAAATACCGGGGTGGAAAAAAATTAGTTCCGTTTCTAGACTTTTTTGCCAAGCTGTAGGCTGTAGGTACATTCCACGAGTTGTTATCGTCGTATTAAGAGGAAACACAAGGGCCATTTTTTCGTAGTCCCCTCCCGTAGTTTACTCCCTGGATAATGACAGTAGAGCAATTTTTTTTTCCATAAATCTATGGCTACTATTGACATGTTCCTATGTTTTCCTTTTTTTAATAAATTTATTCTTAAAAGAGATATTAACCTTCAAAAACCTAAGAAAAATTACAGATTTTCCGCTGTGTTCATGAAAACATCCAGTAAACAATTACGACAAAATTATTTAAAAAAAAAAGGAACACGGCCAAAGCCTTTCTTTGAATTTAAATAAAAAAAATGTTAAATTGATCCAGTTTTGGAGAAGAAATCAGGGGACTACGAAACGTTGATTTTATGTTCTTTTAATAGGTATTTTCGGTCCAAGCTGCAGTTGTCTCTATCGCGCTCTGTGGCAAGCCACCCCGCTTGAGGTTGGCGCGACAGCAATTCATTTTACAAATACCTATTACTCAATTATCTTGCCCGTAGTGTTTCCTCTTAAGTGCCATTTAGCTATATATGTTTATGAGTAGTCAGGTAGACACCGATATCAAGAGGCTACCAGACCAACACAATGTGTATCGTGAACACGCAGTTATTGTAGTCAGTGTACGGAGAGTGAACACTTGTTTTGTCATAGCAGGTGATTTGGTGAAAGGTAAGTCTTTTTAAACAATGAGGGCATTTCGGAAATCGGATACATAAAATACCTAGGATGTTACCTTGCATAGAGGGCGGACACAATTAAATCTCACTGATACAGTTCACGGGATTTCCAAATTAAATAATTGGTAGCTTAGAATAAAAACGCGTATTTAAGTAGGGTCATTTCGTTGGTTACGCGACCACCTTCGGTTAGCGACCACCTGAAGGAGAAGGTTTTTTCTATTGAAGATAACATCAATTCTACATCAATTACTTGTACGAGTACATGCATTTTTTTGTTGTTTTAGAATAGAAATCTACTAAAAACCGAGAAAATATCCTTTCAGTTCACCAACTCCACACCCACCGGCACATTAAATTAGGTGTTAGATTTTTTTACAGTCGTTAAATTTGTCGATGTCATCGTACTCATCGTAGATAAAAATTCTCCGTATTTAATTATGTTATCGTTATCAATGGTGATAAACTCATAATTTTCGTCTATAAAACGAGGGCATACAGTTTTATTGGAGTGGATAAATTTGATCGCACCTTAAGCGATTGTGATTCTAAAAGTGCATTTGAATATTTTTACCCTTGATTATTCCGAGTGACACTCTTTTGATAAACTGTTATTCTGACAAAGCTTAAAGAGTTTTTTTTGTGTTTCTAGATAGGTAGAATAGATCTATATATCTATCTAATATAATCTATATTCTGGTATATATATACGGGGTGTGGCCTGTAATGGGAGCAATAAATTTAAGGGCTGACTCTATGTATTATCCGCAGTGATTCTGTAAAGGTACCAGTGTTTCAAGATTCTTGAATTCGGAAATAATCTTATCTGAAGTTGTGATACCTAAGTAATGGATCTCGACATCTCGATATCGTAGCATGCCAGTCATTAACTATCTTGGTAGAACACTGGGCACTTTCGTAATTGCGATTATACTAACTTTGGTTTTCTAATTCTTTTTGTTTTTTTTTTCAATTTTACAAGATTTTTTGGTGTTTTTGAAGTAAAACAAAATGGATATCATTCCAGTTAAGCAAAAGAACACACGTACGCTTTTACTTATTTATTTTGTTCTATTTTTTTTTCAATTTTTTTTTCAATTTAACCACTTGGCAATAATTACTGATTAACTTAATAAGCCACCGTTTAATTTTTTGCTCCTATTACAGGCCACACCCTGTATACCAGTGAAAAGGAGTGCAAGGTTTGTATGGGGGACACTTTGTTTTCAACTAGAGTCTTCAAACTTTGTAGAAAGATTACTTATTAGAATACAAAAAAATGTTATTTGTTATACAAGGGTGCAAAGTTGTATTTTACCCGCGAGTGTGGAATTGAAACAGGAGCAAGCGAAAGGATGCTATAGTTGAACCACGAGCAAAGCGAGTGTTTCAACACACGAGAAGTAAATTACATTTGCACCCGTGTGTAACACAAAACTTTTCACCTCACTGTAGCGAGGAAAGTGCAACATGCAAGATAAATTTATTTAATTTAAATAATAATATTTTGGTCAAGTGCGAGTTGGATTTTAGTTTCTAGTTTAGTTCTTAAATATTTATTTTATTCTCATTTTAGTATTTGTTGTTATAGCGGCAACAGAAATACATCATCTGTGATTTTTTTGTATTAGCTTTTTACGTTTTGTTATCTGTCAAAAAATACTTAAAACACGCTCCAAGGTCAAATTACTTTCCCCACTATAGTGGATAAAATGCGTTTTTGCCCATTGGTTTTAAAGGATAAAAGACGGCTTTCCGAGGAAGTGAGGGGAAAAAGTATTTTCAGCATTGTTGAAAATTCCACCCCTAAGGGTGTTAAAAAGGGGTGCTAAATTCGTATGAGTGAAACTTTTTTTGAGCTAGAGACTTGAAACTTTGTAAAAAGAAGACTTATTAGAGTACAAAAAAAGTACATTCAGCGTTTTATGAAATTCTATATGAGATGATTTTCTGTGTACCCATAACGGCTATAACATAACACATGCCTCATTGAGCTTACTATTGGGGTAGGTAGGTACTTCGATTTGTATAAGAGTCTCCCCTAACCATTTTTAGGGTTCCGTAGACAACAAGGAACCCTTATAGTTTCGCCATGTCCGTCTGTCTGTCTATCTGTCTGTCTGTCTGTCCGTCTTCGGCTTAGCTCAGTGACCATTACAACTAGAAAACTGTAATTCGGCATGGGCACCTATATAAATCAATCACGCCGACAAAACAGTACAATAAAATCTTGAAAAAAAAATTTTTTTAGGGTACCTCCCCTACACCTAAAGCAGGGATGTATTTTTTTTTCTCGTTAAACCCATGGTGTGGGGTATCGTTGGATAGCTCGTTCAAAACTATTATGGGTTTCCTAGAACTATTTTTGAAATCGAGTGATTCCTTTGCGAGATATTGGGCTTTCATGTGCCCCCCCCCCCCCCCCCCCCTGCCGGCTAAATGGCTACTACTGGGGATGGGAAAAAAATCGTGGTAGTAGTACATATAATGAATTTAAAAGGAAAACTATCACGGACAAGAAGGCATAAGTAGTTACCGAGTAATAGTCTACGAACTTAATGTGTACTTGGAAAGGCCAATTGTACAAATTCGACCGACGCAACCGCGCCGCACGTCGATGTAACTAAGACAAGCAACTACGGAACCCTGCACTGCGCGTGGCCCGACACGCACTTGGCCGGTTTTTTTTTATCAGGTATAATACTGACTAATTATGAAGTCACCAACATGAATGACCAGTAATCCTGCTGTTGGTAGCGTTCATCTATTGTACGCTAAAATAAATGCCAAGGCCATGCTTAATGGCACGAATATTCATTCCATGGTTTACCTTATCTATAAAACGGTCTAAAACTATTTTCAGCTTGTGTTTGAAGCGACTCTGTTGTTTGATTATTAAATAAATGAATAGGTAAATAATAATACTAATAATTCAATTTATTCGTCTGTAAATGGTCTTGCCCCTGAGCTAATACGATAAGACCACACCTCAAGCTATATTGCACAACAATATACTTGAAAACTTTCATAAGAAACACTTGTAGGTTTTAGGTAATTTAGAATACTTAATCTTATTCTAGCCAGAACTTAAGAACTGATGATGAAATTCAGGAGGAATCCACGAAAAAGAATAAGCAAAAACGTGGGTATTAATGGTGATGTGTAATTCAAATATTATGTTTTATTAAGCAGAAACGTCCGCTAACGAAATTTCAAATTTCGATCACAGTGGAAAATTGAAAAATTATTCGCCATGAGCGGGGGTCCATGGACGGATTCCAGAAGTTGTGTTGTAATTCTAGGGGTTGTATGTAGGTTGGATATATGTGCAATTGTTTTATTTAACTAGGTATATTCAATAATTTATTTATTTCATGTTCATAATAATATACACGTTCGTTGACAGTACCTTCAATTAAGCGTTGTTAAGCCTACATTACATTTATGGCCTGACTGTCGACGTACTGTCAGCGAACGCGTTAATTTCCGTACAATTATTTATAGAATTAATAATCCAAAAAAAAATATTGAATCTTTTCTAAAGTGGTCAGTATGTGTATTTTAACTCGTAACTCTTAATATACCTTTTATAAAACGTACGTGCAGTATTCTACTTTCCTCACAGTCAAAATAAATAGGTGTGTTTAACTCGGGTGAAATTATCTACCCATTTCAACCTCGAACTTAATAAAACGAATAGGTCGAGGTTGAAATGGGTAATTTCACCCGCAGGCAGAAATATATCGCCTGCAATGGGTCACTTTCAAGTTTCAACCCTTGGTTAACAATCTACTATTATTCTGTGCTTAGGATTCAATATACCGCCCCCGCCGTAAATACATATTGCTCTCTTAAGACACGATCTACTATTGTGCAGTAAGTAACACAGATAACCTCCCTGTGTGCAGTAAGGAATGGAGCGTTGGGTCGGAAAAACTGCGGTGGTGACAGGCGCGAGCGCTGGTATAGGCGCGGCAATATGCCTTCGGCTGGCGAATGCGGGGCTGCGAGTCGTCGGCCTGGCCAGGAGGGAGGAGCTTGTGAAGGTAAATACTTCTTTTGTAGCTTAACCAGAACAAATCGTCCTAGAGGACATAGTTAGCAGTAGCACACATTAGAATTGCGATCGGTGTCCAAGTTGAGCCTGGCTTGTATTTGCATCAGTCTGCTACCCATTACCTCCAATTATTATCCTCCTAGCGCTATTCCCGGTTGTGCCCCTAAAAGAGTCCAGGGTCCGCTTTGACACCTTATCCCAAGATTTGGCATAGGCACTAGTTTTACAAAAGCGACTGCCATCTGACCTTCCAACCCAGAGGGAAAACTAGACCTTATTGGGATTAGACCGGTAAATATTCCGTACATAAGTTCCGAAAAACTCATTGGTACGAGCTGGGATTCGAAAAGGCGCTGTCAACACCAAAATGGCCTTGAGGATTTGGGATAGCGCACACACTGTCTATTTGTATTGGAGTAAACGAGAGCGAGTGTCACTGGGCGGCCCGGTTTTTGAAGATAATAGTGCATAAATATTGAAATAAAAAAAAGTGAGGATTATTTGAGAAATGTGACTCGTTAGCGGTTTAGGTATGAATATGTTGACTTCATATTTTAATTGCAGACCCATACGTCAAAAAAATAAAGACATAGAACCGTTTAAGATGATTTTAAGACCAATCTTTGCAATTATTTTCTATCGAGCCGATTTCGTCCAATTATGTATCGAGCCCGTCCATGCTCTTTGAAATATGGTGAATATTAACATATATTTTTTTTGATGTGCTAGAACAAGTAGTTTTTCTTAAAAAACTGCTTAAAAACATCAATTTCTACAAAATTAGGTCTAGCCGGATGGCTGAACCACTAGGTTACCGTAGCTCTCACGCATTACCTCCAATGTGCCTCCAATATCTCGCTCCATTTCTGTCCACCCTCCGGTTTATGTTCCTGCTTACCTCTTTAGAGTGGCGTGGACATTCTTGGGTTTTAGTGCCTGTGAGGTACTTTATTAATGAATCTGCGTTGATGAACAGACAACAATCTATTGTCTTAAACAACGGACAGACGCACTCTCGCGAAGGTAGTGTCGATATTGGGGTACCCCAAGGATCTTCCCTCTCGAATTTATGTTTTTTAATACAAGTGAATGACTTACCAGATGCGGTCGATGGGAATATGTACGTTTTTGCTGATGACGCTTGTGACATACTCACTGCTCAAACTATAGACGACTTGGAAAACCACATAAGTAGCGACGTCCACAAACTCCTCAATTGGTTTTCCGTAAACGGACTCGTGCTTAATGTGGCCAAAACACAAATACTCCATTTTAATTTGGGGGGACGACCGCCCAGGCCTCTTCATATACATATCAACCACACTACTCTTCCTCAAGTACAGTCCGCAAAATTTTTGGGCATAAATCTCGACTCTGGACTGAAGTGGAACACTCAAATAGACACTGTTTGTAGTAAGCTTTCGGGAGTCTGCTTCGCCCTTGAAAGGCTGTCTGTCGTACTTCCTGATGCACAAGTAGTAAATAGTTATTACGCACTGTTTCACTCAGTGATAAACTACAGTGTCGAGTTTTGGGGTGTCGCAGCTGACTGGGGCGCCGCGTTTTCGTGCTACAGAAGCGAGCAGTCAGAATATTAGCACGTGCCCCTCCTAGTTCACCAGCTAGACAACTCTTCATCTTCCTTGGGATAATGACTGTACCATCACAATACATCTATAATATTGTTAAATTTGTAAGGAATAACATACATTCCTTTCCATTAAGGGCCGAAAACCTACGAGTGTTACGTAATAACCACAAGGGCAAGCTTGTAACAACCCGGTGCAAATTAACCAAATCTACCAAAACGACCTATGTAATTGGTCCTAAAATATATAATGCCATTCCTGACCGCATTAAAAACCTTAAAAATGCCAGTTCGTTCTACAGTGAACTGAAAAAATGGCTGGTTAATAACGCCTTTTATGACATTTCTGAACTGTGTGACTACTAAAATTCTAACATTTTAATATATTCTTCCTACATGTGTACCTATACATTTTTGAAATAATTTAACTCTTTGACTGGCTTTGTCAACATACATAAATTAGAATTAATTAAATTTAATCTAATATTAACTTTTTGACGTTTAATGTATTTGTGCATTATAAATAAATGAGTATGAGTATGAGTATGAGATGACATTATGTTCATGGATGGACTGCTTATTGTAGCATCACCAGGAATAATAAGTAGAAGATACATTACTAAGATGCGCGTCACTCCTGTCGACATTGCCAAAGTTAAGAGCTTATAAAGCCATTTGCTGGACTCTTGATCTGCATAAACGGCGTCCTCTCCTCTTATATAATTTTTAACCGACTTCAAGAAAAAGGAAGAATTTCTCAATGTTGCTTTTTTTTTAATGTCTGTTACTTCAGAACTTCGTCATTTATGAACCGATTCGTACAATTTTTTTTTATTTAAAATGGTCAGCAGTGAAGTGTGGTTCCAGATTGGTTCATTGTTTTCAAAAAGCCAGTAGGATAATGGAATTCATGAGGAATTGAGGGAACCCCTCAATTTTATAAGTCACGCGTGTAGTGATTTCGGTATTTTCGATTATAACTCGTCTATTACACACGTAAACCTCAAATTTGGTGAAGTGGAACTGATGATGAAGACCACAGATGACTTATGGATGGAACTCCTCAATGATGTAAGTACGTCAGAAATTCTGATATGATTCCGTTTAAGGGGCTCCCATACGCCAATGACCTTCGATCTGAATCCCTTCGTTTTCTAATGTTTTTTGTAGCTTATTATATTAACAACAACGGCTTTAAGCAATATAGTATCCCATGTTCATAGTCATAGTCATAGTCATAGCATTTATTGCAACCATAGTTTGTACAGGTCTTAGTAACTAGGTACATTTGGACTCGTATGGTCGTTTACGTCAAAGTTCATTGTTTTCGAGATATTTGGCATCAAAGTTGAACAATTTTAGGGCAAAAAACTGGTTTTCTGGCCATAACTTTTGTGTTAATTAATAATATTATAAAAACGCATATCAAATTTATAGGTAAGTTCAGTATGTATGAGTAGGTATGAGTTTCGGATGTATAAAGGTTTTAATGAGGATGAAGTGTCGGGTTTTGTATTTTTACAGACCTCTCTTTAAAAATGGATAATTAATTCTGTATTAACATTTTTCAAGTTATTCAATATCAAAAATGTTAAACAGGAATCAAACTTTCCCATATCTGCACCTGGAAAGCTAGCTTCAATAAACCGAGGACGAGTGTCGAAATGAAAACTACAAAATTTCGTTGATTTTTGACGGGAGCCCCTTAAGTGCTAATTGAGGAATCGTCGGAACTCCTACGTACGGCCTAAGTAGGTACATAAGTACATACTCGTATAGTGACTTGAGATATTTCTGTAACAATCAACGCAATTGCGCTCGGAATGCGGTAAAGTAGATTGGAAATGTTTATGTTCCTTGGCGAAGTACCTACTGAATTGAAGTCGGTTTAAACTATGTTTTTAAAGTAAATTTTATTTATTTATTTATTATTATGAGGCTCACAAAAACAAGTTACAGACATTACGGGACATACAAATAAGGCATAATAAATAGATCTGGCCTATATATAACTCTTAATAAAGTGTGCACAGAAAGATTTCAAACATCAAGAACATATGAGGTGCTACGGAGGTAACAAATATTGAAATATGTTGCTTTTTATAAGCGGAAGATGCAATAATCAATTATATGCTTATCGCATATACAGTAAAATCATTCTATATTTGCACCCTATATTATTGTACACAAGCTTTGTCACGGCGATATAGTTTCTTATCCAATTTACCACATGATCTGATTTCCGAGAGCAAATGCGTTGATTATTAGAGAAAAAAACCGAATCGCTGTATGTGGGCCGATAATATTTGAGGAATTCCGTCGAATCCACAAGGATCACCTTTGGCACTTCATTAGTTGCTATTTCAACGGAATCTGATCAGAATCTGTGATATACTTTTGTACTTTTAAGTACATAATTGAGGAATTCCATAAGTCATCTGTGGTCTTCATCATCAATTCCACTCCACCAAAATTATGATTTCCGGGTGTAAATACACTAGTTACAATAGAAAATACAAAAATCGCTACACGCGTGCCTAATATAATTGAGGAGTTCCCTCAATTCCTCATGGATCCCATCATCCAACTGAATTTTGAAAAAAATGGCACCCACCTGGAAGCATATACTTACAAACAAAAAAAGAAAATTTCGAATCGGCTCATCAATGACGGAGTTCTGAGGTTAGTACTTAACAAACATTGAAAAAAAATAAAAAAAATACAACCGAATTGAGAACCTCCTCCATTTTTTTGAAGTCGGTTAAAAAGAAGCGGAAGGCGGAAGTCTATCTCTATCTATAATCTATAATCTATATACTCTATCAGCGACAAAGCTCGCGCGCGGTCTTTCGCCACCCGCGCGGGAAAGACAACATCTCCTTTTTTTGTCATCCTCTTTTGACTCGGTAACTAGCGGTGGTATTGATGTTTCGTCAATATTGTTGCGCAGGAGCTGCAGGCTCAAGTGACCGGCCCCCGTCAGATCCTCGCCGTGCGGTGCGACGTGGGCGACCCGGCGGACATCGCGGCGGCGTTCGGGCGGGTGGAACGAGAGCTCGGCGGCGTCGACCTGCTGGTCAACAACGCGGGGCTGCTGCCCCAGGGACAGATCACTGGTTAGTTGACATCTTCATTAGGGATGCCGCGGATGCGATCTTTTAGACATCCGCGGATGCGGATTTTAGGGCAAAAGAATCAAAAACATAAATATTAAAGCAACGTATTTATGGTCACGCAGTACCCGAACACGTTGCGACTGATGAACCAGTCTAACCTGAACCTATAGCCTAACCTGAGTCTATAGCTGAAGCGCTAGGTTTAAACCTAGCGCTTCAGCTATAGCGAATACGGCAAATCGTCAGATTGAGTAATGACGAAAATGCTGAACACGCGCGCGGCACCCGCCGCGTTGGCCCCTTGTTGCCAACTACTACATTCGCATCTTCGCATCGATTTTCGCGGATGCGGAGGCGGATGCAGATGTTTAAAATGATGCGGAACATCCGCGGTTGCGGATGCGGATGCGAATGTCTGCAACATCCCTGATCGTACCCCAATGCTGATGCTGGCCACAGACTTCTTGCATGCCTGAAGTGCAGCTAAAGCTGGCGGGGTCGGAGGAAACTTGCGCGGAGGATATATAGGCAGTAGCACGATCTTCAACAATGCAGCGGTGTTGTTGTTGTCGCAAGGACAGGTCACTGGTCAAAAGACATCTTCATCAGCATACGGTTTACCTTTGTTTTACAGACATACGTTTCATCGATAGTATGTTTTGGAGAATTTTCATTTCATCAAAACCATTTTTTTCAGAAGCACTTAAACTTAAAAAAAAAAAAACTGTAATTTAATTAGGATACAGTATCTGTGCTGTTGCCTCTTTTTAAGTAAGTATATAATAATAATATACTTGTGCTAAGAGGACACCGATTATTTTGATAACTTGGCTTTACATTTACACTCATGTGTGCTGGAGGAATACATATCTACTTATGTGATATATTAGCAAGCTGTTTTTCCTGTTACAAGTGTATATTCAGTTACCTACTAGGAAATTCCGGCCCTGTGAAAAATATTATTTGATTATTTACCTGAATAAAGATTTTTTTTTTGGGTAAATAGGTACGTTTGTGTAGGTATATCTTATATGAGTTTATTGTATATTTGTGTTGATACGTTTATGTATAATGTAATGTGTAATGAGTATATATATTTATATTTAGTTCAGTTTGAGTTAGATTGTGCTGTGTGTTGTGATTTGTGTTTTTGTAGGATAAAATATGTTATTTATTTTATTTGTGTAATGAGTGTATGTATAGCAGTGTAAGTAGTGTATAGTTATGTCTACCAATACATAGTGTTCAATATGGGATATGAACTGTTTTTACATAAGCAAGGTTGAGCAACGAGAAATACTTAGTCCAGTGATAGAAAACCAAAAAAACGTGCTTTAAGGGTACAACAACAAACTTTAGGTATACCTACCTAGTCATATTTCTTGAAATAGTCTTTGTATCTGCAACTCAGACTACCCACTAAACCCCAACAAGGAGGGTCGAATCAAAGATTCGCTTGACGCATTCTACTTTGACATCCTAATGGGTTCTACAGAATGCCTTTTAGCTGTTCCTAAAAAGTAAACTGAGTATTTTTTCTCAAGGAAATTAAAATTCGGCGAAACAATGAATTCGGTGCAACGTTTGTCGGTAAAATAAGGGACTCCGGTATATGTACTGGTATTCATATTCATATTCATTTATTCATTGTATAGTCATGTAGGTACACTATTGTTGTATGTTGCCTAGGAGACGGAACATTGGACTGGACAGGTGGACAGTGCGCATGATTCTATACCAACAGTCCTGCCCCCCCCTATTCTGTAATTTGTTTTAGGCTCACCTCAACGCTCACCCACAAATATATCTTAACACCGCGATACGTCGTAACTAGTAACCAAGCGTAGGTTTCGTGACGGGTGACCGGCTGCGGAGTGAGCCGCTTTAGCGCGTAGTGAATAACAGCCTGGCATTGCGGTGTCAAGATATAATTGTGGGTGAGCGTTGAGGTGAGCTTAAACAAGTTACAGAATAGGGGGGTTGTAATCTGTGTGATCTGTGCGGCGGCCGGACTTGACCGATGGAGCGCGAGCTACTTGTCGACAAATTTGCGTTGCCTCAGGGACAAGTCCTTAGCATGCTATTAAAGTGTATAGAAGGTGCAATCTTTCATTGTTTTGTATCCTGAAACAAACTTACCTGCTTTAAGATGTTACAGGTACAGTCAACAGCAAAAGAAATGGATGAAATAGGGTCCGCAAATAATATATATCTACAATAAATTAAGTCAGATGTTACTGACTATTATAGTTTATCAGAAGTAAATTAACTTTAAATGTGTCATAAGTAAGTGACATGCCATTCAAACAGTTAAAGTCATTATTGAGTGTGTCAAATTAAATTGATTATCTATAAATTACGGGTTTTTGGGACTGCATGACCTCGCAAGATCACCTCGGAATACAAGTCATATGTTCGGTTAATCTCGGTTATGTTCGTCAGATAAACACGCGAAACAACTATAAGAGCCTTATCACACTTGCGATTTGCAAGCGTATTTTGTATGACGGCGATGACGCAGCGTGTACGCCGCGACTGATAATTGTATAGAAAATACGCTCGCAAATCGCAAGTGTGATAAGGCTCTAACACCTCTCATGTCTGTCAAGGGTTGAAATGAGTTCCTATTCCTTCAGCTTGATGTTTCAGAAACATTTTAAATAAATCCTTCTTGAACGTCGAGTTCTCAAAGGAGAAAGCGACATTTTGAAATGTTGACTTTCTTTTGTTCCGCTTTGACATATCGATTAGGCATTTTGTTTCTGTGTCCCGGTGTTATTGTTCATTTTCTTTTGACTAATTAAATGTTCAGTTTAACATGGCACTTTGGTATATTTTTTTATATCTGGGGTGTCATGCTAGAACATGTTTTGAAATATTGATTTTGATCACTTACTTTTGACGTTGACTGTACCTACTTATACCTACTATAGGTAAGTCTCATGATGAAATCTGATGATGCCACCATTACTCAGCAAGAAAAATGTCGTGTGATTTCATATCATTAGTAGGTACTATTATTAACTAGTTACCTTTAATTAGACATGTAATGAATGATAAATGGAGCTGTGGCAGGAAGGATTTCACAATACAATTGCTTATTCGTATTGACAATGTCTCTCAGCCTTGAAAACAATATAGCTATTGTTATGCAAGGCAGCAAAATTGTTGTTTGGCGCAAGTGCTTGTATTGAAAGCCGAACTAGCGAAAGGACTGATTGAAAAGTACAATCCTGAGCATAGCGAGGCTTTCAAGGCACGAGACGCCAAACAACTTTGCTGCCGAGCGAAACACACAACTTTTCATCTCACCACCGCCAGGAAAATTGTAAATGTAATAAAAGTCATTTGGACCTTTTACAAATTTTCAATAAAGGTACCTCGATCTCATGAAGATCAAAGTATTTTAAAATTATTAAATGTAACATAAACATTTTTGTATATTTACGTAACTCCACTCCGCACTTACCTACATTAAAAAAGTCACCGTATTGTTGGGTACTCACGGGTAAACTAAGGCTCAAATACGCATATTTTACTTTTTCCGCTAACTTAGCAGGCATTAAAATTCAGATACATATATTATGTATAGGTATGTTCTGCACTAAAATCTATAAATAACTTCCATTATTTTGATTTTACTGTGGGTTTAGAACAAAACAAAATTAAGGCCTCTCAGAGACTGGAGCGGCCTGCGGTGGCGCTCAATAGTAAATTTGACAGCTAATGACAAGATTAGTATTGTCCGCCGCGGCCAGGCCGCGCCAGTGTGTTGCGGGTATTAAGTGGTTGCGGGCTTAAATGTATACGAGTTTTTTCTTAAATTAGCTTTTTAAACGGTGCGTTTCAAATTTACACAACGCGAAATAAATTGAAAAACAAACTACACTCGCGGTCAAAGAAACCGGGTCAGTACGAAAATCTGTAATATCTCCTAAAATAATAAAGCTAGGGACATGAATTAAACTGCATATTGTAGATAATTTTATACTGAATTAAATAACATCAAATGGTGGAATCGTAATTCTTTTGTTTAATAAAATTACATAGGAAACAAAAAATCAACCAATTTTACGTACAAAAATAAGCAGTAGGTACTTCACATACAACACAAAAAATAAAAATTAATACTTCGTATTGCCTCGTCGGGCTCTTCTTACAGCTTCTAGACGATTCGGCATGCTGTTTATTAAGTTCTTTATGCGTTCTTGCGGGATATTGTCCCATTCTTCCACTAACGCCTGTTTCAGGTCTCTAAGTGTAGCTGGGGCGGGGTTTCGAGCTCTTACACGCCTCCCAAGCTCGTCCCATACATGCTCAATCGGATTTAAGTCCGGACTCCTCGAGGGCCAGTTCATACAGTTGATACCAACCTCCAAAATATAATCTCTGACAATTTGAGCTGTGTGTGGCCTGGCGTTGTCATGCATAAACATAGAATTTCCACCCATATTAATTAAGTATGGGCCGACATGCTCATTAAGAATCTCTTCTACATATCTTGCACTCGTTAATGATCCATTTTCTATTAAAACTAACTCCGAGCGACTCTCTGAAGAGATTCCAGCCCAAACCATGACTGACCCACCGCCGAACGCCACTTTTTCCTCAAAACATGCTGGAATAAAACGTTCACCAGGCCGTCTGTAAACTCTTTGCCGCCCGTCATTTGCATAGAGCATAAATCTGGATTCATCGGAAAACAAAATTCTTGCCCAATCTTCGTCACCCCAGTATCTGTGATCGCGGGCATAAAGTCGTCTTGCTGTTCGATGTATTCTTCAAGTTTTGGGCCATTGGCCGGCCTATGTGGGGTCAAATTTGCTTCTTTGAGCCGCCGCCTGACAGTCCGCTCGCTGATGCCGTCCCTTCGGGTCTCTAAAAGCTGATTTTTCACTTCAACTGCTGTGAGGTGCCGATTTCGGAGCATGGTTGTAACAATAAAGCGATCTTCTCTAGCTGTAGTACATCTTGTTTTGCCAGTTCCTGGTCTTCTAAGGTTCTGCCCAGTTTGTAGGTAACGTTGGAGGACTCGCTGCACTGTAGAAAGTGACACACCTGTTCTTCTCGCTGTATACCTCTGACTTCTTCCTTCTTCTAACATAGTGATGATACGAGTACATTCATCTCGTGTTAGCGGCATGATATACATTCAAGAATGACCACAAAATAAAACAATGACAGCCTTTTATCATAGTTGTTTGACAGATTGAAAACAATTGCTTTAAAACAAGCAAAAGTAAAACGAACGCAATTTCAAATAAGTACCTAATTGGTTTTTTTTTTCAATTAAACCTTTTTCCAGTTACTACGTAGAACATTGAAGGTTGGATTTAGAAGGATATAAAATTCTCTATAAAACAGAGTTAGTTTCATGCAGATACGACCAACGATTTACAAAATATTGAGGTTTTCGTCACTGACCCGGTTTCTTTGACCGCGAGTGTATATAGGTAAGTACTAACTATAATTTAAAATTATTAATTTGTTTTGTATTAAGTAGGTATATCCTTAAAAGTCAGTCTCGTTATTAAATTTCATATGTACTCAGTTAAGAAAGAATATTCTTTATTAATTTAATCTTATTAAAATAATAATAATGAATTATTGGCATAACACCATAAGTTTCTGAACGCAGGATAATGTGAAGCGTAACCTTATTTCGAAAGCACACAAGACTACATGAATGATAAAACTCCATGGAACTAATTGTGACTGAATTTTTAATCAATAGATTAATTATTTAATTCTCGTTATATTTTGATTTTTGACATTCGATTGTTTTTCTAGAAACATTCCCTAGTATTTTCTATACAATTTTTACTTCATATAAAATTAATTTTAATGTTTTATGTTTCATAAAATACTTTAAAAAATAACTGACAATTTGAAAGTGCTTGTTACTAGGCCTACTTGATTAAAGATCATTTTGAGTTTGTGTTTTTGAGTTTGAATGACAAAAGAAAGTCAGCACTCAGTTTTTTTTCCTGTAAGTATAGAAAAAAGCTGGATCTCGCGATTGACCGTCACGTTCTAAATTCAAAAACTCTTTCCACGCTAGCGGATATAATAGACTTTTGGGCGCATATTTTGAGCGATAAAGCAAGTCATCGTAGCTCAGTTGGTAAGAGCAGTCTAGCGTTAATAGAAAGGTCGCAGGTTCGAATCCTGTCGGGGGCTACAGACGATGGTTTATTTTTCCATTATATTCTTTCTCTGTATCATATCGTTAATATTGGTTTGCTTTAAAAATACTGATAAAACAATCATTCAAAATGTAAAAAAAAACTACTTCTTTTGAAAGTTTAGTGAAACAACTCGTTTGACTACCTATTTGAGATATGAGATCAAATCATCCTTTGAGATTTGAGATCCCCTATTCAAACTCAACTATAGATTCAACTATAGCTCAACTCATCTTGTACGCGGCTGTACGTGTACAGTCAGCATCATATAGTTAGTAGCAGCCAAAGTAGCCAAATATATCGGAGCACTTCCATACTCCTATAGTAATAAAGACGGGTTCCGATATATATGGCTACTTTGGCTGCTACTAACTATATGATGCTGACTGTACATGTGCTTATTACTGCTTGCGCTTACGAAAACTGCCGTGTCACTGCCGCACAAATCAAAACTGCATAGGTAAGTACAAGGTACAAGCGCTCGCACACATACAGGCGCGCGCAAAGATGACTTGAACTGCCAAAATGTTATTAAAATTATATAATCAATAATCAACGTATGTAACATTGTATTACATAACGAAGTTATATAATCAATTACGAGTAATCAACATACGTAGACATAACTAATAAACAAAATAAATTTCTTATTCGAGATCGAGAATATCGAGATTCAAGGTCACGATTATCACGAAATTAAGGATAACATCACATAATATTATTCTTTTTAATAATCAGGAATGTATGGATTGATACGTCACTAAAATAATACATATAATCACCGCAAACAAACAACATCCGGCCTATTCCGAGCCGGTGAGGTGAAAATGAAAATATATGTTCTAAGGGGATCAAGCCTCAGGCCTCGCAGGTCCTCCCTCCAAAAGCATCTTAGTCCTAACTAAACTCTAACTCGTTGGATCAGGTACACCCCCCCCCCCCTTCAAACCAAAATCAAGTCCCTCCAAACTAAAATCCTGCATCCGCAGTGCACCTACACGCAAGCTCACCATGTGTAGTGTGTGTCCAGGCGGCGGGTTCGCGAAACAAAACAAAACCGTGTTTCAGAGGCGAGCAGCAACCCGCTGAGCGACCGCCAAATCGAACAGATGGTAGACGTGAACATCACGGGTCTGATCCTGTGCGCGCGCCACGCCATCGCCTCCATGAAGAGACGTGGCGTCGAAGGACACGTCATTAACATCAACAGGTTAGCCTAGAAATTATCATCATATCATTAGTGTTCCGTACCAAAATTGTTTTCAGTCTGTAATCGTTCATGGGTGAGCATTGGCCTCTTTCAGGTATGCCACTGATCCGGGTGCCTATCTAACTCAGGGAGACCAGAGGTCCTCTTGATATTAACAACCCATCCAACGGGAGATATCGTGAGAAGGAACCTCAATCTGAGATTGTGACTGCCGCACGGTTTCGGTCGGGTAGTAGAAAGAATGGCCATCAGAGCTTCGGTTTTTTACATTTTATTTTTTGAAATGGTATCTAGGTAGCTTTATAGTTTGCCCACATATCAACTATTTATAGAGATCGGGTCGGAGCTGACATTTGCTACGGTAGCCTAGTGGTTCCGGCATGCGGCTGTCAAGCGGCGGTGGTGGGTTCGAGTCCCCAATGAGTTTTTCGGAACTTATTTATGGAACATTTTACCGTAAGCTTTTCGGTGAAGGAAAACATCGTGAGGAAACCGGTCTAAATCCAAATAAGATCTAGTTTTCCTTCTGGGTTGGGAAGTCAGATGACAGTCGCTTTCGTAAAACTAGTGCCTATGCCAAATCTTGGCATTAGGTGTCAAGGCGGACGGGGTCCTCTGCGGACCGGGGTCGGCTCTCCCGGGGGCTCCTTTGGGGCACGGCCGGGAATAATGCTAGGAGGATGATGATAGTGATGATGGGTCGGAGCTGACATTTGCTTGATATCGGCCTATGACCGATTACAAGGAGCTACCTGTTACAGTTGTACGAGTCGGTAGTCGGTACAGTACGCGCCATACGTTTTCGTCTGTGATGTTAGCCAGCACTGCTATTTATTCTGTGCTATTAGTAGCGTCGGTCGCAGAGGTGTCAGACGGGTTAAACGGGTGTGCGGGAGGTGACTTCAGGGTAACTTCAAAGACGCAACGCAATGATTGTAATCGTAAGTTAAAATGTGTCTGTATGGGAAGTTTTACAGTTCTCTATGTGATGACAGTTTCCGACGCCATAACGTTTACCGATCTGTTAAGTATGCTCGATGCTACTCGCCCTTAATAGGCTCATATACCTAATATGACACTGAAAAAAATACATTTCAGCGTAGCAGGACACTACATGCCGTCGGTGCCGCTAGCCAACGTGTACCCGTGCACCAAGCACGCCGTCACCGCCTTCGGCACAGCGCTCACCGACGAGCTGGCGCACGCGCAGGCACGGATCAAAACCACCGTAAGTGTTAAATACTTACTCATGGAAAATTTGTAGATATTACAGTGAGATACAGTGTCTACCAATTTAATAATGAGAAGAATTTTACTGAGCAGTCGGCAATTTTAATCACCTAAGTGAAAAGGCGAAAATCTGCGGGTCGCTAGGGGTTGACTGGGTTAACAGTGGAATCTCTACTGAGTAAGAACTCCACGGCGGCCTCCATCTGTGCTGCGCTGGAGTTCTCCTCGCTGTTTCGGTTGGCTGTCTTCCTTGCTCTTCGTATGCCGGCTAGACACACAAGAGAAGTCTCGCCGAGAAGTCTTGCCGAGAAACGAGAGAACGAGACGGCGAGAAAGCGATCACATTCACGCTTCTCGGGTGTTCTCGGGGGTTCTCAGCGTGAGTCTAGCCGCTAGTAAAGTGCCACGGAAAACACACGAGACCCCGATAACCTCCTTTAGTCGCCTTTTACAACATGCGGGGGAGACCGTAGAGGCTATCTCTTGACCGGGACTACACGGCTGTCGGTGAATAGCAATATTCGCATGTTTTTCTAGTTTGGTTTGTTATTAAAAATGAATGATTCGAGTGACGAAGGAGTATTAACACCTGTGGAATTACGGGAAACCGTGCAAAATGCAGAATCGTGCTTATTGTCTGAAAAATCCCGTTTAAGATACATAAAAGCGTTTGACCTTTTCAATACATGGAGACACAAAAAAGGTGCAAAAACCTTTTCAGAAACTGTAATTCTCTCCTATTTTGTAAAAACTGAATATATTGTCAAAATGTACCTAGTTATTGAATATAATATAATAGAAATATAATTAATATTACATTTGATAAACCTTACTTACTGAGGCTGGAATGATATAATTTATGCTAGTCTATTTGTTAGGTAGGTACTTACTATAAATGTTATGGTTGTATGTGTCAATATTGGAGTATGCGAGAGATGGAGAGTAGGGAGAGATGCTTAGGCTATTTTGCAATATTTTCGATTTTACCAATACGTCTAATACTTCAAAATTATTGTATTGACAAAGAGGTAAATAAATAATAATTAAATAAATAAATAATAAATAAATAAATATTAGGGGACAATCTTACACAAATCGACCTAGTCCCATAGTAAGCTCAATAAGGCTTGTGTTATGGGTCCTAGACGACGATATATTTAATAGATAGAAATACTTAAATACATAGAAAACATCCATGACTCAGAAACAAATATTCATGCTCATCACACAAATATTTGCCCTTACCGGGATTCGAACCCAGGACCTTCAGCTTCGTAGGCAGCGTCACTACCCACTAGACTAACCGGTCGTCAAACGGTCGTAATTGATAATACAAACCCTTTTTCTTATTTTCCTCGCTGTAGTGAGGTGAAAAGTTTTGTTTTATACACGGGTGAAAAGTTATTTTACGTCTCGTGTGTTGAAACACTCGCTACGCTCAGGATTCTATTTTGAACTGTCGCTCTGAACTCGCTTCGCTCGTGGTAAATCATAGAATCCTTTCGCTAGCTCATGTTTCAAATGAACACTCGCAGGTAAAATACAGCTTTCGACAGCTGACAGCCATGACGGCGATAGTGAAGGAAAGATAATTAAAAATTCAATGAGGTTAAGTTTTGCAAAATGTATTAATTGTTGCAGACGGATAAAAACTATCCTAAGCGGAAGCCAGAATAATAATCTACTTAATACCTATAAAAAAATGTTTCATGTTCCTCCGTTTATTGGAAGCTGAGATCCTTAGTGACAGAACAGTGTTTGATGATATTGGCTGATTCTTTGTTTAATTCAGAGGGCCTACCGCGAAACGAAAACGAACTTGGTTCGTGTGTCTCCATCTCTGTCGCACTTGCTTGTTCGAGTGACAGAGAGGGAGAATACACGATCGTTTTTGTTTCGCGGTAGCCTGTCTCAGATTTAAGTGTAAATAAAATGAGTAAGACGGATATTAGATTGTTTTTTTTTTGAACTGTCGCCCTTTGAAGGGGTTTAAAGGTTTTATACAACGCAATTAACAAAAAAAATGGTATTGCAGAGCATCTCCCCCGGTCTGGTCGACACAGAGATGGGTCGCAACGTGAGCGCAGGCGTGGGCTCGCCGCCCATGCTGCGCGTCTCAGACGTGGCCGACGCCGTGATGTACGCCGTCGCCTCGCCACCTGACGTCAATGTAAGACACTGTATCCAGACCCCGTATCATGGTGGGCCTTATCACACGATAAGTGACAGGATAGAGCGTCCGTCACTGGCTGACACCGTTCGATAGAACGAGACGACGCTCCTATCTTGTCTGCACTTAGGTATCGCGTGAATAGGCCGACCATGATACGGGGTCTGCACGTCTATCATGAGACGGCCGCGACATACTCTCGTTTTTTCTCGCACTTTACCTCTTGTTCTAAGTGTTCTAATAAGAAAGAGACGGATACTCCGAGAAAAATCGAGAGTATGTCGCGGCCGTCTCATGATAGACGTGCTGGGCTGTTGTTCGCTACGCGCTAAAGCGGCTCAGCCCGCCAGTCACCCGTCACGAAACTAGACCTCCACCTGCGCGTAGTTACTACGCATCGCGGTGACAAGATATATTTGTGGGTGAGCGTTGAGGTGAGCTTAAAACAAGTTACAGAATAGGGGGGCTGTATGTTCGTGTTCTTATCTCGCCCGGTCTGGTCGACACAGAGATGGGTCGGAGTGTGGGGTCTGACCTGACGTGAATGAAAGACAATGATATAGCGTCAGGTAATCCCTTTATCCAAGGTTTTTAGTAATCTATACAAAGTGACAAAAAAGAGTCAATAAACTTTTTCTTGAGCATTAATTAGCATTCTATCAGTCTACGCGATCCTAAGAGAATCCAAAAGACATGAATGGGTAATTTTTTAATAATTAAACTTATCATTCGCTGAAAATTATGCCTCCGAAATCACGGTAAGCAATAAGTGGGTTTTTTTCTAGGTACTGGAGTTGACCATCACCGCCCTCAATGAGAAAAGATTCTGACGTGAAGAACTCTGCTGAAACTGCCCAGCAAGCCGGAATCAATGAAATCAATAAAGACTAAAGGAAACGCCATGTAGTTTTTGTTATATTTCACTGTTGCAAAAAAACACCTCTAAATGATACCGTAGATCTTTTCACCCGAGTTGGTACTTAATGTAAATAATTATATATGTTGCCACTTGCCGTTGACTTAACCCTCCCAACGGCAAAAACGCCTCTAGGCGTGAAACTCGTAACACTTCTGTTGCGAGTTGTCTTGTCATATCAGCGCCGGCACCAAAGTAGGTATTAGTGATAACGATAACGGTGAAAACAAACCAGAAAAATTGCATAGGCGATAGTGAGGAATTGGTGAAAACCGATTTCATTATAAATGGGGCTCGTTTACTAGGAGATAACGGTTAAATTCATAAGTACTTGGGTATAAAATTGGAATGCATACTCTGTCTTCCGCATGGTCCCCACTTATAATTTCAGCATCAATAACGCGTGAGCCTATAATGCTGCCTGCTGTGCTGCGCGAAACAATCACAATTTCTGAACGAACCCGTCACTGTCAACATTGTTAACCAACAAAATTAAATAGTGTTACTCAAATATTTTGTCATAAAATTATCACTTTTAAATGCAAAATACGCGACAATCCGAATTCTGCGGATATATGTTGTCGATTCGAAACCGTTATTTATATACGTTCTTTAAATTGAGACAGGTCTCGATCGGGTCTACCGTACCCCTCGACGGAATTATTCATATAGATATAGGTGACGGCACGTAAGTCTAGCGCTGACCGTTTATGCGCAGAAGTCGAAAATAAGGTATCTCGGGGGAGTGAAGGGGACGCGCGGGGGCGTGCGTAAGCGCTCATTGGCTCTCCAGTCGTACTCTGTCCCGCGCACCGATACGACACCCCGCTCACTTCTGGTGGTACAGTCGCGTTCTAAATTGTATTGTTATTAGTTATTATTATTACTGACGTTTTTTGTGTTAAGTTTGAGTTTGTTTTTTATTGACTGTTTTTATTAAGTTAGTGTTTATTTGTGATTTTAAACAGTAAGTATGCCTAGAAGAAATACTGTTTGAGAAGACAGGCACGGAAAATGGATATGACGTGCATTCTTTCTTACGCCGCTATAGGTAGCGGCACGTAAGTCTAGCGGTGAACGAAACATGGAGGGGATAGCTGCGCATAGGTACTGTCGCGAACGCAATTGTTATCACTACAACTTGATTACAATAATCCTTACTAATAAAAATTTGTTTTTGTTTGTCCTTCTTTTATATCTAAGGTAGTTCGTTTAAACTAATCTCATCACTAATATGGGGAGGTAGAAATAAAAAATATATATATTTTTTTATTCAGTAACATTAATCGAAATCTGATAGGGGTAGCACACCCTCATGCATCATGTTATTCATTTTTAAATCTACAGTGCCGCTGTCCAAAAGTGACTGAGTTACATATTCGTAGTTTCGTCAATCTGACTTTTAATATGTTTCAAAGAATCAAGTAATTCATTCGTTTCTGTCTTTAAGAAAGAATGCACGTCATATACCATTTTCCGTGCCTGTCTTCTCAAACAGTATTTCTTCTAGGCATACTTACTGTTTAAAATCACAAATAAACACTAACTTAATAAAAACAGTCAATAAAAAACAAACTCAAACTTAACACAAAAAACGACAGTAATAATAATAACTAATAACAATACAATTTAGAACGCGACTGTACCACCAGAAGTGAGCGGGGTGTCGTATCGGTGCGCGGGACAGAGTACGACTGGAGAGCCAATGAGCGCTTACGCACGCCCCCGCGCGTCCCCTTCACTCCCCCGAGATACCTTATTTTCGACTTCTGCGCATAAACGGTCAGCGCTAGACTTACGTGCCGTCACCTATACCTATAATGTGTTAAAAAAAATTACGGTAACTACAGTACCTACAATTATTTGGGGTTTACCACTGACAGTTTGCCTTCATTTAATTTTCAACTTTAACCTCATACAAATCAAGTAGTTATTTCTAAATCGGTAGAGGTGGGGTAGTATTCTGAAAATTGCTTTATTTGTATGACATTAAAATTGAAAATTAAATGAAGGCAAACTATGTGTCAGTGGTTAACTAACAGTAATCGTACTGTATCAATCATATCTGACACAAAGACGGCCCAATCAGTCCAATGTGTCCTGCTGCGCTCAAGGGGCTACCCGAGGTTTTCATCGATGTTTGACGAGTTTTGAATCGTATCTCTCCTACTTTTGCACTACAGATAGAATTATAAGTCAAACGGCTATCGTTTTTTCAATATTTTATCTCCATTTTTGTCTACCGGATTTTGAAAGAAATAACTTAATTTTGTATGATTTTTTAAACATTGCCTAAAAAACACTTATTTCGCATCTGGGGGCACGGCAGTGCCCCCGCCAAGTCGAGCGCGAAGCAAACACTGCCGTAACATCCTTTACTGGAACCATTTCGCCGCATTTTCAGGCTCCTATTTGAGAACCTCTGGATAAGACCAGAACGCAGACATTTTCGTCATCCAGTAAGCTATAATCACATACTTAAAATCCAAAATTTCAACCCTGCTCGACCCTACCTTAAATGACCTTAGTTCCGAAGTTACATATTTGGGTTCGTCTATGACGTCTGTAAAAAAGAGTCGAGGGTTTTCATTTTAAACTAATTAACACAAAAGTTATGGCCAGAAAACCAGTTTACTGGCCTAAAATTGTTCAACAAAAAACAATGAACTTTGAAGTAAATATGGGATACTATTAATTATGGCTCGCAAGTTAATTGTCAGAGCATCTAACAGATAATAATAGAATGGAGACGACGACGCGAGGCGGGCGCTGCGCGCGGGGATGGCGCGGGGCGGGTTGTTCGATACTTAGTTACTATTTGACGTTCTTGGTAGGTTATGGTATTGTTGTATTCTTCTGATTATGTTTTTTTTACCTATATTGAGTTACAGTATTAAATTTAATTAATGAATACCTAAACATGTTTCGACCTTTATATGTGTATGCCGACAGGCACCACATAGTGATACGAAAGCTAATGTAACACCTTGTACCTACTTCCTTACCTATCTTGAACAAATACAATCTTTGAATAAGTAGTTATAGTAGGTATATAATTTGCAAACATCACGTTTTTAAATAGGTACGTAAATTAAGTAAATACATCATTCAAGGTCTTTATAAGACTTGGGTTTTCGTGAATTATGGTGCGTTGCATACACAATTATCTAAGTGCCTATATTTTGCATCATTGGAGTATTTGATAAGCGAGATATAGAGGTCTCTTGTCAACCTTGACTGTAAAATTTGGCGATTTGAATTTCGATCCTAGATGCTTAGGTGGGTCATACTCATACTGCTTGTGTAAAACTAAAGTCCTATTTCCTGTGGTCAATAGTTAAAGGGCTTCTCTGTATATAAATAAAGAGCGCAGCAGAGACGCTAACCTAAAGGGCACTGTTTATTTTTTTACTGACGCTGAGACGGAAACGGGGTATGGGTGACGAGTTGACGACAAAGGGTACCGGACGGGTAACGGGCGGCAGGAATTCACTATAGGTAAGTATTTCCTCGGATGCATAATAGTTGTTAGGTATGTTTATGCCGGCTGTACACATTGGGCCAACGTTGGCGCGTGAGCAGATGCAGCTATGCGTTAGAGGAAGAGGGCTTTATATCGTTCTCAATAGGGAATATTCATGACATTTTTTTTTTTTTTATCTATTCTATAAGTAATTATATAACCGGAAAAAAATATAACACTTTCACAATATTATTAAATAAGCTAAAAAAAAATGGCGCGCTCATTTGTGACGTCACCGTGCAGCTTAGTGCACGGCGGTTCTTAAACAAATTAACAACAAAGTGTTTGATTCACACTTTTAATAAATGTGAGTGATTAAAGCTTATAAGATCAACTTATTGTAATGGAGGAGCACACAATAGCTTATTATAAATATTGTATTGTCCCTATGTGTGAAAATCACATTAAAACTGCAAATATTTTCATATGCCCAAAGGTGCAAATATAAGGATAAAGTGGTGTAAGGCGATGAGGAGAGATAATGTATCGTGCTTGAGTAGTTTATATTGTTGTGAAGATCATTTCGACGTGAGTATTAAATATGTATGTACCTAAAATCTTTTTTATTACGACTCGCGAACAATATAGGTAAACAATAACCTAACCTCAAAATTGTATTATATACTTATTCATAAAACTATTCTCATTCCCAATTTTTTTAGTTATTAATGTTACAAATATTATGATTTTTGTTGATCAACAGCTGACTACGAGTGTTGATTTTGATCAAGAAACCTTTTAGCTAAGTTTCTTTGTTTGCACTGTTGATCGAAGAAAGTTAAAAGAATTTAATCCTTTTTACTGAGTGACCTACACAAATTTGTTTTATTTATATTATAAGCCTTGACGAAAACAACCTAGTTTGTTAAAGTTCATAAAGATGTTCTCAACATTTAACATTCCTAATAGGTACCTACATATCTTTGATTATATAATACTAGCTTCTGCCCGCGACTCCGTCCGCGTGGAACTCGTTTATACTATCTCTATACCAAATTTCATCCAAATCGGTTCAGCAGTTTGAGCGTGAAGAGGTAACAAACAGACAGACAGACACACTTTCGCATTTATAATTTATTATTAAGTAAGTATATATAAAATATATAATATAACTAGCTTCTGCCCGCGACTCCGTCCGCGTGGAACTCGTTTATATCGTAGCTCCCCCCATATCCCCCAAAGGGATGAAGTGGGGGTGAAAGTTTGTATGGAGCTACGATATAAATGAGTTCCACGCGGACGGAGTCGCGGGCAGAAGTTAGTATATATAATATATAAAGTTATAGTATAGTAAAATAGTATATAGTATGGATAAATATCTACTAGTTTTTTATTCCACTTATTTAACAAAGACACCTATTTGAAGTAGTTTAAAAGTCTAGCTATTTGAATCGCCAAAATAGGTTATAATTATTTAATTGACCAATCTCACGAGTATAAAAACAAGGAATATGAAAATTTATTGAATATCTGTAACTTATTTACCTTGCAGCTTTTACTCCTCTTAGTTCAGCGGACGTAAAGTCACAAATATTTGCGAAGTATGTATTAAATTTAGTCATCATGAACACATCAATTTTAGGCAGATTATCCGACTGTGCCTTGACAAAACCGCCTTCAGTCATTGTGGCGAGTCTTTTTTCACTTAATAATTACCAAAAAACACTGATTATTTATCATAAACAGCGGCCAAACAATGCGAATAACTTTCAATAATCATACTAACGACCTGCACGGTGACGTCAGGTTTCGCTCCGCCAATAGCGTTGCGTTTTGGAAATTTGCGAGGGAATTTGAAAAATAGTACTTTTAAACAATTTATTTTATCAATAGAAACATGATAATTTGAAAAAATAATCATGTGTGTATATTTATTAAGCAATATAGATTACACGTGATTTTTTTTGTCCATTTCTAAATCACATGCATATTCCCTATTCTCATGCGTTTGCATAGCTGCATCCTGCTCACGCGCCAACGTTGGCCCAATGTGTACAGCCGGCATTAGGGATCTAAATTATACTGGCGATGAACTCACAGCCAAGTAGGTACACATCTTTAATAGCTTAAGCAAAGGTAACTTACTTATTCTGTGGTAGGTATTAGTAGGCATCAACCGAATCCATTGCACGTTATCGAAATAAAATTTCAGACACTGAAGGTCGTGTGGGTTTGTATTCAGATTTCGGCTCTCAATAATATATGAATATAATATAGGTATTAAGTAACTATCTGAAGTCAAGCGCGAAGCAAACGCTGCCGTACCATTCTTTACTGGAACCATTTCGCCGCATTTTCAGGCCCCTATTTGAGAACCTCTGGATAAGACCAGAACGCAGAAATTTTCGTCATCCAGTAAGCTATAATCACATACTTAAAATCCAAAATTTCAAGTCTGTAGGTCATTGAGTTCCGAAGTTAATAAGCGAAAGCAAAGTTTCGCATTTATGCCACTCACTCACTCACTCACTCATGATCATCAAATTAGAATTAGTACTTCCGATAAGCTCAGAGAGCTGAAATTTGCTACAGAGTTAGGGTTTAATGGCCACATAAAGGAGAAACTATAAAAAAATTGCAATTTCCACCCAGTTTTCTAGATACACCAACTGTATACATTACTTTGTAATCCTATACAAATATATAGGATTACAAAGTTACATTTGCATTGAATGGGAAAATTCCAAAGCAAGAATGGGCCTGAATTCATAGTTTGTATGTATGGATAACACATTAACCTACAAAAAGAAGTGAGATCCCATAAAAAACATTTCATGTAAAAAAGAGGCCAAGTCTCGAAACTCTTCCACCGTAATAATTTACTTTAAAAACAAAGTTTTAACCGACTTCAATTTAGTACTCCGCCAAGCCACGAGTAAATTTCCACATTTATTTTCCAATTTACCACATGAACTGATTTCCGAGAGCAAATGCGTTGATTATTAGAGAAAAAACCCAATCGCTGTATGTGGCCCGATAATATATTTGAGGACTTCCGTCGATTCCACGAGGATCATCTTTGGTACTTCATTAGCTGCTATTTCAACGGAATCTTATCAGAATCTGTGACGTGCTTTTGTACTTTAAGTACATAATTGAGGAATTCCATAAGTCATCTGTGGTCTTCATCATCAGTTCCACTCCACCAAATTTATGATTTCCGGATGTAAATACACGAGATATAATAGAAAATACTAAAATCACTACACGCGTGCCTAATATAATTGAGGAGTTCTCTCAATTCCTCATGGATCCCATCATCCAACTAAATTTAAAAAAAATGGGACCCGCCTGGATGCATATACTTACAAACAAAAAAAAAATCGAATCGGCTCATCAATGACGGAGTTCTGAGGTAAACATTAAAAAAAAAAAAGAAAAAAAAAATACAGCCGAATTGAGAACGTCCTCCTTTTTTTTGAAGTCGGTTAAAAATTTGTGAGATATTTCGTAGAGCCAAGTCTCAGGCATTCTTATTAATCTTTATTTGCTTGCTAAATAAAATTTTGTGACCTGGCAATCACACAATACTACATAATTTTAGATAAGTATGCAAAATTCCATAAATACAGTTATGTTGTGTAATTGCCACATTGCAGAATTTTATTTAGCAAGCAAATAAAGAGACTTGGCTCTACGAAATATCTCACAACTTTTTACGGTGGAAGAGTTTCGAGACTTGGCCTATTTTTACATGAAATGTTTTTTATGAGATATATTTTACCAGATAGTCAGACGACTGAGCAGATTTGCATTGCTACTGAGCGTGCAAAATAAAACCTCTGTGTGGTTAGTGAAGTAAAACCTCGTGCTCAGAGGAAAATACATTCATGGGTTTTTGTAGGAAAATATCTGGGGAAAAACTCGGTGATGCAGTGTTCCGTGCGGGGGGGGGGGCATTTGTGTAGCTAGTCTAGGTGTAGACTTCAACACGCTGCACGGAAAGCGCTGGAACCGGGCATAGTGAGGTACGTATGTTTGGAACTAGTGTATCGTAAAGATTGTGATTCTAATCGATATACTTACTATATTTTTCTGAAAATATACTGTACGGGAATTTTCTACGTTGCAAATATGGATTTTTTATTGAACAGCTAACTATAAAATAATAATTGGCCAAGAGGTACCTATATCGAGAGTTTCGTACTTACTAATAATATGTAGGTATGTAAGAGGCCGTATTTTTCGCTTTGTAGGTAAACCTCGAAGATAAACGCGGGAAAAACTATTTGTTCTACATTTTCGTCATAAATCCTATATTGTGTACGCAGACCTGAGGGACAAATATCAAAAAAATCGTAAGTAAACTTTCTGATGACCGCTCATATTTGGTTCATTAAATTAGTGCGCTTATCATATCATAATTATTATCGGTGTCACGTTATTATTATTGCTTCTGCAGGGTGTGAAGCAAGTTTGAAGTGCCCCCAATGGTCGGCCTTATCACGCGATAAGTGTTAACATAGAGCGTCAGTCTCGTTCTATCGAACGGTGTCAGCCAGTGACGGACGCTCTATCTTGTCACTTATCCCACATCACACTGGCGCGGCCGCGGCGAACCATATTAGTAAACTTGTCATTAGCTATGTCAAATTTTCTATTGACCGCCACCGCAGGGCGCTCCAGTCCGTGAGGCCCATGCAAAATTGTAACTTTCGTAATTTTTTAAAATGAGGTTGAATTTAATAAAATAAAATAATGAAAATGAAAAAAAATAATAATAATAAAATAATTTGTTTTTTTTCTTCTTTTTTTTAATTTTTTTTTTAATTTATTACCCTCATTTGACTACCACTAAACATAAAATAATGAACATTTTTGGTCAGTATATCGGTATAAATTGTGTCGCTTAAATATAAAAACCTGAACTTTTTGTACTACCATCATCAGTCGTCCCCTCAATGCCGAGGATCGTGATTTTGCCATCATGTCTTATTCTTGCTAACCAGACTCCTCCATACATATAGGCTCTTTTCACCCGCTTTACATAAGACCTCGTGCAGCACGGCTATCACGAGACGGCGCGCGAGCTCTCTCGAGTTTTCTCGCACTATACGTATCTTTCTCAGTTTTCTAATAAGCGAGAGAGAGGGATAGTGCGAGAAAAATCGAGAGCTCGCGTGCCGTCTTGTGATAGCCGTGCAGATGTAGTTAGTTGAAAGGGTGCAATGATTTGTGTGCTCCATCTAGCGGCTGGTCTGCCCCGTCTACCCATCAACTTTGCCCGTCATTAATGTATTAAGTATACCTTAATATTATAAGCAGGGCTCGGATTTTACATCGCACGGTAAGACGAAAGAAAACTATGGAGTCGATATTAACATTACAACTTTACTCATATTCATACTCACTCATTTTCCTAGTCCCGTAATTATTATATATTTATCATGCTGTCAAATTTCAACTTGGTTGCATACCTAGTTATCCTTATCCAGACCATATTGTTGCGATAGACTTAACGGTGGGTACTGGCCGCTTTATTTAAGAGGGGGCGCTCCGCGAAATCGGGGTTCTTAGATTGAATATTTACCTATGACAAACTAAAGCGAATGCCAGGAAAAAGAACATACCAAAACTACATCATATTTGCAATTGAATCGTCTGAACAAAACCATACAAAACCAAAATTGCCTCGATAGAATAGAACCGCCAAAACATGTCTTATTTTTACTCAATTTCAATAGTGTGAGGTTCCCGTGCATATAAATTAAGTAAAAGTTGAGTGTATAATAGCTTTTCACATTACCTAATGAAAGTACTAGCGGGGTATTTTTATGTAGTCCCTTTTCAGACTTATTGAGGTGAAACGTATTTGGCGTATAGGCCTTTTTTATTTAGCGCGATACCCTTTCTCCCGTCGCGTGTTTCGTGCGGTTCTGTATATCTTCTGTTGCCGTTTGCGGGCGGAGTCAGTCGCAATCGCTCCGCTGAGACGAGAGGACTACGTTCTGTGCTCTCACGACAGCACGATGAACATAATTATTTCAATAATATTGTGACCCAGTATATTCGTCCAGTGAATGAACGTATCATTACATTCCAGTAGATATTTTGCTACATTTTGAAAGAATATATTTAAAAGTCGACCTTAACATATAGATCTTAAAGTTCAAAATACAACTATAAGATTACGCAGCGATCGGCCTGTGACCGGCTTCTTAGAATAATTTGTGCAGTACATGCAAAACTAGACGAACATTTTTCTGTCGATCGTGTATTTACTTTATGAAAGATTATCACTATCACTACATAGTATAAAACAAAGTCGCTTCCCGCTGTCTGTCCCTATGTATGCTTAGATCTTAGACGCAACGGATTTTGATGCGGTTTTTTTTAATAGATAGAGTGATTCAAGAAGAAGGTTTATATGTATAATATAGTATCCGTGCGAAGCCGGAGCGGATCGCTAGTTGAGAATAAATCCGGTTATGTTCAAAATCGATGTCTGAGAGGTCTAAATACGAATTCATAGTCAGAAATATTTCAAAAAGTGGTCGCATTATTTAAAATTTTTGAAACATTCGTTGTAAATTAATATGCGCGTTTTTTTAAAAGAACAACATACATTGGCAGGCTTCTCGAGGGTGAAGATTCTAGAAATGATGTCCATTTTGAATTCCAAGATGGCGGACATTGCTTTTCGAATTTAAACTTTCGTGAGACGTGTTGAAACAGTACTAATAATTACACGGTTCAAGTCACGTATTAAATGTCACTACGGGCGACATGTTTCGAATTCTTCGGGAATTCTTCTTAAGGATGAGTGTTTTCGCGGCGGTGTCGCTTGAATCTTGTCGTGATTCAAGCGACACCGCCGCGAAAACACTCATCCTGAAGAAGAACTTCCGAAGAGTTCGGAACATGTCGCCCGTAGTGACATTATTGACATTGTTTTTCTTTATTCATCACGGGTGTCGCTTTTAGGGTTATCGAGAGTGCAGATTCCAACAATGATTGCCTGCGAACTTGGACATTTTGATATTAAAAAAGTGAACATAATTATGCACTTTTTCTTTAATGTGTTGAAAATTGATAACTAAAGGGCCAAAGCGTCTCCATTGTCTCCAAGTACGAATCCGAGATCAGAATTGAAAAATTTGGCCGCCACACAGTGGTGGCCTGAAAATCTGACTTTCATAGACATGATCGAAGTTTTCATAATATATTATAGATTTTTTTTAATGCTACTAATAAATTCACGGTTAAATTCACGTATTATACGACACGACAGGCGACATGTTTTGAACACTTCGGGAGTTCTTCTCCAGGATGAGTGTTTTCGATGTTTGTTTTGAAGAAGAACTCCCGAAAAGTTCGAAACATGTCGCCTGTTGTGACATTTAATGCGTGAATTTAACCGTGGATTTATTAGTAGTATTTTAGACATGTCTCACAAAAGTTTAAATTCGATTATAGCTTTTTTTTTGCTTTAGGCTTTTACTAGCCATTATTATGCTAGCTTACAACCCTTACGTGATTTAGTAAAAAAACGGAAGGCCATATTTCAGTTATAGCTCCAGTGGTTTTTTAAGCAACAAAATGTAGGTAGTGGTATTCCTTGGGTAATTAAAGTAATTTGCACTCTATAAAGTGAGTGTTTTCGCGGAGGTGTCGCTTGAATCTTATCGTGATTCAAGCGACACCGCCGCGAAAACACTCAACCCTGAATAAGAACTCCCGAAGAGTTCGAAACATGTCGCCCGTAGTGACGTTTAATACGTGGGTGAACCGTGTAATTATTGACATTGTTTTTCTTTAAAGTCATCACGGGTGACGCTTTTAGATTCCAACAATAGGGGCGTAGACAATAAATAAAATAATGTGATATTTTCTCGAAGAAGGATAAAAAATTTAGTCAAATGGAGAAAGAATCAACGCAAAAGGTTAAATAATCACGAAGTTATAAGTGTCCAAAGTTTTAAGAAGGGATGTGTTCTGTCCCTTTTTCGCAAAACGCAACTTCATATGAAATGAAACGATGACGCTGGAAGAATGTGACGTCACAGAAGACGGCAACGTGCCGTGCGCATCGTGGTCGGCGACGCCGTCGACGCGGCCTGCCGGCAGCATCCTGTAATGTGACGTCACACACCGTTTGCGTTTTCTCTCTCTAACAAGCAATATTAAAACGGTTGTAGCTTCGTAATTCTTTGAGATATCTGAATGGGATTTTCGTCACTATGCATATTTTTTTGCCTACTTTCTTTTGGAGTAATAATAATTTTCGAGTCTGCACCCGAATTATTGCCTGCGAAGTTGGACATTTTTATATTAAAAAAAGTGAACACAATTTTGCAGTTTTTCTTTAATACGAGTATGTTCAAAATTGATAACTAAAGAGCCAAAGCGTCTCCATTGTCTCCAAGTACGAATCCGAGATCAGACCCCGTATCATGGTCGGCCTTATCACTCGATAAGTGACAAGATAGGGGCATCGTCTCGTTCTATCAAACGGTGTCAGCCAGTGACGGACGCTCTATCCTGTCACTTATCGCGTGATAAGGCCGACCATGACACGGGGTCAGAATTGAAAAATTTGGCCGCCACACAGTGGCCTGAAAATCTGGCTTTCATAAACATGATCGAAGTTTTCATAATAAATTACAGTTTTTTTAATGCTACTCATAAATTCACGTATTAAATGACGCGACAGGCGACATGTTTCGAACTCTTCGGGAATTCTTCTTCAGGATTAGTGTTTTCGATGTTTGTTTTGAAGAAGAACTCCTGAAGAGTTCGAAACATGTCGCCTGCCGTGACATTTAATAAGTTAATTTTTTAACCGTGGATTTCAGATATGTCTCACAAGTTTTAATTCGATTATAGCTGTTTTTTGCTTTAGCCTTTTACGAAACATTATTATGCTAAATTACAACCCTTACGTGATTTAGTAAAAAAACGGAAGGTCATATTTCAGTTATAGCTCTCGAAACTTACTAGCGAAAATTATATCTTCAAATATAGGTACTTACAGATTTTGTCTTTCTTTCCACTTATTATAATTATCTATAGGTATTCATCATGTTTCATCTGACTGTCGGGGCATATACTATGCGAGAAGGAGCGGGGCAGCAATAGACGCATCATCGCGGCAGGTACGGGGCGCGCGGGTGATTTCTGATTTTTCCCTGGCGGTACGCCCCCTCTTAATTGCCTCATGTTTCAATCATTGACGGCTTTAGACGTGTCATTTATTTAAGTTTGCAATTAGTGCATACATTAATTAACTTAATTATTACGTGAACATTTTATTATTTAGCTTATAATGTAATAAACATGTTGTGGCGGTTAACATTTGTATTTACAATATAATAAACTTTTGGTATTAATTAAATGAATGAGTATGAGTATGAATATGAGTAAAGTTTTAATGTTGATATCGACTCCATAGTTTTCTTTCGTCTTATCGTGCAATGAAAAATCCGAGCCCTGAATTTATAACTTATAAATTATAAGTTTAAATTTCACTAACATTATACCACCACGGAGCACGCACCGAAAATTTATTTTAAGACTATCCATCATGTCTTCAATAAAAATCACCCTGTAACGTAGCATGCTTGTGTTATTTTAAGTACTTAAAATAATCGTATAGAGATACCATATCGTGTTTAAAATGTACTTTTCGCCCTGAGTAAGTAAATATTGTTTTATTAACCACCGACGCAAGTTTAACGTGTCTGTCTGTCTGTGGCATCGTAGCTCCTAAACGATTGAACAGATTTTTATGCGATTTTTTTGGCCGAACGCCAAAGAGTATAATAAATAAGTATATTTATCCGAACGCTGACGTGACCGAGATAGTTCCTAGCTTAGTACGTTTCAACAAAATCGATTCAGCTGGTTTTCGTCATATTGAACAATGAATTGAAAATGTCCGGGGGTTTTCAACTGTTCTAAGTTGTTAAAATTATTCAAATAAGTAATTGTCGCTTAAAATATGAACCATTTTCCATCTTGTCACAATGACAGGTTGAAGAAGCTATCTTTATGAATGCGTTTCCATATTTATATATTACTAGCTTTTGCCCGTGGCTTCGCCCGCGTAGTATGTGTAATTTTGCAATAATTGTTGAACGACGCCGACAACGGCCTACTTACTTAATTTACAAATAGTTGTTTGATTGTACGTTACAGTGGTTATATTCTCTTTAGTACGTTATAGAGCTCAAAAAAAGAATTATAGTACATTTAATATGCAATCAAATGACACCTCACACGAACCGATCAAAAAAATAGAACGGGAGATTTGAACAAAAATTCCCGTAAAAATTGATCGTCGGCCACCATCTTTGTGACGTCACAGCTATGTCCGTCCCCCTCTCCTTTAACTAAAACCAGTAGATTCGTACTCTGGAGACAACAAGGAACAGATCCATACCAGTTTTAGGTGTATAATAAACGTGTCCACGACTTTTATCAATATTGGCCAATTTCCGCCGTACTATTTAGTATAGACTGCTAATTTGTTATTGAAATATTAGAATGAATAGGTACTTAGTTACGTTAGAACAACGTTAGAAACCGGCGGCTTTAACGGAACGACACAAAACGTGGCCACTTGTAAACGAGCGCAGGTCACTCCACCAGTTGGTGGCTCGAACGCGGACACTCAGTATACTACGCTGTAAAGTTTTCAAAATGTAAGAACTGGCGGCCTAGACAAGGTTACAATCGACTAGCGCTAACGCCAATAGAAAACTAATAAAATGTATGGGAATGACAGATGTTAACGAAAAGTGTTTCGTCGGCATCTGTCATTCCTCTACATTTTATTAGTTTTCTATTGGCGTTAGCGCTAGTCGATTGAAACCTTGTCTATGGCCCCTGGTCCGCAACTTGTGGCGTTCGTTCACTAGTGGTTGTGGCTTAAGCCCTATTTACACGGTGCAAGAACTCGTATGCGAGTTCCATTACATTGCAGCCACACTAACTACTAGGACGGTGATGAGTGATGACAGATATATTGCATAGAATATATCCAAGACTCAGGAACAAATATTTATGCTCATCCCACAAATATTTGCACTTAACGGGATTTGAACCCAGGACCGTCAGCTTCGCAGACGCGGCGAGCTCGTTGAACAATCACGTTATGATCACGTTACATACATCCCTACTGCACGCAACATACCTTCTGATCATGGGGAAAAACATAGTACCTACCAATGAACAGCAATCATAATAAAATAAAAATTCACTGTATGCAACCTTTTAATATTTACATTAGACTACGCGGATAAAACCGTCCTCCTAGTAGTTTTTGTTCGGTGTCTGCTGTATCATAATCGTCGTCCAAGGAATACTTTATAATAACTTATTGAGATTCTCCCAAAAACGAACGATTCTTGTAAGATCTGGTTTTACGACAATCTGTAGAGTAGGTAGTTATTTCTAGTCTGTTAGAGTATTTCTAGCAGCAGCACCGTCTCGGTCTTGGAGTTCTCAGAGGTCAGCGGCGGCGGTTGCATCGTTGCATGTACTGGTAAAATGTTAACCCGATCAGAACAGCCAGTATGGCGGCTAATATTAGTACTTGGCATTTAGGATTATGAATATCATTTGAAATAACTGACAATTTCTCGGATAGTTCACTGGTATTACTTTTTTTTGTTTCTACTGTTTCTACCCATTTTAATGTTTTTTTTTTATGCAGTATCTTGAACTTTTTTAATTAGTAGCAGCAGTTGTAGCGCCTTGGTCTATTAGATGTCCTAACACGACGTTTTAACCATCTCTTAGAACCATACCACACCAAGAATATCAGTACAGCCAATATTAGGCTAATATTAAGTGCCAGGACACCTTTGCAACAGCAGTCTTCGTTTTTGCAGCAGGAGGGGTTCTTAGCTGATTTCTTTGAGGATCCAGGCTTCATCGAATTTGAAGGTTTCTGATGGATTTCCACACTTGACATTATTTTGCTGTAATCGTTTTCTTTGAGGCATACAAGCAAATTTGATGATCCGATAAGGATTGCATTAACCGATTATTACATATTATTGGAAGAAGAAAATCATAATCCCAAGTCCCCTCATTATTTTGCCTGGTTTTTATATACTATTTTATTTCGTAATTGGTTTTACATGGTGACGCCAAACGTTAACAGATACCTATTTGACAAAGAGAATACAACACCAAAGAGTTACAACACCTCCGACATACTAGCTACCAAAGAGTAAAGCATAGAGTAAAATAAGTGTATAGGTACAGACAAAAATTTGTGACCACAAACATAAACTAAGTAGAAAAGAGATTGATATTCGATACTGCTTAAACGAACTCCTTATGGATTCCATACAAAACAAACACTCGGTTGCAAACTATATATTCTCTTTAGGTATGTATTTAGTAGTTTTACCTATTGTCTCTTTCATATATATATTGCTAAGTCTCTAAATACTATATGTAATCCAAAGAGAATATAACCTCTACGTTCTACTGTAATCCAGCGAACGAAAAACCCATGGAAGTCTATACGTAGCCCCGCAAAATGGCCTCACAGAATGGCTGCCATTGCCCGGCGTCGTATAATCTGCACGTCTATCATGAGACGGCCGCGACATACCTACTCTCGATTTTTCTCGCACTATACCTCTTGTTCTAAGTGTTCAAATAAGAAAGAGACGGATAGTGCGAGAAAAATCGAGAGTATATCGCGGCCGTCTCATGATAGACGTGCTGCAGGGCACTCAACTGGAACGTGCTAACGAAATCCGAGATTTAGGGCTGACGTTGGATACGCAACTCAATTTCCGTCAACACGTTACTTTAAAGTGGAAAAGGCCACGCCCTGGGATCGCAAAGGCTGTCTTTTGCTTACTCTTTTCTACTAGTGGAATCTGCCAAAATGCTGATTTCAGATCGATAGTGCTTAGAAATCTAGCATTCCGCAGATTGTCAATAATGTTAGAAACTAGGTAATGGACTTGTATTCTTTAATCTGTGGTAATGGGTATGTATCACGTTATGTTACCCGATTAAGCAGTCTGCTATCTAAGCACAACCTATTGTCTCCATTTGGCTTTTTCACAATCAGGACTGGCGAACACCACGAACTGTGTGATGGCTTTACGACATCCTTCGCCAACATTTCGTCCAACTCGTTTTCTATGGCCTTCTTTATTACTGGTGAGAAATTGTATTGCCTTTGATGTATGGGCTTACTATCTGCTGTACTTCTGTTCAGTTACGTTACTGCTGTTACTTCTAATCAGTTCATGTTCTGAAGTGGAAAAGAAGTGTGGAAGTGTGCATGTATATGGTGTGGCCAATTAAATACGGGTGTAGACTCGAAAATTATTAGTACTCCAAAAGAAAGAAGGCAAAAACTATGCCTAATGACGAAAATCCCATTCAGATATCTCAAAGAATTACGTCACGTCACGTTACGCGTCACGCGCCGGGGGGCCGCATCGACGGCGGCGGTGCTGAACACGACGGGGCGCGCGCGGCACATTAATCACTCGGTTAACAATCTACTATTAGGTTATACATTATTTGTAGAAATCTGAATATGGACCGGTGGGTAGGCAAGATCGCAGTGGTGACGGGCGCCGGCTCCGGCATCGGCGCCGCCATGGCAGTCGCGTTGGTTGAGGCGGGGCTGCGAGTCGTGGCTGTCGACCTGGCTACGGAGCAGGCCATCACCGACGTGAGTAGGCTTGTAGTGTACCGGTGCGGGTAAGACAGTGCTGAAGGGCTTCAGCATCGGCGCCGCCATGGCAGTCGCGTTGGTTGAGGCGGGGCTGCGAGTCGTGGCTGTCGACCTGGCTACGGAGCAGGCCATCACCGATGTGAGTAGGCTTGTAGTGTACCGGTGCGGGTAAGACAGTGCTGAAGGGCTTCAGCATCGGCGCCGCCAGAGCAGTCGCGTTGGTTAAGGTGGGGCTGCGAGTCGTGGCCGTCGACCTGGCTACGGAGCAGGCCATCACCGACGTGAGTAGGCTTGTAGTGTACCGGTGCGGGTAAGACAGTGCTGAAGGGCTTCAGCATCGGCGCCGCCAGAGCAGTCGCGTTGGTTAAGGTGGGGCTGCGAGTCGTGGCCGTCGACCTGGCTACGGAGCAGGCCATCACCGACGTGAGTAGGCTTGTAGTGTACCGGTGCGGGTAAGACAGTGCTGAAGGGCTTCAGCATCGGCGCCGCCAGGGCAGTCGCGTTGGTTAAGGTGGGGCTGCGAGTCGTGGCCGTCGACCTGCCTACGGAGCAGGACATCACCGACGTGAGTAGGCTTGTAGTGTACCGGTGCGGGTAAGACAGTGCTGAAGGGCTTCAGCATCGGCGCCGCCAGGGCAGTCGCGTTGGCTGAGGTGGGGCTGCGAGTCGTGGCCGTCAACCTGCTGGCTACGTAGCAAGCCATTACTTTCGTGAGTAGGCTTGTATTAGTTGAACGGACAAGTTTGCAGCTACTGGCGCCGACTCAGGCAGTCTAGACTCAGTGGTAGTCCACGTTGAAGGTCAACCACTAGCGCTACGTAGTGTACATTCGATGCTAAAGATATGTTTACACTCTTGCACCTTATTCCGTCGACTGTACCTACCATAAAATTAATGGAAACCATTCAGAGGAAAAACGAAGCGAAATCTATGACGATTCAAAGTGAAGTATATATATATTGCATACTTATGAAATTATACAAAAGAAAGATTTACTAAGAACACGTCAGATCACGTGAGACGTGAGACCTTTAATCACGTAATTAATAAATACTTTCCAAAACATTATCCACAGAATCTAAGGTCGCAGTTGGACGCCAAAGCCCTGGAGAATGTGACTCCGAAGCAGGTCGATGTGACGGACCGCAAGCGGCTCGAGGAGCTGTTCTGCTGGATAGACAAGTTCGGCGGGGTCAGCGTGCTGGTCAGTTGTGCTGGGGTCATGTTCCCCGGGCAGGTCACTGGTGAGCAAACTTACCCTCCGTACTCTCCATAGGAGAGCTTACCCTCTGCATATAATGTAGTAGACTCATTGACCTCACGGGTATGGAGAAGCTGTGCTACTTAGTAAAAGTAACAGTAAGCAAATAACATTCAGAAAGTAGTTGCTACGGTTTTCAAAGCAACGAATATTATATCCAGTTATATTAGATCCAGTAAGCATTTGTGTCAAGGGTTCACCGGTGGAAAAAGAATAGATGACCCGAATTCGCTTTTAAGTTCAGTTGCTTCTATGGTTTTCGGCACAAGGAATACTATATCCTGCAACAGTCGGGGCAATACAACTGTGTGGGACTCCTGACTGTCCATAATCGAGACTATGACGTGCACCCAGTAAACTTGAACGACAAGCCGAGTCAGCAAGAATTTCAGTCGGTGATCGGCTGATTCCTCTCAGAGAATTGTCTCTTTGCATAATTTATTATTATTATTATTCATTTATTTCAGATAACTAAGGATCCATCATGTGTTAGTGGTACATGTCTCAAAAAAAAGTATAATTAAATAATATGTTATGTTATGTTGTGTGTGTGTTGTGTTTGTATTTATATTTACTGCGAATTTGCCAGTTCACATACAATTCTTACGGGAACCCTGCCAAGATTTGTATAGCAATCTCGTCATGAGGACTCGTTGTTTACAGATGTTGGCAATGACGTGGTCAGCGCGGATCAGCTAAGCCGGATCCTAGACGTGAACACCAAGGCGGTGATTTTGTGCGCCAAGTTCGCTGTCGCCTCCATGAAGAAGCGTGGAATTGATGGCCACATAGTGAATATTAACAGGTAGGTATTTAAATAGACAAGTAGGGCACATACGTAACTATAATAAAGGTAAAATATGACATTGTCGATTAAGGCGACCTATCGCACCAGAGGCTCACGACTGGGAGTAGACAAATGGACTGATAAATTGTTAACTTTCTCTACCCAGAAGAAAGACTTGGTGACGCCTAAGTAGGCAGTGCAATCTTAACAAACTGCAAATGTTTTCCTAAAATATTGACCCTGCTGTACCGAAACAATTTTGATCCTTATCAGTATCACAGGTATGAGCTACGGTAGCCTAGTGGGTCGTGGGTTCGAATCCCGGCTCGTTCCAATGAGTTTCTCGGAACTTATGTACAGAATATTTACCGTTAGCTTTTCGGTGAAGGAAAACATCGTGAGGAAACCGGTCTAATCCCAATAAGGTCTAGTTTTCCCTCTGGGTTGGAAGGTCAGATGGCAGTCGCTTTCGTAAAACTAGTGCCTATGCCAAATCTTGGGATTAGTTGTCAAAGCGGACCACGGGCTCCTTTAGGGGCATGATGATCAGTATCACTAGGTAGTGTTATATTTTTGTATTTCCAGCCTGGCCGGGCACTATATCCCGTTCAACTCGCACATGAACGTGTACTCTGCCTCCAAGCACGCCGTCACTGCTTTCACCGGCCTGCTCAGCCACGAGCTGGCAGACTTCAACAGCAAGATTAAGCTGACGGTATAAGAACTAAGTATTCGGTGCTAAGAACGGTGATAGGGTGTCTCTGAATCCCTAAACGTAATTGGCAGTGGGCGAGGCACATTGCATTGGCCGTTGTGGCAGAGATGTTCTTTAGTGTTGACCGTAGCGGGAGGCGCAGCGTGGCTAGACTAGTGACCTGGGAAAGGTTGTTGAAGTCCGCTGGTATCGGGTAAGCAGTAAAATGTTTTTCATCACACTTGCTCGAAAAGGGCTCCATAATGCGCAGACATACAGAGCTGTAATAGCCTGTGTTACGCCCACGGGCGTAATATTTTTTTTCTTAAATTATATCTGTCACTCATGCGGCAGTTACAAAGCAAAAAGGTTTTATATCAAATACGATACGATGTCTGAAAACGTATTTATAAATAAATTTAAACTTAAAAAACTACTTAAACATGTTTAACTGAATTATTTACAAATTTAATATTAGTTATTTAGTGTCTATGTAAAATGTTTTTAAGTATTTTCAAATCGTGGCTGTATACCGAAGGGTCTTTGCCATACGCGCCTCACGTCAAATTCAACAAAATGGACGACTGACTGTACCGACTGATTTGTATTCATTTCATCTAAAATGTATTTGTTTCCTCGCAAATGAGATGAAAAACATTGTCGGCCTTCGGCGTCGGGCTTCTGATAGACTCTTGTTCGCAATATTCCACTTACGCCCCCCGTTAAACAATGTACTATTAAGGGTGGCATCTGTGTAGTGAACAGTACGTTTAAAGAGCATAACGCCAGTGCACTTAATACTTACAATCATTGTTGTTTTATGGACCCTATTATGCCGTTCCACCAGCAAGTATATCTATTGTTGCTGTATCTATTGTGGTACACTTAATACTTAATGGGTTGTTGTTAAACACTTTGTTTTGGTGTAGGTAGTCGGTTTGCGACAACTTCAGACGTTTTGTGTGTTCAATAGGTTATGGGCCGGTGTAAATGTATATCATTATCAAACCGACGTTATTATTCGGCCGCGATGGATTTGGTAATAAAATTTGCATACACAATTCGACGTAATTATCTGACAAAACTGTCACCTTCATTCGCAAACTTTTGGCGGTCGAGTAATATCCAAGGATAGGACAAACGCCCGTCATTTTGAAAACTTAACCCTGTTCTGTACAGTAGAGACTTCCTAATGATATTTAAAATTAAAATTAAATAATTATTAATTAATTTTTATTTTAAAATTTGGAAAAAATTGTGGTCATTCTTTTCCATTGGCGAAAGTGATTTATCGCCTTAATCATCGTCATTTGAATAATTTGTCACTGGAAACATATAAATTAAGGTACTTAAAATAAATTTATAAAACATTACTTTTGTCCTTTGTTTTGTATTGTCACGAATAAACTATTCTTATTCTTATTTAGTACCTAATTTTTTTTATTAATATAAGGAAGTCTATACTGTACAGAACAGGGTTAAGTTTTCAAAATGACGGGCGTTTGTCCTATCCTTGGTAATATCAGACAGCATGCATATTCGGTAAGACTGGGTACACACACGGTGACTTTTTGTATCGATACAAGCGCGCGTCTGTCGCGCGACACTTGCCATAGATTTACCTGTCAAAATCACCTATGTATGTAATGTACCGTATTTGTACCGCTGCCAAAGATCGCCGTGTGTAACCGGCAACCGCTCTAAGGTATGCCAATCAGGGATGTCACGAATGTCAGTTCTATTACATTCGCGAATGCGAATATTTAGAATGCGAATGTGCGAATGCGAATATTAAGGAAGTACACTAAAGACTCAACGTACATTATCACTTTTTAATCATTTTATTTAACATTCACAAGCATAAAACGCAATCACAAGTCACTACCCAAGTAAAAGTGCTTTCTATTGGTAAAAATTAATCACGTGATACGGGTTGGCACACTTGCGGCATGCGCGAGTTGGCGTCTCTGCGGCAAGCGGTGGGCCGGCGCGGGCGAAACACGCCACGACTTGCACATATTCGCATTCGCAAAACATTCGCATCGTTTGATGCGAATGCGAATGTTGATGCGAATAATTAAAATGATGCGAATCATTCGCATGTGCGAATGCGAATGCGAATATTCGTAACATCCCTAATGCCAATGCACGTACTCCTTGGCGGTTTCAGAGCATTTCACCGGGCAATACAATGACGGGGCTGGCCAGCGGGTCGCTTGAAAATGTCGCTAAGGAGCCGTTAGTGGCGCTGCAGCCTAATGACGTCGCGGGCGCCGTGCTATACGCGCTCTCCACGCCACCTCGCGTTAATGTACGTTACCTTAGTAGAGTACAGTGACTTCAAATGAAATCATTATGAATTTGCTCATGGCTATTTATTTGTTATTATTCTCACATAAAACTCATGTAGGTTTCTGACATACCTTCAAGGGACGATATCTCTATGTCTAAACGCTATCATCATAAGCTAATAGGCAGCTTCGAGTTCGGGTGAGCATGAACAATATCTGAGAATTTGGTTTCTCTAATTCCCTTGAAATACTAAAAAACTGGCTCCTTTACATTAGATATCTGTGTACCTACTATCAATAGATCAATCAGAAATATCTGAGGAATCTCATTACAGTCCGTGAGCACATAAAATAATCTTAGGTTTGAATCCTCGCTCGTTTGCTGGTTATGTAGTTTAAACAATGACGGGTACGTTGAAGTATCCAATAGGCAACCGGATGGCTCACGGTATTTGAGCTCCCAATCATATAAACAGCGTACCACCCGTATAACCACTTTCAGGCAGCCGCGGTGTTTCAATCGGCTGCCTCGCGTCAATTTTTTTTTACTTTCTTCTATTTCCCACTTACCCTAAGTTGGCTCAGATCGGATTGCACGGGGCACTTCGGGAGCTCAAATACCGCGAGCCATCCGGTAATTCCGGTTACTACTTTGACACTGCGACTACGCGTCAATTGCTCTCAATAATTGTATTTAGGTAACACGTTCTTTAATGCCAAAATAAGCGATTTTACACGGACCCGAGGACTGTTTTAAGAACTCACGGCCCATTTTACGCAAGTTACAATTTTAAACTTGACCAATGACAGATGGGAATTTAACATGGTGCTGCTTGTTTAGATTTGTAAAATTGTTACTTGTAACTTCTTGGAAAGGGTGTAAACAGTGTTTTTTTTGTTAATATTTCCCAAACCATGTCTACGATCCTTATTCCAGATCAATGAATTGACCATCACATCGGTTGGAGAGATGAGGCTATAAGGAAACCACGTATATCTGGTACGTACTACGACTGTATTAAAGGAATATGGCACTTATGACTATTGTGTTATGGCGTTTGAAGAGCTGGAGGAGCCGAGGGCGATGACGCTGGTCCCGAACTGCAGGATGGCGCGCAGGATGTCCATCTTCAGGGTCCAGATGGGTGAGGACCCGGTACTGGAACTGGAAGGCTGCTCCGTGTGCCCCTGCGGGAACCATTTTGAATTCAAATTTTGCTAATATGGCGACCGTTTGTCAATGTCAAAAAAATGTTTACACTTTTGCACTTTATTGCGTCTATAAGGCAAAAATGTAAAAAAGCTTGTACAATGAGAAGACTTCATTGAAGAACTACTTTTTTCCTCAAATTTGTTCACGTTGTACTGTTTTTAGGGTACCGTACCTCAAAAGGAAAAAACGGAACCCTTATACGATCTCTTTGTTGTCTGTCTGTCTGTCTGTGAAGACCCTTTATCTCGGGAACGCGTGGAGGTACCAAGTTGAAATTAAAACCATGTACCTACTCAAGTCTACAGCTACAGTAGACGGCGTCTACATTGAAGCTAGAAAAAATGAAATTTCTATGTTAACGTAAAAAAAGATAATGACGTTTATGCCGCAAAATAGTATTTTATGCAATCGTTATACAACGTGTTCCCGCCAATTTCCGTTAATTGAAAGGGGGCATAGCTTAGGTCAAATAAAGGTAATTTCTCCAAGACACCAGTATCTTAACTCTTCCTGTTATCAAGATATTCAACATTTTAATTTAATCAGTTATGCAACTTTAACCAGTGTAAACGGTTTTTTGACGTGCATGTCATGTGATGTCATTTGAACATTATCACATTTGACACTAACTTTTCATTAACTCTTAAGACCCTTGTACAATAACCGTTAATGCTAAATTTAATTATTTTGTATGAAAACAGAGAAAAAAATTTTTTTTTTTTTTGAAAAACTAATTATGCTACTTTGTTTCGGTGAATGGACTCTGCAATATGCCGAAGTTCAAGGAAATTCAGAAAAACACCCTGTATAATGTATGCTTTTTCAGTCGAGTACTTTAACAGCTAATTATATAACTATTGTATACAATACTGTTTCTACGAGTCAACTGAACTAATTAAACAAACTTGGTATCTATTGAACATCTAAGCCCTGCTGAAACGAAGTGCAACCAACGGCTTTTTCTTTTTTGTGCGTTGATGTCTATTACCTTTTGACTTTCTCATAACGGCGTCCTATTGGTCAAATACATTATAAATCTGTAAAGGCGCCACGTGATTGGTCAATTTCATTTTAGTTGTCTCAACAGTTATGAAATGTTGGAGCTATGGAGCTCCATAGTAAAAAGTATGCCATTTAAGTTTGGTCACAGATTAAAGAATACAAGTACAGATACCCAATCTCATAGAGCAAAAGCGTACCGTCCTAATGTAGGCAATCTGTATACAATTTTAGTCCCGTAGTTACACCAGTAGATGTAGTACTCGTATCCGAGCTACCACGGCTATAACACTGTCAGCCTAACCTAATAGTTTTAGTAATACATTGAGCATTTATTGCACACCTCACAAACGAAACAGAATACAAAAAAACCCGCGAAGTGCGAGTCGGACTCGTGCACGAAGGGTTCCGTACCATTATCTATAAAAAGTAAAGTCCCGTTTTACCCTTTGGGTACGGAACCCTAAAAAGAAAGGTCGAGTAGGTAATCTACGTTAGCTCGTACGTAATATGTATACATACCTACATCTAAGTATTATTATATTGACTCTCAGATCGGCCATATTATGCAGTTTTGGGTTATTCCCACCTGTTACCGGCAATCTCTTACCAGTGGCAACAGCTGGAATATTTTCCCCCATCTTTTAATTACTAGTAAAGTACTCCGTGGTAACTACTGGGAATAGTTTTCCCATTTGTTACCACTAAATATTTGGTGGTAAGTAACTACTGGAAAAAACCCATTAGGTAGTTACTATGAAGTAGTTAACTAAGTCGTAACAGTTGGGATGTTTTATTCCCATTAGTTCCCGCTGGTGGGGGAAAAAATCCCAGCTGTTACCAATCGTAACCAATTGACGATGATAAATTGAGAATCTGTAATCTTTGATGACGGTTGATTAATGCAGATCATCTTAAATGTAAATATCCCACAGCCATTTAGCGAGTGTCTCTTGAGGGCTGTTTCCCGTTCGCCCGATCGTTCGACCGATCTATCGGTCCAGTGAGACTTTTATTCCTTCCTCTGGAAAAACCCATTGGGCCGATTGACCGATCGACCGATCGGACGAACGGGAAACGCCCCTCTTGAGATGCTGGTCGAGATTCCCCGCTATTGGCTCAAGCCAGGTAAAATGACTAAAATGTGATGATATGTTGTAAGTATTTTCCTTAGCAAAAGGAGGATCAAATAAAACGAGTGATTATATATATAAGTAATCCTAGTGTTTATTAACATTTATTATATTTACTAATAACATAGCTATTACATGTAATAAATAATTAACAGTCTTACATTGTTTTTTTCTCACAACTCACCCCAATCGGTACCTACTTTGATCATTGAGGCATAACTCGCCATCGACTGCGAATAGTATAAAGAAAACAACTAGAGGCGAAGGTACGAAGGTACAATTTTACAAGTCTAAACACATAGCACTGCTCAATCGCTCAAAACACCAGTCGGTATCATTGGCCAAGAACCTCAGTGTTGCCCGTCAGACTTAATAAACTTGTAGCTTTGCGAAATGGGCCCCACTCTAATCGCAGAGACGTTCTTGTCGAGCTGGTGTGTATACTTCCTTTTATGTTTCAACTCCATTTCCAATCGGAATCCGATAAGCAAATACTTTAATACACCACACTGGAACTACCAGGGCTTAGAGCTCCCAGCGGAGCTGCTCTTGGACATGTCTCCAGAGAGCCCCATGAGGAGGCTCAGCAGGAAGCCGGCGGAGTCCTTCGGCCCCTCGGGCTCGCCGCTCTCGTTCGAGGCGCCTTCGGGAGCCTCGCCCTGAAACAGCTTACAGGTTACAACACACCTCAATGCAATATTTTCATCAGTCCATCAAAAGTTCGTTTTCTGTAACGCGTTTTAACCAGTGAAATACTAAATAATAATTATTTATTTATTTATTTATTTATTTAAGGATTGCCAACGGAGTTCACAATGTTACATTTTATGTGGAAACATCAAGTACTTATATATGTCTAATTGTGACCCTAATAATAGGCAACCACGACATGCGTTACAATTTTTGCGTTAATGCACCAAATCTAGGCTATCTAGGCTTAAAACTAAATCACTCATACTATGGTTCAAGGTTCAACAACAGATCCCTGATTTTGCATTTGAAGCTGTTATGAGAATCACAAAAAATATCGATGTCTTCCTGTTCTGTAACGAGATCATTGTAAGCACGCGACAGGCGTGGTACAGGTGAGTGCTTGCCAAAGTTGGTTTTACAAAAAGGAACGTGAAATAAGGCGCGAGGCATGCGAGGTATTTTAGTCGGGACGCTTAAAGTGAACTTATCAACAATTTGAGGCGAATCAATTAGATTATTCATGGTTTTATACAAGAAAGACATACTAAGCAACGTTCTTCTGTTATTTAAATTAATAAAAAATAAATTAAAAAAAGTACGCCTATGAAAAACGCCGCTATTGCAACTTTGCTCCAATAGCAACCCTGATGCAGACCACGATCCTCAGATGTGAGGGTCCGATGCAGAAAGGTAGGGTGTTGTTTAGGTTGATTTCTTAAAATATTTGTCTACGTTTAGCTAAAATTGAGCTATGTACGTAACGTAAGCTATGCACCAATTGCTTGTAGAATGTAGTAGAAGCATTACGTAATTACACTATTTTTAATTAACTTACCATACTAGTTCCGCTAATTAGTTTCGATAAGAACTTTCCAAAGAATGCTCCGTTATTTTTCTGAAAATATAATGAAAAATATATATGATAGAATTGAAATTAGATCAGATATTAAATAAAAGCAAACTTTCGCCTATGGATTGAAGCAATAGCATTGGGTTCAATTCGTAATAAATTGAATTAGTGTGCCTATGAGCAGCATAATAGGTCATAATTACACTTATATATGACCTAATGTTGACATACTTTGTCATGGACCCCATTTAGTAAATCATGCTTTTGAAATAACATGCTTTTTAATTAATATAATAATAATAGCATAAAAATAAAATGAATATTGGACTCAGCACTTGGTAAGACCTAGCTCATGCGCACCATAGACTATCCGTCTCGTTCTAATTTAAGTCCATGGTAAGTCTAATTTATGTCCATGGTATGGGCATGGGTTGTGGGCTATTGACCCTTCAGCGTCATCCTCCAGACCATCTTACATAGCCCAGGAGATGCATCCACATTCATCTACCGTTGAAGGCCTGTGCTTACCAATTGGAAGCGTAACAACTGATGATGATGAATTGTTTAGATATTTATTTACATACCGAGCCACCTCCAGTAATAGTTTCCAGGGACGTCAACAGATAACTGGCTATTATGGTACCCGGGTTCTGTTCTCCTTCGGACAACAACCCGACGAACAGCCCGATGCCTGACGCTATAAGGCTGTTCAGGTCAATGCCGTCACCCTACAATTAGAATATTACATTATATTTACTTTACATATACTAACATTATAACAAGTGCGTGTCGGGCCACGCGCAGTGTAGGGTTCCGTAGTTGCCTGGTCTGTCTTAGTTACATCGACGTGCGGTGCGGTTGCGTCGGCCGAATTTGTACGAAAATTGGCCCTTCCAAGTACACATTAAGTTGGTCGACTAGTACTCGGTCACTACTTATGCCTACTTGTCCGTGATAGTTTTCCTTTTAAATTGATTATATGTACTACTACCACGATTTTTTTCACATCCCCAGTAGTAGCCATTTAGCCGGCAGGGGGGGGGGGGGGACACATGACAAGAATAAAAATTAGCGCTTTAATGCCCAATATCTCGCAAACGAATAACTGATTTGAAAAATGGTTTTAGAAAACCCATATTATTTTTGAACGAGCTATACAACGATACCCCACAATGGGTTGGGCATGGTTTTAATGAGAAAAAAGAATAACGTCCCCGCTTTAAGTGTAGGGGAGGTACCCCAAAAAATATATTTATTCTTCTGTTTTGTCGGCATGATTGATTTATTTAGGTACACATGCTGAATTACAGTTTTCTAGTAGTAATGGTTACTGAGATAAGCCGAAGACGGACGGACAGACGGATATGGCGAAACTATAAGGGTTCCTTGTTGGGCTTGTTGACTACCGAACCCTAAAAAAGGAGAAGTCTGGACTGGAGCCGGGCGGGCAACTAGTATTATGTATGTATGTAAATACTTTATTGTACACAAGACACAGGTAAAAATAAAGACTAAAAAGGTTAAATGGTGCATAAGCGAACTTATCCCTGTAAGGTCCAGTTAACCTTTGATCAATTGAGTGGAGATCAGGAACAAAAAGGACGACATACTAAACTAGGACTAGTATACTACCAACGAAGGTCTATAGGAGACAAAATGCCTAAAGAATGGCAGGTTCACTTACACTGAGGCTTACAACAATACCGCTGACAGTGGCTAGCAAAGAACCCAGATCTGATTGGCCATCATCCTGAAAACAAAATAGTAAATACTTACATACAAGGTGACAACTAACCATTAATTGGAAAACATTTAAGAATCAGAAACAAAAATACGTGCTCGTCAGACAAATAAATTACCGGGATTCAAACCCGAGACTGTCGGCTTCGTAGCGTCAGTACCATGGAAACTAAAGTGGTAGTGACTATCATGTTTTACTTACCCCACTCAACCCAGCCAGTATTCCCAAAATACCACCGCCTTGCCCATCGCCGCCTCCAGGCGGTTCATCGTCGTCATAATCAGAATCATTATTCTCATCACTGCCATTGCCATCCGACGCCGGTTTAGAATCAGTGTTCTGCTGAGACGCATTATTGTCACCAATATCATCATCATCATCTTCCAAGCTCTCTTCAGAGGCAGTATTTTCATCAGATTCTCTAGAATCTTCTTCTGTAGTCTCAGAAGCATTGCTGTCGCTTTCTGAACTATTCTCATCGCTCTCCTGCCTTTGGAAAGGAGGAGGTTTCAAGTCGATTGTCTCGTCAATGTCGATTTCGTTGTCGAAAATGTCTTGTCGGCGTAGTAATTTGTTTTGAGGTAGGAGCAGAGGTTGTGGGTAACGCCTTAGATACTGACGGATCATGTTGCGTAATATTGCCTGAAACTGTTCAGAGCACTGAGGAAAACCCATTGCTTATTGTAAATAATAGCAATTTTTATTATGTGAAAAGCAAAGTGCATAAAGAACTTACCTTGGTTGGTGCGAAAACCAAAAGGTGCAACACTTAAATGTTCGGGGTTATGTCACTTGACCTGCTAACTTTGCCCTAATGTTTCATTACACCTAATGTTTCACTAGACCTAATGCATTTTTCTTCGAAATAGTGAACTTTTCGGGTTATCTTTGATATTCATTTTGGTTTGCTTAAATATCATCAAACAGAAGTTATTAGACATTTTTAAATAAAGGAAAAATTTAAAAAAAATATGCTCCGAGCCGGATTTGAACCGGCGACCACAGGCATTCATGGCCCGTCGCTACTAACCAACTGAGCTATCGGAACAATCCGGTTCGGCCACCAAATTTTTCAATCAGTTCCCTCCTACAACGCCTTAGGGAGGCGTCTTTCGTTAGTAGCGTAACTGCTTAATACAAAATTAATTTAGAAGTTATTAGGTTAGGTTTGTTATGCATTAATACTATAAAGTTTGCTATTAAAAAAATTCATCAGGTCAAATGAAGCATTTAGGGCTAAAGTAGTTAAGTACAGTCAGCATCACATAGTTAGTAGCAGCCTAAGTAGCCAAATATATCGTCACACTTCCATATTCCTATAGTAATAAAACGTCTAACAAAGGAGATCCCGATTCTGGAGTGAAATTTAACATTTAGGTACCTATAGTTATACAATGTATGATGCTTTAGTTAAATTGGCAAACATACGAATTTTATCAGCAAACAAAAATATGTATCTTCTTTTAAGAACGAAGGCTCTCAGAAGATTTTCTGCAACATCGAATGGACGACAGTTTTTAGTCTATCTCCTTAAGTTTAATCTGATTGTATAAGGGTAAGTTGCTGCATAATATTAACCAAAGCATGTCAAGTTTAGTTGAACACACGTGCGCCATGACCCAGACATTTTGTGCGGTGAAGCGTACCAATGTCGACGGGAAGTGTAACAACTCGAGCGCCGACATTCAAGTGGATCGATGAAGGTGTAAGATTGTAACACTTTAATCGTACGGAACCCAAAACATATTGCATTTTACTGTGAGTCATATTGGTAGGTACTGTTATGATCAGCACGAGTGATGGTTGCCACCTTATCATGATAAAATAGCAATCGCCCAGTACGGCCCGCTAGCTGTGTCGGAGCGACATTGACTATAGCGACACAGCTCGCGGGCCGACCGGTAATTTTTTTTTTATTTTTTTTTAATATTAGGGGACAATCTTACACAAATCGACCTAGTCCCGTAGTAAGCTCTTAAGGCTTGTGTTATGGGTACTAGACGACGATATATATAATAGATATAAATACTTAAATACATAGAAAACTTCCATGACTTAGAAACAAATATTCATGCTCATCACACAAAATATTTGCCCTTACCGGGATTCCTACCCACTAGGCTAAACGGTCGTCAAGCCATTTAGCTATGCATTTATAATATGCGACATAAAACCTACATGCCAGTACGTATTTGTTCAATGATTGGGCGAATTGACATCCACGGCTGTTGCAGTGTGCACAAAAATTAAGTACCCAATTTTACGTGACAGATACTATTCGTCCGTCGCTTCCACCTTATACGTTTGCCCGGTCTGACGGGACAATCAGACCAGACAGTTCCATTACACTAGCTACTCACGCTAGCCCCGCCCGACGACGGGAACAGCCCATTCACAAGGTTCAGCAGACTGAGGATGTTGCTCCCTCCACCCCCGGTCGACGACGTCTGCATCTCTGGGAAATCGTCGTCATCGTCTTCGAATGACGATGCTTGGATCTCCCGCCGTTTGTCTGCGTAGCTGTTAGTGACTGGTGGGAGGGTGACCGCCGGGTTGAGGACTTGTGGCTGGTCGACTGAAGAGGTGTCTACGCTCTGGAGAAGAGACGGGATTAGATGAAGAGTGGCTCAGGTGGACAGATGCGCGGGTGACAGCGAGAGACTCGCGTTGGAAGTCGTCCAAAGAGAAACATATGGCGATGCTCAAGAGTGTATTGAGAAACATTATGGTGATGCTTAAAAATGGTTTTCCCAAAGTAAGACGTCACAAACTAATATCTCAAATTATTCTCGTTTACAAGTTTATTCAAGAAAAGGGGGAATTTGGCGCAAATGGAAAGCCAATTTATGAAAGTTAGTTACATAAGTTTCTTAAAAAAACACGCCGTTAGCCTGCGAATGTCAAATAACGTTTTGTATGGAAATCGAACCACCTTAAGTTAGTAACGCACATGTATTGTCTCGCCTGCACACGTAGCACACTTTTTTTAAATTCATTTGCTATTGCCACCGCGGCCGTCGGTACAGAGCTTATATTTTGCTTTATTAAAGAGTGAAGAACGATCTGAGGACATGCTCTAGTGGTCCAAGGTACTTAAAAACCTAGGTTAGGTGTAATGCGGCGCGGTGTGCCAAGTGCGTTACCGAGGAGACACCAAACGACGAACCCACTATACCTACCTAATATTCTGGTGACCTTCGATCTGAATCCCTTAGTTTTCTAATGCTTTTTGTAGCTTATTTATTAACAACAACGGCTTTAAGCAATATAGTATCCCATATTTACTTCAAAGTTCATTTTTTCGAGATATTTGGCATCAAAGATGAACAATTTTATAGGCCAAAAAACTGGTTTTCTGGCCATAACTTTTGTGTTAATTGGTTTAAAATGAAAACCCTGGACCAGTTTTTAGAGACATCAGAGACGAACCCAAATATGTAGAATTCGTATTATGTTAGATCTTTCACGTCAATAGAGATACGAAATAAGTGTTTTTTTAAACAATGTTTAAAAAAATCATACAAAATTAGGTATTCATTTGTTTCAAAATCCGGTGGACCAAAATGGAGATAAAAGATTGAAGAACCAATAACTGTTTGATTTATAATTCTATCTGTAGTGCAAAAGTAGGAGATACGGTTCAAAACTCGTCAAAAATCGATGAAAACCTCGGTAAAAGTAGATAATTACTCACCATCAAGTCTCCCTTTGGGACCTCATCTGAATTCAGCTCATTGTCATTAAACCCTCTCCTGAGCCGCAGCACATCCACGGGCACGCACAGCGCGTTACCCATGAGACACAGCGCGAGCACACAAGCTAGTCGACTTCTCGCCATCGCTGACACTACACAACTGACAAAATAATGGTTATTAATGAAACAAATTAGCTAGTATTTGTCACAGGAATCTGGCAAGAATGTTCCACGCTTAATTGCTGGACAAGTATTTTAAATTGAGTTACGAAAGCGGTGTAATAAGCGAAAGGCTGTAGGTTCTTGATAAATGGATTGTTTAATGTCATACACAATTAGAACTGAATACATCCTTGGAAAGTTGATTAAGATAATCAATTTATCGCAAATACAGCAAATCAAAGACTAAAGAAACATATGTAGTTGATTCAAAAATGTTTTTTATTATTTCGAGGGTCTTTAAAATGATTTTTACACAAGCTGGTATCCCACTTGTTTAATATCTTCGTCCAATATTCATTACGTCTCACGTTTTTTGAAACAAAATGTGAGCGGCAATACATTGTACAATCCATTGAATGTGTTTGTGCATCTCACATTTTGCTTAAAAAATGTGAGACTCAATGATTATTGGACAAATAACTTGCAAGAGTGGAATACCACGCTTACAAGTAGGTTTGTTAGTACAGTAGAATACAAAATATATATACTTTTGTCACCATATTGCAACACAGGCTGTGCCAAAGTTTTCCTAGCACTACGCTCGTAACCGATATCGTGGTTCTCCCGTATCTACGCCGGGTCCCAGGCCCTGACAGTGATAGACTATGTGTAGTGGTGAGGTAGGGCACAGGGAAAGTGGTGAGGTAGGGCACAGCGAAATGTCATCCCGCTCGAATGTGGAGCAGTCCAACTGGGGAAGTACCTCCGCCTTGCAGAAGACCACAGCCATAATAACACTATACTACTTGCTCTGTAGTAGTGTTGGGTTCCTGGAGGTGAGCAAGGTTGCCAGAGCTCCCGAGGATGCGTTGTGTTGAGAGCGAGGGAATTTGTTCCTTCAGCTGTCAACACGGCGAATCCTCAAACATATCAAGGGTCGGCAACGCCCATGTTACTCCTTTGGAGTTGCATGCGTCTATATAGGTTGCGGTGTCCGCTTGCCATCAGGCGGGCCGTACGCTTGTTTGCCACCGTTTTTGTATAAAATAAATAAAAATCCCTTATTACCCCCAAAACTGCCCCCTTATTTGGGGCTCACTCCCTTTGACTTTATTTCACAACTAGGCCATATAGGCCATAACTTCCTATATCTACACCAAATTTCAGCTTCATAAGACTCCATAAATCATAAGTCAAACGATAGAAAACTGGCTGTGACGGACAGACCGAGTGATCGCATAAGTGTTCTTTGAACCAATTGTGGTACGGAACACTGTAAATGGAAACATCTTTTTCATCTCTCATACTCTGAAAGTAGGTCATTGTTTATCTAAACAGCGGGTTGAAAGTGAGGCATGTCGCCCCTAGGGCTGAAAAGTATTAAAAAATAAAAAAGCAATGGCAGAAACCTGTACAGCCACAGTTTAAAGTTTTTATTTTGAAACTTGTTGACAATCGTGCGTTATTTTTTAAAATAATGATCATAAATTAATTGTTGGATGACTACTTATTATTGCTATTTGAAGACTATAGAATATTTTTCAAGTCATAAAAAACCTATACTGCCACACTTCCATAAAATTGTGTTGATTTTTGAAGCTTGTTGATAGTTATGATGGCACTATTAAAATTAGTTTTTCGATATAACCACTTCAAGAGCGCTTCCTGGAAATGATCCACACACTAACATTATTAAAATCTGTCAACAGTTCCCGCCCTAATGCAAATGGTCCATACACAAACGCTTTTAAAGTGGGTTCTATGGGATCTGACTGATTTAGAAAATATTTAAGTTTTTGACTTTCAATTCATTTCCTCGTATTCGAAATGAAAAGTAGAGTGTTTAACTCGGGGAAAGGCACCCATTTCAGCCTCGAACTATTGGCGCTCTCACTTCGTTCGAGCGCCAAAATATCTCGTCAGGAATGCGTAGCTTTTAACCCTCGGTTAACAATCTACTATTTGCAGTCCACTGGACAATATGGCTCTAAAGTGTCCAAACCGAGGAGACAGCATGGAAGAGGAGACTAACCTGCGTGACTAGATGCGGAGCGTGCGGGGTGTCCGCGGTGATTGGTCCACGCCGCGACAAAAGGAATATCTTATATCGATTCTTAGTTCCTGCCGCGTCTACAGGGTGCTCTTCGCCACGCAAGTAACAGTTTTTTATTACACATTGTACGAGTACATTAAATATAGGGTAGGTTATATAACTTCCTTGATGTTATTTAGCGTCAAGTCGTACAAAGTATAGTCAGGGGTAGTAAATGTCGGGTGAGAATACGTTTGTGCCATATCCATTCAAAATGCATACAAAAAATTGATATAGCACATACCTACCTTTTTTCACCCGATGATACGTACAGTCGTGTTCATAAATATATGTACGTTTCCCAAGGTTCAAAAATATCTGAGCAACCTTATGCCCGTAACAATAAGGTCGCGTTCACATATTTTTGATCACTTTCACCGTGCACATATTTTGGAACTTGACTGTTCATAAATTAGGACATAAATATCGGTAAACGCCTTTATGACATTGACAATAGAGTCCTGTACAGATATTTTTATGTCCTTATTTATGCACGTATTTTCGTACTCCTGACTGTACCTAATAGGTATATTTAAAATTATCTTTTTGTCCGTCGCTTCGGCATCAGCCTGTAGAGGGGGCGTGATGGCTGCAGGCCCGGGTTGCGGCACTCGAGTTGCCAAACCAACGCGTCGCCGTTCCGCAAATTATCGCGCTTCCTCGCGCGGCTTCCCTTCCACAGCCAGCGTTCCCATTGTCCTCCGTCAGAAGTACGTGAATCTAACGGACATATCGAACCGAACAGTGCTATAATGTTCGGTCCCGAGGGCTATGTCCAGCAGTGCACGTCTTTCGGTTGATATTATGATGATCAACATCGCAAGTATCTGAATACGACTCTACAAAATTGATTTTTTAACTATCACGATTTGATATTCATTTATCGATTTAGGTACTCTATTTTAAAGTGGATGTTCGAATGTTTCTTTTATAACACATACATTCATTATTCGCCATGGGGTGGGGCTATGCGGTCTCTTTGCGGTCAGAGTACCTAGTCATAGACAGTATATGGGAGAAGAAGAAGAGTTGTCACTCTTGTGACTGTGATGTTTGCGGTGATCGCGAGCGGCGCGATATTTTCGAATATATAAAGAAAAAGACCTGACACGACCGGAATATCAAAGGGGTAAGCTTAGAATCATCTATTTATATATTTTTCACAAGGTTTTCATCCGAGACGGATCAGAGTCCGTGAAGTTGAAAAAACCAAAGTAACCAGTGCGCTCGTTCGAGGAACATCGAATATGTTTGAGCTCTCAGTGTACAGATATTTTGATGGCGGCTTTACTACAACTATTATTAACCCTGCTTATTGCTTATTTAACCCTGGGGGTCCATTCTGCCTGCCTTTCCTGATTGACTCTCCAATGTATTTTAATCGTTCGCTTCCAAGGGTGCAACTGCAACCCAACATTGTTTTTATGAGAGCTAACCTCGTGACACTACCGATTTGCAACACGGCGCATGGCCATGACGTCACAATTTTAGCCAATATGATGAAAAACACTGCGACGATCATTGTACTAGCAAACTGCTCCTGTAAAATGTCATGTTCTTCGCATCACCCTGAGAGATATACATACCCCGTTATCAGTGTTGCAAAATCATTGAAATCTAGGGTTGGCACTGCACGTATATTATTTTTAACGTGTGCCTCTAGGTATATATAATTTAATGCACCTTTTTTTAATCGATATAAACTAAGTTTTTAACAAAATAAAATCTCTTATCAACCCGTAATTAAAAAAGGTTTTTATTCTTTTTTTCACTCCATAATAGGTGGTTGCGTCATTTATAGATTTTGAAGTTACCTACTTAATAATGGAGAAGCTGAAATTACAAAATGCATTAACAAAAACACCGTGAAACATAATAATTGCCTGAAGTATTTATCAATTACATCTGTAGAAGTGGAGCGATCGTTTTCATATTTAAAATGGATAAAAAGTTAATAGACGACAACATTTAACGCCAGCTAAGCTAGAAAAACTCTTAACAATTTATTCAGACAACTAATGAAAGTATACTTACAGGTAGGCATGTCTTTAATGCTTGTTAGTTATAAGATATATTGTTTTTGAAAAGATTTTACCTTCGTATGACGTTCATAAGTGCATTGTAATATGCCTACTTGAAAAATAAACTATAACTAAACTATGAAGTATATAAATCTGTTATTTTACCTGTAAAAAGATTCTTTAAGCAAACCCTATGACTTAAGTTTCAATGGATCTGCAACACTGATAACGGGGTATGGAACGTCCATTATCGCGATAATTAATGGCATTTCTCGTTAGTGTGGCCCGAGCATAAGGCTCATTGACATGTAGTGAAAGCCAAAAGACCTCTAAAGTAATGTAATGATTGTATTGTTTCAGCTAAGAGAAGTACTTAGCCATGGAATACTACAACTGCAATCACAAGATATACAATGTGTATTGCTTATACTTGATCAAACGAAATGTGCGGATACTAGACAAAAAAATATCGATAAAAAAAAAAAAAAAAAAAAAAAGGCTACCAAAAAAAAAAAAAAAAGCCTAAAAAGTGCAAAAAAGTCTACCTCAAACTGCTAGTTTTAAAGTTACAGACACTAATTTAAAAAAAGAAAGTTCTTTTTCACAAATTTCTACTAATTACCTTTTTTTTTGTAGGTTTATGTTTGATATTGTTATTATTTTTTGGTTGGTCGATTAGCTGCATTTTGTAGCTTTAAAACAAGACTACTTTTGAGAAACTACACCGTTTAGACGCAAAGATATGAATTAAAAACCAAACTCGGAAATATTCATCAGAAAAAAAATTAAAACGCCTTAATTTTTTAAATAATATAATTTTTATTTTTATTTTTTTATCGATATTTTTTTGTCTAGTATCCGCACATTTCGTTTGATCAAGTATAAGCAATACACATTGTATATGGTCGCTAATGTCACGAGTTCCATTTAAACAAGTCGAACGATTGAGCGATCTCAATCGATAGCCAATAGCCCTTTCACTCTCTCACATTTTCAGTAATTTTACAAGCTTTCATTTAGGTAGGCTTTTACTTAAGTAAATGCGGTGACAGTGCAACATACCTAATGCTAGCGAGCTGATCTGATGACGGAGACATACGGTTCATTGGTTACCCTCTCAACGATTAGTTGATGATTGTGAAATTAAAGAACAGTCGGCAAAATAAGCTTGTAACTACCAAAAAAAATATTTTTGACATAAGCTTTTTATTAATAGAAAGCATCCGATATACCCATCCGTCAAATAAGATGGCGTAATGGACACGCGGCCCCACGTGAATGCGACAACACCAGGCGCTGTTATTTACATGGTGCACCTGGTCGTTAGGGCTAATATTAAGAAACGTAAACGGGATGTTTAAATTAAGTGCTTAATATGTACGTTAGAACGACCATTATCGGTTTAGCCTGCGTGGATACGTATTTTTTTCAATAAGTTGCAATATTTTTATGTTATACCTACTTCATTACCTAGTTTAAGATTCGGGACCTATTATTTTTGTAGCTTAGCGGTAACGTCATATTTATGGTTTAGGAAGGTCACTTTCAATGTACATGGGGCATTATCGCTATCGGCAATCATATAAGTGAAGAAATGTCTGAATTGTGATTTATTTTTTATTTGGTTTTGTTGTTTGTGATCTAAATAGAATATGTACGTTTCGCACAGAAAGTTATTTATTCTATTCTAAAATTAAATTAAATACTTATGCCATTAAAACAAATGCGAACTTAGATCTTTTCCAAAAGAGCTTACATTTCACTAGCATGCACGTTTAAATTGTACTGCACACTGAGCACCTACGGTCCTACGAGGATATACGATTTGTTAGATCGCTTACCCCAAGCACAATTTTCTTTGTAACTAATTTTCTTTTCGTATTTTTCCCCGAACGTGATTAATCTAGTCGCTACACCCACAGCTTACCTTCTCAGTCGTGTTGCTCCCATATCGAATTTTATTAAGTCTCAATTTTTCTTGTCTGTTGAGACCCATTGCAATCGCGAAACACTAGGTAGCTTGGGTTCGTTAGGCAGCATCAGATGCCCGAAAGGCAAACTGCTCAGATATAGGCGCGCGGGGCTCCGTCGAAACTATTAATTTGCGAATAAAATAAATGTTAAAAAACGCGTTTGTTATGCGAGAAAAAAAAACGCTACCAATAAAATAGTGCAGAAACTATTTTTTTCAATGGGAACCTACTTATGTGACTAGGGATAAAGGCGAAAAAAAATTTTGCTACAAGAAAAATTGCGTATGGGAAAGCGATCTAACAAATCGGATATACTTGTCTTGTATATGGATAATATAAACGACTTGCCTTTATTACAATATCTTTATTAATTGACTACTTTCAGTATCATAATTATTAAGTACATAAAACGAGGTAACAAAATTGAACAGATTTTCCTTTGGTACATGTAAATAACATAACGATCTATAATCTAATTTCTATTTACAGATATTAAACACATTTACATTAAGTAAGATATAGTTATAAAATTCGTATACAATGCAAATGATCTACATAGGTGGTCGGACCTAGGATAGACTATCTACCAAAATTAATTACCTATTAGCCACGTCACATTTTTTTGAGCGCCTTGTTTTGTCATCCATATTGCAGAAATTTTTACCTGTAGTTATTAGTTAATGCAACAACGCATTTAAATTTTACTTAATTGATGCTGACTGTACTTACATGCACACCAGTTTAAACCGATTAGGCATACCTAAGGCACTATTTAATTAAGTCAATATTTTAGTGAGCGGGAATTTCACGATATGACTAATTAATTAAGTTTACAAGGAAGTAATTACTTTGAGTAGTTTAGTGATTAATACGTACATATGTTCATTCATTCAACGGAGTAAATGACAGGTAGAAATGTCAAATGCAACAAATAATGATACCAGCTTATTACAAACAGTGCGGTGCAATCATTACAGTTTCTGGTATAATGCTCAATAATCGGTAATAACATCATTTAAAAAGGGATACATATGCCATAGTATTTTTTTGGATTCGATGCCTTTGTTATATAAAGGGTATTTTAGGTCTACTGCACACGGGCGGAATACCGCACACCAAATTCCGATGAGTCTGCCACACGCGTCAGAATTTCATCCGCGACGGAAAAGACTGCAACGCAATACGATTTCGAAGAAACTTTCTTTTTGTTTACTGTACCGTCTGTGTCTCCAGGCAAAATACGGTTTTGGAAAACATTAATTTATAATAGCGTTTTTTTTGTTTATTTCATTTTAAAATGTTATTCTAAGATGATTAATTCAAGAATCCGACAAACTTTCCACCCGGAAGTAATTAGGTATGTAGATTTAAATGAAGCATGCATTGTCTTTTTTGTACGATTTATCTTGAATATTATAGAGCAAATGTAAATGAACCAAAATAAAGACAAAAATATTTATTCATATTTTTTCTGACTTTTCAGAAGCTAGTTAGTTTATCGTTTTTTTGATGTCTGAAATTTTGTCGGTTTTTGTCGCTGGATAACTATTTAATTGATAATATATCCGTTACACATTAAAAATAAGCTATTATAAATTATTTCCAAATTTGACTTTTTTTCCATACGAGTTGTCAGTTCATTGACTGGACTATACAGGATGTTAACGGGGTCATGATCCGGAATGACAAAAAGCGAATAAGATGATCATACTGAACAACCTTTCACATGGGACCAACCACGAAATCGCAAAAAAAAAGAGCCAATTAAGAGTTAACTGTGAGTTAACTGCGATTTAATTGAGAGTTAATGTATGGAATACCTGGTTTTTTTTTGCGATTTCGTGGTTGGTCCCATGGGAAAGGTTGTTCAGTATGATCATCTTATTCGCTTTTTGTCATTCCGGATCATGGCCCCGTTAACATCCTGTATATTTTGTACTTGTTTGCACGAATAAGTTCAGTGTGGAAGTGGGCAGCAATTCAGCACGGTTATGATACTTATGTTATCAAAGGACGGCCCTCGACTAGTGTCGCGGCGACGTAGACTATCCGTCTTTCTCTCTCATCACCATCCTAGCGTTTTTCCTGGTAGTGCTCAAACGAGCCCGGGGTCCACTTTGGCGACTAATCCCAACACCCCACTAGTTTTACAATGCCACTACAATCTGACCTTCCAACCCAGAGGGGAAACTATTTGGGGTTAGACCGGTTTCCTCGCGATGTTTACTTTCCGACAAGCTACTGACGAATTTCAAACAATATTTCGTACAGAAGTTTTTGAAGTGAAAACTTCTTTAGCGGCGCTGAGCACTTTTTGGGATGGGAAAAAATTGTTAAATACGCGACAGTGAAGGAGGTCACAAACTTTTATATTTTGCTGCTAGCCGATTCGACTGCATTCAAAACTGAACGCTATTCGTAAGAGTATAAAGCAGTTAAACACTTTTTGCAATAGCATATTCTGCAAATAAATTTGTAATTTTGTCCAAGCGTCCTTCACCGTTTTGCTATTGAGCAAATTTGAATAGTTCGAATTTGGACGTTATTCCTAAAGAGATAAAGCTTTGAAAAATATTTACCAATGGCGAAAACAAATTGATATTTTGTTCACCGCCGCCGTCTGCTGTTCTCGCAAATTAGAATAGTTCGAATTTGGACGTTATTCCTAAAGAGATAAAGCTTTGAAAAATATTTGGCAATGGCAAAAACAAATTGGTATTTTGTTTGCCGCCGCCGACGGACGAGCGGCCCGTCGCACCCAACGCGCCCGCGGCCCGTCCGCCTAAATAATTGATAATTATTTATAAATTTGCGTCAAATTCATTTTTAGGGTGACACCGTGCGATGTCACGTGACCTGATCGAAAACTGTTACAATGTTATTAAGTTTTCACTTCTGCCGGCACTCCCGGAGTGCAACCCGGTCTTTTTTTTAAACCCAGTGGTCCTCTAGTCTTAGCCCGCGAGCTAGCAACAGATTTTCGTGACGAATCGACCCCCGTGCGATAACTTGTGAGAAGGTTCAGAATGTTGTATCATGAAGCCCCGTGGACGTCAGCTGCGGCTCCGTTGGTGGGTTAAACACGTAAAACCAAAAAAAAATTGTATGTCCTCGCATTTAAAAAATAGAATTGAATATAGCAGATTTTATATTTTTGGGTCGTAGAAGGTACTTGTATTGAAGTGTACATGAATTTTCAAGTACATATTCGATACCCTTCTTGGACAAAAAAAAATACCAATACCCCCTTCTCCTCATTACCGCGTCGTGTCCCACTTCCGAAATCACTTACATCCTTATTTTCCCTGATGATATACCACAGTAAAGTTGAATGAAAGTATTTTTATTAAATAATAGATTAGATATCCTCTTAATAAAAAAAAGTATTAAATATATTTAATAATTTATAATTAAGATATGAAAATCTAGAACTTTGTTCCGAGACCCGTCCTGATCCATGCGGCGCGTTAATTCTTGTTCGTACGAGGCCATTGAAGTAAGGTACCTACGTCGCTAACACATTTCGCCATAAATAATAATATACATTTCGCGTAAGCCGTCAGTCGTGCCCAGACCTCCGTGGTGGAGAGATGTGTCAGTGTGTTGTGCGGGCCACAGACTATGAACAAAACAAAGTATCTGATTCCCGAGTTTTGGTTTTCGAGAATTCTGATTACCACGTTCTAGTTTTATAAATCAACCAACAACTCTAAAGCTCTGTGAATTATTGTATACATTAAGAAACTCAGTATTTAACGGCTACTAAGTCTTGCAGTTTATTACATTTACCTAAAATTAGTTGAGTCATTGCCACGTCTCATTTCCGCGTCAAAAGTGAACGCGGTAATCAGAATATATCTAGAAAATATCAGTTTAAAAAGTTTTTTGATACATATTAGTAGTTTATATGCAAGTGATACATAATAAGAGGCATTAAACACGAGTACGGTTTTATAAAACGAGTCGAAGGCGAGTTTCATAATTCACACAAGTGTTTTAAGGCCTAATTATGTACAATTGCATACACTAGTTTATCTAAATTCATATATCAAATCCTCTTTCATGTGTTTCATGTGCAACTTTACTATTACTTATTCTGTGGTATAACCATTGAGCAGGAACCACGTTTATCGGGGATGGGCCGCCGGGCGGCGGGCAAAGTGCCGGGCGCGCGGCGGCCCATCTCATAACTACATGATATATATCATACAGTTTCATAGTGAGCTTGTTATGAACATTATATATAGTGATGAATATTTCATGTTCCTAACAGGTTGGTATTGTCTATTATTAAAATACGTTTGTTTTAATTAAAAAAAAAACTAATATTTGAGCGTTTTAAACGCCCCATTACCATCACCGCATTATTGATGAACTCCGTATAAATTGTGGTGTTATTTTCGGTTATCTTGTTGTGTCGCGGGTTTCTGCAAATCTTATCAAAATTATGTTGTTTACTTTTATGAAATGACCAATAATGCGGCAATGGTAAGGAGGCGTTAAAACGCTCACATATTCACCCTAAAAAGCCAGAATTCTCATTACCGCGTCGACTTTCTGATTACCGCGTCACACATATTTTAAAACATGTATAGGTCACTATCCGCTAATAATAATTAAGTGCCACATAAACATTTAAGTTCATCAAAAAGCAAGTGGAAAAAAAGCGACGCGGTAATGAGACTGAGAACACAAATCTGGAGAATGACCGCACCGACCCGCATTAATATCTGCCTAGAGCTCGCATTTTCGACTAGTTGCCATTATTACCAACATACGTTAAAAGGTAGGTACCTATTTATTAGTGTGCATTTGGTAATGACTAACTAACAATTCTATAATTAAATCCTTACTAGGCCAACCTAATCCCAATTAGGCCTAAAATGTCCTAGTGGATTGCGCCTTCAGCAAATTCGTTATCTTTAAAATCTTTCCATTGTAAAGCTAATTTACCTAGCCAGTTTCTATCACGACCTTATACCCTATTCGGACGGCACAGACGCGACACTAACGCTAGTCGACCTCGACCCTACAGATGCGCCTCTAGGCTAGTTAACCCCCATAGGTGCATCACTATCGCTAATCAGCCCCATAGATGCGTCATTAAACTAACGCTAGTCAGCGCCCACGGGCGCGTCAGAGCGCGGCTGCTATTGTTACTCAAGCAGTATGTTGTTTCTATTACGCTACGGATGTTTAACTAATGCTAGTCAGAGTCCACAGATGCGTCACTAACGCTAGGCAGCCCCTGCAGATGCGTGGCTAACGCTAGTCGGCCCTAAAGACGCGTCTCTACGCTAGTCAGCCCCATAGATGCATCACTAAACTAACTCTAGTCAGCGCCCACGGACGTGTCAGAGCACGGCTGCTTCTGTTACTCGAGCAGTGTGTTGTTTCTACTACGCTACGGATGTTTAACTAATGCTAATCCGAGTCCACAGATGCGTCACTAACGCTAGTCAGCCCCCGCAGACGCGTCGCTAACGCTAGTCAGCCCCATAGACGCTTCACTAAACTAACGCTAGTCAGCGCCCACGGACGCGTCAGAGCGCGGCTGCTACTGTTTCTCAAGCAGTATGTTGTTTCTATTACGCTACGGATGTTTAAGTATTGCTTGCCCGAGTCCACAGATGCGTCACTAACCAGCCCCCGCAGACGCGTCGCTGACGCTAGTCGGCCTAAAGACGCTTCACTAAACTAACGCTAGTCAGCGCCCATCACCGACGCGTCAGAGCGCGGCTGCTTCTGTTACTAGCAGTGTGTTGTTTCTACTACGCTACGGATGTCTAACTAATTCCAAGTCCACAGATGCGTCACTAACGCTAGTCATTGCAGCCCCCGTAGACGCGTCATTACCGCTAGTCGGTCCCCACAGACGCGTCGGAGCGCGGCGGCTTCAGTTTCTCGAGCAGCGGGATAGCGACGCCCACCAGCTCCTCCCAGGCGGCCAGCCGCCGGCACGGCCCGCACTCACACCCATCTTCCACCACCATGTCGCCCTCTTCGAACCTGAACCAAAGAAATTTACTTCATGTGTTGAATTCAGAGATAACGGACCTTATTGTCGTTGGCGGTAATGACATTATTCCGCTGATTTGTATTAGCGCATTGTTAAGTGCCAACGGAAATAACAGAGAGAGACGCATTATACTCTATACTATATATGGCCATGATATGTAGGTATAAGAGCGTCAGTTAAGTTCCAAAAAATCTTATAGTTTTCGTTTTCGGTGTCGCTACAAACCGACTAAAAGAGACGAGACGCCGGGTTATCTAAATAAATGATAGCCGGTTCACGGTCGTTCCCATAATAAGTATCTACAGGTTTCGGTGATGTATTCTCGTGTTCAGCGCTGTGCAGTCTGATGAAGAGTCGGTCCGGTCCACATTTTTCATTGAAGCTTAGTGCAATACAAGCCTTCGATTTCCCCCGAATGATGCCTATTGCCACCTTTGTCATCCGCCCTCAAAATATTGCACAAACCCCAGGTCTGGTCTCGAACATGCCTCGCACCGAGTTCAAGCTTATATAGGCTTGCCTCAAAATGTAACTTATCTCCGACTCTGTGTCCAATTGTTCAAATAATTGTACAAACCCTAGGTCTTCCCCCGAACACGCTCCGTCCTCCTCCTGCGAGCCTTCGAGATGCAACTCGTGTTCGACACTGTGCGCCTTCACGAACAACGGTCGATGGAACTCCTTGTTTGAACAGTTGTTGTTGCCGACGTCGAACATCACCTGCAATCATCCTATTGTACAAACCCTAGGTCTTCCCCCGAACACGCTCCGTCCTCCTCCTGCGAGCCTTCGAGATGCAACTCGTGTTCGACACTGTGCGCCTTCACGAACAACGGTCGATGGAACTCCTTGTTTGAACAGTTGTTGTTGCCGACGTCGAACATCACCTGCAATCATCCTATTGTACAAACCCTAGGTCTTCCCCCGAACACGCTCCGTCCTCCTCCTGCGAGCCTTCGAGATGCAACTCGTGTTCGACACTGTGCGCCTTCACGAACAACGGTCGATGGAACTCCTTGTTTGAACAGTTGTTGTTGCCGACGTCGAACATCACCTGCAATCATCCTATTGTACAAACCCTAGGTCTTCCCCCGAACACGCTCCGTCCTCCTCCTGCGAGCCTTCGAGATGCAACTCGTGTTCGACACTGTGCGCCTTCACGAACAACGGTCGATGGAACTCCTTGTTTGAACAGTTGTTGTTGCCGACGTCGAACATCACCTGCAATCATCCTATTGTACAAACCCTAGGTCTTCCCCCGAACACGCTCCGTCCTCCTCCTGCGAGCCTTCGAGATGCAACTCGTGTTCGACACTGTGCGCCTTCACGAACAACGGTCGATGGAACTCCTTGTTTGAACAGTTGTTGTTGCCGACGTCGAACATCACCTGCAATCATCCTATTGTACAAACCCTAGGTCTTCCCCCGAACACGCTCCGTCCTCCTCCTGCGAGCCTTCGAGATGCAACTCGTGTTCGACACTGTGCGCCTTCACGAACAACGGTCGATGGAACTCCTTGTTTGAACAGTTGTTGTTGCCGACGTCGAACATCACCTGCAATCATCCTATTGTACAAACCCTAGGTCTTCCCCCGAACACGCTCCGTCCTCCTCCTGCGAGCCTTCGAGATGCAACTCGTGTTCGACACTGTGCGCCTTCACGAACAACGGTCGATGGAACTCCTTGTTTGAACAGTTGTTGTTGCCGACGTCGAACATCACCTGCAATCATCCTATTGTACAAACCCTAGGTCTTCCCCCGAACACGCTCCGTCCTCCTCCTGCGAGCCTTCGAGATGCAACTCGTGTTCGACACTGTGCGCCTTCACGAACAACGGTCGATGGAACTCCTTGTTTGAACAGTTGTTGTTGCCGACGTCGAACATCACCTGCAATCATCCTATTGTACAAACCCTAGGTCTTCCCCCGAACACGCTCCGTCCTCCTCCTGCGAGCCTTCGAGATGCAACTCGTGTTCGACACTGTGCGCCTTCACGAACAACGGTCGATGGAACTCCTTGTTTGAACAGTTGTTGTTGCCGACGTCGAACATCACCTGCAATCATCCTATTGTACAAACCCTAGGTCTTCCCCCGAACACGCTCCGTCCTCCTCCTGCGAGCCTTCGAGATGCAACTCGTGTTCGACACTGTGCGCCTTCACGAACAACGGTCGATGGAACTCCTTGTTTGAACAGTTGTTGTTGCCGACGTCGAACATCACCTGCAATCATCCTATTGTACAAACCCTAGGTCTTCCCCCGAACACGCTCCGTCCTCCTCCTGCGAGCCTTCGAGATGCAACTCGTGTTCGACACTGTGCGCCTTCACGAACAACGGTCGATGGAACTCCTTGTTTGAACAGTTGTTGTTGCCGACGTCGAACATCACCTGCAATCATCCTATTGTATTTTGCCGAGCTGAATGGGTTGGAGCAATCAATTAATGTTTTAACAAAAGAATCATGTAAGTATAATGTCCACAATACTAGTATCTATACGTAGATAATAACAATGGAAAGTACAGAGTAAACTATCTTTTATAAAGTGTTCTTTCCACATGGCCAAATGATACATTATTGACGATCTTTTTTTTTTTAAAATCTTTATTTGTAAAAAGAAGGCCTTCGTCGCTGAGCGATGATGCCGGCCTTATAGGTATTATTATTTGACGATCTTTGTAACCTAGTTGGTAGTGGTTCTACGAAGCCGGAGGTCCTGGGTTCGAACCTCGGTAAGAGCATTTATTTGTGTGATGAGCACTAATACTTGTTCCGGAGCCATGGATGTTTTCTATGTAAGTATTTAAGTATTTATTTATCTATATAAGTATGTAGGTATATCGTCATTAAGTATGAATGTGGAGGTTTGTAAGAGAAGAGGTAGACTAAGATAAAAGTAGGCATGAGTAGGAAAAAAAGTGTGTGATGAGTTGACGGGCGATAGAGGTATGGAAAAAAAAATACTACGCCAACCCCAAGTAAATGGGATAAGGACAAGCGAATGATGATAAGTATGTATATCGTCGTCTAGGTAAATCCATAGTACAAGCTTAACTTAGTTAGGGACTAGGTCGATTTGTCTAACATTGTCCCCAAATATGTATCTATACTATTTAATACACACACACACGAACACTGCGAGATTTAAAATTTAAATGGGACGTATTTAAATCTGCCATTGTGTTCCAAACCCACGGTTCACCATAAATTGTGCAATGTGCATTAATATGCACTATCCACACACACGGCCTAATGGCCGCGGTGTGGAAGACAGCTCCGCTGCCTAAAGGCCGGTTTATATCTACAGACATTGAGCGTGCCAGACACGTGCCGTGGCAGACAAAATAATATACTTTTATACAACGTGTTAATAAAATAACGCAAAACCTGAAAACAGATGGTATACCACGAACTTCGAAAGTCGAAGTTCGTAATACATGCATCCCTGTCACTCGAGTAAGGGAGTGCGATAGAGATGGAAATACCCGAACTTCGACTTTCGGAGTTCGTGGTAGCGCCGCAGTTTGTTCAGAATCGAGCATAGAATGCGAAAAAAAAAAAAAAAAAAATTTTGACAAGATTTATTTTTTACATTTGTATGGAGTGTTGGCCGACTGGGGCGACCTGCTCCATACAAATGTAAAAAATAAATCGCGTCAAAATTTTTATTTTTTATTTTTTTCGCATTCTGCTCTCGATTCTGAACAAACTGTTTTCAGGTTTTGCGTTATTTTATTAACACGTTGTACAGTGTCTATTAACGTATTTATATCTGGCCGCGCAGACACCAACCGGGGGGAGGGGTCCCGTCCCCGGAACGTGTCTGCCATGCGTCTGGCACGCTCAATGAGTCCGCAGTATATTAAGCTCGTTTCTCCATACAAGCCTAGTTACGCTCTCATTTTAAAACTACGTGTTGGATTGTAACGAAACTGCATGTACAATAACGAGAGGTATATCCAGGTCTGTAATTAGTTTATGTAGCTTCAGATACCATTGTAAAAAAAATAAGGCGAATTTACGTTTTTCATACAAAACTTGTTTTTTGTTGTATTTCGTTTGTTTTATAAACTGGAACCATATAAACTAATTACAGACATAGATATACCTCATGTTATTGCATATGCAAAGTTTCGTCACAATCCAACACGTAGTTTTAAAATGAGAACGAAACTCCGTTTGTATGGGAAGGTGAAATTCGGCCGAGTTTACTTCGGACTTAATCGAGCGAGCGAGCGACGCCAACGAAGTTCTATAATCGTTTAGTCTGTCCGGTGTCCGCTGTCTGTCCCGCTGTTTTCCTCTACAGGTCGCATGTCTCAACCGGTTCTCGTGAAATTTTGTGAGCGTTAATTACTTAATACTACTTAATTTTGTCAAGTCACTTCTTCGAATTTCCAAAAGAAAATCTTTTCTTTAGACAGGCTCGCGGTTTCTACCGTTCACAGAGTCACTGATATTAATAATTCTTTATTTCGGATAACTTAGGAGATTCACTTATATTTGTTGCCGACGATACTCACGTGATGTTTTATTTCGGGGTCGCTAGCGCGACGCTCGCCGGCCGACGGCGCTTCGCACGCCGCAAATACAGACTCGTCATCTGAAAAACATCATTCCTGAGTACCTATAGATACACATATACTCGTATATATACCCCAGGCCAAAAGTATGGAAACAAGCGTATATGACAATAAAAAACGTTAATTTTCACACGAAAAGTTTTTATTTAAAATAAACAAATATATAAAACAATGTACGAAATTTCTATTCCTATTGACTATGTGTGTTGTTTTCAATATAGACCTAAACTTTGTTTTCATGAATGTATCCGCCTTTTGCTTTCATAACTGCAGCACACAATCTCGGCATTCTTTGAATCAATTTATCGATGATATTTTGTTCAAGATTAGCCCAGGCTGTTGACAAATTCGTCCACAATGCTGATTTTGAAGTTGGACATGTTTTTCTTATCTGCCTGTCCAGCTCGTCCCACCAGTAGGGTCATTTCGCCGGTTAGCGACCAACTAATTTAATGTGCCGGTGGGCGACCACTTAAGCTGAGTTGGTGAACTGAGAGGATATTTTCTCGGTTTTTTAGTAGATTTCTATTCTAAAACAACAAAAAAATGCATATACAAGTAATTGTCTCAATAGGGTGTGTAGAATTGATGTTATCTTCAATAGAAAAAACCTTCTCCTTCAGGTGGTCGCTAACCGAAGTTAATCGCGTAACCAGCGAAATGACCCTAATTATGGAAACACGAAATATCAAAGAAAACAACTTTGTTTCCGTTGGCCAGGGGTGTAGATATCATAGATTTAACAGCCGTTGTGTGGGTGAGGTAAGGTGAGTGAGTTGTGTAAGTTGTGGTCGGTCACAATGGAATATTAAGGTATCTACATCTACCATCAAAGTGGTCTAACGGTGAAGCAGATGGGACGCGGCCATAGGAATTCCTCAATTGATGGCAATTACACATGATAATAAAGTTAAAATAGCCGCAAAGGATATACAAGTAGAGAGAATAGATGACGACCGGTTGGTTAGCCTAGTGGGTACACGAAGTTGAAGGTCCTGGGTTCGAATCCCAGTAAGGGCAAATATTTGTGTGATGTGCATGAATATTTGTTTCCGAGTCTTGGATGTTTTCTATGTATGGTAAGGTAAGTATTTATATCTATTATATATGTATCGTTGTCCTAGTACCCAAAACACATTGAGTTTACTGTAGGGGCTTGTTCGATTAATGTAAGTCCCCCTAAATAATGTATGTTGATGACCGCTTTAGTTGGTAGTGACCCTGCCTACGAAGCAAGAGGTCCCGGGTTCAAATCCCGATAAGGGCATTTATTTGTGTGATGAGCACGAATATTTGTTCCTGAGTCATGGATGTTAGCTATTTATTTTAAGTATTTATTTATCTATATAAGGATGTTTATCGTTGTCTAGTACCCATAGTACAAGATTTGCTTAGTTTGGGACTAGGTCGATTTGTGTAAGATATTCCCCTAATATTTATTTATTTATATTAATTGAATAATTAATTATTATATTTTATTTATTATTTAATGGAGTTGCTGACTGTGCAAAAAAGTATTTCAAATAAGTATCTAAATAATGGTAATAATAAGCTTGGCTTAAATATATTTTATTTTAATAATAATCATTCCCGTGACCACTGAAAACATATTGTAAAACAAACAAAAATAATCAATGACCCCGACGTGATTTGAACACGCAACCTTCTGATCTGGAGTCAGACGCGCTACCGTTGCGCTACGGAGTCGGATGATACATTTGGTGAAATTAGGTATCATGTAATGTACCTCAGCGCTAATTTGTGGTCAGTCGCGAAAACATGTGAACATTTACTGATAATAGTTGATAATTGTGTTACACAATAAGATATTAAGGTAATTCATTAACTGAGCGAATATTGATTAATTCCTAGCTGTCAAAGAAAATTAAGTAGATCGGTGAATGCTTTTGTTCGTTATCATGGTGGCATATCAGATCTTCTATTTTTAGCCTTCTGAAAGACTGAAATCAACTGCGGCGCTACACGCTTTTTTATGTCTTTTCATAATCTTCCTAGCGTTGTTCCCGGTTGTGCCCTAAAGGAGCCCGGGGTCCGCTTTGACACCCAATCCAGAAATTTGGCATAGGCACTAGTTTTACAAAAACGACTGCCACCTGACCCTCCAACACAGAGGGAAAACTACACCTAATTGGGATTAGACCGGTTTCCTCACGATGGTTTCCTTCACCGAAAAGCTAACGGTAAATATTCCGTACATAAGTTCCGAAAAACTCATTGGTACGAGCCGGGATTCGAACCTACGACCGCCGCATTCCTGAACCACTAGGCTACCGTAGCTTTCATACGTCTTTTCGTATTCAAATGAAAACTGAAAGTCCCACAGCGGCACATGCTTACACCACCTACACCTTAATCATATTTTTTGTGGGTTTGTGGGCCATAAAAGTTGAATTATAAATATTAAGGTACAGTCGACATCAAAAATTTGACAGTATAGTGTAGGTATAGTCACCATCACACAGTACCTACCTAGCTAAAAAATACCTACAGTCGAATAAAAAAGATGTATCTATCCTATCTGTTTAATCTGTTACAATGTAATATGGCGAAAATAATAGGTAATAATAAATAAGTAGGTACATTACAGGGTAATTAAAATAAAAAAAGTGTGGATTATTTGTGAAATATGACTCGCTAGCGGTTTAGGTATAAATATGTTGACTTCGTGTTTTTAATTGCAGACCCATACGTCAAACAAATAAAGACAGAACCGTTTAAGGATGATTTTAAGACCAATCTTTGCAATTATTTTCTATCGAGCCGATTCCGTCCAATTATGAATCGAGTTCGTCTACGGTCTTTGAAATATGTTGAATATTAACATATATTTTATTTGATGTGCTAGAACAAAAAGTTTAAAACTGCTTAAAAATCATCAATTTCAACAAAATTAGGTCTTGTCAGCCTCTTAAAAATATGACGCTCTGGCAGCTGTCATCCCATAGAAACTTAAGAAACTTTCCGTACATTCAGATTTTAATTACAGACGGTTTGGTGCAATGTAACCCACCCATAGTCGGCTCGGCACGTGCGCGTTTCACAGCGCGCGCGCAACGCGCAACTAGCGATTCTAGCGCGCGTGCTGCAACCGTGATGGCCACCTAGCTGAGCCGCGAGATTCAATGTATTTGTACAAAAGTTGGCCATTCCAAGCACATTTTAAAGTTGGTCAATTGTTTACTCGGTAACCAGTTATGCCTAATATACTTAGCCGTGATACTTAGTTTTTTTTAATTAATTAAGTATAATGCCTCGATTTTTTTCACATTTCTAGTAGTAGGTAGTAGCCATTTAGCCGGCTGGTGCCGGACATTTACTCGATCAAAAATTAGGGCTTTAAAGCCCAATATCACGCAAACGGACCACCGAGTTGAAGAATTGTTTGTAGAAGCCCATAATAAGATTAATAAGATGTTTGAGCGAGTTATCCAACAATACCCCACACCATGGGTTTAAATGTCTAACAAACAAAAATTTTATACATCCCCACGGGTAGAACCCTAAAAAAAAAGTTTTTTGAAGTGAAAACTTCTTCAGCGGCGCTGTGCACTTTTAGTGATGGGGAAAAATTGTTAAACTCGCCACAGGTCACGTGACTGTAAGATTCGTAAGACGTGAGACTCGAGACAGGTCACGTGATCGTAAGATGTCACGTGGCCTGATCGAAAAACTGTTACAATGTCATTGAGTTTTCACTTCTGCCGGCACTCCCGGAGTGCAACCCGGTCTTTTTTTCTATTCATTCGTCGGCTTGATTGATTTATGGGTTCATGTCGAATTACAGCTTTCTGGTAGTAAGGGTCACTAAGCTAAGCCGTAGACGGACGGACGGACATGGCGAAACCATGGATTCCCTGTGGACTACGGAACCCTAAAAATTGGCATCGTATAATAATACATAGCTGATACCACCAAACTGTTACTGCTAACCTTTAGCTTTAGAGGTAACAGCTGGGAATAACCTCACAAATGATGAATGCTGTTGTGTAGTGAACGCTCACCTCCTCTGTTAGAACAAAAGCATTAAATTTTCTTTGACAACCTATAACTCACCATTCGCTCGGCAATGAATTACTTAATCACCTTATTGTGTAACGAAATTACCAGTAAATGTCCAGATGTTTTCGCGACTCACCTCGCCACAAATTATCGGTGAGGTATCTACATCAGCTGATTACTAATTTCGCGTATAATATCATACGACTCCGTGGCGCAACGGTAGCGCGTCTGACTCCAGATCAGAAGGTTGCGTGTTCAAATCACGTCGGGGTCAATGTGTTTCTTTTTGTTGTTTTTATAATGTATTATTTATTAATTTATTTAAAAATCAGTCTGAAACTAAATCACTGTGAAATAACAGAACAAAACAAATGGCAGACAGAAGAGATCCATCTTCTCGCAGAACCTCAAACATTCATCACATTCAGGGGCTGATGCGAGCAGTGCGTTCAAAAGTTCAAATTTCTGCGTTCGCGATATAATATGCTTATGTTACCTATGAATGCCGCGAGCGCAGCGGCGGCCTGCTTGGTCGGCGCAGGCGCGAGCGCGCAGTGCGCGTGCGCGTTCCACAGCGCGCGCGCCAGCAGCGCCGCCGCGGGCGCGTCGCGCGCCGCCGCCGCCGCGCCCAGCGCGCGCGCCGCCGCGCCGCCCGCCGCGCGCGCCGAGCAGCCCGCGCCGCACACGTTCACCAGCACGCCGGCTGCGCAGCAGCGGACGCTCGCTTCCTCTGAAACCAATTCATTCGTTACCAGCCGACTTATGACTTATGGCCACCGATAGTTTTCCTTACCAACAGTTACATTTTGACATATTTTCTACGTTTGGTGTCCAGGCCATTGGAATTGGTCGGTCAGTGCTACTAATTTTCAACTGCCCCCCTTCGCGAAGTTAACCTGGGCCCAGCTGTAACCTGTAGGAAGTTCATAGTAGGTAATCATAATCAAAGCGGACATGAACTCGCTTTCTAATACGAATACCTAAATCCCGTTATGCCGTCACATATGAGATCTATTGCATTTTCGACTCGGGAATTAAATACTCCTAAGATGAGGGTTATAATTACCGTGGTGCAGAAAGGCAGGCAACGCGTCGAGCACGCCCTCAAGCACGATGAGCTGTGACGCACGCGGCGAGCGCGACAAGTTGCCCAGCGCGCGCACCGCCTCGCACGCCGCGTTCGCGCCGCCGCCGCCGCCCAGCCAGCGGCACGTCGCTGGGGACAATTGAAGAGCTATTTACACTAAAGTTCTTTTTGGTAGATGTCGAGCATGGTCGCTGCGAGATCGTACGAAATTCGGTTGCTCACTAGGTATCGCCGTTATAGTGCGGACGCAGGTCGCCTTAGTGGGGACGATGGTTAGTTACGAAGTATTCCATTAGTTAGCCGCAATTATTGTCCGTTAGTTCGTAGAATGATGAAGCTATAGGTTAGGGAAACAGTACACTCTCGCCTAGTTTTGATACACGCTAAAAAGCATGTAGGTTGAATTGTAACCAGCTCATTGTCCTTAAACGAAGTTTGTATTTTATTGCCGTGATATTTTAATACCCTTGCAGATGTCGTCGAGCAGATCATCGAGTGGGTCAGGCGGCGCCGGCGGCTCGCGGTAGAACGTCACGTTGTTGAGCGTCGCCAGAGCTGCCGTCGCCAGCTCTTCGCGGCGATCCATCGCAACCTCCTCTGACTCCTTTATCTGGTACACACAGTAAACAGAGTTATCAGCAACCGAAAAAACCTTGGCTGGTCCGGCTTTCACCAAGAAACTAAGTTAATCGCTTTCAGCTGGTTTCTATAACGTTAAGGTTCTCTTTAACAGGCAAGTAATTACGAAACCGAGAAACCTACACGATTTTTATCTGCCGATATGTGTGGTTGCTATATACGCCTGTAAGGACTGCCGTGTCACTGCCACACAAATCAAACCTGCATAGTTACAAGCGCACGCACATTTAGTACTTCATTATTAGGCAACTGTACCACAAGGCAGATCCAGTCTGGTTGAGTGCAGTACTTGGCAACACAGACACACCGATACTTCCTACACCGGCGCGAGTGGTCTCTCCGCCAGCTCGAGGCAGGTGAGCAGCGCGCGCACGCTGCGCTACGCGTGCGTCGCGCACAGCCCGCGCCCCGCGCGCTCCGTCAGGCACAGGTTGGCTACACACCGATACTTCCTGCGCCGGCGTGAGCGGTCTCTCCGCCAGCTCGAGGCAGGCGAGAAGCGCGCGCACGCTGCGCTCTGCGTGCGTCGCGCACAGCCCCCGCCCCGCGCGCTCCGTCAGGCACAGGTTGGCTACACACCGATACTTCCTGCGTCGACGCGAGCGGTCTCTCCGCCAGCTCGAGGCAGGCGAGCAGCGCGTGCACGCTGCGCTCCGCGTGCGTCGCGCACAGCCCGTGCCCCAGCGCGCGCTCCGTCAGGCACAGGTTGGCTACACACCGATACTTCCTGCGCCGGCGCGAGCGGTCTCTCCGCCAGCTCGAGGCAGGCGAGCAGCGCGCGCACGCTGCGCTCCGCATGCGTCGCGCACAGCCCGCGCCCCGCGCGCTCTGTCAGGCACAGGTTGGCTACCACGCGGACAGTCTGCACAACATTAGAGTAGATTAGCTAGGACTCAGATGCTTTGCATGATGGTTGACCTCCTTAGCCGCTAAAGCAGCTTTCAGCTTTCAACAACAAGGATTTCACCTCGCGTTGTGTTCCCTTATTTCTGAGGGCCGTGATTCCCTCGGTGGGAAGACAGGTTTTCTCTTACGATGTCTCTCTATCTGCTCCTGGCCTTAGCAATTTTGAGTGTGTCATTTTACTTTGTCATGTGAAATGTAATTTGTACTAATAAATAGGAGGCGCTACACGTACGAAATCGGCGGACTGCGTGCAGGCCGACGAGTGATTTCAGCCTGTGGATACGTGCAGGAAGCACGGCGGCCAAATCAAAGCAGGTCACTCCGTACTAGATTTTCTGTGACCTTGCTTGGCCGTCCGCCAATTTCGTAGGTGTAGCATCTCCTAAAGATTGTGGTGTATTGTCATGCAGCATTGAGAGTTGAGCGGACCTGGTTAGACCATCTAGTTGGGCTGCGACCTTTCAGCTGACAACACGAACCTATCAAATAAAAATAAAAAAGGCCGGGTTGCACTCCGGCAGTGCCGGCAGAAGTGAAAACTCAATAACATTGTAACAGTTTTTCGATCAGGTCACGTGACATCTTACGGTATCACCCTAAAAATGAATTTGACGCAAATTTATAAACAATTATCAATTATTTAGGCGGACGGCCCGCGGGCGCGTTGGGTGTGACGGGCCGCCGGCTCGCCGCCGACGGGCTGCAGCAAACACAATACTAATTTGTTTTTGCCATTGCCAAATATTTTTCAAAGCTTTATTTCTTTAGGAATAACGTCTAAATTCGAACTAAGTATTCGAATTTGCAAGAACAGCAGACGGCGGTGGCGACCACAATATCAATTTGTTTTTGCAGTTGGTAAATATTTTTCTAAGCTTTATCTCTTTAGGAATAACGCCCAAATTCGAACTATTCGAATTTTCTTAATAGCAAAACGGTGAAGGACGCGTTGGTATTATTACAAATTTATTTGCAGAATATGCTATTGCAAAAAGTGTTTAACGGCTTTATACTCTTACGAATAGCGTTCAGTTTTGAATGAAGTCGAATCGGCTAGCAGCAAAAAGTGGCCTCCTTCACATCTGACGTCACTAAACTCTGTCGCGTATTTAACAATTTTTCCCCATCCCAAAAAGTGCTCAGCGCCGCTAAAGAAGTTTTCACTTCAATAAAGTAAAAAAATACCTTGATTAGGACATCTTCGTTGGATCCATCAGAGCCACCCATGTCAGTGCCTGCAATAAAATTCATAATTAGGGTATGAAAGAAGTACATTTTGCCGGCTAAATTGGAAAATCTATCCAAGGAGGATATTTTGTTACTCCTACTTTTCTTCACTTACCCACTAAATGCATGTCTGGATCTGAATCGGACTCTCTGGTTTCGTGATCGTTTCGTTTCGTATACGACTCTAATATGGTCAGTAAAACGTCCACTCCACCCTCTTCGTTGTAAATCTGTAACATCAATAATCTTTAGGTACTCTTATGATAATGAAGCAATTTTGCTTAGCGCCGAGAGGATATAGTTATATTTACGATACAAGTGCCGAAAATAGGAAATTCGCAACGAGCAGTGATAAATTAAAACACGACCGAAGGGAGTGTTTTAAATCGACACGAGTTGCGAATTACCTATTCGCACGTGTATCGTACAACGTTTTACTGTACATATGGCTCTTTAAAGTTTCGACATATGCACGAAAAGTGCCCTTTTCCGCACTAGTGCGGGAAAGTAGCACCATATGTACTGTAAAGTAAGTATCATGCTTCATTGACGATACTTCATCGGGCACGCCGAACACATCGGGCACGCCGAACACATTGGGCACCCTGAGCACATCGGGCACGCCAAGCACTTCGGGCACGCTGAACACACCTAGCACTATGGGCACGCCGAGCACACTGACAACTTCTCGCGCGCCTTCTACACCCGTCCAGCGCCCCGGCCGCCCGCAAACGCCGGCGCCCTGCCGCGCGTCCGAGCCGGGCCCCGCGTCGACGGTCATCTACTCTGATGAGTTTGGGGCTGGCCTCGGATCCATGATGAGCCAATGCCTCCGGCAGAAGGTCAGAAACAACTGTTTACGTGGTGCCTCAATCAAATGTATTGTGGACTGGTTGGCGAAGGACAGTTTTAGTCGGAGCACCACTCTGATTGTTATTCTAGGGAATAGTGTGGGCCTCGAGAGATCTCAGATGGGGCCCCTTATTCAAACCCTATCGGAAATTGAGCGGCATGGAATTCATAAAATAATTTTGTGTGCCCTCCCATATTCAAAATCCATGCCGTATGAGCATAATGTTAAAGTATCGGGCTTGAATTCCATGCTGTACAATGTGACATGCTATAGTAGTAACTATCAGTTTTTTGATACGAACAAATTTGTCAAATCGTTCAAACTGTTTAATGTTCGTATGAATATATTGAATAAATGTAAAATGACAATGGCTAAGCTTCTAGCTGATAATATTGAACCTGAGCACTTTGACTCGACAGGCAGTAGCAGCGATGACACTAGCACTCGCGCGCCCTCTCCCGGGGGCCAGCCGCAGCATTTAAACTGACGGCCGCGACAGCGGAGAAGCACCGGGAATTGAGTTTGGTTCACCAAAATATTCAGGGCTTCTCCAGCAAGGAATTAGAGGTAGGACTTTTCTTGGAAGCTCTAGATATAGATATAATGTGTGTGACTGAACACTGGCTCAAGGAACATGAATTGTTATTAATGAATGTCAGTAATTATGACATAATTAGCTCGTTCACTAGAAAAACAGCCATTCACGGGGGCTCACTAATAATAATAAAAAATAAGTATAAATGTAAAGAAAATAAGAACATTGTAAAACTTTCGATTGAACGAACTATTGAAATATCCTGTGTAGAATTGGAGAGTCACATCATTATGTGTATTTACCGACCACCATCGTCAGACTTTAGCCAGTTTGAGTTGGTAATGGAAGATGCGTTGAAACAAGTCTTCAATTGCAGTAAGAGAATAATAGTCTGTGGTGATTTTAATGTTAATCTCTTAGACACTGTACATGCACACACAGTCAGAATGTTAAATTTGTTTAAGTCCTTCAACTTGTTTCCATTATTTAATGATCCTACCAGAATTACGGCCACCACGGCGACTTGTCTGGATAATATATTCTGCAATTGTGAGGCTACGAATCAAATCATTTTTAACTGTTTTAACTCTGATCACTGTGGTCAAAAAGCTTATTTTAGAGTAGATATCCAAAAACAAGTGCATGATATCATGTGTAGACCCATCACAGCAAGTCGGATGGAGAAGTTTAGAGATAACATTATTAACAAGTTACCGGCTCTCCCTACAGGCAACAGTGACCCGAACACACTGTATAAACATTTGTCAAATGTAATTCATGGGGTACACAAGAATATATTTAAGTCGAAAACATTAAAGAATGCCACAGTAAAAGCAAGGTTTAGTGACTGGGCCACGATGGGCATTCATAAGAGCAGAAATAAATTATATGAGTTGTATGAAATGAAAAATCATATCAAAGATGATTCTTTCACAGAATATGTAAGGAAGTTTTCTAACATTTTTAAGAAAGTTTGTGCTGCGGCCAAGTCTACCTATATAGCCAACAAAGTCAAGTCGGCAGACAATAAAGTAAAAGCGACCTGGAATATAATAAATACCGAAACTGGTAAAAAGAAGCCCCATGAAGGCCGCTACAGACTAAAAATAGAGGATAAAGTCTTGACTACGGACCTGGATGTCGCTGGCGCTTTTCAACATTTCTTCACTAACATAGCTGCAGATACAACAGAAAATTTAAATTCTTCTGTGGCAAAGGCTAGTTCTTACCTGGGTTCAATAAAGGATAAACAATGTGACAAGGAACTTTATTTTCAATATACTGACGCCCATGAGATCATTAAAACATTCAGGTCCTTGAAATTAAAAAACTCCGAGGACCTGTGGGGCATCTCTGTGAAAGTCATGCAATCCATTATTGATATTGTGGCACCGCATTTAGCAGTTGTGTTTAACGCCTGTATCAGTGAGTGTGTGTTCCCCGACCTAATGAAATACAGCAAAGTTATTCCGTTATTTAAATCTGGAAGCAAGGAGGAGCTTGGAAATTTCCGACCAATTTCTATACTACCCGTTCTCAGTAAGGTGTTTGAAAAAATTATACTGAACCAATTGCTTCGACATTTTAATAAACATGAACTACTTCACACTCAGCAATTTGGTTTTACAAGAGGCCGTTCGACAACAGATGCCGCCGCTGTGCTCATCAAGCACATCTATGATGCTTGGGAGAATTCACAAGATGCTATAGGCGTTTTCTGCGATCTCTCCAAGGCATTTGATTGTGTGGAGCATGATACGCTGTTACACAAGCTAAATCATTACGGACTGTCAGCTGAAGCCCTAAACCTTATTATGTCTTACTTAGGCCAAAGAACTCAAAAAGTGGTCGTTAACGGGATTGAGTCAAGTGGCACGACTGTGAAGCTCGGTGTACCTCAAGGTTCAATTCTGGGACCTTTTCTCTTTCTTGTATACATAAACGACCTGCCGTATTTTATAAACAATAAATGTGACATAGTTCTATTTGCTGATGACACCTCACTAATTTTCAAAGTTGATAGGAAAATACGTGACTTCGACCATATAAATGCAATTTTGAAAGAAGTGCTTGAATGGTTTACGGCAAATAATCTACTTCTAAATGCAAAGAAAACGAAATGTGTGAAGTTTACGTTGCCAAATGTAAGGCAGGTTGAGACAGCTATTATATTAAATGGAGAGAAGCTGGACCTTGTCGAAAACACGCTTTTTCTGGGGCTCACCTTAGACTGTAACTTACAATGGGCGACCCACATTTCTGCTTTGGCAAATAGGCTCAGCTCTGCCGCGTATGCTGTAAGAAGAATCAGGCAATTGACAGACGTGGAGACGGCTCGCCTAGTATACTTCAGTTATTTCCACAGTATCATGTCATATGGCTTATTGATCTGGGGGAAAGCAGCTGATATAGAAACTATCTTTGTCCTTCAAAAGAGAGCGATCCGATCGATTTATAATCTTGGCTCTCGAGACTCACTGAGAGAACGCTTTAAGGACATAGGTATCCTCACAGTAGCTTCACAGTACATACTGGACGTGATTATGTATACACACAGAAATATAAAGTCCTTCAAGAAGCAGTCTGATGTCCATAGTAGAAATACACGAAACAGACATAAATTAGCTGTCCCAAAATTTCGTTTGCAGAAAGTTAATAAATCGTTTTTGGCTAACTGTATAAGGTTCTACAACAAAGTACCCAAAGATGCATGGGATCTTCCATATTATTCATTTAAAAAATATATAAAAAATGCTCTTTTGAAGAGAGGATACTACAAGATCGAAGAATATATGGAAGACAAAGAAATATGGAAAATCCTTCGGTCTCAAAAGCCGTCGTGACTTTGTTAGTCGTGTCCTGGAGAGACTCGCGTGCTGCTTGGGACGCCGCTGTTACTGGCTGTCTTAATTCATGTCTATTTTGTTTTGTTTTTTTATTTTATTTTATTGTAATGTTTATTTTGATTTGACATATTGGTTACATGCAAGTTATGTGTATACATAGCATTAGTTTATTCCAAAACAATAATTATTTGACCAGGGACTCTTTACATCTCAGTTATTTTATTTTATTTGACATTGTTATTATTATTGTATTTCTTTTTGACGTTGGAGACTTTACATCTCCTTATTATTAGAGAATAAGATTATTGTGATATAATGAACCCGGAGACTCTATACATCTCTCGGGAAATGTGTGCCCAGGTATTGTCTGTTTTCATTGTTTTGTATTAATGTCATGTAATGTAAAATGTTAGAGATTGTAAGCTCGGACATGTGAAAGAGCCCTTGAGGCCTACTTACAGAATAAATTTTTGAATTTTGAATTTGAATTTTGAATTTTGAAAGATTTGGCTAATATAATTGATGAAAATGATAATATTTCCTTCTTGACTAAACATTGTGTTCCATGCATCCTATTCTAATTCCGCTTGAATAAATTCCGGTTCAAAGGGTCTTTGCACTCAATCAAAGTTCTCTCGGACGACTTGAGTTGTGCAGTTTGTTTGATTGTTACACATCAGGAAGCCACCACAATTCTCAGGACTACTGAACTCATATAATACGTCACTCACGTTCAGCCTGGCCTGGTATGTGGCAGCCGCCATGTTGCCGAGCACGTACGCCAAGCGCACAGCGAGCGGGGCACGCTGCCAACGCGCGTAGGAGTACCCCCGCGCTAGTTGACGCGCCGCACGCCGCACAGCCATAGCACACTGTGGATGATCACTTACGTTCAATCTGGCCTGGTCCGTGGCAGCCGCCATATTCCCGAGCACGTACGCCAAACGCACGGCGAGTGGCGCACGCGCCGCGCACGCTGCCAGCGCGCGCAAGAGTGCGCCCGCGCTTGTTGGCGCGCCGCACAACCATAGGCAGCAAGATTCGTTCGCTGACAGCACACTGTAGGCAAAAGGTAGCTGTACCCTTATTACTTAAGACCGTCGGCATTCATAGGCCTAGGTATTAGAATAATAAAAAAAAATACTTAACTAGTTTAAAACGTTGAATAAGTTGTCTAAATAAAAATTCCTTTAGCCATTCTTAGAGGCAATAAAATTATTTCCTACGAATCTTACTGATGATATAATCTGCTGAACTCGTCCGTACCATTTCACTGCCAATGACTTCGTAGCGCTACGCTCGTAGCCGATAACGATGGAAAAATGTTTTTTAGAAGAAAGCGCAAGTGTTCGTTCACCTGAGACACCTCGCGACGTTAGTAAGCACGGCGCGGTCCGTGTGATTCGCAAGCGCGGCGAGCAGCTCGCCGAGCGCGCCGCTCGCCAAAAACTCGTGCGCCGCACGCTCGCCGCTCGCCAGATTGCGCAGCGCGCCCGTCAGCTGGTACAGCGCGTGCGTCGACTGCTCTGACACGCCTCGCGGGTTTTCGGCTTTCTGTCAACAAGCATACTTTTACCTAGTATTAAAGCCACCACACTGTGGGTTTATATGCCGGGTCCAACAAAGCGATAGGAGTGCATTTAGAGGGAAGAGCAGCCTGGGGAAACTTCCCACACGTCCTATTAACATAAATATTACTAAAATGAAGACTGAAAAGAAAAAAAGTCGCGAGGGGAGGCCTTTTCCCAAAAGTGGGACACTATATAGGCATCGAGAAAAAAAAAACTGAAATAAAACAAACAAGCGTTAAGGCGGTGCATGGAAATTTAATCATCGCGTGCTTTAAAACGCCGTTTTGACTAGATTAAGAAACAATAAGGTATGATTTTCAGATATATGATTCTTGACTATAAATATGATTGTTTATCTGATTTATTCGATACATGAATTGCTTAAACTTTCCTCGATAGAAAAAATCCAATGTTGGGTCTGTATTTTCCTTTTCTTACTCAGCCTACTCAAACGATATTATTTTACGAAACAATCAAGTTAATACTATGGTATTTTATCTCATCTAAAATCTCATTTAATGATATTTAAATAAAACTTCACTAAGTTAAGTATTTATTTGTCCAAAAAAACCCTTCCCGAACAGTCTTACATCTCTTTTTCTCGTGCGCGGAAGGCATCAGCGTGTCTCTGTCTAGGGGGCGTGTTCGACTCATATCCAAGCATTAATGATTAAGTATGAGAGAGAGAGAGACAGAGATAAATGTGACCATCATATGATCACTGGGCTTCAGGATCATTAATGACATCCTCCGTTTTCAATACAATGTGCTGAACAAAATAACATGAAAAACGTGACTTTGACCCAGTGGCTACAGCAACTAAGCAATTTAGCCCACTTCTGCATCTTAACATGAGTCTTTCTGCTTATACTCAACTACAACTCACCGCGTTGTTCAGTATCTTGAGGTGCAGTGCCGCCAGGTGCAGCGCGCCGGCGCGGTGTGCGAGCGCGCACAACCGCGGCTCGAGCGCGAGGAAACGCAGCGCACCCGCAGCGTACACGCAGCATTCACCCTCTGATAGGGGGTCGGCGCGCCCGCACCCCTCAACCAACAGCTCTGGAAATGAAAGAGGTTTAAAGTTTCTGTGGCACAACATGCTGATCTCCTTCCTAACTTTCCTACCTTTTTGATCCTTATATATATTTGGCAGAATCAGCCCTAAGTAAGTATATAGTAATACGTTATGTAAAACTCCTACAGGGGAATTGCCTGAGCTAACAATATCTACCCAAACCAGCACAGTGACATTAAAACTCTTTTATTCTTACCTAACAAATTAGTGTTCCTGAAGAAGTGATCATTCTTGTCATTTCTGGCGATCTTAAAGACCAGTTTGCAAGCAGCAGCTAGATGAGCTCCCGTAACTCTCATCTGAAAGTTATTCCCAAAGTTCAACATGTAGGCATGTAATAGTACATTACGTACCTAGGGCGGTGAATTCGTGAATGCCCCAGATCGTAGGTTATGCGATCTGGGGCTTTACGAATTACCGCCCGTGGTGCGTACACAATTTTACGTCTTCTCCTGGGTGTGAAGGGAGATTTGCCGCTGCGCCCGTGGGCGGTAAATCTCACTTACCGCCCGGAGTGACGTAATAGTACATTGTTTAACGAGGGGCGGAAGTGGAATATTGCGAACAAGAGTCTATCAGAAGCCCGACGCCGAAGGCGGAGGGCTTTTGATGACTCGAGTTTGCAATATACTTACGCCCGTGTTATACACAATGTTTTTCATCACATTTGCGAGGAAACAAATACATTTTAGATCAAATGAATACAAATCATAATAAAAACTGCAACATGTCAGTCGTCCATTTTGTTGAATTTGACGTGAGGCGCGTATGGCAAAGACCCTTCTCTATACAGCCACGATTTGAAAACACTTAATAACATTTTACATAGACACTAAATAACTACATATTAAATCTGTAAATAATTCAGTTAAACATGTTTAAGTAGTTTTTTGAGTTTAAATTTATTTATAAATACGTTTTCAGACATCGTATTTGATATAAAACCTCTTTGCTTTGTAACTGCCGCATGAGTGACAGATACAATTTAAGAAAAAAACCATTACGCCCGTGGGCGTAACACAGGCTATTACAGCTCTGTATGTCTGCGCATTATGAAGCCCTTTTCGAGCAAGTGTGATGAAAAGATATAAGCGGTTACACTCGGTGATACATTATCGATGCATATGCGAGTAACTAGAGTCGTGATGTTGAGGCACGTTCGCGAAACGCGCGTCTGATTGTTGCAAAAAGTGGTTTAGTTAAAGCAATGACGCGTAATTCAATGTCGGAGAGGCAACCGGATGGCTCGCGGTATTTGAGCTCCCGAGAACAAGCGTGCCAATTTGCAAGCGGTTGCCTGCCAATTTTTTTTTTTTTGTTCACTTGCTTACTCGGCTCCGGTCGCACTAGGAGGGATGGCATAAAAAATTCATTATATAAACAGCGTACACACTTTCAGGCTACCGCTTGTCATCCGGTTGCCTCGCGATAATTTTTTTTTTTACCACCCCCCTCCTATTTCCGAACCGGTCGCAGTTGGCTCATTTCGGGTTGCACAGGGCGGTTCCACATCACTTCGGGAGCTCAAATACCGCGAGCCATCCGGTTGACTCTCCGACATTGAATTACGCGTCATTGCTCTGAATAGTTTGTCACCGCATGCTGTGCGTAACGACTCTAAAGCAATTGGTGATAAGAAATCAATAAAAACTGTTGAAATTTGAAATAAATAATAGTAGTTTATGCAACTGATACATAATCAGAGTCCTTAAAATACGAGTGTGGTTTTATGAAACGAGCGCTAGCTGTACATATTATGTACAGTTGCATACACTACTTTATCTACACACATATCATAAGTACTCTAAGATGGGTTCAGAAGCCGTAGGAAAATGACCCGCATTGCTACTATAGTGCTACCTGTAAAATATCTTTGTTGCAATCGTGGTTGCATTTACGATATCCGGCGGAGTGTGCATATCGTTTTCGGAGTCACTACTACTCATATTTTCAACTAAAATGTGAATTACAAACAACCTTTCACAATTCTACTTTCGTAACAGCAAAAACCAACAAAGAAATGACAACAGTAATGGCGGCAATTCGATCCTACGTCAAGACGAATGTTTTTTTAAATCATAGACAAGCGAATGAAGTCCCTATTCTCATGTCACTCTTGATCAAATGTCGTGCGGTTTATATTAAAAAACATACTGAATTGACGTTTCGCATCTATAACTGTTTTAATATCTATGGATACTAGAATAGAGACACATTTGACTTTTGATAGCTGTTCCAAATTTAAACTCATAACCTTACAAAAATCTGTACTGTAATAACATTACAGTACAGATTTTACCTACTACCACAGACAAGAAAGTTCTTATAGTAAAATTGGTTGTCATAATGCTGGTCATTTCCTACGGTTTCTGAACGCATTTTAGAGCACTAATGACATGTGCGTAGATAAAATTATTTACATAATTTGATCAATTTGCTAATGAGAAAGTTTAATATTGACAAAAAATGCGTAACGCGCTTTTAACAGCTGTTCTTACCTACACAGAACTATAATCACTAAACTATCCTGCAGTTCCAATCCGATTAAAAATATCTCCCTTACCGTTAGCATTGCCCTCGCTATAGCGACTAGCACCCTCTCATCGTCGCTGTCGATGTGCGTGTAGAACGACCGTAGCACCATGTCTCTCAGGCTGTTGGCTGGCGAGGCTTTCTCCAGGCTGCTTTGAAGCGTCTCCATCAGCAGAACTGTTCGTTCCACGTCGCGGCTGCGCTGGGCGAGCGCCTCGGCGAGCTCCAGTACTGTCATGCTGGGAGAGGGATAAAAAGAATTTTAGAAGACGAAAAATAGTTTTGTCACCTGGAGCATTAAATACTGGAGATGCCATTAACAATGTAATGAAGTACAAGGATTTATGGCAATCCTGGCAAAAAATACTAGGAGAGTTGACCCAAAATGATGGGAGGAGGACAAGGAGGAGAAGAAGAAAAATTAAGACCCAGTTACTGGCGTGAGCCTTCATAGGCATGGCTTGCCAATCGGAACTTATTCTTGAACACTTGGCAAGAGCCACCTTGACCAAACACCTTGACCGTGTACCTACTGGGTAGAAGAAACTGTAAAGAATGAATCTAAATCTAAAAACGATATCCTGATACACCAATCGATCAAGAACAATGCGATAGGGCGGGATGGCATGACTAGAGTTTTCTAGGATATATTATCCACAACGAAGTATTATTTATTCCGTGCTATAGATATGAGAGTCAGTCTAATATAAAACTGATATGTAATAAGCTGGTAGTGGACCTACCTTTCCAGGTCTCCAGATATTGACGCATTAGGCAGTTGCACGGCGAGGTGCTTGACGGGAATGCTCCCCAGCGGGTAACTGCCTCCGACATCATATGACTGAGACTTTGTCGTTGAGAATTGCTTGCGACGTATCCCAGGGTCTGGACTCAGAGCTAGAAACGATGATAAGTAATTTAGGCATTTATTTTTATTTGGTGTTGTGTTCCTGGTAGATGTGGGTGGCACAGGACCGTTCACTTTGGCACTCTTGGAGGCCTGCAGTGGTATGTGTATGTCCAGCAGTGGAAGTCTTTCAGCTGATATGATGATGAAGTTCCTGGTAGTGAGTTAGGTCACCAGAACTCCCGAGTATGCGCCGTGTTAAGAGTGATGGACATAGATTTGTCTCTTCTCTAGCTAGTAATACAACGAATCCTCAAATCAATGATGTCGGCAGCGTTCTGGTGACTCTTCTGGAGTCGCTAAAGTGTCCATAGCTGGTTGCCACCATCATTGTGTTAAATAAATAATGTCTTCGGCAGATTTTTATTGATTTAGATATTAGAACCCAATTTAGAGCTGAACTTGAAAGTCTTCTCGAATTACATAAGACAATCTTTTCCGCTTTGCCTTAAGGTTTGACTGGTAGAGAATGCCATATGGCATTAAGTCCGCCTTTTGTACGATAAGTTTTCTTTTGTGCAATAAAGTTTAAATAAATAAATAAGACGACTCCTAAACTTAAAATGCTTTATAATAGAGAATCAACTTACATTTACTGTTTAGTTCCGTAGGGAATCCACTGGTCGTGAAGTCCTCTCCACTGTCACTTTCTAATGGCTGCGATATCAAAATAGCGTGGGCCAGGTCTAGGTCGTTCTTTGATCCTACAGTTGTTATTAAGTAAAAGCATGTTATAAAAATAAACCTCAACTAAAACGCAAGGCGAGATAATTGGGGAATATTATTGAGAGATGATTAGATCAGATCTATCGACCAATGCATGACTCTAGAAAGGAAGAAGCTTTTTGGCCATGTATGATTTCTCTATTTCTTCCTAGTGATGTAAGTAATTTTCGTTTATATGTGACAAACGAGGAGATACAGAATAAATACTTCACTATCTTCTCTCGTGCCAGATAGAGCCCTGGAATTATTTTGTTTATCATAACAATGTGCGATCTATATTGTTCCCAACCTGGGATGGGTTCACGGGTGTTCCTACAGTGCACATTTCTATCGTTGATGCCAGTAATTCTTGCACGTCAAAGTTCATACCATCAGGCGTGGTCTGCCCCGTAGTATTCCTGCGATGAAGTGGCTTGCTCTTCCCGCTGAGGTGTGGAAGCTTCGGGAAAGCACTCCAACCGTCGCCTGCCCTTTCAACCCCTGGCCGTGCGGGGTTGCGGGTCTGATTTGAAATAACATATCTTGAGAACATGGACGTATATAGGGGGGAACCAAGTGAGCCTTGACCTCAAAAAAGTATTTGGGATATACGAGTATAAGTAGTTATAATGCCTAATAATGAGAAAGAACTCCTGCAGCTCATCATACAAGGAAAGATCCAAAGAAAGGGGTCTCCTTCTGGGAGAAGACGCCACTCATGAATAAAGAATTTTCGCACTTGGTGGTTCCACCTGAGCACTAGCTACCTTTATTACGGGCGTCTATGTAGCCCTTATGATAGCCGACCTCTGGTAGGGGGTCCATATCGGGTTGCATAATATTTGTAGCCATAAGGCCGATAAGCATAACTACTTGTGTCATAATCATCATTACCACAGATTAAAGAATACAAGTACAGATACCCAATCTCATAGAGCGAAAGCGTACCGTCCTAATGTAGGCAATTCTGTATACAATTTTAGTCCCGTAGCTACACCAGTAGATGCAGTATCCGAGCTACCACGGCTATGACGCTGTCAGCCTTTAGTAATACATTGAGATATCACCAGATGGCGTTGACTTCCCGGGTAACAAATAGAGTATTTTTGATTGTTTCGATATAAAAGTAGTATTTTAGAGACAATATTACACATCACATAACCAAATGCTTAGAGCCTGTGGTTCCATAGAACTTTCGCGACCCGTGATGGCGCCATCTAGTGACAGTACCCAATAATACGTAGCAAGCTTGAAAGTGAGCGTATAGTACGAGTTACATGGATTTAGTATCAATTTTATTGCATTTACCTAACTTATAAAATATACCTTTATTGTATGTGCGGAAGTATGTTTGTGATATAATTAAGGTACGTTGAATTTATTAAGGTGTAAAAATCATTCTATCTTCACGATTACTGGTTCAAATGTTTCGCTCGGTACCTGTGTCGCCATCTATGAGTTCTTTTTAGTATCAATTATACGTTGTTCTAGTTGGGAGGCCATGTCATTACGCATAAACGACAATAGTCATAAATTAGTTCGTATACATTTTTTAGCCATAATATTTGAGAGCATAAATAGCAAATGTCACAAGTTTACTGTGCATAAAAGCCTTAAGCATAAATATCAATCGCCATAATATGTTTGCGCATAACGTTTTCAAGTCAAAGGTTAACAAACATTTATAATCCTATACATTTTTTTTTAATAAATTGTCTCTGTAACCTAAACTTAATCCAGCCTTCTTTTTTTTTAAACAAACACCCGGCAATTATTCTAACCTAACCGCCAGCGTGTCGACGCCACCCCGCTTCGCGGGGTGCCTTTTCCGCTCAAACGGACGCAAGATAACCATAACCTAACCTAATATAAATACAATTGTTGCGATTGTTATTTTTTTTACTGCGGGGGGCCTTGCCGCCCGAGCCCCTTTTTCTAGCTCCCTAACCTAATTAAATGCTAATCAACTAATATAATAACTTGTTTTTCTTTGTAAATCAATCATAATGACAGCCTATTGTCATAAGTTATGTATAGCAATTCTTATGACTAAAAATAATTATGATCTTCAATATAATGACTAAAACTTGTATGCTGATGGTAGGAGATGGCAGTTGGGAAGAAAATATACAGAGAACGGCCAAACGGATGCGGTCGAGATATATCTATAATTATTGCCTAATTATAGCATTTTGGGTGTGACAGATTGCATCGTTTGTAGTGTGCTCAACTCATGTCGTATTTATTTACTTACGATCTTCTTCTTCGCATGTTGCGTATCGGGTTGGAGAACGTTGTTCAATTCCTCTTCGAGACCGGCGACGCGTGCGTCCTCGCTGCTCTCGCTGAGGCTCAGGTATTTGAGGCTGCACACGAAATAAAACTTATTGAATATCATATTTCCCTCGTACAGTTTATATGACAATCATTTCAATATTATAGGGGATTACCGAGCTATCTCCTTCATCGATACTCACTCCCAGACAGATAGACTTAGGTACCTACCGTCTGTTATATTTCAGATATTAAGGACAAATTAAAATGTGTGCTTCATGGAGCATGGACAATTGGATAATGTAGATACCTAACTCAACTCAGTACCGTCATGGCCTCCCAACTAGAACAACGTATAATTGATACTAAAAATAACTCATAGATGGCGACACAGGTACCGAGCGAAACATTTGAACCAGTAATCGTGAAGATAGAATGATTTTTACACCTTAATAAATTCAACGTACCTTAATTATATCACAAACATACTTCCGCACATACAATAAAGGTATATTTTATAAGTTTAGTAAATGCATTAAAATTGATACTAAATCCATGTAACTCGTACTATACGCGTCACCGCGTCAGCTTTCAACCTTGCTACGTATTATTGGGTACTGTCACTAGATGGCGCCATCACGGGTCGCGAAAGTTCTATGGAACCACAGGCTCTAAGCATTTGGTTATGTATATTTTTGTGTGATGTATAATATTGTCTCTAAAATACTACTTTTATATCGAAAAAATCATAAATACTCTATTTGTTGACCGGGAAGTCAACGCCATCTGGTGATATCTCAATGTATTACTAAAGGCTGACAGCGTCATAGCCGTGGTAGCTCGGATACTGCATCTACTGGTGTTGCTACGGGACTAAAATTGTATACAGAATTGCCTACATTAGGACGGTACGTTTTTGCTCTATGAGATTGGGTATCTGTACTTGTATTCTTTAATCTGTGGTACCGTTAATTTTTACGTACGTGCTGATGTTGACGTGACCAACTATTACAACTCTGTCTTGTACGTATTTATTGCTGTGTTGTTCCAGCTATAATAAATTGTTGCGACAAATTGCTAGGTATAATGTAATGGCCCTTACTCGAAGGCGCTGGGCGGGCGCGGGTCCCGGCGCGCGCGCTCGGCGAACAGCACGCGCTGCGGCTCGCGCGGCGTGAACGGGCGCCGCGTGCGCAGCGGCCGCAGCGCCCCGCCGCTGCCACTGCCCGCGCTGCTCGACGCGCCGCTCATGTCTGCGCAAAAATACTGTAGTATGTGAATTGGTCTTATGGTAAACTGAATTGTCGGGAAATCAGTTGCTAGAATAGTAGTCAATCTCCTCGGACTACTACTACTAGTTCAACTAGTAGTAGTAGGAACTGCTAATTCTCTGCCTTTAGAAAAAATACAATCTTTAGTCAGCAGCAAAGTACCTAGATAGGAGCTAGGTAAAATGACACGCTCCGAATTATCTACACAATCCTATTCTATTGACACTACCAGCGTTTGTAAATAATTTTGAGCACATGGTCTTCATAGCTACTTCTGCACGTCTATCATGAGACGGCCGCGACATACTCTAGATTTTTCTCGCACTATACCTCTTGTTCTAAGTGTTCTAATAAGATAGAGACGGATAGTGCGATAAAAATCGAGAATATGCCGCGGCCGTCTCATGATAGACGTGCTGCTGCAGACTGTACCTAGGAATGCTGTTGTAGTAAATCATACAATAAAAAAAAAATGAAAATCGGTCCACGACTTATGACGGAGACATCGGTGAACATACTTACATTAAAAAAAAAAAAAGTGGAACACAAAAAACTCTACTGTTTTAAAGTCGGTTAAAAAAACGACACTATTTATGTGATAGGATTCTAATTGGACGATATGAAACTTTGCTACCACCACTCGACCAAATAGAGAAGGATTAGGTGGGTAATACTGACATAATTAGTAGCACATGCTGATGTGACTGATTATGATTAAGCATTGGCACACGGCAAAAAAAAGTTGTTTTCTCAAAAATAGTACGAAATGTTCCCATAAGATCTGTGCAGATAGTATCCGAAAGTGATTCATCCTGGACAATTTTTAGAAGTGTCCAGTAAGTAAGTATGAAATCCCATTACATATCATAATATTTAAATAGTATAGAACAAAAGTGTCCAGTAAGTAAGTATGAAATCCCATTACATATCATAATATTTAAATATAGAACATTTATGACGTCAGATGCGTAGGAGGTAGGATGGGGAGAGATTCGGGACGAGGCTTGGGGGGGGGAAATAGTTTGATGTAAGACACTTTTTTTTTTTTTTTTTGTTCTTTTATTTTGTCCTTTTTTTTTTTGGAAAATTAAAATTATTCAAGTTTTTACTTCTACTGCCTTTGTTATGGCATACACTAATGCTGGTGACTGTACCTATATATTTTTTATTCTAACTTTTATTCAAACATTGTTTTATTTTTGAGAAAAGCACTATATACACGCTTCGACCATAAGTGCCATCCTGGCCTCGTATTATAACCGGACCTCGCCTTCGGCTCGGCCGGCTAAATCATACTCGTCCAGGATGGCTTACTTACTGGTCTCTGCAGTAATGTACTATTATGATATGACCGACATGGTCAACTTACTTACCAACAGGAGGTACATAACTCAACAAAACGCTATCGAGTCTCAATTTTATAAGTGGCTAGTTGGTATACTTATAATACCGAGTTCTATAACCTCTCTGAATAATTAAAACTGGAAATGATTCAAATAAATAGTTACGGCGAGTTAGTAGCGTGTACTGGGTCACCATGGCAACCGAGAAACAAGGGTAGGGGTGTACCTCCTCAATACTACTTATTGTACAGTCAGAGCGCTTAGAAAAGTATTCGGGTTCGGGTGAAATCGTTTATTTTGGCATAAGAACGTGAATAAGCAAGCGAGAGAGAATAAATATATGTAGACCCGAATGTCATTCTTAAAGCCCAATGGACTGTATATATAAGTGTGAAATATGTGCGCGTTCAACGTCAATATGTGACGACGTACTCTAACGTTTTGCTTTCGAAGTGTTTAGTGGCTGTCAAATTTGTTCAAATGGCTCAACCGATTTAGATGTTTTTTTGCACGAACAAAACACATAAACATAACATAGGATAGGTTTCATCCCGGCCCAACGCAGACAAAGTCGCGGGCGGAAGCTAGTCTACACTAATATTATTAAGAGGAAATATTTGATTGTTTGTTTGTATTGAATAGGCTCCGAAACTACTGGACCGATTTGAAAAAAATATTTACTAGCTGTCCGGCCCGGCTTCGCACGGATTACCCGTTTTCCCGTAGGAATGAAGCATTTTCCCGCGGTAAAAAGTAGCCTATGTTCATCAGGGATAATAACGGCTTCTAATGGTAAAAGAATTTTTCAAATCGGTCCAGTAGTTTCGGAGCCTATTCAACACATACAAACAAACAAACAATCAAATCTTTCCTCTTTATAATATTAGTGTAGATAGTGTAGATGAAGTCCCGTTCAAGGCCAGTGAGTACGAACGATTTCAGCTACAAAGCAGAAACATGCTGCTACGGCGTAGCACACGTAGCGTTGCGTTTAGGCTGGATGGCAGCTACAATATGTTCAAGACACAAATTGAAGGTCAAACACATCAACGGCTAATAAAAGGCCTGTACTTAAAAATTCAATTCTGATTCCAATTCCAAAATCGCTACACACTCATCAACGGCTAATAAAAGGCCTGTACTTAAAAATTAAATTCTGATTCCAATTCCAAAATCGCTAAACTGCATGCTTGTCTGAAAACTTGTGAGAGAATATAAATAAAACTTTTTATTTCCTTTATAGATATGAACATCCCACTAAAAACATTTCATGTAAATTGATTGCCAAGACTCCCTAGCTCATATAGCTTTCAGCATTAAAAAGTTAATCAGTTCGCAAGTCGCGCCAAGCCTCCTCCACACGGCGTAACTCTAGCAGCGCCACTCTACAAAATTCTACATCTTGGCTATGTATGAAACAGCCAACAAACTGCTCTCCAGTTTGGCGGAAGTTGAGAATTTGTAAAAAAGTACTGTTTTTTTCGTGAATAACTGCTTTTTTTTATACTGGAACAGAGCCTATATGTATTTTTACGTCCTCGCGGCTCGCTACGTCCCTAATAAACGAGTAGGTACTCTGTAAAGTAGCGTGTTGACCGCGGGGTCAAACACCGCGCCGGGCTATACAATCTCTATTACACTTCCAACTGGTTTCAGGTGAACTGAAATAAAGATTTAAGTGTATACCATACCGCATTACTTCCAGAATTTATTTATGAAGTCTAATCTTCTAACTATTATGATACCTATTTGTGAACGAAATACATCGACAAATTGCGCACAGGGGTTCTATTGTTATCGCGTTAGAGCATGTTCAATATCTTATTTTGGACTGCCAATGCCTTACTTGTACAATGTAAGTATACCGGCGAATGACATTTCTCTGTGTGAAATGGTTAAGGCGCCGTAGGTTCAGCGAAGTTAAGCGAACAGAGTTTTTGAAACAATATAATGCGTCTGTTTATAATAATATGGTTTCAAAAAAATACGAATAGTAATCTTGAGGCTTTTTTGCAGCGAGATCAGTGATTCGAAACATGATTAAGCAAATTTCGCTCGAGAAAAAAAATCACGAACATAGGTCTAAAATACACAAAAATACACTTAACATATTCGTAACAAATTATGCACAGAAGCTATAGGTATTAAATTTGCTTCTAAAAATCGGCAATATTATGTTCGAGGGAAATCAGTGAATACATTTTTATTTAATTAAACGGCAAAAAAAATAACATTATAAAACAAGATATCCGCGCTTCCCAGCACGCACTTCCATCTCGCTCACGCTTATGCTCAGTGAGAGGGAGAGAATACCATGAACCTACGGCGCCTTAACGTTAAGTATACTTATTGTACCCAACTCGTGCAAGATAAAATCCATACTATTATTATAAATGCGAAAATCTGCCTGTCTGTCTGTTAACTCTTCACACTTAAACTGCAGAACCGATTAATATGAAATTGGGTCATTATTTGTAAAATATACCTAAAATTATATGCCTCATATGCAACCCCAAGAAAGCAACTTTGAAAATATTTATATTTAGTATTTTTTTATTATTGAAGCGAAAACTTCTTTAGCGGCGCTGAGCACTTTTTGGGATGGGGAAAAATTGTTAAATACGCGACAGAGCTTTGTGACGTCAGATGTGAAGGAGGTCACTTTTTGCTGCTAGCCGATTCGACTTCATTCAAAACTGAACGCTATTCGTAAGAGTATAAAGCCGTTAAACACTTTTTGCAATAGCATATTCCGCAAATAAATTTGTAATAATACCAACGCGTCCTTCACCGTTTTGCTATTGAGAAAATTCGAATAGTTCGAATTTGGGCGTTATTCCTAAAGAGATAAAGCTTAGAAAAATATTTACCAACGGCAAAAACAAATTGATATTTTGGTCGCCACCGCCGTCTGCCGTTCTTGCAAATTCGAATAGTTCGAATTTAGACGTTATTCCTAAAGAGATAAAGCTTTGAAAAATATTTGGCAATGGCAAAAACAAATTGGTATTGTGTCGGCGCGGCGGCCCCTCGCTCCCAACGCGCCCGCGGCCCGTCCGCCTAAATAGATGATAATCGTTTATAAATTTGCGTCAAATTCATTTTTAGGGTGACATCGTAAGATGTCACGTGGCCTGATCGAAAAACTGTTACAATGTTATTGAGTTTTCACTTTTGCCGGCACTCCCGAGTGAAACCCGGTCTTTTTTTTTAAATATTAATTACTCCTACTACTACTACTATGATTGAATACTCCTCTCGCTTTAGTATGTATCATCCTCAGTGTCTAAAATTAAACTATTATACATGTTTTAACTACTTAATTGTGATTTTATCACATTTTATAATATTAAAAAAGAAAAAAATAATTTAAATGTTAATATTTTCAAAATTGCTTCCATGGAGTTGGATATGATGCTATTACATATCATTTGAGGTATATTTTACAAATAATGATTCAACTGTATCATATCTCGAGGAGCCCAAACTTGGTATGTTTTGAAAATGATTTGAATTTTATTTAAAACAAGTGACTGAAATATAATGACGTGATATATTTTTATATTCGCCTTTGTAAGCCCTTTCAATATTTTTAGATTCGCCTTAGTAAGCCCTTTCATTAAATACCACACACGATAGGTTTCAGAACAAAATTTTCTTTTTTCCCATACAAAAAAAAGATGTCGTCATACTCGTCATAACTCCTCTACTTTTTAGGGTTCCGGAGCCAGAATGGCAAAAACGGAACCCTTATAGTTTCGCTATGTCCGTCCGTCCGTCCGTCCGTCCGTCCGTCCGTCCGCAGCTTAGCTCAGAGGCTCTTGGTACTAGAAAGCTGTAACTTGGCATGAATATACATATTAGTCATGCCGACAAAGTGGTAAAATTAAATCTTGAAAAACATTTTTTTTAGGGTACCTCCCCTACATGTAAAGTGGGGATGATTTTTTTTATTGTCGTCTACCCCATAGTGTGGGGTGTCGTTGGATAGGTCTTTTAAAAATATTGGGGGTTTGTGAAAACAATTTTTCGATTAAACCATCCGTTTGTGAAATATTAAGCCTTAAAGTGCTAATTTTTGTTAGACTCCAGTGTCCCCACCCCCTGCTAGCTAAATGGTTGTTTTGGGATATGTGAAAAAATTCATGGTAGTAGTACATATAACGAAGTTAAAAGGAAAACTATCACAGCTAAGTAGGCTTTATACGTTTACGAGTAATAGTCGACCAACTTATAAAATGTACTTCAAGAAGTAATAGTTTCGTACAAATTCTATTGTAACTTATTATTATATATAATGGTACGGAACCCTTCGTGCGCGAGTCCGACTCGCACTTGGCCGGTTTTTTTTTGTTTTTTTCGTGCGACGGGTCATAGTGATTCGTATGGCCTAAAGATCAATCGTTCCGATTTTCATGCTTTTAACACCCTTTCCATCTTTTTTTGGCGTACCGCTAGGACTAGTATACATTCGGTATAGTTTTGTATTAATATCGTGGAAATGCATATCAATTTCAAACCTATACCTACCTACAACGCATTGGAACATGAACCTAACTAGTAGAAGTTAGGTCACCAATATGAGTATATACAGCAGGTAGCAATTTCACGATTCACATTTAGAACGTCGAAGTTTGGCTGGGCCGTTGATAAAGTCACTTACGAAGAGTAATCGCGAATGTTTCCCTTATTTATGAGGTCTTCCATTCGCGTGAAAAAAGTAAAATTAACTCATAAAAGCAAACCGCGGCCCTGAATATTTTCGGCGGTTTCTTTGATGGCCCTTGGCGTCGCGACCTACGTCATAGCACTCATAAGTCATAACACATGTCAGGAATTTGTTAGTCTGTCGTCTACTACTACTCAGTGGATCCAGGCGGGGGGCTGGCTTCAAAAGCATCCGAGTCCAAAATCGTGCCAAAATCCAACCTCATGCGCGGTCAAGCCAAAATCCTAGAGCCGATTAAATACACTCAGAGGCAATGAAAACGGGTCACTTGCCATGGATTACTTTACAAAGTGACCCGTTTTCATTGCCTCTGAGGTAGCGTACCTTCATAGTTCACATTGGGAATTACACTCAGAGGCAATGAAAACGGGTCACTTTGTAAAGTAATCCATGGAAAGTGACCCGTTTTCATTGCCTCTGAACTTCAGATTTTCAATGTCAACGACGCAAGCTGGAAAGGTTATTTCCCAAAGAAATATGTAAAGGGGGCGATGGTCACCATTAAATAATCAATTAATCTACTTAGTAGGCAATTTTCATCAATACCTAAAAGATAATATACCAAGGTACATACATATTTTATTACCTAGGTAATTTATCAGTTTCGCATCCAACACCAATAATTTTGAACTTACCGGAGGCAGAAATATCATTACATCTAAGGCAAAGACGTGCCTTAAACTAAAGTTCCTTAGTAAAGTATAAATAAGGTGACGTCAAACTTTACATAGAAATGATGCTAGTAGCAAGTTTCGCGTGACTGGATATAATTTTACTCACCACACAATGTCGTGCGGCCCGAAAGAAATAAAAAGGGTTCGCTAAGAAACGCATTAAAACAAGGCGATAATCGTAATGGATGGTTCGGTACTGTATACTTATAGACTGGGCTTTGTTCTGATAGTATGTGTGATAAGTAAAACAAGGGTTATAGTTTCTTTGCATACGCACGCATTGAACTTTTTGAATAAGTAGGTAAGTAGTAGGTTTTGCTCTAAGTATGTCGGATAACATTATGTGAAACTATTTTCAAAATGATGTGACCCTCCGGATCGCTAAACTTAAGTGGCAGTGCCCCGCGCACATAGCACGTAGAACCGATGGCTGTTGGGGCGGAAAGGTTCTCGAGTGGCGACCACGTACAGGAAGGCGCGGCGTGGGTAGGCCCCCGACAAGGGGGACCGATGACCTGGTAAAGGTTGCGGGAGTCCGCTGGATGCGGGTGGCGCAGAACCGGTCGCTTTGGCACTCTTTGGGGGAGGCCTATGTCCAGCAGTGGACGTCTTTCGGCTGATATGATGATGATGATGATTTTCAAAATGTTCTCTTCATAGAGTCCTAAAGACCCATAAAACGGCTCACGCTTTGTTGAATTGTTGTTCATCGAGGTAAAATCACCCGCTAAATGTCTTAACCGCTAACGTGTTCAAAAATATCTTGATTACGACTTGCTTCATCGACAATGTAAGTACCCAGTTCACAATGTTACTACCATGGTAAAGCAAAGGAAACGTAATAAATAGCGTCGGCGGAGTAGGTAGTGAGCTATTCTTGATAGCCATTTACTCTAACACATGTTTATTCCCAGTAAAAAGCCACAACCACTAAACTAATTTGCCGTGCGGTAGTATTGCTAACGCGCCTTCCGGTACGTGGTCGCCACTCGAGAACCTTTCCGCCCCAACGGCCATCGGTTGATGAATTGGTAAAGGTAGCGGGAGTCTGCTGGATGCGGGTGGCGCAGGACCGGCCGCTTTGGCACTCTTTGGGGGAGGCCTATGTCCAGCAGTGGACGTCTTTCGGCTGATATGATGATGATGATGATGAGTATTGCTAACACAACGGTCAATAGAGTTGTATGGAACACTATACGAGCTTGTAGACGGCGACGGGAGTAACACACATAGGTAGGTATATTACCTATTACGTTTTGTTGGACTTGCCTCAGTAACCTTTGCTCACTAGTTGGATCCATTCCTGTACAAGTCATGTGTCGGTCTTACCTCCGTAGAGGGCGGCGCGCGCCTCGCTGATGATCTCGGCGGAGGTCTTGCGTCGCGGCGGCGCGTAGAACGGTGCGCCTGCGACGCCGCGCCGCGCGCCTCGCTCGCTCATTGCCTCCGTTTCTACACAACAATAGGGTGGTGAAACAAAAAAAAAATTACTCGATAAATATGTCATTAACTCTCCCTGGTCACTGGGATATTACGCACGCGTAGCGGGCGGTAATTGCTAACTTGTCCCATTTAAAAAAATGTAAGCCGCATTATTCACCCAATCGAGCGTTAAGCACGATCGCCATATGTTATTCCCAAACAGCTCACCGTCAAAATTTTAATTCAAGTTATGGCAAATAATATACGCACCAGTAACATAGGTACGCTGAAGTACAACAGGGAGCACAAGGTCTCAACGTCACCAATTGTTGAGGATATTGACGGCAGTTCCGATCTCACAATACTCGAATATTCAATCGAATTAATGCATGCAAAGTCAGACTGACACGGTTTACCACCGGCAAGTACAGTCGAGTATAGAATTGAAACTGCATGCAGTTTGCATCGGTGACTGTCCATTTCATCGCCGATAAAATTGAATTTCCATAGCTGCCTGGCCCGCATGACTTGTCGAATTGATAAATTATTTACCTAAGTAAAAGAAGTAAAAAAGTTGGATGTAATTAATTATAAAATGTTTTGTGATGTCTACCCCACATCTTTATCAGCATACATCGGGGTTTTCGGAGCGGGAACGTTTGACATTAGCCAAAGAGTAGGTATTTACTTAAAAACAGATCGTACCCTAGTAGGTTTCTACCGAATGAATAATTGATTGAAAAATAAATAAAGATTAATCATACATATAGGTACATATTTTATATTGGTCATTCATTATCAACCTCTTCAGTTAAGTCTATTCATTTATAAGAAAATGCTTCATAGATATCGAGCGTCAAGATTGACATTGTATTAGACACCTATTGTCAACCGTTACCCTTGCTTGTCTAGTAGATAAACTTATATGCAATTGTATTTTAAAAAACTGTAAATAATCAGTCAACACAAATATGCCTCCGAGAAAAAAAACTCGTTACGAGTTTATGCGTTCGTGGATAGAAAATAATCCAGAGATAGAGGTTCGAGATTCTTTATTATTTTGCACCAAGTGCAATGTGAGCTTCGCTCAAACGAAATCTAGTGTAACGCGACATGTCGCATCTAATAAACATACAGGTATGAAATATGATTTCAATAGTGAGCTCTTGAAATTTGTTGTGGGCTGTAATATACCATGGACGCAGGTAAACAATCCGATATTTAAAGATTTTATCGAAAATTGTGTTACCGGTAAATTTGGAAAAACTGCAAAAGTTCCTTCGGAATGTCAACTGCGACGGGAATATTTAAATAAAGCTTACGATGAAAAAATGAATAAAATACGGAGCGAGCTAAAAAATGAATATATATATGTGAGTGTTGACGAAACCACGGATGATTATGGTCGTCAAATAGCTAACGTAATAGTGGGAGCATTACGTGATGATCACATTGGCACTCAACACTTGATATCCAGTAAACGGTTAGACAGCACGAACAATGTATCAATATCCAATACGGTCACAAGTGCTCTTGATGAATTATGGGGTGCTAACCATAATAATCACAATAAAGTACTTTTACTTTTAACTGACGGTGTGGGCTACATGCTAAAGGCTGGAAGAAATTTAAAATGTATTTTTCCCAATCTTTTGCACGTCACATGTTTGGCTCATGGTTTAAATAGAGTGGCTGAACTAGTAACAAAACTTTATCCAGATGTGAATGATTTAATCGCAAATGTTAAGAAGACATTTTTGAAATCTCCTAAAAGAATACAAAAGTTTAAAGAAATGCTCCCCGGAGTGCCTTTACCACCTCGACCAACAATTATTCGGTGGGGAACCTGGATAGAAGCTGCAACGTATTACAGCAAACATTACGATGAAGTGAAACGTGTTCTAAATACATTCAGTCCCACCGAAGCCCAGAGTATTAGAAAGGCAAAAAGAGCGTTTGGAAATGCAAATATAAAAAGCGACTTAAATTTCATAGCAAATCATTTGATGACTATCCCAAATGCTATTAAAAAACTACAGGATGCGAAGCTGTCCATCAGCGATAGTTTAAAAATTGTTCATGAAACCTATAGAGATGTTTCCAAATTAAACATGAGCGTAAAAGGAAAAAAGATTTATGATAAACTGAAGTTGGTGTTAAAGAAGAATTCTGGCTATAGCACACTAAAAATTATAAATGAGTTGGTACAAGGCAAAGAAATAGAACTTCAATCTCAAACTTCTCGTGCATCAATTGATTCCTACAAAAAATTTAAATATGCACCTATTACAACTGTCGACGTGGAAAGATCATTTAGCTCCTTGAAATGGATATTTACAGCAAGACGCCGTAGATTAACTGCCCCAAATATAGAAAAAATATTAATAGTTTATTCTGAAAATCGTGTCAACTATTCAATTTACAGCAGGTAATTAATTAAAGTTATTTTAATTGTTACCTTATAAGTTATAAGACTTTTACGGAAATTAAAATAAAACTTTGTCACAGATTGTATACAACTCACAGAGAGGTAGTTATTCATTAGGCATAATAAGATATTTTCTTAGACTAACATATCTGTTTATCTCTACTCTTTCTCAAATCATTCCCGCTCCGAAAACCCCGATGTATGTTTATCAGGTACCTAAATTGTTTAATAGTAGACACTTAATTTATTTGTACTCTCTATAATACCTAATAACTATCTATACTAATCAGATAGATTAGGAATAAATTATTCGATTACTGTAACTGAGGCACGACTGAGCAAGGACGAGCATGTCTGTCTAATTGTCTGTGGCTAGAAGAACACGCGATTTGGTAAATGTCTAGGGGATCGACGTTACAATTACAATTTCTATTTGGTAAGAAATTTGTGGAAACTTTTTACTTAATTTGATAAGATCCTTTCACTTACTTCGTACTATGGACGAAGTTAGTGAAAAGTTAGTGCTATTCGCACTCATAAAACTATTTTTAAGTCCACTATTTGAATATATCTTCGTTATATTATTGTTTTTTATTCTTATACACTCTGACGATCTTTTTGTGAATCCATGCAATATTTTAATTTTATGAAATGACATGTAAATTTTCAATCATCATCATCATTCTCCTAGCGTTGTTCCCGGTTATGCCCCTAAAGGAGCTCGGGGTCCGCTTTGACACCTAATACCAAGATTTGGCATAGGCGCTAGTTTTACGAAAGCGACTGCCATCTGACCTTCCAACCCAGAGGGAAAACTAGACCTTATTGGGATTAGATCGGTTTCCTCACGATGTTTTCCTTCACCGAAAAGCTAACGGTAAATATTCCGTACATAAGTTCCGAAAAACTCATTGGTACGAGCCGGGATTTGAACCCACGACCGCCGCTTGACAGCCGCATGCCTGAACCATTAGGCTACCGTAGCTTGTAAATGTAAATTTTCAATATGAAATAAAATAATCTAATCTAATCTAATCTATAGCGAGTTTCGGAAAAAGCTTATGTCCATCTCTGAGACTTTACCTATCTCCAAAGTCAAACGAAAAGCATATTCTCTACTAAACAACAGAAAAATCAGAGGCAATAAAGCTGTGGAAGTTCGCCAAAGGACAAAAACATGCTAAAGCCTTGATCAAAGGGTACAATAATCAACTGTCTAAAGAGCTATTACAACTCAGAAGACACAAAACCTGCGCAGTGACGAGAATTATGACAGGACATTGCAAATTCAACAAGCACCTGTTTCAAATGTATGAAACAGGGCGCAACTTGCAGGCTCTGCCGGGAGACAGAGGAAACGGCAATGCATATTCTCTGCTCCTGCGGAACACTCGTGCACAAAAGAAGTATCTACCTAGGGCGGCACATTCAGAAGAGGTACCACAATAGATCCCTTGCTGGTCGAAGCGGCATATAAAGGCCCACAATCAACAACAATAATAATCTCCAAAGTTTCCGAACCAAAACTTGCAGTTTACAAAAGTACCTTGGTAAATTTTACCTCAACATGTAACTCAATAACGTTCCCTGTCCGAGCGCCCTCTAACCCCCACCGATGGGTCATGCACCTACTTTTCAGGAGTCCACGCTTCCACAATGGATTCACAGCTTGGAACTTTAATCACACTTGGATAGTGAACGTGTTAACGTTAGGAAACAAAAGTGATAGGTAAAATCAAATAAACCTACCAATAGGAAACCAATTACTTATCAACTTATAAATTATAAATAGACTGACATTCGTTTACCTATTGAAATGAACCTTTTTATTGCTCGTTCGTTAGAATAATATCGCTTTGATCTATAACGTTGCATATGCATACACGTGGAACGACATAAATAGTTAGGTACTTGTCCAATTCTCACGCTATAAGTTTATATAAAATATTCAGTCATAATTCATGATTATATTATGGCATTTCATACCGAAAAAATAACTATGACTGATTCAGTTATAATGTAGTAGACGAAATTAACCTAATTGAGTGACATTTTACACACCGAAATAAAATCCAATTTGAATTTGACGACAAAGCAATTCAGGTTTCTTTAATTCCCTATCACCTTAAGTTATACACATAATTAATAACAAGTTACACATTATATACATTAAACAGTTTATATACGAAATATAGTAAACAAGGGCATACCGAAAATGGTGATTGTCAAGTTGTTTATGTTTGAACACGGAGTTGTTTATGTTTACGAGGGGGCGACAACTATAAACATGCCGTAGCGGGTGCTACAGACGGCGCGCTACGCGACACTGGAGCGCGTAGCCGCGTAGCGACGCGTAGAGGGGCAGGTAGTTGTTGAAATTATAAGGCGCTTTTGAATAGTTTTAATTATAGATCGCGAGCCTTTAGAACCTTATAATATAATGCGCACCTTATATTCATCACTAGCAGACTCCATAATATCGTATGGTATTAGCAGCTATGGGAGGACATACAAAACCTATATGGAACAAATATATAAATTACAGCTAACACTATTGAAAACTATTGTGCCTAATAAGATAAGAAAAAGCCATAAAGATGATAACAACGGCCTATTTCAACATTGTAAGGTAATCAATACCTATAACCGGTTTCGCCTGTCCTTACTGGCTGAGGAGTGTGGTATAATGTCATCACTAAGACAAAAATCGCGCCCCAACCAGCTACGCTCATTAGATTACCTACCAACATACCTACTACCATGCAACAAAAAAAATACGTACGGTAAAAGAATGAACGACTACCTGATTCCATGTACCCTGAATAACTTACCTAAAGAATTACTGCATGACTTGTTAAGTATTACAGCCAATAGAATCAAGTTCAAAAAACTGTTAAAAAAACACTACTTGCAACTTACATAGCCAAACAAACACATTGTCAGTATTAACCGATTACCAATTATGTACCTAGCTAAACTTAGCTCAATGTTAAGTAGTTAGTAATTAGTAATATTAGCATGATACCTTTATATATTTAGTACCTACACGCGGACCGAACCCACGGGGGTTTCCAATAGTGGCACATATGTAAACATTATAATGTAAACCCTATCTACATAAATAAATTAAAAAAAAAAAGAACAGTTTTCGGGTCTGTACTTCTCTGTCGCTTGCTCATACAGGGTTATATGTCAAATAAAGTGACATTATACGAATTTGAAGACAGTTATAAGAGCACATTGACTGTACCGATTGACGTCAATAATTAACAACTCGGAAAAGTTGAAAATTCCCCAACATTTTCATTTCAAAGTTCAATATATCAAAACTGGCTGAACCGATTTTGTTGAAAGGTAACTAAGGACCATCTCGATCACGTCAGCTTTCGCAAGGATCTCGCCCCTTGTTGGTAGGTATTATACTATCATTGTCTATCTTCGTCTAGAAAATGTTGTTTGTGAGTATCATAAATAGGCCATTAAAAATAAAAATAAACTGTCCCTAACTTTTACTTCATAGTTTCTTTTGATTGTTTCAGTACAGATAGATCGGATCGATTATCTCCAAATATATTTAGTTAGAAAATTCTGAGACATCATAAATTCAATTTGAAAGACCCATCGTTTTCTATGCCACATCTTACCTACCTACGTTAAAACATTGTTGTTTGTTCAGTAGTTTCAATATTTCATTTTTTTTGTATTTTGACTACATATCGCTGGAACGGAACCATAAAAAAATAATAAAATCAAATTGACGTTTTCATTCCATGGACAGTCAACAAAATTACTGGTCAATGGAATAATTTTGGCTCAAAAATTGTTTTAATTGATATTGCAAGCGTTAACGAGAGGCACGTTGGTGAAGGATATGAATATTTGCGAGCCTCTGATAAGGGATAACCTTGAAACCGACGTATCTCAAGTGTAGTCCTTGTTTTATCAATAGATAACTAGCTTCTGCCCGCGACTTCGTCCGTGTGGAACTCGTTTATATCGTAGCTCCATACAAACTTTCACCCCCCATTTCCGGGATAAAAACTATCCTGTCCTTCTCCGGCTCAAACTATCTCTATACCAAATTTAATCTAAATCGGTTCAGCGAAGAGGTGACAGATAGACAGATAAATATAGTTTCAATTTTTGAAGTGAAAACTTCTTTAGCGGCGCTGAGCACTTTTTGGGATGGGGAAAAATTGTTAAAGACGCGACAGAGTTTTGTGACGTCAGATGGGAAGGAGGTCACTTTTTGCTGCTAGCCGATTCGACTTCATTCAAAACTGAACGCTATTCGTAAGAGTATAAAGCCGTTAAACACTTTTTGCAATAGCATATTCTGCAAATAAATTTGTAATAATACCAACGCGTCCTTCACCGTTTTGCTATTGAGAAAATTCGAATAGTTCGAATTTGGGCGTTATTCCTAAGAATAAGAAGAAGAATAAGAATATTTATTTGCATTAAACATTACCAAACAGGTGTTACAAACAAAATAACAGGCATGTTTCCATGCTTAACCAGGACTAGCTGGTATGCAAAATAAAAATTAAAAGAATGATACAAAATTAATTACACATTCAAAATATTTACACACTATAAAATCATTAAATAAAACAAACTAAATTAATACATTCTAATACGTAAACATTATTACATTATTTCATGTCAATTAAAATTTAAGTACATCATTTTATGTCAACGAACAAAAAAAATCATTTAACGAATAAAAATTATTATTATTTAGCCATTGGTGCAATTTTTGTTTAAATAATCTAATATTTAATTTCTTCTTTTCTTCTTTCTAAAGAGATAAAGCTTAGAAAACTGGCCGCCACCGTGCACCGCCATCTGCTGTTCTTGCAAATTCGAATAGTTCGAATTTAGACGTTATTCCTAAAGAGATAAAGCTTTGAAGAATATTTGGCAATGGCAAAAACAAATTGGTATTGTGTTTGCCGCCGCCCGTCGGCGCGCCGGACCCAGCACCGTTGCGCCGCGGCGGCGCGTTGGGCCCGTCGCACCCAACGCGCCCGCGGGCCGTCCGCCTAAATAATTGATAATTGTTTATAAATTTGCGTCAAATTCATTTTTACGGTGACACCGTAAGATGTCACGTGACCTGATCGAAAAACTGTTACAATCCCGGAGTGCAACCCGGTCTTTTTTTAACTCTATCTATTTGACATTCTTTATTGTAATTTTTAATCAAAAACCATTAATTTGCACGCCTGCATGCAGGCTGGATACACCGGACTTCAAAATATTGTACACCTTTATAACTGTATTCAGCAATTAAACAATTTGTATTTGTATTGAGAATGTGAATAGCCCTGGCTGGAGGATATTGTCAAGTGTGCTTATCGTAGATACGGGCTTTTAAACATTCTAATTTAATTTTGTTGTCATGCTTGTTCAGATAGGTGGAAATAAGTTTTACGACGACAGCGCTGAAAACCTACCTACTATTCAGTGCAAGTGTTCCTTCAGTGAGACGTCAAGTTTTCGGCAGAAGTAGGAAATTGGTTTAGGAAACTCTCCATATTAGTCTATTTAGAACTAAGTACAGTCAAGGGTACCAATATGTATACACCACGAAGTCTCAAAAATATGTAGGCAGACCTTATTTAGGTTAGGTTAGGTATAACCCGGTCATTTTGGCACTGTTTGGCACTGGGGGAGGCCTAAGTCCAGCAGTCTGATATAATGATGATGATGATTACCCAATGACGTGGCTGTCCTACTCGGGTTAATTACCAGTTGATGTGACAGCCACGTTGCTACGTTATGACAAGGGAATACGTTATCACTGATAATGTTAAATCTTCCGTGTAATTGTTAAGGTTGCCCGGAAGAGATCGCTTTTTAGCAATAAGACCGCCTGTTGCCAACCATTGTTTATGTTTATTTAAGTTTTTGTTAATATTGTGTACTATGTTTGGTGAGCAATAACCTCCCTTCGGTCGTGTTTTAATTTATCACCACTCGTTGCGAATTTCCTATTTTCGGCACTTGTATCGTAAATAACTATAAAATTCGTAATGTAACGAAACTGAAGAGACTACGAGTCAAAGTAATAAAGTGCCCAGTTACATTACTAAAGTATCCGCAAAACCAAGTGGCGAGTCAGATCATAAATCATTGGATCATGCTATCTCTTTCGCACCTGCACTGCCTAATGGAGCGGGCCGTGCAACAGTAGTACTGACTTTTATTGCCTAACTCGCCACTTGGTTTTGCGGATACTATAGTGAACAGCGACTTGTATAAACAGATGAATCATAGGTAAGTACAGGTTACTAAACGCGCGGAAAAACCCACTTGCTGGCCAGGACGAGAAGATAAAGAAAGTCACAGATCGCATATTCATATTCCTTGCTGTCGGCTCGGGCCTGAAATACTACGGGTACGGTACTACGGTAAGATCGTAATCTGAGATATTCTTAGATTTACCGCTCTAGCAGAGTAGTGAACTTAAAACACCGCTACATCCGCTATGAATGTAACAAATCTTTCACGCTTCCATCAAGTAATTTTATAAAAAAAAAACTAGCTGCCCGGCCCGGCTTCGCACGGATTACCCGTTTTCCGTAGGAATGAAGCATTTTCTTGCGGTAAAAAGTAGCCTATGTTCATCAGGTATAATGTCGGCTTCTAATGGTAAAATAATTTTTCAATTCGGTCCAGTAGTTTCGGAGCCTATTCAATACAAACACACAAACAAACAATCAAATATTTCCTCTTTATAACATTAGTGTAGAAGTGTAGATAGTGTAGATTGACTCAACAAACAATTAGGAGTACGGAGTATCTAAATACTGCGAATGGAGACTACCAGCAATTAGCCTAGTGCCGTAAAGTTAAGCCTGCGATCGATCGCGGAGGGCGTCGCTTGGCGACGCGCCACTCAACAAAACACAGGCCTCTATTCGACAGTTGGACCGTGGCCAAAGATATGCGCCTCCCATCATCTATACTATGCCCTATTCCATATAACTAAGACTAGAAAAAATCTGCGCTAATCGTCATGCGATTTCAAGGAAAACCTATTTGAAACGCAAAAAAATGTGTAAGTAGGAATAGTATCTTTGAAAAGCACTTACTGATCGTAATAAGTGAAACTAGTACAATATTTCCTTTTCATATCCTAGATAAACAAAGAAACCGAGACGAATTTGTCCGTTAAAATTCCAATATTATCTGGAATGAGGTACCTACGCATGACATAATGGTCGACGCATTTATTCAACAATTTATTTAATTAACTACCAAAGATTATTATTCCCTTGTCAGTTTTATCATTACCCTGTCATTTTTTCTCATTCACCTGGCAGCAAAACTTTGAATTCGTATATTTCCGTACCTAATTGACCCAAAGTGCCTATTCGATAAATATGTTTATGATTAAATATTTAATTGGATTTTATTGTAACTTAGTAGAAATTTCTTAAAATAAAAAACGCCAAGGGAATGAGATGAATAATGCAATTCTCAAGAATGACCCATACACAGATCAAAGAACTATAAGTTAATATCATCATCATCCTCCTATAGTTAAAGTTGGTCCAGTCCAAGTTGGCTCAGTTCGGGTTGCACAGGGCGGTTCCATAACACTTCGGGAGCTCAAATACCGCGAGCCATCCGGTGCCACTTGGGCACTGAACAACGCGTCATTACTCTGAATACTAGCGATTTCTCGGTTGTACCCTGAAGAAACCCGGCCGCTAGCCGTTCCAGGGCCACCTAATCCCAAGAATTGACGTAGGCACTAGTTTTACGAACGATGTTTTCCTTCACCGAAAAGCTACTGTTACTATAATATCAAATAATATATATGGGTACGATACGTACGAACTCACTCAATTAAATTTTTTATGTTTTTTTTCCGTTGTGACACGACAATTAACCATACAATTCTATGGTAAATTTTTATGTCACGGAACTTTATTCACTTCTTCAGTTTGTATGGCTAACCACCGACTAACCAGGCCAAGAATTACTACCTTGCTACATAATCTATAATATAGGTATTAAGTGGTATTAATTACTTTATTCGACGACCGCTTTAGCCTAGTTGGTGTGACCCTGCCTACGAAGCAAGGGGTCCTGGGTTCGAATCCCGGTAAAGGCATGTATTTGTGTGATGAGCACAAATATTTGTTCCGAGTCATGGTGTTTTCTATGTATTTAAAAGTATTTGTTTATCTATATAAGTATCGTCGTCTAGTACCCATTGTACAAGCTTTGCTTAGTTTGGGACTAGGTTGATTTGTCTAAGATTGTCCCCTAATATTTATTTATATTCATTTAAAATTGAAAAGAGAAAAAGTCTGTGAAGAAGCATGTTTATAAGATTGTACGTACTATCACTATCTCCGGATCTACTCATTCGATTACAATAGTTATTTACGATACAAGTGGCGAAACTAGGAAATTCGCAACGAGTGGTGATAAATTAAAACACGACCGAAGGGAGTGTTTTAAATCAACACGAGTTGCGAATTACCTATTCGCACGTGTATCGTACAACGTTTTACTGTACATACTTATGGCTCTTTAAAGTTTCGACATATGCACGAAAAGTGCTCTTTTCCGCACTAGTGCGGGAAAGTAGCACCATATGTACTGTAAACATTATTTCACCCGTAAAGATTTTACTTTTAGACAGATTTCAGATTACGTTATTTCATATTACCATAAATTTACATTATAAATTAAATGGAATGCTCCTTCAGGACGGACAAAGGCTGTATTTAATCCCGTGACACCGCCTGGGTTTTCTGAAATACGCGAGCGGAGACGCGCGGGTAGCTAGTCAGCTACATATAAAAAAACTATTTTCTGCCCGCGACTCCGTCCGCGTGGAACTCGTTTATATCGTAGCTCCATACAAACTTTCACCTCCCAGTTCACCTCTCTAGGAGATGATTTCCGGAATAAAAACTATCCTATGTCCTTCCTCGTGACATAAATCTCTATACCAAATTTCATCTAAATCGGTTCAGCGGTTTAAGCGTGAGGTAACAGACAGACTGACACACACTTTTAATAAATAAATAAATAATAAATAAATATTAGGAGACCATCTTACACAAATCGACTTAGTCCCATAGTAAGCTCAATAAGGCTTGTGTTATGGGTACTAGAGGACGATATATTTAATAGTTAGAATACTACTACTTTTGCATTTATAATATTAGTATGCATAAGTAAACAAAGCTTTATTTAACGAAACACTTGCATATTTCAACTAACATATCAATATATAGGTATGCCTCGAAATTATCCCATAAATAATTAATCCATCATTTAGGTTTGATTTGTAACAGTCGTTGAAAACTTCTTTGTATAAATTGTTGTACAGGTAGAATTAATTAATTTATATCGAATTTACTCACCTTACTAGCCCAATTTTCTGCTTAGGAACTGTGACGAAACAGAATTACTTTTTCAAATAATATATAACGCAATAATTATTGTAATCTAGATATTTCATTGATGTGTTATCTCGAATGTCAACAATAATATGACATGAGTTGTTATTATATGTAGGTAATAGAGAAACAAAGAACGTGCTGTAAAAAGGTAGGATTTTAATTATATTGTTCCTCTTTTCAGGCGCGCTCCTTAAGGCGCCGTAGGTTCATGGTCTGCTCTCCCTCTCACTGAGCGTAAGCGTGAGCGAGATGGAAGTGCGTGCTCGGAAGCGCGGATATCATGTTTTTTAATTTATTTTTTTGGCCGTTTAAATAAATAAAAAAGTTATCACTGAGTTCTCTCAAACATGATATTGCCGATTTTAAGTGTATTTTAGACCTATGTTCGTGATTTTTTTCTATCGAGCTAAAATTGCTTAATCATGTTTCGAAACACTGATCTCGCTGCAGAAAAGCCTCAAGATTAATTACTATTCGTATTTTTTTGAAACCATATTATTATAAACAGACGCATTATATTGTTTCATAAACTCTGCTCGCGTAACTTCGCTGAACCTACGGCACCTTAATAAAGAGTTAGGTATTGTTTGTTTGCAGTTCACGGGCTAGTAAAAAAAAATCTGTATTTTTTTCCCGGGCGATAGCTTGTAGGAGTTGTAGCTTGTAGGATGGGTCAGAAAGTTGTATGACAACGTCAGCTGCGGCTTGAGATCTGATATCTTTTTAACGCTGAAAGCTATATGAGCTATAGGGACTCTTGGCAATAACTTTACATTAAATGTTTTTAGTGGGATATTATTCTTTACCAGAGAATGACCTAAGACTTTATAATTTCATCCAAATCCGTTGAGCTGTATAAGCGTGATTGAGTAAAAATAAAGATCTAAACATCCAAACTTTCGCATTTATAATATTAGTAGGAAGTAGGATATTTATATTCAAACTCAAAACTATCTAAATAAATAAGTAAAAAAATAAAATAAAATAAATAAAAATAAATATCTTAAGTCAAAACATGAAATACTATCCCCCTAATACTAGCCCCTCCCCGGACCCCGGAACGCGGGGAATGTTTTCCATCCATTTCTGTTCGAAAAAAATGTTAAATGTTTAAAATCATCGAAAACACGGCGCAGCGGACCCGGCTGAAGTTATATTTGTATCTATATATGTTACTTAAAAGGTCAATCAATGTTATGTGTGTAAGGTGTATCAATAGACTTTTGTTGTCTGATCTTGATTAACAGTGACCCTTGTGTCCTCGTAACAGCCAACGTCTTATAGAAAGTAGTTGTTCAATTCAATGTAAGTACCTAAATCAAATTGTTTTTTCTACGGATTATATCTACCTTATGGCGGGTTGTTTGTTTATAATGGTCCTGCGTAGCGAATTGCAAAGCTAAAACAGAGCGTGACAGACAGGGGAATTTCAAGATCCATACCATATATACTACCTAATTAATATTAAAAATGCGAAAGTGTGTACTACCTGTCTGTCTGTTACCTCTTCACTTACCTACTGAAGCATCTGAAACAAAATTTCTGGCATCAATTTCTATTTGGCGTATTAATTAATTAACCAGACGACGCGAAATGGCGTACATTTTTCAAGGGCCCAAAGTGGGCCAATTTGAAATTTATCGGCCAGCCCATTTGTCGCGAAGAACGCGATCCTCACACAAAACAGGTAAATGCTTGACTCAAACAGCCTTGATTTATTCAACTGGCAACTCAGAAAGAACATTTGAAGGTTGAACGAATCTTGTCTTAACGGTAGGAGGAGAAGTTTTAATTTCCCAACGGAACAATGTTCGCGTGGCGGGAGACTCCAGAATTTCCAGAATCCAATAAGTAGCCTAGCAGGAAAACTGCAAGGACGGAGTAAGTACGAGAATAGAATCGAGGAGAAGACCGCCGGGGATCCCGGTGAGTGTCTTATGTGTATTATTTTATTAGAAAGATGAGTTGAGAGATGAAGGGATATTCCAGTAAGTGGAATATACAGAATAGAAATAGCCAAGAATATGCCAAATGGATATGAAAGGAAAGGGCCGGGTTATAAGGGGAGTTGTGGAGACCCGCGGCGGGAAAAGAATTCCTGCCAATAAGTACGTAAGAATAGAAAGAAATCAGAATAGAATCAGTATCGTGATTAGAATGAGAATATAGAGAAATCACTTCATCTCTCACTCGTGTATTATATATATATCGCAGGTACACTTTACAATGTAAAGTGTACATTTCAGAACTCTTGTCGTTATGTCTTAATAGAACTCAGGCAATATGATTTAGGAAAACACCATCTTGTAGAAAGCTATCAACCGGAATGGCATATCTGACGTTAGCAGATATGTCATTAACTCTTACATTCTGCCCGTCATGCGCAGACGATTGGAAGTCAAATATAGAACTCCGTACGGCCAGTGTGTGCCATCACCAGTGTACACACACCTCATTACAACACACCCCCTCAATCGACTGCTCATGACAGACCTTGAAACACTGATGTCTATTTTTTAGAAAAAACCCAATTTTAAATTTCCAATTAAATATGAAAACCGACCGTGTCCCTTTTTTCTACCTTAGTACATTGACGTCACACGGGCGAATTAGTGATCTGAATTCCCCGTTGTCCGCGGAAAATCGATTCTGCAATAAGGTATTTTCTTAATATTCACGGACAACCAGCTACCACAACAGACGCGCGCAGAATGTAAGTCGGAGTGCCAACTCGGAGTCCGAATTCTGACACGCGAAGTACATGCATTTGCGTGATCTATGTATATCTATATCTGTGATGGTACTACTTGGCGGGCGACATGAGCGATACGAACTACGCACATAAAATATACTAGCTTATGCCCGCGACTCCGTCCGCATGAACTCGTTTATATTGTAGCTTCATACAACCTTTCACCCCCTGTTTCATCCCATTAGGGGATGATTTTTGGGATAAAAACTATCCTATGTCCTTCCCCGGGACTCAAACTGTCTCTATACCAAATTTCATCTAAATCAGTTCAGCGGTTTAAGCGTGTAGAGTTAGTATGGATAGCGAGATATCCCTATCACGCTTTTATAGCTGCGTAGCGCACTAATATAACGCAGTGCTCCTGTTCCCAGCAGTTGAACGGATATTATATACACGAGATAATGATGAGAATGGATGATGATAGTATTGACAATTGTTTTGCTTCTTAGTGCTTGTTTTGTGTGCTTGAACATGCGGTGAAATTACCAAGCTAGTACTATAACACAGCTAACTGACCATCGGTGCACCTTAAGTGCATTGTAATAAGGTTCTATATAAACACAGGATGGTCAGTTAACTAACAGTGTTGTCGTTTGTACAGGGTACATCAAGGTACCTAGCATGAATAGATTTAATGGTCATGTTTTACGTGACGTATACCTACTAAACAACAAGTCCTGTATGGTCCTTCGAACCGGAATTCACTAGTTTACTGGGTACCAATTCTGAACTATTTTATAGGGCCATAATTACGCCTTAAAATCCATGTGTGAATATATTGTGAATACCACACTCGTATATGCCGAATGCTTTGTCCAGCATAAACCCAGTCATGCTAGGCAGATGCATAAACTACTATTTTGGCACATTTCTTCCACCCTTACTTTCACGAGTCATCACACCGCCGTCCGCCCCTTTATTTTTACACACTGTTTAATGTAACCATCCAAATGTGACAGTAGCAAAGTAGTTGAAGCCCTACCTTAGTGCAACGTTTTTTGATTACTAAACGGATTAGTGCCATTGGGCTGGGGTATAGTGGGTATATTCTCTTTGGGGTTTAATAAACTGAACAGATATAAACCCGGTTATCTCCACAGACAAATTAAACAACATATGTATTCAATTCAATTTTTAAAAAATGGCTTCCATCTAAGTTAAGATGATTTCGCCAATGTCAAGTTTGCTTATAAAGCGACGTTGTTCGGTAGTTTGGTCAGTCGTCAATAATGCAATCAGCGTCAGAAGCTCCTCTTGAGAAGCAAGGCGTCCACCGCTGACCGCATCCCCGACGAAAGACCAACATATGTATTATATGTCTAGTGACACTTGTCAATAGTGATGCGCGACTTTGAATGATACTAATTGGATTAGTCGATTATTATAATCATTCAACTAAGTCGACTAATTCGAAAATCATTCGATTAGTAAGCTAATCTAATGTGCCCGAATACAACTTGACGTTGACATTAGTCGCTAATGTCACTGTCATCTGTTACTAGTAGTGACAGGTGACAGTGACATTAGTTACAACTAATTAGTTGTCGTCATTCGATTATTAGCATTAATATACAACTAATTTCCAATTCGACTATTGACATTAGTAATCGCTAATTATTCGAATAGGCAAATCATTCGAAGTCGCGCATACTTGTCAACGTCAAAATGACAATGACAGCATTGACAGCTGTGGAATTGGAATTGTTGGTACTATTACTATGATTTGTTTTACGTGGCCGCTACTTTCAGCTGGATTTTGATTTTATAATGGTTTAATTCGTTATTCGTAGTTAATTTATACACTTACTGACTCTGGCAAAGGCCCTCGAGGCTGCCATTTCTCTTTTATAATAATAATACTATTACTATTGTTTGGCGAGCATGCATCGTGAATGCAATTAGAATTAGAATGTTTATAGTATGCTCAACTTTGGTAATTGATTCTGTATATTTACAATACCTGATATTAAACTAAGTACCATGAGTGCTGATGCACCAAGGAATCTTTTTTTCTATGAGTTATGCAGACTTTGCCTCGTGAATGCGGGCGCATGTAATGTGTTCCATTCTAGTGACTTGGTTGAGGATATTTTCGATTGCACTGGCGTCAAGGTGGGTATAATTACAAAATCATCTTATTTTACATAGAGGAACAGATGTACGTACTACCTTATGAAAAGTAGGCTCTGACTCTGATTCCCATAGGTAATAGTTAGTTATATTGGGCTCTTTTCCGCAAGTCGACATCCAGTGTGCCTATTTTGCGTGAAATGGTCCCCACCAGCGCTACTCTAACCACCCCAGCTCCTCTAGAATGTTGGTGAGTGCCTTTATGTTTCTGACTGCGTCCCGTAGTGTGTCTGGAGACCCTAGGTGCTTTTTCCTGTATACTTCTACCTGCTTGCAGTCCAGTAGAATATGTTTGGTCGTTTCTTCCGCCTCCATGCACGCTCTGCACATGGGGCTGTCTGTGATACCTCCCATAGGTAATGATGTAATATAAAAAACCGGTCAAGTGCGGGTCTGACTCGCGCACCGAGGGTTCCGTACAAACGTTCATACACCATACCCGTCATATCAGGAGACCCCATTCATTCTTGAACAATCTTAACCGCTCATAGTGGAAGTTACCGCTGTACAGCACCATTTATCGCCATTTATCAAGTGTACTGACTTCAATATTTTTTCTTTATTTGAAAGAAGGGACTAACAATAATCTCATAGGAATTTGAAGCCAACAAATTATATACAAAAGTAATTAAATTACAAACTTAGTTGAGAAATGATTTTTGATAAACGAAAAAAAATATGCTACATAGAGGTATTCTTTTATTTTTTCCTGTATTATTTATATTACTCTTAATCATGTAATAATTTCAAAATGTTCGCTTGGTAAACTGAGATACGGGAGGGGAATGGTATTTTTTTAAACATTTTCCTTCATAAATCCAATTTTTACCACTAGAAAAAATAAAATAAAAATCTTTTAGATAGTGCAATTCAAGCCCTTTCATATGATATCCCACTTGATCTATTAACTAGACTTTGAAGTTTTAACCCCCCTCATATTCGTAATTTTCACAAAAAAGTGTGTGAGCCTGCTTTACAATTTTTCCAAATTTTAATTTGATAGCATATAGTTCTTGACATATTTAACGTTGTGACAGACAGACGGACAAAGTCGCACCATAAGGGTTAATTCCTAAAAGGTATAGATATGTTGTCTATAAGAAATTCCGTGTTTAAAAATGGCCATCAAATCTGGCAACATATGTTTCCATTGACAACGATAACTGAGGCAAGTTGGTGCAAATGACTCAGTTTTAGTATGCCACTTTTGGAGCGCTTATAACCGATCTACCCTTTTTTATATTACATCATTGCTTATGCATATTAGAATTAATACGAACTAGAAACCTTCACAGCCTTTTAAATAAAAACAAGTGAAAATATTACCGGTATTGTTTCAGGTTATCCATTCCAACGACTTACCACACAAAATCTGTGTCAAATGTTCAGAGGTTGTGAAAAGTTGCAAAGAGTTGAGATTGCTGGCTGCTAAGAACGATGCACATTTGCGAGCTTTGTTTTGTGGTGCTCAAAATGACGACTGTGAAAGTGATACTATCCGGGTATGTAATGTTTACTAAGCAGAAACGTCTGTTAACGCGGAGTACAAGCAAATCAATTTATATAATTAATTATATGATATGATGTGCTGTTTATCTTTATGCAAATTTATGTTTTTCAGTTGAATCAAACTCTCAGCGCAACCTGCGCAACTCCTTCCAAACCCAAGCTAAGAAGTCCAGAAAACAATAAGAATCTCAATTCCCAAAGCAGTTCCAAACAAAAACTATGTCAGCTTCTAAAAGAAGGGGAAAGAACTGATCAGGTACAAGTTCAATTACGAGGTATCATCAAAAATATTTTCTAAATAATATGATTCTATCTCATCCATCACCTACCCCACCCCTCCAGGAAATAGGCAGGATTATATGTATTGTATGTACATATGTTATCCATGAGAAGAGGCCTGTCCTGTGGGGAGTGGGACATATATAGGCAGATTTTATACTATTATTTATATTATTGTGTTATCTTGCAGACTACTCCTGTGATTAGACAAACACTGTCTTTAAGAAAAGATCTTTTTCCTCCATCTCAGTCTACAGTAAGTAATGCACCTACTCTGTTACATTTATAAAAAATAGATGGGCCAATAGACCAATTCTCAACCAATACTACATTTTTTTTTTTTTTATTGCAGACTCCAGTTAAAACAGTGTCTCCGAAGAAGGATCCAGCCCACAGATTATTAAGAGTAAAGGTGGAACAAGAAAACCGATGTAAAAGAATCGACACTGATGATGATGAAAAAATTACGTATAATTGTGAGGTAATATAACCTGTACTAAACGTGACCTAGAAGTTTCGTTATGTAGCATCAACAACACAATTCAATGACCATTTGCAGAATAGTCTCCTGGCACTCAAACCTGGTTCCTTACCAAGATAGATAATGCATTTATTTGTGGAAATGCGATAAACCAAACTGAAGTTTTACCAGATACTGAGTAAGGCTATCACAGGACGCCCCGCGAGTTGTGTCGCGGCGAGATAGACTATCTGACTATTTCTAATTAGACCGCTTAGAAAGAGACGGAGATTCTATGTCGCTGCGACAAAGCCGTGCGGAGCAGAGAACAGTTGGAATTAGGAGTAAAATGATTGATCATATTCTAGAACCTCTATGACAGGCTAGTCAAGATTGCGAGTCTTCATCGAACGGAAGGGCTGCTCCAGGGGGCATTCAAACAATGGTTCCTCGTTTTAAGCTAGAATTGCCTGGAAGAGATTACTCTTTTGCGATAAAATCACCTGTTTTGCCTCTGCTTATATTTGCTGTCCTATACAGTTTTTCTACTTTTACTGTGGTGTGTAATAAAAAGTATTTAGTATTGTTTTAAATCAAATCAAATCAAATCAATTATTTATTCTGCAAATAGGCCACAAGGGCACTTTTACATGTCGAACGGTAATTTACAATAAAATAGTAATCTTACACAATAATTATTTAAAATTATATATAAAAGGTTTACAAACTACATGTCACTAAGTTAATGTAAACAAAACAAAATTGCAAAATATGACCATTACATTCGATATAAGATCTGTATCAGCATTAACAGAAGTTAATGATATTATTCAGTATTCCAGAGATGTATAAGGTCTCTGAGCGTCCAAATACAATTAATAATTATTCTAAGAGATGTATACGGTCTCTAAGCGTCAAAACAAAAAAGGAACATTAATGTTATATTGTCAGAGATGTACAGGGTCAATAACAATAAAACGTGTCAAGATCAGAATGATGTCTCTCGTCAATACGATAATAATAATAATATTTAAGTAGTTAATTAGGTACTATGCCCATGCAAGCATGAACAGTCCGGACTCCACAAACAGCACCCGATCACGAGTATGACGCATATCTCAGCCATCGCCTCCCTCAACCATTAAAATTGACTTGTCTAGAGTCTGGCCAGGGAAAGATGAGCCTAGAAAAGAGCGGCAAACTTAAAAGAACAGCGTTTTGCAACACCGTGTATAACGCGATAAAGTAATAATGATACCAGAACAATTATATATTTTTCCCCTCACTGCCTCGGAAAGCCGTCTTTTATCCTTTAAAACAAGGGGGTAAAAACGCACAAGTGGGGAAAGAAATTTGACCTTGGAGCGTGACCATTTGTTGTCGGTTTTTGGCGGCGCGGCAAAGGAGCGTCAGTGTTTTGTTCGCGCGCAGTTGGGATGGATGTGTTTCGATTTCAGTTGGCTCGCACGGCCGTAGACATAGATAACGAAAAGTGTCGTACTTTAATTAAACGATACGGCTCTAAACAGCTTCTATGTTTGTTGTGATTCATCATCATTTATTTAAGAGCTTGGCTCTTGTCGCCAGAGTAATTTCCATTCTGTTCTATTCTCTGCCTTTTCCTTCAACTCTATAAGATTCAACTTCAATGTTTTCCTTTAGCTGCTCCATGTAAGCTCTTCGTGGTCTTCCTCTTTTTCTTCTTCCTTCTATCTTTCCCTCTATTATAACTTTAATGAAGTCGTCGTGACGAAGAAGATGTCCTATCATTTTTCCTCTTCTGTTTTCAATAATTTTTAATAAACTTATTTTTTCACTGACTGTACGTAAAACCTCTTCATTAGTATTTTTCTCCGTCCAACTGATCTTTTCTAATCTCCGCCAACACCACATCTCGAAGGCTTGCAACCTGTCCCAGTCCCGTTGAGTCATGGTCCACGTTTCGCAGCCGTAGAGAGCAATGCTCCAGATGTACACCTTAACCAGTTTCTTCCGAGTTGAGCGTGATATTTTAGCTGTGAGCAAAGGTCTTTTTAAATTGAAGGCTTGCTTGGCCATGGCTATCCTGGCAACAATATCAGGTGTACATCTAATGTTGTGATTAATGTGATAAATAATTATGAAAGCGGGAGCTGCACGTCGTCGACGTGATAAGTCCATTGCCGAGTACAAATGAAGACTGATTTGTTATCTTAATTGCACTTTCCTCACTGTAGAGTGAGGTGAAAAGTTTTGAATGTATTTTACTTCTCGTGTGTTGAAACACTCGCTACGCTCAGAATTCTATTTTAGAACCAGTCGCTTCGCTCGCCGTTTAACTATAGAATCCTTTCGCTTGCTCGTGTTTCAATTCTAGACTCGCGGGTAAGATACAACTTTGCACCCTTGTATAACAATAGTTATTTACGATACAAGTGCCGAAACTAGGAAATTCGCAACGAGTGGTGATAAATTAAAACACGACCGAAGGGCGTGTTTTAAATCGACACGAGTTGCGAATTACCTATTCGCACGTGTATCGTACAACGTTTTACTGTACATTATGGCTCTTTAAAGTTTCGACATATGCACGGCTTTCTGCAACAGTCTTGTAAAACTACGTAAATAATATGAATGTAAGGTGCCTGATGTTTGTTATATATTGTATAACATTGTTGGTCTGTCTCATGGAATAGGTATTTCTTAAGTTACATTAGGTCAATTAAAGTTATATTATATCAAACATTCATTACGCACCCTCATACACTCATACATTATTAAGTTCTGTTAACACATGAACATTTTCATAACCCTTATAGTGTTCAAAAGCAAATAATCTTCCCTACTAGCTAATAATTAAAATAAGCACTCTAAAAATATTTCTGTTAGCGGCAACCCTGCTCGTCAACAGTGCTCGATATGGGGTCTTCCGGCGTGGCCTTTAGTCGTCTATATAGCTACCGTACCGCGATCCCGACTATCGAGTCATCCGGCGTGGGAACGAAATCCTAAAATACCCGATAGTCGGGTTTTCGGCACTGAATGTGTTAAGACATTTGACAATGATAAAACTGTTGCCATATAAAAAAACGGCTCATCTTTCCCTGGCCAGACTATACCACCTGACAGCTTGCCGTTCTACCAATCCCAAAAAGTATCTTCAGTCTTCAGGCCTGGGCACATCAGATGCGTGTGCAGCATGATCACCTGCACTGCGTTGTAAAGTATGAATTCTCATAAGACATGTCACACCGGATGCGTATGCTTAGACGTGCAAGTGCACGTAACGCGATGTGACGTGTCTTATTAGGATTCATACTTCACAACGCAGTGCACGTGCTTCACACTCATGGCGGTGTCTCAGCCTTTCAGACCAGCGCCTCGAAAAATTCCAACTTAAATTGTTATTTATTTCATTCCCAGGAATGCGACAAAATCTTTGACACATATAAGAAACTGTATCTGCACCAGCGGTTACACAACAAGAGGATCTGTTGCCCGTTGGACGCGTGCGGCAAGAAGTTCGCCACCAAGGGAGATATGGAGAAACACATTCGAACACACACAGGCGAGAGGCCGTACCGGTGTACGAAGTGTGACAAAAGCTTCACTCAGCGGGTGAGCTTGAGGCAACATGTGTCCACATTACACTCGGATGCGAGTTCATCGAGCACTTGACCTTTCCGCCCCCAATCAAGACATCCGTAATTACCAGAAAAAAATTAAAACCACCGAGTTTTTCATTTCAAAGTTGATTATCTCAAAACCGGCGAAACCGATTTTATTGAAACGTAGGTAAGAACCATCTCGATCAAGTCAGCTTTGCACAAAAAATCCGCATGATAATCGGTCTATTCGTTTAGGAGATACGATGCCACAGACAGAAACCTCTCTTTTTACGTCGGGGGTTAATAAAAAGGGGCAGTCACGCCAACGTCGTCATCATAAGAGAGCAAATACAAACCTTACTTGAAAGACTGACGGTTGCTTTGACAGCAACACCTATAGTCGTTCTTGGCACTGCGGGCACAACACATGACACCTTTAGGTGTTCATGGCGTTCAAAGGGTTCATCTCTCACGAGCTTTGAGGAAAGCAAAAATCTGTTTTGGGAGCACTGGGGACTAGAGGCTTGTGGTGGTCCTGTACGAAGTTGCGACGAGCAAGAGTTCTCAACGTAGGGTAAATCGCTAATAACTGGCCACCCTTCAATAACTGGCCTGCTCATACTAAAAATGAACTCTGTTCCCATACAAACAGAATTCAATTTAGTATAACGTGGCCAGTTCTTGAAGGCCGGCCAGTAATTAACACCTTATACTAAAAATTTATTCTATTATGAAAATGAAATGAAAAAAAAAAAAAACAATTCCAATTTTCCAATGACAAAAATCAACCAACCAACGATATGTGAAGCGCAATTTACACTTGCAAGTTTAACTAATTTGCAGGGTATGATAGATCAATTGAACGGAGTATACCTCGGCAAGCCGTAATGTAATAAACTTGCGTGCAATTTATTGCACATGCATGTATAAATTGCGCTTTAAAATTCAGATAAGTGTCGAGGAAAAGTGTAAGACGTTGATCGTCGCGGAAATTGGTGCCGCTTTGCATCTATTGTGTGGGGCGCCAAGGTATCTATTTAGGCTGATGACTTAACACATTCTCTGCCAAGAATCGCTAAACGCGATGCTCGCAGGCGCCCGCTAGCCACTCGGCAGTGAAAGTGTTAAGAAAGAAAGATGTCTGCCTTGAAACAATGATCCTTCTCCTTAGTATTATTGGGTAACTAATACTTGTGTATTCCGTTCTTGTATGAGACCAATTTCATATCGAATTAATCATGGACTTCTGTAAATCATTTTTTTTTCTTTCAGGTTGTTGTATTTACTTTTTCAGAAATTGATCTCACTAATTTTAGCGAAGTCTGTATACATTATAAGTTGAATAAAATACTTTATTAAAATATGTTTATTTTTATTTTGGTACTGTAATTATTGTTTAGTAATACATAGATATGCAATACATAGGTAGACATTATAAATATTTACAATAACAGTTAATATTATTTAATTATTACATACTTATTAACTGTTTTTTTACAATATTTGCCCTGATTTCAAATAACTCTTTAAAATTTAACAAGTATTTTTTGAACCACTCAGTGGCATATAAATAATAGTAAAGTATCTACAGTACGATTACTGTTAGTTAACCACTCACAGATAGTTTACCTGCATTTAATTTTCAACTTTAATGTCATACAAATAAAGCAATTTTCAGAATACTGTTACCCACGTCTACCGAATTAGAAATAACTACTTAGTTTGTATGAGGTTAAAGTTGAAAATCAAATGAAGGCGAACTATCTGTCAGTGGTAAACCCCAAATAATTCTACTATATCTATACAGCAAGAACGCGACGCTTTAACACTTTCGCAACTGCACTAAAAATAGAACAATTCACCAGAAACCAACAGAATTCGCTAGGCGTGTAAGTTCATACTACTGCCCGCCCAGCGGGCTCAGCCGGCATCTGAGCAAATATTACGAGTGCCCGCTAGGCAGTTTCTTGGTTGCGAACGTGTTAAGCTGGCTACTCACACCTGCTGCAGGGTTAATATTGGAATTGACCTACGGGTGCGACGCGGTACTGGGTACGACGGTATTGCGTACTTAATTGTGATGTGTTAGGCAAGCAGGGACAAATACACCGCGGCCTTACAAACAGGCGTATGTTTTTCCTCCTGTTCTTGTAAACCTCCAAACCCCTTGAAACAATAGAAATATATACCTCAATCCACCAATTACATTACTGTCAATACATCACCAAAATGACCGAATTTTTCGAGTCTTAGGGCCGATTTATCAATTCCCAGATAAAACTATCTGTCAGATAAATGTTAGCTCTGTCCTTTTCTTTCATATGACTTAATAAAAAGATGGTGATAATTTTAACTGACGGATAACTTTATCTAGAGATTGAAAAATCGGCCCTTACGTGAATAACTTCACTGTCGTCAAAGCGCATACGCGTTCACATTCATACAATAAATTTGATTTTTCACAAGTATAATAGGAAATACTATTTTACATGGATAAAAAATTTTTTCACATCTCGATATAGATTGTATTACAATTCTAAAATACAGTTTGAAGCAATGAGCTAAAATCGTCTTAGAGCCCTGAAAATATCACAGAAAATGCATGTCAAAATTAGAAGGTAGATTTCATGTTTCATTTACCAAGTTTTTTTTATTTAAAAGCCATTGACAAAACTTTACCCTCTTTCTGCGACAGTCTGGTAAAACTACGTAAATAATATTAATGTAAGGTGCCTGATGTTTGTTACAATTATAACATTGTTGGTCTGTCTCGTGGAATTGGTATTTCTTAAGTTACATTAGGTAAATTAAAGTTATAGTATGTCAAACATTCATTACGCACCCTCATACATTATTAAGTTCTGTTAAAACATGAACATTTTCATAACCCTTATAGTAGTGTTCAAAAGCAAAGAATCTTCCCTAATTTGAAGACATTTATAAAAAAAAGTAGGTGCTATAGAGATAATCCTTATATAACCATTTAATAGTTCAAGTGATAAATAAATAGGTATTGACACTTCTACGATACTAGTACAGTCCACCACCGACGTCAGAGACATGTTTCATTCATTCTCGCGAACTTTTGCGAGCAGATTCAATAATTAATATACATTTTTTGTGGATTCGGTTACAAAATTTAAAAATAGATCTTGAAGATAAAACAGGCTCTCGAATTCAACAGCTGTGACAAAATGACGACCTCACACAGCCAGCATAAGGCGAAAACTGCGAAAACTGTATGTCTGGCATTCATTACACGTAATCCTAAATCATTCTACCCTGGTATCTTACACAGACATCCTAATCACTAATATTATAAATGCGCAAGTAACTCTGTCTGTCTGTTACCTTTTCAAGTTTAAACTGCTGAACGAATTTTTATTCATTCTACCAGGGCAGCTGGAGTGTGAGGAGTTAGTGGAACGTGTAGAGCAGCAGCAGGAAGGTGCACACCGCGACCACCACACCAGCGAGTCGCGCCGGTTGCGCGCGTCTATCCGGTACATCAGGCTGTTGACCATCGGGAACTAGCTAGGCAGCACTTATAAGCTGATGGTAAGCTGTCGGGTACCAGGGCCGCTGGAGTGTGAGGAGTTAGTGGAACGCGTAGAGCAGCAGCAGGAAGGTGCACACTGCGACCACCACGCCCACGATCAGCGAGTCGCGCCGCTTGCGCTCGTTTATCCGGTACATCAGGCTGTTGAGCATCGGGAACTAGCTAGGCAGCACTTATAAGCTGATCTCGGTGTCGGGTACCAGGGCAGCTGGAGTGCGAGGAGTTAGTGGAACGCGTAGAGCAGCAGCAGGAAGGTGCACACCGCGACCACCACGCCCACGATCAGCGAGTCGCGCCGCTTGCGCGTTTATCCAGTACATCAGGCTGTTGAGCATCGGGAACTAGCTAGACAGCACTTAAATTGATGTCGGTGTCGGGTACCAGGGCAGCTGGAGTGCGAGGAGTTAGTGGAACGCGTAGAGCAGCAGCAGGAAGGTGCACACCGCGACCACCACGCCCACGATCAGCGAGTCGCGCCGCTTGCGCGTTTATCCAGTACATCAGGCTGTTGAGCATCGGGAACTAGCTAGACAGCACTTAAATTGATGTCGGTGTCGGGTACCAGGGCAGCTGGAGTGCGAGGAGTTAGTGGAACGCGTAGAGCAGCAGCAGGAAGGTGCACACCGCGACCACCACGCCCACGATCAGCGAGTCGCGCCGCTTGCGCGTTTATCCAGTACATCAGGCTGTTGAGCATCGGGAACTAGCTAGACAGCACTTAAATTGATGTCGGTGTCGGGTACCAGGGCAGCTGGAGTGCGAGGAGTTAGTGGAACGCGTAGAGCAGCAGCAGGAAGGTGCACACTGCGACCACCACGCCCACGATCAGCGAGTCGCGCCGCTTGCGCGTTTATCCAGTACATCAGGCTGTTGAGCATCGGGAACTAGCTAGACAGCACTTAAATTGATGTCGGTGTCGGGTACCAGGGCAGCTGGAGTGCGAGGAGTTAGTGGAACGCGTAGAGCAGCAGCAGGAAGGTGCACACCGCGACCACCACGCCCACGATCAGCGAGTCGCGCCGCTTGCGCGCGTTTATCCGATACATCAGGCTGTTCAGCATCGGGAACCTGCGAAACGAGAGTAAGTCTTGAACGGTTCAAAAAATGTCGCCAGTGACAACTAACATACATATGTAAATATATGCTAATGTTACCGTATGATAATTAATATTAAGAGTCCCCAGGCTTCTCGACACAAGTTACACAGCGGGTCTAGCACATCTTGCACCCGCGACTCTGATCGCGACTCCAGACAAGTCTCTCGCGTCTGTCAAATATGTCGCTTTCCGCAGCACAACTTGCCACCGCGACAGAGTCAGTCACGGCGAGAACTCAAAGTCGCGGCGCGACTTGCCGGTGTTGCCTTCTGATTCCAAAGTATATAAATCAAGATATTTACGTATGACAACATTGAATCGGCATTAGTGATGCGCTCTTTCATTCGTTCTTTTAAGGTAAAAAAATATGAAATATTGTCTATGGTTCAGTGTCTAGCCCCGTCGTCGATGTCAATATGTCAATAATACTTTCAAAACATGGCGCCAAGAGACAAAATGTAAGTTTACTATGTAAATATTATTATTTTCTAAGACTAAGATACGTGAGTTTAGTTTTTCAGCACATTATTTAACATAAATATTATACATATGTGTAAAATATAGGCATAACCACGAATGTTTTGATTTTGTTGTTACTGGTTCTCGTTTTTATTGGATTGATAATTTGCAGTGTTCGCAGTACGGCTGCACAAATTAATAGATTGGTGGACTATATGTCCACCAACAAACTATTCGCCTGTGGGGAATTTTCGGGCCCTCTCGGATTGCAGCGTGCCGAGGCCGAGTGGGCCGAAGTTAAAAGACTGCTGGCGGAGCACGGCCCGGATAAAACAGTAGACCAATGGAAGCATGTAAGTACGCAAGGGATAACTTTTGCATGTTTTATGGCTCTTAAGTAAATTTAATGTATACGATTTTTCGTTAGTCATTGCATAAACATAATATTGAGAGAATTTGAATGAAATGATTTCATATTTCAGACATGGCGCGATCTAAAAAAGAAGGCTAGAGAGGAGGCGGGACGGGCCCGCCTCGCCCGGAACAGAACAGGGAATGCGGTACCCGTCCCGGAGCTAGCAGAAAACTGTAAAAAATCTCGCCACGATTGGAGAAGAGTGTGCAACGGGCATTGGCGTGGAGCAGGAGACCGGCATCGGCGTTGGCTCTGTTAGTACCAAAATGATATAACATTTAGCAAAGACGTACTTTTTGTTGTTCTATTCTCATTGCAATATGAATACTACATCTTATTTTAAAGTAAATGAAATAGAAAAATGCCCATCAGAGCATTCAATCAGCAAGTAAGCATTATTTTCGCACTTCGCAGATTGATATTAGCCTAGCTACAACGTCCACGCAGGCATCTGCGGAAGAGCCTTTTGAATTTCAATTTCTGCCTGCAGAGGCGGAAATTGAAACTTTGGAGGCTGAGCCGAGCCTCCGCAGATGCCGCGTGGCCGCGCCCCGCGCCCGCCCGGCGGCACCCGGCCGGCCCGCCGCCGCACCACGACCACATAGCAACAGCACTCGGCGGCATTTGTCCGAGCCCAACAACGAACCAATAGGGTACTTGAGGTGTGTTTATTTATGTTTTGTATACTTTTGTATATATTTATGCATTTACTATTACTATTGAATGTTACTAAGTACTCCTACGTTTATACGTCAAATGACCGTTTCCGATACAGTTGTAAGGGTTATTTACCTACCTAAAAATAGTGAGTAATTTACTAGACTGTTTATACAATAAATCTTTTTCCAGGACATTGCCGTTGCGATGCGACTTGCCGCGCGTCACCGCAAGAGGGACATAAAAGGGGGGGGGTACATTTTTTGAAATTTTAATGCTGTATTTTTTTTCTATAATAAACATATTCAATTGTAATAGTATTTTTTTATAAATGGTTTTTGTGGGGTTGTTCAGTGTACAAACAATCACAAAAATATGAAATGGCCTAGTGTTATAGTAATGGAGTGATCATGGGTCTAAAACCTTAACTCACATTATTACCATTCTGACTAATTTCCTATGTAAGTATAGGTTGTAATTTAGTATAACTGATATCGATTGATGTAGCAACATTCAAGTGCAAAAATAAGTATCGATAACATGCTCTCATAAATAAGTACCAAAACCTTAATCCGCTGACATAAGAGTTATGGGACATATTTATGAGTAAGTTGTGCGCACCCATATTTTTATACTTTACTGTATATATAAGCACCATGCTAATAGCAAGAGCTACTTATTCAGGTAGAGACTAAAAAGAGGAGAAAAAAAATGAGTAACCATAGTATCTTTTTTTTTGTAAATATCTACAAAACCTCGTAATTAAAACTGTATTGATAAATCATAAAAGGTATAACAAAAATAAACAATTTAACCAAAGTGATTATTAATAATTTGGCGCCTCTTATTAAGCGCCGCTTGATACAACGGCATTTGTGGCGTTGGCTCGGGCGTATTTTCCACGATCGTCTCCTGCACTTGCCGCATGTCCACCCTGAAAACAATGCAATCAAATAGTTTTACAATTGCTATCAAATTCAAACCATTAAATCCTAACGAAGAAAGTGAGTCCTGTCGGGGCCTACAGAAGAAGATGGTTTATTTTCCCATTATATTCTTTCTCTCTATATCGTTCGATTTTTATTTATGTATTGATTTTACATACCTAAGAGATAATATGACCCTATTCTTTGGTCATAAAGACGCCGCATTTCTTGTTTAACCACCGAATGGTTAAAAATGAACTGGTCGTGGACCCTTTCCGGGTACTGTGCGTTTACATGCAGTAACTTGCAGTCAACATCAGCGATCTAAGAAATAAGGTATTACACCTATTAATAATATAGCGAAATGCGAATACAGCTTAGCTAAAATAACACAGCTTGTACGAGATTTAATAAAAAATAAGACTAATATAATGGTTTTTATTATCTTTGTTTCCTACGACATGTGGGTGACAAGATAAACAAATTATGACTAGTTTGAAACTTACCAACTGCACGTTGATGGTGTGTTTGCCTTTGCGGTTTATGTACTGCAGGCCATGCGGACGAGGAGGAGGAAAAATCGAGATGTGGGTGCAATCCAGCGTACCCAGTAAGTCCGGTAACCCATATTTCTGCTGGAATGCATTCGCCACATCTCGTCTTGCTCCCTCGGTACCCGGGAAGTTAATCCATTTTGGTTTCAATCTAAAAACAGATTGGCATGGCGTTATTGCAGATTGGTAATAAGGTATGGCATTATTGCTTGAATGTAACAATGTTTACTTAAGTAGTAAAGTGTGATCATACCTTTGGTTGATGGCAGCTACCACTTGGTCGAGATATTTGGACGCTGTCCTCTGTGCGATGCACAGATTGTGGTCCTGGCCAATCTCCCGTTGGTAGCTGCCACCGGCCATAAACTTTATAGCTACCAGCATCTGCAAGAATATAATAGTATTAAGATCATACGAACTTGTTTTGATTGAGGTGATGGTTTGATGGGATTGACCCTATAAAATAACTTCACTTGTTACAAAAAAAAAATGTAGGTAGTTAGTTAATTTCACTATAATAATATGATGGTAGGTAAGTACCTTAATATGGGCTGGGAGGCCGTGCCGTTGTTTGGGTGCCAACGCACTTTCGAGCTCCTGGCACAAGTACAAAGCCATTGGCTTATTCATTCGGTAATTATGAAAGAATTCCTGTTCCGGGAGCTCAAAAGGGTTGGCCAAATCCCTAAGACGGGTCCTTTGGATCCTGCGGGTCCGCCTCTCCTCATTTACAATGAAGAACATAGCCATTCTGGAAAAACGTAATTGTGTTTTATGACACATCATTGGTAACTTTTAGAACATTAGCATGGTTGAATAATTACATAATAAGACTAAAATTTCAACTTACTTCAATTTTTCTTTATGAAATTTCGTTTTCAAGATAAAATCCAAGCAGTCGCAGGCAAGTCGCGGGCTCGATGCTTGAAGACTTTATCTCGCCGCTTGACACACCGACGAGAGATGATTTTGTCGCGAAATAGGCAGTTGTGCTACGAATTTCAGTTCAAAGTCGCGAGCCGATGTCAGTGTCTCGCAATGACATTTGACTGCGAGTCTATCTCTTTTCTCGGGTAAGTTATGCTACCGATGAGCGACAAAGCTCCAAGTCGCGCCGATTTGTCTACTCGCGGTCAAGATGTGCTAGGCCCGCAGGTGAAAGAATTTTTGAAGTCGAATCAGTGGTTACGGGGTTTACCCACACACAAACTTAAAGCTATAATCTCACAGACTTGTCATCTTTGTATTATAGACGCTTTTATATACGAGGGGCGTTCAATAAGTTCTCGGTATTGGCATGATGACGTCTTATGATAATAATTTTAGATTATTTTTCATACTGTATCATATTCATGAATACACTAAATAATTAAAAAAATATATATGATTCATTTGTTTTCTTTAACAACTTTAAACAAAAACGATGGTGTAGCAAATATTCTGACGTGAGTAAAATTGAAGGATTTTTGAAGTGAAAACTTCTTTAGCGGCGCTGAGCATTTTTGGGATGGGGAAAAATTGTTAAATACGCGACAGAGTTTTGTGACGTCAGATGTGAAGGAGGTCACTTTTTGCTGCTAGCCGATTCGACTTCATTCAAAACTGAACGCTATTCGTAAGAGAATAAAGCCGTTAAACACTTTTTGCAATAGCATATTCTGCAAATAAATTTGTAATTTTAACCAACGCGTCCTTCACCGTTTTGCTATTGAGAAAATTCGAATAGTTCGAATTTGGGCGTTATTCCTAAAGAGATAAAGCTTAGAAAAAATTTTACCAACGGCAAAAACAAATTGATATTTTGGTCGCCACCGCCGTCTGCTGTTCTTGCAAATTCGAATAGTTCGAATTTAGACGTTATTCCTAAAGAGATAAAGCTTTGAAAATTATTTAGCAATGGCAAAAACAGATTGGTATTGAGTTTGCCGCCGACCGTCGGCGCGCCGACGGGCGAGCCGGCGGTAAATAATTGAAAATTGTTTATAAATTTGCGTCAAATTCATTTTTAGGGTGACACCGTAAGATGTCACGTGACCTGATCGAAAAACTGTTACAATGTTATTGAGTTTTCACTTCTGCCGGCACTCCCGGAGTGCAACCCGGTCTTTTTTTTTTTAGTTTAGGGGTGATTTTGGTAAAATTCTGGTGTGGTAATCAAGAATATTGATTTTAAACTGAGATATATATTTATTTAGTAGCCTGGAAATTAAAAAAAAAAGGCCGGGTTGCACTCCGGGAGTGCCGGCAGAAATGAAAACTCAATAACATTGTAACAGTTTTTCGATCAGGTCACGTGACATCTTTACGGTGTCACCCTAAAAATGAATTTGACGCAAATTTATAAACAATTATCAATTATTTAGGCGGACTGGCCGCGGGCGCGTTGGGTGCGATGGGCCGCCGGCTCGCGGCGGCAAACTCAATACCAATTTGTTTTTGCCATTGCCAAATATTTTTCAAAGCTTTATCTCTTTAGGAATAACGTCTAAATTCGAACTATTCGAATTAGCAAGAACAGCAGACGGCGGTGGCGACCAAAATATCAATTTGTTTTTGCCGTTGGTAAATATTTTTCTAAGCTTTATCTCTTTAGGAATAACGCCCAAATTCGAACTATTCGAATTTTCTCCACAGCAAACGGTGAAGGACGCGTTGGTATTATTACAAATTTATTTGCAGAAAACTCCTTATTACAATAATTATAATTGATTAATTAATTTCCTTCCCATTGCTTTTTTTTTTCAATGTTTGTTACCTCAGAACTCCGTCCTTGATGAGCCGATTCGAAATTATTTTTTTTGTTTGTAAGTATATGCATCCAGGTGGGTCCCATTTTTTTTAATTTCGTTGGATGATGGGATCCATGAGGAATTGAGAGAACTCCTCAATTATATTAGGCACGCGTGTAGGGATTTTGGTATTTTCTATTATATCTCGTGTATTTACATCCGGAAATCATAAATTTGGTGCAGTAGAACTGATGATGAAGACCACAGATGACTTATGGAATTCCTCAATTATGTACTTAAAGTACAAAAGCACGTCACAGATTCTGATAAGATCGACGGAAGTCCTCAAATATTATCGGGCCACATACAGCGATTGGGTTTTTTTCTCTAATAATCAACGCATTTTCTCTCGGAAATCAGTTCATGTGGTAAATTGGAAAATAAATGTGGAAATGTTCTCGTGGCCTGGCGGAGTACTAAATTGAAGTCGGTTAAAACTTTTGTAGTGAGGGCACACGGCACAGCTGATGGAAAGTTTATACATATTTTCCATCAGTACTTAATCATAACAAACTGTAACATAATACTTCGACCTCGGCATTCCCACCGGCACATGCGTGGACTTTGTACTATTAACCTTGGTAGCAGTTTCCACTCATAGGAACACAAGGAAATGCACTAGTATATAAGACCTACATTTTCTCTGAATAAACACAGTTATTACCCGAGTCTCGACTTGTCATTACTACCTAGAAGTCCTAATACTTCATGGCGACCTTTCCAGGCCTGGCAGGACATTTTTATAGTGATCCTGCCTTGCGACGATAAAATAAAACCGCGCCGCGTTTCACACAACTTGCGGCCAGCCAAAACGTTCAATGCAGCGCATCGACCACGAACCCAGCACTGCACCAATCAGAGCCAGCATCAAGCAAGCAGCACCAGTAAGCACCAGCAACGACGTGCGACAAGACGCAACAACAAGAAAAGAAGAAGTCATCATCGCGCAAAGCACAACCAACGCAGACCGACACGATGACCAGCAAGATCCAGATCACCGTAATGGGCTCCGACATTACACTAGTGGGCCCTATCAAGCTGTTCCGGGATCTCCAAATCACGGTAGCAACTCCACCACAAAAAGTAAAAAAGAAAGTAAAGAAAGAAGTAAAGTAGTTTTAAAGTAAATTATAGATTATGCTGACGTGTCCTATATTGATCTTTCCGAGGAGCAACTTAACAAGCTTGAGCGTATTCAATACAGTACAGTATCAGGTTCATATTTGGGTTACGCAAATATGACCACGTATCCAGTTTCCGTTTTCAACTAAAGTGGCTTCCTATCTGATCCAGACGTAACTCTCACATGCCCACCTTTATGGAATTCTTTTTAACCCTGCAACTCCTCGCTCCCTCAAGGAACGCTTTAAATTTCTTTCTTCAGCTAGGTCTGCTCAGAAGTTGCTTCCGAGTGTTCCCCCATCAAACTCTAAATTGTACAACAATTATTTTACTTTCCGAGCTGTTCGATTGTGGAATTCTTTGCCTATTGAGATTAAACGTGCTAAGTCTCTTCCCATTTTTAAAACTAGACTTGAGGATCACTATTTTTCTCTTCCGTAACTAGTCATTTCTACTTGGTGTGTGCTGTTTGTTTTCGGCTGTAAGTGATACTGTTTCTAGGACATTTAGTTATTGTATGTGTATGTAGGTTTATATATATAAGGTGCTAACAAATTAGGTACCAATACTTTTAGAGCTGATAGTACTAGTCTCTAGGAGTAGAGTTAAGTATGAAACATTTAAAAGTGTGTATCACTTTTTGGAGATAATTAGGGATACAACGTTACTGCGTAAAAACACCCTGTTAATGAGATAGTCAACAATCAATCATTGACGTTTGTCACAAACGACGATGTTCACTTGACAGATAGTGTTTTAACATCTCGTCAGTTGAATGCACAGGCTGATTATGTTTGGTCGAAATTTTAATTTATTTATTTTGTACCGGAAATTAAAACAAAAATATCATATGAAAAGTTTTCTTAATTTCTATTTAAAGTCAATTGTTTTGATGTAATGTAACACCTCTTAAAATATTGGTACTTAATTTGTTAGCACCTTATATATGTATTTATTTTAGTGTATAGTCTTTCTTATAGTTAAGTTGTTCTTATATTCTGTTTTCACCTACTCAAATCATATATTTTCTTGCATCATCTCCACCACCCAAAGGTTGTCTGGAAGAGATCGCTTTTTAGCGATAAGACCGCCTGTTGTCTACCATTGTTTATGTTGAATTTACCTCTATTTTATTTTTACTATGTCTGGTGAGCAATAAAGAATATTTGTATTGTATTGTATTGTACAATACAAGAAAAGCCATTTTAGGGTTTTGAAAAAACCCACCCCTGAGCGGGTTAAATAGGGGTGGAAAGTTTGTATGAACCAATTTAGATCAAATTGGGTATAGAGATAGTTTGAGTGCCGGGGAAGGACATAGGATAGTTTTTATCCCAGAAATCATTCCCTGTGGGGGTTTAGGGGGATGAAAGTTCGTATGGAGCTACAATATAAACAAATTCCACGCGGACGGAGTCGCGGGCAGAAGCTAGTGTTTAATTAATTACAAACAGATGATGAAACCGTCTTTACGGGTTCACTTCATCGTCAAGGGATGCCGTGACTACCTGTTAGTGATGTCGTTGAACCTGGTCTGCATACGCTTGAAGGTCTGCCGCTGCGAGGTGAGGTGCTCGCGCGCCTCCATCGCTATGTTTATCTGCTCGTCCACTAGAATGTGGGAACTGAAACAATATGAATGAATATTTATTCCCCAAATATGTATAACTTTAGCCACCTCGTCCAATGGCTTTCGGCTGTTTTTTTTTGTAATTTGTTTTTCTCAAACATGCAATGAAATATTGACGTTGTGGTCTTCATAATGGGCTTCGAAGTGTCACGTTTCGGGCGCAGCGAGACGAGAGATCCATAATGGCATTTCAGCATTTCATACAACATTTGAGGCGTAGGTAGGTTGGGTAGGGGAGGTAGATGGTCTTTTTTAATTTCTTTCCACAATGTGTGGCACAGGATCACGGCGTTCAGCCATGAAAATTAAAGTTTGATTTCTTGGAGTTTTTTTAATTTATTTCATTGGATGTTTGAGAAATGCACTATACATACCTCGGCGTGAAAAGGGGTTGAAAGCCTCATAACTATCCGACCTCGCTACGCTCGGCCGTCTATATGTACTCGGCCGGCAACCCCTTACTTCCCGGCCTCTGTAGTAATGTACTATTACTATAATTGATCGGTTACGATAACAATATTCCTTTACTATTCCGGTAAAAAAACGTGCTGGTCTATTAGCGATGATGAGATGCACCTATTTGTTATTTTATTACTATATTATTATTTGCTATTATTTTTGCATTTACTAGAATAGACCTGACAGGCAATTGAATACCTTCAAGCTCAACGGAGCAAAGTTCTGGATAGGCTACACGTTGAAAGGGTAAAATTGCTGGATTACTCTATAAATAGTGAATGAATGCTCCTGCCTGGAAAGGGGCTACCTGAGGTTTTCATCGATTTTTGACAAGTTTTTAACTGTATCTCCCACTTTTGCACTGCAGATAGAATTATAAGTCAAACGGCTATCGATTCTTCAATCTTTTATCTCCATTTTTGTCTACCGGATTTTGAAAGAAATGAATACCTACATAATTTTGTATGATTTTTTTATACATTGTCTAAAAAAACACTTTTTTCGTAACTCTATTGACGTAAAAGATCTAAACATATAGGAAATCTACATATTGCGGTTCGTCTATGACGTCTCTAAAAACTTGTCACTTAAGTTTAAACTAATTAACACAAATTAAATTGTTCAACTTTGATGCCAAATATCTCGAAAACAATTAACTTTGAAGTAAATATGGGATACTATATTGCTTAAAGCCGTTGTTGTTGTTGTTGTTGTATAATAAGCTCCAAAAAACATTAGAAAACCAAGGGATTCAAATCGAAGGTCATTGGCGTATGGAAGCCCCTTAACATCTGAGCTGTTTGTGAGCTGATGGTAGTGTGACAGACCTGTGCAGGTGGTTGGCCTCCTTGGTGTACTGGTCGCGGCGGCTGAGGCCGGCGGCGGGCGGCGGGCTGGAGCCCCGCAGGAGCTCCTCGCGTTCGCGCCGCGCCAGCACGCGCGCTGACGTCTTTGTGAACTCTTGTTGGTAGTCCTGTGGAGACAGATTCTTTATTTTTTATTTTTTGTCACAGGACAGGCTTAGCCTAGTGTGAGCCACTTCTTTTTTGTATGGCCATAATATGTGAATTTATCTACTCTGAAATAAATTTTTACTTTTTTTTTTTTACTTTACTTTTACTTTATAACATCTATTGTTATACCACTGACTGCTCGTCATCCAAGCATTTTCCCGGTTGTACCCGAACCGAACCCAGGGTTCACTTTGACACCTAACCCCATGATCAGGCATAGACACTAGTTTTAACTAAGCGACAATCATTTGACCTTCAAACTCTGAGGGAAAACTAGACCTTGTTGGGAACTGACCGGTTTTCTCACAAGCTACTGTGAAATCCTAATATTATAAATGCGAAAGTTTGGATGTTTAGATGTTTGGATGTTTTTTACTCAATCACGCCCAAACGGCCTAACCGATTTGGATGAAATTTTGTATGAAGATAGTTTATAGCCTGGATTAAAATATAGGATAGTTTTTATCCCAGGTCCACGCAGACGAAGTCGCGGGCGAACGCTAGTATTAAATAAATATTATACTTCGATTTTTTTCGCAGTAAAAAAAAGGTCAATATATATTGGTTATTTTCATTTACTTGACTGTGATACCAGTTATATCTATACCCTATGTCATATAAGATTAGAAAAATCACGCGTTATCTTCATGCGATTTCGAAACGCAAAAACATTAGTACTGTTGTGTTTGAAAGTACATACTTAATAATCGAATTAAAACTAGTACAATATTCCCTTTGATAACCTAAATAAATAAAATAACAGACAAATCTCCATCTGAATGTCAGTTAAAATTGTTATGTTATATGGAATGAGGTAGCCAGGGGTCGGCAAGTAGTTTTGAGTGGGGTCCGAAAATTGTTTAAAAAAATTATTGTGGTCCAGAAAAAAAAAACTGATAATGATTAGGCATAAGTAATATTTTTTATTTTTCTTTAAAATTAAGTTACCATATTACGTAGGTATAAATTAATGCGAAAAATTACACCGACGGTGACAATGTTAAATGAATATGCCGGTCGGTAGGTATATTTAACAATATTTGGCGGTCCGCGGCTCTACCTACCGCGGTCAGGATACGGGCCGCGGTCAGCCTGTTGCGGACCCTTGAGGTAGACTAACCAAGCCACTTAGTCTGGTAAATGCTTCAGCATTCTAGACAAGCTTTGCTAACTGTTTCCTGTTTTGGTCTTGCAAAATATTGAAGCAGTAACAGACTGTAGTAAACCTGCTGTCCTGCTTTCATGTTTCTAGGCACAGTTTATCATTAAAAATCACACATTACTTTTGTGAACTTTCAACCCCTATCTAAGGGATGAATTTGGAAAAAATCTTTTATCAAAGTTTTTGACTGTAAATTAGGAGCTTGTGACCGAAGTTTTAAACGGCTAACTTTGTCGGACCACGCACAACGAAGGGTTCCGTGCCTATTACAAAGGTCATATCGTTACTGAAATCTTATGGCATCCTTTTCTTTAAGGAAGGCAGTTTTTAAGAAATATCTCAAAAACTTTTGAACCGATCTTGTTCAAAACAATTTTCGCTGAAAGAATTTAATAAGCCATGAGTCCATGATTTTTTTCATATTTTTAAAATACACGGTTCATAATTAGAGGGGGAGGGGACACAATTTTAGTGACTCTCGGAGCGATTATCTCCGACTCTATTCACTTAATCAAAAAAATTGCTGAGAAACCTTATATTTATTTTGAAAGTCCTATCGATTGATGTGCCACAGTGGGTTTGCAATGAAAAAAAGTTTTTAGACTCAGAGTACGGTTTTTTTTTTTTTTTGTAGTTTAATTACAAAACTATGTAGCGGCTAGCAAAATACACCTATCCTCAAAATTTTATTCAAATACACCTTATAGTTTTTGAGTAAAATGCCTGTGACATACGGACGGACAGACAGACAGACAGACATGACGAATCCATAAGGGTTCCGTTTTTTACCTTTTGGCTACGGAACCTTAAAAACGACATGTTTCCCATACACACTTTTAACCCCCTTAGGGGATGAATTTTTATAGCAAAGCTAAATCATTTGTTTTCTTTTTTAGTAAGAAACCTTCATACAAAGATTCAAGTCTATAACTTTCCAAATGAACGATTTCCATATAAAAGTTCGACCCCTATTTCACCCCCTTTAAGGCTTGAATTTCGAAAAATCCTTTCTTAGTACACATCCACGTACTGTAAATAATATATGTTCTAAATTTCATGCTTATAATATAACTTTAGCGGTTTAGAAAATCACACATTACTTATGTAAACTTTCAACCCCTATCTTAACCCCTTCAAGGGATGAATTAGAAAAAAATCCCTTATCATGCAATTTGATGACTGATGCTTATTTTATTATGCAATTATTTACCATCCCTTTAGCGGTTTAGGCTGTGCGCTGTCTGTCAATAGATGAGTAACGCAAGAGTTTTATATATAAAGACTTACCATGAGGATTTCCCTATGTCTCTTTATGGTGTGCATGGTTGCTGTACTGTTTGGAGCTATTTCACCCATTTTGTCGTTTATTGATGATAACTGGAAAAAAAAAAAACCATTAAATAACTACATTACTCATTTAAGGCGCCATAGGTTCAGCGAAGTTAAGCGAACAGAGTTTTTGAAACAATATAATGCATCTGTTTATAATAATATGGTTTCAAAAAAATACGAATAGTAATCTTGAGGCTTTTCTGCAGGGAAATCAGTGCTTCGAAACATGATTAAGCAAATTTCGCTCGATAGAAAAAAATCACGAACATAGGTCTAAAACACACAAAAATACACCTAAAATATTCATTATGCACAAAAGCTATAAATATTAAAATTGCTTCTAAAAATCGGCAATATCATGTTTGAGGGAAATCAGTTTACATTTTTATTTATTTAAACGGCCAAAAAATGAAAATTAAAAAACATGATATTCCGCTTCCGAGCACGCACTTCCATCTCGCTCACGCTTATACTCAGTGAGAGGGCGAGAAGACCATGAACCTACGGCGCCTTAAAGATAATCGTTGAGAAGGCATTATGTTTGCCATTTGTAATTTGTTACTATGCAAAAAAGTTTAATAAATACACCTGCCTGGTCAATGCATAACTTTACTAGAATAGGATAGGTGAGAGGTTTTTTTTAAATATGATTCACAGGGGGTAATATTTTTCCATATTGAGGAGTTGTGTCATGGGAAAGGTTGAAAAACACTGAGATAGTGGATATAATATTTATAAAAGGGGAGGGGCGAGAGTTTTTTTCAGGTGTATATTATTTCAAGTTTAATGCTAGTAAAGCTAAATTCGTAATAGTGAGATGATGATCATGAAAATACCGAATTTATTTTCGTTGTCAGATTTTCGAGAGACAAGTAAGTAAGTAGAATTTTATGAATACTGTAACTGTACTGTACTGGATATGTCCGTAATGTTATTTTTGTTTTTAGTTGTTATTTGCACTGCCCACAATCTTTTCCGCTTTGCCTTAAGGTTTGACTGGTAGAGAATGCCAATATGGCATTAAGTCCACTTTTTGTATGATAAGTTTTTCTTTTGTGCAATAAAGTTTAAATAAATAAATATAGTTGGGACAATCAACTTTTATTTGTCCTGTAAGTACTATGTTTTGTCCCTGACCAATAATCGCAGTTCTAGAGAAAATTAAGTGGTTCGTTGGCATATGTCGCATTTATCTTATTATTAAGCAAACATACGAGTAAATTATTTTAAATAAATCACTATTAAACTGGAATTTTAATGGTTGTCCATGTGACAAAACATCTGATGTAGTGTTTTTTCGTTTGTCCCCCAGTAGCTTAGTGCAATGAAACATTACTTTATACAAAAAAATACTATTATGGCAATTAATTACGCTTGTACATAATGATTCATTACAATGTCTACTATGATGCTAGCATATAGATTTTTGTTTGCTTCATAATTTTAACGAGTTTTTTGCATGTTCATTTTGGTCCCTATTATATTTTATTATCCTGACTTCCACCGGACAACGGTAAAAACGTTCCGAAAGCAAAACATAGATGGCGTGATCAGTGCCTTGAGAACAAGTCGATTGATTTGGTGACAACACTCATCCAGCCGCTATTTTGATTTCATCTTTGCCGCGGCGTCAGTCGGCCGAGTGCGTTTTGAGAAAGTGGGTGGCTTTTTTGTGTGTTTACCGCACAACCAGCACAAAAACGTAAACATTTGATATATCGTAGTAAATTAAAGACATTAAAGTGAAATGTATTCTATTTAATCTATATTTTTCACTGCGCGTAAGACCTAATTCAAAATATCATTATTATTACCAGGAAGCGCAAATACTGATAAAAGTCACTCGGACAACCAGTCACTTGGACAACCAAAACCGTTGTCCGTGGGACATTTTGGTTGTCCATAGGACAATAATGATAGAATCAGCATAAAGCAATACTTTTTCTTTCAGTACTAAGCTCGTTAAAAAATAGGTATAATAAGACTGATAATTATTTTCATATAATTGTTTTTTTTTTTCATAAAAAGAACAAATACAGGCGATTTCAATCCTAGTATCTCCTTTGGACTCCCGAGTATGTCCTATGGACAACCGTATATGTCCACTGGACAACCATTTTGTCCCTGTCTCCTAAAGACACATTATCGTCATTTTTACTTTAAAAAAAACAGTAAGGTTTACAAAATTTTCAAATATGAATGTAACAATTAAAAGTGAATTCATAAAGTGTTAAATATCACGTATTAATGATTATTTTACAAGTTAAATGAAAAGTTTGTTACATTTATAGTTTGTCGTTGTCCAGGAGACAATATTATTGGTAATAACTTATAAATTAAAAGTCGCGTCATTTATTTATGGAAGATAAATTGCAATCCATCCTATATTTAGTGAGAATAAAGTGACGGTTTACAATTTCACTGAATTTCAAATGGTTCAGAAGTCAATTTAGTTAGTTGTCCAAGGGACTATGTTAAAGATAAAGATAAAGATAAAATTATTTATTTGTCCATCATAGGTTACATAGAGATGTTATAAAAAAAAATACAGTTTCGCTATGTGGCGCCTTACGGCATACAAATAGTGTGAGCATGCATGTCAAACTGTACATATTTCCTTATCATCTAAAAAATCCTTAATTGAGTAGTAACATTTACGACTTCGAAAATCTTTTAAAGTTTTTTTGAACTTATATACATGGTCAATATCTGCGATACATTTAGGTAATTTGTTGTATATTTTTGGGGCCATCCCAACTACATTTTTTTGATACAACATCGTTTTGGGAATCATTAGGTTCTGTATTTTGCTACGCAAGCGTTTGCTTTTGAAGCTTACAAATAAGTGAGGGTTCAGCTTAACAAAAGCACATATTTCATAAATATATAAACTAGGCAGAGTTAAAATCTTAAGTTTTTGAAAATATGGCTTACAGGACTCCAAAGAGCTAATACCGAACACTGATCTAAGACATTTCTTCTGCGCCCTGAATACAATTTCTCTATCTGTGGAGTTCCCCCAAAATATAATGCCATAACGTAATGTTGATGTCACAAACGCATGGTAGGCGGTGAGAACTGCCGATTGATTTGCTCTTTTCCTTAAGTTATATAGTGCATAAGAGAATTTGTTTAATTTCTTACATATAGAGTCAATTTGATATTTCCATGTCAACTTATCATCTATGTTCAGTCCTAAAAACTTTGTAATGTCAATACTATCAATTTTATGTCCTTTATAAGCTACAGAAATATTGGGCGTATAGTTAGTTCGTTGCTGAAATGTCATGTGTTTTGTTTTAGTCAAATTTATTTTTAGTCTGTTTGCTGTTAACCATTTTATAATACTATTTAATGTCCTATTAATGTCAGCTTCATATGATTCCAAATTTTCTCCAGAGAATATTACGGTGCTGTCATCAGCAAACAGAACCATTGGATAATCAATAGAGTTAGGCATGTCATTTATATAAATGAGAAAAAGCAAAGGCCCCAGGACGCTCCCCTGCGGTACACCGCAGCGAATGTCCCTTACCTCAGATGAAAACACTTGTTCCGTCTTTGACTTCGAACATAATCTACTTATTTGAGTAATTTGTTTCCTCCCGTTTAAATAAGATTTAAATAGGTCATGGACATTACCTCGGATTCCGTAGCGATGTAGTTTGTCAAGAAGCACTCGATGATCAACATAATCGAATGCCTTTGTCATGTCCATATATAGCGCGGAGACGGGAATTCTTTTATCCATGTTTTTTAGTGCAAGTTGAACTAGATCATATATAGCCATATCTATAGTCTTATTTTTGCGAAAACCTTTTTGCTCATTTGCAAACAACTTATTATGTTCGAAGTAATTAGATACACATTTATAAATATATTTTTCTATAATTTTAGAGAAAATAGGGATGAGCGCTACTGGTCTGTAATTATTCATATCATCCTTGCTATCTTTCTTATGAAGAGGTTTTATGATAGTCATTTTTAATTTATCTGGGAAGATTCCACGTACAGTGCACAAGTTTACAATGTATCCTAGAAGAGGTGAAATAATATGGGAAACTTTCTTTATTATGAATGTACTAATTCCATCGTACCCAGTACTATTCGAGTTCTTAAGACCGTGTATTATTTCCGTAATGTCTGACGTAGTGGCCGGCTTTATAAATATAGAGTTAAGCGAATTAAATGTCAAATAATAATTATTAGGGTTGGTGGGTATTAGATTATCCTTAACTATATTAATTGGTTCAATTTGATCAATAAAGCAATTGTTAAATTTCTGAGCAATGTCAATAGGGTTCCTTAAAATAATATTATTGACAGATATTTGAGAAATATACTGTCTTGGTTGATTCAGTTTTGAGTTGCTAATTATGTTCCATGTAGCTTTTGACTTATTCGTAGCATTAGTAATGAAGTGATTATTTTTAGATTTCTGAGTCAAAAGGATAATCTTTTTCAGCCGTTTTGAGTAGTTTTTGAAATAATCTTTATCACCTGGTTCAGGAGAAAAACGACATTTCCAGAGTAGATATCTCTTGCGCCTACAGCACTTTCTTATTCCCTTTGAAATCCATGCGGGTTTCTTTGTGGAGGATATTTTTATACTTCGAAATGGGAAGCACAGATTATAAAAGAGCTCAAATAATTCAAAGAAGTAATTATAAGCTTCATTCGGGTCATCGAACAGATATACTTTATTAAAGTTTAACCTTTGCAGGCACTCGGTGAATTTATCAATATTTCCCTGGCCTAAGTCTCTCTTCCTTACGTACCAGTGTGTCAGAATATTTGTTTTTTTCACTGGACATTTTAAAACTTGAGCGGTGTGGTCAGAGAGCGCTAACTCGATTACTTCAGCTTGACTGCCTCTTACATTATGTATTACATTGTCAATGCAAGTTTTGCTACCTAATCTAGTCGGCTCTAATATTCCGAATCTTAAGTTATAACTATATACTATATTCTTAAACTCTACTGCAACTGGAGTTCTTTTGAGCAGGTCGATATTAAAGTCACCGCAGATGATGACTTTCTTATTTGTATAACATATTTTATTTAATATCTCGCTGAATCTGTTAAAGAAGGTTCTTATGCTTTCTTTGTCATTTTTAGGTACTCTATAAACGGTAACAATTATAATTTTGTGATCTTTCAATTCGATCGCACAGCATTCGATAATATTGGGTATAGATCGTTTCCCGATCTCTGGCAGGACATTATATTTATGGATGTTCCGAACCAGTATGCATGCTCCGCCATCTCTACTCTTTCTAGAGAAATGAGTGGCTAGATTATAGTTAACTATCAACAACTGAATCTCATCATCTGACTTCATGTTGTGTTCTGTGATACAAATAACATCAATTGGCTTTCCAGAATTTATTAGGTTTTGTAAATGAACAGTTAATGCGTCAGCCTTATTGATTAATCCATTTATATTTTGATGTATAACAAATAAATTATTATAGAAAATTAATTCGTCTAAAGTGGTTGAATTCAAATGCAAATTAGGTTGGCAGGGTGCTCTACTCGTATCTATAAAAAAGCACCTTTGTTATAAAATGCTTCATTTACATTTTTCAACACATTATTTATACATTGTGCGAGCTTATATTTGCCCCTTGAATTAAGTTCGAAACCACGTTAAACGTAAAGTTCGAAACGTTAACTAGAGTCATGTGGACTTCGGAGTCAAATTTACTATTTTATTTAAATAAATCGTTCTGCTCCATGTGAATTCTTAAAATATAAATAATTATCTACAGCAAAAATGTTGAAATATAAAAAAAAACAAATAAAATTAAAAAACTCAAATTTTCATTGAGTGTACACTTAAAAGTTGATTGACCCAGTTGATCATTTGTAATTTTTTGATTTAAGAAGTTGACTTGAATATCTATTGGATGTGCAGAAATAAAATACCTTATTCAACAACTGCTGCAGCTCCATAGACATGGTGTCAAACATGTCTTCAGTATTGATGAGTGGCATCGTCTCGGAGCTGAGCCCCGAGGTCCCCGGGCTGATGCCCAGCTTGCTGAACGCCACCAGCTTCACGTCTATGTCATTCTCTAGGGTGCGCGCTTGCTTCCGTAGCTCTGGGGAAGTGTCAAGGTTATAATCTGTAAGACTTCCAGTACGTAGATTTAGTCAGTATACCTAAAGTGCATTCTGGTGATACCATGCATTCAGTATGCTTAATGTTGGGTAAATCAAAATGCGCACTTAAAATAAATAAAAAATAATATGAATCTTGGTAGTTTTAGATGAAAAATAGGGTTGACAAGATCCGAGACCTAGTTTAGTGATACTCATAGGGCACTCAAGGTCTTTTATTTAACATTATGTAAACTTTATTTCTGTAGGTATTTGACTGTTTGTTGCATAAATAAAAAAATGGGTTGAACGTATAGAGCAGAAATAAGTATAAGTAAAAGATGTAAATAATATCATATGCACTTCGCTATATATCTGAAGCAACATAGCTATTGAACACAATATAATGGCAGAAAGCCTGCACATCACATGGTTGAATGATCTAAACCACATCGAAAATATCAAGACAATATTGTAATATAAGTATAGATGAAAGTTCTATGAATATTAAAATAATAAAACCTATTTGATATCATTACTCTGACGGCAACTGACAATGTTTACTTTTTACTAAAATCAAAACAAATAAATAAACCGAATGGAGACAAAAATGGCAAAATAAGAATTTTTAATTCTTGAATGTTAAAGTTTATCAGTATAATTATAGCCATATGAACCGGCAAGCATTCATGAAATATGTAGTGTTTCATGCAACGTCATAGGATAGTGTCAACTTTTTACTGTTTACAACAATAAAATTACAGCAAGGAACAACGGTACCTTCCCATGAAGAGCCCCCGAGAGTGGCCATTTTCCTCTTTAGTGTCTCAATTATCTCGCCCTCTTCGATTTATCTTTCTTAAGCACAATATTAATAAAATTTCCTAAGGAAAAGAAGTCATCAAAGATAACTCAGTAAGTATTCATATAGAATCTCTTTGTTTGACAGATCGACACGTAAAAGATTGACGTTTCGCAAATGAATGTTGCCAATCGCAAAATAAAGCTCATGTTCTACCTACGAGATCGTTTCCGAGTGCGTGTAGTGAAAGGAGGTCATTCTCAAGACATTTGACTACTTTGCGGTTACTACGGTTGATGAATAACAATTTAATTGAAATATTTCTTTAAAGTTCAGTGCTTTATTTGTTAAACATAAGTATAACTGAAAGATACAGCACGGCTATCACAAGACGGCGCTCTCTATTTTGCTCGCAATGTCGCAATATATCCGTCTCGTCTCGTCTCGTCTCGTCGACTAAAGCGAGAAAAATCGAGTGTTCGCGCGCCTTCTTGTGATAGCCGTGCAGAGATGTTAAATAATTATTGCGAACCACTATGTTTTGCCAGTTGGCGTACAAAAACAATATACCTATTACTTTTCATTACATTACTTTATATAAAAAAGTTGCATACTTAATAATAATATTCATAATAACAAAAATAAATAGATGATTATTATTTAAATGATTACTATATAAATCATGCCAACAGAATAAACATTATTTATTGTTTAAATCTTCAATGTACAAAAAGAAACATTATTTTGGAATGTTTTTTACTATGAATTAAGTAGTAGATCTATGATATCGTGATATCTCTTTCGAACTAAATTATATGAATTCAGGAGGGAAAGAGATAACAATATTGCATAATTCTAAAATAATTGTCTCTACTCATTTATTTACCGTCTCAAGAACTACAATCTATATGCCATTGATTAAATTTACATAAACAAATAAAATATAACTAAATCATTTCATTTCAACATGAATAAAAAATCTATGTTCCAATGACCCCTGCCACTTCGTCGTATTGAACTGATTTTAACATGCGATTGACTATCTCTTTTCCTCGCTAGGCTTTTAGTAAATTTTAATGGGTTTGATCAATTTATACAACACAATTATTTACATAGCCATGAATACAAATTACTTCAGTTAACTGTGCTCTAAAATTATCCGAAAGTTAACAATATTTTAGTTACTTTTCCTAACATTACCAAACTACCGGTTTCCCTTTCTCTCGTTTTCTCCCCCACCCAGCCCACCCGTTTGCTCTTTGTTTTCGATTCGTCGACGTCGGTCGGTCGTGGGTCGGTCGTCGATTTCCCCTTGGCTGTTTCGCAAGCAGCAGTGTAGTGCGATACATAGTGAGGTGTGTGTTCAATTTTAAAGTGTAAATTTTACGATAAACATTGTGTTGTGTACTTGTGTAGCGCATTTTGAATGAATATTTGGTATTGGACATATCGTACTAAATAACGTTCTGTTAATTTTGCAGAATAATTCTAGTGGCAAGGACGAAATCAGCATAAGACAGCCAAAATGGCTGCTGCTAACAAACCTTTGCAATTTGATAAAATATGTCGGGCCTGTTTGCAAATCAAGAAAGACATGAGGCCTTTATTCGAGCAACTTACTGCAACCATGTTGATGGGCATTTCTAAGGTGCAGGTGAGATAACAAATTGTGATATTTTGGGAATGCGTTGCTCTCTTTCGCACCCGTAGGGAAAGTGTATAACGTTTTGACCGACAGAAGTCCACGCATCGCGTCATCTTTGTTTAGAATTCAGCCAATTTGTACTACTGTGAGCGTTGCTCATTCTCCAAATTTGATTGAGAAATATCTTTCTGTCACTTTCTGACGCGAGCGTGATGCATAGAGTGAGTGAGATGGGAAGTCGATGTATGATAACTTAAGTATTTCGCGTGAGATGGGGGACCGAGACGGATATTAATTGAATAACTTATCTCGTGTTGTCATCCTTATCACTGCTACTGATAAGTTAGTAATAAGAATGGCGGGAACGAAATTGTTTCAAACTTCTGATGGTTTCGGTAAATTAAAAAGGTGAAGGATTTTGTACATTATTATACAATTCATTTAAATTTAGTTTTTGTGAATATTTTTTAATCATTATGTTTATAAAGCGTTATAACCATGATAGATTTTCAGAATTAGTACTCTAACTGAAGGTAAGACATAAGACATTTATTCAGCAAAAATAGTTTACACGTACAAGTACCAGTCCCTGCACTAGGCTTTGCCTGTATCGCAGGAGACCGCATATTATTAAATTTTATTAAATTGGATAGTATATTAAATATTATAAATATCAGTTTAAATGAAGAAAAAAATGTAGGTGTCTTTAAACATATTGACTTTTTCCAACCACTTTACATTATTTCTACTAATTTGTCTTGATCAGCTACAACCATTGCCAAAGATTTTTTCAAGGTTAGTATGCCTGTTTATGGTGTAGATTGTCTGGAAGAGATCACTCTTTAGCAAAAAGAACACCTAAGGCATGGCTTGGTGCTCATGAAGAGTGCAAAATTGGAAAGAACCAAGCAGCAGGAGTGGTAAGGGCAGGTATTCTGGATATATATACTTAATCCAAGAATTAGTTTTACCATCTCTATCAAATTTTACACTTATTTTATAGCTGTTGGGGGCCGCAGGCCTTAAAATAAATAAATTAAATTATAATTACTGAAGTTATGAGCGATGGTCTTAGCTGAAACAATTGTTTTCCTGGAAGTTCGCAGTCCGAAAGAGCTTCAGTGTTGCCAGTACATCAACTGTTTTCCTTTTCAGGTGTCCGTTGGCGATGGCCTCCCGTCTCAGTTGTGCCTGCAGTGCGTTCACCAGATCTCGCGCTGTCACGCGTTCAAGGAGCTCGCCGAGCGCAATGACGCCACGTTGCGCGAGCACGCGAAGAACGCTGCCGAAGAGGCGCGGAGTAATGAGGTTGGTATTGGTATACTATTCAAGATTTATAATATTTTTTGATATTTTTAATAGCTTCTGCCCGCGACTCCGTCCGTGTGGTACTCGTTTAAAGCCTGCAACACAGGCGCGGCCTGCGGTGGCGGTCCATAGTAAGTTTGACAGCTATTGAAAAGTTTACTATTGACCGCCATCACAGGCCGCACCCGTGTGTTGCAGGCCTTAATTGTAGCTCCATACAAACTTTCACCTCCCATTTGATCCCCTAGGGGATGATTTCCGGGATAAAAATTGTCTTATGTTCTTCGCCGAAACTCAAACTATTTCTATACCAAATTTACTCTAAATCGGTTCAGCGGTTTAAGTGTGAAGAGGTAACAGATGGACAGACATACTTTTGCATTTATAATATTAGTATGGATATTATGATTATGGCAAAAAAGCATGATGGTAACAGACTATGGGGTCCAACAAGCAATAAGCGACCTAAGGCTACGCCTTATGAACGCTTGCGACTCCAGAGAAGACTTACAAGCGCGTTACCGACCCTTATTCATTTGAGGATGCATTGTGGTGACAGCTAGAGGCAAATGTCGGCCCCGCGCTCCACAGCGCATCCTATTTAGATCGTGTTGGTAATGATCCCTTATGTGAACTTTCTTGTGTTTAACAGCTATTATTATCTGACGTTCTGAAGTATACTGCCTCCTAGTTTACTTGTCACTAGAATCCCCTTAGCTCCGGGCGACAGTCACGTCCGACTTTGCGCGGTGTAACCGCGTGTTCACACTGCGTCCGTTTCCGTGTCCGGGAGGCATCCCTCTTTTTCTCGCTTGCGATGTTTCGCCCGAGTGCGAAAAAGACCGATACCTCCCGGACACGGAAACGGACGCAGTGTGAACACGCGGTAACTTTACACGTTGCGTTTCTTATGTGACGTTCGTCCGTTTACCCATTCGCCCACGCCACGCAAGTCTTTTAAGTCTATTGGTTTTGGATTTCATAAGTCGGCGGTAGGTTAAGTAGCAGTAACGAACTGGAGTTGCAAGTCATCGGCGGCGAATAGGTTAAACACGCAGCTGTATTAAGGAATTAAATAGCAATCTCTTTATAATCATTACTAGCTTCTGCCCGCGACTCCGTCCGCGTGGAACTCGTTTATATCGTAGCTCCATACAAAATTTCACCCCCACTTCATCCCCTTGGGGGATGATTTCCGGGATAAAAACTATCCTATGTCCTTCCCCAGGACTCAAACTATCTCTATACCAAATTTCATCTAAGTCGGTTCAGCGGTTTAAGCGTGAAGAGGTAACAGACAGACAGACAGACAGACACACTTTCGCATTTATAATATTAGTATGGATATGGATAATGTAAATAATAATGCATTAATATCTGCCATAACAAGGCACTTGTTCCACCGCCGGCGAGTAGTCTCATAGTAATTCTCACTCGCTTGAGCGAGTAGCACCGTGTAGTAACACTCGCTTACTCGCCGGCGGTGGGACAAGTGCCCAAAGCTGGTGAAAATATCTGGCACGGCCGAACGGCCCAAGAAATAGTCATGTGAGATATGTATGCGCGCTTTTTTGTGGCAGATGTTAATGTTGATGTCCGTATAGTCGCTTTTTCATAGATACACGGGTATGCAAAGTATTAACTAGAGTAGATCATTATTACGCAGGAGAAAGTCCTGGGCCTGGTGCCAGAAGCGCAGTACATCCAATACATAGAGCTGCCAATGAACAGCGCGCCGCCGCTGCTGGACGGGCTGTTCGAGCCGCTGCCCGAGAAGACCGACTTCCAGGAGGCCAAACAGGTAACCAGGAAACCAAGCAGGTACTGTCCTGTACGGTCGCTAGCGTTCGCGGTGTTCCACTCAAGAAAGTTTATGCCTTGTTCCGTGCAACCAGCTTAACTCTGTCCCTTCCTACGAATAACGCGAGACGTTAGCGCAGGCAATTGTACATGCTCTTGGGTTTAGGGAAAAAGGGCAGACCGACCAGCAAAGGCTGAAACTATCGTAGGTCATAGGCAGAAAAACATGACCATGCCTAAAAACCCAGACTTCGCAGAGCCCACTCAGGTACCGTATAATATATGTTCCTGGATAAAGACAACCAACATCTGCTGAAACCAGTACTCTAATGAAGAAGTTAGACTACACTCTGTACTAGGATATTAAGTCTGTTGTCAGATATATCAACATTTGCTATAGTACCTACTGACTGAAACAAACAACGCTATGGTGCCATTATTTCTGCCCAACGGATTTTCACGTCTCACCTGAGCGACAAATGTGTCCTTGTCGATTTTTGTTTCAAATATTCGGATTAATATCATAATATTGTCCCCAGATCGACAGCTCCCCAGCCAACAAAGAAGAGTCCGCCCTCAACTCGGACGAAGAGAACTACCTCCAGCTAGTAGTCTTCCAGGCGACCTCATCCGTCGCCCCGGGCCGCCACGTCTGCAACCTGTGCCATAAAGAGTTTAAACACGCCCGCTGGCTAAAGCTGCACATGCGGTCGCACACTAACTGGATCAAGGCCAACTGCAAGAAGCCGCCGATGTGCCCCATATGTGAGCGGACCTTCAAGGTACGTGGAACTGTGCGCCAAGGAATTTAGAGCTGAACACACTCAAAATTTATTATAACTCCAAAAGAAAGAAGGCAAAAAAATATGCCCAGACAAAACGCTCGCAGATCGTGACGACACGATCTGCCCCATCCTGTGAGTGAACTTTCAAGGTGTGTGCTAGTTGTGATAGGTTTTTTCCTCCGAACAACACCTCGCAGGCCAACTAACAAGAGTCCTCGCTACTTTGGAAGCTGTTTTGTGTAATTTTTATCGCATTATTGTGGGCCCCATACATACTAAACAAATTTCGATAGATACAGCCGACGAAGAAAGATAACTCTTCGTCGTTTCTTCATGATGAAAGTTCAATTACAGTAACATGACGTCCAATCAAAACGTCCGTTCGTATCCGGTAAAAGGCCATGTGCAAAGAACCAAAAACTTTATTGATGGTGCTATTCTTCAACCCACGAGAATCAATGTTGAAGTTTCCCGATAAAGGATTAAACTTATTATCAAATGGAGACAAAAGTAAAGCAGGGGATTAAATCATCACAAAGTTATGAGTGTCCAAAGTTTTAAGAGGTGGTATATTCTGTCCCTTTTCAACGAAACGTCACCATCCGCGAGCATTTTCTCTCTAACAAGCAATATTAAAACGGCTGTACTTTCGTTATTCATTGAGATCTGAATGGGATTTTCGTCAGTAGACATATTTTTATGCCTTCTTTCTTTTGGTTTCATAATAAATGTTGAGTCTACACCCGTTTTACGCGACAACACTGTTGGTCAAAATTTATGCGTATGACCTTAAGTGTTGCCGCGCAGTTGAATTTAGTTTGTTCAAATTGCCCTTCTATGGAGACCCTGTGGAGAGAGTAACATTTCCTTATCCTAAACTTTTTATAAAGAAATCCACCTTTCTTTATAAAAATGCAAGACATCTAATAATTATATAGATATAGAAAGGGAGCGTAGGGCGCTGGCGGTTCATAGCAATATGCTTGTCCGAAGGTTTGCACGCTGTAGTGAACAGGTAAAAATCTCTCTTTTTAAAGCCTACTGTCAGGTATTCTACACGTGTAGAATACCTGACAGTAGGCTGTCAGGTATTCTACACGTGCAGCCTTTGGACCAGCTTCACGCAGAAGACCATCAGTGCCCTGCGCGTCCAGTATAACAATGGCTTCAGGATGCTGTTGGGGCTGCCCCGATTCTGCAGTGCCTCAGGAATGTTTGCGCAGTCACGCACTGATGACTTTTATGCCATTGTGCGAAAAAGACTCGCAGCGTTGCTAAGCAGGGTATGGGTCAGCTCCAACCCCATTCTGAACACAGTGGCGGTTAGGTATAACACCAACACCGCCATCATGCGCCAATTTGCCAATGTGATGACACCTAGGTTAGGTTAGGATAAGTTTATAATTTTGGACCAATTTGTTGTCTCTTAATAAATGATAATAATAATAATAATAATTATGTCTCGTGTTCTCAGGGCCCTGGAATGCTGAAGATGCACATGCGCACCCATGAGCAGCGGCCGCCCAAGCAGCCAACATGCTCGGTGTGCCAACGCAACTTCCCCACCAAGACCCTCCTCTACCGGCACCGGCAGACCCACTTCGAGCAGAAAACCCACCAGTGCGCCGTCTGCGAGAAGAGGTGACAATATGCGAGTAGAGAGAGTTCCTCTAAAATGTAAAGACATACGGTGATAAAATTATATCCGACAAACGCGATAATGTAGCCAGAAATCTTTAAGAAAATTGAAAATATGGGATATGTATGGCTTACGTTGTCAAAGTCACCATGATGCTTTTAACTAAAGTTCAGAGTCCCAGTCAAAAAACAAAACGAAATCATAAACATAACTCAGAAAAAAGTGAATGAACATGCTCGGTTTGCAAGCGTATCATTTTGTGTAGGTATACATGAGTATATGCGGCTTTTAAAATAAGTACATCTTTGTTGAAGGTTCTACAGTGGGTACGCGCTGCGCTCGCATATGGCGCGGCACAGAGGCGAACGGCCATACGTATGTTCCATGTGTTCCAAGAGCTTCTACAACCCGACGGACTTAAAGGTGAGCTCTTATGCTTCCTCTAGGACTAGGGACACAGTTATGCGTTGGAATGCGATGGAAATATGTTTTTCTCCGTCTAACGCATAGTTGCGTCCTGTATGATCGGCCATGATCGCCGATTGTGTAGAGGAGCCATTACGCAGATCAGTTTGACGTTCATAGAACCAGCGACCTTCGAGGTTGGGAAGGTGGGTATCCCTTCCCAAACTCGAGCAGAAGACCGGCTGAACATTTTTTCTAATGCTGGTCAGTGAGCCTAACATACGCCGCCTACTCTATTACAAGCTAGCTAACCTTAAATGTGTTCTAAGCAGTGATTCTAAGTGTCAAGGCAATTCAACCAAAGATGAATAGACTTTATTCCAAGATTAGTCCAACCAATTTCGACGTTTAGCTTTAGATTAAGTCCTTATTCCTGTTTGGACAAAACCCGCCTACCTGTTTTATTAAAAATCTGGGTGTTTATTTTGAATCGCAATGGTGCCAAAACTCTTCGCAAACAGTCAAGCCTACAGCGCCAAAAGGGACTGTTATTTTCATTGCCTACGCCATCGATGTAAGTTTTCTGATTGTAGCAAGGTTTTAGGTGCGTTACAAACGGGCCAGTATTTTTTTTTCGACCTGTATGTAGCAAAGTTTTTGGTGTGTGACACGCCCGGTGTGCTCAGCCATTTTCACCTGTTAGACTCTTAGCTAGAGTGATTCGTTCTTCAAAACTGACTTGTATCTATTTTTAGTGATAATAAACTGAAACACAGATGCAAATGTGTACGAGGCTTGTAATACAAATACTAAAAACAATTAAAAAAGCTTATTTTAATACGGAAACCCTTGACGACGCCAGACCTCCGCACGGTATCTTATCAAACTTCTCATTTTCTTCCTCGTTAAGTCTGAACGCCTCTGAGAACGCTATCTTCGCTTTTGGCGCTAAATACACCGGAAAATCCACTTGGAAACGTATGATCAAATTGCCTTTGGCTTTAGTGGGACAAGCCGGTATTGGGAGTCCTTCGTCATCGATAATCTTTTCGTATGTTGGGGTTATGACGTCAGAGATCTTCGTTCGGACGACCCTATTGTCTAAAGTCTTTAAGGTTATATCAAGACCGCAAAGCGCTTCTTCTAGATTCACTTGCTTGACTGTGAGCAGGTCGCTCAGCCCAGAGCGGACGTACGTCTCATGAGAACGGTCTTCTGTCACGAATATCACATCAGCTGGGATCCTGGTAGGTCCCTGGTCGCCTTCAGACTTGAAAAGGATCTCCGTATTAGCATAAATGCCGGGCGAGAAAGGGATGGACAGCACTTTCTCTCGCAGCTTGAGCTCTGAGCAAGTCTCATCAGTGAACACTAAGCGCTGTATTTTCATTTTCTTCAACCCGCCTCTGTACACCTCCTCCAAAGATAAAGCTAGTGGTCTGATGATAGTCACGTCTTTCTCCTTGTATCCTCGGCCTAGAGGGGACTCGAACATTGCGGGTGGGTGTTCATAGTAGTCTAGTAAGTTAGCGTACGGGTTGGTTGTGCCGAAGAAAGTGTGGAAGGTCTTGAGAGGGTCCCCGTGGTATGCGTACGGTTGTATGTACTCTGTAGGGCCGGGGATCCCCCGTTTGAGGCCTTCCTCTCCGTACTGGTCGAACACAGCTCTGTGCTTGTGATCGACCAGGACTTCATAAGCTTCTCCGATGAGTGCGAAGATCTTTCTCATGCTGTCCTCCCCCTCGTGCCGTTCCGGGTTGTATTTGAGTGCTAGACGTCGGTAGGCCTGTTTGATCTCATATTGGGTACACGATCGCTTTACACCTAAAATGCCGTAATAGTCGAAACCCATAGTGTTTTTAAAATTACAAGAAAATAAAATGCATTGTTATTCAATGTCAAAATGTGTTTTGATTTGTGTGACGTGTGAATGTCAATGTCAGGAACTATGGCCGGTTTGACGTGCTTCATAAAAGGAGGTTTATAATCGTAAAATCGTGTCAAAATGTTTGAAGTGTGTCTTTTGAAATCATTGTTTTGCTAAGTTTGCATATGGGCAGATAAAGTTAGAAATGTATCGACCTGTTAATTTGGTTTTTGTTCACAACACAAAAGTAAAGGTGGTCGTATAATATAAGTTCTTAAATTGATCTGCATCTTAAATGAGACATTTTGCTGAGGAGAGCTTTTACTACGAGAATGAAATGATGACTTTTTTTCTTCTTTTTTACGACATGGAATGATGTCAAAACTATTCAGACTGCGAGTACACAAGTCAGCTGATGTAAAACTATTGAGTCCACGCGCGTAAGGCGCAAGAAGAGAAGCCATTCATTTTTGACGACCAGAACCCAGCAGACATTCTTATGTCCTCCATTAGCACTTTTTAGTAAATAACTACAACTTAGAAAAGTTGAAAAACCCCCGACATTTTCATTTCAAAGTCCAATATCTCAAAAACGGCTGAACAGATTTTTATGAAACATGGCTAAGAACACTCGGGATAAAATTATCTATGACACGAAAAAAACTGCATTCAAATCGGTCTATCCGCTTGGGAGCTACGATACCACAGACAGATACACAGACAACTTATAACACCCCTCTCTTTGCGTCGGGGGTTAAAAAGATGGCACAGGACTGAGTTTCACTTGTTTGACCACCTCCTTTTTGGAAACATTTTAAATGTAAATGTATCGATGGCTTGGAACCAACATGTGTACATGTTTCTAGTCAACAAGAGTGAAACACCTAATTTGACTGTATCAAACACAGGTGCACTTCCGCCTCCATACGGGCGAGAAGCCCCTCAAGTGCTCCGAGTGCAACAAGACCTTCCGTCGGCACTCCACGCTGTGCCAGCACATGAAGAAGCACCGCGGCATCCGCAACCACGTGTGCAACGTGTGCAACAAGGCGTTCTACGAGGTCTCCAAGCTTAACGCGCACATGAGAGTGCACACCGGTGAGTCCACTAGACCTGCGGCACTGACTATCCCTCAAGTGCTCCGAGTGCTACAAGACCTTCCGCCGGCACTCCACGCTGTGCCAGGACATGAAGACACACCGCGGCATCCGCAACCACGTGTGCAACAAGGAGTTCTATGAGATCTCCAAGCTTTCGCGCACATGAGAGTGCACACTGGTGAGTCCACTAGACCTGCGGCACTGACTATCCCTCAAGTGCTCCGAGTGCTACAAGACCTTCCGCCGGCACTCCACGCTGTGCCAGCACATGAAGAAGCACCGCGGCATCCGCAACCACGTGTGCAACGTGTGCAACAAGGCGTTCTACGAGGTCTCCAAGCTTAACGCGCACATGAGAGTGCACACCGGTGAGTCCACTAGACCTGCGGCACTGACTATCCCTCAAGTGCTCCGAGTGCTACAAGACCTTCCGCCGGCACTCCACGCTGTGCCAGGACATGAAGACACATCGCGGCATCCGCAACCACGTGTGCAACAAGGAGTTCTATGAGATCTCCAAGCTTTCGCGCACATGAGAGTGCACACTGGTGAGTCCACTAGACCTGCGGAACTGACTGCAGTATACCTCAAGTGCTCCGAGTGCAACAAGACCTTCCGTCGGCACTCCACGCTGTGCCAGCACATGAAGAAACACCGCGGCATCCGCAACCACGTGTGCAACAAGGCGTTCTATGAGATTTCCAAGGTTACCGCGCACATGAGAGTGCACACTGGTGGGTGACAGCTACCGTGACAGCACCACGTTTAACCAGTACATGCAGTATGCACCAATATAGCGGCCATTTCAAGGTTCCCGATCTCGCATACTATGAGATGAAACTAAGCAACCGGGATCACAATAAATATTTGATTTATGAAAACGTTGTTTTGAGCGGTTATACTCGTACATGGCGACTTTTTCCAGATACAGTATCGATACTCACAAATGATTTTGACAGGTAATCTACGACACGTGTAGCGCGAGCGCGTGTTCGTGAAACGCGCGTTTGTATCGCTGCTAAAAGTCGCAGTGTGTGACCGCTCTTGCATTATTTTACCAGCAACAATATCTCGCTTGACGAATTTCCATTCGTTAGTTAGATATTTCGCTTCATCTGGGTAACTACTTAAACTGCATGCGTAGTATGCATCCGTCGATTGTCACGTGAAGCTCTAGACCACGATTCTGTAAAAAATGTCATCCTCTTGGAGATCCGTTACGCAAAGACAACTTATTCGTATTTTATTATGAAAACTTTATAGTTCCCGTTTCTTTACAGGCGAGCGTCCATTCGAGTGCACGTACTGCGAGCGTCGCTTCGCGCAGCAATCCGCGCTGATCTACCACCGGCGGACGCACACTGGTGAAAAGCCATACAGCTGCAAGCTATGCTCCGCGCGCTTCACCACCTCCTCCGCGAGGAACAACCACATGGTCACACACACGGGGAACAAGAGGTCAGTGTAACTCGTCATCATCATATCAGCCGCAAGCGTCCACTGACGGACATAGGCCTACCAAGAGTGTCAACATGACCGGACTTTCGCCACCCGCATCCAGAGGACTCCCACGAACTTTACCTGGTCACCAGTCCACCTGTTCAAGGCTTGAAGATATAGCAGTAAAACACTTAAAACAAATCGGTATGTGACAAAATGCAGCATACAGTTTGTCAGGAGTCGGAAGAAACGGCTTCAACAGCTATACACATTCTCCACTCTTGAGGACCATTAATGCGCAAAATAAGTACCCAGGGAACATTATGCAGCCAGAGGAGTTACGAGCAATGAATTATAAATTGGATCAATAATACAATTCTGGTCGGAGTGACCATAAAAAACTCACAGCAATCTATAATAAGAGGTCAGTACTACCAAGCTAAGGGTAGTGTTTGATGGTAGCAGTATAATCCGCGCTGATCTAGGATCGGCACACACCTACACAACCTAGTTGCTAGCGGCTTGCTTTACCACCTTATCTCGGAGCAAGGGGTTAGAGTATCATCTATCCATGATAATCAATGTCCATGTGGACATACCTTACTTTGTTCTGAAATCATTAATTCAACCTTCCACGTTCATGATGGAGTCTGTCAATTCATAGTTCTTAAATGGGTGGAACGATTAGGACACGGCTTTTTAACAACTTATTGAACTAGGGTGTTTCTTAGATATGTGTAATGTGGATATGTCAGTTAAACTAATCCAAAGAGCAGGATTCAATACAGGTAGTTCAACTAGTGTTGGTGTTGTTGACCCTAGCCTTAAATATAGCATGAGTTAACAAATGAAAAAAAGCTAAATCTGGTATACCTATTCTTAAAATTCTCATTATTAAACCTAATTGTCTTAAAGTTGACAAAGCAATATTTTTTTTTAAATCAAATTCGTAATTAGCTGTAATTCCAGCTATAAATATTGTTAAACCAGATAATAACAATAAAATTTTTAATACAAATAAATCGAATAATAAATTATTAAATCGAATTAATACATAAATACCTGCAGTTACTAAAGTAGAAGAATGAACCAATGCTGGACGACCGCTTTAGCTTAGTTGGTAGTGACCCTGCCTACGAAGCAAGAGGTCCTGGGTTCGAATCCCGGTAAGGGCAGTTATTTGTGTGATGAGCACGAATATTTGTTCCTGAGTCATGGATGTTTTCTATGTATTTAAGTATTTATTTATCTATATACGTATGTTTATCGTCGTCTAGTACCCATTGTACAAGCTTTGCTTAGTTTGGGACTAGGTCGATTTGTGTAAGATTGTCCCCTAATATTTATTTATTTTATTTATTTATTTAATGCTGAAACAGGAGGAGGTGCAGCTATAGCTGCAGGTAACCAAGATCTAAAAGGAATTTGAGCTATTTTAGTTATAGCAGCTAAAATCATTATAACCCCAACTATTTTCATAGAAAAATCTCTTGATATAAAATTTAAATAAAAAATATAATTTCATCTACCATAATTCATTATTCAAGAAACAATAATTAAAATACAAACATCACCAATTCGGTTACATAAAGCTGTCAATATACCAGCATTACAGGATTTAACATTTTGATAATAAACCTAATCTAACCTATTAGTCAGTTTATTTAATCGTATGGCATACATTAATTTGGCCTATAAAATTTGTCACTCTTTAGTACCATCCAGCGGACACGTGCAGGGTTGTGGTAGTCCTGCGGACGCGAGTAACAGTTGTCTCCCCTTTGTCAAGTGAGTAGGCAACTCGACTGTTAGAAATTCTTAAGCCGCCCGAAGGCCTCTAACTCGGCTTAACGACTACTGTCATAGACAGCAGCCGGGATCAATTGCTTAGCGTGTCTTCCAAACCATATATATTAACCACGCAAGCATCAGGCGGTCACCCATCCAAAGACTGACCGCTGTCATCTTTGCTTAACCTGCGTTATCGGTTCCGACTCGCAGGCGCCGCTAGGCTATGAGCGCTTCAAGGTTAGTCACTGTAATCATGTAATGTGGATTAGGGTCTACCAAAGATTATGAATACTAATAGATGTTTTTTAGGGTTCCGTACCCAAAGGATAAAACGGGACCCTATTACTAAGACTCCGCTGTCCGTCTGTCACCAGGCTGTATCTCATGAACCGTTATAGAGACAGTTGAAATTTTCACAGATCATGTATTTCTGTTGCCGCTATAACAACAACATTTAAGGGGGCTCCCATACAAGAAACGTGATTTTTTTTGCCGTTTTTATAGATAACGGTACCTTTCGTGCGCGACACCGCCTCGCACTTGGCCGGTATTTTAATATCCTTTTCTCAAAAATGGCCCGCAAAGTGAACATAACTCGCTACATATTGGAAGGTAAAGTGTATAGTTTAAGGTCAGACCTAAAATAAAAAATAAAAAACATTGCAGGCCGCCTGGAATGTTATATATAAATTCCTTTATTTGTCGAGTACCAAATTTTTTAAAAAGTGGAAACTGTCATATTACAGACAGCACAGCTCGTATTCTGCCAATTCAAACCGTATTTTTCTGTTGCAAACACGACGTTTTTGTATGTGTCTCAAATAGTTTGCGTTTTTTTGGTGGAAAAATACACTTGCGATTCTGTTTAAAAAAAAACGGCGGGTAATCGTAGTCGTTGTGAGCGATATTTAAAGTTTATATAAATTTAGTATTTTTTATTCCCCCATTTTTGAGAAAAGCACTATATTGGCCTCAGTCGGAATGGCAATTTCAGGCTTCGTATTATAATTAAACGGACTCGCAAGCTCGTCCGTTTAAACAAATACTCAGCTTGCAATTGCCTCCTTCCCGGCCACGGCAATAATGTACTATTCCAATCCAGGTTCGTGTGTCCGGTGTGCTTCAAAGGCTGCACGTCCCGCGCGGAGCTGCGCGTGCACTCGAGCAAGCACACGGGCGAGAAGCTGTTCGGCTGCTCGCTGTGCTCGGCGCGGTTCAGCTCCGCGTCCTACCTCGCCGTGCACCGCCGGCACCACACCGGCGAGCGCAAGTACCACTGCAACGTGTGCGGCCGAGGTCAGTACCAGGGAACACTGCCCAAGTACCACTGCAACGTTTGCGGCCGAGGTCAGTACCAGGGAACACTGCCCAAGTACCACTGCAACGTGTGCGGCCGAGGTCAGTACCAGGGAACACTGCCCAAGTACCACTGCAACGTGTGCGGCCGAGGTCAGTACCAGGGAACACTGCCCAAGTACCACTGCAACGTTTGCGGCCGAGGTCAGTACCAGGGAACACTGCCCAAGTACCACTGCAACGTTTGCGGCCGAGGTCAGTACCAGGGAACACTGCCCAAGTACCACTGCAACGTGTGCGGCCGAGGTCAGTACCAGGGAACACTGCCCAAGTACCACTGCAACGTGTGCGGCCGAGGTCAGTACCAGGGAACACTGCCCAAGTACCACTGCAGCGTGTGCGGCCGAGGTCAGTACCAGGGAACACTGCCCAAGTACCACTGCAACGTGTGCGGCCGAGGTCAGTACCAGGGAACACTGCCCAAGTACCACTGCAACGTGTGCGGCCGAGGTCAGTACCAGAAACACTGCCCAAGTATCACTGCAACGTGAGCGGCCGAGGTCAGTACCAGGGAACACTGCCCAAGTACCACTGCAACGTGTGCGGCCGAGGTCAGTACCAGGGAACACTGCCCAAGTACCACTGCAACGTGTGCGGCCGAGGTCAGTACCAGGGAACACTGCCCAAGTACCACTGCAGCGTGTGCGGCCGAGGTCAGTACCAGGGAACACTGCCCAAGTACCACTGCAACGTGTGCGGCCGAGGTCAGTACCAGGGAACACTGCCCAAGTACCACTGCAACGTGTGCGGCCGAGGTCAGTACCAGAAACACTGCCCAAGTACCACTGCAACGTGAGCGGCCGAGGTCAGTACCAGGGAACACTGCCCAAGTACCACTGCAACGTGTGCGGCCGAGGTCAGTACCAGGGAACACTGCCTAAGTCCTGGCTGTCTAGGACAGCGAGACCCTTCTTTCAAATCAGCACAGGGAGAGAGACTCGATTTGGCAAGCAGTTGGCAACAGTCAGTGCCGGATTAACACATAAGCAAACTAAGCAATAGGGATGCGGACTAAGATTTTTTTACGATGTCATTCGAACCAGTTTTTGGAGAGGAACAAATGTTTGTATGGGAGCAACTACAATTAAAGAATATAAATACCCAAAAATTTTAGACAAACATTGACGTCGCTGGCGGCAGCGGAAAACGCTTCATACTGATGACGTACCCCCGTATGACGTCACTTGTACAAAGTAGTTGTATCGTTGTATTGAAAATCCGGTAAATTGTTTCGGTCGCGAAATACTGCGTTTAAGTACATAGTTGTCATACAATTTTGTTTCTATAAAAGCGTAAGGATTCTATTGGCAGCTTTAAATTTACTCTTGGACAATAAAAAACATGCATCATTTTTCTAAGCTTTCAAGATTCATATCTTCAATTCATTCAATTTTCAAAGATTCAATCAAGCCAAGCGAGTAAGTGTAGGTTCATAGTTGCGTATATGCTAATACAGATACCTAAGGTAGAGTGCTATAGATGCTCATTCGCGGCCATGAGATTGACCAGAAGTGGCTTCGCGACAGTTGTGCTAGCCGTCAGGTGTCAAAGGAGCTACGGATAAAGCCTGTCACAGTCTGGCGCGAACTTCGGTTGTGATCAGTATCTTAACACTACTACTCAATCAAACGAAAATCAGCGCTGTAGGTGTCTGACACCTCCGCATAATGCTGAGCCAGTATCCGGTTCACGACCGCAGAGATGTTTTATGTGCTTTTCTTGTTTATTTTATTATTTAATGTGTGTCCTGTGTGTTTGTGAATCTGTCTTTCTTTCTACTTTTACGTTTACTTCTGAACGCAACCACAGGTTGCGCCAGTCTGTTAGGCTTAAAGTGAGGTAAGGTTCCGTTTCAAAATCTTTAGGACATTAACATGAGATTGATGAATTGCTAGCACAACATGTTGCCCAGTAGCGTCACGCGCCGTTTAGCGACTGTCCCACTCGCACTGCACAAATTGGAAAGAGCAGGGTAGATTTGTTCGTCTCATGTCGCGCTGTTGTGTAAGTTGTGCCAGACCCGCTGTATAAGTCCACTCGAGCACTTTGTGCGGCTGAGGTCAGTACTACACATTGACAGAACATTTTTCTTGACATCTTCCATGAGGCCGCCATTTTGGAATATTGGTTAAGTGCCCGCCACCATACAGTAAGCAAAGTTATGCTGACTCGCATCAATTGTCATGCGTAAATTTAAGCTAGAGGATGTCTGCTCTATGTAGACCGTCGGTCGCTGATGCGGGCCGGGAAAACCCTGGACTCCCTCGAACTTGGGCCGGGATAACCCTGGACACCTCTTCCGGTTTGTTGTATGTTGCGTGGCGTAGCTCGTGGATTGCATTTTATCGGGCCTCCTGGTGATTTCTCCATGGTTACCGTAATGGAGCGCTGAGCGGTCTCTGGGGCTGGTGGTTAACTTATTGGATATCACAGTATAACTGTCTTTGAAATTAGCATAGATGGGAATTGCTGACTCACACGACAAACATGTTGGTAGTCAGGTTCGTATTCTAGGTGTACACCGCAGCCTACGGCCGCGTGCGACTTCAGAAGAATCAGGAGCGAGTTGCTGCTGACCCTTTACTAATTTGAAGATGCGTTGTGTGAACAGCTAGAGACAAATGCAGGTCCCGCGATCTTAACTTAAGAGGCTGACGAGACCTAATTTTGTTGAAATTGAGGTTATTTAAGCAGAGCACATCGAAAAACAATATGGTTGTTTAACCATACTAACCATTCATATTTTTACAGGCTACGTGGAGTCCGGCTCCTACAAAAAGCACCTGAAAACCCACGAAGTGAAGCCCGAGGAGTCCTCCGACAGCACAGAAACGGTGAAGGGGGAAGAGGAAGAAGATAGCCAGCCCGCTGACGAGCGAGAGAGTCAGCAAGAGACGCAGGCGCAGGCGGAGGTGCCGCCGGCGCAGAGGCGGTACAAGTGCGGGGTTTGCGTGAAGACTTATATGTATCTGCATAGTTTGAAGAAACATATGGGCACGCATATACAGGTATCTATAACTTGATATTGCTCCATGTCTTGCCAGAGTCGACCACGTCAATTGAACGCAACTTTAGACATGCCAGTTTGGCGCCACGCATTGTACAGTCAGCGTCATATAGTTAGTAGCAGCCAAGGTAGCCAAACACTTCGGTACATGTCTTTATTACTGTGATAGTACGGATGTGTTACGAAATATTTGGCTACCTTGGCTGCTACTAACTTTATGATGCTGACTGTACAGTCACCTGTACAGGTATAACTTGAATGGCTCACCGACCCACGGCGAATCATGGCGAATGTAAGCTTTCACCGCTTGTCGCTATCTATACCTGTCAGTATATATATACAATATATATATTTATATATAAGTATGTATGTATATATGTAATATTAATATATTTATGTTTCTATTCGTATTAATCAACTTTGGCATTTGTATAGTTATATGGATATTGTTATTTTTGTTTTGTTCGTATTTCTCTTGCACCCATGTTTGAAAGTCTCTGTTTGGACCTATGGTTGACTGGTAGAGAATGCCTTGAGGCATTAAGTCCGGCTTTTATTCATTATTTTTTTGTTTTGTGCAAGAAAGTTTAAATAAATAAAACTATCCAACGATATCGCCAAACGGCCACACATCGTAAAGCCTTTGATCATTATAAGTCTCCATCCCGTTTTATCATTTATTTGCTATGGTGCCCTACATCCTGTATAATTACGGTTAATTTCCTGTAAGAACCCCGTGAATAATAGAACGCTTAAATGCCATCATAAACGAAAGGTCTTTTTACTGAAACACGTCCATGTCATTGACTTGAAATAAGCTTCTAATTTTTTCTCCAGTCGCACCAACAACAGCAGCAACAGCAGCAGCAGCAGCAGCAGCAACAACAACAACAACAACAACAACAACAGCAGCAAGTGCAAGTCCAACAAGTGCAAGTGCAACAACAGCAAGTCCAACAACAACAGCAACAGGTGTCAGTGCAACAGGTCGGAGCGCAACTGCAACAGCAAGTGTTGCAAGTTGGCGGGGTGCAGCAGTTGTCGCTGCAGCAGTTAGGGGCGCAGCCCTCGCTCGTGCAGGTAACAACAACAACAAGCGAATCCATTTTTTTTTTCAAAAACCCAACTGCCTTTTTCAACTTTAAATCGTTATAGATCCTAAACGGTTGTTTAAACTAAAAAAAATATTCAGATAACCTAATAATGATTTTGAAATACCTATTCAACAATACCCCACATTGTTATTTTTTTCTTTCTTATAATGTGGCGGCCGCCATTTTGAACTTTGATTACTGCCTTGTCTTCAGTGACACCCGCAAGATTAAAACAAATCGAAATTCTTAAAATATCACGCAGTTAAGGTAACAATATTTGCGAATGTCAAAAAACGTTTTGTATGGTCGTCGAACCACCTTAACTGTCTAGAACCGAATTTAAACTTTCGTGAGACATGTCTAAAATACTACTAAGAAATCCAGGGTTAAATGCACGAGATCCACGTTAATCATCTGACCCCGATCACCCAGGGGAACCTAGCGGCAATTATTCTATATTCAACTAGGAAAAAAATATAATGTTCGGTTATGGCGCTTCGCCGGACGCTACCGCGACACGCTCGCTTCGCTTGCTCGGCTCGCGCGCTGTAGGGTCACCCAACAACCTAACCGTTTTTTCCCCTGGTTGATCAGGCTAGGGGATTCTAGTGGACAACAGCATTAAATGTCACTACAGGCAGACAGTGATTCAAGCGACATTGCCGCTAATACACTCACCCTGAAGAAGTCCCGAAGAGTTCGGAACGTGTCGCCTGTAGTGACGTTTAATACGTGACTTTAACCGTGGATTCATTAGTAGTATTTTAACTGTCGTCACTTCCACCGCATCTTCTCACAAATTTCATAAAGATTTAAGTGAAATAAAATAATAACGGGGCCACATTTATGAAATGTGTTTACACTTTATTATATTTGCAGGCCGGCCACTCCCCCTACCCAGTGATATCTTCGGTCCAGTCCCTGCAGTTGCAGCAAACACAGCAACAAGTTAATACGGTACACTTATTATATTATTCTATTATGTATATTTATTTATTTAAGGACCACCAACAACAATCTAGTTTTCTAGTTTATTGATTATAATCTACCTTCATCAATCCAATTCCTGTCACTAGAGAAGTAACTGTGACTCGTCGTATCTCTATCTTACCTACTACCTGCACTATTGCCCTATAAAGCTGAGTGTATGCTTTCACGTTCTGATCTAACAGGCTATTGTTGCAAACGTTATCTGGGAACGGCAGTCGAGCAAAACAGCGGCACGGCCGTACCATCCTTAATCCTTATCTCGAAGCAGTTCAGGCCATTTTCTACCTCCCAATTACTTCGTTGTAGATAAAACTAGAAGCCTGAATTTTCAGTAACCAAGCAGGCATTGTATTAAACACGGTATAATTCAAATTACATTCAATTTGAACTAGTAGTTTAAGACTTATAACTAGTAAAAATGTCTTAATTGTGTCACTGACTCACTCGCCGATCATCAAGTCTAAGGCACTTCTAGCAGACATACACTCGGCGTCAAAAAAATCGCACCTTTCCTAAAATTCGTGTCAAGCTATTATAACTCCTAAGATCTTTACTTTACTCTATCGATATTAGTATCATTTAAAAGCTCAATTAATAAGCTTTCAAAAAAAATATCATTTGTTTACGGAAAATCAAAAACCACAAATCGCCAGCACTTTGATTAAAAAGTGGCGATGTACGCGTTTGGAGGCTCACTAATTGTACCACCCTGGACGCGTATAAAAGAGGGGGGTTAAAGTCAATAATGGGTTATTCGCTATCCAGACGTCACAGAGGTCACACCTGAAGAGCTCCGACAAGAAAAAACCCAGTGAAAATGGATACCACGGCAGAAGAAGCAGCTCAAATGGTGGCCCTACTGCAAACCGGACTACGGCAGGTTGAAGTTGCTCGGCAACTGAACATCAGCCGATTTCGAGTGCAACGGGTATACAGACGGTTCCAAGAGACTGGAGGTTACATCAGGAGACATGGATCCGGGAGACGTCGCTGCACTGCCGTCAGAGATGATCGCTACATTGTGTCGACGTCTCTGCGGAACCGCTTCTCCAACGCTGTGGAGCTGCAGCAGCAGCTTCGAGCTACTCGAAGTACAGCAGTCAGCGTCTCCACTATCAGAAGAAGGCAGCGAGAAAAGAATTGAGAGCCCGGAGAGATGCTACAGGCCCCCAATTGACTGCCATCCACCGGTCGACCAGGAAGCGATTTTCCGAAACGCACGTGCCGTGGACATTCGACCAGTGGAGGAATGTCCTGTTCTCCGACGAAACCCGAGTGTGCCTGTACACCAACGACAGGCGTAAGAGAGTCTACAGGCGACCAGGGGAGCGTTACACACCAGCCTGCACCGTGGAAACCGTCGGCTATGGAGGAGGATCCTGCATGTTCTGGGGCGGCATCTCTATCGACGGCAAGACAGACCTCGTGTGCGTCTCCAGAGCTGGAGGTGGTCGCGGCCAGGGGTCTCTGACTGCTCACCGGTACATCACCGAGATTTTGGAAGAGCATGTGGTCCCATATGCTGGTTTTGTCGGCGCCAACTTCGAGTTCATGCACGACAACGCCCGGTGCCACACAGCCTTGATTGTCAAGGACTACCTACGTCGAGTTGGCATCAAGGTTATGGACTGGCCAGCAAGAAGCCCCGACCTCAATCCTATCGAGCACCTCTGGGACGAGCTGAAACGGCGAGTTCGGGCCCGTGATCCAGCTCCTGCCACTCTCGATGAGCTTCGAGATGCCGTCATCGAGGAGTGGGACAGCATTCCCCAGGAACACGTCGTGACGCTCATCAGGTCCATGACTGACCGCATGGAAGCTGCTCGGAGGGCTAGAGGAGGCAACACTAGGTTTTAAGACTAATTTTTAAGGGTTGTTATTGTTGATTTTTAATTTTTGTATTGTTCCTTTTCTTTGTAATTTTGATCAGAATACACATTGTTTCACATTTTCCCAGAATTTTATTTTTTATGGGGGTGGTGGCCAATTTCCTACCGTTTTCAAATAGGGGATTTCATTAGCTTTCAAATGATACTAATAATGATAGAGTAAAGTAAAGATCTTAGGAGTTATAATCGCTTGAAACAAATTTTAGGAAAGGTGCGATTTTTTTGACGCCGAGTGTAGAAGCTTCAAATTTAGAATACAATTAGGGTTTAGTGTATAAATCAAGGGAAAACTAAAATATTTTGCTATTTCGGTCCAGTTTTCTAGATACAAACTGCATAAATAAATATCTATAGGACTACAAAGTGATTGCCAAGTTGCAGAATTTTATTTAGCTAGCAAATAAACAATAATAAGAATGAGACTTGGTAGTACTACGAAATATCTCACAACTTTTTACGGTGGAAGAGTTTCGAGACTTGGCCTCTTTTTTACATGGAATCTTTTTTATGGGATTACTATTCTTCGTTTATTTCAGCAGCAGCCACAGCAACTACAAGTACAGACAATACAGTTACACCCCCAACATCAACCCATACAAATTCATGTAAGTATGTTACAAGGCACAATGACTATATATGACAATGGCACTCTTTGGGGGAGGCCTACGTCCAGCAGTGGACGTCTTTCGGCTGATATGATGTTACAAGGAGCCATGTAGTGTATGGACTACACTATGATAAGAACAGGTCTGCGGTCTACGTTCGTTCTTTCCAGGCTGTCGTGAAAGGCGACTAATGTACGATTTCCCACCGATTAGGCCGGGCCGGGTCGCGTGGCGCCGCATCGCAACGGATGCGCGAGCACCCGGCGGCAGCCGACCGTGTTTTAACCTTTTCACCGCCAGCTGACGAAGCGACTCGCCGTGCCACGGACGCCACCGACCTCAAATGACGACTGTCCAGAAACCAATAAAACCACTTCTAAAACTCTTTTATAATGTTTGGTATGTTCATGGCTCTGGCGTCAGGGGCACGAGTGGGACGATTTGAATGGCCGTCTTTCGCGGTGAAAAGGTTAATAGAGGGCAGTAGGCAAAAGCCGATCAGATGCGACGACAGCCGAGCGCCGCCGTCCACGTCCGCGAGGAGCCGGCCGGCCGCAAATCCATTCAAATATGAAATGTAACGTCGGTATTAAAGTAATTTTGTATTAAGCAGTTACGCCGGTTCGAATCCGGCTCGGAGCATTACATTTTTCAATTTTTCCTTTATTTAAAAATGTCGGTATTAAAGCTTCGACAATTTGTAAAATGCGCTCAGGCGCGCTCCTTTTGGTGGGCGTCGTACATAAAGGTGGTCATCGGGGTCACATGTGTTCTCTATGATGGGGGCACATCACTCGGCAAACGATCCGCAGATTTTTGACCACAAAGAGGCATGTTACACCTACTACAGCTAATGCGTTGGGTGGTGGACCTGGGTTCTTCGCTCGATATGCTAAGATATCAGGATACTATTGGCTCACTTTAGTAACGAAACGTCAAAAATGTTTCACTTCTGATGCTTGCAAAGTTCGCTTTTGTGCTGGATGTAAGCTGCACTTTTGTGCTGGATGTAAGCTGCACTTTTGTGCTGGATGTAAGCTGCACTTTTATGCTCTAGTCACTCTCGTGCACAAAGTTTTTTAAAGACTAACGGCCGTATTCATAAACGTTCTATAAGCCTATTTTAACTAAAATGGCGTTAAAATTCGTTTGTCCTTGTCTGTCACTCTGACATTTGTGTTCGTTAGAAAGGGACAAAGCACATTTTATTTAGCAGAGGCATTTTAATATGAATAAGGGGTTAAGAAAATCGGGCCTGCCAGCCACACGCGCAAGAAAACTTCGTAGAACAACTTGTTAGATAAAATAGAAGTGAATTATTATCGTATCAAAACATTAAACGACTTGGCAATATGAAGTACCTAAGTCTAATATCACGTGTCAAAAATTAAACAGTAAAACTTATTTTATAAAAATTTGCAAATATTTGTTATTTTCTCACAATCGAAGTGAAAAGCAGCATATAACTCGTATAACTCTGGCATAAATGAGCCATTTTACCCCTCGACTTAACCATCCACCCTCGCCGGTGGTACGAGTCGGTAAACTGGCTCGTTTTATGCACGTGTTGTACAATCTTCTATTTTTTAAACATGCCCGGATCCACATGTCAGGTGATCTTCTGTGCTTTATTAACCCCCGACGTAAAGAGAGGGGTGTTATAAGTTTAACGTGTCTGTGGTATCCTCCCAAACGGACGGACCGATTTGAATGCGGTTTTTTCTGTGTCATAGATAATTTTATCCCGAGTATTCTTAGCCATGTTTCATGAAAATCTGGTCAGCCGTTTTTGAGATATTGGACTTTGAAATCAAATTGTCGGGGGTTTTTTAACTTTTCTAAGTTGTAGTTATCGATGTATATGTTTATGTGCAGGCGGTTGGTGTGCAGCAAGTGCAGCAGCAACAACTGCACGTGGCGACGTCAAGTTGTCAGACCATGCTGCCGAATATACTGCAGGTACTAACTATATTTAACAAGCATTTGCAATGTATGTAACTATGTTCGGGTGGAATCTTGCAACTCAATTTTACAAATGACAAATACAAAATTGTTTATTCCATTTAATACATGAGGATCCAAGTCATGGAGTCTCCCTGTAAGCAAAAGATTGCCTGTGTTGGGAGACACCACTCTTCCATAGGTAGCTTATTATTAATTGAACTAACTATTATTCATTAATTTATACTTATATCTATTATCAACTTTATTTTAATTTTAGAAAATGTAAGGTTATTACTATTATTTAATTTTGAAGATATCTTCAACCGATTGAGCTGAAATTTTGGGTTTAAGTAAAGTTTATATTATGGTACCATCGTAGCCATGGGAATTCAGGACTTAACAGACGTAACCCCCTTCGGGCTCGTTAGAATCGTATCAACGAGTAGTGGATGACGGTATAGAGAAAAGTAAAGTTGTCAATAAAAGCTGGTACCGAAAATGAAATATTTAAGAAACGTTTTACTTTCTGCAGATGTCTTATTGCTTCGACAAGGGTGTAGACTTATTTTTTTTATTACTGTAAAAGAAAGAAGGCAAAAAAATATGCCTAGTGACGAAAATCCCATTCAGATACCTTAAAGAATTACGAGGCTACAACCGTTTTAATATTGCATGTAAGAGAGAGAAAACGCTCGCAGATAGTGACATGTCAGTCATAGTAAATGACAATCGTTTCATATGAAGGTGAGTTTTGCGGAAAAGGGACAGAATGTACCCCCTCTTAACTTTGGATACTTATAACTCTTGCATTACTTTTTTCTCCTTTACATACACTACACTACATTTTTAATCCTTTTTCGAGAAAATACAAAATTTATGTTTATTTTATTTAGTGTCCACACCCCTATTGCCTAGTCGGGGCAATTATAAATGGGTTAATCAATTATTTCCTGGAAACAATATGACAGTTTCTTAGACAAATTGTTACAACGTGGACTTCTGACATGCTTAGAATGACACATAAAAAAGGGATTAAAAATGTCAGTGTCGGCGATGCGCATGCCAATCCCCTGGAGTTGCAGGTGTCCATAGGCTACAGCATGGGCGTGCCCACGGTGGGGCATTTACCCCACTCTTCTCTCTGACCCGAAGCTTAGAATGTTTAGGCAAAATTAAATATTCATTTATTTTTATTCATGTCATGGTAAAACAAGATTGGCTTATATAATTTTTGTAATATCACTTTGCACTCTTGTTTATACGAATAAAATTTCTGATTTCTGATATACTTCTGCCCCACCCCTTAAAAATGCTGGGTACGTCCATGGGCTACAGTAACCGCTTCAGGCGGGCTGTGCGCTAGTTCACCACCGACGTGGTATTAATATAAGTTATCCCACCATACCGGTCATTGTGGCACTCTTTGGGGGAGGCCTATGGCCAGCAGTGGACGTCTTTCGGCTGATATTATGATCCCACCATATGGATGTACCTAAAGTCTAAACGATCCGAAATAAAGATTATATTATTATTATTCATAATAATAAGAGCCTGTTCCTCCCAGCTGGGCGGCGGCACGGTGGCCGTGTCCGGGCTGAGCAGCGCAGACCTGAGCGGAGTCGCGCACCGCATCATCCTGCAGCCGCACGGCTCGCAGCATCCCGCCGTCTACACGCTGCACCACTAGCATCATCCTGCAGCCGCACGGCTTGCAGCATCCCGCCATCTACACGCTGCACCACTAGCATCATCCTGCAGCCGCACGGCTCGCAGCATCCCGCCGTCTACACGCTGCACCACTAGCATCATCCTGCAGCCGCACGGCTTGCAGCATCCCGCCGTCTACACGCTGCACCACTAGCATCATCCTGCAGCCGCACGGCTTGCAGCATCCCGCCGTCTACACGCTGCACCACAAGCATCATCCTGCAGCCGCACGGCTTGCAGCATCCCGCCGTCTACACGCTGCACCACTAGCATCATCCTGCAGCCGCACGGCTCGCAGCATCCCGCCGTCTACACGCTGCACCACTAGCATCATCCTGCAGCCGCACGGCTCGCAGCATCCCGCCGTCTACACGCTGCACCACTAGCATCATCCTGCAGCCGCACGGCTTGCAGCATCCCGCCGTCTACACGCTGCACCACTAGCATCATCCTGCAGCCGCACGGCTTGCAGCATCCCGCTGTCTACACGCTGCACCACTAGCATCATCCTGCAGCCGCACGGCTCGCAGCATCCCGCCGTCTACACGCTGCACCACTAGCATCATCCTGCAGCCGCACGGCTCGCAGCATCCCGCCGTCTACACGCTGCACCACTAGCATCATCCTGCAGCCGCACGGCTCGCAGCATCCCGCCGTCTACACGCTGCACCACTAGCATCATCCTGCAGCCGCACGGCTTGCAGCATCCCGCCGTCTACTCGCTGCACCACTAGCATCATCCTGCAGCCGCACGGCTCGCAGCATCCCGCCGTCTACACGCTGCACCACTAGCATCATCCTGCAGCCGCACGGCTTGCAGCATCCCAAAATAGCAACAGCAAAATAGGCATCGTTACGCACCCTTACTAAATATTGTAGGACTTTTTATTATCTACATTGGAAATAAAATTTATAGCAATCGAATATAATAATAGGGATTTAATATATATGTCTTAGTACAACGAAGTAACATTTCATTAATGTCACGAGCTGGATCTGTGAATAGCTAAGTTAGGAGTCTCTTAAGAGCAAATGCCCTTTATAGTCATGTAGTTTATATAACGTTCACTAAAGCAATAAATATATTTTATATCATGGAGTTGGTTTCATTTTTGTCCATAACTTTCTCATCCTAAGATCCTAACGGATGTGTACAATCAACAACATTAATATATTTGCTATACTAAAAAGTAATGCACACGCCTTGGTTAGTGATATAGATGATGGGCCGATCAACGTTAAATATGGCGACGATAGCTGTCATTCCATAGAATCTTGTCTAAAATTCGATACAGATTCAGATTTTAACGAACACCACTTACGATACGCAGACTCTTTGGTGCAACCTATAATACTCAGGACAAGCTATGGTAACAATAGTAACACGTACGAGCGAGATGGTTGCATAAAAATGTCAATAAATGTGACAGAAAGGGTTGTCAGTCATGGTTCCAGTATTTTTTGTTTGCCGCAACTGATCAGTACGAGGTTGCGGCAAATGAATCATTTACCCGCCCAATTTTTAGCTGCTTATGAGTTCGACTGGACGCGTCACTTTTCGAACGCGTGTTATGACAGTGATAAGGTTAGCTGTAATGTTTAACCCCCTACGCAAATTAAAAATGTGTATCTATTAAGTTGGTTCTTAGGGTGGTATTCCACTTGTTCAAGATTGAAGTCCAATGTGCATTGCGCCTCACTCACTCTTTAACGTTGTTGTTGTACCTACGCTAAAAATACATACAGCATTTACTCTTATGGGTGTTCTTGGCTAAGTTCAGTAGACAACCAAAAAATGGATACATGTAGTCGACTGCACAACATTTCTCCGACTTATTCGTCCGTAGGTTTGTAAATAAAACTCTGGAGTTCTAAAAAATATTTATTATTATTACAGTATATTACAAGTACCGACAAATTAAATCAATCTTATTCGTTTAAAAATGCATTTCATTCCATAATTCAAATAATATAGAGTAAACAGCGACCGGGTCAAAATACTCATCATTGCCAGTCATCCCCATGATAAACTTCCACTTTTACAGACTCGTAATTGAAAAACAAGTATGTTTTTCTATTATCCCTCATTCCATATAACATTCGATTTTTACGGACAAATTATTCGTTTACGAAAGAGAAGTTGGAAGTTGTCAGCCACACGCCAAATTAACAAAACATTTATTTAGTGGAGTTAAACCTTATCTCAATGCAAGAAGGTTGCTATCGCGATGGGCTCCTTGACGTTATCAGTGGTTGACGTTTAATCTGCGCTGTGGATATATGCGTCGTTTGCGTCGAAAAGGTTTGCCTAATATTTATAAAATATTTATTATTGGGTGCACGTGATAACATAGCGTGTAACTGAGCTCTTCTATAAACACTTCCACACACGTATAAGCGCGCTTGTCCATACATTAGGCCTTAGGGAATTTTCAAGTGGACAGCTTGAACGTTTAATTCCCACTTTGGCACATAAACGAATTCGATAACAGCCATCCCGGCCGCTGTGTACGGCCGCGTACCAGACACGAAGCTTCGAGAATACAGCATACAGCTAGACAAACCACCCTAACAATTTATAACTATAAATAATGAGGTTTCGGCCCAAAACAACTTCTGAAAACAATCCGCTTTCGAAAATATCTATGGGAATATCACGAAGTATAATATATACATATTCTTATTAGTCTTACAATGTTTGAGTGCCTGAATAAGTCAAGACTCTGTTTACACAATATCCTATGCTAGAAGATCCGTATCCCACGATATACAAATGTCAGAAGATCCGTTCCTCACAATATCCAAATGTCAGACTATCCGTTCCTCGCAATATCAAAATGTCAGAAGATCCATTCCTCACAATATCCAAATGTCAGACTATCCGTTCCTCGCAATATCCAAATGTCAGAAGATCCGTTCCTCACAATATCTAAATGTCAGAAGATTTGTTCGATTTGATATGAATGAATATGAATTCTACTAATAACAGTTTTTCACGGTATCCAAATAAGTAGGAGATTCGTCTCCTTCCAAATGATCTAATTCTTGGATTACGAACCTGTTCTTTTCTCCAAATTTGGATGCGTAAGTTACAAAATATGAACTTTTTGGAACAAAGATTGATTTATAAATGAATTTTTAGGATTTTTTTTTTAATAATTGGGCCGAAACCTTTACGATGCCTACAATAAGAAATACACCATTAGGCTAGACGACGCTACATTCAGAAGGCCACACGTTTCATTAACACCTCCATAGTCAATTATAATCAGTTCTTTCCGGTATAATAATCTAGTAACGTCAATAATGAACTATATAAATATAAGTATAACGCTGACATGATGTACGTACATTTTGAAGGCTCTGAAGTGCCGTAATATGATTATCCCACTCAGTAAGCATTTTATACAAACGACTCATTATCTATCAGAATACATTTGTAGTAATTATCGTAATTTTATTATGTTATTTTATATACGACGTATTTCAAATTATTTACTCATATTTTTCTTGACAACACCAAGTTCATAATAAGTTTCTCGACAACCCAATAATTCGCATATCATGTCAACGTGTTTCGTCCTGTCAACCATTACATAAATGTCTAATTTAAAATTTTATTTGTCTTTTGCGACTAATTTTAACAATATTTTGACAACACATCCATTATCAGGCACACTGGAGTGATCAAATCACTCGCTCAAATATGTTTTTAGTCTAGGAGAACCATCAAATTACATAGCTAAAGTGCGGGCAAACCAAACTGGCGACACAAGATAAAGTTCGAAAGAGGTGAGCACTATGTGATCACTTGATCAGTCGTTATTTGTTTGCAACAACAACAGTACAACCACATTCTGCTTCCTTTGATATAGCAGCATTTATCACACAACCGATATGATAATGCACTTCAATAGAAATAAACTGCTTACGAATAATCAGTTTGGTTTCACACAAGGACTTAGTGGGATGTCACACTGCATGCACTGTATGCAGGAACCTCAGTTTGTACATAAATTCCGTGTGGTACGACACACTGCACCGCACCTCCGTCCGGAGAAATTTGTATGCAGCTGCGCACCTCCGTCCGGAGATGCGGCGCAGTGTGACATCCGCCTAAAGCGTACTTTTGCGGAAGTCCGGAGTCTTGATGGGCGTGAATTATACAGTGACGGCGGAAGGTGAAGGCGCAGCGTAGGCATACTCCAGGCAAAATACGGTTTTGAAAAACATTAATTTATAATAGCGTTTTTTTTGTTGACTTCATTTTAAAATGTTATTCTAAGATGATTAATTCAAGAATCCGACAAACTTTCCACCCGGAAGTAATTATGTACATTTAAATGAAGCATGCATTGTCTTTTTTTGTACGATTTATCTTGAATATAATAGAGCAAATGTAAATGAACCAAAATAAAGACAGAAATATTTATTAATATTTTTTCTGACTTTTCAGAAGCTAGTTAGTTTATCGTTTTATTGATGTCTGAAATTTTGTCGGATTTTGTAGCTGGGTAACTATTTAATTGATAATATATCCGTTACACAATACGAGTTGTCAGTTCATTGACTGGACTATAATGCCGCTGCAAAACCTTCTCATCTTAAACCGTCTCTGTATTATTCGCGCCCAAAAACATTTTGTTATGTACACACAGCAACACACCTAACTAACCATACCGTGAAAACCTAGAACCTTATTACAATGCACTTAAGGTCAGATTAGATTTCCGATGGTCACTTAGCTGTGTTGTCGACTGTACATGTAAATAGTGTTGTGAAGAATTTTACATTTAAATTGTGCCACCGTTGCATTCAGCGCGAGATTTTGGCTGTGTAAATTCAGTCCAGTTTTTAATTATTCTATAGTGATCACCGGGCAGTGTTAGTTATAATATATTAAGTATTACATCAGTATCTAACAAAAAGCTAATGACTGCAATGTCGTGATGCTATCACGTCATTTTAATCCATGTTAATTATAACAGATAGTTGATAATTTGTTTCATTCTTTCGGATCTATAAGACCATAGTCTACAAAGCACCTTCACAGAAATCGGCGCTTTTATTTAAACACATTTGATACAAAGTATCAGGATATACAGACCCATTCTAATTGAGTATTATATAGTAGACTTTGTCTCGTTGCAGCAAGGTCCACAAATGGTCAGTTTGTAGTGTTCTATTGAATACACATTTAACCCTTCGTCTGTGTTGGATAAGGATCCGTGCCAAGCATTTGAACCAACTCAAGGTCATATATTGATTAGCCATTTTTGACATCCGCATACGAAGGGTTAACTGCCTTTTATTGAGTTATGTTTGCAAATCAAGTTGGAAGGACAATAGGACATGCCTTCGAGCCTGCTTTGACTGATTTAACTTGTATTCGGACGTTTTCACTGAAAAGTGTCAATGCTACTAGAATGTTTAGTTTATCTTGCTCAGAATCTTGCGAATCTCGATTACGACATAGACAAATACAATTTCCTTGTGGTGGTCTTTAAAAAAATGGGAATTAGGGACACTTTTGAGTGAACAACCCGTCCGAGACCTGTGGCATTATTACAATACAGAGATGGTCGGACGTGCAAGCGTAAGGTTTCAATTAAGAGTCCGCAGTAAGCTCGTCCGAATTTCACTTTCCCATACGAACGTAGTTACGCTCTCATTTTAAAACTACGTGTTGGATTGTGACGAAACTTTGCATATACAATGACATGAGGTATATCTAAGTCTGTAATTCGTTTATATGGTTCCAGTTTATAAAACAAACAAAATACAGCAAAAACAAGTTTTGTATGAAAAACTTAAATTCGCTGTATTTTTTTTACTATGGTATCTGAAGCTAACATGGCCTATACCACAAGCGTACAATTTGACAAAATTGTCAACTTTTTCTATGGAATATAGGGTATAGGGGCCTGGATATACCTCATGACAAGCAAAGTTTCGTTACAATCCAACACGTAGTTTTAAAATGAGAGCGCAACTGCGTTCTTATGGAGAATCGAGCTTACTGCGGACTCGGCGACAGACGTCCCCTTTGAATATTACATAATGGCCCTACAGCATCTAGTTAAAAAGGCCTAATTTCATGGCTTATTCAGTGAGAGATGTCATTTTAAAGGTCAGTCAGAATGACCAGCACTACTAGCCGTCTTAGTCATAGTGGGCGTGACGTCATCTTCTATCAATTGTGTTAGGCCTTCTCATTTTCGCTACAGTTGATTGAATACAAATGACTAAATACAATCATAGACAGAATAAATTATAATAGACGGTGGGAGTCCTTAAATATTTCGTGTGATTTTAATAAGTGAACTAGATAGCGCTGTGCGGCGTCATACATTATATTATAGCGGCTACACACGGCAATTTTGTGCAGCAATACAAACGTGATTCAGTATCGATGCAGGCCCCGTAGCATGGATGGCGTTATCACGCGATAAGTGACAGGATAGGCGCGTCGTCTCGTTCTATCGAACGGTGTCAGCCAGGGACGGAAGCTCTATCCTGTCACTTATCGCGTGATAACGCCATCCATGCTACGGGGCCTGGTCTATCTAGGGCTACTGCCAGTCTTACTGCAACAAGATTGGCAGTCGATTAAAATGTAAGGTGTGCAAGTGCAAGGACCATTTGCTATAATGTCTGTCAGGAACCGTTAAATATTTAGGATTGATTAAATAGTCATTGTATAGAGCTTAGTTAAAGAATACAGTTGTCGAGAAACTAAAGCAAAAAGGCAAATGATACAGTTATGGGAAATGAAATGATTGAAAGCATTAACTTCTGTGCTACACCATCTAATTTATCTGTCATAATCACGGAACGAAATTAATCAACTCCGAACGTCTATTATAGTTATAGTTAAAACAATTTGAACTGAGATCATGAAAAGGCATTGTTTACGGTCAGCCCGTGCCATATTTAGCAATAAAAAATGTCACCGGCACGTAAAATTTATATTAAATACTAAATTCTATCGTTCTCGCCAAAGATTCGAAATAAACTAACAAATAATAAAGTAAACATTCATCTGGTTTATACCTGGCACGCTGTGTGAGGTATTTTATCTCGTAGCTAATTTGGAATCTAGTGAAAAAGATGAGTTCACTATTCAAACACTTTACGTGGCGGTATTTTTTTTCGGCAATAATGGTGCGTGGTGACCTTAAACAATGCCTATTCATGAGCTCAGTACAATGACCATTAATTAGCTCAGTTCAAATAGTTTTAACTATGCATGTACATTCAGCATCGTATAGTTAGTAGCAGCCATAGTAGCCAAATATATCGAAACACACCCTTATTCTTATGGGGCTTCTAAACGGGCAACATTTTTACGGCAAGTATGCGCATCTTGCTCTAGCGTGCAGTCAGCGTGAGACAGCAATAGCTGCCGGCCAGAAATTGCAGAAAAATTTGGCCCATTTAGAAGCACCATTACAGTAGTAAAGATGTGTACCGAAATATTAGTCTAGTTTGGCTGCTAGTGACTATATGACGCTGAGTGTATACTAGATGGCAATCTCTCACAAGGACACGGCAATGTCCCTTGGCTGGTCGCTGCAGGCCCTGGGCGCGGGCTTGGGTTCGGGCTCGGGCGCGGGCGCGGGCAGGCCGGGCGGCAGGCGCACGTCGCGGAAGTAGCGGTGGCGGCGCGCGTCCTTCGCGCTGATGCGCTTCATCGGGTCGTACACCAGCATCTTGCGGAGCAGGTCCATGCCCATCTCATCTAGGTTCTGCACCTGCTCAACATAATTACGACATTTTTAGCCACCCTTAAGAGTCCGCGGTAAGCTCGGCCGAATTTCACCTTCCCATACAAAACGGAGTTTCGTTCTCATTTTAAAACTACGTGTTGGATTGTAACGAAACTTTGCATGTACAATGACATGAGGTATATCCAGGTCTGTAATTAGTTTATATGGTTCTAGATTATAAAACAAACGAGATACAGCAAAAACAGGTTTTGTATGAAAAACTTAAATTCACTGTATTTTTTTTACTATGGTATCTAAAGCTACACAAACTAATTACAGACCTGGATATACCTCATGTCATTATACATGCAAAGTTTCGTTGCAATCCAACACGTAGTTTTAAAATGAGAGCTTAACTACGTTTGTATGGAGAATCGAGCTTACTGCAGACTCTTAAATCCGGCTTAGTACACATATTTAGAAGATAACTTTACACGGAAACGATAGAAATAAAGGTCAGTAAATATCGTGTTAGACCCGTGTACAAACGCCAACGCAGTTTACTGACCATTCTGTATTTGTATAGAACCTTATTACAATGCACTTAAAGTGCACGGAACCAAGGAATCCCATCAATGTACATAAACATCATCCAAAACATATACTCAAAAAGCAACGCAAGAATACAACTAGAAAAGCTGGGGGACAAGTTTAGTATAGAAAGAAGAGTCAGACAAAGGGACCCACTGTCTCCAAAACTGTTCTCTACAGGACTGGAATAGTAGACAAGGGTCTAAAATAAGTCATATTACCACGAGATGGTTATTTTCCCGAACGAAGTGAGGGGAAATAGTTCGAGTGGTAATATGGCTTTTAGACCAGAGTTATACACTCTACTTTTCACTTCGACAGCGAGAAAATAGTAAAAACAAAAAATATCCATCCACAATCGATAATAAATACCACAGTAATATATTTTTCACGCCACTGCTCGGAAATATGGCCAAAGATGGATTGAAATGAGAGTAGAAAGTAGTTCTTAGTAGTACAATTCAAAAACAGTCAAACAATGTAGATTTGCAATGTAAAATGTAGTGTTTAGCGGCCTTTTTTACTTTCTACTCTGCTATTAGTCGATTATTTTTGACATTACAGGGGTTAATCTGCTTTGTATAGGCAGTCCTCTCCGTAACCGAGTTAAGCCGTCTACCTACAGATGAAAACACCTACGAGCCGAGCCCACCCAACGGGTTTCTGGCACCAAAACTGTTAACTAACAAAACTTGACTTACTTTTCTTCTTCAAGCGAAGACAACATAACGCTGGTAGGAGCTTTGCAACGAGTAAGGGAATATTTACGTGGTTAGTTACTTATTATTACTGGGCATTTTCCGCAAATCCACATCCAATGTGCCTATCTTGCGTGAAATCGGTGGGGTAGCGCTACGCTAACCACCCTAGCTGCTAGAAAGTTGGTGAGTGCCTTGGTGTCGCTGACTGCGTGCCGTTAGTTAATTAGTTATACTGGGCGTTTCCGCAAGTCGACATCCGGTGTGCCTATTTTGCGTGAAATCGGTGGGGTAGCGCTACGCTAACCACCCCAGCTGCTAGAAAGTTGGTGAGTGCCTTGGTGTCGCTGACTGCGTGCCGTTAGTTAGTTAGTTAGTTATACTGGGCGTTACCGCAAGTCGACATCCAGTGTGCCTATTTTGCGTGAATGGGTGGGGTAGCGCTACTCTTACCACCCCAGCTCCTCCAGAAAGTTTGTGAGTGCCTTGGTGTGGCTGACTGCGTCCCATAGTGTGTCCGGAGAGCCTACGTGTTTTTTCCTGTATACTTCTACCTGCTTGCAGTTCAGTAGAATGTGTTTAGTTGTTTCTTCTGCCTCCATGCACGCTGTGCACATGGGGCTGTCTGTGATACCTAAATTTTGGTGTCTGTTCAAGGTGTTGTGTCCTGTTATTATTCCAACTATCTTGCGTACCGTCAAATGCTGCAACTTTGCCAACTAGGTGAAGGGAAGGTTCGAGACTTGTTGGAAAATGGTTAGTGTTGCCGCAAAAACGGGTTGCCAGTAAAATGGAGCTTTTGCTGCCATTAATGCAACTAAGAAATAAATGTTACTTTGGGAGATTATTGAAGTTTTTAAAAAAAAGGCATTTTATACAACGACGGTGGCAAACAAGCGTACGGACCGCCTGATGATAAGCGGACACCGCAGCCTATAGACGCATGCAACTCCAAAGGAGTAACATAGCCGCTGCCGACCCTTGATATATTTGAGGATTCGCTGTGTTGAGAGCTGAAGGAGCAATTCCCTCGCTCTCAACACAACGCATCCTCGGGAGCTCTGGCGACCTTGCTCACCTCCAGGAACACAACACTACTGTGACGACGCGCGGGCGTCGCACACCGGCAGCGGCACGGCGGCGCACGGGGCGAGCGGCGCGGCGCGCGGGCAGAGCGGTGACGTCACACCGGGCAGCTTTAAAAGGCCGGAGCGCGCCTTCAACGCCGGCAGGATTGCCTTAGAGAGCGCCATACAGTTCGGACGCACCCAACTCATCACGCGAATGTCGTCTATTATTCATTGCAATAAGAGCCGAAATATAGCGGCCCGACTTTCAGCCGGAGGGGATCGCCCACAACACCAACCAGCCTCACTGTCGTCGTCGGACATCGGATCCTGATTCCCTAGGGAATGAGGGGATAAGACAGCGGCAGTGACTAGCGTCACTGGCTCCACGACGCCCAGCCATGGGCAAAGGAAGACCGCCTAAAAAGATAGAGGGTAGACCGAAATCAGATGAAAACTATCTACCCTCCACCAGCCGCACGGAAAATCGTGCCCCCGCGCCTCACGGCGCGCCGCAACCACCGCCGAAACTCAGTATGATCTACGGCGGTGCCGGATGGCGCATCCAGGTGCCAACAATCCACGAGCACAAGGACAACAGCGACGACGACGACGAGTACTATGAGGAAGACTCACTGGACTCGGACGACGACGGGGGCGAAGCCCTAGCCGACTGTTCACCCACCAAGATACCGCAGCCTACGGACGCCGAACAGCCGATCCTGCCACACCCGACTACGCGCCCATTCTCGCCCGTGTCGCCCGCCCAAGAGTCCTCCCCTATGGAACAACTGCGATCGGATACGATCGTGGTTGGCCATATTATGCGGGCAGGCCTCCCATCGCCGGGCCTGAAGGCGTGGATGGCCGCGTATGTACGCATCACCAGCCACGAATTGGGGCTGGAAGTAGACCTGCACCCCGAGGACGCGGCCTTCATCGAGTTCCTGCGGTGCCATCCGACCACCCTCAGGCCGGAGAAGCGCCCCAGGACGAGCCCGCCCACGCAAGCAGAGGAAGAGGCATCAAAGAGGGCATGCCTAAACCCGACACCGCCAACCCCAGCCGCAGAGGCCGCGCAGCCAGCCGAACCTGCGCCAACCGCCCCTCCCCCCTCACAACCGCAGACGGAGAGGGGAATAGTGCCGCCAGAGACCCCCTGGATTGCACCCTTGCCGCCGTGCATGCAATTGCCCGGCGGACAGAGGATTGTGGCGCGGAATTTATTCCCGTCGCAATCTGTAATCCAGGAGTACTCACAACAAAAGCGAGCCGCGGCTGAGGCCAGCCGCGCTACGCCCGTCGCCGCCCAGCCGACGACTGTTGCCGCCGCGCCGCCCGCCACCGCCGCGCCGCCTGCCGCCACCGCGCCGCCTGCCGCCGCCGCACCGGCCCCCGCCGCCGCCGCACCGGCCGCCGCCGCCGCCGCGCCGCCCGCCACAACACGGCCGACGCCCACCGCCGCGGCGAAACCGACTTTCGCCGCCACAACAGCCACCGCCGCCGCCCCCAAGCCCGCCCCACGGCCGAGCACAGGGGCAGCCGCCCAACCACAGCCGCAACAACAACAACAGCCGAAAAAGCCGCCGCAACCCCGCTACCCCGCGATCGTGGTCCCAGTACTGCCGAACTGGGTCAAGGTCGTGGCAGCCATCGCCGAGGAGCTGGGGGAAGCCCCGAACAGCAAGGCGTTGGGCAGCGGCTTGCGCTTCACCCCGCGGTCAGAGAGGGAGTACCGCGTGGTGGAGCGCCACCTTGGCGCATTAGAAAAAGCTGGAGAGGCCGTGGAGTGGCACAGCTACCAGCTCAAGGATGACAAGAAGATGAAGGTGGCACTCCGCGGCCTGCCGGCCGACACACCCACCGACGACATTGCGGCAGCCTGCCTGACGCTCGGCTACCCAGTCGAATACGTCAGGCAGATCAACGCCAGAGGGGGTAGGACAGGGTGCACCTACTTCCTCCAACTGGCGGGAACACCTAGAGACTGCGCCGGCATCTACGGGCTGAGGCAGCTCCTGTTCGTGCCGGACATACAAATAGAAGCCTGGCGGGGCAAGAAGGACCCCGCACAATGCCACAGGTGCCAGGGATTCCGGCACCACTCAGAGGGCTGCCACCGCCCGCTTAAATGCGTACGATGCGCGGGCCCCCATCCAGCCAAGAACTGCGAGCGCCCCAGAAGCGAGCCGGCGACCTGCGCCAACTGCAGCGGGCCGCACACGGCCAACGACACCAAGTGCCCGGTCTTCCGTAGGGAGGCCAGGAACACAAAGGCGGGGACAGCGGCCCACACAGTCCCGCAGCGACATGGGCCAGCGACGAGGGCTTCGGAAGAGGCGCCCACGGTGGACGAGTCGGCGCCGTCGTCACTGATGGCACCGGCCAACGCCCCCACTCAGAAGGGCGCGGCGACCGCACCGAAGCCTAAGTCAAAAAAGAAGAAGAAGAAGCAGAAAACAGAGGCCCCATCTCAAGCAGCACCCGCGCCGGAAGGGAGCCTAGTCCAGGACGGCGACCAGGACCTAGCGGCGATGATCGCCGCCCTACTTACTGCAGCAGCACGCCAGGGCCCCCGGGAAGTACAGGCGGCATTACTTCAAGCATGTCCACAAACAAAACAAAGTAAATAATAACGCCAAGAAAGGCAAATGATTACCGGTCCATTGTTATGGGCCGCGAAAAACATACAGATTATAAGTGTAATAACACTGAGAAGTCCCCCCCACACTCCATTTAGGAGAGTGTGAGATGACACAGATTGATTGATTCAACGCCGGCAGTGTTCTCCGGAGTCCGCTTCGGATAGCACTGCCCCTCCCTACCCCCTTGCGTCTTTGAGGCGGCGGTTTTGGCTCGTCCTCGTCAGCCTTAGACGTTCCCGAATACCCTAGTCCTAGAGGCGGTGGTTTTGGCACGCCCTCATCAGCCTTGGACTAGGTCACCCTGGAATCATCCCCGCGGCGGTGGTTTTGGCACGTCCTCATCAGCCAGGGGTTCCAGGTTCCTGTAGCCTTCGAGGCGGCGGTTTTGGCACGTCCTCGTCAGCCTTAGGCTTCCCGAACTAACGCTCCCACTAATATCCCGTAGTCTGTAAGGGTAGGGCCGCGACCGCGTTAACCCGTACCGTAAACGTAGAGGGCTAGAACCTAGTAGTTGATTATAGTTAATAAACGGGCGTAAGACCCTTATTTGTATATCTTTACTCTGTGTTCATATTACATTCACCCTAGAATCCCCGTAGTACCCCTGAGTTAGTCTGGAAACCTCCATCAAGCCCTAACAGGCGGAGGATTTGGGTGTGTGCCCTAAACACACATCACATTTGGCGCCCAACTTAAAAACTCACTTTAGAGTATTTCTAGCTCCGTTTAACATCAATAGATTTCCGTGTACATTTTAATATTAACGTGTTTAACCCCGATACAGTTGAGTGCCGCTTCGACTTCCGTAAGTACCGCCAGGTTTAGGCAGCAAACTACCGATGCCTACAGCCTGGATTTACCTCCTTAAAAAGCCAGGTCTCATCGAAGAAGCCGAGAAAAGAGGCGTATCTACAGAGGGCTTGACTGTGGAGCAAATACGCAGGCTACTCGTGGGATCCGTGAAGGGATACGAAGAATTTAAAACGCCAGAGGAGTCGCGATCCTTAATCATGGAGGACGACGAGCTTAAAGGAAAGTCGAGCAGGCTTAGCAAGTTGCTGAGGGAATGGAACCTTACATACGGGACGTCCGACGACGCCGTGGAGTTCGTGGAAAGGCTGGAGGAGCTAGTCGAAGCGAGCGGCATAGAGAGGGAAGATGTGCTGCCAGCCTTACCACGCATCCTGAGGGGGAAGCCTTTGTTATGGTACAGGAACAATTGTGGCTCGTGGGAGATATGGGAAGAATTCCTGGAACTTTTCAAGCTATATTATTTCCCTAGCAACTACGAAGAGGACCTCATTGTGAGCATTGTCGCGAGAAAGCAAGAGAGAGACAGAGCAAGTAGTAGTGTTATTATGGCGGTGGTCTTTTACAAGGCGGAGGTACTTCCCCAGTTGGACTGCTCCAAATTCGAGCGGGATGACATTTCGCTGTGCCCTACCTCACCAGTTGGCAAAGTTGCAGCATTTGACGGTAGTTAGTATGTATGTGTATTTACGTGGTTGTGCAGATTGAACGTGTTCCAGTTGGGGAATGTGGGCTTGTAGTCGGGCAGCGACGTGACGCCCGGCCAGATCTCCTCCGTCGGGGTACGCAGCATCCTGAAACAAACGGAATATTAACGAACCGCACATATAAGGCTAAGTTCAGATGAACGCGCGGCGACGCGCGGTTGGCTCGACGCGTTGTTTGAGATTGTAACAAATCAATGTTGTTGTGTACATGACCGCGCGTCACCGCGCGTGCCCGCGCGCACCGCCATGCACCGCGCGCAAGATCTTGAACCGCGCGTCATCGCGCGGTTCAAGATCTACAATCCTGTATCGACCTGTTCAGTTGACCCGCGCGGTTTGAGGCGGATGGACGCACGGAGCGACGAAAATGGAGGACGAGATATCTATTGATTTAGTAATTGAAGAAATTGAAAAAAGATATGCGATTTGGAATCTTAACTCGAAGCACTATTCCTTTTCAACAAAAAGTCAAAGGATGCAATCAATATCCTAAAGTAGTTGAAAAATCGATCTTCGTGTAGTCTTAGTGTGGGATATAAAGTCACAAACAGGCTTATAGAAAATCTTTGATTTAAAATAGGGTGCACCCAGTATCATCTTTGCTTTCGACGACGACGTCGCAGTTTGCGGTATAAAAAATAGCCTCCTCCACGTCCATTCTCACTGAATGTTCACGCTAGACTGCCGCGCGCAAGCCGCCGCCATCTGAACAGCTCGTCACCGCGCATTCATCTGAACTTAGCCTTAAGTTACTCTTTTTCCATAGTGGCTAATAAGAGGGGTTGAAGGGGTTGATTGAAAATTATCGCGTGCTTTGAAACGCCGTTCTGACTAGATTAAGAAACAATAAGGTCTGATTTTCAGATTTAATAATAATTAATTGTTTATCTGATTTAATCGATACATGATTGCGTAAAATTTCCGTGATAGAAAAAAAACCAAAGTTGGGTATGTATTTTCCTTTTTTTACTCAGCCTACTCAAACAATACATTATTTTACGACAGAATCAAGTTAATACTATAGCATTTTATCCCATCTAAAATCTCACTTAATGAATTATAAATAAAAATTTACTAAGTTAGGTTATTAATCGAAATTTGTCCAAAAAACCCATTCCCGAAGTGTTGCATCTCTTTTTCTCGTGTGGGGAAGGCATAAGCGTGTCTCTGTCAATGGGGCGTGGTCGACTCGAATCAAGGCATCCCCTGAAGTCTCATCAAATCAAATATCCTACCAGCTAAAAATGATGTGCAGTAACCAATGACGATAAGTTTACGAATACTCGCGATCCTCATCATTCAGGGAACGCTTTAGAAGAAGTGGCTGACAAGCATACGGGTTTGCATGATGGTCAGTGAAAGCTGCAGCCTATGGACGTGTCGTCTCCAGAGGAGCAACAGGTGCATTGCCGGCCCTTGATTTGAGGATTCGCTGTGTCAACAGCCGTACACCATAAACACTCACTCATTCCAACAGTGTATCCTGGTCTGCAATTACGTGTGCAGTCTGTGTCAAAATGTCGTTAATGACTTGTCAAACCTTGAAACGCCATCAACTAAATTACTTAGATTAAATGACACTTTGGAATGCACAGACTGCTTTAGTGTTTATTTGCTCTCTCTCTAATAGACTGCTATAATTTATTCGTTCAGAAATATCTCCAATCAGGCCCCTATTTAACCAAATCGACAATTGTCGCCTGACAATCACAATTCCCTTTACATGGCTCCGTCGACAGGTTAAGTTGGTTGCTGGACAGATTATTGACCCAGCAATGTATGGTCAAGGAAAATGAAAGTTTGGCACATGTCAACTCTATTTGAATGACGTTAAGGTCCAAAAGTGCTAAACATTCAATTTCCTCGACTGTACGTGGAATTGTCATTGTCAGATGACAATTGTCAAGGTGGTGAAATAGGGCCCTGTTCTCCACCAGCAAGTTTCACTAGCCAGTCTTGCGGTCGTGTGTGCTGCTCCCGTATCAGCTTGTATAGTGCGGCCATAAGAGACCATGTGTCTCTCCTTAACATTGTTTTTATAGTCTAATAGACTGAAAGGACTTTGATCTCTATCATAATTGTACCTGAAGATCCGGAATAGCTGGTCAATTTCCGAGTCCCCCTGGAACAGCGGTTTCTTGGAGGACATCTCGGAGAAGATGCAGCCCACTGACCACATGTCCACTGGGCAGGAGTACCTGGGATAATTATACAATTAGTTAAGTCATCAACTGGCTGGAGTGCCAATTTGAGCGGCCCAGCCTGAGGTAGCCTCACCGCGCGCGGCGACACACCACAGACCCAAACGGTTGTTAAAGCTGGCTACTCACACACCTGCTGCAGGGACAATATCGGAATAGGGTATTTGACAACAGTGAAAATAATTTGTTTTTTCATTAGCACCAGATAAAAATGACGAAAATACTAGGAAACTATCAATCTTTCATTTAAGTTGCCTTTTTTAAGATTTTTAAATTCATAAAAACTTACAATAAGGACGTTGTTTGATTGTGACGTCACAAGCCGAAATTCCATACTAACGGAGCGTTTTTCTCGTTTCATAAAAAGAAGCTGATTTGGCTTTTGTCAAATAGCGTATTGGACCCGTAATTGCCTCCTTAATTGTGATCTGTATAGGCAAGCAGGGGCAATAAATCTCTTTATTGACTTAAGTGAGTAGCCAGCTTTATTGACCCGTGGAACGACCCCCACGCTACAGGTGCGCCAATTTTTTCGTGTTTGGAACCTACTTCATAATCGTTCAACAAACCTTTTAATGCTAAGATGCCGTTAAAATTTGTTTGGCAGGACCAGGAGTATAGAATAGAACAGAATATCCATTTATCCTACTAATATTATAAATGCGAAAGTTTAGATGTTTGGATGTTTAGATGTTTCTTACTCAATCACGCTTAAACGGCTTAACCGATTTGGATGAAACTTTGCACGAAGATAGTTTATAGCCTGGATTAAAATATAGAATAGTTTTTATCCCGGGTCCACGCAGACGAAGTCGCGGGCGGAAGCTACTCAATACTCAATATTTTATTGCAATTTCACAAAGTAGTTGTACAGGTGATAATAAACTTATAAGCTAGAGCTTTGTGAACCCTGTTGGGCACTGCAATATTATTATTATTATTTACAATACCGATATACCATTATTTACAATATCAATGATATCCTTAAAATATGAAGTGATATATATTTCAAAAAAATTAAATACAATGTCATTTGCCAGTTATTATTATGTAATAGTAAAATATTAAATTATTATATTTACAAGAACAAAGGATTTATAGATACTATTGGATTATAATTTGTCATTGAAAAATTCGTTTACAGTATAGTATGACTTAACTAATAACAACTGCTTAATTTTATTTATATATATATTATCATTTTCTTCTTCTTTTATAGAGTTCGGGAGTTTATTGTATATTTTAATGGGCATTACTAGGGGGCCTGATGACAGTAGTTTAAGTTTACAAGGTGGTGGGATAATTCTATTCTTATTACGGATCGATCGTGTAGAAGGTAGGTCCCCTCGTTTTGTATAGAATTCCTTATGCTTTCGAACGAACTTACACATTTCTAATATATATATAGATGTAAGGGTCAGCAGTCCAAGTTCAGAAAAATAAGGTTTGTGGCCTTCGATTTCGTCAAGCGTCAGCTAGTTGATTATAAAACATTATTACATAAAAAAATAGTTTTTGACAGAGGTTATAATATGTTAAAACTTAAATTATTGCATTTTACACTTATGTTTATTTTATTATTATTATTGATTTAAATTAACTATAAATGGCCTCTCCTTCGGTCAAGAGGGAGGGATGGTAATTTAAAACTTGTACCTCCCTCTTGGCAGGAGTACCTGGCATAATTATACTGACATTCTCACAAAGAAACAAAAGGGACAATATACATTTTATTTATCAGAAGCAATTTTAAAATTAATAAATAAGGGGTTTGTCCTCGAATTCGGGCGCGCCTCGACACATACACAAACAAGTTAGACCCTGTCTTTCTGTCCGCAGCATGCACGTCCAAATTACGTGAGCCACGCACACCGAGGCGTCTTTGGGCGCGGTCCAAACAGACTCTGGGTGGCTTGCCGCGTGCTCCTTGCGCACACTGCGTAGTGCTGCAATAACACGCTTGCTGTGGCTTGGCTTGGCTAGCGTCCACAAGCACAAGCGTGTCAACGGGGGTGTTTGGCTTGGCTGGGGTGAGCTTGGCCCAATCCGGACTAGTGTCGGTTATTGAACAAAGATCAAAGGAAGCTAAGAACCACACTAACGCACTCGCAAGCGTGTAAATGCCATCCAAGCGTGTGCGACTGATTGGAGCTTGTGGACGCTTGCCAAGCCACCGCAAGCGTGTAAATGCCATCTAAGCGTGTGTGACTGCTTGGAGCTTGTGGACGCTTGCCAAGCCACCGCGAGCGTGTAAATGCCATCTAAGCGTGTGTGACTGCTTGGAGCTTGTGGACGCTTGCCAAGCCACCGCAAGCGTGTAAATGCCATCTAAGCGTGTGTGACTGCTTGGAGCTTGTGGACGCTTGCCAAGCCACCGCGAGCGTGTAAATGCCATCTAAGCGTGTGTGACTGCTTGGAGCTTGTGGACGCTTGCCAAGCCACCGCAAGCGTGTAAATGCCATCTAAGCGTGTGTGACTGATTGGAGCTTGTGGACGCTTGCCAAGCCACCGCAAGCGTGTAAATGCCATCTAAGCGTGTGTGACTGCTTGGAGCTTGTGGACGCTTGCCAAGCCACCGCGAGCGTGTAAATGCCATCTAAGCGTGTGTGACTGCTTGGAGCTTGTGGACGCTTGCCAAGCCACCGCAAGCGTGTAAATGCCATCTAAGCGTGTGTGACTGATTGGAGCTTGTGGACGCTTGCCAAGCCACCGCAAGCGTGTAAATGCCATCTAAGCGTGTGTGACTGCTTGGAGCTTGTGGACGCTTGCCAAGCCACCGCAAGCGTGTAAATGCCATCTAAGCGTGTGTGACTGCTTGGAGCTTGTGGACGCTTGCCAAGCCACCGCAAGCGTGTAAATGCCATCTAAGCGTGTGTGACTGCTTGGAGCTTGTGGACGCTTGCCAAGCCACCGCGAGCGTGTAAATGCCATCCAAGCGTGTGTGACTGCTTGGAGCTTGTGGACGCTTGCCAAGCCACCGCAAGCGTGTAAATCCCATCCAAGCGTGTGTGACTGCTTGGAGCTTGTGGACGCTTGCCAAGCCACCGCAAGCGTGTAAATGCCATCCAAGCGTGCGTGACTGCTTGGAGCTTGTGGACGCTTGCCAAGCCACCGCAAGCGTGTAAATCCCATCCAAGCGTGTGTGACTGCTTGGAGCTTGTGGACGCTTGCCAAGCCACCGCAAGCGTGTAAATGCCATCCAAGCGTGCGTGACTGCTTGGAGCTTGTGGACGCTTGCCAAGCTCCCGCAAGTGTGTAAATGTAGCATAAGAATTTGTACAAATAGGCTGCTACAAATTCGTATGCACCTTTACAACTGGTTGTTCCTACCTCTGGCTGCCGAGCAGCACCTCCGGCGCGCGGTACCACAGCGTGACCACCTCGTGCGTGTACACGCGGACTGGCACGCCGAACGCGCGCCCCAGACCGAAGTCCGCCACCTATAGTCACATAAACATAACCTTAAATGGATAATTACGTACAGATGTAGTGAATAATCATTTCCACGTCTCTTAATACTTCATTCATACTCAGTACCCATCAAGACAACGTAGGGGACGGTCGCATTGCGAGACGAAGTATTGATATAGAGTGGTTAATACCACTGGATTTATTTAAGTAAGCATTAAGTCCTTTTTAATAGTCATGTTAGCAACATAATATATTTTGTATAGATTTACGAACTTCATGCTATTCATACTAATCTATGACTAAGATCTTGTTTGTATCCTAGCAAAAATGCTATAATGCTATGCTATGCTCTTAGCGAAATAAAATATCCTCGGTAACTAATCCATATTTTTCCTAGCTTGATTAGAATGACAGATGCCAAACTAACGTAACTAGAGGTGCTACCACTGTCATGCAAACTATTGATACTATTCGAATGTAGTGTATACCTAGTGCTAAAAGTATCGACGGTATAGGTACTTAATATTGTTGGGAAATGTAACGGTATTGAAATTAAAGTCCAAAGCAGATAATAAGCCTTTAGCCCTTTCCTTCAGGAACTTTCGTTGACGACTAAGGTGCATCATCTCTCCATATTGTTCCAACACTATGATTCGCATTTAACCATGTTTCATCTAGGAAAACAACTTTGTCCCAGTCGTCAATAGTTTTCACTTTTGATAAGAAGTCAAAGCGAGCAAGCGCTATGTCCGATCTTTCCATAAGGAATTTCTCTTATTACTTTTTTATACTCAAATTGTACAGATGACTGGCTTCCTTTTAATAAATCAGCATCTTTTAATGATTTCGATAGCTTCGTCAATGTTGGTAACTCGTTTCTAAAATAGTATGTGTAAATATGGCTTCTTATAGCCAAGGTATCAAAAGAATCAACACCGGTCACATGAGATATTTTTCTGCACTTTGGCGATAGTCATTTGTTGTTCACAAAATATTTCAGTTTTTTCTTAATAGATACACACCCACCACACACACACCCACACCTCTGGCAATCCAAGCGTATTGAAATAACATTGTAATGATGTTCACATAAGAATATAAGTAAATATTACGTAGTGTTGTCACGGTATCTAGACCTTTTATTAACTGTTTTGAGATCAAGTCTATACAACGTGTTAATAAAATAACGCAAAACCTGAAAACCGTTTGTTCAGAATCGAGAGTAGAATGCGAAAAAAATAAAAAATAAATTTTTTGACGCGATTTATTTTTTACATTTGTATGGAGCAGGTCGCCCCAGTCGGCCAACACTCCATACAAATGTAAAAAATAAATCTTGTCAAAAATTTGCCATTATCCAGGGAGAAAACAGGGGACTACGTTTCTAGGAAAAATCTGTCCTTGTGTTTCCTCTTAATATTTAAAATGTTATGTTATGTTACTTATATGAATGTTGTACCTTGATGATGCCCGTCTGGTCAATGAGCAGGTTCTGAGGCTTGAGGTCTCTGTGCAGGATGCGTCGCCGGTGGCAGTACAGGATGGCACTGTTGATCTGGTACAGGTAGCTCTTCACTATGTTCGGGCTCATCATCTGTAAGATGAATGGTCTTATGACGACATTTTTAATTTTGTACGGCATACTCGGTGGGCGAGTCCCACTCGCACTTTGTCCATCTGGTTTTTAGGGTTCCGTAGTCAACAAGGAACCCTTATAACTGCCATGTCCGTCTGGCCGTCCGTCCGTCGGTCTTCGGCTTACCTCAGTAACCATTACTACTAGAAAACTGTAATTCGGCATGGGTATATAAATCAATCACGCCGACCAAACAGAAGAATAAAATCTCCCCTAAAGTGGCCGTCAATAGAATTTGCTAACTATGTAAAAAAACCGCCATGTTGAAATTGTCTTTCACTATGGCGGTTTGTTTACATAGTTAGCAAATTCCATTGACGGCCACTTTACACCTAGTGGGGATGTAATTTTTTTTCTCGTTACCTAAACCCATAGCGTGGGATAGCTTGTTCAAAAATAGTATGGGTTTCTTAAAACGATTTTTCAAATGAGTGATTCGTTTGCGAGATATTGGGCTTAAAAGCCAAAATTTTTGTTCGAGTCAATGTGGGGAGACATGCCTGAACCTGCCGGCTAAATGGCTGCTACTCGGAATGTGGATAAAATCGTGGCAGTAGTACATAATATATAATGAATTTAAAAGGAAAACTATCACGGCTAAGTAGGCATAACTAGTTACCGAGTAATAGTCGACCAACTTAAAATGGGACCTAGGGGGGTGTTTGTTTGTACGCAATTGACGAAGCCTGCGTTGCGGATATTTTTATGTAATACCTAATCATTCTTGTTTATTAAATAAAAATTTCACGCACTTAAAATGTAATTAGAAAGGCCAACTTTCGTACAAATTCAGCCGACGCAACCATTTAGTTGGTCTATGTAAATAATAAATAAATAAATAATAAATATTAGGGGACAATCTTACACAAAATCGACCTAGTCCCATAGTAAGCTCAATAAGGCTTGTGTTATGGGTACTAGACGACGATATATTTAATAGATAGAAATACTTAAATACATAGAAAACATCCATGACTCAGAAACAAATATTCATGCTCATCACACAAATATTTGCCCTTACCGGGATTCGAACCCAGGACCTTCAGCTTCGTAGGCAGCGTCACTACCCACTAGACTAACCGGTCGTCTAAACACGGCCGGTCGTCTATGTAACTAAGAAAGACAGGCAACAACAGAACCCTACACAGCGCGTGGCCCGACACGCACTTGGCCGATTTGTTTAATATATGGGAATGTTGGTAAGTTTTACAGAGGTTAGATTTTTGTACAGACAGTGCAGTGAAAAAAATAGACAACAGAGAGACATATTTAAATTAATAACAATCATTATCATCATCATATCAGCCGAAAGACATCCACTGCTGGACGTAGGCCTCGCCCAAAGAGTGCCACGATGACTGGTCCAATTAATAACAATGCAATAATTAAATAATGATAATAATAAATGACAACTTACAAAAGTTGAAAAACCCCCGGCATTTTCATTTCAAAGTCCAATATCTCAAAAACGGCTGAACAGATTTTAATGAAACATGGCTAAGAACACTCGGGATAAAATTATCTATGATATTAAAAAAACCGCATTCAAATCGGTCTATCCGTTTGGGAGCTACGATACCACAGACAGATACACAGATACACAGACACGTTAAACTTATAACACCCCTCTCTTTGCGTCGGGGGTTAAAAACAAAGGGAATCAAGCTATATCAAAATTGACAGCAGACAAAATGGAATACTGCAAGTTTCTGGCCGGTCAGGTTTTTATTCTACAAACTCGATTCAAAAATATGATCCTGTCATGTCTTATAGACTGTTGCACATGCAAAATATGATCCTGTCATGTCTTATAGACAGTTGCACATGCAAAATATGATCCTGTCATGTCTTTGTTGCACATGCAAAATATGATCCTGTCATGTCTTATAGACTGTTGCACATGCAAAATATGATCCTGTCATGTCTTTGTTGCACATGCAAAATATGATCCTGTCATGTCTTATAGACTGTTGCACATGCAAAATATGATCCTGTCATGTCTTATAGACTGTTGCACATGCAAAATATGATCCTGTCATGTCTTTGTTGCACATGCAAAATATGATCCTGTCATGTCTTATAGACTGTTGCACATGCAAAATATGATCCTATCATGTCTTATAGACTGTTGCACATGCAAAATATGATCCTGTCATGTCTTATAGACTGTTGCACATGCAAAATATGATCCTGTCATGTCTTATAGACTGTTGCACATGCAAAATATGATCCTGTCATGTCTTATAGACTGTTCCACATGCAAAATATGATCCTGTCATGTCTTTGTTGCACATGCAAAATATGATCCTGTCATGTCTTATAGACTGTTGCACATGCAAAATATGATCCTGTCATGTCTTATAGACTGTTGCACATGCAAAATATGATCCTGTCATGTCTTTGTTGCACATGCAAAATATGATCCTGTCATGTCTTATAGACTGTTGCACATGCAAAATATGACCCTGTCATGTCTTATAGACTGTTGCACATGCAAAATATGATCCTGTCATGTCTTATAGACTGTTGCACATGCAAAATATGATCCTGTCATGTCTTATAGACTGTTGCACATGCAAAATATGATCCTGTCATGTCTTATAGACTGTTGCACATGCAAAATATGATCCTGTCATGTCTTATAGACTGTTGCACATGCAAAATATGATCCTGTCATGTCTTATAGACTGTTGCACATGCAAAATATGATCCTGTCATGTCTTATAGACTGTTGCACATGCAAAATATGATCCTGTCATGTCTTATAGACTGTTGCACATGCAAATTATGATCCTGTCATGTCTTATAGACTGTTGCACATGCAAAAGAAATAGACAAACCTAATAAAACGAATTATCTACTCTGGCACAACCAACTTAAAAGGATCTTTGTTTCTAACAAGATAACGCCATTCTTAAGTATTAAATATTTCTTTCTTTCGCAGCAATGGAAAAGGAAGTTTTTGTATACCTAGGCTAAGTGTATAGTGGTGCCCTTGCCCTAAGGTAAGACCCTGTTTAAGACCTATATACCATCTGTCTCACAGTGTTTTATGTACCCTATTTTTGTCTTATCTAGTTTTTTTTACAGAATTGAATAGATTTTGTTATTTAAATCACTAGACTGAAAGTCCCACATTGATACCTCTTCTAGTTTAATTTAAAAAAAAACCGCTAAGTTAACAATTTTAACAAACAAAAACAATTTTGCAAAATAAACTATGAAATATAATTCAATTTTAATTTAATGGGTAGAATGCACATACAAGTTATAGCCTCTGTAGCGTCCGTGCAATCATTACCCTGCACCATAGGTAAATCCGCCTCTGATTAGATCTTTTCTAAAACCTCACGTCGATTCTATTGTCATTGAAACTGAAATTAATAAAATAGCTATATCGTTAATAGCGTTGTCTTTCCTGCTTGACTGTACCTAAATGGATACCTTAGTCACGTTTTTAACAAATGTTTACACCAGTGCTAAACATAGTTTACATGATAATTAATGTTAAAGAGTAGCGTAACATTTACTTAAAGGTAAACTCCACGTGCGAAACTTGTGAAGATTACTAATCTAAACTAAAATTGACAGCAACTAGCAACAATTAATAGGAACAAACAAAGATTTATAAGTGCTTATTAAGACAATAAAATCCGAGAGATACAATTTAAAGGTTTAAGGGTTTTTGTGTTTCCTTATGGCTTTGCGTAATTTGCTGGGTGGGTCAAAGTGAATATCCATGTCTTCACTGCAACTGTTGGCCAACTGACATAACCTGCTTACTGGCGAGTTCCTACCTAACACTGACCTTCTGATAGGTGGACATAACGGTGTAATAGAATTTCGAGGAAATCTGCATGGAGCGCGAAATTGAAAAAGATCTAATAATGGCGGACAGCTTATTTTATGATGAAGAATTTTATGTAAAAATAAAGCGTCTAGAATTTTTCTACGGGTGTCAAGGGAATCAATATTAAAATATTGCAATCTACGTTTATACGATGTTTTCCTTCTAGCCAGTGCAGTAGTTCGCTCATGAAAAGCCATGTGTCGAACAAACCGTTTTTGCACCCGCTCAAGTCGCAGTGAATGTGTCGCATAATGGGGTCGCCAAACGACATCGACACTGCAGTACTCCATTATACTCCTAACTAAACTATTATACAGTTCGTTTAAAGGATTTCCCATTTCTTATTACGAATCCTAACATTTTAGACGACCTTTTAACTGTGTTTTCGACATGCGGTATAAAGGTGAGCTTGGTATCAAACAGTACTCCCAGGTCCCGAATGGATTCAACCTCTTTTAGCTTATGGTCGCTAATATGATAGCTGGATGGTGTCACTGTGCGTTTTCGAGTGAATTTCAAGTGGACACACTTTTTTGGGTTTAAGTGCATAAGATTATGTTGGCACCATCTACTGAGCCTGTTTATATCGTCCTGAAGTAATGCGACGTCTACGGGTAAGGTAACAGCACGAGCGAATTTCAAATCATCGGCGTACATAAATACTCTAGAATTATGAAAGCAGTCAGTTACGTCATTGATGAATATGTTAAATAATAAAGGTCCCAAGTGGGAACCCTGTGGTACTCCTGAAACTATGTTACGGGCGGTTGATTGGTAGCCAAAGAGCCAAAAAGCCAAGCCAGTTAACTACTACATAGAACTGCCGATCATTAAGATAAGAGCAAATCCATTCCAACAAGGATCCAGATATTCCATAAGCAGACAATTTGTGCATTAAAATATTATGGCGAACTTTATCAAATGCCTTACTAAAATTGTATATATTACGTCGGTTTGTCCGCCACGATCAATAACGTCTGCTAAGTATTCAGTAAAAGTAACTAAATTAGTGCTGGCGCCAACAAATCCATGTTGGTGGTTAGTTATATAAAGTTTGAAGTGATTCTGAATGTATGGGCAAACAAGTGATTCGAAGATTTTTGCAATTGAAGGCAAGATAGAAATTGGTCTGTAGTTTGATACTATGATGATGATGATGATGATGATGATGAATGTTAAACTTACCCTCCCTGAGCCCAATGAGTCCATGTACTTCTTCAGGTCCATGGAGAGAAACTCGAAGATGAGGAACAGCCGGGCCTCCTCCATCAGCACATCTTCAAGCTTCACAATGTTGGGGTGGTTCAGCTCCTTCAACAGGGATATTTCTCTGGAATAAGAAAACAAACACTCATTTATCATTTGTTCTTCCGTCTGTTAGAAACAATAGCTCTGAACGCAACTTGAGATCAAGTGGAGCGAAAGTAACACTGGGTTCATAATAGCTGCGGCATGAAGGATAATGCCAATTGTAAGTTATATAACTAACTTATATTATTATATTGAATTGTTAGCTGTTGGATCTCCGAATAATAAATAAATTATCAAATAAATTGATCTATCAATACTCGTGAAGTTGATTTAAAACTACATTGTGTTCCAAATAGCCCTCGCTTTTTACTTAGTTACATATTGACTAACCCTATTTCAGCAGTTGCAAAATTACAATGAATGCCAGATCTATTGACATTAAGCACAAGCAGTATGGAAAAAGGTTAACAATATGCCAATATGTTGCTCTAAAGTGGTAGAGATATTATATTTTTGGATAAAGATTTGGGCTTTATATAATTAAATGGGATGGGGCCAAAGACTTTCTATCACTGTTGTTGACCATTGTCAAGTTGAGCTCTGCTGCCTTTCCAAAAGTTGGACTAGAACTTATTGACCCTGGTATGGCCTTACATGCGTGGAATAACAGCAACAATATCATAATCAAATAAGACAATCATACAACCAATCTGATGATAAATGAAGATCATTGTTTATTATCAACATAAATCAGGGGTCGGCAATCGGCGGCCCGCCAGCCCCTCCCCAGCCCGCCCAGGTCTCATCGGGACACCATGGCGGCGCAACCAGTCGCCCGCCACCAACAAATTGTATGCAGTTGTTATATTGCCCATAGAGCTGCATATAATTTGTTGGTGGCGGGCGACTGTGACGGGACGGGTGTCCTGGTGAGACATTACCCTTACTTGCCGGCCGCGAGCCTCGCCTCTTTTGTATGTAAAGGTTGTCATATTCAGAATTTTGAAATTGCCTGTTAAAGTCATAAAATATGAAGAAGTGATTATGGGCGTTGGTTGCTAATAGGTTGCCGACCCCTGCCATAAATGAAAGCAATATGCATGACTGTATGTGTCTGTCTATGGGATGGCTGACTGCTACCTTTTAGACAAAACATTTTACAGTGGAGCTGGTAGATTTAGGCTGTGTGGAGGCTGAAGCCTGGCACTACTTGCAATCTGATAACTTTTACTGAATGCACTCTTAGGGTAGGCAGTCCAGCAGTGGACATCTTTCGGCTAATACGGAGTCTTGGCAATCACTTTACGTGAAATGCTTCTACAGACTGAACAAAATAGCTTGATGCAGGTGACAGCTGCGAAAATCTCAGATTAGAGAGGTTAAAGTTTAAAGTATCAAAACTTGAGTTGATAAAAGTAATCATTTAAAATATCAATTGTTTAAAACAATGAATGTCATCACGAATCCGATTATTAGGCTAAGCTAGTAGAGATACTTGTGTTTTGGCGACATTTATGCCTGGGAGAGAGAGAGAGAGAGAGATTTATGCCTGGGAGAGAGATACAGAGTGCAAGCGAGAAAGTGGAGACAATGCATATTTGTTAACGGGGTGCTTTTCAAGCATTGATGAAATATTTGCATACTAGTTTTTACCAAGTATCTGTGAAAATGATGTATGTGATCCTAGTATACATAGTATTTACTTCTATTATCAAGTGTTCAGCAAATTTCAACCACAATCATTGTATATATTGTTCATGAATAAATGTTGAATTGAATTGAAAAAAAATAATAACTTATGAAGACCTATTTGATAACATGGTTCCATCCCTTTCTTACTCAAGTACGAAAATGAAAAGAGATCGGATATATTGATGTTTGTTCAATTTAATAGGGCCTTAGCCTTTTTCATGCTAGTGCCTTGTATGTGATACATTTTCTTTCTCCTCCTCCTAAAATTTCACTAATTCACATGAAAATAGTGTTTATTAGCTTAATAAATCAATCCAAAGCAACAAATTAGATAATTTTTTTTTTATTTAGGCAGTCTTTATTTTATTTTTATTAGTGCTGTTCCAGTTTATAATCGGGTAAGGATAAACAGTGTTTACAAGAATGTTCATTACTTACCAATTAATAAGTACTATACTCAAGATCCACCATGTCCCATCACTAAACGAGTCTGTGATGTTTTGTTACATGCATACATTTACTTTTGAATTGTATTCATTGATAATAAAAATCTGGTAAGTCAAATTTATTTCATATAACATAGTTCTTTATGTTCAAATATTTTACGGCAGTCATATTCAAGCTGCAACTTCCATTTCTCTTCCATATATTTAGACCGCAGCAACATTTTTTGAGTAAACAAAACAAGTGTGTCAAGTGTCACCCGCACCAAGCTATTTTGAACAGACTGTAGACAACACAGTAACATATTTTCATTGATATCATAAATCATCATTATCATCATCACTAAGCGAAGGTGTAAATTGTGGTATTAGTGTAACAGCCATGGGCATAGTGAGACTATTAGGAATGATGAACAAAACAACATAATGTTTGGGTTGAAACTTGAATGTCCAACTTCTTGCATATTTGCGAAAAAGGATTGCGATTGAGATCTCTTTAAGCCAAGCTCACACTAGAAACAGTAATATCAGTCAGATATTATTTTATTAGCAGATCATGCCGCAGTGAAGCAGTTGTATGCTGACCCACATGTTTCAACAAAATTGTTCTGTAAAGCAGCCTTTACCTTTAGCAGTGTACTAACTGGGAGAGGGGAGATGAAATATCTCACTCTAATCAGTGAATGTTTGTGCAGTTAGCCAGGTCTAAAGGCTACTTAAAGAATACATAATATTGCCTGTTATTTCATAAGGTGCTGGAACTTTGCTTAGGTCAGGAACATAGTATGTACTACATACTACTTCATATGAAAAATTAAAATGTGAAATAGCTTAAGTATTGGGTTTTTAACATGTAGCATTGAACAGAGGCAAAGGTTGGCACATTCCAGTAAGCAATGTATACGTGTAGCATATGCTAGTGTAAACAAAAATACCGCTTATAATGTAAGTATTAAAATTTGTTCAATATTATGTCTGAATCCCTGAATAGGAAATGATTTCGAGTAAGGTTAGGAGAGCAAATCAAGGATTTTTAAAAGCTCAAATTATATTTAAGTCATTCGAAATATATTGATGTAACGTGACAAGTAAACAGGGGATGGAAACTAACCTGATCGCGGTGGATGGTATGCCCTCGTCGTCGGCTTCCAATCGAATTTTCTTCATGGCCACAAACTGGCCGGTCACTTTGTTTTTCCCTTTGTACACCACACCGTAAGTACCTTCACCAATTTTCTCTATCTTTATGAAATCTTCCATTTTACTGATGAAAAATTGCAATGCTATAACTAAAACGTTGTCAACTCCAGATCTACAGACAATGCAATAGATCTCTTTTGGATTTTACGAGCACATGGAGCATTTAGAAGACTAACTCAATTCATTAGGATGCAATTATACTACTACGATAAATAACCCGCCAATTCTTCTTATTTCTGATAATTATTGGCGTAACGTACCCGTAAATAACGACTTCAAACGAAAACTTTTTAAATTCTCTCGACTAGCTGTGTGTGAGTTTGTGCACGCTTAAATGTTGCCATAACCGTGAACAGACATTTCCGCAAAAGCGATAATTTTATATACATTCCGGCTGATACTGCGGTAAATAATTAACGTATTTATTAAAAACGATAATACTATAGGGTTCGTGCATAAAATAGAAAGAATTTCAAGTCAACATAATTAATTCATCTAGCCTTTAATTTCCCCTGTTATGGGGCATCCACATTATGTGATTTTACCCCAATTTGTCAGCCCAACATGTCGAAGTCATAATTGGACGTAGCGTACAGACGTAACAACTGCAACTACAATTTCATTCAGTGTGGCCAGTTAACAGTAAGAAAGCGAAAATTGCCGCATTCAAACGGACCTGCGAAGCGGGCTGCAAGATTGTTACTAACCGATGAGATAGGGCAAGACAGCACGTCTAACATGGGACGGCCGCGACATACTCTCGATTTTTCTCGCACTATACCACTTGTTCTAAGTGTTCTAATAAGAGAGAGACGGATAGTGCGAGAAAAATCGAGAGCTCGCGCGCCGTCGCGTGATAGCCGTGCAGCACACAAAAATTGAGAGTATGTAACGGCTGTCTCATGATAGACGTGCTGTCTCGCCCTATCTCATCGGTTAGTAACAATCTTGCAGTCCGCTTCGCAGGACCGTTTGAATGCGGCAATTTTCACTTTCTTACTGGCCGCACTGAATGAAATTGTAGTTACGAAACACCGGTTTAAAAAAATTGCCAAAATTACACTGTAAAATATTAAAACAATATTCTTTAGTATATATTTTTTAATTTTCGTTTAATTTTATTTGAATGAATATTGTGAGACAAAAAACACTTGGCAGATCATGCCAATTCCATGGTCCAAATTGTGATTTTCATGCAATTAGTCAGGAAAACTCATTTGACGGTTGGATTGCAGCGCAACATGCATCCACACGATAGCAATTAGTCAGATTCTGATGAATTGGGGCTGACTAATCATGTAATGTATATGCCCCAATATGCTCATTTTTTTTTTTTAAGGCATCGCGCTCTTGGTGCATTCAGCCATATGCTCATAATTCTACTGCACGTCTAGCATGGGACGGCCGCGACATACTCTCGATTTTTATCGCACTATACCTCTTGTTCTAAGTGTTCTAATAAGAGAGAGACGGATAGAGCGAGAAAAATCGAGAGAGCTCGCGCGCCGTCGCGTGCTAGCCGTGCTGGTAATAATGTTGACAAATCGATCCGTTTTACGCAGGGTTATAAACGTCAGTCATAATATGTATAATTTCTTTCACTTTTTGATTGACCAAAACTAAAATTAATCGTATATAGTTACAACATCGGCGATCTTAATCCTAAATAAATCAAATATACCTACTAATTATCTCTGTAAATAAATCAAACTGTGAGCGAGTAGTACACTCCGCTTCTAGGTTGGGAGTGTTCCGGGGGAGGGGAGTGCTCGCGATCCCACGGGTACCAAAGTAAAGGTCTAACCAGGATACAATGACAGTTATTTTCTCTCCTCTATATTTTTGCTGGCTACTGGGAACTAGGTACCCGGAAGTCAAAGGTAGTGACTAAGGGCATTCTCTATCTCAAACACAGTGTGTTTCTCACTCAGCTGCACTCGCACATTCCGGGGCATTCCCTACACACACGTTTTACCTGCCAGGTAAAGCAATGGCAAATTAAGGACGAAAAGTAACTACGATATAACATAAACGGGTACCTACTAGAAACACAATGCCTCTCGTATACTAATTTAGTATCCAGTAGGTAGTAGGCCAAGAAAAAAAAAAGACCGGGTTGCACTCCGGGAGTGCCGGCAGAAGTGAAAACTCAATAACATTGTAACAGTTTTTCGATCAGGTCACGTGACATCTTACGGTGTCACCCTAAAAATTAATTTGGCGCAAATTTATAAACAATTATCAATTAGGTACATACTATAAAAACCAGGGTATATAATAAACAGCGGACGGCGTCGGCGAACAAAATACCAATTTGTTTTTGCCATTGCCAAATATTTTCCAAAACTTTATCCCTTTAGGAATAACGTCTAAATTCAAACTATTCGAATTTGCAAGAACAGCGGAAGCGGACGGCTGCGGCGAACAAATACCAATTTAGATAAGATAAGATAATTTTTCTTGTTAGAACTGTGTACATTGTGGTGGTAGTCATAAAATTGTGGAATCAACAGTCTGCCCATTTCGGACGTACAATATTATGGCGTGGAATTTGTAAAACTAAAAAACATAAGTAATCACATTATAAAAGCATTTCTACATTATAAATAATATAAGAATATAAAATAAAAAAAATTACAAAAAATATTCATTTAAATTATAAAAACATTTGCATAGAAGCCACTCTTTGAGTTTTGTTTTAAATTGCGTTCCTTATTGTGATTTGATACTTTCCGGCAAGTTATTAAATACCCTTATTCCAGTGACATATGTGCTCTTCTTTAATGACTAGATGGCCGGACCGTACATAAATCATATCTATACTGGGACCGTATATTTCTCTTGGAGTCACATTTTTTTATAAAAACATCTTTGCGATCCTTAACAAATACACAAATTTGTTTTTGCCGTTGCCAAATATTTTTGAAAGCTTTATCTCTTTAGGAATAACGTCCAAATTCGAACTATTCGAATTTGCTCAATAGAAAAACGGTCGCGTGGACAAAATTACAAATTCATTTGCAGAATATGCTATTGCAAAAAGTGTTTAACGGCTTTATGCTCTTACGAATAGCGTGCAGTTTTGAATGAAGTCGAATCGGCTAGCAGCAAAATATAAAAGTTTGTGACCTCCTTCACATCTGACGTCACAAAAATCTGTCGCGTATTTAGAAATTTTTCTCCATCCCAAAAAATGCTCAGCGCCGCTAAAGAAGTTTTCACTTCAAAAACTTATTTCACGAGTTTTTTTGTTTGGCGTGGGCGTGGTTTGGGTCGAATCATCGGCTTCGATGGCGACAGCACGCGGCGCGACGCTAAAATTAAGGCGCCTGTTAAAATCAACCGGCAAAATTACTTTGGTACTTTTATTCCCATTGTTTTAGCGCGAGATAGGTTTACTTGGAACCACAGAAAGAGAATAGTAGATTAACAGTTGTTTTACATGGCAAATTACCTGAATCAAGGAATCGTGTGGAGTAATTATTTCTCAGCGCGTGGCGTGACAGCACGAAAAATCAACGCCTATTGTTATAAAATGTTATTCTTCATTGCTCAAGGTCTTTAGAGGTTTTCGCTGCTTTCTTCATATTATGGCCTTCCGGTCGGTTCTGTTTTCAGGGCTGTTATTCGGAACGCGCTAAAGCGCCTCACCTCACCCGTCACGCCTAACGAAACTAAACCTCTAAGTACCTATAAGCTTATGCCTTGATCACACGTACTGAGCAAACGGGCGAGACAGTACTCGGCCTAGTAGACAGAAAGGGATCCGAGCTACTGTCTCGCCGCTTACGCCGAGTAGCACCACCACGTAGCACTGTGTCGTCCGTTTGCTCGGTAGGTACGTGTAATCCAGGGATGCCGCGGGTGCGACTTTTTTGACATCCGCAGATACGGAAGCGGATTTTGAGGCAAAACACTCAAAAACATAAATACGCAACGTCTTTAGACGCAGTACTCGAACACGTTGCGCTGTTTTATGCCGGCTGTTTACATTGGGCCAAGGTTGGCGCGTCAGCAGGATGCAGCTATGTAAACTACTGTTGTTCATTAAATTATTTGTGTACATTTGTAGTTGTATTTGTACATTTATAGATGATTTGTACATCCAGAGATGTTCTTACTCGTTGCTCATATAAGATTTGATTCTTCTTTTGTTTTTTTGATATATTTCATACTGTAATATTTTGTATCACAGTATACTGTGCAATGTTATCACTTATCATATAGCGTGTGCTGTGTAACATATTATTATATTCAGTTTCTATTTGCGAGTTCCTATAATTGGCTCTGTATTGCTATTTATAAAGTTTAGCGAATATTTCATAGCTGTTGGAATTCCTTGTATAAATAAATAAATAAATAAACGAAAGAGATGGAATTATAGCCCTCTCCCTATAACGCATAGCTGCCTTCTGCTCACGCGCCAACTTTGGCCCAGTGTGTACAGCAGGCTTTACAATCGTTGCAAACCTAACGCATCACCAACAGCGAATACGGCGAATCGTCAGATTACAGAAACGAAATGAAGAGTCTTCTTACGCGCCGTGTTGGCCCCTATCTGGTCGCGAACTGTACAACATCCGCATCCGCAAAAACTCCGCATTATTTTTTGCGGATGCGGAGGCGGATGCGGATGCGGATGCGAATGTCTGCAACATCCCTGGTGTGATCAAGGCACGAGTTACGAGCTTACGACTAATCGCAGCGTTAAGATATATAATGTATTTGTGGGTGAACGGTAATGTAGGTATGCGGTAAAGGTACCTACAAATGAAGATGGCACAGCGCGTAGCGTAGTTGCGTCATGTTATAACTGATAACGTAGTGTTGCTAAATAGATCAACTTATTCTAATAAAGTTTAGAAAAATATGTTTTATTATTTTATTGTCCAAGTGTTAATTTTAAGCTACCAATAGAATCCTTACGGCCTGGCCACGGACACGCGCGGCGGCGGTAGCGGCAGCGGTTTTTCTAATTCATTGCGTGCGATTCCAACTAACCACAGGGCGTTGCGCGTCTCGACCGCGCAATGAACAGATAAAACGCCTGCCTGCTTTTTGTAGAAACAAAATTGTACGACAACTATGGACCTAACCGCAGTATTTCGCGACCGACGTCAATTAGTATGAAGCGTTTCGACTGTCGCCAGCGAGGTCCGTCTTTAACTCAACTTTTTGGGTATTTATGTTCTTTAATTGTAGTTGCTCCCATACAAGCATTTGTTCCTCTCCTGGTTTAGATGCCATCGTAAATAAATCTTAGGTCACAAGCCTATTAAGAAAGCTTGCAATTGAAGATGTAGAGAAGATTATACAGATTGTAGGTGCCGTGGAAGTCCACCTACCTAAAGTTATAAAGTCTCTCTCTCATCTTAGTCCCCGACAGCGTGCGTCCGGTTTCCGGCCATTTCCGGGATGCAAGTAGAGCACTTACTGAGTGCTTAGTAGACCACATTGAACCCTCTGTTGATACATAGATTATAGTGGGTGAGATGATGCAACGAATTTTATTTTGATTTAAGCTAACAAATTCTTCGCTACGATTCTGACCTACATTAACTACAGCATTCTGCATACCTGGGCAGTATCAGAATGTTTTGCTATTCAGTAAACTTCTTTTGCAACCCGGGTTTTCAACGCGCATGTGAAGCCTCTGGAGTTGCAGGCTTCGACAATGCGGAAAAAATCCAAAGTTGGGTCTTTATTTTCTCTTTAGCCCGACTACGGCAAAGCCGAAAAGGGATATGTTTGAGCCACTAGCAGTCTATGGATCACACGTAAATACAAATTTACGTGTGATCCACTCTAGCGTTTAAGATACTGAAACTAGACCTGAACTGAAGGTAGACCTACGCTTAGAATCGCGTCTTCAAGATATATTTGTGGGCGAACGTCGAGCGTTGAGGTGAGCTTAAAACAAGTTGCAGAATAGCGGGGCTGGGCTGGCCTGTTATTCGCTACGCGCTAATGCGGCTCACCCCGCCGGTCACGCGTCACGAAACTAGACCTCTACCTAACGCTTAGTTACTTGGAATCGCGGTGTCAAGATATATTTGTGGGTGGGTGGTTGAGGTGAGCTTAAAACAAGTTACATGTTATTGTATTGTTTCTCTTTTTAACTGCTTTGTTTGTGTGAGGTGTGCAATAAAGAGTATTTGTATTGTATTGTATTGTTACAGAATAGCTGGGCTGCTGGGCTTATTCGGAACTTCGGAACGCGCTAGTGCGCCTCACCGCACCCTCACGACTAACGAACTACGAACCGCGGCGTCAGGATCAGGGATGTTGCAGACATTCGCATCCGCATCCGCAACCGCGGATGTTCCGCATAATTTTCAACATCCGCATCCGCATCCGCATCCGCAAAAATTGATGTGGAGTTTTTGCGGATGCGGATGTAGTACAGTTCGCGACCAGATAGGGCCCCACACGGCGCGTGCCACGCGCGTGTTCAGTATTTTCGTGATTAGTCAACAAGAACCTTCATTTCATCCGCGGATGTGAGCCTAGAAATATCCGCATCCGCGGATGTCTAATAAGTTGCATCCGCGGCATCCCTAGTCAGGATCTATTTGGGTGTGAACGGCGACGTTAAAACGAGTTACAGAATAGCGGGGCTTTAACTGTGGCTGTGTCTGATCCCTATTGGGTAATTTGGTTTAAGCTCACCTCAACGCTCACCCCCAAATACATCTTGACACCGCAATGCGTACTGACTAAGCGTAGGTAGAGGTCTAGTTTTATGACGGGTGAAGGGCGGGGTGAGAGGGTGAGACGCATTAGCGAGTAGCGAATATCAGCCCGGGAGCGGGCCGCGGGCCGCGGGCTGTCATTTAGTGGACGGCGAATATGGTTCCCAGTATCTTCATCCCTGTCAGAGTATCTTAAAGATGACCCAGGTCACAGAGAACGCCGCGCGGCAGAGCGCTGGTAACCCACATAGCTAGATAAACTCTAATCAGCTGTTTCACGACTCAGCGTTTTGATCACGTCCTTCCTAATCGGTCACACGACGCGTGTTCACTGCTTGGTAGCACTATCTACAGATTCCATGAGATTGATAATTGATACTATATTATAAAGAGATGGTGAGATGACGAAGTTTCATTCACGGCAAGTCTCCATGTGACCGCGGTGGAAAATGTGGTGGCGGACAGTTTTAGTTTTGAGTTTGGCGATAATAGACAATGTAAGTATTTTTTTCCCTTGGGGCCACTAACAACAGTCCTATTCTACGGACACCCTCGCTTGACCTACAAACGTTTGCCCTGATGTACTAGGTCGACACACGTAAAAAGAGCTCTGCGCGCCATATTAAATGTATGGCCGCCAGAGCTCTTTTTATGTGTGTCGACCTGTAACTAGACTTAATGTTTGTAATTAAGCCGTTTTTAGGGTTCCGGAGCCAGAATGGCAAAAACGGAACCCTTATAGTTTCGCTATGTCCGTCCGTCCGTCCGTCCGTCCGCAGCTTAGCTCAGAGGCTCTTGGTACTAGAAAGCTGTAACTTGGCATGAATATACATATTAGTCATGCCGACAAAGTGGTAAAATAAAATCTTGAAAAACATTTTTTTTAGGGTACCTCCCCTACATGTAAAGTGGGGATGATTTTTTTTATTGTCGTCTACCCCATAGTGTGGGGTGTCGTTGGATAAGTCTTTTAAAAATATTGGGGTTTGTGAAAACAATTTTTCGATTAAACGATCCGTTTGTGAAATATTAAGCCTTAAAGTGCTAATTTTTGTTAGACTCCAGTGTCCCCACCCCCTGCTAGCTAAATGGTTGTTTTGGGATATGTGAAAAAATTCATGGTAGTAGTACATATAACGAAGTTAAAAGGAAAACTATCACAGCTAAGTAGGCTTTACACGTTTACGAGTAATAGTCGACCAACTTATAAAATGTACTTCAAGAAGTAATAGTTTCGTACAAATTCTATTGTAACTTATTATTATATATAATGGTACGGAACCCTTCGTGCGCGAGTCCGACTCGCACTTGGCCGGTTTTTTTTCTGTGATGAGTTATATTACTTACGACAACTCCGACTTTGACATCCAATATAACTATCATGGAGCGTTTCTATCGACCTGCTCTAGTGATGGTTCAACGCCATGAATGTCCGTTAGGCTTTGGTTTTTAGCTCATTCTTTTAGCTGTCTCCCTCATTTCGCTTGCATCAGAAATTGAAGGGAATCCAAAACGTGGGGTGAATAATCGTATTTATGTAAAAATAAAAATTCACCACAGTTATTCCGCAGCTGCTCAATTGAGCAATCATGAAGAGGACACTTAGATAACATGTTTAGGCAGCTTACTAACCTTTTGTTTCTTTGAATCGCACCAAGGAGTCAGTGAAAGAGTCTCAAATTAAACTCGATAGGCTTGTCCGAAATGAATTTGCTAGACGATATTAAAAGCGTCACAAAGTCCCTAAAATAAAAATTAAAAAATAAAACCTTATATCAGATATGGCTTAAAAATACCCACAGATCAAACCCCTAGAACATAGCAATAATACAAAATAATACACATATCAACAGTTAGACCAGTTTTTATCTGTATTTATACTTAAAGATACAGTCTTTAATACCTGGAGTCGAACTTTTTCTGGGCCGATACGGACTCTTAAAACAAGAGTTAAACTGGCTTACAGAGCAGACTTAAGATTCCCAAATAGTCTCTTAGTCTCTTCACACGAGTTACTTTTCACAATGATACTAATAGCTTTTAGAAGGTTCCGGGAAGTAACCGTATTTTGGGCCTTGTTTCATCAGTTTTTCTAGGTCTTTTATATTAAGTAGTTTACCAAAACAGGCGGAGTCATCGGCGTAGCTTTGAATTAGTGGTAAAATCCCAACAGCATACATTAACATTGCCAAAGGGTCGCCTTGCGTTGTACCTTCTTTACTCAAAATGAAATCGTTCGAGCCTGATGATGATGAACAAATGACTGCATATCCTCTATAAGTGTTGAGTAGAAATATTGCGCAACGAGGCCAGTGGATTCTAGCATTCCAAAGAGCGATTGGACGACTCAGCGCGTTAAAGGCATTAATTAGCTGCATCAATTAAAAGGAGGCCTTCATCATCTTCCCCTTCATTTAAACATTTAGCCATAGCATGAATTCCACCTTCAATGCCCGTTTTTATGCCGGCGCAGAGCTGATCAGAACCGCAGGCTAGTTGAACGTCAAGTCTTGTTGCAGTCGCCATAGCTTTTTCAATAATACGTAGTATTTCACCGATGCCGATTGGGCGAACGCCTGGGCATTTGTTCAGTGCTATCCCTCTTCTTGCCGGTATAGCTCTAATGCAGTCCCATTCGACAATTTCACTGCTAAGTTTTCTGGTTAATGCTGCGATGTATTCTCTCAGCTCGGAGCTATGGTTTCCAAAACGAAGGAGGAGTGACTTCCATTGTTCTGAATCTGTACCACTCGGTCCAGCTCCACCAGATAGTTTTCTAGCGACTTTTTATATATGGGTTGAAGTAATATCAATATTCACCATTATAGGTAGTTCAGGGTGGTCTAAGAAATCGCTTAGTTGGGGGATCGCTTGGTTGGGATGTTTTTCATTGAATATTTGATGTACTGTTTTATCTCCTAGTTTTTCATTCGGGTCCATGATTCCACCTCCTGATCTTTCTGTTATCCATCTATTTGCTTGTCAGATTTTTCCTTGTAGTATAAGTCGACTAAATATTCGGACAGCATGGTCAGCATCTTGTTTCTGTTTGTTTTTTGATGTTAATTTTGAATTACACAGTAGTGTTTCGGTGATCAGTTCGTCATAGTGATCTGACTTCCACATTTCCATTCTTCTTTGAAGCGTTTGTCTGATATCTTGGCCTGATTTAACCATGGAGTCTCTCTGTAGTATCGTAGTAAGTACATAAGATGAATATTTTTCAGAGTTCCCTTCTAGCGGCAGATTGTTTGTAAGAAGTGTACCTAACTGTCTGCCCACGTTTCCTTCTGGGATACTATTGTATTGCTTACTACGTTGTCTCCAAATTGAGTCTGGGCCGCCTTCGCTATTGAGCAATTTAGCATTGAATCCTTTCAGAAATAAGTTAGTCTGGAAGTATTTGTGTTTGGTTGATAGGTTCGTGAATTGCTTCATCGAGTTGTCTTATATTTTGAATCGAGGTGGTTGGTTGAGACAGGTGTCCCGGGTGGGACATGAGGATAATTATGTCTTTTTTTCCCTCACTGTCTCGGAAAGCCGTCTTTTATCCTTTAAAACCAGTGAGCAAAAACGCATTTTATCCACTAGTGGGGAAATTAATTTGACCTTGGAGCGTGTTTAAGTAGCTTTTGAGACTTTTGACAGATAACAAAACGTAAAACACTCATAATACAACATTTTCACAGATTATGTATTTCTGTTGCCGCTATAACAACAAGTACTTAAAAACAGAATAAAATAAATATTTAAGATACAATAATATATTTATATACATACATACTAAAAACCCAACTATAAACAGAATACACCATCTAAAAGGTCCGCCTGCGGCATGGTCCCCAATACGCTGGCCGCGTTACCTCTTTGTATGGCCAGAGAAATTCTCTGCGCGAGGTAAGCGCCGGCTCTGGGGTCCCCTGAGGTGTCGACCAGCCGCGACGACAGGGCCCTGATAATAGCTTTCATGTCAGATGACCAGGGTCCAAGTGTCTCCACTGCGAGCGCCGCAAACTCGTAGTCTTTTAATAAAGACGAATATTTGCGGCGCTTAAGAACTTGGGCCTGGTCGGCTGCACCACCGGCCTGGGAGCGGGTCACCTGGATATGGGACTGAGCGAATGTGTCGACACACGTAGCGTCCCACACCAGAGCCTTACCCAGCTTCCACGGCACCAAAGTGACTCCATCGGGGCGCTTGCCATCGTCTCTTGCCATACCCACGGGTTCTAAGGTCGCAGGTATAGAGACGGTAGCAAGCGAGCGACGGACTAGGTCATTAATGGTGCCGTGGCGATATAAACGACCGGCGCTTCTAAAGCAACAGAGGCCATGTCGTCCCAGCTGGTCCACAACCCTGCCACAGGCACACGTATGGGGAACACAGATTCTGGCGCCAAGTCTCAGGCATATGGCAATCCTTAGAGAGCTTGGATCCAGAACTGTGCCTATTTGACGGGATGGGATGGCTCGGAGCCAGTGGCCTGATTCCGGTGAAGATACCGCCAGAATACGAGCGCGTTCTGAGTCGTCCGGACTGCTGGAAAGGAGATAAGCATGGGTTGCCAGCAGACGTGGAGAGTCCCATGCTCTCTGACTATGCCGATTCACTGGGATGTCCACTCCAGGGCACGAAACACACCAAGCTTCCCTGGCCGCCTTCAGGCTCGCTATCTCGTCATCAGGTAACTGAGGAAGGTTTAAAATGTTACTGACTAGAGATAGCGAACCATATGCGGAGGACAGGAAAGCCGGTAATGCCACGCTGGACGCGGAGCGAACACCTAGCCCACCTAATCCTATGGGGAGAACCGCTTGGGACCAAGGCAACGTGTCAAAATAAATATTTAGGCTTTTGGAGAGTGTTGCCTGGAGAGAACCGTCAATGCGTGATAAGATGGTAGGGAATTTCCAAATTGGGCAACTACGGAGTAAATACATAAATTTTGGGGTGAACAAACAGAATCGAATGATACAGAGGGCCATGTGGGGATTTATTTGAAACAGTAAATCGGATGTGTGATGGAATAAATTTAATTTGCAGTCAATGACAGGGTTGATTGATTCGTCAAATATAGGTGAGCCTAAAAGAGTGAGTGATGAATTTGAGAGGACGGAAATATTTGGCAGAACAGCATTAAAGTTTGTTAAAATTTCTATTTTCTTTTCTGATGGAAGGTGATTAGGTAAAAAAAAATCGCATTTAGTAAAATTTAAAGATAGGCCGATCTCTGAAAATTTGTTTATGATTAGCTGCAAGTCTTGTAGAACCGTCAACGCGTCTCCGCCAAGGGCTCCGTCGTCGAGGTACCACAGATTGAATTTTGAATTTAGATTAGAGATGATTGGGTGGATGATGAGACTGAAAATCGCAGGCCCAAGCGGATCTCCTTGCTGGCAACCCATGCTTGATAAAATGATTTAGTTTCCAAAAAGTAATTTAGTTGGTGCTCCATAGCATTGCCACACGTAGGGATAAAGTTCCGGAAGTTCTTTTTTCACTGCTGCTAACAGAGCACCGCGATCCACCGAATTAAAGGCATTTTTGACATCAATTTTTACGAACACTTCAAAGTCCGGATGACTCAAAAAGGAACGCGCAGCGTGGACCGCTGCCTCACAGCCACCTTTGACTCCAAAGCCCAACTGCCGGGGCTTAAAGAAATCGGTCAACTTTTGATGAAATTTCCGGCAGCAGAGCTTCGAGGCTAAGCGTCTGAAAGTACAGCCGACGGCGATCGGGCGTATGCCGCCATCCTTTTTGGCTAGGGCTACAAGATTGGCGCCATAAAGGAGTGGGACGATCTCGGGATTGACGCGGCCTGAAAGCATAAGGTTTATCAAAGCCGTTACTTCCTTCAGTAGAGCCGATCTCGTGTCGCCCATGGAAAAGGTGGTTAAATCCTTTAGGTGCTGCGGCGACAGTCCATCCAGTCCACCAGCAGAGCCATTGGGGAACGAAGATATGGCACCAAGAACGGCATCTTCAGACACAAGGATCGTAGAAGCGTCAGTGGCTGGTGGATCTGGAAGCGAAGAGGCAGCGGAAGGAACTGGATGTTTCTCCCTCAAGGCGGCATGCGTTCCGGCTGAATGTGTAGCCAAATCATCATTGGAGAAAAGAAGGCGGGCAGCACCGCTCACATTTCCCTCAGAAATTTTATTTTCTATGGCTTTTATTTTAGAATTTTCTCGATTGTTTGTTGTATGGATATTTAATCGGGGATTTTGGGGATTAACAGGTAACTGTGAGACCGTTGAAGCATTATTTTTAAGTTGAGATGTGAGTGAATCCTTGTTTGATTTGTCGGCGTGAAGAACAGCGTATGGAAAAGAAAAAAGGAGCTCCCATGCTCGAAGGGAGTTTTCCGCGACGACTTTGGCTACACATTCTGTAAGGGAAGTGGCAACTGAGATGCGCGCTCCGCGTGGGATTCTCTTTATAATTGGGATGTTCCTCTTCAACAGCCCCAGTCTTTCCGCCAGTGTTGCTGTAGGAGCAGGTGAAGAGCCCCTGTCACAATGCAAAGGCGTAGGCTGAGAGATACTTGGCAGCGGGGGATCGACCACCATACGCGTGCCATCTCGGCGAGCGGTATGGATAGCAAGTCCCCGCTGACCTTTGTACTGCTTAAGGTCGCTGCAAGCTGGACAACACAGCAACTCAGGCGGGTTTAGGCAGGGCTGCGAGGGCATACAGATTAAAGTAAAACTTAAAACACTAATGAAGCTTGACAAATAACAACAAAACGAGTGTAAAATATATAGTAAATATAGAGTGTCACTTCACCAATTGGCAATTGTCCTCTCAGCAAGGTTAAAGCGCAGGTTATGATTTACAGCAGCAAACTAATAAGAAATACTGATTTACACGCACTTGGATAGCATTACACTAAATATTGAATAAAACGAGCACTATTCTTCAGGCAAAAGACTTGAATTGAAAAATCTTGTTGTTGTATAATGATTAATGACAGCTGAGCTGTCATACCCGCCCGGCCGGGGCGCCTCCTCCAGAACTTTTAAAGAATTGCTTGTTGACTTCATTCAGGCGCTGGGTCTCAAAATGTATGAGAAAATTAAAACCCGACTCGCACTTGACCAAAATACTACTTGAAATTACTTAACGTTATTATTACTATTTATTACTGTTAAAAATATAAATATTATCATTTAAATTAAATAAAGTTGTTTTGCATGTTGCACTTTCCCCGCTACAGTGAGGTGAAAAGTTTTGTGTTACACACGGGTGCAAATGTATTTTACTTCTCGTGTGTTGAAACACTCGCTACGCTCAGGATTCTAATTTAGAACCACGAGCGAAGCGAGTGGTTCAACTATAGAATCCTTTCGCTTGCTTGTGTTTCAATTCCACACTCGCGGGTAAAATACAACTTTGCACCCTTGTATAAAAATAAGTATTAAACCTCTCTTTTTGTATTCGTGAAAGCATACCGGGCATGATACTTTTGTAGCTGAGGATGTTTGTAGCTGTGACGATGTAATCTCAGCATCATCTCCGCCGTCATCGTCGTCCATTTGTGTTTTTAAAATGTTCTTAAAGTATTTCACTGAAAAGTAACAAAATAGAATGAAATAATATTTTTTGACGTGACGTCTTGTCAGTTTTCTTTTTCTCCATTTAATTGTCTTATTATTTGTTTACCATGATTATGTTCACAAAATGCAAATGGTACAAACGGCAAAACACATATACATACATATAAATGTTTTTAAAAGTTTGTAGCGGTTTGCATGCTTATCACAAATTATAAATTATTCATAGTAAAACCAGAGAATGTTAGGAGCTTTTCTCTCGCGTTACTGAGTGACTCCTAATAATTCTTCTTTATTTTTAATATTTTGTATTATAAGCATCGTTGATGTTGGTTGAGACATATTTTGTTATATGCCCTTCTTTAGATCCTTATATAATTTACTATAGTGCTTATAACGTAGCGGGAACTATTTACAAAAAAAAGCTTCTAAAAATGCTATGATATATATCCTCCGTATACACAATAATATGTCAAATATAATAAAGCCGATTTTATAAAACACCAACTAATTATCCACGGAATCGTTACGACGCGACTTTACGACTTTTAATTGGGTACGTTTTGTTTGCTAGATATCAGCACAAGATGACAACAACGCGACTGAAACACAGACTCAACTGTGTTGTCCGTGTCCTCCCGGCTGGCTTGGCGCTGTGGCTCGTAGCCCCTTGGACCCTGGTCCTGTGGTCCCTGGTCCTGTGGTCCCTGGTCCTGTGGTCCCTGGTCCTGTGGTCCCTGGTCCTGTGGTCCCTGTGGCCCGCGGTGCGGACGGCGTGGACGACTGCCCGTGCCGCGCTCGCGACGCCGACTCCGAGGGCGCCGCATCGGTCTTCTTTCCTAACGCGGTCCGTGCTTTTGGGAATGACGTGAGGTAAGTTGTCAGTGAATATTTTTATCATTCGCATACTCATACTCATTTATTGATAATATTGAAACATATTAGATGTCAAAATATTACTATTGTTTAATTACCTTAATTTAATTTATATAATTTCATTCATTAGTAGATAGACAAGTATAATCATTCTACAAAATTATAATTAAAGAAATAAAATTTAAATGTCAAATATATTCTCCTTTTTATTTTGTTCCTTTTACTGGCTGTGATGTTAAGAAAACTATACTATCCATAACGTCTAATGCTGTTGGTGTCGATTGCGTTAGCCGTAACATGATCCTTCCCCTCCTAGACCATCTAGTTCCTGTCATTACTAATATCCTTCATAATTCTCTTTCTTCCTGTGCTTTTGCCTCACTTTGGAAGGATGCCCATGTGCGCGGCTTGTACATCAGCAGCTTTCATCCTACCTAAACAAAAGCGATCTCCTAAACCCGTTCCAGTCCGGTTTCCGTTCCGAATTTTTTGTTGCTATTTCTCCGCTACCTAAAGGTTGTCTGGAAGAGATCGCTCTTTAACGATAAGACCGCCTGTTGTTAACATCTATTTTTTTATAAGTTGTTATGTCTATTTGTTTCATGTTTTACGGTGTGCAATAAAGAGTATTTGTATGTATTGTATTTGTATATGATAATTTTAGCTATTGTCGTGTGGTTACATTAACATTCAACGCGTGAAATTCAGAAACTTCGTAAAAGGCATTTTTTCAACTCTCTGTTAAATGAAAGTTCGTTGTCTAAATTAACAATTAGACTGGGTAATGAGTTATAATGAGTTATAGATTTTTGGTCCTAATAATATATGCGGTATCACAGATGCATACCTGCAGGTCTGTCAAAATTCCACATGTGAGTGGTATTCTCCAAATAATTGTATAAGTTGAGTAGGTTAATGGAAAATTATTAATATTCTCTTAATATTTTTTTCAGGCCGGATCCGAAGGAGGACTCGAAACCGCTTCTGCATCCAGAAGTTGACCTCGCATCTTCAGTTCTGGAGACCCTCCGAGAGGCCACTGATGAAGAGTACCGAGATGCCCTCGAAAGAGACGCCGCACGAGCCGCCGTCGACGTAGCGTCGATAACTGACGTCATCACCGATGGCGTTCCAGAGGAAGCCAGGAAAGTGGTCACAATAATAGTAAGTCCTAGAGACATGGGTGGCTCTGAAGATGCCATGCAAGAGGCGTCTCACGTACAAGAAACTAGGTGCATACATTCTTCTTTAGGTAACCCTAGGGCTTCTTTCACATATAGAGCTCCAGTTCCTCGAAAAGGTATAGAGGACATACTTAATTTACCTCTGCCAAACGGTCTGCTTCATAGACAGCGAGATAGTAATTTAGCTGCAAGTAATATCCACCAAAGCGTCGTCAGAGCAGACGATAATTTAAATAAAATTTTATCCGGTCTAAGGTTGAAGACAGAACCTAATCTGCTCCAATTAGATCCGAAAACAAAAAGTAACGATATCAAAAATATATTGAGCGGTGTAAGCTTACGTAATAATGCAGAAAAAAGTGGCTTAGATGGCCCTGAGATAGACAGTCCAAATGTCAAGATGGAATCTTCAAACGACCTTAATAGTAGTGAAACGGTTGAAGAAAGCGATAGTATTCATAGTAATGTACTCAATAAGAGCACTCAGTCAGGCAGTCGAGGTGATTTAGATTGTAATACATCACCTACTAGTGATCAAGAGACAGTGTTTGAAAAGAGCCCTAAAAATACAGGCCCACTAAAGTCTTTATTGTTTGCCCGAAATAATGAAGATAAACCTGACCTGGCATTTCCTCTAAAAAATCTATTTAAGTTAAGAGATGTGGAACTAGTTCCGTTAAATTTACTAAAAAATAAACCAAAAGCAAAAATAAACTTACCGAGCATAAATTTCAATCCACTATCAAATACAGAGACGAGAGAACTTACAGCATTACCAAAACAACCTGTCTTATTTGGTAAACCGTCTAAATTCATAACCAATAACCCTGAAACAGGATTAAACCAATTGAATAAAGCGAAATCTGTCAATATTCAAAGTATACCAAAAACAAAAGTGTTAACAACTGAAATTTTAGATGCTGTGCCGAGTCCATCTGACGATAACTGTGTGAGGCTAAAGCCTGAAGCTGATAAGTCTGCAGGGGTAAATATGGAAGAACTTGAAGATTCACTCTTGAACTCGAGTACAGAAACAGTTGAAAATGATGACGAGAAGGCCAGTAATTCAATAGAAATATTAGAAGTTGATACCGATATTTTGGATGTTAATAGTGCGGAACAAATTCAATTAAAAAGCAGCGAAATTCTGGACGAAGAAACTAGTGAAACTGAAAATTTTCAAATTATTGATGATACACAAGCACCGGTACAAGAAAGTGATAGTGACATTGAAATAATTTCACAAGAAGAAGATATTAGCGATGTTCCTCCAGGTTCCGTTGATTTGAGTGAAATAAATGAGGCAGAAGATAGAAGTAATAGTATTTCAGAAACACGTCAGCCACTTAGAAAACTGGAGGAAATCAAAAAAAGTGTTGTAGACAAGTTGGATGCTTTACAAAAAAGTAATAGAAATGCACTCGACAACATTAAACACAATGTTGAGGAGATATCTACTCAAGGGCAAGAAAGAAACCAGGATACAGATTTAGTGGAAAACGAAGATCTGTCCTCTAACGTAGAGGCTACATTTGAATCTCCTTCACCAAAAAGTCCAGTCGAAGAGGAATGTAGGGATTTAAGTGCATCCGCAGAATCAGTCAGTTTTCAAGAACTTCAAAAAATGTCCGATTCTATTTTAATGGCCAGTGAAAATCAAGAACAGAGAGCTGAAGTTACAAATGACGCATCCTTAGCAGAATTTGCAGATAATAATTCAGAATCTGAAGAAATTAGCGAAGGTGAAATTGATCACGTTCTAGGAATGGATGGAAAACAAACACAACCCAATAATGGATTAAATCAGAGTATCGATGACAGTGATTCATTAAAAACAGCATGCCCGAGCGATGTATTTAAGAAGCCCGAACAAAAGAAACTTAAAAATAGTAACGACAACAAAAACACTAACGACTTAGAAACACTCTCAAGTGATCCGATAATGGACATACTCCGACCAAATTCATTGACAGGTGAATCGATTATCAATATCCTGCGACCCAATTCTAGATCTCTCGTAGAACATATTAATGACTTGGGGATGAAACTAAGACAAAGTATTGTAGTGCAACCAAGTCCACTGATAAATGCAGACGATTTCAATATATTTAGGACGCCAAGCTTAAACATTCCAGACATATCTGGTTTAAATGCTAATATTCCAACATTAGATGAAATTAGGACAAGGGTTTCTGAAATTTTAGATGGTTTGGCTAGAACAGCGAGCGACGATGACGGCTCTTCCGAGATAGATTCTGATGATTTTGCCTCGGATGTCAATCCCGTGGTAGCCGTAGGTGCTAGTTCTCCTGATCCAATTTCTATTTTACCACCTTTGAAACCACGGGAAGATATCAATTTAGATATTATACAGTTAAAACCGCTTCCGTCAATACTAGGATCTAGTCCGCTATCATCAAACCTCCCGGGGTTGAATTTGAATCGATATAAAGCTAAACTAGCAATTCCCAAATCATTAGATATAAAACCTTTTAATTTAGCTTCAACCTTAGGCAGCAACGGAGGCCTCTTTGGTACGACATTAACTATAGGGCCAGAGAAACAAGAAAAAACTATTAAATCTAAATTCAAATCTAACAATGCTGATTTTAGAAAATCGTCTCATGTTGCGTCAAATACTAATCCAACCTTGGCCGACATAACTTCAACCGTGCATAAAAACGCATTAAATCTTTTGAACGTTCCAGAAAGCTCTAAAAGACCAAATTTGAAAGCAAGCAATGTTATGGACAATTTTGCAAATAAAATTAAATCTCATGCTGAAGACACAGTAAGAAATATTCACGAATCACTAAACCCTTCTTCTTTAGCTGATATACATAATAATGTACTGAAGAGTGCTAGCAATTTGTTAGCTACTGGCAGGAACAGCTTGCACAAGACTCTGCAGACTTCTACCCCAATTGAATCTGCTGTTGACAACCTTAGATCACAAACGCAAAACACAATGCAACAATTACATAGCACATTACATTCTCCCAGGGTTGCTGACTTGAGCAATGTTATTCAAAAAAATACTCAAAGTATCTTAAAGTCACCAAAGAATTCCATTGATGCTGCGGTCGATAATCTTAGAGCCCAGTCCGAAAATACTTTTAGAAATATTCAACAGACATTGCATGCGGCACCACTCCCTGACTTAAGTGATTCTATTCATAAAACTGCTCAAGACATTTTAAAGTCTTCGGCTGCTATTAATCCAAAAGGTAATTTGTTAGGAAGTAGTATGCAAGTTATTCCTCCTATAGATAAAGTTGCAGATAATCTCAGGTCACATACGCAAAATGCTTTAAAGAACATGCACCAAACTTTAAATGCACCAACTCTATCTGACATTAGCACCTCTATTCAGAAAAGTGCACAACAAGTATTAAAATCTCCAATCACAAACAATAGACCAGAAATTTTAAAAAGCTTGCAGCCGATTATGTCTGGAGATACTGTCGTTGATAATCTTAGGTCTCAAACTCAAAATACAATGAGATCCATTCAAAATTCTTTAAACAGTCCAACTCTCGCTGATATAAGTGCAACAGTGCAGAAACACGCACAGAATTTACTGCAGTCACCAGTAGCTCTTACCGGACGAGACGCCTTTGAACAAGTCCTACAAGCCAGTCCTCCTATCAACCTAACACCGCACGTAGAACAAGTTGCAAAAGATTTACAGAAAACTATAAAAGTGACACTCAAAAATAATCCCCTAAAAGAGTTACCACCGCTCCCACACCCAAACGACGTAATTCAAATCATATCCAACCATCACGAGGACGTGAATGATAAGTTATATGCTTTACACACCGATTTTACTGATCGGCTTGAGTCATTTCATAATGAAGTTACAGACCCTGAAAGGCTGCGATCTATTCTATCTCCTCCCGGTAATTTAAACTTTGAATTATTTGCTATCCCACTTCCTATGAGCTCTAGGAGTGCTTCCAGTGCACTTAAACAAACAAGGCCGGTTTTTCAAGCTAAGCAATCATCGGCGAAACTTGCTTCAGAAAAGAAGCAACCCAAGAAAACTTCTACAGTATCTAAGCCTAAAACAGAAGCAACTAAGCCAAATTCAATGCGGGCTTCTACAAGAAAAGAGAGCAGTCCACCTAAACTGTTTAGAATACCTTCGGCAGCGAGTTCACCAGTTCCAACCCATACCGACCGACCCACTGTGCCACAGTCCCCCAAAAAACCACTTAAGGGCTTGGAGGGTATAAAAAAGCCCGTTTTTCCGAAATTTAAACCTTTAGGTAAAAACAAGGTTACCATCACATTTGGTTCTACAACTCAGCGCCCAACTCCCGTTGGCAACTCCAATAGAATAGTTCCGACGACTGCAAAGCCTAAGGTGACAGCTAACCAACGTTTTAAACCAAAAGGGCCTATTCGGCAACCTACTCCCTGGAACGGGTGGGGTGATGCAAGAAGTGCTCCAAAACGGTTAGGCGATCCCTTGACATCGCCAAGCCACACACCAAATGCTCGTACTTCGTTAAGGTCTAAAACAGCATTAACACCAATGAATATTCCCTCCAAGACAGAAATGTCTTCTCGTTTGGCTGCTCCTAAACTTAAATCCCAGTCTATGTCACCGTCTAAGCCAAAAATGCCTAAATTTAAGACCACGCTGTTGCCACAAGGGAAGGCCAGCGTACCCAGTCGGCCATTAAGCCCTATAAATAAGCCAAAAAGTCCTTTGCTAACTAAATTGACCGACGCGTTAAAGAGTAAACAAGCTCACGGAAATTTAAGCCAGACGCCGCGGCAAAGAGCTCATGAGATGAGTCCTGCAGCATCTGATCGTTTTGAAAAGGTTGTAGGTTTAGAAGAACCGCTGAAGGAACATGTACCCTACAAATGTAAGATGATGTGTGTAAAAGTAGATTTAAATGACGAGTAACAATACCTGTAATAAAATTGAACATTTAATATTTATTAATTTGTCGGTTCTCAAAAACTGCTCTTACAATATCCATGAGATTCACAGGAGCGAAAAAAAAACAACTAAGTAGGTACCTAGATAGATGGTGAGTGTGACCTCATTACCGGTAAAATATTTTCGCAGAATACGGCTCGGTGATCCGGATACTATAAAAATGACTTTGGTAACGTAATTAAAGCATAGCTTTCTCAAGAATTTACTGTTCTTGCCTACTTGAATCAAAAATAATTAACATCACCATGGGACCGTGTTAAGTGACATCATAATTCCAATTCACTTTGATACAGTTCCATGATAGATCTGTTTTGCTCGTAACTTTAATTTATATGTAAGCTGTTGTGATTGGTCTGTAAATATAAATACCTAATTATAGTATTTATTACTTTTAGTGTTAGATTTTTATACGATGTTGTAATAAACGAAAATTTGCGTATTATAAATTGTGCTTTTATTTCTTCCAAGTAGGTATTCTAACTCTTCAGACTTAGTTGAGTGTTCATTGTGGTTTTTGTGACCTATCTCACACAAATCGACCTAAGTAGGTATGTAGTACCAAACCGTGTGACATCCTATACTTACTATACTATGGGTAGGTATAGTCAACAGAAAAAGTTGGTGATCGTTTTAATACCTTGTCACTTTCACACTGTCCCAACTGTCGCAGTAGTTAGGTACTAAATTCATCATATATATTTGCTGTTGACTGTACATAGAGAATTGTGTTAGTGGAGAGTGATAGGTAGCTAGCCCATGGCTCACAACACACTTGGATCCTTTTCCCATAGTCTACTCTTAACTTTAACATTTAGGGCCCCCCCACATTACGGCGTCTTGCGAACGTTTTTCATACAAAATTGTGCGTTGCGTCGACGCCGCGTCGACGCAACGCACAATTTTGTATGAAAAACGTTCGCAAGACGCCGTAATGTGGGGGGGCCCTTAAATGTAACAACTAACACAAATATTCCAGCTCTTGCTTCTGGTTTTTTTTCTTTTGTATGCCTTGTTCCGGATTAGTCCAGAACGGTTCGAACTAACAACTTAAACTTCAAGGTCATGATTTGTTTGTTTTTTTTTTGTCATCGGCATAGGAGAGGTTAAGTACCTATTTATCAGTGGCGCTGCTTGAAAGTTTTCGATGGACACCCCAAAATGAAAGAGTTTAGGGTTTATAGCTATAGGCTTAGGCAAGCCGGTCGGAATCTGCTTACGTAAGTATTAGCGCTCCGTAACTGCTATTTATTATTAAGTGAAATGTTATTTTCTTTTGAGACAATAGAAGAACATTCCATGTAAAAAATAGGCCAAGTCTCGAAACTTTTCCACCGTAAAAAGTTGTTAGATATTATACACAGAGCCAAGTCAGGCATTCTTGTTGATCTCTATTTCCTAGCTTAGCTCAATTCTGCAACTCGGAAATCACACAACTTTGTTGCATTTATTAATTTTTGCATACTTCAACACAAAGTAAAGGACATCATTGAGTAAATATTGATGAAGACGCAGGTTATTGTACAATTGGAGAAAATTGTAACAAAATGGAAGAAACGTCACAAGTGTCACAACACCATGCCTTCAAATGAAATGTTTAATTTGTTGGCGCTATTCCTAAACGATAATATATGCTTGGATTCAATATCGTTTAAAAAAACCGTTTCATGCAAACTAGGCAATGGCGACAGGAAGGGAGTAAACCGCTCTTGAATGGATAAACATATCTACAACAATAACAACGTGATATTAGCATCGTTTAACTGTAAGTATGTGTTAAAAAACTATGTTGCACTCTTGCACTGCACTGTTGATATGACTGTTCGATGATACGATGTTCCTCATCTCGGCAGTTTACACGATAACTTAGCTTTCACCGGTAAGTCTTGATTACGTCTGCGGGCATTATCAGAGGGCGTCCATACAGCGGAGTTGCGTTGCTATGGTGAACGGCATGCCACGATGGTGCCGTGTAATTCGAGACAGTATTTAAGCATACCTACTATACTAGGTGATTTTAACGCGCACCCGGGCGAACGATTTGCTAACGAACTCATAACTTTTTGTGATGAGCAACATGGTCTTGCGTGGACATGGAGCTTCTGACACCTGATACGCATCCTATATTATTATTATACTATTAAACGAGCAATATTTGTATGTGTACCTATATCCTATACCAGTGTTTTTCAATCTTTTTCATGCCGCGGCCCCCTTAGTACAGAAAAATTATTTCGCGACCCCCCGACACTGATATTTGATATATGTATACTTACTACCGATACTTACAGCACTTTAACTTTAATAAACTTAGAAAAGTTGAAAAACCCCCGACATTTTCATTTCAAAAACAGCTCAACCGATTTTCATGAAACACTCGGGATAAAATTATCTATGACACAAAAAAAACCGCATTCAAATCGGTCCATCCGTTTGGGAGCTACATACGATACCACAGACAGACACACAGAGACACGTTAAACTTCTAACACCCCTCTCTTTGCGTCGGGGGTTAAAAATATGAGTAGCCGCGACCCCCTTTAGAAGGCTTCGCGGCCCCCCTGGGGGTCGCGACCCACAGTTTGAAAAACACTGTCCTATACTATTAAACGAGCAATATTTAAATATATATTTGTAATCACGTTCTCGAAAGCAGCTCTTAACGATTTCGATGAAACTTTCATTATAGGGGTTTGGGGGCGACAAATCGATCTAGCTTGGTTTAATGTCTGGGAAAATTAGTTTTCTTCGTGTCTTCTCTATTTTTGCCCGAGCGAGGCTCGGTCGCCCAGGCACTATGGTAGGTATATATATTTGCAATCGCGTTCTCGGAAACGGCTCTAACGATTTCGATGAAATTTTGAATACAGAGGTTTACGGGGGCGAGAAATCGATCTAGCTGGGTCGCATGTCTGGAAAACATAGTTTTTTCCGTATTTTCACCAGAGCTGAGCTCGGTCGCCCCGCCCAGGGACTGTTTACTAAGCAGAAACGTCCGCTAACGAAATTCCAAATTTCTATCGGTGGAATACTCGTATTGATAAATGATTACTATTATTATTATTTGTATGTTTTTTCCATATCTCAGGACCATGGGGTCCCGGACTTTTGGAAGGCATGCGTGGGGCCGAAGCCAACAGCGCAGAGGCCCTTTAAAACAAATATAATATAAAGCGAGGGATACACATGGCAGATACCATGACACGCGCACAACATGATACACCCGGCACCCGGTGATGGTTCCCGCCAGGTGCAAAGACTATTGCGGTGCAACACTGTGCTGCGATGGATACTAAGGTCATGGGTTCTTGGGTTGAAAGGTGGGTGGTCTGGAAAATGGGTTATGGGAGGAGACTAGCGGACACCCGCCGTGAAAATTAGTCTCAAAATTGTGAAAAGGCAGGCGGTGACTCGCCAACTCGTTAAGTGGGCCCCACAAACAGTCGCACGCACAGTGCGACAATGGAGCAACACGTCTGAGCGGCTGTGAGGTTGTCGAGAGGTGAGTCTGCGGTGCGCCAGATCCCGGTAATCCGTTCAAGGGCCGCCGGCGTTGTAAACGTTAAAGGATGCGTGAATCAAACTACGTAGTTAGATCTAGACTGAATCATTTATTCTTCCAACCTACCCGCCATGCTCATAACATTATCTACCCTATACCCACAACCCCCTTTTTTACATTATGATACATTGATTTTCGATTGAATCGTACACTATTAATTTATTCATTTTATACACTAAACTGTAAAAATGACTACACTTTCTCCCTCCATACAGATAAATTATCAACACATTATTTAAATTCCATTAATATCATCATGCTAAATGATATTAAAATCAAATCATACATTTTATTTTAATTATAAAACAAAATTTGAGTATCATAGATTAGACTACGTAGTATTGTAATATATATATTATATGTATCTACTGTCAATTTATTTGTACCTATATAATAGATATAAATTACTATTTTGATAATAAAAAGAGAAAAATGAAATGTTTTCCTTTTTTTTTTTTATAGATGTAACACTTTTGAAATCATAAACATGCTTTAAAGAATACAAAAAAAAAAAAAAAAACATGCTCTTACTTTTCTTAAGTTCATTGACTTGTAAATTTAATTTAATTAAAGAATCATGTTTACAATAAAAAAGAACATTTATTGCTTATCGCATTTTGCCCTAGAGCATCAGTAACAGTATCATACAATTTGTTGTGCAATAATTAAAGTAATATATAACATTTAAAAAGATCAATGTACAATTTTATTGCTAAAATCATTTACATAAACATTCAAAATTAGTTAGTTCACTGTAATTTATATGTAATTCGAGACTAATACTTAATAAATAAGCTAATAAAATAACATTCATTTAAAATTAATGTGGGTGCCTGCAGCATATTTAAACCATAACAAAAAACAGTAACTTTGCTGACCTAAAGTAGTTATCATTAAATTCTTGATGTTGTTAAATTACATCTACATATTTATTTTGTGTAAAACAAAAGCAGGGATTCTGCGTGTATCTCCCAAGTGATACATGCTTCGACCCGGCAGCTATCAGTACCAATCAGGTCGAATCACCACCCTGCCAGAACGAGTGACATAATTGTTATTATTTGAAGCATAGTCGGACACTGGGGACGGGCTGACGACGGACTGCTACGCGTGCGACTGAGGCTCGCGGGCCATCGCGTTAGCGTTATCACCTGGCACAATGATATCGTCATAAGGCTGAGAACACACCGGTGCATCCGGACGGTTAGCAGAATCTAATATTAGATGACGTCTGTTTCTTACCACAGTACCTCCCTGCATTAACTGAACCACATATGACCGTATACCTTTTAGATGCAAAATAGTACCACTAATCCATTTCTTATCTATTCTAATCTTTACTTTTTGTCCCGGTGCTAAAAGCGTTAAATCACGAGCTGTTTTATCATACTGTAGTTTTTGCTTTATCTGCCTCTTTTCTAATTCTACCGTAACATTATTATGGATTTTCGGCATAAGGAGTCGAGGCAAGTAAGGCACAATACCTCGAAATTTCCTATTACTTATGAGCTCAGAGGGAGATGCCAACTCATTAGTGATGGGAGTAGTTAAGTATTCTAACAATGCAAGCCTGAAGTCAGTTTTTTCAACATTTGTTTTTTTTAGAATATTTTTTACGGTCTGCACACTTCTTTCAACTTGCCCATTGGATTGTGCGTAGCGGGGAGAGGAAGTTATGTGCTCAAAACACCACTGCTGAGAGAACAATTTGAATTGACTAGAAGAAAATTCGGGACCATTGTCCGACATTACAACGTCAGGTATGCCCTGATGACTAAAAATGCCCTTCAACTGGTCAATAATATGCCCAGACGTTAAAGAATGCAGTTCCATCACTTCTAAGAATTTACTGTAGTAATCAACTATCAATAAATACTTCTTCTCGTTAAAATGAAAAATGTCTACTCCAACTTTTGACCATGCTCTGTCCGGTATATCATGTGGTATTAATGTTTCCTTACAATTCCGATTTTTAAAAGTTAGGCACGCTTGACAATTTTTTATAAAATCTTCCAACTGACTATTTATGTTTGGCCAAAACATGGACTCACGAACTTTTAACTTACATTTTTCTAAGCCTAGGTGCCCAATATGCACCCGCCTTAACATTTCCTTGCGGATGGACATTGGAATGATTATTCGATCGCCTTTCCACGCCATGCCATAAGCGACCGTTAACTCATCTCGATAACCCCAATATGGTTTTACCTGGTCATCTACATCCTGTTTGTGGTCGGGCCAACCTTCAGTTACACGCTTGATCAATGACTGAAGTTCGGCATCGTCTTGCGTGAGTTTCTGTATACGCAAGAAATGTGAGTCCAGAAGCGGGTTGCTGAGCAACACAGCACACACCTGCGCGCGCGCCTCTAGCTGGTCTCGCGGGACCACGCTGGGTGCACTCGCCGGGTCCACCGCGCGAGACAGTGTGTCTGCCATGTACATGTATTTGCCAGGTTTATATACTAGCTTAAAGTTATATGGCTGCAAACGTAGCAGCATCCTCTGCAACCTGGCGGGGGCACTTGCAATTGGTTTACAAATAATACTTACCAGGGGCTTGTGGTCTGTTTCTACCGTTATATCATAACGCCCATAAATGTACGCGTAAAATTTTTCGCAGGCGTACACGCATGCTAGGAGCTCCTTTTCTATTTGTGCATATGCCTGTTCCGCTTTTGTAAGAGACCGAGAAGCATAACACACAGGCAAGTTATCCTGCAGAAGACAGGCACCTAAACCATTTTTACAAGCATCTACCGAAATGACCACGGGTTTTTTCAAATTGTAATACTGCAAAACAGGTACACTCGTCAAACACTGCTTCAAAACATTAAATGATTTGTCGTGTTCTTCACACCAATGCCATTCAATGTCCTTCTTCAGCAATTGTCTTAGAGTATGATTTTTGTCTGATAAATTAGGTATAAAACTACCAACGTAATTCACCATCCCTAAAAACCGTTCAAGATCCTTTGTGTTCTGTGGAGATGGCATATTCCTTATTGCTGATGTATACGAGTCATCGGGGTAAACGCCATGGGAAGTAATCTTGTGTCCTAAATATTTTATTTCAGATAAACCAAATTTGCATTTATCTTTATTTAACTTTAAATTTATCTCGCGACATCTATTTAACACGCTTTTTAGCCTAGCGTCGTGTTCCTCTTTTGTACGACCATAAATCAGTAGGTCGTCCACAAACAGACAAACACCATCCAAGTCATCGAAGTGTTCGTACATTTTTTTGTGAAATACCTCTGACGCTGAACTAATTCCGAACGGTAATCTTAAATACTTGTATCTACCAAAACTTGTATTGAATGTGCACAAATCGGTACTATCCTTATGTAGACGAAGTTGCCAGAACCCTTGTTTAGCATCAAGAGTGCTAAAAAATTTGGAACCCCCCAAGTTAACGGTCATCTCATCAAGCGTCGGTAACTTGAAATGTTCGCGCCTGATAGCCTGGTTCAGGTCCCTCGGATCTAAACAAAGCCTGATGTCACCATTAGCTTTCCTCGCCACGGTCATACTATTGACCCAGTCGGTGGGCCCACCTACTCTAGCAATAATGCCATCACTGACCATTTCATTTAACTTATTTTTAACACTTTCTTTTAAAGCTACTGGTAATTTTCTCGGTGCGTGGACCACGGGCCTGATATCATTATTTAACTCAATTTTATACTCTCCCGGCATGCACCCTACACCGTCAAAAATATCTGCATACTCTTTATAGACATGCCTTGCTATTTCACTTCCGCGATCACTGTTCACAGCTAAAATCAACTTGACAACACCCAATTCCGTACATGAATCCCTACCTAATATCGGCGGCGACGACACATCCGCCACTATAAAATCCAATATATATATACGCTCCTTGTATTGCACCTTTAAACTGCATTTACCTATTACCTCGATATCACTGCCAGAGTATCCGCGTAATTTCACATCCGTCGAACCTAAATCGCATTGTGACAAACCAATCTGACGTAAATAACAACATGGCAAAACATTTACGTCCGCCCCAGTGTCTAATTTAAATTGAATCTTAGTGCCTTTTAACAATAACTCAATACACCAATCACTCGAACTAGTACAGCAATAGATTACCTGTTCAGTGTTTTCTTCAGCTCGCATCTCAAATACGTTGCACATACGCGAAAAATGGTCATAGTTATTGCACCTTAAACATCTTCTGCCAATGGCAGGACATTTCAAATTGTCATGAGCCAAACCACACCGCGAGCACAACAATTTACCACTATTGTTATCACCATTTATACCGCCCATTTGTTGACTATACGTCTGGTTCCGGCGCGCAGAGTCCGACCGAGGAAGCGCAGGGGAGCGGGCGGGTGTGTGATAACGGCCACCGCGCCCTCGGCCCCTCGCTGCACCGCGATGCGCCGGCGCTCCTCGACGATTTACCCACAACACCTGATTTTGATGACCACCTTCAAAATTCCAATTGCAATCCGTATTGTTCATAGACTCATTTTTTACTGCATACGCATGATGATTAACAGCCTCCATCTTTATAGTACCCGCTTGCATTTTAGACATCTGGGCCAGGTTACAAATATCAAGACACTTTTTCAAAGTCAGATCCGGCTCACGTAACAACCGTTCTCTTAGCGCATCCTCCTTAATACCACATATCAGCCTATCTTTTATCAAATCTTGCATTAATGAGTCAAACTCACAAGTACTTGCCAGCTTCCTAAGTTCAAAGGCATACTGCTCAATAGATTCTCCCTCGCTCTGATTACGAGTGAAAAACTTATGCCTTTCTATAGTCAAATTCTTTTTCGGCAAAAAGTATTGATCAAAGCGCTCAAGCAAACTTTTCAGTGTTTTGCACTCTGTTTCGAACTGCTGGTACACGTCACGACACCGTTCACCAATAACATGCAGAAAGATACACATCTGAACCTTCTCCTGCTTGTCCGACAGCTGACATGCCTCGAAGTAAATAATAAAAGCTTTTTTCCATTTAGACCACTCCACCGACAAATTTCCGGATGTTACATTCTCCAAATTATTATCAAAAATAAACGGCTGCGGTGGTGGCAATATGGTTTCCATTGCAAAATACTTCCAGTACCACACTTATGTAATTTCACAATAAGTCTCACTGTAGCCGAGCCAAATCACTATATAAATAACGGTTCTTTATTTTAAACCGGCTGCGCCATGTAAACGTTAAAGGATGCGTGAATCAAACTACGTAGTTAGATCTAGACTGAATCATTTATTCTTCCAACCTACCCGCCATGCTCATAACATTATCTACCCTATACCCACAGGCGTTATGACATTTTACACTTCCAACCTGGAGCATAGGTTCTGCTCTTGCGACTCCACTCTGGCCGGCCGGTTAAGGCAAGCACAGAGGCGAGGGCCAGATCACTCGGGCCCTCTGGAGGTTAGGGGTCCGCGGTGTCGCCACTCACCGTCAGCTCGCCACAAGCTGCCCCCGCGCGCGCACCGAGGGTTCCGTACAAACCTATAACAAGCAAAAGTTTATTAATTATTACTAAATGAAAATGGAATCCGTAACATTACAATGTGGAAAGCTGAGAAGCATCAATTTAAACAGGGTCACTTTATCAATTTAGTAATCCTAAAAAAAAAGAAAAATTACCACATCATTTATTTTATAATATAGTAGTTTCTGTGTTAACGGGAAGTACCCTTTAGGTTTTGAGTTTCTTGCGAGTACTCAGTTTCAAAATATGCGACTTAAATTGCTATTTCTTATGATTGCGTTGGCATAAAAGTTTGGTTTTGCTTCATCTGAAAGGTCCTATAGCCCTGAGTATTTGACATGAATTTCAATTTAATACCTCCACACGTTTACGAGGAAAAAGATATTAAGTTTAAAATTAAAAAAAAAAATTTTGTATTATTTTACGAAAAATTTCTACTTTTGATGAGTAAGTCAGTCAGTGAATCTGTGAGTGCCAAAATTGATGAACTTTGACTTGTAATCATTCTTTTCTTTTGTTTTTTTTTTATCCAAAAGAAAAACTTAAAACTACTTACATTTTGTGTTTAAACAGCGAGCGAAATCCGCGTTCGGTTCTTAAACTACTGGTCGAATTTAATGTTATTTGGAAATATACCTTTGTAATACCCTCTTGGTCACTGAAAATTTAGGCTTCTAGTTTTTTCCACAACGAACTGCCCTTTAGGCAGGGGCGTCGAAAATGGCCCGAATGGCTTCGAGAAAATGATGGTACGGCCGATGCTCTTTTGCTCGACTTGGCGAGGGCACTACCTTGCCCCCAGATTTCTTAAACCATGCCAAGGCCAACTTACATAGGTAGGTACTTATTTACATACCAACTTCACATTATGAATAGAGCAAGTCAAATAAAACGCACACACCATTTCCGTTCGTCTGCTGAAAAAACATTTGCACAGTTTCGTGCGTACCCTATCGATGCTTTTGTTTAATAGCTACCTATGTATCTATAATATATGCTCGATATTCGTTATTAGTCATCTGTTTTTTGGGAAATCGCTACGCGTCAACATGTCGCTTTCTTTACTTTACACAGCTAGTCCAACAACACTAGATAAGTAGGATTATTCATCCCGCCAGCCAGACCGTGGGGGCAGTGCGTTTCCGGCTCCCGAGTTGGAGACACGTCAAAATGGGAACAGCGGAGATCATATTCGCGCTGACGATATTGACGGGCGTCGTTGCTGGTGAGGAACACTGATTATTATTATTGTTGATTTTCCTTCCGCCTGTTTTTACAGAGATTTTATTACACGTAGTAGGTGACTTTGAATTTTTCCAAAAGCAAAGGAGTGTTTGCCAGCAATGGTGTTTCTATAACAGAAATGTAGCTAATGCACTGAAAATATCTATCTATACTATCAGAAAAATGCAAATAAATCGCAATATTTATATAGTACAAGTAGGTACCTATTACTTATTCCATTCATCGTTGTGAAGCATTTAGTTTTTTATGTTACCTATAGTCGTTATCGATGTATATATATGTTTACAAGTAATATATATATCTACGATGTATACGTTACGTAGTCGGTAAACTGACCGAGAGGCTAATTATTTCTTAATCTGCGCGCCTTAGGTATTTATTCAACGACAGAGTTACACTTCAAACAACGCCCTCAAAACTGTTTTTGACAATTTGTCTGCAGGATGGCTCCTTGCAAGCCGAGGCTCTAGAAACGTATGATTAATAGCATTTTATACGTACCTACTTATATTTGTATCTGATAAATTGATAACTGATAGGTAAGTGGGGTTCCCTTTATCCGGCATAATATCGATTGGCCGAAATACACTCCGCATAACAGTTATCGCAGAAACATTTTTAGCCGAATGATACTTTAGCATAATCGTATACTTAGCATAACTATCATGTCGCATAACACTCATTTGGCAGAATTTTGAATTACAGAACAGTAATATGGCCGAATTTATTTTCGCAGAATTTTACGTAGCAGAACGTATATTCCGCCGAATTTCTTGAAGCATACAACTAATATCAGCGACTTTATTTTTGCATAATTTTATGTGCCAGAATATACGTTTCGCCGAAGCCGTACAAATATTGAACCGTGCTGCTCTAGGTGACAACTAGCGCGGAAAGCGTTCTAAGGCAGGTCGGTGTAGGTACGACGAGCGAAGCGACGCCTAAAACGCGCGAGCCAAGCGAGAAATTGTACAATACCTATTACTACGGAATTTCACGAATCACGTAGGCAGTAGGGAACGGACTTGGTGGCAAAACCGACTCGGATCGCGGATAGGCTATTAGACGAAAGCGGGAGCAAAGCTCCCGCGTCCGTCTTCGAGGTTATTTTTTTTTATAAAAGAGCAGAAAACTTGTTTAAATATCAACAAACATATTATAACAAGTTTTCTGGTCTTTTATATAAAAAAAAGGAATTGCCATTATTTTTGTTTTAAGTTTTAAATATTTTTACGAATCACGTAGGCAGTAGGGAACAGGGACTTAATGGCAAAACCGACTCGGATCGCGGATAGGTTAGAAGACGAAAGCGGGAGCTTTGCTCCCTCTTCCGTCTTCGAGGTTATTTTTTTTATAAAAGAGCAGAAAACTTATTTAATATCAATAATAGGAATAGATTAAATAAGATTACAAAAAAACGATTCTGCCAAAGAACGTTGTGCCAAATGACAGTATGACAAATTTCGGTGACACGATTATTCGATCATAGGGCTATTATTACAGTCGTCATTATGCCAATGTACTATTCTGGGTGTTCTGCCTTTTCTCCGAACTTTTTTTGTTCGAATTTCATTTGCCAACCAACATTTCGTCGATGGTTCACTTTGACAACCAACTATTAACAAATTCTTGTATGACAAGACAACGTTTCATTTGGCAGAATTATTATAAAGCGGATTATTGTAATAACTCAATACTTTTGGCATACTGATCATTTGTCAAATCTTTCACTAGGCCTAACAACTATTAAACTAATAATGTTTTGTCAGTGTAACAGTGCCCTTTTCATATATGAGGCTACTTTTACTTGAACTAAGTAAACAAAGAAAAACATTTCACAGAGTCCTGTTAGGTGCGACGACGAGCGAAGCGAGGAGGAGTGTTAGGTTCAACTGTGACCCTACGGCTCGCGAGCCGAGCGAGCGAAGCGAGCGTGCCGCGGTAGCGGCCGGCGAAGCGCCAGAGAACCGACTGTTTTTTTTATTCCCTCGGCATCGCGGCCCCTCATCGGTCAAAAGTCGGTTTTACGATTCGTCACTTATTGCTTTGAATCGACTTTTTATTGTTCATAAACTTTAATAAAAAACCCTGTGTAAGCTGTAATTAAAAAACAAAAACCTACCTATATAAAATTTAAATTTAACTAAATGTATATTATACCGATTAAATCATACATAAACCACATGTAAATATGTATTTCAAAAAGTTCCAATTAAAAACCAAGCCCAAAGATAGAATTGCCAACCATTTAGTTGGGAAATGAAACAATTCCATAAAATTCAATTGGAACATGATCATTCGGCGAAATGACATTATGCAAAAAATTGGTTGCGATGTCATATTCGTACTTACATAAAATTTTCGGAGATGATTTAGAGAACCACTATTCTGCCAAAGGAAGTTATGCGAAATGACTGTATGCAATCAAAATGCGAAAAGTAGTTCTGCGAAATGATGATTCTGCCAAGGGCTGTTATGCAAAATAAAATTATGACAATCAATTTTATGCAACACATTAGTAACCCAGGTAAGTGTTAAAATAAACTGTAAGTACCTACATAAATAGCTAACGGATTTCTACTTCTAAGTAAGTATACTTTTAGCTTTTAGCTGATGTTGAATACAATACCTACTTACTATTTTTATCAGCATCCTTATAATAACAAAGATTCTGTGTCGAAATAGATATCGTAAAAAAAAAAACAACTAGAATAAAACCAACGCATAAAGTCTATTCATCCTTACGTGTAGCTACGATATAAACGAGTTCAACGCGGACAAAGTCGCGGGCAGAAGCTAGTTATTTATATTTCACCCTGTGCGCAGACGACAAGCCATGTGCATCGCGGCCAATGTCCGGCCAGTCGGTAGTGTGCGTGTGTAACGAGACCTACTGCGACGACATCGCGCGACAGGAGCCGACTGACGGCAATTACGTCGCCTACACGTCCTCTGAGGTACGTAACAGCACGACGTTTAACGGCTTAAGGAGTGCAATTCTCTAAAACAATTAAATCTTTGTGGCGGTGTCGTACGCCTTCAACTCACTGGTCACCTCACCTGTCACCTCACGCCTCACGCCTCATGTGACAGCCAAGATATCTTACCCCGATACATCACATGTCTTTATCTTTAATTTGAGAAAATATATTTCAAATTGGACATACAGCTGAGCGACGCCAGCGGGACGCTTTAAGTCGGGGCGCTCGGTCTCACAGGACACGCGCTCATCGCGCTGGCGCCGCGCAGACACCTCATACTGGCATGGCTCTCGCACCCTCAACCGCTTGCGTTTTGAGTGCGCGACAGATGCGGGACGCGATGCCGAGGGTGCGCAGTTTGTGAAGTGTCGCTAACCTGTACCTACCTTACGTATGGGTGCGCAGCGGTCGCATCGCGCGGACGTCCTGCTTGCGTCGCGCTCTATGTGTAACCAAGCCAAGTGGCTGCGGCAGCGGCAGCAGTACCTACACCAGTTGGTGGGAGCGAAATGCGGCATTCTGATCTCTCACTCACAGGCATATGCGTGTGTGAGGCTAGTAATGGACTGAACTCCAAAGAGTGTCACAATGACCGGTCCTGCACTACCCCTAACCAGCGGACTCCCGCGGCCCTCCGAATCGCTAAATTTAAGTGGCAGCTGGCGGGGCACATTACACGTAGAACCGATGGCCGTTGGGGTGGAAAGGTTCACGAGTAGCGACTCACGAAAATACTGGGAAAATATCTCGCTTTAACTTATTTTTGTTAATATTACCTATGCGCGCGCGCGCCAAGTAAATGGTTGCGTTGGCCGAATTTGTACGAAAGTTGGCCTTTCTAAGTAAATTTTAAGTCGGTCGACTATTACTCGGTAACTTAGTTATGCCTACTTAGCCGTGATAGTTTAAATTGCGGGGACGACGACGACACATGATTTGAACAAATTCGGCTGACGCAACCGACCCATTTACTTGGCACGTATCGATGTAACAAATACAGACAGGCATCTACGGAACCCTACACTGCGCGTGGCCCGACATGCACTTGCCCGGTTTTTTTTTTAATTATAAAGTAGGTACCTATTTTAAATACTAGGGAACAGTTTATCTCGATAAACAGTTTCAACATTACCAACCATGTTAAATAAGCAGGAATAATATTGAAACGAACTAAATAATTCGTAATTTGCGAGTCTATTGTGCTGTAGTTTTCCTCATAATTAAAATTAATTGATTTAATCAGGCGTTACTTTGCGGAAGTTCATTATAAGTTACGAAAACAATATTCCTTTGCTATTCTGCTAAAAAACGTGCAGGTCCATTATAGTTGCAATGATAAGAAAGCGTCAATGATGAGATACAAAGCGTCAATGATGAGATACAAAGCGTCAATGACGAGATACAAAGCGTCAATGATGCGATGCAAAGCGTCAATGATGAGATACAAAGCGTCAATGATGAGATGCAAAGCGTCAATGATGAGATGCATAAGCGCGGGCAGCTAGTATTTCATAAGCATGGTAACCAGACTAATCAGGTTTAAGCTACCTATATCGTTATTAATATTTCAGGCTGGATCACGCTTTAGGAAACATGAAGGAGAATTCCGTTCGTACTACTTGTCGGGTAAGTAAAAAATATTTTTATATACATATTCATCCTTACTAATTTTATAATTGCGAAAGTGTGCGTGTTTGTATGTTTGTCCTTCTTTCACGTCGCAACGGAGCGTCGTATTGATGTGATTTTTTGTATGGAGATAGTTTAGAAGCTGGAGAGTGACATAGCCTACTTTTTCCAGCGGGAAAACATCTAATTCCCACGGGAAAATTCAATATGTTACATTTGCCTATAACCACGCGGGCGAAGCCGCGGGCATCAGCTAGTACGATATAAAATACATAGGTGCCTACCATGTGCCTACTCACGTGCTATAAATACCTACGACTACAGTCTCTGAAGGATTTCTAATTTCTATACATATTTTTGTACTTTCCGTACTTTCCGTCCGTCTGTCTGTCTGTCTGTCTGTCACAAAGTGAAATATCTCACGAACTACTTAAGCTATCAATTTGAAATGGTTTTAAATGAATAGTTATCCATGTGGATGTAAAATGAGAAATTTAAATATACATTTTCATTTTCAATGAAGAACTATTAGGTCAAGTGAGGTAATATTAAGGGCTTGAGTTGAACTTTTTGAAACAGTTTCTTTTTTTTCTACATTGGTAAAATTTCGATTTATGAAGGAAAATGTAAATAAAAATACCAACCCTAGGTGCGTGAGTCAGACTCGCACTTGACCGGTTTTTATTACTTATACCACCAACGGTTCAATTAGAGTCGGTCCAGGGGACCGATTTTTGACTTTCGAGCGCTCGACTCTCACTCGAAAACTGTCAAAAAGTACGAATTACGAAATGCTATTTTGATATAGCGATAGAAAATTTAAAAACGAGTGGTATTGACCACTCGTATTAAATTATATTGGTAGAAAGTAAGTGCCTGCCATTTTGACACTACAAACGTATTTACTTTTATTTGATTTTCGAGCGCTCGAAAGTCAAAAATCGGTCCCCAGCGAGTTGTGACAACAGCATTTTTATCAAATTCTTTATATGGCAACAATTTTACTGATGAAATAAAGTGTCAGTTATAAGCACCTTTTACGCCGCCATATATTTCGTGTTACCAGCATGCGTTTTTTTATTTGCCGCCATTTTTCGGGGCACGACTCGCTTGAGACAGACTACCAGGCCCGAATACTTGTTGCATGAAGTATTATAACAAGCTGCTTTAACCCCTTTCTTCCGTTTCAGATGAGGACACTTCGCATACACTAACCATAGATCCAACGAAGAGGAGACAAACCATAGAGGGCTTTGGCGGCGCCGTCACGGATTCCGCTGGTATCCAGTGGGCTAACATCACCGCGCCTCTCCAAGCGCATCTTATCAAGTAAGTCATCATCATCAGCATCATATCAGCCGAAAGACGTCTACTGCTGGACATAGGCCTGTCCCAAAGAGTGCCGAATCCAATGAATGAATGAGGAATGACCGGTCCAGCATCCAGCACCACAGATTTTCGCAAGTGAATTAAGATCAAAAGCGGCCAAGTGCTTGTCGGACACGCACAACGAAGGGTTCCGTGCCTATTAAAAAGATCGTATCGTTACTGAAATCTTACGGCACTTACGTCCTTTTCTTTAAGGAAGGCGGTTTTTTAGAAATATCTCGACAACCTTTGAACCCATCTTGTTCAAAACAATTTTCGCTGAAAGAATTTAGTAAGCCCTATGTTCATGATTTTTTTCATATTTTTAAAATACACGGTTCAAAACTTAGGGGGGGGGGACACAATTTAAGTGACTTTCGGGGCGATTATCTCCGACTATAGGCACTTAATCAAAAAAAATGCTGAGAAACCTTATATTTATTTTGAAAGGCCTATCGATTGATGTGCCACACGTGGGCATACAATAAAAAAAAAATTGACTTCAGTTTTATTTATGGCGTCTAACAAAATACACCTATCCTCAAAATTTTATTCAAATACACCTTATAGTTTTCGAGTAAAATGCCTGTGACAGACGGACGGACAGACAGACAGACAGACAGACATGACGAATCTATCCTTTCGGTCTCTTAGGTCCAGTTCCTGATATGCCCAGTATACTCTTAAGTCTATTGCTTCGAACGTCCATTCCGTGAATGTCTAGCTTCTGTAACGTCCATTCCGTGAATGTCTAGCTTCTGTAACGTCCATTCCGTGAATGTCTGTCTTGCCTGATTGCCTGGGATACGAAGATTAAACAATTTGTGCATGATGTTGACACAGGAAAAATGTCCCCAGTACAATTTATTAAAAGGGTAATTATTATTTTATTGTTTTCTTTAATAATATACAGTTAAGTTGGTTGTACCTTGTTTTGCCTAACAACTTTTTGCCTAATTTCGGTTTGCCTAATTTCATTTACACTAATATTGTTTAGCATAACTATTCACTTTGCCTAATTTTCATTTGAGTGAAAGTCGTTTTGTATAATACTCATTTCACATAATCTCATCGATACGGCCAAAGTTACAAAAAAATGTTTACACGACCTTAATGTGAAGGCAATAAAGTCGTGTATACATATTTTTGTAACTTTGGCCGTATCGATCTCTTTGTAGTCGACTGTACAGTTAAGTACATTAAACGTATTGTCGTTCGATCGAGTAATTGTCATATTTTCCAATCTACGTATTTTGTAGGTAACTGTACAATATTTGCCATTTCAAGAATCTGCCATTTAGGGAAAAAGGTGTAAAGTGGACGTTCAAATAAATGGACTTGTACAGGAATGGAGGGGGGTTCCGTTTTTTGCCATTTGGCTATACGGAACCCTAAAAAGTATCACTGTCGAGAGTGTCGAGTCGCTAAATGTGCCGATACCATAACCAAAGCATAATGCGGTCGTGTTATGCCTCCAGTTCCTACTTCGGCAAGCAGGGCCTCGAGTACAATATGCTGCGCGTTCCCATCGGTGGCTCCGACTTCTCGACACACGACTACGCTTACAACGAGCTGCCGGTGGACGACGCCCAGCTCACCAACTACACGCTCGCGCCAGAGGACTTCAACTACAAGGTCACTCTTCTTGGTCGTCATATTCTTGACAGAGCAGCCGTTGTCGTTATGCTGGTGGTGAGGGGTGATTTGCTTCTCCATACACCGCCATTCATTCCTCACGGCTGCCTTCTTCGCGTAGTAGGGGGCCGCTAAGAGGAAACACTAGGGGCGAGATAATTGAGAAATAGGTATTTGTAAAATGTATTGCTGTCGCGCCAACCTCAAGCCTCCCCCCGCAGAGTGCGATAGAGACAACTGCAGCTTGGACCGAAAATACCTATTTATTTATTTATTTATATAGGAAGATCATCAGCTTAAATACTACACAGTAGCTTAAAACAGTAGTGACAGTGAGCTAATAACAGATCCTCACCGATAGCGTAATAAATATGCAAAAAATAAGTGAGCAAAAGCCAAACGAGAACACAGCGCTTTTGCGTCTTGGTACTGCTACATAATTTATAAGTACTTATTTCTAATAGACTAAAAAGAGACTAAAAAGAGATTAAAAGTACATACAATCAACGTTTCGTAGTCCCCTGATTACTTCTCCAAAATTTGACCTGTTTAACTATTTTTTTTATAAAAAATCAAAGAAAGGCTTTGGCCGTGTTCCTGTTTTCCTTTTTTTAAATAAACTAGTCAAAATTGTTTTCTGGAACACAGCGGAAAATCTGGCATTTTTTTAGGTTTTTGAAGGTTAAATCTCTTTTAAGAAAAAAATTATGAAAAAGGGGAAAACATAGGAACATGTCAATAGTAGCCATAGATTTATGGAAAAACAAATATTGCTCTACTGCCATTATCCAGGGAGACAACAGGGGACTACGTTTCTATGGAAAAACGACCCTTGTGTTTCCCTTTAAGAGCGGTATACTATCTATTTAAAATCTATGATGTCTGCGGTGCTAACACGAACTTCGAAATTCGAAGTTCGTAATACATGCATCCCTGTCAATCGAGTAAGGGAGTGCGATAGAGATGGAAATACCCGAACTTCGACTTTCGAAGTTCGTGGTAGCGCCGCTGGTTGACTCTCTGCGTCGTAGTATCCGGGTGAGTACCCAGTACCACAGATTTGCGAGGTAGCGGGGCGATCTGCCAGAAATAAGAAATATCAACCAATGGGATGAGACGCGCGCACGAGGCTACATTAAGCTATTGAGGCTTTTTTCCTCGCACAAACGTATAGGTTATAGGTGTACGCGGGCTTGGTTTCCGCAACTCGACGTCTCGCACGAAACTTAATTTGTCTTCGATCTTATTTGGTTACTCACAGTTTCGTTTGTGTGCAGATTCCAATGATCCAGGAAATCCTCGGCGTGGCAACAGCGGAGATACACATCGTGTCCACGGTGTGGTCTCCAGCACCCTGGATGAAGACCAACAACAAGTCCACCGGCATCAGCGAGATCAAGACGCAGTACTACCAAACTTATGCCGATTACATAGCAAAGTAAGCATCTTTTAGGCGACCGGGCCGCCGACGGCGAAATAACACAGTATTACGCAGGATAGTCAATACAGTTTATATACTATAGATCCTGCCCGCGAGCCCGTGTGCGTGGATGATTTCCGGGATAAAAACTATCCTATCTCAAACTATCTCTATACCAAATTTCATCTAAATCGGAGCAGCGGTTTAAGCGTGAAGAGTAACAGACAGACACGCACTTTCGGATTTCTAATATAATTATGGATCTATGGATGTACAGATAGAACACAAAAACCGGACAAGTGCGAGTTGGACTCGCCCACGGTTCCGTTCCGTAACAAATTACAAATAAGTATATAGGTAGTTTTCAGATTTTTCCCTGTACTTGTGGTATAAGACGATATTAGGTACTTACCTAATTTCATAGTTCTAGGTCAACGGAAAGTAGGTTACCCTATACATTTTGATTCCCGTGAAATATACGTTTTTAGCGGCATAAACGGCCGTATCTTTTTTTTACGTTAACTCAGAAGTTCGATTTTCTCACAGCTTTAAGGGACTGTAGACTTGATTAATTTCAACTCGATTACCCCTCCCCCCCTCAAAATAATCTAAACAGTTTAAAAAACCGACCAAGTGCGAGTCGGACTCGCGCACAAAGGGTTCCGTACCATTATCTATAAAATAAAAAAAAGTTGTATGGGAGCCCCCCTTAAATATTTATTTTATTTTGCTTTTAGTATTTGTTGTTATAGCGGCCACAGAAGTAAGTACATCATGTGTGAAAATTTCAACTGTCTAGCTATCGCGGTTCTTGAGATACAGCCTGGTGACAGACAGACGGACGGACGGACAGACAGCGAAGTCTTAGTAATAGGGTCCCATTTTTACCCTTTGGGTACGGAACCCTAAAAAGGAACCCCTATGGTGTGCTGTGTCCGTCTGGTCGTAGGTATGTCACAATTTAATGTTAAATATCTTAGGAACTAGGTTACTAATGCTATCTATTTGAAATTGCAAAGAAGGTTAACCCCACTGCCTATATAAAATGAGAAATGAATACTTACAAGTTTTTATTTTATTTATGAAGTTATTTCCCTATATACTATACCCGTAATTCATGTTTTTTTTCAGATTCATACGTGAATATAAGAAGCACAACATTGATGTTTGGGCGGTCACCACCACAAATGAGCCCGAGAACGCTTTCCTCCCCTTCACCCAATTCCAAGATTTGGGTTGGAAGCCCCGGAACATGGTAAGAAATACTACACGTATTGCTGTCATCTCTGTACAACTTAAAACCATTGAACGAAAAAACCATAGAAAGTCGAACAGTCTAAGCAGCGCCGCGAAATGGCCCCACAGAATGGGCGCAATTGCTATTATGCGGGGTTGCGGGCGGGGTGTCAAAGCCAAGGCAGCCGTTTAGTTCGAACATGCGCATACTTACCGGGTTTTAGGCACATGTTTGGGTAGAAATTTCAATCGACTATTGGAAATCACACAGTAAGTACCTACTAAGCACAAAGTTTTATTAGGTATGCGAAAGTTGTGTGATTGCCGAGTTGCAGAATTTTATTTAGCTAGAAAATAAAGAATAATAACAATGTCTGAGACTTGGTACTTACTACGAAATATCTCACAACTTTTTACGGTGGCAGAGTTTCGAGACTTGGCCTCTTTTTTACATGGAATGTTTTTTTATGGTCAGATTGCCTCTGCATAAATAGGTAGACAACCTCAAAACTTTACTCTGATTGCTCTCTAAAACTATGTTTTGCCATGCGATTAAATAAGTAGGTACTTAGGTAGATTCCGATTGTCGAAGGTGCACTGCATACTTTTGACAATAAATATGCGCACAAACAAATGACAGAGATAGAGATAGCGAGTTCAGTAAGTGATCTGCTGCAAGAATCGGACGTGTCAGAAGGTTGCTTTGACAGCGGTATATGTCCTTGTAGCGGTATATAATGGCCTATCGGCCCGGCCATTACTTCGAGCGGCGGCGGCAGCGGCAGCGGTTTTTCAAAGTCATTGCGTGTGATCCTAACTAGCCACAGTGCGTTGCGCGTCTCGACAGTGCAGCGCAATGAACAGCGGCGCTACCACGAACTTCGAAAGTCCAAGTTCGGGTATTTCCATCTCTATCGCACTCCCTTACTCGAGTGACAGGGATGCGTGTGTTACTAAAATCCTAGCCACGCCGCAATTCGCGCAATGTCGTGGCCGGACGGTATATTTAGTTATGAGTAGCTATAAGAGGGTGTCGGACATAAAGCATTCGTCCCATTCTGGCCAATATGCGAGTGCAAGAAGGACAAATAGTCCAGTCAATGAACTGACAACTTGTATTGAAAAAAAAAACCATTTTGGAAATAATTTATAATAGCTTATCTTTTCTGTGTCACGGATATATTATCAATTAAATAGTTACCCAGCGACAGAATCCGACAAAATTTCAGACATAAAAAAATGATAAATTAACTAGCTTCTAAAAAGTCTGAAAAAATATCATTAAATATTTTTGTCTTTATTTTGGTTCATTTACATTTGCTTTATAATATTCAAATTAAATCATACAAAAAAAGAATTCCTGAATACAGCATCGAATCTTAGAATATCTAACATTTTAAAATGAAATCAACAAAAAAAACGCTATTATAAATTAATGTTTATCAAAACCGTATTTTGCCTGGAGTAAAATGCTTTATGTCGGACACAAAACCTAGTGTGCTAGGGGGGAAGGTAAACGCAGGTATTAACGACCCATCGGAAATCGGCAGGTATTACCGACCTATTATACTCATTCGTATTTTTACGTTTCCAGAACTATTCTTGTAGGGAAAGTTATACACGCGCTTGTTTCTTGCGTATACTTTTACTTTAGTGTATGTAGTAGCAGTGGCCAAAAGAGATAAAACACGTTATTTTTTAATAATATATGGTCAGTTCGGGTAAGTGCGCCACAGGGGAAAGTGCGCCCCCGGGGTAAGTGCTGATATTGATAAAAATTACTGATTGATGAATGAGGCGCACTTTCCCCTGTGGCGCACTTACCCGAACTGACTATAATTCTTTATTTATAGGCATGTGACTCAGTAAATATATTCTTTATACTTAACACTAGCATATAAAATGAATAAACTAAATGTGATTGCAATCAGATGGATTTTGAAATGGTCTTAAGGGGGTCGTTAATACCTGCGTTTACCTTGGTCGCTCTTAGCCCTGCGGGCACGACAACACAGGTGACCTAGGAAGTCTTGGCGATGAAAGGATTAACTTAGTCTATATATTTGGTGAGCGTCCTGACTTACCTACATGACTGTCTATACCCACCAACCCACTCGTGTAAGATGAGTAGGTATTGTTCCAGATACCTATTAAACATTAAATAAATATATAAATAAATAAATATAAAGGGTCAAATCTTACACAAATCGACCTAGTCCCACAGTAAGCTCAGTAAGGCTTGTGTTATGGGTACTAGACGACGATATATATAATAGATATAAATACTTAAATACATAGAAAAACTTCCATGACTCAGAAACAAATATTCATGCTCATCACACAAATATTTGTCCTTACCTGGATTCGAACCCAGGACCTTCAGCTTCGTAGGCAGCGTCACTACCCACTAGGCTAACCGGTCGTCATTAACATTAAGTTTCAAGTTTATTTTTGTGTTTCATCAGGGCAAATGGATCGTCGAAAATTTGGGGCCTACGATTAAAAACTCTTCGGATCTAAAACACGTGAAGATACTAACAGTGGACGACCAGAGGTATACCATTCCAATTTGGCTCGACGTGGTAAGTACCCATACATAAGGCGACTAACTATTATCCTCGACTGTTTATTAAGCCCGTCAAAAATAATAATAATTTCAATCTGGAGACCAAGTACCTACCTACAGTGTACACTAGTGGTGTTATTATGGCTGCGGTCTTCTGTATGTTGGAGCCCCCAGTTGGGCTGCTCCGAATATGAGCGAGACGACGTTCCCTGTGCTCTACTTTCATCTTCCGTTTTCCCATTCTTTTAATATCTTTTTTATGTCGTGAAATGAACAGATGGTAAATGCGGTCCCAGAAGTATTGAACTGGTTCGACGGCGTGGCAGTGCACTGGTACGGCGACAAGTTCTCGCCCGTGGCGTTGCTTGACTCGGTGGCTGAGAATTACCCCACTAAGTTCGTCATCGGCACTGAAGCATGTGAAGGTACTAAATGTCTTATAACTTATGATGACAAGCGCACATACTACCTGATATTATTGCATATATCCATATTTTTTTATACCACGACGGAGGAGAACAAGCAAAAGGCACGACTTCAGACGAGTCACAAGTACGTTGCCGACCCCTTATTGATTTGAGGACTCGTTGTGTTGATAGCTAGAGAGAAATGCTGTTCCCTCACTCTCATGTCAACGCGTCCATCGTCAGCTTTGGTTATCTTACCACTAGGAACACAACACCATGTAACTACAGATGACTTTTTTACACATCTTCTGCGTGCCTGCGCAAATTCTAACTTTGATACATGACACCCAATACATAAAACTGCAACCAATACTTCAACAACGCCAAAGTACCCACCGTTATAAAAATAAACCTAAATGTAATATATATATACAAGGTGTAAATCATATAACTGAAAACCTGAAAGTAGTTTGTTCAGAATCGAAAGCTGAATCGATTGCACCATCTTTTAAGGTAGGTAGGTTGTATTTTTTTTGAAAAATATTTTTTTATTGTGCCGGGTCTAAAAGTTACGAAGGCAACATACGCGAATCAGAGAAATGTTGGAGGATGTTGTTGTGAGGTGAACGTCAGGATCTACGTCACTGACAAGTACTGATTAGTGATTACAAGTGTAGAGTTACGAATCAAGTAGATCTGCTTGATAAAGAAAACCAACGAATATCTTTTGAAATAATTAACGTATTTGTAAATGGACGTATTAATCTTATTAAGGATTAAAAAACTCAGTTGGGGTGTCTGAGGTTTTCAGTATAATAAAATACACCTTGTATAAGACTTCCTGACTGATCATCAACGCGCAGCCGGAACCACTGTAAAGTTTGTATGGTGGAAACATTTTTTTAGAAAAAAGTATGTATGACAAGTAGTTTTTGAAGTAAGGGAATTCTTCGGTCATACATATTATTATACTATTTGGTAAGTCACTAATTAGTCAGAATACATAATCCAAATGCTATCAGAAAAGTAGGTTGGGTTAGAACTGGGATGCTCACAGAACCGAAAATAATATAATGTACCTACCTAAGATTAAAACTGCGGATCAGATCTTATTAGAAGTTTATTTTGGCTAATCGCAATAATTTATTCTCTAGCACCGTTAAATGGGACTGGGGATGGAGATGGCAAGTTCTACGTCTCTTGGCATAACATAATTTTGCTTTAAAAACTAGGGATACAGAGAGCCTGGACTAACGTGATAAAAACTACTGAACTGATTTAAGCAAAAAAAAACCTGTAATGTAGCTTCTTAGACATAAAAAAAACCTTAAAACTATGATAATTTGCTATAATTGTTCAACTTAACCTATCAAACAACTTTAGATGACCTCTGATTTCATACCAAATATAAGAAGGCAGAGATCAACCTTGCTGGTTTTTCAATATCAACAGCGACATCGTCAGCGACTGACGTTCCAGCATAGTTAGGTTTCTAATGTCTAACAGTTACTATCGGTTGAGGTATCAACCAGTTTTGGTTATATTATAGTCTTTAGCCGCCTAGCACTATTTTTCATCCCGTGTTTTTTCACGTTTTATCTATATTTAGGTAAAAGTTTGAATGGGATTCCTTTTACTTTCCAGTCGTTTTCGAGCTCATAGATTCAAGGAGTTCCCATACCAAGTTCAACCCTATTTTTTAACATCTATGCACCCTAATCTTTATATTTTTATAGCCCATAACCTGGCCGAAAATGCATTTAACTTTTAAGTGAAAGTTCATATTAATCTATTCTATAGTTTTCTCGTGATACCCGGATAACTAAACAGATAGACAAACAGGCAAAAATTCTAAAAAACCGTTGAAGTGTGTTCTGTTATCGATTGTAAGAACCCTCAATTAGTGTTTTTGATAATATCTTCAATGTACAGACTTTTGACTCTGTACCTACAGCTCTATTATACGTAAAAATAGATATATAGATAAAAGATGATATAAGTATGTTTATCGTCGTCTAGTACCCAAAGTACAAGCTTTGTTTAGTTATTAGCAATAACTTATTACAAATATTATTTCAGTGTCATTTTCAAGTGTTAGGGCAAAGTTAATCTTTTTGATGGTACCAATTTGCCATCAGCAAGTTAAAAGAAACCTCAGCCTTACCGTTTCTTGCGACCTTGCTGCTCTAACGATTGTCTTCTATCATTTGGTTTCTCTTACAGGATCTTTTCCCCTGCAAACGAGGGTATCTCTCGGAGATTGGTCACGAGCCGTGTCTTACACACAAGACATTATGCAGGTAGGTAACCTTTTACGATTTCCAGTCAGAGCTCATTCTAGTGGCCGCTTCTCTGGTTCTTTCACCCCCCTCTCTCTCGATATTACCACAGGAACTGACTCAGATAAACGATAATTTTATTTCACCTCAACTCACGCACGCACGTCTAGCAACATCATTAGTGGCGAAGACTCAAGAGGCTTTTACGGTCATCATCATTAATCTGACTGGCGGATTTTCCATCTAGACTTTTCACCACAGTGCAGTCAGTTCGTGACATTCTGAAAATTACTCATTATCAAAAACCTATTCACCATATCGTATCACCTTAGGACCTCAACCACAACCTCGTCGGCTGGATCGACTGGAACCTGTGCCTAGACCAGCAAGGCGGGCCCAACTGGGCAGAGAACTTCGTCGACTCTCCCGTCATAGTATTCCCTGAGAACAAGGAGTTCTTCAAGCAGCCCATGTTCTACGCCATGGGGCACTTCTCCAAGTGGATTCCGCGCGGCTCAATAAGGCTGGACGTGGAAGAACATAAAGGTCTTCTCGAGCGATCGGTTGACCACGTCGCGTTTCTGACTCCTCGGAACACTATTGTTCTTGTTGTTCATAACGAGTAAGCTTTTTTATTGTTGTTTATTTCCAATGAATTGTGGAATTGTAATAATAGTAATTTTCCACCAGAGTATTCTCTGAACTGTATAACATTTTTATTTCCTAAAGTACATTGGGAATTTTGCCGGGATTCAATTACGGAATTTGTTCCTGTCCTAGTGAAAAATACAAACACTTGGATTTATCAGGTTACCTTAAATCATCTAAGGCTCTGTCATCCGCGGTAACGGCACTGACGGAATAAGATTTATCCTATCGCCGCGCTATTGAAATTCGGAGCCATTTCAGCGCGTAGGAATTCGGGTGCTTGTAGTTCCACAGACACAAATCGCATAATATCACCAGAAAGTCTAGTAAGACTTGATTTGGCCGGCCTCTTCAGGCACGTATTCACACGCGCCGAAATCACGCCGATTTCGTAGGTGTAGTGGCACCTTATTAAATGCCGTCCGCTACGCGTGCGGAAAATCCTATTTCCGGGAAATTTTGTAATTAAAGGGCAGTAATAAAGAAAGAAACAGATCGCATAAATATCGCCCTTGTACTAGCCTTTTAGACATTCTTTGTTTCACCGTCGTAGGCGAATAATAAACTACGTATTACCGTCTCATACTTATACCTACTTTAATATGGTGTGCAGGAATGCTGCGCGGAAGGTGCGAGTGGAGCTGGGTGAAGACCACACGGTGCTCGAGCTGGAGAAGGCCTCAGTCACCACCATCGAGTTCCTGGTACCTAGTTCCCAGTAACACAGCGAAAATAAAGTAATTAAGGAATATGGTGGTTTTATTCTTACTTTCACCAAAGGTAGGTACATGACTGCGTCTAGGGTGGTATTCCACTTGTCCAATTTCTATGTCCAATCTTTGATCGAATTTATTTGATTTAGCAGTAGTTCCTCATATATTCGACCAAATCCTTAATTTTCTTTGATTTAATGCACATTGGACAAGTGCAGGTATACCACCCTTACGCCCGACTTAAAGCATCCGTCCCTCTCACCCTCGCATACTTTAGTGTAAGTAGGACGAATGCTTTGCGTCCGACTAAGAGCAGGTTCACATTTTCACATATACCGGAAATATCTGTCCGATCTGCAATGTTGCCAGCTTAAAGTTTTGCGATCATCTTGCGCAAAATCGAAAGTTATACTTATTATATTTCAGAAGGATATAAAATATTATAGATTCAACCAATTGTACAAGCCAGATGACGTTGAGGAAGGATTCGTTACTGGCAAGATTACGTATCGGACCGATAATATCGGTAGATGTGAACATGCTCTGACACGATCATGTGTGGGCAGGCAAGGCAGGCTAGGCAGAAACTACTAACATTCCCCGGCATTTGTTCGTATTGAAAATCTGCAAGCGATATCACCTCTTTGTTGATCTTTTATACCCACATTTATGCTAAAAGTGGCGCTGGAACATAAGTTTCATGCGCTCTGCCTACACCTTTTGAGAATAAAGGCGTGAAGCTATGTATTCTTATGATTCTATGAAAATTGCATACGCAAGTCTGATGCAATACGCAATAGTAACACGTCATAGACTCGTAAGGCGCAAGCAATTTCTAAGTCCTAAAAGTAGTTCATACATTCCTATTTTAAAATGTAGAGCCCCTAAATACAGTTCAAATTTTATTACAAAAAGCTAATGAGTTGGGGTGTTAATATAAAATATTATAGATTCAACCAATTGTACAAGCCAGATGACGTTGAGGAAGGATTCGTTACTGGCAAGATTACGTATCGGACCGATAATATCGGTAGATGTGAACATGCTCTGACACGATCATGTGTGGGCAGGCAAGGCAGGCTAGGCAGAAACTACTAACATTCCCCGGCATTTGTTCGTATTGAAAATCTGCAAGCGATATCACCTCTTTGTTGATCTTTTATACCCACATTTATGCTAAAAGTGGCGCTGGAACATAAGTTTCATGCGCTCTGCCTACACCTTTTGAGAATAAAGGCGTGAAGCTATGTATTCTTATGATTCTATGAAAATTGCATACGCAAGTCTGATGCAATACGCAATAGTAACACGTCATAGACTCGTAAGGCGCAAGCAATTTCTAAGTCCTAAAAGTAGTTCATACATTCCTATTTTAAAATGTAGAGCCCCTAAATACAGTTCAAATTTTATTACAAAAAGCTAATGAGTTGGGGTGTTAAGCCTGAAATGAAATGTATTGTCCTAAAATTACTTAGACCGGTGGGCTTTATGATAATAGAGCTCCGATGTTAGAATCGAAAGTGTTTAATTGTAAATTTGTGATTCAAGAACCAAATGGAGTTCGAGCTATTTAGTTTGGATCGCAGTTGATGACCGTCAGTCATGTGGATTATGGTCGGATTATATGAAATGTTTTGGGAATATTTTGTGATGACTAATACATTGAATTTCGTTCCGTTCCGATCAAAAAGCTAAAAAGGTACCCTTATAGTGCGACTCTGCCTGTCCGTCCATCTGTCACAGCGCTATTTATTTTGCTCGTACCGTACCTCTTATTACGTCGCTTCTAGGCTCATAATAATAACGCGTGTTTTATAACATTACGACACTCGTGTTTTATGGTTATATCCCGAGTAAAACTCGTTAGCACCTTGCAGCAAGATGTATGCATTAACACGATGCATTCTTAAATTAACCGGTTTGTATAGAATCTACAGCTCTTTTTAATTCTCGACAAATGTATAGGTATTCTCGACTAAACAAATTAAATCCTTTTTGTTAATTGACTATTTCTTTTTGGATATGACATAGAAACGTTTAATTTAGTAAAACTATTCACATTTGCTTACTTTGCTGAATTAATAAAGATAACATTTTTAAACGAAAATATTTATTTAATTTTGTATTGGCTGTTTGGAGATTTCATCTAAGTCTTGGCTTGAACACCTGCGCGCGCACTGCGCAAGTTTCACGAAAAAAAATATTGCGCGCCAGGCAGTACAGACCTATAGTATATAATAGGTTTATAATTTCACTAATATTTGTAAACATTGTTGCGCGTGTTGTGGCAACAATGCGCGTTTGGTTATTAGCAAAAATGTTGACTCGTGGTGAATAGAAAAGTGATAGGTAAATAGAATTGGTGCCACTGGAAATTCTTGGCAATGTTAGTAAAAACCTGTTGGCATCAATAACTAAAGAAAATAACTCAGGAAGCCTATACAATTCTAATGAATTGATTTTTTCCTCGCAAATGTGTTGAAAAAAGTCGTATGTAACGCGTGAGCTTTAATTGATATCCTCGTCATCCTCGGTTCTCTTATCACGCTCGGTCACCTGCGGCTCGCGTGAACAATCCCGCCTCTGATGTAATTAGCAACATAGGTCACTTGTACCACAATGTACTATTATGTAAACTTAGGTCAAAGTGGCGCACCTATAATATACCTACCTAACTACAGACGGGTGGATTAAATCTTTTCACGCCACTGCTCGCGGAAATGTGGCAAAAGATGGTTAGAGTTCAGGCTTCAAAGCTGGGGTTAGATGGACGTCGCACGAACAGACCATATATGAGTTCAAACTGTCCAACAAAGTTTTTGTAGTACAGTTTGAACAGCGATTCGAACAATCACAGCTCCCCCGCCCCCACCCCCGCGACCGCTCCCGAGGCCCGAGCTACAGTGTTTCATATTGTGATCTTTAATTAGGTACTAAATTTTGGCTTATAATTATAATTATTTGCAATTTCCTCGCAGTAGGCGTGAAAAGCACTAAGTAATGCCTCGGCCAAAAGTGCAATAGATGGTCTCGTCTCCATCGAGGTCCTCACCTGCGGCTCGGACCTCGAACACACTCGTCCATCTATTGCCTACTTTCCAGCCTTTACAACAATGTACTATTAAAACAGATGTCGTTCGTTCAATGAGTACCTACTCCCAATTGGACATCCCTCTTCCATCAACTGCTTGACCTCCTTTAATCCTCCACCTTGTGGGGGTCTACCCACGCTACACCTTCAGGGCCTAATACGTGGTCGCCACTCAAGAACCTTTAGGTACGCGTCAACGGCCGTAGGTTCTACTTGCAATGTTCTAAAAGATACTTCATGGTAATAAATAAGTTCACGTCAGGAACATACTCTCACTCAAGCAGCAGCGGTCAAGGCAGGAGAGTGTGGTTGTGAATAAATTGTAGTTTTCTCCTCCGACATACTGAATGAAATCATAAACACTACGATCATTCAAGGACCATAGCTACACAATGTCCTTGGTCTGGACGATCGTGGTCGGAGACGTCCCAGGAGCCCTTTATTTGTAAAGTTCCAACCCTGTCTTGGCGACCGGTTTAGCTCTTGAGCTTAGTGGCTACCTTGTGACCCGGCATACGAAGCTGAACCGTTTACCGTCTACTTACTGATGGTTTGCGGTCGTCCTCGCACCAGTCGCGAGAAGACGTTCTTCTTCAAAAGGATTCCCTCTTGTTCTCATGCCGTTTTTCTCGTCGTCAGTAAACAATGATTCCGAGCTTCATTGGTTCCTGTAACGCATAGGGTTCAATGCTTACTTAATTTCGCCCTGTCATCGCACAGGACGTGCGCTTAGGTACCTACACCGGTCTTACCTGTTTTTCTGCTATTTGTGTGGGCGTAACTGTAATTTATAATAACATATAGGTAATAACGTATAATTAACTGTTTGCTGAAAATAGAAAGGTTTGTTTATTTTTATTTGACAGACTATCATAGCAGCGATACGTCAATTTAGTCAACCGCGCCACCATGCAGTTAAGGTTGTATACCTACTTTTAGTCGTAAGTTCGTAATAATATTATGTCCAGACCTCGGACAGAGTGAGCCATTTTTACGTCATTAATGTCAAGTGTAGATGTTAATATAGATATGCCTCAAGATGAAATATTAAAAAGAATTCATGAATAATAATTAAACAAAAATGACAGTGCATTATGTACAAAACGAGTAAGTATTATTTATTTATTCAAATTTTTCTTTGTTATTGGTTATTGTAATAAAGAACTATAATTTTTTCTAGATTTTCAATTTTCAACGCACTTCTTCTTGAGTTTAATATCCACTTATAGATGGAAAAAGACCTTTCTACTTCCACTGAAGTGAGCGGAGTGAAGTTGTACATTAAAATACCGTCCACATCTGTTCCTTCCGAAATTTTTTCAGCATAGTCCCTAAACAGATCTAAGTCTGGGTTTCTAGCTATGACGTCTTCTAATTTCTGACTGACAGAAGCAGACGAAGACCAGCTTATAACAGCTCTCACTTGGTCCAACGTTAAAAATGTATCTACGACGGATATTTTAGATTCCTGTAATTTTTTTAAGGCATATTCAATTATATGGAAATTCTCAACAATATATTTTAGATTATTGAATGAGAAGAATTCTCCTTCTTCCATTGAATGACTACGTAGGTATGTCCATATTATGCAAACTCTTAAAACAGCTCACCCTGTCCGAGGTCTGATTATGTCATATGAACTCCTGCTACCTCAGTTTGAATTTGTAATTTAATTGGAATCGAAAATTCTGGAATGTGGATCCTCAGGGATATATTATAAGCCGGACGACGGACAGATCCGCGAGTTCTACGTCGACTTCCAAAGAGGCTACTAAATTGATCCTAAGCGGGGTCACATCTGGCCCCGCAACTCAAGAAGGATCTCTACATCGGAACTTATCGGCTCTCCTTCTCTTCAACGAGTGCGCCCCTAATACTTACTCAGCGCTTACTCTTCGTTAAAAACGCCCTTTCTGCGCGCCTTCTTACCACGCGCCAGGAGCTACGTGCCAGCCTGCCATGCGCCTTGTCTGCGCGCCTGCTTGCCATGCGCCCTATCTGCACTCCTGCTCGCCACGCGTCCTATCTGCACTCCTGCTTGCCACGCGCCCTATCTGCGCGCTCACGTGCATCATGAATATCATGATCATGCGGCGCGCCGTATCTGATCGCTCGGGATCGATGTTGACACGCGTTTATTATATACGCCGCACACTCGCGATCGGATACGCGTATCAAGATCGATAAGTAGGTGTGGATGTGTTTTGATACTGTGTCAATTTGATACGCGATACGCCGTGATCGCTCTCGAGGCGGTTTCTTCCCGATCATCAAAGCGGATATGGATTACACTTAATGATACGGCGTTATGATACGATACGCTGCTACGCTACGGTTAGTATGGACGCATTTTTTCACGCGACGATGCTAGTGATACGGGGTGCCCAAAGTGAGCGTCCATACTTAGGATACGCGAGCTCGATACGATACGCGTGATCGTGATCGGCAAAATGATACAAATGTGGACCCAGCTTTGAGCTACGCGCCCGCTAATTCTGCGTACCCTCATTGAGTGGTTCCCCGGTTCCGTTTTGTTGTAATCCATTCCGTACTGCGTGCCCTATGGTAACCTTACATTTGTCAAAAATAGGAAATAAATAACCCCGACCCTATATCCTCTTTTTCTCGTAGTTAGCCCACCGAACGGATATGAACCGTTCCGTGGGCTTTCAATCTCTTGGAAGTCCGCGTAACGTGACAGACGGTCCTGGGTTCGAACGCCGGTAAGGGCCAATATTTGTGTGATGTGCATTGTGGATATGAGATGATGTTTTTCATGTAAGTCCTTTGCATTTATCGTCGTGTTCGTCTAGTACCAGAACACAAGCCTTTGGATCAAGAAACCAAAGTTAAAAAAAAAAAACCCTAACTAAGAGACTAGTTCGATTTATGTAAGATATGTGTGGATATTTATTACCTATTTATGAAAAAATAGCAATATCCGCGTCATTTGATTACTCAACTGGATTAGTAGAAACTTTTTACGTTCAATTGTCTTGTCCTTCTACCTTCGAGAAGGTCTAACCAGGCCACGCCATGCTTTTTGCGTCCGTCCATGAGAGCCTTACGCCACTTAATCATATCTTCCGCAATGTGCTCCCAGCATTGGTGACTGATGCCAAATGCTGTCATATCCCGCTTGGCACAATCCTTAAAGCATAGCAGAGGTCTACCTACACCTCTTTTAGCATTTGCTATACGGCGCCAAGCAGAATACGGCGCGCAAGACGAGTTGGTGGCTTACCTGCTGCCATCTCAACCTTCTTTGTTTGAGCAGAGCGGTGGGACTGGGCAGCTGTGCTCAAACTATGCTTTTATATTAATTAAAATAGAACTCCCACCTCCAACTTCTAAAGCAGGTGCAGCGGCGGAAAATGCCGAAAATTTAGAACGTATCAGAGGTCTCGTCTCTCGGCAGAGTACAACTTTGCACTATTTGGCGTCGATACCCTCGGTCCGTGGGGTCCCAGTGCGCAAAATGCGCGTGTGGTTGACGTAACTGGTGACCGAAGAACTGGCGGCTTTCTCGCGCATCGCTCCAGCATTCTCGGTATACAATGCCTCGAGGGCCTGTTTACCCGGGAACTAACAGTAGTTCATCTTGTTTAAATATAAATGAGTAAAAAAAAATTTGCTATCATATCATTTGAAAATGACGTCTATATTAGCCTGACAAGTTTATTTTTGATCCTAGCCATGTTGCGGATGTAGTCTTTGACAAACGTAGAATGCGGTCCGGCCCAACCCAGTCGGCAGAATCGTACCTAAATACTTTCGTATTTAAACGTTTAAAAAGATAAAACTATCAACCAAACATCTTCATTATTTGCTTCATCAATGAATTCATGTTACTATAATAGGCAAACTTTGATGTCTTTTAGATTTACTCAAGCGTGTAGGTACCTCATTGATTAAATGTCGTCACAATATTACAAGCAATAAGATACGTGGAAAAATAAATATAAAGATTTCTATACTTACCCAGCAGAGGCATGGTATTCAACATATCCTTGGTCAAAGCGGACCAAATTAGGTTTATATTTTTTTCTACAAGATCTACGATCAACTGTTTCCAAATGACGGTGGAACTCGAGTTTATATGACCACTGGAAGGGTCATTTCGCCGGTTAGCGACCACCTAATTTCATGTGCCGGTGGGCGACCACTTAAGCTGAGTTGGTGAACTGTAAGGATATTTTCTCGGTTTTTTAGTAGAAATCTATTCTAAAACAACAAAAAAATGCATGTACAAGTAATTGTTTCAATAGGATGTGTAGAATTGATGTTATCTTCAATAGAAAAAACCTTCTCCTTCAGGTGGTCGCTAACCGAAGGTGGTCGCGTAACCAGCGAAATGACCATACCTATATCCCCTATTCCCCTCTCGTGAGTCAGCACACCTGGGTGGAGTACCTACGGGTTAGATATTAAATATCATCCATTATCTGTCATTGACGACAGGAAGCAAGGAAGACCCCATTGCCAGTCGCAGGCGCATCGTGTCGTGTGCGTCAATGAGGGCTATGTTAGGTACTATATTATGCGCCGGGGTGACCATGTATCTTGTCGCATCGGGATTGTTCGTTCTGCATTGTTTTAGGTCACGTTATATTTATATTAATAATTACAGAGCAGCTGTGTAATTACTAATATTACTATTAATTATACATAATCATTTATTTGCATTATTCGTACTGGCAGTTCAGCGACGGCTAGGGCCTCAGTGGCTGTGAGCGACGTTTTTAAAAAACGCAATTGATAATGGATATTGTATAATAAAACACTAGAGAGTGATATTTTTTTTATTCCAAACGGACCTCCCCAATAATTGTTAAGGCTTGGACTCAGGTACACAAACAATCCTAAGAAATGACATAAGTATATAATGTTATAGCCTAGTGGAAAAGGCACAGGCATCCTAAAGGCTATGCAAAAGTCGATAAAAAAGTTATACCACGACGGTGGCAAACAAGCATACGGCCCGACTGTTGTTAAGCAGGCGCAGTCGCCTATGGGCGCTTGCGTCATCAGGAGAACCACAAGCGCGTTGCCGATCCTTTATTTATTCGAGGATTCGTTGTGTTGACAGCTAGACAGACAAATGCAAGTCCTACACCAAATCTCAATGCAGCTCATCCCCGGGAGCTCTGGCGACCTTGCACACCATCAGGGCCATACATAACAAAACACTGGCCTTTTTGAAAAGTGGGTCCAACCTCAAAGTTAATGCAGGAACTAGGTAAAAAAATCGATACATTCAACTCGGTAATGGTCACCGCGTACGGCTTCACTACTTTAGTGACTCATGAGTGATAAGTAGTAAATGGTCTTACTCCTTCCTCAGCGCGCGCTCAAAACCGCGAATGTGCTTTATTCTGCTGAACACGCTATGCTCCGCGAAGTGACGGGGCCTTACTCATTCATAAACACGTTTACGTTTGCACTGTCTGCGTGTGATTCATTTTCAGGGTTCTGCATAACGGTTTTTATTACAGAGATGTTGACAAACAAGAGGCTGGCTCGAGAGGTCTTTATCAATGCGCGCTGCGGACCCCATAAAACATCTTCGCCCTCTTTTTTTAACCCTAAACTTGACAGTGTATCTTTAAATGCACACATTTTTTAATCACATTATTGCATTTTTTTGTGGAACGATATTTCGCGCTCTACATCTCGTCACATCATCTCGTCTCTATGCCTACAGTACAACAGAGGCTTGAACGTACGATTTTTTTAATTTTTGCCAAGTTTAGGGTTGGAATCACATTATTACAAGACACCGTATTCAGGGAATTTGGACGTAAAATCAAAAACAACAATAAAACCAATTAATCCATACTAATATTATTATTATTATTAAATGCGAAAGTGTATGTGTTTGTATGTTTGTCCGTCTTTCACGGCAAAACGGAGCGACAGATTATGGAGAGTAACATAGGATAGTTTTTATCCCCGTAATCATCCCCTAAGGGGGTGAAATGGGGGGGGGGGGGGTAAAGTTTGTATGGAGCTGCGATATAAACGAGTTCCACGCGGACGGAGTCGCGGGCAGAAGCTAGTGATGTAATATTTGGGAAGCATGTCTAATGAATGATATCTACTTACTTCTCAAATACTTATTTAGCATTGGACTTGCTCTACATTTCTTCCGCTTATTTTTATTTCGCTCTTAGGGACGACGTTTTAGCTTTAGAAACTGGATAGAATCATTCATTTATAATAGCGTTTTTTTTGTTGATTTCATTTCAAAATGTTATTCTAAGATGATTTACTCAAGAATCCGACACTCTTTCCACCCGGAAGTAATTATGTAGATTTAAATGAAGCATGCATTATATTTTTTTGTACGATTTATCTGGAATATTATAGATTAAATGTAAATGAACCAAAATGAAGACAAAAACATTTATTAATATTTTTACTGACCTTTAACTTATCATTTTTTCGATGTCTGAAATTTTGTCGGATTTTGTCGCTGGGTAACTATTTAATTTAATTGATAATATATCTGTGACGTTTCACCTTGGGTCTCTCAGGGTATACTCGTATAAATAAAACAACCATTGGGTGCTATTAGCTCAGGCGCGCAGACGTGACCTCGCTCACCGACAGCTAGCCAGCGACTGACTCGAGCTGTCGGTTCGCCACAGCACAGCTGCTGCCCTCGCATATATATTTGTGGTGGCTATACGCCACATCTCTCCTTTTTTTACAAATTACATAATATTTTACAATATTACAGTTTTACTTTAACGGTTTAGTCTACAAGTTTACACCGAGAAATTAATATTTAAATGGTGCATTTGTATTCCACACATTCATAAAAATATCCTTATTTATCTAGAATAGAATTCAGGAATACCTTATCAAATTGACGAAAGCCTTGTGACTAAGTTTAACTTAAGTGTATCTCTCTCTCTTTTTTTTTTTTTTCAATCAAATTCAAATTTCATTTTTGCAAATACACAAATTACCTTTATAACATTTACCTCTAGGAGGAGGATGTCACAAACATATAAGCTCTGAATAAATTATACACCGCTTATGATTATGATTTGTAAACAAGTGAAATTGAATATTCCTGCAATATTTTTTACTAAAATTATATTGTGAATAATTGTCAACCTTATAGTAATAGGGGTATTTCTTACCCAAATATTGGTAACATATGTACTAAAACTTGCCATTTTAACAATCTATAGGATAAGGCGGTTTTTGAAAGATATAATTTATTTATTTATTGTCCTAGCTATTCATTGAGATAATGCGGCCAGCATCTTTATCACAATGCCACCAGAGGCTGTTTTAAGATTTAGTTTAGTTATAACTTTTAACTTGGATTTTGATACTTCGCTTTTATTTTATTTCGTGGAAGTATAAAGTCTTAATTAGCAAAATAATATGTTAGCTAATACGATTGTAAAATTGAATAATAAAATTTCATGGCTAATTTTATAGCACTTTTTCCATTAATGCTTGTGCACCTATAAATGTCAGTAACTAACTACCACGTTCGGAAAGTTAGAAAGAAAGCCACGGGCAGAACCAGCGTAAAAACACGACCAAGTATAGGTAGGTGTGTATATACATATGTAATTATATTCTTCTGAATACCTTTATTCAAGCGTCGATTAAGAAACTTTCTATTGGAAATTCCACTGTATTCTATAAGTGGATTTTTTGACATAACCGCTTTTATAATTTTTATTTTTTATTAAATTAAATTATTGTTATATTATGTAAGTACTGAAGATCCTTTTAGGTGAACTTTGATAACTATGACATACATTTAAATTAAGTGGACATAGTTATATTTCAATTGTTAGTTATTATTCTTCTAATTATTTTGATTGAATGTTATTGTATGTTATTGACGATAACAATAGGGATTCTTTTAAATTGACATGTAATTAATCATGTAATCTAATATTGTGAGCAAATGAATCTGAATCTGTAATATTAAAATATTAGTGCATTGTAATTTTACCATACTATGGTTTGGAAACCCAATTTATTTTTAACTTTTCTGGTAAATCACGCACACATGTATTGTAAGGTAGCTCCTATATATTTATTTTATTTATTTGCATACACACTACACGGCTCATATTTACCAATGTCTTACTAATTAGCATACATTATTAATCTATCCAATGACACACCAATAATGATCACATTTACTTAATTTCATCTAAAATGACTACATTTTACCCACAATTGTACGAGTATGCTGGACATGTAATTGGTTGATCATGGGTCATGTATTGAAGAGTCAACGCGATCCGACGGATTAAAATCCGATCCAGTCACTTTCATACAACTTAATTTTTTAGTTTCAGATGTTCTGATTTTTTTTTTTTTTGCAAGATGTTTATTTTTTATTTATAACTTAAAATTTGAAACATCATTAGGGTTACAATACCCCATACTTGATATCATAGTCATAGTATACCCTGAAGTATTATGGTTTAGTATCTATCTCACATTCGTTTATTTCCTCAGTGTTGGGTGAGACTAAGTTGCTAAATTCGCAGATTAAAATGAGATGAAGCTGTATTTCCTGTTTATATTATTCATTATTAAACTGATGATCTGATAAATTAAAACTGATGAAATATAGCAATACAAGCAAAACTATTTCATATATGTTTTTAATCTCAGTTCCATACATCGTCACAAAGTTTGGTATGGAAGTATACAACTTCTATTAAAATGATTAGTTTGGTGGCCTTTTTCTGGTACCTATTACACTGCCACGTTTAACCTTTATTATTTGATGTAAGTACCCATTACTTCGTGTCATGCACTTGTAGAGATCGATATTTATTCCACAGAGGCGCACACTTTTTAGCGTTTGGAAATGTAGGTAGTACTAGTACCTGATGTCATCAAGTTGATGAGAAGAAACGCCAGTCTGTTCTCAGTTTTCAATTTTGGGTTTATGTAATTTTTCCGAAAAATATACATTATTCTATGATATTATAAACCAGGGACGGCTATCAATTTACTAACTAGTTACCAGCCACATTGCACAACTGTAGCTAAAGCAATACTTATTATAAGAATATTAACTTATTCTCATTAAATTATTCCCGGCATTACTTGGCAAATGACCGGGACGTATTAAGATGAGGTCTTCAGTTAAAGAACTAAAATTTCAAGATAAGAACTTTTACATATTTGCTCTTGTCTAACAGTAACAGTCAAAAAATATTATCTGTATTTCTAATTTGATTTGGATAGCATTATTTAATTACGTTGACTGATAGCACATAAATATGTTTATAAAAAAATATTTAAAGCCAATTTTACCGTCCTTGCTCCAATTCATATTTTCCAGATTGCCCTTGGCAATGTAACCATCAATAAAAAGGTATCTGAATATTTTTATTTTACTTCATTATTTTCTTGAGACCTCATCTCAATCAGCAATTATTTTGCTATACCCACCTTATGGGATTGGTTTATAAAATTAGCATTTTTTTTTTTTTCCCCACATTATGGACTTGCTTATAAACTAGCATACAACTTCTAAAATTTTACCCACATTATGGGTTAGCAACTGACGCTTTGTACTAACTCACATCATGAGCAGAATCAATTATTTATTCATTTTCTTTGACTATTTATATGACATGCATTCCATGTCATAATTGTGTATTAACTCACATCATGAGCAAAATCAACTTTTTATTTACTATTTATGTGACATGCATTCCATGTCATAACCACATTTTGGTCTATTTATTTGCTATTTATGTGACATGCATTTCATGTCATAACCACATTTTGGTCTATTTATTTACTATTTGTGACATGCATCCCATGTCATAACCACATTTTGGTCTATTTATTTACTATTTATGTGACATGCATTCCATGTCATAACCACATTTTGGTCTATTTATTTGCTATTTGTGACATGCATCCCATGTCATAACCACATGTTGGTCTATTTATTTACTATTTGTGACATGCATCCCATGTCATAACCACATTTTGGTCTATTTATTTACTATTTATGTTAATAGCATAACCAGATATACATCATATATCACTAGTTATGTGGAACTCGGGGAGATTTCGCTCTTTAGCACTTGGTGGGGGTATGGTGCTTTTGATTTAACCTTGGTAATTTTGATTTAGAATACACGAATAATTTATGTTTCATAGTTACGAAATATATTCGTAACCACTAGATATATGTTATTATTAATGTACTACCATGGATAGCCGGTAAGGTTGTGCTTTCTTTAGACGTGACTAGAATTTACCGTTTAGATACTTATAGCCAAATAATAATATTGATATAAGGATTTTATCAATTTATATAAATGCCGTTTGTATAATGTGATTATAATTTAAAACGATCATGTAACACGCCTCATTGATGGGCACGATCCTAATTATGATAATTATTATTCTGGCCTTTCATTTAAATCCACAAAACTATAGATAACAATGACTACTGCATAGGTATAGATGATTTCTTTATAGTATGATAGTAACGTTAATGTAATACCTATATTCCATATTTTTGTCCTGTCTTGGATTATTTCCCCACAGACACGGTACAGGAAATTATTCATGTATACCTCATCATATATTTTATATATATATATATCACTTTATGAACCTTGAAATATTTTACACCATATGCTCAATGGCATATTTTACACTGAGCGCGTGCTCCCAGGCACCTAGCATCTACATCTAAACGCTTTCCTCCACCGTGGTACTTTTGTTGTTGTTTGGGGCTTACCTATTCAGTGTACCTATTAAATACGCTACTCGAAGAAGTTAAACGCAATAGGTTTAGATATATTTAAACTCACACTTGTTATTATAATTAGTGCGATTCCATTTTTTTATTTTTTGAAAGAAGGTACTTGTATGTTTATCGGTCAATCAACTTTTCTTGTCCCTTAGCTTTTCTTCATGGTCAGTTACCACGACATGTGTATTTGGTAAATTTTCTTATAGCCAGATAAACACTCTGTTTGAACATATAATGTTGCATGCCGCAAAACGTATTTTAGCAGAAACATGGTTGTCTAGGGGACAAATACAATTTTCATACAAATCGGGGACATTCTACGTTCCTGGCAACTGGTGCAATTGCACCAGTCGAGGGCAAATTAATATCTGTTAATACAATTGTCATTTAGTTTCACGCTATAATTAATTGAGTAAGGAATGCAACGACAGTTAGCAACAGCAACATCGTATTTCTCGTAATCCCCTTTTAGACAGCAAATATGACGGGGAGGACACTAAAAAGTTGATTCACCTCTATGCTTTAATAAATACCTTCTGCTGTGTCGTTAAAATACTACGAGTATCCAAGTAGGTACTTAAAGAAAACATAAACAACACAACACTAAATAAGTTGAGTTTTCGGTTTTATTGCTATCTCACTGCGAGATTAAGTAAAAGACTGCACCTGCAAGGTGCACACTATAGCTAGGAACATACTCGTACTTGTCCCACGTACGCAACGTATGCAATAACTACGCACAATTGCTATCTATAGATACCAATGCTAAAGTACTCCTCGTATTCTCATTTCTGTTTTCTGCCACTTTGTAAATGACCATTTTGATATAGTAAATCAACCAATAATATCATTCTCGTCAATTAAATATCTAGAACTAGGTTACAAGTTACAACGACACACACGAAACACTGAATAAACACTCAACGAACGGTACACTGAATAGTTGTTATGCCTCGGTAACTTTTATTTTATTGACACACACGGGTTCGTATTTGCTTCTTCTTTTCTTTTTAGCGTTTTTAAGAAACCCAAGGAATGTTTTAAATATGGCTTGTCACTTACTCGAGGACTCGTCGCCAATGTGACGTTTCACCTTGGGTCTCTCAGGGTATACTCGTATAAATAAAACAACCATTGGGTGCTATTAGCTCAGGCGCGCAGACGTGACCTCGCTCACCGACAGCTAGCCAGCGACTGACTCGAGCTGTCGGTTCGCCACAGCACAGCTGCTGCCCTCGCATATATATTTGTGGTGGCTATACGCCACATCTATCCGTTACACATAAAAAATAAGCTATTATAAATTATTTCCAAAATTGTCATTTTTTCCATACAAGTTGTCAGTTCATTGCCTGGACTAGACGGAGTTTTACACCAGCGGGGCTAGCACAACACAACTGACGCCGCGCCACGACGGGAGTCGAGAAAGATATACCCTCTTCTTTCTAATTTGCACAGTGCGAGTAGGATAGGAGACGCTCACTCGCGCCTGAAGCGACTGAGCTGCAAGTTGTGGTAGACGTCCAGAACACTTGTATCTACACGAAGATTGTCCACATATCCATATCCATATCCATATCCATACTTAATATTATAAATGCGAAAGTGTGTGTGTTTGTTTGTTTGTTGACGGACAGTCTTTCACGGCAAAACGGAGCGACGAATTTACGTGATTTTTTAAGTGGAGATAGTTGAAGGGATGGAGAGTGACATAGGCTACTTGTTCTCTCTTTCTAACCCCCCACTTCCCTAAAATGGGGGGTGAATGTTTGTATGGAGCTACGATATACTTAAACGAGTTCCACGCGGACGGAGTCGCGGGCAGAAGCTATAGTTACCTATATTTTAAACGATTATCTCCGAGGAACCCTTTTATTTAATTGGGCGGTGTACTTACTGTTATGAAACTTGAAAACTGTTTATTTTAAAGTAAGTTTGGCTTCCGAGTTAATGAGTCAGCAAAATCATTGTTGTTTGAAATAACATGACATAATTATGTTATACTTAGTCATTAGAATGAATCAAAAGGAAAACAAACAAATAATACAAAATTAAATAATTGGCCATGTCCGTCTGCGGCTTAACTCAGTAACCCTTTACTAGGTAGAAAACTGTAATTTGAATCAATCACGCCGACACAACAGTAAAATAAAATAGTGACAAAAAATGATTTTTTTGGGTATGTAAGTACAGTCACCGGCATCAATATCTGCCGTAACAAAGCCGGCAATAATATCTGACACGTCCTTATGGCATTAGACATAGAGAGTCGTGTCAGATATTTATGCGTGCTATGTTGTGGCAGATGTAATTGCTGGTGACTGTACCTACCTCCCTTACACCTAAAGTGGGGCTGCATTTTTTTTTCTCGATAATCCCATAGTGTGGGGTATCACTGGATAGCTTGTCCAAAAATATTATGGGTACAGCCTTTTTCAACTCAGTGATCCGTTTGCGAGATATTGGGGTTTAAAGCCCTAATTTTTGTTCGAGTCAAGTGTCTGTCACCCCCCCCTGCCGGCTAAATGGCTGCTACTGGGGATGTGAAAAAAAACCGTGGCAGTAGTCCATATAATGAATTTAAAAGTAAAACTATCATGGCTAAGTAGGCACTAGTTACCTACCGAGTAATAGTCGACCAACTTAAAATAGAAAGGCCAACTTTCATACACATTTTGCTGATGCAGCCGCACCATTAAGCTGGCGCGCGCGTGTCGATGGCGTGGCCCGACACGCACTTCGCCGACTTTTTTTCTTAGAAAAGGCTTGCATACCCATCTATCCAGTCTTAGTAAAGGGCCTGGATTTAGTAGGTACTAGGAAGGAATACCTATAAAATAAATAAATAAATAAATATTGGGGGACAATCTTCCACAAATCGACCTAGTCCCACAGTAAGCTCAATAAGGCTTGTGTTATGGGTACTAGACGACGATATATTTAATAGATAGAAATACTTAAGTACATAGAAAACCTACATGACTCAGAAACAAATATTCATGCTCATCACACAAATATTTGCCCTTACCGGGATTCGAACCCAGGACCTTCAGCTTCGTAGGCAGCGTGACTACCCACTAGACTAACCGGTCGTCTAACGTACTTACTAAAATTATAATATAGTCTACCTAGTATAGATAGAGACTCCATTAATAATCAAACCGTGCCCCTGGGGCTTATACGAGACTAGAAAAAAATAGAAGTAGGTACCAAAAGGATCTTAGACTACCAAAAAACTTTAACCAAGGACAAACTAAACCAAAGGTTAGCTGGAAGAGATCCCTTATAGGGATAAGTTCGCCTTTGTACTTTGATCTATTGTCTGACATGTACACATGTCTGAAATGTACACATGTATATTCTTTAACCTGTTCATGTGTTCAATAACGTGCTTACATACATTACATACATACATACAAACACAACAAGTCTTGTATCATGAGCAGACATACTCGTTGCAATGAGACCAGTCTAAAAGTCAATAATTTTGCAGGTAAGTTAAAATCAAGGTCCCCCACCAACAAAACATTTGGTTATTGCTGCTCTAAGCGTAAGGCCTGAGTGGACGCCCCGCTCGGAGCGGGGCGTGCAGCGTCCATATAAGATAGATGCAATTTATATGGACGCTCGACGCCCCGCTCAGAGCGGGGCGTCCACTCAGGCCTTACACTAAGGAACACTGCACACTGCCTTTCATAATGCACCGGACGGTGCTTCGCGAATCGAATTGTACGCAATTATCATATTCAGCAACAAGAAACAGTCTGCTTTCATGTAAGCTGATCACAAACACACAACACAAAGTGATTTGTGAATACACATAGGTATGTATGTCATTCGTTTCAAATAACTGCAGGTATGCGACAATAGGAAATGATTAATAAGCTTCAAAATCTATATTGTTGTCGTTCATTTACTTGGGAATAGATCCCTCCAGCGATCAGCCACAATACAGTGGGTGAATGAATAGTATCACAGTCACAATAAACTTAATTTGTGTCCCACTTTAGGGCCTATTTTCTGTTGTAACTTGTGACATGACTTGACAGTTAAATGTAACGATTTCACTGAGTTAAAGGGCAACCTTATCGTTTATCGTACATGTGTGAAATAGTCATTGTTGCCCTCAAACTCGGGATTTAAATTGTCCTCATAGAAGCTGTGAAAAACAGTTTGTATCGCTCGGTGGCAAAAATATTTCCATCTTGGGCGTATACACTTGAGTCCCTCGTTACGCTCAAGATTCTATGTTATTGTAGGATCTTTCGCTTCACTCAGGATTAAATATACCGCCCTCGTCGTAAATGTATTATTAATCTTTTTCTCCCTTGAGGCGCAATCTACTATTGTGTCCTACCTAGGGATACGTATATACGTGACACGGCTGACTGACAGTTTAAATGAAACATTCAATAAATGAGTAGGTAGTTAGATATAAGTACCTAAATGTAGGTGAGTACCAGAATGTAAATGTAATATATGTTGTTACGAATCCAAAGGGTCAATATTTATGATAGTAGCTATGAATGTTAACCGTCACTTCAAATTGTCATAAATTCTTTTAATTTGGTTTTAATTACAAAGTTCCAAGAACTACACAATCTACACGCTCATGTTATTGACCGCATTAACAATTAAAATGTCAGAATTATAAAACAAGGAAAAATAACACTTACCTACAGGTTAGTTAAAAATAAAAGTTATATTATAAACCATTTTCTAGAACTAGTTTGACACATTTGTGGTTTTGTTCGCGCACAGCGATTGGTTTAAATGACCGTAGAGCGACCGGATCAGTCAGTGCTTCGCGCCGGCCCGCGATCGTCGTCTGTCTCAACGATTTACTCATTTCAAATTTCGAAGTTCGATAGATTTGAATTTAGACGTTCGTTCCGGTGTAGTTGCAATAATGAAGATGTACTGGGGATTGTTCGTCTTGCTGTGCGGCGGCGCGGCGGCGCATACGATGCACTTGGGGTCGTGCCCCGTGGTTGAGCCTATGCCCCAATTTGAAATGAATAAGGTTAGTTGTTAAATATGTTTTTGAGTAAGACTTAGTGATAATAATTCATTCGTAAAACTAGTGTCCATGCCAAATCTTGGGATTAGTTGTCAATAAGCGGACCCCTGCCTCCTTTAGGGTACGACCGGAATAACGCTAGGAAAATGATGATGATGATGACTTAGTGATATAACTAATAATCTATTCAAGTCATAAACCTGCTTCGTTATCTTAACTTCACTTATATTTCTTGCATGCTTTGCTTGGCATTCCAGACATAAAAGAATTCATATCGAAAGTATTTTTATGTGGTTACTCCACTTTCTACTATTTTTGTTTACCGATCTACATTCCTACTCATTTCCGTTAAGTACAGAGTAGGTAAGTAAATACTTCAACTTAAATACCTATATTGCGCAAATAATAACGCAATCATGCAGTAGAGGCAGGCCTTTAAAACGTTATAAAATGAACCGGAATTATAACGGTATATTCCGTTAGTGTTCGAAAATTACGTTATAACAAAATCAATATTCTCCATAACGATATAAATACCGTAACAGAATGAATAACAGAACGATATATAATAACGTTATAATATCGTTTTAAAATGCGAGCCGCGCGCTTCGGCTGCGCCGTTGCCGCTCTGTGCCAATGCCAGCATGCCACCACGTGGGCCGTAGCGCGACGTGCGACGTTGCCGTTATGTTGTTCTAGCTTCTAAATCTTATTAATGCTTGTTTACCTCGATCATTTGCAAATTGATTGTGAATTGTGAATATTTGGTTGGTTGCGACGATAAATGGCGGAATAAAAATGGGACGCAGGAAACGCAACGCTGTCCACAGATTCGTGGACTTGCTCATAAATAAAAAGAAAGAGCGCCAATCTTAATAGCCCCTAGGTATACACTATACAATATGTAAGAGGGTCAATATTTTTTTATGTTCATTGTTTGTCTCGGCACTAAATCGCAGACTCCCAGTATTAGGACCTATTCCAAACAAACCCTACGACCGACGGTGTTGCCGTAAGCAAAAAATTATGCATAGGTATGTTGGTATGTGCTTTTGTTCATTAATCGTAATAAAATTAAAATATACTTTTCGTTTCCGACATCTTATTTTATTTTTGATTTAGAGCCATTCCGAAAACGACAAGTTAAATAAAATCTGATTATGAAACCAAAGAATGTGTGAATTTTCGATTTCGGTTCTTCGCCATAATCTGTCTAGCTAGGCTCGCGATAGATAGGGGAGACCAAGGACGGTTGGTACACATAAATATGTATCGATCCTCCTTTTCTTACGATTCATCCTCCTTTTCTAATTAATCCTTAGTCACTAAATATTTATATAAATATCTAGCTGTTGCCAGCGACTTCGTTCGCGTGGAACTTGTTATGGTATTAAAAAAAATATTGCTATTAAATTATGTTCGGTGCAAGCTATTTATCGCTGTCACAAACACACTTCTACCATCTTAAAGATATACCAAAACTATCCTATATCCTTCCAAGGGTCTCAAATTATCTGTACGGGAAATTTCATCTAAATCCGTTCAGGGATTAGACCTACGTAAAAGGTAACAGTGCGATGAGTTCGTTAGTTTAAATTGATAAATCTAAATTGAAAACTTCGTTTTTACAAACATAAATATCTTAAGAATCATCAACAGACGTTTTCATACAGTATTAAAGAAAAATATATTTTTATATGTCTACTAAGCTACATTACTGTTATAATAATAAGTACCCAATGTTGATTAAATCTATTCGATTCTGGGAGCATCGCAGTTCTAACCTAACCTATCCTCCATTTCTGGTAACTGTTCAAATCTGTAAGTCTTACTTTAAAAAAGGTCTTGCTTGCTCTATACAACCTTCAAACCTTTTAACTCTCTTAGGGGATGAATAAAAAAACGCTGAAATCGTTTTCTAATCATTAAACAAACGGTCCATAACCTAAGTAATGAATCTATTATTTTAAAAATATCTTGCTCTTCGTATAAACTTTGAACCCCCTAGAAACCCTCTTGGGGGATGAATTTTCTAAAACATTGAAATGTATTTTTTAGTTTTAAACACACCGTCTAAAATCGTAGTTACACTAATGTTTTCCTTTAAAATTATCTTGACCCTATACGGCCTTCGAATCCCCTTTAAACACTCTTAGGTGATGAATAAAAAGATCTACTAATCTGCTCTCTCTATTTTAAGACCAAAATTAAAAAATCTTACTTAAAAAATTACTTTTCCCTCCATACAAACTTTGAAGCCCCATTAACGCCTATAGGGGATGAATTAAAAAAAAAACTGAAATCAGTTTTGTTGTCTTTTAACATACAGACTAAGACTAACATTAGAAATATCTTACTATATTTTCTTGCTCTCCATATAATCCTTGAATACCGTTTTAACACTTTTAACCCCCTTAGGGGTGGTATTTTTCCAAGACGACGAAAAGATTTTTTTTTTCTAATAAGTAATTGTAACACAAAGTTGCCCATCTCCAGCTCAAAAAAAATGTTTCTCATCCTAATCTTGCATAAGTACCTTTTTAACCCCCTTAGGGATGGAATTTTCTAACACGTTAAAAGTACTAGGTAACTGTTTTTCTATTCTAATAAGTAATCTTTCTACGTTTCAAATCTCAAGCTCAAAAAAAGTGTTTCTCATACAAACCTTTCACCCCTATTTAACCCCCTTAGGGATGGAATTTTCTAACACGTTAAAAGTACTAACTGTTTTTCTATTCTAATAAGTAATCTTTCTACGTTTCAAATCTCAAGCTCAAAAAAAGTGTTTCTCATACAAACCTTTCACCCCTATTTAACCCCCTTAGGTGTGGAATTTTCTAAAACGCTGACAGTCCTTTTTTGTATTGTATTTAGTAATCTTTCTACAAAGTTTGAAGTTTCTAGCTCAAAAAATAAAGTTCCCTCCATACAAACTTTGCACCTCTATTTAACCGCCTTAGGGATGAAATTTTCTAAAACACAGAAAATACTTTTTTCTATTCTAATAAGTAATCTTTCTCAAAGTCTCTAGTTCAAAAAATAATGTTTCCTCCATACAAACATTGCACCCCTGTCCCCTACTTAACCCCCTTAGGAGTGGAATTTTCTAAAACGCTGCAAGAACTTTTTATGCATCTTAATAAGTAATCTTCCTACAAAGTTTCAAGTCTCTAGTTAAAAAAAAAGTTTCCCTCATACAAACTTTGCACCCCTATTTAACCCCCTTAGGGATGGGATTTCCAAAAATTCCATCTTGTCTCTTCTTTTTAGTCCCAGTAGTTTCGGCTGTGCGTTGATGAATTAGTCGGGAAGTCTTCTTTTACATATATAGATAAATCAAATTTCTCATTCTCTCCACCTCATTTTAAGCATCTTAGCTGACCATCCATCCGTAATGTGCGTGCTGGTGCCATGAGACCGGTTTAATTTATTTAAACTTTGTGACACAATACAAAAAAAAGTATATATGGTGGACTTAATGCCATAAGGCATTCTCTACCAGTCAACCAACGGGCTAAGCAGAAACTTTTGATGCAGGCATTTAAATTACTAATAAATTACCATGTTATAACAATGCCATTAATATGCCCCCGCCAAGTCGAGCGCGAGGCAAACACTGCCGTACCATCCTTTACTAGAACCATTTCGCCACATTTTCAGGCCCCTATTTGAGAACCTCTGGATACTCGTAAGACCAGAATGCAGAAATTTTCGTCATCCAGTAACCTATAATCACATACTTAAAATCCAAAATTTCAAGTCTGTAGGTCATTTAGTTCCGAAGTTAAGCGAAAGCAAAGTTTCGCATTTATGACACTCACTCACTCATGATCATCAAAATAGAACTAGTACTTCCCATAAACTCAGAGCTGAAATTTGGTACAGAGTTAGGGTTTAATGGCCACAAAGGGAAAACTATAAAAAAATGCTATTTCAACCCAGTTTTCTAGATACACCAACTGTATACATTACTTTGTAATCCTATACAAATATATAGGATTACAAAGTTACATTTGCAGTGAATGGGAAAATTCAAATGCAAGAATGGGCCTGCATTCATAGTTTGTATGTATGGATAACACATTAACCTACAAAAAGAAGTGAGATTCCATAAAAAACACTCCATGTAAAAAAGAGGCCAAGTCTCCAAACTCTTCCACCGTAAAAAGTTGTGAGATATTTCGTAGAGCCAAGTTTCAGGCATTCTTATTAATCTTTATTTGCTTGCTAAATACAATTTTGTGACTTGGCAATCACACAATACTACATCATTTTAGGTAAGTATGCAAAAATCTATAAATACAGTTAAGTTGTGTGATTGCCACGTTGCAGAATTTTATTTAGCAAGCAAAAACATTCCATGTAAAAAAGAGGCCAAGTCTCGAAACTCTTCCACCGTAAAAAGTTGTGAGATATTTCGTAGAGCCACAACTTTCCTGCATTAATGGATTTCTGCATACCTAAAGCTATGTAGTATTGTGTGATTGCCAAGTCACAAAATTTTATTTAGCAAGCAAATAAAGATAAAAGAATGCCTGAGACTTGGCTCTACGAAATATCTCACAACTTTTTACGGTGGAAGAGTTTCGAGACTTGACCTCTTTTTTACATGGCATATTTTTTATGGGATGATGCATTTCCGATTAATGAAGCACAGAGTAGCTAAAGACAATCTGATTTGAAAATTATTAGTCAGGATATTCGTATCAGGCTACAACCTGCGCCGACAAGCCGAGCAAATCGAAAAATTCTGTATTTTACTATGACGTCGTGCACTCTAACAAACAACCTACGTTACGTAATCACATCGCTTACATTGCACGAGTAGGCTATACTGAATGCGAGAAAGGGGTAGCCTATAACGTTATAACATTATTATATCGGTTAAAAAAGTATCGGTTTTATATTAATGGTTTAGATTTATAACGTTATAATGGATATCGCTATACAGCGCGTCAAATATCGTTTTTGAGTATAGCGGTTTTAGGAATAATAACGTTATAAATGATAGCGCTATACGAAAATAGCGCTATTTAAAGGCCTGAGTAGAGGTACCTACCTATTTAAATCAGGTAGGTTACTACCTACTGCATTCGATCGCGTCGCATCGTTTAGGATGCACTCATTAAAATGTAAGCTCGCAGTAAAGAATCTGTATCTACTGACTTGAAACTGACAGCAGACAGCTTACTGATACCGTACCGACTCCGCACCTCCTGATACAGAATTAGCTTAAATGCCGCACTTGCCAAATACTTGCTTTCTGAAATGGAGCGAAACTGAGTGACTTTACGTTAGGAGAGATTGTCTCAATGACAAATTTGATAAAGCAAACGAGAGTCATAGCTGAACAAAGGCAACACAACAGAAGCAAAAAACTACGATAGGACCTACCTATTTTTAGTCGCATTCTACACCTATTGTAGTATATTTATACCTATAGGGCTAATACATACTAAAATACTTCCAATATTATAAATCAGGTAGGTACTTAACTACATAATATTTTTTTTAAAAGCTCCCTACTCAACGGCCCATCATCCATCATATAATAATATAATCTGTGCCATCATACAGGACGCAACTATGCGCGAGTGGGAGAAAGACATACTTCCATCACATTTGAGCGCGATAGACTTATCTCTTTCTAATTAGAACACTAAGAAAGAGGCGAATTGTTTATCTCGCCGCGACTCAGCTCGCGCGCCGTCTTGTGATAACCGTGCTGATTAAATTGCAACGTTCAGCAAAATTTAGAGAAAAGTGATGTCTTTAAATCAGACAGTAAAAGTTAAAAATAAAACTAGCAGTGACGCCAACGACTTACGTTCACATAAATACTTACTCCACAAGTATTGAATCGTTTAAACGTATTTTAAGAACAAGTTAACAGCATCTCGCATGAGTCATCCTTATCTGGCCCGCAGTGACACTGAGGTCAAGTTTGCTTTGTTCGTTATCAATAGACGTCTCTGTTGATTCACTATACAATACATCTATTATTCAGATCGGTTTGAGTTAAGGTGTGGCTTATTGATCGTTTTAGTCACCGAAACCTATGGACGCTTGCAACACCAGCAAAGCTATCACTGACCCCCTAGCATGGACGGCCTTATCACACGATAAGTGACAAGATAGAGCGTCCGTCACTGGCTGACACCGTTCGATAGAACGAGACGACGCTCCTAACTTGTCACTTACCGCGTGATAAGGTCGACCATGATACGGGGTCAGGACGGGCCGAGACAGCTCGCGGGCCGTGATAGCCGTGCTGAGGCGTCAAATAGAGCCTCTCGGCAAAAACATCCGCACGACAGGCTCATCACCTATCTACTTATCAATCGTTGTTGTGCATTAGGAATGCAGTGTTGAATTATTTATGAACGGAAATAAATAAATAAAATATTAGGGGACAATCTTATACGAATCGATCTAGCCCCACGGTATAAGCTCAATAAGTATAAATACTTATATAGGTAGGGTGAGTTCGGGTATGTGCGCCAGGGCGGGAAAGTGCGCCTCATTCATCATTCAGTCATTTAAATCAATATAAATTCACTGAAATCCATGCAATAAACTTGTTTTAGTTTGTTGCATGAATGTAAGATGTCGTTATTTGTGAAATATCTGTAGATCTCGATATGTTTGATGAAAGGCGCACTTAGCCCGGGGGCGCACTTCACACAAATATTTGCCCTTCTGTGGACCGTCACGTCAGCTTCGTATCACTCACTAGGTACCTAGGCTAAACCTGTCGTCCCAAATATAAATTAGGTGTAGAAATGAGGCGTGACTAGTGATGTGCCCGTTCCCGGGAATATTCCCTTGTTCCCGGAAATATTCCCTTGTTCCCGGGAATATTCCCCAAACAGGGGAATATTGAAATACAAATGAGGAAAACTAAACTTGTAATAAAAGTAATTAAAAAGAATAGTGCCCCGACAACAAAAGTGACAGTCGTCAAAAACTGCGTTATTGTACTAATTCTGACTTTTTATCTCAATTACCATTTAATATGTGAATATTTCCATATTTTGTCTTCGAACAATATTGTATTGTGATTTTTTTCATTAACTTTGTATCGTTTTTGTTACTTGCTGAAGTACTTTTGTAAAATTTGTTTTTTTCGATTGGGGGAATATTCCCAATAACTGCGAATATTCCCATTGTTCCCGGGAATATTCCCATTGTCCCGGGAATATTCCCGGGAACATTGGGAATTTACTTTTGCGGGTAAATTACACTGGTTAATGTCTTGGTAAAAAAATCAACGGGTCACGTTATCATGAAATCCCGGATAGCAAGATATATAAACATACACAATTACATGACAGACTGTCCAAGTTTACTTAATAAGTTTGCGCTCAAAGTGCCCACCCGCGTTCCGAGATATAGTCCAGGCAATGAACTGACAACTTGTATGGAAAAAATGACCATTTTGGAAATAATTTATAATAGCTTATTTTTTATGTATAACGGATATATTATCAATTAAATAGTTACCCAGCGACAAAATCCGACAAAATTTCAGCCATCGAAAAAATGATAAGTTAACTGGCTTCTAAAAAGTCAGTAAAAATATTAATAAATGTTTTTGTTTTTATTTTGGTTCATTTACACTTGCTCTATAATATTCAAGATAAATCGTACAAAAAAAGATAATGCATGCTTCATTTAAATCTACATAATTACTTCCGGGTGGAAAGTTTGTCGGATTCTTGACTAAATCATCTTAGAATAACATTTTCAAATGAAATCAACAAAAAAAACGCTATTATAAATTAATGTTTTTCAAAACCGTATTTTGCCTGGAGTAATACCCTTGTCCACTATTTAGCATACGACTCTGCCGCACCAAACTAGGCTCCCACTCGTCGGTGCCCCGTCTGTCGCGCCTATACAATAAACTGAGCAACAATTCAGATCAGGAGTTGGACATACACCATGACAGTTTGCACCGATTCAGGACTAAACTGCTGTCGATAATCGATTGAAATGCCTCAATAACCATAGCAATTTGCATTAGTTTTAGACCCTCTTATTCTTAAATTAGTTCTAATTATATTATTATTAACTGCTATTGTGTCCCTTACTTGTAATGTCTCTTTTTATTTTATTTTTATAGTCGATGCTTTGTTTAATGCATGCTGTGTTCGCCTGTAATTGGTGGCGCAATTAAATGTAAACCTATGTCTTTTTTTTGTATTAGTTGCTTGTAATTGTTGTTGCCGCTGTTGGCGATCCTTAATAATAAATAAATAAATACAATACCGTATGTTCCCTTGTATGGGAATATTCCCGGGAATGTTCCCGGGAATATTCCTGGGAACGGTACATCACTAGGCGTGACATGACATACATCCTTACTAGAAAGTGAATATAACCTTGTTAGTTCAGTTGCCCCGTGCGTTATTGGCGGGTAAGAATAGAATAGCACCTCTGCCCTTACTTAATCACCAACGTGTGCCTTTCCAGTTGCTTGGCGTCTGGTACGTGATCCAGAAGACCTCCACTGGCTCCAGCTGCATCACATACAACTTCACGAAGACCTCGGAGCCGGGCACGTACGAGCTCGAGCAGGTCTCGCAACACCTGGTGCTGGGGCTCACGCCGCTCAAGCACGACTACAGGTGCGTGTTTTTTTTTTTTAATACAACGACGGTGGCAAACAAGCGTACGGCCCGCCTGATGGTAAGCGGACACCGCAGCCTATAGGCGCATGCAACCCCAAAGGAGTAACATGGGCGTTGCCGACCCTTGATATGTTTGAGGATTCGCCGTGTTGACAGCTGAAAGAACAAATTCCCACGCTCGTTGTGTTGACAACGCATCCTCGGGAGCTCTGGCGACCTTGCTCACCTCCAGGAACACAACACTACTACACAGCAAGTAGTAGTGTTATTATGGCTGTGATCTTCCGCAAGGCGGAGGTACTTCCCCAGTTGGGCTGCTCCAAATTCGAGCGGGATGACATTTCGCTGTGCCCTACCTCACCTAAAAAGTGTTTAGGCAATCTGCGAAGTTTCTTCGCATCGGTTTAGCGCCGCTGAGAACGGGAAAGTGACGAAACCTTGACTCGGCCACGGCTTAGGCCGCAGGCGCACTGGTATAACGATTAGCGACGCGATGGCGATGTCCATGCATCAAGTCGCCCAAGTTGTACTGAAATCGCTGTCGCATCACCTATCGCCCCACCAGTGTGGCCCCGACCTTAGAGCGTTGCAGCATTTCCAGTGTTGCGGCAACCGTGAACCAAGGGTAGGAAGGAACGAGATGCTGCATTCTGGCGCCATACGAGTGAATAAGCACTCCTCCAATAAGTAGAGACAATGTTTGTGTTAGGTCTTTTGCTTTTTTATTGTTATTCCAGTTTGGTATACGATACGATCCAAAAATTAAAAGGTTAATTTAATATGTCTTTTCAGATACACGGGTGTTCTGACCGTGCCTGACCCCGCTGTTCCGGCGCGCATGAAAGTGCGATTCCCTCTCAGTAAGTATTTTTTGTGTATTTGACCATGTACTAAGGCGATTTCATAGATTTGAAATGGGTGCCAAACTCGGCCTTAGCCTTTCCTATTGTCTTGCACACTCAAACTTTTACCCTTTTCTCTACGCCATTTTCATATTTCAATTCCCAGAGAGGTGTTCTATGTTTACGTTTAGGTATAATCCAGCCCCCGTATAATGGTCGGCCTTATCACGCGATAAGTGACAAGATAGGAGCGTCGTCTCGTTCTATCGAACGGTGTCAGCCAGTGACGGACGCTCTATCTTGTCACTTATCACGTGATAAGGCCGACCATGATACGGGGTCAGTATGCTGATGTGTGACGTTGTCGTGTTTGTAGGCGTGGCCGGGTCCGCCAGCTATGTGGTCCTCGCGACGGACTACACGACGTACGCGGCCATATTCACGTGCCAGAGCATCCTCTTCGGCCACCGCCGGTCCGCCACCATCCTCTCGCGAACCAAGGAGCTCGACAGGATGTACGTCGACAAGGTTAGTATCCAAGATGTCGTGTCTGGCGTTCTTGCAATATGGTACTAAAGAGGCCGGCTAGTGTCGGGTAATCTCTATTTATGGAATAGTTTTGGAAGGTCTCTGACGAACGACGCCAAAGTCAACATTATGTTTTAGAAACTACCACGAGACGTTGATGTTTCCACTAAGAGACACTTTAGAGTGAAGTCGCTACAAGAGATTTATATACCTATGGTCACAACGTTGGTGTCCCGACCACGCGTCCCGTTGGACGGTCAAGTCTGATAGTGAACAAAAACCCCATGGCGTTTCGGTAAAACCATATTTGACACACGGAAGCGCCTCGTGGTTTCTTCAATGGAACGGATATACACTAAACAGGTGTGCAGCACATTAGCAAGGCTTTGAAAAAACATTTGAAGGTATTTCATCAATATGTTTGTTGTCCTCAGATGCGTACCAAGCTTTCCTCGTTCGGCGTGAGCCCATTCGACCTGTCCATCATCTCGCAGTCGGGCTGCCCAGCTCATGTCAATGGCGAGACCGAGGGCGTCAATATCAACATTGAACCTGACACGTTCTCGTCGCACAACATCGGCCAGGCGGTGCGCAAGACCGGCGGAGTCATAGGTATAATATAGCCCTTAATTGTTAGTTCCTGTCAACAGCCTCCCGACAATGGTGACCCTTGTTGTCAACTGACACTGTCCCGTCGGTCTGCGTAGCGTTGATACAAAGTCAATAAGCCTGTAAGTCATCGAATTATTATTGCTATGTACCTAAGTCCTCAACATCACTTGAAATATTATTTTTCGCTGCGGATTTGCGGGTATATCCTCGTGGCGCCCACGCGCCTTGTCAAAGGCCGTGTCAGCTGATGAAAATTCAAATTAATTCCATTGAAGAGAAACTTCAAATTTCACTGTTCGTTTTTGCGTGCTGGGCGCCACGAGGCTATGATAGCAATCTTTATTTAGGTATACTCGTATATACCTAAAGCTCAATTTCTTCCTGAGATATCGGCAAGTGTAAACACGAGTACGCTAATCTTGACCATCATGCGTACCTACGCATTATGATTGACTTCCGAAAACATTTAACAGTACCTAGTGAAGTTGCCGTGGCAGGGTCAGCCTCTTGCAATCAGGAACGCTTCTACATGGAATGTCTTCAATAACGAACTACTGATTTTTCAGTACTGAGATTTATTAATTTTAATAAATTAGTTTACAAGAGTTACGAGTTCAGAGCTATGTAGCCGGAATGTTCGGAAGGAGAGAATGAGCTCCGAGGCTGCGCACGAGTTCTTATACAGATTTTCCAAGGTGAAAATCTGGCGGGAGGAAGGATTATCTATTCTGGAAAATTCTGTTATCGACATCCGATTTAGGTACGGTCGTAAAAACTGCCAGTAAATCATCTCTTAATTATGTACCGATGTCGCGCTTATTAAAAATAAGATAAGCAGGTTATTACTATGTTACATTGTTGCTCATGTACTCTCCTATTGACGCACATTGAGTCCTTGAATATTTAATAGAAAAACCCGTCCTTCCTTCTACATTATTGCGCCATCATTTCATCATCATTATTATTATGTTAACGTTGGGCTAAGGGCTCTACTTAACTCCTCCCTCGTTAGAGTGAAATTATCCAAAAGATTTTCTTGAAGATAATTTTACTTATACATGTTATTATTATATAATCTTGACATTACCCATTTCCATATATTATTATTTTTTCCTTGTTATGTAACAACGGAATTACATATAAAATGTTAAAACATAGAAATACAATTTAAAGATTAATAAAACTAATTTACAATTTACATCCAAGTTTTTCGTTGTCTTTCCTAAATTTCACTATGAAGTTCTCTTCACTTTATTATACGCACTTTATATATTGTTCACTTCACTATCACTTATTCGCTGCGTTTCAATGCCGATCATTTGGAACAAAGACGAGATTTTCTTTGGCCATTCGAAGAATCTGATCAATGTGCCTTAATGAATTGCATATTCATGTGCTTCTCGTAGAGTCTTCTTGTGATAAGGAATGAAAAGGTAGGGATGGGAGAGGAATTCTTATCCTATTTTACAAGTAATTAACTGAATAATTTGAAGATTATTGCCTCCAATTAAAAGATTAATCTAAAATTATGTTTTGTTACATGTAAGTGTTATATATATACATTTATTGTATATTAGAACATTAATAATTATGTTAATTATTTTTATCAATTATAAAACATTCGCATAAATTTTATTTTATGAACAGTTGGTGATAAAATATTAAGTTAAGTGCCTATAAATTTGATTCATTTAAATTTGGTCGTCGTACGTTTTTAAGTGGGACTGTAGTCTCGCGATTTTTAATTTTTACAGGGACAACATTTCTTTTGGTGGTATCTCTAACTTCAGCTTTTTCATAGCGGGGTTTATCTTTTCCCTTTCGCTGATTAACTAACTTAGTAAATATTACGTTTCCTTTACTTAAACTGGTAGAAGGCATGTCCATTTTATCTTCTAACTTATTTCTAACCTTTTCTTTATGTTCCATCATTTTTTCATTCAAATGCTTGTAAAGTACTTTAGTTCTTTTTGCGTGATCTTTCAATAGTTGTTGCATATATTGTTGTTGAAAGTTTATATCAAATGGACTTCTGGACTCGGTATGTCCGAACACTACTTCAAAAGGGGTCAATCCTGTCGTAGAGTGGATCGAATTATTATATGCTACAATAGCGTAAGTCATAACTGAAGAAACATCGCTAAGTTTATGTTCATATTTTGCTAATCGATAGATTTCAATAATAGTACTGTGAAATCGTTCCACTATAGCCATGGAATTTGGATTATTAGGAGTACCAATATGTAAATCTATTTTGTATAATGAAAGTGTTTCTTTTAACAATGCATTATTAAATTCGGAACCTGGATCTGAGTTAATTTTCATTGGCGTTCCGTAAAATGAAAAATATTTAATTAAAGCTTTTATGACTTCTGTAGTTGATCTATTTGCAAGTTCAAATGCTTGAGCTAATTTGCTAAAAGCATCAACTATTGTTAGAAATGTTTGTCCTTCTATGGAAAATAAATCCATGAAAAGTTCTTCAAAAGGTTTGTTTTGCGTTTGGGTTAATTGAATTAATGGTTTTAAAGGATGTCTGTCGTATTTCATACGTTTACATACTTCGCAAGATCCTATAACTGCTGATATAGTCTCTAACATATTTGGCCAAAAATAATTTCGCTTAATTTTTGCCAGTGTTTCTTTAATTCCTCTATGAGATGTTTTTCCTTCATGATATTTCTGAATTAAATCTCTTTTATCATCATCATTATCCATATAAACTACACGTTCAGTACATTCAACGAATTTTACCGATCCTTTCTCAAAAAGTTGTTGGATAATAGAATCAAATTGTTGTCTATGATTGTTGTCTTCAAAGTAGACGTAATATTTCTTATTATTTAAAATATGTTCTTTAAGGAACTCTTTTAAAAGTTCTGGATTATCAATGGGTAAATGAACTTCTAAAATTTTTTGATTAGGTCGCGAAATGTCTTTTACGGTTATTTCATTTTTAAACCATGTGAAAAATAGTATTTGATTTGGTTTAACATCAATTGCTTCATTTATTGTTGGTAAACTTGATTGATTTACATCAATTTCACTTAAATTGTCTTCATCTATATCGGACGCTGTTAGAGTTCTTTCGTCATCTTGAATATTCGTATCTAACTTGTTAATTTTAATACGAGATAAGGCGTCTGCGTTTGTATTCTGTTTTCCGCTACGGTAAGTTATCTCAAAAGTATATTCTTGGAGTTTCAATCTCCATCGAGTTAATTTACTATTGGGTTCCTTAAGGGAATACAACCATGCTAAAGGGCGATGATCAGTGTAAATATAGAACTTCTTTCCATATAAATACGGTCTAAAATATTTTACAGCCCACACAACAGCAAGAAGCTCTTTTTCGATAGCACTGTATTTCGTCTCGGCTTGTGATAACGTTCGGCTGGCATATGCAACCGGCTTATCAGTTCCTATTGTGCCTTGCGATAACACGGCTCCTAACGCAATGTTTGAAGCGTCAGTAGTTAGAATAAAAGGCTTGCTATAATCAGGGTACTGTAAGAGTGGGGCGTTTACGAGTAAACTTTTACATGTTTCGAAAGCGTTTATGTATTCTTTAGACAAAATAATGGTTGAATTCTTTTTTAAGCAATTAGTTAAAGGTTTTGTGATTTTCGCAAAGTCTTTAATAAATCGTCTATAATAACTTGCTAATCCGAGAAAACTTTTTATTTCGCGTTGCGTTTTTGGGATGGGGTATTTAAGAACTGCTTCAATTTTATCATTGTTAGGTTTAAGACCTTGTTTAGTTATTGTGTGTCCTAAATATAGGACTTCTTTTCTCAAGAATTCCGATTTATCTAGTTGTATTTTTAGATTTGATTTTCTTAACTCATCGAAGACTTTCCTTATCTTGAATAAGTGTTCTTTTAATGTTGTCGAATAGATTATTATGTCGTCTAAGTAAACTAAGCAATGAATTCCTTGTAGACCTCGCAGGATATTATCCATAGTGCGCTGAAAAGTGGCTGGTGCAGTCTTTAAACCAAAGGGCATTCTAGTGAACTCATAATGTCCAAATTGTGTAGAAAATGCAGTTTTCGGTCTATCAGATTCAGCAACTTCGATCTGATGATATCCACTCGCTAAATCCAGAGTAGTGAAATATAGACTGTTTCCTAACTTATCAAAAATGTCTGTTATATTGGGTAATGGATATTTATCGTCTATCGTGATTTCATTAAGACGTCTGTAATCGATTACCATTCGATACTTTTGAACTCCAGTTGCATCTAATTTCTTTGGAACAAGATGTACTGGTGCACTCCATGGTGAATAACTGGGTTGTACTACATTGTCCTGAAGTAATTTTTGTACTTGAGTTTTTATTTCCTGTGCCTGTGAAGGCGGTTGTCTATATGGTTTAATATAAATTGGATCATTATTTTTCGTCCTAATAAAATGTTTTATTTCATGTGTAAAACTAAGAGGTATATTTTCATTATAAAATATGTCTCTATAGTCATAGCAAAGACTTACTATGCCATTTTTCTCTTCTTCGGTCATATGATCTGTACGTAGTTTTTCCAAATTTTGAATTAATATTTTGTCGATTTTTGGATTACTCTGACTATTATTTAAATTAAACAAGCGACAGCTCGCGTTTTTTAACGATGTTATATTAAAAGGTTCAAGTATTTTAAGTGTAAAGTCTGTGTCCGACGTATTCTGTATTACTGTGTGAGCGTATCCATCGCTACACTTTACTAATGCTCGCGGCATTCTTACATCATGATTGAATTCGGTGTATTCTAATATTCCTTCTCCATTTTGAATGTTTGTGGGAAGTCGTACTTTTTGTTCCGATCTTGCACCTATTTCTAAAATGAAGATAGGCAATTTTCTATCTTGATAGTATATTTGAATTTCCACTATCGGAGTTATTAATTTTTGTTTACGGACATCTATGACAGCATTTAGACGTTTTAATAAATCTATACCAATTAAACCATCGTAACTGTCGCCTATGTCATAAACGTAAAATTTATGAGTCAAGTCGACACAAAATAATCGAAACAGTGGAATAACAACCGTTTCGTTATGGCAGCTGATAGCATGCGTACTTACGACTTCGAAAGATTCCGTGTACTTATTATTTACAAAGTAAGTGTTAGCTAACTTATTAGATATGAAACTTTGTGTTGAACCTGTGTCTAACAAAAATTTTGACTTTATTTCCGGTATATATATAAAAGGTAATTTATTTAATTCTTTTTTATATTCGAGGCCGTTATCTGAAAATTTTCGATAGGCCTTACAAGTCGTTCTTCCGTATTGAGATTTACGTGAACATTAGGGATATTTTGATTGGCATTTGAAGTCGAAGGCATTGGGTTTTTTTGGACGTGGTAAAAACGCTCTACGGTCCAACTCCAAATAGGGCATATTATTATTATTAGGCATTTGCGTCTTGCGCTTGTAATTATTGTTATAATTATTCGGTCTTGGTGCGTAATAGTTATAATTATTATTAGTAGGTCTCGGTGTGAACACCGGATTATAAAAAGGATTATTCTGACGCATGGGCGTTGGTGTCCTAGGCTGAAACATAGGTTTCTTAAATGATGAATTATATGGAGGTTTCTTAAACGTGTCAATGAAAGCTTTCCCGTTTAATGCCTTTTTCTTATACCTATCGTGGAATGTTTGTTCTTCCAGAACTTTTTGTAAAGCTTCTTCTAAGTTATTCGGTGCTTTTAACCTTATTATTCTCATTAAATCTTTTGGTAAATTGTATATAAAATTGTTTAAGGCTAAGTGATTATATAGGTCAAATCTAATTTTTTTTACTCCTTCATCCTGATGTTCATTAACTTTAGAGAATAATGCACTTTTTAATGACTGAATTCTTTTACCAAAATCAAATACGGATTCATTGGGATGAATAGAAATACTTTCTAATTCGACCAACAAACAATCTTCGGTCCTTTGATCACCGAAGTGTTGAGTAAAAGTGGTTTTTAGTTCCGCCCACGTTTTTATGTGTTCACTTTCACTGATAAGCTCCGCGGCCTTACCTTGTAAGCGTGAAGTGATTACTCTAAAGACGTATTGTGCTTGCACTGGGTTTTCACTATTCCCGGCGAAGTTATTCAACAAGTATTCGCATTGTGAAATGAATAATTTTAATTGTTTTTGGTTTCCATCGTACAATGGCACTAATTTAACAATATCGCTTGGAATGGTTGTTAATATAACAGGAATTTCTTGTACAGTAGACTCTGGCGGAATCTGCCCATTTACTTGGGGTTCCTGGGGTCCAGGTGCTGCTGGTTGATTAATAATGATGTCTTCCATTTTATATATTTAATTGATTAATTCGCGTTATTATATTATTTAATTTTATTAACGAAACCGCTTCGAATTGTAATAAGTTGACCACCGAAATGTGTCTAATTCAGGAAGATATATTATTTTTAGAATGAAAACTACTGTATCCGACCAATTTAAAGATTTGCACTTACAATTTTTACAATTTAGTGTATAACCAACTGTTTTACAATTTACGTATTTAACTATAAGATACAAAATATTATCAGTTCTTTCTGATTCAACTACCAATTTCTTAGGCATTAAAAGTTGATTTCACTATAAATCAGCATACGAACACAATATGAAAATAATTCCGAAATCTTTTCTATGATTTGGTTCATCAAATCAATTATGGCTCTCAGTATTAACCTCGTACTAGGATCATGAGCTTGATTGTCTGGAATATAATTTCCGTTATTATTATTATTCGGATTAGAATTAAATAAGCTGTTAGAATTACTTTGATTCATTAAAACTAAGAAAAATTCTGGTGTAAATCAATGGGTGATCAGCCTCACGATGAACATCCAAGAATATATATTTTAACTGTAATAGTTAAAATATCGATCTAGAAACGATCATTTCTATGCTAAATACAGGTAGAAAAGAAACAGATCTAGAAACGATCCGTGTTTAAAAATAATGAAATAATTAATAAATTCGCAATTATATTTCTACGCGATTTTATCTATATATTTTTTTTTTTATTGCGTTTTTCGCAAAGGAATTTTTTTATTCCTATATTTATTTGCGAAGGGATTTCATATCCCTATTTTTATTGCCAATATTTTAATTGGACTGGGATTTCTATCCCAAAATTTGATTTTGCTGGGTTCTTATCCCCAAGATTTCGCTTAACACAGGCCTGCTTAATGTACACAAAAATACAAAAAAAAAAATTCTTATTCTATGCTTTACTATCCTATGCGGATAGGGAATGGGTTTGGTAAAGAGGGAAAGTTATCTGTTGTAACTGTATGGATCCCCCTGATTCTTCCTTCCTGGATTCGAGATGTGCAGGATCTTGTTCGAGACTTAATGGATGTCCCGATTCTAATCGTATTTGTTTCTGTACGATTACGACTCGTGACAATTATTATGTTTCGACGTTCGCAATGTGCAGAGATTTTCGCTAGAATATTTCCCAGTTGCTTGGCCAATTCACAAAATTTATTTGTCTTGGATAGGTTCGCGGTATCCTTAATCCTTGATAGGAAAACGACGACACAGCACAGCAGAATAGTAAGATGAGTGGTCACTTACTGGATGTTCGGTACTCAAACCGTTTTTCTGGTGGTGCTGGTGATGCGACGCGGAGACCCGTGGAATGAATCTTCTACCGTCTGCGCCAGTGAAGTTGCCGTGGCAGGGTCAGCCTCTTGCAATCAGGAACGCTTCTACATGGAATGTCTTCAATAACGAACTACTGATTTTTCAGTACTGAGATTTATTAATTTTAATAAATTAGTTTACAAGAGTTACGAGTTCAGAGCTATGTAGCCGGAATGTTCGGAAGGAGAGAATGAGCTCCGAGGCTGCGCACGAGTTCTTATACAGATTTTCCAAGGTGAAAATCTGGCGGGAGGAAGGATTATCTATTCTGGAAAATTCTGTTATCGACATCCGATTTAGGTACGGTCGTAAAAACTGCCAGTAAATCATCTCTTAATTATGTACCGATGTCGCGCTTATTAAAAATAAGATAAGCAGGTTATTACTATGTTACATTGTTGCTCATGTACTCTCCTATTGACGCACATTGAGTCCTTGAATATTTAATAGAAAAACCCGTCCTTCCTTCTACATTATTGCGCCATCATTTCATCATCATTATTATTATGTTAACGTTGGGCTAAGGGCTCTACTTAACTACCTAGGTATGTAGTATGGCATGTTATTTCGTACATACGGACCACTGGTTAAGAACCACTGATTTAGACACATTGAAAGTTTATTGGATACCTACCACAATACAGGTTGTGCCTATAGTGTGGAAGTCTCTGTATCTAAAGAAAATTGTTATTTTCAGTTATGGTAAATAAATTATTCTATTCCACCACTCCATTTGTCGTGACCAAACCCCGGACCACGGGAGCAAATATGCACTTGTCACTAGTGCTTAGTTAAATATCGACTATTCTATCGACATCCATACGAACAAGTTATTGAATCAGAAATTTATAGATCAAACTTATTATCTTATGTCAGGTTGTTACACAATATTAGGTACATCAGGTAAGTATAGATACCATTTCAGTCAACTAATTGGTACTATAATTATATCATACTCACTGGAATGATCGTAAAATAGATAAAGTGAATGACAGTTATAAATAGATACTTTTCACATAACTTACAGACCTATAATGTGTTAAGTACAGTTACTTACATTCAACAATAATTAATACTTCTGCATATCATAGCGGTAGTCCAGTAGGTACATCGTGCTTTTTATCGACATCGATTTATATGATATAAAATGTGTGTCCTCGCACTATAAAGCTGTCAACGCATTTTTGCTCCCGTCATCCGGGGTTTGGTCGTGACACTTCCGACTTGGACCTATAGTGTGATTGTGATTAAGCACCATAAAAAATGTATGCACACGATACTATTGTGACGTTTCAAGCACAACAATATCGACACGATCCCATACCGGAATGTACAAAAGAGGAGGCTTTGAATAGCCGTGATCTTTTATTCTTGGCAGATGTGTGAAGTCGACACAATCAATGTCTCATTCCTCCGTGTTAGAAATACCAAAGGGACGCCATTGTCAATAGAATAGAGTTGACTTGACATGCTTATCAATCGAGAGGACCGCCAATAGAAACATACAACGTCGCGTTCCTTTAAAACAATAAGAATGCTAAATATGTTCACTATAGAGGTCTCTGTTCATTACGTATAGCACTTAGACCTCAATGCACATTCATCATCCTCCTAAGGATCCCTTAGGATCCCTTAAGGAGCCCGGGGTCCGGTTTGACATTTAATCCCCAGGATTGGGCATATGTTGTACGAAAGCGACTGTCATCTGACCTTCCAACCCAGAGGAGAAACTAGACCTTATTGGGTTTAGACCGGTTTCCTCACGATGTTTTCTTTCAGCGAAAAGCTAACACACTGTAACTCATTGGCACGAGCCGGGGTTCGAACCCACGACCGCCGCTTGACAGCCGCATGCCTGAACCACTAGGCTACCGTAGCTTCTCTGCTTAACACATTGACGCCATCTATACGATATGTAGAACGAACAGTAGGTACTAATCTTTACCTTTGTTTCAGCCGACGGCGTTGAATACGTGGTGGAGGCGGGCAAGAAGGTGTACCACAAGGTAGCGAGCAGCAAAGAGGACCTGACTGAAGCGCCGGCCGACAAAGCGAGGAACTACGACGCTGACGCCGAGTGGATGCCATAAGCCTTAGCATTACTGCATCTCATCAGCATTTACTTACCTCAAACACCAACAGTACTAAGTAGAACTACAGAACTTGGTTGCCGAAGGAGTACCTAGAATATTTACAACCAATCACCATGTTCTTGTTTTACTCTAACCCGGTAAGCCAAGACACAACAGTGACAGACATTCTTAGAAAACATACCATAAATGGAACTTCTATCATGCTACGGAGATGCCCTACAATAGGGGTGTAGACACTAAATAAAATAATCAATAATGTCATATTTTCTCGAAAAAGGATTAAAAATGTAGTCAAATGGAGAAAAAATCAACGCAAGAGGTTAAATAATCACGAAGTTATAAATAAGTGCCCAGTTTTAACCTTTTCAACGCTCTCATATTTGAATGAAGTGATCATTCACACGCCAAGAGCTGTTGCCTTATCAAAAATGACGAATCTCGTAGTGCTGTGCAAAACATGATTAGATAGATTTTATTCATGATCAAAGTACAACTTTATTCCGACCTTTTTATGGGTTGTTGGCGTGGTGGGCACGACAGCACTCGACCACTTTAGTGGCTCTTGGCGCTGAAAATGGAAGGGGTATGTTCTGTCCCTTGTTCGCAAAACGCAACTTCATATGAAACGGTGACGCTGGAAGATTGTGACGTCACTAATAGACGGCAATGTGCCGTGCCCATCGTGTTGGCGCCGCCGTCGACGCGGCCCCCCGGCAGCATCCCGTAACGTGACGTCACACACTGTTTGCGTTTTCTCTCTCTAACAAGCGATATTAAAACGGTTGTAGCTTCGTAATTCTTTGAAATATCTGAATGGGATTTTCGTGACTAGGCATATTTTTTTGCCTTCTTTCTTTTGGAGTAATAATAAATTTCGAGTCTACACCCCTATTGAATGGATTTACCAATATAACAAACACTCGAGTGTTTAGTAGATTTAAACCTCATAAACTCATAGTTTTGATGGGTGGGTCGCAGGAGACGTAACCGTGGCAACAACCAACAAAAAATAGCTGATTGGCCCAGATCATAAAATTAGTGCGAGGCGTTGATGGCCGTTACCCAGTTGAGAAGAAACTCAGTACCAAGTGTCATATCTAGTATTAATTAAATACTCATTTTACAATAAGCAATCAAGTGTGCCTCTGCTAGGAAAATCATTGAGCACACACTTGTACTGTACATACATTTTGTAACTTATACCTAAGGAATACAGTTCAGAATGAGGATGTAACCATAGAAACACCAAAGAACCGTGTGGACATTGCTGTTTCAAGAATATCACAGAATACATATTCAATTAGTGTAATTATTTTTATACTTTATGTAGGAGGAATAAAGAGTTAAATAGAAACGATGTTTTGATTCTCAATACAATTTAAAGCAACATACATTGTTGCTTTAAATAACCTTTTTTTAGGTTGATAAAAGAAACACTGCAACTTAGTCAAACAAGCTGTATTCTGTTCAATACACTCCGTTATAAGTGTTATAACCAAACTCTTCATGAAACACTTTAAAGATATTTATACGTAACCATAACACAAATGCTTAAAAATAGTCTCATGTAAAAAAAAATGCAATTGAAAAGTTGCGTGGTCAAACCTAATAAATTAAGATAAAAAATCTTCTTTGACATTAGAGTTCATATGTAAATAATTTATCCTCTATTGGGGTTAACCTCTCAACTCTGCATAATTATACCAAGCACTGGTAAAAAGTGGAAAACAAATTAACCTTATTTTTAAACAATCATTATGCCGATCAAATAAGACTAGCTAGCAGCAAAATCAGAAAGTATCTAGAATTATCTTTACAGTTGTTTTTTTTCACTGGCAGTAAAATGATCAACCTCACACACAGACTGAAACGGAAATGTCTTTCTTGTCCCAAAAAGTGAATTTCGGCTTTGAAGCATTCGGCACTCCTGACCGGACATAGTTTTGGCTTTAACCAAAATTGTGGGTAGCCTATTTAATGTCTAACTATGAGGAATAAGAAAGACTAATTACAATCGTATTCTGCATATTGACTTGACAAACAATTGTATACTTTATCGCAATTAGACAAGATCTATAAACAGTCACAACGAAAAGTCACACACTGCAGCGATAACGGGTCTGAGCTATAACCACGAAAACAAAATTCTCCGTCTCTATCGCACTTATATCACCAGAGTGACAGAGATGCGGATCCACGAAGTTTGAATTTCGATTTTCGCCGTAGCGCCATCTATGAAACGTCAACTTCGTTCGTCCATCTCTATCTCTGTCGCACTTGCATATACAAACGACACAGAGGGAGATGTTGCGAACTTTCGATTTTCGTGGTAGCGCCAGTGGGACTATATCCCATATAAAATATTTTGATCTCAATCGCTCGAATGGGTCGAGTGCGACAGCGACATTTGAATTATGATTTTTGCTGTTTAGGCTTTTTTTTGTCGCTCGATGCAGATGCAAGGCAGAGTGGCATTCGCCTTAGGGTGGCATTCCACTTATCCAAGATCTATGTCCAATGTGTATCTTTAATATTTAATCAAATTTCTTTGATGGAGGCCCATTCCACTTGTCTAATATCTTGGTTCAAGTTTTTATACTACTTGCGCCGCCATTTTGAATGAAATTTCATTCGTTATATTTCATCAAATGTCAGTGTTTCCAGTAAAAAGGCACATTGGACAAGTGGAATATCACCCTTAAGCGTTGTACAGATGTAGTGCATAATTATTTTCCATCGTATTTTCTCGGAAACGTACGAACTTGTCTTGCTATTTCAGTAAGTCTCGGTACAAAAAGTACTGAGGTTGACTGAAGTAGCATGACAAATACGAACGTTTCCGAGAAAATACGATGGAAAACAATTATGCACTACATCTGTACGGACACCACGCGAGCTTGCGGACCAATCAACGCTATGTTCGATGCAAAAATATCTGTGTCGCCAAAGCCAAATTAAAAAGTATTAGCATCCATGCGATTTATTAACTCATACAGATGCCAAACACATTTAGTGACATATTTTTGACGTTAAAAATAATCGCATGAAAAATATGCAATTGGTCATTTTATTGTGAACCCATTTATTTCTAGCTCATATAATCATCCTAGCGCTTTCTTCATAGTCGGTGTGAAAAATAGCATGTCACTCGGTAGCTATTATCTTCGTCTTCACTACGCTCAGGATTCAATACACCGCCCTCGCCGTAAATATACTATTTTACTCCCTTGTGACGTGCGTAACCGCTCGGCTAGTGACCTACACAATTATAGAAATAGCTACTTCGGAATTATATGGACATTTTAAATTGTTAAATAATCCTACTAATATTTATTATAAATGCAAAAGTTTGGATGTTTGTTACTCAATCAAGCTTCAACAGCCAAACGATTTGGATGAAATTTAGCAGGAAGATAGTTTATAGCCTGGATTAAAATGTAGGATAGTTTTTATCCCGGGCCACGCAGACAAAGTCGCGAGCGGAAGCTAGTAAGCTATAAAGAAAAAATAAGGGTAATGTTACCGCAGGTCTACACAGCCATTTTTACATCGATCATTACTTTTACAACTTCGCACGTCATCAGTACACCGCCATAACACCTTCACTGCGAAGATATCTAACTTGAAGTTACAGGGTCGTTCGACCCCGTACAGTAGTACCACAAATATAAGTTACATCGGCAATCTTCGTCCACGCCGACGAGTGGTGTCAAGTACCGAATGAAATCGAATGTATGACCATTTCAAGAAAGACCATGGTTCACTATATGTAAGGTACAATATGCAATGACAGGTCAACTCGTGCTTTCCCGCTCATGGCGCCAGACAAAATGGCGGGCGCCGGAGCTGCCGGCGTGGCGCGCATTTTGGCCAATGGGCGTTGAAGATTTTACCCGCGCAAATGTGCTGCCTTATGATTGGTTAAAATGTTTTCTGCGGAGGTACATCGTTATACTATCGCTATCGCATCGCTATAATATGAATATCGGAGGTCGATAAATGAGAAGTCCCTATGACAGCTCGAAAGTGCCACAAGAATTCCGGCCTCTGGTTATAAGTTATATTTGCGGTACTACTGAGTGAGTGAGCGTGTAAAGTATTGGCCGGTTAAGGCGTACAGCGCTCGAGGAAGCGCGGGTAGAGGCAGACCTCGCGGATGTGGTACCGGTCGAGCAGCCAGCACAGGAACCGCTCCAGCCCGAGCCCGTAGCCGCCGTGCGGCGTGGAGCCGAACTTGCGCTGGTCCGTGTACCAGTAGTAGGGGGTCGGGTCGATGCCCTCGCGTTTGTAACCTGCAAACAGAGGTAGGGTCATCATATCAGCCGAAAGCCGTCCACTGCTGGACATAGGCACCCCACAAAGAGTGCCAGAGTGACCGGTCCTGCGCCACCGGCATCCAGCGGACTCCCGCAACCTTTACCGGGTCATCAGTCAGGGTTCGAAAGGATAATTATCATGCTAATTATCGTGATAATAACAGATGGATAATTATCTATTGATAATAACAAAATATTGCGCTCGTGAAACTGTATTCCAAGTATTCGAACGTGTATTTCCGCACTTGCGTTTATTCGAAAGCACGAAGTGTCAACGTGACGTGCTGCGAATTCAGTTCGGATTATTCAAAGTTGAGCGAACTCGAGTGTCATTGGTTCCTATACTGGTGATAATTATCCGATAATTATCAAGAAGCGTAATTATCTGTATTTTTTGTACTATGGTATCTGAAGCTACATAAACTAATTACAGACCTGGATATACCTCATGTCATTGTACATGCATAATTTCGTTACAATCCAACACGCAGTTTTAAAATGAGAGCGTAACTACGTTTGTATGGAGAGTCGAGCTTACTGCGGACTAAATTTAATGAATAAGGGTGTTAATCTCGTACCTTCCATGAGCTGGTCGTAGTCCCAGGTCCTCATGGAGCCGCCCACGATCTCGCCCACGCCCGGCATGAGCACGTCCACCGACTCGGTGAGGCGCTGGTCGTCGGTGCAGCGCGGCATGTAGAACGACTTGATCTCGGCGGGGAACTTGCACAGCATTATCGGGACGCCGATCGCGTCGGTCATCTTGCGTTCCGGCTGCTCGGGGATGTCCTGTGGGTAAATTAATTACCACTTTAGCATAAAAGGCTTGTCCTAAATTTTTTACGATGCCATTCGAACCAGTTTTTGGGGAGACAGAAATGTATTTAACCTTCCAACACAAGTGTCTTTAATAATTCTATATCTATTTAAAATTTTAATTATATTTCTTAATTTATATTTGATTAGAATAATTTGATGGTTTAGTATCTATTTAGCAACATTACGTTATCAAATTGCAACATTAGGAAACTACCCTATTGGTAGTAGCACTACCTATGAAGCTGTGAAAGTGTCGACAACGGGCTGGTGACGCCTCTACAGTTGTTTAAAATCGAACGAAACAAAAGAAATGCCACTGTTCCAATTTATAATGATATAAAAAATAAATATATAATAAATATTAGGGGACAATCTTACACAAATCGACCTAGTCCCATAGTAAGCTCAATAAGGCTTATGTTATGGGTACTAGACGACGATATATTTAATAGATAGAAATACTTAAATACATATAACTTCTTTGCAGGAAGTATGCTTTTTAATAGGCCTTTAGCCTCTTATGAAACTTACATCTCCAAACTCGTAGAAAGAGCCATCATCCTTGGTGATGTTGTGTTGTTTGAGGTACTCCAACGCCTCAGTGTAGGCCATTCTCTTGAACGGCCTCTGGGGCCTCTGTAACAAACAATAGAGATTACTAACGCTGGATAGTTTTAAAGTGTCGGTAAGCATAAGTCCATTAAAATCTTTTTGTATGTCTTTGTAAGTTTGCATGGGAAGTTGAGTGCGTCTCACGAGATATAACAACAATATATATAATTTCATATTAATAACGTTTACAAGATATAATGAACGTTAGCTATAACAACAAAACCAATACTTTTATAAGGAATAACGGTCAGCTGACATAATATTCATTTTATATAACGTTATTTCTTATAACACTGAAATTGACTAATTGTAGTTCTTATAACATACATACCGTATAACGATCATAACACATGATATCTTTTTAAATTAAAGGAAAAATTTAATGCTCCAAGCCGGATAAAAAAATATATATATATAATTTCGTCAGCAGTGTTACTGCTTCATACAAAAATTACCATAATATCTCTTCGTATAACATACATAATGTATAACAATCATAACACATATATTTTCGTATAAGGATTATAATGTAGTAGATTAGGTTAGGGTAGCCGGAAAAAGGGGGCTCGGGGGCGAAGCCCTCCCAGTTAAAAAAAACAAATAATCGTAACAATAGTAATATTTGTAGGTTAGGTCAGGGTTAGCTTGTGTCCCTTAGAGCAGAAATAGGCACCCCGCTCGACACGCTGGCGGTTAGGTTAGGTTTAGGTTAGGTTAAAATAATTAGCGTTTGTTTAAAAAAAAAAATTGAAATTCTAACAACAAATGTATACTACAAACGTTTACTGCTATTAAAATAATTGTAGGCGATTATACTATACAAGCATTATGCTTTTTTATGTTAGATTAATTGAATAATATATGTATTTAACCTTAGTTGGGTTTTAAGTATGTATGTTACTTTCTTTCTTTATTAGTTATTTTAAAAATGTGTTTTTTTTTTTCTCTTATATTATGTTTGTATTTAGTCAATGTTTTTCTACTTTATAAATAAAAAAATATTTAACCTTAGTTGTTATGAATATTATACGCTTTAATCGATATATCTATTGATATTATATCTAAATAACGTTATACCTTGCAAAAACATATATTTTGAAATTATACGTTATACTAAACAAGCTTATACAAAGTGAGCGTATATATTATGATTATGACTGTTATATGATACATTCTTATACCTCGTATTACTTACCCTGGGAAGTTTGATAGCTACCGACGCAATATTTAATGTATACCGGTCAAAGAGATAAATAAATAAAAAAAGACCGGGTTGCACTCCGGGAGTGCCGGCAGAAGTGAAAACTCAAAAACATTGTAACAGTTTTTCGATCAGGTCACGTGACATCTTACAGTGTCACCCTAAAATGAATTTGACGCAAATTTATAAACAATTATCAATTATTTAGGCGGACGGGCCGCGGGCGCGTTGGGTGCGACGGGCCGGCTCGCCCGTCGGCGGCGGCAAACAAAATACCAATTTGTTTTTGCCATTGCCAAATATTTTTCAAAGCTTTATCTCTTTAGGAATAACGTCCAAATTCGAACTATTCGAATATGCAAGAACAGCAGACGGCGGCGGCGAACAAAATATCAAGATGTTTTTGCCGTTGGTAAATATTTTGCAAAGCTTTATCTCTTTAGGAATAACGTCCAAATTCGAACTATTCGAATTTGCTCAATAGCAAAACGGTGAAGGACGCTTGGACAAAATTACAAATTTATTTGCAGAATATGCTATTGCAAAAAGTGTTTAACGGCTTTATACTCTTACGAATAGCGTTCAGTTTTGAATGAAGTCGAATCCGCTAGCAGCAAAATATAAAAGTTTGTGCCCTCCTTCACATCTGACGTCACCGCTCGCCATATGATTTACCGATGCTACTTAATGTAAGAGTGAGACAGACAACGAAGCTAGTGTTCTTGCTTTCCGTAGGGTAGGCTCTGTTGTGTATAGGTTCATCCATTCGTGCTACGATGCCACAGACGGATACCCGGATAGGTTTTTTTTTTTTTTTTCGAAGCCTATAGTGTCCCACTGCTGGGCAAAGGCCTCCTCTCTCGACTTCCACTCTTCCCGGATTTGAGCAATCTCTGGCCAATCGCTACAAAATGCGTCTAGGTTGTCCCGCCATCTCCGTCTCGGCCTGTCACGTCGCCGCTGCCCATCGTGTGGCACCCACTCCGTGGCTATTTTCGCCCACCTCTGTGGATGCATGCGGCAGACGTGGCCAGCCCATTCTCATTTCAGCTTGGCGGTCTTAACCCCAACGTCGGCAATGCGGGTTTTTGAGCGCAGCGTAGAGTTTCGGACACGGTCGATCCGTTTCACTCCCAGTATGCTACGCTCCATAGCCCGTTTGCAAACCTTCAATTTGGTCTTTTGTGCCTCAGCGAGTGACCATGTTTGGGCACCGTAGGTTAGAACGGGCAGAATACACATATCGACGAGTCTTCGCTTCAGGGTCAAAGGAAGAATTCCCTTCAGAAGCTCTTTTATAGACCAATAGCTTCTCCAGGCGTTCTGGATTCGTCTTTCAATTTCTTTATCCTGCCTTTGGCTGAAGGAAGCTAATTGGCCTAAATGCGTGTACTTGGATCATCTATCCAAGCTTGTAAAACCCCTCATTTTCGTCAGGGGTTAAAAATCGGGGTGCCAGACCTATTCATAAAGTTTTCCAAGTAAATTACCTTGAAGTTGGGGTTGAGTTCGTAGACCAGCTGGCCCTCGGGCGAGGCCAGCACGCGGTCCACCACGTCCACCACCAGGTCCTCGAGCCGGTCCAGCAGATCCTCGAACGTGATGAACGGACACTCGGCCTCCACGTGGCTGTACCTGATTACAATTACATGGGGTCATCATTGTTGTCTCTTAATTATGAGTCCACAGTAAGCTCGGCCGAATTGCACCATCCCATGCAAACGGAGTTTCGTTCTCATTTTAAAACTACGTGTTGGATTGTGACGAAACTTTGCATATACAATGACATGAGGTATATCTCCTTTCGGTCTCTTAGGTCCAGTTCCTGATATGCCCAGTATACTCTTAAGTCTATTGCTTCGAACGTCCATTCCGTGAATGTCTAGCTTCTGTAACGTCCATTCCGTGAATGTCTAGCTTCTGTAACGTCCATTCCGTGAATGTCTAGCTTCTGTAACGTCCATTCCGTGAATGTCTGTCTTGCCTGATTGCCTGGGATACGAAGATTAAACAATTTGTGCATGATGTTGACACAGGAAAAATGTCCCCAGTACAATTTATTAAAAGGGTAATTATTATTTTATTGTTTTCTTTAATGATATACAGTTAAGTTGGTTGTACCTTGTTTTGGCTAACAATTTTTTTGCCTAATTTATTTATTTAGCAAGCATTCTGACGCTCCGCTCGCTTCGCTCGCTCCGCTATCCATGGTCATAAAACAAACCTAACCTAAGCTACAGTATTCGGTCTTTAAGGGGTAAAGTGGACGTTCAAATAAATTGACTTGTACAGGAATGGACATCCGCGGACATGGACTTTTGCATAAATGGACTTTCGCAGAAATAGTCGTACCCAACACACTAGACGTACCTAGGAACTGGACCTAAGAGACCGAAAGGGGTTATCTATGTCTGTAATTACTAATTAGTTTATATGGTTCCAGTTTATCAAACAAACGAAATACAGCAAAAACAAGTTTTGTATGTAAAACTTAAAGTCACTGTATTTTTGAAGTGAAACTTCTTTAGCGGCGCTGAGCACTTTTTGGGATGGGGAAAAATTGTTAAATACGCAACAGAGTTTTGTGACATCACTGCATCAGATATGAAGGAGGTCACTTTTTGCTGCTAGCCGATTCAACTTCATTCAAAACTGAACGCTATTCGTAAGAGTATACTCGTAAAGCCGTTAAACACTTTTTGCAATAGCATATTCTGCAAATAAATTTGTAATAATACCAACGCGTCCTTCACCGTTTTGCTATTGAGAAAATTCGAATAGTTAGAATTTGGGCGTTATTCCTAAAGAGATAAAGCTTAGAAAAATATTTACCGACGGCAAAAACAAATTGATATCTTGGTCGCCACCGCCGTCGGCTGTGCCAATTATTCGAATTTAGACGTTATTCCTAAAGAGATAAAGCTTTGAAAAATATTTGGCAATGGCAAAAACAAATTGGTATTGTGTTTGCCGCCGCCCCGTCGGCGCACCGAGCCGGCGGCCCGTCGCACCCAACGCGCCCGCGGCCCGTCCGCCTAAATAATTGATAATTGTTTATAAATTTGCGTCAAATTCATTTTTAAGGTGACACCGTAAGATGTCACGTGACCTGATCGAAAAACTGTTACAATGTTATTAAGTTTTAACTTCTGCCGGCACTCCCGGAGTGCAACCCGGTCTTTTATAAGATATTTTTGTTTCTTTTTTAGCGTTTTTCCAATAAAAAACTACTTATTCAGAAGAACACCAGAAGAGTAAAAAATACACGTTACCTTGTTTTTACTATGGTATCTGAAGCTACATAAACTAATTACAGACTTGGATATACCTCATGTCATTTTACAATCCAAAACTTAGTATTAAAATGAGAGCGTAACTACGTTTGTATGGAGAATCGAGCTTACTGCGGACGCTTAAAAGCCGCGAATCAATTAATCTGGATTTATCAGACACAAATTACACAGCTATTTCAAACGGAAGCCATCTTTAGACAGAGTGACACAGAGCATCACTATTGAAGGGGTGCGTTCCGATTAGGGTTGGTATACATAAGCCAGAATCATCTTTTCCCATAAAAAAAATGAAGTCCTAGGGCTTTTCACTCTCGGACGTAAGCCTAGGTTTGTGAAAAACTCGAGTTCTAGAAGATCTTTTTAACGCTTAAAGCGGTTACACACGGTTACTGTTCGGAGCGATACAGTATGCATGCAGGTGATATATGGCTAGTGTTGCGGTGCAGTGGTACGTTCATGACACGCGTGTTTTTATCGCTGCTAAAAGTCACCGCGTGTCCACACACGCCTGACTAACAATCCATTGTCCTATGACGATACAGACAAGTTATTTATCGTTTTATTTAATTTTATTCTCTCTTTTACAGGTACCGCATAGGTTATAACTTCCTAATTAATTGTAATAGTCAATAAGAATGATATTGTATTTTATTTTGAATATGAATAACATTTTTAATTATTAGTTCTTTTTTGCCTGAAACACAGGGTTACCTAGCTCAGGCACGTGTTATTTTATTTGCCTCTAATAGTAAGCTCCTAGTCTAGTTTCCCAAAGTGGTCCATTCCGCCCCCCAGTGGGCGCTGACGAGTTCCAGGGGGGCGGTAGGGGCCTCGGCGCTCCCACATGTGAGAAAAAACCCTAAAATATTAGTACGAATAAATTTATATTAGCGCAATAAATTGAAAACCTATAATTTATACGGTTTGTTTGTGGTAGGTACCTACCTCTCTATCATTGATTATTTTAGTTTATTCGCTAAATATTAGTCTTAACTAGTTGAAAAAGTTATTACCTATACCTGGTCTATCCGTTGTAAGTCTAACTATTTAGTAAGTTTGACTATTTACTCAAAACAAGTATCGACAGGAACCCGATGCCGAGGCTTGGGTAAGTAGGGATTGTATTAAAAACTTTTCATTGCGTGTACAATATTCCTGCCGATACGTGCTGACCTCTCGCATTTTTACAAGCAGTGATTTAAGTGAAGTTTTGTTTTTGTGTTTTGTAACCAAAGTCAAAAGTACAAGTGAGCTCGTTAGGATTTTTATTGCTGTGAATAAAGTAATGTGACCTAGTTAGGTGTAGCTGTTACAATGTCCGAGGCCAAGAAGAAATGCCGCCAATACAGTGTCGAATATTTGAAATATGGCTTCATTCGATCTCCTACCAACCAATCTTTACCTATGTACTTAACCTGCCAGAAGGTACTCTCAAATGAAGCAATGAAGCCTTCTCGGTTACAAGAGCATTTGAGTAAAATGCATCATGCTGACCAAAAAAAACAAAGATTAAAAACAAAGATTCAGATATTATTTCGCGATGGGGGGCGCTGAAATTTTTTTTGACACCTGTGTGGGCCCTCGCCCAAATAAGTTTGGGAACCTACTAGTCTATAGTAAAACTGATGTATATTATGTTTTATCAATAAATTATATTATTATTATTGTAAGTTAGGCGAATTAGGCCTGTCACAGACTGGAGCGGCCTGCGGTGGCGGTCTATAGTAAATTTGACCATTACTGACAACTTTACTATTGACCGCCACCGCAGGCAGCGCATGTGTGAATCCGGCTTTAGGGTGAATAACCAAGTGTTAACCGTGGTACTCACTCGGCAAGATGGCGTCTCGTGCGCGACTGCTCGGCGCGATAAGACTGCGCTATGCAGTACACATCTCCCAAGGCCGGTAGGCACGTCTCCAGGTAAAGCTGTGAGCTCTGCGTTAGGTATGCTTCCTCGCTGTAATCAAAAACAAATTTATTTATTACTCTCTTTGCCCGCTAATGAACAAAGACTCATCGTAGCTCCATACAAACTTTCAACCCTAAGGGGTTTGATTTCCGCGATAAAAACTATCCTATGTCCTTCTCTGGGACTCAATCTATCCCTATACCAAATTTTATCTAAATCGGTTCAGCGGTAACAGACATCTGTCTGTGATACAGATAGTCAGACAGACAGACATACAAACAAACTTTCACATTTATAATATTAGTATGGATTCAACCACGATAAATTTGAGAATGAAAAACTGTCAACCTTAAAAAACTGACGTATTTATATGGCAAAACTGTCACCTCCAATCACATTTATTCGCGGTTTGATTGACTGCACCTGAGAATGAAACTGCTCATTTTGGTCATTGCAGACATCAGAGAGAAAAGTAAAGGTAATCTTATCCATTCAATATTCAATGTGTTCCATCCTTCGAACACTTACCCGAAGTAGCTGATCTTGAAGAGAGTGCTGCCCTCGCACTGTGCTGTGTCTGCACGAGCGTGGGCGGCGTGACCTCCGTGTAGCGGCGCACATAGAAGTGATCACGTAAGGCACGGGTCACGCGAGACGTGTTCTAGCTGCAGTTCTCAAAATTTGCTTCAGAGCCCATAACCCATCCTTCGAACGCTTACCCGAAGTAGCTAAACTTGAAGAGAGTGCTGCCGCCCTCGCACTGTGTCTGCACGAGCGTGGGCGGCGTGACCTCCGTGTAGTGGCGCGCGTAGAAGTGGTCACGGAAGGCGCGGGTCACCGCCGCGCGGGCACGAAGCACCTTCGATGTGTTCTCACCGCGGATCATTATATGCCTGTCAAATGAACCAAGTATAAGTGCTTGCTAATCCCAATAAATAATCATGTTTAATAACTAATCATCGGAAATTTCTCTTTTTATTATTGTATTTTCTCGAACGAGCGAGCAAAGCGAACGAAGTTCTACGCTTCAGGTTGGGCCGAAAATCGTTCGTATGCCCGGCGGTGTCTGTCACGCTGTCCGGCTGTTCTACAGGTCGCATTTCTCAACCATTTCTAGTGAAATTTTGTGAAGAGGTTTGATAATAATATAGTTTTTTTATTCGAACCATTTTTTCGAAATTAAAAAATGTCTTTTTTTTAAAGACTGGCTCGCGAGTTCTACAGCTCACAGAGTCACTAGTTTTATCAGTATTGACTTGTGTGCATGTGCATTCCATTGTGTTTAATTAGTTGTTACGTAGCTTGGAAGTGCTTTGGTCTCGAACTGTACAAACATGATCTTGTTGATGGTCAAAAGGCAGTCGATTTGGTGCCTACGCCAATTCTTGTGACGGACCTCTGGGTTCAGAATGTAATCGGGATAATACTAACATAGTACTTAATTCAATATTTATTTATTTATTTATTTGTGGTAGTTATCGACTAATGCTACGTTTCCATGCTAGTGTCTAAGCCAGCCACCACAAATGCTTCAGCTTCACTTGGGTACTCTCTGCCTACCCATTTTGGGGGAGTGAGTCTGCGTTGTATAATACCTCAGCCGCACTATGCTCCTCGCGATGCCGCGATGTCACCCTCTCTGGCCACTGCTCTACTCACTCGATTAATCGCAACGCTCCGCACTTTATTACTTTCCTTTATTGCCGCTCCCTTGACTCGCGCCAAAAACTACAAAACAGGGAGCGGAGGGCATGACGAGGCGCAAGATGAGTGGCATGCCCAGTAACGTTGCCACACCATGTCTCTGCCACCTTTCCTCGTTATTTCCCAAGTCACTCGAGCAGTGCGTGGCAGGGGTATTACTGACCTGTTGTCGAGCTGCACGTCTACGAGCGCTTCCTCGTTGAGGATGGCGTCAGCCCCGCCGGGCGGCGCGAGCCCCACCAGCTCCCAGTAGTCCGCCGTCAACTCGTGCCCGCCTGGGGCCTGGCCACAAAACCAAACGATTGAATATTAGAATGAGGTGTACAGGATAAGCAACTGTTTTAAAACCTGTAGAGCACGCCGCCTAACCTTTTTTTATTTTACGTTGGGGGAACGCGTTGGTCAGGGAGACCGGTTGGTGTATAGGACTCCCGGGCAGAAGGCCCAAGGGGCGTATGAATTTGAGCAGCCTCTAACAATGACTCACCTGATTTACTCTAATTTGTACGAGTTCAAGCGCTGTGCGCGAGCATCTCGGGAGAAGCGCGCGGCGAGCCGCCCAGAGTCGGTTTTGACCGTGTTCAAAAGCGCCTCGTGTGCGTGCCTTGCGTAATTTGACCGTGTATCTGAGTGCCGCGTATGGAGCGACAAAATCGAACTTGTTTGAGCGCGAGGCGCGTACGAATTTGAGCCAGTGGCTGAGCCGTGCGTGTGTAATAGTTTGTTGTTAAATTGAGGTTCCCCACTAACACTCTACTTCTGCGGAGATGAGCGGGAGAGACGTTCTCCTGCTGTCTCTCCGGGGAGTATTAACGGCCTAACCTAACCCTGCCTAGTTTACATCTACTCACCTTTTTCCCTTCAGGCAAAACCTCCAGAGTGCCATAGATAGTGACCGAAGACTCAGTCGAGAGGACCAGAGCATCGTATGTCTGGCAGAGTAGGCCATGGAGAACACATTGCAGGTAGCCCGTTCCGTCACGCAGAGTGAGGAACGTGAGGGCTTTGCCTTGCCTCCGGAGCCGGTGCACCCAGCCGCGGACACAGATGCGCTTGCCACGGTGTTCAGGGGCTAAAAATATACATTTTGTCCAGACATGCCAAATTGACAGTTGTAGGTGACAACTGGCAATTCAAAATACATTGCCGGGTCGATCAGAAACAATACCACCACCACCCTTGTGAACCACCTTTACTTCTTTATCCAGCAATGTTTATTTGCTATTTTGTAGGTGAAAATTATCAAGTTGGTCAAAATATTTTTAGTTTTTAAACTAAAACTGCGAAAATTTAGAGTGCTGTTCTTAAAGAATGGTGTTGTTTTGTGGGCCACTAAGTTAGAAATGGTCGCGGTATGGTTCAGCAAAAATAGCAAATTAGTATGATATTGATATTGCATCCTAACCATTATAGATGATATCTTACAACTATGCCGATGGCGCGCTCACATATCAGCAAAGTTCATATTAGAGAGGCGCCGAATATTCAGTATTCGGCATGTTTCTCAATGTTCGTTATTCGGCCGAATCCTTCGGTTCAAATGCTGAATATCTACTGAATCATATTGCAGGTCTGCAAGTTGCAAGAATGTAACATAGTCATTGCCCTGTGAAATTAACATTCTAAAATGGATTGTTATTGTTATTTAAAATAAAAATAAAATAAAAAAAGCCTGTATCCCAACCTTTACAGTTTTGATATTTAGTATGTATGTTTCTGCATTTATGCATGTGAGTTGGTTTGCGCAACAGCAAAGGCCTCCCCTATAACTCTCCATTTCTCTTTGTCCCTCGCAGCTCGTCTCCTTGTAGACCCTGCTATGGCCCTTAGGTAGGGTAGCCATCCGTCCGGGTTTCCCCGGATTTGTCCTAGTTTAATAAGGCGTCCGGGGAGCGTCCGGGCGGGGTTTCATTTGTAGTCCGGGTTTAAAATTTTTAAGTCTTGACATTTTAAACTGTTTTTTATTATAAGTACTAAGATTCCTAAAAACCCGTTGACATGTCCGGGTTCTGGGCTCCAAAACCCGGGGTTTTCACGCGTCTTGTCCTGGTTGCCAAATTTGAGAGATGGTAAGCCTACCCTTAGGTCATCTTCCCATCTTTTGTGGGGTCTTCCTTTCCTTGTCTTTCCTTCTCTGGGATACCAGACTGTGACCTTTTTCGCCCACTTGTCTTTTGGGTCTTTTAAGATGTGACCTGTCCATTTCCATTTTAATAGGAGTGTAGACTCGAAAATTATTATTACTCCAAAAGAAAGAGGGCAAAAAAATATGCCTAGTCACGAAAATTCCATTCAGATCTCAAATAATTACGAAGCTACAACCGTTTTAATATTGCTTGTTAGAGAGAGAAAACGCAAACAGTGCGTGACGTCACATTACAGGATGCTGCCGGGGGGGCCGCCGCACACGACGGGGCGCAGCACGTTGCCGTCTATAGTGACGACACAATCTAGAAGCGTCATCGTTTCATATGAAGTTGCGTTTTGCGAAAAAAGGACAGAACATACCCCTTCTTAAAACTTTGGACACTTATAACTTCATGATTAATTAACCTTTTGTGTTGATTTTTTCTGCATTTGACTATACATATTTTTAATCCTTTTTCGAGGAAATATGACATTATTGATTATTTTATTACCCCTATTGATTTAGCATGTGGGATATATCTATGACTTTAGTTTTTTTCCCTTATATTATTAGCTCTTTCCTTTTGATGTTAAGTATACTCCTCTCCATACTGATCCTCTCATAGTTATTTAACTAACTTTAATGTAACTACATATTTCAAATTAAAATCAACATGATTTTTACCACTGAATAATGAGTCTGGTTGGGAATAGCTGATGACAGCATAAGGCATTACTTTGAACCAAATATTCAGTTCGGCAAAAGCTGGACCGAACATTCAGCCGATTATTCATATTCAGTAAAAACCATCTTCGGCAAATATATAATACCAGCGATAACTACAGATATGAGATCAGTTGCCATAGCCGAATCTGGTTGTGGAGTTTATTATAATATTAGGACATTTTATATTATTATAACTTGTATTGTAAGATGGGCCTGATAGCCGAAGCTGTACAACGGATGAAATATCTGGATAACGCCGTATAAATCTTCTACAAATGTTTTACATTATTTCTATTGTACATATTACCATATGATCAAATTAATTGTATGATGTTGCAAACTAATAATGTTTTGTTTTTGTAATATTACTAAATAAATGCAACATTTCAGTGTTGTGTTATTATAGAATAAAATGTAATTATTAACAGCTTCAGTTATGATTAGGGGATTCCCAGTGAGCAATTTGATTTACTTTGCTTAGATGTAAGTGGTGCAATATGTATAACACCAATGCACCATATTGCATCATATTCAGTGCATAACACTTTAGTTATCCTCATGTGTTACAATAACAGAAGTAATAATTACAAAATCAATATCCAAGAAACTAAACAAGTATACTGTTTCACTTACTCTCAAAAATCTTCACAGTTGTCGCTTTCGGCAACTTGGGGTCGTTCTTAATGACAATTTTCTTTGCCTCATCCGTGTTCTGTGCTCTCTTCTCGTTGGTATCCTCTTCCTGTTTCGCCTTGTCAGCTGCCTTATGGACTTCTCTGACCCAGAGCTTCTGAATTTTCTTCAGCTGGGACTTGGCAGCTACATCGTATACTTTGCCATCTTCTTTAGCGTCAACGTAAATGGTAGGGAAAGGTTCCTTCCCTGCGTGACGCATGGCCTGAAGAATGGTCTTAAAAGGCTTGTCTTCAGTTCCATCTCCAGTTTCATCGTTACCTCTCTTATCCGACGTGAAAATCTCCTCTGAAAAAATAATTTTATAACAGATTTTGCATACGTGTAACTCTGTGCACTTAGGTTATATTGAAATGTTATCACTCACTTAAGGATAATTTATCTAAATCCGATTGAGCCATTATTAAATAAATATATTGTATTCGAATTTAAGTGTTTTCAAATGCGCATTAGAATCTAATTAAACGAGAAATAAATGCGATATGCCGCATTACACTGCACCGCGCACGCACCGCAAATCGAAACTAGAAAGTCTAGAAATGACATTGACAGTTCGACAGTGACACTGACACGATCTACAAGAAAGATGTCACAAATAAAACAGTATATGTCTGCATCATTTTCGTTACAGAAAGATAATTTATTTCCTTAAAATCAATATTAAAATAATCCGACTGAATCATTTATATCGTTATTTTGTAGTATGTCCTGTTATTTTTATACTGGTAATACTGGCCACATTTCCAGAGACATTCTTTTGTTCTTTTTATTCAGAAAAAAAACTAAAAAACAATAGAAATCACATTTGAAAAATTATATACTGTGAGTTTGAGTTTTGTTGCGTATTCTGATTTTCTAAATATAGGTTCCTAGTTTTCCGTTTCATTTCAACATTTTCAACTTGTGGCATCAGCTAATAATTATTAGAGACTGAGTCAACTGAGTGTAATGGTGGTTTTTTATTTTATAAGTAAATGAAACGTTAAGTGCTTTCAAAAAAGTGTTCGTGCTTTCAATGAAAATTACTGTGTGGTAAGTTCTTCTTTTGAGATACTTACTATAACTACTTAACTAGGTACTTCTTTTTTACAAGCTTTTATTTAACTTTCCCTGTTAGTAAGTATGTACACTTGTATGTATGGGACAAATCTTGCGAGTTAAATTTGACCTACTTCCCGGTGACCGATTGAGCTGAAATTTTGGGTATAAGTATAGTTTGGATGACAATTCAATATTATGGTACCATCGAGCTGATCTGATGATGGAGACAGAAGGTGGCCATGGGAATTCAATACTTAACCGATGTAGCCCCGTTGAGAGGGTCAAAGAGAATATAGAGAGGGTTTGAATCGTCTCAATGAGTAGTTGATGATGGTATACAGAAAAGTACAGTCTGCAATAAAAGCTTGTACCAGAAATGAGGTACGTTATTGACAAATTCAATGATTAGGTAATAATTAATTATACTGATGTCTGATGCAGACAATGATGTAACATAAAAAAGAGGTGGATAGGTACGTTGTCTATATGAGATTCCGTGTTTAAAAATGGCCATTGCATTGGTCACCAAATCTGACCATAGAGTATAATGAATAACCTGTAATAGAGTTGTCAGTCAAGGATAGCAACTGCAGCGCGCGTAGCGATTTCGCCCTGAACTAAAAAAATCCATAACATAACTATACGTAGAGCACAGTAGGTACATATAGGCGCACGGTTTCTGTTCTCACTTGTATTTATTTTTCTTTTTTTGCATTCTGAATGAAAAGAAACACAAAGAAAGAAAGAAACACTTTTATTAAAGTAACAAAACAGAACAACAGAAAATATACCAGAATAATAATAATAAATAATAAATATTAGGGGACAATCTTACACAAATCGACCTAGTCCCATAGTAAGCTCGTTAAGGCTCGTGTTATGTGTACTAGACGACGATATATATAATAGATATAAATACTTAAATACTTACATAGAAAACTTCCATGACTCAGAAACAAATATTCATGCTCATCGATCACACAAATATTTCATATCTCCTGTGGTGATTGATTGGTTTCATAGTTATTTACATGGTCGTCGGCAGCGCATAAAGGTAGATTCTTCCCATTCGTCGTGGTGCAACACGCTTGCCGGCGTCCCGCAAGGTGGCGTGTTGTCTCCTCTTCTTTTTGCAATTTTCATTAATTCCATTACTAGTAACATCGTTTTATCATATCACCTTTATGCCGAAGATCTTCAAATTTACTCTCAAGGAGCTATTACTGATTTACCTCAGGTTATCCACTCCATGAATAAGGAGTTGGAGAGTATTTCTACCTGGAGTGAACGTTTTGGGCTTAAGGTAAACCCTGCTAAAACCCAGGTCATAACGTAGGCAGTCCGAAGCTCATTCCTAGGGTTGATTTTGTTAACTTACCAGCCGTAATGTTCAATGGTGTTCAAATTCCATATTCGCACCAGGTAAGGAACCTAGGTATCATAATGGATCGCACATTATCTTGGGTACCTCAGGTGAGCGACGTCAGCAGGAGGATGTTTGCTTCGATCGGTTCTCTTCGTCGACTTAGTAACTTTTTGCCACTCGCCACTAAATTTGCGCTAGCTCAATTTCTTCTTCTTCCCATTCCAGATTATGCTGATGTTTGCTATGTGGACCTTACTGAGGACCAGCTTAACAAACTAGAGCGCCTTCAAAATCTGTCTCTTAGGTTCTCAGATCTTCCCAAAACCATCTTCTCGCCCCACCACCTTCATCTACCAAATTTTATAACAGCTCATTTACCTTTCGGGCTGTTCGGTTGTGGACTGCTTTGCCGTTGCATATAAGGTGTGCAAAATCTCTTCCTATTTTCAAAAATTAGTTGAAACAATATTACCTGTCTCTCCCTTAAGTTGCCTTTTATGTATTGTATGTATGTATATTGTATGTAGTATTTATACAATATGTATTGCTTATACTTGATCAAACGAAATGTGCGGATACTAGACAAAAAAATATCGATAAAAAAATAAAAATTATATTTAAAAAATTAAGGCGTTTTAAATTTTTTTCTGATGAATATTTCCGAGTTTGGTTTTTAATTCATATCTTTGCGTCTAAACGGTGTCGTTTCTCAAAAGTAGTCTTGTTTTAAAGCTACAAAATGCAGCTAATCGACCAACCAAAAAATAATAACAATATCAAACATAAACCTACAAAAAAAAAGGTAATTAGTAGAAACTTGTGAAAAAGAACATTCTTTTTTTAAATTAGTGTCTGTAACTTTAAAACTAGCAGTTTGAGGTAGACCTTTTTGCACTTTTTTGGCTTTTTTTTTTTTTTTTTGGTAGGCTTTTTTTATTTTTTTTATCGATATTTTTTTGTCTAGTATCCGCACATTTCGTTTGATCAAGTATAAGCAATACACATTGTATATGTATGGTTGTATATATGTCTGCGTATTTATTCATTTATAAGGTGTGTCCTGTTTAGTAATATTTGAAAGATTGATGTGTTAGTATGCTCTTCTAGATAAATTCCTGCACTACTTGTTTAAAATTCTAGTTTAAGTGTTTCCTGCTGTACAAAGGTTGTCTGGAAGAGATCGCTTTAAAGCGATAAGACCGCCTGTTACCATTATTTATTAAGCAATTTTTTTTGTAAGAGGTTTCTCTCTTGTAGTGGTGCAATAAAGAGTATTTATTATTATTATTATATTTGCCCTTACCGGGATTCGAACCCAGGACCTTCAGCTTCGTAGGCAGCGTCACTACCCACTAGGCTAATCGGTCGGTCGGAATTTTGCGTAGAAAAGTTTCTTTGCATATTCCCGTATCCGCTGTACACAAGGCATGAGTTACATAATTATATGATCTGCAACAAATGAGAAAGCAGTGAGAAATAAGAAATACTCGGACAGAATAAGATGTAGTAAGATTGATAAAGTAATGTTATTGTTAACAATAATCAGGGTTTGGATAGAATAGCCATGATCATGCAATGGAGAAAGTGGGATCTAATTGCGCTGCAAAAAGAGTGCTTTTTTATTTGAGCAGATGATAAAATAAATAAACGCGTTAAGTCCAGTGGGCTATAGCAATAGTCAGTAAAAAAGGGCAGGGAATTGGAGTCCAAGGATAGCAAAGTCCTCGTGTAAAATGTGAGAATATCAGAGTCCAAGAGTAGCCAAGTCGTAACCAATAATCAAAACACAGAAAAGAGAAAAACACCTTCACACGCGGGAGACAGTACAGCCATTGACAGTTATAGGGTGTACAGATTACGTGATTTTACCCCAATTTGTCAGACCAACATGTCCAAGTCATAATTGGGTGTAGCCATGAACCTATAATTACTACGGACAGGCTATGGTAATAATAATACCACGTGCGAGCGAGCTGGTAGCATACAAATCTCGATAAGTGTGACAGACAGAGATAAATCATTTGTTATCCTTGTCATAGTTCCACTTTTTTTCTATTTGGCACAACAGTTGTGGCATACAATGCTGTCAATGCTCGCGCGTGGCTGCATACGAATCCGAAATATTTAATATTATTGTGAATAAAATAGTGTCCTAAAAGTAATTTACGCACGACAAGGTATCTCGTGTTTCGTCTGTGCCAAGAAAATGGTTAATTGTTGCGTGCTTGGCTGTAAAAGCCGGTCGGAACAATGTGATGAAAATATAACCTTTCACACGTAAGTAGAACATCTTTCACTTTTCTGTATACGCAATACGTAAAAATAGCATGGTAAAATTACGTTACGCTCAAAATCTTGTAAAATTTGACGATTACAATAGAAATAACATCATTGTTTACATTGTACAAGACAATATTTGTTGACAAATTATCCGCCCAAATTACGTAGGTTGTTTATGGTAAGCTGCGAGAGGTGTTAGAATGTCTTCTCGATTTAGCTTCTTTGCAATCATTTTAGGGATACCAGCCAATACAACTTAAAAATACCCGATTTCTCGGGTAATTTATACTCTAACAAAATTCTCGTACTTGTTATTACATAAAATTCGTATATAATGGATGGGATCTATTCTTATATACGCATATTTACTCTGTACTCATAATAAAGATAAGCTTTTATGTAGCGAGTAATCTCGGACTGTTCATCCGATTTCAAAAATACTTTCATCTGGCTTTATTTAATCCTGCACTGTAAAATAATATGTTTTTTTTTCTAGGTTTCCACTAAATGAGGATGCGCGTGCGCGTAGTATTTGGGTTAAGGCTACATATATATATTTGTGATCGCATTCTCGAAAACAGTTCTTACGATTTTGATGGCATTTGCAGTATAGGGGTTTATGGGGACGAAAAATCTATCTCATCATCATATCAGCCGAAATGACCGATCCTGCGCCATCCGCATCCAGCGGACTCCCGCGACCTTTGCCAGGTCATCAATCAACCTTGCAGGGGCCTCCCACGCTGTGCCTCATAAAAAAAATCGATCTAGCTAGGTCTCATATCTGGGAAAAATCGTTCTCAGCATATTTTTACCCGAGCAGAGCTCTTTATCATTAATCTGTAATAATTTGAATATTTGAATAGTAAATGTTTTTTAATATGGTTGTGTCTCATTTCGGTATTTAGTGTCATTATTTTTCCCGCCTTAAGCCTGCATCGCGGTCTATAGTAAATTTTACAGCTAATGACAAGTTTACCATTGATCGCCGCGGCCAGGCCGCGCCAGTCTGTGAGAGACTTTAAGCCTCTCACAGACACGCGCGGCCTGCGGTGGCGGTCAATAGTAAATTTGACACTAACTGTCAAGTTTACTATGAACCGCCACCGCAGGCCGCGCCAGTGTGATTCAGGCTTTATAATAATTAAGTAGATCAGCACGGCTATCACAGGACGCCCTGCGAGCTGTGTCGCGGCGAGGTAGACTGTCCGTCTCTTTCTAGTTAGAACGATTAGAAAGAGACGGATAGTCTACCTCGCCGCAACACAGCTCGCGGGCGTCCTGTCATAACTGTGCTGATAAGAAACTACCAGGTAAGCCGCTTGCACAAGGACTATTACCTACATGTCATGTTCTGTTACTAGCATCATATTTCATGTTATTAAGCTGAATACTACTAGTGGTTGCGAACAGAGCGCCTGCTAGGCAGTGAATGTGTGTTAAGCTTCAGTAAAAACTACTTACAATAAAAGCGCATTATTTAAAATAAACATATGGAAGCGATGGGGTAATTTTTAGTTACATGGCCACCCCACGCGAATCATCTACTTTGTTGCCGTCCCTCATTGTGGCGACACTTACGTCGCCTCTGTAGGTATATACTCTAAGGGTGTAGCGTACAACGTAACAATTGCAACTACAATTTCATTCGGTGTGGCCAGTTAACAGTAAGAAAGCAAAATTGCCGCATTCAAACGGTCCTGCGAAGCGGACTGACCGCAAGATTGTTACTAACCGATGAGATAGAGCAAGACAGTACGTCTATCATGGGACGGCCGCGACATACTCTCGATTTTTCTCGCACTATACCTCATGTTCTAATAAGAGAGAGACGGATAGTGCGAGAAAAATCGAGAGAGCTCGCGCGCCGTCGCGTGAGCTATCACATGCAGCACATAAAAATCGAGAGTATGTCACGGCCGTCTCATGATAGTCATGATCAGAGATCGGAAAAATTTGCGACATTGTTTGCTATTATGTGGACATGACTCCAAAATTAATCAAAATGTTAATTAATTATTCATTGAAAGATAATTTGAATTATTGGAGATAATAGTTTATTTATAAAGTGCTTATAAGCACGTATATACTATAATAACTAAAAAAAAAAATGACGTTACGACGACGATGAATTACATCAATAATTATTAGCAAAAGGTTCGTATTTAAAATGGGTATCGTTTCCGTAAATATTTATATATAATAAATAAATAAGGATTTTAATCTGACACGATTACTTACACTAGAAAAAAATTTGGAAAAAATACTGATTTTTTTTTTTAATAAACCTATACTTTAACAAAGTTTTGTATTAATTGACTAGGAATCAAATTATATGTCAAGTAAAAAATTAATTAACTGAATAACATTTTGATTGATATTGGAGTCATGTCCACATAATTGCAAACAATGTCGCAAATTTTTCCGATCTCTGCTCATGATAGACGTGCTGTGTCGCCTTATTTCATCGGTTAGTAACAATCTTGCAGTCCGCTTCGCAGGACCGTTTGAATGCGGCATTTTTCGCTTTCTTACTGTTAACTGGCCAGTGGCCACACTGAATGAACTTGTAGTTGCAAAACACCGGTTTAAAAAAAATTACAAAATTACAGTGTAAAATATTAAAACAATATTCCTTAGTATGTATTTTTTAATTTTCGTTTAAATTTATTTGAATAAAATTTGAAAGAAAAAAAACATTTGGCAGATCATGCCAATTCCATGTTCCAAATGGTGGTAGCCTACGAAATAACCGTCAGTTTCATAGGTGTTCGTTCAGTGCCAGCTCTTACGAAACTACATATACCTAGGTAGGTACCACCGCTTTCGTTCCACTTATATACCTAATGTGATGTGATGACCTAGCATGTTATAGCGTAGACGAATTTCTATCAAGGAAAAATGAACTCTAGTATATTAGATAATAATAATTACATACTTATTTAATAAATGTTAACAATTTGACTTGTAAAACGTACCTGTACTTTCACCAATAAATTTATCTGAATCTGAATCTGATGTGCTATTATCAAAATTACGTTTTCTACAGTTTCAGACAAGAATGAGTAAGTAACTACTTACTTGTTTTTTTTTAATGTTCGAATTTTCGCGCCAGTTTTTCACAAGAGTAACTAATCCTTTGTTAACAATTTCTAATGATTAGGTACATATTGCTGTCCCATGTGGCTTCGGGTTAAAGCGGCAAAGGGGGTGGCCGTTTTTTCCCGTAGGTGTCAAAATTGAAATGCATTGTGGGTGATGGGGTAGCAACCTAGCACTGTAGTAGGTATGACATTTTCTTTTAAACATTCTAGCATTGCTGGAAGTGACACTGAAAATGTATTTTCATTAGAGATGTACCGACTAGACGCTGACTAGTCGGGAAAGCCGACTATACGGCCTCATTTGTAGTCGGCGACTAGTCGGCGACTAGTCGGCTAAATGTGCCGATTAGTCGGCACTTTATGGATCACAGGAAAACGAGACATAGAATAAGTAAACTGCCATTTTTTACCATTCGTTTTATATTTTACTCAAATACAGATTTATTATCACATTTGGTACTTTAAACGCATGCAGACAGCGCGACGGCATAGCGAAACGAAGTTTCCCGATTGCACCCGAACTTAGCCGAAGTCCACGATCGGCCTAGCCGACTAGTCGCCCAAATACTCCAGGCAAAATACGGTTTTGAAAAACATTAATTTATAATAGCGTTTTTTTTGTTGTTTTCATTTGAAAATGTTATTCTAAGATGATTTAGTCAAGAATCCGACAAACTTTCCACCCGGAAGTAATTATGTAGATTTAAATGAAGCATGCATTTAAATCTTTTTTTGCACGATTTATCGTGAATATTATAGAGCAAATGTAAATGAACCAAAATAAAGACAAAAACATTTATTAATACTTTTACTGACTTTTTAGAAGCGTTAGAAGTTAACTTATCATTTTTTCGATGTCTGAAATTTTGTCGGATTTTGTCGCTGGGTAACTATTTAATTGATAATATATCCGTTATACATAAAAAATAAGCTATTATAAATTATTTCCAAAATTGTCATTTTTTCCATACAAGTTGTCAGTTCATTGCCTGGACTAAAACCCATAGTCGGCGCATCTCTAATTTTCATGTGCTCTGCCTACCCCTTTTTAAGGAATGCAGACGTGAGGTTGTGTTCATGACATAATTGTATAAAAATAACAACACAATTCTATCCCAATTTTTATATTACCTTTTTCACACTACTTTAAGTACCTGTACCCATAACCTATATCTACTGTTGAATTTTCAACCAAACATAACATATATATTTAAATAGTCATAAAAACATCAGCGTTCAATAAATAGCTATCACAAAGGTTTTTGTTTTCAAACTCTTGCAAGAGCTCTTCGTCTAAATACTGATTGACAATGGCCGCAACGCGTAAATCATCAGTGGCGTGGGCGAGCGGCAAGCGCAAGTCATGCACGGCGAGCGGGAGCCGAGTGTAGCGCTGTAACGGGTGCGGGGAGGTGAAGTGTGCGGTTGGGGAGCGCAGCAATACCACGCGCGATTCAAGCACGCTTGGAGTCGCTTGCACCCTCGCTCTAGCGTTCCGTCTCGTCTGCGCCACGCGCGCGTACGCAACCTCGATCAGCGCCCGCGCGTATTGAGATGAATGCGCCACGCGCCCGCGTAGTGCACGCACGCTGACGTCGACCTTCTCGCGCCATGTGCTAGCATCCCGGAGCGCGGTCTCTAGCTGCGCGGACGCGCCTCCCATGAGCCCGCACATATGCCGAGCCACGGCGTCCTGCAGCGCTTGTTCCGAGTCCCCGCCGGCGCACGCCGCGTTTAACTGCTCTTCTAACTCGGCCAGGAATTCTTCTGGACCGCCGCCCAAGCAGAACACCGTGCCTATCAATCCTGAAGGCAAATGCAGAAGCGGTCATCATGGGGTTCGTTGTGATAGAGCTGTGTAGTGTAGTGAACTTTTTACTACTGACGATGATGTACTTAAAGCAAACTTCTATGTCATGTAGGTATCTATCTAATAAATTTCTATACTGTACTGTAGGTACTAATATAATAAAGATGATTTTTTTGTGTATTTGTAGCGTTATAAGTTTGTATGTTGGGGCCGAGGGGGTAATCCCCGAAAATACACACCCGATATCAAAAATTCTTTCACAAGTGTATAGAATGGACCTTAGGGACAGTAGGCTACATTTCGTTATGTAAAATACGCGAGCGGAGAAAGAAGAGTCCATACCTTGATCTTCCAGTATAGCAGCTATTTCTAATGCTATCAGAACTCCCATCTCATAGCCTAATAGGTAAAACTTCTTGCATGTATTAATTTTTTTCAGAAGTATCTGCAAAATATTGAAAAATAAGTCACGCAAATCACTTCAGCTTTCTTCCGGTCAAGTTTTTGGATCTACTTTTTGTTGTTGTTATTTTGTCCCGAAAGCAAGGAGACATCTGTACCAGAATTTCTTAGAAAAGTTACTGTAATATGAACTCATGACATGCTGAGAAAGTAAACCATAAAATAATAGGTTCGCCATAATCACAAAGTCTTATTTTGGATTTAAGTATGAGGTACCGTAAACCGGGGTGGGGTTTACTTTGATATGCGGGTCGACTTTGATAACAACTTCCATCCACTACTAAAATAGCTGAATGAAAGAGTTTAAAAGCACCTTAGTAGTTTTTTTTCGCATCATTGGCAACATTGGTAGTTTCTACGTTACATAGTGTGGTATCTGGTTCGTATAGTGCAATTATTTAATGTAGAAAAAAAACGTTACTGTAAGGACACTTTTCCTCTTGATTATCATGGCTAACAAAACTTTGACTATACTTATGTCAAGAATAAATGCAAGTGATGGTTCGGTGTCTTAAGTTAATCACTGGTTAGTTATGAATGAGTTCGAAACAAATCCTACAAATGCACCCGGAGCCGGGGAATCCATGGGTCAGGGTGTCTTTGATCACCTATATGTGGTGAATTTGATCTAACGATTAAGTCTCAGGAATTTGTATTCTGGCGGAATTTTTCGTTTGTAGGAACAATAGCACATGATGACGAGAGGAAGATTGGGTCACAGGATTATAAAAATTACCTTAAAAACCCCCACATCTTTATTTTGTGATTAAAGACCTTTGAGGTAGGTATATATTAGCTTAAAAAAGTTTTAACATTTTTGCATACAAAAATCACTTATTATTTGTAAAATGTGTTTTTCCTAATATCAAGAACCAACCACCCCAAGGCACAAAAACATTACTTAAAAAGTATTTTTTCAAACATGCTTGGTAATGTATGCGTTAATATCACGAAATGAAGACATGAAGAAGAAGCCAAGAAGTAATGTATGAAAACCCTAAGTAAAATTATTATTGTCCGCTACTCTAACTTTTTAAGTTTGCTTACTAATATTAAACCGACAGAGGAAAAATTACATACTGCCTACCACCACTAGACTCTGTGAGCATACTTAGTACAGTCAAATTAGGTTTTAACTTGTACATTTAAAATTACTAAACGGGACCTTTTGGAATATGTTTGGACACCTTCTAGGATGACGCTCAAAAAAGTCCCAGGCCCTCCCTAGTGGGATAGCCGGGAAATCCTGGAAGAACTAGAATTTGTAAGAAATTCCTGGAGCGTGCCTAAAATCGTTATAAATAACGCATTTTTTTTTTTCATTTGGTCACATTTTTTTTACATACGAGACATCAGAAATTTTAAATTTATTATCAAGTACAATCCAGTGTGAAAAAACTTGGATAAACTGGAATTTTCCTGGAACTGGGAGAAAAAAGGTAGGATTGGTTTAGAGCAATATGCCGTTTCTTTTAATACAAGACTTTCTAATTTTCTTTATAATGTTGGCGTTAAATCTTTTCAGTTCCAGGATTCCAGGGCACCTGAAATTTACCTTGGAGCGAGCGTTAAATATGTAGTTAAAAAATAAGCTACTTTGATGATTTCTTATGTATTTTTTGCGCTCTACGCAACCATTGCTTCTATACTACTCAGATTTAGGCCCATGCTTATTGCAGTACAGCCACTGAATCCTCATACTTCCTTGCTTCATTGTACGAAGAACAAAAACCTAAATTGTGAAGCATGCCAATATTCTGTGCAGTTACGCCAAGTCCAAATAAATCGAAGAAAGAAAAGAGCGCGGCCGAAGAGCAGAAACTATCACTTGGCCAATGGCCTTTCTCTGTTTACCTGCATGCACTTTGTTGCTTTTAGTTTGCAATAGCTCCTCTAGAAATAATTGAAGAGAGTCTGGGACTAAGTCCTGTCCCCCTCCTGACATGTCTGAAGCAGATGGATAGCAAGAAGTGTCATATGGTTTAGAGAGTATGTCCTGACGAAGAAGGCGAGCTGCTGTCTGGATGACTCAGCCTCTCACTTTGAGTGTCCGCATTTCTATTACTGTACCAGTTCTCACTTAAAATATTATGAGCAACACCCGTGAAACATACAACAGAAATTTGTCCTTGTCATTCAGTGAAGACATCTCCCTCCCCGAACTTCTCTTTTAGTTTTCTCCTAAGATGATTTTTACTGTAAGTATCGTGGGTTGGATCATACTGCTCTGCAAGAGTATACTGGCAGTCATCACAATCCTCTTTAAGCTCTTGGCATAATTTATCGAAAGCTGCATTTTTCACTGCATCGCTTTTTTTCCCTTTACACTAGATGAGCCTGGGAGGGAAGATCCAACACGCTTGAAATAATTGTAGCATTCCCTATGGTATCTACCCGCAGCTGCCACTAAGTCTGAAACCGTGCTTAACTTTGTGGTGACCTGCTCGCCGCCTGCCGCCTGCTGTTCCGTATTATTTTTAAAGTCTCCACCTGGCAGAACGGCATACGGTCTGGGTGTTCAACATCCACCAATCGATCGCAGAACAAGCAATGGAGCTCGAAGTCAAAGTCCGTGGCCGTTGACCGGGGTACTTTCTGCACTTGTTCAGGTGTAGTAGGGGTCTTTGGGCGCGTGGTGTAAAGTTAGCGGCACTCCACCGAAGTTTTTCCTTTAAATAGTTCAGCGGCTCCATCTTTACGAGTATCACTAGATTTTATTATTGTCTCAATGCCCCTTGGTCCACACTAAAACGTCTTTCCACCAACGCACTTCACATAATCACACAAAAAACACTTTTCCATGATGAAACGATAAGCACAATGAACAGAAAATTCTCGGTAAAAAGTACTTTTCTACTTGTCACAACTTGACAACCCTGGATTTCTGGAACAAAAAATATTTCACCTTAACATATTAAAGTCAGCATCAGCATTTACATGCCGTATACCGATAGCGGTACGGCCCGCAGAATCGCGGAGGACAGGGCGAGCGGCCACGACATACCCTACCCACACGCCTCTTCCTCCGCGACCCCTCAGTAGGTTCCTCTTGGCTTCACCGTGAGTCACCAATCCCTGAAATGGCTACTGATCCCCCCCACCACGACAAGGGGGGACTTTTGCGAGCGTCATCCTGGAAGGTGTCCGAACATATTCCAAAAGGTCCCGCTTAGTAATTTTAAATGTACAAGTTTCGTCAAAATTTGATCAAATTTTACTGTACTAACTTGCGACATAAAAACAAAAACAAAATCTATACTTATGAGCGGTTAAACATGGTGCTCGAACGGATTGTTCAAATGGCATGTTTAACAAATGAAAAGGGCGGCGAATGACACAATTGTTTAAGTGTAGGCGCGCACGAGCAACTTTGTCGCCGGCGACAGTACATCTCTCTTTTTCTCACTTCGAGCGGGAAAAAGAGACAGATGTACTGTCGCCGGCGACAAAGTTGCTTTGTGCTCGCATACCCTAATTCCTCGTCTACGACTCGGCCGTCTACCCTAAACTCGTCCAGCAATCCCTTACTTCACGGCCTCTGCAGTAGTGTACTATTAACCGATTTAATTATTTTTAATTTATATAAGTTTTGAAGTGGGTTTGCATTCGACTTAAAAAAGTAGTGGTTTCAAAGTAAAACTGAATAATCCTCAATTTTTAATTGTATCGCGTTGTTTTTATTATTTTCAGAAGAAACTACAGGTCTTTTTTTATTTGTTAACAGAAAGAACAGTAAAATCCGATTATTATATTTTAATTTCATATTTTTTCTCGTGTATTACCGTGTCGTCATGTTGTGTCAACCTTAAAATTGATCAAAGTAACCCCGATTTATGGTACCCTAAAATTCTCAGTTAAAGAGACTAGTGTGACTAATCGTGGCAACGAGCTATAAAAAAAGTTCTACTGTCCCATCTAGTAGGTACCATACCTTTGCATATCTTGCAGCCATTTCATGGTTACACTCTTCAGGTCTATCTAGGCCAGGCTGAAGTGCAAATGCTTGGAGCTTCAGTCGCTCACACATCAATTTGTAGCGCAGGTGGTGACCTTCCAACCCAGGAATTACGCACAAAAATGGTAGTGTTTGTTGGCAGCTTAACTCGTCCCTCTAAAAGTAAATTAAAATATAAACACAGAAATAAAAATAAAAAAATGCTGTTCGCAGACATTCTTTTAAGTATTTTTCTCGGATTTGGGAAACACGAAATTTTGTCATCGTAGTTTCTATCAACCATCTGCTTTCAAAATAAAATAAGAAGATACCGCAGAGAAATATCCTACCATTACGCTGTAGTGTGAAATTGAGGGTATTGATACCAACTCAGCCGTAGCCAACAATTCCTCTGGATCAACATACGTGAAGAGCGCGTCCAGACCTTGTTTAGGAGGATACACGATCTCCTTTGACGTTTCCTCGATGTCCCGTAATCTGCAAAATGAAAAACTCTTAGATATTCTTTAGTAAACAAACCATTTTTATAGCTGACTGTACTCTGTAGTACAGAGTACAGACAGCTGTACTTTCGAAATCATTTGCTGTATGAAATCCATTTATAATTGTCTAAATACGCATTTGTGCCCTTGGCAATAATATCACTTTATTGTCACGTTAGCCCTGGTTCGCACGAGCGCTTTTTCAACGGGCGTTAAAAAAACGTTTAAAACACAAATTGATAAATTCTATTTAACGTCAAACGCCCAACGTCGAAAAACAAACAGTGCTCGATAAAAAAGCGCTGCGCTTTAAAACCGCCTTCGTGCGAATAAATACATGGTTATAAAATTGTGTAATTTAAACGTCTTTTTAACGCCCGTTTAAAAAGCGCTCGTGCGAACCAGGGCTAAGGTGACAATAACGTGATATTATTGCCTAGGGCACAAATGCGGATGTGCCACATTAATCTTATTACATTAGTATTAGTATTTGTCTTTATTGCATCAGTATTAGTATTACTTACTTTTCCACTGTCAGAAAAGGTATTTTATCGTCATCAATCGAAGTATTATATGTGTTTTTTAATAAAATAGAGATTACTTGTACTTTATTTGACACGATGCCTAAATCTTGCAAGGTCACACTACCAGTGGTATTTTTTGAAATTGTACAACCTGAAAAAAACGAGACAGATATGCCAGAGAATAATATAATAGAACTCCCATACTTTTAATTATCGCCAAGCCAAATTAGTGGAGTAAGATATTATATTGCATTATTCTCGATACTAACCGCCTCTCACTGCAATTTCTTCTAGAAGGGATTTAGCTGAGTTACCAACGCGAGGGTGAGCGAGAATTGCACATTGTTGTGAACATAGACCTTGTTCCACAGCATTCATGATATCATTCGCATGTATCAATTTATTGTCCACCTAATGGATAACAATTATAGGTAGACCGTTTAACTGAGTCCTCGCCTACGCGGCGCGGGTGCGGCCGCGAAGCCCGGCGCCCGTACGCCGTGCGCACCCGTTATCGTCATACCCCTGCACCCGCGCGCCGCGCAGGCGAAGACTGAGTTAAGCGGTCGACCTATACTTTAAAATTTGTTTTGTTAAGTAAGATACTGCAGACATGCTTAAGACAATGTAAAACCAGCACAATACCCTTAAACCTCACCTGTGGTATGCAAAGCATCATTGCCGGCAATCGATGACTTTCTCTTGAAAGGCATACCCGTTGGCCAATAGAGCTGTTGATGCCAATTACAGCGAAATATCTGAAATTTATTTTGATGGAGATAATTATGATTTTTAGGCAAGATGGTGCCGTATGTAAAACAACGCAAGGCAAATATTATATCTCCTTGAAGTATAGTATGGATGAGAACCAATGTAACGGTTCTTACTTATATTGTTCAGTACACCAGATACTAACAACTACCGACTTATGTAATGCATGTTACACACCTAGGGATCAGGAATCGGATTTTATTATTATTATATATATATATATATATAGTACAGGAAATATGATTGTGACATTTAAGTACCATAGACCATACTTTAACTGGTTAAGACGCTGTCAACACCAAAATGCCCTTGAGGATTTTGGATAGCGCGCACACTGTCTATTTGTATCGGTGTAAACGAGAGCGAGTGTTACTGGGTGGCCCGGTTTTTGAAAAGAATGTTACAGTCGAGTTCTCCAATATATGTACACTTTTTTACCAACTCGAATGCGGCCGCTAACAATTAGTATGCAAACGCGTTCGATTAGGTAAAAAAGTGTACATATATTTATGAACTCGACTGTACATAAATATTGAAATAAAAAAAAGGGTGGATTATTTGTGAAATATGACTCTTTAGCGGTTTAGGTATGAATATGGTGACTTCGTGTTTTTAATTGCAGACCCATACGTCAAAAAAATAAAGACATAGAACCGTTTAATGTGATTTTAAGACCAATCTTTGCAATTATTTTCTATCGAGCCGATTTCGTCCAATTATGTATCGAGCTCGTCCATGCACGGTCTTTGAAATATGGTGAATATTAACGTATACTTTATTTGATGTGCTAGAACAAATAGTTTTTCTTAAATAAAAAACTGCTTAAATAACATCAATTTCAACAAATTAGGTCTTGTCAGCCTCTTAAAACATCTCTCTGTTGTTTTTCATACTGTATAGCACAACTGTTAATACACTAATTAAACTAGGTATACGTACTTCAGTGTTGGACATGATTTTCTAGCTGCTAGATCCATATTTGTTACCAAGGATTCATACAAACTTTTCTTCTGGTTGTTATCTTTAGTTATCATTACAAATATGCCTTCTAGTGGGGCCATGCGCAAGCTTTCGTTTACCAAATTTGTTATGTTCTTGCTGCTTGTAAGTTCTTCCTTTGATGTCCGAACTTTTACGCCTAATCTCTCCCAAGTCCTGCAAAATGATTCTCATCATTATTCAAACTTATTTATTTATTACAGATATATTTAGGAGTGATCTAGATCTGCTGTTCTAAGCTACCTGAAAAAATATTTACCTTAACAAAGGACTGGAACATGATAGTGGGGGCGAAAAATGCAAATGCAGGTTTCTAGCACCACGTTGCACCAGCCGGTCGGCTAATCGAATCGCTGGCCCTTCTTCATCACTTAGCAAGAATTGACAACGATCAGCCGAGCAAAAAAGCCTGTGAAGAATTAAAGTGCCTGTAAGAAAGATGCTGAATTTTAAATAACATTACACCAACGACTGTTGAATACGTTACCTGGGGCACGAGGGTCGCGGCAGTACAGGTTGCAAGCGGAGCAGTACTCTGCCGCGATGGCGGCTTGCCGATAGCAATCGGAATGCACGGGATGCATCTTCTGGCATATACGTCACGCGCGATAGGGGCCGGACATATCCATCCTGTATACCTTTCGCTACCATAGCTTGTAAGTTCTGTAAATTGGTTGGCAGATCATTAAACAATGCGATGTGTTGTGTTTAGAGGATGTGTTGATTGTTTTGATAATACATACCCTCCATACATCTTTATTTGAGTGTTTGAAGATAGATGAGAAGTCGACACTCATAAAGCATCGATTTTCTATCAAGTTGGCTAGTCCAAACATGTAGTTTTCTTGGCTTTTTAGTGGGCTTGTGTCTAAAACAATTCCTTGGACTGCACAGCTTTTCACGAAAGCCTTAAAACATAAGTAATTACAAGAGACTCGATTCTCAACCACATCAAACTTCAATGCATTTATTATATTTCAGAAGTTCTTACAGTTTTAATTTCACCCTGTCCACATGTTATTACGACACTGCACCCTCGCCCGTCAGTGCGACTTAACACTAGATCTGCAAAATTATTGTCGCGGGAACAACCAATATTTTTCTCTGCAATTGACAAAATTAAGACAACGCGTGTGAAACATGAACTTCGTGCATTCAATCAGAAATCTCAGTCAGATAGTAACCTTTCAATTCTGGAAATAATTTAAGCAAAAACCGCTTCTTTTTCAAATCGCTGACCGCAACAAAGACTTCGCATTTTAGATACAGCGCGACGGATATGACCGCTTGTCCAAAAGCACCAGCGCCGCCGTGGACTACGATATCCGTTCCTTTACCCAGCTGAATTTTCAAAATCTGAAGAAAATTAGGGACAAAGTTAACAATCCATTTGATAAGAGTTTAATAAAAAAACAATGTTTAGATAGTTTTGTTTAGTTTATTAAATTTAATTGTACAATTTTCACATGGTACAGTAGCTACATTTGACTTAAATTATATTACTTACAGCGATCGTCGAGGTATGCAATAATAATTAAAAATTCAAATTCATATATAATAAAGTTAATATAAAATAAAATGTCAAATACAATAAGACGGGATTTTAGGAAATTCCACCCCTAAGGGGGTTAAGTAGGGGTGCAATGTTTGTTTGGGGGAAACATTATTTTTTGAACTAGTGCCTTGAAACTTCGTAGAAAGAATACAAAAAAGTACTTTCTGCGTTTTAGAAAAATCTACCCCTAAGGGGGTTAAATCGGGGTGGAAAGTTTGTATGAGGGAAACTTTTCCTTTTGAGCTAGAAACTTGAAACTTTGTAGACTTATTTGAATATAAAAAAAGCTTTAAGTGTTTTCGAAAAATCCACCCCTGAGGAGGTTAAAAAGAGGGTGAAAAGTTTGTATGGAGGGCAAGAAAATTTTAAAGTAAGAGAATTGTAACTTATGTCTTAGCCTGTATGCTAAAAAATGCAAAACAAATTCCAGCGTTTTTTTTATTTGTATCTCTCCTAAGAGGGATAAAATGGGGTTCGAAGTTTGTATAGAGAGCAAGACATTTTTGAAGTAAGAGATTTGCAACATCGGTTTTAGACTGTTTCTTTGAAGACTAGAAAAAAAAATTGGGTGTTAAACGAGATTCACCCCTAAAGGGGCTAAAAGAAGTTGTAGTTGTGTAAAATAAGGGAACTGTAACTTCGGGCAAGGACTAGAAAACAAATTACTGCGTTTTTTATATTCTTCGTCTAAGGTTGGATGTTAAAAGGGGTTGAAAGTATGGGGAACATGTACTTGTTGCAGTACTTAAGAGAATTCTGCGGTCCGACATACATATATACTATTTGGTAAGCCATTAATTCAGAATACATAATCATATTGCTCGCAGAAAAGCTTACTGCGGAATCTTAACCTAGCCTGGCTAAGAGTCCGCAGTAAGCTCGATTCTCCATACAAACGTAGTACACTATCATTTTAAAACTACGTGTTGGATTGTAACGAAACTTTGCATGTAAAATGACATGAGGTATATCCAGGTCTGTAATTAGTTTATGTAGCTTCAGATACCATAGTAAAAAAATACTGCGAATTTAAGTTTTTCATACAAAACTTGTTTTGCTGTGTTTCGTTTGTTTTATAAACTGGGACCATATAAACTAATTACAAACATAGATATACCTCATGTCATTGTATATGCAAAGTTTCGTCACAATCCAACACTTAGTTTTAGAATGAGAAAGAAACTCCGTTTGTATGACTCTTAAGTTAGAACTGCGACCCTTACAGAACCCAACAGTTACCAGAAAAGTAGGTTAGGTTAGAACTGCGATGCTTACAAACCAAAAAGAAAAGACTGATTAAAACTGCGGATCATTTTGTTAATTTAAGAAGTTAATTTTGGCTTATCATTATAATTTATTCTCTAACACTGTTAAATGGGGATAGGGGATGGAGATGGAAAGTTCGACGTCTTTTGGCATATGATAATTTTACTTTCAAAACTCAAGCGCTTTTTGGCGATCTGTGAAAGCTACGCGGTGGCCCATGGACTCAAATATAATGCTAACAAAAGTGAGCTTATGGTTTTCAAGGCGGGCACCAAAACCTACACACTACCATCTATCACGTTGTCAGGTGCCCCCTTAAAACAAGTTAGCCAATTTAAATATTTGGGTCACTGGGTCACCGAGGACTTGAAAGATAACGTTGACATTGAATGGGAGCGAAGGTCGTTGGCCGTTCGATGCAATATGCTGGCCCGCAGGTTCGCGCGATGCACAGAAGGAGTAAAAATCACTCTCTTTAAAGCCTTCTGTGTATCTTTCTATTCATGCAGCCTGTGGGTCAACTATACGCAGAGAGCGTACAACGACCTTCGCGTTCAATATAATAACGCGTTCCGGGTGCTGATGGGACTGCCGCGTTATTGTAGCGCGTCCGGCATGTTTGCCGAGGCTCGAACTGATGGTTTTGCTGCAGTTATGAGGAAGCGAAGTGCTGGGATTATGTCTCGGCTGCGCGGCAGTCCCAACCGTATCCTTAGCGTGTTCGTGAACCGCTGGGACAGCCCCTTGCTAGCCCGGTGGACGGCAATGCACGTGGGGTAATTTATAGTTAAGTAATTAAACTCATTAGCTGATAGGTACTAACTTTAGATTAAGAAAAATATTGTAACTAACAAGCTGAATGGACTGTTGTCTGAAATAAATGATTTATTATTATTATTAAAACTATACAGGCAGCCCGGACTAACGTAATTAAAACTACTAAACGGATTTAGGCAAAATAAAACCGGCCAAGTGCGTGTAGGGCCACGCGCAGTGTAGGGTTCCGTAGTTGCCTGTCTGTCTTAGTTATATCGACGTGCGGTGCGGTTGCGTCGGCCGAATTTGTACGAAAATCGGCCTTTTCAAGTACACATTAAGCTGGTCAACTATTACTCGGTAACTAGTTACGAGTATGCCTACTTGTCCGTGATACTTTTCCTTTTAAATTCATTATATTTACTACTATCACGAATTTTTTCACATCCCCAGTAGTAGCCATTTAGCTGGCAGGGGGACACATGACTCAAAAAAAAAAATCATAATATTTTTGAACGAGCTATCCAACGATACCCCACATCATGGGTTTAACCAGAAAAAAAAATTACATCTCCGCTTTAGGTGTAGGAGAGGTACATTCTTTTTTTTTTTTAATTTTATTGTACTGTTTTGTCGGCGTGATTGATTTATATGCACATGCCGAATTACAATTTTCTAGTAGTAATGGTTACTGAGCTAAGCCGAAGACGGACAGACAGACAGACAGACAGACTGACGGACATGGCGAAACTATAAGGGTTCCTTGTTGACTACGGAACCCTCAAAATCAATCGGTAATGGAGCTTAGTAGACATTAAAAAAATCCTTTAATACATTATGAAAACAAACAATTTAAGTAGTTAGAAACGTGTGATATAATACTTAAAATATGTACCTATATTTCAAAAAACGGACATTTCTATTTAGGTTTAGCAATTTAAACCTTTTACGCCTAAACTCAGAACGGAATTACATGAACATTGGCATAGAGATAATTTGAGACCCTTGGAAGTATTTAGGATGGTTTTTATCTCAAAATTCATCCCTTAAGATGGTAGAAGTTTGTTTGGGACAGCGATAATTAAAGTTACGCCTAAAATAATTGAATAGCAATATTTTTTCTCAAGTTCTACGCGGACGAAGTCGCGGGCAACAGCTAGTACAAAATACAAAAATCATAACATAATCAAATCACAATGTCAAGAGAAGTATATGTCCAGAATCTATAATATAAAATACGATACAAATAAAGTACCAAATAGTACCAATCAAATAATATAAGAAATTTAATATCAATGTCAACTAATTGAAAATAATCTATTGTTGTACAATTTCAGTATATTTAGTGACTGAGTAATTACTTTTTCAATAAAAGGTTCTTCAAATTACGCTTAAACGTTTCCTCGCATGTCTCATTTTTAGGGTTCCATACCCAAAGGATAAAACTGGGACCCTATAACTAAGACTTCGCTGTCTGTCCGTCCGTCCGTCTGTCTGTCACCAGGCTGTATCTCAAGAACCGCGATAGCTAGACAGTTGAAATTTTCGCAAATGATGTATTTCTATTGCCGCTATAACGACAAATACTAAAAACAAAATAAAATAAATATTTAAGGGGGGCTCCCATACAACAAACTCGATTTTTTTGCCCTTTTTTGCTCGATATCAATAATGGCAACAGGTAGGCACTTGAAATATTTTTTGTCACTCAGTTCCTCGTATGTACGTGCATTCACTACTACTGTCGTGTCATCGGCAAACAGCGTAATTTGACCTTCCGTTATGGCAGATGGAAGATCATTTATGAATGTAAGGAACAGGATTGGAATATAATTAATAAGCACAAAGTAAGAACCCCGAAACGTTGCATAACGCAAATAAAAAATGGAGATAACATTATTAGTGATCCATTGCAAATCGCGCAAGCGTTTAATAATAATTTAATTGACCTAATTAATCCAAGTAATTTAATTCGAATAATTATAATGGTAGTCCGACATTGACATATAATTCCATGAATTCTTTATTTATGATACCAACTAACCCCCATGACATCCACGTCATTATTAACTCTTAAAAAAAATCTAACAGTACGGGCTACGACGGAATAGCCACAAAAGTCGTTAAAAAAGCTGTACTTTCCATTGCTACACCTACGAGTATAAGCTACATTATCAACTTATGTATCGAACATTTCCAGAAAAGTTAGAATTGGCCGTTGTTCGACCCCTTTTCAAAAAAGGGCGCAATGGATACTATGTCTAATTACAGACCAGTGGCGCTATTACCATTTTTTTCTAAAATAATTAAAAAGGTAGTATATAATAGTTTGTACCAATTTTTTGAAAAAAAATATCTATTTACCCCAGAACAAAAAGGGTTCAGAAAACATAAATCTATAAATATGGCCATATACGATCTACTGAAACCAGTTATGACACAAATCGATAAAAGGGTACCTGTCTGTGCTTTATACATGGATATGTCGAAAGCCTTTGGCTTTGTCGACCACCACATACTTTTATCAAAATTATTGTTCGGTACCAGTCTTTTACCGCGGGTATCACTCAGTTGATAATCGGAGAAGAAAAAGACACGTCACTATTTGACGTTTGACGTCTGTCATTTTGGTAGTATAACCTAGAATTTTGCCCTTGTGGGTTTTGAACAACCCATTCTTTGATTTGTATTTGATTTTTGAGAAAGAATTCGGGACATTGATTTATGTTAATTGGAATCAGTTCATAATTGAGGCCAGGCGCTCATATCGAGGAGTTTTGTGTTTGCCTGCCCGTGTTTGGAGCCTGAAGTGATAAATTGGTGCGCCTACGTGTTGGGCGATCATCCAGGAGCCAGGAAGTGTTCACCAGGACACGCGACGGCCTCGACACACACACTAATACTCATACATTCAGATACACATATCGAAGCCGCCCTGTACAACGGCGGATGAAGCTTCCATCAAGGTAAAAGCACGTTTTGTTTTGTACCGGACCGATACCTGGCGCATCTTCGGTATGCCACGCTTCTTGGAAGCTATAGCTTAGCGGGGTTATACCGGTCGTTCTAGTCCAGGCCTCTATTCGGGTCAGGAACTCGTCGTGCCCAGCCCTGGCATCAACCGAGTAGAGTCTTGCAAGCCCGGGCTAGTAGCGAACAGTTTTGGTAGCAAGGGCGTGGTTCTTTGAAACGCCTCTGGCTGTGTCAATAGGTATCTTTGACTGGTTCACAGTATTATTTTGATATTTGTGGAAAAAACGTTTTTGAGGTTAACCATTGATGGAACTAGTGTATTTAAAATAGCAAAATATTACTGAATTGGTTTGTAGTGATATAATAGCACACATTGCTAATTGTTTTGATAGTTGATTTGATATTATTTGGTGAATTTCTTGGTCACTGAACATTTTAACTTGACATTTTTATGGGTTAACATTCCCTTGTTGAAACTAGATAGCAATCTCAAATTCAATTCTTAGGTATATACTAAACACATAGGAAATTGATATTGCTTGTTTAGATAATAATTTGAACTATATTTCAGGATTGCTCGGTGTGAATATATGGGTATTGATTTGAGACCCATTTGATATATATCAGTATTGATTGGGATTATAATTATTTGAAGTTTGCCCCTGGTTGTTTGACATTGTTTGTTTGGCTTAGTTTAGCAGTTATAAATTAGAGTTCACTCAGAGAATAAGTAATATTCTGAGGGGTTCCTTGGCAAGCCATATAAATTGGTAATTAAAAATAATTTGCATTGACTAAAATTATTTGGATTAATTGTTTTGTGCGTTGGGAACATACAGGTTTGGAATATTTTGGGGTTCCCTGAGAAGTGAATATTGTTCAGAAGGGTTCTGTATTGACCAATGTGTTGCGATTTGAAAATAAATTATACTTGTTAAAATAAATTAATTCTCATTATAAATATTACTTGATTTAGGGTTCAACAAGTAACATTTTGCAGGGTTCCTTGTGTCAAATAATTTTAGTTTATATTGTTTTTGTTTTGCATTGTTAAACATTTTAATTAGAAGTCGATTGGACTTGCGTTTGTTTGTGAGTGTTTGTTGTTGCTGGCTACAGCCATGGCAAAGTGGACAGCCAAGATTAGGGCGGAGCTGAGATGGCTGTCCTCTGCGGTGCATTTGATAAGTAGACCCGACCGGACCGACGCTTTGCTGAAGCGATCGGCTGAGCTACCGGACCGAAGTGCGGCAGTTCAGAGTGCTTATGCAGCGCTTTTGGCGTTGGACGAAAAGATTGATGATTCGGTGGAGGCAGACATCACACAATTTTATGACTTGCATGATGAGCTGGTTCAGGCTGCGCACAAGGTGCAGCGGGGTCCTTTGACGGCGGAGACGCGATCACCGCCACCCCTGGCTCTCCTAGGACGTTTGCCAACCCTGGATTTGCCCCATTTTGACGGGGACTTAAAATGTTGGACCGCCTACCACGACTTGTTTTCAAGTCTGGTGGACGCCAGGACGGACTTGGCACCGAGCCAAAAGTTGGCATATCTTTTCTCCACCTTGAATGGAGAGGCACTGGAGTTAGTCTCACATCTTGCGGTCACCGACCAAAATTACCCCACAGCCCAGGAGCTTTTGGAGAAACGATATGCCAACATTAGGCGTTTGGCAGACACCCATGAGGCACAAATTTTGGCGCTTCCTCACATTATTAACATCACGTTGCGGAGGGATTTGGTGAATCCCGTGATGGTGGCCTTGAATGCTTTACGACGGCTTGGCCTGCCGGTGGATGAATGGTCGTTCATGCTCTTGCATATAGTTTTGTCACGGTTGCCCACGGACTTGAAGCTCCGTTTTGAGTACAAGCACGGTGGGGGCAGTGCCACACACTTGCCACGTTTTGCGGACCTTGTCTCCTTTCTGGAGGAGGAGTGTCGGTTGGTGGACAACGCCGGGATTGAAGGCCCCTCGGGACCCTCGGCGGGACCTCCACGGGAACAGCGGCGTGTGGCTGCTCGCCCCCCTAAGCCAGGGGTGGTAGAGCCACGCCGCCCGCCCCTCCGATACGCGACGGCCCACGCGCCCCCAAGGTGCGTGTATTGCACGGATGATGGCCATTTGGTTGCAGCATGCCCCAGGTTCCTGCACAAGAGGGTGAAGGATCGGCGCGGTATCGCGAATGATCGCCGGTGGTGCTACTCCTGTTTGGGGCAGCATTTGCAGCGGGATTGCCCTCGGCCTGAACCGTGCCCGCAGTGCCAGGGGAAACACCACCTGGTTTTGTGCGCCAACCAAAATGGTGGTAATCGGTTGGATGGTGCGGGACGTTCCCCCACGGGCGGGGGCCCGCTTCCCCATTACCCCCAAAGGGAGTCTCGTCGGGGCTCGCCGTCCACGGGCGGGGGTACCCCTCCCCCATCTCCTCGTCCACAGGCCAGGTTCGCTGCTGCTCAGCGCAGCTCCCCGCCTCGGAGCTTCTCACCACCGTTGTGCGAACGACCGCGGTTGGAACGCCGCCCGCCCCAAGTTGGACGCCGCTCCGAGTACTACGCGTCGACCTGGGCGCGCCCGGGTCGCTGCCCTGAGGTTCCGGCGGACCAGTACCTGGTGCGGTCCAATTGGGCGGTGCCAGCCCAACAGGACGGCGCCTATGAGGGTTGTTGGTGGCCCGATGAGGGTCGCCCCCAATAGGTAGCTGCCGCCCGCTCCTCCACCACAGCCGCCCACCCTGAAACAGTACTCTTGCCAACTGTTTGTGTCAGGGTCTGGGGCCCGACGGGGAAGTCCTTGTTAGTTCGTGCCCTTTTGGATTCGGGTGCCCAGGGCTGTCTTGCGTCGTCTTATTTGGTGGAGAGATTGGGCCTCCCATGTAGACCCCGCCCCTCCGTCATCCACGGAATAGGCGGCCTTCAGGTGCAGGGTTCCATGGGGGAAATTAATGTTTGATTTTCAACTGTCAATTGTGGGCCAACCATTGTGGCCAAAGCGGTTGTGTTGAACGATATTTTGGGCAGCAACCCGCAGGTGGTTATCTCCCCTACCGCGGTGAAATTGACGTCAGAGTTGACCCCCGCTGACCCCCAATGGTTTGTTCCAGGACCTATAGACCTGCTCTTGGGTGTTGATGTTTTAGGTTTGATCTTGTCCGGGGACAAGCGGGTTTTACAACCCTGCGGTTTGATGGCTTTGCAAACCATTTTTGGTTACACCTTTGTTGGACCCGTGTTGAGGGGCTTGGTCCCACGGGTTGAAAATGAAATTGTTACCGTAGGGCTCTCGCTCTCGGACGCCGTCCAGCGTTTCTGGGAGGTCGAGGAGCCCCCCAAGGCTCCCAGAGTCGATCCAGCGGAACAAGAATGCGAACTGTCGTATCAGAATAATACGGGTCGCCTCGCTGATGGTCGCTTTGTTACTCGGTTGCCTTTTAGGGCTGCACGCCCCCCTCTCGGTCAGTCTCATGCCCTAGCGGAAAAAAGGTTGTTGTCCATGGAGCGCCGAATGAAGAGGGATTCAGATCTCCGTGCTAAGTACATTGAGTTTATGCGCGAGTATGAGGCTTTGGGACATATGTCACGCTCGACTATTGATTGGCGTTCGCTCGAGCACTATTTTTTGCCCCACCATGCGGTTTTGAAGACGCCTGGGGGCAAAATTCGGGTGGTTTTTGACGGTTCGGCCCCTACGTCAAATGGGGTTTCCTTGAACCAGTGTTTGCACTCCGGTCCCAAACTGCACCGGGACATTTCGGATATCCTCACCAACTTCCGTCGTCATCAAATTGTTTTTGTGGCTGACATCCGAATGATGTTCCGCCAATCGGTTGTTCACCGAGATGACCGGCGTTATCAGATGATTTTGTGGCGTGAGCGACCTTGTGATCCTATGCGAGTGTACGAGCTGAACACTACCACGTACGGTCTTACCTCCAGTCCGTATATTGCCATCCGGACTTTGTTGGAGTTGGCTCATCGGGAGCGATTGAACTACCCCCGTGCAGCGGCCATCTTGGAAGATTCAGTATATGTTGATGATGTTTGCACTGGGGCTTCCACTGCTACGGAGGCTTTGATTTTACGGGATGAGTTGATTGCGATCCTGAAGTCAGGTGGGTACGAACTGCGTAAGTGGTTGTCAAATTGCCCTGATTTGTTGCGAGATCTTCCGGTGGAACATCAGCAGGATCCTCTCTTGTTCGAAGATGCGGACAACCCTAACTTGATTGCGGTCCTTGGCATACAGTACCAGCCCGTCCAGGATGTCTTCACTTATCGGGTTAAATTGGACCCCCCTAAGACCTGGACGAAGCGTTCGGTCTTGTCGACTGTTGCTCGGACCTTCGATCCTAATGGATGGATCACACCTGTCATTTTTCTGGCTAAGTGTTTTTTGCAGAAGCTGTGGATTGCGGAAGTTACGTGGGACGAAGCTCTTCAGGGAGACTTGCTAACCGAATGGTGTTCGATTGTTTACTCACTTCCGGACGTGAACCGGATTTCCTTGCCCAGACTCTTTCTGCCATCCGGCAAGTGTAAAGTTAGCCTCCACGGGTTTTGTGACGCGTCTGAACGAGGGTACGCGGCCGTGGTATTCTTGCGGACTATCAGCCTATCCGGTCATGTGGGACTACATTTGATAATGGCCAAGAGTAAGGTGGCTCCTATCAGGACTAGGTTAACTATTCCTAAGTTGGAATTGTCGGGAGCAGCCCTCCTTACGAGGCTCCTCAATCATGTTTGTGATACTTTGGGTCGTACCGTGGAGATTTCAGATGTTTTTGCGTGGACTGATAGTGAGATCGTTCTTTGTTGGCTTCGCACCTCCGTGCATAATTTAGAGGTTTTTGTTGCGAATCGGATTTCACAGATCCAGAGTTCAGCGACCCCGCTGATTTGGCGACATGTTCCAGGGGAACTGAACCCCGCTGACTGCGCTTCGCGAGGCTGCGAGGCTCCGGTACTTGTAAACCATTCCCTGTGGTGGGGACCAGATTGGTTGTCGCATCCTGCGGCATCTTGGCCCCAGAATCGGTTCTCTTCTCCAGAGGCGTTGCCAGGTTTACGTGTGGGCGTTATGGAAACGCAACCTGTCTACGACTTGAATCCTCTGTTGGAGAGGTACAGCTCTCTGTCGAAATTGATTGGGGTTACCGCGCGGATCCGACGTTTCTTGCTCCACGCACGGAACCCAGCTCAGAGGGCATTGACCACGGAATTGGCCTTGTCGCCCTTGGAACGCCAAGAGGCCCTGCTATTTTGGGTTCGTGTGGTGCAAGTGGAGCACTTCGAACCGATTATTGACGCGCTTAAAGGAGGATCGAGAATTAAGGGTTCGATTGCTCGTCTGAATCCATTTCTAGACGCATCGGGTTTGCTTCGAGTCGGCGGACGACTTCGAAACTCGAACTTGCCCTATGGAGCTCGCCATCCTTTGTTGCTCCCCAAAGGGGGGACTTTGGTCAGTTTGTTGGTGTCTGATCGACACGTTGCTAACGCTCACGCAGGCTGCAATGCCCTTGTAGCCATTTTGCAGCGTGAATTTTGGATTTTGTCTGCCAGACGCACTATTCGCGGCATTATCTTCAGATGTATGCCGTGCTATCGTTTGACGGCCACCCCCACGCAGCCCATGATGGGGGATCTGCCCTCCGACAGAGTCTCGGAGAGTCGACCATTTGCTTGTGTGGGCACGGACTTTGCCGGCCCCTTTTTGGTAAAGACCTCGCAGCTTCGCAACGCTCGATCTGTCAAAGCGTACTTGTGTGTGTTTGTCTGTCTGGCCTCCAAGGCAGTTCACTTGGAACTGGTAAGTGCCCTCAGCACGGAAGCGTTTCTTGCGACGCTAGGTAGATTTGTATCCCGCCGGGGACTGCCATCTCTGATCCGCTCTGATAACGGCACCAATTATAAAGGCACTGACCGTTACTTGAATGAAATTTGTAATTATTTGAATAGTGATAAGGATAATTTAAGATTTGCAATGTCTCGAATGGGCATTAAGTGGCAATTTGATCCCCCTGTTTGCCCACATTGGGGTGGTATTTTTAAGGCTGTTGTAAAAGTTACAAAAACGCATCTCCGCCGAGTTATTGGTGAAACGATTTTAACGTTCGAGGAACTTGCTACGGTATTTTGTAAAATTGAGGCTGTCCTCAACTCGCGCCCTCTCTGCCCTGTCTCGTCGGACCCAAATGACCTGGAAGCATTGACTCCTGGTCATTTTTTGATTGGCCAGCCCCTTACCGCGCTGCCGGAGTACCCCTTCAGGGAGGTAAAATCATCACGCTTAAGTCGGTTTGAGTTGCTACAGCAGATGACCCAAAGCTTCTGGCATCGTTGGTCGCTAGAATATTTGCACATCTTGCAGCAGCGCGTTAAGTGGACTGACAAAACTGATCCTCCTCACGTTGGAGATCTTGTACTAGTTAAGGAATCTAATTTATTACCTTTGTATTGGCGTCGTGGACGCATTGTAAATTTGGTGTATGGGTCTGACGGGGTCCCCAGGGTTGCGGAGGTTATGGTCGGAGATTCGGTTTTGAAGCGAGCTGTAGTGAGCTTAGCCCGCCTGCCCATTTATTAGCAGACAGAGCTCCTCTGCCTGGAGCGGGGGATTGTTCGGTACCAGTCTTTTACCGCGGGTATCACTCAGTTGATAATCGGAGAAGAAAAAGACACGTCACTATTTGACGTTTGACGTCTGTCATTTTGGTAGTATAATCTAGAATTTTGCCCTTGTGGGTTTTGAACAACCCATTCTTTGATTTGTATTTGATTTTTGAGAAAGAATTCGGGACATTGATTTATGTTAATTGGAATCAGTTCATAATTGAGGCCAGGCGCTCATATCGAAGAGTTTTGTGTTTGCCTGCCCGTGTTTGGAGCCTGAAGTGATAAATTGGTGCGCCTACGTGTTGGGCGATCATCCAGGAGCCAGGAAGTGTTCACCAGGACACGCGACGGCCTCGACACACACACTAATACTCATACATTCAGATACACATATCGAAGCCGCCCTGTACAACGGCGGATGAAGCTTCCATCAAGGTAAAAGCACGTTTTGTTTTGTACCGGACCGATACCTGGCGCATCTTCGGTATGCCACGCTTCTTGGAAGCTATAGCTTAGCGGGGTTATACCGGTCGTTCTAGTCCAGGCCTCTATTCGGGTCAGGAACTCGTCGGGCCCAGCCCTGGCATCAACCGAGTAGAGTCTTGCAAGCCCGGGCTAGTAGCGAACAATTATATCAATACGGGATACGCCGCAATGTTCATAACCTTATAAAATCATATTTGACTGGACGTAAACAGTGCACTCAAATCGATCGGATATGTATAAAGACCAAACAGGAAGTCACGTATTCGTCTGATTTTATATTTCTTTAAAATCAGACGAATACGTGACTTCCTATGCTATAGCTATGGCGTACCACAGGGAAGTGTTTTAGGCCCTCTTCTATTTATTGTATATATCAATGATCTGCCTAGAGCCATCAATCACCCAATGGTATTATTCGCTGATGATAGCACTGTGATATTTACAAAGACAGACATGCATGTACATCAGGACAATATAAACCAGACTTTACGTATTATAATTGAGTGGCTCAACCGGAATAACTTACATGTAAATCTTGAAAAGACGAACATTATGAACTTTAAATTACGAACAAAACATACACCTAATTTGATTATTACTTACCAAGACCAAAGAATTAATGAAACTGACATTACTAAATTTTTAGGATTAAGTTTAGATAGGTAGTAGTCTGACATGGAATAATCAAATTGACAATATATGTACAAAACTTAATCAATTTAGTTACGCATTTTATAATTTAAGAAAAATTGTAAACCAATCAGCCGTGTTGACTGTATACCACGCACATGTAACGGCTACTTTAAGATACGGTGTAATCTTTTGGGGTATTGCTTCAGATCGTGAAATGGTGTTCAAGAGTCAGAAGAAATGTTAAAGATCTGTATGCGGTATTAAACCGATCGATTCATGCAAACACCACTTCATACAACATAAAATATTGACTCTACCTTGCCTGTATGTGTACAAAATATCACTGTATGTCAAATATAACATAGACCAATGCTACAAAAACAGCTTTTCTATCAAAAAGCATATTAGGTATGTCACCCCGAATATACAATAAACTGCCAGCAAATATTTTGAAATTAGAAAGCGATAAAGAATTTACAACTGCGTTATATAACTTTTTAGCATCCAAAGCCTATTACTCCGTTCAAGAATACCTTAATGACCTAAATTCTTAGTCTTACCAACTTATGCATGTGATACACACGACATTCATATATTTGCATGTCCTTGTGACCAAACATGTAGCTCTGTATATTATTGAACCACCTATTTGGTACCATGTTTAAGCGAATAAATTACTGATTACTGATGACTGATATTTCCCAACGCAGAACCTTGTGGAATCCCGATAGTCAGACTGCCCCGATCTCACCTTTTTACCTACGGATGTTATTTGAACTGTTTGTGTTCGGCTTTCTAAGAACGATTTTATTAGTTCACAATTACGTCCTTGTAACTTTTGTAAGCCGTAGCGTATGAGCTTATTTATTAATAAATTATGATGAATAACGTCGAAAGCTTTCGACAAATCGCAGAATATGCATGCTATTTTGTATTTGTCATCAATACCTACTAGTGGTAATACTGTCGATTGTGTCATATGCTGCTATTATAGTCGATTTGTTTTTCCTGTATGCAAATTCTCTGTCAGTCAGTGGGTCGGTTTCGAGGTGTTTCATGAGATGTTGCGATGGAAGGGATTCGATAATTTCGATATGTTGGGCTCAATTGATGTCGGCCTATAATTGTCAACTGATGTTCTGTCTCCCTTTTTGTATACCGGGCACACCCTTCTGCATTTCAGTATGTCAGGGTATTAGACACCGGCTGCGAACATCTTGTTTAACAACTATTATTTCCGATATCATGCATCTTGATAAGGGTATTTAGGTCGATGTCCTCTATTTTGATTTCACCAAGGCTTTCGATCGCGTGGATAATGACGTGCTGCTTAGGAAACTTGATAAGACTGGTTTCTCTCCTAAGTTGCTAACCTTTTTTGCCAACTATCTGCGCGATCGGCAGCAGTTCGTCCGACATGGATGCTTTGTTTCGACTCCTTATCATACCAGATCTGGCGTCAGTCAAGGCTCCTTTCATGACCCGGTGGCCTTAAAAATGGTTTACAATGCCTTAGTAAGGAATAAGCTGGAGACTTCATCGATCGTATGGAGCCCCTACGAATCGACGTACGCCTTACTTCTTGAGAAGGTCCAAAAAGCATTTTAAGGTTCTTCTATAAAAAGGTATTCGGATGCTACCCGTATCTATACCCGACCAAGTATCTTCTCGGTTCCCTTGGGTACAACTCCTTAGAGGTCAGGCGGAATTACCACCTTATGATCACGGCATGCCGAGCCTTGCGTGGTGAGTCGGACTGTCCCGAACTTGTTGAGCGTCCCGTGCGACTGTATGTCCCGAATGTTCCAAGGACGGCCCTCAGACCGCGACGACGCAACCTGCTGGCCGTGCCGCCGGTGCGTACCGTGTCGTGTAGGAACTCGCCGCTCCCCCGCGCCCTTTCACAGCTCAATGTGCTCCTGGCATCGACACCTGAGTGCGACTTGTTTGCGTGGCGATGGGCAGCAGTGTGTAATGAGTGTTTGAGATTCCGTGAGGTGATGGATGCTAGTTGCTCAACTGTGCCAACATAATTTGTTTTTTACTATGAATGGTTTGACTTGTAGAGAATGCCATATGGCATTAAGTCCGCCTTTTGTACGATAAGTTTTCTTTTGTCCAATAAAGTTTAAATAAATAAAAAAATGGTCAAATTTAATTTTTAAAATTGTTTTTAGTCTAAGTTTTGTGACGCATTGGTCAGTCTGTAATGTCATATAAACTTTTTGTCAAATAAATAAATAAATCAAAGGCCAAATTGATAAGAGTATAGGTATAGACAGATATATTGTCATAAATATCAAAAGTCCTCCGGCTTTTTAACAGATATTTAAAGATGCGATCAAGGTCGATTGAGAAAAACTCACGAGGCAATAGATTGCGTGTGCGTAAGGCAGCGGTACAGTGGCGGCATCTTCCAATGTCCAATGATCGGGCACCGGCCACAACAGCTCGGGATGCGCAAACACGCGGTCGGTCAGCGCTCCGCCTTGCACTACACCCATGACACGCTGCCCGCTACAATAAAAAAACGTCCAATTTCAGTTCACTCTCATTAAAAGTTGTACTGTCTAATGTTTTGCCACAGATTAAAGAATACAAGTACAGATACCCAATCTCATAGAGCAAAAGCGTACCGTCCTAATGTAGGCAATTCTGTATACAATTTTAGTCCCGTAGCTATTAGCTACACCAGTAGATGCAGTATCCGAGCTACCACGGCTATGACGCTGTCAGCCTACCTGATAGTTTTAGTAATACATTGAGATATCACCAGATGGCATTGACTTCCCGGGCAACAAATAGAGTATTTTTGATTTTTTTGATATAAAAGTAGTATTTTCGAGACAATATTACACATCACACAAAATTATACATAACCAAACGCTTGGAGCCCGTGGTTCCATAGAACTTTCGCGACCAGTGATGGCGCCATCTAGTGACAGTACCCAATAATACGTGTAGCAAACTTAGCAAACTTTCTTAACTCACACGTATAATACGAGTTACATGGATTTAGTACCAATTTTATTGCATTTACTAAACTTATACAATTTACCTTTATTTTAGGTACGGAAGGATGTTTGCGATATAATTAAGGTACGTTGAATTTATTAAGGTGGAAAAATCATTATATCTTCACGATTACTGGTTCAAAATTTCAAATGTTTCGCTCGGTACCTGTGTCGCCATCTATGAGTTCTTTTTTGTAATAATTATACGTTGTTCGAGTTGGGAGACCATGGTTTTGCTTAGTATAGTCAATTCAAAAAATTCTTACTTTTCGGTAGTTCCACTAAAATCCATTCCGTAGTAGCTCTCACTAGAATTGTTTACTTCGACTGGTATATCCCCATAAGCTCGCTTAACATCGATATAATTTGGTCCGGCAAAGTGTACCTGCAAGCAAATGTGTCATAATTTAAAGAGAATGTGAATAACGAGGTACTTGTATAGGACATACTCCCTGAAGAGAGATGGATGAATTTGAGAAATTGGAACATTATTCGTCACGAGTGGGATAAATGCCAAGTGCGGGGATGCGGAATATTTTTTCAATTTTCTACTTTGATCGAAGTCACAGAATAAATAATACACTCGGCGTCAAAAAAATCGCACCTTTCCTAAAATTCGTGTCAAGCTATTATAACTCCTAAGATCTTTACTTTACTCTATCGATATTAGTATCATTTAAAAGCTCAATTAATAAGCTTTTAAAAAAAAATATCATTTGTTTACGGAAAATCAAAAACCACAAATCGCCAACACTTTGATTAAAAAGTGGCGATGTACGCGTTTGGAGGCTCACTAATTGTACCACCCTGGACGCGTATAAAAGAGTGGGGTTAAAGTCAATTATGGGTTATTCGCTATCCAGACGTCACAGAGGTCACACCTGAAGAGCTCCGACAAGAAAAAACCCAGTGAAAATGGATACCACGGCAGAAGAAGCAGCTCAAGTGGTGGCCCTACTGCAAACCGGACTACGGCAGGTTGAAGTTGCTCGGCAACTGAACATCAGCCGATTTCGAGTGCAACGGGTATACAGACGGTGCCAAGAGACTGGAGGTTACATCAGGAGACATGGATCCGGGAGACGTCGCTGCACTGCCGTCAGAGATGATCGCTACATTGTGTCGACGTCTCTGCGGAACCGCTTCTCCAACGCTGTGGAGCTGCAGCAGCAGCTTCGAGCTACTCGAAGTACAGCAGTCAGCGCTGACTCAGCGTCTCCACTATCAGAAGAAGGCAGCGAGAAAAGAATTGAGAGCCCGGAGAGATGCTACAGGCCCCCAATTGACTGCCATCCACCGGTCGACCAGAAAGCGATTTTCCGAAACGCACGTGCCGTGGACATTCGACCAGTGGAGGAATGTCCTGTTCTCCGACGAAACCCGAGTGTGCCTGTACACCAACGACAGGCGTAAGAGAGTCTACAGGCGACCAGGGGAGCGTTTCACACCAGCCTGCACCGTGGAAACCGTCGGCTATGGAGGAGGATCCTGCATGTTCTGGGGCGGCATCTCTATCGACGGCAAGACAGACCTCGTGTGCGTCTCCAGAGCTGGAGGTGGTCGCGGCCAGGGGTCTCTGACTGCTCACCGGTACATCACCGAGATTTTGGAAGAGCATGTGGTCAGGCCTTTAAATAGCGCTATTTTCGTATAGCGCTATCATTTATAACGTTATTATTCCTAAAACCGCTATACTCGAAACCGATATTTGACGCGCTGTATAGCGATATCCATTATAACGTTATAAATCTAAACCATTAAGATAAAACCGATACTTTTTTAACCGATATAATAATGTAATAACGTTATAGGCTACCCCTTTCTCGCATTCAGTATAGCCTACTCGTGCAATGTAAGCGATGTGATTACGTAACGTAGGTTGTTTGTTAGAGTGCACGACGTCATAGTAAAATAGAGAATTTTTCGATTTGCTCGGCTTGTCGGCGCAGGTTGTAGCCTGATACGAATATCCTGACTAATAATTTTCAAATCAGATTGTCTTTAGCTACTCTGTGCCTCATTAATCGGAAATGCATCATCCCATAAAAAACATGCCATGTAAAAAAGAGGTCAAGTCTCGAAACTCTTCCACCGTAAAAAGTTGTGAGATATTTCGTAGAGCCAAGTCTCAGGCATTCTTTTATCTTTATTTGCTTGCTAAATAAAATTTTGTGACTTGGCAATCACACAATACTACATAGCTTTAGGTATGCAGAAATCCATTAATGCAGGAAAGTTGTGTGATTGCCAAGTTACATAATTTTATTTAGCAAGCAAATAAAGATTAAAGAATGTCTAAGACTTGGCTCTACGAAATATCTCACAACTTTTTACGGTGGAAGAGTTTCGAGACTTGGCCTCTTTTTTACATGGAATGTTTTTGCTTGTTAAATAAAATTCTGCAACGTGGCAATCACACAACTTAACTGTATTTATAGATTTTTGCATACTTACCTAAAATTATGTAGTATTGTGTGATTGCCAAGTCACAAAATTTTATTTAGCAATAAATAAATAAATAAATAAATATTAAGGGACAATCTTAGACAAATCGACCTAGTCCCATAGTAAGCTCAGTAAGGCTTGTGTTATGGGTATGGGTACTAGACGACGATATATATAATAGATATAAATACTTAAATACATAGAAAACTTCCATGACTCAGAAACAAATATTCATGCTCATCACACAATTATTTGCCCTTACCGGGATTCGAACCCAGGACCTTCAGCTTCGTAGGCAGCGTCACTACCCACTAGGCTAACCGGTCGTCAAGCAAGCAAATAAAGATTAATAAGAAACCTGAAACTTGGCTCTACGAAATATCTCACAACTTTTTACGGTGGAAGAGTTTCGAGACTTGGCCTCTTTTTTACATGGAGTGTTTTTTATGGAATCTCACTTCTTTTTGAAGGTTTATGTGTTATCCATACATACAAACTATGAATGCAGGCCCAGTCTTGCTTTTGAATTTTCCCATTCACTGCAAATGTAACTTTGTAATCCTATATATTTGTATAGGATTACAAAGTAATGTATACAGTTGGTGTATCTAGAAAACTGGGTTGAAATAGCAATTTTTTATAGTTTTCCCTTTATGTGGCCATTAAACCCTAACTCTGTACCAAATTTCAGCTCTCTGAGTTTATGGGAAGTACTAGTTCTATTTTGATGATCATGAGTGAGTGTCATAAATGCGAAAATTTGCTTTCGCTTAACTTCGGAACTAAATGACCTACAGACTTGAAATTTTGGATTTTAAGTATGTGATTATAGCTTACTGGATGACGAAAATTTCTGCATTCTGGTCTTATCAAGAGGTTCTCAAATAGGGGCCTGAAGTTGTGGCGAAATGGTTCCAGTAAAGGATGGTACGGCAGTGTTTGCTTCGCGCTCGACTTGGCGGGGGCACTGCCGTGCCCCCAGATATTAATGGCATTGTTATAACATGGTAAATTATTTATAATTTAAATGCCTGCATCAAATGTTTCTGCTTAGCCCGTTGGTTGACTGGTAGAGAATGCCTTATGGCATTAAGTCCACCATATATACTTTTTTTTGTATTGTGGCACAAAGTTTAAATAAATTAAACCGGTCTCATGGCACCAGCACGCACATTATGGATGGATGCTCAGCTAAGATGCTTAAAATGAGGTGGAGAGAATGAGAAATTTGATTTATCTATATATGTAAAAGAAGACTTCCTGACTAATTCATCAACGCACAGCCGAAACTACTGGGACTAAAAAGAAGGGACAAGATGGAATTTTTGGAAATTTGAAAGTTTGTATGAGGGAAACTTTTTTTTTAACTAGAGACTTGAAACTTTGTAGGGAGATTACTTATTAAGATGCATAAAAAGTTCTTGCAGCGTTTTAGAAAATTCCACTCCTAAGGGGGTTAAGTAGGGGACAGGGGTGCATTGTTTGTATGGGGGAAACATTATTTTTTGAACTAGAGACTTGAAACTTTGTAGAAAGATTACTTATTAGAATAGAAAAAAGTACTTTCTGTGTTTTAGAAAATTTCATCCCTAAGGCGGTTAAATAGAGGTGCAAAGTTTGTATGGAGGGAACTTTATTTTTTGAGCTAGAAACTTCAAACTTTGTAGAAAGATTACTAAATACAATACAAAAAAGGACTGTCAGTGTTTTAGAAAATTCCACCCCGAAGGGGGTTAAATAGGGGTGAAAGGTTTGTATGAGAAACACTTTTTTTGAGCTTGAGATTTGAAACGTTGTAGAAAGATTACTTATTAGAATAGAAAAACAGTTAGTACTTTTAACGTGTTAGAAAATTCCATCCCTAAGGGGGTTAAAAAGGTACTTATGCAAGATTAGGATGAGAAACATTTTTTTTGAGCTAGAGATGGGCAACTTTGTGGTACGATTACTTATTAGAAAAAAAAATCCTTTCATCGTCTTGGAAAAATACCACCCCTAAGGGGGTTAAAAGTGTTAAAACGGTATTCAAGGTTTATATGGAGAGCAAGAAAATATAGTAAGATATTTCTAATGTCAGTCTTAGTCTGTATGTTAAAAGACAACAAAACTGATTTCAGATTTTTTTTTTAATTCATCCCCTATAGGCGTTAATGGGGCTTCCAAGTTTATATGGAGGGAAAAGTAATTTTTTAAGTAAGATTTTTTAATTTTGGTCTTAAAATAGAGAGAGCAAATTAGTAGATTTTTTTATTCATCACCTAAGAGTGTTTAAAGGGGATTCGAAGATTTCGAAGGCCGTATAGGGTCAAGACAATTTTAAAGTAAAACATTAGTGTAACTACGATTTTAGACGGTTTGTTTAAAACTAAAAAATACATTTAAATGTTTTTGAAATTCATCCCCCAAGAAGGTTTCTAGGGGGTTCAAAGTTTATTTATACGAAGAGCAAGATATTTTTAAAATAATAGATTTATTACTTAGGTTATGGACCGTTTGTTTAATGATTAGAAAACGATTTCAGCGTATTTTTATTCATCCCCTAAGAGAGTTAAAAGGTTTGAAGGTTGTATAGAGAGCAAGACCTTTTTTAAAGTAAGACTTGCAGATTTGAACAGTTACCAGAAATGTAGGATAGGTTAGGTTAGAACTGCGATGCTCCCAGAATCGAATAGATTTAATCAACATTGGGTACTTATTATTATAACAGTAATGTAGCTTAGTAGACATATAAAAATATATTTTTCTTTAATACTGTATGAAAACGTCTGTTGATGATTCTTAAGATATTTATGTTTGTAAAAACGAAGTTTTCAATTTAGATTTATCAATTTAAACTAACGAACTCATCGCACTGTTACCTTTTACGTAGGTCTAATCCCTGAACGGATTTAGATGAAAATTCCCGTACAGATAATTTGAGACCCTTGGAAGGATATAGGATAGTTTTTGTATATATTTAAGATGGTAGAAGTGTGTTTGGGACAGCGATAAATAGCTTGCACCGAACATAATTTAATAGCAATATTTTTTCTAAGACCATAACAAGTTCCACGCGAACGAAGTCGCTGGCAACAGCTAGTTATTTATATAAATATTTAGTGACTAAGGATTAATTAGAAAAGGAGGATGAATCGTAAGAAAAGGAGGATCGATACATATTTATGTGTACCAACCGTCCTTGGTCTCCCCTATCTATTGCGACCCAAATCGAAAATTCACACATTCTTTGGTTTCATAATCAGATTTTATTTAACTTGTCATTTTCGGAATGGCTCTAAATCAAAAATAAAATAAAATGTCGGAAACTAAAAGTATATTTTAATTTTATTACGATTAATGAACAAAAGCACATACCAACATACCTATGCATAATTTTTTGCTCACGGCAACACCGTCGGTCGTAGGGCTTGTTTGTCTGTAGTCTGCGATTTAGTGCCGAGACAAACAATTAACATAAAAAAATATTGACCCTCTTACATATTGTAATAGTGTATACCTAGGGGCTATTAAGATTGGCACTCTTTCTTTTTATTTATGAGCAAGTCCACGAATCTGTGGACAGCGTTGCGTTTGCTCGTCCCATTTTTATTCCGCCGCATTTATCGTCGCAACCAACCAAACAATTGCAAAATTCACAACCAATTTGCAAATGATCGAGGTAAACAAGCATTAATAAGATTTAGAAGCTAGAACAACATAACGGCAACGTCGCACGTCGCGCTACGGCCCACGTGGTGGCATGTTGGCATTGGCACAGAGCGGCAACGGCGCAGCCGTAGCGCGCGGCTCGCATTTTAAAACGATATTATAACGTTATTATGTATCGTTCTGTTATTTATTCTGTTACGGTATTTATATCGTTATGGAGAATATTGATTTTGTTATAACGTAATTTTCGAACACTAACGGAATATACCGTTATAATTCCGGTTCATTTTATAACGTTTTAAAGGCCTGCATGTGGTCCCCTATGCTGGTTTTGTCGGCGCCAACTTCGAGTTCATGCACGACAACGCCCGGTGCCACACAGCCTTGATTGTCAAGGACTACCTACGTCGAGTTGGCATCAAGGTTATGGACTGGCCAGCAAGAAGCCCCGACCTCAATCCTATCGAGCACCTCTGGGACGAGCTGAAACGGCGAGTTCGGGCCCGTGATCCAGCTCCTGCCACTCTCGATGAGCTTCGAGATGCCGTCATCGAGGAGTGGGACAGCATTCCCCAGGAACACGTCGTGACGCTATTCAGGTCCATGACTGACCGCATGGAAGCTGCTCGGAGGGCTAGAGGAGGCAACACTAGCTTTTAAGACTAATTTTTAAGGGTTGTTATTGTTGATTTTTAATTTTTGTATTGTTCCTTTTCTTTGTAATTTTGATCAGAATACACATTGTTTCACATTTTCCCAAGAATTTTATTTTTTTATGGGGGTGGTGGCCAATTTCCTACCGTTTTCAAATAGGGGATTTCATTAGCTTTCAAACGATACTAATAATGATAGAGCAAAGTAAAGATCTTAGGAGTTATAATCGCTTGAAACGAATTTTAGGAAAGGTGCGATTTTTTTGACGCCGAGTGTAGTACTACGCACAGAAGGTCCTCTGTTAACAATTTCCCTGTTTATGTACGCCAAACGTGCCTAAACGTGGCATGCCTTTCTATCGCATGCAACGCGCTGCGATAGAACGCGTGCGTGCAGGCAGCGCGCTTACAAACCAGCCGGACGCGTCCGGTTATTTAAGTACTTGTAGCGGCGCGACGAAATCACGGAGTGAACCGCCCTTGCCGAAGTTAAGAATTTCTTTAGTGGACGTTTCTGTTTAGTAAATGTTTACGGTTATATACCTTGACGGGGATCCCGGAACTATTGAACCCTGACGTTTCCACCCATCGAAGAGATTCCAAATCACCAATTGTTGCACTCTTCAAAGCAACTCCACTATTGAAGCGTACCTTTAGCGGAAGAGGCTCATAGTACTCTCCTCCCCATTCATCCTGATAAACACAATAATTATTAGGGCCTGTTTCACAATCGCCGGATAAAGTTATCTGCCATATAATTATTGCTATCCTTATATATGACGGGAGCATATAAAACAAAAGTGACAGCCAACATTTATCTGACGGATATGTTTTAACTGGAGATTGTGAAACAGACCCTTAATCTCATAAACACAACCCATAGGTATCACGATTCATTCTAGAATTATCCAACTCACTTGATTAACCATGTTAAACGCTAAATTCAACTCCGGCAATGGACCAATATTCCGATTTTCAGAAGTGTTTTTGAAAGTGAGAAGGTATATTTGGTTGCGTTCTGGTTCGCTTCTCCATTGTTTTATAAGATCTTTAAGGCCTGATAGCATAGGATATGGCGTGATTACAATAATTCTGTGTCGCAATGGTAGGTTCATTCTTGCAGTTTGCAACAATGCAAGATCAGAGTTGGTCCGGACGGTGAATGTACTAGTTCCAGCAGTCGGCGTTTTTGGCCTCCACTTGATTAATTCTAGACGAGTTTTCTTAGAACTGTGAGCTGAGACTACTGTGTACAATGCTGAGGGTTGGGTATGACTTGTGTTTTCGAAGTCTTCAGCATTGATAACAAAAGTATTGCGGCGTAACAGGCGGTATAAAATTTGGCATAACTGAAAGAGACGAAATATAAGTACATTAACGGGCTAGTGTAGTAGATTAATAAGTTTAATTTAAATCTGGAGTGATTTACGGTACTTACAGTATCATCTTTGGATAAATTACTGACGTAAACCAAATCGGCTTCTTTTATAAAATTATCCAAAACTGCACTCTTATGTATGCGCTCAACATTTATTATAGCCCCCGATATGTCTTTTAACGTATCGCTTACGTCATTAAAAATGGTATCTTCTCCTTTTTTATCATACATTTCGACAATATTGATAATATTTTGGCCAATATTTTCGTCAACAATCTGCACGAATACTCGGAGAATATTTTGTACCTGTAACGTAAGAATTTTTAGAAGTAAATTATTCAATCCTGCTTTTTTATTATATTTACTAGGGATTGTGTTAACATTTCGTCTCCTATGTCGCCAATAATTTCCTTAGCCATTTCCTTCCTATTCATATCGTTTCTCACATAGTTCATTTAAACTATAGCTTACGTGGATGAGCTATTTTATTACAGCTCTCCACATTCATACTTAATACCTTTTTTGTGACTATCATAATAGACACTAAATAATATACCTAATCAATAATGTCATATTTTCTCGAAAAAGGATAAAAAATGAGGTCGAATGGAGAAAAAATCAATGCAAAAGGTTAAATAATCACGAAGTTATAAGTGTCCAAAGTTTTAAGAAGGGTATGTTCTTCCCTTTTTTGCAAAACGCAACTTCATATGAAACGATGGGGGGCGCTTTTGTTCACCTAATTTTTTAAGTCCTATTATTGGAAGTCCGAAAATGTTCTCCATAAAAATTGACGCCATAATAATCGTTATTCCTAATAATTCACATAACGATCGTAAGTCATAACCATTCGAAGTCATAATGACAATAATCATAAATTTCTCATATCCTAATAATTCTTTTCATATTTTTTTTCATCCTTACACTCACTTGTCCGTTTTATTTAAATTCATAATGACACTTGTCATACATTTTTTGATCCTAAAATTGTTTTTCATAATATTTTCGTCATAAATGTTACTTATCCTTATATACGGATAACGTTTTTTAAATGTCTAGTGACATTGAATATGCGAGTTGAACCGTGTAATTATTAGTATTATTTCAACATGTCTCACGAAAGTTTAACTTCGATAACGTTTTTACTTCTAGTTTATTGTCTAATACTGAATAATCATATTACCCGAACCATCGAAACCGCCGAGGTCACCTATTTTACTCAAAGGCTCTACCTCCACACAGACAGGCGGCTTGAGCGTCTAGAGCCTAGCGTGTCACCCAGTGAGTAGCTTAGTAAAACGAACATTATAGAAATTTCGCGAACGGCCGCACTGCGCGCTTGGCGTTACGTCGCAAGGTGCGAGGCGAGGCCTCAAGGCTCTAGCTAGACGCTAAGCAAGCCGCCTGTCAGTGCGGACATAGCCTAAGGCAGGTCCGTGTAGGTACGACGACGAGCGAAGCGAGGAGGAGTGTTAGTTGTACCGCGACCCTACCTACGCGTGCGAGCCGAGCGAGCGAAGCGAGCGTGCCGCGGGAGCGGCCGGCGAAGCGCCAGAACTGCCAGATATTTTTTATTAGGAACAAGAAAATTAGGAGTTAAAGTACGTTCTTAGTTATGATTTTAGGACCAACAAAATTATGATGTATGTCCGTTATGAAGAAAACTGTTATGATCAATAAAAGTATGACTTCAATCAAGTTCTTAGTGATTAAATTATGATGTAAAATTTTAGGACAACTGATTATTAAGACTTCCGATGATAGTTACAGAAATTTAAGAACAAAAAAGTTAGGACGAAAAAAATTAGGTCTAGCGATGATTATGACTATAATACGTTAGGATTAAAAAAATAGGACAATGAATTTTATGGCAGCCAATATGGACTCGAAACGATGACGATGGAAGAATGTGACGTCACAGAAGACGGCAACGTGCCGCGCCGCCGTCGACGCGGCTCCCCGGCAGCATCCTGTAATGTGACGTCACACACCGTTTGCGTTTTCTCTCTCTAACAAGCAATATTAAAACGGTTGTAGCTTCGTAATTCTTTGAGATATCTGAATGGGATTTTCGCCACTAGGCATATTTTTTTGCCTTCTTTCTTTTGGAGTAATAATAATTTTCTAGTATACACCCGTATTCGTTATCACATGCCTATTACACGATACCATGCTACGTCATTAGCTTTTAACTTTTAACTAAAGTCCTTTCCGGTTTTCGGCTTGTATATTCTTTTCTTACTCGATCCATTCATATCACTCTATTTTTCATCTTCGTGATCTGCTTGCGGCACAACATTACACCCGTCATTAGACAAAAACTCACCTTTAGATAAGCTACAGCTTGAAACCGTGGCACAAAGTTCAACGCTTTTAAGGACAAATTGTTGAGTTCGGCAGGCACAATTTCACGGAACCGGATGCCTTCCAACAGTAAACCTCCGCAGCTAAAACCATTTAAATATTTGTTCTAAGACACAAACACATATGCAACGAGGCTATCATACCAACCATTATTTTTGCATACAGTTCATACCTAGTGTTGTCTTCTATTGTGCAAATATTTGTTTTCATAACATTCAAACCATTTATTTGCGTTTTATTGATATTCAAGTGTCTCTTGATATCAATGGTAACCTTCCTTATGTAGACTGGATGAGAGATTCCTTCGTGAGGTTGTCTTAGCATGTTAAGTTGCAACATGCCATCTATGAGGGTCACCCAGTTGCCCTCCCACAAAAGGTGCCCTTCGGTGAACAATGGGTTAGTGCTGCAGATACTTTGGAACTCGCCCCTTTAAAATATTGAGAAACAAAGAAACATATTAAATAAAACCATGAAAACACGGATAACATACTAGCTGCAACATCAATATTGAGTAAACTCACGCATATCCGTAGTATCTTTCGAATAATATCTTGTAAACATCTTCAGTCATTAACTCTAAAGCTTCTTTATTGTTCTTTACATTATTAAAACCTGTAGAAACGACAGTTGATAACGCGATTACGTATCCTGTAGCAACTTTTGAATGGTCGTCCATTACCTGAAAACATTTTACACACCTCGATAGCTCTAACAGGCTGGTACAAAAATGTTTGACACTGAGCGCTTAAAGTATTGCACTGAGCAAAAAATACTGATTTCACTTAGTCGTTACAGAACGATACCAATGTATAACTACTATTACTAAAGTAGATGCTGAGCTATATTAGTTATAGTAGTTATACAGCTGCAGGTTTAAAGTTGAATTGATTGTTGTTAGAAATCATTGATTATCAAGTTGCATCTCAATTAAGATACAACTAGATAAGCTTGATGAACAGATAGTATACCTCAAATGATCCCGTCCCCCGATGCAGCGTGACACTGAGGCGTAGCTGACGTGAGTCGTGCATGATAGGCTGAGCAAACAAGTACACGTCTCGAAACTGTACTGACACTTGTTTCCGGGCTAAGCCCATTGACATGGCCAGCGTATCCCATGCGGCCACTAGAGCACCCGCAAACGGATACACGGTTTTTCCTATATTAAAAATTAATTCGTTTTTATTTTATTTTATTCAATACATTATTAAAGAGAAATTACATTTTGTTCGACAGAAAAGTGTCGTTAAACCTGTTCGTATCGACACCGCATTCGTGAACAGTTATTTACTGAAATACATTATAACTAGAACTAAGAAAAGTTGAGAGAGCCCCGACATTTTCATTTCAAAGTCCAATATCTCAAAAACTGCTCAACAGATTTTCATGAAACATGGCTAAGAAGACTCGGGATAAAATTAGGTATCTATGACATAAAAAAACTAAACGAAAATCGGTTCATCCGTTTGGAAGCTACGATGCCACAGACGGATACACAGATAGACACGTTAAACTTATAACACCCCTCTCTTTGCGTCGGGGGTTGAAAAGAGCTATCATAGGCGGTTAGGTTACTACCGCCTACGTCCCTATCTTCCTGGTAACTTAAAAAACAGTTGATGACAAAATGCTGGGTAAAATAATCAAAAGGACATCCACGGTTTTAGGCCTGAATGTACACGTTCTAAAGCAAGCTTTACTTTATCCAATGTTTAAACTATTATATATTATATATTTATTCCAAGTATTAACATTCTTAAAACTTGTGAAATCAGGGTGATGAAATCTTTATAATTTGTTGAGATTGTGGGCCAATGTCTGCCTATATAGGCCTCAAGTTGTATGAAAACAGGGTATGTCCTTTTCCACCCCAAAATTTAAACAGCCTCTAAATGATAAAGTTATGTTCTACAATAAATACAAAAAGACAATCCTACTAAAAATATGTGCAGACTTGATTCTTAACTAATTAAGAAATGAGACTTAATCTGTTACCATATAAAGATGACTACAATAAATACAAGTTGATGTCGTACCTTGTATGACGTGACCTTGTAAGTAATTATGTTCGCTGTCATGCAGCGAAATAACAAAATTGCAAGCTGCTGCTAATTTTCTGTTTGAGCAGACATGCAGTGGCAGGATCCTATTGAAATCAAAAAGTTAGACTACATCGAAAAAAATAAGACAGATACTATATTACATCATGATTAAACTACTTACCATGTTTCGTTGTGGGCCCATTCAACCAAATGCGATAAAAACGGCGTGCCGGTAGAGACAGGAAACTCGACTTCGGGATACAAAGCACGAATATTTGGATAATATCCTTCCATGAACAAACTGAAAATTTACAATGTAACCCGAATAATCAATGAATAAGAAATAATCTCGTCTAATCAACGTGCAACTTTTTTCTTTACTCACTTGCCGATGGCTTCTAGAAGGAACGTGCATTGTCAGAATGGCCGCGCCGTGTGAGGGGCACATGCACTCAAGATCGTGACAGTGAGCGTTTGAGAATCGCCTGCAGCAACAACTTTTTTCTTTGCTCATTTGCCGATGGCTTCTAGAAGGAACTGTGCATTGCCAGAATGGCCGCGCCGTGTGAGGGGCACATGCACATGCACACAAGATGGTGACAGTGAGCGTTTGGAAATGGCCTGCAGCAACAACTTTTGTCTTTACTCACTTGGCGATGGCTTCTAGAAGGAACTGTGCATTGTCAGAATGGCCGCGCCGTATGCGGCGCACTTGAACACAAGATGGTGACAGTGAGCGTTTGAGAATGGCCTGCAGCAACAACTTGTTTCTTTACTTACTTGCCGATGGCTTCTAGAAGGAACTGTGCATTGTCAGAATGGCCGCGCCGTGTGAGGGGCACATGTACACAAGATGGTGACAGTGAGCGTTTCAGAATGGCCTGCAGCAACCCATGAGGCGCTACCTCCACCAGCACGGCGTTGTGCGGTATTAGCCTTGACGTCTCTTCGAATAGTACTGGACTCTACAACACAATGGTATAAGTATATCAAGGTATGAAAAAAGTTAAACAATTACATAAGGTAAGCCTTTCACTAGCACAAGATTCTGGAGTCTCATTGCATGCATTTTTTGATGAAGCACACTACACACATTCATTGCCCAGAATCGCTACGCGCTACGCCGATCCCGTGGTTTTCCTCGTATGTAGCGGAAAGCGACTACGGCGGTCTGACGCATATGTGTCGTCATGGGCCCTGAATGGGTTAATATTTAAAAATATACAAATTATATTTACCAGCAAATTATTGGTATGGTATTCGGCTGAAGAATATTTGGCAGCTTGTTCGGTCCACCTCTCTTCTGGTACTGAAGTAGATACCCAACGCTCGCTGCGGAGTTTCGGAGTTTTGATGACATCAGTCAAGTACTTACGGAGACCAGGTCCTGTAAATAATTGTATAAATAAAAAAGCCTTTCTATCTTCCAGAATTGTTGGTTTACAAAGTAGTTTTGTTAGTATCAAAAGTTGAGTAATAATTAATTATTTTTAATGTTGGAAACTGTTGGAAACATATGCATTTCGCAACAGTGCCTCATGTACGGACAATTTAACCTGTCGGCTATCGACCAGTGTGGGGCAAAAAGTAATTGCATTACTTGCAATTACAAACTGCAATTTCAATTATTGCATTTAAATTACAAAATGTAATTTCTAATGCAATTATTGCATTACACATTACAAAATGTAATTTGTAATCGCATTACCGATTATATTTTGTAATTTGTAATGCATTACTTTGTAAAATTACTTTTATATAATAAAACAGTTTTCATTATTAACCTTGGGTTTTGGGGTATAGGAAAAGGGGGCCGGTTTTTAAACTTAAAAAACTTTTGATAATTTTTATTTTTCGTAGGCCACAAGCCGACTTTGCTTCATCACTACATAGTATATAACAAAGTCGCTTCACACTGTCTGTCCCTATCCCTATGTATGCTTAAAACATTAGATCTTTAAAACTATGCAACGGATTTTAATGCGGTTTTTTTTAATAGATAGAGTGATTCAAGAGGAAGAAAGAAAGAAGAAAGAAAGAAATAAATATATTTATTTGGTGTGATATCATGTTACATGTGTGTCTTACAATTGGAATTCACCAAAATGGATGCCACTCAGCATAGGCCACCAGCAATACATGCTAAAGGCGCTGGTTTTCAGGGCACCCAGAGAGAGATACAGATAAAGATCTTAATATATAACTTATAATTGTAACTTAAACGTAACAGAACTTAATAAATGAGAAGGAGAGGTCAATGGTCAATCAAGTGTTTACAAATCAGGTCTAAGCTAAGTATGATGAAATGCAGGTGTAGGTATGATGTAATTTACAAATATTGAAATGAAAAGCTATGTGGATTGTCCGCTTATCGTCGGGGATAGTCCAATACCGCGTAACTAGCACTAGTACTAGTTTGAATGTATTGTATTGTCATTTGAATTTATTGTACTGACATTAACATTAGGATTTTTATTGTATTATTATTATGTTTACTGTAATATTCTACACAATTTCTTTGTTATGAATAAATGAAATGAAATGAAATAGTAAATACTGCGTATCTACACAAGTTACACAACACCCAAAAGGCAAATCCGCGTAACTAGCATTGGTTAATACCGCTTATCTAACAAATATAGCCAAATTAAGTTTTCCCGCCAACGAACGTAAAATCCTGATTAGAATATACCAAGCTTATCCTGTAAATTTGGGTAATTTTTCGCACTATGGGTGTTGTGTAGATACGCACTATTTACCAGTGCTAGTTACGCGGTATTGCACTATCCCCGCCGTTATGCATTAGATATTTGTAGGTTGATAATATACATTCTAATATTGTTTTTATAGGTGGTGGAAGATCATTCCACCACTTTGTGGCAGCATACCGAAAACTGCCACGAAAAGCGGACGTGTTGTGTTGGTTACTAATCAGTCTTAACGATCCTCGCTTTTCACGTGTGGAGAAATTTAATTTGCTGTACAAGTATGATGGTTGTTTGGTATGAATGATTCCAAAAATTAATGAAGCAAAGTGTGAGGTTCGTCTGGCGGCCATGTTTAATAATTTGCTGCTATTTAAAAATGGGGTGATGTGGAAGGTTTATATGTATAATATAGTACCCGTGCAAAGCCGGGGCGGGTCGCTAGTTACTATATACGAGGGGCGTCTGAAAAGTTCTAAGCCTAAGATAGAAAAAAACAATTTACAAAAATGAACTCGTGTTTATTTTTCAATATAGTCTCCTCCTAAATCAATGCATTTTTTACATTTTTTATACAGTGCTTTTAGGCCATTAAAAAAATAATCTTTATTTTGCCCTTCAAAATGCTCCTGTACAGCCGCCTTCATCTCTTCGTAACTTCTAAATCGCTTTCCCCTCAACTCTTTCTTCAAATTATTGAATAGAAAATAATCGCTTGGGGCTAGATCTGGGCTGTAGGGTGGGTGGTCAATTTCCTCAACACCAACTTCCTTCAGAGCACGCCTCGCAACATTAGCGGTGTGAACGGGTGCGTTGTCTTGCAAAAACAAAATGCTTTTCCTTAGTTTACCCCGCCTTTTCTCAACTATGGCTTGTCGCACCTGTCTTATTAGATTTGCATAATAAGTTCCGTTTATCGTAGAGCCTTTTTCTAAATAATCGATTAAAAGAATGCCATCACAGTCCCAAAATACCGTAGCCATTAACTTAGAGGCCGACCTTTGCACTTTAAATTTCTTCGGCGGCCTTTCACCCTTTTCAATCCACTGCATCGACTCAGACTTACACTCCGGATCATACTGTCTGATCCATGTTTCATCAACAGTTACTATTCGGGAACAAACTTCATCTAAAACATCTTCGCACAATTCTAAAAACGCCCGAGAAGTTTCCACACGACGTACTTTATCGAAGGCCGTTAGCATTTTCGGTACCCAACGAGCACTGACTTTAGTCATGTACAAATGTTCATGTAAAATTTCTCCGACTCTTTCTTTACTAATACCTAAGACCTCAGCTATTTGCCAAACCTTCATTCTTCTATCTTCTAATACCAGCTTTTTGACTTTTGCTACGTTTTCTTCGGTCACTACCGATATTGGCCGCCCTGAGCGGGGGTCGTCTTCGATCGATTCCCGTCCGAGTTGAAATAAGCGACTCCACTTTTTGACTGTGGCATAAGAAGGCCCAGAATCACCGTAAATAATAGCCATTTCCTCAAAAATACACTGCGGTGATTTGTCACTTTTTGTAAGGAATTTAATTACAGCACGGTGCTCAATTTTCGTAATATTCGTTGGTAATTCACACATGATGTACTTTTCCGTTGAATATCTCGAAACAGAATAATAAAAACGTGACATGTTATTTTTTAATAATATGTTTTTAAATGGCCTTTCTAGTGGCCAGTATCATAAACGCATATATAACCTCGAAATACCTTAGGCTTAGAACTTTTCAGACGCCCCTCGTATTCGGAATAATAAACACTAAAAACCCTCCTTATATAAAAAAAACTAGCATTTTATCAACGCCACGTTAGATAAGCACCTCGACCTATATGTCCTTTTTTACACCGTACTTCTGCCTTTTGTGGCAGCTTTCGTTTCGCTGCAACAAAGTGTTGGTACGATTTACCACCTCCAATTAGAAATTCTAATAGCATACCGAGTGTGGCGACCATTTTAGCATTAATAAATAATCATATTTGCTTTATTCCTTTATAACGTAACGAAACAAATTATTTAATTAAATATTTTTGATATTTTGTCGGGGGCTACAGACGAAGATGGTTTATTTTTCCATTATATTTTTTCTCTCTGTATCATATCGTTCATATTTTCTTTCTTTCTTTTTTTTAATATGTGACATGGCTAGCTAGCGGTATGTATGGTGGCCCAAAGTAACATAACAACCATTCAATTCAGTTCGAGACATGAAATGAACACAAATTATTGGAACTAAACTTACCTGACTTATTTTATTTACCTCACCGAGGTCTCCCGATCAGAAAACATCGTAATTTTAACCGGGACGACGGTTTTAAGATTTCATCTTCGTGGAATCCTATCATAAGTAAATGCCAGCGTCAAAAAACATCGTCCGTTATATCACCGGATACTATTAGTGTTGTGTGTCGGCCGGGTGACAACCCTAGTGTACAAGTGGTTAATAAAGACCAAATGCGGGTAGTTCGGAAAACCCTCGCAGCAAGAAGATGTTGATACCCGCTCAAGCCAGTTGGCCCGTGACCATGGATGTTGCAACACATCCGAAACGTCGGGAGACTAAATAAAATAAGTTAATTATACGCGATTAAGTCCCGTTTAGTAAAAATAATGTGTGAGAATCGTGAAAGTTTAAATCAATAAACTTACCTGCTTCGGCGATATACCGGGAATGATACGCGATGTTGGAACAAGGGACTTCTTTGGCGAATATATCCTTAGCAGTCAGCTGTGCGACGAACTTAGTCATCGCTTCAGCTGGGCCCGAGATGGTGCTGGAGTCAGGTCCGTTGTGGCAAGCTACCTCAATTTCAGATGGGCACATTTTTGAAACCTGTAACATTAACAAAGAACAATCCGGTACATTGTGAAATCTAAAAAAACGAGCATTCTGGTGTGGAAGTATACTTCTTCGAAGCCAATGCCAACGGCCGCCATAGAACCTCGGATGAAGGGTGTTTGCACGGAAACCAATCCCCGACTGTACGCCGATAGGATCATTTCTTCAGCCGTTAAACAGCCGTCGGCGTACGCGCATCCGAGTTCGCCCACGCTGTGTCCTGTGGGGTTTATGGAATGTTTTTTTAATGTTCGTAGATGTATAGTGAAGTAGAAGAATAGGAGCTATATCATAGATCATTGCTTATAATGACCTCAGAAACGCGCTGATAAAATAGCTTCGCTTGGCGGCTATGCAACATGTGTATATACTCGTATTTTTCAAAATATTTTGTTTTCGTTACCTACCAATAATGTTATCTGGAACTAATCCCAATTCACGTAAGATATCTGTCAAGCCTATTTGGATAGCAGCTATTCCGACAAACGAATTCAGAATGTTGTCGTAAATCGTTTTGTCGGGTGACGTGATGATGTGGATAATGTCAATGCCTTTCGGTTTCAATACTTTATCACAACTGAAAAAGAAACAATACTTTTAGGGACTTGAATCATATACGATGGGTGGTGAATCTGCGATACTTTGCGAGATTTAACAGTGCCCTGTCATGACATGGCTGTCTAACGATTGGACACATATGCAAAAGTTTCGGGTGCACTTCGTATGTAATTTCAGTACAAACTATACCCGAATTTTTTGCTCTTGACTATGCTATGCTTAATTAACAGTGTCGGCCATCTTACGAGAATGGCAACCGTGCGACCTATAATAAATTAACAGTACATTACTGCAGAGGTCGGGAAGTAAGGGGTTGCCGGCCGAGTACATATAGACGGCCGAGCGTAGCGAGGTCGGATAGTAATGAGGCTGGCAACCCCATTTCACGCCAAGGTATGTATAGTGCTTTTCTCAAACATGCAATGATATAAATTAAAAAAAATCCAAGCAATCAAACTTTAATTTTCATGGCTGAACGCCGTGATCCTGTGCCACAAATTGTGGAATGGAAATTAAAAAAGACTATCTTGCAGGCCTCCAATTTTGCCGTTACGGGTCTCTCGTCCACGGAATAAAGAATCCGTTGGAAGTGGCATTCAACCGATTTTCATAGAGAACCACTGTCGCCGCACGCACACAAGCATACTCCAATAAAGACACGGACACACAATTGCAATACGCTTTCGATTTGTTAAAACGTACTGTGCCAATATGTTGTTAACGGTAGCAAATTATACAGGGTGGAATCTTGAACGTGATCCAAAATAGCAAAATGTGAATCTATCCATGATTCTGAGCAACTTTTATTATGGGACCAACTTTGTGTTATGCCAAAAAAAACACACCTGCGGCGCTACCACGAACTTCGAAAGTCGAAGTTCGTAATACATGCATCCCTGTTACTCGAGTAAGGGAGTGCGGTAGAGATGGAAATACCCGAACTTCGACTTTCGTAGTTCGTGGTAGCGATGCTGTTCATACATTCTTGTCAGTCTAAAATGAGCAGAGTTAATGAAATAGTTGGATTTTTTTGGCATAACACAAAGTTGGTCCCATAATAAAAGTTGCTCAGAATCATGGATAGATTCACATTTTGCTATTTTGGATCACGTTCAAGATTCCACCCTGTATATGCAGAATCTACTTTAACAAGTACTATTTACGGTCTAATTTAGAGTGTCAAGTAAATATTTCTTACGTCCGTTACCATATGCGTTGCAAGACTTGCAAGAGACGTGGTCGTTCGGCTACTCGACGCAAGATGGCGGTGTTTTCAAAACTGGAGATGCGACCGCTTATAACTGAATAGGGATGTGGGTATGGTATGAGTTGGACTATCGATATTTTTATGATATTCATATGGTAAATATTAAGCTAAGACTTAGTTACAAATTGTTTCTAATAAAATCTTGTTTATTATATAATTAGTATTAGGTAACATTTATATTAAATTACTTTTGTTATAAATGTAGTAGCAATTAAACACAGATTTCTAATAAACAAATAATATAATTTGTTTAATATAATACAAGCACATCTCAAATACTATTTAGAATTATTTTACCAGCACGACTAGCACGCGACGGCGCGCGAGCTCTCGATTTTTCTCGCACTATCCGTCTCTCACTTATTAGACCACTTAGAACAAGAAGTATAGTGCGATAAAAATCGAGTATGTCGGGGCCGTCGTGTGCTAGACGTGCAGCAGAGTGCGGTCTAGTGAGAATTTACCGTCAAGTTTGTTCGCCGTGCGGGATAATAAGGAGGGCCTTTGTCCTGATTAATATGCTTAAGGGGCTCCCATACGCCAATGACCTTCGATCTGAATCCCTTAGTTTTATAACAATGTAGTAACCCATATTTACTTCAAAGTTAATTGTTTTCGAGATATTTGGCATCAAAGTTGACCAATTTTAGGCCAGAAAACTGGTGGTATTTTAAATTCTATTTATAATTTCCTAAAAGTGGGTATCCAAAGTTTATCTCGAAGAGATCGGTCATTCGTAATCATATTTTACATATTGTATTGTGTATTTATCGACATACATATGTATAATCGGAATTCGATAAACGAGATGTCCCTATGACAGCTCAAAAGTGCTACGAGAATTCCGGGCTCTGTATATCACTCCTAAAATATAATCCTTTTCATTTTGGTTTATCGATAACAATTATCGACCTTAGCCACAGCATTTGAGTAGCGAACCTTCGGGAAATTTGCCGTGCATTTCACGTTCCGAGTAGCGAAATAATACACAGGATTATGAACTTTATTCTTAGAGTAATAGAATTGATATTTCCTTGACCACAGACGCAAATTGTGTCTAAGAAATTGAAAATTAAATATTTTTTATACGTATTCTAAAATATTACTTAACGATGATAGGAAATACCTCCATGAGACAAGTTTTTTATGTGCTGTTATTGGAGCAGCTTTCAATAACGCAATACGGCATTTTCCTAAAATAAACAAATATTCACTCATGTCATACGCCGCGTGCGGTCGCTAGGTGAGTGACAATAATCTGTGCAAGAAGTATGCTTATTATTGTTCATGTTCGGCGACACGGGAACGCCCACTCACCACTTCCAATGGATTCTTTATTCCGTGCTCTCGTCTCGCTGCGCCCGAAACGTGACACTTCGAAGCCCATTATGAAGAACACAACGTCAATATTTCATTGCATGTTTGAGAAAAAGTTTTTTACTATATGAGTTTTTTAGTAACTTTGTGAATTTTCATGAGAGTATAATGTAGTATGTGTACGTGTAGTCAGTTTACCGTTGAATGGCGGCGCCAAATATGGGTATGCGCATTAGTGATGTGCCCATTCCAGCCCATTGTGAGCCCATCCCGCTGTACACGAACCAGAGTGGCCGATCGCTACCATCATAGTAGTCTCCTTTTTCACAAAGGCTTATCGTTTTCTTCTCTTTATCTTCACCTGTTAATTTTTTTTATCAAGATGAGCCAATAATAAGGGGAAGGTTAACAAATACAGTAGCAGAAGAGTGTCAGAACAAAACAGAAAAAGAACGCCTTACCTAGAATAACATAACCTCGGCCTAAATGACCTCTTATCCTCGTGGAATGAACATTATGTAACAGTGCCAACTCCTCGGGATCGATTGGGCGGGATGTCAAATCATTGATCATATTTTTGACAGCGACATCCTGTCTTGCAGAGATCGCAACTAAGCGTGGAAAACTACATTGATATCGTGTTGGATCCTGAAATCAATGGGGTATGAAAGATGAGAAGAGATCCTCTTACTCATTATTTTAAAGGCTTTTAGTAAAAACTATACCTTTGGTTTAAAATGTCCATGTAAAAGAACATGGGAATTGATACCAGTCACTGAGATTCCGTTAACTCCTACGAAAGTACGTTTGAAGGGTTGGTGATCGGTTAAGATACGCATGCGTCCGTCTCGTATCGCTGCTACATCCGTCCGAGGGGTTGTACAATGTAGATTGCCAGCCAGCTCTCCTTTATGATATCCCAGCAGCACCTGCATTCGAATCGAATAATAATGATTAAAACTCTACCTGAGAATGCTTAACTGCTCCTGGGCCTGGCTATCAAATATGTATCTTCATTTTGTACTAATAAAACTAACATTTGTTTCGCATTTTAAATGCAAACTTGAGAAAGAATAAAATTGTAGTACTATTCTACATAGTGTGTTTTCTATACTAACATATATTTTAAGGATTGTAACGTTCCTTACTTCAGAATAATAAAAATATTTTTTTTATTAAGTAGTAGGTAACAACTCATATCACTGACATTTGGCTCCTTCCATCGTGAATCAGTGTCAAATGTGTGATTTTTATTATTTGCTGCTCGCGGTAGCTTTAAAAAATGTTTTTGAAATAGAAATATTTATTTGCTATTAAATGTGGTATACATATGGTGTTACAATACATTATAGAGCCGTACACATTTAGACTTTAAAAAGCCATGCAAATTTGAGTTATATTCAAATTAAGACTAAGAACATTATTATTTAAAAAAATAACATTGATTAAGAAATATTGTTAGAATGTCGTTTTAAGAAAAAGTCAATTATTACATAGAAAGTAATTCAGTGTGTAGTAACACTTTTCAACAAGAAAAGAGATTTGTTTTTTTTTAAATGTCGTTCTTTGATAGTTTTTTAAGCTCATCAGGCAGTCGGTTAAATATTTTAATGCACATTGGGTAACAACTTTTACTTCTCATGACTGTATGCATATTAGGGAGTACTAGCCTGTCAGGATATCTAGTATTAAAACGCGTTATATCTCTATTCGTGATGAGCATATCGGGGTGCTAAAATAGTGAAAAGCATGATATGCCATTAAGGCGGTTTTCATATCAGTTATACGTGTCAATCTCCATAAAACATATACAAATCTGTTCACTTTGGAGCAAACTTTATCCACATGGCTTAACTAGCCTAAAACTAAATTGTCTAATTTTTAGACATAATTTAGGCGGCAGATTAAAAACGATATATTTAGAATAGCATTTACGCAGCTAAGTAAGTAGTATAGATCGCCTAAAATAAGAAACGTCACATTCAAATTAGCGCTGTCATTTGATTATGACAGCTGCTCATAGAATAGCAAAGTGTTTTAGCGACACCTAAATGAAATTAGGAAGTTTAGAGGCCACTGTAGAATCGGGTCCATTAACCTGTAAATTGTTATAATTTAACCATTATTAATAACATTCTCATAGTTTTGATTTTTCATGTCAGAGATAACGAAATAGGGTACAACTGTGATTTGTAACTAAAGGCAAATCGTTAATATATAATAAGAACAATATAGGTCCAAGTATAGTCCCTTGAGGGTACCCCTACTCTATTACATAACACGTTTGTTCTATAATTCTGTTGCATTTTTTCAGTGCCTGAGCCTACTACTTCTACTATTTGGCGTCTATTGCTGAGATAGCTCTCCAGCCACGAGTACGCTAGTCCTCTCATGCCATTGGTCTCGCATTTTTTTAGAAGTAACTTATGTGATACATGATCAAATGCCTTGCTCATGTCAAAGAAAATGGCAACAGTTTTGCGACCTTTATCGACGTTATCAACTATCTTGTTTATTAAATTAAACGTGGCCAATGAGGTAGATTTACCTTTTTGGAAGCCATTCTGGTGGTCACTTATTATTTCATTTGATTTAATAAAAGACAACAGCCTTGTGTATATTGCTTTCTCCAGAATTTCAGCAAATATTGGTACGAGCGTGATAGGCCTAGTTTCCGGGAAAGTTTTGGTCTCCTGCTTTAAAAATAGGCTTTACAATGGAAATCTTTAACTTGTCAGGAAACACTCCCTGTTGGAAGGTCATGTTGATTAAGTGCGAAAGTACAGGGGCAATAATGTCACTTGTTGACTTAACCATATGAGTAGGGATATCACCATAGCCAACCGAACGGGTATTACTCAGTTTTTTTATTATATTAACTACTTCGATTGGGTCAATGGGAAAAAGAAACATGTTTGAATTGTTGAACTGAAGAGAATAGTCATATTGATTTACATTATTATTAAAGTTATAGTTCTTATGAGTGGTGTTCATAAAGAAGTCGTTAAATACATTTGCAATGTCAATTGGTTTATACATGCTTTGATTATTACATATAATTTTATCAATCATTTTATTTCTCTTATTTATTTTACCTGTATCTTTATTTATGACCTCCCAACTTGTTTTTGAGATATTCTTAGCATTATACAATATTGCCTTATTTTCTAACTTTCTAGATGTTAACACGCATTTTTTTAACAGTTTATTGTATCTATTATATTTTAGCTTATTCTCAATAGTCTTGTCTTTGTAATAAGTACCTATATCTTACCGGTTCGAAACTTACACTTAGACAGACAACTTCTTCCAATAGGAACGAACGAACGAATCAGAAAAGTATCAGAACAGAACCGACAAAACTGAAAGACAAAACGGCAGTGCCGGCGGTTTGGCACCTACGCCAAAATCGAAGTATCGGTAACCTTTCAAAATCGGTTAGGGTACCGAAAAAAATTAAGGTTACCGTTATATTTTGATAGTGAAATATAAAGGTTCCGCTACCGAAACCACTATTTGAAAACCGATATGACGTCATATCGGTTATAAAACATACCGGTATTTTTCGGTTATGCAGTGATGCTTTAAACGCACTTGGCTGTTTGTAGAGATTCGGCTTAGTCAAAGCATATAGTTAAAAAGTGAAATAGTATACAGTAAAGGAATTTCTTACACTTTCCTGGCCGCTAGACTGTACAGTAAAGGCTGCAACACACGGGCGCGGCCTGCGGTGGCGGACAATTGTAAATTTGACAGCTAATGACAAGTTTACTATTGTCCGCCGCGGACAGGCCGCGCCAGTGTGATGCAGGCTTGATGACTTTTAACTTTTTAAAGGACCCCGCAGCAAACATAGGGAAAAAGTGGTTTCAGTCAAATCTCACGAAATTTTAGTATGATGTTAATTCAAATCTCCTGATTATTTTTTTATAAGGACACAACTCTCTCAGAAGTATACTTTCAGAAATAATCAAGTATATTTTTTCTATTTAAGCGACGTGTTTTCTAAACTCGATGTATTGGAATGATACACACTGACATTTACTGACGTTTTGACTTCATGCAGTCACCAACTGTCAGTTATGTCCGCCTGTTTAAACCCGTGTATTATTTTTATTTATTATTCAATCATTTATTATCGCAAAAAGATACATTTGCTTTACACAATCGCTCCTTAATATACAATAATACAAAACTATGTTTATAGTTTGACTGTGGAGTACAGTACTACTGTTGGCGTTATACAGTTCATTTGCAAAATCAGTTACATGTCTGTTAATGTATTCTTGTCTAGTAATAGAATCAAATCCAACGGATTCTGGCACAAATCGCAGCATTAGTGACTTTCTCACTAAACATATGTCATGGGATACGTATTGTCTACTACTATATTTGAATATTACTTTTAAAAAATCGTCTGCGAGTCCCTGACGCATTTTTACCAAAAACATCATCAACATCTTTTCAGTAACACGCCTTAATGCATTTCCAACAGGAACTTCCACGCATGACTGTAATATTTCGTCGAATTGTGGCTTGTTGACGGGACTTATGACCTGAAACGCTTCATCTGTACAAAAATCTTTCTTAAAAAGTCGGGCTTCTTTAGCTTGTTCTCTTATAGTTTTCAAAAAAACATTCAAGTCGGCACCCTGAAGGCGATAAGATCTTTTGATGAAATGTAATATTCTCGCCAATTCTTGTGGTATAAGTCCCGTATTAGTCAAATGTATTAAACAACATCGTGTTGAAGGTGGAATAAAAATATTGTCATCAACGAAAACTTTGACCCTTGCGTTTATAGAAAGTCTGGGTTGATTTTGCATACAATTGCAAATAACGCACGAATGACTCGCAGTTTGTCTCAACACGTTGATAACAATGCAATCACCGTCCCGTTGCAATTCCTCTATTTCCCGGTTAATCAAACGGTCACAGTTCACGCATACACGAGACTCGTCATTATATTCGGCAGGAATATTATTAAAAGTTTCCCTATATCGGATTGCACTATCGATTTTATGTAAGTTTTCGATTGGAATACGTCTCAAACCCCGGGGAGCGACAAGATTATTGCAGACATAGCAACGGTTTCTTGCTGCCATGATCTGAGGTATTTTTATTTATTTTAATTCATGTGATTATAATTACGATCGAAGATAAATATGAGTTAATCCATCGGTCAGAATTATTATTGTTAGACTGTCGTGTAGATAAAATAAAGTCAAGAGAAAAGGGTGAAGTTAAGTGACACAAATGTGACCTTTATAATGTTTATGTCACGTCGACATGTCATTTCAGTTATCTATGTTGCGAACGACATGCCGCATAACTGTGCAAAGAGGAGGAATTACGTAAAATAGATAACATTGTTAAAATAAATAAATTGATTATTTCTGAAAGTATACTTCTGAGAGAGTTGTGTCCTTATAAAAAAATAATCAGGAGATTTCAATCAACATCATACTAAAATTTCGTGAGATTTGACTGAAACCACTTTTTCCCTATGTTTGCTGCGGGGTCCTTTGCGTTCTACAGTAACGAGGAACTTCACGTACTATTTTTGCTACAGTAAGACGAACACTTCCGAGCATATTGGAGAAAAGGGCTTTTGTATACATTTGACAATATTACCTATAAGCAGCTCTATATAATCATATTCATATTCATATTCATAATTTATTGCATCCATGGTATTGCATAGAAGAGATAATACATGTTTACCTTTGTTATTGCCGTTATCCCAGAAGCTGCCTAGCAGTAACCCAAATTAGAGGTCACGCTACCAACTAGAAGCGGTTCGCTTCTGTTCTTACAAAATACATTTTCAAAAGCTTCCAGCTCTACCTTATCAGCCTCTTTGTCACCTAAAAGAACATAATACTTAAGTTTAAATACTAAAACCCGTAAAAAAAATCTTGATCAACTGATAGCGAAAATGATTACCTGACCCGCAACCTTCAACAAATTCGACCTCATCGGGCGATATTTTTGCTTCCTCATAGAATTCTTTTAGAAATCCGGACATGGTGACGGGGTCTCGATAAAAACCATACCTAGGACCAGTGTCACTGTCCACCATTTCAAGAAAATTATTTTTAATGTAAACAACATCAGCGTATATTCTAAAAGGTAAAATATTATTAAACCTAAAAATGTGACCTATGATATAAATAATAAACATTATCATCGTTTGCCTTATACCATTGACAACGCAGCTAACTGACCATCCGTGCACTTTATGTGCATTGTAATACGGTTCTATATAAATACGGGATGGTCAGTTAACTGTGTTAACGGCGTTTGTACATATACATCTATGAAGAGATGATTTAAGCAGCCTCTATGTAGTCTATGTTGTGACGGTACAGTCAAGGGTAAAAGTATGGGTCAGTGTTGGGCGTAATTAATTAAAGATCGACACAATTAATATGACGCTTGTCAAGGCGCTTAAGTAGTTTACCAAGAGACTATTACTGCTTAACTCGTGCGCCTTATTACCATACATCGGGGTTTTCGGAGCGGGAACGTTTGACATTAGCCAAAGAGTAGGTATTTACTTAAAAACAGATCGTACCCTAGTAGGTTTCTACCGAATGAATAATTGATTGAAAAATAAATAAAGATTAATCATACATATAGGTACATATTTTATATTGGTCATTCATTATCAACCTCTTCAGTTAAGTCTATTCATTTATAAGAAAATGCTTCATAGATATCGAGCGTCAAGATTGACATTGTATTAGACACCTATTGTCAACCGTTACCCTTGCTTGTCTAGTAGATAAACTTATATGCAATTGTATTTTAAAAAACTGTAAATAATCAGTCAACACAAATATGCCTCCGAGAAAAAAAACTCGTTACGAGTTTATGCGTTCGTGGATAGAAAATAATCCAGAGATAGAGGTTCGAGATTCTTTATTATTTTGCACCAAGTGCAATGAGAGCTTCGCTCAAACGAAATCTAGTGTAACGCGACATGTCGCATCTAATAAACATACAGGTATGAAATATGATTTCAATAGTGAGCTCTTGAAATTTGTTGTGGGCTGTAATATACCATGGACGCAGGTAAACAATCCGATATTTAAAGATTTTATCGAAAATTGTGTTACCGGTAAATTTGGAAAAACTGCAAAAGTTCCTTCGGAATGTCAACTGCGACGGGAATATTTAAATAAAGCTTATGATGAAAAAATGAATAAAATACGGAGCGAGCTAAAAAATGAATATATATATGTGAGTGTTGACGAAACCACGGATGATTATGGTCGTCAAATAGCTAACGTAATAGTGGGAGCATTACGTGATGATCACATTGGCACTCAACACTTGATATCCAGTAAACGGTTAGACAGCACGAACAATGTATCAATATCCAATACGGTCACAAGTGCTCTTGATGAATTATGGGGTGCTAACCATAATAATCACAATAAAGTACTTTTACTTTTAACTGACGGTGTGGGCTACATGCTAAAGGCTGGAAGAAATTTAAAATGTATTTTTCCCAATCTTTTGCACGTCACATGTTTGGCTCATGGTTTAAATAGAGTGGCTGAACTAGTAACAAAACTTTATCCAGATGTGAATGATTTAATCGCAAATGTTAAGAAGACATTTTTGAAATCTCCTAAAAGAATACAAAAGTTTAAAGAAATGCTCCCCGGAGTGCCTTTACCACCTCGACCAACAATTATTCGGTGGGGAACCTGGATAGAAGCTGCAACGTATTACAGCAAACATTACGATGAAGTGAAACGTGTTCTAAATACATTCAGTCCCACCGAAGCCCAGAGTATTAGAAAGGCAAAAAGAGCGTTTGGAAATGCAAATATAAAAAGCGACTTAAATTTCATAGCAAATCATTTGATGACTATCCCAAATGCTATTAAAAAACTACAGGATGCGAAGCTGTCCATCAGCGATAGTTTAAAAATAGTTCATGAAACCTATAGAGATGTTTCCAAATTAAACATGAGCGTAAAAGGAAAACAGATTTATGATAAACTGAAGTTGGTGTTAAAGAAGAATTCTGGCTATAGCACACTAAAAATTATAAATGAGTTGGTACAAGGCAAAGAAATAGAACTTCAATCTCAAACTTCTCGTGCATCAATTGATTCCTACAAAAAATTTAAATATGCACCTATTACAACTGTCGACGTGGAAAGATCATTTAGCTCCTTGAAATGGATATTTACAGCAAGACGCCGTAGATTAACTGTCCCAAATATAGAAAAAATATTAATAGTTTATTCTGAAAATCGTGTCAACTATTCAATTTACAGCAGGTAATTAATTAAAGTTATTTTAATTGTTACCTTATAAGTTATAAGACTTTTACGGAAATTAAAATAAAACTTTGTCACAGATTGTATACAACTCACAGAGAGGTAGTTATTCATTAGGCATAATAAGATATTTTCTTAGACTAACATATCTGTTTATCTCTACTCTTTCTCAAATCATTCCCGCTCCGAAAACCCCGACGTATGCTTATTACTTGGGTCTTGCTATACATTTGTAATTGAAATACAAATTGAATTACATTTAATTGAATTACTAGTAATGTATTACGTATAATTGAAATACACGTAATTTGTAATTAAAATTACATTAATTCGTAATTGTAATTACATTCATTGGTAGGTAGTTACATTATTTAATAACTTACTTTATGTAAACTTTTTTAGTTAATTAAAAAGGAGCAAATTTACTTAAGTAGCTGATCACGTCGGCCGGGTTTATCTTGTTCAGTTTAACAGTTCTGTTCTCTTTCTGGCTCCAGCGTGAATTCAGCTCGATAGTACATTCAGCATCAAGTGACTACGCAATCGAAAACGTCAAAAGTTCTTATTCCCTTTTAATAAAGACTTTTGACGTTTTCGTTTGCGTAGCTACTTTTGATGCCGACTGTACCATGATATTGTATTGTCACCAAACTTACATTAGTCTGCTAAATTTCAGCTCAATCGGTTGAGGATAAAGTGCCTTAAAATTAATTTGCATGATTTGACCTAAAAATACTAAAACAAACCCACTATCACAAACATTGCAATATAAATAAATTCTTGTAAAAAATAGTAGGTAGCTCCGTGAGCTATAGACCTAGTGAACATTCGAAATGTCTGTTTTTTATCAACTCATATTTCAGCCATTAAAAATAAAATTCAAAAGCTGATTCGATAAAAAATATTCCATATAATCAAAGAACCTGTTCACAAAATTTTACGAGAGTTGGTTGAGAAATGCGACTTGTGGGCGAGAACAGCTGGTAATCTGGAAAAAAGGACATACGAAAGCATTTTTCCTCGAGCTGAAGCGGAAATGCTTCGCTCACTTCGCTCACTCGGTCAATAACGAAAATGTACATTGATAAATAATAGTACATTGTGATACAAGTGAGGTTTGTTGATAATTACATCACAGGCGGATTTGTTCACGCGAGCCGAAGGTGAGCGCGATTAGAGAGCCGAGGATGTAATTATCAAAGCTCACGCGTTTCATACGACGTTTTCAACACATTTTGCGAGGAAAAAAATCCATTTCATAAGATGAACATTTTATAGGCCTGCCAAGTTATTTTTTTACTTAATGATGGCAACAGGGTTTTACACACATATTGTAAATCGCCAAGAATTTCCAGTGGCGTCCATTCTATTTATCACTTTTCTAGGCGCCACGAGTCAACATTTTTGATAACAACCAAACACACATTAACAATGTTTACAAATATTTGTGAAATAACCTATAATGGCGCGCAACAGTTTTTTTCTTTAACTTTGCACAGTGCGCGCGCATGTTTTTAAGCCAGACTTAGATGAATTCTCTAAACAGCCAATACAAATTTTAATATATATTTTCGTTTTAAAATGTTACCTTTATTAATTCATGTATAATGTTATCAAAAGTGAATAGTTTTACTAAATTAAACGTTTGTATATCATATCCAAAAATAAATAGTCAATTAATTAACAAAAATAATTTAATTTGTTTAGTCTAGTAAGAATCCATTAGCCGAGAATTAAAAAAAAACAGTAAATTCTGTACAACCCGGTTAATTTAAGAATGGTGTGTTCATGCATACATCTTGCTGCAAGGTACCAACGTGACTTAATCGGGATATAACCATAACACACGAGTGTCGTAATGTTATAAAACACGCGTGTTTTAATACCCAGGATTATGAGCCTAAAAGCGACATAATAAGAGGTACGTTACGAGCAAATGTGTTGAAAAAGTAATTTGTTATTTTACGAAGTAATTCATTACAAATTATAATTACAAAATGTAATTTGTAATCGCAATACAAATTACATTTTGTAATTGATCATTAAAAATGCAATCACTATTTCCTTGTAAATCTTATTAATAATCGAAATTATATTAGGTTATTGTAATTTTTTATTTGTATTTCAATTACTTTTTGCCCCACACTGGTATAGGTGCATTAAAATGCAGTCGTAATATGAACTTTGTAACATAATTATGAAACGATGTATTCGATACATATTTTTGCACTTGACTGTAGTGCACTTAGGGTACATGACCCGAAAGACCGACACGGGAGCGAGAGCTACGAATGCATACAAGTAAATGTTGTGCACGGTGATGAATAGTGGACATCTTAGTACATCATTTATGTTAATGTGTATTTACCTTAAAGCATCTTTAGCTTTCTGTAGAAACAGTACGGTAATAGCTTCAGATCTAGCGCAACCATCAGCGTTTTGATCATAAGATTTGGTATTTCCATCTTTGCAGAGGGTTATTGTCCTAAAATGTTAAACCAGTACGCAATTACACTAGTAATAACAAAATGTGAAAAAGAATATATAATATTAAGGATTTACCTTCCATAATGTATAGAACGTTGTGGATGCAAGCAAACATTGGCTCCTCCGACGATAGCTGCCTCGCAGTCCCCTCGAGTCATAGCCAAGTACGCCTGTTCGAGAGCCACAGTCGAGCTACAGCAAGCGGCGTCTATGCAGTGCGATGGTCCTTTTGCATTCAGCCAGTACGACACTCGATTAGCAAACATGGATTTGCTACACCTGAATAAATCATAACTTACTTTAAAAACAAAGTTTTAACCGACTTCAATTTAGTACTCCGCCAAGGCACGAGAATAATTTAATTTTAATTTAATTTATTTATTTAAATGCGTTGATTATTAGAGAAAAAACCGAATCGCTGGGGCCGATAATATTTTGAGGAATTCCGTCGAATCCACAAGGATCACCTTTGGCACTTCATTAGTTACTATTTCAACGGAATCTTATCAGAATCTGTGATATACTTTTGTACTTTTAAGTACATAATTGAGGAATTCCATAAGTCATCTGTGGTCTTCATCATCAATTCCACTCCACCAAATTTATGATTTCCGGGTATAAATACACTAGTTATAATAGAAAATACCAAAATCACTACACGCGTGCCTAATATAATTGAGGAGTTCCCTCAATTCCTCATGGATCCCATCATCCAACTGAATTTTGAAAAAAATGGGACCCACCTGGAAGCATATACTTACAAACAAAAATTAAATTTTTCGAATCGGCTCATCAATGACGGAGTTCTGAGGTAACAAGCATTAAAAAAAAATACAACCAAATTGAGAACCTCCTCCTTTTTTTTAAAGTCGGTTAAAAATATAATATTTGATGAGATCAACATTTCAAAAAGCAGCCGGCGACGAAGGTTAAATATATGAATCTATTACCCAGCAATACCGTAACCTCTTCTTGTAGTAGCGACGTACAATGATGTTTGTTCAGTTTCTGAAAAATAGCTTCCAATGTAAACGCCAACTTTTTTTCCAGAAAGGTGCTCCGGACTTACTCCTGTTAACAAACGGATCTGTCAGATCTCACGGAACGGTCAGATCTCAATAGCACAAGGAAAATATTTCAAGTGTTGCCATCTTTATACATTGTGGTTTTTCATTCATTGATATTCGTTCGTGATACGATCTAAATAGTTAAACAGGTCGTATCGAAGATTTATTTTCTCTAACCTGAATCGTAAATGGCTTGATAAGCTTGCTCTAGTATTTTCCGTCCCATTGGGTCCATATTTTTACAAAGCCGATAATGTACTTTGAAAAATTGCGCGTCGAAACTATTCAGCTTGGGAACAGTTCCAACAAATGGCGATACTTCAGGGTGATCATATTCCCAACGGGGCTCTCCTGCAGTAACCGGATTCTCCTGGCAAATAAATTACAAAGTCATACCCTAATATCAGTCCTTACTTTACACATTACATATTTTAAGGACTATACACCGCTGGTCAAAATACGCGTCACGTTTTTGATGTGTGTTGTCTACACCAGAGTTTAAAAAACGCCGATGCTGTGTAGCGTATTTTGAGCAGCGGTGAGGTTAATACTTTATGTATCAAAATGTTAGATTACAGAATCGTTTTTTTTACCTTTTTATAAAGAATGTCCGAAAGATCTTTGATATGATGTGACTGCGGGAAGAGTCCTGACATTCCAGATATGACTACTCTGTTTCTGTCCGTCACTGGGGCCTCCACGGCTGCCGGTGGGTTATGTTTTTGTGGCGTGGGTGCCATTTTTTGCTATAAACCTGTTTTACAAGCAGCTCAATAGTGGTGAAGAACATCATAAAACTTAAAAAATATATGTTTTGAATGACAATCTGTTACTGCTAAATAAAACGAATTGTATTAGTATGTTTTGGCACGAGCTTTGTATTGTCAACTGTATTTTTTTGCATAGACATCAACTAGCTTTTTGTGAGAAAATTTTAAACGAGTTTATCTTACCTAGTTATAGGAGTTGCTACGGCCTCCTTCCGTCTCAATAAGGCATGCAAGCATCATCCTCATCATCATCATATCAGTCGAAAGACGTCCACTGCTGGACATAGGCCTCCCTCAAAGAGGACTTTGATTAATCGATTTAATTACTATTGAGACTTTTCGCTACATTTAAGACGAAGAGCTTGCCTTGACATAGAAGTAACACTATATAGGTATACATTTTTAATTAAACTATGAAACGACAAAATAATAATAATAAGAGTATTGTCATAGTTCTTGGAAAAAGTGTGAAATAAAGGAAATTATAATATAAAGTTAGCACTTTTAGCAAATTACTTAATATAAAAATAGAAGCCAAATGATATACTCAAAAAAAGGTTGAAAATTTGAAATACGATATGTATAAAAAAATTGAAATCGAGATAGTGTTTTTTTACCTTTATTATTTCCCCTCGGTATCCGTCTTTCACAGAGTCGAAGCAAACATTATATAAACGCTCATCGTTCCTCCTTTTATATTCGCGCTATGTGCAGGTAATATGGTAATTAAAGTAGGTAAACTGTTGTTGGTTTGTTTAATAATCCGGATCCGAATGAACCCGAGTGCTTCACTATGCTAAGTCTTGTGATACCTGCCAAACCTAGACCAAGACCTTACTAAATGTATTATCTTTATTATAAATGTACACTGATAATATTATAGGTACTATAAGGCTAGCTTCCTAATTATTTTTACGGTGTCATTCGAACCAGTTATTAGCAAGGCTTTAAATGTCTGTATGGGATCAACTACAATAAGAGCGCGGTAAAATATAAAATAAGAAAAGTCAGAAGTTGTTAGAGAACACTCAAAGCAGCCCATACTAGTTCACAGCTAAATTGGACGTTACACACACAACGTAAGAGCCCGTTCTATGGAATATACAAGTAAATTGGTGTCGTGAAATACTGCGTTTAGGTACGTAGTAAACAATTTCTTCTTAATTGGATGAACCATAAAACATTTTGGTAGGTTTTAAAATACACTTGGGTCGTAATTTTTTTTTAATATTTAAACTTTGTTATAAGATATTTTTTTATGGTTTGATTATATTTTGTAATTTATTGGGTCATTGTAAGTTATCCAAATTGGCACTATTTTATAAAATCTAATATTTAATACATTTTAGTGCTTAATTGCAAAATCAACTCTTTTAATATATTTTTTCTACTCCTGTACCGTTATCTGTCATTTATAATAGGCTTTAGCTCAAATACAATGACACCGATAATAAGTCGTCGAAAAACTCTATGCTCTATGGCCCATAAACGCACTGTTTAACGTACTTTTATGGTACATACATTTTTCATAAAAGCAGTTTACCACGATGTCAAATCATCTAACTTTTTTTTAATCGGCCGCTATATTGCAGTGGTACCAACTTCATAAGCAAATTTTTCGAAATCTAAAGTTTTTATTTACTATCAAACATTTGTAGAACATAAATTATTTACTAAAATAAAAATCGGCCAAGTGTGAGTCGGAACTCAACAATTAGTTTTCCTTACATTCAGTTATTTTAAATGATTCATAGGTACTTTATCTCCTGATTTTGAAGCGAACTACTACTAACTAAACGGCTTGATTTATTGAATGGAGTTCAACAAAAAATATATTTCTATATCTTCGGTTCTCATACAAATTTTTTTTTTTTTTTGAATTTAGATCTTTATTTGTGATGGCTAAAAAAAATTATCTACGACGTGTAGAACTAAAGAATTTGGGCTCCTGCAGTGGCGACAAATCGGTGTACAAACTATCATATATATTTTTAATTCACCATTTACAAAGTGAACACTAGTCCAGTGTCCAACGTCATTAAATGGTCGGTTCCCGGGAGCTTCTCGGAAAATGGCTTGTAAATGGTCTTCTTTGTAATTAAACGATTTAGTTCTCAACTGAATCGTTTAATTACAAAATCCAAAATATTCATCGATATTGATGCGTCATCATTATATCAGCCGAAAGACGTCCACTGCAGGACATAGGCCTCCCCCAAAGAGTGCCACAATGACCAGTTCTGTGCCACCCGCATCCAGCGGACTCCCCCGCGACCTTTACCAGGCCCCGTATCTGGTCTGCCTTATCACGCGATAAGTGACAAGATAGATCGTCCGTCTTTTTTTTTTTTTTTTGAACCTGACTGTGGCTATAATATGACGGACCCAATATAGCGGTCGAATTGCATGGTTGGAGGGCAGCCTGGGGAAAATCCAGGGACCCTCCCCCTGGAGATCGTCCGTCACTGGCTGACACCGTTTTATAGAACGAGACGACGCTCTTATCTTGTCACTTATTGCGTGATAAGCTGATAAGGCCGCCCATGATACGGGGCCAGGTCATCGGTCCACCTTGTAAGTAGGGGGTCTATCTACGCTGCGCCTTCCGGTACGTGGTCGCCACTCGAGAACGTTTCCGCCCCAATGGCCATCGTCGGTTCTACGTGCAATGCCCACTGCCACTTACTGTTGTGTGTTGTGTAAGGGCTAGTTACTTACTTTACTATGTTGTGTTAATAACTTTAAATTTGTCGAAACCGCGAGCGATAACCTCAGACCAAGAAAGAGCACTACGAAAAACCTAGTGAAGCCGGTTTTCAACCAAGCCAAATAAGTTTAGCACACGCTCACGCGCACTATACAAACAAAAAAATTGCACAAATCTGAATATGGGAACACTAATAAATAATGTGATAACTATGGGGCCTCTATTTACCTATACCTTTGGTCTGTGTATCGGGTGCGTAACGATGCCTATAAAAATATTTGAAATAATATTAGTCGCAATAACACTCTTTACATATAATTCTTGAATCATATAACAACACTTAATATATTTACATACGATATAATTATCATTTTATATAATGATCATTTGATGTAATAACATTTAATATAACATACTTTTAATATGCTGCATATTTTCTATAATGAACATATGATATAATGCTAATTTCTTCTAATGCACAGTTAGCATAATCTTTTTTGGCAGACTCGGACAGACTTTAAGGCAGGTCGGTGTAGGTACGACGACGAGCGAAGCGAGGAGGAGTGTTAGGTTGAACTGCGACCCTACAGCGCGCGAGCCGAGCGAGCGAAGCGAGCGTGCCGCGGTAGCGGCCGGCGAAGCGCCAGAACCAAACACTTTTTACTAAGTACCTAATATATACTTACATAGTACAATTTTCAAACTGTTATGTTTGCTACATTTTCTTTTGATAATAAAATATTATTCTACTTGATACTTATGTATGATATATAACTTGTATATAACATGAGCATTATACCATATAATGATTATACAAAATAAGTGTTATACCCGATGATAGTTATACAAAAGAAACATATATATTATGAAATTATAACCAACGTTTATTATATACAATGAGTGATTATATAGCCTGAAAATATATCAAATGTTGTTATAGCGAATGAAATTATATTATTTATTTTTATACCCATCATTACACACCCCTGTGTATCAGCTTTAAATATGGAACACTAAAAACAAACATTCATAAAGTACGGAGGTCTTTATTTGAATTGGTATAGATTATGACAACAATAAATCTTATTTTTACTAGATGCAAATTATTCGTCGGATTTTTCGGAAATACGGAAATATAAACTATTCACAATCTATCTCTAAACTACCACACACCTATATATGGACTCCCAGATCCGCAACAACTACACCGAATCGAAGGTTAGACTTTAACTGGATCGTGGGTAATTGTTGGAAACACCAGACCAGCGGGGCTAGCACAACTGACGCCGCACCGCGACGCGAGTCGAGAAAGATCTACCCTCCCCTTTCTAATTTACACGGTGCGAGTGAGATAAGAGACGCTCAGTCGCGCGGGAAGCGACAGAGCGGCAAGTTGTGCTAGACGTACTGCGTTGTCTAATTATTTGACATCGGGTATTTTTCGGTTTCGGTCGGAACAAATCGGAAACAAGAAACAATATATCAATATTAATTTATCAGACTGCGAAGTGCAATGTACGTCACCAGGCAAGGCTATACTGAAGAACCAGCGTAAAATGAGACGCTATACCGATTTTATTTACTTTAATTTGTAAATATAATTTAAACTATTAAAGCTAGCGTCATGTTGATAATTTTCCCGCCATCTACACACAATTTCCGTTATGCATGTGTATTTCCAAGTCTTAGTTGGCTATAGTTTTTGAAATAGAGCTGGGGATAGCACTGTATGAAAAAAAGTTACTTTGGTCATATTTTACACTACTAAGAGCTATCGTAAAAAGAACTCAAAATGTGTATACCGTCTCAAAATTTTACGAGCTTTCGAATGATACCCCACAAGTTCTTTACAATAAAAATAAAAAATATTGCCAAACCCTTTATTACCCCTCAAACTGCCCCCTTTAATGGGGTTTACACCTTATTGACTTTATTTATGTAGTTAGGCCATAAACTTCTATATCTGTACCAAATTTCAGCTTCCTATGTCAAACGGTCTTCGAGAAAACTGGCTGCGACAGACAGACAGCCTCCGAGTGATCGCATAAGTGTTCCGTTGGACCAATTTTGGTACGGAACACTAAAATTAAATGATCAATGTATTGGGTGTTAATATACATATTTTACCAATTATTGGTATATTATTTATAAAGAGGTATAAACAGATCCGATTCGCTTCGGATGGTAAGTGCAAGGAAATTAAAAACAAAATAGACCATAAACAAGAGGTGTCAACTGTCAATGTGTCATATTTCTAATTTCCCACCAAGGTTCCAGTTCAAAATTAAAACACGAAATATCATAACTATTCGTTGTATTGTATTGTATTGTATTTTTGATTGGTAAATGAATATCATAACTATTCGTTGTATTTATTGGTAAATATCTGGGGGCACGGTAGCGCCCCCGCCAAGTCGAGCGCGAAGCAAACACTGCCGTACCATCCTTTACTGGAACCATTTCGCCGCATTTTCAGGCCCCTATTTGAGAACCTCTGGATAAGACCAGAACGCAGAAATTTTCGTCATCCAGTAAGCTATAATCACATACTTAAAATCCAAAATTTCAAGTCTGTAGGTCATTTAGTTCCGAAGTTAAGCGAAAGCAAAGTTTCGCATTTATGACACTCACTCACTCGTGATCATCAAAATAGAACTAGTACTTCCTATAAACTCAAAGAGCTGAAAGGACAATGGGCAAAAATGTATGGAACCTGGTACCCGGACCAATAGACATAAGCTATATATCATTGGAAAGGTAATTTTATATAGAATAATAGTTACTAGGTCGCCAGAAATACCACATAACCCAATCATCCCCCGGTGATTGGGTAGCTGGCACGCAGGTTTTTTTCCCAGGAAAAAAAGAAAAGAAAAAGGTAATACGACCGCGGCAGGTACGGTTAAGTTAATAAGACATGTTTATCATTTCCAAAAAAATGGTATTAAGTAATCATAATATGAATGGAACGAGTAGGTACGAGACTACGAGTTGAAATAAATAACAATGTCGCTGCATAAACTCATAATATCATGGGATCTCAGTGTAAATCAAAAGTTGGATGATGAATACAATAATAATACAATATAAACTAATAATTAATAATATTACCTATTTTGTTTTATCCTCTTTTTTTATGCATGCTCCACTCCCCGCTTACAGAAAATAAATAAAATGATAAATATATCTACTAATAAGATAAAGCACTGATATTTCTTAGGGGGAATTTTCCCATACTAAATAGATATACTTACGTAACAATAAATAGTCTTCGGCGAACGCAATGCTCCAGCCAGTTTGTCGGATCGCGATAAAGGATGAACTTTGAAACTACTGAACCGATTTCAGGCCAGTTTTCATTCAAAATAAGTTTTATTTCTAAGAATAGTGTATTGATATAAAAAAAATATCTATATCATTACTTATAGTTAACGTTAATATTTATTTCAATACGTACTTTGTACAGGACGAGTGCTCGCAACAGTTTCAAATTCGAAAATCTCCGAAAGTACAGTGATTTCGGTATAGCCACTATAGCAATTTTTTTTCGTACTATTGAGACATATCTAAAAACACTACATTCAACTCCATTGGCCCGGGTACCAAAAAAGACGACATTGCTCCCTACTCGTATGTAAATAATAATCAACTGGCGACCGCTCACTTCAGCGAGTTTGTTGGAGCAAAACTCTTGAACTACTTTACCGATTGTGATACGGTTTTCAATGAAGTATGGCGTGGTTCTTGACAAAAGGTTTGATATATACATTGTGTTTTTATTTTAGGTCCATGTATTGAAATACTCGCTTAATACGGGCCTTGTCGCTGATTCAGTATGAACCACCTCACAGCAGTTTCAAATTCAAAAATCTCCGAAAGTACAGCGATTTCGGTATAGCCTTCATAAAAACTTTTTTTCGTACTGTTGAGACTACATTCAAGTCTATTGGCCCGGGTACCAAAAAATACGACATCGCCCGTTCTCGTATATAAGTGTCACTGGCGACCGCTCTCTTTAACTAGTTAGTTGGATATAAACTCTGAAACTACGTAATGGATTTTGATGTAGTTTTCGCTCAAGTGTAGAGAGCGGTTATTACGCATTCGTAATAGTTTTAATATAGAAATTGCGTCTTTATTATAAGTCTACATATTGAATTGAGGGCATAGCACGAGGCGCCTCGCCGGTTCAGTAATGAACAAACTCATAGAAGGTTCGAACTCGAATATCTCCGAAAGTACAGCGATCCGGGTCTGACCCTTATAGTAACTTTTTTTTGTCTTGAAAATACCTATCCAATGACACCACTCTCAACTCTATTGGTCCGGGTACCAAAATGCCCATTGTCCTTTGGTACAGAGTTAGGGTTTAATGGTCACATAAGGGAAAACTATAAAAAATTGCAATTTCAACTCAGTTTTCTAGATACACCAACTGTATACATTACTTTGTAACCCTATACAAATATATAGGATTACAAAGTTACATTTGCAGTGAATGGGAAAATTCAAAAGCAAGAATGGGCCTACATTCATAGTTTGTATGTATGGATAACACATTAAACTACAAAAAGAAGTGAGATCCCATAAAAAACATTCCATGTAAAAAAGAGGCCAAGTCTCGAAAGTCTTCCACCGTAAAAAGTTGTGAGAAGTTGTGTCAAGAGCTACGGTAGCCTAGTGGTTCAGGCATGCGGCTGTCAAGCGGCGGTCGTGGGTTCGAATCCCGGCTCGTACCTATGAGTTTTTCGGATTACGGAATATTTACCGTTAGCTTTTCGGTGAAGGAAAACATCGTGAGGAAACCGGTCTAATCCCAATAAGGTCTAGTTTTCCCTCTGGGTTGGAAGGTCAGATGGCAGTCGCTTTCGTAAAACTAGTGCCTATGCTAAATTTTGGGATTAGGTGTCAAAGCGGACCCCGGGCTCCTTTAGGGGCATTACCGGGAATAACGCTAGGACGATGATGATGGCAATCTCACAATACTACATAATTTTAGAAAGAAAGAAAGAAAGAAAGAAAGAAAATATGTTTATTTAGCATATAAGGAATAAAAGACAAGAAATTACAGACATAATCAAAACATGCTAAAATGGTCGCCACTCAGCTTTGTGCCACGAAATAAGCCGTAAGGTTATATTCCGCAGCGCTGATTTTCAGTGGCGCCTGGCTACCGGGGTAATTGTCACTTTCTGGTTTATGTTGATTTCATCTACAAATATAATTTTATATAATTTAACTAAGACATGCAGTAAAATAAAACATTAGGGAGTGTATAAGTGTGCGTATGCGTGTTTGTGTGTGTGTGGGTGTGTGTGTGTGTGTGTGTGTGTGCGTGTGTGTGTGTGTGTATGTTTGTGCAAGCGTTTGAACTGTGGTAATTTTAAATTAAAGATTTATAATAATAATTATAATAAATTGCCCTTGATATATGTATACGTCATGGCTGCCTATTCTTTTTGTTTTTTAATTAAATATTGTTTGAGGGAATGTTTAAACGATGCTACGCTATTAGAATTTCTAATTGGAGGTGGTAAGTCGTTCCAACACTTTGTTGCAGCGAAACGAAAGCTGCCACGAAAGGCAGACGTACGGTGTAAAAAAGGGCAAATAAGTCGTGGTGCTTGTCTAACGTGGCGTTGAGAAAATGATAACTTTTTATATAAGTAGGACGGTTTTTTACTTTTTAATACTCCGAATAGTAATGAAGCAAAGTGCAAATATCGCCGAGCGTCCATGTTCATCATATGATGCTGATCATATGATGTGTTCATCATATGATAAGGTAAGGCGTAATGCGTGCTCGACGAGGAACAGGTAAACAGAATCGTATACAAGCATTTTGAATTCTCTGTATTACTTTCCTAGTCCTCATCAGCAAACACTCGGCAAAAACTGTATCTGTGTAATTTAGTTTTGAGAGGATGAGGGCTTCACACAAGTTTATGCGCATGTTTACAGTAAGGCAGTCGCGAATCCGGTATAATACTTTGAGCCTATAAAAACAGTTTCGCATCAGCTCAAGTACATGGCCCTCGAAGCGCAACGTTCCGTCCATGACAAGCCCTAGGTTACGTGCTTCATATACCCTTTCTAGGTGGTCTTCTTCTATGGATACTTCCATGCTATTTGCTTCAATTTTTTGTATTTGTTTTTGTGTACCTAAGATCATGAATTTAGATTTGTCGGGTTGATAATAAGGTTATTTTTATTACACCAGCTGGATATATTATTTAGATCAGTATTTAGATGATTTACAGCGGTATCGGTAGAACTGGGGTTGAAAGATATGTAAAGCTGTATATCATCAGCATATATGTGATAATCGCAGTGATGTATATTTTTTATAATGTCTGCAGTATACAAGATAAAGAGAATTGGTCCCAAAATGGAGCCCTGTGGGACTCCTCTCACAACAGGCAACTGAGAAGATAGCATTTCCAAGCCGTCTTGGTTACAGATCTTCACATATTGCGATCGACCTGTAAGATAACTGTTGAACCACTTTATTGTTAAACTGTCGAAACCATAGTAAGCTAATTTAGAAAGGAGTAGGGAAGAGTCAATGGTGTCAAAGGCACGGGAAAAGTCAAGTAGAACTAGCAAGGTTCCTTTAGGTAAGTATGCAAAAATCCATAAGTACAGTTAAGTTGTGTGATTGCCACGTTGCAGAATTTTATTTAGCAAGCAAATAAAGATTAATAAGAATGCCTGAGACTTGGCTCTACGAAATATCTCACAACTTTTTACGGTGGAAGAGTTTCGAGACTTGGCCTCTTTTTTACATGGAATGTTTTTTATATGATTGTCATTTACAAGTCATTAAACATTTAAAAAGTTTCACTTTAAATGTCAATTTCATACTATTAATTATGTCATGTGTTAATAATTTAAATACATAATAACATTTTAATAATTTTAATTTTAAATTAGGTGCGCGACTGAGCCAATGTCCTGCGGCCATCGAAAAACTCGTTATTATTATTAATAACTTATTAAGATTTTATTCGTGTTTGTGAAGTGAATAAAAATGTGTAGATACGTTCCTTTTAAAATGGACGAAGAAGAAAATAACTGCACCGCTGAAGAAATTGCGTGAGTTTAGAACTAACGGAAAACTTACTGCCTGAAAAGTCAAATGCTATTTATTTAAAAATTGTCGTAGAAAAAGTATTGTATTGTATGCATCAACGGTGTATAACTTGGTCTCAAAACGCTATAGTGGCGCTCGCCGAGGCTCGCATCGCAACTCGCTACACTCTCTTTTTAAGACCCTACTTATACAACAATTGCATAAAATACTATTAGAGTATAGAGTCTTGAAATAGTTTATCGTCTAGTTTATATCCGGTTTCGTGACCTTCCGAATGGACATAGGCTATATTTTACCCCGCGGCTCCGCCTGGGTTTTTATAATTAGCGGGCGGAGTTGCGCGGGCAGCTAGTCATATTATAATTATTAGTCCGTGGGCGACCGAGCTCTGCCCGGGTGAAAATAGAGAAAATACGGATAAGACGAATATTCCCAGATCGATTTTTTGCCTCCGTAAACCCCTTTATTCCAAATTCCATTTAAATCGGTAGAGCAGTAGAGCCGTTTGCAAGAACGTGATTACAAATATATATATATATCTCGGTACAGAGGGTCGAGCTTGATCTTGGTCACCCATAATTGTTATTATTTAATAAAATCACACAATCACTTTACATTATTTTAATACATTTAGCCAATTATTATTCAAGATAAATGTCTTGATTATCTTAGTCACTAAATCACTAATTAGTCCGCAGTACAATTATTACTTGATTTAATTATTCTAACACAAGGACACAACCGAACGTGAGACAGTCCCAAATTGTACGACCCGCCTTCTTGCACTCGTTCATATGTGCGGCCGTCCTTGCCCCGATGCAATCGGGAACTAACGTCACCCGGCAGGGACAATCTGATTCTGTCAAGCAACACGCCCATAGGTGATGCCCATCACGTGAAGTTGAACCTTGAATACTGCTACAGCCGACATATATTTATATACAAATATTGCTCGTATAATAGAATAGGATATGAATAATGCCAGGACTGACGGCCAGTGACTGGGCTCATAATCCCACCATATTGCCCATCAATTGGCATTGCATAAAATTCGTGTCTATATAAATATTGGCGTCGCCATTCAGATGCATGTAAGGCTCCAGTAGGAATAAAGTTTAGTAAAATTACGGTTTGTATTTATGTATTTCAAGAATAATAATTACTGGATTGCCCTTAATGACTATTACATATTAATTAGTACCATACAATGCAAAATAAATTTAAGGAAGTACACTTAGGTTGCTTAAAGGTTATCGAATTAATGAGTTTATGTCAATAAATTATTTGCAACACACTTGTTTGATATGCGTGCCAACTGTAATGTTCTGAATTTTCGTTTTAATTTGTACAAGTTATTCACTACCCCTAAGTATGTAAGTACCGACCTAAAATAAACTATTAAGTGGTCTGTTTATATTACGTGGGTATAGATTTTGTAATAATATAATGAAACATATTAGGTATCAGTAGAAACAATAATAATTTAACCATCGACTCCAACAAAATCGGAAAAAAAGACCGGGTTGCACTCCGGGAGTGCCGGCAGAAGTAAAAACTCAATGACATTAGGTCACGTGCCCGTCTTACGAATTTTCAATCTCTCGAATCTCACGGTCACGTGACATCTTACAGTCACAAAAAGTGCACAGATTCAGATTCTTTATTGCTAAAATTGGGAATTTTACACGTCAAAAAAAATGATAAGTGGTACTTATCCATATCCATCCATACTATCCATCCATACTAATATTATAAATGCGAAAGTGTGTCTGTCTGTCTTTCTGTCTGTCTGTTACCTCTTCACGCTTAAACCGCTGAACCGAATTGGATGAAATTTGGTATAGAGATAGTTTGAGTCCTGGGGAAGGCCATAGGATAGTTTTTATCCCGGGAATCATCCCCTAAGGGGGTGAAATAGGGGGTTAAAATTTGTATGGAGATACTTAATCCGCTGGACCGATTTAGATGAAATTTGGTGCAAAGATAGTTTGAATCCTGGAAAAGGACATAGGATAGTTTTTTCCCGAAATTCATCCCCTAAGGTGTTAGTGCCATATGGCATTAAGATTTTATTAAGATGAAATTTGGTGCAAAGATACTTTAAATCCCGGGAAAGGATAAAGGATAGTTTTTTTCCGATATTAATCCCCTAATGGGTTAAAATGGAGGGTTAAAATTTGCAAGGAGCTATTAAAACCGCTGAGCCTATTTAGATGAAATTTGTTATAGGGATATTTATATGTAGTTCCGAGGAGCGGCATACGATAATTTTTATCCCGAATATCATCCCCTTACTGGTGAGTGATGGGTGGAGGGGGGGGTGTAATATTTTTTATGGTCTACTTTTTCCGATTTACTTTCATGAAATTTGGTATAGAGATAGTTTGTGGCCCATGGAAGATGATAAGGCAGTCTTTATCCGGGAAATCATCATTTCCTATAAACATCAAATAAAATTTGGTCTAGAGATATTTTGAATCCGTAATGCCGTTTTCATCCCTTATACCTAGGATTTTTTAAGATGGAATCAACATTTTTTTAAATATGTACCCCCTTATTCATCAAACCTACGAGAGGGTAATACTTATTCAAGCTGGTTACTACCTTCTACACATAAGAGGATTTTTACTTATGTTTTTTACCCTATACTTTCGTTAAAGTGCTACTTAATTGTCAGCTTTCCGATTCCTAAAATGATCGCGATCTCATAATAATACATAATAAGTAATAAGTATTATATATGCGGAAGTAACTCTGTATTAGGGATGTTACGGAGGTGGTTTTATCGGAACCGAAGCCGAAACCGGAGTTTTTAAATTTGTTTTAACGAAACCGAAAGCGAATCCGAAACCGAAAGCGAACCCAAAAGCGAAACCGAAAGCGAAACCGAAATCGAAAGCGAAACCGAAAGCGAAACCGAATCCGAAACCGGAGCCGGAGGTGAAGGTAGTAGTAGGAGGTAGAGGGAAACTAATGTGAACCTAATCTATTGGTATATTTAATGTTAAGGCGGACTCAGGCAATAAAATAAAACAATGGTAGTATATTAGGTACTTAGTTTTTTAATATAAATTTAAAAAAATCAATAGGTATGTGAGCAAACTTGCAAACATTTATTAACGTGATATTCGTGATACATAATGTTCGGGCCGACCGTCTGCCCGCCCCTTAAACTTCTCACGTGTGTACGCCTCTTGAGTCTGTGGTTTTGACAGTGACACTTCTTGTCAAGGCGGACGAAAAAATATAACCTCGTTTTTGCAGACCCGAAAGGGACGAGTGGTTTTTTGGGTAATTTGGAAACGCATTTTCCTTGTTTTGTGTAATATCGCTCGCTTTGAAGACACACGGGTGTCCGAGTGTTTTGTGTGGATATTTTGGTGACATCGGAACAGTTGGTGATTTGACGCCGCGGATTGTTGGCGAGACGGCCCCCGTACACCACGGCGGCTTCTTCAGCCCCGGAGACCCTCTTGATTGAACTTGACTTGACCTGACAGTTGACTGAACCTTGACAGATACTAACCGGAGTTGAAGCGAACATAGCGCCTCCCGGAATCAGGTGAGTTGAACACGTTTTGTAGCCAATCCACTGGCTTATATGACCCGCGAAACGCGTGGCAGTTCACTCCACTCGCACTAGGCGAGGAGTTTGAACAATTTTGGTACCAAGAGCGTGGTTACCCACAAAGAAAAAACGCGAATTTTGATAGTTTTTTCCTTTTGGGTAAAAAAGGGCATTTTGAGGTTAATAGTTGAAGGCAAATTTAAGCCACATATTTGATTAATTGTAATTTGGGAAGCCTTTCATAGCTTGTTGTTTGGTAATAAGGCATTTGTTTATTCAGTTTGCTATAAGCGGCCAAGGTTGCTAAGAATATAAGCTAAAATATAAGGCTACCATAAATATTAGTTGTAAGCTAGATTATTGTAGGAGTGATGTAACTAGCCAATTATAGATTATAATTTGAGCTTCCACTGCGTTTTGAGAATCTATATTTATTTATTTATTTATTTATTGATACATGGAAAACCAACAGCGCAACATATTTATAGACAAAATAATAAAACCATATAGCCAATTACAGGTTCTCACTTATAGAAATAAACTAACACAAATAAATCTATAGCCAAACTTAAACTTAGCGTACATTACGCACAGTAACCAATCGCGCACCAATAGCAAGCATGGCAATGGGAATAAACAAATACAAGGTAGTTAATAAATTGGAATGTATATAAACTCTAGTAACCCGAGCCGAGCCGAGTATTGGTTGTTATTGTAAGGCATTTCTGTAATTGAGTTGATATTTGGTTTTGATTCACTAGGGTGACCAAGAGATTGGAATTTCCACATTAATTAAATTAATTTTAATTTTCTCTGGTATTGTTGGAAATTAATTTAAAATGGGATCTACACCTAAGGCTAAGATCCAGTCTGCACTGCGTTGGTTTTCATCTGCAGCAGCTTTGGTTGACAGAAATGACCGGGAGGAGACTTTGTTGGCCCGGTACGAGGAGGTGTCAGACCGTCTTAAGGCTGTGGAGTTCCAGGTTGAACTCTACCTAGCGGAGCCCGGCCGGACGACCCCGGAGGCCGAGCAGGTGGGGCGGGACTTTGAGCAATGTATGGATTTTGGGGACAGGATTGTCGAGAGGGCTTCTAAGATACTGCGGGTTCGGAATGGTGCGGCCCGGGACGTTCCGAAACACGCAGTTATCTATAACCCAGGGTTGGCAGCGCGCTTGCCAGCCATACAGATGCCGATCTTCCGAGGAGACCTGGACGAGTGGACCAGCTTCATCGACCTCTTTGATAGCTTGGTGCATGCCCGGACGGACCTGCCAGCGGCGTTGAAGTTGGCGCAGCTGATGTCTGCTCTCGTCGGGGAGCCGCGCGACTTGATCGCGCATTTGTCGGTCACCGACGACAACTATGAAATCGCGCGCACGTTGCTGAGGGACCGATACCAGAACGTGCGGCGACTTGCGGATACTCTTATGACTAAGATCTGGAATATCCCTCGGATCGCTCAGGCTTCAGACATCCGGCTGAAAATGCTGAATCCTGTTTTGACAGCGACCAAAGGGTTAGAGAACCTTGGTTTGCCGGTGGACCAGTGGTCCTACATACTGTTGAATTTTTTGTTGAACCGGCTGCCGGCTGATGTACGGGCCAGGTTTGAGCACCGGTATGGTGGTGAAAGTGCTCAGCATCTGCCGACCTTCACCAATCTTATCGACCAATTGGAACTTGAGTGTCGACGGGCCGACACCTCGGATCTACCTCCACCCCCGAGGCCTCCTGGGGCCCAGCGGGCCCAGGGGAGAGTTGCACCTCAAAGGGGAGGGTGGGGCAAATCGGCCCCACAACCAGCGGGTCCTCACCAATATAATACCAGTGCATTGGACCCTGAAGTCTGCCTATGCTGCAAGAACCCTGGCCATCGGGTGCCAGCGTGTCCGAAGTTTCTTGCGCAGCGGGTTGTGGGACGCCGCAACATTGCTAAGCAGCGGCAATGGTGCTTTGTTTGCTTGGGCCCACATTTTGTGCGAGATTGTGCCCACCCGCAGGCGTGTAAGTCCTGTGGTGGGAAGCACCACCCCATTTTATGCATGAACCGCAGTGGGGATACACCTCCCCCCCCTGCGCAGGGGTCATGCTCCCCTGTTCGGAGGCAGCAGCGGGCTGACCAGGGGCCCATGGCCGAGGAGGAGTGGGGACGTCGGGTAACACCCCCCTCCCCCCCCCCTCCAAAACTACGCGACTACTTCGCACGCACCCGTGCCCCAACGGGGGGTCCTTACGGGCGGGTGCCCGCAAACGCCTCCACCCCGGCAGGCGCCACGGATGTCGCCGCCGCTTGTGGAGCGACCCCGCTTGGCGTCGGGACCTCCGGCGTACGGCCGGAGTAGGACATACCAGGGGGCGCAGGCGGCACGCATGGCGCGACGGCAGTACCAGCCGGAGTGGGACCCGCTCGAGCGGTACGAGCGGCCCGCCCATGCGGAACAGGATGCAACGCGTTATCCCTGCTAGGGATACGCCGCCCACGCACCAGCAACCGCCACGCCCTTGGAGACCGTGTTATTGCCCACGGCTTCGGTTTGTGTTTGGGGCCCTGGCGGAGGATCAGCCTGCGTGCGCTCTCTCCTTGACACGGGAGCGCAAGGCTGCATGGTATCCAGTAGGTTGGTGCGACAGTTGGGCTTGGTTGTGAAACCCCACCCGGAAAGTATACGTGGGGTAGGCAATGTGACAGTGTCAAACCTGGTAGGGCAGACCTTACTCACCTTTGGACCGGGTCCCACTTCACGCGCGAGGATTAATGCTCCCGCGTTAGTATTGGATGAAGTGGTGGGGAGACTCCCCCAGGTGAAGCTGCCTCCAGAGGTTCGGAGTTTGACAGCTGGATTAGTTCTGGCGGATGCTGGATTTGACAGACCTGGTCCGATTGACGTGTTGCTGGGTGCAGACGTTCTTGGGCGGGTGCTGTTGAGCGGCAACCGTACCTTACAGCCTGGCGGACTGGTTACACTGGAAACGGTGTTTGGCTATGCTGTAATGGGTTTGGTGTTAGCGGCTCCACCGCCTCCTACTGAGGAGGGCTGTCTGGTTGGAACTGCTCTTTCAGAAGCCGTGCAACGGTTCTGGGAGATTGAGGAACCACCTACCGCGTCGCGTATGAGCCCCGAGCAGGAAGAGTGCGAACGGTTTTACCAAAATAATACTGGGCGCCTCTGCTCTGGTCGGTTCATAACACGACTTCCTCTGCTCATCCACCGACCTCCTCTTGGAGCGTCACGTGAGATGGCTGAGAAGCGGCTGGTTTCGATGGAACGCCGAATGAGAAGAGATGCGCTCTTCCGGCAGAAGTATGTGGACTTCATGAGGGAGTACGAGGGTTAGGGACACATGTCGGTGGCTCGGACGGACTGGAGTACAGTGGAGCACTGCTTCCTGCCGCACCACGCGGTCCTAAAATCCCCGGAGTCCAAGATTCGCGTGGTCTTTGATGGGTCCGCGTCCACCTCGACTGGGGTGTCATTGAACCAGTGTTTGCATGCAGGTCCTAAGCTGCACAAGGATATCACGGATATCCTCACAAATTTTAGGAAACATCAGGTGGTGTTCGTCGCCGACATCCGGATGATGTTTCGGCAGACAGTGATCCATCCTGATGATCGTCGGTATCAGCTGATCTTGTGGCGTGAGAGCCCTGATGAACCGATGTTGGTGTACGAGCTGAATACGAATACATACGGCTTGAAGAGCAGTCCGTACATTTCAATTCGAACTTTGTTAGAATTGGCGTCTCGAGAGAGACTGAGGTTCCCTCGAGCGTCCGCCATTTTGGAACGGGACTTATTTGTCGATGACGTGTGCACCGGGGCAAACAGTGTCGAAGAGGCTTTGGTTTTGCGGGATGAGCTGGTGGAACTCTTGCGGACGGGTGGATATGAATTGCGCAAATGGATGTCCAACTCACCGGCCGTGGTGGCCGGCCTCCCCGAGGATCACCAGCAGGATCCGCACCTGTTCGAAAATGTTGAGAGCCCGCACATGTTATCAGTCCTAGGCGTGCAATATCGACCAGTCCAAGATGTGTTCACCTATCGGGTGGAACTGGATTCCCCGAGGGTCTGGACGAAGCGGCTTGTGCTGTCCACGGTGGCCAGGACGTACGATCCGAATGGATGGATCGCGCCGGTCATCTTCACGGCGAAGGCATTTATGCAGCGCCTGTGGATGGTCCAACTGGGTTGGGATAATCCACTATCCGGAAATTTGTTGAGCGATTGGGAGGTTTTCTTCTCCACGCTCCCGGAGATAAATCAGGTCGAACTGCCGCGTAAGCTGTTGCCGGCAGGGAAATGCCGAGTAACCCTACACGGGTTTTGCGACGCCTCCGAGCGAGGGTATGCAGCTGCCGTTTACTTGCGGACGGTCAGCTCCGCCGGATCGGTCGATTTGCACTTGGTAATGGCGAAGAGCAAGGTGGCTCCCCTTCGCACGCGTTTGACAATCCCAAAAATGGAATTATCTGGAGCGGCTCTTCTTGTACGCCTACTGAACCACGTGGCCTCTACCTTGAAGGACACCGTGAACCTTGAGGAGAGTGTCTACGCATGGACTGATAGCCAAATTGTATTGTGTTGGCTGCAGTCGTCATTCCATACTTTGGAGGTCTTTGTGGCCAACCGGGTCTCGCAAATCCAGAATTCGGAGACTGCTTTGGTTTGGAGACACGTGCCAGGTGAACTGAACCCAGCGGACGTGGCGTCCAGGGGTTGCACGGCACCTGAGCTTGTTGCCCACTCACTGTGGTGGAGACCAGATTGGTTGTTGGAACCGGAGACACTCTGGCCTGCCAGTTGTGTGATTGGGACCCCATCCTCTGGCTTGGGTGTCCACCTTGTCGAGACCGCTCCAGTGTCAGACACTGCTTGGTTGCTAGAACGGTATAGCTCTCTCGACAAGCTTGTTGGAGTGACCGCCTGGGTCAAGCGATTTATACACAATTGTCGCCACCCTGACAACCGGTCACGCGTTAGAGTTCTCGCCACAGAAGAGCGGAATGCCGCCCTACATCATTGGATTAGGGTTGTGCAGGAAGAACACTTTGGGGACGTATTGAAGCCCCTGCGGCAGGGACGTCCTAAGCTACCGAAGGCGATAGCACGCCTCAACCCGTTCATTGACGAGTCGGGTACACTCCGGGTGAGAGGACGGCTCCGCAACGCTAGCTTGCCGTACTCGGTGCGCCACCCCATTTTGCTGCCTAAGAAGGGGCATCTGGTGGAATTGTTGGTGATTGACCGCCACATAAAGAACTCGCATGCCAGCTGCAATGCACGCTTGGGCATTTTGCAGCGAGACTTTTGGATATTGAACAGCCGACGGATTATTCGGAGCATCGTGTTTCGGTGCTTGCCTTGCTTTCGGCTCAAGGCAGCCACGATGCAGCCCCAGATGGGGACCTTCCTCCTGATCGGGTCAACGAGGCTAGGACCTTCTCTAGGGTGGGGACCGATTTTGCGGGACCTTTTTTAGTGAAAACGTCGCGACTTCGAAATGCGAAGGTTGTAAAAGCGTATTTGTGCGTTTTCGTATGCCTGTCGACCAAGGCTGCTCATCTTGAACTTGTTGGTGATCTTACGACGGAGGCTTTTATTGCGGCATTGGATAGATTTGTATCCCGTAGGGGACTCCCATCTCTGATCCGGTCAGATTGTGGAACCAATTACAAGGGTGCCGACCGTTATTTACAAGATGTTGTAAAATTTTTATTTGAAAATAAGATTGATATTGGGACAGACCTCTCCCGTCGGGGTATCACCTGGACGTTCGATCCGCCAGGCTGCCCCCACTGGGGTGGAATCTGGGAGGCTTGCGTGAAGCAAGCAAAAGCCCATATGTATCGGGTAGTCGGTCAAACTGTATTGACTTTTGAGGAACTCGCGACGTTGTTTTGTAGAATTGAGGCCGTCCTCAATTCCCGTCCGTTGTGTCCGCTCAGCTCCGACCCAAATGACCTGGAAGCGCTCTCTCCAGGCCATTTCTTGATTGGTCAGCCACTTGCAGCGTTGCCGGAGCACCCCCTCCGGGACGTACCCTCCGGTCGTTTGTCGCGCTACCAGATGCTGCAACAAATGGCTCAGAACTTTTGGACCAGATGGTCATTAGAGTATTTGCATGTTTTGCAGCAGCGCCTCAAGTGGACTGACAAAACCAGTCCCCCCAGAGTTGGAGACCTTGTGCTAGTTAAGGATGCTAACCTTCCGCCACTGCGATGGCGCCGGGGGCGCATCGTTAATTTGTTTCCCGGTAAAGACGGGACCCCTCGGTTTGCCGAGGTCATGGTTGGGGACTCGGTTCTGAAGCGAGCGGTAGCAACCCTATCGCGACTTCCCCTAGTATAGCGGACCGGCTTAGAGGCCGTTCCGAGGCGGGTGATTGTTCGGGCCGACCGTCTGCCCGCCCCTTAAACTCCTCACGTGTGTACGCCTCTTGAGTCTGTGGTTTTGACAGTGACACTTCTTGTCAAGGCGGACGAAAAAATATAACCTCGTTTTTGCAGACCCGAAAGGGACGAGTGGTTTTTTGGGTAATTTGGAAACGCATTTTCCTTGTTTTGTGTAATATCGCTCGCTTTGAAGACACACGGGTGTCCGAGTGTTTTGTGTGGATATTTTGGTGACATCGGAACAGTTGGTGATTTGACGCCGCGGATTGTTGGCGAGACGGCCCCCGTACACCACGGCGGCTTCTTCAGCCCCGGAGACCCTCTTGATTGAACTTGACTTGACCTGACAGTTGACTGAACCTTGACAGATACTAACCGGAGTTGAAGCGAACATAGCGCCTCCCGGAATCAGGTGAGTTGAACACGTTTTGTAGCCAATCCACTGGCTTATATGACCCGCGAAACGCGTGGCAGTTCACTCCACTCGCACTAGGCGAGGAGTTTGAACACATAACAATGACGTGACGTGAACCAAAACAATAAACGACAGAGTAAACAATCGTACTATAAAACAGGTGGGGTGATTCCCGGGGAGACAAGTCAAAACCTGTTTGTACTTCTAGGCACACGCCGCCGCCGCGTGCCGCGGCCGCTGACTTTCGGCTCCGTTAAAACCTCCGCTTAAAATTAGACGAAACCGAAGCCAGAGCCGGAGGTGTTCGCTTCAAATTAGACGAAACCGAAGCCGGAGCCGGAGGTGTGAATTCAGCCGAAAGTTTCGGTATATCGGAGCCGAAGCCGAACCTCCGTTACATCCCTACTCTGTATGTCTGCTACTATTTCACGCTTATACCACTGAACCGATTTCGACGAAATTTGGTATAGACGTATTTCGAGTCCCGGGGAACGGCATAGGATAGTTTTTATGCCGGAAATCATCCCTTAAAAAGGTGAAATGGGGGGCGGAAGTTTGTATGGAGGAACGATATAAAGGAGTTCCACGCGAACGGAGTCGCGGGCAAAAGCTAGTGTTCTATATATACAATGGTTCACATGTCATGGCAAATAGGTATATTTGGTACGTAAAGATGTCGTCACAGCGCCGCTAAAGAAGTTTTCACTTCAAAAATGTTTATTTTGTGACGAACTTCATTGAAAATTAATAAGAGTCGCATTGATTCCTGTTGTTAAAGGCTAAGCACAGCGGGATCTACATATTTTTTTATGATGCCCAAGTTGCACAACACAGTAAATTACAATACGTATCCATACTAATATTATAAATGCGAAAGTGTGTCTGTCTGTCTGTCTGTCTGTCTGTCTGTCTGTTACCTCTTCACGCTTAAACCGCTGAACCGATTGCGATGAAATTTGGTATGGAGATAGTTTGAAGCCCGGGGAAGGACATAGGATAGTTTTCATCCTGGAAATCACCCCCTAAAGGGATGAAATGGGGGGTTGAAGTTTGTATGGAGCTGCGATATAAACGATTTCCACGCGGACGGAGTCGCGGGCAGAAGCTAGTGTTGTATATAAATCAATCACGCCGACAAAAGAGAAGAACAAAATCTCGAAAAAAATGTTTTTTGGGGTACCTCCCCTACACATAAAGTGGGGATGTAATTTTTTTTACTCGTTAAATCCATAGTGTGGGGTATCGTAGAATAGCTTGTTCAAGAAAATTATGGGTTTTAAAGCTCTAAATTTTTGTTCGAGTCATGTGTCCCCCTCCTGCCGGCTAAATGTCTGCTACTGGGAATGTGAAAGAAATCGTAGCAGTAGTACATATAATGAATTTAAACGGAAAACTATCACGGCTAAGTAGGCATAACTACGAGTAGTTACCGAGTAATAGTCGACCAACTTAAAATGTACTTAGACAGACTTGTACTTGCAAATTTCTGTTTAATAAACGTTTACATTCTACAGGTGACAATTTACATATTTGTAGGGAAAACTGCTTTATTGAAGACATCATTGTAACTACAAGTTTACATATTTTGCGTTAAGTAACGAATAGATCAAAATTGTAAAGTTATGACTCATGACGAGACCTCCTGTCAGATTGGTACTACAATTTACAAAATATGTAAACTTGTAGTTACAGTGATGTCTTCAATAAAGCAGTTTTCCCTACAAATATGTAAAGAGGAGCAACGAAATTCAAATGTTACGATAAAAAGCTTGTAAAAAATGGTTTTAACAACGAGTAGTGAAAGTAGTGATATTAGTAATGATGAATATGATGTCCTTGCACGGAGGCGACTTTTTCGTAAAAGGATAAATTTTACTTTAAATGTGACAGTTTTTACCTTCAATTGCCAAATTCCACCAATAGGTATTGCATTACATGCGTGTCAAATTAATAACCTTATTTTTTTTGAAGTGAAAACTTCTTTAGCGGCGCTGAGCACTTTTTGGGATGGGGAAAAATTGTTAAATACGCGACAGAGTTTTGTGACGTCAGATGTGAAGGAGGTCACTTTTTGCTGATAGCCGATTCAACTTCATTCAAAACTGAACGCTTCGTAAGAGTATAAAGCCGTTAAACACTTTTTACAATAGCATATTCTGCAAATAAAGGGTATTAGCCCTGTTGGATGAAATTCTGGTCTCGCATTCGTTTTGATTTGCTGCCCAGACCCTGTCTTGGGATGACACCACAGGAATACTCACGCTGCTTCCCGGCTGCGCCCGCGGCGGCTGCGTAGCGTGGGTTGAGGTTATGTGGTGACGAAAATAATAGAAATTCCTTGAATTTATGCACACAATATAATTCGTTCACCACGATTTATTATAAAACGAAATACTAGGTTTAAACTTGATTAATTACATTTTCTTTAATTAAAGTACCGTGTACAATGTTTCGTGAACGAAATCCGAGAGAGGAAGCGCCACAGATTATACAACACTCTCGATGTGTCACGTCACCGTTCGTTCCGAAACGCAATGGTGTCTCAAGAACCATCATTAGCTCGCTAATGTTGGCAGTAAGAGAATTTAATACTATTTAATTCATATTACAATTTATATGTTGATTTTGCTTCAACATTTACTGGGCCCGGCCAGGAAAGAAGGAAAGGACTGCTTCGTTCTCTCATTGCATCATCGAAAGTGGTATCTGATCATGCAGCATGATATACAATCGTCCCTTGGACTATAATATAACACATATCAATATAAACAATCGTCTACTAGACTAGATATAATGGCCTGACAACGTAAGCAATTGTATCTTAGACTATATATAGTGACATGACAATGCAACAATCTGATCCTAGACCATAATTATAACATATGATAAAATAGTGACATGACAATGCAACAATCTGATCCTAGACCATAATTATAACATATAGTAAAAATAAACAGTCGTCTCACGGACTATAATATGACAAATAAAAACAAGCAATTGTTCCACAGAACATGTGACACATGAAAATAAGTACAGCAAATTTTTTATCAGATTGTAATATAAGCCTACTAACAAGTAAACAGTTGTTTCATAACTCATGAAATGAAATATAAGCAAGTCTCTACAACAACTGATAATAACAGTAGTGTTATTCACTATTGTCATTAGAAGATTGACTTAAATTACGTTCCATTGGCAATTTACATAGTTTGACGACAGGTCGCATCAATTCACCATTAAGAGTTTTTAGCTTAACTGAGCGTACTATATTATCTGAGCCCTTGAACACTTCTATGACTCGACCTCTCCGCCACTGTAACGGGGGTGAATTTTCATCCTTGATGAACACTAAGTCATTGATTTGAATATTATCTATGTGACTATACCATTGATTACGTGACTGTAATGTATTTAAGTATTCAAGATGCCAACGTGACCACATTGACTGATACATTTTCTGAATGATTTGAAAGCGAGATAAGCGCGACATTTTGACGTCTTTCCAGAGTGGTTCGGGCACGGCAATCAAGGGCTGACCTATCAGAAAATGAGATGGAGAGAGTACGTCCAAATCACACGGGTCCTCTGACATTGGGACCAGCGGACGAGAGTTAAGAATAGCTTCTATCTTTGTTAACAAGGTAGCAAGTTCCTCGAACGTCAAAATATTCTCCCCGAGCTCCCGCTTGAGGAGATTCTTTGTACTTTTAACTGCGGCTTCAACCAACCCTGACATATGAGGTGCGCCAGGTGGGTTGAACGCCCATCGAATATTTTGCCTACGAAACTCGTCCTTGAGAGTACTCTCATTGTCAATTAAAAACTTAGTGATCTCCCTGAGACACGAACTAGCGGAAGTAAAATTGGTACCTCGATCTGATCTGATGAGTGAGGGCAGACCGCGTCTGCTCACGAACCTTGTGAACGCTGCGATGAACGCCTCGGTGCTCAGCGACGACACCAGTTCGAGGTGGACCGCCTTTGTACCTAGACATATAAAAACACACAGGTAAGCCTTGACCGATTTTGCATTTCTAAGCAAACTAGCCTTGACCAGATATGGTCCCGCAAAGTCGGTAGCCACACCGGAAAATGGTCTAGCTGCTGTGACACGATCAGCAGGCAGATCAGCCATAAGAGGTGGACGCGAGGATGCATCAAATCTGAAACATACTAAGCAATTATGGATAACTCTAGACACCTGGCGTCTAATTGACGGTATCCAACATTCGCGCCGGAGTATGCCTATAAGAGCGTTGGTTGGTGAATGACAATAAGCCTTATGATAATATTCAATGAGCATCTGAGTCCATCTATGATCCTTTGGTAACAGATACTGATGTTTAGCCTCGTATGGCAAGTTTGACTTCTTAAGCCGGCCTCCAACTCTTATGATCTGATCCTTGTCAATGAACACGCTGAGTTTCTGTAATGATTTACAAACCAATTTGCCCTTGTTCATCAATATGACCTCTTCATGATAAGCATCCATTTGGACCTTCTTGATCCATAGCCTTCGCGCGTCACGATTCTCCTCTAGAGACAGCGTAGGCTGAAGATTCCTGGCCTCCTTGGGCAGTCTTAAGTTCCTGCAAAACCTGATGACATATGATGTGATATTTATGAGCTTACTAAATGAGCTGATCTTGGCCAGCAGAGTGTCTTCCCAAGGCTCGACCGGCGTGACAGCATTGACGAGCTTCTTGAAGCCTGGCAGCTCATGTGGCATGGTTACCGTCAAGCTGGGCCACTGTGACTCATCCAACAACAACCAACTGGGTGACCACCACAATTCGAGATCATTCAGATCACGAGCTGACACTCCGCGGGAGGCAGCATCTGCTGGGTTCAACTCTGATCTCACGTGCCTCCATATCATAGGCCGTTTGGAGTTCCTAATATCCTGAACTCGATTACCTTCGAAGGTTTGAAGCATGTGCGGCTCCGTGTTCAGCCATGAGAGTACTATTGTGCTGTCTGACCATGCATTGATGCTCGCAAGATGGATTGAATCTTCATAGGACTCCGCCACGTGATTGAGAAGCTTGAATAGAAGATGGGCTGAACTCAGTTCCAACTTCGGAATCGTCTGTTTAGTCTTCCTTGAAGCTACTCGAGTTTTAGCTATAATTAGACGTACCATGACGCTGCCTGAAGCGTCCTCTGTCCTGAGGTAAACGCTAGCTCCAAACCCAAGTTCTGAAGCATCTCCAAAGCCGTGCAGAGAATACGAGACTGCGTCTGGCAGTGCCACACACCTAGGAATGCGTAAATATGACAAATTGTGCAAATCCTGGATGAGCTCGTTCCATTGGTGGTGCTGGGCTTGACTGACGGTTTCGTCCCAGCACAGGCCATCATTAAATAATGATTGTAGGAATACCTTGAATCGGAAGACTATAGGTGCGCAGTACCCGCAGGGATCGTATAGCCTCGCTATTGTGCTGAGTATGCTACGCTTCGTGACCGGTTGCCCCAGGGGCACGTTGACTTGATATGACATTGTGTCTGTCACTGGACACCATTGGATGCCCAATACCTTTATAAAGCTAGGATCCTCCATATCGAAGAGGTGCGGGTGCTCACAGTATTCATCTGGCAAGTCAGATAACAACTCCTTAGAGTTGGATGACCACTTCCGAAGGTCATATTGTGCGCTTTTCATAAGGGCCACTAGCTCCTCCTTGAGGGTCTGAGCTTCGGATAGTGAATCTGCCCCCGTTAGAATGTCGTCCACGAACACATCCCTGCGCATGACGTGTGCAGCTCGAGACTCTGGGTGGGTAACCTCCCAGTCCGTGGCTAATTGCAGCAGCGTCCTTATAGCTACATAAGGAGCTGGCCGGAGACCGTATGTATTAGTATTTAGTTCATATACCTTGATATCTTCAGATGGGTTCTCCCGCCATAAGATCAGCTGGTACCTTCTGTCCTCAGGGTGTATCCAGGTCTGACGGAACATCATCTTGATGTCTGTAGTGAAGACTATCTGGTGGCGTCTGAAATTTAAAAGTATCTTGGTAATATCGTTCTGGAGTGGGGGTCCTGAGTGAAGGCATTGATTGAGGGACGTTCCCGTGGAAGATCTCCCACTCCCATCATACACTACTCGAATCTTATCCCCACCCCTTTTGAAAATGCCGTGGTGAGGGATCACGAAGTGTTCTGAGTCAAATTGGAATTCGGATAATGACATGTGACCAAGTGATTCATACTCCCGCATGAATGCCTTATACTTTTCAGCAAATAATGGATTCCTTGCCATTTTGCGCTCCAGGGCATGCAGCCGATGAGTAGCTGAAACCCTTGATTCACCTAGCGGGGGTCTACTTGAGCGTAGTGGTAACCGGACCATATATTTACCGTCCGGCATTCGTTGGGTAGTGGAAGCGTACAACCTTTCGGCCTCCACGTGCTCCGGGTGTGCAGCAGGCTTGGTGGGTGGTGCCTCGACTTCCCAAAACTTCTCCAAGACTTGTTCCAGCCTGGTAGACAGCAGGCCGTAGTCCTCGACAAGCGTGCCCGCCAGCGGCATCCGTGATGCAGCCGGTGCCTGACGTGATGGTGTCTGCGGCATGACGCCCATGATGACGTGCCCGAAGCATGACCCATATGCTGAGAGCCCTGGAATCCCAGTGTCAACCTTTGAGCCATCAAATACATAATTTAAAATATCAGTTCCTAGAATGACGTCTACATCCTTAGCCTCATCCAAGCCTTGGTCAGCTAGGATGATAGGTTGTGATTGAATATACTCCTTCAAACATGCATGAGTTACTGGGAGGCTTCCCGTTAATGAATACATAACCATAGCGACAGTGCTTATAATTGGTACTGGGTTGTTGACCGGCTTGACTACTAATTTGACTACAGTTCCGGGACTAGGAACATACTGCTGCCCTATTCCATAGACCTTGTTTCCATTAGACTGTTGGTGCAAGTTCAATTGTTTGACTAATGATTGTTTGATAATGCTGACACTTGCTCCAGTGTCGGCTAACGCTCTGACCTTGACATAACTACCATCACCTGCCCTAACCATGACCACTGCTGTAGGACAGATGGTGATGGGCAGTGACATCTGAGCACCAACAGTGGTATCATCTCACAGCTTCGGGTTCGTCCTCGAACCGAAGCGAAGTGAGGTGAATGTCTGCTGAGCCTGATGCGCTCGTGCCCCCACTCTCGGCCTAGGGTAGTGCTGATCCCGGAGGATCTCATTATGCCGCCGCGGCGGCGATGTCACCGAACCTGAGGGCGACGGCGTGCGTGGGGTTCGGTTCCCTTGGACCAACCCCTCTTCCTGCTGTGCTACCTGTACAGGTACCTGCCGCACGTCCTGACGAGGATCACCTGATACCATTGGCTGCTCGTAACCACATTGTTCGGGCATCGCCTCACGATGGTGGTAATTGTGTGGTCTGGGCGCTGATGGCATGTGAACTCCTCGGTGGCTTGGTAACTGAGCCTGACCGCCTTGGGTCTGAGGCCCAGCCTCCAAATTGCACAGTAGAGTATTGTGCAGGGTTGACTTGCAATGAGCACACCAGTTTTGGTAGCTGCACTCACGGGCAAAGTGCTGTCGCAAGCACCGGTAACACAGGCCAGCCTTCCTTGCCCAGGACCTACGGCCTGACGGGGCCATCTGCAGAAACCTGGCACACTGATACAATGAGTGGTCGCGTCCTTGGCAATGATCACACCGGAACGAGCTCACCTGTTCTGGTGGTGATGGTTGGGCTGTCATCACCTTCCGGGGTAGCGGCATCCTTGATGCGGCTGGTGCCCGACGTTCTCGCGCAGGTGCTGGATGCGTTGGTGACTGCTGCGGTGCCTGGGCAGCGCCCACGCCATCCTCCGGAGACACGCTTTGCAGCACACGACATTGCTCGTCCAATAGTTGAAGCAGCTGTCGCACTGTAGGCAACAGCTCCGGGTCGTTACCATGCCGTTCCTCGAACATAGCACGCAACCGTACCGGCAACTTCTGCAAGACTAAAAATAAAATTATATATGACCAGTCCTTGACCGGCTGATGAAGCTTCTCCAAGGCCTGGATTGACTCCATCAGTGGGTCATAAAAGTCAGACCTCAGTCCCACTGTTCCTTGAACAGTGGGCAGGTTGACAATACGACTCAAGTAGGTATCCACCAGAAGCCTGCTGTTCTGGTACCTGTCCTGGAGCAGTCCTATGGCTACCGAGTAACTTGAACCATCGATCGGCAGCTGTCTTACAATAGATAAGGCGTCCCCCTGAAGAGACGCTCTGAGGTAATAGTGCTTCTCGGCATCCGTGATATCCCGAGAATGCACTAGAGAGTCAAAGAGGTCCCAAAAGGACATCCATTCTGCCGGCCCTCCTGTAAACTTGGGAAGCTCGATAGATGGCAGTTTTGCACTTACTAGAGATGTTGGCAGTCTTGACGGACCTGCTTCGGTCACCGGCTGCTCGTCCAGACGTACCATGAACCGGTTGACTTCACTGAATTGCGCCCGGAGCAATTCAATGTCCCCCTCAGTGACATCCTCAGAGTCGGCCGCCAGGATCACCTCGTATGCCTCCACAAACTGGGGATAGAACACATCAAAATGCCGCCTCGCTACTGAGGCTGCAACACTATATTTTACATCTGTCACTGTGGCAAACAAGTCTGATAATATTTGGTGTTTTGATTTAAATTGAACTAGCGCCTTGCGCAGGGCAGCCATGGTGATATATCGGTTCGTAATCAATGGTACTACTTGACTGGATACTATAATTAGTTACCAATTGCAACCACAACTAATTCTTTGCGTTATTGCCAGGGATAGAACAAATGACAAATTACTAATCGTAAACAACAGCCTTTTACGTCACTGTCAACTTTAAAAACTATGATTCCTTGAATCCTATAACTGCACAATGAATTGACAGCGTTGCAGTGACGTAAAGTTCCAACCTTTAAATTCTAAATTCTAACCTAAAATGTCTTTTCGCGCCTTCCGGTGGGTGATGCAATACTTAACACGTCGCGTCGATGTGAATGTTCAATATGGCCGCCGAGATTGATGACGCAATTTACTAAATTGTTACACTTTTTTCACCATAAATTTACGAAATTGCCCGTAACGCGCACTGAATCGACACTGATTATGATTACACTATCTTGATTCGTGTAGCCGACAAATTCCTTGAATTCCGGCGATGTTCGACTTGACCCGGCGCCCGCGCCGTCTACGTCGAGTTGTTTTCTGGCCCGAAAATCGTGCTTATAAGGTTGCTCCCCTCGTGGGTTCCACCAAAAATGTTGGATGAAATTCTGGTCTCGCATTCGTTTTGATTTGCTGCCCAGACCCTGTCTTGGGATGACACCACAGGAATACTCACGCTGCTTCCCGGCTGCGCCCGCGGCGGCTGCGTAGCGTGGGTTGAGGTTATGTGGTGACGAAAATAATAGAAATTCCTTGAATTTATGCACACAATATAATTCGTTCACCACGATTTATTATAAAACGAAATACTAGGTTTAAACTTGATTAATTACATTTTCTTTAATTAAAGTACCGTGTACAATGTTTCGTGAACGAAATCCGAGAGAGGAAGCGCCACAGATTATACAACACTCTCGATGTGTCACGTCACCGTTCGTTCCGAAACGCAATGGTGTCTCAAGAACCATCATTAGCTCGCTAATGTTGGCAGTAAGAGAATTTAATACTATTTAATTCATATTACAATTTATATGTTGATTTTGCTTCAACAAGCCCTGTAAGGATGGCGAAACTGCCTTTGACGAGAAAGTGGTTTTCCTTTGGCTCGGATAATTGACCAAATTTTAGCCCCGAAATGGCCGTGGTTTTTGAGATAATAAAAAAAAAGGGAAATCGTTTTTATTTTTTATTTACCAAACTAGTGGCCCGATTTACATGAAATTTTTATATATTATGTAGAAAATTAAGAGCGTTTTTTTCTAAAAAAAAATCCAATTAATTTTATATTCAACACCTACCAATATCAGATATATTATGACCCATTTAATACTCTAATACATATATTTTTTTCAAAAACATTCATTTGGATCATCAGGTTAAAACAAGCGAATTTGTAACATCTCATACATAGCCTTCCCTTTACTACGTACCTACGTAACATAGGATTTAATAGTAGTCATATGTGTACTGATTAATGTCAGTAAACATTACTCATACTTTCAGCATTAGGTGCAGGCAATAAAAAATATTCTTATTATACTATAATGTATAGAAATAAAAATGCTGAAATATAACAGCATTACATTACTTCTAATAAGGAGTACCTACATGAAAACATTTCAAATCACATGACGCTGCTTACAAATCAGGAGGTCCCAGGTTCAGCAGGAGTAACGAAATATTGTTGGATACAAGCTTTGAGTCGCAGCCTGACAGTAGAGCCTATCTTGACGTGCCCCTACAAGAGGGACAGCCCATGATGGTAGAAGGCGCTGTTCCTGAAGACGAAGATAGTTCGGAAGAATATGACTTCATGCCCAAAACAATCGAGCATGAGCCGAAAATAAGGCAGGCTGACCCGGTAGCAGTAAAATTTGGGGCGGATTGCCAAAGGCTTGGCCCAGTCAGGGTGGTGCAACTTAAGAATAATATTTGACAATATTCTTAAAACGCTACCCCAAGAAATGAGGAAGAAGATGTCAGAATTCAAAGGGCCTGCTGCAATACGTGTGCGGCAGACGCACAGATGTCCTGAACTAAAGACGAAACGACTTTAGGCCTCGGAATAAAAATCTAAAGAAGATGTTACACGCTGCTCTCAGATATAATCAAAGAATCGGTATCCAATCATTTCATAAAAAACGTTTCACAAATATTCATTTTATAAACAACGTTTGGCAAACTAACGATTAACAAATTAGTCGTTTCATAAAATATTGTTTTACAAAGAGTTTATTAGACAAATCATTTAATTGAAAAAACATCATATTATAAATCATTATTTGACAAATGACTCATTTATTATTAATGACAATTGGCAAAGTAATGTTTGGTAAAATAACGTTTAAGTAAATGCATTGTTTGGTAAATACCTTATTTAATAAATCATTGATCGTCTTGATAAAGTTTTAAACCACAAGTTGTATAATTCTATACATGTATTGTATGTATAAGTCGTATGAGCACACGGATAAGTCTAAAAGTGTTTAGTAAGTAAGTTATCATTCCTAGCCTAAAAACAACGTTTAGGTCTGAAAATGTACTGACATAACAGGTGGATTACATATCTATTCTACTTTAAGGCAGGCCAGTGTAGGTACGACGACGAGCGAAACTAGGAGGAGTGTTAGGAAAAAACGCGACCCTACAGTGCGCGAGCCGAGCGAGCGAAGCGAGCGTGCCGCGTCAGCGGCCGGCGAAGCGCCATAACCGATTTATGTTTAAATACTATACTTTTTTATGAATTTACTACAGGAATGTTTCTTGGCCAGTCCGCTAGATACCGTGATTTGACAAATATTTACTTTTATGAAATAATCATTTATCAATCGACGATTTGTAAAATAACCTATTTTATAAACGATTTATTTGGTAAATGATCATTTTTAAAATGACAATTTAACATAAATAAATAAATATTGAGGGACAATCTTACACAAATCGATATATTAGTATTAAGCTCATTAAGGCTTGTGTTATGGGTACTGGACGACGATATATATAATATATATAAATACTTAAATACATAGAAAACTTCCATGACTCAGAAACAAATATTCATGCTCATCACACAAATATTTGCCCTTACCGGGATTCGAACCCAGGACATTCAGCTTCGTAGGCAGCGTCACTCACTACCCACTAGGCTAACCGGTCGTCAACATTCAATGATTTTGATGATTTTTTAAAGTGTAACATTTGCTAAATGAATATTTGTCAAATAATTATTTATAGTATAAGCATTTTGAAGAATGATAGATTTGTGAAATGAATAGTTTGTGAATCGTTGTTTATAAAATGATCATTTATGAAACGTTTTTTTATGAAATGATGGTAAACCCAAAGAATCAGGTCACAGTCACAGCCGGGACACAAAATTCCCAGGAAGGAACTTTTCCAACCAACCTGCTGGCAGGGGATGAGGAAATGGGGAAAACCAATCGACTGCTTCCTGGATCTCTCTAAGGCGTTTGATCGAGTCGACTACAATATCCTTTGGAAGAAGATGCGGGAAGCAGGTGTTCCGGGGGATTGTACGGACCTATTAAAATATTGGTACCATAATCAAACCAACCAGGTGAGATGGGCCGGGGCTATGTCGGTCGAGTACAGACTAGAGTGTGGAGTAAGGCAGGGAGGATTGACATCTCCCAAGCTGTTCAACTTCTATATGAACGACCTGATAGGTGAGCTCAGCAGCATGCATGCTGGGTGCTATATCGAGAATACCTGTGTTAACAATATAAGCTACGCAGACGACATGGTGCTGCTGAGTCCATCTATCGGGGCTCTTAGACAGTTAGTGGCTAAGTGTGAGGATTATGCCGCATCGCATGGGCTCTGGTATAACGCCACCAAGAGTGAAGTCATGGTGTTTAGAGCAGGTTCAATTAGACCATACTTTATACCTCCAGTGTTTCTTGGTGGAGTTAAGCTTAATGTAATACCTATTGTCAATCAAAGGTTAATAAGAAACAGAGATAGTAATAAACTGCTGGTACCTAGTTTTACGAATTATTTTGGCCAGAGATGTAGAAAATATTTAGTTCCTAAGATCTATAATGAGTTGCCATCGGATTTAAAGACCACAAGGATGACAAAACAAACATTTAAAAAGAAATTGAGTAATTTTCTATTCAATCGAACAAAAGATCAAATACAACCTTAATACTTAATACATTACATTTTTATACTGTACGCTCAGATTATAAAGTTAAGATAAGTTATTATAAAGTTAGTTAAGTTAACTTCATGTCATAAATAAATACACAATAATAATAGCTTACACAAAAGTAAAGGAACCTCGTCTGCCAACAAACCACTCTGTGGTTTGGCAGAAGAATATAAATGTATTTAGTTGTAAGCAAGTCCGTGAATAAACGTTTATTATTATTTTTTTTTTGTTGTCAGTCGCTTTAGGTACTTGGGCCACATAGTAATGGATGACCTGTCTGATGATGGGGATATCGAGAGAGAGCGTAGGGCGTTGTCAGTAAGGAGTAATATGCTGGCGCGCAGATTCGCCAGATGCTCTGAGGAAGTAAAGATAACGCTTTTCAAAGCTTTTTGTCAGCCTTTTTACTCTGGCGGTCTGTGGGTTCGGTATACCAAACGAGCTTACAACGCCCTACGCATTCAATATAACAACGCCTTTAGAATGCTGTTGAAACTGCCTAAATGGTGCAGTGCATCGCAAATGTTCGCCGAGACACACACGAACGGTTTCCACGCGGTAATGCGTAGTAAAACCACGTCGCTGATGGGTCGCGTCAGGAGTCAAAACAGCATTCTAGAGGTGATTGCTAACAGATTTAACTGCCAAATTATGTGGCACTGGATCGGCACGGTAAGGACTACCTTGACATTATGTCAATTGTCAAGTAGTCTATTTTGTAAAATAGATTAATTTATTTCATTTTAATTTTAATTTAGTTTTACTAACATAGCCTCTAAAATGTAACTAACAAAATATGGACCTATAAGTCTGAAATAAAATATTTGAATTTGAATTACTTATTTTGGTCTGATTCTTCTTTAATATATATATGCATAGATGCCATATTATTATTTTATGTTAATTTAATTTAAGAACAGACTTTTTTATTAATAATTCAACTGATTTTACCGAAGTTTTTTATTTTTAATTAATTTTTGAAATACCTCAATACCGGTTTTAATACCGGAATTCCGGTATTGAGGCCCAATACCAGTATTGAGAATCGTCCGATATTGCATGCCCTAGTTTGTACGTGGTTTGTACGTTTTTTGTGTAGATTAGGGTTTAACGAATCTCTTAAAAATATCCCGTAGTATTGTTGCGCTGAGATGCCACTCGGGGAGAGTTTTTTGCCTCGATAGACCATCGGCAATCCCCTTGTAATCGCCTGGGCTGCATCGGGCAATTAGGTGACAGCGCCTGTTTTCGCATAACTGTAGAATTTCTTCTGTCACGACCAGAAGCTTCTTCGATCTTGTGCCTCCCTGTTTTTCGATGCATACGAGGGGCGGCTGAAAAGTAATCTCCTTGGTTAAAAAAATATGCGAAAATGATACTGGCTGAAATGCATTCTTGTTCTTTGGTTATTCTTTTTTTGAATTATTTGACGTTCATTTGTTTTTTCCGTTCCATTTTTCTACAATTCTCGAATGTTTGCGACATATCGGTTGAAAAAATGAATATCGCTAAAATTGAACATCGTGCAGTGATTAAATTTCTAACAAAAGAAGAAAATACTCCCTCACAGATCCGAGAACGTATGATGTGTGTGTTCGGTAGTTCGTGCCCTTCCGAATTTACTATAAAGTTTTGGTCTAAACAATTTAAACTCGGTCGTGAGAGCTTGGAAGATGACGCTCGTAGTGGAAGGCCGGTTTCTGCCGTTACAAACGAAAATGTAGCCAAAGTTGAAAAAATAATTTTAGAAGACCGACGAGTGAAGCAGTGGGAGATTGCTAGAGATGTGGGCATCAGTAAAGAAAGAGTCAATGAGATAATTCATGTGCATCTGCATATGTCCAAGGTGAGTGCACGTTGGGTCCCCAGAATGTTAACGGCGTTTGACAAGGACCGACGTGTCAAATGTTGTGAGGAGTTTTTGGAAATGAGTCGAGGTAATGAGGAAGAAATTGTTTCTAAAATGGTGACGTGTGATGAGACCTGGATTCGACAGTGGGACCCCGAAAGCAAACAAGAGTCTTTGCAGTGGAAATTCAAGGATGAGAAGCCTCCTCGGAAGTTTAAGGTCAGGCCGTCGGCAGGCAAACTTATGGCTACCGTATTTTGGGATACAGAAGGAATTTTAGTAATAGATTATTTACCAAAAAAAAGGACAATGAATGCTGAATATTATTCCAGCTTACTGCATCAGTTACGAGACGCGATAAAAGAAAAGAGGAGGGGTAAACTTATTAAAGGGATCCTGATTTTACACGATAATGCACCTGTGCATACCGCCCGCACAACAATGCTTACCATGAAGGAATTAGGGTTCGATGCCGTTAACCATCCACCTTACAGTCCAGACCTAGCCCCATGCGACTATTTTTTATTTAGACACCTCAAAAAAGATCTCCGAGGAAGACGATTTCTGACCGATGACGAAATGAAGGCTGCAGTTAGTGACTTTTTTGACGAGAAACCGAAAGATTTTTTTTTTCATGGGTTAATGTCAATATTTGACAAATGTAATAAGTGTATTTCACTAGCAGGGGACTATATTGAAAAATAAAAAAAATACATACATGACAGTCTTTTGTTTCATACTTAGGTAGATTTCTTTTCAGCCGCCCCTCGTATATGGCCATATTTATAGATTTATTTTTCTTGAACCCTTTTTGTTCTGGGGTAAATAGATCATTTTTTTCAGAAAATTGGTACAAACTATTATATACTCAACAACTTTTCAATTATTTTAGAAAAAAATGGTAATAATTCTATTCTAGTTTTAACAATGTAAAAATTTATGAACGTATACCCCAGATGCAGTTCCCGAACGAAGCGGGACGCCCCGCCCCATTTAAAAAATTGCGCGCTGTTAATTTGTTTCAGTTTAGTAGGTATATTATTCTTCATTCTTGCGTTATTGATATTAGTTTTAAATATAAAAACTACAAGGATGAATAAATTCTCTACCTAACTAGGAAATATAGTGCAAGTCAGTGATGAAGGCAGTATTTTAACAACAGTACTGCTAGTTTTTAGTGTGCACGCGAGATACACGTAATATGCTAATGTGTGGCTTCGTCTCTCTCTAGCGCAATATACATGAATGATAAATATTTCAAAAATAGCTCGAAAATATGAGTAAAATCTGTGAATTGTAACAGTAATACGGTTAGTTTTTAGTGATGTGTTGTTAACACGAGACTCTTATAGATACTAAAATATCCTTTGGTTTCTCGCGCCTTTCTATTTTCTAATATTTACTAACGACGCGGCCGGCGCTGAGGAGTTAAAACAAGCAGTAACAAACGCCTGATTAAGTTTTCTTCTTGAATAATCACGAGACAAATAGGTACGTGATACTATGATATATTTTTGAATGTGTGTTTTGTGTGTTCTCACTGCTGAGGTGAAAAGTTGTATGTGTTACTCGAGAGCAAAGTTTTTGCATCTCGTGCTTTTGAGTCCCTCGCTGCGCTCAAGATTCAAACTTAGAATCGAACTCGAAGCTTGCTGAGTGGCCTAATTAAGGTACGAGAGTTAAAAAGCTAATTATATAACTATTGCATACTAGTATTTTTCACAATCGTGTTATTGCTGAGTGGCCTAAGTAAGGTACGAGATTAAAACGCTTGATTATGACACTATTGTGAACAATACTTTTTGTACGAGTTCATTAAAATTAATAATTTAAGTCATTAATACGAGTATATAAGAAAACTAAATATCGTAAGTACTATATTGCATAGTTCTACTATTGTAAAGGCTCTTTGACTTTTCAGGTAGCAAGGTATTAAGTTGGCTTCCTCTGCCATATTAATTATTTCTTGAGGAGTTAAAGATGTTTCGTCACTGTCACTGCTTCTTCTTCTTCGTGTCGAGGTTCCTAAAATAAGAGATACCCAATGGGCAGCGGTGTGGACAGCTCTGGCAGTCGCATCTCTCAGGTCGTGTTCCGAGCAGGAGTGTGGGCATGTGGGGCACGCCATCAGGTGCACTACTCATTTTCGTAGTTTTTATTTTAACTTTTTAAGTTTAGCTTTGAAAAGAAAAGTTATCACATCACACCACAGGCGTTCGTAATGTTGCAGTACTGTGCTGTGATTGTCAAAATACTAGCCAATCACAAAGCGTAGTTTTTTTTTATTTTTTTATGCTCTGGATACAGCAGCAAGTTTAATTAGATTTTTGACAGATGACGCGACGCTGCTACGTTCTGAAACGCCATAGATTGGCAATCTTGTATAGGATCGAGTCTCCTTAAACAAGGACACATTTTTGAAATACGAAGTTCTATTTTCAATTTTTTTTCGGTTGTCTAGAGCGTATCAAAATAATTATTTCGATTGTCCATAGAGCATAAACTTTTTCATCAGAATAAAAGTATTCCATTGCGTTATTGTTTGCGAGCTTCTAATTTAAAGGTCTAGTCGACCAGTATAAAAAAAATCTTAAACAAATATCAAATTACGTGGGTTTAGCATTATAATGGCAAGTAAAAGCCATTTAAAATAAAAAACTTATGATATGAAAATGTCGATTTAGTCTACGAGAGCCGATTTCTCTAGCGCAGACATAAAATTAAATGAAAAATTATTTATAATGACTTATTATTTATTATTTAATAAACGGACAAAACAGATGTTTCAATATTTTATTGTTAAAAAAACCTGGATTGAAAGGAAATAGTATTTTATGCAATCGTTATATCATGTATGCTTTTTCAGTCGAGTACCACGTTTAGGCCACGAAGCTTGCTGAGTGGCCTAATTAAGGTACGAGACTTAAAAAGCTAATTATATGTGGCCGTCCATGCCTAAAGGGTCCTGATGGCAGGTATTGAGTTAAGTATAGATCCTAAATCTACGTTAAATGGGCTATCTAATACAAAAAGAATCATGGCCCTAAGTCCCATATAAAAAAAAAAAAACATCAGACCTACACATGTTAAAATTGCACTTTTGACAAATTTTTAAAAGAAGTTTGAATCTAATTTTATGTATGTTCCTATTGGAAGTTACATAGATTATGACTGATTATGTATCTTTGAAATTAAGTTAAGGTTTATTTACATTTGACTTCCAGGTCGTGAAAAATCTGCCTTTGATTAGAGCAAGTCGCTTATAAGAACGAAATTAAGAAAAAATAATTTTCGGACTGTTCTTTAATATGTTGTAGTTTGAACTATAGGTATATGTATATTTGGATATATTGGAACTCGCATCTTAGGATAGAAATAAAACCACAAGGTATAGTTTATTTATTTATATTTATTAAAAAGTCAATGATTTTAATTTTCATCTTCTTCTATAACAATAACAATTCTTGTACAGTGACTTCAAAATTATATTTATTCAGTTTATAGAAGTATCACAAAAGCATTATTATTATTCTACAACTTTTATTTTTCTAGTTATAAACGTACCTACATAAAAAACACAAATTCACTCCCATACATTTAGGAAAAAGGTCCTTATGACCAATCACAAGCAAAAATTATTGATATTTACAGTATAGGACTATATTAACACTATTTATTTACTAATCTAGTATTAAGACATAATACCAAAGAAAAAGTGTTATCATAAGTTTACTCAAAATCTTGAGTTACTCAAATTATATTCAAATAATCATAAGAGTAATTCTCATAAATTTGTTAAATGATTCACACAGTACTGAGTTATCCCGGATAGTCGGGTAATTAGTGACATCAACCTTGCAAATCTTCAACAAAGGAAGCCGCTTGGCACAGGTGTACCTGAGCTGATTTAGCCCGGTAGCCACGTGGTTCCACCCAACAGGTAGGGGAGGGAGAAATCCCATCTACCGCGCCGCACTCTTACGCCAATATCTTCATAAGTATAGCAAATAGGTCGTGTTTGATATCGTTTTCGTATAATTCAAGGACGAGAAATTCATTTCAGGAACCGCATTTTCACTCGTTCATAGAAATAAAATGAGATCCGTGCTAAAGAAGAAAAATAGGAAATAAAAACCCTTACAAAATCTATGCCTACCATTAAAATACGAGATTATGCCTTATAAAAAAATATGATTAAACAGCCCTATTTATATAGAATATATAAACATCGAGCGGTCTCTAAAAGCATGCCATAGGTCTTTAATTCCTACGAAAGGTAAAAAGGGAGGCAAGTTATTCCTAATTCGGCTTCGCTTGCCTCCCCTTTTACCTTCGGGAATTCGTGCTTCAGGTTTCGCTTGTGAGACACCCGAAGGTAATGAGTTCGTAAGGGGCTCGCATTGAGAGCGCTCTCTAAAGGGATGCTTTGGGCCTTTCATTCCATTGTAAAGCTCTGCCTCTGGCCTCGCTGCCACCTGGGGATATTAAGTGGCCTTCAGCCCCCGAGCGCTTTCTTAAGTCTTGATTTGGACCTTTCATTGTTACGAAAAGCTCGGCCTTCGGCCTCGCTTGCTTGGCCGCTCACCTTCCAGACATTGGTCTCCGGTTTTGCTTGCAAGACACCTTGGGATAGTAAGTGTTCGTGGGGCTCACCCACGGGCCTTCAGCCCCCGAGTTCGCATAGCGACCGCTTTCTAAAAGCATGCCCATTATGGCCTTGCCATTATGCATTAGGGCATTTCATTCCTACGAAAAGTTCAGCCTTCGGCTCCAATTGCCTGCCCGTTTAGTTACTGGGAGATAACGAGTATCCAAAGGCTCTCGGGCTCGCCTTGAGACCGTTCTCTGCAGGATTGCTTTAGGCCTTTAATTCCATTGAGAAGCTCGGCCTTCGGCCTCGCTTGCCTCGCCGTTCACCTTCGGCACTTTTATACGCGTACGAAGTCACGGGCAGAATGCAATCAGCGGCTGCTGGCGGTAGGGTGGTCCACACAGGCTGCCATACGAGGGGCGTCTGAAAAGTTCTAAGCCTAAGGTATTTCGAGGTTATATATGCGTTTATGATACTGGCCACTAGAAAGGCCATTTAAAAACAAATTATTAAAAAATAACATGTCACGTTTTTATTATTCTGTTTCGAGATATTCAACGGAAAAGTACATCATGTGTGAATTACCAACGAATATTACGAAAATTGAGCACCGTGCTGTAATTAAATTCCTTACAAAAAGTGACAAATCACCGCAGTGTATTTTTGAGGAAATGGCTATTATTTACGGTGATTCTGGGCCTTCTTATGCCACAGTCAAAAAGTGGAGTCGCTTATTTAAACTCGGACGGGAATCGATCGAAGACGACCCCCGCTCAGGGCGGCCAATATCGGTAGTGACCGAAGAAAACGTAGCAAAAGTCAAAAAGCTGGTATTAGAAGATAGAAGAATGAAGGTTTGGCAAATAGCTGAGGTCTTAGGTATTAGTAAAGAAAGAGTCGGAGAAATTTTACATGAACATTTGTACATGAGTAAAGTCAGTGCTCGTTGGGTACCGAGAATGCTAACGGCCTTCGATAAAGTACGTCGTGTGGAAACTTCTCGGGCGTTTTTAGAATTGTGCGAAGATGATTTAGATGAAGTTTGTTCCCGAATAGTAACTGTTGATGAAACATGGATCAGACAGTATGATCCGGAGTGCAAGTCTGAGTCGATGCAGTGGATTGAAAAGGGTGAAAGGCCGCCGAAGAAATTTAAAGTGCAAAAGTCGGCCTCTAAGTTAATGGCTACGGTATTTTGGGACTGTGATGGCATTCTTTTAATCGATTATTTAGAAAAAGGCTCTACGATAAACGGAACTTATTATGCAAATCTAATAAGACAGGTGCGACAAGCCATAGTTGAGAAAAGGCGGGGTAAACTAAGGAAAGGCATTTTGTTTTTGCAAGACAACGCACCCGTTCACACCGCTAATGTTGCGAGGCGTGCTCTGAAGGAAGTTGGTTTTGAGGAAATTGACCACCCACCCTACAGCCCAGATCTAGCCCCAAGCGATTATTTTCTATTCAATAATTTGAAGAAAGAGTTGAGGGGAAAGCGATTTAGAAGTGACGAAGAGATGAAGGCGGCTGTACAGGAGCATTTTGAAGGGCAAAATAAAGATTATTTTTTTAATGGCCTAAAAGCACTGTATAAAAAATGTAAAAAATGCATTGGTTTAGGAGGAGACTATATTGAAAAATAAACACGAGTTCATTTTTGTAAATTGTTTTTTTCTATCTTAAGGCTTAGAACTTTTCAGACGCCCCTCGTATGTCATTAATTTCATTTCATTTCAGATCTTGCACATGCACTGATATCTATCAATCAGTGTAGAAAAGTGCTATTTACAAAAAAGGACAGACAGTTGGAGAATTTACCACCAGCCGAAGACGCCCTTTGCAACTATAGATTTTACGAGCGGCCTATCAGGGAGGACATGTTTGAAAAGAGACATACATAGTTAAGGTGCTCCGAACTGTGTGGCTGCAGCGGAAAATGTTAATACATTTTGTTGTTTACTTCGTTATTATAACCTAACCTAACCTAAACTAACCTAACCTTTTTTTTTGTTTATGTAACTTAACCTAACCTACCCTAACCAAAACTCCCTTTTAAAAGAAAATTATAGGAATATCAATTTGAGCTAACATGACTAGAATATTGTGGTTAACTCAATGATTTTGACATTTATTTAAATATTATCCCCCTTATTCATAAAACTTAAAATAACTCTGCTAAATAAAATGTGCTATGTCCCTTTCTTACGAACACAAATGTCAAGGTGACAGATAAGGACAAACGAATTTTAACGCCATTTTAGTTAAAATGGGCTTGTAGAACGCTTATGAATACGGCCGTTAGACTTTATCTCTTAATATTTCTTTAAGATAACTATCCCTAGATATAGAATCACCTATACTAATCATAGTAATTATCACACAATAGATAAGTGACAAATCCTATCCAAAATACGAATTTCTCCCGTTCTCAGCTCCGCCGCGCGGAGCCAATGATTTTTTTTTACACATTTATACGTTAACTGTATAAAAAAAGTTAATGTTTATATATTCTATATAAATAGGGCTGTTTAATCATATTTTTTTATAAAGCATCCCGTAGTTTAATGGTAGGCATGGATTTTGTAAGACTTTTTATTTCCTATTTTTCTACTTTAGCACGGATCTGCGGTTAAAATGCGGTTCCTGAAATGAAATGAAATGACGAAATGAAATGAAATGATTTTATCATGCAAAACATACACAGGTGTTATAAATGTACATGTCAGTAGAATTAATTTACATGAGGGCATGTTCCGCCATAAATAAATAAATTCCTCGTCCTTGTATTATACGAAAACGATATCAAACACGACCTATTTGCTACACTTATGGAGATATTGGCGTAAGAGTGCGGCGCGGTAGATGGGATTTGCCCCCCCCCCCCCCCTACATGCAGGGTGGAACCACGTGGCTACCGGGCTAAATCAGCTCAGGAGTCCACTAGGTATACCTGTGCCAAGCGGCTTCCTTTGTTGAAGACTTGCAAGGTTCCCATACAATTCATGTCACTAATTACCCGACTAAAAAATAATATTTCAGCCGCAGTTTCGGTTTTGGCCATACATCGGCAAACCTTTCGGTTTCGGGAAAAACATGTTTCGGTTGGACACTACAGCGAACACATTTGCACCACTAATCAGTAACCACTAAGGGGCTAGCACAGAACTATATCAAGATAGAAGGAAGGAGTGTATTGTACTTCGCGTGGCAAAAGTAAGTCCGATGGACTTCCTTGCTCGCCGCGAACTTCAGTCCGCTCCCGACCTCGGAACGCGTGCGACGTCAGGTTATAATCACAAAATGACTCGTTGTTCGATACTGAGCTGTTCAAACACCACCAAAAAAGGTGAAGCTGTTAATCGTGGTATTTCCTATCATAGGTAAGTACAATTTGTCCTAAAATACCTGTTATTAATTAAATAAACAATTTATTTATTGCTCTGTATTATTTTCATCAAAATAGATTATGTCCAACTCTAGTTTTCCATTGCGGCTTTAGTTTGACGAGACACACTTGACGTGCGTTCGAAACCAGCGATGTATAGGCTATTCAAATTGTCGAGTCGCTTCATGGTCGATTTATTCATTTTTCTGTCACTAGTGCTGTACCAGTGTGCTGTACACTGTGATTTTCTTACTCGGTTAAATCGATTATAAAAGCAGAGAAATGAAAATTACGTTTTTATATTATTATCTACTCTTGCGTTCCTGACCGATTGACAGACAGGGCACGGCCTAAACCGCTAAAGATATAAGCATGAAATTTGGAACATATATTCTTTACAGTACGTGAACGTGTACTAAGAACGGATTTTTCGAAATTCAACCCTTAAGGGTGTTAAATAGGGGTCGAACCGTTGTATGGAAATCGTTCATTTGGAAAGTTAAAGACTCGAATCTTTGTATGGAGGTTTTTTACTAAAAAACAAAACAAATGATTTAGCGTTGTTATAAAAAATCATCAACTGAGGGGGTCAAATAAGGGTGCAAAGTTTGTATGGGGGAAACTTTAATTTGTGAGCTAGAGACTTGAAACTGCAGAAATATTACATATTAAAATACAAAAATAAGAATTTTCAGTGTTTTAGGAAATACCATCCCTAAGGGGGTTAAACAGGGGTGCAAAGTTATTATGGGAGAAATTTCATTTTTTGAGCTAGAAACTTGAAACTTTGTAGAAAGATTACTTATTTAAATACAAAATTAAAACCTTAAAGCGTTTTGGAAAAATCCACCCCCACGGGGGTAAAAATTATGCGAAAAAAATAAGACTTTTTTAAGACTATTTTTCATTTCTCTGTCGGTTCTTATCGATATTTTGAATCGATACAAAATGATTACAACTGCCGCGTGCTAGTCGATGTTGACGAATCGATTTCGCGCGGATTATGTTTCTCGTCACTAAATTACGCTTGTGACGTCAAATTACCTACGCAAAATGTTACACGCTCGGTTCCCATACTAATCGGCGCGCACTTTCCTTCTATCTTGATATAGTTCTGTGGGGGCTAGTCATGAATTACGCAAGAACAATTTTTGTGAGTGTCAGGATGGCGGGTGTAAGTACATCAACAAACAGAACTGCGGTATACGTCAGGATTAGGACTACTACTTTAAACGAGGTATCTTGCATCTTTATTTGTAAATTTATATATTTGTATATAGGTGATTTTGAAACAGGGTGAAATTGTGATATGTTGTTTGGTACCTATCATTAAAAGAAAATTAGGCGCGTAAAAATAAAATACTTATTATGTTTTTTTGGTCCTCCTCAATGACACTACTATTTATTTTGTTCTGGTTTTCTGTTTTTGCAAAAATAATAGTTATTTATGCTACAAGTGTGGAAAGTAGGTGATTTCCGACGAGTGTCATTTTTATACATGAGCGAGTGAAGCGAGCGAATGTATAATTCGACACGAGTCGGAAATCATCTTTACGCGCGTGTATCATACAACGTTTTACTATGCCTTGTGTGAGGAAATATAGTAAATGTTGAAATGTCGGTTTAAAATAGATTAAAATTGAAGAACCTAGGTAGATTGTCAGGTACCTACTTATTATCTGGAACTGCATTTAACAACTTCTCCACATCTTTTGCTATCAAGCTTATTCACTTAAAAGTTAAAACCATTGTATTGTGGTTTTGGAACACAATTAATTTTGAGTAACTCAATTTATTAAACAACAAAAAGACGCTGTACCGTCGTAGTTCTAAGAAACATACTGACACTATTGAAACGTAATAAATCATTATTATTATTGATTACTCACTTTCACTCGACATTTTTAACATATTTACATAAAATAACTCCAAAGTAAACAACAATCACAACAATGGCGGGCTTTTTAGTTTTAAATACATGCGCGGTCAACATATGCGCATTGCGCATGTGCAAGGTGCCATACTGTCGTATTGCAAAAGGCATAAGAAAGATATGCGTTCAGCCAAACACATTAAGTGAATATCTTAATTTATTTATTGACCAAACTCAATATTCAAAAAGATTAAATAAATCATTTTATACATGATTAGTATCTAATATCTATGTACCTTTTACATGAAAGAAAACGTGTAATTAAACTATTTGTAAAACTTTTCTCGATTAATAAAAACTCTTTGTGTCGGGCTGACGACCGACTTGAAAATTAAAAAAAAAAAGAAAAGTAAAAAGCACTAGTGCGAAAAAGTGGCACTTTCCGCACGATTTTGTTGCTTGGAAAACGCTCTTTTCGAGCACATGCATTGTAAACACCATTTCGTATTTGGATCCTGTGGCCGAGTTCGCCACAGTAGCTACATGTAGCATATAGGTATTTTACGTTTTGTAGTTAATCCTAGTACCTCTACTGCCGAAGTACTAGGATTAACTTCAAGCGACCCCGGAACCGGAATCGGTTCTGGTTCCGTTTGGAAAAAAAATTCCGTTTGAAAATGGCGTTTCCACGTCGTCTACGAAGCCTCCAACAGGAGTCATCATTCTTGTATATGGTCTGCCATAAGGACCCTTCTCTACTAAACTTTGAACCCAGTTTTAATATAGAAATACTCAACGCACACTAGTGAAACCTAGCTACAAATACACGTCTATCTGTATATTTTACAATTTTGCATACAACAAAAAAAATGATAATTTTGAAGCATTTTACAAAAACGTCAATATCTCCGTAACTAGAAACTGCCATAAGGACCCTTTTCTCATGGACGGTCACATATAACTATTGTATTCAATACTTTTTCTACGAGTCAACTGAACCAATTAAACAAACTTGGTATCTATTGAAAATCTAAGCCCTGCTGAAACGAAGTGCAACCAACGGCTTTTACTTTTTTGTGCGTTGATGTCTATTACCTTTTGACTTTCTCATGACGGCGTCCTATTGGTCAAATACATTATAGTTCAGTAAAGGCGCCACGTGATTGGGCAATTTCATTTTAGTAGTCTCAACAGTTATAAAATGTTGTTGGGAGCTCCATAGTAAAAAGTATGTGATTTAAGTTTGGTGTACGAAGTTTTAATTCAAACATTTAGGTCGACGAGTATAAAAACATACATTTTGTTGCTTAAAAAACAACCGGCACTGAAATATGACCATTCGTTTTTTTACTAAATCGCGTAGGTAAGTGTTGTAATTTAGCATAATAATAATTTAAAGCAAAAACAAACTATAATCGAATTTAAACTTTAGACTTAATGTGAAAGTGGGCCGTTGTTGTTCTAAAAAGTGTGCAGAAAGTGATACGTTTCTTCTCTAGTGCAGAAAAGTAGTGTATTCGAATTAGTCCTCGCCTTATAAGCATTATGCGGGAACTAATTCTAATAAATATCAATACTTACCCAACCACTGCCAAAGGGAAATAATATTATTCTTACTAACTAGTTCATGGAATTTATTTTATTAAATATAAAATAAGTTTATGTTGTAAATTCTTAACTTTTATTTTAGCCACAGATTACAGAGAAAGGCAGATAGGCCCTAATAAATTAACGTTTTCTATACATCCGATCTCTTCTCACTTACGTACTGAACGACGAGTAAGAAAGGGATAAAACCATGTTATCTGACAGGTCTTCATACGTCATTGTCTCCGCTTTCTCACTCGCACGATGTAATTCGCTCTCTCGCTCGCTCGAGATTTAGTGTAGCATAAGATATTTTGTTACAAGATATCGACATCGATATTTACTTTTCATATATTCGTCATCTGCACCAGTCGTAAATAAGTTGTATCTCCATACATTTCTATTGAGATACAATTTAACACATTGTTGGTTTGGTTGTTTCGGAAGTGACATAGACTTTCAACGATGAAAAGAGTGACGTTGCAGTATTCTCTATGAAATCGTAATACACAAGTTTTAATCGACGAGTACAAACAATATTTAATTACCCTTTGTTAACTATTTATAATGATAACATATTGTTGTCCCATGTGGCTTCGGGTTAAAACGGCAATGAAGTGGGTGGCCGTTTTTTCCCGTAGGTGTCAAAATTTAAATGAGTTGTGGGTCATACGGTAGCAACCTATCACTGTAGTATGACATTTTCCTTTAAACCTTCAAGCATTGCTGGAACTGACACTGAAAATGTATTTTCATGTGTTCTGCCTATTACCTTCAGGGTTGCATGTGTGTTTATGACATAATATGTAGTATAAAAATTACCACACAATTCAAACGCAATTATTATATTCCCTTTTCACACTGTATAGTAAGTACCTATATCTACTGTTGAATTTTCAACCGAGCTTAACATACATACATTACATTTAAGTAGTCATAAAAACATCAGCGTTCAATAAATAGCTATCACAAAGGTTTTTGTTTTCAAACTCTTGCAAGAGCTCTTCGTCTAAATACTGATTGACAATGGCCGCAACGCGTAAATCATCAGTGGCGTGGGCGAGCGGCGCGCGCAAGTCATGCACGGCGAGCGGGAGCTGAGTGTAGCGCTGTAACGGGTGCGGGGAGGTGAAGTGTGCGGTTGGGGAGCGCAGCAACACCACGCGCGATTCAAGCACGCGTGGAGTCGCTTGCACCCTCGCTCTAGCGTGCCGTCTCGTCTGCGTCACGCGCGCGTATGCAACCTCGATCAGCGCCCGCGCGTATTGAGATGAATGCGCCACGCGCCCGCGCAGTGCACGCACGCTGACGTCGACCTTCTCGCGCCATGTGCTAGCATTCCGGAGCGCGGTCTCTAGCTGCGCGGACGCGCCTCCCATGAGCCCGCACATATGCCGAGCCACGGCGTCCTGCAGCGCTTGCTCCGAGTCCCCGCCGGCGCACGCCGCGTTTAATTGCTCTTCTAACTCGGCCAGGAATTCCTCTGGACCGCCGCCCAAGCAGAACACCGTTCCTATCAATCCTGAAGGCAAATGCAGAACCGGTCATCATGTGGTTCGTTGTGATAGAGCTTTGTAGTGTAGTGAACTTTTTACTACTGACGATGGTGTACAAACTACAAAGCAAACTTCCATGTAGGTATCCATCTAATAATTTTCTATACTGTACTGTACTAATATACTAAAGATGAATTAATGTTTGTGAGTTTGTAGCGTTATAAGTTTGTATATTGGGGCCTAGGGGGTAATCCCCGAAAATAAACACCCGATTTCAAAAAGAAGCGGGTTCTGTCGGAGATACAACCGTTAATTAAGTTTAAGTGGATACTTCTTTGTTGGCTTATGGAACCCTGTGTGCTGTGTGCTATTGTTAAATTCAAAGTGTTTTCATTATTTAAAGGAATCTGCTATATATGGTGTACCCGTAAAATATATATCTGAATTAATTCACTGAAAATCTGTATAAGTACAGATAAATCGGTATATATGGCAACATTGACTGACGTAGCTCATTTGACTCGCGATACATTGGAAATGGCGGTCATTTCAGCACTTTTGTGATTAACAACTAATGGCAAATAAAGAAGGATTAAAACATGTAACAAACAACTATTTGAAATCAGATTATGCTTCTCTACAAAAAGTTATTCCGGAAGTCACGTGATACATTTTGAACTGTGTACCCTATGTACGCGAGCAAAGAAGTACCCACTTCAAAAATATTTCACCTGTGTATAGAATGGACCTCGGGGACAATAGGCTACATTTTATCCCGCTTACGTTCTGTAAAATACGCGAGCGGAGCCGCGCGAGAATTATAATAAAAGAAGAATCCGTACCTTGATCTTCCAGTATAGCAGCTATTTCTAATGCCATCAAAACTCCCATCTCATAGCCTAATAGGTAAAACTTCTTGCATGTATTTATTTTTTTCAGAAGAGTCTGCAAAATATTGAAAAATGAGTCAACCCACGAAATTGGTCCAGCAGACGTACTCGTATTATAACTAGTAAAAACAAATAAATTTAAGAATTTATTTTAGCTTTTCGGTATATTTTTGATCTACTTTTTCTTGCAAAGCATGGAGACATCGGTACCAGAGTTTCTTAGAAAAGTTACTATAATATGTACTCATGACATACTCTAAAATGTAACCCATAAAATAATAATTGTATGCGGGTCGACTTTGATAACAACTTCCATCCACGACTAAAATGCCTGTATTAAAGATTTTAAAAGCACCTTATTCGTTTTTTTCGCATTATTGGCAACATTGGCAGTTTCCTCGTCACATAGTTTGGTAACTGGTTTGTGTGTATTGCAATTATTTCATGGAGAAAAAAACCGGCCAAGTGCGTGTCGGGCCACGCGCAGTGTAGTTCCGTAGTTGCTTGTCTAGTTACATCGACGTGCGGTGCGGTTGCGTCGGCCGAATTTGTACAATTGGCCTTTCCAAGTACGCATTAAGTTCGTCGACTATTACTCAGTAACTACTTATGCCTTCTTGTCCGTGACAGTTTTCCTTTTAAATTCATTATATGTACTACTACCACGATTTTTTTCACATCCCCAGTAGTAGCCATTTAGCCGGCAGGAGGGGGGGGGGACACATGACTCGAACAAAAATTAGGGCTTTAAAGCCCAATATCTCGCAAACGAATCACTGATTTCAAAAATGGTTTTAGGACCCATTTACCCATAATAGTTTTGAACGAGCTATCCAACGATACCCCACATTATGGGTTTAACGAGAAAAAAAAAATACATCCCCGCTTTAGGTGTAGGGGAGGAACCCTAAAAAAAATTTTTTTTCAAGATTTTTTTTGTAATGTTTTGTCGGCGTGATTGATTTATATACCCATGCCGAATTATAGTTTTCTAGTTGTAATGGTTACTGAGCTAAGCCGAAGACGGACAGACAGACAGACAGACAGACGGACGGACATGGCGAAACTATAAGAGTTCCTTGTTGTCTACGGAACCCTAAAAATGTTAACGGCAAAGCCACTTTTCCTCTTGATTATCATAGCTCAAATACTTCGACAATACTTCGTCAAGAATAAAATGCAAGTGATGTGTTCGGTATCTTAAGTTAATCACTGGTTAGTAATGAATGAGTTAGAAAAAAAATCTTTAATATAACCCACAAACGCACCCGGGGAATCCATGGGTCAGGCTGTCTTTGATCATGCATGACCATGTGGTGAATTTGATCCAACGATTAAGTCTCAGGAATTCGTTTTCTGGCGGTATTTTTAGTTTAGATTAATATAAATTTTCTCAAACATGAAATTAAATATTGACGTTGTGTTCTTCATAATGGGCTTCGAAGTGTCACGTTTCGCGCGGAGCGAGACGAGAGATCCGTAATGGCATTTCATACAAAATTGGAGGCCTAGGACTGCAAGATAGTCTTTTTTAATTTCCATTCTACAATTTGTGGCACAGGGTCACGGCGTTCAGCCATGAAAATTAAAGTTTGATTTCTTGGAGTTTTTTTTAATTTGACACAACATTTTGACGACGGTAATTATTATTATATTATATTTACCATACACGAAAAAATATGAAATTAAAATATAATAAGTACCTAATCGGTTTTTAGTATTCTTTCTGCTACCAAATAAAAAAAGGACCTGTAGTTTCTTCAGAAAAAAAAACAACGCAATAAAAGTTAAATTGAGGATTATTCAAGTTTTACTTTGAAACCACTCATTTTTTAAAATTCGAATCAAAACTTATAAAAATTAAAAAGAATTAAATCGGTTAAAAACTTTTCAAGTAATGTTTTTCTTTGTGGTTTGGGGTGGTTGGTTCTTGATATTAAGAAATACATATTTTATAAACTGAGTGATTTTTTGTACGCAAAAATGTTAAAACTTAATTAAGCTAATATACTTCAAAGGTCACTGATCACAAAATTAAGATTGTTTTTAAGGTAATTTTAGAAATCTTGTGACCCAATCTTCCTCTTGTCATCATTATTCCTATAAACAAATACTATACATACAACTAAATACTTTTTTTATTTTTATTTTTTTGATTTATTTATTTCCAAATACAAGTTACATGATAAATTACAAATATACACTCGCCAAACTATTAAGTTTGATGGCGAGACGCGCTCATTTACTACAACTATTGTAACTTAACCTAATTTGCTTTTATTACTAACCTAATCTCTTCTCTAAACTTTTTACAGATTTAGGTAGAATGACAATTAAAAATATTAGTAATAATAAAATACCGTATTATGGCTCGACCTCCGGCGACAGTGGACGATACTATACATTAATAGTACATTACTACAGAGGCCGGGAAGTAAGGGGTTGCCGGCCGAGTACATATAGACGGCCGAGCGTAGCGAGGTCGTATAGTTATGAGGCTGGCTATGAAAAGTTTTTCATAGCCAGCCTCATAACCTCATACCCCACTTGGGTTGGATAATTTGCATTAGAATTTTAAAAAAATAGTGGTTTCATAGTAAAACTTGAATAATCCTCAATTTAACTTTTATTGCGTTGTTTTTGAAGTGAAAACTTCTTTAGCGGCGCTGAGCACTTTATGGGATGGGGAAAAATTGTTAAATACGCGACAGAGTTTTGTGACGTCAGATGTGAAGGAGGTCACTTTTTGCTGCTAGCCGATTCGACTTCATTCAAAACTGAACGCTATTCGTAAGAGTATAAAGCCGTTAAACACTTTTTGCAATAGCATATTCTGCAAATAAATTTGTAATTTTAACCAACGCGTCCTTCAACGTTTTGCTATTGAGAAAATTCGAATAGTTCGAATTTGGGCGTTATTCCTAAAGAAATAAAGCTTAGAAAAATATTTACCAACGGCAAAAACAAATTGATATTTTCGTCGCCACCGCCGTCTGCTGTTCTTGCAAATTCTAATAGTTCGAATTTAGACGTTATTCCTAAAGAGATAAAGCTTTGAAAAATATTTGGCAATGGCAAAAACAAATTGGTATTGTGTTTTGCCGCCGCCTGTGCGCGCCGACGGGCGAGCCGGCGGCCCGTCGCACCCAACGCGCCCGCGGGCCGTCCGCCTAAATAATTGATAATTCATACTAATCCATACTAATATTATAAATGCGAAAGTGTGTCTGTCTGTCTGTCTGTCTGTCTGTCTGTCTGTTACCTCTTCACGCTTAAACCGCTGAACCGATTGCGATGAAATTTGGTATCGAGATAGTTTGAGTCCCGGGGAAGGACATAGGATAGTTTTTATCCCCGAAATCATCCCCTAAGGGGGTGAAATGGGGGGTGAAAGTTTGTATGGAACTGCGCGATATAAACGAGTTCCACGCGGACGGAGTCGCGGGCAGAAGCTAGTTGTTTATAAATTTGCGTCAAATTCATTTTTAGGGTGACACCGTAAGATGTCACATGACCTGATCGAAAAACTGTTACAATATTATTCAGTTTTCACTTCTGCCGGCACTCCCAGAGTGCAACCCGGTCTTTTTTTTTTCTGAAGAAACTACAGGTCCTTTTTTTATTTGGTAGCAGAAAGAACACTAAAAACCGATTAGGTACTTATTATATTTTAAATTCATATTTTTTCGTATATTTACCCATTACCGTCGTCAAAATGTTGTGTCAACCTTAAAATTTATCAAAGTAACCCCCGATTTACGGTACCTCAAAATTCTCAGTTAAACAGACTCGGGTGACTAATCGTGGCAACGAGCTATAAAAACTGGCCCATCTGGTACCATACCTTTGCATATCTTGCAGCCATTTCATGGTTAGACTCTTCAGGTCTATCTAGCCCAGGCTGAAGTGCAAATGCTTGGAGCTTCAGTCGCTCACACATCAATTTGTAGCGCAGGTGGTGACCTTCCAACCCAGGAATTACGCACAAAAATGGTAGTGTTTGTTGGCAACTTAATTCGTCGTCCCTCTAAAAGTAAATTAAAATATAAACTCGGAAATGAAACAAAAATATATCATTTGCTGTTTGCAGACTTTCTTTTTAGTATTTTTCTTGAATTTGGGAAACACGAAATTCTATATTCGTAGTTGCCATCCACCACCATCTGCTTTTAAAGTAAAATAAAAAGATACCGCAGAGAAAATCTGTTTTTAAACGAAACATATCCTACCATTACGCTGTAGTGTGAAATTGAGGGTATTGATACCAACTCAACCGTAGCCAACAATTCCTCTGGATCAACATACGTGAAGAGCGCGTCCAGACCTTGTTTAGGAGGATACACGATTTCCTTTGACGTTTCCTCGATGTCCCGTAATCTGCAAAATGAAAAACTCTTACATTCATATTCTTTAGTAAACAATAGTTATTTACGATACAATTGCCGAAAATAGGAAACTCGCAACGAGTGGTGATAAATTAAAACACGACCGAAGGGAGTGTTTTAAATCGACACGAGTTGCGAATTACCTATTCGCACGTGTATCGTAAATAACTATTACAATGCACTTGCTCTGAAAGTGCGCCTTTACATGGGTCAACATAAACACGGGACGGCGGCCGTGCGGAAATGGATTTCGGGCCAATATTCCCACACACGTGCGAGAATGAGATTTCATGACAATTCAAATTTTACCTTTTACGTATAATTTTTAATTTCCTCGCATGATGCATTGTAAAATGTTGTATGATACTCGTGCGGTTACGTAACTTCCAACTCGTGTCGATCAAAAACACTCCCTTACGGTCGTGTTTTTGGTCATCGTCGCTCGTTGGGAATTACCTACTTTCCGCACTTGTATCATAAATAACTATTATGGCTATCTGTACTCTGTACAGTCGAAATTATTTGCATCTGTATGAAATCCATTTCAAATTGTCTGAATACGCATTTGTGCCCTTGGGTTTTTCAATGGACGTTAAAAAAACGTTTAAATGACACAAATTGATAAATTTGAATTAACGTCCAACACCCCATGTCGAAAATCGAACAGTGCTCAATAAAAAGCTCTGCGCTTTAAAAGATGCACTTGTCCAGTTTCATTACAAATACTTAGATCACGAATTTCAATCAGTTAATAATTGCAGTCTTTTGGGCATCAACATTGACGAAAATATCAATTAGAAGACACATTGAAAAAGAATGTATAAAACTATCTCGTTTCGCTTATGCCCTCAGAAATATAAAAAAAACTACAGAGTTAAATAAGACCACTAATGCTTATTATGCGCTTAGCCTGTCCTGGCTGCAATATGGTATCATATTGTGGGGTAACAGGACTGATGTGATGGACTTGTTCCTACTATAATATAGAAAACTATAGGCCGGTTTCCAAACTATGTCTTATAGCAAAAGTGTTTGAGCGTATCGTTTATAATCAAGTTTTTGTTAACATTAAATCTATTATTCTCCCTCAGCAACATGGATTTGTCAGCGGCAAATCCACCGTCACGAACCTTTTATCTTTTAATGACTTTCTTTCATACAATTTGGACATGGTTAACCAAGTCGATGTTATATATACTGATTATAGTAAATGTTTCGACCGGATAGATCACAGCATATTGTTACGCAAGCTTCAGGCGCTAGGTATACGTGGCGATCTTTTCAAGTGGTTTTCTGCTTACGTGCTAAATAGGACGCAGGCCGTTGTTCTAAATAGTTTACAGTACATATGGTGCTACTTTCCCGCACTAGTGCGGAAAAGAGTACTTTTCGTGCATATGTCGAAACTTAGAGAAGAGCGAAGAACGAAAGAAGAAGAAACGAAGAGCCATATGTACAGTAAAACGTTGTACGATACACGTGCGAATAGGTAATTCGCAACTGGTGTCGATTTAAACCACTCCCTTCAGTCGTGTTTTAATTTATCACCACTTGTTGCGAATTTCCTATTTTCGGCACTTGTATCGTAAATAACTATTTCAGTCGTCCTGGGTAAGGATACCTTCTGGCGTCCCCCAGGGATCCCTGTTGGGGCCTCTCTTATTTGTATTTTTTATTAACGACATTGGCTCTGTCTTTGTTAATGGCAATTTTCTTCTTTACGCGGATGACATGAAAATTTATAATATTGTTAACAGTGAACATGATAGCATCATGTTCACTGTTAACAACTGTTGACTGTTGCAGGAGGATTTGGAAAGGCTCGACTTTTATTGTAAAATTAACAACTTGGATTTAAATGTATCCAAATGCTTTGACATGAATTTCTCTAGAAAGAGAAATGTTTATAAGAGTGTGTACAATATTAAATCACAAGGCCTAGTAACTAAAAAGTCCTGCCGGGATTTAGGAGTAATTCATGACGATAAGCTTTCTTTTAATGAGCATGTTGAAAGTATTATTGACAAAGCTTACAAAGCTCTTGGCTTTCTAATTCGTTCTGCTGTGGACTTAAACAAAATGAAAACAATCAAAATCATCTACTGTGCTTATGTGAGATCTCAACTTGAATATGCTTCGCAGTTATGGAATCCGTTTTACAAAACGTATGCAGACAATATCGAAAAAATACAAAATAAAGGACAATGGGCAAATTTGTATGGGCACTGTCCCCCCCCACCAACAGAAATGAAACATGTCTCAGTTAATAGATCTTGGCAAACTGATGATTTTTTAGTATGACGAGAATCGCCCTATGTATGGGGTTTTCTTGGAAAACCGTGTTTTGTTTTTACATATTTTTTGCTCATCTCATTGAAAGTTACAAAGAGAAGGTTGAAAAAATATTATGTTACTAACAATAATACTTCACAAATATATATTTAGGACAGAAATCTTTTGTATTATTTAATAGTTTCGGCTAAAAATATTATCCGCAGAACGCAGCCCCGCATGCTTGTTTATCACTCAACTAGTATAATAAAAAAACAAAAACTTTCAATGAAATGAGCAAAAAATATGTAAAAACAAAACACGGTTTTCCAAGAAAACCCCATAAATATGGCGATCCTCGTCATAGTAAAAAATCATCAGGTTGCTAAGATCTATTAAATGAGACATGTTTCATTTCTGTTGGTGGGGGGGGGACATTTCTGCCCATGGTCCTTTGTTAGATTCCTGTCCTATAAGTTTAGGCTTGCTAATAACAGTTACCAAGTATCATGCAAAAAACTCCACCTTGTCCCCCTTTTCAAAAGACGATTAGCTAATGATGTCAGTTTATTGATGAAAATTGCTCAAGGTAAGTACTGTTGATTCTCCAGATCTGCTGAGTAAATTACAATTTTACATACCGGCCTCTCAACTGCGGAGAAGACCCTTGTTTCGCATCCCTCGTTCACGCAAAAACATTCGTAAAAAATGTTTCTTTCCTCGAACCACCAAGTTATTCAACGAACTTAATGATGTGCCCAGTGTGGATCTATCTTATAGTAAGGTTAACTCTGTTAAACATATTATTTTCAATAGGTAGCTAACGATCCCCGTTACAAAACTGTGTTATTTACTGTTTACTGTTCTGCTGACCTACTACATAGTGTGAAATCAAAATCATATAATATCGAAATTTTTGCAAACATGATGTCACGTAGCATTATATATGTGGAAGCTTGTAATTTGCTTTTAGTTATTAAATTAAGTAATTAATGTATACTAGGCAGTAAGCATCCCAAATAAAAATAAAATAAAATAATAACGATGTATACGGATTCTCGCAAATATTCAAAATATGATTGTTGCAGACCTTACTTTAAGAAATTTAACATTTTAACTTTACCGTTATGACGCTGGTGCCTTGGAGCATGGGTCAGCGGCTAGTTTGGGATGCTACTTGTGTTGATACCCTGGCACCATCCCATGTTCCAAGCACCAGCGCCGCCGCTGGCGCTGCAGCATCCTCGGCCGAAACCTCAAGCGCCGCAAATATGCCGTCCTAGGAAACAGCTACATGTTTGCGGCGTTTGGCGTTGAAACCTTGGGGCCACGGGGGCCAAGTGCGCGTCGTCTATATAAAGATTTGGCGACGCGCTTAATAGAAGCCTCGGGCGACTAGAGGGCTGGCCACTATTTCGCACAGCGTATTAGTATCGCAGCGAGGGAATACGGCCAGCATTACCGGTACGGTACCTTGCCCATTGACGGCGATTTATGCCAAATTTTTTACCTATAGGTTAAGTTTCATTATGTTTGTTTTTATTAATTGTCTTTAATAATAGTACATTGTTTACCGAGGGGCGTAAGTGGAATATTGCGAACAAGAGTCTATCAGAAGCCCGACGCTGAAGGCGGAGGGCTTTTGATGACTCGAGTTTGCAATATTTTTACGCCCGTGTTATACACAATGTTTTCATCACATTTGCGAGAAAACAAATACATTTTAGATGAAATGAATACAAATCGTAATAAAAACTGCAACATGTCAGTCGTCCATTTTGTTGAATTTGACGTGAGGCGCGTATGGCAAAGACCCTTCGGTATACAGCCACGATTTGAAAACACTTAAAAACATTTTACATAGACACTAAATAACAACATATTCAATCTGTAAATAATTCAGTTAAACATCTTTAAGTAGTTTTTAAGTTTAAATTTATTTATAAATACGTTTTCAGACATCGTATTTGATATAAAACCTCTTTGCTTTGTAACTGCCGCAAGAGTGACAGATACAATTTAAGAAGAAAACCATTACGCCCGTGGGCGTAACACAGGCTATTACAGCTCTGTATGTCTGCGCATTATGAAGCCCTTTTCGAGCAAGTGTGATGAAAATTAATATATACTGTCCTTACATATTTTAGAAGTTTGTAAATTTGTACCTACGTAAACTGGATTTATATTCAAAAGCCAAAGATCACACAGAAGCACCATGAACCTGCGACATCGAAATAGAATAGCCTTACCTACTAGTAACTTGCAAATGAGTAACAAAAGCCCTTATCTATATGACCACAATAAGAATATATACAATAGTACTACAAGCTTTGCTTATTTTGGGATTAGCTCGATTTGTGTAAGATACTTAAAATACTTTTGTTAACTACCTAGAAATATTACTATAGTTTTAAGTTTTAAACTGTAAGATTTGCAATACCCTTACAGGGTCCCATGTTGTACTGTTAAATTGGTAAAACCACCTGTAGGTATGCCAACATGAAAGCGATAAAGTTATTATTATTATTATTATTCGTGCGAATAAATACATTTGTGTAACTAAAACGTTTTTTTAACGCCCGTTTAAAAAGCGCTCGTGCGAACCAGGGCTAAGGTGACAATAACGTAATATTATTGCCAAGGGCACAAATGCAGATGTGGCACATTAATCTTATTACATTAGTATTAGTATTTGTCTTTATTGCATCAGTATTAGTATTACTTACTTTTCCACTGTCAGAAAAGGTATTTTATCGTCATCAATCGAAGTATTATATGTGTTTTTTAGTAAAATAGAGATTACTTGTACTTTATTTGACACAATGCCTAAATCTTGCAAGGTCACACTACCAGTGGTATTTTTTGAAATTGTACAACCTGAAAAAAATACGAGACTTATGCCAGAGAATAATATAATAGAACTCCCATACTTTTAATTATCTCCAAGCCAAATTAGTGGAGTAAGATATTATATTGTATAATTCTCGATACTAACCGCCTGTCACTGCAATTTCTTCTAGAAGGGATTTAGCTGTGTTACCAACGCGAGGGTGAGCGAGAATTGCACATTGTTGTGAACATAGACCTTGTTCCACAGCATTTATGATATCATTCGCATGTATCAATTTATTTTCCACCTAATGGATAACAATTATAAGTAGACCGTTTAACTGAGTCCTCGCCTACGCGGCGCGGGTGCGGCCGCAAAGCCCGGCGCCCGTACGCCGTGCGCACCCGTTATCGTCATACCCCTGCACCCGCGCGCCGCGCAGGCGAAGACTGAGTTAAGCGGTCGACCTACACTTTAAAATTTGTTTTGTTAAGTAAGATACTACAGACTTGCTTAAGACAATGTAAAACCATATGTTCTGCACAATACCCCTAAACCTCACCTGTGGTATGCAAAGCATCATTGCCGGCAATCGATGGCTTTCTCTTGAAAGGCATACCCGTTGGCCAATAGAGTTGTTGATGCCAATTACAGCGAAATATCTGAAATTTATTTTTGATAAAGATAGTTATGATATTTAGACAAGATGGTGCCGTATCACAATGCAAGGCAAATATTTTATCTCCTGGAAGTATGGATGAGAAACAATGTAACGGATCTTATATTGTTAAAGTACACCAGATACTAAGCAACTAGCTACTTATGTAATGCATGTTATACACCTAGGGATCAGGAATCGGATTTTATTATTGGTACAGGAAATACAATTGTGACATATAACATAGACCATACCTAAATTGGTTCAAACACTTGTTCTCTGTTATTTTTCATATTGTATAGCACAATACCATTGTTAATACACTAGTAAAACTATACGTACTTCAGTGTTGGACATGATTTTCTAGCTGCTAGATCCAAATTTGTTACCAAGGATTCATACAAACTTTTCTTCTTGTTGTTATCTTTAGTTATCATTACAAATATGCCTTCTAGTGGGGCCATGCGCAAGCTTTCGTTTACCAAATTTGTTATGTGGTTGCTGCTTGTAAGCTCTTCCGTTGATATCCGAACTTTTACGCCTAATCTCTCCCAAGTCCTGCAAAATGATTCTCATCATTATTCAAACTTATTTATTTATTACAAATATATTGTGCTACCTGAAAAAATATTTACCTTAACAAAGGACTGGAACATGATAGTGGGGGCGAAAAATGCAAATGCAGGTTTCTAGCACCACGTTGCACCAGCCGGTCGGCTAATCGAATCGCTGGCCCTTCTTCATCACATAGCAAGAATTGACAACGATCAGCCGAGCAAAAAAGCCTGTGAAGAATTAAAGTGCCTGTAAGAAAGATGCTGAATTTTAAATAACATTACACCAACGACTGTTGAATACGTTACCTGGGGCACGAGGGTCGCGGCAGTACAGGTTGCAAGCGGAGCAGTACTCTGCCGCGATGGCGGCTTGCCGATAGCAATCGGAATGCACGGGATGCATCTTCTGGCATATACGTCACGCGCGATAGGGGCCGCACATATCCATCCTGTATACCTTTCGCTACCATATCTTGTAAGTTCTGTAAATTGGTTGGCAGATCATTAAACAATGCGATGTGTTGTGTTTAGAGGATGTGTTGATTGTTTTGATAATACATACCCTCCATACATCTTTATTTGGGTGTTCGAAGATGGATGAGAAGTCGACACTCATAAAGCATCGATCTTCCATCAAGTTGGCTAGTCCAAACATGTAGTTTTCTTGGCTTTTTAGTGGGCTTGTGTCTAAAACAATTCCTCGTGGTGCACCGCTTTTCACGAAAGCCTTAAAACATAAGTAATTATCTTGAGACTCGATTCTCAACCACATCAAACTACAATGCACATTTTGTATTTCAGAAGTTCTTACAGTTTTAATTTCACCCTGTCCACATGTTATTACGACACTGCTCCCTCGGCCGTCAGTGCGACTTAACACTAGATCTGCAAAATTTTTGTCGCGGGAACAACCAATATTTTTATCTGCAATTGACAACATTGTGATGAAACATGATCTTCGTGCATTCAATCAGAAATCTCAATCAGATAGTAACCTTTCAATTCTGGAAATAATTTAAGCAAAAACCGCTTCTTTTTCAAATCGCTGACCGCAACAAAGACTTCGCATTTTAGATACAGCGCGACGGATATGACCGCTTGTCCAAAAGCACCAGCGCCACCGTGGACCACGATATCCGTTCCTTTTATCAGCTGAATTTTCAAAATCTGAGGAAAAATTGAGATAAAGTCCATCCATTTGATAAAAGTTTAATAAAAAACAATGTTCTGATTGAAAAAACTCACGAGACAATAGATTGCGTGTGCGTAGGGCAGCGGTACCGTTGCGGCATCTTCCAGTGTCCAATGATCGGGCACCGGCCACAACAGCTCGGGATGCGCAAACACGCGGTCGGTCAGCGCTCCGCCTTGCACTACACCCATGACTCGCTGTCCGCTACAATAAAAAACGTCCAATTTCAGTTCACTCTCATTCAAAGTTGTACTGTCTAATGTTTTGCTTAGTATGGTCAATTCAAAAAAATATTACATTTCGGTTGTTCCACTAAAATCCATTCCGTAGTAGCTCTCGCTAGAATTGTTTGCTTCGACTGGTATATCCCCATAAGCTCGCTTAACATCGATATAATTTGGTCCGGCAAAGTGTACCTGCAAATGGGTCATAACATAACTTATCGAGAATGTGAATAACGTGGTACTTGTATGGGAGATGGACGATTTTGAGAAATTGAAAAATTAAAACTCGTAAGAGCGGGGTGAATGCGAAATAATGCGGGGATGTGGAATATTTTTTCAATATTCCACTTTGTTCGAAGTTTGGAATTTCGTTCGTTTCTGCTTAGTAAATATTTACGGTTATATACCTTGACGGGGAGCCCGGAACTATTAAATCCTGACGTTTCCACCCATTGAAGAGATTCCAAATCACCAATTGCTGCACTCTTCAAAGCTACTCCACTATTGGAGCGTACCTTTAGCGGAAGAGGCTCATAGTACTCTCCTCCCCATTCATCCTGATGAACACAATAAAATTATTAATCTCATAAACACAACCCATAAGTATCAATTTTTTTTCTAGAAATATCCAACTTACTTGATTAACCATATTAAACGCTAAATCCAACTCCGGCAATGGACCAATATTCAGATTTTCAGAAGTGTTTTTGAAAGTGAGAAGGTATATTTGGTTGCGTGCTGGTTCGCTTCTCCATTGTTTTATAAGATCTTTAAGGCCTGATAGCATAGGATATGGCGTGATTACAATCATTCTGTGTCGCAATGGTAGGTTCATTCTTGCAGTTTGCAACAACGCAAGATCAGAGTTGGTCCGGACGGTGAATGTACTAGTTCCAGCAGTCGGCGTTTTTGGCCTCCACTTGATTAATTCTAGACGAGTTTTCTTAGAACTGTGAGCTGAGACTACTGTGTATAATGCCGAGGGTTGGGCACGACTTGAGTTTTCGAAGTCTTCAGCATTGATAACAAAAGTATTGTGGCGTAACAGGCGGTATAAAATTTGGCATAACTAAAAGAGACGTAATAAAAGTACATTAAAACGTGAACACAATAGTCATACTCATTTAAGTTCAATTAAAATCTGGAGTGATTGACGGTACTTACAGTATCATCTTTGGATAAATTACTGACTAAAACCAAATCGGCTTCTTTTATAAAATTATCCAAAACTGCACTCTTATGTATGCGCTCAACATTTATTATAGCCCCGGATATGTCTTTTAATGTATCGCTTACGTCATAAAAAATGGTATCTTCTCCTTTTTTATCATACATTTCGACAATATTGATGATATTTTGGCCAATATTTTCGTCAACAATCTGCACGAATACTTGGAGAGTATTTTGTACCTGTAACATAAGAATTTTTAGAAAAAAAAAATATTTACGAGGGATCGTCGTAAAATCTCATCTTTTATGTCAGCAGTCATTTCCTTAGCCATTTCCTTCCTATTCATATCGTTTCTCACATATCTCATTTATAGTTATAGTATCTTATGCAACTATATTGTATAAGAAGGGTCTTAAAACGCGAGTGTCGTGGGTTGCGATGCGAGCTTTGGCGAGCATCGCAATTAAAGACGCCACGAGCGTTTTAGACCGGTTAATACACCGTTGCATACAATACTTTTTCTACGACAAATGTTGTTGCAACAGTTGTATTATTTAGACTTTTCAGGCAGCAAGTTTTCTATTCCTTATTTTGCTACTCACGCAATTTCTTCAGAAGTGCAGTTATGAATTCCTTTGACCATTTTAAAAGCTTCACAACAAGCTTTACACTTTTGTCTTCACAAACACGAATATGATATTAAAAGTTTAGGAGTTATAGTTTATCATCTTTAGTCTTTTGAAAATTTGAACTGCACTTTGGTGGGAAATCAGAAATATGATACCTCTAGTTTGTGGTTTGTTTTGTTTTTAATTTGTTTGCACTTGCCATCCGAACCAAACCGAATGCGGACCGGAACCGAATTGCTTATTATTACAAATAATATTATTAATTTATAAAACATGTAAATTAACACACAATAGATCTATGATGATTTATTATTATTTTAGTAAATAATTTATAATTTACAAATGTTAAATCATTAATAAAAACTTTTTATTTCGAAAAATTTGTTTATGAAGTTGGTACCACTGCAATATAGCGGCCGATAAAAAAAAATAGATGATTTGACATCGTGGAAACAGTGCTTTTATGAAAAATGTACCTATGAACCATACAAGTACGCTAAACAGTGCGTTTGTGGGCCATAGAGCATAGAGTTTTTCGACGACTGATTACCGGTGTCATTGTATTTGAGCTAAAGCCTATATAAATGAACGATAACGGTACAGGAGTAGAAAAAGCTATTAGCTTACGTGGCTGAGCTCTTCTATTACAGCTCTCCACATTCATACTTAATACTTTTTTTGTGACATGACTTGACTTATAGTCTAGTAAGTATAAACTTTGTTCGATAAGTGTACGATACCATGCTACGTCATTAGCTCTTAACTTTTCACTAAACACCATTCCGGTTTTCGGCTTGTATATTCTTTTCTTACTCGATCCATTCATATCACTCTATTTTTCATCTTCGTGATCTGCTTGCGGCACAACATTACACCCGTCATTAGACAAAAACTCACCTTTAGATAAGCTACAGATTGAAACCGTGGCACAAAGTTCAACGCTTTTAAGGACAAATTGTTGACTTCGGCAGGCACAATTTCACGGAACCGGATGCCTTCCAACAGTAAACCTCCGCAGCTAAAACCATTTAAATATTTGTTTTAACACACAAACACATATGCAACGAGGCTATCATTCCAACCATTATTTTTGCATACAATTCATACCTAGTATTGTCTTCTATTGTGCAAATATTTGTTTTCATAACATTCAAACCATTTATTTGCGTTTTATTGATATTCAAGTGTCTCTTGATATCAATGGTAACCTTCCTTATGTAGACTGGATGAGAGATTCCTTCGTGAGGTTGTCTTAGCATGTTAAGTTGCAACATGCCATCTATGAGGGTCACCCAGTTACCCTCCCACAAGAGGTGCCCTTCGGTGAACAATGGGTTAGTGCTGCAGATACTTTGGAACCCACCCCTTTACAATATTAAGAAACAAAGAAACATATTAAATAAAACCATGAAAACACGGATAACATACTAGCTGCAACATCAATATTGAGTAAACTTACGCATATCCGTAGTGTCTTTCGAATAATATCTTGTAAACATCTTCAGTCATTAACTCTAAACTTTCCTTATTGTTCTTATCATTATTAAAAGCTCTAGAAACGTTAGTTGATAACGCGATTACGTATCCTGTAGCAACTTTTGAATGGTCGTCCATTACCTGAAAACATTTTACACACCTAGATAGCTCTAACAGGCTGGTACAAAAATGTTTGACACTGAGCGCTTAAAGTATTGCACTGAGCAAAAAATACTGATTTCACTTAGTCGTTATAGAACGATACCCAATGTATAACTACTATAACTAATGTAGCTCAGCAGCTTGTATTTGAATTTATTGGTTTTAGAAACCATTGATTATAATCTCAATCAATATTAACTAGAGAAGCTTGATGAACAGATAGTATACCTCAAATGATCCCGTCCCCCGATGCAGCGTGACACTGAGGCGTAGCTGACGTGAGTCGTGCATGATAGGCTGAGCAAACAAGTACACGTCTCGAAACTGTACTGACACTTGCTTCCGGGCTAAGCCCATTGACATGGCCAGCGTATCCCATGCGGCCACTAGAGCACCCGCAAACGGATACACGGTTTTTCCTATATTAAAAATTAATTAATATTTATTTTATTTTATTTATACATTAATAAACAGAACATACATTTTGTTCGCCAGAAAAGTGTCGTTAAAACCTATCGGGTTTTATCGACACCGCATTCGTAAACAGTTAATAAATTACAATTAGATACATAACTATGACCTAACAGTACCTACTAGGTAGGTAGGTTCATGAGTACAACTTTCTTGTATTTAAGTATTTATTTAATAAGTTTGTATATCGTCGTCTAGTTTGGGGCTAGGTGGATACCCAAATATTACGATTAAAAAAAAACTTAAAACAGTCGGTGACAACATGCTCAACTGTTATCCATTCAAAAAGAACCTAACGAATTCCAGGGCACAAGAACTAAAAGGACATCCCCGGTTTTAGGCCTGAATATACACGAGTAGCAAGCTTTACTTTATCCAATGTTTGAACTATTAAACTTAGCTTTATAACTTAAATTTCTCAAACCTACTTAATTCATATCGATTACGAGCATTATTTTATTCCACGTATTAACATTGCTAAAACTTGTGAAATCGGGGTGACGAAACATTTATAATTTGTTGAGTTTGTTGACCAATATCGCATATGTGGTATTCGTGTGGGTATTTCCTTTTCCATCCCAAAATTTAAACATGATAAGGCGGTCGTCACACTGCGCCGCATCAACGGACGGAGGTGCGGAGCTGCATACAAATTTCGCCGGACGGAAGTGCGTTGCAGTGTTTCGTACCACACGGAATTTATATACAAACTGAGGTACTTGCATACAACGAGAAACGCACCTCCGTCCGGAGATGCGACGCAGTGTGACATCCACCTAAAGTTATGTTCTACAATAAATACAATAAGACAATCCTACTACTACCCAGACGTGATTTAAGTTAGGAAATGGGAATCAGTTACCATAATTATAAAGATGACTACAATATAAATTAATGTCGTACCTTGTATGACGTGACCTTGTAAGTAATCATGTTCGCTGTCATGCAGCGAAATAACAAAATTGCAAGCTGCTGCTAATTTTCTGTTTGCGCAGACATACAGTGGCAGGAACCTATTGAAATCAAACAGTTAGATTACATCGGAAAAAATAAGACTGACATACTATTATTCATCATGATTAAACTACTTACCATGTTTCGTTGTGGGCCCATTCAACCAAATGCGATAAAAACGGCGTGCCGGTGGAGACAGGAAACTCGACTTTGGGATACAAAGCACGAATATTTGGATAATATCCTTCCATGAACAAACTGAAAATATACAATGTAACAGAAATAATCAATGAATATCAGAAATAATCTCGTCTAATCAACGTGCAACTTTTTTCTTTACTCACTTGCCGATGGCTTCTAGAAGGAACTGTGCATTGTCAGAATGACCGCGCCGTGTGAGGGGCACATGCACACAAGATGGTGACAGTGAGCGTTTGAGAATGGCCTGCAGCAACCCATGAGGCGCTACCTCCACCAGCACGGCGTTGTGCGGTATTAGCCTTGCCGTCTCTTCGAATAGTACTGGACTCTACAACACAATGGTATTTGGATCAAGGTGGTTGTATGAAAAAAGTTAAGCAATTACATCAGGGGTAGCCTTTCACTAGCACAAGAGTCTGCAGTCTCTTTGTGGCTATGCATTTTCCAATGTAGCACACTAGTTAATATTTAGGGTGTGTAATGATTGGTATAACAACTTTTGATATATTTTCACTGGACATAACAACATTTAATATAATTTCATTGGATATAATCACACAAGGGTACATAATATACTTTTGGTATAACAACAATCCGTATAAATTTCATGGCGCATAATGTTCAAATAGTATAATACATTTTTGATATAACGTTTAATGGATATGATGTATATTGGATATACGTATTAGTGGTATAATCTTTTGTAAGATATACATTTTTTTTCACACACTCGTAAATTATTTGAACCTAACCTAAACCTAACCTAACCGCCAGCGTGTCGACGTCACCCCGCTTCGCGGGGTGCCTATTCCCGCTCTAAGGGACACAAGCTAACCCTAACCTCACCTACAAATAATACCATTGTTACAATTATTTGTCGTTTTTTTACTGCGGGGGCCTTCCTCCTGAGCCCTCCTTTTTGTAGCTTCCCTAACTAACTATATTATAATCCTTATACAAAAATATACTATTTGTTACTTACCAGTTTATCAGTGGCTATTATACTGGTGTGTGTCAGTGGTTACTCGTCGTCGTACCTACACCAACCTGCCTTAGAGTAAAATAGGTATGAAATAATAGTAGTAAGTATTCCAGATTATGCCAATAGTATATTATACCAACTGAGTTTTATATCGAACAAAGTTATATCCCATGTGTGTTTTACGTTATGACTGTTAGATTATTAGTTGTTATATTACATGAGCATTATACTCGTATCTGTTGATAATTATATTACATATGAATAGATATATATCAAATGTTGTTATATCAAAAGTGCATTATATCCTTTAATCGTTATATCTAGTGAAAATACGTCAAAAGTTTTTATATCTATCGTTACGCACCCTAATATTTAATATATCTTGTATAAAATAACGACCGCTTTAGCCTAGTTGGTAGTGACCCTGCCTACGAAGCAAGAGGTCCTGGGTTCGAATCCTGGTAAGGGCAATTATATGAGTCATGGATGTTTTCTATGTATTTAAGTATTCATTTATCTGTATAATTTAGTTTATCGTCGTCTAGTATACATACTAGGTCGATTTGGGTAAGATTGCCCCCTATGAATATTTATTTATTTTATTTTATTTATATTCAAATTATATTTACTAGCAAATTATTGGTATGGTATTCGGCTGAAGAATATTTGGCAGCTTGTTCGTTCCACCTCTCTTCTGGTACTGAAGTAGATACCCAACGCTCGCTGCGGAGTTTCGGAGTTTTGATGACATCAGTCAAGTACTTACGGAGACCAGGTCCTGTAAATAATTGTATAACGCTATACATTACCTTACATTAAACATGCGCATTTATATAATAATAATAATAATAATAATATCGTTTATTGCATATCACATAGCTATAAAGGTAGGTACAATATAGGGCAGTTTTACATGTGATACCCTGAATAGGGCGCAGCAATATGAGAGGGCATCTACAGCTTAATAACTATTATTTTTAAGTAAGTTATACATACAAATTTTTTGATCTTCAGATTCTACACTTTATCATTAAAGAAATCGTCTATATTATAGTAGCATTTATCGACTAAATAAGCTTTCAATTTTGTACAGAACGATTTTAGTTCGGTCTCATTTTTTATAAAATTAGGTAAGTGGTTATAAATTTTTATTGTCATATAATGCGGGCTAGATGTAACGAACTTTAATTTTGAAAAAGGTAATCTTAGTTTATTTAAATTTCGGTCATTTCTTTTGTTTTGGGTTATCTGTGAATATAAATCTATATGTTTTCTAACAAATTTACTCGACTCCAAAATGTACATGGACGTGACAGTCAAAATTTTGTATTTTATGAAATGGGGCCTACACGATTCCATTTGATCTATGTTTGCCAATATCCTAACGCACTTTTTTTGTAAGATAAATATCTTTCCTATGTCTGTGCTATTACCCCATAAAATGAGTCCGTAGGACATCCTGGAGTAAGCATATGCATAATAGGCTGAAAGAGCGGAAGTTAGGTCAGTTAAACGCTTTAGGTGATTTAGAGCATATACAAAAGACGATAACTGTTTTGTAAGCTTTTGTATATGGAGTTTAAAGTTCAAGCTAGAGTCTAACTCGATTCCCAATAATGTAGCTGAGGTCACATTTTCAAGTTTAAGATTATTATAGCTATAATTTATTGGAAGAGTGGTTTTTTGATATGGCTTAAATTGTATTATTTTTGTTTTTTTAATGTTGAGCTCAAGATTATGTATTTGTAACCAGTTTAGTATTTTATCTAGAATTAAATTTAATTTAGTTTCAACTTCGTCGATTTTAACACACGGAAATAATACGGAAATGTCGTCAGCAAATAGTGTGCAATGATCATTTAGGATATCTGGGAGGTCGTTTATATACACTAGAAATAAAATACATCCTAGCACGCTTCCTTGGGGAATAGAGCCATTTACCGGGACTCTATCAGATCTGAAATGACGACTTATATATTTCTGTGAAGCCCTCATCCTACCAGAGCTACTCCTAACGATTCTGTTTTCCTGTTCCTCGCCGAGCCCGCATTACGCTTTACCTAAATCAACATCACATGATGAGCACGGACGCTCGGCGAAATTTGCACTTTGCTTCATTACTATTCGGAATAATGAAAACTAAAAACCCTCCTGATATAAAAAAAAAACTAGCATTTTCTCAACGCTACGTTAGACAAGCACCTCGACCCTTCTTTACACCGTACGTCTGCCTTTCCTGGCAGCTTTCGTTTCGCTGCAACAAGGTGTTGGACCGATTTACCACCTCCAATGAGAAATGATAATAGCATAGCATCGTATAAACATGCTCTCAAGCAATTGTTAGTTAAAAAACAAAAACAATAGGCAGCCATGACATATATTGTAGGGTATAATTATAACAAAACTTCTTTTAATTTAAAACTTATTTTTCTCAAACATGCAACGTTGTGTTCTTCATAATGGGCTTCGAAGTGTCACGTTTCGGGCGCAGCGAGACGAGAGACCCGTAATGGCATTTCATACAAAATTGGAGGCTTAGGCCGGCAAGATGGTCTTTTTTAATTTCCATTCCACAATTTGTGGCACAGCATCACGGCGTTCAGCCATGAAAATTAAAGTTTGATTTCTTGGAGGTTTTTTGAATTATTTCATTGCATGTTTGAAAAAAGCACTATACATACCTCGGCGTGAAAAGGGTTGCCAGCCTCATAACTATCCGTATATGTACTCGGCCGGCAACCCCTTACTTCCCGGCCTCTGTAGTAATGTACTATTACTGCACATGTCTTAGTTAAATTATCATCATCATCATCATATCAGCCGAAAGACGTCCACTGCTGGACATAGGCCTCCCCCAAAGAGTGCCAAAGTGACCGGTCCTGCGCCACCCGCATCCAGCGAACTCCAGCAACCTTTACCAGGTCAGTTAAATTATAGAAAATTGTAATGTGTGTATTGTACTTGTATTTGAAATCAGCATCAACCAGAAAGTGACAATTACCCCGGTAGCCGAGCGCCACTGAAAATCAGCGCTGCGAATATATAACCTAACAGCTTATTTCGTGGCACAAAGCTGAGTGGCGACCATTTTGGCACGTTGGCATTTGTGACGTGGCCAGCTAGCGGTATGGTGATCATTCAATTCAGTTCGAGACATTAAATGAAGACAAATTATTGGAACTAAACTTACCTGCTTCGGCGATATACCGGGAATGATACGCGATGTTGGAACAAGGGACTTCTTTAGCGAATATACCCTTAGCAGTCAGCTGTGCGACAAACTTAGTCATCGCTTCTGCTGGGCCCGAGATGGTGCTGGAGTCAGGTCCGTTGTGGCAAGCTACCTCAATTTCAGATGGACACATTTTTGAAACCTGTAACATTAAGAAAGAAAAATCCGGTACATTGTGAAATCTAAAAGAACGAGCATTCTGATGTGGAAACATACTTCTTTGAAGCCAATGCCAACGGCCGCCATAGAACCTCGGATGAAGGGAGTTTGCACGGAAACCAGTCCCCGACTATAAGCCGAAAGGATCATTTCTTCAGCCGTTAAACAGCCGTCGGCGTACGCGCATCCCAGTTCGCCCACGCTGTGTCCTGTGGGGTTTATGTATGTAATGTTTTTGTTTATGTTCGTAGATGTATAGTGAAGTGACGACATGAGCCATTAACAAGAACAGGAGCTATTTATATCAGATCATTGTTTATAATGACCTCAGAAATGCGCTGATAAAAACGGTTGGCTTGGCTATGCAAGATGTCTATTTTTTTTTTAATGTAAATATTTTATTTTCGTTACCTACCAATAATTTTATCTGGAACTAATCCCAATTCACGTAATATATCCGTCAAACCTATTTGGATAGCAGCTATTCCGACAAACGAATTCAGAATGTTGTCGTAAATCGTTTTGTCGGGTGACGTGATGATGTGGATAATGTCAATGCCTTTCGGTTTCAATACTTTATCACAACTGAAAAAAAAACAATACTTTCAGGGACTTGAATCATATAAGTACGATGGGTTGTGAATCTGCGATACTTTGCGAGATTTAACAGTGCCCTGTCATGACATGGCAGTCTATCGATTGGACATATTAACTACACTCAAGTGCAAAAGTGTCGGGTGCACTTCATATGTAATTTCAGTACAAACTATACCCGAAATTTTTGCTCTTAGAAACTATGCTACACTTAATTAAATAACAGTGTCAGCCATGTTACGAGTATGGCAACCGTACGACCTAAATTAAAAGTGTTTTACTATGTGAGGTTTTTGGTAACTTTGTGAATGTCTCATGAGTCATGAGAGTATAATATAGTGCGTGTACATGCAGTCAGTTTACCGTCGAATGGCGGCGCTAAATATGGGTATGCGCATTAGTGATGTGCCCATTCCAGCCCATTGTGAGCCCATCCCGCTGTACACGAACCAGAGTGGCCGATCGCTACCATCACAGTAGTCTCCTTTTTCACAAAGACTTATCGTTTTCTTCTCTTTATCTTCACCTGTTAAAATATTTATCAAAATGAGCCAATAATAAGGGGTAGGTTAACAAATACAGTGGCAGAACAGTGTCAGAACAAAACCGAAAAAGAACGACTTTTTTTTATTTTTTTTATTTTTATTAAGTATAGGTACGCATTTGACCCCTATCTCGCCTGATGGTAAGTGATGATGAGGTCGAGGGTGTTACATGCATACCTAGATAGTGCCTATTCACTCTCGTCTTGAAAAGATCCAAGTTATATGTAACTGGGAAAAGGTTTTCCGGAAGCGAGTTCCACTCTTTGGCTGTCCTCGCGAGAAAACTGGAAGCAAAGCGCTTCGTGCGAATAGAAGAAACTAAAACTAAACTACTTACCTAGAATTACATAACCTCGGCCTAAATGACCACTTATCCTCGTGGAATGAACATTATGTAACAGTGCCAACTCCTCGGGATCGATTGGGCGGGATTTCAAATCATTGATCATATTTTTGACAGCGACATCCTGTCTTGCAGAGATCGCAACTAAGCGTGGAAAACTACATTGATATCGTGTTGGATCCTGAAATCAATGGGGTATGAAAAATGAGAAGAGATCCTCTTACTCATTAATGTAAAAGCCTGTAGTAAAAGCTATACCTTTGGTTTAAAATGTCCATGTAAAAGAACATGGGAATTGATACCAGTCACTGAGATTCCGTTAACTCCTACGAAAGTACGTTTGAAGGGTTGGTGATCGGTTAAGATACGCATGCGTCCGTCTCGTATCGCTGCTACATCCGTCCGAGGGGTTGTACAATGTAGATTGCCAGCCAGCTCTCCTTTATGATATCCCAGCAGCACCTGCATTCGAATCGAATAATAATGATTAACACTCTACCTGAGAATGCTTAACCTGGCACTCTGGCTATCAAATATGTATCTTAATTTGTACAAATAAAACCAACATTTGTTTCTCATTTTGAACGCAAGCATGAGAAGGAATACAATTCTAGTACTATTCTACATAGTGTGTTTTCTTTACTAACATATATTTGAAGGCTTGTAAAGTTCATTACTAAGAATACAAACAAGCTTTTTCTTATAAGTAGTTACAAATTAATCCAGCATGCAATGCATCGATAACAAGAGTAACAAGTTAACAACTCGCATATGACTGACATTTGGTTCCTTCCATCAGTGCCAAATGTGTGATTTTCATTAGTTTGCTACTCAGGGTAGATTTAAAAAATATTAACGCTCTATTTTTTTAATTTATTACACTGCTAACAAGCAGGTTCATATGGAACACATAAATTTAACCTATATATTTCAGGTCTTTTATATAACTTTCTCAATATTACCTATAAGTAGCTCCATATAAAGAAGAGATGATACATATTTACCTTTGTTATTGCCGTTATCCCAGAAGCTGCCTCGCAGTAACCCAAATTAGACATCACGCTACCAACTAGAAGCGGTTCGCTTCTGTTCTTACAAAATACTTTTTCAAAAGCCTCCAGCTCTACCTTATCAGCCTCAGTGTCACCTAAAAGAACATAATACTTAAGTGAAAAAACTAAAACCCGTAAAAAAAAAACTTGCATAACTGAGAGCGAAAATGATTACCTGACCCGCAACCTTCAACAAATTCGACCTCATCGGGCGATATTTTTGCTTCCTCATAAAATTCTTTTAGAAATCCTGACATGGTGACGGGGTCTCGATAAAAACCGTACCTAGGACCAGAGTCACTGTCCACCATTTCAAGAAATTTATTTTTAACGTGAACAACATCAGCGTATATTCTAAAAAGTAAAATATTATTAAACCTAAAAATGTGACCTATGATATAAATAATAACAATCATACAAATAAGGAAAAAATATTTAAGCAGCGTTCATGTTCTGGCGTATATACACTTAAGGGTAAAAGTATGGGTCAGTGTTGGGCGTAATTAATTACATTTGTAATTCTATACAATATTAATAACATTTTTCAATTACTAGTAATGCATTCCATGTTTAATTGATATACCTACATGTTATCTGAATTAATGCATAATTTGTAATTTAAATTATATTCATTCGTCATTGTAATTACATTAATTGTTAACTAAATTATTCAATAACTTAATTACGTAAACTTTTTTTAGGAATCTAAAAAGGAGCAAAAAGAAAAAGCCCAAACACGGGTTTATCTTGTTCAGTTTAAGAGTTGCTATGTTCACCTTCTTTCTGGCATCAGATTAGCTCGATGGTAGCATAATATTGTATTGTTCCGAAACTTACATTAGTATGCTAAATTTCAGCTTAGTCGGTTGAGAATAAGTGCCTTAAAATTAATTTGCAAGATTTGACCTAAACATACCAACACACAAAGCCTTACAAACATTGCAAGTTAAATAAATTATTGTAAAAACTAGTAGCTCCGTAAGCTGTAGATCTCGAGAGTTTTCGAAATGTCTGTTTTTTTAACCCTCATATTTCCGCCATTTTTTTTTTTTAAACACTGCCCACCATTTTTTACAAGAATGTGTTGAGAAATGCGACCGGTGGGCGAGAACAGCCGGAAATCTGGACAAACGAACATACGAAAGCATTTTTCCTCCGAGCAGAAACGGAGACGCAGTGCTCTTTCGGTCAGTAATGAAAAAAGTATTATGAAATAAAAGTAATTTTACTACGTATCTCATTACAAATTAAAATTAAAAAATGTAATTTGTAATTGAATTAAAAAAAAAATTTTTTTATTGAAATTGATTGTTTAATATTTCCTTGTAATTTTAATTTATAAATGAAATTCAATTTTGTAATTATAATTTTTATTTTTGTATTTAAATTGCTTTTTGCCCCACACTGGTACGCATTAAAATACTCAAAAATATGTCCCAATGCTCTTTATGCATTTGTTATAAGAACTTCGTAACATATTTATGAAACGATGTATTCGATACATATTTTGCATTTTACTGTAGTGCACTTAGGGACATGACTCGTACGACCGATACGGAAGCGACAGCTACGAACGCAACTTACAAGTAAATGTTGTGCACGGTGATGAATAGTGGACATCCTAGTACATAATTTATGGTAATGTATATTTACCTTAAAGCATCTTTAGCTTTCTGTAGAAACAGTACGGTAATAGCTTCAGATCTAGCGCAACCATCAGCGTTTTGATCATAAGATTTGGTTTTTCCATCTTTACAGAGAGTTATTGTCCTAAAATGTTAAACGCAGTATGCAATTACACTAGTAATAACAGAATGGAGAAAAAAAGAAACTGTAATATTAAGGATTTACCTTCCATAATGTATAGAACTTTGTGGATGCAAGCAAACATTGGCTCCTCCGACGATAGCTGCCTCGCAGTCCCCTCGAGTCATAGCCAAGTACGCCTGTTCGAGAGCCACAGTCGAGCTACAGCAAGCGGCATCTATGGATTGCGATGGTCCTTTCGCATTCAGCCAGTACGACACTCGATTAGCAAACATGGATTTGTTACACCTGAATAAATAAAAATATATTTAATGAGATAACACTTCAAAAAGCAGCCGGCGGCGCAGGCTAAATATATGAATCTATTACCCAGCAATACCGAAACCAGTTCTCGAAGTAGCGACGTAGAATGAAGCCTTTTCAGTTTCTGAAAAACAGGTCCCTATGTAAACGCCAACTTTTTTCCCAGAAAGGTGCTCCGGACTTACTCCTGTTAACAAACACATCTCAATAGCGCAAGAAAAATATGTCAAGTGTTGCCATCTTTATAAAGTGTGGTTTTTCACTATTTCGTTCGTGAAACAATCTAAATAGTCAAACAGGTTATTTCGAAGATTTATTTTCTCTAACCTGAATCGTAAATGGCTTGATAAGCTTGCTCTAGTATTTTCCGTCCCATTGGGTCCATACTTTTACTAAGCCGATAATGTACTTTGAAAAATTGCGCGTCGAAACTATTCAGCTTGGGAACAGTTCCGACAAATGGCGATACTTCAGGGTGATCATATTCCCAACGGGGCTCTCCTGCAGTAACCGGATTCTCCTGACAAATAAATTACAAAATCATATACCCTAATATCAGTCCTTACTTTACACATTACATATTTTAAGGACTATACACCGCTGGTCAAAATACGCGTCACGTTTTTGATGTGTGTTGTCTACACCAGAGTTTAAAAAACGCCGATGCTGTGTAGCGTATTTTGAGCAGCGGTGAGGTCAATACTTTATGTATCAAAATGTTAGATTACAGAATCGTTTTTTTTACCTTTTTATAAAGAATGTCCGAAAGATCTTTGATGTGATGTGACTGCGGGAAGAGTCCTGACATTCCAGATATGACTACTCTGTCTCTGTCCGTCACTGGGGCCTCCACGGCTGCCGGTGGGTTATGTTCTTGTGGCGTGGGTGCCATTTTTTTTAAATTTAAACCTGTTTTAATAGTAGCTCAATAGTGGTGAAAACAATCATTAAACTTAAAATGCCTCTGATAAATAACACGTGTTTGGATAAAACTTTTTTATGAACACAAATGTCAAAGGGTTTTGCTCAAAATTGGTCCCTGTTGTTGATGGCACACTAACGCTACCTTGTTAGATGTGTAGAGTACTTCCATACAAACAATAGTTACTATGGCAGCTCAGCTCTAAAGTACATCCATCTTGAGTTATGCGTCCTAATCTATAACGCGTATCTAATTATGAAAACTGAGAATATGAGTTACTTTTAATGGTCGAATACTATATTTTAGATTAGGACGCGTAACTCAAGACGGATGTACTTTAGAACTGAGCTGCCATAGTAACTATTGTTTGCATGGAAGTACTCTACACATTTAACAAGGTGGCGTTAGTGTGCCATCAAAAAAAAGGCACCAGTTGCCCATACATTTCCAGCAAAGCCCTTTTAAGGGTAAATAATATTAGCTAAAATTGTTTATTGAACATTTATGATAAGGTCATGACTGTCATTAGCATTAACAATCATTAGTAAAAATAAAAATCTAAAACAAGAGTAGGAGATGATACCATAGCCCCCGCAATATAGTTGCATTTACGTGTCATAAACAGAGAATGGTTAGATAATAATGGGCACGTTCTAGTTAAAAATGGTATCATTTTCCTCTCAGATACGCCCTGGCCAGGAGGTCCCCAACGCATGCGTACAATTACAACAAAATTTGCAGATCACATGCCACAAAAACTCTCTCAGTTTTCAGAGCCAAAACAGTGGTACTGAAATGGCTAAAGTCATTATCCTACAATTGAAACATCAAACAGGTTTAACGCTCACCCTAGTTTGGAGTCTGATGGATATGTTTTGTTTTGGATGCCAATCTGTTACTGCAAAATAGAACGAATTGTATTAGTATTTTTTTTCACAAGCTTGAATTGCCGACTGTATTTTTTGCATAGTCATCACCTGCCTTTTTGAAAGAAAATTATAAGGGTTTTATCTTATCTAGTTTAGGAGTTGCTACGGCTTCCTTCTGTCTCAATAATCGGACATACTACTACTCTGATTAATCAATTTAATTCCGATTGAGACATTTCACTACATTTCAATTACTATTCAATGCATCTTCAAACAGGTTTATTAAAATACTTCAACGAAGATCTTGCCTTGATATAGAAGTTATATACTATATAGGTAGGTATGTATTTTTAAATTAAAGTATGAAACGACTAAATAATAAGAAAGAGTATTGTCATAGTTTTTGGAAAAAAGTGTGAAATAAAGGAAATTATAACATATAGTAACACTTTTAGCAAATGACTTAGTACAAAAATAATTAAATCGAGATAACGAGTTTTTTTTTACCTTTAGTATTTCACTTCGGTATCCGTCTTTCACAGAGTCGAAGCAAACATTATATCAACGCTCATCGTTCCTCCCTTTATATTCGCGTTATGTGCAGGTAATATGGTAATTAAAGTATACTGTTGTTGGTTTGTTTAATAATCAGGATCCGAATAAACCCGAGTGCTAAACTATGCTAAGCTTGTATCATGGGTGATATACCTACCAAATTTATTATCTTTATTATGAACTAGCTGCCCGGCCCGGCTTCGCACGGATTACCCGTTTTCCCGTAGGAATGAAGCATTTTCCCGCGGTAAAAAGTAGCCTATGTTCATCAGGGATACAATTAAGATAATATTAGAGGTAGAGACTTACTATAAGGCTAGCTTCCTTATTCTTTTTACGGTGTCATTCGAACACTTATTTTAGATTGTTTATGGTTTGATTAACTATATTTTGTGATTTATTGGATATGATCATTGTAAGTTATCCGTATCGGAATTATTCTATAAACTCTAAAATTTAATACTTACATTTTAGTGGTGGTGTCTAATTGCAAAATCATACAAAGCCTGCTTACTCGAGCAATTTTTCTCTCTTTTAATATATTTTAGAGCCAATTAAAAGTACTGAATACCTATACCGTATCGGTCTTGAAATAGTTTATTGTTTATTACATACTAGCTTCTGCCCGCGACTCCGTCCGCGTGGAACTCGTTTATATCGAGCAGCTCCATACAAACTTTCAACCCCCCCCCCATTTCACCCCCTTAGGGAATAAAAACTATCCTATGTCCTTCCCCGGGACTCAAACTATCTCGATACCAAATTTCATCGCAATCGGTTCAGCGGTTCAAGCGTGAAGAGGTAACAGACAGACAGACAGACAGACACACTTTCGCATTTATAATATTAGTATGGATTAGTATGGATATAAGTTATTACAAAAAACCTTTTTTTTTTTTGCTTCTTTATTAATATTATTGGTTTGGTCAGTCCATTTCCACTTATATTTGACATGAACCCACAAGATTTCAAATGTGAAAAAGTATTTCTCATTCTCGGAATATCGTTTTATTATTAAGGTCATTGATGATGTTGACACTCGAGTAAATACAACGCATAAAACTAGTATATACGTAATTCATAATGCGGATTTTGTTAAGGGCAAGCAACTTGCGTAGGTATATGTAAAATAAAACTGTCCTAAGAAGCGAGACTACTCGCACGGCATATAAATATGAATGCGACGCTTGCAAAAATCTACTCAATGTTATCTGCGTTTGATGGTCGTTATCGTTAAATGTACCTGTGAGTCAGAAATAAATAATTTTTATTTAGTTTATCTAAACATCAGCTGAGAGACGCGTCTTTATATATCATATATTTATTTATTTATTAAAAACTAAAATTAGACATGAATAATAAAATACATTGCTCCACAAAACTACATCAATAGTTTGACTGTGGAGTCAAAATTACAGTCTCATTTCTCTTTAACATAATTATAGTAGTGTCTTAAATATCTACAATGTATAGGTACTCTACATTATTTTATTTTTAACTAGGAACGTTAAATCTGTACTAATACTACTTACTATTTTTTACTACTTATTTATATTAATATTAGAAAGATGAAGTGCCTGTGAAATTGTAGCTTTCTATGTTTTGGCTAATCTCCGGGACCGCTTATCCGATTAAAAAAAATTCGTTCACATAGGTTTAGTTTAGAATGAACTTTGAAGCCTAGTTGGTAGTGACCCTGCCTAGGAAGCAAGAGGTCCTGGGTTCGAATCCCGGTAAAGGTATTTATTTGTGTGATGAGAACGAATATTTGTTCCCGAGTCATGGATGTTTTCTATTAATATAAGTATTTATTTATCCATATAAGTATTTATGTTTATCGTCGTCTAGTACCTACAAGCTTTGCTTAGTTTGGGACTAGGTCGATTTGTGTAAAATACGGATAGGACGAATTTTCTCAGATCGATTTTTCGCCGCCGTAAACCCCTTTATTCCAATTTTCATTTTCAAGAACGTGATTATAAATACATGTACATATTATGTATATACAATTATTGCTCGTATAATAGAATAGTATATGAATAATGTCAGGACTGACGGTCAGTGAGTGGGCTCATAATCCCACCATATTGCCCATCAATTGGCATTGCTATTTTTTTTTTATTGTATAAGTACATATAAATATTGGCGTGGCCATTCAGATCCAAACAATGCATGTAAGGCACTAGGAATGAAGTGTAGTAAAATTACGGGTTGTATTTCAAGAAAAATAAAGTAGTGGATAGCCCTTAATGACTATTACATATTAATTAGTAGCATACAATGCTAAATAAAATTAAAAGAAATACAGCACTTGGGTTGCTTAAAGGTTATCGAATTAATCAGTTTAAGTGAATACATTATTTGCAACACACGCATTATGTTATTATACCTATTATTTGACATTTGACTGATATGCGTGCCAACTGTTTATATTCGCTTTTACGCTTCTCTTAATTTTGCTTATTTGTAACTGCGATCTCAGTACTTATGTTTACAGTGATTAGGTATGTTCTGAATTTGCGTTTTAATTTGTCCAAGTTAGTCAGTACCCCTAAGTATGTACCTGCCTAAAATATACTATTAAGTGTTATATTTTGTTAAGTGCGTCAGCGAACGAAAAAAACATAGAAGTCTAATTGCCCCACAGAAAGGGTGCCATTGGTTTGGACATGGCAGTGTTCTCAAACTGTTGATTAAACCAAATGTTCATTTTCACAAAATATGCCTTCTTGTGCAGTAAAATGTTGTGCGAGTCGTTCCGACAAGCACATCAAAAAAGATGAAGTCACTTTTCACAAGTAACTAAAGCAATACACATATAATTTTGATTTTATTGTTAGGATCACATTTTGTACAGGGATGGTTTCATGCCATCAGGCAACAGAATTTATGGTTTGGTATTTTTATTTATCTAGTACCTGGGCGACCGAGGGCCACTCGGGACAAAATAGAGCAAACTTAGTTTGCTTGATATGAGACCTATAGCTAAGATAAATTTTTCACCCCCGTAAACTCTTTCATTGCAAAGGTGGTTACAATTAAATATACTAGTTTAACAATATAGGATAGAATCTGTAGTTGCCTGCATCATTGCGATCATCGTAGAAAGGATTTAAACCAAGGCAGTATTTTTTGTACTTTTAATGGGTAGAAAAAAATATTTCTTAACCTAAACATATTACACCAACGTTATGACAACTAAATAGCTTCTTGATGCATGTTTAACAATTATTAGTTTTCGTTGTCACTGTCATATAGCTGTCGTCCACTGCAATGCATTCGTAGATTCACCAATCGCATCTATTTGTGTTGGGTAATTGGAAATAGGCTGATATTTTGGGTAGCTGTGATTGGATGCGCAGTTGACAATGCGCATACCGGGTTTTAAAAACGTAGGTATTTGGGTAGACCATTGTAAGGAGCTCATCTTCTATGTTTTTTTCTTTCGCTAACGTGGATATAGATTTTTCATGATATAAATGAAACATGTTATCAGTAGAAACAATATTTATTTAACCGTCTACAAAACCCATAGTAAAAATTACAATTTTCTCGCCGACACCAACTAAATCGAAAAAAAATAACGTTTATTTTGGGACGAACTTCATTGCAATGCCACTCAATGTATACGAGTCGCATTGATTTCTGTTTTCAAAGGCTTCTAGCACAGCGGGATCTACATATTTATTTATGATAGCACTACACAGTAAATTCTTTGGAGCCTGCGAGAGACTGGCTGGTAATTCGTGAACAGAAAGCGGTTGTTTTGAAAATTCTGACATTGACTGAACGTTAAACGAACAGGGCAGTGTAGCTCGTAGAATTACAATTTTTGAACGAAGTGAATATGGCCGAGCTTTATGGTTCCTAATCAATTTGATATTATTATAAGCAGCTTTCATATACGCTCTCATGAATTGAGACGTATAAGGCACTTGACCACTACACGTTTTGATGCACACTTCTATCTTATCGTGCCAAGTGGTCGCTTCTTGCAGATGATCAAGAAGCTTTGGAGTATGACGAGTCGTCATCAGAGTAGTCAAATGGTGCACTAGGTTATCCTGCAATTTTTGATCCGTTATTTCCTGTAAGTCGATCTCTAGCACAGATTGGATGTCCTCGGGGGTTCCGCCGAGACAGTAAACGGTACCATTTGATCCTGCAGAAATAGTTATGGTTATATATTTATTTTTCTTCTCCGTCATCACTGCTGTAAGTAAACTTCTTGAAACGGTTACTCCATCATCGGACAAGCTCAAGACCAGTGCAATACCAGTTCTACATTAAAATCTTTATTCTAATGCTAACCTAACTTACCATAGCTTTCAAGAATGGCTGCCATCTCCAGAGCCACCATTATACCTAGCTCGTACCCCAATAAGTAAAACGTTTTCGTTTTTGTCAATTTTTGCATCATTACCTGGAAACAAAAAAAACATCAACACTCAATCCTCGGTGCAATTAACACATGTAGCTAAGGAAATAAAATAGCATTGCTCACTTTAACTAGGCTTTGTGCCATTTCCGTCACGCTCTTGTGGAGGATGTCAATATTTGGCTTCAGTACTAGCGCTGGCATCTTCAGTCTTTCACACAAGACATCAAATCTATTATGATAATTTTCCATACCCGGTACTATGCACAAGTATGTATTGTTGGTGTCGATGTAGTCTTCAGGCTGAAAAGATTATTTACTTTTCACTTATTCGTCACGAGGTCTTAGATTTATTATGACCAACGATTTCCATAAGAACACCCTTCTGATCCGTTGTTTAAGAACTACTGAATTGACTATTTAACACGATAACATACCGTTCCTTGGTTGTGTAGAAGGGTTGGCATAAGTAGAAGTTCTGTTGATGATATCATTTCATCGGCATCGATTGCGTTAAAATATGCTCCCAATCCAGGCTCTTCTTTAATAACATGGTTAAACTGCTCATGGAGTTTCTTCAACCTAGGTGTATAAATAGCGATAATTTACGAAAGAAATCATTATTGTATTATTAGTGTTGTTAGAAAATTTACATTCTATTTCATAATCTGACTTGAGTAACGACGTCGTAAGGACTTCAGAGATGTCGATCATATTTCGTCGAACTAGCAACGAATGCTCATCAAATAACACGTTCTGAAGTGAAAGTAGAACTGATGATGAAGTACCTAAGGGATATAAGATCCTTGAAAAATAATCGGAGCTCCTCAAAAATAATTAGAGTTTGCTTATCATTGTATAATAGATGGAGTAACCCATACATATATTCTCGGGAAGCAGTTGTGGAATTTGTTAAGAATATTACGTACTCATTTATGGATATGCGAGGAAGTGACTCTTTTGGTATTACAATATTAAATTTCTCCTCGAGTAAGTAGCACAGTTCCTGTGCTCTGCCTTGGTCCAGACCCACTTGCTCTAAAGTCGACCGCTCATCCGTTGCACTAGTTATGCTGATACCTGAATTACAACAGCGTGGAGGTATAATTAAAACTAAAAATATTTACTGTACTTACATTTTTAAATAAAGGAAAAATTTAAAAATGTAATGCTCCAAGCCGGAAAAAAATTTAAAAAAACAAAAACATAAAAATTAAATTGAATTTTTCAATTTTTCCTTTATTTAAAAATGTATAATTTCGTTAGCAGCGTAAGGTTTTATCTTATCTAGTTTAGGAGTTGCTACGGCTTCCTTCTGTCTCAATAATCGGACATACTACTACTCTGATTAATCAATTTAATTCCGATTGAGACATTTCACTACATTTCAATTACTATTCAATGCATCTTCAAACAGGTTTATTAAAATACTTCAACGAAGATCTTGCCTTGATATAGAAGTTATATACTATATAGGTAGGTATGTATTTTTAAATTAAAGTATGAAACGACTAAATAATAAGAAAGAGTATTGTCATAGTTTTTGGAAAAAAGTGTGAAATAAAGGAAATTATAACATATAGTAACACTTTTAGCAAATGACTTAGTACAAAAATAATTAAATCGAGATAACGAGTTTTTTTTTACCTTTAGTATTTCACTTCGGTATCCGTCTTTCACAGAGTCGAAGCAAACATTATATCAACGCTCATCGTTCCTCCCTTTATATTCGCGTTATGTGCAGGTAATATGGTAATTAAAGTATACTGTTGTTGGTTTGTTTAATAATCAGGATCCGAATAAACCCGAGTGCTAAACTATGCTAAGCTTGTATCATGGGTGATATACCTACCAAATTTATTATCTTTATTATGAACTAGCTGCCCGGCCCGGCTTCGCACGGATTACCCGTTTTCCCGTAGGAATGAAGCATTTTCCCGCGGTAAAAAGTAGCCTATGTTCATCAGGGATACAATTAAGATAATATTAGAGGTAGAGACTTACTATAAGGCTAGCTTCCTTATTCTTTTTACGGTGTCATTCGAACACTTATTTTAGATTGTTTATGGTTTGATTAACTATATTTTGTGATTTATTGGATATGATCATTGTAAGTTATCCGTATCGGAATTATTCTATAAACTCTAAAATTTAATACTTACATTTTAGTGGTGGTGTCTAATTGCAAAATCATACAAAGCCTGCTTACTCGAGCAATTTTTCTCTCTTTTAATATATTTTAGAGCCAATTAAAAGTACTGAATACCTATACCGTATCGGTCTTGAAATAGTTTATTGTTTATTACATACTAGCTTCTGCCCGCGACTCCGTCCGCGTGGAACTCGTTTATATCGAGCAGCTCCATACAAACTTTCAACCCCCCCCCCATTTCACCCCCTTAGGGAATAAAAACTATCCTATGTCCTTCCCCGGGACTCAAACTATCTCGATACCAAATTTCATCGCAATCGGTTCAGCGGTTCAAGCGTGAAGAGGTAACAGACAGACAGACAGACAGACACACTTTCGCATTTATAATATTAGTATGGATTAGTATGGATATAAGTTATTACAAAAAACCTTTTTTTTTTTTGCTTCTTTATTAATATTATTGGTTTGGTCAGTCCATTTCCACTTATATTTGACATGAACCCACAAGATTTCAAATGTGAAAAAGTATTTCTCATTCTCGGAATATCGTTTTATTATTAAGGTCATTGATGATGTTGACACTCGAGTAAATACAACGCATAAAACTAGTATATACGTAATTCATAATGCGGATTTTGTTAAGGGCAAGCAACTTGCGTAGGTATATGTAAAATAAAACTGTCCTAAGAAGCGAGACTACTCGCACGGCATATAAATATGAATGCGACGCTTGCAAAAATCTACTCAATGTTATCTGCGTTTGATGGTCGTTATCGTTAAATGTACCTGTGAGTCAGAAATAAATAATTTTTATTTAGTTTATCTAAACATCAGCTGAGAGACGCGTCTTTATATATCATATATTTATTTATTTATTAAAAACTAAAATTAGACATGAATAATAAAATACATTGCTCCACAAAACTACATCAATAGTTTGACTGTGGAGTCAAAATTACAGTCTCATTTCTCTTTAACATAATTATAGTAGTGTCTTAAATATCTACAATGTATAGGTACTCTACATTATTTTATTTTTAACTAGGAACGTTAAATCTGTACTAATACTACTTACTATTTTTTACTACTTATTTATATTAATATTAGAAAGATGAAGTGCCTGTGAAATTGTAGCTTTCTATGTTTTGGCTAATCTCCGGGACCGCTTATCCGATTAAAAAAAATTCGTTCACATAGGTTTAGTTTAGAATGAACTTTGAAGCCTAGTTGGTAGTGACCCTGCCTAGGAAGCAAGAGGTCCTGGGTTCGAATCCCGGTAAAGGTATTTATTTGTGTGATGAGAACGAATATTTGTTCCCGAGTCATGGATGTTTTCTATTAATATAAGTATTTATTTATCCATATAAGTATTTATGTTTATCGTCGTCTAGTACCTACAAGCTTTGCTTAGTTTGGGACTAGGTCGATTTGTGTAAAATACGGATAGGACGAATTTTCTCAGATCGATTTTTCGCCGCCGTAAACCCCTTTATTCCAATTTTCATTTTCAAGAACGTGATTATAAATACATGTACATATTATGTATATACAATTATTGCTCGTATAATAGAATAGTATATGAATAATGTCAGGACTGACGGTCAGTGAGTGGGCTCATAATCCCACCATATTGCCCATCAATTGGCATTGCTATTTTTTTTTTATTGTATAAGTACATATAAATATTGGCGTGGCCATTCAGATCCAAACAATGCATGTAAGGCACTAGGAATGAAGTGTAGTAAAATTACGGGTTGTATTTCAAGAAAAATAAAGTAGTGGATAGCCCTTAATGACTATTACATATTAATTAGTAGCATACAATGCTAAATAAAATTAAAAGAAATACAGCACTTGGGTTGCTTAAAGGTTATCGAATTAATCAGTTTAAGTGAATACATTATTTGCAACACACGCATTATGTTATTATACCTATTATTTGACATTTGACTGATATGCGTGCCAACTGTTTATATTCGCTTTTACGCTTCTCTTAATTTTGCTTATTTGTAACTGCGATCTCAGTACTTATGTTTACAGTGATTAGGTATGTTCTGAATTTGCGTTTTAATTTGTCCAAGTTAGTCAGTACCCCTAAGTATGTACCTGCCTAAAATATACTATTAAGTGTTATATTTTGTTAAGTGCGTCAGCGAACGAAAAAAACATAGAAGTCTAATTGCCCCACAGAAAGGGTGCCATTGGTTTGGACATGGCAGTGTTCTCAAACTGTTGATTAAACCAAATGTTCATTTTCACAAAATATGCCTTCTTGTGCAGTAAAATGTTGTGCGAGTCGTTCCGACAAGCACATCAAAAAAGATGAAGTCACTTTTCACAAGTAACTAAAGCAATACACATATAATTTTGATTTTATTGTTAGGATCACATTTTGTACAGGGATGGTTTCATGCCATCAGGCAACAGAATTTATGGTTTGGTATTTTTATTTATCTAGTACCTGGGCGACCGAGGGCCACTCGGGACAAAATAGAGCAAACTTAGTTTGCTTGATATGAGACCTATAGCTAAGATAAATTTTTCACCCCCGTAAACTCTTTCATTGCAAAGGTGGTTACAATTAAATATACTAGTTTAACAATATAGGATAGAATCTGTAGTTGCCTGCATCATTGCGATCATCGTAGAAAGGATTTAAACCAAGGCAGTATTTTTTGTACTTTTAATGGGTAGAAAAAAATATTTCTTAACCTAAACATATTACACCAACGTTATGACAACTAAATAGCTTCTTGATGCATGTTTAACAATTATTAGTTTTCGTTGTCACTGTCATATAGCTGTCGTCCACTGCAATGCATTCGTAGATTCACCAATCGCATCTATTTGTGTTGGGTAATTGGAAATAGGCTGATATTTTGGGTAGCTGTGATTGGATGCGCAGTTGACAATGCGCATACCGGGTTTTAAAAACGTAGGTATTTGGGTAGACCATTGTAAGGAGCTCATCTTCTATGTTTTTTTCTTTCGCTAACGTGGATATAGATTTTTCATGATATAAATGAAACATGTTATCAGTAGAAACAATATTTATTTAACCGTCTACAAAACCCATAGTAAAAATTACAATTTTCTCGCCGACACCAACTAAATCGAAAAAAAATAACGTTTATTTTGGGACGAACTTCATTGCAATGCCACTCAATGTATACGAGTCGCATTGATTTCTGTTTTCAAAGGCTTCTAGCACAGCGGGATCTACATATTTATTTATGATAGCACTACACAGTAAATTCTTTGGAGCCTGCGAGAGACTGGCTGGTAATTCGTGAACAGAAAGCGGTTGTTTTGAAAATTCTGACATTGACTGAACGTTAAACGAACAGGGCAGTGTAGCTCGTAGAATTACAATTTTTGAACGAAGTGAATATGGCCGAGCTTTATGGTTCCTAATCAATTTGATATTATTATAAGCAGCTTTCATATACGCTCTCATGAATTGAGACGTATAAGGCACTTGACCACTACACGTTTTGATGCACACTTCTATCTTATCGTGCCAAGTGGTCGCTTCTTGCAGATGATCAAGAAGCTTTGGAGTATGACGAGTCGTCATCAGAGTAGTCAAATGGTGCACTAGGTTATCCTGCAATTTTTGATCCGTTATTTCCTGTAAGTCGATCTCTAGCACAGATTGGATGTCCTCGGGGGTTCCGCCGAGACAGTAAACGGTACCATTTGATCCTGCAGAAATAGTTATGGTTATATATTTATTTTTCTTCTCCGTCATCACTGCTGTAAGTAAACTTCTTGAAACGGTTACTCCATCATCGGACAAGCTCAAGACCAGTGCAATACCAGTTCTACATTAAAATCTTTATTCTAATGCTAACCTAACTTACCATAGCTTTCAAGAATGGCTGCCATCTCCAGAGCCACCATTATACCTAGCTCGTACCCCAATAAGTAAAACGTTTTCGTTTTTGTCAATTTTTGCATCATTACCTGGAAACAAAAAAAACATCAACACTCAATCCTCGGTGCAATTAACACATGTAGCTAAGGAAATAAAATAGCATTGCTCACTTTAACTAGGCTTTGTGCCATTTCCGTCACGCTCTTGTGGAGGATGTCAATATTTGGCTTCAGTACTAGCGCTGGCATCTTCAGTCTTTCACACAAGACATCAAATCTATTATGATAATTTTCCATACCCGGTACTATGCACAAGTATGTATTGTTGGTGTCGATGTAGTCTTCAGGCTGAAAAGATTATTTACTTTTCACTTATTCGTCACGAGGTCTTAGATTTATTATGACCAACGATTTCCATAAGAACACCCTTCTGATCCGTTGTTTAAGAACTACTGAATTGACTATTTAACACGATAACATACCGTTCCTTGGTTGTGTAGAAGGGTTGGCATAAGTAGAAGTTCTGTTGATGATATCATTTCATCGGCATCGATTGCGTTAAAATATGCTCCCAATCCAGGCTCTTCTTTAATAACATGGTTAAACTGCTCATGGAGTTTCTTCAACCTAGGTGTATAAATAGCGATAATTTACGAAAGAAATCATTATTGTATTATTAGTGTTGTTAGAAAATTTACATTCTATTTCATAATCTGACTTGAGTAACGACGTCGTAAGGACTTCAGAGATGTCGATCATATTTCGTCGAACTAGCAACGAATGCTCATCAAATAACACGTTCTGAAGTGAAAGTAGAACTGATGATGAAGTACCTAAGGGATATAAGATCCTTGAAAAATAATCGGAGCTCCTCAAAAATAATTAGAGTTTGCTTATCATTGTATAATAGATGGAGTAACCCATACATATATTCTCGGGAAGCAGTTGTGGAATTTGTTAAGAATATTACGTACTCATTTATGGATATGCGAGGAAGTGACTCTTTTGGTATTACAATATTAAATTTCTCCTCGAGTAAGTAGCACAGTTCCTGTGCTCTGCCTTGGTCCAGACCCACTTGCTCTAAAGTCGACCGCTCATCCGTTGCACTAGTTATGCTGATACCTGAATTACAACAGCGTGGAGGTATAATTAAAACTAAAAATATTTACTGTACTTACATTTTTAAATAAAGGAAAAATTTAAAAATGTAATGCTCCAAGCCGGAAAAAAATTTTAAAAAAAAAAAACATAAAAATTAAATTGAATTTTTCAATTTTTCCTTTATTTAAAAATGTATAATTTCGTTAGCAGCGTAACTGCTTAATACAAAATTAATTTACTGTACTTATTTTGTTTTAGTAGCATTTTAGTGAATTTGTATTTTTTTTTAATTTGCTGTGATCTGATGACTCCTAAATTGGCCATGAAAAAATGAAAAACTGATATCATGTCAGGCCGCAAAAAAGAAGCCTGAGGTACCTGGTAAAAGAGCGATTTCCTCGAGTAAAGTATGCTGCGGCTCGTATTGTATAGAGCCGAAAACGGCAGATTCTTTACTACAAATGGCCTTTTCAATCATTTCTATGGCAACTTGCAATTTCACCATGCGGTTTGGTGCAATTTCATGGTTGGATGCGATTTTGTCAAACTGTGTAACAGAGAATAAGTATAACACACAATACGATCACAAATGTCACATAAAAAATATATATTTAAAGTTTCATATAGATAAATAATACCTGGTCCATGTCTTGTAACCGGAAGGAGAGCGATGGCAATCCATAGAATGTTCGATCTTTACATGTTTTCCGCGCCAAATGACAACCCTCACTTACGATCGTAAAATTCCTGCACAAAAAAAATCGAGTGGGTATATAGTGGTGGGTTCATAAATTACTTTACAGTACATATGGTGCTACTTTCCCGTACTAGTGCGGAAAAGAGTACTTTTCGTGCATATGTCGAAACTTTAAAGAGCCATATGTACAGTAAAACGTTGGACGATACACGTGCGAATAGGTAATTCGCAACTCGTGTCGATTTAAAACACTCCCTTCGGTCGTGTTTTAATTTATCGCCACTCGTTGCGAATTTCCTATTTTCGGCACTTGTATCGTAAATAACTATTACAGTACACATGGTGCTACTTTCCCGCACTAGTGCGGAAAAGAGCTCTTTTCGTGCATATTTCGAAACTAAAGAGCCATATGTACAGTAAAACGTTGTACGATACACGTGCGAATAGGTAATTCGCAACTCGTGTCGATTTAAAACACTCCCTTCGGTCGTGTTTTAATTTATCACCACTCGTTGCGAATTTCCTATTTTCGGCACTCGTATCGTAAATAACTATTATCTACGCACATATCATTAGTGCTCTAAAATGCGTTCAGAAATCGTAGGAAATGACCAGCATTATTACCACCAATTTTACTATGAGAACTTTCTTGTCTGTGGTAGTAGGTAAAATCTGTACTGTAATGTTATTGCAGTACAGATTTTTGTAAGGTTATGACTGTTATGAGTTTAAATTTAGAACAGCTGACAAAACTCAAGCGGGTCTCTATTCTAGTATCCATAGATATTAAAACAGTTATCGATGCGAAACGTCAATTCAGTATGTTTTTTAATATAAACCGCACGACATTTGATCAAGGGTGACATGAGAATAGGGAATTCATTCGTTTGTCTATGATTAAAAAAAAACATTCGTCTTGACGTAGGATCGAATTGCCGCCATTACTGTTGTCATTTCTTTGTTTGTTTTTGCTGTTACGAAAGTAGAGTTGTGAAAAGTTGTTTGTAATTCATATTTTAGTTGAAAATATGAGTAGTAGTGACTCCAAGAACGATATGAACACTCCGACGGATATCGTAAATGCAGCCACGATTGCAACAAAGATATTTTACAGGTAGCACTATAGTAGCAATGCAGGTCATTTTCTTACGGCTTCTGAACCCATCTTAGAGTAATTATGATATGTGTGTAGATAAAGTAGTGTATGCAACTATACATAATTTAGCCTTAAAACACTCGTGTGATCCTATTATGAAACTCGCTGTCGCTCGTTTCATAAATCCACACTCGTATTTTAAGGCCTCTGATTATGTATCAGTTGCATAAACTACTATTGAAAAATATGTATACAATGTATAAAAGTAATTGGTAATGTTTGTTTGTGTAGATGCTAACCTCATTGAAGGAAATAGTGTCCTTGAGAGCATGTCAACATCTTCAATAACAGTTTCCTTTGCAGTTGCTTGATCAATAGTTGATATACCTGTCGCTATAAAGAACAGAGATTCGACCATTCCAGTCTGTTCACTATCTTCCAAGAATTCTATCAGTTCGTCATTTCTCCAAGTTTCGCTAAACACGGTGTCTACTAGCACACCCCTGCTTTGCCATGCCCTGCGAAGAAGATTATAATATAATATTTTCGGACAATCTTACACAAATCAACCTAGTCCCAAACTAAGCAAAGCTCGTACTATGGGTACTAGACGACGATATACATTACTTATATAGATAAATAAATACTTAAATACATAGAAAACATTCATGACTCAGGAACATATATTCGTGCTCATCACACAAATAAATGCCCTTACCGGGATTCGAACCCAGAACATCTAGCTTCGTTGGCAGGGTCACTACCAACTAGGCTACAGCGGTCGTCAAATTATTATTACTCTTTAATAAATAGGAATATTAGGAAATAATAATAAAGATGAGATGCAACACATTTTATTAGATACTATGGACGTTAACCTGACCGTTTTACAATTTCAACTCAACAAGCATACATTTTGACCAAGATCCTGTATTTCTTGCACTCAATTTATTTATAATTTACTTTAAAATTAAAGTTTTAACCGACTTCAATTTAGTACTCCGCCAAGCCACGAAAACAATTTACCACATGAACTGATTTCCAAGAGCAAATGCGTTGATTATTAGAGAAATAAACCGAATCGCTGTATGTGGGCTGATAATATTTGAGGTCTTCCGTCGATTCCACAAGGCCTTTTTTAATTGCTATTTATTTGGCACTTCATTAGTTGTTCTTTCAACGGAATCTTATCAGAATCTGCTATATACTTTTGTACTTTTAAGTACATAATTGAGGAATTCCATAAGTCATCTGTGGTCTTCATCATCAATTCCACTCCACCAAATTTATGATTTCCGGGTGTAAATACACGAGTTATAATAGAAAATACCAAAATCACTACACGCATGCCTAATATAATTGAGGAGTTCCCTCAATTCCTCATGGATCCCATCATCCAACTGAATTTTTGAAAATAAAGGGACCCACCTGGAATCATATACTTACAAACAAAAAAAAAATACGAATCGGCTCATCAATGACGGAGTTCTGAGGTAACAAACATTGAAAAAAAATATAATAATAATCAAAAATAAAAAAAAACAACCGAATTGAGAACCTCCTTCTTTTTTTTGAAGTCGGTTAAAAACTAGTTGGTGGCTCTGCCCTCGTATCACAAAGAACACAGGCGAAGCTGCGGGATGCCGGGATAAAATAGAGCCTATGTCCATCCCGAAATTCCCGAAGGTTCATGATACATACGGTTGAAATCTGATGAGTAGTTCCGGAGATTACCAAGCTGCAAACTCAAAAAGTTTACCTCTTTACAATTGAAGGAGCGAAGCGAATGAAGTTATATGGTTCAGCTTGGGCCAGAATTCGTTTGTCGGGATGTCCCCCTGTCCCGTTGTCCGACAGTTCTCCTCTACAGCTCGCATTTCTCAACCGATACTCGTATGTGAGCGGGTTCGTTAATAGGGGTGTAGACTCGAAAATTATCATTACTCCAAAAGAAAGAAGATCCCATTCGGATATCTCAAAGAATTACGAAGCTAAAACCGTTTTAAGATTACTTGTTAGAGAGAAAACGCAAACGGTGTGTGACGTCACATTACAGGATGCTGCCGGGGGGCCGCGTCGGCGGCGGCGCCGACCACGATGTGGCGCGGCACCTTGCCGTCTTCTGTGACGTCACATTCTTCAAGCGTCATTGTTTTATATGAAGTTGCGTTTTGTGAAAAAGGGACAAAACATAGCCCTTCTTAAAACTTTGGACACTTATAACTTCGTGATTATTTAACCTTTTGCGTTGATTTTTTCTCCATTTGACTACATTTTTCGAGAAAATATGACATTATTGATTATTTTATTTAGTGTCTACACCCCTATTATATAGAACTTCTTTGACGATTGTCGTTCTCAATTTTCTTTTTTTGTAAACAATGTCAGCTTCGCGATTGATACAACTCACATAGCAATTCAATTCAATTCAATCATTTATTTATAAAATAATATTTTACATGTCAATTTCTTACTAGCATACATTACTAGCTATAGAAGTAGTCATTACATACAGGCAAGATGCTTGAATAAAACGGTTACTAATCTTATTATCACCAGGAAATCGCTCATTGGATTTTACATCGTAAATTCGTAACTGTTGTTGGATTGAAACAACCTATTTTTTTTAGGGTTTAAGTAAACTCACATTTTCTTAACGTTTACGTAACCGGAAGGCCGCGGTAAATAGAGGCGCAATTTTTTGGCGCCGCGATTAATTAGTCTGTCCGCTAGTTGCAAGCTTAGCACATCTTCGTCGCTTATTAGTAACTGCTGATGCTCGGGTGAGCACACGAATCTAAAAGAGATAGATGGTATTTCAATTAACTGCCCCCTGCGTCAATGTTGGTGCACATCAGGAAAATACTTTATTGAAGACCGTTATTTTCTTCCCTTAGGGCCCTCGCCCACGGCGACTTTTTGCAGCGATGCTGTCGCACGTTTTGTAAACGCGCAACAGCATCGACACCAACGCGCTCTAGTCGCATTCGCAACGCGCTACAGAAGATGCCAACGCGCTACTAATGCGCTACAGCATCGCGACTGCATCGATGCAAACGCGCGACGGACGACTTCGGGGGAATTTACTGAATCGCGTTTGCATCGCGACTAAAGCGCGATAGTATCGCGTTTCCATCGCTACTGCATCGTGGTTACGTGGGCACACAGCTAGCGACTGTATCGATGCGAACGCGCGACAGTATCGCTACTGCATCGCTGCAAAAAGTCGCCGTGGGCGAGGGCCCTTATATACTTAAATTATTATTTGGTTAATTTAGCTAAACCACATTGTGAATCAAAATTGGCTATCACACCGAGAAAATTATGTCACGTCACAGTACCTTGGTTGCGCTAATGAAGTAATGGGAATTTCATCAGCAATGCGAATTAGTACGCGACCAAGATGGTTGCTCGCCGCCAACAGCCTGAATGCGCGTGATGCTTCTGAGGGCGGGTACGTCACGCGTGATAGCGGGCGGACGTACCCTTGGGATATACCTTTGGTCACTAACTCATGTAGTTTCTGAAAAAAAAAACTTTGTATCAAAACAATATTAGTTCCCAAAGTGTATGTAAGTATTTAATGTTAGTTGTAATATATATATACACACACACATTCTAACATACTCCATTTATTAAAAAAAAACTAGCCAGCTAGCAGCTAATTTTCTGTTTCCAGACTGTACCTGTAATTCTTCGTGATTATTGTAATTAATTATTTCCGTGAAATCTATATGCACGTATGATCTAGCTTTGGTCATATAATTCATTCCATAAGAGAAGTTATCCCTCGTGTGTATTTGAACAACATCGAGAGTAGTCCCGAAGGCGGCGCAGCAACTTAGAGAAGTCTGATAAATAAAAAAATGCGTATAAAAGTACTGTCTAGTTATTGTAACCATAAAACTTCACATTTTAAAACTCATTGTTTAATTGACCTACGTTTTTTAGCTCCCCTTTCAGATTGTTTATAACGATATCACATCCTTCTCCACTAGTCGCGTTTAAGATCATATCAGAGAAAGAAGTTTCCCGGGAATTACCGATGTGATTAGCTGCAAAGAAAATTAAGCGTATGAAAAAATCCTAAACATTAAGTGAACAATAATTTATCTACTTATGTTTAAAAACACAAGTAAATACCTTTCAGTTTTGGGAACAGTTGTTTCAAAAACTTTTTTTTACGAATATCGCTAACAGTCGTGAAGACCTCACAACGCATGGCCAGGGCTATGGAGATGGCCGCCTGTCCGAGAGCGCCGGCGCCACCGTGGATCAACACTCGCATGCCTTCGCGTATTTCCGTTTTAATAGCCTGCGAACGTATAATTATAATTTGTTTATCGTGCCATTTCAATAATCATACTAAGAATAAAAGAGCCAAGACTGCAATACTAACCAAACAATAAAATGCTTGCATGTAAGGCAGCGGAACTGTAGCTGCGTCTTCAAGGTCCCAATGGTCGGGTACTGGCCATAACAGTTCGGGTCGAGTGCTTATCCTGTTGCATATGGCTCCTTTTCGCACTAGCCCAAACACACGTTCTCCTCTGAAATTTTAATCAACCCACTTTTGTACTTAATTCAGAATATTACCTCTCAAATTTCACTTATACAGTAAAAATATAATTTTACCTGTCAGTTATTCCACTGAAATCTAGCCCATAACCATAATTTTCATTGCTAGGAGAAATTTCAGCGCGAGCCCGCTTGGTGTCATAAGCATTAAGTGCTGCATAATGGACCTAAAAGGGCATAAGTACAACATTCATTTTAGGGAGATAAACGAGACGTCAAATGTGTACAACTGGAAAAATATATATTCCATCTAACCTGGATAGAAACTTCTTTTCTAACTTCAGGAACTTCCAGCCAATTTAAAGAGTCTAGTTTGCCAATCTGAGTACTCCTTAAAGCAACTGTTTGCATAGTCGATACATTCTTTGGCAAAGGGACGTAGTACTCTCCGCCCCATTGGCCCTGTTAAATATTAGAATTATTGTTGAAATGGAAGCGATTACAATTTGAATATCGGTTATAATTACTTAGGTACATATTCTACTTACGTGATTTAAAATATTGTAGGTCAAATCAAAGCTAGGTAGATTATCTAACCCTTGATCGTCGATTAATGTATCATTATGATTCATGATCGCCACATTAACATTGCGATCGTGAAGCTTTTTTTGTTGTTTTATTATTTCTTTTATGCCCAGAGGCGGAGGATTAGAAGCGAGAATAAGAATTTTACTTTGAGGTGGTAAGCGTGAACAAGTAGCCTGCAGGAAGTCTATATCAGAAGAATTGCGAACTGTTAAGGTGGAGCTAGAAGTGCTTGGTGTTGGTCTCCAAAGAGCCAATTCTATCTTCTTTTGTCCTTTGCCTCTCACGCAAATAGGTCGATATACGGAAGCAGGATAAAGCTCCTCGGTCTCAACTCCTATGCTGACAATGAAAGTGTTTGATGGTAGGCTGTGGAACAGGACCTCAAACATCTAAAAATAAAATGGGGTTCATGAAATAATATGGTTAATAAACGATGTAGGTATTTATTTTCTTACGATATACTAATAATACTAATGTTTACCTGCTTATCCGAAAGGAGATCGTGTACTAGTACGAGATCAGGTTTTGGGTCAATATTCTTTGAAGATAAAATATCGGTTTTCTGTAATCGTTTTAATTTGTGTTTTATTTCTGGGGGGCTAGTTAACACATTTTTGAGAGATTCCATTGCGGATGGTTTTGTGTTGCAAATTATATCGAAGATGTTTAATATTTTGTCATGCAAATTTTCCATAACGATTTGCATAAACACGTATAATGTCGTAAATACCTATAAAAAAAAATATCGTTATATTGACACAATTCCACTTCAGTAAATGACATGCAATATGTATTAAAACCGCACTTCAGCATCTTCTTGAAGAAAGAAAGGGTAGAATTGTAACGCTTTCAGCTCAGCTAACTGTCGTGTGATGTAAGGCTTGTCCACGTACGAGATATCTTCCAATATGATACCATTACACCTGTAATCAAACGTTACTTTAGATGATTAAGAGTCAATAACTATAAAAACAAACAGCATAAATTGAAATTACAATTACCGTGTCAGATTTTGCAGTTCAAAAAATTTCACATCAACGTAGTTTGGAACAGGAAGAGATTTTTGAGTAACATGTGAAACTGGACATATGCTTAAAGTTTTTATATGAGTGGGCTGCGAAATAGCAGAATGCGAACGTCGAAGGGTATTTAATTGAAATAAGCCATCGATAAGAGTTACCCAGTTGTTATTCCAATTCAGTTCCGCCTGTTCAAACGAAATGTCAGTTTTTGATATACTTTGGAATTCTCCTCTGAAATTTAAGACGAAAATTAACAGATCTTCATGTAAATGCACAAACACCTACCACCAGCACATTTTGAGTCACTTAGAGCCTTATCACACTTGCGATTTGCGAGCGTGTTTTCTATACAATTATTTATTTATTTAAACTTTATTGCACAAAAGAAAACTTATCGTACAAAAGGCGGACTTAATGCCATATGGCATTAAAAAAATTAACTAATAAATTATTAATTAATAAATTATCAGTCGCGGCGAACACGCTGCGTGATCGCCTTCATACAAAATACGGTTGGAAATCGCAAGTGTGATAAGGCTCTTACTTGTATTCATATCCTTTTTCGTAAAGTAACTTATAAACATCATTTGATTTTATCGCCAAAGAATCTTTGTCATCTATTTTTAAATCAATCATTTTTTTAATGACAGCAGTGATATACCCTTCCGCAATGACACCATGTTCATATGAAACCTGAAAAAAGTACATTTCCTTGAATATATTTTGAACTGCCGACAAGGCCTTTTGTAAGGCCTTTGGGCGACTAAAGGACAAACGTCCCCAATAGGGGCGTAGACACTAAATAAAATAATCAATAATGTCATATTTTCTCGAAAATGGATAAAAAATTCAGTCAAATGGAGAAAAAATCAACGCAAAAGGTTAAATAATCACGAAGTTATAAGTGTCTAAAGTTTTAAGAAGGGGTATGTTCTGTCCCTTTTTCGCAAAACGCAACTTCATATGAAACGATGACGCTGCTGGAAGAATGCGACGTCACAGAAGACGGCAACGTGCCGCGCCGCATCGTGGTCGGCGCCACCGTCGACGCGGCCCCCCGGCAGTATCCTGTAATGTGACGTCACAAACCGTTTGCGTTTTCTCTCTAACAAGCAATATTAACAATGGTTGTAGCTTCGTAATTCTTTGAGATATCTGACTGGGATTTTCGTCATTAGGCATAATTTTTCGCCTTCTTTCTTTTGGAGTTATACTAATTTTTGAGTCTACACCCCTATTACATAGTTAAACATCAATCCAACAATCAAAATGTACTTACCTCAAAGCGGCCAGTACCTTTCTGCAAGGACACAGTCAAATAGAGAGGCTCACTATCTATTATACGCGGTTGCACATGTAAATGTATGTCACTAAGTTCCACCGGAGTAGAACGTCGTGGTTTAGACATGGTCATTGTTAAAGTATCCCAAGCTGACACTAATGCTGCAGCAAACGGGAATACTCTTGTTCCTGGAACAAAAGTGTACTTTGTGAGATAAGCAGCTACCAAGATGGAATGTTATTTGTTCTTCTAGTGCTTGTGTCTATTATAATGAATAACAACAATTAAGTATAAACATTGTCACCGCAAATATGTAATAAAGCGCGACTTCCAGCGTTTGCAACTAATAGAGCAAAAACAGTAAAAATAAAATGGAAGAAAGGATCAAAAAATATTATCTTTTATAAGATACATTGCCAAGAAAAGTGATAATAAATATCCGTTATGTACGACTCAGCCAACACCTATAATAATAATAATATTATAAGGTTTATTTGGCATATTTTCTTACATCTACAAGGTCAAATTGTTATTTATCGAAAACAATATATAAATAATAGGTAATTTGATGTCTTTCGTTTATGGCCACACATTAGTGGGCCATTTGGTGAAAAGTTGTACAGTGTCACTGACTTATCTTCTCAGAATATTGGAGTTTTAGGTTACGTCGTTGTCCCTATTCTAAAAAGTGTCCCATATTTTCTTAATGTGGATGGATGTAAAAGAAGAGGTAGGTCAAGAAAAAGGTAGATGGATTGCGTGAGAGACGATATGAATAAGTATTTGATGAGTTGACGGGCGATAGAGAGGTAGATACAGCTTGGCAAAAAAGTCTAGAAACGGAACTCATTTTTTTCGACCCTGGTAACTTCATTAAACTTGTCATATGTATTGTCATTGTAACAACAACAATAACAATTTTACCCTTTTTGTTACATTTCGCGGATTTATTAACATTCAAAACAACAAAAATTCCATACAATGAGTAAGACAATACCCGGTTCCGCTCGGGAAGTAATTTATAATGCGGGAATATCAAGCCGGAATCATTTTGTCGGAATTGGACAATGTTTAGGTACAGATGAACTGCTGGAATGGCAGGTTTTTAATTATTGTAGACTACTAAGGGTAAGTAATACGAGGTATAACAACTTATCATAATATAACGGTCATAATATATACGCTCACTGTGTATAAGCTTGTTTAGTATAACGTTCATTTGCACATAATGAACGAAAGGTATAATGTCAATTGATATATCGATTAAAGCGTATAATATTCATAACACCTAAGGAATTGAAAGCTTGAAATTAAATATTGTTTTAAAATCAAACACGCCTATTATTACTTTTTTGAGCCTAACCTAACCGCCAGCGTGTCGACGTCACCCCGCTTCGCGGGTGTCTATTTCCGCTCTAAGGGACACAAAATAACCCTAACATAACCTACAAATAATACCATTGTTAAGAGTATTTTTTGTTTTTTTACTGCGGGGGACTTCGCCTCCCGAGCCATTTTTGTGATTGGCACCAGGGGAGGCGGCGATCCCCCCTCTTTCTAGCTGCCCTAACCTAATTTTCTGTATTATAATCCTTATACGAAATTATACTATGCGTTATGTACTTATTATCGTTATACGTTATGAATTTTATACGAAATGAAATTAGTCAATTTGAGTATTACCTATAGAAAAAAAACGTTATATAATATGAATATTATGTCAATTGACCGTTATTCCTTATAAAAGTATGGGTTTTGTTGTTATAGCTAAAGTTCATTATATCTTGTGAACGTTTTTAATATGAAATTATATATATTGTTGTTATATCTCGTGGGACGCACCCGTCGCTTTTACGCTCATAATCCTGGATATTAAACGCGTGTTTTATAACATTACAACACTGGTGTGTTATGATTATATCCCGATTAAGGTGAGGCCTCTTGAGGAAGTTATCACAAAAGTGTAAAATGGGGCTTCGAATTTCCTACGTTATTACGCGAAAACTACATAAAATGTGACAGTTTCTTCTTTAAATTATATTTGAAGATATTTGCTACAATTATATGAGGCCCAAAACACGATTTGATTCATCTGCCTCGATAGATTAGGATGGCAAAGTTAGCTCTGATTTTGCGTTTTTTGGTAGCCCGAGTAGACTAAAAACCTGAACCATTCTTTTGCTATTCAATTTTCAGTATTTATTTTTGTATCCTTTTGTTCCTTATTATGTATGACAAGCAAGTGGGCTCCTTTTATTTTTAATATACATAAATCAGTAGAATTAAGCGCATAAATACAAAATCACGCACAAATCGGACACGCATAAGTCACTTCCTTTCAATTTTAGTAGGCAGATGGCCATAAGGCCTCGTACTGGAAGGACGTCTGTCGCGATTTTTTCGTTTTGACAATTGTATAATTCGCTAATTTAATACCAGAAAGATAAAAATAATACGTTTTTAGCGAAAATTCATAGGGTTTTATGTGGATAGTTAAACGTTCAAAATAGATTTTCTGTCATTTGTGCTACTATAATTCCTAATATTACTTTCAAACCCTACCATTACAACCTGATTTTTCATATTTTTCCTCTTAGAGCCCGTTCTTAATCAAAAAAGTTCGAATACGTTTAATTAGTATGTGGAATATTTTTTTATCACACAGGGCACATTGTCTTATACGGTGTACGTGTGTGTATTTGTCATAACATCTGACATATAGGTAGGTTTGACATTTGTCATTTATGTTGTCTTAGACACTATTGATTTTGCAAGTGCATTTGTAAATAAAATAATACTCGTGTAACTACAAGGAACATCATATCGTTGTACAAACTAAGGCGATTATGATAATATATTGCGATCCCGCCGTAATACTGAAGCCGTCCAATGAAATTGTCGTGTTTTCTTCCTCAAAAATCAGCAGTGCCAACGAATTGAATATTGTGGAAATACATTGTCAGAATATTTATAATATCAACTCGGAATCTGCAAGCATGAGGCAAATTGTGTTATTGTGATCAATTCAAGACGAAATATAGTCACCCAAATGGATACAGTTCTTCAAGATACCTAATAACTACACTTATTGCTACGCGCTACGCTCATTACGACACGAGTCATTGTTTCAGCGGATCCCGTGTTTTTCCCCCGTATGTAGCGGAAAGCGCCTACGGTGTAGGCGCCCGCTAGGCGGGTTGCTGGCAGACCTGAGTAAGAGTTTGAGTCAAATCAAGAAGAAGAAGTAGGTAGCAAATATTTGTAATATATCATCGGACTTATAACTGGTTACTGCCGTGTTGGCGAAGCCGACGTGGGTGAAGTGTCCTCTCCACAGACACTACATCGCCTGGGACGCACATGAAGATACACAGGGTTGCCAAAGACCTGTGCCTCTCTCTCGACCTCACCGACTGGGTCCGCGGGAACGACAAGTCGATAACTCGATACGCGCGGAGTCGGGTCAGTTGCAGGTGCATGACGGCTGGCACCGAGCCCGGTTTGTTTCAAGTTTTGTATGTTGTAATATATATATATATACATGTGCATTTACAAGCCATAAAAATAAAATAATATATATTGTTTATTTTTATATTTGATGATGCAATTGTATGACGTAATTACACATAAAATTACATTCTTGTGGTATAGAACATACAAATGAAGTATTTGTTTCATTTTCTTAACCTACCTACTCTCAAGTTAAGGAATTCACTAGATCAGACATATTGTGCTGCTTTTATACTCTGCTTGCCCCTTGGTCAAGTGCGAACGGACTCGTGCACGAGGGTTCCGTACCGTACTCGCAAATTTTGCATGTCTAGTTTAACGTGAGCTTCTGTCGCGAATTGTTTACCAGCGTTTTGGTGCCCGCTTACGCTGGTTATACAAATTTTGAATGCGATATACCTAGTTATAAATTGACTTGACATTGACTTATCAACAGCACATATTTCATATATCAAAATGTACCCTAAGAAACTACCACAGATATAGATATACATAGATCACGCAAATGGGCATTTTCAATAAAACGTGTTACCAATTAGCGTGAGTTGTTAAATAAAAATTAACTCAGTATCAGTTTTGTGACGACAATTAAGCATTCAGTTTGTAAAAATATTCATTTTTTCTGTCTAATTTATAAATGATATGCATATACACGTTAATTATATGTGATAAAAGTTCATTGTCACATCATTTGTATTCGTGTCAGAATTCGGACTCCGAGTTGGCACTCCGACTTACATTCCGCGCTCGTCTGTTGTGGTAGCCGGTTGTCCGTGAATATGACCTTATTGCAGAATCGATTTTCCGCGGACAACGGGAAATTCAGATCACTATAATTCGCCCGTGTGACGTCAAAGTAGGTAGAAAAAAGTGACACGGTCGGTTTTCATACAGATTGAGGTGTTTAAGTTATCTAGTGTATATCTATATCTATGGAAACTACTCGGAATACGAAACTGTCAACAAGTTTCTGTCATTTTTCAATAAGATGTTTTGACGATTTTGCTTGCTCTACGGAGGTCGGCGACTGATTTCAATTCATAATGTCACCAAAGAAAAAAAAACCAAGGTTAGTGACCTGCCGCTGTAAAGTGATATGGTGTGCGTGAAATGTAGTAGTGTGTGTCACTGGGGAAAATTACGATAATGTTGCGCCGCCTAGTGTTATTTTAGTGTCGCGTATGTAGCTTCATTCGACTTGTTTCGCCTTAAGTCACGTTGACATTACAGCAAGATGTATGCATGAACACGGTGCATTCTTAAATTAACCGGGTTCTACAGAATGTACAGCTTTTTTTTTAATTCTGGGAAAATAAATTCTTACTTGACTAAACAAATTTAGTCCTCTTTGTTAATTAATTGACTATTTCTTTTTGGATATGATATAGAAACGTTTAATTTAGTAAAACTATTCAGTTTTAATAACATTTTACATGAATTAATAAAGATAACATTTTAAAACGAAAATATTTATTTTATTTTGTATTGGCTGTTTAGAGATTTCATCCAAGTCTGGCTTAACACATGCGCGCGCACTGCGCAAACTTCACGAAAAAAACTGTTGCGCGCCATTATAGGTTATTTCACAGATATTTGTAAACATTGATAATGCGTGTTTGGTTATTAACAAAAATGTTGACTCGTGGTGACTAGAAAAGTGATAAATAGAATGGACGCCACTGGAAATTCTTGGCGATGTATACAATATGTGAGTAAAAACCTGTTGCCATCAATAAGTAAAGAAAATAACTTGGCAGGCCTATAAAATTTTCATCTTATGAAAAGGAATTTTTCCTCGCAAAATGTGTTGAAAAACGTCGTATGAAACGCGTGAGCTTTGATAATTACATTCGCGGCTCTCCTATCACCAGACCTCGGACAGAGTGAGCCATTTTTACGTCATTAATGTCAAGTGTAGATGTTAATATAGATATGCCTCAAGATGAAATATTAAAAAGAATTCATGAATAATAATTAAACAAAAATGACAGTGCATTATGTACAAAACGAGTAAGTATTATTTATTTATTCAAATTTTTCTTTGTTATTGGTTATTGTAATAAAGAACTATAATTTTTTCTAGTTTTTCAATTTTCAACGCACTTCTTCTTGAGTTTAATATCCACTTATAGATGGAAAAAGACACTGAAGTGAGCGGAGTGAAGTTGTACATTAAAATACCGTCCACATCTGTTCCTTCCGAAATTTTTTCAGCATAGTCCCTAAACAGATCTAAGTCTGGGTTATTGTCTATCTAAAGAGGTATGATATCATATCAGTTCAGTGTACTTTCATATGGATATATGTAATAATATGCTTATAATTTAAAGAGGCTTGCTATACAATTAATTTGTTTTGCTAGTTATGTAAAGATCTAAATAGAATAATTTAATTCGTTATTCAATTACATCACATCTGCCATTGAATGACTACGTAGGTATGTCCATATTATGCAAACTCTTAAAACAGCTCACCCTGTCCGAGGTCTGCCTATCACGCTCACCTGCGTGATAATTCCGCCTCTGATGTTACAATCAACATGCCCTCACTTGTATCACAATGTACCATTATTCCTAACGCTAGAATTACAGTAAATTTTATTGATCACGTTCGTCTTATTTACATAGTGCATTTTATAGGTTATGTTAACATAAAAGCAACTTGGTACTTGCAATATATTTGATGAATTTTAAGTGTTTTAAGTTTTATAACTGTAACCAAAGTGCAATATTTGGAGGAAGAAGAAACTGTATTGTGCTATTTAATAAAATTGCTTAACAAAACTTGTATTTAAATTACTAGCATTCTGTCTACATTTAACCATTATACAGAGGTAATGTTTGTGAGTTTGTATGTCTATACCAATATGTATTTGTATGTAATTTTTCTAAATTAGGAACCAAGTTTAAACAATGCCCTGGTAAAAAGTGAAGTATCAAAATCTCCAGGTCATACTATTCGTGTTGCCATAATTATGAGCGTTAGTGGCGCCCCTCTTATTTTCTACTCTTTTTTGCCAGACTATATGGGAGAAAAAAACATACTGTTCCGACCCCAAATAAATGGGATAAGGACTATAGCGAATGATGATTTTTCATACAACTTCCATTTTACATCTCTTTTAAGCATATGTGTGTCGGAATAAAAATACAAAATATTGCTGCTATTAGGCTGAATAGGGTTTTTATTTCTGCGTAGGGAGAACCTACAATCTCGAAATTTTAATTTATTTTATAATAACGGCGCTAATAAATATATGCTGAAACAATTTGTCTATCTACTTTATTTTAGAAAGAAACATGTCTCCTCAACATGCCACATGTTTAAGCTGGGTTCTTCTTCGCTCAATAAGATATTTTAAGGCTAATTAGGAGTTATTATTACAAAACGGGACTTAATCGCGTCACCGCTAAGATTACGGAAGGATGTTATACCATTTAAATCATTTGGTGTTTACAAGATTCATTGCAGTTCTGGGAGACATGATTGGTGTTGTGTGTCAGCCGGGTGACAACGACAACCCTAGTGTACAAGTGTTATCGAAGACCAAGAGCGGGCAGTTTATAAAACCTGCGCAGAAATAAGATGTTGATACCCACTCAAACCAGTTGCGACACATCAGAAACTTCGGGAGACCTCAGAGAGGTAAATAAATAAGTTAATTACACGCGATTTAGTCCCGTTTAGTAATAATAATGTATGAGCATCGTGAGAGATAAAAACAATATAAAAAGGAGTTCTTACCATCGATTACATGTCCGGCTAAATAAGCATTCTCGTCATCACAAGTCGTAATTATGGGATTATAAACCGTCGAAAATGTTGGATCCTCAGGTGCATAAGTACACAATTTCCTTAAAAAAGTGGGTAGGTAAGTAATAAACAAATGTTTAATATGTAATAAACAGTGCAAATGTACAGTCCGCGAATCTTATTTCGCAAAGATGTATCGAGTAAAGTTCAATGGCGTAGAAACCAAAATGAAAAGGAGTCTATTACTTACCAATTATCAGCATATGCCCATTCAACCAAATGAGATAGAGAGGGGGTTTCAGTTGACACCGGAAACTCTATTTGAGGATATAAAGTGGCAATGTTAGCATTATAGCCACTCATATACAACCTGAAAAAATATTAACAGTACATTGATATGACTCATTTACATAATCAGATTGATGATAATTTGACGGCCGGTTAGCCTAGTGGGTAGTGACGCTGCCTACGAAGCTGAAGGTCCTGGGTTCGAATCCCGGTAAGGGCAAATATTTGTGTGATGAGCATGAATATTTGTTTCTGAGTCATGGAAGTTTTTCTATGTATTTAAGTATTTATATCTATTATATATATCGTCGTCTAGTACCCATAACACAAGCCTTACTGAGGCCTCTTTAGGCTCTTTTAGGCTCATAATCCTGGATATTAAACGCGTGTTTTATAACATTACAACACTGGTGTGTTATGATTATATCCCGATTAAGTCACGTTGACATTGCAGCAAGATGCATGAACACGGTGCATTCTTAAATTAACCGGGTTCTACAGAATGAGCTTACTATGGGACTAGGTCGATTTGTGTAAGATTGTCCCCTAATATTTATTTATTTATTTTTATAATGAACAATATTTAAACTTACTTTCCGATCGCATCGAGAAGATACAACGTGTTGTCCGTGTGTCCGCGTTGAGTTAAAGATACGTGTTTGCAGCTGCCCGGTAAAGACCTCTTCAAGATTGCTTGTAATAGTCCATGAGGAGCAATTTCCACTAATACTGCATTACTTGGTACTAGACGAGCGGCCTCTTCAAACAGCACTGGATTCTGCGACAATGGGTTCAGAAATTTTGTCACCTGTTAAACTCATCACTGTATTAATAAATAATTGCTGAATCCATACCAGTATGTTGTTAGTGTGATATTCTGCCGAAGAATACTTGGCAGCATCTTCATGCCATCTATTTTGTGGTACCGATGTGCAAACCCAGCGTTCACTGCGGAGTTTTTTCTTAATAACTTGGCTCATATGCTGAAGGAGACCAGGGCCTGAAACATTGGAAATTATATAGACAACGTCCTGCTTCATCAACACGCGTTTAAATCACGAACGAAAAAATCTTACTTACCCGCTTTAGCAATATACCGGGAATGATAGGCAATGTTAGAACATGGCACTTCTTTGGCGAAGATGCCTTTCGCTGTCAATTGAGCAACAAACTCCCGCATTACATTGGCAGGGCCCGATATGGTACTAGAATCTGGTCCATTATGACACGCCACTTCTATTTCAGGTGGTAGTATAGCTGAAATCTACACAACAAGCATTTTAAGCAGTTACCAGGAAACAGTTAAATGGAAGGAGACCATTAATTAGTCAAGCAGGAGTTTTACCTTTACATAACCAAGACCTACAGCCGCCATCGAACCCTCGATAAGAGATGTTTCGTTAGAAACAAGGCCTCGAATGTACGATGCCAAAATCATTTCTTCAGCTGTGAGACAACCATCAGCGTAACCACAACCCAATTCTCCAACGCTGTGCCCTGGTAACAATAATTAGTCAATACTAAGCATTAAAGGAAAAATTAACACTTTCTCTTGCATTTTAGCTACGAGTAGATAATAACAGCATAGTTACCTATAATTTTATCAGGAACTAAACCAATTGAGGTCAAAACATCTGTGAGCCCTATTTGAACAGCGGAAATCCCAACAAATGAATGTAAAATATTATCGTATATGTCTTTTTCAGGTGAAGTCAGTATACGAATGATATCTACACCTTTAGGCTCCAGCACCTTTCGGCAGCTGAAAACATAGTGAACAAAAAGTAGCTTTAGAAACAGTACCGTAAAATGCTGCAACTTTGCCATTTAAACTCAATTTTGCCTATTTCGTTTCAATTATGACCTCTCGAATTTGCTTAGTTTTTTCTTGTTTTTTACCATTTGGTAGGAATTTTCATTATTCTGGCAACACATATTAAATTTTTTACAATGGTAACTCCATTGTTGCTCCGCCAGTTACGCATCATAAGTCGGAGTGAGTGGCAGCATTTTTTTAGTGTCTCGCAACTTTTGAACTTTTATCTACAAAAAAGGTGTTTTTTGAGAAGTGGTAACGTCCCAGGGTAAGTAAAGACTGTCTATTTTCCGTAAGTTTAATATTTTCAAGAAAAGGACATGATTTCAGCATAATAACGTACTAGGCAATATTGGGCAGTGTTTTGGAAACTTGAATGACACAATTTTGCCTGGGTCTAGGGCTGTCACTAACTGGGTTTTATAAATGTACAGAAAATAGTAAAAATAAGCCTGCTTAAATGAGTTTATTTATTACAAGCTTTTTATTAACTTGCAATGATTGTTTTAGGCGTTTAATTGTTTAGGCGTTATTCCGTTTAAAAAAAATAAGGAAAAAAATGGGTATTATTGTTTGTTGATTATTTTGTAACTAAAAATAAAAATATTTTATTTAAATAATGATCTTTTTTTTGGCACAACCCTACAGTTAACAATATTTTTGTATAGAAAGTTTGTGGAACCTGCTACAACTTTACCTATTGCCTGTGAAAAAAAAAGTATTAAGCTAATGGCAATAATTTGACTGCCAGGGACAAGCCCAATGTCTCATGCACACGAGTAAATATTATTACAAATAGCAACACATTATTTATTGAGATATCCGCCTAGGCAAAGTTACGTCTTAGGTCTACAACTTTGCCTGCCACTTTGATTGCTTGTAAATCGGAAATACAGTATGATTAGGTAATGAGATTTGAGTCTTATCTGGCAAGACATAGGGTATGTTTTCCGACTAATACTCATTAAACTCATAATGTAAAATAGGTTCACAGATATAAGAAAAAAACGTCAAAATCCAGGCAAAGTTGCAGCATTTTACGGTAGTTGGTTTTATTTATTTAAATCAGGCAACAAGGCCCATCTTACATCAATATACACTAATTTATAACTACAAAACCACACAATATTACTGCGACGGGGTAGCTATCACTTTATCGAAATATCTTTCATCACATTTCATACCACCGAATACTATTCCACGAATGACATTTCATTTTTTTTTCTAATCACATAATCATCATCTCATTGCTTTTTAAATAATCGAACAACTATTCATAGTTATTCGTTTCGAATTTGTGTCAAATCGTAGCTTAACTATTCATCGAATTTACCTTTCATAGAATAATTAGTTAGTCATAGTATTAATTTATCGAAACGTGATTCACAGATGGTACCTACGTTCCATATGTTATTATTGCCACGAACAATGTTTCATCGCAGTAACGTTTCATCGAACGACGCATTTGTTATTGCAGCGAGTTAGAAAAAAAGACTGCGGTATTTCGTAAATAACACAATTACCTACCTCCAATATTGTATATTACATTGACTATCACTGACGATCTGTGTTAGGTGCCTGCTTGTTATTGATCTATATTTTTCATTTTTGTACCGGTTTGACAGTCTGATGACCCGCCAGCGTGTCCGACGCCCCGCTAGCGCGGGGCGTCTACTTGCGCTCTGAGGGACGCAAGTGAACCCTAACCTAACCAACCCAGTTTCGATGGGCATAGCATAATACACACCACCTATCCTAGGCACCAGCGTGTCGACAACAATCAAGCGTCAATAACCAAATCTGACCTACTTTTTTTTGATACACTTTTTAGTATGTAATTAGTAACTATTATGATGAACAAGTAAATATTATGATAATTCAGTATTATTTAGACAGTTAAATCTAAGTAAAAAGATTATTTGGCTATGACTGTGATGATTAGGTAAAATGAGAATCGACAAAACAAGACTTATGAAAATGCACTGTCGTTGAAACGAATTATCAAGTATAGTAACACTAGTGAAACGATTTTCTATGTAGTAGTAATTTTGGGAACTGAAACTTACGCTAAAACAAAATTATAGTAAAGGCGATTCGATAAACGACTATGTCGATGGACAAATAAAATAATGAAGTCAAATTCGATGAGTTGATTCTTGTGTAAAAGGTAATTCTAGCAATCGTATGAGCGATCTAACGAAGTTCGATGAATGATTCCTAAGTGGTAGTACCATTCTGCGAATAGTGTTATAGGAAACGATAATCGATGAAACGATTTTCTGTAAAATGATGGATTACCACTGCGACGTGTTGCGCAATTTCGTGGTCTCAGGTAGCCGACCGCGATAACGTCGGAACTCGTCTCGTCTCCCTTCGGCCAAAATTCTTCCTTAGTGAAGCTTAGTGTTTTCGTTGAGCTAGGTAACGTAGTCTCCCCCTCGAGGGCGCCCACCTTGTCGGGGCGGGGCGGCTTCGTAACCGTACCCCAGTCACCCGCGGTGAAGCTAAGAGGTGCCCAGGGCCGGCCTGATTGGACAGACGGTTGGCCCGAGGAGGGTGCTCCTAATAGCCAAGCCCGCTGAGGATACGTTGGGTAGGGACAGCAGAAGAAGAAGAATACCCTATCTTCTGTGGCTGAGGTGGGATCGCAGGAGGAGAGGCGTGTTGGTTTACTATAGCGGTGCGCCACTCTCCCTATCCCCTGCGAACTTGGCGAGGCCGTTCCGCTCAAACGACATTAGTAGGACCGCAGAAGAGGAGGAATGCCGGTATTACGGTGCGCCGCTTTCCCTATCCTCAGCGGCCGAGACGTACATGGTGGCGGAACGGCCACCGGGTGCTGGATTTTCCGCACCCATGATCTCCTCGTAGCGGACTCGGGGGGAGGAGAAAACATCTGGCGTGCCTCACGTGGACGGCCCCCGGGCTCCGCGAAGGAATCGCTCGTTTGCGGCTGCCGCCGGTGGGTTCGCGGATGTGTGGCCAAGCGTTCCCGTAACCCCACAAGGTGGCGAGGTGCCAAGTGGGGACTTTTTAGTGGGTACACCGTGGGTCTCATTAGCCCTAACGGGATTCCCACATAACCACTTGGGTCACCCCGTCCGTGCAAGCGGGTGGTCTGCGTAAAGTCTCCCATAACAAAACAAAAAAGGTTACGTTCTCGGTTCTGCTTAGATACTATGTAAGATAAATAAGAACTTTTGAGTTCGTTTTGAAATTGAATATGGATTTTTTTATGCCTGGAATAAAACATTATTAACGACCGGCGTAGCCTAGTGCGCAGTGACGTCTAGCAACCATAACACAATCGTCCTTATTGAGCTTACTACGGGGCTAGTTCGATGTTAGGTGTTCCTCTAATATTTATGAATTGATTTATACAACGTGTTAATAAAATAACGCAAAACCTGAAAACAGTTTGTTCAGAATCGAGCATAGAATGCGAAAAAAATAAAAAATAAAATTTTTGACAAGATTTATTTTTTACATTTGTATGGAGTGTTGGCCGACTGGGGCGACCTGGCCCCGTAGCATGGATGGCGTTATCACGCGATAAGTGACAGGATAGAGCTTCCGTCCCTGGCTGACACCGTTCGATAGAACGAGACGACGCGCCTATCCTGTCACTTATCGCGTGATAACCCCTTCCATGCTACGGGGCCTGCTCCATACAAATGTAAAAAATAAATCGCATCAAAAAAAATTATTTTTATTTTTTTCGCATTCTACTCTCGATTCTGAACAAACTGTTTTCAGGTTTTGCGTTATTTTATTAACACGTTGTATAAAGCAGCCAGGTGACAAAGCTATTTTGGTGCATTCGGTGTGACAGCCGACCATATTAAAAATTTGACGAAGAAATAGTATTCAAAATAGGTTTATGCGTGAATTTTTATTTGCTTACCGTTCGATGGCGGCGGCAAATATCGGTATGCGCATGAGTTGCGTGCCCATGCCCACCCACTGCGAGCCCATGCCGCTGTACACGAACCACAGCGGTCGCTGAGCATCGTCATAATAATCTACTTTTTCCAGGTGGGTTATTGTTTCGTTCTTTTCATTTGTCGCTGTAAAATATTTGGAATTATAACATACTAGCTTCTGCCCGCGACTCTGTCTGCGTGGAACTCTATTTTATCGTAGCTCCATAGAAACTTTCACCCCCATTTCAGCCCCTTAGGGACTGATTTCCGGGATAAAAACTTTTCTATACCCTTCCCCGGGGCTCAAACTATCTCTATACCAAATTTCACCCGTACAAACTTTGCACCCCTATTTAACCCGCTTAGGGGTGAATTTTTCCATACCTGTAATATTGACTTTCTTTTATTGTAATAAGGAGTCCATACACAAAGTTTCAAATCTCTCACTTTAAAATTTACTCTATACCCATACAAACTTTCAACCCCCTTTTTACCCCCTTGAGGGTGGAATTTACAAAAAAGTGAATGATAGTTAAGTCAGTGATAAAAATGCCGATTTTATATATATACATACTACATACATCCTACTAATATTATAAATGCGAAAGTTTAGATGTATGGATGTTTGGATGTTTAGATGTTTGGATGTTTGTTACTCAATCACGCTTAAACGGCTTAACCGATTTGGATGAAATTTAGCACGAAGATAGGTTGGTAGGCCTGGATAGTGACGAAGTCGCGGGCGGAAGCTAGTATATATATATATATATATATACACTCCTATTTCCCGGAGGGATAAGCAGAGAAAACGGATTTCCTCTGGCTACGATCTTGACAAACCTTTCATAAAATTCTGCATATATGCTCGTCGGTTTAGGACACTCTTGACCTTACCTTTCTTCAGGATTTCTCCAATTCAAACAGCTCGAGGTCGTCCCCTTCCAACTGTACCATCAACTTTTCCCTCATACACTCTTTTTATTAATCTTCTTTCATCCATCCTCTCTACATGCCCATACCATCTTAGCATGCCCTTCTCAATTTTCGTCACTACATCTTCAGTCACTCCATATCTCTCTCTTATTCTATCCCTCAAACTCACCCCACACATACTTCGCAACGCTCTCATTTCCACTGCATTCACTTGACTCTGATGTTTCTTCTGCCACACCCAACTTTCACTACCATACATAAGTGTGGGGACTAACATTCCCTTAAGCACAGCCAGACATGCTTTATCAGATATTTCCTGGCTGCTCATAAATGCGTTGAGTGCCCCGTTTACACTATTCCCAGCTTTCACTCTCCTTTCAATATCTCTCTCGTGTATTCCATACCTAGTGAATAACGTCCCCAGATACACGAACTATTTCACTTGTTCCAACCTTTCGTTACCAATCATAATTTCGCAATCAGTCATAACTTCATCTCTTTCAAATACCATTACTTTTGTTTTACTTGCGTTCATTTCCATACCTTTCCTATCAAAAGATTCATACATTGTGGTTACCATCCTCTGTAACTCCATGGTCGAAGACGCGAGTAATACCGGGTCGTCGACATATAGAAGACACTTGACGAATAACCCACTCATCCTAAGTCCACTGTCATTATCTTTCAAATCTTGCAAATAACTGTCAATTAATAAATTAAACAGCCACGGAGACGCTACACATCCCTTTCTAACACCCTTTTCCATGCTAAACCTCCGACTGTTTTATTCACACACAAGCACTGAAATCCTCATAGAGGGATTTCAGCGCCAGAATGAGGCGGCTGCTCACTCCATACATTGACAGTACCGATCAAAGTTCATTCGTCAGTACCCTATCATAAGCCTTTTCCAAGTCCACAAAAGCGCAATATACCTTAATAGTTATTAAGGAGTCAAAAGTGGCTTCAAATGGTTCGTGTAATATAACACACGGCTGCTGCGTCGCCAGTTCCTTTTGGCTTTGAACTTGGTTGGACACGCTGCCGCGTGTCTAGATTTATAATATACCAGCCTACCGTACAGTCAGCGTCATATAGTTAGTAGCAGCCAAGGTAGCCAAATATTTCGGTACACGTCTTTATTACTGTAAGAATAAGGGTGTGTTACGAAATATTTGGCTACTCTGGCTGCTACTAACTATATGACGCTGACTGTACAAGATCGACATGCAAGAAAATTATACACTCCACAGACAAACTTCTCGTCACTCTTATAAATAAAACCGCCTTACTTTGAAACGGTCAGATAAATCTAAATACTTACAAAATATTCCAAATCCACGTGCCAAGTGTCCAGTTATACGATATTTATGAATGTTATGTAATAAGGCGATTTCCTCAACATCTAATCTCTTTGACTTTATATTGTCTATCAACTTTTGCACTGCTGATTCTACGCGACCAGAGACGGTTACCAAATATGGTATCTCCGATTGATAGCGGGTGAGGTCCTGAAATATTAAGAATACAGTACTCAAGACCCTGTCACTTATAAGTACCTACACAACACTTCGATGTAACGATAATCACCAAACATAAGGTTCACCATATTATATCACGCTTCCTTATCCGGTATTTTCTAGGCTGCTGTCTACAATGTTGTCTATGATTTCTTTCAGTCTAATATTTAAATGACCTTTATCCAACTTCCCCAACCTGACCAAATTTAAATGAATTATCCTGCTAAATGCACGTGACGACCGCTTTGGCCTGGTTGGTATAGTTACCCTGCCTACGAAGCCGGAGGTGCTGGGGTCGAATCCCGGTAAGGGCCTTCCTGAGTCACGGATGTTTTCTATGTTTATAAGTATTTAATTATCTATATAAGTATATAACTTATATCTTTGCTTAGTTTGGGACTAGGTCGATTTGTGTAAGATTGTCCCCAATTATTTATTTATTTAATGAAATTTACTACAAGGAAGTTCTCAAGTGCCCAACATTCTGTATTGTACCTTTGGTATATAATGTCCCCCAAGCAGTGCATGGCCGGTATGCCCGGTGAGCGACAGTCCGTTGACAGCTGTATAAGTGCGGTGGAAGCGCTGGTGTTCGGTGGTGATGCGCATGCGACCGTCGCGCAGCGCCGCAATGTCTTGCCGTGGGGAGTCACAGTGCAGACTTGCTGCTAACTCCCCTCGCTGATATGCTAGTAATAACTGAAAGTGGAAACTTTAATATTTACAATCCTGTTTATTAATAAACCTGTTACAACATGTACACCTGTTTCTCGAAGGGGTGGACAGATATCATGGATTTCTACTCTTTACGATCTTTACAAACCGCTCTTGCTTAATTCACTTTCATAATATTGTTCATACTATCACAGAATAAGTAATAGTAAGGTGAGTCGGGGCAAGAGTAACATCGGGGGAAGAGGGTCAAAAGCTTCTCCAGCGAATTCTTTTGAATTGAGCGCCTTTTTGTACCGTCGGTAAAACAGACTAGGCGCGTGTCTGTTTTACCGACGGTACAAAAAGGCGCTCAATTCAAAAGAATTATCTGGAGAAGCTTTTGACCCTCTTCCTCCGATGTTACTCTTGCCCCGACTCACGTTACTACGTACAGAAGGTTCTCTGTTAACAAATTCCCTGTTTAGGTACGCCAAACGTGCCTAAATGTGGTCTCTTTCTATCGCATGCAACGCGCTCCTTCGGAGGCGGAGCCTTAGAGCTAGGGTTGCCGCCAGCTCGATCTATTCTGTGCGAATAATTCCCTATGCCATTTTTAGCAATTATGGCTCTTCATTCATTGTCAATTTTTTTAATTAAGCGTGAACAATGTGTTATATTTTCATTCAAACAAAATTGAAAATAATGTACACTTGTAACTATGCCAAAATAAGGTACACTTCTTTTACCAGAATTTCATTTGCCATAATTTCAGTTGCCATAAAAGTCAAAGGCCATAATCTTGTTTACCAGAATTTAATGTGTCATAATTTGGCATAGTTACAAGTGTACATTATTTTCAATTTTGTTTGAATGAAAATATAACACATTGTTCACGTTTAATTAAAAAAATTGACAATGAATGAAGAGCCATAATTGCTAAAAATGGCATAGGGAATTATTCGCACAGAATAGATCGAGCTGGCGGCAACCCTAGCTCTAAGGCTCCGCCTCCGAAGGAGCGCGTTGCATGCGATCATAACTGTTATTCACCATAATATTCATAAGACCGGATTATTATTTTCCATTATATCATACGCCATAATATCATTTACCATACACTTTATAATCCATAATAGTCATATGCAATTCAATTATTTGAATCATACCTTTCAAAAGCCGTATTACCTACATGTAAAATCAAAAATTACTTTTGTGTGATCGGCTACATAAAGATGTATTATTTCCATGTAATAAGCTGAACAACATTTCCACGTCTTTCTCTTCGCTTTGTGATAGAATCTGATTACAGGCGTAATGCTTACTTTTATAATGGCCGATGACCCAGATGCAGCTTCTGTATACCCAATGTTAGACATGACGCTGCCCAACAGCAAAGGGTTTGTGCGGTCCTTACAGAAAACTTCTTCTATTGCCTGCAACTCCGCTTTGTCGGCGCTAGGTATAGCTGAAATAAGCCATTTACTTTTAATAGAAATATTATGTTTCTCATGTTAAACTTAACTTTATTAAATTAAAGTAAGATTTTATTTAATTTTATGAAAATGATGAATAGTAAGTACCTGCACCGAATCCTTCCACGTATTCAACTAAAGATGGTGGTATCCCTGCTTCAGTGTAAAAGTCGCGAAGAAATTTTGAATGACTTTTGACATCTCTTTCGAAGCCGAACTTGCTCATATAATCCTTGTTATCCACTACACCATATCGAGCTTTAGCATAACAAACGGACGCGTAAACTCTAGAATAAAAGAAGACGAAAATCCTTTTAGTTTTGCTTGATCAATACAGGGGCGGGGGTCATTAAGACATTTAAATTCGCATCTTTCTTATTTTCTGGTTATAATCTTAATCCGCATAAACAGTGCGTTTCCTTACATAATTTTAAAACGTTTAACTATGGCCCTTTATTTAACGTAAGCTACGTGGCCTAGTGGTTCAAGCACGCGGCTCTCAAACGGCGGTCGTGGGTTCGAATGCCGGCTCGTACCAATCAGTTTTTCGAAACTTGGGTACAGAATATCATTTGATATTTACCGTTAGCTTTTCGGTGAATAAATTCAAAATTCAATGTATGTGAAGTCCCTAATCCGCACTGGGCCAGCGTGCAGCGTCGGGCCTACTGTATGTATTAATATCGATTTTTATCGTATAGGCTGATGATGATGATGATTTAACTTGCAATGTATGTAACTAACTATGTTCGTTCGGGTGGAATCTTGCAACTCAATTTTGAAGCTCAATCGATTAAGTTGAAATTGTGGCCTTGGGAATTGGGCTCGTTGCCCTCGCTGGAATCGTCTCAACGAGTATTTGATGACGGTATACATAAAAGTACAGTTGGTAATAAAATTTTGTGCCTACCAAAAATGTATTTTTTAACAGTTATTTTTTTTTAGATGTATTTATTATGCAGAAATATCTTGCCAAAGAGCGCTATTCGACTGTGTGACAGCTTGTAAGGCCGTTCGACGCCCTTTAACTGCATCATCAGAACAGAAATCGCTTAGGAGTGTTTATCATAGTTTTCTATGTATATATTGTATGTATGTATGTTTGTATTTACATTTGCATATTTATTCATTTTTAGGTACTAGCTGCCCGGCCCGGCTTCGCACGGTTAGTATAACGCACGCACGGATAATGCTTACTACCCGTTGTCCTATTACCCGTTTTCCCGTAGGAATGAAGCATTTTCCCGCGGTAAAAAGTAGCCTAAAAGAAACAATCAAATCTTTCCACTTTATAATATTAGTGTAGATCTTTCCCGCTCACGGGACACTGATGTCCGGGACATTTGGGAGGCGTGCGTGGAGCGAGGTACCTACAAAGTACCAACTGAGCCAACACGTAGAGTCCCTTTTGACAATTTAATGAAATGCAAGGAGTACACCGAGCGGATGCTGTCCCTGCCCGTGTCATGGGACGCACACAGAGACAGGACCCGCTGGGGTGTATAGGGCCTATTGATGGTTGATGGAATCTAAATTAAACGGGTTATTGGGTTAAAATGATGGACTAGTGGCTGGGCTATTGGATGAAACATCGGACGCCTGCCTAATAAAACTGTCTCACTTTTTATCTCTGGCAGACGGTGACTCGCCAACTGCTAAATGGGCCCCTATTCATAGCGACATTAAAAAATGGCCTAAGGGCAACACCGGTCAGAGAGCTGGGGGGTAGAGAGGTGGCACTGGACTTTAAACATATAGCCAACTCGCCTTGCAGATATTATTATATTATATACAGGGTGGCTCATTCAGAGCGGTCAGTATGGGAAAGTCTGAAACTATAAGATATACGAAGATCTGTTCTTAGGAACCATGTCATCGATTCTAGTAACAAGAAAAACTGCATTCATACATTTTAAATAAATTGTACTCAGCTCGCCTGCCATGCCATGCCTTTTATTCATTTTAAGTGCGTAATATTTTCTGATGAAACGCAATTTTCCAACAACGGAATGTACAATCGTAAAAATCATCACTATTGGAGTCGAGAAAATCCCTTAAGAATGCACGAAGGACGCCGTCAAGTTAGATTCTCATTTAACTGCTGGGTCGCCGTACTTTATAATAAGGCACTCATGTTTAAAATGTATGATAGACATTTGGATAGATTCAAGTACCTTGCAATCTTAGAAGATCTTTTAGAGGCCCTAGGAGAAATGTCAGCATAAGTAAGAAAACAACTTTATTTTCAACAGGAAGGAGCACCGGCTCACAATATTCGCATAGCTAGAGACTTTTTAACTGAGCACTTTTCCCAGAAATGGATTGGTACGAACGGCCCTATCAAATAGCCCGCGAGGTCGCCCGATTTAACGCCTCTAGACTATTTCTTGTAGGGTTATGTTAAGGATGAAGTGTACAAAACAAGCTATGACACCGTTGAAGACCTAAAAGCAGCCATAGAGTCAATTTTAACGCAAATTCACCACATGAAGATACAAAATGCAATAGTAAGATCGTTACCTAAACGTGTTGAATATTGTATTGAAAAAAAACGGTGGTCACTTCGAACACCTACTAAAATAAATCAAAGTATGTGAAAACAATGCCTTTTATTCATTTTAGACATCATGTTCCATAGAAACATTTACTGCTTAAGACCTACACAATCGATATCTAAATAGAAATAGTGTTCGTTTTTTTTTCAAAACGACCGGGTTCGATTCCCGAGCTGAGTACAAGTTTTTTTTAAATGTATGAATGCAGTTTTTCTTGTTACTAAAATCGATGACATGGTTCCTAAGAACAGATCTTCGTATATCTTATAGTTTCAGACTTTCCCATACTGACCGCTCTGAATGAGCCACCCTGTATACTATCGGCCCGCCCCGGCAGCGGCAAGCCGCTGCGAACGCTTGATACTCGACTCTCGCGCACGGACTTGAGACGTTCTCAAGTTTTGTTCTTCAAGCCGCTGCGAACGCTCGATTATCGACTCTCGCGCACGGATTTGAGACGTTCTCAAATTTTGTTCTGCATGCCGTTGTGAACACTCAATACTCGACTCTCGCGCGTGGACTTGAGACTTTCGCAAAATTTGTTCAGCAAGCCGTTGTGGATGCTCAATACTTTGACTCTCTTGCACGCGATTGCGACGGCGTATTCTCTCTGACTTGCAAGACGATTTTCAGTTTCTGATGGAGATTCTCCATCGCGACTTATTTTTATTGCCCTAACCTGTGAACTATTTCTAGCGTTGAGATGTTGATCTTTTGGGCATTTTAAAATGATAAATAAAACTAAATACTGCATCTCCTAAAACTAAATCATTTGCTTACTTGTTGAACGAATTAGCCTGTATATTTGTGGTGATTAAAAAATCAAAATATTCTATATCGCACACAACCGCTGCGTAGGGAGCCGACCGCGCGACACTTTATTTTGTGACATTGACTCCCCTCCCGCACCGCAGTGACGCTTAGGCGCGGGGGCAGAGGCAGGCGGTGGTGGGAACGCGAGCATCAAGTCAAAAAAAAACCCTCCCCCAATCACATACCTTCCCTCACATATCCATATAAAATTTCAACCCAATCGGTTCAGCCGTTTAGTAGTTGACATACCGACAGCAGCGCCACCTACCGGGTCTAATTGTATTTTTGAATCATTCAGGAAACCATCGAAATACCCAAATAAAATTTCAACCCAATCGGTTCAGCCGTTTAGTAGTTGACATACCGACAGCAGCGCCACTTACCGGGTCCAATTGTATTTTGAAATCATCCAGGAAACCATTGAAATACCCATATACAATTTCAACCCGATCGCTTCAGCCGTTTAGTAGTTGACATACCGACAGCAGCGCCACCTACCGGGTCCAATTGTATTTTGAAATCATACAGGAAACCATCGAAATACCCATATAAAATGTCAACCCAATCGGTTCAGCCGTTTAGAAGTTATATGAAACAGATAAGTACGTAAGGATAATTCTTACTACCCCTTGTCCTATTTTTTTGAAATCGGCACAGTAGTGTTTGAGTTTATTCATTACAAACATACACACACACAAAAATACAAATCTTTCCTCTTTATAATAGTAGTATAGAAGTAGTATAGATATACTTAAATAACATATACATACATATTATATTAGTGTAGATTAAGTGTAGAAGTGTAGATGTAGACAAGCACGAGCGTTCCCAATGTCCCCATAGTAAACAGCACACGTATCGCGTATTAGATGATCGGGACAAACCTTTTACTGTCTTTATATTTTTGCAATAAAAATACATTAACAGCTTCTGAACATGATTGGCCATCTGCATTCTCGTCATAACATTTTGTTTTTCCATCTTCGTTTAGACGAACCGTCCTGTGAATCAATCGGATTGCATAACTAACAGGAACAAGTGAAATTAAAAGATTTTTCAAAAAAACCAACGGCTTTTTTCAAATTTTATAGCCTATGTCACTGCCACAATTAAGAGGAATCCAACGACACCTCATATGTCGAAATCCGACAAACGGTTTAGGCTGCAGGGCGTGCCAAAGAATAAGGTCACATACGCTCGAAAAGCATAACCCTCCTTCGGCAGTCGGGTAAAAACAATATAGTTATTTTCACTGAAGAAGATTTATTGAACTATGTACTTATGTTAAAGTAAATTGCACGGCATGTGTGACGTACACGAACAAGGAGCATGAACCAACTAACCTCTGATAATGAATTACAGTTTGAGGATGCAGAAGCACTTTGCTCCCCCCGACTATAGCAGCGTCACACACCCCTGTCGATATGTCAGTGTATGCCTTCTCTAAGGCTGCCAGAGATCCACAACATGACGAGTCCATCACCATTGAGGGTCCTTTCGCGTTCAGCCAGTAAGATACGCGGTTTGCCACCATCGCTCGGTTGCATCTGAGGTGGAAACATTACGTTTCAACTCAAAGTAACAGTTTACTAGAGATACCAAGTTAAAGAAGAAAACGTACCCCAAAAGTCCTAACCCAAATGAAGTGTATGCAGCACCTTTCTCTGTCTCGTTGGCGCCGACTCCGATGTACACTCCTACTCGCTGCGTTGTTAATTCCGCGGGACTAATTCCTGCCAAACGTAATTAACTCTGAAAGATAGAGTCAGGTAACGTCTAAAGGACGTCAAAAACAGATTATGCTCTCTTCGACGTCACGATCACAGAATACGGGGCCGTACGGAATCCTCTTACCATCAGACAGTCTGTAAGCTTGTTTGCCGTCAACGAGTATTTTGAAACATGTAATGGCTTACTTATAAGTATGTTATCGAAGTAGTGCATCTAAGTTATTTACCATAGGAAAGTTTGTAAGTATAACGTGCGGTATTTTTACTAACCGGCATCAAAAATCGCTTGGTAGGTGTTCTCGAGCACTTTCCTCCCCATAGCCTCGAGCTCGTTGCCAAGGCGGTAGTGCACCTTGAAGAACTGCGCGTCGAGCCGGTCCAATCCTGGCACTTTGCCGAAATGATCGCGCAGTTCTGGGTGCGCGAACTGCCAGCGCGGTTCATACTGCTTCACTAGGTTCTCCTGTATCACATAGAGTTTGTGGAATACTTGATAGGCTCAACACATTCACGCCGCGAAAATTCATGTCAATTTTGTACGGCAATTAAGACCTCTGCTTAACGCTATCTATGAACTCATTAAAAAGCTCATATGGATATTGGAATAGCATTTAATAATAATAAAAAAGTATAATGTTATGTGTTGCATAATTGACGCGGCGCCAGTGGCTTGGTAAATCGTTGGTGATGGTTACTTGTACCTTGTTGTAAAGTTTCTCAGCGAACTCCTGGACGTTGAGACAGCCGGGGAGTACACCCGACATGCCGGTGATGACGACAGCATTCGGTGCCGGAGGAGCGTCGCCCGGCCCCGCCGCTCCGACCAGCTCGACTGTGTGCTCTTGGGGTACGGGGGCCATTTTCTGACACTACAAAAATAACACTAAAAAACTTGTATCAGTCGCGGAGCAATTAGGTGACCGTTTCTCAAAAAGATTCACAAAAAGCTCGTTTACGTCATAATAAAAAGAAAGAAACATGATACATTCGTTCCACAGAGAAAAAGGGATAGGACATAAAATAAACAATAAACACAAACAAAATAAAAATACATTGAATTGTAAGCTATGATGATAAGCAAAACAATTAAAGTGCCTCGAAATGGTCCTGCTTGAAACCACATTCAGTCACAACCGTATTAGCTAAACATATTTCAAAATGTACCTATATATAGGGCGATCCTATTATATACAGGCGGTTTGTTTTTCGGGCATCTGAATAGTTTACTTACTAGTTTAATTAACTAACCGTAACCTAGTGAGTGCCACCAGGAGAACACTATGAAATAATAACACTTACCGGATTGAAGTGACCGTTACCAAACTCTCGTGCGCTATAACGCGCGGCATTGTTTTTATACCAAAATTTATAATGAGAGCTGCATATGGTTCAGAGTGCAAATCATTAATTTTCGTTGAATTGTATGTTAATGAGTTTTTAACGGTAAATGTGAAAAAATATCAATTAATTTCTTAACTAGCTTTTCTTTCGACTCTTTGCAACGAGTCACTTTACAGAAACCAATTTAATAAAAAGTGTGTTAGCAGAGAATGTTAACAGTTTTATTTTACATAATTATTTCAATTTAAATTTGAAATTGACGAAAGACGAGACGAAGTTAAATCAACGGATCGAGAAAAACAAACATTAAACATAACCCTCCTCTCCTTCGGCAGTCGGGTAAAAAAAGCTTCTGCTAAATATGTAACTTTTTTCGACTTTGCTTATTTGCACTGTTCTTATTTCTATCCATATTTAAGGGCCATTTACATCACATGCGAGTTTTATTACATAGCAGGGTTTGATTGAATTCGTCGTATTTCGCTAGCCCGCAGCGGGTTACTAATGTGTTGCATAAAATTGATTGTCATCATTTTATTCTGCATAACAGCCCTTGGCAGAATCATCATTTCGCAGAATTACTTTTCGCATAGATTTCATTGCATACAGTCATTTCGCATAACTTCCTTTGGCAGAATAGTACATTGGCATAATGACGATTGTAATAATAGTCCTATGATCGAATAATCGTGTCACCGAAATTTGTATCGCATAATATTTAGCTGCCATACGTCATTTGGCACAACGTTCTTTGGCAGAATCGATTTTTTGTAATCTTATTTAATCTATTCCTATTATTGATATTAAAACAAGTTTTCTGCTCTTTTGTAAAAAAAATAACCTCGAAGACAGAAGCGGGAGCCAAGCTCCCGCTTTCGTCTTCTAACCTATCCGCAATCCGAGTCGGTTTTACCACTATGTCCCTGTTCCCTACTGCCTACGTGATTCGTGAAAATATTTAAAAGTTAAAACAAAAATAATGGCAATTCCTTTTTTTTATATAAAAGAGCAGAAAACTTGTTTTAATATGTTTGTTGATATTTAAACAAGTTTTATGCTCTTTTATAAAAAAAAATAACCTCGAAGACGGAAGCGGGAGCAAAGCTCCCGCTTTCGTCTTCTAACCTATCCGCGATCCGAGTCGGTTTTGCCACCAAGTCCCTGTTCCCTACTGCCTACGTGATTCGTGAAATTCCGTAGTAATAGGTATTGTACAATTTCTCGCTTGGCTCGCGCGTTTTAGGGTAGTCGCTTCGCTCGTCGGACCTACACTGACCTGCCTTAGAACGCTTTCCGCGCTAGTTGTCACCTAGAGCAGCAAGGTTCAATATTTGTACGGCTTCGGCGAAACGTATATTCTGGCACATCAAATTATGCAAAAATAAAGTCGGTGATATTACGAGGGTCAAACTGAAAGTTCTTAGAAAATCAAAAACTGAGCAATCAAGCAACTTATTACTTTTATTATATCTTTTCAAAATAGCCTCCCTTCACATCAATACATCGCTGCATTCGATAGAACCACTGAGAAAAGCACTTTGCCCACTCGTCCTTAGGGGTCTCTTCGACGGCCTTTTGAAACGCAGCCACTGCTTCGTCGGCGTCCATAAAACGTTTTCCTCGAAGTTTTTCTTTAATTTTTGGGAATAAATAAAAATCATAAGGTGCAAGGTCGGGGCTATAAGGTGGGTGACCCAGTAATTCCACGTTTGCCGTCGCCAAATAGTCGATCGTTTGCTTGGCGGTGTGCGATGAGGCGTTGTCGTGGTGAAGCAGGATCCTACTGCGAGGCCGTTTTTCTCGAACTTTTTCCAAGACAAGTGGTAAAAAATTGTTAGTGTACCACTTCGCAGTAACTGTTTTTTGATCCTCTAAAATAATTGTTGCGTAATGACCAGTCCTTCCGAAGAACGAGGCCACCATCTTTTTTCCCACACTTCGACCTCTCTTCACTTTAGTAGGCAACTCCTCGGAAGGAAACACCCACTCAGCAGACTGTCTTTTAGTTTCAGGATCATAACAGTAAATCCAGCTTTCGTCACCCGTAACTACGTCGAACACAGCATTTGAGTCACCTCCGTTGAATCTTTGACCCATTTCACGGCACCAATCAACACGACGGACTTTTTGGGCTTCTGTCAAATTATGAGGTATCCACCGGGCACAAAGCTTCCTCACCGCTAAATGTTCATGGAGGATTTTGTGGACTTGACTCATACCAATGGCTAAGCTTGTACGAATCTGCTGATAGGTTACTCTTTTGTCAGTCTCTATCATACGCCGCACAACACTGATGTTATCTTCAGTAGTCGCCGTAGAAGGCCGGCCCTCACGCAGATCATCAGTGAGATTAGTGCGGCCACGTTTAAATTCATTAAACCAGTTGTAAATAGTAGCACGAGATGGGGCTTCATCGTGAAAGGCCAATCGAAGTCTATCATAACTTTCTTGTTGACTTAAATTACATCGAAAGTCGTAAAAAATCATTGCTCGAAAATTTTCTCGCGTTAAATTCATGCTCACGTAGTACACACAATTTTCAATTTGCCGCCAAATCGTAAAACAAATGACAATCGAGTGGAATTCGTACACAAAAATATTAAGAAAGAGTTCCATTTTCAAATTTGAACTTATTTTTTTATTATATTTATTACAAGTGGCCAGTTCTAAAGACTTTCAGTGTCGCCCTCGTAGTTGTATGCTCCAAGAAATTCGGCGGAATATACGTTCTGCTACGTAAAATTCTGCGAAAATAAATTCGGCCATATTACTATTCTGTAATTCAAAATTCTGCCAAAGGAGTGTTATGCGACATGATAGTTATGCTAAGTATATGATTATGCTAAAGTATCATTCGGCTAAAAATGTTTCTGCGATAACTGTTATGCGGAGTGTATTTCGGACAATCGATATTATGCCAGATAAAGGGAACCCGCCCGCAGCCCCGCAAAGTAATGTAAATCGCATACGAGTTGTTGCACCATGCAAATGGCCCTTTACCACAGATTATAGAATAGTTCTACGAACCTTTACTCTTTGGGCTGATCGCGGCCAAGACGCTATCAGTAAATGTGATGAATAGTTCTGTCATTCGTTCGTTTGGTAATGATTTTAAATCTTTCAAATTACTACACTCTTCAGTAATAATGGTTAAATTAAATGGTAAAACTTTTGGGGTCTTGATGAAAATTGGCTTTTTGCCGTAATGAAAACTCGGACAAACGATACAGTTGGGAAACGAAATTTATTGATTGCGATAGGATACCCGAACCGATGGCGGTTGGGGCGGAAAGGTTCTCGAGTGGCGACCACGTACTGGAAGGCGCAGCGTGGGTAGGCCCTCCACAAGGTGGCCTGATGACCTGGTAAAGGTCGCGGGAGTCCGCTGGATGCGGGTGTCATTGTGGCACTCTTTGGGGGAGGCCTATGTCCAGCAGTGGACGTCTTTCAGCTGATATGATGATGATGATGATGATGATAGGATACCCGGGTCTCACCTTAAGTGGGCGACAAGGCCGTTCCTTAATTCTCGTAAGCCACCCTCTCCAAGTCAGAGAAACGTTTATGTCTTCCGCGCAAGAGAGGGAATGACTTTTGTGGACAAATGACGATAAATATCTAATTTCGTAACGTTGGGTGTACCTTGTTTTGTCGACAAACTTTTCATCGAATTTTATTTCATTGAAAACGTTTCAAGTAACATTTAGTTCACGAATTAATGTTTGGTGTAATTTTATTTCATGTCCAGATCATTCCAATTTTTATTATTTCATAGAATAACTGTTCAGGGAATATTATTTGGCAAATGATTAATTTTGTATGAATTTTAAATGGCAAAATAACAAAACAACGAACTTCATTTGTTCGAAATTTTATTACAAAAACAAACAACAACTGATTACAGGGGTTTAACTAGATCAGGGAAGCCAGTAGGAGGGGGCTCGGGGGGCGAAGCCCCCCGCAGTAAAAAAAACAAACAACCGTAACAATTGTATTATAACTAGGTTAGGTTAGGGTTCACTTGCGTCCCTCAGAGCGGAAATAGGCACCCCGCGAAGCGGGGTGACGTCGACATGATGGCGTTTAGTTTAGGTTTAGGTTAGGTTAATATAATTGCAATAGATAACTGTGTATGCCAACTATTTTAATTTTAAATAATAATCTTAGTAATAATTTATATGCTACTTAAAAATATTTGAAACAATAAATCACAAAACGTTTTCCATGTCATAATTCAACTATTTAATGAATCATCCGACAAGTAAAAATACTCGATTTAAGATTACTTGTAATGACAATTCCACGAACTGAATTGTCGATGAAATGAAAATACATGAAACGTTGACTTTGACGTGAAATTCGGCGAAGTTAGTGTCGACAAATTAATGATAAACCCGTAATGTTTCAATACATATTTTATGTATCTTAAGATGAGGTAAAAATTATAAAAAGGTAAAAAAAGACATATTGAATTTTTTGCAGGAAGTCAAGAATTTTTGTATTTTTTATCCTTGAGATAATTTTAGGGGTGGGTTTTACACTTGTGAAACAGCATTGCATAATTTTTTGAGTTCCTATGTCTACCTTCCCCCGTAATGTAATCGTAATTAACATGATGTATCTGTGTAAACAATTGAGTCAATTGGACCTCGGGAAAACTAAAAGGTGAGGATCTTGAGGAAATTACCACAAAGGTGTAAAATGGGGCTTCGAATTTCCTACTTTATTACGCGAAAACTACATAAAATATGACAGTTTCTTCTTGAAATTATATTTGAAGATTTTTGCTACAATTATATGAGGCCCAAAACACGATTTGATTCATTTGCCTCGATAGATTAGGATCGCAAAGTTAGGTCTGATTTTGCGTTTTTTGGTAGGTTGAGTTGAATAAAAACCTCAACTATCTTTTTCCTAGTCAATGTTCAGTATTTATTTGTGTATCCTTTTATTCCTTATTATATTTGTGACAAACAAGTGGGCTCCTTTTATTTTTAATATACATAAATCAGTAGAATTAAGCACATAAATACAAAATCACGCACAAATCGGACACGCATAAGTCACTTCCTTTCAATTTTAGTAGGCAGATGGCCATAAGGCCTCGTACAGGAAGGATGTCTGTCGCGATTTTTTCGTTTTGACAATTGTATAATTCGCTAATTTAATACCAGCAATCTAAAAATAATACGTTTTTAGGGAAAATTCATAGGGTGTTATGTGGATAGTTCAACTTTCAAAATTGATTTTCTTTCATTTGTGCTACTATAAAACCCAATATTACATTCAAACCCTCTACCATTACAACCCGATTTTTCATATTTTTCCTCTTAGAGCCCGTTCTTAATCAAAAACGTCCGAATACGTTTAATTACGAGGGGCGTCTGAAAAGTTCTAAGCCTAAGATAGAAAAAAACATTTTACAAAAATGGACTCGTGTTTATTTTTCAATATAGTCTCCTCCTAAACCAATGCATTTTTTACATTTTTTATACAGTGCTTTTAGGCCATTAAAAAAATAATCTTTATTTTGCCCTTCAAAATGCTCCTGTACAGCCGCCTTCATCTCTTCGTCACTTCTAAATCGCTTTCCCCTCAACTCTTTCTTCAAATTATTGAATAGAAAATAATCGCTTGGGGCTAGATCTGGGCTGTAGGGTGGGTGGTCAATTTCCTCAAAACCAACTTCCTTCAGAGCACGCCTCGCAACATTAGCGGTGTGAACGGGTGCGTTGTCTTGCAAAAACAAAATGCCTTTCCTTAGTTTACCCCGCCTTTTCTCAACTATGGCTTGTCGCACCTGTCTTATTAGATTTGCATAATAAGTTCCGTTTATCGTAGAGCCTTTTTCTAAATAATCGATTAAACGAATGCCATCACAGTCCCAAAATACCGTAGCCATTAACTTAGAGGCCGACTTTTGCACTTTAAATTTCTTCGGCGGCCTTTCACCCTTTTCAATCCACTGCATCGACTCAGACTTACACACTGGATCATACTGTCTGATCCATGTTTCATCAACAGTTACTATTCGGGAACAAACTTCATCTAAATCATCTTCGCACAATTCTAAAAACGCCCGAGAAGTTTCCACACGACGTACTTTATCGAAGGCCGTTAGCATTCTCGGTACCCAACGAGCACTGACTTTACTCATGTACAAATGTTTATGTAAAATTTCTCCGACTCTTTCTTTACTAATACCTAAAACCTCAGCTATTTGCCAAACCTTCATTCTTCTATCTTCTAATACCAGCTTTTTGACTTTTGCTACGTTTTCTTCGGTCACTACCGATATTGGCCGCCCTGAGCGGGGGTCGTCTTCGATCGATTCCCGTCCGAGTTTAAATAAGCGACTCCACTTTTTGACTGTGGCATAAGAAGGCCCAGAATCACCGTAAATAATAGCCATTTCCTCAAAAATACACTGCGGTGATTTGTCACTTTTTGTAAGGAATTTAATTACAGCACGGTGCTCAATTTTCGTAATATTCGTTGGTAATTCACACATGATGTACTTTTCCGTTGAATATCTCGAAACAGAATAATAAAAACGTGACATGTTATTTTTTAATAATTTGTTTTTAAATGGCCTTTCTAGTGGCCAGTATCATAAACGCATATATAACCTCGAAATACCTTAGGCTTAGAACTTTTCAGACGCCCCTCGTAGTATGTGGAATATTTTTTTATCACACAGGGCACATTGTCTTATGCGGTGTACGTGGGTGTACGTGTGTGTATTTATCATAACATCTGACGTAGGTTTGACATTTGTCATTTATGTTGTCTTAGACACTATTGATTTTGCAAGTGCATTTGAATAAATAAAATAATACTCGTATAAAGGAACATCGTATCGCTGTACAAACTAAGGCGATTATGGTAATATATTGCGATCCCGCCGTAACAATGAAGCCGTCCAATGAAATTGTCGTGTTTTCTTCCTCAAAAATCAGCAGTGCCAACGAATTGAATATTGTGGAAATACATTGTCAGAATATTTATAATATCAACTCGGAATCTGCAAGCATGAGGCAAATTGTGTTATTGTGATCAATTCAAGACGAAATCTAGTCACTCGATTGGATACAGTTCTTCAAGATACCTATTACACTTCGACTCCATGTTTTTAACTGATTCACTAGCAAGAATTACTACGCGCTTCGCTCAATACGACACGAGTCATTGTTTCAGCGGATCCCGTGGTTTTCCCCCGTACGTAGCGGAAAGCGCCTACAGTGTAGGCGCCCGCTAGGTAGGTTGCTGGCAGACCTGAGTAAGAGTTTGGGAGTCAAATGAAGAAGAAGAAGTAGGTAGCAAATATTTGTAATATATAAAATACTAAAAAAAATCAGCTAAAATAGCAACGTATTCCATGGCATATAAATGTGCATTTACAAGCCTATAAAAATGAAATAATAGATATGGTTTATTTTTATATTTGATGGTGCAATTTTATTGTATGACGTAATTACACATAAAATTATATCTTGTGGTATAAAACATAAAAATTAAGTAATTGTTTCATTTTCTTAACCTACCTACTCTCAAGCTAAGGAATTCACTAGATCAGACATATTCTGCTTCTTTTATACTCTGCTTGCCCCTTGGCCAAGTGAGAGCCGGACTCGTGCACGAGGGTTCTGTACCGTAGGTACTCGCAAATTTTGCATGTCTAGTTTAACGTGAGCTTCCGTCGCGAATTGTTTACCAGCGTTTTGGTGCCCGCTTACGCTGGTTATACAAAATTATGAATGCGATATACCTAGTTATAAATTGACTTGACATTGACTTATCAATAGGACATATTTCATATAACAAAATGTACCCTAAGAAACTACTCAGAATACGAAACTGTCAACAAGTTTCTGTCATTTTTCAATAAGATGTTTTGACGATTTTGCTTGCTCTATGGAGGTCGGCGACTGATTTCAATTCATAATGTCACCAAAGAAAAAAAAAACCAAGGTTAGTGACCTGCCGCTGTAAAGTGATATGGTGTGCGTGAAATGTAGTAGTGTGTGTCGCTGGTGAAAATTACGATAATGTTGCGCCGCCTAGTGTTATTTTAGTGTCGCGTATGTAGCTTCATTCGACTTGTTTCGCCTTAGGCATGATACTAACACCTATTGTGAGAGGTTATAGGGTAAAGTATAAAAATAAAACAACGTTATAAAAGCGTATAAAAATAAAAAGTTTTAATATAAACCGCTTGGATAACAAATTATTCTGCAAAAGTCTTCGATAACTTGTCAATCACTATCTTAGTCCGCTCCGTCAAATATTGGTCAACTTGCCCAAGTATTTTCACAAAATGCAACATTTTCTGGACACCTTTCTTAAACTGCTCCATTTTCTCTGCACTCGTTGGCTCTTCATACGAATCCCTATATGTTTTGAAAATCATTGATGATCCTAGTATTGGGGCCTTTAACGGTCTATTAACTGGTAAATCTAATCGGGGGACTTTAATTGTTGGGACTCTCAACTTTGGTTTGTTAAATCGAGATAAGCCGAGCTTTGGTATATAGCCTTTAGGCGGGGCGATGGCAATGGGTGCTAGAGTGTCACCAAATCCTTCTTGGTCCATGTCATCCATCACGACGAACCTCCCGTTTTGTACTGCCTCTGGGATGGCATTGTGGATAAGGTCGCAGAAAGATTTGACATCAAAGGACCCCTTACTTTGAGAACCTGCTGATTTTGTTTTTGAGATGGAACGGAGGATCGATGAATCCTGGAATAAAAAGTGTTATTTTTAGCATGCACATAGCGTCCATGTGGACATAGCAGTTTAGTGCATAGGTACTCGTACATACTTTTTTGAGTAAAGTTAATGAACATACCATTGTTAACTAGGCTAGACCAGTAATTCATCCGAACTTATGATTTTTTAAATTGTAATTTTTTATGGGAAAAAACCGATATCATAAAGGTTCACTTTGTTGTCCGTCTGTCAGTCTGTCAAGACCCTTTATCTCGGGAACGCGTGGAGGTATCTGCTCAGTTAAGTCAAACTGCTGAGTTAACGTAACAAAAAGATACGGCCGCAAAAACGTAGGTAGATTTCGACACTTTCAAGGGAATCAAAATGTATAGGGTACTCTCCGTTGACCTAGAACTATGAAAGCCAAGTAATGTCGTATTATATGGAAAAATCTGAAAACGACCTATACATTTGTAATTGGTTACGGAACCTTCGGTGGGCGAGTCCGACTCGCACTTGTCCGGTTTTTTTCATATTTATTTGCAGCAGGAAACCAATGTTAGTTCCCGCACATTTTAGTTCCGTGCACGTGCCGCACGTAATGTTACACGTAATATTGTTAGTAACAAGTGATAGCTATCTGCTGCGGACACTGCGATTAAAATCTCCGAGTAATTTTCTATCGATTTGAAAATGACTCCGAGGTCAAATTTTATGTTTGATCCCGAACCGGAGCGCGATTATGTAAAAATCTCATACGAAAATATATTGTCTTGACGATTTACTTACGCGCTCAATTGAACCACAGTTAATGGTTACTCGTAAAGGTGAAGGCGCTGCGGCGACCACCTGAAAAAACCACCAACACTTATAATATCCGAGCACTATACAAAACACTAAACTGCAACGTTATTCATCGCGCTTAGACACGCGAAATGTCAACGAAGCATTTTCTACCTATAGCTACTTTCAGGTTGATAAGCAATAAAACAAAACAAATATATTAACCTCAAATAAAGCAATAACAACCGCTATTTGATACATTTTATCCAAACCTACACTCGGTTCATGTTAGTCTGAGGAACGGCACGTTCTCACATCTCGGCGCAGTGTCAGCAAATCGGAAGCTGTTCTTACGCGACCCACTTCTTGTTGCCTCCACAAGGTCAATTACACAACTAACCGAAACATTACACATTTATATCTCCTGTGTCTTATCGTATTTACGTGTCTTGGTCTCAAGTGATCCTCATTAAATGTGTAGTAGATCAGTCGACGATGCAGTGGATAACGCGGAGCTGCTATGCCGGTAGTCTTTTGTTTTATTTGATTGCCAAGTTTTACTTTGAAAATGAACTTAGGAAGGCATCCCTTTGTGATCCTGTTGGTGGTCATCGCAGTCGTTGTGACTGTGACCGAGGTTGGTACTTGTCATTATTTTCTTACTAGATTAGATACTTTATCTAGGTACTACTTTCTTAATAACTTACTTGCAGAATTTTAAGCTCGAATGAACACTACGACTGTTGTTTTATAATTCTGAATATAATAAGTAGCCCTATGGAATTTTAAGACTATTTCCTTATTCAGTACAAATATCTTGCTAAATATTTTTAGAGCTGTGACTCGCAGAAAATTAGATCAAATTAGAAAGACTCAGTAGGTGCAAATCATCCACGATTTCACTTTATACTTACCAACTTTTTAATAATTGATAAAATCCACAAGTACCTATTTGCAGCAAAATCTCTATCATTATAAGCCATTTAACATGATCATAAAATTGTTCCAGGGAAGCCGACTAGTGCGGGCTTCACTGTTTAAGCCGGAGACATGGGACTGTTTCACCAGCAGAGCAGAAGATCGCCCCTTCGCCTATCCCCTCGTCGCGCAGTTAGTGAAGCTCAAGGACATGGCAGTTCGTGGCTTCAAAAGTATTATGAACTTTGCTAAAGAATATAAACTAGAAAAAAAATAATGTCACAAAGGAATATCAGAGGGATAAAAATACGCTATGTCAGCTGGGTAATTCACAGAGCGTTTCAACCGCCCTTCCGTCCATCTCAGAATGTTTGACAAAATCCTTGCATTTCTGGGTGTTTGATAGCCCCCTGACTCCCTGCCATAGAGGGATGGGAGGTGGAAACGCTCTGAGAAGAATACCCTGAATTACGCTGCTAAGTTCAAGTAAAGTAAAGTAATTCACCGAAGCGCGCCGCTGCCTCTATCAGTATCATTGCGATGTAATATTCCGCCGCAGTGAGTAATATAGGGCCGTGTGTTATCCAAATTGACCGAATCAAGGACATGACCGAGCCATATTGTCAAAAAAATAATTGTGAACTGCGTAATTTTGGTGAATGAACATTATGTAATGCCAATACTTACCTGTACTTCTAGGTGAACTGCTAATCTCGTATCCAGTATTACTGATGAATTTTAATTTATTACTTTATGTTCCTTGGAATGGATATGTTTGTGAGTTTGTATTATTATAAGATAAGATTTAAAAAATATTCAGTAAATTAAATTAGTTTTAGTTTCATACCTACTGCCGAACGTTATAGCTATTGTAATAATAAATTTTAATAAAACGATACAAGAACATAAAATTATATTTTATTTATAGTGCTATCCTTATGAGTAAATCATTAAATTATACATGAAAACGCTAAATTAAATTATACTGGTTTTCCTGAACTTTGTTACATTTCCCTTTTTTAGTGAATGTAATTTACTTACATTACGTTTGTTAATAATTTATTTTCTATTACCACCCATATCTTTGTAATAGTAGCTTCACGGGATTATTTCCGTGCCGTCGTCAATCCTTTCAATAATATATAACATCTATATCAAACTTAGTGGCCGCCGCAGAACAGATCCGCGCATACGTCGAAAGAGCGCTGCAAAAACAAGCATTTTATTCCAATTTCAAATGAATTAGTTACTTAAGTAACAGTTTTTTAAACCTATAAAACTCAGGAGTGGTCAAAGAACCTTTAATTTTTAGACTTAAAAGTTCCTTTATAATTTTTCTTTTTATTACTTTATCTGTTATTGGTAGTTTGATGGTACCTAATGTTTTCTCCAACGGAGATTTTCCGAGCATTGGTACTTTGAGCGGGTGTAATGGTGACAATATGGGTAACCTTGGAGTTCTGAGTAATGGAGGGGGCATTAATGGTAATAATGTCGGCATTATGGGAGATATTACAGGAAAGAACGGTAAATGTGGTATTACAGGTGGTAAACGCGGTAGCAAAAGTGGAGGTGGTATCAATGGAAGCGAAGGTATTAATGGAGATCTCTTTAATTTCGAAGCCCTTATGAGTTTAGGTGGAGGTTTAGCAGGCAATTTCGGTAAAGGTTTTGGAATGCAAAGTGGCTAAGCAAGGGAGCTTTGGTAATTTGGGTACAGGACTTGGAAGTAAGCTTGCTGTACCAGGGAGTTTTGGTAATCCAGGATTAACATTAATGATGACTGGCGAGTGGTGTGAAACTTTCCGGACCACTAAGGGAGACCCGGATTTCTTCAAGTCCCCAGCGATAAGGCCAAGGTTTATGCCTTGCGACGTATGTATCTGAAAAATTACATAGAACGCTTGGTGAATGAAAATTATAGTACTAACTACAACATCCAGGCCAGGAAACTTTATTTTATACCTATATAAATATGCAGTCGACGCTGGTAATACTTACATACATAAGAAAACACAAGATTATTGTGAATTTACCAATATATTTTGCGCCACGCCTGGTAACTTCCATTTTTGAATTTGAATTAAACCGGCATCGTACTCGCCTGCTTTATATTAAAAGTTTCTTTTCAAAAGATTACGTTTGTTTATTATCAGATCTTTTTTCGATAAAACACGTTACACAACAACAAAAGACATGATTGTGCAAACGTATACGACGTCATCCCATTGTTAGTGTATTAATTAAGTACTACTTCATCGGTTCATCACAAATTTATACACCGCATAGAATAATATTAATCAAATTTTAGAATAGAAAAGCGGCAGTTACCAAGTGGTTCAAGTAGGCTATTCTTAGGCTAGGTTACGGCCCGTTTAAATAGCCACCCTCGACGGGCCGCGACCGCAGGAAGAGCTGCCGACCCACTGCCCGCCGCGAGTGCCAGTTCTGTTTGACCCACCGCTAAAGTCCGGCCGTGATTGTTTTTTTAGTCTCGGCCGAAAACGAGACTGAGAATGATATTTATTCGCGGCCCAGATCGAGACCGAGACATGATAAAAAAAACCGGCCAAGTGCGTGTGGAAACAGGCACAATGAAGTCTTCCGTAATAAAATAGTGTAAGAAATTCGTGACTAATACGTCACAGCTTTAGTTTAAGAGCCTTATCACACTTGCGATTTGCGAGCGTGTTTTCTATACAATTATCAGTCGCGGCGAACACGCTGCGTGATCGCCTTCATACAAAATACGCTTGGAAATCGCAAGTGTGATAAGGCTCTAAGGGGGTTTTCACGTCGTAGAAAGTGATGTGTAATGTAAATTTACCATTTCGGGTGCTAAGCCGCTATCTGACCTTATTTCTGACCCTGAGGTTCAGGTGAGGTTCGCTGTAAACCGCATAATATATGGCAATAATAATATGTACAATACGTCATCTATAGTCGTGACAGTGTGTATTGCCATTGTTTTGTTTGTTGAATGTAAAAATTATGTGCTTCATAATACGTTTGTAACTGTTCATCCATATCTGATTCCAAGTACGTATTCGATATTTAAGTATTTTTCAGATTGTGACTCCGGAAACACTGACTCCGATGTGTCGGTTTCAAGACCGCCGACCTCAAATATAAAACGTTCGGTCTGGAATTCGACTACAGGACCTTTTTCTATATTCGTGTTCAATTTATATTACATCATTTGAATAATAAAATAAATTACTAGTTTTAACTAACCAAACTAACCAGTTCAATCAATACCTACGACCGCACTAAAACGTTAACTAGTACTTACCGGTTACCGGTCATGTCAACAACCAATTACAAGACATTGTTTATAGAAATACTAGATCCGGACCCCTTTTTTAGGGTTCCGTAGTCGACTAGGAACCCTTATAGTTTCGCTTTGTCTGTCCGTCCGTCCGCGGATAATCTCAGTAACCGTTAGCACTAGAAAGCTGAAATTTGGTACTGATCACGCCGACAAAGTTACAGCACGGTGCTCAATTTTCGTAATATTCGTTGGTAATTCACACATGATGTACTTTTCCGTTGAATATCTCGAAACAGAATAATAAAAACGTGACATGTTATTTTTTAATAATTTGTTTTTAAATGGCCTTTCTAGTGGCCAGTATCATAAACGCATATATAACCTCGAAATACCTTAGGCTTAGAACTTTTCAGACGCCCCTCGTAGTATGTGGAATATTTTTTTATCACACAGGGCACATTGTCTTATGCGGTGTACGTGGGTGTACGTGTGTGTATTTATCATAACATCTGACGTAGGTTTGACATTTGTCATTTATGTTGTCTTAGACACTATTGATTTTGCAAGTGCATTTGAATAAATAAAATAATACTCGTATAAAGGAACATCGTATCGCTGTACAAACTAAGGCGATTATGGTAATATATTGCGATCCCGCCGTAACAATGAAGCCGTCCAATGAAATTGTCGTGTTTTCTTCCTCAAAAATCAGCAGTGCCAACGAATTGAATATTGTGGAAATACATTGTCAGAATATTTATAATATCAACTCGGAATCTGCAAGCATGAGGCAAATTGTGTTATTGTGATCAATTCAAGACGAAATCTAGTCACTCGATTGGATACAGTTCTTCAAGATACCTATTACACTTCGACTCCATGTTTTTAACTGATTCACTAGCAAGAATTACTACGCGCTTCGCTCAATACGACACGAGTCATTGTTTCAGCGGATCCCGTGGTTTTCCCCCGTACGTAGCGGAAAGCGCCTACAGTGTAGGCGCCCGCTAGGTAGGTTGCTGGCAGACCTGAGTAAGAGTTTGGGAGTCAAATGAAGAAGAAGAAGTAGGTAGCAAATATTTGTAATATATAAAATACTAAAAAAAATCAGCTAAAATAGCAACGTATTCCATGGCATATAAATGTGCATTTACAAGCCTATAAAAATGAAATAATAGATATGGTTTATTTTTATATTTGATGGTGCAATTTTATTGTATGACGTAATTACACATAAAATTATATCTTGTGGTATAAAACATAAAAATTAAGTAATTGTTTCATTTTCTTAACCTACCTACTCTCAAGCTAAGGAATTCACTAGATCAGACATATTCTGCTTCTTTTATACTCTGCTTGCCCCTTGGCCAAGTGAGAGCCGGACTCGTGCACGAGGGTTCTGTACCGTAGGTACTCGCAAATTTTGCATGTCTAGTTTAACGTGAGCTTCCGTCGCGAATTGTTTACCAGCGTTTTGGTGCCCGCTTACGCTGGTTATACAAAATTATGAATGCGATATACCTAGTTATAAATTGACTTGACATTGACTTATCAATAGGACATATTTCATATAACAAAATGTACCCTAAGAAACTACTCAGAATACGAAACTGTCAACAAGTTTCTGTCATTTTTCAATAAGATGTTTTGACGATTTTGCTTGCTCTATGGAGGTCGGCGACTGATTTCAATTCATAATGTCACCAAAGAAAAAAAAAACCAAGGTTAGTGACCTGCCGCTGTAAAGTGATATGGTGTGCGTGAAATGTAGTAGTGTGTGTCGCTGGTGAAAATTACGATAATGTTGCGCCGCCTAGTGTTATTTTAGTGTCGCGTATGTAGCTTCATTCGACTTGTTTCGCCTTAGGCATGATACTAACACCTATTGTGAGAGGTTATAGGGTAAAGTATAAAAATAAAACAACGTTATAAAAGCGTATAAAAATAAAAAGTTTTAATATAAACCGCTTGGATAACAAATTATTCTGCAAAAGTCTTCGATAACTTGTCAATCACTATCTTAGTCCGCTCCGTCAAATATTGGTCAACTTGCCCAAGTATTTTCACAAAATGCAACATTTTCTGGACACCTTTCTTAAACTGCTCCATTTTCTCTGCACTCGTTGGCTCTTCATACGAATCCCTATATGTTTTGAAAATCATTGATGATCCTAGTATTGGGGCCTTTAACGGTCTATTAACTGGTAAATCTAATCGGGGGACTTTAATTGTTGGGACTCTCAACTTTGGTTTGTTAAATCGAGATAAGCCGAGCTTTGGTATATAGCCTTTAGGCGGGGCGATGGCAATGGGTGCTAGAGTGTCACCAAATCCTTCTTGGTCCATGTCATCCATCACGACGAACCTCCCGTTTTGTACTGCCTCTGGGATGGCATTGTGGATAAGGTCGCAGAAAGATTTGACATCAAAGGACCCCTTACTTTGAGAACCTGCTGATTTTGTTTTTGAGATGGAACGGAGGATCGATGAATCCTGGAATAAAAAGTGTTATTTTTAGCATGCACATAGCGTCCATGTGGACATAGCAGTTTAGTGCATAGGTACTCGTACATACTTTTTTGAGTAAAGTTAATGAACATACCATTGTTAACTAGGCTAGACCAGTAATTCATCCGAACTTATGATTTTTTAAATTGTAATTTTTTATGGGAAAAAACCGATATCATAAAGGTTCACTTTGTTGTCCGTCTGTCAGTCTGTCAAGACCCTTTATCTCGGGAACGCGTGGAGGTATCTGCTCAGTTAAGTCAAACTGCTGAGTTAACGTAACAAAAAGATACGGCCGCAAAAACGTAGGTAGATTTCGACACTTTCAAGGGAATCAAAATGTATAGGGTACTCTCCGTTGACCTAGAACTATGAAAGCCAAGTAATGTCGTATTATATGGAAAAATCTGAAAACGACCTATACATTTGTAATTGGTTACGGAACCTTCGGTGGGCGAGTCCGACTCGCACTTGTCCGGTTTTTTTCATATTTATTTGCAGCAGGAAACCAATGTTAGTTCCCGCACATTTTAGTTCCGTGCACGTGCCGCACGTAATGTTACACGTAATATTGTTAGTAACAAGTGATAGCTATCTGCTGCGGACACTGCGATTAAAATCTCCGAGTAATTTTCTATCGATTTGAAAATGACTCCGAGGTCAAATTTTATGTTTGATCCCGAACCGGAGCGCGATTATGTAAAAATCTCATACGAAAATATATTGTCTTGACGATTTACTTACGCGCTCAATTGAACCACAGTTAATGGTTACTCGTAAAGGTGAAGGCGCTGCGGCGACCACCTGAAAAAACCACCAACACTTATAATATCCGAGCACTATACAAAACACTAAACTGCAACGTTATTCATCGCGCTTAGACACGCGAAATGTCAACGAAGCATTTTCTACCTATAGCTACTTTCAGGTTGATAAGCAATAAAACAAAACAAATATATTAACCTCAAATAAAGCAATAACAACCGCTATTTGATACATTTTATCCAAACCTACACTCGGTTCATGTTAGTCTGAGGAACGGCACGTTCTCACATCTCGGCGCAGTGTCAGCAAATCGGAAGCTGTTCTTACGCGACCCACTTCTTGTTGCCTCCACAAGGTCAATTACACAACTAACCGAAACATTACACATTTATATCTCCTGTGTCTTATCGTATTTACGTGTCTTGGTCTCAAGTGATCCTCATTAAATGTGTAGTAGATCAGTCGACGATGCAGTGGATAACGCGGAGCTGCTATGCCGGTAGTCTTTTGTTTTATTTGATTGCCAAGTTTTACTTTGAAAATGAACTTAGGAAGGCATCCCTTTGTGATCCTGTTGGTGGTCATCGCAGTCGTTGTGACTGTGACCGAGGTTGGTACTTGTCATTATTTTCTTACTAGATTAGATACTTTATCTAGGTACTACTTTCTTAATAACTTACTTGCAGAATTTTAAGCTCGAATGAACACTACGACTGTTGTTTTATAATTCTGAATATAATAAGTAGCCCTATGGAATTTTAAGACTATTTCCTTATTCAGTACAAATATCTTGCTAAATATTTTTAGAGCTGTGACTCGCAGAAAATTAGATCAAATTAGAAAGACTCAGTAGGTGCAAATCATCCACGATTTCACTTTATACTTACCAACTTTTTAATAATTGATAAAATCCACAAGTACCTATTTGCAGCAAAATCTCTATCATTATAAGCCATTTAACATGATCATAAAATTGTTCCAGGGAAGCCGACTAGTGCGGGCTTCACTGTTTAAGCCGGAGACATGGGACTGTTTCACCAGCAGAGCAGAAGATCGCCCCTTCGCCTATCCCCTCGTCGCGCAGTTAGTGAAGCTCAAGGACATGGCAGTTCGTGGCTTCAAAAGTATTATGAACTTTGCTAAAGAATATAAACTAGAAAAAAAATAATGTCACAAAGGAATATCAGAGGGATAAAAATACGCTATGTCAGCTGGGTAATTCACAGAGCGTTTCAACCGCCCTTCCGTCCATCTCAGAATGTTTGACAAAATCCTTGCATTTCTGGGTGTTTGATAGCCCCCTGACTCCCTGCCATAGAGGGATGGGAGGTGGAAACGCTCTGAGAAGAATACCCTGAATTACGCTGCTAAGTTCAAGTAAAGTAAAGTAATTCACCGAAGCGCGCCGCTGCCTCTATCAGTATCATTGCGATGTAATATTCCGCCGCAGTGAGTAATATAGGGCCGTGTGTTATCCAAATTGACCGAATCAAGGACATGACCGAGCCATATTGTCAAAAAAATAATTGTGAACTGCGTAATTTTGGTGAATGAACATTATGTAATGCCAATACTTACCTGTACTTCTAGGTGAACTGCTAATCTCGTATCCAGTATTACTGATGAATTTTAATTTATTACTTTATGTTCCTTGGAATGGATATGTTTGTGAGTTTGTATTATTATAAGATAAGATTTAAAAAATATTCAGTAAATTAAATTAGTTTTAGTTTCATACCTACTGCCGAACGTTATAGCTATTGTAATAATAAATTTTAATAAAACGATACAAGAACATAAAATTATATTTTATTTATAGTGCTATCCTTATGAGTAAATCATTAAATTATACATGAAAACGCTAAATTAAATTATACTGGTTTTCCTGAACTTTGTTACATTTCCCTTTTTTAGTGAATGTAATTTACTTACATTACGTTTGTTAATAATTTATTTTCTATTACCACCCATATCTTTGTAATAGTAGCTTCACGGGATTATTTCCGTGCCGTCGTCAATCCTTTCAATAATATATAACATCTATATCAAACTTAGTGGCCGCCGCAGAACAGATCCGCGCATACGTCGAAAGAGCGCTGCAAAAACAAGCATTTTATTCCAATTTCAAATGAATTAGTTACTTAAGTAACAGTTTTTTAAACCTATAAAACTCAGGAGTGGTCAAAGAACCTTTAATTTTTAGACTTAAAAGTTCCTTTATAATTTTTCTTTTTATTACTTTATCTGTTATTGGTAGTTTGATGGTACCTAATGTTTTCTCCAACGGAGATTTTCCGAGCATTGGTACTTTGAGCGGGTGTAATGGTGACAATATGGGTAACCTTGGAGTTCTGAGTAATGGAGGGGGCATTAATGGTAATAATGTCGGCATTATGGGAGATATTACAGGAAAGAACGGTAAATGTGGTATTACAGGTGGTAAACGCGGTAGCAAAAGTGGAGGTGGTATCAATGGAAGCGAAGGTATTAATGGAGATCTCTTTAATTTCGAAGCCCTTATGAGTTTAGGTGGAGGTTTAGCAGGCAATTTCGGTAAAGGTTTTGGATGCAAAGTGGCTAAGCAAGGGAGCTTTGGTAATTTGGGTACAGGACTTGGAAGTAAGCTTGCTGTACCAGGGAGTTTTGGTAATCCAGGATTAACATTAATGATGACTGGCGAGTGGTGTGAAACTTTCCGGACCACTAAGGGAGACCCGGATTTCTTCAAGTCCCCAGCGATAAGGCCAAGGTTTATGCCTTGCGACGTATGTATCTGAAAAATTACATAGAACGCTTGGTGAATGAAAATTATAGTACTAACTACAACATCCAGGCCAGGAAACTTTATTTTATACCTATATAAATATGCAGTCGACGCTGGTAATACTTACATACATAAGAAAACACAAGATTATTGTGAATTTACCAATATATTTTGCGCCACGCCTGGTAACTTCCATTTTTGAATTTGAATTAAACCGGCATCGTACTCGCCTGCTTTATATTAAAAGTTTCTTTTCAAAAGATTACGTTTGTTTATTATCAGATCTTTTTTCGATAAAACACGTTACACAACAACAAAAGACATGATTGTGCAAACGTATACGACGTCATCCCATTGTTAGTGTATTAATTAAGTACTACTTCATCGGTTCATCACAAATTTATACACCGCATAGAATAATATTAATCAAATTTTAGAATAGAAAAGCGGCAGTTACCAAGTGGTTCAAGTAGGCTATTCTTAGGCTAGGTTACGGCCCGTTTAAATAGCCACCCTCGACGGGCCGCGACCGCAGGAAGAGCTGCCGACCCACTGCCCGCCGCGAGTGCCAGTTCTGTTTGACCCACCGCTAAAGTCCGGCCGTGATTGTTTTTTTAGTCTCGGCCGAAAACGAGACTGAGAATGATATTTATTCGCGGCCCAGATCGAGACCGAGACATGATAAAAAAAACCGGCCAAGTGCGTGTGGAAACAGGCACAATGAAGTCTTCCGTAATAAAATAGTGTAAGAAATTCGTGACTAATACGTCACAGCTTTAGTTTAAGAGCCTTATCACACTTGCGATTTGCGAGCGTGTTTTCTATACAATTATCAGTCGCGGCGAACACGCTGCGTGATCGCCTTCATACAAAATACGCTTGGAAATCGCAAGTGTGATAAGGCTCTAAGGGGGTTTTCACGTCGTAGAAAGTGATGTGTAATGTAAATTTACCATTTCGGGTGCTAAGCCGCTATCTGACCTTATTTCTGACCCTGAGGTTCAGGTGAGGTTCGCTGTAAACCGCATAATATATGGCAATAATAATATGTACAATACGTCATCTATAGTCGTGACAGTGTGTATTGCCATTGTTTTGTTTGTTGAATGTAAAAATTATGTGCTTCATAATACGTTTGTAACTGTTCATCCATATCTGATTCCAAGTACGTATTCGATATTTAAGTATTTTTCAGATTGTGACTCCGGAAACACTGACTCCGATGTGTCGGTTTCAAGACCGCCGACCTCAAATATAAAACGTTCGGTCTGGAATTCGACTACAGGACCTTTTTCTATATTCGTGTTCAATTTATATTACATCATTTGAATAATAAAATAAATTACTAGTTTTAACTAACCAAACTAACCAGTTCAATCAATACCTACGACCGCACTAAAACGTTAACTAGTACTTACCGGTTACCGGTCATGTCAACAACCAATTACAAGACATTGTTTATAGAAATACTAGATCCGGACCCCTTTTTTAGGGTTCCGTAGTCGACTAGGAACCCTTATAGTTTCGCTTTGTCTGTCCGTCCGTCCGCGGATAATCTCAGTAACCGTTAGCACTAGAAAGCTGAAATTTGGTACTGATCACGCCGACAAAGGGGTAAAATAAAAAGTGATTTATTTTATTTTATTAGGGTACCTCCCCTATAGGTAACGTGGGGAGTGATTTTTTTTTTCATTTCAACCCTAACGTGTGATATATTGTTGGATAGGTATTTAAAAATGAATAGGGGTTTGCTACAATTTTTTTTTGATAATGTTAATATTTTCGGAGATAATCGTTCCAGAAGTTAAAAAAAAACGTGTCCGTGTCTCTTAACTTTTGAACCATAAGTTTTAAAAATATGACAAAAATCTCAAAAGTAGAACTTTATAAAAACTTTGTAGGAAAATTATTTTGAACTTGATAGGTTGAATAGTTTTTGAAAAAAATGACAAAATAATTTCTGGACGAAAAACTATACACTGAGCGTGGCCCGACACGCTCTTGGCCGGTTTTTTTTTTGCTGTAAATATTCAATTAAGTATATTCAAAATAAGCTTTCTGACATCGCTGTGGATTGCTTTTGGCATATTTATTTTACAATCGTCTCCTTACTGTGATAATTCGATGACTTCTAACGTCTGTTGTCAAAGAGTACTCCTTGCCATTAAAATTAATTAGTTCCATTAAAAATCGTGGCTAGGGTCAAAAAGAAACTTGTCGGGCTATAATTGTGATAGTTTTTGGTATTATTTACGTCACTCGTCGACATAAAAATACGAACGAAAAAAAAAAGTTATTTTGTAGAAGTTAGGTGAGATGCAGAAGCGCAGTTAGGTATCTACACAAGAAGTGTTCAAACACACTAACAGGCGTATCTTGCATAAAAAATCGGTAGCAGAAGTCTCGGTTGCGCCCGAGAATCTCGGCGTTTTTTGGCTGAGAACCGAGACCGAGATCTCAGCTCGATTTCTGGATGAGATGAGCCGAGACCGAAATCTCGGTCGGACCTTACCATCCGCCACCATTCGATTTAGCATACATCATCCATCACAAGATGGTTATCGACCAAAGAGGCGAAGGCGGGATGACCTTGATACGTTTTTTATGGATTGGCGAAGACTGAACCGGAACGAGTGTCGGAAAAGAGGAGAGACCTTTGCCCAGCAAGGACACGATATAGGCTACAAAAAAAAGTCGTGAACTGAAAAGGAGGCAAACAATTTATTCATAAATGAATACCACTGAATGACACCAAAAAGGTGTTTCCTTTCAAGTGAAACTGGGATGACGCTAAGAAGAGGGCGAGGATAGAGAATCAAATATGTTTATTAAAAGCAACTGGAAGTAATTTAACTCTAACTAATTTTAATAGCAAGCAAATTGGCTCAATTCTTAGTACCTTAGGCCTTTCTCCAAGCTGTTCCCATAACTCCCATTAGGCATCCCTTTCCGTCGTGTGGATCCACATAATACCTTCTCTTCAGAATACATTATGCTTATAACAAACAATGGCATCATCTGGTCATTGTTACATTTGTTACCGATAGTGTCTGGACCGCAAATATTATGTTATAGTTAAAGCAATGACGCGTAATTCAATGTCGGAGAGGCAACCGGATGGCTCGCGGTATACCGCCCTGTGCTACCCGAAATGAGCCAACTGTGACTGCGGCGCTACCACGAACTTCGAATGTCGAATTTCGGGTATTTCCATCTCTATCGCACTTCCTTACTCGAGTAACAGGGATGCATGTATTACGAACTTCGACTGTCGAAGTTTGTGGTAGCGCCGCTGGTTCGGAAATAGGAGGGGGGTGGTAAAAAAAAAAATATCGCGATGCAACCGGATGACAAGCGGTAGCCTGAAAGTGTGTACGCTGTTTATATATTTAATTTTTTTTTGGCAGGCAACCGCTTGCAAATTGGCACGCTTGTTCTTCATCACATACAGACAATTTCAAGCGGTTGCCTGCCAATTTTTTTTTTTTTTCTTCGTTCGCTTTCTCGGCTCCGGTCGCACTAGGAAGGATGGCATAAAAATTGGCTTGTTACAAAAATATAACTATATTTGTATGCCGCAAGGTCAAGTGCATGTCGGGCCACGCGCAGTGTAGGGTTCCGTAGTTGCCTGTCTATCTTCGTTACATCGACGTGCGCGCAGCGGTGCGGTCGAGTCTCCCGAATTTGTACGAAAATTGGCCTTTCCAAGTACACATTAAGTTGGTCGACTATTACTCGGTAACTACTTCTGCCTACTTGACCGTGATAGTTTTCCTTTTAAATTCATTATATGTACTACTACCACTAAAAATTAGGGCTTTACAGCCCAATATCTCGCAAACGAATTACTGATTTGAAAAGTGGTTTTAGGAAACCCATAATATGTTTAAATGAGCTATCCAACGATACCCCACACCATGGGTTTAACAAGAAAAAAAAATTACATTCCCGCTTTAGGTGTAGGGGAGGTACCTTAATTTTTTTTTTATCTAGATTTTATTGTACGGTTTTGTCAACGTAATTTATTTATAGACCCATGCCGAATTACAGTTTTCTAGGAGTTATAGTTCCTGAGCTAAGCCGAAGACGGACAGACAGACGGCCGGACATGGCGAAACTATAAGGGTTCCTTGTTGACTACGGAACCCTAAAAATGTAATACCTAATAACTACCTATATGTTGGACAAATAAATCTTTGAATCTTCTTTCAGTTTGGGTTTGGCTGCGAGGAACACAGTACCTACTTTTGACTAGTTAAGAAATGTGTTTGGTGTTGTTATACAATAGTTATTTACGATACAAGTGCCGAAAATAGGAAATTCGCAACGAGTGGAGATAAATTAAAACACGAACGAAGGGAGTGTTTTAAATCGACACGAGTTGCGAATTACCTAATCGCACGTGTATCGTACAACGTTTTTCTGTACATATGGCTCTTTAAAGTTTCGACATATGCACGAAAAGTGCTCTTTTCCGCACTAGTGCGGGAAAGTAGCACCATATGTACTGTAAATATAATATCCACGCTTACGAGTGAAATTCAAGGTGTGGTGATTGTGAGTGAGACAGGGCTTAATTGCCGACTGTACTTTTTTGCGCAGTTAGCAATTACTCAGTAAAACCATTTTAACAATACGATGGGTTTATCTGTAGGTAATCGCGGATTTGAAGGAAAATGTATACGGGCAATGCGAATGAAATAAAAGCTTGTAATGGTCGAAAACATCTATGTATATCGTTACCGCGAATATTAAAGCGGTAGATATTTATTGTATGAGTACGAGGCAACAACAAAGTCTTCTTCAATGTATTATTCAACAAGCGGATCCTTACACAATTAAACCTAGCTTATTATTTAATCAGATTTTATAACATCTACAATTTAATCAACACGTTCGATCTTATCATAGGAGAGCTTGAGCAACGATTCGCAGGATCGAATCCGACGATATACGGACGCTATCGCATCGGTACTATCACTTTAACATACGAAATAACCGCAGCGTATCTTTATATACGATACGAAGGAAAATATTGTTTCATATATACTCGCTGATTGTCTTTGACAAGTAGCCAAAATGGGGGGACACCTGTTCTGGTCCTCCCTAGGGATCCTTCTTTTAACGAGTTACGTTCACGCTTGCTGCTGCGATGAGAAGGGATTGTGTCTGGTAAATTGTTTAATTGGAGCTCCGGAATTCATTTTGTTGGATCTATTATGGACTTGCATTAAAGATTATGGAAAAATGCCTTTCTTCTAGAAAAAACCAGGATTCGATTTGAGAAAATTCTATTTATTTTCAACAACAAGAAAATATATTTAATAATATTTGAGAAATACTCTTATTACCTAACATGAACTGACTGAATTTTACTGTATTATTTCAGCTTGAGGCGCTAAAGGACCTAAAAGAATGCAAAAAGGCTGCGCTTGCGTCGTAAGTACCTAATTTATAAAATCAGCAATATTACGAATCATTTTCTCAAACATTGTAATCAATATATATTCCATTTGCAGGTTATTCAAACCGCTTTGCAGCAAGAAGCTTCTCCTGGGTATGTAACTCGACATTTTCTTAAAAACTCCATGTATTTAGGTATGCCACAGCAGATTACTTTATTGACTGCCACAGAAGGATATATACGAGTATATCGGGTGTCAATTTGCATTTTCACCAATACATACGAATATAGCGAATGTATCCAGCCAAATTATAGATTGATTGTTTTGTTTGCAGATGATTGTTTTGATGGGCCGCCAACCATCCTGCTGATGCCGGCTGGCGCACCACCTCCGCCCATTACACCAATGCTGCACCCTACTCCAGCACCTCCACCACTTATGTATGCTTCGGCTCCCCCGCCGCTGCAATACGCTTTGCCTCCTCCGTCACAGATTTTACCTCCGCCGCCGCCTCCGTGCTTTGCAGCACCGCCGCCAGCGCCTCTCGTGCTGCCGGCGCCCTGTCCACCGCCACTTCTACTGCCGCCTCCCCCGCCGCCGTGTCTGCTTCCTCCACCGGTAGCACCGCCGCCGCAGTTGATTTACGCTGCGCCTCCGCCGCCGCCACCTCCGCAGCAGATCGTGTATCAGGCGCCTCCGCCATCGCCGCCCCCGCAACAGTTCCTGTTCCAGGCTCCACCTCCTCCGCCCTCGCAGATAGTGTATCAGAAGCCTGCTGCAGCACCAGCTCCTATTCTACTGCAGGCGCCGCCGCCTCAGTACGCATTGCCTCCACCGCTCCCAGCACCACCTTGTCTCCCGCCGCCGATGTTCCTGCCGGCCCCCGCCCCGCCGGTGTACCTGCCCGCGCCGCCGCCGCAGCCCATCGCTATGAAGAGCTTCATCGTGCCTCCGCCGATACCCTGCACTCTCGAGCCCAAGCCGCTGCCGCCGTGCTCGTGCAAATGCAAATGCAAATATATATAATTCTTGTAAATCACAGTAGAATAAGGCGTATTTATTACAATAAATATTTTCATAAATTTACAGTGCCTTGAAATTCTTGATTTTAGTTTATGTTACCCGTAGTTGCTCGTTAAGGGGACATGACCACGCCCGCCCAATTATCGTTTCGTCAACTATGCACGCTATGTGGTTAAATTCTGCAGGACAGTTCTACCCCATTTGCATGCCCCCGCTGCATTGAAATTCTAGGTATTATTTTGCAATAAATACATATAATAAGATCCAAGTACCTAATAACCCCTCGGTCAACTACCTACTTAAACGCTATGATGCGGGCTATATTAATTGTTTATTTATTTATTATTTATTTATTTATTTACTATTCATTGTATTGTGTGTCTCCTGTACTTTATAGTACTATACCCAGATTGATAAGTAATTTTCGTTGTTTTATTTGTGGATTGTAATAAATGAATAATATCAAAACGAAGAAATGCTGAATCAAATTTGGCTTATTTAAAACAATGCCATATTTATTATTTTATCTCAATCGCATTTCAATGTGTTTCAAGCGGCTTCCACGCTCACCTGAACTCTGTTTACTAGGCATTCAACTGAATGTAAATAAACAAAACCACGTGACTGGTCTAACATAGACCAAACTTGCCTTTTGTACGAGTATCACGCAGTTAATCGCATGAAGCCTGATTCATATTCATCAGACGTGATGCTCTCTTATCTGTCGTCTGACACAAACGAAGCCAGACCAAAGGGCGTCAGATGAGTACGAATCTCACCGTATCTACTAAATGTATGAAACCGATATCGTCAGATAAGTACCTACATATGGCATACGTAGGATACGTTATTATATTATATGACAACCCTGTAGTTGCGAGCGTCCATTGGTTGCGGTGACCGCTTAGGCGCTTACCATCAAGCGTCGATTGGTTGCGGTGACCGCTTAGGCGCTTACCATCAAGCGTCGATTGGTTGCGGTGACCGCTTAGGCGCTTACCATCAAGCGTCCATTGGTTGCGGTGACCGCTTAGGCGCTTACCATCAAGCGTCGATTGCAAGATTGTTTGCATCCAACGTAGTATTAAAAAAAAATCGATTGGGATGCGAAAGTGATGGGTAAAGGTTGCATTACAACTTTAACGGAACACAGATTATTTAAATCTTGTCTCTGACTGTCCTAGTTCCAAACCGCATTAAAAATTCATGTTGCCATTTCAAACATTATAACAGATTTATTGGCATAGGATACAAATACAAGATATCGGCGTAGTTTGTCGAACTTACAGTAATGATGTTGATATCAGCAGTTGCTGCGTTTTTCAAGTACAAAATAGTTAGTAGCATCATAATTTTAGCATGTGGAAATGAGTATGGTAAGTATTTTGGCTGTAAATCTACAAAGAGGTGACGAAATTAAGAAAAAAAATGCCGTTTCTCTTTTAACGTGTTCAGTGCCTTTACAGGGTTAAGGCATGCATGATATGCTACGGTATTTTTTTCCGCTACTGTTTATCCCTTTCCATGCTACCTACGCCGTATTATATGCGAGTCATACACGTAAGCGCTGATACATTTTTCTATTCAGGAAGCAGAATCCTAGTTTTCAGGACATTACTGTAAAATATGTTTATTTTTATTTCTTTTGGTAAACAATCGGATAATCTTTATATATCCCGCCATGAGCACGATCTTCACGTGGTCATGGCGGGATGCAAGTTTGGAACGGACAAACTGTCTCCATCGGCTCCTGCCAGTTGCAATGTTAGCGACAGTGTGAAATTTTGGTGTGTTTGGACTTTGGATTCTTATGTTGGTCCGACCAAACGCATAAACCAATGGCATAAACGCCAACGAAAATAAGGTCACTCTCCTAGAACAACTTATGTTCCTTTGATATTCCTCTAAAGAAGGTGCGGTCTTTTAGTGACAGGGTCCCTTTTTCCTGAGAATGACACATATGTCTTTTTGTCTGATTAATCGCAGAGCAAATGCGTTTAGTGCGACAGTTGTCGCTCCACGGCATGCCAGCTACGACCTCTTGCGACCTGAATATTCTGGATGAGGAGCGAAGCAGTCTGCAAGGCGTGTTGTACATGAACCGACCCAATGATACATTACTGGATGAGGTATGCATTGTAGTAGTCTTGTATAAAACTTACTAGAAAATTCCAAACAATCATTAGGTACGTGTGTTTAAAGTACATTAGTGTGGACATTCAGGTTTAAGATCATTTATTCTCAAAAGAAGTGTGTGGAAGTGAAATGTATGGGTATACGCCGATCGAAAGTGGAACATAAAGTTGAACAAAAAGATGATACAGATAGAAAGTGAAGATGGAGATTGTGAAATATTTTCTTAACGAAACAAATTATTTATTTATATATTTTGTTTCGTGTTATTTTTACCGAGGAAGTTACCCCGATCATATTTTAAACGATAGGATACAGAGAGAAAGAATATAATGAAAAAATAAACATCTTCGTCTGCAGCCCCCGACAGGACTCGAATCTGCGATCCCTCTATTGCCGGTAGAGTGCCGGTAGAGTGCCGGTAGAGTGCCGGTAGAGTGCCGGTAGAGTGCCGGCAATAGAGGGATCTCAGGTTCGAGTCCTGTCGGGGGCTGCAGACGAAGATGTTTATTTTTCCATTATATTCTTTCTCTCTGTATCGTATCGTTTAAAATATGACCGGGGTAACTTCCTCGGTAAAAATAACACGAAACAAAATATATAAATAAATAATTTGTTTCGTTAAGAAATTATTATCCTAAGGGCCTGTTTCACAATCTCCAGTTAAAACATATCCGTCAGATAAATGTTGGCTGTCACTTTTCTTTTATATGACGGGAGAAAAGGATAGCAATAATTTTAACTAGCAGATAACTTTATCCGGCGATTGTGAAACAGGCCCTTATTGTTACAAATATTAGCCTAATTGTTACAAATATTAGTCTAATTCTTAATTGTATTTAGAGTTTAGATTTGTAAAATATATAGTAACTTATAGCTTCGTGAAATGGGCCTGAGCACCCAAACACATCATCATCATATCAGCTGAAACACGTCCACTGCTGGACATAACCTGGTAACATTCATAAGTAACCATAATTGAATCTGTAGTTTGTTGATAATTGCAGTGGTTTTGTCCTTGCTTTTCTTTTATAGTTACAAAACTAAAGTTTTATTCTTTCCTATTTAGACGCGACTCGAGCACTTCTCGATATGGAACAAATGGCTCATAATAGGTGAAGAGGTCCCTTCGCGCTTGAGCCGAGTCAGATACGATGCTGACATAGCTATCCTTGACCCTCGCCAGGAATCGACTGAATATATCGACGGTAAGGAACCTGGTAACATTGGCAGTCTTCGACAATAATGTTGAAGTCATCCAACTACCTTGTGTTGGTCTGCCCAGTACCACTCACTACTTCATTCAATACCCTGCCCTTTAACATTGGTAGGTACTAAGGAGGATTCGAAAAATCTCATGGTGTCACTGTCGTGTTTTGCGTTATATATATATATATATATATTTTTTTAATATTAATATGTATGTTAGTCTGTAAAGTATTTGTAAGTCAGGCAACAAGGCCCACCTAACCCGAATAAATACGCACCATTTTCCGATTCCTAGATATATATACAAAAACAATTTAGAAGACTACAACGACAAATAATCTACGGCTTCTTTGGTACGATCGACTAGACAGGGATTTACCTAACCGTTTTTCAGTCGACAGTGCCATTTCTGTGAAACCTGTTTCGTCTTTTATCAACAGCCGTCAACAACTCATCCGCATACCACGAGTCACTCTTCTTCGAGGACGTATATGTGCATCTACGCGACGGCGCGTCCCGGCACCCGTGGGCTGTGTGGACGCCTAGCGGCTTTCAACCTTGGCTAGAGCGCGAGCGCATACAGCGCCGGCTTGACCTCAAGCGGTACCCCATGAGGATCGCTACACCGGTAGTATAGTCTACCGTCTGCACCTCAGCAGCATAGGTCACTTATCTTGAAGGACGTTCTCTTGCATGGGCGCGATTTTTGATTGAAACATAATTGGTGCGGAAGACACCTTTGAATTTTTTTGGTCTATTTGAATTGATTCGATCTGTAATCGGTATCATCAATTCATCATACAGGTGGGCCATTACGACGAGTCGTGGTACGCCGGCACGTTCGCCGACTACGTGGTGGACAACACGCAGCCCGAGCGCGACTCCGCCATCCGCTGCGGCTATGGAGCGTCCTCGCTCGTCCTCGAGTGGCTCAGGGCTAAGTATTTATACCGTGTATCTTGTTATAACACAGGTGGGCCACTACGAAGAGTCGTCAACATCAACATCACTTCAGCCGAAAGACGACCACTGATGGACATAGGCCTCCCCCAAAGAGTGCCACAATGACTGGTCCTGCGCCAGCCGCATGCAGCGGACTCCCGCGACCTTTACCAGGTCATCAGTCCACCTTGTCTACCCACGCTGCGCCTTCCGGTACAACGAGTCGTACATCATGATATTCGTGATAATCTTTATCACACATCTCTCACATACGAAGGAGTTAGAAAGAGGGTCGACATAATAAATAACATGTAGGTAGAGGTAGGCAACGGTGGCCCGTTTCAGGTAGCTTACAAGTTACAATTGTACAAGTCTACACAGGCTACATTGAGGGCATTGAGGTGCTTGACCAATAAAGACTGGTCTACTGGACGGTAAAGTGAGTGCTTGAGCGTTGTAATCGTAACTTTAGAAGCAAAGTGTCCGATCTAAAATGTAAAGAAATAAAGAAATTGAATTTTGTTACAGAGAAGTGCTAACGCAAGTCGAGTTGTGGGGCACAGAAGTTGGGAATAGCAGCATGTTCACGCGGCTGGCAGACGGGACATCGGAGCTGAGTGGCGGGATCCTCCGGGTGCAGACCAAACGACTTTCTAAACTCGACTACATCATACCCTTATGGCCTTTCAAGTGAGCTGAATGCTAGTTAAAAATTAGTATGAATCTAAAAGGCCCAAAGGGCAACACTAATAAAACCGAGTTTTTTTTCATATTTATTTATTTGGGAGTTTTCGCCAAACTGACAATGCCAGCTCCAGCAGGCCTCTAAACTACCATATCTATCAAACTATAAATCTTAACCAAGCTTAGTGTTGCCCCTTGGGCGCCGATTGCCGTACTAAATTGCCGGCGTGCCGTTTTGTATAAGAAGCGTAGGTACACTTACGCTCGCTAACTTTTACATTTATTATTATGTGATGGTTATTATATCTAATATATATGCTCCATGGCATAGAATCTATGCGGGCACCATAGGCTTCCTGCTCAGGGCATTGCTATCCTTGTCATACAGAGTGGGCTTCACATACGTATCAGAGCGAGAAAGCAGCAGCAACATGTTCGTGATGCCGTTCACTGGCGCGACGTGGGCGGCGTGCGCGGTGACCACGCTGGTGCTGATGCTGGCGCAGCGAGCCACGGCCAAGGCGGACTCGGAGAAGGAGGGGGCGCTCGTCGCCGTACTGGCCACTTGGCTGCAGCAAGGTAGTGGGGCTGGTAGAAAGCGGATCTCTATATCTAACGTCGACGTTTTTGGAAACTGCTCACCCAATAATTTGGTAAACGACTGACTTGACGGCACTGACCACGTCTGGAAGCACCACACCAAGGTATTATCCCCAAAATCCTCATGGCGTCTAGTTTGATGACTTTTTGTACAAAGCACCATGTTTATCGGGCATAGGTAGCTACCTGATTACGTAGTTACTGAAACTTTTACCACGAAATATGGGTAGAAAAAGTTCAACAATATTTAGTCTTACTTATAAGCTACTTACAACTAACAAATGGACTCGCTACGCGCTGCGCTGCGGTGGCTTATTGACGTAAGGGAATTTCGTTTGCGCGAACTTCCACTCCAAATATCCGGTTGGGAAATTCTTTTCGGGATAAAAACGTTGTAAAACCGCCACGTACTTATGGCAAATTTTATCTAAATCTGTTCAGCCGTTATTGCGTGTTTACTAAAGTACATCTGAACATAGAACATTTTACATTTATTAGATCAATGGGAATAATCGGAAAGATTAATAGCATTTGTCTAATAAACTTCAAGACTAAAACTAAATAAAATAAATATCCCTTAGATGCCAGCGCTGTCCCGGAAGGCGCTTCCGGCCGCTTCACCTTCATGGTGCTCTCCATGTGCTCGATGCTCGTATACGCATACTACACGTCAGCCATCGTATCCGCCTTGATGAGCGCTAGCGGTGGCGGCCCGACCACGCTGCGGACGCTCGCCGACTCGCGCTATAGCCTCGCATCGGAAGACTACGACTGGATCCGGTACCATATGTTCGATGTAAGTGTAGTGTATGAACTACACGTGACCATAGTATCCGCCTTGATGAGCGCTAGCGGTGGCGGCCCGACCACGCTGCGGACGCTCGCCGACTCGCGCTATAGCCTCGCATCGGAAGACTACGACTGGATCCGGTACCATATGTTCGATGTAAGTGTAGTGTATGAACTACACGTGACCATAGTATCCGCCTTGATGAGCGCTAGCGGTGGCGGCCCGACCACGCTGCGGACGCTCGCCGACTCGCGCTATAGCCTCGCATCGGAAGACTACGACTGGATCCGGTACCACATGTTCGATGTAAGGAGTTCATACTATGAGCGCTGGTAGCGGAGGCGGAGCGAACACGTTGCGAAAATTGGCGATGAAATTAGAATCATAACAGGAAATAGCTCTACCTTGTTTTTGTTATTAAATCGAACAAAAGAAAAACAAATGCAACTCTGTTCCAATTTCGAATGGCATAAATTACCTACATTGAAGAGGAGGGTGCCTTCCAATAGGCCTTTTTCATCTGTTAAGATATAAATCCTTGAAATAAATGTAATTAATTAATTTTTGTTCTGCAAGTAGGCCGTAATAATGGCACTTTTACGAGTCAAAATTCTACCAGCGTTTCTGAAAAAGGAGACCACTGTTAAGAAGAAACGCCGAAACAAACTCAACAGTCAGTAATTTTTTGCCATAAAAAGCTTATTACATCGATCAGGAGTCGCTATTAAAATTAAATTGTTATTTATATTCATACTCATACTCATTCATTTAATTAAGAACGAAATTAAATTATAAATAAAATAAATCATTTGAATAGAAATAAATTATATTTTAAATAAAAATAAAATAAACATAAAACATTACTTTCGTAATGTGCTCCTAGTTTCCAATATCCATAGAGCTTGTAGATACAGGAATGAGTGCCTCAAAATCTTGACAAGGTATGGCATGTGTATTGTCCATTTCAAAATTACAATTGTAAAACGAGTAAGTAATGGCAACTTTTTCCATATTTTCTGGGGTAAAACTGGTTCTATATTGGTTGAAAACCCACTTGTGACTTGAAAAAGATCGTTCTACGTCAACGGAAGTTAGTGTAGCATATTCTGGAACTCGCTCAAATTGTTCAGTACTTGCCATGTGCCTTAAGTCTATGAAGTCCGGATTTCTATTGAGTACACTTTCCAATTTATTTTTAACTGTTTCAGGGCCGTTTACCGCAACAAAGTAGTCTGAACAAAACAAAATAGTAATTAATTTGATATAGTTACAGGGTAAATGTAACCCTTTACCAAGCGAAAGGCTTAATACTTCCCAAATCATACTACATAAATTCATTTTAATTACCTTAAGTAAGATTAATTTTCTATTAACATTTTCGATCTGTCAACCTGCATAGGTAAGGGACAAAAGTATTACGGGTCTAAGAAAATTAGTGAGTATGAGTATGAATATGAGTTAAAACTTTAGTTTTAATATCGACTCCATAGTTTTCTTTCATCTTACCATGCGAAGAATAATCCGAGGCCTGTCAATGATTGTTCTTAACCTACTTAAAATAAGCCAAACTGAATATAAATACAAAGAAAAAAAAACATCATAATGCGTTGTTCTACAAGAACACATGTCCGAATAAGCTATATGAATGTATAAGCTATTTTGGGCTCTGGTTTGGGCCATGCATTTCTGTCAGTGAGATAGTCCTCAACCCTGTAATAAGCCTTTGACATCAATGTATTTATTAAGTAATTTTTAAGTAATTTTTTAGTCATTAGGTAATTTATTATAAAAAACCGGCCAAGTGCGAGTCGGACTCGCGCACGAAGGGTTTCGTACCATTATCTATAAAAACGGCAAAAAGTCACGTTTGTTGTATGAAAGTCCCCTTCAATATTTATTTAATTCTGTTTTTTAGTATTTATTGTTATAGCGGCAACAGATGATGTGAAAATTTCAACTGTCTATCACGGTTCATGAGATACAGCCTGGTGACAGACGGATGGACGGATGGACGGACGGACGGACGGGCATCGGAGCCTTAGTAATAGGGTTCCGTTTTTACCCTTTGGGTACGGTAATATGGATACATTGACCCGAAAAAGACTTGAGTACTTTACGAACACGAAACTTTTTGGTTGCTATTTTATTTTTCTTTCGTATATTAAAATTATGGGTATCAGATTTTTTACAGAATGAATCTATGTTCTTAATGACATAAGCAATATTTGCATAAATGTATTGGGACGCTACTCGTACTTGTAAAATGCTAATTTCTTTAAAGAGTTTAGTTTTGCTCAAAGGTTAGCTGGAAGAGATCCCTTATAGGGATAAGTTCGCCTTTGTACTTTGATCTATTGTGTGACATGTATATTCTTTAACCTGTTATTGTGTACAATAAAGTGCTTACATACATACATACATACAGTTTTTGTATTCTTATAAAGGAGGTTGTGACTTACCTCCTTTATAAGAAGACTAAAAGTAAGGGTTTTTGTAAAGTAGGTGTGGAGAAATAGAGAAAAGTAAGCACGTCTCTTTTACATGCAGGTTTTCAAGCCAGATTGGCCCGACATGGAATACCTCAAACGTAAGAAACTGGCTTCAATGTCCAACTTCTACATGGACACGGAGGCAGGCATGCAGCTAGTGCAGGCGGGCACCACAGCCTACCACGCCGAGTACAACCACGTGTATCCTCTGATGAAGATACTCAGTGACGCCCAGGTCTGCAAGCTGCAGTACGTACATACCGTGGCACCGGTGAGTCAGCAGGTTTTTTTCGAATGTAGTATCCTCCTCAACTTCTCATGCATTTTCCACGAGTTTCGTTCCGGCCCGTTGCATCTTATCTTATCTATGTAATATCCTTTCGTATGCACTTCGACCCAGTGGGATCCTGTGTGCAATTGCCTTCTCCTTTATGCCTAAGTATTCCAGGGGTCGAGGTAGCCGTTGAAAAAGTGATTCATTTTCTTTGTCTGGCAAGGGCATGACGTTCACATAACAAGTTAGCCGGCCCTTTGCATATTTTTTATTGGGAAACGCGTCGTGTCACCTGACGGCATTTACCAATCTTGCTACTAGACAACTTCCGATATTTTAAAGTGGATAAGTATTGTGGTGTTTCTCCATCTCTCAGTATTATGTTCATAAGCTCTTTCATAAGTTAGTACTTTTCCTGGACTTTATATGGCTATCATGTTACCGTCTTACAGACTACACGTTCTTTTATATTCTCTTGTAGGTCATGACGTGGCTAATATCAACAAGACGCGGACAATGGACCGACTTTCTCCGAACTGGGGGCGACTGGTTGCTCGAAACAGGGCTGGCCAAACGGATGGTGTCCCGGTGGCAGGTCAAACCTCCGCCCTGCAGGGCCGCCTTGCTCGCCGAGCGGGTCAGCTACGGCGATGTGGCACCCCTGATCATTCTTACTGTTGTAGGCTTCGTAACGTCCATTGGTCTACTGTTTGTGGAAAGATCTATAGCTAGATGGCAGTTTAAGAGGAGAGCCAAAGCTTTCGGTAGTGATGATACTAAAGAGGAGGATGATTATGTATCAATGCAGCTTATTTAATTAATTTAATTTAATTTATTTATTTAAATCAGGCAACACGGTCCGTATTACAAATACCTCAAAGACTAACATATATATCAATATAAACTTATGAATAACTACAAAACACACAATTACTGCGCTGATTTATGCACAGGTGAAATCACTTCATCAAAAGTACGGTTGAAGTGTGAGTAGGAACTGGATACTTTCCTAAAAAAAATATTTAGTGCATCAGTTAGATTATCAAAAAATATTGGACAATATTTTCTTATTTGCCAATCAAACAAAAAATTATGAAGATGAAGATATGTTACGTCACATTATGGTACACTTTTTAGCATAATGTGACGTCACGCGGAACTTTCGCGGGCTATATCTTCATCATTCCCCCTGCCAGTGGGGATAGGTGAAAAAAATATTCATATAACCCTACCAGTGGAAATAGCCTGGTAGGGATAGGTGGAACAGGGGTATTTTTTACATTAGGTACTCACCGACATAAAATCTAACCGTAGCTTTATATATTAGTTTAGTTGAAGTCATTAACCGAGTTCAAAAAAAGGAGGAGGTTCTCAATTCGGTTATATTTTTTTTTTTTTTTTTTTTTCAATGATTGTTACCTCAGAAGCTCAGAACTCCGTCATTGATGAGCTTATTCGTAATTTTTTTTTGTTTGTAAGTATAATGCTTCCAGGTGGGTCCCATTTTTTTTTTAAATTCGGTTGGATGATGGGATCTATGAGGAATTGAGGGAACTCCTCAATTATATTAGGCACGCGTGTAGTGATTTTGGTATTTTCTATTATAACTTGTGTATTTACACTCGGAAATCATAAATTTGGTGGACTGGAATTGATGATGAAGACCACAGATGACTTATGAAATTCCTCAATAATGTACTTAAAAGTACAAAAGCACGTCACAGATTCTGATAAGATTCCGTTGAAATAGCAACAAATAAAGTGCCATAGGTGATCCTTGTGGAATCGACGGAAGTCCTCAAATATTATCGGGTCACATACAGCGATTGAGTTTTTTTCTCTAATAAATCAACGCATTTGCTCTCGGAAATCAGTTCATGTGGTAAATTGGAAAAGAAATGTGGAAAGGTTCTCGTGGCTTGGCGGAGTACTAAATTGAAGTCGGTTAAAACTGTTTTTAATTTAAGATTACGATTTACGATGTTTTATTCTTATATTTATTTATTTGCAACCATGTAACTTAAAACTAAGATACAAAGCACCGGGAAGGGTGTAGCAACAGTTAAAAGGTACTTAAGGGGATGCCTTGATTCGAGTCGACCACGCCCCCTTAACAGAGACACGCTTATCCCTTCCGTGCACGAGAAAAAGAGAAGCACCACTCTTCGGGAATGGCTTTTTTGGACAAATTTCGATAATTATACCTAACTTAGTGAAGTTTCATTGATATTTAATTAATCACTTTCAATAACTATTTCGAGTTGCGGTTCTAATCAAAACTCAATTAGGTACCTACTTATCACACTGCTAGTAGTTACCTAGTATGCATTTAGCCATAAGTAGACATAGAAAAGCTTTATTTAAAGTCATATATGCAATAAACGCCTTTAACTCCTGAAATTGTTCCTGGTTTACGCCGTTTTTGATTACTTGTACCTAATTCATTACCTACCTACCTATCCGTGGCGGTATTTATTAGTAGCTTTTATTTACGTAAAACTACCTAATAAACCTGCTCACAGTCACCGCAGTCAGCTAGTCACCGGAAAGAACCAACCAAAAAAATTACGTAACCACTACGTGCGACAGGCTCCCTCACAAAATCTTAATTGTTATCTTGTTTTATCGTTCAATCGAAACTTACTCCATCCTATCTCCCAGGCTGTGATCACGTCTTAAATTTATTAGTCAATAACCTCTATTTAAAACCAATCAGCATTTATCAGAGGAAACAATGTGAGAGACGAACTTGAGAGCAATAGACCTTAATCTTGAAATCAAATATGATTCTGTTCCTAGTAGGATTAAGTACGTTCAGTATAGGACTAAGCTATGCCACGCCGTGCCCATCTTGTTATAACTTACAGCAATCACAAGTAAGTGTCATATTTCATTTCGATTAACTATTAATTGCGTTGAAACTGTTTTTATTAATTTATGCCTTTATGTTCTAGCTGGCATCGCTCAATGAGCGAATGAATCAGATGATCAACGCGCTGTACCGTAAGTTGAACCGCTGTACACAATTGAATAGCTCATTCAGCAAACAAACGAATTGCTTATTATCTCATTAATAAACGTTTTTTTTGCTTTACAGCGTTCTCCAAGGCCAAGTCGTCTGGGGCATCGTATCAAAGTTCAACACCCGCGCCGCCCAGTGACTACTCAACAGTGGGCCCATACGACCCATCTTACTACCAGAGTTACCAGCCGCCGCCACCGCACGTCGTCTACATGTCCCAACCTCAATCTTCACCGACTACTGTAGCCATCTCTCCCCCGTCGCCTGGAAGTCCGCCCACAGTCACAATTTCCACTACGCGTTCAAGTCCTTGCTACCCTCAGTATGAGGAGTACCCGTATTCTGAGCCTAAGTATCCGCCTCAGTATTATGAATATCAGTATTCTTCTCAATACCCCCCGCCGCCGCCGTACGCTCCTCCACCACAGTACACGCCTACTGTAGAATGTAGCTGCCAACAGCCAAGTGAATATCAGCCACAGGCGCCTTGCCCCCACATACAGGGGCCTGCCACGCCGCCATCACAGTCCGAATACGCTCAAAGTGCGTGCCCACCTGCGCCACCGTGTTCGCCGCCACCGGCGTACCCTTCAGGACCGTATCAGCCCGCTAACTACCCATCACCTCCACCATCTCCATACTCCGCGCCGTATGCACCGCCAGCGTATCCACCCGGATACCCTTCGCCAGCCCAGGCTTATGCGCCACCGCCGCAGTCTTACCCACCACCGCCGCAATCTTGTGCTCCGCTGCCGCCATTTTACCCCCCACAGCCGCAGTCTTATCCCCCGCCGCCGCAGTCTTACCCACCGCCGCCGTACGCCTATGGTCCACCCGCTTACCCACAAAGTAGTCCTCAGTACGCGCCTACCCCGACGATTACGAATCCACGAGACATGATGCAGCCGCCTCAATATTAAGTCATCCCTATATGCGTCCCATAGGATAGGTACAGGTCTCCTCTCATGGACAAAAGAAGAATATTGAGTAGCGTAGGTACTTTATTTTTTCTAATTTATTGATATTTTAATTATATTGTTTTAAAATAATAAATGTTGACGAAAATGTATCTAAAGTAGTGTGTTATTCAAATTCACCTGCATAATTCCATTGTTTATATTAGGCCTAAATTCTAACCTCATTTCTAAATTATGTATGACCGTAACGTACGTAAATTTAATTTTGATGGCCTTGCAAAACGGATTGGAATGCAAACTGTGGGGTTTCAAAGGCATATGACGGATTATTACAGGTAACAAACAGCAAATAGCAACGTAAAATGAATTAGTAATGATTCTCATTTACAATAAGTATATACCTGCAAGCACTGCATTGTTTCGTTTCTGCTTGGCATAACTAACCTAATGGTAATGAATTTCAACGTACCTACTAGTTGTGTAACAAATGACCTAAGAATGTTAATGTTTTGTAATTAAATAGAACGAGGCTAACGGTTATATTATTACGGCGAAACGCTTCGAAAAAAGAGAGGTCCATAACTACCTTAGGCTTTAGCTTTTTGTCTTAAATCCGCACTGGATTCTGAAGTCTAGCCGGCGTAGGCAGGCGGGGTACTTTCGCGTCCTCTTATAGAAAATGACTTTTGTTCTTTGATAATGCAATCAAACTACTACCTACTCCTTCATTCCGATATGGTTGTCATGGTTCTTAACACTGATGGACAGTAGACGCCTATAGGTGCGTCATTCTATTGTTATTTCTCTTGTGTCTAATGTAGCGTCCATCGACGTGTTAAGTACAAATTTCCATATATTAGACCAATAGTAAATAAAGCCAGGAATTCAGTAGGGGACAAACAGGCACGCGACACGTGTCGCCAGCTACGTCGGGCGAAGTGGCGCAGCGTTGCGGGACATCGCTCGTGGCAGAGCGCATGAAATCACGAGTAGCTAGCCAGTGCATATCTAGTTCTAGTGTTTTAAGTAAGCGGAATCGTCTGCTAACGATGTTTTCAGGATTCCATAGCCAAAATGGAAAAAACTTAGTGTCGTCATTTGCTCATTTTATGTCCATGTCCACGTATCAGGTTTTGAAAGTTACTATTACACCGTACCATTCCTCTAGGTATAACGACTAGTGGGTAGCTTGTGATGTTTCGACTACAGGAACGGTCATAAATAAGACAGTGCACAAGCTGCTATATTCTAGGTTATCATTCGGTATCAATCTAGACAATGTAGTATAACAATTACACAATCCCTTGAATGCAACGCACCTAATCAAACATTGTAATAATGGCCCTGCAACAGAGCTAATTTGTTTCCTAATTCAAAGATAAACAATACTTATATAAGGGGCAGAAATACGGCCAAATACTTAACACTCCAAAATGACGCGGTCCTGCCTAATTTTAGTTCTGCTGATACAGGTAAAAGCGATTTAATTTATTCATTATAGAATGCTTAAGTAATTATAATATCCTGTGTTCCAAATTAAGCGTATACGTGATAATATCAGGGCAATACCCGTGTTACGTTAATGAAATTCTGAATATTGTATTATAAAAAGCACCGGTCATGCAATGTCAATTACTTTTCAGGGTTCGTTCACTTTAGCGAACTGCGAGGATGACGATGCTTCACGTGAAGTTCTGAACCAGAAACCAGAGTTTGAGGACAATGTTGTTAAAGAATTCGAAGGTGCTAATAAAGACTGGATCGATATGTTCCTCGAGTCCACCCCATCAGGCCTCTACCCGTCTAGCTCGGTGGCTTTGATGGCTCACGCGACCACCTCAGATAAGTCTCCCGAAGAACAACTTGAAGACATCAAAGCGATGGTGCACCAAATAACAGAAGTCATAGAAAGCGAAATGGCCAACCTCCTCACAGAAGCCATTGCCCATTGCGAGAAGAAGGACGAGCATACCAAGCATAAGCGATCAATCGAAACGCCTATGGACAGCAGCCAACTAGTCATGAGGCTTTTGAAGCACATCAAATCTAATAACGAGTATCAAAATATTGCCATTGAAAAGATGATGACAGCCCAAGAGATCGCCGATAAATACGGCGTCAAATACACTCCTGATGAAGACGTGCTGGCTGATCTCACCGCTTTCTCCTCCAAGCAGTCGGAAGAACTTTCATCTATTCTAAGTGGCACGAATGATGAAGAAATTGAGTTCGTGCCCAAGGATGAGGAAGACAGAGAAAACGCGGCAGACAACAGCACGTATTATGTTTACGCAATGCACGTTCCTGAAGAAGAGATCCAGTCGCAGTTCCATTCTTACCCACCACACGAGTATATGCCTGAACAAGTCCAATACATGCCCCAAATGCCAGTTCAGCAGCACTACAGACCCCATCACAGCCAATACAACTTTCCAGAGACCCAGATACCAGCACCGCCGCACCACGCACCACAGTCAGTCCCTCAAAGACCTTTCTATGAACCAGCTTTCACCCCCGCTCAAGAATATTACCATCCACGCGGCCCTATGGAGCCTGTTACTACTACGACAAGTATAGTCCTCCCATTCGATGAGCCAGTAGCACCCGAGCCTGAGTTAGTAGGCCAGGTGTTCGAGGAGACAGTAACTAATAAAGTGTTCATTGAACAAGGCGAAGAGCCGGGTTCTACAGACGTCAATCATGTCATGACTTACACTGTTTCAGAAAAATCTCACTTTAAGACTCCTGAGATCGAAAAGTTGCCACAGCAAATGCAGTATTATTTCTTTTTGATGAATTAAGGTTAATTTAATTTTTGAATACGGTAATTGACATTTGTCATGATCATTTCTGTGTTGTAATCGCTCACTGCTGAGCAGCATAGCTAGGCCTCTCTTCGAGAACGCCACCCGTCCCGCTCCTGAGCCAGTATTTTGGACAATAGTAAAAAATATTTATTTTAACATTGCTAATAATGATTAAAACTTACGAAATTACCCTCAAATAACTTCAAGCTTTATTTTTTCCCATTTTAAACATTTGTAAATACACGAGGAATTAAAACTGAGACACCGACGTCGTCTTTCTTTGTACTCGAGTTTCCGTTTATTTTGAACAGAGTTCTATTTTTTTTTCAAAATAATAAACTAGTTTTACTTAACCACATATTTAATAAATACATTAAAATCTTAAATTATAAGTACATCAATAAAATAACTCACTGAAAATTTTTGGGTAGATATTTTTGGATCGGTGTGACTGGCTTGCACTCATCATTATTCATTGAAACAAAAATACATTATTATCTAATACCTATTAAACACGTACAATTATTTTGTAACTTATATTATCTAATTAAAATAATAAAATTACGACACTATAGTTACAATACTTACTATTACAGGCTTAGCTATCACAAAGAAGGCCCTCTGTTTACTATTCTAAGTACCTAAGCATGTTGTAGAAGGTAACATTTTTTCTTTGGCGAGTGATTTACAAATACTTATAGCTTACCTTACATTATATCATTCTATACCTATTACATATTTGCTATGTGCGTGGATTCATTTTGAATGTAATTAGAATCAAAGATGATGATAAAATTTGTAAACTTACGTATTTTCTTCTTTATACTATCACCCCCATTTATTTAATACATCGCCTAAGAACGCTATGAAATTTGAACACATTCGGAAAATATTCAAAAATGTAAGTATGTGTAACTTCTCAATTTGAGTTCATGTACATATAACCTCAGATATGAAACTGCTTTCACCAACAGATATTTTTCTTAAATCTCTCTGCATGGAAACAGATACTTAGACATAAGTACTATATGAGTATCCATGTTGTATGGTCAGTTCGGGTAAGTGCGCCACAGGGGAAAGTGCGCCCCCGGGGTAAGTGCTGATATTGATTTATATGACTGATTGGTGAATGAGGCGCACTTTCTACTGTGGCGCACTTACCCTTAACTGACTAAATATAGTACAAGTAATGTACGCGCTGCGTGGTCGCCAAGCGGTTACCTGTGCGCGTAGTACGCGCTGTAGGCTCCGTTGTGACCCGTGTGGGGCTGGTATCTGTAAAATTATAATGTCAAATAAATGACCATGTTTCCAAAGCTGTGTTGTTTTTTATCGGACAAAGATGCAGTTATACACAATCACTCAATAACTACTTACGAGCACTCAACTTTAAATATTCACATGCCTGTTTCAACATATTACCCCAGTCGTCCCTAGAGCAATCTTAAGTTTCAGATAATACCTTGTCAGATTATAAACAGCTTGACAGGATGGTGAAAAGCCAGTCCTGTCAAGCTGGTCTATGTTGACAGACAAATTAAGATGTATTCTACAAAGAGAATATAACACTACGTGTATTCTAGATATGAGTGAGTACCTAATGATTCCAAGGATATAGATACGCATGCGCTGGGTTCACCCGTATTGACAGCCCGAGTTGCGGGCACGGCTCAGAGGTTCTAGTATAAGTTTTACCGAAACAAAACTTTACGATCGTGTTTGCGTTTTATCCTCAATTTGTATGGGATTTGACAGCTAGACGCAAACGCGGTCGTAACGTTTTGTTTCGGTAAAACTTATGGGGTAACTATTTGGGGTTTACCACTGACAGATAGTTTGCCTTCATTTAATATTCAACTTTAATGTCATACAAATAAAGCAATTTTCAGAATACTGTTACCCACGTCTACCGATTTAGAAATAACTACCTACTTAATTTGTATGAGGTTAAAGTTGAAAATTAAATGAAGGCAAACTATCTGTCAGTGGTAAACCCCAAATAATTCTACTGTACCACGAAAAGTTTCTTACGTTCGCGTATCTCTGTCTCTATATACCGCAATGCAAGTGACACTCGAGGACCGTAAGGGAGATAAGGAACTTTGAATTTTCGTTGTAGCGCTGCTGCTGTGGCTACGCCTAGTATCAGTAGAAGAAGAATACTGACCGCACGGGGTGCGCATGCCGCACGCGCTGAGCTCGACGGGGTCCGGCTGCGTTAGCTGCGGACACGGCTCCGCTCCAGCCATGGTCACACAGGCTAGTATGTACCTATACCAATACAGTGGGTATACTGACCGCACGGGGTGCGCATGCGCGTATAGTGGGCCGCACGCGCTGGGCTCGGCGGCGTAGGGCTGCGCTAGCTGGGGACACGGCTCCGGCACCGCGTCCCGCCGCCGCGGGGTGCCGCGCGGCTGGTTTTGTTCCGGAGGACTGGAAATTATAACATAACATTTGCAAAGAGCAGTGATCGGATTAGGCAGTGCAACGTGGCCTGCATTACCTACCTTAAACGTTATACCTACTGCTACATGGATATGCCACGGGAATCGGTTATTGTTGGTGATAGTATGTCCAAGAGAAAAGTTGTGAACGACACGCCTCGTCAACATGATATTTAGTGCGGAGTAAAACTTTATGTCAATGCATGTAGGTTGTTATCGCACTGTAGGTACTCCTTACCGGATTAATCCGTCATTGGCGTTGAAAAGGTTAATGTGGTTAAGATACGTTATGAACGATTTTGTAGTCAGGGGACCTCAAACTCGACCAAGCATCATGGGAGCAGTTTTCATTCAGGGCCGATATTCCCCTAGATTGTAGATTCAAACAATCTAAATAGTTTTTCAGTTGGTTATCGCTTGCGTAGTAGTGATGGAGGTTCCCCAGGCTAATCTTTCACCAGACCCACCAGCAGCTATACATTTCTAAGGACCACTACCTCTATATATGTGATGTCTGTTTGGTCCGGTGAAGTCAAATCGGCCAAAAAATTTCAAAGACTGGTGAGAACTGCTAAAAGACACCGAAAATGTTCCATTAAAATAATCATCAGTAGGTAGTCAAAAATAATAATCTCTTGATAACTTGTGGCCGCCCAGTAAGGCGGGGTCCTATTACAGGATCGCGTTAATCTCTATTTTGACAGCGAGCGACAAATGGCATTCATACGTTACTCCAAGAGGTGACATAATTAATCGACTTTACCGGGAAGCAGAAAAAAATATGACTAACGTTTTTGCGCCTCTGTTTACGCATATGGCGATTCGCTTTTTTCTCCTTTCGGATAAAATTAATGACTTGATTGTTTACTTTAGCAAGGATTGTTTATACAAATTAAGTTTGCTGGGAATAGGTTTGCTTTTTTCTTGATTCTTAATTAATTAGATGGTACCTAATTAGAAGCGTGGGTTTATTGTAAAATCACTATTTTGGAGGTTTATTTTTCCCTAAAAAGTGGCCAAACGTGTTCGAATTACCGGATTCTTATAATATGTGTTATTCCGTTTAACTATCGTACCATATTACTATACCTACCTTTATCAAATACCGTCGAATGTGTGTGGAGATAAAGTGGAATGTGTGTGGAAATAAAGTGGAACAGTTTCGGAAATCGATTGAAAATATAGAATGAAAGTAGGTAAATCTGTTTTAAATGTCCGAAAAATCTATTGGGCAGTGTCAAGTTCCAAAACATCGGCTTCGCGCGGATTACCCGTTGTCCCGTAGGAATGAAGCATTTTCCCCCGAGATGGTCATCAGGGATACTGTCGGCTTCTAATAATAAAATATTTTTTCAAATCGGTCCAATAGTTTCGGAGCCTATTCAATACAAACACACAAACGAACAATCAAATCTTTCCTCTTTATAATATTAGTGTAGATTAGTGTAGATTGTGTAGGTTCTTAATTTGCGTTTATGTAAGTAATCGTAGGAAGGTCTCTTGTCTCTTAACATGACTAAAGTAGGTAGTGTTTCTCAATAACGAGCCTGTTTATGAATCTACCTACTCCTTTAAACTTCTCCGATTGGTCACTGGTGGGTTCGTGAAAAGTAAACGAGCGCGCTTGATTTATACGCGATGTGGGCCAATGCAGCGCGGCAGTAAACCTCGTCGGGTAAACATTGAGCTGCAAGCGTGCGCAGGCGTTGGCGGGCGATAAATTGCATGTAGGTACCTACAATATGTTTTCTACATAGTATTTTTTTGCTTTCTGTTCATACTTATTAATTTGCTATTTTCAAAAGTTTGACACTTTTGAAAGAAAGTTAACTTTTTTCTCCAAATATTGAAAGTCTATATTACTTACTCCGAATCATGAGCGAGCACTCTTGATGCTGATAAAAAAGAACTGTCCCCATTTTTTTCCACTATGTGACGTCTTTTCGTACATTTTTTAGTAGCTTGAACTATATTTAGGTACATATAGGTACAGGTAATATTGAACGATATTTACTTACATACTCGCACATGACTTAAGCTCACCTCACTGGTCAGTTTACCAAACGGCAGATGTGCACATAATTCCCACGGGCGCGCCGCATTGGACGGAAAACAGAACACTGTTCTGCCATACATCTACATGTAGAAAAGTGGATTAGACCAGCTACGTTTAATCTATAATCCACACTTAGATATATTAGAGGAAAAGTATAAGGTTGTAAGTCTTGTGTGTATCGGGTTGTTTATAAATATGAGTGTAACGTTACTTTATCGTTTGGTGGCCTTTGGTAAGACCTTTCTAGTTACACTATATCCATGGCTAATACATATAATTGAGTAAAATATGACATCATGTGTATCTACTTACCTTTTTAGGAAGTTTATGAATTGAGGTATCCATTTGTGTTATCGTACTTGATAAAACAAAAAAATATATGATGAATGATGGATGACTCGTGATTTATTAACCATACATTTCTAAGGCCTGAAAGATTTTTGACATGATTATTTTGTTGAAAATAATACTTTGTTTTCTGGCTACCAGAAAAAAAAAAATACCATCCTAGTGGATATCCGTTTTTTTACAATTACCATTTAAATTCGGGAGACGGTGTTTTTCAAGAAAGACCAAAAACTCAAGTTGTAATTCGGAAACTACCGAATTTTGACCCCTTGACTAAAAACGAAACTAAAAAGTCAGCCTGTAGGTATATATATTTTTTTAGCCCAACGGCTATTTGGTGGTTTAAACTATCTATTCATGAATTTTAAAACAATTACACGGCCATAAAGTAGCTTATAGTCGAGTTTTATTTTGTTTCAAGTCAACTGCTTCCAGTTGTGGCATCCGCAATTACTATTGTAAATTAGTTTCATCTTTGACTACTTACATAATTTTATTTAGTGCGTCCTATAATGTAAGTTTTTATTTTGGCGGGAACGGGAAACGCTGTGTCCGCCATTACTGTCACTCGTAACTCTTTACTCTACGGCCGAGTCGTAAAAGTAAATTGTCACCGGCTGTTGAAAACCACCTCCGTGCCCCATGAACACTCGTAATAAAACATATCATTCGTGTCTATGCCTTGATTCATGGCCAGTGTTGTGACATGGGGGATGTTCTGAAAAATGTGGTTTCGTTTAGTTAATCGTAAAAGTGATTTGAGAGTTTTATGGATGTGCTTACCAGTCGTCCGGGTCGCAATCCCGGAATCCCTTCGCGAACGGGTTGCTGGCTATTTTCAGTTGCGTTATCTAGAAAGAAAACTTTGATGTTACAAAATAAATAAATTCATGTTTTAGATATAAGTGTGATTAAGTATTATTATTATAGGTTTAAGTAGTAGTAAGTAACTTGTTTGTGTGTTTTTAAATATGGATCTTGTTATCCGAAATAAATGATTTTTTTTTTTTTATTTTTTTTTTTTTATTATTTTTTTTTTTATTATTTACACGAGTAAAGTAGTAGTGTAGCTACTAGCTACTGAAGTCTAATTGTTGGATTCATATTATTTTTTAGAGGGTTTGGGTAAAATTTAATTAAAATGTTTGTCGTTTTTCAGCGCCTTGGATGATTGATGTAGAATGAATCCTGAATAAACATATATAAATTACGGTGTTTCATAATATTGGACCCGAGGTTTAACAGGTTACCCGTAAAGTTACTTTACTATGGAAATAGATACATAAGTTCATGCCTCTGGCCTCAAAAATTTAGAAGGCAGAGCAGAGCACATGAAATTTGGAACACAAAAAGGTGGAACAACAAACAATGATAACGACAACAAATCTATATCTCTATATCTCTCTTACCCTTACTTATTAAGATTTGTATACGGCCATCTCGCTTGGCACTGGAATCCAACTCTGCTTAGTCTGAAGTTGCGAGAGCTCACCCTATAGATCTGGTAGGCGGTGACGGCGGTGAAGCTTGTTTCTGGGAACACAAAGGTGCGGTACGGCACGGTGCCGGGCGTGCCCTGTCCCTCGCCGGGCAGGAACATCACATGCAGGCGTGGCTGGTACCGGTGCATAGAGTTCAGGATTATCTGACAAGTCGATCTGTTAGAGCTCACCCTATGGTTCTGGTAGGCGGTGACAGCGGTGAAGCTTGTTTCCGGGAACATGAAGGTGCGGTACGGCACGGTGCCGGGCGTGCCCTGTCCCTCGCCGGGCAGGAACATAACATGCAGGCGTGGCTGGTACCGGTGCATAGAGTTCAGGATTATCTGACAAGTCGATCTGTTAGAGCTCACCCTATGGTTCTGGTAGGCGGTGACAGCGGTGAAGCTTGTTTCCGGGAACACGAAGGTGCGGTACGGCATGGTGCCGGGCGTGCCCTGTCCCTCGCCGGGCAGGAACATCACATGCAGGCGTGGCTGGTACCGGTGCATAGAGTTCAGGATTATCTGACAAGTCGATCTGTTAGAGCTCACCCTATGGTTCTGGTAGGCGGTGACAGCGGTGAAGCTTGTTTCCGGGAACATGAAGGTGCGGTACGGCACGGTGCCGGGCGTGCCCTGTCCCTCGCCGGGCAGGAACATAACATGCAGGCGTGGCTGGTACCGGTGCATAGAGTTCAGGATTATCTGACAAGTCGATCTGTTAGAGCTCACCCTATGGTTCTGGTAGGCGGTGACAGCGGTGAAGCTTGTTTCCGGGAACACGAAGGTGCGGTACGGCACGGTGCCGGGCGTGCCCTGTCCCTCGCCGGGCAGGAACACCACATGCAGGCGTGGCTGGTACCGGTGCATCGAGTTCAGGATTATCTGACAAGTCGATCTGTTAGAGCTCACCCTATGGTTCTGGTAGGCGGTGACAGCGGTGAAGCTTGTTTCCGGGAACACGAAGGTGCGGTACGGCACGGTGCCGGGCGTGCCCTGTCCCTCGCCGGGCAGGAACACCACATGCAGGCGTGGCTGGTACCGGTGCATCGAGTTCAGGATTATCTGACAAAATAACTGCTATTAAAGAAACTGGTTCCAAATATATTTATACCTATTTCATAAAATGATAATAAGTCTCCTCTTAGTTTATTTATTATTGTAATTAGTCTCCGTCAGAATCTGGGCGGAGACTGTTTCTTCGCTTGTCTGTCAATCAGTCGTAAACATTACAGATTCCTATCGCTACAGATTCGACACTCTACAATTCTACATATTTTTACCCACTCTACATATATGCAAAATGTCGAATACCTATCTAACGGCTACTCACCAAAAGTCTTAACTTAATGAGAAATTGTAGAAATGGGAATCTATAGACATGACCATCTGTTAGACATGATAATCTGTAGACATGAGAAACTGTAGAATTGGGAATCCATAGACAAGAGAATCTGTTAACCATGATAATCGGCAGACATAAGAAACTGTAGAATTCGGAATTAGTTTAAACGTGGGACTATGGCCATTCTAAATTGAAACAGAGTTGCATTTGTTTTGTTTCGTTCGATTTTAAAACAGAACAAACTCTACTTTATTTTGTTACATTTAAGAGGGAAGAATCGCTTTTCAGCAGCTAGCAGCTCGCGACTGACAATAGGTACTTTTTTGATGAAATTTCCATTTCGGGAGAAAACGGTTCCCACTAAATAAATCTTAACAAATCACTTATTTTGATGTCGATCGCTTCAGCATAATATATTCTAGAGTCTGGCAAACAAAAGCGTGACCTAAGAAAACGCGGCAAATTCAAAAAATATACATCTGGTATTACCAACTAACTTAATGTAGTGTAATGTAACATGTAATTCTAACATAGTTTTGTAAGTCCCAATTGTTACTAACACTATTATGGATCTCGGTCTGAATTAAACAATTTTTATTTTATTTTTATTTTTTTATTACTAATTATAGTAGGAAAACAAAGTTTTGATACTTGTATTTTTTTTGTATTTATTTTAATCAATTTGTATAATAGTTGTTGCGAACTTCTTTTTTTGAGGAACACACGACCACGTCTTTAGAAATATTAACCTGTGGTTAAAAACACACTTCAAAAAGTCATTTATTTTTAAAGGCTCCGTTTGGTGCCTATGGTGTGACGAAGCCATGACTGTCATGGATACATACATACATACATACATTCACGCCTTTATCCCTAAAGGGGGTAGGCAGAGCACATGAAACTTGTGTTCCAGTACCACTTTTAGCATAAACGTGGGTATAAAAGCTCGACAAAAATGTGATATCGCAGTGACAGGTTGCTAGCCCATCGCCCACAACACACTTCAACCCTGCTCCCTTAGTCGACTCTTACGACACCCACAGGAAGAAAGGGGGTGGTGCTATTCTAACCCGACACCACACGGGCAACTGTCATGGATGTGAGTAAAAAAAACGAGTGAGTTGATTTATTTATTAGAATGTACATAATATTTACCTACCTACTTAACAAATGTAAAAACAACAAAAGTAAATACTTTCTTCAACAATATGTTTAATCTAGTACAGCTTCCTTTATCTTCAAGATTATCTGTAAACATAAGAAACGGTATCATCATTATCGTCAATATTATTATATCAAATAATCAGCCGACAAGGATCTAGACACGCGGTAGCGTGTCAAGCCAAGTTCAATTAAGATTACAAAGTCATACTAACCTAATAAATCCGACATCGCAGCTAAACATTGTTGTTTCTCCTGTAAAACAACTTCTTTCTCCTCTTGTTTTTGTTTGAACTTACTTATCATAGTGTGTAGCAGCTTTCGCACATTAACTTTTATTGTTTTACCCATATCAGAGAGAGAAATAATTGAGTTTACAAAATACGAACAACTAACCAAAGACTTTGACGTGCATCTGACAGATTAATAATGTTACCATATTAAAACTTTAAAAAAAGTCCAGGTCACGCTTTCGTTTGCCAGACTCTAGGTTTATGGGTGTAGCTATTAAAAAAAAATTTTTTTGAGGTGCCTATAAATTTGATACCTATAAACCTAGTCTGTCATTGTGTCAATAACGTCCTAAAAAGTCATCGAGATTGGAAAATATTAGAAGTGGAAAGACATTTTCTTTTTTTGTATGCACCTAGGTCATTTCGCTGGTTACGCGACCACCTTCGGTTAGCGACCACCTGAAGGAGAAGGTTTTTTCTATTGAAGATAACATCAATTCTACACACCCTATTGAGACAATTACTTGTAAATGCATTTTTTTGTTGTTTTAGAATAGAAATCTACTAAAAAACCGAGAAAATATCCTTTCAGTTCACCAACTCAGCTTAAGTGGTCGCCCACCGGCACATGAAATTAGGTGGTCACTAACCGGCGAAATGACCCTACGTGTTATTCTTCCCTCTTCATTCAAATTGCATTGTCAATTTCTCATGTATTGTGTTGTGTGTGCCTTTTTACACTTGTTACTTATTAAGACAATATCATTGGTTATCCCATCATCAGTCTGAAGGATACACTTACATGCCCGTTGTCGTCCAACTGGTTGTTGGTGAGCTTCAGCTTGTCGAAGGAGACGAGTTGGCGCGTCCAGTGCGCGCCGGGTGCGGGTGAGTCGGGGTGCACGTGGATGCGCGGCGGCGACACCGGGTCCGCTTTGCCCGCTACCACCCAGCTTGAGCTAAACATGTTGCAAATGTGATTAGCAGTAGATATTTGTTTACTATATCCCTACCTAATACTAATAGGTATTATAAATGCGAAAGTAACTCTATCTGTCTGTTACCTTTACACGGCTAAACCACTGACCTAATTGTGATGGAAAACGGCATGTAAAAAACTAAGTTGTTCCCTACTTTTTTTGATCTTTTGTAATCGCTGCCCCTTGGGGAACGGGACTACGATATTTGTCAAAAGTCAAATCAGCTTCTTTTTATGAAACTTCAAAAACGCTCCGTTAGTATGAAATTTGCAGGGATTACTTGCATGTGACATCACAATCAAACAACGTCCTTATTTTTAGTTACTATGAATATAAAAATCTTATACCTAATAGCAAACTTAAATGAAAGTTTCCGAGTATTACCGTAATTTTCATCTGTTGCTAATGAAAAAACAAATTATTTTTACGTTGTCAAATACCCTATTGAAACCGAATCACGCGGGCGAGTTGTGGGTAGGTAGGTACAGCTAAATAGAAGGTATCTAAGTAATAATTTATGAACAAAAAGCTAAGTTTCCTGTTTTTTGTCTTCACTGTCCTGGATGAAGATCATCTGCAGAATCACAAGCGCGTTGCAGATCCTTCGTGGATTTGAGGATTCGGTGTGATGACAGACAACAAACTACTGTTTAAAATACGAACCTGTGGAACGCATATCGGTATCTCTTATCGTCGAGCGGTACGAAGTCCACCAGCAGGAGATAGTCCGCGTTCGGCAGCAGCCCGGAAAGCCTCGCCTGTAACATGGCATACATAAAAGATGTGATACAGAGAAAAAATATGATGGAAAAACAAACCATCATCATCTAAAGCCCAAGACAAGATAAAATTATTTAATAAAAAAATGTTTCGTAATGTCACAACAACCTTGGTCAGACCCGATTAAGTCCCGTTAGTTTTTAAGGACTTTCGCGTGCTATGTAGTAATGTTAATGATGTGTTTATGAATTGTTGTTATGAGAATTTCGCTTATTGATAATTTATTACTTATTGTCTCGTTCAATTTATTATTTTGATGATCTTTAAAATTGATTAGTATTTACAGGTAGGTATTTTAACATTTATTATTTGAGCTGTATTGTGATGACAGCTGATATATATATATATATATATATATTTTATGACATTGTGACTACTATTAATTATTACTATTTATATTTTGTTGTGTATGATTATTTTAGCTAGGCCCTATGGGTAAAATTGTATACTCAATTTAAGGCTGAATAAATAAATGAAATGAAAAGTTGCGTTTGGCGAAACATGACATTGAGTAGCGTAAAGCTTTGGACGCTACCAAAGTAAGTAGGGGAGGTGGGGGCTGCAAGTGCCGATTTTCCAATAACATGGAATTTCATTATGAAAATGATAGGATGAATTTTTGATATGTGGAAATATCAAAGAGTTGTCTATCGGTTTTTGTAATATTATAGTGATTTGGGCCAATATCTCAGTAGTTATTTTTTTACAGATTTATTTTTGACAAATCTCGGAGTGGAACTTTCAGCCCCGCTTTGGGGTGAGTTGTTCCACCCATGAGGCTAATTGTTCCGCTTAAATTATGAAAATATAATGTGAGAATAAAATGGGTTTTTGTAAATAAAACAATCATTAAATAGATTCATAATATGTTTTATATTATAATTTCTCTCAGATGCATAACTGAACTTCAAAAATAACAAAAAAACCTGAAAATCTCCAAATAACCATTTCTGTTAAATTTTAAGTCATATTTGACATTCATCAGGTTATAAATCTTGTAAGATACATAACTAACTTTTAAAAAATAACATAACTGGTAATCTTCTAATAAACTTTTTATCAAATTAACTATTCATTGAGATCTATCAACTTACAGGGAAAGATTTATGATATGTTATGTATTATAATTACTGTCAGATTTATAACTGAACTTTAAAAACAACAAAAAAACCACAAGAAACCTCCAAATAACCATTTCTTTCAACTTTTAAGTCATATTTGACATTCATCAAGTTTGAAATCTTATAAAATACAAAGGGGGAATATTGTTCAAATTAAATTTTACAGCACATTCATATGCGAGTTTTCGCACCTCTCCTGGCAGCAAGCCGAAGTATATTGAGGAACACCTTAAAATGTAGTCCACTAGCTGTTTCTCCTGTTCCACAGTAAATACTGTCCTGCATTTATATCCTGTAGTAGGATCTTCACCGGCTTTCAATTTATTAACAAATCGACGTAGTGTCATGTGGCAAATATCCAGTTCTCTGGCAACTGTTTTTACTTTTTTTCCCTCATTAATGACAGCATTTGCAGCTCCACGCAGTAATGTTTCGGAGGTTTTCCCTCTATCTGACTTTCGTTTGTAAGTACGCATCCTAAAAAAAATGGTCTTAAAAATTATAGGTAACATTGCAGGTTCGTTGGGGTAAGTTGTTCCGCGGAACAAGCAGCCCCTCCGGGAGGGAACATCCAACCCCAAATTTCATTTTTTACAAATACTGCCAAACCACCAATTCAATAGAATGAATTAAAAAAAACACTTGAACTGCAAGACACCTTACCAATGTCACTACAAAATAGGAAAGCTACATGTAAATCGGGCCATAATTAACTAAAATAGACCAAAAAGTTTAAACACGAAAAATTTACTCACGTGGTGTTTTACCAGCTCCGTGCACACCGCCACTCAGCCGCCGGCGCTGGAGTAACTAAGATGGCCGCCGGCGCGGCGCGTCACCTGATGCTCAAACGGCACACTTCACACGTATTGCTATCTCTTTTCTTTACAAAGTTATTGCCATCGGAACAACTTACCCCGGGAACTTGCAGCCCCGTCCTCCCCTAGGTATATTCTTGACGCTTTTCCTTTGTATTTTGTAAACTGTAGGAAAATGAGCGCGGCCTTCGCGCCGCCGGCGCCCACAAATGTTTCAATATGAATACCTGCAACGCGGGGAACATCCGCCGGCCAGCTTTGGTGACGATCATCTCCGTGCCTAGCTCGTGGAAGCTGCGCCAGAGTGCGGCCAACTCCAGCGACGCCGAGCAGCGCGCCACCGCCGGGTGGAGAGCGGCGCTCGCGCCGCCGGCGCCCACAAACTGGTTGAATATCATCGTCATCAATAAATAGTACATTGTTGTAAAGGCTAGAAAGTAGGCAATAGATGGACGAGTGGGTTCGAGGTCCGAGCCGCCAGGTGAGGACCTCGAAGGAGACGAGTCCATCTATTGCACTTTTGGCCGAGACATTATACATAGTGCTTTTCACGCCTAGTGCGAGGAAATTGCAAATAATTTAAACTGGTTGAGGGAATCGCTGTTCAAACTGTCCAACAAAAACATTGTTGGACAGTTTGAACTCATAGATGGCCTGTTCGTGCGACGTCCAATTAAGCAGCATACATGAAAGTGTGGGATGTGGCTTGTAAGGCTAATGCAAGGGCGTAACATACCTTTATATTATGTAATACATATGTGATACAAACTAACGAAAGAAACGTTTGATTGTAAGTATTACATGTCTTGTAACGTTCCTGAAACCGGGATTTGTGCCAACGTTTATGCAAAAGAATCCAGAAGGCATCAGGAGAGACCCTCAAATGGAAAGAATGATATTAGGCACCTATCACGCGTTATATTAGATTTTTTTAAATGTAATAAACTTTCTTAAAGCCTTTAAAAAGTTTTTTCCTGTTTGCATTTGTTCAAATGTCAGACTCACCAGACGCGGTGGCGGCTGCGGCGGTGGCGCGGCCGGCGCTCCATGGTCCCGGCAGGTGCTTTCGCTGAGGGCTTGCAGCGGCGAATACGTACTTCGTGGACATACCGAGTTCTAGCAGAAATAATACCAAACTTAGTAGGGTGGGTTGTGGTTCATCTTAATCTGCCACCAAGTTTTGATGTGAGGGTTATATCTATGAAGATGGTCAAAGACCGCGATCACAGATATGGTGGCAAAGATAGGCCATAGGGCACTAGGTAGAGCGTATGACAAACGGCAAAGAATCGTCGTGAATGACACTAATAGTACGGAACTAGTTGAAATGACGTGAACATGTCGTGTCTGCCTCTTTCTAGCACGGGTTTCCTTTACTTTGGTTCGTGGTAATGTCCATGGAAGTTGGTATGTCAAGTTGCACAACTTTATCCATACTATATAATACTATATACTTATACTATATATATACTATAATACTATATATATATACTTATACTTAATATTATAAATGCGAAAGTGTGTCTGTCTTTCTGTCTGTCTGTCTGTCTGTCTGTCTGTCTGTTACCTATTCACGCTGAAACCGCTGAAACAATTTTAATGAAATTTGGTATAGAGACAGTTTGAATCCCGGGGAAGGACATAGGATTTTTTTTATCCCGGAAATAAACCCCTAAGGGGATGAAATGGGAAGTGAAAGTTTGTATGAAGCTACAATATAAACGAGTTCCACGCGGACGGAGTCGCGGGCAGAAGCTAGTACTATATCCATACTATCCATACTATATATACTACTAGCGTCTGCCCGCGACTCCGTCCGCGTGGAAATCGTTTATATCGCAGCTCCATACAAACTTCAACCCCCCATTTCATCCCTTCAGGGGGTGATTTCCAGGATGAAAACTATCCTATGTCCTTCCCCGGGATTCAAACTATCTCCATGCCAAACTTCATCGCAATCGGTTCAGCGGTTTAAGCGTGAAGAGGTAACAGACAGACAGACAGACAGACAGACACACTTTCGCATTTATAATATATATATATATATATATATATATATATATATATAATATATATAATATATATATATATATATATATATATAAATATACTATATACTAATATACTATATTACTATATCCATACTTCCATATTAATACTTAATATTATAAATGCGAAAGTGTGTCTGTCTGTCTGTCTGTCTGTCTGTCTGTCTGTTACCTCTTCACGCTTAAACCGTTGACCCGATTTGGATGAAATTTGGTATAGAGATAGTTTGAGTCCTGGGGAAGGACATAGGATAGTCTTTATCCCGGAAATCACTCCCCGAGGGGATGAAGTGGGGGGTGAAAGTTTGTATGGAGCTACGATATAAACGAGTTCCACGCAGACGGAGTCGCGGGCAGACGCTAGTAATATTATAAATGCGAAAGTGTGTCTGTCTGTCTGTCTGTCTGTTACCTCTTCACGCTTAAACCGCTGATCCGATTTGGATGAAATTTGGTATAGAGATAGTTTGAGTCCTGGGGAAGGACATAGGATAGTTTTTATCCCGGAAATCATCCCCCAAGGGGATAACGTGGGGGGTGAACGTTTGTATGGAGTTATACGATATAAACGAGTTCCACGCGGACGGAGTCGCGGGCAGATCCTAGTATACTATAATGCTATACTATAATACTGTCTGTCTGTTACCTCTTCACGCTTAAACCGCTGAACCGATTGAGATGAAATTTGGTATGAAGATAGTTTGGATCCCGGGGAAGGACATAGGATAGTTTTTATCCCGGAAACCATCCCCGGAGGGGGTGAAATTGGGGATGAAAGTTTGTATGGTGCTACGATATAAACGAGTTCCACGCGGACGAAGTCGCGGGCAAAAGCTAGTGATTCAATATATTATTACCAAGTATTATTATTTGAATGTTTTTAAGGACCTTTGGAACGTAGGTACGCAGAGTCCCTTTAAAACTAAAATAATCTAAAGCGAGAGATTATTATTATCTTTAGCCGTAGTGTAGCATCGTGAACATTCATTCTATCTAACACAATTTATATAATGGGTTAGGGGGTGTGGGATACTCTACTAGGTTGAACAGATATAACCCTGCCATGACGTCTATCATATTGATTTAGGCACATTAACTGGTTAATGTGACGATTCAATGTGACAGCCATGTTATAAAAAGGATACTTTAGTATATCACTATAACCCAATCATCTCCGACCCATCTCAAAACATCAATATGTGAAACTTCGGTGACGGCCTCAGCAGGCCCAGACAACTTTATACAGTGGGATGTCGCCTAAAATTGGCTTACTTCTCTGATAGAGTGGTGCAGCGGCGGCAGGGACTCCTGCTCGAGCTCGCGGGCCCGGTCCAGCGGCAGAAGGTTCAACCCACCGCGGGGATACTGCCCGTTTGGAATTATTCCTGTCGACAAATAAATATTGGTTAGAAATGTCCCTTCTTTATTGTTATGTTAAGTTGACAACACTAGGATACCGCGTTTATTTTGCTGCGCCTGCCTAAAGAAGCTTTGTTAAGTCTTGAGAAGAGGTACCACACCAACAGCAAACGTTTTCGGCTGATGTCTCAATCTAGGTTCTTTGTAATTCCTTGTTCTTTTAAGTAGGCAGGTTTTGGTACAGGCTAAAACTGCTTACCTACTTTATAGGAGGCACTAAATGGAGGATAAGCACTCCAGTTAAGTTTTTGGAACAGAAAGGAATCTCCGCAACCGATATGATACAGAGAAAGAATATAATGGAAAAATAAACCATCTTCGTCTGTAGCCCCCGACAGGATTCGAACCTGCGACCTTTCTATTAACGCTAGACTGCTCTACCAACTGAGCTACGAGGACAGTGACTCACGCTGTGTATATTTGCATTACATTCCCGCTAAGACTAGCGCCCTCTGTATCGTGTTATAGACTTGTTTCACAGCCTTGGCACACCTCTAATGGGCTCTAATTTTTAATAAAAAATAAAAAATATTTTGTTTCGTGATAAGGGTATTTAGAAAGGAAACTGTTTCTGAGGTGCTCTTATTCAACCTGTGTGAGCAAGTAGATATCTTCTAATCCGTATCACTTATCTACTTCGTTTGAATTTCATCTGGCTGATATCAAGAGAGGTAGGGCACAGATGGGATGCCAATTCGCTCATATTTGGAGCAACCTAACTGGGGAAGTACTCGTAGGTACTCCACCTTATAGAAGATCGCAGCCGTAATATCCACACTACTTGCTTTATGGGTGGCTTTATTTGGTGTTGTAATTGGGTTAGGTCGTCAAAGCTCACGAGGATGTGCTGTGTTGAGAGTAAGGGACACAACAAATCCTCAAATCAATAAAGGGTTGGCAGCGCTCTTGTGATTATTCTGCTGGGCTAGCACAACAGACGCCGCACCGCGACGCGAGTCGCGAAAGATCTACCCTCCTTTTTCTAATTTGCAAGGTGCGAGTGAGAAAAGAGACGCCCAGTCGCGCGCGAAACGGCTGAGCAGCAAGTTGTGCTAGACGTACTGGTGTGGCAAGCGTCCTTAGGCGACGGTGTCTGCTTACCATCAAACAGGTATCCTTGTTTGCCATTATAATAGTATTTAAAAAGTTTACTAGGTACGCATTTGGTTTGCAGTCAACAATCGCATAGGTTGAATTGAGTGTCTGTATGCTATTTTACCTTCTATTTGTATTGTCGAAATGGCATGGCAAAATATATATCGTGAATGCTGCCACAAAAACATCCGCCCCACAGCTCAAACTGTCCGCAAACTTCAATAAGGTCGGATAACTGTGTTGAGTTGCATTACAGTTGCATCCAACCGATGTTGTCAGCCGATTATAATAATTCTAAGAATGCATGTCACATAAAAACTGCAACAGTAATGATATGCTCAATCTATATCGCCGATGTAAATGTATAATAAGTTTTATATGTCAGTCTTTAAGGTATTTGTAAATATGGGCGTTGTTGCCTGAAGCCAATAAACAAATATAAATAAATATAAATACCTAAAGCCGGCTGTACACATTGGGCCAACGTTGCGCGTGAGCAGATGCAGCTATGCGTTAGAGGAAGAGGGCTTTATATCGTTCTCATGCGTTTGCATAGCTGCATCCTGCTCACGCGCCAACGTTGGCCCAATGTAAGCCGGCATAAGGTTGACCCTTAGGTAGTTTTTTAATAGCACAACGTTTGCAAACAAGCTTTGCACCAGACAGCGGCGCTACCACGAACTTCGAAAGTCGAAGTTCGGGTGTTTCCATCTCTATCGCACTCCCTTACTCGAGTGACAGGGATGCATATATTACGAACTTCAACTTTCGAAGTTCGTGGTAGCGCCAGCGCCGCAAGACTTACGGTGGTAATATGTAGATTCCGTATCATGGACTTGCGACTCCGGGGCTGTTATTCTTTACACGCTCACTCGCCTCGCTCCACCCGTCACGCCTAACCAAATTAGACCTCATCCTACGCTTAGCTACTACGAATCTCGGCGTCCAGATATATTTGTGGGCGAGCGTGAGGTGAGCTTAAGACCCAATACGCACTGATGACTAGTTGCCGGCGACCGGACTTTCTACAGTTTATATGGGCGTTTACGCACTTAGTCGCCGGTCGCCCGCCTATGTTTTGGTCGCCGAGAGACTAAGTTGCCGGCAACTAGTCGACAGTGCGTATTGGGTCTAAAACAAGGGGGAGGTACACACGCGTTGCCGACCCTTTATTGATTTGAGGATTCGTTCTGTCGACAGCTAGAGACAAATGCAGGTCGCTCACTCTGAACGCAGTGCATTTTCGGGAGCCATCTTACCATCACCTCCATGAAAATTACTAGATGTACATACAGATTACATAGGAAGTAGTTGTAGGTATTATTATGGCTGCGATCTTCTAAAGTGGAGGCACTTCCCCAGTTGGACGGTGTCTAGTTGGTTATGATTATCACTACATAGTATAAAACAAAGTCGCTTCCCGCTGTCTGTCCCTATGTATGCTTAGATCTTTAAAACTACGCAACGGATTTTGATGCGGTTTTTTTTTATAGTTTTTTTTTAATTCAAGAGGAAGGTTTATATGTATAATATAGAATCCGTGCGAAGCCGGGGCGGGTCGCTAGTAAATAAATACCTAAATAATAGGCGACAATCTTATACAAATTGACCTAGCAAAGCTTGTACATGGGTAGATACTAGACGACGATAAGCATACTTATATAGATAAATAGTACATGGAAAATATATATAATAATGCTTTATGTGTGTATGTTTATTATTAATGTAATTGTATATGTTGTAAGTTCGCTTACTCTCAATTTTTCCACCTACCTAATATTTTGTAATTTTTTGTTGCTATTTGTCCGCTACCTAAAGGTTGTCTGGAAGAGATCGCTCTTTAGCGATAAGATCGCCTGTTGTTAACATCAATTTTTTTTTAAGTGTTATGTCTATTTGATTCATGTTTTAAGGTGTGCAATAAAGAGTATTTGGGTCATTGTCAGATTTAGGTGCGCGTCTTTTCGGTGGACATTGCCAAAGTTAAGGGCTTTAAAGCCTAATAATTTTTGGTTGAATTCTGAATCCGTATAAACGACGTCGCCTCTTCTATAATTCTATGCGATAAAAACATATTATATATGAACATAAGCCCTTATTGCCCACTGAAAAGACTATTTTTGTTTTACCGACTGACAATTAATGACCCATTTGTATTTGTATAAAAACATCCATGACTCAGGAACAAATATTCGTGCTCATCGCACAAATAAATGCCCTTTACCGGGATTCGTACCCAGGACATCTTGCTTCGTAGGCAGGGTCACTACCAACATGTCGTTATGGAGTACCTACCTACTTAGAGAGTGATGAATAAATAATGTCTACGATAAACATTAGAGTGCTGCTAGTGCAATAAACATATCGCACTTACATTACCATTTGAGTAAGTATCACATGTCATTTTGTCATGGCTGGCGTAAAATGTATTAGTCATCAGATCATAATTTTATATAGTTAAGTTTCTAAAGCTTGAAGATTGATGTAACGAGCGGCAGCGGCACGGTTAGCGTTTATATTATAGGTAAAATAAGGACTTTACATTATAATTTTAAAAAAAAAGGTTACATAAACGCTAAGTTTTTCCAATTGAAGAGAATATCACCAATCATAAATCTATAGACAAAAGTATTAAGTACTAATATTTTAAAGAGGTTTGTTTGTGAGTTTGTAACTGCATGTACGTGGTATTCTCCGGAAGTAGGTAGGTACTCATCCGATTTCAGATTATGCTTTCACGATGTAGAATGGATTGTCGTTGTTTTTTTGTAGGTATCAGTATAAATCAAATAATAGCGAAAAAGAGCTGAAAATTGTTGAAAGGAACGAACTACATAATAATATGTCTATTCTGTCTTGGTGTTTAAAGGCGTTCAGTATTCTCTACCGCGTTTGCTAATATATACGTATACAATATTTAATAACATATAAAATAACTGTTATCTCTACTGACCTCGTTTTATTATCACCGGCGGCAATTTCAAACCAGTTACACTTCTCTTAAACGTGGGTAGTACACCATAAACAAAAAATATTAAAAAAAGTTTAAAACGATCGTAACTCTATAAAAACCGTAATGCGTCCTGCCCAGTGAGGACATCTCACTCAACTAATTGGTGTAATGGTCGGATGGCGGGAAACTCAAAATAATTCCAAAATGGCCGCTATAATTTCAACGGAAGATGTCAAGCAGGCATTATAAATAAGACGGGCGATGAAAAGTATACGCGTAGAGGCGACAATGATCGTGTTTTATTTTAAGCACGTTTGGTTTAATTCTGTTTTACTGGCTGTTTTACTTAAAATGAATGTCAGTGCCTAATTGTAAAGAATCTTTTCACTAGTTTCTGGTCCTTCGAGTCGGATAACGATAATGACATAATTTTCGGAATATAGGTGCCAATACCGAGTAATTTTGGACTCTTGTGCCAATACGAGTAATTTTGGACTTTTAGGTTGTTTTATTAAGGCGGTCGTATTTCATTATTTTTAAAATAAATAGTTTTTAAATCAAACTGAATACTATACTAAACATAAAATAAACTAGTATCTAACTATTTAAATATACTATTCATAAATAGTTCGTTTAGTAATAGATAGATACCTACCTAAGCTTCAAATACTTGTCTTAAATATAAGAATAATTTATTTGCAATATCGCCACCGTGTCGTGTAGTCGGAAACAATAAATTTTTAACATTCTCGGGGAGTAAGGCATAATTGTCACTTTATGAGTTATTTGTGGCCCATATCCCTAATGTGTCACATTCGCGAGTAAATCAAGAGACTGTATTTTTATTGCGAAACGTTACAACCGCAATTTGTGACAATTTATTTGTAGATAATTTATTTTAAATATGAAATGAATGGATTGTTGAAGGAAATACTTCGAGAGATTTAACAGTGATTTAACCTTGTTAAAACGTGGATGTTACATCGACTGGCTCATTAACCATGTAAGTATTAATTCTATATGACAGCAATTCGTCATGGCAGGTTTATATGACAATACATTTTGCTGAGCATCCCGCACCGAAAATCTGTTCACGTTTTGGTCTGAAGACTGAGGTGCCGTCAATATGAAACAGATACTGTTTCTTAAGTCTATGTAAGATAACGTGTAAAATTGCCTTAAGATAGGCGAGCTGGTGGAACCGTGTTCTTAGACGCCTCGACGCTGCAATCCAGCATGTCAACGACAAGGGATCATCTTGGACGAATCTCCATGAGCGTAACTGGGCAAAGAGAGCAACTGCCCACAAAATCCCTGGAGAAACTCTCGGCCGAAGGGCTGCCAACTAAAGCATTTCATTCTTCTACAAGGTGGCTTCTTTGGATGCCCTCTTGTGGTCAAAACCCTAACTGCGCCCTAATCCGAACGTTATATGAAGCTCAAACATACTCGTAATTTACGCAATCATTGATGAATAGTTTCTTGTGATACCGCGCAGGGCAATTAAGAGTGTTCTAAAATAGCGGGTGATCGGTAACAAAAGGAGCGGGTGTCGCTTCCTCGCCGATAAATCCGCATTGATTGAGGGCTATAAATCCGCGGCGCCCGCGCCGCTCCGGTTACCTGCAGGGCTGGCGATGCCAATGCAGTGATAGCGAAATGATGAAAATTGTTGCGTGGACATGGGAAATCGTTAGTTGGGAAATGGCGCACCTCGTTTTAGAGAGCACGGTATCTAGATACCTAGGTAATTCATGATTCGGACATTCGTCGTTTTAACTGTCATCAGTTTGACAAGTTTGTGTGGAACGCCAGGTGTCGGCGCCATATTTTACGTTGATCAGTTTGTAATCGTAAGTTGGTGCAACAATAAGAAATTTGACATATGGCGGCTCAACTTCATCCAAGTGAACGGACACCCACTTCAAATCGTTCCTTTAAGACCTACCCGGCGGGGGCCCTAACATAAGGGGTACTTCGACTATGTGTTTTATCAGCTCGTGACGTCACGTGTAAAATGGACGTGATGGTCATCACGAAACTTGTCGTAGGTACATCTTCTGTATTAGCTCTGAATCCTTGAACCTACAGCTAATTATTCATAGTATTGGCGTCCAATTTATATGTATTTCAAACCGACTCACGCGCATCAATATGAACAAAAACACAATTAGGTGACAACCCTGCGGTAGATATACACGTGTGCTCCCGTAGCTCGTAAAGGCGACACGTTTGATTTACGCCCGCAACAAATTGTAGCGCCTCCCGCGTAATAAATGCATTATTATCGGTGAAAGATAATTAATAAGTCAGTTACAAAAAAGCTAGTAATTTTGATGCTTACTTAAAGTAACCTTTAGCAACTATTGTTCTTTCATCATATTCTTTATTGCTCAACAAAAATAGAAGGCACTTAAAATAAAACAAAATCGAAATTAAATGGCAACCGGCGGTCCTATCACTATAAAGCTAAGAAATCTCTTCGAGACTGCCTTTTGCCCTATTGAACCTAACATAACAAATCCAGCCATTACATTACATTATGAAGCCCGACCTGGCCTACGTTTCGTACGTTGCATTACTCACATAGGGCGGTAAAACAATAATTGAATGACTATCATATCGCAGATATTCGACGCCCGAGCCGAAAGCACGGACGATAAATGTGCGATCTGAGACTTTCTTTATTGCCGTCCGTGGTGGGTACAAAATATTATGTCTTATTGTCACTTTATGGGCAGCTGTGATGTAAAAAAGGTAACAACCGATTTCTTGTCATAAGTCAGCTGTTTAAGTAAATTACTAATGGACCTATACAATAAGTTATGGTCAGGTGCATTTGAATAGGTATGGCAAATAACACATTACTTCATTCTTAGCTTAGCTCCATGTTTATAGTGTGCTTAGAAGGATCGCAGGTAAGTACTCGCCAAGTTCTACTTCGAGAGTCCCCCTGCGGTAGGCCGCCACGTGTACGCCACGTGTGATTTACGGCGCTACAAATCGTAGCCCTCAACTCGCAACAAATGCATTATTATAATTATAACTTATGACGCAAATCGAAAACAACGCTTTTGAATTAATATGTTGCGTTGTTTCTCCGCTCGTTTTGTGGAAGACATTTCAGAATTCTGAAAGAATTAAGTACTAGCTTCTGCTAGTAATAAGTAAGTGTGTGCACTGAACTGATACTTAAAAGCCTGCGACTATGTCCGCGTGGAACTCGTTTATATCGTAGCTCCATACAAACGTTCATCCCCCATTTCACCCCCTCAGAGGTTGATTTCCGGGATAAAACTACCCTATGTCCTTCCCGGGTTTCAAACTATCTCCATACCAAATTTTATTTCAATCGGTTCAGCATGAAGAGGTTACAGACAGACATACTCATTTTCGCGATTATAATATATAGTATATATATAGTATGGATGGATGTATTTAGTCTCGTTTCATGACGGAGGTTTTACTGCAATGTCATGTTAACATGTTTTTATAGTACATTACGTCCCTAGGGCGGTGAATTCGTGAATGGCCCAGATCGCAAGTGTTTGTGACCCGAACCGAAGGTGAGGGCCATAAATATGCGATCTGGGGCTTTACGAATTACCGCCCGTGGTAAGTAGGTACACAATTTTACGTCTTCACCTGGCCACAATGCGAGTTTTACCGTACGCGCAGCGTGCAGTAAAACTCGCATTATGGCCAGGTGTGACGTAAAAAAATAAAACAGAGAAGTAACATCTGTTACTTCTACTACTTATCTGTTCTTCTACTTCTTCATCTGTTTCTTCGATTTTAAATACTATCTATCTAGATAGTATTTAAACAGAGTTGTGACATATTTGAAATACTTGTATTTAAAATAAAAATACAAAATACAAAATACGGATTTTGGTTTTTGTACTTAAGTACTTTTTTTAAAAGGTATTTTGTATTTTATTTGAAATACTATTCGAGACGTATTTTGTATTTGTAAAATGGTTTGTAAAATACAAAATACTTTTTTATTCTTAGCTTCATTTTTCTAAAGCATTCCGCGATTCAGTAAAAACAAAAAATGGCCACTAGTGGCGCAGCAGCTTTGAAAGTCTATGCGCAAAATGACAGATGAAACAAAACGCATATAAAACCTGACCTATGCCCAATAATATATGAGGGACCCCTCTTGATAATTCTCAAAGTCACTGTTACGTTTTGCAGTGTTTGCAGCTATTTCATTATTTCTGTTGTTCGCTCGAAATGTCTTTAAAAAAATGCCAAAACAAATTGTATTTAAACAATATGCCGTGTAGGCAATAAATAATACGTTATTTTAACGATTCATATTTAAGTGATTATGAATGTATAAATGACAAATAAAAATACAGAAATAGAAAAATATATTTATAAAAAACCGGTACGTAAACAGCACTACAAAAAAGATGTCATTGTGGGCATTGTGGCAAGTATGTAATATAAATATAAGCTTCGATCATATCATAAGTTAATTTGGTCGTTTTGTGTGCTAATTGACATTTAAATCTATTCTATATTTATAAAAATCTTTAGATTTCAAAATTGTTTACTGTACAACTATAATAATAGTAAAAACATTTAAATCGGACTGTGACGTTTTTTTTATTTAGCACCATTTTTTTAAGACTGCATGTTTTTAGTACATTTCGACATAGTTTTAGCACTAAATGAAATTCAGAGTTGGCAACACTGTTTACATGTCAAATTACGCCGTACGCGCGTTTTCCATTTAATTTTGCCTCGGTTACGTTTTATATCAAACCTAACGCCGACAGTTACTATTTATTAATACAAGTAGTGTTTGTATTGTAACTGTTTGTTATCAAAAATATATTATATATTAAGTACAGAGTTGGATTTGGTGTGCTACTCAATACTTTATATTAAATATTTTATTACTGCTAAGTTTCAAATTACCTTTACCACTCAAATATTCAAGTGAATGGGTCAGCGAATCGGCAAATGGCCACTAGAGGCGCTGCAACTTTGAAAGTCAATGTGCAAAATTACAGTTAAAACAAAATGAACGTTATTATCTGTGAAACATGACGTTACGCTTCGCTTTTTACCGAGATTGACATCGATTTTGTTTCGATTACTTTTTGAAAGTATTTTATTTGAATAAAGTATTTTGAAAATACCTATTTTGTATTTAGTATTTAAATACAAAAAGCAAAAGTATTTTGTGTTTTGCATTTGAAATACTAAATTAGAAAAGTATTTGTATTTTGTATTTAAATACTTTTTTAAAAGTATTTTGTACATCTCTGTATTTAAAATCGTCATTGAATTGGTATCCACCAGTATCCTCACCTTTGTGTCAAGGTACCTTGACGCTGGTCTCAAAATAAACGAAAAGTATTAGTTACAGTTAAGAAAATATAATATGTTCTTAACATTAATCCTGCAAAAGGGTAACTCCAGAACACTCTTGATACTTTACCGCCACAAAAAATCCACTCGAACCAGTCAACCGTCCCGTTCTTCATACGTCACGAAGTCAATGATTCATTGCACTTAGCCTGTTTACAAATAGACAGTTGGGATTAGCAGGGGATGTCCTTTGATCAAGTGTCGGGATTGTGCGCGAGCCTCGCTAACAAGCGATAGACGCCTTGGTCTGGGGTCACTCTAAATATAACAGGGTACTTTCGTTCCATGATAGTTGGGCAAATGTCCTAATTAAGCTCAGGAATTTAATGCGTCGAATAAGATTCTCATTAAAAAATCCGCACTCAAATTTGTTCTTCCATTTGAAAGTTATGTTATGATGCAACCGACTTACGCACACTGGTGCACGTGTTAAACCATAGGTATAACACCCCTATTTTGCATCGACAGGTTAAAAAATGTACTTCCATTTTCCAAAAATCAAGCAGTTACTTTCTAGGTTTAAGCTAAGCTCTGCTACGTAACGCATTATATGTACGTGCGTCAGGTAGATCTGTCACTTTTTGTATGGGAAAATGAAAGTTGAATTGTGCTAACACTCGCTCGTTCGAAAAGTTATATGGTTACCCCTCAGCATGCACTCTACCAATGTACTGTCTCGGCCACAACAACTATGGGGATTACCTAACTCATTCAAAAGTCGTAATGTCACAACCAAAATAAAGTTGCGAGATCTGTTATGTGGAAGATAACAGTACTTTCAGAGTGTTTTCTAAGACGAACTTCCTGGATAAAAATTTGCTTCAAGCTCTCCTGAAAGTTTCCAGATGGTTTTGACTAGATGGGTAACGATTTAAGAATGTTCTGCAACTCAGCGAGGCGAAGGTTGTTGCTATTTTGTCACTGATCGTTGTGGACAAGACACCCGTCACTGTCACACTCGCCTACTGGTCAGAACGTGACGGATGGTCTTATCCACGGCGATACGTGATAACATTAGCAACCATGGTACGCCCGCTGCATGGAGAAAGGCAAGCCAAAACTAGTAGATAATGCAACAAAGTTTATTTGCTAACGAGCGCTGATGCGTTCTAGGAACTGCAGACAGGGTGTCGCGTTGTTGCATTGTTGTGACCGCTGATTGACTTATGCTTGCTAGTTTTGCTATTCTCGGCCGGTGATCTGACTGCGTCTGTTTTATTGACCGGTGTACTATGTTTGTGTCTAGAGGTAAATGTGCTCTATCGAGATAAAATTAGGATGGCTTGATTAGTCTAATAGTCAGATTTCATGGACGATAGAGATTTTTAATGATCATAATTGAACAATTAATATTATTTTATGCGGGCAAAGCACTAAATAGATCTTCAATCATTTTAATAATTTATAAAATCACTAAAATTAAATACTAACCCCGCGATTTAATTCCGCATTCTTCCTTAAAGGCTGGCGGAGCTACACTATAAAATATAAGATGACCCTCTACATATAAACTTTGCCTCCTTTTAATATTACTTAGTCTAGATTCCCCAATCAAAATAAACCGAGTATATTTTTGTTGCTACAAATATTTCGCGCCTATTCATTGCCTACTATAAAATATAAAGTGTCTACCTTTATAATAACGGATAGGGAGATACATATAAAATACTTCATATTTAACTTTGTAACAGTCTAGGCATTTGGCACAAACGTAATCAAATCACGATGCGAGACTTAACCATAACAATCCACGTGAGTATTTACGCTATTTAGAACATACCTAAATAACCTAGCCATTAGCAGCAAGATCGCGCAAACAACGGAATAAAGTTGGAGCACTCTGGCACTACACAAATCTATTCACAAATCATCATGTTGCCTCGTTCCTAGTACAATTGTTTTCCAGATTCGTAACCACTAACCTAAATCGCATGTAGACTAGGCGAGACTATGCCCGGCGGCGACGGAGGCGTGAAACCAACATATTGTACTCGTACATTGCGCCTGCGCGTAACCCTTAGCGCTCCGATTCTACTTAGTTTAAAGACAGAAGGAGTTTCTAAGAAATCGTGATTCTACCGTATCGATTATGAAATCTCACACCTAAAATTGGGGATAATATGTATCTCTATGACACGCCGGCGACATCACATTTTGAAAATCGAATCAGCGGCGTAATCGCGTAATCCATACTAATATTATAAATGCGAAAGTGTGTCTGTCTGTCTGTCTGTCTGTCTGTCTGTCTGTTACCTCTTCACGCTTAAACCGCTGAACCGATTGCGATGAAATTTGGTATGGAGATAGTTTGAATCCCGGGGAAGGACATAGGATAGTTTTCATTCTGGAAATCACCCCCTAAAGGGAAGAAATGGGGGGTTGAAGTTTGTATGGAGCTGCGATATAAACGATTTCCACGCGGACGGAGTCGCGGGCAGAAGCTAGTGCCTAATAAAGACACCAGAGGCTCTAGTATAAGTTTTACCGAAACAAAACGTTACGACCGCGTTTGCGTTTAGCTGTCAAATCCCATACAAATTGAGGGTAAAACGCAAACGCGATCGTAAAGTTTTGTTTCGGCAAAACTTATAGTAGAGCCTCAGAACTCTAGAGGAAGTGCTGGGTTGAGAGTGAGGATCCTGCATTTCTCTCTAGCTGTCGACACATTGAATTCTCAAATCATAAAATCGGCCAAATGCAAGTGCGTGTCGGGCCACGCGCAGTGTAGGGTTCCGTAGTTGCCTGTCTGTATTTGTTACATCACTTACATCGACACGCGCCACGTAAATGGTGCGGTTGCGTCGGCCGAATTTGTACGAAAGTTGGCTTTTTAAGTTGGTCGACTATTACTCGTTATAGTTATGCCTACTTAGCAGTAATAGTTTTCCTTTTAAATTCATTATATCTACTACTGCCACAATTTTTTTCATATTCCCATAATCACTGAGTTGAAAAATGGTTTTAAGCCGAATTACAGTTTTCTAGTACAGTCAAGGAATTTAAATACCTACCCATTTCGTTGAAATGTCGTTAGACATTCGCAATGCATTAAGGTCGAAACTTCTATTTCAGTAATAGTATTGAAATGTCAAATTGTCAATACATATTTATTTGTCACTTCACATTACAGATAACCTCTTTGCGAAAAGTTATCATTTGCTTTTCTAATTACGAACATGTGTCAGTGTCAATCGAGAAATCTGAAAAATAATTTTCAATTACGTTATTAATTTGAAAAATAAAATACCTGCCGCTAACCGTGATCTATTAAGAGCTAGAAATAGCAGAGTTACACCAGGAAGTGGGGATTGAGGAGATAACACGTTTAAAATTTCAGTTCACCATGTCAACGTAGTTAATCTGGTTGCCTAGTTACTAACATATAACAATGCATGCGATATGTCAAAGGAACGTCGTGCTCTACCTAGCTCTTATGGTGACAGTTTGCTATACAATATTGAGCCTTAGCTGGGTCGGAAATTAAATTCCTTGACTGTACCTAGCAAGTCTCTACTAAAAAGGATCGCAGCCATTCAACGAGCTTGTAATTATTCTGGAATCGCAAGTATCCATAGGCTCCTGTGTCTGCTTGTAATCAGTTGTTTGCCAAAATCAAATACAATGCGAAATGAATGTCTCAGATTCCGTTGTATCGTAGCAGTAATGCACTCTTTGTTGTGATTGCTGATTGACCGCTGCCAACTGGCTATTCTGGTCCGCCCACACCGCTCCTGCCGAACTTTGCATCTTGTTACATACGCCTTGGCATGTGTTTGACGCGGGAAAAGTTATGACTGCGATGTCAATCGCGATTGAGTTATGGTGTATGTGAAACTAATTATAGGGATGCGATTAGTGTGATGCAACAGCATTTAGATAGGTACCTACACTACCTACAGTCAGATAATAAAGTCGACTCGTCATCATCATCATCATATCAGCCGAAAGTCGTTCACTACTGGACATAGGCCTCCCCCAAAGAGTGCCAAAGTAATCGGTCCTGCGCCACCCGCATCCAGCGGACTCCCGCGACCTTTACCAGGTCATCAGTCAACTTTGTGGGGTGTCTACCCACGCTGCACCTTCCGGTACGTGGTCGCCATTCGAGAGACTTTCCGCTCCAACGGCCAACGGTTCAACGTGTAATGTGCCCCGCCTTTTAAGTTAAGCGATTCCGAGGGCTATATCGGTTACGTTGGTCTCAGATAGCCTCATTTCTTAATGCGATTACGCAGATAAACTCCCAGCATCCCCTCTCCATTGCCCTTTGGGTGAGTTTGAGCTTCTTATGAGGCCAATAGTAAGCGACCACGAGGCTGAAATGGGTGGCTTTCCCCGAGTTATACACTCTACTTTTCATTTCGAATACGAGGAAATGAATTGAAAGCCAAAAACTTAAATATTTTAGAAATCAGTCAGGTCCTATAGAACCCATTTTAAAAGCGGTTTGTGTACATGGATAATTTGGGCGGGAACTGTTGACAGATTTTAATAATGTGTGTGTGGACGGGAATGTATTTCCTGGAAGCGCTTATGAAGTGGTTAATATCGAAAAAATAATTTTAATTGTTGTTTGGATGAAAAAAATACATTATTAATTGTATTTATATATAGGTACCATATAGTAATAAAGAATGAAAACCATCATAATTATCAACAAGCTTCAAAAATCGACACAATTATATGGAAGTGTGGCAGTATAGGTTTTTGCCATTGTTATTTTTTTTATGACTAGGACGCTGTTCTGAAGTTGGTACATTGAACTAAGTACGAACACTTGAAAAATATTCAATAGTCTTCAAATAGCAATAATACTCATACAATAATTAATTTATTATCATTGTTTTAAAAATTTACGCATGGTTGTCAAGTTTCAAAATCAGTTCAATTTTCTGAAACTGTGGCTGTACAGGTTTCTGCCGTTGCTTTTTTATTTTTTATTACTTTTCAGCCCTAGGGGCGGCGACTACTTTCAGAGTATGAGAGATGAAAACATTTTATTAATTTGCAAATTAATTTTGTCGAGTCTAATAGCAGTAGGTATACACTACGTTTAGTCTTGCTTTCATTTTATCTGTCTACGCCTATTACACATTCTTCGTATTAAATGCATTCATCTATGTTTTTATTTCCAAAAGGGAGAACTCGGAAACTCATATTAGGTACCTAACGTTATTGTATTACACAAATATTGTATTTCGTTGAACAATTTTAAACATAAGGTAATTTTTAAATAATAATCTGAAATAATGGGAGGTTATTTCAGCCAAGGAATAAGAAGAGAACCATAATCTGGATATTTTTTTACTGTTATTAATATTAAGACTCTGTCTTATAAGATTAATAGCAAGTATAACAACCCTCGTCTGACGACCTATTTTACTCTGTTTACAGGCCAAAAACATTGCTGAAACATTGTGCCTAATCTTTGTTATATTTTAACGTTTTAAAACTCCAATATTTATTTCCATCTGTAGTATACGGTACGGTCGCGGTCGGTCGCTGTCGCTAATGGTGATTTGTGTCGCGGGCCTCGTTAGGAGCTACCGAGCCACTGCCGATGCGCACGCGCTCCGTGGACCACACAAAACTTCACTAATGGTTCACGGTGCCCTCAAAATTGGCTCTCATGGATATAGCAATCGAGTCCTCGTATTCTATTAATCCGTATTAATTTTATGCGAGAGTAACTCAAAGTTTGGGTGAATTTTTTAAACCGCTTTTTGCGTGATTGAGTTACGTTAACGAATTCGGATAAAATTTTGCACAGGCCCGGGAGCGATCCTAATGGTGTAGAAAAGCTATTTTATTGAAATGTATGACTAACGGTCTTTGAGAAAACTACGGACAGACTTATTAAATGTGTGACAGACTGATATAGAGTCACAGATATATTAGAAAAGTGTCCTACGAGTATTGCATCAATGTAGGTACTATATTAATTATTTCAGCCCAAAACCATCTTCACCTGTTAGGCCGTTACGCAAGTGGAACCCAATAACTGAACTATTTTAAGCAATTAAATTAAGTAAGGGAGAATATATAATAAATGTGAGTGAAAGCTGAGCACAGGGAAATTTGTTTCAATATATTATATTTATTTATACCAGTAAATTCCACTAAATGTCAAACAAATAAATCGTATGCGCCCGCGCGCCCGAAATATTGTCTTTTGGAGCTCTTCATTATGGCGGCTACGAGGTGCGGAGACCGACTCTTATTTTATACTTATTATTTACGCGATAACGATGCGTAAAACAAAAACTTGGATCTCACCTTCAGTATTAGAGGTAATTCTGCAGAGCCCTGCGTATAGTTGACGGTCCTGGGATCAAACCGCGGTAAGAGCAAATATGTGTGTGATGAGAATAAATATGTGTAACTACTACCTACCTACTAAGTCTTAGTCGTCAAATGTGCAGTTTGAATTCAGTTATATCTATGTTGGCGTAACTACAAGCGGACTCCGGCAGTCCAAGCGGCACTTGGTGTCCGGTTTTGACGACTGCACTCTGACTTATAATGGCAGTTTTAACGCACTTCGATTATTTTAAGTCTTTATATCTATTTAATATATCTTCGTCTACTTAGTACCCATAAAACAAACCTTCATTCTATGGACACACACCAACTGCAAGGGACTGCGCAGTTCGCTTGCAGTTGGTGTGCGGTTCTGACGACTGCACTCTGACTCATAATGGCAGTTTTAATGCACTTCGATAATTTTAAGTCTTTATATCTATATAATATATATCTTCGTCTACTTTACCCATAACACAAACTTTATTGAAATATGACACAAAAGATTATGTACTATGAGGCTTTTTCGCTATTTTTATAACAATTCGGTTAGTGTAAGATTCTCCCCTAACTAAGAATAATTATACTTCCATGCTAGTGAATCAGCGACAGTTATGAAGTTATGACGCTGCGGGAAGTGACGACCTGCGCCCGCGTAAATCACGCCGGGGCTGATATCCGACTTAAGTGGTGTTTAGCCACATCACTATAACTCATTTTGAACATAATTGAGATACCAGCACGTCTATCATGAGACGACCGCGACATACTCTCGATTTTTCTCGCACTATACGTCTCGTTCTAAGTTTTCTAATAAGAGAGAGACGGATAGTGCGAGAAAAATCAGGACGGCCCGCGAGCTGTCTCGCGGCGAGATAGACTATTCGTCTTTTTCTAATTAGAATATTTAGTACTTGTAGCACACAATATCGCACTACTTGTAGTGCGATATTGTGTGCTAAGTGTTTCAAACATTTTTCTTTTTTCTATGTCGTTTCTATCTGTGAGTTCCTTTAATTTTGGCTTTGTATTACTATGTAAGACTTTATATCATGTTTTTGCAGCTGTTGGTACTCCTTAAGTATAAATAAATAAATAACGTCCTGGCAGCGGTCACTGCATAGAGAACTGACGAACTTTCCATAGGAAAGTTTTAACAGACGTAACTAAGCAAGAAAACGTAACTAAGTAAGCATCGGACCGCAGCGTTTCGAGGTAGCTTTAGGTTCGCGGCGTCCAAGTGTTGGAATGATCCCTTCACCTATCCAAGAAGCGTCTAGCAAGTATTAGTATTAGGCTGCAGCTTAAAGACTATTTACGTCACACCTGGCCATAATGCGAGTTATACCGCACGCTGCGCGTACGGTAAAACTCGCATTGTGGCCAGGTGAAGACGTAAAATTGTGTACTCACCGCGGGCGGTAATTCGTAAAGGCCCAGATCGCCCTCCCTCATCGATCGATCCTCTGCACCTTCGGTTCGGGCCACAAACACCTGCGATCTGGGCCATTCACGAATTCACCGCCCTAGGTACGTAATGTACTATTGTTGACGTTCCAAAATCCCAACCCTAACCTAACCCATCCAGCACCTTTTAAAACATCGCAACCGTATCGCGTTTTTAGGGTTCCGTAGCCAAATGGCAAAAAACGGAACCCTTATAGATTCGTCATGTCTGTCTGTCTGTCCGTCCGTATGTCACAGGCATTTTACTCGAAAACTATGTCGTGTATTTGAATACAATTTTGAGGATAGGTGTATTTTGTTAACCGCTACATAGTTTTGTAAATAAATTACTTACAAAAAAAAAATTTTTTCAGGGGTTTTTTCATACAGTATAAAACTTAAAGTAAAAAAAAAAAATCATTGCAAGCCCATGTGTGGCACATCAATCGATAGGCCTTTCCAAATAAATATAAGGTTTCTCAGCAATTTTATTGATTAAGTGAATAGAGTCGGAGATAATCGCCTCGAAAGTCACTAAAATTGTGTCCTCCCCTCTAATTTTTGAACCGTGTATTTTAAAAATATGAAAAAAATCATGCTCATAGGGCTTGTTAAATTCTTTTAGCAAAAAATGTTTTGAACAAGATCGGTTCAAAGGTTTTTGAGATATTTCTAAAAAACTGCCTTCCTTAAAGAAAAGGACGTAAGTGCCATAAGAGTTCAGTAACGATACGACCTTTTTAATAGGCACGGAACCCTCGTTGTGCGTGGTCCGACACGCACTTGGCCGCTTTTTTTACTATGTGTTTTTTCATCCCATTGTGCTACTGTTACATATTTTACTTTATTACATTCTTTATTTATTTATTATGTGTATACGTTTGTATCTGTAGTATGATGTATTGCGTTCCTGGATCACGTCTGAAAACCAGCGCTGTAGGTGTCTGTCTGACACCTCGGCATAATGCTGAGACAGCGACCGATTCACTGCCGCGAAGACACACACAATTTGTGTCAATTGTATTGTATGTCTACTCCACGTCTACTCCCTTTGTCTCTGTTTTTGTGTAGTGAATAAATGTCTTCTTTCTTTCTTTAACTTATAACCCGAGCCGAGGCGAGGCGAGAGTTGAAATTTGTATGGCATTTACTATTTCCACCGAGTGCGCGCGAGGAGAGAATTGAAAACTTGCCATACGAATATAATTCTCGCCTCGCCTCGTCTCGTCTCGCCCCTCCGGTGGAAAATCAGCTTAAGGGAGGTAGTATCAACTTACGATTACAGACCGACGTCTATCAACGTTATATAATGCGTCAGCAATGCGGCTATCATTCCATATCTACTCACTTGCTTCTTGTTTGTGGCAACCACGGTTGCCAGCTTCACGCACCCCTACACTGATTGTGGCAACTGTGAGCTGTGGTTGCGTGGCGAAGTATGGGCTGCTTTGATAAAACATCGCTTACGATTACAGACAGTTTGGTACACCAAACTTCCTGCCTCGCACAGCTAAACTGTGGAATGGATTGTCGCTTGCGGTATTTCCGGACCGATACGACCTTCAAACCTTCAAGAAAAGAGCGTACTCCCATCTTAAAGGCCGGCAACGCACTCACAACACCTCTGGTGTTGCAAGTGTCCATGGGCGGCGGTAATGGCTTACCATCAGGTGATCCGTGTGCTCGTTTGCCTCCTATATCATAAAAAAAAAAAAAAAAGTTACACGTGGGGAAGATACAACCCACCTTGTATGAAGTGCATCAAACTTAGGTAACTGATCAAAGTGATCAATCTTGTGGGATCTGATAATAGACAGAAATTAAATAAAAACACATCGGTGCAACATACAGGTTTCACAGTTCCCGTTTACGCATTTACAGTCTTAAAAGTTACTTCTTGTCATCTACTTTGACATAGCTAGTCGAAACAAAGAATGTCCCGGCGCAAGGGCAACGCCACGGGACTAATTGGACTAATTTATCCATAGCGTGCGCATGCGCGGCTCGGGTTGCGGTGATTTGTAGGCCCATACCGGGGCGGATTCGGATTCATACCCAATACGTAACTTGCCTGGAAGTATGTCAAGTATTTCAGGGTTTTTAAATAAACGCTACCCAATACGTAACTTGCCTGAAACTGAAAGTGTGTCAAGTTATGCTTTTTAAATAACCGCTATTAAGGGAAACAAGCAGTCACCTTAGCGTAATAGACTCTATAATACACTCAGAGGCAATGAAAACGGGTCACTTACCATGGATTACTTTACAAAGTGACCCGTTTTCATTGCCTCTGAGTGTAATTCCCAATGTGAACTATGAAGGTACGCTACCTCAGAGGCAATGAAAACGGGTCACTTTGTAAAGTTATCCATGGGAAGTGACCCGTTTTCATTGCCTCTGAGGTAGCGTAAAAAAACAAAGAAATAAACAGTTTTTTTTTTTACTTTTTTACCCGTAAGGTTATAATACGAGGATTTGCTATTTGCCTACCCTACCCTTTAAGGACAAATTTTGGTCTCTGGTGAAAGTGGCAACCTTATAAACATTTAATTTTAGTCGAATATACTATACGGCTACCGTTCTCTGTCAGATATTATTTCTGTTATGCTGTGTAACTAGTTTAAATAAATAAATAAATATTGGTACTTTCCGGTATACTGTCTCGAATATTAGGTAATCGGTACCGTTGACTCTCTATTTTATTTGTTTGTGTAATTTATAAAAGGATAAAGGATAGGAGGAGGAGGTAAAGGATTCGTATAAAATACATTATAAAATAATACTAGCCTAACTATGTACATTCTGACTATAAACTAACAAAATAATAACAAAACTACATATTTACTCATAAAAAACCGGCTCTAGATCTGTGCCGTGCGGCAAGGTGCCCGTAAGGCTGGCGGCATTGCCGCGCTGGATAGCAATGCTCTACTTCGCTGACTGCACCTACAGAGTGAAAACTGTCGATGGGTATGTTGAGGAAATTTGAAGCTGTCACAGATAGACAACTTTGTTTTAAGGAAAAAGCATGTCGATGTTAGACGGAAAACTACATTCTAAGTTTAAGAAGATACACCGCACATAACCGGAAATTTAATATAAAACTGTTAACATAACCGGAAGTAGTTTTCTTGCGGAAACTGAAGGAGTAGGTTAGTAGACGTGGCTATGGGACGGTCTTTATACAATCACGTGAAAATACAGCATTTAGCTTTTCATTTTGTCGAAAAGAAGCCGGAGAAAATCCGTGCCGAGCAATGACTGTGCAAAATTTGACACAAGGAGCAGCCGCTGCTTGAATAATCGAAGTCCAAAAAAATGCGAAGGTATATATTTATACCGTATGATGTTTATGTAGCGTAGGATAATGTTTACCTACTCCACACATTTACTTACGTATAAGCAAACAACGAATCAAAATGTGTATGCCACCACGGCACCACACTGCGCTATGCGCTATTCGTTATTCGGCTTATGCGCCTGTATTCGACGCAGTGTGGACGGTTTATTCATCTATGTTTGCCTTATTCGCACGCATAACGCATAAGCGCGAATAGCGCATACGCGCATTCGTCGACTTGTCGGTTTTTGGTACACATCAAAGGAGGCAAATAAGCCGAATAGCGCGTCGACTGCCCACACTTCGTTCACTCACTCATTTACTCGCTTGCTTCTAGAACTGTATCTGAATGCAGCCTTGCATCTGGGACCCTAACAATGGTTTCCATACGGTAAAAACAAAGCTATGCCTTAGGTTTAAATAAAAAATAAAATATGGAAAAACGCAAACAACACACATTTGGCATGTTCGGCGTACCGGCACGAAGTCCGTTGCGCCAGATAGCACTTGCTTCCACGACACGCCTCTAGCTGCTAGTCCTTTGAACACTGCGTGTGCCCCGGGCCCCCACTTATATAACTGTCATATATTTATTGTTAAGTCCTATTATTGTAGGCGCTTTAGTTTTACTGTATGCCTATTATGTAAATTAAGAAATAAATAAATATAGTTATACATAGGTATACTTAATGAGCTACTTTTTGGTTGTTGTGTACGTTGCTGAGTGTTAAAAGATAAATAAAGGAACAATCGAATGTAGTTTCTTTTTGTTTGGAATGGCGAATGAGTTGACTATTGACGCATTGTGAAAGTAGAGCTGAAGGCGTTATTATATTTTTATATACCTATAAAGAAGATATCTTTCAAGAAGAGTTAATTACTTCCACCGGGACCCTCCAGGTCTAAGTTACATATCCACAGAATGACAAAGTTCGTTTCGTTTTTGACGCCGCTGCATCAAAAGAGTTTCATTATATACACACATTATTTTATACATTTATTAAAAGCCACAGAGCGTCATAAAGTTTTATTCACGCTTGTTTTTATGCACCGTTGACTTTTCATCGCCTCGTAACTATCGCGGCGAATTTATCGCTCACAAAACTTATACTGTCTTCGACGTTCACACATTAAAAAGGTCACAAGTTTACTTCACGTTGATAGCCATTCAAAACCTTATATCAACCTGATAAAGTCTAATTTGAAATGTTTGATTTTTGGTTGTGCCTTGAACGCCTGCGCATCTGTTTACGATGAGTCCTTATGAGAACGATTTCTGTTTACGTGAACCAAGTTACAGAACAAAGAATTGAGCTGTCCGATTTTATATGACTTTTTCTTATTAGCATAGTGCAATTAATTGATAACATCAAAAAAATACAAGGTGGTCTAAGTGTCTCTCAATCTTGAGGCCGCGGGTTCAAATCCTGGCTCCTTATAGTGAGGTTTTCAGAACTTACGTATGGAGGGATGTCCCGCTGCTGGCAAAGGGCAAAAGCACTTAAATACGAGTACATACGGCCGTATTCATAAACTTTCTACAAGCCTATTTTAACTGAAATGGCGTTAAAATTCGTTTGTCTTTATCTGTCACTTTGACAATTGTGTTGGTAAGAAAGGGACAAAGCACATTTTATTTAGCAGAGGCATTTTAAGTTTTATGAATAAGGGGGATAGAAAACATCCAAGACTTGAAAATAAATGTCATGCTCATCACGCCACACAAATGCCATGGCATGTTTAGTAGGTTTTAAAATCATCGTGTCTCATAGTCTATCCTTAGTCTAGTTTCATGAACTAATAATATACATCTGCATGCATATATATCACTAGCTGTTGCCCGCGACTTCGTCCGCGTAGAACTTGAGAAAAAATATTGCTATTCAATTATTTTAGGCGTAACCTTAACTATCGCTGCCCCAAACAAACTTCTACTATCTTAAAGGGATGATTTTCGAAATAATAACTATCCTAAATCCTTTGAAGGGTCTCAAATGATCTCTATGCCAATGTTCATGTAATTCCGTTCCGGGTTTAGGCGTAAAAGGTTTAAATTACTAAACCTAAATTGTAATGCCCCTTTTTAAAAATATACAAAGTTGCTGAAATTTTACTGTACTTAATTGAAATCCCTTAGAATAATACTTATATTATTTTCTGGGCAAAGAAATTTTAGAGAAGAGTAGGTACCTTAGTAGTCAAATCAAATCAATTATTTATTCTGCAAATAGGCCACAAGGGCACTTTTCATCATTCATACCTATACTTGTATGGATTGAATAATTGATGGACTAAAGCATTATATCTTCATTTAATTTTCAGAGTATTAATAAATAATAACTTAAGTATTTCAAAAATAGTCACGATCCCATAGTTCATATATGGATTAAATTAATATTATTAAACATTTAATACATGACTATTAATAAAATAGTCTTCTACTCTGCAAACAGTGCAAACGCACCTCCCTAGCCCACTCATCGTTCGCACTTCAAAGCACTAATCCGCTTATTACAAACGTTCAAATTTAAAATAAGAACAACAAACAAAAGACGGCCACCGGCGTTTATTTAGCTTCGTCCGTTACGAATAGACGTTTATCTCAATCCCATATTGAATTTTATTTCAGCCACACATTGATACGCTTTAAAAACAAACAAATTTTGAAATTAGAACGGTTTTGGACTAAAGAAAACAATGAATGGTGAGCGGATTTTACAAGGATTGGGTGTCAAAATATTTGTTCTGACCGTTTTCATTCAATTAGTTTTTCACAATACTTAAGTGGAGATAAATTGCAAAATATTATAGTAGATTTTTTTAAAGTAAATATTAGTTATATTGATAAACCATTCAGCGCTAATCACGACACACATGCGTCAGAGGGCTACGGACGATTTTCGTTACATGCAGAAATTAGGCTGCTACGGACTACGGCGTAGCACTGATGCGTAGCTTAGCACTGAATGGGTTAGCGACGCTCACGCGTAACTAGAGGGCTCCCGCCCGTTCTGACAAGTTAGCTCGACACTCGTAGAATACGGTATTTGACAAAAGTCAAATCAGCTTATTTTTGTGAAACTTCAAAAATGCTCCGTTAGTATGGAATTTTAGGATTAGGTACTTGCTTGTGACGTCATAGTCAAAATAACGTCCTTATTGCTAGTTTTTATGAATTTAAAAATCGGAATATAGCAAATATAAATGAATGATTGATACTTAACGAGTATTTTCGAAATGTTTACATGATGCTAATGAAAAAAAAAAATTCTCTGCTGTCAAATACCCTCTTGAGCGAGCAAAACCCGTTGAAGGCAAACAACAATCTAACTATAATTTTCGAAAGCTGGAATGATCGAGATCAATGTGATACCACAATAATTTTATGAGGAGGAACCTGCATGTCATTAACGCTTTGATGGACACTACTCCAGACACAATAGAATTACGCCCTATAGGCGTCTACTGTCCATCAATGTATTAAGATAGATACATCAGATACATGCATACTTCATCAAATCCATTCGCACTAACTGTCGTGACTTATAACAAAAATCCATTTGTGTAAACATTTCATTCTAGACTTAAAGCTCAACATCTCATAAACTCAGAAAGTAAAACAGTATCATAGCGTACAGCTGTCAGATATTGAAAATAAAGTATCAATCTCAATCATCACTTGTTTAGTTAAGGCTAAGCTAAATGCTTCCGAAAATAATAATTTCCCAGTAAATCAGACAAAAAGCCCGCCCACGGGGCGATCGGTCCACTAAGCTGTGTTAAAAAGTCGTATCTCTCTTTAAGTTTCCTATTGACTTACGACATTTGTGTTAGGTAGATAGCTGCCACTATATAGAGATAAAAGGTCGTATCTCCGTTCAAGTTTCATTTTGAATACGACATTTTAGCATTAAGTTAGACAGCTGCCACTGTTTGTTTGCTTTACTACGCGTGTAATACCTACAAGCTTTTTGTATCATATTTTCTAGAACACTTAAAATAGATGCTTAGGCGTGAGAATTTTTATGGAATGTCGTAATGCCGTAAGTAATGGGTTACTTATTTTAAGTACCCACCTCATTTAGAGTCCTCAAGTGAGCAAGAACCTACCAATACTGTAAAGTTGGAAATATTAGTCTTTGTTCACGAAGTCTTTTAATATATCTGACTATAATATATTCCCTTATAATTATATAGTCATTAATTGAATAGGAAGTACAGGTAAGTATACGTTTGTAAAAGAATGAACGAAACGAAATACATCATTAGGAAAGTAGGTATTTGTTGAGTGCCATTATAATGCTCACCTTTACGAAACCCCTTTTGCCCAACATTCAGATAATAGCAATGAATGAATTTAACTATACCTACTAATCAATAACATTCTCAAGCCAAAGCATTCTCATGTTGCCATCGTGTAACTGCATTCCAAACGGTCGTTCGAAATTCAAACTTGGGATGCCGAACGAATCGTTCCCGTCAAGCAGATATGTCCGACAGCGCACCTCCACCCGATGACGGACTGATCGCTCTAATCGACTCCGCCCGAACCAAAGAATCTTTTTTTTTCTAATTCTATTTTCGAATGTTTCAAGATTGCACAAACTTTTTGCGTTCTTAAAAAGTTTAAGCGTAGGTAATGAATAATGGTAGGGTGAAGATAAGATAAGCACACGTGTAAAAGTGACGAAGTCTGCAATGTGTCGTTTTTTGTGTGTATGTGAATGGGTTCCGGGTAGTAGATTACTCGTTGCAAGTTGGCTCTTTAAAGTTGGAATGTTTAACGATGCATTATGTTCATATTTAACTTAAGTATATTCTAAGGTGCGGTGCGGCGTGGGTAGGCCCCCGACAAGGTGGACTGATGACCTGGTAAAGGTTGCGGGAGTCCGCTGGATGCGGGTGGCGCAGGACCGGTCGCTTTGGCACTCTTTCGGGGAGGCCTATGTCCAGCAGTGGACGTCTTTCGGTTGATTATGATGATGATGATGATGATATTCTTAGGCAAATCACTCAGTTGTAAAGGTAAATTTGTGGTGATAATTTCGGTTAATGACCACTGAAAAATCTTACGTAATAAGGGCGAATGTGGGTGGGCTCCTATGATGATGATGACTCAGCTAAAGTTACGAACACCCATGAACGCTTCTGAAATAGTTTACAAATTGCTGAATTCTTATGTGGAGCTCAGATCTCCTTTATACAGCATTTTTGAAATACAACCTGAGTCGTCATTATATTTCTCACATTTTGATTGGTTCCAAATTTTGATTCCGTTCTTATTTCAATAAAATTTCTATCACATTTACTTCTGTAAGTAAGTAGGTAATTCTTCTCTAAAATCGGTATAAAATTTTACGAGTTACAAAATATCAACCTGAAAATAATTATCATTTTATAGGCACTTCGTGATTATTGTACTACCAATGCGATGATTGCGATATAACCACCGAAATCACGCCGAAAATGAAAGTTTTGAAACGTTTCGAGTCTCCCCTTAATTTTCTATGGTTACAGGTTAATGCTCGTAATAATTTAGCAAATTTATTTCAAACAACGTCTTTTTAAATCTACAAGTAAATTTTCGTAGGCGACGGCCGCCTAATGAGTTAATATCAAGTAATTAACCACTGTCACTCGGGCTGGCATCTTTACAAATTGCACTGATACTTCGCCGTCAAGTGTTTAAGATGATGTTTGGTTTCATGCAAAATGTTTAAGAGGACGGGTTGGGATGCCACTTAAACTAAAACTCAACTTTTTGTAAACGTTTAACTGTAAATGTGAAGTTAGTAAAACAGTGACATTGCAGAATTAACTACACTACCTACTACTTTTGTTTTATTTTATTTATGTAAATATGAAACAAACGGTCAAACACAAAGCATTGTTAGATTTTTTTCTCTTAACTCTAGACCTATATTTTCCATTATTAAATACAAAAACATTTATAAATATGTATACGATATAGCACGAGAAAAACAAGGTAGGTACCTACCTAGACTTGAGTTACGTCAAGCAAATTAATAAAATCAGGGGAAATAATTCGTGTAGTTTTGCAAATTGGTACCTTGTCGTGACCAGATGAACATACTAAAAGTCCTCGAGGGTGGGGGGTGTGCTGAGGGTGTAGGGGGGGTTGAAGGTACCTTTTTTCAGATATTCGAGATATGTACTGAAAAAGGTACCTTTTCTAATTTGCACGGTGCGAGTGAGACAGGAGACGCTCAATCGCGCGCGAAGCGACTGAGCAGCATGTTTTGCTAGACGCACAGGACACGACAAGGTATAACTGTACCAATTTACAAAACTACACGAATTATTTCCCCTGAATATTTTTAATGAGCTTATGGTGCAGTTAAATATGTCAAAAAAGTTTACCATGTCATTATCGTTATAGAGTGCACACTGCACATGCTCTACTACGTGGGATGGGTTTATTTTATTATTATTTAGGTACCTATAGTAAGGTTAATTATGTTTTTATATTATACTAGCTTCTTCCCGTGACTCCGTTCGCATGGAACTCGTATATATTGTAGCTCCGTACAAACTTTCATACCCCATTTCACCCCCTTACGGGATGATTTCCAGGATAAAAAATGTACTTCCCCAAAACTCAAATTATCTCCATACCAAATTTCACCTACATTATATCGGTTCAGCGGTTTAAGCGTGAAGAGGTAACAGACAGACAGACAGACTCACACTGACACACACACTTTCGCATTTAAAATATTAATAAGCATATTAAGTTAAATGCAAAACAAATACAACTTTAATAACCAACCTAAAGTTACATATTTACCATAACTACGTATAAGAAGTAGATTCAGCGTTACCTCTTTGTGTAGCTAATCCAATCCTCACGACGAAATAGTTCTCTGACCCGCTATTCTGTAAGTTGTTTTAAGCTGACCTCAATGCTCACCGACAATTATATCTTGGCGCCGCGATTCATAGTGACTAAGCGTAGAGGTAAGGCGCATGGTGGGGTGAGGCGCGTGAGCGCGTAAATAATAACAGCCCTGATGTTATACAGAGTGTTTTTTTTTAATGGGACAGTATGGGGAAATCCGAATCTAAAGGAGATAGAGGAAAAGTGTCCAAGGAGACATTAGGTGTTTTTTTATGTAAACAAATTTGGCTCATTAAAATTTTTGGTCAAGCGTGAGTTGTTCTTAAAAAATTATAAAGTTGGTCAATTTTTTTTTTGACGCGGGTCGGCTCTGTTTCATGTAAGGATTATTTCATTGTATGGAAAGAAAAAAATCTGAACAGCAAAAGTTGGTCAAATTTAATGAAAACTAATCTTCATACAGTTGGTTTATTACTTGAGTAAATGTTCGATGTGGCCGCCGTCTTGTCTTATGCAGGTACGAGCACGCTTCAAGACACTTCTAGTTGCATTTAACAGAGACTTATGGTGAATTGTGTTTAAAGTGTTGTAAACAGCATCTTTTAATTCTTGTACGGAGTTGTATCGGGATTCATAAATTCGACCCTTAAGGTAACCATAAGAATAACGCCATGATGAATAAAATTACAAGCATGAACTGATTGGAAACAAAATCACAGCTGCAGAAATAACTTACGTTCCAAATTTGAATTCTTTTTTTTATAATTTCAAGACTATCGCGTGCCATGATGTTTACGAAGATTAAAAAAAATGTTCTTCTCTTGAATCATCTGGAGCTCTTATCGATTATCGAAATTTAAAAATGGAATAATTTTAAATATTTTTTTACACGCCTAGGCACTTGCAACAATATTAAAAGGCGAATACTGCAATTGTATGAAGATTAGTTTTCATTAAATTTGACCAACTTCTGCTGTTCAGATTTTTTTCTTTCCATACAATGAAATAATCCTTACATGAAACAGAGCCGACCCGCGTCAAAAAAAAAATTGACCAACTTTATAATTTTTTAAGAACAACTCACGCTTGACCAAAAATTTTAATGAGCCAAATTTGTTTACATAAAAAAACACCTAATGTCTCCTTGGACACTTTTCCTCTATCTCCTTTAGATACGGATTTCCCCATACTGTCCCATTAAAAAAAAACACTCTGTATAGCGTCCGAAATCTAAAGGGCCTGCACACCCGGTAAACATTTTTTATTTTAATATCCTTTGGGCAACATGCTTAATTTATTTTTATACTTCAGACAAAATTTTTGGCTCTCAATTTGATCTCAACCTTTTATGAGCAGTTAACTTTTTCCTGGCAGTTGCTAAATCATCCCTTTTTCTGAGTGGCAGATAATGTTTGAACATTAAATAGTTTACGAATGCGCGTGACAGCGACATATTGAGGAGATGTTTTGCTATTATTATATGTGCCTTGTGATTGTGAAGCTAAGTATCTTCTTTTAATAATTTACTTTAAAAACAAAGTTTTAACCGACTTCAATTTAGTACTCCGCCAAGCCACGAGAACATTTCCACATTTCTTTTTTAATTTACCACATGAACTGATTTCCGAGAACAAATGCGTTGATTATTTAGAGAAAAAAACTGTATGTGGATGTGGGCTGATGATATTTGAGGACTTCCGTCGATTCCTCAAGATCATCACCAATAGCACTTCATTAGTTCCTATTTCAACGGAATCTTATCAGAATCTGTGACGTACTTTTGAGTACATAATTGAGGAATTCCATAAGTCATCTGTGGTCTTCATCAGCAATTCCACTCCACCCAATTTACGATTTCCGGGTGTAAATACACGAGTTATAATAGAAAATACCAAAATCACTACACGCGTACCTAACATAATTGTGGAGTTCCCTCAATTCCTCATGGATCCCATCATCCAGCTCCGCTACCGGACTAAAAATGAACAATTGTCCAGAAACTGACAGAATTCGCGTGTAAGTTCATACTACTGCCCGCCTAGCGGGCTCAGCCGGCATCTGAGCAAACATTACGTGTGCTCTTCTTGGTTCAAGGCGTCCACCGCTAACCTCATCCACGACGAAGGTTGTGAAGCTAAGATGGGGATATGATAAAGAACTGAGATTTGATCATAACGTCACATAAACGTCATCATCAAATAAACATTTCAAAGCTAGCTATATTAAATATGTCGGTAGAGTTTCATACTTCTTCTAAATTCTGCTTTTTCTTTTATTCCTCTAAAACTTAAGTTTTAATTTCTTTGATTTGCTTCAATGCACTTAATCTGTACTTACATAAATATTTATGATCATAATACATTTAAAAACCGGCCAAGTGCGTGTCGGGTCACGCGCAGTGTAGGGTTCGGTAGTTGCCTGTCTGTCTTAGTTACATCGACGTGCGGTGCGGTTGCGTCGGCCGAATTTGTACGAAAAATGGCCTTTCCAAGTACACATTAAGTTCGTCGACTATTACTCGGTAACTACTTAAGCCTACTTGTTCATTTTGGTTTTCCTTTTAAATTCATTATATGTACTACTACCACCAATTTTTCTCATCCCCAGTAGTAGCCATTTAGCTGGCAGGGGGGGGGACATGACTCGAACAAAAATTAGGGCTTTAAAGCCCAATATCTCGCAAACGAATTACTGATTTGGATAATGGTTTTAGGAAACCAATAATATTTTTGAACGAGCTATATACCACACCATGGGTTTAACGAGAAAAAAAATTACATCCCCGCTTTAGGTGTAGGGGAGGTACCCTAAAAAAAATATTTATCAAGATTTTATTGTACTGTTTCGGCGTGATTGATTTATATATCCATGCCGAATCACAGTTTTCTAGTAGTAATGGTTATTGAGCCGAAGACGGACAGACAGACAGACAGACGGACATTGCGAAACTATAGGGGTTCCTTGCTGACTACGGAACCCTAAAAAGGTGAAGATATACATATATATATTTGAATTGACACAGGTATCGATATATATTATTTTGAATGTAATAATTTATAAAACATAGAATTACAAATTAGGTAAAAAGCTACCGAAATAAAATAGGGTGTATTTACCTAGTCATCATTCTGAAGATTCGTTCGTTACAAGAGTTTCAATTAATTAAAGGAAATATTCCATTATGTATGTAAGGCAAAGTAAGAAACCGTTTATTTTCGAAATACCGAATAAAAAGAGCAGGTCGATCACGTAAAGCATTGTACGACCGTTAGGTAGATCTAAATGTATTTTTTTTTATGGAAATCTGACATTTGAACAGTCCTAACGCGCGTTCTAGACGTTACGTGATTACCCCTCAGGAAACGTTTGGGCTTACATGGAAACCTGAGATCCCGGGTAGGTAGCATATTTTATTTCGGACGATGACATAGTTTATATCACGGAAATCATCCCCTGTGGGGGTGAAAGGGAAGGGTTTAGGGAATTAAAGTTTGTATAGAGATACGATATTAAACGAGTTCCACGCGGACGGAGTCGCGCGCAGAAGCTACCTAGTAGTATCATAGTAACAAACATGAAATCTCAAGCTGATCGTCAACGTGTACAAAAAGCCCGGGGTCGACATGTCAATGTAGATTGATGACCGTCCGGGTGGGCGTTTTTTCTGGTAATTAGCCGGCCCGCCAGAAAAACGCCACTTTAGACGCATGTTAATGGTCCTCGAAAACAATACTTTACTCGTGTACAATATTTAGAATAATACAATGTCAACAATGAATTAAAAATGGGTAGCGTACTGTTAGTGTTGGAATCTAATATCATCGGGGAATTCGAATCTGCTAGACTCGGTTGACTAGGGTACTAGGTGGACCGATGACCGGTGGCGCTCTTTGGGGAGGCATGTGTCCAGCAGTAGTCGTCTTCCAGCTGATATGATGATGATGATGTCTTGACTCAGTTGGCTCGGTCACTTGAAAGGATCAACACGGCGGACGGGCTAATGTCTGCTCCGCTAGTATGCGCGTTGACATTTTTCTTTGTGTTTTTGCATTTGTATCGATGTGATAAAAAATGTTGTGTACTTTCCATATTAAAACTACGCAGAATGACGAAAGCTCGTATACCAGTACGTTAGTAGTTACCAATCACGTAACGTTTTGAACGCGCGTCGGGTAGATCCAAGTGATCCAACTGTCATTTATCCATATAAAAATTGACATTTAGATCTAACTGACGCGCGTTCAAACACGACATTCAAACCTCGATAACATTTTGTTTTTACATATGCAAACTAAATGTTGTATATATAACTAGCGACCCGCCCCGGCTTCGCACGGGTACTATATCATACATATAAACATTCCTCTTGAATCACTCTATCTATTTATAAAAAAACCGCATCCAAATCCGTTGCGTAGTTTTAAAGATCTAAGCATACATAGGGACATCAGACAGCGGGAAGCGACTTTGTTTTATAAGTGTTCCGGACGTTTGTAATTTGGTTTTTTATGATTTTGGGTAGTTTAATTTCATAACTTTAACGATAAACACGAAATCCCACCTCACCCCGTACTCCCCGTAGTCCCTCGTAGTTGAGGTGAGCTGGATAAGATGGGTTTTCATACAAAGGTGATTTTGGAAGTTTGTTGGATCGTTTTTTTTTATTAAGAATATTACTATAGCTCCATTTTGAATTGGAATACATTAGGTATTTAGGTAGGCAGTAGCCATAAAATCCCATCTCACCCCCCTTTCATCCCTTCTCTCCCCATTCATAACCCAACTCTCCTCGCGATCCCTACTCACCCCATTTTACGGTACAATGCGTTGCGTGATCGACCTGCTGATGTTGCTGGAATATGCATGGATATAGAAGTATTTACTATCTTTGCGTTTAGCGCCTGCCTGTAACATAGCAAATGCGACATTAAAAAGTATTTATTCAGTTCGCGAGTACCTATTATAATTCTACTGGTTTGTTAATTCTTTGAAGGTATAGTACCTACGATAACCGTCTTAGCTGTGGCGACGGGCTTTGGGAACGGAACGACAAAAGCGCGTCGCGACGCCACGTCATCATCCGTCGTCCGTCATCGTCGCGCCCTAGTTCCCGACACGATTGGCACGGTTGTGATTAGTGACATTCGTTCCAAATAAACACATGAACTAATTTACCCAAAAACGTAGGTACTAACAAAACAACGATTGCGATATTGAAGCATAGATAGGTCGCAGCGCGAACCCTAGCAGATCCATTTTGCAAAGGGGCCCAAGCTTGAAGGGCTCATTGGAGTCCTAACTAGTTAAAATCTAGCCCTCCTCAACCAAAAGTCAAGCCCCTCCCATACAAAATCCGCTACTGATCGCGAATGGTACAAAACTTACGGTCTCTATCGGTTAACTCTTTTAAAGGTGGACCATGCCTTATTCGCAGACTATATACGCTAATCGATGATATCAAGTCCAGATCACACAGTCGCTGTGGCCGAAATCGGTCATGACATTATAATAATAAATGTAAAAATCTTGGCGTCAATTTATACAAGGGGTTCAAGCTGGTTTTCCACCAGAGGGGCGAGACGAGACCAGGCAATACGAGAATTGAAATCGTATGGGACTTACTACCTATTTCCACCGCGCGCACGCGCGCTCGGTGCTAATAGGTAGTAAGTCCCTACGATTTCAATTCTCGCATCGTCTCGTCTCGTCTCGCCCTTCTGGTGGAAAACCAGCTTCACAGGTGAGGTGAGTAGATTATGTGCGGGTTCTAAAGCGCTGTGTAGGGAACAGGAGCTTTATGGTGCGTGCCATTTTATGATTTATCGCCATGATATCATAAGACATATATCCGTCACTCTTGCACAAACGTGACTTGTAACTTGACAAGTGTTTTATCCACAGCGATAAAGTTGCGATGGACACCATCAGGACTAATGTAACGGGCTCAGGTCCCCTGGCCTGTGGGAACACAAATTTTCGGCCAATCTAGACCTGATTCTTCAATTCAGATTACGAATCAACAATATTTAGCTTACTATACTCATCATCAATGGCCTTTAAGTCTATTACAGACTATACAATCAGTGTCAAGAAGGGAGACAACGTCTCTCTTGGCTGTGTAAGCCAATGCGGGAGCGGCATACACGACCGCAAGCTGTAATTTGCCCGCGGCAAACAAGTGACACGTTGATGTCGCTTGGCTCTCTTATCTGCGAGTTTCTTAAACCACGCTTCATCGTGGATTTTCCGCCCGTCAAACACTAGTTTGCGCCATTTATCCCTGTCCACAGCAAGGTCCTCCCATTTGTGAACTGGGATGTTGACGAGGGGTGTAATATACAAGGATTAAACCATACTCACAGACGACTACAACAAACGATGTGTCTGGGCTGTGGGAATGACAAAGCGCTGCGACGTCGGCCATCCGTCGTCGCCGTGCCCCCGCGCTGACGGATGTATTATTATGAATGAACCACGCGGGAACGATCGACCGTGAGTTTTTTGAGGGTAGGGTAACCAATTGATGGGTTCAATGTGGTCTGTGGCTAAGGCCGCGTGTATGCACGGGCGTAAGCAATGTGGCGACGGCGGCAGCGCAGGCAGGCGAAAGGAGCTCTAGATCTTAAGAGAGGCTAGTTGAGACTGCTTTAACTAATTAGGTATACTAATATTAACCGTGGCGGAGGTGAGAAACGCCATAGTCACAAGACAGCTCGCTGTCTGTGCGTACACAAGAGCTAAGTTTGCGCTGTTGCCAAATTAAGCCGCATAAAGATGGGTCGTACATGTACGGTACATCGACGTCGTAATTTCACTATAGGTACAAAGATTCGATTCTAATTTGATTCCAATAGGTTTCGCGGGTAGTTTACGTTTACACGATACTCGACGCGCGAAGTAGCGAACGGAAGCTACATACGCATTAAAATCAAATTGATATGTGGTGTGGTCTTTAATCGATCCCCAGTACCACGGCCTGTCTACGGCGTAGAGGGGCAGGCGTAGCGGCCGTAGCGCACTCGTAGCAAACGTAGCGAACAAATTCACATCTCAGTGACCACATATGAACCCAGTACGACTGACATCTTACATATTCACTGCCAAGTTTAGTTAGTAAATTAGTTACTTCTCCTTTTCCGCAGGTCAACATCGGTTGTACCTATTTTGGATGGATTCTGCCTCTAACCACCTAGTTCTTTGCCTATACGTCGATTGTTAATTCGTGTCACTATTTCAACTTTTTTCTTTAATTCGTCACTTCTAATAAGAAAGTGTGATAAAATATGTAGGTAATATCTATACTTGCGAACAATGAATTTGTATAGGATTTCAATGCAATGTGTGTCCGAATTAAAAACAATCCAAAAGGCCATAAGGTGAAATCCCAAATGGCACCGATAACATAGTGAAGAACATCACAGGTTTTGCGTGCGTTTATAAATAGGTACTGAAATGATATTAAGTAAATTAAAAACGTTAAATATGTCAAGAATAGGTACCAAAGAAACTTGAGATAAGAATTGTAATAGCAAATTAGTTGACTTCACCCATCTGAGTAAGTACCTACACTTAATCATATTTCTACCTACTTAACACATTTCAACACAACAATAAATTATGAAAACCGATGCAAAAGCACCCAATATTATAACTTTATCACAGTAAATAATGTTTTCATCTTGTTCAAAAGATACACACCTTAATTAGACTACACTTCAAAACTCGTTAGTAAATAGGTACCCCTATTACAAGTTATTGAAATCAATAGAAACCTACTCTCTTTTAGTATTTAGTACCCCGGTAAAGAGTACGTATTTCATTCAGTTAAGCAATTGGAACTGAAATACTCTGACTGAAAGACTGAACAGCGTTAGGCGTATAGGTAACTTGAAGCACTATCACTAGTTCACTGACCATCAAGCTGCCTCTGCTGCCAGTCGGCGCGCCACTCCTGTCCTTCCATCACAACATCCGAGCGATTATTTTTTCAACGCGACACAATAAATCAGTTTTCTGCGCGTTAATCAAGAGCCAGCGGCGCAGGCGACGGTGCGCGCGAGTTGAACGGTTCTGTCGTCGGCGCGCGCGCCGCCCAGGCACACCCACCCCGCACGGATCAGGAAAAAAGCCACTTGTCATCGGCCCATGCGCCAGAAAACTGAACTCTAACCTCACTGCTTTTGGTCCATTTTTAAGGATGCGTGAAACTGAGATATACTCTCTTTTGGATATTGTTGTAAGCGCCGCCCACTACCACTTATTAATCGTTATGGACACGGCTATGTACTGGGAGCGTTGCTGGAAGCAATGACACGATATCAACAAGTTGAGCTACGAAATATGTGATTGTGACTGAGTAACACATTATAAGAAATGATATATTTTACGAAATCGGCTAAGGCTTTACGTGAGTGATTCTAGCTGGTATCGGGCGAAGAAAAAAATACAACAACATCAATTTGGGCAGCAATCGGTTCACCAATAGAGGTACACTGCCTAGAGGTAAACAGCTACCCGTTGAAGATGTCTATGAACAGTATGAACTCTATGGAAAGGGTCCCTACAGACGTAACAATTGGTCGGTTCATGGCAATTTGGTAAGTTTGTTACGTCTGTACCTACTTCCGTAGATCCTTTAAACTGTAAATAACTTTAAAAAAAATTGAATTGTTTGGGGAACAGTTACAATTTTCCAAATTCACGAAGCCAGGCCCCGTATCATGGTCGGCCTTATCACGCGATAAGTGAGAAAATAGAGCGTCCGTCTCGTTCTATCGAACGGTGTCAGCCACGACGAAGGACGCTCTATCTTGTCGCTTATCGCGTGATAAGGCCGACCATGATAATTAACTACTCAGATCGAAATGAGTGGCCCTACACTGCCACTATTTCGATCTTCGTGGTCCGCATCAACCAATCACGAGGAGGAATCGCCGTGTGCTGAATATATCCCAGTGGAATCAAGTGAAGAATTTTCTAACACATCCAAAGTCAATCACCTGACTGATCCAAGTCGCGTTAAAGTTCCATGTAAGTACACAACTCGGGCCTTTGCATGACCTGCAAGTTCTAATACAAGCCGAAGGCTCTTTCTAACAAGATGGGTAGAAATGGGTTTCCGCTTATAAGTTACAATTAATCTGACGACATCTCTGTAGCCTAGTTGGTAGAGACCCTGCCTACGAACCCGGAGGTGCCGGGGTCGAATCCTGGTAAGGGCATTTATTTGTGTGATGAGCATGAATATTTGTTCCTGAGTCATGGTGTCATGATACTTATTTATCTATGTATGTATATCGTCGTCTTGTACCCATAGTACAAGCTTTGCTTAGTTTGGGACTAGGTGGGGGCCCTGGTATCATGATAAAATCCATCCCAGCATCTTCCTGTTTGTGCATGTACTAGAGTAGGTGCACGTATTTTTACGGCTGGCGCGAGTGGAGCGGCTCCATCAGCGCCGCGTAAACAACTGCAGGCTGAGTAAACAGCCGGAATATAGTACCGGGTACAGGTAGTAGTACTCTTTAACAGGCACAATCAGACTATTTTTAGGCGAAACAAGTAGTTCAACGTATTTCAAATCTTTTGCGTATTTTTTTTTATTACTATTCTGACGTCCACGGTCTAGTAAAACAAAGGCTTTGTATTGAATTTCTACACCATGTGCATAGTTAACTTAAAAGGTAATATACTTATAGATTTTTCGCCTAATTGAACGAGCGAGTGAAGAGAACGAATTTCTGCGTTTTAGTTTGGGCAAAAATTCTTCCGGATGTCCTTTGTCGCATTTCTCACAAGATTCCTGTGAAATTAAGTGAGCAGGTTTGATAATAAGGCATATTATAGTTATTTTATCGTAATAAACAGTTTTTGAATTTCTTAAAAAAATATCTTTAAAAATCAGACACGCAAGTTCTACAGCACGGCTATCACAAGACGGCACGCGAGCTCTCTCGATTTTTCTCGCACTATCCGTCTCTCTCTTATTAGAACACTTAGAAAGAGAGGTATAGTGCGAGAGAACACAGAACCACTAGTTTAAAAGAAATGCAAAAGCTTTGATCAAACTCGGGGTGGCACTAATAAGAACCCATGAGACGTTAATCCATACTATCCATACTAATATTATAAATGCGAAAGTGTGTTTGTCTGTCTGTCCGTCTGTTACCTCTTCACGCTTAAACTGCTGAACAGATTGCGATGAAATTTGGTATCGAGATAGTCTGAGTCCCGGGGAAGGACATAGGATAGTTTTTATCCCCGAAATCATCCCCTAAGGGCGTGAAATGGGGGAGTGAAAGTTTGTATGGAGCTGCGATATAAACGAGTTCCACGCGGACGGAGTCGCGGGCAGAAGCTAGTTACACTATAAGTATACCTACCTAGGTACTTATTATATTTTCACGGTCACATGCCAGCACGTGTTTGCTGCCTTTGCAGTCGAGACTCTCGGACCGTGGAGTCCAGGTGCCCACCAACTGGCCAGGACGTACTGGGGACCACAGAGCTGTCTCGTTCCTGAACGGATCAGCAAAATTACCTTCTTATTTTTAAGAACCTACATTTGAATGATGAGGAAAATGCATAAAAGCTCGCCATCTTTAAATAATTACTTTGTACGAGTCACCTAATAGGAATATTTCTGAAAAAGATTAAAAAAAAAACTATCTTCAGTCAGTCATTCTGAATATAAACAAGTTTGATAGTTTTGCTGATGGCATTTGGAATGAGTCCCCTTTGACACGCTCCTATTAGGCCTCTCACAGACTGGAGCGGCCTGCGGTGGCGGTCAATAGTAAATTTTACAGCTAAATTTTACAGTTTACTATTGTCAGTGTGATGCAGGCTTTAAGCCCACATGATACTTGTTACCTGTCAAATTAACTATTATCCGCCACCGCAGGCCGCGCCAGTGTGTTGCAGGCTTTAGAAAAGCAGCGTTTCTACATTGCTGGGTTCGAATCTAAAACAAATAATTACAATTTTACTTCTGAAACCATAATACACGTTTGTGGAGTCCGGACTGTTCATGCTTGCAAGGGCATAGTACCTAATTAACTACTTAAATACTAGTGTTATTATTATTATTATCGTATTGACGAGAGACATCATTCTGATCTTGACACGTTTTATTGTTATTGACCCTGTACATCTCTGACAATATAACATTAATGTTCCTTTTTTGTTTTGACGCTTATAGAGACCGTATACATCTCTTTGAATATTATTAGAATAATTATTAATTGTATTTGGACGCTCAGAGACCTTATACATCTCTGGAATATTGAATAATATCATTAACTTCTGTTAATGCTGATATAGATCTTATATCGAATGTAATGGTCATATTTTGCAATTTTGTTTTGTTTACATTGACTTAGTGACATTTAGTTTGTTAACCTTTTATTTATAATTTTAAATTATTATTGTGTAAGATTACTATCTTATTGTAAATTACTGTTTGACATGTAAAAGTGCCCTTGTGGCCTATTTGCAGAATAAATAATTGATTTGATTTGATTTGACACCGCACTTTTAAAACTTTATGCATTTTAGAGGGCGTTACTTTCTCCCTATTATCTAGTTCGCTTACACTCTAAAAGCTTGCGTGCGAGTGAGCGAGACTCGGCATTGTGGGCGGGGCCAAGGCGCGCGCGCAGCGCCCCACGCGCACGTTTCGAAGAAAATCTTTTGTAAAACGAAATAACAAAACAAATCACTAGCTAATAGATGCTTAATGAATCACTCGAAGGCAAAATATCTCGTCACGAGCAAAAAAAGAACAGTAGTAACCTTTGGGGATTAAAGATCTCTAGGCATTAACAGCTAAGTATTAGAATTAAATATATAGATAAGAAGAAAATAATATCAACAATTAGAATAGGTATATTAGGTACCTACCTATCCATAATAGATTTTGGTGTCGCGCGATTTTACGTCTCTACAACTTTGTAGACAAACACCATGAAGTAGGTAGGTACCTAAATAGAACATTTAAGTTTTCATTCTTCAGTATCATTTTTTGTTCGATTTTTGACCTCCGCAATCCTCATCCCTGTTAATTCCTTGAATGGACCCTCCCAGCCTATACTGTAATCAAATGACTACTTATCCAATGGTTAGACACCACCCCCCCCCCCCTTCCCCCCTATTTTGAAACGACATAATATATGGACATCCCCCTAGTCGTTTTACTTATGAAACAAGCTAGCTATCAGTTAAGTAGTTAATAATATCTATAAAAATAAAAATATCTTAACAGACTCTATTGTTTCAGCATTAAATTATATTGTTATGAGCATGACTGTACCTAGACCTATTGCTCCTCTTGCGCGTGTTATGGTAGGTGAGTGGTGTCAGTAAATAATGTGTAAGTTAATTCAGAACTCAGACCCGCCCGCCAGACATATCGCAACAAATAGCTCTTGATTTAGACTCGCCTCTAGCTGAATGCAACCGCCTAATTTATTACTTAGACTAAATAAACTGGATATAAGGAAACATTAAACATTTACATTGATAAGACAAGTGGTCATATACCTACGCTACGCTGTTTACACACGCCCCAATCGTGGGTATTTACCGACATTACTTCTTATATTTGCAAGGTAGGTATTGGACCGCTAGCATGAAAGGTTTCATGGTCATGTTTTACATGAATGGACCATTTGGCTACTAAAACTTAACCATAAAAACCTAATGTCCCTCCTCCTCCTCCTCTGTCCTAATGTGTGTAACCTTAATGTCTGGTGAGCAATAAAGAATATTTGTATTGTATTGTATTGTATATATAAAAGCATCGTGCTAGCTGCTATTTAGGAATAGGACCATAAATAAGGCAGTGGATGCGCACTGGCGTAATGCCGTGCGCGGTGCGCCACGCCACGCGAGCTGTCAAGCGACTACGGAGTTTTCAGTTTCAGCACGTCGCTGCTGGCTATAGCAGACATTATGCCTGGGTGTATATGTGGCCAAAGAGTAGGCCACATTTATCCAGAGCTATGCGATGTAGCAGAGCATTGTGCAAGAGAAATATCCACTAATATCATTGCTAGCCTCGCTCACGCATCTCTTCCTATTGATTTGTTTTGTCCCGCACAGCACTGGTGGATACTCACCTTAAGTGAAATGCTACAAACACTAAAAATAATACTTTACCTACACTGTTATAACTATCAAAGTAGGACCTAATTTTTATGTAAGTATGTACCTACCGAGTCAAGTTTTAACTTAACATTCCCCACAATGGAACCGTGTCTCTCTGGATCTTATAAGTCAAATTGCTAGAGACATTTTACATAACGTACTATTACTTTGATTTAGTTCCATCAAGTTCCTATTCTACCGACACTGGTAGCACAGTCGACCTTATCAGAGTTATACTTAAGTTGCAGAACTCCTTGATACCTTGCCGCCTTCACCCATGTGACAAGTTCGTATAGGGCAGTTTAAACATGACGATAAACCGTTCCGGTACAAAGGTTTCCAGCCTCTTGTGAGTTCGACGTATAGTACCTACCCTGAAAGACATGAATCTGATAATTTCCAGTTCCAGCTCATCTGCCGACTGTGCGTTACTTAAATATTCTACCCACAAAGACTTTCACAGGGTATATTTAAAAAGCGCTCCTGAGCCAGTCCCTTTATTTACGTTTGGAGGCGACGACAGCGCTAACGACGCGATCTTCCGCCGCATCTGTCCGTCGGCGCCTGCGCCGGATGCGGTGCGGTCGCTGCACGATCCGTGTGGACCGTCCTGAGATGCATTGGTCACAGAGTATCTGACAAAACATTCATTTTGTGGTAGATTTGAGACTCTAAGTTCAGCAATTTGATATTGATGCTCAGTTCATCGAGGCGAAACCAGTCTAATCGCAAAAAGGTCTAGTTTTGGTTTTCGGTCGGAAGTACAGATCGCAATCGCATTGCGTTTGACTCGCGACACTAACTGTAAATCACCAGTCAAAATCACCTGTATCGATACTTTATCGAGTTTGCAGCGCTGCAAAATGTCGCCGTGTGTAACCAATAAACCATTTATTTCAGGCATCTAAGGCCCATAGATAGCAACGAATACCTTAAAGCCTACCATACATACAATACATATAAAAACCGGGTGTCGGGCCATACGCGCAGTGTAGGGTTCCGTAGTTGCTTGTCTTAGTTACATCGACGTGCGGTGCGGTTGCGTCGGCCGAATTTGTACAATTTGCCTATCCAAGTACACATTAAGTTCGTCGACTATTACTCGGTAACTTGTCCGTGATATTTTTCCTTTTAAATTCACTATATGTACTACTACCACGATTTTTTTCACATCCCCAGTAGTAGCCATTTAGTCGGCAGGGGGGGGGGGGGGGGACACACACATGACTCTAACAAAAATTAGGGCTTTAAGCCCAATATCTCGGAAACGAATCACTGATTTGAAAAATGCTTCTTGGAAACCCATAATAATTTTGAACGAGCTATCCAACGATACCCCACACCATGGGTTTAACGAGAAAAACAAATTACATCCCCGCTTTAGGTGTAGGGGAGGTACCCTAAAATATTTTTTTTTTCTGGATATTATTGTACTGTTTTGTCGGCGTGATTGATTTATATATACTCATGCCGAATTACAGTTTTCTAGTTGTAATGGTTACTGAGCTAAGCCGAAGACGGACAGACAGACAGACAGACAGACGAACGGACATGACACCGCCGAAACACGACACCCTTCAGCCAAAAGTCTGCAGCACACGCGATGGTCCCCTGCAGCGGCCGCAGGCGCACCACAAACGAGCTGAAGTGCACGTAGTGGCGCGAACGCAGCTAGAAAACCCTCAGCGAAAAGCCAGTCTTCTGGTGAACATACACCGCCATGTCATCAGCCGTGGCGGAGTAATGCAGGCGCGAACACGTACAGCGCCTTACTAGCTGTGGCAACCCGCAGACCAGAACCAACCGGCCCTGCTGTACCACACTTCCCCAGAAGCACTGAACTCTGGCTAAAACGCATTTTATCAAGCCAGTCTCCGTCCCTAATTCCCTAATATTCAGACTCTAATAAGATTTTTCTGTGAAGAATGGGACAGCGCTATGGTCACCCTTCCCGCACTACACTTTTACTGTAAACAGTAGTTTTGTTTACGGGTGCGGTCGTAAAGCCAGCTTGTGAAACGCTTATCTAATTCTGTATTAGCTCAAGAGGCTGCTTCCTCGAAGATGCCTCCGACCAATAACTATTGTCTCTAAGTGTTGTCAGTAAATATTACTGGCTAGATAAGATCTAGTCAAGCGGATAGGTGTTTTAGTGTACAACACACAATGGTATAAACCTACACATTACCATCGCGAGTGACCAGTAGAGAGATCGCAGTCCATATACTGGGTGAGAGGCTCGGCCTACATGCATCTAGAATCACTGCCCCTTGGCGAGCTGGCAGGTACGGATTTGGCAGAGATGTTTGTTTGAGTTTGAGTCCAAAGAGGCATTTTTGATGAGTGGAACGTTGAAAGGACACAGAGCGTGATGGTGACTCGCATCGTGTATCGTGGTACTTACTAATTTAGACGCGAGGAGTGTTGAGTGTATCTTGGTATACGGAAAAGCTAGAACTTGTATAAATATCAAATTTATTCAGGAACACATTTTATAATTACACTTGAATATGATTATCAAACAAACATCAGCTATGACAACGGTGGAACCACAGACAATATATTATATATATATATATATCAACAAGGAGAAGTTAAAGGACCTAAATAGTACCTGGACTCTGTCACATCATGACGAATATTTTATCCTGGGGCTGGGTACCTGTACCTACTCATCAAGTAGGTATCAAAAGTTTTAAATTGATGCACATAACTGACGCAGATTTGAAATTTACCGTAGGTATAAGTATAGGTACCTACCTATGTAGATTATGTGGTGCATTTGCATATTGTATTAAATCGATATTATTATTATATTAGAGAAATGGCAGCCACGACGGCCTTTGCCAGAGTGAGTAAGCGGATAAATTAACTACGAAATAACGAATTAAACCATTTATACAAACAAATAGGCGTCTCTCGCCAAGACGCACGACAATTATATCTTTGACAACTTTGATAACTTTGATAGGGTACGTTTTTCTTCCATCTGTAAAGACGGTAGCCGACCTCCTGTCCAGTAGAGATGTAGCTGAAATTTTGTAGGTTCATTATCTGTAATTTACACGATGTAAAGTCGTATCGATGCAGTTGCTTACTATTTCTCAATTTCATAACGAAACTGATCTAGGTACGTATATTCTGCAGTTCACACAAATCTCTTCAGCACCGTTATCAAAAGAGGGCGCTCTTTCTCTCGGCGAGATAGACTATCCGTCTCTTTCTAAGTGTTCTAATTAGAAAGAGATGGATAGTCTATCTCGCCGCATGCTGTTACAGGTCGGACATACCTGACCCTATCGCGCCATGCAAGAACGTAGGTAAATTAAGGGGCTACTCGTATACCTCCCGAGGTCAGCGACTGCATAACATCGCAGCTATGCCTAACTCCAGGAAATATCAATAAATGGCCAAATCAATGGTAAGTATATTACTTATATCAGCGAATATATCGTGTCGTAAACCTGTCATCGCGTTTCAGGTGAACGTCCGCCGCGCGCGTCGTTCGCAAGATGGCGGGCATATTTCCGTCATCGGCCCGTCTGATGCGCGCCAGAATAAGATTATTGGAAATTTGACACACACGCGCAAGGGGCGCGATTCGATATTGTTTATTGACAGGTCTTGACACCGCTAATCATCGGGGGCTCGATCAAACCCTGCAATTTCGTGTTTCAATTTGATATGAATGTGTTCCGCGCACGTGAAAACGAGCACGCGGAACTTTTGATACCTATCAAATTGAAATGTAGGTAAGAAAGTTTCCACGGACTACTTTCTGCACCACAGTTTGAGAGTCAGTGGCCAGTTAAAAGATCTACCAGAAGTCTTCTTCGTCCTTTCGCCTATACTGATACTGCTGCTGCCCAGCATCATCTTATTTACTGGCAGTAGTTATTTCTTCGACATATCACAGGGCTGTCTTTGGGTATGGACATGTCATGCATGAGACGCGATGATGACCACATGACTAAACGTGTCCTCTCTGTAAAGGAGGGAAAAAGAGGCTGAGGACGACCACCTGTAACCTGAACACCGACCATTAAAAGCGACCCGAAAACTGTCAACGCAGCACCAGAGAAAACCCACAACGGTACTTTTTTAGCGCAAATGTATTAGGAGGACTGACCCCAAATAAAATGGGATAAAAACCAGGAGAAAGAAGAAGAAAGATGTCACAGGGTTGACTTTGGATTTATGTAGTTTTTCCTAGAGAAGTGTCTTCCGCAAAACTTTCCACTACTGATAACCCATCGCTGTTTGGTTGGAGACTATGCACCAAATCTGGCCCCACTGGTCCACTGTCAAGAGTCTAACTCTTACACTCATGATGAGGTAAGTAGGTAAGTGTCCGATCCCAGATAGTGAATTGTTTCAAGTAAGTATCTTTTTTTTAATTCTTTAATGATTAGCACACAAGTTTCCAAGCAATCGAAGGTTACGTTGCTGGATTTGTGCAAGAAGAATGATTGAAGGGGGCCGCGCCAGCAGTGTGATTCTGGCATAACGGGAGGATTCTGGCATTAAGTATGCCTTTGCAGAGATGCATTGCATGCAATCTGATTGATTGAAGTTTGAAATGAACTCCTAAAGTAGTTTTTCATATAAATAAATGCAGATTAAAAATAACGTTGATGCAGCATATTAGCAAACTTTCTCAGTTTGCCAGTAACATTGCCAATTTTCACAAAAATGGTAATATGGTTATGTCACTAGCAATCATTACAGCAAGTCGAAGAGCGCCCAAGCTTTATGATCGACGCCGCTAGACGGGTTTTATGTGAAAAGATCAACCGCTGACGTATATAAGTGGTCCTTGCGCCTATTTGTGGACGGTGCAAATAGAATGCCTACTATATTTTTTTGAGACAAGGGTAGTCGCTGAAAAGCATTTACGTGCCCTCGCCACTTAAATCTGTCAGTAGAGGCCATCAAATTGCACAGAAATAACAAGTTCAATGCATGTCGAGACTATGGCAAGGGTATTCTAGAATTAATGGGCGAGACGGCATGGGATCCGTAGGGCACAGCACGCCTATCACAGGACGCAACTATCCGTCTCTTTCTAAACGTTCTACTAAGAATTGGACGCATAGTATATCTAGCCGTGGCACGGCTCGCGGGCCGTAATGTGATGGCCGTGCTGTTCATATCCGGTTCAAGGGACCAAGGAATGGGAATACGAAAAAGAATTGCTGCCTACTTTCAACTTTTACTGAAGCTTCTTTATGAATTTGTACATATTATTGTAAGTGGGTAGGTACGTATTTTATAAAAGCCATCCACTAACAAGGCAAAGACAGAGTAGGGCGCGCCTTCACGTATTCTTCGCTCGACTACGAGGATTTATATCTTGCTGTCAAGTGTGAACAGCCAATTCTCAAAGTAACAAGTGTAATGGGTAGGCAATACGCTCGCTACTTTTTCAAGGGACAAGCCTCATTCTATAGTAAAATATATGACGATTCGTCCTTCTTACTTTATATACCTACAGTCCCTAGGCGACTGAGCTCTGCTCGGGTGAAAATACGGAGAAACATATTTTCCCACATATGAGACCTAGTTAGATCGATTTTTCGCCACCAAATTTTCAAATTTCATCGAAATCGTTAGAGCCGTTTTTGAGAACGTGATTACAAATATACCTAAATATATACAAATATTGCTCGTTTAATAGTACATATAGGATAAATAAGTATTCATGTATGAACGCTGACAATATTGCGAAATTAGGTAGGTTAGTAGGGTATAGTACAGACGACAAAGGTAAGAACGTTCGTATTACGTCTGCTTGATTATTCTTTACTCGTACTAAGTATTGGTAGCACATGAAACAGTACTTACCCTATACTTGAATAGTACCATCTATAAATTTTGGTAAGTTTATGACATTCACTATTTTTCAGCTATTTTTAACCGACTTCAAAAAAAAGGAGGTTCTCAATTCGGTTGTATTTTTAATATTTAAAAAATATACTCTTTATTGTCAGTACTGCCATCTAGATGTTCAGATATTCAATTGGAGAATGAGCACTTTCAAACGTTTAACTGCCATCTAGCGGTGTGTTCAAACACTAGAAATAACTTATGTTTCAATGTTTCAATTTATGGAATACTAGGGAGCGCAATCTTGTGCTTAACTCCTTATATATAATTTATTCTTAATTTTACCTATATTCAAGTTGTTATGATTTTGTGTTTATTAAACAAAATATTTAAAACATATATTTATGTCAGTGGTCATGTTCTGTTCTCATCCGTTATTTAGTTATTTTTTCACCTGGCAACAAAACTTGTTTTCGCGAGAAAACTTGTGAGGAAGCATTCAGAATGAGTATTTTGATTGCGAAATTGTCATTGAAATAGATAAGAAACCGTGATTCAGTGAATTGTTCCAGTGGTGTTTTTGTATACAGAATAACGAAAGGCAAAATACAATCCAAGTGGAGCTGTTAAAGAAATTGTTAGCCATGGCGGGCCCGTCCGACGGTGATCCCGACGGATGGGTCGAGTTCTGTGAGCGTCAGGCCAAATCTGCCGCTCCGGAATTCGCCAAGGCTGCCTATTGGAAATACGTCCAGACCGGCGTCACAGACCCCGCCGCCCGACCAGGTGTATCTCACAAAGATCTCCTAAAGAAATTTGTAGATAGTTTTTCCGAGCAATTCGAAATAGAAATCGGTAAACTAAAAGCTCAAAACAAGGTCCCCAATGGGACTCATACAGGGCACGACGAAAGCGACTATTCCGAGGACACCGATTCGCCCAAAACACAGCACAAACCTTTCTTCAGGAGGTTATCTTTTAAGGGATTAAGAAGAGGCAAAGGTCTGTTTCAGAAACAGCATTCAGATGAAGTCGAATTATCGTCTAATTTGAATAAACAGAGTAAGACTAAATTAGCCAAAATAGTTGTAGAATGTAGGAAAGAAGGTTTGGTTAATTATTTAACCCCTGAAAGCTTAGAGCAGCCTTCGGGACCGCAGAAATGGGAGAAGTGTAGACTAGCATTGGTGAAGACTGTAGGGGGCTATATGTTGGAATTCTACTCCCCACCGAAAGCACAGAAGCCCCGGAGTGGGGTGTTCTGTTTTCTCATATCAGAGGCGAGAGAGACCACAGCTTTAGAAATGCCGGACCATGAAAATACATTTGTATTAAAGGTAGGAGAGTGAAATCATTGGTTTATTATATGTATAAGTCTTGCATGATTCAATTTATTTTCTTCTAAGTACTTTCAATGATTCAAGGCACATGACACATTGTTATTGTTGTTCAACCACTTGTTGGTTAACCATGCTTGCCCTAATATTTTATATCGGCTTCAAGGGCTCTATTACTTGTTAGTTTACTAAATATAATTTATAATGGCATGATTAGCTACATGAAGAGACATTGCAATGTCAACACAATAGACAATTAGCTTTGTGACATATTTACTGTGAGATGTAAAGTCCACAAAGTTACTATTAGTATCAAAAATATTCTTCACAGCATGAACAATATAACACTGTTCCCCAATTTTTACTGAATTCTTCCCAGATTCTTATGAATGCAGAAATGAACTGAATTAGTCACTAATTATCTTTATGATGGATTACAGCATACTGTTCACTATTCTGGCCCAAAAATCATTGTGTGATGGGGTCTTAAATGTATTTTTTGATTAGCGAGTTAGACAAGGAATCTCAGTAAGAAATCCAACTACATGTGTGAGGGTGTATAATTTTGGATTTACTGGTGTACATGAGCTTATTTTTACTTCTATACTAATATTATAAAGAAGAAAAGTCTGTTAGATTGTAGCGTTGTAAGTTTGTATGTAATGACCAGTAATGGGCATGCCAACTAAATTTCAAAAAAATATATTATCTATAAATAAATAAAAATAAATATTTGCGGACAATCTTACACAAATAGAACTAGTGCTCATCACACAAAATAAATGCCGTTACCGGGATTCAAACCCAGGACCGCTGGCTTCGTAAGCAGGGTCACTACCAACTCGGCTAATATCATGATGATGGTTGTCAATGTGCATCTGCATGTAGATCGGACTTTCTGGATGGTTATAGGTTATATTTTATCCCGTGGGCAGTTGGTTTTGTATAACTTTTATATAATAGGGATGATGATTAAGACTTTTTTTACGATGTCATTCGAACCAGTTTTTGGAGAGGAACAAATGTTTGTATGGGAGCAACTACAATTAAAGAACATAAATACCCAAAAATTTGAGACTTAGATTGACCTTGCTGGCGGCAGCGCAAAACGCTTCATACTGATAGACACACAAGTATGACGTCACATTTGTACAGTCACCATCCGATATATCGGAGCGGCCAGTGCTCACAATCATCGGAACACGTCTCTAATGCCTCGACAATAGAGGCGTGTTCCGATATTTGTGAGCACCTTGGCCGCTCCGAAATATCTGATGGCGACTGTACTAATTGTTGTATGGAAAATCAGGTAAATTGTTGTTTCGGTTGCGAAATACTGCGTTTAAGTACATAGTTGTCATACAATTTTGTTTCTATAAAAGCGTAAAGATTCTATTCGTAGCTTTAAATTTATCTTGGGCAATAAAAAAAAATGCATATTTTTTCTAAACTTTCAAGGTTCATATCTTTTTATGATTTTAAATATATTGCATAATTTATACTTTATTACGATAATTTGATGGTTTACTATCCATTTAGCATCACTACGTTATCAATTTGAACATGAGGCACCATGCCTATTCTAGGCTCTTAAATTCATACACATATCTTTTTGCAGCTTGGAGATGATTTGGTGACTTCAGCCATTTTATCTTGTACTTGGCTTCTTGCATGGAAAATGGAATAAGCGGGTGGGGGAATATTTTATGGTGCCAGCTACTTATGTCCTATTGAGTGGAATCAATTGTCTCGTGCAAAGAAATGTGCAACAGTCCTTATAAGAGAATACAAAGATAGGACAAGACATCCACTTAATCCACTTTGGCGCTTCGGTTGAAGTTAGTGCCGCGGGGTTTGAATACCAGACATCCCGGTATAGGTTTATATTTGTGTGAAAACTTGATAAGCGATATACCTATGACCCTGGATCTAGTATGTTTTCGTTACGCGACCACCTTCGGTTAGCGACCACCTGAAGGAGAAGGTTTTTTTCTATTGAAGATAACATCAATTCTACACACCCTATTGAGACAATTACTTGTACATGCATTTTTTTGTTGTTTTATTATAGAAATCTACTAAAAAACCTAGAAAATATCCTTTCAGTTCACCAACTCAGCTTAAGTGGTCGCCCACCGGCACATGAAATTAGGTGGTCGCTAACCGGCGAAATGACCCTATTTCAGTATTTATTTATCTTTATAAGTTAGTGTTGTCCAGTAACCAAACATAGAACAAACCTTTGGTTAGTTTGTTGATTGTTGTAACATTTTCCACAATATTTTCGACCCCTTACACAAACAATATTTATGTGTACTTAGAAGTTTATCTATCTGTATATCTGTGTGTCTGTGGCATCATAGCTCCCAAATTGATGAATGGACTTGAGAAAAGTTTTTAGGGTTCCGTAGTCAACAAGGAACCCTTATAGTTTCATCATGTCCGTCTGCGGCTTAGCTTTACCTTACTAGTTACTACCAGAGAGATGTAATTCGACATGGCATTTAAATCAATCACGCCTACAAAATGGTAGAATAAAAAAATTAAAAATATTTTTTTAAGGATAGCTTTTATACTACTTTTTTATCTGGTAAATGGTGTGAGTTATCGTTGCATAGTTTTTTCAGAAATATTATGGGTGCTCGAAAACCATTTTTCTATTCAGGGTTCCGTTTGCGTTATATTGCGTTTTAAAGCCCTAATTTTTGTTGGAGTCGAGTCCCCCTACAAAAGCCCTGGCTAAATGGTTACTCACTTGGTATGTCAAAAAAAACATTAAAATGAAAACTCACCGATAAAGAGACATTACTTGTTAGTGAGTAATAGTCGACCAACTTAAAACTGTACTTGGAAAAGCCACTTTTCGTACAAATTTGGGCGACGCAACCGCATTTATGTGCGCGCATGTCGATGTAACAAAGGGAACCCTACCTTACCTATTGAGGAATCCTGCATAATCTGTGAGTGCAAGGCCTAAGTGGACGCCCCGCCCAGAGCGGGGCGTGCAGCGTCCATATAAACCAAATGCAATTTATATGGACGCTTGACGTCCACTCAGGGCTTACACTAAAGAAATTCAATGATGTATGTGAAGTCCCCAACACAGACTGGGCCAGCATGGGGACGACTGTCAATTCCCTCTAACCCTTGAGACACCATATATTGGCTGATGATGATGAAGATGATAATGATGATATTTGACGACCGCTTTAGCCTAGTTGGTAGTGACCCTGCCTATGAAGCAAGAGGTCCCGGGTTCGAATCCCGGTAAGGGCATTTATTTGTGTGATGAGCACGAATATTTGTTCCTGAGTCATGGACGTTTTCTATGTATTTAAGTATTTATTTATCCATATAAGTATGTTTATCGTCGTCTAGCGCCCATAGTACAAGCTTTGCTTGGTTTGGGACTAGGTCGATTTGTGTAACATTGTCCCCTTAGTATTTATATTTATTTATTAGTATGTTTCCACAGGCCGACAACAACATGGAGTACGTAATAGAAGCCGCCGACGTGGACGACATGAAGTCCTGGCTGGCGACGATCAAGTACTGCATGCGGTCGGCGCCGACCACGCAGCCCCCGCCGGACGCGCTGCCGGGCCTGCCGGAGCCCGCGCCGCCCGACCTGCCGCCGCGCCGCGACCTGCCCGCCAGCACCAGCAACGCGGACCTCAATGAAGATGGCAACGATGATAACCAACTAGGTAATTACACCTGCCAGCAGAGTTGTGAGTTATTTGAAATACTTGTATTTAAAATTCAAACACAAAATACGTATTTTATATATGTATTTTTTTAAGTATTTTGTATTTTATTTGAAATATTTTTCGAAAAGTATTTTATATTTGTCAAATATAAAATACTTGTTGTAGTGCTAAGTTTCGAAAGTATTACCTTTACCACTCAAATGTTCAAGTTAATGGGTCAGCGATTCGGCAAATGGCCACTAGAGAACTTTGAAAGTCTATGTGCAAAATGACAGTTAAAACAAAATGAACGTTATTATCTGTGAAACATGACGTTGCGCTTCGAGATTGACTTCGATTTTGTTTCGATTACTTTTTGAAAGTATTTTATTTAAATAAATAAAAAAAATAAAAATAAATATCTTTATTTCAGAACATAAAAATTCCATACGATTACAAATATATCAAGTTAAATTATATTATATTAAATTTAATCAAATCATTTACATCACTAATTATAAATTATTTACTTTAATGTCAAGAAGGGACTTGTACATATAATAAAAAATGGAAAATAAAAAATAAAAAATGTCAGTCATCATCATACAATAAAAATAATTCAAATTTAGTTAATAGTCTTAACCCAGGTATCTAGGATGGACCCATCGGTTCTATCAGCGATGACCTTCAGTATCCTGTTGTCGCTGCGTCGGATGCGGTTTAGAATAGATGCGACCCGCTTTCGCCTGATCGCATGAAAGCCGTCGGTACGGCCCTCGGCAAACATACCTGACGCGCTACAGAACCGTGGCAACCTCATCAGGACTCTGAAGGCATCGTTACACTGGATACGAAGAGCGTTATAGGCTTTCAGCGTGTAGTGGACCCATAGGCTACCCGTGTAAAATACTTGACAGTATGCTTTAGAAAGGGTGTTTTGAACATCGGGCAAACAAACCTACGAGCCAACATATTGCTTCTCACCGCTAACGCTCTCCGTTTCCTCTCCAAATCGAGATCGTCCTTTAGGTCTTCCTTCACATAGTGCCCAAGGTATTTAAATTGTGAAAGTCATTACCCTTCAAAGCTATAGAGGGCACATGCACAGGGTTCATTTTGTTTGACCTAAAGACTGAGACTTCACTCTTTTTGGAGTTGTATACAAGACCATGTGTATCTGCGTAGGCCTCACAGACACTCAGCATTTTCCTGAGTGCGCTGACAGAGGGGGCCAGCAGCACCATATCGTCGGCGTAGCTTATGTTGTTCACGCTAACGCCGTCGATATAACACCCCACCAGCATTCTGCTGAGCTCCTCTATCAGCCCGTTGACATACAGGTTGAAAAGCTTCGGTGAGGTGAAACCCCCCTGCCTCACCCCGCAATCCAACCTGTATGCCTCCGACTGCACTACTTATACTAAAGTATTTTGAAAATACCTATTTTGTATTTAGTATTTAAATACAAAAAGCAAAAGTATTTTGCATTTGAAGTATTAAATTAGAAAAGTAGTTGCATTTTGTATTTAAATACTTTTTCAAAGTATTTTGTACATCTCTGCTTGTGCCAGGCCTGTGGTCGTGTATGCCGCTCCCGCATTGGCTTACACAGCCATGAAATACTTTTTGACACTGCTTGTATAGTCTGTACTTTAAAGGCCTAGGTGTGTCCACACCGGACGAGCGGCTCGGCCGCGCGGCTCCCCTGAGCCAATCCAAACGCTCGCCCGAACGGCTCGGGCGAGCCTTCCGCTCGGTCTGTGTGGACACGCGTTAGGCAAACGCGCGCAGCAAGTCCCAGCCAAATCAGCTCATCTGAATTTACTTACCGGCCATTATTTGAGCTCTCAATCGCCATGAAGCCGCACGTTCCTCTCATTCTCGTGAAAATTTGCTAGCGAGTTCGATACTTAACTATAGGACAAAAATGCTTTCGTATGTCTGGCTGTCCGCTCTATATAGATCGCATTTCTCAACAGATTCTCGTGTAATTTTGTGAGCGAGTTCGATATTTAACTATAGGGCAAAAGTGATTTCGTATGTTCGGCTGTCCTGCTGTCCCCTCTATAGCTCGCATCTTTGAACAGATTCTCGTGTAATTTTGTGAGCGAGTTCGATATTTAACTGCTAAAATGCTTTCGTACGTCCGGCCATCAGATTTCTGTCAAAAAGCCGACAACGCTGGGTGAGGCGTTCGGCCGAACAAAACAACCGTCCACATGGGCTGCGGCGCGCTCGTCACTGAGCGCGCACGGGGCGAACCGTGCTCGGCCGAGCCGCTTGTCCGGTGTGGTTCCGCCTATTGGCTTATGAAATACGTCTCCCTTCTTGACACTGCTTGTATAGTCTGTAATACACTTAAAGGACATTGATGATGACATTTATGTAATATTTAGGTGAGTAATGTACTATAATAGCTCATTGCTTCGCTTCGGCTAAACTCGGCTCTCGCACACCTCTGAGATGGCTATACACCCGATCGTACGAAACATTTATTATATACAATAGTACATTAGAATTTAAAGTATGTACAGTATGTTTTAAATATGGGCTATGTTGCCTGAAGCAAATAAATAAAGAATGAACATGTTGAGCAGGTTCAATAGCGGAGGAGGTGTGCCCGTGCCCCGGGCGCGTGTCGCTGGGCGAGTGGCCGTGGTTCCACGGCACGCTGGCGCGCGCGGCCGCCGCGGCCTGCGTGCTGGCGGGCGGCTCGGGCGCGCATGGCTGCTACCTGGTGCGCCAGTCCGAGACCAGGCGGGGGGAGTACGTGCTCACCTTTAACTTTCAGGTGAGTGTTTCAATCTCCAAACACTCTATTTATATAACTCATGTGACATAAATAGAGTGCTTGTCAGTCAAAAAAATGCGTCCGAGCTATCTGCAGATTCTATTCAAAGATCTTGGAATACTGACCCTACCATTGCTCTATATTTTTGAGGCTTGCAAATTTACTAGATTACATCCTGACCTATTTATTAAATTAAGCAGTGTTTGTCAATTTAATGTCAGAGATACTGAAAAACTTGTATTGCCAGTAACTTATAAAACCAAGCTTTGCAGCAAAAACAGATGCCATGGCAATCAAATTGTATAATAATTTACCAATTGACATAAGATGGCTTGCTCTAAAACCAGTTACATCTGCATTACACAAATGGCTAATTGACAAATGTTTTTACGCAACACAAGATTTTTTTAATGTATAATAATGGAATACATTTTTAGAAATCAAAATTATAAACAAATAAATCCATACTAATATTATAAATGCGAAAGTGTGTCTGTCTGTCTGTCTGTCTGTCTGTCTGTTACCTCTTCGCGCTTAAACCGCTGAACCGATTGCGATGAAATTTGGTATCGAGATAGTTTGAGTCCCAGGGAAGGACATAGGATAGTTTTAATCCCCGAAATCATCCCCTAAGGGGGTGAAATGGGGGGGGTGAACGTTCGTATGGAGCTGCGATATAAACGAGTTCCACGCGGACGGAGTCGCGGGCAGAAGCTAGTAATAAACAATAGTAGATTACTGCAGAGGCCGTGAAGTAAGGGATTGCTGGACGAGATTGGGGTAGACGGCCGAGTCGTAGACGAGGCCGAATACAACGAGTCCAGCAATCCCTGTTCCGGCCGAGGATTGTATAGTACTTTTCTCAAACGATGTGAGGAAATATTAATATTAAAATAAATACTAGGTAATCAATTAAATAATAGGTAATTTGCGCCTTTTTTATTTTTTAAACATGCCATTTGAACAAGCCGTTCGAGTACCATGTTTAACCGCACATAAAGTATAGTACCATAGATTATTTTTATTTTCTCAAACATGCTCGGAAATGCACGCGTTAATATCACGAAATGAAGACGTGAAGTTTCTTGTTTGAGAAAATAAATATTAGGGGATAATCTTACACAAATCGACCTAGTCCCAAACTAAGCAAAGCTTGTACTATGGGTACTAGACGACGATAAACATACTTATATAGATAAATAAATACTTAAACACATATAAACATCCATGACTCAGGAACAAATATTCGTGCTCATCACACAAATAAATGCCCTTACCGGGATTCGATCATAGGACCTCTTGCTTCGTAGGCAAGATCAGGGTGACTGCGGCGTAGTTAGGTAGCGCTTTCGTACTTTAGAAAGTATCGTTGATCCCGGTTGTTGTCTATGATAACAATCGGTTAGAAGAAAGACTTGGTATCGCAATAATGATGTGGGTTGGTACTTGGATGAGTGACTTAGTTAGAAAGCCCTTCAATGTTTTAGAAAGCATCGTTGATCCCGGTGGTGTTCTATGACATCAATAGCTAAGACAAATTTAAACGAATTTGGATTCATAGATACTTTTATAAATGCAAAAGTTACTCTGACTGTCTGTTACCTTTTCATGCGTAAACCGCGGAACCAATTTAGATATATTTTGTTTCTTCGATATTTTTTATCCAGGAGATCACCTCTGACAGGGGTGAAAAGAAAGTGGAAGTTTCTATGGCAGTGCGATAATTAATGCTACAGGGAGGTTGTCCCGCAACATATTTGTTACTGACCCGACAGGCCAAAGTATACGCGGGCATAAATCGTGAGAATTATGCCCGCTAATAATTAAAAATAAGAATGAATTATAAGCTATTCTTCTATAATTATATTCCATTGTTCCAGGGCCGCGCGAAGCACCTCCGCATGACACTAAGCGAGACTGGCCAGTGCCGCGTACAACACCTCTGGTTCCCCAACGTCCACGACATGCTCGAACATTTCCGAGCGCACCCGATCCCGCTCGAGTCCGGCGGTGCTGCTGACGTCACGCTCACCGAGTTCGTCGTCAGCGCGGTCAACGACAACAGACAAGTGAGCATCACTAGTATATAGCCTCTTGTGCCATTCTGTTAGCGTGGTAGTTTTAGTTTGGCCGTTTAGCAGCCTTAAGCCGGCTGTACACATTGGGCCAACGTTGGCGCGTGCAGCTATGCGTTAGAGGGAGAGGGCTGTAATCTGATCTCATTTGTTTACATAGCTGCATCCTGCTCACGCGCCAACGTTGCTCCAATGTGTACAGCCGGCATTATTCGTAAAACAAGTGAGCCTCTGAGTGTGTAAGCCTCTTGTGCCATTCTGTTAGCCTGGTAGTTTTAGTTCGGCCGTTTAGCAGCCTCACTTGTAAAACAAGTGAGCATCAGTGTGTAAGCCTCTTGTGCAGTTGTGTTAGCCTGGTAGCGGCATTGTTAATAAAAAACAGATTGTTTATCTCTTGAAAGTGGGTTAAGGTGGTTCGACGGCCATACAAAATGTCTTTTGACATTTGCAGGCTAACGGCGTGTTATTTTATAGTACATTGTCTAACGAGGGGCGTAAGTGGAATATTGCGAACGAGAGTCGATCAGAAGCCCGACGCCGAAGGCGGAGTGCTTGTCATGACTCGAGTTTGCAATATTCTTACGCCCGTGTTATACACGGTGAATTTGAGTAACCCGACAGATTTTAACCATAAATTCCTGATGATATTACGAGTAAATAATGTTATATGAACATAGGGCAAATACGGCAAAAAAAAAAAAAAAAAAATCTATTACCGATGCTACTCTCTTGTAAACAAATCTTTAGTTAAAGGAGTGAAAGAGAAAATTTTAAAAATAAATAAAAATAAAAAATTAAAAAAATTAAATACCTAAGCTCACTGATTTGTTAACAGACTGGCCGGAAATCAGCAGGTAGTAGTCTTGCGTATGAATGTGTCAGATCCATCTGGCTACGTCACGTCCTTAGGGTGTGTTATACTTGACAATTTTTTATGTGTATTTTTTTTTTAATAATTAATATCTCGAAAACTAGGCCGTTTTAGACCATTAGTTATACTACTTTTTTTACTCCTATTAGGCTCTGGAAGCGATGGTTAAAATCTGTCGGGTTACTCAAATTCACCGTGTATATACACAATGCGTTTCATCATATTTGTGAGGAAACAAATACATTTTAGAAGAAATTAATACAAATCGTAATAATGTCAACATGTCAGTTGTCCATTTTGTTGAATTTGACGTGAGGCGCGTATGACAAAGACCCTTCGGTATACAGCAACGATTTGAAAACACTTAAAAACATTTTACATAGACACTAAATAACTACATATTAAATCTGTAAATAATTCTGCTTAACATTAAATTGCAGTCAAATTTTATATAAAGATATGTTTAATACATATTCAAAGTAGGTTGTAGCAAACTTTTGAAGATATGAAATACACCTTGGCTGATTGGAAACATCCGCAGTCCGAAGTGAAGTATGAGTGGGTTCTATATTTTAAAACTAAACTTAACGGCCCGTGGGAGGTAAAACGGCTATAACTGCTCTGTACGCTCGCAAGTAATAACGCCATTGACGAGCAAGTGTGATGAAATAGTAGATTGTACAACAAGTGCATAAAACGCACCACTTCACGCGAGACGTTTATCCATCCTAGCGAGCTTGCGAGTCTTATGGACGAATTGTACACTCTACTTTTCACTTTGATAGCGAGGAAATGAAATGAAAATCTTTTTTCATGAAGTTTTATTGTGTACTTTGGCTGTTGGTATCCTTGCCTTGGTCTTAGAATACTAACGAAACATAAAAAAAAAAAAAACAAGAGTTTGTTCTAAGAAGTTAAAGTTGCTTGTGTGGCTGTTGGACCGATTGCCTTAGTCCTCGACGAAGATTTTACTTTAGGATCTAGAGCATAAAAAGCGACTTTATGTCGCCTACGCACAGCACAAAGACGAACTTTTAGAGCATGAGAAGTGAAAAGAATACAATACAATACAAATACTCTTTATTGCACACCTCACACAAACAAAGCAGTTAAAAAGAGAAACAATACAATAACATGTAGGTAGAGGTAGACAACAGGCGGTCTTATCGCTGAAGAGCGATCTCTTCCAGACAACCTTTGGGTATCGGAGAAAGAGATAAAACTAGATTATGTAGTAGGTGGTGCAGAGATTATAATAAGCCAAAAATCAAAATAATTATATCAATACACATACATAAATAGCTCTATATATAAACATACATACACAATCATACATATATACAAATAACACAAATAAAAATATATAAATATAATACAAAGAATAAGAGTCTTATGTACTTAAAAATCTGTCATAAATTGGCTTCCCATTTGCGCGAAATTCCCCATTTCCTAGAATAAACTTGTATAAACTAGAATAATTTGAGAATAATCGTTTTCCCAAAGTGATACTTTGGGAAAACGTGACAAATTTCTCAAATTATTCTAGTTTATATACAAGTTTATTCTAGGAAATGGGGAATTTCGCGCAAATGGAAAGCCAGTTTATGAACGTGTGTTACATAAGTTTCTTAAAATATCACGCCTGCGAATGTCGTACAATGTTTTGTATGGTCGTCTAACCACCTTGATATAATCCCCCGGCACGGAAGTAGAGCCAAGATGGCGCATAGGATACAGGCGCCCCGCTCCACCTCACCTTAGATCACACGGGAAAATCGACTACTGCGTTAGCTCTTATCCAATTTGACCCAACTGAGATAAAACAGCCAGACTTTGTAGTTTTTTAATACATAATAGTAGGTACAGTATGTGTAAGTCAGTGTTTAACACTTTCACTGCGCCAGTTAATTTATCTCTCGCGGCCACGACGCGATGTCACGCACGATGTCACGACGCGATATAGCGTCTCCCGCGAATGAGTCATGTTTCGGCGTGACGCTATATCGCGTCGTCCGCGGTGAAAGTGTTAGAGTGTTTTTCTCATAAAGAAGCTATTTCCGACTGATTATCACTTGATTTGGTCTGCTTCAGTAGTCATTTATGCATTTTAATATACATCTCGTAGATATAAGTGGATCGCAATGTTCATAGTATGTAGTTATCCGCGTAGAACGGGAATGGATGATAGATATGACAGTTTTGCCATATACTAACGTCAAAATGTATATGAATTGAAAGCTCTCCCATCGGCCGAATAAGGCCTGAAACACACTGGCGCGGTCAATAGTAAATTTAACAGCTAATGACAAGTTTACTGTACACCGCTGCGGCCGAGCCGCGCCAGTCTGTGAAGTGCTGAATTAATAATATATCTGATAGAAATACGCAATTGACAACTCAGTAAGCCTGTTAGAAAAGAAAAGTTTTTCAATATTTCAAAAAATCACTTTAAATATAATAAATATTAGGGAACGTTTTCATTAAAATGTATAAGATACATCGCAAGAAGTATCTTCTCGCAACCAAGGAAGTTTTACACGCCCGAAACATTGGGGTAAAAAAAACATAGTTTTATGAAATTCCTTTTAGTAAAAGTATCGTACATACGTTAAAAATATCCTTATCAAACTGAGTTACAGAAAAAGCGAAGGATACTCCGTTTTAAATCTGAAAGTTTACACAAGAGTTAATGTAATGTTTGCAAGCTTGTAATGTTGTCAATGTAGAAATAATTAATTAATTTGAAAGAGGCATTATTCTCCCACCGGTCAAATAATGATGTAATTAAACTTATTTTAAATATGAATCATTTCAAATCGAAACAAACCTATTTGCGGTTAATACAACAGTCATAGGGTACCCATTTGGTTTTATGGTGAAGTTTAAATTATATTTCACGATTAAATTAAACTTAAGCGTCTTTTCAATGTGGTTAAACTACTTTGTTTCAGTTTTGTTACGAATCGCTTTATTTGTTTGCCTATTGTATGCGCCTTTCATGTCATAAATAAATAAAATTAATATATACTTATGTAATTGTACATAAATCAATTTACACTTATTTACCGTATTTGCATGAATATTTTGATGTTTAGCCGCCTTACCGATCCATACAAGTTGTATTTAACTTATTGTTGTATACATTTGTATATATTTACAATAAGCTGAATCAGCCATACAGCATGCTATTTCGTATTGGCGATGTGCAGTTATACCGGTTGATGTACGAAGACGGCAGAATTGTACAATGTACTTATTGTATTGTATTTTTTTATGGGCTTACATAATATTTGTTGTACAAATCGTCCTTCTTATGTTAATCCTTCATTTAAGATTTGAGACTGTATCTTTTTATGTTTTAAATATTTTTAAGTCTATTATGTAGAACATTTGGAGCAATTTAAGGAATTAATTTATATAGGAACGTATACAATCAAACTTAAAATACATATTTTAGTTGTAGTATAATGTCGATTCCTAAATATGCATTTTATTTATTGAGATCCTTGTAAATTCTTATTTATATTTTCGTGTTTAAGATATAATCAGTAATATAATTAATGTAGGTACCTATAGTTGAAGCTGATATCACAAAATGTTATGTTTTAAGATAGACGTTCTCGACTTCACTTTAAAACTTTGATGTCAATAATTTTATTAATGACCGTACATGTGGTATGTTGCGAGCAGGGATTGTAAAACCGGTAAAATTGAATACCTGTATATAAATTGACAAACGACTACCGCTAAAAAAATAATACCTATATTCGAATAAGAGGTAACGTGTTCATTCCGCGTTTGTCTTTTTCACTATTTATGCACTATTTACAATATTCTTTACCTCTATTTAATACCGGTTTTCGTTCCTTGTGATAGATAAGGTGTCAAGTAGACATTATGACTGAAGCACAACAAATAGGTGTGACGTTACTCAATAGCATTGTTGGTTAACACTGGTTGAATTGTCTGCTAGTACTGAACAAATAAATTGCGATATATATCAAATTGAAAATTGTCAAATTGTTTATTCGCCTTTCTGTAATACTCAATTTAATGAAATAAAGTAGCAAAGAGCCACACGAAAAAGAAAGGTTTCGTATTTATATAATACCTAACATCTAAAATGGGCCGCGGACGGAAAAGAAAAAGTGCAGCTTACCGGTATTTTGATATCGACGATAGCCAAAATGAGTCCACCTGCTTAATTGAAGGATGCGGAAAAAAAAATAAAGTAAGTTTTGTCTTTCGGTTGGCAAGCGTCTATTACTCTTTCAGGGCTACGCCGCTAAACCGATTTAGAAGAAATCTGGTTTGAAGATGGTTTATGACCCTGTGAAGGGCTTCGGATTGGATTTTCGCTATTTTGTTAGGAAACGGCCTGAACGAACCTGAGCCTATATAACTACTTCGAAAGAGAAATTATAATTTGTCCTAAGTATGACCTCATTGTTCCATAGAACAAATGGGAATCACAACAAAGTCCAAAATTCGAAGTAGCTCGGCTCGGCTCGGTGTTCGGCAGCTCTCAAAGATGAGTAGGTAGGTAAGTATGATAACAAGAAAACGACAGGGACAGTATTATACGAACTTAAACTAAAGTTTCGATTTTAGGAGTACGTGGGCGGAGTATGGGCGGACTCTTTTTTTTTAAACTACTTTTGTCTAAACTAAATATGAAAGCAAAAAAAGAAAAATAAAGCATTCCGTTTATCCACAAATTGGTAATATAATATTCACGAGAAAACCACATGAAAATCTTGTATATTATAAGGTATTGTGAAGCAGAACCATAAAATAATAGATGAAAGATCTAGTGACACGTCAATGACGTCACGATCAAAATGAAAAGGACAAACCGATCATGACAGAATGGTACTCTTTTCGGTGATTGTCATAATTCAAAATGAGAAAACTTGCTTGTTTGGACACTGACAGGTATTACCGGTAATGGCTTTATTGGTAAAGTATCAAATAGAGGTAATGCTGTCAATTGTCGAAACCGCTATTACATTTGAATACCAGTTTTGATTATACCGCTTATTAGAGCTTTAGTGATATAAATACCGAAATGCTTATAGCTTATTTAAAACCGGTAGTAAGAATACCGGTAACGATCCCTGGTTGCGAGAGTAAATCGAAGGACATTGGCAATTGAGTAGTGCCTATAGTGACTATTGTATGGCAATTTAAACTAAATATAGCACCAGATCATGAGAACGTTGATATAACATATGTAACGTAATTTAGGAAAATAGACTGGTGAGGTAAGTTCAAAGGAAAATAATAAGTTGAAAGGGTTGATCAACAAATTTTTGTTAGTACAACCGTTGGTGACATGGAAATTTTAGAGAAATGGATCTGATACGGAATTACGGACATGTATGTAACCATTGTCACAATTATGTTTCGTGGGTTAAAACCCTATAAAATCATCGTTTTGAATCTTTGAGGAGACGACCAACAAGAACAATTTGATTAGCCCAAAGTCCTTCATACTGTTTGAATCGTCTAAGTCATAATCGTAAATATTTATCCATATTCTTTTCTTAACCCGTGAACAACTTAGTACCGAACCGTGGAGTAACTTCTTTTAGGTTTTCGTAGTTTAAATTTGGTACTAACATATGCATAGTATTTATACTAAGCCCTATCGTACCACAGGGTGATGGCCTGAGTTGTTTTTAGACCGACCAGCCTTGCTTCATTACGAAATAGTTACTAGATTTTAGCTTAGCACTATAGAGACCAGTGATTATCAATATCTTTACGTTACATTTCGATCAGTTCAGTTTATGTGAATAGAAGGAAGGTAAATAACGAAAGTGTCAAATGCTTTGTGTATTTGTTGTTATTTTATTGCATAATTTGTGGTGTTTATGTTCATTTCTTGCCAGATATTTTAATCCAATATGTAGCCAAGGTTAAATCATTATTTAAAAAAGAATATTGCTTTCTCAATTCATAAGAATATATCACAGTATGAAGTACATTTTACATGTAGATTACTAATTATTTTAGACTAACTCTAACTATTGTTTTATCTTGTAAGTTGTACAAATCGAACTCATGTTCTTCCAAGCTTTAATCATAATTCTCTTGGTTGTAAATTTTATTATTAAACTTTTTATGTGGAATGGCTTTTTGTTTTTATTATTTGCAGTTTTGTTAACGTTGTGTATGTGTTTGGTGACGTTTTGACGTACTTTGTTTTTGGTAAGTGTTGTTTTTTTATATATTTGCTTCTTTAGTGACTAGAAATGTAATTATATCTTGGACAATTTATTATGAGAAGGCCAGGGAGATTCAACAGTAATATTACCCTTGTTGTGACGAGGTTATCCCCAAAAAGCTATTAAAAGGCATCCTCCTATTCAATGTAATTTGTATCAGTCTAAATCGAAACAGAATAGCATTTGTTCGACTCAAAACAAACTACTCTTTTTCGTACTACAGTTGGTTCAAATGTCATTGCCAATTTTTTTTTAAGTATCAGAAATTGCCCAAAATATAATGACATAAAATACGAGTTTTTGCACTGTTGCTTATAGTTTGTAAATTTTTAACGTGCATTGCGCTTGGCCGTGAATAAATAACTACTAATATTTTTTTACCAGGTAGCACCGGTCTGTTATCGATTCTATTTAAATGTGAACTATCTCTCCCTGTTTTTTATGGCTTTTGCGCTTTAGTCTCAGTGTTTGGATTAACTGCGGCGCTACAACGAGAAAGAATCTCGAGGTTTTTATATGTTCATCTCTGTCGCTCGAGCGTTATAGTGTGATAGAGACGAAGATATCCGAACTTCAAAATTCGACTTTCGTGGTTATAGATTTGATTGCAAGCCAATGCAATATAATCATGTGAAAGCATGCAAGCTTCATGCTAAAGGGGCGTATAAGCAATAATAGGGTTCTTGCTTATACGCCCCTTTAGCATGAAGCCCTCGATATGATATGATGATGGATCCGGAAAACACGATATTATGATATTAAATGACATACAGAGTGTATTAAAAAACCCGACACCAGACCCCGTAGCATGGACGGCCTTATCACACTATAAGTGACAAGATAGAGTCCGTCACTGGCGGACACCGTTCAATAGAACGAGACGGACGCTCTATCTTGTCACTTATCGCGTGATAAGGCCGACCATGATACGGGGTCAGGTACCTACGAGGCTCGATAACTATGCAAACAGTCAAAAACAATAACTTTTACAAGGCAATGGCAGTCTAAAGTTTCGTTATATTTTTCAAATCACTATCGATCGAAGACTTTACTAAAAGTTAGCTCTAAATATAAGCATCATTTGATACAACAGAACATTTAACCAAAGTTACATCTGTTTGCAGCTAGTCGTGACGCACGGAAGTGACGTCAGAATGCGGCGGGCGGAGCTGGAAGCCATGAGTGTTGCCAACGGCGCGCCGCATGATCGCGCGGTCGATAACCAGTACAGCTTCGTGTAAGGAGGCGTGTGGTCGCGTTTCGCAGGTGATTAAGGCCTGCATCACACTGGCGCGGCCTGCGGTCGCGATCAATAGTAAATTTGATAGCTAATGACAAGTTTACTATTGACCGCGCCAGTCTGCTCACAGACTAGCCTCTCGAGGCTTAAGATAATTCTTCGCAACCTCTAGCCGCCCAGAGGCCTTTCAAAAGGCCGTCTCAGTTGTTTAAAATTCAAATACATTCCATTCCATTACAAAGAAACTCTAATTTCACTGTTAACTAGAGGTTAAAGCAAGCTTCAGGTTGTTTTTGTAGTCTGACCTTGCCCAGGGTGTTTCGGCAACTTCACTATCGTCACACCGCGATGACAATTCGCCGTACATAGCTGGTTCTGTGAAGAGATACTCTGGGTACTACACTCGCGGTCAAAGAAACCGGGTCAGTACGAAAATCTGTAATATCTCCTAAAATAATAAAGCTAGGGACATGAATTAAACTGCATATTGTAGATAATTTTATACTGAATTAAATAACATCAAATGGTGGAATCGTAATTCTTTTGTTTAATAAAATTACATAGGAAACAAAAAATCAACCAATTTTACGTACAAAAATAAGCAGTAGGTACTTCACATACAACACAAAAAATAAAAATTAATACTTCGTATTGCCTCCTCGGGCTCTTCTTACAGCTTCTAGACGATTCGGCATGCTGTTTATTAAGTTCTTTATGCGTTCTTGCGGGATATTGTCCCACCGAACCAGTTGTAGAAATACATCAATAATTCATCATTTATACACATTGACATTTTGGGCGCGTTGTATGTGCTGTAACGGTCAAGAGCAAAACCGGTATAAAAGCTGCTACGGCACGCACGCGTTCTATCGCAGCGCGTTGAATGCGACAGAACGGGATAGCTACGTTTAGGCTCGGTCGGCATACCTAAACTGGGGATGTGTTAACAGAGAAACTTCTGTACGTAGTAGCATTATTTATTCTGTGGTAGCAGCAAATATTGCCCTGGTCGAGAAATTCAGTTTGCTTTACATTGCCCCCGACTCAGCCTGGCTGGCCAGAATTGACTGGTAAGACGTTGAATTATCTTGTATTTACGCGAAACTCGACCATAAACCCTTATGCGGAATAGTGGAGCCAAAATCATGTCCGGTGAAGCAATATGCATTAATCATTATCGGATACTTCGCTCGCACTCCTGTCGCCTCATATATCCCACATCAGCACGGCTATCACGAGACAGCCCGCGAGCTCTCGATTTTTCTCGCATTATCCGTCTCTCTTATTAGAACACAGAACAAGAGGTATAGTGCAAGAAAAATCGAGTATGTCGCCGCCGTCTCATGATAGACGTGAAGACTATCTAATGCCGGCTGTACACATTGGGCCAACGTTGGCGCGTGTTCAGGATGCAGCTATGTAAACGAAAGAGATCGAATTATAGCCCTCTGCTAACGCATAGGTGCCTTCTGCTCACGCGCCAACGTTGGCCCAGTGTGTACAGCAGGCTTAAGCTGGTTTTATTGTAATGGAATATTAGGGGGCAATCTTGGACAAATCGATCTAGCCCCAAAGTAAGCCCAATAAGACTTGTATACGTGTTATGGGCGACGATGTACAGTCAGCATTATTTAGCATCGTAGTAGTCAAATATATCGCAGAACGTTTTTACTATACGAGTAAGGATGGGTTACAATACACAAGGTGTAATTGAATTGGTGATACAAAATATCAAAATGTGAATCTATTCATGATTCTGAACAACTTTAAAAAAAAAACCAACTATTTCATTAACTGCTCATTTTAGACTGACGAAAATGTATGAACAGGTGTTTTTTTTTTTGCAAGTTGGTCCCATAGTAAAAGTTGCTCAGAATCATGGATACAGTCACATTTGGTTATTTTGTATCACGAATTAAACAACACCCTGTATTTGACTGCTACCTGTATGACGCTGACTTTACATACTTACATAGATAAATACATCAGGGACAAATACCTAATCGTGCTCATCATACAAATATTTTCCCTTACCAGGATTCGAACCCAGGACCACAAGCTTATTAGATTTATTGGCCGACGGACAGATTTTGATTTCACTATAGCGGTAGAACATACAACAGTATTCGCCTATTGGAAATGGCAAAGCTGGGAGCATAGTTATCATAGTTAATAAAACAAAATGGTGCACAGTTTTAGAACAGATATACGCGTTGATGTCTCGAAATAAGAATTTGTAATTAATTTTGGAAGTCACCGCAACGTGAGTTTCTACTTGCGACTCGGGATTGAAATCTGAGGATCTAGTATAAGTTTTACCGAAACAAAACTTTACGATCGAGTTTGCGTTTTACCCTCAAATTGTATGGGATTTGACAGCTAAACGCAAACGCGGCCGTAACGTTTTGTTTCGGTAAAACTTATACTAGAGCCTCTGGTATTAATTTGAGATTTTAAAGTATTTATTACATGAAATATAATGCTTGTAATATATGTTTCACTATCTGTCTGAAAACATACTAATAAAATATACAATAAGACTATTTTTGAAACCCGAAATACCTATTGCCTTTTTTTGCATACCATTATACTCAATAGTTTTATAAAACAAACTTCACATTTACTTAGATGCAATATTATTTCTCAAGGTCTCATTAGCAGTAATGGATGCCCGTCGCGATGTGCTATGCGGTACAGATGTACTGCATAATCGTTTTCCATCGTATTTTCTCGGAAACGTTCGTATTTGTGATGCTACTTCAGTCAACCTCAGTACTTTATGTACTGTGACCGACTGAAATAGCAAGACACGTTCGTACGTTTCCGTGAAAATACGAGTGGAAACAATTCTGCACTACATCTGTATGCACTTACTTCGAGCACAACGCGCGGCGCCTTCATGTAAGCATGGATAAAAAATGTACATACTTAATGAAGATCTTAATTCGTGTTAGACCGTTCCATTATGCAACGATAGTTACCCATATAAATTGTATCCCCGTAAGTGCCAGATTGTAATTCGCTAATTGGAATCTTCACATCATTGCATTAGAGTTCGAAATAAGATTCTTAATTTGAACTTGTGTGTTGTTATAGTAAATTTGGATTGTCCCAAGCGCGAAAAGGACTCGAGGGTATGATTAATTATCGTTACACAATGGAACCAAATAAATGATGAACGGAATGATGAACGGAATAAATGGTGAGGTCGAGATCAAGGACCGGAAAAACCCTTTATAGGATCATGCCTATCGATTTGGTAACCCTATGAATTTGGTTACCTTATGATAGTGTTACCCTATTGTTATGGTAAGCATATCGGTGGTGGTCACCATAAGGTAACCTATTGTTGTTACCATATTGATAGGGTTTTCAAATTGGTTAGTAGCTAGCCAAGTTAACTCGATCAATAGGGTTACCCCGTCAATAAGGTTACCTTCAAATATGGATAGGGTTTTAAAAACCACTTCTAAAATAAGCCTATGGAGAACCCTGATTAGGGTAACCGGTTCCGGTCCCTGGTCGAGATCGAGGTGTTCGAGGTCATTGTACAGTCGCCATCAGATATATCGGAGCGGTGAAAGTGCTCACAAATATCTCAACACGGCTCTAATACCTTGACAGTAGAGACGTGTTCAGATATTTGTGAGCACCTTGGCCGCCTCGATATATCTAATGGCGACTGTACTGGAATGATGCCGCCTCGGTATGGGTTGTCTATGATCCTGATACATGATGTGTCCTGTTCTATCGTAGCACGTCCTTCCGAGAAGCGTATTTATAACACGACAGCTCGCACGATCTGGCAACTTCAACTTGACCTTCGATTCGTCGGAAGCACGTCAGATCCTTGTCGGATCATGCTTTAATGCGCCTGCTAGATAGTCGCCAACAAGTCTCCGACGGCGCGACCTTCGTCGGAGGCTCGTCGTGAGTATTCTGTCTAGACGGTCGGCCGACCACGCTACACTCCTCGCGGTTGCAAGCCCGGGCTCGACGACCAAGGGCTTCCGAAGGTCAAGCGAAATTTTACTGGAAACAGCTGTCTACACGGTCCGTCCGGACCAAGGTGGCACTGTGAAACGGGCTTGTTGGCGACTGTCTAGCAAGCCCTTTAGCTTTGTGCATTTTTTCTTAAATCCATCCATATGAGGCCATATGAAAATTATGATTAATTTTGTGCAATATTGTGTGGGTGTTATTTATTCTATGTACTTAATAGTATAATTGTCATAAACTTATATTATTATATAAGTTTTAGTTAGTAAGGCTTAGCCAAATATATAATAATTTTATCGGTATTGGTGTAATTTGCAATGTATGTTATAATCGTTTACACTTATCTAATATATGTGTGTATTTGGTGTACAACATGTTTTATGGGGTATTGTTCCATGTTTAATGTTTTAATTTGCTTAAAAAAAAAACAAATATTGTCTGACTTGATAGCCTGTGAATTCTCAATGTAAAGGGTACCTTTTACATCTTTTGCTGTCAACACAGCGACTTCTTAAATCAGAAAGGTTCAGCAACGTGCTTATGACTGCCGCCTGCGTATGGAATTCGAGGCTACGGTGTCTGCGTTCCGTCACGTAGGCCGTAAGGTCGTTTGCAACCGTCGTGGTGTAAAAATTCAGGGTGACCATTTACCGACTAAGATTGACGGTCTATCGATACATTTTGTACTTCGTTGATTTGTATGGATCGGGTATCCATGGTATAGAATATAGATAGATAGAGATAGTTCAACTCGTGTTTGCGCGCGGCTGTGTGTGTGCGCTTGTAACTGCCGCTGTGTGGATGTGTGCGTATTCGCTCTGAAGTCGACGGAAATTGTGTGCCTGTGGAAAATAAAAATAAAAACATGCAATATGTGCTTATTTAATACTTTCTAAGAAAAATTATTTGTATAAGACAACTCCAAAGGTTTCTGAGAAACTGGGTAAAAAATATAAGAAAAAACCTGTTTCGCTCTTGGACGGCTTTTTGGTCAATACAAATTCTCTAATGTGTAGTTTTCTCCAATTGTCCCGGTCGAATTTCCTATATGTATGGCAACCCTAGCCTATAATGACGACTGGCGCGTCAATGACACACAAATTGAACCCGCATAGTTACAAACGCACGCACACACAGCCGCGAAACTGAGTTGAATAACCTTTCGACCTCCATTCTTATACTCATGTATACATGCGATATGGCCGAAGCGAGTCACGAAATTAAGTTTCCTTTAGTTAAATGCCTAAACGGACATAATATATAACCTAGCTTTCTGGTGAAACGAAGTTTCGCCCAGCGACAGAGGTCTAGTCATTACGTTTAGGATACATCTACAGGGGTTAGTGTAATATCATCACTTCACTGTGACTTCATTCAATGTAAAATGACAAGATGGCGGATTTTGTTAAAGGGTAGGCTTGGACGAATGAATTTCATAATAAAATGCCTGCTTTAGCTGATGTCAATACTGTATTTGTACGATTAATAAGGCACTCCTTGCTTAACACAATAGCCCCATCTATGGACTTAATGAAAAAGCTCATATAGAGCAGGGACCGGAACCGGAACCTTTAAAACCCTATCCATATTGCTAACCTTATGATAAGGTTACTTTATTGATAGGGTAACCCTATTGATCTTTTTAACTATAATGATATTCATTTGGCTTGCCACTAACCAATTTGAAAACCCTATCAATATGGTAATAACACTAAGTTAGGTTAGGCTAACTTAGGCTAACTGGTTAGCAGTCCCGATATGTTTATCACAATAGGGTTACCAAATCGATAGGCTTAAGGGGTTTTCCGGTCCTTGATATAGAGAGAGTAATTAAGTCAAGCAGATGTCTAAAAGCGGTTACACGCAGCTACTTTTTGCAGCGATACAAACGCACGAACCTAGCCATAGATAACCTGTAAATCACCTGAATTGATACAGTTATTTCTGAAAAAAATCGCCGTGTGTAACCGCTCTTAGACCTCTACATTAGACAATAGGCATATCTATGAACTCAATGAAAGTTAAAGCAGAGGTATAGTGAAATTTATTTCAAAAGATATAGCAAAAGAAAATTCTTAACTAGATCTTTTTAAAGTTTGACAGTCGCAGCGCAATACAAAATATTCCCATGGGATTTGGCAATACCATCTAGTGCCATTCCCACGGGAGTTCTTTGACCTTCGCACACTATTATAAACTTTATAACCCGCCATTCTGTCGTTGATAAATAAATTGTGTAAATAAATATACTGCTAAAGCGTTGAGAAACGGTCCCTCGAGCCGGATGAGAGGTAGAGCGAGTATTATAGGTGCGTGGCAAAGAAATAATTACTTCGTAACTCCTGATTCCGAGGTGCCTAAAGAAAACAAATTGGTTAAAATTTGTTTTCTTTAGACTAATTAGATTTGTTTCGTTTCCAATGAATTTTAAAAATTATTTGAACCGTTTTGTTCGAATTCTATTGTGTTTTTTTAGGCGGTCTCATGGGGGTAGCAGCAGTTTCATTAGATGTTGCATTATTTGTGTGGATCGACAGGTCGGTATGAAAATGCCATCTAGTGAAGTATTGATGCCATGTTTTTTTCTTTGATTCGCACTATTATAACTCACTCGGCATCTCTGCAGCGTAATGTGTGTTGTTTAGGATAGAATAATGAATATAATTATGGAGGCATTTAGCAGAAATATAAGTAATGTTTAACACTGCCAAAAATGCGTCCATGAATAACAAAGAAATTGGGATTTAACCATTATTGGTTACATCTAAAATCAAGGAATTTGCAACTACATACGTAGATACTATAAACATTCGAGTTCATAACTATACCGTAGTACAGTACCTAACCCTTATGCCCTTGACAATAAAGTCGTGTTCAGATTGATCATCAGATATAACGGAGCGGCCAGTGCTCACAAATATCTGAACACGTCTCTAATGCCTCGATAATAGAGCCGTGTACAGATATTTGTGAGCACTTTGGCCGCTCCGACATATCTGATGGCGACTGTACAAGGAGAAGGTATTATATAGTACCGAGAACTCGAGAGTCGGAAATTCTAAACTGCCTACATAGTATCTAATTCCATGGTTGATAGTAAATGTCATAAATGAAATCTAATTCCTTTTTAGTTGCAAACCAGAATTGGAAGTTATTTCTGCTAAATGCACCATATTGGATAAATAAATGTTGTTGGAATTGAAAATAACAGTTAACATATAACTGTACTAATGATGTTAACGAATTTGTTGGTAAAAAAACGAAATTAAAACTATGTAACTAGGAACTGTTTGACAATTAAAATAATAAAAGTCTGAATGTGAGACCCGTTATACTAAACTGATCTGCTAGATCGAAGGAACACACATGTTTTATATATGTAAAATATAATAGCCAGTGAAATCTACATACTAAACTAATATACATTCCTTATGTAAGTGCATGTCATTTTTGGTAAATGAAATATAATTATATTTTGCAAAAGAATTGTTTTATTTTATAAATTAATTATTATTTGTAAAATATAAAAAGAAACAAGAAATCCAGTGAGTTTCGTTCTTAAAATAAACTAAGTTCATTGTAACAACACCTTAAAGATTCAGTCTTTTCTGCAACCCATTCAGAAACTTAAATACTCTATCTTGTAGCTTTCTGAAATGGGCCACTGGTCGAATATCAAAGGGAATCATTTAACAATTACAAAGGGTATTTAACCTTTACTCTCTCGGCACTGGCCAGGATCTCTAGATCAGTTCCCAACCTTTTCAATATTGTTACCCCTTGATCTAAATGCGAAACTGACTTCACTCCTAATCAAAACCCTCCTATGTAAAAATTATGTCTAAATAGCAGATATTATAACCCCATTTATAACAAGAAATCCAGTGAGTTTCGTTCTTACATAAACTAAGTTCATTCTAACAACACCTCAAAGACATACCCCCTTATTCATAAAACTTAAAATGCCTCTGCTAAAGGCTTGGCCAGCAAAGACAGGGCGGCTTTAATACATGCTAAGGCTGTTTGTCCACCGCCGCCGTCACCGTCACGTCACCGAGAAAGAGATGACGGCGCCGAAGTAGCGGTACATACATTTACTTAGGCTGTTTGTCCACCGCCGCCGTCGCTCGTCACGGCGGCGGTGGACAAACAGCCTAACAGGTTAGCGACGTCAAACAGACTGCGTCCCGCCGGCAACGCGCCCCGCTTCTGTCTCGCCCCGCGCCGCCCAACCGCCCACCCAATTTATTCATCAATTTTAGATATTAACTCTTTTACTCCCCACAGATAGCCGTTTTACCACCAGGTGCGGAACCGATGATCTAGATTCTAGAAGAATACACACACCACGGCTCATTGTTCAGTCGTCGAGCAACGGCACTATATAGAACTCTGAGAACATCTGCCGCTGGTCTTCCTTCTCCAACTTAAGCTGCAGCAGCAATAGGCCGTTAGAGCTGCACCGTACCACCACCTGGAATGGAAACAACACAGTTCCAGCATGTTGAGGTATGGAGTTTTTGTCTTATTCATAAAACTTAAAATGTGTCTGCTAAATAGCAATCAATCAATCATTTATTCGTGACAGCAAATACACACTAATACATATAGAAAAGAAAAAATAAATATATGCGTCACGAACAGGACCCGGCTCAGCATGATGCTGGCTTTAACTGCAAGCGCTGGTCTTCCGCCGAGTCCATTTGGTGAAGGAACGGAAGGCAAACACAACAAGAGATCCTTACTAATATTATAAATGCGAAAGTGTGTATGTTTGTATGTTTGTCCTTCATTCACGTCGCAACGGAGCGTCGTATTGATGTGATTTTATGTATGGAGATAGTTTAGAAGCTGGAGAGTGACATAGGCTACTTTTTCCAGCGGGAAAACATCTAATTCCCACGGGAAAATCTATAACCACACGGGCGAAGCCGCGGGTATCAGCTTGTATACAAATAAACACATAGTGCTAGAGAAAGATAACATAACGGAATCAGTAAATTAGTAGACGTAGCAACTTGTTGGCATGCGACGAGTTGCTACGCCTGCTTCGGCCTTTATACAAATTATGAACGCAGCCATAATATTTTGCTGCTAGCGCTAGCAGTGGCAATAATAGGAAACAGAAAGAAACACAAAATAAGATCAGCTGAACCATGCGAATAAAATGTGCTTTGTCCCTTTCTTCATCATCCTCCTAGCGTTATTCCCGGTTGTGCCCCTAAGGAGCCCGGGGTCCGCTTTGACACCTAATCCCATGATTCGGCATAGGCACTAGTTTTACGAAAGCGACTGCCATCTGACCTTGCAACCCCGAGGGAAAACTAGACCTTATTGGGATTAGACCGGTTTCCTCACGATGTTTTCGTTCACCGAAAAGCCTACGGTATATATTCCGTACATAAGTTCCGAAAAACTCATTGGTACGAGCCGGGATTCAAACCCACGCCCGCCGTTTGACAGCCGCATGCCTGAACCACTAGGCTACCGTAGTTGTTTTTGTCCCTTTCTTGCCAAAACAAATGTCAAAGGGACAGATAAGGACCTACGAATTATAACGCCATTTTAGTTAAAATAGGCTTGTAGAACGTTAATGATGAATACGGCTGTATGTTATTAAACTGAGCAATTATCTTTTTGTTTTCAACCCCCAATGAAAAAGAGGGGTTCTATAAATTCAACATGTGTGTGTGTTTGTCTGTGACATCGTCGCTCCGTAGCTCCCAAACGGATCAACCGATTTGAGTGCAGTTCTTTAACCGCAAGTTGTCTGATGATATGGTTCTTACATACACAACATTCAAACATACCCAACTGCCCGGCGCCGATTTCAATGATTTTTAGGGTTCCGTACCCAAAGAGTAAAAAAGGGACCCTATTACTTAGACTTCGCTGTCCGTCTGTCTGTCTGTCACCAGGCTGTATCTGAAGAATCGCGATAGCTAGACAGTTGACATTTTCACAGATGATGTATTTCTGTTGCCGCTATAACAACAAATACTAAAAACAAAATAAAATAAATATTATCGCCGCTTCAAGACTGCGGTGACTTCTTACCATTATAATTTCATTAGGCACTGTATGTTTGTCACAGGCGTGGTATTAATCTTTTGGACGCCATTTCTCACGTACAAAAGGGAGACGCCAACGTTTTGCGGTAAGAGTATGAATACGATAAAAAAAATTGTGATTTTGATAGCGTAGCCATAACACATAATTACAGTTGTCTCGTCGCCGCGGGCACGACTACACGCAACACCTTAGGGGGCTACCCGGGGTTTTCATCGATTTTTGACGAGTTTTGGATCGTATCTCCTCTTTTGCACTACAGATAGAATTATAAGTCAAACGGCTATCCGTTCTTCAATCTTTTATCTCCATTTTGGTCTACCGGATTTTGAAAGTAATGAATAATTAATTTTGTATGTTTTTTTTAAACATTGTCTAAAAAAACAATTATTTCGTATCTCTGGGGTCCTGCCGTTTCGGTTTTCGCCATATTTCACTTCCCACAAAACTTATGGCAGTAGTTTCATTTCCCAAACGAACAAATAGCACATTTTTGTTTCGCAAATTGTTCATTTGGTCAAAATATCATCTGGCATCATTTTGCTTTGTCAAATGTTATTAAGACAAAAGTTTATTTAGCAAACACTTTGTTTGGGCTAATATTGTTTTCCAAACAAAACATTTGCTCAAATTTTCATTTCGCACACATCACATAGCATAACTTTGGCAAATATTTTATTTTAACTACAAACTAAAATGAAAAGACAAACAAATGCAAAACATAACATACTTTAATTTATATTTTATCAATACACATTTTGATATAAGAAAAGTTTAACAAACCGTGTTTTTTTTTAACTTAATAACGGCCATCTTTCATCAACGGCAAAAATAGACACAATAATTTGAGAAATAAAATTATAAGTAGGTTAGGTTAGGGTTCACTTGTGTCCCTTAGAGCGGAAATAGGCACCCCGCGAAGCGGGGTGACGTCGACACGCTGGCGGTTAGGTTAGGTTACAATAATTGCCAATATATTTGGTATGCACTACACAATTAGGATATAATTCGTATGCCATGCAATAATTTGGAAAACAAATGTTATGCCAAATAATATGTTTGACTAAATGAAACTTGATTATATAAAACTTTGCCAAAGAATAATTTGCGAAGTAATATTTTGCCATAGGAGATAATGCCAAGTTATAAAATGCGAAACAAAAAACGAACGAAACAAGTTATGGACAGAAAACCAGTTTTTTGGCCTAAAATTGTTCAACTTTGATGCCAAATATCTCGAAAACGATGAACTTTGAAGTAAATATGGGATACTATATTGCTTAAAGCCGTTGTTCTTAATATAAATAGCTACAAAAAACATTAGTAAACTGAGGGCTTCCGATCGAAGGTCATTGGCGTATGGGTTTTCTTGGAGTCCAGAAGGTTACAAAAAGCCTCGAATATTCTCACCTTGGTGGATATGGCGAGCGCCTTCATGATGAGCCGTATATGGTGCAGCTGGTACTTGAGGGTCACCGCTTCCTCGCAGCTGAAGCTCTGCACCATCTCTGAGGACTTGGGCATGTCGATACACGATCGGTCCTGGAGAAAACATTATATTAATTCCGCGCTTAACGTGGTCGCTTACTATGAGCCTCATAAGAAGGCTCAAAGTCACCCAAAGGGCAATGGAGAGGACTAATATGTTGGGAGTTTCTCTGTGCGATCGCATCAGAAATGAGGCTATCCGCAGCAGAACCAAGGTAACTGATATAGCCCTCCGAATCGCTAAACTTAAGTGGCAGTGGGCTGGGCACATTCTCCGTAGAACCGATGGCCGTTGGGGCGGATAGGTTCTCGAGTGGCGACCTCGTACCGGCAGGCGCAGCGTGGGTGGGCCGATGACCTGGTAAAGGTCGCGGGAGTCCGCTGGATGCGGGTGGCGCAGGACCGATCATTGTGGCACACTTTGGGGGAGGCCTATGTCCAGCAGTGGACGTCTTTCGGCTGATATGATGATGATGATTAATTCTACACTAAATTTCGGTCGCGACTTCATCTTTGTACTGTTTAATTTACCACTACCTCGCACAGCTCTCATGTACGAGTTAGTAACTCGCCTGCATGCCATAAGTGACGATGCTGACGTTGGGGTGTTCCGGCGACAGCCTCAGCTCCATGACGTCACAGGAGCGCTCCAGGTCGGCCAGCAGCCCCAGGAACGCGGGCGCCTTCAGCACCAGCTTGGCCACCTCGGAGGAGTCCTCGTCTCGGAGCTCCAGCACCGAGTCGGCGGTCAGCGTCGATATCTCGCAGTCTGTCATTACGTTAGTCAGAGACTGAGGCTGTAAACTGAAAGGAATCACATATTCATTTATTATTAAGAGGAAACACTAAGGCGAGATAATTGAGAAATAGGTATTTGTAAAATGTATTGCTGTCGCGCCAACCTCAAGCCTCTCCCCGCAGAGCGCGATAGAGACAACTGCAGCTTGGACCGATTACCTATTAAACATACATAAAATCAACGTTTCGTAGTCCCCTGATTTTTTCTCCAAAACTTGACCTAATTAACTATTTATTCTATTAAAAATCAAAGAAAGACTGGCCGTGTTTCTATGTTTTCCTTTTATTAATAATTTAGTCAAAATGGTTTTATGGATGTTTGAACACAGCGGAAATCTCATTCTCATTTTTTTTTAGGTTTTTGAAGGTTAATAAGAATACATTTATGAAAAAAAAAAACATAGGAACATGTCAATAGTAGCCATAGATTTATGGAAAAAAATGCTTACTGCCATTATCCAGGGAGACAACAGGGGACTACGACTATGGAAAAACGACGGCCCTTGGGTTTCCTCTTAACAAGCTTCCGCCCGCGACTTCGTCTGCGTGGACCTGAGATGGAAAGTATTCTATATTTTGGTCTGGGTTATGATGAACTATCTTTGTGATAAATTTCATCCAGATCGGTTGGGCCGTTTGGGCGTGATTGAGTAACAAACATTTTGGTGCACATAAACATGCGCGGGCGAGGCGGCGTGCTCGCGGCGATCCGACATTGTGCGTCATTCAAAATGGCGTCGGACACGATGGCGACCGTCTGCGTTTATCGTAATTCACCGAATTATTACCAAAAAGAAGAGGAAATCGCCTTGATGGTGGATGAAACAGCAAAAGTCGTAATTCATGTGGTGCACATTTACTTTACCAAATTACATCGTTCTGTCCGCGGCACGCTCGGATACACGTCCAAATTACGCGAGGCACGCACACAGGCGCCTTTGAGCACGGTCAAAAGACCGACTTTAGGCGGCCCGCCGCGCGCCGCTCGCGCACAGCGCGTGAGCGCGTACGAATTAGAGCAATATAGGTGAGCCGTGCGTGCCTCAACCCGAGGCTGCTCTAATTCGCACGCACCGTTAGATTTGAGAATTCGCTTTATTATGCTACGATTGTGGCAAACTAGCACACGGCCTGCCTGATGGTGAGCTGACACCGTAGCCTATGGACGCCTGCGACTTCAGAAGACACACAACACAATAGCTAATTAGGATTTGCTATGTTGACAGCTATAGGCAAATGCAGGTCCTATCAAAACGGCGCTTTTGAATATTCTCTAAAATGGAAAAAATAATTGCTTTCACTTTTAAGCAGTTTATGGTGCTCTTGGTTCTGGAGTAGTAGATTACCCACAAAGCCGATACAGAATGCTCTAGAACAAACGCACACATGCAATGTCAACCTGGCCCCGTATCATGGTCGGCCTTATCACGCGATAAGTGACAAGATAGAGCGTCCGTCACTGGCTGACACCGTTCGACAGAACGAGACGACGCTCCTATCTGGTCACTTATCGCGTGATAAGGCCGACCATGATAAGGGGTCTGTTCATGAAGTTTTCAACCCACTATAATGACTATGATTAATTGATATTGAAAACATACACAAGTAGGAGAGGAGATCCTTCACTCCTGTAGTACATCTTTAAACTGGATTCTTCCCCTGATCCAAAGATATTCAGACACTCTGCTAACACTGCAATACTTATCTGAAACAGTTGTATAAACATTCATCAAACCAATTTTAACTAAAATGCTGTTATGACTCGTTTGGCTTTCTACCACTTTGACATTGCCATGTGTTGGTGAGAAAGGGACAAAAATAATTTTAATATTGTGAAAAACTGGTCTAAAACTTTCGCTACACACCTTATTTATTCTGTTGACTGGGTCACAGCCATTTTTAGGTTCTTTCTTATATCACTGAATAAGTAATATAGCACTAATAGTACAGAAGGTAAGGTAAACCTTAGAGTAGGAGGATGATGTTATCTTATCATTAACCAAGGGCCATTTTAGTCATAGTCATTTATTGCAAACATAGTTTTGTACAGATCTTATTAACTAGGTACATTGTGTCTCATATGGAGCCAAGTATATATATGCCGTAACATTTATTTATTTATTTGAGCCTTATTTTTAGTTTAGTGTGGCTGCGTTTAGTATATCTCAGAGTTCAGTGTGCCTCTTGGCATAGGCCTCCTCTAACCTCTTCCACTGTATTTGGTCTCTAGCCACTTTTTTCTTTTTTCTAGAATTTTCTTCGAACAGGACAATTGTTAAGTTTTGATTTAGTATTTTTAATCTGGCAACACTCTATGCTCACGTTTGACAGATCGAAAGTAACTGTCGAGTCTCTTGTCGTTGTCGTTTTGAAATTCGGTTGATTTAAATTGAGCTCCGCGCGAATAGTCGCGCTTTTTATTAGGAGTTACCTTTAGACTCATTAAAATACACGAAGTGCCTTGAGGAAGCAGGAAGACATCTAGCCAGCTGCGTATACTCAGGTGCCAGGTAACCTTGGAATCGGGTAAGTGCAGCACGAGCCAGGTCTCAGGGTCCTACACCTGACGAAGGAGCATCACAGCAGCTCCTTGCAACGGTGAGTGTCTTTCAAGATTCTTCAAGGCTCTGTTTCTCTAGTTTCATAAAGTTTAGTCAAATTATCGAGTAACCTACAGTCCACTAATTAACAACAATATCGTCCGCAAATCTCAGGTTGTTTAGTTTCCGTCCATCAATACGTAATCTAAGTTGACCTCATCTTAGCTTTCGGAATAAATTTTTCGGAATATATATATGTCTTACCTATAAATTTTTTAGGATTGCAGATAACAACTTTGGGGACAGCGGGTCACCTTGCCTGACACGTTTTTTTGCCATAAAACGATTAACCATAATTTATACACCGTTGTTTTTTTTTAAATAGGATGAGTTGTTTAACCCACTCACTTTATTATTATATTAGTAGCTTCAGTCCGCGACTTCGTACCCGGGATAAAAACTATTCTATATTTTAATCCAGGCTTTAAACTATCTTCGTGCAAAACTTAATTCAAATCGGTTGAGCCGTTTAAGCGTGATTAGGCGGATCCACACCGGACGAGCGGCCCGCCCGAGCCAGTCCAAACGCTCGCGCAAACGGCTCGGGCGAGCCGTCCGAACGCTCGGTCGAATTTGGTCGGTGTGGACACGCCTCTCAGGCGGATCCACACCGGAGCAGCGGCTCGGCCGCGCGGCCCGCCCGAGCCAGTTCAAACGCTCGCCCGAGTTCGGTCGAATTTGGTCGGTGTGGAAACGGCGCGGCAATTCCGACCCAAATTGGCTCGGCCGAATTTACCTACCGGTCATTAGTTCTTTCGGCATCTCTCAACAGATTCCCGTGAAATTTTGTAAGCGAGTTCAATATTTATAGGGAAAAAATGCTTTCGTATGTGGATGTCCCCTCTTAGAAATACAACCTATGTATTTCTCAATAGATTCTTGAGAAATTTTGTGAGCGAGTTCGATATTTATAAAGCAAAAATGCTTTCTTATGTCTGACTGTCTGGCTGTCCCTTCTATAGGTCGCATCTCAACAGATGCTCGTGAAATTTTGTAAGCGAGTTCGATATTTATAGGGCAAAAATGCATTCGTATGTCTGGCCCTTTGATTGGTCAAAAAGCCGACAATGCTGGGCGAGGCGTGAGCTACGGCCGAACAAAACAACCTGAGGCTGCGGTGCGCTCTGCTCGGGCGAACCGTGGCTCGCCGAACCACGTCTACACTGAGCGCGCACGTTATGGCGAGCCGTGTTCGGCCGAGCCGCTCGTCCGGTGTGGATCCGCCTTGAGTAACAAACATCTAAACATCCAAATTTTCGCATTTATAACATTAGTAGAATTAGAATGAGTAACCATAGTGTAAAAAAAACCCTTTAAGGCCGAAACGCACTGAAAGCAGTGGCAGCGCGGCGCGGCGCGAAAGGGTCCGCAGAGAATACCGCGCCGCTCTGTGTAGATCCTTTCATATTAGCTCGAACATTAGAACTGGTACCGCCTCCGCGCCGCGCCGCCGCCGCTGTCAGTGCGTTTCGGCCTTTAAGTGTAAGACTTACTTTAAACATGACATCCACATCACTCCGCACATGGTACTCTGTGAAGTTGTCCGCTGGGACATAAGCAGAAGCTTGCACACACTTGCCTTCCTCTACTGTCAGCTTTAGCCCCTCTGCCAGGGCGCAGAAGACTGCAGACTGGAAACAGAAGATAATATATATTTAACTATAATTTGATATGAGGGTGAGCTTTTATTGCGGGAGGCACCCTTGGCAAAAAATCTCGGTCACAGTGAATGTCCCCCCAACTGAGGCACACACACTGAGTCACGCAGGCTGCCTCATGCGATAAATTTTTGGCCACTGTGTACACAGTTAATAACATTATAGTTACTTTGTTTGCTTTATACAGAATAGATGGCCTTTGCACAAAGACAAACTTATCCCTGTATTTTCTTCCAGCTAGCTAATGAGCAATAGAGTTAAAACAAGATATTAACATGAATATTAGCACTACAAAGATGCAATGTTGCACAATAAATTTGGATTACATAATAAGATTTTTCCCCGATTGGTTTCATTGCAATAAAGCAGTATTTTGCAGTAAGTAGTTTAATATACCATCTGAAAATAACTTGCAATTGAAAATCACTACTATAGTCAGCATCCTATAATATAGTAAGTAATATAGTACCAGCCGAGGTAGCCAAATATTTCGGTACACATCTTTATTACTGTAAGAATAAGGGTGTGTTACGAAATATTTGGCTACTCTGGCTGCTACTAACTATATGACGCTGACTGTACAAAAGAAGAATAACATAATATGTATAAGCATGATAATGATAAAACAACAAATGCAACAAACCTCTTGAAACTGAATGGCCTTCAGTAAGCTACAAAGTGTCTTGCCGGAGTCCATGGAAGCAGTGAAGTAATACTCGCTGATATCATCATCCATCCTACCCCTCCAACTCGAACAAGGACTTCAACAACATCAAATACTGATCGGCAGTTATATCATGTGGTACAGTCTTACCCAATATTGTGGCTATTCTAGCTGCTAAAACGTGCTTGCAAGTTACTTGACTTTTTTTTTCCAATACTTGATGTTTGAATGCTAGGCACGGGCAAAAGTTTATACGCGGAAATACTCTGTACACTCGGTCGTTGTCACCGTTGATCTCAATTAAAACTCGAAGTTTGTCTGCCGTAGTATATGCAACAAGAGTGGGATACTTTTCTAAAATATCTAACGCTCTCTGCAATACAACGCCGTATACCGAGTGCAAAACCAATAAATCACTATCTGAAACTAATAATAGCGTCAAAACTATAATTAATTCCCGCAGCAAACGCAAAAACAATTTGTAAATATAAAGGTAACCTTCAAATGTAAACTTACATTGCTTGCTGTCCAATTGGCTAATACGACTCTCAATATCTTTCAACGCATATTCAGCTGCTGTAGGAATGTTAGATTTGAGACTATTCATAATATTTTGCTGTTTTCTTTGATTTATTGCATTTTCGATGGAACGTTCCTAAATGAAAACATAATGAATACAAACAACATCAATGTTGCCAGATGGGTTTTACGTTTCGTTACGCGCAGCTCTTAAAAATAGTACGCAAATTCAAGTTTGAGTACGCAATACAACATTTATTGACAATCGGTGCCTTAATGTCATTTGAATTGTTTTTTTTTTTTTTTTTCGTAGTTTGTGGCTTTTTGCTACTTAGGCACTTTGCCAAATGTCAAGTGGGGGAGATTTGCATTTACGGAATACGGATCTGTGGAGTGCACCTAAAAATTTTGCCCTGGGGACTGAACATACACATAAATAATCATACAGAAATACTATATATGTATAGGAATAATAAAAGTGGCTAAAAAGATACTTATTATTAATAAATAGTTATCATTTTATTTTATTTTTATCAATAAAATAAGCCAAAGCCTTGGCCGCTTTGGGCTCAAAAGCCGGCCAAGAGAGCTTTAACATTAGTGGGGGGTTGAACTTTAAGTTTTATTAGTAGATCGTAGAGGGAGAATTGAGTTGTAGGACACCATGCCCGCACAGACACTCCGCGCTGTTTTTAACTTTAATCTTATATAGAAATTACGGGGAACACACATGGCCTAGCCTAAGATGAATGATGCAACTGGTAACTCTTTATTTTAATTTAATTTTTAAAAACCAGGGAGTAGACGGAATATTCTTTTGCAAATGATAGTACTGGAGCTTATTATCCGCGGCCCATAGAGCCGACCATGTTGAGTATAATTTTAACAAGGAGATCGCGTCTAAGTCCATGCTAAAACATTGAAAAAAAGATCTACTACCATTCACTGCTGCTTCCTTGGCAGCAAAATCAGCCAGTTCGTTCCCATGAACACCCTTGTGGCTGGGGATCCAGCATAGGATTACTTCTAGATCAAGGAGACGGCAGGATAGGAGAGCCTCCTTGATGAGGCAAACCAACGGTGATTTAGCCCAGTATTTAACTGAATGACTTGTAATGGCTTGGATAGAGCTTAGACTGTCCGAAAAAATTACTGAGTTAACCAGCCTGTGTTCTTTGACATACTTGACAGCCTTCAAAATAGCAAAACACTCCCCAGTGAATATAGTGCAGATATTGGGCAGTTGGAATTTATGTACCCAGTTAAGATTGTCATGAATGAAGGCACATCCTATGGGCCCATCCCTGAACTTAGAGGCGTCCGTATAGAGACATTAGAGACGGTCCCAATCTTGCCATCTTTCTCTAACGGATTCGAGGAATTTTTCGTTAGCCGAAGGAGAGGACCTATCAACTCCAATGTTCACTGTTTTCGGTTGGAACGTGATTGCAGCAAAAGGGAAGTTGGGCGCTCCTGAACAAGTATCTGTCTGCCAAGAATTGGCGTCGTGCCTTGAGGGGGGGGTCTACGCATTCCACTTGGAGAGCCCTCATAGGCGAAGATTTCATGGATCCCGTAACTATTCTAAGAGCCTTGCTTTGAATTGAATTTGTAAACTAGCTTGGCCATTGTCAGTGTCACTTACTTGTCAGTGCGACAGCCACAGATAATCCATAGAAGTAGTAGTAGTTAACATTTTTTGGGTGCGTTCCTAAGTAATATTAATATGAAAACCTAAAAAAAATATTTTCTGTCAAGTGAAGTAACAGCTAGGCTGTCAGGTGCTAAAATATAAAAAAGTACGCAAATTGACGGATGAGTACGCGAGTACGCAATACCATAAAATAGTACGCCGTGCGTACTATTGCGTACCCATCTGGCAACGCTGAACAACATTTAAACGTCAACTTGAAAAATCGGCGCCAATTCTAACCTAACCACAGACTCAACAAACATGTGCATATCGCTGTCCTAGCACGGTACCATTTTATCACATTCACTATTCTTTGCAAGTTTACAAACTAGGTAGTAAGGAAAAAAATATAAGCGCGATTTATTTGCTGGCTGCCCTAATTTTCACTACTCATGCTTGCAAAATTGGCACAATCTGGATGTAAGCTGCATAAAATGCTACTTTTATGCTCTAGTGCACAAAGTATTTCATATGCAGATGATTCAGCTTATGGTGCGTTTACACGCTTGCCAAGCCACCGCAAGCCTCCACAAGCGCAAGCGGGGTGTTTGGCTTGGCTTGCGTGAGCTTGGGTGATTCTTGAGAGGGTCAATTTTCAGCGTCCAGAGGGAAAAAGTACCCGAAAAAATAAAATAATTGACTTTACAAATTTTTGTACAGTAGTTCAACACTTAATCTAACTGGGGCAGGATTTACTTTTTGTTAAAGGTAAGTAGAATTAGCCATAAAAAAATGTCAAACACCTAAATTATCATTCCCCCGGTGCGTCCATCCGCCATTTTGTGAACAATCTACTCTGAAAACAACTAGTTATGGATTAAAATCAAATATTGTATCGAGTTAAATCGTTAGAATATAAGTTAATGATTTAAAAATAAAAATATGGTTCCCCTATTTATCATAGTTTTTATAGGAATCTATATCAAAGGTTTGTCCAGATCTAACCTATTATTTCCCTAATGCCTGACTAAACAACGCGTACATCCTTACTGCAACGTCTTGTGACGCGTAATCTCGGCCGTGTCTCACCCTCGTCTGTAGCGCTACCGACGCCGCGGAGAGAGGACGCGTCTCGTCGCTGGAGCTCGGAGCAATGAAGGTAGATATATCATCCCCTAACTTTGGTTCACTATGATTATCATTACCCTTTATTTACGTATAAAATCTATTTCCTGCAATTAGCATACAATATTTAGTGTAGAGAATAACACATGAATGATTGCATGTGTTGATGTAATAGTTACTCTTATATTAATAACAGTTTCGGCATAATCGACAAGAAACATACTTTTTCTTATTCCCCCGACTCTCATTCCCTCGGTTTCTCATTCCCTCGACTCTCATTCCCTCGATTTCTCATTCCCTCGACTCTCATTCCCCCGGTTTTCTGAACGGGGTAATGATAGATTTCTGAAGTTTCTTGAAAATTATAATATTTTATCATATGTACCGGCTGTGGCCTGTAATAGGAACAATAAATTTAGAGGATGACTCCATAGAATATATATGTCATAGTGATTAATAGTGTTTTCTTGTTTGTTTTTTGTTAAACCACTTAGAACTGATTGCTGATTGGGTTAGTAATCCACCGTTTCATTTATTGCTCCTATTACAGGCCAAACCCTTATACCGTACTTATAACCAGACCTCGGACAGAGTGAGCCATTTTTACGTCATTAATGTCAAGTGTAGATGTTAATATAGATATGCCTCAAGATGAAATATTAAAAAGAATTCATGAATAATAATTAAACAAAAATGACAGTGCATTATGTACAAAACGAGTAAGTATTATTTATTTATACAAATTTTTCTTTGTTATTGGTTATTGTAATAAAGAACTATAATTTTTTCTAGATTTTCAATTTTCAACGCACTTCTTCTTGAGTTTAATATCCACTTATAGATGGAAAAAGACCTTTCTACTTCCACTGAAGTGAGCGGAGTGAAGTTGTACATTAAAATACCGTCCACATCTGTTCCTTCCGAAATTTTTTCAGCATAGTCCCTAAACAGATCTAAGTCTGGGTTTCTAGCTATGACGTCTTCTAATTTCTGACTGACAGAAGCAGACGAAGACCAGCTTATAACAGCTCTCACTTGGTCCAACGTTAAAAATGTATCTACGACGGATATTTTAGATTCCTGTAATTTTTTTAAGGCATATTCAATTATATGGAAATTCTCAACAATATATTTTAGATTATTTCGTAAATTTTCAGTATGTATAATTCTTTTCGCCACTCTTATCGACATTGCGTCTGACGATCTCAATGCCCATAGGACTACTTTTATTGTCAAAATATTTTTCGTAATATGCTGCTGCCGCTAGCCAAGTTCCCCATCTCGTAATCACTGGTTTTGGAGGCAGGGGCATATTAGGATATTTATCCTTTAATATGCGGATTCTATTAGGAGCCTTTAAAAATACTTTTTTAACGTTTGAAATGAGCAAATCCACATCTGGATACAGGGAACGTATTTTTTCGGCTACGCGGTTTAGCCCATGTGCCAAACATGTAACGTGTTTCAAATTAGGCAGATAAGTTTTCAAAATTCGGCCAGCCAGCAACATGTATGCAACACCATCAGTACTTAGCACCAGAACATTTCCAATTTTGTAGTCATAAGATTCGCCCCACATATTTTTCAGAGTGTCCATCACGAATACAGATATTGTTTGACCATTAACTTTTGATAATATTTTGCAGGCTATTAAATATGGTCTGTTAAATTAATTCAATGGCTTCACTAAAAAATGCACTATATATCTCCCTAAAGAGTCGGTTGATTCGTCAAGAGAAATCCATATTTTTTCTTTCGAAAGATTATCGTGTATTGAACTGATTTGCTTCTGATACAATTTATCCAAATAAACTTTCCTCAGCCATGATTCACTCGGGAGTGTAGGTTGGTTTGCACACTGGCAGCATAAATACTTAGAAAAAAACTGTTTGAAAGCCGGATTCTTCATTTGTGACCATGGTATGTTACACAAAATGAGGAATCGAATTAAATTGAGATTGAAATCCTCATCAAACTTTCGATAATTGCCATTGTGCATTGGTCCCTTGATGTGTCTTTGCACATTACTTTTTTTAGTTGTCACTTTGGTTTTACATTTTGCACAAAAAATACTTTTATTACCGTCATATGTCATGTCAGGTTCATTTTCAATCCACTTAAGAACTGTTTTTGCTTTATATTTCGGCATACTCAAATTCGGAATAATCTCTCTTCTTAATTATTTATTTTTTATTAGCAAACTCAAATTGCTCACAAATTAAAATAACACAACAGAACATTAGAATGACATTAATGACTTTGTCATGATATTTCAATGTTAAATATGGCATCGTTAAATAGAGTTATTGTCTATCTAAAGAGGTATGATATCATATCAGTTATATTACTTTCATATGGATATATGTAATAATATGCTTATCATTTAAAGAGGCTTGCTATACAATTAATTTGTTTTGATAGTTATGTAAAGATCTAAATAGAATAATTTAATTCGTTATTCAATTACATCACATCTGCCATTGAATGACTACGTAGGTATGTCCATATTATGCAAACTCTTAAAACAGCTCACCCTGTCCGAGGTCTGCTTATAACATATTATGGTCGACTCATTTATTCAACAATTTATTTTATAATATCATGAACGTAACATTACATTTTCTGTTAAATAGAAGGTCTTGAAATCAATACTAAGTATAAGCATGGTTGTCAATTTAGGTTATTTTAGAATTTAGAAAATAATATATACATTTATTATTAAATTGTTACTAAAAAAACGTTAATAACTAATTAAGAGTCTGATTTTTATATAAATGTTACAAATATGTTTTATTTGTGATCTCAAGTGATATTTATGATTACGTAGTAAATAAAAAAATGGTACGACTATAGTAAAAAAAGGTATTATTCCAGTAATACAAAAATATTATATTAATGCTATAAGTAAAGTTGTGAATTTTAGTTTCTTTAGGAATCAAACCAAAACGATGTTAATACTTAGGTAACTAACTAATAGTCTGATTTTTATCAACAAATGTAGCTTATAGAAAAAGAATTGCTTTAAAACAAATGTCCAGCAAAACGATTTTTGTGTTATTTTTGTTGAACTGGACCTATTATTGTGTGTTGTTTCACTTGTTTCTAATCATGCATGCAATTTTATGGGATCTCAAATATTAAATCAAGTATTTGAGAAAAAAACATAAAGTACCTATTTTAGTCTTTGATACGAAGCGTATACCTAATGATAATCATTTTCAGAAGTTTGAGAATTTAAGTGAGTTAGATGTTATTAAAATTACTTCCCTGTTAGATTGTGATAAGCAAAAGAAAAATATAAATTTGTAGAAGTATTTTTGTAAAGCGGACCCCGGGCTCGTGTAGGGCACTACCGGGAAAAACGCTAGGATAATGATGATTGTTGCAAGTAATGCGAAGAATTAATGTCAATGAATGGTTAAGACTGAAGTCTCAAATTATGGTACTTAGTCTATAAGATTATTAAGAAAAAACTGTGAATTTTTTCTTTATTCAAACGGATATTTTGTATATTTAATAAAACATCTGATCTAATACCAAAGATTATCATTCCCTCGTCAATTTTATCATTCCCTCGTAGTTTTTATCATTCCCCCGTTATTTTTCTCATTCCCTCGTACTTTTTATCATTCCCCCGTCATTTTTTCTCATTCCCTCGACAGCTAAACTTTGAATTGGTATATTTCCGTACCTAATTGACCCAAAGTGATGCCTATTCGATAAATATGTTTATTATTAAATACTTAATTTGATTTTATTGTAACTTAGTAGAAATTTCTTAAAATAAAAAACGCCGAGGGAATGAGATGAATAATGCAATTCTCAAGAATGACCCGCTTGCGAGAGCTTGGCCCGATCCGGACTAGTGTCGGTTTTTGAACACAGATCAAAGGAAGCTTGGGGCAAGCGCTTGCGACGCATTTACACGTTGGCGCGTGTTTAGTGTTACTCGCGAGCTTGCGACGGTCGGTCGCCTTTTATTTAGATTCAGATTTTATTTATTGGTAAAAATGTTTTTACAGGTCAATAGGTACACAATTTCAAATATACATTTGATACATACAACCTATGTTACTTAGGTTGAAATAAATTTAGTCATGCATTGCATTGCAAAAAAAAAAAAAAAAACATAATTATCTATATTGTATAGTAGTATAGTATATTGTGTAATGTAACAAGCTAATTATAATTATTTCATGTTATTCCTCGCCTTGTAATATGATCCCAGTTGGTCGAAATAAATGATTTTTTTTATTTTTATTTTTTTTATTGAATATGATTTTGAATTTGGACACACGTCTTGTATAAGGCCTGCAACACACTGGCGCGGCCTGCGGTGGCGGACAATAGTACATTTTTATTTTAGTTTACTATTGTCCGCCGCGGCCAGGCCGCGCCAGTGTGATGTGGGCATTCAAGTATCAACCGGAATGACTTGTCTGACATGACAAGTCATTACATCAACTTTCAAAATATAGTTTTGTCCATGAACCTATAATTTAGTATGGACAGGCTATGGTAATAATAATACCACGTGCGAGCGAGCTGGTAGCATACAAATCTCGATAAGTGTGACAGACAGAGATATATCATTCGTTATCCTTGTCATAGTTCCACTTTTTTTCTATTTGGCACAACAGTTGTGGCATACAATGCTGTCAATGCTCGCGCGTGGCTGCATACGAATCCGAAATATTTAATATTATTGTGAATAAAATAGTGTCCTAAAAGTAATTTACGCACGATAAGGTACCTATCTCGTGTTCCGTCTGTGCCAAGAAAATGGTTAATTGTTGCGTGCTTGGCTGTAAAAGCCGGTCGGAACAATGTGATGAAAATATAACCTTTCACACGTAAGTAGAACATCTTTCACTTTTCTGTATACGCAATACGTAAAAATAGCATGGTAAAATTACATTACGCTCAAAATCTTGTAAAATTTGACGATTACAATAGAAATAACATCATTGTTTACATTGTACAAGAAAATATTTGTTGACAAATTATCCGCCCAAATTACGTAGATTGTTTATGGTAAGCTGCGAGAGGTGTTAGAATGTCTTCTCGATTTAGCTTCTTTGCAATCATTTTAGGGATACCAGCCAATACAACTTAAAAATACCCGATTTCTCGGGTAATTTATACTCTAACAAAATTCTCGTACTTGTTATTACATAACATTCGTATATAATGGATGGGATATATTCTTATATACGTATATTTACTCTGTACTCATAGTAAAGATAAGCTTTTATGTAGCGAGTAATCTCGGACTGTTCATCCGATTTCAAAAATTCTTTCATCTGGCTTTATTTAATCCTGCATCTGCGCCTCCGCTTGTGTTCTTTCTACTACGCGGGTGGAGAGGAGACGCGTGGACAGCTAGTAATAAGTAAAGACGATCGACGGTTTAGAATGAATCATAATTTTCTATAAGCCCTTTGCTTGAAAAATTTTATGTAAAAGAATATGTTTTTTTTTCTAGGTTTCCACTAAATGAGGATGCGCGTGCGCGTAGTATTTGGGTTAAGGCTACATATATATATTTGTGATCGCATTCTCGAAAACAGTTCTTACGATTTTGATGGCATTTGCAGTATAGGGGTTTATGGGGGCGAAAAATCTATCTCATCATCATATCAGCCGAAATGGCCGGTCCTGCGCCATCCGCATCCAGCGGACTCCCGCGACCTTTGCCAGGTCATCAGTCAACCTTGTAGGGGGCCTCCCACGCTGTGCCTCATAAAAAAAATCGATCTAGCTAGGTCTCATATCTGGGAAAAATCGTTCTCAGCATATTTTTACCCGAGCAGAGCTCTTTATCATTAATCTGTAATAATTTGAATATTTGAATAGTAAATGTTTTTTAATATGGTTGTGTCTCATTTCGGTATTTAGTGTCATTATTTTTCCCGCCTTAAGCCTGCATCGCGGTCAATAGTAAAATTTTACAGCTAATGACAAGTTTACCATTGATCGCCGCGGCCAGGCCGCGCCAGTCTGTGAGAGACTTTAAGCCTCTCACAGACAGGCGCGGCCTGCGGTGGCGGTCATTAGTAAATTTGACACTAACTGTCAAGTTTACTATGAACCGCCACCGCAGGCCGCGCTAGTGTGATTCAGGCTTTATAATAATTAAGTAGATCAGCACGGCTATCACAGGACGCCCCGCGAGCTGTGTCGCGGCGAGGTAGACTGTCCGTCTCTTTCTAGTTAGAACGATTAGAAAGAGACGGATAGTCTACCTCGCCGCAACACAGCTCGCGGGCTTCCTGTCATAACTGTGCTGATAAGAAACTACCAGCCCCCCTAGCACACTAGGTTTTATGTCCGACATAAAGCATTTGTCCCTCTTGCACTCGCATATTGGCCAGAATGGGACGAATGCTTTATGTCCGACATAAAACCTAGTGTGCTAGGGGGGCAGGTAAGCCGCTTGCACAAGGACTATTAATTACCTACATGTCATGTTCTGTTACTAGAATCATATTTCATGTTATTAAGCTGAATATTACTAGTGGTTGCGAACAGAGCGCCTGCTAGGCAGTGAATGTGTGTAAAGCTTCAGTAAAAACTACTTACTATAAAAGCGCATTATTTAAAATAAACATATGGAAGCGATGGGGTAATTTTTAGTTACATGGCCACCCCACGGGAATCATCTACTTTGTTGCCGTCCCTCATTGTGGCGACACTTACGTCGCCTCTGTAGGTATATACTCTAAGGTTTTGTCAGACGATTGCATTAGGCCTCTCACAGACTGGCGCGGCCTGGTCGCGGCGGACAATACTAAACTTGTCATTAGCTGTCAAATTTACTATTGTCCACCACCGCAGGCCGCGCCAGTGTGTTGCAGGCCTTAGTCAAATATGGAACTTTATGTTAGGCCAGTGTGCGCCATTCATAATGTGCACACACCTCATTTCAACAGGATTTAGGTTCATTTATACTTTTATAAGATTAGGTGGCAAAACTATTTGCAAAAACCGGCCAAGTGCGAGTCGGACTCGCGCACGAAGGGTTCCGTACCATTATATATAATAATAAGTTACAATAGAATTTGTACGAAACTATTACTTCTTGAAGTACATTTTATAAGTTGGTCGACTATTACTCGTAAACGTGTAAAGCCTACTTAGCTGTGATAGTTTTCCTTTTAACTTCGTTATATGTACTACTACCATGAATTTTTTCACATATCCCAAAACAACCATTTAGCTAGCAGGGGGTGGGGACACTGGAGTCTAACAAAAATTAGCACTTTAAGGCTTAATATTTCACAAACGGATCGTTTAATCGAAAAATTGTTTTCACAAACCCCCAATATTTTCAAAAGACCTATCCAACGACACCCCACACTATGGGGTAGACGACAATAAAAAAAATCATCCCCACTTTACATGTAGGGGAGGTACCCTAAAAAAAAATGTTTTTCAAGATTTTATTTTACCACTTTGTCGGCATGACTAATATGTATATTCATGCCAAGTTACAGCTTTCTAGTACCAAGAGCCTCTGAGCTAAGCTGCGGACAGACGGACGGACGGACGGACATAGCGAAACTATAAGGGTTCCGTTTTTGCCATTCTGGCTCCGGAACCCTAAAAACTATAAAATATAATATTTTTTGTTGTTGTCTCATGATAGTTGTTCAGTTGTTGAACGCACGCAAGTTGATAGTCTGTGTCATTACTGTCATTACTGACATTTCTGTCATTTTGCTTGTTCGTGCTGTCAGGTGCGTTAAGCAAAGGGGCGAGCCTACTTAACTCTAAATATTTTTCTTGATTCTCATCAATAATATTGATATTTAACTTAGAACGACTTGGTCTTTACGACAGGATACTTTATTAATAATAAAATTGAATAACCTGCATGGGTGAGTTGTAAAACTTCTATTGTTTGGTGTAGTAAATTTTTTTTCGGTTGCGGTGGTGGTGGTATACCAGCGGTTGCGGTTTCAGGACTCGTTCGAAGAAAGATGCCGGAACACTTGGAGCTTCAGCATCTCGTAGAGCTTTCGGCGGGGAGCGGCGATGAGAGTATGCCGAACCTGCTAGAAAACAAACGCCCGTTCATCAAACGATGCCCCTTCTTCGGATTGATACTGGCCACACTCTCATCCTTATTTTTCTCTTTAAGCTCAGTAATTGTGAAGAGTCTTGTAAATGTAGATCCGTTACAACTGGCCATGAGCCGTTTCATAGGAATACTGCTACCTACTCTACCTATATTAATCCACTCAAGGCAACCTGCATTCCCGAAAGGGAAGAGGTTAATGCTCACTCTTCGCTCAGTAATGGGCACTCTTGGTCTGTTGTGCAGTTTTTATGCGTTCCGGCACATGCCATTAGCTGATGCTTCAGTCATTGTATTTTCAGTACCCGTCTTTGTGTCAATATTTGCATACCTACTGCTTAAAGAGCCCTGTGGTTTGTGGAACATGTTGTCCATTGGATTGACGCTTTGGGGTGTTATTTTGATAACAAATCCACCATTTCTATTTGCTCGGGATGAGGACACAACTGATGCAGAAGCACATCTGAAGCATTACAATGCAGTGACGGGAGCAGCAGCTGCCTTTGGGTCAACTATATTTGGTGCTAATGCCTATGTGTTGCTTAGAGTACTGAAAGGTCTGCATTTCTCAGTTATTATGACCAACTTTGGAATGTATGCCGTTTTGCTGACTTTGTTCTACTCACTGATCTCCGGTGTATTGTGTATGCCAAACTGTGGCACGGAGAGATTCCTTGTTGTATGTCTTGCGTTATTCAGTTATTTAGGTCAAATTTTGCTGACAATGGCTTTACAAATGGAACAAGCTGGCCCGGTTGCTATAGCCCGTTCAGCTGACATAGTATTTGCGTTTGTTTGGCAAATCATGTTTTTCAATGAAATTCCAAGTAAAGCATCTGTTATGGGGGCAGTGTTAGTTCTTAGTTCAGTCATCCTGGTGGGTGTTCGCAAGTGGGCTGTGGCACTACCTGCCGACTCAGAATTAAAAAGTAAATTGGGAAGTCTAGCAAAATAAATATATATTTTTGAATCTGATATTCCTTGTATATTATATAAGTGCTATAGTGTAACAAATGTTGTGAACACTCATAATCATGTGTCATTTTACAACAGTTAATTTTGGTTTGAATTGTTGTCAAATTTTTGCTTATATCTATTATTAGATAGATAACCATGTATTGCCAATGCAAAGCAAACAGGCTACTCAAACGATTACAATACAAAATCAAAATATTACAGTAAATAATCTTCTTGACTACTAGAAGATAGACAAATAATTAATATACACAGGGTGTCCCGTAAACCGAGGATAATCCGTGGACAGCTGATATAGCTACCTCTCAGAATATTTAATTTTAGGTTGAGTAAACATCTCTTAGTTTTCGAGATATTGGCATTTTCGTAATTCGAACAAATGATATATATGAATTGACGGAACATTTTTTCTTCTTCATTTATTCTTGCATTTCTGGAGGCTGTAAACAACAAACTGTCCACGGATTATCCTCGGTCTACGGGGCACCCTGTATAACATAGAATAAGTTGTTGTCAAGATACTTGATTCTTTTTTGATATTTTTAGTTTCTACTCTACCAGCGCAGTGACGCGAAATTATATTGTATGAATATTCTTACCTTGCCTTGCTTCGGCTCATTGGTAGAAAAAAACCTTAAGACAAGCTCTAAGAACAAGTTATTATAAAAAATGCATCTTGATAATAATTCATGTATCATCTTGTCATAGGTACTCAATCATTTCGTGCGTAAAGTAAGAATTTCACCCTAAAAGACTGTTAATTAAGTCCATTGTAACTTGAGTTGTGTATTACCTGTTCTAGTCACTTGTTGTGTTCCTTTGTAGCTTTAATTTTAATGACAAAGATTTTTCAGTACAGTCAAGTGCAAAAATATGTATCGATTCAATGCTCTCACAAATATGTACCGAAACCTCAATACGCTGGCGTAAGAGAGATGGAACATGTTTATGAGTAAGTTGTATGCAATGGTTTGCCTCGGCTCGCGTGGATTGAGTAGAGTCGTGTCAGTTTTTGATTCGACACAGTAAATATATTTGCTTCGAAAGAGTCTCTTAAGACCTTTTTAGACCTACTCTCCATTGAAAACCAATTCTACGGGGCACATGCACGGCACATTAAGTTTGATTAATAACTTCCATAAGTCCTATATGGCATTAAATACACTTTTCGTAAGTATAAGTTCCCTGTGCAATAAAATAAAGCTAATATATTAAAGAAGCCTACTCCCTAAATGAAATTCTAATCTGATAAGAGTTGGAATAAGTAGTTGTCATGAGAATACTTGATATAAAATATAAATACTACCTACTTACATGTTCATTTTATTGGACTGGGGCAATTCGTAAAGCCTTTCGACAACAGTGATTTCGATGGTCGCATTTCTGACAAAGTCTGAAGTTGGAGATCAAATTACTTACATTAATGGTAAAAAATGCCGTTTCTTAAATACCAGGATGGTGGCCAGTAAGCATACGAACCGCTTCATAGCAAGCAGACATCGTAGTCTATGGACGTTTTGATCTCCAGGGGAGTTATGCATCTTATCGACCCTTTATTTATTTACTGTTACCTATATTTATTGGTTCGAGTATTCGGTGCGTTTGTTAAAATCGATCCTAAGATATCGTCAATATTTTCTTAAAATTATCAGACCTATTAAAAATGATTCTGATCGTATTATATTTCAAGACGACTTGGACAGGTTGAGTAATTGGTGCTCCCAGAATAGAATGACGCTGAATGCCAAGAAATGTTTTTACATCTCTTTTACGCGTAATAAAACCATTGTGCCCATTCCTATTCCTCTTCTAAAAGCCGTAAACTCACATCATATATTATAGTAAACGACTGAAATTCTTTCGATTTATTTCACTAAGCAGCAGGAGAAAAGTGCTAGATTTAATGTTCCTTTACAAATTGGTTAATAGTAGGGGGCTGGATTGCCCAGAATTGTTAAGTAAAATTAAAATAACTGCACCTGCTAAGCTACCTCGTTCTGGTTTGTAAAAACTGTTTGGCATTCCATTCGGGAAAACAAATTTAGGTCGTAACTCTGCCCTTCTGAGAATGGCAAAATTATACAATCATATACCAGGCTCTGCGGAAGTTGACATATTTAACGATAAAATCGTAGTTTAAAAGGAAAGTGATTAATTATGTTGGCTCACTGGATATCCCAAAGTAGGCAGTCGCAGTATCACATACACCTGTCTTAAAAATACTTTTAAAATAAAAATATACTTTAAAATACTTAATAAAATATCTGTATATAAGTAGTAATCATTGTAATCAACTATTTAACATCATTCAAGCTATCAAGTATTAGCATTAGTTAATGTAACGTACTTACCGGTGAATGTAATTAATTATAACAATAAGTTTACTGCATGATCACTATTGTTCACAGGTACAAGACTATACAAGTTGTGGTTACCTATACCTACTTAGATAAGCATCAGTCATGATTGTTATATAGACTTAAGAGCACGTAAGATGTATTATCTGTTGGTAATCCTTAGTAAATAAATAAATATTACGGCTACTGACGTCACGGTTGTCGAAACGCTCTCAGAAATACCCACTAACGTTAATATTTATTGTTATATTAGCATTTAATAGTGTAAGAATGTATTTGCCGCATACTACGCTGCCATTATCACTAGTGTTAGGATCATATCACGCATATTCATATCGTATAGATTAGCATCCATTGTAGGTATTTCACGGTAGGCGAGGAATGGCGGTCAGAAACGATTCTATGGTCGGTCACATGGAGGCGAAATTCCGCTGAGATACCCACCCACATACTATGATGTAATATAAAAAAGAGGTAGATAGGTTATAAGCACTCCAAAAGTGGCACACTAAAACTGAGTCAATTGTATTGCCTCAATGTCGCGTCGTCAATGGACGTCTCAGCTGTCAGATTTGGCGGCCATTTTTAAACACGGAATTTCATATAGACAATGTATTTACCTCTTTTTTACCCGGCTGCCGAAGGAGGAGGGTTATGTTTTTATATTACATACGGTTTCCGGCCTCAGCTACCCCCAGGGCCGGATTAGGGGGAGGGCAGGCGGGGCCTGTGCAAGAGAGGGTCCCTACAAATCCCACGATAGAGATAAATCTCTACTGTGGGGACCCTCTCTCTCAGCTCCTTTGTTGCCCCAGGGCCTCCAGACCTCAGAATCCGGCCCTGGCTACTCCATAAAAAATCTATGGTAACATAGACATATATGTCGCTTTTTTTTTGTTGCTGATGAATTCGACTTGTATGTGGCCAGCCCAGCAGAATAGCGCTATCTATCTATTTAAGTATACATATAGGTGGCGTGTTTATTCGACGAAGAAATCGCGCATTGGTTAATTGTGATAATTACAGGTCTGAACTCTGCGATTGAATTACCTAATTTCTTCTTAATCTAGCTTAAATACTTATCTACTTATACTTTTTATTATTATGCAATCTATTTCTGTTCTTAACTACTTTTGTATTGAAAAATATTGGTCCTTCTAGATAACAGGACATTGAACGTCATTTTCGAAAGCAATCTAGTCACTAAGCAGTATTATTGTTAAGTAATTTTAAGATCTCTTATTAAGTATTCTATGTTGGTTGTTTCTTCGCTATCTATCTTTCTTTTTAAGTATGTTACTTATTTTTTATTATTATCTCATCTTTGAAATGTATGAGTATGTTCAACTTGAGGGTTCAAAAACTTCTTTTTCACATACATTTATCATCTAACGACAGTAGGTAAATGATTGTTATGTTTTTCCTTGCACACCGTATTAAAGAAATCAAATCATACTGCTTGCTCTAATAAAAATGATGTTTTATTCCATGGTGTTTCATTAATTGGTACTTTTTAAATTATATTAATGCTTGTAAACTGCTTTAACTTTTTATTTCTTTGTTCGTGGAAGTACCTCCACGATGGATCATACGAGTAGTAATTTTTATTAAAACATTATTATCGAACAGAATATTATCTTGGGAGTAATTAAATACATAAATAAATATTAGGCGACAATCTTACACAAATCGACCTAGTCCCATAGTAAGCTCAATAAGGCTTGTGTTATGGGTACTAGACGACGATATATTTAATAGATAGAAATACTTAAATACATAGAAAACATCCATGACTCAGAAACAAATATTCATGCTTTCACACAAATATTTGTCCTTACCGGGATTCGAACCCAGGACCTTCAGTTTCGTAGGCAGCGTCACTAACCACTAGACTAACCGGTCGTCAATTAGGTACCTAGGTACTTTTAAAATAACGATTTAATTATCTTACTGTTGACAATTGGAACACTACCACTGAGAGTGAGAGTAAATAAACCTGCATGGTTTCGCTAAGCCGGGTCTCGTGCGCGTGTTTTTTTTTACTGTGTGAACACTCAAATCCCTTGTTACGCTCAGGATTCAATATACCGCCCTGGCTGTATTTTATAAATAAATATATAAATGTTATGGGACAATCTTACACAAATCGACCTAGTCCCAAACTAAGCAAAGCTTGTACAATGGGCACTAGACGACGATAAACATACTTATTTAAATAAATAAATACTTAAATATATAGAACATCCATGACTCAGGAACAAATATTCGTGTTCATCACACAAATAAATGCCCTTACCGGGATTCCAACCCAGGACCTGCTTCGTAGGCAGGGTTACTACCAACTATAGGCTAAAGCGGTCGTCATTTTGCTCCCTTGAGACACAATCTACTATTGTTTTCCGAGGATGATGTAAAATAAATCCCAGCGCGGGCGAAGTGGGAGGATTTGTTTAATTTTCAACCGCCGCGCGCACAACACAATGTTTTTTGTGTGAGTAGAGCCACGTCCACTGCGCCATGTTTGCGTGGTTTTTAAACTTCAAAAATGTATTGCCAATATAAACAATACCCTATTTGTTTACCGAAACTGATGGATAACATGTTAGATATTTAAAAACATCAAAAAGAGTGATCAAAAATAAAGTAGGTACCATTATACCTTTTTCAGAAACTGATCTTTCTTTCTTTCTTTCAAAAACATTGGCGCAGCGGACGCAGCTTAGTGTTTGTAAAAAACTCGCGCAGGACACCCGGGTTTACACAGCAACAAGTGGACAAAAAGTTCCCAGAAAAAAACTACCTAAGCGTAAACTCTGGAATCCGTCGTGACGCTTAAAGATTCAACTTCAAAATTATACAAATACAAATACAAATCATTTATTTCGGACTATAAAATCCATAGTGTTAGAGGTTATATTACAAACTTAGGGCTATGGTTAGTGTTCTACACGGTGGAATTTAATCGGTGATCAGGAATCCAAAAATCTTAATTATCAATCTACACAGAAACCAATACGTGAGATCTCGTGCAATATAGCTCACAATCTAATTAATCACACTTAATTAACATCGGTAAAATGTACACTGACTGAATAAATGGACACCCTACTTTTATTGAAGGGAAGTTACTCGTAAGTGTACATACGTCAAGTGCTTGCTGGCTTTGGCGGGAAACTAGACAGATCAGACGATTTGAAGCAATTTGTTATGAATTTGACAATGACAAATTGACAGCTTATTGCTCATTTATGTTTTAAGTTTCTATGGCTGATAGTTTGAAAAGAGGTATTAAACTTTTCAGACTAAACCATTAGTAGAGTGACAATAAATTTTAATTAAAATTTAATTTCAACTTAAAAATTAGTTATGATAAAAAAAATCTTGGTTCCACTTAAGTACTACATAAACGTGACCGCCATCGATTACTGAATTAGAAAAATGGGTTCCTGTTCACCGATTAAATTCCACCGTGTATAATTAAGCTAAACATAAATTAAATTAAAGGCGCCTGGGCACCGGTATTACAGGCGCATGCAGTTGCACATAACGCTGCAGCAGCGGCGAGTCCCAGCGGTGGGCTAGCATGCTCAGGATACTATTTGAGCTGCCACGACTGCGATTGAGGAGAGACGCACATCGTTTCCTCATGATGGTAAAAAAGCATTCCGTGTGCACCTCCGCAAACATTGTCGACGCACTGCAGTACCGTGGCAGCCCGAACATCATCCTGAACGCGTCATTATATTGGACTCGCAACGCGCTGTAAGCCCGCACGATTATTCGTTACTCAAGATTCTACTTTGTTGTAGAATCTTTCGCTTCACTCAGGATTCAATATACCGCCCTCGCAACTTTATAATTTTGCTGGATTGGATTAGCAGCTCAACATGCCCCCAGACAATAGCAATTAGTCATCTTCTGATAAATTGGGGCTGACAAATCATGACATGTATATACCCCATAACAATTTGTCCCGACAACTTGTTGTAGTTAGAATGAGACTGCAAAATACCTTTCATTCAAAGTTCAAACCAAAGAGAATATAACCACTTTGTTCGCACTATGGCGAGCCCCTCAAGTCCCCGTGCCCGTGTCGAAAGCACGGCGGCCGGCCGAATCAAGGTCACTCCATAAGCGGCCTTTAGACCTATCTAAATGCAGTACACTAAATCAGAAAGATGTGTAAAGACTGTTAGCATGTAAGTCACGCTAATTAGACAGACTCGACACTGCCACCCTGAATCTGTCTGAAGGCCACTATACTAGATTTTCTGTGACCTTGCTTGGCCGTCTCCTTACAGGCTGATGAAGTGCAGGATGCACGGCGTCCAGCGTAACCAAGGTCACTCTGTACTTATTTCCCTTTGACCTTCCTCGGCAGTCCGCCGCGCTCAGACGTCCACGGCTTATCTTGCTTGTTATGTAGGACTGCAAAGGCCATCTATCTGGTCCATCAGATGGGATTTTGTTGAATACATATCGAGGCGTTAAGCCACGTATAAACATTAATGGAGCATGGGAGCATGTTACCTAATCTGTGGATTATAAAAGTCAGTGTCATTTTGACAGTTGAATGTCAAAAAAAGGTTTATTGGTTTATTATTCGATATTACTAGATTTCTAGTCGCTTTCCCAGCATTTTCCACATATTTGTTATTAAAACTTTTCCTTTATCCAAATACCTGCACGAATTAACAATGGCAGACCGTCTTACTCAACTGCAAGACACAATAAATCAGGTAAATGTCATAACTTCAGTTCTTAACGTGGCGAAAGTTTACTTCTATTAAAGAATGCATTTGTTTCTAGCAAGCGGAGTACTTTTGCAACAGCATCGGTATACTTCAGCAGTTCTCTACGCCCAGCAAGTTCCCTGGATTTGATCGTAGCGGATCGCAAACACCTCAACAGCAGCAAAGTCAGGAGGATTACGCGTTGCTGTTTGCGACTTTGATATCCCGCTGTGCCAAGGATATTGATACGTTGATCGAGTCACTCCCGAGTGAGGAGAGCTCCACAGAGCTGCAAGTGCAGAGCCTGAGACGCTTGGAGGCTGAGAATAAAGAGGCTTCGGAAAGACTTGAAGAGGTTTGTAAAATTATTCTAAAAACTTTTGAATCCCATCACATTCTCATATTCTTCAAAAATTTTGTAGTCCTGGACTTGTTTTATAAACACCTGAACAAGCCATGCCACTTTGCCCGTGCATTGACAATAATGCGATCAGGGAGATTCAGTAGGTGGTTGAAACGCTAGAGTCACCCTTACTACATTTATTATGTCCGTTTTCAGGCTGTACGTCAAGGTGAGATCCTACTTGAGAAGATCCAGGGTGCCCTCAGCGACATTGCTCAATGTCAGCTTGACATGCAGAACCCAGCACAGATCCTGAACAAGGATGTGCGACCATTATAGAACTTAAAAAGGCATGGTGGGCAACACCGCCGGTGATAGACTACCCTGTGGACTATGTATTGTAATAGGATGAGATGCTACCCTATTCACAGCAAAGGAAAATGGCAAATAAAATAGTGATTTGTTAATAATGCAAATCATACAAAGTGTGTAAAACAATATAAATAAGTAGCTTCTGCCCGCGACTCTGTCCGTGTGGAACTCGTTTACATTGTTGCTCTATACAAACTTTCACCTTCCATTTCAGCCCCTTAGGGGATGCTTTCCGGGATAAAAACTAGCCTATGTCCTCCCCAGGACTCAAACTATCTCAAAATTGGTGTCTTTTTTTTATGGCACACTAACGCCACCTTGTTAGATGTGTAGAGTACTTCCATACAAACAATAGTTAGGTACTATGGCAGCTCATCTCTAAAGTACATCTGCCTTGAGTTATGCGTCCTAATCTATAACGCGTATCTAATTATGAAAACTGTTACTTTTAATGGTCGAATACTACTATAGATTAGTATTGTTTGTATGGAAGAAACCTAACAAGGTGGCGTTAGTGTGCCATAAAAAAAAAAAAGCACCAGTTGCCCATACATTTCGAGCAAAGCCTGCAGCAGTTTAAGCCTGAAGAGAACAGACAGACACACGCTTTCTCATTTATAATATTCAGTATGGATGTTTTATCGCATAATAAATAATATATAAGAGGAGATGCCGTTTGCGGATTAAGAGTCACTTTGACAGTATTCACATGAAAGACATGACCTAAATCTGTTCTGTGTATGACCCATGCATGTCACTAAGGATCACATACAGGTTGAGCATCAGAATCACACATGTTTATTTACGTCACACCTGGCCATAATGTGGGTTTTACTACACGCTACGCGTACGGTAAAACTCGCATTATGGCCAGATGAAAACGTAAAATTGTGTACTCACCACGGGCAGTAAAAAAGAAAGCCCTCTATCGCATATTTACAACCCTCGCCTGCGGCTCGGGTCACAAATACCTGCGATTTCGGGCTTTCTTTCTTTCACAGCCCTTGGTAAGTAATGTACTATTAAAAGGCACTTCAATACCATAGTTCACAGTCGTACTAATTACATTTTTTTGTCACTGAAATTGTAACTTTATGATTTGAGCATTATCATAATTAAACAACTTAATTAATATAATTGTGAAATATGGTATTGACATGTACATTTGTTCCTGTCCATTAATTTCTGTCATATTTGTACATTAACTTTCTAGTATTTTTAATTCCTAATTGTATTGGCAATCCTGAGTTGCGAATATTCTCACACAAATTGGGAATTTTGGGAATATTCCTTGGAAAACATAAGTAATTTATAGTTTTTTCAATGATTAGTTAATTAAGATCCCAAAATTGTCAAGGAGTACCTATTTTTTTTTTTTTTTTTTTTTTTATAATTATGTAAGTACTTGTAGTGAGTTGCTTTATTATAATAGTTTAAGACCTACACATATATTAATAGTTATACAATGTGAGCAGTAGCCTCAACCGGGAGATATACGGCCGTATTCATAAACGTTCTACGAGCCTATTTTAACTAAAATGGCGTTAAAATTCGTTTGTCCTTATCTGTCACTTTGCTATTTGTGTTCGTAAGAAAGGGACAAAGCACATTTTATTTAGCAGAGGCATTTTAAGTTTTATGAATAAGGGGGATATAAATTACCTACAGGTTATAAATAAATAAATAAATAAATATTAGGGGACAATCTTACACAAATCGACCTAGTCCCATAGTAAGCTCAATAAGGCTTGTGTTATGGGTACTAGACGACGATATATTTAATAGATAGAAATACTTAAATACATAGAAAACATCCAAGACTCAGAAACAAATATTCATGCTCATCACACAAATATTTGCCCTTACCGGGATTCGAACCCAGGACCTTCAGCTTCGTAGGCAGCGTCACTACCCACTAGACTAACCGGTCGTCAATACGGTTATATATTCATAAACATTATTTAACAGTTGATCTGCATTGGTTGAACTCATGCTATCCGGTTTTCGCCTTTTATAATTATGCCAATGCCTTAACTAAGATATAGATAGGCTCCACTAGATTACTTTACTCATATCATTAAGACTACCTATTTGTGTTGGCCAAATTCCAAAAGGGACTCTACCGTCCATGGTAGAAGATTCAAATTACAATGACAGTTTTGTAAAAAGACGGCCACAGTAAATAATCTCAACTACCTATACATATTTGTATTCAATGTGAAACCTTTAATAGGAACGTGTAGTGTAAATAGATTGTAACCATTTTTACATTAGTTTGATTAGTCTATTATCATTTCTGCACTCTGCCGTCTCTGCCAACCAATTAAGGCGCCGTAGGTTCAGCAAAGTTAAGCGAAGAGTTTTTGAAACAATATAATGCGTCTGTTTATAATAATATGGTTTCAAAAAAATACCAATAGTAATCTTGAGGCTTTTCTGCAGCGAGATCAGTGATTCGAAACATGATTAGGCAATTTCGCCCCATAGAAAAAAATCACGAACATAGGTCTAAAATACACTTAAAATATTCGTAACAATTTATGCACAAAAGCTAAAGATATTTAAATTGCTTCTAAAAATCGGCAATATCATGTTTGAGAGAACTCAGTGATTACTTTTTTATTTATTTAAACGCCCAAAAAATTAAAATAAAAAAACATGATAATTACGCTTTCGAACACGCACTTCCATCTCGCTCACGCGTATGCTCAGTGAGAGGGAGAGAAGACCATGAAACTACGGCGCCTTAAATCAGACAGAAATGTTTCTTCTAAAAACTAGGGCCCAAAAATATCGTATTTGGTATAACATAAAGTGCAAATAAAGGTATAAGAATAGATAACTGTTTTACTTCTGGAACTATAGAAACTATTTTTTTTTCGTTTGGCCTGGAACCGCGAGTTCTAAAATGCAAATGGGCCAATCAACTTTTTGTCTCTAGTTGCCATTGGTCTCCAGGGTCACTATTTAATTAACCCTTTGAGCGCTAAGAACACCTAAAGGTGTCGTGTTTTGTCGTGCCCGCAGCGACAAGTAAAAAAAAAAATTGTCGCGAGGCAGCCGATTGAAACAGTGGTGCAACATTTTTTTCGACACTTCGACCGATCATTCGGTCCAGTGAGACTTCCTCTGGGAAAGGGTGCTAAAGAAGTCCCATTGGGCCGATTGACCGTTCGGACGTACGGGAAACATCCATTTTTTTTCACGGTTATCACAGGACGGCCAGCGAGTTGTATCGCGGCGAGATAGACTATCCGTTTCTATCTATTAAGAACGCTTAGAAAGAGACGAATAGCCTATGTCGCAGCGACACAGCTCGACTGACCTGTGAGGCCGAGGCCGCACTGGTGGAGAAATTGGCGATGGCGACGCGACGGCGATCTCGGTACAACTTGGGCGACTCGATGTACTGGGCTATCTGTTATTCGCTATACGTGCTAATGCGGCTAACCCCGCCGGTCACCCATCACGAAACTAGACCTCTACCTACGCTTAGTTACTAAGCATCGCGGTGTCACGATATACAGGGTGCCATCGGAGACGTAATCAGAAATGACAAGACTTAATTAAGCATTAAACTGAGATTACAATGACACAGGAATGGAGGTGGTTAGTTGCATTATTTAAACTTAATCATGCAATCTTTAAAATTAAATTATGTCCTCTAAACAGCGTGGTCACCCTATAACCAAGAAAGAGATGCAAAGATAAACTTGTTTCACATGCGTAAGAAAGATAACCAAAGAGGTTTTGATTAAATAAATAGGGTAACCATAATTTGGTGAATCAGCGATTTAATTTAGGACTAAATTACCAAAAAAAAAGAACGTTTAATTTCATGTAACTCCTACTATGTTGAAATGACCATCAATTACCAGGTCTGAAAAAGTGGTTTCTGATTACGTCTCCGATGGCACCCTGTATATGTGGGTGAGCGTTGAGGTGAGCTTAAAACAAGTTACAGAATAGAGGGGCTGATAGAGATCGCTGTCGCTAATCGCCCTAACGCCTTGGCCACGACTTTAGTCTTAAGCGACCTGCGGCAGCGGTTTTTCTAATTCATTGCGCGTGATCCCAACTAACCACAGTGCGTTGCGCGTCTCGACCGCGCAATGAACAGATAAAACGCTGCCGCAGGTCGCTTAAGACGAAAGTCGTGGCCAAGGCGTAACAGTGCGGCACAGGCCTGATAGCAATGCTGGATGCAGGTATGCCTTAGCCGAGGTTTGGCAAATAAATGGCGTAGGTATCCTTGCCGGCGTCTTACTTCGGTTTTGCTATATCATAACGCTGAAGAATCAGAGTAAGTCAGACCTCCGGTAACGCGTTGTTATTACAAATCCCAGCGTGAAGATGCACTAGCTGGGTAGGGCTGTTTTTCGGAACGGTGAGGTGAGGGTTAAACAAGTTAGGTACAGCCCTGTACCCCCTATTCTGTAGCTTGTTTTAAGGCGCCGTAGGTTCATGGTCTTCTCTCCCTCTCACTGAGCATACGCGAGAGCGAGATGGAAATGCGTGCTCGGAAGCGCAATTATCATGTTTTTTCATTTAAATTTTTTGGGCGTTTAAATAAATAAAAAAGTAATCACTGAGTTCTCTCAAACATGATATTGGCGATTTTTAGAAGCAATTTAAATATTTTTAGCTTTTGTGCATAAATTGTTGCGAATATTTGTATTTGTAATAAGTGTATTTTAGACCTATGTTCGTGATTTTTTTCTATAGAGCGAAAATTGCCTAATCATGTTTCGAATCACTGATCTCGCTGCAGAAAAGCCTCAAGATTACTATTGGAATTTTTTTGAAACAATATTATTATAAATGAGACGACATTTATAGACGCATTATATTGTTTCAAAAACTCTGTTCGCTTAACTTCGCTGAACCTACGGCGCCTTAAGGGGCTACCCGAGGTTTTCATCGATTTTTGACAAGTTTTGAATCGTATCTACTACTTTTGCACTACAGATAGAATCATAAATCAAACGGCTATCGGTTCTTCAATCTTTTATCTCCATTTTGACAGACCGGATTTTGAAACAAATTAATACTTAATTTTGTATGATTTTTTTAAACATTGTCTAAAAAAACACTTATTTCGCATCTCTAGTGACGTGAAAGATCTAACATATACGAAATCTACAAATTTGGGTTCGTCTATGACGTCTCTAAAAACTGGCAGAGGGTTTTAATTTTAAACCAATTAACACAAAAGTTATGGCCAGAAAACCAGTTTTTTGGCCTAAAATTGTTCAACTTTGATGCCAAATATCTCGAAAACAATGAAGTTTGAAGTAAATATGGGATACTATATTGCTTAAAGCCGTTGTTGTTAATATAATAAGCTACAAAAAACATTAGAAAACTAAGGGATTCAGATCGAAGGTCATTGGCGTATGGGAGCCTCTTAAGCTCACCTCAATGTTCATCCACAAATATATCTTGACCCCCGTCTTGTACCACTGGGTTTAAAAAATGGGGCGGATCCCATTGTGTATACAAAGTTTCGTGTTATTCCAGCACGTCTACGCATGAGACGGCCGCGACATACTCTCGATTTTTCTCGCAGTATACCTCTTGTTCTAAGTGTTCTAATAAGAAAAAAATCGAGAGAGCTCGCGCGCCGTCGCGTGATAGGCATGCTGCACGCCGATTTCAAACTCTTTGTTTGTCCCTTTTTAATACCATGACGGTGGCAAACAAGCATACGGCCTGTCGGGTGATAAACAGACACCGTGGCCTACCTACGGGCCAACGGGCAAATTTTTGTGGCGACAGCTATAGACCGCTGAACTCAGTCCTCGCCTGCGCGGCGCGCTGGTGCAGGGGTAGGACGATAGCGGGGCGCGGGCGGTGTGCGATAAATGCAGCTATACAAATCGAGGGAGCTCAACCACGGGAGCTCTGGCAATTTTACTCACCACCAGGGACACAACAGCAGGTCTTCTGCCCCGCTATTCTGTAACTTGTTTTAACCTCACCTCACCGTTCACCCACGAAAATATCTGACGCCGCGATTCGTACAAACTTTTTTTTAATATCACGGGCCACCTGAGGTATGTGGTTACAGTAGCCTGTGGACACTTGCAACTCCAGCACGTCTAGCACACGACGGCCGCGACATACTCTCGATTTTTATCGCACTATATAAGTGTTCTAATAAGAGAGAGACGGATAGTGCGAGAAAAATCGAGAGAGCTCGCGCGCCGTCGCGCGTTGCCGACCCTTTAAGAATTTATACACACCTTTTTTCCAAGAACCCCATACTGTTGGCCCTCGGGAAAATCTCGGCAGGGAGCTCATTCAACACCTGTCCGCATAACGATGAATTCCATCAATGGACAGCATGTAATTGATATGCAACAGAAACAGCGTTGTAAATAGTACGGAGCCTGTGGAACACCAGCGTTTATGTCCATGCTTTCGGAGCAACTGTCGTCTACAACGGCGCGTATGCATCTACAAAAACGTAGGTAGAAGTGTTGTTACGTTAGGGGTGACGGATGAGGTATGATAAGGCGTATGAGTGCGTTCCGCATAACAACCCTGCAGTAGCATCCGGTAGAGCTGTTGCTGCGGTCATCTGTACGGTGTAAGGCCTCCAAAGTCGGCTGCTCCAAATATGAGCGAGATGACATTGCTGCCTCCGCTGTACCTCTAAGTAGTACCAGTTGCAAAAATATCTACACAAATGTTTAGAAGTATCGATTGTTATTGCGGTATAGGACTGTTATTTGTGTCAAGTTATTTTTCACACCTGCTATTCAGAAAAGAATCATTGTTGCCTTGAAATGAGGGATCAAAGTTGTACCTACTTTTCTTCCCTGATCCTGGTTTTCAGAAAATAGTAATTGTTACCCTCAAATGGGATTTCAATTTTGCTCATAGGTGTGAAAAACAGTATGTGCCACTGGGTAGTAAAATTATTTCCGTTATGCCAAAGCGTAAACACTTCAAGCCCTCCTTTACGCTTTAAGGCTTTCTTATTCGAGTAAAGCTACATACGCGACACAAAATATCCGCTAGGTGGCGCAACGTTATCGTAATTCTCCCCAGTAACGCACACCACTACATTTCACGCCCACTATCTCACTTTACTGTGACGGTTCACTGAGCTAGGATTAATTATTTTTTTGGTGACATTAAGAATTTAAACCAGTCACCAACCTCCTTAGAGAAAACTGTAATTGTCAAAACATTGTACTGGAAAATGACAGTCTCTTCACATTTCGTAATTTATTCCAAAAAAAAAAAAAAAAGTATGCTTCCAAGTATTTTTCTTAGGTACATTTCATATAAGCACAACAACATCAATTAAATTTTGCTATGATTTTGCCCATTTTTTGTCATTATTCACTTGAGTAAATTTTGCGCCTACTTTATACGACTCGAAATAAGATCAGAATAGGTATTCCCTTATTTCTTGGTATGATATGATCGAGCAAAGTTCAAAATATCGTGTTTTGGTCCGTAAAAGTAACAAGGGCGATTATTAAACTATAAAATATCTCAATATCCCATCAAAAAACTCAGTATTTCATTGTTTATTGTTGAATGTAAAACAGCTCGATTTCGAATAACGTGGCCTTAAGTAATATTATACTTTAGAATTTTATTGCGGGATCTTTCCCTTCACTCAGAACTCAATATGCCTCCCTCGCCGTAAATATATCACTATACTCCCTTGAGACAGAATCAATCAATCAAATCGTTTAAAAGGTTTAGTAGGTAAAAATATGCCTTATAAATTTAAATACAGTTCCATGTATTCAGCCTGCATGCAGGCATGCAAACATTTCGTTACGATTACATAATTTATAACAATATGTCACCTTTTATAAATAAGCAAAGAATACAATAACAAAATAACACGATTCACTAAATTAGTAATAATTATAAAATAAATGTCAAAATAACCACGGAGTAAAATAACAAATTCTGTCACCTTTGATTTAATTTTTAAATAACTTTTTACGCCATAGAAGCACACTTGTGCTTAAAACTATTACCCCGTAGTAACTTTATTTCGTCGGGTAAGATATATTAATAGTACATTAATAGGCCTAGGGCGGTGAATTCGTGATTGGCCCAGATCGCAGGTGTTTGTGGCCCAAACCAAAGGTGAGGGCCATAAGTATGCGATCTGGGGCTTTACGAATTACCGCCCGTGGTGAGTACACAATTTTACGTCTTCACCAGGAGGAGATTCAGCGAGTTTTACTGCACGCTGCGCGTACGGTAAAACTCGCATTGTGGCCAGGCGAAGACACGTAAAGAGTTTTATACACATGTTAAAGACATTTTTGCCGTAGGTACATCGCCCTACGACACACGAGGTTTTTGCAACAGATTCATAATTTTTGGTCTGGTCTGCCTGTACATGATTTCAGCACGTTTTTTGATGTATGACCACCGGTTTTTGCAGACAAAGACACATACCTACATCTTTTATATACAACCAGGGTAATGGGAGTATGATAGAGTAATGGCGTTATGAATATGGCGATGGTGACTACTACTTACACCGGAGAAATGTTCGCAGACAGTGTTAACTAAACGCACCGTCTGGCGAGCCCGACTCATCTAAGAAACCGGCTGTTCGAATGAAAACCTTTACATTCACGCGGCCTCAAACGCCCAGCCTCTCGCCGCCTCACCTGTGCTGCAGTTGATAACCAACCTCTTTGCCGCACACACGCGCCTCGCAGCCATTTTAGCGCGAAGTGTTCCATATTCGAATTTCAAATCGAATTCCAGAATCGTGATTGTTTATGATTAACTTTTTTATTTGAAAGTGGACTTGGGATTTTTTAGACGATGAAGTATTTTGATGTTTGTGATTTACGTTTGAACGTTTAGTGTTTATTTTGTTTTCGGAATTCCCTTTCAAAAGGGAGTGGATGAGAAACTGGACAGGGCCCGGAAGAACGGGTTGACCCTCCCAACGTGCTTCCGTGAAAGGTAAGTGACAATAACAAAGTGTGTTTATGTTTATCCAAACCGGGCGATTGCCATGATTGGTGAATGTATTTGACTTTATTTGTTAAGTAGTTCGATAATGTTTTTTTAATTGGGTTAGATGTGACTATGAAATGGGTCAGCGTACCGGAAGTCTAAAGGAAATCCCTTTACTTTGTAAGTACCAACCTACATAAAACCGGAAGTTGATGGAATAATGTTATGACCACTGTTCGGAACGTAGAACGACCCTGTTTACTAGCAAGGTGTATTTTAGGTGTGTTGTTTACTTTTATATTAATGGAAGTGAATTAATTAAGCAATTAGTGCCTACTATGAATACTTACTGACTATATTCTAATGTTACCCTTTACAAGGGCGGATCCAGGATTTTTTTCTTGGGGGGGACACAAGGGGCAGGCGGGTAGAAGGTAGAAGGGTAGTAGTATTTATTAAAGTAATAGAAACTCCACAACCGTCTGGGGGGAGCACGTGCAGGAAAAATCGTAGTTATATTTCTCAAAGCGGCGAAAATCCGAGTTAAATTTCTGGTCTCTTGCAGGATTAGGTATCGCGTAATTTTCCGAAGGCGCGTCAGTTTTTAAAGGTAAAAATTACTGTTGATATGCCCTAACGCCCGTTCGAAAATCGAGATTTGCAAAATCAAACTGATTATTTTTTTGTTTATTACTTACCTATGCACTTTGCAACACCTCCAAACAATGAATTGTGCATGTCGATGGCGAACAAAGCGTACGACTCACCTCATGGTAAGCGGTTGCCTTTAATAATTATAATAATAGATCCCTTTAAAAACGCTTTGTAGGGTCCGCCAAGATAGGACTCTACCACTTTTTGAATTGAACCTTAACATATAAATAGTAGAGTCGAAAAATGGTAGGCCACTTTCTCGGCTTTTTACACAGTTCTCGAAATGACTCCGGAAGAGCTCGTCTACGACAGAGCCGAAAGGAGGGAAATTGATTTTCAGTCTGTTTGTATTTTACGGGTGTTCCGCCGTAGCGTTTAAGATACTGAACCAATTTTGATGAATGAGGTATCAATTGATTCGAAATTATGCACCGGTGACATAGGCTAGGCTGCCTTTTGTTAAAAAAAAATTCTTTTGATTTGAGTTAGTTTTCCGTAGTCGGAATAATGTCGGGTTACTTGTTGAACTTTCTGGGCTTGTTTCCTGTGGGTTTTGTAAGAGTCGACCTTGAGAAGGGTAGGAGTAAGGGGAAGGGTGGGGTAGGGGTAGGTTGCTAATAGCCTATCACCCATACACTCGTATAGGTAATGGGCTAGCAACATATCACTGCAATATCACATATTCTCCATCTTTAAACCTACAATTACTAGAAGTAGCACTGGAAATTACATTGTGCTCTGCCTAAACCTTTTTGGGATTAATGCATTAGTTTATGTATGTATTGGAGCATACCTACATGTATGTATTGAGGGTACACTACATCATTCCGAAGAGTAATTTGTCCGAAAGGATATTTTTTCAGAAGCTCATAATTCCGAAATCATGTTCCGCTGAAGGAATTTTTGATTCGTCAGGATGTAATACTAACTTAGCCTAACCTATTTATATATTCCATTAAATCACCTGCGTCCAAATTATCGTTAATGGCGATCAGAATTTTGAAAATTTGGAATAATTATGGTTTTGGACAGATTATTCTTCGCAATTTTTCTGTGTTCCCATGTATTCTATAGGTTTATGTAAGTGTAAGATTTGACGTTTTTTTAAAGTCACCAAATAGTAGGTGGAAGTACTGATTTTGAATAGGTATAGAAGGTAAAGGTCCATACCTACGTAATAAAATGAGAAGAACGGTATCGTCCATTAACAATTTGACTATCAAGATGGCATCCTAATAGATAATTAATGGCAGTCTCGAATTCTTGAACCATAAACAAGTTTATAATTTTTGTTCTTAACCAAGGCTCGTCGTTGTCTGCGGTCTTACGGCAATAAAATAGTTTTTTTTCTCATCAGTGTAGATTTAATTTTCCGTTATGATTAAAATCCTGGTTGTTGAACAACGTTTAAGTATTTTTTGTCGTGTTATAAACCAAAAATACGCAAATTAAGAAATTAGCGGGAGATGTCAACATGTAATGCTGTGATTTAGCTAACAGTGACTTTCCTATTTTGTCACATTACCGTGTTTTTAACGGTTATAATTTTTGTATCAATATTTTTTACAATTAAAGAAACCTCTTTGTAAAAAATACGTGAATTGTCGATAAAAATTCGCAAAACATTTTGAACACTGAGCTGAAACTTGGCATTCCTAGTGCCTACCTCACCTCGTACCTACTTCACGCAATTTCGGTGACTAGGTAGGTACTGAATATCATGGCACCGACGAAGTGATCTGATAATGTAGACAGAAGGTAGCCATAGCAACTCCTAAACTACAGAAGATAAACCCGTCGCATTTGGGCTCCTTAGAACCATCTCATCGAGCAGTTGATGTGATGACTATGTAAAAAAAAATGAGTCGGCAATAAGCTTGTAAGTACCAAAAAAGTAGAGTTGCCAATAAGCTTTTAAGTACCAAAAAGTTGAGTCGGCAATAAGCTTGTAGGTAAACTAGTACCAAAAAAGTTGAGTCGACAATAAGCTTGTAAATACTAAAAAGTTTGAGTCGGCACTAAGCTTGTAACTGCCAAAAAAGTTGAGTCGGCAATACGCTTGTAAGTAAGTACCAAAAAAGTTGAGTCGGCAATAAACTTAGTAAGTAAGTACCAAAAAAGTTGAGTCGGCAATAAGCCTGTAAGTACCAAAATAGTTGAGTCGCAATAAGCTTGTATTGTAAGTACCAAAAATATATTTTTTGTCAGAAACTTATTTTCAGTTTGGGTACGACAGGACACTAATATTGTTTGTTTTTAAAGTTTAAACGTATACTGTAATTATCGCGTTGTTATATAAATATCCACGTTTGAAGATATTTCCGTCCAGTGCCTATTTATTTTCCTTTCAACACCCGCCCGAGACGTCAACGTACAATTGACGTCGAATCGTACCAATTTATTAATATCAGTGGCATTGTAATGCAAGTAGGCCCGATTGCCATAATTATATTTAACTATAGTTAATTATAGCAACGAATTGCACGCATGCGTTGCCAATTAGGACAACAGACAGCTGTGCGTATAGAGTTATTACCGTATTAGAATTTATATCGTCACTTATTGCTTTGTCTGCGAGTAAAACCGAAGACCCTTATTCCGTTATGTTAAGGCTTCTAATATTGCGAACGGTTCGTTAGTTTCGTTGTCTATTGTACAATGGTCGGAAGATAAATGTGTGTACAGTCGAGTAGCTGACCATTTATTGCTGCTGAAAATCTTGCGTGTTCCTGTACTGGGTTGTAAACGAATTACGGAAACGGTGTATATTTAATGGCGGTTAGCTTGAGCCCTTCTAGTTACGATAACTATACCCTATTCCATATAAAACGGTAACCAATCGAAGTCTCGAAAAACACTTGTCCGATTTTCACTTGTCCGAAAACGGTTAACCGAATTCTTATAATCCATATACTTTGTTTACCATACTTTTGAAATGTCGCTGGTTTGTTTTCCCACATTATCGTTTTCCCGAAACGCAATAACCAGAAGAACAATTGCCGACTTTATTATTTGACAACCGATTTGTTAACCACCTTTTCACAATTCCGATGCTACGTAAAATCTAAATCTCATTTTACCGGCACGATTAAAAAAACATTCAGATATGCTAAAAACCCTTAGGAAGTGCACTTTATAATTGCGATGCGAAAATAAACTTATGCTAATAAGTGGGTTAGGTTAGATTTAAAACGTAACGTGTGACCTTACAAAATAAACAATCGCAGTAAAAAAACAACAAAAGATCGTAACAATGGTATTATTTATAGGTTAGATTAGGGTTAGCTTGTGTCCCTTAGAGCATAAATAGGCACCCCGCGAAGCGGGGTGACGTCGACACGCTGGCGGTTAGGATAGGTTACATGCTGCAATTTCGATCTTTTGATACAGCGTGATAATAATATTTCGGACTTAATACTTTTCGGCACCAAAAACTAGTTGACAAATGATCCTTCGGAATTTTAATAAGTGTCTATTCGAATCATAAGCGAAATAAAATTGCAACTAACTGAGAATCGGGAAAATTATAATATGGGAAATGCAATTTCGGTCGAACAAAAATTCGGACAACTAATAAAAAGGGAAACGTTTTCTGGATTTTAATATTCGGAATTACGATTTTCGAGCTTATGATAGGTAACCCATATAAAACTAGTGGCTCTGTATCGAACCTGCTCACAAAAATTCAAGAGAATGGGTTGAGAAATGCGACCCTGTAGAGAAGAAAAGCCGGCCAGCCAGATAGTGGGACATCGGGACAGCGGGACAGCAGGACAGCGGGACAGCGGCACAGCGGGACAGTGGGACAGGCGGACACTGGACATACATAGCCACTAACGAAGTGGCAAAGGTGATTCTGAAATCCTTGAGGAACCGAAGGATCTCCTCAATTGTAGTAACCTCTTATCTCATATAGGGATTCGGGTTGCTCTCGGAAAGCGGTTCATGTGGTAATGTGGAAAGAAAATTTCCTGCTTGACGAAGACTTTGTTTTTATTAGTAAGTAATTAATGAACTCAGTAGTTACACCCACCAATAAAGCTATTGCTTCTGCAACAAGCCAAAGAGGTCATTACTCGATATTATATGCGCATGATATTTATAAATAAGAAGCCCCTCAGCAATTTGATTACGTACAGTCACCGGCATCAATATCTGCCGTAACAAAGCCGGCAAAAATATCTGACACGTCCTTATGGCATTAGACATAGAGTCGTGTCAGATATTTATGCGTGCTATGTTGTGGCAGATGTTATTGCTGGTGACTGTACCTATCCTAAACGAAATATTAGAAAAAACGCGGATGGCCACGTGAAAGTGTTGACCCGGCAAAACCGGCTTGCACTAGACGGGGCTTTGAACACGGACACGGTGAGCCACTGTGTCGTTATAGGAATACTAGAATGACACGGTGTCACGACACAAAGCTCAAAAAAATTAAATGTACACACGAATGTACTGGGGGAAAGGAGCCGCATTAAACATAGACAGAGAGGCGCTGTTGCGGCACACTACATGGACATTATTATTACACGGGTCATTGTGGTGCTATTTTGGGGATCTACTCGTACATTATTGGAAATTGGGAGAAATTAGCGGCATTGTTCATAAATAAGTCTTCTCCCGAAAACCACTTTTCTGCTGAAGGGAAATGTTGCAATAAATACTACTTACCTACTACTAAAATGTACATAATATATAGAAAAGGTCTGATTAGTTTTTATTTTTGACAATGATCAGTTTTTGATTTTGATAATGATTTGGTAACAGCTATGAGCTATGCAGCGTTGAAAGAAAATATGTAGTTAGGAGTTTTGTCAGAGGTATACTTTTGGAGAAAGGTGTTTACTGTAACACAAACAAAAACTTAATTTCTGTTACCTACTAGGTATATTTCGAAGCCATTACATTTACTACGTAACTAGGTAGGTATATTTATTTCAATGCGCACCTGAACAAAACGCGGTTACCCAGAGTTGTAACATTTGCTTTCTAATTTCAAACTTTTTTGTAACTTTTGGCCACATGGTTGTTGGCAACCAAACCCTTATCTAATATTATGTATAGGTACTTACACTTGCTTTAACATAAAACAAGAATTGACACTTGCCCGACCACGAGAATCTTTGCCTTGCCTCGTCGCGGCCTCTGGCATATGTTAATATGATGGATACATTCAACAAACCTCGAATTTCCAGTTATTTGACGTTACATTTTTAAATGAAAGATTTGATTCGAACGATTTTGTACCAGGCGGCGAGTAACGTCATTAATCGTGTTGTTTACTAAGTGGTAACGTTAAACATCCGCTGATCTTTAGTTCAAAGTACCTGTTCAAATGAAGCAGGTAAACATTTGCGTGATCGCAGGGGGTTTCCCCCGAATGTTGCCATATCAAGCCTACCACAACCCTTCACCCTTAGATGTATAATTATCCCATATTTATCTTGACTGTTCCACTCCTGAGCAAATAAAAAGCTTCGTCTCATGCATTTCCGAGTATATATTTCTTTAACTGCCTATTTATGGTTCTGTTTACCGCTTATCAAAACGATAAACTCCATAGTTATTAAAAAGGTTCTAATTTCCAACAGGATCTGCGTTAAGTTTTACAAAGTGCATATTCTTGATCCGATTGCAGGCTATCATAACTATTAGCCCGTGATCGTATTATTACTGTCTGAATGAGAAACGCGCATTGATTATATAAAAAAAAAGATTAAAAAAGTAAGATACCCCTCGGCTAACGTGTGTATAAAAGTGTGAGGTTATTTTTTGCGCAGCCATTATGTCCACCATTTTTATTTTATTAACGCCATCTTGTTTCTCGCCTTGACATTTAGCTTAAGCACCGAGGATCTTCTTTTAATTTGCTTGCCAACATTGTTTCTGTTTATTTATTTTAATTACGGCTATATTTCGCAATTACACGCCGAGATAAATCTGTGAGGTGGCCATTAATAAAGGAGGCATGCATGCAGGCTCTTGTTAACATAATTGAATAATTATTGCGCTGAGAGACGTCTTTATAAAGATATTTCGCGAAAGTCTATACACACAAAAACACTTAATGAAGTCAACATCTGTTTTGCCATAATTAACCTTTTAAGCACCTTTGATATTAAGAACACAATTATACTTTATTATCGTTGTAATTTGTAGGTACCTAATTAAACCACTCAAAGTATTTTTAATGTTATAAAATAATTGTATCGTCGCCTAGTATCTATCCATTGTACATGCTTTGTTTAGTACCTATTATAGTTTGGGTCTACCTAGGTCGATTTTGGGTTTTGTGTAAGATTGTCCCCAAAATATTTAAGTAGGTACGTAATATTGTTTTATTAATTCTTGCTGTAGGTGTGTGTAGGTACCTACCTACATATTTTTTCTATAATGTACCTGCATATTATTATCACCTTTCAATTCTTGTTATATTATGAAATAGATCTACAAACAAATTTACCTACCACGTCTTTATCTTACCACAAACAACATTTCCACTAAAGTATGAGCAATAAAATAGATTATCTGCACGAAGTTTACTTTCTGCAATAGTTTACTGCATCATCTAGACATGCATGAAGTTCAAGGTGCATGTTGCACGAGGAATAAAGCAATAAAACTCGAATAAAACACAACAGCGGTGATATGTGTCGGTCGCACGAAACTGCGGAGATTCCGAACCGAACCGAACAAGAAAATATCGCAATGAAAATAAAGTTGCGCGCCGGAAAATTTTACACGGTTTCTCAGTGGATAGGTTGGGTAGGTACTATTGATATTTGCCATCGGACACGGACCTACAAATATATCTCCATCGTTCTTCATTTTAACTCTTTCTTGACATGTATGAGATATACCTACACATTTTTAATGATATTTTAGATTTCTCTACACAGATTTTTTTACTCTACAAGCCACAGAAAACGATTGCACTCACGATTTGTATTTAATTGGCCGAGAAAAGGGTTAATTTTATTTAAATCCGTTTTTAATTCGTACCCTATATTAAGGGTCTCCAGGACGTTAGACACAAAGCGGCTTCCCATACAAACGTACTTTAGGTCTCATTTTAAAACGGCGTGCTGGAATAATAAGAAACTTTACCAATTACCAATACACAATGGGGTCTGCCATATCTACGTCAGAAACTAGTTTCTGGTGTTAGAAATTATTATAGAAAAAAATGTTGTCTCAATTTTTTTTCTATCGTAGTTTCCACTTTAAAATGAGAACGCAACAACCACGTTCGTATGGAGAGTCGACCATCATGGGGATTCTTAAGTTATCAAAGAAATATACCTAAAATCGAAATACAAGAGAAAGCAAGGTATTTTATTGCTAGCTTGCAGCTTGCATATTTTAATTATGTAAGCACTTATTAAAAACCGCAACTCTGTAAATTATTGACTCATAATTTATGAATGCCAGTGTCAAATATGTAATAGCACGTTCTTTTAATATCAAATTGAATGGAAACAGGGCCTATTACTCGGTTACCGCTGTATGGTTGGCAGACCTTTAATACTCGTTTGAGCAATATTGATCTCGGCTAAGATTTGGAATCGTAAATGCAGTGCGAGTTCTCATTACGTGGACCACACACTCTGAAAGGACATGGTATCTACTAAATACCTTACACACAGAAAAAAATATGACTTGAATTAAGAAATAAATTAGGAAGACCGTCAATATCTTGAATTGGATATCCACTTGAATTAAGATGATTGTATCGACCAAACAGGAAAAACTCTTGGCTCAAGATAATTGCAGATCATCCAAAATCTAATTGAATTCTTGGTTCAAGAATACTTACCTCGCATCAGTAGGTATGTAGGTATATTTTTCTATGTAATTTGGATACATAAGTACACCAAAAAATAAAGTGTAGACTATGTCAGGATATTAATTTAAAAGGGAAAAATTGTCCTTAACTTTCGTGAACTCAGGTGACATTGTTTGCGTGTATTTGTACTCTTGAGAATTAGGTAAGTACTCTACATGTTTAAAATATTAAAAAAAAGACCGGGTTGCACTCCGGGAGTGCCGGGAGAAGTGAAAACTCAATAACATTGTAACAGTTTCTCGATCAGGGGACCGATTTTTGACTTTCGAGCGCTCGACTCTTTCACTCGAAAACTGACAAAAATTATGAAATGCTACTTTGAAATAGCGATAGAAAATTGTAAAACGAGTGGTGTTGACCACACGTAATTAATTCTATTGGTAGAAAGTAAGTGCCTGCCATTTTGACACTACAAACGTATTTCATTTTCGAGCGCTCGAAAGTCAAAAATCGGTCCCCTGGTCACGTGACATCTTACGCTGTCTCCCTAAAAATGAATTTGACGCAAATTTATACACAATTATCAATTATTTAGGCGGACGGGCCGCGGGCGCGTTGGGTGCGACGGGCCGGCTCGCCCGTCGGCGGCAGCAAACAAAATACCAATTTGTTTTTGCCATTGCCAAATATTTTTCAAAGCTTTATCTCTTTAGGAATAACGTCCAAATTCGAACTATTCGAATTTGCAAGAACAGCAGACGGCGGCGGCGAACAAAATATCAATTTGTTTTTGCCGTTGGTAAATATTTTTCAAAGCTTTATCTCTTTAGGAATAACGTCCAAATTCGGACTATTCGAATTTGCTCAATAGCAAAACGGTGAAGGACGCTTGGAAAAAATTACAAATTTATTTGCAGAATATGCTATTGCAAAAAGTGTTTAACGGCTTTAAACTCCTACGAATAGTGTTCAGTTTTGAATGAAGTCGAATCGGCTAGCAGCAAAATATAAAAGTTTGTGACCTCCTTCTCTGTCGCGTATTTAACAATTTTTCCCCATCCCAAAAAGTGCTCAGCGCTGCTAAAGAAGGTTTCACTTCAACAATATCTACAACCATTAACGACAAACAATATGACATTAAATTTACAACCGATAACAGCGTAAGGACATCTTCGGCCGTGTTTATGGTTGAGATTATTGAATTTGACCGACTTTTTATAAAGTTGTAATTGAAATCTTCTAATTTGGACGCTAGAGTTGCTTTTTGAATGGACCTTTTGAAGCAATTCGGCCAACTCAAATAATCTCTAGTATACAGACGCGTACCATCAGGCGAGTATGGAACGCTTACGGCTGAACTTAATAACTCCCAAGGAACTCCTAAAATATAGCTAAGTAATAAAACATAGTAATGTCATTTTTCTTTGAGAGCTACGGTAGCCTAGAGGTTCAGGCATGAGGCTGTCAAGCGGCGGTCGTGGGTTCGAATCCCGGCTCGTACCAATGAGTTTTTCGGAACTTATGTACGGAATATTTACCGTTAGCTTTTCGATGAAGGAAAACATCGTGAGGAAACCGGTCTAATCCCAATAAGGTCTAGTTTTCCCTCTGGGTTGGAAGGTCAGATGGCAGTAAAACTATTGCTTATGCCAAATCTTGGAATTAGGTGTCAAAGCGGACCCCGGGCTCCTTTAAGGGGCACAAGCGGGAATAACACTAGGACGATGAATGTAATTTTTATTTGACACGAAATATATATATGTGCGTCTCGTTTGGCACGCATTGCTTGTCCATAAACACAACCTTATAGAATACTTATCTTATCGTCATCGTCAACATTTGTAGTTTCGTAAGAGTTTGTCAACATAAATTTAAGCATGATTTGCAATTAGGTACCTAATTCAATGTGGATCACTCCAGGATGTTCTTTAAGTAGGCTTGTAAAATATTGAACTGAAAACCTGAAATGTCATTATGACACATATTTTTTATGATTTGATCCTACAGAATATGCTAAAATAAACGTGTTTTATTTGAAATTTTTTCTCTAATATCAAAAATGCCCAAGATATGTGACCTCAAAATTTTAATTAACCAGCAGAACTTAAATAAAATATTGGCGGTGTGATGTCAAATTGACACAACCTTTTTATGATTGCATCTTACAGAATACGTCGAAATAAACATGTTTCACTTAAAAGCTTTTTCCTACAATATCAAAATACCGAGATATTGCACTCCAAAATTTGCTCAAAGGTTGACCGGTAGAGAACTCTAAACTCTAAGGCAGGTGGGTGTAGGCACGACGACGAGCGAAGCGAGGAGGAGTGTTGTTAAACTGCGACCATACAGCGCGCGAGCCGAGCGAGTATACAACTACTATGAATTACCTGGTTACCCTTTGCTACACCTCGACCCAACCTTAACAAAATGTGTGTACGTATGATTGGTAATCAATTGTTTTTATGTAGTACTTACTTACCTGTTAGAAAGGTAAGACACGTGGGGGGCTTCTTTGGTTTGCTTTGAGGTTAAAAGTGTCAAAACATTTAAAAAAGATTATACTTATCTACCTACCCCTCTTAAACGTAAACAATATCTGGAGAGTTACAAATAGACTGACCTACAGTGTCTTTTTTAATATGATTGCAAGTAATATACTTACCTAAATACCTATAGGTTAGTCTGTTATTTGTATCTACTTTTCGTTTTATACGAGTACATACTCAAAGCTATCTCCGAAAGTAGATCAAAAACATTACATGCCGTTTACTTATTTTGAATGGAGGAAAGGCTTAAAATAAGATGGTAGGTATTGAGAACGTAATTTCACTTTCTTCTTATTGCAGCTTATTATAAATTGGAGCACTCTCGATTGTGTGCTCGAAATAATCACATTATTATTTTATTTTATTGTGTAGACGGTAGAACGACTTTTTGAGTAGGCAAGGTGCTGTCCAATTGTCCAATATATATTGTATTGAAAAACGTAGTAAATCCTAAACTTAAATATCCAATAGACCTTTATAATTTATATTTACCTGCTAAATCAAGTGTCTCTCTGCGACCATTTTAAATTTGTTTCCAAATTATAACTTATCCAATCATCATAAAACCGTAGCATAGACAGCGCATTTATCTGCATACTTTTTAAATAGCACAGTGAGTTATGATTCAATTAAGGCCTGCAACACACTGGCGCGGCCTGCGGTGGCGGACAATTTGACAGCTAATGACAATTTTACTATTGTCCGCCGCGGCCAGGCCGCGCCAGTGTGATGCAGGCTTAAGACAAGTTACATTACGTTATCTGTGGCCTACCTAGTAATCCTAGTATCTACGGTCGGCCACCGAATGAGTTGCTCTGCTCGGGAAATATGAAGGTCGCATACCTGCGACAACGTAAGTCCAATCGCGACCGTGAAATTTAGAGCAAAAATCTAGATTTTTACCATTAAAGTGAATTTCCGTTAGTGAGGTTTGTTGTGAGAATAATAGCTTTCGATTGTGAGCGTTATATGATTGATATGTTGGTGTTAATTTAGCTTTAATGTCTTTTGTGTACCGTACCGTATCTACGTCTACGTGTCATATTATATGTATGGTGTTTTTTTAAAACCGCTGCGTTGGCAAACAAGCGTACGGCCCGTCTGATGGTAGGCGGTCGCCGTGGCCTATGGACGCAACTCTAGGGACCATTGACACTCCGATAGAAACATTTCGGGATGGGACGAGATTGATGGATGTAGCCAACTCTTTATATTTATTATGTATAGTTACCAACTTGATGAATGTGTTTATCGATATTAATGTACTTGCAATGCAATATAAGTGACCTCTGACACATGTCGAAATGTATTGGCGATTAGAGACTACCAATTAAAATGGCATAACATACCAGCCTAAGTAAGATATGTGCGTGCACTGCAATTAATAGTAAAATCATTTTATCTTGAAATTATTTAGTATGCCGTCATGTGTTACACTATTTTAAAACTAATAAAAGGTTGCTAAGTTAAAATACCCCTTCATTAACTTATGTTGGTGTTATCTTACGATCACCGCCAAGTTACCAGAGGGCTAATCACTTAACGTTTCGAACGCGCGTTAGTAACTTTTAACTTGAAATATAAAATTTGACATTTAGATCTACCTAATAAGTAATAACGTATGCACAATGCGTTACGTGATCGACCTGCCAAAGGCCAAATGCTGGCTTGATTTCGCGAAGGATGATATGTGTGCCAAAGAAAAAAGAAAGACTAAGAGAAAAAAACCATTTATTTGTAACTATTAAAAAAAAATCGCTGGAGACCGCTGGGTGCGGGTGGCGCAGCACAAGCTCATTATAGCACTCTTTGGGGGAGATCTATGTCCAGCAGTTGACGTCTTTCAGCTGATATGCAGATGATGAAAAAAAACTGCGTCAAATCAAAAAAAGAAGTATAATAATTTAAATTTCCATGAAAAACCGCCTCAACACATGCCAATCTTCCGGTGGTCTAACAACCAAGGATGCTGAATGTTTTAAGGCGACAGGATAAAGCCGGGAAGACCCCGGGCTTCAAAGCACTGGGGATGTAACCTGGACGATCAGATGAGAGAGAAAAGAGAAATGTCAATTTCAATCGGGACCAATTTGACCCCTGCATTCCTCAGAAATCCAATTAGAATGTCTTCTTCTTCGTCGTTTTCACTCCTGACAGAGTGGTCGTGGTCATCATTTCACGCATTGGTAGCAAGCTTCACAACATAACCCGCTGTCATTCCTCTCTGACAGTCGCCTTCCTTATGCTCGAGTGTAGTGCATCTACTGTAGCTTTAATATGGTCTGTCCGTCTCAATGGTAACCTGCCTCGCGTCTTATGTCCGCGACTTTTCCCTAAACCAGCACGTCTATCATGGGACGGCCGCGACAGACTCTCGATTTTTCTCGCACTATACCTCTTGTTCTAAGTGTAGAGAGAGACTGATAGTGCGAGATAAATCGAGACAGCTCGCGCGCCGTCGCGTGATAGCCGTGCTGAAGTCGCTACATCTCCTCGACAACATATGTGCCTGAAAATCGTATGGATGCGAGACTGCACGATGGATGATAGACGCCGCTCTGCTTTATTACTGCTTGAATTATTTCCGAGGAAGTTTTTACACATAGGCATAATTTGCCTGTTCGTGCGAGACGAGGGCGGGGCACTCACCAGTCAACAATCACCGCAATAGCAGTCTAAGTATAGCACTCATACATGGCAGCATACAATTCAACGGTTACATAAAACAATCGTTATTCAGAACGACTAGGTAGTCTATAAATGTTAGAGAACAAATTTTGTTTTGTCAATATCGTCATCTCTTAAAAAAAGCCCGCCATCCTTATTTGGATAGGACAATACTATAGAGATATTAAGAACAAGAAATATTACACTAAAATAAGCCATAGATACTCGTAAATATTATAAATGCGAAACTAACTCTGTCTGTCTGTTGCCTTTTCACTGCAGAACCGATTTAGATGAAATTCGGTATGGATATAGTTTGATACCCTGGGAAAGACATATGATAGTTTTTACCCCAGAAATTATCCTGCTTCGATGCTTTTGTCATTCTGACCCCGTATCATGGTCAGGGGTCAAGAGCGTCCATCACTGGCTGACACCGTTCGATGGAACGAGACGGACGCTATATCTTGTCACTTATCGCGTGATAACTGATAAGGCCGACGATGATACGGGGCCTGATATCGAAAGACAGACATCAAAGTAGAGAGGATCCCGTCTGTCAAATATTGCGGAAGGAATACCGACCCTGGGGCCCGTTTCACGAACCTCCAACTACAATTTTACAAGTCCAAATTAAACAGGCAACATTGAGGTTCTTGACCAATGATTGAATTAGAATGCTTAGAAAGACTATGTCGCCGCGACACAGCTCCCGGGCCGTCTTGTGATAGCCCTACTGCGATTTTAAATAGCCTTGCTAGGGAGTTAGGTAAGACTTCTAATATCGTATCTCCTGGGGCCCGTTTCATGAAGCAACAAGTTACAAATTACAAGCGGAAGTCTCTTTCTATCAAAAGGTTTCGAAAAGAGACTTCCGTTTGTAATTTGTGACTTGTTGCTTCCTGAAACGGGCCCCTGAAAGCCCCAGCGTTTTCTGACGTGAATTGACAGTCAACCAAACAATCCTCAAATGTCATAACAACTACAGTAAAGTTAGTCTCGTAATTGCCTGCGATGTGTTATATCACAGCACCCTTCAATTAGAGGCTTCACAGTGACGCAATCAGCAGAAGACACAGATTATATCACCCATCGGCTGACATATTTGATTACCCAATTATACCGTCTTACTTGTTCACGATTGGAAACCCCGACTGCTAAGTTGCTAAGGATCATAGTAATACGTACTCACGCCAAGTTACGAGACTTGGTATGTAATGTTTGTGGAGTATTTGCTGAAATGTAATGCTTTCGATGTATGTAATAGGTAGCAAAAAGTCAATAGACGTATCGTGCGTTGAGGTATGTAATTTTCTTTGGAAATACCAGATAAAATAGGTTTCCGATAGGAGTTCTTACGATAGGTTATCGACCATATACCTAGTTATGTTTTTAATAGCCCAAATAGGAATAAACCGTACTGTGCATGAATAAATGTCGTGAGGCAAATACAAAATCGACTTGAGTAACATTTTGATAGGTAGTTGGACACTAAAAAGTTTATTTAAGTAATAATAAAGTTTCGAGTAGATGCCGACAACTAATTTAACAAAAAATCACGATTCCCAAATAAATATCTATAAACAAATACTTAGTCGATTTAATTATAGCACACTTTTTATTCTATCTGGAAAATATCGCGTACGGTAGGTAAGTATCTAGGAATAACAATAAGTTCCGAGAAAATGTTGTAACACTGACAGTTATCGAACTAACATCTTGATACCTCACGAATAGTAAGCTGTTATCATCAATATACATTTTAACCTGACTTTCTTTATCACAACTTCACAAGAGAGATAATTAATTTCTCAACGCGTTAAGTAGGTACCTATCCAGAAAAAGTTGTAATGAAAAAACATAATGAATTCACAACTTTTGTTTCATAATGTTCACTTGGGTGAACAGATTTATGGGAATATTGGAAGTGAATAGGTAGGTTCATACTTTGAAGTGTGAATTTATCAAGGCTGGAATTAAGATGTGTTTTGTCGATTATAGAAGAAGAGCGCATACTGTTAAATCATATAAACCGTGTGTTTTGCATTGAAATAATCAAGACAGCTGGTATGCTGTATTTCACTTGCATTTCCTTTTCTTGTCTTTCTGCTTGCTTTTGTCTTTCGATCTCAGTACTAGAGCTTCTTCAATAATGGTCTCTCTGTTTCCACTTGTTAAAGCCCTTTCATGAGCACACAACTGTGTCGTCAAGTTTTCGATATTCCGATCGCTCTTATTCATTAACAGCCAGCTCGATTCGAAATTAAAATATTGGTCAGAAAGTGTGTCCAATATTTTGCAAATTAAAAGCATTTCGGGGAGATTTTACCTTCAATTTCTTTATTCAATTCCTACCAGATGTTTTTAAGCGTTCAAATGTGAGTAGCCATATCGTGATCTTCAGTCTTCTGAAAGCGGAAGAATCTCATACAAAGTTCATAACTTCGATCCTCCTTGGCTCCATCGTAAAGACGATCCAACTCTGTCCACATTTCGCTTGACGTATTGCATCGCATGACCTTGTGCAGGGTTTCCTCGGTCATGTTTGTGGTAAGAATAAGCAAGGCATGACTGTCAAGGCTTTGGTAGTTATCCAATTTCGTATTATATTCCAACACGTCTGCTGCTGACGCCTTTGCCGCTGGTGGCTCTGGCTTAGTTACTTTGCCCTGGATTATGTCTAGCGTACCTGGGGTGCTCCGCAAGAGCAGGGAGATCTTGTATTTCCACGTCTGCCAGTTAGTACTCCCTTCTAAGCGCCCAATCTCAAATCTCACATTAGAATTCATATTTCTATAACCTCTTGATATCTATTGAATTCGCACTTATTAAATAGGTCACAAAATCCAGTTTCAGCACGTTAACATATCGTTTTTACGCTCTGCTACCATGTTAAATCATATAAACCGTGTGTTTTGCATTGAAATATAATTGACAGTAAAGGATTGAATGACAGTTCGATACAATATTCAAATAAGTATTAGAACCTCTTCTTAACACATACTAGGTAGCTACTCTAGACAGCTAGACACAGTAATGTAAAAGATTAAGCAGAAACTAGTACTTAATGCTTGCCTTCGAATTGCTCTGAACCAGTGTTTGGAGGAAGGCGGCGCAAGACGTCCGTCCTATAGGTACAGTCAGCATCGAAAGTAGCTGCACAATCGAAGACGTCAAAAGCTCTTATTCCCTTTTAATAAAGACTTTTGACGTCTTCGTTGCCGCAGTTACTTTTGAAGCTGACTGTACCTATAGGCCACCAGTTTATATCATAAAGTAGGAAATGAGCTCCATCTATTGCAGGTATATTTAGAGACCAAACGTAGTCTAATAGTAACACAATTGCCTACCCATTTATAGTTCAGGAATCCAAGCGTAGGTAGGCGCAATAATATCGGATTCAAATGAATGTTTGCATATCGTACAGATTAGGCATTATCCACAGAACTAGTTGGATAACCAGAATCTAATGAATTCACCTTCGCTGCCCACCGGCGACCTTACTGCGGACACCTACCGCGTTAAAAATTTTGCTAACCTAACATAACTTTGATATAAAATTGTTGACAGATACTGTTGATAGACTTTTGTCTACCTACTTTAATTTACATATATATATGTACTGTAAATAGTTCCGGCTTATTCGTTTTTCTATTTGAAACTACAGCTCAGAGTCAAGGTCACACAAACCAGTAAAATCAGTCACTCATCAAATTACAAATAAACACAGGAACTTGAATTAGTTATCGCCATAAAAATGATGAATAAATTCGTTTACGATATGATACAGAGAGAACGAATATATATAATGGAAAAATAAACCATCATAGTCTTTAGTAGCCCTAGACAGGAATACCTAGGTCCGTTAAGAAAAGTAAATTTGTTTACGATTTGTAAGGCAAAAAGTTGTTTTCATAATAATATAAAAGTAACATATAATTACGTAGGTAACGAAAATAAATAAAATGTCCAAATCAAAATGCCAGAATCGCACGAAAAATAAAAACATCGTTATCATTCAATAATTTGCAATGACTTCACGTATCAACCTAATAATAATTCGTTTTCGAAACAGTTATTAGAAAATAATTGCAAATCAAAGTTTCGAAACGAATAGGTATGTGACAACTCCTTAAACACGTGTGTCCTCGACTACTTACACGTATATTAGCTGGCAAAATTATAAAATTATCTTGAAGACGTTACCAAATTAATGGCCTTTTTTCGACACTAATGGGCATTATCGCATTATTGAGGATAAAAATTGCTCGTTAATATTCTAACCGTCCTTAGTATAAATTGGTAAAATTATGAAATAAAACGGCGTCGCCACACCTTCGTCTCGCGCTTGCAGAATGCGCAAAATGTTTTGCTTGTGCTAAAATAAACAATTTTATTGCTTGCACAACTCCATAGACAAATCGACTTTTGTTTCACACGCGGGCGAAAATCCAAATTACTACTGCCCGTTTCCTCCTCTCATCCTGTGACCAAGCAGTGGGACGTATATAGGCCGATTATTATTATTTTTAAGTTTTAGGGGGAAAATGGAGTTTTTGGAGTCAAGGTCACTTTTTATACGACACTTAAATGCCAAGGTGAAAAAGCTGCCTACGCCTACTAAAATTATTGATTTATATATTATTGGCAGTTTGATAACAACATACCTACTTTAAACATGTTACCTATTCTTCGCGTGTATTTTGATTTTTGACATCGTAATGTATGAATGTAGTGACAGAAAGTGCACTGAAGCAATAACTTACTTTCCTAGAATCTGTATGTGATTACTCATTATCATTATGTAGGGAACGTAACCATAATGAATAGGTACGTACGTGAACAACATCATGAAAAACTTATGGGTATTTTCTTAGATAGTTACAATACTTTTCTGCTCGATTTAGACTAATCTGAAAAGCAACAACCAAAAACTTTGATACCTACACGTGTTTCCCAAAAACACAAATAACATTAACGTTTCCAAAAAAGAACGATTGTGTAAGCAGCTACAGCGTTAATAAATTCTGTCACCAATTCACCAATTAGTTACATGTGAAAAACTAACCTTGAAAAGCCCCGTCGCTAAAAGGTGGTCAATGATGGCCACCGGAGAGTTCGCACATGTACGCGACTATCGCGCGTCGGCAACGCGCCGCTATAGGAAAATAACTATAGAGTTATTGTAATTATTTTCTATAACCTCAAAGTTTATTGCCGTTCCCACGGGATTGGCCATGTCCTTTTGTTGGCGTATTGTCATGTTGGGGTCTAACGATTTTCAAATTTTGTGGGCTCTAAAATTAAATACTTAACGTTAAAATCGAAAAATAGATGTGTTGATCATTGGTATTTAATAACAAGTAAATCAAGTCAAGTTCTAAATGACTGCAGAGGCATGGATACTGTCCGTGAAAATGAGTTAAAAGAGGACACTAAATTATGTATAGTCAGCAGTAAAATTAGCTACGCGCGTCAAGTGCTCAAAATGACCTACACACGACTCTAATGTCCAGAGGATAAGGACTGTTTAGATCATTTTGAGCGTGTTATTTTGCGTAGCCACTTCTGCTGTGGACAGTACCTAGGTAGGGATTAGGGATGTTACTACTGATATTACTTATAATTTTACATTTTGGAAGAGATCCGTTAAATTTCCCTCCGGGAGGCCCATTAGGTCCCCGGAGAGGCCCGCCCCCTAATATATCTGTAACTGGCCGCTTCTGCAGGCCAAAACAGGAACCTAACTATAAAAAAAAAAAAAAAAGATCCGTTAAAGTGCGTGCGTTCCGTATTTTTTTATTCAGTAGTTATGTATCTATTCTTTAATTTGTTCATCTTAGTTTAAATGCCATGTCATCTATTATTGGTCTTGAATAACTATTATATTAAACGATATGATACAGAGACAGGATATAATGGAAAAATAAACCATCTTCGTCTGTAGCCCCCGACAGGATTATCCTGTCGGGGGCTACAGACGAAGATGGTTTATTTTTCCATTATATCCTGTCTCTGTATCATATCGTTCATAAAATGATCGGGGTAACTTCCTCGTTCAAATAACACGAAACAAAAATATTTAATTAAATAATTTGTTTCGTGAAAAGGGAACTATTATATTGGCAACTGCGCGATAGCTTTATTGCAAATTATTGACTAGTTTTAGTTTAATAAAACATAGGTAATTCAAACGCACTTTTATGTTTACTTAAAGATGGCTACCTACACGTGGACAGAACACATGCTACGCAAAACCGGTGTATAAAGTTAAACGTTTTATAGGTAGGTACTTACCTATATATTTTTCAATACCTAACACATTGACAGTACAAGTAGGACACCTACCGCAAAATGTAAAATAAAAGAAAGCACTACGGTCTCTATAATCAAACCTAAGGAATTATCTATAGGTACCTATTACGAATTAGGTTAAGGTTAATAAATAAATAACACATTCGTACAACTATATCAGTTCGTGTCAAAGAAGCCAACATACAAAATTAAGTAGCAATACGGCCAGTTACAAATTACCGAATTCATTATCGATTTACCCAAACTCTGTCATCTGATCACAATCGGAAGTAAATCGGATGTTGACGCAATCATTCATGGGAACCAATGACGCGCCCTTGAATTAATGTACCTATTCGATTAGAAACGTCAAATAATCGAAAAAATATTTGTGTTGTTTTTATTGAATTCATGGGAAAATGAAAGTAAAGCGATTCTTCTAACTGGGTTTTTAGTCTGGCGGTTTACTTTTTAAAGTAATGGTTATAACAAAATATTTTAATTGCTACAGTTATTATGGTGTTTTAGGGCGTTTATTAGCCATTATGCGACTTTCTACTTTATTTACGAAGTTTTCCGCATCACAATGCGCTTCATTAGGTAAAAATGGGACTTGTGAATAAAACCGACATTTTTACTTTTATCGTAGTGTCCTAAATAAGCTAATTGAGTAACGTAACCACTGCAGTGTAAATAATAATGAAACGTACTTAGATTTAATTTTACCAATTTTTAGTGGTTTTAAAACGTTTTGTATGTCAGCAAAGTACCTATCTAAACCTTCCTTCGCCACGCGAATAAGTTCAATAAACAAATAAATAAGTTAAAAATGAAATTTATTTCTATCAGTAAAACATTTTTCCCGCACTTACTCGGCCATTCATTGAAACATCATTAAATATTTACATTAATTTGTATACCAAGCTCGCTCAACCGAGCAACATTTCATCAACAGTAGTCGATTCCATTGTAGTAGCGATTATCTTATCAAATGTATCAATCGATTGCATCTAATCGAAGACACATTGGGAACGAATAGGATTGCATCGAATAGTAATGTCTTATTAAGTGTTTATTAATTACATACACATGAATGAACAATTGAACATTGCTATTGTAATGGGCAATTGTACCATTTCGTATCTCGCATTCGTATTTCGTATCACTGCAGAATCGCAGTTTATAAAAAAAAACATTTATTAATGCATTATTTTCAGCATGTTTTTGTCCAATTTGGTTCGGTGAAAGAAAACATCGTGAGGAAATAGACCGGTTTTCTATATCCTTATCCCTATAAGGTCTAGTTTTTCCTCTGGGTTGGAAGGTCAGATGGCATTCGCTTTCGTAAAACTAGTGCCTATGCCAAATCTTGGGATTAGGTGTCAAAGCGGACCCAGGGCTCATTTAGGGGCACAACCGGGAATAATGCTAGGAGGATGATGATGACTCATTAGTATTATAGAAAGCTTGGTATGACAGCCATTTTTTTTAGTTTAAGAAATGTCACATCAGTTTCGATTAATTTTAATGTTAATTGGGAGGGTAGATTATTGTAGATATTGTGGTTATTTTGTTTTGGTTGCTTTCGTAAGTCGGCAACATGTCGTGGCCAACGTGTTCTTATTTATCAGAGCAAGCCGTCGCTTTTTGATGCCTTTATTGGAAATTGGTGCGTTATACTTTTCACGTATTTAACTATGTAAAATATGTGTTGTGAGGTCAGTGTCATTACGCTGGTGTCTTTAAAAAGTAATCGTGCATACAAATATATCTTTTTTAAATATACTTATATGTAAGAAATATATGTTACATCTATGACACGTTAGCATGGCACGATTAATTGCTGTATTTAGCGCAAGCATTGTAATTACTCGCAACGGTACGAGGTGTTTATCTCCGTGCCAGTATCTGCGTCCGACTTTGTTTTGTGCAAGTTGCTCAGTAGGGCCACTAGAGTTGGAGTCATTGATGTCTTTATCTTCTGCATGTCGATAAGTGAGCACATAATAATGGAGCTGATTAACACCGGAGAACATATTTGTATTTGATGAACAACATTCGAGAAGGCTGTAGAAGAAAGGAGCGATCCACCATGATTGCGATCGCTCAAGTTTGGAGCAGACCAACAGACGAAGTACAGTCAGCTGCAGAGAAACGTGACGATACATGGCAGGCAGAGGCGTCTCTAGCTAATGTCGCGCCCGGGTGCAATAATTATCGTAGCGCCCTCTAGCACCCCCCCTAGCGCACGCTACCGCCCTCTAGCACCCCCCCTAGCGCGCGCTAGCGCTCGAGTCGAGGCTGCTGACTGTAAATCCATCTTACAGAAGACCGCAGCCTAATAACATTACTTACTCTGTACGTACCGAACCCGTATCATGGTCGGCCTTATCACGCGATAAGTGACAAGATATTAGGAGCGTCGTCTCGTTCTATCGAACGGTGTCAGCCAGTGACGGACGCTCTATCCTGTCACTTATCGTGTGATAAGGCCGACCATGATACGGGGTCAGGTCGCCATAATTTCCAAACATGTGATGCCTGGGCCACTGTATCACTGCACTGAAGTGTCCCATGCATCATGTGATCGACGAGGCTACGCTACAGCTACAACGAACACTCGAAGATCGAAATTCGTAAATTTATTTTCATCACTGTCGCTTGAGCGATATAAGTGCCACGGAGCAGACATCAGGTTTAATCATTTACTCCCAAAAGACGTTATTATTTGAGTAAGGCTATACTTTCATTTAAAATTTTAATTTATTTTGTTTCTATCTGCATTAAAAAAAAACGTCATTTTGATACTATAAAAGAACTACGAACTAGACTTATAACCTAAATATAAAATACCCCACCCAGTTCACCCGCTTGAGGCATGGACCCTAGAACGCTGGCTGCATTGCCTCTTTGCACCGCTAGGCTTAGACGCTGGGCGAAGAAGGAACCGGCCCTGTGGTCGCCTGAAACGCCAATAAGTCGGACCGACCTCTTTCATAAATTTTTTGGTGTCGGACGACCAAGGGCCCAAAGTCTCCACCGCAAGTGTCGCGAATTCATATTCATCGGAGAGAAATGCGTACTTGCGGCGTTTGGACATTTGGGCTTGGTCAGCGGCAGTCCCAGGCTTCCGAGCCGACCCTTCGACGTGGGACGGAGCCAGCGTGTCGACACAGGTAGCGTCTCACGCTAAAGGGCGGCCTAGGCTCCAGGGCACGAGAGTGCATCCATCAGGTCTCTTCCCGTCAGTAGCGGAAAGGTCCGTTGGTTCCAGCGTCGCAGGGAGACCTGCGGTGCTGAGTGAACGGCGAATGAGGTCGTTTAATGTGGCGTGCCTGAATAGGCGCCCGGCGCTCATAGGGCAGTGCAAGCCATGACGCTACAGTGAGTCCACGGGTTGGGAACAGCGGCTGCAAGCGTGAGGCTCAGAAGTTATTTACATCTTCACTTATATGAGAATTACATTTGTCGTTACATGAGTATAACTATCTATCACTAATTTAACTTAGTCTAGGCCGCTAATGCACACCTAATATCGCAGATATGTAAAATGTACATATAGGAACATAGCATTTAACAAAAATATGTTTTCATCGTCGCGTGCGCCCACGGGAGGGTAGATTTCAATTACGTTATTTGATAATTAACAACTTAGAAAAGTTGAAAATCCCCCGACATTTTAATTTCAACATATCTCGAAACCGGATGAACCGATTTTATTGAAACGTAGTTAAGAACCATCTCGGTCACGTCAGCTTTCGGACGAAAAAAACTTTGTTTAAATCGGTCCATTGGTTATGAGCTACGATACCACAGACAGACACAGATACACGGAATACACGTCATGGATTAAAAATCTATTTTCGAGATAGGTATCTATATCTTTTAAGGGTCTATACTGTTACTATACTATTACTTATTCTGTGACGCTGTCCACTTACTACCAAACTGGCCGATAGTCATTTGGCACCATATAAAAAAAAGTGGTAAAAAAATGTTGTGGTCTATCAAAATGGATGTTACCGCCTCGTTAGCGACACACATGGAAGATCAAGAAAACGACCCATGCATTGTTACATAAGGTAACGTAATAGGGGAGAAAGTGTTACGATAAACTGGACAGACTTGAAAATGGGAGCAAAAAAAGGAGGCGCGTATTCAGGTATAAGTCGTGTAAATGATCCTTATGTAACTTTTAGTGTCGACGATAATTGCACGGTGGCCTTTTACCTCCTTAAACTAGAAGTAATGCTTGGTTGGGTGTTGGTGAAAAAAAAAAGGAATATGATACGTACCTAAGTTAGTTGGCTTATCTAGATTAGGTATGTTATTTGGTTGGGCATGATTACATTCGTCTATCTACTAGTGTCAGTATTTGGTATTTATCATGGTTATATAGTAACCAAATTCTATTGTTCTCTATCAAAGATATCGAATACAACCTGGTTACTTCGTCATCATCATCATCAGTCTGTTATCGCCTACTGCTGAGCATAAGCCTCTCTTCAAGTACGCCTACCTGTTTTCTCAGGAAAAGTAAAACTGAAACAGGTCTTAAAGTTAAATACATATTAAAATGTAGGAAACACGTAAACGCGCATCCATCGCATTTACACGCAATTTCCATAGCGCTTCCATAGAAATTCAGTTCGTTTTATTACTTGCATGCAACAATACAATCTGAGCAATGCAATTGACGTCAGTACAAACACTGTCGGGTGGCCGGCCTGCCACAATGACCCTGCTAATTCTAAAAGACATATGTCATACTGTAACTTGTATGTATGCGAGACTTTTTGCTTCGTGTGGTTTGTTTTGACAACTGACTTATGTAGGTTTACGTTCGACGACTGAAAGGCGTGGCCCCACAAAAGATGTTTGCGCGTGACGCAATTTTATTGTGAAAGAAAACGCTTGTTCTTATTTTGAATATTTAGCGTCACAAAAGCTTCCGCAGGGTAACGAACTCTATAATATATTATACTCTTAGTATAACACAAATGACGCCGAATTTTCAGTCGTCATTTCTGATATAATACCTATAACTTACTAAGATTTTTCTGGCAACCGCGACGGGTGGAAACGAATGTCGAATCGCATGAAATAAAGTCAGGTTCTGAGATCTAGCCCAATAAAGGCATAATCGGTAAGGAGCCGATATAAGTACAAAAATATGGCGGCAAATGCCGATTCTGATTTGGAATAGTCACAAGTGGCATTGTCCCTAGCAAACCGGTCACGCACGGACGCAGCTTAAATCATCATCAACATCATGAGGCCTTGTGATGATGAAGAGAGTCGTACAAAGAGTCTTATAATGTCAAAAAAAATAACAACCGACATTTCCTTCCCTCCTGCGACAGTCAACAGACTAGCCTATTTGGACTCTACTCCATTCCTTGTCGATAAAGATTGTACGTGACGTAATTTAATTGTGAAAAGACATCAACTTGTAGTGTCTTATTAGCGGCACAATAAACCCTTATAAGGCGTGTAGTTATGAGTTGTCGGCGAGTTATTGACCATTCCGTTTCATAACTTAGCAACAAAGTGAAATTTGATGACATCGTACGTATTTTGCAACATTATTGTATTGAAATTAAGTGACGGCTACTTCATGTTTGGAAATTAGTACCGTGTTATGGATGATAGAGGTTTTTGACAACACAATGAAGTTACGTGACTGTTTTGGTGGGAGATTGACATTTTACAAGCTTTTTGCGGCAGATAAGTGGTTAAGCATTAGAAATCGCATTTGAAAGAAATGCAGACACATTTGATTCTGATAAGATGATGGCTTATTTATTATTATTGATAATAGGGTACAGAGGTTTAGCTTCGCGTCTTTTCTGTGGATATTGCCAGTTTTAAGGGATATAAAATTAATGAGACATTTTTAACCATAAATAATGCATATTAGATTAGTAAATATTCACTTATAACTAGGTAAGGCTTTATATTAGCCCATTTTTTGCGTGTACTCCAATTCCTAATCCACGTAAACGGCCTCCCCTACTATGTAATTTTCTGTTTTTATTTTTTATATACACACAAGCCCAGGAAAGACGACTTTTCTGCCTCTATATGGCCAGTACTCTGAAATACTGATTTTCCTCAGCTTCTTCCATTTGTAATCAATATGATATTCAACAATACTTTTTGGCCGAGGAAAAACATATCATGAGGAAATCTGCATACATCTGCGAAGTAATTCAAAAGTGTATGTAAAGTCCCCAACCCGCACGGGGCCAGCGTGGGGACTACTGCCCGTTCTCTCATCCACGAGAGGAGGCCTAGCAGCGTATGTAGGCTAATTAATTATTTTATGACATTCAAGTCCTGACAGGTTATACTCGTACTCGTACCTATCTCTGTAAAATCTCAAAACGTATCCACTCACGACCTATCATGAATTAAGCAGGTTATAAATAATTAATCGTCGCATTACTTTTGTTTTAGTAAATAAATAAGAAGACGACGTAATTTGGTATTCTCGCTGATCTTTAAGGAAGTTCCTGCCGATCTTTATCGTCTTGTTATGACGAGTTTATGAATGTAATTGCTTTGTTGAACTGATGTTTAACATCAGGAAATGCTTCTAACATAATATATATGACTAATATGCTTTTGTCGGCAGATCATCTCAAGGAACATGTAAGAAAATCAAATTAAATTCAGTAGCTAGTAGCTATGACTATGACAATATATGTATGTCGTTGACAAATGTAAACAGTTACAGGGTAGGCCGTAGGACTTACAGAATACGGGGCGATATTTTATGGAGATTCGGAATAAGTGTGAACTAATGAGTAATGACATCTTTGGATCGAAAACATACCTATCTAGATGTCGTTAATGATTTTATCTCCAAATTTCGCATTTGTATCGGCATATCAGTGTGTTATTTCAACTTGGAATACCTAATCGTACCTCAATATTAATAGACCACTTTGAAATATTTTTTTATATTTACATAATGGTTTTTTTAGTTTTTACCGTAAGTTCTGATCAAGTAGATTTTACTCTGTGCTTTGTCCTACCACCACAATACGCCAGATTTTCCGCTACTTATCACTTTAGCATACTTCGCTTCGAATGTTTTGTGACGAAATTGATATGTGTGAAATTTATGTGACGGATATACGTCTAATTTTGGTCCCTACGTCGAAGTTTTTGTATGGAAAAACACTGACGTTATATTCAGAACTTGTTTTTCTTGGAATTATCAACTAGTTGCGCGCACGTCGTTGTTTGTTCACCTGCTTCTTCATCTGCTATGCTATTCACACCTATTTGCCCCCCTCACCTCACCACTGCCTAGTATATTTTGATGCCTGGATTCGTAATAACAAGGCGTAATCGACGATCTGAGTTACACTGGTTCTCCTGAGGTTTGTGAATAATAGTCATGTTGTTTTTACATTTTCGTATTTCTGTAAGCAATTGCTGTAATTCTATTCATTGTATTAACGTTTACGAATAGTGTTTGAGTTTTGAGGTGGAACGAAAACTGTTCTAGGCCTGACGTCATTAATTTACCATTGTTTTAAGGAATTTGCGTCATGAGTGTTTTTCGTAGAATGAAATGGTTATGCCTTGTATAATAGGGGGTTAGGTGATATTGTAATAGATTTTTTCGATTTTATGCGGGTGGTTATACAGCGGTGATAGCATATCGCATATGTTTGTGTTTTGTAATTGCAAACTGTAACGTACAACATACCCAATCACTTTAAGGCCTAGTTTTATAAAGATACGGTAACTGGGTTAGATCAAATAGTAATTAACTCGGTATATTGGTTGACATTACTGACAGACATAGATAAGATCCATCCAATAAATCTTTATAAAATCAGCGGTTAATTAGATCTTAGATCATTATTCGTCCCAGGAACGGGGATTGGATAGTCAGATGGATATAAGTTGGCATATTCCTGGAAAAAAGCTAGAATGGAAACGGCTTCTTAAAAAAAAAAATGTATGGTGACAGAAATACTTGCTAAGTAGTTCGTCGTATCATTTTTTTATATTTGGGATGACACTTTAAGTTAGGTAATTTAATTTGCTACTAATACTTCGTTATGTGAATAAATTGAAGGTACTTAAATTAAATAACATTCAGTAGATCTATTCGGGGAAAATAGCTTCAAATAGTTCATTACACATATTTTATTATTATTATATCGAGCCCGTTATGTCCCACTGCTGAGCAAAGGCCTCCCCCCTTTTTTTTCATTCATCGCGGACTTGAGTAATATCTGGCCAGTCTTTTAAAAAGGTGTCCAAGTTATCCCGAGGTCTACCGCGTCCCCGGTTTTGGGGATTCCACCTGGCTGTGGTCCTTTTGGCCCACAGTTCATTCGGCATACGGTAGACGTGACCAGCCCAATCGCACTTTAATTTGGACGCCTTCCGAGCCACGTCTTCTATTGGGGTCTTGGAGCGCAGCGTGCTGTTCCGGATGCGATCTATTAGCTTTACACCGAATATGCAGCACTCCACATTACATATTGGTACTTATCTACTTTAATACGCGTCTTTTTTTAGTAATTAAGTAGTTACTTAATTTATAAATCCCAATAAAACTGAATTGACTGGTAGAGAACGCTTTAGGCAATAAGTCCGTCAATGGTGACTTTTTATATTTGTGCAATAAAGTTTAAATAAATGAGTCAGCCTCCATACAACTCAACATCAACGCCGCCGCCAAAGTGTAGCTATTTATATATCCGGGTATCCGATCCCTGAAAGTCATGAAAGATGTATACAGGTTTTCTGCATAAATAAAGATATATTAAATACATGTACCTAAGGAACAATTGTAAGTAAGACTATGTGCATCCCACATGCGTGTCTAAAGCTAGATGCGCATTTCCGTGACTACGCTCAATACTATTGTTCTCTGTTACGTGTTAATTATACGAAATGTAAATTTTGCATGAAATTAAGAAGCGTTGCTTGGTTTAATACTTCCTTTCTCTTATTTTGTATGTTGTTGGGAATTAAGCGTGTTTAGCAGATTGTTTCCTTGTACCATGTAGGTCATATTTGTGTTGTAGATTATGAAGTAGTTGGTACAACAACATAAAGCTGGGTTGTAGTTGAAGTTACAACTGTATGAGTAGTTAGTTAGTGTCAATAAGTAAGAATGAGTCCGGCCAGAATACTGCAATTGTGTTTGTGTCAAAACATAGTAGAATGTTATCTTTGAGATGCATTAAAACAGGTGCAGGTATTGGATGCTACGACATTCTCCTTCAAAGGAAATAACGACCAGAGTCAACTCTTATCTAGTCGTGTCAATGGGATAGCCCTGCTTGTAGTAAAAATGTCCGACGCGTGATATGTTTGTGTCTGACAACCTAATACCGTTTAAGAACTTCAAAAACATCAAAGAAAGTACTAACGCCAAGCTGGAGCATCTAAATAACACCAGGAAATCGAAATCCAGTAGCCGTCGGAAATAGGAACATGCGAATTAAAACGACGACCCAAAAGGCAAATCCAGCCGCATGCCGCACCTCGCCAATCAATGTATAATGAGTGTTGCGGGAAATAATTAACATTACTTGGGCCAGCGAGACACACTTTAACGTGGGTACCTACTACGATATAGGTACATTAGACGGAGACTACCACCCTTATTCATAAAACTTAAAAAGCGTCAAAAACTGAAAAATAAAATGTGTTTATGTCCCTTCCTTTTGAACACAAATGTCAAAGAGACAGATAAAGAAAAACGAATTTCAAGTGTGAACGTTTATAACTACAGCCATACATGTAGGTATAGGGACGAAAGTTTATATGTGCCAGTTACAGACACCTAGTAAGTAGTAAGAGAGATCTATCTTTTTTTTGCCGCCATGCGAATTGGAAGAGGAAATTAGAGGAAATACCGGAAAGCGCACCCCGGGCTCCGGAGCGAAGCAAACAGTTGAGGGTGCGGTGCCGCAGGGACTAAAGGTAGAGAGAGACAGCGACGGATTTAGTTGAGGGTGCGGTGCCGCATCAGGGACTAAGGTAGAGAGAGACAGCGAGGGATACTAAAAAAAACTGAGATTATCGATTGACATAAATATGTAACTTAGAAGTTTTCAAAATCATTTTCACTTGGCAAGAGATCCAGCCATCGTCTAACTACGCTTTTTACCCTAATTAAAAAAGTGTATATTCGTGTTTTTCCTGTATGATAAAATCTAGACCTAAATCGTTAGTAAACGTCGTGAGCGGGCTGAATATCTACAAATTGCATAATGACTCAATTGAGATACAATAGACTGCATAAGGTGTATTGTTGTTAGATCCGAGGCATTGCCATACTTACGTTATTCCTATACTTACTATTTGTTTGAATCAATATTTATTTATTTAATCTATTTTGAACAAAATAATATCTTATGGTACAAAAGGCGGACTTAATGCTATAAAGCATTATCAACCAGTGCAACTTAAGTTATACAAAAAATCTTTAGCTGGTCTAAGGATAGGTAATATGAAGTTGGATGTTAGTGTCCATAATCACCTCAATCAAGAAGCTAGATATGTGAATTCAATAAATACTTCAGTAGGTACTCTCGAAATTCGCTGCTACAATAATCTTTCCTACGTATAGTCCAGCGGCGCTACCACGAACTTCGAATGTCGAATTTCGGGTATTTCCATCTCTATCGCACTCCCATACTCGAGCAACAGGGATGCATGTATTACGAACTTCGACTTTCGAAGTTCGTGGTAGCGCCGCAGGAATAAAAAGGTTCGCCACTTTTCGACTTTAATGTTAAAGGTCCAAAGGTGACGAACCTTTTCATTCCGGGACTGTACCTACAGTCAAGAAAATTGAAACACGTAACTTTTTCGCTCTTGTCACATCGACAGGGAAGGGTATAATACCTATCAAGCCACTGGGCGTCAATTCCGACTAATCTGCACTTCGGAACCTCACCAGTGCATCTTTGCCTCAACAATTTCGCAAGCAAGTCCTAACTCCTAACCTAGCCGATCGAGTGTCGCTTAGCCAGAATAGGGATGCTTGCCTAACCGCCGGCGAAATGTTTACATTTGGCGACCGCATTCCTCGCTGAGACCGCGGCTAAACGTTCGACTGAATTACTTTATGGTATTTCTGCTGCACCTTTCATTCGGTTGGGTGTTCAATGCTTTGCGCAGTTTAGGTTAATCTGTGGCTTTTATTGTTTGAATTGTACAATGAGGGAATAACGCGCCATAAGTTCAGTTCGTAATTCATAAGACTCAATATATACCGCGCGAGAGTATGAGAAAAAAAAGACCGTGTTGCACTCCGGGAGTGCCGGCAGAAGTGAAAACTCAATAACATTGTAACAGTTTTTCGATCAGGTCACGTGACATCTTACGGTGACACCCTAAAAATGAATTTGGCGCAAATTTATAATATAGAGGTCACGGGCCGCGGGCGCGTTGGGTGCGTCGGCCCGGCTCGCCCGTTGCCGCCGGAGCCAAGAACAGCGGGCGGCGGCGGCGAACAAAATACCCATTTGTTTTTGCCGTTGCTAAATATTTTTCGAAGCTTTATCTCTTTAGGAATAACGCCCAAATTCGAACTATTCGAATTTGCTCAATAGCAAAACGGTGAAGGGCACGTGGACAAAATTACAAATTCATTTGCAGAATATGCTATTGCAAAAATTGTTTAACGGCTTTATACTCTTACGAATAGCGTTCAGTTTTGAATGAAGTCGAATCGGCTAGCAGCAAAATATAAAAGTTTGTGACCTCCTTCACATCTGACGTCACAAAAATCTGTCGCGTATTTAGCAATTTATCTCCATCCCAAAAAGTGCTCAGCGCCGCTAAAGAAGTTTTTACTTCAAAAAATGTAGGTCCTTTCGGTCGGCCAGTTTATGCGTGGCGATATAAACACGATCATGCTAGGCTGCTGATGTACATTATTAATTTAAGAAGTAAAATTAGGGGCTCTGAAACTCAACATAAATCGTTTAGAGATATATTAAAAAGTCAAGTAAGTAAAGTTTAAAAGTTTATATTGTAAAGTTTAGGTAAAAATATATGCTGTGTTGCAAGTAATAAATATAGTTGCAAATTGCAAACACAACCAGTGTAAAGAAATGAGAAAGCCTCCTTTCCCATTTCAACTAGCGCTAGTTTAAAATTCAGTTTCGTAAACAATATGCGGTTACAATTAATTAAAATTAATAACGCCAGCAGATGTCTCCGAGCCCAGCGGGCCCAGTTTCCAGCGCATTGTGCGCCTGCGCCGTTCTCACGGGGTGAAAGCGCGATGCGCCGGAGTAAGGATGCGTTCACCGTGCGCAGTGACATCGCGGCTGACCTGAGCTAAAACCTCGAAAATTTACATTCGGATGTCTCCGTCTCAATCCCACTTATGGCACTCGAGCGAGAGATATGGCGATATACGAATTTCGAAATTTGATTTTTGTGATAGGCGCTGGTGCGAAATATTGAGATAGGGACATAGAGTAGAATGCGTTATATAACATGTTTTATACGTCCAGCATTTGTATTTACTGTTTTCTTCGATTAATAAGTATCGCATGTAGCTAAGATGTTACAGAATTTACTATAGGTACTTACCGAATGGCATAATCTAATGTTCTTACTTATAAGTAAATAGTTATATTCTTAGTTGTGCATGTGAAAATATATGAAATACATATGTAACCTAAATTGTAGGTACCTACTTTGTATTTAGTATAAACAACGATAAAACTACCAATAAATATCAAGTAAATCGCTTGATTTGATGTTCGCGAAGAATTAGGTAGGTACCTATACCTATTTATCTTTATTTATTTAAACTTTATTGCATAAAATAGGTACACAAATGTACAAAGGCCATTCTATACAAGCCTACCTTTGGACTAAACAGAGATTTTTAAAACGTGGTAAGAAAATATACCTATACAGACTCGTTTTGTTTAGATACTCGTACTTATTTACTTTCGCATTTTCAAAACTGCCTATTTCACTGTCGTTCACTAGTTAGTTTGTAGGTCCTAATAGAGAGTTATTTTGTTAAGAAATGGACATTGAATAGAACGCTGACATATTGTCTAATTTGTAATAGCGAGAAGTATGTACCTAGTTAAATACTAACGTAAATTTCTAGCATGACACATTAGCTGACATTACCCTTGACTCCCACAGTCATAAAACCTACTATTTTAAATCTTTTGTTAAAGAATTTCTCCACAAATTCCTAGTCATTGCTGTAATACGAAAAGAAAACGAGCTTGAAGTAATTTCTTAGTTGCCTATCATCGTAATAATATGAAGGTGAGTCGGCATAATTGTATAAAGAACTTGCTATTTTTGGCACATTGTTACTTACTTAGTAGTAGATTATTACCGATACAAAAGCTATTTAAATTTAATGTTAAATTATTTGTAAAGGTGTAAAACTCGTTAATTGTTATTATAACCATAATATGTTAAGAGGTTTATAGTTAAGATTAAAATGCTAGAGATTCTTAGAGAGCCCATAATTATATTAACCTAGGTATGCAGGGTAATAAGTACTGAGTAACCCAAATAGATCATTGAATTTAAACTTTCGGGAGTAAGGTTTAAAATTATAATGAACTATAGGTTGCCCCGTGCATTGACTGTGACCCGAGACCGACTGAACCAAGGGGTTCGAAACATGTCGCCCGTACGTGAGTTTAACAGTTGAATTTTCTGATGCGAATAATCTTTCCGCATTCTACGGTATTCAGGAACAGAAAACAACTCGCTTTTAACTCATTATATTATTTATTATTTTAAAAACTGCAACTCACTTCAACTATCAAACTCAACACCTTTTTGTTCAACTGAGGATCTTCTTGATTAGAAATATTTATTTTCGGCTCACATGTATGGTAACCACGAATCGAAGGCAATCAAATTTCTAAAGAATATGTGTTTATCCATATGATTAATGGCAACATTGCTGACCTAGTTCATCTGTAGTTTTCTGGCCTAATATTGTGCACGTCAAATCAATGTAGAAATGTTTCCCCTTATCGGGTTAATCACAAGCGATATAAGGTGCAAAACACGAAGTGTTCGAATCCCGGTAAGGGCATTTATTTGTGTGATTTATTTAAGGGGCTACCCGAGGTTTTCATCGATTTTTGACAAGTTTTGAATCGTATCTACTACTTTTGCACTACAGATAGAATCATAAATCAAACGGCTATCGGTTCTTCAATCTTTTATCTCCATTTTGACAGACCGGATTTTGAAACAAATTAATACTTAATTTTGTATGATTTTTTTAAACATTGTCTAAAAAAACACTTATTTCGCATCTCTATTGACGTGAATGATCTAACATATACGAAATCTACAAATTTGGGTTCGTCTATGACGTCTCTAAAAACTGGCAGAGGGTTTTAATTTTAAACCAATTAACACAAAAGTTATGGCCAGAAAACCAGTTTTTTGGCCTAAAATTGTTCAACTTTGATGCCAAATATCTCGAAAACAATGAAGTTTGAAGTAAATATGGGATACTATATTGCTTGAAGCCGTTGTTGTTAATATAATAAGCTACAAAAAACATTAGAAAACTAAGGGATTCAGATCGAAGGTCATTGGCGTATGGGAGCCTCTTAATCGTGTGGCGTACGTTGTATTCTTGTTGTGTTGTGATGAGCACGAATATTTGTTCCTGAGTCGTGGATGTTTTATATGTATTTAAGTATTTACATATCTATTATAAGTAGGTATGTATATCGTCGTCTAGTACCCATAGTACAAGCTTTGCTTAGTTTGGGACTAGGTCGATTTGTGTAAGATTGTCCCCAAATATTATTGTCATTATAAACAGTAAATCATTGATACGAGAGATCTTTAATTAGATCTTTAATCTTTAATTAGAGATCTTAATAAGGTAATTGATTGTCTCCATAATTATGAATCGCGTCAAAGAGCTCAGTGTGCACGCGGCTTTTCTCGTCATATGTGGCGATAGAAAACGTCTCGGCCAGTTTCCTGTCGAGATGTGCCACTATTTTATTACACTAGTAGCTCTCTACGACGTCTAGTATTTACTTATAGGTGTTGATAGATTTCGTTTCAGACTTTCAGAATTTCTAGGTATTGAGGCGGCTGTTCAGATAAGTTCTCTAATAAAATGTATTCATCCCGTCGTTTATTTAGTCCCTTCTTACTGGCCTTACTGTATACATATAATGATTACTTAGTGACTCTGAGCTGTATAACTCACAAGTCAGTTTTTAAAAAAAAAACAAAAATCTGGATCGACAAAAAAAACTATATAATCATAAAATTACACGATCACTTGAGACCCGAGAAATGTGACCTTTAGAGGTGAGCAGCTGGAACGGACATACGAAATAATGTTGGCTCTACCTAATTCCTATTCATAGACTTTCATCAAACCTACTTACTCTAGCTAAAATTATTTTGTTTCAAAACGTCACTTTGACATTTGCCTTTGTAAACCCCGCATCACACTGGCGCGGCCAGGCCGCGGCGGACAATAGTAAACTTGTCATTAGCTATCCAATTTACTATTGACCGCCACCGCAGGCTGCTCAAGTTTGCGAGAGGTAATGCGTCTGCTAAGGTAGAGATAAAACTAATTTTCATTTAATGTTTGTTAAGTTTTATACTAAGTGTAGAGAGCTGGTTTCCATTGCATAACATATCGAAGGAAACAGATGTCATGTTTTATATAGTGTTACATAATTCGATTAGTTACGTTCATAAAAGCGATAGTCTATTAGGCCTGTCTGTAATCTTATCAACACAGCCAATTGCTTTTACGCCTACATAGTAAGTTATGTATCATTCGAAGTAATAGAGCGATAAATTTACCAGCCCTGCTACGGAACGCGCTAATGCACCTCACCTCACCCGTCACGTCTAACGAAACAAGACCTCTACTTACGCTTAGTTACTACGAATCGCGGCGTCGAGATATATTTGCGGGTGAACGGTGAAATGAGGTTAAAACAAGTAACAGAATAGCGGGGCGGGTATGTCTTTAGCTCTCACTAAGGTTCCTTGGCGGGTACGGGCAGTATTTGCCGGCTTTTGCTCACGACTTCGTCGGTATAGAATTTGGAAACATACCAACGTTCTGCCCCATTTCACATTTGGGGATGAAATTATTCCGAGTCCTCTCTAGGACTATATGTATTATTACTCTTATTTTTCACATTACACAAGTACAAAAGGTGGGTTAAATGCCATAGGGCATTCTCTATCAGTACCTAGATAAACTGTTGAGCTTTGGCTAAATATAAATATTTGGCGCTGGCATTGAACTGTAGGATAACTCGGTTCGAGTTCACTACACCATTCCGCAGACTCATCCTTTCCGATTGCATTTTCAGACCTTCATAATACCCAAAACGAAACGAAAAAGGAATTTCCTATTTTCATGGGCATAATACTCGTACTAACCTAACACACCTACTTATTCTATCATCCTCGTCCAAATTTTCGTTCAACAGAAAGTGGCGTTCGGGAATTGTCATGGTGTATCATACGAGTATCATACCTCAGTCCATGTAACATTCGAATTTTAACGGACGTTTCTTCCTTCGTCTATCGGGACACTCGTATCAAATTGAAATATTGTACTAGGTTTAGTTATTTCGATCACTGAGTGCGTTCTAAACATACTTAACTATAAAAAAAATGCGATTCAATATGGTTTTCCTAGAAATCGCATGAGGATTGAGGCACGATTTTTCTAATGTTAAACGGAATCGCCCGGAATGGGGTGACACAACTCTTAAGACAGACCTTTTGCGTTCTATCGATCTCAAAATATTAAAGTTCTGGCTCATTTGGATCAATCTGTCAAATTACAATAGCGTTTGACAGGTATACTCTCAACCCAATAGGAACCGGACACTGACCATCTCTATTGTGGCTACATTGAAGGCACTGATTATAAAGCATTACGTAACCCGTACCTACATTATATGGAAATGAACTGGTTTCAAACGGGCCTAAGTGTGGCAGATGATTCATCTGGTTATTCCACTTTTAAAAAGCCTAGTCCAGTTGGAGGCATATTATGTCTATTATAGTTATGTTAATCTTTGATGAAAAATAATAGGTACTTATAGTTATAAAAAAAAAAAAAAAAAATCTGTGATTGGAATTGAACTCTTTTACTTTATACTAGAGTAGCTTTTTGAATGGACTATTTTATAATTTGGCCAACTCAAATAATCTCAAATATAGCATTGTAGGTAGCCTAGTTTGGAGTCTGATGGATATGCTTTGAATACAAATTTGTTCCTGTTAAGGCGCCGTAGGTTCATGGTCTTCTCTCCCTCTCACTGAGCATAAGCGTGAGCGAGATGGAAGTGCGTGCTCGGAAGCGCGGATATCTTGTTTTTTAATTTTAATTTTTTGGCCGTTTAAATAAATAAAAATGTATTCACTGATTTCCCTCGAACATGATATTGCCGATTTTAAGAAGCAATTTGAATACTTATAGCTTCTGTGCATAATTTTTACGAATATTTTAAGTGTATTTTTGTGTATTTTAGACCTATGTTCGTGATTTTTTTCTATCGAGCGAAATTTGCTTAATCATGTTTCGAATCACTGATCTCGCTGCAAAAAAGCCTCAAGATTACTATTCGTATTTTTTTCAAACCATATTATTATAAAAAGACGCATTATATTGTTTCAAAAACTCTGTTCGCTTAACTTCGCTGAACCTACGGCGCCTTAAATTAACCATTTAGCTAACTATTTCTGTCTATCATTTGTGCACAAATGTGTAGGTACATGCATAGCGATTCTAGTACGGTATAATGTTACGTAATTCTTATAATAAATCTCACATTGCCGTTGGTAATAAGAATCGACTATAGGAATTATTATTATTATTTTCGATTTGTGGGCCTTTATATGCCGCTTCGACCAGCAAGTGATTTGGGTACGGCCGTTATTTCTTGTTCCTGATTAAGCAGTTTAAATCGTCTACATTTTAATCAATTCCAATGTGTTACGAATTTTAGTAATCCATTAATATGGCTAATTGGCGTAACACACTGGAAGTGATTAAAATGTAGACGATTTAAACTGCTTAATCAGGAACAAGAAATAACGGCCTTACCCATTTATGCCCGTACGTGCCCGTTGCCTCTAGGAAATTCCAGATTCTTTGGGCGGTGATATGTTGTACCTCTTCTGGGTGCACGATGGTAGGTACTTCTTTTGTGCATGAGTGTTCCGCAGGAGCAGAGAATGTGCATTGCTGTTTCCTCTGTCTCCTGGCAGAACCTGCAAGTTGCGTCCTGTGTCATACCCATTTGAAACAGGTGCTTGTTTATTATGTTATGTTATGTCTTTATTTGTATTAATCATACATTAATTGAAATAAATAACTAAAATTCTGGGTTAGAATGTCCTAAGAATAAAATTAAAATAATATGATACAATTCAAATTCATTACATTTCTTTAATTTAATTTGCAATGTTCTGTCAGGATTCTCGTAACTGCGCAGGTTTTGTGCCTTTTGAGTTGCAATAGCTGCAGAGCTCTTTAGACAGTTTATTATTGAAGCCTTTGATTAAGGCTCGACTTTGGCGAATGGGAATAGAGTTAAAGTGTGTTGTGGGGCATGGACTAGCAATCTATCACAGCAATACCACTTTTTATTTTTACTACGATTGCCAGCATCCATACCAAATATTATAAATGCGACAGTGTGTCTGTCTGTTTGTTCTTCAGGCTTAAACCGCTGATCCGATATAGATGAAATTTGGTATAGAGATAGTTTGAGTCTCGGGGAAGGATATAACATAGTTTTATCCCGGAAACCATCCCCTAAGGGAAAATGGGGTGAAATGGGGCAGTGAAAGTTTGTATGGAGCAACGATATAAAAGAGTTCCTCGCGGGAAGAAGCTAGTTGAAAATAAAATTGCATATGCTTACTTACCTACCTCTTTTTGGGAATCAGGCGTGAGGTTATGTTATGTAAAGTGATATAACTGCTGTCTATCAAGCCCAGATCGCGTGCACACACTAAATATAAGGGTGGGCGCAGACATTCCCCTTGACACCACCGATTACCGACACTCACATTATACGATACAACATTGGCAATACAGATTACCATTTGTGAACCTTAACGTAACGATATAAGGTCTATTATATGGCGCTGCGCGTTTATATACTTGTGATTATTTGAGTTGGCCGAATGGCACCAAACTAGTCCATTCAAAAGGCAACTCTATCTTCGAGGTAAAAGATTCTAAATCTAATGACAGTTGTTTAAAAAGTCGGCAACAATTAATAATGTCAACCATATGAGCTATTACTATTCATGCCCATATGAAATTGACCTGTCTTGAGTCATGTGTCTCAAGGTAAAATGTGATTTTCCTTTATGATCGAGAATTTCCTTGGCACTTGATCGTGACATGGGCCGTGGTATCCTTATACATTATGTATGGGATGTGGAATTAAATTATTTAAAATACGATTTGTAAATGTGTAATTTTTGTTACAGGTATGCTTGCAAAATAATTCAGGAATTAGTAAGTAGATAATATATAAGTACTCGTACACCTACATCATGATCATCATCAACCAATATAGGTACCTACGTCCCACTGCTGGACAAGTGGCAAGCTCATGAATGAGAGTAAACCTACGAATACAAAAAGAGAAACTTCGTGGCAGAAAAGGGAACTAACATTGTACTTAAAATAAAGATTGAGCTCACGTATTAATTGCCAATACGGGCGACATGTTTCGAACTCTTCGAGAGTTCCTCAGGAAGTGTTGTTATATTTCTTAAAATTTCTCAGGATCTATTTAGGTAAATACTGGTGTAATGGGAAGCACGGGCCGAAGCCAAGTGCATCTCATATACCTATTACGTTAATTAAGACTGAAGATCTTGATGATGATGGTCTAAGAGATGATATAATATAATAATAATATTAGGGACAATCTTACACAAATCGACCTAGTCCCAAACTAAGCAAAGCTTGTACTATGGGTACTAGACGACGATAAACTTACTTATAGAGATAAATAAATACTTAAAAACATCCATGACTCAGGAACAAATATTCGTGCTTCACACAAATAAATGCCCTTACCGGGATTCGAACCCAGGACCTCTTGCTTCGTAGGCAGGGTTACCAACTTGGCTAAAGCGGTCGTCATGATGTTCTTGATGATGTTGATCTGAGAGAACATCTTGATGATGATGATCGGAGAGATGTTCTTGGTTATGGTTTGCCTCAGATGGAACAAGACTGACTCATGGATGTGCTTGGGTTTGTACGTTAGTGAGTGAATCATTCTTATTATTAAACGGCAATCCTATATTAACCTAGCTTAGACCCCTGCTACCTATACATATGTAGCAGACATATGCATAGGCATATGTGCTGCCTACGAAGCTGAAGGTCCTGGGTTCGAATCCCGGTAAGGGCAAATATTTGTGTGATGAGCATGAATATTTGTTTCTGAGTCAGGGATGTTTTCTATGTATTTAAGTATTTATATCTATTCAATATTTCGTCGTCTAGTACCCATAACACAAGCCTTATTGAGCTTACTATGGGACTAGGTCGATTTGTGTAAGATTGTCCCCTAATATTTATTTATTTATCATTTATTATTTATGTAGGTATGTTTCATATCGGACAGCATTATCCTGAAATAGAACGTTTTCGTGACACTCTTCTATGTTTAATTGTTTGTTTTTGTCTCGAATAAATGTTTCTTTCTTTCTTTCTAAAAATAGTTTTGTTCCAGTATTGGTATAGGTCTTGCCAGTCTTTTAATTATTCTGTGGTCTTGTGTCCCATACTAGCCGATTCCCACCGGATAGCCTAAAATTTATTTTATGCAAGCCTATAGTTATATTTACTTACTCTAAACTTTATCATCACTTTATATATAGGTATAGGTACTTAGGTGAAATGATATAAGAGATCTTGTATCCACGCAAATACGTATTAGCCAATCACCTTGTTATCTCCATTTTATACGCCAACCATTTGTATCGGTCCATAATATCGATAATCATTCAGATTGTTTACATTTAGTGTTTACGTATTTTTCTAATATAGAAATTATATTTTTGCACTTTACATTAAGTGCATAAAATTGAGCAACTTCTGTAAAATATATCCTTAACTGATATAATCAATATGGGTGAATCGAAACAATCATTTTACATTTGTCTATAACCAAACACAAGGTTCATCGACCTTTTGGTTACGTCGTTGCGATACTTTCAATATCAGTCTGATCGCTTTCTTCCTCATATCTCTCATTTACTTTGTCTTAAAAAGTGAACCTTGTTCCGTACAGACTAAGGTTGTTTTTAATTATACCAGCGGTACCAGCGTACCGTTTCTGATAGCACTGACACGTGACGTCATTCCATACCTATATCGCGATGGCACCTAGTTATCAAATTGCTTCGGTATGGGATTTAGTGTGGTTCTCAGTTCTCGCGGAAATGGATCTTTATCCCTTGATTCCTACGTGCTTGGAAGAAATTAAAGGACCACTGCACATGGAAAGTTTATCGATTTTATCGATTTAAGGCCCTTAACGGTCTCTTGCCTTGTGATTGTGAGTGTTTCCTGTAGTAAAATTCAGGTTGGATTTAATTTGGTATATTTCAATTGCAGTATAGGTATGGCTCTATTGTCATACATACAATATGTACGCCATACCTATACTCTTACCCAAAATTGATTTGTATCGCAAAAATGAATGCGCTCTTTTCCGAGTTATAGGGCAACTTTAAGTGCTGTTTGTAAAAAACCTATGGATAGTTTTACCTAAAAATTACTGGTCTATCTTTTGTGACTGAGGAGTTCCTGTAGCTAACTTCCATCTTCATGATCTTACCAGCTTTATGGTACCATACTATTTATTATTTCATGAGAATGACTATTAGGTACTTTAAAATTCAGTTGCAATAACAAACCCGAACAAACATAAATATGTAAAATCACACATACAAAGTTAAATAAAAGCTCGATGGCACCTCCTTTCTTCGTTAGGTGGGTAAAACAAAAGCCTCGCGTGTGAATCGAAGGCTCGATAATTTGCCCGCTTCTTAAACGATCAAGTTTTCGTGATAAACCTTTTTGATTTGGAAACTTTTCAATGATAGCCTGCATCGCCGTAAAAGTTTCCTAATGGTGTTTGGAACAGGTTTAAACCACTTAAATTACTCGTAGATGTAATCTACAAAGTCATCTGCAGCAATCGAAAACGATTTTTTACTATAGGTACCTCATTCCAGTAACCATTAGAATTTCAACGGACAAATTCGTCTGTTTCTTTTTTATTTAGAATATCAAAGGGACATACATATTACATGCACTAGTTTTACTTATTTAGATCCCTAAATGCACAAATCAACGGTTAACGATAAACGATTAGTATTCTAGTTGTGCAAATCAGCATTTTTTAGGTTGTCCGGGTTTTTTATGTGCCTTGGCATCATATACTTTAAAATTGTTTATTTTGTTTGTATAAAAAGATACAAATGTCTGTCTCTTTTTATCACACAATAAACACGTCTAATCTAACATTGCCGTAACATCTGTGAATGTAAAAAAACGTATAAAACATAATATCTATACAAATTTAAAGGCGAATAAATCGACTGGCCAAAAATAAAAATGCCACCTGCACTGACAACGAGCAAGCAGCAGGTTATTGAATGTCACCTGATTCCAATAGTTTTATTGCATTTATTAGGGTTGTCACTTGCGTCGGTTAAGTATTATAATATTGGTAGTCTTTTTTATGCCTACGTCACACGCCACGTAGTTTCAATACACGTCGTCGTTACGTTACGCGTATTGAAACACTAAGTCTGACACTCTTTCTTGTATAATTGTTGGTTTTTGTCTCTAATAAATGGTTCATTCTTTCTTTCGTTCTTTCTTTCTTTCTTTCTCTTTCTTTCTTTCTTTCTTTCGTTCTCTTTCTTTCTTTCTTTCGTTTTTCGTTCGTTCCTACGTGAAAGAAAGAATACTACAAATCAATAAAGTCAACATCGCGCTTGATTCTTCTGGAGTCGCAAGCGTTCATAGGATTCAGAGTCTGCTTACCTTCATGCAGGCCGTATGTACGTTTGCCACCGTCGTAGTTAAAAAAAAACAAATGAACCGGATTATACAGTAGGACCAAGACCTACGTACCGGTGGAGTAATAAATCGTCACGGCGGACCTCATCCTCGCACTCACGAGTCACTTTTATTATAGCTATCCTATCGCTATCACTAAATTTTATTTCCCAACTCTATTGTTTGTCCGAAATTAATTTATTTAAACTTTATTGTACAATACAAGAGAAAGTACAAATGGCGGACTTATGCCATAAGGAATTATCTACCAGTCGACCATTGGGCTAAACAGAAACATTCGGTGCAATTATTACATCGGCTAAAAACTAGTTTTCTCCAAGACCCCATGGTATTTGATTTTTTTTGACACTTACTCGTATCGTGTAAAACCCATAATCCTGAAAATATTTGCGGAAATGAATAACGATTCGGTTGCAAAAATCCAATTTTAAGGATTACGGCCCTGAGTCGTTAGAGACTTAGGTTCTCCTCTATTCTGTAACCATTAATAAAAAATAAAAAAAAAGTTAAGGTCTAAAAAGCCAAATTTTCGCGGGGACACTTCATCCCCATCCCCACGGCGTCTCCTCTTTTATGATTTAAAACTTCATATGTACAAAGGAAAGACAACTCTTGTTTTTGAAGTGAAAACTTCTTTAGCGGCGCTCGCTGTTTACTTTTTGTGATGGGGAAAAATTGTTAAACTCGCCGCAGGTCACGTGACTGTAAGATGTCACGTGACCGTGAGATTCAAGAGATACTCGCAACAGGTCACGTGACCGTAAGATTCGACAGATTGAAAATTCGTAAGACGGACACGTGACCTGATCGAAAAACTGTTTCAATGTCATTGAGTTTTCACTTCTGCCGGCACTGCCGGAGTGCAACCCGGTAGTTTTTTTTTACCCTGTATGACTACCCTACTAAAGACAGTAGGCAACCCTATCTTCACCGGCAGACACTTCACAATCTAAAGCGTTTCACGATTCAATAAGATAAACAGTAGCGTGCCAGGGGCTCGTAAACATCGGGCCGAGTTTAACGGCGCCTGGATCGAACACCTAGCTTTGACGTGTAACATCAACTGTGTTTTATGTAAAAGGATTTGGCCGCGATAAAAATATGCTTCCTATTCTGAAATCCATAAGTTATACTGTTTGAAATATGATACCCACCTGCCGGTTCTTTTTGTGGCAGAGGTTTATTTTTCAGAACCGTGTGGTGGTTTACTGACATTCATAGTTTTCATAGTTGCATGTAGTATGCCTAAATTGAAAAATAAAGGACCTTGATTATGACTTTTTGAAGTTCTAACTGGGAGTCATAAATAGTCATAAGTCATAACACGCCATAATGCGATCTGAGGGGTGATCACGTAACGCTCCGAACGCACGTTAGGACAACTGTCATTTTGCCATACAAAAAGTGACATTTAGATCTACCTGACGTGCGTACAATGCGTTACGTGATCGACCTGCTGCGACCGTTGCTGTAGATATGACTATTGACAATTCAGACGTTAAATAACACATTAGGGGGGCGATTTGCCTTTCAAAATGTGACATTTTAGGATATCCTTTTCATTCAGATTCATGTCCCTGTCTTTCAGAAACAATTGAAAGTACCTACAGTCTTTTATGAGTCTTGGCCTTCTCAACTTCTATTTAATATAAGTTCATATTCACATTTAACTATAGGTATATAGGGTCATTTCGCCGGTTAGCGACCACCTAATTTAACCTAACCTAATTTTTTTTATTTATTTTTACTTAAGCTGAGTTGGTGAACTGAAAGGATTTTTACTCGGTTTTTTAGTAGATATCTATTCTAAAACAACAAAAAAATGCATGTACAAGTAATTGTCTCAATAGGGTGTGTAGAATTGATGTTATCTTCAATAGAAAAAACCTTCTCCTTCAGGTGGTCGCTAACCGAAGGTGGTCGCGTAACCAGCGAAATGACCCTATATAGATACATATCATGATATCACAATCTTCTAATGCTTCTATTCGGTGCAACCCGTCTTTTCCTGACAAAACTCATCATCCTCCTAACGTTATTCCCGGTAATGCCCCTAAAGGAGCCAAGGGTCCGCTTTAACACTTAATCTCAAGATTTGGCATATGCACTAGTTTTACGAAAGCGACTGTCATCTGAACTTCCAACCCAGAGGGAAAACTAGACCTTATTGGGATTAGACCGGTTTCCTCACGATGTTTTCCTTCACCGAAAAGCTAACGGTAAATATTCCGTACATAAGTTCCGAAAAACTCATTGGTACGAGCCGGGATTCGAACCCATGACCGCCGCTTGACAGCCGCACGCCTGAACCACTAGGCTACCGTAGCTCTCCTGACAAAACTATTCAGTATAAATTAAGTATCTTAGGTCGTGGGACTCTCATTTGGAGACTGTTGTAACCCACAGGCGGGCGAAATGGGTAAAGTGGAGTAATTGGTAGCTGGCAACCATATTGCACTGTAATGCATCCTGGCGGTGCGCCGCTTGCACGCTTCGTTTTGTTCTAGAACATTTAACTATGTGTTTCTAAAGTAAAACCGACGATATGAGTTAAAGAAGTGAGAGACACGAGGGGCAAGATACTAATAATTTAGGCATCAGACAAGGATATTTACTTACGTTCGTTTTAATTTATAATTAACCCTTAACCAGGCTGAGGCAGATAGCCCCTATCTGACTCAGCTTGGTTAAAGTTACATACCATTTTGTTTACCAGAGTCAGCACTTTAAGCCCAAATCTCCTACAATACATTATATGATAATATGATTATATGATCTTCATTCACAACGCACTTCTAAAACCAATAGTGTATCTTTAGCAGCCATGGAAGTCAGTTGAACTGTAACTTCAGTATTTTATGGTGAAATCCAAAGTTTACTTGATTACAGCGAACAGATATTTTGTAGTTTTTTGAGTGTTGTATGTACTTAAAACTTAACAAACAAACGTAAGGTAATGTAGTCTTATACTATACTAAACATTTCAATAATTAATGATCAGGATTAGGATGAGCGTTGACACTTTCTTGTCATAAGCCTCTTGAAGGTAATCTTAAAGTAAAAGAGAAAGTAATGATATTATAGGCAAGTTAAGAAACAGCGGAGGATTCTGTTTTTTGTCCATACTCAAACGCCATCAAAAACGTTGAAAAACACTGAATTAGATAACACTGTCAATAAAAAAAAGCAAACTGGCCGTTATAATTTTCTTATATTATATATATTATTACAGTCCATCGGACTATATCGGTTCGTCGGAGTAGTCATTACAAGCGGATCACATGTAATGGCAGACGGACCCGCGCAAAGTTCGGCGAGATCAAAGCACGGTGCTGTAACGAGTAACGATGCCCTTTCACTTTCCTGCGCGTACGCCTGCCCGCGGCGCTGAGCTTTCAAGCCTTTCGGTAACGGGAGGTTCCGTTTCCCTGTTGATCATTTTATATTTATTTATTTGGGTCAAGTGTCATATTTACAAATTCCTTACAGACTAACATAATCACTATCACTATCACTACATAGTATAAAACAAAGTCGCTTCCCGCTGTCTGTCTCTATGTATGCTTATGTCTTTAAAACTGCGCAACGGATTTTGATGCGGTTTTTTTTTTAATAGAGTGATTCAAGAGGAAGGTTTATATGCATAATATAGAACCCGTGCGAAGCCGGGGCGGGTCGCTAGTAAACTTATAAAGATACAATCTCACAGAATTTTCTTATTTATACTATACTAACAGCTATTAGTATAGATAGATGTACGTTATGTAAGATTCAACATTATCTGAGCAACCTTCTGCCCGTAATATAACCATGTTCGCGTATTTTTGATCACTTTGTCTGCGCACATATTTTCGAACTCTACTAGAATAGAACTGAACAATAAGATTAGTACCTTCTATTGATTACCTGCTGCTATAATGAGACTACTGGGTACTTACAGACGTGTGGTTCAGAGTTCAACTCCCGACAATCAGAGGAAAGTGGCGACGGAGCCCTCGCCCGCGCCGCTCACGGCTCTTCGCAGAAATGAAAGCGCAGGACTTCCGGAACCTGCTCGTGCTGGGAGGGTTATTCCATCAGTAGAGGTCAAATGTGTGGGAAAATGGACCTTATTACCATTACCAATATACCATTGCTGGCCATGCTATTAACGAGCCGCTGATACAAATGCAATGATTTCCGATAATAATGGCGTTATCCCAAGAAAAAATCCTCAAAATTTCCCTTCTCTGAGAACGACACGTATCTATGAAGATACAGTGACGAAACGTGAACATGAGTTTATTGTCACATAATAAAAAAACTAAACAAAAACTTACCTTTAAGAACCCACTAGCTGGAAGTGAATTCCGCCAATTCAAACCGATTTCATTTGAATACCTAATGTTTAAAGGAAAAGAAAAGACAGAAAGAAATATATCTATTTGGTGTGACAACATGATGTGTTTTTACGATTTAAATGCACCAAAATGGATGCCACTCAGAATATGCCACCAGCAATACATGCTAAAGGCGCTGGTAAAGGAACACCCCCCTATACCCATTTTAGACATGGCGCGTTTGGCATTTATTTATCACTTACTTAATCGAATATTTCGTTCATCTTTCCTTGCATATGTTCGCTTACGAGCATCTCCGCGTCCCAGAGTCTTGTTTGACTAAATTATATGTAGACGCAAATGCCAGTCAAATGGCGAAAATTTTTAAGTTTTTGCAATAGCTCACTCTGATCTGCTGCGGTTCACGTCAAGTTCACGTCGTAGTTGTAGTGTTGGGGAAAGGTTAGCAACTGTCAGTCACTTAAATATTAGACATAGCTCTCACGTTTTATAATCCATACTAATATTAAAAATGGGAAAGTGTATGTGTGTGTTTGTTTGTCCGTCTTTCACGGCAAAACGGAGCGACGAATTGACGTGATTTTTTAAGTGGAGATAGTTGAAGTGATGGAGGCTACTTTTTGTCTCTTTCTTACCCCCCACTTCCCTAAAAGGGGGGTTGAAAGTTTGTATGGAGCTACGATATAAACGAGTTCCACGCGGACGGAGTCGCGGGCAGAAGCTGGTTTGTTTATAATTGAACAAGCGAGCGAAGCCAACGAAGTTCTCGGTTTCAGCTTGGGTCAACATTCTTTCTTATGTCCGGATGTCCAGCACTTTTCCTCTACAGCACGGCTAGCACGCGACGGCGCGCGAGCTCTCTCGATTTTTCTCGCACTATCCGTCTCTCACTTATTAGACCACTTAGAACAAGAGGTATAGTGCGATAAAAATCGAGAGTATGTCGCAGCCGTCGTATGCTCGACGTGCTGGTCGCATTAATCAACAGATTCTCGTGATGAGCAGTCCAACTATTATTAGAGATGCGCCGAATATGGGTTTTACCAAAAGCGAATATTTGGCCGAATGTTCGGTCTAGCGTTTGCCGAACCGATTATTCGGTCCAAAGTACCTATTGCCTTATGCCTTCTTTAGCCGTGCCAAAACAGACTATTTTTTAAGTGGTAAAAATCTTGTTGATTTTAAAGTGAGATAATTACAATAAAGTTAGTTAAATAACAATAAGAATCCGTTGAAGAATTATAATTTCACTGAGTCACGCACGAAATACTACTACACGAATGAATGATTTTGCAGGTGTTTAACACCTGCAAAATTATTCGGTATACATATATTCGGCATTTGTACCGAATAATCGGGCCGAATAACGAACATTGAAAAACGTGCCGATTGAACCGAATACCAAATTTTTAACGAATATTCGGCGCATCTCTAATAATTATATAGATGTTTTTGTCCTCGTTAAACACCGTACTGAAAATCTCATTGAAATCGTTAGCAGTTTTCTACAACACTTTTACAAACAAACAAATATGCATACAAATGTTGTCCTTTAATGTTATAGGTACAGTGATATTTAAAAATTACGAATGTAATCACGAAATCAATAAACATTTTGATCAGTCTTTACTTTATATATTTTCAGTTCGAAATCATACATGTAATACATTGAAATTGAATGAAAGTAATAAAACGCCTTTCTTGAAATTATATTTCAATGGAGACATTAAATCATTCCACCGTCATATTCTGTCGTTCAAAAAAATTGTATGAATCAGTAAAATATTTTATAAATTTCTCTTGTAAGTTGTATTATATTTTGCCCTATTATAAAAAAAGGTATAGAGGTGGAAAAATACCTTTGATGTTGAATCTAGGTACTCAACTCACCCGTACCCTTTACTAATTGAATTCCGCTTACCTTTACTTTTAATTTTGTGCCGGACACTATTGATTTGATATATATTTTATTGTATGTATACGTGTATGTATGCATAAGTATGTGAATATTCGTGGGTGAGCGTTGAAGTGAGCTTAAAACAAGTTACAGAATAAGGGGGCAGGTAAAATTTACGGTGTCTGAACGCGATTCAGCGCAATCGCAGAATTATGGAGTCCATTTTAATTATTACACCTTTTCCTTGTATGGTATTGGTAACTCATTAATCAAGTGCAGCGAATATAGCTTTCTTGCAGCACGATATTGAAGTTTTAACCCCATTACAGTTTTTCGAAAAGTTTTTTTTTAATGCTCGACCTGAGCAAGCAGTACTTTTAATTAACTATTTCACATTCACATACAACTGATACCACCTATTCGGAGGCTCTTCGTTTTGGTTTCGTGATAATGTTTGATAACTTCTGTCTTCTCGCCTCTCTCGTCGTCCATAGGTGTAATTGCGTAACTTTTTGGACGAGCGGTAAGACAACTCAACCATATTTTTTCCTTATGGAATAAAATATTTTGATGTACCTAACGTACGTACGAAACTTAACGCAATCGACGAGCAGTAGTACAGTACAGTACCTAGAAGTATGACGCACTACTTATCCTACTAATATTATAAATGCGAAAATTTGTATATTTCGATGCATGTTTAGATGTTTCTTACTCAATCACACTTAAACCATTTGGGTGAAATTTACAGGAAGATAGTTTATAGCCTCGATGAAAATGTAGGATAGTTTTTATCCCGGGTCCACGCAGGCGAAGTCGCGGGCGGAAGCTAGTAGGCTAATGATGATGATGATAAATAGTGAACGAGCGAGCGCAGCGAACGAAGTTTTCTGTTTCAGATTGGACAAAAGTTTATTCTTATATGTCTTGCATCTGTCCGGCTGTTCTCCTCTACAGGTCGCATTTCTACAGGTCGCATTTCTACAGGTCGTATTTCTACAGGTCGCATTTCTACAGGTTGCATTTTTACAGGTCGCATCTCTACAGGTCGCATTTCTCAACCGATTGTCGTGAAATTTTGAGATCACGTTCAATAATTATATAGATTTTTATTTGTCGATTCGGTTTGTTGTAATTTAAAAAAAAAACAGGCTTGCGAGTTTTACATATCACAGAGCCACTAGTTAAAGATGCGTATAAGGTGTTCCTTCCACCTAGGGTGCCATATGGAACACCCGGACGGACATCACCCTAAAAATCCTGACATTTCTTGTAACAGAGATTTTTTGTAACAGCGCTGCGCTCTGCGGTGTACCTACTGTATCGTGGATCTACCTATCCCTTTCCATCCGCCGGCTCTAAGCAAACAAATTGAGATCTCTTTAGCTGTAAATTATCCTATTTTAATTGTTTATTAAAGAAAGATTATTGTTTTTGTTGATTATTTACTACTTTCATTATCCTTTCATTCAGTAAAACTGTGTAAACTTTGTAATAAACATATCACCTCCTTTTTTCTTTTATTTACGAGGTAATTCCTAAAAACCAAGCCAAGTCCGGCCGCAATCCGGACAAAGGGTCAAAAATCCTGACATGTCCGGACAAATCCTGCCGTATGGCAACCCTACTTCCACCACATAACCGCAAATGAATGTAGATAATAAAGCATCAAATATATAGCTACTTAGCCTCGCGTATTTGCATAAATTCGTCATTCGTCACACATTACAGTTGCTGAAACAAAAGAGTTAAATCTTACATTCTTGTTGTGCTTCCTTATTCGACACGGAAGCGAAAACAAAAAATCCTCTTCGCACAATCCCGTACCTACCTACCTATACTTGAGATTATGAATGTTTACGCCATTTTAACTTATAAGTATATACGATTAAGCCGCATAATCGCGTTTGAAACAAAACCTTGGTTGCTTTTCGTTTCTAGTGTAATTCGCTGCTTCAACAAAAACAATATGTTCTCTTATTCACAACAATTCACTTCACATTAAGTGCACCAAAGTACGCCAGACCTCCGAATACGCGTTGTTATTATGAATCCCTGCGTCAATTTATACCAGTGGTGAGCGGCAAAGGTAGATGAACCAAGTTGTGAATTACATACAATGTATCTGACTGCATTCGGATCGCCGTTGCAAAATGCAATTGTTTTTTTTTCGAATCCTGCCACTTTCAATGTGAAAGTCACGATAATTATCTTAATTTGGTTGCGTAATTACTTGTTTCGTGTCGTAAGATTTTATTTAATAGTGGGTATTGAATAGTTGTTTAACAGGTCCTTTCTCGGTTTTAGTATTTTATTACGTATTATAATTAATTTTGTATAAACAGCCAAACGTCTGAAAATGTAAATAGTCCATATGATTAGAATATCTAATGAGCCGAAAGTGAAATTAGTTAAATGACATAAACACAGAACAAGTTAATAGCAAAACGTCATGAAATGTAAATAGTCTATTTAACTAGAATACCCAATTCATCGAAAGTAAAATTATTTGATTGACATGAACAAGGAATGAGTTAGTGCAACAAGGTTTTAATTCTTAAGTTCTCAAGTGTCACTTAACGTTTGAAATCCAGACGTTTTGCTAACGAGTCGTTTGTCGGTTTATATCTATTAAGAATAAAGACATCACACAGTCCGGAGATTTTACTTCTTGACTGTTTAGCGTTCATGTCTGTTTAGCCATTAAAACGTTCTAAGATACAAACGTTTTGCTACCGGGCCATTTAGCGTTTATGTCTTTTAAGTATTAATGACAATCAGACATAATGACGTTTTGCTGCTACGTCATTCTAAATTGTAACGTTCTAAGATCCAGACGTTTTGCTAAAGAGGCATTTAACATTCATGTCTATGTAGTCACAAAGACATAACGCAATCCAGACATTTGGGCTATAATGTCTTTTAGCGATAAGGTCAAATCGATAGTGACCCTTTTATATTTAGCTGCTAGCCGATTCGACTTCATTCAAAACTGAACGCTATTAGTAAGAGTATAAAGCCGTTAAACACTTTTTGCAATAGCATATTCTGCAAATTAATTTGTAATTTTGTCCACGCGTCCTTCACCGTTTTGCTATTGAGCAAATTCGAATTTGGACGTTATTCCTAAAGAGATAAAGCTTTGAAAAATATTTGGCAACGGCAAAAACAAATTGGTATTTTGTTCGCCGCCGCCGTCCGCTGTTCTTGCAAACTCGAATAGTTTGAATTTGGACGTTGTTCCTAAAGAGATAAAGTTTTGGAAAATATTTGGCAATGGCAAAAACAAATTGGTATTTTGTTCGCCGCCGCCGTCCGTTGTTTACCTGGTTTTTACAGTAGGTACCTAATTTTTAATTGTTTATAAATTTGCGCCAAATTCATTTTTAGGATGACACCGTAAGATGTCACGTGACCTGATCGAAAAACTGTTACAATGTTATTGAGTTTTCACTTCTGCCGGCACTCTCGGAGTGCAACCCGGTCTTTTTTATTTATGTCCATTCACTTATGATGTATAGTGTGTTTTAGTAATAGTTACTTGCGTAAATACCTACATTTGTCATTTTCATCAACAAGAGCAACAAATCAGCCTATATACGTCCCACTGCTGGGCACAGGCCTCCTCTCACGGACGTGAGGGAACGGGCAGTAGTACCCACGCTGGCCTAGTGCGGGTTGGGGACTTCGCATACACCTATACATTTATTCGCTCATGTATGCAGGTTTTTTCCTTCACCGAAAAGCTAACGGTAAATATTAATCATACATAAGTTCCGAAAAACTCATTGGCACGAGCCCGGATTCGAACCCACGACCGCCATTTGACTGTCGCATGCCTGAACCTCTAGGGTATCCTAGCATTTTCATCATAGTACAAAAAATATATAATACATGTGCGGAGTCGAACCATAATTCGTGTTGTGATTTTGAGAAGTGACCTTTATTGTGTAACAGCGTTTTTAATGCTTTACCTGGATATAAACGATAGTTAATGAAGATGCAGCTACTAAAGTTATAATTATACTGCAATAATAAGTGCGAACTCAATTAAACTAGGTATAGTCATACAATCATTGGCCGAGATGCCCGCGAGCTAGTGGCCTGCACTCTGGCGCCTTTTACTTCTGTTATGCAAGATTCAGGAACTGTATGTTTAGGTAACTTAAAAAAAAACACTGCCATTTGTAGGTCTCTAGTACGTCGTTAATTAATTGTATCCACATATTGCATAAGTAGACGATTTTTTTATTGATTTTCTGCTGGTGTGCTGTCCCGTAGTGGGAATATTCGTGCTTTTTGGCTAGTTTTGACGAGTTTTGAGTTGATATTCCTCCGTCAAAACTAGAAATATATTTGTGGCACAAACAGTTATCGGTTCTTCTGGAAAATAATTAATTTTTTTTTTTTTATAATTTATTCAAACGTCCAAAAAAGCTCTGCCAGTTTTCGATATTAGTATGTTGTTTATACACTTTTATATATGAAATCTACATAAAACTGTTCCTTATTGACGTGTCTAAAAACCCACGAAATATTTTTATTTTTAACTCATTTTCACAAAAGTTACGTCTGTCTTTTTGGCCTGAAATTGCCAAAGTTTGGTTATATATCCCGATAACTGTGAGTTTTGATGTAAATATGGGATACTATTTCGGACAACCACGTTGTTGTTACTACGACAAGCCAAAAAAAACACGAAAAAACCGATAGTTACAGATCGAAGGTCATTGCGAGCTAGGAGCCCCTTAATTTAGGTCCCTACAACGTATAGTTACGGATAGTAACAAAACCGACGGTCTATGTGAATCGCATAAGTTTTGTAATAAAGTTGAGAGGTTAGACGTGACTCAAACATCACTTTAGTTAACCTTAACATTTTTTTAACTACCCACCTACGTTACATTATCTTCCGAATCTGCAGGAATAAGGAAACATTACATGTAGAGAAGATATCAGGCTAACTATGCTGTCAAGATAGTGGGAGATAAATAGCGTTGAAGCGGAAGAAGTAGAAGTACTACTTATAACCTATTTCATATCACTACATCACTACATAGTATAAAACAAAGTCGCTTCCCGCTGTCTGTCCCTATGTATGCTTAGATCTTTAAAACTACCCAACGGATTTTGATGCGGTTTTTTTTAATAGATAGAGTGATTCAAGAGGAAGGTTTATATGTATAATATAGTACCCGTGCGAACCCGGGGCGGGTCGCTAGTATAAGATTATAAAAATCGTGGGTTAATACGCAAAAAAAATAGATACATTGGTTTCATACTTGCATTACAATTAAAACTACTGGCCCTAGAAAACACTTCATCGCAGTGCCACAAATACCTACTAGATAACAAACATGCAAAGCGACCGATCGATAGCATTACAAAATTCAATATTTTCATAACTACTAAACCGAGAGGTGATTAGTACACTGATTTGAATACATTCAATTGAATTCTGATTGGTTGCAATGCTGTGCAATAATCATGAATAGATGGTGCTAATGATTTCATTTCGCGTATGATGATAATGATAAGTCGACCGCAATCCCAACGAGGACTAGATATCACTTGCACGTTTCTTGTAGATGTACATGGATTCGCTTAAATGTTTTAATTTAATGTAACTTTAATTATTTGTGTAATAGCGACAGTAATTCAAACTGTGAAAATGTTTAAACTTGATTGGCCTAAAAAGATACTGGCATGTATTAGATGGACGGAACCGTGCGTAAGTAGTAGAGCATTAGTTAGTATTAGCTCCTGTTGGAGCCCTTTGGGATCAGGTCCCAAAGGTAATCTATCTCCGTAATATATGCAAATAATATGGGTTTGTTTCCTTACCATCTGCTGCGCTACCACGAACTTCGAAAGTCGAAGTTCGGGTATTTCCATCTCTATCGCACTCCCTTACTCGAGTGACAGGGATGCATGTATTACGAACTTCGACTTTCGAAGTTCGTGGTAGCGCCGCTGTTGTCCAGTTAGCCGCAGATCAACGCGTCCCCCTGCATACAACCTTCTATGTGTAGAGACACGTAACCCTTTCTCTGCAGGTTCCTGTACAGTAACCTCTGTCACAGTCTGTGTATCTGCCAAAACAAACACCCATGTACAACCCGTCGGAGATCTCTGCGAACCTGACTTATATGACGTTCGCAGGTAACGAGGTTCGCAGATACTTCCGACAAGTTGTATGTTTATCCGACACTATTGCTAGGGCCTTTAGGACTAGCAGATAAGTTTACCCGATTTGTTATGACAGATTATATCGCTGCTGACAGTACATTTGGAAAGTTGTGTGCGTCGTCATCATCATCATATCAGCCGAAAGACGTCCACTGGTGGACATAATTCCCCAAAGACTGACACAATGACCGCATTCAGCGGACTCCCGCAACCTTTAGCAGAGCACGGGGTGTGTGCGTCAATAGTGACCTAGTATAAATAATGTTATAACATAATTGAAGGAGGTTGCAGCCCTTGGTCAGGGCTGGCTTCTTGCCCGCAGACTTCGATCGTCTGCCGCTGTCGTCATCAAGTACGTCAACAACGGCCTATTATGTTTCCTACGACATTTTTGTAATTCGTTCAATAACACTTTGAAGTATACGATTACGTACTGAGACATATAGTATCCGCCTAAGGCCACAGTCGACCAAATAGGAACTATTCGACAAAAATAAATTGAGGACAAACATCAAACTTATGTGAGTTAATCTTGGAATCTCTCAAAGTTCGTTTTTGACTGATCTTGACTTGTCCGTGCTGATGTTAACTTGGAGTCATTACTCATAGAGTTGTGATTGTCAAGCCCCAAGACGCCTTCTCATTAATGTAATATTGTAATGTTTTGTAAGATCACTCAGGTTATTTTCAAATCTTTCTCACATTCGGCATGGGACATGCTCATTCTACATTCTGTCACGAGTCTGGGAACTATTGCGTCAACAACACCCCAAACTTTGTCTTTGCTTGCTTAACCAGCTGATTTGTAACGAAATGTTCTAGATTTTTGTGTGCCGTCTCAAGCTTCCTTGTAACTGCTCGTATTGTTATTCAGAAAAACTACTGAATGTAGGATTGTGGAGTGTGATGTAGCAAGTACCTATATGTTTTGCTTAGAAAGAAGTTGTTTTAAGAAATATTTTTGATGTCCATAAAGAGTGTATTAATAAATTTTGTAACTTAATACATTTTAAACACATATAATTGATAGACAACGTACGGTCGAGGTCATAAATACGTTTACACTTTTGCACCTTATTGCCTTGTAATAAGGTGCAAAAGTGTAAACATATTTATGACCTCGACTGTACCTACTTTTTTCTGTACCCGTTTACATTTGTTTTTGAGTATAATAATCCGGGTATTTTCTCGATTTAACCAAACGCAAAGCGTACTAACATCGGGAAATTTAGTTATTATCATAATATACTCGTATGAAATCTTTTAGGCATGACAGACGTTTCAGGAAGTCTATATAAATTGTAATTGCGAAGTCTATTCCTAGCCAACTGACTACATTAACTGCGTAATAAATAGGCTTAATGTTCGGAAGCATCTTCGCTAATGGTAATTAGACACTACTGTTAGGTATTTTAATACCGATTTACGCGTAATAAGAATTCCACAGTCGTGAAACACATTGGTGTAATGGCTAGCTATAAATTTTGCAACTTGGGTGTAATGTGATGTCATTTTTCCATTTGTGAAAAGGGGCTGACTTTGCGGCTAAGCGGTTAAAGGGTTCGTTTATAGTTATACTTAAGTAGTATCGCCATCGCCATGAATAGGTTATAGGATAAATGCCTTCAAAACAGACAGAGTACCGCAGACGAGGCTTGCATTTGTTTTTTTAAACAAATCACGTCGTGGGTGGCACAGTATCCGCTACATAAAAGATACTTGCTACGAGGTTTGAAGCAGCAGACAATGGCAACGGTTTGGTCGTGCTTTCAAAATATTAAATTAAATCAAAACTTTTGAATGTTTTCTTGGTGTAGACAGAATAATGTGCGGAACGTAAGGCCACTTCTATAAGCATATCTAGGCACTAAAGTCAATCCGGTCTAAGCAAAGTCCTAGGCACTGGGTGAAGGCTAGTAGATATGCTAAATGTTGGTTTTTGATTAACTATTTTCTAATTTAAGATCCTTAAATGAGAGGCGAAAAAGTTTGAAGAAAATATTATTTATTTTGCAATATTTCTTTATTATCTTGAACGTTTAAAGAATGATGGGCAGAAATGTATGGAACCCAGCCTCATCACCAATACAATTATACCGAATATACATAGATTTATTGACAACAGCATTTGCTATAATTATTATCAAGACCACAAGTCAGTGATGGATAGGAGAATCTACATATTTTCTCCTAATTATGACTTAATTGATACTTAACTATCAATTAACTATTAGTTAACACCCAGTATTTGAAGGCTTATAGTTATAACTCTGTTCTCCGGGGCTTTTGGATTTTGTCCTCATATTAGAAAATGAAGCTTATGTAACTAGCTTTCACGTAATATGCATGAGATTTGTATCGGATATGGAGGCCAACTTTAAATACATACCATGTCAAAATAATTCTTGAAAAGAAGCTGTATTCAACTCTTTATTTGCTACTGCTTCTAAAATACAAGTGATAGTTTCGTGTTTCGTTCGGAAAAACATTGGGTCTGAAATCTGATTGAATTCTGAAATAATTATTCGTTCTAATAACAATATGATTATTTATAATGTCGCAAGTTGTTCCGCGCCCGAGTGAAGAGGAATACTAACATTAGCGAGCGAGGGAGACAATATTATGAAATTTAAGGCTTACAGTAATCTTAGGCCACAGACCATATATCCTAAAGACCCCGCTTAGCCTAATTTTTACTTACAAACAAAGCTGCCATACTTGCGGGGCGCGGGGGACGTCTAGTGCGCTGTGATTGGTTCATTCAAGGCCGCGCGCGTAAGTGACTGGTCCGGTGTCTCAAATATAGAGTGAATTCACCGTATGTGTGGCAGAGGGGGTCGCCCGACTAAGCGACGTCTATAGGTTTACTGGTCTGTGTCTTAGGCTAAGCATGTTAGCTTAGACTTACGTAAGGTGCTCTTAAACATAATTAATCTGGCCGACATTGATGAGCAAAGTGCAATGTTGACATTTTACAACTTTTGCCCTTGAACTGCGGGTTAATAGATAAGTCATGAATTATTTGTCATGACATGACACTTCAATAGGTAGGTACGTGTGCACGATGAAATAATTAAATCGGGCAAGTTCATGCTTGGATAATTACTGCAATTTATGATCGAAAGTTACAGCAATTCTCATCTATTTCACTATCTACTTTACAAAGTCAAATTCTAATATTCTGGTTGAGTTGTAGGTCGTATGAATTAGGTATTTTACAGGTATAAAACAAACAGCGCCACAGAACGGGATGCACTTAGTCTGTTTGATTTTAAATTATAACCATTTATTTCGTTAATGTAAATTACTATTTGTATACTTAAGCAAATAAATGATTTATACTATTTTGTCAATTCATTTATTTTCGTAATAATGAATGTATAACATATATAATTCCTCATACGTAAATTCTACACAAGATAAGAGTAGGTTCCACGCCTATGCTATCGAGCCACATCACATAAACTCGCTTGGATTAGTACTGATACTACTGATATTCATGTTAGAAGTAATTCGTTAAACAGTGAAAACGATCGGAAACTATGAAATGCGGAAAAGTGCGCTCACGCACTAACGCATAAGCGTCGATAGATACTTTCTACGGCTTCTAAGGTTTTTATGGTAGCATTTAATTAATTGATGACGCAATGAAAGGATTGAATGATGAATTGATATATTGCCATTTCATTCCAATTATAATCTCAAGCTGAACTGCTAATACCGCCCGTAGTTTAAAATAATTATTCCGCTTTTTACAAGCTTTTATTTAGTTTCACCTGTCCCGTTGTCTGTCTGTCTGTAATCAAATCTTGCAAGTTAAATTTGAACCACTTCCCGGTGCCCGATTGAGCTGAAATTTTGGGTATAAGTATAGTAGTTTGGATGACAATTCAATATTATGGTGCCATCGAGCTGATCCGATGATGGAGACAGAAGGTGGCCATGGGAATTCAGAACTTAACCGACGTAACCCCGTTGAGTTTGGGCTCGTAAGAATCGTCTCAATGAGTAAATAGTTGATGATGATGATGGTATACAGAAAAGTACAGACGGCAATAAAAGCTTGTACCAAAAATGGAATTTTTGACAGAAGCTCGTTAGTTTTAAGACAGCAGCAGGCTGTAGCTGATTACCGATAAATCGCTAACTCTGCCTACGAGCATAAAAATAAACTGTTCTTAAAATACCCACATTCACGAATTTGTGGTACCTACGCAAAAAGCTATTTCCGACCTGAAATGGCAAGTAAATGGGAGCCGCAAACTCACATAATGATGACGCAATGTCTAGAAAACTTCGCAGACATGCGAAGTCTATTTCTACTTATATTGCTTTAACTGAGAAACTTTTTGAGCTAACCAACTGAACTTTATAGCATGTATACGCTTGATTAGTATTTAGTGCGATACCGTAGGTACCCATGGGCCATGCCCCGTTCATAGATTAAGAGTGTGATCTGTTTTTTGCGAGTAGCATTTGTATGGACTCGAACTATACTAGTCAATGTCACTAATCAAGCACGCCCTTACATTACTGTATATGATTGATTGTTTATCAATCTTGTGTCTTTAGCACACTTGTACAGAGCCGAAACCTTGACGTCGTACGCTAATCAGGAACGACCGCTAAACACCTTTCATATACGTATGCGGCTTCGAAGTATTCTAAAAGTCACATGGAGAGATAAGGTTACCAACGAGAAAGAAAGAAAGAAAGAAAGAAAGATACATTTATTCATGACAAAATACAAGACAATTTACAGACAATGACATTAAACTTATGCAATTTGCCACGAAATGGTCACAACTCAGCGTAATGCTGGCAGAGCCAGCGCTGGTGATACCACGGCACAGTGACGAAACGCACACATACATATAAAATCACAAGAAATAAAAGAAAAAATTAAAAACATATTAAAAACTACCAAATTACACCAGCAATAAACATAAATAACATAAGACCAAGAAAAACGCCTAAAAAAATATTTTTTTTTTGAACCTCTCCTACACCTAAAGCGGGGGTGTATTTTTTTTCTCGTTAATCGCATTGTGCGGGGTATCGTTGGATAGCTTGTTCAAAAATATTATGGGTTTTCTATAACCATTTTTGAAATGTGTAATTCGTTTGCGAGATATTGGGCTTTTAAGCCCTAATTTTTGTGCGAGTCATGTGTATGGGGATGTGAAAAAAATCGTGGTAGTAGTACATATAATGAATTTAAAAGGAAAACTATCACGAACAAGAAGGCATAAGTAGTTACCGAGTAATAGTCGACAAATTCGGCCGACGCCACCGCACCGCATGTCGATGTAACTAAGACAGACAGGCAACTACGGAACCCTGCACTGCGCGTGGCCCGACACACACTTTAACATCGATCGCAGCACTTGGGAAGATCTTGCTGGCAACCGCGATGAGTGGAAGAACACGATCGCTAAAGGCCGCGAAATCCACGACTATACCTGGTTCCAAGATCTAGCCCACAAACGTATGTAACCCGAGAGGCGTTATCTCGCTTACAGACGCTGCTTAAAACATCTGTCAAGATGATGATAATGATGACGATGATGATGATGATGGTGATGTTAATGACATTACTATAACCTCTAAAATCTCGTATGAATACAGTTATACAAGTTTTGACACCCTAATTTCGATAATTGACCCCAGTTTTCTGTCTCTATTGTTATGATTAAGATTGAAGGTGCCAACTATTGTTGTCTCGAGCGCTGGGACATTTACCTTAGCACCATTGGCAGACGGCATCGGAGTCTGTAATAGTTTGATTGATGCGTCTGCTCGCCAGGCACCGAAATAGATGCGTTAAGAATAGAACGATCGGTCGCGACCTCACGATTTCTATTGGCATGATGAACTTAGCTCGATTGGTATGGTTGTGGCAATGATATAGAAAATAGACAGACGTGATTCTCTCGATTCGGAGACTCGACAAAGAATAGAATAAGAATAATTTATTGAAATAACCTCATTGTGCTTGCATAGGTGAATTGAACTTAGGACTATCCTGATCTCAAGCAAACATATGTAAGATAGTTTGTTTCTTAGAATTAGAAGTCAAATAATCCGCGTTTTACAAATATGGCAAGTGAATCCGTGGGATAGCCTAGGTCCATTTGGAAGGTAAATTATACATACAGCTCCCGGCAAACAACTGGAAAAAGCGGGACCAAGTGAGCGGGCAGTTCGCACGTACAATTCGCCTTTGCGCAGGCGCAGGCAAGGTCATTTGCTCAAGTTGTTTGCCGGGATTTATACTGGTGAAGGAGTTTTTGAAATAAGATGAGGAGTCCCAGAGTTTACCTCTTACATCCAAAACTTAAAGTTTTTATAGAGGCTCGTACCTGCAGACAAACTGTTACAACAGTTTTGCAGGAAAATGTATTAGACTAAGTTTTGTATCCCATTGTTTAGTAATAATAAATAAATAATAAACAAAAAAAAATTGAAAGCTGATAAGATAATGGGTTAAATTACAACCATTACAAATAAATTAGGTAGTTAAGTATTAAAAGAAAGTGCGCGATGAAATGAATCACCTTAAGTTGAAACCTAAAATAAACATTAATGTCGGGTAAATATTACCTCCTTCTCGAATGCAGAAGGAATTGACGCAATAATCAAACAGCTAGCTCATGTGAAAGAATTGAGAACGGAAGAAGTGAATCAGTCAGTTTGTGTTTTAAATCCGGGTGATATTATATTTTATTCAACTCAAGAGAGTCACTCGTGATAATAAAACTAAATATCAATAAAAACTAAAAATAGAGACACAGAAAAACTTCATTATTCTGGAATATATGGTTGGCGTCTTTGAAATTGATTTGAAAACTTTGAATTAATCACCCAAGTTTATTAAAGTAGACTAGGTAATTAATTAATGCATAATATTTTACGTATATACACCAACCTAGGGAACAAACTAAAATAAGTAGAACATATTTTATGAAATGGATTATTCATTCATAATCCTCGCAAATCTATGCTATACTCATAATCATAAATTTAATTAGTCACAGAGTGGTTTACAATTGTTATTTGATGGTGCCTCTTTTTAAGTATACTCGTACAATACCTGTGCTAAGATAATAATATATATTATAAAGAGGAAAAGTCTGTGAGATTGTAGCTTTGTAAGTTTATAAGTTTGTATGTTTTGGGCAATCTTCACAATCACTCTGGACCGATTTCATTTGCCTGCGTACCTATGCTTGGCCCCTTTCTGTTTAGAAATAAAGTAGAGCAACTTAGTAGTACGTAGCGCTGTATTTGCTATTCCATAATGATAGTATTGCGGTGAGATGTGGCGATTAGAGCAGTTCCACGTAATACATGTTAATTAATGCAGGCATGGCTAACCATCGGTATCAGCTGTAAGTGATATAATTAAACAGGCTTTGACAACCATTAGTGGATGAAGTGATAATTGTAATGATGACAGCGTAGACAAAAGATAATACGATTGTCGATCTTATAATAAGGTAATAGATGCCATTGTGATATTGAATAGTCGTGGTACTAGCACAGGTATTAATGATATATTATAAGTACTAGCTTTTGCCCGCGACTCCGTCCGCGTGGAACACCTTTATATTGTACCTCCATACAAACTTCCGCCCCCCATTTCATCCTTTTAAGGGATGATTTCCGGCATAAAAACTATTTTATGTCCTTCCCCGGGACTCGAACTACGTCTATACCAAATTTCGTTGAAATCGGTTCAGTGGTATGAGCGTGAAATGGTAGCAAACAGACAGTTACTTCCGCATATATAATACTTACTTATTACTTATTATTATTATGAGATAAGGTAAAAAAACATAAGTAAAAATCCTCTTCTGTGTAGTAGTAGCCAGCTTGAATAAATATTACCCTGGTAGGTTATTTGATGGACATTTATGAAAAAGGGGGGTACATATTTAAAATGTTGATTTAATCTTAAAAACTTCCTATAAGGGATGAAAACGGCATTAAGGATTCAAAATATGTCTTGACCTAATTTTATTCGAATTTTATAGGGTATGATGATTTCCTGGATATCATCTTCCATGGGCCACAAACTATCTATATACCAAATTTCATGAAAGTAAATCGGAAGTAGACCAAAAAATTAATAACCTCCCCTCCCCCCCACCCATCACTCACCAGTAAGGGGATGATATTCGGGATAAAAATGATCGTATGCCCCTCCTCGGAACTACATATAAATATCCCTATATCAAATTTAATGTAAATCGGCTCAGCGGTTTTAATAGCTCCATGCAAATTTGTTTCGGCGGTTCCGGGGCAACCTACCGAACTCTACACCGGACTTGACGACGCAACGGAGCCACACTGTTTCGTCGCCTAAATAATAATTAGTTTTTTAATATTATATTGTATGTATGATAGTTTGTAAGGTATTTGTAACTATGGGCTGAAATAAATGTTTTATTTATTTATTTTATTTATTAATATCGGAAAAGACTATCCTTAACCTATCCTTTATCCTTTCCCCGGATTCAAACTATCTTTGCACCAAATTTCATCTAAATCGGTTCAGCGGTTTAAGTATCTCCATAAAAAATTAACCCCCCATTTCACCTCCTTAGGGGATGAATTTCGGGAAAATAACTATCCTATGTCCTTTCCCAGGATTCAAATTATTTTTGCACCAAATTTCACCTAAATCGGTTGAGCAGTTAAGTAGCTATATAGAAATTGTAACCCCCCATTTCACCCCTTAGGGGATGACTTTCGGGAAGAAACTATCCTATGTCCTTTCCCAGAATTCAAATTATCTCTGCATTAAATTTCATCTCAATCGGTTCAGCAGTTTAAGTATCTCCATATAAATTTGAACCCCCCATTTCACCATCTTAGGGGATGAATTTCGGAAAAAAAACCATCCTATATCCTTTCCCAGGATTCAAACTACCTTTGCACCAAATTTCACCTAAATCGGTTCAGCGCTTTAAGTATCTCCATAGAAATTTTAACCTCCCACTTCATCCCCTTGGGGGATGATTTCCGGGATAAAAACTATCCTATGTCCTTCCCCAGGACTCAAACTATCTCTGCACCAAATATCATCTCAATCAGTTCGGCGGTTTAAGTATCTCCGTAGAAATTTTAAACCCCCATTTCACCCCCTTAGGGGTTGAATTTTGAGAAAAAAGCTATCCTATGTCCTTTTCCAGGATTCATACTATCTCTGCACTAAATTTCATCTCAATCGGTACGGCGCTTTAAGTATATCCATAGAAAATTTAACCTCCCACTTCATCCCCTTGGGGGATGATTTCCGGAATAAAAACTATCCTATGTCCTTCTCCAGGACTCAAACTATCTTGATACCAAATTTCATTCAAATCGGTTCAGCGGTTTAAGCGTGAAGAGGTAACAGACAGACAGACAGACAGACAGACAGACAGACACACTTTCGCATTTATAATATTAGTATGGATTATAACGTTTAGAGCCAGCGTGACCAATTTGTTAATGTGGTTTGCCTTGCACGTGTGGTTTTGTCACATAAATAGTATAAATTGCGAGTACGAGTGAGGTATACCAAAATATATGTAATGTTAAATTATAAAGTTTATACCAGTTTTGATCTAATGTTAGAAATCGTTCCAAATATGGCCAAATATTTCATCCCGAGTCCACGCAGACGAAGTCGCGGGCGGAAGCTAGTACTTACATAAGATATTTTCCCATTTCAACATTGTTGAAAACTTATAAATATTTTATCAATATTCTTAATTATTGCTTACAAACAACTTAACTAGGGCTTTGCATCAATCAAAATATCAATAGACAAGCTCACAACACGATTACGCATGTACTTAATACTTTCATTACACTCACAATCACTACTTCAATTTATTAACATCTGTAATCAAATGTAATGTGATCAAATGTTCGGATCTCATAATCTTCCGCTGTCATTCAAAAACAGGCTTTAAACTCGAGTCTTAAGGTTCTCCATAGACAAGCTAAGTTATGAGACTTATCTTATAAGGTATGTAATTTGAATGCGTCGATACGATAGTAAGTACTTTGAGTCGATACAGCATTATTGGGCCGATCGATCAACAGTTGCCGACCCCTGCACTTTCACTTGCTGATTGATGATCGCTCACTTGTTTTGCGCCGGCGCAAATTGTTTCCGTTGATTGTACGCATGCGCTACCGAATTATGTAATGAAAAGATGTGGATTAATATCGGGAGATCTTCTTTTATAATCGGAATAAGTAAAGCTTGTTCCAAGTTGCAGTTAACAATACTAAAATGTAGTCTTATAATCCGAGCCTCTCTCTGTTCAGTCGTTCACTCTTGGCAGAGTATTGGATAAACCAGCCTTCGCATTGCTCCTCCAATAGTTACGGTCTTCAGCATCACAGGAATACTGGACTAATAGTACTATTACTTATTCTGTGCTATGGTGAATTGTGTGAATCCGAGTAACTTAGATTAATTATTTAACGAGCGAGCAAGCAATCGAAGTACTCCGTTTCAGCTTGGGCAATAATTCTATCGTATAAATAAGTCTATCGGCTGTCTCGCTGTTATCCTCTATAGCACGTCTATCATACGTATATCTCTTTTTCAAGAGTTCTAATAAGAAAGAGACGGATAGTGCGAGAAAAATCGACAGAGCTCGCGCGCCGTCGCATGATAGCCGTGCTGGTCGCATTTATCAACCGGTTATGGAGAAAAATTGTGAACCAGGTTTGATAATAGTTTTTTTTTTAATAAAATGACAAGCTTTTGCGTTATAGCCCACAGACCCACAGAGCCAGTAGATTAGTAGTGGACAGCTTTCCTGGACGTTGTTTTTATAATATTGTGTTATTTGTAAGTTTTTGAACCGTTGTTTGCCCAAATAAACAGTAAAACATACTCGTAAATGTTATTCGACGTTGTAGGCACATCTCTATCCCATTATGAATGGTCGCTGCGGCGTATCAAGTGTACATAGGTATATGTTACGTAAGGTGATAAATGATGATTCGCCATGATTTTTGGATGTGGTTACTTTTTGTGAACTGTATAAAGGGCATGGTAATACCATGATTTCATTTAATGATAATGATTTGTTGGTAAAGGTTTATTATTATTCTTGAGTGTGTGAAGTGACTCGCGTTTTGTACATGTCTAATCAATCACACGACTTTGTAGAATAGCATTTTGATGCAAAATAATTTTCAAAATTATTCCTTCACTTGTAAAAAGTTAACGCGAACTAGCACTATTAGTAATAAGTAAGTTCTACTAAAAAAATATAATTCTGAAAGCTGTATATTTGTAACTTTTTGTATTAAAATACTGTTTACATCTAATCAGCTTAACACATTCAGTGCCAAGAATCGCTACGTGCTACGCTCGTAGCCGATCCCGTGGGTTTCCCGCTAAGTAGCGGAAAGCGCCTACGGCGTAGACGGCGAGTTCCTGGCAGTGATAGTGTTAAATGAACACCTTGGCGCCTCTGAACTAACACTTTGTGACGGCTGCTCATGTACCCAAAATAAAGTTTAATTACCTGGCTTACCTTCAAACCATACGAATAGCTACGGTACGGAACCCTCGTGCGCCAGTTAAAATCGCAGTTGACGGTTTTTTATGTTCCCGTGTGTTTTAATTATGATTATGAACCAGGCATCTAATAAGGAAGTTTATCTAACAGGCTATTTCTTATTTTTTCAGGTAAATAGTCTTCGACAGCGCATACTGCGATCGCCAACCCGCATGCCAAGCGTGGCGATTATGGCATGTACCCCCCAAATGAAAGATACAAAAAAACCACGGCCCCGAGGTTGGCACTCTTTGGGGGAGGCCTATGTCCAGCAGTGGACGTCTTTCGGCTGATATGATGATATGATGATGAGTCTTCGACAGAAACGAGCACAAAAACTCGAACGAGTCAAGGTAACATATTTAAGAAACTAAAATTGCCTTAATTAAGGAATATAATCGAAGGTTCTGAGGTACTTACTCTAAATATGACATGCATTATTTAAAACTCTATTATTATTTACCTAATATACCGGGTGGAAAAATCGAATGCAACATGGATGGCAACTACCTTAAATATTGTAAATAGCACATTCTGTGTAAAGGAAACATTCCTTTGTTTTTAAAAACAATAAATTCTGCATTTAAGGATTTATGAAAAATTGCTTGCCTTAGTCGGGACTCGAACCGGTCAAATGTGACAAAAAATAACGTGCTCTATTTTATGATGCAGATTGAAAGGGTAACTGATAAGGTTCATTTTTCTCTAAATAACAAATACAATCAGAATAACGGAGTGCCATGAAAATTGAAAACTAAAAACTAAACCAGTTCGAGTCCCGACTGAGGCAAGCGATTTTTCATAAATCCTTAAATGCAGAATTTATTGTTTTTAAAAACAAAGGAATGTTTCCTTTACACAGAATGTGCTATTTACAATATTTAAGGTAGTTGCCATCCATGTTGCATTCGATTTTTCCACCCTGTATATATCTACCTACTTAATATGAGTTTTAGAGTTTACTATAACTAAGAGATAAAAATTTGCAATACCTACATATTTAGTGGCATCTTGCGTCATATGTCTCTGTATATGTATAATTATGTCAAATTTGTTTGTCCTACCATTTTTGCCATCTAATGTTTTAATGTAACCTAGTGTTTTTTTTTGGAAAAGTGTTTCATAAATAATGGTAGGTATGGTATGTACGAGGTTAAATAAAGAAACCTAGCTATCTCTCTGAAATATTAGTTACCCGATTTCTTCAGAAGGAGGGTTATGCTTTTCCAGCGTCTGTATGTATTTCGACAAAAAAAAATCTATTTCACGGGCTTCAGTTCAACCGACTTGATGAATTTTGGCATATGGGGTGTCATTGTTTTCCTCATAAAGAGTGACATAAGCTATAATATTTAATTTCACTTGTTTGTCAGTATGGCCCTCTTGTCATAGACTAGAAAGGGATGGTATGGTTTGATTAAGCCAGATGATTAAATGTGTGGTGGTCATTCTGCCTCGGTTGAATTTTTCTCACACAAATATTTATGTTTGACGCATTATGCCCATTAGATTCGATTCTCAAATTACCCGTAACAGCACCTTCGTTTTACAAACACGGTTTTGTAATACCTCAGTGTCGCGTTGCACTATAATGCGATATTTCTTGTGTGATATTGGATTACACTTTGATACGGCAAACGAATTTGATTGTGTAACCACATGACACCAATGTCACACGTCTTTGGAAATATTACTTTTGCCACAACAAGAACCATACAATTTTGTTACAAATTTCGCCGAAATCGATATCGATATATCTAGGGGTAGTTTGTGATATATGGGTAGTTCGAGGTAACACCATAAATTACGAGTCTGTATTTGATTTTCCGGTACGCGGTCGCCACTCGAGAACCCTTCCGCCCCAACGGCCATCGGTTCTACGTGCTATGTGCCCCGCCCACTGCCACTTAAGTTTAGCGATTCGGAGGGCTATATCTGTTACCTTGGTTCTAATGCGGATAGCCTCATTTCTGATGCGATCCCGCAGAGAAACTCCCAACATAGCCCTCTCCATAGCCCTTTGGGTGACTTTGAGCCTTCTTATGAGGCCCATAGTAAGCGACCACGTTTCAGTACCATATGTCATCACTGGCAACACACACTGGTCAAAGACTCTCGTCTTGAGACACTGCGGAATATTGGACGAAAAGATGTGCCGTAGCTTCCCGAACGCTGCCCAGCCGAGTCGGATTCGACGATTGACCTCTTTCTCGAAGTTGGACCTACCTAACTGGATAGTTTGTCCTAGGTATACATAATCGTCTACAACTTCGAGCGTAAAGTGTCCGATTGTAATGGGAGTTGGTACCGGAAGGCGCAGCGTGGGTAGGCCCCCCGCAAGGTGGACTGATGACCTGGTGAGGGTTGCTGGAGTTCGCTGGATGCGGGTGGCGCAGGACCGGTCACTTTGGCACTCTTTGGGGGAGGCCTATGTCCAGCAGTGGACGTCTTTCGGCTGATATGATGATGATGATGATGATGATTTGATTTTACTTAATGTCGGTATCTGCAGGCTGCGTTTGCAAAAAGGCGTAATGTCGTGCAACACGCCGCTTGAGCTATCAGATATGTAGCTGTCGCCTAGTCGCCTCATTGTCCCTGTCGCCCTAAATTTCTAATCAGAGAGGGAGCGACAAGATCGGGTCCATGTAGCAATGTAGGTACACGTTGCAGAACATTCTCTAAATGTCTCAGAAATTTCCGAAAAAAATCTCGAAGATGTAAAATAAGTTTCCGATGGGAATTCATCGACGTATCGATCATCGATCATCATCATTCATCGATTATTAATTCCGTCTATAACCTAGTGTCTCCAAGAACCTCGATTAATTTCAAAATCAATGATCGTGAAACTCTTGAAAGATTTACGTATGTGAAATTAGTCATATAATTGTATTTGTTCACATAATAGAGCAAAATATGTTGTAAAGATCGCGATTGCCCCAGCTTGCACCGTAGGTCAAAACTGATTACCGTACATTACATTACATACGATTATTGTTCGAATACAATGGCCGATTATGAAATCGATTCGAATGACGATTATATCGATACGGTGCGTGATTCTCTGGACCCCGGTTATCATCACGTTTTCTCTCGATTATTGAAAGTCTATACAATATTTTGATCTTTCAGACACGACTCGATTGTCTCCGATTTTCGATTATGGAACGTTGCTACTGATTTGGTCCACTTGGAACCAATAATCTGCATCATGTTGCATAAATTCGCCTTTGTACGGCAGTACAACTTGTTTTGACAAATGCACAAACATAAAACTAAAGGCCAGACTAGGCATTTTTAAGGTTGTAGCGCCCCGAAATTATCCCGGGGCGATTTTCCTGGTCGCGCCCGCACAAACGGGCCAGTTGCGAGGGTCAACCTTCCTTCCTTCGCAGCGACATGGTAGGACGATCGTTGGGGGTTTAGTGGGAAGCCTGGACCTTCTGCCCGAAGTTCCACATGGCCCATGACCCGGACGGTGCGTTAATGAATTCCCCCACGTAAAAAGGCATTTTTTGGGTTCCATACCTAAACCATTGGGATCACTTCTTTTCGTTTGATGTAAGGTCGTGTCTTTGGAGGAGGCGTACGAGGAGGCGCTAGTATGAAAACACTTCAACTTCACAGTTTAAAACATACTTTAACTGTCTTCGACCCATGCACCGCGCCGCCTATCGCTCCGCTCTACCGAAAGAAATATATATACGATTTTATTACTCTCCGCTTCACTGCTATTGACGTGGTTGAATGGCTAGATGATAGTACAATTTATTGGAGTATTCTTATAAAATTATCCTAAATTAACATTCAATCCAGCTCCTTTCCAATAGCTAAAAACAGATGTTCTTTTTTTGCTATCGATTAATTTGCATCGAAATGCAGTATCCGATATTGAATTAAGTAGTAGAACAGCATAAACTCTGGCATGATTTGAATAATATAGCAATAATATGGATTCTATTGTGTCGCGGCTATTTTCGCCCACCAAAACTACACCGTTGCATAACCGATTGAGATGAAATTTGATATGGAGATAGTTTTAATCCCGGAGAAGGACATTGGTTATTTGATATTTAACAGTGGCTTTTCTTTGAAGGAAAACATCGTCAGGAAACCGGGCTAATCGAAATAAGGTATGGTTTTCCCTCTGGTGATGATGGCAGCCGCTTTCGTAAAACTAGTGTCTAAAAACTAGTGCCTAAAAACGAGTGCCTATGCCACAACTTGGGATTAGGTGCCAAAGCGGACCCCGGGCTCCCTTAGGGCACAACCGGGAATAGCACTAGCTAGGAGGATAATGCTCGTTTATATAACACATTGATGTCAAACTGGTATGTGAAATGTTAGTGTCAGATAGACTCCCTACTCTCCGATGGTTGCAGTTTATTACGTAATCTTTAACATTCAAAGTTCATACTTTTACACCATAAGCAATGAAATAAAATACAAACGCACTATAACCATCAACAGCAGTGGCTTCAACAGAGAATACCTAATATGCGTGTGAAAGATGTTTTTGTTGCATAAGTAATATTGATAACTTTATGTAAGTACCTACCTATATTTTATAACCTACTTTATGTTTTATTTATTCGAATATCAGGGTTGAATGAACTACAATAACATTGAAGTACTATCAAATTTAAACTATAATAAAGGTCTTTTGAGATGTTGTATATTTATATTTTATACAGGGCATATACAAAAGTTTTTAAACATTGTTTTTTAGGGTAAGTCCGGGGTAGTTGGTCATAGTTTTTTTTAATGCTGTTATAGGTTAACCTGAGACATTATTATTACATTAATTTATTAAATTTAAACTTTGAACTTTGGTGATTTATTGAACAAAAAATACAATATCAACATTAAAAGTGTTTTATATTATCCCATTTGGCCATCTCTCCCAAGGTATAGGGGTGTGATGGCCATAACATTGATTTTACGTACTTTGGCATTTCTTTTGCAAAACTTTTGACGGACGTCGCGAAGTCAACTGAACAGTAAGTACCGACACTTGTCAACGGTTCCATGAATTATTTCCATGGACCATCTCTCCCCCATGGCCCCATGGTTACCCTAGTTTATCAGGAGAACAACCGTTTCGTTTATTGTTAAAATAGTGCTAAATAAGGATTTATTACTACCCATGTATTTTAGTCCCGTGACAAATTCAAACCACGATAAGTATTATCTTGTTTATATCACATTACCTACTTTTCACTTTTCACGGGTCTACATTGTTTCTTTTTATCACCTCTCGAACCACCCGTGATTTCCGCGAATAGGTAATATAGGTATAGTAGCGACGACGGCGTTCAGTAAAGAGGATTTTACGTTAATGTAACTCAATCGTGATCGGATCCAGTCAGTATTTGGCAGAAGTGAACTGGTTCTTGGATTGCGGCAGACAGTAGAATAATTAGGAAGAAAAAATTGTACTCTGCTTCTCACTTTAGGAGCTAGCGTAGCGGCCTGATCTTACTAATCGAGTTTGTTGCATGGGGCTTGTATAAATAACAACTAAACTTTTACATAACCCAGATTAACAAATTCAGATCAAAGTATTCCTTCCTGAAACCCAATGTAATCAATATAATTCTCATTTAAAAGTCTAATGCGTCACTTTGATCATCCCATAGCAATTATCATCGATTGCCATGCATTACCGGGCCGCAGGTCTAATTAGGTGTAAGGAAGTCTGGCTTCCTATTATTTCCAACACGGAAAGCTTTTCATGTTTCGCGTCCAAAATGTGCATGCAATTATGAATCCTAGTTCATAGACTATACGTTCGGCAATGCCTTGGATATAAGTCTTGTGTGTTTGGATAAGTGTTTTTGCGTTAGAAAAACTAAATTGATTTTATGTTGTTGTAAGATTCATTATTGGTAAGTACTGTTTAAAGGTCAGAAATCCCAAGTACAGTCACATTATCTAATCTTAGCATGATGGTGGTAAACAACTTCCTCAGGTAGGGTGTATGTTATTGTTTGGCTCGACATGGGAGACTCAAGAAGTTAGAAGAGTCACTAAGCGCGTTGCCGATCGTTTTTGTATTTTCGTCTAGTATACACCACAGGTTTTTTATGTCAACAGCTCTCAATGAATAAATCTCGCGAGCTGAGGCGACCTTACCACCCTCCAACATTATGCGGTAACACAACATGGTAGGCAAGCAAGCAAGCAAGAATAAGTAGGTGGTTGATGCGGTCTTGTGAACGGTCCCAGTAGGATTCAAGTCTGTTTCTGATTCAAATAAATTGCAATACATTATTCATTTCATAATTAGATAGATAGCTAAGCGTTTAGTTGCATGCACGAAGTCACATCAAAATAAAATAAAATAAAACATAAGACATTACACACAAGAAATTAAATGAATACAAACTACGAGTACAATTGCTGTGTGCGCTGCAGCAAAACAAAATACAAAATACGCTTCGCTTTTTCGAACGAAGAATTGATATTCTCCCTGAGTCATTGAAAATCAGTATCACCATTTAAATTAAAAACGTTAGGTATTCATTAAATGATAGAAAATCTATCGGACAGACACCAACAAGATCTGTATCAAATTTATGCAAAAACGCTGATAAAAGCGCTTCTCACGGGCGACATCTGTATGGTAATGAGATGACATATTGTTTTAATGGCGGCTGCATCTCACACTTTCTTTTAAGCCAATTAGACAAACGAACAGGGTAGGTGAGTGAAAAGATTCTGTGATTATTAGATGACACGTTTTTGTTTAGGTACTGATACATAACTTCCAAGAGTCCTTGGCCTCAAACCACACTCCATCCATGTTTTGCCTTTGGCCTTCAGTTATGTCAAGGGATAAGGTCCCTGGGAGCGTTATGGGCATAGGCGGGTTAAATTTCGAGAGCGCCCTAAGCTGGGTCCACATTTGTATCATTTTGCCGATCACGATCACGCGTATCGTATTGAGCTCGCGTATCTTAAGTATGGACGCTCACTTTGGGCACCCCGTATCAATAGATTAGATTAGATTAGATTATTTATTTCATGATAAAAAATTACATTAAAGATTTGCATACATGTCAAAAACATAAGACTTTTTATCACGATCGTCAAAAACAGAGAATAATTAATATATAAAATTAAGACAATGTCAACAAATGTAAGAACATAATAACAAGGAAATAGAAAAAACAAACCAAAAACAAAATAATACAAAACATAGCAAACAATAGCATCGTCGCGTGAAAAATGCGTCCATACTAACTAACCGTAGCGTAGCAGCGTATCGTATCATAACCCCGTATCATTGAGTGTGGACGCTCATCCATATCCCCTTTGATGATCGGGGAAAAACCGCCTCGAGAGCGATCACGGCGTATCGCGTATCAAATCATAACTTCGTATCGTGATACAGTATCAAAACACGTCCATACTTACCGATCTTGATACGCGTATCCGATAGCGAGTGTGCGGGGTATATAATAGACGCGTCTCAAAATCGATCCCGAGTTTTGCTGGTTGGCCCTCTGGCCAATTACGCACAAGCCAGTTCGAAGCAAAAGGGTCCTGCGAGGCCCGGCTTGCAGTAAATCAAATAAAAAAATAATAAAAAAAACGATCCCGAGCGATCAGATACGGCGTGCCGTATGATCGCGCTGTTTTTGCGTCCACACTAGCAATCTTGATACGCGTCGGTGCAACGCGACGGAGATACGATACGACAAAATGATACAAATGTGGACCCAGCTTAGGCAAGCACCTAATCGGCGCCCTAGACCCTAGCGGCCATAGATTAAACAATATAGAGGACAAAAATTGCGCCCCTTTAGAACCCTAGGCAAGTGCCTAGTTTGCTTATAGGGATAATCCGCCCTGCTTATGGGGGGAATCGCACTCCAATGTGAACTCTCTCATTCTGAAGGCTTTAATAGATTTTTCTAGGCCCATTTGGAAATGCGTGTTTGAAGTAGGTATTGAAATCAGCGAACGAAAAAACCATAGAACGCGAGCTCCTTACAAATTTCTACCCAAACACGTGCCTAAAACCTGGTATGCGCCGGTTCGAATCGTTTTAATATATTCAATATCATCGTTTAAAAATATCATTGTTTTGAAATTCCGCCCCCATCCCCGCATAATGGCAATGGCATGGTACCCATTCTGTGGGGCCATTTTGCGGCGCAATTAGACTATGGTTTTTACATTCGCTGTTTGAAATCAAATGCGTATCGTCTAGTGATTCTTTGCTGCTATCGAGTAAGCGCATAGTTAAAGCGTGTATCACTGATATTGAGCATCAAATTGAAATATAATTTTAGATTATAAAAATACGTGATTATCTTGCGAAACAAAATATAGATAAGGAACTTACGTTTTTATGTAGTCGATACCCAGCCCTAATACTGTATAATCACTCATTATTCCACAAACGTAGCAAATCACCGTGAAATAACCTTTTTAACGTGTTAACTGCCGCGTTAACCCTGGCAATGCCGCATTAAGACGTATATAATGGCCCACAGCGGTGCAATGTTACAATTTCCTACCATAATCGCTTATTTGGCTTTTCTCGAACGTTTTGTTGTTTACTATATTTTTTATAAGCTTAACCTTAATTTGTGTCGTAATATATATCTGACTGAACCTATTGATATTTTATCCTACTAATTTATAAATGCGAAAGTTTAGATGTTTGGATGTTTAGATATTTGGATGTTTGGATGTTTGTTACTCAATCACGCTTAAACGGCTTAACTGATTTGGATGAAATTTTGCACGAAGATAGTTTATAGCCTGGATTAAAATATAGGATAGTTTTTATCCCGGGTCTACGCAGGCGAAGTCGCGGGCGGAAGCTAGTAATAAATAAATCAGCCTATATGTACGTCCCACTGCTGGGCACAGGCCTCCTCTCATGGATGAGCGGGAGCGGGCAGTATATTATATTTTATGCAAGTATATGACCTTAATATAAGATAAAATTACCTAAGACTTGCAAGAGGATTTGTTATTGTTATCAAAGATTGTCTTGTCTAGAATCGACATGGTCGTTGGGAAATTATTCATGTTAAGTAATTCAGCTACGTAAACCCCGTTATATGTATAATTACATATATAAACACTAACTAAATAGATTTAGTTAATAGTATAAAGTGCGGATTTTAGTATTCTATTAATTGAAGGGACGGACGACTGAATTATCAGCAAATTATTAATAAAAGTGTGCATTAAAGAGACGAAACCTAAAGGTACGAGTACGTAGGCTCAGATATATATATGGAATGCTAACATTAAAATGCAATTTACAATTCAAGCAAGGATATGCCAATAGCCAATAGAAGGTTTGCAATAAAACAAATGATGCATCATGCATTGTTTATAGCTGCGCACACGCTTCAAGGATACTGTGACAAACTGGCGATTCATTGTAATCACTTATAATAAATATCAGGGGACAATCTTACATAAATCGACTTAGAACTTACAGATTTCTACAGAGGAGCAATATGCGTTGCCACAACAAGGGACGGAAAGGCCCCTATGCAGCTAAAATGAGAACTTGTCTTAAAATGGCTGACGGGTTACCATAAACAACCTAGTTCATTTGGCCGCGCAATGGTTTATTTGCCGCAACCTCATACTAACTCAGTTGTGGCAAATAAAATATACCTTTCTGTCAAATAAAAAAATGGAACTATGGCAGGGACAACGAATGATATATCCCTTTCTGAGATTTGTATACTGCTACCACTCGCCCGGTCCTAGTATTATTACCATAGCTTGTCCTGAGTATTCAAAAAATTCAAAAATTCAAAATTATTTATTTTTTAACCAACGTTGTTTTTACATGGTGTCGAATCCTCCTTTTAAGTTAGAAAAAACTTGTGTTAGGAGGAATCCGCTCTTTCGTACAATGGTGATACTAAGCTAAAAATAAACAATGTATTCAAAAGATAATACCTAAATAATAAGATAGTACTTAAATTAGAGTACCTAAGTAATTATACCTAGTTTGTTAATACGAAAGTTTACTACATAACGAGGTATAAGCAAGTAAAGCCTTATTTAACCTAGGGGTACTGATTTTAGTAGACAATAAAGTTGAACCTATTCTAGGGTATCTATCCTAGAATAAGTTCAACTTCATGGTTACTCACATTTACATACATTTACATACAATTAGAGATTATAATGACAGTAGTAATTCAGTTTCGTAATAACTTTTCTCCTTTAACCAAGATGTAAGAACGATTTTACACTCTGTATAACTTTTTGTGTAGATATTCAACATTCTATTTACTTTGTTATACAAATTAATAGATAGAACATAAAATTGTCTTCGTGCGAAGGATGTCCTAACCGGGGTTGGAAGCTTAATTACCGTGTGCAGCTTACGTTTTTTTAATAAATTTTCATCAATTTTTACAGTTTTATGGATTTTAAGGATACAATTAAGGATAAATAGTTGTCTAACAGTAAGTACATCAGCATCTCGGTAAACATGAATAGTGCTGTATCTTATAGTTTTACCTAAAAGTACTTTAAGAATAGAACGTTGCGCCCGTTCAAGAGCCAAGAGTTTGTTTTTATGAGTACCTCCCCATATAGGTAGACAATAAAGTAATATAGACTGAACAAGGGTTTTATAGATATATATTAATAGTTCTTTATCAGTTATGTGCCTAAGATATTTGAATAGCCATATAAGTTTCCTTATACGATTTGCGGTAACTTCATTTTGTTGATTCCAAGAAAGTAGTTGGTCAATATGGATCCCTAAGTATTTAGTAGAGGCAACATGGTTGAGAGTGGAGCATGAGCAATCATTAGTCGATCGGACGACGCAGTAGTGGGCAGTTAAAGTATCTTGTTGCGTATCCGGTTGAGACGCACTTCGCATTGAGAATGTAATATAATTTGTTTTATTAATATTTAATGAAAGTAAGTTGGTTTGAAGCCATGTGATCACTTTGGATAGTCCAGCCTCAGCACAAGCGTACACTTCCTGCCAGCTGTCTCCGTGAAACAATAGCGCAGTATCGTCAGCATACGAAATCACTAGCCCATTGTTAAGTTGAATATTGGTCAAATCATTTATGTAGGTCAGAAAAAGTGTAGGACCTAAGACACTTCCTTGCGGTACGCCAAAGTGGGTGGAGTGAGCGTCTACGCTATATACGTCGTTGTTCAATTTAACGCGTTGCGTTCTATTATTCAGGTAACTAGATAGTAAGTTCAGAAATTGTCCACGAATTCCCATGGTATCAAGTTTACGGATAAGGATGGGGACAGAGACAGTGTCGAAGGCTTTTTTTATATCAAGAAATATACACAAAGTTTTTTTTTTTACACTCTAAATGTTTAGTAATGGAGTTTATTAATTCAAGCACGGCCTATTCTGTATTTTTACCTTCACGGAAACCGAACTGACGAGGTGATAAAAGGTTATATTTATTTAGATATTTAATTATTCTATTGTTAATTAATTTTTCCATTATTTTGGAAATCGTGGAAAGCACCGATATAGGCCTATAGTTGTTGACATCAGTTCTGTCACCATCCTTATAAACTGGGTGAATAACAGCCCGCTTGAGCGCGTCAGGAAAAATGCCTAGTGAGAAACAAAGTGAGCTTAAGTGGCAAATAATTGGGATTAATTCATTTTTTGCCTGTTTTATAAATGTAGTAGGAATGTTGTCCCAGCCTGACGCAGATTTAGTTTTCAAGTTTAGAATTATTGCCTCAATTTCTCCCAGATCAGGCTCTATTATACCAATTGATGATAGATGTGAAGGTAAGGTATTTAAGTAGGTTGTAAGACTGGTATTATTAATTGTTAGAGGTATATTTTTTTCCGCCAAGTGTTGACCAATGGTAGCAAAGTGTTCGTTAGCTAAATTAGCTGAAGAAATGGGAGAATTTGTTAGATTTATCAAGTCATTATTTTTACACTTTAGTTTGCTCAGGTTTGTTATGTTTTTAATTGCGTTCCATAAGCTTTTGTTATTATTTTTCGCCTTATTCAGAAGCTCCCGTTCAAACTTTTGTTTTAGCTTTCTGACTAAGTTATTACAATAGTTTCTGTAGCGCCGATAAGTAATCTGTAATATTTCATTTGTAGGATCATATCGTAAGTTACGTTGTAGTTTGTTTCTGTGTTGGATACATTTTAACACACCAGGAGTAATCCAGGGTTTTAATGTACGTTTACTGCAAGGAATTTTAAGTATTTTAGTATTAGCCGCAATAGAATTTTGTAAATAATAGATTAATGTATTAGTTAGTATATTGGGATCTTTTATATTTAGTAGTACAGTAAGGTCATTTTTATTAAACATGTTATTATATAGGGCCATGACTCAGAACGTAACATAAGTAATAGGTAGCTCTGTATGTGGTGTCGTGATCCTGCTGGTCGATGTAACGTTTTGTACGTACGTAAGGTAATGTTATATTGTTCGAAGAGAAAATAACAGTTAAGTTGTCCTAACGCTCCTTCGAAAAGTTATAGACCGTGGGCCCACTCCCAATACACCTACGTCACATGACAACATGATAAAATGCATGGCAACAGACCCCGTATCAAGGTCGGCCTTATCATTAGAGCGTCCGTCACTGGCTGACGCCGTTCGATGGAACGAGACGGACGCTCTATCTTGTCACTTATCGCGTGATAAGGCCGACCATGATACGGGGCCTGGTCGAGAAAGTTGTACTGAACGAGAAAAAAAAATTGGCCGAAAAAAATCCTTCACTTCCGTTCAAAATTCGTATGGGTAGGTATATTTACGTTATGTGACAACAGTACGAGACATGTGGCATCATTTAGCCCTTAAGTCATAGAGAGAGTAAAGCTAAGTCTGTCAGTCCTGAAATGGCCGGAAGTACTTGGCAGGGCGTCACAGTTGCCAGCTTTGGCACCGTCTGCCAAGTACTTCCGGCCATTTCAGGACTGACAGACTTTGGTTTTTTTTTCTTGCTCAGCATAACTTTCTCGACCGGCTGCCATGCATTTTATCATGTTGTCATGTGACGTAGGTGTATTGGGAGTGGGCCTACGCTCTATAGGCAATTCGCCCTCTGATGGTGTGAGTAAGGTCGTCAGAGCTCCCGAGGGTGCATGGCATGCCCTATGGATGTTCTACATACTAATTCCTTTTTATTCATATCGGAATGAAAAGGCTAGTACCTACACCACTTGCAATTTGCCCTTTAATCGTATAGAGAGTAAAGCTAAGTCTATCAGACCTAAAATGGCCGGACGTACTTTGCAGACGGTGCCAAAGTTGGCAACATGACAACCGATAGAGACACAACTATGGTTGAAAAAAAAACTGCAATCATTCAATACATTAAAATAAATGAATCCACTGGATACTCAAACGATAACCGACTGGGTAGAATTTAGTATTGACAAATTAGTTGTCTATAGATGTCAAAGAGTGAACGGTTGTTATAACAACCAACACCGTATAGTCCGTGCTCCGGCGACAGGTGAAAGGTTAATGGTAGGTTTGTATGCCACTGGGCTAATTGGCTTGTATATGGGGTCTTTAATTTTAATTACATATCATTGTTATATGAACATAGTTTCTACAATCGGCATCAAAAATGTAAATAGCTTGGCCGCCAATTAAAGATTGTCGCATACGTAACCGCTTGGCACCCGACCGGCGCCGCCTCAACTCGAGCCGTCCAGTATTATTTGTAAGAAATTCCATACTGTAACGCACACAAATATCGGCATCCGAGGCGATGCTGTTCCGATGCCGATATGTGTGCGTTACAGTATGGAATTTCTTACAAGGAATACTGGACGGCTCGAGTTGAGGCGGCGCCGGTCGGGTGCCGAGCGGTAAAGAGGTCACAGAGAATCGAAATACTTTCATGTGCCTACCTACACATATCCCTTTCTTTAAATATAGTGCTAGCATAAGTAAATGATAGAGTTAACGGCGATACCGAGTAGGTACTGGGACGGTTATCTTATTGATAAATAAGATAACCGTCCCAGTACCTACTCGGCACTAGTCCATTCCATTACTGACCTAATGGGACCTTAAATCTTAATTCGTAGCCATAAACTTCAGGCCCCCCCCCCCCCCCCCTGCGGTGTCAATTTTTAGAATTAAAGCTGTGCTCGTGTAACTGCGTGCCCCATATTATTTACTTATATATGTACATTAATCTTTTGTAACAAGGCGATGACGTAAACATGCCTATAGGTATATTACAAAATGTATGGCTAAGTAGTTGAATGAAAGCCGAAGAGTTTTTCGACGATTAGTACTAACTATTTATTTATTTGTGATAAAAAACGGACTGTCAGTTACAATCTAAATAACCTTGTTACGAAAGCGAAGTGTACGATTTCTGAAACCCGATATCAAATATCTAAAGGTATTATCGAGACGACTGGCACCCAAAGAGAGCGAACGATAGCAAAAAGTAATCGAAACTTTCATTTTCACCTCATTGTGCTCGTGCAGTACTTACTTGCGCCGTGCACGCAGTAGTAGCAACATGGAAAAACTAATCTTTGATTATCTGTGGGCGAGAAAAGACGAAGAGATCGAGCCATTGTGCCAGTTAATGGGTAATAGGACTAATATGGTACTTACTGCGGCGCTACCACGAACTTCGAAAGTCGAAGTTCGGGTATTTCCATCTCTATCGCACTCCCTTACTCGAGTGACAGAGATGCATGTATTGCGAACTTCGACTTTCGAAGTTCGTGGCAGCTCATGTGCTATAAAATATAGTGCAGTGTCTTTGCTTCAGCCGGTCTGAATATGTAGCTATGAGTCAGCATCAGGTCCTGAGAAATAGGGTTTCGATGGACGGGCAGACAGACAAACAACGAAGTGATCCTAGAAGAGTTTTCTTTCCTTTTAAGGAAATGAAGTTATATGGACTTTTCAGAAATGTAACATTATAATTAATAATTTTAACGAAGTAACTTATAATTACTGACTAACTTTATATTTTCTGCTTCATATTTTTAGTAGTAATATACCTACTTAATACAAAGGTCACAGAGGGTATAACGTACGTTCACTAAAATTAAATATCTACAGACTTTAAAAGTTAGCTATTCAATGATTAAATATTCATACTTAATTATCAATTAATGACACGTATTATTGGCTAATAAGCTACTCTATCTGATTAGTTATTGGTCATCAATCACAAATAAATTTATTCAATTACTTACCATTTTAAATCCTCACAATAACATAAATTGAATCGGCTAAACAATGACAATCATATCCTTGGCCAACATAACAGCAATTTTGTTATTACTCGATACTGATTCCCATCAGACAATGAAGCGTTTTTGTTGCCATATCGTCCTATTGTTATCGCGCCATCGACAATAATTACCCTTTGCTGGCAACACTGACAGCGATGACCGATGCGGTGAAATGCAATCGGCCATTATTGTTTTTTTTTCTAAAGAATATCGAGACCATAGAATTATAATAGCTTCTTTAATGTTTGTAATGATCAGCGGAAGCTTTCTTTTATATCATTTATGTTATGAAATTTACTTACAATGGTGTAAAAACCGTTAAGGAATTCTGACGGTCTTTGTTCTTGTAATAATATAATTTTCACTAGCCTAGGTTTGCTTCAAAAAGTTTTACAAATGGATAAGGCTATATGTGTGAGTATTTGAAATTTATCTGTTAAATTATGTTATGTATGTTATAAAACTACAGTTTGATAGTCAGAAGTGTTATTAATTAATTAATTATTATTAAGTTACGATAACTTCGATCATAACCCAACAGATTTTCGTAATTCTTCTTAAACCTTCTAATTAATGATTACTTTTTTACTATAGCGGACCAGTATAACGCATTTCCCTGATTTTCCCATACAACAACTCATCTTAATATACATATAATAAAACGAGCAGTTATTTCCTCAAACCAAGTAACACCTAAATTACCGCATTACGTAACCGTGGACATCCTTATAGCGGGTGTTCGCGTGCAAAAACGTAATTTGAGTGTTCGCACGTTGGACCACACAGCCGTGATGTGTGAAACTGTGAACTTTACACTTCCTGCTCACCATGTGAAATGGGGAGGGTTAAGTTCTAACTGTTCTTACCTGTGATGTAGGTAGGTACAGGGTATAAGTTTAGCTGGAACTTACAAATATTAGTGGACAATCTTACACATCGAACTACCCCTATAGTAAGCTCAACGAAGAAATTTTAAATAGGTACCTAAATACATAGAAAATATCCAAGACACAGAAACACATTTTTATGCTATTACCGAGATTCCAAGTCAGGACACCTTGAGCTTCGTAGGCAGCCCTCTATGCGAAACATATCTATCCTTAATTTGCCATAGTAGATCAACTCACTTGACCCTTTTTTCCAAAAATAACTCAGTATATTAAAATACATACATGTATACATACTTTCACGCCTTTATCCCTAAGGCGGTCGTCACACTGCTCCGCATCTCCGGACGGAGGTGCGGAGCTGCATACAAATTTCGCCGGACGGAGGTACGGTGCAGTGTGCCGTACCATACGGCATTTATATACAAACCGAGGTACTTTCTGATGTATTTGACTTTATTGATTGAAGTGACATTAAGACATCATGTAGAATACAACATGTAGTAAAAGAAATATAAATTCAAAATTTTGATTAGCCAGTTATACAACATACTCCCCCGTAATCAAAATAAGATTATAAACATAAACCTATTCCTTTTACACAATTCTGATGCTTAATGCGAGCTAAAGGCTTAGTGAGCACATCAGCCCACATCTCCAAAGTAGGAGTATAGACAACACTAATAACATTGTTAGCTAATAAATCGCGTATAAAATGAAATCTTGTGTCTATATGCTTGGTTCTATTGTGGTGGACCGGATTCAATGCCAATTTTTGGGCAGACTGCGAATCATTGTAAATAGTGACAACAGTTGACTCACCAGTTAATTCGAACATCAACCGCTTCAGAAACACAGCATCCTTAGCCGCACCCGCCAAGCTCATAAATTCGCTCTCACTCGAAGATAAAGCTGTGGTAGTTTGCTTTTTACTCTCCCATGAAATTGCTCCACCGGCCATCGAGAAGTAAAATCCAGTGTATGAGCGACGATCCATAGGACAGTTGGCCCAATCTGCGTCCGCATAACCAACTAAACGTCCTCCGCCTTTCCTGTAAGTAATGCCCAAATCGATAGTTCCTTTTAAATACTGTAATACGCGCTTCGCCGCTATCCAATGAGTTTTATCATATTTAGTGTTAAACTGGCTTAAATATGATACAGCAAAAGCAATATCAGGTCGCGTATTAACGGCGAGAAACATCAGGCATCCGATTAACTTCTGATACGGGTATAATGAAGAATCATCATTACCTTTTTCACACGGCAACAATTTTTTAGTTTCCAGTGGCGTAGGCATAGCCTTACAGTCGGACATTTGAAACTTTTCGAGCAAATCACGAATATAAGTTTCTTGCGACATTTTAATTACGTTAGGTTTACAATTAATATTCAAACCTAAATAATAATTTAATGGGCCGATGACTTTCAGGCTAAAATAATTCTGTAAGTCAGTTGTGACAGTGTCAAGCGCTATATTTTCCTTGTAAAATATGACAATGTCATCGACATGGAAGCCGAGTATTATTAACTCGTTACCAACCTTCTTAGTATAAATACACGCTTCGGAAGGAGTTTGGTTAAAACCTATGCAGTGTAAAATTTCAGTTAACTTTTTATACCATGCCCTTGAAGCTTGCTTGAGGCCATAAAGCGAACGCTTAAGTAAGCATACTTTGTCTTCTTGGCCAGGTTTAGCAAATCCTTCTGGCTGACTCATGTAAACTTCTTCCTCCAAATCTCCGTTTAAAAATGCTGTGTCCACATCTAAATGGTGCATTTTCATTCCTGCTTCTGCAGCCAACGCAAACAGCATGCGAAGAGAAGAGTTCCGGACGACTGGGGAGAAAGTTTCCGAGTAATCAATGCCATACACTTGATCAAATCCTTTTGCGACAAGTCGCGCCTTATATTTGACTACGTCACCGTGGGCATTTTTCTTCAACTTATATACCCATTTGCAAGGTATGACCTTCTTATCTGGTCTATTAACGAGAACCCAAGTTTTCTTCTCAAGCAGTGACTGATATTCATCTTGCATAGCTTGATACCACTTATCTCCATCTTCTGCATTCATAGCCTGTGAATATCTTGTAGGTTCATCCATATTCTGAGGGGATGAAGTCTGCATGCATACACAATTGGCAGCAGAATTAGGTTTTCTTGGTCTCAAATTGTACTTTGGTTCTACAGCCTCAATATCAGATTCCATTTGTTCTGATGAAGGTGAAATACCGGGTTGAACGGACTCATCTTCAGTAACAGTATTATGCCATTGTTCGGCAGTACTATGATCCGCCTCGATTTGTTCTGAACTACTCGACGAGTTCTCTTGTGAACTTGACAGAAGAGGTATAAATGCTGGCTCAGGTAAATTATCACCAGACTTACATGTGTTACCTTTACCTTTCAAATCTTGAAAATGATTTTCAAATAAGGTTATATCTCTGCTTTTCACAAGCCTTCTGGGATACGTAGCGTCCCTAAAATAATAACTTCTCGGATCTTCTGAATATCCGACAAAAATCTGTTCAGATGCTTTCATATCCAATTTCTTCCGACTACAGTCGGGGACATGGATCAAAGCTCTACATCCGAAAACACGTAGATGCGATAAATTCGGTATCTTACCGTACCACTTCTCGTACGCTGTCTTGCCTTCAAGAGCACGATGAGGAGATCTTTTCTTGAGATATACAGCCATTTCTGCTGCATCTTGCCAATAGGCTGGAGGCAGAGAACTGTCAGACAGCATTGACCTCACTTTCTCCATAATAGACCTATTGGTTCTTTCAGCCACGCCATTCTGATTAGGACTATAGGGAACTGTAGTTTGATGTTGAATTCCTTCACTTTGTAAATATCTCGAAAATTCAGCATTAACGTACTCCTTCCCGTTGTCGCTCTTCAGTGTCTTAATCTTGGCTCCCGTTTCCCGTTCTACTGAGGACTGGAAAACACAAAACTTGTTCTTCACTTCAGCTTTTGAAGAAATAAAGAAAACAAAAGTCATACGAGAATAATCATCTATAAAAAATAAAAGATATCTATTGCCTTGAAAAGACGTTTCAGGCAGGGGACCACAAACATCTGAATGAATAAGTTCCAGAACTGAAGTTGATCTTTTATGCGAAACTTTCTTAAAAGGTTTCCTATTCTGCTTACCTTCAATGCAAGGGATGCATGGTTCCTTATCGACATCTGAGTAGTCGATGCCTACCGCGTGTCCTTTCTTTAGTTGATCCATTCCAATGCGGCATAAGTGACCTAATCGTCGATGCCAAAGCTTAAAGCTAGAAACATCGGAGTGTGTCTCAAAAGCGGTTAATCGACGCGTGTTTGGGTCAACTGTACAATCTAAAGAATACAGTCCACCACAACTAGAACCATGTAAAATTACATCACCTTTACAAGAAAAAGCATCAGAATCATAAAAATTACAACCATTTTTATCAAAAACTACGCTAAAACCTTTATCTACCGCCTTCTTCACTGAAATAAGATTAGAATTCAAGTTCGGTACGTGAACAACATCCGTAATCTTCTTAACATCAGTATTGTGACCGCAACTGGTAATAGAGATATCTCCAACACCTTGGCTCTGCATTACATCACCATTGGCAATGGTCACAGTCCCTGTATGTGAACCTCTCACGTTTTCCATCCAATCAGCTCGTGACGTCATATGGGCCGACGCACCAGAATCGATATAAAACTTATCACGCTCTAGACTGTCATTGACATTTAATGCGCATAAAGAATTCTTGTGATTCACAGGTTTCTTCTTCTTGTCCTTCTTATGTGGACAGTCTGGACGCTTATGTCCTGGCTCCATACAGTCATAACAAATAACAGGTTTCTTAGGTTTGGATGTAAAAGGTCTAATTTGGTTCATTCGGGTACGAAGAGCAGTATCAGGGTTATCTTTGATCGTTACGCAATTTCTTTTCAGCAGATATATCGTTACCTTGAGGATATCCGACGATGGTCTCCCATAATTCTTCATGCGTGAGGTACATACGGATTTTGAATTTCCATACGGAATATCCGTCTCTATTTATAAGCGGTTTTATACCAGAAATATAATTATTTGACATGTTTACGTACGCTCAGCTGTTCGATGTCACAACAAAAAATATCTTATGAAAATATGTTCGTGAACTATTAAAAAATTTCACGGATTTTCACAAATCATACACGTACACATTGGAAAAACTTGCCTATTCACTTTTTACTAAATAAAATGCAGTTTTATTAATGTTTGCTCAGTTAATTAGAGTTATTCGTGCTGATAACGAATGATGTATTTGACTTTATTGATTGAAGTGACATTAAGACATCATGTAGAATACAACATGTAGTAAAAGAAATATAAATTCAAAATTTTGATTAGCCAGTTATACAACACTTTCATACAACGAGAAACGCACCTCCGTCCGGAGATGCGGCGCAGTGTGACATCCACCTAAAAGGGGTAGGAAGAGCACATGGAACTTGCGTTCCAGTACCGCTTTTAGCAAAAATACTCAGAGACTTTACCCAATACAAACATACGCAACAGGTGTGTCCCTACTCTCTTTTCCGTAGATAATGTATTGTTGCATGACGTGTGTAATAATACTTACTTATACTAACGGATTACGGAGAAAATTGGGTAGGTACAAGAAAAACTAAGTTCAGAGAGAGGTACCATTAGGTACACTTTAAAGTAGTTTTTTTGTGGTTTTGACTTAATTTTCACAATTTTTGAAGTGAAAACTTCTTTAGCGGCGCTGAGCACTTTTTGGGATGGGGAAAAATTGTTAAATACGCGACTGATTTTTGTGACGTCAGATGTGAAGGTCACAAACTTTTATATTTTGCTGCTAGCCGATTCGACTTCATTCAAAACTGAACGCTATTCGTAAGAGTATAAAGCCGTTAAACACTTTTTGCAATAGCATATTCTGCAAATAAATTTGCAATTTTGTTCACGCGTCCTTCACCGTTATGTTATGCTATTGAGCAAATTCGAATAGTTCGAATTTGGACGTTATTCCTAAAGAGATAAAGCTTTGAAAAATATTTACCAAGGGCAAAAACAAACTGATATTTTGTTCACCGCCGCCGTCCGCTGTTCTTGCAAATTCGAATAGTTCGATTTTGGACGTTATTCCTAAAGAGATAAAGCTTTGAAAAATATTTGGCAATGACAAAAACAAATTGGTATTTTGTTCGCCGCCGGCGGCGGGCGAACCGGCCCGTCGCACGCACCCAACGCGCCCGCGGTCCGTCCGCCTAAATAATTTTTAGGGTGACACCGTAAGACGTCACGTGACCTGATCGAAAAACTGTTAAAATTGTTATTGAGTTTTCACTTCTGCTGGCACTCCCGGAGTGCAACCCGGTCTTTTTTTTAATTGCCTTATTATTAGGAAAAAAACTCCGTCAACCCCTGTACTGTACTTAACTCTAAAATTGGCAGTGTATCTTAAAAGCACACATTTTAATCACTTTCTTGCATTTTTTTCCAAAAAGAATTTCTGTTGTCGATACAAAGAACGCGTAACCGAGGCTTGAACGTACGTTTTTTTTTGTATGGTATGGGTAGATATGCTTATATGTAACTCCACCACCAATCAATATTCTCGAATGCTCGATCAATGGAACAGTTCTCAAAGCACCGGGGCGACGGAAAAGCAATAATTTAACACGAGACCTGGGCGCTTCCATTGTTCCTAAACATAATAGGTACATAACGGGTGATAGGCGGACTCGACCATCCTTACGGTATCGAATACCGCGTGTTTAGCATACCCTACGGTTAAATAAATAACAGCATACGTCTTATATTTAACTTATACATACCTGGTATTAACATTAATATTATTTGTGATGGTGATCTAAATACCTCTACCCTCTACAGACACTGATGCCAGGAAGTATTCGAAGTATCTCTCTCCATATTCAAATTTTGTACATTACATTACGCCACAAAATTTAATACTTTGAAAAGCTTTGCGGCGTAAGGTAATCATCTCAATGTTAGACAGCTTTTATTCAATAATTGTCACCCCTCATGTCACATTTGCCAACTACACCGGGCCAGTGTGGACTAGAAAAACAGATGTCATTCGGTCTAACAATCGCACCCGAAAGAATAACATGATTTTACATTTACCTATTCTTTAAAAATTGGTGCAACATGACTTCTGCCTTCATGAACTGTGCGTGATGTTATGGAACTGAATTTCAATTTGACTGTAGTTCGTGAAGCTTTTATCAAATTGCAAATATTCTTCTGTTGCGTTCTTTCGGGTGCGTTTGTTACACCGAACAGCATATGTTATCGTTACGTTTTATAAGTTCATAACTTTTAAATGCAGCTTTATTTTAAATAATTATACCCTTAGCGAATAAAATTAATCAAAGGTAATCGTAAAATCAACTTAAGAACGGACGAATGTTTCGAATAAAAAGGGATTTGTTTTTCGGAACGTACTTTAGAAGAAAACTTTTGACGTCATGTCATAATATTACACGCATAGAATGTCATCAGTTGTCACCCTGAGGTATTTTTGTCAATCGTCGGATATCTGTAACTGTATACGCTTCCTTCGTCTATTCACTTTGTTTTCACGTGATATAAACTCAAATAATAAAAATATATTTACCCTCTAATAATATTGACCAGCCTCGTTAAACATTTCCCTATCAAACGGCTATTCGCTTGAGTAATGTCACGGACAATTGCTAGTGTAACAAACCTGCCAATAAACAATTGCCGGCATTCCATTCGGGTTAGATCGTAAATATTCGAGTAACATCGGGAGCCGTGGGAGCGGAGCGGCGAGCGTACAATCTCACGCAACTATGGTCATGCTATATTGTAGCACCTCGTGTTCCTGGGCTATTCACAACAATATCAGGCAAACCAGCGTGAGAGGGGTCTCCGATTATGAGGTTTTATTATGAAACCTGGCGTTAAGAACTAGGACTTAAGTGAGGTGAGACAAGTTGTGAATAGCATTGCTGATCGCCTGGTACCTTGAGTTTATGATGCCTACGATAAAGGGTTATTGCATTGTTTATATCCAATATCTAAAACCATCTTAGTTTCCTTTTATAATTAGATTTAATGTTGAATCAGTTAGTGATCTTCAGTTTCAAGAGCAATTTGTTCAGAATTGTCAATTTCTCGCTTTATATATCGTCACTCCTGTCAGCTGTCGAATCTGACATGTTCTGCATCGCGCTATAGAAGTTTCATAACTCAGTGGCATAAATATAAAATCCAAACAACTCTCATTGGACTTCGGTCCCTGAGAGATCTCTCTATTGCCGTGACTTCTACATTGGTGACCCCGACAACGGACATAAGCGCAACTCTGAGGATCCTGACTGACGCCCAACTCTCAGCAAGCCAGACTCTCTCTCTCTCTCTCTCTCCCCACTCGCTCGCCACCCCTGGCTCTGAGCGCTCGCTCGCCACGCTGGCTCAGAGCACTGGCAAGCTGCACTCTTCATACATCCTCGCTGACCCCTCTGTCTCGAAGGGGGGCTGAAGTAGCGTCACTCCTGTCAGCTGTCGAATCTGACGAGTTCTGCATCGCGCTATAGAAGTTTCATAACTCAGTGGCATAAATATAAAATCCAAACAACTCTCATTGGACTTCGGTCCCTGAGAGATCTCTCTATTGCCGTGACTTCTACATTGGTGACCCCGACAACGGACATAAGCGCAACTCTGAGGATCCTGACTGACGCCCAACTCTCAGCAAGCCAGACTCTCTCTCTCTCTCTCTCTCCCCACTCGCTCGCCACCCCTGGCTCTGAGCGCTCGCTCGCCACGCTGGCTCAGAGCACTGGCAAGCTGCACTCTTCATACATCCTCGCTGACCCCTCTGTCTCGAAGGGGGGCTGAAGTAGCGTCACTCCTGTCAGCTGTCGAATCTGACGAGTTCTGCATCGCGCTATAGAAGTTTCATAACTCAGTGGCATAAATATAAAATCCAAACAACTCTCATTGGACTTCGGTCCCTGAGAGATCTCTCTATTGCCGTGACTTCTACATATACCTACCTACACATTGTCTCCTAGAGATAGATTTACCATTCAGAACTAAAGAAAACAATGAAAAGTGGATATTTGGAGACTCATTTCCTAAAATGACGACATCCGCACATCCGCAGTGTTGATTGTAAAAATATACAAAGAAAGAAATTGTGAGAAAAATCTGTAAGTAAAAAAAGAAAGAAGACATTGCAATACGCCTTCATCCCGAGATTATTTGTGGCCGATTGCAAACATTTTTTCAATCCTACTATCCTACTGACTAATATTTTATCGGCGAGTTAGGATGTTAGTTACTACCCCATGCAATAACGGCTGAACGGATTCGGGTGAATTTTATAGTATGCAAATAAATTAACATATACTTAGAATACTTTTTATCCCAGTAAAAGTACAACAAAAGGAAGTCAACGCGATGGACGTCGCGGGCAAAAGCTAGTCGTTTAAGGGGGCGCATTGGAAATTATCACGTGCTTTGAAACGCCGTTTCGACTAGATTAAGAAATAATAAGGTCTGATTTTCAGATATATGCTTCTTGACTATATGATTGTTTATCTAGCCTAGAATTTCCTCGATAGAAAAAAAAAACAAAGTTGGGTCTTTATTTTCCATTTTTTACTCAGCCTAATCAAACAATGCATTATTTTACGACACAATCAAGTTATTACTATAGTATAGTAGTAGTATTTATTCCATCTAAAATCGCACTTAATGAAATATAAATAAAACTTCACTAAGTTAGGTATTTATCGAAATTTGTCCAATAAAGCATTTCCCGAAGAGAGTTGCATCTCATTTTCTCGTGCGCGGAAGGCATAATTAAGCGTGTCTCTGTCAAGGGGGCGTGGTCAACTCGAATCAAGCCATCCTCTTAATCTACAAATCCGACGGTCTTTATTCATTTGCCCAAATACTTACTGTACCTACTTATTTTTTTAGGTTATTTTAATACGCAAATCCAGTATTTAAAAAAAATTGCCAAATGTACATATGATTAAAACCACAATGCACTGCTTTAATTGAGAACATTATCAATTAATTATGGTAGTGATACTAAAAACATTCTCCCGTTCCATGTTGCATGGCAGGTTAGTGACCGCAAGTTTTAAGACGTAACCATAGTGCGACCGGATGCGGTAGATGTTATAATTACGTAATTACTATAAGATCATCGATAAGATCTCTTAGAGATGCACTTAAACCTAATTAATAACTAATTCAGTTACACCTAATTGTTATAATATAATGCAACCATTGAGAGCCGCCTTTATGTCGAAGTCAGCATCTTTCTATAAGATGCACTTAAGTGTAAATGAAATGGGTGATTTTCAAATCTCAGAATAGCATCATCACACACGTACTCACTAAGCATAATACTTACATTTATATCCTTGAAACCTCAGAGAGGTAAATAAATAAGTTAATTAGGTATATGCGATTAAGTCCCACTAAGTATCAATAGTAGTTAGCAATATCGGAGTTTGGACATGTTTGCAGCAGGCAATAACAAAAATGGCTGAGTAATATTAATATTAACAGTGAAACGCGTTCAAATACAAGCTATTTCATTAAACATAGACAGAGCTGCAGAATAGCTATAGTAGAATTATTCGTATTGGCGACATGACAGAGCTGTCAGCCCAGTACAATAAACGTCAAATTTGACATAATTTGTAGTGGGATGACGCTGTCAAATGACGCAAATAGGAATAATTCTACTATAGTAAGGTACGTTAATTGCGTCATAGTCGTAGGGTCGAGCAGCCCGATCTTTGTATGGTTAATTGCAGTCAAATAATTTCCCGCGATGAACGTGTAGTGAATGTTATGCAGTGGAAGCTACGGTAGGTAGGTAGGTAGCCTAGTGGTTCAGAGATGTCGCTATCATGTGGCGGTCGTGGGTTCGAACTCGTACCAATGCGTTTTACGGAACATTTACTGTTAGCTTTTCGGTGAAAGAAAACATCGTGAGGAAACCGGTCTAATCCCAATAAGGTCTAGTTTTCCCTCTGGGTTGGAAGGTCAGATGGCAGTCGCTTTCGTAAAAACTAGTGTCTATGCCAAATCTTGGGATTACGTATCCAAGCGGACCCCGGGCTCCTTTGGGGCACAACCGGGAATAACGCTAAGAGGATGATAATGATGATGATGAAAGTATAGTGGATGTGGCGCAGGCTATGATTCCAACAACCAAACGACTACGAATCAATAATACCTAACTGAAAAAAACGATTTATAAGTAAGCATGTCAATCTACCTACATTTCTTCTTAGTCGTGTCCATCATGTCTGATGATCGTGGCTGGTCATTTTCATTTCAGCACCAATGTGCCCTCCATCCATCGCTTTCCTCACAACATGGTAGAATATTTGAGGCAGTTACATGTCTAAAGTCGATCAGTCCATCGTGCAGGTGCACGGCCACGTGATCTTTCGGATTTTGTCACCCCTTCTCATTATATGGCCAAAGTAGCTTAAGACGCTGTCATCACCAAAATGCCCTTGAGAATTTTGGATAGCGCGCACACTGTCTATTTGTATCGGAGTAAACGAGAGCGAGTGTTACTGGGCGGCGCGGTTGTTGAAGATAATATTACATAAATATTGAGATAAAAAAAGGGTGGATTATTTGTGAAATATGACTCGTTAGCGGTTTAGGTATGAATATGGTGACTTCGTGTTTTTAATTGCAGACCCATACGTCTAAAAAATAAAGACAAAGAACCGTTTAATGTGATTTTAAGACCAATCTTTGCAATTATTTTCTATCGAGCCGATTTCGTCCAATTATGTATCGAGCCCGTCCACGGTCTTTAAAATATGGTGAATATTAACATATATTTTATTTTATGTGCTAAAACAAATAGTTTTTCTCAAAAAACTGCTTAAATAACATCAATTTCACCAAATTAGGTCTTGTCAGCCTCTTAAAAAGCGTTGCTCGCAGATTGGTCCGCCTCGCAGACCATGGCATTCGCAGCATGCACCTTCAACACCTCTCAAAGGCATCGATGCGCTGCCTTCCTGCTTTTGATGGTGCACATACTTACCAAATTACCAAAATTAGCGCCATTTCGCCATTATCATTGCACATTTAAGGCGCCGTAGGTTCATGGACTTCTCTCCCTCTCACTGAGCATAAGCGTGAGCGAGATGGAAGTGCGTGCTCGGAAGCGCGGGTATTATGTTTTTTAATTTTAATTTTTTGGCCGTTTAAATAAATAAAAAAGTAATTACTGAGTTCTCTTAAACATGATATTGCTGATTTTTAGAAGCAATTTTAATATTTTTAGCTTTAGTGCATAATTTGTTACGAATATTTTAAGTGTATTTTAGCCCTATGTTCGTGATTTTTTTCTATCGAGCAAAAATTGCTTAATCATGTTTCGAATCACTGATCTCGCTGCAGAAAAGCCTCAAGATTACTATTCATATTTTTTTTAACCACATTACTATAAACAGACGCATTATACTGTTTCAAAAACTCTGTTCGCTTAACTTCGCTGAACCTACGGCGCCTTAATACCTCTGCACAAGCCATCATCTTTGTACGATTAATACCAGAACAAGCCACTGGACTTCCGATATGTCTTATCTTAACATTATGCATTTTCTCAACTATAAACCAGTTGGCACGAATGTAATGTTACATTAACATTAGCATACAACGTCCACTATAACTCCCAAGTAATAATTGTCATACGGGTTCGCTATAAATCCATACGAGATGAGGTAGCGTCGCCCGAGCGTTTATCACCCACTATACTTTCCCAACATATAAAGTAAAAGTAGACGGACACGTTGGCCGTGCGTCACACCGTGGTGTAATGGTTGATGTTATCCATTTTTGTATGTTTTGAAATGGATTTCTTATATCGATAATACTAGTAGGTATCATAGTCAGTAGTACTCGTATCATCACTTTATCTGTATTACATAATTAGCTGTTGTTTTGTTGATCCTATTGATCGGTGAGTGATGAGTCTGACCAGCGAGTCGTGTCATAACATAACCCAAACACGAAATATATAGCGGCGTAATAGATACTCACCCATTCAGGGCCAAGAACCGCTACGCGCTACGCTCGTAGCCGATTCCGTGGTTTTCCTCGTATGTAGCGGAAAGCGACTACGGCGGTCTGACGCATACGTGTCGTCATTGGCACTGAATGTGTTAACTGACAGCTTATTTCATAGGTACTTTTTTTGCCTTATAATGACCTTGAAAAAAATGATTTTGACACGACTTGTTGGCCAGACTCTAAAATAATAGTGTTGTTTTTTTAAATTAATTGTTAGTTCAATCTATACGCCAGTAAATTAAAATTGATGTCTCACTATACATCATCCAATCGTCGACGAGGCAGCCAAATCCCCGGTGCTTTTTTAACGTGACACCTATGCGATCACTCGTCTGTCGGGTCGTGTGGGGCATTTTTTATTGCGTAGGTAGAAGTAAGAGTGGGGGCGCATCACCATGGATTGAGCTATGTATATTGAATACCTCATTATACTTAGACAAGATCATGTTTCTCCTGTCTGTCTCTAAGGTTGCTTCGGTGTGAGCCGCGGATCTGTCAGGCGTTAATCAGTCGCGCTGCGCTTGCGCGCTAAAACGAGACCGGCTCATTATGCCGAATTATATAAAACGGACATACGGCTTTCTAAGTTTCTAATGTTTACTACTTGTCAAGCATCTTCATATCAAGTGTCATTATTATTGTAATTAGACAACAATGTGAACTGAAATGTTAGGTAAACTTTCATACAAAAAACTTTGAATCGTTTACTAAGTACCTACCTACCTACTGCATGCATACTTGTAATAACTGATTACATAACATCTGTAAATGACAATTGTTAGTGAACAAATGAAACAATACAATAGCAATGCCCAACAGTTTGCAATGTGAGTTTCAATCATAGGATCACGTGTCATAATTTCCCAGAGCTCCCGAGGATGCGTTGTGTTGAGAGCGAGGGAATTTGTTCCTTCAGCTGTCAACACGGCGAATCCTCAAACATATTAAGGGTCGGCAACGCCCATGTTACTCTTTTGGAGTTGCATGCATCTATAGGCTGCGGTGTCCGCTTACTATCAGGCGGGCCGTACACTTGTTTGCCACCGTCGTTGTATTAAAAAAAAGACCGGGTTATTGCACTCCGGGAGTGCCGGCAGAAGTGAAAACTCAATGACATTGTAACAGTTTTTCGATCAGGTCACGTGTCCGTCTTACGAATTTTCAATCTGTCGAATCTTACGGTCACGTGACCTGTTCCTGTTGAAAGTGTCTCTCGAATCTCACGGTCCGGTCACGTGACATCTTACGGTCACGTGACCTGTGCCGAGTTTAACAATTTTTCCCCATCACATAAAGTGCACAGCGCCGCTAAAGAAGTTTTCACTTCAAAAAACTTGGAGATAAAATATGAACAGAATCTAATAATCCCGTAACAAGCCCATGTGGTGTCGGGTTAGACTCTCATCACTCCCTTTAAAGGTTGAACTGTGTTTTAGGCGATGGGCTAGCAACCTATCAATGCGATATCACATTTTGTCGATTGTTTATACCCACACTTATGCTACAGTGGCACTGGAGCATAAGTACCCCTTTTGGGAATGAAAGCGTGAAGGCTATGTGTGTGTGTGTAGAATAATAATAATTTTGATATCTTGTAGCAGCTTTTTATTTATGGTAGACGTTTCTTGAAATCTAACATCTTGGTTTCTTCTTAGATGAAAATATATCTACGAATATTATCATTTATTTTTATCACTTGTCTCTTTTTTCAGGTGTGTAAGCGCAAGATAGTGCTATACGGAGTTGATAAAAGTGATCATCACATGACATGACAAACTCTGGTATTCATTTATTATCATTACCGCATCCTAGGCTCACCCGCCCAATCCAAGGTATCCACCAGGGATGTCACGAATGTCAGTTCTATTACATTCGCGAATGCGAATGCGAATGCGAATATTAAGGACGTGAACTAAAAACTCAACGTACGTTATCACTTTTTAATAATTTTATTTAACAATCAGAAGCATCAAAAGCAATCACAAGTCACTACCCAAGTAAAGGTGCTTTCTATTGGTCAAAATTAATCACGTGATACGGGTTGGCGCGCTTTGCTCATGCGCGAGTCGGGGTCTCGGCGGCAGGCGGCCGACGCGGGCGAAACACGCCACGACTTGCACATATTCGCAAATTCGCATTCGCATCGTTTGATGCGAATGCGAATGTTGATGCGAATAATTAAAATGATGCGAATCATTCGCATATGCGAATCATTCGCATATGCGAATGCGAATGCGAATATTCGTAACATCCCTAGTATCCACTACTGTTATTCACAAAACTAACCGTAACAGTATTAACCTGACCTCTCAGTTCAGGTAGTTCAGACGAGTAATAAGCCGTGTATCCACTAGAGGCAGCCTCGAGCCGAGCGGAGGAGGCAGCGCAGTCTCAAGCTGAGGTTGAGGCAGCGTCTCCACTTGCGCTGCCTCGGGCCGAGACAGCCGCTCGGCTCGAGGCTGCCTCTAGTGGCTAGCAAGCTTAAAAGGTTTAGTTTACGCAGTCTTCCTCCTGCATCGAACACAACACGAAGTTTCGTAGTTTAGTTAGCTCTATAGTTTAATTACCTTAATAATTAATTCCCAGCGTTAATATATCTTGAATGATACTAGTCTTAATTGGACGGCTATAAAAGAAGCGAACTTTATAACGTGGAGTTATTTTGTTTTATGCGAAATTTCACTTTAAATAAATTCATCTTAATTATGACAGTCTGAGATTTGAAACTCAGTGCTATTATTAGAGCGTTTTGTTTTGCGGAGTTAATAATAAAAACATTCAGGAGCATTGTGTACTAAATCTAGTCGCGGTTATGTCGGACATAAATATCTCGTCTCTAGGTATGTAAGTATGAGAGGGATGAAGGCTTTGTGTCAAACATAACCGCGGGACCCTCATGGGCCTTAGGGAATATTCAAGGGAACGGCACATCTCAAGTACTCGGTGCTAACGTTGCCATTTCCTAGTATTTTACCGTTGTCTTGGTTGCATCTTGAAGGTAGGTGCGTCGGGTCCGCTTGCTGCCTACTCACTAATGATAAACTTTATGCCATTGAATCAATATGCTCGATTCGTTTTTCTCTTTATATCTACTCCGTCTTTTTGCTTTAGATTTTTTTACCGACGGTGCTGGCTGAAAATCAGCGCTGCAGGTGTCTTGACACCTCAGCATAATGCTGAGCCAGTGTCCGGTTCACTGCCGCAGAGACACACTTGTTTCATGTTTTATCTGTTCTTTGATTCTTTTATTGTTTAATATGTGTGTCCTGTGTGTTTGTGAATAAATGTATCTTTCTTTCTTTCTTTCTTTCTTAGATATTCTGATGTACCTATGTCCATTGACCTATTGCTGTGAGTTAGTACCTTCATATGGGTATATCGATTTGTACCTCTACCTACATCAATATTGTCTTATGACAGCACTATCACTAGTCGTCACGTTGGCGTCTTTTCTTTTAAAATTCAATAGCCCATATTCCCATTTTAATTATTCGCAGATTAACTTGCTTGATACCGACGACAAATTTCTACACATACAAAGGTGTCTAAAACATAATCTGCAATATAAATTCTTATTGTGACACAAAACATTTTTAACAACGTTATTTCTGCTGGTTGTCCATGCATGACTCGCCTCTTTTTCTTAGTGCATAAAGACTATAATAGTGTTACGTGAATGTAATCATAGGATTGTGCTGGTACAAAGGGTATTGTGTTGGGTTCTCATGGTGATATCTCTGGAGTAGAGATAGCCGGGAAAGTCGCCTTTCTCGAGATTCGAGCGAAGATTCAGCTGTACTTTGTAACGTAACTGTACTAGGAGTCCAATTACCAAGACCTTTAAGGACTGACAGTCGCGATTTTATTCAGCCGCTTACAAATAACAATAGAAAACTAATTCGATAAGAGGGAACCAACGGTATCATTCGGAGCTATCAACATTTCGCTGAAACACTAGAAAAGAGACAAGGCCGAACGGCCCTATTATACAGGCCACGTGCGTAACATGTCCCACTCCCACTGCTCTCTCTATAGACGCTGCTTAGATCATATAGTACTAATATAGTACTAATATTATAAAGAGGTAAGGATTGTATGTAAGAGATATCTCCTGACCCACACACACACATACACAAGGCGCCTTCCTGATGGAAATAGGCTATATTTTATTCCGCGGCTTCGCCTGTGTTGGTGCGTGGTAAAAACCACATTCCGTAGATACTTTAATTTAGTTTACCACCCACATATGTATGCAAGTTTATTTCGTAGGCAACGTGAGCCGGTTTGCAAAGGAAGCATTTAATTGATCAGATGACTGATAAATGGTCGACGGCCTTTATTTCCCTTTATGACTCGGAAGAGCATTGGCTGTAAGGGCACGGCTGCCGCTTTCGTCCCGACACACCATTGACCTAGTCACGGAGGACGACATCTTTTTTGTGATATGGCTGATATGATTATTTAATCAATTAATTCGTTTGGTTTTAATTATCTAGACGTGTCTATCCTAGTAATAATACAATATAGTTGAATCGAATGTAACTTTGTAAGCGTACACTGTAAAATAACACTAACACTCCTTGGTGAACTTTCACCCATAACTGAAATGAGATAAACATCCAACACTTTGCTTATTTCAAAAAAAGGAACTTGAAATTAGTCCTGAATCATTATGAACGGAACCCTTAAAAAGCATAATAAGAACCAATGAGGCTGGAAATTGGGAACTTGTATTCGACAACCAATTCAAGAATCGATTACTAATATTTCAAGGGGTAAAATTGTCGTGATCAAAATCAATTAAGTATTTGAAAAAATGGTTCAGAGAATTGTTTCCGTGCCTGATTGCATTAAATACGTTACGTAACTTTCTTCCGAAATAGAAAACATTTATGTTTCAGTTAAAGTAAAGGTTGGCATTGAATAGTGTAATTGTGCGAACCATTGTCACTGAACAGGATGATCTGGAAAAGATCTCTCTAGAAGATAATTTCGTTGGGAACTGTCGCTTCCGCATTTTGTTTACTCAAAAGACGCGCTTGTAGTTAATTATCTGAAAAACGCTCAATATTAGAACTGCGAATACGTTGGCGATAGTGCTTTTTCTGAAATGACGTTGTGCATCACACGTAGCATTGAGACATCATATCTGGGGATAAAATAAATTCGAATAAATAAGTTGTTATAACCGCAAGAAGTCTACTTATTATATTGTAGCTATACTCATGAATTATATTTTTTTGGTCAGATGAATGATGAGTGCATCGCCTAGAGCAAAGTACATTTTATAACGATTTTTACCTTTTAAAAAACACGTTTGTGGTTCATTAATCGAGAAACGCCCAGTATTTGAATGTAAATGTGGCTAAGCATCTTACAATGATTTTTGTACTAGGTTAGTTTTTTAGCATATTGATGTATTATCTGTTGGTGATCCTTAAATAAATAAATAAATAAATAAATAAGTAAATAGTGGTTTTTAGGACCAAAAAGTTTCTTGATAGTTTTTATCATCGTGTAATTATAATGTAACATCTTAAGTAACAGTTACAAAAGCGTAGGTATAATTCTTAGGTGAACGATTCGTATAACAACGATGCTTACTTGGTAATTACTAATTGCATTAGAGATTATACAATTTAGTTTAACTTTTGTGTAATAAACGCATCTAAGTGTAAACGGATCAATTTAAAGTATTTTCATCATCATCGTTTAAAGAATCTGACAATTTATTCCATTTATTTTTTCTGGCTACGACATGTATCGTGTGCCTGAGGGATTTTATGACAAATATAGTCGAATTTGTGTGTTTGGAAGCTTGTTACTCAATCATAAAAATATCCTCAACCGATTTAGATGAGATTTGGTATACACACATAATTACATAGATACTGGATAGTTAAGTAGTACCTGGAATAAAACAACGGAGTAGACGCGGACGAAGTCGCGGGCAAAAATAGTTATGGTATATTAGTTACCTACCTACTCTTTTAATCTGCATCACTCAACTGTTAGTATACTAGCGCTTGTACCAAAACTTCCACTTGCCGGTAAAAATGTTAATCCGAGTGAATAATTATTTATTCATCGGGCCAATTACGCTCACTTTTAAAACAGTTCACCCAGTTACTGTCGGAAATGCACTAAATATTATGTAAATCTGTCTCTCACGCAGAGATCAGCCATTGTTTAGAAACATCTGGAGAAACGCGGCGCGAGTGTGGAGTGTCAAGCGTGGAATACATTTCTTATATTATGAATGTGAGTTATTTAACCCGTCTGTCTTTCTGAAAATTTTTCATGCTTAAGCCGAACCAATTTGGTGAAATTGTGTATGGAGATTGACAGAAACACGGAGAAAGACAGGATATTTTTAACTCGTTAATCATCGTTTAAAGTGGCTGGTGGTAACTGGTGTGAATGCGGACGAAGTCGCGCCGAAACGCTAGTATTGAATTGACAAAGTTGATTTTAACTTTCTTGTTGAGATGAATGCCTCTAATTTTGCTAAACCACACTTGGCATTTAGTCAAACATGAATCCAAGAGGGTTCTAATCAATTTGTTTAACGATAGTCATTATTTTAACGAACTACACGTTCACTGACGACACAGATCATATAACTGACGATAACTGATTGGCATATAAAATGCTCTGTATGAGAATGATCCGGCATCCAAACAAGAAGTTCAGTTCCTTGCTAGTTTTACACCGACTAGTAGTAAAACATTGATATTTAGAAAGTGTCATCTATAACATAGTTTACCAATAATTATGTTGATTTCCACCTTTAACACGGCAGCTTTGAACAGAAAATAAGTTTTTGGAATCAATAATGTACCTAGATTTTATGAATAAGTGCTTAGTACTTGGTCTTATTACCAATTCGTCATTACTTTTACATTTTGAAGTCGATGCTTTGGTAGTGTTTAATTGTTTAAATTTTATTAGATAGGTAATGCAAAGTCAGTCAAGTCAGGCGATGGCGACCCCTAATGTGGCTGGTGGAGCCGAACTTACTCTTACACACTTGGTCGCAGGAAGCACAGTAAAGCTGACCAGGGGACCGATTTTTGACTTTCGAGCGCTCGACTCTTTCACTCGAAAACTGACAAAAATTATGAAATGCTATTTTGAAATAGCGATAGAAAATTTAAAAACGAGTGGTATTGACCACTCGTATTAAATCCTATTGTTAGAAAGTAAGTGCCTGCCATTTTGACACTACAAACGTATTTACTTTTATTTGATTTTAGAGCGCTCGAAAGTCAAAAATCGGTCCCCAGAGCTGTTGTACTAATAATTGTAGTACGCTAGAGTAGGTAATAAGTAGTAATAGAAAAACTTAATTTTAAATATAACGCAACTAGATTCCATTTACAAATCTCACATGATACCGAATCTAAGTGCTTAATACTTAGATCACCCGCGGTGAGTGACTTTAATTCATTACCCACTCGAGGAAGCGACGCAGTCGCACGCTTTCGACATATAAATCTATTGTTTTCTTATTTTTCTGGCTTTAGTTAGATCTTGGATTACATCTGGCGCGACGCGTTATGTCGCCAGATTTGACGATTATGCATGGAAGTGGTATGGAACTATGTTAACTGCCTTGATCTCGACACTAAAAACTGACAAGATCGTGATTTTGATGACAAAAGCCACAGTGTCTGAAGCTCCATTTGGCTATATATGTTGGAAATCGGTTGGTATTTGTTTGCAAATTGGTGCCGCGCGAGTAAGCAAACTACCCACAGGCAATGTGTTGTACAAAGGAGTGAGTAGCGTTAATTGGACGATCCATATTAATATCATCATCATCCTCATCAAGCTTCTCTTAGAGTACGCCACTCTATACATGATGTATTATTTAAACAGGGCAGTGAGGGAAAATTTGAAACTACAAGAGATAAGGAAGTTTGTTTTTAAGAGTCACGAGACTGATTCTAGAAAAAATAAGAACTGCATTCAAAGATTTTCAAAAAAACCCCATACACGGCCGGGAATCGAACCCGGTCAATTCTGTCTAAAAATCGGAGTTAGTTTTTGCGTAAAGTAATAGTGCTGGATGTAAGGAACAATTATTGCTACCCAACCTACGATCACAGGAAAATGCCGTATTTCATAGTTTTATGTACAAATAGTAGGTAAGGTATACCTAGGTAGGTACCTGCTATGGATGATTACCTATGGGAATAATATTTTTTAATACCGTTGCTCAAAAAGTGCTACTTTACGTGGCTGTTTAGCGTGCGGAAAGTTGGTTTTCGCGAACTGGTGCTTTTCACTTTTCCCACCCAATAATGTTAATAAATTCTGTAACTAAAACTATGAAAAACGGCATTTTCCTGTGATTATAGACACAGAGGGTTTAATAGCGATAATTGTTTCTTACATCCAGTACTATTGGCAGATATGACCGGGTTCGATCCCCGGCCGTGTATGAGAGTTTTTTGAAAATCTTTCAATGCAGTTTTTTTTTACTCGGTCTTTTGACTCCTAAAAGCAAATTTCCGTATCTCTTGTAGTTTCGGATGCTCACTCACTGCCCCGTTTGAATAAAACACCCTGTATCTCATCCCAATCCCAAGTCATAAATGATTAGGTAGGGTAAGGTAGCCAACAATGATCCAGTGGTAACCAACGCTTTTATTCGAAAATGCGACGTTGCCAAATTTTGCCGTTTTGGCAACGTCGCATTTTCGAATAAAAGCGTTGGTTCTTTGTGTACCATTGGATCATTGTTGGCTACTCCCCAGTCGGCGGTTGGATCAAGTTGAAACCGTACACTTGGTAAAGTATTTTCTGACTTTCGACATCAAAACAAAAAACAAAAAAAAAAGTTTCGTTGTTTAATTTCCAAAGATGCTGTCAATTTTGATACATTGAATTAATCAATTGTATTAAGTAACTGTTTGGCCATCCATTAGACATTCACCAACGTGGCTAATAAGATGAGAGAATAAGATTATTAAGTTTATTTTTTACCTAGCCTGAAACATGGACGGAACAACACAAAGATGGAGCACACAATGATCAGTGGATGGTAGTGGGTGGTAGTAGTGACTACTGGTATAGGTCATACTACTAGTAATCGTATAATCATAATCATAATCCATTTATTGGTAATATAAATTACATGTCAGAGGCACATTACAGTAGTAAGTCTAGTTAGTATAACTTTTGCCAAGTTTAAGAGCTCGTGTAGGTACACGATACTGCCTCCGCGCCGACACCGCACCGCCGCCGCCGCACCTCCCGCGCTATGTATGGCGGCATACATAGCTCGAAGGTGCGGCGGCGGTGCGGTGTCGGCGCGGCGGCGGCGCGGCGGCGGGCTTTACGCGTCTCGTGTACATAGCGCGGAGGTGCGGCGGCGGTGCGGTGTCGGTGGGGAGGCGGCACCGTGTATCTACTCGCGCCCTAAGAGTGTATACCTACTACTTTATTATTATACTCATTGGATATTTTTATTTGGTTTGATAGTACGAAAATTGCGATATAATACTAAAACTAGTATATTTTTGTGCATTTTTGAAGTCCAAGGCTAACATTTTCATGTGCTGTGGAATATTGTAATGAAATATTAGTTTACTGCCGCTGGTTAACTAAAATATTTATTTTCACATAATAAATGTTATATTTTATTAAATGGCCTCATATTTTTCTTATTTGGTTTGCATACAGAGTTTTTATTTAAATAAAATCTATGCAATGATTCATTGTGTACTTGGCCGGTTCATTGAATACCTAGGACCGGTTCAGCCGGTACCATAGGTTGTACACATTGAGCCATTTCGCATCTTCTATCTAAAAAAAATATCGTCTTCTATTGGTGTTTATACAAAAACATTGATGCAAAATGGAAGCCAGATAAGTAACGAATAATCCGGTATATAATAATTGTAATACTTTCACATTAAGACTGACTTTTTAAGGTATGGTAGGGTAGGTAATTTTTGGTTGTTCATTGTTGGCTACCTTACCCTATATGAATGCGTAAATATTGCCTTCACCTTAAAACAAAACTCCATTTATATACGGTTGTTTCCTAATAGGACTATAAAATAGTTTTTACTTACTTCTCAGATTTCAAAGTAGAATTTAATGCCGCGTAGGCATAACTGGGACTTAAGCTACGAACTATATTTTCTCGTTTGAAGGGGTTAATAAAAACATTTGTTTATGGTGATAGTTTTCCCTGGTTCTCACTAGGCCTTCGTAATGCAAAACCAAGTTTTATCGCATGCAAGAGAATTGATCTAATTGCCGCTTATGCTTATTTGCTGTCTCTGGAGAAGATATATACTGCAGAAAGATCTATAGAAAGACACCAATCTTAAGGCGAGCAGACGTGCAAAAAATTGGTTTTCATCACACTTGCTCGAAAAGGGCTTCATAATGCGCAGACATACAGAGCTACAATAGTCTATGTTACGCCCACGGGCGTAATGGCTTTTTTCTTAAATAGTATCTGTCACTCATGCGGCAGTTACAAAGCGAAGGACATTGTGCAGTTTTTATTACGATTTGTATTAATTTAATCTAAAATGTATTTGTTTCCGCGCAAATGTGATGAAAAAGATTGTGTATAACACGGGCGTAGGAATATTGCAAACGCGAGTCATCAAAAGCCCTCCGCCTTCGGCGTCGGGCTTCTGATTGTTCGCAATATTCCACTTACGCCCCTCGTTAATCAATGTACTATTTAGAAACTCTAAATCCGGCGATAAATTCTTAAATGTATCATTCTTCAATATTTCATATGTTACTAATCTGAACGTTTAAGTTTCTACTAGGACACTTAAACTATGCCAGAATAGTTTTTGAAATGAGACTGTTTTCTACTTAAAATTAGCTACTGCCTCAAAACTACAGTTGATATTCTCGTGGTTGATAGAACAAAGGTTGGTTATTAATTCATTTGAAATCTGAACCTATCTTATTCCGATGTTCCAAAATTTTTCATTTTAACAAAATGTTTTTTTTTATCAAATATTAAGGTAGAGCTTGCGAAGAGTACATCATATCGAGAGACAACATTTTGAGGGTTACAGCAGCGCTACCACGAACTTCGAAAGTCGAAGTTCGGGTATTTCCATCTCTATCGCACTCCCTTACTCGAGTGACAGGGATGCATGTATTACGAACTTCGACTTTCAAAGTTCGTGGTAGCGCTGCAGTCCCCAAGTTAATATTCGTAATGTTTAACTTAAGTACCTACATCTTATCAGAAATGTGAGTTGTTATTGTTTATCATAGTCCGCATACGTTTTGTTACTCAGCTTTCCTTCTGTAGGTAAGTACCTACCTACTATCATTTTTATTCTGTGTTACTAAACGCAAAGTGGCTCGTTCGCGTCGCAAATTTCACTCAAAATGCCCGTTCTACGTTACTATATACAAGACTCAAGTATTTATACCTCCTATAAACGTCAAGAGCCAAGACGATTTTCTAACCAGTTTGCGCCAGCGGAAGATTTAAACAATTACTAAACTTAATGTAACCAGTAAATATGTGAAAGTAGGAAGTCCGATCCGACCTAGCCCTACGAGTTTCGAGCCTAGGTAGTCAAGTTTATCGATTTGTGATTCTATGTGCAAAATGTCTTCCGCATCCAGAATGTTTTCTATTAAGGCGAGATATGTCCAGGCCGATTTGTGGAATTTCCGATTCCATTTTCTATCGTGGCAACATATTCGTGCACCTAACCATGTAGTCGTTTTACTGGTTCGGAAATTTGCAAGCTAGCTAGCAAAATTACCAAATGTTTTGAAAATGGAATTGGAAGAAGGCAGTCAGGTCAAGAATACCTCGTGCCTCCAAGACGTGACTCCAATTGCTTAATTTGCTCTTGTACATACTAATCCGGCACTGAGGATACCCTTAATTGATGAGCATGAATCAAGAATGTAATGAAAGTGAATGAAACAAAAGATCTTGTTGGTTGTCAAGAACGTAGCAAGCATCCGCGATCTCTGCCTACCCCGCCGGAAAACGAGTGTGATTATATAAATGTAATATGTGTGAATGATTTTATGTATGTTTCGACTTAACTTACTAAATAAAATGCCCATCACAATTTAGAGTATATAGGTACTTACTTACAAAGTACAAAAATAGTTTTAAGTGAAAAAGAAAACCAAGTGAAAGTTCCCAAAATAAATCGACCACTTAACGTATTCGATTTTGATCGTACACATTAGTTTCACTGATTCAGAATAAATTGCTAATAAATACTAACTGCCAATCAGCGTTGGTCATTATAATAGCCTTAGCAAATACCGAATGTTTAATGTACCTACATAGGTATATCTATACACCTATTTGCTATGGCAATTTTGCCACTGCACTAAAGTTTATATTGCGACGACAAATACTTACTGAACAATAAAGGTAAGTATCTATTTTGGTATCATCCAAGGTAGAGTAAACTGGGAAAGAGGATAATGAATGACAATGTAATTTAGATTTAAGTAATTTGATTAATTTATAAAATTCGTACTTTATTAATTGGTACTAATAATACTGTAAACATATTTCCAAACTATCGATTGACATACGATTTGAAAACTTTAATACATTAGAAATACTTTAATGTGGGCTAGACAAAAGTTTCGCCAACAGAAAACTTAAAACATGAATATATTCACGTATCTATACCTACTATTACGTTACTCTCTAAATTACATGTATAATTCCCAGGTTACCACTTCATCTTAGTAAAGACTAAGTTTCAAAATTCACTCAACGCAATAGATTACGTGAGATGAATTGCGAATAGTGGGAAATTGTGACAAAATGTGGCAACATTGAACTCGTCCCATCATTGCGCGTGAACTCTACATTCGACCCAAGTTAAAAGTCGCGCAATATTGCCAATTTTAACACGCAGATGTTTTGACCAATATTATGGTTTTCCGTCCCCGGCAGATAATTAATCCTGACATCATACATTATGATAATTCTCTGCTTTATTTTAATCTGATTTCCGCCAACCTAGACATTGTGTTGTTATTATATGTACCTACCTATACATACGGCGTAAGTATGTACGAGTATGTGTAAGTATAATCTTTAAGGAATTTAATGAAATAAGAAATAATTTTAGTACTATGTAACACGAAATTTGTACCTTATAATCGAATTAAATGTTAATAGGGGTGTAGAAAGTTAATGTAATGTCGTATCAAGAGCTCAAAACAGTGGCAGAGAGAAGAACAGAGTGGCGATTACTCCGACAAGAGCCCGGCTCTTAAGTTTATGATGAGGGGTGTACACTCGAAAATTATCATTACTCTAAAAGAAAGAAGGCAAAAAATTATGCCTAGTGACGAAAATCCCATTCAGATATCTCAAAGAATTACGAAGCTACAACCGTTTTAATATTGCTTGTTAGAGAGAGAAAACGTAAACGGTGTGTGATGTCACATTACAGGATGCTGCCGGGGAGCCGCTTCGACGGTGGCGCCGACCACGATGCGGCAGTCTTCTGTGACGTCACATTCTTCCAGCGTCATCGTTTCATTATGAAGTTGCGTTTTGCGAAAAAGGGACAAAACATACCCCTTCTTAAAACTTTGGACACTTATGACTTCGTGATTATTTAACCTTTTGCGATGATTTTTGTAATGATTTATTGCCAATTAAGTATGTCTATGTCTATGTGTATACATATAATCAAAACAACTTCTTAAATTATCCTTCCTACTTACCTCCAAAATGCCAATTTCGTTATTATCTTCATTATTCATTTAAAATTAGCTACAATTGCCTTCCATTCTCCTCCAATTCGTCTTTAAGCAATATTTTCGTGATCGTGTAGGTATTATTATACCTCGGTATGCTTTTTAAACGTGTATGAATTACTCCGGTATACGCCATATAAAAACAAAATAAGAATTAGTTTTAGTAACAAGGCCATTTTTACAGTCGTTTTTGTTTGTTACAGAACAAGAATGACGGTTAAGAAGACGAACCGCAGCGGCGGTTTCGCCGCGTGCGTCGCGCGACAAAAACTCCACAACAACAACCAGTTCGACATCCTCACCATCAAATCAACCAACCCCACCACCTACAACATCACCGTCGGCTTCAACGAGAAAGACCAGCTCCAACTCCTCACAAAGGACGAAGAATTCTTAAAAGAATACACAGAACTCAAAAACAACAAATACGAAAACATCTCCATAGACGACATAACGAATTGCGTCAACGTCGAGAACTATCCTAACTGCGAGAACACTCTAGTCTTTTACGTAACCAAAAACCTGTCGAAAGAAGCGATAGCCCTCAAATTTGAGAACGAACAGGATTTTAAAAGGATATACTTCACGTACAAGTATTTCAAAATGCGAAACCGACTGACGAACAACGCTAACAATTACGCCAGTAGCGATAACCTGTTTTCGAAAAAGAAGACGATCGAGATATTTAAGAATAGGAAAAATAGCGTAGACGATTACAGTTTCGAGAAGAGTCGAGCGGAATTCGATTTGATGCAAACCACTGATAACGACCTAACTTACATGACGGTGCAGCAAAAGAATTACAATTCTCGCTTTGATCAGCCGATGAGTCTTATAGACATCAGGAGCGAAGAACCCGGTGAAATCGACAGTGTCATATATACTAACGTAGATATCCCGACTAAGCCGGACAGGAAAAGGCTGTTCCATAAAAAACCTAAAGCACCTCCTCCCCCGGTACCTACAAATAATAAAAATAACCAAACGAAGGTACTTAAGGGAGAATTTGTTAGAGTGAATGTTGAAAGAGTTCCGGATGTCGTTCCTAAGGATAACAAACAGAGCAAAGTCCCTGATATCCTGATGTTTAGAGAAAATACGCCTAAGAAGAATACTGTAAGCAATTTGTGGTCAGCCAGCAATAAAGGTGAGTTAATTACATAATAATTTACCACTAAAATATAATTTTACAAGCTAGTTGTGTAAAGTAACAAGGAAACAAACAGATGACGAGTAGTCACGAAGCGTTAATGAAGAACTAAATCTTATGTAATCCTGGATCATAAAGACTCGTAGGTAGTTTCTCATCGGAATGTCGTGGAATGGAAAGTTCTTTCATAAATGCGGTTGATTAGCAATTTAGTCTCCGAAGGCTTCCTTATTTTGCAAAGAAATCTCAACTAGGAAATAAAGAATCACGAACAGGTCAAAACCGCTATTGCAGCACGATTTGTTTTGCTAATGAAATATTAACTTTTGATCTTTGTATTTTGTCTAGAAATGATTCTTTGCTTTTTTCAATAACTTTTTTGCAGTTGGTAAAATTACCGCGACCTATGTATAACAGTTTTCTAACGGCAAAGTAGTTTGTCCCGCAATTAAATAAGAAAAAGTTTAGCCTCGATTCCTATGATGGGCGGCCTATTTGTACCTATACCTAAAAATGTATACAGATCCCTCGGTCCGAGAGTCTAACTCGCACTCGACCGTTTTTTTATGCAAGGCTGCACAGTTGTCGATTGGCGCAAGTGCAAAGCCGAGTTACCGAGGATTCTAAGAAATGTAATGCAAGTCATATGGAACTTATGTAGGTACTTGTTTTTTTTTCAATGAAGGGAGGGTAAATACGCAAATTAAAGTAAATAATAATGATATAGTTTGAAATTAACATGTTCGCAGGCTCAAAAAAGTATATTTTACCTTTCTGCTGACTTAGCAGACATATGTATGTTTCCTGCACTGAAATCTATAAATAACATTTATTATTATTTTACTGCCGCTTTAGAACAAAACAAAATTAAATTAAAGTTATTGGAGTTTTTTTCCTATAATTTATTTTTTAAACGATGCGTTCCGAATTTGCTCGGCCGTCTATACCACATTTGGCAGGCAATTCCTTCCTTCCCGGCCTTTGTAAATAATACCTACTTAATGTACTAATAGGAATTAGCATTATATCATAAGTTTTTGAACATCTAATTAATGATTGTGATAATTTATATAAAAAAGTTCGATCTCTAAATCCGCATAATTTCTAAATCCGCGGGCAACATGACTTTGAACTTCCCAGGTGGAAGCGGACAGAGAGCATTGTATTATTTAGCCGTGTGTCTGTATAAAGAGACTTTGTTTTTTATTTTTATCTAAACTCCACGTTTTAAATAGTAGTTACTCTACATATTCGCAAGATATCAAAGATATGTCAGTATCTATTTACTACCTAAGAATAGATCAGATAGATATCTAAGTTAGTGGCTGTCAACACGAGGCAAAACACACGTAAGAAAAGCTAATTAAATATTATGAAGCACTAGAACATAAATATTACGTGCTGCCATTATGTTCACCTAATGATGCATTGTTAAAAGTTAATGTCTAATTTTCGACCATCTGCGGAAACCTCAGAAAATAGCCAGCGTTAGGAAACAAGTTACAATCGATAGTTTACAAACACTATTTCTCAAACGCGTTTTACATGAAGATAAGTCTAGGTGGGCAGCAGTACGCGCGCAAGCGCAGCTTACGCGTTTTCTTAGTAGGAATTGTATTTTAAAATCGTAATTATCAGTATTTAATAAAGTTCACATTCCAACGGATAAGGCCTGCGGTGGCGGATAGTAAATTTGACAGCTAATGACAAGTTTACTATTGGCCGCGCCAGTGTGTTGCAGATTAGTAGTTATTTATTTATTTATTTTATTTATACGGCTCGAATCACACTGGCCTGTGAGGACTTTTACTAATCATTTAGGCGTAAGCATTTTTCAGGCATTCTTTTTCCATGAGTAATTTACTACCAAAAAAATAAGTTTTATAATAATATCCTAAAACAAACTTAAAGTAGGTAAATGGAAAAATCTGTTCCAAATAAATTAAAAATTAAATTCTACATAATTTCTAGAAATGATGGCATCACATTTTTGCTTTTCAAAAACTTTCGTTAAGCAACAAATCACCAAATCAGCCTAAACGGACACAGAATGCCAAATGCGAAGTTAAAATGCAACCGAGCCAAGGCCACAGATGCCCATCGCTTTCGTAACCGGTCATTCACTCGTTCACTAAATTCTGACATAGACAATAGGGGCAAATGAGGATTTGCATAATCTGTGGTAGTCATGTAATATTGACCTCACTGATTTCAGGTTTTGTGGCAAATAGTTTTTTGTGTAGTTTTTACTACCGTTTAATGTATCAACAACTTCTGCTTCATCAGCCCAGTATATAGAACCGGCAGTTCGGCATATAGAATTGCGGACTTTGATTATACAATTTTATGCATAATAGGTTCCGCCCGCGTTCTTAGTAACACTCAGGTGAAGACGCGGGTATGGCAGGCAAGGAATACGTACCTAAAGCAAAATCGTAGAATCTTCCTCGCAAATCCTGTGAAGAATCAAGTTCCAGGCGTTAGTCGGATATGTATTTAAAATTGTCTAACCGTGTCGTGAGGATCTAAAGAAATGCTTTATTTCGTGATTATGTATGTATGTATGTAAATACTTTATTGTACACAAGACACAGGTAAAAATACAGACAAAAAAAAGTTAATTCGGTACAAAGGCGAACTTATCCCTGTAAGGGATCTCTTCCAGTTAACCTTTGAGCAATTGAGTTGAGATCAGGAACAACAAGATAGACAAACTAACACGTGTACAGACGTATTTACCTTGACGCTACAGTAAATTAATCTTAATACATATATATACTACATATAAGTACAAATAAAAATAAATAGTATACACATACTATAACTATATATATATATATAAATATATATATACCTATATATACAAAGAAACAATTAATGACCGAGACGAACAAAACTCTCTATGCTTAGATACTTATTTAAGCAAAGCTAAAGAGGTTATAAGTGTTTTGTTTATGTTCGAATTGAAGGTTAAAAATTAAAGGCTGTGGCTAGATGATTATGTCATTTCATCCGTTTAAATTGACCGATGATATAAGTTGCGTATTTATAAATAGTAGCGTGTCGTGGTCGTGACTCGTGATTGTATTGACAGTGATGAGCCATGAATCAATTGATTTGGTCAACAATAGTTCGTCTATTATTATGGTAGTATTTTTCCGTTTCATCTAATACTCAAATCTTTCTCCGGCCAAATCGGAAAAATCCAAAGAAACTTTAGTTCAAGTTTACCTAAGCTGACGAGCATGTCTGAATAATATTAGGAAAGTGATTGAAGCAAGGGAGGTTTACAAGGGTAGCATATCTGCTGGACATTTGAGATCCCTGGCTACCATCAGGAAATAAGAAGTGAGTATTACGTATGATTATAAGAAATCGATAGCAGTTGGCTCGAATAGTCGCCAATAATTTTCAGCCCAATCTTTCATCATTCGTATCTATATTTCTGAATATATGCTTCCTCTCAGTATATTGTCGGGACGATTAGAAGCGGACGTATGTACGCATTACAATTTCCTTGGCACAAATCAAACATGTACAGTAAGTACCTAATACTCTTATATACCATGGTTCAGGCTATTCATTCATTGTAATAACGGTTTAGAGGAAGTCTGCATAAGTTGGATTTTTAAAGAAATCTTATTAGAGACAGTTCGTTGAAATGTTGTTTATTTCTATTTACATATGCACAGCCTGCACAGGGATAAAACATTACGTAATTAATTAATATAACTGGCACTTACATGTTTATGTCATTACCCGGAATACGTAACCTGTAAAGATATGCAGTGTAAGTATTATATTGTGTTTCCAATTCCACTGTTGTCAAATACATTGACAACAGTGGAAATTTCCTTATAAACGAAGTTTATTTATAAACTGTTATTTCATTAGCAATAGACATTACGAAAATATTCGAAAAGTATCAAACTTTCGTTTGTCATTTTATGATTTTTTCTCAAACATGCAATGAAATATTGACGTTGTGTTATTCATAATGGGCTTCGAAGTGTCACGTTTCGGGCGCAGCGAGACGAGAGACCCGTAATGGCATTTCATACAAAATTGAAGGCCTAAGCCTGCAAGATGGTCTTTTTTAATTTTCATTCCACAATTTTTGGCACAGGATCACGGCGTTCAGCCATGAAAATTAAAGTTTAATTTCTTGGAGTTTTTTTTAATTTATTTCATTGCATGTTTGAGAAAAGCGCTATACATACGTCGGCGTGAAAAGGGGTTGCCAGCCTCATAACTATCCGACCTCGCTACGCTCGGCCGGCCACCCCTTACATCCCGGCCTGTGTAGTAATGTACTATTAAATTCATATACTTAAACTAACAATAAGGACGTTGTTTGATTGTGACGTCACAAGCAAGTAATCCCTACAAATTCCTTACTAACGGAGCGAATCGTTTTGCATTAAAACTTACTTAAATTCATTGTTGTATTTATACAAATTTTCGCCCTATGACAAGAGAGCCTGACTTAGAGTTTTGACAGCCCTAAGGCTAACTATTAAATGTAAGTAAGTCTCAAGTCAGTGCCGCGCCCCCCGCCGCCCCCTTACTTGGTCCTTGCGCCCTAGGCTCTAGCCCTACCCCCCCCCCCCCTATTACCCTTATTACCCTGTGGGTAAATCAGGCCCTGAGCAGAAGTGTAAACACAATCTTTGTCGTAGACCATGCCAGCGATGTTGACACAGCAGAAAGCAGAGAGAGCGCGGATGTGTTTCTACAAACATCCGCAATACGTACGAGCACAAACAATCGGTCGTTCATTTGCCGAGCCCTGTGGCTTGTGAGTACCTACTTATGAGCAAATAAACTAATGAAGAAACTAATGAGTTATCGTCGTAACTCTCACATTATTTCGCTTCTGTTTAGTGTCCTTTTTAACCCTGCAACTCCCCGCTATCTCAAAGAGCGTTTTAGTTATTTTAATTCTGTTAGATCTTCTAACAATTTGCTATTAACTGTGCCTTCGTCATCTTCGAAATTTTACAGTAGTTCGTTGACTTTTAAGGCTATTCGACTGTGGAACTCTCTCCCTCTTGATATAAGACAAGCTAAATCTATCGGTAACTTCAAATCTCTTCTTAAAGAACATTATTTGTCTCTCCCCTAACCCCGATTGTCTTACTATTATTATTATTGGCTGACTGTTTATGTATTATATTTATATATTTTTATTTGTGTTATTTGTATATATGTATGATTGTGTATGTATGTTTATATATAGAGCTATTTATGTACGTGTATTGATATAATTATTTTGATTTTTGGCTTATTATAATCTCTGCACCACCTACTACATAATCTAGTTTTATCTCTTTCTCCGATACCCAAAGGTTGTCTGGAAGAGATCGCTCTTCAGCGATAAGACCGCCTGTTGTCTACCTCTACCTACATGTTATTGTATTGTTTCTCTTTTTAACTGCTTTGTTTGTGTGAGGTGTGCAATAAAGAGTATTTGTATTGTATTGTATTGAATTTGGGAGCCAACAGCAATAACATAATAATATTAAGATGTACCCTTTTCACGAAACAAATTATTTAATTAAATATTTTTGTTTCGTGTTATTTTTAACGAGGAAGTTACCCCGATCAAATTATAAACGATATGATACAGAAAAAGAATATAATGGAAAAATAAACCATCTTCGTCTGTAGCCCCCGACAGGATTCGAACCTGCGACCTTTCTAGAAGAATGGTGCGAGCGCATAGCTCGCCCCTTAGAGTGGTGCCAAGACTGTGAAACAAGTCTATAACTCGATACAGAGAGGGCGCAAGTCTTAGCGGGAATATAGTGGAAAAATATACAACTTGCGTCACTGTCCTCGTAGCTCAGTTGGTAGAGCAGTCTAGCGTTAATAGAAAGGTCGCAGGTGCGAATCCTGTCGGGGGTTACAGACGAAGATGGTTTATTTTTCCATTATATTATTTCTCTGTATCATATCGTTTAATATTAAGATGAATAAAGAGATAATAATAAACTAACCTATATACGATGACGCCACTGACTGGCAACCCGATAGTTCAAAACGGAGACGCGGCAGGCCTCGCCGGCGATGGCGGGACGAGCTAGAATCGTTCTCAAAAGATTGGCCACAAGAAGCTCAGGGTTGAAAACACAAAACGGAGGGGGGAGGCCTTTGCCCAGGAGTGGGACACTACAGGCTCCCAATAATAATAATATACGATGAGAGGAAACAGGCAGTAATCCCCTACGCTGGCCCAGTGCGGGTAGGGGGCTTCACTTACCTACACCCTTGAATTTCTACGCATATGTATGCAGGTTTCCTCACGATGTTTTTCCTTCTAACGAAAAGCTAACGGTAAATAGCAAATGTTATTCCGTACATAAGTACCATAAACCCACGACCGTGGTTTGGCACCCGGCATGCCTCTACCGTAGCTTAAACAAACCGATTTTAGTCTGGCAGTCTTTTAAATAGGTACCGTACCCAAATAGGATTTACAGTACCTACAGGGTGTCTATTCGGATTATCGATTTGGTGATTATTTTTGTCGCATTTCAATATGTTTTGCTCAAGAGCGAAGAGTTTTTTTTATTTTGCAAAATTAAAATTATACAAGTTTCCACTTCTGCCGGCACTCCCGGAGTGCAACCAGGTCTTTTTTTTTGTAATCACCCATTTCACAAACCACCTGATGCATTTAGAATGGACGTTCTGGATGGTTATCCTTACTAATATTATAAATGCAAAAGTGTGTGTGTGTTTGTTTGTTTGTATGTTTGTCCTTCTTTCACGTCGCAACGGAGCGTCGTATTGTGTGATTTTTTGTATGGAGATAGTTTAGAAGCTGGAGAGTGACATAGGCTACTTTTTCCAGCGGGAAAACATCTAATTCCCACGGGAAAATTCAATATGTTACATTTTCCTATAACCACGCGGGCGAAGCCGCGGGCATCAGCTAGTAGGCTATATTTTATCTCACGGATATGCATGCGTTAATTACAATACGCGAGCGAAGCCGCGTGCGCAGCTAGTTAAATATAAATTTACTTACTATTATTGTGCACTCCAGTCGTAAATATTTAGCATTATGTAACACGGTAAAATTACCACGGGTCTATTACCTCGCGACGGCACTCGAAATAGTGACATATACTCGGAATTATATGATTCAGGCATTGCATTAATTATTACGCCAATAGGTCGACATCGACCTATTGACATAATCGGAAAACCTAGTGATGGTTTCGGACAAATGAGTCATCCGGAATTATACATGTAGTGTGCCTACTATTTTTTTTACGATGGACCTCCTCTTAAAAAACATTACAACTGTCCATATTTCTACATGTTTAGTTGACTAGGCACTCTATTGGCCAAGTTTAATATTTACGCGTATTCGGTTGCAAACGCACTCGGAAAAGGTTTGTTTAGCGAGCTATTGCATCCAGTTAGCAGTTGCGAAGCTAAGAAGATTATTTTGCGAAATTATTGTTAAGGTTATGTTTTAATAGCTAATCATTCGTCAAATGCTTGCAAATCAGTTGCAATGCGTTACAGAGCATATGATATGTATATAGTGGAATATAATTATTATAATTGCTATATCGCCGTTACCTAAAGGCTAAAACTGTCTGGGAGGGATGCTCCATAGCGATAAAACCTCCTGTTGTACAAAACATAATTAAGTTATTTTGTTTGTATATTATTTTAGTGAGGTGGAGATTTAACGCTCGCAATATTGCGATATAATTTATGCTATAAAATTGACGGCCATAGGATTCTCACGTGACAAACCATTTCGAGAACTAGCGCAAAACTGCTTTATTGCGCAACTAAATCCTGTGAACAATACGAAAATGTCCGCTTGTTTCGTATTTACACAAGATGCATTCAGCTGCTGGTTTTGCTTCATTGGATTCAATTCGCATCGTGACTAAGTGTCGTAACTAAATTTTGATTGAATGAATTCGTTATAGCAATTACGGGGGAAATGCGCTGTTAAAAATAAGGCATTTCTTGGGAAATATTCATCAGATCGTCATTGTGCTATAGGGCTTTTGCTAAATATAAGCTACTCTCTCTTTCTCTTTTTGTCCCTAACACTTCTAGACTTTGGACAGGGAAAGATGAGCCTAGAAAAGAGCGGCAATTTTTTTAAAAAAACAGCGTGTTGCAACACTGTGTATAACGCGATAAAATAATAATGATACATACTTGAACAATTATTATTTTTCTTCAATTCACACAATGCAACCTGATCAAGCAGAAGTAAAATTATATGTAATAAAACTTTTTAACATTAATCGACTTTATACTTTAAATATTTAAGAAGAATAATCAAAACCGCTCTCCATAATTTCGCTTTTGACGACACATAATAATTTAACTTTTTATGATATACTTCAATGTGAATATTATTAGCATTAAGTTACCCTTTAATTCTCTTATAAAGCAAAAAAAGTCAAATTTATTCTCGAACAGTTACTTTCTTAGTTACCATATCAAGTATGAAGATTAGAACATCACCCTAATTTAAGACGTTTGACACATTTTACAATAATAATACTGTTGCCATATAAAAAAATGCCATTTCAAAAAAAGTCGCATCTTTCCCTGGTCAGACTGTTCCAACTATATGGTATTTGATGGGCGCATTTTGTCGTTTTCATTCGACGATTTATAAAAACAAATGACTTATTTAAATAATTGTTTTACACGGGTCTAACGCTCGTTAGTGTGCACCCATATCTCCATTGTCAACTTTCTGGGACTTAAGTTACCTCTTTGGGATTATGACCGATGCAACCCGAGTCGAAACGTCTCAGAAATAAAGGGTAAATAAACATCGCGTTAGACTCGCGTAAAACCATAACAATTTAAATATGTGTTAAAGGTCGGTTTACAAATTCATTAGTGATTGATGCGAGTTCATACAAAAGCAATGTGCACTTCTAACACATGTATGAATTCGCACTAATCACAAATCTAAGTGCAAACCAGCCCTACAGCGCGAGAGTTTAAAGTTTTGATAAACTGAAGGGGTCTCAAGTTTTAATTCAGTATTTACTCAAATCAAACACGACGCTCCAGTCGCTCCACGTCTATATGACATTAGCTAAGCCATCTTCATCGAGCAGTAAACATTTTTTTTAATAATCTGTTCAATACATATCTCCACGGGAGGCCTCATCTAAAGTATTTCATGGAGTTCAATACAATACACGTAAGGCACTTAATTACATTGTAAGTTATTAGGTTTATTCACAATCGTAAACAGTCCATCAATCACAATCTCGATTCCTCAAATTTCTACTCCTATTAATCTTTTAAAACAATGAATGTGTCGTAAATTAACGAAGGCTCACCAATAATTAACGATATGGTGAAACGCTGTGCTGCGAAATGCAACTATCGGTGTAATTTAATAAAATGCTCGTTGTTTGTTGGTTTGATTCTTTATATTCATTTACAATTTAGAGGCATGGTAGATATACTGTGCTGTAGGTAATCAGTCAAAGTTCGTTTGGTACGTATTCTTGAGATTAATTACTTGAATTGACCGAATTGCACATGGTGAAACGCTGTGCTGCGAAATGCAACTATCGCTGTAATTTAATAAAATGCTCGTTGTTTGTTGGTTTGTTTCTTTATATTAATTTACAATTTAGAGGCATGGTAGATATACTGTGCTGTAGGTAATCAGTCAAAGTTCGTTTGGTACGTATTCTTGTGATGAATTACTTGAATTGACCGAATTGCATCAAAGTGGATACGTTCAAAAGGCAAGTCTAACTGTCCAATGTAGAAGATTCCTATTCCAATGACAGTTTTATAACAAGTCATCAGCCACATTCAATAATCTTAACTACCTACCTCTATAGGCACTCATTTAATACAGAACTGCAAAATTTACGATAGCATTGGGATTGGGACTCACCCTTCCCTTTGTCTTGCATTGCTCGGAAGCTTGACACGTTTAACGCTGCTAGTTCTGCTTTTAACCCCCGCCGCAAAGAGGGTGTTATAAGTTTAACGTGTCTGGCTGTGTATCTATGTATCTGTGTATCTGTCTGTGGTATCGTAGCTCCCAAACGGATGAACTGATTTGAATGCGGTTTTTTTTGTGTCATAGATAATTTTATCTCGAGTGTTCTTAGCCATGTTTCATGAAAATCTGATCAGCGGTATTTGAGATATTCGACTGTGAAATGACAATCTCGGGGGTTTTTCAACTTTTCTAAGTTGTAGTTATTTCTGTAGTTTTTTGTGTAAGTAGTCGATCTTTTCTTACGAATATAATGATATAGCTGGTTTTACGTTATAAATGCGTAAAGATAATATATTTTCTGTGTAAAAGAAAATTTGAAAAACCCCCGACATTTTCATTTCAAAGTCCAATATCTCAAAAACGGCTTAACAGATTTATAAAACTGTTATGTAGGGTAGATTAATAACTACGTCGGTAGCCACCATCAAACGGTAACCAAACGGTCGGTAACCAAATCATCAAAACTTTTATCTTCCGGATGGTCCGGTGAACACAGATCACACAGCAAATTGTAACACTCGCCGCCGACTAAGGTTAACAACGTGGCCACTTTGAGTTCATCAGTGATACAATTTAATTAAATGAATTGTTGAACGCGGCGTACAGTCAGCGTCATATAGTTAGTAGCAGCCAGGGTAGCCAAATATTTCGTAACACACCCTTATTCTTACAGTAATAAAGACGTGTACCGAAATATTTGGCTACCCTGGCTGCTACTAGCTATATGACGCTGACTGTACGTAATTGTCCCAATTTTGCGATTCCACTAAAAACGGTTCTATTTTACCGATCGGCATGTTAATACGGAGCGTAAAAGTAATTTAAATCTATTTTTAAACTCGGCTGCGCCAATGTTATATCAATGAAAGACCGAGATCCATAGCAGACTGGTTTATTGGGAAATATGTAACTACCGACGTAGTTATTAATCTACCCTACATAACAAAAACATAGCTAAGATCACTCGGAATAAAATTATCTATGACACAAAAAAACCGCATTCAAATCGGTCCATCCGTTTGGGAGCTACGATACCACAGACAGATACACAGGCACACAGATACATAGACACGTTAAACTTATAACACCCCTCTCTTTCCGTCGGGGGTTCATAATAGATTTTGAAAACCACTTTACGAAAATTATCAGTCGTCAGTAGCTATCAATTCCAAACTTCACAGATAGGAAATGAAACTAATTCAACCAGTTTAGTCCTAATGATTTTTAATCGCATAGTTGAAGGACTTACCGTCTATGAATCTACTTCCGATTATCAACTCTTCAATTAATGATAAATACTAAGTATACTCACTGATACTATAATGTAAAATATTTCAAATATCTTCTTTCCTTAAACATTGACAAATAATCAAATGTAGTTAGTAATCATAATTAAATCGTATTGTAAATTAATAACGTACTTGCCTACCTGCTGTAATATAAGACATACTTAGCTTAATGTGATAATATTACGTATAATGTTATTTAAGATCTTGACCCTATATAAAATGACATGTAAAACTATACGTTTTATCAAGGAATAAATAAAATGAAATAGCTATCAAACCTCTAATTCCCCGCACTGAAATGTAGAAAATTAAATGTAAAACTGAACGCCCTATGGCGAAGGGCCATATATCTCGGGCTGAATAGCCAGTTTAGCCAAAGCCGATTACGAGCTACGAACGTTTAACGACTGTATGTTAGTCCGACCGCAGACCGCAACTCATAAACGGCCATATTCGCCGGCCGACAATGCACCGGCCTATACCGTTACTTGCTTGTAAGTTGTGCGAAGCTAGTTCCTGAAACCTGAGATGTAATCACAGTAGATATTCAATGTGTGCACGCGGTCTCACGTTTCTGTGCAAATCAGAGTTACTTAATTTATAAAATATTTGAGGACAATCTTACACAAATCGACCTAGTCCCCAAACTAAGCAAAGCTTGTACTATGGGTACTAGACGACGATATACATACTTATATAGATAAATAAATACTTAAATACATTGACAACATCCATGACTCAGGAACAAAAATTCATGCTCATCACACAAATAAATGCCCTTACCGGGATTCGAACCCGGGACCTCCGGCTTCGTAGGCAGGGTCAGTACCAACTAGGCTACAGAGGTCGTCAATTTGTTTATTTATTGCAAATATTCACGCAGCTCATGAAAAAAAACTACTTCAAATGTGTATATTTAGGTACATTGTTTTTTTTATTAGAAAACGATGCATCAATTTGCAAAATATGTCTCGTGTTTCGGTTATCAAATACTTAATTAACAACCGCAACAAGAGTGTAATATTTCTTTCAGAAAAAAACAAAGAAATCCATACTAATATTATAAATGCGAAAGTGTGTCTGTCTGTCTGTCTGTCTGTCTGTTACGTCTTCACGCTTAAACCGCTGAACCGATTGCGATGAAATTTGGTATGGAGATAGTTTGAAGCCCGGGGAAGGACATAGGGTAGTTTTCATCCTGGAAACCATCCCCTAAGGGGATGAAATGGGGGGTTGAAGTTTGTATGGAGCTGCGATATAAACGATTTCCACGCGGAAGGAGTCGCGGGCAGAAGCTAGTAACAAATAAGTAACTTAACACTCTAAACTCTGAAAACCGACGAAGTCTAACCGAATCACGTTTTTTTAAATGCGAACATAATTCAATATGTATATCTAATCTGTGTACGTCCATATTCTACCTAGGACCCATCCCAGTGTGTTTTGCGAAGTTGCAAAATGAAAACCGCATCGTATCGGTTTGCTCATTTCGCTATACGTTTGCATTTCATCACTGTCAATACGAGATCCAGGTTGAAAGGCCCGTCAACAGGACATATTGGTATTTTGCGAAATGAGTTTCGCTGTGTACAGTCACCAGCATTAAAATCTGACATGACATGGACACAATTATCTGAAGCATTCTAAAGCCCCTAGAAATAAATACGTGTCAGATACATATTTAAATGCACTTTGTCATGGCAGACATTATTGCTGGTGGCTGTACCCTGTACTATTGTTAGCTTGCAATAACTCGAAAGAGCCGATGCTCATCGTCCATATAATGCAACAACACATCAGAAGAGTACGTAATGTAACTAGGTACTTACCTAGTTATTTTGTGCTATTCTAGAAGAGGTGGTTCGTAAACATGTTTAAGTTCCGTTGTCTTTCCTAGTCTTAAACGAATTTAGATTTTTTTTAGCTATCGTGGGAGCACTAAATTTCTGATTTCAAAAAGATTTCACCAGTTTATTGAAATGGATCTTCGCGATGGATCTATTCCCAATAGTGGTGTGGCGGCTCTCATCAGCGCCTCTTATGTACAATACTACAGAGCGCTGAGTAAAACCTCATTTGCGGTTATGGTGTTAAAGACGTTCTGGCCACTAAGCTGTGATTGTTCGAATCGCTGTTCAAACTGGACTACAAAAACATTGTTGGACAGTTTGAACTCATAGATGGCCTGTTCGTGCGACGTCCAACTAACCCCAGCTTTGAAGCCTGAATTCTAACCATCTTTTGCCACATTTCTGAGCAGTGGCGTGAAAATGTTTTTTTGTGAACGTGGGCGAAGCCGGTCAGCCAGCTAGTACTTATATTTAATAACAACATAGTAAACAATATATTTTATAATACGAATCCGTCTCACACATGACGGTGTGAGATTACAGGTGTCTATTTGACCACCGTCAGGCACTAATACGCGCGTATAAGGAAGCGGGCCCAGCTTAGGTTAACATGGTGACTTCTGATACTAAAAGTATGTCGCTTACGTACCGGTTTCACGCCTGTAAATAAGCTGCGCGGGAGCCCTTCATGCTCGACCGACGGGCATTCAGTTACACTCAGTAAGAAACATGTGATACTTATACAGGATGTTAACGGGGTCATGATCCGGAATGACAAAAAGCGAATAAGATGATCATACTGAACAACCTTTCCCATGGGACCAACCACGAAATAGCAAAAAAAAACCAGGTATTCCATACATTAACTCTCAATTAAATCGCAGTTAACTCACAGTTAACTCTTAATTGGCTCTTTTTTTTTGCGATTTCGTGGTTGGTCCCATGGGAAAGGTTGTTCAGTATGATCATCTTATTCGCTTTTTGTCATTCCGGATCATGACCCCGTTAACATCCTGTATATGATACTTATATACTAGCTAGTTTATTTAATGGCGATGCTACGCTGGACCTTCATTTATTAATTCAGATTACTTATTGTTTAATTTAATATTCATGGATGCATTTACAGAATTAATGTGTCAGGGTACAGTCGACTACAAAGAGATCGATACGGCCAAAGTTACAAAAATATGTATACACGACTGTATTGCCTTGACATTAAGGTCGTGTATACATATTTTTGTAACATTGGCCGTATAGATCTCTTTGTAGTCGACTGTACCACTACCTACTATTAAGTATAAGTAGTACCTAATATAACGTATTAATGTACATCGTTTAATATCCATAATAATAACGTAATATTTACAGAATTAATACTTGTAAATAATGATGTGGTTAATTATGTGGGATTAATTTAGTAGCACATAATACTGTAAGCTTATGCTTTAACGCATAACAAATTAACATAACTAATGAAATTCTGGAATAGAAAATTGGAAAGCTGCTAGTGCTTATCTTTTTTAGGCTTGGCATTCGTTTATACCTTTTTGATATTTTGCGTGCTTACGGACTTCTTTTAGTGTCCGTGTCCATGACCGTTTTAAAAGTTTGAGGAATTCGCTTGAGCATTAATTAAGTGTCTATCTAGCATCAAACAATCTAACACGCCCTGCATTCTCAAATAACACTTTGCTGCATTCGTATTGTCTGCACCGTTGCCGATTTGCAATTTTGCCGTGTTCAACTAAAAATGCCATACTATCATAGGAGTCAACTGTCGTGTATGTCATTTTTAAATTGGATTGCAGCAATACAAATCGACGGACTAAATCCAGCCAATTACATCAGATCACTCGGCATTCCAAGCACGAGCTTCCGTGGCAGATCACATACAGCAAATTTAAATAAAACCTTGATGCAAGCAAGTTTTGCATTGCCAAACCGTCCAGTCAAATATTGATTTAATACTAAGAAGGTTCTTGGACATTTTGGAGTTTCTCTGTCAGTGACTGTGATTCGGTGATACGTGAATAGATTTCAGGGATTTTAAACGTAAAGTAGGTATTTCATCTGGTTATTTAAGAATTAAGATCCGTTTGTATTACCCGTAGGATGTGTATAGAGCAAGTTCAACCTGCCAGAATTTCAAAGACTACTCATTTGTCACTTTTGCTGTACAGAATTCAATTGTACCGCTTGTCAAATTGTTCACGTTGAAAAATCTATCGTTGTAATTAAGTTGCATGTCTAAGGAAGATACTCTTCATAGATCATATAGTTTTTCATCCTAAATTCCTAATGCTTATTTTTCGTAAGAAAATTGCCGTCATTAGCGGCAGTAATATTAACCTCGAAATGGATGAGTTGAAAAATAAATCGTTTAGCCTTAAGAAGTGCTTCCTGTTTAGTTATCCTGAAAACACTTCCTCATAAGCATCCTTTTGGTGATAAATCAGGTACCAGCAATAACTTGCATATATGGTAATGTCAATAAAAGCTTACAATAATAGTTGAATTAAAATATTCTTTAAACCCAGACTATAATTACGTTATGAGCTTCCGCTCTAAACGATTTATATGTTGATCAAAGGATCAAAGCGCAAAGAAAATTTGAAACGCGCGTAATTATTTAGCCTATCAGACCGAGAATCGAACTCGCATCTTTAGATTACTAAGCAAAGCATTTTTTTTGTAAGATGTTTGTAATGTACGCACGCTATATTGAGCAAGTCTTTAATGTATCATCGGCCTACTTACTTTTGACTTGTGCGTAATACCTATACCTATTTACAACAATCAGGCATAGTTATATTTTTCATTTACGATTTTTTTAGTTGAAAACTGCTTAGACTTAGGTACTTACATTATTCCGTGGTACTTACTATAGATACTGAGTTATATCGAACCGTGTGGAAAACTGCCGTTCAGTCAGGTGTAGAACAGGATGAAGTACTTAGGTACCTACTCTATCTAAACTAGCACTTTTTTTCTAATAGTTTGCCACATTTTGCTGTTTGTCTTGCGCAGGTGTAGGAATTCTGGGTATTCCGACCTTTGAACTCGTCTGAGAGTTTTACGTGCCAGTTATGAAAAAGGAAGAATTAGAAATAACTACGATGATTGATGTCCGGTTCCAAGAATTTGCGAAACATGCATTTTTGTGCAATGTATGCCGCAATCCACGAGAGACGAGTGACACTTTTGTTGTTTTTGACATATTTGACAAAGATCTTATGAATTGGCACAACCGATTGCAATATTGCTATCTGTATGTTGATGTAGACATCGTTTCTTTTTTAATCACATTATTAATGATACCTCACGGAGTCTCTAAGGCCGAATTTTCTTGCGGCGGAGGGGCAGCTTTCTGACCCAGTGGTTGTTTATTGATTTGATTAGGTACTTGATCGTTTGTTTTATTTTCTTGTCTGTGTGTTACGCACACAGATAACGCATTGCTGAAACCGTTTCAACTATTTCGATTCCTGTGATAAAGAGACAGTTTTTTTTAAAGGAAATGTCGTAGCATTAGTATATTTTTTTTTTTAATTTATTTCATTTAACAACAACATTTAGAACTATAATTAATGAATATCTGCCAAACTGCATAGCCACCACTGCACTAAGCTCCATCATAATGTTTTAAATAAGTTCTAAGTGTTCTAACCTCCTATATTTTGACATGTTTTTATTATTATTTTATTTTATTTTATTTGTATTGACTAATGTGTATTTGTAATGTGTAGTGAGGTAATATGGATGTAACAATCTGAAATAAATGACTATTTAATTTAATTTAATTTAATAGCAGTTTGTCGGCAGAAACCCCAGTTTCCCTCCACCACGTAAGATTAATATAGTAGGTACCTATAGTAAATAATAAGTACATGACGCAACATTCATCACACTTTACCTCCTGAGACCCAGGGTACGCTCTAGTGCTTTTGAATAAGGAAGTTTTTGGCATTCAATAAAAGTTTAAAATCAATTTTGAAAGTTGTACAATATTTTGCTGGTACCTTTTGCTTGGGAACGACACAATGTCTAACGGTTTCACTTTCTTTGACATCCCAAAACATCTGCTAGTAAGTATGTATATGCACTTTAAATTAAATTCGCAACATTTTGGCCTAAAGAGGATGAAGTTTAGATGATTAGATTTGGGAGTTTGTTACTGTTGCTCATCACATCGGGCAACGAGTGGCGCGCGCGTGTTTGGATGCGACGACATCGGAGAGAGAGAAATTAGACCGTGGACACATTGAGATTTCGGCCTTAGAGATGAGTTGTTAGATGGGTTAAGTAATAGTACCTACTGCGCTTCATATTAAATCCCACTCACAACATTACAATTCTACGGACAAATTTACCTACGTCTTTTTCATTTATCCAGGATATAAAAGATTATGATTATACCTACAAGCCTCAGTTTCGTGGTATACAATAATTACAACAGTGCACCCAGAGTGTACCTACCTACCCTACCACCTAAGAAAAACAACAAATGCGACTCCACCGCTTTTCATCGATACCGGGCCCTGATATGATATTAATTGTCAACAATATTATTATAATTATGTAACTACAACCAAATAAAAATACTATCCCGATTATATACCCCGTGCCCCGGGAGGATTCCAAATAATTTTAACTGTGTATTCCTGAGGCTCCAATGAGTAAAAAAATACATAAAATAAAGTAAGCTCAGTTCGGCTCACTTTTATTTATATAGGTGTATCATAACTGGAAGCTCAACTCAAGCAAAAATTTGTAATGTGTGTAAGCCGAACTCAGCTTTTGTTATACGATTTTTTTACTCGTTAGGGCCTCAGACAGAACACGCATTTATTATTTACACGAATTAAAGCTTTGCGGTAAAGAAAAGCAATAATAGAATAATAATAGGTTTTGACAAATAAAAAAATAAACGCATTTCTATACCAATTTTACGGTAATTCGTTACGTTTATTTAAAGGTAAATTGAACCGCCCAGGTGTCGCAAAAATCCGCTATTGAGAACTCGAAATGTTTACAGATAAATGTGAGATAACCAGTTTGTTATCAACTTTTTACATTCCTAGTATGATAGGTGATGAATATTGATAAACTTATTAATCACTTAATATGATACGGTAATTTCTGAAACAATAAGAATTAAATTTAGGCGGCCATACTCGCATCTACATGCTTATGAAATGAAGCTGAAATCAAAGATAAATATATGTACCTATATACATACATTTTGTGTCAAACGTTGAAAAGCGTGACATTTGTAGCATCAAAGGAATGTCGCATAGAAATAAAGTTTTTTTTTACTGTCTAGTCTAGAAGTAGGTAATGTAACGAAGTGTTCGTGTAATTACATCGTTGAAAAATGGTTTTAGTTGAAGCGACAATCTAACTCGAGAGTCTCTGTCATGTTCGAAGACATATCTATTCTTTAACACCCAGTATCTAATTGTATAGTCGGTTCAATTTAAGTTAGTCTCAACATTTTTTGTCTCGTTATTCAAATTGCTGCTTGTAAGTTGGTATAGCAGTACAATTTATTGCATTATAATTGGTTCATTAAAATGTCGACCTCAAGTAAACTTGACCTTAAATCACGCGATCCGCGGTGGAACAGTACATTGTTATCTTAAGAGGCTCCCATACGCCAATGACCTTCGATCTGAATCCCTTAGTTTTCTAATGTTTTTTGTAGCTTATTATATTAACAACAACGGCTTTAAGCAATATAGTATCCCATATTTACTTCAAACTTCATTGTTTTCGAGATATTTGGCATCAAAGTTGAACAATTTTAGGCCAAAAAACTGGTTTTCTGGCCATAACTTTTGTGTTAATTGGTTTAAAATTAAAACCCTCTGCCAGTTTTTAGAGACGTCATAGACGAACCCAAATTTGTAGATTTCGTATATGTTAGATCTTTCACGTCAATAGAGATGCGAAATAAGTGTTTTTTTAGACAATGTTTAAAAAAATCATACAAAATTAAGTATTAATTTGTTTCAAAATCCGGTCTGTCAAAATGGAGATAAAAGATTGAAGAACCGATAGCCGTTTGATTTATGATTCTATCTGTAGTCAAAAGTAGTAGATACGATTCAAAACTTGTCAAAAATCGATGAAAACCTCGGGTAGCCCCTTAATTCTTCCTGTTGATTTATTTCTTGTATGATATAGTTTTCGGAGACCTAATATGCATTTTGTGTCCGTTCCATGTGTCGATTTACAATTTCATAATGCAGTGAGGTTGCAAAAATATGAGCTGCAATGGATTTTATCGCGTTCTTGGATATACGGAGCGGTCGACGGTGTGTTGCTTAGAATCAAAACTCGCCGAAACTCGTTCATGTATAAGTGGGAGCGTTTTTATACTCGCCTGTCGCCCGCTTCTAGCCGTCATACGCATCGACTGTCCATAAATAAAGCCGTACTGAAGAGTAAGCCAACTTGCGCTTATGCCAGAAGTAGCAGAGACCTAAAGTGTTTCTTGACGTTCAATATAAGTGTACGCCACTGATCCCGGTATTTCCCATATGGGTACCAATTCTTAGCTCGAGACTGGCGTAGATCGTTATCTGAGTGATCAACCGAGAGTCATCCTGCCGCTCTATTCCAGTCCTTTAAGTTTTTAATGGTTTTGAGCGATTATCAATCGTTAAGAAGTAATAGCATCTTGGTATGACCTATAACCTGCCTTTGGGTATAGGTCGGTTCATAACAAGGTCGGCAGCCCATATTTTGCTGATAGTCCCGCGATGAATTTGTATTTGTTATTTTGTACCATCACTAATTAAATGTTTTCCACGTTACAGTGGCGACTGGGTACGAGTCCGACCGCGAGGAGTGGAGGAGCAGCCGCTCCCAGTTCTCCACCACCGCCTTCGACAGCCTCGCCCGCCCCACCAAGATGGCCATGGCCCTCACCCTCCGGAAACCTCCCAGGATCGACCCTGGTCGTCTGGGCGTCGACCCCGTGCCCCAATACTACCGCCTAGGTAGCGACCACAAACCGAAACTGACGCCTCTCCCCTTCAGGCCAAATAATTTCCTCCAACGTCCACCCAGGCTGCCCCGGCCGACCACGGAAATCAAAAGAAACATAATTACTACAGACCACAGGAAATACACTTCGCTGCAGAACCTCGATCTGCCCATGAAGTTGAGCGAGAAAAACAAAAACGAGCCGAAGAAAACTAACTATTCTAACATATCACATCGTATCACTGGACTAACTAACAAATTGAGGGACTTGGGCAGTCCGAGCAATACCATTGGAAGGTTTAAAGCCCAGTCACATAGTGATGTGGCTAATTTAAAGCCAGTACTGAAGACTAGAGACGGCCATGATGGCTCGAAGAGGTCGGTAGTGAGGACCTGTAGTGCTGAACCACCAAAGAAAGTAACTTTCAGTGCTTTTGCCACTGTCCAAGTGGTATAATTCTATTCTTCGTAATTTTAGTTTAGTTGTAAGGACAAGGCTAGGCCGGGATTTTTGTGTAAATACAATTGTATAAATTCGTGGATTATTTCCTTATTTAGAACTGTTTAGTTTGTTTAGTCAAAATTATTTGTATTGTTAGACGTGTCTTAACATAGTTATTTATTATCAATTTAATGTTTTGCTTCATTTGACACTATAGGTCAATTTCTATCTATTGCACCGCTTTTGTTATTGTCATCTTATCTTCATATTTTTGATTATATATGTGTTATTTATAGATTCTGTGAAAATATATTAGAATCAGATGATTATCAGCTCATAATGATGAGAAACGATGTTGTTTTTTGATTAATTCTGATGGCATTCGTAATTAAGAAAGGTATTTGCACACAAATGTAGTAAGCATTATGTGAAAATGAGGACAGAAACATTTTCACGTGTTCTACTACATAAATGAGCAACGTAAAACACTCATAAATTAAAGAAACCCCTTTAATATTTTCTAGACCAATGCCACAGAAAACAGAAAGTCACAGTAATATCCGTGGCTCGAGTTCTTCCTTGTTGAACAGAAATGCCACCAATCTTTGTGAGAGAGATTGCTGTCGGACAATTTCGAACCAAACAATGAAAATGGATTGTTATTTATGTATTCTATAAGAATATTTATTATAAGTAGCCATAATATTTTTTTTTTCTGTGTGATCTAGAATTTGTTTCTGAACTTGTGTGATTCCTAGTCGACGCTTGCTTTTACAAAATTTTAGTGCAAGAACGCAGTTTGGACGCTCGCGAACTTAGCTTTTTCAACTTTATTAACTGTATAAATATTGACGATGTTTCAACGACACTGCATGCGACTGAAAGTAAATGAATGTTAAAAAAAAATAGAATCGAGACTTTATGAAAGGTGCTAAGAAATAGGTAGCTACGTTTATCGTGCGAAGAAAATCTTTCTCATGTTTTGTGAAAGAAGAACCCTGTAGGTGTCGCAGAAAGATACAGTGTATATGCACGTGATAAATGCTGGGATTATGGGGATGGTCATTCATACATTGAGTTGAAAAATAAAACACATAAATGAAAAATGGCAAAAAATACCTTTTAACCATCGTGGGTGGAAAAGTGGTACATTATATAAGTACAGGAGAATTTCATTGGGTGCCACATTTTGCATGGATGACCCATAATACTCGTAATATGCATGCCTCTAATGGCACTGAATCAATTAATTTTAAATAGCGAAAGAGGACGGGTTAATAAGTAAAAAGTCATAATAATACATTTCTATGAATAGTGAGGAATATATTATATACCTGACTAAATTAGGAAATAAAATATAGATAAAGTAAATATTAAATCTATTTTCGTAAGTGCGCATTATTCTTCATGTTTTCATTTTATTGTGTTTAAATTGTTGATTAATTGTAGTAGCTATTTTCTTAGAACTGTTTGAAACAATAAAAAAGTTTTGTTAATTTCTGTGTTTTGTTTCCAAATGTAGTACAGTCGGGGTCCTTTACATTGGAGATGAATTTGAATTTATAATATTCATCTGATCTAAAGTAAGTATATAGGTATTCGTAGATCACTCCAACTGTATTTAAGAGGTAATACTACGCGACGCGACAACTGCAGCTCAGAGTAAAAATCCGATACAGAAATCATCAAAATCGAGGTTTCGTTCTCGACTGTTTCCTCCTCCAAAACTTAACCAATCTTAACGAAATTTTGGAAATTGAATGGGAAGGAGACATTCTGTGTCGGACCGTTTTGATTTTTGTGCTTATTATTATACGATTTGTATACTAGGCGTCTGTTTGCGGTCAATTTATTTTGGCGTTTTAAGCGATGTTTGAAGTAGCCTAACTTCTATATAATCAAAAATATCCAATAAATAAAAACGTACCGACATAGATAATGATGATATTAATTTTGTATAAAAAAATTATTGATCTAGGTTCAAAAACCAGGGAGGAAACAGTCGAGAACGTTTGTATGGAAAAATGAATCAATTAGGTTGGCATTAAGAGGGAATGCTATGGCATTCCCTCTTAATGCCAACCTAATTGATACATCTCTGTTACAAATTATACCTAATGCTTAATTTCATACTTTACCCACCTCAAATATTTACATGTTTGTTGCTCAATCGCGCTTAAACGGCTCAACCGTTTTGGTTAAAATTTTGCACGAATATAGTTTATAGCCTGGTTATAGGATAGTTTTTATCCCGGGTTCACACGGACGAAGTCGCGGGCGGAAGCTAGTATAATATATGTGGGAATGAATAATGGAATAGAACAAAGTCAATTGAATGTGGAGTGTTGCTCTTGTTAAAATTTACATACCTAGTCGTGAAACACTAGTGGTATGTTAATTTCAAAAATAACTCCACTTTTCAAAACAACTTAATATTCAAATGTAATTCATGCTAGGTTTAAATTTGATGAACTTCAGTAAGTAAGATAACTGAATACCCCGTATTATTGACTGATCAGTGATCACAATGTTTATCGAGTAAACAGAAAAACTAAATACGCTACGCATGCAAATTATAATTATTTTAAAACAATATTGCGGTAGGGCGGATTTGATTGCAACTATACAACAATTCGTATCGAAAGCCTTAATAATTTTATTCAAATCAGCGTAGTGTAGGAGAATATGAAGTAATAGATTTGGTTCTTCCTTTTAATATGTTTAATTCACAAACAAGATGATAATGAGTTACACAGAGAATACAGAGATAATTCGTTGCACTCATGCGAATGCGTACCGTCCGAATGACATAATAATGGCCGCCGTTCGCCAGCGAGCGAGAGAGCGTGAGAGAGCGACAGAGAGAGGAAGAACGGCGCACACGGCGCATAGACAAGGCGAGTTAAAGTTGCGTTTAGGAATAATGTTAGGCCGCGGTTACAGTAGTTTGTTTGAAAAGCAACCAACAGATGCATTAGAACAACCATTAAAGCACAACGAGATCGAGCAATAACATTTAACCAAATACATTACAATGTGAAATAAATGTAAGGACTTATTTCCGAGAGCGATGCACGGCCCCTCGTTCGATCAAGTTTTTATCATGACAAAGGCAATTCCCAAGTCAATGTGAAGCTAGCCGCACTGAACACACTACAGGAAGATATTCACAAACCCGAAATACACGTCAGGACCACAGGCCGACATTAATTAGACGTCATAAATACGATAATGCATAGTATGAGAACCGAACGTCCCAATTGTTGACCATCTACTCTGACGTCACCAGCGTGCAGCGTGTTTAAAGTGATGGGTAAAAGACACCGCCATGTTAACCGATATTGCATGAAACATCGCAGTGCACAAGCCACAAACTAAAATCCTGGATCCGCCACTGGGTGCGACAGCGGTGTTCGGTGTCCGACGTCCACTCCATAAAAGACACGCGTATAGTACCTACCTAGGAGTGCTTACACACAATGATGTAATATAAAAAAGAGGTAGGTTAGGTTAGGACGTACGAAAGAGTTTTTTCCCAACCTGAAACGACGAAACTTTGTTCGCTTTGCTCGCTCGATCAATTATCACGTAGAAGAGACTCCAGATAAATTCTGGTTGATAGTATAATAGGTATACACCCGCCAGAATATAATGACCACTTAAAATTTTCGACGATAATATTAAATATTGGCATAATCGTACACAAATTCAACATGTACGCAAATACCACCTATGCGGGCACGGGGCTCAATTTAACGTTTCTATTTCGCATTCTAATTTAATTTCAATGTGTTTCTCGAACTCGGTTTCCCCCCGCCGAGCTTACATGTGAGAACGGGCGAGGGTAATTGGTTGAAACCAAATTGTAATGAGCTACGTATAGATTCCGGGAATGATTATGGTAAACTATTCGTTTGCGAATGTGTAGGTACGTTGTACGTTATCGGCGAATTCCACACTGTTTATCACAGTTCAGTGTTGTACAAGACATTGCACGAGAAACAGGTAAGTTAGTTTTTAAATTGGATCCTCAATAAAATAAAACGGTCAGTTCAAGGAGCAAAACAAAACGGGTAGGTACACTAAATAACTACAAAACACTGGCACGATCGGACAAATGATTTTGATTGTCAGGAACATCACTATCGCTACATAGTATAAAACAAAGTCGCTTCCCGCTGTCTGTCCCTATGTATGCTTAGATCTTTAAAACTACGCCACGGATTTTGATCTGGTTTTTCTTAATAGATAAAGTGATTCAAGAGTAAGGTTTATACGTATAATATAGTACCTACCCGTGCGAAGCCGGGCCGGGTCGCTAGTAATTGAATAAAAGTGAAATAAATATGCTGCCGAGTTTCGTCGCAATTTAACGTTTGTTTGATTGGTTTAGGCAAACATGTCTCTGGTAGCGCAAGCCTTCGAGTCCAGCAAGATCGTGCCGGACGTCATCCCCACGGCACCCAAGGCCACCATCGGGGTAAGTACCTATACCTTTAACTACAAGTTTTACATTTTAGTTATAATCTTTTTTTTCCTGATTTTAAGTGAGAGAATACGTAACAAGACAAGGATTGCCTGTCTCGTATTAACTATACGACCTCGCTCCCTCTTTGGCACTGATGGCTATATTCTCGAAGCAAGCGAGATTTTTAGCAACCAGAAATAGCCAAACCTTAAGGCCGGTTCACACGTATTGAGTTGTCAAGTAGGTAGTTAACTAAATTTTAAGCGACTTAATTTTAAGCAAGCCCGAGATGGACGCTCAAGTCATTAATTCAGTAATTCAATTCGCTTTATGTATTCTTCAATAAACTTTACTTTAGTTGTCTTCCGACCACTTCGACATTTTTATTTAAAAAAAGTTCTTCAAACGAATTACAAACTTCGAATGCGACTGCTTCGCCAAGCTACACTTAAGGCGCCGTAGGTTCAGCGAAGTTAAGCGACCAGAGTTTTTGAAACAATATAATGCGTCTGTCTATAATAATATGGTTTCAAAAAAATACGAATAGTAATCTTGAGGCTTTTCTGCAGAGAAATCAGTGCTTCGAAACATGATTAAGCAAATTTCGCTCGATAGAAAAAAATCACGAACATAGGTCTAAAACACACAAAAATACACTTAAAATATTCGTAACAAATTATGCACAAAAGCTAAAAATATTAAAATTGCTTTTAAAAATCGGCAATATCATGTTTGATGGAAATCAGTGTTTACATTTTTATTTATTAAAACGGCCAAAAAATTAAAATTAAAAAACATGATATCCGCGCTTTCGAGCACGCACTTCCATCTCGCTCACGCTTATGCTCAGTGAGAGGGAGAGAAGACCATGAACCTACGGCGCCTTAAGTAATATTTAACTAAATTGTGCCTGTCCAAACGAGTCAAGTATAGTACACGCCCACCCACTTAACCGAAAAATAGTCAAATTTTTAATCTACTTGTTTGCTTGCACGCTAAATTTTAACTTGTAACTAAATGAATTGTTTACACGCTTTAAGTCGCTTAAAATTAAGTTTTTAGTTAATTACTTAACAACTTAGTACGTGTAAACCGGCCTTTAGTCGCTTAAAATTTAGTTAACTACTTGACAACTTAATACGTGTGAACCGGCCTTTACTTTTTTTGACATAAGTATGAAACTTGGCACAGTTATTCCTTGTCTTTACCGCCAACGTCCCTTAAGCGCACGTTCTGGAGACCGACTGTCTTGGCTATATACATTCTTGTGATCATAAAAATTAAGTAAGATTTAGGGTCATTTTGGGAGACTTAATAGTGATAAAACCTCGCCATTACTTGTCTGTTACATTGAATGGTTAATTAAAATTACATGCACGACATGACACACTACTACTACCTACTAGGTAGGTACTACTTATACTAGTAGGTATCACTGGTAATCTCGCAAAGTATCCCAAACGCATGGTCTGCAAGATAATAAGAATAAGAAAAATGTATTCACTAAGCTATTAGCTAGTTACTTTAGTTCCATAATATCATAAACATTTAATTAAGTAGATAAATTTTATGCCATACGATAAATAAAATAATGGTAAGTATTTGTAGTATGTAAAGATGTGCGTTTATAATTAGATAGAGAGACTACATTCTTGCCTGACACTGAGGTCCTAGCGCGATATGTTTTATCGTCACGTTATACGTGACCTTTCAGTACATTTTCATGCTAGCTGTGATGGTGTCCACCTTGTGTGTGTACCACCTTGACTGTAGTCAGGGGTATTAATATACGCAAGTACATAAATAAGGACATACATATCTGTAGGTACACAACTCTATTGCCAACTAGAGTGATAGAATCAATAGATTGTGTAAAGAATGAATGAAATCGTTATATAATGTCTATGCTTAAAAAGCTTATTATATAACTATTGTATACAATACACTTTATACGAGTCAACTGACCTAATTAAACAACCTTGGTATCTATTGAAAATCTAAGCCCTGCTGAAACGAAGTGCAGCCAACGGCTTTTCTTTTTTGTGCGTTGATGCCTTGTACCTTTTGAGTTTCTCACGAGGGCGTTCTATTGGTCAAATACATTTTAGTTCAGTAAAGGCGCCACGTGATTGGTCGAATTTATTTAAGGTGTCTCAAGAGTTGTAAAATGCTGAGTTGGGACCTCCATATGTATGTATGTATGTAAATACTTTATTGTACACAAGACACAGGTAAAAATACAGATAAAAAAAAGTTAATTCCATAATCAAAAGTATGTGATTTTAGTTTGGTGTACGAAGTCTTAACGCAAACATTAAAGTCGACGAGTATAAAAGTATATTTATGTAGGTACGTATAATAACGCACCTGACTGTTACCTACCTACCTGCAAGAAGAGATAAAATTTTCCTAAAATTAAATATTATTACCTATCTAATTGCAATTATCCCATTTAATGTTGATCGATGAACATACTGATAAAATCATCATGTGTTCTTTCTTATCACTGCGTGACTGACTTCATGAATTGAATGTGTGGGTTTGTATAAAATCGGGCTTGTACCTATTGATTAATGTATAACAACATTTGATATAGGGTCATTTCGCCGGTTAGCGACCACCTAATTTAATGTGCCGGTGGGCGACCACTTAAGCTGAGTTGGTGAACTGAAAGGATATTTTCTCGGTTTTTTAGTAGATTTCTATTCTAAAACAACAACAAAAATGCATATACAAGTAATTGTGTCAATAGGGTGTGTAGAATTGATGTTATCTTCAATAGAAAAAACCTTCTCCTTCAGGTGGTCGCTAACCGGAGGTGGTCGCGTAACCAGCGAAATGACTCTAAGTAACGAAAAGTTTTGTGTTATACCTACTCTTCTTAATGTATTATATAACGCGCTCTTCTGCGGCAACTGTTTTTTTTTCTATTTGTATAAGACAATATTAACCTTATCATATACTGCTTCTATACGTACTCGTAAATACAGATATTAAAGATGAAATGCAAATACAAAAGTTTTCCTACAGCTGAATAAATTACATTACATTACTTACATTATATCTAGCTACGGTAGCCTAGTGGTTCAGGCATGCGGCTGCCAAGCGGCGGTCGTGGGTTCGAATCCCGGCTCGTACCAATGAGTTTTTCGGAACTTATGTACGGAATATTTGCCGTTAGCTTGTCGGTGAAGGAAAACATCGTGAGGAAACCGATCTAATCCCAATAAGGTCTAGTTTTCCCTCTGGATTGGAAGGTCAGATGGCAGTCGCTTTCGTAAAACTAGCGCCTATGCCAAATCTTGGGATTAGGTGTCCAAGCGGACCCCGAGCTCCTTTAGGGGCATAACCGGGAACAACGCTAGGAGAATGATGATGACATTATATCTAACGTCATATCATAGCAAGCGTTGCGTTTATTTATTTTATTTTAGGAACGCTCCAGAGGAATTCACTAAGTTTTACTTCTCTCAATACTATAGTAGCTATGCGCTCTCAAGAAAAATTTAAAACTTAGGCAGTTTTTCGCTTTTGTGTCTAAGTATTAAAATTCTATATTGTTATCTAAAAATTCTGAAATAGCTGCCTATTTTTCGGGATTCCATTCAATACCAGTAAACACAGAACTTTGTTTCCCGTTTATTCCTTGGTAGCTATTTTATTTAGGTGGAAAAGTAATTTACGATCATTTATCTTGTCAGCAATCGTATTCTTACCCAAACGGGTTTCAGACTCGAAATGCAGAGTTTTGGACTTGCTCTTATTTTTATAAGGCGCTTTAATTAGGTACAATCAGCAACACCCCTACACTGACCATTATAGGACTTATCTCGTTTCAATAAGGGTCAATGTCGCCTTTGAGTAGGTAATGAGCAGAGGCATACATCACGCTTCGACACAATCCGGTCGACACGTTAACGACGTGATTTGTCGCAATTTGGACATTTATCATTTAAATTTGGGCAGGCCTACATGTGTTGTTAAGTTAATGCAGCGTTCCACTGGTGAAAGAAGAAATTGAGGATAAAATTAATGAAAGACAAAGGCGAACTTACGATACCTTTTTATTTTACTAATATTTACAATGATCAGTAGGTAGGTATAAGTTGCATTTACAACTTCACACTTTTTTTAAATATTACGTCAGTGGCAATCTACCATACGGTTTGCATGATGATGTTAAGCGGACACCGTCGCCTGGGGACGCTTTTGCGACTAGAAAAAACCCAAGCGTGCTGCCGCCCCTGTATTGTTTTGAGGATTCGTTGTGTTGACAGCTAGAGACAAATGCAGGTCCCTTACTCTTCCACCTTTCTCACCACCACCCCATCACCAATAACCCACAAATAAAGTACCTAGTGGTGTCATTATGACTGATTCAGTAAGGTGGAGGTGCGTCCCCAGTTTGGCTGCTCCAAATAATATGAGCGAGAGGACATTCCGCTGTACCGTACCTCTCTGTCTAGAGACCGTATTATGTTAATATTAAAGTATCTACCGTATGTGAATGTGAACGCACATAACAAATTAAATAACGTTCTTTTGTTTCGTTTTTACGGATGCGGTTATCTACGACCCGATAAATATAGAAAAGTAGGCATAACAGAAGATTGTCTGTGGTTGAATAAGATGTTATGTAACTTATGTAATGTTGTATTCAAAGATAGTGCCACGAAGATACCTACTGCTCGATTCTGGAAACTTTTGGTGCATGTCATGTATCTCTAGGATAATTCATACAGTCTCACGGCGGTAGGTAGGTAGTGTCATATATCAGGCCGTTTTATTACTATGAAAATACTATGTATGTTATATCATGCATTGGCAGAGGCTATTATTGGATATAGAATGATGGCTTATGGACGCACTTTTAAAACATACCTAAATAAATTATTACATTTACAAACTAGACTGTTCAAAAATTTGGTGGATTAACACACTGCCGGTGCACGAAAAAGTTAGGTAGGTATCTAAAAGCAAATGACCAATATTAAATTATTTTTTATTATTATTATTTGCAGTACTCTAGCAGGGTATCATGTACCTACTTATTATAATTCTTTACATCCATTGTATAATGAACATGATTATTGCAATAAATGAATTGAATTGAATTAAAAGAAAGGAATTTAAATCACACCGAGTGTACACCCTCAGACTGAGAGTTGCGACGCGTCGAACTTACACGAAACCCGTAGTAGCTATCACTATCAATAATTACGGGAAAAGAACATTAAAGTACTTAACACCTCGTATTTTCAACACAATCTTTCCTGAACATTAATGTACTAGCAAGGACATCTTCAAGAAAAGGCTTAATAATTGCTAATATATTATATACCCTCTAATTTCTAATTAATCTAATCAGTACAGGTTTTTATTATTATTCTTAATTATAAGGTAGATACCTGCACAATTATTTTTTTGTACAGAAAGTGAGTGCAATATCTACTCGCAAATAAACACTGTGTTTGGCGAACTTATAAGTAGGTAATAGCAAAAGGTAGATAACCTATTATAATTTTATTTTTTAAGAAAAAAAAAAAAAACACGATAGAAAATTATACTAATTATTGACTTTATTACTTACTTCTTGATTTATGATAAAAAATACACGCAGGTGTTTTTTTTAATCGATCCTTTTGTTCCAGAGATGACCCAAAGCTACAATCTCACAGACTTTTCCTCTTTATAATATCATTAGTATATTAGATAGTATAGATTTATTTACCTGACCTACTCCGGAAACAGTAGGCAGGTACAACAATCCACATATATTGTAAACGACAAGTAAATTGCTTTCTTCGCTCCTTCTAAGGTATCATTAATTGGTGCAAACAACATTAAACAATCAGACACTTCCAAGTAATTGTGTCTTGCTTGTTAAATTACGCCAATTTCGGTGCCTTATGCAGTTATTGTAATTTAAGTACAATGAAAGCAGTTTTTAACAGAGATATTTAGTAGGTGACAAGAAAAAGGGCCTTTCTCCGCTCCGATTTGACAGGATTATTAACAGCGATGTATGTAGGAATATAAGTACCTACTTAATATGTTAAGTAGCCCAAAATTGCTGCATTTTTCTGACACATGTAATTGCCTTGTAATGCCAGCTTTTGCATGTCTACTGCTTAAATTGGCAGTAAATGCCGATGTACTGAACGGTCAGAATTTAAAAAAAAGAACAAGAGTGATGAGAAGTGACACTAATTCTGGGTAACGGTTTTTGATTGAAAAATAATTTAGTAAATATAGTGCTGATATGGAATCTGTAACTAGTACTTACCTATACTTGCTAATCATTATGCTGGAACAAAGTCGATCCGACGACTGGATTTGTGTAAAAATCGATATGCAAGATTCCAATTGGATTCTACCAAGTTTCATACCTACAAGAGAAGTTAACATAGACCTTCTAATTACTAATTAGCCTGCTGTAGCTGCTATGTGCAGTTAAAACATGAAGCCTATTATAATTCCAGTTGAAATACCCGAGCGGCGTTGAAGCGGCCCAGGGAAATGAGCTGGCTCCAACCCAGGTGAAGGACCAGCCCACCGTCACTTTCGAGGCTGAGGCCGGTGCCTTCTACACACTCGTCTTCACTGGTAAGTCACAGCAAAGCTAAGCCGCAGGCAACATGGGCTCCCTCATTATTGTTATACTTTTTGTATAGCGCCCTAGGTACTAGCTTCCGGCTGCGACCCCGTCCGCGTGGAACTCATTTATATTGCAGTTCTATACAAACTTTCATCCCCCATTTCACCCCCTTATCTGACGATTTCCTATCTCCTTCCCCGGGATTCTAACTATCTCTATACCAAATTTAATTTCAATCGGTACAGCGGTTTAAGAATGAAGAGGTAACCGACAGACAGGCAAACGGAGACACTTTCGCATTTATAATACCTATTATTAGTATATGGACTAGTATATTAGTATGGATTATCCTTGCAATAATTATACTCATATCATATCTGCATGTCTGTCAATTTGGACCAGCTTGACAGGACTTTAGCTCCCCACGAGGCGGCTTCACCGACGGCCATGTTTGCACTGTCGATATCTAACTAGTCGGAGGTTTCACTAAGGGATAATTCTAGAACAAAATTGGTATCTATAATTTTTAAGCGATCTGTCTTTACCAAAAAGTCAGGTAACAAAAGGTCACTAAATGCCCTCAGAGCTAATAGTTTTCTGCACGAAATCGCGATCGACCGTGACAATAATGTGTGAGAAAGACGCAACTCGCCGATGTAAGAACCATTTACATGAGGTCGATCATTAGAGGGACACAATCATTACGGTTGCGTGCTTAACTCAGCTCGCATCATGGTAACTTTGGTGATGTATCTTGTCGTAATAATGATTATCTTCTGCGCAACGTTTTTCAAGTCCCCAGGTTACTGTCACTCTCAATAATTTAGGGGCATGTTTAGCACAGACCTATTCAATTGTACAAGTTGTTATATCTACGCACCGGTAGTTTCGACTTCGAGAAAATAATATGAGTCAAGCTGCCTCGTGATAAGTCCTGTCAAGCTGATCTATTATGAAACATATTCAGATGTAGATACTGTTTGAGTACCTAATGATTCCAAGGATAATACATACCGAAAGTAATATGGACAAAAGTTAGCATTGACACACCTCCTACCTAAAGTTATCGTTATCTTCTTTCCTTTTTCAATAAATAAATGCTTGGAGGCTAAACTCAATTTCTGATGTCAAAGAAAAGCAAAGTATTAACTTGGGGGCAAATTTCGCGCGACACTTGTTGCCTTCAACGTAGGGTTGCCGAAATTCTCTCGAAAAGTCGTGCGACACGTGGAACAATGAAATTACACCTTGCCAGAAAAGTCGAGCGCAGTCACAAGATCTGTCTTATAGAGACTCCGAACAAAATACGGCCAATACTTATCTGTACCCTGTCATTTCTAGACCCCGACAACTACGACGGCCCAGAGCCCGTCTACCGTGAATGGCACCACTGGCTGGTCGGCAACATTCCCGGCAACAACGTGACCGGCGGCGAAGTGCTGTCCGGCTACATCGGCTCCGGCCCGCCGGAGGGCACCGGCATCCACCGCTACGTCTACATCCTGTACAAGCAGCCCGGCAAGCTGAGTTTTGATGAGCCCAGACTGACTAACAAGTAAGTTTAATTAAGGTTGGACAGGGCAGGCGACTTCTTCGACTTCTGAGTAGATTTCACTCTTGACAGTGGCCGTGGATAGATATAATTAGAGCAGGCGTTGACGCTTTACAAAATGTTGTCATTTGTCTCTGATTCTGCACCTGGTAAGGGTAAATGTAGTGTCTCTAAAATTGATACTAGAGCGGGTGTGCCACAAATGCCACCTTTGGTTTGTGGGCAACACTCCCCGGTAGCAACATATCGTCTTCTTAGTAGCTTTCCTTCTTGAAAATGTGGTCGTGGTTATACTTTCAGGGCGTTGGTGGTCTGATTTACTTTATTGCTGATCTGATAGCACTTACTATGTCAGCATCAGCTTTCAGTGTAAATGAAAATTTGCCCCTGACAATTTTAAATAGCAAAATTTATTTAACCCTTAAATGCATGATTTTTTGTATAACTTTTTAATAAATTGAAATAGATGTGTCATGTTGTATAGATTGAGGGAAAAATAAAGAAAAAAATCATAATATTTAAAAAAACATATACAATATACGATGCATATATACATCGTTATGCATTTAAGGGTTAAATTATGCGTTTTGTGAAGGACCTAGGACATATTTTAAGAAGTTTACATATCCATAAAACCGGTCAACTCAGGCACATTTTATGAACTTTTCCCTTCTCAGATCGATCGAGGGCCGCGCCGCGTTCTCCACAAAGAAGTTTGCCGAGAAATACAACCTAGGCGCCCCCGTAGCCGGCAACTTCTACCGCGCCCAGTTCGATGACTACGTCCCATTGCTGTACAAGAGCTTGGGAGTCTAACTTGTGCCTGTTATTTGGTATTTTATTATTGGTAGGATTATCTTTTGGTTAACCTTATTCTGAGTGAAGTCTACAAGGTAAAATATTTTAAAAAATTTGTTATGGTTAAGACCGTAAATATGTATTTTTTTATATAAAAAGGCCTCAAGTTATTTATTTCTACACATTACAGGCATCAACAACTTAAGTAGGTACAAGACTGCAAATAAATTAAGTGTCCAACTATTTTTGCGCATGCCTATTTTTTGCCGCGGACTACTAAAGTAGGTACCTTAGTATATGGAATCCATAATTCAGCGGCTTGTTTTGGTTGAAACAGCTTTAGCGTTAAGTAATAAATGTTAAATTACTTACAAAGTTATTTTATTTCTCCGTTACCACCTAACCAATCCCACGAAGGAAGCGACAGTAGCCAGTGGCCACTGGCCAGCATGCGGCTGTCAAACGGCGGCCGTGGGTTCGAATCCCGGCTCGAACCAAAGAAAAATTCTAAGGTATACGTGAAGTTCTCAGCTTGCAATGGGCCAGCGTGAGGACTACTGGCCATTTCCACTCGCCCATTAGATAAGGCCTGTGCCGAGCAGAGGGACGTACGTATATAGGCTGACGATGTATCCACCAAAAAAACAAATGGCTGAACTACTTATGTCTTCACAGCGAAGACTAGACTCACCACTCGGGTAAATCCCACGTAGCAGAGTCCCTTCCTCTTCAGTCGCCTTGGTTCCCGACTGATTATTTTTGCACAATTTATTGAGATCTCCCGACCCGAGCTTGCTGAATTTGTTTGACACTGACAGAGGTGTCACAACGCTTTGTAGAAGTTTCAAAGCTGCCAGCACGTATTCCACATCATTAAGGTTCATTTAATGCAAATGTTCTACTCAAAGGTTCTACTTAAACAATGTAAAGCATATCTGTACACTGCAGGATACTAAAAAATATCAAAGATAACAAAATATAGTGGTAGACCAATATTCGTAAGAACCTTGCTCGTTCCGATAAACCTGATGCCGAGTATACATACTAAAATATTCATAACTAGCTTCTGCCCGCAACTCCGTCCGCGTGGAAATCGTTTATATCGCAGCTCCATAAAAACTTCAACCCCCCCATTTCATCCCCTTAGGGGGTGATTTCCAGGATGAAAACTATCCTATGTCCTTCCCCGGGATTCAAACTATCTCCATACCAAATTTCATCGCAATCGGTTCAGCGGTTTAAGCGTGAAGAGGTAACAGACAGACAGACAGACAGACAGACAGACACACTTTCGCATTTATAATATAAGTATGGATATATTAAATGATTATCAGTCAGATGAGAGTTGGCATATGCACCAAGCAGATCATAAAAATAAAAATAGACCGGCCAAGTGCGTGTCGGGACACGCAGTGTAGAGTTCCGTAGTTGCCTGTCTTAGTTACATCGACGTGCGGTGCGGTTGCATCGGCCGAATTTGTACAATTGGCCTTTCCAAGTACACATTAAGTTCGTCGACTATTACTCGGTAACTACTTACGCCTTCTTGTCCGTGATAGTTTTCCTTTTAAATTCATTATACTCGTATGTACTACTACCGCGATTTTTTTCATATCCTCAGTAGTTAGCCATTTAGCCAGCAGGGGGGTTCGAGTCATGTTCATGTGTCCCCCACACATGACTCGAACAAAAATTAGGGCTGTAAAGCCTAATATCTCGCAAACAAATCACTGATTTGAAAAGCCGCTTTAGGTGTAGGGGAGGTACCCTAAAAAAAATTTTTTTCGAGGTTTTATTGTACTGTTTTGTCGGCGTGATTGATTTATATACCCATGCCGAATAACAGTTTTCTAGTAGTAATGGTTACTGAGCTAAGCCGAAGACGGACATGGCGAAACTATAAGGGTTCTTAACTAGCGACCAGCCCCGGCTTCGCACGGGTATTATATTGTACATAGCAATTAGAAACCTTCCTCTTGAATCACTCTACCTATTAAAAAAAACCGCATCAAAATCCGTTGCGTAGTTTTAAAGATCTAAGCATACATACTCGTATGGACAGACAGCGGGAAGCGACTTTGTTTTATACTATGTAGTGATAGCCGTTCAACGAGCTGCGTGGTGCCTTACATTTTAAGTCCACTTCACGTGTGAAAATCACGATACAGAATATTATTAGACTCCAAACGTATGTTATAATTTTAAATAAATGAATTTTATTGTACAAGTAATGGCCGTAACGGCACTTTTACAAGTCAAAATTCTACCGGAGTTTCTGAAAAAGAAGACCACTGAAGAAGACGCCGACACAAACTCAACAGTCAGTAATTTTTTGCCAAAAAAGAGGTTATTAAGTACTATGATTTTCCTGAACCTACTTAAAATAAGTCAAACTGAATATGAATACAAAAAAAAAACATCATAATGCGTTGTTCTACAAGAACGCATGTCCGAATAAGCTATATTAATGATTAAGCTATTTTGGGCTCTGGTTTGGGCCATGCATTTCTGTCAGTGAGATAGTCCTCAACCCTGTAATAAGCCTTTGACATCAATGTTACTTTCAAGTAATTTATAAGAGCTGGAAAGAGTAGAGCCAAAGTTTCATTAGGTAATTTATTATAAGAATTTAGATAAAAAAGGTAATTTTAGTTTCTCTATGCTATTACGTGCATTAAGGGCCATTTACATGGTGCATCAACTCGTATGCGATTTTCATTACATTGCGGGCTGCGGGCTAGCGGAATACGACGAATTCAATCAAACGCTTCAATGTAATAAAACTCGCATGAGAGTTGTTGCCCCATGTAAATAGCCCTTTAGTATTAGTAGCTACTGTAGCCTAGTGGTTCAAGCATGCGGCTGTCAAGCGGCGGTCGTGGGTGCGAATCCCGGCTCGTACCAATGAGTTTTTCGTAACTTATGTACGGAATATTTACCGTTAGCTTTTCTGTGAAGGAAAACGTGATGAGGAAACCGGTCTAATCCGTCTAATCCCAATAAGGTCTAGTTTTCCCTCGGGGTTGGAAGGTCAGATGGCAGTCGCTTTCGTAGAAGTAGTGCCTATGCCAAATCTTGGGGTTCAGGTGTCAACCCCGGGCTCCTTTTGGGGCACAACTGGGAATAACGCTAGGAGGATGATATGCTATTACGTTCATAATTTTTTTAAACGAGTGGAATGAAACAACATTCTGCGTTTACTATTTATTGCCATTACCACAGAAGCAAACGATATCTGTTGAACGTATGTAAATTATTGCGCATAAACCAATATGGATATATTGGGTATACACAAATACACATGCCGTCTCACCACATGGGATGACGTAAAGTTTACAAAACTAACATTATGTCATATGTGAACAAAACAAGTAGGACATTAGTTCAAAGTGGAAATAAATTGGGAAATAAATGCGCAAATAAATGTCTTAACATACTTAAAAAACTATTGTGGATCTCAACAAAACATTGGAGACGTTCCAGCCGATCTAACATCCAATAGCAACGTTTAACGTTACGTTATTATGCCAATTATTTACACTTTAGGTAATCTTGGAAGCTCTATCCAATTATTACTTCACTAACTTTTCTTAAGACTACAATCCTTAAAAAATCGCCTTTACACACTTTTGGAACGTTTTTGGAAAGTAATTCTGTAGAATAATAGTAGAGTTCTTTCAATATCTTCCAGCGCAATGCTGATATAAAATATACCAATACAAAACACCTGTAATATTTACTTAAAGGCTGTAAATTCGTAAGCAAACGCTGTTCCAGTTAGGACCTCGCCTCGATACCCAAATTGCTCCATAATTTCCATATAGTCTGTAGCATATGGACCCATTTCAAGATTCAAGAATACATGCTATCCAAAAACGCACGATGTTCCACGTTATCCACTTTAATCACCTGACCCCGATCATCCAGGGGAATTAGCGGCAATTATTTTATATTCAACTAGGAAAAAAATATAATGTTCGGTTATGACACTTCGCCGGACGCTACCGCGTCACGCTCGCGCGCTGTAGGGTCGCAGTTCACCTAACAACGTCACCGTTTTTTCCCCCTGGGGAATCAGGCTAGGGGATTAACGTGGACAACAGCCGATGATCATGTATGTTAAGATCCAACTTCAGTAAACTTAGGCTCCGAGCTGCTTGTACAGAATGGGGACATAGTCGTCCCATTCGGCCTGGTAAAAGTTCCCGGCCACCGGGGTGCCCAAGCCGTACTTGGTCGCGAACTTTTGGATGGAGAACCCTCCGCGGTTGTCGCCGGATCTGCAAGGAATAGAAAAAAAATTGGTAAACATATTCATAACAAATTATATTATTCATTTAAAAGGTACGATAACATACGATGCGATAGTTCAAGAGCACCATAGCAGTCCTTACGATTTGAGTAATTTGAAACGTTAATCAATGAAGGTAAGATGGTTAGGAGTTCCATTCCTACCGTGCCACGCCGGGAATGTGGCGAATATACAACATCAGTAAAGACAATAAGTATCGAGTGTACAGGTGTTAAAGAAGCTAATACGTAAAGCGCCCATAAAGCGATTATCAATAATTCAAGAGTCTTCAGTACAGGGGAAGCTGGCGACACCCATCCTTTAAGTTTTGGACACATTGCTTCCATCCTGTGACAAAAACCTCGTTAACCTTTATTTTAACGAACCTCAGAGGAGGAGGTAAGCGAGATTTTAGTCAACGGACAGCAGATTTTGCGCTAGTAGTTGACGGGTTACCCAGCTTTCTCTTACGTAGAATCATACGAGGGTTTGGCCAACCATAGAGACAAGACACTATTTAGTTTATGATCGGACGCAAGCCAAGATGACGATGTGTTGACATGAAACTTTGTGTTTAGGAAGCTAATACGTTACCCAAAGGTTATCAATGTTCCAAGAGACTTCAGAAGGGATACGCTTCGGTAGTAATCGCATGGAAGCAGGCGACACTCTTGGACACACTGCCAACCTATGACGTAAACATCGCTAACCCATATGAAACTCAGAACTTACCTACCCATACCTCGTAGTCACCTCACAAAGTAGATTGCTGTTGCAGAGCTACCCTGGCATTCTCTTACGAAGGTACATAGGAGGGTATGTCTAACCATAAAGATCCTCTTTCCTTTATTATCGATCGATTGAATCATTCATTATGTTAGCATCGTTGGATGTACTCTTGTAGCGTAAACTCGGCTGGGTTGACCTTAACACTGGAGTCTCTAAGAATGACACTCACGTGTTCGGCAGCCTCGGCTCGTCGAAGCTCAGCTTCCCGGGCTGCTGGTAGACCAGGAATACGTAGCGGTGCAGGCCGGTGCCCTGCGGGGGCCCGGAGCCCACGTATGCGGACAGCGTCTCGCCGGCGCCCACGTTGTTGCCGGGCACGTTGCCGACCAGCCAGTGGTGCCATTCGCGGAATTTGGGCTCGGCGCGGGACGGCGCGTCGGGGTCTGAAGGGACAAAATATTAGGTCCGTTTACTGTAGCCGTTTGGATACATAGCCCGCAGAAAAACTTATGACTATGAGAAGCGTTTATGTCCTAGTGGCGATAGTCAAGCCAAACAATATATGTCGCAGACCAATAAAAAATAAGTGAGTTTCAGTAAAACATCATAATTTTAACGATCAAAAACGTATGACTCCGCGCTCTCTTCAGAAAACTATTGTCGGTAGTTCGGTAAATAAAGTTAATGAATTCAGTGCAAGTTTCAGGTGACTACATAAAAAAAAGGAATTGACTTATGCAAATAAGTAATCAGAATCCTGGAAAAACTTTTCTGTTTCTTACGAATAGAACATCAAAAATACGTTTTTGTCGCTTATTACTTACCAAAACTACGGATGGGCTCTTAACATTTCTAATATTTATTTTATATAAATTGTCGATGTACCCCTATTCTAGATAACCAAACAATAATAGCCCTGGCACCTATTATTCAATCGGGCAATCCGTACACAAACTGGCAAATTGGCGGTACGGCGTGTAATGCAATTTGCTACTTGACCCGTCCTTAGCAACACCGGTAAAAACAAGCGCAGGCGCCGGTGCAAACGAGTTTGAGATGTCTCTTCGGAGCTACCACGAATATCTAAGTTCAAAAATATGTACATCAAATTCAAAATGGCGTTCACTAGATTTGGCCAAATGTAAAATATATTTTGTACCTACTTACTTATGGAACTTCATAATAGGTATGAGTAAATATTTTTACGTCACACCTGGCCATAATGCGAGTTATACTGCACGCTGCGCGTACGGTAAAACTCGCATTGTGGCCAGGTGAAGACGTAAAATTGTGTACTCACCACGGGCGGTAATTCGTAAAGCCCCAGATCGCATATTTATGGCCCTCACCTTCGGTTCGGGCCACAAACCCGCCTACACGTGCGGAAAATCCCACTTTCTGGGCAAGGAGACGTAAAAAATTGTACTCACCACTGGCGGTAGTAAAGAAAGCCTCAGATCGCATATTTATCGCCCTTTCCTTCGGCTCAGGTCAAATCTGCGATCTGAGACACATTCTTTGTTTTACCGCCGTAGGTAAGTAATGTACTATTACATAACCAATAAATATTTAGCTCGGTACATTAAAGTTTTTTAAATAGATAAAGATCCACAAAAAGACGCTGTCTGACCATAATAGTTCGTGAAGTCACTTTCAAATTAGCAGAGCGTTTTCACGTTTCATAAGAAGTTGCTGATTTGATTATCAATACCGTATTGTTTTTATTTTACAAGCTTTATATTTATTAACTTGCACTGTTCGTATGTATGTAAGTTGTCAGTCAACATTTGCGATCCATTGAGCTGAAATTTTGGGTATTTGTATAGTTTAGATGACAATTCAATATTATGGTACCATCGATCTGATCTGCTGATGGAAACAGAAGGTGCCATGGGAATTCAGTATTTAACCGACGTAACCCCATTGAATTAGGGGCTTGTTAGAATCCTCTCAATTAATCGTTGATGATGGTATACTGAAAAGTACAGTCGGCAATAAAAGCTTGTACCTAAAATGAATTTTTTGACAGAAACTTATGACCATAACAAGCTTCTGTCAAGAATTTGGAAAACGGGGGCCTCGGCAGAGAGTACAACTTTGTACCATTTGGCGTCGAGACCCTCGGTCCATGGAGTCCCAGTGCGCAAAATTTTAATTGCGGAAATCGCGAAACGTCTGGTTGACGTAACTGGTAACCGCTTTCTCGCGCAACGAGGAAATGCCGCCAGCATCCTCGGTACAATGCCTCGAGGGCCTTTTAGATTTAAGACGCCGTAGGTTCAGCGACGTTAAGCGAACAGAGTTTTAGAAACAATATAATGCGTCTGTTTATAATAATATGGTTTCAAAAAAATACGAATAGTAATCTTGAGGCTTTTCTGCAGCGAGATCAGTGATTCGAAACATGATTAAGCAATTTTCGCTCGATAGAAAAAAATCACGAACACTTAAATACTTATTCACAAAAGCTAAAAATATTAAAATTGCTTCTAAAAATCGGCAATATCATGTTTGAGAGAACTCAGTGATTACTTTTTTATTTATTTACACGGCCAAACCTAACCTCACCTCACCATTCGGGACTTGAACTTCTACCCTGCTATTATGTACTTAATTTAACCGTTTACCCACAAATATATCTTGACGCGCAATTCCTAGTAAGTACTAAGCTTAATCAGAGGGCTAGTTTCGTTAGGGGTGAAGGGCGAATAACAGCGCAGAGATGCTTTATGTTGCGCGTATTATTTGTATTTTTTTTTGCTTCACTAAAATTATTCACATATACTGTATAGGTGAAAAACTTAAGTAAGTCACCTGTTGTATGTAGTAGTAGCGTATTCGAATAGATAATACATGTTTAAAATTAGAACACAAACAGAACAAATGTCTATTCGCACACATTACTCACACATACAACAGGTGACTTACTTAAGTTTTTCACCTATATTTAATAGTACATTACTACAGAGGCCGGGAAGTAAGGGGTTGCCGGCCGAGTACATATAGACGGCCGAGCGTAGCGAGGTCGGATAGTTATGAGGCTGGCAACCCCTTTTCACGCCGAGGTATGTATAGTGCTTTACTCAAACATGCAATTAAATAAATTAAAAAAATGGCATTACGGATCTCTCATTTCGCTCCGCCCGAAACGTGACAATTCGAAGCCCATTATGAAGAACACAATGTCAATATTTCATTGCATGTTTAAGAAAAGTTATATTATAACTCACCAGTCATGGCGACGGTGTAGAATCTGTCCGGGCTTGCGGACCACGTGATCTGGGGGACATCCTTGACCTGCGTGGGGGTGAGCACGTTCCCCTCGCTCACGACGGCTCCACTGGGATACTTCACCTGAAAGAAGCATTTACTAATGTTGAAACGAAATGAAGAACAGATCGGAAGATCTATTCGTAATTTCGCGAAGATATATTTTATTAGCTATTTCTATTTCTATAGATAAGTAGAAGTTTGTTTGTATATGCCCAGACAGTCAGATGCAACATGATTATTACCTACTAGCTTCTGCCCGCGACTCCGTCCGCGTGGAACTCGTTTATATCGCAGCTCCATACAAACTTTAACCCCCCATTTCACCTCCTTAGGGGATGATTTCCGGGATGAAAACTATCCTATGTCCTTCCCCGGGATTCAAACTATCTCCATACCAAATTTCATCGCAATCGGTTGAGCGGTTTAAGCTTGAAATATATCCATATTATAAAATATATAGTATGGATAGGTAAAAAAATAAGTGAGTAGAAAGACAAAATCTGTGCATTAAAGATATTATTTTCGCTATTAAGTCACACGGGGTTAGTGAGCGCTCGTGTAGTACTCGACTGGATTAGAGACTCGGCCTGAAAATTATACGCGGACGAAAACAAACGTATTTTATAGCTATTTTTTTCTGCCTGTTCCACCTTCTCGCACTGGTACATTTGCTATACCCACCCTTGTTATACCATAAGATTTGAATAATCGTGCGTCAATTGTCATGCGATTTCAAGGAAAACCACTTTGAAACGCAAATACATTTCTGCTGTTATTTTTGAAAAGCAGTTCATGATCGAAATAACTATAAAACTCAATATTTCTCTTTGATATCCTAGATAAACGAAGAACACCCCCCCCCCGCCCGTGTGGTGTCGGGTTAGAATCGCACCACCCCCTTTCTTCCCGTGGGTGTCGTTAGAGTCGACTAAGGGAACAGGGTTGAAGTGTGTTGTGGGCGATGGGCTAGCAACCTATCACTGCGATATCACATTCTGTCGATCTTTTATAGCCACATTTATGCTAACAGTGGCACTGGACACAAGTTTCATGTGCTCTGCCTACTTATTTTAGGGATAAAGGCGTGTATGTATGTATGTATGTATAAACGACGAAACGTAGACAAATTTGTTCTTTAAAATTCTAATGTAAGAGGTATAGTAAGGACGAATGCTTTATGTTGGTTATAAACGCGATCATTACGCTACGCTAGTTAGGCTGTAACGATTAGAATCGTAAAGAAGTGTCATTTATTACCTAGGCACAACATATTACTCGTCTAGCTAACGACCCGTGACAGTAATCACTGTCACGTCACCTTACAATAACAAACGATCTTCATTTCCAACCAAAAACATGTAATTTAACCTGATTAACGTTGTTAACGAGATACGTAAATAATAACCACAATTTGCGCTTCATTTTGTATAACGATGCGCGATATATGCTTCAAATTAAGTTTGATTATACGCCACCATCCTCTAGCCGCCTAGAGGTCTATTAAAAGGCATCCTTTGCTTCAATGGATTTTTTCCCTTACTGCCGCGGAAAGCCGTCTTTTATGCTTTAAAACAAGCGGGTAAAAACAACAAAACACTGACGCTCCTTTGCCGCGCCGCCAAACACCGACAACAAATGGTCACGCTCCAAGGTCAAATTACTTTCCCCAATAGTGGATAAAATGCGTTTTTAAAAACGCGTTTTTACTTTACTTTTTATTACTTTCCCCAATAGTGGATAAAATGCGTTTTTAAAAACGCATTTTATCCACTATTGGGGACAAATGGTCACGCTCCAAGGTCAAATTACTTTCCCCACTAGTGGATAAAATGCGTTTTTAAAAACGCGTTTTTACTTTACTTTTTATTACTTTCCCCAATAGTGGATAAAATGCGTTTTTAAAAACGCATTTTATCCACTAGTGGGGAAAGTAATTTGACCTTGGAGCGTGACCATTTGTTGTCGGTGTTTGGCGGCGCGGCAAAGGAGCGTCAGTGTTTTGTTCGCGCGCAGTTGGGACGGATGCGTTTTGATTTCAGTTGGCTCGTACGGCCGTAGACATGGATAACGAAAAGTGTCGTAGGTGCGAGTATACTATATTGATGATGATTAAGTATAATGTGTACAAATAAAGACCTTTTTTATGAGCTGTTTTTTGCATGTTGCACTTTCCTCGCTACAGTGAGGTGAAAAGTTTTGTGTTACACAAGGGCTGCAAATGTATTTTACTTCTCGTGTGTTGAAACACTCGCTACGCTCAGGATTCTACTTTAGACCCACTCGCTTCGCTCGTGTTTCAATTTCACACTCGCGGATAAAATACAACTGCATCCTTGTATAACAAATAACAATTATACCATTCAAAGTCGGAACTGAGTTGCTTTTGTTTTGTTCGATTTTAAAACTATTAATCTACCTACTTATTAGTAGAGGGTAAAGGTGGAGGAGACGTAGCTATCGAGAGAAAAGACATCAGGGAAAGGTCGAGGGCACCAGACCGCGAGGCAGGTCACCAATGAGATGGACAGACCAGACTAAAGCTGCAGTAGATGCATCACTACATGCAAGCATATGGAAGGCGACAGTCAGATAGGAATGGCGGCGTGCTGTGAAGCTTGCTACCAACACCTGAAATGATGACCACGACCAAGAGTGAAAACAACGAAGAAGATGAAAGCAGGTGGAAGGCGGAAAACCGAGAGACCAAGGAGAACATATGGACGCTATCAACGAAAAAGTAAACGTGTCGTATCTGGCTCTCAAAGAAAAGGTTCAGGAGAGATACATGGAGATTGCTCCACCGACAGAAGCCTAGCTCTTTTTACGTTTATGATGATGAATGATACTAAATTGGAGGAAAGGGCGAAGAACATTAGATATTAATACGACAGCAGCCCGACTGCTCCTTACAGTAAAGTCCTCCTGTAAGGAGGCTTACAGAAGACCTCAGCCATAAGAACCCCACTACTTGTTTTGTACCAGAGCTTCTGAGGATGCGCTGTGTTGAGTGTGAGACCTACTTTTGTCTCTAGCTATCAATACAACAAATCTACATATCAATAAAGGGTAGGCATAGGCAGCACGCTTTGATGCTTCTGGTGGCGCAAGCATCCGTATAGACGACGGTGTCAACTTCCCATCGAGCAGGCCGTGTGCCTCATAGTATACTACTCAAAAGAAAATAGGGGCCACAAGTATGGTGATCGTTACGTGAAAATTATATTAAGCAGCTACCTAAGACATATTTTTCCCAGCTATTAGACTTAAACACCAGCATGAAAGGAAGGATGCATCATTATTAGCCATTTATCAATTAGTTTATGTCCAAAGCGTTAAGAAGTACGAGTATGTGTGGAGCTCGTTTGAATGATAGAATAAAAAATTGTATAATAAGAGAAAAATGTGGAATAGAAGACGATGTAGTGACTAGGATTGACCAAGGTATGCTTCGGTGGTTTGGGCATGTTGAGAGGATGTGTGAAAGTAGACTGACTAAGAGGATTTACGTCCAGGAGATGGATGGAAGGGTCGGTAGGGGGCGGCCTAGGCGAGGGTATCATGACCAAATTTCAGCGATACTGTTAAAAGGCCAGGTCAGGAGTACCCGCAACCGACGAGCCTGTATGAGAAGATGTATGGATGTCATCGAAGCGAAAGAAGTATGTAAGGACCGTAGTATTTGGCGTTCCTTAGTCTCTGCCTACCCCAATGGGATACGGGCGTGAGTATATGTATGTATGTTATGTCCAATAATCAACAATAAAATAGAAACTTGCAAGTGGCTTATTTTGTTTTGATCAGTATATAAAAAGAAACAGTGTTACGGCCGGCCGTACTTCATTCGTAAAAAAGGCGATATTATCGCCTGTCATGTGCGGTATCTTTAGGTTATCTAGGTAACCCTAGTCCCCACAGCCATGCACCATGACTAGCATTGTGCATCGGGTGACGTCATTCGTAATTGTCAGGTACACTTGTAATTGTAACGGCATGAACAAACGCTATGCAATGTGCAGTTATAACATCAACGTTTATAGAAGTTGATATGCGTGTACGTAAACTGAGATTTGGAGTGATAACATTGCCAGGGCATGGCTGCAGAGTTTTTATAACCACATAGGGTATTGTTATAATATTATAATCGGCGAGAAAATTCAGTATGAAGTTCATCACAATTTTCACAGCAAGTGTATGAAAAATAATAACCACATAATACACGGTGCCATGGGAGGGTTCCAAACAATTTTAACAGCGTGTTCCTGAGGCCCAAGGAAGTAAAGAATCCTACTAATATTATAAATGCGAAAGTTTGGATGTTCGTTACTCATACTCAATAACGCTTAAACAGATGAAATTTTCGATAAAATAAAAAACGAAGATAGTTTATAGCGTGGATTAAAATTAAAGGATAGGAGGAAAATAAAAGTGAGCCAAATTCAGCTTACGTTAATTATTTTTTTTTACCCCTGAGGACTCCAGGAACACATTGTTATAATTATTTGTAAGTTTTAGAACCCAATTATTTTTTATGGCACATCGATTAAAGTAAAATTGGAAACCTGATAAAAATACAATCTTTATTACTTTCTTATTTTTAGTAAAATGTTGTTGTCGAAGGTAGAGACACATTGGATTGTCATCAAATCTACGGACCTAACCAACACTTGCCGAAATCTAAGAAATACGACATCTGGAAATAGGTGAAACCCGTTTTGAATCGGAAAGACAGACCGACATACGAACGATAGTGAAAACATAAAAGCGTATAAAATAAAATTGTACACAGAAGATTACAAGTACCTACATTTTCAATGTAATTTAATTTTGTGTAATGAATGACGATCCTTTTTGGCTTTTTGGAATAATATTTTGAATTTACATTTGCCTCTTTAAGTTTTTATTATTGCAATTTATTAGCGTAAAGATTTTGGCACGTAAAAGCAAAAATAACTACATACAATTTAACCATAATATTACGCTAAAAGGTCCTCCTCACTCCAGCTTGGTGTCACGGAGACGCTGACGCAGATTTTCAGTGAGACCATTAAGAAGCAAAATGGCACTGAAAGAATACAACATAATAGAGACATTCCTAAGTCTCTAATATCTATGTTCATGGTAGCCTGATTTTAAGAATTAGTGTTCGCCCATTCGATTTCGCTTTTAATACCTAAGCAACAATACCACTGACATACAAATTACAACACTTTATAGCCAAGGTGGAGAATTTGGTTGGAGCTGGTAGAGCTAGGCTGTATTGACTTTGGGGGGCATTGTGGTAGAATGCTAGCGATCCCATGATGCCCTCTCTAAACGTCAGTAAGGGTTAACGCCGCAATGCTTTAGTTGGTATTCCCTCATAAGGGAAACCCTTGGGGGTATATACCCATATACTCCCGAGTCCCACACAAACCCCTGGGCCTTCTCCGGGTCCGAGGGGATGCCTAAATGCATTCCTCTGCGTCAACAAAAAAGGTTGTATAGAGTTACTTGTCATATGATGACTTTTAAAACTGAAAATCTCGCCATGTCTCATAATGTTATCTTGCTTATATTTGGTGGACAAATACACACGTACAGTCAGCATCAAAAGTAACTGCGCAATCTAAGATGTCAAAACCTCTTTTTCCCTTTTAATAAAGACTTTTGACGTCTTCGTTTGCGCATTTACTGTACTTATTCTGCAAAATATTACAGTTTCGTCCATTAAAACGGCCGGGATCGAATGACTTCAAAGTTCAACCTATATTTTCATTATCTTTTTTCTGACTAAGGCCACTGCTAGCCCGCTATACCCCATCAACCGATCTGGATAAACCAAAAATATTCGAAATTATATATGTATACGTAATCGTTATTTATTTCATTCAGGAAACCTCGAAAATTAACATTGCAATCTTTAACCCGTCGAACGCACGCCATAGGTCAAAATGCCATTCAAAATTGAACTCTATAAGTATAAACAGTAAGTACAAAAGTACAAAATTGCTGTAGACTAACGTTAGTCTACAGGACGCTTGACGGGTTAAACAGGTGGTGAAATTTAATGTAAATTGTCAAACAGCGGTATTGTCACCACTAATTATGGACTAAACACAATAACTACACTACTCATACATTATTACAGGAAATGCAACTACTTCCAAAAACTGTAGGAATTAATTTTGACGCTATTCGCAAAAATGGAGTACAAGTTCTTCAGTATTCGGCAATTATTATAATAAAATAATATTTGAGCTGTCCTGCACATTGATTTTGCAAAATATTGAATACTTGCTTTTGCCTGCGATTTCGTTCGCGTTGACTTCCTTTTGTTGGCCTTTTACTGCTGGGATAAAAGTATTCTAATACCTAATATGTTTATCCAGCGTATACTGTATTTGTATACTAAAATTCATCTTAATCCGTTCAGCCGTTATTGCGTGATTTATTAACACACATCCAAACTTTCGCATTCATAATATTAGTAAGATTTAAATTTTAGGCACTATTTGTGCTATCGGATCGGATTAGACAATTTTTGTGATGTTCCTGCCAAAATTGGTCCAACGGACCACTAATACAATCATTCAGTTGACGTTTGACAATGACCTAAGTCTCTCATGCTTTTGGTCGCTAACTGCAACATAATGGCCGGGTCAAAAAAAATGTTCAGCCCTTTAAGACGCTGTCAACACCAAAATGGCCTGGAGGATTTGGGATAGCGCGCACACTGTCTATTTGTATCGGAGTAAACGAGAGCGAGTGTCACTGGGCGGCCCGGTTTTTGAAGATAATAGTGCATAAATATTGAAATAAAAAAAAGTGTGAATTATTCGAGAAGTATGACTCGTTAGCGGTTTAGGTATGAATATGTTGACTTCATATTTTTAATTGCAGACCCATACGTCAAAAAAATAAAGACATTGAACCGTTTAAGATGATTTTAAGACCAATCTTTGCAATTGTTTTCTATCGAGCCGATTTCGTCCAATTATGTATCGAGCCCGTCCACGCTCTTTGAAATATGGTGAATATTATAACATATATTTTTTTGATGTGCTAGAACAAGTAGTTTTTCTTAAAAAAACTGCTTAAAAACATAAATTTAACAAAATTAGGTCTTGTCAGCCCCTTAAGTCCTATGTTTGTGGCTGGACCCATACAGGTATGCCTTTGCGAGTTTATGACATGTATGATCAGAACATAATTTAAAGACATCTAAATTGTTAGAGTTGTGTGTGCAAGAACGACTATTTTTTTGGCCCGGCCACCAATTGTCTCTTTATTATGAAGATAAATAAATATAAAACGGGTACTCACGGTTGCAAGAGCATCTGGTGCCACGGGGATGACATCAGTGACGACCCCGTTCGCGGTGAACGATTTGGATACTGTCGACATGGCTCTCGTGAAGACCCTAAAATTGACCATGCTGACCGCTATCAAAAAAATTAACGAACATCTCAGTATCCGAAACATTATAAAAACAAATTGAATAGACCACTTCAAATTTAAAAAGCTAAAATTTTGAATTGAGAACGCGAACGATCCAGTGACCGGTTCCTTGTGAAATGCTAGTTTTATACGGCCAGTGTTGTTTATAAGCGGTAACCGGTTACAGTACGCGCATCGCATGACGTAATATCGTGATATAAAGTGTTCGGGTTGTTTTTTTTTTATAAAACACTGTCCAGTGATTGCGGCGACGATAGAGCCTAAGATGAAGCTCACTATTTTGAAGGCACCTAGATCGTAGTTCTCAGGAAATACAGATGAAGGGAGCGAATTCCATTCCTTAGCAGTTCGCATTGAGAAAGACGAGGCAAATCGCTTCGTGCGAATAAATGGTAAGTTGACAACATAAGGATGCATTCGCTCCCCACGCCTGGTCGTTCGGTGATGAAACGGGGAGGGTGGAATTCAGTTCTGCAGTTCGTGCGCACACTCTCCAAAATGTATCCGATAAAACACCGATAGGCAAGTGACTCGCCGTCGGTGTTCAAGACTGTAGTTTTGACTTAATGGTGGAGTCGTTACCAAATAGTCTGTATGCCTTGGAAAGTATGGTCGTGGGATTCGTGAGAGAGACTGCGAGATGCAACAGTGATTGTCCTGATCCTGATGTGGTTCTCACATCGACGGATGGCCAGCTATATTATACAGGCTGTATCAAAAATGGGTTGTGAGAGCAAGGGCATATTCGGTAGCGCATCGCAATTCCAAATATGCATTTGTATTTTTTTTTGTTTACATTGATATTTTGTTTTATTTACATTAGTCTTTGTTTTTGTTGACATGGCTTGTGTATGATAAGGTTCCCCCGCGATGGTGAAGGGTGGGAGGGTTTATTTCATTTTCAACCGCTGCGCGCACAGCTGTGTTATGAAAACAAATGTTTTGTGTACGTCTTTTTGACACGCAGGTGACAGATATACACAAGCAATGTCAACAAAAAAAAAGAGTGTAATGTAAAAAAAAAGAAACATTTCAATGCAAACAAAAACAAATCAAAAATTAAAATAATAACAAATCCATTTTTGGAATCGCAATACGCTACCGAACATGCCATTGATTGGTTCACACAGCATTTATGATACCTGCACCCTGTAGGTATATTTTGACGACCAAGTAGCCTGGTGGGTAGTGACGCTGCCTACGAAGCTGAAGGTACTGGGTTCGAAACCCGATATTTGTTTCTGAGTTTTGGGTGTTTTCTAAGTATTTAAGTAATGTCTAGTACCCACGCCACGACACAGGCCTTATTGAGCTTACTATAAGGTTCGTTTTTTTACATAAAAAAATATACAATATGTCATATATTGTATACATACAGTCACTTTGATTTGATTATATCACTGATGAATTTCTCAAAGCGTCCCATTTAAATCAACCAAGGTATTTTTGTAGCTTATATTAGGTTTTAGTTTTTGAAAAATGCGCAGTATTTTCATCTTTTGCAACAGGATATTTTCCTGTATTTCGATCCAGCTGAATCTGGATGTTTAGATTGACCATACGGCATACATTATTTTGGCCTTTAAAGTTTGTCACTCTTTAGTACCACCCAGGGGACACGTGCAGGGTTGTGGTAGGTAGCTCCTGCGGACGCGAGCGACAGTTGTCCCCCCTTTGTCAAGTGAGTGGGCAACTCGACTGTTAGAAGTTCTTAAGCCGCCTGAAGGCCTCTAACTCGGCTTAACGACTACTGTCATAGACAGCAGCAGCCGGGATCAACTGCTTAACGTGCCTTCCAAAGCACGGAAGCGCTCATTTACATTAACCACTCAAACATCAGGCGGTCACCCATCCAAGAATGACCGCTGCCATCTTTGCTTAACCTGCGTTATCGTTTACAACTCGCAGGCGCCGCTGGGCTATGAGCGCTTCACCCAGCGAAATGATAGGAATGTTCGAAATAGGTAGAAAGATGCGATTGCCGGTGATATGACCTGCATCTATAAACAAGGTAAGCGTTTAATTTTTTAGTGATATCTATGATTATGAATTGTTTGTATAAGAAAAATATTGCATAACTAATCGGTTAATTCTGTCGATTATTTAACTTATGATATTTTATTATAGTCTGTTGCTGCGGGGATAGTTTGAGGCATTCATATTTTTTCAGTTAGACAACAAAAATATATTAGATAACGTCTCCGTGGCCATTAATGATCATGTTTTCGATTTTTTTAGTGATTAGTTATTATGACATAGACGAAAGTTTTGCACTAATGTAATACGAGTGCGACCTGAGTCGCATACTAACTACGCGATAGGGGGGACCCCTCTAGTTTCTTGGGAATATAGGAAAGGGAATCCGAGATATTTCGGGATACAACCGGGATAACGCTATGAGAAGGGGTACGAGACTCAGTTTGCCAGTCCGAGACAGTAGGCGAAACTTTTAGTTAGGCACTTGAGTGCGCGTTCGTACTCAGCGATTACGTTTCATTCCAGCTTACAAGCGGGCGTCGGTACCGAGTCGATTCGAGCGGTTAGCGCTATGCTCACTCTTTTGTTTTGTCTGAAAATGCCATTAACAATGACAACTGCGGGTCAGTTACGTACCGAATTTAAATTTCGAATGGGGGTTGGGGAAGAACAGGCCCCCATTTCACCAACTTGACAATTTTCACCTGACAACGACAATTCTCCGTACATTGCTGGTTCCAATACCAGCTTACTTTAATATGGGTTGTGTTATTGGTTCTACACAACAATATGTTCGAAAAATATAAATATACATCCCAAGACTCAGAAGTAAAAATTCATACAAATATTATTTTGTCTTACCGGGATTCAAATGAACTTTTAGCTTTTAAATGTATTGAACTGACCTTACAACTTGAATTCACACAAAATACTAATATGAGTGTGCCAATCCGTATTACTTTTATCTATTGTTTGCTCAAGTGATAAATAAATTGATGCATTAACAATGATTCGCATTTACCATTAACTAATTACCTGACGAAGTATACGTTGCAGACCTGGCGAGGCATACGTTGCTATTAAATTTGTAGAATTTGGTTATTTTCCTTTTTTTAATTTTAAATAAATCATTGTATATTAACTAAGTATGTGTGTCACTACAGTGTCACACTACATATATAATAAAATCGGCCAAGTGGGACCGGACTGACGCACGAAGGGTTCCGTACCATTATCTATAAAAACGGCAAAAAAATCACGTTTGTTGTATGGGAGCCCCCTTAAATATTTGTTTTATTTTGTTTTTTAGTATTTGTTGTTAGAGCGGCAACAGAAATACATCATCTGTGAAAATTTCAACTGTCTAACTATCACGGTACATGAGATACCGCCTGGTGACAGACAGACGGATAGACAGACATAAGGTCAGCGGAGTAATAGGGTCCCGTTTTACCCTTTGGGTACGGAACCCTAAAACAAATGCTAAGTAAAATGTTTTGTATTCAGTAACATTCACAATCCTTTACATTTAGGACTTACGTAAGCATGTCCTCCCAACTCGAACAACGTATAATTATTACAAAAAAGAACTCATACATAGATGGCGACACAGGTACCGAGCGAAACATTTGAACCAGTAATCGTGAAGATATAATGATTTTTACACCTTAATAAATTCACCGTACCTTAATTATATCGCAAACATCCTTCCGTACATAAAATAAAGGTAAATTGTATAAGTTTAGTAAATGCAATAAAATTGGTACTAAATCCATGTAACTCGTACATACGTGTGAGTTAAGTAAGTTTGCTAAGTTTGCTACACGTATTATTAGCATACATCGGGGTTTTCGGAGCGGGAACGTTTGACATTAGCCAAAGAGTAGGTATTTACTTAAAAACAGATCGTACCCTAGTAGGTTTCTACCGAATGAATAATTGATTGAAAAATAAATAAAGATTAATCATACATATTTTATATTGGTCATTCATTATCAACCTCTTCAGTTAAGTCTATTCATTTATAAGAAAATGCTTCATAGATATCGAGCGTCAAGATTGACATTGTATTAGACACCTATTGTCAACCGTTACCCTTGCTTGTCTAGTAGATAAACTTATATGCAATTGTATTTTAAAAAACTGTAAATAATCAGTCAACACAAATATGCCTCCGAGAAAAAAAACTCGTTACGAGTTTATGCGTTCGTGGATAGAAAATAATCCAGAGATAGAGGTTCGAGATTCTTTATTATTTTGCACCAAGTGCAATGTGAGCTTCGCTCAAACGAAATCTAGTGTAACGCGACATGTCGCATCTAATAAACATACAGGTATGAAATATGATTTCAATAGTGAGCTCTTGAAATTTGTTGTGGGCTGTAATATACCATGGACGCAGGTAAACAATCCGATATTTAAAGATTTTATCGAAAATTGTGTTACCGGTAAATTTGGAAAAACTGCAAAAGTTCCTTCGGAATGTCAACTGCGACGGGAATATTTAAATAAAGCTTACGATGAAAAAATGAATAAAATACGGAGCGAGCTAAAAAATGAATATATATATGTGAGTGTTGACGAAACCACGGATGATTATGGTCGTCAAATAGCTAACGTAATAGTGGGAGCATTACGTGATGATCACATTGGCACTCAACACTTGATATCCAGTAAACGGTTAGACAGCACGAACAATGTATCAATATCCAATACGGTCACAAGTGATCTTGATGAATTATGGGGTGCTAACCATAATAATCACAATAAAGTACTTTTACTTTTAACTGACGGTGTGGGCTACATGCTAAAGGCTGGAAGAAATTTAAAATGTATTTTTCCCAATCTTTTGCACGTCACATGTTTGGCTCATGGTTTAAATAGAGTGGCTGAACTAGTAAGAAAACTTTATCCAGATGTGAATGATTTAATCGCAAATGTTAAGAAGACATTTTTGAAATCTCCTAAAAGAATACAAAAGTTTAAAGAAATGCTCCCCGGAGTGCCTTTACCCCCTCGACCAACAATTATTCGGTGGGGAACCTGGATAGAAGCTGCAACGTATTACAGCAAACATTACGATGAAGTGAAACGTGAAGTTATAAGACTTTTACGGAAATTAAAATAAAACTTTGTCACAGATTGTATACAACTCACAGAGAGGTAGTTATTCATTAGGCATAATAAGATATTTTCTTAGACTAACATATCTGTTTATCTCTACTCTTTCTCAAATCATTCCCGCTCCGAAAACCCCGATGTATGATTATTAGGTACTGTCACTAGATGGCGCCATCACTGGTTATTTCTATGGAACCACAGGCTCCCAAGCGTTTGGTTATGTGTAATTTTGTTTGATGTGTAATATTGTCTCGAAAATAGTCAATGCCATCTGGTGATATCTCAATGTATTACTAAAACTATCAGGTAGGCTGACAGCGTCATAGCCGTGGTAGCTCGGATACTGCATCTACTGGTATAGCTACGAGACTAAAATTGTATACAGAATTGCCTACATTAGGATGGTACGCTTTTGCTCTATGAGATTGGGTATCTGTACTTGTATTCTTTAATCTGTGACGTAAGTGTAGTGTCACACACAATGCTTTACTTTCAGGGTTTACATAAGGATAAAAAATAACACTTACAATTACACGGTTCAACTCACGTATTCAATGTCACTACGGGCGACATGTTTCGAACTCTTCGGGAGTTCTTCCTCAGGATGAGTGTTTTCGTGGCGGTGTTTTTAGTATTATTTCAACATGTCTCACGAAAGTTTATAGAAGGAAAAAAAAAATAAAGCTATAAATAAATTGACATATTATGCTTTGTCATGCATTTAACTATGGTTTACATTCAGGGTTTCTGGTAGTGGCTTCCGGACTAGAGAGCCCTTATATCACTGTGACCATCGCTGATCTATTGCGATCGATCATTCAGGGTTTACGTAAGTAACTAAATTAGCTAGCATTAATGTATTTTTTGATAAATTGTTATTTTTTTGTTTTTTATTTTTTTCTGTAGGTCATCATTCATCATTTAGTCCAATAAAAAGTTATAAGTTATTTTAGACAAGCAATTATAAAAGGCGCCCTTAATATCCACCTCAAGCTTAAAAAGAGCAGTTTAAATTATGTATATTATATTTGTAGGAAAACTAATTAAAAACTTTATAAAGTTTACTTGTGTAAAACAGTCAGGTGAGAAATAACCGATGTGATATCATATTCATAATATTGTAAGGGTCGCCGTCGTTGGATACGACAGCGAGGAAAATATATATTATTGGTAGGTAGATTTATATTTTTGTACCGATTTATGGAGTTTTATCAGGGATTTAACTTGTTAATTTATTTGTTTAATTGTTTGGTATCATGTCTAGGGATTGCAAACCGGACTGATTTTGAATCCGGCCGGATCCGGCCGGATTTTGGCCGTAATCCGGCGGATCCGGCCGGATCCGGCCGGATTACACTGGCTGGTTTTAAATAATTAAATGTCACGTGTTTTACTTATTTTTTTATCATAATTTGAGAAACGACGGATATTTTATCCTAATGGATTATTAAAACTCCAGTTTTAAGTTTCAATTATTTTTAATAATCACAATCTGAGTAAGCCTAGGAAATATTATGTTATTTATAATCAGTCATCAATTGAGATCTTTTCTTAAATATCTACTGAAGGAGTAACTAAATAAATCTAAGGTTATCTTTACCAACTTAACATAAAATTAACATTTTGAAGTAATCACATATCCCAATATCACAATCAAATAGTTTTTCAAAAATTTCCAAACTATAAACTTTTCTTTAAACTGTAAACCATATAACCAGTCTTTTTTTAGTTATCTGTAGTAATGTAATTTTAAATTATTTATTTTGAGTCATGTAGAGTATAGTCAGTCTCACTCACAAACAAAAACATAATTCTAATAAATTATAATCCAATCAGCTTTGTTGTTTTTGTAAGAATGAACAAAATATTAATTGACTTCTATCGTAGCCTACTAAATGTAACATAATAATCACATATAACAATAATATTGCAATCAAATAACACGTATTTAAAATTGTCAAATGATAATAACTTTTCTCAAACCACATAATCAGTCTCCTCATTAATCTACCTGTTAGCTTTGGTTTATCTAAGTACAGTAATATAATTTTCAATTATTTGTTACTGCCTGAATCAACAATTTTATCAGCAAATCTCGCATCGCGCGCGTCAAGCCAAGCGACGTTTGAATATCGACGGAAACAATCAATCTTAGCAGTGCTTTACGCTAATATTTTGTGTTTTAGCTGGGTGATTGACTTTACCGGATCCGGTTCCGGATCCGGTGAATTTTACCGGATCCGGTAGCCACAAAAAAGCGCCGGATCCGGCCGGAATTCCGGTCCGGCCGGACCGGATTGCAATCCCTAATCATGTCATCTGATAACTGCATTAATGATAAGTCAATAATATAAAAAGCTGTTTAGAATGCACTGGCCAATTTATCCTAGGTAGGTAGGTATATTAATCCAGTGTAATGCTATATTTAATGTACCTACCTACTACTTTATTACAGGTAATGGCTATCAGTAATGTAAATAAATGACTTGCAATACCGTTAACCTTACGTAACATGATTATTTAGTCACGAACTCAAGATAGATTACCTATAGTTGCATTACCCAAGTTTCATTCAACCCGAAATTGGAATCTACATGTTTTGAGTGGATTGTGGTAACCGCCGAATACATAAAACTTACTTACGTTTTAATTGTGGGATTTGGTGTTAAAGTGTAAGTTCGTTCCAATGGATTCAATGCAAAATAAAGTGAAAATAAACTTACAATACTACACAACACACTGTCACTAACGTTAACGTACCGTACCGGCAAGTTGACCACAGATTACTAATATGTAGCTAAGTTGACAATCAATTGACAATAAAATTAACCATAGACAAGATAATATTATTTAATGAGAACTTTTGTAATGGGGCATCCAGATTATGTGATTTTACCCCAATTTGTCAGCCCAACATGTCGAAGTCATAATTGGACGTAGCGTACAGACGTAACAACTGCAACTACAATTTCATTCAGTGTGGCCAGTTAACAGTAAGAAAGTGAAAATTGCCGTATTCAAACGGTCCTGCGAAGCGGGCTGCAAGATTGTTACTAACCGATGAGATAGGGCAAGACAGCACGTCTAACATGGGACGGGCGCGACATATTCTCGATTTTTCTCGCACTATACCTCTTGTTCTAAGTGTTCTAATAAGAGAGAGACGGATAGTGCGAGAAAAATCGAGAGAGCTCGCGCGCCGTCGCGTGATAGCCGTGCAGCACACAAAAATCGAGAGTATGTAACGGCCGTCTCATGATAGACGTGCTGTCTCGCCCTATCTCATCGGTTAGTAACAATCTTGCAGTCCGCTTCGCAGGACCGTTTGAATGAGGCAATTTTCACTTTCTTACTATTAACTGGCCACACTGAATGAAATTGTAGTAAGGAAACACCGGTTTAAAAAAAATTACATAATTACAGTGTAAAATATTAAAACAATATTCTTTAGTTTACATTTTTAATTTTCATTTAATTTTACTTGAATGAATATTGTGAGAAAAAAAACACTTGGCAGATCATGCCAATTCCATGGTCCAAATTGTGATTTTCATGAAATTAGTCATGGGCCATATACATTACATGATTTGTCAGCCCCAATTCATCAGAATCTGACTAATTGCTATCGTGTGGATGCATGTTGCGCTGCAATCCAACCGTCAAAAGAGAGAATTTCGACATGTTGGTCTGACAAATTGGGGTAAAATCACATAATCTGGATGCCCCATCAGGAAAACTCGTTTGACGGTTGGATTGCAGCGCAACATGCATCCACACGATAGCAATTAGTCAGATTCTGATGAATTGGGGCTGACTAATCATGTAATGTATATGCCCCATAAAAACAAACACAGTTTAGAACATCTACAGACGTGCCGATTTCAGCATTGGCCAAAATACCTTAAGGCCATTATACACCTAGCAATCGGTCACAGCAACCTAGAGACGCAGCTATGAGATGGAAAGTGATGGGCTCTACCAACTCACTTCTGATTTGTCGGATCCAATTACTGACAAATTGTGGCAATTTAGGGATACCATTTACCTAGTAAACATTATATTGCCATACCAAAGCGCTGTCTCATGATTGTGATATTATTTATTATTATTAAGATAGCGCTACTCACAGTAAGATGCAAACGTGATTTAAAAAATACAAAATCGACTATAAAAACGTGTTTTTATAGTACTAAAACACCTTTAAAATACAAACTATTTAATAAATGCGTGTAAAATTTGTGGAAAGGCTTTTTTCTTGTTTATAAAATTATCTGACAGAAAACTTGGCTGATCATAAATATTTCCATGGTTCAATATGTTGATTGTGATGTGCATACAATTTGCACAATTTCTCAGTACAACTCATTTCACAGTTGGATCAGCCCCCCTAGCACACTAGGTTTTATGTCCGACATAAAGCATTTGTCCCTCTTGCACTCGCATATTGGCCAGAATGGGACGAATGCTTTATGTCCGACATAAAACCTAGTGTGCTAGGGGGGCAGCAGCGCAACATGCCTCCAGACGATAGCAATTAGTCAGTTTCTGATAAATTGGGGCTGACAAATCATGACATGTATACAACCCATTACATCTGTACGCTACACCCAATTATGACTTCGATATGTTGTACTGACAAATTGGGGTAAAATCACATAATCTGTATACCCCATAAAAGGCGGTTGCTCTGATGGAGTATACAGATTATATATGTGATTTTACCCCAATTTGTCAGTACAACATGTCGAAGTCATAATTGGGTGTAGCGTACAGATGTAACAATCCGACCACATGTGCATTCAATTTCTCAGTACAACTCGTTTGACAGCAGCGCAACATGCCTCCAGACGATAGCAATTGGTCAGCTTCTGATGAATTGGGGCTTAAAAATCATGACATATATACACCCCATGACATATTGCTAGGTTTACAGAACACCTTACTCAACTAACGGTCTCCTAAATAACTTATATGTTCTTTTCGGAACGCTTCTTAATTTTGTCACCGCTTCGCTGACAGTGGCTTGACACGCCTGTGACGCCTGTCAGGCTGTCATAAGTGTCATGTTAGTGATGTTAGTTAGCAGGCCATAAATAAGCAGGAGCTAATGGTGCAGTACATTCATTTGTATATGGCTACAAAACTAGTAAATAACAGGCAAAAACATTGAAATAATCCACCAATTAAGATCAAAATGTTCGATTCCATGAAGTAAACATGCGTGAAGCATGTTAGGTGACATCCAGTTAACGAAACGCTTAGTAGTGATCGCCTTAGTTCTTGGCATTATTTTGATCTTGAAGGAATACGTATTTATTTATCCACTATGAGTCAGCACAGGGTTGCTTATTTCTATAACGCGGACGTTGGGAACTTCCACTATGGGCCGGGGCATCCTATGAAGCCGCATAGATTGTCAGTAACGCACAGTTTAGTGCTAAAGTATGGACTGCATAAGAAGATGCAGATTTACAAGCCGTATAGGGCTAGTGCGCATGATATGTGCCGGTTTCACAGTGAGGACTACATAGAGTTCCTGTCGAATGTTACACCACAGAATATACAGAGTAAGTATTGGGTGTACATTAATTATTAGAAGCACTAACAATGCAAACATACGATAAATATTAACAATAAACAAAGACCTAATTTATTTGTTTGTTAGTGCTTGTCTATAGTTGGTTACAGAATATTTCAAAATTTTGTTGAAATGTGAAGTTGCACAAATAAAATAAAATAAATATAAATATAAATATTAGGGGACAATCTTACACAAATCGACCTAGTCCCATTGTAAGCTCAAAAGCTCGTTAAATGAATTTAAACCCTGAAGAAAAGTTTCGGAATAGCACAAACTTTTCTAATCAAATGATGACCTTGACATCTAACCTAACTCAGTATTTTAGTGTGTATTGTAAGAACTTTTTTGTACACAATATCAGGTTAAAACACACACACACAAAGATCAAGAAAGAAGATCAAAGTACACTGCTAGTTGCTTATCTTATGGACTAAGTTTTTTATTTTCCCGTTTGACTGTTTTATTCTGTGCTCCACATTCTGTCCAAAATTTTTTGTAATTTATTGTATACTCACAATTATATGTAGTACTGCCTTCTGCCTTCTTCATTCATCATAATCATCATATCAGCCGAAAGACGCCCACTTCTCGAAGTAGGCCTCCCACAAAGAGTGCCTCAAGCTTAATTAAACTTATTGTATTTAACATTCTGTGTGCGTTATTCTGACGTCATTTTAACGTCATCGGCACGAAAAGTACGAGTCCTGGTTATATATAAACTAACAATACATTTCTATTCTAGCATATTCCAAAGACCTCCTTCACTACAATGTTGGTGACGACTGCCCGGTTTTCGACGGGCTGTTTGATTTCTGCTCCATGTACACCGGGGCGTCCCTAGAGGGTGCCATGAAGCTCAACAATAATGCTTGTGACATTGCCATTAACTGGTCCGGTGGACTGCATCATGCCAAAAAGTTTGAGCCGTCAGGTATGTTACGGGTTAATTTGTTTATTTTCTTGCTACCCAAAGGTTTTATGGAAGAGATTTCCCCTTCAGCAATAAGAACCCCTCTTGTTTTCCTGTGCTTAAATTTGTTGTGTTCTATATTGTTTTGTTTTTGGATCATCAGTGTAAATATGTCCCACTGCTGGGCACAGGCCTCCTATCATGGATGGGAGATTTTGGGTTTGTTTTGTATTGTATGTTATACTACTTTTCGAAACCCACAACTAGTCAATTTGCTCAACTAGCGGACGGGTATTCAGATTGTAGGCAGTTTCTGCAAGAAGAAAACACAAGGCATCGCGCAAACACAGCACTGTGTAAAGGTTGGCTGTGAATGTCATGAAAACAATGAAACATATTTTCAAGGTGGCAAGAAAAACTATTGTAACAAGCTCACTGGATTGTTTTATTTGTTTAGGTAACAAACAGTATCGTTTCAGTATCTTTAAGGTAAAACAATCAATGTGTTCCAATTTTCTTCATACAATAACTCAGTGAGTAGTCATCCTGTAGCATTACTAGTTTAGCAAATTAGCATATTGACTGAAAGTTGTGAAAAATATTTTTGCATGATGATTCTTGAAATATACTATATGGTGCACATGCCGCCGGCGCTCGATTTCCTGCCATAGCCGTTAACTTAGTTAATGTTCTCTTTTCCAGGTTTCTGCTACGTAAACGACATCGTCATAGCAATATTAGAGCTTCTCAAATACCATCCCCGAGTGTTATACATCGACATTGACGTGCACCACGGAGACGGAGTGCAGGAGGCCTTCTATTTGACAGATCGGGTGATGACCGTCAGCTTCCATAAGTATGGGAATTACTTCTTCCCTGGGACGGGGGACATGTATGAGATTGGGGCGGAGAGTGGGAGGTACTACTCGGTAAATGTACCGTTGAAGGAGGGTATTGATGATCAGAGTTATGTTCAGGTGAGATTTTGTTTTTGTAGATGTAATGTGGTGTACAAAAATATCGTTTACGCTTATTCCGCTATGGCACCGCGCCGTGCAATGACTGTTTATTGATTTGAGGTTTCATTTAGTTGATAACTAGAGATAAAAATGGGTTCCTTACTCTAAAATGCCTCTTGGGAACTCACAAAACACAATCTTGGGAGCTTTGGCGACCAATAAATGACTATGGAATAAGTCCCCAAATATACAAGTATCTATGAAAATTGAGGCGTTTCCATTGAGTACAAAACCTAATTATTTGACTTTATTACATTTTTATTTATATTCATTCCAGGTTTTCAAACCGACGATATCAAACGTCATGGAATTTTACCGTCCAACGGCGATAGTGCTTCAATGCGGCGCCGACTCGCTCGCCGGTGACCGACTCGGATGCTTCTCTCTCTCCACACGGGGGCACGGGGAGTGCGTTAAGTTTGTCAAGCACCTGAACGTGCCTACTCTGGTTGTTGGCGGTGGAGGGTGAGTTGGGACTGGTTTAGTGGCGACCGTGACAGGACATAACTGCAACCTTTGGATACCACAGTGGGGACTGACTCATCGTTGACCGGCTGGGGTGCTCTCTCTCTCCACGCACCCTGCACGGAGAGTGCGTTGTTTGCCAAGCACCTGAACATACATATTGTAGTTGTTGGCGGTGGAGGGTTCGTTGAGACTGGTTTTTTGGCTTGTGACAATAGTGGCGACCGTGACAGGATTCGAACCTGCAATTTTCGGATACCGTAGGAAGTAGGGGTCCAACGATATTGTTACAGTGGGGACTGACTCATCGCTGACCGGCTGGGGTGCTCTCTCACCACGCGTGGGCACGGGGAGTGCGTCAACTACTTGCGAACTCTCTAGCGAATTTTCTAGATTCAATGTCGTTAGCAGGAAATTTCGTGTTCTCAAATTTTGGGTCGAGACCTCGATCGGTATTGTATCTGTCTAATATGAATGCGGTTTTTTTATCGAAACCTAAAATGAATCGTCGAATCGAGATGGTTCTTCGCTAAGTTTCTTGTGTCAAGGTGTTTTAAAGAAAAAAAAATATAATTACTAGCTTTCGCCCGCGACTTCGCCTGCGTGGACCCCGGATAAAAACTATCCTATATTTTAATCTAGGCAAACTATCTTCGTGCAAAATTTCGTCCAAATCGGTTAATCCGTTTAAACATAAACATCTAAACATCCAAAAATTCGCATTTATAATATTAGTAGGATAATTTTTATTGGCATGTATTATTTTACAGTTACACGTTACGAAACGTGGCGCGTTGCTGGACCTACGAAACTTCTCTCCTAGTCGACGAGAATATCTCCAACGAGCTGCCTTTGACGGAATACTTGGAGTTGTTCGCGCCAGACTTCCAGTTGCATCCAGAGATTAATAGGTAGGTCGACTTTTGTGATGTCCCCCTCTTGTAGATATACATATAATTGTGACCTGTTCGTTTCGACAATTTTAGAAAAAGCACCCGTCCATACAAAAAAGAGAAGCGGGCCGCCAGTTGCCAACAGCTGTCTCAAAGTCTATTCAATAGACTAATCAAATATAATGTTTAAAATCAGAAATAAAACAAATGCCTATTAGAATAGTCCACCGACATGCAAAAGAGAAATTAAGTATATTCGCCACCAGTATGTTTCATACTGTCTTAAGAACCGTTTTTTTTCCAGTACGAACAACGCAAACAGCAAGCAGTACTTAGAAGCTATAACCAAACACGTGTACGATAATCTCAGAATGTGCCAGCACTCGCCCGCCGTCCAGATGTCACATGTGCCAGGTAATCTAACTCTTTTGTTGGTCCCTCAGACCCCGTATCATGGTCGGCCTTATCACACGATAAGTGACATGATAGAGCGTCTGTCACTGGCTGACATCTTGTCACTTATCGCGTGATAAGGCCGACCATGGTACGGGGTCTGGTCGTGAATATAATACAGAATTTATTGGTGAAATAAGCAAATTACAAGTCACATGTTAAAAGCTAATATTTAAAAGGTTTTGAACGTGCAATATACAGGTTGGTCCAAACAGCGACGTCAATATATATTTTTTGGATTCCTCTTACCCACCCGAAAATACCCCATGTATGTTCAGCGATTTTTTGTCGTTTTTAAGTTATGATTTTTGTGCTTTTTTTACTGAAACATAATCTTCATAAATTGCTCTTTCACATGCACAGCAATTATCTTCCTAGCATTACTGCTCGCTGATCAAATGGGGTATTTTCGGGTATCCCTGGGTGGAAGGAATTCAAAAAGAAATATTCTGACGTCGCTGTTTGGACCACCCCCTGTGTTTTTTCCTAATTGTTAATTATTCGTAAACTCATCGATTGAGTTATAGGCCTTCTCAGTGAGCAAGATTGTGAGTTTGTTTTTGGACATTGTGCCACTTTATGAGTCCTTTGTATCAGCTGGAACTTGATAGTTGGTCCCATGTGCTGTGCGAACGTCGTGACTAGGCAAGGAGCGCAGTACTTCACTACCATGCTCCAAACCTTACAGTACTTAGATTGATTTGATTGAACCTTTTAACTGCACGGCTAGCACGCGACGGCGTGCAAGCTCTCTCGATTTTTCTCTCTCTTATTAGAACACTTAGAAGAAGAGGTATAGCGCGATATAAATCGAGAGTATGTCGCGGCCGTCGTGTGCTAGACGTGCTTGCAATGTATGAAATACTAGCTGCCAGCGCGGCTCTGTCCGCGTATTACAAATACCTCGCAAGCGAAGGTCCATTTCATTCTATAAACTGCTGAAAGTTTTTTTGAAGTGAAAACTTCTTTAGCATATTCTGCAAATAAATTTGTAATAATACCAACGCGTCCTTTACCGTTTTGCTATTGAGAAAATTCGAATAGTTCGAATTTGGGCGTTATTCCTAAAGAGATAAAGCTAAGAAAAATATTTACCAACGGCAAAAACAAATTGATACTTTGGTCGCCAGTCGCCACCGCCGTCTGCTGTGCAAATTCGACTAGTTCGAATTTAGACGTTATTCCTAAAGAGATAAAGCTTTGAAAAATATTTGGCAATGGCAAAAACAAATTGGTATTGTGTTTGCCGCCGCCCGGAGCCGGCGGCCCGTCACACCCAACGCGCCCGCGGGCCGTCCTCCTAAATAATTGATAATTGTTTATAAATTTGCGTCAAATTATTTTTTAGGGTGACACCGTAAGATGTAACGTGACCTGATCGAAAAACTGTTACAATGTTATTGAGTTTTCCCTTCTGCCGGCACTCCCGGAGTGCAAACCGGTCTTTTTTTATTTGGTAAAGAAGTTCCGGATATACCCCTCCCCTACACACAAACTTATAAAGCTACAAACGTTACCTCTTTATTGTATTGACCCCTTATTCATAAAACTTATCCGCTAAATTAAATATGCTTTATTTATATAATCTTTATTGCACAAAAGAATATCTTATGGTACAAAACGGACTTAATGCTATAAAGCATTCTCTACCAGTCAACCTTAAGGCAAAGTAGATAAAATGTGGGCAGTGCAATGAGATGAGAGAATAATATAGTAGAATACGATACAATATAATATAATTCGATGTAAAAATATATACCTATTAATACATACATACACATACATATGAACATAGATCAAACTTACAAATCAGATAGATTATTTTTTAGTTCTGCCAGCAAAGAAATTTTGTAAGGACTTTTTGAAGACAAGCCTGTTTGGAGATTGCCGACTTTGCCCTTTGAATTTGCTTTATCCCTTTCTGACGAACACAGATGTCATCCTGACAGATAAAGACAAACTAAATTTAACGCCATTTTAATTAAAATGGGCTTGTAGAACGTTTATGGATATGGCCCGTATTACTACGTGCAAGCAAAGCTACGGTGTACATGTAGCAGCATTTTACCGCTTTGAAGATGAAATCGCTTGCAGAGAACCACTCATATGTTGGTCATAACGAAAGTAGGTACAATCTTGCTTACAGATTGGTTACTTTATCGACCAAAATTCGGTACCGATGATGAGGTCCATGAGGAATTGAGGTTCCTCAAATAAATTAGCCACGCATAAAGTGATATTGGCATTATCTATAGTAACTCATGGGCGCGGAACCAAGCACGTAGAACCGATGGCCGTTGGGGCGGAAAGTTCTCGAGTGGCGACCACGTACCGGAAGGCGCTGCGTGGGTAGGCCCCTCAAAAGGTGGACTGATGACCTGGTAAAGGTTGCGGGAGTCCGCTGGATGCGGGTGGCGCAGGACCGGTCACTGGCACTCTTTGGGGGAGGTCTATGTCCAGCAGTGGACGTCTTTCGGCTGATATGATGATGATGATGATAGTAACCCATGTGGGTGCCTGTCGTATCGCATAATGTTGATCGTCCTAAAAATGTTTGGCCGAGAATGTTTGGCATAATGTTGAGTGGCATACTACTTATTTAGCCTATTCATTTTTGCGCATAGGGGAGATCCGCCATGAAACGGACATTTAACTTTCAAGTATTCTTACATATTGTAGTTAAAATAATAGGAGGTCTTTAACTGTCCTAAAGGAATTGGGGGTTAATATTGTATAAGTATTTACACACAACTAAAGAAAAAAATTAAGTTTATTATAAAAAATACAGTGTTTTTTTTTATCTTACTTATGTCCGTTTCATAAAACTGATAGCATTGAATAGGACAGTGGGTGTTTTGAAACGGCCTAACTGTGAGTGCCATACTTTGAGCCACATGAATACTCAATATGTCACAAATTATATGTTTTAACATAACAAGTTCCCAGTAAATAAGTCAAACACTTTAGTTCTTACAACATAAACCGAGATATAAAAATAAACAATTACAGAAAAAACAACATAAAATTAGCTTTAATTTGGCAACATTAACAGTACCATCAAAAGTTTTACATACAATAACACTTATTCAGTAAGTCTAATACTTTGATACTACTCTGAGATCAAAAAAAAATAATAAAAAACATAATTAGATTCAACTTCTTAGTCATCTTAGTCCGTTTCAACGCGTCGTTACTTGTCCGATTCATTGCAAACATAACCTACAAGTATTATGCCCAAATAAAAATACTTCAAGTAATGTTGAAATTACAAGTCACCGTTCCGTATCTTTTTGACTTTATGTAGCAACATATACAACCCAGAGATGGGCAAAATGTAATCGACTAACGATTAACAACTAAAATTACAAGAATTAGTTGCGATTGACGATTGAAAACGACGATTGATCAATTGTAGTTGTACAGAGTGCAACTAATTTAGTTGCAACTAAATTAGTTGCCGATTGATTTCGGACATCTAAATTTTGTAATCGACTAATTAGTTAGACTAAATTCTTTGCGACTAATGTTAGAAGCAAATTCAATAGAAAACCTCGGTATGGCTATGTTGACAGACTGATTAGGACATCTTAACGTATATTTAAAAATAAAATAGTCATGTATTATTTACGATATTTTGACCATTTCTAAGGAGTGAGATCTCTGTTCTAACTATTATTTTGCTACTAATCTCTCTGAAATTGGATTAAATTTATCTTATGTAAGGGTACTTAATTAAGAACTGGGTACTTTGTGCATTAGTGAAATAACACTAAAAAAAACACAATTATATAAATCAAACTTTGTATATTAAATATAAAAGCAACCATGATATGTAATTAGTTAAACTATATAAGGTTAGTCTTGCAATATTAAAAATAATATATAGAGCAAAAATTATCAATAAATCAACGTTGTTTATGCCATTCATCGCAGATAATCTCTGAAGTGAGAATCCTGATTTTAAATACTTTCAACTATACAAAGAGGTTTAAATATTTTTAATGACCACACGTTGAAAACAAAATAGACCGCGTAGATAATAAACAACATGCAGATGTGTCATTCAATAGAACGTGTTATTTTTAGAAGATGCGTCGGCACTTGCACCAAAATGCAACAAACAACTTCCAGGTAAGTAGGATTATCCCATTGTTTTGTCTCCGGGTGACACTAAAAAGAGTTTTACTATTGACAGAGACTGCAAAATATTGATAATTTCTATGTCTAAGAATTCTAAGATTTACTCAGTATCGTATAATTCAAATTATTAATAATGCACCAACCTACTTTATTGTTTCCGATTTGTAAACACTGCAGTTTTTCGCAATTTGTCGTTACCAATATATCGTTAAGTACTAGCTTTTGCCCGCGGCTTCGCCCGCATACTAAAAGTAATTCCAACCGTCTACAGAAAAGGTGCTTCTCAGTTTGACCCATATGTTCGAATTGAATTGCAATTTGGCACAAATACTTTCAAAAATTTTCATGTCCACAATGTTAAATTTCAAAATCGATGCTATTTTCGTAATTAACGTCCCAAAAAACCACAAAAACGACAACCATATTGATATTTAGACATTTCAACCCCATCGCATCCCAATAGGGGAGATGGTATTTCACGTCCGCCATGTTGGATTTTAAAATCGTGGTTTTTTTTTGTAATCAGCGACCCTATAAACCATAGAAACGACACCCATGTCAATTTTCAGACTTTGTGACCACATTCCCCCCTTTTAGGGGTTGAATTTTCAAAAAACCTGAAACACGTGTTTTCTAATTTATTGTTAGGATTACTCCTGTGAAGTTTCGAATTCGAATAAAATAGTCTAAGTAATCTTGTTTCTCCATACAAACTTTGGACTCCCATTTCACCCCCTTAGGGGTTGAATTTTGAAAAATCTTTTCTTAGTGCACTCCTACAACTTATAAGGAACCTACATGCCAAATTTGGAATCTCTAGAACCAGCGGTTTGGGCTGTGCGTTGATAGATCAGTCAGTCAGTCAGTTGAGTCAGTCAGTCAGTCAGTTTCTTCTTTTATATATTTAGATAATAATATTATGGCCCATAATATTGCATTGTCATTGAAGCATTTCAAATTAAATGTGTATACATAATTTTAGCTCAATCGGTTGAAGATATCTGCTTCAAAATAAGTCGCAAAATTCTACCCAAACTAACATAGTTACAAGTGTTACATACAACATACGAGTACGTCGAGTACCTCCAATGTTACATACATACCTTCTTGTAAGTTGTAGTTACATATTGTAAGATAAAAAATGCAAAAATGAGCGACTACGTAGTTTTAATATAGATTTAATCGTGAAATTTAGTCGATTGAAACTAAAACTAATTTAGTTGTTAGTCGAACATTCTCACAACTAATTCAATCGCAACTAAATTAATCGCAACTAAAAAATGACGATTGATATTTTTAGTCGATTGATTAGTTAACTAAAATATTAATCGATTAATGCCCATCTCTGATACAACCATCACAATTGCACCTTTTGGTATGATCAAAATGTAAATCAGTTCGCAAATAACAGTTTTTTTTTACTCCACTCGTGCACTTCAACAACATGTGAAATAGCAGACAAAGTAATGGCCGCCGGAACCTGTCATCACTGTGGGTTTATCTATGGACATCAGTGTTGCCAACAACCAAAAAACATGAATGGTTTCTTTCAGATATTTTAAAGATATCGATAGTGTCCGTTGCATAACGCGTCCGTTTCATTGCGTATCCCCCCTACACATTTAAAAGTTCTAAAGTATGTTTATCCTAATATTGATTACCCGAACATCGAATTACCTAAAAAGTAATAGCCCTAATTTTCATTGTCATAGTAATAATTTTGCCTATTATTAAATTAGCTATAACTACACAACCTATACTATTGTTTTCCTGAATTTTATACTATTTACAAACTCTGAGCAGACCCGACCTACATCTAGATAAATAAGATAGGTTCGTTAGTTGCCTTTTGCCCCTCAGAGCAGAAATAGACACCCGTGCAGCGGGGTGGCGTCGACTCGCCGCACGGCTATCAAACAACACACACAAGCAAACTCCGTTTTAGGTCGGTTAGGTTAGGGTTCACTTGTGTCCCTCAGAGCAGAGATAGGGGGCCCGCGGGGCTCCGTCGACATGAGGGCGGGTCATAAGTAATTTAAGTAATAGGCAATTCTGACCAGATCCAACCTGCATTTAGATTCGGACAATAAATATTTAGGACAATCGATATTAGGAACAACAATTTCGGCTAATAAAAAATATGCACAGCAATGTTTATGCCATACGTTATTCGGCATAATGTTGATATGCGAAAAAATAGTAGCACCAACAATTTTATGCCACCCAATATAGACCCACCTTTTCAACAGGCGACTTCTTCCCCGAAGACTACAAAATCAAGGACGAACCGGACCCCGACATCCGCATCAGCCAGGAGGACTCCGACAAAATGGTGGAGCCCAAGAATGAGTTCTACGACGACGAGAAGGACAACGACAAAGAGCCAATCGTGAAGGAGGAGCCATAGCAGCCGGGCGCCGGCGCCCAGGCGCCCGACACTTGACGCTTCACGCACTACAGGAAGAAGTTCATGTGAGGTTGGAGGCATCTCGTACTGGCCAGTAACCAAGAAAGGATCTTGCATTTAAACACATACCTGCGTGCTTTTTAAGGACGATCGAAGTGACGATCGAAGTTTGACGCTTTATTCAGCCTCACTTAACGTCATAGGGGTTACATAGTACCGGCTGTCACATGCTGTTTGTAAACAGCTTTATTGCAAAACCCGAGAAAAAGCAGCCAGTTTTCAAGAAGCACGTTTATTAAGACATGGATAGGAAGAAGTTCATGTGAGGCCATAGACATATATATAGCACTGGCCTACAACACTAAACGTCATCCTCATCGCTTTACAAAATGGCGAGATAACGCATTGGGCTCTATTCTTTATGATGTCGTTTATCACGCGATATTCGTGACCATAAATCGACTAGGTACTGACATTGTATAGTTATATTTTTCAAGGGGAGTACCCCTTGAAGTAAGTATTTTTGTTTTACTGTCACATTGAGTACAATGGGACAGTGAAATACTATGAAATATTGTAATACTTAAAAGCTCTAGGAAATGTATATTATGATCATAGTTTAGTTAGGTAGATAATTAAGTAACGAAATACAGTGCCTTTTAAATTGGTTGGGTCAATTGACACCAGTCATACCAGTACAATTTATAACCTTCAAACGTGAAATTGGTTACAAATGTTAATGGAAAATTAAGTACATAGAGCCGCTATACGCCAGGAGTTAGTCTGAATAATAAATGGTACTAGGATGACAGGTGCTACTGCTCCGGATCCAAGCAATTTGGAAAGTACTATAAACAATGTTCTTTTTTAAAGCGGGGCCTGCATTGGCGGTCATTAGTAAATTTGACAATAGCTGTCAAACTTACTATTAACCGCCACCGCACGCCACGCCAGTCTGTGGGAGGCTTAAGGCACCGTCCGCTGCGGACAGTCGTCTGGCGGCGCCTTGCCCGCTGGACTATAGATAATGACCTCGATCTGAGGAGCGACGAAAATCTAAGTTCGTATACATGCATCCCTGTCACTCGAGTAATGTAAGTGCATAGAGATGGAAATAAGACTTTCGAAGTTCGTGGTTATATTATAGCTCTGACTGAATGATTTCGGCCCGTTGTGCCGGATGCAACCCAAGGTTACTCCGTACCTAGATTCCCTTTGCCCTTCGTCGGTTTCGTCTGGATACGGCTTGCAAGCTGCCGTCTGTAGATCCGATCGCTTTATACCTAATGGCTTTTTTACATTGGGTCGATTAATGAATTCGCCGGTAGACTGTGTCGTGCTCATGCTCCATCGACTGTTAAATCAATATGAACTAGGCCTTAGAAAGCCCATGCTTCCATTTAAACTTTTTGTATTGTTGCTGGTTGCGGTCAGAAAGAATTTCCGATGTTGACTTCTCTATTCGTCTCTGTTGCAACATATTGCCGTCACGCTTGCACAGGAACGTCCGATTATTATGCGAGCGTGACAATATTACTGCGAGCGTGCGACAGAGACCAATAGAGATGAGTCACGTGTCCCCCGAGCTTTAGGATAAACCGCTTTCCAGACTACATGGTTCACTGTTGAATTACAATTTATTCGAATTCATAACTTATTTTAAGTAGAAACGATAGGCTTTTACTAGGATTAAGTTAGAATATGTAGTTATGTGAAGTAACCATTCTGATGTGAGTGTATCCACTAGCATGGTGAGCTGTGTCGCTGCGAAATAGCTAGAACGCTTAGAAAGAGACAGTCTATCTCGCAGGAAGTAGGAAGAGATGCGTGAGCGACGCTAGCAATACCATTTGCTAGATTTTTTACTCGGACAGCTCTGGTGGACACACTTTTCAACGCCCTGTCAAAGAAAAACGTCAACCACACACTTTGGTGGAACATACTATGTCTTGGTGATTTGTCACCAAGACATAGTACGGAGTTAAACCTTATGTCAGTGCAAGAAGGTTGCTATCGCTTTGGGCTCCTTGACGCATTTATCAGTCGTTAGCGTTGATCCTGCGGTGCGGATATATGCGCCGTTGGAGTCGAAAAGACCCCCCTCAGGATAATGCCGTTGAAATTGGATTTTAGCTTCACCCTACCAGGCAGGATCAGGGTAATATCACTCGCGTATCGTAGACTTTTTTATTTTTTTATAAAATGTCATTGGAATCGCAATCTTTTACCTTATACAGTAGTACCACAATTATAAGTTACATCGGCAATCTTCGTCCACGCCGACGAGTGCTGACAAGTACCGAATGAATTCGAACGTATGACCATTTCAATAAAGAATTAAAGACCTTGTTGCACTATAAGTAAGGTACAATCCCACTAAAAACATTACATGTAAAGTGATGCCAAGACTCCGTAGCTCATACAGCTTTCAGCGTGAAAAAGATATCAGATCGCAATTAGCGCCAAGCTTCCTACTCCACACGGCGTAACTCTACCACTACCAGCCACGCTCTACAAATTCTATATCTTGGCTAAAAAGTAGGTACAGCTTTGTTGGGCACATCCCGGTCGCCGCTTAGACTCTCGCGCCGAATGAATTTATGATGATATCTATACTTTTTAGCCAAGATATAGAATTTGTAGAGCAAGGCTGGTAGTGGTAGAGTTACGCCGTGTGGAGTAGGAAGCTTGGCGCTAATTGCGATCTGATATCTTTTTCACGCTGAAAGCTGTATGAGCTACGGAGTCTTGGCATCACTTTACATGTAATGTTTTTAGTGGGATCTCATTCCTTTTTGTAAGGCAATTTCTAAAGAAGTGAATGAGAAAACCCATACATTCTACCATCCCCTAATTTAAAGGGTATTATATTATTTATAACAAGGAGTCCCTACATAAATTTTCAAACCCCTATCATCAAAATTTGCGGAAGTCTCATACAAACTTTCATCCCCTAGTTTATGGGGTTGCTGGGGTAAAAAATTCAAGTTTTAAGATTTTTTCGTTGTTTGTATACTATTACTAGCTTACATACCAAATTTCAGCTTTCTAGGACTTCAGGAAGAACCTTAAGAAAATTGATGATCATCAGTGAGTCAGTGACGAAATCGGGGTATTTTAGATATCAATAAAATCTAAAATATAAGAGCTATGCAATTGAAACTTTATAGTTTTAATAAGTCAACCACTAACATCATATCCCGAAAATTTTGTTTATCTGGTATAATCCGAACCCAAGTTAAGAAGGTTCAAAAATACGACGAAGTGCTTCGAGAAAAGGTAGGTAGTGCCCTTGCGCTTCGCTTGGCTCGTCTTGGCGGGGGCACTCCCGTGCCCCCAGATATGTAATGACAGGTGAACTCGTGCTTTCCCGCTCATGGCGTCGGACAAAATGGCGGGCGCGCAAAATTTTGGCCAATGGGCGTTGAAGATTTAACCTGCGCAAACTCGCTGCCTTATGATTCGTTAAAAAATTTATTTGTGGTACTCCTGTACAGTAGAGTTCCTCGTCTTTGGGTTGAAGCGCCGACCACGATACGGAGTCCCCGAGGGCCTCCTCAGAGTTCCTTTTGGAATGGACTACCGACTTTGATGCAATTTGGTCAACTCAAAAATTCTCAAGTTATTATATAAAAATCTCATATACGTCCTATTAAATTGTACTTTAATTCGTACTGACAATCGATTGTAATTTTTTTAACTTACTGCCTGGTTTAGGGTTCAACAAAAGTAAATGAAGGCTCAACTGCTGCTGTGCAAGTAACACACCTGGCCATAAAGTGGCAATTACCGCCCGCCATGCGTGCGGAAAATCCCACCACGCCAGGGGGTAACTAAATATGTTGTACTCACCACGGGCGTTAATGAAGAAAGCATCCGATCGCATATTTATCGCTCTTACCTTCGGCTCGGGGCTCTGAAACCACAAATACCTGCGATCTGCATTTTTTGTTTTACCACCCTAGATGACTAATGTATAATTTTATAGGAATCTACTTATCGGTATTTGCCTACAATGTAGGACATGTGAGATTGTGTTTTATAAACATGGGTGTTGGGATTATTGCCCTAGTATAAAAGTACTGTTACTGTTAGGCTGCGTTTGCACCGGTGAGCCGTTCCGTTTCTAGAAGTTTCTACAAATCAGCACGGCTATAACAGGACGGTCCCCCGAGCTGTCGCGGTGAGATAAACTATCCGTCTCTTTCTAATTAGAACTATTTAGAACGCTTAGTAAGAGACGGCTATAGTCTATGTCGCCGCGACGCAGCTCGCGGGCCGTCCCGCGATAGACATGCAGATATCCTGAATTTCATCGGCGATAAACCAAATTACTATTTGACCGCCTTGCCGGTGGAAAGTTGGAAACCTCCACTAACCCTTTTTCAGGCCGGATGATAATACAACCAATAGTCAACCTTATTCCTACAATTTAAGATACATGTTTGACTGTGTGATCGATATAAAGCCTCTGCCTGAAAAAGGGATATGGTGCTATCAGTGTATGGTGGAAATTATTTAAAATGTTAATTTAAAATGATAGGCCTGATGAGTATATATCCATTTTGTTATGAAATAAATGATAACTTTTTAAAAATTTCGTTGATTTAATGGGATAAAGGGGGCTGGCTACATTGAAATAGAAAGAAACAAGTATATTGAAAAAAAAACCGTTTATTATTATAAAATAAAGTACAATAATTATTGAATGACAAAAATACTTAATAACTACCTAATTTTAAATCTAAGTTATTTTCGTTGATGTACCTGTGCACTTCGCTCATGTCTTCTGTAAAATCAACCGTGAACATTTGCAGTTTCTCACAACTTTGAATAATCTGCTTCACAACAGACTTTGAGACTTCTAAAGTACAGTCTAACCACAAATAATTCAAGTTTCTGAAACTACCTTTCTCCAGCAAGTGCAGCATAGTCTGGTCCACATTCATTTTAGTTTGATATTTCAAGACCAGTTTCTGCAGATTCTGAGTACACTCGAGGAAAAACGACAGTATGTGGTCTATATTAAAATTTTCGTTCCCTATTGTGAAATTCCGAAGTTCTGTGAACATTTTGCTTGGCCGCCGGAAGTATCGAGGTATTACTAAACATTTCGACTGCGTCACTATGCAGAGGGAGGTCAGATTCGGACAGCACGTGCCCAAAGACAATACAGCATCTAACGTCAACGAATGCTCAATCTCCCATAAAGAGAAATGTGTCAAATAAACCCCTTTAACTTGTAAAAGCTGCTGCATTGCATCCGAATAGGAGAAAAACGACAAATCCAACCTATTCAACCTTAAATCACTGATAGAAATCTGTTCTAATATAGCATCTTTATTATGCTCCGACAGATGTGTTACGGACAGTTCCTTCAAATATGGACAAATCTTGATCAACTTTCTGATGCCTTCAGCTGACGCGAAATGGCAGTTAATTTTCCTTAGAGTTAAAGGCCCAATGTCTTCGACTGTACCAATCATTGTCGACCCAATATCACAAGATTCTATCCTTAACTCTTCTAAATATGGAAGCTCGCCGACCAGCATTATAATCCCGGTTTGTGATACACATCGACCAACGCGATTTGCTCTTTCGTTCCGCGGCGGATCCATGGCAAGAATCCGTAGCCGCTTCAAATTTGCAATTGAACATAGACCAGTATCCGACACATTTCTGATCAGTACAGAAGCATTGAAGAGCGACTTACATATATCAACCCTGGATACTATGTTTATTTCCTCTAACAACGGACAATTGACACCGATCACCCGAAGTATTTCGTCTGTGCAAATGAATTTGAGATCTAGGATAACTAGACGACTGAAATTTGGAAGTATTTCTATCCAGAATGCCTGCGGGATGCCGTTATCTAGGTCGCATTTACGGAAGACACTGAGATTAGGGTGTGTTAGAATGTGGAGCTGTACTCGAGGGTCACCGCGGTATTGGCAGCATGTTCTTTCAGAACAGAGGACATCAAATAACCTGGAAAAGAAAAGGTGTTCGTGAATGAAAAATCTTAATATCAGTCATCCAGCAGGTCTATCATGAGACGGCCGCGACATACTCTCGATTTTTCTCGCACTATACCTCTTGTTCTAAGTGTTCTAATACGAGAGAGACGGATAGTGCGAGAAAAATCGAGAGCTCGCGCGCCGTCTTGTGATAGCCGTGAAGAGGCGGATTAAATATCGGGACCGCCCTACAAGCACCTCATCGGCGCCCGTCTAGCGGCCATAGATTAAAAATTATAATGATAAAAAATTCGCGCGTGCACTGTTCGTCGAGCGCCCCTTTGGAACCCGCGCGCTCCTAGGCACGTGGTTAGTTTGCCTAAATCCGCCTCTGCAGTCACCTCTAAACTCCAAATATAATGCCCACTCAAAAAGTACAGTCTGAGAGGTCTCAGAAAAGTATTGGTGTTCGGGTGGTGGTTTCGTTTATTTTGGTGTTGTAAGAGCATGTTAGAGTGAGCGACAGAAAAAAATACACCCAAAAGACACATTGACAAAGGCCAATGATCAGGGGCTATAATATTTTGTTAGATGTCAATTACGAAGATTTTTGATGGCTATGTAATAAACACCTTACTGAGTATTTACATAGGGTCACATTTTGCATGATAATCTTTATCGTAATTGCTCTTGATTACAGTAGCCTATGTACACCCAGTGGGGTTGTTATGTACCAAAAAGTTGTAGTCTTCAATAATGTTTTTCTATAATACACCTCTGAACGAAACAAAATTATTTTATTACCTGAATATCGTTTTGTGAATTTAACATGGAAATACCACAATAAAATTTTAAACGATATGATACAAAGAACAAATAAAATAAATATAAATATTTGCTGACAATCTTACACAAATAAATGCCCTTACCAGGATTCGAATCAAGGACCTCTTGCTTACAAAGCAAGCCGGGTCACTACCAACTAATCGGTCATCAATCATCATCATCATCATCATATCAGCCGAAAGACGTCCACTGCTGGACATAGGCCTCCCCCAAAGAGTGCCACAATGACGGTCATCAATATAATGGAAAAATAAACCATAATCGTCTAAAAACGTGTCTTGGGCTTTTAGACAATGATGGTTTATTTTTCCATTATTGTTCTCTGTATCATATCACTTTTTTGTATAGCGCTCTTTTAATATTTCATACAAAAGTTTTTATTAGTAAAGAAAGTCATTACATTGCATAATAAGAATTCTTTTAATCCATAAACTGTAAGCAGCTCATATATTGAGCAGCCGAACTAGTAGAGTCAGCAGCAGAAGTTGCTAAGCAGTTCTAGTGCTCAAAATGATCTACACACGAACTCTAATGTCAAGGGAATAAAGATCTGTGTCGGTCATTTAGAGCGTGTTATTTTGCATAGCTACTTCTGATGCTGACTGTACTACATTACAGAAGACCACAACCAAAACATGTATTAATTGGTTTTTATATGTATTGTACGAGGGTCAAACTGAAAGTTCTTAGAAAATCAAAAACTGAGCAATCAAGCAACTTATTACTTTTATTATATCTTTTCAAAATAGCCTCCCTTCACATCAATACATCGCTGCATTCGATAGAACCACTGAGAAAAGCACTTTGCCCACTCGTCCTTAGGGGTCTCTTCGACGGCCTTTTGAAACGCAGCCACTGCTTCGTCGGCGTCCATAAAACGTTTTCCTCGAAGTTTTTCTTTAATTTTTGGGAATAAATAAAAATCACAAGGTGCAAGGTCGGGGCTATAAGGTAGGTGACCCAGTAATTCCACGTTTGCCGTCGCCAAATAGTCGATCGTTTGCTTGGCGGTGTGCGATGAGGCGTTGTCGTGTGAAGCAGGATCCTACTGCGAGGCCGTTTTTCTCGAACTTTTTCCAAGACAAGTGGTAAACAATTGTTAGTGTACCACTTCGCAGTAACTGTTTTTTGATCCTCTAAAATAATTGTTGCGTAATGACCAGTCGTTCCGAAGAACGAGGCCACCATCTTTTTTCCCACACTTCGACCTCTCTTCACTTTAGTAGGCAACTCCTCGGAAGGAAACACCCACTCAGCAGACTGTCTTTTAGTTTCAGGATCATAACAGTAAATCCAGCTTTGGTCACCCGTAACTACGTCGAACACAGCATTTGAGTCACCTCCGTTGAATCTTTGACCCATTTCACGGCACCAATCAACACGACGGACTTTTTGGGCTTCTGTCAAATTATGAGGTATCCACCGGGCACAAAGCTTCCTCACCGCTAAATGTTCATGGAGGATTTTGTGGACTTGACTCATACCAATGGCTAAGCTTGTACGAATCTGCTGATAGGTTACTCTTTTGTCAGTCTCTATCATACGCCGCACAACACTGATGTTATCTTCAGTAGTCGCCGTAGAAGGCCGGCCCTCACGCAGATCATCAGTGAGATTAGTGCGGCCACGTTTAAATTCATTAAACCAGTTGTAAATAGTAGCACGAGATTGGGCTTCATCGTGAAAGGCCAATCGAAGTCTATCATAACTTTCTTGTTGACTTAAATTACATCGAAAGTCGTAAAAAATCATTGCTCGAAAATATTCTCGCGTTAAATTCATGCTCGCGTAGTACACACAATTTTCAATTTGCCGCCAAATCGTAAAACAAATGACAATCGAGTGGAATTCGTACACAAAAATATTAAGAAAGAGTTCCATTTTCAAATTTTGAACTTATTTTTTTATTATATTTATTACAAGTGGCCAGTTCTAAAGACTTTCAGTGTCGCCCTCGTATGTATGTAAAGCTTTAAGGTATTTTTTGCTATGGGCCTTAGATGCCTGAAATAAATGGTTTATTATTAATATTATAAAATATAACACTACTACTTGTTCTTTTGTTTGCAATTAATGGCACCAAATCTCCAGAGAAGCGCTTTTTTGACGCCTCTGGGTAAGAGAACACTCTTTATATGCCATTCTAGTGTTTGCAACCGCTTAGTCTTCCTGTCTTTCCTAATGTTCTCTCTGGTACAGCAAACATGTATATAATTAAGAGGAAACACAAGGGCCGTTTTTCCATAGAAACATAGTCCCCTGTTTTCTCCCTGGATAATGGCAGTAATGCAATAATTTTGTTTCCATAAATCTATGGCTACTATTAACATGTTCCTATGTTTTTCTTGTTTTCATAAATTTATTCTTAAATGAGTTCAAAAACCTAAGAAAAATGCCAGATTTTCCGCTGTGTTCAAACATTAAAAAAAAGAAAACAGGAACACGGCCAACACCTTTCTTTGATTTTTAATAAAAAATATAATTAAATTGATCAAGTTTTGGAGAAGAAATCAGGGGACTACGAAACATTGATTTGATGTACTTTTAATAGGTATTTTCGGTCCTATCTGCAGTTGACTCTATCGCGCTCTGCAGGGGGAGGTTTGAGGCTGGCGCAACAGCAATACATTTTACAAATACCTATTTCTCAATTATCTCACCCTTAGTGTTTCCTCTTAATAACTCTGTTGGAGTCACAAAGTACAAACATTCACTGGTAACATGGCTTACCATCAAACAGGCCACGAGTTGCTTGTCTTTGTTACCATATATTAAAAAGAAAGGATTCAAATCTTTGGCACTTATTGTTTAGTAGAACTACAAAATATAAAGAACAATGAATAGCTTAAAGAGCATTTCTAGTAAACCTGTTAGCTGTCATTAATCCTTTTTTATTTCCAGTTTTTGTAATAATTTTCAAGACAATGGTTTGAGATTATTTATGCTTAAGAAAGTATAAGAAACTTTAATTGGTAGTACAAGCTTTTATTGCCATCTGCGGCGCTACCACGAACTTCGAAAGTCGAAGTTCGTAATACATGCATCCCTGTCACTCGAGTAAGGGAGTGCGATAGAGATGGAAATACCCGAACTTCGACTTTCGAAGTTCGTGGTAGCGCCGCTGTACTTATCTGTATACCGTCATCCACTACTTGTTGAGCCGATTCTAACAAGCCCAAACTTAACGGGGTTACAGGTACCATAATATTGAATTGCCATCCAAACTATACTTAAACCCAAAATTTCAGAACAATTGGTTGAAGATATCTACTTCAAAAGATAGTTGCAGGATTCACCCAAACAAACATAGTTACATACCTACATTGCAAGGTAAATAAAACCTTGTAAAATAGCAATAAAGTTCTAATAAAATGAATAATGAAAGCAAACAGAACTGACGTGGGACCTATATAAGTACAAACTTTTCTAGAATTGCTATGAAATGGTCATTTGACCAGAGCAAGAAATCAAATTGTATAATATAGACAATAAAATTGTGACTAGCGAGACAACAATCAAACCGTTCCACTGTTGATCTTGAGAGGTGACCTTCAATAATGTATGAATGTAATACGATACGAATTTGTAAATTTTGGTGACATTCATTTTTATATTCCGACTCACCTGACTGGAAGCAGCAGCATCAACTGGCGCTTCAACTCGAACGCCCGAGACTCGCATTCGTGGAAATCATTCTCCGAACAACTCTTTTCAATCATATAACAAGCGGAATTAATTAAACTAATACAGTTTTTAACGCATATTTTAAACAAACTATTTGGCTGTTTCCGAGGCGACATTGCTACGCGATTTATACATGAAGGAAGGAAATATTAAATTGCACGACGACCCCAAGTGGCACTTATGATCAAGATAGGAATAGTCAAGCAATTCGTATGTTCAATGATACAAATTTCTATATTTTCACACGTAAAGAAAACTAGAAAGTTGTTTTTGCCCGACTATTGTTTAGTTGGTCAGTTCATTTCATTCAATCAGATCAAATGCGACGCGACTCAGCTCAATGCGTCTATTGATTGGTTTCTTTTGACAGTGACGTGACAACTGACAGTATTAAAATCGTTCATTCTATTTTAATTATGCGTTCTATACACCTATAAATTTATCACAACAACCTAATTGTTTTGTTGCAAATGAATGTTTGCTGTTTCCTTCCATCTTATACCAACCTCTCTAAGTTGTTGTGACAATTTGCTCGGTGTATAATGGCAATGTTAGGTTTATACATTGTTGTATCGTGTCAAAGCACTTGGTATCTAATGGCAATGGCCCTAAAGCCGGATCAAAACAATACCCTATTTGTTTGTCGAAACTGACGGATAATATGTTATGGGGTATACAGATTATGTGATTTTACCTCCAATTTGTCAGTACAACATGTCGAAGTCATAATTGGGTGTAGCCAAAGAGTAAAGTAAGTATATAGGTAGGTGTAGCGTACAGATGTAACAATCCGACCAGTGCATGCAATTTCTCAGTACAACTCGTTTGATAGTTGGATCAGCAGCGCAACATGCCTCCAGACGATAGCAATTAGTCAGCTTCGGATAAATCGGGTCTGACAAATCATGACATGTATACACCCCATCAGACTCAGACTCAGTTATCATAAGGTAGAGAGCTATGTTTCATTTTAACTCCAGCTGCATTTCTATCGGTTGATGCGTTATATTGATATTTTAATGTGATTAGGAGACGCTACACGGGCCGATATCAACCAGACTGCATGCGCAGAGGGGCTACCGCTAAACGAAAAGACAACAGACTGTTACAGGGCAGCCTCCGTGGAGCTTTGAAGAAAACTCTTGTATAAACCCAAGCAGTTTAATTTCCCAATACAAACACTGCACAACTTATAGTAGGTATCACTTAAAACATTTATATCAAAATTAAATTACGACTAACTTATGTTTCGTTAATATGTGGCGTTTTATACAGTCATAATGCTGTCGATGCTTTACCTACATTAGGCAATCCTTACGTGTAAGCAAAACAGTTATGCGTGTATATCGCGTGTTCGTTTCGCGGTAGCCCCTCAGACCAACAAGTGAGTCAGCCCGTGCGGATACGTGTCGGAAGTACGGCGGCCAACCAAATCAAGGTCATTTCATACTAGATTTGCTGTGACTGCTTGGCCGTCCGCCGATATCGGCCCATGTAGCGTCTCCTATAACGTCTGTCGTCTATAGATTCCTTTATGACGACACATTTTAAATGTTTTCACCTGACTGCATCGGAAAGCCGTCTTTTATCCTTATAGTAAAACCAGTGGGCAAAAACGCATTTTATCCACTAGTGGGGAAAGTAATTTGACCTTGGTGTGTTTAAGCAGCTTTTGACAGATAACAAAACGTAAACTTTAAAACACGCCGCAGCGGCGCTACCACGAACTTCGAAAGTCGAAGTTCGGGTATTTCCATCTCTATCGCACTCCCTTACTCGAGTGACAGGGATGCATGTATTACGAACTTCGACTTTCGAAGTTCTTGGTAGCGCCGCAGGTGCTTGGTCTCAAAATGTATGGGATAAACTAAAATCCGACACGCACTTGACCAAAATTCTACTTGTTATTACTTACGTTATTATTACTTAAAAAAAAAATAACTAAAGTTGTTTTGCATGTTGAACTTTCCTCGTTACAGTGAGGTGAAAAGTTGTGTGTTACACACGGATGTATTTTACTTCTCGTGTGTTCACTCGCTACGCACATGATTCTAATTTAGGACCGCTCGCTTCGCTCGTGGTTCAACTATAAATTCCTTTCGCTTGCTCGTGTTTCAATTGCACACTCGCGGGTAAAATACAACTTTGCACCCTTTTATAACAAATAACTATTCTTCTTTAGATGGTAAAACGGTTTTGAGTTTGGTTTGGTATTTCTTTTGGATTGTCGAATGTGGATTTGATGTGGATTCTCGTTTCCTAATTATTATCCATCTTTGCAATCAAGGATAGGACGCGGGTGAGTTGTTTATCATTAAACTTGAATAGATAGGTCAATTATGCATGATAAATACAACCACGGAATAAAGAATTCTTTATTCCGTGAATACAACCAACAACTAAAAATATTAAGGAAGGAATAATAACGATATATTTATTTTAAATGTATTTTATTCTCATCGCTTTTTCATGAGTTGAGCCTAATACTAATGCAATAAATTTAATTTTCATCATAGATATCTATCTCACTAAGTGCTTTTATTATCATTTAATATAATCATTAGGTATATTATTTAATACATTAGTTTCTTATTCAAAACTATCAATCGTACCATTAATTGGGCTTGTTATAATACACATTAATGTATTATAGGTAACTGTTAATGTCTGAAGTATAATTAATGTTGTGCTACGTTACAAAAATGATCATAACTTAAGTAGTTTTAGGTACTAAATATAATATGTATACATTGTACCCAGTTCACTCACCTGTAATCTATTTATTTTGAAATATGTCAATCTTAAAATTCGGTTTTGGCCAATGTGAAAATCCGTACCTTACTACCTAGACTAGGTATCTCATTGGCTTTTTCTTTTTACTGTATTTGCATTACTAAATTAATACAAATAAAAGTATCATGCTGAAGTTTCCACAATCTCATTAGGTTAATGTTTTTTTTAATGTAGCTCTCATGTTCCAATTCTTGATAAGATGATCAGTAGGTTTGTTGAGTTGTTGTTGAGATTATTTAATATGGCTGACTTTTTATAAAACTGCTGTCATTGGAAATAGAGTTACTTTTTGAATGGACTAGTTGCAATTTGGCCAACTCATAATTATATACTTATGGCAAAAAGTATTTATTTTTTAATAAATGTTTCAAAAGTTTAGAGCACATAGGAACAATAAATAAATGAATACACATCCCTTTCATATTACCTAATGGATTTGCGACTAAGCTGTGAGTAAAAGATATAGGTACGAGTAAGTATACTGATTTCCGAATTTTAATGATTGGTGTAGAATAGCATATGTGGTTTCAAACATGCTACCTACATAGGGTTACTTTGCAATATGATTGACACTTGCCATACAGCAACGAACACAATAATAGGCAAATATTGTATCCCATTAAAGTGTAGGAGAAATAACGTAACAGCACATATTGTTCATAAGTGTACACCAGATAGCAGCTTAAGTACATGTGGTCCTTCGAACCGGATTTAATGGTTTAATAATATATATATATATTTTTATAGTAATAAGGTCTGTTAATGGGTTAAAATATTTGCCTTTCTTCATGTTACATAAGTATGGAACATAGATATGGTGTTCTATTAAACTCCATATTATGGTGAACAAATGTTAAAATAACTTTATTGTATTTTACTTTAAAGCGGGTAATGGATAAATTTGGCACTTTAAATTAGTTTTAGGTACTTTTGACTCCTTTTTTGATTAATATAATTACATTACAATGGTGTTATTGAAAATTATTTTAAGTACTTTGTTCCATTTTTCGAAATACATTAGTTGATTAGATCGTATATCGACTTTAAGCTAGGTATATCGAATTATGTATGCCCTAGGTATAACTGTAGTCTATTGTTACTAAATAATAGAAGTACCTTTAGTTTGACATACACAACGTTACGTTACGTTACGTTACTTACTCGTTTAATATTTACAAATATGTAAAATATAATTATACAATAACACGTATTAGAATATCTACTTAATAGAATTCGAAAATTACAAATATGATTAGGTTTACCTAGATTTTTGGCACTAGATTCATTTGATGATTAGGTATAGTTTTTGAGTAAGTATTGTAAATACATCTGTTGTTTTTAAAATAATTATAATATTATATACCATTTATTTAACAAATTTATGAGTTATGTACATTAGTTGTATAAATAACTATAGGAACATACAAATACTCTAAATACTGGGACAAATAGGTGATAACAGAATCGCTTACTCAGACCCCGTATCATGGCCGGCCTTATCACACGAGTGATAGGATAGAGCGTCCGTGACTGGCTGACACCGTTCGATAGAACGAGACGACGCTCCTATCTTGTCACATAAGCGTGATAAGGCCGCCCATGATACGGGGTGGAGGCAGCTCACTTTAAATACGTTTTGCTTTCTATTATACAAATAAAAATAAGGTACTGATACTAGGATCTCCACGTGTCTAAGTTTTATTTGAAACATAGTTTAAACTACTTTTACATTGATAACAAAACATATATAATGTATTTTTTGTGCATATCCAAAATATATCAAGGGCACTAAAGCTTCGTACTTAAAAATGTTACTTATACAATAAATAGGTGAGCAGAAGTTGTGACAAAATAAAATACTATTCGTGATTCACTCATCCGTTTCATTCGGACATGAAATTATGATATTTAATTGTTTTAAATTCGATTGTAACATTCGTTAAGTGTTGTGGTGTTGAAGTGAATATTTAACAGTAGGTACTTACCTACCTATATGGAGTAGGTACTGGAAGAAGAAAATGGTTCAATTTACAATGTTAAGCGACCAAACATAAACATAGTTAGAGATAAGTCTCTAACTATGTTATGTGGGGGGTAAGCCCCCTTATTCATAAAACTTACAATGCCTCTGCTAAATAAAATGTGCTTTGTCCCTTTTATACGAACACAAAGTGACAGAACACACAAGTGCCAAGAGTGAACAGATAAGGACAAACGAATTTTAACGCCATTTTAGTTAAAACAGGCTTGTAGGACGTTTATGAATACGGCCGTTAATGATTTGAAAATACAGTGAGAATGACAATCTATACCTACCTATTTATTTCGGTAATAGTCTCATACACTGCACCATTTTAGGATGTCTAAAATATTGCTAGAGATGATAGTTCAAGTATCTTATGCGATATAAATATCAGTCACTTAAAATAGCAATACTTTATACTAAGAGCACTGAAAACAATATATACTCGCGCCCGTTCACGGCGTTATACTTTAAACTATTCTAACACTAAAAAAATCAAATAGTCATAATCTTCGTAAAACAAAACAATCACCACATATAATTGACCGACAACCGTCTGGTCGTCGTTACTAACGTTTATATTCGAATTTATACTTAGTTCATTCTCTCGTTCGTTCCTAACTATGCCTCTCTCTCTTGTGGTTTGACCTCCATTTCCCTGTTCGTTTAATATTTCGTTACAACAAATTTGAGCTGCGTTCGGTTCGCTTTGACTTGCACCATTAATTTCATCGTTTGGTTCAAGTGTGCTACCTTCATCGGACCCACGGTTCGATCCGTGTAGCAAAACGGATCAGAGTCTCTTGTGGGAGTCCGTACTGGCACTCTTCAAGGATCCAAAGCGGCGAGTCTGCGTGGGCGCAGATGTCGTCTCCCGGTCGAGGCTCGCCGCTCGCAGGATCAGCCCTCTCTGTCTCAAAGGGGAATCTGACCGAATCTGGTGACAAAACCGCGAAATAAGATACAAACGGAAACATATAATGATAGTCTTTGTAATGCATGTGGCATGACATGGTAAAGGTCAGTGAGTAAGCGAACTGGACTTAAGATATAATCATACTTAGACAATTATCGGGAGTTTACGATTATATAGGTATTACAAAATCTACTGCGCATGACAAGAGTATTGAGGGAGCATCTTATCATTTGGCATGGCAAATTACGAAATAAATTACCTGAGTTTACAAGACAAACAGAGAAAGATACTTCACGAGGAGTCAAAGCATTACTCATTAAATCACTAATCAAAATTGCTTGTATTCAACTAACATAGCAACAATATTATACAGCAGTGATTCAAGCGACACCGCCGCGAAAACACTCATCCTGAAGAAGAACTCCCGAGTTCGAAACATGTCACCCGTAGTGACATTTAATACGTGAGTTGAACCGTGCAATTACTAGCAATATTATACAAAGTTCATCTCAACGCTTACTGGTTCTCCAACGGATCCTCCTCTCTGCTGCCTCGGCTCCCTGCCTGTTCGACTGCTGCGTTCAGTGAACGATGTCTCTAGCGACCTCTGCGAGGGGTCACTCATGGACTGGGAGAGCAGATGCGTGGTGGATGAGGAGTTAGAGTCGTCGATGTTGGAATACTCATCTAAGCTGTCATCGCGCTGTGGGGTGTCGGATTCCTGAGGAAATACAATATGGCTGAGTAGGCACTGATTATCGCAAAAGATTCGACGCAGAAAGTGGCCCACTTTTGAGGTTAACAAAGTGTACGTCGGAACTCAGAAAAGTGTAGCAATGTATGCTCGTGTGCTAACAGTTGTTATAGGTACCTACAATTTCGTAAAAACGTTCGGGCGAACACGACGCCTGTAGATAGTTGCAGTCGTGGTATGGCTTAACAAAGCTTAATTGATATACTTATCGCCAGCGGGTCCAAAACTTTTAGAATTAATATACAACCAACCAACCTCTTCTAATTCGCGCAGCGTAGTAGAATAATGGTGCCTTCTACTCTCCTCCCTTTCCTTCTCACGCTCCCTTTTGTCAAGTTCTTCAGCTAACATCATCACTTCCCAATCGCCGCCGCTGCCAGCCATGGCTGTAAATATAATGTTTAAATTAATTATTTACGTTTTTAGTATCTCTCAAGCATACTGTCAAGTACTGCACCGATAGCAAAACTCCAGACTTTCCCTGTTTTTGGATTTGTCGAAGGCATTTGATAACAGACATCTTAACACATTCTGGGTCTTATGACATTCTTTGGGGCAAAATGGAGAAATGTACAGGTACACCGAGGGGAGTGATCGACCTGTTCCGGAACGAAAATATCGGTTATAATCGGTTATTTCAGTCGTATCAACAATTATTACAACAGTTATTTTTATTTCATAATCGGTTATTTAATATTTGTTTTATATCATTACATTTTCATAATTTTCGTAGTTTACCAAAACCAAACATCATTATAAACTAAGTAACTTAGGTATACTTTACTTAAAACAAAGTTACGACTCCTACCGAAACTGCAGAGCCGAGTTCCGAGTTCCGAGGAAAGTCTCGGAACAAGAAAATAATAATACACAAATGCAAATTATTACTTTTTTGCGTTTCTGGTATTATAGCTAATATACCACGGCGCATATTTTTCTTCTTTGGAGATAAGCATCTCCCATTTTTTCTCGTTCGTAGTCTATTATACTTCCGTCTATTAGTCTATCCTATATCAAGATTATCAAATTAAGTTAATAAAATATATTTGATGATGATGCTAAGTGCATATGTAAGTAAGTTAAACATCGTGCTAATTGAATTTTTGTACACGTCTACGAAATTTACACAGTATCGAAATAGTAGTTTATGCAACTGATCCATAATGAGAGGCCTTAAAATATGAGTGTGGTATCACACGAGTGTTATAAGGCCTAATTATGTAGTTGCATATACTTCTTTATCTACACACATATCATAAGTACTCTAAGATGGGTTCACAATTATACTTTTGTAATAGCAAAAAACCAACAAAAAAATGACAACAGCAATGGCGGCAATTCGATCCACCGTCAAGACGAATGGTTTTTTTTAAATCATAGACAAACGAATAAAGTCCCTATTCACATGTCACTCGACATCAAATGTCGTGCGTAAATATTGAAAAAACATACTGAATTGACGTTTCGGATCGGTAACTGTTTTAATATCATATGGATACTAGAATAGAGATCCGCTTGAGTTTTGACAGCTGTTCCAAATTTAAACTCATAACGTTACAAAAACCAGTACTGTTATACCATTGAAGTACAGATTTTACCTACTACCACAGACAAGAGAGTTCTCATAGTAAAATCGGTTGTAATAATGCTGGTCATTTCCTACGGTTTCTGAACGCATTTTAGAGCACTAATGATATGTGCGTAGATAAACTTATATTTTTAAGAAAAATAAATTTAAGTTGTTATTTTACATCTAAGTTTACCTTTACTGAACGTAATTAATAATTATGAAGCAACTACTTACAATTGAAGTAATGGAACTGGCATTCTAAAATATTTATTTCAGAGCTTGTGTGGTAATGGTAAACACCTCGAGATGGAAGAATTAGTAGAATTTACTAACAAAATTGTTTCCTTTTTTGTTGATTAAAAAAATAGATCTAAGTACCAAACATTGTTTGCGTTTCATTTATTAGTCGTACGCAGCATAGCTTTCCACGTTGAGAGCTATAGATCATAGATCTTTGCCTTTTTTTTTCAAATAATCGGTTATAACCGATTAATCGGTTATTTTTTACGATACAATAATCGGTTATGATTTTTTGTCGGTTATTGCATTCTCTATGGTACGGTCATAAGACCAATCAAGTGAGATGGGCGGGGCCGCACTCTTATTTAACCTGTACATAGACGAGCTGAATGTATGGGAATGACAGATGTTAACGAAAAGTGTTTCGTCGGCATCTGTCATTCCCATACATTTTATTAGTTTTCTATTGGCGTTAGCGCTTGTCGATTGTAACCTTGTCTACGGCCCCAGCACGTCTAGCACACGACGTTCTCGACATACTCTCGATTTATATCGCTCTATACCTCTTGTTCTAAGTGGTCTAATAAGTGAGAGATGGATAGTGCGAGAAAAATCGAGAGAGCTCGCGCGCCGTCGCGTGCTAGCCGTGCAGCTATCGGTTGCTCCATTGGCGGAACAATGATTAATAATATTTGTTACGCTGATGATATGGTGCTACTGGTGCCCATCGATCAGTGCGCTGGTGAGGTTGTTAAAAATTTGTGAGGAGTATGCAGTGGCTCACAGACTGAGGTACAATAGCAGCAAGAGCGAGCTGTTGGTTTTTAAAGCTGGTAATAAGACCTTAGACTCCTTACCAGACGTGCTCTTATGCGGAGCCCCCCTTAGGTGGACCACTCGCATTAAGTACCTCAGTCATTGGGTCACTGAGAATCTCCATGACGATGAGGACCTGGAGAGGGAGCGCAGAGCATTGTCCGTTCGATGCAACAGGTTTGCTCGGTGTAACGAGGATGTCAATATGACTTTGTTTAGGTCATTTTGTCAAATTTTTTATACGTGCAGTCTATGGGCTAACTACACAAAAAAGGCGTACAATGCTCTGTGTGTATATTAATGGATTTAAGTTGCTGCTGGGACTGTCGCGTTTTTGTAGAGCATCAGGCATGTACACGGAGGCGCGCGTGGATAGTTTTAGCGTTATAATTCGTAAAAGGACTGCCCTCCTGATGCGGCGCTTGCGCGAGACTACAAACAGTCTCCTGAAGTTAGTGGTGGAGTACTCGTACCCGGCCAGTGCAATGTGCTTGTGCAAACACTGGGACACTATCCACATAGAGTCCAGAGGGAGTGTTTACCATCTATTATAATTTATGTATTTATGAATATTTTCTAACATAGTAAGTAAGGCTTAGTGTATTTTTACTAACATATTTTATGGACCTGGTTCGAAATAAATGAATGAATTGAATTTAAAATAACGTGGTTGTAACCACGGGAGTAGTGTAAATAACATTTACCGATCAAATCATTTTTGGTACTTACTTCTAATGGGAGACACACTTCCATGGCTGGAACTGCTGGCTCTTGCTCGTCTGCTGCTACTTTCCACAAATTCTTCAAATACTGGTGTCCGCGGTAATGATTCTGAATCGCTACTTGAAGACGTGGAGTTCCTGTAGAATTTAATAGAAAAGAAACCATCACAGTATAGGAACCGGAACCCAAAAGACTTGCAATTCTGAATCCATTAGAATAAGCCGAGTTAGGTCTCGAGATATGTTACGCTTTAATATTTAAGTTCAATCATAGATAATATATAGATCAAAGTTTATATTTCGTTATAAATATTTTTATTTTATTTAAGTTTATACCTTAGTTTTTTTTGTTTTTATCTAATAAATTATACATCATAGATTGAATATTCTTACGTGTCACTCCAACTGTAGTCACTTCCCATGTCAAGAACGACGTCGTTGCAATTGTGTGACGACTTTTGACTGGAGTGGGACCCGCGGTGGTACCCGAAGAAGGAGCCAAGACTAAACTTGCGGTGGTGGCGCTGTCTACCTAAATCTACTGGAGGTGAAAAAAGTCTTTGTTTAGGTAGCACCCGCAAAAATGTCATCACATTATCATCGTGTGAGATTTTGACGACCGCTTTAGCCTAGTTGGTAGTGACCCTGCCTACGAAGCAAGAGGTCCTGGGTTCGAATCCCGGTAAGGGCATTTATTTGTGTGATGAGCACGAATATTTGTTCCTGAGTTGTTGATGTTTTCTATGTATTTAAGTATTTATTTATCTGTATAAGTATGTTTATCGTCGTCTAGTACCCATAGTACAATTAAGCTTTGCTTAGTTTGGGACTAGGTCGATTTGTGTAAAATTAACCCTAATATAAAAAAAAAGGTGAATGACGAGACATGAAGTATGATAAGTAAATATATAAAGTAATAAAATTCAAAGTATGAAAGTCTTTAGCTAAGAAAACTAAATCTTTGACCGAGTCTCAAAGCCGAGTCTAATCTTGTATTGGTAAATCAAAAATAAGGTAAAACGAAATTAACTAAATCGGTACTAACTTTTCTCTTTCCTTCCCGTATGATGCATTCCGGTGTCCACAGAAAGAGTCTTTTTTATTTTTGATTTGGTGTTGTCCAGATGTGTACCGAAGAAATGGAATGGCCTCATCCCGCGTCTACTAGTTCTCAAGCTCGACTGTTCTGGGCTGAGGAGAGAACGATCTTCTGAAGTCCCATGAGGAGATAGGGGTCTAGATAAAATAATAAGTGTGTTACGTAACATCTAATACTTTGATACTATAACATGATATCGTTAAACTAAAGAAAAAAGTTAGGTACCTGGTCAAATCGTGCATTTCCATGCTCTCTTGATCACTTTGGTCCTCCCAAGACTTCCTTTGCCTTAATTTTGCTGCCCGTTTTCTCGAATAAGTGCCCGCTTTGCCATCTAGATTCAGATCTAACCTCTTGGACTTGCTCACTGTCCACTGTTCCTTACTTGAGTAAGATTTTTCTGTCCTGTTCGATATTCTTTCGGCTAAACTTTGGAGTTCTGAATACGATAGTATCCCTAGTTCTATCCCTTCCGTCATCTCTACAAGTCTTTCTTCGGAAATATCATCGGAAGTTATAAGGTCCTTGGGAGACGATGACTGTTCTGGAGCATCTTTTTCCTCCTCTTCTGCACTTACTGTAGGTGGGGAAGTTGCAAAGACTGTATCTAGGGAATCGCCTCTCTGTAAATAAAATATATAAATTTTAAATAAAGAAAAAATTGAAAAATTTAATGCTCTGAGCCGGATTCGTACAGGCGACCACAGGCATGCATGGCCCGTCGCTACTAACCAACTGAGCTATCGGAACAGTCCGGTTCGGCCACCAAATCTTTCAATCAGTTCCTTCCTACAACGCCTTAGGGAGGCGTGTAGCGACATTTCCCAGAAGACTTAGGCTTCTTAACGGCACCAACGTCTCAAATTATATTGAGAAATCGTCAGTAACGATGCCCCACCCCATACTAAATTAATTTTGTATTAAGCAGTTACGCTGCTAACGAAATTATAAATTTTAAATAAAAGATAAATTGAAAAATTTAATGCTCCGAGCCGGATTCAAACCGGCGACCACAGGCATTCATGGCCCGTCGCTACTAACCAACTGAGCTATCGGAACAATCCGGTTCGGCCATCAAATCTTTCAATCAGTTCCTTCCTACAACGCCTTAGGGAGGCGTGTAGCGACATCTACCAGAAGACTAAGGCTTCTTAACGGCACCATCGTCTCAAATTATATTGAGAAGCGCCACCCCATACTAAATTAATTTTGCATTAAGCAGTTACGCTGCTAACGAAATTAATGTTAAATAAAGGAAAAAATTAAAAATTTAATGCTCCGAGCCGGATTCGAACCGGCGACCACAGGCATTCATGGCCCGACGCTACTAACCAACTGAGCTATCGGAACAATCCGGTTCGGCCACCAAATCTTTCAATCAGTTTCTTCCTACATACATAATAAAATATATGTTTATTTATTAAATTATTCGGATTAGTATGCGTGGTAAAGAATCATACATAGTTCGTTTAATTTATACCATAAAACCTTCGTCGGCACCAGATATGTCCTCACTACCGGAACTTCCATTTTTACAAAGAGGAATATTAACTTCGCTTTCATCTACAGGTTTAGGTTTTTGGAGCTGCTCTGAAAATTCGTCTTGGTTTTCGGCAGGAGTGATGCCTGGTAAGCCAAGTCGCTCTAGCTCTTGAATACGTTTTTGAAGTTGGCTAATTATTTCATCACGTTTTTTCACTTCGTTTTCTAGGCTGGTAAACCTGAAAAAAAGTTACATAGATAAGTTTTTGTTATGATGACAGGAAATAGGCATAGATATACATCCCATTGAGAAACGAATAAAAAGCATGGGGTTCGCTTTTAGAAATTAACTTTAATATAATATTTTAAACAGGAAAAAAATACGCGAAGCTAAATAAGCATACTCGTAGTACTCGTACATAAGCATTCTTACCTGTCCTGAAATTTCCCTTGCACATCATGTAAATGTCCTTGAATTACTTGTTTTATTCCTAATAGTACTTCTCCGAAATATTCTTGTTCTTCAAGAGATCCTGAAATTGTAAATAAATCTTATAGGTTTACGACATACCTAAACGTATACAAATTAGAGTTAATATATAGCCTTGGAAGACTTTGAAGCTAAAGCTTACCTCGCAATAGTTTCCTTTGATTGGCTACAGCTGAAATAAGTGTAAGTTTAGGTTTTTCTGAAGGTAATTTTATTTCTTCGGGTCTTAACGTTTTGAACCCATACATCGGATCTATATCTTGCGGAAGTTCATAATCGGTTCTAATACTCGTATTTAAATCTATGTCCTGCGTGATGACACTTTCAGCGGTTGGAGTAACTATTTGATTAGTAGGGACAACCGGTTCTGGCATTACTTCGGTACTTATTAGTGCAGGAGAGGTTTCAGGCAACGCTTCACTTCTTACTTCTGGCATTTGGAATATTTCGCATTTAGCATCAACAGGGATGCTTGCAGGGGGCGAAGGCAAAGTGTGCCTGTGGAATGTTACGCTTTTAGAAAACTTGGAATGTCTTGCTGCGTAACCTTCTAACGTCGGAGCTCGAATTAATTTATTTAATTCATTGCTCCTCTCCGGACTCTCAGCTGGAGTAACATCTTCTGATAACTTCTTAAGAATAGATTTCAGTGTTCGCCTTTCTAGTGTCTCGTTAGATCCATGGCTTCCGAGAGAATCAATCGATTTTCGTTTGTATTTTCTTTTATCCATAGTGCTGCCCTCAGAATGACTTCGAGTTAAAGTATCACATAATAAGTCTTCCGAAGAACTAGTGCAATCAAGGCTGGAACTGCGAAATTTAACAACTTTTTCTAATTCTGCTAATTTTTGCCTTTCGTTCAAAATTTTTAATTTTTTAACAAATGGTAATCCACCATATTCTGGCGAAAGATCGTCTATTGATCTATATTTCTTAGCTTTTGGTAATAGCATACCTCCAGTAAAGTGGGTAGTTTTAGAATCACTTGGCTTAGCGACGTTATTTTTCTTTGGCGAATAAGTTAATAAATCTAAAGATTTTTCTTGGACGGGTTCCAAAGGGCCAGTTAAGCATATCTTAGGTTTATCTTGCCTAACATTATCACTATCAACGTCAACGTTATTATTGTCTATTCTAACAAGCTCCGCTGTAACTATAGGCACGCATATATTTACAGCAGCCTCTGGCTTACATTCTTCTTTTACTTCTTGATTTGCTATTTCAACTTCTTTCTTATCCTCGATTGGTATGCTTTGAATTTTTGACTCTCCTAGGATTGCAGCCTTTTTCAATTTTGTCCACGGTTTTTTAAGTTTAGACTCCTCTTTGGGTGCACTTTGTGGAATAGGAGTAATTTCTACTGAAGTTTTTTCTTGTAACGGCGTTTTACTTTTATCAATACTTGAATCTTTTGGCGAACTTCCACCAGACTCTTTCGGAGAGCTTCCACCTTGTAACATTTTTAGTTTATCTCTGAAAGTCGACCCTACTGCTTTCGCTGGTGACTTTATTTTGCTAACAACCGAGTGGGGTATTGAAATTAAGTTGCTTTCTGTTTTAGGGGTTGGTTCAACGACAGCTGCAGGTTTATCACTAGCTTCCTTCATAAGTGGTTGACAAACAGCCGTTCCGTCCCCTTGGACTTGTAATATTTTATCCCTAAAGCTTACTTTAGGTCGCGATGCGCCATCGCTTGATCCTGAAGAATTCTTCCGCGAATTTTTAGATGTCGGACTGTGAAGCTTTCCTGGAGAGCTAGACTCTGAGCCTTTTCTTATTGGACTTAATGTTTTTATCGTAGGGCTTAAAGGACTTTTTATAGAACTGGGGCTAATGGTATCTGAACTGGATGCTTGATTGCTATTCGTTGGGGTTAATTGATTCTTATCCCGTTCTTCTTTGGCTTTAAGTAGTAAAAGCCTTTGCAGGAGTGGTAGTCCCGCTCCGATAACTTCGGGTTCACTGTGGGGCCCAGAGCTAGTTGATGGGGTTGGTTGAGGCTGAGGTGAAACAACTGACGAAGTCGAATGCCGTTGTTTTGCTGCTTTTTCCTCTCGATCCTGCGCAAAATTCTACATTAGTACATTATCTTTTACTACTTTTTAGTTTACCAAGATCCTAAAGCTACATGTATAAATTCAAATTCAGACCTGTTTTTCTTTTAGCAATTTTAATCTAGATAATAATGGTAGTCCGGCTCCAATAGGTGATATGCTTTTTTCTCCATTTTTACTGCCGGAAGTCGTTTCACCGGTATCCTTTAAAGTAAATGTATGTTATATCACTTTGTTTTCATCAATTTATTTTCATGGTGGTAATTATCTCTTCGTGTCAAAGTTACTGTTTATGTTCATGTTACTTAACTGCCTTTGTAAATGTATTTTTAGTAAATTTTGAATTAAGATAGCTACTTACATCTTGATTAATATGCTGAGAGTCATCGCTTTCGACTCTAGCCATTCGTTTGAGTGTTTTTCCATCTACAGATGATCGTTTTTCACCTGTTAAGGCCTGTAGCTCCAATGATTCACCCGAACGCCGACCTGCCCTAGACCTACTACGAATAGCATTCCGGATACCCTGAAAATAAATTCCCGTGTAAAAGTTAAATGGTCAGTATATTTCAGGTAATGTTAATATGGACCATGCTTAGTATGCGATAGTTCTTACAGGTACCTTGACATCACTCCGAAGTTTGTGGACTATTCTTTTTGACGTTTTATCGTCTCCACCCGCTTTATCGGGACTGATTTCCCCTGTTAAAATAGTGTAAATGAATGAATTATCTAATCTCGATAAAAACTTATTATATTAAAGAAAGTAAAAGCTTGGGGTAATTCGCTCCCAATGAGAAATGCTGGTATTCCAGTGGTTTCTAATAGCCATTGCGAGAGTAAAATAAGTGTTTGATATTACCTTTACCTTTTACCCTTTGCCTGGACATGCTTTTTACTTCTTGCAACCGCTTCCTTCCTAAAGTCTGCAAAATATCTTGTGCTTCTGGATAGTCCTTCATCGCTGCCAGTACATCTTCTCGAGACAACGAGAACAACTCTGAGTAACCCACAGAACGCACGTCCGCTGTCCGCCTAAAGCATGATTAGTCAATTATATTTTGTTTATCTGGTATAATCCGGACCCAAGTTAAGAAGGTTCAAAAATACGACGAAGCGCTTCGAGAAAAGGTAGGTAGTGCCCTTGCGCTTCGCTTGGCTCGTCTTGGCGGGGGCACTCCCGTGCCCCCAGATGCAACGATTTCTAATAATCTATTAAGTTTAGTATTAGTAGTTTTTAGTTTCATTGATATATTCAGTATACTTATTCGAATATTTCTCATAAATTATTGAAATCTTTGAATGATTGATTGGCATCTGTCAGTACTTTCGTTAACAACAGTAATCTCATCTTCCATCTTATAAATTCGAACTCTACTCACTTATTAAGTCCATCAAGATTCAGTATTCCTATTTCACCAAAAAAGTCTCCTGCTTTCATTGTCGTGAGCACTCTGCCAGTTTCTGATATGACCTCTAATATACCATCTGCTATTATAAACATCTCCCTGGCAACCTCACCTGTCCCAAAACATGAAAAAGTAATGTTATTTCCAAAAACGAAATCCATAAAATGTCACTCATTTCGTAATACCTTACCTTTCCTACAGATGGAGTCCCCCGGGGTGAAAATGTAGGCTTTCATCTTTAATACGAGATCGTGCAGGAATTCAGGTTGGCACTCTTGGAAAATTGTAACCTGAAAAATAATTTTAATCGGGTTAACATCTGATAAAAATAAAATAAGTACCGAATAAATAAAATCTTTGATATATTGCGGTAAAATATCCGCACTTTAGTCATGACTAAAAGGAAATAGAGCCGAAATTTAAATTAAAGATTATACGTGTTTACCGTTTCGCCAGATTAAAGAACCGGTGAAAGCGAGAAACCGGAAGATGTTTTTCCGTTTGTAGAAGATAGTTCCGTTTCTAACGGTCTCTGTAAAAGATTATCAAAAGTTAAAGGCTTATTTAAATTACCTTTTTAAGAACGCTCAAGTTGACATGCAGGGCGAGCTCAGTCTTCAGCTTATCGGGCAAGAGCCCGAGGGCTGTATTGATGTCGCCACCGCCTTGTATGCGGCCTCTCGACCAGGAGTAGTCGTACCAGCGGAGAACCCGCCGCTTCATGCCACCTGGAACCTGCCAATTTAAAACTTTGTAGACACAATTCACAAGGCGGTAATGAAATTGGTGTAGCTGTATCAGTATTAAAATTCAAAGAAGGCGGTAACATACCTAATATAAAAAGTTATTTCACTCATTGTCTGTCGTTCCCATGTTAATTTAACGGTGCTTTCGTTTTTAAAAAGTCGTTATTACCAACAAAATGTGTTTGTAATGGTTATCGGGTTCGTACATCAACCGTTATTATAACTTTATTGAATTGGTTTTACAGAAACACCGAGATAGATAGATGCTTAAAATTCAATTAGCTACGAGTAATGCCAATGCCAATACAGTGATTACTGAACTAACTTTTATTTCTTGCTTTTGGGTAGTACAGTTCGTAGTTATCAAGTGGTTAAATTAAAGTTACCTTATGGTGTCTCATGTAGGTCTTTGCCCCATCTAGCAGTCGTTCAAACTCCAACCTGTTAGCATTCCTGTTTGTGATCACGTTGCCTACTTGGCCAACGATAGTAGCAAAAATGAACACCCCAATCAAGTAGCTCACTATTGTAAAGACGTATCTGAAACAGATATGAAACAAACACTAAATATTCTCAAAATGATTATAAAATTGAGAAGATTTTCGTTGTGTTGCTACAATATTTTGATGAAATATACGTAGGTATCTATGAAGACACTTTTGCACGTAACTATCACAAAATGATTACATGCAAGACAAATGTAGGCATTAAATGAGCATGATAGAAAAATGAAAAAAGGTAAATAGAATTTAATAAAAATCTACAAAATAATGTAAAAATTCTATACAAAAAAAGGTGCAAAGTTTTCGAACAGTTGCAATAATACAAAACACCCCAAAGCAGAAACGGATAGAAAACGATACGATTACAATATGGCGGTTTCAATCAATGAAGGCTGTTCGAAAACTTTCAAAAACTTCGCGTCGTGTCTCGATATCGATGAGTAAAGGAAAAAGAACAAATAAAAAGACAATTTCATGAAAGAACTAGTCACATTTATCGTCGTTACCCAAAGTTTGTCGCCGTGAAGCGAACAGCCTCCAAATTTCTGCCGCCGCCATTTTAAGTGTATAATACTTTACATAGGCTGTTTCCCTCCAAAAAATATGTTTACCTAGCACAGCGCTTTTTCATTCTACACCAGGTGATTAATCTCTCTGTATGGGAAGTTTGACAGTTCTCTATAAGATGACAGTTACCGGCGCCATACTTAACATTTAGGAATGAGCACGGCTAGTATAAACCCGCACGCGAGCTAATCCGGCCGATGTTCGGTTCTTTATAATTGGAACACGCGTGATCTTATGCTAGCCGTGCATTGCCATAAAATAGGCAAGCCAGTGAAAATGGAGTTACTTTGTTGCCTCACTACTAATTGAGTTAGAACATAATATTTAACATAGTGTTATAGTTTGCTTGTTTATTTGTTAAGTACAAGCTATGTAAGTACATATATTATTAATATATTAGTAACTATTAGTTTCACAGTATTAGTGAAAGGACGAAGGCTAATGCACAAAGATTTCTTATAAAGTAAATAAGTATAATACCCGAGCCGTGGCCTGTAACAGAAGCAAAAAAAATAAAGTATCACCTCAGTGTGTTTTAAAAATGAATTTAATTTGGAAAAAAATGATATCCGTTATGTAAGTAGTGATTTGAAATTACGATATCGTAATGAGTCATTAATATCTTGGTAGAACACTGGGCATTTAATGTCATAGTAATTATAATGTCCTTGTTTTCAATATATATTTTTTAAAATCATTTACAAGTTTTTTTGTATTTAAAATAATATCGTTAGTATTCCAGTTAAGTAAACTAACCCACGCATGCTGTTACTTTAAGAAAATAGCTAGTTTTTTTTGGTAAGCCTGATTAGTGATTGGTTTAATAATCCACCGCTTCATTATTTGCTTCTATTACAGGGCCCCTTTCGATCTCATCCTTTTCCATTATCTATATTGGATGTATGAAACAAATTCTGGGACTGGGATTTTTAAAAAGAAACAGCCGAAGTGTGAAATATTTTACTAAATTTTATATTTAAAAAACGTACACAGTACTATGTTATTATAGTGCGATACGATGCGATTGGTCAGATCAAGTGAAACTTAGTTGAAGTTATAGTTGTCTTATCTTTAAACGTTGTTCATTTCAACAAAATAAATCTCGAAGTTAAAAGCGTAATTTCTATTTTCTTCATACCCGATGAACGCAAGAAAACCTATTTACATTTCTAATCTGAAAAGGCAACGACTTTAAGCCATGTACCTTTTTAAATAACCCATTTTAATTAAAGCATGATGTAACTATACTTCTTAACAGAACAACCTATTACCCGACTGCCGAAGGAGAGGAGGGTTATTATTAAATATATTTGTTTTGCGTTAACTTAACGTGGAGGTTATCAATTTTAAACGATATGATACTGAGAACAAATATAATGGAGAAATAAACCATCATCGTTTGAAACCCAGAGCAAGACTCGAACTTGCGACCTCTGTAATACAGACTCGAACCTGCGACCTGTGTATACAGACTCGAACTTGCGACCTTTGTATACAGACTCAAACTTGCGACCTCTGTAATACAGACTCGAACTTGCGACCTCTGTATACAGACTCGAACTTGCGACCTCTGTATACAGACTCGAACTTGCTACGTCTGTATAGAGACTCGAACTTGCGACCTCTGTATACAGACTCGAACTTGCGACCTCTGTATACAGACTCGAACTTGCGACCTCTGTATAGAGACTCGAACTTGCGACCTCTGTATACAGACTCGAACTTGCGACCTATATATAGAGACTCGAACTTGCGACCTATATATATAGACTCAAACTTGCTACGTCTGTATACAGACTCGAACTTGCGACCTCTGAATACAGACTCGAACTTGCTACGTCTGTATACAGACTTGAACTTGCGACCTCTGTATACAGACTCGAACTTGCGACCTCTGTATACAGACTCGAACTTGCTACGTCTGTATACAGACTCGAACTTGCGACCTCAGTATACAGACTCGAACTTGCGACCTCTGTATACAGACTCGAACTTGCGACCTCGTGTATACAGACTCGAACTTGCGACCTCTGTATACAGACTCGAACTTGCGACCTCTGTATACAGACTCGAACTTGCGACCTCTGTATACAGACTCGAACTTGCGACCTCTGTATACAGACTCGAACTTGCTACGTCTGTATACAGACTCGAACTTGCGACCTCTGTACCTCTGTGTACAGAGGTCGAAAGTTCAAGTCTTGCTCTGGGTTTCAGACGCTGATGGTTTATTTCTCCATTATATTTGTTCTCTGCATCATGTCGTTTATGATGTACCTAGTTGCCTTATACTGTACTAGCTGCCCGCGCGGCTTCGCCCGCGTATTGCAAAGAACGCAGGCTGATTCGCGGGATAAAATATAGTCTACAACCAATAAGAAAGTGTATTCTAGATGCAGGTGAAATAATTTTTGAAATCGGGTGAGTAGTTCCGGAGATTACCCAAGACATACAAACTTATAAATTTACAAAGCTACACTCTCACAGACTTTATAATATTAGTGTAGATCCGAATAGATATCAGTATGGATGTTTTTAAAACTACGCATATCTAAATCAATGAGAGAGTAAAATAAATGGATTTTAATCGAGCTGAAAATAGAAGAACGCCCGCGGCTTTTCGGAGGCCGCCATTAACGGCTCGTCGGAATTTGGTAATTAAAAATCTTGACGCTGAAGATAATAAATATTGTTGTGCTTCCTACGAGTGAGTGAGTAACAAAACAAACCTACTTTTAATTTGACATGCTATGATAACAAGAGTCTCCATTAATCAACACCGAATGGATGATTCGAATAACACCGAATAGAAGATTTCAGGTTACAAGTAAAGTACTTATGTATTTTTACTATTACCTTCAGTTTCACAAAACGGAGAGTTCGAAATTTTAACAAGGAGACACTTCTCCCTTGAATTCCTTAAAGAAGAAGAAGATTCCTTGAATATAAATTAGGCAATTTCCGTAAAAATGTATAGAATCTATTTAAGAAAATTGAGGATCGTAATATCCCCGAAGACTTTTTCGGTTAATGAAGGTAATGCCTTGTGGCAGGTGTAAATAAATACTTATTCCAATTAAATAATATTCGTTTTTCCGGCAGAAAATTGATCATTACACAACTTTTTTATGTTTGTATAAAAATATAAAGTTATCCTACTAATATCATAAATGCTAATAAAATAAAATAAAGTTTGGATGTTTGTTACTAAGTCACGCAAAAACGGCTGAACGGATTAAGATGAATTTTAGTATTATAATAGCCTGGATTAAACATATATGTGCAGGGTGAAATAGTATTCACCGTTAAAATTTTGGGAGGTGATTCGGTGGGTCATCTCGATCAAAATTGGATAATAAGTTGTATCCAAATCGCAAAAAAAAACAGCTGTTACATTCATTTTGGCGGCTGAGCTCACGCATGTGTGTATGGAACAGCTGTTTTTTTTGCGATTCGGATACAACTTATTCCCAAAATTTGAACGGTGTGTCCAAAAGCTAGTGAAATATAAGTATGTGACATAAATACTGGTCTATTTTGGAGATGTTTTGACTTACACTTGAAAACCTAGTTCAAGACCAAAAAAATAACCTCAAAATTGCCATTAAAATGAAAAAATAACCGACACCGGCTAACTTACACTCTTTCAAATGATGGACGTAGCTAAAAACTGGCATGTCCATCATTTGGAAGAGTGTAAGTTAGCCAGTGTCGGTTATTTTTTCATTGTAATGGCATTTTTGAGGTTATATTTTTGGTCTTTTATTAGGTTTTCAAGTATAGTTATTGGGACGCGTTATAAAATAAATAAAAAATAAAAAGCCTTTTTATTTCTCACAAATTACTAAATTACATTTCTTTTTCTTATTTTATCTTAAGTATTATTTCAATATATTTTTTTTACATGCAGTGATAATTTGATTTAGGTACATAAAATACATTACTTAATATCTCATTATTTCTAATATTTTCAACATTCAACATTCAATGCAATAATAATTTAATCATGTATGTATGTCCTATTGTCCTAAATTTAGTAAAAAATATTCTTAATTAATTAAATACATTGTTACAGAAATTCATTTGTTTTGAATTACTTAATTTTTAATTTCAGTCAAGTTTCTGTGAGAACCCCTCCTGTGAAGCTAAAGGCCTCCTCCAGTGATGACCATTTCTCTCTATGTTTTGCAGTTTTTATCCAGTCTTTTCCTCCTATTTGGGTGATGTCGTCGGCCCATCTTGTTACAGGTCTGCCTCGCTTTCTAGTCCCTGCAGGTCCCGGCCATGAAGTTATCCGTGCTGTCCAGCGATCGTCGGTCAATCGGGCTACGTGGCCTGCCCATCGCCATTTTAACTTTTGAGCATAAGATAATGCATCGGTGACATTTGTTTTCTTGCGTATGGTGGTGTGCCGTATTTTATGAATTTTTCTTATTTTCAAAATGCTTCTCTCCATACTTCTTTGGCAAGTTGTTATTTTGTTTCTCAACCGTTTAGTGAATTTCCAGGTTTGGCAGGCGTATGTTAGAGATGGTAAGAGGCATGAATCCATAACTTTTTTCTTTAGGTGTAGTGGTAGTTTGCCCTTCATAACTTCTTTTTGAGCCCAGTACTTTTTCCATACACCAGCTATTCTTCTGTCTATTTCGAGGTCATTACTTTGTTTTTCAAAAGAGATTTGCTTCCCTAAGTAAATGTAGCTTTCAACGTATTCCATAGGCATGTTATTTAGAGTGATCACATTTTGTATACTATTTGTCATTATTTTTGATTTGCTTAGGTTTATTTCTAAACCTACCTTTGAGCTTTCTTTTTGGAGGGACTCTATCATGGTACCTAGTTGAATACTATTTTCTGATAGTAGTACTATATCGTCAGCAAATCTCAAATGGCTGATGCGTTTGTTATTTATGTTTAATCCGACTTTTTCCCAGTTTAATTTACTTATAATATATTCCAGTACAGCAATAAATATTCGCGGAGACAGTGGGTCGCCTTGTCTTACTCCACGTTTAATCGGTATAGGCGGCCCTGTTGCCTCTAGCTTCACTCTACTGATGATGTTCTGATATAGGTGCTTTAGAATATCTATGTATTTTTTACCAACATTTTGCGACTTTAAAGCTTCCCATACCGAGGAATGGGTAATAGTGTCGAAAGCTTTCTGATAATCGATGAACACCATATATAGAGGGCGCTGAAACTCTTGATATTTCTCTATGAGTAGTTCTAGCGAGTGAATATGGTCGACTGTGCTGAAACCTCTTCTGAAACCCGCCTGCTCGACAGGTTGGTGTTTTTCTAAAGTTTTGCCAATTCTCTGTTCTAAAATAGATGCAAATAATTAGTATAAAGAGGGCAAGAGGCTAATCGGCCGGTAGTTACTTATATCTTTCGAATCTCCTTTTTTAAATAGTAAAATTATCTCGGATTCAGACCATTCTTTTGGTGTGTATGGAAAAACACCAAAAGAAAAGCTTTCTAGTATCATGTTGAATAAATGCGCTAAGGGAGCTACAAGCTGCGGGCAACCTATTTTTATATGTTCATTTGTGATTCCATCTGGTCCCGGGCTTTTTTCTAGTTTGAGCTTTTTTATCGCAATTATTATTTCTAGTTCTTCAATGGGGGGTATATTTTCATCTGAGCATGGTCGTTCCGCTTCAAATTGAACATACGTTGGTTCATGATCAGGTGCACTGTATAGATTTTTGTAGAATGACGTAGCTATGTGTAGTATTTCTTTTCTTACATTTGATGTTGAGCTAGATGTTTGAAGTCCTTCTATCCACGTTTTGTGTATTCTCAACTCTTTATGAGCTTTTTTCAGGCTTCCTGTGGCATGCAAGTGCCTTTCAAATGTCCTTGTGCGATGATTTGTATAGTCGTGGCGTATGCATTTGTTTACTAATTTGTAGAGGGCGCGTAACTCGTTCTTCATTGTGCGTGTTTTGGGTTTCAATTTTTGCAGCTGGCCTCTTCGTTGAATTAAGCTTCTTGTATGAGCAGATATAATGTCGTTTTTCTCATTTTGTGCTTTAGGAGTGGATGCTGCCTTGAGACTTGATTCTATTGCGTTAATTATTTTATTGTGATATCCTTGAACGCTTTCTTTTTCGCGCCAGGTCATAAGGTCTTTTTCAAGCAGTTTCAGGGATGCTACATATTTTGATATTTCTTCCTCGTTTTTCAGTGAGCTTTTGGAATTAGTTTTGTAGTTTGTTCGGCTCTTCTTGACGCTTTGGAGGCTGAAGGTTGCACGTACTAGCCTATGGTCTGAAGGGAAGTTCGCATTGATGGTTTGTACATTATAAACTCTACTTTGAAGATTTGACAAAATGTAGTCCAGTTCGTTTTTAGTGGCGCCATCTGGTGATCGCCAAGTCCATCTCTGGTTTGGTCCCTTCTTGAAGAATGTGTTCAAGATAGAGAGTTTATTTTCGTATGCAAACTCGATCAGTCGTTCGCCTCTGCAGTTTCGTTCGCCATATCCGTAGCCTTTCAGTGTAGGACTTTCCTCCGGTTTCGGTTGGCCGATCTTGGCGTTAAAGTCACCCATGACTATTATATTTTTTCCCGATAAGTTGAGTGCCTTGTCTATCGTGTCATAAAAAAGTTGCATTTCGGAGTCATTTGCGGCTTCGGTGGGGGCATAGACTTGAATTATGCTTAGTTCAAAGTTATTGGGACGCGTTATAACAGTTAAATAAAATTATAACTTCTTCAGGTACTTGCACATTCAATTTAGGTACCTTTACTACTTATTAACTGTACCGCAGCAAACTGATAATTATTTAACTAAATAAGTAAAATAATTCAACTTATGCTATTACACAGACGGATAGCTCAATTTCTCCTGAAATTTCAGCGGAAAGAAAGTCCTAAGAACTAACATTTGTCTCTCCTAACTGCCTGCCACATTGTAGGCCGCACTAAAATAATAGCCACAGCGAAATACACCTTATAGTCTGAGGCGGTTAAGTCAAAACGGAACGTATTAGCACTAGGTTCGCGTTTGAAACGGCTTAAATGCCTGTCACATTAAAGACGTTTTTGCCCTGGCGAGTACAATTTACCCCACCACGTCACTTACGGACATTAAAGGCTTAATAAAATTTCTCTGAGCGGCTCTTCTGGCGTTCCGCTCGGATATTGAAAGAGAGTTTGCGTAATCGTAACCGGCTGAAGATAAACATTGAACAGCGATTAATTGAATAAAAATAAATAAAACGTTCATTATTATTCCAAACTCTAATTATTTCTCGAAAATTAAGTAGGCTTGCTATAAATTGTTACAAAACATTGTGGTACCCACAAGTTTGTTGTCAATTTCTAAACGTTGAAACTTTCTTTTAGAGTACCTACTACTTATTAAAACCTCACTGGGTATTTATATGAATGAGGTCACCGTTCCATATACTTCGTATGGCGCTGAGACCTTTTATGTCCAACACTATGTGAAACGTCTATCGAATTGGCATTATAACTTAAAAGTCCCCGTTACAATGATTTAAATTATTTTCTGAATATCACAACGAGATCTTACAAATCACGCAGATTTCTACTTGAAGAGTGAATAAAGATTATATTTTAGCCGGTATTAAAACAACAATTCCGGCTAATAAATAAATTACCATACTTACTACATTACAGACAAAAATGAATGTTCGATTTCATCACGATATCTAAATGAGGTAATACATGATTATTACTCAAAATAAGTAAGATAAGTATTGCGTACTCTTGGAGCTCAATATTAAAAGGCATTATCAGTGGTAATAATAATAAAGGAAGGTACTTCTAAGAAAAACCTTATTGGAATCCAATTTAATCGTTGCCTTGCGTTACGTGAGCTTTGAAATTTAATAGACGACGAGTTCCAATATCGTTGGTACCTAGGTATATTAATGCCTACGGGTTGGCATTTCCACCGCAATGTGAGAAAAATGGGTGTCATAAATAATCTTTATGAGGCCAACAACCATAATATAGATGTATAAGTAATTGGATACCAATGTTATTTCAAATATCTCCATCTATAAAGTGATTAATAATTTTACCTTTTTATTTATAATACTATTTTTAATTATGTTTGTGATGATTATGTCTGAAAATTGTGAAAGAAAAATGAATAAGTATGGTATTTGTGTTCCTATTGAAATACGTTTAAGAAAGCATCTGTAATTTAAGATCTTGTGTTATCCATACTAATCCATACTTCCATAGTTACTAATATTATAAATGCAAAAGTGTGTCTGTCTGTCTGTTACCTCTTCACGCTTAAACCGCTGAACCGATTTGGATGAAATTTGGTATATAGGTAGTTTGAGTCCTGGGGAAGGACATAGGATAGTTTTTATCGCGGAAATCATCCCCCAAAGGGATGAAGTGAGGGGTGAAAGTTTGTATGGAGCTACGATATAACCAGTTCCACGCGGACGCAGTTTCTCGGAGTTCTCATATTGACGACCGGTTTAGCCTAGTTGGTAGTGACTCTGCCCAGGAAGCTAGAGGTCCTGGGTTCGATTTCCGGTAAGCTGTTTCGTGAGTACTTTAGTTTTAGTGTTTAGTATTATTGTCATGTTTACAAAGTAACCAGTGTTGAGCAACGATACTATATGCTGCCCTACTATTCAATAATCTTGTTCACGGGTAAGTCGGGTTCAGGCTTAGCCCTTAGTGAAATAGACAAAGGCTGCTGAGACATCCATTCTGCGGCGAGCAAAACCGACTTTATGGCTCTCCTAACCATTCCCCTGACGCGCCCGCATCAAGGAAATTTTCTTCACGTTCCGGTTTTCCTTATTATCTGGTAACAAGTTTTCTACGTATTTCTACATAACTAGCGAGAATAAGTAAACAACTTTATTGCGCAGCATTATTAAATGATCGATCGTTTTCATTCATAGCCTTGTACAGTTAAGGGCACCAATATGTATTCACTCGAAGTTTCATAAATATGTATACTACAACCTATTGTTGCAGAAATAAGGTCTGCCTACATATTTTTGAGACTTTTTGGTGTATATTGGTGCCCTTAACTGTACGTTTGATAACCTATTTATTTATCTAGGCGGATCATGTAAATAAAAAGTTCGTAAAATTTGAAAATCATCCTCAACGACGCAAAAAGGTCGACCCTTATCAAAAACTATGAAATTTCCATTGAGGTTATATTTCACGAGCATGCTATGGAAATCTACAACATCTACTGGGTAGTTAGAGAGACCTTTGACCCCACGGTGTAATTTATCGTCTAAAAATGAGACTTCCTATATCTCTTCGAAGATTTATTGTTATCTAAACGCCTGTACGATGGGCAGTTTTCTTAGAAGATTACAAAAAGTTGTGTCAAGATTTGAGGAGGAAATTTCCGGTACAATTTGTTGTTCACGCGCGTAATATTCTTTGTAATATCTCATGAAAGAGGTAATTTAGCGTTCAACAAGAGGAGAACAATGGATTTAGGAAGAAACTGAGAGTAATGTTCAGCTGATTTATGCCTCGTAATACACATGTTTTAAATAGGAAGAGAAGTAAAACTGTATAAGTCTTTTAATACATATTTATGGATGGGTATCTCAATAATTTTGTTTAACCTCATTTCCAATTTTACCCCGAAGGATTACCACTGGTTACTTAAGAGGGATCTTCTACACTACGACCGGATAAATCGAATCATTAATTTCAGGGAAACGGCTAAATTCGAACGAAACATAGCCGCAGGCTGGCTTTGTTAAATTTATTCATCCCTAGCGATTCCCTACACAATATGGATTAAAATGTTGTTTAAAGAGACAATAGCGATGGATAATTGAGTTACCATTTAAATTTATCAAGAATTTTCGGGGACAGTGATGTTAAATCTCTTGTTAAAATGATTAAATTATGATGAAATGTAAACGAACAAGATTTTAGACGTCGGAGTATGATGTAAAGGTAAAGATAATCAGGATCACTTATCTCCAATTTTAATGCTTATTAGGTGAATTGAATATATAGCTTTCTGTATACAGTAAAAAAGTTGCTCCACATGTTTTAAACAACCAGTGACTCCACCGAGGCGACGTTCGTAGGTCCCGATTGGCAAATACAGTTGGAATTGTAAGTCTACATGGTTGAACTGTGGCTGCGAAGTGATGACACTGATTAACAACTGTTCCCCCCACGCTTTATTGCATTGTAAGATGAGTAGGAAAAAAAATATCAATAAATATTACTGATTAACCGGTTGTAATTTGGAAACTATCTTTCATAGTATACACACAACGACGATAAAAGGAAACGAAAGAACTATTTAAATCGCTGTATATTTAGGATAACACTATATTTTATTATAAAACCGCAATTAGGATGGGAATGGTGGTGACAGTTCTGCCATATGAATAGGTACGTCAAAGTTTAAAACTGACAGCGTTGCATTCCTCTTATCGCGGTCGAATAATAATCGGATACCAATAAAAACCAAAATAATTTAACCGGTGACTATCTATACAGGTACAATTAAAATTACGTATATTTTTTCATACAGAATCGAGATAAATAGAGGTTTTCGGATATGATCTGACCAATCGCGTGCGGTTATGTTGGTGACATACCCTCGGTTAGACTTGAACTGGAGAAGGCGGGACTTGAGTCCGCGTCGCGGCAGAAATTTGGGGCCTCCATGCGTGCTAGCACATATACAATCTTCGTGTTAATGCGTACATAAACAAGGCAAGTTTAGCGCCATAATTAACCAGACAACATTAGTCACTTATTAGTTTAGATAAGACAAGAGAGTTAGCATTTTGCATGCACCTTAAACTAAGCTCAACGTCCCACGCTGGACACCTTACGGGCTCGGCCACGACATTGCGCGAATTGCGGCGCGGCAGGCGTTTTATCTGTTCATTGCGCGGTCAAGACGCGCAACGCCCTGTGGTTAGTTGGGATCGCACGCAATGAATTAGAAAAACCGCTGCCGCTGCCGCCGCCGCGCGTGTCCGTGGCCAGGCCGTTAATGTTCACCTCTTGATAAAATATTGAAAGTTTCATGTAGGTATCAGTGTCGGGGACTGGAACGTTTACCTTATTAAATCGTTTGTATAGCTTGACCACAACCGCTGTGCCGTTCCTTAGGTATGCGAGCGGCGAGACGGGGGGGCAGAGCATTTGTCATTCCGCCGTCCCCGCCTCGCCCCGTCACCCCCGCCGCGTCGCCCCGCCTCCCCGCGCATACCTAAGGAGCGGCACAGCGGTTGTGGTCAAGCTATAGTAAAGTATGGCATCAGTCGCGGCGACATAGACTATTCGTTTCTTTCTAAGCGTTTTGCGGGCTGTCCATTGATAGCCGTGCTGATGCCATACCGGTCCAGTTCATATCTTCCACATCCCGATTGCATTTCAATGTGTTTTTCGATCTCGTTTTGATCCGGTAACTTGCCGCGCGTAAAAGCCAGTGCGCGAAACACATTGAATTGTGTTCGAAATTGCTTACTTAAAAAATGCACGCCACTTATGCACTTAACAATATCTTGAAACCGATTGAATTTCGTAGGGGTTAAGGTTTTGCGAATAAATTAACATCTCTATAGTCTATAAACAGAAATTGTCATACATATGTGACATGACTCTATGTTGAAATTTTTAAACTGAAAGGACGATATTAGTTTGGTGTTGATAATTTAAACCGGATGGCGTGCCCCGACACTTAATGTGAGTAAGTGAAGGCTACACGGAAAGATCATGAATATTTATTTTTACGCCGTAAAGGAGCGACCACACCGCTGCTCAAAATACGCTAACGCACCGTAAACGCAGCAAAATGTATGAAGAATACGTGACGCATTCGACACGTCAACGCGTATACGCAGCGTTACGGGGTCGTTAGCGCTACGCGTCCTTAAGGGTTCCTCGACATTTTTAAGATAAAAAGCTGATAAAACAAATACTAGACATGGTCGCTCCGTGTACTCGTCTTATATCATTGGTTGTTTTGGCATTCAATTAGGAATATGGGTTTAGTGTTCGAAAACTTAAAGCGTATTTCAGAGGGAATATCTTAACGAGTGCTTTTCGAATCCAACCAACCCTACTCGGGCGCATTAAAATACTAATTCCATATTACCACCCTAATAAAATCTTCGAATGATGAATATCGCTTATATTCAATTGGAACTTCAGCGAACGGAATAAGATTGATAAGCGTATGCTGCGTTGAGATGCTTACTTATGTAACTGTACTTATTTAACCGTTTTATATGAAATACTCGCCAAGGGCTCTATAAAGCATTACTAGTATTAGAATTGAATACGAAGAAAAACTACGAAATACGGAAATACGAATACGAAGATCTCGCTCTCGCATAAAACGATTTTGAAGGTGGCACGCTGGTTACCAATTCAATTACCTAATTACTGGATTTTATAAAATTTTAGCGGATCATGAAACATAAAAGATATCCCTGATTTAGCGATTTCAAAACATGTTTCGAAATTGTAAGTCTTGGGGGTTTTTGACGTGGCGTATGATATTATTTGGTATAGTTCGTTTTAGTTAAAATGACGAAAATGCACTTAACGTGGGATTTTACAACTTCCTTTGTTGCTAATTATGAAAGTAAAAGATAACAAAAAGTCATCGAAAAACTGACCGAAGTGTGGTAGCTACTGTTTGTTCTATTGTTTATTTACAGTATGCTTTGGGTATACCGACACACCTGCGTTTATGCTTTACAAACCTAAGACTTGACAATAACAAGCAATACACATCAGTAACGGTTGGTTTTAAGTACTTTTCGTCATCTAAACTAAAACAAACTATACAGGAAAAGTGAAAAAACCTTTACCACTGACCAGTCAAAATTCAATCTTAGATCAATTACCTGAAAATCTCACTTTCTCTGTATGACATCATTTGTGACCTAATCTACGTGTCAGAACGTCGCGTCAAATAGACCTCTTGTAATAAAATCTGATTACTCGCCCACTTGTAATTACTTACAAACAGCCCAACAAAACCAGGAAGGTTAGGGGATCGTCATTAAACATATAATTGAGTTATTTTCAAACTCAATTCTAAAACAGGGTGATTTTAATGAACCTAACGGTATTAGTCGTTAGGGAAATCCAATTAAAATTGTGAAGTATTCCATAATCACCCTTGTTCTAAGCTTGCTTTTAATTCTGAATTCCAGCGGCGCCAGTTGTAAATTAATTTCGGCTTGTAAGAAAATTCTATGGTGTAAATAAAATCGCACAACAAAATACGGCGAAATAAACATCTGTCTGTTGCCTGCCGCAATGTTTTTCACGGGTGGATCATACGAGTATATATTGTATCGAAAGTTGCGCAACCATCTGTCAAGACTTCGTAGTTCTAGCTGGAAGTCGAGCAGGGCGACTTTTGACTTTCGATCGCTCGAAACTTAAATAAAAATAAATGCAATTGTAGTGTCACTTACTTTCTACCGATAGAATTGAATTACGAGTGGTCAATACCACTCGTTTTTAAATTTTCTATCGCTGTATCATTTCATTATTTTTGACAGTTTTCGAGTTAAAGAGTGCCGCTTGAAAGTCAAAAATCAGTCCTCAGAGCGACAATCCCGAAAGTCGAGATTCGCATTTCGGATATGTCCGTTTCTATAGCATTTATTAAACTCAAGCGACAGAGAGAGACACAAACTTTTCGCTGCTGATTTGACATATCGACATGTGCCTGTGCCAAATCTTGGGATTAGGCGTCAAAGCGGACCCCGAGCTCATTACTCGTCGCATTTCCGATATGTCAATGTGTTTTGAGAGCTAGTTCTTATACGACACGTTTAGTTTGGTGCTTGCGCAACATTGATGGCTGATCCAGAGATTTAGGTTCGGGTCTCTCATGTGGACAGTGCAAAAGTTATGGGCTATAAAGCCCAATTTTTGGTTGGACTCTTTATCTACCTAAACGGTGTCTCCTCTTATATAATTATATGCGATACAAACATATTAAATATCCACGCAAACCCTAAACTATTCATCACCGGAAAAATTACTTATTTTGCGGACCGTGTATGGACCCTGATATCATATTGCAATCAAATGCCATAGAAATAGAGATTGGCAGTCGCTATTGCTTCAAGGTGGTCTTTAATTTATTATATTTTTTTTTGGATTCCCTCTTCAAGTTATCAACATATGTACTTACTCGGCATTTGTCTCCGGTGTTGGCAGATCTCCGATCGTGGTGAGTGTGAGTGTGGACCAGTACAGCGAGCCCAGGTACTTGCGCGTGAGTGTGGCGTAGTCGCCCGGACGGTAGGGGTAGGACCAGTCACCCTAAAACAAATAATTTACTTTAAAAACAAAGTTTTAACCGACTTCAATTTAGTACTCCGCCAAGGCACGAGAATATTTCTACATTTCTTTTCCAATTTACCACATGAACTGATTTACGAGAGCAAATGCGTTGATTATTAGAGAAAAAAACCGAATCGCTGCATGTGGGCCGATAATATTTGAGGAATTCCGTCGAATCCACAAGGATAACTTTGGCACTTCATTAGTTGCTATTTCAACGGAATCTTATCAGAATCTGTGATATACTTTTGTACTTTTAAGTGTACTTAAAAGTACACACACACAGACACTGCACAGATGACTTATGGAATTCCTCAATTATGTATAATTGAGTCATCTTTCTATACTCGATGGCGGCAGAACGAGTTAAATACACTCGAAAATGATACATAAAAAGAGCAGAGCTCACTCTTTTTTAGTCCAAAAAAGCCCAACAGGGCAGCACACATTTAATAGTGAAGCATAATTTCGATATTTTTTTAAACTGTAGTATCCAATAATCCACTACAAGGCGAAAAAATGCTGCTACACGCTACGGCGTAGCACATGTAGAGTTGCTTTGGCTTTAAGCTTTCGGCGATTAGGGTAAATGGCTTTGATTAGCACTATAATGTACCGTATATTTTTTTCATAACTGCTATTCAAAAAATAGTTGTTACCCTCAAATGAGGGGTTTACATTTTGTCCATAGAAGGTGTGAAAAACCTTGTGTCACTCGGTAGCAAAATAATGTCCATCTTGGGTGTAAGCACTTGAATCCCTGGTTACGCTCAAGATTATACCTTTCGCTTCATTCAGGATAAACTGCCCTCGGCCTCGCCGTAAATATATCATTTTGCTCCCTTGAGACACAATCTACTATTTGCACCCTTTACAGATCCACCTTGTAACAACACAGTATCTTGTCAGTATGGTATTGTATAGTAAAGTTCTCGAGATAACTAACGACCTCCTTGTAATATGTCAGGAAAACTATTAATCATAAGTTTCCGTGAACTGTACGCGTATAAAGGGGCCTCCTTCCAAACACTTGCCTAGTAGCTGTTGAGCACACTAGTTACTCATTAGTTTGTTTTAGGGTTCCGTACCTCAAAAGGAAAAAACGGAACCCTTATAGGATCCCTTTGTTGTCCGTCTTCTGTCTGTCTGTCAAGAACATTTTTCTCAGGAACGCGTGGAGGTAACAAGCTGAAATGTATATCAAATACTCAAGTCTATTGTCCCTTAGAGCTGTGAAAAAATCAAACTTAAAAGCCAACGCAATCAAAAGATACAGTCGTTTATGCTGCAAATTTTAGAGTTTTTCAACACTCGCAAAACCTACGGGGTACTTCCCGTTAACACAGAAACTTGAAACTTGGCACGAAGAAACTTCATATATCACAGACAAAGGGAAAATTAAGAAAAGTAGACATTTTTAGTAAGTTGATACAAAAAATATTTTTTTTAATTTTAAACTTACCTACTACCTTTTTCCTCGTAAACGCGTAGAGGTATTAAATTGAAATTCATATCAAATACTCAGGTCTATAATACCTTACAGCTGTAGCAAAATGAAACTTTTATGTCCACGCAATCATAAGAAATAGCAATATAAGTCGCATAATTTAAAACTGCACGCAAGATACCTCAGACCAGAGTTGTGGGAGACTTCAATATCGATTTTAGAATGAATCCCCAAAATGGAATTTCAACATACTTATTTTTCATCCATAAACATGTTTCCGTTAATAAGCACTAGCACTACACGAAGTAGTACAACTATAGATAACGTTTTTTCGAACTGCAATGTTCAATGTGGTACTATTCATACCTTTTTCAGTCAGTTTTTACAGATCTGGTTCAAATTTTTCAAATTTAACAGTTAATTAGTATTTTTGAACCGGATTTATAAAAAGATAGTGACTAAAAACTTTGTAAATAAACAACTTTGATAAAAAAAGTTTTGCCAGGCTGCTGCAAATCTAGTGTAGGTATTTCAGTTATATTATTATAGAATAAATGATGTGGTATTATATTTTTTTTTTTTAGGATTACAAAATTGATAAGGTGACCTTGTTTAAATTTATGCTCCCCCAGCTTTCCACATTGTAATGTTTTGGATTCCATTTTCATTTAGTAATAAACATACCTACTACAACTTTTGCTTGTTATAGGTTTGTACGGAACCCTCGGTGCGCCAGTCCGACTCGCACTTGGCCGGTTTTTTATACTGAGTGGAATACAACAATATTGAAATGCTTATAAAATATGTTGCAAGCGACGAAAAGCGAATAAGGAAAACGTAAGACAATAAAAAAAGTATAACACACTTCAAGTACAGGCATGCTTTTGTCTGAGAAATGTTAAAATTCATATTTTATTCCATGGTAACGTCTCTTCAGTGGCATAACTATTTGGTGCGAGGGGCCCCGTAGCCGGAGATTCCGTGAGCTCATGAGAGTCGGTGAGTAAACCTAACCTAACTTAACAATGTTAGCAGAAGGGGCCCCTATCGGATGATTTCGCCACGGATCTCGTATAGTAACTATGCAGCTGCGTCATGTCGGCCATTCTTAAAAATATGCCTCGAAATTAACCTAGCTGTTGGTTTTTGTGTCTGCTGTAACTTAACCCATTTTTACGGGTTTTCAAAATGTTAGCATTGAGTCCTTGTTGCGCCTAACCATTTTTGATCACATCACATCAGCCAAAAGATCCCAGCCTCCCCTAAAGAATGCCACAAAGCCAACCGCATCCAGCGGATTCCCGCGACCTTTACCAGGTCATCAGTCCACCTTGTGTCTACCCACGCTGCGTCTTCCGGTACGTGCTCGCCACCCGTGAACCTTTCCGCCCTACGACCATGCATCGGTTCTACGTAAAACCGTTTTTACAAACTTTAATTTAAATGTTCGTTTGTACGCAAGTGTTTAATATCATATATTTTTATGTATATAGATAAGTAAATTGACAAAGTTTGCAAGTAATTTTTCAACCACTTGCCGTCGCTATAACAACAAATACTAAAAACAAAATAATATAAATATTTAAGGGGGGCTCCCATACAACAAACGTTTTTTTTAAAGCCTGTATCTCAAGAACCGCGATAGCTAGACAGTTGAAACTTTCACAAATTATGTATTTATGTTGCCGCTATAACAAATAAGTACTAAAAACAAAATAGAATAAATATTTGAGGGGGCCTCCTATACAAGAAACTTTTTTTTTAAATGTTTTTATAGATAATGGTACGGAGCCCATTGAGCACGAGTCCGACTCGCACTTCCTCGGTTTTTTATACATACATATTATACATATTACACATATTTATATATATTTGTAAGTCACACAATTAACTACATAATTTGAATAATGTATAAATGTGCAGTAGGACATATCAAATTGTATTAAAGTAACACGTCGAAGAAATGAATTGCAATGTTTTGTAGTTGTGCCAATTAAGATAATTTGAAACAAATCAGCGATTTAGTAATATTCGCTTAATAGTATTTTTACGTAGTAAGATAAATTTTAATAAATAGTAGTTGAAATTCGCCAAATACGAGTAATATTACTAAGTACTGAAGTTTCGATGAATCGTTGTCGATGAAATTATATTCGATGAAAAGGTTGTCGACAAAACAAGGGTACACCAAGTAATATTGTCACTGTCGGTTCCTTGTTGAAGAGACATAATGATAACTGACGATCTACCCGATAATGAATCAGAGCTATATAAAACTAATTAGACTAATAAAATAATTTAAAGACGTTTATTTCAAAGCCTGTCTGCATCGTTAAAGTCTTTTAATCACTTGGCAGTGAGTGTCTATTATTTCGCTGATTACCCACTGCAATCAAGTAAGGCTCTAGACATGGCATTTAATTAACAGTGCATTCAAAAGAGCTTTTGTCGTTTGAAACATGGAAATAACTGCAGTTAAATTTTGCGAGACATTCTATTGGACCTTGTTATTATTTAATTATTCAGTTTAAATTGCATGGTTTGCATCTTTATGTGAATTAAGATCTCGGGTTCATTTGTAGTAATATTTAGTCATTTTATTTAAAAAAGTGTCAAAAGTATTATTTGGTTTAATAAACTTTTTCTAGTTGTTATACTTCCCCCTTGAGCCAGGAGACAATAGTTACAGAGTTTTTAAGGAAAAACACTACATATTGAACTCCTGGGTTCACCGATATGAAAAAAACATGTCTTTAGTGGATTAAAACACTATACAATCGTTGTTTTAAAGAGCTACCCAGGAGACGTAACCATGGCAACGAGCAACAAAAAATAGTTGATTGGTCCATTTTCAATACACAAAAGAGAAAGTTTTTCTTAGTTTAAAATATTTTTGAGTATTTCTTGGAATTTACGTGAACACTGTAAGTCCTATTCTTAATACTTAAGTAATCTAACGAAAGCGCCAGTTGAAAAGCCACCAGTAATTAACATTTCTATTTGAGATAAGAGACTTCGGCACGAGTGACTACACTATTAAATTAAGTGCTTGTTTGACGTGTCGCTACAGTAGCAACGACTAAATCAGTACTACAGCTTATTTTTATTAAAGTTAGATCAAAGCTGACATGAGCAACATTCGTCGAAATAGCCTACAAGTTGTGAAGTATAGCTATTTTATCGCCTCTGCTTCGTTGTGGATAAAACAGCCGTCACTCTCGCACTCGCATACTTGTCAGAACCTGACGGATGTCTTATCGACAGCGATAAGTGCTAAATGACAACCATGTTACGCCGGCTGATATAATACATTATCGTCACTATATACATTTTACAAACAGGTAAGGTTTGTGAGTGTGTTGTTTTATAAGTTTGTATGGCCCCATTAAGAGAAAATACAAGGGCCGTTTTTCCATAGAAACGTAGTCCCCCCTAGTCCCGTAGTCCCGTAGTCTTTCCCTGTTTTCTCCCTGGATATTGGCAGTAGAGTAATATTTTTTTTTCCATAAATCTATGGCTAAAAATACTACTGACATATTCCTATGTTTTCCTTTTTTTCATAAATTTATTCTTAAAAGATTAACCGTCAAAAACCTAAGAAAAATGCCAGATTTTCCGCTGTGTTCAAACATCTAGAAAACAATTTTGACTAGATTATTTAGTAAAAGGAAAACCTAGGAACACGGCCAAAGCCTTTCTTTTATTTTTAATAAAAAAATGGTTAAATAGGTCGAGTTTTGGAGAAGAAAGCTGCAGTTGTCTCATCGCGCTCTGGGGGGGGGGGAGAGGCTTGAGGTTGGCGCGACAGCAATACATTTTACAAATACCTATTTCTCAATTATCTCGGCCTTAGTGTTTCCTCACTGTCTTTCATCAGTAGGTTTAGGTACAGAACGGGTCTTCAGGATGGACATAGGCTATATTTTATCCTAGATTCTCTGTATTACGCTGGCGTAGCCGCGTGGGCAGCTAGTTCTTAATAAAATAATACCTCAGGCCCTACAGCGAAACAAAACCGACACAGAGCGAAATACGAACGAACTTCCTTTTCGTTTCGTGGTAGCGCCCTTGCAGTTTGCTTTCGTACCTCTTATAAACCAACAGAACTTCAGTATGTAAAACGTTGTTTTCACCGCTTTGATCCATGCAGTTTAATTCTTAACATGTACGAGTATATTCAAATAACTTGAGAAACAATTAATTACTTCGAGTTTACCAACTGATTTTGTTATTACTGCTGCCACGCGAGACGTCAGCTTTACGAGAATAATTAACGTTTATCAGCGCGTAATTTCATTACGACTGACGATTGAAGGGCGGTAATTGTAATGAGAGACGGTTGGATTAGTGTTGTGCCGTGGATTTGCCGTTCCCGGTAATTTTCCCATGGGGAACTATTATATTACTATTCAAATTAAAATTTCGTGAGACATGATGTATACAATCATACTAATAATTAAACGGTGTGTATAATTAAACGGTAAATGTCACTACGGGCGACATTTAATACGGGAGGTTAACCATGTAATTATTAGGGGATACTATTTTTTACTTTAGGTAAGTACGTACTTAAGTCTCCGGTTTCCTTCGCCTTTCGTAAAAGGCGACTAAAGGAGGTCATCGGGGTCGCCAGGTTTCCTGATGGGCCGCGGCACGGGTGAGAAAAAGCGAAGCTTGAGTCACGGCTCCAGTGCGTACAGTATGAGATCGTGGAATCCCCCGAATGAGAGAGCAGATGGTGGCTACCGAGGAGTTTTTAGTGGTAAATAATACCACAAAACCCAGTCATCACAAGTCAAACCTAACCTAACTGGTTTACGGGTTATTTCCACGAAAAAAGTATTGATTAGGTATTATCATGCTAAACTGTAAACCTAATTGCTTTTTGTTCACATGATGGTAAAGCACACTCAGTTCAGAATTTCATTAAGACGAAGATCATTATTTACCTTACAATTTGTTGTTACTTAAAAAACTCTATGCTGTATCCTTCAAAAACCTAAGAAATGCCAGATTTTCCGCTGTGCACAAACATCCAGAAAACAATTTTGACTAGATTATTTAATAAAAAAAATAGTTAAATAGGTCAAGTTTTGGAGAAGAAATCAGGGGACTACGAAACGTTGATTTTATGTACTTTTAATAGGTATTTTCGGTCCCAGCTGCAGTTGTCTCTATCGCGCTCTGCAGGGGGAGGCTTCAGGTTGGCGCGACAGCAATACATTTTACCTATTTCTCAATTATCTCGGCCTTAGTATTGCCTCTTAAGTATGCAAACTTAAAATTCAATTTCAAACTGTCTTTCACCAGTAGGTTTAGGTACAGAATTGATATTATATATAAATAATTAACACCCAAAAACCTTGAAATTTTAACCCGTTCAATTTCCAAGTTAACATTATTAGAATTTAGTAAAAAAAATCCACCAATTCTGGTAAAATAAACTTTTCTCGCCTCATATCGGTTTCCGGAGGCTGTCAAAAACCGAAGCCATTTATCACAGACGATTACCATCAATATTGAATTCGGAAAATAAATCGAAAGTAAATTAAGAACCCTTTCACACCACGCGTTTACATTATTTGAAAATGAGTAACGACAGAATTTATCGCTTTGGCAACGGAAAAAAATCTTTTACGTACATACATACAAATATAGTTGCAAAATGAAAAGGAATGAATAAAAACGCAATTTTCATACATTATTGGATTAACGAAGTTTTGATCACGTCTTGTTTATTTTTTTCGAAATCTTGACTTCATTGTTGAATGAGGTCACATTAGTCAAAATTTCCTATGTTTTGTAACGTCGGGAAGATAAATAGTAATGATATTTGCAATTAACTAGGTCTCGTTAAGATATAGGACATTCAGTGTCAACGGTTTAGTACCGAAAATACAAACGAAAATTCGCTACGTGACAGCGCCTGGCGGATTTCTGGCGCTCAAAGTTAACACCTAATCCTAAATATCCTACTACGGCATAATATTATAGTTCCCATAATATAAGGATACAATTTTCTATGTATATTTATTTTTGTGAATTGCTTGCTTAGAAATACGTTCCTATTGCTTCATTTTACATCGAGATTATCAATCTTGCGGCAAATGGGTCGGGCTCCAATCATCGGTCCAGAGACGAGTATACCTATATGTCAGGGAAGTATAAATATTGTACCCGCAGGTACACTTTCATGCGGGACAGGATGTCAGCCGTAATTTACGTTCGTGTCCGGAAGCGTGGAAGTTTATTTTATCTCTGGGGCGTGGTGGCAATATAATAACAGCATGGTAAAATGCGTTGCCGTAAATAAGAGTGGTTTCGGATGTAGTTAATTTAATTCGAATCGAAAAAGATTGGAGGTAATTGTGTTTTTACGACACTTTATTTAGTCTTCTTTCTTATCTTTATTCCGAAGTCCACTTCACAAAGCTACTAAGATACGAAATATTATTTACTGACTTTATTGTCTCAATGCACTTTTTGACATCGTTCTAAACCACTATCGCATAATATAGTGATCACAGCCAGCAATCAATGAAAATTTTCGCTTAAAAACAAACAAGGCTATGTGTAGGTAGGTAGTCGATGACACATTTAATAATGACGATAAATGTTAAATTTTTAATGGGCATTTTCAATCAAGTAATGGAGAAAAGTGATTGTATCCACGATAATTCCCAACGGTTTTATGTCTTCGGATTGAGAAACCTGTTCCATTCATTTTCATTTCGATTGCTTTGATCCTTTCAACTCGGGTGATGGACTGTAATTTCTATCTGACAATAATGGTTTTTTTTCGTTACTTACTGGGAAATACTCCGCATTCGAAATGTCCGTGGCTTTTCCAATCCTAATCGTATTGCAATAGGCATGATGCCTCATGTTCAAATTGATAACGTAGTGATACTAAATGGATTACTATCAAATTATCGTAATAAAGTATAAATTATAAAATATAATTAAAATCATAAAAATAAATGAACCTTGGAAGTTTAGAAAAATTATGCATTTTTTTTAATTGTCCAAGAGTAAATTTAAAGCTGCCAATAGAATCCTTACGCTTTTATAGAAACACCATTGTATGACAACTATACTAAAACGCAGTTGTGCCAGAGGTGCGAGTCGGTGATTTCGTCGCGCCGCCGCTACAAGTATGTACCGGCCGGGGCGGCCTACCACCAAGCACGAGTTCTATCACAATGCGTTGCATGCGATAGATTGTGATGGCCACGTTTAGACTCGTTCAGCATACCCAAACAGGGGATTTGTTACCAGAGAACCTTCTGTAACATAGTACTATTATTTGCACCGCGTCGCCCTGTCAGAAAGAACGCTGTCAATATTGCAATGCCTAGCTATAAAAAACATAAGAAACACATGATTCCGAAGAGTTATTTGACCAAAAGCATGTTTTCCCTAATTTCATAATACTAAAAAGTTCCACTAAAGGATTATGTTGATTTCTTAGGATATATAAGTATTTCCTAACCTACTTTAAAACTGCGTAAACAAATTGTTTCACGGATTTTTTTTTGACAAATGAGTATTCGGAATTTGTGTGTGTTCTGTGAGAAATAACTACATGTTGTACTCGTGATTACAATATAACATGTGCAAATGTGACGGAATTATGAACAAACGTTAGTTTGCCGCGCGTTGGCAAACGCGGTTTGATCACGCGATTAGCCTGAAACAACGCAACGGGAAATGCGAGGATTATGTCAGAGCTCCTAGTCGAAATTCGGTGACATATGGAGTGTCTTAGATTATGGGTCATAAATCATCTACAGACGAAGACATGGTCGTCGGGAGACCTCAGGGAGGTAAATAAATAAGTTAATTATACGCCATTAACTCCCGTTTAGGAAAAAAATTGTGTGAGGATCGTGAAAGTTTAAATCAGTATAATATATATATTATATACCTGTGTGTGCTTTCGACTTGTAGGGACCAAAATTACGAGTTAGTTCATAAATACGAAAACAAACTGTGCGGCCGCGTATCATGTTATCATTACCGTACCGTTTCTACTACGATTCGCAAAGTAAATGAGTTCCAGAATCGTAGTATTCCCCAGTCTATTTATTTTAAACAAAGGAAATATCATATTTGTTTAGGAGCGGGTCCAGAGTCCAAATAATTGTAAATTTTTTTGGGCCGTAGCATTAGGCTTGTGGGTCTTTTCTCATAAAACATTGATATCAAATGACTTCGCTCAGACATTTGATGTTTATCATGATACTTAGTAAAATCACTATGATTTTATTGGTACGGATAACTTTACTTTCATATTGATATATTTTTTTATTTGGAACTTGGTGGAATAATAGTTTGGATGGATATGATGGATAGGTAGGTTCTAAAACTGGAGTTTTATCAAATATTTTATGATGTATTCGATACTCAATTAGAATATTTACTAACTTGACTACAGACCCTTAAAAAAGCGGTGAGCTATTATTTTTAAGATACAATAAGCACTTGGGTTTGAAACTAGACTAAGATGAAGATTGTTATTTTCATCTCACCAGCTCTGAAGCCTTACTTTTTCGCTCAAAATCTGCGCCGAAAAGTCAATTTTAACCGCTAGCGTGAAAAGTGATTTTGAATTTGGAACGTGACGCTCTATCGCGAGATCCAACTTTATTCTATAAATTAAATGAGAGGTCATTATGCGTTCAGAAACTTATTGTGTTAATAGTTCATTATAATTGTGTCTGTCGGATCTCAAATGTTCAATGACAGGATGCCCTGTTATTTACTTAATAAACATTCGTTAATTTACAGAAAAGATACCGTTTGGATTAATAGGACGTATGTAATGAAGTGATTCGTGATAATGATAATATTTAGTTAAATGCGCGCATTCGAAAATACTTATCAGATTCCTTGAAACACTGACAAATTGTTGAAAAACTAGACAATTTCGTCAGCTAGTTGAAAAACAAGTGGACTTCGTCAAACACTTGGAAATCTAGTCGTTTTCGTCAACTAGTTGGATTTGCCAACAGTTCTTTACATCGACTAAGAGCTGAACGACAAGAAATGCTAGCAGAACTAGTCTTCTACGGATGCTTTCCTGTAAGCCTCTCATAGACAGGCGCGGATATTATCTTATCTTTTTAAAGATACACACCTGGAAGCCTTCAGCCTCGGACAGAAGGAAGTAGAAGCAGCCGAACCAATGGGCCAGGATCAGCAGGATGTGGATGAGGTTGATGACCCGCCAGAAGTTGGGGTAGACCGTGCGCGACTCCACGATGTAGTAACAGCTCACGGCCCTGTATACCTAGAGAGAACAGTTCAAGGCTTTAAGTTATTTGAAAGTTGGCTTATTTTTACAAACTGTTATTTAACTTGAATAACTACAACTGAAAAGTTGAAAAACCCTCGACATTTTCATTTCAAAGCCCAATATCTCAAAAATGGCTGAACAGATTTTCATGAAACATGGCTAAGAGCACTCGGAATAAAATTATCTATGACAAAAAAACCGCATCCAAATCGGTCCATCCGTTTGGGAGTTACGATACCACAGACAGATACACAGATACACAGACACTTTAAACTTATAACCCCCCTCTTTTTTTTATACAACGACGGTGGCAAACAAGCGTACGGCCTGATGGTAAGCGGACACCGCAGTCTATAGACGCATGCAAATCCAAAGGAGTAACATGGGCGTTGCCGACCCTTGATATGTTTGAGGATTCGCTGTGTTGAGAGCTGAAGGAACAAATTCCCTCGCACTCAACACAACGCATCCTCGGGAGCCCTCTCTTTGCGTCGGGGGTTAAAAAGAACCGTCGGTCGTCCAGCAGCTCGGTGGGTTGACGATGTAAAAAAGGCCGCGGGTCATTACTGGATGAGACTAGCACGGGACCGGGAAATTGGCGTTACTCGAAGAGAGGCTTATGCTCAGGAGTGCACGATTACAGGCTGATAATGATGATGATGATGATTTAACTTGCAATGTTTGTAAGCCGTATTGTCGCAAAAAATACTGCCTCTTGCCGGTTCCTGATTAAGCTGAAAATTAGCTTAGGTACTTATATAAGTTCGGTCGATGCATGGTATTACAACACAGGTACTCTCTTCCGAGACTCGCGAACCACGTGACTGACACAAGCCTACGTCATCAAACGGCACTTAACAGCGTGATGACGTAGGCTTGTGTCAGTCACGTGGTTCGCGAGTCTCGGAAGAGAGTACCTACCTGTGTTGTTATACCATGGGTCGATGGCAACTCAATATAATATGCACTATGCTATGGCATCACTGAGCTAATCGGATGATGAAGAGGTCATAACAACTGCGAAACTACACCAGATAAATTCCTCATGTGTTTACGAAGTCAATTATTGTGGAAAAAAAGTACAGTCGTCAGCGAGCAGCAAAAGCTTGTACCAAAAATGAAATTTATGACAAACTTATTGTGTTTGGACTACGTTTATGACTTCCCGTTCCGTGACGTACATCTATACTGCTCACTAGTTCCATATCGAACACTAGAGCTATCGAAGTCAGTCTGGTTGTAAATAAGTTTTATAGCTAGATTTTCTCGAAAGCGAACACATGATTGTGTGATTATGTGCGGCAAAGGTTAGTACCTACATGCTGCATATGGCTCCTATGTTAAGAATTTTAGAACATCTTGATGGAGTTGATGGTTTCAGGAATTGGAAACACATACTCTTCATCAGCCTATGAATGCACTCGTTTTTATCGAATTTGGGTTACATCCAAACGGCTTTTCTCTCCATGCAATTTTGGTTCCAGAATATATTGGAACGTGTTAGACAAACAGTTGTCTGCGAAGCGCTTTGACAATCTTAAATGTAGGTTTTTCTTAAATTGACACCATGTTTCGTCACAAAAAAATCAACTGTCTCTCATATTGTTCGTTGTTCCCCATTCTAACCCCTTTAGATAACTTGTAATATTACAAACTTGTCGTTTATTTGTGTAATTGAATATGTTCACAAATGTGTTTTTTTGTTTTCGTTTATTTAGAACACAAACAGTCACATAAACAAATATATATTGGGTACACGTAGAGTACCAACAGACATAATGCATAACACTATAAGTAATATTATCGTTATGGCTCAACATTTGTATTCGACACACTAACCAGGTCTAAATAATGACCACCATTATGCCTCTCGTTAGGCAGAGTAAGATTTATTGGTTTTCCTGTGCTCTAAGATACGTAATATGTTAGATCCAATAACATACTGTTTGGATGTAAGGGTAATAATTTGTATAACGTTAGCTAAACATACGATGCACTTATTATTAATTTAGTTGAACAGCTCAATAGCGTTAAGAACAATTATTCAAACTTAATTGACATACCTACCTATAAGATATAATAACAAAAAATAATAACTGCCTGTTTCAAAATGTAATTGGTAATAGGTATTGTGTCAATCAATAATTTTTAATATTATTATTATTTTATTATTTAACGTTCGTAATTGGTTTTTGTAAAAGGAAATTTGTGTTTAGTTGTAGGTTTTTTGTGTTTCTGGCTTGTTTTATATAATTTTATTTACGGGATGACATACAATTTTTGTCTAAATATACCTGTTTGTTTATATAAAACACTCATATTTAAACAAGGTACTGAACAGGTGGTCTTGTGGCAAAAGAGCGATCTCTTCCACACAACATTACAGACATACGCTAATTGTATGTAGGTACCTACCAGGGATGCCGCGGATGCGACTTATTAGACATCCGCGGATGCGGATCTTGAGGAAAAGACTCAAAAACATAAATACGCAACGTCTTTAGGGTCACGCAGTACTCGAACACGTTGCGACTGATTTACAATCGTTGCAAACCTAACGCATCACCAATAGCGGATACGGCGAATCGTCAGATTACAGAAAATAAATGAAGATTCTTATTGACTAATCACGAAAATACTGAACACGCGCGTGGCACGCGCCGTGTGGGGCCCTATCTGGTCGCGAACTGTACTACATCCGCATCCGCAAAAACTCCGCATCAGTTTTTGCGGACGCGGTTGCGTCGAACATGCCTGGTACCTACATACAATTAGCGGTCAGACACTCCGCTAAAACGTTCACACTGTTCTCGTAAAACGAAATAGATCCTTTGGATAGCCGAAGTAGTTATAAAAATGCTTCCACGTGCAATGGAGTAAATTAAATGGCTTCCTTGAAACCATTTTGTTCGTTCAGTTAAACTATTTAAATGAATAGATATAAGTAGACACCATTTCAACGCCGTATTCAAAGGAAACTCATTAAGTACCTTTTCTTATCTACCCTACCGTCTTTTGTTTATAACTGAAAGCAGTTCATAATAATTCATATTTCAGTCCTTCATATTCTTGGGTGCTATTAGAAAAAGTGAGTATTCATGGTTTTAATGAAAAACCTGAAGATTGCTAAATAATTCATTTTCACTAATGTGCTTGTATTGAATTTTAACTGAAACATCACTGATTTGCTAAACGTATTTAAACCTAATTTAAGGCCAAAAGGCCGAACAGCAGTCGTTTCCGAAAAAAACTAGTGTCTATAAAAAAAATTGTGACTTGGCAGCAAACGGAATCAGGGAGACGTTATTGAGTATAGCCTTAAGAACGGCGAGACAGGGCAATCCTGGAAATGGTCCCGATTTATTTGCACCATTATAGCGATTCACGGTTCTTCCTCCATTCTAAATTCCAGCTTATTGGTCACATTTGTGAAATCGGGGTAAGAAATAGGATTTGTGTTTAATTAAAATTAGCATAAGTAATAGCAGGCATCTATCGCGGATATATATTTGTTTTCTCATTTCCAATCGAGTAAAATTTTATAATAATCAATTTTCAAGTATGGATAATTTGAAAGAATTTGTAGGTAATTCAATACTTCAATACAACACTAATGGAATAAATTTCAAAAGTCTACTTTGAAACGACTCTTCCGACACTCACAACTTTACGCTATTTGCCAATTTTGGAATGGCTGCTACCTACTGAACTGGTGAAAAAACTTATCATTATTGTTACTACACGGCACTTAATCGCGTATTAATTTACTTATTTATTCACCTCTGAGGTTTCCCAACGTTTCGGATGTGTCACAACATGGTCTTGGGATGGCGATGGACGGTACGGGAAGTAATTTTTTGACTGTGTTTTGAAAATCTACGTTTTCTTTAATTAGGATATTTTGTAAACATTATGAAAAACAGCGATGAATTAGCGGTATATTTCGTTTAAACTTTAAAGCTTCGTACAAAGGACTCGATGCATTAAGGTCGTTAAGTTGGTGAGCATTGCGAAGCAGGATGGATGGTGTTTTACAGTCCTATACTAAAGCAATTTGGCTCGCATATTTGCTTGTTCAAAATATGCTTGCAATAAGACGTCATAACAAACAGGATTACGACTTGCGGTCAACATATTACGCTTAACTTGAAGTAAATCATTTCATGTTAGGTTAGGTTAGGCTAGGCACATTCGGATTGATTTTAATTTATGCTAATGCACAAATTGGGGGAGACTTATGTCCAGAAGTGGACGTCTTTCGGCTGCCATGATGATGATGATGATGAATGCACAAATGAACGCATGTTGTTCGTGAATAGAGTACTAACGTTATAATGACGACAGATATACAACGTGTTAATAAAATAACGCAAAACCTGAAAACCGTTTGTTCAGAATCGAGCATAGAATGCGAAAAAAATAAAAAAATAATTTTTTGACAAGATTTATTTTTTACATTTGTATGGAGTGTTGGCCGACTGGGGCGACCTGCTCCATACAAATGTAAAAAATAAATCGCGTCAAAAAATTTTTTTTTTTTTTTCGCATTCTACTCTCGATTCTGAACAAACGGTTTTCAAGTTTTGCGTTATTTTATTAACACGTTGTATAATTACAAAAGTATATGTCATTGTTAGCTTTTATAAGTTAAATATTTTGAATTAAACCTTAATTTGATAAATATTAAGAAATGTTAATTACTACTTAAGTGAGTCTGATAATAAAAAAAAACATAAAGGCCTTACCTTAAAAAATCTAGGAAACCGAATGATAGGGTTGACACCAATTTGAAGCTGCAGCAGGTCCAGGGGTGTCAACGAAGCGATGTCAAGCAGAAAGGAGCGCGATTTTAGATAATGCTTTGCTAATTTCTTGGAGTCGTAAACCTGTAAAAGAATATATAATTACAGATTACAATTTGCACAGTATATGATGGATAGTGGAACACTGCACGATTTAACAAATATATAACGTGGCGATCACAACGGCTGGTTAATTAACTAATGAATGTGTCCTAGCGATATGACTGCCACATCATTACGGAGTTATATATATATATAATGATATAGGTAACTGTTAAATCTCGAAAGTATACTAGACTACAACCCCTCACAAATTGTGCACCTAGTTGAAAAACTCAGGTATCATAAACTGCTATAAACTTTGCCTAAGATAACTATAACTAGTTGTAGAAGTTTCAGTGACATTGCCATTAAATATTATTTTTTTACCTACGCCTTCAACTATTTATTCAAAGGCTCGCGATCACTCGAAAGAAGAAATGAGCAACTGAGTTGCTGCCTATTGAAATGTAAAGAATACAGAAACATCTAGTCCCTCATATACTCGTAAATACGATTATCATTTTAACGACTACTTCAGAACGAAAAACTACAATATTTCACGTTTTAGGTCAAAATATTTGTCCGAAGTGATTTAGGATTTAGGTAAAACTTGGTTTATTTAAGTTAAAGTCAATAAGCTTTAGAGTTGAATTGTTAATTTCTTGGCTCCATTTTCCCCTAAATTGTTTAGAATTGATGAACCCTCATTATTCATGTTTGTGGCAGCCACAATAGCAATTTTGAATTTGACGAGATTTGCACAATACGTGTCGATGAATTGTCGGTTTATGTCGGTAAATTATACATTTAAACATATTTTTAAATAATTGAACGGGATTAATACACATATTCGACACAATTGGGTTACAGAAATGAAACAAAGTGAGGATTTTTTTACCAAGTAACAAATTACTTATGGCCTCAGTGTGCCATGTGTGTTGTTTATTTCCAAATCAGTGCTTCTCGACGATCTAATATTTTAACGTTTTCGTACTAACTATGCAGATAAAATTTCTCAACGTCAAATCTGACAGTATTTTTCTGTGTAATCTACCTATGTGCCAGAAAATAATAGTGGCATGAAATCTAAATGACGTGCCTCATTTGTGACACCTGGCCATGTTTCTACACGTCGTCACGTTCGAAGTCAGACGGGTCTACGTTATAGATAATGATGACAGGTACTTTTGCATAGAGAAATGTAGGCGTAATTTGAGAGACTTGTGACTGGTGACTTGCAAATATGTATTCTTTACTGGGATTTTTATGAAAGTATATACTACAATTTCTTTCTGGGACCCTGCAAATTTCTTGAAGATCATCAAGAGAGATGTTAAGTTAACAGTAGACCAGACGACATTATCGTTGCATGCCAATGAGAAGACGTGGAACAAAACACATAGCTGTACCATGTGACCCTCATGAGATTAGTTTCAGATATCCAGTCCGCTAACTACACGACTAAGTTGAGTGTAAACAACAACAGTTAGAAGACGTGGAACAATTTTGTGGACACGTACCATGAGACCCTGTTCCAGATACCCGGTCCGCAGTTGCACAACCAAGTCGAGCGCGAATACCGCGTCGCTGAGGCCGTCGCACGTCACCCAGAAGATATGGAACATTATCTGTAGAACATACACTTATATTAAGTTAGGTTGACATAAAGAAGTCCTCTCACAAAGGACGTAAGTATATAATGAGAAGAGTCTATACGATTACACGCGCGTAAAGCCTAATCAATAATGTACCCATCTGTTATGGTGATTTTTATAAAACTGTCATTGGAATTGGGATCTTCTAGCATGGACAGAAGAGTTGCTTTTTGAACTACTACTTTTATGCAATTCTGCCAACTTAAATAATCTAAAGTAGGTAGTATATACAACGAACGCGCGAGAATTGTTAACAGCAAAATAAACAAAAAACAAACTGTTACCTATCGAATATTTTACTCATTTATTGTTTATTTATGCCGTTTGTCTTTTTAACTTAGGTATACGTTTTTAATTTCAACTACCTACTTGAATAAAATTAAATGCTGAAGACTACTGAAAAGTCCAATAGGCATGTCAGCACCTGATTATTCAATCAATCAATGTTTAGAGGAACTCGACTAAGGCATATCTATTATTATTTATTATATCAGCGTCTCTTAGATATAGCTAGGAAAGTGCAACATGCAAAACAACTTTATTTAATTTTAATATTTTTTTTTATTTTTTTAACAGTAATAATAACGTTAAGTAATATCAAGTAAAATTTTGGTCAAGTACGAGTCAGATTTTAGTTTTGCCATACATTTTGAAACCCAGCGTCTGATGAAGGCAATAAGCAATTTTTTAAGAGTTCTTTAATATTTATTTTATTCTGTTTTTTAGTATTTGTTTTTATAGCGGCAACAGAAATACATCATCTGTGAAATTTTTGTATTATGAGCGTTTTACGTCTGTCAAAGGCTACTTAACTACGCTCCAAGGTCAAATTACTTCCCCACTATTGGATAAAATGCGTTTTTGCCCACTGGTTTTAAAGGAACGGCTTTCCGATTCAGTGAGGGGAAAATTGCTTTCACATGTGTTGCATTTTGGAGGAGCGTTTCCTGGATCGAGAGCCAGACCTCCGATTTCAAATTTTTCAGAATCAAACATTTATTCGTAACACAACACAACACACAGTACTTATTACAAGACAAAGACAAAAGAAAATGTAAATCTGTGCCGTGTCACGAAACCAACTCAGCATCGTGCTGGCTTTGCAGCCAGCGCTGGTTTTCCGTTGGGTCTATCCAGTGAGGACACGATATGTACGAGTAACACACTTAAACACATAACAAAATAAAGGTAATAAAGCATAACATGAAATAATTGAGAATAAAAATAACAAAAAGTAAAATAAAATGTTGAACACTGTTTTCTTTATATCGAAGTAACTTACGTTGTAAGCATGAAATGAAATGAATGTTTTATTCACGAGAACATATATGGTACAATAGATGTTATAAGTGTTATTGACCCTTAATACATTCTGCCTTAAGGCATGTGAAAATATTTATTATGACATGACTATTGTCATTCATGTAAAAATTAAAATTAAATTTAAATGCGTGCAAATATTCTTATTTATAAATGTCAAGATACTAAAACTAAAATATAAATTGATTAACTGTCAATGTTATTATGTTAGTATGTAAGGTTATTGCAATGCCCTAGCAGGGTATCATGTACCTACTGTATAACCTATCTTAAGAGTCCGCAGCAAGCTCGATTCTTCATACAAACGTAGTTACGTCCTTACTTTAATATAACATGTCACATTATCATGAAATTCTCTAAATATAATGAGGTAAGATATATCTAGGGCTAAAACTAGTTTATGACTCTTAAAATGTTAATAGAAAGAAAATAGAGCGAGTACAAGTTTTGCATTTTTAGACCCCAGAAAGCTGTTCAGTTCGGCGGCCTACTACGACCAAAATATAGTTTAGATTGAAGTCAAAACCTATTTCCGGTGTCGAATAAACTATGCAGTTTGAAAAGAAAAAAGATTTATCAAAATTGATCTTGTAGTTTTAAAATGAGAGCGTAACTACGAAAACCTTAAAATAAATTACAAAAATTTGATGCGAAACTGCAGCGAATTACTCTAGCGCGGGGAACGGTCCGGGGGGGGGGCGGCGGTACGCACCGCCCTTATCATAGCTACTCCTTGCCGTGCGCTTAGTTTAGTGACAATAGTGACCCATTTGCTGTGCGCGGGAGCGACGTATTGTTTTGGTGAATTATCTTCCTACGATAATCGCGGTCAATTCACGACTTGGACTGATAAAACGGATTTGATTTTTCTTGGTGATACTGGTGGTGTGTGTGATCATACTGATCATACTGATCGACGATCTGTGGCTTTCTTATGGACTTTGCATTTTTATGTTACAAAAATGGATAAACCGGGTAAGTACCTACTTATATGCATTTTAGTCAAGTTCCAAGTATACAAATAAATTATATACATGTAATATGTACATATTATATTTATGTATATGAGTACCTAGTCATTAATCCTTAGTTGACGTGTTATTTAATTTATTTGGTAGGTAAACAAAATTTTAATCTCACAGTAGGTACTCATTCGGTATTAAATAGGTAGGTACCTACGTAAATATCACTTGGGTACGTCAAATCATTCTGGATATGGCTTTGGTGATATATAGTTTGATTCTTTTATATAGCCAAAACAAAATACTTACTTAGTTAAAAAATAATAATTTGACGCTATAAAATTAAATAAGACGAGGATGATCGAACGGACTTTATACGAAAACTACCTATCACACATTATTGCTTAGAAATTTTAATTAGTTTACCTAAGTAGGTATGTAAGTTATAGTATAGTATCCTAAAGTATATAGGATAGGTTTTTTCGTCACTTTCTATAGTAATCTACGTACTTCTATATATCATAATTATATATAGAAATTGGCACTTACCTACCCTTCCACTTTTTTGATCGAGTGACCTGACAATAACAATACTAGGTAGGTATCTAAATAAAAAAATGACGACGCGACAATAGCAGTTGTTTCTCGGTGCTACTTGAACCTTGGTTGTAGGTATTTATTATTTATGTATGTACTTACTAGGTTCTTACTATATTATGTGCTCAGGTTGGCGCTTGTCCAATTTGTAGATATAAGATGTACAAGGTACATAGGTACATATATTTTTCAACTAAAACTATAAGGGGGCAAACAAGCATACGGTCCACCTGATGGTAAGCGATCACGGGAGCGTATAGACGTTTATAATTACCTATAGTTATTTTTTTTTCTAGAAGCGAAAAGGTGTTCAAAGACAAAATTATGGCTATCGGCTCGAAGGAAGAAAAGAGGACCGGCTCGTCGTCAAAAAGAAAATATAAATCCTAATAGGTAAGTTATAATAAGGCTATAAATTCAAATTTCATTAGTAGCCATATATTTAATCTGCAGAAAACAATATTAAAAAATATTATACCGAACAGTATAAATATAACTTACAGTAATGACTACTCTCACCTTTTCCAATATTGCAAGGTACTTCCCGTACAAAACATGGTCAAACTTTCCATACTCAAGGAAGAATATAAATACATTACCAAGATGAATACCACCGTAACATTAGGCTAAGGAGTTTATCCAATACGCACAGATATGCACTACCAAAAATTAAAAACGTTTACGGCATGAGAACTAATCATTACATCCTTCCAAAATTAATAAATAGCCTACCAAAACACATACAAGATTTATACCTATCCAACCCTACATCAACCAAAGATGTAAACTAGTATTATATGTCAAGCAACAACTATGATTACGCCTTGTAATAACCAAGTGATAGATCTGTTATTGTTAATTAGCGTTAGGTACCAACAGTAAAGTGAAAGAAAGTATATTGGTTTAAACTTACACGATTCTCACACTATATTTTTACTAAACCTCAGAGAGGTAAATAAATAAGTTGATTATATATTATGTGCTTGAATCTCGTTTAGTAAAATAATAGTGTGAAGGTAATGTAAGTACTTACATGGCAAATAGTTAGTCCGAACTCTAGCTTTAAATAAGCCATTAATGGCTTTAGCACAACATAAAACATGAAACTCTGCGATAAAATTATTTGGAACTTTAAATAAAAAAAAATAAAAAAATTATTTATGGACCAACTAGGATCATTGTTGTAAGTAGGTAGGTACTTAAGCTAATATCACAGAATAAATAATAGTACAAGTACAGAAGACCCTCTGTTTTGATGTTCACGAATCGCACGGACCGCGGACGACCGCACGCCAGCCGCGCGTCGTTGAGTTCTATTGCCCGGCGCGAAGGTCGACATTACTCCGCACCTTGCCGAAGATAGGGTTGTCACTTTTTTAAACGTCGTCGGTGGCAAACGAGCGTACGGTCCGCCTGATCGTAAGCGGATACGGTAGCTTTGCACTATTATCTATTCTGTGGCGCAAGCATCGACTATGTGCATAAATTTTACACTTAGCAGCTACTTAGGTAACACCGAAAACATAACAGGCGTGTGACCGCGAACCGTAACGAAGATCGTAAAGTCTATCTCCGTCTCTGTCACACTTACTATTCGAGTGACAGAGACGGAGATAGACTTTACGATCTCCGTTACGGTTCGCGGTCGCACGCCAGGTGTACATAAATGAGTCCAATAAGTACTGATTTATTTAATCACAATTCGGGATTTTCGTTTGATGTATATGTATACATATGTAGATATGCCGTTGACAGATACCTATTTAATTCAAGTATAACACTGTGCTGTTTTACTTGATTCTTGTGTTCGATTTACTATGAAAATATAGGTATAAATGAGCATTTAGTGCTTACTACCTCACCTTTCGGTATCCTTTTCACGCGTCGGAACATAGAAAAACGTGCAATCCGAATTTTGGTCATTGTTTGTGCAACCCGCAGCAATGCAATATACCGTTGCCCTTACTTTATAGTTTATACATCGTATTTACGCGCTTGCGATGTTGGTATGCGGGAGACACGCGCGCGAGTGTCGCGGGCCACGGCGGGGCAACCACTGAATAAGCAGATCCGGATCTGCCGCCGGCATGTACTTATAATTTCACGCAGATCGGCGGAGTGACCCCCCCCTGCTAATATTAGTAATGATTATAAAAATTCAATAACAAAGTACACATAACATTCAATTAAAGAAATTGTAAAAAAATAAGTCATTATATGGCTCAAGCGCCAACGATAACAGTGTACCTTTTGCCTGGGAACGTCACAAATATTATTTGATATACTGAGTGACAGCTTTGTCAGTGATAGGTAGTCGCTCCGTCGGAGCAGGGACACAATCAGGATAGTAGCGGCCTGACCTACCCATTTGTCTTCATTGTCCTTTATTTCATAGTTATACTTACGTTTTGCACTCGTTATTTTCGCAATTGACTGTAAATTGTAAATGCACTGTGAATATGTACATACCTACTCTTATAATGACACAGCAATAAAAGCTGATTTCAGTTTATAATTTTTTAACGAAATACACCTTCTGTTATTTCACTTATACGAGTCATTTCACTCTAAACGTTTTTTATATATATGCAGAACTCACGGAAATTATAATGAATATTATTTACATATTATTTACATGTGCAGTACGCTTGGCATCGGAGCGAATGCCAATGAGCCGTCTGATAGTGATAACACTGATAACAATACTGATCCTTCGCCTCAACCTCTGGATTTCAGCAGGTTAGTGTTTTTATTCTTATTTTAGTCCAATAACTCCATACGTAGGTACATAAATATACAATGTACCTAAGTAACAATTTTCTTTCTTTCAGAAATTTGAGTCCGAGTACTTCGTCCTCGACACCATCGTTACAAGTAGAAGTTGATCATGATAATAATGAGGAAGTCATACGTGAAATGACAGGACGACGAATTTTCAATGTTCAGTACTTATTTGAACAAATGAAGGCAGTGGATCATAGTCCTTTTAATTGCAGTTTTAAAGATATGGATTTTGTGAATGAATTGAGATCCGGATTCCAGTCAACTTTTCTGTTCATGTGCAAAATGTGTGGCAAAAAAGAAGCATTTACAAATGAAAAACTAGCGTCCAAAATTAATAGAAATGTTGTTCAAGCAGTCGTATGTTCCGGTAGTGGCTTTTCCCAATTAGATGAGCTATGCGCTCATTTAGATATGCCATGTATGGCGCAGCACACTTTCGGGAAAGAAAATATGTTGTTAGGGGATGTTTTAAAAGATATCTCTTTAAACAGCATGTTTGAGGCAGGACTCCAAGAAAAACAGATAGCAATTAAAAACGGTCACGTAGACACTGATGGCGTTCCTTACATCACTGTTGTAGCGGACGCATCATGGGGCAAAAGATCGTATCGTACCAGCAATTATAATTCTTTATCTGGGGTAGCGTGCATTATTGGATATGAAACTAAAAAGGTTCTCTTTTTGGGAATACGGAACTCCTATTGCTCGGTGTGCGCTGTTGCAAGAAATAAAAACGTAGAGCCCAAGCAACATAGATGTTTCAAAAACTGGTCTGGTAGCTCCACAGCAATGGAAGCCGACGGCGTAGTAGAAGGTTTTAAATGCAGCGTAAATATGCATGGCTTGAAATACACCAAACTTATTGGTGATGGCGATAGCAGTGTCATGAATGCTTTAAACGAAGCACTGCCATATGGCCACTCCACTGCTATACAGAAAATCGAATGCAGTAATCATTTATTACGAAACTATTGCACTAAATTGAGAAATTTGACAAAAAAAACTGAAAATAAACACGGATCTGTCCCTATTGTCATGAGAAAACGCCTAAATGATAATATATTGCGATTACGAAAAGCCATCAAAGGAGCAGTGGACTTCACTTCGAAAATGGAAGGGAAAACTTTTACAGAGAAAGTCAATGAATTAAAAGATGATCTACGAAACGGGCCTTGTCCCGTTTTTGGAGAGCATGCCAATTGCAAAACATATTTCTGTAATGGTCCAAAACCGGGCGAAGAAAACTTCGTAAGCCAAATAAAAGATTGTGGCTTGTGGTATGACATATACACAACTATAAGTCCTATTTTAAACAATGCGGAAAGTCTCCTTATGGGGCAAACAAATAATATTGTTGAGCAGTTTAATGCTCTCATCGCAAAATTTATAGGAGGCAAACGAATTAATTACTCCCTTCGTGGATCTTACGAATCCCGTTGCTACGCAGCTGCTGCAAAACAAAATACCGGGAGTCTGGTAGCAACCATAAGTAAAGTTTTAGCAGAAAATGAAGAACTGGGGACTTACACGCAGAAGTATGAGAATAGGCAGGCAGCAAAAGCGAAAAGAAAATCAAGCCGAGACAAAAGATCAAAACGTAGAAAACGTATCGGAGGACCCGATGAACATTACGGTGATATTGAAAAAGAGCCAGATATGGAAGTTGAGAAGTATGAAAGGAAAAAACAAGAACTCTTAGCAGGCTTTTCGAAAACTGTAATAGAACTTGAAAATATCCAGGAAAAAACCGTTGGGCAGGCAACGAACCCAGAATGGATCAAACAACGAAAAATACGGCTGACTGCGTCAGTTTTTGGTCAAATCTGTAAAAGAAGAGCTACCACGTCGTGTAAAAGTATTATAAAAACACTTTTGTACAGCAATTTTAAAGGTAGCGATGCCACTAGATACGGCAATGAAAATGAACCCATCGCTGTAAAAGAGACTGAAGCTGCACTCGGAGTGAAAATATCACCTTGTGGGTTATTTATACACGAGCAACACCAATATTTAGGGGCTAGTCCCGACGGAGTAATTGATGAACAAACCATTGTGGAGGTGAAATGCCCAGCTTCGGCAGCAAACATGACCCCAACCGAAGCCATTTTAAAGAAAAAAATTACCTTCTGTGTAATAGACGAAACAGATCCCGAGAAATTAAAATTAAAACGGAACCACAACTACTACTATCAAGTCCAAGGCCAGTTAAATATTTCAAAAAAAAGATACTGCATCTTCGTGGTGTGGACTCCAAAGGGAATATTGCTAGAAAAAATTGAAAAGGATGCAGAATTCTGGGAGATAATAGTAAAAAAATTGAGCAAATTTTACATGGAAAGTATACTTCCTGAAATTATAGATCCGCGTCTACCTAGAAAGTTACCGATACGTGAGAGTTCCTAAAAATTAGAAATAAAAATATTTTTTACCAAAAATAAAAACAATAATGTATGATCTTTTTTTATTTCCTTCAATACACCAAATCTTCAATGTGAATAAATATTTATAGGGTAGGTTCCTAGGAAAAAAGATCTGGATTCTAATTAGTGCGTATTTTTATTGATCATAAGATATTGGACACCTATTTTAAAAATACACACAACCGAACATAGAACCTCCTGCTTTTTTGAAGTCTGTAAAAATGACGAAGTTATGGCGCGTAGATAATCCGCGTGACTTCACAAACGTATGAACCGTGACGTTACGCGCACTTATAACTTCGACATTTTTTGTTTAGTGACCAAAAGAATAAATACGTGTCTAATATTTTTGATCATCTATAATACGGATTTTAGAGTTACTTATTTAAAAATAGTTTAAGTACTATCATTGTAATAAGCTTGTTTTGGGAAAAAGACTGACTGTTAAGTTTCTTGCGGCGTTTCTTCTTGACAGTGGTCTCTGCAGAAGCGCTGGTAGGGCTTGACTTATAAAAGTGCCCTTGGCGGCCTACTTGCAGAATAAATATTCATATATTTCATTTATAACAAAAATAGTGGTAGTGGTATCTGAAAATCTGCTATGCAATTATGGCACTAGGTTGTTAAAATGACAAAACCTGGTATATTGCATGTTATACTTATGTTACTAGTTACTACTACTTTTGTTGGCACATCAAAACTTGTAGCTCTACATTTACGTTTTTAGTAGGTTAAATAATCAGTTAAAATTTGCCTAGCCGCACTTACGCACTGTATAAACTGTATTGTTATCTCGCTATGGAGATGTTCTACTGTTATATTTTATTTACCGCAATAATTTCGCCGTTGTATGAAGATATTTTACTGCGATAATTTAACTGCGACATGTATAGCTCCGCCTCCCCGCGCGCTCTCGCTTTACTGCTAGCGCCCTGTCTCCCTCTAGGTGAAACAACAACATTTTAAAGCGTAAGCGCGCGATCTCAACGCGGAGTTGAGCGGACCTTGCTGCGGACTCTTAAGATCTACTGTATGGACAATGAACATGATCGCAATAAATGAATATGAATAAAATAGAAACTAAAACGACAATTAAAAAATAATCAGAAAGTAAATAATAATTAAAACTAAAAAAATTAAAAACAAGTAAACATGGAAATCACATTAAAAGTAATACATGTACCCACACTACATTAAGCTGTACATTTTGTATACTAGGCGACCCGTTTACTATCTTTTTAAGTGGTTTTAGGTTCGAATATTTTTTTATATAATAGATGGAGCGAGGTCCAGAAAATGACTATATATTGACCTTTGCGTCAATAATAGGTAGTTCTAGAGTATTTTATATTAAGCTGCTGGTCAATGAACCAACTGGAGTAAACAGAAAGTAGATAAAGACCAAACTTGGAATTGCTTCGTCTAGTAACTTTTACTGAGTGACTCACACGAGAGGCACTGATAATGAACTCGGTTCTTGGAGTATTTCTTATTCGTTGTCGGTAATTATAATCGGACCATGATACTTACAACAACTCTTTATTGATTTTGTTACATCGAATTCTTTCTAAAAATACACTAGAATGTAAAAGTTTGTAGGTATATTATGTTTGGGTCGTTTTTACCATAACCGGAGACTATGTTGTGGCACATCGATGTTTATAGCTGGATTAAAACGGGATAGTCTTTGCCCGATAATCGAAATAATGAATGATTTTGGCCTCCTTTCTTAAAAGCTGCTGAGACTGCTTACACCGCCTTCATACGTTAGAAGAAAAAAGTAGTTCTGTCTGTCATGTCACCGCGAAATATTTTCACCGCTGTAATTATATTGCGAACAAAATAGTGTTTGTGCTTCTTCCTGACCGCTGGACTACTGATAATAATCGTCTGCTCGATCTCCTCGCCCGCCCGCTCGAAGCTGCACACCTAAAACCTTAAGGTAAGCAGTTTCAGCTCTTCAAAATGAGTAGGTACATTTGTTTATTCTTTTAAATTCATTCAACGACGTTACCTTGTCTTATATCTCCCTTCAGCTCCGCACCGCTCATTACCGCATAGTTTAAAATTGAGGATGAAAGTTTATTTTACACAGTCGTGACGCATTACAAAAACCTATTTCCATCAGCCTTCACCACAAATGCCCAACAAGAATGATGATATGAACATGTAGGTACATATAACCAAGTGGTTCTTAAACTTTTGTTACACATGGACCACTTTGAATTTCAAAAATACCGCGGAAAATGTTGGAAAAAAACGAATTTACAGAGTTACGTTTATTATTTTGTTACATTACTCGTGTCATGAGTCTATACCGCTTGGCAATAACAAAGTAAGCAGAATAGCAATGTATGCGAGAATAACTGCATAAGTACTTCTAATAAAAACGTTAAGAGTGAACGAAGTGGCCGTGGACTCCTAGCAATCATGTCACGGACCCCTAAGCGGTCAATGGACCCCACTTTAAGAAGCCCTGAATTATACGTAATCGACTCATACATTTGTACGAATTGTATCTGACGGATCTCGCTTGCCATATGTATTCGTTATTCATATTCAATTAAACACTTTCGCCGAAATAGGCGCTCCTATAAAAATATCACATGGATATTATCCTATTCCACAGATCGCCATACGATTAAATAAATAATATTAAATAAAGTAAGATACCTATTCCCTTTTGAATTGATTTAAAATTGTGTTATTGTAGATTTCGTTTCTCTTATGTTTTCAAATTCAATGGACAAGTACATTGTTTCTTGGTTAAATAACTATGAACTATGATGAGTAGTCACGTCAACGATAATCGATGAAACTATTTTCGGTAAAATGATGGATTCCCCTCACAAATAAATGGCGTAGTCACCGCCATTTATTTGTGAGGGGAATCCATCATTTTACCGAAAATAGTTTCATCGATTATCGTTTCCTATAACACTATTCGCAGAATTTTATCATCACTTGGAAAACATTCATCGAACTTCGTTAGATGGTTCATACATTTGCTCGAATTACCTTTTACACGAGAATCAACTCATCGAATTTTACTTTATTGTTTTATTTGTCCATCGACGTAGTCGTTCATCGAATCGCCTTAACTATAATTTTGGTTTAACATAAGTTTCAGTTCCCAATATTCTTATATTTTCGTATGAGGATTATAATATAGTAGATTAGGTCAGGGCAGGCAGCAAAAGGGGCAGTAAAAAAACAACACATCATCGTAACAACGGTTAGGTTAAGTTAGGTCTGGTAACCGTGTTTCGATAAATTAATACTTTATACAACTAATTATTCTATGACAGGTAAATTCGATGAATCGTTACGCTACGATTTGAGACAAATTCGAAACGATAAACGATGAAAAGTTGTTTAACAATGTATTGATGATTATGTGATACGGAAAAAATACGAAATGCGTAGAATAGTTTTCGGCGACATGAAGATCGACGTAAGACATTTCGATAAAATGATAGACACCCATTTGTGAGTCTTCGTAGAAACTGCGATCGTTTCAGTCTATGAATCCATTACGTAACCGTCCTTCTTCGACTGGTTGACGCTTTATAGCAGTCTTCTTTACATCCTGTGTGGTAAAATATTTTTACCAACCCAAAATCTGTTGCAAGAACAATCATATAAAATCGCGCTGAGAGTTTCATTTTATTTTATACAACGACGGTGGCAAGCAAGCGTACGGGCCGCCTGGATTTTACGAGCGCTCGGATTTGGAAAGGTCCTACGGGAAACAATAAAGGCCCGGAGATGTTATATAATAATCATGAGGAAGTTTTATTACTGCCGCCCCGATTGCGCGCTAATTTAGAACTGGTAATACTTTATTCGAGTGGGAGAAAAATGCCATCAGGGTGATACAGAGATTTAGGTTCACGTCTCTGTGCACATTGCCAAACCAAACCCTTTCGCCGCCACAGAAAAAAATGCGAGGTGGCACCCCCATGCCACGCAAGTCTTAATAATTCTGTTGTTTTTTGACTTCGTATAAAGTCGGTGGCAGGCATCAGCGGCATGAAGCAAGCCAGAGATCGTATTTTTGGTGTCCTGCATCCAATTATGCAATAAATAATTTACTTAAAAAAAAACAAAGTTTAAACCAACTTCAATTTAGTACTCCGTCGAATATTTCCACATTTATTTTCCAATTTATCACATGAACTGATTTCCGAGAGCAAATGCGTTGATTATTAGAGAAAAAAACCGAATCGCTGTATGTGACCCGATAATATTTGAGGACTTCCGTCGATTACACAAGGATCACCTTTGGCACTTCATTAGTTGCTATTTCAACGGAATCTCATCAGAATCTGTGATATACTTTTGTTCTTTTAAGTACCTACATAATTGAGGGATTCCATAAGTCATCTGTAGTCATAATCAATTCCACTCCACCAAATTTATGATTTCCGGGTGTAAATACACGAGTTAATTTATAACAGAAAATAGCAAAATCACTACACGCGTGCCTAATATAATTGAGGAGTTCCCTCAATTCCTCATGAATCCCATCATCCAACTGAATTTTGGAAAAAAATGGGTAATGGGTACCTGGAAGCATAATACTTACAAACAAAAAAAAAATTACGAATCGGCTCATCAATGACGGAGTTCTGAGGTAACAAACATTGAAAAAAAAAAGAAAAAAATACAACCGAAATGAGAACCTCCTTTTTTGAAGTCAGTTAAAAAAGGCTCTTATTTAACCGACTTTAGAAAAGGAGGAGGTTCTATGTTCCACTGTATGTATTTTTTTATGTATTTTCACCGATTTCTCTGTCAATTGTGGACCGATCTGCAAAATAATTACATTTTTAACTATCGTGGCCCCGCCAAGTCGAGCAAAACAGCGGCACGGCCGTAACATCCTTTTCTTGAAGCAGTTCAGGTCGTTTTCGACCCCCCCTATAACTTCGTTGTGGATAAAACTAGAAGCCTGAATTTTCAGTAACCAAGCAGGCATTGGAGGAGGAGGAGGTCGCGGGAGTCCGCTGGATGCTGGTGGTGCAGGACCGTACACTTTGGCACTCTTTGGGGGAGGCCTATGTCCAGCAGTGGATGTCTTTCGGGTGATATGATGATGATGAAGCAGACATTGTATAAACACGGTATATTCACATTTCATTCAATTTGAACCAGTAGTTTAAGAATGATAACTAGTCAAGGTTTCTAAATTTACTCACTCACTCACTGACCGATCATCAAAACTCCAAGGCACTTCTAGCAGACATAGAGGCTTCATATTTAGACTACAAATACAATTTTATTAGTGTTTATTGTATTAATCAAGGAAAAACTAAAATATTTTGCAATTTCGGTCCAGTTTTCTAGGTACACCAACTGCATAAATAATTTTGTGACTTGGCAATCACACAATACTTCATAGTTTTAGATAAGTATGCAATAATCCGTAAATGTAGTAAAGTTGTGTGATTGCCAAGTTGCAGAATTTTGTTTAGCTAGCAAATTAATATTAATAAGAATGTCTGAGACTTGGCTCTACGATATATCTCACAACTTTTTACGGTGGAAGAGTTTCGAGACTTGGCCTCTTGTTTACATGGAATGCTTTTTATGGGATAAATATTAACATGGTTACAAATAAATACGTTTTCCGTGTTAACGCCATCGGGCGTAATCTGTATATTCACGGCATTATTGAGTATTAAATACCTACTGCATATACATATTAACAAGCATAAACTTCAATATTAAACGAAAGTGATAATTACTAATATGTGTTTAGATCTTTATGACATCAAACTCACTAATCGCACGGCAACGCACCCTTCACCGGCGTGTGGGCTTGGCTCGTTAGGACGAGCAAATGGACTCGGAAATAGGGTGAAAATGCGCTTTATATGTCGTTAGAACTGGAGTTATTTTTCTAATAGTATATCTCCGTCTTCTGTCTCTGAACTTCTAATTTCAACCTTTAGCTATTGTCTTTATGGTTTAATTTCTAGGAACCTCAAAAATATGTGTATATCCTTTGGGAAGTTGTTCTTCATTCATCGTTTTGTTTTGTTTATTTGGGTCATTCGAACAGTGGATTGGCTTTGGTTTTGAAGTGGCTATTATTTTATTCATGTACCATTATACGTATACTATGTAGTTTTTTACTTTTGAGTTCAGAACTCTATGAGTAATAATTGCCATTACAATACCACTCCAGGATGTTAAGATATTACTGAGTATGAGTACCAAGAGTTAACTTAAAATTTATATTAAGACCAATACTTTAAAGTTAAGTAGGTACTAAGCTTTTGATGAGTCTCATTGGTATTGAAAGCAGTTAAATATGCAAATGAAGCGGTCGTTATTAAATTAAGTTTAAATTATAATTGTAGATCTTCTAAACTTAAGTACTTCTTCTTTTCTAATTCTTGTTACAAAATTCCATAAATATGGCGTGTGCGTGTCCCCAAAAGTGACTTTACACAGAAAACCTCCAATTACATTAGTTGCACTCTCTCAGTAACATAATTGCGTTTTTTCTGATTAAGGTTCACTTCAAGACATACTATCCAATCAAGTTCATCGCACCAACAGACTTAAAATAAGAAATCCGTTCCACCACAAAGAGCTTAGCTAATTTGATTGTCCTTTTAGCCATGTTTTACTCAAACTCTTGCACACTTAGTTACAAAATTTACTTTGCTGACGCCCAAAACTATTCCAGTCTTTACTGCTTAAGCTTTAGAGTTGAAAGTGTCCTGGATGTTATTTTACCAGTTGTAAGTGTAGGAGAAGAACTGTCTACAGCCCAAGTGACTCTCAGGGGAGTATTTAAGGTCGTACTATCGTTTCGTATTTACTTAGCCCGCGTCTTGGGAAATAATGAAAGAGTGAATCCTTTAGAACCTTCATTGCTGTGGTTTTAAGTTGAACTTAGTATTTTTAAGAAATCAACCGTTTTGAGTGTTGTTCGTTTGTAATAAAAGTAACGAAAGTCTGCGAACTTGTTTACTTAACGTGCTTGTCGTTTGATGCCAGGCAAATACGTGGCACGAATGAAACTAAAAGCTTTGTTATTGACTTGGCTTCTTTAAGCTTGAACTTATTTGATATATATTATCTTGAGCACTTTAAAACTTTGTAGAAATACAGTATAATGTAGAAAGAAAAATTGAAACCAGTGAAACGGATAATTCTCATCGTTCTTAAGCTCACTACAACTACATAAGTAACTACTTGCCTAAATTTTTTGCCTCAAGGAATAGTGCAGACATTTCAACCCTAAAACATTAACCACGGTAAAACACTGATATCACTTCTCCTTTTTTACTGAATAAACGTCAATGACATTTAGAACGAAGATTTTTGTCCTTCCACCTTAAGTCAGATTGAAAAGTAGAAAATGTGAAAGCGAAAAGGGGTTGTTTTGAATCCGTACCTAGGCGGAGACATAGCAACCGTTCGGAATAAATTTCGTTGGATATATTTTGTAGCGTTGTTTGAATAATCGTCTGCGAATAATAACAATTTGCGTCTGTTTGTAAACAAGTCACAATCAATACATAATGTATGTAAAATGGACCACGTGTAAAAGATTCTAAAAGATTAGTCGAACACCGAAAACCGCAGGGCTGGCAGCTTCCTCGCTTAACTTATCAGTATTGCATTACAGCGGGGAAATGCTGCATATCATGCCTTATTATATTATAATGTTTTGTTTTTTTTTAACTTTAGTTTTATGTTTTTGTTCTAAATCTATCTGGCAAATGTAAAAACGTGTGTAAAAATTTCTGATACTTACCTAATTAATAATTTCTCGTTGGTAGGTGCATGGATTGGATTATACCTAGTTAAATGAATTCTATCCCATGCCATGTACTGGAGTTATAATTGAAAATCTAGTATCTTAGATTTGTAATGTAAATATCAAGCGAACGAGGGCATTTTCAACAATTAAGTAAGTAAGTATTCAGTTTGTATATAAATTAACTTACTTTTCAATTTATACTTGATATTTCACACATAAGATTTGTATGCAATAAAAATGTATCCATTCAATCAGATAAATTCATAAATGATACGCATAAACATACTCGTATTATTTAAATGTGAAACAATGAATTTTCACATAATTTGTATGCTTAACTTTCGTAGCGGGAGGAGCGTGCAGTGTGCAGCGCGATACGGTCGCGAGAACGCTCATCATGAAGAACTCTCGAAGAGTTTGAAACATGTCGCCCGTAGTGGAAATTAACCTATACGTTTAACCGTATAGGTATATATTAAGTATATCAAAGCATCACTCACAAAAGTTCAAATTTCAAGTTTATGACGTTAAGTACATCCAAAACCGAAATACCTGAATATAAAGTATCGTCAATTTAATACTCGTACCACTCGTCCCCAATATCTGACCGCTCGCAGACGGGTGAGTGGGTAGTGACGGGTATTTATATTCCCAGTTCAGTAAATCTCGGGTCTATAAATTATTTCCTTGAGTAATTTTATACCGTAAACAGAAATCGTTTGTACTGAAGCGATTTTCTGCTCGACCCGTTGAAATCAGGCGTAAAAGACGTACCTACGCTTATATGAGTATGTGATCGTTTTTCCGTATCATTCATATGTTCAGCAATAGATTTACAGAGTTCTAAAGAATCCTACATATTGCTAATCTTTCAAAATTGTAATTTCTCGCGCAACGCATCAGCATTGCAATTCAGCGAGGCAATGCCGTTAGCATCCTCGGTACAATGCGTCGAGGGCCTTTTAGGGTTCCGTAGTTGACTAGGAACCCTTATAGTTTCGCTTTGTCTGTCCGTCCGTCCGCGGATAATCTCAGTAACCGTTAGCACTAGAAAACTGAAATTTGGTATAATATGTATATCAATTACGGCGAAAAAGTGGTAAAATAAAAAGTCTTTTATTTTATTTTATTAGTAACGTGGGGAGTGTTTTTTTTTTTCATTTCAACCCTAAATATATTGTTGGATAGGTATTTAAAAATGAATAGGGGTTTGCAAACATAATTTTTTGATAATGTTAATATTTTCGGAGATAATTGCTCCAGAAGTAAAAAAAAATGTGTCCCCCCCTCTAACTTTTGAACCATAAGTTTTAAAAATACGAAAAAAATCTCAAAAGTAGAACTTTATAAAAAAATTCTAGGAAAATTATTTTGAACTTGATAGGTTGAATAGTTTTTGAAAAAAAATACAAAAACTACGGAACCCTACACTGAGCGTGGCTCGACACGCTCTTGGCCGGTTTTTTTAGATTTAACTTAGTTTCAATTTAATTTAGTTAAAATTATCATCTTGTATAATTTAGAAAATAAATGTATGTCTTGTAACATTGTAACTTATAGCTTCTTGAAGCGCACTGGAAGCATTGTTATCAGTGGCAACCACGTACTGGAAGGCGCAGCGTGGGTAGACCCTCTGGAAAAAACCCTCCCCTCCTCGTGGCCTCTTAGAAGGTAGACTGATGACCTGGTAAAGGTCGCGGGAGTCCGCTGGATGCGGGTGGCGCAGGACCGGTCATTGACGCACTCTTTGAGGGAGGCCTAAGTCCAGCAGTGGGCGTCTTTCGGCTGATATGATGATGATGACATTGAAAAAAGTTATGACAGTAACTCACCTGCAGCTCAGGGAAGCTCTGCCGTACGATGAGGGTCCACAGATTGTACAACACACAAGCAGTGATGACCCACAGCCAATAGAAGTAGAAATTTTCGTCAGGGTTGACGACAGTCCGCCGGGCGCGCACTTTCCTCCGCCGCTGCCGGTTCGTTGATCTGTGGTCACCTGTCGCCCCTTCCGACCCGGTGTCCTCTACCTGAGACGTAATTGAGATTTATTTTATTGGTGCCCTCAATTTAAGCGTTCTATACACCTATCAATTTGTCACAACAAGCGCCTTCAAAGTGAATGAATTTAATGTTTGCTGTCTCTTTCCATCTTTCAGCTGCGTCTTTTTGGTAACGTTAGGTTTTTGTGACAAATTGCTAGATGTATAATGAGTAATGACCATTATATCTTAATGCTACAGTGAAGGTTAATACGAACGTCGTTAAACATAACAATCAATTAATAAAGGTACAGTCGAGACATGTCCCTACGTTGCTAAAGGTTAAAAAATATCTGGCAACCTTTACAATAAAGTCGTGTTTATATATTTTTGATTCTTTGTCCATGCATAATATTCAAACTCGACTGTACTCAAAGCCTTTATAATTACTAGAGGCTAATGAAACTTACACAATAAGTACATGATACTTTTCTAATCAAGAAACCAATCTCAAATATAATTTAATAAAGTATTTGATATAGATAAGTTATTTATTGGAAATGGGAATCATAATGCTATCAAAAGGAAAGCTTATGGTTTACAATAATTTAAAGTAAAAAAGAAGCTAGGTACATTATTATGTCTGACATGGATAGTATCATCATCATAGGTATTTAAAACTTATTGTACCCATGTGGTAAACTTAATATAATATGGGATAAGTATGCAAGCTGAGACTCACGAGTTGTCACACAACACATTATTTATGTAAAATCGAAAAATCTAATGAATTTAACTAATATTTCAAATGCGAATTCTTGAGAAAGAGTACATAAAAATAAGAAGGCTATTTAAGCGTATCAGTAGTGATGCAGTCAAGACACAAGACACTACACAAGACTATGTTCACTGAAGCTGCCAGCCATGTCTTAAATGTGACCCAATTGTAGAGGTATCATTCAACATTCTCTATGTATCTGCATAATTGAAACGGGTAAATATCGTGAATCATGCAATCAAGAACCGGGACAAGAATAGCAAAATCTCACAGTTTCCTGTGTCTCTGGTATGTGACGAGTGGAGAATTTCTTCAAGAAGGAGTCTTCTCTCTTCAGAGGAGGTTTTTTCTGCATTGCCGAGCTTAGCTGAACCGTGGTCCGAAGCTTCATCCATCGCTGGTTCGACTTTGTTCTGCATTTGTACACAAACAAGTAAGTCAAATATTTATAGAAATGTGGGGTTCTGAAGCGAAGTAACCATGCTCTCGGAAAGTTGAATTAGGCTCAAAATAGTAAGTTAGAGATATTCACAAAAGTATCGCCAATATAAGAATTTCAGTGATAGTCCGTTAAATTTGAACTGGTTGGAAATTGGAAATAAAACACACAATGCAAATTAATCATAATTTCATAGATGCTATACACACTTTAGAATTGTATTTATTTATTGTGCTTTTCTGACTTTATTTATACTGAAATGTAATTTATATACGTGCAAACAATCATCTACCTGTATTTACATGCGGCTATGCAGTTTCCACACTAGTTAAACAAAATTGCATAAATATAAAAAAGTATGTTTGTAGAGTAAGATATTAGTGAGTACGTTTCTATAAATCCACGTAAGTATCTAAAACTAGGACTAAACTGCATCTAAAGTCAGGAGCTTATACTAAAGTTGTAATAAATCTATTTAAATATAACGTTCAAACAGATGCAATTAAACAAGTATTAAACACTGAATACAAATTGATCTCCCAAGTGACAGTAGGAAAGTAGAATCGCTTTAAGGTGAGCTAGTAAGACACAATATCCACAAGAAACACACATATCCAGTGAGTAAATCATTCCCGAGGCCTAGACACAGACGAAGGTAGCACATTAGTGGGAAATCATAAACAAACAATTATAAACAATCGACAACGAGGCGGCTTTACCGTCTCCCCTCGAATCGAACCTTTTTATTTTCCTGAGAGCCTGGTAGTATGCCATGACGGCCTGGACGTGTCTCCATTTATGGCCGCGTTTGTCAGTGTCAGGTCCTTCTCTCTCCTGCACTGTGTCCTGCATCTGCATGGACTTGTGAGAGCTTGACGAGCTCGATGCAATGATCGGTCGCCTATAAATGATGTAGCGTGTTACACGGAGACAGCAGTGTACAGTGTGTGGTCTGATCGTGAAACCCCACCGTGAGTTTCGAAAGCGACTTAACAAACTAAACAAAATCAGAAGTTCACTTCAAATAAAAAGGGTAAGGTAGGGTAGTACCCGGTGCCACATGGGCCGTCTAACCAGCCATGTCCCTGAGTGAAAAAGAAATAATACAACAAAAAGAATGCGCTTCGTCACTGTCACGAAAGCTGTCTCAAAACTCACGGTCTTTTCAATACTCTGTGGCAAAGGGACTCCACAAAAGAATAACATGCATAGGTACATAATAAAATAAATCAGCCTCGCTATAATCGTTTACGGACAGTATACAAAGTATCAAATTACGTGTATGGCTTAGCATTACAGTGACGGCTATACGTCCAGCTGTGCAGTCGTGAACTAACTATGCAATTTGCACATATAATCTTGTGATATGCGATGCGGTACTGCACCAATTGTGTAGGTATCGGTTTGTTAAATGCGTTATCGATTGGTGTGGCTTCCAAGCAACTTTCTCATGTTCGATCGTCGACTATTTTCGTCGGAGCGAACTTACTTCTGAACATGATAATTTACCTACTCAATTTATCGTCAGTATTTTGGTGACTTGAAGGCCGCACCAGTCGTTCACTATCAGGCATTAGTACTCGGCATTTGGTTTCAGGTCGTGCTCATTGCTAGGGTCGCAGCTAAGCTCTCCATAAGCAGAGGATGCCAATTCAGGCCACTTACATATCGTCTGGCCTCGCATTTGTCGTGAATGGTGATAACTTGCTCAACAATCTAGACAGGTTAGGAAAATTATGGTTTATTTTCTTTCATAGTACAACAGCTAAATAATAAAAAAAGGTAGCAGTCCCATTTGCTTCGTCTTTGACCCAAAAAAAAACATAATTTTAAAGGATTGATACTTTTTCACCTTCTTTAACCAACTTACAGCAGATACGAAAAAACAGCTTCATAAAACGATATCAGCCACACGGTATACTCTTGGTTTAACTTTTCATAAAAAATAATTCGGTTTGGAGCGGGCTCGCAGGCCTTAGGCTAACAATTCGCTATTGAAATAAAGTTAAAACACAATGAAATATAAATCACCTGTGCAAATTTTAATCTGCAATGTTTTGCCTAATCAGGGCAGATTGTAACCAACAGATACAGCTATTTAAATTTGCTATTCATAAATAATTCATTGTTATAAAAAGCAACAGGAATTGAACACGTTTCGTGGCGACGTACAAACTTGTTTATAGAGAAGCTGATTTAAGCCTATAATCCCCAAAACAACACAATCCCCCCCGACTCTAACGTATTATTGAGCGCAATAACATCGTTATAAAAAATATATGACCTAGGTAAGACCTGACGTCCCTACATTCGATGAACCACTATAAAAACAGCAGTGCTTAAACCACGAATGTTCCCCGCGTCAAGCTATACATAGAGCTTACATACAGTATATTCCTAACGGTAGGTACCTAATGATAATATTTACCTCGTTGCTTACAATTTAAACTAGCGTAAGATTCCAAAGTCATACTAACCCTTATTGAATAAACAGATTCACAATGAATTCTTGTAATGAATAAATTAAATGTAAAATGTATTTGTTCTTGCAAATATAAAACTGAATCTTGATTTCATTCTCGCTCAAAAATAATCAATATAATTAGGTACATATTTTTAAAAATATACATGTACAGTCAGCATCAAAAGTAACTGGGCAAACGAAGACGTCAAAAGTCTTTATTAAAAGGGAATAAGAGTTTTTGACGTCTTAGATGGCGCAGTTACTTTTGATGCTGGCAAGGATGGTACATGTTATCACGAATATTAAGGTCAGGGAAAGTAGAGAGCGAATACTCTTCATGTCGGGTATTTTTTTGTCTCACTTGTTTTTTCTCGCTATCAGTTTTTAATAAGTCCATGCGAATTTTAAAATAGGACCCACTTTTAACGAAATTGCCTCATATTCACATGAATTAATAAATTTAGAGCCGACGGAAAGTTACGTTCGAATGGATTAAATTAGTGGACCAATTGCGCCTCCGCGGCGAGACAGCAGCTGTCATTTGTTTAGAATAGCTGGCTAGGAACTAGAAGGCCTAGTTTGAAATGTGGTTTTGTTATGACACGACCCCTGTTGTTGTGGAGACCGCAGCTTATGATTTTCCTAAAGTAAAAAATATGTTTCCAAACAACACACTTAGGAACAAAAGTAGAATGAAAGTTACAAATATATGTAACACACAAAAAAAAGTGTACTTATTTTGGAATTTATAGGAATCTGGTTCATATTAATGTACCAGTGGGGTTAATCACGTAACGTTTTGAACGCGCGTTAGGACAGTTTAACTGTCATTTTTAGGGTTCCGTAGCCAAATGGCAAAAAACGGAACCCTTATAGATTCGTCATGTCTGTCTGTCTGTCTGTCTGTCTGTCTGCCCGTCCGTATGTCACAGGCATTTTACTCGAAAACGATAAGGTATATTTGAATAAAATTTTCAGGATAGGTGTATTTTGTTAACCGCTACATAGTTTTGTAACTAAATTACAAAAAAAAAATTTTTTTTAGGGGTGCTCCATACATAAAACTGAATTCAACAATTATTTTTTTCATTGCAAGCCCACGTGTGGCACATCAATCGATAGGCCTTTCAAAATAAATATAAAGTTTCTCAGCATTTTTTTTGATTAAGTGAATAGAATCGGAGATAATGTCCTCGAAAGTCACTAAAATTGTGTCCCCCCCTCTAATTTTTGAACCGTGCATTTTAAATATAGGAAAAAAATTATGCTCATAGGGCTTATTAAATTCTCTCAGCGAAAATTGTTTTGAACAAGATCGGTTCAAAGGTCTTTGAGATATTTCTAAAAAACTGCCTGCCTTAAAGAAAAGGACGTAAGTGCCATAAGATTTCAGTAACGATACGACCTTTTTAATAGGCACGGAACCCTCGTTTGGCGTGGTCCGACACGCGCTTGGCCGCTTTTTCCATTTAAAAATTGTCGTTGAAATCTACCTAACGCGCGTTCAAAACGTTACGTGATTCCTCCTCTACTGGTCGATCACGTAACGCATTGAACGTATGTTGGTAGATCTAAACGTCAATATTTATTGTTTTTTATCAATATTTCGTTCTAAACGTTACGTGATTACCCCTCTGTTGTCAATTTACGATGTATGCGCACGAAGCGATTTGCCTGTTCTTTTATTATTTATATATTTTTTTCATAATGATCTAGGTTCCTTTAGAGCTGGAACTTCTTCGGCCTTGTCGTCATTTTATATCATTGGGCCTAGCACATGCCCCGCATGCCATGAATGCGTGGGGGTAATAATGTACCCTCAAATTGTGGCAGACATACTTACAGCACGACTATCACAGGACGGCCCGCGAGCTGTGTTGTGGTGAGAGAGACTATCCGTCTCTTTCTAATAGGGGTGTAGACTCGGATATCTCAAAGAATTTCGAAGCTACAACCGTTTTAATATTGCTTGTTAGAGAGAGAAAACGCAAACGGTGTGTGACGTCGCAGGATGCTGCCGGGGGGCCGCGTCGACGGCGGCGCCGAACACGATGGGCGCGGCACATTGCCGTCTTCTAGTGACGTTACAATCTTCCAGCGACATCGTTTCATATGAAGTTGCGTTTTGCGAAAAAGGGACAGATCATGCCCCTTCTTAAAACTTTGGACACTTTATAACTTCGTGATTATTTAACCTTTTGCGTTGTTTTTTTCTCCATTTGACTACATTGTTAATCCTTTTTCGAGAAAATTTGACATTATTGATTATTTTATTTAGTGTGTGTAGACCCCTATTAGAATGCTTAGGCTAATCGCTGGCCGGTTGTTCATAAAACAAATATTCCATCATTCCTATTTGTATTAGTCTGTGATAAAAAGATACGTATAAAATGTATCATGGAAGATTCCATGTTAATTTACGTAATCTCCAATTTGAAAGACCTTTTGCAAAGGGTCCGCAAAGTACAAGGAACGAGGGTTTATGCTCAGAAGAGAGTACTTTTTGCATTCAATTTATTCCCAGCGTCAATTAGCTTTAATTCGGGATCGTAGTTTATTTCGTCAGAGGCTGATTGCAGCGAGTCACGAGGCTTTCATTCACTTGAGACAGTCTGAATAAAAAATAAAACTGCATTTTTTTACTGACAGAGGCGATACTAACACAAAGTATATGTAAATAAAATAAATATTGGAGGAACAAATATTCGTGCTCATCACATAATTAAATGCTCTTACCGGGATTCGAACCTAGGACCTCTTGCTTCGTAGGCAAGGTCACTACCAACTAGGCTAGAGCGGTCGTCAAAAGTAGTTATAACTAGTCGTATAATTGTGAAACCTTGGACTTCACTTATACAACCACGTATATTTTGTAAGTAAAAATAAACATCTACCTTCGATATACATGATATTAAGTTGCTGATGCTGTTTTTAAAGACTAGTTCTTCCATACCTTAAATTTTTTGACTTGCAAGAAAACATTAGATGATATTCAGAGTTTCCCGATTGTGTCTACTTTTAAAAGGCAATGAATAGGTAGCAACGACTATTTTAATTTAAAGAGAAGTAATTTAAATTGCCCATACTTGTCTTGCATTTATCTAAGGTGCCATCAATGAAACACTTATGCCACAGTGCTATTTAAACAACGAATAATTCCCACAAATAATCATTAGAATTATACACTACCTATTCTCAGCATTATAGTTGCAGTGTCAATAAATGTCAATGCTGCTCGAGAATAACTCTAATCAATAAGAGGAAACTGGAGGCCTCTTCCATTTACCACATCAAACATTCATGGGAATAACGGAAAGGCCGCCTTATAAACTTTTCGATGTGATTTTGAGTTGTACTTAAGAATATTGGACTTTGAATGAAATATACCTACATGTAATCAAAATGTAAATCAGGTATCATCCTCCTGTACGAAAACGAATCATGCAATGGCAAGCAATTAAATTTAACATGACAATTTACTTATTACAATTGCGATTTGTAGCATGCTTTTAAGGGAAGGAATGGCTTTTAAAGAGAAAACGTCCTTGTAAGTTACCTTTCGCCAAAATCTTCCAATAAAATCAAGACAGTATTAATGTTATGCCTTACCTACTTCAAACGTCTTTAATATATTAATAAATCAAACTTCGAGGTCGCTATTAAAGGTAAGAAGACTTGGAAAAATTAAGCGTTGATAACTTTATCGTTTATGGGAAATTAGAGTTTTACCGGTGCCAGATACTTATTTTTAAAGTTGCAGCAGATGTCTTGAATTCTAATTAGTATTTTTCGAGTCTAAGATTGATTCTGGATCAATTATAAAATGGAAAGTTTTGATGAGAGCTCGTTGATAGATAAAACGAAATTTATGACATTCGTAGGCACCTTTGCCGAGGCAACCTAAGATGATAATAATATAAACATTAATTTCTTAACCCGACGAACGCGCGTCGTCTGTAGAACAATGTGTAAAGGGCTTATGGCTCAACTCCGCTCCCTAATTAGGATGCTCTAAATTCAGGTACGTGTCATATACCCTTTAATATTGTCCGTTAAAAACAAACGTGTGTTACTAGCTCGCTTGACGGGAATAATATTTTAATTGTCAATATAAATTATCTAACATATAATCTTTGTCATCACCAAATAACATATGAGGGTAGGTATATATTTCTAATACCGGATCTTAGACTATTTGTTATAAGAAAAACAGTAAGTATTAACCCGTAAATGTTAGTTATTTCGACAATGGAACAGTCATTCAGTACCTACAATTTAGTAGTTTCTCAATATGACAACCATTAATTACCTAGTTACATAATTCTGGTCAGATTACGAGTACATCAATCATGAATACTATAAATGGTTATATTTGTAGTATTCATAAATGCTTCCATACGCAAAATAGACGCTATTATGACGTCGAGTTGCGAAAACCCAGCGGTGGGATAGGTGTACACCTATACCCTATAACCTAATATAAATGCTTTGTTTTTATAACTTATACACGCACATGTTTAGTAGTAACCAATATTGCATAAACCTTTACCTTTATTTGTGAAATACCGGACGGAATCTTATCGCTTTATTTAAAATTTCCAAAACTTCGCCAAAACTTTATCCACTGTGAAGTAAAACAGCTGCCGTCTGAAGATAGTCGCATAGAGACGACGTAAATGCATCGCCTGCCTACCAAACGTGAATTTAGGTCACAGAATTTGAATTATTTTAGTGCACATGACCTAGACAGCCTAGCGTGTCTGTAAACTTGGACGTCTAGCCGACTGCTGAAACTGCTGTTTAGTGTTAGGCTTAATAGATTGAGCTAAACTTTAGTATAGAGCCTGAAGTAAATAACGAAAATTACAAGTTTGTAACAATTAATAACGAATATTATACCAATTTTAGGTCACCTATGTCTTTGTAAGTTTTTTAGAACGAAATACATATGGATACGGTTTGTTTGGTTTCTGACATTATATTGAATATATTCTATTTTATTTATGATTCCACACAAGTTAAAAAATATACCCACCAAATGAAAATCATAACCTGGAAATTAAACACGAAACATTTAATTTACCCCATTTATTTCACGTGAGCAGCCTCGTATTAACTCTCAAAATTCTAAGAGAACTTAACAGGGCTTCCTGAGTATTCAATGTAACTAGTATCGAATGGTTTTACAGACAATAGGTCAGGTATACAAACGTTCTGGAAATAACTAATTGTACGTAGAGGAACAGAATAAATAATAATACGCAGAAGCAACATCGTTGACAGGTCCTTTGTTCGAGGAAGAAAGCTAGTCAATTATGTATTTGTCCGCAGGAAACCGCTGTGAAGAATTATCGCAATTGTGAACGGACAAATACAGAAAGATCCCCGATCTTCTTATTACGTCCATCAGACTTGTCTGAAACATCTTTCCCTATTCCTTTTCGACCTTTCGACATCCATCTTTTAACTGTTCATCATTATCATCAAACAAAATGATCACCTGTCAGGTTTCGAATTAACTCTGTATTTTTTTCCGCAGTGGTCAGTTGTGAATGAACAGACAGCATGTGACTCCCGATTTATACGGTTCTGATTTTTCGATTTTTTTTCCGACAGCATCATTAGTCCAATGTAAAAAAAAGTTGTCGATTTTATCTCTATTTTTATTGTGAATACGTATTTTTGTTAATACTTGGCGAAGTATTTCATTCAAATGATGATGCTGTCGGAGACCTATCATTCTGGGAACCATACCCAATAAAATGAAACTTTTAACCGCGTGGATGGATACCGAGTGAACGTCCGTCAATGTTTGAAATATCCTTTGGGTTTGGTAAAGGATACTTGAACAACTCGCGTCCTGTACGACTTACACGTATAAAATGGGAATCACGTCTGGTCGGGCGGTCTTTAACGAACCAATTAGTGCACGGGTAGGTTTTAGTATATATTCTTTCCATTAAAAATAATGCTCACCTTTGCCCCGGGCTCTTGCAATCACTACTAGCGTTGTTGCTCGAATCATCGTCATCTTCTCTAGAAGTAGCAGCAGAAAGGACTCTAGAAGAACCTGCGTTGACCTCACTCCCATCGTTGTCTTCAGCATCTGACGTCCGGGAATTACCTTCTTCTGCCTGTGAACAATAGAGAAGATATTTTGTTACACAAATATTTTTATCCTTTTTAGATTTACTTACCTATTTTTTCGTGTGCTTAAAACAACTGACTGTTGTGTTGGATTGTTCTAATGGTGTGAAATAATTTGTCATGCAGTGACTTGATAGGCATAGGTGCATGCAATGCCATGCTTCATCCAATTTAATCTCAATATCGGTATAGGTATTCGAACAATGAAAAAAGGTTAGAGATGACTTTATAAAAGCGTGTTTATAGTCTATCAATTCTTTTCAGATTTTATATCGCCTAACACTTTACTGGACTCTGCAATATAAATCTGCAATTGAGTTTGATAAGAAGGTTGGTTACATGATAATTATTAACCAAAAATCGTACTAACTTAGGCACTTTGCTTATAGATAGATACCAAAAAATAGAAAAACCGATACGATAATAGTAAAAACGAGTATATTTCGTACACCGCCAAAAACAAACAAAAACACGTTAAATTAGAGTGTACGTGCAACACAGTTTCAGACAACATTAAAAACATCACGAACTCCAAAATCTGAGCACTTAAATAATAAAAGCGGAATAAATCTTAACTTTGACGAAGAAAACGAGAACCGGAGGGGTACGGTCGAGGTCATAAATACGTTTACACGCAAAAGTGTAAACAAATTTATGACCTCGTCTGTACCATCGATATTAATTACCAAATAACTTCCTTAACTTAAACTCCCGGAAAAGGTATTGGATAAAATGATGGTCATTAAACGAATAAAAGAGACATCATATTGTTGTAGAGGCTACAAGGTTTTAAAATTGATTAACTTACCTGGATTCGGATAAGGGGAATTGTTTCCTCATTATGTCTGCTGTACATATTTTCAATTTTGTACAGGCCTCTCATTTATTCCTATAATAATATAAATTATTCCTATTACAATTTTTTTTTGACTGATGTATCACAGGATATACATTGAGAGTAAATTATACCCTAGTTTTGGATTGAGCAGCTCTGTGAATTGTTGCAATTTGCCCAAAATGATGTTGAGACGGGTAAATATAGAAATTGCATATAACAACTATGTAAATTCGCTTGGCAAAAAATGCGGTAGCTAACTAGATATTTTCAAAGTTATTCATGTATGTACAGGTACCATAAATAATACATAATTAAGTATATTCTTTATTGTACTCGACTATTAATTGACCTGATTAAATTAAGTAAGTACCTACTGACATAATATATATTACTAACCAAGATAAACCTGGAAAATAAATTGGTTAAAATTAATACCGACACGTATCAATCAATCAATATCATTTATTTGCCAGAATACAGTAGGTATATAATTGTAAGTAGATGTCAATAAGATTTCATAGCACAGTGTATTCAGTCCCACATCATCATATCAGGCGAAAGACGTTCACTGCTGGACATAGGCCTCCCCCAAAGAGTGACACAATGACCGGTCCTGCGCTACCCGCATCCAGCGGACTCCCGCGACCTTTATCAGGTCATCAGTCCACCTTGTGGGGGGCCTACCCACGCTGCGCCTTCCGGTACGTGGTCGCCAGTCGAGAACGGCCATCGGTTCTACGTGCAATGTGCCCCGCCCACTGCCACTTAAGTTTAGCGATTCGGAGGGCTATATCGGTTACCTTGGTTCTGCTGCGGATAGCCCCATTTCTGATGCGATCGCGTAGAGAAACTCCCAGCATTGCCCCTTTGGGTGACTTTGAGCCTTCTTATGAGGCCTATAGTAATTGGCCACGTTTCCGTGCCATACGTCATTACTGGCAACACACACTGGTCAAAGACTCTCGTCTTGAGACACTGCGGAATATTGGACGAAAAGATGCCGTAGCTTCCCGAATGCTGCCCAGCCTGTGCCCAGCCGAGTCGGATTCGATGATTTACCTCTTTCTCAAAGTTGGACGTACCAACTTACTGGTCAGTCTGTCCAAGGTATATATAATCGTCTACAACTTCGACCGTAAAGTGTCCGATTGAAATGGGAGTTGATACTATGCGGACGTTTGGCATGATCTTCGTCTTATCCATGTTAGCCCACACGCAGGCATGCAAATAAATCTCTTTGAGTTTCATTACATAGGTGCATAATTAATCAATCACAAAAAGTCAAAACTACACAACACAAAATAAAACAATGTCAAAATAATAATAATCATAATATCCCATTGCTATTCCTTTACACTATAGTAACAATTGTCCAATAACCAGTCCGTCAATTTATGCTTGACCTTATGTGTCCTTATCTTAATCTTATGTAATTTGGTATAGGGTTGTATATTTCAACACGCATGTTATAAATATAGCTCCTACAGTCAAGTTTCAGAAAGTAGAAAGTTCATGTGTACAGTCAGCATCACATAGTTAGTTGCAGCCAAAGTAGCCACATATATCGTAACACATCCTTACTCCCATAGTAATAAAGACGTGTTGCGATATATTTGGCTACTTTGGCTGCTACTAACTGTATGATGCTGACTGTACAAGTAGATGTACTTCTTGCATGACGGTCTATATAACTTGTTCATCAGTCTTACTCTTATTTCTCCTTGCCTGATTGTGAATTTTACGTGAGAAATACACACACTTCAAGAGATATATATAAGAATATATATGCACAGTAAGGACAAACACGTGCAACTTTCTGAAAAGTGGAATACAGCTATCGTTAATCTTTGCGTATCCACACGGGTCAAATCACACGTCGGCCGGCATGCAGTCTGGCCGCTATCGGCCCGTGTAGCGCCTCCTTATATTACGTTGTTAATAAACATGATTATTATTATGAATACAGTTATAACTTATAGATTCGTGAAGTGAGCCACTGGTCAATCAAAATATGAATATATAATATAATTATGTTATTACATGAAAAAAGTGCAAAAGCCGGTGTAACTGATGAAAAAAACACGTTACACTGCATCTGGGTATTCTTGTCACTCTTATTGCTAGGGAAGTTTGTAGAAATAGATATCTGATCAAACAGTTCCAATTATGTCACTCGACTTCATTCTCACGATTTCGCTGATGATTAATAGTTTATACTCAAGGCTTTAGTACCTACCTACCTATCTACTATCTATGTAAGTATATTATTTTTCTCAAACATGCAATGAAATATTGACGATGTCTTCTTCATAATGGGCAAGTAATGTGTTCTTCATAATGGGCGGGAAGTAAGGGGTTGCCGGCCTCATAACTATCCGACCTCGCTACGCTCGGCCCGGCCGTCTATATGTACTCGGCCGGCAACCCCTTTCTTCCCGGCCTCTGTAGTAATGTACTATTACTGTAAGTTGTAACTTTCCTATTATTTAGTTGAGTTTTACGTTCCTATTATTCTTGTTTTAGTTATGTTATATTTGGTTGTAAATATTTCCCTTATCTACATATTAATAGATATATTTTCTCAAACATTCAAAGAAATATTGACGTTGTGTTCTTCATAATGGGCTTCGAAGTGTCACGTTTCGGGCGGAGCGAGACGAGAGACCCGTAATGGCATTTCATACAAAATTGGAGGCCTAGGCCTGCAAGATGGTCTTTTATAATTTCCATTCTACAATTTGTGGCACATGACCACGGCGTTCAGCCATGAAAATAAAAGTTTGATTTCTTGGAGATTTTTTCATTTATTTCATTGCATGTTTGAGAAAAGCACTATACATACCTCGGCGTGAAAAGGGGTTGCCCTCATAACTATCCGATCTCGCTACGCTTGGCCGTCTATATGTACTCGGCCGGCAACCTCTTACTTCCTGGCCTCTGTAGTAATGTACTATTGAATATAACGTTTGTTAGGTCGTAGTTTTCAGAGATTGTAGCTTTGTAAGTTTGTATATATCCTAAATAAATAATGTACCGTCGTGATGGATATAGGACATACTATTGTATCCGCCGGCTCTACCTGTGTTCGGTGTATTACTCAGCGAAGTCGCGCGGGCAGATTGGTAACATATTAGGTACAATCCGGAAAAAAATTGTTATTTATAATATTTCTGCGTCAATAGCGTGGGCTGATACCTACCTCAAGATTTATTTTATATCCGTAATAGATATCCGTATAAGTTTGGTGTACTCTTCTTTCCTTCTTTGTAACACTAATGCGCAATATTTTGAGGTTATTTGAGTTGACCGAATTGCATCAAAGTAGCTCATTCAGAAAGCAACTCTACTGTCCAAGGTTCAAGATTCCAATTCGAATAACAGTTTTATAATAAGTCGGATACATTAAATTATCGCAACCAAACATAAACTGAGCGGTAACAGTAAATTGGGTTTTTGAAAATGGCCGGCGCAATACTGTAATAAAAAAACATCTCGAGAAAGACAAAGTCATGTTGATAAGGCTTGTGATTTGATGAAACAGTTAAATTTGATGGGTAGATTTCTTTATGATACGGAGAGTAGCGAACGAATGGCCTGGCCTTTACGGTAATCGGCTCTGAGACATCTTGTTTTTTGTTAGTAAGTATTTGAGCGTCAGTACTAAATCACGAAAAACTTTTTCACGAAAACTTTTTCACGAACGACTTTATCACGAAAAACTTTATCACGAATAAACTTTATCACGAAAATGTTATCACTTAAGACTTTGTCACGAAAACTTCATCACGACTATATCACAAATAGACTTTATCACGAAAATGCCCTTTTACTCTGGAGGCACTGTTAAGTAAATGGAACGAAATCTCGCTTAATACTATCATTAAATCAAACTGTTGGTAACTGTTGGTGGTGGGATCCCCTTCATTGGCATAATTTTTTTTAGACTAATATAGTTTCGCATAATTGTTTTGGCATAATTTCTAACGGCATAATAATACTTTCGCATAATAACACTTTGGCCTACTACTTTGTTTGGCATTCTACGCTAATAGCATAATTTCAGGTGAACTAATCTGTATTGGCCGAATACATATTACGCATACTATTGTTTGGGCTAATAATTATTTGGTATATCTTTCATTATCCATAATTTCTTATCCATAATTTCAGTTTTCTAAATGACTAAAACTCAATTTCGTTGTTACAATGCATTTACACTTTTCGTGGACGCGGATTATTGGGTCGTGCATTATCAGGGCGGATAAAAATGGCTTGTCATAAGCGAACTCTGTCTTAGGTCGGTTAGGTTAGGGTTCACTTGTGTTCCTCAGACCAGAAATATACACCCCGCACAGCGGGGTGGCGTCGACTCGCTGGAGATTATTAGTCCGCACAGATGACCGTCCCAATGTACATGGATTATCAGGCTGTACATTATTGGGCCGTGCATTATGCTTTCATTGCTTTGTGTAATGCATGATTTTATTTTTTAGGACACAATTTTTATGCGTTTTGTAATGATGCCAAATAATTATTATGTCTTTTTGTATTTATGCTATCTGATGTTAGTCTTTGTGATGATTATGGTATTTTCGTTTATTCTTTTTAATTTTATGCCTAAAAATTTATGCCATAACATGATTAGGCTTAACGCTAATTCGGCTATAAAAAATTATGCGTTATTATATTATTCCAAATGATTTTATGCGATCCAATAGAGAACCGTTGGTGGTGGTGGTGTTGGATTTTTGTAAAGAAGAAATTGTGTGCCCTCGGCAAAAAAAAAGATATACTCGTAACTGTCACTTTAAAAAACTTAAATTTCTATGCTTCAGCTTAGCGATTTTCATCGTTTGTTTGTCCGGTTGTCCACTGTCTGTCCGAACAGCGGGACTCTACAGGTCGTATTTCTCAACCGGTTCTCGTGAAATTTTGTAAGCAGGTTCGAAAACTACATAGTTTTTTTTTGTCGAGTCACTTTTTCGTTTTTTTTTAATGACGGGATTTGAGAGTTCTTCAGCTCACAGAGTCATTACTTTATATGTTTATGTATATATAAATATCAAATTGATCTAAACTGGAAAGACGGCTAGACAAAGGCCTATATTACTTTGTGTCATAACAAATACTTTGCATCACTTTCATTTAATTGTCTATAAGAGAGTATGACAAACGAAATAGCTGTAAATACCTATCGGCTGACCTCCGGATAAATGAAATGAATTCGCACCCCAATCGATTGATTGAATAGGTGTAGATACTCCTCATACTTAATCCCTTATAGAGGTCACCCAAATTCGCAGCGGAATCCGTCGCATAAAATAAATGTAAACAGTCCTTGAGTAAACAAAGGGCATGTCCCCGAATTCAAAATTAGCATCTATCGCAATGAACCGTCCATGGATTGTTTAACACAACTACTGGAAGGCGCAGTAGAATCAAAATATGAAAGGCAAAACTTATGCTTAGTACGAAGCTAAAACCGTTTTAATGTTGCTTGTTAGAGATAACACGCTCGGGCATCGAGACTTCACGAGTTTTCGAGAAAAATCATCGTTATTTTATTGGTTATTTCATTTGGTGTCTACAGCCCTATTAAGAACAACAAACTAAAAGTGAGGAGAATTAATAGAATGGGAGAAATAGAAGGTGCATAGGTAAGGTTAGGTTAGGTTAGGTTAGGTAGGTAATGGTAGACCGCCTGTTGTCTACTATTGTTTATGTTGAATTTACATCTATTTTATTTTTTTACTATGTCTGGTGAGCAATAAAGAATATTTGTATTGTATTGTATTGTAAATTCCTTCCATTTGATTCCATTTTACAAGCTTTTATTTAGTTTCACCAGTCCCGTTGTCTGTCTGTCTGTCTGTAATCAAATATTGCAAGTTAAATTTGACCCACTTTCCGGCGACCGATTGAGCTGAAATTTTGGGTATAAGTATAGTTTGGATGACAATTCAATATTATGGTACCATCGAGCTGATCTGATGATGGAGACAGAAGGTGGCCATGGGAATTCAGCACTTAACCGACGTAACCCCGTTGAGTTTGGGCTCGTTAGAATCGTCTCAATGAGTAGTTGATTATGGTATACAGAAAAGTTCAGTCAGCAATAAAAGCTTGCACCAAAAATGAAATATTTGACAGAAACTTTTGTGACGTAATATTGTCTTACTCTATATGAGGAGGTATCGTTACATAATGGAATGAATTAAATTGTAGGCTCGAATGAAGTTCCTGTTTTTAATCTTTAGTGCACAAAAATAAATGTAAAGGTACAAAAGGCGGACTCGATAACTTTTATAAAACCCATCCACCGACATTTTGTCAAAAACATGTAACATACTAAAATAATAAATAATCTTTTAACGATCTCTAAAGAGCACTTTCCAGTTTAGCGCAATAATTCCATGGTCTCGTCCCATCCGGATGGTAATCTGAGTTGATCCGTTTGAAGTGGCCGCCTGCAGCGACGACGGGTTAAATTATGAATAAAACTGTCGATGGTGCTGGCTGAATTCATTTAGGAAGGAACTCGTTTATGAAAAAATAACAGTAGAAAAAAATGGGTTTCGTTAAATAATGATCGTCTCTAGTAGTTCCACAGATGACCACCTACAGACAAACGTACAATGCTACAAACTTATATTTCACAGAAATAACCACTTTAATATAAGTATAGATTGTTAGGTAGTAGAGATTTATTCGGTGATATTTTCGGATTTACTGAGCTTGTTCTGGTGCCAAGATTCATTGACACCACACACCACAAATGGAATAGGCAAGACTATAAATTTAACAACTTCGTTGGCACGCAACTCATGCTAGGATTCATTCAACAAGTTGCTCAAATAGTGAACTATTACTTACAATACTCGTACCCATCCATGTGCTACTAAATGTAGGTATGTGTCTGGAGGTACGGTTACAAACGGCGACTTTTTGGAGCGCTACAAACGCGATATAGTATCGATACAGGGCATTTCCACGTTCGCGGTACGAGAGTGTCAGTCTTGAGAGTGAAATACTAAAGTCAGTAGTATCGCATGGGAGAAGAAGAACAGTGGAAACAAGTGGTGAATAGTGAAGTGGTCTAGTGCAAAGTATCAGTGAAGTTAAACTGTGTTGGTACGAACAGGCGCGGACTCAGTGAACTTGTGTGTGTTAATTGAGTCAGTGTTAGTACGTGTGGACTCAGTGGACTTTACCTTGTGTAAGTCACGTGACAAATCTACTGTCGTGTAAAAAAGGTGTATATTAACTCTATCCAGTAACAATATCTTGACACCGCGATTTACGAATCGGTGACTAAACGTAATAATCAGAGGTTTTATTAGGCGTTTCATATTAGGCGTGACCGCGTTCCGAACACATCCGTTAAAAGCCCTGGTGCCCAAGAAATCTATGACGTTCGTGAAACGTCGTTATTATTATTATTATTGTTGATTTGTGGGCCTTAATATGCCGCTTTGGCCAGCAAGTGATCTATTATTGTGGCAGCCCTTCTTTTACAGTTCATCCTTAAGGCCCGTTGCCTCCATGAAATCTCAGGCAGTGATAGGTATGTTGTACCTCTTCTGGGTGCACGATGTGCCACCCTAGCTAGGTACTTCTATGCTGCTGTTTCCTCTGTCTCCTGGCAGAACCTGTAAGTTGCGTCCTGTTTTATACCCATTTGAAACAGGTGTTTGTTCAATTTGCAATGTCAGGATTCTCGTAACTGCGCAGGTTTTGTGCCTTGTGAGTTGTTATAGCTCTTTAGACAGTTTATTATTGAACCCTTTGATTAAGGCCTCCTTGTGTCCTTTGGCAAACTTCCACAGCTTGATTGCCTCTGATTTTTCTGCGTTGTTTAGCAGAGAATATGCTTTCCGTTTTGTGATATGCGCGTTTGTATCGCTGCAAAAAGTCGTCATGTGAAAAGTATGAACTGCTAAACATTTAAGAGGTCAGTTACCATATTACAAACTGGATAAACATTTTCGATTCGGGTTACGTTGTAGTCTAATTTCAAAGAACAGCCGTGTCTACGCTATTAAGACATGTTTCGTGTCTGTTCATTGAACATTGTGAGACGTAGGTGAAAAACTCATAAATAAATAAATAAAATAAAATAGGTAAATATTAAGGGACAATCTTACACAAATCGACCTAGTCCCACAGTAAGCTCAGTAAGGCTTGTGTAATGGGTACTAGACGACGATATATATAATAGATATAAATACTTAAATACATAGAAATACTTCCATGACTCAGAAACAAATATCCATGCTCATCACACAAATATTTGCCCTTACCGGGATTCGAACCCAGGACCTTCAGCTTCGTAGGCAGCGTCACTACCCACTATAGGCTAACCGGTCGTCAAAATCCATCATCATAAGTCATGGTCATAAGTCTGAGAGCATTAGCATTTCTGGGGGTTCGAGAAGCCCCTTAAAGAGGGTCGCAGCTGTATGTTAATGTAAAATAAGATACAGCAAACAAGTAATGTACTTAAGTTAGGAACAGCTGCATGATTATTCTGTACTAAGGGGCTGAAAAAGGTATGACAATCACCGAGTTCCTTCCTATCAAGACACGGATTTAATGTCATCCTTACTTTTGTTTCTATAGTACTAGGTACTTTCAACAACAAACGGGTCTTGTTAACGCTAATTCTTATTATGATTATTAAATATTATGGAATTTAACGCTCTTCAAAAAATATTTTGCACGCCTGCACGCAGGGTGAATGCACTGGATTATAATGTTGTAATTTTAAGAACGATGTAACTGCATTCCGAGCAAAATAAATATTTGAATTTTTGGAAATATATCTATTCTGTGATATTACGTAACTCATGTGAAATACAGGGTGCAAATTGCCAAGTGACATATTGAGATCCAATACAGATAATCGACAAAGGTTAGGAACTGGGTCGTGTCGGCACTTATCGGCGCAGTGTGTGGCATAGTGAAGCTCAGCTTATGTCATCATAAATTAGAAGATAGGGCTCAATTCCGGACATGTCTACATACTTCTAAGGCAAAAACTGTTTGACGGATTTCAACTCATTCAAAAAGCAACTCGTACAGTACTTATGTCATTGAAAATGAACTACTATTATAAATGATGGTATATTAGCATTCTAATATTCATGAGGTGAACGGGCAAGTACCTCCCTTGTTCAACTCCTCGCCTAGTGCGAGTGGAGTGAACTGCCACGCGTTTCGCGGGTCATATAAGCCAGTGGATTGGCTACAAAACGTGCTCAACTCACCTGATTCCGGGAGGCGCGATGTTCGCTTCAACTCCGGTTAGTATCTGTCAAGGTTCAGTCAACTGTCAGGTCAAGTCAAGTTCAATCAAGAAGGTCTCCGGGCTGAAGAAGCAGCCGTTGTGTTCCGGGGCAGTATCGCCAACAATCCGCGGCGTCAAATCACCAACTCTTCCGATGTCACCGAAATATCCACACAAAACACTCGGACACCCGTGTGTCTTCAAAGCGAGCGATATTACACAAAACAAGGAAAATGCGTTTCCAAATTATCCAAAAAACACTCGTTCCCTTCCGGGTCCGCAACCACGAGGTTATCTATTTTTTCTCCGCCTTGACCAAGTGTCACTGTCAAAAAACCACAGACTCAAAAGAGGCGTACACACGTGAGGAGTTTAAGGGGGCGGGCAGACAGTCGGCCCGAACAATCACCCGCCTCGGAACGGCCTCTAAGCCGGTCCGCTATACTAGGGGAAGTCGCGATAGGGTTGCTACCGCTCGCTTCAGAACCGAGTCCCCAACCATGACCTCGGCAAACCGAGGGGTCCCGTCCTTACCGGGAAACAAATTAACGATGCGCCCCCGGCGCCATCGCAGTGGCGGAAGGTTAGCATCCTTAACTAGCACAAGGTCTCCAACTCTGGGGGGACTGGTTTTGTCAGTCCACTTGAGGCGCTGCTGCAAAACATGCAAATACTCTAATGACCATCTGGTCCAAAAGTTCTGAGCCATTTGTTGCAGCATCTGGTAGCGCGACAAACGACCGGAGGGTATGTCCCGGAGGGGGTGCTCCGGTAACGCTGCAAGTGGCTGACCAATCAAGAAATGGCCTGGAGAGAGCGCTTCCAGGTCATTTGGGTCGGAGCTGAGCGGACACAACGGACGGGAATTGAGGACGGCCTCAATTCTACAAAACAACGTCGCGAGTTCCTCAAAAGTCAATACAGTTTGACCGACTACCCGATACATATGGGCTTTTGCTTGCTTCACGCAAGCCTCCCAGATTCCACCCCAGTGGGGGCAGCCTGGCGGATCGAACGTCCAGGTGATACCCCGACGGGAGAGGTCTGTTCCAATATCAATCTTATTTTCAAATAAAAATTTTACAACATCTTGTAAATAACGGTCGGCACCCTTGTAATTGGTTCCACAATCTGACCGGATCAGAGATGGGAGTCCCCTACGGGATACAAATCTATCCAATGCCGCAATAAAAGCCTCCGTCGTAAGATCACCAACAAGTTCAAGATGAGCAGCCTTGGTCGACAGGCATACGAAAACGCACAAATACGCTTTTACAACCTTCGCATTTCGAAGTCGCGACGTTTTCACTAAAAAAGGTCCCGCAAAATCGGTCCCCACCCTAGAGAAGGTCCTAGCCTCGTTGACCCGATCAGGAGGAAGGTCCCCCATCTGGGGCTGCATCGTGGCTGCCTTGAGCCGAAAGCAAGGCAAGCACCGAAACACGATGCTCCGAATAACCCGTCGGCTGTTCAATATCCAAAAGTCTCGCTGCAAAATGCCCAAGAGTGCATTGCAGCTGGCATGCGAGTTCTTTATGTGGCGGTCAATCACCAACAATTCCACCAGATGCCCCCTTTTAGGCAGCAAAATGGGGTGGCGCACCGAGTACGGCAAGCTAGCGTTGCGGAGCCGTCCTCCAACCCGGAGTGTACCCGACTCGTCAATGAACGGGTTGAGGCGTGCTATCGCCTTCGGTAGCTTAGGACGTCCCTGCCGCAGGGGCTTCAATACGTCCCTAAAGTGTGCTTCCTGCACAACCCTAATCCAATGATGTAGGGCGGCATTCCGCTCTTCTGTGGCGAGAACTCTAACGCGTGACCGGTTGTCAGGGTGGCGACAATTGTGTATAAATCGCTTGACCCAGGCGGTCACTCCAACAAGCTTGTCGAGAGAGCTATACCGTTCTAGCAACCAAGCAGTGTCTGACACTGGAGCGGTCTCGACAAGGTGGACACCCAAGCCAGAGGATGGGGTCCCAATCACACAACTGGCAGGCCAGAGTGTCTCCGGTTCCAACAACCAATCTGGTCTCCACCACAGTGAGTGGGCAACAAGCTCAGGTGCCGTGCAACCCCTGGACGCCACGTCCGCTGGGTTCAGTTCACCTGGCACGTGTCTCCAAACCAAGGCAGTCTCCGAATTCTGGATTTGCGAGACCCGGTTGGCCACAAAGACCTCCAAAGTATGGAATGACGACTGCAGCCAACACAATACAATTTGGCTATCAGTCCATGCGTAGACACTCTCCTCAAGGTTCACGGTGTCCTTCAACCACGTGGTTCAGTAGGCGTACAAGAAGAGCCGCTCCAGATAATTCCATTTTTGGGATTGTCAAACGCGTGCGAAGGGGAGCCACCTTGCTCTTCGCCATTACCAAGTGCAAATCGACCGATCCGGCGGAGCTGACCGTCCGCAAGTAAACGGCAGCTGCATACCCTCGCTCGGAGGCGTCGCAAAACCCGTGTAGGGTTACTCGGCATTTCCCTGCCGGCAACAGCTTACGCGGCAGTTCGACCTGATTTATCTCCGGGAGCGTGGAGAAGAAAACCTCCCAATCGCTCAACAAATTTCCGGATAGTGGATCATCCCAACCCAGTTGGACCATCCACAGGCGCTGCATAAATGCCTTCGCCGTGAAGATGACCGGCGCGATCCATCCATTCGGATCGTACGTCCTGGCCACCGTGGACAGCACAAGCCGCTTCGTCCAGACCCTCGGGGAATCCAGTTCCACCCGATAGGTGAACACATCTTGGACTGGTCGATATTGCACGCCTAGGACTGATAACATGTGCGGGCTCTCAACATTTTCGAACAGGTGCGGATCCTGCTGGTGATCCTCGGGGAGGCCGGCCACCACGGCCGGTGAGTTGGACATCCATTTGCGCAATTCATATCCACCCGTCCGCAAGAGTTCCACCAGCTCATCCCGCAAAACCAAAGCCTCTTCGACACTGTTTGCCCCGGTGCACACGTCATCGACAAATAAGTCCCGTTCCAAAATGGCGGACGCTCGAGGGAACCTCAGTCTCTCTCGAGACGCCAATTCTAACAAAGTTCGAATTGAAATGTACGGACTGCTCTTCAAGCCGTATGTATTCGTATTCAGCTCGTACACCAACATCGGTTCATCAGGGCTCTCACGCCACAAGATCAGCTGATACCGACGATCATCAGGATGGATCACTGTCTGCCGAAACATCATCCGGATGTCGGCGACGAACACCACCTGATGTTTCCTAAAATTTGTGAGGATATCCGTGATATCCTTGTGCAGCTTAGGACCTGCATGCAAACACTGGTTCAATGACACCCCAGTCGAGGTGGACGCGGACCCATCAAAGACCACACGAATCTTGGACTCCGGGGATTTTAGGACCGCGTGGTGCGGCAGGAAGCAGTGCTCCACTGTACTCCAGTCCGTCCGAGCCACCGACATGTGTCCCAAACCCTCGTACTCCCTCATGAAGTCCACATACTTCTGCCGGAAGAGCGCATCTCTTCTCATTCGGCGTTCCATCGAAACCAGCCGCTTCTCAGCCATCTCACGTGACGCTCCAAGAGGAGGTCGGTGGATGAGCAGAGGAAGTCGTGTTATGAACCGACCAGAGCAGAGGCGCCCAGTATTATTTTGGTAAAACCGTTCGCACTCTTCCTGCTCGGGGCTCATACGCGACGCGGTAGGTGGTTCCTCAATCTCCCAGAACCGTTGCACGGCTTCTGAAAGAGCAGTTCCAACCAGACAGCCCTCCTCAGTAGGAGGCGGTGGAGCCGCTAAAACCAAACCCATTACAGCATAGCCAAACACAGTTTCCAGTGTAACCAGTCCGCCAGGCTGTAAGGTACGGTTGCCGCTCAACAGCACCCGCCCAAGAACGTCTGCACCCAGCAACACGTCAATCGGACCAGGTCTGTCAAATCCAGCATCCGCCAGAACTAATCCAGCTGTCAAACTCCGAACCTCTGGAGGCAGCTTCACCTGGGGGAGTCTCCCCACCACTTCATCCAATACTAACGCGGGAGCATTAATCCTCGCGCGTGAAGTGGGACCCGGTCCAAAGGTGAGTAAGGTCTGCCCTACCAGGTTTGACACTGTCACATTGCCTACCCCACGTATACTTTCCGGGTGGGGTTTCACAACCAAGCCCAACTGTCGCACCAACCTACTGGATACCATGCAGCCTTGCGCTCCCGTGTCAAGGAGAGAGCGCACGCAGGCTGATCCTCCGCCAGGGCCCCAAACACAAACCGAAGCCGTGGGCAATAACACGGTCTCCAAGGGCGTGGCGGTTGCTGGTGCGTGGGCGGCGTATCCCTAGCAGGGATAACGCGTTGCATCCTGTTCCGCATGGGCGGGCCGCTCGTACCGCTCGAGCGGGTCCCACTCCGGCTGGTACTGCCGTCGCGCCATGCGTGCCGCCTGCGGCCCCTGGTATGTCCTACTCCGGCCGTACACCGGAGGTCCCGACCCCCAGCGGGGTCGCTCCACAAGCGGCGGCGACATCCGTGGCGCCTGCCGGGGTGGAGGCGTTTGCGGGCACCCGCCCGTAAGGACCCCCCGTTGGGGCACGGGTGCGTGCGAAGTAGTCGCGTAGTTTTGGAGGGGGGGGGGAGGGGGGTGTTACCCGACGTCCCCACTTCTCCTCGGCCATGGGCCCCTGGTCAGCCCGCTGCTGACTCCGAACAGGGGAGCATGACCCCTGCGCAGGGGGGGGGGGAGGTGTATCCCCACTGCGGTTCATGCATAAAATGGGGTGGTGCTTCCCACCACAGGACTTACACGCCTGCGGGTGGGCACAATCTCGCACAAAATGTGGGCCCAAGCAAACAAAGCACCATTGCCGCTGCTTAGCAATGTTGCGGCGTCCCACAACCCGCTGCGCAAGAAACTTCGGACACGCTGGCACCCGATGGCCAGGGTTCTTGCAGCATAGGCAGACTTCAGGGTCCAATGCACTGGTATTATATTGGTGAGGACCCGCTGGTTGTGGGGCCGATTTGCCCCACCCTCCCCTTTGAGGTGCAACTCTCCCCTGGGCCCGCTGGGCCCCAGGAGGCCTCGGGGGTGGAGGTAGATCCGAGGTGTCGGCCCGTCGACACTCAAGTTCCAATTGGTCGATAAGATTGGTGAAGGTCGGCAGATGCTGAGCACTTTCACCACCATACCGGTGCTCAAACCTGGCCCGTACATCAGCCGGCAGCCGGTTCAACAAAAAATTCAACAGTATGTAGGACCACTGGTCCACCGGCAAACCAAGGTTCTCTAACCCTTTGGTCGCTGTCAAAACAGGATTCAGCATTTTCAGCCGGATGTCTGAAGCCTGAGCGATCCGAGGGATATTCCAGATCTTAGTCATAAGAGTATCCGCAAGTCGCCGCACGTTCTGGTATCGGTCCCTCAGCAACGTGCGCGCGATTTCATAATTGTCGTCGGTGACCGACAAATGCGCGATCAAGTCGCGCGGCTCCCCGACGAGAGCAGACATCAGCTGCGCCAACTTCAACGCCGCTGGCAGGTCCGTCCGGGCATGCACCAAGCTATCAAAGAGGTCGATGAAGCTGGTCCACTCGTCCAGGTCTCCTCGGAAGACCGGCATCTGTATGGCTGGCAAGCGCGCTGCCAACCCTGGGTTATAGATAACTGCGTGTTTCGGAACGTCCCGGGCCGCACCATTCCGAACCCGCAGTATCTTAGAAGCCCTCTCGACAATCCTGTCCCCAAAATCCATACATTGCTCAAAGTCCCGCTCCACCTGCTCGGTCTCCGGGGTCGTCCGGCCGGGCTCCGCTAGGTAGAGTTCAACCTGGAACTCCACAGCCTTAAGACGGTCTGACACCTCCTCGTACCGGGCCAACAAAGCCTCCTCCCGGTCATTTCTGTCAACCAAAGCTGCTGCAGATGAAAACCAACGCAGTGCAGACTGGATCTTAGCCTTAGGTGTAGATCCCATTTTAAATTAATTTCCAACAATACCAGAGAAAATTAAAATTAATTTAATTAATGTGGAAATTCCAATCTCTTGGTCACCCTAGTGAATCAAAACCAAATATCAACTCAATTACAGAAATGCCTTACAATAACAACCAATATAGATTCTCAAAACGCAGTGGAAGCTCAAATTATAATCTATAATTGGCTAGTTACATCACTTGTACAATAATCTAGCTTACAACTAATATTTGTGGTAGCCTTATATTTTAGCTTATATTCTTAGCAAACTTGGCCGCTTATAGCAAACTGAATAAAACAAATGCCTTATTACCAAACAACAAGCTATGAAAGGCTTTCCAAATTACAATCAATCAAATATGTGGCTTATATTTGCCTTCAAATATTTTCCAAATTAAATTGTACCAAACACTCAAAATAACCTTCCGGAGGTTGTAATCTCACTAATTTGCACTGCAAGTACAATATTTTCGTGAAATCTACAGTACAAAACACTTGCAGTGCCACAAAATAGAGGTTTTAAATAGTTGTAGCTAAATTTGGTTTTAACAAATAACCTCAAAATTTTTACCCAAAAGGAAAAAACTATCAAAATTCGCGTTTTTTCTTTGTGAGTAACCACGCTCTGGCTACCAAAAATTGTTCAACTCCTCGCCTAGTGCGAGTGGAGTGAACTGCCACGCGTTTCGCGGGTCATATAAGCCAGTGGATTGGCTACAAAACGTGCTCAACTCACCTGATTCCGGGAGGCGCGATGTTCGCTTCAACTCCGGTTAGTATCTGTCAAGGTTCAGTCAACTGTCAGGTCAAGTCAAGTTCAATCAAGAAGGTCTCCGGGCTGAAGAAGCAGCCGTTGTGTTCCGGGGCAGTATCGCCAACAATCCGCGGCGTCAAATCACCAACTCTTCCGATGTCACCGAAATATCCACACAAAACACTCGGACACCCGTGTGTCTTCAAAGCGAGCGATATTACACAAAACAAGGAAAATGCGTTTCCAAATTATCCAAAAAACACTCGTTCCCTTCCGGGTCCGCAACCACGAGGTTATCTATTTTTTCTCCGCCTTGACCAAGTGTCACTGTCAAAAAACCACAGACTCAAAAGAGGCGTACACACGTGAGGAGTTTAAGGGGGCGGGCAGACAGTCGGCCCGAACATCCCTAATATATTAGTGAACAAATGTACCTACATATTTTCAAACTGTTAATTTTTACCGACGAAGTGTCTAAACGAAAAGAGGACTGTTGAGCTTTATGGTACGATAGGTACCTGATGGTAAGCATCACAACTATTTTTAAAATATTTTGAACAAGCTGCGATGTTCGTGATAATTTTTTGATATTTGACGACAACGCCTTTTTGGTGACATTCCGATGATATCAGGAAAACACTGAGATGTCCATTTCATCTTTAGTGACAGTGGCGCTTTTTACGAAATTATTATCGTTAACGACATGCTACTAGATACCAATAAAACATGTAAAATCCAGCCTCACCTCACTAAATACCAACCAAATTCGAATACTAAAATAATAACGAAACGTAAACATTTCAAAATTAATTGTTTACATTTACGACTAATATTAACTTAGACAAGTTCGCAAGCCTCGCCCACTAATGGCAGCCGTCTTATAAACACAACTAAACTAATATATCTTCAACTTCTAGTAAACAAGATCAATCAACACGTAACCAATTAAACGCTCAAGCATGCGAATACTCGTCCGAACAACCATGCAAGTGCATCCAACATGTTAAAATCACTCGTGCAAGTTATTGTAAACAAACTTGCTTCAACAACATGTTTTGATAAACGCAAAGATCATATCAGAAATAGGGGTGTAGACACTAAATAAAATAATCAATAATGATGTACTTTCTTGAAAAAGGATAAATAATGTCGTCAAATCCCTCCCTCCCTCCCTCTCTCCCTTTGTCTCTGTGAGTCTTTTGTGTAGTGAATAAATGTCTTCTTTCTTTCTTTCTTTCTTTAAATGGAGGAAAATGCAACACAAGAGGTTAAATAATCACAAAGTTATAACTGTCGTTTTAAGAAGGGCTATGTTGTGTCCCTTTTCCGCAAAACGCAACTTCATATGAAACGATTGTCATTTACTAAGTCGCTCGAGGATCGTGGCGTCATGATCTGCTAGCGTTTTCTCTCTCTGCCAAGCAACATTAAAACGGTTGTAGTTTCGTAATTTTTTGAGATATTTTAATGGAATTTTCGTCATTGGGCATTATTTTTTGCCTTCTTTTTTTGCAGCATCGCACTTGCTTGTAAAAGGCTCCGCAACGCTTAGGCATACACAGACACAATAAATTGTTTACGCTGTCGGTTCTGGAGCAAGATATTTTAAATCAAATACGGGGTTTTAAAACATATTTATTAAATAGTCTTTAGCTAGTTCACTGTTAGCTGTAGAATTCACAGTGCGACTTTTAATTTTTTTTAATTTCGGAAAAGTAAAAAGCAAAAATAAGTGTATAATTATTGTACCCGTATATATTTCATGAGAAACGGTTGAGAAGTGCGACCTCTAGAAGAGAACAGCCGGACAGACGGACAGCGGGGCATCGGACACCGGACACTGGACAAACGATTTTCGGCCCAAGCTAAAGCGTAGAACTTCGTTCGCTTCGCTCGCTCGTTCGATAATTTTAAAACACATATGTGATGAAAACCATTGTGTGCGTCACGGACGGTAAGAATTTTACGAGCCTACTTATAGTCCGATACGTAGACTTGTTCGTATTAAATCTCTTACCAACCTCGTGGCATAGCGTACTATACAATAAATTTATGGTTCTAGACTGAAGCCAATAAGTCATTAAAAAAATATTAAAAACCTATAAAAAGTTAGCTACAGAAATGTTGTGCAGTTACCTAAAAGCCGTTTCAAAATAAAGAAACAGATTTAGCTTAAAAACACCATTTATTTTACACATTCAGTATCTTTTCGCGGAAACGTTTTCCTTTGAGATCGCCAAAGTTGGCCTGTCACAGCGCTTTTCTCACGTCGAGTTTAATGTTTTTGCCTATTCTTATATTCTCAAGTTAGAAAAGATTTGAAGTCAAGAATTATGTTGATTTTTGGGATCTAAGGGTGACTGGTTGTACTAGTGTGGTAGGTGCTGCACACACACAACACACAAGGTATAACATTACAAGGCGAATTAATTTCTAGACTGATAGAAATATCTGTGCTTTTAAAAAGCACTCGATTCGACGTGGTAAAGGTCGCTGAAGTCCGCTGGATGCGGATAGCGTAAAATCAGTCATTGTGGCACTCTTTGGGGGAGGCCTATGTCCAGCAGTGAACGTCTTTCGACTCGATTCAATTAGATTAGATAAGATTTATTTATTTCATAACGTAACGTAATTAGACATTAGTTTGCGTATTTCCATGACGGGGTGCAATAACAATGGTTTTTAGGGTTCCATAGACAACAAGGAACCCTTGTAGTTTCGCCATGTCCGTCTGTCCGTCCTCGGCTTAGCTCACTAACTATTACTACTAGAAAACTGTAATTCGGCATGGGTATATTTTTTAGGGTACCACCCCTACACCTAAAGCAGGTTTTTTTTTTTTTCTCGTTAAACCCATGATGTGTATCGTTGGATAGCTCGTTCAAAAATATTATCGGTTTTCTAGAACCAATTTTCAAATCAGTGATTAGTTTGCGAGATATTGGGCTTTAAAGCCCTAATTTTTGTTCGAGTCATGTGCCCCCCCCCCCCCATGTCACGAAATTCACAAAATTTTATTTAGCTAGCAAATGAAGAATAATAAGAATGCCTGAGACTTGGTACTACGAAATATCTCACAACTTTTTACGGTGGAAGAGTTTCGAGACTTGGCCTCTTTTTTACATCGAATGTTTTTATGGGATCTCACTTCTATTTGTAGGTTATTGTGTTATCAACATGTCCATTCTTTATTTTTAATTTTTTGTCCCATTCACTGCAAATATAACTTTGTAATCCTATATGTTTATATGGGATTACAAAGTTATTTATGCAGCTTATTGTTTGCCCCATTCACTGCACATAGGTATACCTTTGTAATCCAATATGTTTATATGGGATTACAAAGTTATTTATGCAGTTAGGGTATCTAGAAAACTGGACTTAAATTGCATTTTTTTTTAGTGTTTCCTTGGTTTATACACTAAACACTAATTGTATTCTAAATTTGATGCTATGTCTGCTAGGCAGTCCCTTAGACTTTTGATGATCGGTGAGTCAGTCAGTGAGTGACAAAATTAAGAAACTTTGACTTGTAATGAATCTTAAACCACTGGTTCAAATTGAATGAAATTTGAAATATATATCGTATACAATGCGTGCTTCATCATCCTCCTAGCGTTATTCCCGGTAGTGCCCCTAAAGGAGCCCGGGGTCCACTTTGACACCTAATCCCAAGATTTGGCATAGGCACAAGTTTTTACGAAAGCGACTGCCATCTGACCTTCCAATCCAGTGGGAAAACTAGACCTTATTGGGATTAGACCGGTTTCCTCACGATGTTTTCCTTCACCGAAAAACCAACGGTAAATATTCAGTACATAAGTTCCGAAAAACTCATTGGTACGAGCCGGGACTCGAACCCACGACCGCCGCTTGACAGCCGCATGCCTGAACCACTAGGCTACCGTAGCTCTATACAATGCGTGCTTGGTTAATGAAAATGCAGGCCTCTAGTTTTATCCACAACGAAGTTATAGGGGGGTTGAAAATGGCCTGAACTGCTTCGAGAAAAGGATGGTACGGCCGTGCCGCTGTTTTGCTCTATAAGCGATAATAAAGCTGATTTTCCACCGGAGGGGCGAGACGAGATAAGGCCGACCATGATACGGGGTCAGGCCATCGTATCTTCCTTATTTGCGTCTTTTAGAGATAAATTTATTGTAGGTACCCACTTGCATAAGGTGGGTACAAGAGGGTCACTAGCAGACCTGCACGTGCTTAGCGGAACAGCATACGAATATTGAATAGGTATAAGTACCCTTGTACCTGCCTTGTAGTGCCTTTGTACTTTGATCTATTGTGTGACATGTATATTCTTTAACCGGTTATTGTGTACAATAAATTGCATAATATTGTTCCAGCATCTACTTTAACTTTACTAAGCTCGTCTAAATCGGCACACATGGCGGTGATCGCCTTTCGGCAACATGGCGCCGCATTCTATTTAAACTCCATTAAACCCTACCCTCTCCACGTGTCCCTTTGTAATGTTTTCCGACAACACGCGCTTAACGACGTATTTCTAAGAACTATTTCCCGTTCATCCACTTCCGTGATGTGCGTATTTTTATTGCTATATAAGTTTTATGGGGTTCTTCGAATACGATTTATTTGTAGTATTGCACCGCGCGGCTTCGCCCACGTATTGTAATGGCCGCTGTACACATTGGGCCAACGTTGGCGTGGAGCAGAATGCAGCTATGCGTTAGAGGAAGAGGGCTTTATTTCGTTCTCATGCGTTTGCATAGCTGCATCCTGCTCACGCGCCAACGTTGGCCCAATGTGTACAGCCGGCATTAAGGAAGCAGGTGCCTATGTCCATTCAGAAAGTTCATTTTATAAGCTGGTGAAAGACTTTTTGAAATCGGATATGTGTAATAAACCTAACTATGAAGTAACTATGTAGTAAAGCCACAATCTCACAGACTGCTCTTCTTTATTATGAATAGACTTGGCACGCACATTATAGTAAAAAACCGGCCAAGTGCGTGTCGGGACACATGACTCGAACAAAAATTAGGGCTTTAAAGCCCAATATCTCGAAAACGAATTACTGATTTGAAAAGTGATTATAGAAAACCCATAATATTTTTGGACGAGCTATCTAACGATACTTCACAACGTGGGTTTAACGAGAAAAAAAATGACATCCCCGAGTTAGGTGTATAGGGGAGGTACCACAATTTTTTTTTTTGTTTTGTCGGCGTGATTGATTTATATACCCATGCCGAATTACAGTTTTCTAGTAGTAATGGTTCCTGAGCTAATTAGAAGACGGACGGACAGACGGACTTGGCGAAACTATAAGGGTTCCTTGTTGACTACGGAACCCTAAAAAGGATTGAGACACAGTAAGTGTAGATACATAGGTTGTATCCTGTATACCTATTGTGCTTATTTAAGGGGCTCCCATACGCCAATGACCTTCGATCTGAATCCCTTAGTTTTCTAATGTTTTTTGTAGCTTATTATAATAAAAACAACGGCTTTAAGCAATAAAGTATCCCATATTTACTTCAAAGTTCATTGTTTTCTAGATATTTGGCATCAAAGTTAAACAATTTTAAGCCTAAAAACTGGTTTTCTGGCCATAATTTTTGCGTTAATTGATTTCAAATTAAAACCCTAGACACAATTTTAGAGACGTCAAAGACGAACCCAAATATGTAGATTTCGTATATGTTAGATCTTTCACGTCAATAGAGATACGAAATAAGTGCTTTTTTAGACAATGTTTAAAAAATCATACAAAATTAAGTATTCATTTCTTCCAAAATCCGGTAGACCAAAATGGAGATAAAAGATTGAAGAACCGATAACAGTTTGATTTATAATTCTATCTGTAGTGCAAAAGTAGGAGATACGATTCAAAAATTATCAAAAATCGATGAAAACCTCGGATAGCCCCTTAAGTTAACGTTATGAAAATAAATGAGCTGAAAAGTAGATGCTAATCATGATTTTTTAACATAAAAAGTTTCCAGTCAATTGTATTGCAGGTACTAATAGCCAATAAAAAGTCTCCAGTTAAGGTAATCTTTGCTTTGACACCATTAAAATCCTCTCAAAGGTGGAAACCGTAAATTTGCCTCCATATTTACTTTACTTTGAGAAAACGTTGCCTCGGGGGGTTGCTTATTCATGTCATTACCCACGATAGGACGTTTCGCGTTTCAATAAAAACGGTAGAATTATTGTGGACAATAAAGACCAAATCTGTATCTGATTAAAAAGACTTTTCAACTTAACATTCTAGTATAAAATTTAAAAATAGTGGCTCTGTGGGCTGTGGAACTGGTGACCCTGTTTTTTTTTTAAATACTTTTTAATAATTTTGAAAAACTGAATCGATAAGCTCACAAAACTTCTCGGTAACCGGCTAAGAGAAGAGCCATACGGACATACGAAATAATTTATGCCCAAGCTGAAACGGAGAAAATTTCGTTCGCTTCAGTCATTCGTTAAAAAAAATGCAGTAGCATTCATTTTTCCATTTTAATTTACGTTTTAATCCTTTGGAAGTTCCTAAGTAGCTACTATAATATCGTGATGATTTAAATATTACAATGAGAAACTGTGATTAATAATATTTAACAATGCTAATTTATTTTTAACGGGCAGAAACGTCTGGTAACCACATTATAATAAAAAAAAAGCAAGGAATTAGCATTTTCAAACGTCTCTGTCATTTAAAATTATTGTGTCCTGATCCTGATAATGACTCCCTTTCCTGGCGCATGAACTCACGAAAGCTATGTGAAAATAAAACAATTTCGTTTTTATTTACCGACTCGCCGAGAGCAACTTGGCCAATAAAGCAGAATTAGGACAGTAATAAACAAAGGTGCCTTTTCACGGGCATGATTGCTCTCCATTACGGATAGCCGTATCGATACTATGGATTTTGCTAAGTAGTCATATTTATGAAGAGCTGTAGCCGGATCGGAAGGCCCGCGAGTTTAAGAGGATGAGTCGAGTCGACCACGCCCCCTTGAAAGAGACACGCTTATGCCTTCCACTCACGACAAAAAGAGATGCAACACTCGGGATGGCTTTTTGGACAAATTTTGATAAATACCTAACTTAGTGAAGTTTTATTTATATTTCATTAAATGAGATTTTACATGAAATGAAATACGATAGAATTAACTTATTGTGTCGTATAATAATGTATTGTTTGAGTAGGCTGGGTAAAAAAAGGAAAATAAAGATCAACTTTGGATTTTTTTTCTATGGAGGAAATTTTAGGCAATCATGTATCGATTAAATCAGATTAAACAATCATATAGTCAAGAATCATATATCTGAAAATCAGACCCTATTATTTCTTAAAATAGTCAAAACGGCGTATCAAAGCACGCGATAATTTCCAATGCACCCCTTAACCCATTCGCTGCCCCAGAAAAAAATCGAGGTTGCAACCAGCGAACGAAAAAACCATAGAAGTCTAAGTAGCGCCGTAAAATGGCCCCACAGAATGGCCATTAAGCGGGGATGGAGGCGGGGTGTCAAAAAGATGCCAGGCAGCCATTTACTTCTAACATGCGCATACCGGATTTTAGGCACGTATTTGGATAGAAATTTGTAAGGACCTCGCATTCTATGGATTTTTTCGTTCGCTGGTGGCAACGCCACGCAAGTTTTAAGAGTATTGTTTTGAACTTCGTATGAATTCGGTGGCAGGTGGATTCGAACATTGACGAACCTCAGTGGCGGTGAATGGGTTACATCTGGTTGTCGTGGGTTTGAACACTTTGAACCCCGTATCAACTGGGTTCTTCAAAAAACTTATCTATATCATTTGATATTTAATAATAGTAGCAATAGAAATAGAAGAAGCCTCTTAAGCCCAGTGGTAATAAGGCACGTCGTGGGTTCGAATCCGGGCTCATAACGCTAGGTTTAAAAAAAAAATGGACGAAATGTCTAAAGAAATATATTTGAATAACAGCGGCTTTTCGGTGAAGGAAAACATCGTGACGAAACCGGTCTAATCTCAATAAGGTATCGTTTTCCCCTGGGTTGGAAGGCCAGATGGCAGTCGATTTAGTTAAACTAGTGCCTACGCCAAATATTGGTATTAGGTGCCAAAGCGGAGCCCGGGCTCGTTTGAGCACGCACTACCGGGAAAAACGCTAGGGTGGATGATGATGCGCAGTAGAAATAGAAACTGGTCTAATCCCAATAAGGTCTAGTTTTTCCCTCTAGGGTGGAAGATCAGACGGACTAGGTTTTACGCCAAATCTTCAGATTAGGTGCCAAAGCGGAAGCCCGGGCTGATGATTCATGTTTACGAACGACCGGGGCTTGATTTGGTTCGTCACATTTGCAGCCTATTTGTATTCCAATGAGTTTTTGCGCGGTCGTAATGCCAAGTGTCCCTGTATGACACGCTGGACATACATAAACGTATAGATCAGTAAATACGTACATAAATAAATACATAGAAAACATCCATGAGACAAATATTCGTGCTCATCTCACAAATAAATGTCCTTACCGGGATGCGAACCCGTGACCTCCAGTTTCGTAGAGAGGTCAGAGGAGGAGAGTCAAAGAAAGAAATAAATATAAAAAGTATGATAACTCAGGATAAACGTTAAGTAGTCACATCGAGTTACATCTGGATAAGGTATCCAGTTGAAGTGAACTCGCTTACAGACGCTTAAAAATAATGTTTCTATTCTATTCAAACGAGTTGGCAGCCACCATAAGAAAATCTGCATGGAGATCATTAAAAATACGTTAGTAACTACTAAAAGAGAAAAACTAATGACGCTATTTGAGCGAGGCTTTTTTATTCTCAAAGTAAGTTTGCTGGTGTAGTGTATATCTGTGATATTTTTATTAACATCCATACTGATATTATATTATTACACTAGCCCGCACGGCTTCGCGGAAAAGTATAAAGCTTAACAAACAAAGAACTCACTTCAGCCTTAGCTGGATAGGAACGATCCAGCGCTGATTTTCAGACTGATCCCTCCCCCCGCTTTCAAAGAACACAGGCTAACACGCATAAATCATAGCTAAAACCATCCAGAAGGCGGGTTTGTCTGTCTGTCTGTCTTTTGCAATACGTGAGCGAAGCCACGTGGACAGCTAGTATGGTATGAAGTGATACAGAGATTACTTTTCTGATATAAACAAGATACGTGCCATGTCATTTTATTTCACCCTAAACTATCCACCCATACTGGCAATGGTTCATTAGCTTCTAGTCGTGTAACATAATGTATTCCGCCTTGGTGAGTCGTAACTTGAAATAACACTATACGTCTGACGACCTTCCGGTCGACTGCGTAACGTATCGTACGTTGGGTAGATCTAAATATCGTTTTTTGTATGAGAAAATTACAGTTGAGTTGTCCTAGCGCTCATTCGAAAGGTTACGCACGCAATTACCCCTATGAAATTAGTTACTACTTAAGAGACTCTCCATACAAACGTAGTTTGGTTCTCATTTTAAAAAGACATGCTAGAATAACATGAAACTCTATATAGACAATGGAATTCCACATGTCTATTTCGGAAACTGATTCCTGTTGCCAGAAATTAAAAAAGCGGTGTCAGACCACGCAACGAAGGGTTCCGTGCCTATTAAAAAGATCGTATCGTTACTGAAATCTTATGGCACTTGACGTCCTTTTCTTTAAGGAAGGCAGTTTTTTAGAAATATCTCGAAAACCTTTGAACCGATCTTGTTCAAAACAATTTTCGCTGAAAGAATTTAATAAGCCCTATGTCCATGTTTTTTTTCATATTTTCAAAATACACGGTTCAAAAATTAGAGGGGGGGGGGGGGGGACACAATTTTAGTGACTTTCGGGGCGATTATGTCCGACTCTATTCACTTAATTAAAAAAATTGCTGAAAAACCTTATATTTATTTTGAACTTTCAGTTTTATGTCCCCTAAAATATATTTTTTTATTTAGCGGCTAACAAACTACACCTATCCTCAAAATTACAAATTAAATGCATGTGACATACGGACGGACGGACAGACAGACAGACAGACAGACAGACAGACATGACGAATCCATAAAGGGTTCCGTTTTTTGCCATTTGGCTACAGAACCCTAAAAAAGAAAAATAAATACAGCGAGTAGAACGTTTTTCCAATAAAGTCTCTATCGCATTTTTTTTCTAATATAATTGTGTATAAAAAGTTTCATGTTATTCCAGTTAGTCCAGTAGCTTTATACATCCAGATCTTGCGTCAAATCCGGTAGTTCTGGTTTTTTGCAGACTTGCTTATGATGTTGGCCCAAGTCACCTCGAGCGCCGAGTGTAACTTCGTCAAAAATCGAAAATACCGCGGAAATCCTAAAGGACTACTATCTCATAATATTCAAGTCGCTTGGAATCTGGTTATTTGGACCCACCCCCACGCCACTGCTAAACTTAGATAGAAAAGGGTATGTTTGGGGTCGAAATATTCCCGTGACGCGGGTAAAGTGAGGTGGTTACAGGAATAGGAATGAATAAATTGATTTTGTTACGTGGTAAGGCGCAACTAAATCTGTTATTTATTCAAATTAATATTTCCTTTGGTAATGTGAGGAAATGTTGGATTGTATTTCCTAAGACATGTTTACATTCGTGTTACTTTCAAAAATATATTAGATTATTGTTAGGTATTTGAAGCTAAGTTAGTTAAGAGACATGTTAATTTTAAGATGTGGCTTCTAGATATTTATATTTTCGAACGAGCGAGCGAAGCGAACGAAGTTCTATTGCTTTAACTTGGCCCGAAAATAATTTGTCCGGTGTCCGGTGTCTGTCCCTCTGTGACGTTGTCACTCTGTCCCGCTGTCCCGCTGTTCTTCTCTACAGGTCGCATTTCTCAACTGATTCTCGTGAATTTTTGTAAGTCTAGGTTTGTTAAGTATATATAATTTTTTAATCGAGTAATTTTGACAAAAAAAATAATGTAAAAAGACAGGCCAAGTTCTTCAGCTCATAGAGCCACTAGTTATACGTATGTCAGAGACATTGGAATAGGTATATCTGGAAATACACAACAGCCCTCGCGCGCTTGTTGTATTGTTGTTTCTTAACACGTTGATAGACACTACTCCAGATACAATAGAAATAACAATAGAATTACGCCTATAGGCGTCTACTGTCCATCAATGTATTAATAATATAATAAATATACTTACTCTTCTTTGTTAGCTTACATTAAATATGCTGATGAGCAAATCCTACCCTAAAAATCGAGAGGCTCCGTCCCTCGAAAAAGAATTATTTAAAATATTGACTTCAAATTAATACAAACAGTGCCAAAGAGTACCTGCTCTGAAAAAAAGTCACAGTTCATTGAACTATATTATGCGCTTCGTATTAATTCGAGCTATTGTTGTTCATCCGTCACATTCCGTGCTGGAGTCGCGAAATAAATTGTTTTTCAGGAGTAGCCTTGGGCACAGCTAAATTCAACTCAGTTCATTGATCAGAGAGTGGTACCATGTATTTATTACGTGTCTATAGATTACTAGCTTCTGCCCGCGATTTCGTCCGCCTGGAACTCGTTCATATCGTAGCTCCATTCAAACTTTCGTCCCCCAATTCACCACCTCCCGTGATTATTTACGAGATAAAAGGGACGACCGGTTAGTCTAGTGGGTAGTGACGCTGCCTACGAAGCTGAAGGTCCTGGGTTCGAATCCCGGTAAGGGCAAATATTTGTGTGATGAGCATGAATATTTGTTTCTGAGTCATGGATGTTTTCTATGTATTTAAGTATATATCTCTTATATATATCGTCGTCTAGTACCCATAACACAAGCCTTATTGAGCTTACCATGGGACTAGGTCGATTTGTGTAAGATTGTCCCCTAATATTTATTTATTTATTATTTATTTATTTATAAAAACCATTTTATGTCCTTCCCCGGGATTCGAACTATCTCCATAACAAATTTAAGCGTTTGGAGGTAACAGACAGACAGACACACTTTCGCATTTATAATATTAGTACGGATAGGTATATCTGAGAGAAAACATGAAATATTTATATACTGTCACTAGTTTAGCTATAAAAATATTTTCTCAAACATGCAATGAAAAAAAACCTTTTAAGTTTTTTAATGGCTGAACGCTAGAACGCGACGTTGGGTCACGAATTGATTTTGAAACAAGAGAAGGTCGCTTTGCAGGTATGCACTTCGAAGCCTAATAAAGAACACAAGGTCAATATATATGAAAAATCGATTGTCATTTGATAAATATTCAGTATATGTAAAAACTTATATTTTGGCGAGACTAAATAGTTATGGTCTTTCATTACACACGGTTACACGACAATAATATAGTATCCATCTGCAAAAATATAAACAATAACAAGAATCTAATAAAGGACTGCATAGTGGGGCAGAGTGCTCGAACAACTCGAGATATTAATAATTAACTATACTTAAAAATTGCCGCCATAAAATAAATATATACGGAGGAGTTGGTTCCTATCAAAAACTTATAGCTATGGACCTAACAAGTGCCTGAAAAAAAATTGGTGCTTTTGTCCAGCGTGTCATCACTTGAAACTGCCCTACCTAATGCACAGACCGGAAAAAAAAAATGTCTCTTCAATTCCCGAAAGCGGTTCGGTGTAATCGTGGAATCATCCCAGAATTACTCAGGTATTAGCTTTCCTTTATCCGGCTATATCGGTACTAGGAGCACATAACATCTAAGATCGGTGACCCACTTTCTTTCAAACGAACGGAGGTGACGGAATCCCCGCTAAGTGTTTCGACGGACCATTGAACTCTGTAGTTCATAAATCATTCAACACGAAGAAGTGCATCAAATTGTCTCAGTTTTTATTGCGTCAGCGTCCTGGTTTCCTGCTACCGTTTTATTTACAGCTCGGGATTTCAATCTTCAACTTTATTTTTTAAAAGTTAATCGGATGAATAATAATTTCTATTTGGAATAGCACGATCTGTCAACTCAACAATCATCAGGTTAATTTTGTGAAAAGAGGCGATGCTCGATAGCGGCAATCTCAATTTTGACACTTAATCTAGTCAGGGATCAGGAGGACATACTCGTAACATACTTCGAGAATTCAATCAATATGTCTACATATAAGTCGTACATGTTATTAAAAACAATTTCCGTTTACCGTCCCTGCCTTTCCAGCACGTCATAGGTAGGTATCTATATTTATGACGATGTCTTTGCATTAAATGTTGTTTTGGTTTGCCTTTTACAAATCAAAATGTCTATCTATAGACTCTAAATAGTATGAGTAGGTACATTATTCATAATATAACTAACTACATCAGAGTTTACATGTCAAATACAATAAGAGAAAAAAAACGCAATCTTATTTCTTAGAGATGTATAAGGTCTCCAAGTGTCATAATTAAAATAATTATAATTAAATCTCATAGGTACCCACAGAGATGTACGAGTATATGGTAACTATGTGTCAAAAACTAAGTACCTAATAAAATAATACAATCAAGTGAAGACAGAGTGAAATCTCTCATATCAATTCCGCAGAACAGTGGAATGAAGTTATGCTTGTCGTATAACATATGGAAAACATTTCTAAGCGCATTATCAAGGACATAATGAGAGATACTATCATCATAATCACGATAACTTGCTATCAACTCAAAAACGACGATACAACATCGGCGACTTTCATATTCAACTTTACCTGCCCGCAGTTCTCTGTAGATAAACAGAGATGATGAATAGACAAATAGCGATCGCATTATCCTTGTACATTTATTCACACCTACGTTACAAATACTAAAAGCAATGTTATCCTTTGACATTCGTTGAGTTGTGTACCTCGAATACCTTGTAGCGTGCCTATTTGTTTATACTCTGAAAGCTATCACGCATGGAACAGATTTATAGAATAGAAAACTAGCTGCATGGGCGGCTTCGCCCGTCTATTACGAGAAAGCAGGCAGACCCACGGAAATAAGTTATGTACACCCCGAACGTTAACATTATTATAAACCCGGTGAATACTTATATATTTTTACAAGCTTTTATTTAATTTCACCTGTCCCGTTGTCTGTCTGTCTGTCTGTCTGTAATCAAATCTTGCAAGTTAAATTTGACCCACTTCCCGGTAACCGATTGAGCTGAAATTTTGGGTATAAATATAGTTTGGATGACAATTCAATATTATGGTACCATCGAGCTGATCTGATGATGGAGACAGAAGGTGGCCATGGGAATTGAGTACTTAACCGAAGTAATCCCGTTGAGTTTGGGCTCGTTAGAATCGTCTCAATGAGTAATTGATGATGGTATACAGAAAAGTACAGTCGGCAATAAAATCTTGTACCAAAAATGATTTTTTTGACAGAAACTTATTTAAATCTGAGTATCTTCTTACTGAGTACATACACACTACATTTAATGTGTATTTTTGCCATGTTTTTTTCTGCCCGCGACTCCGACCGGGTGGAAATCGTTTATGTCGTAGCTCCATACAAACTTTCACCTCATTTACCTCTTCACGTTTAAACCGTTGAACCGATTTAGATGAAATTTGGTATAGAGGTACCTAGTTTGAGTCCCGGGGAAGGACATAGGATAGGTTTAATCCAGGACATCATCCCAGGTGTGAAATGAGGGGGTGAAAGTTTGTATCGAGCGATTATATAAGGACGGAGACGCGGGCAGAAGCTACTATTATGAGAAACCCGGTGTATGTATATTTTTTTGAAATCTAAGATTACTTCCTAAATACACATACATTGAAATGTATTTTTGCCCTGTTTATTTAGGGATTGAGCCTGTAAATGTATGAATACAAAAATACAGTTCTGAACATGAGTTACGTAGTAGAGCAGCCATCCCCTAGCATAAGTTTGGGTATGGTTAGTTAACCATGCCCAAACTTACCAATACCACATGTAGTTACATTGGTCTACTATTTGGTCATTGGATTACGTTTTCATTGTGGGGGGTTGACGGGCGGACACGAAATAGAACTGAATTACGGGGTGGTGGCCTGATGGAAGACTTTAAGAAAAATGTTCTAGGTGGCCTGTCAATACGTAGTTATAGTAACTCATCAATAGTTATGAATTCCCCTGTTATGACACCGGTACTGCAATATGCAGCTTTATGACTCGCATTTCGTCGTCAACAATACGCTCTTTGCAGACTCGCGACCCCATTTACAGCCCACGTGCACTAAAAGTGCTTCACGATGAAACGAATGTCTCTGGGGCACATTATTTTTCTTTACTAAAGCGTTATTTAGAGGGTAAACTTAACGAACGTGCGTCTTATTTTGTTGCGAAATCTAGCGGCTTTCCGTTGATTGGTTTAGTGAAAAAATATTTGTTTGTTGATGAAATTGCTCCCACAGAGCAATTAAATAAGTCCTCTCTATTGCCCTTTAAGACTTTCTTTGTGTGATCGCATCAGAAATGAGGCTGTCCGCAGCAGAACCAAGTTAAGCGATATAGCCCTCCGAATCGCTAAACTTAAGTGGTAGTGGGCGGGGCACATTGCACGTAGGTCTGATGGCCGTTGGGGCGGAAATGTTCTCGAGTGGCGACCACGTACCGGAAAACGCAGCGTTGGTAAACCTGATGGACTAATGACCTGGTAAAGGTGGACTGATGACCTGGTAAAGGTCGCGAGAGTCCGCTGGATACGGTAGGCGCAGCACCGATCACTTTAGCACTCTTTGGGGGAGGCTTATGTCCCGCAGTGAACGTCTTTCGTCTGATATGATGAATAAGTCACTTTATATAATATCTGTAGAAAGTAATATGTAAGTATCTAATTGAAGGCAGTTGGTAAAACACTCATTTTAATTTGTGCCATATTACTCGATTAAGTCCCGTTTAGTAACAATAATGTCTAAGAACGTGAAAGTTTAAATCAATATATTGTACAGTCAAGTGCAAAAATATGCATCGATTTAATACTTTTATAAATAGGTAGTACTGAAACCTTAATCCGCTAATACGAGCGATGGGACATACTTATGAGTTAGTTGTATTTAGACAAATTTTTACACCAACCTAAACACTGTACTTAAGTAGAATAGTAGAATTCACTTTGTAATATTAAATATTAAACCAAATTAATCCAAATGCTCGTAACAGCATTTAAAGGGTTTTTCAATAGGCACGTTAAGCTATAAATGTACATAATATATAATGTTAACCTTTGTAAATTTAATTCTTTTCTGAATAAAGCAATACGATAATAATAATAATAATAGGCACGCTGGAACTTTACCAGCGTGTAACGCGGCCAACTTGGAAAAGCAATAGCTGTCAAATTTGGCGGGAATATAGAATTAATCGTGACATTTCATCATGGAATTTCAAGAATGCGTACAAAATGTTGACTGCACGGGACGCATAAAATGTATTGGAAGTTCGAGGGTCTCGTCATATCACGTGGTGGCAAAATAATCTGGTCCCCGAGATCGTGTGACTTAACATCACCTTCCACTTTCTGTGGGGTTCTCTTGTCTATGCAGACAAACCACAGACAATTGCTGCTCTGAAGGCCAACATAATCCGCGTTCTTCACGAATTACAGCCCCATTTAATGCGAAAATGTCGCCCAAAATTAGTCCACCAGGATACACCACCTACTTACAGCAGAGTCGCGGGGGCCGTTTGAGCGAGATTATATTTCATAAAATAATGTAAGGTTTAAGATCATTTAATCTCATAAAGAATTTTACAATTCACTTACATGAGATAAACACATAATTAAAAACAAAAAATTGTTCTGAGTGCACAAAGACACTAAAACTATTAAGTAAAAAAGGGTACTTGCACATAACATAATGATCGAGTGCCGCTCGCACTGCACGCAGCGAGCGACAACACCAGCTAAAACAAGTAGTGCACGGAATCGTTACAACTAGATGCGGCATGCGCACGCTGAGCGTAGTTCGGATTGACTTAATATAATATAATATAATTTGTTTAAGTATTATATTTGTTTAATGTATATTTTTATACTGTATAAATATTTTACACTGTGATATTGCTCTTTAATGATTATAGGACAAAATCTACATACTTATTAAGTTTAATTTAAAAGTTTGTTATTTATTTAATTTTATACGTGTATATATATGTTATTTTTAAAATGTTTTATACTGTGATGTTTGTAGTTTTAGGTAAAAAGTTTTATGCTGTTTTTATGAATAATAAATATTATTATTTTATTTTATTTTAGTAATATATTATGTATATTTAATATTTATTTGTAACATGTTTTTTAAGTAAAGATTTAAAGTGGGATATCGATTTTGTTTCTTTAATAATTTTGGGAAGTTTATTGAATAATTGAGCACCTTCGTAGAGTATACTTCTTTTACCATAATTTGTTCGCGACGATCTTAAGATTAGGTCATTGGCATTTCGTAGTTTAATTTTTTGCACGTGATGTTTTTTGATAAATTTTAGCTGTGATGAGATGTCTTTTTTAATTATTTTTCGTATCAAAACACAATTGTGATAAACGTAGGTTTGAGTAATGTTTAAGAGTTTAGTTTCGTGGTAGAGTGATTTGGTCGGAGTTAAAAAGTCATATTGGAATAGTACCTTGATTAATTTGTTCTGTGCTATTTGAAGAACTTCTAGATTGGTTTTTGCAGCAGAACCCCATACTTCAATTAGATAATCTATGTGCGGTTTTATGAGTGAATTATATATGGTGTGGCGCACTTGCGGCGGAAGAGTATTGGCATAGTTGCGCAAAGCTCCGGTTAAAGATGTTAATTTAGCTTTTACCTTGTCAATGTGTGATTTCCAGTTTAGGTTCTTATCGAGGATCAACCCTAAGTATTTTTCGTTGTCTACTTTTTGTATGATTTTGTTATTTATTTTTAGTGGTTCAAAATCCGGTATTTTTTTGTTTTTTGCGGCAAAAATTATATAATTTGTTTTTGTCACGTTAATAGTTAATAGGTTATATTGAAACCAACAGTTTAACAAGTTTAGATCGTTTTGGGCATCTTGCATAATGTCACTTATAGTGTTTCCAAAATAAAAAATACTAGTGTCGTCCGCGTAAAGTGTGATGTCGCCCTTCAGATCGAGTTCTTTTATGTTGTTAATATATATTAGAAAGAGTAACGGTCCTAGTATTGATCCTTGAGGAACACCGCAAGTAATCATTTTGGGCTCACTTTGACAACTTCTAATTTTGACAACTTGATATCGATTTGTAAGATATGATGTTAGAATATCTAATGCTACGTCGGTAATACCTAACTCGTTTAATTTTTGCAAAAGTATTTTGTGACTGACTGTGTCAAACGCTTTTTTGAGGTCTATGAAAATACCTAGTGCTATTTGTTTTTTATCTATATTAACTTTAATTTTTGTGACAAGGTCTATTGTTGCTGACAGTGTATTGGATTTCGGTCGAAATCCGTATTGTTTTTCGTAAAGGAAGTTAATGGAGTTCAGATGTGATTCAAGTCGACCATAAATTATTTTCTCGAATATTTTCGAGATTACAGGTAAAACTGAAATTGGACGATAGTTATTTGGGTCACTTTTGCTTCCCGATTTATAGATTGGCGATAATGTCATCAAATGTACTCTACAATAATATTAAAATTGATGCAATATCACCTACACAGGTTATTTTATTACAATTCAAAGTTCGAGCGCTCGTAATGAAAGACCCTTTACATTCAATTTAACATAGCATATTAAAAGAATTGCTATCTAAGATGAAAACGAACATATCATAGAAGGAAAGTTAACGATGGCAATAAAATGGTACAGGAGCGCAGATATAATAAAGAATTGAAGCTTCGGTAACTTATCTTGAAGTTAAATTCAAAGGTATCATTAGTTTCACATAAAAGTCTTTATCTATAAAAAAATAAAAGAATAATCAATCAGCGTCCCACTGCTGGGCACAGGCCTCCTCTCATGGATCATGGAACGGGAAGTAGTTCTGGGTACTTATAGCTTACACAATTAATGATGCTAATGATAGGTCACGACCTACTGTAACGGGTCTGGTATACTTTACGAGGTTTAATAGTGAGTCCTTCGGTCGGGCGACCGAGCTCTGGTTGACTGAAAATAGAGAAAATACGGTGTAAACTAAATGTTCCTCGACATGAGACCGAACTAGATCGATTTTTCGCCCGCGTAAACTTCCTTATTCCGAATGTCATTGAAATCGTTAGCCCTTTACGAGAACACGATTACAAATAAATACACGAGTAGGTATCTTTATATACCTACATATACTGCTCGTTTAATAGTATAGGATAGGATATAAGAAACGAACCTTGTGACGAAACATTTAGGCGTAAACTGACAAATCTTTTGTTGGATAACCCTCTGTATTTATACTCCGTCCACGAGTTCATGGAAATAATGTTTTAAAATTAATAATTCTGCCTCAGGATGTAATTATCAAAGCTCACGCGTTTTATACGACGTTTTTCAACGCATTTTGCGAGGAAAATATCCTTTTCATAAGATGAAAATTTTATAGGCCTGCCAAGTTATTTTCTTTACTTATCGATAGCAGCAGGTTTTTACTCCCATATTGTACATCGCCAAGAATTTCCAGTGGCGTCCATTCTATTTATCACTTTTCTAGTCACCACGAGTCAACATTTTTGTTAATAACCAAACACGCATTAACAATGTTAACAAATATCTGTGAAATAACCTATAAAGCGCGCAACAGTTTTTTTCGTGATGTTTGCACAGTGCGCGCGCGTGTGTTAAGCCAGACTTAGATGAAATCTCTAAACGTCAATACAAGTAAAATAAAATAAATATTTTCGTTTTAAAATGTTATCTTTATTAATTTATGTAAAATGTAATCAAGATTTAATAGTTTATATATCATATCCAAAAAGAAATAGTCAATTAATTAACAAAATTTGTATAGTCGAGTAAGAATCCATTTGCCGAGAATTAAAAAAAATCTGTACATTCTGTAGAACCCGGTTAATTTAAGAATGCACCGTGTTCATGCATACATCTTGCTGCAAGGTGCCAACGTGACTTAATCGGGATATAACCATAACACACAAGTGTCGTAATGTTATAAAACACGCGTGTTTATTATGCAGGATTATGAGCCTAAAAGCGACACAATAAGACGTACGACGGTACGTTACGGCCAAATTTGTTGAAAAAAAAATATCGTGTACTATTTTGCATCTATAATTAGAAATTGATATATTGTTGCAATATTTTATGGTGGGGTGGTCTCTGAACTCAATTTAATCCATCGTATAGCTATCTCAAACAATAACATTTTCTTAATAAAATCTTGACACTCATTTTTAATAAAGACAGTCCTCAAAAAAAGATAATCATCCGAAAATGTATACAGGCTAGCAAGATTCTTATTTGACGCGCTGAGTTTTATGCCGATATGTGTATTTTTAGTCTTTCCTTTGTATAAACTCGTATATGTGCCCAAAAATCATTTAAAAACAGAAATCGTTTAAATACCAACGACCAAAAACAAAATGTAAAATGGTTCCTAAACCCAAAATACTTTATAATTTAGTCTCATGAGTCAAATCATGAGTCGTATATAATTAAACTTTATTCCTGTTAAAATAAAGTCTACATAATCCGGTTCTTATGTACCTACTCGGTATCTTATCTGTTCCAGCCAGGTGTTCATTTCATATTTGCTTCACGTAGCTAAAATTAATATTAGTCGCGTGATGTTGGTACACCGGTTGCTACGAGTGCGTTCTGAATTGTTCAGTTTAGGATTAAGTTCCCGACATTGTGGTTACTGGCTGAAAAGTTTTCGGTGACTGCGTGAAACTTGTGCGTGATGGATGAGAAAAGTTGACATTGGGACATTTATTTTTCGTTTTCATTGAGTATTACGGAGTTACATCTGAACTTTTGGTAGTAGGAAATAAACTTTTGTTTAGTATTCGATTGTGTAACTACAAAATAGATAAACGTACGACGGTCCTCAAGATCACATCTCGCACATCAAACTGGTTTAGCACTAACATATATTTAAGTATTTCTGTATTCATTTTATTATTAAAGTGATGCGAGCTGTCAGGCAACACTATGGCTAGGCGATGTAGTAAATAAGTACTGCCTATTTCATCCCATTTCGATTCTCTGTAATATTCCCTTTATAATCTTCATAGACATGATACACGTAAATCCCCTGTCACTCCTCACGCGTTTTATTAGGTCGATATAACTTTACAGGCTCGATACTTCATAAAGGTTTATGATGTCAACCCACGCTAAATCCCTTAAATAAAGAACCTAACAAAAGTTTCCATTGGTGTTCAATAACAAATAGAAAAACACTCGAAGGAAAGTCGAGCGAGAAATTTCTTTAATACCACAAATAATAGCGTTACGTACGACACAAAAGAAACTCAAGCATTTGTGTTATAAAACCCTCACATTACGAACCACGATTGAATAGTGTTTAGATTATATATTTAGGAAACAAACGGTTGTTTACAGGATTATATTAGGTTATAAGATATACGATTAAACCTATAGTTCCATTGAATATAGGTACAGACAAAAAGTATTTTTGCATGTGTCGAAACAGTGTACACTGTGTTGTACCGGCATGTCTATTTCGCAGTTATATAAGTTATTACATATTGTAAATATTATGAAATGCTACATTTACCATGGTTTAGTTATACAAATAAATGTAATTTATTTATTTAGAAGTTCCACAGCATTCACAAAACATTTTTACTAGCAGTTTTTTATAATATAATGCATAGCCAATGACAGAACTTCCTGCTTATTAATAAACTTAAGTGTTTCTAATTCATGCACTACAATCAGGAGTTATTAAACTATTGTGTGTAGATCAGGCTACGCAGAGCGCTGCGGTATTGACCAAATTATAGAGAAAAAATATCTAAACTAATAAAGTTGGCGTTATAATCTTGACATGCTCGTCTAAAGAATGTGTTTTTGGCAAACTTGGTACGGCAAAGTCTGATGTGGAATATTAAGGGGTGGCGACAGGGAATGCAGCGAGGCAATTTTAAAGTTATACTTCCAAGAAGAAGGGGTGAGTCAATGTAGTTGTCTAATAGCTTATAAAGAAAGATTTGATCAATAAATACTCGACGTTTGTCTAGCTAAGCTAGACCGTGACGTTTAGCGATATTGTCTTTGGTATTCAAGCCCTGGCGGTAGTTATACTAATACTAGCTGCCCGCGAAAGACCGCTGTCAAACTCGCGAGATCAAATGAAACACCAAACCCAATACGCAGGTGAAAGATTATTATAAATCGGATAAGCGGTTCCAGATCCCAAAACATACAAAGCTAATACAAACACACAGACGCCTCTTTATAATACTAGTATACTTAAGGTTTATCCGGGGTCCGAATTCAAATCCTCTTTTTCCTTTGTACAGAATGGACTTCCTGGATGAAAATAGATCATTGGAAAGGGACGAGTGTGCATGACATAATTCAACGCTGGAACACACCATGCCACGGCGCCAAACCAATAGGGATGATGACTAAGATTTTTTTATGATGTCATTCGTACCAATTTTTGGAGAGGAACAAATGTTTGTATGGGAGCAACTACAATTAAAGAACATAAATACCCAAAAATTTGAGACAAAGATTGACGTCGGTGGCGGCAGCGCAAAACGCTTCATACTGATAGACACACAAGTATGACGTCACAATTGTACAAAGTAGTTGTATCGTTGTATGGAAAATCCGGTAAACTGTTGTTTCGGTCGCGAAATACTGCGTTTAAGTACATAGTCGTGATACAATTTTGTTTCTATAAAAGCGTAAGGATTCTATTAGCATCTTTAAATTTACTCTTGGACAATTAAAACAAATGCATATTTTTTTCTAAACATTCAAAGTTCATATCTTTTTATGATTTTAATTATATTTTATAATTTATACTTTATTACGATACTTTGATGGTTTACTATCCATTTAGCATCACTACGTTATCAATTTGAACATGAGGCATCATGCCTATTGGCGTCGTCTTGATGTCCGCTGACCGATCCAATCACAACCAAGCAGAAACACGTGGCGGGTGGCGCAGCCGGGGATGTAGCCAAAATAATACGAGCACCGATTAGGTATAAAGACAAACTTGATGACAGTGAATGCCCAGCTTTAGACGAGAGAGACGACACTCATTCAGTCATAAAAAAAAAATGTTTTCTAGACAATAAGAATTAAGCGTTAATATTGCTTCTTGCAATCTCGTTTCTTTGTTTGTTACGCTATTTGCAAGTAGTAGGTACACAACTAGGTTTCTAACCACAATCATAATTGTATAACTTACTTTAACTTGTAAATGTTACGTAGTAATATTGTAAACTTTAGGCCTAATTTCTGTCCATGAATTGTTTTGTATATTATGCCTGTTTGTTTTCTAAATAAAAAAAAAAAAAACTGGTATCGCGGCCCTGACTGCCAAACAGAAGGCTATCTGTGATACCTACTTCATTATAATAGGTACCTCATATTTTCAATGGGCAACTGACAAGCGTGTAAAGTTTCCTTTCAGAAGTTTGAACGAGGAAACATAGTTAATAGTTAATACTCTTCCCCCGGAGACTACTATTGCAATTAAACTTTTAAGTCCCTTACAGATCCGACCGGAGGTAGAGAGTAAAACGATGTGCATGTTACTACAGTCAGGCTAGCAAACTATCACGAGTGAAGAGCTGGAAGTCTGATCCTATCTCTTTCTTTTACTAGCACCGTTACTTGTAAGAGAGGGATGAGTGTATATTTCCAGTTTCTCTGCGTGCGTCAAATAGTGAACTCCTGTTGTTGCCTATGGTTACGGAGACTTGAATCTTGCACGCCATTATTTTATCTCATTATGAACTCTTTTGAAACTAGACAGCTTATTTCCATCTGTTTTTCGATGGTATGTATGTAAATACTTTATTGTACACAAGACACCGGTACAAATACAGACACAAGAAGTTAAATCAGTATAAAAGCGAACTTATCCCTGAAACGGATCTCTTCCAGTTAACCTATGAGCAATTGAGTTGAGATCAGGAACAAAAAGATAGACAAACTAACACTTGAACAGACGTATTTACCTTGACGCTAAAGTAAATTCAATTGATTCGATCTTATGGATTAACTTGGATTGTTTTGCGTATCCTTTGCATCAAAGTAACCGTAATTATGTAAACTTGTATTTTGTTTTGTGTATACGAAATGTTTGGTTCGCCTTGGGAATATCTCGCTCTCTTAAATATAGCAGCTGCGTCAGTATAAATATTTCCACCTTTATCTTATTATTTGATCCGCGTGGGAATGGGCCGGGCCTCGATCCAGTAACATTGTATTAGGGTGAAAATCTAGCACAGTGCAGATGTGTAAAGTTGTTTTCAAAATTTGACACCTTGCTATCAAGCATGCGAAACGCCAAATATATCAAAACACATTTTCGCACATCTCCTTACTTTATACACGATATAAAAGCAAATCCCTGGGCAACCGAGCTCTGCTCGGGTGAAAATACGGATAAAATGAATTTTCCCAGAAAGAAGAATCAGCTTGATCGATTTTAAATTTTTTACCCCCTTAAACCCCTAAATTCGAAATCTCATTGAAATCGTTAGAGCCGTTTTCGAGAACGTGATTGCAAATATATATATCATATATACATATTACACTATACAAATACTGGTCATTTAAATACAGACGAATGCTTTATGTCCGACATAAAAGTGATCATGCTGGCTAGGTTGGGATAGTGACATCTTGTGTCTGAAAGTTTTTATTTCTTGTACAATTTTTATAGATCCCGTGCGTATACAGGATGTATACGCGCGGGATCAACAGGGTAAAATGAGCAAAGTTAATGAAATAGTTGGATTTTTTTGGCATAACACAAAGTTGGTCCCCTTGTAAAAGATGTTCAGAATCATGGATATATACACATTTTGCTATTTTGTATCACGAATTAAATTACATCCTGTATAATAACACAATAGGTAAGTAAAAGGTGTAATTCCGTCTAGTCAAATATTTTTGGACCTCTTTGGAGAAAATACTTTGGCATTTCTATTATTCTATATTGGTCAATGAATAATAAACTTAAATGGCAAGGAATCGACGGTGATAATCAATATTTAATAAGTCTAGACTTTATTCAGAAAACGTCTTGCCCTCGGACATGCTCGTTCATCCTATATGTAGACCCTTCGATTCTTACCAACTATGTGCAATGTAGGTCACAGTTACACTGGCCGGTTACAGTGAACAAGCCGGTATATTTTATTAATAACGGCCTCAACGCTTTAGATATGAATAAAATATGAGGTTTCACGTGGAAGAGGATAATTATTTTTACGATTTTCTGAGTCACTATTTGGTATAAAATATAGTCTAAATAATATTTTTATGCTTTCATTTGTATGCTTTTTTATTAATCATACTTGGAATTTTAAGAGAGGTTCTAAAAAGTCACGTGAAATACTCTTGAATAGTCATCTTCGGAGCTCTATTTGGAGGGTCGAGGTCGATATGTTTTGTATTTGACTTTGACATAAGTGTGTGTTCGCACTGACGGTCATTTCTATCCTTGATCTATACTAATATAATAAAAAGGAAAATTTTGTTAGTTTGTGGTTTTATAAGTTTGTAGGAGGTGATCTCCGGAATTACTAATCTTTATCAACAAATCTTTCCCATATTCATATAATATGGGATTTTGGGATACTATCCTTTATCCCGTGACTGCGCTTGCGCTCTTTATAAGATGTGTGCGGAGCCACGCGGGTAGTTATAAAAACAAAAAAAAACCTTTTAATACCTAATTCACAAATTCAAATAGGTACTTATAACATTTTGCGAGAATAGAAAAAAAAACTCAGTACTTAATTAATATAATCTTTATACTTTTAATTTACGAAATACAATATTTTTATTCTAATTTAATGACTGCAGGGAATGTAAGCAAAGCTTGTACTATCGGTAGTAGACAACGATAAACATACTTCTATAAATAAACCAAGTACTTAAATACATAGAAAACATCCATGACTCAGTGCTCATGACACAAATAAATGCCTTTACCGGGATTCGAACCCAGGACCTTTAGCTTCGTAGGCATTGGCACTACCAAGTAGGCTAAGCGGTCGTCATAAGAATAAAGTTAGTCACTGTCAAACGGCGTTTTATTTTGTGCATTTTCTATCATATCAAATCCTCATATTTTTAAAAGTAAAACCGAGTATAATTCTAAAAGAAAATGAACCATTATGAAATATTTACTCAATAAGGATTGTTTTTCAGGCACACCATTACGTAAACAATGGGCTGGCAGCTTGGAATCTTGAAGTATTTTATTGACTACCATAAATCATGGAGTATTTCGGCAGAGCCGATGAGATTCAGCCGTCGGCGCTTCGGTTTACAAAGAGTAAAGCTGCGCCGACGGCTGAATCTCAGGGTACTTACTAGATTTTTCCTGCGACTATGCCCTCTAGAAAAAAATATACATGCACATAACACAAATCTCAGCTTGGGCCAAAATTTATATGCCCGGCTGTTAATTCTCTGCTACAGGGACCGATTTTTGACTTTCGAGCGCTCGAAATCAAACGCGAGCGGTAGAAAATATTCGCACACGAAAATTTGTCACTATTAATTTCGCATGAACCCAATAATAGCTATTTTTGAAATCATCACTCGAAAGCTAGTAATCAGAAAGTCAATAAGGATTCGTTATTAAAATTTGTATTCTAGACTTGGAATAAAAATAAAACATCGTTCTAAGTTGTATTTGTAGCTAAAATATAAATATTTAGGTGTTTTTTGTATACTATGCTTTACAAAACAGAAAAAAGCTAAGAGCGTAGTAAATAATAGTTAACGAAACGTTCCGTTTCTCGTCGTTATAAACGCAATACAAATGATACAATTTGTCCCACCAACTTTTTATAGTTACAATGAGATAGCAATACATACCTTTCATTCTCAGTATAGCAGCAGCCTTTACATGTAATTATATCTCTGTCTCTTATTAACCCGTGCAAAGAAAGAGAAACAGGCCAGTTAAATTACTTACTTACCTTAAAAAAAATCCCGCCTCTTTCTTTGCTTTCAGCCACAAAATTCGTCAGAAAAAATAATTAAAATATATTAATCGTACACCAGCCAATCATTTAGCATTGAATCAGTAGATGGATCGTTCTCTCATTTCGGGCAAATCGAGGCAATCTCTCGAGTTTTTTGAATTTCTCAAAATTTAATACTATTAGGTTATTTTGTGGTTGTGATCTCACTTATCGACAATTTTGTGCTAAAGGCACCTTGATAACATTGTTATTTTTTATATAATAAGACTATCGGTAATGAAGTGTGCGCTGGTAATGAAATGAGCTCAGATGGTAATGATTACTTAAGAAAAGGAATGAAATGCGCATTGGATGGTAATTTTTCCGGGAGACGGTAATAAAACTTTATATATGAAATCGCATACAAAAATAGTTATTAAGCAATAATATTTGTAACATAAACGTATGAAAACTGTCAACTTCGAATTATGATGTTAGAATGAAGCCTTGCAATGAACAGAAAACAATTGTGTAACTTCGTTTATTATGTTGTACTCAGGCTAAAATTATAGAAAACCCTTCGTTTTAACTATCTTTTTACACTTTTTAAAATTATATCAATCTATATTTTTTAAACTTATTAAATTTACGAACACAAATGTTCTCACTAGTGACTTCTTACTGGAAGGGGAAAATGCAGATACGTTCAGAAGAAAGTTAGAGAACATATCTGCGATCACCTGTAAAGTAACTTCCTAAAGCAACAAAAATAAACCTAAAGAAGGAAAGAGAATATCTAAAGAGGAAAACAGTGCACTGATATCCCATATTATAGCGTGATAAGTGTAGTCACTTTGATTGACTAGATATTGAAGCGTGGAAGTGTCTAGGAGACAACGGTGTTGTATTACTGGCGAGTCTTTTCAACCACATCATGCAGGAGACCCTTCATATGCCGAAACAATGCAATTGGGGCTAAGCAATATTTCTTCCTCAGTATAAAGATAAAGGCAGTTGTTATGAATATTCAATTCAATTCAATTCAATTATTTATTTCGAACCATTACGATCCATATATATTAGTAAGTACAAATAAAATGAAATCTTTAACTAGCTCGGGTTAATACAACTACAGGGGCATTACCATGAAGTTGTACAAGCCAGTGTTTGATGGCGGATTACCAATGGAAAGCACCCTCTCTAGCAACCAATACGGCTTTGTGCCATCCATGACTCAATGTTTGCTCTCAATACCATCGCTGAAGAATACCGAGCTAAGAACAAACCAATGTATGTGACCTTTCTCGAAATGGATAAGACTTTTGACCACGTATACCTCGTAAGACGGTATGGTATGGTGATGTCTTTGGACTTTCTAGGAATATCCCCTAGGATACGTCACATTATTAGCCGATATGTACTGGGAAGCCAGATTAGTGATCAAGCGTGGAAGTAACGAACCAACTTAATACCATTCACCGAGGGTGCTTGGTGGGTACCTGTTTAGCTTAGTACTAGAATTTAGATACTCAGTGTATCGGGGGAGGCACACAATAAAGGGTTTTGTACATCTATATTAGGTGATGATGTCGCAGTAGCTAACGAGAGGCGAGAAGATCTACAAAGTGTACCGCTAATATGGAAGCATCAGTTACAGAGAGACGGCCTGGTGTTGTGTTCAGAAAACTCAGTTCATGGAGTGCAATGTTCCCGATTTACACCTCGAGCCAATTTTGGTAGACAGGCAAGAAGTAGTGCAGTAAATATAAATTACTTGGCTATAAATTAATATATTATTGCGGCAGCCTAATTTAAATGAATGGAGGTAACTGGTGTGACCTGCGACTGTATAATATACATTAAAATTAAAGATATCGCATCGTGTATAAGACAATAAGTACTTCACTCACTTATGGCAGTAAAACATTGCCATCCAGGTCGCAGAGATAAAAATGATGTGGTGGCTGTCTAGCGTTTCAAGGATAGACAGATCAAGAGACAGACTAGAGCACTCAGGCCTATTGCCTCGCTTGGTTCTCGACGAAGAGGCAATCTTAAGTCATGTTGGCTCAATGTCGTCACTAAGAACTTGAACGCCTGGTGGCTGGATGAAGGTGATGTCCAGATTGGAACAAAGCGGAAGTAGAAGAAGAAAAATGAAGACCTCGTAAGACGTCCGAAACCCTAAGAAAATGATGAGGGCACACTGGCATGCTGCTCATTGATGGATTGATGGTATTCATTGTTATGTGGATTACAGTATACATATTACACAGACCGCACTCACATTCCTCGCTCTGTTGTAGAGAAGAGTCGCGCACAACTTATGTCCAGAATTGAGAACACTCTATCCAGAGTCTTTGCGTAGGGGAAGAACAATTTGGTCCGATTTAACCCCCCTATTTAACCTACCTATTTGACCGAAACGTCATTCAAAACAGCACAAACAGACAATAATATAGAATTTTACATGTAGTACTTACTGAATGCGTTACTGGATGGCGATGAAAACCAAACGATATCAAACCTCTTTTACACACGCGAGAACGCAGGTATCTCCGTCGGGAGCGCCGTAGGGGCGTCTCTCAAGGCAGCTAGCGGTTGACTGAACTACTAACAATGTTTTGAATCGACGGTAGGCACTGCCCGGATACGCTAACTAGCGATATATACCTTATCCATTTCCCACGACGGTATTGAAGGGATCAACAGTGACATACACTTTGGAAGCTGTAATTTCTTTACTGTGATAAATAAAAATCATAATTTAACACTTAAAAACATAACAAAATTCCCTATCGATTGAACATAAAACAAAAACTCAGGGTTGAGTAAGGTAACGGGCCATAAGTTCGTGCTAGTACGTCATTTCGTTAGTTTTGTTTCTGAGGCTTATAATAAGCAACTGAAATATTTTTTATTTAATTTATACATTTGTAAAAAAACTTTATCATTAAACCTTTCCAAAAAATCAAATTCAACAATTTTAACGACTAAACTAATAGCAACACAACGGTCGAAAACTGTCAGTCGGCCGAAAACAGCTGTACGGTGTGCGCGAACTGCTTGTTGACGTAAGGTGCTCGCTCCGACTTCTTAAGGGAATTGAAAGAGAAAGGGAAGTCCATTTGAAAAAAAACTTTTAACAGTGCTTTGTCTAGTTCCTTAACAATGGATTTAATAAGAAATAAGTGTATATTTTGGTATAGGTGTCCCTTAAAATTGCAATAAATGGACTCACGAACTAACGGTCATTATATTTTTCGTCTGGCTCCTATTTCGTGTTACTACCGAATCAAGGGCTTTCTTTATACATCCTTGTATCTTTTGTATTTAAATGATACTTAAGAAATTGTAAATGTTAATTTAAAAAACAGATATTGTATTTAATGACGTTTTCATTGACCTAAATTCGGTATATGTTTTATTCACTTGAATTCTCGTAAAACGAGGTTGAACGTGACCTAAATTTACAATTTGAAGGTGAATTCGCATATTTACGTGCAGCATAATTTTGTTTATTGCTCGATTCCTGTAATGTATTTTTATGTTTATTTATTACATATAGGATACTTAATGGTTATTGAACATAATTTAAAGGTGATCTACATTATTGATTCCGGGAATATCCAAGAAATAGTAACACGAAACAAGGGACTACTACTTTTAATACTTTTCCCCAAGTTCGTGACAGAGAAATCTATAGTGGTAGGACTGGTAGGCAAACACACAGATCAAATGTGTACCCTCGTCTGTTATTTGATATTCTTCTTGAAGAGGTAACATGTGCATTGATATAATGCAATAGTGTTGCCTGGGTAAATCCCGGGAACCTATTATTTTTGCGGGATTATTATTATTAAATGAAAGTTTACTTTGTACCCTATTAAACAGTATAGAATTGCTCTTTCAAAAGTGTGTCGTGTGTCCCATACAACATTGTCTAGATTTTAATCTTAGGTTACCTAATCAATCGTAGAAATAGATAATCAATACATACTTATATCTAACTATCTACGTTTAAGGAATATTGACGAAAATGATTGAAGATATTTATTATTTTTAAGATTTGATATCCCGGGACTTGCTATTCCCGGGACTTTCTTTATTTTTAAGGGTTTTTTTTTAAGAAGTGAAAGGTATCTTTATACCCTATTAAACAGAATATCGTTTACAGATACCTACATGTCACGTCCAAAAGGTTTTGCCTAGATATTTATCTTACGTTAAACAGTTTTGGTTAATATACTCGTAGATAGGTAACCTATGTGAGACACATTTTTGAAAAGGTGACCCTGTACTAATGGATAAGTTATTTAACCTTACATTTCATAAAAACATCCTGGAGAAAGAAAAAATGTCCCGGGATTTTAAATACCGAGTTTTATCCAGACCCCCTATTGGATTTTTCCAATAATCATGTTAATTACCTTTTCAATAATCTTGTTCAATATCAAATAACAAATGAGGGTTCACAAACAAAATGTTTCTCTTACTACCTGGCACTCGAAAACTTTATGCCGAAACAGGGGCCAAGAACTCACAAACTTAGGAGCAGAGCCAAATTTTATCACGAAATGGGGTTCAAATACGAGGTCTACAAATAAATTATAAAAAAATAGTTATTGAAACTAATACTATATAATTCTTGCATTAAATAATAGGCAAGATATCAATGTTCATCACACAAAAAAATTCAATGCGATATCATGTTCTGTATTGTCTTAAAAAAAATACTAATTCGTAAGAGGCTTAACATGCCGAAACAGTGGACGTTTACCTTATTTAAGGTTCAACGGAAGGTCAAAGTCATACCAACATGCATTTTGTGTCGAGATGAAAGAAAAAAAACGGGTCTTAATTGTAAATATGTAAATATAAGGAAAATAACATGTTTTCTACTGTAGTTTTTTCGATGCCTCTATACCTTTCACAAAATGCAAAAATCCTGCATTAATAGATTTTTGAAAATTCCGATACTTTTGTTTTTAATTACCAATAATACCGATTTGCCCGAAATGAGAGAACGACCCAGATACCTAATTGTCAGTCCAAAATTAAATACAAGTGTCCAAATTGTACGCACTTACTTTCTACCAATAGAATTGAAAACGGGTGGTCGTTTTTCAATTTTCTATCGCTGGTATTGCAAAAATAGCATTTCATCGTTTTTGACAGTTTTCGAGTGAAAGAGTCGAGCGCTCGAAAGTCAAAATCGGTCCTCAGGTCGCATTTCTTTACCGATTCTCGTGACTTTTTTGTGACCAGGTTAAATAATTATATAGAACTTTTTGTCGATTCAGTTGAAGTGAAAACTTCTTTAGCGGCGCTGAGCACTTTTTGGGATGGGGAAAATTGTTAAACAAGCGACAGATTTTTGTGACGTCAGATGTGAAGGAGGTCACAAACTTTTATATTTTGCTGCTAGCCGATTCGACTTCATTCAAAACTGAACGCTATTCGTAAGAGTATAAAGCCGTTAAACACTTTTTGCAATAGCATATTCTGCAAATAAATTTGTAATTTTGTTCACGCGTCCTTCACCGTTTTGCTATTGAGCAAATTCGAATAGTTCGAATTTGGACGTTATTCCTAAAGAGATAAAGCTTTGAAAAATATTTACCAACGACAAAAACAAATTGATATTTTGTTCACCGCCGCCGCCCGCTGTTCTTGCAAATTCGAATAGTTCGAATTTGGACGTTATTCCTAAAGAGATAAAGGTTTGAAAAATATTTGGCAATGGCAAAAACAAATTGGTATTTTGTTTGCCGCCGCCGACGGGCGAGACGGCCCGTCGCACCCAACGCGCCCGCGGCCCGTCCGCCTAAATAATTGATAATTGTTTACAAATTTGCGCCAAATTCATTTTTAGGGTGACGCCGTAAGATGTCACGTGACCTGATCGAAAAACTGTTACAATGTTATTGAGTTTTCACTTCTGCCGGCACTCCCGGAGTGCAACCCGGTTTTTTTTATTTTAAAGACAGTGTCAGGTTCACAGAGCCACTAGGAATAAAAGTACAAGGCCATGTTCACTTAATACCCAATTACATTTTTATTTGATAAAATTTGGCCTGAATAACAAATAAGCCGGTTTACCAGTGGAAAACATAGATTTTACTAACCGATTTGTAATTTTAATAACTACAATGGTTTCAAACTATATTTTCCGGAAATCCGGAAATCGAATAAGTCATTTGTCAACTCCGGTTTTATTTTCAATTCCGGAAGGGTGGCAGTAAAAAAGTAGTTTCAGCCCTTTTGTATGCTGACTTTGTCGAGGGACTGTATTCTCGCACACTGTAAAACGGATTGGATATTATGTCACGTTATCTACCCCGTTCACAAGAGACCTGTGAGTAGGATCACATAAAAAAGTGCCAATTTCAAAAATCTTTAAACGAGCAATATTTGTATCTACATTAAGTATATACATTTGTACTTTTTATTGAAAAACGCATTATATTCAGTAAAGGAATTTATGGACATTAAAAATTAATAATATCACTGTTTTTGACATTGTAAACTATATCGTTATTTGTATTTTTTGAATTTTTCGTTTAAGTATAGTTTGTAATCTGACGCTCTTTATGTGATATCTTAGTCATTTATTTACTTTTGCCTATTAATTAATTGTGACTATAATTTAAACCAAATGTAACTTTGCATTTTATTACAATTATTATTCTCTTTGACGATCATAATATAAATTCATATAGATTAAGCTAGCTTTAATTTATATTGTAATTGTATATTGTGAAATAAATAAATCGAAATCTAAAGTATTAGGAAAACACCGTGTAGAAAGCGGTCTTATCTCAAATAGGTCTTGTTTTCCCTCCGAGTTGAAAGGTCAGATGGCAGGCGCTTTCGTTAAACTAGTACCTACGCCAATTCTTGGGATTAGGATTAGGAATCCGGGCTCGTTTGAGTACTACTGGGAAAAACGCTAGGAGGATGATGTTTATGTATATTTGTATTCACGTTTTTGGAAACGGCTGGTCTAAGAATTGCGATTGGAGTAAAGGGGATTACGGGGGAGAAAAATCGATCTAGCTGGGTCTCATATGCGGGAATATTTATTTTCTCCGTATTTTCACCCGAGCAAAGCTCGGTCACGCAGGGACTTAGTTTTAAATCAAGTAGGTTTGTACCTAACTGACTTCAGTCAACTTTAGATTTGTCAGATTTTTGAGAAATTATCGTTCCAACACAAAACACGGCATGCGAAACAACCTTAGATTATTGACACTCATCATCATCATTATCATATCAGCTGAAAGACCTCCACTGCTAGACATAGGCTTCCCCCAAAGAGTGCCAAAGTGACCGGTCCTGCGCCACCCGCATCTAGCGGACTCCCGCAACCTTTACCAGGTCATCAGTCCACCTTGGGCCTACCCACGCCGCGCCTTCCGGTAGTCGCCACTCGAGAACCTTTTCCACCCCAACGGCCATCGGTTCCCTTGGTTCTGCTGCGGATAGCCTCATTTCTGATGCGATCACGCAGAGAAACTCCCAACATGGCCCTCTCCATTGCCCTTTGGGTGACTTTGAGCCTTCTTAATGAGGAGGCCCATTAAGATGTAATATTTGTCAGTGTAATATTAATGCATGTGCCTAGGCAAGTCTGCGATGAACATGGAATATTGATTTAGGGTCGTGTGTTTGGGCTATGGCCAGAGCGGTTAGTGTCATCAAAAATTTATATTTAATGAGCGCCAGATGAAACAACCGACAAGCTTGAGGATTAGCTAAATAAAATCACAAGAACACTTTTAACAAAGTTTATTAAGGCACACCCTCGAATAAGGCTACGTCACAAAGACGGTAATACATGAAAGGGTTTTCTAGTTTATACTTAAATGATACCACTAGACTTAAAATTATCTAGATATTTCTTTAAAATTAGTTGTACAGGGTAGTCATGTTACTTTGGGCTGAATTGATGCAGTCATTATCATAATAAAGAATTAATTTACCGGCGAAAGAGGTGACTCAAACCTCCATCTTCAACACCACAGGACAGCGACTCGCTCCGCAGTAAGTACTTAAAACATGGCGACAGTGTCTAGCCAGAAGCTGGTCCCGCAGTACAGATCAGGTGGACTGGTACACCTCCACGGCATTCATGAGTGTGCTCCTCATTTAAGCGGAGATGTTGAGTTTAAAACTGAGGTAAAAAGAAAAACCCTAGGACAAAGAATTGTCACCATTAGTAAAGAGTTGGTATTTGAGAATCTACAGTTTAGCGTCGAAATAGAAACAAAAGTATGCTTACCACGCGTGGTGGGTTTTTTCTATTAAGAGGTGTAGGTGGTTTTGACTAAGTCATCTTACACGTGTAACTGAAATGGACGAAATTCACACTTTGATTATTAAACGAAACGACTAAACATTGTCAGACACGAGTTAATATGAAAATCAAACACTCACCTGAGTAGTGAAAATGTTAAGAGAGATCTGGACTATTATGTCCAGACCATAGTGACGCTAAGTTAAGCAAACGGGGCTGTTGGCTGGAACAAAATGAAACACCAATTAGCACTAACACGGCAACAGACACTTAGGACATTGCTAGTAGCAAACACTTACCCCGAGGCGGCGAAAATTTGGAACCGGAGAGTAAAATACGCGGCTCTCACATTCTGGCTGGATTAGGAATGAACGAGTTCCTTCAATCCTCCCAAAATCGCAGAATCATTTCACCTCAAACCCGTTCCGAATCACCGAATACGGAGGAGGGCAGCGACCAAACAATAGACCGTCGACAATAATAATTTTATAGTTTTTTAAAGAAAACACTGCAAACTGAATCTACGACGTGTTTAAAAGAAAAGAACGACTTCTGAGTATTTTCTTACAGCTAACTCGAGCGAAAAGATAAATAAACAAAGTCTATGTTTGACACAACAACCAGTGTGACATGCCTAAAACGAAACGTTTCTTGACCGGTCACAGACAGAGTGATATGACGTTTTGTTAATGCAATCTCGGTAACATCGACACTTTAAGATAAAACTTTCCCTTAATTTCAATAGTTTAAATTTATGATAGATGTGCTGCCAGATAGTCTACGATCTGTAGCTTTAGAAATATATATTTTACCAATTTAGCACTAGCTTTACTCTTGAGAATAAAAAGATAAGTGTCAACTTTGACAGTTAGAACTAATGCAACGAAACGTAGTCCGATATAATTGCAAGTAAAAAGCCCTGAATGGAGATTTAATGTTTACCTGTTTAAAAGTGTTATTTAGTGTATAGTATTAAGCGAAAGTGTCTCGAGTGCATTTCTCCTGGATCATACAGCTAAAATGCAATGGAATACCGTCGAGACCGATTGGAAAATTCCTGTAGTTAAGGTAATATGTAGTCTATAAAAGTTGTCTTTCGGCTTGCAAGAACGAAGCCTTTTCGCGACTCAAACTAGCTTATTCCTAACCTATGAAGTGTTACAAAGAAGGCTCAAAGGTAAGCGACCACGTTTCAGTGCTATATGTCATCACTTATTATTGACACTGATAAGAAAAAAATATCCTCTTCTCAAGAAGATCACAGTTTTCGAGTCAACTTGAAAACTCTGATCCAAAAAACAACTTTTCCGTGTGGTAAATTCGGCAGTTAACAGTGGGGCAACACAAACATAGCTCTACCCACAGTCTAAATCGCCTGACGACGCAGTACCCAAAATGCTCTTTATGGCAGTCAACACATTTCACTCGTATGTAGTTTATTTACAGTAAATATAACAGGTTGTAGAATAGTAGTATAATGTTAATCCATTTGAACTACTTCCCTTGAACCCCGGCTTCGAATGACCCAGTTGCCTTATTATCATGACTATCTGATATAAGTAGTAGGGCAGTTTCAGGTGATAATGTGGTTGTCACTGGACGATAGCACCAAATTTATTTCAGGTACTTGTTAGGTCCATAGGTTTAAGTTTTTGATAGGAACCAACTCCTCCGTCAGCCATCTTTAATTTTATTTGGCATAGGCACTAGTTTTACGAAAGCGACTGTCATCTGACCTTCCAACCCAGTGGGAAAACTAGACCTTATTGCGATTAGATTGGTTTCGGATGTTTTCCTTAACCGAAAAGCTATCGGTAAATATTCCGTACATAAGTTCCGAAAAATTCAAGCACAAAAACCAAGTGAGGATACTACCTACTAACATATCTACTAAATTAATATTTGCGGACAATCTTACACAAATCGACCTAGTCCCAAACTAAGCAAAGCTTGTACTATGGGCAGGCTCATTAACTCAAAAATCTTTTATATTTAAGATTACCAATCTTTAGGATTGTAATTAAATCCAAAAAAAATTGAAATAAACACTTTTTTTTACCGTACTGAAATGTCGTCAAACATGGATTAAGGATATGAACAGAGAAGACTAGGTAGCGATTACTACACCGAAAAGAGCCTAGCTCGTGAATAATGATGAGATAATGATCCCGTTATTCAATATCTACGAGATTTCATTAATTTGACATAGACATAGAAAAACATTATTTAACATAACATTTTATACAAAGGTACATTGTACAAATTAGACTTAAAAATAGACTTAAAACATATACAATATCGTACGAGGCATTAACATTGTGTGATGCTATAAAGGGGCTTGACTCAGCATAATGTTGTAGTGAGTACTGAGTACCTAGAGGTACACTGTAACGCTGGTTTTCAGTCAGACCCTTACATATAATAAGTTTTAATTCTAATATTACGTCGGAACGGAATGAATATGTACTTGGAATGTGAGTAATGTTGTGTGTATTTTAATTTATATATATAATGACTATGGTTTGGTTGAACTTATAATAGGTATAAATATATATGATAGGTAACAAGTAAGTATATTAAAAATATAGAGAGAAAATAACAAACATTTTGATGATACGTATGTAGTAGGCGTCAAAGATACGAGGCCAGGGCTCCACCGCCCGAGGGTAGAGTTTTTTGTATTTGGAGGAGGTGTCGCTTTAACTTTAATTTAAAACTGCTCGTACAACTGTAACTTCGCCTTCCAAAACTTGCAGGCAAGAACCCGCGTGTCATTGGGCCTACCTACTACGAGCGAGTCGCTGCGACTGCCCGCTGATCTTAGACAGGAACCATCTGACGAAGCATTTAGAAGCCGCCTTAAATACCTTTTATTGGAAAATCCATTATACTCAGTTAATGAGTATATGAATCTGGACTTGACATGTTAAGTTATTATTATTGCCTATTTAAATTTGTATAAATATGATTTGACATTAAATGTATTGTGTCACGTATTTTCTGATGGACTAAATATTGTAAAGAATGACGATACCTAGAGGTTGATATAATATTTGTGTTCTTTTGCTTTTGGTTTGTTTTTTCTATTTCCTTGTTATTGTGTTCTTACATTTGTTGACATTGTCTTAATATTATATCTTAATTATTCTCTGTTTTTGATGATCGTGCTAAAAACTCTTAATTTTTTGACATGTATGCGAATCTGTAATGTAATTTTTTATCATGAAATAAATAATCTAATCTAATCTAATGTGTAGGGAACGTAATGTCCAATTTTTCGTTAATTATGTATATGCCTACTTTTATTTTTATTTTTTTTAATAGACGTCATCATTTAATTTTACTCTCGCATTATAAGGCGCTGTCTTCTTGAAACCATAAGACTGGGGTAATTGGCTTAGCAATGGGCATTTGTTCGACAACGTACTGCGAATGACATCAATCGATAACATTTGAACAGAGAGAAGAGTTTATGGTGACCTCGCAGCGCACTATTCGCATCAATTGCACTGGTATAGTCCAAATCGCCTTTCTAGAACTTTTCTTTATATGTGGCACAATGAGAAGACAAAGCCATTGTCTTTCATTGTTAAGTGTAACCGCTAATTGTTTGCGTTGTACTAAGTATCTATGCTGCAACTTTTAATCAAAAGTTGTTAATACGGATATACCTTTCGTTTTAATTTGAACCTGGCTACCTTAGGTCACTACGAAAGTTTTGAGATACAAAAAAAGTAACAAAGTTATTAATTTTTTTTTTATTACAGTTTCTCAGAGTATTCTCCATTAGCTTCTATGCATCGATTCATCCGCTTAAACCATGATTTATAGCATTCCCGGTACTCTTCTTTAGGGAGGTCTTCTACGGCCTGCAAGTAGGCATTCCGTGCATCCTCAGGACTGTTATATACCGTGTCACGAAGTCCGAGTTTGATTTTCGGAAAAAGGAAGAAATCGCAAGGAGCTAAAACGGAGCTATACGGAGGATACACAATTCTTCAATCTCTGTACTCTTCAAAAAATCCTTGGTGACAATGGCCTTGTGATGATGCAAAAAGAGCCCCCTCAAACCAGTTTTAGGTCGTTTTTGTTATAAATTATTAAATACAGTAGGTAAACACAGTTCAATATACCACTTAGCATTCACAGTTTTTTGGTCGTCTAAGGCCACATGACCACTTGCAGAAAAAAAAGTGGCCACCAATTTTTCCAACACTTCGCCCGCGTTTCACCTTCGTTGGAGGTTCACCATCGGGAAACACCCAAATTGTCGATTGCCGCTTAGTTGGTGGATCTTATTGGTAAATCCAACTCTCGTCTCCTGTAATAATGTTAAAAATTGACCGTCCTTCTCCCTGATCAAATTTTCTGAGCATATCTTTGCACCATGTCAGGCGAGCTTCTTTTTGTTCTGCAGTCAGCGAGTGAGGCACCCATCGTGAACATAATTTCCTGACTCCAAGCCGGTTGTGTAAGATTTAATTAATAGCTGGCGATGAAATCTTCACGACCTCTTCTATTTGTTTATAAGTCACTTTCGGGTCTTTTTTAATATTTTTTTTCACAGCTAGGACGTTTTCTTCTGTAACTGAAGTCGCGGGCCGGCCACTTCTTTCATCATCATTTAAGGAGAAAATCCCTCGTTTAAATTGAGCAAACCATCTGAAATCTGTTGCACGCAATGGTGCATGGTCCCCAAACGCCGAAACTAATCGCTTTCTGCTACTCACATCACCAACATCTCTTGCTTTCACATTCATTTAATCCAAATTTATAATCGTACAAAATCATCGCACGAAAATGTTCTCGCTTAAAATCCATAGTTGACGATAAAAGCCCGCGGAATTGAAACAAAAAACAACCGTCATTTTTTCATTTTTAAATATTTGATCAAATGGTTTTCTATGTTCGAAGAACAAATAATTTATCTTTAAAAAAAGGTTCAATCTAGTTGCGTTCTTTTTATAAATTTTGAGTATCTCAAAACTTTCGTAGTGACCCACGTACCTTAACAATGTAGTCATTCGAACAAAGTATTTTTATTTTTTTATTGATTAAGACCAAAACAATGAATTATCATTACAATACCCATCTAGGCAAAACCATGGAGATGATTAAACATGGCCTTTTGATTTTGAAGCGTTTGTGGCTAAACAATGGTATTGTTTTACCGATGGGACTTAAGATAAGATCTGTCCTAGAACTGAGATTCGGACCGTAAAAGTATCGACATCCGAAGGGGGTCTCCGACAGGTGACCGCTTTGAGTGTTTACTAAACTGAACGCTTCCTAGAGCAGATTAAGCCGCTTTTATCGTTGTCTATCTTATAAGTCCCGGATTGATCTTTCTTCTTCCTTCCAGGTTCCTCAAATAAGAGATGCCCAATGGGCAGCGGTGTGGACAGCTCTGGCAGTCGCGTCTCTCAGGTCGTGTTCCGAGCAGGAGTGTGGGCATGTGGGGCACGCCATCAGGTGCACCATGGTTTGCGGTGCTGTACCGCAAACACATTGGGTTGATTGGCCACGGTGCGATCTTTGTGATTGTGAAAAGGGATGTAGTTAGACGCCAAATTAAATACCCAATAACGCTGAATTTTCCCAAAAAAGGTTTAAAAATATTGTCAAATGGAGTAAAAAGTAAAGCAGGAGATTTAATAATCACAAAGTTATACCTAAGTGTCCAAAGTTTTAAGAGGGGTTATATCCCTTACCCGCAAAACGCACCTTCATGTGAAATTGTCATTTACGCTCGCAGATCGTGACGTCACGATTTGCGAGCGTTTTCTCTCTCTAACAAGCAATATTAAAACAGTTTTAGTTTCGTAATTCTTTGAGATATCTGAATGGGGTCTGCGTCACTAGGCATATTTATATGCCTTATTTCTTTTGGAGTCATAATAAATTTTGAGTCTACACCCGTATTGACAACCTTCGATTACTCCTTCAGAGTTGGAAAGTTAGTTTGAATTTGTACTTCTATACGATGTTATGATAGGTCGCTATACGGACTTCGATGTAATCGAGCATATTGAACATTTCTAAAGCTTTACACTCACTTAAAACTCTAACCTGCTAAGTTTAAACTAGTTTATCTTCTAGGTGTTTGGAAAGTCAGGCAGTTTCCGCAATAAATAGTGCCAAAGCTAATTGCAACTGCCCCCGAGCTCGTTCAGGGTGCAACCCGGATAACGCTGTGATCAAAATGAAACTGCTATCAGATATCAGCAAGTTACAATACCTAGGTCAAATGTAATGCAATACGCTTTAAAATGATCAATTTGGTTCTTCTCCTTTTTTATCGTGTAAATAAATAATAAGCTCCTCATTTCACGTGAGATTTTGACAGTGTAGCCTTATCACAATAAGATTGGGAAACGTATTTGCCGCCATCGATATATGTAGGCATTTCATTAAATTTTATTGTTATCCTACGAAGTAGTAGTTCTTATTTATTTACATTAACTAAATTACGTTCAATTTAAGTTAAATCTAAAGAAGCCCTCGAGGCATTGTACTGAGGATGCTGGCGGCATTTCCTAGCTGAATTGTAATGCTCATGCGTTACGTGGGAAAGTTGCCAGCTCTTCGGCCACCAGTTGCAGCAACCAGATCAATTATACCTACTTCCTTATAAATCGACTTCAGAAACAAATTTTTCATGAATATGAACTGGTAATTTACCGCAGTCCTTGTTTGTTAATTCAATACCATTTTCAATATCGCGTGACAACAGAGAGTACTCATAGGATTTAAATTGGGTTCGCCGCAGAAAATTATTGGATTGAAAATAAAACGAGCCTTCACAATCATGGAGGCTGTTATGCGATTATTGCTTCTGAATTCGAAGGACTTGAATGAATTACGATCATGCACAGTCGATGTCAGAGATATGTATTAATTTTTCGCCTTATTACAATGGAATAAGGGCCAAAAGTGTAAACAAATCTTTCGTGGCACAGGACAAGATTCTAATATTTTCTGTGGCTGGTTTTCGAAGTAACAAATCAGTATTATAATATATTGATAATCTCGAGACATTGAGAACACACGGAATTCCTTAAGAGTAATTTTCGGAAAGCATCATGATTCCGAAATTTCCAAATGCTGCGACGCAGACGGGGCTGGCCTAGACGGAGATGGTGCCACGACCTCAGCGACTGGGCAAATGAAGCATATAGTAGGGACTCATGACATGAACATTACAGGGACAGCAGCCTTTGCCTACACTGAATAGGCTCAGAAAAAAAAAACAAGTCTAGCTAAAACAGCTTGAAACGCGCCCGCTATAACGTCAACGGGAAGCGGTCACTTAACCACTCGACGCGCGGACAAACTTCTTGACACGCTGCCCGAGTGAGGGTTGTTGAAGCCAAACGCCTTGGGTGGTTGGTTGGCATTTAAATATTTTTTCTCAAAAATGGTATGTAATTTTGCCATAACATCTCTAAAAAGTATCCAGAAAGTGAACTCTACCGGAGACTTATTCACAACTGTCCAGTAAGAAGCGAGATTTTAAATGTGGAATCTCCTACTGTCCAGTAAGTAAGTATGTAATTTAACTAATTTACTTACTGGACAGTAGGTCAACCTCTTTGGATCTGCTTAGAAAAAAAAAGACCGGGTTGCACTCCGGGAGTGCCGGCAGAAGTGAAAACTCAATAACATTGTAACAGTTTTTAGATCAGGTCACGTGGCATCTTACGGTGTCACCCTAAAAATGAATTTGACGAAAATTTATAAACAATTATCAATTATTTAGGCGGACGGGCCGCGGGCGCGTTGGGCGCGAGGGGCCGCCGGCTCGCCCGTCGGCGCGCCGACGGGCGGCGGCAAACACAATACCAATTTGTTTTTGCCATTGCGAAATATTTTTCGAAGCTTTATCTCTTTAGGAATAACGTCTAAATTCGAACTATTCGAATTTGCAAGAACGGCAGACAGCGGTGGCGACCAAAATATCAATTTGTTTTTGCCGTTTTTAAATATTTTTCTAAGCTTTATCTCTTTAGGAATAACGCCCAAATTCGAACTATTCGAATTTTCTCAATAGCAAAACGGTGGAGGACGCGTTGGTATTATTACAAAATTATTTGCAGAATATGCTATTGCAAAAAGTGCTTAACGGCTTTATACTCTTACGAATAGCGTTCAGTTTTGAATGAAGTCGAATCGGCTAGCAACAAAAACGTGACCTCCTTCACATCTGACGTCACAAAACTCTGTCGCGTATTTAACAATTTTTCCCTATCCCAAAAAGTGCTCAGCGCCGCTAAAGAAGTTTTCACTTCAAAAAACATAGTACCAGACACAGATTAGAGTTTAGCCATTATAAAATGGTTATAGGAGGGAGGCTCCAAATATATATCTATCTCTCTTTTTGGTATGACATTTTATGAGATAGATATATTTTTGGAGCCTTAAACAGCCATTTTATAGTCTGTGACACTTAACGCGACGCAGAAAAAGTATGCACGTTGCGTTTTGTACTTAGTAATGTTGTAGAAGTACCTATAGTGTGGGATTTTATGTTTGTATTTAGTAATTTCAGTAAATAAATCATGTTCGACTAAAACTTTCCATTCTAAAATTAGCATGGAGTTTCAAAAACAATCATTTACATTTTTTTACCAAAACATTCATGTAATGTAAAAATAGAACAATGTTCAAAACTAAACGCAAACTTTTTATTAAAAAAAAACAACGACCGGCGGGTTTCACATTCAATTGCGACAGTTGTGTTTTAATTTAATAATTTACCGCGTGAACATAAATAATCCCAAAAAATGAGTTCAAGCGAATCTGATTCGGACATAGATGGCACTCCTCCTGATTTAAAAGCTGAGGCCGAATTAGCAAAAATCAATTTACTGCCTCCAAAATCCAAGGAGCGATATATGAAAACTTATGAAAAATTTATTTAGTGGAAGGCAGAAAAACAAGCCAACAGTTGGTCTGAAAATGTTCTTCGCCAAACAATGTAGCTGACAAGTTTATGGGCTGTGTATGCTTCGGTGTGTAGTGCAAAATAAACACGATGTAAACATTAAGAATTACAACCCCGGTAAATCAATCACAACGTCTATCAGTAATTGCCCTAATATGAATGTAACCTTCAATAATTAAACGAATTTGATGTTAAACTTTCTTTGATTTTTGAGAAAAGCATTATCCTAGCCTGAACCAGTAAGAAAGCCATCCTGGCCTCGTATATAACCGTTAACTCATACTTGGCCATGAAGGCTTACTTACTGGATTCTGCAGTAATGTCACACCTCACCTGCTCGAAAAGACTTACTTATATTGCTTAAAATCTGCACCCAAAAGTCCATTTTATCCGCTAGCGTCGAAAGTGATTATTCATTTCTAACGTGACGCTCTCTCGCGAGATTTAACTTTTTTATACAAATTAAATGAGAGGTCAGTATCATGCGTTCAGAAACCTATTGTGTGGTACTAATAGTTATATTTTTTATGAAATTAAATGTATAATACCGATTCTAAATAAAATTAAAATTTGTGACGTCATAATGTAATGACAATTAGTATGAAGCATTTCGAGCAGTGGACGTCTTTCGGCTGATATGATGATGATGATGTCGGCCGCCGCCAGCGAGGTCAATTATGGTAATGATGTATTAAGTTCTTTAATTGCAGTTGCTCCCATACAAATATTTGTTCCTCTCCAAAAACTGGTTCGAATGGCATCGTAAATTACAAATTATAAAAGTTGAAAAACCCCTACATTTTCCTTTCAAAGTCCAATGTACCTCAAAAACGGCTAAACAGATTTTCATGAAACTTGGCTAAGAACACTCGGGATAAAATTATCTATGACACAAAAAACCGCATTCAAATCGGTCTATCCGTTTGAGAGCTGCGATACCACAGACAGATACACAGATACACAGACAGACACGTTAAACTTATAACACACCTCTCTTTGCGTCGGGGGTTAAAAATCTTTTGGGTACATTTTTCTCAAGTACTCAGGAATGGTTTGTTACAATAAAATTATTATGCGTAAAACAAATCTATCACAGATACATTGATCCACTATTTTAGACTAACAAAACGCAGTACCTAAATAATATGCAAATACGAGGCCAATACATTTCCGTGTCTACAAAAACTTGACACATTATTTGGGAGCTTACGTGTCGTCCCAGGATTTTCTCAGACTCAAATGGCTTAACGAGCTGAATTCAGTCCTTCTCAAGGCTAATCCGGCAAAAGATATTGCGTTTTGTTAAGTATTTTTTTATGTAAGTTACCTACAGTCGCGGAATGAAAATATTCGTCACTTTTGGACCTTACCAGCTTTGAAATAAGGTCGAAAAGTGGCGAACCTTATCATTCCTCGACTGTACCACTTTTCGCTTTGGTGACATTGTTTGCTTTTATTTTAAGCTAGTTATTTCAAACATCAAGCAAGTCTGTTGCATAAAAGCATTGTGTAAGTAAGTATACTAAAATAATGTATGTTGTCTACATTGCAAGGGCTTTCAACATACTTCATAGATTCATTCAATATGGTGACGTATTGATTCATTGTTATAATTATCAGTATCGCGTTCTGACATTTGTGTGGGTGCTACTTTGTTTCCCATTTCCTCTCAATACGTCAGTTATTTTCTATTTCTAACCGACTTAAGAAACCGGCCAAGTGCGAGTCGGACTCTGACCATCGTACCATCTATGAAAACGGCAAAAAAATCACGTTTGGTGTATGGGAGCCCTTAAATATTTACTTTTTATTTTTATTTCTTGTTATAGCGGCAATAGAAATACATCATTTTGTGAAATTTCCAACCGTCTAACTATCACGGTTAATGAGATACAGTCTGGTGGTCCCGGTTTTACCCTTTGGGTACGGAACCCTAAAAAAGGACGAGGTTCTTAATTCGTCGGTATGGTTCATTTCTTATATATGTTGCCCGATTTCTCAAATACGCCTGGACCGATTTGGAAGAAGGGTATCCTCCCCAAGTGGTTATGGTCATCAGGTCAGGGTTTGATGATGGGATCCTGGCGAGATCGAGAAAGTCTTCATATTTTATAGGCTCACTTAAAGTACTGAATTGAATTATGTTTATACTTTTTTTTTCATGTATAGTGTTTTTGTTGTGAATTTTTTGAAGTCAAATAGGTATTGCAAATTTTTAAATTAAAGGAAATTTATTCTCTTAGTGGTTAGTCTTAGTTTATAATTTTTATTTAATATGTATTGTGTTTTTAACCAATAGGCTTATTTGTAATCTTATATGTTTATAAAGAACGACATAAACCCAAAACTTGAATTTACTAATATTATTAATAATGACTGGTCTGACTGGCACTGCATATATACGGATGCCTCGAAAAATGTGGATAGGAGTTGTGTTGGCGTTGGGGTCTACCACAGATATAGATATACATAGATCACGCAAATGCATGTACTTCGCGTGTCAGAATTCGGACTCCGAGTTGGCACTCCGACTTACATCCCGCGCGCGTCTGTTGTGGTAGCCGGTTGTCCGTGAATATTAAGAAAATACCTTATTGCAGAATCGATTTTCCGCGGACAACGGGGAATTCAGATCACTAATTCGCCCGTGTGACGTGAAAGTAGGTAGAAAAAAGTGACACGGTTGGTTTTCATACAGATTGAGATGTTTAAGTTATCTAGTGTATATCTATATCTGTGGGGTCTACCATCCACAATATAAATGTGTACAGTAAATTAAATTTCCACCTGAAACTTCTGTTTATACTGGTGAACGTTATGGCCTATTTAAAGCAATTGAATATGTTCTCATGGTTAAGGAAAGATTGAATTTTACATAGTTAATTTCAAAGTGTTTCTCGCTTTTCAACCCATTCACCACCACGCTACGCTCGTAGCGCTACGCCGTAGCGGGTTCTTGGTACTGAATATGTTAACCCCTTCATCGTCACTAATCGCTGACATTGAATGTGTTAAATCTTCAAAAATGTAAGTACTAACCTGAACACTATTTGTACTCGTAAGATATATGAAAAAATATATTTTTGTTTGCTATCGACATTACCTAACATATTTACAGACAAGAATCGCTACGCGCTACGCGTAGCCGATGCAGCGTTTTTTTTTCAAATGCAGCGGAAAGCGCCAACAGTGTATGCTAGGCAAGTTAGCCATACATAAAGACAAAGAAAAACTTTATTCAACATCCATATTTAACATACCGTGTACATATTAGACTTAAGATTAGATTTAACCCTGTTACGGCCAGGAACCCGCCTAGCGGGCGCCTACGCCGCAGTCGCTTTCCGCTACATACGAGAAAAACCAGAGGAACGGCTACGAGCGTAGCGATATAGGTTATAGGTTATAGGTGTACGCGGGCTTGGTTTCCGCAACTCGACGTCATAATAGCGCCTATTTTGCGTATGGGTTATTGGCACTACTGTTATTCGTGCCAACCCAGTTCCACCAGGAAGCCTAGCAAACCCTTTACGTTGCCGACGGCCTCCGGTAGCGACCCCGGTGTTCCGAGGTGTTTTGCCCGGTATTCTGCCACCCCAGGGCACGTCAAGATGACGTGGGCGGCTGTCTCTTCCTCTTCCATGCAGGCTCTGCAGAGAGGACTGTCTGTAATACCTAGAGTGAAAAGGTGTTTGTTTAGTAGTGCATGACCAGTTATGGCTCCTGTCATGAGACGGAGTGCCGGCCTTTTTAGCTGTTTTAGCTTCTTTGACAATCCGGGATTGATTGTCGGGAGGGCCTCCCTGGTTTGCCTGCAGGTGCCTAGGGTATTCCAAATTTTTTGGTGTTCTACCTTGGTGTTTAGTCGCAGTGTGCTCCGCAGCCAATGCAGGGGGGGGTAGCGATTCTTGGCAGTGAATGTGTTAATGTTCCTGGCAGTGAAAGTTTTAATTCACACATTGGCACTCTTGCGCAACCACTACGTAATCGCTCGCCCGCATAGGAGCTGACCTCAATAGGTAACTAGTGTTTCGTATCAATTGCGTACCATCTAAATCTATTCTAGTATTTAATTAAGTTTCAGAAAGTAGAAAGTTCATGTGTACATTCCTATAGTAATAAAGACGTGTTCCGATTTATTTGGCTACTCTGGCTGCTACTAACTATATGATGCTGACTGTACATACTTCCATTACTCGAAAAGTAAAATGATTAAATTTGTATTCAGCTTACACGTAAATATGCGTGTAGACTCGGACAAGAATAGGTCTATGGTTGCCGCCTGTATTCAGTATCCATTAGATTGAAACGTATACTGCGGTTTTCTTGATTGGTCGATTCTGCACTTCTCGCGTACTCTGCTGCGGCTTATTGGAAACTCAGCTTAAACCGTTGATCCCAGCTGTTATTTATGGCCGTCACTAAGGGGATCCCATGCCCCAAAGACCTTCGATTTGAATCCCTTCGTTTTCTAATGTTTTTTGTAGCTTATTATATTAACAGCAACAGCTTTAAGCAATATAGTATCCCATATTTACTTCAAAGTTCGTTGTTTTCGAGATATTTGGCATCAAAGTTGAACGATTCTAGGCCAAAGAATTGGTTTTCTGGCCATAACTTTTGTGTTAATTAGTTTAAAAAACCTAGACACGTTTTTAGAGACGTCAAAGACGAACCCAAATACTATGTAGATTTCGTATATATTAGATCTTTCACGTCAATAGAGATACGAAATAAGTGTTTTTGTCTAATGTTTAAAAAAATCATACAAAATTAAGTATTCATTTCTTGCAAAATCATACCGATAGCCGTTTGACTCATAATTCTATCTGTAGTGCAAAAGTAGGAGATACGATTCAAAACTTGTCAAAAATCGATGAAAACCTCGGGTAGCCCCTTAAAGCGAATCCTATGCTCGGTCAAGTGATGTTTGAGGGCCTCATCATCATCATCATGCCAGCTAAAAGACGTTCACTGCCGGACATAGACCTCACCCAAAGAGTGCCATAACAACGGTCCTGCTCGACCCGCTTCCAGTGGTTTCTCGCGACCTTTGTCAGCGTAGCATGTTTGCCATTTTATCTAATGCTAAAGTAAGCAACTAAAGTTCTTAACTTTATCTCATATAAATTTCAACATTTGTATGTTTTTAAAACAATAAATAATATGTCATCATCCTCCTAGCGTTATTCTCGGTTGTGCTTTAAACGAGCCCGGGGTCTGCTTTGACACCTATAATTCCAAGATTTGGCATAGGTACTAGTTTTATGAAAGCGACTGCCATCTGACCTTCCAACCCAGACGGAAAACAAGATCTTATTGGTATTAGACCGGTTTCCTTACGATTTTTCCTTTCACCGAAAAGCTAACAGCTAAGCTAAAACAATTAATAATATTTAAAAAATAAAAATGAGGTTGTTTTATCACAAAGATTTTGTTACTAGTTTCAAACTGATTTTTAGTAGGTTAATCTAAAACATCATTGTTCACCATTTGGGATTACCTAACAAGCGGATCCCGGGGTCAGATATTGTAAAAGAAACTATGTACTAAACTGTACTTATATTTATAGATATTAGGGGTCCCGTACCCCAACAACATGAAAGGAACCCTTACCCATATAGTAACTTAGTTTGCCATCCAAAACCTTTATAAATCTCTATTTTCACATAAGCTTTGGGAAAAAGCAAGGTACAAGCAAAGGAATAATGCCAAAAACGGATGATTAGTAACTATGTATATCGTATTAAAAATACTGCCTGAATGTGGCCAGACCCCGTGTCATGGTCGGCCTTATCACACGATAAGTAATAGGATAGAGCGTCCGTCACTGGCTGACACCGTTCGATAGAACGAGACGATGCTCCTATCTTGTCACCAAGGATAGGACAAACGCCCGTCATTTTGAAAACTTAACCCTGTTCTGTACAGTAGAGACTTCCTTATATTAATAAAAAAAATTAGGTACTAAATAAGAATAAGAATAGTTTATATTACATTTAAGTAAGAAGATAGCCAAGATCGTATACATTTTTCACTTGCCGGACGTCTTGAAGCCATAATTTATAATTAATTAATGAAAATCGCATTGGTTTAAAAATAATTACACGTTTCTAAAGTGACAACGTCAGTGCTTGACAAAGATGATTAGAATATTACCTATTTTATCTAAATGGCCAGTAGTAAACAAAGTCATTGAAATCAAGTAGTGTCTAATGCGATGATAGAAGAATAGGTAATTTATTGATAAATGTGTTGAAGTACATTAAATTATAATATTTTGAGTAAACTTCTAAAAAAAAAAAATATCATTAGGAAGTCTCTACTGTACAGAACAGGGTTAAGTTTTCAAAATGACGAGCGTTTGTCCTATCCTTGCTTGTCACTTATCGCGTGATAAGGCCGACCGTGATGCGGGGTCAGCAAAGACACAGCAAGTACGTTACCACACTAAGGTTGGGTTGCACCAAACCGTATCTGTTCGTTTCGTAAGCGGTGTTCGTTAAAATCTGAGTGTATGGAAAGTTTGAAAATTGTCTATGGAATGACAGCAGCCGGCGCCATGTTTGACGTTGATCGGTCTGTAATCGTAAGTTGATGCAACTCGCCCTTAGTGAGGGAAGCGTCACACAAGATTTGCCCCAAAATCAAGTTTAATTAACTACAAATCCACCACACAATGTCCACTGAAGTTCTGGTAAAGGTAATTGTTCAAACTCCTCGCCTAGTGCGAGTGGAGTGAACTGCCACGCGTTTCGCGGGTCATATAAGCCAGTGGATTGGCTACAAAACGTGTTCAACTCACCTGATTCCGGGAGGCGCGATGTTCGCTTCAACTCCGGTTAGTATCTGTCAAGGTTCAGTCAACTGTCAGGTCAAGTCAAGGTCAATCATGAGGGTCTCCGGGGCTGAAGAAGCCGCCGTGGTGTTCCGGGGCCGTCTCGCCAACAATCCGCGGCGTCAAATCACCAACTGTTCTGATATTGGTAAAATATCCACACAAAACACTCGGACACCCGTGTGTCTTCAAAGCGAGCGATATTACACAAAAACAAGGAAAAATGCGTTTCCTAATTACCCAAAAAAACCACTCGTCCCTTTCGGGTCTGCAAAAACGAGGTTATATTTTTTCGTCCGCCTTGACAAGAAGTGTCACTGTCAAAACCACAGACTCAAGAGGCGTACACACGTGAGGAGTTTAAGGGGGCGGGCAGACGGTCGGCCCGAACAGTAATTGTGGCACTCATTAGGGGAGGCCTATGTCCAGCAATGGACGTCTTTTGGCTGATATGATGAACTACAAATCAGTACGGAACCTTCGTGCGCTAGTCCGACTTGCACTTGACCGGTTTTTATTCTCTTTTTAGATGTGTCTTAAATGTACGAAGTACTTTTAGTAAAGTTTTTACTGCTAGCTTCGCGCCATAAAAGACTAAACTGCGACTCACAATGGATGTCCCGGTCTCAAATTGGGGAAACTATGTCAAGGAATACATTCTTTAGTTAATGATACTTTTATATACGAATAGGTACCTAAATTAAATCCGCCTCCGGCGCCGCCTGCGTAAGACACGTTTATAAACCCCCCTTTTCACATCTTTCAGTTCATGGGATGATTTCATTTTTGTGACTTTCTCCAGCCACGACAATGCGCGGCAGCGGCAGCGGTTTTTCTAATTCATTGCGTGTGATCCCAACTACCCACAGGGCGTTGCGCGTCTCAACGGAGCAATGAACAGATAAAACGCCTGCCGCGCCGCAATTCGCGCAATGTCGTGGCCGTTAGTCATTCCCGCTAGAACGGAAAAACGCTGCATCCTGCTATGGCGGAGTACACGTAGCGTGGCCTCGAATGAGTTACTATATACAAACCAAATATCATCTAAAAATAAGCTTTAAATATTTAGCTACAATTATTTAAATTTAAAATACCCCGACTCGACGAACATACGAAAAGAACATCTCAACAAGACTTAAGTAAGTTTAAAATATTCGTCGTTATAGAAACTTACCAATGTTGGACTTACCCCCCTGCTTCCCGACCCCTGTTTTCTCTCGAAGGTAAAAAATGACAGACCACATTTTTGAAGTTATATTTGTATCATGACCAAGTTTCACTACTGAAAATATAAAACGGAACAAGTTCTTTCCACCCGTATTTTAGCAACAGGCCCTTAAAAAATGATTACAACTTCAAAACAAACAAATCTAAAACTCCTAAAACACGTTAATTTTGTATTAAGCAGTAACGCTGTGAGCCGGTTTCAAACCGGCGACCACAGGCATTCATGGCCCATCGCTATTAACCAACTGAGCTGTCGGAACAATCTTACGTCCACTAAATCTTTCAATCAGTTCCTTCTTACAACGCCTCAGGGAGGTGTGTAGCGACATCTACCAGAAGACTTGGGCTTCTTAACGTTAGTGGCCAAGACAGTTAGTAGCGGTCGCCGGTTCGAATCCAGCTCGGAGTATTACATAAAAAAAATATTTTAATTAAAAAAAAAACAAAAAAAAAAGACCGCAACCCCCGGGAGTGCCGGCAGAAGTGAAAACTCAATAACATTGTAACAGTTTTACGATCAGGTCACGTGACATCTTACGGTGTCACCCTAAAAATGAATTTGACGCAAATTTATAAACAATTATCAATTATTTAGGCGGACGGCCCGCGGGCGCGTTGGGTGTGACGTGCCGCCGGCTCCGGGCGGCGGCAAACACAATACCAATTTGTTTTTGCCATTGCCAAATATTTTTCAAAGCTTTATCTCTTTAGGAATAACGTCTAAATTCGAACTATTCGAATTTTGCACAGCAGACGGCGGTGGCAACCAAAATATCAATTTGTTTTTGCCGTTGGTAAATATTTTTCTAAGCTTTATCGCATTAGGAATAACGCCCAAATTCGAACTATTCAGATTTTCTCAATAGCAAAACGGTGAAGGACGCGTTGGTATTATTACAAATTTATTTGCAGAATATGCTTTTGCGAAAAGTGTTTAACGGCTTTATACTCTTACGAATAGCGTTCAGTTTTGAATGAAGTTGAATCGGCTAGCAGCAAAAAGTGACCTCCTTCACATCTGACGTCACAAAACTCTGTCGCGTATTTAACAATTTTTCCCCATCCCAAAAAGTGCTCAGCGCCGCTAAAGAAGTTTTCACTTCAAAAAACATAGTACCAGACACAGATTAGAGTTTAGCTATAAATTACAATAATAACATTTTCTAAATAGATAAAGTAATATTAAAATCAATAAAATATTATATTTGAATGAACGGTTACCTACTAAATGTATACTAATGCTTTTATTTCAAAAACGTTATTAGTGTAATTTTACTCGTTGGGTAACGTACTTTCGATATCAGTTAGAAGTTTTCTGATATCTGCTGTATTTACGGAATTATGGCCTGTAAACACTTAACGATTACACCCTGTATATCAGTACAAAAACCACAGATGTATTGTAAACTTTTGCAGGCTATACACGGTGGAATTTAATCGGTGATCAGGAATCCAAAAATCTTAATTATCAATCTACACAGAAACCAATACGTGAGATCTCGTGCAATATAGCTCACAATCTAATTAGTCACACTTAATTAACATCGGTAAAATGTACACTGACTGAATAAATGGACACCCTACTTTTATTGAAGGGAAGTTACTCGTGTACATACGTCAAGTACTTGCTGGCTTTGGCGGGAAACTAGACAGATCAGACGTTTGTTATGAATTTGACAATGACAAATTGACAGCTTATTGCTCATTTATGTTTTAAGTTTCTATGGCTGATAGTTTGAAAAGAGGTATTAAACTTTTCAGACTAAACCATTAGTAGGGTGACAATAAATTTTAATTAAAATTTAATTTCAACTTAAAAATTAATTATGATAAAAAAAAAACTTGGTTCCACTTAAGTACTACATAAACGTGACCGCCATCGATTACTGAATTAGAAAAATGGGTTCCTGTTCACCGATTATACTCCACCGTGTATAGGAAACACACTAAACCAAATTAGGGTTGCCGACACGTCTAAAACGCGTTTATCTAACAATTAAGCGTAGAATTTATTATGATTATGACAAACATTTCTTTCGCATCCAGCATAAATAAAAAAAGGGTGAAAATATTTCCGCTCATTAATGGTTTTACTATACGAACGAAGCACAATGGACTCGAAAGGATTTTCCGTAATATTCACATTACCGTAACCTCATTTCCATAACATTTGAATTTGAGCCTCAAAACATGTGGGGCAAGGTCGTGGTTAGAATGACAAATTTATAACAGATACGAGATAGCTGATGTTACCGTTAGATTTATTATTTCCCCAAAACGTGACCTGATGCGTATTAACACTAGGGTTGTCTCTACTATTTGAGTAACATGTTTTTCTGCAATAATAACTCATATCCAGGGGTTCCAAACCGGTTGGGTTCCGAGCGGGATACTCATACTCATACTCATACTCATTTATTCATAATATTATCTAAATATTACATGTCACATATTATAGCATCACAATTGCGCATAGGTATTATCATGTAAAATTAAGAAATGTTTATATATATTATTCAATTATTATTATTATAAAAATAATTTAAATTATAAAAGGCATGTCTAATTAACCATTTTTTTAGTTTATTTTTGAAAGTACACAATAAATACACCCACATTAAGCACGAACGTTACATAATACGTTATCCTTAATATTTGTTTGTATCATGTTTTAAATATTATTAAATTGACTAAAATTGCGCCTTTATTTGTACTTGCTGGTCATGTCAAGTCTGGATTTCAGGTTCGAATAAGGTCAAAAGAAATTCGAAAATTAAAATAAATATGTATTTCAAAGGTCTTTGATAATATATGAAATTTTGAACCAACGACAGGTGATTGTGTAACAAGCTTTGAATATTACAAAAACATTTTTAACCCGGCCTTTGATCCTTGCCGTGTCAAATTCAACCGTCAAGTTAGATTACACGTGATTCCAAAGGTGCCATCCCTAATTAGTATGCTGTTACTGGTGGCGGCACGTGCCCTATGTCACATGTTGAGACAACCCTAACAAGTAACCCTAAAGCCGCTAAACGCTTGCAATTTGAGGTTTAAGAGTTCCGAGTAAAGTCTAATTTTGAATACACATTTGTGAGAGATACGAATAAAATAGAGCTGTACCTGATATGTATGATGCGGGCTCAGATTTTGTTTGCCTTCATAATTATTTCGGCGGGATTTGTTTTCATAACGAAATCGAGAGTTGGGTGTGATTTATTGTTGAAATGCTTGATACATATTTGAACTTTGAGGCTTGTGTCGTTAATTTATGTATAGACAAGAATTCATGTATGCCTACATGAGTTCTTTTCAAAACGTAGGTAATGCAATTATGCATTACTTATATTTTTTTATTTTATAAAACATCGTTTTAAGGGCTACACGGAGATTTAGGTTCTCGCCTTTTCTGGCAATACCAAAAGATAAGTGCCTAATTTCTGATTGTACTCATACATACATACATACACGCATTTATCCCTAAAAGGGGTAGGCAGAGCACATGAAACTTGTGTTCCAGTGCCACTTTTAGCATAAATGTGGGTTTAAAAGATCGTCAAGATGTGATATCGCAGTGATAGGTTGCTAGCCCTTCGCCCACAACACACTTCAACCGTATTCCAATAAGTCGTATAAAACCGTCTCCTCTTATTTAAATCTATGTAATTAAAACACAACTGGCAACCCCCGAAAAAACGACTCTGAAACGATGCGTCTATCGGAACGTTACACCTAAACTTTCTGGCTACTTTTCTGACTAAATAATCGCTATTAATAATTTCAAATTTGAATTTCGAATTCCTCGGGGCAGTGCGCAGCTAAATGACAGTTTTCTTAGGTATTAACGCTATTTAAAAAAGTTACGTAATCGCCCTGAAAAGGACTTTTGGGAGAAAAATAATTATAACAAAAGCAACCTGTTGACGTGTGCTCACAAGCAATGTACTGACAACTAGGGAAACAAAATATAACGTTATAAAAGTTAAACACAGAAAAAAATAAAGCTTTTGTCACATTGCCGGAGCATAATTTCAAATCGATTGATACTTCATTCATCAAAATCAGTTCAGTATTTTAAACGCTTCTGTGGAAACACACGTAAATAAATACAAACATACTTGCTGCTAAAATCATAGGTATCCCTTCCTTTCGGCTCTTCGGTATTTGGCAGCAGTGAATTTTTAATTTTTTATTAGCAACAGACAGGGTATTTGACAATAGTGAAAATAAATTGTGATTTCATTAGCAACAGATAAACATTGCGAAATACTCGTATTTTTATTTTTGTTTGCCATTTTAAGATTTTAAATTCATATGAACTAACAATAAGGACGTTGTTAGATTGTGACGTCTCAAGCATGTAATCACTATAAATTCCATAGTAACGGAGTTTTTTTGACGTACCATAAAAAGAAGCTGATTTGACTTTTGTCAAATACCGTATGACATCTAAACTTCCATACCCAATAGTGCGTCGATTTGCTATAGCTGTGTCTACTGATGTCAACAAGGCTTCCAGCACGGCTAGCACGCGACGGCGCGCGAGCTCTCTCGATTTTTCTCGCACTATCCGTCTCTCACTTATTAGACCACTTAGAACAAGAGGTATAGTGCGATAAAAATCGAGAGTATGTCGCGGCCGTCGTGTGCTAGACGTGCAGAAAAGTAACAAATTGAGGACGTTACGCACGAATGTGACACTTAACGCGAAACAAGCAGTAATGGGGCATTCGCTCAAATCTTGATAGCGGGAAAATAATCACACTCCAGCAGTTGCGTAACACTAGATCTCATTGTCATATTTACCCGATTGACTCAGAAGGAGGTTTATATTTTTCGAGTGTACGATGTTACGTGGATAACAAAATTCAATTTCACGGGTTTTAGTCCAAAAGGCTTGTTGGATTTTGACTATTATGAGGTGTCGTTGGAGTCCTCATAATCATGGGATTGACATATTAGGCTTTAAATAAAATAAATAAATAAATAAGCCTTTAAACGGTCCACTCTTGGGCACAGGCCTCCTCTCATGGATGAGAGGGAACGCGCAGTAGTCCCCACGCTGGCCCAGTGCGGGTTGGGGCTTCACATACCTTAGAATTTCTACGCAGATGATTTCCTCAGCAGGTCACGCGTGTCACGGTGAAGGACAGAGGCTATAATATTTGAAATAAAAAACCGCCCAAGTGCGTGTCGGGCCACGTGAAGTAAGTAGGTATTGCTTAAGACTGTGTTGCATTTCTTCTTTGTAATATATTTTTTTCTAAATTTCCGTCATAAGGAGCCTTTTTGCACTAACAATATTTTTTGGAATCTGGTAAAGTCACTCCAGTAGCCCTGAAGCGAACCCTGGGTAGGTAATTGAATCTTCAAAGATTATATCTAAGGGACATGGGGTTGTAGACGACGTTAGTTGAGGACTATATCGCACCGCTTCATCTTGAGAGATGTTATCCGACACGCTGCGGAGTTCGCAAGAGAATATTGGGTCTCAAAATTGTTAACAGCTACTAAATAAACCGCTAATAACTTAGTACTTGTATGTTTAATACGAATTAAAAAAAAAACATCCGCTCAGTAGTTGTTATGTTTTTACCCGACTGTCTCAGAAGAAAATGTTTTTCGAGCGTATGTATGTATTTGGACAAGAAAATGGGCTACAGTTCACACGGATTGATGGATTTTGAGATATGACGCGGTTTATGCTGATTTTAAGTTGCAAAAAAAAACCTCTTAGATTCAGTTAAATTCATAAGAGAGATGCGAACCTCTGAATCTGTATTATGATCTTAGAAACATGTTGAGAATAAAATCTTCTCACTCAATAATTCCACCAGGAAAACTCAAGCTAGGCTAGGGAAACGCAGGCGAGCCAAACAGGTTGAATCGAGACAAAACTAAATTACAATTTGTTTTCGATTTATTTGCGCGCTCGCTTAAGGTAAACGTCCACTGTTTCGGCATGTTAAGCCTCTTACGAATTAGTATTTTTTTTAAGACAATACAGAACATGATATCGCATTGAATTTTTTTGTGTGATGAACATTGATATCTTGCCTATTATTTAATGCAAGAATTATATAGTATTAGTTTCAATAACTATTTTTTTATAATTTATTTGTAGACCTCGTATTTGAACCCCATTTCGTGATAAAATTTGGCTCTGCTCCTAAGTTTGTGAGTTCTTGGCCCCTGTTTCGGCATAAAGTTTTCGAGTGCCAGGTAGTAAGAGAAACATTTTGTTTGTGAACCCTCATTTGTTATTTGATATTGAACAAGATTATTGAAAAGGTAATTAACATGATTATTGGAAAAATCCAATAGGCGGTCTGGATAAAACTCGGTATTTAAAATCCCGGGACATTTTTTCTTTCTCCAGGATGTTTTTTATGAAATGTAAGGTTAAATAACTTATCCATTAGTACAGGGTCACCTTTTCAAAAATGTGTCTCACATAGGTTACCTATCTACGAGTATGTTAACCAAAACTGTTTAACGTAAGATAAATATCTAGGCAAAACCTTTTGGACGTGACATGTAGGTATCTGTAAACGATATTCTGTTTAATAGGGTATAAAGATACCTTTCACTTCTTAAAAAAAAAACCCTTAAAAATAAAGAAAGTCCCGGGGATAGCAAGTCCCGGGATATCTAATGTTAAAAATAATAAATATCTTCAATCATTTTCGTCAATATTCCTTAAACGTATCTACCTAGTTAGATATAAGTATGTATTGATTATCTACGATTGATTAGGTAACCTGAGATTAAAATCTAGACAATGTTGTATGGGACACACGACACCCTTTTGAAAGAGCAATTCTATACTGTTTAATAGGGTAGAAAGTAAACTTTCATTTAATAAAAATTATCCCGCAAAAATAAAAGGTTCCCGGAATTTACCCAGGCAACACTATTCCATTATATCGATGCACATGTTACCTCTTCAAGAAGAATATCAAATAACAGACGAGGGTACACATTTGATCTGTGTGTTTGCCTACCACTATAGATTTCTCTGTCACGAACTTGGGGAAAAGTATTAAAAGTAGTAGTCCCTTGTTTCGTGTTACTATTTCTTGGATATTCCCGCAATCAATAATGTACATCACCTTTAAATTATGTTCAATAACCATTAAGTATCCTATATGTAATAAATAAACATAAAAATACATTACAGGAATCGAGTAATAAACAAAATTATGCTGCAAGTAAATATGCGAATTCACCTTCAAATTGTAAATTTAGGTTACGTTCAACCTCGTTTTACGAGAATTCAAGTGAATAAAACATATACCGAATTTAGGTCAATGAAAACGTCATTAAATACAATATCTGTTTTTTAAATTAACATTTACAATTTCTTAAGTATTATTTAAATACCAAAGATACAAGGATGTATAAAGAAAGTCCTTGATTCGGTAGTAACACGAAATAGGAGCCAGACGAAAAATATAATGACCGTTAGTTCGTGAGTCCATTTATTGCAATTTTAAGGGACACCTATACCAAAATATACACTTATTTCTTATTAAATCCATTGTTAAGGAACTAGACAAAGCACTGTTAAAAGTTTTTTTTCAAATGGACTTCCCTTTCTCTTTCAATTCCCTTAAGAAGTCGGAGCGAGCACCTTACGTCAACAAGCAGTTCGCGCACACCGTACAGCTGTTTTCGGCCGACTGACAGTTTCGAGCGTTGTGTTGCTATTAGTTTAGTCGTTAAAAATTTTTAATTTGATTTTTTGGAAAGGTTTAATGATAAAGTTTTTTTACAAATGTATAAATTAAAAAAAAAATATTTCAGTTGCTTATTATAAGCCTCAGAAACAAAACTAACGAAATGACGTACTAGCACGAACTTATGGCCCGTTACCTTACTCCTGTGTAACGTGTAAGAAAGAGTACGCGAAGCATTAAAGAAGGAGCACGTGTTATACATGGCCTCGCCCCACGTGTTATTGACTCCTTTCACGCTCCCGAAACATGTTTCCTCGTCCTGCAAGGATTCTTCCACAATAACCTTTTTTGCATAATGAAATTCGCATATTGGGCACGTATTATGATACGTGACGACAAATAATTTAATTATCATTCCAATAAGTTACATAATACTTGTGTTTAACTATATTTTGCTTTAATACGAACATTGTAAACAACCTAATTTCAGAATATATTTGCATAAATGTATATTGGATACGTTTATTATGACTAGTCGACAACTCTGTAAAGTCATTTTTCATTCAAGAACTAATAGATGTGCTTGTAAAAAATAAATTTTATTTGTAATTTGAGATGCCACTAATATGTTCTAACAAATAAAAACATAAGCCTAAATGAAAATAGAATAAAAAAAATCTCAAGTAGGCACTTGTAGCTTCGTTTTTTATGCTTTTTTACTTATTTTCTTATTTGTTAGACTATAATTATGTTCTATCCGATAAAATGATTAAATTCCGGTTTACAACCACTCATTCTTGTATTCGATTAAAAAAGCTGATGTAAGAAATAATTTTAATCTACACTTGACATTTTATTTTACCATTTCACTAAACTAAATCATGTGAGAAATTTGATTAAACTTAATTGTAAAGTTACCGCTAAACCAGTTCAGTGATTTGAACAAATAAACTGTACCATGTTACAGTAGAGACTTTATCATATTATCACTGAACGTGTCTAGTGAAATAATAAAACGAGTTCATTTTGTCAACTCACTGACGTGTTTCGAGAGCCTTTTTTTGGCTGATTTTGTCATTTTGCTAAACAGATTCAGGGATTTGGTCAAATGACTGTTTTTTTTTAGGCAAATGATAAAATGGATTCGCCATTTTAACATTCTGCGTGATTTGGTCATATCCTATTTTGGCCATTTTCAAATCTCTGTTTTGGCCATTTCCCTGTGACATACATATACAACTTAAAAATATTACATAGGTTGTCATAACCCGCACCACTGAGCAATAAACTTAGTTCGAAATATACCGCTGCGTTCAGAGGTAGCTTCAAGTACGCGGCGTCTAAGTGCTGGAATGATATCCCTCCTCCTATCCAAGGGGCGCTTAGCAGATACACCTTTAAGCGTAAGCTTAAAGGCTATTTGTTGACGCTCCAGAAATCAAGATCCTAAACCCCAGCACTGTGACAGCAATAAATATGCCAATTGCCAATTGCTAATTTTTTATCTAGTTTTTGTTTTTTAATGTGGACGGTAAATATCGATATTTTATTGAAGCTGCATCCAGGTAGTGCGTAGGTACATGTATTATCTCACTTTAAGTATTTATGTTTATTTCTCTTTCGCCTGTCCCAATACTCCCAATAATGTAGGTAGTTTATTTATTACATTTGTATGACGTTTCCGTGAGTCACCGACGGTGCTGGCTGAAAATCAGCGCTGCAGGTGTCTGACACCTCAGCATAATGCTGAGCCAGTGTCCGGTTCACTGCCGCAGAGACACACTTGTTTCATGTTTTATCTGTTCTTTGATTATTTTATTGTTTAATATGTGTGTCCTGTGTGTTTGTGAATAAATGTATCTTTCTTTCTGTCTTCTTCTTTCTATATCAAACTAATTAACTCGCAACTGGGTCTTGCAAATTTATAAGCCTAATCAGGCTTCAGTAAAAATCGTACAACAAGAAACCGCACTGTGGTTTGACAGAAGTGTGTAATTAAAAGTTAAGTTTTTTGGCATGAATAAACAATTATTATTATTATTATTATTATTGAATAAAATAAAGAATTTAGTAGCATACTGACATAAGAGCGATGGGGCATATGTACGAGTTAGTTGTATGCACCCATATTTTTACACTTTACGGTAGGTACTTTAGAATTATTACTTACGTGTATTATATACTAGATTGAAACTATTCATAAATAGGAGAGATAATTATTGAATCCACAGTATGCCTACTATCATGTCAGGGCGTTGTTCGAAACAAATTGCTTAATTTAATTACTTGAGAAAACTAACTCTTCTGTCTCTTAAACAAAACATATAATCTTGAAGGTCAATTTTGTTGACCTAGAAGACCTGACCTAGGAGATCTTTCGTATTTGGCAGTTACCCAAAAATATATCGACCCTCTGGTTAATTTTATTATAACCAATAAGTAAGTTATATTTGTATTAAGCAGTTAACGTCTGCAAACAAAAATATAGGTATATACCTACATTTCAAATTAAACGAAAATGTAAAAAAAAAATAGGCTTAGCACGAATCGTTCCGATAGTTCAGTTGGTTAGTAGCGACAGGCCCCGTATGCTAGGAGCATAAACAATTTAAATTTTACTTTTATTTTGAATTAAAAACCAATACTAGGTACATGTAGGTACTTGAAAATTAGTATTTTAATACAAAAAAAGACATAGGTATCTAATTTTAACGTAGGCTCTATTTTGCAATAGCACGAATCGTTCCGATAGTTCAGTTGGTTAGTAGCGACAGGCCCCGTATGCTAGGAGCATAAACAATTTAAATTTTACTTTTATTTTGAATTAAAAACCAATACTAGGTACATGTAGGTACTTGAAAATTAGTATTTTAATACAAAAAAAGACATAGGTATCTAATTTTAACGTAGGCTCTATTTTGCAATCGGTTTTGTATTTCTCGCGCGTCCTACCTAACCTGTCAGAACGATGAATACCACACCGATTCCAATTCTATCATCATCATATTCTATACATTGAGTCAAATAGAACCCTGGAAGTCAATAGCGATAGCCACTTAACTGTGTCAGTTCCATAAATCAAGCATTTGCGTCTCAAGATCAATATCCAGGTTCATACATATTGGATTATAAATGCAGGCGGAATAGACCAAGTAATAAACGAGATTATGTAGGCGCTGGGCTCATGGTGTAGATTCAACGTGTTATCCTGTCAGGCTTTAGTATTGCAGTAACTTGGGGTCTAATGGGGTCATACACAGTGTTTAAAATAAAATTCGTCTTTCCTGTGGTCTTTAGTTAAGGGCTTTTATGCATATAAATAATATTTTTATCGCATAGCAATACATAAGTGGACACGCTGTTTATGCGGATTAGGAGTCCAACAAAACATTGGATTTGTAGCCCTTAACTTTGACAATGTTAAGGGGGCCGCACTGGTTAAGGCGATTGGCGACGCGACGGCGATTTCAGTACAACTTGGGTGACTTGAGGCGACTTGATGTATGAAGATCGCCGTCGCGTCGCTAATGTAGAGCGATTAGCGACGCGACGAGTGCGGTCCCGGCCTAAATCTGTGTACGAACTATTCGAGAAATGTATGGAATTGAGATTGATCTTAATGTTTTACAGTACATATGGTGCTACTTTCCCGCACTAGTGGGTTGGGGTTGGTGGTAAATATTTTACCATTGCCCGGTCCCGTCAAAAAAGGACAGATCGATTTTACGGTTTTTTTTCTATTTTCTTGTTTTCAGTGAGAATCTCTAAAAAAAACGAGACTTACTGATAAAAATATTGAAGAAATACTTGAAAATGAGCTTTCACATCCACAGATGGTATGTCCACACATCATCAATCTGGGGATAGTATTGCCTCAAGCAGCACGATGGGGCGGCGGTAAAATAGTTACCACTTCCTACATGCTATTATGAGGCAGTGGTCAAATAGTTACCACCCTGTTTTTCAGGGAAGAGGATTTCCTGAAAAATATTTTTTTGATATTATGTTGATTATGGCTACAATAAATGTCTAAAAAAGTTGCTTAATTTGTTTTTTTCTGAACTTAATACCTTTGCCCTATTAAGGGTTAACCAAAGCTACCATTTTACAGAAGCAACTAAGTTACGCCAAATTGAACTATGCGGTAATTGTTAAAAGAACAACATGTGCCGTAATAATCGACTTGGCCAATAGTTGAGAAAACTAGCAACTGCTCTCATATCCACGTGCATCTCAAACTTGGGCGTATATCCGGAAAAACTATCCGGTTTGAACCCGTGGCTTTTAACTTGTTTAACCATTACAGCCGGGTTTGACCAAACCGGAATAACATGGCCTAATCTTGGAATCCGGTTTGACGATCGATGATTATCCCCTAATAGTTATTATCTTACTAATATTATAAATGCGAAAGTTTGGAAGTTTGGACGTTTAGATGTTTGGATGTTTGTTACTCAATCGTCCTTAAACAGCTCAACCGAATTGGAAGAAATTAAGCATGAAAATAGTTTATAGCCTAGATTAAAATATAGGATAGTTTTAATCCCGAGTCGCGGGCGGAAGCTATTATATAAAAACTGAACTATATACCACGACGGCAAACAAACATACGGTCTGTTTAATAGTAAGATGACACTGTAGCTTATGGACGCTTGCGACTTTCTTGTTCCTCTCGTTGCCGACTTTTTATTTTTCCTCGAGAGTTCTGGCAACCTTACTCACCAGTATGAACACCAAACCGCATACCTACAAAGCAAGTGGTGTCTCTAACAAGTTTCTGTCAAAAATTACATTTTTGATACAAGCTTTTATTGCCGACTGTACTTTTCTATACCATCATCACCTACTAGTTGAGACGATTCTAACAAGCCCAAACTCGATGGGGTTATGTGGTTTTATTACGGAGTTCCTATGGCCACCTTCCAGCTCCATCATCAGATCAGCTCCACGTCATCACAATATTGCATTGTCACGCGATTTGCATATTCATGCACAGCTCAATCAGAAACCGGGAAGTGGATCAAATTTAACTTGCAAGATTTGATTACAGACAACGGACAGGTGAAAGTAAATAAAAGCTTGTAAAAATGGTTGAGTTTCTTCAAGCAATATTCGTTTAGCCGTTGTTTACCTAACCTGAGTACGTATTACGAAACGGATTCGTATGAATACATTCATGGAAATACCTGTTATGTAGGTGAGTGCTAAATTATATCCCTGATATAAGCGGCGTTGCATGCAATAAACTAGAAAAGCTTTGAAGACTGGCTCGGTAATACGAGTAGTAGGGCGCAGGTACTGTTATTATGACAGCAAAGTGACTGAATATTCAACTAGGTTCAGGAAATGGTGTCGCGAGTAATACAAGGTGTCAATGTAAAACAAATAACTGTAGTTTATTATATGATGTTACGACTTGTTTCCTGTTTAAACAATTGTTTGGACCCTTACTATTTTGCATAGTTAATAATTAACAACAATCTTGCTGGGATTTAGAACTCAACACCAAGAAAATACCAATATCACATCACTACCAAATATACTGTGATCATGGAATTTGGATTATTTTACAAACGTCATAAACCAAATATATTATGTCAATCTACAAATATGTCCTCGTTCGCATGTATTTCAATGATGAACTTTGTAGATTGACAGTGGAGCACATATTATACGACCGAAGTCACGATGAATGTAATAGAGGGCGCTTAATAAAACTTCTCCTCTCCGACATATATAATGACATAAATAAATTTATTTAATATGAAATTATGAAACCATACAATATATTACAAATATAATATGTCTATGAAACTACTAAAATAAAACTAACTAATAAATATAATTAATTAAATATGTAGATACTTTAGAAGTTCTTAAACCCCGTTAAACTAACAACTATTCAAGGCGCTCAATTTCAATACGTGCGAGCTGAAGGTCCTGGGTTCGAATCCCGGTAAGGGCAAATATTTGTGTGATGAGCATGAATATTTGTTTCTGAGTCATGGATGTTTTCTATGTATTTAAGTATTTCTATCTATTATATATATCGTCGTCTAGTACCCATAACACAAGCCTTATTGAGCTTACTATGGGACTAGGTCGATTTGTGTAAGATTGTCCCTTAATATTTATTTATTTATTTATTTATTTGTTTATAAGATTGGCCTCTAATATTAATTAATTATTACGTTACTATCGAAATTGATCGCATTGAATCCTTGTTGATTAGTACCCATAGTAGAAGACGGAATCTTTAATAAATATTATAAATACATAGAAAGATGCGGGTCTACGAAGCTGATGGTTCTGTGTTCGAACCCCGGCGAGGGCAAATATTTGTGTGATGGGTTTGAATATTTGTTTTTGAGTCTTGGATGTTAGGCTCAGAAAAAAATATTTGCTCTTCCTGGTTTTCAAACCTAAGACCGTCAGTTTTGTACGCAGGGTTACCCATCAGGCTAAACCGATCCTCAAAAAACATTTACGTGTCTCTATATTCAGCCTAGCTCAAGACTAATCGTACTTGTACGTATAATAATACATATAATAACCAATATATTGGCAATTGTATATGAAAAACGTGAATGTAGACGTAAAAACATTTATCCCATAAAATACATTCCATGTAAAAATGAGGCTAAGTCTCGAAACTCTGTAATTTGGCAATCACACAACTTTCCTGCATTAATGGATTTCTGCATACCTAAAGCTATGTAGTATTGTGTGATTGCCAAGTCACAAAATTTTATTTAGCAAGCAAATAAAGATTAAAGAATGCCTGAGACTTGGCTCTACGAAATATCTCACTACTTTTTACGGTGAAAGAGTTTCGAGACTTAGCCTCATTTTTACATGGAATGTTTTTTATGGGATCTCACTTCTTTTTATAAGTTATTCTGTTATCAATACATACGAATTATGAATGCAGTCCCAGTAGTTTGGTTGGGCTCTTGTGTTTTCTAATCAGGGTCACCAGGTACTCCAGATCTTCGATTATCCTAGGTTTTATAGTTTGAGTTTATGGGAAGTACTAGTTCTATTTTGATGATCGTGAGTGAGTGAGTGAGTGAGTGTCATAAATGCGAAACTTTGCTTTCGCTTAACTTCGGAACTAAATGACCTACAGCCTTAAAATTTTGGATTTTAAGTATGTGATTATAGCTTACTGGATGACGAAAATGTCTGCGTTCTGGTCTTACCAGAAGTTCTCAAATAGGGGCCTGAAAATGCGGCGAAATGGTTCCAGTAGAGGATGGTACGGCAGTGTTTGCTTCGCGCTCGACTTGGCGGGGGCACTGCCGTGCCCCCAGATCAGGCCGATGATGGAAGAAAAACATTGTATCTTACAATGTTTTTCATAAAGCTGTCGCTCAGTGGATTGGGTAGGAGAATGTGCGAAAGTTCTAGAATGTCAATACTTTTTGGTAGTGGATGAGATAAGATAAGATGATTAAGCGCTCATAGCCTAGCGGCACCTGCTTGATTAACCTGCACAACGCAGGTTAAGCAAAGATGGCAGCGGTCAGTCTTTGGATGGGTGACCGCCTGATGTTTGAGTGGTTAATATAAATGAGCGCTTCCGTGCTTTGGAAGGCACGCTAAGCAGTTGATCCTGGCTGCTGTCTATGGCAGTAGTCGTTTAGCCGAGTTAGAGGCCTTCCGGCGGCTTAAGAACTTCTAACAGTTGCCCACTTGACAAAGGGGGGACAACTGTTACTCGCGCCCGCAGGTGCTACCTACCACAACCCTGCACGTGTCCCCTGGGTAGTATTAAAGAGTGACAAACTTTAAAAGGCCAAAAATAATGTATGCCATACGATTAAATAAATAAGATAAGATAAAAGAGGCGGAGGTAAAATTGCAACAAAAACTATTGATATCCGCACTAAAACGAACAACTATTTTTAGACAGATCTGATCGACTTAAAATTGGCGTCGCCTGACTCTTAAAACAAGCCATAATTATCATTTGCAGTTTTAGAATTTCCCTCACCACCCTGTTTAAATAAAACGCCCTGTTTTGAATAAATAATCCTGTATAAGCCCCAAAATAGGCAGTAGTTTTATTTAGCAATTAAAGTTTTTTTATATAATTAAAATGACGAACCATCAGTCAAAAACAAAATTTGGGAAAGATAAAACTTTATTTCCCGACTGTACTTTTTTGCTCAACGTATTTATCATCTATAATCAAGGAGTTCCTATGACCATATTCCGTTTCGATTCTAAATCTAGCTCAAGTGTAGGTACCGTAAACTTTGTTGCCTGGTTTCAATTAAGACAATTACAATTCGATTGGACTGATTAGCCAGTTTAACAGCTACTAACAAAGCAAGTTAAATCGAACGTGCTCCCAACCGCCCCCAACGTAATGAAATGCATGTACAAAATAAATTATCAAGTCTCCTCCTTCTCCTGGATTCCGTAATTCTTCGTTTATCTACCCATTTGTATGGTTCATACGTGCTACCCATCTATTTTTACCCAGGATCGATGCTGGGGCACCAACCCGGTGTAAAACAGCTTAAGTCTATTAAAGTTTAGATCACATAAGTCCTTTTGCCTCGGAGTGTGGAAGGCTGTTCTCATTCCGAGATAAGGCCGAGACGGCTGGTGAATGTTCGAATCTAATCTTAAATCAATCTAAACCAAGCGCAGGACGTAGATATTTAAGATGTAATCCATCGCATTTCCAATATTTAAGTTAGCATTTGTAAAAATACAGATTGTGTCGTACATTAACCGTTTATAATAAAATTTATTAACATCCTTGCTAATTGCAAAAGTGTTATTACAGAGGTATTTAGATATGAATTATGAAATTACACTATAGGAGATGAATTCGGTTAGACATACTGATATCACATTGATATGCGATGAGTCGCGCGTCACGTCTACGTGCGCCGATACTAACATGCCAGAATCATATTTAATTATTTATTTAATATTATTTTACAAAATAATAACTTATGGTATAAAAGACGGGCTTAGTTAGTCGCGAGCTGCTAGCTGCTGCAAAGCTAGCAGCTCGCGACTGACAATAGGTACTTTTTTGATGAGATTTCCATTTCGAGAGAAATCGGTTTTCACTAACTAAATCTTATCAAATCTTTTTGATTTTGATGTCAATCGCTTCAGCATAATATATTTTAGGTTAATAGGTAGCTTAAAAAAAATACATTGTGTTTATAAAACAAACGACTTACACTTAAGTTTTTGATGGGCCTTTATGTTTGAATTTATTGCAAATTTTGAAATAAGAAAACCTATAAGAAAAATATTAGGAAGTGTAAAAACATTTTCTCTTTTTGATGGACGAGTACTAAGTATTCTTCCCAAGCATATTGATCTCTAGCTCAGTCACTTTCACTGCTAAGCTACACTTGTAGTGTAGCGCTAGGCTAAGTCACTTTCACTGCTAAGCTACACTTGTAGCGCTAGGCTAACTCACTTTCACTGCTGAGCTACACTTGTAGCGCTAGGTTTAGTCACTTTCACTGCTAACCTACACTTGTAGCGCTAGGCTAAGTCACTTTCACTGCTGAGCTACACTTGTAGCGCTAGGCTAACTCACTTTCACTGCTGAGCTACACTTGTAGCGCTAGGTTTAGTCACTTTCACTGCTAACCTACACTTGTAGCGCTAGGCTAACTCACTTTCACTGCTGAGCTACACTTGTAGCGCTAGGCTAACTCACTTTCACTGCTGAGCTACACTTGTAGCGCTAGGCTAACTCACTTTCACTGCTGAGCTACACTTGTAGCGCTAGGTTTAGTCACTTTCACTGCTAACCTACACTTGTAGCGCTAGGCTAACTCACTTTCACTGCTGAGCTACACTTGTAGCGCTAGGTTTAGTCACTTTCACTGCTAACCTACACTTGTAGCGCTAGGCTAACTCACTTTCACTGCTGAGCTACACTTGTAGCGCTAGGCTAACTCACTTTCACTGCTGAGCTACACTTGTAGCGCTAGGCTAACTCACTTTCACTGCTGAGCTACACTTGTAGCGCTAGGTTTAGTCACTTTCACTGCTAACCTACACTTGTAGCGCTAGGCTAACTCACTTTCACTGCTGAGCTACACTTGTAGCGCTAGGCTAACTCACTTTCACTGCTGAGCTACACTTGTAGCGCTAGGTTTAGTCACTTTCACTGCTAACCTACACTTGTAGCGCTAGGCTAACTCACTTTCACTGCTGAGCTACACTTGTAGCGCTAGGCTAACTCACTTTCACTGCTAACCTACACTTGTAGCGCTAGGCTAACTCACTTTCACTGCTGAGCTACACTTGTAGCGCTAGGTTTAGTCACTTTCACTGCTAACCTACACTTGTAGCGCTAGGCTAAGTCACTTTCACTGATAAGCTACACTTGTAGCGCTAGGCTAGGCCATCATCATCCTCCTAGCGTTATTCCCGGTTGTGCCTAGGGTCCTAGGCCCTGGGTCCGCTTTGACACACCTAATCCCAAGATTTGGCATAGGCACTAGTTGTACGAAAGCGACCTTCCAACCCAGAGGGAAACCTAGACGTTATTGGGATTAGACCGGTTCCCTCATGATGTTTTCCTTCACCGAAAAGTTAACGGTAAATATTCGTACATAAGTTCTGAAAACTCCATTGGTACGAGCCGGGATTCGAACCCGCGACCGCCGCTTGACAACCATACGCCATAGGCCGTAGCAGCTTAGTCCCCATATGTAGCAAGAGTCGCCCGTTGTCCTCTAAAACATGTGTGTTGCGATTAGAGCTGATGAGCTAGTCTAATTATGTACCTATTACAAAATCAATATAGTGGCTGTCATATCATTCATATTTAGTTTCGATGAATTGGAATAAGTGTTATAATTTAACTGGTTCGGTATTAGCTGTAAGGCAAATCGGAGAGACAAAGACGCGTCGCGGACTATAAATGTCATCTTTGTAGTGTAACAACATAAATGCAATAAAATACTTAAATTGGTTTAAAAACATTTTATATAAGAAATGCCCCTAATCCCGTAACTATTGATCAGAGGAAATATGGCTTTTTTTGTCTCAGGTATGGTAGTAGGTAAATAAAGCCACAGGAGTATTTTGCAGCAAACAAAACACTTTATAATTGAAACTGAACATAGTTAAAATATTTACGGCAAATTAGTGTATAAAACAGCTTTACAAATGGTTTCAATAACAACAATTCGTTAAGAAAGTTAATTTATATTTTCTCTGGCTTCTTCATTAATTAAGAAGCTTTAACACCACCAGTACTTGAAAGACGACCCTTGTTATCTCGTTCGTCTAATTAATCACACTCGCGTTACGAAATTTTTTTTTGTTTACGACAACTGTAACCCACAAAATGTTGGCTCTCTCGCTCGTTAATGCTAGCTCGTCGTGCAATCTTAGCCCGCGCATGGACCAACTGAATTAGAAATTATCGCGTGCTTTGAAAAGCCGTTCTGACTAGATTAAGAAACAATAAGGTCTAATTTTCTGATATATGAATCTTGACTATATGATTGTTTATCTGATTTAATCGATCATCAATCATGTGATTGCGTCAAATTTCTTGGATAGAAAATAAACAAATTTGGGTCTTTATTTTCCTTTATTTACTCAGCCTACTCAAACAATACATTACTTTACGAAAGAATCAAGTTAATACTACTTATAGTATTTTAGTTCATTTAAAATCTCACTTAATCACTACATAGTATAAAACAAAGTCGCTTCCCGCTGTCTGTCCCTATGCATGCTTAGATCTTTAAAACTATGCAACGGATTTTGATGCGGCTTTTTTAATAGATAGAGTGATTCAAGAGTAAGGTTTATAATATAGTACCCGTGCGAAGCCGGGGCGGGTCGCTAAAGAAATATAAATAAAACTTCACTATGTTAGGTATTTATCGAAATTTGTCCAAAAAAGCAATTCCCGAAGAGTGCATCTCTTTTTCTCGTGCGTGGAAGGCATAAGCGTGTCTCTGTCAAGGGGGCGTGGTTGGCTCGAATCAATGCATCCCCCTAAATTGCAAACTCAATGTAAATGCACACAAATAAACACTGGCAGTATTCTCACGATTTAGTAGTATCTTTTCGGTGTACAAAGCTGTTAAGAAACAAATCACGTTTGAATTACAGCAAAAAAAAGTTACTTCTAACTGACGAGTCCAATGATGCATTAAATTCCTTCAAATTGTATATCTATTTTTCCGCGATCAGGCGAGACTAGAAATCAATGCATCACTTAGGTTCAATTTGCCTCTAAGTGCATCGGATTTTATATTCCCCGTTCACCGCACAAGAAAAGAAATCCGATTAGTGTTCAATTTCAATACTGCTACACGATTCACAATCCATCTCAGTCCGTCTCCGTGGTCTCAGTGCTCATCTAACATGATACCGAAATTTAAAATATTAATTTTGTAGGTAGGCCTACCTCATGGGCTCTTTTGTAAGTTTGAAAACTACGATGAATAGAACCATTATAGTTCGTAATAACTATGAGACCACATCAACCATATTTTACTGAGCAGTAAATTTTAAAAGATGGATGTCGTGATAGACATGAGCGAAAACGGGCTAACAAAGAAAGACGCCCAGGATCGTGCGAATTGTAGAAAAGCGAGAAAGAAAGTGGACGCTGATAAAGGCCAGGATAGTGGGTAGAAGAAAAATAAGTAATTAATGTTAAACATAGCGCCGACAGCTATTATCCCATAGATCCCAAACTTCATTCATTCGGAGAGGTCGTTGGGTAACTTTAAGAACGCCCGTTATGATAACTCAAATGTAATTTTCCCATACAAAAAGATACATTTAGATCTACTACGTACGAAACGTTAAGCAATTGAACACATGCTGCCCCTGCTGGTCGATCACGTAACGCATTGTACGTACAGTCGCCATCAGATATATCAGAGCGGCCAAGGTGCTCACAAATATCTGAACACGCTTCTAATCCCTCGACAATACTGTAGAGACGTGTTCAGATATCTGTGAGCATTTTGGCCGCTCCGATATATCTAATAGCGACTGTACATCAGTTAAATATAAATGTCACTGTTTTGGTGGGAAAACGACAGTTGAGTGGTCCTAACTAACGTGCGTTTGAAAAGTTACGTGATCACCCCTCGCTCTGGTTTACGGGGCTCCCATACGCCAATGACCTTCGATCTGAATCCCTTAGTTTTCTAATGTTTTTATAGCTTATTATATTAACAACAACGGTTTTAAGCAATATAGTATCCCATATTTACTTCAAAGTTCATTGTTTTCGAGATATTTGGCATTAAAGTTGAACAATTTTAGGACAAAAAACTGGTTTTCTGGCCATAACTTTTGTGTTAATTGGTTTAAAATGAAAACCCTGGACCAGTTTTTAGAGACGTCACAGACGAACCCAAATATGTAGATTTCGTATAATGTTAGATCTTTCACGTCAATAGAGATACGAAATAAGTGTTTTTTAGACAATGTTTAAAAAAATCATACAAAATTAAGTATTCATTTGTTTCAAAATCCGGTGGACCAAAATAGAGATAAAAAATTTAAGAACCGATAACCGTTTGATTTATAATTCTATCTGTATTGCAAAAGTAGGAGATTCAATCAGTCAGTTCAGTCAAAAATCGATGAAAACCTCGGGTAGCTATTAGTAAGGGTTTGAAACAATCGACCCTGGTTGGTTGGTGGACTGGTTTACATAAAAGGGCATTGGAGAGATATAAATATAAACGCGTTAAACAATATCGGAGCCGAGATATTTGAGTTTGAAGTTTGTTTATAACTTTTCAATAGTCCTGTGAAAATATATATTGCAAATATCTCGGCTCCGATGCATTTTAGTGTATTAAATTTTATAACAAAATATGTTTGTTTTGAGTAGATCTATCATAAATATCATAATCTACCACGTTTACGAATGGCCGCTCATCTAAAAAAAAATTACAACATTTTTTCCCAAATCCCTTTAAGCTTTGTGAATACCAAGCCTGAGAGCCGAACCAATATAGCTGTCGCTTTGTCGCGCGCCGCGAGTCATGTTTGACGTGCACTCTGACGATTGACGTGAGAGCTTACATCTGGCGTCGGGTAAACAAGGTTTTTACTAGTAATATATTGATATCGCTTTGACGCAGAAGCAATTTTATTTCGCGGGTACCTGGAGCTGGAGTTCCATTTACAGTTTGTGACATTTTCGTAAATTGAAATGGACACATGGCATTGTCGCAAATGACCAGTGACATCGCCATAGGTACAGTCGAGTTCATAAACATACTCGTATGTAAGTTCCCAAAGATTCAAAATTATCTGAGCAACCTTATAAAGCCGTGTTCACATATTTTTGATCACTTTGTCCGTGCATATATTTTCGAAGACTGTAGACGAGTAGCTCAATTAATTTGGCCATTTCCCTGGGACATATAGATAGATATATAAAACTCCCACTGGCCAATCGGTTCAATAATGATATTTCTACAAATAACACGAACTACCGTCGGAGACCTATCCAATATGCTTAAAATTATTTGCTCTCGTATAAACGCAACAAGCGAAGCGCTTGCACAGTATTCTACTGAAGAAGGGAAGAAAACGTTCTGAAGGACCTTTACTTTTCCATTTTATGATTCGACCATTTGTTGATTGACGATATTGGCCGAGCAGGTCTATTCCGGAGCACGCTACTGCAAAATTAAGATTTGATTAGGATACCGTTAGTTAATGCCTCTTAAATGCGAAAGCGAGATAGCACAACAGACAATATAATCGAATCGGTACAATGTATTGTTTTTATGAAAACTGATGTAGGAATTTTACAGGATATCATTGAAGTCATTGGTAGACTATTAAATAAACAAATAAATAAAAATAATAAATAAATATTAAGGGACAATCTTACACAAATCGACCTAGTCCCATAGTAAGCTCAATAAGGCTTGTGTTATGGGCACTAGACGACGAAATAGAAAATGGATATTCGAGGACAATCTTACATGAATCGATTTAGACTTAATCTAAGCAAAGCTTTGTACTATAGGAACTATACCCTGTTCCGTATAACATTAGAAAAATCGTGCGTTGGTCATGCGATTTCAAGGAAAACCATTCTGAAACGTAAAAAGGTATCGTTATGTTTGAAAAGCATTAAATGATCGAAACAAGTTAATGTATGTATGTAAGCAATTTATTGTACACAATAACAGGCTAAAGAATATACATGTCACACAATAGATCAAAGGGAAGGAGAGTAAACTATATCTATTTTACTAACTTAACTTATTAATTATGTGTTAGATAAACGAAGAAACGCCCGAATTTTGTCCGATAAAAATCGAATGTGACGATATACATATACGATATACTTAATGATAAAAAAATAAAATAAATAAGTACTTAAACACATAGAAAACATCCACGACTGCGGGCAAATAATCGTGCTCATCATACAAATAAATGCCCCTACAGGGATTCGAACTCAGGACCTTCAGCTTTGTAGGCAGGGTCACCAACTAGGCTAAAGTGGTCGTAACTATCTATCAGTATTCTATCATATCATAGCAAATCTATACTAATATTATAAAGAGGAAAAGTCTGTAAGATTGTATGTTTGTATGTAATAAGTAATCTCTGAGCTGTAGAACCAGAACACTAATTACAAAAATTCTTTCACCTGTGTGCAGAATGGAGTTTCCGGATGGTAATAGGCCTATTTAATCCCACGGGGTTTGCTTATAATTATTTAACACAGGCGATTCGCATGTATTCAACTTTGATTAAAATCAATAATGCTTCAATATTATCGCTAAAAATACTGGATTCAATACAATAGCCGTACTGGTTTTATGTCCAATTCCTTCTCCGTCCAGTAGCTCGCCTATGGAACAGTCTCCCTGTCAACATTCGGCAATCTCCAAACAGCGGCGCTACCACGAACTTCGAGAGTCGAAGTTCGTAATAAATGCATCCCTGTCACTCGAGTAAGGGAGTGCGATAGAGATGGAAACACCCGAACTTCGACTCTCGAAGTTCGTGGTAGCGCCGCAGGCTTGTCTTCAAAAAGTCCTTACAAAATTTCTTTGCTGGCAGAACTAAAAAATAATATATCTGATTTGTAAGATTCATTTAAATTCATATGCATGTATTAATAGGTATATATTTATATATCATATTATATTATATTGTATCGTATTCTACTATATTATTCATCCCATCTTTAGACATGTTAAAGAGTTTTTGTTTTAAATTAAGTTGCACTGCCCATATTTTATTGCCTTAAGGTTGACTGGTAGAGAATGCTTTATAGCATTAAGTCTGCCTTTTGTACCATAAGATATTTTTTTAAGCAATAAAGATTAAATAAATAAATGGCAGTACGTCTACAGCGAGTTCCGAAATCGAGCTTTAACAGATAAATAGGGTCGATTACTTTGCGACGCTGACTTTAAATCGAATACTCCTGTAAACGGGCGCCCTACAGAATTGATATCATCTGTGGGTGCGTTGTATAAGACAATTAGGCCAATTATCGAATTTGAATTCAAGTGCTTTTGTAATAAGATTCTATTGTGATTGCGTGGGAGTTTTGGCGGCGAGGGGGTGAATAACTTGCGCCGCGCGTCGCCGTCTTAACATGTTTTTGTGTTATATTATAAGTTTTGTATATTAATATGTAAGTATGTTAGTCTGTAAGGTATTTGTAGATATGGGCCTTGCCTGACTCAAATAAATAAGTATAAGTTGTTTTCTTGAATGTAACTCAACGGTTTTTTCACGGCGATGTTGTAGAATGTTTTTTCGATGTGGTGGCATAGAAAAGAAAGGTTCTATGCCACCACTTTGAAAAAACATTCCGAAACATCGCCGTTAAAAAAAAACCGGTGGATGGACGGTTAGACTATGCAAAAGTTAACGTTCAATGTGACAAAAGTTTACGTTTTTTTTTTTCCATAATTTTAAATACCCAGTGGACTGATGCCAGTCGAATTACTTAAGTTTTATATTTACTCATTATCATAATACTAGTAACCTACTTAACCTATAGATTAACATTAACATTAACAAAAAAACTGACAACAAAAACGAAGACATAAATGGCCCACGTACTTCAAATCTTTTTTTATTAGGTATATATCGGAAAGAAATAATTGACCGAACACACCAAAGAGCATTCTTGTACTTGTTTCTGGTTTGGTCTAAACCCCCTACCGGAAACAAACAAACGAGGGAAGCCAATGTCAATAGACCAATAAAGTTCACACAATTTGGACCAATAAAATGGCCCGAATTATAACCAATCACAACGCGGCCTTGACTCAATTCTAGCACAACAACTCTAATGTTTACTTTAGGCCCCAGACGAATCGTTTATCTTGAAAGCACGAAGAGAAATGTATTGACGGGTAATAATAAATATTTTATACAACAAATTGTTAGTAATTGAAAAGGGTCTGGAGAAATCTGATAAACGTTTTAGTAAATTCTATTTCCGCCTAGAAAAAGCAGGACCAAAATAGGGTTATAATTTAGTATCGGAGTTTATGCGGATGAAGTTGCAGGCAAAAACTATTACTATCCGACTGACTCAGAAGAAAGGTTATGTTTTTCGAGCATATAACATGTATGTGGACAAGAAAATTCAATTTGACGGGATACAGTCCAAAAGGCTTGATGGATTTAGACATACGTTGGATTCCTCATAATCATGTGAGCGGCTTAAGCTATAATAATTGGCAAAAGCTGTAGGGCTTTTTGAAAAATCTTTTCATTTCAATTGTTTTGATATAGTTATGACGACCGGTTATGACGAGCCTAGTGGGTAGTGACGCTGCCTATGAAACTGAAGGTCCTGGGTTCGAATCCCGGTAGGGCAGATGTTTGTGTGATGAGCATGAATATTTGTTTCCGAGTCTTTGATATTTTCTATGTATTTGTATATAAGTATTTATATCTATAAAATATATCGTCGTCCTGCACCCATAAAGGTGGTTTTCCACCGGATGAGCGCGGATTGAATTGATTTTTTATTTGCACGCTAAATTGAACCGTACTGCTGTACTGTTAGAGTGCAAATCACACTGAAGATTATTTTCAAGCGCTTGACATCGCGGGAAAATTTCTTCAGTGTAATGTGCATTCTAATAGTACGGCAATACGTTTCAATTTAGCGTGCAAATAAAAAATCAATTCAATCCGCGCTCATCCGGTGGAAAACCACCTTAACACAAGCCTTATTGAGATTACTATGAGGCAAGTCCGATTTGTGTAAGATTGTCCCCTATTATTTATTTATTTGTATTTCACATAAACACTAAGGGTTACCCCCTTATTCATAAAACTTAAAATGCCTCTGCTAAATAAAATGTGCTTTGTCCCTTTCTTACGAACACAAATGTCAAAGTGACAGCAAAGAACAAACGAATTTTAACGCCATTTTAGTTAAAACAGGCTTGTAGGACGTTTATGAATATATAATAAGTTTATATTGATATGTATGTTAGTCTTTAAGGTATTTGTAATATGGGCCTTGTTGCCTGATTTTTATGAATAAATAAATAAACCGTTTGTGGCACATGCTTCCCCTTTGATGTATAAGTTGAGACTGGAGTATCGATTCGTGTCAGATAAGGTTATCGTGTTTTCGGCTGGCGCTCTGCCAGAACTTTGAGAAGTATACAATATACGACGAGGTATCGACACAATCGACTAATAGCTGCAATTATAAACTACTAGCTTATGCCCGCGACTCCGTCCGCGTCGAACTCGTTTACATCGTAAATCCATACAAACGTACTCTTAGGGGATGATTTCCGGGATAAATACTATCTCTACAAATTTAATCTAAATCGGTTCAGCGGTTTAAGCGTGAAGCGGTAACAGACAGACAGACAGATGCACTTTCGCATTTATTACATATACAGGGTGTGGCTTCGAATAAGAGCAAAAAATTAAACGGTAGATTATTGAGCTTGGGAGCATTTATTTCCAGGTGGTTTTAGTTGAAAAAAAAAATCTTTTTTTTTTTTAAATTAGGTTTCCCTGTATTTTTAACTCTTCTGGGGTGACACAAGTAGTTTTTTTATTAAAATTTTCATTTTTTTTTAATAATCACAAAAATGTCTTTTAAAAACAAAACTGCAAAATCTAATTTGACTCATTACGTGATGTTACCTCAAAATCTGCATTGACTGCTGTGCTATGATCTCGTGGTGCCAAGATAACTTGGAGTTCATTACTTTAGATCACAATTCTCCGACTTAAAAAAATATTAAAAAAAATTGCCACAAGGGTTTACTGCAGATGCTCTAAGAAAGCGTCCTTTTAAATATTTGCTCCTGTTACAGGCCACACACTGTATACATGTATTAACATGGTACAATCAGTCCGCATTATACGTCCCATACAACAGTTACTGCTCTGATCTGCATGCCAACGACTTGGGTAATGTATTCGCAGATACTGAGGCATTCACGCGGACTCTGTTAAAAGGAACTTTTGTGTTCACTTCGGGATTTGTAAGAATTATAAAGGCTAAGTTGGATTCAATGAAAGTGTGATGTGAAGGAATAGTAACGCCATGGAAATGGACTCAGTTCCGGGACACAAGGCTAATGCCACGACACCGAGGTGAAAGGTTATGGACATAATAAATAAATAAAAAAGCCTTTTATTTCTTGCAGAATACAAAACAAGTTACATATACTCGTATCGTTGGTTAGTAAAAAAACTTAAACTTAAATTTAATTAACATTTAAAGCTAGGTATTAGTAATAAGCTGGTCTGCAAGACCCCTACCCCTACCCTACCCCTGGGCGGGTAAAGGCCTCCTCCAAGGATGACCATGTGTCTCTGTCCTGTGCCACTTCGTACCAGAGCGAGAGCTTCGTTTCGGCTGTCCTCTTTATGTCGTCTCCCCATCTAATGCCACGACACCAAGGTGAAAGGTTATGGACATAGTTAGGTCAAATTGACACATTGAAACTAATAAACTAACGATTCAGTTTTTTTTTTTTTTTTTTTATGGTATAGGAGGCAAACGAGCAGACGGATCACCTGATGGTAAGCGATTACCGCCGCCCATGGACACTTGCAACACCAGAGGTGTTGTGAGTGCGTTGCCGGCCTTTAAGATGGGAGTACGCTCTTTTCTTGAAGGTTTGAAGGTCGTATCGGTCCGGAAATACCGCAGGCGACAATCCATTCCACAGTTTAGCTGTGCGAGGCAGGAAGTTTCTGAAGAAGCGTACAGTTGAGGACTGCCAACCATCTAAGTGGTGAGGATGGTAATGTTGTCGCGTTGGACGATGGCGAAAAGAAGCGGCAGGGATTAATCCGAACAATTCCTCGGAGCACTCCCCGTTATACATGCGATAGAAAATGCAGAGAGAGGCCACATCTCTACGCAGCGCCGATCCGAAATATGCTCCCTGTCAACAATTCGAGTTGCTCGTCGTTGGATGCGATCCAGAGGGAGAAGCTGGTATTGGGGTGCCCCTGCCCATAGATGAGAACAGTGTTCCATGTGAGGGCGAACCTGCGACTTATAAGGCTGCAGGCAGGCGGCTGAGGCAGTTTTTCGAAATAAAAACATAATATTTAAAACAGACAGGCGCGAGTTCAGGCAGCACTAGGTATATTCAGGAAAATATCTAATAGCGTGAAGGATGGTAACGGAAAGGATATAAGAACCTACATTTTAAATGTACAAACGACAAAACTGTTCATTGACCATGCGGTGTTTATATAGAACCTTATTACAATGCACTTAAGGTGCACCGATGAGTTAGCTGTGTTGTCGATAGTTCCATCGCATTTGCAAGGAGTCTTTGACTCACTTGAACTTCTCGAGCCATTGCTGATTGGTAAAATAAAAATGTTACTGCGTTTCATTAAACGCAGTAACATTTTTATTTACATTTTACACAAACTAGAGTTAAAACAACTACGTTTCTTCCTATTCCCAATTCTTTACAATCGTAGTTCATCGCAACATCAATTTTTATCATGCAATAAATTAATCTAATCTAATTCAGCACTTTGCACAAAAGCGTTTTTCCTATTCGAAATTCTTCACATCAGCATTTGAGCATAATTTTCATACGTGTGTCATAACGTGTCTTGACGATGTGGTCGAGAGTCACGGAATGGTCTTAATATATATTTGGGTATTCGCTAGCACATGCACTAAGACGATTCACATATCATCTCAATACGTCAAAAAGCATTACAGAATTGGGCGTCAGTAGGCATAATTATATAGATTCTGTACCTAATACTGAATAAGTATCCGTCAAAAATTGAATTTTTGGTATAAGCGTTAAGCCAACTGTACTTTTCTGTATAACACCATCAACTACTCATTGAGACGGTTCTAACGAGCCCAAACTCAACGGGGTTACTACGGTTAGGTACTGAATTCCCATGGCCACCTTCTGTTTCCATCATCAGATCAACTCGATGCTACCATAATATTAAATTGTTATCCAAACTATACTGATGCCCAAAATTTCAGCTCAATCGGTTGAGGTTAACCTGGTCAAAATTCAGTTCCAAGATTTGTCCCTCACTAACATAAAAAACAAATGAACAGGTCAAGTTAAATAAATGCTTGTAATAAAAAGTACTCCATCCCGGTCATGTTCAAGCCCTTTTCCACTTCAATTATCCAATTGATTGTTAACTTAATTGCCAAAATTATTTCATAAACTACGGCACAGATCTAATCATGTCAACATATAAATTTAATCTCCAACTGTCAGCTTCCTCCGAGTTCGACCCCACTCAACGTGTAGGTATATGAAGTTTATCAAAATGGTAATTACAGAAGTTGTTGTGATTCTGATTTTGTGTATCAAAGGGCTTACATGTTGAACACTTTATACAACCATTCACATTTTCATAAAAGCGTTAGGGCCGCAACGCAACTGTTTTTCACTTATGTAGCAAAAGGGGATTTCACTAGAATATTGCTTTTATTACTTGTCTCTTTCATTTTGATTTTATAATACATCCTAAAGATATCTTGGGGACGTATTTGGAAGTCAATTCCGGTCATGGCAGTTCGCAGTCACGGTTTTGTTTCGCAAAAGATTTACAAAAATCACCCACGGTATATAAAAAAACGATTGGTCATTTTCACACATAAATTCACGGAAAGAAAATAAATTTCCGTTTTCATAAATTGTCTTGCTATGAAACTAGTTACGTGCAAAGATTTTATTTTCTTCGTACGAAACCAGTTAGGACATTTTTCTTCGTATTTGGACAGTCTCGACGGAGCCTCGCAGGGATTCTATTGCTGGTCTGTTTGCCCGTCGGGCATCTGTAGCTACTTAACGAACCTTACCAGTGTTTTGCGATTGTAATAGGTTTCCAAAACGGAAGAAGAATTCTTCGATCGCATGTAGTTTTTTTTAACCTCCGACGCAGAGAGAGGGGTTATTATAAGTTTAACGTGTCTGTGTATCTGTGTATCTGTCTGTAGGATCGTATAGCTCCGATTTGAATGCAATGCGGTTTATTTTATTCAAAAACTGATGTAATTCCGAGTCTTCTTAGCTATGTTTAATGAAAATCTGTTCAGCCGTTTTTGAGATATTGGACTTTGAAATGATGAATAAATGTCGAGGGTTTTTCAACTTTTCTTAGTTGTAGTTATTCATTCAGTCGTAACTGGCTTCGAGCTTGCGGTTTCGTGCGCAGCCGAAGGGGCCGGCTCCTACCTCCTAGCAAAAAGAAATAGTTTAAAGAGTTAAAAATCTGATTTAGCTTATCTTCTGTCAATGTTTTACCTAAACAGTTTAGAATCGTTTGGCTCATACCATATTATGATTTGTCTCTTAGAATGAGGATGGATCAATAAATCAATCATTATCTCTCAATCCGGAGAAGTGTCAAGATATCAGAAACAATTAGAAGTTACGAGTTCGGTGATCGGGGTCTGATATAGGTAGTACCTGCTCAATCACGGAAATTGAATAGCGCTTGAATGCTACTGTGGGTATAGATTACATAAATCCTGTAGAAAAGGAGATATACCAGCCATTGCCAGTCCTTATTTAATATTCTAAATAACAGCACCAGATGCTGAAAACAGGCCTCGTGAGCAAAATAAACGTTATTCATCGCGCGTTTAATAATTTATTAGTACCTAATACCAAATTTACCTTTGTCATTTGCTAACGACTGTTTGTACGCCGCATGGCCAAAACATAGTGATTCTAGACTGATGATAGCACTTATGTGTTACAAAAAAATAAATGAATCGAATTCAATTTAACTAACGCATACAACAATAAAAAAAAAAATGGTTAAGGAGTTAAAATGGGTTGGGACATTTATTATTGAAAAATCTTTGTCGTGGAAAACCTGAATCCACCTTAAAGATAACGATCGCTTTTCGTTACAACATATTACGCATGTAAGGCGACGACAATATTTACTTTACGTCACTCTGGGCGGTAAGTGAGATTTACCGCCCACGGGCGCAGCGGCAAATCTCACTTCACACCCAGGAGAAGACGTAAAATTGTGTACGCACCACAGGCGGTAATTCGTAGAGCCCCAGATGGCATATTTATTTAAACACCTGCAATCTGGGGCATTCACGAAATTCACCGCCCTAAGTACGTAATGTACTATATATGGGTCGTCTTACTTTTTAACCGACTTCAAAAAAGGAGGAGGTTCTACATTTGTCTGAATCTTTTTATGTACGTTCCCCGATTACTCGAAAACTGCCAGGACCGATTTGGAAAAGTTTATTTTAGGGTTCCGTACCCAAAGGGTAAAAACGGGACCCTATTACTATAAGACTTCTCTGTCCGTCTGTCTGTCTGTCATCAGGCTGTGTTTTTTTTTGCCGTTTTGACAGTCACCAGGCTGTATCTGAAGAACGGCGATAGGTCCCAGGTGGTCCCAAGGTCATCAGGTCAGGACCTGATGATGGGATCCTGGTGAAATCGAGAGAACTCTTCAAACTTTATAGGCACACTTGAAGCGATTTGGGTAATGATTTGAAGTCGGTTATTTGTGAATATACATCCCAAAACGGGTAGGCAGATCCAAAATTAAATTTAATCACTAGAGATTATAGGTTTGAAGATGGAGAAAATCCTTACTAATATTATAAATGCGAAAGTGTGTGTGTATGTTTGTTTGTATGTTTGTCCTTCTTTCACGTCGCAACGGAGCGTCGTATTGATGTGATTTTTTGTGTGGAGATAGTTTAGAAGCTGGAGAGTGACATAGGCTACTTTTTCCAGCGGGAAAAGATCTAATTCCTACGGGAAAATTCAATATGTTACATTTTCCTATAACCACGCGGGCGAAGCCGCGGGCATCAGCTAGTATGTACATAATTGCCATGATGGCTAGCTCTCGCCCCCGAACACTTCAGCCGTATACGTATAGTTGACTAGTGGCCGCCACTAAACGCGGCCACTAAACACGGCCACTGAACGCGGCCACTAAACGCGGCCACTGAACGCGGCCACTATACGCGGCCACTAAACGCGGCCACTAAACGCGGCCACTAAACGCGGCCACTAAACGCGGCCACTAAACGCGGCCACTAAACGCGGCCACTAAACGCGGCCACTAAACGCGGCCACTGAACGCGGCCACTAAACGCGGCCACTAGTAGCGAGCGCGAGACACTCCCACAGGCTTGTGGCTCGACCATTATACACGCAATATGCACTGATGCTATACAAAATGTAAAGAGAGGCCCACAGCACGTGGTTCAATGTGTGACTCTTACGGAACCCACGGAAGAAATATTTCGGCGGAATTTAATTTCGTAATATTTGGGAAAAACTTTTTAGCACATGTTCCGCCTATCATTACAAGGATTTCCCTTATGCATAGGTATAACCTGGCATGTCTGTGACACATCACGTATGACCGTAATTGGATAACTGTCATTCAAACAACGCGGCGCTCAAAGAATTTACATAATATAAGAAGTTTCTCACTTTGACTTCGTTTTTTAGTATAATTAACTAAATATAATTAACTTATTTATTTACCTCACTGAGGTCTCCCGATGTTTCGGATGTGTTGCAACATCCATGGTCACGGGACAACTGGCTTGAGCGGGTATCAACCTCTTCTTGCTGCGCGGGTTTTCCGAACTACCCGCATTTGGTCTTTATTAACCACTTGTACACTAGGGTTGTCACCCGGCCACACAACACTAATAATGTCCTGTGATATAACGGACGATTTTTTTTGACGCTGGCATTTACTTATGATAGGATTCCACGAAGAAGAAATCTTAAAACCGTCGTCCCGGTTGAAATTACGATGTTTTCTGATTTAAACGGCTTCACGTATTTTCTACTGTAGAAATAACGTTCCGTAGACAGGACTTTCGGTTTATGGAGCTCAATCCAGTGGTTTGGTCCTGACTCCAACAAATGCTCGGCTATCACAGACTTATTCACCTACCGATTTTTGACAGCCGCAATATGTTCCTTGACCCTTTCCGCGATGGTTCGCTTGGTCTCGCCAATGTAGGAACTTCCACAACTGCAGTCAATCTTATAAACTCCTGGTGATTGAAAGGGGATACCATCCTTTGGTGATCTTAGATGTCCCACGACCATGGATAGCGGCATGTATATGGTATTAAAGGAATACCTTCGCAGTATTGTACCAACTTTGTCCGTTACTCCCTTAACGTAGGGCATAAAAGCTGGTTGCCTTGGACTAAGTTAATTTATACGCGATTAAGTCTAACTAACTGAGGGGCTCAGCAGCATGCGTGCAGGATGCAGAATAGATAATATTATTTGTGTAAATAATATAAGCTATGCGGACGACATGGTGCTGCTGAGCCCATCAGTATCAGGGCTAAAAAAGCTTATCGGTACATGCGAGAGGTATGCGCAACAGCACGGCTTGAAATACAACGCGGGCAAAAGCGAGTTCATGATGTTCAAGGGTAAAATTAAGTGTCCAGCCTACTCACCCAAAATAATGTTAAACGGAGATCCTCTGAATCATGTTACGCATTTCAAATACCTGGGTCATATAGTGACCGAGGACCTGAAAGATGACCTCGATATCGAGCGGGAGCGCAGGGCGTTGTCGCCGCGGGATGCTAGCGCACATGTTCGCACGCTGTAGTGCCCAAGTGAAGCTGACTTTGTTTAGAGCTTACTGTCAAAGCTTCTACACGTGTGGCCTGTGGGCTAGTTTCAGGCTAAAGTCATATAATACCCTGCGTATCCAATATAACAACATTTTCAGGAGGCTGTTTGGGCTTCCCCGATTCTGCAGCGCCTCTGGGATGTTTGCCGATGCTAGCGTAGAGGACTTTTATGCGATAGTACGGAAGAAGACGGCATCTGTGGTGATGCAGACGAGGGGGAGCTCAAATAGCATCCTGAGAATGATAGCAGAGAGGTGGGACTCGGATATTCTCCGCCGATACACCGACCTTCATGTGTTAAGGCCTAAAAATAAGTAGTTTAAGTTGACTAATGTAGTTTTATAAGTGTTTTTTGTAACTAACAAACTATGGATCTATGCAATCTGAAAATATTTTTTTTTTTTTTTTTTTTTGTTTTTTTTTTTTAAGTCCCGTTTAGTATAAATATTGTTAATATTGATTCCTAGCGTTAGGAGTTAAGGGAGTATATTATACAGTAGTATAATAGCGATGTGCATATTTCAGTCTGTTTTCGTTATACATTATTATAGATATATCATTATTATTTCATGTCAATTCGACAACAATACAGTACAATATAATTAATATTTGTTGCCCAACCAAATAAAACACAAATAAAGACCAAAATGAAATTGAATTTACACCGTGGTACACAAAAGGCGATCAATATCACTTTGTGGGTACTGAATACTATCAATAACAATTAAACATTAATTACACTTACGAAACCACCAAGTATTTCGACCAAACAGGTTCAGTACTATGACATTAAACCTCAGATTAAGTCCTTATCCCTGTATAGTTGGCTCCGGCCTTAATGGATGAAAAAATCTAAGGTGGACTATGCATTAGTTTTGTGTCATACGGTGAGAGAACAGAAACACAAACACTTGTGGGTACAGTCACCTCCACAACTTGATAATAAACTGACACGACTAAGAACGCAAAACTATGTGATACGCTCTTATTGTTCAACGAAAAGGGCTGTGTCATAAATTCATACCCGACTTGTTATATTCACGTAGATGAATGTACAATCATCATCACGTATAATGCCTTGACAATATCGTGTTCAGATATTTATGAACACCTTTTTGTCTCTGATGGCGATTGTACCTAGTTTTAATATGTATAGGTATAGAAAGGTGGGATACGCTAGATTTGTATCTATTCCCAACAGTTAAAATGCCCACATTTCTTGTAATTCAAAACAATCTAAGGAAACTGCATCCTAACATTCCTAACGTTTCAAAATACGACAAATGCAAACAGACAACTCCGTTTCACGTCACGCATTGGCACCGGCGCGGCTGTAACGTTGCCGGTCGCAGTTGAAGGGCTTCCTACCTGAAAGGTAATCGAACTTGCAAACCGAGTAACGGAACGCTGGCAGTGAACAACTGTTTCTATTCCTTTCGACCGTTCCAGTTTCATGCGTTGGGGGTCTTACTTAAAAAAATAACAGCATATTTACGTGACCAATGAGGTACATATAACTATTTTAATTGAAAGCTGAAAATCAGTGCATGGGCTCCGTAAAATTACAAACAAACACGCAATAAATATAACCAAATAACTTCTTTCTTGTTTCAAAGACCATTGGAGAAAGGCTTCGATTTTTTCAAAATAATATCCATATTTGTAGAACATTGCGTCTTCTGAAAAGAGCGGCGTTGGAGTGTAAAAGAAATGAATTATGTTACAGGCACATAACAAAATAATGGTGCCTTCCCGTACGTAATAAAAATAACCACGAAACTTTGGGAGAAAGCGGCGAATGCGAACGTTTTTTTGTACAAATTGTACGATTCTTTCACGTCAATAACCATTTACAAACATTTATTTATATCCGATCATTATCTACACGGAAAACATTCATGGGAGTTCGGTTGTAAAAAAGGCCCTAAATAATCTATATGGGTGTTCCAAAATGCAGGAAAGCTGTGATCATTCAGTGTACGAGCAGAATAGTGCTCAAACATAAGCCAGGCATTATCTACTCAACAATGTAAAACCTGTAAACATGCCAGTTTTTTGTTTTTTACAAACTCTTACCACTGACGGCAAACGCATTACTTTATTTTTAGAGGCCATTAATTATAAATAAAACTTCATTTCGATCACCACTTCAACTCACTAGCACTTGGTTATTGTTTTGTTTTTGTTATAAAGTTGTTTTTGTTTGAGTTTAGTTGTCGGTTGTCGCGCAGCGCGCCGGGAGCCTGCGTCCCGTGCCGCGGCCGCACTCTTACTGACGTACTGAATCGCGATGCCTGCCGGGACACTCGGCTACTCAAACGGATTGTCTTAAGTTGTTAAATTAGTGGAATTAGCGCGCGAAAAGCCTATTTAGCTGTTCGTTCTGAAAAATTGTTTTAAGACTTGCTAACAGGGTTTTTAAGTTTACTTTTTTAAGTGTCTTGATTGGTTTCAGAAAGACCAAGCACGTGTTTATTACTACAATGATTGATTCAACAACATGACGGCGATGTTTTTTGTTGTTAAAAGTTTTACGCCCGACTTTGGAACACTTTCATTGGGCTATTGTGTTAATAGAACAACTTCACTTTACGAGAGTTTTTTGTAGCGGACTAATTTAACTTCGAAGCTGTTTCAAATTACTTTTTATCTAAGATACAACTTTTTGAAACAGCGTTATTATCATGTCCTATTTTTTGACATGAAATGGATACATTAGCATTGCTTACAACGTAATTTTTTTTACACGTTATAAACATTTATAATAAAATTATCATACTTGATAATCACACTGAATTTAAAAAAAGATGCACGATTGTTTGTCGATTGTATTCTTTGTTATTATCTCGTCTATAAATAATGCATGGACACACCAAGAATGTACTTAATGTGAAAAGATACTAGCCTACTTACCAAAGATCAACAAATCGAAAACACAGTTAGAAGTTAAATCAATCTAAATGTACTGATGCATGTAACGATTCCAGAGGGTCAAACTGGCCCGACATATTGCATTCCGATTATGATATCAATTTCTTGGGCGCACTCATTCTAAAACGAATGCATCGCCCGTTTTCATTAGCACACACAACACACTGATATATTTTTAATACTATGATGAGGGCAAACACACTAATATCGCAGGCCACCGCAGACCAGATTGAGGATTAGCTGCATTGACAGCAAGAGACAAAATGCAGGTGCCTCTTTCTCTCTCAAAGCAGCGCATCTTTGTGATCACTGTCAAACTTACAGCGTAGCTAGTATGATCGCGATCATGCCAAAAATATTCGTAATGATATTTAAATAAATCATATTCAAAATCAGTTATCCTACAAATATTATAAATGCGAAAGTTTGGAAGATTGGATGTTTAGATGTTTGGAAGTTTGTTACTCAATCACGCTTAAACGGCTCAACCAATTTGGGTGATATTTTGCACGAAGATAGTTTATAGCCTGAATTAAAATGCAGAATAGTTTTTGTCCCAGGTCCACGCAGACGACGTCGCGGGCGGAAGCTAGTTTAATATATTTATTCCGACGTCATTATTGTTTTTATTCCGTTGCTAACACACTGGGCCGTGACATATTAAGCCTAGTTATACAACACGTACTAGCAAGTATGTGAAATCATATTGGAACGCAAAATATCAAGTTGACTTGACCTCCTGGTTATTATAACGGCTTATAACGCTCGCCGACTCCGATTCCTCCGCTGTTCCCCGAGAGATGATCGATTCACTAATTGGCAGCTTACGTCACTCAACTGTTATCAAACTTGGGAACGGTCGACGTAAGAGATATGTTTACGTTTTAGCAGTTGGTTTTCAGTGCCGGATTAAGACTACTTGATGCCCTAAGCAATCCCCGCCTGTAGGCCCCCCTTTCCAATAGTAATCTAGTAGTCTAGTGATAAAAGTGCTTTTTCTGGTGCCCGGAAGACGTAATGTCCTAAGCAATTGCTTAATTTGCTTATTAGGTTTGCCAACAGGTGTAATACTAAATACTTAATTAAAAACAGAACATAAGATAAGATTGCTTGAGTATTCACCCAATTACAGGCAAACGCGGCATGCACATAATAGCTAATGGTTACAAAATATACTTAGGGCCTGTTTCACAATCGCCGGATAAAGTTATCTGCCAGTTAAAATTATTGCTATCCTTTTCTCCCGTCACATTAAAGAAAAGTGACAGCCAAAATTTATCTGACGGATATGTTTTAACTGGAGATTGTGAAACAGGCCCTTAATCAAGGTAGTACAAGCTTATGCTGCGTTTAGAAAACAAGGTAGAGTAAAAAGTAACAAATTGTCGGCGGCTTCTCAGTCATTGCAGTCGACGTGACAAAATCTATAAAATAAATTACATGACTATGTGTAAACGAAGTAAAAACGCACATAGGTACTTGAATAACAGAGTAAATATATATATATATATATATTTATAATAACTAACTAAGAATTAGCCTTAAGTTTGTGTAAATATTCTCTACACTGATTTTGAGTCAATTTTAATATATCCACCTTGTTGAGTTTGGTTGTAATAAGATGAGGCCAAAATATACATATACATGTCTGTACATATACTCGTATATTAAACTAGCTTCTGCCCGCGACTCCGTCCAAACTTTCACCCCCCATTTTAGGGAAGTGGGGGGTTCAAAAGAGACAAAAAGTAGCCTATGTCACTCTCCATCCCTTCAACTATTTCCACTTAAAAAAACACGTAAATTCGTCGCTCCATTTTGCCGTGAAAGACGGACAAACAAACAAACACACACACTTTCGCATTTATAATATTAGTATGGACTAACTGCCCGCGCGGCTTCGCGCGCGTATGGCAAATATGCAGGCAAACACGCGGAATAAACTATGGGCCTATAACCATTCAGAAACTCCATTCTACACGCAGGTGAAAGAGTTTTCGAGATCAGATAAGCGGTTCCAGAGATTACCCATTACATACAAACTTATAAACTTGCAAAGCTACAATCTCATAGACTTTTCTCTTTATAATATTAGCATACATAACTGCTGCAGAAAAGAGCTAATGTTTTCCAGATAGATAGTAGTATGTCCGTAAATCCTCTATTGTACAGTCGACGTCAAAGATATGTATACACTTTTGTACCTTATTCCAATGCAATAAGGCGAAAAATATATACATATCTTTGACGCCGATTGTACTCACAACACAAGTAAAAAAAAAAAAAAGACAGGACATGTTGTCTATTAATTTAACATGCTTTGTAGCTAAAATGGATTGATGGGTAACGGAATGGTAGGTAAGGACAAACACTTTCACTACCATGTATCCTAGCGAGAACTATGTTCGGAGGCGCTTTCCGCTACTTAGTGGAAAAACCACGGCATTCAGCTTCGAGCCTAGCGCTATTGTTGGCAGTGAATGTGTTAAGTGACATATGAGGTAAGTACATGTCGTTAAATAAGATAATTATGTAAAAACTTTATGGGTTGTAGAACTCGCCAACATGTCTTTTATTTAAAATAAAAGATGCTATGAATATCGAAAAAAAAAATATAATTGTTGAATCTGCTCACAAATTTTCACGAGAATCGATTGAGAAATACGACCTGAGGGCTGATCACATAAAGCTGGGTCCACATTTGTATCATTTTGTCGTATCGTATCTCCGTCGCGTTGCACCAACGCGTATCAAGATCGCTAGTGTGGACGCGAAAACAGCGCGATCATACGGCGCGCCGTATCTGATCGCTCGGGATCGATGTTGACACGCGTCTATTATATACCCCGCACACTCGCTATCGGATACGCGTATCAAGATCGGTAAGTATGGACGTGTTTTGATACTGTATCACGATACGAAGTTATGATTTGATACACGATACCTACGCCGTGATCGCTCTCTAGGCAGTTTTTCCCCGATCATCAAAGGGGATACGGATGAGCGTCCACACTCAATGATACGGGTTTATGATAGGATACGTTGCTACGCTACGGTTAATATGGACGCATTTTTTCACGCGACGATGCTAGTGATACGGGGTGCCCAAAGTGAGCGTCCATACTTAGGATACGCGAACTCGAACGCTCACGCGTTACTCCAGGCAAAATACGGTTTTGAAAAACATTAATTTATAATAGCGTTTTTTTTGTTGATTTCATTTGAAAATGTTATTCTAAGATGATTTAGTCAAGAATCCGACAAACTTTCCACCCGGAAGTAATTATGTAGATTTAAATGAAGCATGCATTATCTTTTTGTGTACGATTTATCTTGAATATTATAGAGCAAATGTAAATGAACCAAAATAAAGACAAAAACATTTATTAATATTTTTACTGACTTTTTAGAAGCCAGTTAATTTATCATTTTTTTGATGTCTGAAATTTTGTCGGATTTTGTCGCTGGGTAACTATTTAATTGATAATATATCCGTTATACATAAAAAATAAGCTATTATAAATTATTTCCAAAATTGACATTTTTTCCATACAAGTTGTCAGTTCATTGCCTGGACTACGTATCGTACGCGTGATCGTGATCGGCAAAATGATACAAATGTGGACCCAGGTCAACGTTTCGTACGCACGTTAGAACAACTCAACTGTAATTTTTCATACTAAAAGTGATATGTTGATCTACCTGACCCACATATAATGCGTTACGTGATCGACCTGCTGTAGAGAACAGCTGGACAGACGCCGACATACGGACGAATTTTCGCCCACAGATGAAACGGAAAGCTTCGTTCGTTTTGCTCCCTCGTTCATTAATGTTTCAGCTTGCCTGCTCTTGGTGCACGCTAAATAAGGTCAAATAATTAGTTGTCGTCTAAATCTGCATTGTGTCCGTGAGTAAGTTTATCGTTAGTCATATTCATAATTTATGACTTAGTACTGACTATTTATTCGCTAGCTGAATGGCCCCGTGGTTCTTGACCTCCTATGTGCTGGTACATCCCATCTTAATAGGGAAGAATAGCTGACAAAATGTACTTTATTGATGAAATTTCCATTTCGGGAGAAAACGGTTCCCACTAACTAAATCTTAACAAATCACTTTGATTTTGTTGTCGATCGCTTCAGCATAATATATTGGAGGCTTATAGGTTTAACTTAATTTTTTTTTTTGATTTGCCTATAAGTTTGAATTAATTGCAAAGTTTGAAAAAAGGTAAACTTATGAACCTAGTGTCAATAACGTATTAAAAAATCATTGAGATTGGAAAATATTTAGAAGTGGAAAATCATTTTCTCTTTTTGTATGGACGAGTAGGTACGTATTATTCTTTCCCGCCTAAAGCACTACGTAATGCTCAAATATACTCGTACTTGGCTTTGCCCTTAAACAAAATAGCGCCTGGACCAAGACGATTTAAAAACGTGTTTCAGAATTCTGATCACGTTTTGAGGGGTATTCTTCTGCGTTGGGACTTTTTGACCGACCGACCATGCCTAATATGGGATCACCTAGGAAGTATTCATATTCATATTCATTTATTCATTGTTATGTCATGCATTCATAATAATGTGTTACATTTTTAGTTATTAGTCAATTCATGACACCCTGTAAGGGCACACAATAAATTACAATATTAATTCTAGATCTTAGTAAACCGAAAACTACTACTACTACTACTACTTGATTGTTTACATTTAGGGTGTATGTTAAATAAATGATGTATACAGCCTGGAAATCTAATACGAGCAAAGAATTAAACCAGACATAGGGTTTAATACCGTAATCATTAATTACTGGGACTTTTTAAGATACACTTAATAGAAAGCCTGTAATTAATTTTTCAAAAATTACCGAGCAGCAATGTAACGCAAACGTAGCTGTCCAAATACTTGACAAGTAACTGTCAACGAGCCTTAACTTGAATATTTTGCGTTACATTGCGGGCTGAATTATTTTGTATGGTTAATTTTTTCGTTGTAATTTTAGACAAAAGGTATCTAAATAAACTTCTTACGTCCTGTACTAACCACCATTTAAAGATTTGCTCGTATTAGATTTCCACGCTGTATATATACAGCGTGGAAATCTAATACGAGCAAATCTCTTCAAGTTAAGGCTCGTTGACAGTTACTTGTCAAGTATTTGGACAGCTACGTTTGCGTTACATTGCTGCTCGGTAATTTTTGAAAAATTAATTACAGGCTTTCTATTAAGTGTATCTTAAAAAGTCCCAGTAATTAATGATTACGGTATTAAACCCTATGTCTGGTTTAATTCTTTGCTCGTATTAGATTTCCAGGCTGTATATGTCAAAAGCTTTAGTTAGCTTTATTCTTTTGCAATAATTTTATGTCTGAGATCTAAAACTACCTAAAATCGTGTCCTATTTTTATTGTAGTTCACCATCACCATATCAGCCGTAAGACGTCCACTGCTGGACATAGGCCTCCCCCAAAGAGTGCCAAAGTGACCGGTCCCGCGCCACCCGCATCCAGCGGACTCCCGCAACCTTTACCAGATCATCAGTCCACCTTGTGGGGGCCCACGCCGCGCCTTCCGGTACGTGGTCGCCATTCTCGAGTGGCCTTTATTGTAGTTTATATAATACATTTTTTTGTCGTCTTGTGTATTCGTCTACCGAGTAATAACAATTTTCTATTAATATATTCTTAAGTTGAGTCTCAAAGACCTCGTCACTAGGTTGCGATTTGATCACATCTGGTATATTGTTAAAGATTAGTATGCATTTATACTGCGGTCCTTTTTTATAAGCTATGCTACTCGTAATAGCTAAGTTACATTTAGCCAATAATCATTTATTTCTATATTGCTTCCTAGTTTTAAAAGTGTCAGGTTTTTCTGGAAATAGTTTTTTTGGTTTTCTGGATTTAGTACGAACAAACGTCGCACTTCTAGTATATAAAATTGAGGGTAGTGTCAAGAGTTTATTTTTTTATGAAGTACCATGTATTTCTAACAAAGATAAATAACATAGCGTCGTAAAAAACTATCACTCGGACCCTTCTCGTTGCGTTGAAGTCACTTAATAAGATTGGCCCAAATATGTCTCTAGCTATCCCCCTCACTTTATTTGAGGCAGTAAATAAGCGTATATCCGTTCAAGTGCCCGAATGCCACCCGGGACGCCGCAAATCCCCGCATTTGTCGCTCTCGTCCCCTTAGTGTCGCTCTGTTGGATACGAGTCGATCGACAGTCTGGTACCAGGAGCACATGAGTGCCGAGGATGTTGTGCAACAGTTATTAACTGTTACCTATTAGGCCGCCCGCTAAGCGCTTTGCTAAGCTATGCTAGCCTAGTGGTTCAGGCGGATACGAGCTGACTGACCTGCACGGCTATCACAAGACGGCACGCAAGCTCTCTCGATTTTTCTCGCACTATACCTCTCTTTCTAAGTTTTCTAATAAGAAAGAGACGGCAAGTGCGAGAAAACTCGAAAGAGTTCTTTTTTCCATATAAAAAGTGACATTTAGATCTACCAGCACGGCTATCACAAGACGGTGCGCGAGCTCTTTCGATTTTTCTCGCACTCTGTCTCTTTCTAAGTTTTCTAATAACCGCGCCGTCTTGTGATAGCCATGCTGACGCGCTTACATTGCGTTACGTGATCGACCTGCAAGTAGATCAATATGTATTTATTTGTATGGGGCGATGACAGTTGAGTTCTCCTAACGCTCGTTCAAACGGCTTAAGTGTTACCTATTAGGCCGCCTAAAGAGCGCATAGCTAAGCCTATGGTAGCCTAGTGGTTAGCGGATACTAGTCATGAGTGGGGGGGGGGTATAGCAATAGGGTAGAGCAATGCTAATTTATGATATCTTTTAGCAAAGCATAATTAGCACATTCACTGCCAAAAGTTTGGGAGCGGCTACGAGCGTACCGCCTACGAATAGAAGGTCGTATAGAACGTTCTCTAACAAAACCGGTATTTCATAGCTAAAAAGCACCGAATCAGGCTATCCCGTTCTAACACATAGCACGTACTCCGTCGTCTAGGTAGTCCATGGAGCTAGTATATATGGGTAAAATCTTGCAAAACTGCAAAAAAACAATCGCTGGAACTTAACACATTCACTGCCAAGAATCGCTACGCGCTACGCTCGTAGCCGATCCAGTAGTTTTCCTCGTATGTAGCGGAAAGCGACTACGGCGTAGGCACCCGCCGAGCGGGTTCCTGGTAGTGAAAGTGTTAAGGGCGGCCAGGACGTTCGACTCTCTATACAAACGTAGTTTGGTTTTCATTTTAAAACGGCATGCTAGCATAAACATTAAACTTTATTTACACAATGGAATCCTAGCTAGTATTGTAATATCTAGGTCGGGAACTAGATTCTGTTGGTAGAAAAAGAATGAGCGAGTAGAACATTTTCGATAAAAAAATTCTAAGCGCTCCAATTTTTTTTCTGTTATAATTTATAGTAACCAAAACTTGTTTCCGACCTAGATATGGCCGGTTCCATTGCGTAGAGAAAAACAATGTTATTCCAATATGCCGTTTTAAAATGAGAACCTAACTAGGTTTTTATTGGGAGTTGATTTGAGTCTACCGTCCTAAGGACTCTTAAGCTGTCTGTGTACTCTGTACGGCGTTGAGCCATGACCTGTATGTCTGTATCATAAAAATCCCTCGTACATTTGAGAATCAAACAATAAAACTCAACGTTACAACAAATTTTTCAGAACAGTGCAACACTTGCAACGTTCATAAAACAATTGAGACATTCCCAAGATTTATTGCATAGTTTCTCAACGGAAGCCATTGCAATTTCAACCCTATCTTCATTTTCATAAGTCATAGCGTAAGTGAGACGTAGATTCGTAGCAAGTTCTACGGCGTAGCAGCCGGCGTAGACAATGAGTTCTGTAGAAGTATAATCATGTGCTACGACTTATGACGGTCGTTCCGAAGGCATTAGAGTCGAGGAAACAGCGCGAATGACCTTTCAATTGTTTTAAAATTTAAATTATTGTTGCATTCTGCTGAATTCTTACTCCCATTTCCTCCCGTTAAATATGATAAAATATGGTTAGCCAGTAACTGTCTCTGTGAGCTGTTAAATATGGTAAAATATGGTTAACTAGTAACTATCTCTGTGAGCAGTTAAATATGGTAAAATATGATTAACTACTAACAGAGATCTGAGGACAGACGCAAGAATGATAAACAAGACGGAGAACTTCGTTCGCCTCGCTCGCTCGTTCAATTTATATTTTAATAGCAATATTCGATAATACATTCAGTGTCAAAGATTAGATTAAGTGTTAAAGATAGAGTTGGGTTTTCGGCTTCGATGAGGAAAGCGACCACCAGCAAAGCGTCCACCATCGGGTTCCCGTTACTCAAATTGATATGTAAAAATAATATAGGTACATAATTAAATTTTAATGCATACGGTGCCAACAATTTCGTAGCGCTAAGCTCGTAGTTTCCCGCTGAGAAGCGAAAACGTATACAAAAATCTTAAAGTGATTGAAGACAAAATGATTTAGTCCATTATCCAACTTTTGCTTGTGCTACGAGCACCAGACTATACAAAAAAACTCATCACACAAAAATATTTACCCAATATTTTTGATGCCCTAGCATCTCACCTACTAAACCTATAGGATAGCTCAGTTGGTTAGTAGCGACGGGCCATGAATGCCTGTGGTCGCCGGTTCGAATCCGGCTCGGAGCATTAAATTTTTAAATTTTTCCTTTATTTAAAAATTTCATTTTTGGTACAAGCTTTTATTGCCGACTTTACTTTTCGGTATACCATCATCAACTACACATTGACACGATTCTAACGAGCCCAAACTCAACGGGGTTACGTCGGTTAATTACTGAATTCCCATGGCCACCTTCTGTCTCCATCATCAGATCAGCTCGATGGTACCATAATATTAAATTGTCATACAAACTATACTTACACCCAAAATTTCAGCTCAATCGGTCAAATTTAACTTGCAAGATTTGATTACAGACACACAGACAACGGGATAGGTGAAACTAAATAAAAGCTTGTAAAATCGTCAGTGATTACAACTATTCGCTATTTCACAAACTTTTTCTATGGTCATTACAATAAGTATGGTTTACAAAGCAATCATTAAAATGTCGAAATAATTAACTTTAAAAACAAAGTTTTAACCGACTTCAATTCAGTACTCCGCTTCAAGTGTGCCTATACAATTTGAAGAGTTCCCTCGATTTCTCCATGAGCCTATCGTCGGATGATTTGACGACAACACAAAAAAAAATCATATCGGTCCAGGCGCCTTTGAGTAATCGGAGAACATTATATTAAAAAAAATATTTCGACAAATTGAGAACCTTCTCCTTTCTTGAAGTAGGTTAAAATGGTCCCGGGAGATCAAATGTGTCGCCCTCGCATCTGTTTCCGTTTTTCAACATGTTTGCTCGCTTCCACTCGAAATATGTTTTATTCGCTCATTCTGCAATGCATGGCGAAAGCAATGCACCGAAAATAGCTCCTAGATGGCCGCGGTGTCCGAATATGTTAAATATTCCAAAATATCAGGAAACAGGTGTACAAGCGATATTCTTTAGGAAGTATATTTTATTATGCACGATTACGCAAATAAGGGTACCCTGTTGGTGGCACGATACGAATATGTATGAGTTCGATCATTATGCCGGGTTTAGGTGCTGATAGACTTTAATATTCACTTATAATGAGCATTCTAGCAAATGTTACATAACAGGTAGGCTCATAAAATAAACAGGGGCGTTTTAACGTTTTTTTTTCCTTTTTTTTTTTTTTTTTTTCGTGTAGCGAAATGACAGTAATTTTTCTTCGAGCTTTTTGCCGAGCCGAGCTACATACTGTATTAATGCTCCGCCACCGTTTCTCTTCACCTTCACCCCACTGCATTTACTAGAGCGTCCGTTGGAATGATAGTGAAAATGTTGGTAGCGATGTTTGGCTCTATGCTTAGCTCGATGTTCTGCTACATGTGAATTCTCAGGTCTATCAGGACCTTTAAAGGGCTACCCGAGGTTTTGATCGATTTTTGACAAGTTTTTAATCGTATCTCCTACTTTTGCACTACAGATAGAATTATAAGTCAAACGGCTATCGATTCTTTAATCTTTTATCTCCATTTTTGTCTACCGGATTTTGAAAGAAATCAAAACTTAATTTTGTATGATTTTTTATTAACATTGTCTAAACAAACACTCATTTCGTATCTCTATTGACGTGATCGATCTAACATATACGAAATCTACATATTTGAGTTTGTCTGTGACGTCTCTAAAAACGTGTCTAGGGTTTTCATTTTAAACTAATTAATAAAAAAATTATGGCCAGAAAACCAGTTTTTTGGCTTAAAATTGTTGAACTTTGATGCCAAATATCTTGAAAACAATGAACTTTGAAGTACATTATCAGTGGATTTGTCCGCCGATTCTTCGCTGACCGACAAGGTCGCGGTCAAATACACAAGTCCACGCTCCCTATTTGTATGAGTGCGGTTCGGGGTGCGGCTCGCAGGTCGCCTCGCAGCGCGGCTCGCCGCTCGTGGTGTCAATGGCGTACTCTATGCTTCAGGTGTCGGTCTTTGTCATCATCATCATCATATCAGCCGAAAGACGTCCACTGCTGGACATAGGCCTCCCCCAAAGAGTGCCAAAGTAACCGGTCCCGCGCCACCCGCATTCAGCGGACTACCGCAACCTTTACCAGGTGGCCTACCCACGCCGCGCCTTCCGGTACGTTGGTCTTTGTACTCATCTATTTTTGATGTTGATCGTCTATGTTTGATTCTTGTGTGCGTTTCAATTGGTATAAATAAAACAAAAATTAAAGAAACAGGTAAGATAGTGGACCAAAAATACACTGACAAGACTTATATATTCTACCTGCATGTTACTTGAGTATACCGAAAGGAATGGTTAAGGCCCAAAGGAGAGGAAATGGGTGGGAAGTGATAAACATGTCGGCGCAGGTTGCCCGGAGTGGATTAGATTGAAGTATGGTCGATGTAAAACATAGAAAGCTATAAATACAAACAAATAATTACTTAGATCTTCAGTTATGTTATCCTATTTATTCCTATACAATTTTACAAGCAATATTTGTGTAATATATAATTTGTATTCATGTTCTCGAAAAAGGCACAAACGATTTCAATTTTTGCAATACGGGGTTTATGGAGGCGACAAATCGATCTAGTTAAATCGGGGAAAAATCGTTGTCTCTATTATTACCCCAGCTCGGTCGCCCAGGTACTTACTACAGGTTACTTTTAAACGTGCATGCGGTTTGTATAGGTACTAATATTATTAAGAGGACCGGTCTGTGAGATTTTTATGTAGCTTTGTAAGTTTATAAGTTTGTATATGTAATGGGTTATCTCCGGAACCGATTATTCGATTTCGTTTGTTTTTCACTTGTGTGTAGGTTGGACTTTCTGGATGGTTAAAAGATATATTTAATACCACGGGTTTGCCTGCGCACTTTGCAATACGCGGGCAAAGCCGCGCGGCCAGCTAGTTATGTACAGACGACATATATATGAGCGGGATTTGAACCCACAACCTCTAGAATCCGTCCATCGCTCTGCCAATTGAGCTACCGTGGGTCCGCTAATGGCGACGAATCTTTTAAGAGGCTCCCATACGCCAATGACCTTCGATCTGAATCCCTTAGTTTTGTAGCTTATTATATTAACAACAACGGCTTTAAGCAATATAGTATCCCAAATTTACATCAAACTTCATTGTTTTCGAGATATTTGGCATCAAAGTTGAACAATTTTAGGCCAAAAAACTGGTTTTCTGGCCATAACTTTTGTGTTAATTGGTTTAAAATTAAAACCCTCTGCCAGTTTTTAGAGACGTCATAGACAAACCCAAATTTGTAGATTTCGTATATGTTAGATCTTTCACGTCAATAGAGATGCGAAATAAGTGTTTTTTTAGACAATGTTTAAAAAAATCATACAAAATTAAGTATTAATTTGTTTCAAAATCCGGTCTGTCAAAATGGAGATAAAAGATTGAAGAACCGATAGCCGTTTGATTTATGATTCTATCTGTAGTGCAAAAGTAGTAGATACGATTCAAAACTTGTCAAAAATCGATGAAAACCTCGGGTAGCCCCTTAATCCCTTCCACTATCCAGAGGTTGTGGGTTCAAATCCCGCTCGTGGCGAATAATTTTTCAATTTTCCACTATGATCGAAATTTGAAATTTCGTTAGCGGACGTTTCTGCTTAATAAAACGTTTAATGTCATATATATGTACCTATACATATTGACCTCATCTCATCACAAACAAGTGCTAAAACGTAAACATATCTCCCTTAATACGAAACGGGTTCCGCCATACCTATGTAGTTCGGAAACTAGTATCTGTTGTTATATAAATTATAATAAAAAAAAAATAGGCGATTAAAGACTTTTTACAAAAACACTCGCTCTATTTTTTAGGGTTCCGTACCCAAAAGGGTAAAAACGGGACCCTATTACTAAGACTTCGCTGTCCGTCTGTCTGTCTGTCACCAGGCTGTATCTCATAAACCGCGATAGCTAGACAGTTGAAATTTTCACAAATTATGTATTTCTGATGCCGCTATAACAACAAATAAACTCTCTGGCTCCCATACAAAAAACTTTTTTTTTTTACTGTTTTTATAATTAATGGTACGGAACCCTTCGTTCGCGAGTCCGACTCGCACTCGGCCGGTTTTTTTCTATTTAATTTACTAGCAACAAAAACAAGTTTCCGAACTAGATATGGCAGATCCTATTGTGTATACAACGTTTCATGTTATTCTAGCATGTCGTAAAATGAGAACCAACCTCCGTTTGTATGGAGAGTCGCCGACCTAGCAACCCATAAGATTTGGAATTAAGCCAGCGGAAAGTGTGTAAACCACTAAAACTCACACAGCAAACATACACTGTTTGTTTAGCAGCCGTCTCTTTCGAGCTCGAACTTGGTAGAGTGTTTACGAAGGTGCTTAGAACAAAAGCGGTGAGAAACGTACTTTTGCACTTATCTGATCGTCTTGGAGCGTTTTTATTTAGGTTCCTAAATTCTACTTACACACCCTAGTTTCGATTTATTTTGAGGATACGTAAGAGAATAGGTCGAAGATTTACATATTGCGCCGCCCTCAGTAAAGGACTACCAATAGGAATAAAGCTTGTGTATGTTTGGTTTATAGCTATATTTATTAGTATTACTCGATATGATCGACATATATAATCTTTAAACGTGATTGCTAAAACTCACAATGTAAGCCGATTTTTAGCTATTTTTTTAACCTCAATATGTATGCTCTTAAATATTCAACCCTGTAACGCAGCAACAGGGAATAAACTACATCTAGGCGTGCTCCGTTTATGGCCTCTTTGATATAAGGATAACACGTGGCATGGCGCGTTATACGTGCATGAAAACGCGGTGTATCTGTAACGCTCTTAACCATATTTATTTGTCACCTCATAAAAAGGCCTCCAAGCAAACGGTTGTTGACCGAGTGGCTTACAAAATTGGATTATCATGAGACTGAACTCCTCATGGCCGTGATAAAATAATTACTACTAACAATTTAGTCTTTTTTATTTTTATTTCTTATTCTCTTATATTATATAATTTTACGCCCGGCATACTTTATGTCACACATACGCACTCACCACACACACACACACACACACACACACACACACACACACACACACACACACGCACACACACTTTAACCATCTAAAACTAGCCATATTTATTTTGTATTTTGCTCTCTTTGTACACTTGTACAGATACGTAGGTTAAGTATTTGGAACAACGAAACTGGGTCCTGTAACACAGGGTTTCCTAGCTCAGGACACAGGGTCGTGATTTATATTGTAATGTTGCTCTTATACAATAAACTTTTTCATTTTTTCATTTCGTTCGCTATTTTCACCTTTCTTCTCTATTTACGAGGCCTGTTTTTTGTTTTAGCTACCTGTGTTGTTCTGTGTACTGTTGTAAATTGTGAGCTAATTAGCCCACTTAAGTTGACCTCTTTAAAATGCAGCTGAATTGTGCTTTGTGAATCGTGGACGAAGTTTTTAAAAGTATATTTTCGTGATGACATTTTTTTTTTTATTGCGATCACAGAGTCGAGATTGTACAAAATTTTAAGAACAACTTTGAGACATAAAAATTAAGAAAACTTTTCTTGTATTTAGTGAGGATAAAGGAATGGCGAAATGCACAAAAAGATATCACGTGTATCCGAAAGGTCCGTCATCTAGATAAGATAAGATCATTATTTTTCAAACCTGAAGGGCAAAATAGTACATTACTTACCAAGGGCTGTAAAAGAAAGAAAGCCCGAAATCGCAGGTATTTGTGACCCGAGCCGCAGGCGAGGGTGGTAAATATGCGATAGAGGGCTTTCTTTTTTACTGCCCGTGGTGAGTACACAATTTTACGTCTTCAGCTGGCCACAATGCGAGTTTTACCATACGCGCAGCATGCGGTAAAACTCACATTATGGCCAGGTGTGACGTAAAATTGTATTAAATACTAATTTAAAATTTTCCCCGCATGTCCGCTACATCGCGACAGAATAAAAACTAGGGTGATAGTTACTTTTTTAAACAATTGCGATGATTATTAAAAGCATGACTGTAATATTTACTGTAAATGAAAAACACATAATTAGTTTCTATTTCACTAAAGTTTTGCATAAACTTTAGCAGTCCACCTACAAGAAAAAAATACAATGAATTTCGAATCGACTGTAGTAGGAAATATTTTGTTTTAAAATCTAACAAAACAAAAGAAATACAATTCTGTTCCAATTTAAACAGAGTATTAATTCCATCGAAGCCGAGGATGCCCTTTAATAGACGTTTCGGCGGCTAGAGGTAATTAAGTGTTCGCCCACTATGTATGATTTTGAATTAATCCTGTTTTTTCACGTCATTAGGTACTTTGTAGTATCTACATATCATCATACATCGTTATCTACATACCTGTTACTGATTAGTAAGGATTGATTATGTACCTGTGAACAGAAACAGTATTTAGTTATCATTATTTATTTCAGATACATAGGGTAAATCGCCAATAACTGGCCACCCTTCAATAAGTGGCCCGGTCGTACTAAAAATGAACTCTGTTCCCCCCCAAACAGAATTCAATTTATTATGACGTGGCCAGTTATTAAGGGTGGCCAGTAATTAACACCTTATACTAAAAATATTATATCTTTATTTCAATTCTACAACCATAGTTGGTTATAGGGTAAACCAACTATGGTTGTAGAATTGAAATAAAGAAAACAGGTACAAAACGTTTTTACATGTGTTTTAAACCATCATAGCTTTTTATTATTATTATGATTTGCGTGAGTCGAATAAAGTTCTTGAACTTAATGAGCTATTTTTGAGCAGACTTACCGATACCTACTTAAGTAACACTATGTATTAATTGGATACCGACTGTACCAGTACATAAACGAAATTCAGATTTAACAGAGAGGACGGCAATCTATTATAAATGTTCCACTCACAGAACCAGTAAATACTATAGAAATGGTAGTGGGCGGGGTACGCGTAGCTTGGTTTATGATTAGACAATCATGAAACTGTCAAACGCAGTCGAAACGCAGATCAGTTGGCATTTGACTGTCGGTGACGATTTTTGCCGTATTAAAAATAAAAGCATGCCGTGTTGTGCAATTTTGTCGTGCCGACAGGCAAGCTATGACAAAAAGGTTTCTCCGGGAGCGACCTATCACCGGTAAGTACTGGAATAACTGTTTTTTGGAATAAATACGCAATCAATTATGATATTCGCCATTACTTCGTTAGTAAGATAGAAATGACATGCATGCTTGACATTGCTTGCTAGCCAAAGCCGCAGACTAAGGAACTACCGTAATTTCACAGAAATGTATCGCGTTATTCGCGTTTTTCTTTTTAACGGGGCGATTGCCAATATGACTAGAGTGCCTAGTGTATGGACTTATCGTTAATATATTATTACTTTAGTTGTATCTCGGATGGAATTCGATCTCAATAAAATGATTTTCTCATAGCTATTTATAATATGATAGAGCTGATTGTAGTCCATTCGTTATTTGTCATCCAGTAAACATATTTTTTATTAGAAACTCTTAAAATAATTATATTAATATGTAAACGCTATAATTAGCATTTAGTTATTTTCTATGTAAGTAGGTACCATGAAGTATATTTATTTGTACGTTCATTCTGTACAAGAGATTTCTATAATCCTCTCAATTGATAACTTTACTAGGTATATTCTTTTCATTTAAAGGAAATTTTAAAAGAAACAAGTGTTGAAATCATAATGGAATTAAAAGCTTTTACGTCACACCTGGCCATAATGCGAGTTTTACTGCACGCTACGCGTACCGTAAATCTCGCATTGTGGCCAGGTGAAGACGTAAAATTGTGTACTCACCACGGGCAGTAAAAAAGAAAGCCCTCTATCGCATATTTACAACCTCTCTCTCAAATACCTGCGAATTCGGGCTTTCTTTCTTTTACAGCCCTTAGTAAGTAATGTACTATTATCAATTAGAAGCGTTTGCAGTAGTGTTGACATGTATAAATTCAATTATGATTGGGTTGGGGTGGCTACGCAGGATCCCGAAGTAATGAGCTAACACGCCGCTTCCATCTTATTTAAGTATTCCGTGGTTCCACTCAATTGTCAATGTTCCACTCAGATGATGTAAGACTTCAAAGTTTCGAAAAGGTACTATTTTTTTTATCGTCCACATAACTATTGAAATCTACCAATAGAATTCCCTTACAAACATACATACTTACATTCACGCATTAATCCCAAAAGGGTGAAGATGAAACGTATGTTCCAGTGCCACTTTTAGCATAAAAGATTGATAAAATGTGATATCTATCACAGTGATAGGTTGCCAGACCATCGCCCACAACCCACACTTCAACCCTGTTCTCTTAGTACGACTCTTACGACAACCACAGGAAGAAAAGGGGTGGCGCTAATACTAACCCGACACCACACGGGGACCAATAAAAAACAAATTGTAACCATAACAACTACAACACTCAAATTTCAATACAGACAGACAGACAAACATACTTTATCATTCATAATAGGTATTAACTTAGTAATCAAGTATTACAATTGCAAGTCGTCTTAGTTAAATACAAATGCTTGATCAGTGAAATTGTAACCGTAAAGAGTATATCGTTAAGAGTTACTATAATAGTCCGTGTTCTATAAAACCCCTAGCCAAGAGTGGGAGCCGTAGTAGGTCAGCAAAACAGGAAAATGTAGGTTTTTGGAGCGCTTCAGAGTCTCAGCTCGCGGTAGCTGCGTGCTAGTTCCCTAAAAAATTGGTAGATGGCGCTGAAAGAAATATTATCTTACTAGCTTCCCTTCCGCCCGCAACTTCGTCTGCGTGGATCCGAGATAAAAACTATCCTTAATATATATAAACTATCCTAATTATAAACTATCTTCGTGCAATACTGCATATAAATCGGTTAAGCAGTTTAAGCGTGATTGAGTAACAAACATCCAAACTTTCTAACTACGTCAGAAACGCGATTGGAATTTCAAACTTATTATTATATCTTTCAAAATTATAATGACAGAAACATTAAACGAAAGCGATATCCTAGGGATATCCCCCTCTGTCAATTGAGACGAATGTAATTGCGACCTAGTTAGCATGTTTGTGTGAAAAATATTTAAGACATTGGTAGCAAAACTATATAATTCGCATTGGCCATTATTAAATGAAGGTTTTAGTAATGTGCAAAACTGAAGGATTATTGTAAACAAGATTCCGATAGTTATAGCGAAAAATTCGTGTCAAATGAAGTCAATTTTGTTTAAAACCGATACCAAAGAAATTCACTTTCTTTCTTAAAAACTGGCTTCGTATTTAAGACCGCTTAAGACTGCGTTTCCTGATGTCCATAAACTTTGTTTACGACATAATTCAGCTGGAATGTTAACATATTATCAGTTCCTCGGAAGTTATTAAGTTTAAGTGCGTCGTACGTTCCCTCGACAAATTTACACGTTTTGAGTGAGCATAAAATTGGTTACGTTATTACTGATTGGCTATTGTGGGAGCGGCTTTATTCGGTTATTTCTTGTAGATTTCCTGCACGGTTAGCATAAGACGGTACGCGAGCTGTGTCGCGGTGAGATAGGCTATCGGTATCTTTTTAAGTGTTCTAATAAAAAAGAGAAGGATAGTGATGATGCTAGATCGGGACAAACCAAACGGTTTAACGATGTAATTTTAATTTATTTGCTATATCCTTGTACGGTAGCCTAGCGGTTCAGGCATGCGGCTGTCAAACGGCGGTCGTGGGTTTGAATCCCGGCTCGTACCAATGAGTTTTTCGGAACTACCGTTAGCTTTTCGGTGAAGGAAAAACATTGTGAGGAAACCTGCATAAATCCACGAAGAAATTCAAAGGTGTATGTGAAGTCCCCAACCCGCACTGGGCCAGCGTGGGGACTACTGCCCCTTCCCTCTCATCCATGAGAGGAGGCCTGTGTCCAGCAGTGGGACGTATATAGGTTGATTTATTATTATTATTATTATTATTATCCTTGCATAACATACATACGTTAAGACCTTCATTCCCAGTGACACTGGAACATAAGTTTCATGTGCTCTGATGCGTATTCCTTTTATCATTAATAAGGGTATAAAAGTACGACAAAAAATGTGTTATCGCAGATCACTGCGAGGTTGCTTGCCTATCAAGGTTGTTAGCCCATCACCCACAAACACTACAAGACACCCACGGGAAGAAAGGGGGTGGCGAAATCTAAACCGACACCATCTATTTAAAAACCTAGTATATCTATTTAAAAAAAAATGTTGATAATCACTCATCCAACCATTGCTTAAGAGTCCGCATTAAGCTCGGCCGAATTTCACCTTCCCATACAAACGGAGTTTCGTTCTCATTTTAAAACTACGGGTTGGATTGTAACGAAACTTTGCATGTACAATGACATGAGGTATATCTTTGTTTGTAATTATTTTTTATGGCTCCAGTTTATAAAACAAACGAAATACAGCATCTGGTATCTGAAGCTACATAAACTAATTGTACATGCAAAGTTTCGTTACAATCCAACACGTAGTTTTAAAATGAGAGCGTAACTACGTTTGAATGGAGAATCGAGCTTACTGCGGACTCTTAACTACAAATACAAAAACAGTTAATGTCTTAAAAACACCTATTACAATTATGCTGACCCCCACACTAGGCATTGCCTGTCCCGTGGGGGAACTCGCATGATTGTTGCATTTGTTACTGATCCATCTATGTATAGGGTAGTACTCTTTATTATACTGTAGTATAGGCAAATGAGGGGGAAATAACTGCAATCACGATGCCCTAGCATTAATTTGATGGTGCTTATACGCTATTTACATCCCACGTCTCCGCTTGCGCTCGTTAGCGGACAGCCGGTAATCCATACTTCAATACTAATATTATAAATTCGAAAGTGTGTCTGTCTGTCTGTTTGTCTGTTACCTCTTCACGCTTAAACCGCTGAACCGATTGCGATGAAATTTGGTATGGAGATTTCAAACTATAGGTATACAGATAGTTTGAGTCCCGGGGAAGGACATAGGATAGTTTTCATCCTGGAAATCACCCCCTAAGGGGATGAAATGGGGGGGTTTAAGTTTGTATGGAGCTGCGATATAAACGATTTCCACGCGGACGGAGTCGCGGGCAGAAGCTAGTTTATAATAAGGGATAAAAACGACCCTACATCCTTCCCCGCCGGGACTCAAACTATCTCTATACCAAATTTCATCACACTCGGTCCAGCGGATTAAAAGCGTAATGAGGTAACATACACACTTTGGCATTTATAATATTATGGATATTCAATTTCACATAGGTCAAAGCCTTTTGTAGTAATGAATTAAACTTTCGTGAAAGTTGTAGGTACTCGTACGGAAACTATAAAACAACTAGATTTCAAAGAAGATCTCATTGTGCAGCGTCATTTAGTTGTTGAGAACTATTTGCTATTTGAATCGCAGGAGTCACATAGGAGTCGTAACTAGACTTATAAACTTTCAGCACACGTTAGAAAGCACAATTGACTTTTAGAGTACACTTTCTGTCCCCAGAGCCCCGAGTTACTTTTACCGAACTTAAAAAAATACTTACTAAGAGCTGCATTAGGCAGGAAAGTCACCCAAAGGACAATGAAAAGGGCTATGCTAGGATTTAATTCCGACCCCATCTCTATATCAACGCGTCTCGCTCCCACACAATTTATGCGGTAGTGAAAGAGGGAGTGCATGAGGCTGTACACATGCTATTAATATTTTTATTCAGTAATCAGTGATCAGTAACCATATATATGGCTAAATGGTTACACAATAACGTATAGGTAGCGCATAGCGTCTCACCTACCTATGATGGATAAGGCCGAGACTTTATCTACAGAGTTTATTTACATAACTAACTATTTACAAATTAATATGCGCATTACATAAAATATAAAAGATTGAAATTTAAATCGCAAACGGCCGTAAGAAGATGTAGCAGGGCAATGACAGGCCTGTTAACTCCGTTGCACGGCAACGGGTCGCTGCAGCGCGCAGGCGCGAGGTATAAGCACCGTGGCGGCCAAGCAGGGCGCTACAAACGTGTGAAGAATTTAGTTAGATATTGGTAAAAACTTAAGTAATCTCTTCTCTTGCATACATGTTGGGTTGACGTGTTCGAATAGGCATTTGTTATGTTTGCGTTCGACAATTTAAATATGTAATATCTATTCAAATACTTCACCACTGCATACAACTTTACTTAAGTTGTTTACCTATACATAGTCGAAAACACATAAAATCTCGTTTCAAAATTGGTCCCGAAGTCACATTCCGTTCCATTTCTACCAGGCAAGCAGCAATTGCAAGGAGTAAAATGCAATTCCCAAACCTAAGTTACGATCGTCCCTCCCAAAGTACAATAAGACATAAGACCACTTTCGTGCAATACACGTGTTTGGGCATGTGTTTTATAGCGCACAGCGTCACTAAAGTCGTTTCGCGCAGCGGGTGGGCAGAACCACAGTTGGTCCATAGTTTTTATGTGTAGGTATCGTCGCCTGCAGTGAAAATTAACTCCATCTGCATTGAGGTTTATGTTCTCTGCAGGCAACTGTAATTACAATGTGTACGTGACTAGTCGTGAGGTCGGTGAAAATAGAATTGCGAGCCTATGAGAGCCTAAAGCTTAAAACATACGAGTTTGTAAAGTAATTCCTGTTCGACCCCTGTTTCAATCAAATGATTTTTGCACGGTTCCAAGGTAGTTAATATAAATACATATTTTTGGCGAGATGAACATACTGATAGACTGTAGGCAGCTGACATTGGTGCCTTTTTTGAGATTAGGCGATAGGCATACGATGCCAAATCTTAAGTGAACATTCTTGCCCATTCGATTAATAGCGATTGAACAATAATGGTGGCTTCAGAGGTAGCAGTGGTGTTATTATCGTTGCGGTCTATAACTAAACTTCTAAATCCTTCATAAGGGAGGACACCTGGCCGTGTACATTTCCGGCGGTCTCGAGGCCGTTTATTTGACACCCAGAACATGCACCGCGCGTCTCCGTTTTACCGTGATATTAGGTTATTAGATGTGTATATTTATATGTTTGTTCATTTGTAAGGGGTTTGTAAATATGGGCCTTCTTGCGTGATGCAAATAAATAAATAAATAAATAAGTGTCCTTCCTCAGGAGGGATGTGCTGCTTTAAAAATGCGTGACATGATATTTCGCTGTGCTCTCTCTTTCCAGTGAAGCTAGTGCCTGCTAGCATGTGTTGTAAAAGCTAATAAAGATAAGAATCAACTGTTGTGAGCGGAGTATAAAATAGTTATGCTCCGTCCAGATACTGAAGTCAAGAGCATCGTAAGGCGTGAGGGTAGTTTTTGATAGTGATTAGAGTACAGCTGTGCTCTCAATAGTACCTTAGGTAATAGTATCGTAAAAATGAAGTTCATGTTACATATTATATTGCTGTTTATTCAGGTTTCTCTGTCACTGTCGCTCTCGTATTATTGGCCTGACAAGCCACGTACGTAAGTGCCGTACTTTAATGGACGCTGCTTAAATCATCTTTTATAGATGCTAAAGGCCAATGATGATGATGACTGTCTTCAATAGGGACGTAGACACTAAATGAAATAATCAATAATGTGAAATTTTCTCGAAAAAGGATAAAAAATGTATTCAAATAGAGAAAAAATCAACGCAAACGGTTAAATATTCACGAAGTTATAAGTGCCCAAAGGGGTATGTTCAGTCCCTTTTTCGCAAAACGCAACTTCATATGAAACGATGACGCTGGAAGAATGTGACGTCACAGAAGACGGCGACGTGCCGCGCCGCATTGCGGTCGGCGCCGCCGTCGACGCGGCCTACCGGCAGCATCCTGTAATGTGACGTTACACACCGTTTGCGTTTTCTCTCTCTAACAAGCAATATTAAAACGGTTGTAGCTTCGTAATTTTTTGAGATATCTGAATGGGATTTTCGTCATTAGGCATATTTTTTTGCCTTCTTTCTTTTGGAGTAACAATAATTTTCGAGTCTACATCCGTATTGTCTTCTTTTAATGTAAGAATGTAGGTACAAATAAAAATAAAACTTATTGACAGTGAAATATCATTTACGATAATTTCCAAAATATTTTTTACTAGTTGAGTTTCATTCCTCACACATAATATTCAGATATGGGTAAATCGAAAATTTCTGGTCAGTTTAATACTGGCACTGTAAGGCATGTAGTGAGGATGGATGAAAGAAGATTAACAAAGAGAGTGTATGTGCCCTCGCCCACGGCGACTTTTTGCAGCGATGCAGTAGCGATACTGTCGCGCGTTTGCATCGATGCAGTCGCGATGCTGTAGCGCGTTAGTAGCGCGTTGGCATCGCTTCAGTAGCGCGTTGCAAATGCGACTAGAGCGCGTTGGTTGTAAATCGATTCGATTACAAAACGTGCGACAGCATCGCTGCAAAAAGTCGCCGTGGGCGAGGGCCGGAGAGCAGGGTACAGTTGGAAGGGGACGACCTCGTCGAACTTTTTCCGACCAAATCGGAGAAATCCTGAAGAAAGGTCAGGTCAAGAGTACCCTAAACCGATGAGCATGTATGGAGATAATGAAAGTGAATGAAGCAAGAAAGGTTTGTCGAGATCGTAGCAAGTGGAAATCCGTGATCTCTGCCTACCCCTCCGGGAAATAGGCGTGATGATACGTATATAAGTCCTGAACCATTTGGGAACATTCCCGGGGACAGCATAGAGAGGTGCTGATCTCGTTACGTTTCATTCATAGACCTGTGTTTACCACTTTGAAAATAGTACCGTCAATGTTACCGGTAACAATAGTAGACTTGTGAAATTGCAACTTGTAGCTTCGTGAAATGGGCCTCTGGTAATTGGAATATTGGTTATAGACAGTTTTTAAACATAATTTGTCTTTACCTTGGTCAATATATATGTATATGCACGCAAGGTCTCAAGAGCGTGCATATGCATAACGTTTTTATCGCATAATCCTACTAATATTATAAATGCGAAAGTTTAGATGTTTGGATTAGATGTTTGGATTTTTAGATGTTTGGATGTTTGTTACTCAATCACGGTTAAACGGCCCAACCGATTTTGATGAAATTTTGTACAAAGATAGTTTATAGCCTGGATTAACATATAGGGTAGTTTTTATCCCGGCTCCACGCAGACGAAGTTGCGGGCGGAAGCTAGTAATATATAAGAGGAGAGGCCGTTTATGCGGATTAAGAGTTCAACCAAAAATTAGGCTTCGTAGCCCTTAACTTTGACAATGTCCACAGGAAAGTTGACAACCTAAATCTTTATATTCTGCAAATAAACAGAAGCATACGTTATGCCATCAAATATCAGGCAATCATATATTTTACGAACAGACATTATGTTTCGCATCAAGGATTTCATTGCGCAATCTGTCCCTTTGGCGATATGCTTGAGCATTTATTACATCACAAATTGGCTGTAACTTGTCGTCTTCAGTTTATTATTAATACTCAGATCCAATCTTCTTGAACTAAAACAAGTGAAAACTAAAGATTTTTCCAAAACCCAACTGTTTTTTTCCAATATTTTTTGCTATCATATTTCACTCACACGATTATGATTAGGTATGAGTAATCCAGCGACACCTCAATTGTCAAAATCCATCAAGTTGTTACGACTATTAGCCCGTAAAATATAATTTTCTAATCCACATACACATACATACCTAGATTATAATTTATATACATACGCTCGAAAAACATAAGCCTCCTTCTGAGGCAGTTGGGTCATGATATGTGATACGTCTTGGCTTGCAAAACATAGTATCATTAAAGCTAGGAATTCACCCTTAATATGCGCTAAATAACGCCGTTTTTGTTCCAGCGCTAAATCCTATACTTGAGATTATTTTAATTGATCCAACTACATCAGAGTCATCTGCTTAAAAAGCGACTCTATCGTACAAGGTAGAAGATTCCATTTCCAATGACAGCTTTATAAAAAGTCAGTCACATTAATAATCTAATCTCAACCATACATGTCCTAATGGATGCACGTAATATTGGACTGCATTCACGGGCGTAGGGTGGTGGAACCAAAAGATGAACGTTTAAGCGACTATCCCAACTTTGGGATTTTTTTGTGGGAGTTGTAACCTAGTTTGTCTATTTTTTATCCGAATAGGTATATCGTCCGATTATCCGAATAGGTAGTCGAGATTAGATTTGACTATTTAAACCCCTCCTATTACATAACAGTGTTTTTTTAATGGTTTTGTTAAAGTACCTATGCCTGTTTGCCCAAAAGTTGAACGCTCTGCCAAATAAGCAGTGATCGGACCTAGGATGCAATTTGGGGTGAACGACCTCAAACGTTACGCTTATCGTGGATGTGTCTCAGATTTCCCGGGATTTTGGGAAATGGGCTATTGTAAATAATACGTTTTCGAGGGTTAAACTAAATAAACAAAATGAAAATATTATACTATAAGAAGTTCATTTATTTGACATGTACTTTAAAAAAACATTGTATAACTCTTATCAAATGTACTGTATAAATAAACGAGTTACTACTTTCTGAAACAAAATTAAAACAAACTCATCTTTCACATGCCACTGTCAGAACTGGACCAAACTGAAATGATCACCCAGTGGAAAGTTAAGATAAGACATACAAGTTACGTTCAGTTCTTCTATGCAGTAGGTACTGTAAACATTTTTGTTGTTATTAGATTTTCTGTTAATTTGATACTGTTAACTACTTACAATTAAAAGTTATTTACCTTTTTGTAAAGGTAGGTAACATAAAAAGTCGCGGGATTGTAAGTCATATCCATCTTAATATTACGGACTTAAACCCCGGGAAATTGCATCCTAGATCCGGTCACTGCAAATAAGTGAACGTTTTGGCTCCAATAGTGGAACGAAGTAAACGAATGACCGTGCAGCCGTCCAACTTTGTCCATGTTGTAAATTTGCCCAATAAGTAGGTACATAATTAAAATGTTGTGTATCTTTGTAATTAAGTGTTCATTGTAGCTAAAACTTGAACGAATAAATTTTGTTCGTTCATCTATTGGGCACGATAGCAAAGGAATGAAAGAACTATAATCGACAGAGCGTTCAGTCATTGGAATCGAAGTCAAAAGATGAACTAATTTTATTCGTTCATCTTCTGGGCACAGGTTCTTTGTTGAACGATCGTGCTTTTCATAGTAAAACAAAACACAAAATAACCGTGTTGCGAATTCAATCACGTTCAACTTTTGGTTCAAAAATCAAAGGTTAAGTAACGATACATTTAAGCCATAAAAGTTTGATCTACGTTTTCAATAAGATTTAATATCAGCCTTTGAAAAAACCATGCCTTGCCCAGTAGATAAACGCCTTTCATCTATTGGCTCAGGTACACGAAGTTACGCTAAATATCTCTTAAATTAACAATAAATAGGTATGCAAATTGTGATAGTTAATCAAGAATCTTTATCACCCAAAACAATGCATGTAGCCGTTAATTATGCAATTTTATGTGCAATTTAGAGCTTAAATTCGCGTCGCTATTCCATACGGCTTGTTGGACCGATCGTGGCAAACTTAACGCTAGTTGTACGCACTTGTGAGAATAAACCATTGATAATCTGATGTACTTAATGAAATTTTTGGCTACAAAATTGAGGTAATTAAACAACTCAAACGTCACTTTTTGAATTAGAACGAGCACGCGTATCTACCAATGTTGCACACTTTACAATTGAAAGGTCTTTTTTTAAATACAATTATAAGGTTAACGTCCTAGAGCTCGACGTTGCACTAGTGCAGTCTAGTGTATGACACGGGCACGAAAAGAGAAAAAGAAAAAGAAAAATCCTCTTAGTTCGAATTTAACCCCTAAAGCTTTGATATAAAGTGCGCATAACATACACTAGTCTAGTGCAACGTCGAAAACTAGGGACGTTTACCTTACCCCGAATTAAATTTCTATTCCCTCAACTCACTGGCCAGATTTTATCTGCACCACAAACAAATGTTAAGTTTTTGTGCTTGACCATAAATCATTGTTTTTACGGTCCATAAAAACCGTCTGGATGACAATAGCACGTGGTCTAATTCTAAAAGGTTGGCCGAAAAGTCTGTTCAGGAGATAATAAATTCTGACTGACATTAGATTCGGCCATAGATTTGTTTCAGCCTTAAGCTATAAAAGTTGACAAGGGTAACATGAGCACTTGATAACTTTCTAGACATTGAAAAAGGTCTTACTGAAAAATATGTTGAGATATCTTGTGAATTATTTAGTACATATAAGAGGGTAGAATCTTTTATTCAAATGTGGTGGGCTCAGTAGTCGCCAATATATCAGAAAATGGGTAGTATCTTAGTTAACCAGCAGGTCGATCACGTAACGCGCTCAGATAGATCAAAATGTCACTTTTATATGGAATAATTACAGTTTAATTGTCCTAACGCGCGTTCGAAACGTTACGTGATTATCCCTCATGTAGGTATGTAAATAGTTACTTTAAAATAATACTATATTACACACAACAAATAAAGCGTAAGTAATTTACAGTAGACACAGTTTACATTGTGTAATTTACACATTATTTATGTAAGCACGTTCTACCTATTTTAATTATTTAATTATATTGAGTACATAATCGTAATATATATTTGGGGTCAGGGTATTCAACTAGATATTTTTTAGGGTCGAGCTCCCAAGGATACCCGCTATACGCTCTATAGCTCCACCCCGAATCTGCCCCACTAATTAGCTGTATTTCGTTTTACCATTTATGGGCACTGAGCTGCGGATGTGTGAAGAATTGGTTTTTCATGTCTTGACATAATGCCATGAAAATTAAAGTTTGATTTCTTGGAGTTTTTGTTATTTATTTCATTGCGTGTTTGAGAAAAGCACTATACATACCTCGGCGTGAAAAGGGGTTGCCAGCCTCATAACTATCCGACCTCACTACGCTCGGCCGTCTATATGTACTCCGCCGGCCCCTTACCCCCCCCCTTACTTCCCGGCCTCTGTAGTAATGTACTATTATACAACCTTTGCAACATCCCTCTTATTACGATTCACCGAATCATTATTCCCAACCACATTTTCAGAAGTATCGATTTTCAGATCGTCCTGAAGTTGAACGCTTCATCATTTATTTATAAGGAAAAGGTAGTTCTCATTTATGCATCTCTATTTGCGTTCGGCACTTTTCCATGTTGTTAGTAGGTTACGATAAGGTAGGTGCTTTGTTAAGGCTTATACAATGTGTATTGCTTATACTTGATCAAACGAAATGTGCGGATACTAGACAAAAAAATATCGATAAAAAAAATAAAAATAAAAATTATAGGCTAAAAAAAAAGAAAAAAAAGCCTACCAAAAAAAAAATTAAAAAAAGCCAAAAAAGTGCAAAAAAGTCTTTATTGCACTTATTTGGCATTTAAAAAAAAAAAAAAAAAAAAAAAAGCCTACCAAAAAAAAAAGCCAAAAAAGTGCAAAAAAGTCTTTTTTGCACTTTTTTGGCTTTTTTTTTTTTGGTAGGCTTTTTTTTCTTTTTTTTTTAGCCTATAATTTTTATTTTTATTTTTTTAATCGATATTTTTTTGTCTAGTATCCGCACATTTCGTTTGATCAAGTATAAGCAATACACATTGTATAATAAATATATTTTTCTTTCTTTCTTTCTTTATGAATCTACGGTATCGTTTGAAAAGAGTCAGTGCCATCACCGTATCTATATAGTTTGCAATCATCAACATAATTTAATTTTATTTATTTATTTTATTGCATCATCATATCAGCCGAAAGACGTCCACGACGACCGGTTAGTCTAGTGGGTAGTGACGCTGCCTACGAAGCTGAAGGTACCTGGAAAGGTAAGGAAAAAGGAACCTGGTTTCGAATCCCGGTAAGGGCAAATATTTGTGTGATGAGCATGAATATTTGTTTCTGAGTCATGGATGTTTTCTATGTATTTAAGTATTTCTATCTATTAAATATATCGTCGTCTAGTACCCATAACACAAGCCTTATTGAGCTTACTATGGGACTAGGTCGATTTGTGTAAGATTGTCCCCTAATATTTATTTACTGCGTCCCCAAAGAGTGCCACAATGGCCGACCTTGCGCTACCCGCATCCAGTGGAGCCCGGTGATCTTTACCAGGTCATGAATTGAAGGTCGCAATGATTTGAACTCATTTTTTTTTTTTATGCCACTACGCACTGGCAAACAAGCCTGCCTGATGGTAAGTAGAAGTAGATACCGTAGTCGGTGGATGCTTGCGACTACATGACTGTAGAGGACTAACAAACGCGTTGTCGACACCGTTATTGATTTGGAGGATTCGTCGTGTCCAACAACTGGAGATAAAAGCAGGTCTCTTTCTTAACATAACTCATGCTCTCGAGTTCTGGCGACCAGGAATACAACACCATACTTATTTATACAGAGAAAGTAGTGGTGGTCTTCTGTAATGTTGAAGTACTTCCTCAGCTCTAAAAATAACCTAACCTAACCTACATAGTTTAAGAAAAAAGTAGTCGTAAAATTGAGTACAAATATGGACCCTATTGCTTAGACATTTATCGTTTTTGATTTGGTTCGATGACTAAGTATAATATAAATTAATATATAGTATATAAAAAAATGTATAGTTTCAAAGGTAGAATGGCATTTAAAGATAATTTCTAATTAAGTCTCTGCTTCCGCTATGTACTCCCTAATTAGTCAATGATATGTTCTCCGTAATTGTCGCATATATCAGTTGTAAATACCTTTTAAGATTAATTTAAGGCAATGATGTAATTATCCATACTATATACTATATACTATATACTATCCATACTATCCATACTAATATTATAAATGCGAAAGTGTGTCTGTCTGTCTGTCTGTCTGTCTGTCTGTCTGTTACCTCTTCACGCTTAAACCGCTGAACCGATTGTGATGAAATTTGGTATCGAGATAGTTTGAGTCCCGGGGAAGGACATAGGATAGTTTTTATCCCCGAAATCATCACCTAAGGGGGTGAAATGGGGGGTGAAAGTTTGTATGGAGCTGCGCGATATAAACGAGTTCCACGCGGACGGAGTCGCGGGCAGAAGCTAGTAATATTATAAATGTGAAAGTGTGTCTGTCTGTCTGTCTGTCTGTCTGTCTGTTACCTCTTCACGCTTAAACCACTGAACCGATTGCGATGAAATTTGGTATCGAGATAGTTTGAGTCCCGGGGAAGGACATAGAATAGTTTTTATCCCCGAAATCATCCCCTAAGGGGATGAAATGGGGGGTTGAAGTTTGTATGGAGCTGCGATATAAACGATTTCCACGCGGACGGAGTCGCGGGCAGAAGCTAGTATGAAATATATGTGATGTGGATGTACTTATATAAAAAATAAATATAATGGAAATATTATTGGGGTTACTAAATTGATTGTCTGAGAGTCTATTCATCCATACTAATATTATAAATAAGAAAGTGTGTCTGTCTGTCTGTCTGTCTGTCTGTCTGTCTGTCTGTCTGTCTGTCTGTTACCTCTTCACGCTTAAACAGCTGAACAGATTTGGATGAATTTTGGTATAGAGATAGTTTGAGTCCTGGGGAAGGACATAGGATAGTTTTTATACCGGAAATCATCCCCCAAGGGGATGAAGTGAAGGGTGAAAGTTTGTATGGAGCTACGATATAAACGAGTTCCACGCGGACGGAGCCGCGGGCAGAAGCTAGTCTTTTATAAACTTCAAATTAATATAAAGCTAGAGAAAATCCCATTCACCCGTGAAACACTTTCTTCTTAACTAAAACTTTTCCAAATCCCTGTCATAATTTAAAAAGAGAAATTTATTCAATTTTCACGGTTGACTAGCTACTTTATTCTTATAGGTTTCTGTCTGGTCACAATTAAAGTACTGTAAGCAATACTATAACTTTTCGAAGACCTGAAATTTACTGTACATTTATTTTAGTTATTTACTTTATTACATCGTCAATAATTGATTAATAAAAAAAGACAAGATTAGTACCTACTCTCCGAATATTATTATTAGATACGATCTGTGCATGACAGACTTACTCTCACAGAGTTTGAAATTGAATGAGTAGTTCCGGAGATTATCTTACAAACAAACTTACATTTTACAGACATTACCTTTTCATTATTAGTATAGGTAGACTAGCTCTTTTTTAATCCAGGCTTTAAACTATTTAGAGTAGGATTGAGCTTGCTCGCTGTTACATACCTGGCTCGTTGTTTCGCACCTAAATGCTAAATACATCACTCATAGTACTGCCCGTAATATTTGAACTGCAATGTCATCCCCTGCCCCGGTATTTACAACGCTCACCGACAATCGCCTTCAGCGATCCAATATAATCTGGTCTCCGATTACGCATTTAGGTATAGATAATGAGTAATCGGCGGAATGTAAGCTCGCTTATATTTAGAGTAACCTTGTATTGTACAGAAGACCACAATTATAATAGACCTACGACATTAATTTAGCAAATCGTATACACGTAGTATAAGTACCGATCCCTGCATTAGGCTTTTCTTGTATCGCAGGAGACCTTCCACATAATAACACCACTACATGTTCTGTAGATAGGTGGTATCTTTTGTGTTCCTAGTTACCAGAGCACGCAATGACGCGTCGAGTTGAGAGTGATAGAACCTTTTTTGTCGTGGGGAAATGATTTTACGCATGCCACCAGACCCCGTATCATAGTCGGCCTTATCGCGCGATAAGTGACGAGATAGGAGCGTCATATCGTTCTATCGAACGGTGTCAGCCAGTGACGGACGCTCTATACTTCACTTATCGCGTGATAAGGCCGACCATGATACAGTATTTGACTTTGAAAATAACATCCAATTTTGCCCTTCGCATCAAAATTGTTGATGCGGAAGGATTACTGGGAGCTTATACAACTAATATAGTATATCTATCTAATATACTACGAGGTATTAATGTAGTCTGAGGGATTGCCCCTTGAGATTTGTCTTCGTGGTTCGTATATGAAAGTAACAACATGTTTGACCTCGATTCAAACCTCCTCTACCTTACAAAAGACCAAAGGCATAATACGGCTACCACTTGCTATGCAGTAACTTGGTACGTGGTAACTTGGTACGTGGTAACTTGGTAGAACACCGTGGGGGCTTAAGACAGTAGTCCGGGCGGTTCCGGGGAGTCCCTATACTCACTCTTATCGCGCGATAAGGCCGACCATGATACAGGGTCTGGCTGGGGAACCAGGACGGGTATAGGGACTCCCCGGAACCGCCCGGACTATTGTCTTAAACCCCCACGGTGTGCTACGCGCTGCCCTTTGACTGAAACGCTTGCGCACATTTCCTCAAAAGAGAGTGATGGACCAACATTTGTTTTTAGCGGTCGACAATAGTGTTGAAATAGTGTGTAGTTGAAATCATAGGATTTCTCAAATCAATAAAAATCCGTCATCACAGCAGATTATGTTAGGACTCCCGTCGAGAAGCAAAGTACAAGGCTACGGCTTTATTTTATCATTTATACGGTTTGCCGCCTATATTTGTATAAAAAAAAGTTATTTGTACAAAACGGGACTTAATCGCGTATAATTAACTTGTTTATTCCTCTCTGAGGTTTTCCGACGTTTCGGATGTGTCACAACATCCTTGGTCACGTAACAACAGAGAGGGGAGGCAAATCAATAAGTTTATTATACGCGATTAAGTGCCATTTACTAGAAATAATGTGTAGGAATCAGGTGAGAATCATGAAACATTAAATCAATATATAAAAATATATATATAATTATTTGTTATACATTATTATTATCTGTAATTTTGATTTGCAAATAAACAATTATTGTGATATATAAAAAAGTCGTTACGAATCCAAGCGTCAAGTTATGTTAGCAAGCCAATAATGTGACCCAGATCTGAATCTGTTGTGAATAGCGGGGCTAAAATCGAAAGCTATGATCATCTCCTGTTTATACTGCGGCAGCGTTGACTCGCCCGGCTTTATTGGTTTTCCTTATACTAATATTGGGGATGTTAAAAAGTATTTGACTTTGGAAATAACATCCAGTTTTTCCCTTCACATCAAAATTGTTGATGCGGAAGGATTACTGGGAGCTTATACAACTAATATAGTATATCTATCTAATATACTACGAGGTGTTAATGTAGTCTGAGGGATTGCCCCTTAGATTTGTCTTCGTGGTTCGTATGAAAGTAACAACATGTTTGACCTCGATTCAAACCTCCTCTACCTTGCAAAAGACCACAGCCATAATACGGCTACCACTTGCTATGCGGTAACTTGGTACGTGGTAACTTGGTACGTGGTAACTTGGCACTTGGTACCTAAGCGGTTCGTTGGTTGGGTACTTGGTAAGCGATGTTGTGTGCTTGGTAGTGAGTTAGATATCCAGAGCTCCCGAAGATGTGTCGTGTTCAGAGTGAACCGTTAAAAGATGCGGGTGCATTCATCTCTAGCTATCATCACAACCAATCCTCAAACAAATAAAGAGTCGGCAATGCGCTTGTGATTATTTAATACGGTATAGTCATTCGCCACGGTCGTAGTATAAATAAGTTTCTGTCAAAAAAAACATTTTTGGTACAAGCTTTTACTGCCGACAGTATAACATCATCAACTACTAATTGAGAGGACTCTAACGACCCCAAATTTAATGGGGTTACGTCGGTTAAATAATAAATTCCTATGGCCACCTTCTGTCTCCATCAGCGGATCAGCTCTGTGGTACCATAATATTGAATTGTCAACAAAACTATACAAAGGACCAAAATTTCAGCTCAATCGGATAACGGCAAGTGACTGAAAATTTGATTGCAAATTTTGACGGACAACTTACATACTGACATACATATGAACAGGTCAAGTTAATATATATATATAAAGCTTGTTTAAAAGCTACTCATATTGATGTAGATTGCTTCTGGCAAGGGGTAATTTTTTGTGGCTGCAGCCCGCCGTGTATCAAATAATGAATGCGCTTTTTTACTTAAAAAGATTCACTCCAATCAAAGCTGAAACGCAATTGTTATCTTCAAAACCATTTATCTCTGCATAAAAACAATATTTAAATGAAAACTAATTAGTAAAACAATAAGGTAATTTTTCCCCCAAATAACAATAAAAGTTAATATTTACCCATAAACTAAGCAAGAACCGAAGTTTTGTGTATCTTGCGTCTTATTACCAAAATGTTTATAAGTCGTACTTTCTTGTTTTGTTATCATTCAATAAGCAGTTGCCAAGTCGGGATAATGTTCCAAGAATTCAGAGAGATAGGATCTTAGTGACTTTCACTGCAGATAATCAGTGATTCAGAGACATTTTATATAACATACAAAGTGTTAAAATAACGTACGAGTGGTGACTTCTTATTTACGCAAATGTTTAGCAAAAAAAATGGGGTTAAATATAATGACCACCAAAAAATGCTTTGATACCCTAAGCTCTCTTACTAAAAAAATATACTGAACACAAAAAAAAAACTACCATTACAATAGTACTAGCGGTTTTAGTAACGATTGCACATTAAATTGTATTCGAAGACCAAATTTAGTAAATGATCACTAAATCTTAGCGAGAAAATTAATACAATATTTGTACCTAAATAACCCACTATGATTGCCAGAAAATGTATGTATATTACTAAATAAAGCTTAATGATGCCATATTTACAAGTGCTACCAAAACCTGAATCAGCGCACCCCACTTCCACGTGATCTTGTCTGTCCTACTCCTAGAGTGTATACAGGGTGATTCAGGAGACATGAGCAGGATCAACCCTACGGATTCAATAGTTTATAAGCTACTCAGTCGTACCAGCATTGGTAAGATTAACGTGAATTTTTTTTTAGTTGTGTAGGGTGACCATGATTTATTGTGAATGAAACTTTTACACAAAATGTAAAAAAAAACTGTGGGCGTTTAACTTAATTACGATGGTAAAAGATCCATTAACATTAACTGTATGTGTAGGGTTGATCCTGCTCACGTCTCCTGAATCACCCTGTATAAAAGCCCGCGGAGCCAGAAGCTCGCGAAGGAGGTCCTGAATAAACGCACGTGAAACGAAGGGCCGACGAAGCGAGTTTCTGGCGGGAGCCCGGGCGGAGGGCGCGACACTGAGTTCCAGAAAGCGGGGCTCCGAATTTAGGAAATTATTTTACTATTTTTGGGTTAGCAATGATTTATTAGTATAACATTTTCTTTAATAGGATAGTAAGATGTTATAATTTGGGTTAATATTTCACATTAAAATGGAGATTAAATTGTGGTGATTATTTACTATTTTTGGGTTAGCAATGATTTATTAGGATAGCATTTTCTTTAATAGGATAGTAAGATTTTATAATTTATTATTTCACATTAAAATTGAGATTAAATTTTGGTGATCATTTATTATTTTCGGCAGTAAAAAGTGTTTTTTTGGCGCTATATTGTACCGTATCTGTGTTGTTTCGTCACCTAAATAATAATTAGTGTTTGAATTGAATTGTATGTATGTTAGTCTTAAAGGTATTTGGAACTATGGGCCTTAGTTGCCTGAAATTGATGGGTATTATTATTATTATGCGTATAAAATGTCACCATGGGCAACATGTTTGGAACTCTTCGGTAGATATTCAGGATTAGTATTTTGCGGCAGTGTCACTTGAAACACTCAACATGTCTCAAGAAGGTTTAAATTCGATAATTTTATGATATTAACCCATCAGAAATACGACGATTATCTGTCAGATTTTCTCGCCAGAGATCGGCAACAAGTTTACTCAACAACACAAATTACATTGTACACGATGTTAGTAACCCGGGTTAGTAGTTGTAGGAGTAGGAATAGTTGTAATCCAAATATACTGGCCATTATATAATCAAAGATATGTACCTATTAGGAATGTTAAATGTTGAGAACATCTTTATGAACTTTAACAAACTAGGTTGTTTTCGTCAAGGCTTATAATAAAACAAATTTGTGTAGGTCACTCAGTAAAAAGGATTAAATTCTTTCAACTTCGATCTTCGATCAACAGTGCAAACAAAGAAACTTTGCTAAAACGTTTCATGATCAAAATCAACACTCGTAGTCAACTGTTGATCAACAAATATCATAATATTTTGGTCTTTCGTCGGGGATGCGGTCAGCGGAGGACGCCTTGCTCCTCAAGCGGAGCTTCTGACGCTGATTGCATTATTGACGACTGACCAAACTACCGAACAACGTCGCTTTATAAGCAAACTTGACACTGGCGAAATCATCTTAACTTAGATGGAAGCCATTTTTTTTTTAAATTAAATTTGAATTGAATCATAATATTTGTAACATTGATAACTAAAAAAATTGGAAATCAGAATAGTTTTATGAATAAGTATATAATACAATTTTGAGGTTAGGTTATTGTTTATATTGTTCGCGAGTCCTAATAAATTTTTTTTAGGTACATACATATTTAATACTCACGTCGAAATGATCTTCACAACAATATAAACTACTCAAGCACGATTCATTATCTCTCCTCATCGTCTTACACCACTTTATCCTTATATTTGCACCTTTGGGCATATGAAAATATTTGCAGTTTTAATGTTATTTTCACACATAGGGACAATACAATATTTATAATAAGCTTTTGTTTGCTCTTCCATTAGGTACAATAAGTTTATCGTATAAGCTTTAATCACTCACATTTATTAAAAGTGTGAATCAAACACTTTGTTGTTAATTTGTTCTTGGTGCACGGTGACGTCACAAATGAGCGCGCCAAAATGGTGGCGTTTAGATCGTCCGAAAATGATAGCAGTTAATTTTTTTTTTTTAGCTTATTTAATAATATTGTGAGTGTTGTATTTTTTTCCGGTTATATAATTACTTATAGAATAGAAAAAAAAAAAAAAAAAACATGAATATTCCCTATTACTTATATTATTACTTAGGTGTTGCTTTCAATTAAGGTAATACCTATGAAAACAATATCGTTAAGTTGTTAAAAAGTAATTGATATGTTCATTAAAACGACACACAGTCAAGTGTAAAAATATGGATGCATACAAATTACTCGTAAATGATGGCTCGCTCGTATGTCAGCTGATTAAGGTTTCGGTACATTAAATCGTTACATACTTGCCTGTAGGTATTGTAGACAGTCAGATAGAAAGTATTCTAAAGTAGAATTCGGCTTTATGGGCTCTACAGTCGGTTTACTGTCACCCTAAGCGATTGTTATACATATATGCGGATACACAACGTAATGTATCAAACATTGACTATGGAACCCTAATAACTCGGTAGTTCACCAACGACGCAATATTTCAATGAGGTGGAAAGCATTCGTTACCTAACGCGACTAATACATACAAAAGTAATATTTATTTGATTAAATAAGCATTTACTAACTACGAGAGATAATTCGGTGTAAACCAAGTCAAACTCCAAATTATAGCCGATTAACTTCTTAATAATAAGGTTATCGAGACAACAAGTAAATATGAATTGAATACCCTTCCTTTTAATAAACACTGAGGCCATATTGCTGAACCTTAGCGAATAAATGCCTTTTGGAATTAGTCCAAATTAATTTAGTTCTTCCAGACTTCTATTAACGGCGTCTAAAATATTACCCACTCACAGCGGATTTTCTTGGCTAAGCGTGGTTAAGGTATTTTTCAAATCACATGGGAAATTTGATATTTACAAGTTTTGTTAACAGACGTAACTGCTTAGTTAGTTAATAAAAAAGTAACTAGGGTGGAAACTTATGGTTCTTCGTTTGTTTCGCGATTCTCGTACTACGTGTCAGTTACAAGATTTTTTAGTTTTCTTTTGATGTTAAGTTTAAGTTGTAGACTGTCAAAACATTTCGTGGCTTCCAAAACCAGATAACTGACTACCGACTCGATAGTCAGTTAACTGGTTTTGAAAGTATACCTACGATTTGTAGGTTATACCTTTTTCTGAGTTTGAGTGCCCCACTGCTAGATAAAGGCCTCTTCCCTTTACCTATCTGACAAGAGACTTATTGACACACACGCTGCAGTCCGTAGCAGCTTAAACTCTGTATGAAGTTAAAAGTGTCAATAGCGCTCTGACTTTTGTGTGTTTTGATTGGCACTGAATGGATTAATTAGGTAACATTGTATTTTGCTGTCTGGAGGGAAATATTATTAAGCTATATTCTAACTGTGAATTTTATATTTATTTCAGCTTCGATGTAAGTAAAAACTCAAGCAAAGCCCCTCTTGCATGTTATGTGTTATTATGTTTATTAAGCAATATAGATTACACATGATTTTTTTTGTTCATTTCTAAATCACATGCATATTCCCTATTCACTGAATCACTGTACTTAATAATCGTTAGTATTAACGTCGCAGTAAATGAGAATACGCACAATAAAACGTAACTTTGTACGAGTAACGTAATTAAATGTACGTTGTTGCGTTTTATGTGCGCCATATTGTATATGAGGCACGGTAATAATATAATTGTAGATGTAATTGGATGAGTTATTGTTACATGCTTTTAATTAAATTGTTTGTTTACTTCCTTGTTTTCAATCTCACTCTTAGCGGCAATTTCGGATCAATTTGAATGCTAAGATTGAGTACATATATGGTAATTGGCTGATCGTCAGATTTGACGACCACTGTACTCGTAGTTAGAACTGGAAGTGACTCTGCCTACGAAGCTGGAGGTCCTGGGTTAAAATCCCTGTAAGGACATTAATTTGTGTGATGAGCACGAATATAATTATTATATTATGTAAGTATACCGACATATATGTATGTATTTATTTATTTAAGTATGTATATCGTCGCCAAGTACTAGTCTAGTGAAGCTTTGCATAGTTTGGGACTAGGTGGATTAATGTTTAAGATTGTCCCAACATATGTATATCGTCGCCAAGTACTAGTCTAGTGAAGCTTTGCATAGTTTGGGACTAGGTGGATTAATGTTTAAGATTGTCCCAACATCAAAAACGCTCTGTTAGTAGGAACTTTTGTGCGATTTACAGACTAGTGACGTCACAGTTTTCTGTGGTTAAGAAGCGCCCATTTTTTTAAATAAATAATAATAAATAATAATAAACGTGGGTATATGTGTGTTCGTCTGTAGCATATATCGTAGCTCCTAAACGGAAAAAATAATTTGATTGGGGTTCTTAAAACCGAAAGTCTTGTTTGTCTATGAGTCTTAGCTATCTTTTGTATAGAGGGTGTTTTAAATGTTTTATCTATGTAGTTATATTACAAATGTTTTTTTATAAAGTAACCCATGAACAGGTTACAGGTAGCCAGCCTTAGTACAGGCATGAACGTAAATATGTAAACAACGCTGCAATAAAGTTGCTGTTCCCTGTCTAGGATGGTAACATGACACCTTTTGGTTTTCTCGCCTATTGTTTGTCGGGCCGAAACGTTGCCGTCGTTGCCACATTAACGAGCATGTAACTAGGTTGTGTTGCCACCAAGCCGGTGTTGACGCTATCGTCAAGCCTAGATCGCTACCATGAAAACACACTTGTTTTATGTTTGAGATTATTTTCTTGTGGTCGACTGTTTATATAATTGTCATTGGAATTGGAATCTTCTTCCTTGAATGATAGAGAAAGAAAGAAAGAAAGAAAGAAAGAAAGAAAGAAAGAAAGAAAGATATATTTATTCACAAACACACAGGACACACATATTAAATAATAAAATAAACAAGAAAAGCACATAAAACATGAAAAAAAGTGTGTCTCTGCGGCAGTGAACCGGACACTGGCTCAGCATTATGCTGAGGTGTCAAGACACCTACAGCGCTGATTTTCAGCCAGCACCGTTGGTGACTCACAGAAACGTCATACAATTTAATATATAAACTACTATACTAATACACTATTTGGATAGACGAGAGAGAAATAAATATAAATACCAGGTGATATGTAATGTAGGCCTACCTACATGCAGCATCAATACAGTAAAAATAACTTATTAGACATTAAATTTTATTCTAAACTAAAACAACTAAATAAAAAATAAGCAATTGGTTTATTAGAGTTGCTTTTTGAATAGACTACTTTGATTCTATTCGGCCAACTCAAATAATCTCAAGTATATGCAGCTATTAGTGATAATGGAATAACATCCAATATTTGACAGTTGCCAGCCCAGTACAATTTATGTAAAATAAAATAAATATTTTTTTAAATAAAATCAACTGTCATCATTAACGTTTATTGTACCGGGATGACGGCTGTCAAATATCGCGCGACATCTAGCGCCGCGCGTCAACATCACACCAACAACCGCCCCTCTCCGAGCAAGATCTCCGCTCTCACTCGACTCGATTTACGGCACGGTATACGATCGTCCGTTACGCAATAAATCTTTTTGATATTATAACGTCTTTTGCGAAATGAACGCACTTTACAACTACATCAACACAAGCCCATAACACAAGCCTTAATGAGCTTACTATGGGACTAGGTCGATTTGTGTAAGATTGTCCCCTAATATTTAATATTTATTTATTATTTATTTATTTATTTACATCAATAAAATTCTTCATTGAATGGACCCCGAGAACCACCGAATCCTGCACATCACCTATTAAACAAAATAGAATTCAGGTAATCTTAATAAATGTCTTTACATTGGGATTTATGTATGTAACTTGATTCTGACAGCTGAACTAGATGGCTACACGACGTCAATCATTTAGTGACGCTGCGCTGTCAAAGTTGACTCGACGAACATCTATACTAATATTATAACGAGGGCAAGTCTGTGAGGTTGTAAGTTTGTAAGGTCAAAAATCATCATCATATCAGCCGAAAGACGGTCACTACTGGAGATAGGTCTCCGCCAAAGAGTGCCAAGTTGACCAGTCCTACGCAACTCGTATCCAGCGGTATCCGTACCTTTACCAGGTCATCCGTCCACCTTGTTGGGGGTCTTCCCACGCTGCGCCTTCCGGTACGTGATTGCCACTGGAGAATCTTTCCGCCCCAACTGATGGTCTATGTTCCAGCGTTTTTAGGTCCGATGTTTCGACGACCACCGGTATACTGATTATGGTAGCGGCTAGGCCACTAACCAAGTCATGGGTGCTAAAAAGGCTCTAAGTCACCCAAGCGGCAAGTCAGCTATTTTTTGTTTTTTGATTTACATGGCCTGCTTATCATTATACCTGTGATATCGTTTCTGGGGTAAAATTTAGCAAAATACAATTGAGTTTTTGGTTTCCGCGATGATTAGGTGCTCACGCTTCACGCCTTTATACCTAAAAGGGGTAGGCACATGAAACTTGTGTTCCAGTACCACTTTTAGCATAAATGTGGGTATAAAAGATCGACCAAATGTGATATTGCTGTGACAGGTTGCTAGCCCATCGCCCACAACACACTTAAAGAAAGAAAAGAAAGAAGACATTTATTCACTACGCAAAAGACACACAGAGACAAAGGGAGTACAAATACAATACAATTTACACATAATGTGTGTGTCTTCGCGGCAGTGAATCGCTTCAACCCTGTTCCCTTAGTCGACTCTTACGACACCCACAGGAAGAAAGGGGGGGTGCTATTCTTACCCGACACCACACGGGGGCCGACACCACACGGGGGCCGACACCACACGGGGGAATAAAATTAACGACTCAGATATACTAAATAAAAAGTAAATATTCATAAAAACAGTCTTGTGAGTTCTACAGATCACAGAGCGACTAGTCTCAAATTATTCAGTAATCATAATATTTATTGCTTTTCATGGGTACAGAAGTTCACATATTATTACTACCTATACACATACCTACCTCAAAAATGCTAACTGACATTGGACCCCTATTATAATTCTATTAGCATTTTCATTTGTTAGAACGCACTCAGTAGAATACTAATACAAAGTTTATTTATTTCCCTAGTGAGTTATACACAGGAAGATTTATAAAGAGCATAGCCTGTGTGTGTGTGTGTGTGTGTGTGTGTGTGTGTGTGTGTGTGTGTGTGTGTGTGTGTGTGTGTGTGTGTGTGTGTGTGTGTGTGTGTGTGTGTGTGTGTGTGTGTGTGTGTGGGTGTTAGTCTGTGTGTCAGTGAGTGTTTGTGGTGTGCTATTTATTGTAAATGTTTCAGGTTCAAGACATTCAGTCACCTTATAAGAGAGACATCAACCATCTTCAAAGGATATTCTGTATATCTTTGTGAGACAAATTTTGTATCATCATCCTTCATAGTATAAAACAAAGTCGCTTCCCGCTGTCTGTCCCTATGTATGCTTAGATCTTTAAAACTACGCAACGGATTTTGATGCTGGTTTTTTTAATAGATAGAGTGATTCAAGAGGAAGGTTTATATTTATAATGTAGTACCCGTGCGAAGCCGGGGCGGGTCACTAGTTCTATTGTACTCATAAATAGGACGTATAATATGATTAATGTGGTCGGATTCATTATTTTAGGCATATATAATTAAATGTACGAGTAACCTATTACAGCCGATAGCGGATAAGGATTTGACCTAGTTGGTTAACCGAGAAGGAAATTAGATCTCATTGAGGCGCACTGCGATATATACCCTGTACATATGTGTGTAGGTGCGTATATGATGTAATCATTAATGAACTACCTACGTGCGATTGTCGTGTTCGGACGAGCATTAATTAGTATGTGAGGACGGAGTCAATTAGCACATCCAATCTCGAAATCTCGTTACCTACTGTCCATTAGGTTGAATCACTGATGTATGGTCATAAGATAAAAGCAAATAAAATATTTACAATATAGATTGTATCACTGTTTAAAAAACGATATCATAATTTGTTTTCCGAATTTGATTGAAGTAGGTTTTTGTAGATTTTTTTTTTTGCAGTCGGGTTTATATTATTTACACCTATTTATTAATGTTTTATCAAAAAAGACGGTTTTATTAATATCTTGATTATTAAATATAAAATCTAACCCTAGCTAGAGACAGTCCTTAGTTTTGCCGTAGAAATTCCGACTCTGCTGATCGTCCAATGCGCAGTTCAATTTGTTTCGCGCGAGTTCCAGTGGTACAGCCCCCCTATGCAGTAACTTGTTTTAAGCTCACCTCAACGCTCAACCACAAATATATCTTGACACCGCGTTGCATAGTAACTAAGCGTTGGTAGAGGTCTAGTTTCGTGGCGGGTGACCGGCGGGGTGAGCCGCATTAGCGCGTAGCGAATAACAGCCCAGGTTCGAAAGCCCGCCTCACCTCAAACACCGCGAGCTATCAAAGGTTACCACAACCCGGTGGCATGGATACTGTGACGCTTTGTCTATTCGCAGTGTTGGTGTAAAAAGGTGCCCGGGAAATACTAGCTGGATAACAAGGAATTCGACATGTCGTCATGCTTTATTCTGCTTTATTTTTACAAAACAATAGGATTATTGTTTATTGATCATCAAAAACAAGAACACAAGGACCTTACGCTGTACAACGGTAGACAATAGGACAAATATACGTTACAGGTTTTGCACATCTCTGGTGTATATTGACCATGTGATAAGCAAAGTCAAGCCTTTCTACAAAATACATGTTACTCAGATTAAATAACATTAGACTCATAGCAAAAGAAGGATAATGAAACTTTAATTTTACATCATTAGTATAATTTTACAGATAAAACCGGTTTTATAAACATGCGTTAGACCAATGTGAGATCACATTTTAGTAACTACAGACCGAAAAAGGTAACGGATCTTTATTAAACAATAATAAAGATACCTACTAGTATTTTAACATATTATTCCTGTCCCCTGATAAAGGCTCTATATACAAAATAAACCCTTATTTATCAAGGTTGCGGTTTCCATCTATCCTGGAATTATGCGCGATTATTAAGCAGTTTTACTGAGCCAGCCAACTGCCCGTTCATAAATAATTCATCAATTCAAATCAGACAACTTTATTTGTAAACAAAACCTTACCTTGGAGGTTCCTGCATACGGCGTATAGATGGCGTTAGCAGTCGTGTAGTGACAAGAATTGGTTTTGGGACATTAAAATCGATTAGCTGAAAAAAGGAACATGTTTAAAATAAACGGTTACTAAATGAGAGACGTATAAAATATTACTAAACTTTATACTGTTTTTGACATAGTAAATTGTATCTTTATTAATATTTTTTAAATTTTTCGTTTATTAAGGTATAGTTTGTTATCTGACGATCTTTATGTGATATTATCTTAGTCATTTATTTACTTTTGCCTATTAATTAATTGTGTCTATAATTTGAACCAAAATGTAACTTGACATTTTATTACAAATCTCATTATCTTTGACGATCATAATATAAATTCATATAGATTAAGCTAGCTTTAATTTATATTGTAATTGTATATTGTAAAATAAATAATTCTAAATATAAATATAATCTACTTCAGCGTGCCTCTACGCAAGCATTGGGTATTTAAAAGTCGTTGTTTATGCAACGTGCGTGCGACCAAATCGTAGTCAATCCATACAAATATATCATTAATTAGCCAGGTCATGGGTACACTGCTTAAGTGTACATAAGCTACAATACATCACTGAGCATAAGCGTGAGTGACATGGAAGTGCGTGCTCGGAAGCGCGGATACCATGTTTTTTAATTTTAATTTTTTGGCCGTTTAAATAAATAAAAATATAATCATTGATTTCCTTCGAACATGATATTGCCGATTTTTAGAAGCAATTTTAATATTTATAACTTTTGTGCATAATTTGTTACGAATATTTTAAGTGTATTTTTGTCTATTTTAGACCTATGTTCGTGATTTTTTTTTATAGAGCGAAATTTGCTTAATCATGTTTCGAATCACTGACCTCGCTGCAAAAAAGCCTCAAGATTACTATTCGTATTTTTTTGAAACCATATTATTATAAACAGACGCATTATATTGTTTCATTCGCTTAACTTCGCTGAACCTACGGCGCCTTAAGTGGTACCGGGACTTTCTTTTGAACGTACAAAAATGAACAAAATCAAAGAATGGAAGGGTCGGTAACGTGCTTGTGGTACGTCGGACATCGAAAGTGTCAGGCATCAGGCACAGTAGTCCTTAGGTATGCTTGTTTGCCAGCTTCGTAATATAAAAAAGCGGCCAAGTGCGCGTCGGACCACGCACAAGGAAGGGTTCCGTGCCCATTAAAAAGGTCGTTTCGTTACTGCAATCTTTAGCAATTTAGCAATTACGTCTTTTTCTTTAAGGAAGCTTTAGAATTTTTTATTATAATTTATTTTTAGAATTTTTTTAGAAATATCTCGAAAATATATGAACTGATCTTGTTCAAAACATTTTTTGCGAAAAGAATTGAATAAGCCCTATGTCCATGATTTTTATTCAAAGAGGGGTGGGGGACACCATTTTAGTGACTTTCGGGGCGTTTATCTCCGACTTTATTCACTTAATCAAAAAAAATGCTGAGAAACCTTATATTTATTTTTAAAGGCCTATCGATTGACGTGCCACACGTGGGCTAGCTTGAATTGAAAAAACATTTTTGTGATTTTCATGATTATGTATGGACCCCTAAATATATTTTTTTTCTGTAATCTAATAACAAAACTATGCAGCGGCTAACAAAATACAACTATCCTCAAAATGTTATTCAAATACTACTTATAGTTTTCGAGTAAAATGCCTGTGACATACGGACGGACAGACAGACAGACATGACGAATCCATAAGGGTTCCGTTTTTTGCCATTCGGCTACGGAACCCTAAAAAGGAACAAACATAATTTTGTCCTGGTTTAAGAATTAGAATGATAACATTATATTAGTGTTATATTTAGAAAGCTAATTTCACTAAATAAAACTGGCGTAATATATCTGCGACCAATAAATTAAACCTTATAATTATTAAACAATTTTCAAATCTAACGTAGTCATCTCAAGGTTGAAATTAAAGGATTTACTGCGTTTTGCTCTAACTGGATCCAAAGCGAATATAGGAATTGGGCAGTCCTCTATCAGATTATAGGCGGAAATCGAGGAAATTGAAAGTCTGCAAACTGCCGTTATCGTCCCGCAGGCTAATTGAAAAACGCTGACTTTGACGTCAGTCCGTTTCACGTGACTTTGAGCGTCATGATTTGACAACTGTGGATGTAAATCTCACGAAAGGCGTTATTGAAGAAAACCTCAGATCCCATATTTATCGCCCTGGTCTTCGGCTCAAATACCTGCGATTAGAGAAAATCTTCTTTTAACGCTCTAGGTAAGTAATGTACTGTAGTTATCTCCGGTATCTACTCTGGTTTTTAACACATTATAAATTACCAACTGGTACTGGTGAAATACATAAGTAACGCCCCTCTTGCACGAACTTCTGGACTGTTCGAATAGGCACTGTTTCGTTTGTGTAACAAATTTTAAATACGTGTGTTTTTGTATGTTACTCGAACAGGTCACAACGTTTTCTTCATGTACATACTTACGTACTCAAAATGTTTATCACCTGCGTATATTTCACTTATGTCGTGAAATAGTAATAAACATGTAAGTACCCGACATTGTTAACAGTTTTGAGTATTAGATAAGAGCAATCACTCAACAAGGTTTCCTGCATTAACCTTCAATTAATATCTCTAATTCGCGTCGTAATAAATGGTTCCCGTCTCCTTAATTACTTTAATTAACTCCACAGACTGATAGATGGCACTGTTCTCAGCGTTCATTATTATTCGAGTTTTGGTGGCTTTTCAATTGATTGGTTAAGGTCGATTTAATTTAAGAATTCGATTTTATGTGTTTGAATCATAGAGCGCGTGGAACTCGAAGTACCTATATCTAAGTTCCATACTTACACTTCCATTTCACTGCCTTAGTGGACGATTTCCGGAATAAAAACTATTCTATGTCCTTCCCCGGGACTTAAACTATCTCTATAACAAATTTCATCCACATCGGTTCAGCGGTTTAAACGTGAAGAGGTTATATACAGACAGACACACATTCGCATTTATAAAATTAGTATGGAAGTAATTTATTTTATTGAAACCGTTTCTCATTACATTACACAAAAAAGAAAATCGAGGTAAATTTTCTTCGAATCATGATTCATCATTCGAGGAAAATGTTCAATTCTATCAATAATCCTAGCTCAGATTTTTTTTCTATATAACATGTTCTTGTTTAAAATGACTAATAAGTACTAGTGCCTCTGTGAGCTGTAAAACTCGCAAGTTACATTTTTCATATATATATTTTTTTATTTATGAAACTGGACCAAATAGAAATATAATCATCAAACCTGCTCACAATTTTTCTCCAAAATCGGTTGAGAAATGCGACCTGTAGAATAGAACAGCCGGACATACGAAAGTATTTTAGCCCAAGCTGAAACGGAGAACAGCTCCTCGCCTCGCTCGTTCAATAAAACGTAGACATCCTTTTACTAGGTCACATACTTTTATAATGAATAACTGTTAATTACGACAATTTACGGTATCATACAACGATAATAACATATTAAACAAGCCCACATTTACCCAAAAATTACATCACACGATCTCATAAGCTAAAATGCCACACTTATTACACGAACTTAGTAATGCAATTTTAACTTTTCGACCGCAGCGTAGAGTCTATTATCCAGTAACCAATAACCAAATAGTTGGTAAAGCCGTCACACTATGCAATTAATCACTCTTTGTACCACGTGTTTACATTAACTTTGCGGTTTTAACAATGTATAATGAATTTACAGTGGTTGATGAATGGGATCGAGTTTCGTGCGAGGAAATGGCGTCGAGGGCGTGTACAAGCAATTTGAAAGTTATTTATCGTACATTCTACAGCAAATTAATAGCTTTATTAAGCTACTAGCTGTCCGGCCCGGCTTCGCACGGATTATCCGTTTTCCCGTAGGAATAAAGCATTTTCCCGCGGTAAAAAGTAGCCTATGTTCATTAGGGATAATGTCGGCTTCTAATGGTAAAAGAATTTTTCAAAACGGCCCAATAGTTTCGGAGCCTATTCAATAAAAACAAACAAACAAACAATCAAATATTTCCTCTATATTATAATATTAGTGTAGATTTACCTCTATCTAACTTCTTCCTTTCTGTGATTTTTTTAATGTGTGAGCACAAGTTACAAATAATTACTACACGCATAAACAACTATTATACGTATTTTATTTCCTTTAATAATATTTTAAATACATGTTACATTTATAAAATCCCTAGTTTCCATCGGTGTTTAAGAGGAGACTTTAAATATGTTCAGTATTTGTAACTGAATGTACGTACAGACAGAAACGACCTTGAGGACCTCACTGAAATGGAACAGAAGCTTCGTCTATCATTTTTATAGATGCCCTTGCCGTGAAGTACGCACAGTTTTATATCGAGTGGAGTGAATTCGTGAACGCAAGATAAACTTTGCCACTCATCTTAGTGGCAGTAAAAAGCTGAATATTTCGCTGGAGATAAAAGTTTTATTCCGGAATTCTATATCTGGTATCGATCAGTGAAGTGGCATTGAGAAATGGGGCGAGAACACGCAGCATTCGCGTTTTGGTGACGATTAGGTAGGTACCTACTGAATTGATGATGGTACTTTTGTAAAAATAATATCCGAGGAAATATCAAACGATTACAGTGCAACTTGAAGAAATTCGAAGCGTAGTTACAAATTTTTGGTTAAGTAGGTCAAATAAATTATAGTAAAATAGTTTTTTTTGGGTTCCGTACATCAAAAAAAAAACGGAACCCTTACAGGGTCTCTCTGTTGTGCGTCTGTATGTCTGTTAAAACCCTTTATCTTGGAAACCCATGAAGGTCTGGAGTTGAAATTATAAAAAAAACAAATTTCAAAGATAACGTTAAAATGAGATACGGCCGTTTATGCCGCAAAAAACTTATTTCGACACTCTCAGGGGAATCAAAATTTATAGAGTACTTTCCGTTGACCTAGAACTATGAAATTTGACATGTAATATCGTCTTTGACATGTAATATCGTCTTGTACTACCAGAACTGGGAAAAATCTGAAAACTATACATACGGAATCCTCGGTGGGCGAGTGCGACTCGCATTTGTCCAGTTTATTATATTTTTTTTAGTAAACGAAGCGAACGAAGTTCTTCGTTTCAGCTTAGCTGGTTCTCCTCTACAGGTTACATTTCTCAATCGATTCTCGTGAAGTTTGTGAACAGGTTCAATATTTACATAGTTTTTTGAGAAAAACAGACGGGCTCGCGAGTGCTACATGGGTTTTAAATACCGGACGGACTAATGTCAGTTATTATCCGCTCACTTAATTTCGGATTTTATCAAAAGTAGCCTAATTTGCTTCCAATTTTTCTTTATCAAGAAGTCCATACTTCGCTTGGCTACCACAGTTGCCATCAGTATAGGGGCGCCCGAAATTGGCAACTGTGGTTGCCACGAGCAAGCGAGTGGCTAAGACACTAAAGGTGTGTGACAACATGAGTTTAGTGTGCTAAACTAAGATTTAACATTACTAAGGGGGTCATTGGGTTGTGTGTTCCCCGGTGCGGGGGTCATACAATTCGAATAACGGCTATCCTATCGCAGTCACTAAATTTCACTTCACATCTGTATCGTTTGTCCGAAATTTCATTTCGGCTAAAAGCCAATTTTCTCGAAGACCCCAAAACTTTTGCTTTTTTTAATTTAACTATCGTGTTTATTACCGATTAGGTTAGGTTAGGTTAGGTTTGTTTTACAATAATTCTGAAAATGTCATGGCTTCAGAGAAAAACGACTATTAGGACAAATGAAAATTCGGACAAACGATGCAGTTGGGAAAGGATTTTTAGTGATTCAGATAGCCCCGAATAGCGACCCCAAGAAATTAGATTAAGGATCAGCCCAGGATATCCGAGAAATAGCAAGACCAGGGCTTCAGTGCACTTAGTTTGAGATGCTACAGTCCGCCCCATGGACAGCCGAGGGGTTCTATCAGGTAATACATACATACATACACGCCTTTATCCCTAAAAGGGGTAGGCAGAGCACATGAAACTTGTGTCCAGTGCCACTGTTAGCATAAATGTGGGTATAAAAGATAGACAATATGTGATATCGCAGTGATAGGTTGCTAGCCCATCGCCCACAACACACTTCAACTTCACATTTCTGTTAGGTAACAATAACACATAACGCTCACAACGAAGCACACAACTCAGTTATCTCCCAATTTGTTCGAACACACAAGAAAATTATTACTTGAATCAGATATCCTCTTGGATGAAGCCGATTCTCTCAAACCAACATGAAAAAATGTTGGCTCATTATGATTTCGTATCATCATCATCATCATCATCATATCAGCCGAAAGACGTCCACTGCTGGACATAGGCCTCCCCCAAAGAGCCAAAGCGACTGGCCCTGCGCCACCCGCATCCAGCGGACTCCCGCAACCTTTACCAGGTCATCAGTCCACCTTGTGGGGGGGCCTACACACGCCGCGCCTTCCGGTACGTGGTCGCCACTCGTATCATTTGAAATAATTTACCATGTTCCTAATTAAACTCTTGGTTCAAGAATACTTATCTCGCATTAAGTAGGTATGTATTTTTTCTGTGCAGGTTTTCTCAGCCAAAAAACATTTGAATTCAAGTATTATCCAAACGTTTTATGTTACCGCCAATGTAGAAATTTACAGTGTATTTTGTTAGAAGGCTTCATGAAAAACTTTTAGATCAAACTTTAATCTACAGAGCGTAGCCAGTCGGGATATTACAGCTTTTACGACTAAACACATCTGAGTTTAATCCAAGCACTTGTATTTGGAATGTTACCAGTTGGCACTATTGCTATCATCCTATTTACTGCAAATTAGTCTATTAATTAACAGGTTTAATAGCTGGTTAATTGTCATTTTCGGTGACCTTTCTGGCAAAATGTCCCGTGGGATTTATATTATAAGGTGAGTCGGGGCAAGAGTATCATACTTTTTTTAAAGTTTCATTCATTCAAACAGTGTTTGTGATCTTATTATTGCATTAATTCGTATAATAAAGCGATCAATTATAAGTAAATTTAATTATTTTTAATTGAAACTACGTATCAAGCAAATAAACTTTTAAAACATGCACTAATTTGTAATAAAATAAAAATCGGCATGACTGTTCCTCTTGCCCCATGACTGGGGTAAGAGTATCGTACGTACCTAACTTGAACTAGGTTAGCTGCAGTGGATTAACTTATTTAGTAACACAGTGGGTAGACGCTGTCAAGAAAATGAATACCTTAATAAGTTGAAAAACTCTTCAAAATTCTGAGAAACTGCGTTTATACATAGTCTGGGGCAAGAGTGTCAAAGTAGGTGTTATCAGGGTAGAGGTAGGTGTAAATAGTGCCAATTTGTAATAAAAATGACAATTTATAAAAGGTTTGACCGCCCTGACATGGGGTAAGAGTAGCCTTATGACTCCCTTCCCCCGGACTGAACTGGCACTCTTGCCCCACTTAAATAATTTGAGGTTAAAATTTTATTGGCTTGGTAAAAACTTATAATTGATAGGAATTACAGAAAATAACGATGTAACATAAGAAATAAACTATAAATATTCGACTCACCAACAAACGAATCCGAATTAACAGCCATAAATCACACAAAACCGCTTTTGAATTATACACGTGCACTTCCATTTATCACAAGTCGTAACCAGTCAAAATGAACCGCGTTTTGTTTCAATATGGCGTGTGGAAGAGACATCTATGATTTGATGATGGAACTAATACACGCCTGTCTGTCTTACCGACGGTACAAAAAGGCGCTCAATTCAAAAGAATTAGCTGGAGAAGCTATTGACCCTCTTCCCCCGATGTTACTCTTGCCCCGACTCACCTTAGGTAGGTATACATGCAATAACATTTTAACCTTCGAGTCGCTGTAAATTAAACCCCTAAATAAGTTATTTTCTTTTTCTTTCTTTTTATTTTCTTTCCCTTGAATAAGAAAAAAAGTTAACAAACCTCTGTTACCTATTATATGTTTTGTCCCTTTATCACAAACAGGTTACAGAAGCCATCGTATGCGCATGCAAAAGTGTTCCCTTACACATGCAAGCTAAGGAAAGACAGATCCGCAAGGGCGTAGCGAGGTACGGTAGAAGAGGCAGGCCCCGTATCATGGTCGGCCTTATCACGCGATAAGTGACAAGATAGAGCGTCCGTCACTGGCTGACACCGTTCGATAGAACGAGACTGACACTCTATCTGTCACTTATCGCGTGATAAGGCCGACCATGATACGGAGCCAGATGTCTGTCTGATGCAGCATTTACCTTAGATATATTCTTGGTTTGTGTAGACAAACGTATAGGCGTAGGCTTGCCCCCCCCCCTCTTAACAAAATCCTAGCTACGCCCTTGAAGATCTGCGAAACACATTTAAATCCGAACGCTGTGCGAAAAAATAAATATATAAGAAAGTCAAGCCCCTCACACCATACGGGCGTGCAATCAGTACATCATCTACCGCGTAGCGTGTTTCCTGGTACTGCTTTTAACCCATTTAGGGCCCAGAATCGCTACGCGCTACGCTCGTAGCCGATCCCGTGGTTTTCTTCGTATGTAGCGGAAACCAACTACGGCGGTCTGACGCATAATATGTGCCGTCGTTGGCCCTGAATGTATTAAGGAGACCGGAGTTCAATTTAACACGTAATCCTAAAATTTGGCGTGGGCACTCGTAAGCGCCTGCCATCTGACCTTCCAGCAGAAGGAAAACTAGACCGTCTTGGCATTAAACTATACAATACATACACAAATATTTACCAAGGCTGCATTACAGACATGAGTTTTACAAATTAGTGTGGCAAACTATGATTGGTCTTAGAGTATGTCCACAGATATTGTAACCAGGTTATACGGAAAATCCGGTAAAACACTAAATTAACTGAGACTTTAAGGCTATTCATGCTGACACTAAAGGAATTAACTCGTACCTATCCAATTCACTTAAGACTCCAGAACTCCCCTGTCGTACAATTTTCATAAAACGGTTAACCTTGGAGGTGTATTATTTTGTATATGCCTAAATACTCAAATTGGGGTTTCAAGGTAACCACGGCTTCGGCTAACCTAAGTCTCCATTTTGCAATTATACTTATTAAATCTTATTCTTAGTGTATCCCACGCTCACAGTGTAGGTACAACATTAAGTAAAGCTATGTCGTCTTTACCAAAAGGTTTCTTATTAAACATTATTTATTTTTAACAGTGCGAGAAAAAACGTAATAGTCTAAAATATTAACCACATTCACTGCCAAGAATCGCTAGGCGCTGCGCTCATAGCCAATCTTGTGACATTCCCGCTAAGTAGCGGAAAGTACTTACGCAGAGAACGCCCGCTGGGCGAGTTCCTTGCAGTGAATGAGTTGCTTACATCTGCACGTTTTATATATCATCTACATTTTATTCCCCTGATTTTGTAATTGAATGAACACATAATTAAACATTACGCGTACCTACACACATCCTCTATGGAATTCACATTATTGTTGCGATGGTTGACGTCAAAAGGGTTAACTAGTACGTGTGCTACGCCGTAGTGCGTAGCAGCATTTTTCCGTTTTGTAGCGAACATTGCTCGTAGAGGCATGACTCATAAATATAAATATCATAGTCATTTGCCTTTAATGAGTTGAACTGCCTAAGGCCACACTCAGTTGAAATAATTATTACTACCAGAAAATTAAGCGTCCTCAGTGAAGAACTATTTAAATCCACAGTTATTAAATCATCCCTAGTAGCATTTTAAGTTGGCATTTCGTAGGGCCATTGATCACCGAATGGTTGGTCAACCGTTGCGAGTGAAACACCTGTTTTCGGTAAAGCCAACGGTGTCTCCCAACATTGGGCCTACTATGATGACTATGTTGGGCCAACCACCGTTTCCGGCTGTAGGGCCAATTTACATTTACAACGTAGGGCCTACAGCAATATTACTACGACAACTACGTTGGGCCAACCACCGTTTCCGGTTGTAGGGCCAATTTACATTTGCAAAGTAGGGCCTACAGCAACATTACTACGAGAACTATGTTGGGCCAACCACAGTTTCCGACTGTTGGACCTAAAGCAACATTGCGTAAGAAGGGCCTACAAAATAAAAGCACTCTGTACCAACTGTAGAATAGCCGTTGGCAGTTAGTAGGGTTAGGTACAGTTGTTTATCTCACGAAGGCGGGTTGGTCTTACTTATGCACGATCTTCACTGACCGGGTGACGCCGGGGCGCACATTGTGAGTGCCAAAGGAAATTGAAACTTCTCTGCTGTAGTTAAATTCCATATTTGCACGGAATTTACGCAGCTTGCCACCTGCGCGCGCGAGTAGTGGAATTTAACTGAAGCAGAGAAGCTTCAATTTCCTTTGGCACTTACAATATGCGCCCCGGCGTCGCTCGTGGTCGGTAGGGATCGTACATTTGTTGTGGGGTGGTACCTATTTAGTGCACATGTCCATGGTTTCTAGGTGCGTAATCTCGAGAGAGATTCTATATTGGCCGAGCACACAACAATGTGCATGTGCATAATACTCACAAACCGCCTTCGTGAGAATAAACATCTGTAACATACAAAGTAAACGTCTTTAAATAACCGAATTTACAAACGTAACTGCACATTAACTGTTAACGGAGATTTAAATGCCTTCTGAGACTTTTCACATTTACTTGCGTTACCATCATTTTGTACAGCTAGACCGTAAAATAAAACTTCACATAAAACGTTTATAATTTTATTGTAAGGAAAAAAAGACAACCTCGATTTATAATCGATATGTTTCTATTATAATTAATTATATTTGAATGCTGGCCCTGTAGCACGATGCTTTTTGACCGGCCTTAAAGCATTCATCACTTTCTAGTAAGTATGTAAGTGAGAAAGGGACACATTCTTTATGGCAGGCCATAAAAGGCATCATACTAGCCCAAATTTGTCAACGTCATGACTGGACTAACATATTTTGACCTCCGATTCCGAGCAGTTGCACTCCGTCATTTCAGTGGGTTCAGGTGTCAAAAATCCAATGGTCCGCTCATCGCGCAAGGTCCAAATAAGTTAATTAGACGCTGGATTATTCAGCAACTTTAATGTGGCGTCCTCACTGGCCAGTTTCGTCAGCCAATTGACAAGGACGCAGCCATCTGTTAGAAGAGAGATGAACACACATTTAAATGACACAGACAAAGAGGACTGTGATGAAATAGCTAAAACTAACCTTTTCATAAAAACGACAAATAGCTAAAACTATTTATTATTACCTATGTACTTATAGAGAAATGGCAGCTCGAAACTTTTGCCAGCATCAGTTTTAAACAGATATTAAATCAAAATGAACACACGACGTTACAGAACTAAATTGACCTTGTGATTTAAAAATTAAATTAACTAATATTAACTCACCTGTCTCGTACAATATGCGTTTAATGGGATACACATGTCAATTCTCGTCCGGTAATATTTTAGTTGTGAGGCATAGGTACTGCACTGACGATTTTATGAGGAGGCCAAAGGCACTCCTTCTTGCGAGGCGTGATCCACTCTTCTGTTACATAAGTATTACACTAAGACCACGCCGTCACCATCAGAATCATTAAATTCCACCACTTTGATCATACTGAACGTGATTTTGAAAGGATTGCTTAATAAACACGATATATTGTTATTTGATTAGTGAATATAACATGTAAGTATTAACTTGCACACTATTTTTTATATATATTTGCTAAGTAAATATGCAACCCTTTCAAAAACAAGTAATACTTTATACCATGCACGCACGCACTCAAAAGAAAATATAACCACTAAGTATATACTTATACGTTTACACGCACTATTCACGATGGAGATCGATAACAAAATGGCCGATCGAATTCGCGCGCCGCGCGTGCTCATGTCCACCGCCCCCCGCACCGCACTTTGTTTCCGAATTCCCCTCTCCTCCCGCTGCCATTGGATTCATATGTGGCCCACTGTTGGCCCTATGATGTTTTCAATATGCAATAGTACTAATGCTATGTGCTCTCTGGTGATGAATAGCGTAAAAAGTACTTGTTTAGCCTATGTCCAGGCCCGTGACAGATGAGCAATGCCTCTACTCGACACGAAATAGCGCTAAATTCCAATTTTTTGGTAGGAAAGCCAACTAAGTCGGCAGCCTACCGCCCAACATACGAGCATACGACATAGGCCCTAGCCTATGTTGGCTGCTCGTATGGGATTTTCTGTTGGAAATCCGACTAAAACCGCGGTAGGTTGTATGTTACATGATCGTATGGATTTTTTGTTCGGAACGCCGTACAAAACCTCAGTAGGGCCTATGTTGGCTGCTAGTAGGGATTTTTTGGTAGGAAAGCCAACTCAGTCGGCGGTAGGGCCTATGTTGTATGGTCGTATGGTTTTTTTGTTGGGAACGCTGCGCAAAACTACAGTAGGGCCTATGTTGGCTGCTCGTATGGGATTTTCAGTTGGAAAGCCAACTCAGTCGGCGGTAGGGCCTACGTTGTATAGTCGTATGGATTTTTTGTTGGGAACGCTGCGCAAAACTGCAGTAGGGCGTATGTTGGCTGCTCGTATGGGATTTTCGGTTGGAAATCCGACCAAAACCGCGGTAGGGCCTATGTTGCATGATGGTATGGATTTTTTGTTCATAACGCCGTACAAAACCGCAGTAGGGCCTATGTTGGCTGCTCGTAGGGATTTTTTGGTAGGGAAGCCAACTAAGTCGGCGGTAGGGCCTATGTTGTATGGTCGTATGGTTTTTTTGTTGGGAACGCTGCGCAAAACTGCAGTAGGGCCTATGTTGGCTGCTCGTATGGGATTTTCTGTTGGAAATCCGACCAAAACCACAGTAGGGCCTATGTTGGCTGTTCGTATGGATTTTTTGTAGGAAATCTAACCAAAAACGGTAGTAGGGCCTACGTCGTTTGTTCGTATGGATTATTTGTTGGTAACCCAACTGATAACTGTGGTAGGGCCTATGTTAGATGTTTGTATGGTTTTGCAGTTGGAAAATGAACCATAAATAGCATTAGGGCCATTGTTGGCAATTCGTTAGATTGCTACTAACGATTTCCCAACTTTTTCCCAACCGTTAGCTACGGTTGGCCAACGCAAAATGCTACTAGGGATTATGCAGATTTATACATACTTTATTTGCAATCACTTCAGATCTTTAGTAGTTACATCCATCCTCATAGAGTTTTCTACACAACAATAAACTTATAACCGACAAGCTCTTAGCACGTCCAAAAGAGACGACCCTTCTTTAATCGAGAAAAAACAATTTTCGTACTAATATTTAACGTCCGCAGCAACCCCAATTTCAATCAAACTATTAGCAAGTCCGAAAACAAAGGCCATTATAACTTTGATGGCTCGGTGTAGGTAGTGCCATCTATGTGCTGAGCGGCGAACTACGCTGGCGTGCGGTTGTCTCCCATCTGTTTCTAGATGGAGCTCGCAAGCTTGTTATGAAGTTACGGAAAGTTACTAGTTTGCCGCGTTTTAAAGTGATAATATGTTCGCCGGGAAAGCGAATTATATACCCATAGGCCATAAGGCACGCGAATTTCAACCTAGAAGTCGTGGGAAGTCTCTGGGCTTAAAAAAACGTAATTATAGGAAACAATCATGACCGGTCCAATCGCAACAAGGTTTAGTTTCAAGGTCAGATGACATTTGATTTTATAAAACTAGCGCCTTCGTAAAATTTTGGGTTTAGGTTCGAGAGCGGATACCCTTTTAGGATACCTACCAACGGGAAAAACGCTAGGAGGATGACGATAATGAAATTATATACTTTGCTTTATTCGCAATTATGTGGGAGCACGCACGGCAGTGCCCCTGCCAAGTCGAACATAACAATGAGTACCATCCTTTTTCCGAATCCATTACGACCATTTTCAACGTCCTGTTGTTTGTAGTAGTTGTATATTTTGTTAAGTTAGAACTCTGAATTTTCAGTAACATATAGGGCATAATATAGCTTAAATATATTCTCAATAAGATGCAATTTGAACTTGTAGTTTAAGAATTATTGTCCGTCAAAATTACTTAGTTTTGTCACTGACACACTCACTGACTTACCAACTGACAGATCAAATTAATTCTAAGGTACGAGAACATCTAGCAGACCCACAAGCTCCAAATATTAAACATGAAAGTTTTTAACCGATCAATTCATAACAAAAACCTAAAATATTGCAATTTCAGTCACGTCTCAGATATAAGTATACAAACTGCATGGGTAAGTTTGTATATTATATATTATATAAATACATGCGAATACAAAGGCAGTTTCCTGCAAATAGTAGTTCCTGCAAATACTCGTAGTAATAACATGTATGTATTGATGACACAATAACCTACAAAAAGAAGTGAGATCCCTTAAAAATATTCTATTTAAAAAATAGGCCAAGTCTCAAAACTCTTCCACTGTAAAGAATGTCTGACTTGGCTCTACGAAACATCTCACAACTTTTTACGGTGGAAGAGTTTCGAGAGACCGGCCTATTTTTTACATGGAATATATATAAATATATATATATTTTTTTATGCGATTATGAGCAGGTATACAGGAACAGCATTAGACATTATATCCTAGAAGTTCGCAGGAAAAAAAAATGTTAACCCCAACGACCGCCTAAAACACGTTGAAGCTAGATTGGAATGCGAAGAACACGTCTTGAATAGACCCCCAGCTATATATGTTAGACTTAGTACTTCTTGAATAGTTTTTAGTTTTAGAAGACTATACTTCTTGCATTTCACAAAGGCGAGTGGATTTGACGAAATTAGACATTAACGTCATATTAATACTGTAACGCCGGTGAAGGCAAATATAGTGAGGAAACCGGTTTAATCCCAATAAGGTCTAGTTAGAGGGCAGTCGCTTTCGTAAAACTAGTCCCTATGCAAAATCTTAGTATAAGGAGTCAAAGCGGACGGGCTCCAGGGCACAACCGGGAATAACGCTAGATGGATGATGATCATTATAATATAAACGCGACCTCGTAAAATGCAACAACTATATCTGATACTGGAAGAATATGAAAATATAACAAAAACTTATCATGACACTGAACTTAGGCATTAGTAAAAACTCATTCACCGCCACGCTACGATCGTAGTGCTACGCCATAGTTCGTAGCAGTTTGACACATTCACTACCGAGAATCGCTACGCGCTACGCTCGTAGCCGATCCCATGATTTCTTCAGAAGTAGCGGAATGCTTTCAGGTGTAGTCGCCCGCATGTGTTGCTTAGCACATTCACTGCCGAGAATCGCTACGCTCCATGCTCGTAGCCGATCCCGTGGTTTTCCTCGTATGTAGCGGAATGCGACTACGGCGTAGACACCGGCTAGGCGGGTTCCTGCCAGTAAACGTGTTAAGAGTGCGCACAGTAAGCTTGATTCTCCATACAAACGTAGTTACGCTCTCATTTTAAAACTACGTGTTGGATTGTAACGAAACTTTGCAGGTACAATGACATGAGGTATATCTATGTCTGTAATGTATGTAGCTTCAGATACCATGGTAAAAAAATACAGCCAACTTAAGTTTTTCCTACTAAACTTTTTTTTGCTGCATTTCGTTTGTTTTATAAACTGGAACCATATAAACTAATTACAGACATAGATATACTTCATGTCATTGTATATGCAAAGTTTCGTCACAATCTAACTCTTAGTTTAAAAATGAGAGCGTAACTACGTTTGTATGGGCAGGTGAAATTCTGCCGAGCGTACTGCGGACTCTTAATGGCCGTATTTAGCGAAAAGCGCTCATAGTGCTCTGACACGTGTATGGCTATTTGTGCTGAAAAGCATTTCAATATCACAAAATCGGTCATATTGCTACATCTCATAACTTGTTAAGCGCCTGCTAGACGGTTGCCAACAAGCCTTCGACGGCGAGGCCTTCTTCAGTGGCCGACCACGCTACACTCCTCGCGGTTGTCGCTAGCGCGCGCTCAACGACCAAGGGCGTCCGAAGGTCAAACGAAATTTTGCTGGAAACAACTGTCCACACGGTCCGGCCAGACCAAGGTCGCTCTGTCGGGGGGGCTTGTTGGCAACCGTCTAGCAGGCGCTTAAAAGTTTATGAGATGTAGCTATAGGCGCTTGAACGAGATTTGGCAACGTATGAAAATTATATCACTCGACTGTTCCATGGGAAGATCGGCGCTGGCAGCTATGCCAGCATTATTCTGAGATGGAAGCGTTTCTTGACAACACTAAAGGTGTCATCATCCCTAGTGCTATTCCCGGTTGTGCCTAAAGGAGCCCGGAGTCCACTTTGGCACCTAATCCCAAGATCTGGCATAGGGGATAGCCAGGGAGGGGATATTTGGGAAAGCGACTGCCATCTGACCTTCGGAAAACTAGACCTTCGAATTTAAACTTTCGTGAGACATGTTGAAATAATTCTAATAATTACACGTTTCAACTCACGTATCGATCTTCAGGATGAGTGTTTTCGCAACTTCATTTCGCTTGAAGAAGAACTCCCGAAGAGTTCGAAACATGTCGCCCGTAATGACATTAAATACGTGAGTTGAACTATGTAATTATTAGTGTTATTTAAACTAGACCTTATTCGGATAAGACCAGTTTCCTCACGATTTTGAACTTCACCGAAAAGCCACTGTTAAGTGTCAAATGATATTTCGTACATAAGTGTTGAACCCAGTGGTACAATCCGGGGTTTAAACACACGACCTAAGGGGTAATCACGTAACGTTTTGCACGCGCGTGAAAATTGACATTTAGACGACGTACGTACAGTCGACTACAAAGAGATAGATACGGCCAAAGTTACTAAAATATGTATATGTCGGCGGCAGATCGTTAAATACGCCAGATCACGAAATTCCTAGGCATATCGTGAAACGGCGCCATTTCATGATATGCCTAAAAGTCGGCTAGGCTTATCACGATGTGCCTGATAAACAATACGGCAGATCGATTAGAGCAACGCATTCGTCGATATTCCTAGCTCTATACCGGGCACATCGTAAAATAGTTTCTTTCTTGGCCACTGGTGGCGCTGCACATGCGATGGCGGCCGTTTTTGTTGGGGGCTAATAATCAGGGCGGACAAAAATGGTTTGTCATAAGCGAACTCTGTCTTAGGTCGGTTAGGTTAGGGTTCACTTGTGTCCCTCAGACCAGAAATAGACACCCCGCGCAGCGGGGTGGCGTCGACTCGCTGGAGATTATCAGTCCGCACTTCTTATTTTTTTTAATTTACCTAATTCAATTTTGGACACCCTACTTACGTATAACGGTGAGTATTGAACGATATGCCGGCGTTTCATGATATGCCTAGGAATTTCATGATCAGCCTAAACGTCACTGGCTTGGCCAAATCATGAAATGCCGGCGTTTCATGATATGCCTAGGAATTTCATGATCTGCCTAAACGTCATTAGACAAATCGTTAAACGTTAAGTTTTGAACGATATGGCGGATGTCCTTTAGCCAAATCATGAAATGGCGGCGTTTCACGATATGCCTAGGAATTTCGTGATCTGGCGGATTTTACGATCGGCCGCCGACATATACACGACCTTAATGTTAAGCAATACAGTCGTGTATACATATTTTTGTAATGTGTTGTTGATCGACCTGCTGCAGAGGGGTAATCACGTAACGTTCCGAACGCACGTTAGGAGGGAAAATCCAACAGTCATCTTCCACATACAATTTTACATTTAGATCTACCTTTTTTTTTAATCGTATGGCATAAATTATTTTGGCCTTTAAAGTTTGTCACTCTTTAGTACCACCCAGGGAACACGTGCAGGTTTGTGGTAGGTAGCTCCTGCAGACGCGAGTAACAGTTGTCCCCCCTTTGTCAAGTGAGTGGGCAACTCAACTGTTAGAAGTTCTTAAGCCGCCCAAAGGCCTCTAACTCGGCTTAACGACTACTGTCATAGACAGCAACCGGGATCAACTGCTTAGCGTGCCTTCCAAAGCACGGAAACGCTCATTTATACTAACCACTCAAACATCAGGCGGTCACCCATCCAAAGACTGACCGCTGCCATCTTTGCTTAACCTGCGTTATCGTTTGGGACTCGCATGGGCCGCCAGGCTATGAGCGCTTCACCTAACGTGCGTTTAATGCCTTACGTGATCGACCAGCAGTTTTTTTTATAATAATAATAATAATGCTCTGCTATACGGTCTTGTGGTCTCCGAAGTGCCTTACTATAAGTACACACCTGCGCCAGTTCTCGAAAATGGTCGTGCCACGCTCTATTGGGATCGATCTGTCATCACGGACAGGACTATTCTTGCCAATAGGCCTGATATCGTGCTGACACGCCAGGCAGTGCTCGTCGACTTCACCATCCCCCATGACGAGAACCTCGTGAAGGACGAGAAGGACAAAGCCAGCAAGTACCTAGACCTGGCTCACGAGGTAACCGCCATGTGGGATGTTGATTCGACGATCATCGTCCCGATAGTCGTTTCGGCGAATGGTTTAATAGCGAAGAGTCTCGACCATCATCTCAAGAGGCTCTCGCTAGATGGCTGGATCAAGGGTCAGATACAGAAGGCGGTACTCCTGGATACTGCGCGGATAGTCAGGAGGTCTCTGTCGCCCTGACCGCCGGTGGCTTAGGCCCCGCCCCGCTGCCGGCTGCACCCTAGGTTAGGTTATTATAATGATTTTATGTTTTGTATGTATAGTTTTATATTTTTCTTTTTATATATAATTATTTTACAAACCTAACTTAAGATGAAACATAAATAAAGAGATAATAATAAATTATAATATTGGAAGACGCATGCCATCCGCTCGACTCCAGTTGCTTTTCAACAATACTATATGTGTGATACCCTTTTTTATTATGCGTTGTTACATTATTCATTAATTCTCTGTACTTGAGTCTTCTATGTAATCTAACGAAAAAGCTAAAATCTTCTCCTGTTTTCAAACAAAACCTGAAGGTTGAAGTCCAAGTTTAGACCGAGTTCAGAGTTATGTTGTTTGTGGACGTAGCTAATCTCGCCACCGCAGGCGTCCAAGTCTCGTAAAGCCTCGTCTACACAGTCTTATTAAAAGTGTTCTGTAAATACAAGAGATAAAGTAGGGTTTATAACACTCATGGACGACGTGGCGGGACAGGAGGACTTAGCACATGGTTATTTATTAAAAAGGGTGGATGAACTTTTTTCTGTCACACGTTGCCATGTTTACGTCTGAACTGTAAACTGTAAATTTCAGGTTTTAAGTCAACCTAAAACTCCCGAGCTCCCGAGGATGCGTTGTGTTGAGAGCGAGGGAATTTGTTCCTTCAGCTGTCAACACGGCGAATCCTCAAACATATCAAGGGCTGGCAACGCCCATGTTACTCCTTTGGAGTTGCATGCGTCTATAGGCTGTGGTGTCCGCTTATCGTCAGGCGGGCCGTACGCTTGTTTGCCACCGTCATTGTATAAAATAAAAAAAAATTGCATTAATATTATACCACTTTTTTAACTAACTTAAAAAAAGAAGGATCTCAATTTGTAGGAATCCTTTATTTTGTATGTATGTTCCCCTATTACACGAGTCTGGAACGATTTGGACAATGTTTTTTTTTGTGTACGGCCATACGGCATTTTCCCGTATGCATACAGCACTATTAGTCTATTACTTTACCCAGAAAAAACCATACAACTGCGAGTCGGACTCGGAACCCTCGGCGGGCCACCGGTTACGTACTTAATTACAAATGTATAGTTTTCAGATTTTGCCCTGTGCTTGTAGTGACGATATTACTTGCCAAATTTTATAGTAAAGTAACGGAAAGTATCCTATTTTCGTTTCGGAGGAAAGTTGTCTCGTGACTCCTGAGAGCAACTTTTCTTATCTCGTAGTTTCGGATTTTCCCTCACTGCCCGGCTTAAATAATGCGCCCCTGTTTACTATGCAAAAACATCCTTACTACCCAAGTAACACATAAGCTGCATAGAAGCTGGATTAATCATTTATTTATCATTCTATACAACTTAAAGCTGATTAAGTTTGCTGAACTAAGGCTGTGTCAGCGGATATACAGCTCTTGTAATGCCAAAAGAGGCCCCAAATTACCCAGCCTTAAGCTCTTTAATGGCTGCACAGGATTTAGAAATAGCTGGTGTAGCGCTGCATAAGCGCTTAAACAGCTCGATTGTGCAGCTTATGCTCTACGATTCAGCGCTTGTAATGTTTTTATTCAGGGTTAAGAATTATTGGGTCTGGATAAAAGTAAAACAAAAAATTATGTACATCTTATGTCAAATTATAATTCTACCAAATATTAATTGCAAGAATCAATGGTGGAAACAAAAAACATACATTGTTGAATATTTCATGGTTTATATCGGCCATTCGAAATGGCGTCAATTTGTTAAGCAGCCCCAAGTCTTTTTTTACTCCTTTGTTATTCTTTCGTCTGCACAAGGCGCTTCACAACCAACCTTACACCAGCCAAAGGTTTCTTAACCTGCTATGAGCGAAAGTTGCGACTAAAGGCTGAACAATAGCATCTGAATTAACTGATATAATGCTTGGAGACTCCTGTGCAGTCGATATCTGCACAAGAGCTTATAATTGACCTCATAAACCAGCCTTACACCAGCCGAAGGTTTTTTAACTAGCTATGAGCATAAGTTGCGACTAAAGGCTGAACAATAGCATCCGAATTTACTGATATAATGCTTAGAGACTTCTGTGCAGTCGATATCTGCACAAGAGCTTATAATTGACCTTGTAAACCAGCCTTTCACCAGCCGAAGGTTTATTAACCAGCTATGAGCATAAGTTGCAACTAAAAGCTGAACAATAGCATCCGAATTAGCTGATATAATGCTTAGAGTACATTTTTACAGCAAGGCTGTACAAGACTCGAAAATCTCTCCCTTGTGCAGTCTTGAGTCTCCCCCAGAACTCTTGTATATAAAGATATACTAAAGAGTTAGAGAGAGAATTTACTAAAGAGTAAAGCTTTATACTTGTTAAAGGCTGGCTTATTACTAAACATTCAGCCTGTGTGCTACTTTGGGTAATATTATAAAAGTGTGTGTGTTTGTTCTTCTTTCACGTCGCAACGGAGCGTCGTATTGATGTGTTTTTGTATGGAGATTGTTTAGAAGCTGGAGAATGACATAGGCTGCTTTTTTCAGCGGAAAAACATCTAATTCCCACGGGAAAATTCAATATGTTACATTTTCCTATAACCACACGGGCGAAGCCGCAGGCATCAGCTAGTAATATATATTTACAGAATAATTCTTAAAATTTAAGTATCACACGTGTCACGTGACTGAGTCTACTACATTTTCATGTCTTTAATTCGTTATCTATACTTATAAAATATTATAAAGAAAATATCTGTGAGATTTTATTTTGTAAGTTTTTATGGAATGGGGTAATTCTCCGGAACCACATTGCAAAAAATCTTTCACTTGTGTAGGTAGGAGCGGGCCGAGCCGCGCTGGCAGCCAGTTTGTAATAAATTGAGACTTACATTTTTTTAAATATACATTGAAGAAACAAAACAGTTGAATTCGTTCGAACATGTCAAATAATGTTTTTTTTGGCATCACAGTGTTAACGTCTCCCTTAGCGTAAGATAAGATCTCGTTTATATGAAAGCTGTTTCTGAAAATGGGTCAGGTTATGAAATTGTCTTCGAGTGCTCTCTGGAAAGGTGTAAAAGGCCCTTTCTAAAAGGTTTACCCTAAAAGGTCCCGTGCAAATATTTATGTTGTTGTTTGAAACCTGTTAAGAAATTTCCTTTCGTTTATATCCTAATTTGAGAACAACTTTAGCGATGTGACTGGAAAAAAGTTACATTGTTGCCTACGGCGTTTATAAATATTTACACAATAAAATGAAGACCAACATTTTCAGTTGGATTGACACGTCCAACTACCAACCAAATTTTAACAAATAGTTTCACGTCAGTAAGTATTTGCTGAGATTTGTCTCTATGACACGCAAACAGACAAAATAACGAACAGAGTCAATATATATATGCCTGTGTAATGGGGATCGTAGTTTATAACGTTTATTGAGAAGTATTTTTCTCGTGGTCTTTTGTATTTCTCATGTTTCCAAGTGAATAAACGCCCACATTTTTATTTCCTTTTGAATAAATCGAAACTAACCCATTCACCGCCCACTACGCCCAGTTCGTAGACCTACGTTGTACTTTGTAGTACGTTAACACATATACGCTCTGCTAAGAACCGCTACGCGCTACGCTCGTAGCAGATCCCGTGGTTTTACTCGTATATAGTAGACGGCTACGGCATAGGCACCCGCTAGGCGGGTTTCTAGTTAAGAAGGATTTGCGCCCGTAGCACTCTGAGGCATGTGTATCGTGTTTGGCGCTAAATGGGCTATCTATTAAACTTAGAACATTGAAAGCGGGCTACGAGAGCGAAGTGTAGTGTCGTGGCGAATAACTTTTAGCTTAGTAAAAATTTACGGGTTCGCTACGCTCGTCGCCGATCCCGTGGTTTTCCCCGTATGTAGCAGAAAGAAACAACCGCGTAGACGGCCGCTAGGCGGGTTCCTGGCAGTGAAAGTGTTAAGTCATATACAATATGTACCCATTTCATTGATTTTTTGAATAGGTTACCAAAATGAAAGTACTTGTTTGTTTGTTCCTTCTTAACGCTTAATTTGAACTGATTTAGATGGAACTAAGTATGATGATATTTTGAGTATCGGAGGACACAGTATGTTTTGAACCCTGGATATCATAGGCAAGGGATCAAACGGAGGGTAGAAATTGTATGAACGTACGTGATTAATGTTACACACATCCAAACTGTCATATTTAAATATTAGTGGCTGTGTGAGCTGTAAAACTCGCGACTTTCAAAAAAAAAAAAAAAGTATGCATTGATAAATAAATTCTATATTAACATTTTCACTGCCAGAAACCCGCCTAGCGGGCGCCTACGCCGTAGTCACTTTCCGCTACATTCGAGGAAAACCACGGGATCGGCTACGAGTGCAGCGCGTAGCAATTCTTGGCAGTGAATGTGTGTGCACAAAAAATCACGTGAATCAATGGAGAAATGCGAGGAGAACAACTAGACATCCGAACAAACAAAAGAATTTAGACCCGAGATGAAACGAAGAACTTCGTTAACTTCGCTTGCTCGTCCGATTAGTGGGACGGAACCTTTTAAAATTAGGTCAATTAAGTAATTGCCATTTCAAAAATACATCAGCACCTACAAATGCCGTGATTACGCCAACAACACCAATAAACGCATGCTTAAAATTAGCATTTATTCCAGTTTGTTATAAATTACCATAATAATACAATGCTACTTCTCACAGAAAAATACTAGAACTCAATACGAAACTTTTAGCGTGGACGTAATTTTGTAAACACGAGAGTTTCCGTTTATACAAAAAGAGTTTAAGTTTATAAAAGTTAAAGTGGTACACGACCATTTATTTAATGAGGCAAGATTGCCCCAAGGCGCCTAATCAGCCTAATTGCAACGTTTACTGAATGACAACTACCTCATTAAGCTGAGTTTGTGTACCTAAATTTAATGGAAATGAGATTTGGAGTTCTGGCACGAGTCTATTTCAGGTCAAAGATGATGTGGAAGCTATTGCTGACTGCAACGAGAATGGCTGATTATGAAAAAAGTATTTTTTAATGCGCATATTTTCGCTCTATCGAGCATTTTAGCGAAATGACGGTAAATTTAGTTCGAGCTTTTTGTCGAGCCAAGCAACTTTGTTACACGACCGTTGAGTCTCACATCGTGAAGAATACATTTCTTGACGAGGATTTACTAGAGTGTTCACTAGAATGAACATGAAAACATTGGTAGAGCTATTTGGCTCTATGCTTGGCTCTGCTCGTTGTTCAGAGGGCAGGGAGGGAGGGAGGACAGTCTGTCATTTTTCCATGTACAAATCGACATTTATATCCACCTATCTCTGATTTTTTATTCCGTGGAATTCTGACGTTTAATGGTCTTGCCAGGCAAAAAAAATCTCGTTTGACTTGTGGTGAGAAAAGGAAAGAAAAAAAATCAAGGGACGTAAATTACAGGCCTTGTATTATATAATTTTCAATAAAAACGTTTTTTTGTTTTACCAAAACACAAACCTTTTAATATTTGATTGCGTAATTTAACTAAAATAAATTATGAAATATGTTTGTGAGGTAAAAGAAATTTAAAGCTCATTTTTATCATTATCATATATTACAAACCATCGCTTCAAAATTATATTTTTTGCACTAAATTGTATCGTTGGAGTAAATAAACTAACTGCAACAGAATGGCAAGGTTGCATATCACACGTTGTAAAAGAAGAAGACAAACTATACAAACTTGACCATTTAATTGTTGGGGGTAGTGATGAGAGCAGTAGTACATGCCAGAGCAACCGTTCAGAGAGCTCGGAATAAAGGATTTAGGTACATAACTGATGTTTTATTATTTTATTTATTTCTAGTATTCTAATACCTTCCCAAAGTAACGTAGTTTATCTCCCACACCAAACTGGCAAGTAGTTGCGGATTAATACGACAACTGGTTCAGTGATTAAATTATTTCGCACTTTGTAATTTTAATGACTATTGTAAATATATCATTAATTGTTTCCATTTGACATTATATAATTGGATTATGTGACGCCATAGATTCAAACTATTTTGTATCTGTATATTTAATTGAATATAACGATAATGACTGCTAAGACTGTAAAATGTAATAGAGCTAATATAAGAAGGATTGACATTTGAATTTGTTTGCATGGAAATTGTAAAAAATTGACAATAGTTTCAAGAAATATTCACATGCCTATCGGCCGAATATATAATGGATCAATGTATATATTATAAGTTATAACACCTTATCATATATTCTGATGAATAAATTATGATTGATTGATTGAACACCAGAAGTATGACGTAAATATATCTATATTGCTTTACATTTCTTAAAATGCTACTAATATTATGAATCGTTAAATTCCAGAACATATACCCTAACAATGTATGGGGGTGAGGTCATGATTCCAAGAAAAATCTTAATACCGTGTTGTAACATATATTCAGAGCCGTCTATCGAACAACTCATAAGGGATGTTTGGATGTTCGTTCCTCAATCATACACAGGCAGAGATCAGATTACTCGGTTAAAAAATAATGTACTAGTATTACGTTAGTAAAAATGTTGCCAACTCCTGAAACGTCAAATTTTGACAGCTGTCAGAATTCCACGGAATAAAAAAACAGGGTTAGTGGCCTCTTTCGAATACCGAATAATGCGTTTCTTCTTGACAGTGGTCTTCGTATACAGAAATGCTGGCAGAATTTGACTTTTAAAAGTGTTGTCGCAGCTTAGGTACTTGCAGAATAAAATAATTTAATTGATTTTATGTACCTAAACTATGGCCTTAAATAAATAACAGTTTTAACTATCATTGATTTCTTCTCAGTCAATCTAAAACAATAATAAAATCTGCACGAAAATTTGCAACGCTACGAGTAATAGAATATTTAATTATTTATCCAAAACTCTTATCTGAAGCATAATTATGACTAAATAATCTCTCGCTTGTCTTCCCAAAAAGGGTAGGTAGCACATTCAATTTAACTTTCAGTGCCACTTTTATTCGGTAAAAGTATGGAGGAAATGTGTGCGGTGATGATACAATCGTGAATCGGGCATGAGGGAAATAAATAATCCTTCTCAAAGCCTTTATTAATCAAGCAACAAATCGGTTACCTCTGAAATTGAGATGGATTGGTTTCCCTTTGGGAGTGTATTGGGCAAATTTTATCGGTTTTAAGTTTTCACATTTACGCGCTCGCGTCCACGTACGGCAAGCCTAGCACGTTAGAACGGGACGAAAAATGTGAATTCGATATCTAACAAATGCGTTGAGTCAGATAGACCAGGTTACCGATTCAGCCACAGAAGGCCAACTATCGCGACCCTTTCCTTAACTTTTGTACAAAATTGGTTTGTCTAACCCACTTAAATGGAAACTGTATTGATTTGATGGGTATTGGTATTCAAATATAGCTGAAAAATGTATATGGTTTAATGAGGGTGAATGTCCAACGGAGATGCGCGAATATGTGTTTCCATATTTGAGACAATCTGATAGTTATTTAAGGGGTTTACTAATATGTGGCCGAAAATTATGTGGCAATTATTGACTTTCCAAACAACTTATCCCATAGTTTCATTTGGCAAACTTTTAGGTAGCATACCAATGGTTCGTATATATAACATGTCCCAAATGATTGTTTTAGCAAAATGTTAGTTGGCAAAATATTTAGTTGGTCATGTTTTAAAAAGACTTTATTTGTTATGTCGAATGTTTTGATTGGCATGTATATTTTTTCCATATTATTGTGATACATATTACTAAAATACCCTAACCATGTAGTTAATATTATTACATTGATAAAAATACCTCTTTTGTGATAGCGGTTTAAAATAAACGGGTCCATATTGGCTCATATAAACTTGATGTGTCGATTTTTTCTTGTAATACCGCTTTGTAATCATAATCATCACTCTTCATAATTTTTTACTTCCTACCGTTTATGTTCCTACACTTCTGTAACTATTATCGGAACTCATAACGGACAGTTTTCATAAAATGTTTCTTCATAATGTCATTACTAAGAACAGACTTGAACTCATAATTTGGGTTTTCATAACAGTTTACTTCATAATGGACCTACGGTACTATATCATAATTTTGTTAGTCCTAATATCATAAATCATAACTAAGAATATAACTAGTTAAGTAATATTTTTTTGCAAACAAGTTTTTCAGCTCTTTTATAAAAAAAAATAACCTCGAAGACGAAAGCGGGAGCGAAGCTCCCGCTTCCGTCTTCTAACCTATCCGCGATCCGAGTCAGTTTTGCCACTAAGTCCCTGTTCCCTACTGCTACTTGAACTTATTCACCACTATCTTGCTATTAGTTGATCTCAGAGAGAAGTTTATTAATACAAAATTTAGCAATAACTACTAGTATGTATATAAATAAATGTGATATTAAACTATATTGCTAAAAACCACTATGATATAAAAGTTTATAAACATAGATAGTAGTAACAGAGATCCTTATGTTGAATAACATTATGAATATATAGACATTTCCAATCCATTTCCATTTCCATTTCAATTTTTTTCCAACCGATCTTACTTATAACTTAAATTATACATTAAAAAATCAAGAAGTAGTAAACTACATTAAACCTTTACCGAATGTAAAGTTTTGTCAATAAATTCTGATTAAAAAAGTACTACGTAGTATTATTTGTCAAATATAAATTAAGCGAAGTTAAAATTTGGTCAAAGGTTATTTGACAATAAATAGTAAGCTCAAATAAAACATTTGCCTATTAACTATTTTCCGAAATGATTCTTGGTAAAATGAATATCTGCAAAATATGATTGTGATCAAAGAAAAAGTATGCTAAGTAACATTATGCCAAGCATTGGTTTGCCAACTAAAAATGTTGCAATCAGTTGGTTGGGAAGTGAAATTAGGCGAAAAGTATTTCGGCCAGATGGCAGTACACCTATTTAAGGATTGCTTGGACGCAATAATGATACAAGCGTATAGTTTAGTTCTCATTTTAAAACAACATGCTGGAGTAACTCTTGTACGGTACCCGCCATATTTAGGATGGAAACTAGTTGTGTTGCTAGGAATTAAAACATAATTATGTGCATTGCTATCCACACATTCCCCTCAGGCTACTGTTACGAATAATTACATTACCTTGGAATCAGGAAATAATACTCTACTCATAGAAACCATCTAGAATATGCAGTTTGTAGAACACGAACATAGCAGAACAAATATAGTACTAAGAAACTAAGATACTTAGCTTATTTAATTCAGGAACCGGCTACGTAGCCCCTAAATCCTCGATGAAAACACTGCAGCCTACTTCGACAATCGTCGATGATAAATAATAAAATTAGAACTCGTCAACGGCGTAAAACGTTTTTAAATACACCTCAGTCACAAATATGCCACTACCTTGCCAGGGTAAATAATCTCTTAAAAGGCAGAATAAGTATTACCCGCCCCGACCATGAGTTAGAGACCTCTTGATATCATCAACTGCCATGATTCGCGACAAGAGTTGTACATTGCGAGTAACTTATTCGACGTAAGGCGGTTAACACTTTCACTGCCAGCCTGCCTAGCGGACGCCTACTTCGTATGCTCTGCCACTCCTTAGCGGAAATACCACAGGATCGGTTACGAGCGTAGCGCGTAGCGATTCTTGATATAGAAAATGTGTTAGAAGGTTCACGGATATAATCTGAAACACGGCTCTGCTGGTCGATCACGTAACACGTTGTACGTACACGCGTCTGGTAGATCTACTCGTAAATGTCACTTTTTGTATTGGAAAATGACAGTTAAACGCGCGTTTGAAACGTTACGTGATCAAGCCGAGATCGTTTTTTTTCGAGATTTAGACATAATTATGAATGCAACATTGACTCGAACTCCCTAAATCCAGAAACAATAATATTAATTCTCAGAACTCGGGGTCGAGTGTGGAACAAAGCCACGGAAGCGTCGTTAGTCGCGCGGAAACGAGTTCGCAGCCACATTGTTATGGAAATGGGCCACGCTTGGTAATGGCTCCATTTGGATTAACATTTCGCATACGGATATGACATTAGTGAGCGTTTTCAAAAATAATGACACGTTGTTAAGAACTTTCATTACTTACTTACTGCTGTGGCGCAACGACCCAAAGTGGATCTTGGCCTGCGACACTAAAGACCGGGCTTCCCTGTCCAATACCGTTTCTGTCCAATCGACGGCCCGGAGTTCGTTCAGATCTTTTCGGACTTTGTCATCCCACCGGTACCTATGGCGCCCAAGAGGTCTTCATTCAATTCGTTCTTCTACGTCTCGATGAAATTTGCCATGCAAATATGTACATTCGTGACGTGGTGGAACGAGTTCACTAATCAAAGTTTTTAACAGTGTAATTTTCCATATAATATTAGAAAATTCATGCGTTAACCGTCTTTTGATTACAAGGAAAATCGATTTGAAACGCAAAAAAATAGTTTGTATGAAAAGCACTTAATGGATGAAATTAGTAAAGCTAGTACAATATTTTCCTTTGATAACCTAAATACACAATCAAACAGGCGAATTTGTCCGTTATAATTCTAATGTTATCTGGAATGATTTAGTTTTTTGCGCAAGCGACTGCCATCTGACCTACCAACACAGAAGGGTAACTAAACTTTATTGGGATTGGATGCGCACCGATCTATTGCGCCAGAACAACACATTGTCATCGTATTGATACGGGAATTGTTGAGCCAGATTGATCTCTAGATAACTCGAAAAAACCTGTCACGTCGCATTCGTTCCTGCATATCCCCAAATTTCATAACAAATATGCGTCATCCCGGCAGGCACAGCGTGGGCAGTCTCCCCACAAGGTGGACTGATGACCTTGTAAAGGTCGCGGGAGTCCGCTGGATGCGGGTGGCGCAGGACCGGTCATTGTGGCACTCTTTGGGAGAGGCCTATGTCCAGCAGTGCACATCTTTCGGCTAATATGAAGATGATGCATAATCTTATGTGAGACTAGCTCCTCAGAGGCGACTTGTTGGTAATTGCATTGTGAATACCCGCCTAAAATTGGCCACACTGTGAAACGGATTTCAAGTACAACAACCAACCAACCAACACCGCCAACACTGTCAACTGACCATCCTGTATTTTTATTGAACCTTATTCATCATATCAGCCGAAAGACGTCCACTGCTGGACATAGGCCTCCCCCAACCTAACCCCATTGAACCTTATTTCAATCCACATAAAGTGCACGGACGGATGGTCAGTTAACTGTATTGGCGTTGGCGATACATAACTATTAATAAATATGGAAGCAAACTTTCATAACTGACGATTATCGAATGGGAATCAATGCTTCCAAATTGTCTGTTTACTCTGTTAAGGTGCCTTAGGTTCATGGTCTTCTCTCCCTCTCACTGAGCATAAGCGTGAGCGAGATAGAAGTGCGTGCTCGGAAGCGCGGATATTATGTTTTTTAATTAAAATTTTTTGGCCGTTTAAATAAATAAATAAATAATCACTGAGTTCTCTCAAACATGATATTGCCGATTTTTAGAAGAAATTTTAATATTTTTAGCTTGTGTGCATAATTTGTTACGAATATTTTTGGTGTACTTTCGACCTATGTTTGCGATTTTTTCTATCGAGCGAAAATTGCTTAATCATGTTTCAAATCACTGACCTCGCTGCAGAAAAGCCTCAAGATAACTATTCGTATTTTTTGACAACTTTTGGGAGCATTTTGAGAATCTACCTTAAATACATTGTTTTTTAATGTTATAGTTTGAACCGTGTTACTCGTTAATAATTGTTAACATCAATATACAATAATTTACCGGAAAATACAACTGAAGGCTCGCGTTTTAGAAAATATTATGCTTCAATACTGATGTTTAAAAAATTACTAATTAAACTTTCACGGTTGTCACAAAATCATTTTATTACCTAACTTTCGATCAGGTACAGTTATATTTATTTACATCGGTGTCACAAGACCTTACCAGGCTGCATATCGAGGAGTTGCCTCACAAATTTTCTGACCTGCACGAATATTTGCCAGCATAAGTCGCGCAATTATATGTAGGTATCTGACACCACTCTGTTTGAGAGAGACCGTGAGAGCGTTTCAGATGTTATCGGTAATGCCCAGTATCAATGTTGGATACTAGCTAACCACCACGTATCTGTCTCTTTCTAAGTGTTCCAATTAGAAAGAGACGGATAGTCTATCTCGCCGCAACACAGCTGTCTGACCATCCTATGCTGGCCATTAAAATATAACCTTACAATTAATTAGCAAAGATCCCGCGCTACCGCCATTTGTCTACAAAATTAAAAGCAATAAATTGCTTTAACTCAACCGACCCACAGTTTAATGAACTAGGTATTAAAATTCAGTTCAGACCGTTCAATATTCATTCAGTGGAATTAAATTACGAGTAATCTGTGGAAGAACGGAGGGAAGTTGCGGTAATTGCAATTAGCAGGGCTTTCTGATTTGTAATACTTGTAATAAACACCCTTTTGAGGATTGGTTTCATATTGCATTTATTGGGATATCATTTTACTCAAAAGGTAATGGAACGTATGCGATAATAACTACATACATACTAGTTAACACCTTCACTGCCAAGAATCGCTACGCACTAGGCCCTTAGCCTATCTCGTGGTTTTCATATGTAGCGGTAGGCGACTACAGCGTAAGCGCCCGCTAGGCGGGTTCCTGGCAGTGAAAATGTTTTAGTTAGAACAGATTTGCCTTGTAAAAGTGTTTATGGCATTGACGTAGGATTGAATTTCATCTGGCCTGTGAAAAAGTTTTCTAACTAGGTTTACCTGCGGGTGTAGCATAGTTGCCATTTATCCCAATTCTTTGTGAACATGACATCCGTCACTCTCGCACTCGCGTACTTGTCAGCAATGATGTAGGGTCATTTCGCCGGTTAGCGGCCACCTATTTTAATGTGCCGGTGGGCGACCACTTAAGCTGAGTTGGTGAACTGAAAGGATATTTTCTCGGTTTTTTAGTAGATTTCTATTCTAAAACAACAAAAAAATGCATGTACAAGTAATTGTCTCAATAGGGTGTGTAGAATTGATGTTATCTTCAATAGAAAAAACCTTCTCCTTCAGGTGGTCGAAGGTGGTAGCGTAACCAGCGAAATGACCCTAATATAAAAAAGAATGTAAGCGAAATTGGCAGCTTTATTCAAACAATGAGCAGATAACATCGACTTTGGATTGCATACTAAAACGGGGTAGGTGAAATTCAAATGAAACAGACACAGTGATTGAATTACTTACTGGTTGTATTGATTCCTTTACGTTGGTTAACATCACCAATAGCACACAGTATCAAAATGTATAACTTAGACTTATATTAACTTTATCTGGTTTTTAGTAATAAATTTCTCCCTGGCTAAAACAAGACTGACTGAGAAAAACCTCCCGTGGGACCAGGTTGCCACTGCAATGTCGTTACTTTTCCCGCCATTACTGTCGACTAATCAGATAGCTGCAGTAACACCTGACGGTCTCTGATTGGTCGAACGCTCCAAACTGTCAGTCCTGCTTCAATCCAAGTTTTAAGTCATAATACATACTCATTAATACAAATTCAGGAATACCACTGCATATTCATTACATAATTTCTAGCAAGAGGTAGATAGGTTATAAGCACTCCAAAAGTGGCACACTAAAACTCAGTCACCTTTGCCTCAAAGTCGCGTCGTCAATGGACGTCTCAGCTGTCAGATTTGGTGGGCATTTTTAAACACGGAATTTCATGTAGACAACGTGTCTAGTCTACATATTTTTTTATATTACATCAATGCTTGTCAGAACGTGATGGATGTCTTATTGAGAGCGATAATCGAAAAAAGGTCGACCATGCTACGCCCACTGTAATTGAAGTGTTCCGTATCTACTCCTATAATTAGTCTGCCTCGGGTTCATTATCTTGCCGCTATAGTGACGACCACTTTAGCCTAGTTGGTAGTGACCCTGCCTACAAAGCAAGAGGTCCCGGGTTCGAATCCCGATAAGGACATTTATTTGTGTGATGAGTACAAATATTTGTTCCTGAGTCATGTATGTTTTCTATATATTTAAGTATTTATATCTTTATGTAAGTATGTTTATCGTCGTTTAGTACCCATAGTACAAGCTTTGCTTAGTTTGGGACTAGGTCGATTTGTGTAAGATTGTCCGCAAATATTTATTCTTTATTATAATAAGCATCACGTTAATGTACTTAGGAACTAAGAAAAATTATAAAATTATCTTGATGTTTGATACTACACGCATAAACGGCGGAACGGATTAAGATGAGCTTTGGTATAATAATAGTCGATATATAGCCAACGCGCAGCGAGATTGTAATTGATTGGTATATCAAGGCACGGCCATGAGTTTGACTAATGCTGGCTAATTACTAATACTGGCTGGCACAACATCGATAATGCCCATTACGTTGAACCATGTGGTAACCTAGAGAAGGGGTTACCTATCGCATACATGTTATTTCCCAACTGTATCATGTATCTGAGTTTTCCTTTCGACAAAGAGCCGTTTTTCCTTGAAACTATGATATTTTCAGGATTAGTATAAAACAAACTTAACCGAATTGGGTTTTACACGATAATCATTTAAAAGGAATCAAAAACTTTGCGGTCTTCCAGAAAACTAGCTTCTTGCCGAAATTAAAAAAGGATAACTGCCGGCCTCTTGGTCTTCTGCTTACTTACTACGTACAGTATAAACATTACATATGCGCTGGAGTATTATATTGCGCGGAAGGGGTGCTGTAAGCATGAAGTAGGCGCTGCTTTCGTATCGCCCTGGGGGCCGATTTTTGACTTTCGAGCGCTCGAAAATTAAAAAAGTAAATGCTATTGTAGTGTCATAATCACAGGCACTTACTTTCTACCGCTCGTTTTTCAATTTTTTGTCGTCATTTCAAAATAGCATTTCATCATTTTTGTCAGTTTTCGAGTGAAAGAGTCGAGCGCTCGAAAGTCAAAATTGATGCTCAATAAAGACTCTGTACTGACTTGATTGACGGTTTACTGATACTGCACTGCTAAATGCTACTTTTGTAGAGGACATGCAGTACACAAGTCTTACACATTTGCAAAAGGAAGAAAGTAGAAAATAAACCGTTTTACAAGAAGTAAAAGCATTGTATAAAATGTTTCTTTTTAACAATCAGGCAGTCAATAACAAGCAAGTTTCCTGGACAGTGTTTCTCTAGGGTACAGTTGCACCGAATCAAAAAGGTATGATTTTATTGCTAATATCTGCTGAGCGGTACAGGGGTGCGTCGTAAACCTCAAAAATGTGAACGACTATAAAAATACTTTATCGCCCAAGTGATAAGTTTTATGCTGTGTTTTTTATTTTTTAATAAAAATACACCGACCAAATAAAATTTATCGTTGTAACACTGAGCCAAACGAAACCGATTTAAATAACGTGAAAATGAATGTTTTTATTTCCGTCGAACATTTTGTTCTATATTTGCACAGTCAAACACGATGGGTAAATCTTGAGTAATTTAGGAGTCTGGTCTTCATTATCAGACCAGAATTGCATTGTCACCTTACACCTGTGTACACAACCTCACCTCCATTAGACTCCAGGAAAACTTGACCCGAACAAAAAAATGTTTTCAATCTTATTTTATTAGAAATGAAAGCTTGTATAAATATAATATGAATGCGAAACGATTTCATTTTAAAATTATTTAGGTACGAACCAAATCGTAAATGATCGCCCAAATCTTGTCTCTTGTATATAATAATTGCGCCCGCTCTCGGGTTCCGTGACATTACGATATACAAACATTATTAAGCGTTTTACGACTCGCCCTGCATTCTTCTTTGTTTGTTTTTATTTTATTTCCGACAGCGGAATTATTCGAGGGTTAGCTGTTGTTTACGGCTTTATTAGTACTTTTTATCAGTAAAATATTTCTCGCGGTTTCACTGTTTTAGGATGCGGTTCAAACTTTGTTATTTCTATTATATTTATCGAGGTTTATGCAGTGTTAAGAAACTTGATAGAGTAGTAATTGTAAACGTATTGGTAAAACGACCACAGGTGCCCTAATTTTTTATTGGTTTTGTGTATGATATTTTCACAAATAGATTAAGTATCTGACTAATTGTTAACTGTAAAACTTGCTTGAATAATGGCTTAATTGTTGTCAAATGTAATTCACTAAGGTTTTGAAGAATGGGCAGCACGAAGTGACTTCTATACTCGTACTTAATATACTTATACTATTTTCAAACATTTTGTTTTCTTGTCACGGGTTGGGTGGGTTATGATGATTTTCTGTCTATTTTAACGAGTATATAAATTACATTTTTCATATTGTTAGAATTTAAAGTATAACGGCAGAAATTGTTACAACTCAACCCATTTAACGGGCAGTCTGGGGTCCAAGGCGTTAGCTTAACTATCTTAGTGCAATGTCCTCAGAAGTTAGGCTCACTATGGTTAAGCCAATTACGAAGCTAAGACTATCAAGGATTAAGTACTTAGTGGAAACTTGGCCGAGCCACTTGGATACCCGCGGACATGCGGGTCACACTATAAAGAAATATTACAGTACACACAAAAAATACATATTTAATTCGAGTTATTATATTCTTCAACCAAGATATCAACCAAGACGCAATATTATTTTGAGGGAAGGATCTTTTCTCTTGGCTTGAGATTTTAGAAGAGAAGCAACTGAATTTAAGGTGATATCTGGTTCAGTCAAGAAGGCAGTCTTCATAATTTATGTTTTGTTTTCAGTTTTTTTTTCTTTGTAGTGCACGGTCGGCGGCATCAAAAATATTATGACAGTCCAGCAGGTCCATTACGTACCGCATCGTACGTACGTAGGTATTTAAATGTCAATTTTTAGGTATATTGGAAAATGACAGTTGGACCTAACGCGCGTTCAAAACGTTACGTGATTACCCCTCTGTTGTGCACCTTATTTCATTTGTAATAAGGCGAAAAGTGTATCTTTAACATCGAGTTTACATTGATGCACAGAGACATCAGTAGAGTCCACTAAAGACCTTTGAGCCGGGTGCGATGCGGGGTGTGGAGCATTCGTTTATATTTAGCTTTATTTTTTGAAGTGAAAACTTCTTTAGCGGCGCTGTGCACTTTTTGTGATGGGGAAAATTTGATCATATTTATGCTTACTAGTTAATAACGTTATTTTAATCTAGTAAGTCTTTATTATCTGCTGTTGTGTTTTTATTCAGTATTATTTCATTTCAAATAAACTGATAAAAATAAGAAACGATTATTAAGATACTATTGCTTTGTATTATTAGTACTACTGATTTTTCTCTTTCTTCTATGACGTATTCATCGTTGTCTTTTTAATAATAGAGTACGTTTCCCGGAGACAAGGCTGGCCCCTATTACAGCCAAGACCCTTTTTATTAGCATATATTTTTAACAAGAAGCTTTCGTTACAATATTATATTATTAAATACTTTTAGAGGCAGGTCTTTTGTCAGGAAATTACTAAAAAGATAAATCACTAACTGAAAAATACCTCATTATAATATTAGAAAGCTCGTGCATTTAGTCGTCATGCGATTTCTAAGAAAATAATTATATAAGTACCGAAATCAATAGTGTTATGTTTGAAAACCAATTATTGTTAAAATAAGCAAAACAGTATTTCCAGTTGCATAAACGAAGAGACGTAAACTAATTTGGCCGTTAAAAATGTAATTTTATGGGAAAGACTTATGTATACATACCTCCATACATATCATTCAAATAATAGTCGTTCTGATCTGTTTAATCGAAAATATTAGTTTACAAATAATTAATAGAATTAATAACACCAACCACTTCTGTCCGCAATAGGTTGAAGTGTCTACCTAACCTTTTGAAGTGGATTCTTCTTTGCTCGCGTTCCTGTATAGGGGTGCAGTTCAAAATGTATCACGTGACTTCCGAAATAACTTTTTGTAGAGAAGCCTAATCTGATTTAAAATAATTGTTTGTTGCATGTTATAATCCTTTTTTATTTCACATTAGTTGTTAATCACAAAATGTTATTTAGTTTATGTGGCGGACATGAAAATAATGCTGAAATGACCGCCATTTTCAATGTATCGCGAGTCAAATGAGCTACGTCAGTCAATGTTGCCATATATACCGATTTATCTGTACTTATACACATTTTAGTGAATTAATTCAGATATGTATTTTACGGGTACACCATAATAGCAGGCTTGGCCGGTTTTTTTATTGGGGTTTCATACCCAACAAAGAAGTATCCACTTAAACTTAATTAACGGTTGTATCTCCGACACAACCCACTTCTTTTTTTTAATTTTTTTTTCGTGCCGAAATGCTTTTACGCATGCCGCCGGGCTGGGGAACCGTGACGGGTATGACGGACTCCCGGGAACCACCCGGACTACCGTCTACGATGCTCTACGCGCTGTTTTATGGGGGCGCCACGGGAACGCTCGCGCACACTACAACTCGGTTACAATATCTGTGGACCTCGCTTGAATGTGAAGCCCCTCTCCCTTCTCATTTACCTACCCGCGCTCGCCCCGCGCGCCTTGTAGTGTAAGCGCCGACGTGACGTCATCGACGTCAGGCCCACAGATATTGTAACCGGGTTATATTTCCGCTGCTCCGCCGGAGAAGTGTCCTACCTACCTAACCTATCACTGTGATTTGACACTTTTTTCATCTTTTAATTAAAAAAATAATATTTTGCTCTGTCATTCCTAAAATATGGTTCGCCGTTGAAAGAACTTGAGGCGAAGGCAAAAGATTGGGGCGAAGTTTCTGTACCGTCTTAAAATGCTAGCATATACCAAAGTGGCAATTAATCCACCATAAAAACACAGCATGATCATATTGGGACGCAAATGACTAAAACAGAGAGTTAAAATATAACGACAGAGACTCGAAATAAAGACACAAATTGACACAATGTCGTCATATAAAGACACAAAGTGCAATCTCCGTGCTCGCACTTAACGCTTCACTAAAACTGCAATCGTGTCCAAATATTCCCAGTCGAACGGTCATGGGACAAAATTTATACCTTACAGTTAAACCGCTTTAACATTTAACTTCCTGCATTAAAATTTGAACCCAAACGTACAGGAAATAGAGTTCAGGATTGAGTTAGAAGATCGTGATTTTAGATGGTTTTGTACTTTGTTAAAGGTATTAACAAGGAAGCCAAAAGGCTTTATTCCGTATCGAAGCGATGCTGCAATTGCAGTAAAATCCATCGAGTCTCGTCGGTCATTAGACGGGTTTCAACCGACCGTAGCCCCTGTTGAATTAGTGCGAATATACAGGGTGAATCCAAAGTCGTGAACTGAAATATGAATTTCGTACTATTTAACTTTTGTTTAAACATGTGGACGTGACAACTGGCAATAATATATAAACATTGTTAGTTAATTCGTTAATATATATATTTTTTAATTAACCTAGTCTCATGGTCACCCTAATTGCTACGTTAAACTGTCACTTTAAGCTACAGACCAAGTCTTGTCGAATAGGATAACCAAGAGGTTGGTATTTTTGCTCTTTAAAATTATGATCAATTAATTTTCCTTAATTATTTGCTTCTAGAGTTAATGCAATGAATTAGCTTTATAATATGTACTGCAATTGAAACAAAAAAATATTTTTATGACTTAGGTTTAATTCTGTAGTTATTAAAGGTGCGTTACTACTGAGGGAACAGGACCGCCTATACCGATTAAACGTGGAGTAAGACAAGGCGACCCACTGTCTCCGCGAATATTTATTGCTGTACTGGAATATATTATAAGTAAATTAAACTGGGAAAAAGTCGGTTTAAACATAAATAACAAACGCATCAGCCATTTGAGATTTGCTGACGATATAGTACTACTATCAGAAAATAGTACTCAACTAGGTACCACGATAGAGTCCCTGAAAAAATAAAGCTGAAAGGTCGGTTTAAAAATAAACCTAAGTAAATCAAAGCTAATGACAAATAGTATACAAAATGTGACCACTCTAAATAATATGCCTATGGAATACGTCGAAAGCTACATTTACTTAGGGAAGCAAATCTCTTTTCAAAAACAAAGTATTGACCTCGAAATAGACAGAAGAATAGCTGGTGTATGGAAAAAGTACAAAAGAAGTTATGAAAGGCAAACTACCACTACACCTAAAGAAAAAAGTTACGGATTCATGCCTCTTACCATCTCTAACATACGCCTGCCAAACCTGAAAATTCACTAAATGGTTGAGAAACAAAATAACAACTTGCCAAAGAAATATGGAGAGAAGCATTTTGAAAATAAGAAAAATTTATAAAATACGGCTCACCACCATACGCAAGAAAGCAAACGTCACCGATGCATTATCTCATGCTCAAAATTATTATTACTATAGCTCCTCCGTAGAAATCTATACTACTACTACTAGATAAAACCGTGTAGGCTCAGACAAGAATAGATCTAAAGTCTTCACCGCCTGTCGTAAAGCGCGCCACTTGTCTGGTTGCTTCGGGGAGTATCTGCACCGAGTCGCCGGTCGGGAGGAAAGCCCCTACTGTCATGGGTGTGGCGTAGCAGTAGGCGATGTGCGCCAAATACTGGAGGTATGTTTGGCGTGGGGGCCACAGCGGCACAATTTGGTCGCTATAGTGGGTAAAAAAAGGGAACGCGACAAAGATGTCTTTCGCCCTACCACCAGAACCAGAAGTCCTCGGCATGAGAGCGCAGATGGTGGCCGCCATGGAGTGAATAATATCACGTTACCCAGTCATTTCCCAATGATATAAAATTAATCATTGCAATTGGTAGTCCAACCACTAATGTATGTACGGGCACTTGGGTAGGAATGTGCTGCACATGCTAATTACCGCATTAATTGACACGTGTATCACATTTGCGCACTTTGCACACGGATGGAATTGTCGGGAATAAATCGTATTATATTTTCATAGAACGAAAGAGCAGTCCACAGGTACGTATAAGTTTTCAACTATAGGAAGAGTACCCTAAACCAACGAGCATGTATGAAAATTTTTATGAAAGTGAATGAAGCAAGAAAGGTTTGTCAAGATCGTAGCAAGTGAAAATCCGTGATCTTTGCCTGCCCCTCCGGTAAATAGGCGTGATTATACATATGTATATATGTAGAAATTACTCCGATGAGGTAAATGTTTCGCAAAATATTTATTGGAAAACAACCATACGTTGTCTGACAATCACTTTAAATATCTTGCATGTTTTCGAAAAGGAATTGTTCCAGAACAATTAAAAATAATTAGGTACAGTAATAGAGGTCTGATTATTGACGAACAGTTGAATGTTGCGTCATCAATGGCTGACGGTTCCGTATGGTTCATCTACTCAGTGGACGCGGCGCGAGCAACATCTTCTGTCAGCATCAGGATCTCCAGACCCCGTATCATGGTCGGCCTTATCACGCGATAAGTGACAAGATAGGAGCGTCGTCTCGTTCTATTGAACTGTGTCAGCCAGTGACGGACGCTCAATCTTGTCACTTATCGTGTGATAAGGCCGACCATGACACGGTCTCTGATGACGCCTCGTAGAGAGGTGAAACATGTGTCGAGGTTTTGTCATTAATGGTGCTGGATTGTTGTACAAACGCCAACACATTTAACTAACCATTCTGTATTTATATTGAACCTTATTACAATGCATATAGAGTGCACGGATGGTCAGTTATCTGTGTTGTCGATAGTACGAGCGTAGCGCCCAGCGATTATTGACAGTGAATGTATTACTTTAGTATGTGGTGTAATTCGTAGATGCCAATGTTTCCTTATATTAATAGCTAAGTCCGAATCGCTATAGCAAGAATGCTTTCGGCACATTCCCGTTCGAACGATCAAATGGTGGAGCGATTTCGCACAATGGCGGACAGCCTATTACACGTAATTGGAAATAGACTCGGATAGATTCCGTCTCTTAATTAGAGCAGACGAAATGACCGTTCCAAACCACATGGGTCCGGTATTTTATAAGATTAGAGTATACCTTAGTCTATTTATTTTATCGATATATTACTATGGTTGAAATATTGTGGATAAATATTATTTTGTATGCACAGTACACTAGTATAAATTCTAACCCATTCTTTATAGTAACAAAAAAAACATCTATTGTTACCTAGTACATTGTTAGAACATATCTATCTACGAACTGTCAGCAGCAGAAGTTGCTAAGTGCTCCTAGTGCTCAAAATGATCTTCACACGAACTCTAATGTCAAGGGAATAAGGATCTGTGTAGCTCATTTTGAACGTGTTATTTTGCTTAGCTACTCCTGATGCTGACTGTTCCTTAAAATATTCCAGTAGTAGTATATTACCTGTTATTATCGAAGCCAAAGAACAGGAACCAGATTCTATTAACTACATACATCAAAGAAAGTTTAACGTTTCATATACCCTGTAAAAGGTTCTGCTTGCAATATTATTGGCTGTCAATTGATATCAGCGACGCTTTATAACTTCCCGGCTCGAGACAGGTTATTTACATCACTTTATTACGTTTGACTTTATTATTATAAGAAGAAAATTAAACGAAACTTACCTGTTTATCGGAAGACATAACGGATTGAAGATTGGAAAAATCGTGCGTTAAGCCTCATGCGATTTCAAGGAAAACCATTTCGAAATGCAAAATCATTCGTATTGTTATGTTTGAAAAGCAATTAATGATCGAAATATGTAAAACTAATACATTATTTATCTGTGATGTCCTAGATAAAAGAATAAAACGTAGACGAATTTGTCAGTTAAAATTCTAATGTTAAGAAGAAACACAAAGGGCGAGATAATTGAGAAATAGGAATTTGTAAAATATATTGCTGTCGCGCCAACCTCAAGCCTCCCCCCGCAGAGCGCTATACAGACAACTGCAGCTTGGACCGAAAATACCTATTAAAAGTACATAAAATCAACGTTTCGTAGTCTCATGATTTCTTCTCCAAAACTTGACCTATTTAACAATTTTTTTTATTAAAAATCAAACAAAGGCTTTGGTCGTGTTCCTATGTTTTCCTTTTTTTAAATAATCTGGTCAAATTTGTTTTCTGGATGTTCGGACACAGCGGAAAATCTGGCATTTTTCTTAGGATTTTGAAGGTTAATATCTCTTTTAAGAATACATTTATAAAATGTCAAAAAAAAATAATTGCTCTACTGCCATTATCCAGGGAGAAAACAGGGGACTACGTTTCTATGGAAAAACGGGCCTTGTGTTTCCTCTTAAGTATATGGAAGTAGACACAGGTAGGTTTACTATTTATCTTCTGAATAGCTCCCGGCCGTGTATCGCTATCACACTCTCTCTTGCATCTGACAATATTTATATGGTGTAAAATTTGACGAGCGATATAAAAAATACCAAACAATGTTCCTTTATATTGCCTTTGGTCTTGGAATCATACAAGATCATTAACCCGGCCTCAGGGGGGGCAGGGACATCTTCCCTGCACTCCACTGGGGTAATTCCCGGCTGGCGCGTCCTCGCCGCGGGGGTGGGCACCCCATACTCCAGTAGGCCGGTGTATGTGGGTGGCAGAGTCCAGCCGGGGACCCAGTTCAGCGGGGTATAACGCAGAGCCCTTGCCCAGGGTTACGGGTGAAGACCTCAACGGCTGTGAAGGCGGAGCCATAGTATGACTAAACGGTGGAACAGGCGGAAGAGGCAAAAAACCCCAGTTACAAGCAGGCCCCTCATATTGGAGTACATGGTTGTACTGGAGCTACGACATTGGGCAGGATGGCGTAGTAGGGATGGCGGCGGAAACGGCGGCACCCAGGCTCCTCAATAGGAGTCACTGTCTTGGCGTCAGGTGGTAACCGGCCGTAAAACCATAAACCAAACAACATCTCCTGATACAAATATGAAAGTACACCAAAATAGAATAGCGATAAATACTAGGGCGTCCCCCGGAAGCGACGATCAGAGTTCCCACAGTAAATATGCGAAAAATACTAGGGCGTCCCCCCAAAGCGACGTACTTAGACGCAGCGCTGTCAACATGCGCATAGCGACTTGGAACATAGGTTCAATGACCGGACGCAGTCAAGAATTGGCTGAGACCCTACAAAGACGAAACATAAACATATGTTGTATCCAAGAACTGAAGTGGAAAGGCTCCAAGTCCAGGGACATTGGATATAACTACCAACTCCTCTATAATGGCTCATCATCTGCTAGAAACGGCGTAGGCATTGTTCTTGATGAAAACTTAAAACAGAGAGTAATTAAAGTCGACAGAATAAGTGACCGGATCATGTATGTGAAAATAGCCTTAGATAACCAACCCTGCCTCAACATAATTTCGGTGTATGCACCACAGACAGGCTGTAACAGAGAAGAAAAGGACGCATTTTGGGAGGATCTGCAAGAGGTTTTGCAAAATATACCAAGCGCAGAGAAAAGAATAATAGCTGGAGATCTAAACGGACATGTAGGCCAAACTGCTCCTCAGAATTCACGCATTCATGGTAACTTTGGATACGGCTGCGTAAACGACCAGGGAAAAGATATCTTGGAGCTTGCTACGAACTTTGATATGCCAATAGTCAACACCTTTTTCCAGAAAAAGAGTGAACACCTAATCACTTATAAGAGTGGGAAACATGCCTCACAGATAGATTTCTTCATGTGTGATTCGACAATGCGAACACTTTTCAAGGACTGTAAGGTCATTCCAGGTGAGCCTTTGACCACCCAACACCGAATACTCGTTGCGTGTCTCAAGGTGCCAACATGGAATACAAAACGCAGAGTAAAGTCCTGTCCTCGTATAAAATGGTTCAACTTGAACAAACCAAGCGGAAACCAAGCTATAACGCAAATAGAAAAACTACTCACTGTTTCTATGGAAAATGAACCCAACAATGAAACCCCCGATGCGATGTGGAATGACTTTCATACACGCTCTACCAGCTGCGCCAGAGAAATATTGGGAGTTACCAAAGGCAAGCTTAGTACAGGGAAAGATGCTAGTTGGTGGTCGGATGAAGTCAAACAGAAACTTATTGAGAAGAAGACTTGTTTCAAATTATGGCAGGAAACAGATTCCGATGCAGATAAAGAAGCCTACAAAGCTGCAAAGAGCACAGCAAAGAAGACTGTTGCAATCGCCCGAGCCGCGGCGGGGGAGGCTCTAATCACCAGACTAGAGAACGCCGAGTCTGACGCAGAAATATTCAAAATAGCTAAACAACGCCATAAACAAACACAAGATTTTAAACAAAATAAATATATAAACGATGATACAGGAAAACTTCTATTAACAAATAAGGAAATAAATACAAGATGGCAGGAGTATTTTGAGCATCTTTTAAATGAAGAGTTCCCACAAGACCATCTTGCACCAATCCCACATGTACAGGGCCCCATTGATATTATATCACCCGGTGAACTTAAAATAGCTATATCCGGCATGAAAAACAACAAAGCAACCGGACCTGACGAAATCCCATCAGAGCTTTGGAAGAAAATGGGTACAACAGGAGTCATGTGGCTGACACATTTATTCTGCAACATCCTAATATCAGGAAAAATGCCAAACATGTGGAGACTTAGTAATATGATACCATTTTATAAAAACAAAGGGAACATTGCCGAATGTGGGAACTACAGAGCAATTAAATTAATGCCTCATACACTCAAAATATGGGAAAGGGTTATAGTTAATAGGCTTAATAAACTTGTAAATATTACCCCAAACCAGTACGGATTCACAGCCGGTGTTGGCACTACAGACGCGATACACTCGGTGAAGATCTTAATGGAAAAATATAAGGCCCTCAAAAAAGATCTCCACATGGTCTTTATAGACTTAGAGAAGGCGTTTGACCGAATACCTCGTCAGCTTATATGGCAAGCACTCAGAGCGCAACTTGTACCTGAACAGTACATCAACATTATACAAGATATGTACAACGACATTACCACCCAAGTGATCTCACCCGCGGGAACAAGCAACAGCTTTCAGGTTAAAGTCGGAGTGCACCAGGGATCTACTCTTAGCCCTTTGCTCTTCAATATTGTAATGGACTACATCACCAAAGATCTACAAAACCTGGCCATGTGGTCACTTTTGTATGCCGACGATGTAGTCCTGATCGAGGAATCGCTGCCGAAGCTTCAGAGTAATCTCGAGAAATGGCGAGAGGCATTAGAAAGCAGAGGTCTTAGAGTGAGCCGCCTGAAGACCGAGTACATGCACTGCAACTTCTCTGGCATCAACAATAGCAACCAAGCAACGCCTACCATTGACGGTTTCCCTTTAAACAAAGTGGAAGAATTCAAGTACCTCGGATCCATATTGAATACCAGAGCAAACGCAGAGCGGGATATTGCACACAGGATCAACACTGGCTGGATGAAGTGGAGAGCGCTCTCTGGAGTCCTATGTGATGCCAAAATGCCAATTAGGACTAAGGGCACTGTGTACAGACGAGCTGTGAGACCTGCCATGCTTTATGGCTCTGAGTGCTGGGCGATAAGAAAGTGCGATGAACAGAAAGTACATGTCGCGGAGATGAAAATGCTGCGCTGGGCTGGGGGTGTTACCAGAATAGATAGAGTCAGAAACGAATACATACGCGGAACCTTCAAAGTCGCTGAAATCCAGAATAAAATGCAAGAAAGCCGTCTGCGTTGGTATGGACACGTTATGCGCAGAAACGAGGATCACATGACAAGACGAGTGATGAACATCGAAGATGGAGTGCGAGGCAGAGGCCGTCCTCCTACTACCTGGATGAGGACTATCGCTAAAGACCTGAAAACGCTAAATCTGACCACAGAGTTGACACAAAATCGCCAGCAATGGCGTAAAAGTATCAGGAGGGCCGACCCCAAATAGGGAAAGAGCCAGGAGATTGATTGATTGTTCCTTTATATATCGGTGGACATAATATGCATGCGCACTTGACGTGGATACTTTATGTTCCACATAAATATGTAAAGAATAGCTTTTCATCAAAGACAAGTTGATGTAAGCTGTTGGAAGACTGGAACTCAGAATAAGCAATACAATTTCCTTTAAAAAGTGCAGTAGGTAGTATTTAATGCTTGAATGTTTTATGTTTTAGGTACAGAAATCAAAAACTATTTTCCTTTTAAACATACGTTTAAAATGCATCACCTACGATATTTTACAGAGACTTGCATACATTGATACAAGATTTCTCGAAAGTTGTAGAATTGAACACTAAAATATGAGCGTCGTAAAGTAAAACTTTTATATGCCATTTTATGTCGGTTGCAATAAAATTGTTCAATGTTTTATGGTAAAAATTTCGATAAAATATAAAACGCACTTCATAGATCCAAAAATCCGATGTTTTCAGACATGAATCTATTCACATAAATTTTGACTTGTGCTCGATGCAACTAAATTGCAGTCTTAATCGACCGCTGACCGTTGAGCCGATGGCCGTTGGAGCGTGAAGGTTCTCGAGCGTAGGTGGACTGATGGTCTGGTGAATGTCGCGGGGGATGTGGGTGGCGCAGAACCGGTCATTTTTTCACTCCTTGGGTGAGACCTATGTCCAACAGTGGACGTCTTTTGGCTTTTGATGGAATAATCTGAGAATACATTTTATTTCTGCTTAGCCAATTAGACAGCACGTTTGCAGCATCTCACCTGGGCCGCACGATGCGAGTGGCAGGAGCTGCTGCTGAGTGGGCGGCTACACGTAAGAGGGAAAAATACGCAGTGCTCTCACGCTACTTATTTGTTCCTCTTGCCGCAGAGACCACGGGATGCTGGTGCTCCCAGGGAAAGTCTTTCCTTAGGGAAGTGGGGCGCCGCCTGCGGGAAAAAGGCCTCGACCCCCGCTCCGGGTCATTCTTATTGCAAAGGTTGTCCATCGCAATCCAACGCGGCAATGCGGCGAACGTGATGGGCACCTTTGCACCGGGAGTGACGCGGGGTGGGTTATTTGAGTAGTTTTAATTAAATTTAATTAATTTTTATTATACAGGATGTTAACGGGGTCATGATCCGGAATGACAAAAAGCGAATAAGATGATCATACTGAACAACCTTTCCCATGGGACCAACCACGAAATCGCAAAAAAAAAACCAGGTATTCCATACATTAACTCTCAATTAAATCGCAGTTAACTCACAGTTAACTCTTAATTGGCTCTTTTTTTTTGCGATTTCGTGGTTGGTCCCATGGGAAAGGTTGTTCAGTATGATCATCTTATTCGCTTTTTGTCATTCCGGATCATGACCCCGTTAACATCCTGTATATTATGTAACTGTAGATAACACAATTAAATAAAAACATTAGACACATAAACTTGAAAAAGTCTAGCTAAACTTTAGCCGTAGTTTACTACCAAAGAATAATGTGAATTTAATGCAAAGAAAAACGAAACTATACGTTAAACAATTCATGAATTCCGCTATGAACGTAGAAACAATCGGCGTTCAGTCGAAAACTAAAATATTCAATGCTCGAAGTCTGTGACTGCGAAAAGAAACAATAAAGCCGTGTTAAACTGAGACATGTATAAAATTGTTTGGTGCAAGGGACAGGCAGGAAGCGTTCTAAATCTGTATAATTATGACGTGGGCACTTTATGTCAAAGCAATATAAGTTAAATTCGAACTGAGAGGATTTTTCTTCATTCGAATTTAAGCCATGTCACTTTGACATAAAGTTCCCGTGTCATACACTAGTGTAACGTCGAGGACTAGGACGATTACCTTTTTTAAAGTTCTGAGCACAGCGACCGTAAGTTGAATTAAGTAATAAATATTATTATACATGATATAGATGTAATAAAAATGAATAAACCGTTTATTGCAATCGTTTAACGTGAAATCACTCGACGCTCGTATCGGAAAATCAGCGCTGGCAGTAATGCCAGAATTATGCTGAGTCAGAACTGTGTCGTGACACTGTTTTCAATTATATTTGACGACCGGTTAGCCTAGTGGGTAGTGACGCTGCCTACGAAGCTGAAGGTCCTGGGTTCGAATCCCGGTAAGGGCAAATATTTTTGTGATGAGCATGAATATTTGTTTCTGAGTCATGGAAGTTTTCTATGTATTTATATCTATTATATATATCGTCGTCTAGTACCCATAACACAAGCCTTAATGAGCTTACTATGGGACTAGGTCGATTTGTGTAAGATTGTCCCCTAATATTTATTTATTATTTATTTATTTATTTATATTACTGTTGTGTCTCGTTAAAACTACGTATATCTGCTCGCATCTCTTATACTCAAATCCATGTTTACAAAATTACATTCTGTTACATTTAGTATGGATTGTTCGGGTTGTATGCGCACTGCCACGTATCAAGTGTTTGTGAAGTAATTATTTTACAGAGGGTCTTAAATACTTACAATACATTTACAATGATGATTCGACCTTGAAGGTATTTTGGTGGAAGATGCGCAAACTTTATAGGATATTCTAAAACAAACATCGGCCACTGCTTCAGTCTGGACGGAAGGGTGTCCTGCGAAATTATAAACTGTATCCCCATCTAAAATATAATTATTCACACCTCCTTTAATGTCTCTCTCATGTGAGTAATGACGTTGCCGTTGAGGTGAATCAAGGTGTCTTGTGTATCCTAACGGCATAATTTAACGCTGTCGCCCATGACTTGCTCAACCGCTAAGCAGCGATTTAATATAACAGCGAGTAGTGAACTCGGAGCGAATATGAGGCCGAGATTACCAGCTGCGACTACGCGGATTTGTCTTTTCCCTACTATTAAGACTTTGAAATGGACGTGTAAGTACATGTTTAGCAGTAGCTGGAGAGGAAACAATAAAATTAGGGTTAGTGGCGTAAGTATTGATCAAGACTTTGACGACCAGTCACTTAGTACCCAATAGCAGTGGGTACTAAGTGACGCTGTCTACGAAGCTGAAGGTCTTAGGTTCGTATCCCGATAAGGGCAAATATTTGTGTGATGAGAACGAATATTTATTTCTGGATCTTGTATGTTTTCTATGTATATAAGTATATATATCTATTAAATATATCGTCGTCTAGTAACCATAACTTAAGCCTTGTTGAGCTTACTATGGGGCTAGATCAATGTGTTAGATTGACAAAACAAAACTCAATCCCTTTACTCACTTCGAGCCGTTGCACCAGAGGAGTGAAAACTTAACCCTTTCATTCGCAAAAAATTGTTAAGGTCCATAGTTCAAGTCTTGGTTGCGCTAAATAGCCCAAACGAATACTGGTCAGGAAACAAATAAAAAAGATGGTCAACGGGTATGTCTAGCCGGCTGGACAATGCGAATAAAGGGTTAAATGACTCTCCGGCCCAAGACAGATTTTCTACGATGTATGTGTTGGCGACTGTATCTGGCGTTTAACTCCTGTGTGGTAGTTATTTACAATCCCAAAAATCGAAAACCGAGAAAATGATATAAATGTCCAATAAAGAAGATAAAAAGCGTAAGTACTAAAGATTGAAAATAGACCAAATCTCTTTGCTCGCAAATATCTACTGTGTCACAGATGGTCGCTTTAAATGCATTCTGTTCAAACGACAAAACTGAAAGATATAAGAGTGAAACAGCTATTTCTCTTTAGTCTCATTTTTCCTTTGACGCTAAGCCCTAAGCAAAAGCACTAAAGCATAGCTACGAGTATTACCTGAAACTCTACTCTGTGACTAACGCTGTGCCTAGAAATACGGATTAAGGAAAATAGGTATTCCCAGAACAAATCAGAGTTGGCCTTATAACTACAGTCCTTTGTTATTGCGAAAATCAACGCTCTCAAATGACGTACAGAGGCTCTAGTATAAGTTTTACCGATACAAAACTTTACGATCGCGTTTGCGTTTTACCCTCAATTTGTATGGGATTTGACAGCTAAACGCAAACGCGGTCGTAACGTTTTGTTTCGGTAAAACTTATACTAGAGCCTCAGTACGATTACTGTTAGTTAACCACTGACAGATAGTTTGCCTTCATTTAATTTTCAACTTTAATGTCATAGCAAATAAAGCAATTTTCAGAATACTGTTACCCACGTCTAGCGATTTAGAAATAACTACTTAATTTGTATGAGGTTAAAGTTGAAAATTAAATGAAGTCAAACTATCTGTCAGTGGTAAACCCCAAATAATTCTACTGTAGAAGAGGTGGACATATTATACTAGTTGTTCTGTGAGCTGTAGAACTCAGTGTGGGATTTAAAAAAAAAATATTTTATTAAAAACAAGGACCGACCAAAATTAAATATAATGATTGCACCTGCTCACAAAAATTCACGAGAAGCGGTTCAAAAGTACGACCTGTAGAGGAGGACAGCGGAACACCGGACAAACGATTTTCGACCCAAGCTGAAGCATAGAACTTCGTTCGCTTCGCTCGCTCGTTTGATAACAGAATAGTATAGAATATAATAACTTTATTCATGACAACAACATATACATGCACATAAATCAGCATACAAAAGAAAAAACAACATTGCTACATTGAACCGGTTGGTTCCATCTCAGCGTTAAATATAATGAACAAATATAATAAATATTGGCGGACCATCTTTCACAAATCTTGTTCAAGCAAAGTTTGTATTATGGGTACTCGAAGATATACATACTAGACTTATACCGCATCGACATGCTTAAATGGCTTTAATCCCACTATTCTCATTGCTGGGCAAAGTCCTCTTTTCATTTAAGAACCTCTGTAAAATAATTAAAATAAATAAATATTAGGGGACAATCTTACACATATCAACCTAGTCCCAAACTAAGCAAAGCTTGTACTATGGGTACTAGACGACGATAAACATACTTATATAGATAAATAAATACTTAAATATTATATAGAAAACATCCATGACTCAGGAACAAATATTTGTGCTCATCACACAAATAAATGCCCTTACCGGGATTCGAACCCAGGACCTCTTGCTTCGTAGGCAGGGTCACTACCAACTAGGCTAAAGCGGTCGTCACTCGTCACAATTACTTTCTGATCCTATAGGTATTTGCTTTCTATAAATAAACATGTAACTGTTGTTAATATGCGGGTAAAGATTTATTTATTATTCTCAAAGAAATATACATTTCACTTATAAATATCCAGACATCGTGTAATCCTAAGACATTCGATCAAAAAACACATTAGCCGTCGACCCGACCCATTAGCCTCACAAAAAAGGTTTTACCCTAGCAAGACCGGATTACAAGAAAAAAAAAACACTTACGTTAACATAAACGGATTATTTAAAGCACTATACATAGGTACCTGCTTAATAGCGTTTTTTCCAATTCACAATTCTGAACAAACGCAATACGGTAGTTAACAACAGTCATCAATCATCATCATCATTATCATCATATCAGCCGAAAGACGTCCACTGCTGGACATAGGCGGAGGCCTTGGGAGAGCCCAAAGAGTGCCAAAGTGACCGGTCCTGCGCCACCCGCATCCAGCGAACTCCCGCGACCTTTCCCGGGTCATCAGTCCACCTAGACGGACCCACACTGCGCCTTCCGGTAGGTGGTTGCCACTCGAGAACCTTTCCCCAATGGCCAACGGTTCTACGTGCAATAATAAAAAAAGGTTATTGTGACATTACCAATAAACAAAATCACAAAAATGTTATATTATTGCTATTTGAAAAGATTTGTTATTCTTCACAGTCCTTGATTTTATACAAGTGCGTTTCGTCCTCATGTAGGTCATGCGCAATGTCGATTCATCACAATTGTCTAGTTTGATTTTTATCATTAAGTACCTATATCGAACCAATATTAGGTTAATTGGAACTCGATGAGAGGAATTCCGTTTGTTAAATACGAATAATCACTTTTGTGTGTCCTAGCGTAATCCACAAAAACACATGTATATATATTTTATTAGATCCATTAAGACTGTTCCTCAAAGTAAGGGCCACTATTCCATATGTCCATATTAGGGGACATGTCTACGATATCTCATGTTTTATGTCTCTGTCAGTATGATTTTCAAATGCGATATGAACGTTGTCTCAAACGGGGCCTCTGAGCATTCAATCCACAAAGAAGCGTTGACTCCTCTGCCTGCACTATGGATAAAACAATAGTAAGAAGAAAAACCGGCCAAGTGCGTGTCGGGCCACGCGCAGTGTAGGGTTCCGTAGTTGCCTGTCTATCTTCGTTACATCGACGTGCGGTGCGGTTGCGTTTCCCGAATTTGTACGAAAATTGGCCTTTCACTAGTACACATTAAGTTGGTCGACTATTACTCGGTAACTACTTCTGCCTACTTGTCCGTGATAGTTTTCCTTCCTCCTTTAAATTCATTATATGTAGGTACTACTAACACGAATTTTTTCACATCCCCAGTAGTAGCCATAGCCATTTAACCGGCAGGGGGGGGGGGGGGGGGGGGGCGGATGACTCGAACAAAACTTAGGGCTTTAAAGCCCAATATCTCGCAAACGAATTACTGATTTGAAAAAGAGTAATAAAAAACTCATAATATTTTTAAATGAGCTATCTAAAAATACCCCACAACATGGGTTTAACGAGAATAAAAAATTACATCCCCGCTTTAGGTGTAGAGGCGGTACCCTAAAAAAAAAATTTTGTCAAGATTTGATTCTACCGTTTTGTCGGCGTAATTAATTTATATACCCATGCCGAATTACAGTTTTCTAGGAGTTATGGTTACTGAGCTAAGCCGAAGACGGACAGACAGACGGACGGACATGGCGAAACTATAAGGGTTCCTTGTTGACTACGGAACCCTAAAAATTAAGGAGTGGGACACTTATTTCAGGAATTGGGGGTCAATTTGATATAAATAATCTACCAAGAGTTTATAATTACGGTAAAACACAAACAATATAGGTACCAACGCATCGTATTAGCGTCAGTAAAAAATTGTCGAATATTTTATCTCGGAATAAGCCCATATTAAAGTTGTATTAATTTCCATATTAAAGTTGTATTAATCAGGCCTAAATGGAACACAGTTCACCCGTATTCCGCGCGAGATAATCGATACAATATATATTTTTTTAAAGCTGATTCAAGAACACTTACACTAAATCAACTTCAAAAAACACCGCAACCTTAACATATTCCGCATAACTATCCGAACCAAGGGACATTAGACTGTTATTGATCCGATTCGGATAACATTTTGCTTTATTAAAATGTGAATAGATAATATTGAGCGGGACCTGTCCCAAGAAATTGTGCTAAAATTACGGTGGTCATCGACCGATTTATTTCTATACGAAGGGTCCACACAAAAGTACCTACTAGTAAAGAGAATGTAATGAAAACAAAAAAAAACAGCCATTCATATAGTTAAGATGATATAAGCTGTCCGTATAGCACTTGAAAGCTTATCATGTGAACAATGAGCTGTTTCCTATTGTATAAACCCACCGCAAATCCTCCGACCAGATAAAATTGAGCAAGTTACTCATATAAATAGCTACCATCTCCTCTAAGTCACAAGGTTGAAATTGCTATAGCTCATTAAGGAAGTCATTTTGTTAATAACAATATTTGTGGACGCACTAAAACGTCGGTGACTACCTGACTACGGCTCTCAATGCCAAAGTATCGAAAGTGTTATGCTATAGCAATTTCAACCTTGTCACTTAGAGGAGATGGTAGCTAATTTGTATGAGTTTTATTGTTACTTGTTTAATTTTATCTGGTCGGAGGATTTGCGGTGGGCTTATACAATAGGAAACAGTCCATTGTTCACAAGATAAGCTTTCAAGTGCTAAACGGTCAGCTTATATCATCTTAACTATACCTCCATACCTGATACTTGCATACAATATTAACTGCAAGAAGAATTACAACGATAGTCTCCTACTTATGTAGTTAAACATTTTCAAGACGAATGCATGTATCTCACTATGTAGGTAGACACAATTTATCATCGAGAGCTCTAGCAACATGGCTGCACGACGTTTTATATAATTTCGCTTAATCTATTTTGGTTTGATATACCACTGCCTATTATAATGTAACGGATGGTATAATATTGTTTCCGATAATTTTCAAATGATCTAATGTAAAAAGTGATATAATGATTTAAGGCTATAATTACAATCAGTATAGAAGACATTTATTATATTTATCACTTTGTATAAAACGTGCTTATCATAATGACTTACTTGACCTAATTCTTCAACGCTATAAATTTAGAAGATATATGTTGATTTTACAATAAATAATAAGCTTAGCGAGCGAAGCGAGCGTGCCGCTGTAGCGGCCGATGAAGCGCTAGAACCGAACATTTTTCGCCTATTATATCAATTGATAAATAGATTAAAGCAAAATATAGCAAAAAACCGTTACATCAAACGTTACATTATACTAAATAACTGTATGCCAATTTATTGTATATCAATGGTATGTTAGTTTTTCTGACTTTAAATGAAACATTACGCACCCCTAGCAACATATATACCAGCTATTATTACACGCACTGTTAACATTAGTGAAATGTTTTCTTCCGTCGATGTTCTCCTGGTGTTCGGACGACTCTGCCCAGTTCCTCAGGTCATGGAGGCGAGAGAGTACAGGGTGGGGTGCACATATTCCTTCGCCTGCATGGCCTGAGGAGCTGAGCACTGCTGACATCTGGACTCCTGGTACCTGACCCATCAAACTGGATACTAGAAATAAATAAACTATAGGAATAACACACATAATGCAATGACTAGTAATTGCACATTGGAATAATTTTCCAAGAGGTCATCAGCGCCATTCTGAAAGATTATCAAAATAAAAATTCTAATAGGGTTCTTACTTAACTTTTCAATTCGCAACGCAGACCGTCTTTTTGTATTTTTTCCTGCCCAGAAGCTTTAGCACTATTAATTCAGCGTAACCGAGACTTGAATTAGTTAAAAAAACGGCGAAGGTCCTTAGGGATCGAATTAAAGGGTTGAATATAAAATTCGGTCTGCTGTGTATTACATACGAAATCAAATTGGAAACTGAGGAAGAGTTTCGACACAGTGACTTTTAGCAGCAGTGCGTTTTACGAACACGCCACTTCTTTGTCGATAGCCGTAGATAGGCACCTGCTCCTGCCTCAAAACAGCACGGCTATCATGCGACGGCGCGCGAGCTCTCTCGATTTTTCTCGCACTATCCGTCTCTTTCTTATTAGAACAACGGATATAGTGCGAGAAAAATCGAGAGTATGTCGCGGCCGTCGCATGATAGACGTGCTGTATCACGACTGCATCGCTGCAAAAGGTGACCATGGGTACACTACATAATTCCGAAGAGTAATTTGTCTGATGGCATAACTTTTCCGAATTTCATAATTCGGACATTTAATACTAACCTATTCATATATTCCAAAATTATCTGGGTCCATATTTTGAACTTTGGGAGCTATTATGGTTTTGGACAAATAAATCTACGGCATTTTTCTGTGTAACAGCTCCAAAGAACACTCCATACATTTTTGCGAATAACAATTTATCACAAACAAGGTCGCGGGAGTCCGCTGGATGCGGGTGGCGCAGGACCGGTCATTGTAGCACTCTTTGGGGAGGCCCATGTCCGGCAGTGGACAGTCCTTTTTTTTATTATTATTAGTTAGCAAACAGAAATAAGTGTATAAGAAAAATTATAAACTAAGTACAAATGGACACTTATTTCCTAACTAGCTCTCACTAAGACACATTTAATTTGTACACATAATTAGTTCGACGAATTGCGGGAAAAATCCTTATTATCCCCTTCCTGATTAAATACGAGAAGGTTTAAAATTACATATGAGCTCTAAAGTCAAATTGCTGTTACTTAAAATTAAAAAAACGACGAGAAAAACCGCAGTGGCACTGGCGAATTTGTCTATTATTAAGTAACTATGGCATTATTTCTATTGAATCAAAATATCTTTCCCATCGCCATCTGCATTTTTCGATAATAATATTAACCAATATCGCCGGTGAGGTGACTAGGATAACATAACACAACGAGGCTGGAAGGAAAGGCTCACTATGGCCCGTTAGTATCCATCCATAGCATGCAATATGAAGTCGTTGCTTAGATCTATTTTGAAAGTAGATACGGTATATCTTAAAAAATCTTCTATCTCCAATTTATACAAAAAAAATTACAAATTTATAATTCTGTAATCGTTTGAAAAATATATCTGTGCCAATATATTTGACGACCGGTTAGCCTAGTGGGTAGTGACGCTGCCTACGAAGCTGAAGGTCCTGGTTTCGAATCCCGGTAAGGGCAAATATTTGTGTAATGAGCATAAATATTTGTTTCCGAGTCATGGAAGTTTTCTATGTATTTAAGTATGTATATCTATTATATGTCTAGTAACACAAGCCTTAATGAGCTTACTATGGGACTAGGTCGCTTTGTGTAAGATTGTCCCCTAATATTTATTATTTATTATTATTACTCGTATTATAAATAATAAATAGACAGACCTCGCTGGCGATGGCGGGACGAGATAGACTCCTTTTTAAAGGATTGGCCAGAGGCTGCTTGGGATCGGGATGCCTGGAAACGGAGGGGGGAGGCCAGCAGTGGGACACCATAGGCTCCTTATAATTTACCTGCTACTATACTACATTACCTATACTAATTACCTGCAGGTTGACCACGTAACGTAACGTAAGTTAGGTAGATCTAAATGTCAATTTTTATATGGAAAAATGACGGTTGAATTGTCCTAACGCGCGTTCGAAACGTAACTTCGTGGCATACTCGCTTCTACACACGACTATCGTGTCAGAACACATTGAATTCAAATCAGATTAAATTGGAATGCGTTAGTAGGTACGTAATATGTCTCAAAATGACTTCCTGGACTCAACTCCCTGACTCTTTAAAGGCTTGAAAGTTGTATAACCGCTTAGTCAAAGAGAGTCGCTTAACTTAGGCAGAATTCTGTTAAATTAGACCCGTAAGAATTTCTTAAAGAATCCTTACCAACTCTACCTAAAAAAGAAAAGTCACGAATCTCGCTTGGCGTGTTTTAATCTAAGTGCTGACTTTATTGAGCAGAGTGTCGAGGATCGCTTTATTTCACGGCGTTTCTATTATTGTCTCGTCTATTTAGAAAGAGCGGTATATCAGTGTTTGAGTTCATTTGTTTTGTTAGTGTTACGTTGTTTAAACGGTGATTTTGGGTATCAAGATCACTTAATTTTATCAAATCCATTTTAAGGAAAAATAAGACAGTCCTACATTTCTTTTACTTTGCGGCTTAAAGTATGATTTAAACGTTTCTAAGGGTGGGTTGCACCAAACCGTCTGTTATCGTAAGAGGTGTTCGATAATATCTGAATGTATGGAAGGTTTGACAAGTTTCTATAGAAAGAGAGCTACCGGCGCCATATTTAACGATGATTTGTCTGTAATCGTTAGTTGGTGCTTACCCTAAGACATTCTGCTATTCAATATTATCAACAATATCAACATGCTTATGATAATCCTTAAATCCTAAGCAAAATAGTGGTACAATTCGTTATTCAACTACCATAAGTTGCAGATGTTTGAAATGGAATCGTTTCCTTTCCACTGGAATTGAAGTGATGCTCCTAATCTGGGTTGTAATTAATGCAGCTTCTTTAAATTGTCATGTTCACCTTCAAATTGACTTAGTTGTCTACTAAATTAGTAGGTCAGTGACTAATTTTTTTAGCGTCTAGTAAATACTTTTCAAGCTACCGTGTGTAATTGAAGCTACGATATTATAACTCAGCATTATGATTCTATGGCAACTAAATTTGTAATATTTCTACATATTTTAGGCTTTTTAGGCTCTAGTAAAGCTTTTGAAGAAGTGCAAATTGGCATCAAAGTCAACGGAACGGTCATTAACAACCTCAGATATGCGGATGACACCGTTATTCTTGCTCACTTAATGGAAGAACTACAGCAGCTACTAGACCGCCCCAACTCTGTAGTAGAAGAATACGGCCTGAAAATGAATATACGAGTAGCAAAGACCAAATGCATGACTGTGAGTAAGAATGCGAATGCGACTGAACCGAACCCATTGACTATAAACGGCAACATAGTAGAAAAGGTGAAGTTCTATAAATATTTGGGTAGCACACTTAATGACAATTGGGATCCGGAAAAAGAAATACGCATCAGAATTGAAATTGCCAGAAGTACGTTCATGAAAATGAAGAAACTCTATACAAACAAAGATATTAACTTAAAGCTTCGATGGCGAATGGTTAAATGCTACGTACTGTCGATGTTTTTATACGGTGTCGAGGGTTGGACCATTAATAAGAGCATGGAGTCTAAAATAAATGCATTCGAAATGTGGTTATACCGAAGAATGTTGAAAATTTCCTGGAGAGATAAAGTATCAAACATCGAAGTTCTGAATAGAATCAACCAAAACCTTGAGCTTTTGAAAACAGTTAAGAAAAGGAAATCTTCGTATTTTGGACATATCTATAGAATACAAATATAATATAATCCGTAACATCTTAGAAAGAAAAATCGACGGTAAAAGGAGCAGAGGAAGGAGAAAGCTAACCTGGGTAGACAACATTAAAAGCTGGTCTAACATTAATGACACTGCCAGTCTCTCCAGACTGGCACAGGATAGAAACCAGTTCCGGAAGATGGTCGCTGACATCCGCTGAGGATATGGCACAACAAGAAGAAGATAAGTTTTACCGATACAAAACTTTACGATCGCGTTTGCGTTTTACCCCCTTTTGTATGGGATTTGACAGCTAAACGCAAACGCGGTCGTAACGTTTTGTTCCGGTATATGATAAGTGTCTCTATTGCATTTATAAAATAATTTCAAGGGACTCTAATTTCATATTGTCAACTCTATTTGAATACGTTAGTATCAGTAATTGATGACCGAATCTACTATTATTAAACATGAAGTTTACTCAATGATAGATCTAATTTCATATAGTAAACAATATTTTTAAACGTTCGCATAAGTAATTGACGACGTAATCTATTGTAGTTGAACATCAAGCTTACTTATTATAAGAAATAAATCATATATCAATAACTTATTTGCTCCTACTTTCCGTACCGAAGGACGAACCTATCACTGCCACTGGTAAAATATTTTTTCTGTATCGTGTATCATACTAGGCAAAAGTCCCCGTCACGTCGTAGCCCGCCAACAAGTTGACGAAACCCCGCGAAAGCGGGGCTTCTACTTTCTGCTCTGAGGGGCACAAGGTAACGAACGAATCTATACCTACCGGTTTGTATATCGTTATCAAACAATATCATAAAATGAGTGAGTTTGTGTAAGGGAAAATAAAATCAAACAATCGTCTCGCAAGGTGTGTTTTTTTAAATATAAGGGGACACAATCTTACACAAATCGACCTAGTCTATTATTTTAGTTGTTAAATACTTAATTATGTGCCATGTTTAAAGAGGCTAGATTTTGGTTTTACTTATAGATAGAACAAATAAAGTACTAAAACAAATAAAGTAACTGACGTACAACATTAGTCTCAGAGTTATCAATTTAGAAGATAATATGTTTTATCAGTTGCTGAGTTATGTGAATTGTTGTTTGTAAACTGGAGCTGGATTTTTCATATTCTGTTGGAATAATAAAGTTAGCGTATTAGTTTATTAGAAGCTGTTCTATTAACCCGTTGCTTACATACAAAAAAAAAAACTTTGCAGGTCGGGTGCTAATGAAAACTTTCGTCGCTGCACATTCCCCTTTTTATAACAGTATTTTTTTATAGGTAACAATTATTTTTAATAATTTGTAAATATTTCTTTATCTATTACTTACCCAGTTATTTATGATATGAGGTCTTTAAATAAAAAACGTGAACGAATAAATGCGGGTTTTTGATTAATCTATATCCAATAATGAACTCAATCCTTGGTTGAAACTGAACAAGACTCAATGGCAATTCGACCAAACTGAATTAATTCCAAGACTAGTCCACAGGATTTTGATGTTTAACTTCGAATAACGGCCTAATTTCTCTTTGATCAAATCGGGCTAATAAACTATTTGTCTTCAACTATTACTTTTCTCTCACTGATACCGAAAAAGAAACTTATTTTTAAATAAATCTAATTCATAAATCTGACTCATCTAAGGCTGTAGCCTTGAAAAAGCCGCATTTTCACTCCCCCATATACTTACGAATTTATCCTCAACGCCTTCAGTTTAAAAAACCGACAAAAAGGATCTAAACGGATAACCATGTGAAAACAACATACATCAGTGTCTGCCGCAAGCGAGATGGCCTAATAATTCCAGCCATCAAAGTAATGTCGTGTCACTCCCTCGCATATTTTAATAATCAACAATAAGCGGCAGATTTCCCGTTTTGCACTCACGTGGTTTTTACAGTGGGTCGTAAAAGGGCTTCTCGGGCGTGAGCAGTCAGCGGGAATGCTAGTTAGATGACTTTACGTTACTTTACATTGTACTGTTTTTGCTGAGCGGGTAACAAAGTACCCGAATAATGTCACATGTGCTTTTGCATACAAATTAATCAGTTTATACTGAGTACCCCTACGCCCTGCGCATGGGATTGCAAAAAGGCTTCAAATTCGAACAAACAAAGTAGTTCAGCATCAGAAGAAAATTCATTGTAACACTTCCAAAACAGCTTTTCAGTCAAAAAACATATATTAGGTATGGCAACCCGAATAATAAACTACCAACCGAATGTTTTAGACTAGAAAGTGATAAAGAACTAAACTGCGTAAAACTTTTTACCTTTTTAGCGTTATACTCCATCCAAGAATATCTAAATGATATAAATTCTTAGTATTAGCAAATTATCCATGCAATTCACATGTAACGCTTTATACGTAAACATCATGCAGATCTAACTGTATTTTTATTGTATGGGAAAATGTCAGTCGAGTTGTCCTAATGTGCGTTCGAAAAGTTCCATTATCACCCAACTCAGACCGTGAATTTGCTCACGTAAGCAGTTAAAAACTGTTGAAATTGAATAAAACCGGAAACCAAGTAATACACCATATATAGTTATCATATATTTTTACCTTGTCAACTGAAAACTAGCTAATGGAATCATTTTTATTTCACAGTAGCATTTCTGAGCTTCAATCAAAACCCATCAGAAAATAGGAAAAATAAGAAAAAGCAAAGTTGGTTCTGGATTAAACCAGCGCCAGACAGACGGTCGATCAATCACCGGCTCCAATGAATACTTGTTTGAATGATTGCATAGCCTGTTCCGATTCTTTTATTTCTTTTGCGTGAAAGTCATATGCCGGCTCCAATATCGATGTTTGTCGTTTTGTTGTATGATTTATTACTTGTTGAAGTACTTTTGTGGAATTTTTCAGGTGTTTTAATTCTACGTCGGTGGTAAACGAGCATACGGCCCGGCCCACCTGTGGACGCTTGCGAGTCTACAAGAGACATAAGCGTATTGCTGAACTGTTATTGATTAAAAAAAATATATACCTGTTCAAAAAGTGAGCCTCTGGAAGGTGAAAAAAAAAACGCGTAGCCCGAAGTGTGAATTTTAGGTTAAATTTTCTGTTGAATGAACTTTAATACTAGCTTCCGCCCGCGACTTCGTCTGCGTGGACCCGGGATAAAAACTATTCTAAATATTAAGTCAGGCTACAAACTATCTTCGTGCAAATTTTCATCCAAATCAGTTGCGCCATTTAAGCGTGATGTAACATGTAACGTTGAGTAACAATCATCGAAACTTTTGCATCTATAATATTAGTAGGATTGTCACCAACATCACTAAGTTGAACTAAATAATCGACAAAAAACAGGTGTGAAACGTACTAATGGTTGACATAAAGTACGTTCAATTCAAAATAGAACTAATTCCACCGATCGGCCTGTGACCTGAGCCATAGTTCATGCTTATTGAAGAAGGAATAAAAATTTTAGAGACTTCTAAAGTTAACCAGAGGGGTAATTACGTAACGTTTTGAACGCGCGTTAGGACAATCTAACTGTAATTTTTCCATATAAATATTGATATTTGGACCTACCTAACTAACGTACGTATAATGTGTTACGTTATCGACCTGCTGCTGTCTAAAGTAACTGGGTAAAATAATATGGTCACGGGGGCTGTCACAAAAGGCGTCATTAATAATTAATATGCCTACTAGCTTTTGCCCGCGGCTTCGCCCGCGTAGTAAGTGTAATTTTGCAATAACTGTTGAAGTGTTACGCCGGCGACGGCCTATTTACAACTTACTTCCCCTATATGAATTTAACCCTTCGTCAAAACCCGTTATGGTAAATTATTTTTTATTTCCTATTATTTGTATGCCCGTGGGGTGTCGGGTTAGAATTTTACCACCCCCTTTCTTCTCTTGGGTGTCGTAAAAGTCGACTAAGGGAGCAGGGTTGAAGTGTGTTGTGGGCAATGGGCTAAAAACCTATCACTGCAATATCACATTTTGTTGATCTTTAATACCCACATTCACATTAATTATCGCTGTCCCAAACACACTTCTACCATCTTAAGGGATGGTTTTCGAGATAAAAACTATCCCATATCCTTCCAAGGGTCTCAAATTATCTGTACGGAAAAAGTCATCTAAGTCCGTTCAGGGATTAAGAGCAAATTGTAACAGTGCGATGAGTTCGTTAGTAAGTTTCAAGTCTATAGTTCAAAAAATAATATTTCTCCCATACAAACTTTGCACACCTATTTGACCCGTTAGGGATAAAATTTGCAGAAATCCCGTCTTATCCCTTGCCTACGTCATAAAAGGAAGTTCTGGTGTACATTTCTAGTTTCTAGTCCTAGTAGTTTCGGATACACACTTTGCACCCCTATATGACCCCCCTTAGGGGTGGAATTTTCTAAAACGCTGAAAGTACTTTTTTTCTATCTTGATAAGTAATCTTCCTACAAAGTTTCAAGTCTAGTTCAAAAAATAATGTTTTCTGTTTACAAACTTTGGACCCCATTTCACCTCTTTAGGGGGTGAATTTTGAATAACCCTTTTTTAGTGCTCCCGTAGACCTTATAAAGAGCCTACGTGCTAAATTTTGAATCTCTAGAACCAGCGGTTTGGGCTGTGCGTTGATATGTCAGTCAGTCAGTCAGTCAGTCAGTCAATCAGTCTGTGCAGGACGGCGAATGATATTAATGTTAAGATTACCTAGTTAAGTTCCTGTTTAGACTATTTAGTTATTATATCGTAGAATTCACATAGATTTAAACACGTGGCAGAAATCCCACGCCCTAGCATTAGTTCAGATAATGTTTCGGTTCTACGAACTGCGTAATCGCTCCTTTACTACAGGCCCGCCTATTGTTCACTTCTGCTTATTCATGTTTTTAACTGTTTGTATTGATTGGGGTGTACAATAAAAGTATTTGTTGTATAGTGATAACTGAGATGCGCCGACGGGCCGACAAGGTAATAAACATTAATGCCCTTACTGAGGAAAATTACCACGCACCCCGAACCCATAATGATTGTGTTTATTAAAGGATTACCAAATAAAGACTAGCGGGGCACGGCAGGCCCGAGGAGAGGGCGGGGAGTTAGGCAGTATAAAATAGCGAGACTCACGCCGCACAGCTCATTCTAGTTCTAACAGTTCAGCTCAAACAGTACAGTCAAGCAGTGCAAGTTGTTACGCTGTCCAACGCAGTACGCGCACGAGTAATATACAGTCCACAGATTTGCGTATTCGTATCCGACGCAGCCTACGTTTATAACAACAAGACTCCCCCAATCGCCTCAGGCCCGCCAGCCCACTGCAATAGAAACATCACGGGCATTTTTCTCTCCTAGTATAACCAGTCATAGGTGCACTCCCGCACATGCTGGTCCTTCGAACCGGATCAAATAACTGCAAGAGAAAAGATGCCCACCACAAGATCTGCAGCTGAGAAACGCACGCTGGCTCAACTTTCATTGGGGAACATGGAGCAATTATTGTCGGATGAAGCCGCCACGACCACGACGAGAACGGCAACTACGAGTCAAGACAGCTCGAGGCCGTCGCAGGAAACCCCACAGTCAAGCCTAAATCCTGCGGCGCCGTCGCCTCACGAAGCCCCGCAGTCAAGACCACAACCCATAGCGCCATCGCCGCAGGAACTCCCACAGTCAAACCTACCCCCTGCGGCAACACCGCGACAAGAAACCCCACAGTCAAGCCCGCCGCCGTCAAAGTCAAGTGGCGTGGCAGAAATCCCACGCCCTACCATTAGTTCAGATAATGTTTTGGTTCTACGAACTGCGCAATCATACGCCGGAGTGCCATGACCGCAGAGTCACCGCTGAGGCTTGGTACCACTTCTAGGTGTACAGCGCGCACTGTCAGACACATGAATAGCGCCACGTATCTTTTTTGCGTGCCCCGGCCGACGGTTACGGTGATCGGCCCGAAGTAATCGAGCCCGGTGTAGGTGAACGGGCGCTGGTGATGTGCTAGTCGGCTGCGTGGGTGGTACCCGGTAGGTGGGACTGGCGGCGTCGTCTTCTTGATTCGACATGGTAAACAGCGATGTATGACCATCTTCGCTACTGGGCGTAAACTCAGAATGCTGAAGTGTTGTTTGCACTCGTTGATAGTGGCTTCGACTCCGTTGTGATGCATTTGACGATGTACATAATCTATGTACAATTTTATCGCCGGGTGATCGCCGTCAAGTACTGGCGGTCGTTTCTGTACCTCGGCGATGTCCACTGCTGCGTTGATACGCGTTTTGATTATAATGACGTCATTGACCAACTCGATCGCTAGATGACGCAGTCGACTTTGTGGGTTTGGCGGCTTGTTGTTTCGCCGGTTATTGATGTCGTCGTTGAAGGCCTCGTGTTGACTGGCGCGTATCACTAGTCGTTCCGCTTCTTGTAGGTACGACGCGTCGAGTACCCTGTACTTTTTCGTGCCTTTGGACTTCTTCGGCAGCGGCGTAGGTAGGATAACTTTACGGCGTTTATTCCATTCTGGTTCGGCTTGTTTGTTGCGCGTTGTTCGTTTGTAGTACGCGCGCGCTCGTTGCGGTCGGCAGAGGACAATGAACTGTAGTACTCGGCCTATAGTACGTAGTAGGCGTTCCTACTTTGAGAATCGCTCCGGCGGCGGGAGCCATGCATGTGGGCCCTGCTTATTTTTCCCAATAGAGATCGTGTGTGCTTTCTCTTCATTTGTGCGCTCTTCGTACGGTTGTGACGGTTCCGTCGGCCATGTCGATGGGTCGTCACGCAGGAATTCCGCCCCGTGAACCATCTGTGATTGCTGCCGAAGTCGGGCGGCACCTCCCGTGTAGCTTCATCTGCGACGTTAAGCTTCGTCGGCACCCAACGCCATTCTTTTACAGCGGTGTTTTCTTCAATCGCCGCGATGCGGTGCGCGACGAACGGGTGATAGGTGCGCGCTCTTAGCCACGCGAGCACAGTGCGGCTGTCGGTCCAGAAAGTCTTCGACTCCGGTTTGAGGTCGTGTTCTTCAATCGCCGCGGCTGCCATACGACTTCCCATTACCGCTGCCTGTAGCTCGAGACGGGGTATTGACGTCACCTTTAGCGGCGCTACTTTCGCTTTCGCCGCTATCAAAGATACGTGTACTCGTCCGTCGCTCGTCGTCACCCGCCAGTAGAGTGCGCTCGTATACGCGGACTCGCTCGCGTCAACGAACACGTGCACCTCGCGCTTTATTGCGTCGCTGAAGTGGGGATAACTGCGCGGTATAGTAACGTCACGCAGCGCTTGTAGATGGTGCGTCTACGCCGTCCACTGTTGTGCCAAGTCTGGATCTAACTTGTCATCCCAATCAGTCCCGCGGCGCCACACTTCTTGCAGCAACTTCTTGGCGCTGATGGTTACTGGTGATGCCAGCCTGAGTGGGTCGAAGACTGACATCATAATCTTCAATACGTGGGTTCAGTGTTATCCAATGCGCCAGGCGGCAGTCGGCTGAGGTCTAGGTTAAAGGCGAGTTCGTCCGTCGATGGTTTCCAAATTTGCCCCAACACACGTTCATTTTTCATTTCAATCTTGTTCAAATCGACGTGTGTAGGGCGGGCGTTCTCTGAAGTGAGAGCTTCGAGTACATTCGTGGAGTTTGAAGTCCATTGACGCAGTTCATAATGGGCTTTCCGGTGAATGTCACGCACATCACTCGCTACGCGAATCGCTTCCGCTTCTGTCTTGAAACTTTGAAGATAATCGTCGACGTAATGATTCTTCACTATGGCTCTCACGGCTTCAGGATGAGTTGCTTCGTATTTCTGTGCGTTGACGTTCTTCACGTATATCGCGATTGACGGCGAACACGTGGCTCCAAAGTGACGTCATCCGGTATTCCTGCGGTGCGCTGTCATCCCTTCGATCGCCCCGCCACAGGTAGCGTAGGGCGTCTCTATCTTCAGGCTTTACTTTAACTTGCATGAACATCTCCTTGATGTCCGCTCCCACGGCGATAGGGTGTTGACGGAAGCGCATTAGTACCTCAGGTAGCGACTGCAGTAGATCGGGTCCAGTGAGTAACCGATCGTTAAGTGAGATCCCTCTCGTGGCCGCTGCGGCGTCGTGCACAATGCGTACCTTATCGGGTTTCATAGAATTAAGTACGGCGAAATATGGTAGGTACCACACTCTCTTTGATTTGGTCGGTGGTGCGGGCTCGGCGTACCCTTTGGCTAACAGGGCGTCCATTTCTTCATTGTATCTCTTCTTGAGCTTCTCATCTCGGTCAAGCTTCTTCTCAATATTGTGAAGCCGCCTTAATGTGTTTTCATAGTTGTCGGGTAACCGTGCGTCACTGTCCTTCCATAATAGTGGAGCTTCATAGTGACCGTCGTCCGTGGTCTTCGTTGACTGGGCTAAGATAACACGCGCGCGCTCTTCTGGGTCCGACTGTGGTAACTTGGGCTCGATTAATAATGATTCGAGCGCAAAGTACTCGCTGAGCTGTGCGTTCATGTCTTCCTCCTTTTCGTCTAATTCTTGGGAGGTCACGTGATGCGTTGTATGTACTCGCTTGCCGATGATGCGCGTGTGTACGCCGTGTAATAGCCAGCCGAGCGGCGTAAGTGATGCCACAGGCTGGTGTCGCTGGCCCCGACGTACCTCGCTGCCGACGAGTAGGTGCCAATTGTCTTGACCAATTAGCACTCTGGGCTTCGCTGTTTCGTACTTCATAGTGATCTTCTATGTCACGTAAATGTTCACAATTACGGAGATCTTCATTTTTTATTGACTGTGGCGATAGCCGGAGATTTTCTATGGTGCGCGCGCAGACCTTGTGGCGTTAGTTTGCAACTCGGCGAGACTTCGATGCGTCGATCTTCTAGTTGGTTATTGCTTCTATTAACAGTGGCTCGTTGGGGCCGTCCAGGCCCACTTCTCTTGCGATGTCTTCATGTACGAGCGTGACTGTTGAACCGTCGTCGAGAAGTGCATGTGTTTTGACAACTCCCGCCAGTCCGGAAACTGTGACGGGTAATATCTTCAAATAGGCTCTTGAATCCCTAGGGGCCCACGTTGAGGTGACGGCTGCGAATATTTCTTCCTTTTTCTTATAATGCTTATGATGAAAATATTCGCAGCCGTCCTGCTCGCACTTCACGCGTTTGCATGTGTGTGTCCTTGTTTGATAGCGTAGGCAGCGGAAACACAGTCGTTGATCTTTAGCAGTTTTCCATCGATCGTCGATATCTCTTTCAATAAATTTAGCGCATTTATCTATTTGGTGGCCGGCGCTATTGCAGCATGCGTACTTGATTGCAGGCTTCTCTGTAGTCACGAATGCTTTATGTGTCCTCTTAACGGGATGTGGGCTCAGGGTATCGACGCTCTCCGGCTGGGCGTAGAGCGCGCAATAGTCAGCCTCGCGCTGCAGGAACGTGGATAACTTCAGCAGCTCCGGTTCTTCATTATGTTGTGTAGTCGAGTAGTCGAACCATCTATAGCGCAGGGCTGGCGTAAGTTTCTCCATCATAGCTCTTGTTGTTTCGGGACTGTAGAGATAGTGAGCGCGGTTAAGCGCTTTAAGCGTAGCTATTGTGTTAGACGTGGCGCTATTCACGTGTCTGACAGTGCGCGCTGTACACCTAGATGTGGTACCAAGCCTCAGCGGTGACTCTGCGGTCATGGCACTCCGGCGTATGATTGCGCGCCGCGGTTGCCCGACCGAAATATGGTCAGATAACGGGACCAACTTCCACGCCGCACACAAGGAGCTACGGCGAGCCTACGACGACGCCATCAAAGATGGCGCAGCTCGACGCCTCATCAGCTGGAAGTTCCTGCCGGCGGGAGCCCCATTTATGGGAGGGGCATGGGAACGGATGGTTCGAGCCGTGAAAGGAGCCCTTCAAGCCGCGCTGGACGAGCGTCACCCGAGCGAGGAGACCCTCGCCACCCTGCTCGCCGAGGCGGAGTACACAGTGAACAGTCGCCCCCTCACGCACGTGGCGGTCGACCTGTGCGAACCAGAAGCCATCACACCAAACCATTTCCTGCTCGGTGGGTCAGCGCGGGTACCCACGCCGGGAACCTTTGACGATACAGCACTTGCTGGCCGCGCGACCTGGAGAACGAGTCAATGCTTAGCTGATCACTTCTGGAGCCGATGGATCCGGGAGTACCTGCCGTCACTCCAGCACCGGCGGGAGCCTTACGGGCACGGGAACCCAATCCAAATGGGCGACATCGTCCTGGTCGTCGACGGCACGCTGCCACGCAACACATGGCCACGAGGTCGGGTCATAGCCACTTACCCGGGTCCGGACGGCGTGACGAGGGTGGTCGACGTGGAAACCAGAGGTGGAGTGCTGCAGAGACCCACCAAGAAGCTGGTGATCCTGCCAACGGAGCCTACAGACCTGCACGCGCAATAAAATGCAACGCTCACCCGAGCGATGCACGGCGGGAGAGATATGCAGGACGGCGAATGATATTAATGTTAAGATTACCTAGTTAAGTTCCTGTTTAGACTATTTAGTTGTTATATCGTAGAATTCACATAGATTTAAACACGTGGCAGAAATCCCACGCCCTAGCATTAGTTCAGTTAATGTTTCGGCTTTACGAACTGCGTAATCGCTCCTTTACTACAGGCCCGCCTATTGTTCACTTCTGCTTATTCATGTTTTTAACTGTTTGTATTGATTGGGGTGTACAATAAAAGTATTTTTTGTATAGTGATAACTGAGATGCACCGACGGGCCGACAAGGTAATAAACATTAATGCCCTTACTGAGGAAAATTACCACGCACCCCGAACCCATAATGATTGTGTTTATTTAAGGATTACCAAATAAAGACTAGCGGGGCACGGCAGGCCCGAGGAGAGGGCGGGGAGTTAGGCAGTATAAAATAGCGAGACTCTCGCCGCACAGCTCACTTTGCTGTTTTGGCCCTCTGGCCATTTCACGCACAGCCCAAGCCGAGCTAAAGGGTCCTGTGTAGGCCCGGCTCGCAGCACTCCACCAAAAAAAAAAAAAAACGCACAGCTCATTCTAGTTCTAACAGTTCAGCTCAAACAGTACAGTCAAGCAGTGCAAGTTGCCCTGCCAACGCAGTACGCGCACGAGTAATATACAGTCCACAGATTTGCGTATTCGTATCCAACGCAGCCTACGTTTATAACAACAAGACTCCCCCAATCGCCTCAGGCCCGCCAGCCCACTGCAATAGAAACATCACGGGCATTTTTCTCTCCTAGTATAACCTGTCATAGGTGCACTCCCGCACAAGTCAGTCAGTTTCTTCTTTTATATATTTAGATAGTGCGACAAGTTAATGAAGTTTTTACGTTTGTAACAGATTTTGCTAAGTAATTCAGCCCAAATGTATGACTAATAAAATATTTCTCTTAAAAGATTCAAAGAATTAAAATAAAGAATCTATGTTTAAATTTGAAATATTCTACTAGACACTTTATAAGTAGATATCTATCCGGTGTCACGTAACGGAAGCGCCGTCCGATGCCGAACAGCCTTCATTAACCGGTCGTAATCCGGTTATTTGTCGAAGCGAGCGCGGTTACCCCCACATCCGGCCTGAATTGCCAAATGATGGTGTTTGCGATTTCTGAGGTGATCGGTTGAAAATGTATTCTAAATGCGGCTTTTTGAAGGCTTACACTGCCAATTCATCACTGGTTTTTATAAATTTAACCTAATGATATATAGCCAATCTACCTTTTTACGTTTGATTTTCCTTGTTAAAATCTCCTATGTACATTTAAAATATAGATAAGGAAAACGTTCTAGCCCTCGAAGAAGCACTAGTGTGCGACATGGGTACTCTATGGCAAAACAATATGGGTTAAATTTGAACTAAGGGGATTTTTTCATTCGAATTTAAGCCATGTCAGTTTGACATAAAGTGCCCGTGTCATACACTAGTGCAACGTCGAGGACTAGGTCGTTTACCTTACTGGGTGGACTTCACATTTGGGCGCGAAAAAGCAACACTCTTTTTGAATTGATGACATTGATCAATCCGATATATTCTAATACAGGTATAGTGGAAACTTTTCCAAATGCCAAGAAAAAATCATATTTATGCCAATGTCATTAGGACTTTGCTAGAAAAGAACTTTTCCGACATCTGTTCGTAACTAGTATTTGTAACGGATCACAAGCGTTAACCTATATTATAGTCACAGAGAGAAACTTTTTTTTTCTGGTTGATATTTGTGGCACTGTTTGTGACAGTGATTTCGTACTTACTTTGTAAGCTTTTATTTTATTTTGCAATAAAATGTTATAATATTTTGAAATAGAGGACATTTCTCCTAGAAAAAACCAACGTTAACGTTAACTTATAATATAAAATTATTTTATGAAATAAAGAAATCTAAATCTAAATCTTTGACTTTAATTGTACGGAATCTAGGTGTAAACCCAACATGATATTTCAACCGTAGATGTATCAATTTCGTCAGGGTTGAAATCATAAAAACTGTCATGCGATTTGGCATCTTCTTTCTTAGACAGTAAATATTTTTATTTAACAGATTACTTTGATTCAACGCGGACAAAACAGCTAATTTTAAGTAAACAACTTTTCATCTCGATTCCAGCTTGCCCAATTCCAAAATTCCAGCCAGACTCATTAATCCCACAGGCACAAAACATTAAAACTGGTATATTATTGAAACTCTTAACTCACAAAAGCTTCCGTTATAAATAAAACTTTAGTTCTTGGCACCTAGAGTCGAAAATGGCTCGTAATATTATCTCTGTCCGGATGTTGCTGAAGTTATGCCCCTATTACTCACTTTTAATGAACGTCAGGTAAAATAAACACAATGAAGAGATAATTAAAACGAAATTGACTTCTCGGGAGTCCTTTAAAATTTGCTGCTGCTTTAACAAGTTCAGTGAAAAAGTGGTACAGTTCAAAGGCACCAGTTTTTACTTGCCCAAGTTCGATGGCATTACTTGGCTACTTGACAGTAACTTTGCAGTTTGCCTATTAATGGATCGGTTAATTTCATGGACTTTCTTTGCTCGGGCGGCACATTTTCAACTGGATTCGAGTTGAATAAGTTTTACAATAAGCGCTGCTGATATACAAATTATTGGTCTGTATTTGAATATTATATTTCTTATTTGTTTGTTCCAATAAACTTTATAAATAGTAATAAAATGATTTCAAAAATTTCTATAACGCTGTTTCTTTTTAACCCATAGCCCCACACCCACAGTCCCACACCCATTTTAGAGAGAGATAAAAATTACGTAAACGCAGAGTTTTGGGCCGTACATAAACTGCACCTAATTAAAATATCTATATAATTTCAATGATTGGCTATCGGAAGCATTTTATGTCACTTTGACGTCCTACCTAATGAATAGTCATGACTAATATGGATAAGTCGGTGTTATTCAAAATAAAACCACACATTCTTTAAAACTAACTGAATTTAATTTGTTATAGTAAATATCGATTCCTCTTAACATTCATGATCCAACGACCGATCGACATCAACAGATGTGAGAGGTGCATAGTTGTAAACTGATATTTCGTTGTTATCATTCAAGTTTCTTACTAATTCTTAATCAGGTATTCTGTCGATTACTGATTCCATTTTGTTACTTAATGAATTTGAGGACGTCATTATTACATACAGTCTTACCTCATCTAGTAAATCTAATGATCCTCTGATAGATAAACCACGCTTTTCTAACATTGTTATATTTCTGGTTATTGTTACAAAATTTTCCTTCATGTATATAAGATTTTTTTTTAAGTTATCATCTTGCATCAGTGGTTTCGCTTTGCGTACTGATAATAACCTCGATAGTAACTCAATAAAAAAAACATACATTTATTAGTCATGTCCATGTAATCATTTCGTCATCAAATTGACATAAAATGCTTCCGATGGCCGATCACCGATAATAATCCTGAGCTGCAATTTGTGTAAGTTAATAATTATATGCAATGTATGCTATTATATTATTATGCACTAAGGTAAAAGTCCACTAAAAATAAAATAAACTCGATGACCTAGTTTGTAGTTATTGTCGACGCTGACACTGCAATTCCGTACGTAAATGAAATAAATATTCTTAGATTAATATGCACCCATTATTTATGTTGTAAGATAATTCGTTATTTATGTCTTTGATGTGTATGATTTTAATTTGTTTGTTTTCCAATTAGTATTATCTCTTTGCCTGAGATACAGGATAATCCTAGTTCAGGCGCATTTAATTAATTCCCCTAACATGTAATAGTGCAAGCACAATGTAACGTTAGCAATAAGGTTTATTTTAATTCAATATATTATTCTATTCTATTATATTAACACCAACATTTAGATTTAGTCAGGCTATTTTGATGAAGGTCTTATAATGGACGTAGCTAAAAATAGCAAGCATTTCATCATAAAAACAGAACCAACAAATAAAACATACATAATGTTTAGACCTGCTTACAAAATTTCACAAGCATCGGTTGAGGATTGCGACCAGCAAGTCGATCACGTGACGCATTGTACTCACCTTAGGTAGATCTAAATGTCATTTTTTTATGGAAAAATTACAGTCGCATTTTCCTAACGCGCGTTCAAAACGTTACGATTACCCCTCTGTAGAGGAGAATAGAAGAATCTTCGCCCAAGCTGAAACGAAGAACTTCGTTTGCTTAACTCGCTCGTTAAAATATCAACATTATCACTTAACGTTTAAAACATCCAGTATGCTTAAAGAACCGATAAATTTCTGACGAATTATAGCCACGTATTAAAGCAGTAGTTAATGAAAAGCAGTAGGCAACAAATCGTGTGATGCCAGCAACGGCTCTGGACCGTAATTATCCAATTACTTGTTACGTCCCTTGAAGAAGCGTGGTTCGGAGCTTCTGCATGATTTTCCAGGAAAAATACGGTTTTCAAAAAGCATAAATTTATAATAGCGTGTTGTCTGTTTATTTCGTTTAAAAACGTTATTCTAAAATGCTTTATTCAAGAATCCTACAATCCTACCTCGTGGAAATAATTATGTAAAAATGAAGCGTTCATTAATTTATTTTTTTATCTTGAATATTGTAGAGCAATTATAAATTAACCATAAATAACGATGAAAATATTTACTAATATCTTTTCCGACTTTTCGGGAACCATTTTTTTGTGCCTAATGTTTTGCTGGATTTTGTCTCTAGATAAAGACCTGATTATGATTACATCCGTTACACAGAAGTCATGTAGTATAAATGATTTCTAAATTTGTATTTTTTTCCATACGTGTTATCAATAAAAATAAATGGGCCTGCAAGTGCAGACTGCCTGGTGTTGCAAGTGTCCATGGGCGGCGGTAATCGCTTATCATCAGGTGATCCGTCTGCTCGTTTGCCTCCTATATCATAAAAAAAAAAAAAAAAAAAAATATATATATATTCTCACAACCAATGATGTACCTAATATAAAAAGAAGTAGTAACACCGGCAAGAAATCATTTTTATAACAATCTTGACGGGTAGGCGGATGGTCAGAGTTCCTAACGGCTATATTGCTTACGAACAGTTAAGTGCAGATATGTAGTGTTAGATTTGAAGGAAATCCAGGGTAAGCTTTTCCATAATCACTTTCAATGCACCCTATGATATTGTAACGATTAGGTACATTTACATGTGTGTTCATGTGCTGACACGGCTCGGACAATGATTCTTTATGATGTGATGTGTTTATGTGCGTCCACAGGACTTATTCTATTTGGGAGGCGTGACGGTATATCATGTATATGAATAAGGTTTTCCTACATGTCACGTACATGCGATAACACAGTTCTTAGTCGTGGAGTTCTTTAGTGTGAGAGGATTAGTAACAAGTGTAACAACAGGGTCTCAGGTGCGGTAGTCTTAGTCTCAGCATCAATCAAGGGTGCACCCGGGTAATTATAACTGGAAGAATAGCGTGTGAATTGGTACAACATCAGTTGTGTGGTAAGGGATGTCTCTAAGGGGAGGTGGAGGACATTCTCGGGGACGAAGGTCCCCACACCTCATATGGAGCTGTTACGCACAAGGTGGCAGCTCATATGTCAGATATATAAAGGATTCCGCAAGCTGTAAATGGTTCATAGTTGCATAATATGCAAACCCAGACACCTAAGCTAGAGTGCTGTAGGTACTCATTCGCGGCCATGAGATTGACCAGAAGTGGCTTCGCGACAAGGAATCCTATTTACCTTATAGCTACCGACGCTCCACCAATATAAATTTATTACGAACGGTCTGATATCGGATGTCTACCGTGTTGGTAATCACGCCCCGATCGAGAATTATATCGCCCGGCGGAGAGAGCACTGAACCAAATATTTTCTATTGCTCGTCCACACGACAATATCGAATGCTTCTAGAATACACTTAATACGATATGTGAAGTGAACTGTTCACTTAAAAATGTTAAGTTAAAATGATTTTATCGTGAACAGAGAAGAAAGGTAAAAAGGGTATAAACATAATGTCGTAAGATCGCTACTGATTTTTTTTTATGCGACATATAATCTTCCTAGCGTTTTCCCTTAACAAGGCCGGGATATGCTTTGACACCCAAACCCAAGATTTGGCGTAGGAACTAGTTTTAAGCCATCTTCCAACCCAGAGGGAAAACTAAACCTTCAGCTTTTCTGGGTAGACCTTGAAATTTTCAAGGCAGATTAATAAATTAAGAATTAATATGAAATACTAAGAACCTAGACGTTTAACACTTTATTTATGTTGAAAGGCTCACATTTCGTGGATTGGAAAATGGCGGTTGATTGTTTTTAAGTGATAAAAGTCGTTATATTAAGGGCCAAAACTCGAAAAATTATGGCAGTTCTAAAGTATCTTCAACTTTTTTGTAAAACACGGGATATTAGGAGCTGTACAGCGATCAATTATGACTGAATGAGTGCTAGTTAGTAGAACTTTTAAAACAATACATTTTCTACAATTCTCACTGAATAAAGCATAAACCCGTGATTATATTACATATAAGCAGATACTAATTGTTAATTGATATTGCCTGAAATACAATAACAAACAACACTGCTTTGTAACAAAGCTCCAATAAAGCTTTGCCATTCAATAATTTAGTAGGATATCATTTTCACATTACGCACAGTCTGGGCATTACCCCGTACAGGCAATTAGGCTCCGTCTTTTACTGAAAAGCTCGGAGTTTCACAGGGATCAGTTATAGATGCCGCTGTTAGAAGTACGAGTATTTAAGGAAAAATAAAAAAAGAAGATTAAAAATCATGCTAGCGATATCAAAGAAACCAATTATAAAGTATGATTAAATATGTACAGTCAGATGCATATAATGATAGTTTAAAATATTCAACTTAAAAATATTATAAGGAGAATCGAGTTTTCGTCGTCTACACCTAGCTAGTTAGCTGTAGAACCTGAGCGCGCCGAGCGCCCAACCACCACTCCCGATCATTGACTTCGTGGCGCTTGTGGCGAGTGGACGTCTCCCGAATCTCCTTCTGTTAAACGGTCGCGTGAGCCATATCTTTTGTCTTTTGTTTTAGTGTTTAGCAATTAGCAAATCGGCAATCATAATTTTAGTTATCGTTGTTAAGTTTGTAATTGCTTTAAGTGTATTTTCGGCTTCTACAGTTATAATCATCGCTTTAGTTTAAAATAAAACGGTTTTCTTGGTTTAACTTATTTTTATTCAGTGCACTTCCGTCATTTTCCTAACATCAGAATTGGGATAAAGGACTTTTTATAGCCCACATAAAGAGATATTTAGTTCAGTTTCGAATTGAGAAAACCGTTACTGCTCATTTTTTGAATAATAGCGATTGCTCGCCCGTTTTGCTGATTGCTTGCCTTTGATTTTATTCTTATCCTTTATTTCTGTGAATTTATTTTGTGAAGTGAATTTCGTAATGGTACGTAGTAGAACACGTAGCCGTGAACGACCACACACTCGAGGTAGGTCGCGCGTTCGCAAACGACGTTATTTTCGGAATAGGCGGGTTTCGCGCAGTAAATCTAGTGGTTCCAGTAGTGTCGATTCGCGACGTAGCTCGAGTGATGGAGGGCGTGATCCACGGAATGGCTCACGTGTCCCAGATCGAAATGATTCGAGGAGTACCGAAGAACGCCGTTCACGAAGTAGGGTTAGGCGTCGTTTGCGCGGTAGGAATAGACGTCGCTCGCGTAGTAGGACAACTCTTCGCTCGAATAGTAGGACTAGACGTAGTCATTCACATAACGTTTCCCGAATCCCGCGGCGCGACCGTTCGCGCAGTAGTTTACGTGGCGAGCCGCGACGTATTTCGCATAATATCTCGAACAATAGGGAGAATCGTGAGGTCACAGAACGTGTATCTATAGCTAGGACACCAGTCATGCCCGATTTGGCGGATATTCCACCTCGGCTGAACTCTGCGGAATCTCGTGAGCCGCGCTCTGAGGCATCTACTCTTGCTCATGCTTTGATGCAAGCTATTCAATCGGTGCAACCCGTGAGGTCACACCATTATTACGTGTCGAACTTTGACCCGTCGTTACATGACATCGAAGCATGGTGCGAAGAAGTAGATCGTGCCAGAACCGCTAACAATTGGAACGATCACGAGTGCTTATCACGCGTAGCTTCATGTTTAAAGGGTGATGCTAAAGTTTGGTTAAGCGAGTGGGTCACCAATGATAGGACGTGGTCGAATTTCAAACGGGAGTTTAAATCTCTCTGCCCCAATACGAGTAAGCTAGATTACGCTAACATTCTATTTGACGCCATGAACGTCACGTCTGATAAATATTCGACTTTTGCGGAGTATGCGCGGCGTACGCTGTTACGTTTGAGAATTGTTCAAGGCCTGAGTGATGAACTGAGGACTTTAATTGTTATTCGCGGCATAGATAGGTAGTCCCCAAGTTCGTGCAGCCGCAGCTAATGCCAATCTTACACCTGAAAACATCGTTTCATTTTTATCAATTTACACAAAGCCTAAATTACCAAAGCGAGACAACACAAATAACAATAGAAAACGATTTCAAACAAAACCGATTGTCAGTGCGGGTCAGAAATGTTTCAATTGTAACCAACGCGGACATGTCAGTCGCGATTGTAGACGTCAAAAACCTTCCACTACTTCTTCCGACACTCAACCAGGCTCTAGCATTTCATGCACATTTTGTAAAAAACATGGACACACCGAGGACAAATGCTTTGCAAAGTCACGGTCAGAACAGCGAAATCAGCGTAATATAAATTTTTGTTCTCACCGGCAGAATTCCTGTCAAAATAATGACATAACTGCCGCAGTAATAAATGGAGTACCGGTCGATGTACTCATTGATAGCGGCGCCCTTGATGTGTCCTTGATTTCCTCAAATGTTCTTAGATACATAACTTGCCAGCCTAAACCAAGACGTTGTGTGTTGAAAGGCATAAGTGACAAAGAAATTATCACTACATCTTATGTCACACTAACCGTTGAATTCAGTGACATATCTGTCGAAGTAGAATTATTAGTCGTGCCGTCGCAATACATGAACGCGCCCGTTATAATAGGCACTGATGTACTTAATCGCGACGGAATAACCTATATTCGAACCAAAGACAAGCAATATCTCACCCACACTGACACCGCTCTTGCCCGCGTCAATACCATTCAGTTAGACGATGACTCGAAAATAAATACACCCTTACAGGGTGAAGACTTGGCAAGCCTTATGACCGTCATTAACAAGTTCTCTAACTGTTTAATATCGGGTACGGCCGCAACAACCGTTCGAACAGGTGAGATGGAAATAAAGCTTACCAAGTCTACACCGGTGGTATATAGACCATACAAGCTTTCGTATCAGGAGAAACTCAAGGTTCGGAAAATTACTAATGACCTATTAGATAAAGGTATTATTAGACGATCCAAGTCTGAATTCGCAAGCCCAATATTGCTTGTTAAGAAGCGTGACGGTTCCGATAGGCTCTGTGTAGACTACCGAGCACTTAATCGCATCACAGTTAAGGACCGGTATCCTCTCCCACTCATAGACGACCACATTGATAGGCTAGGCGGTTGTATGTATTTCTCTAGTCTTGACATGGCAACAGGTTTCCATCAAATTCCTCTCAAGGAGGAATGTATCCACCTTACTGGTTTTGTAACGCCAGAAGATCATTTCGAATATGTCAAAATGCCGATGGGATTAGCCAATTCGCCTATCGTGTACCAGCGTATAATTAACGATACCTTGCGTGATCATATAAGTGAGGGGAATGTCCTAGTGTATGTCGATGACGTACTCCTTTTGAGTAATTCGGTAAATGAGGGAATCGCACTGTTAGACAAGGTTCTAGGGACACTTACTGCAGCCGGCTTTTCGATCAACTTGCGCAAATGTTCTTTTCTTGTAACTGAAGTCGAGTACTTGGGCCGAGTTATATCCCAGGGTCAGGTTAGACCGAGCCCAAGAAAAATCGAAGCTTTAGCTAACACCATGCCCCCACAGAATGTTAAACAGGTTAGGCAATTACTAGGTTTAGCGGGATACTTTAGACGCTACATAAAAGATTATGCATCCAAAACTGCTCCCATTGCTCACCTGACCCGTAAAAATGTCAAATTTAATTGGACCTCGGAGTGCGAAGCTATCCGCCAAGATCTCATCAAAATACTAACCAGCGAGCCCGTTCTTGCAATTTTTAACCGGGAACTTCCCACACAAGTCCATACGGATGCGAGCAGTATTGGATATGGGGCTGTTCTTTTACAAATTGACCCAGACTCAAAAAAACACGTCGTAGCATATTTCAGTAGGTCTACTCATGCAGCTGAAAGCAAATATCATTCCTACGAGCTTGAAACCCTCGCTGTCGTTAAAGCTCTCCAGAATTTTCGACACTACCTTGTAGGCTTGACATTTGTTGTTGTCACTGATTGTAATGCCCTAAAATCCACTGAACGTAAAAAGGACTTGTTGCCCCGCGTTGCCCGATGGTGGGTTTACCTTCAGGATTTTCATTTCTCGATTGAATATCGCAAAGGGGTTATGATGTCGCACGCGGACTACCTTAGTCGGAATCCTATAGTTCACGCCAACCATATTAATAAACCTCGTAACTGGGCTCAAATAGCACAGTCAGCCGATAATGAAACTCAAGATCTTATACAAAAACTTCAAGATGGTAACTTAGATTCCAATCGTTATTCAGTCCAAAACAACACTCTGTACTACAAGTACATTCCGGTAGGAGGGCAACCACTATTGCTGTGCTACATTCCTAAGGGTCACCGACTCAGTCTTTTAAGAGTTTTTCATGATGAGCACGAGCACATCAGCGCGGATAAAACTTTAGACCTTATCCTGAGGCACTTCTGGTTCCCAGGTCTCAAGCAGTTTGTCAGTAAATATGTGACCCACTGTCTCATTTGTATTTCACAAAAAAGGGTACCCCGCGCTCCTTTACAGAATATAACTTCATGGGAGAAACCCGATACCCCATTTCACACCGTTCACGCTGATGCACTAGGTCCATTGCCGGTATCAGAAGGATACAAATTCATTCTCCTTATAGTAGACTCGTTCACAAAGTTCACTCTTTTGTACCCCATTTACAAACAAGACGCTACTGAACTGAAACGTGTTGTCACCCAAGCTATTTCTATATTTGGGGTACCTAAGCTCATGGTTACGGACAAAGGTCGCATGTTCGAGTCTAACGATTTTGTAACATGGATAAAAGAACTTGGTTGCAATCTTCACTATATCACACCGGAGATGCATCACGCTAACGGCCAGGCTGAACGCTATATGCGAACCGTTCTTAACATGTTGCGTATACAAGCAAACTACAAGAAGGTGTCCTGGTCAGATACGCTATGGAAACTTCAGCTAGTGTTGAACATTACAAAACAGAAAACAACACAAACTTCTCCGATGAATCTTCTAATAGGCACTGAAGCAACAACCCCCGCTATTCGCGCTTTGGTGCGTGATGTGGCCATTGAAGGTGGCTCTCCCAACCGGGAAGCGCTACGCGAAATCACAAGGAGTAGGGCACGACTTTTGCTGAAGAGAAATCAGACCAAGCAAGACGAGCAAGTCAACCAACGACGTCATATACCTCGTCAATTCAACCTTAACGACTTGGTGTTCGTTATAAAGTTTTCTCAGTCAACAGGAAAGCTCGATTCAGGCATGCGTGGCCCTTACAAGGTGGTCGAGGTACTGCCGAGTGGACGCTACACACTTCGCCTGCTTAGCGGTGGCTATGGCAAGACGACGCAGGCTGCGGCTCAACATATGGTGCCGTGGCGAGGCGAGTGGTGCCCTGATACGTGTGCCGCCTTTTTTGAAAGTAAGTAATTTCGTTGTGACGCATTCATCATTGGGCACTCTGTGGCTGCTCTATCAACTATAGTTTGATTGGCGGCAGCTCCACACGTATGAATACGGTCTGCGTGTTGGAGTGACTTGCACATGTATGATTAAGGTCTGCTGTCAAGTAACTTGACGTTCGAATATGGTCTGCGTCATGTGCTAAACGGTCCACACGTTTGAATATGGTCTGCGTGTTGGAGCTCGCACGTACGAATACGGTCTGCGTGTCAAGCAGCTTGGTGTATGAATACGGTCTGCACCAAGCCTGTTTCAGGTCGAGGCTGAGCTTGCGATGTCCAGGGACAACAGCAGTTTCTCCTGGCATCAAATCGTCAGCTGGGTTCGATTTTATAAAAAGAGACGTCTCTGTTTATCTTGAGAGTAAGGAATGCGTGTGGGATCTGTTCAGATTGATGAGTGAATTAATTGAATGATGAATGAGCGCAAGTTTTGAGAGTTTGAGTGCTGGTAGCCAAGACTGTCGAACTATTTCTGATCTGGCATTGTTTTGGTATTGTTTTCAGGTGAAAACTTTGGGGATGACGAGACTACACAGTCAACATCTACTGCTGCTGCCGATTCCTCGTTGCCTCAAGATGACATACCAGAGGACGATGACCTTCGCCAGGCTCCAAGAACCACAGCGTCACCACTCGAAGAGCGTGTATGTGTCGAGGACGACACTCGGTCAGGAGAGGCCGTATAAGGAGAATCGAGTTTTCGTCGTCTACACCTAGCTAGTTAGCTGTAGAACCTGAGCGCGCCGAGCGCCCAACCACCACTCCCGATCATTGACTTCGTGGCGCTTGTGGCGAGTGGACGTCTCCCGAATCTCCTTCTGTTAAACGGTCGCGTGAGCCATATCTTTTGTCTTTTGTTTTAGTGTTTAGCAATTAGCAAATCGGCAATCATAATTTTAGTTATCGTTGTTAAGTTTGTAATTGCTTTAAGTGTATTTTCGGCTTCTACAGTTATAATCATCGCTTTAGTTTAAAATAAAACGGTTTTCTTGGTTTAACTTATTTTTATTCAGTGCACTTCCGTCATTTTCCTAACAATATTGTATAATCCATATCAGGATTGTCCAATCCTAACCCTGTCGTATTAATAAAACGCCTTTACATACATACTTCTATAGTATGTCCATACTATAGAAGTATGTATGTAAAGGCGTTTTATTAATACGCATGCGAAATAATATACTCGTTAGTATAGAAATATATAAGTCTCATTATAGGTAAGGTTATAAAACAAGCATAAAATGGACGTTGGGTGAAATAAAAGTGTCGTAGTAAGTTGACGTAATGTAACCGAAATGATAATGATGAGGTGAAGATTGATTTAATAAAGTATATGTATAATATATACAGTAGAAAGTAATTAGGAGAAAAGTAACAAGTGTTGTCAAGTCAATATTGTGGTCATAGGATGTGTCAAAATATGACTGCCGAATAATGATAGTAAACGTACGTTTATTTTTTAATTTTGGGGATGGGTTTTAAGTCTTTAATATGCCAACGACCCACTATCTTGGCTATTTGTAATGTATACAATATTTCTCCTCGATATCGCATCGTAAGGGAAAGTGTGATGCGTTCTCTATTGCACTTATGATGAGACGTAGGTGCGACAAAAACCCAATAGACGGTGTCCCATTTTTTATGTGCGTCGCGCACTATCTTGACACATCACACTGGCAATGACAGACAGGACAGAGAATGCCATTGTGCTACATTATATTGTACAATATTTCTCCTCGATATCCTCGACAAACAAAGAAACTTGGACAGTCCTTTAAAATTGTGATGTTATAAGGAACGAGGTATACCCAGTGTCCTTCATCAAACATATGTTAGATACGATGTCGTTAAATTTCATTTGTCTTTATCTATCACATTGACATTTGTACTAACAAGAAAGAGACAGAACACATTTTAGTTTACAATGTAATTTTCAGTGCTACCAATAACAGGGTAAGTTACCTGCTTGATAAAAATTATTATGCCCGGAGATATTTTGTCTTAGGTCTTAAAAAGGACATCTCCGTAAATAATTTGGCCGGACGTTGCATGTTGGAGATTTATTACAACCTTGGATCCTAATTCAGGGTTTTTATAGGGCTAGCTTGTAACCTGTCTCCTACATAAAGAAAATAGTGAGATAGACAACACATTATAACCATACAATGTTGGAAAGGAAAGTGTGATGCAACAGAGAGCATTCATAATAAGACGTAAGTGCGACAAAAACCCAATAGACGGCGTCCCATTGCCACATTTTTGTGTTCAGCCTTAAATTTCTTACGCGGTACGCACTGACGCTCAGTTTCTATTCAATGTCCATCGCGCACTTGTTTCACGATAATTTACTCGCTAAATAAAAAGTTATTTTTAACTGAATTATAAGTAAACATAAGATAAGATAAAATCATTTATTCAAGTAGGATTTCACAATGACTTGAATCAGTAAAGATACATAAGTCCTACCTTAGGAGTGAAGTTGTGCACAGGGTTGAAGACAGGCGGCACCGCGGTGCTCCAGTATTGCTGCTAGTACGATGACTTCATCTTCTTGCGCGCAGACGCGTGCGACTTTTTAATACTACTATAGATAACAATTGATGACAGCGGAGCGGTTGTTTGTAAATTGAATGGTACGCGCTCACGCTCTGATTGAACGATTGAATCGATTAAAAGATCTATAAGATCATTTAGCTAAATTACAAGTGTGTCATACCTTAGGAGTGAAGTTGTGCATAGGGTTGCAGACAGGTGGCGCCGCGGTGCTTCCGTAGTGCTGCTGGTACGATGACGTCAGGATCTTCTTGTGCGCTGACGCGTGCGCGCGGTACGCGCTCACGCTCAGTTTCATGCTTCACTTGAGAATTAGTCATTAAGGACTTTTTTAGTATCGTATTTATATACACTTTTGCCACTTTAAACTATCTCATTATGTATTTGTAATGGTTTGTGCACAGCCGTTCATTATTTTCACTTGGCATCTGGAACAATGCGAGAATACCTACATGAGTTCAAATGCCAAAAAAATACTTATAAATTATCTCTGCCTTGAGCGATGCAACAACAAAAGTAGCAACGCGCAAGTATATGCTTTGAATAATCAACACATGTCATGTCATTCTTGATAATAGTATCAGGAAGTCAATTGAAGGGATTGAATAGTAAAGAAATTGGTTTCCCATGTTTTCTTGCTCTGGACTTCTAGAGCGAGAAGCCAGTGAGTCAGACAAAATGAATAATGACATGTAGTCATAATATTGTCATTTCCTTTCTTCTTTGCCGTTGATTCTATTCCAATCACTGCACTGTCAATAATCATTCCATGTGTCTGGACCGTAATTAGTTAATCGGGGATTACGGTTATTATAGTAGGTACTCTAGGTGACAGTAGACAATTTTGACTGTTACAACTCTACCAAGAAAAACGTCACAAGCCCGAGACTTAAGGCAATATTAATTAAAATAACGGCGATATCGAAAAAACAAATGATTTCCGAATAAAAAACATTCATTTGTTTGTTCCTATTTCAGCCCAATTAAGCTAAAGAAATTCTCCTCGTGCCTAAACAATGACCGTGGAGGATAAGTATGGTAATCCGATATGAGCAGAAAATTCAACAAAAACAGGAAGAATCAACTGCAAACAAAGAAGAGCTTAAATTACAGGAGATTCCTCCAAATATAGGCTTGTTAGGCTTGTATTACAACGCCAGACAGAGCTGGGTTTAGTTCACAAGGTTTATCGACCACTCATATTTCGGACACCAGAATAATAAGGTCAGCGGTTTCAAACCAAAATCTGTATAAATTACCGTCAGATTATGAACACCGTCACTACCGTCAGTATAATCTTACCCGCGATATTATAAACTGTCAAAAAATTCCGAACTATGATAAAAAGACTCGGGGAGTATCTCCACGATAGCTCAATAAGCGAGAAAGACGCACGGAAACTGAACCTGGTATTGGAGATAGACCACGGGCCAGGTAATACCCAGAATTTGGCGCACACATTCATCGTATTATCCGGATTGAAGTAGTCCATATGAAACAGGTCAAGTTATAGGTTGAGCCGAGTCGTTGTTTGAGAATCGCAAAAATGGATTGTTTTTAAATCATGGCCGCCAAATAAAGGTACTGATTGGATCCAATGTCGCCAAATAACGCTAATGACGGGTGGGACAGCGTATTATTTAATTTCAGTTTTCCTTGTAGGAGGGCTAGGCTGTAGGGGTGGGACACTACGACTTGAATTGTATCGATATATTGTTTAAACTTACTTCCATATTATACTTCACTTGTTCTTCCGAGAGATTATTTTTACTTGTAGTAGTGTTCTCGTACGGCCGTTGTCACAATATTTTAGAGAATCTGTATAGATAAACATATTTTTTGGTAGGCACCTTCGTAAAACGAAACGCAATTAAAAAGTTACCCCCCACTACCAGCAATGATTGTCGCCCGCTAAATCGATACGCCATCTTGTCATTCTTTGTTTTTGTGCGCCGTTGTTCACACACACCATGGATAGGGCATCAATTCGACGGAAGATCGAAGATCTTAAAAAACAGCTCAAGCGAAGGAGATCGCCAACTCCATCGGATTCTTCAGCAGGACGATCGCCTTCCCCAAAAAGGCGTTGCCGTCTACGATTTATATCTTCCGATTCATCTGAACCGGAACCTGACGACGAAAATACCAACGGTAAGTTTAATTATTACCTAACGAGTGCATACTTTGTTGCAAGTATTGTCTGGATGGCATACGCAACAAAATAACCGTTAGTTGCAAGTATAACCTGTATGGAATACGCAACTATACATAAAACATTCATTTGTTAACAAAACCGTACAATACGTGTACGTGTAACCCTACCTATCTATATTACTTCATGTTATGACCTAATTACGTTTGCAAGTGTCGACTGCATGTCTCACGCAACGCAAAAAGCTGCGTCTACCCTCAAAATATTTATTTTTATTTTGCTGCAGTTTATGATAATACTGAATGAGTATTTCTTCTAAATTTCAGTTGCCAGGCAAGGTCAAACGAATGATGTAAATACAAACGACTTATTCACCCTTTTGGGCGAAGATCCAACTCAAAATAAAGATTACGGTGATGATATTCACGCACATCTCGCTGTTAGGTGGACTCACTTACTATCGAAGGGCTTGAAAAAAGATCATCGTTCGGAATTACTGAACAAGTATGCACCTCCAGCAAACTGTACTTTATCGGAGACTCCCAAGCTGAACGAGGAAATAAAGGCTGCTGTTCCTGATTCCTCAGTAAAGCGGGATGAAAAATTAGTCATTAAACAGTCGCAGCTTGGATCCGGTATAACCTGCCTAGGTAGGGCGCTTGACATCGCCTTTAAAATACGAGATAAACAATCGCGTGACCTGATTGTAAAGCACTTGGGCGAAGCAGGGCAAATATTGTGTGATTTGCATTATTTGGACACAATAACACGGAGATCCCTGTTAATGCAAGGTCTTAATAAAAATACAAAAGATGCTGTAAAAGATCTCACACGGGACAAGCTATTATTTGGCGAAGGCCTTACAGAAACATTAAAAGCTATAAAAGCATGCTCCAGATCTGCAACTGACATAAAAACTAAGCCAGTCAAGCCGGCACAACGTGTTAATGAAAGTATCGCGGGACCTAGCACACTCAGGACTGCAACAAACTCTTCTTTAAACTGGAGGGGCCCGTCGCGTCGTTTAGCGTTTCCAGCGTATCCAGCGATGACGACGGGTGGATATCGCGGGTGTCGCCAGCCAGCGGCTGCACCAGCCCACCGGAACTTCAGACACCAGGCGTCGTCATCGACCAACAGATATTAAATCGTTCGCAGGTAACGCAATGTGCGGGCAGATTACAACATTTTTACGCACAATGGCAGCAAATAACTAGCGATGCAGTTATATTGTCGTGGGTGAAAGGTTTTAAGATACCTTTTTCGCGCAAAGTTCATCAAAATGTACCACTCATCACTCGACCCCATAATGTTGAAGAGGATAAATGTTTTTTAAAAGAAATTAATGAACTGATTCTTAAAGGGGTAGTAAATTTATGAATGCTTACCTTGTAAGAATCAATTCGTATCTAAGATCTTTTTCCTAGACAAACCAAATGGTGACAAGCGTATGATTTTAAATTTAAAAGGATTGAATAAATTTATTGACACAGCTCATTTTAAATTAGAAGATCTTAGAACGGCAATAAAATTATTGTCAAAAAAAATATTTTATGTGCTGTATTGATTTAAAGGACGCTTATTATGCAATCAGTGTTGATAAAAATCACAGAAAGTTTCTTAGATTTCAGTACAAATCTAAATTATATGAGTACTCGGTACTCCCGAACGGATTCAATGTAGCTCCGTATGTTTTTACAAAATTAATGAAGCCAGTTATGCAATATTTAAGAGGCCAAGGCCATTTGTCTGTCATTTATCTAGATGATACTTTGTTGCTGGCCAAGACGTACAAAAAATGTGAGGAAAATGTATTAGACACAATAGCTCGTTTTGAATCTTTAGGATTTATCATTAACTATGACAAAAGTCAACTTGTACCAAAAACCACAAGCAAATTTCTGGGTTTTATACTAAATTCTAACGATCTTTCTATTGCGCTTCCAGAGAATAAGCGCTTATCGATAAAATCCGAACTTGTAAAGTTAAAAGACACAAAACAATGTACAGTGAGAACTTTTGCTCGTGTAATTGGGCTAGTTTGCTCAGCCTGCCCCGCAGTAACTTACGGCTGGGCTCATACAAAATTATTTGAACGAGTCAAATACTTACAATTAAAAGGAAATGAAAATTATGATAAAACATTCCTTATTCCCAAACATTTAAAAATGGATTTTCAATGGTGGATAAATCATATCGACGAATCAATCAGTTTTATCAGAAATCATAAATATATCATGGAAATTTATTCTGATTCTTCTATGAGCGGTTGGGGTGCCGCTTGCAATAAAGCAAGAGCAAATGGTTTTTGGTCTGTTGATGAAGCTAGCAAGCATATTAATGAATTGGAACTTATAGCCGCTTACTTTGCTTTGAAGATCTTCGGCAAGCATTGCTATAATTCTCAAATACTCATGCGAATTGATAATAAAACGGCTATTGCTTACATAAATCGAATGGGCGGCATTCAGTATCCCCATTTAAATAAAGTCGCCAGAGACATATGGGATTGGTGTGAAGCAAGGAACAACTTTGTGTTCGCTTCGTACATTACATCTGTTGATAATTCTATAGCCGATTTTGAATCTAGACGAGTAAATGACGATAATGAATGGCAGCTTAACGATTTGGCCTATGACACCATCTTAAGAAAACTCGCTATTCCTGAAATAGATTTATTTGCGAGTCGTTTGAATCACAAATGTGAAAAATACGTGTCATGGCATGGAGATCCCAATTCTGTTGCTATTGATGCGTTCACATTAAACTGGAAAGGCTATTCCTTTTACGCATTTCCCCCCTTTTGCTTGATTCTAAAAGTTTTATCAAAAATCGTTTCAGATAAAGCTAAAGGAATTGTTGTGGTACCAAACTGGCCCAATCAACCGTGGTTTCCTTTATACCATCGGTTGCTTGACTCACAACTTGTCATTCTGGATGCTAATCCAAGATTGTTATCATCTCCTTCCAGAATCACACATCCGCTTCACAAGACCCTGTCTTTGATGGCAGGTATTTTATGCGGGAAGCGTTCATAAGAAGAGGGGCTCCTATTGAAGCATTAGATATACTATTAGATTCTATATCTTCTAACACTTTTAAGCAGTATCAGTCTTGTTTGAAAGAATGGTTTAAGTTTTGTAATCAGCACAATTATGATTGTTATACTGCATCAACGCCAATTATTTTGAAATATCTGTCGTCAATTTATAATCGCGGTGGCAAATATGGCACAATGAATTCTCATAAATCAGCTTTAGTGATGTTGTTGGGCGCTCAAGTGAATGATGATTTAATATCAAGATTTTTAAAAGGAGTATATAGGCGAGTCCCTACGATACCAAGATATAATTTAACATGGGACACTTCGATTGTACTAAATTATTTAAGTACATTAGGTAATGAGTCTATATCACTAGAAATGTTATCCAAAAAACTAATAACGTTACTTGCATTAGTAACTGCACATCGGTTTCAAACACTATCGGTTATAAAGATTTGCAACATCGAAAAAACAGATACCAAAATTTGTATAAAAATCCCAGATTTTATAAAAACTTCAGGTTTAAATAGAGTTCAACCTATTTTGGTTTTACCCTTCTTTTTGGAACGCCCAGAAATATGCCCAGCCAAATCATTAATAACTTATCTAAATCGGACGAAAGGGTTAAGAAATAACAACAATGTGGATGATTTGGTCATAAGTTTAAAAAAACCTCACTCACGAGTATCGTCACAGACACTTAGTAGATGGGTAAAGCTAGTGCTTGAAGAGAGTGGAATAAACACAACAATTTTTAACGCTTACAGTATCAGACATGCTTCGACATCAGCTGCACGGAGGTCAGGAGTAAATCTCCAGTTAATACGAAAAACAGCTGGATGGACAGGAACATCTAAAGTTTTTGGAACTTTTTATAATAGACCTGTCATTGACGATACTCTGGTTGAGGAAAATTTTGCTCGATCAATTCTCTCTCAGGCTGAGTGACATACAATTTTATGTATTTATGTATGAATAGTTAAATGGATAATTAATTTGTATTCTGATTTTAATAAAAACCGGATTAGAGCTTTGATTGTTATCATACTATCATATTGTCTTTACAAATAAATCAAAATTGATAATTTGTAATATTTATTTTATTTTACGCTCTGAACATCTACAAGTAAAAATAATCTCTCGGAAGAACAAGTGAAGTATAATTAACTATTAAAAGAAACTTACCTAAGGAAAGTTCAATAGTAATTATACGAGCTTGTTCTTCCGAGAGATTAGACCAAAATAGTCCCTCCCAACCCGCTAACGTTTGCCCATAGTTAAATAAAATAAATATGTCATCCGCGCCGTAAAGGTATTTCTTTAAACTCAATGACAAGATGGCGTATCGATTTAGCGGGCGACAATCATTGCTGGTAGTGGGGGGTAACTTTTTAATTGCGTTTCGTTTTACGAAGGTGCCTACCAAAAAATATGTTTATCTATACAGATTCTCTAAAATATTGTGACAACGGCCGTACGAGAACACTACTACAAGTAAAAATAATCTCTCGGAAGAACAAGCTCGTATAATTACTATTGAACTTTCCTTAGGTAAGTTTCTTTTAATAGTTAATTATGTTTTAACACAAGAAAGCTTTAATATGAAAAAAACTATGTGAACAAAAATACTCGAGAAGATTGTTACAAAGTATTTTTTGATGGTTATGTTAATCATATATTATTTAAATATGGTGTCACCGACAAAGCATCTAAAATACGATATGACTGTTTTTCCGCAAACATTCATATCGCATTTTAGATTAGATAGGTAATTTGTTTTTATCACGAAGTTAATCAAAGAAACATAATATTATGAAAAAGGCATATATTTAACAAATTCATAGACCACGGACGGTTCCCTATCCCTACTGTATTAATTAATACCGTCATGGATAATTTGGTACTAGTCTTAGCTCTGATTATACTACTATGGTATCTCATATTAATATTACTTTAATTGATAATAAGGAACCTGCGCCCATTTTAACACTTATCGCTGTGATTAGACATCCGTTTCCGACAAGTGTGCGAGTGCGAGAGTGACGGATATTTCACAATAGAAATTCACCACATTATTTAATCTTCACAATCCCCATAGAGAACTGTGAATGAAACGAAACGCTTTTGTGTACATCCTATCATAATTCAACATTGTTGCAAAGCACTAAAAACTACAACCAAAGAACCTCCTTCACGCGAAATTGCTGCCACAAAATTCGCCAAGCCGAAACAATAAGACGCTGTTTAGCGAACCGCAGCCGTTTGATTGACGACCACGCCGCGAAGCTATAACGTCCGCGTAATCACTTGCAACGTAACACCGGAGAAATTGATTAAGATTATTTGTTTACCCGCAAAGCTGATTAACGTCTGGATCGACTGGATTTATTGATTTTCGGGCACGTACTTCATTAATGCCATATAACAGCTTTTCTTATTCCTTATTTTAGATTTTTTGATAACTTTGAAAACTTTCCCTGACTGCCTAGGGTCTTCCGAATGACAGCTCAGATAGCGAATTACGTGAAAATCTTGTGGGTTTGAAATGCTATGCAACCGAAATTTCGCCCGAAAACTGGCTACTTGGATCTCAGATATTCCCTAAGAATAAAATGCGCGATCTCATATTATACAACCAGTTCCTTGTGCTCTAGGTGGAACTCAAATTAACTCCATACATTATATTATATGACAACAATCAGTTCCGTGATTTGAAAAAGCTAAGGCTACTAACTGCCTACCTGTCACCGCGTACATCGTTGGAACCATATTGTGCTATTATTATAGTACATTACTACAGAGGCCGGGAAGTAAGGGGTTGCCGGCCGGGTTCATATAGACTGCCGAGCGTAGAGAGGTCGGATAGTTATGTGCTTTTCTCAAACATGCAATGAAATAAATAAAAAATCAAACTTTAATTTTCATGGCTGAACGCCATGATCCGGTGATCCTGTGCCACAAATTGTGGAATGAAAATTAAAAAAGACCATCTTGCAGGCCTATAGGCCTACAATTTTGGATGAAATGCCATTACGGGTCTCTCGTCTCGCTGCGCCCGAAACGTGACACTTCGGAGCCCATTATGAAGAACACAACGTCAATATTTTATTGCATGTTTGAGAAAAGTATTTTATTTGTGTATTTTTGTCATAATATGATGTATAGGTAGGCCTTAAAATTGAAACTTAATAACAGCATGGAATTATGAATAAATGTCAGCAGTCGTACTACAGCAGACATACTGACAAGTTTATTGTAAGTTGTAGTCGTAGCACAATAATAAACGGTGAATTTAGTCAATTATTATCTAACTTTAAACGGAAAAAAAAAAACGATGTGACCTGATTTGATCTCGTACATCCCTATAATTCCAATAAAAATGTATTTAATCCACAATACACGTGATAAAATACGTTCCGATCGTTATACTTCATGAGCAATATTCGCGGAAACCGAGGACAATGTTAAAATATTTTTATCAAACCACATACGAAACCTTTCTATCAATAAAACATAACATTAAACAAATAATATGAAATTATCCACCTTCAATAAGTATATGAACTATCGATATCGAGAATAACGTGAGCAATCTCTAGCCGGCGCCACTCTGTCGAGGGAAGCTGCTTGACGACTGAACGGGGAACCGGGCATCGATCGAACAATGACATTAGGAATGGCGATGCATAGCATCATTCTTATAGGAGCTGTAACCCAAACCAGTGTGTATTAATGATTATACTCTGGTCATTAAGGATGGGTCGTGGATCTGCGATAATTTGGGAGATTCAGTACTAATAATATCAATACCGTTCCTAATACGTAGTAGTCTTACGCTTACTGCTGTATTATTTCTATACTATCTATAATCCATACTAATTACTATAATATTGTAAATGCGAAAGTGTGTCTGTCTGTTACCTCTTCACGCTTAAACCGCTTTTTAAATTTGGTATGGAGATAGGTTGAATCCCGGGAAAGGATATAGGATGGCTGTCATACCGGAAATTATCCCCTAAGAGGTGCGGAGGGGGGTGCAGGTTTGTATGGTGCTACGATATAAATGAGTTCCACGCGGACGTTGTCGCGGGCTGAAGCTATTTATATTAAAGTCTGTAAGGGCGTAGCTTTATAAGTTCGTACGTGTGGGATAATATCCTCAACACCTCATCCGATGTTGAAAAATATTTCACCAGTCTATAGAATATACCACATTGTAGCTTTGTTTGCGTTATGTGTTATATGCGGGCGGAGCCGCGCGGGCAGCTTGTGTTATATAAACTATCATGGTGGCTGTCACGTCAACGAGTTTCGACTTACAAAATATGACATAACGCCGGCGTGTTGTATACGCAATGTCTTACAAAGTCAAATATGGCAGAGACACGAAACCGAAGCGATATCCTAGAGATATACACTCATCATCATCCTCCTAGCGTTGTTCCCGGCTATGCCCCTAAGGGAGCCCGGGGTCCGCTTTGACACCTAATCCCAAGATTTGGCATAGGCACTAGTTTTACGAAAGCGACTGCCATCTGACCTTCCAACCCAGAGGGAAAACTAGACCTTATTGGGATTAGACCGGTTTCCTCACGATGTTTTCCTTCACCGAAAAGCTAACGGTAAATATTCCGTACATAAGTTCCGAAAAACTCATTGGTACGAGCCGGGATTCGAACCAACGACCGCCGCTTGACAGCCGCATGCCCGAACCACTTGGCTACCGTAGCTTCTAGAGATATACACTCAGGGGCAATGAAAACGGGTCACTTTCCATGGATTACTTTACAAAGTGACCCGTTTTCATTGACTCTGAGTGTAATTCCCAATGTGAACTATGAAGGTAAGCTACCTCAGAGGCAATGAAAACGGGTCACTTTGTAAAGTAATCCATGGCAAGTGACCCGTTTTCATTGCCTCTGAGTGTATGTATCTGTCAATGAATACCACTTATCAAATTATAACTTTGATATTTAAAACAAATATGTGCAAATGCTTGTCACGGATCCGTGGGGCGGATCCGTGGGGCAGGGTCACAGGGCCGAAATTATTTTCTGTTAGTTTACTGTTAACTCTTTTGAGAGTGTTTACAAGACCGCAGCTTCGTCTTGCTCTATAGTTAGGTATGTATTGAGCCGGCTGGTGGTGACACTGGTGACTGAGCTCCCAAAGCCCGTGCCGTGTTAGGCCTCTCACAGACTGGGTGGCCCGGCCGCGGCGGTCAATAGTAAACTTGAGTAAACTTGTCATTAGCTGTCAAATTTACTATTGACCGCCACCGCAGGCCGCGCCAGTGTGTTGCAGGCATTAAGAGTAAGAGACTTCTGCATTTGTCTCTAGCTGTTGACACAACAAAGTCTTGAATCAATAAAGGGTTAGCGGCTCTCTGAAGTCGCAAGATTCGAGTCAGTAAATTTGAACTTCGTAGCTCTTCCTTTTAGTTAACTCATCATAAATTCTACCCCTTTTTTATGTTAGGCCCTTTTTCAATAAGATGCATTCTTAACAAGTTGGCTCTTCGCCAAAATGGAATTTAATGGCTTCGGAGAGCGAATGCTATCTAACGTCTGTATATATCTGCTGACTAAGGCGATTCTCCCACTGCACCGCACCCCGTCGCGTAGCGCGGGGCTGCAGATTTTACCATTTTATGCAAGAATCTCAATTTATATAGAAAACACGCCTCAACACACTGCCGACGCGGCAATGCGCGTGAATGCGCGTGTAAAAAATCTGCTCCGCGCACCACGGCGGGACGCGGTGCAGTGGGAGAATCACCTAATGGGTAGAAAACGGTATACTTCTTTTTTTACGTTAGTTAAATGAACATCGTTATACAGCAAAATTATATTTCGCTCAGAATTGATTGAATTGATATTTAAAAGTGTTTGATTATTTATTTTATTTGTGTGCAATTCCAAAAAAATATATACATTTAACAACAATGGTTATCAAAAGCCATACCGTATAACTGTTCATTGCAACGTAAAGAAACGTTGAATTGAGTTTAAAGATAATTTGTACTTTACTAACTTTGTCCGCGAAGAACTTGTCGATAGCAATCTTTATGAAACTTCCACTGCTGTATTTCCGTCTGGAATGATTTCTGGGTTAAGAACCGACCGTTCTGATCCGCGACCCTTCTCCTAACTACACCCATGCCAACTTTTACATAAGTCGGTTCAGCGATTTAAAGTTGGCAAGGTATGAATGAGAGTGAATGAGTGAACTCCGCATTTATAATAATACAGATATCAGATAGGTATATGAAGACAAGTATCTATATAGATGACTACCTAAGTAGGTAAGTACCCACGATTATTTCTTTGCCACGCGCTTCAAAGTCAACAGCTCAAAGGATTTTAGCATATGAGGGGTTGTTGGATTCGTATCACCGAAAGTAAAGGTAGGCACCTACATTTAAGGACAAAGTCGGGTTTTACTTGTTTCATTACTTACTTTTGTTTGGTTTGTATTGACTAGGGCTTTGAATTGATTGATTGGCATTTTAATGGTTCGCGCGGTCATTCGGGTGAACGAGTTTTAGGTCGAACCCCAAAACTCGTGCACCCGAATGAGTACACACGAAATAGGTAGAGATTGGAAGTGTACATCTTAACCCAACCCAACTTCCAGATTAATAACTTATTTTAATCGTATGGCATACATTATTTTGGCCTTTAAAGTTAGTCACTTTTTAGTACCATCCAGGGGACACGTGCAGAGTTGTGGTAGGTAGCTCCTGCGGACGCGAGTGACAGTTGTTCCCCCTTTGTCAAGTGAGAGGGCAACTCGACTGTTAGAAGTTCTTAATTTATATTAACCACTCAAACATCAGGCGGTCACCCATCCAAAGACTGACTGCTGCCGTCTTTGCTTAACCTGCGTTATTGTTTCCGACTCGCAGGCACCGCTAGGCTATGAGCGGTACGAGTTAAGACAAGTCAAGTTAGATAAATAACTAACTTGACTTGTCTCAACTTGTTCAGACTACGTAGGAACGGATTTTCCTCAAGTCTAGTCTCGTCTTACGCAAACACTCGAGTGTAGGGCCCTCAGTCTGTGCGTGGCACGAGAGCTACATCTCCACGTGAGCGTAGCTTACGCGAATTTGTTGGAGAAAATCTTCTATATCTGGTATTAAGAGAAGTGTAATACTAGAACAAATAGACTTTCCCTCAGTATAGGATGACAAAAGGAGTTGAGGTGCTTTCTACATATTTAGAATTAAAAGGTCACGCTACTGAAAATTGTATCACTGGGTCTACTTCACTCTCTCAAATTAAGTCAGATAATAACGAATTATTCTTGATTTCCAACTTCCAGCATTCAATCCAGGGTAAATGAAAATGTAATTTAGAGGCTATCATTATAGACATATCAATTGTAGTCGTCTGCGTACGTGGCCCTGAACTCTATTTGACTTGACATATTCATATCATATCGGTATTATTCGGTATGTCATGTTATTGCGCGCACTCTATCCACGCGAGCTGAGCCTAAGACCTTTTTTACGTAAACGTATACTTTCTCGTATAGCCGGACGAACGCGTCTACAATACACCGCTTTAGAGGCACTTCACAGCGGGTACAGAAGTTACAATTCAGTTTGTCACCGACTATACATAAACATTCATACTTGACCGTATATACGTTTGTGTTCGAGCGTTTTCTGCGTGCGTTGATACCAACAAGTCAAGTCAGATAGAGCGCCTAGTGATTTATTATAAGCAGATTAATCGATATTCGTCGTTATTATAAATGCGAAAGATAAACTCTGTCTGTATGACCTCTTATAAAATTGGTATGGAGATAGTTTGAATCTCGGGGAAGGTCATTGGATAGCTTTCATCTCAAAAATCATCCCCCAAGAGGATGAAATGGACAGTGGAAGTTTGTGTGGCATACGTTATAAAAGAGTTCCTCACGGACGAAGTCGCGGGCAGAAGCTAGTTTAAAATAAAAGCATGTTTAGCTACTACAAACAGCCGTTTCCTCTCCTTTGTTAACGGAACTAATTAAATCGCACAGAGACCGTAACAGTGCGGGTAGCTGCCCCCGAATGGCCGTGACACAACCAAATACTAGCTACTTGCACTGAACGTCCTTGGTCAGTCGCCGGTTTTAATCTATGTGGATTCGGCGTTGTACGCCTTGCTCTGAATTATACGGTGCAAGTGAAGAGAGCGAAGCAATAGGTTTACCGGTAAATTATTTAACACATTCACTGACAAAAATCGCTAAGCGCTACGCCCGTAACCGATCCCTTGGTTTATGTAGCGGAAAGCGGCATAGCGGTCCGCTAGGTGGATATCTACGAGGGGTGATCCAAAAGTAATGATAATCGGTATAAAAAACAGAAGTTATCCGTTATATATCATTTTTAATTATTAAATACACTCTTTATTAGTTTACTCACCTATATAATATATTAAAAATGTTTTAATTTTGCTACATAAACTTTGGATAGACGAAATGAAGACTAGTTTTTATATCGACGCAATTCCACCGATTTTATTGACGAGTTTTCAATATCTAAGAATAAGAAGTAATAGTAAAAGAGTTGGTCTAGATTACACTGTAGGTAACTAGTTTTATTGAATTCACAAGCCTGAAAAACAGTCCTGGTACTCGGCAAGCTCAGTCAAGAAAAAAACTCATACAATTGGTACTTTTTTTCTTTGTTTTTTCTGAGACGGCCCCACTTAATTGCTATATAATTATGATGTATCACTCTCCCTTCGTATTTATATTCATATATTTGTAACCTACGTTCACCCTGTTTAAAAAAAAAAAAAACTATATACTGATGGCCAGAAAAACCTACCTTGAACTTTGTTACGTGAGCTGTGCTTAAAAAAAAACGATGACATGAGTTTAATTTATTAATTTCGTGGCATCAAAATAAATAAACTTTAAATTGTATTTTTTTTTTGTTTTATTACCACACCAGAATTTTGCCAACACCGCCCCAAACATGTAACAAAATATCCTCCGATTTTACTGACGGCAGAATTAAGAAAAAAAAGAAAAAACATGTAACATTACAGGAACTACCCTAAGCCATTACATTTTTAAGTAACTAAAACTAATCACAAAACATGAGACATGATACACACAATAAACATATATTCCATACCATCATATTTATTTAGCTATAAAAAAAAAAAACAAATGAATGAAATCTTTTTTTAAAGTTTTTAGTGTATTATTGAATAATTGCACAATAGGAATGACAATCACAAATTATCATCACGAGAGCAAATCATGCTGATTATCATTACTTTTGGATCACCCCTCGTATCTGGCAGTGATAGTGTTAAAGCTGACGTTTGACTTTGATCACTGTAATTCATTTGTTTGATCTGGTTCAATATAAAAACGAATAGAGTTGAAAATAATAGAATAGAATCGTTTATTGCATATCACATTACAAAGATTGGATGGAATTAACACATAAGTAGGTATACATGTGACACCCTGCAAGGGCACAGCAATATTACTAAGTAATATTAGGTACTAAGTTATACACAAAGTTGTTAATACAAATAACGCGCACAGACACACGGACACTTACAGAACGGAAACTTGGGAACTCACCAAGGGGGACAGCATGAATGTGGCGCAGAAAACAAGCCATGTTAGGCATCTTGTCCCTAACACAGAAATCCCGCGCCGAACGAAAGTAGCGGACGTCGGCAAATGAATCATATACTTAAAGTGGAGGAGGGTGGGACACTGGGCGAGGAGAAACCATGGGAGATGGACAAAACGGGCTACTAAATAATGTCCAGGGCCATCGAAACGGTCAGCGGGCAGACCATCAGCCCGATAGACGTATGATATCTGCCGAACAGGAAACAAACAGTGGACGAGATTAGAACATAGAGGAGAGTGTTGTAGTCAAGAAGAGGCCTATGCTGATCAGTGGGTGGATAGGATACGGGCTGAATAGAGAGAATTATGAATAGTTAGATACGAACTTATGCCTGGGGAATAGGATAGAAAATCGTATACATACTTTGACCGTACATATATATTATTTTTTACAGTACATATGGTGCCACTTTCCCGCACTGGTGCGGGAAGAGCACTTTCCGTGCATATGTCGAAACTATAAAGAGTGTACGATACACGTGCGAATAGGTAATTCGCAACTCATGTCGATTTAAAACACTCCCTTCGGTCGTGTTTTAATTTATCACCACTCGTAGCGGTTTTCCTATTTTCGGCACTTGTATCGTAAATAACTATTTCTTTACCCGTCGCTTGTTACTAACGCCCTCCTGTTATGCAAGCACTTGGGCGCAAAGAAGAGCTCTCGGCGCACTCGGCACGAGTCGGCGACTCTTGTTCGGCGGGTGTGCCGGACCTTGTCATAATGGAGTTAAATTATTCTACTGTTCTGATTTCTTCTGTGACCTTTGATAGATTTGAGTATGTTTGAAGCGATGTCGTAAACATGACTTCCTATCGATCTTGGTGTAGGCGACGGGGCCGCCGATGGTGAAATGATACACGCAGGATATTTTTGTACAGTTTTTATGCAACACTTACAAGGATTGGCATAGAATATACAAATAACTATTTACACTTGAATATTACAACATGTGCGTAAATAATTTGTAGGAAGCGTATCGAGAAGGCGAATTTACAAGAAACGAGAAAAATCAATACAAATGAACAAAAGACGCGCGCTGGCCGCGGTGGCCGTGCCGGCCAGCCTGCCAGTGCGCGTGCACCGCGAGGTCGGCGTGCGCATCGTTTACACTTAGAATAAAGATAAGTAATTTCATAGCTTCATTACCTCGCCAACACTTCGGTGCATTGATGTCAATTGAGCGTAGTAGATATAAAGGGCGAATCCTAAGTCGTGAACAGAAATATGTGTTTCTTACTCTTTAACTTCAGTTTAAACATGTGGACGTGACAACAGGCAATATTTGTTAATTTTAAAAAATGTTTTAAAGTCTTTTGAGTCTCATGGTCACCCTAATTGATACGTTAAACTGTCACTTTAAGCTACAGACCAAGTCTTGTCGAATAAGGTGACCAAAAGGTGGTATTTTTGCTCTTTAAAATTATTGACAACTTATTTCTCACCCTGTAGTAGTAGCGTTAGCGTAGTAGCAGAAAAAACAGGGGCTACAATTCTGACCCCGTATCATGGTCGGCCTTATCACACGATAAGTGACAAGATAGAGCGTCAGTCACTGGCTGACACCATTCGATAGAACGAGACGACGCTCCTATATTGTCACATATCGCGTGATAAGGCCGACCATGATACGGGGTCTGGTCTGTTGACAGGTATTTAGTACAGTTCAAATAAAAAATAGATTGGAGACATAGTGACAAGTGTATATGCGAAGAGGACTTATAATATTTTTGAGTTCAAACATCCTGGAATCTTCGGGCCGAGTCACAAAGTCTTGGATTAATTAGCCGCGAATTGCCATCGAAAATAGTGCATTTTAATGGCATAAGTATTATTCGATTAAGAGTGATTTTTATGGCTTACTAATTTAGTTTAATATGTATGTAACCTACTGACTGCGTCAGTCATCTAAAGTAACTACAAGATCATTCAGCCTTCAGAATTAACCCCCATCATCTCCTAACTACGTCGATCCATTAGCTTTATCGAGTACCGCGGAAACAAAGTGGGCAGGATCTGTATCCTGCTGCTGACGTCAAAGCCTCTCGCGACATAGGATTGTCTCCTTAGATAGTTCAATAAGGAGATGGGTCGTTTTTGATTCACGAAAGCTTCGTTCACAGGCTTAGAACCACGATATCTGTTTAGAAAAGTGCCAACCAACTCAACTGGGCTGACCAACTCTTAATATATAAAAAGATATAAATAATATTAATAGGGATACGAAACTATAATTGTATTGACATTATCTGTCACTGGCACCTGAATGCGATATATTTGCTAGTCGATGGGCGAATGTATGTCATGTTTCTGAGGTACTACGCGACGATGGATGTTTAGATGTAATAATATTTTCGGTTTTTACATGTTATTCAGTTAATTTGTTTTGAATACGAAAATATTTGTTTAATTTTGTATAGACTGTTTAGAGATTTCATCTAAGTCTCTCTTTACACCTCCGCAAACTTCACGAAAAAAATATCTTGTACGCCATTATAGGTAATTTCACAAATATTTGAAAACATTGTTGATGCTTGTTTATTTATTATTAAAAATGTTGACTCGTGGTGAATAGAAAAGTGATAAATAGAAATGACTCCACTGCAAATTCTTGTCGATGTACTTGTACAATATGTGAGTAAAAACCTGTTGCCAATAACGCTAAGGGAAATAACAGGGGCCACATTAACATTTTCATTTTATGATAAGGATTTTGTTCCTCGCAAATGTGTTGAAAAACGTCATATGAAACGCGTGAGCTTTGATAATTACACCCTCGGCTCTCTTATCACGCTCACCTGCGGCCCGCGTGAACAGTCCCGCCTCTGATGTGTTTATCAACATACCTCACTTGTATCATTATGACGATTGAATCGCTGCCGTACCTAAGGTTTCCTACGATTTTTAAGAAAAGTGATACGAAATTTACCTACACAGATGCCAATATACCGATTTACGGAGTGATTTTATTAAAAAATAGCTAGCCGTCTTTCTACCGTTTTCCCGGTTGTACTCTAAAGAATTTGTAGCCATATGTAACAAGCAATTGAGGAAATATTAGCTATTCCCAAGTATGGAAAATCCGTGAAAGGAATTTCAATTTATCAGAAGCCATCGATCGAAATTTAAGTCGCTCTAGGGTACAATTTCCGAACCGTTTTACATTAAAATCACATATATATATATATATATATATATATATATATATATATATATATATATATATATATATATATATATATCACACCCAGGCATATTCACTTCCTTTTGTGAGTTCGCCTTTAAACTGTTAGGCTGAATTCATAGACAAGACGGTGGGCTCTGCCATACGAATATGGAAAAGCTTACATGTGGCCACGCAACGCTACGTATGCTACAACGTAGCGCGTAGCAGCGTTTTACCGCTGTGTAGCGGCACGTAGAAGCATGACTCATATGCAATGCCATAATATTTATGTTAACGCGCGTTTTGATGCCGGCCCCGTTTGTAGTCTTAAACGGTGATGTGCTTAATAATATAATTGATTTGGATTAGATCTTCAGAGTCTTTGGGTCTCTATTCCGGTAAGTACGTTATAGCAATTTTGAGCGTTCCCAAAAGTTTTAGGCCAAGAGCAATAACAACAATATCAGCTATGTATGAATATTTCAACAGTTAAACCTGTCTATGCAAGAATAACTTTATTTTATTTTATTTAGGTGAACAAATAGCATCATAACATTTTTGTAGTCATAACATTCTTTTTTTTTTTTGTGTAACATAGGTAACAAAGATGGTACAATGGTAATATGTGTATCACTATGTTTGGCCGTTAGGCATACAAATTTGCGAGCAGCATGCATTTCATGCTTATACATATATACTGGGTGGAACAGATCGATGGACTTTTAAGCAAATGGGATATAGATCAGGTTTAGTGCTTTACTTCTCACCTAGTAACCATATTAATATTTCTAACGGTTACCGAGATACAACTTGTTAAACTTTGGTGAAAAAAACTGTATGTTTCAACCCTATCCAGCAGATTCAATGACGTGAACATCGGATGTGAACTTTTCTTGTGACTTGTGACATGTGTCAATTTCAAATGAAAATAATAACTATGTATAGTATTAGGGTTGTCACTAAGATAAAATATTTCGATTTTTATGTTTTTTTTTTCTTTTAAATCCAGCTTAACATTTATAATAGATCGTTTGTACGTCACTTATATAACACTGTCCTTTCAGCTTAGTCCAAGGAAATGTTCCTCCCTGTATATTAGTCTTAATTATAATTATATTTCGCTACAGTTTAAGTACTCATTTACTGAATAAAAAGCTTTATCTGTTAAGAATTTAAATAATTTCGATTTAAAATGGGGCAGGTCAGTTTCTCTTATAAATTCTGGTAACTTATTGTATAATTTCGGTGCCATGCCGAAAGCACTTTTTGCTAGTAAAGCTGTTTTCAAAGGCCTAGAATTAATTTTATGCCGCTGGCGTATACTTTTAAAAGCAGAAAATTGCTTGATGTTGCACTTTATATACATAACTAACTCGAAAATATATAAACATGGCATGATCAATATCTTAAATTGGATAAAGTAAGGCTTCCTTTCCTTTTAGCGAGCTATTGGCCACCACATTTACGCTTACTTTTATCGTCGTAGGTACGGTAATGATGATGATTATATACAATACATTATTGGCATGGGGCATTGATGAAAAGTATAGGTATTCGTATTTTAAAATTGTACGTTATCGTTGATAATGAAACGCCCTGAAATCGTTAACACATTCACTGCCAAGAATCGCTATGCACTACGATCGTAGCTAATCCAAGGTTTTCCTGATATGTAGAGGAAAGCGCCTACGGCATAGGAGCCCGCTAGGCGAGTTCCTGGCAATGAAAGTGTTAGGTTATTGTCCTACTCGTAGACATGAGACGTGCTAACTTTCAATGCAAGCAGAAACTTGGGTGGTAGCAACTTAATAAACACATCAGAGCAATTACCAAAACCGTGAACGTACACGGTCTAATCACACGGGTCGTCAATACTGCGGCGCCTGCGGTCAGCTGTGACCACGACTCGCTCTCTGACGCCCTGTGCACAGCCCACTCAAATACAGTTGTTTTATGTCATGAATGCGGGGGTATGATCTTAGACATATGCTCCGTGTGCGTGAGCTGAGAAAAGTAGAGAACTCAGCCTAGTTTTGAGTCTGATAGTTGAGTCATCATTATGTGTTACTTTTTGGTTACTAGATGATTTTGTGACACCTGTCATACAGAGACAATGTGCAATTATGAAATACAAGTATTGTACATGTCAGTATAATAATATATATAGTAATATTACGTAGGTATGTTATGGAATATCAAGCATTAGTTTAGATCGTGTCCTCACTGGATGAACCCATCGGAAGACCAGCCCTGGCTGCAAAGCCAGAATCATGCTGGCTTGGGCCCATTTCATGTTGCGGCAAAGATTGACTTTTTCTTTTGGTTTTGTCTTGTATTAGTGTACCACGAATAAATGTTTGATTCTTGATGCTTACCTGCTTTCTTAAGATAATAATGTGTGTAGCGTCGTAGCTTTAAACGGATAAACCGGTTAGAGTCCGTTGTTTTTAGAAATACAGTCGTGGCAGATACTAATGCTGTTATGTGCTTAGAAACCTATCCCTTATAATAAAGGCGTGCGTTCTGACTTCTTGGAACGCGTAGGTACCTCTACTGCTGACTGTACTCAGGTAACATTCCGTACGAATTCGATTTCACTGAATGTTGAACCAAACTGGCCTACTATTAACGCTATGTGTGTGACTGTACAACGCAATTTGAATCACAATTTCATGCATAGATATCGGAACTTCAATTGTGATACGACGCCTCGTGACAGTCGCTTGCCTACTCCAATTAGTGCGTTAGAGATCGAGCTTTGCTTGGCGTTATTATTTCACGCACGTGTTCCTCAATGGAGTAGACAGAGAATAGGTGCCTTTTTTGGAAATTCTAGGTTTCAAGACGGAGATAATGTGATTGTAATGATAGTTTGCTAACTATTTATCGACCATAAAATTCATAAATAAAATCCACGCCGACCCACTGCTTGCCAGTGCTTAGCCACATAATAGCGCCTTCCCACTTACGTAGGAAACATGCGCTCTTGAGAGCTGGAAAAATAACAGCCCGCCTGGACCTGCCGTGCCACCGCGAATTCACGGATCCACCACCGCAACAACTCAAATTGCGGCACCCTACGAGCGATGCCGCAAGGAAGCTGAGAGCTGATTGGGTTTCAGCTAGAACAAGCGTGGAAGAAAGAGTGGGTGGAAGCGACTGGCGATCAGTGTTGCCTACGTATTGGGAACCCAACTCAGAAGCCAAAGAACTTCTCGATTCAGAGGAAATACTGGTGCCGCTTCAACAGAATCCTTACGGGTCACGGCAGGTGCAATTACATGTTGCACAAATGGCGATGGAGCAAAAGTCCGATGTGTGACTGCGGTCTTGAAGACCAAACGACTCAGCAGATCTTGGAATGCTGCCCAAAGCGACGCTATAAAGGCGACCCGGAGGACCTCTACACTAACCTAACATCTGACCCGATCGACCGGCTGTGCGACTTAGATGTCGATTTATAATAATCCTACAATGTAAAAAACGCCATACGATTCAATAAATAAAATAAATCGACCATTACACACATCAACCCGATCCCGCTGTCGACTTTTATGACACCCTCGATAAGCAAGGGGGTGGTGCTAATTTAACCCACCAGCACTTCGAACGACCGTTCGAACTTTAGGACATTTCAAATGTCATTTTCACCTCCAATAAATGACTGTCAATATGTCCTAACGCACGATAATTTACGCAATTACCTTGCTGATGCTGGTAACATACTCTTGTATTTTTTGGGGCAGTCGTAGTTATATGCCTACCATTCGATTAATCCTTCACATTTTACTTACTAGTTATTCAGGAAGTGGTTAAACCGTTAGTTAAAGTAAAGCCTTGCACCTATAACTTTAGCTATCAGGTTGACCAAAGTTAGCAGTTGAATTTCCCTGAATCTCGACAACTCAGTTCGCAACCGGGCTCGCGAACTAACCAGTGGCCAAATTAGCCGTCCCATTGGGTATTTCACGCCCGACAGCTGCAGTTTGGATTTTACTCAAAGTTACTTCACATCATACGTTACATTGTGTTTTACCGAGGGATTTTCAAACACGAGAATAAAGTTGATGTGCTGTAAGGCCAGGACCGCACAGGTAGAGCGATTAGTCATCATCAAGTCGCCCAAGTTCTACTGAAATCGCAGTCAAGTTGCGACGAATTATAGCAGCAGCGATGCACCAAGCGAAGCGAGATGCTGCGTTCTGATGTCTCGCTCACACGCACCGCTGCCACTCGAAATTGTGGGCATGACCTAAGCACGGTTACACACGGTGACATTTTGCAGTGATACAACGGTCATTGTTCGTAAATGTGATAGGTGATGGACTCAAATTAACCTCAAAACATTATATCCTTTTTTGGGTAGTCACTTAAAAAGTAACTTTGAGTGACGGAGCGCCACTGCTCAAAATAAGCCGATGCACCGTAAACGCAGCATAATGTATAAAGAAGACGTGACTGTCGTATACGTAATAGTACATTACGTACCTAGGGCATTGAATTCGTGAATGCCCTAGATCGCGGGTGTTTGTGGCCCGATCCGAAGGTGAGGGCCATAAATATGCGATCTGGGGCTTTACGAATTACCGCCCGTGGTGCGTACACAATTTTACGTCTTCTCCTGGGTGTGAAGTGAGATATGCCACTGCGCCCGTGGGCGGTAAATCGCACTTATCGCCCAGAGTGATAAACACATATACGCAGCGTTACGCACCGGTGTGATCGCTCCGTAATGGTGAGAACCATTACGGAGTGTTTATTAGCTGAGCACAGCGACGCGGTCTTGCGTGAAGTGAAGTCAGCCGTCAGTGACAACGTCAATGCGTATGACAGGCTCGTACAATATTCGCACGCTGCGAACGCTCTGTATTGACGGTACAAGTCAGAAGAGTTTATTGTTTATATATTGGTTTATCTCTTTCAAAATCAAATCAAATTAAATATTTATTCATGACACAACACAACAAAACACACAGTATTATAATACAAAAGAAGAAGTAAATCTGTGCAGTGTCACGGAATGGGCCCAACTCAGCATGATGCTGGCTTTGCAGCCAGCGCTGATCTTCCGTTGGGTCCATCCAGTGAGGACACGGAACGTAACACACGAAACATAAAACAAGGTAAAAATAATAAAAAGTAAAATAAAACAAAGAAACCAGTGACAAATTGAAATAAATAAACAACAAAAAGAAAATAATAATTAAAAACTAATAAACCGGACCAGTGCTGTAGTAAGCTCACGTCAAAGTACAAAATACCACATACCAATCCCGCTTCGCCAAGTCAGGAAGTCGCATAAAGGAGGTGCAAAGGCCTATAAATAGATGATATCAAAAATATCAAAGATATGAAAAGGTAGTAAAGAAATCTGTATCAGAAACAAAAATGTAAGTCTTACACCTGTAATACATTAAGGAATGCAATAAAGTATTGAGTATTGAGTATTAAATATAGGGTTGGTTGGTTTGGTTCACAAAAAATCTAAGCCTGTGGATCTCATTTAAGTTTGCCATCTCGGGCCTCTGACGAGTTAGTCCGACAGTGAGTATCACAACTCCAGCGACATAAAGCCAGTTTTCCGTTACAATCCACTTGAATCACTCCTCAGCTAAGCCATCGCAAAATTTGTTATTCTGACTAATGATCGTCGCGGCACGAAGAAGAATGAACCAGCGTCATGAAGTGTTGACGCTGGTTCGTCGTAATTTTAATATTGCACGCTTTACACATCATGTCATTATCAACGATTGTTTTTATAAATATGATTATGAGTATAAATAAAACACTACGTTTTGAAAAACATAACTTTGCGGCGGCGTTTACATACTTTTCCTTGAAGGATTTTTGTTGAAAGTATGTCAACATAAAATTCAGCATTTCACGGTGGCTTTCCTAGTTATTTACTCATAATAAATAAATCAAAAAATAATTCATTAGTACTAAAAAATAACGATACACCTAAACGCTATACCTAAATTAGGCGTTTGGATGTTGACGCAAAAACTACCAAATGTATTTTATGAGACTTCAGTAAAATATTATTGTGTAGCTACAACACCAAAAGATACCTATCGGAACATTGATGCACTTGTTCGCGTATTGAACGCCATCTACCGACCACCTACCGAAGAGGAGGAGCCTCCAACTTGGGCCGCGCGGGGGCGCGGCGATGACTCGCTCACTTTACCATCCACGGGCGCTACGGCACACACGCTACATACGCGATTTGCCTACATTTTTATATAAAGCCGCCACAAGACAAACTATTTGTAATTTCATACAATATTTAAAGTTAATATAAACAAATTGTATAATCATAAAGAAGAAGTCAATCATTGAAGAGACCCGTCTGCTATTCCTGAATTACTCACGCCAACCCTCAAACAGCACTTATGAAGTCGCGAGCAGGTCCTTGCATTTTTTCCCAAGTATCCAAGAGAGATATTCTAATAAAAATACATGGCTATAATATTATATATATACGTAGTTGTTGCCAACTGGAAAGCTGCTAATAGCCGATTGCACCCTTAACGAACCCGGGGTCCGCTTTGGGACCTAATCCCAAGATTTGGCATAGGCACTAGTTCTACGAAATCAACTGCCATCTGACCTACCAACCTAGAGGGAAAACTAGACCTTATTGGACTTAGACCGGTTTCCTCACAATGTTTTCCTCCACCGAAAAGCTAACGGTAAATATTCCGTACATTAGTTCCGAAAAACTCATTGGTACGAGCCAGGATTCAAACTCACGACTACCTCTTGACAGCCGCATGCTTGAACCACTAGGCTACCGTAGCTTCGCCACACCAGCATATAGATAGCATAAATCTACTGGCGCCCACATAAAAACAGTATCCATTTCCTCAAATACGTTTGGCGCAAAATTATCGATAACGAATTACAGCGAAGATCTTGTAAACAAATTGATCCCGAACGCTACAAAATAGCGGTACATTGACGCAATTTACTCTCCATTTACATTTTTACCTCAACACTCGATCCAAACGACATAAATAAATATCACTGACAACAGAAATACGACCTTACAATCCTGGATATTTAGTTTAATCTCGCTTCACAATTACTTTACTATTTTCATCGCAACGCGAATTAATTAAACGCCTCAAGTCAACAGCCTCAACACAACTATAAATATGACCTAGTGGTCCTTAAAAACTGAAAATTCGAAATTTCAATGAGATGATGATTTTTCTTATATTGTTCTAATACGTTAAAAATAACGTTTTTGTTTTATGGATAAGATTTAAGGGTCGCGACTGAATATTTTAACTTTTTTAGGTTTGCATTTCTTCTATTGAATTGAACTTTGCTTGGGTTCTTTTTCAAGCGGTGTTGTTTATTTCGTTTTGCAACGGCATGTGTATATTGTGTATACAGCAACTCCAATATATATCCAAATGTATCAGCTTTGCTATAGAATTGAATTTAGATCGGCGTTGTTTGGTGGAAACCGATTTAGTTAATTTGTAAAGCACTGTAGCGGAAAGATTTGTTCTATTGGAAAGGTTGAGAAAGGTATGGGGACGGCTTTAGGGCTATCTTAATTGGATATCGCTTATCTGTTCCTACCATTTACAGGACTTATAGTGTGCATAAGTCTCCTGTGGCCGTATTGACAAAGACTTTCAAACAAGGAAGAGAACGTTGTCTAGCCAATATTCGGTGGATGACGTTCTCTAAGACAGTATTCGTTAGCCAGAGGGCTGCAAAAGACATTACTTTTAGAACTTTAACAAAAGGGGTGTAGTTATAATGGATAGTTAACCATCAAATGATTGTAATGAAGTATAAATTTAAAAATGTAATTAAAATGATATAAAGATAGGGATCGCTTTTTTTATGAAAGTTTGTTATGATGATAACTAACATTAACTTAATTAAATAGAAACTAAAGTAAATCTAAAAAAGGCCCTCAAGGTATTGAAAAGTTTCTTAAAATATCACGCCGTTAGCCTGCAAATGTCAAATAACGTTTTGTATGGAAAGCGAACCACCTTAAGATTTTCTTTTTGTATTGTCCTAGATAAATTTAAAGATCCTAATACACGAGGATAATATAGAAACAAACTTCTATGTAAACTATGGACCTAAACGCAGTATTTCGCAACCGAGACAGCAATGTAGTTGGTTTTCCATACAACGTTTAGTACAAATTGCAAAGTGTGACGTCATACTTTTACGTCAATTAGTATTAAGCGTTTCGGCTGCCGCCAGCGAGGTCCGTCTCTATTTTTTTGGATATTTATGTTCTTTAATTGTAGTTGCTCGCATACAAACATTTGATCCTCTCCAAAAACTGGTCCAAATGGCATCGTAAATAAATCTTAGGCCACAAGCCTATATCAATATATCAACCTATATACTCTCGTCCTTCTGCTGGGCCTTCTCTCATAGATGAGAGGAAACGAGCAGTACCTAGTCCCCATGCTGGCCCCGTGCGGGATTGCGAATTCACATACACCTTTGAATTTCTTCGCAGAAGTATGCAGGTTTCCTCACGATATTATTCCTTCACCGAAAAGCAACCCACGACCGTCGTTTGACAATCGCATGCCACCACTAGGCTACCGTAACTTATGATTCTAATGCCTAATATTATGTAATTACGTCAGAACCGCGTCCCGAATACAAAAATGCAAGCACGTTCCAAGCCAGTAATTTAATAAACTTCACAACAGAACGTAATTATTTCCCTTTTATCTTTAAAATACGCAAATTGAGCAGCTCGTCGAAAAGTTCATCACGTTAACCTTTACATGATTGAAGTGTGAAACCTTATTCACAATGTAAACTGACCAACCTGCCGCAGAAATACCAGTTTAAATCAGACCTCCGATTATGCGCATTTGTTACAAATTTTGGGTCAAGCTATAGTAGTGATGAATTCTGAGACAAATCAAGATGGTTTTATGAATTGCATGGCCAAACTTATTTGCAACTTTAATCACTTACGATAGGGTAATTTTTGCAATGAACGTTTAATTAACATGTGGACATTGGAAGCTACTTGCAATTACGACGCTTTTAATTTCATCAGAGTGCAGCAAAGCGGAAATTAACATGTATATTTTTTTTAATTAATGATCCTGGAGACTGTAGAATAAGAACGCGTCATATTGCAATCACGTCCGGCACGTCAGTAAATTATTATTTATGAATAAGATACTAAAAACATTCCTCCTTTACCCTAAACTTGGTAATTAAAAAAAATCGTACGTTGAAGTCTCATTTGCGCTGTGTAGAGCGCAAAAAATCGTTCTGATTTTTTTTGCAAAAAAAGTGCTCCTAAAATTTGTGCATTTTTAGATACCCTTCCAAATTTAGGGTTAACTCTTTCACTTCCAGGACCAGGCATAGCGGGCGCTTATGCCGTAGTCGCTACATATTATGAAACCACGAAATCGAATCGTAGCGCTTTGCAATTCTTGGTAGTGAGTGTGTTAAACGTCTACAAATTATTAATCAGAGTTGCTACGAGTATAAACTACGCTTTCGTAGCAACGCTACGGCGTAGACATGATGCGCAAGAGTTTATCTCTATCTATAATAACTATCGAGCGAGACGGATTAATAATGAAGTGGCATTTTTTTTGCACATTGAAGTTTATTGATCGCGTGCTCCGTATAAATTTGACACGCTTGAGTAAGATGAAGACTTCACTAACATATTCACATGCCAAGAATCGCTACGCACTACACTCATAGCCGATCTCGTGGGTTTTCCCATATGTAGCGGAAAGCGACTACGGCGTAAGCGCCCGCTATGCCTGGTCCTGGAAGTGAAAGTGCTAATCTTTAAAACTAATTACCGAGTACCAGACCGAGGCCATGTAGTATCAGTAGACATTATAAAACCGTTGTTTTTATTCGTTTCGTAGTTAGGTTGGGCAAAACGGAATGTTATCTCATATTGGGAGCAGCCCCACTGAAGAAGTACTTTTACCTCGTAGACGACCACAGCCTTATAAAGTACCGCTACTACTAGCTATGCTGTAGGTTAATAGTGTTCAGTTCCTGGTAGTAAATCGCCAGAGAGTACGTCTCTACGGTAGATCACAGAGGGATCCGCTGTGATGACTGTGAGATACCTTTTTTATCCTTAGCTGTAGACACAATGAATCCTCAAACCAAAAACACGCTTGCGACTCCATAGCCAAACGGTGTGTCTTGTTTCAAATCAGACAGGCTATGTTCTTGTATGTGACTGTCGTGACATAAAAAATGCGACTTAGCAGTATAAGCTAATGGTAATGATATTTCGAATCAATTATCAAAGTCAATCTCAACGCACGTTTGTTTTTCTCAACATTTTAATTGTTTTTATGTACTAGCTTCCGCCCGCGACTTCGTCTGCGTGGATCTGGGAAAAAAAACTATTATATTTGAATCCAGACTATAAAGCAACTTCGTGCAAAATTTCATCCATATCGGTTAAGCCGTTTACGCGTGATTGAGTAACAAACATCCAAACATCTAAACATCCAAACATCCAAACATCTAAACTTTCGAGATTATAATATAAGTACGATATCAGGCACACGGTCATGTTCATGGTATGTTAGTAACAATAATGCTTATACAGGGTGGAATCTTGAACGTGATCCAAAATAGCAAAATGTGAATCTATCCATGATTCTGAGCAACTTTTATTATGGGGCCAACTTTGTGTTATGCCAAAAAAATCCAACTATTTCATTAACTCTGCTCATTTTAGACTGACAAGAATGTATGAACAGGTGTGTTTTTTTTGGCATAACACAAAGTTGGTCCCATAATAAAAGTTGCTCAGAATCATGGATAGATTCACATTTTGCTATTTTGGATCACGTTCAAGATTCCACCCTGTATATCTATGTTAGTTTATCCTAATCACATTACATTTATTTGTGATTCTGTACCTACTCGTACTTGTAGTCATGTAATTTCATCCAGCACGGCTACATATATCACAGGACGGCCTGCAAAGCTGTGTCGCGGCGTGATAGACTATGAGTCACTTCCTAATTAGAACGCTTAATAGTCAATGTTATACAGCTCGCGAGCCGTTCTGTGCTAGCCTATCCCCTATAATCCCTAGGAAGCTGTTGGGCTTGCCGCGCAGTCTACGCCTCTGAGAGGCTACTCGTTTGCGCATTATCGCATAAAAACATTTAATGTTGATGCCTACTGATTTAAATGTGAACATTGCAATGCTGGCACCTAATTTAAACTGACAGTGACACTGAGATACATGGAGCCTGACAGTTAATTTACGAGACTTGTTACTGTATAATTGTAATTAAATAACTATGGGTACGTTAATGTCAAAGTACCTGATTTTCAAATGAATATTAAAATAGTCCTTGCTGTAACGCTTTAACGACTAACATTTTATGTTGTGAGTAAACAATTCGTTAACAAAAGTAAACAACTTGAAGATAAAATACATACTTAATATATACATTCAGTCGGCAAAATAAATATGTAGTCTCTCTGCTTATTAGAATACCTATAAACACGCATCATTTCGTTTATTAAGGTATAGTTTGTTATCTGACGATCTTTATAGCTGTTATTTTAGCTGTTGCCCGCGACTTCGTCCGCGTAGAACTTGTTACCGTCTTAGAAAAATGATTTCTAGTAAATTATTGTAGTAGTATTGTAGTAGTTTCCTAATTATCGCCGACCCAAACAAAGTTTTACCATCTTAAGGGATGATTTCCGAAATAAAAACTATCCTTTATCCTTCCAAGAGTTTCAAATTATCTGTACGGAAATTTCATCTAAATCCGTTCAGGGATTAAGCGTAAAAGGTAACAGTGCAAAGAGTTCATTAGTTTAAATTGCTAAAATTTACTTAAAAACCCAGTTTTTACAAATATAAATATCTTAATATTATAATCATCAACAGAAGTGTCTGCAAAATTGTATATTTTTTCATAATGAAGCTACATTACTGGTAATTTTTGCCTCAATCCGTCCAGTAGTTTTACTTACGTTAGTCCGGGCTACCTATATAGTTTTGAAAGCAAACGTATCTAATGCTAAAAGACGTAGAACTTTCCATCTCTACCCGCCATCCACATTTAACGGTGTTAGAGAAGAAATTATTTTGATTATCCAAAATAAACTTTAAATTAACAAAATAATCCGCAGGTAAAATGAAACATTACCTTTTTTTTCGGTTCTGGGAGCTTCGCAGTTGAACCTAACCTACCCTGCATTTCTGGTAGCTGCTCGGTTCTGTAAGGGTCACTTCTAACTGAACCTAACCTACTTTTGTGCTAGCAGTCGGATTATGTATTGTAACTAATAAATGGCTAACCATATAGTATAATATGTATGACCTAAGAATTCCTTTACTTTAAAAATTACTTGTTCCTTATATGTACATACTTCCAACCCTTTTTAACCTCCTTAAAGGATGAATTTTAAGAAACGCTATAATTAGTTTCCTAGTCTTTAACCGAAGTTACAAATCTCTTACTTTAAAAATGTTTTGCTCTGCATACAAACTTTGAATCTCCTTTAACCCCTATAGGGGATGAATTTATAAAAAACTCTGAAATCAGTTTTGTAGTGTTACAAATCTCTTACTATAACATTTTCTTGGTCTCCATATAAGTTCTTCTCCAGTTTCTGAACGCAGGATAATGACCTCTTATTCTGTATAGAAAAAAGTTGAATCTCGCGATAGAGCGTCGCGTTCTACATTCAAAAACTCTTTCCACGCTAGCGGATATAATGGACTTTGGGGCGCAGATTTTGAGCGATAAAGTAAGCGTTTACGAGCTGGTGAGGTAAAAAGTAATTTTTTTGCTACTTCGATGCACAATTTATATTTTTGGGTTGACGATGTGTTTATTTTCCCCAACAAGGTCTAGTACCCCAACAAGTTTAAGTTTCCCCTTTGGGTTGGATGGTTAGTTGGCAGTCGCTTCCGCAAAAAAACATCAATACTTTCGTTTAACTAAACTTAACACATTCACATCGCTACACGTTACGCTCGTGGCCGATCTCGTGGCTTTCCCGCTAAGTAACGGAAAGCACTTACGGCGGTCCTGGCAGTGAATAATACATACGTTGACACTTCCCACTGCACTATATTATTGTTCACAAAAAGGGACAGTAAGGTTAATTATCACATAATACAGCGAACCGTAACGACCGTTGAATATTCAGGGGCGCGAGCGAGCCGAGGTTTTATGATAAACATACACTTTATGCAGACATTAAGATGTCGTCGTTCCCGAGATATTACTGGGTTTTGTTATCTTTGTGTAGTAGAAATATTACTACGGATGAGCTTTTAGATACGTTTTTAACGGTTCATCGTTCAAATTATAAACTTAATACAATTATTTAATTTAAAAATCGTTTTAACCGACTTCAATTAATTAATACTCCGTTACATGTCGGCCAATGAAAAGAGTTCCCTCGATTTCTCCAGGGTACCAACATCAGATCCTGATGAACATGGGGCCATATTAGAAAGATACACTTAAAAAATATATAAGAATTTGTGTGCAGGTCCACTGACACTTTAATACCTACTTAAATATCAAGTGTTTCAGTGTTCTGTAATCATAGTAGAAATTAAGTTACTCCAATAAACTTTCTGCGAAATACAAACTTTATAATTTTATTTAAAAAAGGTTGCCGTTATAGTAATTATAGTTGGCAACTGTCATTCTTGCAAGACCTCATATAAAAATATCGTTATTGCAAAGAAGTTTTTTTTTATACCACGTCATTGGCAAACAATCTTACGGCCCACCTGATGGTAAGTGGTTACCCTAGCCTATGGACGCTTGCAACTCCAGGGGTGTTACATGCGCTTTGCCGACCCTTTAAGAATTGATACACTCCCTTTTTGAAGAACCCCATAATGTAGTCCCTCGGGAAAACCTCGGCAGAGAGCTCATTCCACAACCGGAGTCTCCGAGGGAGGTAATTTATCTGAAACCGTACGGTACGCTACCAATTTAGGTTCCAGGGTGTGAGGATGAATGCCTTGCCGACGGCGAGCGGTGCGGTGGTAAAAAGCAGCCGTAGGCATCATGCCGAACAGTTCTTCGGAGCACAACCCGTTATACAAGCGATAGAACACGCACAAGGAGGCGAAGTCTCTCCTTAGACTCAACGGTTCAGTATCGCTTGTGTCCACGATTCGCACAGCGCGTCTTTGAAGCGAATCAAAAGGCCCAAGCTGGTATCCAGTAAAAAGCAAACCAGTAAGTGGTAGCTGGTAGTTAAGATACTACTACTGGCTCTGTAGTTATATGAGTATGGTGTTGTGTTCTTGGTGTTAGGCAAGGTCGCCACAGATATTGAGTGATCCACATTTATCTCTAGCTGTCAACATAATTAATTTTCCAATCGATAAAAGGTCGGCAAGCACTTGTTTCTCTCGTCACAAATCTCCATTGGCTACGGTGTCTGCTTGCCTTTACATGGCGTATACTCTGGTGATTTTACATACCCGCTGTCAATCTTCGACACTATGTGCCAACTTAACACTTCCAGGAACTCCATAGGTGGACGCTCTACTCGTACTGTGAACTGTACTGGGAACTAAATCTGTTAACACTTTCACTGCCAGGAACCCGCCTGGCGGGCGCCTAAGCCGTAGAGCCCGTTCGCATGGAGACATCGGATTCTTTGCGGGAACTGTTTTTCGTAGGATCCCTTTTAGTGGCAACTGTATTTCAATGCAACAGTTCACACAAGCATACTGTTGCAGGATCCGGCAATAAAGCTGTAGTAATCCAATACGGGTGTAGACTCGAAAATTATTATTACTCCAAAAGAAAGAAGGTAAAAAAATATGCCTTGTGACGAAAATCCCATTCTGATATCTCAAAGAATTACAAAGCTACAACCGTTTAAATATTGCTTGTTAGAGAGAGAAAACGCTTGCAGTTAGTGACGTCACAATCTGCGAGCGGCATAGTTAATGACAATCGTTTCATATGAAGTTGCGGGAAAAGGGGCAGACAATACCCCTTCTTAACACTTTGCACACTTATAACTTTGTGATTATTTAACCTCTAGCGCTGGTATTTTCTCCATTTGACTACAATTTTAATCGGTTTTCGAGAATATACGACCTTATTGATTATTTTATTTACTGTTTACACCCTTATTTTGCGACTACAAATCGGTCCGGTCATTTTATAAAATGTCGGAACAAGAATCCTGCAAAAAACCAGATCCGAATCCGAAAACCGGGCAGTTCACATGAACACACTATCTGGTTTTGAAGGATCAGACAAAACTTGACACCGTGTTAACGGGCTTGTAGTCTCTCCGAGGAAAACCATGGGATAGGCTACGAGCGTAGCGCGTAGCGAGTCTTGGCAGTGAATGTGCTGTGTTATTGATTAAACGCTTGTGACAAATACAAACCCAATTAAATACGGTTACTCAAACAGATCCAAAACGGGTCAGCACCCACGAGGCTCAAGCCGGGTATTAGTATGCAGAGCGCGCACTATTTGATTCGGTTTTAATCCTCCCATTTCACAACACATACAATTAATTATAAACTCAATACGAAGATGTGAGCGGCTAGATTACAACGCTTAGCTCACTTCCGCGTTCACCGGGGCGGTTTCTGTATTTCGTATTTTATACTAACCGAGAGCTTATATTTGCTCACAGCTAAAAATAATAATAAAAATAATAAAATAAAAAATAATAAAAATATCACGCTCAACTCGGAAGAAACTGATTATGGTATACATCTGGAGCATTGCTCTCTACGGCTGCGAAACGTGGACCATGACTCAACGGGACAGGGAAAGGTTGCAAGCCTTCGAGATCTGGTGTTGGCGGAGATTAGAAAAGATCAGTTGGACGGAGAAAAAGACCAATGAAGAGGTTTTGCATATAGTCAGTGAAAACAGATGTTATTAAAAGTTATTGAAAACAGAAGAGGAAAAATGATAGGACATCTTCTTCGTCACGATGACTTCATTAAAGTTATAATAGAGGGAAAGATAGAAGGAAGAAGAAAAAGAGGAAGACCACGAAGAGCTTACATGGAGCAGCTAAAGGAAAACATTGAAGTTGAATCTTATAGATAGTTGAAGGAAAAGGCAGAGAATAGAACAGAATGGAAATTACTCCACCGACAAGAGCCACGCTCTTAAATAAATGATGACGATGAGAGCTTATATGAGTCTCATTTCACGAAGTTAAAAGAGACAATTTTACACAACACTGAGACTTTTGACCAACGACTGGCCTTTTGGCCGGAATTGCCAGTTTTCAGGAGCTTTGTGAAATGCCCCCAGAGGGGTATTAGCGTAACTTTTTGAGAGCGTTAGGCATAATCAACTGGTATTCCTTAGAAAAAAATACATTTAACGTAAGTACAAAGCATTACGCAACAGACATGCTGATGTCGCCATGATTTCCGTACTTGTCGGTATTATTCACCAGAAGATTGGCTACTCGCTGAGGGTTTTCCAGCTGCGTTCGCGCCACTACGTGCACTTCAGCTCGCTTGTGGTGACGCCATCGCGTGTGCTGACTTCTAGCTGAAGGGTGTCGTGTTTCGTTTCGGCGGTTCCGGGGCAACCTACCGAATTCTACGCCGGACTTGACAACGCAACGGAGCCACACTGTTTCGTCGCCTAAATAATATTTCGTTTTTAATTTTATAATTGTATGTATGTTCGTTTTTAAGGTATTTGTAACTATGGGCCTTAGATGCCTGAAAATAAATGGTTTAATATTATTATATTTTGCGGAGATGTGGGCGGTACGGTAGGTATTAAAACGCACACACGTGCAGTGTTTCATAAACCACGCCCCTGTAAGTGTGTGTGTGTTTTTATGTTTTCAGCTTACGAAAGAAAGTTATGCAATACCGACTTATTAGCAATGGCTTTAATGGGCAAATGTAGAACACAAGTATGAACAAAAATAAACCTCTCTGGGCTCATTGATATTGTGAAGTGATTAAGACTAAAATAGGAAATAAATCGTTTTTGCAAAATTCAGGCTAAGATTTACCCAGGCACAGCACCTCTACACTGTACCTTGGTAAATCTAAGTCTCAATTTCAATCAAGTGAAATGCCCAGTACACTGGGCATATGACTTGATGCATATCGCTTAGACATCGCCGCTGAAACTATAAACCCCTTCAATTATGTGACTGGATTATCCGAACACATAGTGAAGACAATAAGTACAGTGGAACGAAAGTTTATTGTTTATTTATTTACCATTGGGGTTGAACAGATTTATAAAACGTTTTTAGTACCTGGACGAGTACTAACAAGCGTACGATATGTCTGACGGTAAGCGGAAAAATCTTGAGAAAGTAGGTACAAATTGGTGTTTCAACACGCAAAAATATTTTTAAAACTATCCGTATGTGTTTAAAATAGAAATAGTAACTATTTATCCCTTTTTTAATATAATTTTATTTAGGAAGAGTAAATTGTTGATTCAGTATTAATTCTCTATACTTTATTCTCCACTAATTATAAAGAGGTAGTCTGTGATGTAAGTTTCTCGCATTATAAGTTTGGATGTACCTAAGGGGTAATCTACGAAACTACTTACTTTTTTTTAAAATGTGTCTATCGCATAGAGTGGAATGGATCTTCGAGATGAACATTAGGCTTGTAATACGTGGCCGGATCTGTACGGGTAGCCAGTATATAATATGACTATAATTCTCCTGCAACATTAATACAAATCAAGTTATTTGTTTAACGATATTTTATGAGTAGGTCATTTGATTGTTATGTTCCTTACGAGTAATCGTGTGTAATCGTGACCAAAATAAATTAAATAATCTGAATATCGTACGGAATCATTCTCCGCGGTACCAGGGTATTATAAGTTGGCCAGAGTCCAGTCAACGTAGGAATTAATAATCCAGCTGGATCCGTTGCTAGCTGAGTAGCTCAAACAAATGGCCAGCCAACTAAATCCGTTATAATACAAAATGCAGAGCCAACATTTCTGGCATATATATTTTGCTTGTAGACAAATGGTTACCTACTTATATCGTCCTCGTCATCTTAGCTATATTCCGGTTTGATTCTAAAGAAGCCTGGGTTACCACCCACCCACCATTAAGGTTACAGGTAACCCTTACGTAAACTACCTAACCAATTTCAATGTATAGCAACTTTCGCAATATACGAGTATAGGCATTTGCGACAGTGATAGTTGAATTTAGAGTATCACTCCTACTCCTTACATTATGGCCTCATGCGGCTCAGCGCTTCGAAATCACATTGCGATGCAAAATGTCAAACCAAATTGAACCATTTATTTGTAATAGTAGTACTTAATTGAGCGCCTATAAAATTTGATTAAACTGACCAGTCTAAATACCTACTCTTTAAATATAAATTAGCTACTTTTACTACTGCAGTTCAATATTACTCTCGCTCGATTTATTACATTCCTATCCCACATCACCGCATTTACAATTAAAATCGAAATTCAAATAATGACTGTGCCACAGATATGTATTAATATATTTCTCGCCCTATTACAACGGTAGTAGGTTCAAATCTGTACATAACTTTGGCGTCGAATGTACATTCGAGTTGACGAAAGGCTAATTGTAGAGATCATTCATGCGACTTAAATGTAAACATTAGGATCATGCCGGCTCATTTGGCTCGTGAATGATTAATGTCCTTTGACGATTCGCGGCTTTAGAAATGCTGCCTCCACACAGATGTAGAATAACGATGGGCGATTTAAATATTAAAAAGCCGCTTATAATATACCACACCAATATCAAAAAACGAGATGCGATATAATTATGCTAAAAATTTATTGACGGTTCGCAGATTTCGTAATGCTGCCACCACCGAGAAAATACAGTAATCATTATAAAATAATTAAAACATATTTTCGTTACTACTGACCGTTTAGGTGTTCGCGTGCGGTTTTTTTTTCAGTTACTTTTACGTAGTCAGGATACCGTATTTCGATTTTTTATGCTTACCTATTTATAAATTATACTCTCTATAGGGTTAATGTTCACCAGATATGTGTCTTTATATATTTGAGACCTAGCTATCAAGCTTGGGAGGTGTCAAATATATTAAGACACAGCTTCGCACATCCCTGGTAGATATTCACACATACACTTCAGTGTTAAATATACTGTCTCAATGTACACAATACAGTCAGCATATTACGTGACAGACGCTTTATACAACAATAGTACATTACTACAAAGGCCGGGAAGTATAAGGGGTTGCCGGCCGAGCGTAGCGAGGTCGGATAGTTATGAGGCTGGCAACCCCTTTTCACGCCGAGGTATGTATAGTGCTTTTCTCAAACATGCAATGAAATAAATTAAAATTAACTCCAAGAAATCAAACTGTAATTGTATTTAATTTAAGGTGAACGCCGTGATCCGGTGCCACAAATTGTGGAATGGAGATTTAAAAAGACCATCTTGCAGGCCTAGGCCTCCAATTTTGTATGAAATGCCATTACGGGTGTCTCGGCTCGCTGCGCCCGAAACGTGACACTTCGAAGCTCATTATGAAGAACAACGTCAATATTTCATTGCATGTTTGAGATAAAGTATTTTATTACAATATAATTGGTAATGTTGAAAAGCGTTGACGTTAAAGATAATGTGAATTCGACGTATAATTAGATTTTTTAACAGCCGATATTTGACCGCCGTCATCCCGGTACAATAAACGTCAATGAAGACATATGAAGACATAAATTGTACTGGGATGACAGCTGTCAAATATTGGATGTAAGGGCATTTTCACTATAATATATTATTTCTTTAACTATATACATACCTAGTCGGTCCTAAAGTTTTGTCACTGGCACATTATTTTTAAATTTAGAACATAATTTTAAGAAAATGTTTTTGTATTCCATTTTTGAATGTTTGCCAATTATTTTAAAACAAAAAACAGTCATTTGCTGCGATTTCTCACGATGGAGTGGACATTGAAAGAAAACCGAATAGCTGTTTTAGCGTTGCACCGCTGTGGGCACTCGCCAAGTACCATTTTCAAGTTGCTCAAAAAATTAAATATAACGCTTAGGTTTGTGTACCGTACTATTGATAGGTACAATGAAGTCTCTAGTGTTGAGGACAAAAAAAGAACTGGCCGTCCACGCTCCGTAAGAACACCAGCAGTGATCAAAGCGATCAGGGCCCGTATAGCGAGAAATCCTGTCCGAAAACAGAAGTTGATGGCTTTGCAGATGGGTGTCAGTAGGAATACCGTCAAAAAGATTTTAAACGAAGATCTTAGTCTACGAGCATACAAAAAAAAGAGTGGGCACATGCTTAATGCCCGTCTAAAAACAATAAGGCTTAAAAGATCCCGAAAGTTGTTAAAGCGGTACGCGAAAAATCGACACCGCGATATCCTCTTTACAGACGAAAAAAATTTCGATATTGAAGAAAAGTATAATAAACAGAATGATAGAGTGTACGCTACGAGCTCTGAAGAAGCAAAAAAAACAGTTCCGCGAGTGCAACATGGGCATCATCCCTCATCAGTGATGGTTTGGTTGGGAGTATCTTATTACGGGCCAACTGAGGTTCATTTTTGCGAAAAAGGGGTCAAAATCAGTGCAAAAGTGTACCAAGAGACGGTTTTGGATCAGGTTGTCAAAGATCTGCCCAACACGCTATTTTCAGGACATCATTTTGTGGTCCAGCAGGATTCTGCACCTGCACACAAAGCCAAGACCACTCAAGCCTGGTTTGAGCGTCAAAAAATCGACTTTATAAGACACGAAGATTGGCCTTCCTCCAGTCCGGACCTTAATCCTTTGGACTACAAAATTTGACAAGTCTTAGAGGAGAAGGTCTGTTCTAAACCACATAAAAATTTGGAGAGCCTGAAGTCATCTATAAGAAAAGCAGTCGCTGAAATAGACATGAATATGGTGCGTGCTGCGATAGACGACTGGCCGCGGCGTTTATTGGCCTGTATTAAAAACAAGGGAGGTCATTTTGAATAATTTTAAGTTATACTAATTCTCTGTTAAATGTACTTTAAATTGGTATATAATTTATAAAAAACTGATTGGTACTTACATTTTAATCATTATTTTTATATGTGACAGAACTTTAGGACCAACTAGGTATACACGTTACTGCCCGCTCGGTTTCTCCTCCGTACTATAAATAACGCAGGCAAACCCGCTGGACCAAATATAGCCTATAACCACAGACATAGATATACACTAGATAACTTAAACACCTCAATTTGTATGAAAACCGACCGTGTCACTTTTTTCTACTACTTTTTTCACAAGGGCGAATTAGTGATGTGAATTCCCCGTTGTCCGCGCAAAATCGATTCTGCAATAAGGCATTTTCTTAATATTCACGAACAACCGGCTACCACAACAGACGCGCGCGGAATGTCGGTCGGACGGCCAACTCGGAGACCGAGTTCGGACACGCGAAGTAGATGAATTTGCGTGATCTATGTATATCTGTGCCTATAACCATCTCTCAGATGATTTCAGAAAGAATTTTTGAAATCGCATAAGCAGTTCTGGAGATTACCGATTACGCTTCAATCTCAGACACTTCCTCTTTTACAATATTAGTATAGATGGAACATGTTATACTAATAATTATTTCAAACGTGAAGTAGATTCGGCGTAGGTACAAGTTTGATGAAAGCGACTGACATCTGCTGGTCAATTACGTAACGCATTGGACGCGCGTCAGGTAGATCTAAATGTCAGTTTTTGTACGGGAAAATGACAGCTGAGTTGAGCTCAGCTTGACTTGCGTTCGAAACGTTACGTGATCGTGATCACCCCTCTGATCTTCGAACTCAAAGGGAAAACTAAACCTTGTCGGGATTCGACCAATTTCTTCACACTGTTTTCCTTCACTGAAAAACTACTGTTAAACTATCAACTGATATTACGTAAATAGGTACATAAGTTTTTTGAAAAACCCAGTGGTACGAGACGGGATTCGAACCTTCGATCAAAGTGTTATTCACTACTTTATCATCATCATCATCATATCAGCCGAAAGACGTTCACTGCTGGACATAGGCCTCCCCCAAAGAGTGCCAAAGTCACCGGTCCTGCGCCTCCCGCATCCAGCGGACTCCCGCAACCTTTACCAGGTCATCAGTCCACCTTGTGGGAGGCCTACCCACGCCGCGCCTTCTGGTACGTGGTCACCACTCGAGAAGATTTCGGCCCCAACGGCCATCGGTTGTACATGCTATGTGCCCCGCCCACTGCCACTTAAGTTTAACGATTCGGAGGGCTATATCGGTTACCTTGGTTCTGCTGAGAAACTCCCAACATAGCCCTCTCCATAGCCCTTTGGGTGGCTTTGAGCCTTCTTATGAGGCCCATAGTAAGCGACCACGTTTCAGTGCCATACATCGTATCATCACTGGCAACACACGCTGGTCAAAGACTCTCGTCTTGAGACACTGCGGAAAATTGGACCAAAAAATGTGCCGTAGCTTCCCGAACGCTGCCCAGCCGAGTCCGATTCGACGATTCACCTCTTTCACTACTTATAGCACTAAAAATATGAGATTGTTTACAACTTTATTTTCCTTTTTTTTCCGGCAAAACAATTCACCGCAACGCCCAAACTATATAAAAGAGAACTGATTCTCTATTTTACTCCCTCAAAGCATAAAAGCTATTTATATCGGGCCATTGAAAATCATGAATCAAATCCACTCGACGCCATTATTCTTTCGGCTTGTATGCGAGAAACGCCCAGTCAAAATAAAGAGCCTCCAGGGAGTTATACTTACAGTAGATGAAGCAATATCAGTACGTAACCCACACACAGGCTGGCGTATCACATATTATAGTCAGTTCGGGTATGTGCGCCACAGGGGAAAGAGCGCCCCCGGGGTAAGTGCTGATATTGATATATTTATGACTGAATGATGAATGAGGCGCACTTTGCCTGGGGGCGCACATACCTGAACTGACCTTACATGTAGCCTTTCTCATCTAAATAGAAAGCAGGAATTAATAGCCCTAAGGAAAGAAACTTAATTTGTTTTAGATTTAGATTTATTTATTTCACAATATACAATTACAATATAAATTAAAGCTAGCTTAATATATAATTATGTATTAGCTTACTCTAAACAACAACAGCATGTAATGGAGGAGCGGTACTTCCTGACACAGATTTTTTACCTACTAGGAAGCCCCAACCTTGTTGTAATCTTGTGACTTGTTTAATCTCTTTTTTTTTTTACCGAGTACATAATCGTAAAGCCTCTTACGGTCTAGCGGTGGCGGTCAAAAGTAATTTTGACAGCTAATGTCATTTAATGTCAAGTTTACTATTTACCGCCACCACAAGCCGCGCCAGTGTGACTACCAGACTATTCAGAAAAACATGTTTGGAAATAAAAAGTAAAGTGCAAAGTGCTCGAAGGTCTTGTCTATGCCGTTTGGATTTTTATCCCAGGCAAAATTTGAGGGGGTAATTGTATAGGTCATAGTGAACACCTTCAGAACCGCCACAAATCAGGCAACTTGAACTGTGGGAACAACCACAAAATCTAACAAAAATTTATTGGTTCCCTAGAATCTAGGGCTCAGTAACAAACGTGAGCACGCCTACTTTACGAACACAGGCTTGTTATCGCGCATCGAGTCACGCAAAATGACGTCTGTGCGTAAACCCGGCCAGCAATCAAAAGTTTTATTTCAATTTCGATTGGGTAAAACTTAATTAATAAAGTTAGCCCATGTCAAAATTTTACAATTCTAAACTTACAATTAGAACCATTTTTGATCAATATATCAATAATCAATGTTTATATTAAACTTTATAAATTGGGTCCCCGGTGTATGACCATATAATATTTGTGTTGTCACGATGATGTTACTGATTTTACTACCCGTACTGTGAAATCTCAAGGGATCGGAATAAAATATGAGTATGAATTGTCGGGTATTTCGCTAAATGATGTCTGAGAGTAGCGATCTGGGTCGCGTTTTGTTTCGGCACTTACTTTTTTGTTATTTATGACATTGTGACACTCGTGCTAATAAAGCCATGTTGTAATGTTAATTGATTACTGTGTTTTATCTTTATACGTAGGCAAATTTTCACTAAGGAAAGCCTCCTTTGAAAAGAAAAGAAAATAAGTCCTGCACTGCTAGCACAGGACCGTGCGCGAGATAAACTACCCGTCGCTTTCTTAGTGTACTAATTAGAAAGAGAGGGATAGTGCAGTATTGTGCTAGCAGTTGTGCTGTATGCTGGTTTGACTTATAAGAATTGAAATCTTCTATAATGCTGCGTACGTTCAGTCAAATACTTATAATTACCATTCATTTACATTTGGTATTTTTTATATATCTAAACTTGGTTATAAAGTTTACCCAAAAGCATAAACTGGACACTAAACCAGTTACACTGTTAACCTAACAGTAATAAACTCACAGTTATAGTTATTAACCCAGCTAGTCGACTTAACCCCCGCCCCCGGCAGCGCCCATTCTTAGTAAGTAATTTAAGCAAGCAACTGCCCGCTTTAAAATATTAAAACGTCAGAAACAGGCGTCCGCGAGAACTAACGGTATGAAACGTGTATTGCAAGTTTTCTGGTATATTTTTTTACTTGGTACTGTTAAGCTGTATTTTTGTGGTATACAATTTTAATTATAAGATAAAAAAAAAACGTTTCTCGTTGCAGCTTGTAGCTGTTAACGTTAAGAATGAAATGTGTTCGGACCCGTCAGTGGGTCCTTAGAATTATAAAGTAAAATGAGTGACATCTGTCAATGTGACACTGGTCAGTTGGGATGAGTGCCACGGGTTGTAAGTATATTGTATAAATATAAGTGGAATCTGTTTTGGAACCCTAAGTGCGGTGGTTCAGATAAATTAGTATTTGTATGTGCGAGGCGCGAGCGGTGAAATTTGGAGCGAGTTACGTGGCGTGCGGCGGGACCCCGCCGGCCTACACGGAGCCCTCGGGAGACGTTATTATATTATAACTCGACCCTATGACTTGACCCTACTTTTGACTGAACTGCCCGTCTTGAAGCGATACTGCCGGCACACTCAGTAAGTGTTGAAATTTTAGTAAATTTAAGTGGCTACCTAGTTTGTAAGTGGTATTCCATATGACCCACGTATCGTGAGGCATCAAACGACCCCCTAAGGGCGGTTTTAACAAAATGAAATATTTAAAACGTTTTTATTGCAATTCAATTATATGTCATAGTGTGTTAGAAAAGTAATAGGGCACAGCAGAATGTCATCTCACTCATATTAGGAGTTATTATATCTATTAAATATATCGTCGTCTACTAGTACCAACCCATAACGCAAGCTTTATTGAGCTTAAGTCTATTCATCCACTTCTCGAAGACATTATCACACTTATCTCTGGGATTACACAAAAATCATCACTTAAAATTTTGTTACCTACTTTTTGAAACTCACAAAGTATTGAAATCAACCACTAAAAAATATTATCTATATAATAATAATATTTGCTTCAATAATCAAAGTACCGAACGAGGGACCGGATAACGATGTCTAGATGATCTATGAATCACACTTCATATATATTTTAGTCTACTAGTCATTGCATATGATTATCTTTGGCGTCATGTTTATTTACATGATAGGACACGTAAGGATGAATAGACTTTACTATGGGACCAGTTCGATTTGTATAAGATTACCCCTCTAATATGTATTTGTTTCTTTATCACCTAAGTCTGTAGCTAAATACTACCTTGGAGAGGAGCACGCAGTTTGCGGACCACTCATGCACAAAAGAAGTACTTACCTACCTAGGGCGGCACGTCGCGCACCCAGAAGATAACATAGCGCCGCCCAAGAAATAAAGGCCCACAAATCAACAACAATAATAAATAAAAATACTTCCTTAGTGAATTAAATTTTACAACGATGTTATCGACAATATTCCTTTCTATTATTATCGTACAAATAAACCAATCATGGCCATTAATATACCTACCCACGACAATGAAGTCGAAAAAAGAACCAAATTTCTCATTCCAATTGAATAACAATGGGTTTCGCGCACTCATTCGGACAAGTATTTTTCAGACCGACCCCAATGTCAATACGAAATCAAGGTGCTGCCAACAGGTTCATTAAGAGCTACTCGAACGTTAATGGGATTAAACGAGCCTTTGCCGTCGTATTGACCGATAAAAATGTGCCGAGATTCCATTACTATGCAAACCTTAATAAAGGGATCCTTGATTGGAGCACTAGGGCTTGACTGGGTAAATAGGGGCCATTTCATTTAATAAATTCATCACGCATTTGAAGTGCTTAACTCTTTTTAAACTATGTTTTTGTTTCTAACGCGTGACTAACTTCATAAGACCTTAGCAATTTTTAGGAAGATTGTGACTATCGGCCGAGTCCTAAAAAAAGATCATAAATAACTATACATTTTAAATTTACAAGTCCCACAATAGGGTTCAACTCTTATTACATAAAGTTGAGGACTTGACCCGTAACTCTTGGTCCTAAATTAAGACCGATATGGGCTTACGGGGTTAAATGAAGAAGATGGTTAAAATAATGAAAACGTGCAATCCATTTTTTACAAACGCTAAGGACACTTCCGCATTTTGTGGTGCGGAGTCGGTGCAGTATTAGTAAGTTGTCAGTCAAGTCGGTACAGATTGTTTACTGCGCGCCTACTTTTCAATGAGTGCTTCCTCATTAGCTCGGGATGCGCATTACCGAGTGGTACGGATGCAGAACTTCGCAATATAATACTGGTAGTATTGGTACAAGTCAGGATATCTGGGCGACATCAGTAAGCTCTCGGTAAAATACAAAATACCACTTACCTACAGATTTTACCCCGACAAATGCAGATGTGCCCTTATAGTACCTATGCCTGTCTATAGCTTATTCACAGCTAAACCACTGCTGATTTTGATGATACGGTGTTACTCGGAAATGAATGGGCAACTTACTTACCTATAATTACTTATTTATTTGAAAACAAACAGAAACAAGTGAACAAGAAAACTTATAAACTAAGAACACTTGGACACTAAGCATGCACTTATTTCCTAACTAGCTGTCACTAACTTGACTGTAAGTAGTTCTCTAGCTACCCGAAGACCTCTTTCTTTTAACGACTACTGTCATAAACAACAGGGACATCATAAAAAATCTCGGATGCATTCAGTTAGAAACCACCCAGCTTTATAGCCTTTATACACCTTAATTATATAGCCTCTCATCTGTGGATGATAAATATGGCCACTTATCCATATCTGTGAACCCGATTTTGGTGCCTCCACAGACAAGCAGTCTAGTGTCGAGTACTTTGCTAAAATGTTATTTTCTGCGGTTGTTTAAGGAATTAAAACCAGGATTTTTAATAAAAACAAATGTCCAATAAAGGATCTAACTATATGCTGCGTCATCTTTACAATAATACTCTTGTTACGACTGTACGGCTGGCTTTAATACTAGGGTGACGCAATGTAGACCACCTTTATTGATTTTTGATTTAGAAAAATCCGTCTGCTGACTTATTTTATATGTTTATTTTCAAGATTGGTGTAACATACATATTAAGAAATCAAAACATGCGGGGGTCATGAGTAAAGATTTTAAAATAAACTGCTTCGAGTTTTCTACCACAACTGCTGTCACTCAAAAGTTGCTGAAACAGCCGTTGATTTACATAATTATTTTGAACTTATTAAAGTATATTTATTTACTTTATATACTACCAGCATTTTAAGGTCCTAACCTATGTGTAAACAAATCATTTTCATCATAATGTGTAATAGATATGATGTAGGAATTGAATAAACATTGTGTATTTTTTTCATGCAAAATGACTGCATGCACACTAGTAAATATATCTCAACAACCGTAAGCTTTGTATAAGATTTTTTCTTTTTTTTTAATATTTTCATTAAATAAACTATAAATTAAAAGCACAATATTAACATCACTTTAAACAAAAAACACGTAAAATATCAATCTAAAAACAGCACAAATTGCACCACTTTAAAAAAAAATGTTTGATTAGTATGGATATACCCGAACTTCAGACCCATACACCGGGCTTTCCAGGTTGAAATTATTAATTTGGATGTTAGTTTACGTATGTAGGGGAACATGCTTGAATTGTTAAAATTCTTGTTTTGTTAAAATTATGCAAACAATCGAATCCAAAAAAGTGCCCATGGCGTATCCGTGTTATGCTGTTACTCATTTATAACAAAATGGCGTCGTAGTAGCGAGGCCGATAATGGCGTTCCCTTGTCGGTGGCTACCCAGAATCGGGTCTCATCGTTCTCGTTACGTATTTCGATCTATTTCTTACTTTTTGGGGTTTATTTATCTATTATATTAATTAAAAATAAATGTTAGATACATAATGAACACAAGAATTGCCTTCATTAGTATGGAAACCAAAGAAAAGCGTAAAATATCTTGCAGGCAAATTCGGATCATGTTTAGGTAGGATGTTAACCATAGGTATATTTAGGGTATTGGTTGCACCACACTTAAAACCAAAGATTACTTACATGTTGATCACCAGACACAGCACAAGCACTGCCTTTTTCATAAATAAATCCTGATATTCCGCCAAAAACACCCTAAATACAAAACACGCCTGCCCCCAACGGCGGCAGTTTTCGACTAACAATATTGCGTCATTTTTTCAGCGGCCAACGTTCAAATTCCCGCTTGCTAGCTGTCTTGCTTCATTGGCTGTACGTTTCAATGGGTCAAAGCAAGACAAATGCTAGATTCGCTGTATATCCGCCACAAATACAAGAACAGTTTAGACGCCAAAATTTGGCGCGCCACAGATAACGGTTGGAAAAAGCGAAGCCATCTCCGAGGCTCCCACAGATGAGAGGATAGGAGATTCTCCCACTGCACCGCGTCTCGCCGCGGTGCGCGGAGCGACAGATTTTACCATTGTATGCAAGTATCTCAATTTATATAGAAAACACGCCTAGTATAGTCGAGGAATGAAAAGGTTGACCACTTTTCGGCCTTATTTCAAAGCCGTTGAGGTCCAAAAGTGGTCAACCTTTTCATTCCGCGACTGTACAACACACTGCCGACGCGGCAATGCGCGTGTAAAACAAGTTTCTGTCAAAAATTTCATTTTTGGTACAAGCTTTTATTGCCGACTGTACTTTTCTGTATACCATCATCAACTAACTACTCATTTAGACGATTCTAACGAGCCCAAATTCAACGGGGTTACGTCGGATAAGTACTGAATTCCCATGGCCACCTTCTGTCTCCATCATCAGATCAGCTCGATGGTATCATAATATTAAATTGTCATCCAAACTATACTTATACCCAAAATTTCAGCTCAATCGGTCACCGGGAAGTGGGTCAAATTTAACGCGGTGCAGTGGGAGAATCGTCTTAGTGTTCAGTAGGAGTTTATAGAATAGGAACGTGCTCTATATTTTTGCGAGTACCTTTTTGTATGGACCCGTACTAGTGCTATTCAAATTGCTTGAATATGGTCACATAACACCTCAGTACATTTTATAACCTATTTAAGCCTGAAACTTGACATTAACTGTCAACTGCACTATTGACCGCCACCGCAGGCTGCGTCAGTGTGATTTAGGCCTTACGATTTAAGGTTTTAAACAACACGTTGGCAGAGGCGTCTTTATCTATGGTGCAGGGTGTGCGTTGCACACGGGCGCAGCGGTCCTAGGGGGCGCCGAGCGCCGCCCGCTACGGAGCCCCACTCAGCGCGCGCGCTTACTAGGGGGCGCTAGAGTAATGTTTGCACACGGGCCCTACATGGGCTAGAGTCGCCTCTGCACATTGGGATGACAACTAAATGATAGGTGTCACCGTGACCCAAGCCATATAGCTCTATAATCACCAATCAAGATTTAGATTCATTTATTACACGATAAAAATTACAATATAAGTTTGCATAAATGTCAAGATTACAAGAATTTCTACCATGTTCGTCAATTTTAATAATAAAGACTTAATGAGTCAACTGTAAATACAAAATATTATATTATTCTATCTCCCGAAATACTCCAGGCAAAATACGGTTTTGAAAAACATTAATTTATAATAGCGTTTTTTTTGTTGATTTCATTTGAAAATGTTATTCTAAGATGATTTAGTCAAGAATCCGACAAACTTTCCACCCGGAAGTAATTATGTAGATTTAAATGAAGCACGCATTATCTTTTTTTGTACGATTTATCTTGAAAATTATAGAGCAAATGTAAATGAACCAAAATAAAGACAAAAACATTTATTGATATTTTTACTGACTTTTTAGAAGCCAGTTAACTTATCATTTTTTCGATGTCTGAAATTTTGTCGGATTTTGTCGCTGGGTAACTATTTAATTGATAATATATCCGTTAAACATAAAAAATAAGCTATTATAAATTATTTCCAAAATTGACATTTTTTCTATACAAGTTGTCAGTTCATTGCCTGGACTAAAAAGGATCGTCATTCATTACACACAATAACATAATATTTTCTAAACTATTTATATAAGGATTGAAAACCACATATTTAAATAAGGATTTTCACGTACCCACTTTCACCTAAAAGCACTTTTTGGAACATGGGTAAATTTTGCGATATCTGAGATTGCAACAAGCAATAGTGTAAATTATTTAAAAAAAAATGAGCGGTGTTATAACACCTGGTCGGGCTATCTGGGTTAAAAACAGAAATAATAATAATAGTTCATAACATTGATAAATATAAAGTTAACAAAAATGAATGTCAATTTTAGAAAACAAAATACACACGCCAATGTGTAAACATGCCTTAGCATTGACCCTAGTAACCCTCTCAACATTTTTACCTATGCAATCTATGAGTGACTCGCCTACTGGATGCCTTCATCCGCATAATTTATCCCACATACTTAGTAAGTCATTAAAATAAATGTTACACCGCTTCTGCTGGTATATAATTTTATGCCACTATAATTTGAAGGCGCAAGCAATTTGGAGAGCATCGTACATTGCAGGCAAAGGCTTAAATCGCGTCTCATTGCGGGAATAGCGTAATAAAGTGGTGACTGTACGTCGTCATAGATATGTCTGCATATTTGAACCTTACCCCGCCGTATTAAGGCGAAGAATGTATACGAAGAATATACGTCGACTTGCGTGATCGTCAAAGATTTGAACTACTGCAAGGAAATAAGGTGCTAAAGTGGAAACATCTTTACGTACATTGTGATTTGAGAATAAAGGGTTTAACTTCAATTGAGAGAAGGAACATTAATCGTATGTGAAACATCGTAAGGCTCCAATTGCAATAGCATTAAAATGTTACTTTAATTGTTTTTATCGGTCGGCTAGAATTGGTGTAAGTAATGTATTTGTAGCGGAACACACTAAACTTTTAATTCCGCTTTGTGAAACAAAAAGTGAAATGAGGTTTTTAGTATTTTTAAGCGGTATAAAAACACAGTTACATTATTTTTATTGATGCAACCTTTCACAACTTCCACATATATTTTTAATAAACGAGACTGCATAGGTGATGTTCAGTTGTATTACGTCCGAAACTATCTTTAGCTGACGCCAGCCCCCCCTATTCTGTAACTTGTTTTAACCTCACGTCAACGCTCACCCACAAATATATCATGATACCGCGATGCGTAGTATCTAAGCGTAGGTAGAGGTCTAGTTGCGTGACGGGTGACCGGCGGGGTGAGCCGCATTACCACGTAGCGAATAACAGCCCAGACGTCCAAGCGCGGCGGCCGGCACGAGCGGTACGGTAATTTCCAAGATAGAGATATGATTTTGCAGGACGCCGTGCTTCCGGCACCTATTTTTTTTTTTATACAACGACGGTGGCAAACAAGCGTACGGCCCGCCTGATGGTAAGCGGACACCGGACATGGGCGTTGCCGACCCTTGATATGTTTGAAGATTCGCCGTGTTGACAGCTGAAGGAACAAAATCCCTCGCTCTCAACACAACGCATCCTCGGGAGCTCTGGCGACCTTGCTCACCTCCAGGAACACAACACTACTACAGAGCAAGTGGTACTTTTGGTCCAATTTCAAAATGGTCATTTCGCGTTGACGATTTTCCCTTTGTGCCTAATGACAATAAATCCTTTTATCGTTGTCGGGACGTGGGTAGATTGCCGTTTTTACTCGTATTAAATTTTCGACGCTCTGTTTATTTGTAGCGCGTTTTCGCTACATATGTGTTTTTCCATAACATCAGGTATACGTGTCTTCAATCATGGTCACCCTATCACTTTTGACATATGCCGTATCGAGAATGACGTAACGACGTGCGGTATAGGGTGACCAAGTTGAGTGGAATATTCATCATCTGTTTTTTTTTTAATAATTATATTATGTATCGGATCACAAGTTTGATATAAACTGCTGTACTTCTTTCAAGCGCAATGACGTTTCATGTATCCTACGTATACTACCGGTCCACCTTCTTATCTACGTACGTACGTACGTTCGGCCAAAATAGTTTCTCAAGCTTTCCCATAGTACTTCATATTTTCATTCCCAATCCATATTCACAATCTAGTCCTTTCTGATCACGTCTCCGGAATATACACCGCCATGTTAACATTTGCTCACTCATATCCATAAATGAGGTTTTATTTTATTTTATTTTTATTTTCAATTTATTAAAAGACAACTATGAGGTCCACTGGCGTTAATTATTCTTAGTCTAGGTTAGTACTTAATGGTAAAAAAGGATTTGGTGCGGTCGGTAAGTATTTTTGTCAAGGGACAATCAAACTTACCAGCTATCATTTTCAGGATGCTGTTGCTGCTCCCGCGCATTCTATTCAGGAGAGAGGCAGACTTTTTGCGCCAAACGGCGTCAAAGCCGTCTGTACGCGCCTCGGCAAACATAAATGACGCACTGCAGAAGCGCGGCAGCCGTAACAGCGCCCTGAAGGCATTATTAAATTGGATGCGCAGAGCATTGTATGCCTTTTGGGTATATTTGAACCACAGACTTGCCGAGTACAGTGATGTGCAATACGCTTTGAACAGCGTTATTTTCACCGTATCTGTACATCGAGCAAATCTGCGGGCCAACATGTTCGCCCGGACTGACAACGCTCTGCGCTCCCTCTCCATATCTAAATCGTCCTTAAGGTCATCAGTTACCAATTTTAATCGCTTGCTTACTTTTCGTTCCATGACAGCCAAGTGCGAGCCTATTGTTCCAGCGACTAATCTCTCGTCTGGCGCCGACGGCCGAGATTGATGGTACCCTGGTATGATATACCCGCATCATAACTACAACGATCTCAAAACGACGTATGTACCCCATATGTACCCCAGAAGTGTGTATACTCGTACACGGTCACGTTTCTCTGCTGCTGATTGTACATACATTTCCTTGATTACATAGGACTTTTCGGAATGGGTCGAATCCATTCCGCAACATTCCTGAAATAATATCAAATCCACACATCAGCAAATATTTTGACATAAGCCTTTTTCGAATGCAGCGATCGTAACTAATTGCAGCCCTACCCTAGTACCTAAGTTTGGATTTAACCTATTACACAGAGCTGCTGCATATTAATAATAATAATAATATATTCTTTATTGCACCACAACATAAGAAAAGCATGTTACAAAAGTATAGACGATAAATAAAGGTAACAACAGGCGGTCTTATCGCTTTAGAGCGATCTCTTCCAGACAACCTGTCATAACGTTGTCGTATTATTTTTTACGAGTGGTATGTTGAAGGTTCTCAACAAAAAAAGATCTATTGAAATCGATTTGTCTAAAATCTGCGGGCCTAAGATGGTTGCGATATTTTAACACTTATCGTCACTCGCACTCGCATACTTGTCAGAAAATGTCGGATTTCTTATCCACAGAGCGATACATTATAAAATGCCAACCATCTTAGAACTAGACGTTTAGACTGGACGTTCGATATTCCGAAACAATCATTCGTTTTGACGATATGTTTTTTTATTCAAACTGGAAAGCACCGCATATTAAGGCAAATGCAAAGGCAAAAAAAGTGTTTTATTTGTTAAACATTTAAAGTAATATAATAATGAAAACAAAAATTAAGTACCTATCAACTAAAGTAATAATAAAAGAAAAGAAATTAAAAATAAAATAGAATAGTACTGCACTAAATCTCAATATGGCCCCTGCGGCATTGTGCCGATGATGCTGGCAGCATTACCTCGCTGAATAGCTAAGCTAATTCTTTGTGCGAGATAACTGCCAGCCCTTCGGTCACCGGTGGCATCTGTAAGCCTCTTCGACATCTCTTTGAAGAGGCTTAGGGCTCCAGGGCCCCACGGATCTATTTGCCCACCTTCGCAGCTGCAGCCGCCTCTGCTGCAGCTGCTGCCCTCATAGAGTACGGTGGAGATGCCACGGGGCTAGTTTGTCAACACAGGTTGCATCCCACACCAGGACCCGTCCTATACTCCACGGGACTAATGACGTCCCGTCCGGTCCCATCGTCTCTTAGAATGCCAGACGACTCTAAAACTACCGGCACATTGGCCGATGCAAGAGACCGACGAATGATGTCAATAAGGGCAGCATGCTTGAGAAGCGACCCGCGCTTTACTGGCAGGAGAGCCCGTGGTGCCCAAGCCGATCTACTTGGCTTCCGCAGGGGCATCAATGTGGGGCGCAGACCGGGACCCCAAGACGCAGGCAAACTTAAAAACGGAGAGCATTTGAATCTAAGAATGTCCCAGTGCTTGCAGAAGGGTGTGCGTGGAGCCAGTGTAACAAGCCTCTCTTGTGTTTAACGCCAATAGTCTGGCTCGTTCTGCGGTGGTGCACTGGAAAGATAGGGAGTCCGCGGTCAATTGGCACATTGAGTCGTCCCAACACCTTTGTGAGTTTGGATAGTCAGGCAAATTTTGGCCGAGGCAAGCAATTAACCAGGCACTTTTTGCGTCCTCCAAGCCCGATGTCTCATAGTCTGTAGGTAGGATCTTACCTATGAGACTAGACGAGCTGTGGCATGACGACAAAAAAGCCGGTAAAGCGACACTAGTAATTTTGCGAATCCTTAAACCACCGTACCGGATGGGAAGGGTTCCTTGGGTCCAGGACTGCTCGCTTAGCTGAATATTGAGGATGGATTCTAAATTGATTTTGATTAATATGTCAATTTGTGATTAGAGATTTTGATGTTTCTAAACATAGGTGATGGCTGCATAGAAACAGAGACGTTAAATGTATCATGTTGCACTATGTTTTGCCGATTGGCGTACATAAACATTGACTTAAATATCTACTCTTGAATTTCATTACAACATATGATTTGATTATTAATAAAACATTGTGAATTATATTATGTTTTATTTATAATATATTGTCAAAAATAAGATAATCTTTAAAACTAACAATACTTAACAATATATAATCTAAAATAGAGTAATAGCACTTATTTTTTGTGAGTAAAGTTAATAATTTATGCCTCAAGAGTGACATTGGTAACAGTTTAAATTCTATTGGTAATCTATATATATAAAACTCTTCGTTACTAATCTATTGACAGACAGCGCACAGCCTAAACCGCTAAAGATTATAAGCATGAAATTTGGAACATATATTCTTTACAGTACGTGGACGTGTGCTAAGAAAGGATTTTTCGAAATTCAAACCTTAAGGGTTGAAATAGGGGTCGAACCGATGTATGGAAATCATTCATTTGAAAAGCTATAGACTTTCTTTGTATGAAGGTTTCTTACTAAAAAACAAAAAAAATGATTCAGCTTTGCTATAAAAAATCATCCCCTAAGGGGTTAAAAAAGAGTTGAAAGTTTGTATGGAAAACATGTCCTTTTTAAAGTTAGCCATTTAAAACTTTGGTCACAAGCTCCTAATGAACAGTCAAAAACATCGATAAGGGATTTTTTTCTAATTCATCCCTTGAAGGGGTTAAGATAGGGGTTGAAAGTTCACATAAGTAATGTGTGATTTCCTAAACCGCTAAAGTTATAAGCATGAAATTTGGAACATATATTCTTTACAGTACGTGGACGTGTACTAAGAAAGGATTTTTCGAATTCAACCCTTAAGGGGGGAAATAGGGGTCGAACCGTTGTATGGAAATCGTTCATTTGGAAAGTTATAGACAAATGTATCAAGAATATAGTATACAAGGAAATATTATGAAATTCGTGGAGATATTTTGGTATTTTAATATTATCATGAACATAAACTAGCTTTTATTCCAGATAACAGATTTTCATTTATCACAATAGAAAATAATTAATAATTTAACATAACGCGTTTCGACGAAGGGTTATTCATAGGGGAAGTAAGTGTAACAATTCAACAATTATTTAAAAATTACACTTACTACGCGGGCGAAGCCTCGGGCAAAAGCTAGTTTATTATAAATCCTTATCGCTAGAGAATATACACTCTTACGCATCAAAGCGGTGTTTACTGGAGCTGTGCATAAATCCTCCCTATATCCGTGCCCCAACCCAAACGTTTGCTGGTAAAGCTAGTTTAATTAGCGAGCAAGCTACAGAGGCCCTAGTGCGCTGTGTCAAAATAACCTGGAAACTATTACAAATAACTAAATAGACATTCTTTATTTATTATATTATAGCCATGCCATCCATATTTTACATTAAGGTGAAACTATGACAGCAAGCTTCCTTCAAGTTGGAATGAATAATGTTTTTACTAAGTTATTTCGGATTACGCCTCGAAGTTGAAAAGTTCTTAGCATAACAAAACAGGATAATTAGGGTATATCTAAATCTGTATAACAATTTACGTTAAGTCGAAAGTGAACTCTAAGTAGATATAAGTGAGGTTGTTTTTGTAAAAAGTAGATTGTTTATATGCAAGATATCAGAAAAAAAACATCTAGCAGTAAAGTTATCACAGCAATTCCTTCAACTTAAGTCATTATCCCTGACTCTAATTGGCTTGGGCATTAATTATTTTTGTAGATAAAAATACAATGTTAACGTTGTTTACAAACTTTGAAATAAATCTTTAAATCTGTCGTTATATTCATTAATGTTTATTGCAACAATAATTCATAAATACGAAACTATTTAATGACGACCTAGTATAGTGTCTTGAGATTTAAGGCCATTTAAATGTATTTATTTATGAATGTCATCTACGTTATTATAGGTACCTACTAAAGTATGGTCAGGTTTCTGACGTCAATATAAAAAGTTCGCCCAGAAAGAAGAATTAAACTGACATTTCGTAATTTTTTTTCTTAAAATAATTTGGTAACCATATTGATTTCTAACGTATATAATTAATATGATCTTGCTCTAAAAAAATAGGTAATGATATAATAAGTGTTACTATACGGAGTCGTCCCGTGACTATGGTTATTGTGACGTATCAGAAACGGCGGGAAACCTCAGAGGACCATAAGTTAATTAAACGCGAATAAGTCCTGTGTAGTAACAATAGTGTGAGAATCGTGAAAGTTCAAATCAATATAAAGATATGATTGATAAAAACTGTCAAATTAAGTATGTAACTGTTAATCTAACTTACAAAGACCTGCTCTAGGTACTTGGTTTCCAATTAGGTACCTTCTAAAACAATTGTCATCTGTTTTATGATTTTACGATGGTAAGTACAACGTGATGAAGGGGGTACCTACTCTATTTTACCATCGACTAAAAACACCATTACCATAATTAATTTCTCTCACATTTCTACAAAGAAGAAATAACGTTTTTTTCATTTCGTTTCAAATTACAAGAGTTTAATTTTATTGTTATGAATGAGCGAGTAAGCGCGATACGAAAGCAAAGGGAGAAATAATTCCATTTGGCGCCATTATTGTGTTACACCCGAGTGTTTATGTACAATTTACTTCCCGCGCCTTAACTAAGGGATGGGATACGTCGGCGGAAACGTTGCCACAGATTAGATAATGGCATAGACAACAGTGGTGGGGTGTTCAAGCAAGCCAATTTCCACCGGCTTGGCTAAAATTTCTTTCTCATTTAAAAATGTTCACGCGCTGCCACTGATTAGACTAATCAACTATAGATTGTCGGATTCGGAGTTCAATAATATCAATGTGCCGTTGAATCGTGCCATACTTACATTTAAAGCATCTCACGGATTGGCGTGGCCTGGCGGTTAGATTTACAGTTTACTAATAACATGACAACTGACCGCCACCGCAGGCGCGCCAGTCTGTAAGAGGCTTTTTTTTAACGCGAGACTGATTGTAAGCGAGTGAGGTCCGACTTAATGATTTATAGCCGACTTCATTTGCCTTTTTAAACTGCCGGTCTCTCTAGAAACCAAATACAATAACTAATAATGTTGTGTGAGGGTGTATTATTTTTTTGCTATACGCATATGTAATGATTTTCAATATGCAGACTAGACTTAGACAGTATATTATTATTATCAGCCTACATAGGTCCCACTGCTGGGCACAGGCCTCCTCTCATGAATTACATTGGCAGTGGTTCCCACGCTGGCCCAGTGCGGGATGGGAATATACAGTCACCTTTGAATTTCTTCGCAGATGTGCGCAGGTTCATCACGGTAAATAAAAAATCTGAAATATTTATTTATTTAAAGCCCTCCATGAGCAATCTTCTTTACTACACAATAGCCTAAAAGCTATCTAGTAAATTGATTTGCGGCACGCTCAAATATCGGCCAAAATACTGGCACAAATCGACAACGCTCAGGTTTCCCACTTACTTAAGGTAAAAACGGTAACGAAAATATCTGGCACCTTTTACTTCGCACTATTTTGCTTTATTATTTCTTGTTCTGAGGTTTACCTAGTTTTCCTGGGAGTTTATTATTTAACCTACATTGAGAAAGGAGGAGCACAAACAAACATTTAATTTAGACTATAGTCCATGCATAGTTAATTACTAGTGTTCTCTTTAACTTACGAGTAGCACTCTTCTCGGCGGAGTAATCGCCAGCCGTTTCTGTCCTCTGCCATTTCCTTTACTTTCTGATATGACCCGACCTTAACTTTATCCGTTATTTGTTCGAAATAGTTTCTCCATGGTCTTCCTCTGCCTCTCGTTCCTTCAATCTTCTGTTCCATAATAATCCTCAAGAAATACTAAGGAAATACTAGTGTAAGTATAAATGTATCTTTCTTTCTTTCATAAAAAGACTAAACTAAACAATTACTCCATGCAATCTCTCTCAGCAGCGGGTGAGCATGGGGCCATTTTCGCGCTCCGTAAACATGCTCGGATGTTATTCGCTACGCGCTAAAGCGGCTCATCCCGCCGGTCACCCGTCACGAAACTAGACCTCTACCTACGCTTAGTTACTACGCATCGCGGTGTCAAGATACATTTCTGGGTGAGCGTTGAAGTGAGCTTAAAACAAATTACAGAATAGGGGAGCAGAATGCTGTTGGGGCTCCGCGCAGGCGACGAGAGGACGAGGGCTTTGGTCTGTATGGTTTTACGTATTTTAATCGTCAGTTGAGGACAGTCTTTAGAATTATCGTATACATGTGGGATTGGTACTTTTTGATGACTTTGTATGATGCTGGCTGTTAGACGATGAATAAGGAACGATCGAACGTGGTTTGAATAGTTTTAGAACGGTGAATGATTTGACGTATGATTGAGTTTGTAAGACGATTGCTACGAATGAAGACGTACATATTAATATGTAAATAATTAAGATTTTATATAGTTCTCGAGTTTCCCTGCCTTCCCACTCTACATACATGTAGCTATATAGTGTATATATAGAGAAATAGAAGTTGATTTAAAGTTGTGTAGTCTATACTATCTTTATTAAATTACAAGTGACTCAACAACTCAACAACTGATTACAGGGTTTAATTTAAACTAGATTAGGGCTGCTAGAAAGAGGGGGCTTGGCTTCGCAGTAAAAAAACAAACAACCGTAACAATTGTATTATAAGTAGGTTAGGTTAGGGTTCACTTGTGTCCCTCAGAGCGAAAATAGGCACCCCGCGAAGCGGGGTGACGTCGACTCGCTGGCGGTTAGGTTAGGTTTAGGTTAGGTTAAAATAATTGCCATAGATAACTGTGTATGTCGACAATTTTAATTTAAAATAATAATATTAATAATCCTTGTAATTAAAAATCATTGAAACAATAAATCACAAAACGTTTTCCATGATATAATTAAACTACTTAATGAATCATCCGACAAGTAAAAATACACGATTTAAAATTACTTGTAATGACCATTCCACGAACTGAATTGTCGACGAAATGAAAATACATGAAACGTTGACTTTGAAGTGAAATTCGACGAAGTTAGTGTCGACAATTTGATGATAAACCAAATCTACATAATTACTTCCGGGTGGAAAGTGTCGGATTCTTGACTAAATCATCTTAGAATAACATTTTCAAATGAAATCAACAAAAAAAACGCTATTATGAATTAATGTTTTTCAAAACCGTATTTTGCCTGGAGTAGTATATCAAGCTCGTTATAATATAACACGCTATCCGCCATTCACGAAAACAACCCACATATCATTTCAATTCGTCAAAATGCGTTCTGAAATTCGGCCCCAGAACTGCACAAACAATTCCTCCCCGAGCATCGAGTACGAGGAACAGATGTGATTTCGAAAGCCAATATTCGCCTCTGATTAAATCGTGTGATTTTTTGGGCACTGTAGACTCTGGAATTTCACTCGCAAAGTTGAAAGGCTGTGTGGCCGTTACTGTGGTCTTGTTATGTAACCACATTCGGTCGGGCAGCTTGGTTGAAACTAGAAATAGGTATCCCGAGAACCATAAACTTAGAAGACGAAAACCTTATTATGCAATAGGTACTTATTTACATTATTATTGCCATAAGAGTATTTGTGTACGTTACAAATGCAACTCTGCTCGAAAATGTAGGAATGTACTATATATTCGTACAAGCGAACGAAAAAACGAAAGAATACGAGTTCCTTAAAATTTCTACACAAACACGTACCTAAAACCCGGTATGCGCACGTTAGAACTAAACGGCTGCCTGGCATCGTTTTGACACCTCGCCCCCATCCCCGCATAATGGCAATGCCACCCATTCTGTGAGGCCATTTTGCGGCGCTACTTAGACTTCTATGGTTTTCTTGTTGGCTGCTATATACCTAAATACCAGAGTATGGAGATAGATTGTATGTAAGCCATGTGTATGCAGATTAAGGAATCAACCGCATTGGCAAAATAGTATTTTTCACAATCGTGTTATAATAGAGAGCTTTTTAGTCGAGTACCGTGTTTAGGCCACGAAGCTTGCTGAGTGGCCTATGTTAGTACGAGATTAAAAAGCTTGATTATGACAATATTGTGAACAATACTTTATGTACGAGTTCATTAAAATTAATAATTTAAGTCATTATTACGAGTATATAAGAAAACTAAATATTGTCTAGTTCTACTATTGTAAAGGCTCTTTGGCTTTTCAGGTAAGTGTGGCTTCCTCTGCCATATTAGTTATTTCTTGAGGAGTCAAAGATGTTTCGTCACTGTCACTACTCATTTTCTTAGTTTTTATTTTAATTTTTTGAGTTTAGCTTTGAAAAGAAAAGTTACACACATCACACCACCGGCGTCCGTAATGTTGCAGTACTGTGCTGTGATTGTCTTAATACTAGCCAATCACAAAGCGTAGATTTTTTATTTTTTTATGCCCTGGATACAGCAGCAAGTTCAAGTAGATTTTTGATAGATGACAAGACGCTGCAACGTTCCGAAACGCCATAGATTGGCAATCTTGTATCGGATCAAGTCTCCTTAAACAAGGACTCATATCATTGAAATACGAAGTTCTATTTTCAATTTTTTTTCGGTTGTGTAGAGCGTATCGAAAAAGTTATTTCGGTTGTTTTGGAAGTAACATAGACTATTCAACGATGAAAAGAGTGACATTGCAGTATTCTCTATGAAATCTTATTACACAGATTTTAATCGATAAGAACAAAAACATGTTATAAATCTCAAACCAACCCAAGCGGCAAAATCCCCGCCACATAAAAATGAAAAATCCCTGCTTGTTCTTGCAAGACCGCAAACTTTAACAAATCACCGTAGACATTGTCATGTGGGACATTTTGTCATCGCAACCGGGCCAGTCTAGGCACAGGGTCGCAGAGAAACGAAAGCGTTGTTGGTGGAACAAATAAAATTGTCCTCGTCAAAAAGTTATACTGACCGTGGCTGGAAAAAGTTGGAAATTGAAAATAGTTTTAAGGCTAGTGATACCGTTAGTTTTATCGATAGTTTAGTTAGAAGTTTGCCGTTATAAAATAATTAGTAGTGGGTACTGTTGTTGTTAAAAAGGACTTGGTACCGTAAAGATTACCCACTTTAAAAACTGTAGGAGTAGGATTAACTAACTAAACTGTAGGTGTAACTGTAGGTGTCATGTGATGGAAGTTTTCATCGGTGAGGACGGGAAATTGAATAAAGTTCAAATAGAACTTGGTACCGTTAAGATTACCCACTTTAAAAACTGTAGATATGTCATGTGATGGAAGTTTTTACCGGTGAGGACGGGAAATTGAAAAATAGCAGCGATAAAATCGTTTTTAGGTTTTTTCGCTGATTGTATCCCACTTTTTATTCGATCCCACACCTTGCCACGCCGGTGGAAAATCAGCATGAGAGATCCTCCATTAATAATTTGAGGTAAGATAGTGCCCTAGCCAATCCAATCAATCAATCAATTTCAATTCGATTTTAGCGATGCGATAAAAAAAAAACCTACGTTGGCAAATTGGATGAGGGAGCGGAAATCGGCCTAATTCTGTCATAAATATGAATAAAACATTCTCGTTCACAAAATAAAATTCATCAATACGAAATGATGAAGAATGAACCCAGACCTCCGAAAGTTTATCATCTTGTATTTATTCAGAAACAAAATAGAGAAGGTCGAATAAATTGACCAATTTTCACTTATATAATACACTAGCTTCTGCCCGCGACTCCATCCGCGAAACTCGTTTTTTATCGTCGCTCCATACAAAGAACGAACGCGAATGGTCACCCACGTATTACACGCCAGGCAAAATACGGTTTAGAAAAACATTAATTTATAATAGCGTTTTTTTTGTTGATTTCATTTTAAAATGTTATTCTAAGATGCTGTATTCAAGAATCCGACAAACTTTCCACCCGGAAGTAATTATGTAGATTTAAATGAAGCATGCATTGTCTTTTTTTGTATGATTTAATTTGAATATTATAAAGCAAATGTTAATGAACCAAAATAAGGACAAAAATATTTATTAATATTTTTTCTGACTTTTTAGAAGCTAGTTAATTTATCATTTTTTTGATGTCTGAAATTTTGTCGGATTCTGTCGCTGGGTAACTATTTAATTGATAATATATCCGTTACACAGAAAAGATAAGCTATTATAAATTATTTCCAAAATTTATATTTTTTCCATACAAGTTGTCAGTTCATTGACTGGCAATGGCAACTGACAAGCAATCCAGAATCCAGAGAGCCGAGGGATAAAATGTAGCCTATATGCATCCTGAAGATCTATTAACTGTTTTTTTATTGGATGAGTTGTTTCGGGCAATGCCCGTTACATACAAAGTTACAAATCGACAGACTTTCATTTCACAGATCTCTGTATTGTAAGTATAGGTTCACACTTTACTCAAATTAGTAGCGTTAAGACACTGCCTATTTAAAACTAGCTTTCGCTCGCGAGTTCATTCGCGACTAATTATTTTTCTTTTATTAATGATAGGTACGTAATTACATAATTGGCGAAGTCAAGGCAACGCGACTTCGCTGGCTCGGCCATCCGGCCCCGTATCATGCCAGAGATAAAGTGATTTAGCAGCACATGTCCTACTTGAAACTTTTTCCGGACGAGGTATTACACGACTAAGCTAAAGTTTTCAACGAGCGCAATTTATGTGGCGATCACTTGTATTCCTCTGTCCTCCTAATACAGATTGCTCCAAAACCCGTTAAAAATTAAAGCGCTCATGAACTATCTCTACACTAAATCTTTTGTCATTGAAATAGAGTCGGTGATAGATATATTTAGCCGCGTGAGTGGTTTAAACATTTTTTTCTTCAGCTGATGCCCTAGCAAATGAGGGTACAAGTCGACACACGTAAAAAGAGCTCTGCGCGCTATATTAAATTAAATGTATGGCCGCCAGAGCTCTTTTTACTTGTGTCGACCTGTACGTCATCACGTAAAACTTATTCGATTAAAATGTTGGCTTAATATTTGAAACTGGAGGATTGGTTCCGGCTATGAAATTACATTTCTCAAAAATATCCTCTTTATTAGTATAGTATTATACAGCAAGTAAATTTGATACGATGCTGTAGATATAGAAAACGCTATTTAATAAGGTATCAAAACATAGAAACTACTTGTATTTCGTATATCGTGTAAATAATATAAATATATACGTTCTCGCTATAATAAGTTCATGCGGGGCTATTCCGTCTGAGGGGTAATGACATGAAACGGTTACGACGCCCGTTTTTAAATCCTCACCTACATTTATGGCATCTTATTTAGTAGCACCATAAGATATACGGCAATCCAAGACAATGTATTTTTATCGTCCAATCTTTGCATGAGAATTTTAAAACGGGAACAGTGATAATTTGATGTAGTTACTCCTATGACGCCATGCCCGCTGCATGCGGGTGGATGATGAGAGCCCTATTTTCAATATGCAGACTAGACTTAGACAGTATATCATCATCATCAGCCTATATAGGTCCCACTGCTGGGCACAGGCCTCCTCTCATGGATGAGAGTGAACTGGCAGTGGTCTCCACGCTGACCCAGTGCGGGATGGGGACTTGACAATCACCTTTGAATTTCTTCGCAGATGTGCGCAGGTTAATCACGGGCAATAAAAAATCTGTAATATTTATTTATACAGATTTTTTATTGACCGTGTATACTCCTATGACGGAATAGCCCCGCTTCTTACCACGATACAACAGCATTAAAGCTTAAAGATACTTACCACCACAAAAGTAGTTTTTGAAGTAACAGAACAAAATACGTGCTGGGATGTGGAAGTTTCCAAACATTTACACCTAACGTGCACCTAACGTAGGATTCCGGCAAACGCTCTTGCCAAGAATAGAATTCAAAGCCTTTGTATCTTTATGTCTACGTTTGTGGAGTACATTTCCGGTGAACTTTCTTAAAAGTATTGAAAGCGATGCACAATTTAGGAAATTTTGACGCCAGCCTGACATAAAACGAAGGTTTAACACATTCACTGCCAAAAACCGCTACGCGCTACTCTTGTAGCCAATCCCGTGGTTTTCCTCGTATGTAACTGGGTTCCTAGCAGTGAAAGTGTGTTGAAAACTTAGTATATTCAAAGCGATATAGGTACGAGTACATCGTATAATTTTTTTTTTTATCAACTGATAAAACGTCTTGCAAATGTTAAAATATGCCTGTGCCAATTTGTGGTATAAGTGATTCCATTATCTACCGATTGAACATTATGTAATCGTGTAAGCATTTCGTAGTTTTGCCACAGGTCGGCCGCACTAACGGAGACCTAACTGAGACGGGACGGAACAGTTACAGACGATAGGGACCTGTCGTTTCCCCTCGCGCCCATCCTATTATACACGCCGTCTCAGTTAAGAAATGAAAGTAAATAATAACCATTTGTTTGCCTATAGTTGAAGTTCCAAACTGATAAATTTACACATTAGTTACACGATTACATTAAGGTCACTAAATACAAAATAGAAAATCATATTACGCCCTAACACTCGGACGACAGATCTACTAATCGAAAACATTGTTTACTTTGAAAGAAAGAAAGGAAGAAAATAAGTTTATTTCGCAAATATACAGAATACTACAATAACATACATTTTGACAATTCGTGACATGCGAAAAAGGAGTCCAGTCAGCACAATGTCGAGCCACAGAAGATGACTCGACGCTGCGCTGATATTATGTGGATCCTTGAGTTTCACGTCACAGGACTGCACTTCTACGTTACAGAGAAGTGGAATCAAAATACATTTCGAAAAACCCAACTGCTTTACCCTTTGACTTTGGTACCGTGACTAATTCAAGTTATGTTACACTCTTCCCTGTTACTACTTTAAACATAATGTCCCCTATCATTTCTCGACAAGTTTGATCGGTCGAGATCACTAGACCGGAATTTTCCCTTTTCAGATGACACTTCTTTTCTCTGTTTAACCAGATCAATGGGAACCTACAAATAACTCGTTGACAGCGAAATTGTGAGCGCAAGGAATTTGTCGCCACTCCAGCGGGGGTTCGTATAAAGCAATGTTTTATATTCCTTATTCGTTATGAGGGTAATGGTTTTGAATTTCTTACGGCTTTATGTGCGCCTGGTATTTGAATAAGGAACTGCGGGGGACGATTCGTTTGAGCAGTGTTGTTCTTTCTACGTATATTGTTATGGCAATGGAATTTCTATTCACTTTGTGAAAGATAATACATAAAAAGAATTCATGACCAATCTGTTCATAAAGACTGTATTACATGTACAAAATATAACTCATAACGTAACACTTGTTTGCAAGGGTTTCATATAACACGTAAGCATATCGAGCTACAATAAGCCTATATTATAGTCGTAGAATAATGGGTTTTTTTCTTAAATAAACGTCCATTTTAAATCAAGGAGGTTAACCACCCCAGCCTAGTGAGAGAACAAAGTTGATTCATTCAAAGCTAGTTATGAAATCCCTTTACTAAAAATAACTTTAAAAACTACAATGTCTGAAACCCTACAACATTCTACTAGGAGTACATAAAACTATAAAGGAACTTGTAAAAGAGATTTGACCCGTTCAGCCTCGGTCGTGGTCGTTAGAGCACACCAGATAGCGAGCGCAGCAAAGACTGCAGCCGAACGCGTGCGCCATAAAATTGGCTGTAAAACAGAAACGTTTGATTCAGCTCAGCACAAAGTACGTTTGAGTACATTGTGATCGGTCAATAGTGGACGACGAATCCCATTTACTTTGTTTTAGTGGGAGTACTGGGCTTTGTAGCGATGAATCACAAACGAAAATCAGGCTTTTATCTAATTTGCGGCGTTTTCGGACGCATGGTAATTTTGACTGCAACGTACAATCAGCATCATATAGTTAGTAGCAGCCAAAGTAGCCAAATATATAGGAACACGTCTTTATTGCTATAGGAGTAAGGGAGTGTTACGATATATTTGGCTACTTTGGCTGCTACTAACTATGTGATGCTGACTGTACAAGCCATAGACAAAATAGATGTGGCAACGAAATTGTAAGTGGCACAAAATAGTTTTTTGCGCATATGCATTGTGTAGGTACAGACGAACGAAGCATAATTGCAACGATGAAAATTGACACCATACCAACATGTCACCGGGAGCAGCGGATCCATGTTACCTAAAAATTTAATTATCAGAGAGATACATTTTAATCACGGGCAAATAATTATATGGACGACAGAAATCAAAGACAATAAATATTCTGTATTTGACTAAAGAAAATTACTGTACCTAAAACATTATTTTTCCGTATTAAAGTGGATCGAGGACCATACAAAACGTCTTTTGACATTCGCAGGCTAACGCCATGATATTTTAAGAAACTTATGTAACAATCTTTCATAAATTGTTTTTCCATTTGCGCGAAATTTCCCCTTTCCTAGAATAAACTTGTATATACGAAAATAATTTGAGAATAAATATAGGTAACTAAAGTAAAAGTATCACGTGACAAACTAATTTCTCAAATTATTCTAGTTTATACAAGTAGGTATAATCTAGAAAAGGGGGAATTTCGCGCAAATGGAAAGCCAATTTATGAAAGTGTGTTACATAAGTTTTTTTTAAATATCACGCCGTTAGTCTGCGAATGTCATAAAACGTATTGTATGGTCGTCGAACCTCTTTAAGAGCCAACAGAAAGTCCTGAGTAAACATAAACTATTTGTCTAATTTTAAGTAAATAGGTAACTATGACTATAAGCCATTGCCGCAACAGCTCCAAAGGGTTCTGAAAATTTATTGAAATAAATTAATTCGCAATTCATATTCATAAATATTTACCTATTTAATGTTTGCGTTTGTCAGACCTACTAGCCACACGGTTAAAAACATTTGCGAACCAAATTTGGCAGTCAAACCAGAACTTTTTTTATAGAACATAAAGCCGTATTTTGCTCGCGATTATTTGGCAAATTTTTATCCTTAGATTTAGAAGTATAAGTACCGAGAAACATGAAGCAATAAGGGATGTATTCATGGCTTGTTTTATATACGAAAATGATTTTGATTTTTTGAGACTGGTGCATGCTCAAAAATTCAAATAAATATGGCGTAACATTTTCCCATTGGTGCAATGGGAAAATGTTACGCCATATTTATTTATTTGTGTAGTTACTGTACTTTTACACATAATATCACTTTCGCATTCATTTAATGTTAACATTACATTAGACTAACTAATCTAACTATATTTTTTATGTTTTTCGTCACTGCCTATGGCATGTGAAAGTGTGCAATATCTATTACAAGTTACTTCTTTATTACAAATCTCAAAACACACGGCGATAAACAGTGTTTGTTACCATCACTTCACTCTCAATGTCCAAGAAAGAGTTAAGAACCACAAACTGCTTTAAAGTAGAACAAATATCCCAAACTGAGTGGAAACTAGTCCGTTCAGACCGAGTTACGAGTTACATGTTACCGGCAACTTAGTTGCGGGCCGGGGAAATAATAAATAGCTTCTGTTTATTGTTTTCTTCTACAATTGAGCCTCAGTTTGGAGCCTTTTGACCTTTTATTAAATGCCTTTGCTAGATGAACTTTTGTTAAAAACCGAGTAATGAACATGGAGAAGACATCTCTGAGTTGAAATGATAAATGGAACAGAATGTACTATTAATTAATTTGCTTGAAGTGATGTTACTCCTACAAATGCAGCGAATACAGTCTGTATCCGAGTTCGAAGAAGAAGATAATTAATGAAAAGTGTGTTAAAGAATTTACTGTGTAAACAAAAACAAACTCGGATTATTGTATACATTTCGTGTGTATTTTTCAAGCTTTTATGCATGTGTAACTGAGTAATTAAGTGTGAAGTTGTCTAGCAACTTACATACTCGCGAACAGTGCAAGCTAAATAAAAGCTTGAACAAATATTGCAAACGTATCTTTTTCAATTTAAGTATTATCAATTCCATTGTAACGTCCATTAAAGCAACAGAAGTTCAATTTGGGCTTAAATCGAAATCCAATCTCACGTAAACGCGTTATCATTTCTTCTCGCGATTTAAAACTACACTTGCGGCACTTAAGGGAAAATCCCAGCGTTAACGTAAAAAAGCTTGCGTGTTCGATTAAAATGTAAATTTGCCTCCAAATGTGAGTCTCAAGGACAGGCGGATAAGCGCAATCCCAGTGATTAATGCTACAACAAAAAGGGCTTTGGCTGATCCCACACTGATGATCCAATCACGCTCAGCGAGCCCGTTCGTTTGAGGGTGAAAGTGTTCTAAAGCTAGAATTGTTGCAATATTTTAGGGCGAGATAGATCACTCTCCAGTTTAGCGCTGTGCTTGGGAACAGAAGTGCACTAAGACTTGGTAGGTAGGTGCGTTTCTTTTAATGATACAAGAGACTGCGAAACACAAAACGTAAACGACAACATATACCTACATTTTGCAGTTTTAAAAATAAGATTTAGTCAGTTGCAATAGATTTGCATTTTGTTTGCGTTTCTGATTTACAACTTTACTTAAACCAATAAAACTACTAAAACTAATCAATCAGTTACTGAAAAACCCAAGGTCTTGGTGTAAACAAAATGATTCCTGACAATATTTTTCCGAAACAAATCGTATCGTCAATTTACATTTCATTTGTAACAAATTATCATACCAGTTCCATACGGGCTCGACCCAGCCAGACCCGAGGGAAAAGAATCGTACCGCAGTCTGGAGGTAAAATTTTATTTGTCGCTTCACAACCCAATAGCATGTCAATATGTTTTCCGTCAGAACGACCATCCAAAACACATTGAAATGCGAATGTGACTAACCAAATTGAGCGCATGGGATGATGGGAGCGAATTTGTATACAATGAGAGATTGCAAATGAACACCCTTGGATTTCAGCCTCATTTTCAATCAAACGAGGGAAAAAGGCAAAGGTGGATTTGGTTTAGGGATACATTTAAATATTTCGTGTTCATTACTGAGTTTGTTCGGTAGGTATAAATTAATCTCTTTGATGATTAGCATTCCATAACCCACCTTGCTGCAAAGTCTTTACGAAAAAATCAAATCAATTTAAAATGAAAATCAATTAGTTACTCGCTGTGAAAATCATGCTGCTTTTTCACTACCAACTTATCGACTGTTTGAAAAACAAGTATTTATATTTTATTTTATGAAAGGAGTAGGTAAAGTCAGCGTCATATAGTTAGTAGCAGCCAAGGTAGCCAAATATTTATTACTGTAAGAATAAGGGTGTGTTACGAAATAATAACTATATGACGCTGACTGTACTAGCAGAGTTTTTCATAAATGTTACGTACCGAAGTCATATTTTTTTTAGAAGCGACGTGTGAATTCGAAGTGTAGAGCAGGGGGTAAATGTGGTGCTATCTTGTCGGAGGAGGGATAAGCTGTGGACAGAGCCACCATGAATCTTCGCGATAAGGCGCGTTGAGTGGAGACATCCGCAGCAGGTCTGTTGTAGTTATGGTACAGAATTACTTTAACAAGAGGTGATATTTAACCAAGTTTTAGAATGAATTGACTATACACTAGAAAACGTACGAAGCTGTTTTATAATTTTCGACACCTAGCTGTCAAGCTTGCTGGTTGTGCCCATAGCTTCGCTCGCGTGAGATTCGGTCTGTGTATATCCCTTCCTTTCCCTATAGGTAGATACAAAAAATAGCCCACATTATATAAGTACAGATGGGAAATGCTAAGTTTTTGGCAATATTTTCCAAGTCATGTCCACATCTTCGTTCTGGTCAGTACGATACTCGATTTGAGGCCTTTGCGACCACATACATGACAAATGTCGTTTTGAGCTAAACGGCTTTCATAACGACAGCATCGATCATTCCGTAAATTTTATTTCAGTAACTTTGTTACTTAGTTTTTCTGTATGCCATTTATTAAGTATTTTCTCATTGTAAAATACCATTTATCAAGTGCCAAAAATATGTTGTTGTCCAATTCTGCATGTTTATAAGCTTATATTTAAACGCCTGCTGTATATCTAGTTTATTTGCGGCCTGCGTTAAATAAAACTGCTTACATAGGATATTTTTGGCGGTATTCGCTGTCCGAATAGCGAAAATTTGAAAAAAAGGTATTGCTAACGTTTAGCACAATTTTATAAATGTGCATAGCAGTTTTATTTATATCTTTGAATACCATGACCAATCTTAACCAATATCTGTACGGACTCCGAAAACTCATTTTTATAGGAGTTATATTCCTACAAAAATAATTTTCCCGATGGAGTTATTTTTATTATTTACACAAATAGTAAGCAACCACGTTTCAGTGCCATATGCATATGTCATCACTGGCAACACACACTGGTCAAAGACTCTGGTCTTGAGACACTGCGGAATATTGGACGAAAAGATGTGCCGTAGCTTCCCGAACGTTGCCCAGCTGAGTCGAATTCGACGATTGACCTGTTTCTCGAACCTGTTTCTACTTAACTGGATAGTCTGTCCTAGGTATACATAATCGTCTACAACTTCGAGCGTAAAGTGTCCGATTGTAATGGGAGTTGGTACGACATGGGCATTTGACATGATCTTCGTCTTATCCATGTTCGGGAGTCCGCTGGATGCGGGTGGCGCGGGACCGCTCACTTTGGCACTCTTTGGGGGAGGCCTATGTCCAGCAGTGGACGTCTTTCGGCTGATATGATGATGATGATGACGATGATACAAAAAAGTTTACTGATTTTCTATTGTCCTTACCTACTCTCAGTAACTATTCAAACAAATGCACACCACAACAAAAAACTCCAATCTCCCATAACAAGAAAAAATCTCCTCATTATCCAGTCAAAAATACGATCAAAGACACCCCTTGAACTCCCTGAAACCCTGGTACTTTAAAAACAGCACCGTCATGGCTGTTCATTAGACTAGGCTAGACGTAGAGGCCGGATCAAGATCGGATGTGTTAATACAACCTGACATTGACGAGGGTAGTGTCCAATGGATTTGAAGCATGGCATGTGTGTAGGTATTTAAATAACACTCATAAACTTTGTTTTCACTTCTCATGCTCGAAATGTGTGTCATGGCTTACCAAGCGGACCTAAAGTAAATACAGTTAGCGTCTAGGGAAAATATGCATTTTTTTTTACATTTAATTTGACCGATCAAAATACGGTGAAGTATTAAATCCACCGATCACAACTCTGACAAAAAACATTTTGTATTTGCTATCAACTAACCAGAATACAGCTAGATATTAAAATCGACCAATCAGAAAACAGAAGTCATGTCCTCAAACAGGTGTTTTAATCCCAATAATAATAAAAATAATAAATATTAGGGGACAATCTTACACAAATCGACCTAGTCCCAAACTAAGCATAGCTTGTACTATGGGTACTAGACGACGAAAAACATACTTGTATAGATAAATAAATACTTAAACACATATATATACAAACCATGACTCAGGAACAAATATTCGTGCTCATCACACAAATAAATGCCCGTACCGGGATTTGAACCCGGGACCTCTTGCTTCGTAGGCATGGTCACTACCAACTAGGCTAAAGCTGTCGTCGAAACAAAATCACGATCATTAAAAAAAAAACACCTCTGACCGTCAATAGCCGCGTCCAAACGTTCAAGCGTGATTGACAGCATAATTAGCATTGAGCTATAAAATAACTATCTCGTGGAAATATGGCTTATTTTAGCCCCTTGTCATACAGACAATGGACTATTATGGCCAGGTGCAGCGACGCAAGACGCGGTCTGTCAGGCAAGTATAAAAACGCTCATGGCTATATAATTGGGCTCAATTCTAATCGCCACCACAAATAACTAGTGACTCTTTGTGTTCGAGTCATGACTGTGTCCCCCCCCCCCCCCCCCCCCTGCCGGCTAAATGGCTGCTACTGGAAATGTGAACAAAATCGTGGAAGTAGTACATATAATGAATTTAAAAGGAAAACTATCTCGGCTAAGTAGGCATAACTAGTTACCGAGTAATAGTCGACCAACTTAAAATGTACTTAGACAGGCCAACTTTTGTACAAATTCGGCTGACGCAACCATTTAGTTGGCGCGCGCATGTCTATGTAACTAAGAAAGGCAGGCAACTACGGAACCCTACACTGCGCGTAGCCCGACACGCACTTGGCCGATTTTTTAAAATTTATTTTTATAAATTTCGAAAAACTCAAAAAGTGTGTCTGTCTGGTATCTCTTCACGCTTAAACAGCTAAACCGATTTAGCTGAAATTTGGTATAGAGATTGTTTGAGTTGTGGGCTATGGCATAGGATAATTTTAATCCCGGAAATCATTCCCCAAGGGGGTGAAGTGAGGGGTGAAAGTCTATATCGAGGTAGGATATAAACGAGATTCATGCGGACGGAGTCACGGGCAGAAGCTAGTTCTATATAATAACTCAACCAGACCCCGTATCATGGTCGGCCTTATCACGCGATAAGTGACAAGATAGGAACGTCGTTTCGTTCTATCGAACGGTGTCAGCCAGTGACGGACGCTCTATCTTGTCACTTATCGTGTGATAAGGCCGACCATAATACGGGGTCTGCTCACACAATTTCACGAGTATTCGTTGAGAAATGCGACCTATAGAGGAGAACCGTACAGGATGCCAGTGATACGAAATATTTTTTGTCAAGCCGAAACGAAGAACTTCGATCTCGCTCGTTTAATAACCTCACCGGCGTAAGACTGAATTTTAACGTTAATAATAACCACTCAGTGGTGGCGATCAGACGCAGTAGTCCAGGCAATGAACTGACAACTTGTATGGAAAAAATGACAATTTCGGGAATAATTTATAATAGCTTACTTTTTATGTGTAACGGATATATTATCAATTAAATAGTTACCTAGCGACAAAATCCGACAAAATTTCAGACATCGAAAAAATGATAAGTTAACTGGCTTCTGAAAAGTCAGTAAAAATATTAATAAATGTTTTTGTCTTTATTTTGGTTCATTTAAATTTGCTCTATAATATTCAAGATAAATCGTACAAAAAAAGATAATGCATGCTTCACTTAAATCTACATAATTACTTCCGGGTGGAAAGTTTGTCGGATTCTTGACTAAATCATCTTAGAATAACATTTTCAAATGAAATCAACAAAAAAAACGCTATTATAAATTAATGTTTTTCATAACCGTATTTTGCCTGGAGTACAATACAATCCAAAATATCAATGTGATGCCTTGTTTGTGTATCAGCCTAGCTAACATGACTGCGTTTTAGTCAGACATAAAACATGCGTCAGTCTGGACAGAGTACACTACGCATCCGCGCACCGCACATATGTATACATTTAAGACGCTGTCAACACCAAAATGCTCTTGAGGATTTTGGATAGCGCGCACACTGTCTATTTGTATCGGAGTAAACGAGAGCGAGTGTTACTGGGCGGCGATTTTTGAAATAGTACATAAATATTGAAATAAAAAAAGGGTGGATTACTTGTGAAATATGACTCGTTAGCGGTTTAGGTATGAATATGTTAACTTCATGTTTTTAATTGCAGACCCATACGTCAAAAAAATAAAGACATAGAACCTTTTAATGTGATTTTAAGACCAATCTTTGCAATTATTTTCCATCGGGCCGATTTCGTCCAATTATGTATCGAGCCCGTCCACGGTCTTTGAAATATGGTGAATATTAACATATATTTTATTTGATGTGCTAGAAAAAATGTTTTTTCTTAAAAAACTGCTTAAATAACATCAATTTCACCAAATTAGGTCTTGTCAGCCTCTTAACAGCTATAGCTATGTGGACACTCTCGCACCGTTTAACAGCATTGATACGTATCCTCGCACCCACCTCGCACCGCTCCGCTACCTCGCACATCTCTGTAGATCATGAGACGGCGCGCGAGCTGTCTCGATTTGTCTCGCATTATCCGTCTCTTTCTTATTAGAACACTTAGAACAAGAGATATAGTGCGAGAAAAATCGAGAGTATGTCGCGGCCGTCGCATGATAGACGTGCAGGCGGTGACCGCTCGCACCTTTTTTTTTTTATATATTTATTTAGATTTGCCAACAGGTGTAAATACTTAATTAAAAACAGAACATAAGATAAGATTGCTTGAGTATTCACCCAATTACAGGCAAACTCGGCATGCACATAATAGCTAATGGTTACAAAATATACTTAATCTGAGTAGTACAAGCTCATGCTGCGTTTAGAAAACAAAGTAGAGTAAAAAGTAACAAATTGTCGGCGGCTTCTCAGTCATTTCACAGCATCGTTACAACTCGCACCGCTCTTCTGCCTCGTGCAGCTCAGGTGGATACACATCCTTATATCGAAATCAAACTGCATAAAGTACATACGTCATGAACAAACCCTTCCACCGCTACGGCAATGCAGGAAATGCGTGCATTTCCTGCATAACCGTGGCACACTGCACTCACTCAACCACGTTGCGGTGTTGTTCATACGTGCTAATTAGTCCTTTGAAATTTAACCACGTACATACGAATTACGAGTGAATAGTTGGTCATTTTATTTAACTATTAATGATCTGCTGGTTAATTGAGTATCGCTCCGCACTTACGCACGTTAGGTTTATATAAATGTGTTTGTATGGGACATCGATGATTGATTGATCGCATAAAACGCTCGTACAAAAAGTTAGGCAATTACCTCTCTGTTCATAAATAAAATAGTAAAAATTAAACACGTAATTCTTTATCACCCACCCTCGACACAACAATCATAGCTAAGAACAATACTTTCCAATAAACAAAACCGCACCCAAATTAAGTACGAGTAGTTCATCCGTTAAAGAGCTTCGGTGGCACAGATGGATACACGCACATACTAAACTCATAACACCTCTCGCTTGCGCCGGGAATTAAAAACAAGACCAGTTTTTAATATATTGTGTTACTGGAAAAAACGACCGGGATCGGAAGCGATGGAGTAATACATGCTAGTGCATCAAAAATTCAACACACGTCATAATCCAAATTAGTTACATTTCCGCACGGCCTCGTTAGTATTCAGAAACCGGAGGCATTACGTCAAATCTATATTGTGATAGATTGCGAGGTACCGCGATATCACTCGTATGCATAGGGTATATATACAATAATATATACATATATAGATTAGGGGACAATCTTACACAAATCGACCTAGTCCCATAGTAAGCTCAATAAGGCTTGTGTTATGGGTACTAGACGACGATATATTTAATACTTAAATACATAGAAAACATCCATGACTCAGAAACAAATATTCATGCTCATCACACGAATATTTGCCCTTACCGGGATTCGAACCCAGGACCTTCACCTTCAGCTTCGTAGGCAGCGTCACGGCCCACTAGACTAACCGGTCGTCCGGATATATGACCCATTCAAGGGCCATGACGAGTCGCCATGGCCCTTGAATGGGTCATATTTTCAGATTTTTCAGTCATTGACGACACGTATGCATCACGGGTCTACTTCAAAAATAGTTTCGATAGTGCACGGGAAATTGCGAATACGAGTATGTCCTAGTACATATGTATGTAGTACACAGGCTCTAGTATAAGTTTTACCGAAACCAAACTTTACGATCGCGTTTGCGTTTTACCCTCAATTTGTATGGGATTTGACAGCTAAACGCAAACGCGGTCATAACGTTTTGTTTCAGTAAAACTTATACTAGAGCCTCAGATTGATAATGTAAAACGATTGTAGCGAAATAGTGATATTGTATCGAAAACGAATACCGTAAAAATGGGGTGAGTAGGGATCGCGAGGAGAGTTGGGTTATGAATACAGATCGGTAACTCGTGGCATTTAGGTAGCAATTAGAAATAAAAGTTTAGATAAATCACTCAAAACCAGATAAAATAATAAAATAATATTACGTACATGATCTTAACATATGACGAAGTAGGTTAGGTTAGTTTTGAGTGATTTAAATAAACTTTTATTTGTATGCTACTTAAGGTAGCATACGAGTTACCGATGTATAGTGAATGGGGAGAGAAGGGATGAAAGGGGGGGTGATATGGGATTTTAAGGCTACTGCTATTTAAATAATGTATTCCAATTTAAAATGGAGCTGTAGTAATATTCATAATAAAAAAGACCGGGTTGCACTCCGGGAGTGCCGGCAGAAGTGAAAACTCAAAAACATTGTAACAGTTTTTTGATCAGGTCACGTGACATCTTACGGTGTCACCCTAAAAATGAATTTGACGCAAATTTATAAACAATTATCAATTATTTAGGCGGACGGCCCGCGGGCGCGTTGGGTACGACGGGCCGCCGGCTCGCCCATCGGCGCGCCGACGGGCGGCGGCAAATACAATACCAATTTGTTTTTGCCATTGCCTAATATTTTTGAAAGCTTTATCTCTTTAGGAATAACGTCTAAATTCGAACTATTCGAATTTGCAAGAACAGCAGACGGCGGTGGCGACCAAAATTTTTCTAAGCTTTATAGATTAGATTTAGATTTCTTTATTTCATAAAATAAATTTACATTATAAGTTAACTTAAAGCTAATTTACACGAATTTATTTAATGATAGTCAAATAATGAATATTAATTGAATGAAATGTCACAGGTACAATACAACATTATTTATTGTGGACATGTAATAAAAAAATATTATTGATAAAGTCAAAATGAGGACATATAAATATTGATATTAATATCTCGTAATAATCGTCAAAATAAAAACTAGAACGTTATAAAATTTTAAAACAATTTAAATTAAATTAACCATTTCAAATATATTATATGTCCATATACTCACATACATATCTATTTAGGAATAACGCCCAAATTCGAACTATTCGAATTTTCTCAATAGCAAAACGGTGAAGGACGCGTTGGTATTATTACAAATTTATTTGCAGAATATGCTATTGCAAAAAGTGTAACGGCTTTATACTCTTGTTTTGAATGAAGTCGAATTGGCTAGCTGCAAAAAGTGACCTCCTTCACATCTGACGTCACAAAACTCTGTCGCGTATTTAACAATTTTTCCCCATCCCAAAAAGTGCTCAGCGCCGCTAAAGAAGTTTTCACTTCAAAAAAACGATCCAACTATCTTCCAAAATCACCTTTGTATGAAAACCCATCTCACCCCAACTACGAGTGACTACGGGGTGGGGTGGGATTTCGTGTTTATCGTTAAAGTTGTGAAATGGAACTACGCAAAATCATAAAAAAAAAACAAAATACAAACGTCCGGAACACTTATTATATACAACATTCAGTTTGCATATGTAAAAATAAAATGTTATCGAGGTTTGAATGTCAGTTCTGCCCCTACTCACCCCGTTTTACGGTAAATATTTCGAAGGTATGTATGTATGTACCCATGGGCATCGTCAGCAATAAATAGGTTGATAATTAAATCTACTAGAGTATGTATGTATGTTTGTAAGCACTTTATTGTACACAATAACAGGTTAAAGAATATTATACATGTCACACAATAGATCAAAGTACAAAGGCGAACTTATCCTTATAAGGGATCTCTTCCAGCTAACCTTTGAGCAATTGAAAGAGTAGAGTTCTGTTGTTGATTAAGTTTTGCTTTTCTAATACATCCAAACGAATTGGATATTGTATCCGAGAATATACCAAGCAATAAATTAATTTCCATTGGAGTGTCTTGGCTGTTTTCCTTATTTTCGTTTCTGATTTGCTTTATGGTGTTCTCTAAATCGAAATGGTTGTATATGTATCTTGAGATATACATACTTACTACTTTTTCAAAGTAAACGGGACAGTATTCTGTTAACCAAAAGGAAAACGCGAGAACTGTGTACGGGTGTAACACACAGGTATTTCAACTTTATCTCAATGGCATACGGTGCAAAGTTAAACTCATATTCTGTTCTGAAAGTTTGTATACACTTGAGACCTTATGAAATCAAATACGACGTTACCGAACATAACGCTTGAGAGATGTAAGGAGATTTATTAGGATGACATGTATACTGTATTGTAAGTAGGCGAAGGATAAGTGGGTGTTGCTAAAAATACTGTCATAATTGTATTTTGACAGCAGTACATAGTATGAGTTACACTTGGTATATGCCCTTACATAAAATGGTGTATTTTAATCATATATGGTTCTTATTTATAGCTATAAACAAAAATGAGGAGATTCGATTTATAAATAACTAGCTAAAGAGAGAACGACTGTATGTGTAACGACGACCTGTAGCCCGGGCATTAGAATTTGGCTAAGGTATTCCCTGCCTGTCGTACAAGGCGACTAAAAGGGGGTGTTACACGGTTCAGCTGGGGGCTGTAATCGTTAAAAAAAAAAAGTAGGGCCCACAGAGGCAGAGAAAAAAAAAAAAAAAAAAGGTACTAAATATTATGTTTTTCAACCCAAAACACCTTTGATGAAATGCATAAGTAAATTAAAATGAACAGTGTTCTATAAACTAAAAAAAAGAGGTATACACTAATAGTACCTATAGTTAGGCTTTTTATACACTTTCGCTTGTTTCACTAACAACGACTTGCAAGCGTAACAAAGCTAATTCATTGCCGAGATAGTGAACTGTAATAATAACTCCAGACATCAACCCTTTAATTCGCAATGTAAAGTATAAACTTCAAAATTTTCGACTTTTTCCTTTTTATTGTAGAATTTTTTGCTCCTCATGTTGCAAACTCTTGACGGCTTGAACTCACGTTTTTTTTTAATTATTTGCGAATTAAAGGGACTCAGGTGAATGTTAATGCCTGTTTCTTTTACAAACCCAGGAGATTTATTAGAAACGCTTAAGGCGGCGAACCGTCTTCTATCGGACGCGGTAAACCCTCATTTGATCCGGTCCAAATCGTGCCCGTAAAGCATTAGATAAGGTCGCGTCGCGTAGCTTTGCAATCGATTAAACCGGAATCGACTCTTTGTGTAACCCATTTTATAGCTTGAGTTCAATTTGGACCGTAATTGTATAGCATCGAGTTAAGCTAACCGTGATGTGTTTATATTACTACTGTTTTAGGTTTTACAAAAGCCGAGCGCCCCACGCACTTAGGCCCCAAATTACAAGAACTTCGGTAACTTGGTCATATATATATATATATATTTATTTATTTTCAAAGGGTAACCGCTATCACATGTCAAAGTATATCGTGGATCAAAAACTACTTAATGCCTTGATTTGAGTCGAACACGCCCCCTAGACAGAGACACGCTGACCCCTTCCGCGCACGAGGAAAAGAGATGTAACACTCTTCGGGAATGGCTTTTTTGGACAAATTTCGATAAATACCTTACTTAGTGAAGTTTTATTTAAATTTCATAAAGTGAGATTTTAGATGAGATAAAATACTATTGTATTAACTTGATTGTGTCGTAAAATAATGTTCGTTTAAGTAGGCTGAGTAAAAAGAGGAAAATACAGACCCAACTTTGGATTTTTTTTCTATCGAGGAAATTTTAAGCAATCATGTATCGATAAAATCAGATAAACAACCATATAATCCAGAATCATATATCTGAAAATCAGTACTTATTGTTTCTTAATCTAGTCAGAACGGCGTTTTAAACCACGCGATAATTTCCAATGCACCACGTTCTGAGTAGGTACAGTCAAGTGCAAAAATATGTATCGATTTGATCCTCTCATAAGTATGTACCAGAACCTTAATCTACTGGACATAAGAGCGATGCATGGGCCATATTTATAAGTAAGTTGTTTGAACTTGAACTGTACTTGACTGTACCATCAAAAACTAACCCTTTAGGGTTATTAAAAAAAAATGCGGCATTATCAATTTTTGTCAAAGTTGCGTTCGGCGATCGAGTTCACAACCTTAAGCCTGCTGTACACACTGGGCCAACGTTGGCGTGTGAGCAGAAGGCAGCTATGCGTTAGAGGAAGACGGCTATAACTCGATCTCTTTCGTTTACATAGCTGCCTCCTGCTCACGCGCCAACGTTGGCTCAATGTCTACAGCCGGCATTGGATTATTCATTGGGCCAACAAATCTGCAAAAAATCAGAACGACCGTATTTGCCACAAGTTCTGGATGTACAAAATGTCCGAAAAGGTAAACTTTACTTTATTAATAACTTATGAAAGGATTTGTTAACATTAATGAATGTGTGAAGAATTATATGACACCATTGTCTCTTCATGAAACTGTCTTTATAATAAGTTTGCGAGTTTTATTTCGACAATGTAAATGAGAGTCATTAAATCATGTGTTAAAATAAGTTTTCTTTTGTTCTTTCCGTTCCGCTTTGCCTTTATAACAGAAATCCTGCCTGCATTTGACTCACATGCGCGATGTATCGGTTAATACACATCATTAGGGATTGGACGATCGAGTGCAAATTACATAAGGAACAGTAATAATAGAGTAGAAATCAATGATACTTTTTTAAGCAGTACAATTTTTTTGTCGACGTGGAATTATTTACACAAATAGTTCGCAATGGGTGCGATAAGATGTATCCACTCTAGTAGCAATAAAAGTATCTCCATTGATAACGCAATTTTATCAACGAAGACCTTGACTGATTTATGGACTGCATAAAAAATGTAACACTGTTTTTAACTCCATTAGTCCTGTTCCTTTAAATGTCATTTGCACTCGAGCACATCATTATATCAGCCGAAACACGTCTACTGCTGGACAAAGGCCAAAGAGTGCCACATAATGACCGGTCCTGCGCAACTCACATCCAGCCGGGGGACACCCGCGATCATTACCAGGCCCCGTATCATGGTTGGCCTTATCACGCGATAAGTGACAAGATATAGCGTCCATCACTGGCTGACACCGTTCGATAGAACGAGACTGACGCTCTACCTTGTCACTTATTGCGTGATAAGGCCGACCATGATACGAAGGACATATTCCTATAATCTCGCCCAAGATTACTTGAGATAATAGGTAGTGTAGTACTTTTCTCTTTTGTGTAACGACTGATTTCTCCATGCGTAAAGAGACAGTGAGACGCCATTTTGTTCATGTCAGTTCAGCAAAATGCCGAGTCACGTACAATTCGAGGAACACACAGTTTGTTTCACGTTGAAATTGGACGGAGTTAAAATAGGATGGATTTATTTTAATTGTGTTTGCAGAAGGTAAATGCCGTTATTAATTTAATTTAGTTTGCATTAAATACGCGTACTGTGTGTTGAATATGTAGACATTAGTAAACTATTTTGCGTCCATATACAGGTTGTGGCCTGTAATAGGAGAAATAAATTAAACGGTGGATTATTAAGCCAATCAGCAATCATTTCTAAGTGTTTAACAAAAAAAACAACATTTTTTTTTAACTAACAACTTGCCTTGTTTCTTTTACTTAAGGGGCTCCCATACGCCAATGACCTTCGATCTGAATCCTTAGTTTTCTAATGTTTTTTGTAGCTTATTATATTAACAACAACGGCTTTAAGCAATATAGTATCCCATATTTACTTCAAAGTTCATTGTTTTCGAGATATGTGGCATCAAAGTTGAACAATTTTAGGCCAAAAAACTGGTTTTCTGGCCATAACTTTTGTGTTAATCAGTAAGATTATAAAAACGCATATCAAAATTATAGGTAAGTTCAGTATGTATGAGTAGGTATAAGTTTCGGGTGTATAAAAGTTTTAATAAGGATGAGGTGTTGGGTATTGTATTTTTTCAAGGCCTTTCATTAAAAATGGATAATTAATTCTGTATTAACATTTTTCAAGTTATTCAAAATCAAAAATATTAAACAGGAATCTAACTTTCCCATATCTGTACCTGGAAAGCTAGCTTCAATAAACCGAGGACGAGTGTCGAAATGAAAACGACTAAATTTCGTTGATTTTTGACGGGAGCCCCTTAACTGGAATACTTTCAATATTATTTAACATTTTAAATACAAATGAAATCGGCCAAGTGCGTGTCGGGCCATGCGCAGTGTAGGGTTCCGTAGTTGCCTGTCTGTATTTCTTACATCGACAGTAAATGGTGCGGTTGGGCCTGTCGATTTTTTTACGAAAGTTGGCCTTTTGAAGCACATTTTAAGTTGGCCGACTATTACTCGGTAACTAGTTATGCATACTTAACCGTGATAGTTTTCCTTTTAAATTAATTATATGTACTACTGCCCCGATTTTTTTTACATCCCCAAGTAGTAGGCCATTTAGCCGGTAGGGTATATGACTCGTACAAAAGTTATGGGGATCGCAAACGCATCACTAAGTTGAAAAAGGGTCTTAAAACACCCATAATATTTTTAATTTATCCAACAATACCCCACATTATGGGTTTAGCGAAAAAAAAAATACATCGCCACTTTAGGTGTAGGGGAAATAGCCTGATTTTTTTTTTATTCTACTGTTTTGTTGGCGTGATTGATTTATATAGCCATTCCAATTTCAGTTTTCTAGTAGTAAGGGTTAATGAGCTAAGCCGAAGACGGACAGACAGACGGACGGACAGACAGACGGACGGACATGGCGAAACTATATGGGTCCCTTGACTACTCTAAAAATCATGCACAATGTATAAATGCCTTAATCACTATGACATAAGTGCCCAGTGTTCTACCAAGATATTTAATGAGTAACATGCTACTATATCGTGATATCAAGTTTTATACCTTGGATCACAACTTCAAATATATTTTTTTCCAATTTGAAACCTTTGGACCGATATAGAATTACTGCGGATATTAGTCATCCTTTTTTATTGCTTCTATTACAGACCACACCCGGTACATTTTTTTCTTTTCACTATTGAATAAGTACATTCACCAAAATATTGAATAAGTACGGTATTTGACTGATAGTCAAATCCGCAAATTTTCATGATACTTACGTCAAAAAAGCTCTCTTATTTTGAAAATGTTACTGTATTATTTGCAGCCAATACAATACCTAAGCTATTAACTATCCCAATTCGTTGTTGTTTTTTTAGACCTCGTCATCATATCAGCCCAAAAACGTCCACTGCTGGACGTAGGCCTCCCCCAAAGAGTGCTACAATGACCGGTCCTCCATCCGACACCTCCGACCGAGCATCCTGTGGACTCCTACAACCTTTACCAAGCCGTCAATCCACCTACTATTTAGACGTATTGAGAAAAAAACCTCTTGAACAATGCGTCTGAATAATTTAAGATTAGCTTTAAAATAAATAAATAAATATTTGGGGACAATCTTACACAAATCGACCTAGTCCCTAACTAAGCAAAGCTTGTACTATGGGTACTAGACGACGGTTATACATACTTATATAGATAAATAAATACTTAAATACATAGAAAACATCCATGACTCAGGAACAAATATTCATGCTCATCACACAAATAAATGCCCTTACCGGGATTCGAACCTCCGAGACTTTATTAGGTGTCATTCGATATTACATAGTTTTCATAAATTGTGGATGTACCTACCTGAAATAAACAACATAAACAATTATTTTTTCACATCCCATTATCTCATTTAATCGTAGGTATTAAGTTTCAAAAGGCACTTTGGTACTATAACGCCATAACGTAACAATAATGACAGTTAGATTCTGTTTAAAGTTCAATTCGACCAAGATATTTCGTCTCTCAATTTGGATGCAAAGTAATCACTACTAGAATCTTAACACTCGATCAATTCCAAGAATTTGGGGCAATAAAAACATCTCCAAATCGGCCAATTTTATCTTTTTCCGAAGCCCAGAACAGGCGGAGGCTATCCTATAGCGCATTAAGCGGAATCCTTAAAAATAAATCACCTTTGGCGTGATAGAGAGTAAATCTGTACGAAACCAATGAGCATCCGGCTGAAAGTAGAAATTGGGAACGGGGATGTAGTTCTATTAAATCCAAACTTTTTGAACGAAAGAGGTTCGAAAGAGCTTGAACCTTGATGTTCAATGGATTTCACAGTTGTGTGGAACAAATTGGAAGTATCCAATGACAAAAGTTCCTGAGTAGCTTCATATTTTAGGTCATGTAGCATGAAGTAGACAGACACAGTCATGTATACGGTTGACGACAAAGATATCACTTATTGACACACACGGGCTGTCACCAAACCTAGCATTTGCTTGAATATTTATTCAAACTGGAGTGAACCTCGTAAAGCCCAAGCTTTCGAATAAAGATGTTTGTGATTACGGCCTAGTGTCCACAAAATGGGTCATAAATTAAAAAGATCGAAATATTTATTCAGCAAATAAGCCACGATTGCACTATCTATAGACTTTCTATTTTGAATTTACATGTAGGGTTTAAATTTTATAGCAAAATGGTTGTAGAATGAATGTTGAATGTTTGATGTAGTTCATATCATATAGCATACCTAACTTAACATAGTGAGCGCGGTCTCGCCAACAAACTGTTATCGCAGTTTGGCGAGTAACATAACATTGTTAATTGTTTTGTACTTTTGATAAATAAATTAAAAAAAGACTAGATGGTTAAAATGTTTGCTCTTAATATTAGGCCGATGGGCCTCAAGAGGTTAAATTATCGCAAAATTACTTAACTCTTCAAACTTTTCCATGGACTTTTAATATTGAATATATTCAAACAAAACTTTTATTTGTATTTTTATTTTGTACATATTGACATCGCTATAGTAACCTAAAGTCTGCATTACGCCCTTTCCAAATCCAAAGAACAAAGCAAAGCCATATTTTATGGCGTATTGCCAACTTTTTATCCGCAATATATCATGGATGGAGTCGGATTCGGCCGAGGATCAACAATTCTGAAATCGAATTTGAGGACGCTTTTTTAATATTCAGTTACTGCGGTTCATAAATCGCCCGTTGCATTGTTATTTTTATATTGGTGATAGTTCGTACTCAGAATTTTGTGTACAAGGTACACGAGCGGTTTCCAAACAATTTTATTTAACAGTGTGTTCCTGAGGCCTGGCAGAGAATAAAGCTGGGCTCGGCTCACTTTTTTTTACATTACACATTTTTGCTTGACCAGTAATATATGAAAAGTTAAGTGAGCAGAACCCGGCTTACTTTATATGACACAAGCGACCCGCCGCGGCTTCGCACGGGTACTATGTTATACATATAAAGCTTCCTCTTGAATCACTCTATCTATCAAAAAAACCCCAACAAAATCCGTTGCGTAGTTTTAAAGATCTAAGCATACATAGGGACAGACAGCGCGAAGCGACTTTGTTTTATACTATGTAGTGATTGTTTAATCCTTATAGTCTCAGGAACATGCCGTTTAAATAATTAGGATTCTCCAGAGCACCTTTTAGTTATCAACTAATAATTTTTTTAATTCATCTTTCCCTAAACTCATCCCAGCACAAAACCTAAGCTTGAGCTAGCCACTGCCTGTCATCTTAATTTTCTTTCAAAATCTCGAACGTGTCACGAGCGGGTGGCCATCCTTAAAATAAGGGGTTAGTTCTCTCGGCGAGTAGGCGCTAACGCTAATGAACGCCAGTGTGGAGGGCGCTTGAGCGTAAGAGAAAGTCTGCCGACTAAATAGAAAAGCCGTATGTCACCATGAAACTCGTTCGTAGACGTGACTTTTATACTAGAGACGGTTTTGCGGATGTTTCAGACATCCTGAATCTTAGCGTTTGTAGGGCTTGTTTAGCTTGCCATGTTTGTTTGGCCCGAATCTTGCTGGTTCAGTTCACATACTGGCTTCAAATTCGGTGTCAGACTCTGTTACATTACCTACAATTGGTTGATCCATGGCGTGATGAAACTTGTTTTTTTTTTCGTTTCTTTGGATCCTGCCTGTCAAAATGTTTCATAATTTATATGAGCAAGCCTGACATTTGACTGTATTTTTTTTTACTATCGGCCAGAAGCATTGTTGAACCGCCGAATTATTATACTATTACTAGCTTTTGCCCGCAACTCCGTCCACGTGGAACTCGTTTATGTCGTAGCTCCATACAAATGTACACCCCCCCTTTACCCTTAGAATAGTTTTTGTCCTTTTCTGGGACTCAAACTATCTCTATACCAAATTTCATCCTAATCGATTGAGTGGTTTAAGCGCGAAGAGGTAACAGACAGACACACTTTCGCATTTATAATATTAGTATGGATATTACGTTGTATCTCCAATTTAGAGCGACACGTCTGGCAACATTTCCACATTTTCCCCGCATCAAACTAAGAGTTTCCTAAACCGTCGCCGTTTCCGATCCAAACTTATTTCACACCTTAAAGTATTTTCATCTTCTTGAAAACTGAAATATTCAAGAAGACGTTTCGATTAAATATTCCATTAATCTTTTTGTAACGCCGAATCGGCGAAGAGGTCATGATTAATTACTTGGGGATTAATTGAAAGACTTGAAGTGAGTTTGAGGATTTGGCGGCATTGTTTTCATGGCGGCGGCACGTGACGAGAGTGGCTGAGATTGACCTTGATAACCAGCGAACGAAAAAAACATAGAAGGCGAGCTCCTTGCAAATTACTATCCAAATGCGTGCCTAAAACCCGATATGTGCATTTTCAAATGCGCATCCAATCACAGCTACCCAAAATATCAGCATATTTCTTATTACCCAACACAAATAAAAAAATTGGTCAATTTACGAAGGTAACCACCATGTGGAATGTTGATTGAAAGATCGTTGCCCCGATAGTCGTTTCGACGAACAGTTTCGAAGAGTCTCGACCAACACCTTGAGAGACTCTCGCCATGGCTGGATCTGAGTTTAATACAGAAGGCGGTAATTCTGAAGAAAGCGCACTACGCGGATAGTCAGGACGTTCCTCTCTCTGTCATCCTGACCACCAGTAGCTTAGGCCCTTTCCGGCTGACACCTAACCTAACCTAAAGTAAGGTTTATTATAATGTATTTATAAAATTGATTTTACGTCTATGTTACAAAAAAAACCTAAAATGAAACATAAATACAGAGTAGCTTACATCCTAATAGACTCTTAATAAACCCCACCGGTAATGGATGATCTCAGACAATTAGCGCCCGTCCCGGGATTATCCGTAACGCACTCTGATAAATCCTCACTCTGCACAATTGCCGTCTTCAGCAATTAGACGCTAAACAAACGCTGAGGGACTGAGATACAGCCTGAGGCTAAATATGAGTCGTGTATCGCATTAATATTCAATTTCAATGTGTCTTGCTTGTGTGAGATACCTAGTTAGCCTGTGCCTTCATCCGCGTGAATTCTTGTATCAACTTCCATCGCCAAATTAACCCCAAAGCTGCAAAGGAACGACTTTCCGGTTAAAAGTATCCTATTTTTTTATCCGGTTTATGTACATTTTCCAATCTCAATGTTCTTTTAGTACGTTATTGTCATTCTGACTGACGTTTATAGATTTCCCGTTTTTAAAAATTTATAGGCACCTAAAAAACATTTTTTTTTTTTTAAAGCGAAATAGGTATTAGGGATGCGGACTAAGATTTTTTATGATGTCATTCGAACCAGTTTTTGGAGAGGAACAAATGTTTGTATGGGAGCAACTATAATTAAAGAACATTAATACCCATAAATTTGAGACAAAGATTAACGTCGCTGGCGGCAGCGCAAAACGCTTCATACTGATGGACACCCACGTATGACGTTACTTGTACAAAGTAGTTGTATCGTTGTATGGAAAATCCGGTAAATTGTTGTTTCGGACGCGAAATACTGCCTTTAAGTACATATGTAGTTGTTATATAATTTTTTTCTATAAAAGCGTTAGGAGTCAATTGGTAGCTTTAAATTTACTCTTGGACAATAAAAAAAAAACATATATTTTCAAAATGTTCAAGGTTCATATAAATGGATGGATTATGGATTATTAAGTCCGAAATAAATGATTTTGAATTTGAATTTGAATATCTTTTTATGAATTTAATTATATTTTATAATTTATTACGATAATTTGATGGTTTACTATCCATTTAGCATCACTACGTTATCAATTTGAACATGAGGCCGCATGCCTATTATGCCAAAAATATGAGATATCAGAAAGATGGGCAAAGTAGGCAGGTGACGGTACAAGATTGTTTGTTATAAGATATAATTAGATTTTTTACAACCGATATTTGACAGCCGTACAATACACGTCAATGATAACATATGATGACATAAATTTTACTAGGATGACAGCTGTCAAATATTCGACGTAAGGGCATTTTCACTATAAGTACTATAGCTAAATACTACTACTACTTTTAAAGCTAAATATATTTACTAATTTTAAGATTACAGTGAGGATGAGAACTGTGGTTTATCCTGGAACTACCTAAACATTCCCTTCATTTTCAGACCAAGTGAGAACAATTCGATTCGATGGTAGGAAGAAATAAAACATATAATATTTCAGCGATACCTAACTATTAAAAAATCGTCGGCACTAAATTGGGCTGCCACATTTTCTATTTCTAACAACTTGTCACTGATACAGAATAGATAACTCCAACAACAATATTTCTTGTAAATTAATTAGAAATTGTTCAGTTTCAAAAAGTAATTAAATCTGAAGTAGCACCTAGACTCATATCCTATATGGCCTTACTGCCAACATGGCCTGAAATATGCATTGAAAATCGTTGCATTCACGACCACTAACTAGTAAAATGCCATAATCATCATAATCAACTAAAAAAGCAACCTACTTTGGTTAATAGGGACCAATGAGTAGATATGCCATGCCTTTCCCTTTTTTGCACCCTGTAGGAGATAATTAAATTTATTTGCCCTCAGATGTAGTTTAACTCGTTTGACCTATTTTAGTAATCGCTCGTAATAAGGACCCGGCTACGGCATTAAGTTTTAATGACGGGATCTTGGTTGTAAGGGCATGCATAATGATGCTGAGTCATTGTAACGATAGTTATGTTTTTAGAGTTCCGCTTCCGGACTGTGGAAGAATAACTTCAAGTTATACAATGCAGTTCAATTAAATAGGTATGTAAACAATACAATACAAATATTCTTTATTGCTCACCAGACATAGTAGATAAGAGAAAAATAGAGGTAAATTAAACATAAACAATGGTAGACAACAGGCGGTGTTATCACTACAAAGCGATTTGTTCCAGACAACCTTTATGGCAAAAAGTGGAGTTCTTTAAGTAAGGCAATGCCTGTAACAGCTATGTTTATCATCACCTGCTTTTTGACGAATAAAGTAATGATGATGACGATGATGATTATTAATTTGTAATGCTCCTGAAAAGGGTTATTAGGATCGGCGCACATGGAATCATTTTCATGTTTCTCACGTGCTGATGCGATATGTAGGTACGAATTGACCTCCATTCTTATGCACTTCAGAGCTTGACGAGACCATACGAGACAGAAGTAGAGCCCCGCGATTCTGTAACTTGTTTTAAGCTCACATACACCAACCTAAAACCTACATACTGTAAATATTTTATAGATTTATTGTATAAGAGAGTGCCTTAGAAGTAAGTAGACTTACAAATGTTGCTACGCCCTAGTAGGGTCCATGATTGTACTCACTTTATTTTAAGAACATCTGTAATACCATGGTTGCAACTAATAAATGAATATGAATATGAATATGAAATACACCAAGCCACCAACAATTATATCTTGACGCCGTGATTCGTATTAACTAAGCGTAGGTAGAGGTCTAGTTTCGTTAGGCGTGACGGGTGGAGTGAGGCGTATGAGCGCGTACAGAATAACAACCCTGTAAAGAAGACCTGTGAAGAGAAGTTTTTGCTGTACCTACATCTGTTATTGTCAACACAAGCGATTTCAACCGAACGCGATGGGCTTATCATGGACTGTACAGTCAGAATCATATATTTATAGGAGTAAGGATGTGTTACGATATATTTGGCTACTTTGGCTGCTACTAAATATATGATGCTGACTGTACGTCTATCCAGAGGCGTTATCACGTATCGTTTAGGACACTTTAACAATCATTTTTCCATATAAAATTTGACATTTAGATCTACCTAACGCGCGTACAATGCGTTACGTGATCAATTTTCGTATGGGAAATTTGACAGTTGAGTTGTCCTAACGTGCGTTCGAAACTTTACGTGTTTTCCCCTTTGCAGGACTGCTACCCGTACCAAAAACATTTTCCAGATCGGCTAACGTTAAAATATGGGGCCGACAGCTGTCATCGCATAGAGAACTGTCAAACTTCCCGTACAAACATACAAACATTAACGAGAGAACCTTACGATTACTGACGGGTTTTAAACAGCCCTTCCTCATCACGCGCCCATGTTGGTCAATAAATATATGCATTATACTCTGTTAGTGAATTTATGGACATGTAACCTGCATTTATTATTAAATTAGCTGCTGTATCCTAGGCACATAGACTGACGATCCATTATCGGGGACAATCTAGTAATTTATTTGTAATTTTGTTTAATTATTTGTTGACTTTGTATTGTACTTAAATTGTAATCTAGACTGACGATCCATTAATGGGGACAATACAGTACTTAATTCATTGTATTTTGCTTTATTTATTTGTGGACTTTGAATTGTATTAAATTGTTATTGATTATAATTACATTTGTTTTGACATGTATAATTTATCATGTAATGTTGTATTATGAAATAAATAAATCTAATCTAATCCATGAATATGAATAGGACAGGGCCTAAGCTCACCTACTTGAACAGTGGGACTGTTCAAATGTAGTTCTGTAATACAGTCACCGTCACATACAATATAACGTCGGAAAAATCACCTTATTGTCAAGTCACTACGGCATGTTAAGTTTGCATAAGTTACTTCTACCAAGAAGGGCTTAACTGACTTCACAAGAACAACGGATTTTATATGGCTATTCGCATGTTTAACAAACTGCCAAATGATGTGAAAGAGTGCCATGTGCCATCCCCAAAATAAATGGCTTCGCTCCAAGTGCCTCCACTCTATCAATGAATATTTAGATAACTACAATACTATACAAATCCTCTTTATTGCACACCGTCAAACATGAAACAAATAGACTTAACAACATATAAAAAATAACCACCTAACTACATAGACTATATTTATTTTTAAAAGCTTTTATTTACTTTCACCTGTCCCGTTGTCTGTCTGTAATCAAATCTTGCAACTTAAATTTGACCCAATTCCCGGTGACCGATTGAGCTGAAATTTTGGGTATCAGTATAGTTTGGATGACAATTCAATATTATGGTACCATCGAGCTGATCTGATGATGGAGACGGAAGGTGGCCATGGGAATTCAGTACTTAACCGACGTAACCCCGTTGAGTACGGGCTCGTTAGAATCGTCTCAATGAGTAGTTGATGATGATATACAGAAAAGTACAGTCGGCAATAAAAGCTTGTCCCAAAAATGCAATTTTTTACAGAAACTTTTTTCTATATTCTTTAGTTTATTTTAAGTGGATGCTACTATTAATTGTGAATGTAATTTAATTTAATGTAATGAAACATATTGAAATTTTAACTTGCATCGAATCCTATTGTTCATATCATTCTTTGCATGTCTATAGGTACACGGCAGAACATTTAAGCACCATAAATGTAAATTAAATATAAGATCAATGTATCACTTGTGTTCTAGCAAATAAAAATCTAGAATCTTGAATCATGGTCAGATATTTTCAGTACATTTGCGACTGTACCTAAATAAAGTCAAGTATAAGGAAAAAACCCTCCTCGGCATTTATAGCTTAAGGGGATGCCTTGATTTGAGTCGAACACGCCCCCTAGACAGAGATACGCTTATGCCTTCCGCGCACGAGAAAAAGAGATGTAAGACTCTTCGGGAATGGCTTTTTTGGACAAATATCGATAAATACCTTGACGACCGGTTAGCCTAGTGGTGTAGTGTTATTTTATTACTTAGTAAATAAAATCACTTTATGTATAGGAGATTACTAATGTGGTACCTTAAATATATATAACAAATTGTTATTTGTCTATGCCTCCATAAACCCCTCATCGACATCGATGATAACGCGTATCGATATTTACTTACATCGACACGCCCACGCACAATGCCTCGTATAGGACGATGTATAGATAACGATGCGCCGGCGATCGGGAGATCGACGCGCGCGCCAGAACCATTGAGACTTCGACGCGGAGCGCATGCCGCTCCTGCGCAGATTCATTTACCGCTCTGAAGCGAACAGTTAAGACGTCACAATAATACGTCCAGTCGGACACTATTCCGCCACTAAAGTGAATAAATAGTTGTTACCCCCACTTTTGGGTAAGTGTGAACAAAATGTATTTAGTCTGTAAGTAGATATAAGTAATTCTTTAAGTTTAATGCAGTTGTTACTTGCCGCTAGCCGATATGGCCTATTGCAATTATACCTTATCATTCCTAGTGCTAGCTCTCGCGCTTTGGTACGCTTTATAAGAATAGTGGCTGAGTTAACTCCTTTTAAATACATTGTTAAAATAATAATAGTTAATATATAGAATAGTGATTAAGATGCAGCATAGTGCGATCACAAAGTGATAACATATTAAGTAAACCTTTAATAACTTCTCATAATGTGTCTCGCTTTTGTAGTGCTTCTGGCTTATGTTGTAGCTAACGTTCTCTTATCGCTCCGTTTCTGGATTCCGTGCACCGCCACATACAACCGTAGTTATTCTGTTATACCCGCTTACGTTAGGTAGAAAAGTACGTGGCGCGGCACGGGAACACGAAATATTCGTTCCTAATTAGTCGGAAATTTATTCCAGGGTTTATGCACGGGTTCTGATACCGTTGGGACATCAAGTTCTGCTACAACGCTTGACGGGAGCTTCTTGTCGCCTACCTGCGGGCTAGCCAGACGACCTTCCAGGAGAGTACCCTACCGTGGCGATCAAATATAGGGTTCAGTAGTACCTTGAGGCTGATTACAACCCATAGACCCAATATCTATGTAATTTTATAGTAAAATAAATTGTAGTTTCCTTATTAAGGTGTCGCAGTTATTTATCAACCACTGGCCTTAAATAGTACATTACAGTGGGTAGTGACGCTGCCTACGAAGCTGAAGGTCCTGGGTTCGAATCCCGGTAAGGGCAAATATTTGTGTGATGAGCATGAATATTTGTTTCTGAGTCATGGAAGTTTTGTATGTATTTAAGTATTTATATCTATTATATATATCGTCGTCTAGTACCCATAACACAAGCCTTTAATGAGCTTACTATGGGACTAAGTCGATTTGTGTAAGATTGTCCCCTAATATTTATTATTATTATTATTATATACCTAACTTAGTGAAGTTTTATTTAAATTTCATCAAGTGAGATTTTAGATGAGATAAAATACTATAGTATTAACTTGATTGTGTCGTAAAATAATGTATCGTTTGAGTAGGCTGAGTAAAAGAAGGAAAATACAGACCCAACTTTGGGTTTTTTTCTATCGAGGAAATTTTAAGCAATCGGGTATCGATCAAATCAGATAAACAATCATATAGTCAAGAATCATACATCTGAAAATCAGACCTTATTGTTTCTTAATCTAGTCAGAACGGCGTTTCAAAGCACACGATAATTTCCAATGCACCGCCTTAAAGATTAAGGGTCTGATGGCCGCCCGCACTTACCCGCCTCGAATTTAGACTTGCATAGTCGCGACCCGCATGTATAAGTAACCGGTCGGTCTAATCAGGCGGTGGGCGTGCTAGGGATGGGCGACAGCTTTATACTCGCAATACTCGATTGCTCAAGAGTCCCCAGTACTCTCGACACAAATCGGCTCCCCATACAAACGTAGTTTAATTCTCATATTAAACGCTGGAATAACATGAAACTTTGTATACACAAAGAGATTTCGACGTAGATATGGCGGTTAACAATATATATCATAAACAATTTATATTGCGGATCTACGCCGAAAACTCGAGCGTACTGGGGATTCTATACCAGTTTGCATGTCTCCGTATACCATTCTCGCTGGAGTGCACACGATTATTCTAGTGTTAAGAGCCTTGCACACTAGCGTTTTAGCGGCGTCACCGTACCGTACCTGGCTTGATCGCCGCGTCACCGCGGCGGCATGCTAGCGGCAAATAATCGCGAAGATATCGCAGCGTGCACGCAGCGTTCCCGCTTCGCCAGGAAACCGCCGGCAAAAACGCTAGTGTGCAAGGGATCTTAAACCGCGCGTGTGGTCGTGCCGGAGGTTTCCCCTGGATTTTCCCCAGAGTACTTTCCCGCCACGCATTCCGATCGCTCTATCAGGCCCGACCTATAAAACAACAGTCGGGTTCAGTTTAAGCATTCCAGAACGTGATTTTGCCGTATTGAAATTATAATTAAGTAAATCGCCATTGTTCATGCCCCCTCCCCCGAGTGGTGTCGGGTAAGAATAACATCACCCCCTCTCTTTCTGTGAGTGTCGTAAGAGCCTTATCACACTTGCGATTTCCAAGCGTATTTTGTATGAAGGCGATCACGCAGCGTGTTCGCCGCGCGCGACTGATAATTGTATAGAAAACACGCTCGCAAATCGCAAGTGTGATAAGGCTCTTAAAGTCGTGATAAGGGAACAGGGTTAAAGTGTTGATATCACATTTTGTCGATATCTAATACCCACATTTATTATATACTAGCTTCCGCCCGCGACTTCGTATGCGTGGACCCCAGATAACAAAATATCCTATATTTTAATCCAGGCTGTAAACTATCTTTCATCCAAATCGTGATGGAGTAACAAACATCCAAACATCTAAACATCGAAACATCCAAACTTTTATAATATTAGTTGGATGATATGATATGTCTTTATTTGTATTAATCATACATATACCAATAAATGCCTAAAAGTGGCACTGGAACATAAGTTTCATGTCCTCTGCCTAAGTGCCTACCCCTTTTAGGAACAAAGGCGTGAATGTATGTCATTGTTCATGCGCTTGCTCTTGGCTAAACTAATCCAAGTTTATGTGTGTATTGATAGAACATGGTTGGTTTACACGGTAACTGCCAGACTCTCTTTCGGAAGGAGATCCGTAAATGTGTACAATCTTTACAGTTAACTAGAGTGACTCAAATCAAAAGTGTCAGCTAGTCCCATCCCTAGCGTGCACTGCGACGAAGACTTTGGTGCGACCCGCGCACCTGAGTACTGATTGGATGCCGTAACGATACGATTGTTTAAATTCTCTACAGTACAGTAAGTATAAGACAAATGGTTTTATTTGAAATTACACTAAAATACGCGGTCCCCGTTTCATTGCAAATGTCTGGGTACTGTCTACAACAGTAGCAACTGTGCACGTAATAACGTCAATTCTTTGTATTTATACATTAACATGGTAAACTATAACTACTAAAAAAACAATTAAAAGCCCTAATCCATACTAATATTATAAATGCGAAAGTGTGTCTGTCTGTCTGTCTGTCTGTCTGTCTGTCTGTCTGTTACCTCTTCACGCTTAAACCGCTGAACCGATTGCGATGAAATTTGGTATCGAGATAGTTTGCGTCCCGGAGAAGGACATAGGATAGTTTTTATCCCCGAAATCATCCCCTAAGGGGGTGAAATGGGGGGGTGAAAGTTTTTATGGAGCTGCGCGATATAAACGAGTTCCACGCGGACGGAGTCGCGGGCACAAGCTAGTTAGTAATAAATATGAATAAATAAATAATAAATATTAGGGGACAATCTTACACAAATCGACCTAGTCCCATAGTGAGCTCATTAAGACTTGTGTTATGGGTACTAGACGACGATATATATAATAGATATAAATACTTAAATACATAGAATTATTCCATGACTCAGAAACAAATATTCATGCTCATCACACAAATATACTTACCGGGATTCGAACCCAGGACCTTCAGCTTCGTAGGCAGCGTCACTACCCACTAGGCTAACCGGTCGTTAAGTAATATTATTAGGATTAGATATTTAGTGCATTTTCTCCCAAGCCAGTACTATCAGCATCATATATATAGTTAGTAGCAGCCAAAGTACCCAAATATATCGTAACAATAATAAAGTGGGTGTTGCGATACATTTGGCAACTTTAGCTGCTACCAACTATATGATACTGACTGTAGCAGTAAGCAGTAACTTGGTTATCAAACCAGTAACCCGATTAGGGCTGTTGAAAGAGCCTTTTTTATGCGGCAGAGTTTTTGAAGTGAAAACTTCTTTAGCGGCGCTGAGCACTTTTTGGGATGGGGAAAAATTGTTAAATACGCGACAGAGTTTTGTGACGTCAGATGTGAAGGAGGTCACTTTTTGCTGCTAGCCGATTCGTCTTCATTCAAAACACTTTTTGCAATAGCATATAAATTTGTAATTTTAACCAACGCGTCCTTCACCGTTTTGCTATTGAAAAAATTCGAATAGTTCGAATTTGGGCGTTATTCCTAAAGAGATAAAGCTTAGAAAAATATTTACCAACGGCAAAAACAAATTGATATTTTGGTCGCCACCGCCGTCTGCTGTTCTTGCAAATTCGAATAGTTCGAATTTAGACGTTATTCCTAAAGTGATAAAGCTTTGAAAAATATTTGGCAATGGAAAAAACAAATTGGTACTGCGTTTGCCGCCGCCCGTTGGCGCGCCGACGGGCGAGCCGGCGGCCCGACGCACCCAACGCTCCCGCGGCCCGTCCGCCTAAATAAATAAATAAATAAATATTAGGGGACAATCTTACACAAATCGACCTAGTCCCAAACTAAGCAAAGCTTGTACTATGGGTACTAGACGACGATAAACATACTTATATATATAAATAAATACTTAAATACATAGAAAACATCCATGACTCAGGAACAAATATTCGTGCTCATCACACAAATAAATGCCCTTACCGGGATTCGAACCCGGGACCTCTTGCTTCGTAGGCAGGGTCACTACCAACTAAGCTAAAGCGGTCGTCAAAATAATTGATAATTGTTTATAAATTTGCGTCAAATTCATTTTTAGGGTGACACCGTAAGATGTCACGTGACCTGATCGAAAAACTGTTACAATTCTATTGAGTTTTCACTTCTGCCGGCACTCCCGGAGTGCAACCCGGTCTTTTTTTTTATTAAATGTCATTCTCAAGATAGTTTTCATATATACTACTTACTCCCGCGCGGCTCGGCCAGCGTAAAACAGAGACCACAGATGGAGTCGCGGCATAAATTGCCTATTTGTTTTCCAAAGGTCTAGTCTATACACTGGTGAAGGAATTCTTGAAATCCGGGGAGTCGTTCCGGATATTCCCCCATATACAAACTTATTACCTCACTAACTAAAACTTTTCCTATCTGCAATATTAGAGTATAGATTTATTGACTCTGCGGTACAACATCAAATCCAATAGACCGTTCTAATAGCAGAACTATTTCAATTAACTTCCTCCCTACATGAGCTCTCAACTTGTCCATTTATGCAATAAAATGTGCGCTCTTAAATTGCAATTAGTGGTCGCGCCACAGAGTTCAGCGGTGTTGCACCCGGGATTAATCGAGCATTGTGTTTTATGTATTTGGTTTTCTCTTTCAATTTTTGTGTAATACTAGTTTACGTAATGATGAGAATTATTGTGTGTTTGAGACCTACTTAGATGTGGAAAAATGAGGAACATAAACTAGGTGTATTTCCAATGGAAATTAGGGAATGCAATACCCGGTGATTTTTAGTACCCGGGTATTACCCGACTTTGATGCTCGAAACCCGGGTACCCGGGTATTACCCGGACTACTACGAAAATAGTATTAAATATTTATTTTCATGGTTTTTACGGGTATTAACGAGTGAAAAGCACGTATAAGTAGGTACTTCAATTGTTCCGTCATATTTCCCGTTGATTTTGACATTTGTGACCAATAAATAGAAAGACTATAATTTACGAATAACAACTTGTACTGTGTGATTTTAAGTAATAATGTGATTTACTGTGTTTTAAATAATTTAAGTTGTTATTGATTGTGATTAATAAGTGAAAAGTCTGTAATGTTAAATCACAATATTATATAAAAATCGTAGTACCAGTTATTAGGAAACTTAACAAATAATCAGTAAAAGCATCAGAAACAACGTCAACATTAAAAAGTCCACTATAGTTAGGACTTCCTACTAATAACAGAATTAAAATAATGATTTTTTAATATTCATAATTGTTACAGTAAATGTAACAACATAAATAATTTTCATCATTTGCATTAGAATTAAGTCTGCAACTTATTTTTAGACACTAATATTGTGTTAAAGAACAATCAACGCATCTAATGTTCCATCGTTCATTCTTAAGCGAAATTTTGAGCATATAGGTAACCATCAGTTGAAAATGTTTTTTCGCATTCTACACTTGTGGGTTTTATTGAAGTCAATAATGGATATACCATTTCTAGATATATACCTCTATTACCACCATTTTTGTAAAGTGCCATCTTGAAGCCTATAGTATTTGCATATAGGCCCGATTGTTGTGACTCTTTGTTGCTTTGTGTAAGTTCTCTTGACTTTCATCTGCAATTCTTGTGGTAAGCATTCTTTAATTGAAAGTTTCGATGTTGAAGGCTCACTAATTTCTATATCCGTAGTTGTTAGGGCAGTGGCCGAATTTTCATTTTGAATCTGTACGTGAACAGCTTCCGAAGATGATGTCGCCTGGGTCGTCACCATTGCATTGGTTTCTTTATTTAATAAAGCCAGAATTACGGCGGCTGGCGGCAATAACAAAGGGTTGAAAACGATATGACTAAGCCCGCTAAGATAAGCGTGCAGAAATAGAAAGTTACGCTATTGAAGTGTAAAATGCATTGGGGTCTTTTATGAGATGATTTTAAATGCAGTAAATTAGAGTTACAGCCGTAATAGAAGATTTTATTATTAATGTATTTATGTTGTCACTCCTTTTTCTTAATATTTCTCTAATCGGGTAAAACCCGGGTTATCAGTTGAAAACCCGAGTTTTACCCGACTCGAAATGAAGTCGGGTACCCGGGTTTTCGGGTACCCGGGTTGCATTCTCTTTTCCAATAGAGTAACGATTTAAATTCAATTAAATATGATCTGGTCATAATATTTTTATTATTTATTTATTTATTAAGAAAGAAACAATAATACAACATGAACAAGTACAGGGTCCCGCAAAACTGTTTGCACAGTTTGACTGTGGGATCGAGCAGTCTCTACTCTCTTCTATTTATAATATTTATCTATAAGTACTATTTATCTACTTCTACATATAGGCACAATAATTATTTTATACATTTGACAAGGTAACTACGCAGCTTTTTACCCAGATTAGCTTTATTGGGTTCCTGCCTGATGTCAGAGGGCAGGCTGTTGAGTATATAGGGTAGGCGTTTCCGGAGACACCTGTCGCCGTAGTAATTACTGACCCTCGGTACCTCAAACTTGCCCGCCGACATCGACCTGGTTTCACAAACATCATTACGGTGTAATTGTAATTGGGTGTGCTCATGACTGCCATGATTATTTAATACTAATAAATATTCCTAAGCCAGACCAGATCATATTATCTTATCATATGATAAGTCGCAGCAAAAGACTTAAGCTTCTTTTTAATTTATATCTTTTATTTGAGATAAATCATTATTTGCGTAACGGCCTAAGCAGGCGTAGCAACTTGTTGTATGCCGACAAGTTCCTACATCTGCACTAAACTCATTAACTAGTTTAATGTTTTTCTCTTAGAATTAATAGTCAGATGGTCGTTCCTGCTTTAATGTTTACGCTGTATAGCCGTTTCCCTTATGTTGTCATACTCTCGCACTATGTGTTTATTTGTATCTGTTTTGTATATCTCTTGTTGTGTTGCCTTCCGTTCCTTCACCAAATGGACTCGGCGGAAGACCAGCGCTGGCTGTTAAAGCCAGCATCATGCCGGGTTAATTTCGTAACACGGTCTTGGCCGTATATATTTTTTTATCTTTTCCCGAATCATATCAGCCGAAAGACGTCCACTTTTCCATATGTGTATTAATTAATTTGCTGTCCAAATAAATGTTAGAAATTGAAATGTTTAATTTCGTTAGTAGACGTTACAGCTTGATAAAAAAATAACTTAGAATTTGAATGTATTATGAAAACAGTCGTGTAGTTGAGAATTCACTATCCTACGTCCCTCAGACGGATAACGCGATACCATCTAATCACGCCATAGACTCTTCCCGTCTATCCACCTATAAATATGAATGAAATCCTATAATAAATCGTTTAGCTGACAACACCCCAAACTGGATCACTTTGTCCGCCGAGCGATACTCGTATTTCGTATAAGCTGCCGCTGAATGGGAGTTTTTCTGATGATTAATGATGTCATTGAGACTCCAGACGAGATGCCGATAGAATGCACTAACGACTCTGGTAATGCGAATTTAAAAACGAATTTGAATTGTTGAGCATTTCTGGCTTAGCGTTTTTTATATTGGTGGGTATAGTTTTTAGACGACTGCCAATAAAAGGAGTTAGGAGGCCCCAGCACGGCCGACTCAAGTCGGCTCTCCATACAAACGTAATTTGGTTCTCATTTTAAAACGGCGTACTGAAATAACATGAAACTTTTTATACACAATAGGAACTGCCATATCTAGGTTGGCAACTAGTGTAGTATCTGAGGCTCTAGTATAAGTTTTACCGAAATAAAACGTTACGACCGCGTTCGCGTTTAGCTGTCAAATCCCATACAAATTGAGGGTAAAACGCAAACGCGATCGCAAAGTTTTGGTTCGGTAAAACTTATACTAGAGCCTACAGAGGCTATAACAGTATTATAAATTATAATCTCTAACTACAGTAGTATCCTAGCGACCCTTAATGTTTTCAGAGTAGGGTTATGTAAGTATGGTAAGTACAAAAAGGCAAGACATTCGAGTGAATTCCGCCTAGTAAGAATGAGGCTGTTTTTACAATTTATCCTAGTCTAAGAATATTATTAGACTTTGCGTGACTTGGGTTCAGGCAGTTCTTCGTTCGAAAGGGCGAAACGTTTAATTGGGCCAATCCCTTTTTTAGGATCAATAGTGTATAAAAGCGACACACAGATAAACTGAAAAAACGGGAATAACAATAATAATGAAGGTTTTCAGCCTGATTCTGCTAAACGTGATGTTGGTTGACTATACTACGCTTGCATTAGCGTACCCAGTACGTCTAGCACGACTTGCTGACAAGCCGCTTCTGAGCGTCCCCTGTCTCATTCGCACCGTGCAAATTCGAAAGAGGAGGGTAGATCTTTCTCGACTCGCGTCGCGGCGTGGCGTCAGTTGTGCTAGCCCCTCAGGTGTACATAATACTAGTAGTTCTATGAGACGTAGAAAACTCTCTAACCACTTGAAAAAAACGGATTCTAAAAACTGAATCGAGAAAAGAATTCTACTTGTATCCTCAGAACATTTGCGTGATATTTTATTTAAAAAAAAACTTTTTTTAAATATCGCCAGTAAAAGATTATAAAAAAGAAGTACTTACTTAAATTAAAATATAGAAATCTTGAATATGTTCCCTTACTAACTAATAATAAAGATCTACGAACAAGAATATACAAAGTACCGAGTCATTTTAGGAAAGTAAAGATAAAATATTGTAATAATTATGTTGAATTGTTAGAGGATGTGTCTGAAAGAAGTAGTGATTCGGAGTTCATAATGGAAGAGGGATATAAGCGATCTGACAGAATACGTCCCGTAGAGGAGAACATCCGCCGCAAGAAAAACCCAAGCTGAAACATAAACTTCGTTCGCTTCGCTCGCTCGTCAATTATGTGGACACGACGAACTGATAATCACATTTATGACACTAACTCCATAAAGATTCTACACAAAAACTTCCTCACTCAGTTCATGTCGAATTCTTTAATTTGTCCGCAATTCTCCCGTAATGAAATTTTAACTGCACCTTCTAGAATTTTCGCCCTGCGTACTCCAAAGATTTTGATTATACCGAGGCACTTCTGCCAGTAATTAGGGCTGTTATCTGCCTTATCTTTATTCGGCAGTCGCTTGTCCAGTGGACGCGGTAAATGCTATGGAGATTTGAATTAGGGTTTTTATAGGATTGCTAACTATTCTCAAATTAATGAAGTGTTAAGATGATTTTATTTGATCGTAGGCAGTGCAAATTGTTAATGATACCTATAATTAAAATTGATAGGTAGGTAAACATAGTTTTGAAGTGCAAATCTATTGCTATAAGCATATGAACACCAAAATGGCTAATATGTTAACGCGTGTAGAACCGGATGTCTAGCTGTCCCGTTGTCCGGCTGTTCTAATTCTCGTGAAACTCTCAACTGATTCTCGTGAAATGTTCAGAGCAGCTTAGTTAATTATATAGTATTTTTTGACAATTTACGTCTTCGAAAAAATACCGGATCGCGAATTCTACAGCTCATAGAGTCTTTAGTATTATTAGTTATATAACATTTTACGCGTAGACAAGTAGGTATGTGTGAACGCGTTGCATGGAAAATCAGGTGGAACCGTAATGTTATTAAACTATAATTATTAACTGCAAAGTAGACGCCATCATATAAAAACTTTAATCTTGATCCTCCATCTAACGCTAATATTAAAGTATTGCAGGTTTCCACAAGACGACGCTACAGCAAGTACATAACAGTAAAATAACTCAGTACAAACGTCTCATGTGACTTACCTATACCATTTTCCAAAATTAAATTCCATCAAATCTACCAAGAAGTGTCACAGTGAGACCTAACTTTGTCAATATGACGTTCCAGATGTAACTAACCTTATCATGATAACACCAATTTTAACCGTCAGAATCGATGTAAGACTGATCGGATATTTCATTAATTTATCAACTTTTTAATCAATAAATTAACGAGATAATTCTAAAGAAAACATTCGTTCGCTCCAGACGTGAGATACCAAAAATGAAGTGAAGATTAAAAATGTTATTGCCGCCACCATGTCAACATACCCACACGTTGTTGTAGGTATTATTTATTTGAAATACCACAACTAGTCCTAGAAAATAATGAGTTTTTCCGACAAGAGTAAATTTACTATTAATGGAATGTTTAATTTCTATGGGAGTGTTCCCCAGTGGTAGATTTGATGGAATTTAATTATGAAAAATGGTATAAGACATTTACTGCCAAGAATCGCTACGCGCAACGCTAAGTAAGTAATGGAAAGCGCCCACAGCGTAGGCACCTCCTAGGCGAGTTCCTGAAAGTGATGTGAAAGTAGTCGGCGGTACATCAATCCGCGAGCCGCGTGGGTAGAATTATCTTGCAATGAAACGCAAGTGTAAAAAGGCCTTAAGAGACGAGTTGAGATACTGCTCTAGCTAATATATTTACTATGACGCCGCTCTGCCTGACTTTATTTTTATTAATAACGAAGACATCAGCTTTACATGCAAACAGCTCACGTGGAACTCATAAAACTACAACGCAGTGTAAGGACAGTTTAGCTAGCTTAACTATGAGAACATATTTACTAGCCTTCTAGTTAGTGCTTTAGAGTCAAAGCTTGCAAAATATTGGTAAATTGAATAAATGTAGTAGAGGATGCATAGACGACCTCTGCAATACTTAGGGATAGTTGCATCAACGTACGATACGATTACAGGCCGATCAACGTACGATACGATTACAGGCCGATCAACGTACGATACGATTACAGGCCGATCAACGTACGATACGATTACAGGCCGATCAACGTACGATACGATTACAGGCCGATCAACGTACGATACGATTACAGGCCGATCAACGTACGATACGATTACAGGCCGATCAACGTACGATACGATTACAGGCCGATCAACGTACGATACGATTACAGGCCGATCAACGTACGATACGATTACAGGCCGATCAACGTACGATACGATTACAGGCCGATCAACGTACGATACGATTACAGGCCGATCAACGTACGATACGATTACAGGCCGATCAACGTACGATACGATTACAGGCCGATCAACGTACGATACGATTACAGGCCGATCAACGTTAAATATGGCGCCGGCAGTTGTCATTCCATAGAAACTCGTCAAACTTTCCATACATTCAGATTTTAACGAACACACAGGTTACGATTACAGACGGTTTGGTGCAACCCACCCTAATGGCCGGTTCCAATAATCAATCCACCGATAGTTTTCCTTACCAACAGTTACATTTTGACACATTTTCTACGGGTAGTCTGTCAAAATGTAACTGCCGGTAGGAAAAACTATCGGTGGATTGTTTATTGGAACCGGCCATTAGAGTACCTAGCTAGGATTCAACAGTCCAGTTGAAGAACAAGGCAACAAGAAACCAAGCGTTAGGAATACAGAGTAGGCAACTAACTAAAGTGTTAAAGTGTTAAATGTGTATTTATTGTATAATAGTTTCTTTTCTGTTTTTTTTTCTTTTGGCCGTGACCTAATTACTTTTCGTGTAAATTCATATATATTACGTCATGTGTCACTGTCACTTAGCTTAAGATAATCATAGATAGTTTAATTTTTTATTTTATTTTTTATGTTCGAGCGACCCTGATTCGCGTTCTTTAAGCCATGAGGCGTTTTTCTTGGTTGTATGTGTACGTTTCGTCACTGTGCCGTGACATCACCAAATGGTCGCAACGGAAGACCAGCGCTGGCACCGCCAGCATTACGCTGAGTTGCGACCATTTCGTGGCAAATTACGTTTTTCTTTGTTAATTGTCAATGTATGTAAATTGCCTTGTGTTTGTCACGAATAAATGTATCTTTCTTGCTTTCTTTCTTTCAACTGAAGGATGCATGTTGCCACACCAAATAGTACGCTACGTGACAACCGTATCACTGGATACGTCGTGAGATGTAGTAGTAGTATAGGGTAGGTACACACCTAGAGGTACACTTTAAGTTAAAGGTGCACTTTGTCGAGTTTTCTTTAGGCAGAACAAAACCTCGCAGAGTTGATAACCGATAGATTATTCATGTGCCTCATCATGCCTCTGTCGAAGGATCGGAACAAATGGTAAATTAAAATACTGCAGATATAATATTAACGAGTAGGGTCATTTCGCCGGTTAGCGACCACCTGATTTAATGTGTCGGTGGGCGTCCACTTAAGCTGAGTTGGTGAACTGAAAGGACATTTTCTCGGTTTTTTAGTAGATTTCTATTCTAAAACAACAAAAAAATACATGTACAAGTAATTGTCTCAATAAGGTGTGTAGAATTGATGTTATCTTCAATAGAAAAAACCTTCTCCTTCAGGTGGTCGCTAACCGAAGGTGGTCGCGTAACCAGCGAAATGACCCTACTACGCGGACGAAGTCGCGGGCAGAATCTAGTACTTAAATCAACATCCAAAGTGAGCTCTAAAACTAGAATATATCGACATTTGCGCCCTATAAATGCACAAATTTTCACACCATCGTTTAGCACTAGCAAGTCTCTTTAGCGTCAAGACCGTCTGCTGTTTGCCACTGCTTATAATCGCTGTGTTTTTTACTGTTGTAATATCAGTGAGGGGCTCAAGAAATATACTACCTTCAATTCAATTCAATTCGTTTATTGCAATAATCATGTTCATTGTACAATGGAGCCAAATGGGAATGGAATTGATTATCGTGTTTTACCATCTAGATAAGCAGTTACTTTTATTGCTAAAATGTACTGCTCGTCATCTGTATACGAGTACAATCCTTCTGTAATAAACTCACAGTGCCTGCAATTTCATTAGAAACTCCATTGTCCTAAGCAAGAACCATAAAACCAATCCAATGCCTTTTATCTTACCTGTACTCGCTGCGCTTAGCAGAATTCAATTAAAGTTGGGAACAAATTCCTCGCATGCACGTCCTCGTAATCATTATTCGTATTAAGAAGTTCCAAGAGATGCAAAGTTTGAATGATCTTTAGCAAACAACAGGACATGGCTGCATGGGTTTTTTATTGACATAGTTCCAGTTCTAACTTTGCTGTTTAAGATTATAAGATGTCGAGGACATAATAACTGTATTAAGTGTGGAGAGAGTTAACAGTGTGGCTGAAAGTTTTGATTGCTTCTGGTTTGTTGGTGATATCGTTTAGTGTGCAATGCAGGGAGGCAATTACTGTGTATATTTATTTAAATAATACAATATCATTTGACGAAAACTTGCGAACAGGTGTTATTGCACTTAAGCGGACAGTATACAGAGGCTCTAGTATAAGTTTTACCGAAACAAAACGTTACGACCGCGTTAACGTTTAGCTGTCAAATTGAGGGTAAAACGCAAACGCGATCGTAAAGTTTTGTTCGGTAAAACTTATACTAGAGCCTCAGGTTGTTTCGTCTGGCTTGCAACTGTATCGTCCTCGAAATTCAACATATCGAAACCTTTTTAGAGTTCCGTAGTCATCAAGGAACCCTTATAGTTTCGCCATGTCCGTCTATCCATCTGTCCTTCTGTCCGTCTGCGGCTTAGCAAAGTGACCCTTCATTCCCCCAGCATGGAGATATGTTCACGCAACGAACATAATTATTTTATTGAAGTCAAGTAGTATTCAATATCAAATAATCATAAATCAAATTTACCGTGCTGTCAGTCGATCAGTCATTCACGAACGGCGCAATGCGCGCGCCACCAAACGAGGAAGAGCTGTCACTTAAGATTTAAAAATGGCCATTACTCTCCGGAGCGAGTGGTAAACGTAAATGAATTTAAAAGGAAAACTATCACGGCTAAGTAGACATAACTAGTTACCGAGTGATAGTCGACCAACTTAAAATGTACTTGAGAAGGCCAACTTTCTTACAAATTTGTCCGTCGCAACCGCACCATTTACTTGGCGCGTGCGTGTCGATGTATCAAATGCGTGGCCCGACACGCACTTGGCTGGTTTTTTATATACAGAACACTGAAAAACTTTTCTGTCTGCTTGTTGGCTCTTGTAATTTAGTCTACAATAAAGTTTTGTAAACATCAATTTAAGCAAAATATGGTTACACAGTTAAGTCTTCGTTATTCTGTATTATTGTCAGGTAACCGCCTGCGTATTGCATATTTAGTAACGTCAAGAGGAAATATTCACAACCAGATTGTTTTTCTTAGGAAACCGCTTTTCCTTACCTAGTTTCTCAATACTCAAGAGGCTCTATCAGTGCGCGGCATCGTTCTGCCTTGGAATTAAAATGTAAATGTCAATCACTGAGGCTGCCTCGATTGACCCAATTACCGGGCTCCTGGTAGATTCTGATAGCCTGGTTTGATTTTGTCGTCTAGCTATTTGCAGAATCATTTTAATGCCTTCTTAGAGAAAGTACTTGTTCTGGACTTCGTAGGCAATTCATAATTCGTAATTTAGGATTCGTTATTTTGACATTTTCCAACTGAAAATCGTCGATGGTCACTATCATCCCGGACCATACAAAAGTGTAAACATTTTCTCAGCTCTACAATACCTACTCATATCTCAGTTCTACTATTACGCAACACATGTTTGACACATAAATAACTGTCTGCACCTGTTTCAACATTGCGACATTATGCACAGAATGCTTGTTGACTATCCGCAAACAGAAAGTACTAGGGGCTACCTGAACACCGATATTGCGTGTTGGCGAGACCCGTGGTCTCGAGAGCACCGCAAACTGAAACTTTTCCCATTTGCGGGGATAAATAATGAGATATACCTTCATACCGAGAAAAAGTTTACTGTAGTCGACTGTTTCTATCTGGCTGACACGTGTTAGTATATAAACTCGTTTAACCTTCTAAACTTAGGAGCCATTGTCATAAACTAGACTTATTGTTAGACTCCTGCTGGTGGAGCAACCTCCATTTTTCTATCTTGACCATTTTCTTTTACAGCCTGATATGACACGACGTTTACTTTTTCCTCAGTTAAAAAAGGGAACAAAATGGTTCATCTATGTTCTATTCGGCCTCTGACTCTTCCAACTCCCTTTTCCATTCCCTCCACAATAGGTTAAAAGTTTTAATGTATGTATTGGTCATGTTAATGGTTTTCCAGTTCTGAAGTACTTAATAAAAGATCGAGTAACGAAAATTCGACACATTATTTTCAGTCCAGCAAAGAATAAATAATCCTCTTATGGGGGCACGCTTCAGAAGTGAATTCCATATTTACTTTGCAAAAGCGGGCTGTTCTAGCTGTGTACAACCTGGACGTAAGAGTTTCTCTGCGAGACAAATTTGGAAAATTTGGTATCCTGACTGTTGCGTGTCAATACATTTTTGAAAATCTTATGTATGTACACAGAAACAAACATCTTTTTAAAAGGAAATGTGACATACATAATAGAAACACACGAAATAAAAATGAACTTGTAGCCAATTATAGTAGACTCCATAAAATAAGTAATTCATTCATAGGTCAGTGTGTACATTATTATAATAAGATTCCGATAGACATCCAAACATTGCCTGTAAATAAATTTAAAATTATGATAAAAGGAAAATTATGTAACAAAGGTTACTATAGAATATCAGAATACCATGAAGATCGGAACCCGTGGAAATAAATTGTATGGTTTTAACAATTTAATTTTTGTAATTAGTTATAGAATACGTAATTTAATGTAGGTACCTATGTAATTTGTTTATTATTATTATTGACGTCATAAAGAGATTGTAAAATCCAATTATGAAAATAAATGATATGATATGATATGATATGATATGATATGATATGAATAAGGATTTGTTATTTTAAGAGTCCGGCGGGCAGCTAGTATGTATGTATATATATGTATAAAAAGTCAGAATTATTTTTACAAAAGCTTCTGGTCTGTTTTATGTTTTCCATTACAATTCAATGTAAGTACTCCACATTGAAATGTAATGTTTACTAACTATATTTTATAACATAGTATTGGCATTGGTATTGGATCCCTGCCATTCGATAACCGCAACCAACGCAGTTGCACTACATTCCCTATATATTAAATTACGCCATTATTTAGTTCGCTGAGCACTTCACCAAATTTCAAATTTTAGTATTCTGTTCGCTTTAAATTGAACCTTATATTACCTCATATGGAAGATATTTGGTTTTAATTTTGCAACATTATGTTTATATCAAGAAATTAAACTGAATTCATGATTTAGATTTGTTACCCAAGGAAAAAAAAAGCCAATGTTTTTTTCATGTCAAATATTTTTTCATGCCTATCATGTCATGGAATATCATATTTTATAGAATCATTCAATCGTGTTTTCGTTTATATTTAGGGATTTACATCTGAAAAGACAAAGATACTCTGGTTTTCATCAGCGGTCTTTCGCTTATTTTTTAGTACATTTTATACCAGAAGAAAGAAGAATAGAGAAATAATTGTTTTATTAACTTCATTATATAACTATTCAATCACTTTCAGGATATGATGTGTATTAACAGTAAAAGGATTAACTACATATTTGTTAGTTTAATCTCTTCCCTATAACTATCCCCTATAAGCCGATAAACGACTAGATATGCAATCTATATTAATCCTTCAAACTCGAGACATTCCCATAACTGCAGCGTAACTCGGCCTACGCAAGCCTACGCTTCCAACAAGAAACAAGCGTGCTCCATCTGTCTCTGAATCGAGTAATAAATCAAAACTTCCTCCGCGTTCCTGTCGCCCTGGTACGTGTAATATTGAAACTTCGCTGTCGCGACTGAAGGACCTTTATTTATTAGTCGTGTCGCTACTGTGCCTGGTGTATGGGCCTGATGGGCAGTTCTATTATGTATCTGCTCGATGGCCTGGGAGTGTTCATGATAGCAGAGTTCTTACGCAAATTATGGCGTTGATCGGCTGATCTAAGAATTAACGATTCTTCAATACAGTAAGTATATCAACGTAACACGGTATATAACTGATAGTCAAATCAGCATTTTTTTATGAAACGTCAATAAACGTTCTATTTAGTATGAAGTTTGGAGGGAAATAGTTTTCAAAGTTACACAATTTTCTACGGTCAGACAGCGTAATTTTTTGAGTTTTATGAGTTTTTTTTTTTTTAAGTTTTTGACTATATTTGCTAGTTCCATTTATTATATTATTATATTACATATATCGAGCCCGTTGTGTCCTACTGCTGAGCAAAGGCCTCCCCCCTCTTTTTCCAATCATCACGGTGTTGACCAATGTTTGGCCAGTCTTTTAAAAAGGAGTCCAAATTGTCACGCCATCGCCGACAAGATCTACCGCGTCTCCGTTTTGAGTTTTGCGGCTTCCACTCCATGGTCCTTTGGCCCACAACTCATTCGGCATGCGGCAGACGTGACCAGCCCAGTCCCACTTTAACTTGGCCGCCTTCTGAGCTACATCTTCTCTTTGGGTCTTGGAGCGCAGTGTGGTGTTCCGGATGCGATCCATTAACTTTATAGCTCGCTGGCAAACGCCGAGTTTGGACTTCTGCGCTTCCGTCAAAGACCAAGTCTGTGCACCGTAGGTGAGAACTGGAAGGATGCAAATGTCCATGAGCCAACGTGTAAGTGACAGAGGTAGGACGCCCTTCATTAGGTCTTTCATGGACTAATAGCTCCTCCAGGCGTTTTCGATCCGCCTATCGATATCTTTCTCTTGTCGCGCCTGGAAAGAGACTGGATTTATTATAACTAAGTAATTAACTAATATATTCTGTGAAACGTACCTAACTGACTAATACAATCCATTTCAAATAGTTCATCTATTTGCTTCGTGAAACAAACACAATAGAAATTGATGATTCAAATTTTCCCAATTATATTAATAAATGGATTGTCTAATTAGTATAATTATATTATTGTTGACCTACACGGAACTGAACCGGAATAACATTATTAATTCCGTAGGAATAAACTTATTATTAGTAGTAGTTTTTGTATAATACGTGGTGTTTCCGAAATTAATAAATCACGTTGATGCAGTCGTAGAAGTCGGTTATGGGTTATTACGTTAATTGTTTTGTTTTAGGTAAATTAAACATTACAAGTAAACGATGACCTCATTTTTTTTTTACGGAGTTTAAATGTTTATTTAAGGCAATGGCTTCAATAAATACACATTTGATTGGCAATTAGAGCACTCTAAACCCGAGATCAATGCGACGGTCCCTATTAAAAGAGTCGGATCTGCAAAACAGCTACTTTTTAGGAGAAGCTGACAAAGTATTTGGAAAAAAAAATTGTATGGGGGAAATTGTTAATTAATGGAATATCGTTATCGAACTTCGAATGTTTGCTTATTAGTAGGTTGTTTATTACTAGCCGTTGAGCATACATGTACTTTATCAGCCATTTTTCCAAAAAAATACAAAAACCTCCTCCTATATTACTTTTTTAACCGGATTAGCTTAAGCATCACTTGTCGGAAGTGCCACATACGACATTTTTGTCTGGAAATTGTATACATAATTATATCGGATGTTGTCGCGAAGCCACTTCTGGTCACTCTCATGGCCGCGAAATAGTACCTATAGCACTCTAGCTTAGGTATCTGTATTAGCATATATGCAACTATGAACGTACACATACAGCTTCCGGAATCCTTTATATATCTGACATATGAGCTGCCGCCTTATGCGTACCAGCTCCATCTGAGATGTGGGGACCTTCGTCCCCGAGAATGTCCTCCACCTCCCCTTACAGACATCCCTTACCACACGACTGATACTGTACCAATTCACACACTATATTGTTCCAGTTATAATTACCCGGGTGCACCCTTGATTGATGACGACATGGTCTGAGGCTGAAACTACCGAACCTGAGACCCTTGTTGTTACACTTGTTACTAATCCTTTCACACTAAAGAACTCCACGACTAAGAACTGTGTTATCGCATGTACGTGACATGTAGGAAAACCTTATTCATATACATAATATACCGTCACGCCTCCCAAATAGAATAAGACCTGTGGACGCACATAAATACATCACATCATGAACAATCATCGTCCGAGCTGTGTAAACACGTGAACACACGTGTAAATGAACCAAATCGTTACAATGTCATAGGATGCATTGAAAGTGATTATGGAAAGAGCTCACCCTGGTTTTCCTCCAAATCTAACACTACAAATCTGCACTTAACTGTTCGTACGCAATATAGCCGTTAAGAACTGTGACTACTCGCCTACCCGTCAACATTGTTATAAAAAGATTGTAGGTGTTGCTACATGAAATAAATTGGCTGTTTGAGACATGATTATTAACATCAATGTAAATACTATCGAGAATCATGACTATTCACGACAGATGTACCACATCCGACAAAAAAGGTACTCCAATAAATGTCGTAACTGGCAGAACTGACATTGTTGCACGGAAACTCTTATGTAACAATTTAAGACAGAGAAAATTTACTTGATACGCGTAACTTAACAGGCTGTAAATTACATAAAATACACAACAAAAAACACGCTACACATTTCCGTGTAAAATAGTAGAATGTGTTATATCCGACACTTTGTACTCACTGTGCGTCCCGTAAAAATGTCGGAAATGTCACAACCGACGTTTTTAAATGTCATCTGTTCTTAGATCTGACATTTTTATCTTGGTTTTTACGAAAAGTATTGAGAAAAACTAAAATCTGTGAAAGTGGTTTTTAATTTAGAGTTTTTTACGACCTAAGCAGCTGAAAAGCAAAAATCTCAATTTTTGCAGATCCGACTCTTTTAACTGGGACCGTCGAATGGCTAAATACGCATGCATGCAACTATTAAAACATAGAGAAGCTCGCTTCTAAGAACTATAGTTCCACTATCCTTAAACTACTACTAATAAACTACTAATCCACCTCCAGCATGGCTAACACAAGACGAAAACGCGGAAATGATAAACCGCGCAAGACTAAAACGATTTGTTCCTTCAGCTCTCAACACAGCGACACACAACATATCAAGGGTCGGCAACGCCCATGTTACTCCTTTGGAGTTGCATGCGTCTATAGGCTGCAGTGTCTGCTTACCATCGGGCGGGCCGTACGCTTGTTTGCCACCGTCGTTGTATTATAAAAAAAACGAATATCTTATAGTTGGTTTCAGTTCAAATTACGAAAATGCACTAAATGGGGGATTTTACAACTTTAAATATGAAAGGAAAAGGGCACAAAGACACGTCATAATAAAACTGACCGAAGTATAGCACGTGTACTGGCGTAGTTACTTTATACTTTTGTTGACACATTCATTGCCCAGAATCGCTACGCGCTACGCTCGTAGCCGATCCCGTGGTTTTCCTCGTATGTAGCGGAAAGCGACTACGACGGTCTGACGCATATGTGTCGTCATGGGCCCTGAATGGGTTAAGCGGTATTGGTTTACAACCGTACTTGACGATAAAAATTAAACAATAGATGTCAGTAATGGTTGCTTGTAAATACTTTTCGTCACGGTTCTTGGTCATTAGAATCGAGGCAGTGACTTAATCGTCACAAGCACATTTTACATCTCGCACGTCAGAAATGAGTGTGAGATAGCCGGAACCACCTGACACACACTTAGCCGGCTGACACTGACGCGGGTACTATCGCGCCCATCGATCTTGAGCTAATGCTCGATTCCTTCGGGCAAATTAAGGCTCGGTCGTGTGAGGGTGGCGACCTCGCGACCATTATGTCTAATGTTGAAGTCTGTAGATGACGATAGACTCACTTGTAATGAGCATTAATATAATAATAATGTATTGTTAAGTGGCAGCATTTGCTAGTTGACGTATCTTAGCCTATTGCCGTAGGATAAAGTATTATTGTACCGTTGCCCAAATAAACATTGAAATATTCCAGCGAATGTTCCATTATAGGTAAAAATTAAAGCGTTTTAGCGAAATGACGTAAATCTTTCCGGTTGCTAAATTTGCATGCTCAAGACTATCGGCTACCAGCCACCTTATTGTGTACTTAATATATATAAAGGGTAACACAAAAACATAAGACATAAGACATTTTATTCAGCAAAAATTGTTTACACGTACAAGTACCAGTCCCTGCACTAGGCTTTGCCTGTATCGCAGGAGACCGCATATTATTACATTTTATTAAATTGGATAGTATATTAAATATTATAAATATCAGTTTAAATGAAGAATAAAATGTATGTGTGTTTGTAAAGTGTTTGTGTGTGTATGTGTGTATGTTTTACTTGACTATTTCCAGAATCTTCTCTATGTCCTCATAAGGAAGTGAATTGAGCCATGATTGCACCTTAAGTTTTACTTGCCTCGTTGAGTAGTCTTGCAAAGGAAATTTTGTACATATTTTATTATATATGAATGGATGGAGAAACGAGCCAAACCTTTGGGCAAAAACTGAATTTGTAGAGGAAACAGGAATTCTGAAATTACGTTTTTGCGATAGTTCTGTATATTCGACAGAATTAATAACCTTTGAGTGACATTTCAATACCACACGAATAATAAAACTCCCACGGACATTAAGTACATCCATGATCTTATAGACCAGCAGAGTCGGGAAGCGGCGACGTTCCCTTAGGATAACTTTAAGTACCGCTCTTTGTGCTCTTTCCAGGAGAAGTATATATGTTTTTGCAGCTCCGCCCCAAGTGGTGATACAATATGTAATGACAGTATGACATATGGAAAGATAGACGGTTTTTAATAATCGTTTGTCAGCTGAATTGTGTAGACTTTTAAAGATATATATATTAGTTTGCGAACACGATTTGCCGTAGTTAATATATGCTGCTGGAAAGTGAGTTTTTCATCGAAGATAACGCCAAGGTACCTAACAGCAGTGCTCCTAGCGATTTGTGCACATGAACATGCCAATGGTAGAAGCCCATGACGTTTACATGTGTGAAGAGCAATACTGGGGAAATTTTCCGGTGCTGAGGCTTTAGTTTTATGAAAGCAGACAAATTTGGTTTTGGTGACATTCAATGTCAGTAAATTGACCTGAAGCCATTCTGCCACAGTAGACAAACCTCTTTCTGTCAATTTAGTTACTTCGGCCCATGAGTCATCGTTAAAAACAACAACATAACTTAACACTTTCACTGCCAGGAACCCGCCTAGCCTGCGTCGTAGTCGCTTTCCGCTAATATAAATACGAGAAAAACCACGGGATCGGCTACGAGCGTAGCGCGCAGCGATCCTTGGCAGTGAATAATAATATGTTAACGGTGACATCTACGAAAAATACAAAAAATATGATAGGCAAATTTCACTGCAAAATTATGAAACACTTAAAATGTACTTGAGAAGGCCAACTTTCTTACAAATTTGTCCGTCGCAACCGCACCATTTACTTGGCGCGTGCGTGTCGATGTATCAAATGCGTGGCCCGACACGCACTTGGCTGGTTTTTTATATACAGAACACTGAAAAACTTTTCTGTCTGCTTGTTGGCTCTTGTAATTTAGTCTACAATAAAGTTTTGTAAACATCAATTTAAGCAAAATATGGTTACACAGTTAAGTCTTCGTTATTCTGTATTATTGTCAGGTAACCGCCTGCGTATTGCATATTTAGTAACGTCAAGAGGAAATATTCACAACCAGATTGTTTTTCTTAGGAAACCGCTTTTCCTTACCTAGTTTCTCAATACTCAAGAGGCTCTATCAGTGCGCGGCATCGTTCTGCCTTGGAATTAAAATGTAAATGTCAATCACTGAGGCTGCCTCGATTGACCCAATTACCGGGCTCCTGGTAGATTCTGATAGCCTGGTTTGATTTTGTCGTCTAGCTATTTGCAGAATCATTTTAATGCCTTCTTAGAGAAAGTACTTGTTCTGGACTTCGTAGGCAATTCATAATTCGTAATTTAGGATTCGTTATTTTGACATTTTCCAACTGAAAATCGTCGATGGTCACTATCATCCCGGACCATACAAAAGTGTAAACATTTTCTCAGCTCTACAATACCTACTCATATCTCAGTTCTACTATTACGCAACACATGTTTGACACATAAATAACTGTCTGCACCTGTTTCAACATTGCGACATTATGCACAGAATGCTTGTTGACTATCCGCAAACAGAAAGTACTAGGGGCTACCTGAACACCGATATTGCGTGTTGGCGAGACCCGTGGTCTCGAGAGCACCGCAAACTGAAACTTTTCCCATTTGCGGGGATAAATAATGAGATATACCTTCATACCGAGAAAAAGTTTACTGTAGTCGACTGTTTCTATCTGGCTGACACGTGTTAGTATATAAACTCGTTTAACCTTCTAAACTTAGGAGCCATTGTCATAAACTAGACTTATTGTTAGACTCCTGCTGGTGGAGCAACCTCCATTTTTCTATCTTGACCATTTTCTTTTACAGCCTGATATGACACGACGTTTACTTTTTCCTCAGTTAAAAAAGGGAACAAAATGGTTCATCTATGTTCTATTCGGCCTCTGACTCTTCCAACTCCCTTTTCCATTCCCTCCACAATAGGTTAAAAGTTTTAATGTATGTATTGGTCATGTTAATGGTTTTCCAGTTCTGAAGTACTTAATAAAAGATCGAGTAACGAAAATTCGACACATTATTTTCAGTCCAGCAAAGAATAAATAATCCTCTTATGGGGGCACGCTTCAGAAGTGAATTCCATATTTACTTTGCAAAAGCGGGCTGTTCTAGCTGTGTACAACCTGGACGTAAGAGTTTCTCTGCGAGACAAATTTGGAAAATTTGGTATCCTGACTGTTGCGTGTCAATACATTTTTGAAAATCTTATGTATGTACACAGAAACAAACATCTTTTTAAAAGGAAATGTGACATACATAATAGAAACACACGAAATAAAAATGAACTTGTAGCCAATTATAGTAGACTCCATAAAATAAGTAATTCATTCATAGGTCAGTGTGTACATTATTATAATAAGATTCCGATAGACATCCAAACATTGCCTGTAAATAAATTTAAAATTATGATAAAAGGAAAATTATGTAACAAAGGTTACTATAGAATATCAGAATACCATGAAGATCGGAACCCGTGGAAATAAATTGTATGGTTTTAACAATTTAATTTTTGTAATTAGTTATAGAATACGTAATTTAATGTAGGTACCTATGTAATTTGTTTATTATTATTATTGACGTCATAAAGAGATTGTAAAATCCAATTATGAAAATAAATGATATGATATGATATGATATGATATGATATGATATGAATAAGGATTTGTTATTTTAAGAGTCCGGCGGGCAGCTAGTATGTATGTATATATATGTATAAAAAGTCAGAATTATTTTTACAAAAGCTTCTGGTCTGTTTTATGTTTTCCATTACAATTCAATGTAAGTACTCCACATTGAAATGTAATGTTTACTAACTATATTTTATAACATAGTATTGGCATTGGTATTGGATCCCTGCCATTCGATAACCGCAACCAACGCAGTTGCACTACATTCCCTATATATTAAATTACGCCATTATTTAGTTCGCTGAGCACTTCACCAAATTTCAAATTTTAGTATTCTGTTCGCTTTAAATTGAACCTTATATTACCTCATATGGAAGATATTTGGTTTTAATTTTGCAACATTATGTTTATATCAAGAAATTAAACTGAATTCATGATTTAGATTTGTTACCCAAGGAAAAAAAAAGCCAATGTTTTTTTCATGTCAAATATTTTTTCATGCCTATCATGTCATGGAATATCATATTTTATAGAATCATTCAATCGTGTTTTCGTTTATATTTAGGGATTTACATCTGAAAAGACAAAGATACTCTGGTTTTCATCAGCGGTCTTTCGCTTATTTTTTAGTACATTTTATACCAGAAGAAAGAAGAATAGAGAAATAATTGTTTTATTAACTTCATTATATAACTATTCAATCACTTTCAGGATATGATGTGTATTAACAGTAAAAGGATTAACTACATATTTGTTAGTTTAATCTCTTCCCTATAACTATCCCCTATAAGCCGATAAACGACTAGATATGCAATCTATATTAATCCTTCAAACTCGAGACATTCCCATAACTGCAGCGTAACTCGGCCTACGCAAGCCTACGCTTCCAACAAGAAACAAGCGTGCTCCATCTGTCTCTGAATCGAGTAATAAATCAAAACTTCCTCCGCGTTCCTGTCGCCCTGGTACGTGTAATATTGAAACTTCGCTGTCGCGACTGAAGGACCTTTATTTATTAGTCGTGTCGCTACTGTGCCTGGTGTATGGGCCTGATGGGCAGTTCTATTATGTATCTGCTCGATGGCCTGGGAGTGTTCATGATAGCAGAGTTCTTACGCAAATTATGGCGTTGATCGGCTGATCTAAGAATTAACGATTCTTCAATACAGTAAGTATATCAACGTAACACGGTATATAACTGATAGTCAAATCAGCATTTTTTTATGAAACGTCAATAAACGTTCTATTTAGTATGAAGTTTGGAGGGAAATAGTTTTCAAAGTTACACAATTTTCTACGGTCAGACAGCGTAATTTTTTGAGTTTTATGAGTTTTTTTTTTTTTAAGTTTTTGACTATATTTGCTAGTTCCATTTATTATATTATTATATTACATATATCGAGCCCGTTGTGTCCTACTGCTGAGCAAAGGCCTCCCCCCTCTTTTTCCAATCATCACGGTGTTGACCAATGTTTGGCCAGTCTTTTAAAAAGGAGTCCAAATTGTCACGCCATCGCCGACAAGATCTACCGCGTCTCCGTTTTGAGTTTTGCGGCTTCCACTCCATGGTCCTTTGGCCCACAACTCATTCGGCATGCGGCAGACGTGACCAGCCCAGTCCCACTTTAACTTGGCCGCCTTCTGAGCTACATCTTCTCTTTGGGTCTTGGAGCGCAGTGTGGTGTTCCGGATGCGATCCATTAACTTTATAGCTCGCTGGCAAACGCCGAGTTTGGACTTCTGCGCTTCCGTCAAAGACCAAGTCTGTGCACCGTAGGTGAGAACTGGAAGGATGCAAATGTCCATGAGCCAACGTGTAAGTGACAGAGGTAGGACGCCCTTCATTAGGTCTTTCATGGACTAATAGCTCCTCCAGGCGTTTTCGATCCGCCTATCGATATCTTTCTCTTGTCGCGCCTGGAAAGAGACTGGATTTATTATAACTAAGTAATTAACTAATATATTCTGTGAAACGTACCTAACTGACTAATACAATCCATTTCAAATAGTTCATCTATTTGCTTCGTGAAACAAACACAATAGAAATTGATGATTCAAATTTTCCCAATTATATTAATAAATGGATTGTCTAATTAGTATAATTATATTATTGTTGACCTACACGGAACTGAACCGGAATAACATTATTAATTCCGTAGGAATAAACTTATTATTAGTAGTAGTTTTTGTATAATACGTGGTGTTTCCGAAATTAATAAATCACGTTGATGCAGTCGTAGAAGTCGGTTATGGGTTATTACGTTAATTGTTTTGTTTTAGGTAAATTAAACATTACAAGTAAACGATGACCTCATTTTTTTTTTACGGAGTTTAAATGTTTATTTAAGGCAATGGCTTCAATAAATACACATTTGATTGGCAATTAGAGCACTCTAAACCCGAGATCAATGCGACGGTCCCTATTAAAAGAGTCGGATCTGCAAAACAGCTACTTTTTAGGAGAAGCTGACAAAGTATTTGGAAAAAAAAATTGTATGGGGGAAATTGTTAATTAATGGAATATCGTTATCGAACTTCGAATGTTTGCTTATTAGTAGGTTGTTTATTACTAGCCGTTGAGCATACATGTACTTTATCAGCCATTTTTCCAAAAAAATACAAAAACCTCCTCCTATATTACTTTTTTAACCGGATTAGCTTAAGCATCACTTGTCGGAAGTGCCACATACGACATTTTTGTCTGGAAATTGTATACATAATTATATCGGATGTTGTCGCGAAGCCACTTCTGGTCACTCTCATGGCCGCGAAATAGTACCTATAGCACTCTAGCTTAGGTATCTGTATTAGCATATATGCAACTATGAACGTACACATACAGCTTCCGGAATCCTTTATATATCTGACATATGAGCTGCCGCCTTATGCGTACCAGCTCCATCTGAGATGTGGGGACCTTCGTCCCCGAGAATGTCCTCCACCTCCCCTTACAGACATCCCTTACCACACGACTGATACTGTACCAATTCACACACTATATTGTTCCAGTTATAATTACCCGGGTGCACCCTTGATTGATGACGACATGGTCTGAGGCTGAAACTACCGAACCTGAGACCCTTGTTGTTACACTTGTTACTAATCCTTTCACACTAAAGAACTCCACGACTAAGAACTGTGTTATCGCATGTACGTGACATGTAGGAAAACCTTATTCATATACATAATATACCGTCACGCCTCCCAAATAGAATAAGACCTGTGGACGCACATAAATACATCACATCATGAACAATCATCGTCCGAGCTGTGTAAACACGTGAACACACGTGTAAATGAACCAAATCGTTACAATGTCATAGGATGCATTGAAAGTGATTATGGAAAGAGCTCACCCTGGTTTTCCTCCAAATCTAACACTACAAATCTGCACTTAACTGTTCGTACGCAATATAGCCGTTAAGAACTGTGACTACTCGCCTACCCGTCAACATTGTTATAAAAAGATTGTAGGTGTTGCTACATGAAATAAATTGGCTGTTTGAGACATGATTATTAACATCAATGTAAATACTATCGAGAATCATGACTATTCACGACAGATGTACCACATCCGACAAAAAAGGTACTCCAATAAATGTCGTAACTGGCAGAACTGACATTGTTGCACGGAAACTCTTATGTAACAATTTAAGACAGAGAAAATTTACTTGATACGCGTAACTTAACAGGCTGTAAATTACATAAAATACACAACAAAAAACACGCTACACATTTCCGTGTAAAATAGTAGAATGTGTTATATCCGACACTTTGTACTCACTGTGCGTCCCGTAAAAATGTCGGAAATGTCACAACCGACGTTTTTAAATGTCATCTGTTCTTAGATCTGACATTTTTATCTTGGTTTTTACGAAAAGTATTGAGAAAAACTAAAATCTGTGAAAGTGGTTTTTAATTTAGAGTTTTTTACGACCTAAGCAGCTGAAAAGCAAAAATCTCAATTTTTGCAGATCCGACTCTTTTAACTGGGACCGTCGAATGGCTAAATACGCATGCATGCAACTATTAAAACATAGAGAAGCTCGCTTCTAAGAACTATAGTTCCACTATCCTTAAACTACTACTAATAAACTACTAATCCACCTCCAGCATGGCTAACACAAGACGAAAACGCGGAAATGATAAACCGCGCAAGACTAAAACGATTTGTTCCTTCAGCTCTCAACACAGCGACACACAACATATCAAGGGTCGGCAACGCCCATGTTACTCCTTTGGAGTTGCATGCGTCTATAGGCTGCAGTGTCTGCTTACCATCGGGCGGGCCGTACGCTTGTTTGCCACCGTCGTTGTATTATAAAAAAAACGAATATCTTATAGTTGGTTTCAGTTCAAATTACGAAAATGCACTAAATGGGGGATTTTACAACTTTAAATATGAAAGGAAAAGGGCACAAAGACACGTCATAATAAAACTGACCGAAGTATAGCACGTGTACTGGCGTAGTTACTTTATACTTTTGTTGACACATTCATTGCCCAGAATCGCTACGCGCTACGCTCGTAGCCGATCCCGTGGTTTTCCTCGTATGTAGCGGAAAGCGACTACGACGGTCTGACGCATATGTGTCGTCATGGGCCCTGAATGGGTTAAGCGGTATTGGTTTACAACCGTACTTGACGATAAAAATTAAACAATAGATGTCAGTAATGGTTGCTTGTAAATACTTTTCGTCACGGTTCTTGGTCATTAGAATCGAGGCAGTGACTTAATCGTCACAAGCACATTTTACATCTCGCACGTCAGAAATGAGTGTGAGATAGCCGGAACCACCTGACACACACTTAGCCGGCTGACACTGACGCGGGTACTATCGCGCCCATCGATCTTGAGCTAATGCTCGATTCCTTCGGGCAAATTAAGGCTCGGTCGTGTGAGGGTGGCGACCTCGCGACCATTATGTCTAATGTTGAAGTCTGTAGATGACGATAGACTCACTTGTAATGAGCATTAATATAATAATAATGTATTGTTAAGTGGCAGCATTTGCTAGTTGACGTATCTTAGCCTATTGCCGTAGGATAAAGTATTATTGTACCGTTGCCCAAATAAACATTGAAATATTCCAGCGAATGTTCCATTATAGGTAAAAATTAAAGCGTTTTAGCGAAATGACGTAAATCTTTCCGGTTGCTAAATTTGCATGCTCAAGACTATCGGCTACCAGCCACCTTATTGTGTACTTAATATATATAAAGGGTAACACAAAAACATAAGACATAAGACATTTTATTCAGCAAAAATTGTTTACACGTACAAGTACCAGTCCCTGCACTAGGCTTTGCCTGTATCGCAGGAGACCGCATATTATTACATTTTATTAAATTGGATAGTATATTAAATATTATAAATATCAGTTTAAATGAAGAATAAAATGTATGTGTGTTTGTAAAGTGTTTGTGTGTGTATGTGTGTATGTTTTACTTGACTATTTCCAGAATCTTCTCTATGTCCTCATAAGGAAGTGAATTGAGCCATGATTGCACCTTAAGTTTTACTTGCCTCGTTGAGTAGTCTTGCAAAGGAAATTTTGTACATATTTTATTATATATGAATGGATGGAGAAACGAGCCAAACCTTTGGGCAAAAACTGAATTTGTAGAGGAAACAGGAATTCTGAAATTACGTTTTTGCGATAGTTCTGTATATTCGACAGAATTAATAACCTTTGAGTGACATTTCAATACCACACGAATAATAAAACTCCCACGGACATTAAGTACATCCATGATCTTATAGACCAGCAGAGTCGGGAAGCGGCGACGTTCCCTTAGGATAACTTTAAGTACCGCTCTTTGTGCTCTTTCCAGGAGAAGTATATATGTTTTTGCAGCTCCGCCCCAAGTGGTGATACAATATGTAATGACAGTATGACATATGGAAAGATAGACGGTTTTTAATAATCGTTTGTCAGCTGAATTGTGTAGACTTTTAAAGATATATATATTAGTTTGCGAACACGATTTGCCGTAGTTAATATATGCTGCTGGAAAGTGAGTTTTTCATCGAAGATAACGCCAAGGTACCTAACAGCAGTGCTCCTAGCGATTTGTGCACATGAACATGCCAATGGTAGAAGCCCATGACGTTTACATGTGTGAAGAGCAATACTGGGGAAATTTTCCGGTGCTGAGGCTTTAGTTTTATGAAAGCAGACAAATTTGGTTTTGGTGACATTCAATGTCAGTAAATTGACCTGAAGCCATTCTGCCACAGTAGACAAACCTCTTTCTGTCAATTTAGTTACTTCGGCCCATGAGTCATCGTTAAAAACAACAACATAACTTAACACTTTCACTGCCAGGAACCCGCCTAGCCTGCGTCGTAGTCGCTTTCCGCTAATATAAATACGAGAAAAACCACGGGATCGGCTACGAGCGTAGCGCGCAGCGATCCTTGGCAGTGAATAATAATATGTTAACGGTGACATCTACGAAAAATACAAAAAATATGATAGGCAAATTTCACTGCAAAATTATGAAACAATAATTTACAAATCTTCTTTGCATCATATTTCTCCAACTCAGCAGAAACTCGATGATCCGAACGTCGGAGGGCATAAATATAGGGTATATCCGTACATAGGTGCGGATGCCAGTATGGGAATGGCACCCACTATTAGAGGAGGGCTTAGCCTCCTGGCCCTATCTAATCTAGTAGGTTGCGTGTTCAGCGTCTTCCTCGGATCTTGGTGAAATAAAATGCCGGTTGGATTAGAGATTGCTGTATCGGATTACATAACAATATAAACTTATGAGTGTACTATAAAAACTAAATATACGGTATTCAACATAAATCTAAATTTATATTCACTAGCTTTTCAGAACGAATCAGTGTGTCACATGACAGATGAAAATCTAGCCATAAATATGTTTCATTTTTCCAACCAGCCTACCCAGCCTGTTGTGCAACAAGTTTGCCACATGTACATAGATATTGTGCAGCCCCCGAACTAGGCTGCGCCTGTATCTCGGGACCTACGAGTATGCTATACAAATTATGTAATCGTGTAGCACAGACCATATAACCTAAAGACGTCGCATAGTCGAGCGAACCCCTCTGCCTCTCATACATTGAATTCAATGTATATTTGAGACACGCCCCCATTGCTAACTTCAGTCTGAGCACGGCGTTCGCGCAAGTAACATCGGTAGGCAAACAAGTTTATACGTGGTTTTAGGTATGCAAAATGTCTTATTGTTGCGTGAAATTGTGTGGTAAGAACACTAAAACATCTGGTGTGCGAAAGGATGGTATTTCATTTCACAGGTAAGCAGATTTTTAGAGATATTAGTAAAATTACAAATTAGTTAATTGTAGACGGTGTTTGAGCACTCGTTGATGTCTTTTAAGAAAGTCTCTTTCTGTCACGCTGCACGGAATATTCGCTCCTTCCTTGTCTATCATACTAGTGATGTCCATAGTATGTGTTCGTTTACTATCGATAAGATAATTCACGGAAGATGCAATACATTGCAAGTAATTTTATAAAGAATACCTAGTATATTGACAACGTATTTGTGTACCATTTCTTTCTTTATTTATATAATTTATTGTAGTGAATGGTCTTCTCAAACTGGAGTGTTACATTATAAAGCATTTAAAGAATGGTAACTAAAATGTGTATACTTTGTTTAAGATTTCCTAAATGTCCAAATATAAAGGAAAAGTGGATTAATTCTACAAACCGATCACATGATTGGTTTCCTTCCCCAGCCAGTGTCATATGTTCTAGGCACTTTAAATCAGAATATTATAAATTAACGAAGTTTAACAATAGGCGAATTTTATATCCAAATGCCGTTCCTACGCTTCACCTGCCAACTGTGGTGAGTATATTTAAGTATTTAACTGTACTTTTTGTTGTTGTTGTTTGTTCATTGTCAGCTTGATAAATAATCATAATCATTTATTCGTCGCAACCATGGTATTACTAGGTGTTCTTAAAATATAACCAGTACACAAAACATGGACCCTACTTGGGCGTGGCAACATACTTTTCTTAACCTTAACTTGAAATAACATGCTACTTACTATACATAGTTGTACTATGCATAGTTTATTTTAAAACTGTTTTTATCCTACAACGCTTAATTATAAAACGTAACAAAGCAAAAACTACTTTCTTAAACATTTTTTATTTTTTCTAGACCTCTTATGAAGGAACGCAACATCATAGCTCATTTCCAATAGATACGGAAACGGAAGCAATACCGGCTATACCTATGGCAGATGTAGTGGTATGTGTTACAATATTTTAAAATAATTAGTTTTTTTGTAAGTGAAAACTTTTTCAGCGGCGCTGTGCACTTTTTGTGATGGGGAAAAATTGTTAAACTGAGATTGTTAGATTTGAGAGATTGAAAATTCGTAAGACGGACACGTGACCTGATCGAAAAACTGTTACAATGTCATTGAGTTTTCACTTCTGCCGGCACACCCGGAGTGCAACCCGGTCTTTTTTTATTCAAGAAACATTTATATCACTATACTTTCATATTTGCAGAATATTGTACAAGCATATACACCGGATCATACAGTCCCTTCTACATCGAGCCAAACTACTGCAAGCCACAATGTTCAACCGGACATGAAGACGGACTATTTAGAATCAATTTCGAATTTTAGTACTCCCCGGAAAAGGCGTCTTCGTATCAGTATAGGTGACCTTTCGCAAAAACTTAAACAGTCAAAAATCAAAGTAAAACGTTTGCAAAGTACAAATCGTACTTTGAAAAAAAAAATTACTTCATTGAAATCACTACTGAAGGAACTAGAAGATAAACAGTTAGTCACTGACGAGCATACGTCCATCTTGGAACATATCGGTGTACAAAGTTCAGAAATTTTGAAACGTCAAATAATCAATGCTAAGTCGGGTAAAATAACTCGAACGAAATATTCTCCTCAGCTGAGAACATTTGCACTAACATTAAATTTTTACTCAAGTAAAGCCTACCAATACGTTAGGAAAACTTTTAACACGTGTTTACCGCATCCAAAAACGCTGTCCAAATGGTATCAAACTGTCGATGGTCGCCCTGGATTTACAAAAGAAGCTTTTAATGCACTTAAGTTAAAATCAGAACAAATGAAACAAAAACTATGCGGGACACTGGTTTTTGATGAAATTAAAATTAATAATAATGACATTGAGTTTAATCCGCATAACCATAGATCATACGGATATATTGACTTTGGGGGTGAATTAGATACCGACTGCACAGAAGAATGTTCCGAAGCTTTGGTGTTTTTGGTAGTGCCATTCAACGCTTCTTTTAAGGTGCCAATTGGCTACTTTTTAGCTAATAAATTGAATGCTGATCAAAAAGCAACCTTAATACGACAAGCTATCCGATTATGTAAAGAAGTCAACTTTGAAATAAAGGCGTTGACATTTGATGGCTGTTCTACAAATAAATCGGCAGTGAAAAAGCTCGGATGTAATTTAGATCCTCATAACATGAAGACAACTTATACAATAGACGACAATGAAATAGCGATTTTTTTAGACCCTGTACATATGGTGAAGCTTATAAGGAATAGTTTTCAATTTTACGGTGAATTAAAAGACGATGAAAATAATCCGATCAAGTGGAAACATATCGAGCAATTGCACGAATTGCAGGAAAAAGAGTCATTTCATATGGCTAATAAGCTCCGTTCAGCTCATATAAACTTCAAAAAAAACGTTATGAAAGTCAAATTGGCCACGCAAATTTTTAGTAGAAGTGTAGCAATTGCTCTGGAGTTTTGTAACACGGAATTGAAAATTAAAGAATTCCAAGATGTCAATGGAACTGTCAAATTTTTGATGACCATGAATGACATCTTTGACATCTTGGACTCTAAAACTCACGGCTATGGTTTTAAACGAGCAATGAACATAGAAAATTATTTAGATGTGTGTAGAAGAATGGATGAGGCAAAACAGTACTTATTGTCGCTTACTGTTCATGAAACGTCTCAAAGACAAGAAAAAAATGTTAAATTAATAAAATCTCGCCGCTTTACTGGTTTTGTTGGACTTTGCGTCAGTATTGAAAGTGCAAAATTTTTATTTAAAGAATTAGTCGAAAACGAAGCTTGTCCCATAACGTACTTGCCTCTGCATAAAGTGTCACAAGATCATATAGAGCTTTTTTTCGGCAACGTTAGATCAGCTGGCGGTTGTAATGACAGACCTTAAGACCTAACTAGACTTAGACTTTGTTAAGACCTTATGTTACCATATTCTGGCAAATAAATATTTGTATTTGTATTTGTATTTAACCCTACACCTAGACAGTTTGAAGGTATCTATAAAAAAATGTTAATCCACACTGAGCTGCAGCAGTGTGCCACAGGAAATTGCATACCTTTAGAAAATATATCTATTTTGAATTGCTCTGCAGTTGATCGTATTAATATGACAGTGGAACGAAATAAAGACATAACGAAGAGTAATGATATAGATGATGATGATGATTTGGCAATTGCTGTTCAGGAGACGTCATTGTCATTGTTTGCAGAAAATATAATTGAATATATTTCAGGATTTGTAGTGAATTCATTAATGAAAAGAATAAAATGCAGCAAATGTATTCAAGGATTAATATCTTTAAACGAAAAAAGAAATTCCCTCATATTTGCAAGAGACATAGGGGGTTTAATCTATCCATCTGAAATGGTAAATAAAATCTGTCGGCGATGTGAGGTCGTAATAAAAAGCAATGACAATTACAAAATTATCAAACCCGATCGTAGGGTTATGTTCCTTGCATCGAAAACATTGCACTCGTTTGCCAATGAAGATTTGTTTCCCGACTTAACAAGACATCAATTTGATTTCGAAAATACGAACCACGTCATAGATTTAACTAAGTCAGTAATAGAAAAATATATAAACGTGCGGTTAGCTTATTTAACAAAGAAAATGCAACCAAGTCAGAACCCTATAAGACGAGTTTTTACCAAGCTAATACATTTTAAGGGTCAATAATGTCATGATTTTATATTTATTACGGATCATAAATTTATGTATTTGCATCAGAATTACAAATAATAATTAATCCGACAACGTTTGTGCAATAAATAAAACTGAAATTCGGAGTTGTTTTATTTATTTCTTATAATTTTATAATCTAAACATACTTATAAATAAAAACAAACAATTATGATTGCTTTACATTTTGTTTCGCAATATAATTGTCATTGTATTTTAAGGCGTGGTAACACGACTGATGAATTATAATCAATTCTAATTATTATTACTTTATAAAATTCGATACTATCGTGAAAGTATCGCATGTGTCCCATCACTAACAGGCAGGAACGAGTTACGCGCGACCTTGAATGCACCAATCAGAGCGCACTAGACGTCCCCCGCGCTCCGCAAGTTTGGCAGCTTTGTTTGGAAGTAAAAATTAGGCTAAGCGGGGTCTTTAGGTTATATGGTCTGTGTCGTGTAGTGATGTAACGAACAACATAAGTACGAGTACAATATAGATATCCATTTCACGAGACCAAATTTTTCGTAATTATTAAACTGAAGTACCTATGAAATGCTATTAAAACAGCGTGAAGGTGTGTAGACTGAATGTTTAGCTCAACCATGTCACTACTCATCTTTATTTTCAGAAAAAAAATAGCGTATATTGTTGAAGCTACAGTTTGGCACGGTGGAAATCATTTATGATGTCCGACATTTTTATAAAGGTGTCATTGGAATTTGAATCTAATAGCTTGGACGGTAGAATCGCTTTTTCAACGGATTACTACTATGCAACTCGGACAACACAAACGATTTTTAGTATACACGTTTACTTCAATATATTACAAAAAAACATTTACTTGTAGTATATTTCCAGTTTCTCCATCGACCTCAACTTTTCCATTGACAGAGACCTCTTTGTGTTCTTTGTGTTTGTGATCCCAGATTTCAAAAATGCTTCACAAAAAAAAAAGACCGGGTTGCACTTCGGGAGTGCCGGCAGAAGTGAAAAGTTGAATATTTTGACATTTCGAATCGACGAATACCGTAGCAACAGAAGTAAACTATTTTACTTGCAAATCAGCGCGTGAGAAATTATTGTGTGTCGGCCTAACGGGTAAAGGCCGCATCGCCACTACGGCATCGGTCCCCCCCGCCCCCAAGCCTCGTCCCGAATCTCTCACCATTTACGGCCACGTGACACCTCTCGCGAGTGCTTGCGTGTGGTTTGATCTGGTAGTGGAGCGCGTGGCGCGCTACCAGCGCGTCACGGCTCGCACCGATGCCCCGCCGCTCGCCCCGCGCCGTTCCCCGCCGCGCCGTCGTCGGTGTCCGCGTGAACAACCAATTTGTGTTTGCCATTGCCAAATATTTTTCAAGGCTTTATCTTCTTAGGAATAACGTCCAAATTCGAAATATTCGAATTTGCTCAATGGCAAAGCGATAAAGGACGCGTAGACAAAATTACAAATTCATTTGCAGAATATGCTATTGCAAAAAGAAGTATTTAACGGCTTTATACTCTTACGAATAGCGTTCAGTTTTGAATGAAGTCGAATCGGCTACCAGCAAAATATAAAAGTTTGTGACCTCCTTCACATCTGACGTCACAAAAATCTGTCGCGTGTTTAACAATTTTTTCCCCATCCCAAAAAGTGTTCAGCGCCGCTAAAGAAGTTTTCACTTTAACAATGCTACTCTAAATACCCTCCGGAACGTAACACGGATACGTTACGTCAGCAGGTGACATAAGTAGCGCCAGTCATATTAGGCGCAAGAAACTCTGCCAAGGTGACGCAAGTAGCATTGGCGCCTGGCTTACTAGCGGAAACCGTTGCTCACTGCAACGACGGGTAATCTTCAAGTATCATTTAACCCGTTCATCACCAGTCACGACACGCATGCGTCAGAGCGCTGCTTTAAATGACTATAGACTATAGCTACTACGGACTACGCTATTAGCGTGTCCTGGAAGTGAATCATTTAACACATTCACTGCCTTGAATCGCCAAGCACTACAGCCAAAATCCCGCGTAGTAGGTGGCTACGCCGTAGTACCTTTCCGCTACTTAGCAGTATAACCACGGGATCAGCTACGAGCGTAGCGATTCTTGGCTGTGATTGTGTTAGTGAGGGTCATGTGCCTTGAATGAGTAATATGCTGACTACAGCGTGGCGCTATGAACGTAGTGAGTCGCTGAATCAGCATATTCGCTGTCAAGAATCGCTACGAGCTTTCGCTACTGCGTGTGCTACGCTCTTATCCGATTCCGTGGTTGTCCACGTATGTACTGGAAAGCGATGCCGGCGTAGGTGATCGATAGGCGGGTTCCTGGCAGTAAAAGTGTTCACACCTTCACTACCAAGAATCGCTACGCGATAGACTCGTAGCCGATCAACAACAACTAGGAACCATGGTCTTGTGACAACTGCTCCTAGTAGTAATATTGAGGGAATCGTCAGATTTGCTACCAGAGCTGAATATTGCTTAGCTATTTATTATATACCGGAAAGCAGGAAAATGTCTTCTTTAAACAGCTTGGAATTGCTGAGAATAGATTGAAACGTGACCTCGGGACCGATCTAGGGAATAGCATTCGAGACATCTGATACATACTCTTGTTTATAAATTCGTCTTGATTTTGAAAGCATTCTTAGATTTACAATCTAGAACATTGAAAATAAATCAATGTTTAATGCGAATTGTATAAAAAGTAACTATGTAAGAAGGCGTAATTAAAACTGAATCTTAACAGCTAGTTATTATAGATACTAAGAGACATAACAATCACGTCAAACATAATGCGATGAACACGTAATCCAATTAATTTGATAATCCATAAACCCCACTAATTAGTACCATTGAAGTCAATGAAAAAATGCCAAAAACTTAATTTAATCATACTTTCGTGCAAATGGAAGTATATTCTTATTTTCTAAAGAAATTGTCATCATGTCAGCTAAAAGACGTCCACTGCAGGACATAATAGGCCTCCCCCAAATAGTGCCAAAGTGATACGTCCTGTGCCACCCGTATCCAGTGGACTTCCAATATGGCGCCCGCCGGCAGGTCATAGAAACTTGTCAAATCTTCCAAACATTCAGATTTAAACGAATTTATATACAAAATATAATTTCTCTTAAAGAGGGAAGTATAGCTACTCGTAGCACCTCGCGACTGACAATAGGTACTTTTTATATGAAATTTCCATTTATGGAGAAAACGTTTTCCACTAACTAAATCTTAACAAATCACTTTGATTTGACGTCGATCGCTTCGGCATAATAATATCGACGTTTATATTAGGTGCCTATAAATAACAATTTATTGCAAATTGTGTTTATCCATCGACAGTGCGCGTTTTAACACATTCACTGCCAAGGATCACTACGCGCTACGCTCGGAGCCGATCTCGTGGTTTTTCTCGTAGCGGAAAGCGAGTACGGCGTAGGCGCCCGCTAGGCGGGTTCCTGACAGTGAAAGTGGTTCTCAATCAACCAATCAATCAACGACCTTTGTGTATTAGGTACATAAGGTAACCGTCTGAGCGCTGGACGCTGTACTAGTATATGGCAAAGGTACTCTATGTCAACGTGACATGGTTTAAATTCAAATGAAGAAAAATCCTCTTAGCTTTACTTCTTTACTATACAAGCAATTTCAAGTAGGGAGCAACCGTCTTCCAAGTAAGCCAATGTGGGAGGAGCGTATATGACCGCAAGCCTAGCAGGTGTAATTTAGGTATGTTGTTGTTGTTGTTGATGGTGTTGTTGTTGTCCTAGGGCACCCCAGCAGTGCATAATAAGGCCTTCATAAGTTCGCGCCACGCCTTCTTGCCCTGAGCGACGATCCTGGCCTCGCTCCAGCTCAGTCCAACTGCTTAGGTAGGGTCGAGATTATTCAATGTCGCCGACTTTTCATATAGCTGTCAGTTGAATTGGTTTAGCTGTTAATCGGCCAATTAGAAAAATCTCATGTCTACACTACAGTTCACACTTTCACTGCCAAGAACCCGCCTAGCGGGCGCCTACGCCGTAGTCGCTTTCCGCTAAATACGTGGAAAATCGTTGGATCGGCTACGAGGCCTACGAGCGTAGCGCATTGCGATTCTTGGCAGTGAATGTGTGTTAAGATAAAATATAAATAAACTTCTAGCAAATACACTCAGCACCTAAATCTACACTTATGATATCGTGAATATTTTTCCCTCTTTCCAAAACTCATCACACCTGAACATTTCCCACGTTTTCACCTAATCACAAACCCTCACACACACCAGAATAACCTAATTCCATTTACCACACGCGACTGTAGTACTAATTACTAGGCACATACGAACTAAAATCGCATAAATATTGACATTTACTAAGGTTATTTTATCACTCATGTAATGAAACTTAAATAAGGAAACCGTCAAACTCGGCAAAGTAAACGAGCCGACATGTAAACACAAATTTTACAAGTCATGTAACTTGTTCAGGAGTTTAATAATGTTTAATGTTTATTTGGGCAAACAACGGTACAATAATACTTAATACGACGGCGATAGGATATACATCAACCAGCAAAGTTGCCACCACTTAATAATACATTTTTTTTAACTAGGATAGTAACCAAAACCAACAATGTGAATACTTGCTAGTTTAAATTTAAATTTAAGTGATAAACACACACACTTGATGCGTACACACTTGAGGTTTATTTAAGAGTCCGCAGTAACCTCGGCCGAATTTCACCTCCCGTACAAACGGAGTTTCATTCTCATTTTAAAACCACGTGTTGGATTGTGACGAATTTTTGCATATACAATGACATGAGGTATATCTATATCTGTAATCAACAAATCAATATAATATATTTAATTTAACAAAAATACACAAAACTTATTATAATTATTTTATCTAAAACTAAACTAGGTACTTATAAAATAAAATAACTTACAAATAAAATATTTGCCGCAGTTCACCGTCGCTGGGCAACGTGCCCAGAACGCTGGCAGCATTGCCACGTTGGATGGCAATGCTTATCCTCTGTGCGAGGTATGAGCCAGCCCTCTGGTCACGCGTAATGTCTGTAATTAGTTTATATGGTTTCAGTTTATAAAACAAACAAAATACAGCAAAAACAAATTATGTGTAAAACTTGAATTCGCTGTATTTTTTTAACTACGGTATCTGAAGCTAAATAAACTAATTACATACCTGGATATACCTTTCGTTACAATCCAACACGTTGTTTAAAAATGAGAGCGTAACTACGTTTGTATGGAGAATCGAGCTTACTGCGGACTCTTAACCCCAGTTTAAAGGACGTACTTAATCGACTGTATATTTAAATATAGCTACCACAATATTCCGTAAATTATCAATTTATTATATATTTTATTTATTTGTCTCTGGCAACGGCGACCATATTCACAAATACCTTACAGACTAACATACAAAACTTATAAGTAGCACAATAACACGCTAAGACGGCGACGCGCGCGCATGTTCTGAGTGACAAATAACCGGCCTCAAAATCACCGGAAAAGTACAGCCTCCGGCCAGAACTTCCTTCATGAAGGTCGACAGCTTGTCAGTTGGCACTCTCATCACAAATGAATTGAAATTTACTTCGTGGCGGGACTCCAACCGCTCGAAGTTGAAGTTGGTCTTCAGAAGCAACTACTGGACGATCTCTTCGGCTTTCGTCAAGTGGTGCCGACGGGATACGTACAATAATGTCATCACGACTGCTGGCTTTGGTGAACCAGCCAGGTTGCGACAGGTAGACTTCTTTCTGACATACTACGGCGGTGGCAAACAAGTATACGGTCTGCCTGGTGGTAAACATATACCGTAGCCTATGGACGATTGCGATTCCAGAAGAATCACAAGCGCGTTGCCGAACCTTTATTGATTAGAGGATTTGTTGCATCACGAACGTGGGTCCCTCACTCTCCACACGACACCTCCTCGGGAGCTCTGGTGACTTGAATCACCACAACACCACATCGGTCCCTACAGAGGAAGTAATGGCATTACTATGGATGAGGTCTTCTGTCAGGTGGAGGTGCTTCCCCAGTTGGTCTGCTCCAAATTTGAGTGAGATGACATTCCGCTGTATTCTTCCTCTCCACTTTCACTGCCAGGAACCCGCCTAGCGGGCGCCTACGCCGTAGTCGCTTTTCGCTACATACGATAAAAACCACGGAATCGGCTACGAGCGTAACGCGTAGCGATTCTTAGCGGTGAATGTGTTATTATTTTTGATTAAATCGAAAAAGTTTAGTATGCCAAAGCGGTTATCATCATTGTCTGTAAAAACCGACATTTAAATGATGAGATTTCCTGGAGTAGACGGCACTCCTTTTTTTATACCACGACGATGGCAATCAAACATAAGCCTGCCTGATGGAAAGCACACCGTAACCTCTAGACGTTTGCTACTCGAGAGCAACCACAAGAATAAAACTAGTCACTTTGTGAGCTATAGAAAATGTGAGAAAAACTTTTAAAAAATATATGATTTTGAAAATCTGAATCGAAAAAAAAAAAACTAACAACGGTTGGTGAAAAATTCACCAGAATCGGTTGTGAAATATGACTTGAGAAGCTAAAGCAGGGAACTTCGTTCGCCTCGCTCCCTCGTTGAAAGTGATATCCTAGGGCATTTTGTTTTGACTATGAAGAAAATGTAATCCCAGGCCTATACTTCACTTTAGAGGTATCACTAAAAACTATACGTCGAAAATGTACAAGCGATAATATCTAAATGGCAATTTGTACCTTTACGCGACCAAAATACGTCGATTTTCACATAAAAACGTTAGCACACTTTCATTATATTTCCCGAGAGGAGATTCGGAGGCGGGAACGAGAGGAGCTCAATAAAACGATAGGTCAACGGCCGATACGTGACTCGGGTACCACGACTTCTTCCATTTCGTCGCTTCACACAGTACCGTCGACCAGATTGACTGGCCACCATTCCAGGCCCGTGACGACACATATGCATCAGACCACCGTAGTCGCTTTCCGCTACATACGAGAAAAATCACGGGATCGGCTACGAGCGTAGCACGTAGCGATTCTGGACAATGAATGTGTTAATAGAAAGAGGTACTTAAGGTCTAGTTGGGTCATTGACAGATTTAGGTTCGCGTCTTTTCGGAGGACATTGCCAAAGTTAAGGGATTTAAAGCCTAATTTTTGGTTGAACTCTGAATCCGCATAAACGCTGTCGCCTCTTCTATAATTCTATGTGATATAAACATATTATATATAAGCCCTTAACTATTGCCCACTGAATCGATTTTTGTTTTACTGACTGACAATGACCCAGTTGTGGTCAGCTAAGTGACTCACGATTTGTATTTCAGTGGGTAGTTCCCAATTGTTCCATAGAACCGTGGAAACCTGAGTGGGACGATAGTTATCTGTTAATCTCTTTTTACGTAGGCGATAGAGCTAATAACCTACGAAAGAACTTTAAGAGGCTACCCGAGGTTTTCATCGATTTTTGACAAGTTTTGAATCGTATCTCCTACTTTTGCACTACAGATAGAATTATAAGTCAAACGGTTATCGGTTCTTCAATCTTTTATATCCATTTTTGTCTACCGGATTTTTAAAGAAATGAATACTTAATTTTGTATGATTTTTTTAAACATTGTTCGTGTTACATACTTGGGTTCGTCCTTACGTCTCTAAAAACGTGTCTAGGGTTATCATCTTAAACTAATTAACACAAAAGTTATGGCCAGAAAACCAGTTTTTTGGCCAAAAATAGTTAAATTTTCATGCAAAATATCTCGAAAACAATGAACTTTGAAGTAAATATGGAATACTATATTACTTAAAGCCGTTGTTGTTAATATAATAAGCTACAACAAAAATTAGAAAACTATGGGATTCAGATCGAAGGTCATTGGGGCATGGGAGCGCCTTAATACAGTCAGCAGCAAAAGTAGCTACGCGGGCCAAGTACTCAAATACCTACACACATGTCAAGAGGATAAGGACAGTCTAGATCATTTTGAGTGCGTTATTTTGCGTATAGCTACTTTTGCTGCTGACAGTATATTTTTAGTTATCAACAATAGTACATTACTACAGAGGCCGGGAAGTAAGGGGTTGCCGGTCGAATACATATTGACGACCGTGCGTAGCGAGGCCGGATAGTTATGACTGTTATGAGGCTGGGAACCCTTTTCACGCCGAGGTATGTATAGTGCTTTTCTCAAACATGCAATGAAATAAATAAATAAAACTCCAAGAGATCAAACTTTAATTTTCAACGAACGCCGTGATTTGGAATGTGGAATGGAAATAAAAAAAGACCATCTTGCCGGCCTAGTCCTCCAATTTTGTATGAAATGCCATTACGGATCTCTCGTCCGCTGCGCCCGAAACGTGACACTTCGAACCCCGTTATGAAGAACACAACGTCAATATTTCATTGCATGTTCGTGAAAATAATTTTACGCTCAATCTATGGCTAGGATTGGTATAATCAGTATGTACTCAAGATTCTGAGTACCTACAATGAATGGTTTCAAGACATGTTTTTTCTTTATCGGAACAGATACACATGCTACACATGATTCTGAGTAGGAAAACCTCGAAACTTTCAAATTCTGAGTAATAGAGTAACAGATCACTTCCATTAAGAATTTGCAAAGACACTTCGGCTGGTTACTGTAAATTACTTATTAACCGAGTGGGTACACAACACTACACTATACTTACTAAGGTATATACAGGGTGTGGCCTGGAATAGGAGAAAATTAAACGGTAGACCCGAACCCGTGAAACCCGTGTGGCGTCGGATTGGCTAACCTATCACTGCGATATAACATTTTGTCGATCTTTTATACCCACATTTATGCTAACAGTGGTGTACTGGACACAAGTCTAATGTGCTCTGCCTACCCCTTTTAGGGATAAAGGCATGTATGTATGTATGTATATAAACGGTTGATTATTGAGCTTGTGAGCAATTTTTTCCAGATGGTTTTAATTGAAAACAAAAGTTTTTTTTTTTACTTCAAATTAAGTATAAGTGTATTTTTTAGTCTTCTGGGGTGACACAAGTAGTTTCTTTTATATTTTAGAAACACTAAAAAATTTACAAAAAAACTAAACAAATCACAAAATTATATTTTAAAACAAAAATGCAAAAACTATTATGACTCATTACATGATGTTTCCTCAACATCTGCATTGACTGCTGTGATATCGATACCCTAGTTCACAGTCGTACTAATTACGGGGAAAAACGAGGCGTAATTAGGACTGTTGTGCACAAATCATAAAGTTGCAATTTCATTGGCAAAATAAATGTAATTAGTACGATTGTGAGCTACGGTATCGATATGATCTCGTGGTGCCAAGATACATTACTTAAAGGTCATAACGTTAAATCAACATTTCTCCGTATTAAAAAGATATTTAAAAAATTGGACACAAGGGGTGACGACAGATGATCTAAGGAAGCGTCCTTTTAAATATTTGCTCCTGTTACAGGCCACACACTGTATAGGATATACGGTGGCTAGTGAGTTATAAGTGTTATAACCACTCACTTGCTTGTGGCAACCACAGTTGCCAATTTCGCGCACCCCTAAACTGATGGTGGCAACTGTGATTGCCAAGCAGAGTATGGGCTTCTTTGACAAAGAAAAATTTAAAGCAGTTTAAGCTACCTTTTTTAAAATCCGAAAGCAAGTGAGTGGATATTTAAATCATGACGTGCGTGTCAAAGAGGGTCCCGGGCAAAGGCTCCCTAAACGAATAATATTGTACGCGGCTTTGGGATTAGCCGTGATTCTTTGAAGTTTCATCTCTAAAATACTAAAATACATTCAAACTAATACCACACCATCATAAAACGCTAGTAACTGCACTTGAAACTTGAACCTTAGCGTAATTGCTTACGGTTTAATTTGCAATGGGGTTACGAACGAGTTGGAAGTCTGTGAGTAGCCAAGTAAGATAGTGATGTGGTCGGACCCCTGACCGCACAATGCTGGACTGGGTCCCAAGCTGTCCCGTCAGGTTGGCGGTTATTTGACGTGTGCATTAAAATCTTGAATAGTCCAGGCTTATGTGATATATAGTACTGTATAAATGTAAATAGGCAGAGATAAAATGCCTTAAGTTCTAATTATTTAAACTTGATTGCACAGCAATAAATTAATAATGCATTATAACTGTAAACAAATTGTACACCCCAGCACAAGGCATTTACGTCCTTTTCTTTGAGGAAGACGTCATAAAATATATTCTTTCCTATTGGGGTAAAAAGCTACGGTAGCCTAGCGGTTCAGGCATGCGGCTGTCAAACGGCGGTCGTGGGTTCGAATCCCGGCTCGTACCAATGAGTTTTTCGGAACTTATGTACGGAATATCATTTGATATGTACCGTTAGCTTTTCGGTGAAGGAAAAACATCGTGAGGAAACCTGCATACTCGTACATCCACGAAGAAATTCAAAGGTGTATGTGAAGTCCCCAACCCGCACTGGGCCGTTGGTTGCGTGGAGACTACTGCCCGTTGCCTCTCATCCATGAGAGGAGGCCTGTGCCCAGCAGTGAGACGTATATAGGCTGATTTATTATTGGGTTTATTTTTTATTTTTTTTATATAATTATATCCACATCACATATCATTGACTTAGATCAATCTTAAAAGGTACCTATTTACTACTGATATATGCGACAATTACGGAGTACATATTGACTAATTAGGGAGTACATAACGGTAGCAGAGACTTTAATTAGAAATGTTTTTTTATTGCGATTCTAATTTCTGAAACTATACATATTTATTAATTTTTTTACTTTAATAGTAGTAGAAACAATATTAAATAGCTAATCATCAATTATTTACTTTGTTCGAGTAACGAAACAAAATTTACAAAACTTATGGAAAAACAGGTTTAGGGTGGATAAACCAGGATTGAAGCAATAGTAAATGTAATCGGACAGAAAGATAAAACATTGTTTACATATATTCCATGACAATGACAAATACATAACAGAGAAGCTTTGATTTTCATGATTAAAACTATTTATTTCCAACATCTCCGTTCCGCATATTAAAAAAAAAATGTTTTTCAAAACTACGACGTGGTCGAAGTCGGTTAGGAGAGTATAATTTTACAATAAACACCTCCACCGAACCGTGTTTTATGAAACTTCGTGGCTTTCAACACCGCTTCCGGACGGAGGCGACATAATTCTAACGCGGCAGAATTATCTACTTAATTGAATTATTCTCGAGTTTTCAAAAGAAACAGGGAGGCAACTTATTAAAAATTGCGTTTGCACTTTTTAAGCGTAAAAGTTTGCGAGAATCGTGTCAAGAGACATTTTATTTTGTCGCGTTGCTGTTGCTCATCAGGCTGTCACGCCATAATGTCCAATTAATTAAGGAGCCTAATGACCACTTGTATACGTATAAACAGTTTGTCTAAACGTTGTGGCAGATTTACCTATCAGCTAAAAGGAGTATTGATCATTGCCAACGCATAATATTATCCCGTACCGATATGGCCCTCCGAATCGCTAAACTTAAGCGGCAGTGGGCGGGGCACATAGCACGTAGAACCGATGGCAGTTGGGGCGGAAAGGTCCTCGAGTGGCGACAACGAACCGACGAGTAGCCCTCCCCCCAGAAGGTGGACTGATGACCTGGTAAAGGTTGCGGGAGTCCGCTGGATATTATCCCGTTGCTTTGCCTGTGTCCTTTGTAATACGCGAACATAGATGTTGAAAGACGCCAGGCTTCCCTGTCCAATGCCGTTTCTGTCCAGTCGACGGCCCAGTGTTCTTTCAAGTATTTTGGACTTCGTCACCCCACTGTCTTCGACCGGTTGGACGTCCCGAGTGCGCTCTCCGGACTGCGCGGTCCATCGCGCTATTTGGCTAGTTTTGACGAGTTTCGAGTTTATCAACTTCTTCCTCCGTAAAATCTATAGATATATTTATGGCAGAAACACTTATCGGTTCTTCAATCCTTTATCTACATAAATGGGAGTTTTATTGAAAATAACAAATATTTATTTTTATACGATTTATTCAAACATGGTCCAAAACAGCTCTATTTTCGATATTAGTATGTTGTTTATGCACTTGTATATATGAAATCTACATATAACTGTTCCTTATTGACGTCTCTAACAAACCACGGGAGATTTTTATTTTGAACTCATTTTCACAAAAGTAACGTCTAAAAAACTGGTTTATTGCCCTGAAATTGCCAAATTTTGGTGCCATATATCCCGAAAACTCTGGGTTTTGAAGTAAACATGAAATATTATTTCGGTAAACCTCGTTGTTAATACGATAAGCCGTAAAAAACACGAAAAAACCGACAGTTACAGGTCGAAGGTGATTGGGTTTCTCCTATGAAACACATGGGCAGCTCGTCTACATCTACACTAATAATATAAAGAGGAAAGATTTGATTGTTTGTGTTGAATAGGCTCCAAAACTACTGGACCGATTTGAAAAAATGTTTTACCATTAGAACCCGACATTATCCCTGATGAATATAGGCTACTTTTTACCGCGGGAAAATGTTTCATTTCTACGGGAAAACGGGTAATCCATGCGAAGCCGGGCCGGGCAGCTAGTCCATAAGAATTTGGTAATAATAGGTATGAATACGTAGATATAACACCATGGACCTGCGAGTTTATTATAGCTCTTTATAATTTATACGATGACGTTTGAGATATGACATTAAAGAGTCATCATATACCTATTAAAAGCTAAGCTCTTGTTGGTGGAGTCATTACCAACTAATAAGTACTACATTCAGCATTTTCCTTGTTATCACTATAAGATTACCTATTTCTTTTTTTTTGTTCGATGTAGATTCTTCTAGGTTTTTCTCTTGTTTTTTATCTTTTCCTATATTATTGTCTCAAATAAATTTTACTTATGTTTTTGCAAAGGAGCATTTATTAAACTTAAGTACCTGGAAGCTTTATTCGTTGGCTAGACTTCATTAGGCAAGCCACAACAGTATTTCTTATCCAGTGATTCGAATAATATTCGAACCACACGTCTAAATATAAACTCAGAAACAAATCATCTGAAATCCAAGGATAGGACAAACGCCCGTCATTTTGAAAACTTAACCCTGTTCTGTACAGTAGAGACTTCCTAATGATATTTAAAATTAAAATTAAATAATTATTAATTAATTTTTATTTTAAAATTTGGAAAAAATTGTGGTCATTCTTTTCCATTGGCGAAAGTGATTTATCGCCTTAATCATCGTCATTTGAATAATTTGTCACTGGAAACATATAAATTATGGTACTTAAAATAAATTTATAAAACATTACTTTTGTCCTTTGTTTTGTATTGTCACGAATAAACTATTCTTATTCTTATTTAGTACCTAATTTTTTTTATTATTATAAGGAAGTCTCTACTGTACAGAACAGGGTTAAGTTTTCAAAATGACGGGCGTTTTTCCTATCCTTGGTCAAATCACCCAGTTTGTTAGGTTGCACAGTCAGTTTTAAATGTAACCTTTGCAAAACGGGAAGAATCATGAACAAATCTTCAAAACTTTGCCCACTAATTCAAGCTAATTCAGGTTGACGCGAAAACGACTTCGGCGAGTTCGGCGTAACGACATCCATCGCGTCTTCACAATACGTTCACCTATTTACTGAACTAGAACGTGCAAAAAAGGTCTTTGTCACTATCAACTATAGGTTCGAATTAAATAACAAAGTAATTTAATAAACAGCAAAGCTGAATGCGGTCAGTACGTGTATAAAAGGCCTACAATTTCACAAATCACTCGTCATTACTCACCGGCTTTGAAGAAGGTTCAAAGGTCAATGGGCATTTTAAGGAAGAGGTACTTTTGTTTAGATGCTGTCAACACCAAAATGCCCTTGAGCATTTGGGATAGCGCGCACACTGTCTATTTGTATCGGAGTAAACGAGAGCGAATGTTACCCGGTTTTTGAAGATAATAAGAAGATATAAATATTGAAATAAAAAAAGTGTGGATTATTTGTGAAATATGACTCGTTAGCGGTTTAGGTATGAATATGTTGACTTCATGTTTTTCATTGCAGACCCATACGTCAAAAAAATAAAGACAGAACCGTTTAATGATGATTTTAAGACCAATCTTGACGACCGGTTAGCCCAGTGGGTAGTGACGCTGCCTACGAAGCTGAAGGTCCTGGGTTCGAATCCCGGTAAGGGCAAATATTTGTGTGATGAGCATGAATATTTGTTTCTGAGTCATGGATGTTTTCTATGTATTTAAGTATTTCTATCTATTAAATATATCATCGTCTAGTACCCATAACACAAGCCTTATTGAGCTTACTATGGGACTAGGTCGATTTGTGTAAGATTGTCCCCTATTATTTATTTATTTATTTATTATTTAATCTTTGCAATTTTTTTCTGTCGAGCCGATTTCTTCCAATTATGTATCGAGCCCGTCCACGGTCTTTGAAATGTGGTGAATATTTTTTTTTTTTTATGTGCTAGAACAAATAGTTTTTCTTAAAAAATCTGCTTAAATAACATAATAACATCAATTTCAACAAAATTAGGTCTTGTCAGCCTCTTAAAGACTTCAAATCCCCTGCAACAACTTCAACACTTCACTGATTTCATCGAAGTAATGTGCGTAAGACTACTATTGACCGCACATTGAAACATAAGAATCATATTGTTTTAATTTAACCGACCGGCCAGACGACCGGTTAGTGTAGTGGGTAGTGACGCTGACTACGAAGCTGAAGGTCCTGGGTCCGAATCTCGATAAGGGCAAATATATTTGTGTGATGAGCATTTTCTATATATTTAAGTATTTATAATTATTAAATATATCGTCGTCTAGGGTGGGTAGGCCATAACACAAGCCCTATTGAGGTCCCAAGGGACTATACTTGAAAATATAATTAGATTCCACAAAAATAACCTCAAAATTGCCATTAAAATGAAAAAGTAACCGACACTGGCAGACTTACACTCTTCCAAATGTTGGACGTAGCTAGTTTTTACTTACGTCCATCATTTGGAAGAGTGTAAGTCTGCCAGTGTCGGTTACTTTTTCATTTTAATGGCAATTTTGAGGTTATTTTAGTGGAATCTAATTATATTTTCAAGTATAGTTCGATTTGTGCAAGCGTGAGGCCAGACGAGCGTAACTTGCGAGCTGTGAGTCGCGTAATTTCAGTTCGCCCATAGATGGACATTTCGGTTTGCAGCATGTTTGTATGGGCGGACCGAAATTACGCGACTCTCAGCTCAAATATCACGCTCGTCTGGCCTCACCCTAAGATTGTCCCGTAATGTTAAAATACTTCTAAGCTGGACATTCATCTCGGTGCCGCGCTGCTCCGTTTGTCTCGGTGACAAATAGATGCATCCAAATAGACGGACGTAATATTTTCAGTACATTCAAGGACACGCCTCGTTAGCTGTCACTCGTTGTTACAGTAGTACAAGAAATATAAGTTACAACGATGTACCTGCGCAGAAAGCATTTTTTTTAAACATTTTAACCAATCATAAGGCAGCGCGTTTGCGCGGGCAAAATATTCCCATTGGCCAAAATTTTGCACGCGACGCCGGCAGTTCCGGCGCCCGCCATCTTGTTTGGCGCCATGAGCGGGACAGCACGACAGCACCTGTCATTGTATATTGTACCTTACATATAGTGCAACAAGGTCTTTATTGAAATGGTCATACGTTCGATTTTCTTGTGGACGCAGATTGCCGATTAAACTCATATTTGTGATACTACTGTACGTGTGTTGTTTTGAAATTCGCGGGCGCGCCATTTCTCTAGGCGCCAAATGGATACAACCAATTGTCTTGGCGTGGTGTGTTGCAACGTTGAATTTTGACATTCACGAGCGTTCCATTCGGATTGCGTTGCGATGGCTCCGTTTGGATACAGAACTGGTTGGGCCAGCTATGTTTAAAGGCTGCGCCGCTCCAATGACCTTCTTGAAACGGTCGTGAATTCCCAGCTTTAGACGATGAAAAACAGCATATTCGAACGACCGAGCGAAGCGAACGAAGTTCTATGCTTCAGCTTGGGCCAAAATGTCGTTTGTCCGGATGTGATGTCTCACTGTCCACTTCTCCTCTACGGGTCGCATTTCGCAACCGATTCTAGATTTTGTGAGCAGGTTTGTTAATTGTATAGAATTTTTTTGTTGATTCACTTTTTCGTTTTTTTTTATTCAGGCTCCCGTGTTTTACAGCTCACAGCGCCACTAGTTTTATGGGGTGTACACATGTCATGATTTGTCAGCCGCAATTTATCAGAAGCTGACTAATTGCTATCGTCTGGAGGCATGTTGCGCTGCTGCTGATCCAACTGTCCAACGAGTTGTACTGAGTAATTGCATGCACATGTGGTCGGTTGTTACGTCTGTACGCTACACCCAATTATGACTTCGACATGTTGTACTGACAAATTGGGGTAAAATCACATAATCTGTATACCATGACATTGAAGTCTTATATCTTCCCTAAACAATTCATGGTTTACCATCCATATTTGACGACCGGTTAGCCTAGTGGGTAGTGACGCTGCCTACAAAGCTGAAGGTCCTGGGTTCCAATCCCGGTAAGGGCAAATATTTGTGTGATGAGCATGAATATTTGTTTCTGAGTCATGGAAGTTTTCTATGTATTTAAGAATTTATATCTATTATATATATCGTCGTCTAGTACCCATAACACAAGCCTTAATGAGCTTACTATGGGACTAGGTCGATTTGTGTAAGATTGTCCCCTAATATTTATTTATTATTTATTTATTTATCTATTTATATAGCAATAAATATTAAAATGAGGAAACTGCCCAATTCCGGCGTCAAGATGAACTGCGTGCGATGAGGTGAAGCAAATTGTGAATGCTACTGTCAGTATCATTAACATGTACATGTTCGACCTTATTCCCAAGTAACAAGGTACTAGAACCACCTAGAATTGATGTTCAATGTACAGCAGGGAACAATGTCAACATCGGTCCATACAGATCGTTCATCGGTCGTTAAACATCGAGACTACAATGATCGTGGTCGTTAGGCTGATTCAGTTCAATGGGACTCTGTGAATCAAGAATATGATTGTATTTCAGCCGAGTGTTCGATGATTGATTTAACATTGTAAGAGTGGTGGAGTGATATCCTATTGGTGGGTTTTTCCTCGCACACCGCTTCGTTTCGCGGTAGGCCGACTGTATCTGTGCATAATGTTATCTGCTTAATTTAGGTACAATAAGTACTGTTAGCAAAATCACTCTTATTTAGTATGATTTTATTTGGACGAATGAGCGAGGCGAACGAAGTTCTCCGTTTCAGGTTGGGCCAAAACTCAACTGGTTCCGCTGTCCGGCTGTCCGGCTGTACTCCTTCAGGGTGCACTTCAACTGATTCTCTTGATACTTTATTGTTTTATGATCAGGTTCGATAGATTTCTTTTTCGCTTCTGTTAAGGACTTTTTTTTTAAACCAGCCACGTGCATGTCGGGCCACGCGCAGTGTAGGGTTCCGTAGTTGCCTGTATGTCTTAGTTACATCGACGTGCGATGCGGTTGCGCCGGCCGAATTTGTACGAAAATTGGCCTTTCCAAGTACACATTAAGTTGGTCGACTATTACTCGGTAACTATACTTATGCCTACGTGTTCGTGATAGTTTTCCTTTAAAATTCATTATATGTACTACTACCACATTTTTTTTCACATCCTCAGTAGTAGCCATTTAGCCGGCAGGGGGGCAGCTCCAGAGCCACTAAGTAGTTATTATTTTACACAATAACCATCATTGTCTATCGCGTGGCACAATTATAGTGTAGCAAATATTACCAAGCAGTACAAAACAAAGTACCTACTGCGCAACTAATTGCACCCTTGCGATTTCGCAAAAAAATGTTTTTAATAAAAACTTGCTCAGGTATTCAGTGAACGTGGTAAACAAAAGTCACGTAAACACAGCGACCGCGTTATGAGTTATCGGAGTCCGTGCCAGCCACCTGACCTAGCGGATACATCACAGTAGGTGAATCTAGGTTCGTGGCAAATTGTGTCACGCGTCACAAACGAATGACCGTGACACAATGGTCATTTCAACGCTCAAAATGATAACGTGTCAGCGTTAATTTGGAAATGACACGTTACATACATGAGGCAAATTTGCAGTGCTGCAATGAGAGCCTGTGGGAAGAACATGAATTAATAACCGCCCGCATGGTTTCGTCTGCGTATTATAAAGAACCACATTTAAAAATATACAATACAAATACTGTTTTCCTCACACTTGCTCATAAAGGGCTTTATAACGCGCGCCTTAATTTAGAGCTAGCATAGCATTTATTACGCCCATGGGCATAACGGGTTTGTTCTTGTGCTGCGGTGCCTTATAGTGCACATGCCTTTTGCAATCCAATAAGGGGGTAGACACTAAATAAAATAATAAATTGACGGCCGCTTTAGCCTAGTTGGTAGTGACCCTGCCTGCGAAGCAAGAGGTCCTGGGTTCGAATCCCGGTAAGGGCATTTTTTTGTGTGATGAGCATGAATATTTGTTCCTGAGTCATGGATGTTATCTATGTATTACATAGACATAGACATATTTATTCAGTAAACAATACAAGATTGTGTTGTGTGTTGTGATTGTGTTGTGTGTGATTTATGTATTTATTTATCTATATAAGTATGTTTATCGTCGTCTAGTACCCATAGTACAAGCTTTGCTTAGTTTGGGACTAGGTCGATTTGTGTAAGATTGTCCCCTTATATTTATTTATTATTTATAAATAATGATCTATTTTCTTGAAAAAGGATTAATGTAGTCAAATGGAGAAAAAAGCAACGCAAGAGGTTAAATAATCACAAAGTTACAAGTGTCCAAAGATTTAAGAAGGTGTATGTTCTCTCCCTTTTCCGCAAAACGCACCTTCATATGAAACGATTGTCATTTACTATGACGGTTGAGAATCGTGGCGTCACGATCTGCTAGCGTTTTCTCTCTCTCTACCAAGCAACATTAAAACGGTTGTAGCTTCGTGATTTTTTAAGATATTGTAATGGGATTTTCGTCATTAGGCATTTTTTTTGCCTTCTTTTTTTGCAGTAATAATACATTTTGAGTCTAAACCCCTATTGTATATCTATTATCATTCAAAATGTTTCACGCGCTATAACGTTGCGTCAAAAAAAAAAGAAATTACTCTGTCAAAGCGGCATTCAGACCTTGCACATTTTTATTAAAGTTATCCGCTGTCTTGTTATACTTCTGTTTGCAATATACACTGTGTAACTCAGAAAGAGTAGGTGTTCATTAAAAGAAGTTACCTAAATACAAGTTACGCAGTTGGCAGACATGACCCCGCTACTCCAAATTATGCCACAAGTGATATTAACTTTGTTTGAGCTCCGTGAATGAATAAATTATGTAAATTGGGTTCTAACGCCAATTTACAATTCAATACATTGAATGCATTAATTTCGCTTTTATTATCCGTGCGAAGGACTTTTGCAATGTCGTCGTAGCTAGTGTTCTTATAATTGATGCAATCATGTATTATGCAATCATGCAATATTTTATTGTATTATTAAACTGTGCAAAATCGAACATAATCCTTTTCTCAGGCCGAAAGATTCCGCTTCCGCCGTGCATGGCCAGTTGTCCGATGCCAATATGAGACGAGAGTAAGTTCCTTGGGTTCATTGTTGACGCTAATTTGAATTGGAAGCGCCATGTCGACAGTTTATGCGATATGGAACGATTGGGTAGTGCAGTATTTGCGTTGAGAAAACTGAAACCATTGATCTCAGGGGAGGCATTGAAACAGGTGTACTTTGCTTATTTTCACTCACTTCTTTCTTACGGCACACTCGTCTGGGGGAACTCTACAGATGCTAAAAGGGTATTAATCGTGCAAAAACGAGCAATCCGTACACTTGTTGGAGTAAAGCATAGGCACCCTTGTAGAGAACTCTTCAAATCTCAACGCATTATGACGCACTACTCACAATACTTATTTGACTGTTTGTTATTTGTAAGAAACAATATTTCCCAGTTTGTACGTGTTGATTTGCCGGGGAAACAACTCCGTTCTACTGGGCGCTTGAGAACGGTTCCTCGTCGCATGGCGCTTTCAACAAAAAACCCCCGCGTCATCGGACCCACTTATTATGAACACTTACCTACCGGCCAATCTAAGGAATGAACCATATGACGAAACATTCCGGCGCAAACTGAGAAATCTTTTGTTGGAAAACCCTCTGTACTCCGTTAACGAGTACATGGAGATTACTTTTTAATTGTGTATTTTGTTTTTCAGAAATTGACATTTATTTTTATTAACTTTATATTTATCAATGTTATGAACTATTATTATTACTTATTCCTGTTTTTAAACGTGACAATCCTTATTAAATATGTAGTTTTGACATATTAGATTAGATTAGATTAGATTATTTATTTCATGACAAAAAATTACATTACAGATTTGCATACATGTCAAAAAAATAAGAATTATTATCGTGATCGTCAAAAACAGAGAAATATTAAGAGAATGTCAGCAAATGTAAGAACACAATAACAAGGAAATAGAAGAAACAAACCAAAAGCAAAGAACACAGATATATCAACCTCTAGGTATCGTCATTTTAGTGTCAGTTCATATAAATAGTTTAGAAAATATTATGTTATTGTGTGTAATGAATGACGATCCTTTTCGGGAGATAGAATAATATAATATTTTGTATTTGACAGTCAACTGACTCATTAAGTCTTTATTATTAAAATTGACGAACATGGTAGAATTTCTTGTAATCTTGACATTTATGCAAATTTATATTGTCATTTTTATCGTGTAATAAATAAATCTAAATCTAAATCTAAATCATGTACCCTTTGATCTCTTTGAATGAAAATGTTGTTGTTTTGTAAGTTTGTAGTTTTTGTTTGTATTCAGGGGGTAATCTCCGTTTTGGTTTTTTGTAAGTCCCGGGCGGAGCCATGCGGGCAGCTAGTCGAAGATTAAAAAGATATATTTCATTCTTGTAATGTGCCAAAACAAAATTAAGCGAAACAAGAACGAAGAAGGAATAAATCATAAGATACGCCTTTTCGAAAAGTTACGTGATTAACCCTGTGACACACACAGCCTGCTTTGTTTAATATAAGGTATTTCATACACACTACATGTCAAACATTCAGAATATACTCACACCCGTAACCCATTGGGATAGGAACTGTCCAAAGAACGCCAAATACCACGATTCTAATATACTTTCGCTTCGATCACACCCATTCTGACTTGGCAGTTTTTCAACAGGTATCGCAGACATTTGACTATTGATTTAGTTATTTCACATAAATATATTCTAATAAAAATATGTTTTTTTTTCATTGCAGAATATCTAATTGATTATCTTATTAAACTAAAGCTGATAAATAAATAAAGGGAATTGAAGAAAAACTACGATCAATACAATGTGGTTATAATTAAAACACAACTCACGAGTGACTTAAAAATTGGAATATACGAATATAACAGTCATACTACTGCAATAATGGCAAAAAAAAACGACTAATGTATGCTAGTAGCTTTTAAAAAATATTACTTTGTTAAACGTAAGACGTAAAACTTTGCTATCCCCACAAACTTGCTTTGCTGCCAAACATGATCCCAGTTGGTTGATAAATAAATGCATTATATTATTAACAGTAGTAAAACTTTTATTTACGAAGATTTACTCATAGATTTAATACGCCATCAAGAACCAACTGGAAACTGGCCAATAACGGCTCACTTCGTTCCTGACTATGGCCTGTAATGGAACAATTTATTTCTAAATGACCCGCAACAGACTGTAGAAGCAATTAAGACTAATCTCATCTAGATTGTGATCATAAAATCCGAATTCAACGTCTTTTTAAAGACACTTAAATATTGAATAGCGCTAAAATAGTCTTTAAAACCCTGAATATAGGAATGAGAATTTCTATACAATCCAATTATCGTTTTGGTTACTGAAATGAGTAACTGGAACAATAAAGAGAAATAATTCTTTAATAGTTTTTCATGTAATATCTACCTCTAACCCGTGGTTATTTGAACGTGATAGTTAAGTTCTTATATAGGCTTGCACTTGTGAGAAGTGGGTTTAGTTCACTTTCTGAGATTAGACACTGATAATAATTTTGTCATAACGACGTTCTATCTGTGTTAACTCACGCAGAGTATCTTTTGCTAGTTAAGTTTATTATTTTGTAAATCAAGACGAGTGTTCCGTTGAACCAATATTGGTACGGAACACAAAAAATACAGCAACAAATCGAAAACATTAATTTTGCTGAGTTTTAGTTAAAAGAGTGGCCAAAAACCATTTCCAGGATAACACGTCCAACCATTTTTGCGTAATCGAGCACAAACATCCACAGTTAAAATAATTATTTGATTTAAGCTACTGGTTTTTTTTATAAGCTCTAATAAAATTATATTCCCAATGCAATTGGGGTATTTGACGGTATATATATTGAACGAAAGAATTTCTAACTTGTACAAAGGTTTTATAGGTCTTCAGGTTTCATTACGGTGCGCCCAGCTGGCGTACGAAGACGACCCACCGATCGATCGTGATCTAATCTATCACGGTACCGTCGAGACACGTCGCTTCGGAGAATCCCGTATAATTACTGGACTATTTATTATTTCTTATGAATTATGGAGGTGCGTCATTGATTCAATTGCGGTTATTAAAAAAAATATATATAATTTTATTGCATGTATGCTATTATTATTACTTTGACATGTTTTTGTTTGATATTAATTTAATTATGATTATTGTAAATGTAATTATATTGTATGTTCCCTGCTATTATTTCCAAATGTAATTTATTCATTGATAATGTAATATAATTTTCACTAATTTATTTTTTTGTATTACTACATGACAAATTATATGTGATGTGTAATTTTTAAATTATTGCAAATACCCCTAAGGGTTCATGTATTATTCTGTATAACTGTGTGATCATGATTGAAAAAATAAATGAAATAAAATATTGCAACTCTGGCATATTTATTTAGTTTAAGTAAATAATATTCCAGTAGAGTACCTACATCTAATGAATATCTGTAAGTCTAGACCAGCTTAATTTCTGTCAATTCAGCCCAGCTGGCATATGATGTTGATTGATTGTATTTTTCGGCCACCAGCCATGAGGCAAAGCAAAATGAGCTACATGAGCGAGTTAGAAAAAATTTATAAGACACATTACTGTTTCAATATTTCGGAATTATTCGGAGATTAGAAAGACCCGCCCAATTCTAACTATAATGTACTCAACCTACGCGTCCCAAATTAAATGCTACGTACACGTCAAGTTGCGTTGGAGGCAAAAAGCAACGTAGCGAAATCGTCACTCTACCGCAGTCAAATATTTTGATCAGTAGTTTAACACACACGGTACAGACGGATCTGCGTGGACTGCAAATAACCAATGCAAGGGTTAGCAAGTGGTGCACTCTCGTCTCGGAAGCCAAGACCCACTTTGGGTCGCTGAGCCATCGGACGAAGTAAGGAAGTAGTTTAAGAAAATGTTGAATAGCGAACAATGTAGTGTCCATAAACCTGCGAATTATTTTCCAAACGTCGTTTAATTTCCATTCGATTTAAGATGTGTACTCGTAACCTAACCTGTCGGAAAGCGATGTACTTATAAACATTAGTTCGAGATGATGGGCCGCGTACGCCAGCAAGTCGCTGGTTCGAGTCCAGCTCAAGGTATTTTAAAGCTTTCTTTATAATTTAAAATTTATAATTTTAGTGAGCCGACGTTACTGTTCGTTAAAAATTAAATCAAATCGATAATACGATGTTTAGCCTCGGAAGAACCTGATTAAAAGTTCTGACGGTTGACGCTACATCATTAGCATTACAGGCTACATGACTACAGCTGTCAACGTCAAAAATGTTGAATTTTTTCGACTTACATAAGTATACAGTGTAAAAGCTTAAACATATTGATGACATCGACAATACATACGCATAACTTCACGGTGCCCCACACCGTGGACGTTTTAATAACAGCTCGTAGTATTGCAACTATTATTCCAAAGTGTGTATGTCCCCAAAGATTATTAGCGAGAGTTTTAAGAGCATGGTAAACGTGATGATTATAGTTTAGTAAGTTCAAAAAAAAGTTAAATTGTGTTCGTATTTTCGATTTCCGACCAAGCGACCTTTCGCTTCTCCTAGTATATTTGAATATAATCTTTCGTGAAGACTTTAGGACCAATACTAGATGCCAGCTTTTTTTTCATTTATTATTTTGACGAAGACAGTATACCGACTACTGTTATAACATAGTTTACTGCGTTAGGTCGTACATCATAAGAGCGCCGTCACTCTAAGTCAACGATATCACGAGAAAGCCTCCGTATTACTCAGAATTGTAGATATTTGCCCGCTGACAGTTGACTTTCAACATGAAATACATGTTTTTACGTAAGCCTAATTGACACAACTTGAAATCTTAAATATTTTCTAAGATAAAACGATCCTTGTATTTGGATTTAAAAAAAATACCATACTATGCATTGCTGCTGGTCAAATATGGATAACAAGTTTTATTCTTTTTTTTATTTGTGTGCCCTCTGTAATTTATTGTCACGATTAAATGTTTGAGTTTGAATTCTTCGAATCACGCCTGATCTGTTAGGTGGTTGTTATTGGGTAGCCCGGCCAGCAACTTGAACATGCGGGACGAAGTGGGGGTACGTACGCACGTACAATTCGCCTTTGCGCAGGCAAGGTCATTTGCTCAAGTTGTTTGCCGGGAATTGTAGTTGGTTTTCCATTAGGAGCCTCGGGCTGAACAGGCGTCCAGTGGGGCTCACATGTGGTGGATAGTGAATGGCCATCAGATATGACACATCGAAGATGCGCGAGAACCGAGTTAAGGCGAAGCGGTATGAGGAACAGGCCTGCACGTACCGAGTTCGCGACGCATCTGTATGTGTTGTGCTTACCTGCAATAAAAAAAAACTAGATTAGTTCCAATAATTTGTTCTAAATAACCTGTTGCAGGCAGTAATATGCTATAGCGTCTGATCTGTAACTTTAATTAATTTGTGTCCGGGCCATGTTGTTCATTAAATTATTTGTGTACATTTGTAGTTGTATTTGTACATTTATAGACGATTTGTACGTCTAGAGATGTTCTTACTCGTTGCTCATATAAGATTTGTTTCTTCTTTTGTTTTTTATATTGTTATTTTGATATATTCCATACTGTAATATTATGTATCACATACTGTTATCAATGGGTGTACTGTGTAACATATTATTATATTCAATTTTTATTGAGAGTTCCTATAATTGGCTCTGTATTGCTATTTATAAAGTTTAGCGGATGTTTCATACCTATTGGAATTCCTTGTATAAATAAATAAAATAAATAAATAAATAATCCGTAAAGGTTTGGCTCGCTGTAATGACATGCCGAATATTCAAATGTAATATGCTCATATCGAGGAAAGATTAAGGGTGTGTTGCACCAAACCGTTTGTAATCGCAAGCGGTAATCGTTAACATCTCATTATGTGGAAAGTTTGACAAGCTTCTATGAAATGACAGCCGCCGCTGCCATATTAAACAGTACTAGTCTGAGATGATATTCCAGATCAAAAATGTAAACAAACAACTGTCACTGTCAAAGTGGCATTCCAGGGGTATAAAATCTTTTTTATCCAATGTACCTATTTACTTTATTTAATATAAATTATGCATGATTTTAACTGACAGATACAGGTATAGGCCGAAAGACTTTCTATCTACAGTATTTTGACAGGATTACAAGGAGGAAATAAAACACTTGAATATATATTATTTATTTATAGGTATTCACCATACATTTCTCATAAACGGACATAGAACTACGTGGCCTTTTCTTCAGCGGCGAAAGTTTGTCCTTTATATTTGAATGGCCTGGCTGAAGTTCCATAGTGCATGATTTCAAAAGAACACGCACAAAATAGAAAATGTACAACAAAATAAAACTACAACGTAAAACACTTCACAGCAGAACACATGAGCATAAACGAAAACGACAAATCAAATCCCGTCTACAAATGTCAGACAGAAAAACTAAAATAAAATGGCCGCTATGACTTGACACGGTCTACGCATGCCTATGTTGTATGTTCAGAAACATTTAATGATTTATCACTATGAATATTTGCCAATTAACCTAATAGGAAACCGGTAATTGTTTTAATTACTAACCAAATGTTTACAACTTCTCACCATATTTTATTTAAAAATATTTTGGCTTTTTAATTTAGTAAAATATTTTTGACTACCTATTCATACCATATTAATATGATAATATTTATGAGTATTTCAATGATTTTAGACTAACCACTGTTTGCGTTTATTTGTTTATGGTGGCAACCCATCTGTTTACATTTTCAGATTTTCATTTTTTGTTTGTTTTTTTTTTTTTTTTTTCATCTGAGACTTTATACGTTGGTGCAACCCGTCTTGTAACCGTCACCACCTTTATATTTCTTCGTTGCAAGCCAAATTAAACCGGAGTTCTCGACCCCGTCACGCTAAGTATTCCAAAGTGTTCGGAATACAAAATGTATTTTTCCAGCAGTGCCGTCTGCATTTCACTTGTAAATCAGCGACCGGAGCCAACAATAATACAGTATGAGGACTTGCAAATTCTTATTTTACCCAAGAGCACGATGTTGGGTGTCTTATAAATTGCCTGTATATATATCTACGTACAAATTGGCCATCGTAGGAGAACAAAGAGGATTGACAGGCAATTGCAGGCTCATCTAAATCTTATTGATTACATTTAAACTTTCGTGCGATATGTCTAAAATACCACTAAGAGTCGGAGTTCGCGCGGGCAGTGCTTGAAGCGACATTGCCGAAACACTCATCCTGAAGAGGAACTCCCGAAGACTTCGAAACATGTCGCCTGTCGGGACAGTTTGACTATACGTGAGTTTAACCGTGGATTTATTACTAGTATTTTAGTAGTCATCCAATTTTGATTTAAGTGGTTTTTTTTAGTCATCATAAAGTTATAAGTTCCTTAGGCATTTTATTGAAAAGCATAACCCACTTTGGTGCATAAAACCTACACATGATAAACCCATGCTACTTATTAGGACCACTTTAAATTCAATCTCACTGCTACGTGTATTAAACTTATTTCATAACGTGAAACTCTAGTTTCCAACTTTCAGTTCCATTTCCATGTATCTGTGTACGCATGAAGCTAGCCGACTAAACTTCGTGTATCTGTCGCCTCAGAGTATGAATACAGTGGTTAAACAACAGTAAAAATAATTAAACTTTACATTACCAGGAAAAAAACCTTACAAAGGTGCTTGAAAGATATGACCGATAAGATTTATAATAAAAGCCAAAAAGCGGTTTTCAGTCATAAAAACGTATCTGTGTACGCATGAAGCTAGCCGACTAAACTTCGTGTATCTGTCGCCTCAGAGTATGAATACAGTGGTTAAACAGCAGTAAAAATAATTAAACTTTACATTACCAGGAGAAAAACCTTACAAAGATGCTTGAAAGATATGACCGATAAGATTTATAATAAAAGCCAAAAAGCGGTTTTCGGTCATAAAAACGGTGAAGTCATTATTCTGTTTTTCTCTACAACCTTCAAATCCGCAGAGCGTTTTAAATGTTTCATAAAAAGTTGCTGATTAGATTATAAATCAACTACGTCAGAACATTATAAATAACCTAGTAGAGCCGGTTTTCAACCATGCCAAATAAGTTTAGCACACGGTCACGCACACATATACAACCTGAATTTCACAAAACTTTTCAGTACGTGTCGCATTTCTGTCAAAATCACCTAGCTGAGCATGTACTAAACTTATTTGGCATCTATCTATTTTTGCAAGCTTTCGATTAGCTTGCAATGTACCTAGCTAACTGTGTAACTATGTTTGTGGTGGTGGGATCTTGCAACTCAATTTTGAAGCAGATATCTTCAACCGATTGAAATTCAATTTTGGTAAATAGACCCGTAACACAAGCAGCCTTACCTTACCTGTTGAGCTTACTATGGGACTAGTTCGATTTGGGTGAGACTGGGCTTCCGCCCGCGACTTCGCCTGTGTGAACCCGGAGTAAAAACTATTTTCTATTTTAATCCAGGCTATAAACTATCTTCGTGCAAAAGTTCATCCAAATCGGTTAAGCCGTTTAACCGTGATTGAGTAACAAACATCTAAACTTTCGCATTTATTATAATTACTAGCTTCCGCCCGCGACTTCGTCTGCGTGGACCCGGGATAAAAACTATTCTATATTTTAATCCAGGCTATAAACTATCTTCGTGCAAAATTTCTTCCAAATCGGTTCTGCCGTTTAACCGTGATTGAGTAACAAACATCCAAACTTTCGCATTTATAATAATTTAAATTTTGTTAACTTAAGAAATGAGATACCAATTTGTATTAATTTTCTATTAGCGTTGGGGTTCAGTGTATGAAGCAAAATGTCAAAATTGTTTCAATCGCCCTCGGTCTCCCCTATAAAAAAACGCAATACCTCCAACTCCATTGACTATTAGTTTCGTTTCCACGTGCGTATTCACGCGTGAGGCCGAACTGTGTGCATCTGTCGCCGCTGGGTATGAATTTTGGGTTGTAACGAATTTATCTCGGAATAGCAACACCTGGCTAACGGATATAGGTAGTATATAGAGTGGTTATACTGCGGGGAAATGCTCGAGAAATTGTTACTTTTTATATTGGAAACTTCGTGATTTTTCAAAACTGCAGACTAATTTAACTTATTTTATGGGTTCATTGAAACTAAGCATTGCAGGCGCAGCGTAGGTGGACTGTCCACTTTAATATACATAGCTCTACCGACGCCAATGTCCAATTTCTGCTTAATATGAGGTATATATTTCTTTCCGCTATTCTAGTGGTAATTACTTGACGGTTAAATCCTAGAGTGGCTTACATGGATTTGGAAAACTGTGGTTCGTGGCCCCTACTTCCATCCCCCTTTGAGGGATGATTTTCGGAATAAAAATCATATATGTTAATCAGGCTATACACTTTTTGTATACTAAATTTTCTTAATCCGTTAAGCCGAAAACGAGACGGAGGGTGATTGAAACAGTTTCGCATTTTGCTTCATACTTTATGTGCCTTGTTTGCACTTACACAATAACAGTTGTTCAATAGTGCAGTGTAGGTACATGCAAACACGCGATGTATCTCGTGAGGTATCGTCCCGTCGAAGTGAACTAACCTCCTATAATTTATTTACGACAGTTTCAAAGTCACCCGATTATAGTATTTATTGCTACAGGCTTGTATGCTAGTATGGCGTACACATCAAAGTGGACTTAAATCATTTCAGTTCCCCGGTTAGAATTATTCAGACGGGCCGTGAGCTGCATAAAGGGGTTACAAGCAAGCCCTAAGCCTGTTCCTGGTCCGATTCAATTAATATCTAGAAGCCTTGACGTCACTGTACCAAGGTCTACACTCAGTCTTATCTACAAGCGGTCAAGCCGTGCCTAAGGTTTCTAGTTTACACACAATGAAATCGTCGACATCCTACCAGCGACGTTAGCAAATTACTCATTATTATTATTTGTTTATTTAATAAACAGAGTATAAAAATATTATAATTATCAGGGTCTCACAAAACTGTCGGAACAGTTTGTCTGCATGATCATATAGTATAGTTAACATTTTTTGAAGTGAAAACTTCTTTAGCGGCGCTGAGCACTTTTTGGGATGGGAAAAATTGTTAAATACGCGACAGAGTTTTGTGACGTCAGATGTGAAGGAGGTCACTTTATGCTGCTAGCCGATTCGACTTCATTCAAAACTGAACGCTATTCGTAAGAGTATAAAGCCGTTAAACACTTTTTGCAATAGCATATTCTGCAAATAAATTTGTAATAATACTAACGCGTCCTTCACCGTTTTGCTATTGAGAAAATTCGAATAGTTCGAATTTGGGCGTTATTCCTAAAGAGATGATAAAGCTTAGGAAAATATTTACCAACGGCAAAAACAAATTGATAGTTTGGTCGCCACCGCCGTCTGCTGTTCTTGCAAATTCGAACAGTTCGAATTTAGACGTTATTCCTAAAGAGATAAAGCTTTGAAAAATATTTGGCAATGGCATTAACAAATTGGTATTGTGTATGCCGCCGCCCGTCGGCGCGCCGACGGGCGAGCCGGCGGCCCGTCGCACCCAACGCGCCCGCGGCCCGTTATCCTTTTACGGCTTTTTTTGCGTTCTGTCACCATAATTGTTTAAGGCCATTCTTCAGAGCAATATGCAACATACCTCGAAGAACATCCTGTAAGAGTTATTTTGTTGAGCTGAAGTTATTAACGGTGCACTCAATTTCACTCAAGGTTTGTGTATTTGTTAAACAGCACCCCGATATGTTCATCACGAAAAGAGACATAACGCGTTTTAATACTAGATATCCTGACAGGCTAGTACTCCCTAATATGCATACAGTCATGAGAAGTAAAAGTTGTTACGCAATGTGCATTAAAATATTTAACCGACTGCCTGATGAGCTTAAAAAACTACCAATCACGACATTTAAAAAAAAACTATTCTCTTTTCTTGTTGAAAAGTGTTACTACACACTGAATGACTTTTTATGTAATAATTGACTTTTTCATAACTAAAACGACATTGTAACAATATTTATTAATTAATTTTAATTTATAAAATAATAATGTTCTTAATCTTAATTTTAATATAATTCAAATTTGCATGGCTTTTTAAAGTCTAAATGTGTACGGCTCTATAATGTATCATTGTAACACCATATGTATACCACATTTAATAGCAAATAAATATTTCTATATTTCTATATTTCAATTCTCGTAAACCATGTCTTCTGCGCATGAGATAAAGAGATACAAGAATTTCCGGGAATGGCTAGTTTTGGACAAATGTCGATAAATATCTACAACTACCTCGTCTTAATATTTATATTTACCTCTATGGATATTTAGATAAGTCGGTGAAGTTAGTGGTGAAATTTTTACGTGAATAACATCAAAAAATTATAAGTGAAGACAGAATTACAGCGCTCCATAATTGTGTTGTACAAAATGATCTCGGGTGTGTCGAAAAACACATCGAAATGCCGAAATTGCAACGGAATTAATTCTTGTGACCGGTGCACGGTGCCGCCAAATTTCGCACGAAGCACCGCCGCGTTCGCACGCCTTCTCGTAAAAATAATTGTCATCGTTCAGTGATTTTATGCACGTGTTGTCTTTTTTGCGTTATTAACTTATTATACAGGGTGTTAACGGGGTCATGATCCGGAATGACAAAAAGCGAATAAGATGATCATACTGAACAACCTTTCCCATGGGACCAACCACGAAATCGCAAAAAAAAACCAGGTATTCCATACATAACTCTCAATGAAATCGCAGTTAACTCACAGTTAACTCTTAATTGGCTCTTTTCTTTTGCGATTTCGTGGTTGGTCCCATGGGAAAGGTTGTTCAGTATGATCATCTTATTCGCTTTTTGTCATTCCGGATCATGACCCCGTTAACACCCTGTATAGAACCTGGTCTCTGGCTGAGTATTCCGGAGTGGATATCGGATGTTGGGTTTGGGATAGCGGTGTTGGATTGCACGTCAGGCTGCAGCCTTTTTGACGGCTATGGAGTTTTGGGCGTTACTGGTTTGCTGAATAATTGAAACATAATTGTGCTTGTAGTTTGTGAAGTTTATTTTTCGTTGTCGATGCCGGTGTGCCGAGGGCATCGAACTAACTCAATTACCTTGTTGAAAAATTAGGTACACATGTCTTATAATCATGAAATAACTTATTTAACTAAACGTAAGTTTCTTTCAAAATACTTACACAATAATAATCCAACTCACTTGGTCCAAAAATACAAATAAGTAAATCAGCCAGATGCAAAAATAATCCGCAACATGTTTTGTGAAAGTAAAGTAAAGCACATTTGTGTATATTAGATAATATTAGATCTAACAGATCCCCGGGAAGGCAGGTATCTGACGCAAAAGGAGCTATTAATGCATGTGGCAGCGCAGTACGCGCGTCAAGTCTCCCAATCACAAAGGTTACGGTGTTTCTCAAGAGTTATTATAGGTAGACCGCTTAACTTAGTTCTCGCCTGCGCGGCGCGCGGGTGCTGGGGTATGACGATAACGGGATCCCCTTCATTGGCATAATTTTTTTTAGACTAATATAGTTTCGCATAATTGATTTGGCATAATTTCTATTGGCATAATAATACTGTCGCATAATAATACTTTGGCCTACTACTTTGTTTGGCATACTACGCTAATAGCATAATTTCAGTTGAACTAATCTGTATTGGCCGAATACATATTACGCATACTATTGTTTGGGCTAATAATTATTTGGTATATCTGTTTTGAAGCATAATTTCTGTTTTCTAAATACATTACATAGCATGCATTTACACTTTTCGTGGACGCGGATTATTGGGTCGTGCATTATCAGGGCGGATAAAAATGGCTTGTCATAAGCGAACTCTGTCTTAGGTCGGTTAGGTTAGGGTTCACTTGTGTACCTCAGACCAGAAATAGACACCCCGCGCAGCGGGGTGGCGTCGACTCGCTGGAGATTATTAGTCCGCACAGATGACCGTCCCAATGTACATGGATTATCAGGCTGTACATTATTGGGCCGTGCATTATGCTTTCATTGCTTTGTGTACTTATGCGTTTTGTAATGATGCCAAGTAATTATTATGTCTTTTTGTATTTATGCTATCTGATGTTAGTCTTTGTGATGATTATGCTATTTCCGTTTATTATTTTTAATTTTATGCCTAAAAATTTATGCCATAACATGATTAGGCTTAACGCTAATTCGGCTATAAAAAATTATGCGTTATTATATTATTCCAAATGATTTTATGCGATCCAATAGAGAACCGACGATAACGGGGTGCGGGTGACATGCGGGAGGCAAAGCTGCCGCCCGCGCGCCGTGCAGGGGAGGACTGAGTTCCACGGTCTACCTATATACTTATGGTAAACAGGTGTAAGCGTTGGGATCCCCTTGTTTCACCGAAAACCATCTCACCGAATGCATTGTTTCGCCGAATTTTCAGCACAATTTATCGGTAATTTTATTTCTTTAATTAATAGTATTGTAAATGCACTTAACGGTCGTAAGTATATATACATATTTTATGACTCATAGTTTTGGTCATATTTAAAACATTAAAAAAAACATATCTTTAACTTTATAAAAATGTATGAAATAGGTCTATTACAGTATTACTCACATAGCCGTAGCTAAAAGTTACTAATGTGTTTTTAAGACTATTTGTTTCTGAATAAATAATTTAAAAAAAAAAACCGTGAGCGTTTCCATAGTCACCTAACAGCACGCGTCGCCTGTCCAAAAAGACAGCCTTATAACTAATGACTCTTATATACACACACCTAAATAACACCGTTGTAGACCAAAGAAGTCCTAGCAATTAGCGATGTGATAGCACGTATAAAATAAAATCGACTCAGTTCAAGATTTACAGAAGACAGATAACGAAACCTATTAAGACACCCGCTGCCTCGGCAGCTGCAGAAGTTTTAAAACGTGACCTAGTGCACATAAATCAATTCACAGCGTACGTTCTACGTATACGTACTAAGCATCGTGCACACGAGTAAATACCGGGAATTTCCGCGCTGTCTTATTGAGTTACCGTGGGTTTCTATATTTAAGAATCCCTGTGACGATCGACTTGTCCGCGGATGCGATTTTTTTGACATCCACGGATGCGGACTTTGGGGTCACTCAGTATAAAACGTAAAAACAACGTCAATTTTATGATATCACGCAATCATCAAACACGTTGAGACTAAATTACAATAATAGCGAACAAATAAAAGGCGCGTCTGGTCTTGGTCACAGAAACGAAATGAAGTATGCTTTTCTAATGGCGAAAATATCTGAAACGCGCGCGGTAAGCGTTCTTTCTTGTGACTTGCACTACATCCACATCCGCAAAAACTCCGCATTGATTTTTTTGTCTGCAACATCCCTGGTCCATACACACGTAGTTTGGTTCTCATTTTAAAACGGCAAACTGGAATAACATGAACCTTTTTATACATATCGGGATCCGCCGTAACTAGGAACTAGCTTTTGTTGCTATAAATTATAATAGGAATATAAGCGATTAGAGACTATGAAAAACGATCTACTAGCTCCATTTTTAGGGTTCCGTAGCCAAATGGCAAAAAACGGAACCCTTATAGATTCGTCATGTCTGTCTGTCTGTCTGTCCGTCCGTATGTCACAGGCATTTTACTCGAAAACAATAAGGTGTATTTGAATAAAATTTTCAGGATAGGTGTATTTTGTTAACCGCTACATAGTTTTGTAACTAAATTACTAAAAAAAAATTTTTTTAGAGGAGCACTCCATACATTTTCATTGCAAGCCCACGTGTGGCACATCAATCGATAGGCCTTTCAAAATAAACGTAAGGTTTCTCAGCAATTTTATTGAGTCGGAGATAATCTCCTCGAAAGTCACTAAAATTGTGTGTCCCCCCCCCCCCCCCCCCCCTTATTTTTGAACCGTGTATTTTAAAAATATGAAAAAAATCATGCTCATAGGGCTTATTAAATTCTCTCAGCGAAAATTGTTTTGAACAAGATCGGTTCAAAGGTTTTTGAGATATTTCTAAAAAACTGCCTTCCTTAAAGAAAAGGACGTAAGCCATAAGATTTCAGTACCTAACGATACGACCTTTTTAATAGGCACGGAACCCTCGTTGTGCGTGGTCCGACACGCACTTGGCCGCTTTTTCTATTTTAATTTCTAGCAACAGATCCTAGTTTCCAGCCTTGATATGGCGTAATGTAATCTACACGAAAATTATATTTCTTAAGACAATGATGCAATATCAAGTCTCCGAAGAAGTTAAATACCCAATATTTCACCATTAAGTATATAGCATTCATTTTCGGGACTATAGCTTAGAATACAGTTGACAAATACATCAGGTCCCTCGCTGTCCACACAGCCCTTTTTTACGCGGTTTTTTTTTACATTTGTATGGAACGTTGGCCGACTGGGGCGACCTGCTCCATACAAAAGTAAAAAAAACTGCGCCAAAAAAAAAACGTTTAGTTTTTTCTTATCAGAACACGTTACCTGGCCCCTATTTCACCAACTTGACAATTGTCACCTGACACTGACAATTCGCCATACATTGCTTTTTCTAGAGGTTAAGATGGTTGCTAGGTTACTTGTGGGACCAGCAATGTACAGAGAATTGTCGTTGTCAGGTGACAATTGTCAAGTTGGTGAAATAGGGGCCTGTTATGCCCTTGATCGGTTCATACCCCATCTTTCTTACGCTCTGTATACTACAATATTATAAAGAGAAAAAGTTTGTGAGATTGTAGCTTTGTAAGTTTGTATGTAATGGGTAATCTCCGGAACCGGCAACCGATTTAAAATAATCTTTCACCTGCGTGCAGAATGGACTTTCTGGATGACTAACACGTTCGCAACCAAGAACCCACCAAGCGGGCACGCGTAATGTTTGCTTAGATGCCGGCTGAGCCCGCTAGGCGGGCATTAGTATGAACTTACACGCCTAGCAAATTTTGTCATTTTCTGGTGAATTGTAAAATTTTAACGGCCCGGCCACGTCTTTGCGCGAATTGCGGCGCGACAAGCGTTTTATCTGATCATTGTGCGGTCGAGACGCGCAGCGCACTGTAGATAGTTGGGATCACACGCCATGAATTAATAAAACCGCTGCCGCTGCCGCCGCCGCGCGTGTCCGTTGCCAGCGGCGCTACCACGAACTTCGAAAGTCGAAATTCGTAATACATGCATCCCTGTCACTCGATTACGGGAGTGCGATAGAGATGGTAATACCCGAACTACGACTTTCGAAGTTCGTGGTAGCGCCGCAGGCCGTTAGTCCGGTTGCAGCGTTCTATGCAATACGCGGGTAAAGCCGCGCAGGCAGCATGTCTCTTTTTAAATTGAACAATGTATACAGCCTCAAAATTCATGCCGTTACTCTGCCGTACATTGAAAAAAATACACAATCCCAATTGCTATTAACGGGATTTCACGGAGATGTCGATCGGAGGCGGGGTTGTGTGGCGCAGGATTGATGGCTGCTATCTATTTAATTGAGCATTGGAAAAATGCTCTCAGTCGCCGCTAAAGCGAGAGACGTATAACGAAGCTTATTAGGACTGAAACTGAAAACTTGAAATGTGTTGAGAACATCGACACTTTTAAATTCGGTAAATAATACCACTTATCGGTAAGTCATATTAAATCACACTGTACCATATTTATTTTTGTGCCATACCTACCGAACGTGTCGTGGCACATCATGAAGTAACTTCTTGATAATTTTGGTGTTTGGCAGCATTCACCGCTTTGGCAACTCTAATTTAATAAGCGTATTCGGTCAGTCATGTCATGTTTTTTGAAATCGCATAAATGGTGGCGGGATATTAGAAAGTTTGTATGTAGAGGGTACTACTCACAGAGTAGTTGAGACTCTTATATTAGAAGAGATTACACAAAGTCAACGCTGCAAGGTATCCCGCATCTGCATAGAAACCTCAGATCATAAGAACAAGTTCATCAAAGTGAGTTTACTCCGAGTTTACTTGCCGAGTTGATTCGTTGATCTAACGTGGAAATGCTTTGGTGGTGCACGCTGTGCATGTGCATTTTCAATTCGTGCATCCAACCATTTGGCTAAATGGAGTTTATATATTTTCAATGACGACCTCTTTAGCCCAGGTAGTGATTCGGCTATGAAGGCTGCGGTCCTGGGTTCGAATCCCAGTAAGAGTAAATAAAGTACAAGCTCAGACAGGTTGGGGACTAGGTCGATTTGTGTAAGGTTGTCCCCAAGTTTTGTTTGTGTCCATCTATGGGCGGACCGAAATTACGTGACTCACAGCGCGCAAATTACGCTCGTCTGGCCTCACCCTTAATGTCTTGTGGCCCATAGTCTCCACGTTGCACGTTCCGTCGTGGGCTATGCACTTCGGCTCGGAAGTTGGAAATTAAGTTAATTCCGAAATTGAAAGGCTTTCGTCACTTTAAAAAAAAATAACGTAATTATTATTAGGTACCTATAACTGACTACCGGGCTTTAGAAAAAACTATAGCACAATCAACCATATCCACACTATCAAACAAATTATTGGAAAATACAATGAATATCAGAAACAGTTATATATAGCTTTTATCGACTATTCAAAAGCTTTTGACAGCCTAAACCATAACTACTTCCGGGCAAGCCTGAGACAACAAGGAGTTGAAGAAACCTACATCAACTCCATCAAAAATATCTACAGTAAAAGCGCAAGCCGGATAAAACTGGAAACCATAGGAGACTCATTTCCCATAAACAGAGGAGTCAGGCAGGGAGACCCGCTGTCTCCAAAACTCTTCAGTGCGGTGCTAGAAAGCATATTTAGAAAATTGGACTGACGTGACTACGGCCTCCATGTCAATGGCACCCGCCTAAATCATTTGCGATTTGCTGATGATATTATCTTGCTGGAAGAAAACCCGAAGAAGCTGCAAATAATGGTACAAGCACTGGCAGATGAAAGCAAAGAAGTAGGACTCAAAATTAACGCCAGCAAAACTAAAATAATGACCAAGTCCCGTGAAATCGACATAGTAATCGACAGCTTTAGACTTGATTATGTACAGGAATATGTCTATCTAGGACAAATAATTTCTATCGAAGATATGATGTCTGAGGAGGTAAATAAAAGAATAGCCAGCGGTTAGCGAAAATATTGGTCGCTCAAAGAAATTATGAAAAACAAAGAACTAAGCGTGAACATAAAAAGAAAAACATTCAATAGCTGCATTTTACCCTGTCTAACCTATGGGTGCGAGACATGGTTCCTCACTGATCAAAATAGAGATAAACTTGCAAGATGTCAACGAGCAATGGAACGCAGCATGATAGGAGTTAAACTCATAGATAAGATCAAGAAAGAAGAAGTAAGAAAGAAAACAAAAGTCACTGACATACTCACTCACATTGATCATCTGAAGTGGGGATGGACAGGACATATGCTTCGTTGCCCAGAAAACAAGTGGAGCCAACAAGTTACACTGTGATACCCAAGGGATGGCACTGGAAAACAGGGACGCCCAATACAATGGGAAGGCGACATAAGGCTAACCTTGGGGCCACGTTGGACAAGAGTCGCATCTGATAGAACACAGACAATTGGAGGAGGCCTATGCCTTACGGCACTCTGAGCTGCGGGACATATGGTAAAAGAAAAAGTGAAATGTTATTTAAGTTAGATTTATGTTACCCACTAATTCAGAATAAATGGCTATTATTATTATAACTGACTAACTGCCATTTATGTTTAGGCTCTCAGCATGTGTTATTATAGTTATTTACGATACAAGTGCCGAAAATAGGAAATTCGCAACGAGTGGTGATAAATTAAAACACGACCGTAGAGAGTGTTTTAAATCGACACGAGTTGCGAATTACCTATTCGCACGTGTATCGTACAACGTTTTACTGTACATATGGCTCTTTAAAGTTTCGACATATGCACGAAAAGTGCTCTTTTCTGCACTAGTGCGGGAAAGTAGCACCATATGTACTGTAAACTTCATTTTTGCTTGCAACGAACCATTTGGAAGAACAATAATATACGAACGAACACAATAGAAATTTACGTAGATAATATACAATATACATACCCATACAAAACCATACATATATAAATTATCACGTTATAGTATCGTTTGACTTGTGGCTCAGTTATACGTAATACATCGTTTCAATGTTGGTAATTAAACCATAGTCGTAACTGTTTTTAAGTCCCGTCTTAGTTCTCTCGGAAACTTTTTAATCGCATCGTTAAGAAGTTCGGTTCTCCAGTGGTCTCAAATGGTGATGAGAAATGAAATCCTCAGTGATAGCACCAGAGTACATTGCAACTTTCACGTTCCGCGCGCGATGTTCGTTTATGGGTCACAATTAGGAACGAAAACTCGGCGATTATCCTGATTAAAATACAATAGTTAATGGTTTAGGCATGTATACATATTAAGTCCAAAGGCGCGTTAAATTATCTGTATGGGTCCAGCGGTAAAATTAGGTAATCAAAAGATTCTACTAACAAAACAGTATCAAAATATTCAATGAAGAAAAATTTAAGAATTTCGTATTTGGTTGCATTAACACCGAACGGATTTAAAGTGAAAGTTTGTCGAATATATATTTATAAACTTACCATTTACTTCGCCCGTGTATTGCAAAGAACCCACACAAACCCGTGGTATAAAATATTGGCTTTGTTCATTATATAGGTACATGCAAATATACAAAGCTACAATATAAGTATAAGCTATAGCAGGCAGGCCTCTGTCTAGTAGTGGACGTCTTTCAGCTGATATGATGTTGATGGTGACGATACTTTGCGAGAGTTAACAGTGACATGATGTGAATGTCTAATGGATTGAATACATTAAATAGTTCATTAACCACTATCCATTGACGAGACAGCCATGACATGACATAATTATATCTTCCGAAGAGTTCCAAGCTCACGACCCACGATATATTGTGCCGTTCCGTTACAGAATTCTTGTGACCTTCCGACTCCATCATGACATCGTTACTCCATATTGTCATCAAATTTACATACATTTGCACAGTTTGCCTTAATTTACCCATTGGGAAGTGAGTCAAATTAAACTCAATAAACGGTCGTCTATACTAATATTAACTATCATCATCATCCTCCAAGTATTATTCCCGGTTGTGCCCTAAAGGAGCCGGGGGTCCCAAGATTTGGCATATGCACTAATTTTACGAAAGCGACTGCCATCTGACCTTCCAACCCAGAGGGAAAACTAGACCTTATTGTGATTAGACCGGTTTCCTCACGAAGTTTTCCTTCACCGAAGGTATATTCCGTACATAAGTTCCGAAAAACACATTGCTACGAGCCCGGGTTGGAACCCACGACCGCCGCTTGACAGCCGCATGCCTGAACCACTAGGCTACCGTAGAATCATCTACACTAATGACCGGTTCCAATAATCAATCCACCGATAGTTTTCCTTACCAACAGTTACATTTTGACACATTTTCTACGGGTAATCTGTCAAAATGTAACTGCCGGTAAGGAAAAATATCGGTGGATTGATAATTGGAACCGGCCATTAGTAATAATATTATAAACAGGAAAAGTATGTTACTTTGTAACGTTGTAAGTTTATAAGTTTGTATGCATAGGGTAATCTTCGGAACCAGTGGGTCGGTTACAAAAATTCTTGCACCTGTGTATACAATGGACTTTCTGGATGAACAGAGGCTATGTTTTACCCCGCAGTTTGCCTGCGTTATTTGCTGTACGCCGGCCTAGCCGCGCCGGCAGCTATTTAAATACAAAGTAATAGAAACTCGATAATAACTTGAGTTGCGGCATTTTATCAAGGTTTTCCAGCTAGCCCGTCGGTCGCTAGGCGACGATTCGAAATGACCTAGATTGACGCGTCAGCAAATATGGCGGTCAGGGATTCGAGATATGCATAAAACATCCAGGCTATCCTTGTGCAGAAATTAATTGGTTTCATATAAAAATATTCAATGATTAATATTTTTCTTATTATGTTTGCTAGTGATGTTTACTCGTAGTTTGTATAATCACACTTGTGTTGCAAAATGTGATTTGCCATACGATAAATAAATAAATAGGAAAAGATAACAAAGAGACGTCATAAAACTGACGGACAAAGTGGGGCACGTGTACTGCGGTAACTACTGTTTGTTCTCTTGTTTGATCTTAAGTAATTTTCGTCATATTAAGTATAACAAACTATACACGTATTCGTGTCCGGAAAATTTTCGAGTGGCCAAGAATACCTAAACAAAGGTCAAGCCAAACGTATAAAAATCCAGTTTCCCCCGGAATTAAAAAGAACCACGGCAGCTGTTAACTTTTAAGAGACAGCGGCATTTTCAATTAGGCCCCCGTCTTGAGACTATTTATTACAGCCCGCCGCTTATCCGCGCGGATCTTGGTGTGACCCTTAGGAAACTAAGTGGAAACTGAGAGTTAAAATTTTACGTATCTAGAGTGAAAAGGAGCTGCAGAAAGGAGCTGGATACACGTTGCTGCTGCACGTTGTTGCTGGTATACGTTTGTCCGATGACCAGAGGGGTAAACACGTAACTTTTCGTATCAGCGTTAGCACAATTCAACTGTCATTTTCCCATACAAAAAGTGACATTTAGATCTACCTGACGCGCGTACAATGCGTTAGGTAAGCAACCAGCTATCTCTTCATTGACTAAATAACAAACTGTGTGCGTCCAGAGCCGCGGGACGAAGCTAGTTTTAATGAATTACTCCAAAATATTCCAGCCCCATTTACGAGTATATCGAAGGTCTCTGACCGACCTCTTCATCCCATAAATCTTGTCGGTCTCTTCGATTTTGTTTTAACAGCTTTTTATGAAGTTCCTTTTCATATTTTTTACTGAAGACAGATTTTACGGAAACTTTCTCGATTTTTCTCTTTGAGTTTATTTTAGAAAACTGCGAATTTGTGTGCTTTTTGCTACCTTATCTGATAAGTTTAAGTATTAGTTATAGTAAAAGTATTAGGTAGGAGTTGTAAAGTACACAAGTGGGAATTTAATGTCAGTGACATGGCTAAAAATAATTCATTTATTTATTTAAACACTCGTATCGCGTAAAATGTATTTGGTTCCTATAGGACAAATTTACTTTGAGACTTTCTTAAACAGACTCATATCTTTTCTATTGCAAAACCCGGCTACTACAACTTTGCACATAACGAGTCGCAAACCACGCAGCAAGGATTAATGGTGTGCGGAAAACACATATTTTTATACAAAAATGAATCCTTGTGGCCGAGTAATTGTCTTCGACGGACGCGTCGTAAATCAGCCGGAACATGAACATGGGCCGCGTTGCCCGCCGGGGCAAAAAGTAACGCGGCCGAAAAAAAATGGGGTTGGTTGTGATGCGACGCGCGATGCGTGGCATTTAGGGTGGAAGAAATGGGATAACGTTTTTAATTCACTTAATAAACGAGCAGTCACAGATAAGACACAGGCCCAAGGGTCCGGATGTGGGACTTATATTAAATCTAGTAAGAATATCGAATGCTTCCGCTGTGGTAAACTTCTTCTTTTTCTTCGTGTGAAGGGATCAAATAACTTAATAACTGGCATCATTTGTAACTGGTGACCGAAGAGCTGGCGGCTTTCTCGCGCAACGCATCAGCACGGCTATCACAAGACGGCGCGCGAGCTCTCTCGAATTTTCTCGCACTATACCTCTCTTTCTAAGTGTTCTAATAAGAGACAGACGAATAGTGTAAATGCCGCCAGCATCCTCGTTCTCGGTACAATGCCTCCAGCGCCTTTTTATAGATTTAATTTAATTTATTTAAGATTATCATCTTGTACATTCCTTAGAAAATAAATTAGGTACATTTAATTTTGCCAACATTTAAATATAAACAAAATGTCACTTATGCAAAATATACTTACCTACTACTGTCGTACATTTTCAAAAAACGTGTAAAGGCGAAAAGTAACTAAAATAAAACTACTGCTACAAAATGGAACCTTTGGCTAGAAACTTAAAGATTATAGATCTGATTTTAAGATCAGCCCAATTGTAGAGGAGATAAAAGGATCTACCACATTCCCAACGATGACCAGCTTCTTGAGGCTGTTATCTCCACGCCTCGCAACTTGTCCAAAGTATTGATTTAAACTTTCCTTCTTTGCCGTTTTTATAGCCCTTAATTATATTAAATGGTGCGCAATGTATTTCTTGCACGGCTGACAGAAGCGCGCGACTAGCTCGACAAGTGAGACAACGTTACTCGTACTCGCTAATTAAAATGGTTTTTATCGCGCCTCTTTTCGTGCCCCATGTGTTGTGTTAGCCCTGCTGCATTTCGAATAAAAATGTTTTCATATCTCTGCAGAACTCTCGGATTTAAACCGATGTTATTTTGTAAAATGTTACTAAAGGCCTTAAAAATAAATAAACTAAATATTCAATCTCGTTTCGCAGAAATAAAGGCGTCGTATGTACGAGTAGTTTAGGCCTGTATAGTACCTACTCGGTTTTTCATTACGTTAGATCACATATCGGTATTTGATTGCATTATGCTTCTTAATCTGATGGTTACTAGAAAAAATAATAATCAATTTTGCTCCTGAAAAACTTTAAGTAAATCCAACTCATAACGACCCAACTCAACTCTTTGACGACCGGTTAGCCTAGTGGGTAGTGACGCTGCCTACGAAGCTGAAGGTCCTGGGTTCGAATCCCGGTAAGGGCAAATATTTGTGTGATGAGCATCAATATTTGTTTCTGAGTCATGGAAGTTTTCTATGTATTTAAGTATTTATATCCATTATATATATCGTCGTCTAGTACCCATAACACAAGCCTTACTGAGCTTACTATGGGACTAGGCCGATTTGTGTAAGATTGTCCCCTAATATTTATTTATTTATAATATATAATCTTAGATTACAAAATGTACGAACAATTTTTACTTAGTCCCTCAATTTGTACGTCAAGGGCACCAATATGTATACACCACAAAGTCTCAAAAATATGTACACACACCTTATTTCTGCAACAATAAGGTTGTAGTGTACATATTTATGAAACTTTGAGTGGATACCTATTGGTGCCCTTGACTGTACCTCAGTTACTATGCCGGTTGGGTGACCCAAAGAGAGTCTTGACGCAAGAAAACGCCACTTGCCTAATTAGCGCCACTTTACGCCAACCGAGACAGTAAGATAAATTATAAATAGTTATTGTTGATCTTTCAGAAATCTGATATGGACTATTAAGCTAATTCCGTCGCAATTTTAGGTAGGTAATTGTTCATAAACTTTGGACAAACAAGCTCCTACCTCGCGCGGGAGATGAAGGTTCCATTGTTATCGTTTAGTGATGTCTCGAGTCATAAAACGAAAGCGGCATAGCCACATAAATATGTAAAGATAAAAAATAATAAATACCTAAATAGCATCCTACATATAACCTGTGTGGAGTGAAATTGAGTGATAGAGTCAGAAACAGTGTTATAAGAGATACGTGTGGAATGGATGGAGATATGGTCACGAAAATTGAGAAGGGTATGTTAAGGTGGTTTGGGCATGTAGAGAGGATGGATGAAAGAAGATTAATTAAGAAAGTGTGCATAAAAAGAGTGGAAGGGCAAGTTGGAAGGGGAAGACCTAGGCGAACTTTCTCCGATCAAATGGGTGAAATCTTAATAAAAGGCCAGGTCAAAAGTACCCTAAACTGACGAGCATGTATGAGAAATGTTATGAAAGTGAGTGAAGCGAAGGTTTGTCAGAATCGTAGCAAATGGAGATCCGTGATCTCTGCCTACCCCTCTGGGAAAGAGGCGTGATTATATGTATGTATGTATGTATATAACCAGCTGGTCGATTACGTAACGCATTGTACGCGCGTCAGGTAGATCTAAATATGACTTTTTGTATGGGAAAATGACGGTTGAATTGTCTTAACATTTATTCGAAACGTTACGTTACGTGGCACCCCTCGGTTTTAATTTAAATAATAAATGCATGACGTTTAGACTTAAATTAACACAATTCTACAGGGCGTAACTTGCCGAATGAGCATCAGAGGGTGTAGAAAGACTAAACTAGCCTCCTTTAAATAAAATACTATTTAATAAATTAACTAAAATACTGGCCATAAATAAAATACTTGTGATCGTCTAGTCAAGAAGTTCGAATAGGACCCTCTACGTTGTGTTAAAATCTCGTCGTAAAACGCATTGTATAAAATAATAATGTCAAATGATGTTCCAAAAGAAACCGTAACAAACGCAATAAATAAATGTGAATAAATAACATTCGTAATAAATAAAACGAATGAAACTAAAATTTCAAAATGAATCAGAACGTAAATGTAGTTCAATCGACGCGTTAAATAATGCGTTTAAATAAACGTCAAAAATCATACGTAAATGTATGATCATAAGCCGCAAAAAACCGAATCAAAACACGTGAAAGGTCATTTCAGTAATCGTAAACATTACTGTAAATTATAATCCGTCAATAAATTTTATCGTCCGCAAATCAAATCGCACGATAAAACAAGCCGTAAAAAATCCGCAATAATTAATTAAATCCGCAAATCAAAATGAAAATTTAAAATTGAGATCAACAAATAGTCTATCTACATAAGTGAACATGCGACTCACCCGATCAGGTACAACTCGAACAAAGATAATTGATTTAATTAGTTAATTACCGTATACAAATTATAATTATCTAATACTAATTACATACATTTATTTCTAACTTAGAACTAACTAAAATTATACTATAAAATGCTCCATCACGATGAACGACAACGATGACCTGTAAAATAAACAGACTACAAGGGGACCTTGGGATTCTAGACCTTAGGTCTTGAAAATGGGGCCTATACCTATTGTTATGTCTTGAATCTTTCGAGGGCTCCCAACGCTCCTACACCCTCGCCAAACCAACAAATCCGTCATGATGCAACCTATCAACCCTTACTATCTATTTGATTCAAACCATCTCTCCTACACATTCATCATCTTACACGAATCTTAAGTACTTAAGTACTTTTAAATTTACTTTACGCAGATTGCCAAGGTTAAATTTTAATAATTACGCAAAACATAACGCGCGGCAGAATTTACGCATACCCTAAACGTTCGTGCAGCCACGGTATTTGTAACAGAGATAGTGATTGTTGTCGATTATGTACAAGGTGCTCTGAATACCATTTATATGCTATAACATCCACTGTACTGTCTGTCCCTTAAATTGGCCTGCAGTGTCACTCTACTTCCACTAATTGACGCAGATGTCAAAGGTCCGTATAATCGAATGAGTTACATCCCAGAACAAACAGAGCGCAATGTTACAGAACATATAAATAGCTCAGTCCTTGGATGTATACCTATTGTGTATGAAAAGTTCACAGCTTCTAAGAAATTGACACGTCAGATTCCTTAGGTGTAAACTCGAGTCGACTCCAGCAATCCAGGATCTAGTATCAGCCAAAAAGCTTTGCGTCGAGTGTACCTAAGTGCGTGTATTCAAATGAAATCTAAGCTCGTGGTGTGTCAGCTATGTATGTTGGTGTAAATGTGATATGTGTATGAGTGTATGTCCATTGAAATCAGGCTAAAGCCACGAAATACAATGGGTGTGTATTAGAGTTTTTTTTTTTTAAGTTCACTATCTTGTCACAAATAATAGAATCAAAAAGCCATTAAATGCATAACACTACAATGCTTTAGAAAAGTTAAAAAGAGCCAGTTATAAAATTGAGATGTGTGTGTGTGCTCTTCCAAAGTTCAATCACATTGCAATGCTATCATTTATTATACCTATTCATGCATCCTTATTTAAATTAGAGTTGTATTTCAAGACAATAGTAGTGTATCTTTAAATCCACTCTCATACCAGAGATAGTACATACATAATATAAAATTTTAGAATAATATCTGGCCCTATGGCCCCTATTAATGTTCGATTAAACGTCTCAGCGGACCCGTTGAATTGCAGAAAAGAACTAACTATACCTTTAATTTATGAAGCCTTGGAAATGACTATCTCAGCAATTAGCACGCAGAACTATATTTCCAGCTAATCTCCCGAAGCGACGACCTAAATATTACAAACCAAAAATAAACACTTTACTCTTAAATAACTACATAGGTAAATTTTTATAAATACTTAATGTGAACACTGACTCTATAATTATTAACTATTCATATAAAAACAAATCAAACACTTAATGTTTCACACTCGCACTATTGTCAATTGTCTTAAAAAAAATACGTGCCTACATTAAATTCACTTATTCGTCTCTAAAATGTCTTAAAATTGTCTCTATAAATATCACTATTAAATCTCTAGTAATTGAACACTATTTCATACAAATAAAACGCGAAACGCGCGCGGAAATCTAATATCAAATTTAATTGATGATTAATTATAAGGGAAACCGAATGAGATAATTCCAACCTGTCGCGAGGTCCAAACTCGACTGCCCTATTGTAAAAGACTGAATCTGTACATGAATTCTTGTGCAATATCAAAAAGGTGTAATTATTTTACATGCCATATTAACATACGGCATTTTGGTTTACAATAATTAATAGTCCTACTATAGATTAGTCAAAAGACATATGTGTTATATATTGCAACTAATATAAGTCCTTTCGGATCTGTTTTTGTTATCGTCTGGTCGCATAGAGTTTCAAGAGTTGAAAACACTTGAATGGTATACATGAGATTATTTAAGTTGGCCAAATTGCATCAGTGGTTCATTCAAAAAGCAACTCTACGTTCGAAGGTAGAAGCTTCTAATTACAATGACAGTTTTATAAAAGGCCGGCCACATTAAGTAATCTCAACCATAATACAAAGACGAAATAGGAGACCAGCTCTGTGCTTTATTGTTCCAATGTTGACGTAAGGTCAATTTCAAGGAGCGCCGGCCGTGTGAAACGGTTTTATAGTATTTGTCTGAATTAGGTACCTATTTTTATGAATATAATCAACAAGTACTGTAAACTTGCAGTTACAAGGGGTAATTAGGACAACTCAACTGTCACTTTTCCATATAATAATTGACATTTAGATCTACTTGTACCTAACGTACCTATACCTACGTGCAATGCGTTATGTGATCGACCTGCTGCTGGACATATCAACTGTCATTTTCACCTCAAATTAGTAGCAGTTTTTGAAAATTTATGCGTTAACGCATGTCAATTATGTGGGATTATCCTTGACACGTAATACATTTTAAAAGGATTATAAAACACAGACTGGTACAGGAAAATACAACAAATAGGTACAGTCAAGGAATTTAATTTCCGACCCAGCTAAGGCTCAATATTGTATAGCAAACTGTCACCATAAGAGCTAGCTAGAGCACGACGTTCCTTTGACATATCGCATGCATTGTTATATGTTAGTAACTAGGCAACCAGATTAACTACGTTGCCATGGTGAACTGAAATTTTAAACGCGTTATCTCCTCAATCCCCACTTCCTGGTGTAAATCTGCTATTTCTAGCTCTTAATAGTTCACGGTTAGCGGCAGGTATTTTATTTTTCAAATTAATAACGTAATTGAAAAATATTTTTCAGATTTCTTGATTGACACTGACACATGTTCGTAATTAGAAAAGCAAATGATAACTTTTCGCAAAGAGGTTATCTGTAATGTGAAGTGACAAATAAATATGTATTGACAATTTGACATTTCAATACTATTACTGAAATAGAAGTTTCGACCTTAATGCATTGCGAATGTCTAACGACATTTCAACGAAATGGGTAGGTATTTAAATTCCTTGACTGTACCTACATATAATGGCATCTTCTTTGGAAGCCTTTTGAAAAGTGTTCGATGAACTAGTTCATTATATTCTTCTGTTTATGATTCTATTTACCTTGATACACCTAAGCGCAACCTATGCAAAAAATCAAGTGCAGTTAGAAATGATCAAAATTACAATGAATCTACAATTTTAAATGCCGTACATAAGTAGTGCGCCACTTTTCTTACTACCCCCGTCTTACTTTTCTTACTACGAGAGAACCGAAAGGAAGGCAATTATTTTACCTGTGTTCCACCGTAGCGTTGAAGATACTGAACCGATTTAGATGAATGACGTGTCAATCGATTCGAAATTATGCTCCGAGTGACAGGCAACCTTTTGTCTGAAATAAAAAGGTTTGTTATTGCTTTAGATGAGATGTAGGTTAGGTATTGTTTTAGATGAGATGTAGGTTAGGTATTGTTTTAGATGTCGTGATTGATAAACAAAGACCCTGTAAGTACCTTTCATTTTAGTTTAAAATGCAAGACAATTTGAATACGCGGCCTCTTATACTTTGAAACCCATCGCAAACATAGTTTAAGGCATTTTGTCAACCCTTCCACACGTGCGTTGTCATTTCTCCGTGAGCATACAAAATGGCTCCGGAAACGATTTACGGTTATGACTGTACATCAGTTTTATTATCTTTATCATTGTTTACGATGTTTTTCGTTTCGGGAGTCAACGACCAGGGGAGCAGGACCGGTGAGGTGTTCGTTATGCCGGCTGTACACATTGGGCCAACGTTGGTGCGTGAGCAGGATGCAGTTATGCAAACGAATGAGAACGAAATAAAGCCCTCTTTCTCTAACGCATAGCTGCATTCTGCTCACGCGATCATATAGTAAATTTTGTGAAAATTGTGTACGCCATCGCCACCAGTGATATCTAAAATGTGTAAATTATATTCGAAGTGAATTAAGTTAGACTAGGTAGCCACGTAGCTCCGCCCGCTATTAACAAAGAACGGAACCGAAGCTGCGGGATAAAATAAAGCCTATGTCCAACCTACTGGTGAAAGAGTTTTTTTAAAATTTGTAGAGTTTACCGGGCATACATACTCACAAAGCTCCAAACATACATTTGTAAAATTCTCCCAGTACATTGTAAAGTTACTTACTTAAATTTAATTAATACGTATTACACAGATGACTTTAAAGTACAAAAGAAAAATAAACGTATGACTCGATCCTCTAAAATAGTACAATTAAAACAACCTGTAGCCAAAAATGATTATGGACGAAGAACTCAAGAATACTTGATCCCCAAAATGTATAATGAGAGTCCTAGGTTACTTGATAATCCGAAATTAAAAATAGGTAGCTTGAAAGACATTTTTAAACAAATATTATTAGAAAAACAAAAACAACACACACAACAAAACAAATACAACAACACATACATTTGTTTGAAACAAATATTATAAGTTCGATAACTCATTAAAACAACAGCAGTAAGTAACTATAAGTTAAGTTAGTATTACATTGTAATAAAGACAAGGTAGTTTATAGTTTAAACACATGTTAGTTTATATATAGTTAATAGCACTAAAAACAAGGTAGTTTATAGGCACCGTTGTACTCCTGACCCGCCAGTGGCTCAGTCATCTTATTTGCACGTGAATGGAAAATAATATGTTATGAGTTATGAATGGGCTACGTCGGGCTGGTAGTGCAGTGTAATTTCTATGTACATACTCGTACCCACTTTCATAATAAACCGAGCGAGCTCATCGCCAACAAACTGCTGCGCAGTTTGGCGAAATAATGTATTTACGGTACACATATTTTATATTTTCATGTTTCAAAAAAAAAAAACATTTCACAGACATTACCTGTTTATAGACTATATATAGATTAGTAGAGCCAAGTACTCCTTCACCGGGTGCACCAAAACCGCTTTGACATAATCACGAAACCTATCAAACGTTCACCCAAGTTGGACCTACATTCCTACAGTAGTACCAGGGCCGCATATACACCACGTAGTATGTCGTATTTGAGCTGAGCTCGTTTGTCTCGCGCCGGCGAGCTTCTTTACTTACGACGACGCCCGACTTGATTAAGGAGACAAAATTCTGCTCTAGCCAGAGAGGATGTAATTTCTATTTAGTTTTGTTTTTCACTTGAAGAAAAGCACACTAACAATATTTTAAGTAATATAATAAAATAGATTTGTAGTGTCCTGTGGGCCTGGGTTGTGGTGGTTGTATGGTAATCCAACATACCATATTAATTTCAATGAGTAGCAATAGTTATACTTGCCAATGTAATGACGAGATCGTCTTGATGTCTAAAAATAAATATAACGTGGCATCATAGAATATATTACTTTTTCTTGTTAGGTACTTTTATCCGCGACGGTGTGTACAGTCGAGGAAATTGAATGTTTAGCACTTTTGGACCTTAACGTCATTCTAATAGAGTTGACATGTGCCAAACATTCAATTTCCTCGACCGTACATAGTAATTGATTACTATTGACTGCGAAAAATCATATTTTTTGTCATATAGATCTTGGAAAAACAATGTTTCATTAACTAATTAAAGGCCAATGGATCACATATGAGTCCTCTACGACCGATTGCGGCTACAGAGCGGAAAAACGTCGCTACGCGCTACGGCGTAGCACACGTAGCGTTGCGTGGCCTAGAATGGGTTATCAATTCGCGTTGCGTCCCGATCACAAATCCTTAATATTTAATTCAGTCTATTAACTGCCAACTACTATGGAAAAAATTACAAAAAAAACATTATTCGCTCCTGGAAAGTTTGAAAAACTATTAATATATGTAATTATATAAATACCTACCTTTAATATTTATTTTTATTAATTTGCATTTGCTCTATAATATTCAAGATAAATCATATAATTACTTCCGGATGGAAAGTTGTTGGAAAGTATATGCAGTTTTAGTCTGACTAAACGGGACTTATTTATTTACCTCTATAAATAAGTTAATTATACGCGATTAAGTCCCGTCTAGTCAAAACAATGTGTGAGCAGCGTGAAACTTTTAATCAATGTATAAACAGTATTCGCTACGCGGAAAACACATGTTGTCCCGGAATATGTTAAATATGATATTTCCTTATAAACTGAAACCGCAAACGACAGTCTTTGAACATCACACAAAGACGGGAGGCTGCTATTAAGATGATCCGGCTTGGAGCCTTGGTACAGCATCGCGTGGGGATAAGCCGATCGGTCGATATCCATGACACTGCGTATCCGGATATTCGTCCGTAAAACATTCAGATTTGTGGTGTAATAGAGGTATCTCTTTATAAGGGCTACAGTAACCGAGCGGTTAGGTACACGACTTGCAATCTGGCCCCGTTTCATGTTCGGCCTTATCACGCGATAAGTGACAAGATAGAGCGTCAGTCTCGTTCTATCGAACGGTGTCAGCCAATGACGGACTCTCTATCTTGTCACTTATCGCATGATAAGGCTGACCATGATACGGGGCCTGGAGGTCACGGGTTCAAACCCCGCCTCTTAACACTGAAGTTTTTCGGAAATGTGTGTACTAAATATCATTTGATATTTACAGTGGTTTTTCGGTGAAGGAAAACATCGTCAGGAAACCGGTCTAATCCCAATATTTAAGGTCTAGTTGTCCCTCTGGTTACCTCTGGTTGGTCAGTAGAACCAAGGTAACCTATATAGCCCTCCGAATCGCTAAACTTAAGTGGCAGTGTGGGCGGGGCACATAGCACGTAGAACCGATGGCCGTTGGGGCGGAAAGGTTCTCGAGTGGCGACCACGTACCGGAAGGCGCGGCGTGGGTCAGGCCCCCCCCCCGCAAGGTGGACTGATGATCTGGTAAAGGTTGCTGGAGTCCGCTGGATGCGGGTGGCGCAGGACCGGTCACTTTGCCACTCTTTGGGGGAGGCCTATGTCCAGCAGTGGACGTCTTTCGGCTGATATGATGATGATGATGATGATGTCCCTCTGGTTTGGAAGGACAGATGGCAGTCACTTTCGTAAAACAAGTGCTTATGCCAAATCTTAGGATTAGGTGTTAAAGCCAGACTCCTTTAGGGCACATCCGGGAATAACGCTAGGAGGATTGAGAAGTATGGAACTTTTTTACAAGTTTTTATTTAACTTTCACTATTACATACCCTTACCCCAAGGCTGTGAAACAAGTCTATAACACGATACAGAGGGCACTAGTCTTAGCGGGAATGTAATGCAAAAATACACAGCGTCCCTGTCCTCGTAGCTCAGTTGGTAGAGCAGTCTAGCGTTAATAGAAAGGTCGCAGGTTCGAATCCTGTCGGGGGCTACAGACGAAGATGGTTTATTTTTCCATTATATTCTTTCTCTGTATCATATCGATTAACTTTCACTATTCGTATATGTGAATAACTGTAATATTTAAAAAAATAGAAAACTTTTTTTCACCCACTTTCCGGTAGGTCTCTGATTGAGCAGACGTTCAGCATACTTTTGAAAGTTCAGTGACAACAAAACATCGGACCACCGCTGTTCTGTAGATAGACACAAAGGGTGGCCATAGGTGTTGGCAACTGAAACACAGATGATAGAGTGACCGGAACGCCTATCATTCCATCCATTCGTTCCTGTCGCATCTATACATTAATTCATTATTTTTATAGAAACTAACCATGTAACATACCGTGTGCTTTAACAGAATACAGCTTCTCATACTGAATACGCCTTTTAATAACTCCGATTCCAACAAGAAACAGCGCCTATAACCACTGCACCATTGTTCAATAGGAATCCGTACTAATATCCATACTATATAATATTATAAATGCTAAACCGCTGAACCGATTGATATGAAATTTGGTATGGAGATAGGTTAATTGAATCCCGGGTAAGGACATAGGATAGTTTATATCCTAAGGGGGTGAAATGGGGGGTGAAGGTTTGCATGGAGCTACGATATAAACGAGTTCGGCGCGGACGGAGTCGCGGGCAGAAGCTAATTTGCCTATAAAATATTATTTCCAACACTGTTATTTATTAAGTCAACTCCACTTTATCAGACGCAAAAGAAACTTTCTTCTTTACAGCTTAAAGGTAAGCATTCTCAGAAGACGGATTATAAGGAACAACCGCATAAAGCGGCAAATTGCCTGAAGATTCGCAAAGGCGCAATTACCTGGGAATCACTGGACTGGACGGGTAAGGCTGCATTTATTATCGAGCGGAGCTATTTGGAAATAAATTGACCAGATAAGTTCATAGACTACTATTATTACGCTGCTTATATAAAGAGAGAGCCTTGGTCCCGTGCTCGGCATAAAACTACAACACCAAGTGAGGAATGTTGAGATCCGACGTCGCACTAAGGTGGCGTGGAGTTGGGCAGGACACCTTGCCAGGCAGAATGATGGTAGGTGGACCAAAAAGGTTGAGATTGGTGGCCACTTCTAGGTAAAAGGAGCGTCGGCCGTCCACCAGCTCGATGGTTGGACGATATTAGGAAGATCGCGGCTCCCTTCTGAATAAGATTAGCTCAGGATAGGGGCGGGAGGCGTACTCGAAGAGAGGCATATGCTCAGCAGTGGGCGATTGATTAATTTCATAAACGTCAAATTTTTCGGTTTGGCTGTTTTGCTGGTTTGATGGAAGACGATCGATGGGTCAACAATAGTTTACTTAGCGTTTATCAAAAAAAAAAACACAATTTGGAATGTAAAAAAATTCTAAGACTTTTATGTTTTTCTACTGAGAATGACGCTCACACAGCTCAAAAGAAGTCCCAAGTTTTGTTTCCCTATTGTGTTACCATTTCCCATATACTTTGAACAGTTAGCAGCAGAAGTTGCTAAGCGGTCCTAGTGCTCAAAATGATCTACACACGAACTCAAATGTCAAGGGAATAAGGATCTGTGTCGGTCATTTTGAGCGTGTTATTTTGCTTAGCTACTTCTGATGCTGACTGTACGACGGTAATACAATAGGAAAGTTCTTTAGAACTTGTCTTGTGTTGTGTTGTTGTTGTCTTGTCTTGTGAAGTGTCCCAAAGTTTTCTTACATTTTAATGTAAGAAAACTTTGGGACACTTTAACACCTATTGGGATGGAAACAGCTCATGATTCTAATTGCCAGTTGTATGAAATTCGAGCTTCGTCTCGGCTGAAGGTAGAAGAAACCGTTAGTCATGTTTTCATAGATTGACATCAATCTCACTCGCCTGTTCCCTATATACGTAATGAACTCATTGATTGTCGAATTGTTTTCCGCTTATTCCTAGACCACATCTCATCCAGCACCGACACCACGCTTACACCTGCCAAGCGGCTACGGGCTGCGAGAAACCGCAGCGCTTTCTCGCTCACACAGAAGGGCTTACGTGAACAAAGTTTCTTATGGAACTTGCGGCACTCTGCCCAGTTAACGGAGGGCACTGAATTGGCCACAATTGAACTAAATCTCAGTGCAAGGCACTGATTTGCTGCTTGTGTCTGTAATGAATTAGTGTCGTATAGGCAGCAGACATACAATGGTAAATTAGGTAAATAGCACATATTCGGCATTGCGGCGGGGTCATACTCATAACGTCGCCAGCATATTGGGCTTATTTGCACCAGATACCTGACGTCCCGGGGATCTATTTGATTTAGATTAAGTACCACGTGTGTTTTAATTATTATTGTGATGGTAATTTAATATATGCTTCCGTATTTCATTTTATTTTCTTTACCGCGGAAAAAAAGATAAAAAGTTGTATACAAAGAGAACATCTTAAAATAGGTATATTCAACATTTCTCAGTGAAAAATTAAGAATGATATTATCGTCGAATAAATACTTAAGTATAATAGAGCATGCGGGTTATTTTTAAGTGCAGTGTTTAGTAGGAGCGGATCAAATTAGGAACACGTTACAAAAGTTAAATATAAATACAATGTGTTCGGGAGGAATCTTAATCATTCTAACCGCGTGTTTTTACTATGTTTAGAGAATAATAATAAATACTCTTTTCACCTCACCGGCTCGAAAAGGCTTGCTTTATCGCTCAAAATCTGCGCCCAAAAGCCCATTATATCCGCTAGCGTGGAAAGAGTTTTTGAATTGGAACGTGACGGTCAATCGCCAGATCCAACTTTTTTCTATACAGAATGAGAGGTCATTATCCTGCGTTCAGAAACTGATGGTGTTTGCCAATAATTAATTGTTATTATTTTGATAAAATAGGTTAATAATACTTATTCTTTCTTAATTACATACGAAATATCAATATTTAGACTGACTTATAAGGATACAATACGAATAAATAATTTTAAAATTTAGTGTTATTTTTCAAAAAAAATCGCTTTTTCCAAATTTGGAACGCACCGTTTGAAAAGTTAATTTAAGAAAAAAACTCATGTACCTACATTTAATTTTGTTTTGTTTTAAAGCCACAGTAAAACCAAAATAATGGTGGTTATTTATAGATTTTAGTGCAGAAGATATACATACTATGTATATGAATTTTAATGCCTGCTAATTTAACGGAAAATGTGAAATAAGCGTATTTGAGCCTTAGTTTACCCGTGCGTGAGTACCCAACAATACTTTGACTTTTTTAGTGCAGGTAAGCGTGGAGTTATTTAAAGATGCAATTTATTTTATGTTACATTTAATAATTATAAAATGCTATATCTTTATGAGATGTAATGTAAACAAACCTTTATTGAAATTAAGTATAAGGTCCAAATTACTTCCATTACATTAACAATTTTCCTCGCGGTGGTGAGGTGAAAAGTTGTGTGTTTCGCTCGGCAGCAAAGTTGTTTGGCGTCTCGTGCCTTGAAAGCCTCGCTATGGTCAGGATTGTACTTTTGAACTATTCGCTTCGCTCATGGTTCAATCTTACACTCCTTCGCTAGCTCGGCTTTCAATACAAGCACTTGTGCCAAACAACAACTTTGCAGCCTTGCACAACAAATAACTATTATTGCACCACGACAAGGGAGAAACATCTTACAAAAATTTTGCTTTATAAATAATGGTAACAACAGGCGGTCTTATCGCTTTAAAGCGATCTCTTCCTGACAACCTTTATAGCATGAAACATTTAAACTAGAATTTTAAACAGGTAGTGCAGGAATTGATCAAGAAGAGCATACTAACACAGCAATCTTTCAAATATTACTAAACAGGACACTTTAAAATACATAAATGAATAAATATGCAGACATAAATACAACCATACATACATACAATAATCCGAAATCCGAGAGAATAACATCCTACTAATATTATAAATGCGAAAGTTTGGATGTTTGTTACTCAATCACGCTTAGACAGCTCAACCGATTTGAATGAAATTTTTAACGATGATAGTTTTTATCCCAGGTGCACGCAGACGAAATCGTGGGCGGAAGGTAGTGTAATGTAAAGTAAACTGCTACTCCTACATTACTGGTCACGCAAAGATTTGGAATCACAAAAAAAATACCATTTTCGGTTTGTTTCTTCCCAATCACATTTTAATCAAGAAAAAAAGAATAGTAACTACAGGTTAAAGGTTATTGACATCGATTGTTAAGTTAAAAAAATGTTTCCTGTCTTCCTGATCATTGAAAGATGTAGGTTAATATAACATTGAGCCTAGAAAAAGGTAAAGTCTTATACAGATATTCCTTGCCCTGACCATACGGTCATGCTGTATACTCATATCTAAAAACTGTCGTACACCGGATACCGTCCTCCAGACAGCCGCGGGTGCAATCAGGCCAGCTTCCGGTCAGGCAGCCATATTGAATTATCAGATGATGTTGATGTGCAGTGACCGGAATGACGTCATTATACCTGCGGTGGCTTTAGTGTTGACAGCGGGGCCTTTTGGGGTGTAAATCACAGGAAAAGGAGATTAAATTATCTTTACTAACTAGAGGCTCACCCCGAAATGTGAACTTGTGATGATTAGATTACATTAATTTATATCCTACTGTGTGGATGTTTGGATGTTTAGATAAGCCGCGGGTGAAAGCTAGTCATGATTTAAATTTCTAAATAACAATTATTAAATAACAAATCATATCATCGCATTTTATCAGGATCGTCAACATACAATTTACAAATGAGAAATATTACGATAAAGATAAACAAAATGCCAAATTAAATAAAAATTTGTGTCAAGTCGAGTGACCAAAATATTACTTTATTTATCTAACTGATAAAAATACTTTATTTACTAGCAGACTCGGAGCACTTTGGTGCCTCGTTCGATAAACACAGAGCTAATGTCTGTGAAATGTAGTTATGTATATAGAGTAATATCCGAACCTTTTATTCAATCGGATAGCTACCGATTTAAAAAAAAACTCCAGGTTTGGACAAGTCAAAACTTAAGGTCGCGCTTTAAATAAAACGGCTTACTTGAGAATAAGTTTTTAAATAAATCTCAGGCACATAGTAAATTACTCAATAAATGTCAGATTATATCATAGGTATTATAAAATAACCCAATATCATAAGCGAGTCAACGACAGCGGTTTGCCTCTGAATTGAACTAACTTCATAAATCATGTCTAGATCTTATTCATAAACGATGATCGTGCGCTATTCAACATTATAAATCTGATATCATATTCAGAACCTAATGAGGGGTAGTTTATACTAGCCAGTATCTTGGCAACGCATCAATATTTTGTGTGACCGATGTAAAAGAGACACCTATTCATACTGAGCAGAATTCAGTTGTGTGTACATGTACAATTATATAATATGATAAGGTCTTACTTATGAGCATATGTGAAAATTTAAATGTTCGAATATTTCGTTATGTACGCTGAGCTACAGTCTACCAACGGGGTCACAGGATAGCTCTAAATACATCGATTAAATAGTCTTCGATCAAGAAACAAAACCTAATGAATTGATCATTTCGTGACAAAACCTAGTTAGTAGGGTAGTAGTAGTAGTTATTAGGTATCAAAAACTTAAATCTATGGACCTAACAAGTGCCTAAAAAAGATTGGTGCTTTTTTCCAGCGCGTCCACATTTACGACAATTTGTTCGAGCACTCTGCCCCACTAAGTGTGCTATTTTATTTTATTTCTTTTATTTTCTGTATTGTTTGTCACGAATAAATGTTTGAGTTTGAGTAAGTAATAGTACCTACTGTTGATTGGTAGGATCATAAGACGATTACATTCTTACTCGTCTCTTAACTTCTTAACGAGAATGTAACGATAGAGCTTCAGTCTCGTGCCAACAAGCTATATCACAAACGGCATGCTCTATCTTATCTCTCCGTCGACCGTTCACATATTGAACATCATAACAATTTTAGGAAAAGCATTGACCTCCCCAACTTCCCACGTTACCTAACACTCGACAAACACATCCATCTCCGTGACAAGACATTATCCCCGGTTTTTCCGAGCTTCGCAACCTTCCCGATCCTCACCAGGCTAGTATAACTTGGCCAAGGCATTCGTAAAAACTATGCGTAATAGTAGGTCACACTTATACTGGTACTGATGTGAGTTGGTAGGCATAGAGGATACCCCGAACGTCAAGGGCGTATTCTAATACGCGCACCATTTAAGAAGATTGCATGCGCAAGCCGAAAGTGTTTGTGAAACCATTTTTAGGACTGTAAATTGATTGATTGAGAGGAAGTAAATTAATTTTCTTATTCATAAACATGCTACAAACCTGTTTAGCTAAAATTCGTTTGTTTCTGTCTGCCACTTTGGTTTTTGAGAGAAAGGGTCAAAACGAATTTTATCGGTGAATCCTGATCCCTATGACAGCTGTCATCTCCATACAATTTATAACCTTAAAACGTACGTATAGTTTACTGAGGTATACGTATTTTTTTGTGAATAAGGCGGTAAGTTTACAATGCAATACAAAGACGTTTCATTGCAAACTGTGGTTTCGGGTATAGAGGAATAGTTGCGTAACTTTAAGGAGCGTTAGGGTCCCACTGTCATTTTCCTACACAAGAACATACTCGTACGTAGTTCTACCTAACGCTAACTATTGGACTAGTCTTTAAATAGACGTAGCTATCGGTTTCAGAATCGAGAGCCTTCCAAAAGTGTGTAACCCGACCCTCTTGACTTCCAAGAATAGGGAAAAGGCAACAAACAGCCGCCCTTGACGTATCGTTTCCATTGAATCTAGATTACTTTTATATGGCGAACGTATTTTGTGAGTTGACTTCTAAATTAGACCTCATGACGAAGTAAATGAAGGGAATGAACATGTCTAGCAGAGGCGTAGCGTCCATGGATTTGGATTCCCAGCGGTTTGCCATTTTATACTCTTAATTGATCACATTGATATTCTTTTGTTATTAAACAAACAGCCATGCTCCGGATTTCCTACAGAAATTATTGACGCCGCTGATGATGTCTAGTCACTTTTTAGGGTTCCGCACCCAAAGGGTTAATAGACCCTAAGGCTCCGCTGTCCGTCCGTCCGTCTGTCACCAGGCTGTATCTTATGAACCGTGATGGTTAGACAGTTGAAATTTTTACAGTTGATATATTTCTGTTGCCGCTATAACAACAAATAAAAAAATTAAAAAAAATTGAAGAGGGCTCCCAATCCCATACAACAAAAGTGTTTTTTCTTTGCTGTTTTTATAGATATTGGTACGGAACCCTTCGTGCTCGATACTTAGTTTTTGAAGTCGGTGCCAAAACAAAATGCAGGTGATTACGGTAGTAGTAATTTTCGAACGCGCTATTATTATTTCTTCGAGGCATTATTGGTTTGGTACATTCGTAGTATTATTTTCTGTTTGGCAGCATTATTTTTGTCTTTGTTGGTACTTACCTGTAGGTTATTTTATCGTAGGCAGTTTTCCCTACAACAATACCTTCGCGCTTCGTACACATTTGTAAAAGAGTAGTTACTTTTCATGGGTTCAGTGGGGTAATATACCCTATATAGGGTGACGTAGGGAAAACTCATTTTTAAAATATCACTTTGCAGTGAATGCAATAATACTGCGTCGAAACGTCAGAAATAGAGGTAAATAAAGTTATATTTAAAAAAATACGTTTTACCTAGGTCATTCATTAAAAGTCGGTATAGCATCTATACTAGACAGAAGTGGACTGCCCCCTCTTTCATGTCCCTGTCTTTCCATATCAGAATGAAAGAGACATCGAGGAGGCCACGTCCTTTTCTGACAAATAAGGCCCCAGCTCTCAGGTTACTGAATTCAGTCTACATAGTTCAACAGTGAATACGCGATCTTAGATATAAATAGCTTTAAACCCCGCCTAAACTGCTGACAATAAGGCTGTCTAGGAGCGAAAACTGGATAAAACCGGATTCAAAAGCTTATCTATAATGGCAATGGTTCAGCTGCCAAATCTTTTAACGGGGCGCATTCGACTGTTCGTTCAGTATTAGCCGATTCGAACGGACATTGTACGCACAACGTACTGTTACCTCCTGTACGTAAAAGTGGTTGCAGGATTTTATTACATGTTACAGACACGTGTGTAATCCAATTTAAGTTAAATTTTCACTCGGTGTTTGATTGAGCCGAGCAGGAGTTTTGTTACACAGCTGGCCTGATGATGAAGTCTTAAGAAAATATGAACTAGGACGCAACCCCGTCATTTGACACAAATTGATGATTATGCACGATACCTTCGATACCCATAATTTCATCTGCTATAATGTGGTTTTCTATGAAACCGTAACATTTTCAAGACAAATTATATAAACTTTGTCTAGAATCCTGTATGTTAGGTTAGGTTTGTTTTATAAAAATCATGAACAGTTTTTTATGTCTTGTGGCAAACGTTACATTTATGGCAACTGAATTATGGATTTCATTAGTAACTTAACGCGATTGTGCACAACTGTAGTCAACAATAAAAAGTTTATCCCAAAAACGTTTGGCAAACTTTGTAAATTTGTATTAAGTAGGCAACCTTTATTAAAAAAATACTTTTCCTCATAAAACACATGTGAACGTTAATATCGAAATTATTACAAAAATAAACGGGTGAACGATTAATAACCTTGTATCGGTTTCGCGCTAATTAACCGGCTCGTGTTTCAGCGTTATTAACGCTACATTACGCGGAAAAACTATTTGTTATGTATCCACATACTTAGTTAGCTCGTAGGTCGGTTATGGAAATGTATGATTAGAAGACAATCTAAAGCCAGATTCATAGTTATCTGGCGTGATGTCCCTCAAGCTATGGGCCTCATAAGAAAACTCAAAGTCACCCAAAGGGCTATGGAGAGGGCTATGTTGGGAGTTTCTTTGCGTGATCGCATCAGAAAAGGGGCTATCCGCAGTAGAACCAAGGTAACCGATATAGCCCTCCGAATCGCTAAACTTAAGGAGGTGCATTGGAAATTATCGCGTGCTTTGAAACGCCGTTCTGACTAGATTAAGAAACAATAAGGTCTGATTTTCAGATATATGATTCTTGACTATATGATTGTTTATCTGATTTAATCGTTACATTATTGCCTAAAATTTCCTCGATAGAAAAAAATCCAAAGTAGGGTCTTTATTTTCCTTTTTTTACTCAGCCTTCTCAAACAATACATTATTTTACGACACAATCGAGTTAATGCGTAGTATTTTACCTCACCTAAAATCTCACTTACTGAAATTTAAATAAAACTTCAGTAAGTTAGGTATTTATCGAAATTTGTCCAAAAAGCCATTCCCGAAGAATGTTGCATCTTTTTTGGTCGCGCGCGGAAGGCATAAGCGTGTCTCTGTCAAGGGGGCGCGGCCGACTCGAATAAAGGCATCCCCTAGTGGGCGCCACATTGCACGTAGAACCAATGGCCGTTGGGGCGGAAAGGTTCTCAAGTGGCAAACACGGACTGGAAGGCGCGGTGTGGGTAGGTGGACTCTGATAACCTGGTAAAGGTCGTGGGTCACATTGGCACTCTACGGGGGAGGCCTATGTCCAGCAGTGGACGTCTTTCAGCTGATATGATGATGATGATGATGACGTGATGCTCTCTAATGCGGTCTGACGCCTGCGGGCCTGGCATGGTTGCCATTTGATCACTTAACGCTGTGAATAAGACATCCATCACGTTGTCTCATCGTCAACGATAAGAAATAAAACCGGCCAAGTGCGTGTCGGGCCACGCGCAGTGTAGGGTTCCGTAGATGCCTGTCTGTCTTAGTTAAATCGACGTGCGGTGCGGTTGCGTCGGCCGAATTTGTACGAAAGTTGGCCTTTTCAAGTACACATTAAATTGGTCTACTATTACTCGGTAACTACTTATGTCTACCTTTCCGTGATAGTTTTACTTTTAAATTTATTATATTTACTACTACCACGAATTTTTTCACATCCCCAGTAGTAGCCATTTAGCCGGTAGGGGGGGGGACACACATGACTCAAACAAAAATTTGGGCTTTAAAGCCCAATATCTAGCAAACTGATTTGAAAAATGGTTTTCAAAAATCCAGAATATTTATATAACGAGCTATCCAACGATACCCCACACTATGGGTTTAACGAGAAAAAAAAATTACACCCCCGCTTTAGGTGTAGGGGAGGTACCCTAAAAAAAAGGTTTTTTCAACATTTTATTGTACGGTTTTGTCGGCGTGATTGATTCATATACCCATGCCGAATTACAGTTTTCTAGTAGTAATGGTTACTGAGCTAAGCCGAAGACGGACAGACAGACAGACATGGCGAAACTATAAGGGTTCCTTGTTGGCTACGGAACCCTAAAAATGGCAACTATGCTACGCTTGTTGATACAAAAGTAGCCGTCACGTTACTAGTGCGTATCAGTGGAGTGTGAATTTAAGTGTAAGGCCTGAGTGGACGCCCCGCTCAGAGCGGGACGTCGAGCGTCCATATAAATTGCATTTGTTTTATATGGACGCTGCACGCTCCGCTCTGAGCGGGGCGTCCACTCAGGCCTTACGCTAACTGTGCGAAATGCATGAAACCCACATCGTTACATCGCGTCACGACACGACACGTCGCATAAATATGAAGCCAGCTTTACAGAAATCTAACCAGCCTACTGACTACGCAAGCAGATGCTACAGGCTGCTACCCACTAAAAGCTATATATGCATTGGATGTTACTGTAAGTCCACGCACATCGAAAACAAGTACTTAAAGTCATATGTCATCACTGCGCGGAGCGTCCGTTCGTAATAAAAACATGACTCCAAGCAGCGGGCTACAAGGACTAGTAACAAAACATTCTGACTGACAGACATAGCTTATCCCATTGGTCATACGTAGTCAAAAAAACAGAAGCCGTATATCCGGTGGTCAGCAGCAGCTAAGGGCTGACGTGCATATATAAAATGTTTATATCGCATAAAACTTTGTAACACCGTTTACTTGACTAAAATTAAATATTACATTACATTTACTAAGATAAGCACAAAGTAATGCATTAGCTTGGGTCGCCGATGACTGAAGACATTTCGTAGTGCTACTTGCTATATTAGAAAAAAAAAATTTAAGTGAAAACTTCTTTAGCGGCGCTGTGCACTTTTTGTGATGGGGAAAAATTGCTAAACTCGCCACAGGTCACGTAAGATGTCACGTGACCGTAAGATTCGACAGATTGAAAATTCGTAAGACGGACACGTGACCTGATCGAAAAACTGTTACAATGTCATTGAGTTTTCACTTCTGCCAGCACTCCCGGACTGCAACCCGGTCTTTTTTTTTGGGTAGGTATATCTATACCCGAAAAAACCCATTTTAATACGTTTAAAACGCGTATCTACGCTTTTTAAACGTATTGAAATGATACCTGTTCGCCTTAGTTCATGCGTTCTCTTTTACTTAAGCGCGTAGCGTATTTACCACATATTTACTATAGGTAGACCGCTTAACGCAGTCCTCGCCTGCACGGCCCGCGGGAGCGGGGGTAGGACGATAACGGGTCGCGGGCGACGTGCGGACGCTGGGCATCGCTACTGCTCGCCGCGCAAGCGAGGACTAAGTTAAGTGGTCTGCCTGTAGATTATTTACGATTATCCAAATCCGTAGCAGCGAACCGCAAGTTGCCTATTCATGTTCAATTTCCATTGAATTTTAGTGTTGCGAGAATGGAGAGATATAAAATACATTATAAATTCGGCAACGAGTCGAACCCGTCCGCTTCCTATGTACTTTAATAAGGTAAATTCTTGTACGATTGTTAAAAGGCCGTGAATATTTGATGACGAGAATCCTTCGTCATGATTCCTCTAGGGCAATGGGAACCGAGTTAAGAGCTTGATTAAATACTTGCGCATAAAAGCCATAAAATCAAACAGAACTTAAAACAACAAAGACTGCAGTACACTGACAATGAAAAAACCCACGCTAAGTTCTGGTTATTTTAACTTTATTTACAAGAATGCACTACAGAAATACATTTTATTAGTTACGTAAACAGAACGAGAAGTAGGTACACGGTACGGTACGTCACTTATTTACACGAAATATTAATCGCATTAAGTGCGCAAACGGTTTAGAATGCAAATCGATATAACAAAAGCAGCGAGAGGGAAAATCAATACTTGAAAGAAAAGACAGGCGTGCTGACAGCGGCGCCCGCGCCAGCCAGCCGGAGAATCCGCGTGTTTATTTATAGTCAGTGGAGATGGAACCTACACTGACTATAAATAAATAAATAAGCCTTTATTTATGCGTCCAACTGCTGCGCACAGGCTCCATCTCATGGATACACTGATCATACTCCTCCTCTACCGGCCAAGAGCAACGCATTACTACGTAAAAAAACATTTCTCACTTTATTTGTAGCAGCTGAAGTCGAGCAGCAGGTTGATCACGCAACGCCTTGTATGTACGTTAAGTAGCTCTATATAACTTTTTTTATACGAAAAAATTACACTTCAATTGTCCTAACGTGCGTTTGTAACGTTACGTGATTAGCTCTGGAAAACATTGCATTAGACCCAAACATTGGAAAGTCAACGTGGTAACTAAGACTCTGGCTTGGACAAGTTGAAAGAATGCCAGCTGATAAGGCGCTAATAATAAGTGCGTGCATAGGATAGATAGTCGACTGGAGGGTATTGTGGACTGCGAGAACAAAAAAGTGATAACTAATTTCTCATTTTTCCGTTCAAAAAGAAAAAAAACAGTGCTAGAGGGCTAGTATTAGTATTCAAAATAAATTTACATACTCCAGGAAAAATACGGTTTTGGAAAACATGAATTTTTTTAAAGCATTTTTTCTTGTTAATTTAATTTTAAACCGGTATCCTAAGATGCTTTATTCAAGAATCCAACAAACTTTCCAACCGGAAGTAATTATATAGATTTAAATGAAGCATGAATTACCTTTTTTTTTGTACGATTTACCTTGAATATTTTAGAGCAAATGAAAATTAACCAAAATAAAGTTAAAAACAGTCATTAATATTTGTTCTGAGTTTTCAGCAGCTAGTTATTTTTTTTTTATTGTAAGTATATATCAACGTTACACATAAAAAATCTGTAATTATTAATTATTTCCAAAATTGTTAATTTTTCCATACACATCAGTCAGTTCATTGACTGGACTAACAGGATAGCTCCTCAACTGAACTGTTTCCCTTGCGGCCCGCGTAAGAAAGGTTTTTAAAGAAGAATTACAATGTTATTTTACCTTATTCCCACAGGAGGTCTAATTTCGTTCATCGTTCCCAATCCCATTCATAATATTTTAATGTGCTTCCTTCACACCGAGCTATCGTGCCAGAACGAGCGCGCTAAACATACTCGTATTGTAATGCGATTGGTTTGTGAAAGAGCTGAACCGAAATGAGGCTGTTTCCGTTTGCCGTTTAAATTGTATCAGTTTTATTCAGTTTTGTAGTTTTGGGCCAAACGTGGCACGTAGCCGGTCGTGCCAAGATCCTTAATCAGGACTCTTTCTCCGAATATGTCAGGAAATTTTCCCAACTATCCTAACTTGATGGATTCTGGTAAATTTTGGCGCAAATAAACGTATGTAGCGCGAGGTTTCGACCTAGCAGCGTGACTCGTCCGTCGCTGACAACCTGGGTTTAGTGTTCTCTAGATGGTATCGAAAGGAAGGAGATTCGATTAGGATGTTTTAATAAAATATCCTCTTTGCACACGAAGCTCTTTTTATAGGAATTTACTGGAAGGGAAGTAAAAGAAATAGCTTTTGGTTAGTCTCAAACAGTATATAAATATATATGTCACCGTAAACTTGTGAACTTCATCAGTTTATATTTGCTACTAATGCTAGAGGTACAAACGGTTCTTAAAATTTTACGGTGACAGTTATAGAAATTTATTATTTTAGAAATAAAAACATAGGTACATACCACATGATTAAAAAAAAGTAAATAAAAGTGAATAAATATAAATATTTACCCATGACAATTTAAGTGAATACAGAGGTCCTGAAAAACTAAAAACTAAATTAAACCGGACAGGCAATCGCGAACAGAATAGTGTGTTACATATATTTTTTTGTAACTTGTTATTGTTTAGAATAAAGTGCTTAAATAATTGCGTAAAATGAGAAATAACCTAAATAGAAAAGTAAGTTCACAATTATATCGACATTATTTTTATTTTATCGACAAGACAAGGTATACAAGTGTTCATTGAAGTCACAGCTCATACATTCATTCCCTTGAGATGTATTCCGATGAAATGTATCCCACATTCAATCTAGTATCTCATGTAATATGTATGAAAAATCGACGAAAGCTCTCTTGCCCACTGCCCGTAAGAATATAACAACAAAATCCTAACGATTTTAATAAGGCTGTGTTGACTTAGAGCTTCGTTTATACAAATGATCTCAGTGTGTTAAGAATTATCTTCAAAATAATAAATAAATCAACTTCATTCTGCAAGTAGATGGCACCTTCACAAGTGGTCTCCTTTTCTAGAAACGCTGGTAGATATTGACCAGCGTTTCTAGAAAAGGAGAGCATTGCCAACCAGAACCGCCCAAACAAACAGGTTAAATCAGTAAAGTCTCTAACTATCAAAAGAGTTCCCGAAGATCCGCTCATCAGAGTTAGATCATCGTCATCATCATCATCATCATCATCACGATCATCATCATCATATTAGCCGAACGAAGTTCACTGCTGGATTTAGCCAAAGTGATCGATCCTGCGCCACACGCATACCAGCGGACTCCCACGACCTTTACCACAGTCCACCTTGTACGTAGAGTAGGGCCTATCCACGTTGCGTCTTCCGGTACATGGTCGCCTCTCGAGAACCTTACCGCCCCGCCGGCCACCAGACCCCGTATCATGGTCGGCCTTATCACACGATAAGTGACGAGATAGAGCGTCCGTCACTGGCTGACACCGTTCGATAGCGACGATTGCCGCTCATATCTTGTCACTTATCGCGTGATAAGGCCGACCACGATACGGGGTCTGGTGGCCGGCGGGGCGGTAAGGTTCTCGAGAGGCGACCATGTACCGGAAGACGCAACGTGGATAGGCCCTACTCTACGTACAAGGTGGACTGTGGTAAAGGTCGTGGGGCGTATATATGCGTGTGGCGCAGGATCGATCACTTTGGCTAAATCCAGACGAGATGACGCTCATATCTTGTCACTTATCGCGTGATATGGCCGACCATTATACGGGGTCAGTTCTGCGTGCAATGTGTGTGCAATGAGGGATATACAGGAGAGTGAGATACTTATACATATCACTAGCTGTCAAAAGAACGATTCTTTAGTTCGAGCAGCCAATACAGCTGTATATTAATAAAACTGCTGTATAGTGGAGCGATGCTTTATGCTTGATGCACATCAGTACCCTTTATATAAACTCTAAATACAAAACTCAGTGACAAATTACTTAGGAAGACCAAGAAGGGCAAGAACCGTTCACTTAAGAACGGTTTAGAGCTTTCCGTTCCCGTACAAGCAGACAATTCTAACACCTCGGAACATTTCATCACTTGATTGTACTGCTCTGACGCTACAGACTCCTCATTTTCCAAATGGACCTTGCCCGGTTTATCTTTCAGACTTTACTTAAGGCCTAGAACACACGAGGCGTTTCGGCAGCGCGCTGATGGCGCTTTCGAGCGTTCGAAAAACGTTACCGCGTTTGTAACGTTTTTCGAACGCTCGGGCGTTGTCACAGGGGCTAGATCCAGGAAGGAGCGGATTATTCGCATTTAATTCCTTTTGAAGCCACTTCAGATTATCATATTTTTGATTAGTACCACTTTAAGTTTTTTTGAAGTGAAAACTTCTTTAGCGGCGCTGAGCACTTTTTGGGATGGGGAAAAATTGTTAAATACGCGACAGAGTTTTGTGACGTCAGATGTGAAGGAGGTCACTTTTTGCTGCTAGCCGATTCGACTTCATTCAAAACTGAACGCTATTCGTAAGAGAGCCGTTAAACACTTTTTGCAATAGCATATTCTGCAAATAAATTTGTAATAATACCAACGCGTCCTTCACCGTTTTGCTATTGAGAAAATTCGAATAGTTCGAATTTGGGCGTTATTCCTAAAGAGATAAAGCTTAGAAAAATATTTACCAACGGCAAAAACAAATTGATATTTTGGTCGCCACCGCCGTCTGCCTTTCTTGCAAATTCGAATAGTTCGAATTTAGACGTTATTCCTAAAGAGATAAAGCTTTGAAAAATATTTAGCAATGGCAAAAACAAATTGGTATTGTGTTTGCTGCCGCCCGGCCCCTCGCACCCAACGCGCCCGCAGCCCGTCCGCCTAAATAATTGATAATAGGGAATATGCATGTGATTTAGAAATGGACAAAAAAAATCACGTGTAATCTATATTGCTACACACATGATTATTTTTGCAAATTATCACGTTTCTATTGATAAATTTAATTGTTTAAAAGTACCATTTTTCAAATTCCCTCGCAAATTTCCAAAACGCAACGCTATTGGCGGAGCGAAACGTGACGTCACCGTGCACCGTGCGTCGTTAGTATGATTATTGAAAGTTATTCGCATTGTTTTGCCGCTGTTTATGATAAATAATCAGTGTTTTTTGGTAAATGTTAACTGAAAGCTGTGACTCCTTGTGAAAAAAGACTCGCCACAATGACTGAAGGCGGTTTTTCAAGGCACAGTCGGATAATCTGCCTAAAATGGATGTGTTCATGATGACTAAATTTAATACGTACTTCGCAAATATTTGTGACTTTACGTCCGCTGAACTAAGAGGAGTAAAAGCTGCAAGGTAAATAAGTTACAGATATTCAATAAATTTTCATATTCCTTGTTTTTATACTCGAGATTGGTCAATTAAGTAATTATAACCTATTTTGGCGATTCAGACAGCTAGACTTTTAAACTACTTCAAATAGGTCTTTGTTAAATAAGTGGAATAAAAAACTAGTAGATATTTATCCATACTAAGTATATACTATTTTACTATACTATAATTTTATATATTATATATACTAGCTTCTGCCCGCGACTCCGTCCGCGTGGAACTCATTTATATCGTAGCTCCATACAAACTTTCACCCCCACTTCATCCCTTTGGGGGATGATTTCCGGGATAAAAACTATCCTATGTCCTTCCCCAGGACTCAAACTATCTCTATACCAAATTTCATCTAAATCAGTATCATCAATCATCTAATTTCATCATAAGTATGGATATATTCATATATAATATATATTATCCATACTATCCATATCCATCCATACTATCCATACTATCCATCCATACTAATATTATAAATGCGAAAGTGTGTCTGTCTGTCTGTCTGTCTGTCTGTCTGTTACCTCTTCACGCTTAAACCGCTGAACCGATTTGGATGAAATTTGGTATAGAGATAGTTTGAGTCCTGGGGAAGGATATAGGATAGTTTTTATCCCGGAAATCATCCCTCAAGGGGATGAAGTGGGGGGTGAAAGTGTGTATGGAGCTACGATATAAACGAGTTCCACGCGGACGGAATCTCGGGCAGAAGCTAGTTATATTATATATTTTATAAATACTTAATAATATTATAAATGCAAAAGTGTGTCTGTCTGTCTGTCTGTTACCTCTTCACGCTTAAACTGCTGAACCGATTTGGATGAAATTTGGTATAGAGATAGTATAAACGAGTTCCACGCGGACGGAGTCGCGGGCAGAAGCTAGTATTACATAATCAAAGATATGTAGGTACCTATTAGGAATGTTAAATGTTGAGAACATCTTTATGAACTTTAACAAACTAGGTTGTTTTCGTCAAGGCTTATAAATAAAACAAATTTGTGTAGGTCACTCAGTAAAAAGGATTAAATTCTTTTAACTTTCTTCGATCAAACAAAGAAACTTAGCTAAAACGTTTCATGATCAAAATTAACACTCGTAGTCTAAAAGCATAATATTTGTAACATTGATAACTAAAAAAATTGGGAATCCGAATAGTTTTATGAATAAGTATATTATAATAGAATTTTGAGGTTAGGTTATTGTTTATATTGTTCGCGAGTCGTAATAAAAAAGATTTTAGGTACATACATATTTAATACTCACGTCGAAATGATCTTCACAACAACATAAACTACTCAAGCACGATACATTATCTCTCCTCATCGCCTTACACCACTTTATCCTTATCTTTGCACCTTTGGGCATATGAAAATATTTGCAGTTTTAATGTTATTTTCACACTTAGGGACAATACAATATTTATAATAAGCTTTTGTGTGCTCTTCCATTACAATAAGTTAATCTTACGAGTATAAGCTTTAATCACTCACATTTATTAAAAGTGTGAATCAAACACTTTGTTGTCAATTTGTTTAAGAACCACCGTGCACTAAGGTGCAGGTGGAAGAAGATTAGTACCTATACAATACTAGAATAATATATAAGAAAAACAGTCAAAACATTACATTACATTAGAAACCTAAACCTAAAATTCACTACTAATCTAAACTAAAACTAAGCAAAAGGCCCATGGCTAACCTTTGCACTTCCCTAAAACAGGTTCATTATTAGGAGCCTATGGTGTCCCACTGCTGGGCAAAGGCCTCCCCCCTCCGTTTCCAGGCATCAAACCCGCGCGGGATCGGGATGCCTGGAAACGGAGGGGGGAGGCCTCAGCCTCTGGCCAATCCTTTAAAAAGGAGTCTATCTCGTCCCGCCATCGCCGGCGAGGTCTGCCGCGTCTCCGTTTTGAGTTGTCGGTTCACACAAACACAGCAGGAAACAGGTTCATTATACGGTGTTTAATAAAAGTCAAATCAGCTTCTTTTTATGAAACGTCAAAAACGCTCCGTTAGTATGGAATAGGGATGATGACTAAGAATTTTTTGTGACGTCATTCGAACCAGTTTTTGGAGAGGAACAAATGTTTGTATGGGAGCAACTACAATTAAAGAACATAAATACCTAAAAAATTGAGACAAAGATTGACCTCGCTGGCGGCAGCGCAAAACGCTTCATACTGTGTGTCTATACAAGTATGACGTCACATTTGTACTAATCGTAGTATGGAAAATCAGGTAAATTGTTGTTTCGGTCGCGAAATACTGCGTTTAAGTACATAGTTGTAATACAATTTTGTTTCTAGAAAAGCGTAAGGATTCTATTGGTATCTTTTAATTTACTCTTGGACAATATAAAAAAATGCATATTTTTTCTAAACTTTCAAGGTTCATAACTTTTTATGATTTGAATTACATTTTATAATTTATACTTTATTACGATAATTTGATGGTTTACTATCCATTTAGCATCACTACGTTATCAATTTGAACATGAGGCATCATGCCTATTGTAGGGATTACTTGTTTGTGACGTCACAGTCAAACAACCTCCTTATTGTTAGTATTTATGAATTAAAAAATATTAAAATAGCAATCATAAATGTAACACTGATATGACTGATACTTTCGTAATGTATATATGTTGCTAATGAAAAAAAACAATTTATCTTCAGTGTTGTCAAATACCCTATTGAGTGCAAAGTGTAATGTAATTATTCATAGTCCGGATAGGATTTTTTCAGCCAACCCATTGGCGAAATATTTTTTATGAACTAGTTAAATTCGATATATCGTCTGTTGACAACCAAAAGTCACTACCAAAACTGTCACTGCTCTTCAAAACCTCGTATCTCGGTACGTAGTCGACATCGCGATACGACTTATTATTTAAGTAGGTATTTGTTACTTAGTGAGTTTTGGTTGTCACCTGACGATATAATACTTTTCATCCATTGAACAGACGTGTGGAAGTCGTGCCTTTAAGATTAGTATCTGCAATTAAAAGAGACTACTGCGAATAATCCGAACAAGCAAACGCGAGGAAGACGCGTCCTAAAATTACAAACGTTCGTAACATGCAATCGTGTGTTTTTCAAGTCCTACGTACAGTCGAGTTCTCCAATATCTACAAAGACAACCTTTCAAAAATATATATACAGAGACTTTATTGTTACTGACCAGAGCCCGTAATTTTCATGCCGATGACATCAATTTGACGTGACGCTGCATATCGGATGATCCCAAATAGTTTTATTGTAATTATTAATCATTAGTCATCAATCATTTTAATCATGTACAAATTACTTCAAAAGTAATCTATTCACACGTGGAATAATTAATAGGTACCTACTTGAAGGAATTCTGTTTTCTACGTAATTATTGAAATGTGTTAACAATACCGTTTAATAAAATGTATATATAAAAACAAAACAAATAGTTTAATTTACGTTTCACGCATCAAGCCTACTACTAATTGATATAACTACACCTATTAATTGTTCCACATGTGAATAGATTACTTTTGAAGTAATTTGTACATGATTAAAATGATTGAAGACTAATGATTAATAATTACAATAAAACTATTTGGGATCATCCTATATGCAGCGTCACGTCAAATTGATGTCATCGGCATGAAAAATTACGGGCTCTGTTACTGACATAAGACACATGTGTAGATATTTTTGAAAGGTTGTCTGTATAGATATTGGAGAACTCGAATGTAAACACTGAACACAATTTTTACTTTGTTAATACTGCACAATATTTACTGAATTTATTTTATTTCATGTAATTTACGTGCGGTTAAAAAAAACCGTTCTTAAATTAAACTAAATTTATTTAAACATTATTGTGATAACCCATTAAAAAAAATAAGTTAAACATAGCAAAGCACATGTATATGTGCCCGTAGATGTCAGCAGGTACAAAGCATCTACTACTACTCATAGTCTGAAATCCAACTTAGTAGCTTTCTAAAGATATATCTTGAAATAGGTAATGAGATCATGTTCTATGGGCCTGTTTTTGACAATGGTTCTTAATTTGGGCGGTATTTGGCTCAATGATAAATCGTTGTTGTTCAACGAAGATATTTTATAGCTGTCAAATCCACGCTTTCGAAGTGGTTTGTCTTAGCGGGCTGTTGAGGGTCAGGCCCGAGGTCGTTTTAGTTCTAAGCCGTTTGAGAGGCCTTAGGGACTTTTGACCCAATTGTGAGGGAATAAAACGGGTATGTTATTTTTTTGTGAGTATTTGAGAAAAAGTTTATACGAAGGTTAACGTTGTCACGTAGGCTTTTGCGTTTTATATTTTTGGTGATGAATGTTACGGCCATTGTCTTAATTATCAGCGACTATAAAATATATTTCAAAAAATACTAACAATAGAGAATACGTTAGGGGTACCAACTTTAGCGATGCGGAGTCAGTGCGGTGTCAGCAAGCTGTTACCGAGACAGTACAGATTATTTACTGCGCGCCTACATTTCAATGAGAAAGAAAAAATTATAATACGATAAGATACAAAGCTCCGAACAAAGTATTTACAAAGTATCCCTTTGGAAAATATAAGTTTTACAACACATATTTGAAAGTACATATGTATAAATCACCTTGACGCATTAATGTTCTAGAATTAGAGTTAAAAACGCATTTTTAAATAACTGCGTTTATTAAACACTTTCAAATTAGCCATCAGGGTCTCAGAAATTGCGCGGTGGTAAGCGCTACGCGAATGAAGGCACAAAGCGAAAGAGTTACTAAACGTTATGGAGTGCACTTCGGCAGGTCAAGAGCTGCCATTAAATATGAGGGGCATTGAATGGGCCGGCTGCCAACTTAACCTGCAATATCGATACCATACTTTCAGTTAATATTTATTGCCGTTTTTCGCTAGCGCAAGTTAATTTAATTAAAGAACTGCAGTGGACTATTGAATTTCACGGCAGACGAAGGTACTTGCGTTGTAAGTTTTTCAGCTGGGTAATTAACTAATAACGAGCGTTAGAGCATATTATCAACAGTCATTGTCATTACAGTCGATTTGTTAGAAATATATATATAAATTACCTAGAAACGGCGGTGGTGCCAAGTGGTTCAGGCGTACGACTATCAAACAGAATGTCATGTATTTGAATTTGAATCTTAAATCACACATTTTTTTCGAAATTAATACATGTATTTCCGAAATATGATTTCTTATTGACCACTCGCTTTTCTGTGAAGGACAACATCGTAAGAAAACCTTAAAGGTGTAAAATGTCACAGTTATGTCGTGTATTTCTCACTTAACTGTACTTGAACGTGACGTCTATAATCTATTTTCGTCTATGCGATGAGGAATGGACTAGTTGTGGCGTGTATAATTATGTATAGGCTAAAAAAGCGAACCCGCACGGCGTACTGTCCATAGTTCCATACATCCGGGAAACGCGAGGATTATATTGATTCCACAATTTCCACGTAACATCCAAACCATAATCAGGATATAAACAAACCAATTAATGAAACAGCCAATTTCAGTAAAACCTTATCATCATAAAACGAAGTTAAGTACTAAGCCAAAAAAACACGTACATAAACGTCAGAGGAATGGATCCGACAACTTTTAATCCCCTGGGCAGCGACAGCTGATGTCTAAAACGGGTCTCATGTCGGAATTTACACAAAATCCTATATTCAGTCGACAAAAACCGCTTTGACACAGTTTAATTCCATTATTTTAGGCTTGCAACCGGCAACGAAGTTCTTTTTTGCTTTAAATCGGCTTTTAATAGTATTTAAATACTATTGGGCGTAGTAAAAAATTGATTAAAAAAAACTTCGCTGTAAAAATCTCAACCGGACTGTGTTTTAGCGCTGTGAGTAATTTTATGTTCGGTGGTGTTATTCCAAAATTAGGTAATTCAGTCGTCATTTGTCATTAGGGTTCCGTAGTCGACTAGGAACCCTTATAGTTTCGCTTTGTCTATCCGTCCGTCCGCGGATAATCTCAGTAACCGTTAGCATTATAAAGCTGAAATTTGGTACTAATATGTATATCAATCACGCCGACAAAGTGGTAAAATAAAAAGTGTTTTTTTTTATTAGGGTACCTCCCCTATACGTAACGTCAGGAGTGTTTTTTTTTTTCATTTCAACCCTTACGTGTGATATATTGTTGGATAGGTATTGAAAACTGAATAGGGGTTTGCTAAAATCATTTTTGATAATGTTAATATTTTCGGAGATAATCGCTCCAGAAGTAAAAAAAAATGTGTCCCCCCCCCCCCTAACTTTTGAACCATAAGTTTTAAAAATATGAAAAAAATCTCAAAAGTAGAACTTTATAAAAACTTTCTAGGAAAATTATTTGGAACTTGATAGGTTGAATAGTTTTTGAACAAAATTACAAAATAATTTCTGGACGAAAAACTACGGAACCCTACACTGAGCGTGGCCCGACACGCTCTTGGCCGGTTTTTATTTCACTTCTTATAGTTCTGGGTTCTGGGTGTCACGCCATCCGTTTTAGTTTATTTAGCCCAATTAGTTACATTCAGTTTAATCCCTATTAAAAAAAACTATTTTCATCACAAAAATGGTTGTTTTTCAATTTGCATGAATCTTTTAGATGTGTCGAAATCTATGCTTTGGTTAGCAATTGATCATTCAAAGAGCCGATTGCACGACTAAGTTTCGACAATCTCGAGTAGTTTGACTTCGCCGATTCGCTCCACATTGAAACTTAAACTAAACTCCGGAGTGCCACTTAATGACTTCGGAAAGGGATCAAATGCAATGTTTCCTCTAGGAATATGCATACGTAAATTCGAGCCTACATTTTTCAGTGTGAATTTTGGCTTTTCAAGTTGGGTAAAATGTGATATTGCAGTGGTATGTGACCACCACCCACAACACATCTAAACTATATTCACATCTCTCTTTTTTTTTTCAATTTATTTATCAGGTAACAAAATCCACTATTTGTTAGTATTTTCGTCACAAATACTATGTAAGTTTTTCATAACTAGCAATAAGTGGCGGCGCGTGAAAATTTTCGACGGGCCAACAGGATCAAAAAAATGGAAGAGTGTGGAATATATAATTATAGGCTTGGCTACAAAGAAATTATAGACAAGCCGATGGGAATGGGCTTGTATGAGCGCTCCGCGACTGCTAGCAATCCATACTAATCCATACTATCCATATCCATATATCTATATCCATATCCATACTTCCATACTTTCCATACTAATATTATAAATGCGAAAGTGTGTCTGTCTGTCTGTCTGTCTGTCTGTCACCTCTTCACGCTTAAACCGCTGAACCGATTTGGATGAAATTTGGTATAAAGATAGTTTGAGTCCTGGGGAAGGACATAGGATAGTTTTTATCCCAGAAATCATCCCCCGAGGGGATGAAGTGGGGGATGAAAGTTTGTATGGAACTACGATATAAACGAGTTCCACGCGGACGGAGTCGTGGGCAGGCGCTAGTAATATTATAAATGCGAAAGTGTGTCTGTCTGTCTGTCTGTCTGTCTGTTACCTCTTCACGCTTAAACCGCTGAATCGATTTGGATGAAATTTGGTATAGAGATAGTTTGAGCCCTGGAGAAGGACATAGGATAGTTTTTATCCCGGAAATCACCCCCAAAGGGGATGAAGTGGGGGTGAAAGTTTGTATGGAGCTACGATATAAACGAGTTCCACGCGGACGGAGTCGCGGGCAGAAGCTAGTACCACATAAAAACTAAAAACTTTACACATTAAATTTTCGCTTCATTCAGTACGGCGCATGTAACCGACTGCAATGAACCAAGTAGGTCAGTCCAATCTGTCTCCTATCATCCTTAAAATGGTGATGGGGCTGGCGCGCACCCCACGCACCAGGGATTCAGCAGGAATTTTTCTGTTTTTGAAACCAATTATTAAAATAAATAATTAGACGTTATTTTATACTTTCCAGAAGCCTAAAGTGGATTTATTCGGTTACAGAATGTTAAATTTAAGGTAATAAAATTCGCTCATAGTGAAATAACACAAAATAGTACATTACTACAGAGGCCGGGAAGTAAGGGGTTGCCGACATATAGACGGCGGAGCGTAGCGAGGCCGGATAGTTACGAGGCTGGCAATCCCTTTTCACGCCGAGGTATATATAGAGCTTTTCTCAAACATGCATTGAAATAAATAAATAAAAATCCAAGAAATCAAACTTCAATTTATAGAAAAACGAAAAGTTAACTATATACAAAATATTTACTAACACATAGGTATATACATAATATTACTATTTTTTTCGTCCAATTTCTAACTCTAAATTGAATCGAAAACTACTACTACAAAACTATACTAAAATGTACGAAAGCAAGTTTCTGAACAAAACGAAACGTGTCATTCTTGTCTTGTCAATTGTGACAATCAAATAAAATTATAATTATAAATATGGCGAAATCATCGACAATACCGATGGGGCCATAACATACAAAGATTGATAATTATAAATAAACTCTTTTTTTAAACACGATGCATTTCGGGTTGTAGGATGCTTGTTTCCTTTCTACAAAACATTAAATATGACTATTATCAAACCGATTATTTACAAAGTATTTGACAAATTTATGTAACATTAAATGTGACATTTGACATATTAGGGCAATTACTTATTGATATCGTTATTGTTTTGCCAGGTGCACTAATGTTGGTTTGTTGAACTTCAGCAGATGTAGCAGTTTGTGATGACATGCGAGTGGTGGATTGTTCACTTGCTCTTATTTCCTGCTGAGAAAGCAATGGTGGCATTGGTAGCTGAGGATCTGATTCACCAAGTGCAGACAAGTGCAAATCTTGACACTGGCTGGGGAATACTGGCGGTTGATAAGGGGCAAATGTTGGAGGACTATGATGCTTAATGGAAACTGGAGGGTCACGGGAACTGCCTGGCTGTGGATTTGTGTAAAGTGATGGATGCTGCTGTGATGTGATAATAATGGGTGTACATATGTCGGCGGCCGATCGTAAAATCCGCCAGATCACGAAATTCCTAGGCATATCGTGAAACGCCGCCATTTCATGATTTGGCTAAAGGACATCCGCCATATCGTTGAAAACTTAACGTTTAACGATTTGTCTAATGACGTTTAGGCAGATCATGAAATTCCTAGGCATATCATGAAACGCCGGCATTTCATGATTTGGCCAAGCCAGTGACGTTTAGGCTGATCATGAAATTCCTAGGCATATCATGAAACGCCGGCATATCGTTAAATACTCACCGTTATACGTAAGTAGGGTGTCCAAAATTGAATTAGGTAAATTAAAAAAAATAAGAAGTGCGGACTGATAATCTCCAGCGAGTCGACGCCACCCCGCTGCGCGGGGTGTCTATTTCTGGTCTGAGGGACACAAGTGAACCCTAACCTAACCGACCTAAGACAGAGTTCGCTTATGACAAACCATTTTTGTCCGCCCTGATTATTAGCCCCCAACAAAAACGGACGCCATCGCATGTGCAGCGCCACCAGTGGCCAAGAAAGAAACTATTTTACGATGTGCCCGGTATAGAGCTAGGAATATCGACGAATGCGTTGCTCTAATCGATCTGCCGTATTGTTTATCAGGCACATCGTGATAAGCCTAGCCGACTTTTAGGCATATCATGAAATGGCGCCGTTTCACGATATGCCTAGGAATTTCGTGATCTGGCGTATTTAACGATCTGCCGCCGACACATATACAAATTCATTAGACTCTGCTGTGCTACTTTTGGATTCCAGGACAATATTCTTTGTGATATTCTTTGTAATTTCTTGTTTATTTCCAATGGAATCCTCTATGTAGCTTTCTGCGACTTTCTCGTACCTCCACCCACCATGCCTCTTGACGACTTGTAGACTGGCTCCGGAGTCGGCTAGAAATGTCGCGGATGTACGGCGCAAGTAATGTCCGGTATAGAGCTCGGGGTTTTCTAAATTCAAAAATGTGGCTATTTGTATCGGCAGGGATAAGATTTTATGGCGTCCGATCACTTGCTTGGTACATTTTCCATTTCTGTAGTTTAGAAAAAGTCTATTAGATTGCATATCCTGAGGCCGTAGGTCATAATACTTTTTGAAAACATTTAGGAACTCATCCCGGGTCACAAAGGTTCGGTCTGTTTTAGTCTTTGTGTCTCAAAGCTTAAATATCGCTAATTCACCCTGGAATTCAATGTCATCAGTAGTTATATTTGTCAACTCCATTCCTCTGCACGCACCATTGATGCCCAAGATCAAAGCAACCTGTAAATGTTATTGATATAAGTGTACGGTCGACGTCAAAAATATGTATAAGGTGCAAAAGTGTATACATATCTTTGAACTCGACTACATACAAGTAGACATAAGATTTTTTTTGTTATTATTAGTAATTTTTAGTCATACATTTTAATGAAATATATTATTAATTTAAGTTATAAGTTCAGGCAAAGTTGTAAATATAATCATATATCATATTATGATATTGTATAGTCATCGAAATAAAGATTTAGCTAATGAATGCTTGAACATTTTCTGATGTGAATATCCTGGATTTTATTGGCTTTTATCCGTCTGACCGTCGTTTGAGCCACAGGACTAAGTTTTGATAGGTTTTTATGTTGATATTATGCTTCACCTGCATCGTTGCCTTAAGCATGGAGTATAATGCCCAGAGTGTTGAAGATTTTCTGGTTACTGACAGTTCTTTAAAATATGCCAGAAAAACTGATTCAGAGAAAATGTGGGCATTTTTCTCATTTTTCCAATTTATAAAACTGTTATACGCAACCATATACTTTTCCTTTGATTTTGGCGGCAACAAGTTATTTAAAGCCATTTCTGCTTCCGCTCTCAACTCCGGCGGGGTGCAATTTATATTCATTTCTTCATCGGAAGTGTCGGAACTCATATTAAATAACAAAATCACAATAAATCCAATAAAAGAGTATCACAGAATGAAACATTTTCAATTTTGCCTCCATTAATATTAAAAAAATATCTACGCGGTTTGAGTAGACATTTTTACCGCTAATATTTAGATGTAATTATTTAAATGTGCATTTTTCTAGTTAAAATTGCAACTTAAAATTATTGGAATTTGTTAAAAATGCGTTATTTATTATGTTCATGTCGATTTTATATAAATCAAACAGCAAAATATAGCAAACATCGTTTGTTGTTTTTTATTTTATAAACAGTGGCAGAATGTCATAACATAACGTACCAAAAAGCAAATATCCTTATAGTTTTTTTTAATGGCTAAATTCCGTGATGCTGTGTCACAAATAAATAGCGAATTTCATTATGTGTCTCTCGTCTCTCCGCACCGGAAACGTGACACTTCGCTGCCTATTATAAGGAACGTAACGTCAATATTTCATTGCATGTTTGAGAAAAATGTATTCCATGCACATTATGATGAGTGTACACTCTATGATAGGTAGTTAATTTATCAAGAGGGTAAAATATAAAACGCGGGTAATCGAGTGTCTGGAGATAATGGATAGGCCGTCGATGCGCTGAAAAGGGGTTTTCACAGTTGGGATTGTTCAGAGCAGACCATGAATATTTCTATCAACAAGGTAAATATCTTATTTAGCTCTTATAGGCATTTTTGAAGTATGCGTTTTGTCTATGATATATAAGATGGTGTCAGTGAGCTAAATAGTTGCACGGAAGTTGACTGAATAGAAATAAATAATTTAATGATTTGAAAGTGAGTTGCTTTCCACTTCTGAATACCGACGAGGGCGGAAAAATTATTTAGCCATGGATGATTATTCAATCTCTTCATGCTAGAAATATAATCATATCTAACAAGTTTTTTTTAATTAAAAATGATGATTTTATCACTATGGTTTAATAAAAAGATCTTAAGTTAAGATTTTTTTGTGGCAGGTATTCACCCGACTTATAAGTAGCCTGACCAAGTCAAATCACGACCTAGATTATGTGGAACTTTTGAATTTCCAACACATTAATTTCACCACCACTTCACCTCTTTGGTACTGTAACTAACCCGATATGGATATTAAGGTTTTTTTGTTTTAAATTAAGTTGCACTGCCCACATTTTATCTGCTTTGCCTTAAGGTTGACTGATAGAGAATGCTTTATAGCATTAAGTCCGCCTTTTGTACCATAAGATATTCTTTTGTGCAATAAAGATTAAATAAATAAATAATCTGAATTAAAGTAATTGGATTTGAATTTGTGACATCTGTAAAGGAGTGAACTGGTGAGTGAAATCGAAAACAATTATTCACTGAACTGTTTGGCGAAGTAAAAACAAATGCGCAATTCTCTTAAAATACCAAGATTCCATAAATCTGAACCTTAAACTAGATATTGACAACCCTGCCCGCCCACTTTTTCTCCCTCGCTTGAATTGATCGAGTTTCCTAGACGACTTTTCTATTTTCATTAGGTGTCTATAATACACACGTTGGTTTAAACTCTTGCTTCCACGATCCAACTAGTTTGCGAGACTCCTACTCTTCGATGCGCTCCTGGTATCGCATCTGTTCACGTTACGTCGTTAATTGTACTTTTAAAACTTTGTTTTCTACAATAAAGCACATGCAATCATGCAAGCTACAGGGGAACTTTTGGTCGTTACTTCGCAGTGTACCTATTTGCATCTCACTTTGTTTCGCCTTTTGTCCCATCGAGACCGAGAAGCACATTGAAATACGGATTTGATAGTCATAAACCATTCCCATTTATTTAGTCATAGCCATTTCGTGACACGTCACAGATTTACTTCTTCTTTTGTTTTATAATACTGTGTGTTTTGTTATGTTGTGTCTCGAATAAATATTTGATTTGATTTGATTTTTTGATAAACCAAATATTTCAATTAAATGGTTTCACTGCGATCAAATAATTCACTCCTTTGCAGGATGACCCAAATTCAAATACTTTTTTTCAGATTAATATCCATATCGGGTTAGCTACATTACCAAAGAGTGAACAGGTGGTGAAATAAATTTGGTCCTAAATGCTAACCCACATGTTAATGAACTAAGTGCTATGTACAGTAGAATTATTTGAAAATTGAATGAAGGCAAACTTTCTGTCAGTGGTAAACCCCAAATAATTCTACTGTACATAGCACTTAGTTCATTAACATGTGGGTTAGCATAGCAGTGGTTAACTAACAGTAATCGTATGTACGTATTATTGACCCGACCAATCTCAACGTTGTCCCTAAAGCGTTCATTCCCTCGCTCTGCAAGAGCTCTTTGATTCCATTTTATTAATTGATTGCTTTGTCATAACCAGTCCGATACAGAACAATCGCCGCAACAACATCATAGCCTATAGAAACAGGATACAATTAATTGTGCCATAGCTTTGCTTTGACATTATATACTATAGTCCTCCTCATCGATTTCAATGACGGCGACCCTATCAATTACGGATTTGCCATATTGTGAACAAATCAATATGTAACTCATAAAGAGAAAATAGAGAAAATTCAGCGCTGTTTTCTTCGACACCTGAATTTTCGGCTCAGAAAGTGGGATACGTCCTACGAGTCAATGTGCAGCCGTCACCATCTTTTGTGCCTTGAAAGTAGGCGCTTGTCGCTTGATATGTCGGTTTTGCATGACATTTTATTTGGACGCATTGACAGTTCCGAGCTGCTTGCGGAAATTAAATTCTCCGTTCCTGCAATTCGAACTCGGCACACTGAGCGCAGTCTTTTCAGTATACCAGTTGTGCACACAAATTATGCCCAGAATTCGCCTCTAATTCGTATGTTAGGAAATTATAATAAAAAGTTTAATACTATCGACTTATTCAATTGCACCAAACCTACTCTTAAGACGCGAGTTAATCTGTTATTAAAGGACAAAGGATAAGGAATAAGGATCACTGCAGGAAAAATAAGCTAATAATTATACTTATAACTAAAGTTAATATTCCGACTAACACTTTTTACAAATATATACATTTTCCCTCGCACCTACACACACACACCTACACACCCACACACACACACACACACACATACACACACATACACACACACACACATGATATTTTGTATTTACCGAGCATGTTATAGATTTAATTTTTTAGTTCGTTTCTTAAATTACTCTGTGTTTACGTTCTTTTCCATTCACTGTATTTCGGTGGACATCTATAACTGGCTTTGTTATTAGCTTTTAAGCTTTGTAATATTTTCCTGTAATGCTGTTGATGCCCCAAATAAACAAAAACAAAACAAAACAAAACAAATAACACGAGAGCTCGTGTTATTTTTCTTTAAATTTCCAAAAAAAATAAAACCTAAAAAAAACAATTTAACCATCGAACCGGCTCACAAATTTTAACAAAAATCGGTCGAAAAATGCGACCTGTAGAGAACAGCCGGACACAGCCGGATAGCCGGTCAAACCAAAGAATTTTTGTCCAAGCTAAAACGGAGAACTTCGTTCGCTTCACTCGCTCGTTCAATTAAGTGCTTTTTTTTATGAAATCGTCAACATTGCACCAAGCAACTACTGGAAATTAAAACAACGGTTAAGTATAATGTTTTGATGTATTAACATCGTATTCGATTGTTTTGTTAAAAGTTAAAAACTCGGGGCGATTATACTTACAAGTCAAGAACTGTCATTATCATTACCGACATCACAATACGAGTATACACGGTTTCTAATCTAACTAGCGACACGCCCCGGCTTCCCACGGGTACTATATTATACACATAAACCTTTCTCTTAAATCACTTTATCTATTAAAAAAACCGCATCAAAATCCGTTGCGTAGTTTTAAAGATCTAAGCATACATAGGGACAGACAGCGGGAAGCGACTTAGTTTTGCACTATGTAGTGATGGAGAAGTGAGGGGGGGAGGTAGCTTTTAAGTTTTGCACAAAACAATCCAAACGTACCTGTGTACAGTCGACTAGAAAGAGATCGATACGGCCATAGTTACAAAAATATGTATAGGTACTTACACGACTGTATTGCCTTAATATTAAGGTCGTGTATACATGTTTTTGTAACTTTGGCTGTATCGATCTGTCTGACCTGTCTGTCGAAACTGTCTCTGTATTACTTTACTGCGCCAAAGATTAAAGTGTCCACTGGTGTTAGCTGGTGCTCGCAAAACAATTTTAGGCAGCCAAATCTCTTAATCCAGGCAGCCCTATCCGCATAAGAGAAGCTATCAAATTAGTCTGTCTCCCGTGGCGAAAAAATCTATTTACCGCCCGATCGCAGAACCAGAAAAAAAACAGTAGTTTAAGTTCATAATAACTAGCTGCCTGGACGGGTCCGCCCGTTTGTCATAAAGAACGCAAGCAGGACAAAATATAGCCTAGGTCCACCTGGAAGGTACTACTAAATACTGATGATATTTTTAAATCTGATAGTTCTGGATATTAACCCTTACATACAAACTTAGAACCTCACAGACACTACATTTGTATATTATAGAAATCACAGTTGTGTCGCGTACCTATACCTATTGCTGCGAATAAAGTCTATAGATGAGCCAATATACAACAATGTCGTGATTCCTTGTATACGAGTGCTCACGCGCCCATAGCAGCCAATTCCTATGAGCAACAGCATACCTAATTTAGATATTAATTTATTTTACAGTAATCGATAAGTGAGACTTTTATATCCAAATATCATTTTATATGAAGTCACAAAGGGGGTCATAGAAAGGCTAAAAGAACAAGATGGGGAAATGGAATGGAGGGAAGCATCTGGATGTAGACGGACAAAGATGATGATAGGAGGTATGGATCATAAAAGAACCCGGTATCTGCTGAAACTGGGTAAGAGCAATCTGATAATGTTAACAGGTATCATAACCGGTCATATTTAATACTCTAAATAGACACCTAAGGATAATAGGTATTAGTAATGATGCTTCCTGCACACACTGTGGGGAGGAAGAAACTAGTAAGCATGTACTAGCGGAATGTGTCATGTACGCGGCACCGCGGTTTCGAGCATTCGGTAGAGATGTGTTAGAGGAGAGGGAATTGAGTGATGTCAACCTAAAAGATGTCCTTCTGTTCTGCAGGAACACAAGAAGAATGGAAGAATATGATGTGGGAACGCTGCCGGGACAGTAACCTTAAGCTCCAACCTTAGGGAATGGGGCTGAATGAACGCGACGAGCGATCGACTGCCTGCCTGTTTCCGGCCGGGCGTCCCTTCACAACATCATCATATCCATGAAAAACTCATAAACGCGGTCTTTGAATTTAAAAAAATATATGAAAATATTTCTTGATGACACTGATATTTCATTTAAGTTTCTATATATGCAATATCTCCGAAGCTTGGATTTAACTCACTACATATTTCAGTTTACACACATATTGTCATGTAATACATGGTCAGACTTACCGCGAAATTACCAAAATGTATAATATGTATAATATGAAAAGTGACCCGAAAAGTTTGCCGAATGGTTTAGATAGTTAAATATTATGAATGTATGATGACCATATCTGCAATATCCCAGTCTTGAAATCTATCATATAATAGTCACACACTGAGACTTCTAGCATCGCTACAAATGCGATAAAACATGTGATTTTGATAGCTGATCCATGGCTAGTGTTCACAGTTACAGTCAAACGTTCTTCGAACGTTTGTACCACTCTTAAAGTTGCCCTACTACTTATGTCAGTGCACTGTGTACCAATTGACTGGGATTATAGTGTCCCATAACCCGCCGCACGTATACCGTACGACACCGACCCGGGATGTAAGTAACGGGGCTATAACTCGGTCGGCGTTCGCTGAGGTTTGCGGCACTTGCGCTAGGAGTAAAGATGTGTCGTTGAAAGTTTATAGTCGTCGAGTTTGGCTGAGTTATCGTAACTCTGTCCTGTAGTAACTCATCGGTGCACTTTTGATAATGCAATTTGCTTTATTACGAAATAATCAATGTTATTATTATTTTATTTAATCCAACACACACAAGGGGTTATAAGTGTTATATAACTCGGTTTGCGTTCGCCGAGTTTTGATGAGGCACTTGGGCTAGTAGTAAAGATTTGTCATTGAAAGTTTATAGCCGGCTTGGGTGGTTATAACTCTCCTTCTATCTTCGAATCCGACTCGCCTGAGTAGCGGTCGGGAAGCTACGGCATATCTTTTCGTCCATAGTTCGTAAAACGAGAATCTTTGACGGGTGTGTGTGACATAAGATTGCCGAATTTTTTGAATGAATTTTTATTTTTGCTTTTGACCTAATATTGTGATCAACGAACTACCTACAAAAATAACTACAGAAGTGAAAACAAATAAAACCTCTGACGCAGCAAACATAAGAACTATCGCGACAAAAAAAAACGCCACTGAGATCATTTAATCTGTTTAGCGATACCACAGATATACACACCAACACACATATTAAACTTATAACATCGCACGATTGCGTCGGGGGTAAAATATAATATAATGAAAACCTTTTTGAAGATATTGAGTTTTTACGCCAAACTTTCGTTAAGTACTTACACAAATTTTCGAGGCAAAGTTAAAGGATCCCTGAAGATACACAAATGTTATGAACGACTCATCTGATATCTGAATCATGTAATCCTGACCTATTTAATAAAATTACGGATACACGCAAGCTCCCTACTCGCATCTGTGTGTACACTCTTTACCACGTAACTTGTTTTGGTACTGTTACCAAAGCAAGTTACGTGATAAAGAGTGTAAAACTGCATTAGTCCGCAAAAGTTTATTAGGAATGGCGCCTCAAATTTATAATAAAATACCGATAGACATAATTAAACTGGAAAAAGAACCTTTTAAGAAAAAAATTACAACGTTTCTGGTTGAAAAATGTTACTAGATCTAGACTAGATCTATAATTTAACTATATACTAATTGACATTTTTAAAGTACTTATATGCTCGTGTTTAATGATTATTTTATAAATTTGTAACCTATTTGACATTGATATTTGTATGCCAATCGGCAAAACATAGAGGTTCATGTATACTTATTATAGACCAATTATGTATTACCTATGTTTCACAAATAAAAAATCTGAATCTGAATCCGATAAAGGACGAAGCGTAGTTTTGTGTACCCAAGGAAAATAAATAATAATATCTAACTCCCAGTGATGCTTAAGGCTGCAGCTGCAAAAATAAGCAATTACTGAACTGTACTTGTGAGAAACCTAAACAACGACTAAAAAATTGAAACGGAGCGCGTTGTTCTTGCTATCTTCATCCACAACTTGGGGCCTGGGCTATAACCCAATAACATTCAATTAATAATTTGGCTTTATGATACAATTAAAGTAATTTATTAATGACAACATTAAACTGTTTTACGTGAAATCTAACTAACAAATGAAAATATATTTACCTTATAATTTCGTAGTTTTGCTAGTTGCATTCCCGAACTATATCTTTTGTCTTTTTTGTTTTTTTTTAAGGGTATAAGCCCCATAGATACAGGGCATCGGCCCCAGACGCCGAATTGGTTGCTGTTTTGCCGATTTATTTGGCCAGATGTAAGATGCTATTTCACCAAGTTCTAACTCTAAAATGCTACAAGTTTCTGTGAAAAAAAACAATGGTTTTCATTTTATTTTAGTTACCCGGGTCTTAGCAAATGACTGAGATTTATGTACGGAATATTTACCGTTAGCTTTTCGGTGAAGGTCATCATGATTGAACTGGTCTAATCCCAATAAGGTCAAGTTTTCCCTCTGGTTGGAAGGTCAGATGGCAGTCGCTTTCGTAAAACTAGTGCCTGTGCCAAATCGTGGGATTAGGTGTCAAAGCGGACCCCGGGCTCCTTTAGTGCACAACCGCGAATAACGCTAGGAGGATGATGACTGTCTTATCTGTAGTGAGTCTATGTTTTTTCGATTCCTCGGTCTCTGAGATTAATCTGAAATTGTGCGTACAATCGTACTTACCCCTCGGAAGTGGGAACAATCGAGCATATTCGCTACATCCTCGTACCACATTTACCGGTGAAAAGGTCGGGGGGTCTTTTTAAAACAACGCATTGGTTTGATATTAAAATGGCATTTATGGCCAGTGCCACTCACCAAGCCGAACATATCAGAACGTCTCTCTCTCTCTCTTTTTTTAATACTTCAATGAAGGTAAGCTAGAACACGGCTTGCCTGACAGTAAACAGATATGGTAGCTGATGATGTGACTCCAGAGAAGTCACAAGCCCCTTTATTTATTGAGTACCAGCTTCTGCCCGCGATTCCGTCAGCGTGGAACTCGTTTATATCAGAGCTCCATACAAACTTTTACCCCCCATTTCACACCTTTAGAGAATGATTTCCGGGATAAAAACTATTCTATGTCCTTTCCCGGGACTGAAACTATCTCTTTATCTAATTTGATCACAATCGGTTCAGTGGTTTAAGCGTAACACACAGACAGACACACATTCGCATTTATAATATTAGTATGGATTCGTTGAGTTGACAACTGGAGACTAATGCCTGGCTCACACTCAACACAGCATATACCGTGAGCTCTGGCAACCTTACTACCAGGAACATAACACCATCCTTCTAAAGAAAAAAAAAGGTTTTTTTTTATTATTATTTTCTTTAAATTAAGTTCACGTGTTTTTTAAGTAGTTTTATTTTATTTTAAAAACACTAAAAAAATAACTACAAAAATAAAAATCACAAAAATATCTTTTAAAAACATAAATGCAAAAACTATTATGACTCATGAGGGCCTGTTTCACAATCGGCGGATAAAGTTATCTGCCAATTAAAATTATTGCTATCTTTTTCTCCCGTCATATAAAAGAAAAGTGACAGCCAACATTTATCTGACGGATATGTTTTAACTGGAGATTGTGAAACAGGTCCTTAGTCTCATTACATGATGTTACCTCAAAATCTGCATTGACTGCTGTGCTATGATCTCGTGGTGCCAAGATACATTACTTGAAGGTCATAACTTTAGATCAACATTACTCCGAATTAAAATACTAATAAAAAAAATAGGACTCGAGGGGTTACTACAGATGCTCTAAGGAAGCGTCCTTTTAAATATTTGCCTATGTTACAGGCATAGCCCCTGTATAGCCCCAGTGCAAAGTTCAGCATCCCTGGTTGCCAGCCCGTTGGGCACACACATCATCCCCAGCGAAATCAAGCAAGCACTTCATCCTACTTCCTACTAATATTATAAATGTTTGGATGTTTGTTACTAAATCACGCAAAAATGGCTGAACATATAGATGACTTTTAGTACATACAAAAAGAGTATAGCCTGGATTAACATATAGAATACTTTTTATCCCAGTAAAAGCCCAACAACAGGAAGTCAACGTGAATGAAGTCGCGAGCAAAAGCTAGAAATCAAGCAAGCATTTCATCCTACTACTTCCTACTAATATTATAAATGTTTGGATGTTTGTTACTAATTCACGCAAAAATGGCTGAACAGATAGATGACTTTTAGTACATACAAAAAGAGTATAGCCTGGATTAACATATAGAATACTTTTTATCCCAGTAAAAGCCCAACAACAGGAAGTCAACGTGAATGAAGTCGCGAGCAAAAGCTAGAAATCAAGCAAGCATTTCATCCTACTACTTCCTACTAATATTATAAATGTTTGGATGTTTGTTACTAAATCACGCAAAAATGGCTGAACATATAGATGACTTTTAGTACATACAAAAAGAGTATAGCCTGGATTAACATATAGAATACTTTTTATCCCAGTAAAAGCCCAACAACAGGAAGTCAACGTGAATGAAGTCGCGAGCAAAAGCTAGAAATCAAGCAAGCATTTCATCCTACTACTTCCTACTAATATTATAAATGTTTGTATGTTTGTTACTAATTCACGCAAAAATGGCTGAACAGATAGATGACTTTTAGTACATACAAAAAGAGTATGGCCTGGATTAACATATAAAATACTTTTTATCCCAGTAAAAGTCCAACAATAAGAAGTCAACGTGAATGAAGTCGCGAGCAAAAGCTACATAATATCAGAACGAGTGCGCACAACAAATGCAATTTTGATATCATATTAAATACGTCGGTAAAATGGACCTCCGGAGACACGTTAATATTTCGGTAACAATAACGCTCGGTAACGTATTGTTATTCCAATTTCAAATTATATCTTGGCTGCATATTTTATGGCATCCCGAGCAAAACGGCCAGTTTTCTAATTCTTCGCTTTGATTGAGAAATGAACGTGCTATTTTTTCTCCAAGATATTTTCCAATAAATTCATAAAGATAAAAATTTACATAGCCTATTCAACTGCGCCAAAGTTAATTAACGTAATACTTTTAATGGAGCTTTTATTGGTTTATCACGTTTTTCGACTAACTCTAAGTTAGACACGCCATTATTAAACAATCAAAATAATCAAAGTGATATGATAATTGTATGCATATTACCCCCGTTATATCGGATGAATTTGAAGTGTAAGACGTGAGAAGCAAGGTAGCAATACAACCAGCATAATAAGGTCGCCAAGGTGCACTCGCTTTAATATGACCCAATAATAATAATAATAATGTAATAATTTTCTATTGTACCTATGTGATATGCACGCTTGACAAAATTGTTTTACCAATTCACTTTTTTTTTGCAAGAATGCCTTTTTATCGCATCAGCATATGAAATAAATGTTTCTTCGTGTATGTAAGGTGCTTATAATTTAAGTACCAATACTTTTAGAGCTGAAGTACTCTTCTCTTGGAGTAGACTTAAGTATGAAACATTTCTAATGTTAGTTTTTGGCGGTATTAAGCGAAGTAACTTCGGTACGTAAAACAGGTTACCTATCTGAATCACTAAAAAATGTTTCCTAAATGTATTGTTTGTCCGCATTTTCATTTGTCCTAAAAGCCGGTGTTCTCTGAAGCAATTACTTTTCAGGATTATCATAAGCAAACCCAGGTGCGTACAAAGAAAAAAAATCTTCGACGAGTTAAGTAACTGGTTACGAAGTTGCGGTTTCGTACGCGGTCGAATTGACCTAACCTAATGATTGAATGATTCTACACGATAAGCATTAATAAATAATCAAAAACTTTGTGGTCGTCAAGAAAATTGGCTATTTGCGAAAACGAAAATTCGGACAAACGATACAGTTGGGAAATGAAATTTATTGATTGCGATAGGATACCAGTGCCAGGGACCAGCTAGGTGGACGCTCTGTTCGTAGGTGCTTTCCTCTACATACGAGTTTTCGCATCTTATCGGCTGCTAACGTAGCGCTACGAAATTTTGTCAGTGAATGTATTAACACTTTCACTGCCAGGAACCCGCCCAGGGGGCGCCTATGACTAAGCGCATTCCGCTAATTAGCGGAAAACCCACGGGACCGGCTACGAGCGTAGCGCGTAGCGATTCTTGGCAGTGTTAACACATTCACTGCCAGGAATCGCTACGCGCAACGCTCGTAGCCGATCTCGTGGTTTTCCACGTATGTAGCGGAAAGTGACTACGGCGTACGCGCCGCTAGGCGGGTTCCTGGCAGCGAAAGTGTTAAGTAAAATTCCAACCAATAGAACTTCCATTGCGTAAGCGCCGATAAATCACGCAACACGAAATTAAAAAAGTTGAACTCGAATAGAACCGGCGGCAGATATATTAGGCAATAAGCTTACCTTTACTGCCTTCGCTAATTTGGGCCCTGCCCGCTTGGATTACCTGGAACACAAACAGCCATTATGAGATGTTAAGCAGTTTAGGGATTCGAGGTGATTCAGATGGTAAGATTTTTAGATTTTTAGATGGTAGTTACACAACACAAAATGGAGTGTTGTTTCAATGTTATATAACTTATTACAAAATCTCACCTAAATCAGTTTGATAACGAATGATTTATTTAAGTAAATATAATAGTAATCTACTTAATCTGTCTGAAATAAACCCGCTTTACAAAAGTTGTAATTAAATCCTATTTCGGATATTTTATACGGGTAGGTAGGTATTCTTATTGTTTATTAGTCCTTCTCCGTTCAGCTAAGCGACGTCGAAATTCATAAATATTAAACGCTTCTTTCAGTTTCCATTCATTAAAACCAAAAAAAAAACTCTTTAAAAGTAACTTTCGAAATTTTCACACGTTATTTTTTCTTAACAATCTTCGAATCTGTGGTCACATCTTTAGCCGCGTGACAACTGGCGAAATTGGGTATCGACATCTTCTAGACCCCCTAGCACACTAAGTTTTATGTCGGACATAAAGCATTCGTCCCTCTCGCACTCGCATATTTGCCAGAAAGGGACGAATGCTTTATGTCCGACATAAAACTTAGTGTGCTAGGGGGTCAGGTGTGCACAAAGAGAATATAACCACTACGAGCTACGTTCTAAGAGACGGGACTTCGAACTAAGTTTTGAATGACAGTGACATTGTCATTTGATTTTGACATGATAACTCATTCATGATTTAGCTATTTTGCCATACCACAATACAGTTAAAAATAAACGTCTAACACGGCAGGAAGTCGTACCAACATAACGAAGACGATACGGTTGATAGGGATGTAGTACTAAAACGATATCGATATCGATAAATTACGGCCAGGGACATCGTAGGTCCACTGCACTAAGAAAAAGATTTCACATGTGATTCAAACCCCAGTTATTAACATTTGGGGTTTGATTCTGTTGTTCTACACCTAACTCGACTGGTTAGATATAACGCCCTTGACTAATTTAAACCAGTCCGTTAACTCATAAGGGTACCCAGTGTACATCTGTTTGCTACACTGTGGCTAAAAAGTACCTATGGTAAAAATAACTGTCGCTGCCGCCGCTGCTGTATTCAGGTTTTGTAAAACTCAGTAATAACAGGCAAAGGAATAAAACAAAAAAAGAATAGTATTTACATTTATTCATAGTAATTAAATTGTTTACTAATAATTGCCGTAAAAGATAGTTCGTAGGTATACTAGGTACCCAATTACATTCATCAGTTATTTTAAATTATTACACGTCTGGTGTATGGTGTTGGATTTGAATAGCCACTCACAATCAAGTTTCTTCCCGTGAGTGTCGTAGTATTCGATTACGGCAAGGGGGTAGAAGTGTGCTGTCGTGCTCGTGATTATCTATAATGACGATGGACATCATTACCTACCTTTTCGATGCAAACTAAAATGTATAAAGTTTACGTAGGTATCGTTTAAGTCTTTATGAATGTACAAAATAACGAATAGGCTAATCTTGTGCTTATCGGTCGTGATATAGCGGAAATGTAAACAACAACATTCTTTTAGTGCCGTTTTTTCTACTGTATGTTTTTTTGAAAACGGTGCATTTTCTTGAAAATGTTGCTGGCGTTTTCTGTGTAAACCTGTAAATTGGAGCGGGTTCTTTCGTATTTTGCGTATAATATTATTAAATACGAGAAGGTACAAGCCAATCTCGTATACGTTGCGTGTGACGCCTTGCCGACATGACAAGTCTTGACAGAATGTCAGAAGGAGAAAGTACGGAAGTAAGAGATAGCATGTGTCCGCCGTTGGTCCGCCATGATAGAAGCACAGATAGAAAACTTGTCACTTGTCAGATTTGATGCTGAATTTGAGCAAATGGATGTCATTCTGCTTTTTGTTCCTAGTTGTGTGACACTGGGTGTGCACTTGTGCAGTTTAAAGTACTCACACTACTAGTACACTAGTGTTGTCCTTGTGTTTGTGAATAATCTTTCTTTCTTTCAGTAGTGTAGTAGTGAAGCCCGTGTATGTCGTATAAGGCGATTATAATAATAATAATAATAAATATTAGGGGACAATCTTACACGAATCGACCTAGTCCCATAGTAAGCTCTTATAATAAGGCTTGTGTTATGGGTACTAGACAACGATATATTTAATAGATCGAAATACATAAGTACATAGAAAACATCCAAGACTCAGAAACAAATATTCATGCTCATCACACAAATATTTGTCCTTACTGGGATTCAAACCCAGGACCTTCAGTTTCGTAGGCAGCGTCACTCCCCACTAGGCTGTCGTCGAATGTGTGATACTATCCACAGAGATGTGAGAAGTTGACACCTAGCCGTCAGGCAAGATGACAATAGGCATGATGCCTCATGTTCAAATTGATAACGTAGTGATGCTAAATGGATAGTTAACCATCAAATTATCGTAATAAAGTATATATTATAAGATTTATAAGATATAATTAAAATCATAAAAGATATGCCCCTTGAAAGTTTAGAAAAAATATGCATTTTTTTTATTGTTCAAGAGTAAATTTGAAGCTACCGATAGAATCCTTACGCTTTTATAGAAACAAAATTGTATAACAACTATGTACTTAAATGCAGTATTTCGCGACCGAATCAACAATTTACCTGATTTTCCATACAACGATTACTACAAATGGCAGTTGTGACGTCATACTTGTGTGTCTATCAGTATGAAGCGTTTTGCGCTACCGCCAGCGAGGTCAATCTTTGTCTCGAATTTTTGGGTATTTATGTTCTTTAATTGTAGTTGCTCCCATACAAACATTTGTTCCTCTCCAAAAACTGGTTCGAATGACATCATAAAAAAATCTTAGTCATCATCCCTATTATATGAACATTTTTACCAAACTGGAATAACGACTAAAGCTGAGGATAAACGTCAATTTGTATGGACTGATTAGTAATAAACTCTCCAATCAACCAGAGAAAATCATACACAATAGTGTATGTGAAAGCAGTTATTAAGTACTTACCAGGAACCCATATATTTAAAGCGTATCATCTTAACAAACTCAGCAATAAATATCATCAGTACAACACACCGCAAACGTAAACAAAATTTGAATCTCGAATCACCAGATAAGGCGTAAGCAAGTCATGTATTCACTTGCTGATTGGGAAAGTTACGAACTCTGACTTTATACAATTTAAACTTTGTCATAAGAAAACAGATTTGGATTAAATTTAGAAGGGCTATGTATGTGTCTCTTGAAATTGAATTACAGTTGTCTTGTGAGAGTGACGGTTTTTGCGGGGTGAATCTTGGTGGTTTCACCCCCAACGCAAACGAGTGGAGTTTGAAATGTAACATCCACGTATCTGTGGGTGCATCTGTGTATCTGTCTGTGGCATCGCACCTCTCAGACGGATTACCCCATTCGAGTGTGGTTATTTTAGTCTTTAGCTATGTTTGCTGTGTCGGCGATATCTTACACAATTCATTTTTTTATTGATATATCAAAAAGTTTTGCTACAGCTTACTAGAAGCCATGGCATTCATAGCCATTGTAATGTTAAAAAACTTGTAGAAATAACCCAGTTTTTTTAATATACTAAGATTACCTGGGGCCCGTTTCATGAAGCAACAAGTTACTTATCACAAGCGGAAGTCTCTTTCTATCAAAAGGTATTGAAAAGAGACTTCCGCTTGTAATTTGTAACTTGTTGCTTCATGAAACGGGCCGCTGTATGCGTAAACTATTTTTACAAGCTTTTATTTAGTTTCACCTGTCCCGTTATCTGTCTGTCTGTAATCAAATCTTGCAAGTAAAATTTGATCCACTTCCCGGTTACCGATTGAGCTGAAATTTTGCATACATGTGTAAATCGCGTGACAATGAAATATTATGATGACATGGTGCTGATCTGATGCATAGCTGGAAGGTGGCCATAGGAACTTCGCAATGAAACGACACAACCTCATCGAGTTTGGGCTCGTTAGAATCGTCTCAATGAGTAGTTGATGAAGGTTTACAGATAAGTACAGTCGGCGAAAAAAGCTTGTACCAAAAATGATTTTTTTGACAGAAACTTGTATTAAGATGATTTCAACGAGTCACTTACATATAGATAATATAGCCGTATTTGGCGATATTTTTAGAGTATTTGAAATAAATTGTAGAAGGTACTCAATAAGAAGGAACAATTTATTCAGCCAGTAGCCCTTTCGTTATTATATAATTAACCGATATACAGATACAGTGCTACAGTGGAACGTTGTTAAACCCTTTTCCGCAGGCTAGGTGAAATTCGATCTTTGTCAATATCATAACGAGTTTCACAGGGAGAAGCTCTTCTCACTTTGTTTGTATACTTGTCTGTTTGCTTCCACTCACGAATAACAAAGAACGCAGGAGGATAAAATATAGCCTAAGTCCACCCTGACAGACCATTCTACACAATAGTGAAATATTATTCTACACAATAGTGAAATATTATTTGAAATCAGATGAGCAGTTCCGGGGGCTACCTACATACACACTTATAAACTTTACCTCTTTATAATATTAGCATAGAATACCTATCTATAGATGTAGCATATCACCTTGGCACTTAAGGCGGTGCATTGGAAATTATCGCGTGCTTTGAAACGCCGTTCTGACTAGATTAAGAAACAATAAGGTCTGATTTTCAGATATATGATTCTTGACTATATGATTGTTCATCTGATTTTATGGATAAAATTTCCTCGATAGAAAAAAAAACCAAAGTTGGGTCTGTATTTTCCCAAGTATAGATTTCTGCAGAGGAACTATGGTAATAATAGTAATACCACGGCCGAGCGAGATGGTAGTATGCCTACAAATCTCAATAAATGTGACAAAAAGGGATATATCACTCGTCCTTGTCATAGTTCCACGTTTTTTAACGCAACTAGGTTAGTGTCTGATTGCTGCAAATAAACCATCACCCGCCCAAATTAAGTAGGTTGTTTATGTTACGCCGTCAGCCATTTTAAATTGTATTCTTAATTTAACTGCATAAGGGTGGTATTCCACTGTCCAATGTGTATTTGCGTCTCACATTTTGCTTAAAGAGTGAGTGAGACGCAACGCATGGGCAAAGATCTTGGTCAAGTGGAATACCACCCTAAGAGCCTTTTTGTCCCTTATGGTGGCATCCGTATAACTCATCTGTAGTTATCTAAACTCTAAGCCTTGGCGATTATCGGACAAAGTGTGTGACCTCCGAACAAATGCAAACCCCCACTCAGGCATTGAACCCGTACTTGACCTAAGCCTACAAAGTTGCCTATAAATAAATCATAAATCAATCATTTATTCGTGACAGCTAATACACACTAACATTTACATACCTATGGAAAAGAAAAAAGAAATATATAAGTGTCACGAAATGGACCCGGCTCAGCATGATGCTGGCTTTAACTGTCAGCGCTGGTCTTCCGCCGAGTCCATTTGGTGAAGGCAACACAACACAACAAGGGAAATACAAATAAACATGGCTGAGATATGCGTCATACTCGTGATCGGGTGCTGTTTGTGGAGTCCGGACTGTTCATGCTTGCAAGGGCATAGTACCTAATTAACTACTTAAATACTAGTGTTATTATTATTATTATCGTATTGACGAGAGACATCATTCTGATCTTGACACGTTTTATTGTTATTGACCCTGTACATCTCTGACAATATAACATTAATGTTACTTTTTTGTTTTGACGCTTAGAGACCGTATACACCTCTTAGAATATTAAAATAATTATTAATTGTATATGGACGATCAGAGACCTTATACATCTCTGGAATACTGAATTAATAGATATCATTAACTTCTGTTAATGCTGATACAGATCTTATATCGAATGTAATGGTCATATTTTGCAATTTTGTTTTGTTTACATTAACTTAGTGACATTTAGTTTGTAAAGCTTTTATATATAATTTTTGAATTATTATTGTGTAAGATTATTATTACTTTATTGTAAATTACCGTTTGACATGTAAAAGTGCCCTTGTGGCCTATTTGCAGAATAAATAATTGATTTGATTTGATTTGATTTGAACACATAGTGCGAGAGAAAGAAAACATAAGGGAAGCAGTAAATTTGTAAAATAGTAGACGTAGCAACTTGTTGGCATGCGACAAGTTGCTGCGCCTGCTTTGGCCTTCAAGGCCTAGGCTTGTTTACTCAAATCCGAACAGATATGCACCCATTTGGAGCCGAAACAAACACCCGCCCATATGAACGCCCAGCTTAAATGAACTCTAACTATATGTAGTCACCGTTTACCGAACCCGCTCCAACTTGCAACACTTCCTCGCGGAACTTACCGGGGTTTACCCCAAACTTGCTCGAGTTTATTCAACCCAGTAGCTGAAGTAGCAAATGGACATTTGCGCCATGCTCGTGTCAATATGTGACCGGCTGGGTCGCCAAACAAGGGTCGGCCTAAGTGGACGTATTAACGTAATTTGAAAGTTGGTTTGTTCAAATACAGATGTAGCACGAGATTATGTCGTCTTAAACTTGAATAAAGGCCGAAACGCACTGACAGCGGCGGCGCCATAAACAGTAGGTATTTGCTTGTTCTGAGCGGATACGATGCAGATTAGAATCGTCTCGAATGGCGGTGGAAACTGACTGAACGAGTGAACAAAATTACTTGTCGCTCTGTGAGCTCTATGAGAAAACTCGCTAGCCTGACTTTTTAATATATAAGTAAGTATATAAATTATTATTTTTTTGAAAAAAAAAACCTACTTGAAAAAAGCCCGCTAACCGGTAACGCTCTGCATATTAAACCTGCTCACCAATAATATCTTTGACACACGAAAAAAATAACTCTTCGCGAAAATTACATGAAAATCCAAATTCTCTAATTTGAGTAGGTACCTACAGTTCAAAACATCCCTAATATTATAACACGATGATACAATACTTGAGATTATTTGAGGTACCCGAATTGCATCTAAGTTGTCCATTCAAAAAGCACCTCTACCGTTACCAGATTCCAATTCCAAAACAGTTTTATGATAACTACAACTTAGAAAAGTTAAAAAACCCCCGACATTTTAATTTCAAAGTCCAATATTTCAAAAACGGCTGAACTGATTTTCATGAAACATGCCTAAGAACACTCGGGATAAAATTATCTATGACACAAAAGAAACTAAACGAAAATCGGTTGGGAGCTACGATACCACAGACATATACACAGACAGACATGTTAAACCTCTCTTTGCGTCGGGGGTTAAAAAGACAGCCACATGAAATAATCTCAGGTTGTACGTTGTTTCATATACTACATTTTCGTAGAATTTTGCTTCATAGAAAATGTTTCTCATATTATCATTTCATAGAATGATCAATTTCTAGTGCCCTTACTTTGTAGAAGCTGTATTTGTAGATTTTTTATAGTTGAGATAATTAATGTTTCGAAATTCATGTCATAGAGTTTTAGGGTATATATTATTGTTCCTTATAATATTTAGTTAATATAATAGTTTTTTCAAAACCTTTATATTCATAGAATTTTGTTTGTCATTTTATTAAGCTTAATATTTTAGTTTCATAGAAGGCTCAGTAACTCAATAATTTCTTTGTCAAAAATTAAATCATACCAATATTCATGTCATATTTAATTTTAAATTACCTAATTAAGTGGGAGTTTGAATAACAAGTTTTTCCGCGCTTTTATAAAAAAAATAACCTCGAAGACGAAAGCGGGAGCTAAGCTCCCGCTTCCGTCTTCTAACCTATCCGCGATCCAAGTCGGTTTTGCCACTAAGCTCCTGTTCCTAGATCCTTGTGTACTTGTTATTAAAACTTACTACTAATGACAATTAGGCAATTTAATACTAAGAAAAACATAGGCTGAATGTTTATTTTCAATAAATTTAAATGAAGTTCATAAGTTCAGAAATAGGATTTTTTTTAAAGAAAATACTTGAACTAAATATTATATGAAACGGTTCCTATGAAACAACAATCTATGAATTTTGTGTCTACGAAACAAGAATACACGAAACACAATTCTACTGTTTGATAAGTTTCTAATGTTAAAAAGTTTGATAGTATTAACTGAATTGCTGTGAAATATGTTTCAACCAAGTGAATAGTCTATGAAACAATAATATTGGAACTGAAAGTATATGAACCAAATAATTTATGAAATAATTTCTGAGAAACGATATTCTTTGTCATTTCTGTCTGTGAAACAGGGTGACACCATAATCTCAACTATATAGTTCAAAATATCCGTAATATTATAACACGGGGATAAACATCAATGACAAAAATGGTTCCAGTGTTTTAATTTCGTGGACAGGAGAGATATTTTGTCGTATGTGTCTTGGATATCATTATTTAAAGCTAGCAAAGAAAACACTATTATTTCCGCTCCGCAACACTACCCGCGACTTCATTTAAAATCGCCAGGTGGTTAACTCCTGAGTTCGATCTCCTATAGCGACTTAACAGTCTTAATCCTGGGTCGTAATGAGTTTTCTAATCTAGCGGTTATTCGACCTCCGTGCGCTGCGCGAAGGAAAATGGAGAGATGCTGTTTTAAGATTATGTTATAAGAGAGTTAGAGGGTGTATTTTTGAAAACCAATTTTTACGTCATCATGCTTCACATTGTTTTATTATTATTTGGTTACTGTTTGTGAAAAGTCTTGAAATCCGAATGCGTATGTTAAAAGAAACCCATAAAATACCAGTAATGAGACCCTTCGGTAAGTAGGTAAGGTACCCGTTAAAAATACGACACATTCCCGTCCATTAGGTTTCAAACGTATTTAATCATTTCAATACGTGGCGGTAGAATCATCAACCAATCGAATATTAGGTATGTAAAACTTAAACAGTCACTTTGAAAATTCATCCAATAACGACTTAAAAATATACCTATATGGTCCCATTCCTGTACGCCAAAAATCCGAACAGTCGGCAGCGAAAGTAGCTATGCGTATGAAGAGGTTAAAATTATCAACACTCATCTGTATTATAAGGGAAAACAAGGTTCTTGAGATCATTTTGAGCATCCACCCTTTAATGCATACATAAATAATTCGTATTTGGCATTTACTAGTCAGTAAATGTTTTGGCTTAACTCGCGGTACACAACGCATAACAACTGCGAGTTAAGCCAAAGCTTAAAAAGAAAGTTTGCCGTTGTACTTGTATACAAAGAAGAACAAAACTTAAAGCTTAAAGCAAGCTTTACCAATGTCAAAAAAACAAAAACTTTAATGTGTTTACATTAACGTTTTTGTTTTAAAACAAACCTTCACTTTAAACTAAAATAAAAAATAAATAATCAAATGCATCTTTGGAATCGCAATATACTACCAAACATTGCGTTGATCGGTTCACACCCCATTTAAAACAGAATTTTTATAGCCACAGTTCAATTTGGTATTCATTATCATCATCATCAATCTATGCTTCTTGCATTGTATTAAATTATAACTCAGGTAATTTTTAGATAACAATTAGTATTAGTTACTTGCGGCATTATAAGTAAAAGCCGTTTGCAAACCAAAATTCATCCAAAATTTCCAATTTACTTAAGTGCTCATTCTGCGACCAAATATTTGATCTCTAAATACAGACGAATAGATTAGATTAATTTATTTCATGACATAAATTACGGTACAAAATTGTCTTAGTAAAATCATAAGAATTTACATTACGATCGTCTACAAAATGTTTACCCAATAACCTATTAGTCTGTATTGAACAACTCGTGTCAATTGGATTATTCGATTACCCAACCGCACAAGTCAACACTTCTAAATCCTATTTAATCAAGGATCAAGAATGTAAATCGGTGTCGCCGACTGTACCGCGGAATTCATGCAGAATGAGGGCGAGGCACCAAGCACCTCTAGCTAAGAAAAGGCATTTGAGATAATCACGACTATTAAGCCAGATGGGGTAGGCAGACTGTATCAGTGTTAATTTAAGTTGCACAAGGAAGGACTTTTGGGGTGTTACTCGAGACACAAAACAGTGTATAAAAAAGTGTAGTCGGTATTATGTTAATTCATATTCAACTGCGAATTTCGTTATTCGCAGCTCCGTATCACTTCTTACAGTTACATCTTAGTAGTAGAATACAGTGCTAGAGAGAAAAATTGAGGGAAATCTCGTGACAAACAAAGCGGCGTTCCATTTTAATAAGTAATTGATATAAAAGACAATTAAAATAAGCTGAAGTTCAGACAACATGGACATGTAACTAGACACATGTCTATAATTACAAATTCTTATCACATTTTCAAAGTGTTTCTATAATTACGTGTATATTATTGTGGGCATTATGGCAATGCCCAATATACATTTTAATCGTTTTATGTGTAGTTCAATTTATTCCACATATAAAATAAAATATTTATACACGGTTGATTAATAATTAATTTCCGTGACATAAATTATACAAACCATTCATCGATTCAACGAACAACAGTTAAACATTTTGTTATTCTTTACTTAACTATTGTATTATCTAGATAACAAACTTTGCATTCTTATGTAAAGTTAGGCCTAAGAAAGTAAGCAAATTAAATCACACAAACGAGGAATCCAGAAACTTAAGAGACTATCGCAACCAAATCAAATCCAATTAATCCCGGTTGATTAGTTCACGGCTCCCTGGCAGTTAAAGAAGAATTTCAATTTTAAACACGATTCCTGAAACACAACACCGCCTAACGTAATCACGGAGTCATCGGATCGCTTAAATGAAAAACGCCTTAAGCCAACCCGCGAGGCAATTCGCAATTGTCTTCGATCCACCTCACTCATTCTACATCCCTAGTACATATTGACCCAGACATTAACAATATCTAGGAGTATTGAAATGTCGAACTTTATACTGGTTCACCGAGGCGTGTAAGTTGTGTCGGTAAGCGTGAATTAGAAAAGACTACCAGGAGAACAGAGAATACGAGAACTTTTGTGTTGTGTCAAGTGTTTGTAATTTAGCAGGTATTGTTACTCAGAATTTCTGTGGCCCTGATTACTAATTCTGTTAAGTTCTACATTTTCAACCGCATAAAGCAATCAACCTTCCCTTCACAAGAATACGTTGAATTACCAATAAACCTGTATTTTGTGCCTTCATGTAACGTAGTAACTATCAGCGTTGGTAGGAAACTTCATATCTTTTCACGCCACTGCTCGGAAATGTGGCAAAAGATGGTCAGAAAACAGGCTTCAAAGCTGGGGTTAGTTGAACATCGCACGAATAGCCCAACTATGAGTTCAAATTGTCCAACAATGTTTCTGAAATAAATGATTTTCAGTTCATTTATGTCATAAGGTGAACATATTATTCTAGAGCTATAATACAGTGAAAGATATTTTCGAAGTTTATGTGATTTCGGCCACAACTTGCCGAAATGACACTCTTTCCTTTCACGAAAGTGAAACTGAGAAACAACCGTATATAGTTATTAAACAACCCCTCTTGAAGAAAAGACATAACATAATGTTGTAAGCCCCTATGCCTGCCCTATGCCTGTTACGACATTCCAAGCAAGGAGAGCGGAGTAACAGCTAGGCTAGGAAACCGGAAATTAGAAGTGCTGCAAGACACACGGACTAACATCGATGTTGAGACGTACACATGCACTACTGCTGTCCTGGGATGCGTTTACAGCGCTTCACATCACTTCACCTTAGGTAAACACTTTTATAAGTCTTACTAGCTTCTGCCCGCGACTCCGTCCGCGTAGAACTCGTTTATATCGTAGCTCCATACAAACTTTTACCCCCCATTTCACCCCCTTAGGGGATAATTACGGGGATAAAAACTATCCTATGTTACTCTCCATCTCTTCAACTATCTCCACTTAAAAAATCACGTCAATTCGTCGCTCCGTTTTGCCGTGAAAGACGGACAAACATAAAAACACATACACTTTCGCATTTATAATATTAGTAAGTATAGTAAGTATGGATGGCAGGGCATTGCATTGCATTGCATTGTTTCGCCGAATTTTCATTTCATCGATTTTTTGTCAATAAGAAACCGTTAACTTTTTAGGTACAGCTAAAAGGTCATTCTGTAGAACCCATAAGATGAAGTTAGGTTTGGTTTATAACAATTCTGATTGTGTAACTGATTCTAAAAAAATGGTTTTCGATGAAATGAAAATTCTGCGAAACATACATTCGATGGAACATTTGTCGGTAAAACAAGGTACAACCCTTATGGCAGACCTCCGGGGGTTCTGCCTTTTCGGCGAAATATGTTTCGCAGAATTTCACATGGCAACCAACTGTTCGCAGAATTTTCATTTGGCAAACCAATTGTTGGCATAACTTAACTTCGCAGTTTTCTCATTTAGCAAAATTTTTATATTGCTAAATTTTACTTCGACAAACTTTTATGTGGCAAATTATTATGAAGCAAATGATTTGCTTAGGCAAATAACAAATCGTCAAATGACGTTTGGGCAACCAAAAGCATGGCACCATTTAGAGCGCTTCAAAGGTCATAGAAATACTGAGGCGCGGAGCACTATTCTGGACGTGAATTATCAGGGCAGACAAAAATGGCTTGTCATAAGCGGACTGTCTTAGGTCGGTTAGGTTAGGGTTCACTTGTGTCCCTCAGACCAGAAATAGACACCCCGCGCAGCGGGGTGGCGTTGACTCGCTGGAGATTATCAGTCCGCACAGATAAAACTATGGCACTCTAGTTCGTAGTTCGTTCGTTTGACGAATACATAAAAAAATCTTATAATATAATATAATAATCTTAAAAAAAAATCCAGGCAATAATTTATCAAATCAATAGTTGCGAAATGATATCAGTGCTAAAAGTATGTTATGCCAATCAATACATTTGACGAATACATAAATGACGTATTAAAATAATTTATCAAATCATTCGTTGGGAAATGACATCAGTGCGAAACGTTGAGTTGGGAAATAAAACTTCGACCAAATAAAAATATGGGAAAAATAGATTGGGAGTTAAACATTTGCTAAATAATTTTCGCCGAAACATTAGTAAACCCAGACCTCCGATTATAGTTTAGATGACGAAAAGTACTTAAAACAACCATTACCGGCCGGCATCTATTGTTCGCGTTTGGCTAAAAACGGAAATTTACTTTTGTTTGTGACCGTAACCGCATGTGTTCACTAAATTTAAAGTAGTTGGGACAACTATAATAGGGAATATGCATGTGATTTAGAAATGGACAAAAAAAATCACGTGTAATCTATATTGCTTAATAAATATACACACATGATTATTTTTTCAAATTATCATGTTTCTATTGATAAAATAAATTGTTTAAAAGTACTATTTTTCAAATTCCCTCCCAAATTTCCAAAACGCAACGCTATTGGCGGAGCGAAACGTGACGTCACCGTGCAGGTCGTTAGTATGATTATTGAAAGTTATTCGCATTGTTTGGCCGCTGTTTATGATAAATAATCAGTGTTTTTTGGTAATTATTAAGTGAAAAAAGACTCGCCACAATGACTGAAGGCGGTTTTGTCAAGGCACAGTCGGATAATCTGCCTAAAATTGATGTGTTCATGATAACTAAATTTAATACATACTTCGCAAATATTTGTGACTTTACGTCCGCTGAACTAAGAGGAGTAAAAGCTGCAAGGTAAATAAGTTACAGATATTCAATAAATTTTCATATTCCTTGTATACTCGTGAGATTGGTCAATTAAATAATTATAACCTATTTTGGCGATTCAAATAGCTAGACTTTTAAACTACTTCAAATAGGTGTCTTTGTTAAATAAGTGGAATAAAAAACTAGTAGATATTTATCCATACTATATACTATTTTACTATACTATAACTTTATATATTATATATACTAACTTCTGCCCGCGACTCCGTCCGCGTGGAACTCATTTATATCATATTCATATTCATATTCATTTATTCGTTGCAACCATGGTATTCACAGAAAGTTCTTAAAATCTAATCAGTACAGACAAGGACCCTACTAGGGTGTAGCAACATATTTAAGTACTAAGCTAACCTAAACAACATATATTTATAGAATCAACATGTTATACATATATATCTACACATTAGATAACAACGGTATTTATAACACTTTCATCTTATTCATAATTAGTCTACTTATTACATTATTACAATTGAATGGCCCATGAACTCCTGCAGAGTGTACGGGCATTTAATAATGAGGTACGTTTTTAGTTTATTGACAAAGTTGTTAAATATTAGGTACTTCATTTGTTATATGCTGCGGAATTTTGTTGTAGATCCTTATGGACATAGCGTAAGGGCTTTTATTGAACATTGTTAGCTTGGCGGGAACTGCTTGAACTATTTTATTGCGGCGGCGTAGGTTGTGTGCGTGCGAGTTGGGGTTATCAGGTTTGGGATATAGGTTTTGGTATTTACGAACAAATTTACAGGTTTCCAGTATATATAAAGATGTGAGGGTCAGAATTTTTAGTCTAGAGAAGTGAGGTCTGCAACTCTATCGTAGCTCCATACAAACTTTCACCCCCACTTCATCCCTTTGGGGGATATGGGGGGAGCTACGATATAAACGAGTTCCACGCGGACGGAGTCGCGGGCAGAAGCTAGTTATATTATATATTTTATATATACTTACTTAATAATAAATTATAAATGCGAAAGTGTGTCTGTCTGTCTGTTTGTTACCTCTTCACGCTTAAACTGCTGAACCGATTTGGATGAAATTTGGTATAGAGATAGTATAAACGAGTTCCACGCGGACGGAGTCGCGGGCAGAAGCTAGTATTATATAATCAAAGATATGTAGGTACCTATTAGGAATGTTAAATGTTGAGAACATCTTTATGAACTTTAACAAACTAGGTTGTTTTCGTCAAGGCTTATAAATAAAACAAATTTGTGTAGGTCACTCAGTAAAAAGGATTAAATTCTTTTAACTTTCTTCGATCAACAGTGCAAACAAAGAAACTTAGCTAAAAGGTTTCTTGATCAAAATCAACAAAAATCATAATATTTGTAACATTAATAACTAAAAAAATAGGGAATCAGAATAGTTTTATGAATAAGTATATAATACAATTTTGAGGTTAGGTTATTGTTTACCTATATTGTTCGCGAGTCGTAATAAAAAAGATTTTAGGTACATACATATTTAATACTCACGTCGAAATGATCTTCACAACAATATAAACTACTCAAGCACGATACATTATCTCTCCTCATCGCCTTACACCACTTTATCCTTATATTTGCACCTTTGGGCATATGAAAATATTTGCAGTTTTAATGTGATTTTCACACATAGAGACAATACAATATTTATAATAAGCTTTTGTGTGCTCTTCCATTACAATAAGTTGATCTTATAAGCTTTAATCACTCACATTTATTAAAAGTGTGAATCAAACACTTTGTTGTTAATTTGTTTAAGAACCGCCGTGCACTAAGCTGCACGGTGACGTCACAAATGAGCGTGCCAAAATGGTGGCGTTTTGATCGTCCGAAAATGATAGTAATTTTAATTATTTTTTTTTAGCTTATTTAATAATATTGTGAAAGTGTTATATTTTTTTCCGGTTATATAATTACTTATAGAATAGATAAAAAAAATAAAAAAATGTCATGAATATTCCCTATTGCTAGTTTTTAAAGGTGGGCCCGCGCCGCCTTATTAGGAGGCCTATCATATATATGTTTATACATATTATATTTTTTATTTATTTATTTTTCTTTTTTATTATATTATAATAATATACAGGGTGGAAAAATCGAATGCAACGTGGATGGCAACTACCTTAAATATTGTAAATAGCACATTATGTGTAAAGAAACATTCCTTTGTTTTTAAAAACAATAAATTCTGCATTTAAGGATTTATGAAAAATCGCTTGCCTCAGTCGGGACTCGAACCGGTTTAGTTTTTAGTTTTCAATTTTCATGGCACTCCGTTATTCTGATTGTATTTGTTATTTAGAGAAAAATTAACCTTATCAGTTACCCTTTCAATCTGCATCATAAAATAGAGCACGTTATTTTTTGTCACATTTGACCGGTTCGAGTCCCGACTAAGGCAAGCGATTTTTCATAAATCCTTAAATGCAGAATTTATTGTTTTTAAAAACAAAGGAATCTTTCCTTTACACAGAATGTGCTATTTACAATATTTAAGGTAGTTGCCATCCATGTTGCATTCGATTTTTCCACCCGGTATATATACAGTGTGTCTCTGACTTAGGGGCTTTAAATGCAAATGTCCATTACGGTCCTGAAACTGAACCACTTTTGTTCCGCAACTTTGTAAAATAACTATTATTTCTATCATTTATTCGTGTTTGAACTTTAACTGTACCATCAATGTATTGCAAACACGGCCTCATTATTTGACATCCATGACACTGACAAGTATGAAAACTAACTAATGGATGATGTACATTGAACATTTTATTTTATTTGTATGGAATAATGAAAATATAAAAAGAACGTATTTTGAAAAGTTGTAGAGCAAAAGTAGTTCCGTTTAAGGAGCATAATTGACATTTGCATTTATAGCCCCAAAGTCAGAGACACGCTGTATATACCCGGTATTATTTCTAATCGCGATCTCGAAAACGGCTCTATTTCGATGAAGGGATTAATTTTGCATCTGTCAATGCCGTTCTATCATCCAGTTCGTAAGTAACACGTTCTTCCAAACAGCGTCCCCACCAGGTACATAAATATTCAAGTGGATCAATTTGGACCTTTTCTTCTTCTATTGTGCTCAACCGCTCCGCGGTATGTGACTAAAATACTTTCGCGCCGAATAATCCGGTTATTGCTCTTATTACATCAGGTTTAAAAGGATTCAAATGTTTTCAGATTCGATTTTATGACTTGCCAGCATTGAAATGGTGAAAAGCGTAATAAAGCGATATTATTATTCTTCAGAGGTGAGTAGCGAAGCCATTTTGGTAGCAACCGTTGGACTCGGCAGATACGAATCGACTTTTAAAATAAAGTTATATTTGAGTTAAGGCTTTTTAAGGTTCGGTATCTTTGGACGTTAAAGCGGAAATCTTGTGATGAGAGTTCTGGATTGCCAGGGTTTATTGCGGCTAAAGGAAGTTGTAATTTACAAGGAATTCTGAGATGAGAAATGAAATGAACGCGAATAAGGAATGGGCTGGACGATTCGCGTACACAGATCGTCTAATACTCAGTTAGCCTATGGATAAGTGAAACTATTCTTTTATTCTACTACGACTAGCGAAAGACGAATGGTTGATGATTTGCATGTGATTGAAATAACATGGTTTAACATTAAATTTTGGTCAAACTCAGGGGTGGAGAAATAACATAGAATGCAAAACCCTACATACTAATCCGCCTTTGGTGTCTGGTCTTTGAGAAGCAAAATTGAAGCAACGAGTAAATTCTGATGAAACATTTACGTTTTTCTCCACTAATTATAATATATTAAAGTTGAGGTATAATGTTAAAGATGAAATGAATTAAAATGTTGAATTTAATCAACATTATTAAAATTAGTTTTGGAGTTCTTTGTAACTACATAGCCAAGTTATTATATAAAAAAAAGAAACTAAATGTATTTAAAACAAGTTATTACCTAAATTATACTTAGGCAATAATATTAATGGTTTAGGCTCGGTTCTGTTAAACGGCATTTCTAGTAACTATAGTTTGTAGGTGTACGTGATGTATTGTAAAAGTGCCATTACGGCCTACTTGCAGAATAGACCAGCCGAAAGACTGGCTGCACGCTGGTCCACTGCTGGACGCTGCCTCCCCCAAAGAGTGCCACAATGACCGGTCCTGAGCCAACAGCATCAAGAGCGGACTCCCGCGACCTTTACAAGGTCATCAGCCCACCTTGTGGGGTCTACCCACGCAGCGCCTTCCAGTACGTGGTCGGGGTCGCCACTCGAGAACCTTTCCGCCAAAAAGGTAATTTGTTATACGTCCAATGAATATATCTTGCTATATTTTTTGACCACGTACCGGAACACCGGAAGGCCCGGCGTGGGTAGGCCCCCGACAAGGTGGACTGATGACCTGGTAAAGGTGGCGGGAGTCCGCTATCCGCGGGTGGCGCAGGACCGGTCACTTTGGCACTCTTTGGGGGAGGCCTATGTCCAGCAGTGGACGTCTTTCGGGTGATATGATGATGATGATGATGATATTTTTTGACATAACGTCACCGCCACAAAACAGAGCCTCGATATACTGTACTTACATAAAGCTTAGGTTTTAGTTAGCTAATAGGCATAGGTATGTAAACATGTGACGTGTAGGTGTTACTTAAAATTAGATAATTAGTCCATTTATTAGTTTTTTTCTTTCAACTTTTCTAAGTTGTAGTTATCAGTATAATACTCAAAAAACGTTTATTTATTTATAAACATAACAACATAATCAATAAAATAAACGAAGAAACAATAAATTAATTACAAAATAACTTACAAACTAACCTAACCCAGTCATAGCAAAAAGACCCCGTCCAGCAGTTCCGTCTGCGGCATGGAGCCCATAACGCTGGCGGCGTTACCTCTCTGTATTGCTAATGAAATACGTTGCGAGAGGTAAGCGCCAGCCCTATGGTCCCCTGAAGCGTCGATGAGTCGCTCAGTCATTGCCCTCATAAATGATTTCATGTCAGCTGACCAGGGACCCAATGTTTCTACCGCAAGCGCCGCAAACTCGTAGTCTTTAACTAAAGACGAGTATTTGCGGCGCTTCAACACCTGGGCCTGGTCAGCTGCAGCGCCGGCTTGAGAGCGAGTCCCCTGGATGTGGGACTGAGCAAACGTATCCACGCACGTTGCGTCCCACACCAAGGCTCTACCCAACCTCCACGGCACTAATGTGGCACCATCAGGTCGCTTGTCGCTTCCACTTAGTTAGGTTAGATTAGTAGGTACACCGTGAAGCTAATACAAGTTCTATTGAACATGCTCGTATTGGCTTTACGATCGTGAGTACTATATCTCGCCCCATAAACTACTTGCATAACACGCTTAACGCCAAAGTTATACACCGTGGCAGGAGCAAAAAACGGTGCATTATTAAACCAATCAGTAATCATTATTTCAACTAAAAAAAAAAATTTTTTTATCTGAATTAACTTCATGCGTGAGTGTTTTTACTTACAGTAGAATTATTTGGGGTTTACCACGGACAGATAGTTTGCCTTCATTTAATTTTCAACTTTAACCTCATACAAATTAATTAAGTAGTTATTTCTAAATCGGTAACCGTGGGTAACGTATTCTGAAAATTGCTTTATTTGTATGTCATTAAAGTTGAAATTTAAATGAAGGCAAACTATCTGTCAGTGGTTAACTAACAGTATTTGGAATACTATCGATATTATTTTACATTTTAAATGCAAATAAATTAATGACTTACATGCTACAATATTGTAATGTGTAATTTCATTACTTATAGGGATCAAAACTTTATATAAATAACAATAAAAAAACGAATTCTAACTGAGACAATTTTTTCCGCAATATTTCACAAGATTAACTTCCAAAGGTATATTGGATGGATTGGACCTCGATTGTACCTGAAATATCAACTCATTTTGTCTGTTGTATGGGAGCCCCACTCCGACTCGCACTTGGTCAGTTTTTTAGTATTTATTGTTATAGCAGCAACAGAAATACATCATCTGTGAAAATTTCAACTGTCTAACTATCACGGTTCATGAGATACAGCCTGATGACAGACGGATGGACGGACAGCGGAGTCTTAGTAATAGGGTCCCGTTTTTACCCTTTGGGTACGGAACCCTAAAAAAGTACTTGTAACAAATACTTTTTTAGGGTCATAGAAATCTAATTTAAACTTTCGTGAGACATGTTAAAAATCACACTAAAATAATTACACGGTTAAACTCACGTATTATAAATGTCACTACGGGCGACGTTTCGAGCTCTTCAGGAGTTCTTTCAGGATGAGTGTTTTCGCGGCAGTATCGCTTGAATCACTGCTCTCGCTCGCTCCGACCGCGCGGTCAAAGAAATACTTATTTTTTGTTATTAAAAGATATTGCTCTAGAAAGCAAATCAAGGATCTTTATAAAATGTATATAATATAAAAACATGAAAAATCACAGGGAATATATTATCAAATAGAACGGTGGATGCTTTAGCGATAGCTCTCCTTCATGAATTTCCTGGAACCCTCTAAGTAAAACAAACACGCCGACGGCTGATTAAAAAAGTTATAAATACCTATATCTCATGTCAATCATAATATAATCTATGTTTCCTTTCTCCTTCTTTATATACAGGGTGAAATATTATTCACCATTCGAATTTTGGGAGGTGATTCGGTGGGTCATCTCGATCAAAATTGATCAAACAAGTTATATCCGAATCGGCAAAAAAAAAACCAGCTGTTCCATACAAACGGTGTGAGCTCAGTCGCCTAAAAGTATTGATCGAGATGATCCACCGAATCACCTCCCAAAATTTGAACGGTGAATAATATTTCAGCCTGTATAAGAGCGCACGTGTAGAAAGGTCTTAAGCGACGCTAGCTGAGACACCACTTTAGCTAATATACATATCACTGTTACAGTGTTCCTGATGCCAATAGGGGCGTAGATACTAAATAAAATAATCAATAATGTCATATTTTCTCGAAAAAGGATAAATAATGTAGTAAAATGGAGAAAAAATCATCGCAAAATGTTAAATAATCACTAAGTTATAAGTGTCCAAAGTTCTAAGAAGGGGTATGTTCTGTCCCTTCTACGCAAAACGCAACTTCATATTGAAACGATGACGCTGGAAGAATGTGACGTCACATAAGACGGCAACGTGCCGCGCCGTATCGCCCCGGCCGCATCCTGTAATGTGACGTCACACACCGTTTGCGATTTCTCTCTCTAACAAGCAATATTAAAAAGGGTTCTCTATTGTATGGGCCAAAATCACTTCCCAAAAAATGTTTCCCAAATATTCATTTGACAAAAAATCACTAGTCAAATTATTGTTTCGCATTTTATCACTTGGCATTATCTCCTATGGCAAAATATTACTTCGCAAATTATTGTTTGGCAAAGTTTTATATAGTCAAGTTTCATTTAGTCAAACATATTATTTGGCATAACATTCGTTTTCCAAATTATTGCATGGCATATGATTTATATCCTAATTGTGTAGTGCATACCAAATATATTGGCAATTATTATAACCTAACCTAACCGCCAGCGTGTCGAAGTCACCCCGTTTCGCGGGGTGCCTATTTCCGCTCTAAGGGACACAAGTGAACCCTAACCTAACCTACTTATAATTTTATTTCTCAAATTATTGTGTCTATTTTTGCCGTTGATGAAAGATGGCCGTTATTAAGTTAAAAAAAAACACGGTTTGTTAAACTTTTCTTATATCAAAATGTGTATTGATAAAATATAAATTAAAGTATGTTATGTTTTGCATTTGTTTGTCTTTTCATTTTAGTTTGTAGTAAAAATAAAATATTTGCCAAAGTTATGCTAAGTGTGCGAAATGAAAATTTGAGCAAATGTTATGTTTGGAAAACAATATTAGCCCAAACAAAGTGTTTGCTAAATAAACTTTTGTCTTAATAACATTTGACAAAGCAAAATGATGCCAGATGATATTTCGACCAAATGAACAATTTACGAAACAAAGATGTGCTATTTGTTCGTTTGGGAAATGAAACTACTGCCATAAGTTTTGTGGGAAGTGAAATTTGGTGAAAAATATTTTGCCGAAACGGCAGGACCCCATTAAAAGGGTTTTAGCTTCGTAATTCTTTGAGATATGTGAATGGGATTTTCGTCACTAGGCATATTTTTTTGCCTTCTTTCTTTTGGAGTAATAATAATTTTCGAGTCTACACGTCGTCACACTGCGCCGCATCAACGGACTGAGGTGCGGAGCTGCATACAAATTTCGCCGGACGGTGGTGCGTTGCAGTGTGTCGTACCACACGGAATTTATATACAAACTGAGGTACTTGCATACAACGAGAAACGCACCTCCGTCCGGAGATGCGTCGCAGTCTGACATCCACCTTAGGCTTGTAAAATGAAATAATTGTTTGGTTAGTTGTTATTAAGTATTATGCTTTGACATCTCAAAGTTCACGGCACATGCAGCTCCGCGTGCATATACACGGCTCATCGGGTCCGAAATCCGAACGGAAAGTCGAGTGCTTCGGCATTTTTCAACTTTTAACGATACGCTCCATCTGAAGTTTTATTTTCATTTTGAAACTTTTAATAATACATTCGATACGATTTAAGTGCTACGTATGTTCTGATCGTAAAGCTCCGCTAACATGTAGTGTTTGAGTGACATTTTAATTGTTTTTTTTAATCAAAATATTCACATATTTCTACTTATTGGCTAGGAGAATGAAGAGGGTTAGACCAAACAGGTTACAGCTTGAATGGTGGCCAAGGTCATCTAAACAATCTGCGGGCAGATCACTAGCTCGATAGTCTAACGATGTGTCATCATCATATCAGCCGAAAGGCGTCCACTGCTGGGCATGAGCCTCCCCCAAAGTGTGCCGCAATAGCCGGTCCTGCGCCCAGAGGCGTCTTTACCTATGGTGCAGGGTGTGCGTTGCACGCGGGCGCAACGGTCCTAGGGGGCGCCGAGCGCCGCCCGGTACCATTCCATTTTAAGCGCGCGCTAACTAGGTGGCGCTAGAGTAATGTTTCCACACGGGCGCTACATGGGCTAGAGACGCCTCTGCCTGCGCCAACCGCAACAGCACCCTCGTAACAATGTGTGAGATTTGATAACGTTGGACTGAGTAGAGTAACTAGGCCACTGAACCGAAAACCTTCAATTCCAGTAGCCAAACAGCACAGTCGACCACAAAAAGATGTATCTCACATGGAATTAAAGTGAAAAACTGTGCATTTTGTAATCGTCCGTACTAACAAGACCGTAACTGATTTCCCTAAGCATTATTGTTATCATGGTCAGTGGTACTCATCGCTTTTGTCTGTCCGGCAAAAGTAAATGGGTATACGGGTACGCGACCCCGGCCTACTCAAGCTACTGTCGTCGTTTAACCAAATATCCTCTCCACGGCGTCAGTATCCCTATTACCCTTAATATTCTCCTTCACCTATCCCAACTTTCCTTTCCTTGCTTGGTGAGCTTCCCAGCTTCGGCTCGCATAAATTAACCTAGAAGAAGGAAAACTTCGAACAAAAACCCGGAACGACATCTCCGAGGATGTCTGCATCCGAACCTATCTCTGATCGTAGCGGTTCTCCGTTCCATCAGACTAAGAAGGGTTCGGACGAGAGAGTGCATTTGTGTTGGTGCGAGCATTTATGCACTTTAATATATCCTGCACAATCTGACTGCTTTTCGAACAAAGGACTCCGACTTTTCACATAGTACCTATGGCGATAGACAGAGTCAGAGGGGTCTGGTTGTGATGCCAATCAGGCTGTGGATGATGTCTGCACATAGGCGGCTCAGGGAGAGTGGGCTCTTGTATTGCTTCGGGTTGACAGTACGAGTTCGGCAGCACCCCGAGTGACGAAGCAGCCCTATTCAGGGAGGCCCTGCTTCCCCCACTCAGCTGGGGAGGGGACTAGAAAAGGTGTCCCAAAAAAGGTTCAACCCACCCGGGGCGGCTGTTTCTGCATCACATTATACGTGGTCGAAAACAGAATCACAATCAGAACAGTCGCTGAGGCCGAATACGACTAGGAGAAGATGAGATGATGATTGTTATCATGAATCCAAATATGATGAACGTAGTCAGCGGAACCCGTCATTACCATTCCAAAGGCGTCTGAAACCCATAGGTAAGTATAATACATAGGCAGGTACAACCTAACTTCTAGCGCATATAATCATATAACATATTTGTGTTAATTCATCAGGAGGTTGCCAGTGCTGGCTTAAGCATAGTTATTTGTTTGATATTACATTAAGGAGCCAATTTGTGTGGGTGAGTGGTCAAAGTATCTTTATCGCTGCATGCATAATTGGATTATTTATGGTGGTACTAGCTTCTGACCGCGACTCCGTCCGGGTGGAACTCGTTTATACCGTAACTCCATACAAACTTTCAGCCCCAATGATGATTTCCAGGAAAAATGCTATCGTATGTCCTTTTCCGGGGCTCAAACTATCTCTATACCAAATTTCATCTTAAGCGTGAAGACATTTATTTCTGTGTAACGGATATATTATCAATTAAATAATTAAATACCTAGAAACAAAATACAACTAAATATCAGACTTCAAAAAAATTATAACTTAATTCGCTCCTGGACAGTATGAAGGAAGAATAAGGAATATTAATAAATGTTTTAATCTTTATGTTTGGTTAATTTACATTTGTTCTATAATATTCAAGATAAAACATACAAAATTGCTTCATCATCATCATCATTACTTAAGAGCCTTGTTCTTCTCGGTGGAGTAACAAATTTATGTTTTTCAAAACCCCTTCCCGGTGACCGATTGAGCTGAAATTTTGGGTATGAGTATAGTTTGGATGACAATTAAATATTATGGTACCATCGAGCTGATCTGATGATGGAGACAGAAGGTGGCCAATGTGGCCATGGGAATTCAGTACTTAACCGACGTAACTCCGTTGAGTTTGGGCTCGTTAGAATCGTCTTGACGATGGTATACAGAAAAGAACAGTCTGCAATAAAAAAATGTACCAAAAATGAAATTTTTGACAGAAGCTTGTTCCATATCAAAATTTACATTTAGATCTGCCTAACGTTACGCACGTTAGGTTAGGTTAGGTTAGGCGTGTGCAATTCGTTACTTGATCGACCTGAAGGAGTAATCTTATTTACATGAACAGTGCAAGTTAAATAAAACCTTGTAAAAATAATGAACCAGTTGTCAACCGGCCGATTAGATTCACTTCTCAGTTTAAAACATAATAATTCCTCGTAGAAAAGTATCAAACAAGTTCTAAATGCGAGAGAAATACCGGATTCACGTCTGCAACGTGCCGCGGGTGCAAACAACGTATTTATATTGCATTTTCTGCAAATGGTTTTTGTTAAAAGCATCTATTACTATTTGAAACAGTCGGGAGCTAAAATCTATTTTGCTGCGACGCGGGAAGATCTGCTTATGCTGCTTGAGAGGATTCCGTTTTGATTTATATGAGAGGGATCTTGCTTTTCTTATGTAAGGAATGTGCATCTTTGCGTTCACAGTTGCATTGCAGTCGAACAAATTCAATCGCTACAATACATGTGCAGTAGTCGGCGTCAATCATGTGTATACATTTATAACCTTTTTTGAAGTGAAAACTTCTTTAGCGGCGCTGTGCACTTTTTGTGATGGGGAAAAATTGTTAAACTCGCCACAGGTCACGTGACCGTAAGATGTCACGTGACCGTAAGATTCGACAGATTGAAAATTCGTAAGACGGACACGTGACCTGATCGAAAAACTGTTACAATGTCATTGAGATTTCACTTCTGCCGGCACTCCCGGAGTGTAACCCGGTCTTTTTTTGTCATAATACCTATGTATACTTAATTCCTTATCACATCACTATCAATAAAACAATGTCGTAAAAATCCGTACTAATATTATAAATGCGAAAGTGTGCCTGTCTGTCTGTCTGTTACCTCTTCATGTTCAAACCGCTGAATCGATTTCGATGAAATTAGATATAGAAATAGATTAGGTCCTGGAGAAGGACATAGGATAGTTTTTATCCCGAAAATCATCCCCTAAGGAGTGAAATGGGGAGTGAAAGTTTGTATGGAGCTACGATATAAACGAGTTCCACGCGGACGGAGTCGAGGGCTTCAGAAGCTAGTGAATTATATCACATAATTTGTGTACTAAGTACTTATTCAGCATTGTTCGGTAATTCATAGATATAGAAAAACTTTATTTAACATCACTTTTTACACATAGGTACGGTGTACAAATAAGAGTTAAAAATTGACTTAAAACGTATACAATATCGTTACGAGGCATTAACATTGTGTGATGCTAAAAAGCTAGACTCAGTATAGTGTTGTAGTGAGTACCTACTGGGAGTACCAACACTGCAACGCTGGCTTTCAGTCAATTGAGTAGGTACAATACATTTGAATCTCTTCGTTTGCGATGACGGCCGGAGAATTTGTACGTCTTATTCAGGAATTCTCATCATGCGCTGATAATATTATTAGAGTAGGTACCGCAAAGCTAAAGAACGTTCACGATACTTAACTAGTATCCAAAAGCTGCAATGTCATAAAATCCATAACATGTTTGGAGTTGGCAAACTCTGTGGAAGCAGTTATAAAGTTTTGAAGCGTCACAGTGAAACAGACTTTTTGGTATTCGTTGCTTGAACTGTCACAAAAACCGTTAACCGCATAAAACACACCTTTTTCACGTTACGTTTTACCCAAATCGCTAAGTATATCGATTAACATCCACAGACGCAGAACTATCCTGGCCTTTATCCGTTGACAATGGCACAATGAACGGCTTTAGGGACCAGGGATTCTTATTTCGACCCTTTGGGAGTCTTTGTCGCTGCTAATAGTTAAATGAAACCGACCGGTGAATGCCTGAAATGAAACGTTTTAGCGTTCTGTTGGTACGAGTACAATTCATTAGGTTCCATATCAAACAATGGTATGTTATGTAACTACATTGTTAATTATTTATTTGCGGGTGGTTTTCCATTTTTCCGAGGAAGAGTATCATTCGAAAAGAAGACGGAGTCTCCGAAATGTGCGACATGCAGGCTTTTCAAAAAGCCATATAATCACCAAACAGCCCCCCTAGCACACTAGGTTTTATGTCCGACATAAAGCATTTGTCCCTCTTGCACTCGCATATTGGCCAGAATGGGACGAATGCTTTATGTCTGACATAAAACTTAGCGTACTAGCCCCTCAGGTGACGCAGAATGCCCTGCTAAGAAAATCGCCGAGCAAAGATATATAAATTCGATTGACTATGAAAGCGTCTAAGGACGCCGTTCATTGGTGGGTGTTTTAATCAATTTGGAAGCTATATTAAGTTTATTAGAAGAGCCTAACCTACCGGATTGTAACAGTCTACTTATTAAAATTATAGCCATACTAGTACTTAAATCGCCTAGGTTTACGAAATTAGTTAGTTTTATCGACCTATTAAATCCTTAATTCCATAACCTCGTAGTTTACAAAACATTGTTCTGATTGTTGATATAAATGTATTAAACTAAGTGATGATTTATGCAATATTGACTATGACCGAGTTTCCAATTGTGCTGACGCTCACAATGCAATTGCCTAGTTGAACATATCAAATACCTATGTAATATCAAGGAAAAAATTGTTTTATAGTACTTATAGTATTATTTTATTATTGTAATAGTAATTCGTAGTAGTGTATTAATTGTAAACATTTACTTTGTAACTTAGATAATTAATTTGTGCACGTTTTTATCTATTCCTCTGATTGTATGATTTGTTAACTAAGTATTTAGGAAATTACACGAACTCCTACAAAGCCTGAGATACAGGAATTTCCTAGTTCAGGCTCAAGTATTATGTATGCACCATGTAGATGTAAGACTTAATGCAAATTGTTATTATTATGTTTTATTAATAAAGATTATTATTATTATTGTATGTTTTTTCCATATCTCAGGACCATGGGGTCCCGGACTTTTGGAAGGCATGCGTGGGGCCGAAGCCAACAGCGCAGAGGAGAGGATCTCCGAGCGCACAACGTGATACACCCGGTGATGGTCCCCACCAGGTGCAAAGACTATTGCAGTGCAACACTGTGCTGCGATGGAAACTAAGGTCATGGGTTATTGGGTTGAATGGTGGGTGGTCTGGACAATGGGTTATGGAAGGAGACTAGCGGACACCTGCCGTGACACTTAGCGGGCTTATTATTATTATTATTATATTTACTTTTTTCTGTGAGTTAAAAAAACGTCATAAAGGATCACGAGTAGACTACATATGTGCACCTCGTGACAGACGTCTGCATTATTGTAAGTTGGAAAGAGACTAAAGCGGCCTTTAGACCTTGCTAAATGCAGTGCACTAACTGGGGGAGGGGAGATAAACCATCTCGCTCTAATCAGCAAGTGTGAATGCACTAGGTAAGTGCCCTACATTTACTCCGCAGTTGTCATCCCTAGTCTCGGTCTTGCATCATTTCCCGCCGTTCGACGTGCGAGAAGCGAGCGCACGTGGCTATACTAAACTAAATTCGAATTCTAACTCCAGGGAGATAACTATTCCAGGCGAGAGGCCAACGACCTGCTCGTCGTGGAATATCTCAACGTTATCTAGTCTCTCTTATATATTAGATCTAGGCCATTAGGTTGAGGGGACAGCAATCTGGATCAAATAAATAGGACCGATGGTGCATTTGAGACCAAGACTGGCGTTTCGCAACTAACTTAATGCTACGCGCGCGGCAGATCAGCACGTCTATCATGGGACGGCCGCGATATACTCTCGATTTCTCTCGCACTATACCTCTTGTTCTAAGTGTTCTAATAAGAGAGAGACGGATAGTGCGACAATTTTTTTTTTTTTTTTTTTTTTTTTATTTATTCCATAAATTAACACCTTACAGTCAAGCTACACGTGTTAACAGGAGAGCCATAGTATTTGCACAACGTATAAATTATACAATAAAAATAAAAAAAACAATTTGCTTACTACTAAAATATTCTAAGATATATTGATGGAACTTGGAGTAGAAATAGACTCCAAGTACCTGGTGGCAAGTGAGAGAAATCGAGATTCAGAGCTGTAAAAAATTGAGAGAGCTCGCGCGCCGTCGCATGATAGCCGTGCAGTAAGTAAGTAAACGAATATTATAAATGTAAATGTCGGGTAAAAAACACAAAAAAAAACATAATTTAAGGGAAGATCTGTCTCCACTGGCTCGGTCATGTTGAAAGGAAGAGGCATATTCGGAGCATCCAGTAGAGCGGCTGGGTCGCCGACGGGTGTCGGACGTCCCAGGTATCGCTGGAACGACGTCGTCCAATTGGAATTGTAATTACACCTGCGCGATCTTAAAGCCATGAACTGAAGGGAAATGGCGCAAGATCAGGACAAGCGGCGACAAGTCGTGTTGAAGGCCATTTTGGGACGGCAACCATTGCAGTAATTAGTAAAGGAAGATAGAAGTGAGAAGAGACAGAGGAAGACTGAGACGTGCGTTTATGAATCAATCCAGAGAGAAGATCAATGTAATGTCGCATTAGGAACTCAAGACATTATTGGCAGAGAAGCGAACAGAATGGCCTGAATATATGAAGATGGACTGACAATCAGTATATTTGTTATATTTCTACGCATATCTCAAAACCGATTTAAATTCATTATGTGTAATGTGTGAGAGACGATGGAACATGGAGGATCCGGAAAAATGTCGAGATCGAGGATTTGGTGGCGAGGCAAACATCATCTGCGAAACGAAATCCCATAGACTTTGCTGGTTCGGTCATCTACTGCAAATGGGAGAGGATCAAGTAAAGAGAGCGTACCGGTTGGTCGCCGCCCCGCAGGGCGGCCCACGTATCGCTGGGGGGATAGCGTTCAAGCTGAAAGTTGGCAGGAAGTGGCGCAGGATTGGGATAAGTGGCGTGCTCTCGTTTCGGAGGCCAAGACCCTTTCTGGATTACTGAGCCAAAATAGTTAGTTAGTTATGGGGTGACCACTCGGCGCAGCGTGGACTGATGACCTGGCGACCTCCGCTGGATGCGGATGGCGCAGGACCGGTCACTGTGGCACTCTTTGGGAGAGGCCTACATCCAGCAGTGGAAGCCTTTCGGCTGATATGATAATGATGATATCAAACATTTAACAAAATCAATTAGAGTAGTGGAAAGCGACTATTCAGTATTTATGAAACAATTCGCAGCTTCAGTGAGGTTCAATTGGGGAAGTTTAATTGTCTTCATTGCCGGCTCAAATTTGGTTTACACTTTTTACCATTTTCATAAATAAAATTAGTTTCTAATTTCACAAGTGATTCAGTTTCATGGAATCTTGTTAATATTAAATTATGTTCGAATACGTATAAGACCATTTTCAAGTAAATAAGAAGATTTCTTATTACAAGATTTTAGTTTGTAAGTTGTCACTTTAATACCTTTTAAATAATGATGTCTAGACTAACCTGAGTCTTGAATAGAGCCTACTTGTCTGCGACATCTTCATCTTTAAATATGGTCAGGAAAACGCTAAATAGTTAACCCAGTGACTTTCAACTATTTCGTAGCGCTACCCTCGTAGCCGATAGCATGGGAAAAACCGCCTGTAGCGGAAAGCGCCCACGAGCAGACGCAGATCGCCCACTTATCGGGTTCCAGGTACTTTCAGTGTCAATAGTAGATATTTTCATTCCAAACAATCTAAATGGTCGTCTATTCAACCCGTACGATGACGATAACGAAAGGGACAGAAAACCTATTGATTCGGAAGCACGACAAACATCACTCTTTCAGTAATAACTCCACTTTTAAGGATTCAGGCAGCGTTGCTCACATACTTGCGGCGAAATAGGGAACTAAATTAATTCCCTACTGACTTGGGCTTGCTCCTTACAGTGGCGCCCTCAACCAGCTGTATAACAACTAACAAGTTTGTCGTAGCTGGATTCAGATAGACTTTTAAAACTCGCATCTTGCCAGATGCGCTGTTAGAAAATCAACCCTAAACCTACTTAGTTAAAGTATAAGTAGTAGTAACACGTGAGAACTTAAATGGGGTTGTGTAAGTAATTTATTTTAATTCTTATTCAACTCACGAGGCGCTCGCGCGTGTGATTCGAGCGAGGAAAATGCCTAGAATTGAATTAATAAGGCTATTTTCGGGTGTTCGCCTGGCATTTGCATTATGATTCAGAAGTTGAAGGGATATAGTTGTAGGGTTTTGAATAAGAACTATTTAGGATCGCTAAGGAATAAGATGGAATATTTATTAAGAGTGCGAATTTTGAAACGCCCACTTAATAGCACTTGCTATTTTCTATTTTATGCTGTTGGTTTTATTTTTTTTTTATGCGAAGGGGTGTTATTTATAGAAGTAGCGATAAACATGTAGTCGTGCTTATGGCGCCAAGAACGACTATGGGTACGGTGTAAGCTATCAAATCATCATCGTGCTTTCAACTTAGAAAAATTCTAGACTGAAAGTGACATTTCGTGCATGAAAAATGGCGTCTAAAAGGTTTAACTTGTTTCCTACTAACCGATTTCTTTCAAGACCTTCCCAATTACTCAGTCTATTACACACACACAGTCTATTTACTCGGCGCCCTCAATTAGTCTCGGCAAACGCCACGCGTGAGGCGGACGCTCCACGGCTCTAATAGCATTTACTTTCCTAAACACATTTACCACTTCTCTAGGAGAGACTTGAGAACATTTTGTTCGGGTTGAGGCCGCGCACTGGTGCCTTTCTGTGAGCTTTCACCTGAGATGTGGCAAACTGTGTTAGTGATGCATCCGCCAAAATAGATGCGGAGTTTTTGCGGATTCGGATGTAGTGCAATTCACGAATAAAAAGAAGCCCACGCGGCGTTTACCGCGCGAGTTTCCGTTATTTTCGCTATGAGTAAAAAAAAAATTTTTTTCGTTTCTGTTACCAAGAGCAAACGCGTTTTTGATTTGTTCGCTACGTACGATTGTAATTTAGTCTCAACGTGTTTGATGATCGCGTGATATCATAAAAAAGCGTTGTTTATTTACGTTTTTTAGTGTTTGACCCCAAAATCCGCAACAGCATCCACATCCGCATCCGCGGATGTGTGCCCTCAAATATCCACATCCGCCTCCGCATCCGCGGATGTCAAAAATATCGCATCCGCGGCATCCCTGCTAGACAGCTAGGTGTCACTTATATGGTAATGGGTCCATTTCGTGACAAAACTTAGTGTGTTATTGTATTTTTATTTGTTCTGTTTATTTTTGTATGTCACGAATAAATGTTAGAATTTGATGATATTTGGTATAGACAGTTTGAGTCCCGGGGAACGACATAGGATAGTTTTTTATACGAGCTAGGATATAATGTCGCGGGTAGAAGCTAGTACCAAATAAAATATAAGAAATAAATGGTTTAAACGATATGATACAGAGAGAAAGAATATAATGGAAAAATAAACCATCTTCGTCTGTAGCCCTCGACAGGATACAAACAAAAAATATTTAATTAAATAATGTTTCGTCATAAAGGTATAATAAATGCTTTATTATTATTATACCGCACCACACGTCGCACGTGACGCCCACTAAATAAAACTCTTACGCGAGCTCAATTCCGAAACGCACTTAGCGTTTTGAAATGTGCTGTGTGCACCCTGTTTGTGACCGCCACGCACTTGGCCGGTCTCTGTGTAGACACTAAATAAAATAAACAATAATGATGTGTTTTTTTTAAAGGATTAAGAATGTAGTCAAATGGAGGAAAAAGCAACGCAAGAGGTTAAATAACCACAAAATTATAAGTGTCTAATTGTTCGGTCCCTTTTCCGCAAAACGCACCTTCATAAAAAACGATTGTCATTTACTATGACGCTCGCGGATCGTGACGTCACGATCTGCTAGCGTTTTCTCTCTCTAACAAGCAACATGAAAAAGGTTGTAGCTTTGAGATATATGAATGGGATTGTCTTCATAAGGTACATTTTTTTGCCTTCTTTCTTTTGAAGTAATAATACATTTTGAGTCTACACCCCTATTAGGTTGTAGTGAACCTGCTCTTCTATTTTCCTTCTTTTGAACAATATTTCGACCAACCATTTGGTTGCATCAATTTGTCGCAGGGACAAATGCCGCGCGAGCGAATATCTAAACAACACACATGAAATGTTGTCCTCCAATGTACTCCAAATATTACGAGTACGTTCATTCATTAGGATGCGCTTCCATTTTTCGCAAACACACATAGTGCAAGTGATGCGGATGGCGCAGGATCGGTCATTGTGGCACTCTTTGGAGGAGGCCTGTGTCCACCAGTCGAAGTCTTTCGGCTGATATGATGATGATGATGATGATAAAACGGATAAGTATTATAGGCACAACAACATTACAGAAAAGTGGAAAATACTCGTCCTAAGAAAGATTCAAAGGTTCCAAATAAATTGTTAATTACAGTTACCATCTCCCTCGCACTCGCACTACAAGCTATTAGTGTAAAGGAACACTAACGGTCTATGTTAGCGTAGCAGTTAACGCCGAATGGCCCATTATCTCAATTACTCGGCTACTTAGCGATCCGTATAGCACTAATTATATGACATCGTACTACGAGTACATATACGGACCACATCTTCATAATTGGACAGGCTGGCGGCTACTTATGCTCTTTTAGATTTCTGTTTTCCTGGTACTGATTTATTAAGGGCAGTTGATTTTTTATCACACAGTCATTTCTAATACAACTTCTTGGCATTACTATCTTGTAAATTTTACGAAAAGGCGAATTTCCTTTTTCCTCATAAACCAGTTTTCCGAGAGGATCTAATGTATGAGACTAACTACAATTAGACCACAACAAAATATTTATGAATACAATGAATGGGGTTCATAGACGGACTTTGCATGTGAACTCTGAAAACGGTGGTCCATTCTTATTGACAGCTAATTGAGCTTTGGAGCCCCGTACGAGCTAAGTGTCATATGGAAAAACAACTAAATTTTTATTTTGGTAGTGAAATACTGCGTTTCGGTATTTACTAATTAGTTGTCAACATTTATTTTTATTTAAACGTAAGAATCCCGTTGGTCATACCTACTGTTTAAAAAATTTCATGTCTTATATATTTTGTAAAATTTGATTTTTTTGCTGTATACATAAGAAAACGAACCAAGTATCGAATAGATACAACGTTCTTTAGGTAGTTTTCGAAACATACTTGAATGTGAACGTCTAACTATATATTAGTAACAAAGTCAGTCTTTTTTTAGGAAGGTTCTGGTTCTATGACAGTTTTCTCGATTTCAATTTTATGTAAAGTGAATGTCATCTGCATGCGGAAAATCTCATTTCCTGGTCTAGCTACGTTTGACCACGGGCGGTAATGAAAAAAAGTCTATTTAATAAAGAAAGTCCATAGATCGCGAAGGTCCCTATGTAGGCAGTACCCGTGCCTCCTGCTCCTGCAAGTTTTGTTTGCCTCGTATTAGTATATTAAAAATACTGTTGAGAGATTATTTTATGTTTCGGCACTCGTTTTATTTCTCATTTATGACATGAAATACCGTTGGGGCCGTCTCGACCTCTTTCTATTAAGTATTTTCCAAAATGATAGCTGTACGTACCTAATTCCCATAGGCCTGTTAGATTATTGTAATCTATATCTACTTTGCCGGCAAATCTCTATTTTTCCGGCCTCTGCAGGAGGTAATGTTCTATTACTCGTACATCATTGGTACTGGTGATAAGTAATCGTAGATTACGTACCTAGGGCGGTGAATCCGTGAATGCCCTAGATAGCCGGTGTTTGTGGCCCGAACCGAAGGTGAGGGCCATAAATATGCGATCTGGGGCTTTACGAATTACCGCCCGTGGTGAGTACACAATTTTACGTCGTCTCCTGGGTGTGCAGTGAGATTTCCCGCTGCGCCCGCGGGCGGTAAATCTCACTTACCGCCCAGAGTGACGTAAATAATTATTCGAACGAGCGATGAATTGTCAATTTCCCATTAAAAAAAATGTTACGATTGAACAATCCGACGACACATCAATTAAATACGTCAAAAGCGTCGCGAAATCTCCAGAAATTAGACCATCCCAATCTAAAATTATTGCATAGTTTAAAGAAGCTATGACACTTCAGGCAACATTATCATTGGCCTTTAACATCTATATAGAAGATGCTTTAAGTAGCGTCCATAAAAGTGCGGCACTGGCGTAAGTGGCTTGTCAGGCCAATACGAGAAGACAGTGATGCCCGCATATATGACATGTAAATGTAATCTTATCTTATCTTATCTTATCTAGATGAGGGCCCTTTCGGATGCACTTCGACCCAGTGTGATCTTTTGTGCATTTGCCCTCTCCTTTATGCCTACTCCCAAGCTCGCTCCATCATTTCCACAAAGCGTATGATGCAGCTCAGCGGAAGCACCTTGAATTCCTTTGGTTGCGGATAGCCGTTACCAAAGTAATTCATCTTTGTCTGGCAAGGGCATGACATTCACACAATAAGTGTTCCATAGTCTCGTCCTCCTCGCCACACATTCTACCGTCTAAACTATCCGATAGTCCCATCTTGGCCAAGAGATCCTTGACCCCGAAGTGACCTGTGAACACCTCAGATATGATTCTGAGTTGCTTCCTACTGGATTGCCAGAGTTTGTTGGTCCAGCCCGAGTCCACTCCTTCTATGAAGAGCTTAGAGTGCCTCAAGCCCGCCTCATTCCTCCACTCGTGTTGGTGTTTGGTTTTGGCGTAGGCTTTAAAGGCCGAAAGTATGGTTCCCTGCGAGAGTCCCACAAATGGTTCTGGACCTACAAAGTGATTTGTAGACCCCCCTCTTGCAAGCTCATCCGCTCTTTCGTTGCCGATGAAGCCCTCGTGCCCTGGTATCCAAACTAGTTGCACCTTATTGTGCTTTCCAAGCTTGATCAGTGCCTGGACGCCGTTATAGACTAGTCTAGAATCCACTTTCGGCGCCGTAAGTGCTTTAAGGGCTGCTTGGCTGTCACTGAGTATATAGATGGTCTGCCCTCTGGTTAAATGTCATACACAGCGTTGCAGGAGTCGCAGCAGTACGCTGGTGTCTCAATTCCCGGTTGTGGGACCAGCACGGCTAACACAAGACGGCACGCGAGCTCTCTCGATTTTTCTCCCACTATGCCTCTCTAAGTTGTCTAATAAGAGAGAGACGGATAGTGCGAGAAACCACATGGAACGCGTTTATATCGTAGCTCCATACAAACTTTCTTCCCCCATTTCACACCCATAGGGGATGATTTCCGGGGTAAAAATTATCCTACTCCCTTCCCCGGGACTCAAACAATCTCTATACCAAATTTCATCTAAATCTTAGCGGTTTAGGCGTGAAGAGGTAACAGACAGACAGACAGATAGATAGACTGACAGACGGACAGACATACACACTTTCGCATTTATAATATTAGTATGGGAGTAAGGATATGGATTAAGCCATTATACACGTAGCAATTTGTCGACAACTTGCAATTCTTGCAATGAGACCGCAATACATACCTTTTAATTGAGAGAGCGTGCGCGCCTGTGATAGCCGTGCAGAGGGTTGATCACTTAACTTTTCGAACGCACGTTAGGACAACTCAACTGTCATTGACCCTACCTGACCTAAGTACAAAGTGTTACGTGATCGACCTGCAGAGGTCAAACCAGGCGTTGCCCTGTAGTGTCATGCCTCCACAAACAGTCTTTCTCCAGAGGTCCTCAGATTGCTTTTCCCAGTTCATGGGGTCGATCTTGAAGGACAGTTATGTCACGTTTTGCACCTAACGCAACGCCAAACTAAAAAGGGTGTGAATGTCCAGGTATTTCAACGACCTTTACATCGTTGGTACCAGGATTACAGAAGGGTTGAAGAATTCGGCACGTTCGCGCGATAAATTAGACAACTTCGGCGCCATTACTCATCCGGAGGCCAGTGCGTACCTTCCGCACGCTTGATTATTAAACTTAAGTTTTGCGTGGTTTTGCGAACGTTTAATCAGCTTATTAATTACGTGTTTTAATCGAGGAATCGGTGAATATCTATGTATTTTTTTAAACCTTATATTGAATTGGTCCAAGTCCGAGCTTCTGCCATAAAAGTAAGAATTTAAGCAACTTATTCGACCACCATAGCGTTTTTCTTCCTTTAAGGTAAGAATATGGTTCGATATGACCTATTTTTAAATATAATAAACCGTGTCATTTACTCTCTAAAAATGTTTTAGGTTACTCAAAATTAAATAGAAAACAATGTTACCTCGTAAAATCTTGAGAACAGTTATTTTAGCAGGTAATTCCGTCATCATCATCATCTTTTCTATACATAAACGAATAAATAACTACTGAGTACAGATCTTCTCTCATTGATGATTCCTTCATTTGTAGGTTTTACCTATTTTTATATCAAACAAAATTCAAGCCAGTTCAACGGATCAGACAATCAGATATTGTAATCCAACAACGAACACCGTTGTTTACCCGATGAGACAAGTCGGTGATTAAATCAATAGCGAATCCATTTCCGTGTGCAGTGGACAAGGCGATCTCAGGAGACGCTCGGAAAATGAGAAAACTCTGCGCAGCTGGTGTATACCGATACCACTGCCGAGGCATGATCGCCTGGTACTTTCTTCATGTACGAATCGATAACAAAAATGGTCTGTGTGGTGTAGACTCTAGTTTATCTGCCACGATAGTGATGACGTACTTATGCTTTATTTTCGCGTTGATAACGGCGACCATATTACGGACCATATTAATAATGTCGCTAAGGGCGGGTTGCAACAATTCACGATTAGAGAACGATCAACGTTTACATGGTACCGGCAGCTGTCATCTCATAGAAACTTCGTCAAACTTCAGATTTTAATTTAACGAACACTGGTTACGATTAGAGGCGGTTTGGTGCAACGCATCCTTAGGCGGACGTACCCGTACGCGGTCAACCCTGGATCATGCGTGCTTAGCGTGAGCGTTGCGGAAATGTCAATTAATAATTTACTTTAAAAACAAAGTTTTAACCGACTTCAATTTAGTACTCCGCCAAGGCACGAGAATATTTCCACATTTCTTAACCAATTTACCACATGATCTGATTTCCGAGAGCAAATGCGTTGATTATTAGACAAAAAAACCGAATCGCTGTATGTGGGCCGATAATATTTGAGGAATTCCGTCGAATCCACAAGGATCACCTTTGGCACTTCATTAGTTGCTATTTCAACGGAATCTTATCAGAATCTGTGATATACTTTTGTACTTTTAAGTACATAATTGAGGAATTCCATAAGTCATCTGTGGTCTTCTTCATCAATTCCACTCCACCAAATTTATGATTTCCGGGTGTAAATACACTAGTTATAATAGAAAATACCAAAATCACTACACGCGTGCCTAATATAATTGAGGAGTTCCCTCAATTCCTCATGGATCCCATCATCCAAATGAATTTTGAAAAAAATGGGACCCACCTTACGCATATACTTACAAACAAAAAAAGAAAATTTCGAATCGGCTCGTCAATGACGGAGTGCTGAGGTAACAAACATTGAAAAAAAAAAAAACATACAACCGAATTGAGAACCTCCTCCTTTTTTTTGAAGTCGGTTAAAAACTTAATGTAAAAAGTGTTCATTTTTATTGTAACTGTATATTTTTGTTAATAAATTATTTCCTAAAAACATAAAAATATATACAAAACGACGAAGTGTTTAAAAAAACGACGCGGATGTGCGCCTCTGTGGAGTAGGTATGGACTACCGCATGTACCTTCCAATTTTGGCATACATAATATATTATGTAACAATATATTTACTAATCTCCTTAACAAAGTTACCGACCGCGCAGCAAAAAACCCTCTCTTATAGCAAAATACTCTTCAAATAAAGCAAAAGCCGTATTTGATTTTAACTCGCGATAGGAATAACACCAAGCGCTCGCTCGTGCAGAGATATGAAAACACTGTTAAAACTTTGTGGAACCTTTAGCGCTTCATTGATTCTTATGGCTTCCGCATACGAATGTGCGTTTAGAACGCTGCCACACTTTGACGCATGCCGTGCACACGGTGCTACAGAACAAACTAAGATTTGCCAACAGTTAGGCTTAGACTTTCAAGATTTCATTGTTAGTTTGAAGAATATTTGCTTCGATAAATGATGAAAGTTTTTTAATTTATGACGTTATTTTCATTATACTATCGGCTATCACAAGACGGCGCGCGAGCTCTCTCGATTTTTATCGCACTATCCGTCTCTCTCTTATTAGAAAACTTAGAAAGAGATGTATAGTGCGAGAAAAATCGTGAAAGCTCGCGCGCAGTCTTGTGAAAGCTGTGCTGTTGTATAAAAAACGAGGTTGTGAATATGACCTACCATCGATTCACGGCTATATTCAGTTCACTTAGATTAATGTGATTTAAAAAAAAAACTCTTCGCTTCTTTATTTTACAACATATTCATGATGTAATACCGGGACGCCTCTCCAACGTAATCATCGACCACGAAGTCCAAAGTACTATTCCAGTCAGTATGACTGACTGTCGTATTAGTATTAGTTACTATTGGAAAATTACGGACATCAAAATTATTGTGTGCTGTGGAACTAAGAGTCCTGGGGACGCCGGACTCTATACACCTCTCTGCAAACCTTAGTGTGGACCACCATTTTAAAACGGCATACTGGAATAACACGAAACTTTGTATACACAAATAGGATCCGCCATATCTAGATCAGAAACTAGTTTTCTGTTGCTAAAAATTTTATCAATTAGAGACTTTAAGAGGAAAGTAGGTATAGCTAGCAGCTCGCGACTGACAATAGGTACTTTTTGTATGAAATTTCCATTTCGGGAGAAAGCGTTTTTCACTAACTAAATCTTTACAAATCACTTTGATTGTGATGTCGATCGCTTCAGCATAATAATATCTATTTTTAGCCGACTTAAAAAAAAGGAGGAAGTTCTCAATTCAGTTGTATTTTTTTTTTTGTCATTTTTATCTTTTTTTTTTAATGTTTGTTACCTCAGAACTCCGTCATTGATGAGCCGATTCGTATTTTTTTGTGGGTCCCATTTTTTTCAAAAATTCAGTTGGATGATGGGATCCATGAGGAATTGAGGGAACTCCTCAATTATATTAGGCACGCATGTAATAATTTTGGTATTTTTTATTATAACTCGTGTATTTACACCCGGAAATCATAAATTTGGTGGAGTGGAATTGATGATGATAACCACAGATGACCTATGGAATTCCTTAATTATGTACTTAAAGTGCAAAAGTATCGATTCTGATAAGATTCCATTGAAATAGCGACTAATGAAGTGCCAAAGGTGATCCTTGTGGAATCGACGGATGACCTCAAATATTATCGGCCCACATACTCGTACAGCGATTCGGTTTTTTTCTCTAATATTCAACGCATTGGCTCTCGGAAATCAGTTCATGTGGTAAATTGAAAAAGAAATGTGGAAATGTTCTCGTGGCTTGGCGGAGTACTAAATTGAAGTCGGTTAAAAGTTTGTCTTTAATTAAAGTACATTAAGTATATAGGTTTCGCTTTAAAAAAAAAATAGGTGCCTTTAAATTAAAATTAATTGCAAATTTTGAAAAAAATAAATCTATAAACCTAGTCTTTAATTGTGTCAATAACGTACTAAAAACCATTAAGATTGGAAAATATTTAAAAGTGAAAAAAACTTTTCTCTTTTTGTATGGACGAGTACGTAGTATTCCAAAGGTATCCTTCCCTCCAGGCCTTTAAAACGTTATAAAATGAACCGGAATTATAACGGTATATTCCGTTTGTGTTCGAAAATTACGTTATAACAAAATCAATATTCTCCATAACGATATAAATACCGTAACAGAATGAATAACTGAACGATATATAATAACGTTATAATATCGTTTTAAAATGCGAGCCGCGCGCTACGGCTGCGCCGTTGCCGCTCTGTGCCAATGCCAACATGCCACCACGTGGGCCGTAGCGCGACGTGCGACGTTGCCGTTATGTTGTTCTAGCTTCTAAATCTTATTAATGCTTGTTTACCTCGATCGTTTGCAAATTCGTTGTGAATTGTGAATATTTGGTTGGTTACGACGATAAATGGCGGAATAAAATTGGGACGCAGGAAACGCAACGCTGTCCACAGATTCGTGGACTTGCTCATAAATAAAAAGAAAGAGTGCCAATCTTAATAGCCCCTAGGTATACACTATTACAATATGTAAGAGGGTCAATATTTTTTTATGTTAATTGTTTGTCTCGGTACTAAATCGCAGACTCCCAGTATTAGGACCTATTCCAAACAAGCCCTACGACCGACGGTGTTGCCGTGAGCAAAAAATTATGCATAGGTATGTTGGTATGTGCTTTTGTTCATTAATCGTAATAAAATTAAAATATACTTTTAGTTTCCGACATCTTATTTTATTTTTGATTTAGAGCCATTCCGAAAACGACAAGTTAAATAAAATCTGATTATGAAACCAAAGAATGTGTGAATTTTCGATTTCGGTTCTTCGCCATAATCTGTCTAGATAGGCTCGCGATAGATAGGGGAGACCAAGGACGGTTGGTACATATAAATATGTATCGATCCTCCTTTTCTTACGATTCAAACTCCTTTTCTAATTAATCCTTAGTCACTAAATAACTAGCTGTTGCCAGCGACTTCGTTCGCGTGGAACTTGTTATGGTCTTAGAAAAAATATTGCTATTAAATTATCTTCGGTGCAAGCTATTTATCGCTGTCCCAAACACACATCTACCATCTTAAAGATATACAAAAACTATCCTATATCCTTCCAAGGGTCTCAAATTATCTGTACGGGAAATTTCATCTAAATCCGTTCAGGGATTAGACCTACGTAAAAGGTAACAGTGCGATGAGTTCGTTAGTTTAAATTGATAAATCTAAATTGAAAACTTCGTTTTTACAAACATAAATATCTTAAGAATCATCAACAGACGTTTTCATACAGTATTAAAGAAAAATATATTTTTATATGTCTACTAAGCTACATTACTGTTATAATAATAAGTACCCAATGTTGATTAAATCTATTCGATTCTGGGAGCATCGCAGTTCTAACCTAACCTATCCTACATTTCTGGTAACTGTTCAAATCTGTAAGTCTTACTTTAAAAAAGGTCTTGCTCTCTATACAACCTTCAAACCTTTTAACTCTCTTAGGGGATGAATAAAAAAAACGCTGAAATCGTTTTCTAATCATTACAAACGGTCCATAACCTTAGTAATAAATCTATTATTTTAAAAATATCTTGCTCTTCGTATAAACTTTGAACCCCCTAGAAACCCTCTTGGGGGATGAATTTCAAAAACATTGAAATGTATTTTTTAGTTTTAAACAAACCGTCTAAAATCGTAGTTACACTAATGTTTTACTTTAAAATTGTCTTGACCCTATACGGCCTTTGAATCCCCTTTAAACACTCTTAGGTGATGAATAAAAAAATCGACTAATCTGCTCTCTCTATTTTAAGACCAAAATTAAAAAATCTAAACTTAAAAAAATACTTTTCCTTCCATATAAATTTTGAAGCCCCATTAACGCCTATAGGGGATGAATTTAAAAAGAAACTCTGAAATCAGTTTTGTTGTCTTTTAACATACAGACTAGGACTGACATTAGAAATATCTTACTATATTTTCTTGCTCTCCATATAAACCTTGAATACCGTTTTAACACTTTTAACCCCCTTTAGGGGTGGTATTTTTCCAAGAAGATGAAAGGATTTTTTTTTCTAATAAGTAATCGTACCACAAAGTTGCCCATCTCTAGCTCAAAAAAAATGTTTCTCATCCTAATCTTGCATAAGTACCTTTTTAACCCCCTTAGGGATGGAATTTTCTAACACGTTAAAAGTACTTTTCTATTCTAATAAGTAATCTTTCTACAACGTTTCAAATCTCAAGCTCAAAAAAAGTGTTTCTCATACAAACCTTTCACCCCTATTTAACCCCCTTAGGGGTGGAATTTTCTAAAACGCTGACAGTCCTTTTTTGTATTGTATTTAGTAATCTTTCTACAAAGCTCAAAAAATAAAGTTCCCTCCATACAAACTTTGCACCTCCATTTAACCGCCTTAGGGATGAAATTTTCTAAAACAGAGAAAGTACTTTTTTCTATTCTACTAAGTAATCTTTCTACAAAGTTTCAAGTCTCTAGTTAAAAAAATAATGTTTCCCCCATACAAACATTGCACCCCTGTCCCCTACTTAACCCCCTTAGGAGTGGAATTTTCTAAAACGCTGCAAGAACTTTTTATGCATCTTAATAAGTAATCTTCCTACAAAGTTTCAAGTCTCTAGTTAAAAAAAAAGTTTCCCTCATACAAACTTTGCACCCCTATTTAACCCCCTTAGGGATGGGATTTCCAAAAATTCCATCTTGTCCGTCTTTTTAGTCCCAGTAGTTTCGGCTGTGCGTTGAATTAGTCAGGTCAGGAAGTCTTCTTTTACATATAAAGATACGAGTAAATCAAATTTCTCATTCTCTCCACCTCATTTTGAGCATCTTAGCTGACCATCCATCCGTAATGTGCGTGCTGGTGCCATGAGACCGGTTTAATTTATTTAAACTTTGTGACACAATACAAAAAAAAGTATATATGGTGGACTTAATGCCATAAGGCATTCTCTACCAGTCAACCAACGGGCTAAGCAGAAACATTTGATGCAGGCATTTAAATTATTAATAATTTACCATGTTATAACAATGCCATTAATATCTGGGGGCACGGCAGTGCCCCCGCCAAGTCGAGCGCGAAGCAAAAAGTGCCGTACCATCCTTTACTGGAACCATTTCGCCACATTTTTAGGCCCCTATTTGAGAACCTCTGGATAAGACCAGAATGCAGAAATTTTCGTCATCCAGTAAGCTATAATCACAATCTTAAAATCCAAAATTTCAAGTCTGTAGGTCATTTAGTTCCGAAGTTAAGCGAAAGCAAAGTTTCGCATTTATGACACTCACTCACTCATGATCATCAAAATAGAACTAGTACTTCCCATAAACTCAGAGAGCTGAAATTTGGTACAGAGTTAGGGTTTAATGGCCACATAAAGGGAAAACTATAAAAAATGGCTATTTCAACCAAGTTTTCTAGATACACCAACTGTATACATTACTTTGTAATCCTATACAAATATATAGGATTACAAAGTTACATTTGCAGTGAATGGGAAAATTCAAAAGCAAGAATGGGCCTGCATTCATAGTTTGTATGTATGGATAACACATTAACCTACAAAAAGAAGTGAGATTCCATAAAAAACACTCCATGTAAAAAAGAGGCCAAGTCTCGAAACTCTTCCACCGTAAAAAGTTGTGAGATATTTCGTAGAGCCAAGTTTCAGGCATTCTTATTAATCTTTATTTGCTTGCTAAATAAAATTTTGTGACTTGGCAATCACACAATACTACATAATTTTAGGTAAGTATGCAAAAATCTATAAATACAGTTAAGTTGTGTGATTGCCACGTTGCAGAATTTTATTTAGCAAGCAAAAACATTCCATGTAAAAAAGAGGCCAAGTCTCGAAACTCTTCCTCCGTAAAAAGTTGTGAGATATTTCGTAGAGCCAAGTCTTAGGCATTCTTTAATCTTTATTTGCTTGGTAAATAAAATTCTGTAACTTGGCAATCACACAACTTTCCTGCATTAATGGATTTCTGCATACCTAAAGCTATGTAGTATTGTGTGATTGCCAAGTCACAAAATTTTATTTAGCAAGCAAATAAAGATAAAAGAATGCCGGAGACTTGGCTCTACGAAATATCTCACAACTTTTTACGGTGGAAGAGTTTCGAGACTTGACCTCTTTTTTACATGGCATGTTTTTTATGGGATGATGCATTTCCGATTAATGAGGCACAGAGTAGCTAAAGACAATCTGATTTTAAAATTATTAGTCAGGATACCTATTCGTATCAGGCTACAACCTGCGCCGACAAGCCGAGCAAATCGAAAAATTCTCTATTTTACTATGACGTCGTGCACTCTAACAAACAACCTACGTTACGTAATCACATCGCTTACATTGCACGAGTAGGCTATACTGAATGCGAGAAAGGGGTAGCCTATAACGTTATAACATTATTATATCGGTTAAAAAAGTATCGGTTTTATATTAATGGTTTAGATTTATAACGTTATAATGGATACCGCTATACAGCGCGTCAAATATCGTTTTTGAGTATAGCGGTTTTAGGAATAATAACGTTATAAATGATAGCGCTATACGAAAATAGCGCTATTTAAAGGCCTGCTTCCCTCTCAATTGAGAAACGTTCTACCAGCTCTATTTTTGTCTATTTTAATTTCTAGCAATAGAAACTAGTTTCTGACCTAGAGTTGGCGCTATTGTGTATACAAAGTTCCATGTTATTCTAGCATGTCGTTTTAAAATCAGATCCAAACTACGTGTGTATGGAGAGTCGAGGTCCCGGCGGCCTTTACAATGTCAGTAAAATGTAGCAAACGTTTATCGCAACAACGTGCGACAAGGCCGCAATGCAGCACGCCCCAGGCTCACTTCAACCTATACTATAACGCTCTAGCCACTGGCTCGTTCACAACTAACTTTCCAATTGCCTGTTAGGAACGAGATATCGCTAACTTTATAGAGGTCTGAACAAAATAAAACACGATATTTCCACTCATTTTATCCATTGATTGTTTCACCGAGCTCTGTTTAAAGGTGGAGCGCTTCGCACCGGAGTTTTACTACGATGATTTGCGGTTCGAGTAGGTGATATTGCTTTATTATTTATTGTTATATAAAAGTGCGGTTTACGCATCATAATCTATCATTATATTCTCATTTTTGACAACCACGTCACATCCGTGGACGTCATTACTAAGTGCGAGTATACAATTTTACGCGATACAAAATAAATTCATCATTACGTTGGTGTTTTATTATTCCATTCCCGTAAGTGACATCCACGGATGTGACGGTGTGTACAGAAATTAAAGTGGCCTATTTTTACGTATGCTGTACCAAAATTAATTACATTAGTGTTTTATAATTGCATCCACGTTTGTGACAGCGTGTTGACCTTTATATAACAACTGCTACCCAAAACATATAAACTTACAAAGCTGCCATAAATTAATAAATCATCATCATCCTCCTAGCGTTATTCCCGGTTGTGCCCTAAAGGAGCCCGGGGTCCGCCATGATACCTAATCCCAAGATTTGGCATAGGCACTAGTTTTACGAAAGCGACTGCCATCCACCCTCCAACCCAGAGGGAAACCTAGACCTTATTGGGATTACACCGGTTTCCTCACGATGTTTTCCTTCACCGATAAGATAACGGTAAATATTCCGCACATATGTAAGTTCCGAAAAACTCATTGGTACGAGCCGGGATTCGAACCCACACGACCGTCTGGACAGCCGCATCCCAGAACCACTAGGCTACCGTAGCTTCCAATAAATTAATAAATAAAATTAATAACTATTCGGGGACAATCTTACACAAATCGACTTACGACCGTATTACATCTACAAGCCTATTTAAAATGGAGTTAAAATTCGTTTGTCTTTGTCTGTCACTTTGACATTTGTGTTCGTAAGAAACGCACGTGACTGTAGATTTGTATTTTTACCTAATGTTTGTACGCCCATTGGCAAGACATAGAAGATCACATAATGTACCTTATAGCTCCGTATTTTACAGCCTACCTATTTTCTACAATAAACATTATTTCTGATTCTGATTCTGAAAGGGACAAAGCACATTTTATATACCAAAGGCATTTTAAGTTTTATGAATAAGGGGGTTAGTCTCTAACTGAGCAAAGCGTGTACTGTGTACTAGGCGACGATATACATAGGTACTTAAATTGATAAATAAATACTTATAGATATAGAAAACATCCATGACTCGGGAACAAATATTCGTGCTCATCACACAAATAAACGTCCTTACTGAGATTCGAAATTCGAACGCAGAACCTACAGCTTCTTAATCTCACAGTAACATTATATTTATAATACATATAAGTATAGATATAACAGAAACATAATAAAGCAATATCACCTACTCGAATCACAAATCATGAAAATCGAATCTCGAATGACAGTGGTGTTCTTATTTTTCATTTTACTCTGACGCTGGAGAATCTTTGCTTTTCCGAGCCAGTCTTCTTACTGTAGATATGTTCCTATAGTGTTTTATTTAAATAAACTTATTGCTTGCGCCGCTTCCTTCAACTACCGGTTATACTTTCTGACGCCATGGCAGACTACATAGCAGTGTGGGCAAAAAGTAATTGCATTACAAATTACAATTACAAAATGTAATTTCAATTATTGCATTATAAATTACAAAATGCAATTATGGCATTACACATTACAAAATGTAATTTGTAATCGCATGACATGTAATGCATTACTCGTATTGCATTACTTGTAATGTGTAATACGATTACAAATGTAATGCATTACGCCCAACACTGCTACATAGTCTCCTTAAAACAGCCCGTGAGGTCCAAATATTTTTGTTTTGATAACTATAATGATTAATGGAAATCGAATAAAGAAGAAAATTATTGAAAGTTTCAAGCTACCTACGATAAACAACGAGACTGTGCGAAGTTCACTCTTATTATTATTGTGACCGATATTATTGCGAATGTCCCTGTTTAAGCATGTTAACTAAAACAAAACAATTTATTTATGAGCAAGATGTTAAAATAACTTGTCCTCAAAAAAACATAGCCCAATTATACTCTTAGCTTTCTAAAACAGTGAAATACTTTTAACATCTTCCTCATGTATTCGAATTAATAAAAAAGTCTTTCAGTTAGACGTCTCATACTCATAACGAGTTTAATTAGTCTTGGACACGTCTTGGATATGATTTTCATTACCATGCAATCGAGACCCTAGATACCGTGTAGGCAGGCCTAAGCCTCTTGCCACTTCGCCTAAACACGACTTTCGCGCACCGCCCTGCTTCCCCCGGGGACGCACCCATCCAGGCGTACAGAGTGGAAGAATCTGCAAAAGAATATGAGAGAACTAAAAAACGCCCTGGTGAATCTCACCCGAATGCGGTTAACACTGACTCTAATCGTTCCGCGGCCGCGGTCTACGACGGTGACAAGCAAACACGACCAGTATATTTTTTTTTTTTGTTTTTAGTGGTAAATTTTGCTCCATTGAACTTGCTTGTGTTATTAAACGTCTTAAGAATACTTATTATTTTGTTAATTAACTTGAAAAACTATAGATTTGAGTTTTCTAGCTGTCAAAATATCGGTTGTTACCCTAGTAGCATTTTGCGTTGGCCAACCGTAGCTAACGGTTGGGAAAAAGTTGGGAAATCGTTAGTAGCAATCTAACGAATTGCCAACAATGGCCCTAATGCTATTTATGGTTCATTTTCCAACTGCAAAACCATACAAACATCTAACATAGGCCCTACCACAGTTATCAGTTGGGTTACCAACAAATAATCCATACGAACAAACGACGTAGGCCCTACTACAGTTTTTGGTTAGATTTCCTACAAAAAATCCATACGAACAGCCAACATAGGCCCTACTGTGGTTTTGGTCGGATTTCCAACAGAAAATCCCATACGAGCAGCCAACATAGGCCCTACTGCAGTTTTGCGCAGCGTTCCCAACAAAAAAACCATACGACCATACAACATAGGCCCTACCGCCGACTTAGTTGGCTTCCCTACCAAAAAATCCCTACGAGCAGCCAACATAGGCCCTACTGCGGTTTTGTACGGCGTTATGAACAAAAAATCCATACGATCATGCAACATAGGCCCTACCGCGGTTTTGGTCGGATTTCCAACCGAAAATCACATACGAGCAGCCAACATACGCCCTACTGCAGTTTTGCGCAGCGTTACAACAAAAAATCCATACGACTATACAACGTAGGCCCTACCGCCGACTGAGTTGGCTTTCCAACTGAAAATCCCATACGAGCAGCCAACATAGGCCCTACTGCAGTTTTGCGCAGCGTTCCCAACAAAAAAACCATACGACCATACAACATAGGCCCTACCGCCGACTGAGTTGGCTTTCCTACCAAAAAATCCCTACTAGCAGCCAACATAGGCCCTACTGAGGTTTTGTACGGCGTTCCGAACCAAAAATCCATACGATCATGTAACATACAACCTACCGCGGTTTTAGTCGGATTTCCAACAGAAAATCCCATACGAGCAGCCAACATAGGCCCTACCGCCGACTTAGTTGGCTTTCCTACCAAAAAATTGGAATTTAGCGCTATTTCGTGTCGAGTAGAGGCATTGCTCATCTGTCACGGGCCTGGACATAGGCTAAACAAGTACTTTTTACGCTATTCGTCACCAGAGAGCACATAGCATTAGTACTATTGCATATTGAAAACAGCATAGGGCCAACAGTGGGCCACATATGAATCCAATGGCAGCGGGAGGAGAGGGGAATTCGGAAACCAAGTGCGGTGCGGGGGGCGGTGGACATGAGCACGCGCGGCGCGCGAATTCGATCGGCCATTTTGTTATCGATCTCCATCGTGAATAGTGCGTGTAAACGTATAAGTATATACTTAGTGGTTATATTTTCTTTTGAGTGCGTGCGTGCATGGTATAAAGTATTACTTGTTTTTGAAAGGGTTGCATATTTACTTAGCAAATATATATAAAAAATAGTGTGCAAGTTAATACTTACATGTTATATTCACTAATCAAATAACAATATATCGTGTTTATTAAGCAATCCTTTCAAAATCACGTTCAGTATGATCAAAGTGGTGGAATTTAATGATTCTGATGGTGACGGCGTGGTCTTAGTGTAATACTTATGTAACAGAAGAGTGGATCACGCCTCGCAAGAAGGAGTGCCTTTGGCCTCCTCATAAAATCGTCAGTGCAGTACCTATGCCTCACAACTAAAATATTACCGGACGAGAATTGACATGTGTATCCCATTAAACGCATATTGTACGAGACAGGTGAGTTAATATTAGGTAATTTAATTTTTAAATCACAAGGTCAATTTAGTTTTGTAACGTCGTGTGTTCATTTTGATTTAATATCTGTTTAAAACTGATGCTGGCAAAAGTTTCGAGCTGCCATTTCTATATAAGTACATAGGTAATAATAAATAGTTTTAGCCATTTGTCGTTTTTATGAAAAGGTTAGTTTTAGCTATTTCATCACAGTCCTCTTTGTCTGTGTCATTTAAATGTGTGTTCATCTCTCTTCTAACAGATGGCTGCGTCCTTGTCAATTGGCTGACGAAACTGGCCAGTGAGGACGCCACATTAAAGTTGCTGAATAATCCAGCGTCTAATTAACTTATTTGGACCTTGCGCGATGAGCGGACCATTGGATTTTTGACACCTGAACCCACTGAAATGACGGAGTGCAACTGCTCGGAATCGGAGGTCAAAATATGTTAGTCCAGTCATGACGTTGACAAATTTGGGCTAGTATGATGCCTTTTATGGCCCGCCATAAAGAATGTGTCCCTTTCTCACTTACATACTTACTAGAAAGTGATGAATGCTTTAAGGCCGGTCAAAAAGCATCGTGCTACAGGGCCAGCATTCAAATACAATGAATTATAATAGAAACATATCGATTATAAATCGAGGTTGTCTTTTTTTCCTTACAATAAAATTATAAACGTATTATGTGAAGTTTTATTTTACGGTCTAGCTGTACAAAATGATGGTAACGCAAGTAAATGTGAAAAGTCTCAGAAGGCATTTAAATCTCTGTTAACAGTTAATGTGCAGTTACGTTTGTAAATTCGGTTATTTAAAGACGTTTACTTTGTATGTTACAGATGTTTATTCTCACGAAGGCGGTTTGTGAGTATTATGCACATGCACATTGTTGTGTGCTCGGCCAATATAGAATCTCTCTCGAGATTACGCACCTAGAAACCATGGACATGTGCACTAAATAGGTACCACCCCACAACAAATGTACGATCCCTACCGACCACGAGCGACGCCGGGGCGCATATTGTAAGTGCCAAAGGAAATTGAAGCTTCTCTGCTTCAGTTAAATTCCACTACTCGCGCGCGCAGGTGGCAAGCTGCGTAAATTCCGTGCAAATATGGAATTTAACTACAGCAGAGAAGTTTCAATTTCCTTTGGCACTCACAATGTGCGCCCCGGCGTCACCCGGTCAGTGAAGATCGTGCATAAGTAAGACCAACCCGCCTTCGTGAGATAAACAACTGTACGTTAGGTACTACTAACTGCCAACGGCTATTCTACAGTTGGTACAGAGTGCTTTTATTTTGTAGGCCCTTCTTACGAAATGTTGCTTTAGGTCCAACAGTCGGAAACTGTGGTTGGCCCAACATAGTTCTCGTAGTAATGTTGCTGTAGGCCCTACTTTGCAAATGTAAATTGGCCCTACAACCGGAAACGGTGGTTGGCCCAACGTAGTTGTCGTAGTAATATTGTTGTAGGCCCTACGTTGTAAATGTAAATTGGCCCTACACCCGGAAACGGTGGTTGGCCCAACATAGTCATCATAGTATATGCCCAATGGCCATAGGCCCAATGTTGGGAGACACCGTTGGCTTTACCGAAAACAGGTGTTTCACTCGCAACGGTTGACCAACCATTCGGTGATCAATGGCCCTACGAAATGCCAACTTAAAATGCTACTAGGGTAGGCAGAGGCCCTTCTGTGCGTAGATTATATAATATTCTGTGGTGCCGGCAAATCGGATTTAGTTTCACTGTAAGCCCAACAGTAGACCCTTATGTATGTACATAATGTATTGTAGGATGCTGGCTGGAAGATCTTGAATATGATACAGTCGAATGTACAGGCTGTATCAAAAATGGTGTGTGAACCGAGCAACGCATATTCGGTAGCGCAATGCGATTCCAAATATGTATTTTTTTATTTTTGTTTGGATTGATATTTTTGTTTTTGTTTACATTACAGTCTTTGTTTTTGTTGACATGGCTTGTGTATGATGACGTTCCTCCGCGAGGTTGAAGGATGGGAGGGTTTATTTAATTTACAACTGCGCGCACAGCTGTGTTATGAAAACAAATGTTTTGTGTATGTTTTTTTGACACGCAGGTGACAGCTTTTACGTTTTTGATGTCACACACAAGCAATGTCAACAAAGACTGTAATGTAATAAAAATAAATGCATTTTTGGAATCGCAAGACGCTACCGAACATGCCCTTGATCGGTTCACATCCCATTTTTGGTACACCCTGTATAAGTTGCGTAATGATAATTCTTTGACGGTACAAGACGATCAAAATGTGATATTTTCAAATAGAAAGGACATAATTCTCATAATACTTCTTTCCCGCCTAGATTATATCATCGACACATAAAAAATCGAGTTCAACCAGTTTTTTTATTACAGATTAGGGACTGATATTTTTGATAACCCACTTTCACCTAAATGCACTTTTTGGAACATGGGTAAATTTTGCGATATCTGAGATCGCAACAAGCAATAGAGTTAATTATTTTTCATCAGACTTGCTCGAAAAGGGCTTCACAATGCGCAGACATACAGAGCTGTAATAGCCTGTGTTACGCCCATGTTTTTTTTCTTAAATTGTATCTCACTCATGCGGCAGTTACAAAGCAAAGAGGTTTTATATCAAATACGATGTCTTAAAACGTATTTATAAATAAATTTAAACTTAAAAAACTACTTAAACATGTTTAACTGAATTATTTACAGATTTAATATGTAGTTATTTAGTGTCTATGTAAAATGTTTATAAGTGTTTTCAAATCGTGGCTGTATACCGAAGGGTCTTTGCCATACGCACCTCACGTCAAACTCAACAAAATGGACGACTGACATGTTGCGGTTTTTATTACGATTTGTATTCATTTCGTCTAAAATGTATTTGTTTCCTCGCAAATGTGATGAAAAACATTGTGTATAACACGGGCGTAAGAATATTGCAAACTCGAGTCATCAAAAGCAAAGCTTCTGATAGACTCTTGTTCGCAATGTTCCACTTACGCCCCTCGTTAAACAATGTACTATTAAATAATGAGCGGTGTTATAAGTTATAACACCTGCTATTTGATTTATTCGATGCATTAAAATACTTAACTGTTTAGGTAACTAAAAAAGGTTCTAAATAATTTACGTTTAACATTGCCAATGCCCAGTTAAAATTAATTCACCAAAACAACTTATAAAGGTATAATTAATTGTTTCAGAACCCCGTTCGTTCTGAAAGGCTACCGCACAATGGCAGCTAAGCCGTATTCCGCCTCGGCTGTTGAGAACAGACTAGTGGGCCTGGACCTTTTAATAGGCTTACGTCCAGGAGGTATATTTTTATTCGTCGCTTCCTATCTCAATCGCGATACGGTGTTTGAATGATGTCCGCGCCACCTACCACACCGGATTGTAATACGGCGCTGGCGGACCCTAGCAGCGCAAGCGAAATCATTTTATAAAGCCTACAAATTGTGTATTAGATAGCTACGAGTACCTATATCTCTACTAGCGGACGTATTTATTTAATAAATATAATATATAAACTTAATAATTAACAGGTTACTAAGTACTACTTATTAATAGTACTGGGTGAGGACCAAATTCTTGGCCAGTAGTTAGCGTGGTTAATTGGTAGTAGTTAAAAGTTCCGTTGTGACGCGAAAATTATAACTATAGAATTGTATTGCTAATTTTCGTGTCACAACGGAACTTTTTAACTACTACCAATTAACTAGGCTAACTGCTGGCCAAGAATTTGGTCCTCACCCAGTACTAGTAGTTAGTAGAAGTACCCATTAGTTATCTAATTTGTACATAATTATGTATGGAGCGAAAGTTTGACGAATCATACTCTAGCGTTATTCCCGGTAATGCCCCTAAAGGAGCCCGGGGTCCGCTTTGACACCTAATCCCAAGATTTGGCATAGGCACTAGTTTTACGAAAGCGACTGCCATCTGACCTTCCAACCCAGAGAGAAAACTCAGAAAACTAGACCTTATTGGGACTAGACCGGTTTCCTCACGATGTTTTCCTTCACCGAAAAGCTAACGGTAAATAAAAACTCATTGGTACGAGCCGGGATTCCAACCCACGACCGCCGCTTGACAGCCGCATGCCTGAACCACTAGGCTACCGTAGCTCTATTGTCGTTTAACGACCAAGCTCCTTATTTTTTTTTATTTTTTTTTATTATTTTTTTTTGGTTCACCAACAATTGTTTACACTGTTTACACGATCAAAATATTAACTAGGTACTATTGCTAAGTGTAACAATCACTTAAAGGTAAACACCGCATGCACTATATAAAAAAAAGCTTTAACAATTACCTAATCAAATTTATACACAGGTTTTGGCTTAACTTATTATTACTATATAACTAAATAATTTAAAACTATTTTGTGTTCGTCACTCACTTTTGAAGACATTACTCGACCGTATTTTAAATTTCAAGACCGAGTCAAAGAAAACATCAGACATGTGACTGCAGCTGTTAATCGCTTTACACAGCCTTGGGATAGGCGAGCTGCTGCCGAGAACGTCCTTCTGAGCGGTGGGCAGAGTGGTGTAATCGGTTTGCGAGGAGTTCGGGAAGGAGCTCGAAAAGAGAGAAGGGATAATAGTTGCGGACTATCTACAGGGTGTGGCCTGTAATAGGAGCAAAAAATTAAACGGTGGCTTATTAAGTTAATCAGTAATTATTTCCAAGTGGTTAAATTGAAAAAAAAATTGAAAAAAAAATAGAAAAAAAAAAATAAGTAAAAGCGTACGTGTGTTCTTTTGCTTAACTGGAATGATATCCATTTTGTTTTACTTCAAAAACACCAAAAAATCTTGTAAAATTGAAAAAAAAAACAAAAAGAATTATAAAACCAAAGTTAGTATAATCGCAATTACGAAAGTGCCCAGTGTTCTACCAAGATAGTTAATGACTGGCATGCTACGATATCGAGATGTCGAGATCCATTACTTAGGTATCACAACTTCAGATAAGATTATTTCCGAATTCAAGAATCTTGAAACACTGGTACCTTTACAGAATAACTGCGGATAATACATAGAGTCAGCCCTTAAATTTATTGCTCCCATTACAGGCCACACCCCGTATATGATTGTTTACGAGCTTATATGAGAAAATTGCGTCCGCAATCTTTCTCCTCGTTTCTAGTGATCTTAACCCGAACTTCTTTAGACCTTGTGTGTAAGAATACGATTTTTTAAGTTTGCCAGCAGAAAAGCTCAAATGCCGAACAAACCTTTTCTGCACACGCTCCAGTCGCAGCGAGTGAGTGGCATAGTGCGGCCGCCAGACCACATTACAGTACTCCAGAATACTCCTTACTAGGCTATTGTATAACAAAGTTTTAGTTACACTACTTTTTAATATTTTTACGTTCCGTATAACGAAGCCTAACATCCGAGAGGATCTTTTGACTATATTTTCGATGTGAGGGACAAATGTGAGCTTTTGATCTATAATTACACCCAAGTCTCGAACTGTATTTACTTCTTGTATAACTTCTTCACCAATGAGATAAGTAGATTTTAGAAGGTTGTGTTTTCTAGATATCTTGATGTGTACACATTTTTTGGCATTCAAGACCATCTGGTTGTTCGTACACCAGTCAACAAGCCGACTTAAGTCGCTCTGTAATAAGTCAATGTCGCTAACAGAACCAATGGTACGAGTAAACTTCAGGTCATCAGCGTACATAAGTATGTTCGAGTGTATAAAACAATCAGGAATGTCGTTTATGAAAATGTTAAATAATGTTGGGCCCAAATGAGAACCTTGGGGTACCCCGGATGATATGGTGTGTGACAAGGATTGATAACCATTGATAACCATTACTAGGCCGTAAGTTTGTTTGCTTTCAAAAAGCTTGGAATGCCATTGGGACACGAATATGCTGAACTAAATCAAGCCCCAGTGCGACACACATTCACTGCCAAGAATCGCTACGCGCTACGCTCGTAGCCGATCCTGTGGTTTTCCTCGTATGTAGCGGAAAGCGACTACGGCGGTCTGACGCATATGTGTCGTCATTGGCCCTGAATGGGTTAAGGGGCTACCCGAGGTTTTCATCGATTTTTGACAAGTTTTGAATCGTATGTCCTACTTTCGCTACAGATAGAAAACACTTATTTCGTATCTCTATTGTTGTGAAAGATCTAATATATACGAAATCTACATAATATTTGGGTTCGTCTTTGACGTCTCTAAATGCGTGTCTAGGACTTTCATTTTAAACTAATTAACACAAAAGTTATGGCCAGAAAACTAGTATTTTTTCCTAACATTGTTCAACTTTAATGCCAAATATCTCGAAAACAATAAACTTTGAAGTAAATATGGGATACTATATTGCTTAAAGCCGTTGTTGAGGATTCAGATCGAAGGTCATTGGGGCATGGGATCCCCTTAAGGGGCTACCCGAGGTTTTCATCGATTTTTGACAAGTTATGAATCGTATCTCCTACTTTTGCACTACAGATAGAATTATAAATCAAACGGCTATGGGTTCTTCAATCTTGTATCTCCATTTTGGTCCACCGGATTTTGAAACAAATGAATACTTGAATTTTGTATGTTTTTTTTAAACATTGTCTAAAAAAACACTTATTTTGTATCTCTATTGACGTGAAAGATCTAACATATACGAAATGTACATATTTGGGTTTGTCTGTAACGTCTCTAAAAACTGTTCCAGGGTTTTCATTTTAAACCAATTAACACAAAAGTTATGGCCAGAAAACCAGTTTTTTGGCCTAAAATTGTTCAACTTTGATGCCAAATATCTCGAAAACAATGGACTTTGAATTAAATATGGGATACTATATTGCTTAAAGCCGTTGTTGTTAATATAATAAGCTACAAAAAACATTAGAAAACTAAGGGATTCAGATCGAAGGTCATTGGGGTATGGGAGCCCCTTAAATGATATTAAAGGAATGTATTGATGTATGTGGACGATTACTCAAAGACGCCTGGACAGATTTGTTTTTTTTTTTGTTTGTTAGGGTGTGCTTTGAATTAGATCAGGATCTGATGATGGGAGGGAAATCTTCAAATAAGGCAAAGTACTGAATTGAAGTTGAGTCTGTGGTTGCTTCATTTAAGTCTATACAGATCAACTAGTACAAGAAAGTAAAAAAGGACTCGACGGGTTTTTGAGTAAAAAATAATTTAGTCCCGTTACACAGTGTGATAAATGACCTAAAAAACGGACATCATCGTTTTAGGACCCTAAACGATAGGTTTGATCATTATGCATATATGACGATCATTCGCGAGTGGCAAATATGCATAGAATACGAGATTTTTTTTTTAAATATTTTTTCTATGTATACCAGAAATTCCATAGAAACCCTTAAAACTTGGTAAATAATAGCATAATCATCGATTATTTTATGAGCTATCGATTAAGTCGTGTGTCAGGTACGTAACAAAAAATACGCGGTCTGTTTTGATGTAAGCAGTACAAAGTTTTGACAGTTTTTTTAATTTTTCGTTTTTATTTTATTTCTCCCATATCCCATCGTATTAGGAGACGTTTCCTATCTTAAAATATTCCTTGGAACTTTATTTATAGATTCTTAAATTTGTAAATTAAAATATAGCAGGATCTCTGAAATATCAACGTTTAAAATTGTTGGTTCAGGGTTGTCAAAAGTAACGTTGCACCAACATAGTACTAAATCGTACCTATAGATGGCGTGACATGCCGGATTTCAAGGGTTGCGTTTTGATTTTATTTTAACAAGGGTCTCTTTTATCAGAGACGGTTTGCAGTTTAACTTTTTTCAGTGGTGATAAGAAGAGAGAGAGAGCCCTCAGCTAGGCGTGCTTGTCTCGCCTAAAACCCTCGCGTTCCCCGCCGGGTTGTTCTGCTCTTCGCAGCCCTTAGGCATGTTCGGTATGAAGAGCCCTATCGACACAAGCTTAGGAATCTTCTACCAAAAGCAAGTTATCACTTGGTCCATAACATATACAGCTCGTTTCAAAATTACTCTTACTAAGTGAATTACAATGTATGTAACTATACTGTAACGTTAATTTATATTAACAATTCCGATGAAAGCCAATGTGTAGTGCAGGGAAGGGGTCCACCCTCGTTAGGTTAACGCTAAAACCCTGTGCTCGTACACATTGGCTGGAGAAACGGGGGTGAGGCGCTATGGAGCCGTCAAAGACCCATGGTACCATGCCTCAACAGGAACTAACCCAGCCTGTCGAGGGATGTCTGTCCGGGCTCCGACCGGCTGACTTACTGCTAGGAGGGCATGAGGGCGCCAACCCTCATGTTGGTTCACGAGCGGCATTGGATGATGCTGTGGATAGCGCCACAGCCGATACTCTACAACCTTCGAGAGTACTCGCAAATCTGCAAGAAGGTTCCCGAACACCTTACACTAGATTAGACGCATATAAGTTGTTCATTTCGCTCGCAAAACAGAAAGGCAAAACATGTCGCCCACCGGACCTGAGTCTAGAAGAGCGAACGCGGGCAATTCCTGATACATTAAAGATACCCAACGAAATTACGAATTTAAAAGGTATTAGAGATTTTATATCCAAATTTACGAGCAAAACTGAAAAGTTGTACAAATTATGTAGACACAATATGCCATTTTTCATTAATATATAAATTAAATTATTTTATAGTAAGTACCATACAATTTCAGACTTCATAACAAATTCAAAGAATAAATATTTCAAATTCAAAGGTGCGAGCCCTAATTCCATAGTTACAAGAACAAAACTTTAGAACAATTTATCTCTGAGATCCTACAACATGAGGATCTGGTTTTTTTTTCACAATTTGGTGTATGTACAATAAAGATATTACACCATGAATTAACTCCTAATGCCCCAAGATATTAGATAAAAAAAATTAAATCAAAAATTTGAAAAATCGTAAATTTCTCTCCCAAAATTACAGCTAGAGCTTTAATCTAATTTACAATTGATGCGTCGAAAATTAGCTTTTTAAATTATCCTTGGTCCTTCTTTTAGTTTTAATCAAGACCGAAGATTTTTTAGTTTTTATTATTTTCCATAGAAAACGTTTATTTTTATTTTTGCTTTTTCTATGCATATTTGCCACACGGGAATGATCGTCGTATATGCATAATGATCAAACCTATCGTTTAGGGTCCTAAAACGATGATGTCCGTTTTTTAGGTCATTTATCACACTGTGCGTTAAGTTAAAGTCTAGGATGACGAAATTGGCAAGAAGCAAGAATTTGCGTTACAAGCAGAGGAATACTTCCGGAAACGGATATTTCTACCTAACTATTATGTTCTTATATCAAAATATGTGTTTTGCCGCTTATTTTGATATTATTATATGTTATATTCTATTCCATACATGATTAGAAAAGCCGTGCCTTTAACTTCATGCGATATTAAGGAAAATCATATAGCAATTTAAATATTTTTGCTTCTGTGCATAATTTGTTACGAATATTTTAAGTGTATTTTAGACCTATGTTCGTGATTTTTTTCTATCGAGCGAAAATTGCTTAATCATGTTTCGAATCACTGATCTCGCTGCAGAAAAACCTCAAGTTTACTATTCGTATTTTTTTGAAACCATATAACAATATGGTTTCAAAATAATAATGGTTTTATAATGCGTCTGTTTATAATAATAAACAGACGCATTATATTTTTTCAAAAACTCTGTTCGCTTAACTTCGCTGAACCTACGGCGCCTTAAAATTATAATGTTCTATGGAATGACTCTGAATAATGGTCTGCAGTCGCTTCGTTCGCTATATAAACATTGATTTTTTCACAGTATTTATTAATATCAAGTTGAAATTAATAAATACTCTGGTAACTTGATACTTACCACGCATTCTCGGGTAATTGTCTTGACCACTTGCCATAAATCGAAGGTATCCTATACCTAAAGTTACTTTTGTCGTATGTAGGTATGGAACACTAGAATCACCAAAACTGAGCACATAAAGGCAGCACGATTCATCATCTACAAAACCGTTTAACACCCTTATTTCTCTGTATATTCGTCTCCGTTATCCTGTTTTTCCACACCCACCCTGCTACACACGCATTATGTATATGTTGTTTGCTCAATTACACCCGTCTTTGTTCGTAAGTAAGCGGCAAACAAATGCCCTCTTTAAGGTGACTCGCTTCATTACCTACCTATTAAGAACGTATATGTACAGCCGCGATTCTATATACCTCTTCCACATATCAATTTCTATTTATGTTGCAGTATTTAATTTAATTTGTATAAGTATATTTTCTAGCTTACATTAACAGACATGTATTCTTGAAGTACCATGCCAGACAAAAACCAATAACACACGAGTATTACTTAGCCTTATTCTTAACTAGCTTCCGCCCGCGACTTCATCTGCGTGGACTCGGGATAAAAACTATAATATATTTTAATCCTATGGCCATAAACTATCTTGAGCCGTTGAGCCGTTTAAGCGTGATTAAGTAACAACCATCCAAACTTTCGCATTTATTTTTCATAACTTGAGACTAATTAAAATGCGCCAAATCACATCAAAAATTAAGTGAATGAGGAATTTGTTAACAAGACAAAAACAACGAGCAGGTTACAGGATTTTCTTCGAATTGAGTCTAATCCGACAAATCCTGTAAGTCAACTTGATTAAACCCTTCTGTGTTCCGAAAGCCCTTAAAGCGATTATGTATACAGGTTTCAGGTGCCGTGATATTTCAACGTTGCCGGGTGATTTCGTTGCTGTAAGTCGATTTATCGATCATGATGTGTGACGGTGGCCAAGACTGACATGTGCGTGAGTCACCAATTATAGTTTATGTACAAAAATGCTCGTTCAATAGTATAGGACAACTTATAACCTTATTTCTAACATTACATTACATTTCCACGAAATTGAAAAGACCATTTACGGCGAATATCTACCAGACAATATTCACCCTTATGGCTCGGATCGAGGAATTGCCTCGGAAGAAATGGTTGCACTTATTCATAATCCACTAATTATCGGTTACATGTACTCATATATCAATGAGGAATTCAAGGTGCACTTAGTTAAAGTTATGTTACATTTTGTAACGACACGTTGCGACATGGATCCCTTTATATGCATGACGCTAGCCTAGCGTCTGAGTTTCCCTCATACGTGTCTTCATTACTGAAGGTCTATTTGGCTCAAAGTATTGCTTTTGAATCGGTTTGATTGTCCCCCTCTCGCTTTCACGGACGCTAAGCCTTAGCCAGAAGGAGCGCGCAATAAATCGAAAACAATTCCAATTCAAACGTCTAGTGGAATAGAGCCCCTGGATTTTTATGTAACCAGTATGTTCGCATATTGCAGACTTAATGGCTGTCCAACTAGAGCGCAAAGTGCAACTTGACGTTCGGTGTTTTTACAAATTTTCATTTCATAAGCACAATGCTTTGAAAGACAGGGCAAATTAAGCCAAGTTAAACAGTCACAATATCACGTAGGTACAGGTAACCTCACCATTTGATACGAAATGCGTACCATGTAAAACCCTATATTACTCGCCGCTAAATGAGATTACTCGGTCGTTAACACCGAAGTCTTACAACAGTGTCAATTGCTGGTCGGTACTCGAGCGTGCCCCTTTTGCATCGCATGTAATACTGGTTCGTTATATAAAGTGCATTTCGTGAACGAGTTGCACGTGGTAAAAAGTTGTATTAGCGAGGATTCTTTCGATTGTATAATCTTCAATATTTCAATTATATAATACAACACCTCAATTTAAGAACTATTTATGAGACGCAACGAACTTCTGTTTTTCCCTCACACCTCTTACAAATGCAGCTTTAAATTTATCAGACTTAGGCTGTAGTATTTTTCATGCCAGTAATGTTATACACATTCGTTCCAGTATCCATTACAAAATCATTTTAGCCGATAATTATTTAATTTCATATGTATGAGCACAGAAAGGGATTATTTTCGATTACCACGATCCGTCGAGAAGTCCTGTATCGTTTTAATTAAACACAGCGTTTCGTTGTCAAAAACACAAAATAGTCATATCGTAAACCGTGTGAGGGTTTTCAAACCACATGCTCGACAATGCCGAATTATAGGTCATGTAAACCCTACCGAAAGCAAGACATTAAATCCCTTGGTATTAGCCGGGTTATAATGTTGTACTGAATTTCATTATAACCCGCTGGTTAATAATATGATTTCACTTTTCATAATTCTTATTACTATATGCATAAAGTTTAATTTTGCTAAACACAATTTGTCCTAGGCCATGGCCTACTTGATTTGACAAAATAAATGAAGTTTGCCTCCGTGTGAACCCCGGTCCGGAGGAGCGCGGTGTTCGAAATTCGAATTTCGAATCTAGGACCACGGCTTGTGCTTTCGAATTTGGAACGTCGCGCGCCTTCATTTGTTCACGCGTGACGAACAAATCGAGTTCTTGTAGGTGCCTATAGAAGATTTAATTTCAAAAATAATATTGAAAATGTCGAGTGATGAAAGTGTTTTGACTCCTGAGTTTATCAAATTAGATGCCATAGGCATTGTCAACAATCTGCTGCCAGAGAAGTCAAAGGAAAAATACCTAAAAGCCTACAACGATTTTGACAAATGGAAAGCTGTAAAAGGCGTAAAGTCTGTGTCTGAATCAGTGCTTCTGGTCTATTTTGAATATTTATCTACTGAGCCTGTTTTTTTGTCTCGCATAAGGTGTGAAAAGTAGAGTATACACCTCGGGGATAAGACTGTTTTAGTCTTGGGCGGTTGAACCCCTCACTGCACTCAGGACTCAGTCTTAATTCCCTCGCTTCGCTCAGGAATTAACTTATAACTCCCTCGCTACGCTCAGGAGTTAAATTATGAGTCCTTCGTTACGTTCGAGATTCAATTCACTCCCGTGACATAAAACAGTGCTTTATCCCCTTAGTGTATAATCTACTATTACACGACGTTTTACAATCCGTGTTTATATTACGTATAGGCATACGTTAACTTTTGAACCATGGAATTGGTTACCCTGAGGCAAAATAAATCTCGAGAGCGCCCTAGGCAAGCAACTCATCGGCGCCCCTCTATCGGACATAGATTAAAAATTAAAACAAAAATAAAACGCACCCCTAGGAACGTGCCTAGTTTGCCTATATGGATAATCCTCTGGTTACCCTCCTGCCCAAAAGCCTGTTAAAAAGGTATTCACTTCATCACTGGAATTTACTGTATCATTCTAAATTGGACCAGAGTTGCGTTTATTTTGTTTCTTTCGGTTTTAAAACAAAACAATATTTTCTCTATTAATACTCTGTTGTTGATTCAAAGGGCATAGCCGGGTAAGTATGGCAAAACTGCCCTTAGCGACAAAAATAATTTCCTTTTACTGGATTATTACCCTTTAAATATGTAGTGCTTTCACCGAAAATAAAGCCTCAAATCCTTCAGGTTAAGAAAAAAAACGCATAAAAAGAAATAATATTTTTATTTTTTTTTGGCCAAAGTACTTATCCGATTTCTTTGTAATTCGGATATGTTGTAAGCAACATTAAGATCGCTTTTTAGAAAAAATAAAATAATTATTTTTAGAAAAAAAAAACAAATAAAAACGAGATAACAATTTTCTAAAAAAAAAAAAAAATAGGTACGAGATTGCGACAATTACCAAATTTGTGTATTTTATGTAGAATTTAATAATCTTTAACATATATTTTTTTTAATTACTAAAATCGGGATTAACGATGTGAAAAATTCGAATTTGTAACATCCCATACATTACTTCAAACAAGATATAACTTCTACGTATTACACTGTGAAGTTGTATTCCCAACAATCCCAATGCATTTTGAATTTGGAACGCGACTTATTGTGCTGAGTGCGGGCCTTAATGAAATGCGTGGCTGTATGCGGCTAGGGCTAAGGCAAATATATTAAAAATAAAAGTGCATTCTCGGCATATTTCGAAAAGGATATACAAATGCTTCATTAAATATGATCCAAACTCTACAGGGATAAACGCCATAGAACAACACTTTTGTGAATGTGCCAATGGTCTAAGAACCGTGGGATGTTGCTCACACGTAGCAGCTATAATATATTTTTTGTCTTTCGGTAGATTTCTATCAAAAATTCCACGGCCGAATGAAAAACTAACTACGCTTTTTAAAAATGACGGCTTCAATGTGACTATTCAATCAAATAGTGATGATGATTGTTAGCTAGTTATGTTATTTAGATAGGTAGTAATTTCATTTAAAGTTTGTATTATTAAAAGTTATGAATTTAATATTTACAGTGTGTATTATTTAACTCAGGTTTTGTTGTAATAGGTAATGAGGTAATATGTATGTTAAATATAGGTACACTACCTTAACAAAGGGGCAATAAGGTCGTGTATACATATTATCAACAATTTTAAAAATTCGCGCTTACCCCTTAGCCGTATCTATAGCCACAAAAGCAACTTATAGTGCAAAACGTCACGTTCTAAATTCAAATTCGTTAAGATTGTGTTACAAATATACTTAATTGTCAACTTGGTTTTGCACTATAAGTTGAGTTGAGAGAGTATGAAGAGAAAGGGTTGTCACAAATTCGAATTTTTCACATCGTTAATCCCGATTTTAGTAATTAAAAAAAATATATGTTAAAGATTATTAAATTCTACATACAATACACAAATTCGGTAATTGTCGCAATCTCGTACCTATTTTTTTTTTTTTTTAGAAAATTGTTATCTCGTTTTTATTTGTTTTTTTTTCTAAAAATAATTATTTTATTTTTTCTAAAAAGCGATCTTAATGTTGCTTACAACATATCCGAATTACAAAGAAATCGGATAAGTACTTTGGCCAAAAAAAAATAAAAATGTTATTTCTTTTTATGCGTTTTTTTTCTTAACCTGAAGGATTTGAGGCTTTATTTTCGGTGAAAGCACTACATATTTAAAGGGTAATAATCCAGTAAAAGGAAATTATTTTTTTCGCTAAGGGCAGTTTTGCCATACTTACCCGGCTATGCCCTTTCATTGGCATCTTTCCTCGTATGGTGGGCTAAAGGATATTATTATTATGAGCCTGTGGTGTCCCAGGGGGGCTCTTTTACCAATCCTCCCGATTTAGGGCAGTATCTAGCCATCATTTCAAAAAGAAGTCTAGCTCGTCGCGCCACTGCCGACGAAGTCTACTACGGCGTCTCCGTTTCGAACATTCAGCGGCAAACACTAGTTTATTCGGTCGGGTTGTATTATGTCCCGGTGGTCGGTCCGGGTACAAAATGGTGTGAATCATCTTCATGCTCATAAACTTACAACCATAAATGTTATCTCCATTGTCAACTCTCGGTAACAAGAAACTTCCGTAACAAGGAAATTTAACTTCCGTTTCAGTATAACCCTTTTATACAAACAAATACGATCAAGATAATTCAGAAATTATTTACTCTTATTTGGAAAATATTAACATTTCATAATCAATACAACAATAAGCTAAAAAGTAATCTTGGCCATTATCAAAGGTCTACAGATTAATCGCACTAGCTTTGTGTAACAGACACGAGCAAAGTAGGATGGAAAATATAACAAAGACCTTTGCCAGTCAGCAGGCTATAAGCGTTTCAGAATACGACTTTTTTTAAGGTAAACCAATAAGGGATCACAAAGCTTATATTGAACGCGCTTCAATCTACTACCTACAGTGATATAATTATATTTATAATCTATTCTAATACTAATATATAAAGTACTTACTAATCTTATAAAGATGAAAAGTCTGTGAGATTGTAGCTTTGTAAGAGTGTAAGTAAAGGGTAATCTCCAGTACGGCTTATACGATTTCAAAAAATATTTTACCTGTTAGACTTTCTGGATGGTTTGGCTGCGTTTTGTGCGGCAGCTGGTATTACATAAGTTTCTTCGCGAGTAAAATGCTATAGTTTCTCAATAAATGAGTGAGAAGAACTTTGAGGAACTAAATGACCGTTTGACGAAACAGGGTATGACATAATGGATAACTTTGGGAGCAAAACTATCTATGTCCGAGAGGTGAATCGCTGTTGTTACTAGTATACTTATACATGGATGTACAATGGAAGAGGCCGGATCGACATATGAGACGATGGCATCCACTAGTTTTACTCGAGAGATTTCGGGTCGGCTGATGTGACTTCGCCTCCTCCCCTCTTAGAGATTATAAGATTAAGAATGTATGTGGGAAAGGTTCTGACACTTCTGACATTAAACGTAACGCATTTAATAGGATTCTGTAGTAAACGAAGGATACGAATATTATGACTATATTATTGACTCAGTGTCTCTCACATAAAGTAAGAAAAGTTTTCCCTGTCAATGTCGTTAACTCGTTTTGGCATTGAGATAAGATTGTCTTGTGGTCTGTGTAAAAGGTGTTTTCATTTAACTACACATTTGTTTTCGACCAATAAATAACCCGAATAAATCCACTTATCGTGTTTCGATATACCAGGGCATCATAACGTGCACGAAATTCACACGAACGCTGCAATAGCGCGCCCGACTGGCTGCTTGATCGGATAACAAACACCACGAGGGGAAATATGTAAAATTGTGTGTAAACACTATACTCCGTATTTCCATCCGTAACGAGATTTGCGAAATGCCGCCCACATTTATTTTATTGATGCGTATTTCGAGAAATAATAAATAGTACATAGTCAGATTTGTTGGGCCCAATGCCAGTAACTTATTGGAATTGGATATAATATTGCATATGTGTCACTTAGGTACCTACTAGTTCCAATATTCTTTGTCATCGTGAAATGCGTCCCGTCGTTTAAATAGTAAACATGTTCATTCAATATTAAGCTTCCCTAACATACACTAGGTATATTGATAAAAGCAAAGGGTGCAGCGGCGGGCGGTAAGGTGTCGTGCAGCCGATGATCTTCAAATTTACTCTCAAGGTACTGTTGCTGATTTACCTCAGGTTATTAATACTATGAACAAGGACTTGAACAGTATTTCGATCTGGAGTCAACGTTTTGGTCTGAAGGTTGCTAAGACGCAGGTCATAATCGTGGGCAGTCCGAAGCTCATTCCTAGGGTAGATTTTCCTAACTTGCCGGCTGTAATGTTTAACGGAGTCCAGATTCCGTTTGCACACCAGGTCAGGAACCTTGGTGTTATAATTGATCGCACGTTGTCTTGGGTACCTCAGGTGAGCGAGGTCAGCAGGAGGATGTTTGCTTCGATGGGTTCCCTTCGTCGACTTCGTAACTTTTTGCCATTCGCCACTAAAATTGCGCTAGCTCAATCTCTCCTTCTCCCCATTTTAGACTATGCTGATATTTGCTATCTGGACCTTACTGAGGACCAGCTAAATAAGCTTGAGCACCTCCAAAATCTTTCTATTAGATTCATATTTGGCTTGCGCAAGTATGACCACGTTTCCTCCTTTCGTTCTCAGCTCAACTGGCTTCCTATTCGTCTCCGTAGGGATTCTCACATTTTATCTTTGCTTTACAGTATACTTTTTGTTCCCTCAACTCCTCCGTATCTCAAAGAGCGTTTTAATCACCTCACTTCCATCAGATCTTCACATAATCATCTTCTCGCTCCACCGCCTTCATCCACCAAGTTCTATAACAAATCATTCACCTTTCAGGCTGTCCGGCTGTGGAATGCTTTGCCGTTGCATATAAGATGTGCAACATCTCTTCAAATTTTTAAAAATCAGTTGAAACAATATTACTTGTCGCTGCCTTAAGTTGCCTTGTTGTCCTGTAATATATTTATATAATTGTATTATAGTTTGTATGTATGCATCTATGTATTTATACTATACTTATTTATGAAAGTGTGTATTTGAGTGTGTAGTTAAGCTTGTCTAGATTTATTCCTGCACTACCTGTTTATAACTTTTCTTGAAAAATTCCCGCTACCCAAAGGTTGTCTGGAAGAGATCGCTCTAAAGCGATAAGACCACCTGTTGTAACATGTTTTTCTTATGTTGTGGTGCAATAAAGAATATTATTATTATTTTATTATTATTACGGTGCTCTCAAAGGTATACTTTCTACACAATCATAATAACCCTAAGATATCTGTGAGAGTTGAAAACGAACGACATCATTTATTTAAAAATGATGTTCTTCAATAATCGACACTTCAATCTTTTGTTCAGAAATAATGAAGAAAGAAATTCTATGCACTACGGACGGGCTAATTGGAAAGAAATATTATTAAACAGTGTACTGTTAATGGACATATATTTACTGAAAAATAGACTCTGATACCATCGATTAAGGTTATTTCTCGATTGGCACAACTGAAAAAGATATTCATAAAGTAACGCTAGTTCGACCTCGCAAAAGTTGGCCGAGATTGCCTGAAGATGCTGAGTGTAATCAATATTCTGCGAAAAGTTTGGATACGCGGGAAAGCTGTTTTCTGAACTGATATTAGTGGATCTTTGTTTGGATGATTGATTATGCCTGAAGAATTTTTTTAGGATAACCGCTTTTTTTAGGAATACTGGACAACACGTCTAAAGCTACGTACAGATTGGTCTGATGTGAAATAGTTTCCAACAACAAATTCAATTGGATTTTTAGGTAATCGGCGATAAAGGCAATTCGTCTCGCAACGAAATAATAGATCTACTATCCCAGAGTTCCACTGTTTATACTGGTGAAAAGAGTATATTCCTACTTACAAATGCAATAAGACTAAGGCCTCGACGCAAATCTGTATGCGGCTTTATGCGTCTGTCAAATATTGAAAAACTGGTGCAATTCGGACGAGTCTGGTTGAACCGTGAAGGAGTGTCACAGTACTTGTCTGGTATACGACTCAGACTAGCATACAATTTAATGGTCCCGTTCTTTATTTATCCATACTACAGACGAGTTCTCCAATATCTATACAGACAACCTTTCAAAAATATCTATACATGTGTCTTATGTCAGTAACAATAGTCTCTGTATATATATTTTTGAAAGGTTGTCTGTGTAGATATTGGAAAACTCGACTGTACACTGTTTTCACTGACTCGCCTAATACTCCTGGAAAATATAAACATTAATTAATAGCGTGTTTTTTGTTTATTTCATTGTCAAACTTCATTCTTTATTCAAGAATTCTACAATCTTTCCACCCAGTAGATGTAATTATATAGCCACAGCCTGGAACTTCCTAAACCTAAACTAGATATATATAAAAATGGACCATATTACCGACCAATAAAAAAATATATTAAAATTCCCAACCAGATAAAAGATGTACCAACTGACATATCCTTCGTACACAGTCTAAAATCTAAACTAATAGATAAATGTTACTATTCTATAACTGTATTTATGGAAGATCTTTCTTCTTATGTATCTATACATATTTATAATGTGTTTGCCGTCAATTTTATATAAATATCAATAGATACCTATTCGATATTAGTTAGTTAAAAATTAACTATCTTAGTTTTAAGTACTTGGTTGCAAATAAATCTTATCGTATCTTATCTAGATTTAAATTAAGTAGTAATTGTCTTTTTTGTATGATTTATCTTCTATAAACTTATATCAAAGAAGAAACATAATTAATACCAAATTAACGATAAAACATAAAATAATATTTTTCTGACTTTTCAGGAGCTAATTTAAGTTACCATTTTTTAACATCTGATTTTTTATTGGATTTTGTCTCTAGGTAATTATTTGAATTAAGATATTGATAATACTTTCGTTACACTGAAAAAAATTATAAATTACAAATCCCGGCAAATAACTTGAGCAAATGTCCTTGCCTCATAGGCGAAATGTACGTGAGGGCTTTACATGCATACGTAAAGTTCTTATTGACTCTCGTATTGATAAAATCCAAGTTATAAGCCTAGTAGAATTCACTTTCGGCAAACCTATTTACAGCTAAATAGGTTTGCCGAAAGTGAATTCTACTCGTCTAGGTCACTATAGCATAGATCTGTATTCAGTGTAGGGATCAGAACGAGAAAGTTTGTGTTATTTTAGTCGAGATATAGAGAGCGTCCTGCCTAAATATATAAAGAGGGCAGAGGGTAATAATAAAAGTTTCGATGGTTATTTTAGGATTCATTCGGTTCGGTGGAATCATTACACCCACACTAGTACACACATTTATAACAAACATACACACACACTTACACATAGCGTTCACAATCCATATCGTTTTGTAGTAGTCTAAATTATTTTTATCAAAATCTTGGCTTTGCTGGCGGACTGTTTTATATCTGACCAGAAGTATTATCCAAAACTAGGAGTCTTCGTATTTGAATATGAAAGTCGCTTACTTCGGTTAATAGGGAGGTAGGTATAATCTAATAGTCAATTCGACTAACGTTCGTTGTCGTTTGCTCATGACCTCATGAGCCAGGCCTCTCCTGGTATTCAAGATTGATATAAGTAGAAATTAAGTTAAAAGTCAATATATCTAAAATCGTTTGTGCTGACTGGCTCACCTAAATAACTTCAAATTAATTATAGTCTATTAATAATTTCATACACAATCCCGGCTCTTATCTGTAGCAATGAGTTTTTCGGAACTTATGTAAGGTATATTTCGGTGAAGGAAAACATCGTGAGGAAACCGGTCTAATCCCAATATGGTCTAGTTTTCCTTCTGGGTAGGAAGGTCAGATTGCAGTCGCTTTCGTAAAACTAGTGCCTATGCCAAATCTTGGGATTAGGTGTCACTGCGGACCCGGGCTCCTTTAGGGTACAACCGGGAATAACGCTAGGAGGATGATTAATAATGTCATACAGATGACGTTAAGGGCATAAGCGAGTGTTGCTATAGTTATGTAACGGACACATATTACTGCGCTGAACTACGACACAAACTGAACATCACACTGCCGTCCTTCTATGGTATATTATACACAAATAAAAGCGCATGCATCGCGTCGTTTAATTACGTTGTCCGCGCATCACTTTGTAAAGCGGCCATTCTACTTTTCACACTTTGTTAAGGCCCGATTGTTAAGTAAATTACTCTTGAACAAAGGCACAACACTGTCCATTCAGGTAAGCAGAATTAACTTACATAAAAGCCTTAAAACTCTGCTAAGTACTTTGATAAATATGGGTGCTTACAAACAACGCTTATCCATTTATTATATTAATCTGGAAGGAAAACTTTGGAACTTCGTAATCTGAACACGACGTAAAACATGGCCATTCTTGAGGTCAATACAATACAGTACAAATATTCTTTATTGCTCACCAGTGATAGTTTTATTTATTTTATTTTATTTAAGAGCCTTAAGTGTCCCACTGCTGGGCAAAGGCCTCCCTATTTTTCTTCCACACATCCCTGTCCTGGGCAGACTCCCACCAGTTTTGGTCAAAGACGTCAAGCTCGTCTCGCCATCTCCTACGTGGTCTATCGAGACGCCGTATTCGGTTCTGTGGGACCCACTTGGTGGTAATTGTAGCCCACAACGCTTCTGGCATGCGGCAGACGTGCCCGGTCCAGTCCCATTTAAGTTTTGCGGCTGTTTGTGCTACGTCAGCTATCTGAGTGTTGGAACGCAGTATTGTATTTTTAATGCGATCCGTTAATTTCACGCCCAAAATACTGCGTTCCATGGCTCGTTGGCAAACCTTGAGGGCAGATTTCTGAACTTTAGTCAAAGACCAAGTTTGTGCTCCGTAGGTAAGGATTGGAGGAATGCACATGTCCATGAGTTTGCGTTTTAATGACATCGGAAGGTTTCCCTTCATGTACTCCTTCATAGCCCCATAGCTCCTCCAGGCATTTTCGGTGCGTCTGGCGACCTCTTTGTCTTGTCGCGCCTGGAAGGAGACTATTTGACCCAGGTATAGGTACTCATGGACATATTCCATTCTTCCGCCATCCAATTCTATGCACCTTTTAGACATTTCAGACAGACAAAGAAAAATAGGTAAATTAAACATAAACAATGGTAGACAACAGGCGATAAGACGCTAAAAAGCGGTCTCTTCCAGACAACCTTTGGGTGGTGGAGACGATGCAAAAAAGATGATTTGAGCAGGTGAAAACAGAAAAACAGAATATAAACAACTTAATTATAAGAAAGACTGACTGAGGTCAATGTGTTTCGTGCACTCGCTCCATCGGTTCACATTTGAATGCGGAACGTCAGTCTCTAACGGATCTCCTGTTATACCCTTTTCACGAAACAAATTATTTAATTAAATATTTTTGTTTCGTGTTATTTTTAACGAGGAAGTTACCCCGATCATTTTATAAACGATATGATACAGAGACAGAATATAATGGAAAAATAAACCATCTTCGTCTGTAGCCCCCGACAGGATTCGAACCTGCGACCTTTCTATTAACGCTAGACTGCTCTACCAACTGAGCTCGTGTCTCTGTATCGTATCGTTTGGATCCCCTGTTCTTTTTATTTCCGTATATTTTACATAAATCACTTATAGGTATAGATTATAAAATGTATTCAAATGATACTGTAAAGATTGTCGTCTGTTCCGATGTAGACTATAATGATTACCAGTGAGTTTGTGCCACGCAAGTGATAATTATATGGTTGAACAGATCAAATGTTCTGGGGCTGTATTCCTCAGAACGTATTAAATTGGAATCGGTTTGGTATTTCTCGCGTTCTGGCACCTAAGTCTTAGCGCGTGTAAGTTGATAGTTTCCGACTTGAAATATTAACTGGAGATTCACCCAGTTAATATTGTATATCTATATAACACTGAACGTGTCTAGTGAAATGATAAAACGATTGACTTTGCGAGTTCGTTTCGTCACCTCACAGACGTATTTCAGGAATTTTATCAAATCACTAAACAAATCTGGTGAAATGATAAAAGTAGTTGCCTTTTTTGGCTGATTTCGTCATTTCACTAAACACATCCAGGGAATTGAGCAAATGATTGTTTTTTTTTCTAGGCAAATGATAAAATGGATTCGCTATTTTAACATCCTTTGTGATTTTGTCATATCCCTTTTGGCCATTTCCCCGCGACATATACAAAATATTATGTAATTCATTTACAGTCCGTATATCAAATGTTTCAAGTAAGTACACAATTGGGCGAGTGTGTACTTACTTGAAACATTTGATATAGGGACTGCAAATTTGTTAAACATAGAACAAACGTAAAGTATTTATTCCTGGAGACACGACCCTCAGGCGCAAAAAATTGAATTCTCGCTCGTTTAAAAATAATTACCGCTTTCCGCCGCTGTTACTTCCGTGACGCATTTTTCCCACAGATTGCCTCCGTACTTGGATTCGAAAAGTCGAAACCAACTAGAGTGATGTGCTAACTAAATATTAAACCAACGTGCGTTTGCCTTTGTGTCCTTATAAATGAGTCAGTTTTTATGGGTGTCGCTGTTGTGCCACAAGTTGTATGGTTGTGTACTCAAACTCAAACATTAACGTAAAGTATATACTGTTTTTTAGGACGAAATAAGTTATTGGACTTATAATGTTGAGCTGGAAACTAACTGGGAACGCATGTTTGACGTATTGTATGGTCGCTCTCGTATTGATCTTACAAGCCACGTACGCAGCTGCCGCATTTTTCCGTTTTATAGATTTTAAAGGCCACTAAACATGAAAAGTGTTAAGGCATTAGACATGTACATATTTAATATATTATTGATATTACTATTCTACTTACCATTACATCCGTAATTTAGCAAGAACATAAATCGTGTTCGTTTAGCGTGGCAACACGGGTTATCGTAAAAAGGGCCTCACAGGCGCGAAGAACGCGTTTAATCGCTATAGCCAATTACCCTGCCTGGATTAACTGCCGCCTCACAATTGGGAAGCGCCGAGTGCTGGGTTCTAATACAATCATAAATCGGAACCTTTCGTTTCTCGAGAGGCTTAGCAGTATAGCTTATAAAAACATATAGGTGCCACCTAAGTATTTGCGTAGGAGGCTTTAAGGCCATCACACTGACATCAATTCAATATACACCTCTGATTCTAATCAAGCAACAAAATTGCATAGTTTAAAGTGCGCTTTAGATTGAGTCTGCCGTAATTAATTAATTATGCAGCTTCTTTCGAACTATACCGACTCCAGCACGTATATGGGTGAATGAAAAAGAGGCAAATCAATTTCGCGGTCACGGATGCTATGTCATAGCGATGTCAGAAAGCTTATTTTGAATATTTACAGCAAAAAAAACGATGACGGATTGTCTAGTATTTCTATAAACAATGTCTTGAAAATTGGTAGTTGACATGACCGGTACTAACATTTTATACTGATGGCACTGGTTAGTTTGGTTGGATTAAAATAGTAATTTCTTTTCTCATTTAAATATTGTAATACAAATTGAAGACGAATATAGAAAAGGGTCCTCCCCTCCGCTCCGCTGCCTAGTCGAATCCCAAACCAAACGGTTTAATAAATGAGGTCGGCGGTCTTGAAAGCGACACATCAGAGTCAGTCTTCGGAGTCAGAATCTGAAAGATTATTAAATATCGAATACGTACCTACTTGGAATCAGATGTGGATGAATAGTTATTTATTATAAAGCATAGAATTTTAACATTTAACAATCAACACAATGCCAATACACACTGTCCCTACATGACGTATAAAATTTACATCAATGCCATATATTATGCGGTTTACAGCGATACTACCTCAGGGTCTAATAGCGTCTTGACGGACTATACATAGGTTATAAGCAGAGATCGGAAAAATTTGCGACATTGTTTGCAATTATGTGGACATGACTCCAAAATCAATCAAAATGTTATTCAGTTAATTAATTTTTTACTTGACATATAATTTGATTCCTAGTCAATAAATACAAAAGTTTGTTAAAGTATAGGTTTATAAAAAAAAAACAGTATTTTTTTCAATTTTTTTTGTAGTGTAAGTAATCGTGTCAGTTTAAAATCGTTATTTATTTATTATATATAAATATTTACGGAAACGATACCCATTTTAAATACGAACCTTTTGCTAATAATTATTTATGTAATTCATCGTCGTAACGTCATTTTTTTTTAAGTTATTATAGTATATACGTGCTTATAAGCACTTTATAAATAAACTATTATCTCCAATAATTCAAATTATCTTTCAATGAATAATTAATTAACATTTTGATTAATTTTGGAGTCATGTCCACATAATTGCAAACAATGTCGCAAATTTTTCCGATCTCTGGTTATAAGCGATCCAAAAGTGGCACACTTAAACTGAGTCAATTGCACCAACTTGCCTCAGTTTCGCGTCGTCAATGGAAACGTATAAACGTGTCTCAGCTGTCACATTTGGTGACCATTTTTAAAGACGGAATTTCGTATAGACAACCTATCTACCTATTATCTATATTACATCATTGTCAAGGCACCGATACCGATCACAGCATGCACTGAGGCTCTAGTATAAGTTTTACCGAAACAAAACTTTACGATCGCGTTACATTTTACCCTCAATTTGTATGGGATGACAGCTAAACGCAAACGCGGTCGTAACGTTTTGTTTCGTTAAAACTTATACTAGAGCCTCAGGGCGTGTCAATCACTCACCCATACGCATATTGCGGTATAGATACGCGCCGTTTACCCAAAATCGTTGTAATTTTCAGAATCTTCCACATTGTCAAAAAGATAGACGGTTGAATCAACTTTCTGTCGCTAGTTGCCAAGGTAACGACACATGCGACAATTTTTACAACTATGATTTTTGTTTAACCTGTTGTATGACGATTGTCAAAATTGTCCAATTGATATGTAAATAAAATGGGCTCAAATGTTTGCCACGGATCTGTGTTTAAACATACGAGGGGTCCACCAAATGTAGATTTTTGTTGACATTTCAAACCCCTTTACTACAGGATACCTTCTGAACGTGTTAGAAGTTCATGTTGTTACAATTTTCTAGAAACTCTGGCATGTTGCCTCCATATGATTGACCCAGGTGCGTGTAGTTAAATATTGATACGAACATCCAACAACGTCACATATTTGTTTCGAAGATGGTGAGAAAATGGACATACTGGCAAACTTTACATTTCAGTTGAAGGAAAAGTTGGTTTTTAAACCAGTGAAAAGTGATCGTGGTTACTATATGACTTCGAATTAAGTAAGTATCTGGTTGTACAATCTATTTATTTTACTTCGGCATAGCAACACACTTGAAACAATCAGCGACATACTAATAAATAACACAAACTTCCCTCTAATACAACAATCGATTTGATAATATTTGTTTCGAATGTATTTCATTAGAGGCCCTATTTTCAACTCCTAAATGTCCTACACCAAAACCTTGTAGAACCAGCCGCCATCTTCATGTAACTACTTCATTTGTAAGTACCTACTCTATAAAATAAGATCTAGAGCAACTTAATAAATCCAGCACAAACCTGTTCCAATGGTTATATGCCTTTGAGAGAAGAAATAGCTGGGTAAGTATAAACTTCTAAATGATAATGCAAAGCACTTGATAGGATCTAGTATACTAATTATTTTTTTCTATTTAGATCATCATAACCACAGCTTATTTATGCATGCACTTTGAGGAGAGTTTTACGTCGATTCCACATAACTGTACGTTCTCTGTTCTTAAACATTAACGTGGAAATTTCTAGAATTCTAGACAAACATTGCGCAAGTAGTTATAAAACTCGGTCTGTGACCCTTCGAGCTCGAAGACTGAATTTAATTATCAACCAGTCTATTGTCTCGCAGGCTGTATGCTCTCCTGGTACTTTTTACCGGAGTTTAATTCTGAATGGTATTGAATTGAATCGGTTTTCTAGTTCACGTACATAGACGCTCGCTTCACATATGACAAATCTAAACGTGTTAGACGAGCTCGCGCGTCAAATAACAAATTACTTTCAATTAAATATGTAAAGTTATCTGTTTTTATAAAACCAGGACACATTATACATTGCTCAGTCGGTGTGGGAAACATTTTAACACCCCGACGCATACGAGGGATGTTATAAGCTTAACTGTGTGTGTATCTGCGACATCTGCGTGTCTGTTTGTGGCATTTTAGCACATAAACGGATGAACCGATTTGAGTACGGCTTTTTTAATCGAAAGTCTTGTCAATCGTGATGATGGTTCTTAGAATGGTTGCTGAATCCGGAGAGTTTAAATTTGTATATAAGTAGTACAGACTTACAGTGAGAAACAGTGGGGTGCTTTTTCATGGCTTTAATTTAATGGTAACCTTTTATGGGTAAAGTAATGTCACGAACGCGTTTATGTTACTTCTCAATTTGTATCCGACATGGTGTTTTCCACACTATATGAATATGATCATTCGCATGATTATCGCCGCGGATTAAATATTCCAAGTTTTACCTTAACTGATACTCAGGCTTCCGGTCACATTTTATCTGTATATAATAAAATTCGTTGATTAGCCATCGCGGCCGAATGTGTGAAAATAAGCTACTTTGAATCTACCCTCATTTAAAATTCAAATTGGCTTTCCCAAAATGGACGGTGTGACCTCCGACTATAGCCGAATTAACACGACGAATTTGATGATTTTATTAACAAACGTAGGGGCGACGTGCACGTATCTACACTTTTGTACATGTCTTTGACGTCAATGTACCAAGTTTAGAGTACGAAATAATATTTGGTAATTTTGTTAAGATTTTAAGTTACTAGAGCCTTAATTAACTTATCCTAAAATGTATCTTTCTTGTTCTCGAATTTCGCCGATATGACATGAGAGCATTGGACAGAATGGGTAATCAAAAAATTGTATACATACCAAAATTAACCCTTTATAGGGCACAATCTAAATTTCAAAGCCAAAATGACCACTTGTTAAGGTCATCTTTTTGTATTTTTTTATGGGCCAGAATTTTTAGGTCGACACTATAGCAAGAGACTTGAATTATGAATAAATTTTAACTTTGCCCGTTAAAGGGTATAAGTCGATAGCGGTTAATTTCATACTGATATATTTAGGTACCTACCAATTAACTCATAACGAGAGATTATTACCTTAACTTTGGAGAACAGGACGTTTTTTGCGTCTTATTGCATATATACATTATTTGTATGTACGAGAGAGCGAAGCGAACGAAGTTCTCTACTTGAGCTTGGGCAAATATTATTTCGTATGTCTGGATGTCCAGCTGTAATGTTCTCCTCTACAGGTCGCATTACTCAACAGATTCTCGTGAAATTTTGTGAGCCGGTTCGATTATTATAGTTAGTTTTTTTTTGTAGAATCAGTTTATGGAAAGTTTTCTGTTATTTTTAACCGACATCAAAAAAAGGAGGAGGTTCTCAATTCGGTTGTATTTTTCTTTTTTTTTATCTTTTTTTTTCAAACCTCAGAACTCCGTCATCAGTTCATGCGGTAAATTGGAAAAGAAATGTGGAAATGTTCTCGTGGCCAGGCGGAGTACTAAATTATAGTCGGTTAAAACTTTGTTTTTAAAGTAAATTAAAAAAAAAAAAACTAAGAAAGACTTTACAGCTTACAAAGCCAATAGTTATGGGTACTAATAATAAAGAGGCAACGCTCCTGTGACAAGTTCCGATTTATAAAATTACTAGCGACCCGCCCTGCTTCGCACGTGTACCTACTATATTGTACATATAAACCTTCCTCTTGAATCACTCTATCTATTGCAAAAAACCGCATCAAAATCCGTTGCGTAGTTTTAAAGATTTAAGCATACATAGGGACAGACAGCGGGAAGCGACTTTGTTTTATACTAAGTATGTAGTGATTACACCAGTATGAACCTTTGGGCTACACATAGCAGAGACACGCATGTAATAATTTGATGAAACGTGACCTGTAGAGGAGAGCAGCGAGACAGACACCGGACAACAGACAAACAAACGATTTTCGGCCCAAACTGAAGCATAGAACTTCGTTCGCTTCGCTCGGTCGTTTGGTCGTTCGATAACCGTTCGATAACCGTTCGATACAGGAATTAGCTCGTGGATGTGTTTGCCTTACTTTAAGGTTTGTTCAGACATTCCTGGAGCTTCCAAGAATTCACAGACATTCGTAATTGCTATCGACTATACATATAATTATATATATTATTACATATATTATTCATAGCAACGATAAATATTCATCATCCTGAAGCGTATTACCATTTCTATAGATTCAATTTGGCTGGTAAACTTTGTTGGAGATGCTACTTAGCTTAAATTGCGACTTTTAACCGACTTCTAAAAAAAGGAGGAGTTTCTCAATTCGGTTATTTTTTTTATGATATTTTTTTTTATATGTGTTCCTCAGACCTCCGTCATTTATGAGCCAATTCATTTTTTTTTTGTTTTTACGTATATGATTCCGGATTCTGTCCCATTATTTTCAAAAATCCAGTTGTATGATGGGTTCCATGATGAATTGAGGGAACTCCTCAAATACAGAGTGTTTTTTTTAAATGGGACAGTATGGGGAAATCCGAATCTAAAGGAGATAGAGGAAAAGTGTCCAAGGAGACATTAGGTGTTTTTTTATGTAAACAAATTTGGCTCATTAAAATTTTTGGTCAAGCGTGAGTTGTTCTTAAAAAATTATAAAGTTGGTCAATTTTTTTTTTGACGCGGGTCGGCTCTGTTTCATGTAAGGATTATTTCATTGTATGGAAAGAAAAAAATCTGAACAGCAGAAGTTGGTCAAATTTAATGAAAACTAATCTGTATAGCTTATTTAAACACGTATGTATAATGTTGAAATGTATTTCTTTATTATCAATAATGATTATGAGTATATTAGGCACGCATATAGTAATTTCGGTATTTTCTATTATAACTCGTGTATTTAAACCCGGAAATCACAAATATGGTGAAGTGGAACTGATGATGAAGACCACAGATGTCTCCAGCAACTCCCCAACGATGTACAGAGATGTACTCTCTATAGAGTCGTGTCAGATATTTATGCGTGCTTGTTGTGGCAGATGTTATTGCTGGTGACGGTACATCGTCTAATGCCATCGACATAGGTCATGCGTCGACATAGGTCATGCGTCGACATAGGTCATGCGTCGACATAGGTCTAATGCCATAAGGACGCGTCAGATATTTTTGCTGGCTTTGTTACGGCAGATATTGATGCCGGTGACTGTACTTAACTATAAAAGTACATTATAATCATAATCATAATATCTTTATTTGCACGAAACATTACCGGGTCAGTACTTGCTCTGTAGTAGTGTTGTGTTCCTGGAGGTGAGCAAGGTCGTCAGAGCTCACGAGGATGCGTTGTGTTGAGAGCGAGGGAATTTGTTCCTTCAGCGGTCAACACGGCGAATCCTCAAACATATCAAGGGTCGGCAACGCCCATGTTACTCCTTTGGAGTTGCATGCGTCTATAGGCTGCGGTGTCCGCTTACCATCAGGTGGACCGTACGCTTGTTTGCCACCGTCGTTGTATTAAAAAAAAAAACCGGGTAGGTACAGATTATCACGAGGTATCAGATTCAAAAGGTATCAGAATCACCTTTCTCGATGAATCGACGGAACTCCTCAGATATTATCGGCTGACATACAGCGATTTGTTTTTTTCTTTCTGTATCAATCAATGTTCATGTGGTAAAGTGGAAACAAAATGTGAAAATGTTCATGTGGCGTGGCGGAGTACTGAATTGAAGCCGGTTAAAACTTCGTTTTTAAAGTAAATTATATAAAATGCGGACGGAATCGCACGGTTAGCCCACTACTGCATTTAACGTTTAGAATAACCTTTACAAGTTTGTGTGTCAAAAAAACATTTTTAGTTGGTAGAAACTTTTATTTCTGTCTGTACCTTTTTGCAGGCATCATCTTTTTTTTATTTTTATGTAATACAAAGTCTTTACAAATACTTATTGTGTTGCACATAAAGGCACTACCTATTTAAAACCTGGAAGGTTTAGGCAATACCCACTCGTTGGGAGTTGAGAGGGTTGGAAAGCCCAACACACAAAAGGTTTATCTTGTGTGGATTAGGATTTGCTGTGGCTGTCTATGCCTCCATCATCAGATCAGGTCGGTGCTATAATATCCGCCAAGTCGAGCAAAACAGCGGCACGGCCGTACCATCCTTTTCTCGAAGCAGTGCAGGCCATTTTCGACCCCCCTATAACTTCGTTGTGGATAAAACTAGACGCCTGAATTTACAGTAACCAAGCAGGCATTGTATAAACACGGTATATTTCAAATTTCATTCAATTTGAACTAGTAGTTTAAGAATTATAACTAGTCAAGGTTTCTTAATTTTGGCACTTCTAGCAGACATACTTAAAAGCTTCAATTTAGAATACAATTAGTGTTTAGTGTGTCAATCGAGGGAAAACTAAAATATTTTGCAATTTCGGTCTAGTTTTCTAGATACACTAACTGCATAAATAATTAACTTTGTAATCCCATATAAATATATAGGATTACAAAGTTATATTTGCAGTGAATGGGACAAAAAATTAAAAAGCAAGAATGGGGCTGCATTCATAATTTGTATGTAAGTATTGATAACACTACCTACAAAAAGAAGTGAAATCCCATAAAAAACATTCCATGTAAAAAAGAGGCCAAGTCTCGAAACTCTTCCACCGTAAAAAGTTGTGATATTTCGTAGTACCAAGTCTCAGGCATTCTTATTATTCTTTATTTGCTAGCTAAATAAAATTCTGCAACTTATCAATCACACAACTTTACTGCATTTATGGATTTTTGCATGCCTAAAACTATGTAGTATTGTGTGATTGCCAAGTCCCAGGCAATCTTATTATTCTTAATTTGCTAGGCTAAATAAAATTTTGTGACTTGGCAATCACACAATACTACATAGTTTTAGGCATGCAAAAACCCATAAATGCAGTAAAGTTGTGTGATTGATAAGTTGCAGAATTTTATTTAGCTAGCAAATAAAGAATAATAAGAATGCCTGGGACTTGGTACTACAAAATATCACATCTTTTTACGGTGGAAGAGTTTCGAGACTTGGCCTCTTTTTTAAATGGAATGTTTTTATGGGATTGCTTTGTCACCAAACTCATTAAGTGTGCCAGATTTTAGATCAATTGCCAGTGTCCCGCAAGTGACCGAAAATGGTTTGCAAATTTTGAAGAACAACTGACATAGGTACCAGAGCATAATATACTCCCTCACGTGGAAAGACGTCTTTGCTCACTGACACAGGGATAATGCATATTCGACGTGTCAGTCACATTTGTGGAGTCAAGTGTAAAAATATAGGTGCACACAACTTGTCATAAATATGTCACATGGCTCTCATTTCTGCGGATTAAGGTTATGGTACAGTCGCCATCAGATATATCGGAGCGGCCAAAGTGCTCACAAATATCTGAACACGTCTCTATTATCGACGTATCAGAGACGTGTTTAGACAATTGTGAGCACTTTGGCCGCTCCGATATATCTGATGGCGACTGTACATATTTATGAGAGGATTAAATCGATACATAATTTTGCTCTTGATTGTACTGTACATGGATAACATTTTTTTATCGCAGAAAAAATATCGATATTAAGCTACTGGAATCCGGACTAAATGGAAGGTTTTATGCTGGAAGCTACAACATCTAAAGCATGCAACACGATTTCGGGGGCCACTAAATCTATTAGTCGAATAAAAATTAAATCAATCTGATTTAGATTCGCCTCGAGACGCCAGCCCAATTGGGTCCGCCTAATAATTCCATCTGTTTACTTTCACAAACTCGTATTTAACGAATCTTTTCATGTAAATATACATTTTATTCTCCTGTGAACACGGGTGCTTTTGCAATCCAAGGCTTGGAAGTTATGAGCTTGAAAGTGAATACTGTCGGACGGCTTTGAATTTGAAAAACCTTTTCCATTTCCAATAGCAAATAATTGGGGTTACAGGGAATATTTTGTAGTGAAATCAATCAAAAAGCGAAAAAATGTTACGTTTTTGAATTTTAAATAGGATTTCAGGTGAAATAATTGCCACTACCTATGGAAGAGCTCGCGATTCTGTAGTCTGTACAATATTCGCACAATTTTCTACAGTGCAGTGTCCTCCAATTTTATTCCATGAAGTGACAAAACAAACCTATATAATGAGATGTTCGTAACTTGTAGAATTTGTAAAACAATTAATTGGGATATTGTGTTGTATATATTTTTTTATCCAATTGGAGGATTTAAATTTTCGTCATAATTATGACGAAAATTTAAAATCGTTTGAAAAATAATTTACACGTACATTTTAGTTCCATGCAACTCGGGGTCTTAGAGCGCGTGCGACAAATGGCAGTTGATTTCATTCGAATGCGGTAAGTCAGACCCTTCGGGCAAAATAAATTTCATGAATAAAACACAACAACCTTTACTGTAGCCTAGCGGTAATGCACGGGACTTTCTATCTGGAGGTCGTGCGAACCCCGGCTCGGCTTTTTGGGTTTTATAATAAAACTTATGTACCAAATATCATTTGATATTTAACAGTAGCTTTTCGGTGAAGGAAAACCTCTTGAGGAAACCAGTCTAACCGAAACAAGGTCTAGAGTTTCCTCTTGATTGGAATGTCAAATGCCCGTCGGTTTCGTAAAACTAGTCTACGCCAAATTTTGGGTTTTGATGCGATGAACGCTAAGAGGGCGATAATTTTCCTTAAATCCGATTTAAACTAATATAACTCACTTGACTTATTGTCCTAGTCCGCCATAACGTCTTGAGTCTTCCTTTTAACTAATATTGCCCGACACTAGGTCTCGGGACGACCATGTTTAGGCTTTCGGAAATTCATTTTATTATTTCCTTTCCTTTGTGGGTAGATTAAGGTTTCTTCAAAGCGTGTGCTTAATTCAGCTCCATTTCCGCCTGATCTGTTGGTCAATCAGTCTCGTAATATCGATGGAAAATTTTCAAATAATGTTATTGAGATGTTTTTAAGTCTTTATCGAGCTGCCGGGTTGGAAGCCCCACAACATAACGGATACGCGGTAGACCTGCCTCGTCGGCGTTGGCGGAATAACTTGGACTTCTGTTTAAGGTGGTTCTATTTCCATACAAAACGTTATTTGACATTCGTATGCTAACGGCGCGATTTTTAAAGAAAACAGAATAACGGGCTCGATATAATAACCTAATGTACTGAGAAAACTTCTCAATTAATTACGAGTAGAATCAAAATTGATAGTTGATCCTTAGTTACCATTCGGTATTTATGCCTATACTCGACGATAAAGTTTGATCATTGATCAGGAATCGTCGATTCGGAATATCGTTGTCCGTAAAACTATGTTCTGAACATTGCACTATGAACATGAAAATATATTATATGAACACGTGTATGCCATGAGTAAAATGGTATATCAATTCCTCTTGCATTTACGAGAAATGACGAATATACGTTAGTATCTCTTATTATTAGTCTGTGTGACGAATGACAATATTGCGGTGTTATTGACAAATTGTGTCAAATATAACAAAGTACTCTGTGGCCAGAATAAAACCTGCTAGCAAATATTTAAAGAGGTCAAATATTCGTAGGTACATTTTAGATAAATTAGGTACTTTCCTTATCTCAGACCAAGTAAAAAATACAGACGGAGCATTACGAATAGTCTAGTGACGCCGAACAAAACCAAGCTTCATAAGTAGATACACGCTCACGCACACATATATGAACAAAACCAAGCTACTAACCTCCTCAGTGCGTGTCGCGACGCCGTCATGTTGACACGTTTTCCGTGACAACTAAGAAAACAAACAATATGCAAACAATGGTCTCCTGCGTTGTCAAATGTTGCAAAAACAACACAAAATCATAAAATAATTCGGACAGAATAACGTTTTATTTGTAAGTACCTTAAAACACTTAGAAAACACAAATGAATGCTTGGCTTGGAACACAAAACCTCAACGGTTAGTTGACGTGACGTGACATCTGACGTATAAAACACGAGTGACGTCAGTTTCAATTTAAATTTTTGACAGCTTGTGACAACAAAAAAAGCCCCTACGCGCTGAGGGACAGGAGATTTGACTGTGTATCTCGTTCCCACTTGTGGTATTGGCTATTCTTACATCTTTATATTATCTCTCATGTATGTACGTGTGTTTAAGTCCCGCTCTTCTAATGTTCCTCTATGACTGTGATCGAAACACCGAGTATATTATTATTTCAACAAAACATGTTGTTTTTTCCGGTAAGACATTCACAAATCATTGTTACCCACGGACTATCGTCGATATAGAAAGAAACCGTCCTTCTAAACACATTGGATTAATGCAATAAGCTGAAACAAGTTCCCCAACTCGAGCGGTATCCCGCCGACTGCAAACCCCGGGGATTATACTTCGAGACTTCATCTCTCTTCTAATAACAAACAAAAGAAAACCTTTATCATAGTTAGTGTGGTGTTTTAAATCAGTTAAGTGCTGTTAAACTCTGCGCGAGACTCAAGAAATAAGTAAATCCACAGAATAATACAGAAGGTTTTCTGTTAACAAATACCCAGTGTAGGTATGCCGAACGAGCCTAAACGTGACCATTCATAGACGGAATGCGTGCGTGCCGTAGCAGCGCTAACATACCGGCCATACGAAACGAGTGAACGGAGTAAGCCGCCCCTGGTAAAAGTCAACTCATATTTCATTGAGACAGATTTTGCATAAGTAGATCGTTTTAAGTCTTTTTAGGGTCAACAAGGAACCCTTATAGTTTCGCCATGTCCGTCTGGCCGTCCAATATACAGGGTGTGGCCTGTAATAGGAGCAAAAAATTAAACGGTGGCTTATTAAGTTAATCAGTAATTATTTCCAAGTGGTTAAATTGAAAAAAAAAATGAAAAAAAAATAGAAAAAAAAAATGACATGAGATCTTATGTACACAGTTTTGACAATAAATGATATCTATCTATCTAAATAAGTAAAAGCGTACGTGTGTTCTTTTGCTTAACTGGAATGATATCCATTTTGTTTTACTTCAAAAACACCAAAAAATCTGGTAAAATTGAAAAAAAAAAACAAAAAGAATTAGAAAACCAAAGTTAGTATAATCGCAATTACGAAAGTGCCCAGTGTTCTACCAAGATAGTTAATGACTGGCATGCTACGATATCGAGATGTCGAGATCCATTACTTAGGTATCACAACTTCAGATAAGATTATTTCCGAATTCAAGAATCTTGAAACACTGGTACCTTTACAGAATCACTGCGGATAATACATAGAGTCAGCCCTTAAATTTATTGCTCCCATTACAGGCCACACCCCGTATAAGCTTCATGTACTTACTTGTTTTTAGTCTGCTTTAGTAAAAGATAACAGAGGCGTACGCTAAAACTCCAATGATTTTACGCCCTTGTATCCCAGCATAGTACAGCATAAACAAACGGTTTCTTTGGTGGGATCAGAGAGATTTGGTGTAGTGTTCCGACTGACGGCAAGAGGTCGAATTGTGTATTCGACTTAGATTGTGTATAAATAGTACAGGCGCGGAATGAAAAGGTTGGTCACTTTTGGGCCTTAACATCATTCAAATAAAATTGAAAAGTGACGAACTTTTTCATTCCTCGACCATACGTAGCTGCAGATAATCTGGATATCACTCTATACTACACTATAGTCCTACTAATCGATATAGATGACGGCGATCCAAACCATTCCGGTAGTTACCAAATGTAGCGTTTGTCCAAATTTTAATTTCAAGGAAAAGCCGTTTTTGTCTGATACCATAAAATTGACAGGAATATTATGGTCAGAGGAGGCAAGTGCGCCCCCGGGGTAAGTGCGCCTTTCATCAAACATATCGAGATCTACAGATATTTCACAAATCACGACATCTTACATTCATGCAACAAACTAAAACAAGTTTACGGCATGGATTTCAGCGAATTTATATTGATTTAAATGACTGAATGACGAATGAGGCGCCCTTTCCCCGGTGGCGCACATACCCAAACTGACCCTATTATAAAACAATTATATCTTAAAAGCTTATGGGTTCAATTTATTGCAATATCCAAGAGGCAACCGGATGGCTCGTGGTATTTGAGCACCCGAAGTGTTGTGGAACCGCCCTGTGCAACCCGAACTGAGCTAACTTGGACTGCAGCAGAAATATAAAAAAAATATGAATGTATTTTTTTTGTTGCGAGGCCGTCGATTGAAACAGCGGTTGCCTGAAATTGTGTACGCTGTTTATAAAATGAAATGCTGGTCTAAATCGAATACCTGGCGACATTTTTTTCCTTTCACCCCCCCTCCATTTTCCACCCCAGTCCAAGGTGGCTCAGTTCGTATCTACTAATTTATTTTGTTTGCTTTTACATTTTCCAAGTACTACATAGGTATTTGTAGAAGCCATTCATTCGGACGAACTCAAGCCCCTAAGGCACAGGTCCAAACCTCGAAAGCTCGACAACTTGTATTAAGATCTGGTTGTACAAACTTAAACCTATGTTACTTGTAACACTAGTTTGAATACCTACCATAAACATTTTTATTATTATTTTATTTGTTTATGTTTTGTCTCATGGTAGATTGTTACTACTATTATTATTCTTATATAGAGATATACGATGAAGCGTTTATTATTTATTTTATTTGCTCCATGTAAGATTTCGTCGGCCTTCCTTTTCCTTTTCCCTTCTATTTTTCCCTCTATTATTGTTTTCATCCAGTCATCGTGGCGTAACACGTGTCCTATCATTTTTCCTTTCCTGTTTTCAACAATTCCTATCAGATTTCTTTCTTCATTGACTATATCCAGAAACTTCTCATTAGTTTTCTTATGTATCCGACTGATCTTTTCTAACCTCCTCCAACAAACGCCGCCATTCTTTCTCTGTCCCGTTGCGTCGTGGTCCACGTTTCGCAGCCGTAGAGGGCTATGCTCCAAATGTACACTTTAACCAGTTTCTTCCTAGTGCTCTTGCTATTCTTGAAGCTCTTTTCCATTTTCAGCAACTGGCGCTATATCGTCTGCAAACCTTATAAACTTAACTTTTTCTCCATTTATTTTGACCCCTCCAATATTATTATTATATGTTTATAATAAAAGTGTGGTTCAACAAGGGTGAATCGACCTGAATAATAGGTAGATAATATTATTGTAACCTAATTTGAATATTCTCCGAACTTTCATTAATACGATATGAATTTCGTTCGACATTTAAAGCTGCCTAACTCAATATACTTTAATGAATTACGGTACAGTGTAATAAAACGTACAAACTACATAGAGCAGCTCAAAGAAAGAATTTATGTTAGGTCGTATCGAGATGTCAAAGGGGTTGCCTGATGGGATCGGAGTAAATGGAGGGCCTACTTTGAGCTACAACGACAAGAGCTTAGCTCTTAAAGAAGCAGAAGAGAAGAGTAATAAAACATAGATACAGTTTATATATGTTACTAAAAACAGAGATTTTCTTACCAAAAATTGTTGTCTGCTTTGGCATGTAAAAACTAAGACTTAACCTTGAAAATAAAACTAGTCCTTGTTGGGATTAGTCCAGATTCCTTGCGATGTGACTGAAAAGCGACTGTTAAATATCAAAAGATATTTTAAACATAAGTTTCTATTTTAAGTGACAGTGATACAAGCTAGGGTTGCCTAACACTTTCTCAGCCATGAACTCGCCTAGCGGGCGCCTATGCAGCAGTCTTTTTCCGCTACATAAGGGGAAAATCACGGGATCGGCCACGAGCGTAGCGGGTAGCGATTCTGGGCAGTAAATGTGCTAAGCGATACACCTAAATAAACAAAATCACCCTGTATACTTTGTCCACGCAGTTAGAATTAGCACGCTTTATATAGGGTGTTTCACTCGCGCGCGGTGAAAGCTTTCGGCGGTGATTGCGCTTTAATAACGTCGTTAACTCACTGACGGTTGCTGACAGGTAGCTGTGTTGCTTTTATTAGGGTTCTGCAGTGGTGTACCTACCTTTTTCACCAACTTAAAGAAAATTACAACTGAAAATCGTAATTTTTTTGGTGTACCAGCCGATGTTTGGATGTTTAGATGTTTGGATGTTTAGATGTTTGGATGGTTATAATACCACTGTTGAGATAAATTTAGCACAGAGTTCTACTCAGCCTACCTATATTCAATCGGTTTTGTTTTTGTTGCGCGCGCTCGCTTAACGCGCGCCAAGCCTAAATTGTTAGAATCAAACTGAAAACCGAATCCAATGCAATACCGTAAAATGGGGTGAGTAGGGTTCGTGGGGAGAGTTGGGTTATGATTGGGGAGAGAAGGGACGAAAGGGGGGTGAGATGGGATTTTAAGGCTACTGCTACTTAAATAATGTATTCCAATTTAAAATGGAGCTACATTCATAATAAAAAAAAAATCGATCCAACAATCTTCCAAAATCACCTTTGTATGAAAACCCATCTCACCCCAACTACGAGGGACTACGGGGTGAGTTGGGATTTCGTGTTTATCGTTACAGTTATGAAATAGAACTACCCAAAATCATAAAAGAATATATTTACAACATTCAGTTTGCATATGTAAAAATAAAATGTTCTCGAGGTTTGAATGTCAGTTTTGTCCCTACTCACCCCGTTTTACGGTACATAAACCACTAACAACATACTTATTTACCTTATCGAGTTTACTCGTTTCGAATGTAACAGCATCCTTGGTCGGGAGCAGAGTCAAATCAATACATTTTCAACAGGTCTCTGAAGTCATTATATGGTGAATTTTGCGGGGCCCATTATGTACACCTAATTAACAATATCGACAGATACGTCAGACGAATTACTACGTTCCATTTTGATATCTGGGCTGTTATTCGGAACGCGCTAATGCGTCTCATCTCACGTTGCGCTTAAGCTGCCCATTCACGATACGTCCATCAATCCAAATGGAGTGGTCATCTTCCAAAATCCTTTCGTGGATGTGAAAAACGTGAGGCAATTGAATGGAAGTCGTCTAGCTTTGGATTTCCGAACGGATTGAAATCCATGCATCCAGTCCAAATGGATGTCATCCGCAGCCGACTGACAATGTCAAAAATGTGTGCCCCGCCATTTGGAAGACGTCCGAATTGTCAATGAATGTGCAAAACCGCGTCCATTTTTTTATAGCGGCAACAGAAATACATCGTCTGTGAAAATTTCAACTGTCTAGCTATCGCGGTTCTTGAGATACAGCCTGGTGACAGACAGACGGACGGACAGCGAAGTCTTAGTAATAGGGTCCCGTTTTTACCCTTTGGGTAGTGATGCTGTCACTGCTCAGTGCTTGTAGTACCGATTTACTGTCAGACAGTATCCGTATGTTTGTATTCTCGACTTGTCGTCTTTTTATGGCATTGCAGGCTTCAATTATCCCTACGCATTCAACCTGGAATACTGTGTTATGTTCACCTAGTGGTTTGGCTATATGTATGTTTAAATCCTCTGAGAACACACCACATCCTGTTCCCGTGTTCGTTTTTGACCCATCTGTATAAGATTTTCGTCTCAGTTCAAGTTTAGCTTTCGGCGTTTGAAGATATTTTGTGCTCGATCGATTTTTTTATTGCAATAAAATATGCAGTTGCCAACATTAAAAATCCATTATTATATTAATTAAAGGCTATACAGTGGCGACCTGTCTAGCTTGGCGTTCACAGTCAAGTGACGGTGCGTACCTATGTCCAAATGGTAGTGTAGTCAATGTGCCTTCCAAGTCTTCCAAACAGGCGTCTCGTGAATGGGCAGCTTTAGTTACCTACTACGATTTGCGGCGTGTGAATATAAGTATTAGTGGGTGACGGGTGAGGTGAGGTTAAAACAGTTACAGAATAGCGGGGCTGATGATAGAGATGGTAACGCATGCTGAATTTCGTAACACTGCGTTGTAGTAGTAAATTATTATATCATTTTCATACATAATAAATAAATAAAAACCAGCCAAGTGCGAGTCGGACTCGCGCACCGAGGGATCCGTAGCGTACACGTGATTTGTATATTGTAACTATTATGGGCATAGCTAGTGTAACGTAAGCTCCTGTCACGAATACAAATACAATACAAAAAATATTTATTGCTCACCAGAAGTAGTGCATAATAGAGAGAGGCAAATTGAACATAAACAATGGTAGACAACCATAAAAGGTAAACCGAATTTTTCCTTTCATTTAATTTCAGTTATTTACAGAATCTTAGCTACTATTTCACGTATCTATCTTTTTTTACTTGAGCTGGCAAAGTAGTTATTATTTTATTTTCATCTTGATTCGATTTAGTATAAGATTGTTCCCCAATGGACGCGATTCTACGTGCACATGGCTTAACTAGCCTAAAACTAAATTGTCTAATTTTTAGACATAATTTAGGCGGCAGATTAAAAACGACATATTTAGAATAGCATTTAGGCAGCGAAGTAAGTTTTATAGACCGCCTAAAATAAGAAACGTCAGATTCAAATTAGCGCTGCCATTTGATTATGACAGCTGCTCATAGAACAGCAAAGTGTTTTAGCGACACCTAAATAAAATTAGGAAGTGTAGAGGCCACTGCAGAATCGGATCCAATATTTATTTATTTATTCCCCCTAAAAGGGAGTTCCCAAAAAGGAACCCTTCAGACACACTCACGCTTGGCCACTTTTTGATTTCAGAGTGTGGACACACGCAAAAGTAATAAGTAGTTAATAACCTGAAAAAGTTGAATGGCACATAGTTCATTCTCATTTCACCCATCATCCATTACATCCATACACAGAATCACTTATTCAATTAGATAACAATTGCCATAAAGTAATTACGGGCCCGTATCGTTAGCGGGGACTCTTAAAAAAAAACGTGCCAAAGTAATAAATACGATTTGTATTGCTTTCTCATCTATGTAGCTGAATGAGTTAGAATAAGACGCAGCATTTTGACGCACGATTAATTTAGTTACAGCTCCTCTAAACCTGTGCTCGTTTACAACACCGTTACTCGTTTCGAATGAAACACTGTTACTCGTTTCGAATGTAACAGCATCCTTGGTCTTAATTTAGTTACAGCTCCTCTAAACCTGTACCGTTACCATCTAAAGATCTATTTGGCTATTCGTATTAAATTACAGTAAATTTTTTATTTTGTAAAGTATACACATGTTGATAATTTACATTAATAAATCAGCCTATCGCCCACGTCTGGGCACAGGCCTTCTCTCATGGATGAAGACGAAACGTAAAAAGATGCATTAGACTAAACGTCACAGTACATTTTAGTAACTCAGTAAAAATGTTGATTTTGCTGACCAAAATAAGCTAACAGATCTTAATATAATTTACTTTGAAAACAAAGTTTAAACCGACTTCAAATCAGTACTTCGCCATGCCACATATATGAACGTTTTCACATTTCCTTTCTACTTTACCACACTTCCGGAAAGCAAAATGCACGGGTCACTGTAAAAAAAAATTAAATCGCTTCAAGTGTGCCTATAAAATTTGAACAGTTCCCTCGATTTCTCCAGGATGCCATCATCAGGCCCTGACCTGATGACCATGGGACCACCTGGGAAGGATACCCTTTAATAAAAAAAAGATTTTTCCAAATCAGTCCAGGCGACTTCGAGTAATCGGGGAACAGACTTAAAAGATAAAAGATCCTCGTCCATTTTTGAAGTCGGTTAATAAAACAGACTGGGTAATGTGATTATAAGTTTATCTGATTTGGAAATATATTCTACTTATAAATGCCAGCCTTATACGAGCAGAATTGCTCTCCGTACGTAAGTAATATAATTGTTGACAGTACATTAAGGGATCGACGTGCCGTGAATCCCGCCGACATTCGCAAAACATTGGCTCAACTATGAACTCGTTCCCAGTATAATTTGACCCTTCGATTAGTAACAACTATGCGTAATCGCAGGTCATACTCAGGTTAATAGCATGTTGTGAACTTGTGAATCCTGGCCAGAACGAGACGACCCTTGTCTGTTTCGTTATACTTCATCAGCAGGTATCAGGCCCTTCGACTCTCAGAGAAAAATAGAATTAACTATGTATCGGGAAAAAAGTCGGTATATAAAATTAAAGATAGGAGCAGGTGTATAGCACATATTCGATATTAGTTATGTAGGTAGGTGAGCCTGAGCCGAAGAAAAAAGTTTTCTTATATAACGCTAAGATTCCCCATCTTGGGATCGTTTTTCCAACAGAGATTTGCGTCTGTGATAGTAGATTGTGTCACAAGGGAGCAAAATGCCATATTTACGGCGAGGGCGTAGATTGAATCCCGAATGAAGCGAAGGATTGCAGAATAGAATCCCGAACGTAGTGAGGGATTCTAACGTGGAATCCTGAGCGTAGTGAGGGATTTAAGTGTTTGGAAATAATTTTGCTTCCGTGTGACTCATACTGCTTTTCACATCACTTATGAAGATAATGAAATATGTCAGTAATAAAACACATGTAAATATTTACACTTACTAAAAGTTTATTTATTTATAGCCTCATATGTAAAAACATGCTGCTGCATTCCAATATTGTGGTATTTTAATACGTTTCGTAATATTTTATAAGACAAAAAATATATGCAAGTAATCGCTTATAAAAAATAAGTAATCGATTATGTGTTAATTTCATGTATTCGTTGGGATTTTTGTTTTTATTCTGGCTACAATATGTCCTGGAACAGAAAAGTGCCTCTTTGATCCCTCCTAGCAGGGAAGAAAGCTGATGTGAAAAAGGTATTTACGGTTAGTTAAGCAATGAAATTCTAACCATTGTCACATTTGTCACCAAATCTAAAGTATCAAAGCGGATGTTATAAAAATAGGAAGTTGCATCCGTAACATCCATTATTAGATCGTATGCTTCCGATTTATAAAAACGTTGAATCCATCTCGACAATAAGTTAAGCTAATAAAATCCTCAACATATTAGTGTTGTTTGCATTTTGAAGAAGCTAGAGATCCACTTGCTCCCTAAATCCAGCACGTAATCCAAGTTTATCACCTGACCCCGATCACCCAGGGGAACCTAGCGGCAATAATTTTATATTCAACTAGTAAAAAATGATAATGTTCGGTTATGGCGCTTCGCCGGACGCTGCCGCGTCACGCTCGGCTCGCGCGCTGTAGGGTCGCAGATTACCTAACAACCCAACCGTTTTTTTCCCCTGGGGGATCAGGCTAGGGGATTAACGTGGATAACAGCAAATCCAGGCGCTATTTTTTGCAGATTCAGCTGCCACCTTACCTTCTATTTAAGCCAGAGGGGAAACTAGACATTGTTAGCTTCGTCGTCTGAGTGGCCATCTTTACAGTTAGAAGTTCATAGCCACCAACCGGGATCAAAGTTTTAACCTGCCTTCCAAAGAACATTACTGCGTGCTTGCTAGGTATTTACCGGCCTAGTATTCGCTTTACAACGTAAATCTTTTTTGCAACCTTTCTTTGTACTTAGAGTCAGTGTCACGTCATATAGTTAGTAGCAGCCAAGGTAGCCAAATATTTCGGTACACGTCTTCGACTGTAAGAATAAGGGTGTGTTACGAAATATTTGGCTACTCTGGCTGCTACTAACTATCGTTTCCTAGAATTTAGTGTATCGACAGCCAATAGTGACTTGGTTAAATTTCTAATTTAGTAGATCATACTTAATAAATTTAAAAAAAGATGTACATTTCAAGAAAATATATTTTATTAGTTTGGATCGCGTGAATACTGTTTAGAAACCCAATGATACGCATAAAAAGTCGTTTCTTTCTCTTTTTATCGACGCTACTCGTATTCCGAACCATGGCTCTGAGCCCTTTTTCATAAAGTGACGGGTGACAGATGGCTTATAGTCATTATCGAGCTTAAGGAGATGTATGTGCGACTTGACGACCGACATATTTCTTCTACATTCGCCTCTCTTATCGGCTTATAGGGACATATTACCAACTAATAATAAAGCTGCTTGTCAATCTAAAATAACGCGTAAATTAAAACAGTATGCTTACATGTCTCTTAAAGTCAAGCCTTTAAGTGCTTAAGCTAAGTTATTTTTGTCACTATAATAGCGTCATCATATTGATAATAAAACCGGCCAAGTGCGAGTCGGACTCGCGCACGAAAGGTTCCGTACCATTATCTATAAAAACAGTTTTAAAAAAAAGTTTGTTGTATGGGAGGCCCCCTTAAACATTTATTTTATTTTGTTTTTAGTATTTGTTGTTATAGCGGCAACAGAAATACATAATTTGTGAAAATGTCAACTGTCTAGCTATCGCGGTTCTTGAGATACAGCCTAGCGACAGACAAAACGGCAAAAAAAAACACGTTTGTTGTATGGGAGCCCCCCTTAAATATTTATTTTATTTTGTTTTTAGTATTTGTTGTTATAGCGGCAACAGAAATACATCATCTGTGAAAGTTTCAACTGTCTAGCTATCGCGGTTCTTGAGATACAGCCTGGTGACAGGCAGACGGGCGGACAGCGAAGTCTTAGTAATAGGGTCCCGTTTTTACCCTTTGGGTACGGAACCCTAAAAACAGTTACTGAAACAGCTTCCGATGCCTATATCGCACACTTTAACATATCATGACGAACGGTTTTTGTACCCGGGTGGGGGAATATTTTGCTATCTAGTGCTACCTCCCTATATAAAATAATTGTTAGTTCATAACCTTACCTCCTTAATAGCTCTTTTTATGTATCTAAGTTAATACCAGTCATATACCACCACCGGCTTGTCTGGAAGAGATCGCTTTTAGCGATAAGACCGCCGGTTGTCTACCATTGTTGATGTTGGATTTACCTCTATTTTATTTTTACTATGTCTGGTGAGTAATAAAGAATATTTGTATTGTATTGTATTGTATACCACGAATACGGTGTCGATACAAATCCGATAGGGCTTAACGACACTTTTCTGTCCAACGAAATGTATTTTTCTATTTATAAATGTACTAGATAAATAAATAATGAAATATAAAACAAATGAATCCAATTTTGGAACAAGGAAGGCCTTAACTATGATTATTTTTATCTATTCAATACAATACAAATACAATACAATACTTTATTGATAACACCATAGTTACAAGTCAAATGGTACATAATATTAGATAACTGCCGTAGGACTGTACAACCAAGATCGATCTGCACAGCTAAATTCGGAAAAACTTTTTCTTAATTCACTGCGCCAGCGGAATAAAGCCAACGTGGCCAAATTTATTATTCTGGCACAGCAAGGCACTAACTACTTAACGGTTATTTCATTTGTACCAGAAACAAACTCAATTACCTAATTTGTATAAAATTTCACTTTGTGGTATAAACAGTATTTGCTAATAAAACACTACGTTCCTATAGATACTGATTAAACAGTTTTTTTTTAATTAACACACGTTTCTATTGTTATTTTACAATAAGAAAAGATATTAAAAATATACTAAGTACTGAATTTTTTACTAAATAAACCTTAAAATAAGTTTTACCTTATTTAGAAAAACTCCCATAACCCGTCTCCACCTCCTCACTAAGTCATTCTACACGCAACTTTCACATGATTGTTTTAATAAACTTAATTATAACACGAAGAAACTGTCTTTGACTAGTCAAACTTCACACAAGAAAATACAACTTTAAAAACTTTATTAAAAGTTTCGCGAACGTTTTTTTTGTCTATGTACAGTTTTTATTTTTTTAATTTGGCGGTGATGATTCGAAATTTGAATTTCGCGATGGCGGGAGTGGGGCGAAGGCCCGCGTTCCCGCTGCTTGGCCCGAACATGTTATCGCACTGAGCGGTGTGGAAATCTACCGATAGGGTGGTGCCGTGTCGACTCTCTTCTCGCAATATTGGGCGGGTTTTTCTCCTTTCTTTTTTCTTGGATGCGCAATGTTATGAGCATTTGTGTCTTCTTGTACATACCCATGTTGTTTAAGGAGTCATTGACAGGGTAATACTTACCTAAAGGATATATTTTTTATCTGCCGAACAATTTTACGTGGGTGTATCTTTGACTTGATATATAAAAATATCATCAATATTAAATAACAATAAGATACAGTTTCTCAAAGATTTATAAACAATATATAGAAGAAAATAAACGTTTAACCTAGCTAACCTCTGTAATAATACCTATAGTGATTACCGAACCGTTACTGTGCGAATAACCAATTGGCTTCTAATTAGAAACACTGAAACTAGGTAGGTCCTATGCAATGATTTTCATTGCTTCGTAATATTTTTTCATGATGTACGCCAATTACAAAACACAGTAGATAACTATGGCATCCAGTTACTTTCATGTAGTTATCTCATTACAACCCAATAGCGGTGATAATCCTGTAAAAACTAGGAATCAATTCTAGGGTTCACTTGAAAAAAAAATGGCCGTTTAAGCCTCGGTAGCGCTGTACAGACCACAAAAACCATTTTAGAAAAAAAGCAAGTAATCAAATAACGTGTAAATTTAAAGATACACTGCCTAGTTTAGGGTATCACTTATCAGATCACTTCATTATTTCCGATATCCGATATCCAATATCGATAACCACTCGGCGCATCACTAGTCGAGCGAGACAGTCGCGCACCACGACATTGGTGGAATCCGCGCATGCGTCCAGCCTGTTTTTCACAATTCGTAACTCGAATCCGTCTTACACCCAACGTTTGTAACCGATAAATCTCCCAGGCGTATTTATAAACGAAAACATCCACATTAAGTTTGGGGTTTGACGCCTTTGGAGAGATGATGCGTTCGGAGGGATTTGTCAAAGTGAAGCTTGTGGCGAAACAAAGACGTATTTAATTTTTCTTGACGGTGTTCTGTCGTGCGGTGTAACTTTTCAATCAACGATTTTAGGTGAAGGCAATTTGAAGTTAACGTTCACAACTTTAATTTCTTTATTTAAATGTAACTAGTATCTATGATTTCAATGAGGAAAATAATTAAAATTATTTAATGAATGGTTACGTTACATTCGTATTTTGACACGTGGCGTTCCGTGTCCTCGAATGGGCTTTCTACTTGCAGCAATAATAATATGTTATGAAAATGTATGGTAGTTAATCAAGTGTTTTATACAGAGAATGACGGAAAAAATTAGTATGCAAAGGGCCACGAAACGTTACCCCAAAGAGGTTCGTAGCACGTCGTAGCTCCAGCTACGCGGCACGAAGCGCGCTACGAGATGACGGATAAGGCCGGCGATAGCGCTGTGTATACTTGGTATTATTTGATTTGGCCGAACTGCACCAAATTAGTCCATTCAAAATGCAACCCTACCGTCACGGGTAGAAGATTCATATTCCAATGACAGCTTTATAGAAAGTCGCCAATGATAATCTCAGCCATACACCAATGACGAATAATGCAAGTCGATTTTGTCCTGCCATACCAAGCTACACTCTCGTTATAGCAGGTGACTAATAATAGTCCCGACTAGGGATGTTGCAGACATTCGCATCCGCATCCGCATCCGCCAAAATCAATGCGGAGTTTTGGCGGATGCGGATGTAGTGCAATTCACGACGAAAACAAGCCCGTTTCAGACGCTTATAGATAAATTAACGAGAGCATGGAATTGCATATGTAGTAGTATTGTATATTTACAGGCATTCTATATTTGAATTTTCTATTTTCTCGTACTACCACTACAAATGCAATTCCATGTTCTCGATAATTTATCTATATCACGCGCGTTTCAGATATTTTCGCGAGTAGTAAAAAAACGTATGTTCGTTTCTGTGACCAAAGAGCAAACGCGTTTTTGATTTGTTTCCCTACGTACGATTGTAATTTAGTCTCAACGTGTTTGATGATCGCGTGATATCATAAAATGGACGTTGTTTATTGTTTGACCCCAAAATCCGCAATCCCTGGCCCGACGCCGACGACACATCTGACGCGAATTTCCTGTGGTCAGCCTGCTGTAAGGACCACTGTAGCCGCGCGGTAAGCTTTTATTTTATTTTTTTTGGAGGTCGTGTAGTCAGGGGTAGATATTTTGTAGTCAGGGGTAGATATTTTTTTGGAGGTCGTGTAGTCAGGGGTAGATATTTAATATCTGTACAGGACTTTATAGTCAATGTCATGAAGGCGTGTATAGATATTTATGTTCTTACTTGCTTCCGCCCGCGACTTCGTCTGCATGGACTCGGGATAAATACTATCCTATATTTTAATCCAGGCTATAAAATAACTTCGTGCAAAATTTCATCCAAATCGGTTGAGCCGTTTAAACGTGATTGAGTAACAAAAATCCAAACTTTCGCATTTATAGTATTAGTAGGATTTATGTACCGTGTATATTAATATACCTGACTGTACCACTGGGTTTTTCAAAAACTTATGTAAGGTGAGTCGGGGCAAGAGTAACATGGGGAAAGAGGGTCAAAGGGGGAGGGGCGCTCAATTCAAAAGAATTAGCTGGAGAAGCTTTTGACCCTCTTCCCCCGATGTTACTCTTGCCCCGACTCACCTTACGAAATATAATTTGATATTTGACAGTGGCTTTTCGGTGAAGGATAACATCGTGAGGAAACCGGTCTAATCCTAATAAGGTCTTGTTTTCCCTCTGGCTTGGAAGGTCAGATGGCAGGCGCTTTCGTAAAAGTAGTGCCTATGCCAAATCTTGGCGTTAGGGGTGCCAAAGTTAACTTACAGCCGCACCAAATCTGAATCGTCAGCTATTTCTCCATTGGACGGATACGGTTCTGATTCTAAATTCAAACTTATGAACTCACTAGCTTCTTTCACCCCCTTGGGGGATGATTCATTATTTTGGCCCAACGTGCTGGCCCCACTACCTTGGCCCAATGTGTACAGCGGCCATTAAGCCATGGAACATATTTCTGAGTAAGTCGTATGCACCCAATTCTTCCTCCCCTTTATGGCTTTACACTAAGAATACTTACCTCCGTTCGCGGTCCAAGCCCACGTTCACACAACGAACAAACCAATTTCCCGCTCAGTTAAATCTTCACGCCCATTGGCTACGGGAAATGAGCACTAACAGAGATCACATTTGCATCATAAGTTTCATAATCTAAAGGTAATGGGACCTTTATTGCAACCTTAACGAACCCCATCCATTGTGAATTCCCTTCCAATTTTAACACATTCACTGCCTTGCTTAACGAACCCCATCCATTGTGAATTCCCTTCCAATTTTAACACATTCACTGCCTAGAATCGCTACGCGCTACGCTCGTAGCCGATGCCGTGGTTTTCCCCGTATGTCGTGGAAAGCGACCACGGCGTAGGCGCCCGCTAGGCGGGTTACTGGCAGTCAAAGTGCTAATGCTTTCTTGTAGATTTGAAGTAGCTACGTGAGAGTATTAAACAAGGAACGCAAGCAGTCACAGGATAAAGTAGAGTATTTCCATCACGAAGATCCTTTCTATTCCGCATACTAGAGGTCTTAACATATAATAACCAAATGTCAAGGCAAAAAAATCTACTTTACGTACCCCGTATTTTATGTGCATCAAAATATTCAACAAGCTTCCTAGAGACATAAAAGACCTATAGTCCAGGCAATGAACTGACAACTTGTATGGAAAAAATGTCAATTTTGGAAATAATTTATAATAGCTTAATTTTTATGTATAACGGATATATTATCAATTAAATAGTTACCCCGCTGGGCTGGGCTTGTCGCTACAAAATCCGACAAAATTTCAGACATCGAAAAAATGATAACTTAACTGGCTTCTAAAAAGTCAGTAAAAATATTAATAAATGTTTTTGTCTTTATTTTGGTTCATTTACATTTGCTCTATAATATTCAAGATAAATCGTACAAAAAAAGATAATGCATGCTTCATTTAAATCTACATAATTACTTCCGGGTGGAAAGTTTGTCGGATTCTTGACTTCAGCTTAGAATAACATTTTCAAATGAAATCAACAAAAAAAACGCTATTATAAATTAATGATTTTAAACCGTATTTTGCCTGGAGTACTACCCCTGAAACAATTCAAGAAGAAACTGTTTATATGGCTATCCGAACTATGTGTCTACTCTGTTATTTAATTTCTAAACATAAAAACTTAGTAATAAGTGATCCCTCTGTTTTGTCCGTTCTTAATCGACAGCAAAATAAAGGCTATTATTTTGCATGCTTATTTAAGTAGAGTACGGCGGACTGTAACGTTTATTTGTACCAACATAATGTGAATGTGACCCGTGTTCCGCAAATAAAATATTTCATTTCATTTCATTTCACTTCATTTCCTTTCATTTCTGGTGAAAGAATTCAAACAATCGGTCGAGTCGTTATGATTATTACTATGATTATTCGATATTTAATGGCATCATCATAGGCTTCTACGTACAGACGATTTAAGAGTCCGCAGTAAGCTCGGCCGAATTTCACGTTCCCATACAAACGGAGTTTCGTTCTCATTTTATAACTACGTGTTGGATTGTGACGAAACTTTGCATATACAATGACATGAGGTATAAATATGTCTGTAATTAGTTTATATGGTTCCAGTTTATAAAGCAAACGAAATACAGCAAAAGCAAGTTTTGTATGAAAAACTTAATTTTGCTGTATTTTTTTTACTATGGTATCTGAAGCTACATAAACTAATTACAGACCTGGATATACCTCATGTCATTGTACATGCAAAGTTTCGTTACAATCCAACATGAAATTTTAAAATGAGAGCGTAACTACGTTTGTGTGAAGAATCGAGCTTACTGCGGACTCTTAAGCATTGCTTTGGAGACATCGTTTTTGGTGACTGTGAAGACCGATACGAGACCGGCTTCTTCCACTTTTCTTGCAAACAAAATTCATGCCAGGCGCTGTCCCCGGTCTGTTGTCTACACAGCGCTCTGCCGTCCACAACGCGTAAGAGACATTAGCTGAGCCCTTTTAAAGATTAAAGAATTCTAGGTCAATATTTCTGTCTCTCTAATGTAGCTGCTAAAAAGCTGCTAGCTGTGCGGCCTCGCACAGCTACACTGTGGAATGGATTGTCGCCTGCGGTATTTCCGGACCGATACGACCTTCAAACCTTCAAGAAAAGAGCGTACTCCCATCTTAAAGGCCGGCAACGCACTCACAACACCCCTGGTGTTGCAAGTGTCCATGGGCGGCGGTAATCGCTTACCATCAGGTGATCCGTCTGCTCGTTCGCCTCCTATACCATAAAAAAAAAAACGGACAATTTCACACAAATCAACCTAGTCCCAAACTAAGCAAAGCTTGTACTATGAGCACTAGACGACGATATACATACTTATATAGATAAAATGAATACTTAAATACATAGAAAACATCCGTGAGTCAGGAACAAATATTCGTGCTCATCACACAAATAAATGTCCTTACCTAGCTAGCTTCTAGGCAGGGTCACTACCAACTAAGGTCGACAAAATATAGGTAATTATCGTCATTTTCCCAAAAAAAAATTCCCGCAGTTTCCCATCTCTCTCTCGTGCGCGGAAGACGCAAACGTGTATTTTACGTGGGGGCGTGGTTTACGAGAATTGAGGAACGGCCTTTATGATCACACGGGGACACTTCTCCACACTGTGTTCTTCGACAAGCGTAAACAAACAAAAAATACTCATTTTCTTGGAAGGTAGCCTTTTGAGTCTTTTGCATTACAGGTACATATTTATACAAATATCAAAGTATGTATAAAGATGTACCTGTAATTTATTTATATAATGTAGGTACACAACATAAATTGTATTAATCCTCAAACATATCAAGGGTCGGCAACGCCCATGTTACTCCTTTGGAGTTGCATGCGTCTATAGGCTGCGGTGTCTGCTTACCATCAGGCGGGCCGTACGCTTGTTTGGCACCGTCGTTGTATAAAAAAAACGTGTAAATTACAATACAGGATGTAATGCCGATTGCATTAAGGAATAAAACAAAAAACATATGATTATTAGTGTTTTATTATACGACACGAAATCTTACAACGAATAGATTACATTAAATGGAATATTTACTCATAGAACGACAACGACAAAATAAAATGGTTCAAGCAGAACATAATTATGATGTACTTACGAGATAAATATGCTCTTTTTACAAACAATTATTCCGTTTCATCTGTCCCGTTTCTGCAATCGAACCTTTTAAGTCAAATTCGACCCACTTCTCGAAGTACAGTCGAGTCAAAATTACACATATCGTAGACTGGCCTGTTTCACGAAGCTACAATACAGAGTGTACCGCAAATGGGGGGTGTGAACAGATCAAGGGCATAACAGGTACTGTAGGATTACTGTTAGTTAACCACTGACAGATATTTGCCTTCATTTAATTTTCAACTTTAATGGCATACAAATAAAACAATTTTCAGAATACTGTTACCCACGTCTACCGATTTAGAAAGAACTACTTAATTTGTATGAAGGTAAACTATCTGTCAGTGGTAAACCCCAAATAATTCTACTGTATCGTGTTCTGATAAGAAAAAACAGAGAATTTTTTTTTACGCGACTTTTTTTACATTTGGCGCCATACATGGCCGACTGGGGCGATCTGCTCTCATACAAATGTATAAAAAAAATCGCGTCAAAATAAAATTTATTTTAGTTTTTTCTTATCAGAACACGTTACCTGTTATACCCTTGATCGGTTCACACCCCCCATTTTCTGTCCACTCTGTATACAATATTAGAAGTTTAACCGGCAACACTGAGGCGCTTGACGAATAATTTACTTTAAAAACAAAGTTAACCAACTTCAAATCAGTACCCAAATTGCTTCAAGTGTGCCTATACAACTTGAAGAGTTCCCTCGATTTGTCCAAGATCCCGTCATCAGATCCTGGCCTGATAACCATGCTACCACCTGGGAAGGACACCCTTTCTAACAAAAAAAAATTGTTTGGCGTTTTCCAGTAATCGGGGAATAATACATTAAAAGATTCCGACGAATTGAGAACCTCCTTTCTATGGACTGGCCATTTGACCAGTGTCGCCAGGTTAGTTTCGTAAAATTGTATTGTAGCTTAGTGAAACAGCCACTGGTGACAAGGTGATATTATGGCGCCATTGGGCTGGTCCTATGATGGAGATGGAAGGTAGGTATAGGAACTAATTTATATATGACTGAACCGTCCTTTTAGGACTCCGTTAGAATCGTCTTGGCGATTAGTTGTACTTGACAACGACCCAACGAAAAGTGCGTAAGTAAATGGGTGGATCAACTATTTTCTGTCACTATTTGCCATGGTTACATGGGTACATGGTTATTGGTTGGAAATTACCAAATGCGGGATTTTCTTGTCAAGTTCGACCCCTTTTTGTATGGACCATCTTCTAGGCACGTTAGAAGTCTGTATTGTAACATTTTTTCCGAGAAACTCTGTAATATTGTCTGCTGGCTAACGGGACAAAATAACGACTAGAAATAGTTGATTGACCCAAATAACAGTCGTTGGCACTAAAAGCGTGTCTCAATAATTAGATTTTATCGGGACTGATATTTACGCATAAGTTAGAAAAGAAAGGCATACTTGTCTCGTCATCAGCGTCTATAGCCAAAGCAAAATGTCGTTGTAATAATCCTAAAATGCTTAGAACTAGAGCTAACAAAGTCAGAAAAATCTCTACTTATTTTCCTGTTCACATCACATTCTTTCTTTTGGAGTAATAATATTTTTCGAGTCTACACCCGTATTCCGCACGATACACACTGCACCTCCGGCGGCGAAATTCGTACGCGGCTTCGCACGCTGCAGCGGCAGTGTGTGATGCGCTTTAAAGGTTAAACTACATATTCTAAATGCGTTGCCTCGTAAACGTTTCAAGCATCTATAAGTATTCAAATAGTCAAGGAAATTATCTCTGACCAGAAGCGTCTTTACCTATTGTGCATGGTGTGCGTTGCACACGGGCGCAGCGGTCCTAGGGTGCGCCGAGCGCCGCCCGCTACCATTTTGACCGCGCGCTTACTAGGGGGCGCTAGGAGACGCCTCTGTCTCTGACTTTGTTAGTGATTTGACATGTTTGACCAACTTACCCTTGACTTGGCTAACACATTAGCGAGCTAGCTTACAGTGCAGCGAAACTCCACCTACGTTCGTTCATGTATATCCCTCTCTCGAATATGCGAGTGTGATACACGAACGAACTTCGCGGTAGTCTGTCAAGCGAGTCGTGTCTCTGGAGAATGGCGTCAAATTTTTAAAATAACGCATGCTGGTAACGCGAAACCTATGGCAGCGTACCTTATATATAGTTATAAGTAGTAGGTACTTATATAGGTATAATTGTTGCCATACAAAAAATATGCAAAATTTCCAGGGACACGACTCGCTTGACAGACTCTAGTAGCTCTGCACGGCTATCACGCGACGCCGCGCGAGCTGTCTCGATTTTTCTCGCACTATCCGTCTCTCTTATTAGAACACTTAGAACAAGAGGTATAGTGTGAGAAAAATCGAGAGTATGTCGCGGCCGTCTCATGATAGACGTGCCGTTCGTTTCGGTAAAATACATAACTTGTATTTTATTGAATGTAATATTTGTAATCTGTGGACACTGGTATTAGTCATATCGTTAGAAACTTGGCAAGTTGGCCCTCAGCTTAAGTGGTTGCTACAGCCCCAGTTTGGCAAGCTTACCCCCAGCAGGGCAAGTATGACCCAGCTTAACATCCTTACCCCAGCTTGGCAACTATGCCCCAACTTGGCAAGCTTGCCCCAACTTGGCGAGCTTGCTACCGGACTGCAGTGGGTGATTAAATTTTTTTCCTCCTCTTTTCAGGCGTCGACTGGAAGAGTGCCTCATCCGCGCGAATGAGACGGTTGACGGCGCGGCCCAAGGACACATCTGCCACAGAAACAGACCACTCAGGTACTACCAAAAACTACCAAAGCTACCAAAAATACCAACATTTCGTATCAAGTTGGGCATGCTACATGATTTTATTTATTTAAAGTAACATTTAATTATATACATTTTATAGTCGTAAGCAGATTGTGTCAATTTAATCACCCATTGCAAATGTTATGTATATTTATGGCGATGGTTATTAAATGAAACAATATAACTTTTTAAAACTTTAATGTGATAGAAATATTAACAGTCCACTTACATTTTATTATTAAAATATAGTAAAAATTGCATGAAAATATCATATCTGACGAGATAGAAAATTATGAAAAGTAATTAAGGTGTTTCACCGACCATCCAAAACGTTATTTGACATTCGCAGATTAACGGCGTGATATTTTAAGAAACTTATGTAAAAGTAACAATCCTTCATAAATTGACTTTCTATTTGCGCAAAATTCCCCATTTCCCAGAAAAAAACTGATAGCCAATCTATGAAAGTGTGTTACATAAGTTTCTTAAAATGTCAAAAAACGTTTCGTATAGTCGGTGAAACACCTTAATCTATAGATTTATATGATTTACACGCAATTTTAACTATTATAGTCTCATTTCAATAGCATTAGATTGTACTTATAAAAGGCATAATTATTCTTATCGTTAAACATTTTAAAAGCACGTGTATAATTCTCTAAAATTAAGCTAGAATAAATAAATGTTCGAGCAGCCGGCATCAATGGGACATAATAAATATGAGATCGGCAGTAAATACTATGTGTTACTGACAACATGTGATCAACCCTTTCTAAGTGAAAGGTAATTTAAATAGGTGTAAAAATCTGAAAGTACATAAGTGAATAAAAACAGAGTTTTAACCGACTTCAATTCAGTACTCCACTTCAAGTGTGCCTTTATAATTTGAAGAGTTCCCTCGACTTCTCCAGGGTCCTGAGGCTCTAGTATAAGTTTTACCGAAACAAAACTTTACGATCGCGTTTGCGTTTTACCCTCAATTTGTATGGGATTTGACAGCTAAACGCAAACGCGATCGTAAAGTTTTGTTTCGGTAAAACTTATACTAGAGCCTCTGAGCTGATGACTATGGGACCACCTGGGAAGAATAACCTTTCAAACGAAAAAATATTGTTCTAAATCTGTCCAGGTGTCGAGTAATCGGGGAATATACATAAGAAAAGATTCCGACGAATTGAGAACCTCCTACTTTTTTTTGAAGTCGGTTAAAGAGGTTGCAAACCTATTGGAGATCAAAATTCATCAGAGAACAAGTTATTGATGCCGACTGCTTGACTTGCACGTTATCATAAACCTAAACTTTCCGAATTCGTTTTGGGTCCAATAAATTCAACATCGAACTCTGGAAAGTCAATATTGATATTAAACCAAAGTTAGAATAAATAATTACATGTACTTCAAAAGCCAACCTTGTATTAGGTTAAGATATTGTAAAAATACCGAATAGTAATAACTTTCATCACTAATCAAGCGTTAGTGAAAGTGAACACGTTTAAAAAGAATATATTAGTGATATATCTTCAAAAATTCTTAGTGACTAATAGCTTTTTCAATAGATTTTAAGTATATAGTGATTTATCGTTTAAATATAACGAATTTTATTTTTCCATCAATAAAGTGGAAATGTGTCGCTTAACTTCAAACTCAAATAAATCCACTCTAAACCCTTGGGAGATAATTGAAAAAAAAAGGGATGATAACTTTAATTTGGTGATTTGAAAGACAGTGTTTTTTTATTATGGCTAAAGCATTAAAAAAACGATCCTGTTTGGCAAATTCAGCATCAAAACCATCCCTTATTTACAAAAAAATAAATTTTGATTGGATTTACCTTCATTTGATATAATCGATTGCAATAAGTATATCTATATTTGAAAAAACTCAGTGTGGATTTGTATAATGTTGATTTAACAGACCTGGATTTATCTACTCGTAGATTTGAAGAAAGAGTTTACGTTAACTGACAACGTGACTTTACAACAACGCCATGTTTAACAAACTTATTTCGCTGATTGGGTTGGATGGACTTACCTACATTTTAAACACGAAATTATACTTAACCAATAAAATTGTAACAAAACGTTTTTTACCCTATACCACAATCTTGTAAAAATTCAGAATTGGATTTACCCGAGTTTGAAGTTAAGCGACTCAAATGAGAGAAATGTTTTTGTATAAAATACGTGGACCTCGTCATTTCAACATTTCTATGTGTCAAACAATTATATGAAAATACTTTTCTGCAGTGTAAAGCTTTCTTTGTATTCTTTGGTAAATGTTAGAACCAATGCGTCTCATCCATGAGTTTATTATGTTTCCAGCCAATATTCATTAATAATATAATAAATTAGTTAATTCCCCAATCCCTTACCTATACCAAATACCTATTTACGTTCAGTTAAGTACCTTTTATAAAGAAAAAACAATTATTATAAAGTTAACAATAAATACTGTACTGTAAAGAGTACTGTGATTAATTACATTTTTAAATTGCAATAACACTTCTGAGAAGAAACATAAGTACTTATATAAAATATGAGTGCATTAATAATATTACTAATAGTATAAAGACAAATGTGACGACGGTTAAATTATTGCTCTAGTCTTTAAAATGTAATAATATATATTTAAAAAACCTCAAAGGAGAGTAAAACATATCACGTTAGTAATAACAATATTGCAAAATATCCCTAAATGCAAAAAAAACTATTCGCCTATGATGGCAATTGACTAAACCTGCCCAATAAACGACATAAAAAAATCGTTTAGATAAAAGCAAACATTGAGCCAATATAAATATGTCATTTGACAATGTTACATAATAATAGTGTTATAGAAATTATTAATTTTAATCGCATTGTGACTTTGTCAGTCAGTCTTGATAAAATTAACTACAGATTTTTAGTTACGAGTAATTAGCTATCTATTTTTTGATTACTCTACATCTGTTGACGGGAAAAATACTTTCTGTGATGACGATTCATCAGTCATATGGTTTTTATTTGTAAGCCGAATGATCAATAAGGTTTATAATGGAGCTTTAAGCGTCGCCAGGACGCTCGACTCTCCATACAAACTTAGTTTGGTTCTCATTTTAAAACGACGGGTTAGAATAACATGAAACTTTTATACACATTGGGACCCGTCATATCTAGGTCGGAAACTAGATTCTGTTGCTAGAAATTAAAACAGAAAAAAAGAGCGCGTAGTACGTTTCTCATACAAAGTCTCTGATGGCTTAATTTTTTTAGGGTTCCGTAGCCAAAGGGTAAAAAACGGGACCATATTACTAAGACTCCGCTGTCCGTCCGTCCGTCTGTCACCAGGCTGTATCTCATGAACCGTGATAGTTAGACAGTTGAAATTTTCACAGATGATGTATTTTTGTTGCCATTATGACAACAAATACTAAAAAACAGAATAAAATAAATATTTAAGGGGGCTCCCATACAACAAACGTGATTTTTTTGCCGTTTTTATAGATAATGGTACGGAACCCTTCGTGCGCGAATCCGTCTCGCACTTCGCCGGTTTTTCTACACTAATATTATAAAGAGGAAAGATTTGATTGTTTGTGTGTTTGTATTGAATAGGCTCCGAAACTCCTGGACCGATTTGAAAAATTATTTTACCATTATCCCTGATGAACATAGGCTACTTTTTACCAGGGGAAAATGCTTCATTCCTACGGGAAAACGGGTAATCCGTACGAAGCCGGGCCGGGGGGGGGGGGGGGGGGGGGGCAGTCTATTATATATTTCTATATTTCTATTATAATTTATAGCAACAGAAACCAGTTTCCGACCTAGGTATAGCGGATCCCACTGTGTATAAAAAGCTGCATGTAATTAAAGTATGCCGTTTTAAAATGAGAACGAAACTACGTTTTTATGGAAAGTCGATTTGATTCGACGATGCGGGGACTCTTAATGAAAGTATTGAATGCAGCTCATGCAATTAAAGTAACTGTGAAACCTACATTTGTAGGAAATGTTAACTTTTTAGTGTCTAACACCGTTGAGACAATATCAGAGGACAGAGGTTTCAATTCGTCCCGATAAGACTTCAGTAAGGCGTACTATACCAATAATACCGTCAGTATTAATAAAACACCGGCCAAGTGCGAGTCGGACTCGCGCACGAAGGGTTCCGTACCAATATCTATAAAACAGCAAAAAAAAAAAACGCGTTTGTTGTATAGGAGCCCCCCTTCAATATTTATTTTATTTTGTTTTTAGTATTTGCTGTTATAGCGGCAACAGAAATACATTATCTGTGAAAATTTCAACTGTCTAGCTATCGCGGTTCTTCAGATACAGCCTGGTGACAGACAGACAGACGGACAGCGAAGTCTTAGTAATAGGGTCCCGTTATTACCCTTTGGGTACGGAACCCTAAAAACGGAGTCTTGTAAATGAATTGTGATTCTTTAGTATATAAAAACGAGTGATATCCAGAGAAGAAAACTTAGTTGTAAGTGTAACTGTGAAGAATATGGACAAAAATTTAGCTGCATAGAGTTGGTGAGGTCGAAAACTTGTCTTCCGACTCATCGTAACACATGGGTGAAAACCCGATCGAAGAAATAGTAAAAAACCGGCCAAGTGCCAGTCGGACTTGCGTACGAAGGGTTTCGTACCATTATCTATGAAAACGGCAAAAACAACACGTTTGTTGTATGGGAGCCCCACTTAAATATTTATTTTATTTTGTTTTTAGTATTTGATGTTATAGCGGCGCGGCAACAGAAATACATCATCTGTGAAAATTTCAATTCTATCGCGGTTCTTGAGAGACAGCGAAGTCTTAGTAATAGGGTCCCGTTTTTACCCTTTGGGTACAGAACCCTAAAAAAAGATTTAACTCTAAAAATGGGACCGCGTATCTGGCTACGCACTTGCGTGCTGTGTACAAAACCTGTTCCACGCTTTTTAATATCCTGCATTAAAATACGCCACTAATAATAATGCATGCGTAACTTTTGTTACAATGCCCGATTGCCCGTTGTGTCATGGTGCCCAATTTTGGTCCAGTTTAATACCTCATTCCAGATAACATTAGACTTTTAATTAACAAATTTGTCTTAGGATATCAAAAGGAAATATTGATTTAGTTTAGCTTATTTCGATTAAAGCATTCGCAGTAAAGCTTGATTCTCCAAACGTAGTTGGCGCTCTCATTTTAAAACTAAGTGTTGGATTGTAACGAAACTTTGCATGTACAATGACATGAGGTATATCCAGGTCTGTAATTAGTTTATGTAGCTTTAGATACCATAGTAAAAAAGTTACAGCGAATTTTTTTTTTTATTCAAAACTTGTTTTTGCTGTATTTTGTTTGTTTTATAAACTGGAACCATATAAAGTAATTACAGACATAGATACCTCATGTCATTGTATATGCAAAGTTTCGTCACAATCCAACACGTAGTTTTAAAATGACAACGAAACTCCGTTTGTGTTGGAAGGTAAAATTTGGCCGAGCTTACTGCGGACTCTTAAATGCTTTTCAAACATAGCAATACTGATCTTATTGCGTTTCAAAGTGGTTTTCTTTAAAATCGCATGACATTAACGCACGAATTTTCTAATCGATATGGAAAGGGTATAAGTGTCCAACAGTCATGTGTGTATAATAACAATATTAGGGGACAATCTTACACAAATCGACCTAGTCCCAAACTAAGCAAAGCTTGTACTATGGGTACTAGACAACGAAAAGCATACATATATAGATAAATAAATACTTAAATACATAGAAACCATCCATGACTCAGGAACAAATATTCGTGCTCATCACACAAATAAATGCCCTTACCGGTATTCGAACCCGGGACCTCTTGCTTCGTAGGCGGGGTCACTACCAACTAGGCTAAGGCGGTCGTCACTAGGCTAAGGCGGTCAACAAAAGTCGTATGTGTACGTGGTTGTCAGTTGTGTTACACGTGTGTGTTACAAACGCGACATGGTGTCGGTGAGACAGCACGTCCGGTCCGGTATGTATATTATGTATGCAGTACTCGACAGAGCAGGAGTGCGAGCGAGATGCAACGCGGGTGTGCTAAGCGGGGAGAATAGGGTATATGGATATTTTTTTTATTAGGAAAATCAAAAGTATAATCCAGAGGAATATCAACTGTACAGTCAGCATCGTATAGTTAATAGCATCCAAAGTAGCCAAATATATCGTAACACACCCTTACTGCGTGTTCACACTGCGTCCGTTTCCGTGTCCGGAAGGCATCCGTCTCTTTCGCACTCGGGCGAAACATCGCAAGCGAGAAAAAGAGAGATGCCTCCCGGACACGGAAACGGACGCAGTGTGAACACGCGGTTACTCTTACAGTAATAAAGACGTGTACCGATATATTAGGCAACTTTGGCTGCTACTAACTATATGACGCTGACCGTACTGTAGCATTAAAACTTTCTTACATATTTCTTCTGAAGGGATTTGAAATCTGCACGCGCCGACACCCACCGAAAACGCTCGATATTAAACGGGCATATACTATGACGTCACAATCCATATCCCTCCCCCGGTAAGGGCACTGATTTAGCCATATCTAAAGGCTGCTTCTCTTCCACACCTGCGTTGTAGCTAACTACATGTGTGTATGTGAGTTAAATATGTTTGAGTACAGTGCAAATTGAGGAAAGTTTCCAAAAATATAAGCAAAATCTCGGAAATTTCAGGTAACTCTCAGAGTTTCGCAATTTTAGAAACTATCCATCGGCACATCGGTGTGTGTGTGTATGTGTGTGCGTTACCAACCCGGCGTGGTGTTGGCGAGGCGGCGCATGCGACGCGTGTTGCGGTCCTGGTCGCGGATCTTCTTCTCCATCTCGGCGTCCGTGAGGGTCTCCAGGAACGGCGCCCAGGCCTCCGCTTCGGACGGCTGCCGGTACGGCGTCTACAACATAAAAAACAACACTTAAGTCTTCGCCACACACTTCGGACACCAGTACGTCAAGCATAACTTGCTGACAATTCGCGTCGCGTCGCGCCTCCTGTCTCACTCGCACCGTGCAAATTAGAAAGAGGTGGGTAGATCTTTCTCAACTCGCGTCGCGACGCGGCGTCAGTTGTGCTAGCCCCCCAGGGTGCCCTAATGTAACAACATAAGGCATACATTCGGGCGTCGGCCACGCGCCCCGCTTGTCAGCATCGCGCTTGTGAGTGGCGAAGGCTGGGCCAAGTGTTTCATATTACGCGTTAACGCATTCAGCGCTTACGTTTACTTAGTGCTACGAACGTAGCCTATAACATGGGCAAACGCGTTTATATTGCTAGTTAATAATTTACGACGAGCAGAGGGTCAATTTCGCAGGTTCCTAGCACGCAAGGTGTTATGTTCGTTAACCCATTCACCACAACTCTTCAGGGTGGTTCTCCTTGCACAGAGTGCGCTATGGTCACTCGTCAGCAGTGAGGCTAGTCCACTGTGACTCACCTCCACGACAGGCAGCGGCGCCTCGCTGAAGGCGAAGGTGCGCTGATGCCAGCCGAGCTGCCCGCGGACTGAGTAAGCGATGCCGGTCACGAACTCGCCGCCAAGCCCTAGCTCGGCGCACAGCTTCGTCGCGAACGCTTCGGGGTTGTTCTCTTTTTCTGACATATCCCATTCCACCTGACAACAGAAAGATATAAATAATTCGAATTAATTTTCTCTGAGTCTTCTGCAGTCCCCAAGTCCGGCCGGTCCGGCCCGGGAGCCCTTCTAATCCGGCCCACGGAAAGAAAGCGGAGAGTTCGGCCCGTGATAGCGATAGGGTATGGCTGGTCATGACTAGCCATGAAACCAAAGTCTAGGCCCGCACGAATTTTTATTAAGTGCACTGTGGCCCTTTAGTCAAAGACCTTAATCAATGCTAGGGCTTTTTTTTTCCCAAAACAGTTTTAAAATGAGTAAAGGAAGGTCTCTGATTTATCTCTCGAAGTCTAACCAGGCAACACAGACAGTTGACTAATAATGGCTGGCCATTTGACCCGCATAGCTTCGTGAATCGGGTCACAAGTGACCACGTAAGGGCGTTTTTAAAAAAAAGTGTAGGTACAAAACTTTTTTTTTTAGTTTTCGTTTTATTTTGGTTTATCTTACTCAGAATCGTTCACACTATCGATCCTCATACAAGAAAAAAAGTGTCCAAAATTTCCATTCCAGATCGTCACATTTTTGTATGCAGTCTTTTTTTATTTGTATGGTCGTGACGCACTGGAAGAACAAACTTACATAGTAAAATCTGGGACACTTATTTTCTTGTATGATGATCGATAGTGTCAACGATTCTGAGTAAAAAAAACCTAAAAAAAAACGAAATCTAAAAAAAAAAAAGTTTTGTACACTTTTTTTGAAAAACGCCCAAAAAGTGTTCTGTTGCACCTAGTAATGGGATACCAAAAATAAACATGTAATTTTTCTGAGATTAAATGCACCGTATCTTGACAATGTTGATATTCAAAAATGTTTAACTGGTAATGCCTGCCAACTTTTGTTACTGACATGCTCATCATCAGCAGTTGGAAATAGGCCTTGCCCCAAAGAGTACCACAGTGCGCTACCGCATCTAGTGGACTCCCGCCTGCTCAATATAAAGGTAAAGGCACACTGACCTGGTCCACAAGGGAGGTGTTCCCAACATGTATGTTCAGCTTGATGACGACTCTCTGGTCGCTCTGCTCCTCCAGGATGGGTGGTGTCTCGCTGGGGAACGCCTCGATCTGCTGCCGGATGGAGGAAGCGATGGCTGGCACGAATATGCTCGGGTTCAGCTCTAGGTCATCACACATGACTTCGGCAAATTGCTCTGGGGTTATTATTGACTCTGGAAAAGGAAAGAAGTTTTATTAGCCATTGCCAAGAAATATTCAATTACCAGGTCATCAGTCTACCTGGATGCGGGTGGCGCAGGACCGGTCATTGTGGCACTCTTTGAGGGAGGCCTATGTCCAGAGGTTGACGACTTTCGGCTTAAATTATGATGACTGAATCTACTCCTGTCAAATGTAACCCATGTTATTTCATCAATGTCTGTGGCACAGTAACAGTAACAACTGCTAAGAGCCATTTTTAACCTTAACCCCAAGTACAATGAGGGGTGTTATGAAGTTTAACATGTGTATCTTTGGATTTGTGTATCTGTGTGTCTGTCTGTGGCATCGCAGTTCCCGAAAAGATGAACCAATTTGAGTATTTTTTTTTATCACAATTTCTTGTCTATTCTTATTCCAATTACCATTCTTATTCCAAGTGAAGGTATCCCTGAGCTTCTGACCCTCCATCTCCATGTCCAGCCGGATGGGCACCAGGATCTGCTTCTGCGAGGCATTCTCCAGCATTGTGGTCATATCTGTATCGTCGAAGCATAGCGGGAATGTGCGCACCTAGAAAATGAACATTGATATGAATATTCATACGGAACAAGACGAAATTTCAAGGGTATGCCAATTAGTGAGCAAATACATTTTTATTAACTTTGAACATGATGGCAAAGCGGCAAGGGGTTGCCGAGATACAGAAGATAGATTTTTTTAACAATTACTTGGTGAGTTGTATGGATGATCTATAATGTATGAAAAAAGATTGAAATAAGAAGTGAAACTGAAAGAAACAGGCACCTAATTGATTCCACTTAACCAACAATTTGAATGTTATGAAATCCTTGATTACACTCTAAAAGGAAGAAATCATATGTAGATGTTAAAGTTACAATGTGAACACTACCTTCTTACTATGAACCCTTGTCCTGATGATCTGCGTGGCTTGAGGCACTGCGTCCAGATGGGATGAGTTTGGCATCACAGGCAGCCATGATGGGTTGTGAGGCTTCTTACTTTTACTCTCTCTCGGCGTTGCCAGCTCCTGACTCACTGACACAGCTTTATATCTGTAAGTTAAGAATGACACAAGTTCTTTAATACTTCGTGCCAGGAACCTACTAGGGGGTATGCTTTGTGATACCACAGAACGGTTCTGTGGTATCACAAAACGGAAAGCATATTCTCTATCAAACAACACAGTTTCAAATCAGAGGCAATAAAGCTGTGGAAGTTCGCCAAAGGACAAAAACAGGCTAAAGCCTTAATCAAAGGGTTCAATGATAAAGGGATAAACTGTCTAAAGTAAAAAGCTATTACAACTCAAAAGGCACAAAACCTGTGCAGTGACGACAATCCTGATAGGAAATTACAATTTAAACAAGCACCTGTATCAGATGGGTATGAAACAGGACGCAACTTGGAGGTACTGCCAGGAGACAGAGGAAACAGCAATGCACAATTGCACATTCTCTGCTCCTGCGGAACACTGATGCACGAAAGAAGTATCACATCATGCACCCAGAAGAGGTACAACATATCACCGCCCAAAGAATCTGGAATTTCCTAGAGGCAAGGGGCCTAACGGTAAAATAAAAAAAAAAGGGCTGCCACAATAGATCACTTGTTGGTCCAAGCTGTATAAAGGCCCACAAATCAACAATAATAAATAAATAAAAACTAGGCGGGTGTCCTGCTCATAGGTGCTTTCTCTACAAACGGTTTTCCCCATGTTATAGGCTAAGTGCACATTGCTACAATTGGGCACATAGGCTGCGGTGCGCTCGGCCGATCCCCGGTCTATTTACACTGAGCACAGATGTTAGAGCAAGCCGTGCTCGGCTGAGCAGCGCGTCCGGTGTGAACACACCCATTGGTCAGTGGATTTGGGTGGATGGTTAAGCAATCCTTGTAGGTGTCACTGTAACGTTTTGCATCTTCAAGAACAGATTTTTTTTTTTTTTTTTTTTCGAATTATGGCTTTACTCCTTGCTGTTTTAGCAAGGTGGATTTGCCAATAACAGCTTTATGACATATTTACACACGAGGAGAATGTTCGGTTTAATTTAGACTAACGTTATGAAAGAAGAGCGGGAAAGTGGATGACAGAGTGTTAATCATGCCAACATGACGGATATAGTGGAAAATGTATCATTAGAAATATATTAAAAATTAAAATGAAATAGAAGAGAAATTAGAAATATATTAAATTAAAATGCACAGTGGGGAATGTTTTAAAGTCTAATGTTGTGTACTTTAATATATTTTAAAAGAATAGCAGTTATGGGAGAGTCCATTGAACAAAGAAGCGAGTAGAAATTTATAGGACATGAGATTTTCTTTGGTAATATGTCGTACATTGAGTAACTAAACCTGGGACAGTTGAAGAACAGATTAACTTGACTTAATAATGCCCAGACATCTTATATTGAAAAGTGACAGACTCGGAGTTTCTTGCTGTAATTTGATGTGCCTGATGTCAAACTTTTCAAAGCAACCAATTACTTCCATAATTAACTAATAAATAAATGTGATTTAAAATTAAATATAAAAGCATGGTAATAGAAAAAGAATACTACAGAACCAAAGATACACTAAACACTACCAGCTCCAGGACCCGCTAAGTAGGTGAGGGCTCTGCTCGCCAGCACTTTCCTCAATACACCATGTACCTATGAGCGTACCGCTACTAATCTTTGGCAGTGAATTTATGAAGTCATTATACTTACTTATCATCATTCCCTTCTATAATATCTTCTACTTCTGATGCCTTGAGCAGTGACACAGAGCTTGAAAGGACGTGCTGACCGAGGCCGTTGTCTACCAAACGCTTTCTCTCTTCATTCGTCAGGGTTCTTCTGACCATGCCAGGGTACTTCTTGTACAGTGACCCGCGGAACAAACGCAGGTAGTTGCCGACCTAAAATACGATTTTTAGTTAAACAATTATTTAATAATTACTATCGCAGTCAGCTAATCATATATGTTAGTGAGTGTTACGAGGATAATAAGCAAAAATAGTTCGTAATAAACAAAATCATCAGCAAATAATAACCAAATACCTCTGAGCCAACACAGTAGAATTCTCCTCCTTCCTCAATCTGGAAACTAATCGGCTTATCGCCATACGTTCGTATAGCCATTTTGGTAGTAGTTTTATTTACACCGCCTCAATAAAATATTAAATAATACTAATCCTAACAAGTAAACATTTCTCCAAAACTGAATGAACATAAATGAAGTTGAAGAGCGCTGTCAAAATGGCGGCGTCAAAGTCTAGGGCTGTGTAAGCTGTATTATAGGGTTGAAAGGTAAATACCGGTTGTCAGTTTGAAAAAAACTATGGTTTTAACAGTGCCTTGAACCAACTTATAGGGATACCATTCTCAAAAATACTTCCGAAAGTTCATTGAGTTCATTCATTCACAAACGAAATTATGAATTGAATGGAATTCATGGAGTGCAATAAAAAAAAAAACAGTCAGTGTTAAACCGTTGTGGGGACAGGGTGTCGCAGCCGTTGTGAGAACCATTTGAAGTGTTTTCAGTTAGAAACATGTCTAACAGGAACGGCAGTTTTAAGAATCCATTCCAAAGGCCATGGATGTCAGAAAGTGGCGCAGCGGCTGCGGCTGGGGGCTCGGGTTCCGTGGGACTAAAGGGAGTAGTTGCCGGCGGAATCACTGGTGGCATTGAAATTTGTATTACATTCCCAACAGAATATGTGAAAACACAACTGCAATTAGACGAGAAAGGTTAGTAATAACAGGCTACTTATTTAACTGCTTCACCTTCATTCATCAATGTGATTATAACCTTCGATAACGTAATAGTAAACATTGTGGATGACCTATTTATATCTATTCATCTGTGGATATTACGTTTCTCGAGGAATTAACCGCGCTTCTAGAAATAGCGGTAGTCATTTGTTTCAATTAAAGGCATGGGCCGCCGCTTATCTTGGACATAATCGTACATATATATAATCGTACTATTTGTGTCTATCGAATCCGAATGGCAACCACTAAAAATATTTCCGTCATCGATCACTTTCTTCCTACGCCATGAAGTCGGACTCCACGAAGATGTGGACTTTGCACTTTATTTTACTTGTCGTGTCAGAAATCCTACAACTCGAGCCGACTACAGCCGAAGGTCACAACTAACCGTCTTGTTTATTAAATTAAATTTAGTCGTCATGCCGTATTATTAAGGAAAACCTCGGAATATGAACTTACATTAAACAACGGGGATTTTTAAATAGTTTACGTTAATCATCATGCAATAGGATTTTTTTCTTTATTACTGGCCAGTAAGAATCTAATTAGAATACATTGCTGTGACATTATTCTCACTGGTAATGGTAATTGTCAAGCAATTGTAACCTCTGTGACTTTTGTTTTAAGGTTCAATAAATTTTAGCAATGTTGTTGCTGTTGCTCTGTCGTTTTTGGTTTTGCAACAGCTCAAGAACAGCTGCTATATCATTGACATTTTAGTATCTATGGAAGAAAAACCGGTTTTTTAATAGCCTATTTCAGAATACATCATTTTCATAAATTATATTCAAATAACATGTAAAGTATGGTTGTGTTAGCCCTTATATAAACACTCCGTGTTTGATAACTTTGATATTACATCACCATGCCTGTTATCATGACATGTATAATCATTGGATCAATACTGTACACTTATCATCAAGTTATGTCACCATATTTTTAGAACATACTAATAAACACTACACTAACATATTTATCTCCATATCTTTTACCAGCTTTATAGTAACTTGCACATGTAAATATTTTATAATACCTGTTAGCTGTTAACTGATGTTGTTCTAGTACAATATAAGATTCACTTGAGAAGTGTGGAGTATTTTCTATCTTCTATAAGAACGAGAAGTCAGTGAGAATGTAGCTTTGTATGTAATGGGTAATCTCCGAAGCCGCATATCCAATCTCAAAAATTCTTTCACATGCATCTGAATGAACTTTCTTATACTAACCTGATTTTGATGTGATATTTATGATAGTTATTAAAGTCTGTGGAAAAGATATCATACAATATTCACAGATCAAATGGATGGGAATCAGAAAAATCAAAGACATAGAAGGATATGTGTGGCTTTGTAAAATTAAGATATTTTTTACAAGTTGATATTGATAAGTAATTCATAGTAACTCCGGTTACACATGACATGACAGAAATCCATTTTATTTACACAAAATATTTGCACAATATACTTCGACATTTGACACTGTATGAAGATGAACTGAAATGATATATTTTTTTAAGGATTAGGTAGAATATAAGTTATATAAGAGTAAGCTGTAATAGTTTTTACACATTACTTAATGCAGATATAAATAAATCCTAATAAACACTACAGTCCAGTCCATGACAAGGGTATGTTTTCAAATGTTACCTTACACCTCATTCCAACATAATGAGGCGGAAATGTATACATATTTTTGACGTTGACTGTAGCACCCTCCTTCATCATAAGACAGAAGTTTGTAGGGCTTCAGATACATACATAATAGCCGTATTCATAAACGTTCAACAAACCTATTTTAGCTAAAATGCTGTTAAAATTCGTTCGTCTTTATCACTTTGACATTTGTGTTCGCAAGAAAGGGACAAAACACATTTTAGTATTATGATTATGAATAAGACAATTAAACTATGACTTTTTAAAATTCTAGGCTAGAAAATTTCAGTTTACACGCCTACAACCACAAGTCACATATGTATTTCCGTTCATAACTAGGTTTGATTTTAAATGTGGTCAGCACGGCTAGCGCGACGAGATTGACTATCCGTCTCTTTCTAATTAGACCACTTAGAAACAGACGTATATACTGTTTCGCCGCGACACAGCTCGCACGCGGTCTTCTGCTAACCGTGCTGGCACATCCAGGTGTGTTTAATATAATTCAAATCATGGAAATTCACTTGGTTGGAACAGTATATCTAGAGTGAGTTTGGAGTGACTTCAAATGGTAGTCAGTAATTAATCATGGCTGTTTAAGTATGTCGGGTTTATTGAACTCTAAAACCTCGCTCTTGACCTGATAACTGATGTGTTAATTAAGGAACAACAAAACCGGCGTGCGATACGCGTGGGTATAGCCAGACGGTTCTGTGTGGTAGAGTGCAAGTTATAAGATAGAAAGGGAGAGCTATATATGAATAGCTTCGGAATTAATATATCTTATAGCTTTGCAGTTCGCCACGCCCGACCGTCTGGCTGTGCCTTATCATGAATCAGACTCACCTCAAGTAGAAGATACCACAGAATAAATAAAAGTACTTATGTACAGATGGTCCTCTGTCTAACAAAACCACCGCCTGACAGCTACAAAACACAAAACATGGCATCCCGCTCAACCGCTGCGTGCCGCTCGTGCTGTGCTCTTTCGTCTAGTGAGGGACGTCACGTTTGTGCGACATCATCTTAGTACAGTCAGCATCATAAATATGTAAACATTCTAGGTGATTCTAGGACCTTATTGCTTAGAGATAAGGTCAAAGAGTGAACATACATGTTTATAATGCTGACTGTACAACTTCGGCCGCGGTACGATGAGTGTTACTGTAAACAAAATAAAATATGCATTCGATTAAATGACTTTTTGGTATTATGTAGTGTACCTACCCTATTAAAACTCACTGTGAAATGAACAAACTAGTCCTAACAGTGTAACATTAATTACAGGTGGCACCAAAAAGTACACCGGCATCGCTGACTGCGTGAAGAAGACGGTCCAAGGTCATGGGTTCTTCGGCCTATACCGCGGCCTTAGCGTGCTGCTATACGGCTCCATACCCAAGTCTGCTGTCAGGTGAGCCCTGGTTTCCATTATCCTTCACCAGCCTGACAACTCATTGTGATAATGCTGACATTGGCGCCCAAACTGCTCCATACCCAAGTCTGCTGTCAGGTGATCCCTGGTTTCCATTTATAACCCCCGACGCAAAGAGAAGGGTGTTATAAAGTTATAAGTTTAACGTGTCTTTGTATCTGTCTGTGGTATCGTAGCTCGCAAACGGATAGACCGATTTGAATGCGGTTTTTTTTGTGTCATAGATCATTTTATCCCGAGTGTTCTTAGCCATGTTTCATGAAAATCTGTTCAGCCGTTTTTGAGATATTGGACTTTGAAATGAAAATGTCGGGGGTTTTTCAATGATCTTTCATCAATTTCATCATACTGACGACTCTAGAGCTGATGATCCTCACAGTGGCGCCCAATGTTAGGCCAGTCCAGTACAGGCACACCAGACTGTTCAAGGCCATTGGTTCTTCGGGCTGGACCGCGGCCTTCGGCTGGTCTACGGCTCCATACCCAAGTCTGCTGTCAGTCCTGATTTCTATTTTCTTTCACCATCCGGACGACCCTCGTCCTTATGATGCTCACATTAGCGCACAACGTTGGGCCAGGCCAGAATAAGCAGTAGTATTCGGGAGTGTAATGATTGATTTAACGTAATGATTGATATTTGATATATACCTTATTGAAGGTGCGTTTTGTGGAAAAGGGACAGATCATACCCCCTCTTAAAACTTTTGGACAAAATAAAACCGTAAAACGCACCTTCATATGAAACGATTGACATTTCCATTTCGTGACGTCACGATCTGCTAGCGTTTTCTCTCTCTAATAAGCAACTTGAAAAACGGTTGTAGTTTCGTTTTTTTTTTGAGATATTTGAATGGGGTTTCCGTCATCTTTTTTGCCTTCTTTATTTTGAAGTAATAATACATTTGGAGTCTGCACCCCTATCTACCTAGGATCGGTTGTAAAAAGTAGAAAATGTACTAAGCCAAGGCGCACAATGCTCAACATTTTCCCTAATAAATGCAAATAAAATTTTCTAAAACGTTTCCCCATGGAATTTGTGAACTTGAAATTTTGAAATAAATGTGGTTCCATCCGCGTGGGCTTCTGTGTCAATCCCCTCCTCCCCGCCCCGCCAAAAAGTTGCCTATTCCCTTCTCCAAGGCCCAAGCTATTTCTGTACCAAAATTCATAAATCAAAATGAGTTCAGTAGTTCGTGAAAAGATAACAGAGTTACTTCAGCATTTATTTATTTATTTCATCTTTATTACACAAAAGAACAACTTATCGTACAAAAGGCTTATATTAGTTTGGATTTTTCGTTACATGTCGAAAAAATTTGCTAGTCAAAGTCACCGCAAACTGAAATTTTCGGGGCCAAACACGTCTCTACGGCGTGTGACTGTAATAGAAATCGATCCACCATCCAATTTTAAGTAAACCAGTAACGTCGGGTTCGGCAACTAGGTCACCGGGTTCACTGTAGACTGTTTCAGATTGGATCTGGTTTTGTCTGGGTTAGAGAAATATTTAGTAATTGACATGTGCCGACAACTTTAATAAATGAATACTAAGCGTGGGGACTATTGCCCGACTGCCCAGCATTGGGACGTATACATAGGCTGATGTATGATGTGGATGATGATGTTATACACTGCGACGCTGTGCCATTAATACGCATCCGGTGTGACATGTCTTATGAGAATTCATACTTTACAACGCAGTGGTGCTGCACACGCATACGTGCTAAGCACGGAGGCGGTCTGGCTTGGCTTTTAAATGGCCTGATTGATTGAGGCAGAAAGTAGCCATATAAATTCCTAAAAACAAAAACGATAAACCTTAAACTTCTTAACTGACCACCTAACTTCTACACTTTACTTATTTTTACAGTACATATGGTGCTACTTTCCCGCACTAGTGCGGAAAAGAGCACTTTTCGTGCATATGTCGAAACTTTAAAGAGCCATATGTACAGTAAAACGTTGTACGATACACGTGCGAATAGGTAATTCGCAACTCGTGTCGATTTAAAACACTCCCTTCGGTCGTGTTTTAATTTATCACCACTCGTTGCGAATTTCCTATTTTCGGCACTTGTATCGTAAATAACTATTACAGTACATATGGTGCTACTTTCCCGCACTAGTGCGGAAAAGAGCACTTTTCGTGCATATGTCGAAACTTTAAAGAGCCATATGTACAGTAAAACGTTGTACGATACACGTGCGAATAGGTAATTCGCAACTCGTGTCGATTTAAACCACTCCCTTCGGTCGTGTTTTAATTTATCACCACTCGTTGCGAATTACCTATTATAAATTTACGATCAAATTTTAAACGATATGATACAGAGATAACTGTAGCCAGACAGGACTCGAACCTACAAAAAAAAAGTAATTACAGGGAGGTCGCTAGTAGCGGCGAATGTGATTGAAAGATACGCGTCTTCCACCACTGTCCTCGTAGCTCAGTGGTGAGAGCGCTCTACCGGAAATAGAGGGGTCACAGGTTCGAGTCCCGTCTAGGGCTACAGACGATGATGGTTTATTTTTCCATTATATTCGTTCTCTCTGTATCATATCGTTTAACAATAAACCTGTTGTGTTTGGGCTCACTGGAATTATCTAGGTAAGAAGCTGGCGACTATAAAAAAAAAATTATAATAATAAATCAGCCTATATACGTCCCACTGCTGGGCACAGGCCTCCTCTCATGGATGAGAGGGAACGGGCAGTAGTCCCCACGCTGGCCCAGTGCGGGTTGGGGACTTCACATACACCTTTGAATTTCTTCTCAGGTGTATGCAGGTTTCCTCACGATGTTTTTCCTTCACCGAATCGAACAGTAAATATCATATGGTATTTCGTACATAAGTTCCGAAAAACTCATTGGTACATTGGTGGTGGTTGGTGGTTGGTGGAGCTGGGATTCGAACCCACGACCGCCGCTTGACAGCCGCATAAAAAAAATAGTCAGCAATAAATAGTTATTTGGTATAAAAGGGTGCAAAGTTGTATTTTAACCGCGAGTGTAGTGGTGTTTCAACACGAGCTAGCGAATGGATTCTAACTAGGGTTGAATTGAACCACGAGCTAGCGAAGGGATTCTATGGTTGACCTGAAGCGAGTGGTTCAAAGATACGAGACGTCAAAATACTGCATACTGCGCCCGTGTGTTACACAAATCTTTTCACCTCACTCAAGCGGGGAAAATACAACATAAGAAAAAAAAACATTTAAAAAAACAATAAAAAAAGAAAAAAAGACATTACATAGAAAGAAATAAAACATCTAAACACTACTATCTGTTTTAAAAAAATAATAAAAACCGGCCAAGTGCGAGTGGGACACGCGCACGAAGGGTTCCGTACCATTATCTATAAAAACGGCAAAAAAAATCACGTTTGTTGTATGCCCCCTTAAATATTTATATTATTCAGTTTTTTAGTATTTGTTGTTATAGCTGAAACAGAAATAGATCATTTGTGAAAACTTCAACTATCTAACTATCACGGTTCATGAGATACAGCCTGGTGACAGACGGACAGCGGAGTCTTATAGTAATAGTGTAAACCTTTGGGTACGGAACCCTAAAAAAGGTCTTCCCGAGCTAGTGAGGGAGGAGGAATGGGTTTTTTTTACAGAAACTTGTTGCGTAGTGGTTTATTCTCTGTGGTTATTTATAAATAGTGACGTAGCCGCACGCACAAGAATTCTAATTGCGTGTGATTGACGTCTTCACTGGGACTCGACACACCTCCGGTGGCGATTGGCCAGTTTCTATTAGTCTACGTCAAACGAAAACCACAAAGATCGTTTGGGGTTGATGATTATTGATTAATGTAATCGGCTGTGAAGTTCCTAAACGGGTATACTCACGAGTTCCTAAGTTAAATAATCTAGACTAGAACTATCTGATATCTAGTAATTAGGCAGATAACACGGGTGTCTCATTCACGAGAAATTCCATCGGGCTATAGCCACCGATTATTATAAATGAACAAGTAAACCATGACGAATTAAGAGATTGACTCCTTTAAAGATCGCGCATTATCAACATCCGCAAACTACCTTACCCCTACATTGATACCGACGTTCTCTACTGTCCCAACAGTTGCAAAACTTCTATTGACATGGGGTCGGCGCGGCATGTCTTCCATATCTCTGTCACCCGTCACCTCGTTAGTTGAAAACTAAGCAAAATATCTACATACACGAAGATCTATCATCATTTGTTTGACGTTATCCCATTTACTTGGGGTCGGCGCAGCATGTCTTTTCTTTCATACTTCTCTGTCACTGTCACCAAATATCTCGTCACTCTTCTCTTTATATCTTCTTTCACACAGTCCACGTGAATATCTGATAATACTAAATACTCTTTTGGCCACGTGACTTTCATCCCTCCGCCATTTCATGCCCATACCACATGAATACCTTTATCATTTTAAAACTTATTTACACTGCAAAGGAACGGTTGTATGAGCACGCGGTCCGTAGTCCAAGGCGGTCAATTCACGGCGTATCGCGTTTCTGCAAAGTATCGCCAACGGCTGATAATGATAACGAGGTTCATTATGTCACAATGCGGAGGTTACCCGGTGCCGCGTGACACCGTGATATTGAATGACATTCACAGGAGTTTCCGGTCGTGCTTACTACATTGCAGTTTCTATAATTCACATCCAGGAATGGACTTGAGGGTCTTGAACATATAGAGAACACACATGCATGCATACAACATCATGCATGCTACAGGCTCATTCACATCCACGATCCATTTCCACTCAATAGATATCTATTGGTTAGACATAAATGGTATTTGGTCATCTATTCTACTGTAGAGCCTACAAATTCCTTAGCATCCTCTTTTAGCTTTCTCCGGTGACCGGAGTCCGGTTTCCTAATTTTTATCCTGGATAGGTGCCCTTGTAGATGTCATCTTCACATACTATACGTGGTAGTTTCGCAAATTATAAATACTTAAGCAATCATTAAGTCAAAGAAGCAGGGAGGGCAGAGTTTCATTCGAACATTTGAAATCGCATATTCTTTTTATTTAATTATTTATACGTCGATTGACAACAGATAAAATACGATAATAAAATTCCAAACTTGAAGCAGTTGTAGATCTTGTAGAAATGGCCTCAGAAAAATATAATATATTTGAGTGTTGTACTTGCTAACAAATCATTTGTATAGGTAATTAATTAGTGGTGTCGTTTATGACGTGCAAGTCAATTGAGATCACATCGACCGGCATGACGAGTCTTGTAACACGTACATACGGTCGAAATCAAAGATCTCTACATTTTTGCACCTTCTTCCTTTATACTAAGGTGGAAAATGTATTGTTATTTGTATTAGTATTACACTTTGATTTGTTGCTCATGTTTCCATGATAGCGGGCTTGTATTTATCCATAGATAAAACTGCGAAATGACCTCCCATGGCCAGAGGAAATAAGTCTGTACAGGCACATCCAGAGTGACCTTGGAATTCATATTCGTATCTCGCTCTACCTTGAGTTTTGCAGTCCGCCACGCAGAACTGTGTGGATGCGGCTTACCTTACGCTGAAGCTACGTGCGATTGGTACTTATCGATTTTTTCGTACTTTATAAAGTATACAAGACCAGATCCCGTATTATGGTCGGCCTTATCACGCGATAAGATAGGAGCGTCGTCTCGTTCTGTCGAACGGTGTCAGCCAGTGACGGACGCTCTATCCTGTCACTTATCGTGTGATAAGGTCGACCATGATACGGGGTATGATGTTTGTCTGGAACGCGTCTAAATCAAGAGTGGCCTACAAAGAGCATCCCACAGACATTATTATATTTATTATCTGATGAGTTCTAAAGCTTGCAATTTCCCTTGCACTTCATTAGGTGCGATATCATTATCAGATAGCGTCCCTGATGATTATACCAAATCTACAATAGAACTAATAAATGCGAGCGGGCTTCTAATGTAAACATGTTCGACGGCAACAGATTCACAAATCCTCCATCTCCAACAGATTCGGAGTATTCGAGCAAGCCAAGCTATACATGGTGAACGACAACGGCACACTCAGCAACACTGGGAAACTCGGGTGCGGTCTGGCGGCCGGCGTGGCCGAAGCCATCTTCGCGGTCACGCCCATGGAGACCGTCAAGGTCAAGTTCATCAACGACATGCGCATGGATAAGCCCAGGTTCAAGGGATTCTTCCACGGAGTTCGAACCATCGTTAGAGAAGAGGGTAAGTTTAATAAGCGTTTTATTGACATGTCATGCCGTGTCAGGGTAGACAGGCGTGTGCGTGATCGAGGTGGTGATCACGGACCGTTTGAGGGGACTGTCAAGGTCAATTTCTTTAACGACATGCTCAGTCCGAAGCCTAGGTTCGAGAGCTTCTTCCATGGCGTGCGGGACCATCTTCAGGGAATAAGGCAAGAAAGAACCATGGTTACTTTACTATCTATAATTATTTTAAAACGAACTAACTTCTTGTTGTAACTTTCTTGGGATAATACTTGATCCGCAAACGTTTTGTTAACAAGTTATGTTCATCAACCCCCGACGCAAAGAGAGGGTTGTCGTGTCTGTCTATGTACAGTACGATTACTGTCAGTTAACCACTGACAGACGGATCGCCTTCATTTAATTATCAACTTTAATATTATACAAATAAAATAGTTATTACTAAATCGGTAGATGAGGGTAACAGTATTCTGAAAAATGCTTTATCTGTATGAAATTAAAGTTGAAAATTAAATGAAGGCAATCCATCTGTCAGTGGTTAACTAACAGTAATCGTACTGTATCTGTCTGTGGTATTATAGCTCCCAAACGGATGGTCCGATTTGAATGCGGTTTTGTTTGTGTCATAGATAATTTTATCCCGAGTGTTCTTAGCTATGTTTCATGAAAATCTGTACAGCCGTTTTTGAGATATTGGACTTTGAAATGAAAAAATCGGGGGTTTTTCAACTATTCTCATTTTGTATTCAGGTGTGGGCGGTGTGTACAAGGGTGTGTCGGCAACGATAATGAAGCAGGGCAGCAACCAGGCCATCCGATTCTTCGTGGTGGAGTCGCTGCGCGACTGGTACAAGGGCGGCGACCGCGACAAGCCCGTGCCCAAGTATATCGTCGGTCTCTTCGGTGGTATCGCTGGTAAGTGCCGTTTTTAACCCCCCAAGCAAACGAGTCATCGTCATCGTCATCATATCAGCAGGTAGACGTCTACTGCTGGATAGGCCTCTTCCTAAAAGGTGCCACAGATATCGGTCCTGCGTTAGCCGCTTCCAGCGGACTCCCGCGACCTTTACAAGATCCACCTTGTGGGGGATGTACCCACGCCGCCACTCGAGAACCTTTCCGTCCCAACGAGTGCCTATATTTTGTCCCATGGCTCCACCAACGTTCTTTGTACTACGCGGGCGGAGCCGCGCGGGCAGCTAGTGTACAATGAAGCATTTACTACTTTTGATAATACGAGTCAACTTAAGATTGACTAGAATTCAGTAGAATTTCAACAAAAACTTATCACTACATATAGTATAAAACAAAGTCTGTCCCTATGTATGCTTAGATCTTTAAAACTACGCAACGGATTTTGATGCGGTTTTTTTTAAATAGATAGAGTGATTCAAGAGGAAGGTTTATATGTATAATATAACGTGCGAAGCCGGGTCGGTAGTCTACAATAATTAAATGTTCTACGCAGTTTTTATTTGTGAGCAGCAAATTATGTTTTCTGTAGTTTTCTAATGACTGAGCCACTTATTGATTGGACAATTCATTAGGCAGTTAAGGTTGGGTGGGTATTAACGGTTCATAAAATACGTTCCAAGTAGTTGGCCTTTTGTCTTGTTTTGAAATAGACTACTTCAAGTGTATGTAATATAAAACAGTAAACAGATTTAAATCATATCACCTACGTATCCAGTTATCTAAGTTGACATGCGGGCACATGATAAGATGGCCCAAATGCATGATATCTATTTGCGCACAGCATACATGGTTTATGCAATATTGATATTTGTGCTATCACAACTATTTGTGATATTTTGAAATGGTAAATATTTGACATAGATAATCTCATCGTATTTGTGATACAGCAAAAGTAAGATAATAATACCGTATTATTAATCAATCATAAGTTACTTTATGTAACTATAATTGATTATATTTTGCATTTTTTATTACTTATACACTCGCACTAGTCACATTGTACCTTTTACAGCCATGTAAAAATTATAGTACTTAGTGTACTGTTCTCGGAGTGCGTGTTTTTTTTTTTGCTGGTTTCTTCCGATCTTTCCATACTTTGCTTTAATCTTTTTTCGTTAAAATTGTAATGCTATTAAACGTGGTATAAATCTGTGTATGATGAATGATGATCCACCCTAGTACAAGCCTCGCTTGGGACTAGATCTGCAGAAGAGAGAATAAAGACTTTGAGGCCATTTGTTAATTTGTTTGAAACTGTCTGTAGCCTATACAGCTTGGTGGATTTTGGTAAATCTGCGAGATTGTAAGTTTGTATGTGTCTGGAACAACTTAACCGATTACATCAAATCCCATCGGTGTGTGGATAGATCTACAAATTCTATATCTTGGCTAAAAAGTATAGACCCGTCACTTATTAATATCATTATAAATTCATTCGGCGAGAGTCTATGCGGCGACCGGGATGTGCCCAACAAAGCTATACTTTTTAGCCAAGATGTAGCATAGCAGTAGCATTTGTAGAGCGTGGCTAGGAAGCTTGGCGCTAATTGCGATCTGATATCTTTTTCACGCTGAAAGCTGTATGAGCTATGAAGTCTTGGCATCACTTTACATGTAATGTTTTTGGTGGGTTGGGTTTTCCGGATGGTCAAGCGTTGCGTGTGCTGCGTTGCCTGCGTTGTTTGCAATACTCGGCCGAAGCCGCGCGAGCAGCTAATCCTGCATAAAATTGATTAATTGAACCTATTGAATTGATACATTTTATTTATTTATTTGAACCTTTTATCCTGAACTCTCATTTGTAGTTTAGTGTTGCTGCGTTCATAAAATATCTCTGTGTGTCTGAGTCCAGTGTGCCTCTTGGCATAGGCATCCTAACATCTTCCACTGTATTCTGTCTGTAGCAACTCTTCTCCAGTGAGGACTGCTGTGCGTTTTAACTCATCTTCCCATCTCTTGCTCTGTCTGCCTCTACACCGGTAGAGGCAGACAGAGAGCCTATTATCGAATAGGTATATCTTATTATGTTCTAAGATGGTTAATGTTGCCTATCAAAAACAGGAGCGGCATCAGTCTTCGGCAACACCCCCATAGACGTAGTGAAGACGCGCATGCAGGGCCTGGAAGCCGCCAAATACAGGAACACCTGGGACTGTTTCATCAAGACCTGGAAGGCAGAAGGCCCGCTCGCCTTCTACAAGGGCACCGTGCCGCGCCTGAGTCGCGTCGTCTTCGACGTGGCCATCACCTTCACTATATACGACAGTATCATGGACATGTTCAACTATGCGTGGAAGTAAGTGTCTACAACTTAACCGCTGTAAGTTACGTGTAAAGAAGAACGGTATAAATGTAGCACTTTAATTATAGTGTGGAGCGCTGAGCTTTAAATCACACGGATCTACTTTTATCCAGGCATTTATTCGTGACAGCGCCGTCATGAGGTTTGTAGGTAGACTTAAAGGAAATTATGTAGAGAAACTACACGGGTACGGCCCTCTTTGGCGGCGAAACGATACCAGGGGCCGTGGACAAGGTTACAATCGAATGACAGATGTTAACGAAAAGTGTTTCGTCGGCATCTGTCATTCCCATACATTTTATTAGTTTTCTATTGGCGTTAGCGCTTGTCGATTGTAACCTTGTCTACGGCCCCAGGTATACAATTGTATTTATCATTAAATCCAGTAAGGGAAAGGTTTTTCAGACTAGTATAACGTGTGGTTTAGGCTTTTTATAAACGGGTGGTAGTAGCTTGCACTTAACTATACAATTTGATGTTGTGATGTGAAAGTAAGGCCTATTGGGTTTTTTGACATGACATATTAGGTCTATTGTGTAATCTGTAAATGTAGTTCGACCGTCAATTTAGTTTGTACGTTCATATTTTAATCAGACATTTTTTAATAACATAACATGTTATACTGCGGTTGTTTCGTCAAAAAACCGTCGTATTATGGAATTTTAGTAAGATAAATATTGCACTAGTGCCTTCGGCAGTATGTTAACAGCCTGCCCGTTTATACGTAGGAATAACTATTAGAATCACATTTAAAGAGGACTCATTCGTAATCGAGTAAACTAAGGAGAGGGTTTAACGTGGATAAGTGTTAATATCAACAGTGGTAAATACAATGTTATCAATCGTTTTTTTATTTACAAAGTTAGCCACAAAATGGTCTCGACATAACTTTTAACTGACAACGCATTTTTAATTTAAAGTTATCGTAGACATTATTATTGAAAAATCCGTTTGCATGATATTGTATTTTTTACAAATTATGAAGTTATAGCCATTATATGCGTAGGTGTACAAATGTCCAGGCGCTTGGTACGAGTAGTAAGTGAAATGTAATCGCGTAAGTGTTATTTTTTTGTAAAAAACATCGAAAGTATATTTTTGTAGGCGTTTAGTTATAAAGTTACAGTTTTATGACGTTGACCGTATTTATTATCACTCATGACTTTCAAGCAGGGTTTCTTGTTTCATGTATTTTTTTGTTATTTTTTATATAATCATATTTTTTTTATATCTCATTTGACGAACGGTAGTGAAGTTTTTTAGGATTACAATGAAATGTATTTTGTATTTTATGAGTTATTTTTTACAAATTTTATGCAAAAACAGTATAATATACAGTTTACAGATGTTTTCTATTTTATGTATTGTGATGTTTTTACAACAACAGGGTTTTTTTTTATATAAAAGGAACGTGTTCCTAAATAACTAGTTACGTACAAATGATGAATTCAACGACCACGTTGCTCGACGACTAGGACTATTTACTATTTGTTAGTATGCATTTCTTTTTGTACTCCTTCTTTTCTGATCCTTTAAGACCTCTTGAGCACAAAACACACAAAATGTCCCCTTCATTTGATACCCATTGGCCCACTCGAGAGGTTATTCGGGCATTCCATAGATATCTGCTATGATTATAAGTATATGTCCAAGGAACTATTGTTTTCATGATGTTGACATGTTGCTATTATTAATTTATTTTTGTTTTATGAAATAAAAAAGTTAAAATAATACATTGTGTTCTTACTTCGTAAACCTTTATTGATTTTCCTGTTAAGCTATCGTCTTAGAGATCGATCCACATATTGATCCATATAATTGATATCACAACGAAATAATCTCTTGCTTTTTGTAACACTTCTAGTGTTTCTTAGCACTTAGGTAATATCCATACTAATATTATAAATGCGAAAGTGTGTCTGTCTGTCTGTCTGTCTGTCTGTTACCTCTTCACGCTTAAACCGCTGAACCAATTTGGATGAAATTTGGTATAGAGATAGTTTGACTCCTGGGGAAGGACATAGGATAGTTTTTATCCCGGAAATCATCCCCCAAGGGGATGAAGTGGGGGGTGAAAGTTTGTATGGAGCTACGATATAAACAAGTTCCACGCGGACAGAGTCGCGGGCAGAAGCTAGTTATATCATAATTCAATAATACGTATTGTTACGTAAAAAAATATCTTTGTTACAAAATGATTGGAAATCGCACTTCTGCATTAGCAGGGCAGAATCAGTATGCCGTATTTTGTACTTTATCGAGCGTTTACTACGATTTCCTTGTACTTGTGTGTGATTAAGGTACTGTTACACATGCTCTTTAGTAGCACGAAAGCATGCTAGTTTCGAGCAAATTGCATGTGTAAATGTAAAGTTGCTAGTAAGTAGCATGCTATTTGCATATATAATAATTGAGCATGCTCAAACAAGCATGCTACTAAACAGCATGTGTACCAGTACCTGTACATTTGTGCAGTCAGAAGCGGATTATGGTCAGGTGCCTTGGGACAACGTTCCAAAGAGGCGATTTTTTTTCGTTATAATTTTGAATCTATGGCCGCTAGAGGGGCGCCGATGAAGTGCTCGCCTAGGGCGCCCTCGAAATTTAACCCGCCTCTGTACGCAGTAGTAGTACATTGCGCGGAAGCGGGCCGGTACCGCATACAGTATTGTATTCGTACCGCATTTCAGCGCATCCCGCGCCAATAAGGAAGCACTCATTGAAATGTAGGCGCGCAGTAAAGAAGCTGTATTGAATTGAGTGACAGCTTACTTTTACCGCAACTACTCCGGACCGCCAAATGTGGTAGTGGTCTTTTTGTAGCACAATATTATATCATAATCTATGTTGTAATTATTCGATTGAGACGCAATTTTTGAAAAAACACAAAATATTCTTGAAATCTCATAAGCTTAAGTCTTATAGACTATTTGCTTACCAAAGTAAATATTAATCATAATTTTTGATCTGAGTAAGTAACATCCAAACATTCACATTTATGATATTAGTAAGATAGAAGCAATTTAAGTATAGCTAATCTCTGTATAATCCGAGGCTATTAGTATAATGATATGTATGTTTTAGTAACTCCAAGAACATTTGGGGGTACATTTTTTATCGGCCCTTTAGAATTTGCAGAACATTCTGAAAAAAGATGGAATATCCTTTTAGAAAGTTCCCTGGAGGCAATATTTGATTTTGTAAGGATTATTATAAAATAAGTAGAAAGTTACGCAACTTTGGAAATCTTTTTTTTTTTGGCAAGGGTTCGACTGCAGCAGCCTAAGGGGCTTTTGCTGCTGGTCTTGGCTGGTCTGTGGGTAGGCGCCACTATGGGGCTACCCGACTGCCGAAAAGTTCGCATTGCTATTTAGAAGGGATAGTTCTTGTATTTGGCGAAGCCCGTGGCTGGCACGCAGCGATGGTTGATGTTGTATGAGTCCACGACGTCCATCTCGGCCGGGGAGAGCTCAAAGCCGAACAAATCCAGGTTCTCCGCTATGCGGGACTGCGTGAACGACTTGGGAATCACTGGGATGCTGCGTTGCACCTAAATGACATTTAATTCGATTAGAAAGTGGACAAAAGGCAACATCTATATTCTGCGGTGGTGTACAGATTTCGAAAATGCATATAATAAAACTGTAGCTTCGTGAGTCGGGTCAGCTTGAGATTATTCAATTTTCCCGCATTTTTACTGTGACACGATTCGCTGGTTAGAGTAGCACTGGTCGCATAGATGGGTGGGATGATATTACGCAATAGATTGAGTTTAAGGCACACTAAAACGATTGATAGAATTTAACATAGCTATCGTATTGCTGTCACATTCCTATTCATAACTTTTGTACAGCATCGACGAGCGTTTAGTAGCGGCCACTGGAGGCCGTAAATGTGCGGCAGAGTGGTCGCATTTAGCGGCGGCCACTAGCCCTTCGTATGTCTTAGCAAGTTAGCACTCATCAGTGCTATTGAAAATTTACTCTATGACAGAAGCGAAAAATTTATTATCCTTCAGTCCAAAGGGCTAGTGGCTGAAAAGTGCAAGCGAACAGTGAACCACCACGTTGTTGGCTTTGCAGAAGTCGACCAGCTCCTGCAGCGTTAGCGTCGGATTCACCTGTCATGTTCCTTAAGTGAACTCACCAGGTATCTCAGCACGACCTGCGCCTTGGTCCTCCCGTGTTGTTCGGCCACGCGACCGAGCGCGGCGTCCTTGCCCGCGAACTCGGGCCGCGCCTGTGATAGCAGCCCGAGCGCGGTGTACGCCACCACCACCAGCTTGTTCGCTTTGCAGAAGTTGACCAGCTTGTGCTGCGTTAGCGTCGGATTCACCTGTCATGTTCCTTAAGTGAACTCACCAGGTATCTCAGCACGACCTGCGCCTTGGTCCTCCCGTGTTGTTCGGCCACGCGACCGAGCGCGGCGTCCTTGCCCGCGAACTCGGGCCGCGCCTGTGATAGCAGCCCGAGCGCGGTGTACGCCACCACCACCAGCTTGTTCGCTTTGCAGAAGTTGACCAGCTTGTGCTGCGTTAGCGTCGGGTTCACCTGTCATGATCCTGAAGTGAACTCACCAGGTATCGCAGCACGACCTGCGCCTTGGTCCTCTCGTGTTGTTCGGCCACGCGACCGAGCGCGGCGTCCTTGCCCGCGAACTCGGGCCGCGCCTGTGATAGCAGCCCGAGCGCGGTGTACGCCACCACCACCAGCTTGTTCGCTTTGCAGAAGTTGACCAGCTTGTGCTGCGTTAGCGTCGGGTTCACCTGTCATGATCCTGAAGTGAACTCACCAGGTATCGCAGCACGACCTGCGCCTTGGTCCTCTCGTGTTGTTCGGCCACGCGACCGAGCGCGGCGTCCTTGCCCGCGAACTCGGGCCGCGCCTGTGATAGCAGCCCGAGCGCGGTGTACGCCACCACCACCAGCTTGTTCGCTTTGCAGAAGTTGACCAGCTTGTGCTGCGTTAGTGTCGGGTTCACCTGTCATGATCCTGAAGTGAACTCACCAGGTATCGCAGCACGACCTGCGCCTTGGTCCTCTCGTGTTGTTCGGCCACGCGACCGAGCGCGGCGTCCTTGCCCGCGAACTCGGGCCGCGCCTGTGATAGCAGCCCGAGCGCGGTGTACGCCACCACCACCAGGTTGTTCGCTTTGCAGAAGTTGACCAGCTTGTGCTGCGTTAGTGTCGGGTTCACCTGTCATGATCCTGAAGTGAACTCACCAGGTATCGCAGCACGACCTGCGCCTTGGTCCTCCCGTGTTGTTCGGCCACGCGACCGAGCGCGGCGTCCGTCTTGATGGCGTCCTTGCCCGCGAACTCGGGCCGCGCCTCCGAGAGGAGCCCGAGCGCGGTGTACGCCACCACCACCACGTTGTTGGCTTTGCAGAAGTTGACCAGCTCGTGCTGCGTTAGCGTCGGGTTCACCTGTAGAACGTTTGGAGGTTTTTAGGAGTGAAATCAGTTGTTTTAAACTTTTTTAAGTAAATTTTATTTAATCGTATGGCATACATTATTTTGGCCTTTAACGTGTGTCACTCTTTAGTACCACCCAGGGGACACGTGCAGGGTTGTGGTAGGTAGCTCCTGCGGACGCGAGTAACAAGTTGTCCCCCCTTTGTCAAGTGAGTGGGCAACTCGACTGTTAGAAGTTCTTAAGCCGCCCGAAGGCCTCTAACTCGGCTTAACGACTACTGTCATAGACAGCAGCAGGGATCAACTGCTTAGCGTGCCTTCCAAAGGACGGAAGCGCTCATTTATATTAACCACTCAAACATCAGGCGGTCACCCATCCAAAGACTGACCGCTGCCATCTTTGCTTAACCTGCGTTACCGTTTCAGACTTGTAGGCGCCGCTAGGCTATGAGCATTGAATGTTTAACCTGTGTCCGGTAGGCGTCTAATTACAACGAAAAGGGTAATCTGTTCTTTCTCTAAGGCTTGGCACGAACTGCGATTAATCTAAAGCTGTTTCAGAACCGCAAAACATGTAAAGTGTGGTATACTTCAAGAACACCCACTTCTGATTTACTAGGGCCTGATTTTAAAAACGTCACCTGCAGCTATATTTCGTTTCTTTAGCGGTTTGAAAAACCGCAGCGCGTACTTAGCCTAACTGCTCATTCTCGTGCGAAAACGGTGGCCTCGAATGGTACGGTCGAGGAAATTGAATGTTTGGCACATGTCAACTCTATTAGAATGACGTTAAGGTCCAAAAGTGCTAAACATTCAATTTCCTCGACTGTACCTCAATTTGGTTGACGAGTGGTTTGACCTGCGCGACCCGCAGCACCCGCTGGAGCTGCGCCGCGGTGAAGTTCCATGCCGCGCCACGTCTCCAGGTAGTCGATGCCCATGTCTTCGCCTGCAAATACTTTTCGAACCTTCTCCCTATCAGCCGCAGTTAAGATCCCTCACAGTACCTCAACTTGGTTGACGAGTGGCTTGACCTGCGCGACCCGCAGCACCCGCTGGAGCTGCTCCGCGGTGAAGTTGGAGACGCCGACGCCCCGCGCGAGCCCTCGACGCGAGGCCTCTTCCATGCCGCGCCACGTCTCCAGGTAGTCGATGCCCGTGTCTTCGCCCGCAGACTGCAATCAATACAGAAACTATTTCTTTGCTGGGTACAGAAATTACTTAACACCCGCCGGGAGCCCGTCACGCCGTACTCACTTTCCGCTGCATACGAGAAAAGTGCGTGTCGGACTCGCGCGCGAAGGGTTCCGTACCATCTATATAAAAACGGCAAAAAAATCATGTCTGTTGTATGGGAGCCCCACTCCGACTCGCGCTTGGCCGGTTTTTTTAGTATTTGTTGTTATAGCGGCAACAGAAATACATCATCTGTGAAAATTTCAACTGCCTAACTATCACGGTTCATGAGATATAGCCTGGTGACAGACGGACAGCCAGCGGAGCCTTAGTAATAGGGTCCCGTTTTTAGCCTTTGGGTACGGAACCCAAAAACCACGGCATCGGCTACGAGCGTAGCGCGTAGCGATTCTTGGCAGTGAATGTGTACTTCGGCACAATACGGGTGTAGACTCAAAAATTATTATTACTCTAAAAGAAAGAAAGAAATGTGCCTGGTGACGAAAATCCCACATATCTCAAAGAATTACGAAGCTAAATGCTACAAGCCATTTTATTTGGTGTCTACACCCCTATATAGGGGAATTGTGTATCGTGAATGCTTAAGGTACTGTGAGATGATGGATAGATATAATTCTTCTGTCATAGAGAGTTTTGAACTGTAATGCTGTGTAAATAATAAATAAATAAATATGGACTTCAAATATGTATTTACGCCAACACCACTAATAGGTAAAGAATTAGCATAAAAAAGATTAGTCTATTTATAATTATATTATGTTTTCCTGTCGGGCCGTGCGTCACTGAGAAGCGGTGTTTTTAGATGACCACGAGTAGGTAACTACGTGCCGTAGATATGTTATATAACCGCGTGACATGGAGCAATCGAAAGAAACAAACAACTTCTTATAGCCCGCGAGCTACGACCATTATTTTGTCAGTCACTTCCCCCCGGGCGATAAATTGTGAGAAGGTTCAGAATGTTGTATCATGATCATGAAGCCCCGTGGACGTCAGCTGCGGCTTCGTCGGTGGGTGACCAGCAGCAGTTGGGGGGGCTGTTGCTGGTCATCATCTCGTTAACACTTTTGCAACCGGACTAAAAATGGAACAATACACCAGAAACCGACAGAACTCGCTAGGCGTGTAGGTTCATACTACTGCCCGTCTAGCGGGGTCAACCGGCATCTGAGCAAACATTACGAGTGCCTACCAGGCGGGTTCTTGTTTGCGAACGTGTTAAATTCAGATAGTTAAAATAAAAATATATATGAAGACGCAAACAGATGCTTAAATGCACCAGCTGCATTTAAGCATGCGATAGGATGCTCCGTTCTGGCTCCCGCGTTACAATCTTGAGGGTATCAGCTGACGAGATGTTCATCGCGATATAACAAGCTGACGTGTTTTATAATAGCATATAAACTGTCATCTGACAAACATTCAGTAGAGGGGCAATGACCACAACACATTTTTTTTTTAATCTTCGTGTGACCACCCGACGGATTTTTCACCACTGTTTAGTCAGATGACAATTTATTATCGTCATGATATTGGATTAAGTATCATTTGATGAAAACATCTTTCGGAGGGAAATGTTTTTGAAGTGAAAACTTATTTAGCGGCGACAGATTTTTGTGACGTCAGATTTGAAGGAGGTCACAAACTTTTATATTTTGCTGCTAGCCGATTCGACTTCATTCAAAACTGAACGCTATTCGTAAGAGTTTAAAGCCGTTAAACACTTTTTGCAATAGCATATTCTGCAAATAAATTTGTAAATTTGTCCAAGCGTCCTTCACCGTTTTGCTATTGAGCAAATTCCAATAGTTCGAATTTGGACGTTATTCCTAAAGAGATTAAGCTTTGAAAAATATTTACCAACGGCAAAAACAAATTGATAATTTTTTCGCCGCCGCTGTCTGCTGTTCTTGCAAATTCGAATAGTTCGAATTTGGACGTTATTTTTAAAGAGATAAAGCTTTGAAAAATATTTGGCAATGGCAAAAACAAATTGGTATTTTGTTTGCCGCCGCCGACGGGCGAGTCGGCCCGTCGCACCCAACTCGCCCGCGGCCCGTCCGCCAAAATAATTGATAATTGTTTATAAATTTGCGTCATTCATTTTTAGGGTGACACCGTAAGATGTCACGTGACCTGATCGAAAAACCGTTACAATGTTATTGAGTTTTCACTTCTGCCGGCACTCCCGGAGTGCAACCCGGTCTTTTTTTTATGCGTTGGGTTGGGGATGCTTCTGCCAGAACTTCTGGTGGCCAACCCACCAACGCAGCCACAGCTGACGTCCACGGAGTTTCATGATACAACATTCTGAACCTCCTCACAAGTTATCGCAAGGAGGGCGATTGGTCACGAGAATCTGTTGCAAGCTTGCGGGCTATAAAAACTATGTTGCCTTAGTCCAAGGGTCCGCAACAGGCGGACCGCGGAAGGTCGAACCGCGGACCGCCAAGTATTGTTAAGGCGCCGTAGGTTCAGCGAAGTTAAGCGAACAGAGTTTTTGAAACAATATAATGCGTGTGTTTATAATAATATGGTTTCAAAAAAATACGAATAGTAATCTTGAGGCTTTTCTGCAGGGAAATCAGTGCTTCGAAGCAAATTTCGCTCGATAGAAAAAAATCACGAACATAGGTCTAAAACACACAAAAATACACTTAAAATATTCGTAACAATTTATGCACAAAAGATATAAATATTAAAATTGCTTCTAAAAATCGGCAATATCATGTTTGAGGGAAATCAGTGTTTACATTTTTATTTATTAAAACGGCCAAAAAATTAAAATTAAAAAACATGATATCCGCGCTTCCGAGCACGCACTTCCATCTCGCTTACGCTTACGCTCAGTGAGAGGGAGAGAAGACCATGAACCTGCGGCGCCTTAAATATACCTACCGATCGGCATAATATTCATTAATTTTAAATAAATAAAAAATTATTACTTATACCTAATCATTATCAGTTTTATTTTCTGGAGCTCAATAATTTTTTTAAACAATTTTCGGACCCCACTCAAAACTACTTGCGGAGCCCTGCAAGGACATAATAAAAGATTTATGCTAATTGATAGCTCTCAAAAATAAGTTGCTAATTTTAAAATTAAAATGTAACTGTATTAGATAGGTAAATCAACCTAATGAAAGTATTTAATTATTAAAAATAAAACTATTAGGTTACTTACATTAGCAGAGACTGGCCAGTGTACAAGGTACAGGTCGACATAGTCCAGCTTGAGCTTCGCAAGAGACTTCTCCAGCGCAGGGATGACATCAGATTCAGCGTGGCAATCATTCCACAGCTGTACAACAATAGCACTTGAAATATTGGGTAATAGTCCAACTAAGGCCTACTGTCCACGAGGCGTAGCTGCATAGACGCTGCACGCATCGCCGTGCAGCATTCATGCAGCCCGGCGTACTGACGTTGTCCACAAAAGCGTAGCATAAGCGTATTGTAGCCTGCATTTTCTTTTCTTTCATTCGTGATGTCCAGTGATGAAGACGTTATTTCGGCCTATTATTATCTTCAAAGTCGGCGACGGCGCCATTTATATTGGATACATCCATATATAGAAAGAAACATACATTGTAGACTGTTTGTAGCAAGAGAACTATCAGCAGATGACAACGTATTTCATTCATTTTATAGAATGAGTAAAAGGACATTTCAGAATGTATGCCTTGTCTGTTATATCTTTACGGGAATATTCCGTGAGGTTATTATAGTACAGACACGGATATTTTTCCACTATTTGCACAAACTTTGCAGAATACCTTTGTGACAACAAACAAGTCCTCCCGTTTGACAAGTCCCTTGCTGATGGCGTTGGCTATCCCCTCCCCCACCTCCTCTTCGTTGTTGTAGCAGGATGCTGTGTCTATGTGCCGGTACCCGGCTTCAATAGCCCACTCCACTGCTTGCCGATACTGACCCGGCTTTGATTCACGCTGAAAAATTATATTAGGTAAATGGTCAATATTACATCAAACTATCACATTGTAAGACAAATTATTTCTAATACAAACATTACCGAAAACCCGGCAAAATTATTAAAATAGGTGATATACCAAGGCGTCCAACTTTTGTAATAATTGTATTTCATATTACTTGTATGTATGTTTTTTCATAATGTTTAGTATCATATTTTAGTCTAAGAGTTACTTACATAAATGAAGGTTAGTTTTCTTTATCACAGCTATGTAAAAACCATAAAACTAAACTTTTAAAACATTCAAAAAGTTAGTCACTTACCGCGTAAGTGCCGAGACCAACAACCGGCATCGTCTGCCCATTCCCGAGCTGGATTTTTGGAGCTTCGGCCACCATGGTGAGAATAAAACTGCTCCAAAACAATTAATGAACTCTTCAAGTACCACTTAATGCCTTATCATTAACAAGGTTAACTACAGATAATATTATTGTATAAAAATATTTAACAGGTTTTATTTCTCTTCTTATATAATTACAGTTCATTAGATTCGAGTAACTAAACTCAAAGAAAAGTTTTGTTTGTTGTGGAAACGGGGAAACCTGTGTTTTTTTTTTCATGTCATTGTCATTGACAATTTGTCAAGAGTTTGGCTGCGAGACACCTGTAAAAACGCTGAATATTCAAAACATAAACCGGTGCTTGGTGTACACCCCCACTTCACTACCCGAAAAAAAAAAAAATGTCAACTGTCACAAGTTTCGCCATAATGCTTTGCTTCTTTATATTTAGATGCTGCCACTTCACTATACTAACTTTATTTTGATTGGTCATAAAATACACAATAGTGTGGGCATGACTATTCGTCGATCGCGAATAAACAGAACTCAATCGCTCCAAAACTTAGCACCACTTGAAGAGACCGTCACGGCATTTTGTGACCCGGAGAGAAATTGTGAAAATCAATGTTATTGAAACTTGACGGATTCGCATTTTTAATGTTATTGATATTTACAGTCCTATTATAATAAACGCCTAGTTTGGACGCGTCACACGGCAGAGAAGTGACCGACGGCATGTCGCTAGGGGCGGTACGCATAAAGGAGGAGCCCGGCGGGAACTACAGGTAATTATTTTCCACAAGCCAGGCGGCTATAACCGCGAAAGTCTTTAGAATATCTCCAGCTCTATCATCATCACTAAATCAGCCGAAAGACGTCCACTGCTGGATCGGGCCAGGCCGCCGGACCAGGCCTCCCTCAATGAGTGCCACAATTAAACGGTCCTGCGCCACCCGCAACCAGTGAACTCCCGCGACCTTTACCAGCCTTTACCATCTCTATTGCACTTGCCTTATTGTAGTTATAGAGATAAACACTTATGATTCTTCTGTTGTTGCAAGCATCCATAACATAAAAACCTACATACTTGCGTTCGCAGTAGCCACTGGTGAAATTCAATTATATGTGAATGTCATTATTGTCACTATCTGTACAGCATTGAGGTGGCCGGCCCACATGCTGACAGTGAAGAGAAGGATGAAGTGCAGCCGCAAGCCAACTTTAAGGAATGTGGTGAGTTTGTTATACCATATTCATACAATAAATACTATTTCAAATTTTGATCAGTGGAAAATTTAAAAATTATTCGCCACAAGCGGGATTTGAACCCACAACCTCTGGAATCCGTCCATCGCTCTGCCAATTGAGCTACCGTGGGTCTGCTATTTTCCACTATGATCGAAATTTGAAATTTCGTTAGCAGACGTTTCTGCTTAATATAATAAAACATTTAATCTTATAAACTATTTGTTTAGGAAATACAACAGAATAACAAATCCATTGGTTGTATTAAATAAATAGAAATAGAGAACCACTGTTGCTGCACACGCACAACCACATTTGAATAAATACAGGAACACACAATTCCAATACACTTTCGATTTACTAAAATAATCTGTGGCAATAAGTTGTTAATGGTCATTTCATATTGAAAATATACTTGTACTCATTTATTTGTAAAACCAATTTACATGTCAAGAGACTACTCACTATTTTAATAAATTATAGAAATTACATCCTTTGAATAAATTATTAAAAATACATTATAATAATTACATAATTAATTATCAAATTTAACGATAAATAATAATTTGCTATTTACCGTTAGCTTTTCGGTGAACGAAAAACATTGTAAGGAAACCTGCATACATTTGCGAAGAAATTCAAAAGTGTATGTGAAGTCCCCAACCCGCTCTGGGCCAGCATGGGGACTGTGCCTCTCATCCATGAGAGGAGGCCTGTGCAGCGGGGCGTATATAGGCTGATTTATTATTATTATATAATTAAATAAAATCAATAAATACATTATCAATTATCATTCAACTTTGTCGTACATGTAGAGCCAACGTTTTAGGCGACACTTGAAGAAATTCCACGAAATTGCGCAACACATCGCAGTTGTAGTGTGTTTTTGTACTTTTTAATATGTATATTGATGGATGTTAGACGTTAGGGTATTTGTAATATGGGCCTTTGTTGCCTGATTTAATTAGATAAATAAGGCTGTATAGACTCTGCGCTTCGGTTATCTACTTGGGCGTCAGTTTAGTTGATCTAGCCAGCTTCCGACTAATACCAATAACAAACTAACTTGTTTATTTACCTCACTGAGGTCTCCCGACGTTTCGGATGTGTCGCAACATGCATGTTAAGGGAGTACTGGCTTGAGCGGGAATGGAATTCCGAACTGCCCGCACTCGGTCTTTATTAACCACTTGTACACTAGAGCATGGTATAACAACACAGGTACTCTCTTCCGAGACTCGCGAACCACGTGACTGACACAAGCCTACGTCATCATGCTGTTACATGCCGTAAGATGACGTAGGCTTGTGTCAGTCACGTGGTTCGCGAGTCTCGGAAGAGAGTACCTTGTGTTGTTATACCATGCACTAGGGTTGTCACCCGGCCGACACACAACACTAATAATGTCCGGTGATATAACGGACGATGTTTAATACCAATTAGTTTATTTCTTGTGTTAAAGTTGTGAACCATTTCATTCGTTTTATAGATGGTTAAATTGTCTCTCACGTAAATAGCTACCTCCATAATTACTATAGCCGGCAGTGTGGAAATCCCCAACCTTTTAAATAGTTCCTTAGCCGAAGGAGGAGGTACCCCCGAGCAATGCTCCTAACAGTATGCTTTTGGAGGCGAAAGACTCGCTCCCAATTGGTACAATGACCCCAGACCCCGTATCATGGTCGGCCTTATCACGCGATAAGTGACACGATAGGAGCGTCGTCTCGTTCTGTCGAACGGTGTCGGCCAGTGACGGACGCTCTATCTTTTCACTTATCGTGTGATAAGGCCGACCATAATACGGGGTCAGAGCTCCGCGCCGTATTGGATGAGTGAGTGCACTGTTGCGTAACAGCACGTGTGGGCAACCTCTCGACTTGGTACTTAAACAAGTACTATTACGGTCTAATTTGACGTATTTGTTATTCCGTGGGTAATACTGAGTGTAGTTTGGATATGTGTGTATGTGGTGAACACTTACAAAACCCATTCAATGTCACAATTCATCCAGACACATGACAATGCTATCTGCTTTCAGTGGAAGTTGAGATCGAAGCAGTTTTTGTAAAAGAGGAGCCAGTTTGGGAAACAAGTGAAGTATCAGACCGTGATGGTCCGAGCGGCTCACAGGCCCGTATCTGGGAAGTGGAGGTGAAACCAGAGCCCATACTTGGGCCAGAATTGCTGCAGGCACCAGAGGCTGCTCATGGTTAGTCCAAAATGTGTTCCCTTCCCTGTATAGAACGTGTCCTAAAAGTCAATGTAAGGCCTATAACGGGTGTTTGGCCAAGTTATCATCATCATAATATCAGCCGAAAGACGTCCACTGCTGGACATAGGCCTCCCCCAAAGAGTGCCGCAATGACCGGTCCTGCGCCACCCGCATCCAGCGGACTCCCGCGACCTTTACCAGGTCATCAGTCCACCTTGTGGGGGGCCTACCCACGGTGCGCCTTCCGGTACGTGGTCGCCACTCGAGAACCTTTCCGCCCCAACGGCCATCGGTTGAAACAAGTTATCCAAGTAAGGTAAGTCCAAGTTATAACCAGGGAGCGAAACTATGGTGCCGGTGACGTCATTATGACGCAAAGTCGCATATAGGATGTTTTTTTAAAACAATATTGCAACACCTCGATTATTCTTAATAATGTAATAATGGTAATATATAGATGTTGTAAATATTAAAAAACGATACGAATAGCGTTTTGTATTGGGTAATGTAATTCTAACAAAAAATATTTTTTCTCAAGTAAATGAAACAACATAACAAATGTTTCGTTTGTTGCTGTTAAATTTTGCTGACGGCAGGAGCAGTACATTATTTCATTGTTTACAATCAGACAAGGAAACTGCTACAAATACGGCTGCATAGACTCCATGGCGACTTCGCTCAAGCGAAACAATAATACTTCTGTTATATTTACAATTAACAAATAAAAAAAATATTAAACAGAAATTGGTTGTTGTTTCCAACAATCTTGTTTTTAACATGACAAAGACAGCTGGTTATGTTTTTATACGTGGCCAGTACTTGTATAAAAACACTCAATTCAAGTTTCAATATCAGTAAACTAAAGAGGCCACAAAGTTGTTATTCGATTATGTAGCTATAATCAAGATAAAAACACTCTGTATGTAACTTGACGTCATACGTCTGTCAACGGCACCATAGTTTCGCTCGCTGGTTATAACAGTATCAAAACGATAGAAGAACACAAAATTTCAGCTCAATCCATTGAGATCAACAGCTTCAAAACTCAGTTCCAAGATTAGTCCCTCACTAACAAATGAACAGGTCAAGTTAAATTACCAATACATAATAACAAGAACAAGTGTTTAGTGGATTTAAAATCACAGTTTTAAAAAGTGACCCAGGAGACGTAACCATGGCAACGAGCAATACAAATTAGTTGATTATACCAGATAACAGGTATTAACTGTTCAGTAGTTAGGTAGTCATTTAAATTAGGGTATAACCCTATTAATGTAGAACAAATGACCCTGACATTTTAGATTGACTCAGGAGTTCACAACAGCTTTAGTTTTCCGTTTAAGGTGCAAAAACTCGTATGCGATTTTCATTTTCATTACATTGCTAGCCAAACACGACGAATTCAATCAAACCCTGCAATGTAATAGAAATAGAACTCGCATGCGAGTTGTTGCGACATGTTATAGTACATTGTTTAACGAGGGGCGTAAGTGGAATATTGCGAACAAGAGTCTATCAGAAGCCCGACGCCGAAGGCGGAGGGCTTTTGTTGACTCGAGTTTGCAATATTCTTACGCCCGTGTTATACACAATGTTTTTCATCACATTTGCGAGGAAACAAATACATTTTAGATGAAATTAATACAAATCGTAATAAAAACTTCAACATGTCAGTCGTCCATTTTGTTGAATTTGACGTGAGGCGCGTATGGCAAAGACCCTTCGGTATACAGCCACGATTTGAAAACACTTAAAAACATTTTACATTGGACACTAAATAACTACATATTAAATCTGTAAATAGTTAAGTTAAATATGTTTAAGTAGTTTTTTAAGTTTAATTTTATTTATTAATACGTTTTCAGACATCGTATTTGATATAAAACCTCTTTGCTCTGTAACTGCCGCATGAGTGACAGATACAATTTAAGAAAAAAACCATTACGCCCGTGGGCGTAACACATTACAGCTCTGTATGTCTGCGCATTATGAAGCCCTTTTCGAGCAAGTGTGATGAAAATGACACTTTTCTCAAACATGCAATGAAATATTGACGTTGTGTTCTTTATAATGGGCTTCGAAGTGTCACGTTTCGGCCGAAGCGAGACGAGAGATCCGTAATGGCATTTCATACAAAATTGGAGGCCTAGCCCTGCAAGATGGTCTTTTTTAATTTCCATTCCACCATTTGAGGCACAGGATCACGGCGTACAGCCATGAAAATTAAAATTTGATTTCTTGGAGTTTTTTTAATTTATTTAATTGCATGTTTGAGAAAAGCACTATACATACTTCGGCGTAAACTTCCCGGCCTCTGTAGTAATGTAATCTCATGTTTTATGAATTTTGTCATTTAGCTGTTAACGTAAATATGTATTATGTTCCAGTTGCGTTGAAAAGAGGACCCATGAGTGGCAGGATTCAGCAGCCAGTTACCCTACCAACATCTACAGAGTGCAAACCGCCCAACAAACAGGACCAAGAACCTACAGCACCATATAACACCAAAGAAAAACCATTCTCCTGTGATATATGCAAAAGAGACTTCACTCTTTTAGGCACTTTAAAGACACATCAACGAATCCACACTGGAGAAAAGCCGTACACCTGCAAAGTATGTAAGAAAGAGTTCACACAACTGACTTCTCTGAAAAGGCATGAACTCATTCATACTGGAGACAAACCACACAGTTGCGAAATCTGCAATAAGCAGTTTACGCAACTAAGTCATTTTACGAGACACAAAAGAATTCATACTGGTGAAAAACCATATTCGTGCGAGATATGTGGAAATAAATTTACAGAATCAGGCACTTTGAATAAACATAAACTTATTCACACCGGACAGAAACCACACTCGTGCAAAATATGCAGTAAAGAATTCACGCAGTTAAGTAACTTGAAAATGCATGTACGAATACATACGCAGGAAAAACGATTCTCGTGTGAAATATGTCATAGAGAATTTAGGGCACTGAATCATTTGAAGATCCATAGAGTAATCCACACGGGAGAAAAACGATATTCTTGCCAAGTGTGTAAAAAAATGTTTGCAAGACTGACCGATTTAAGGGTACATCAACGGATTCACACGAGAAAAAAAGAAAAACCATTCAAATGTGGAATGTGTGACAAGCAATTTAGTCAATTGGGCACTTTGAACAAACATAACGCAAAACACGCGGAATTAAAGCCATTCTTGACACCTTCATGAAACACAAGCTTGTTCATACCAATATGTGAGATTCCAATCCAACACAATAAAATATTTTTATTACATCAGCATATTTCATATCATTCATAAGGCATTGCCAAGCATTGTATAAGAGCTACGGTAGCCTAGTGGTTTAAGCATGCGGCTGTCAAGCGGCGATCGTGGGTTCGCATCGCAGCTGGTACCAATGAGATTTGCGGAATTTATGTACGGAATATTTACCGTTAGCTTTTCGGTGAAGGACAACATCGTGAGGAAACCGGTCTAATCACAATAAGGTCTAGTTTTCCCTCTGGGTTGGAAGGGCAGATGGCAGTGGCTTTCGTAAAAATTAGTGCCTATGCCAAATTAGATTAGGTGTCAAAGCGAACCCCGGGCTTGTTTAGGGCACAACCGGGAATAACGCTAGGAGGATGAGGATTGCCAAGCATTTTATAAACAAACAATCAACTAAAATCAAAAGGTAATTTTAAATCAGTGCTTCCATTTTTTTTGGTCCCACATCAATCTTCGTTTTTGACGGCAGGCATTATGGCTGTGTTCATACGTAGAACAGCGCCATCTAGGTGATTACGGATGAACCCGAATCCTAGATCGCTTGTCATCTAAATCGATCGTTAGAGCTAATTACCTACCTAGTTGGTTCACAGTGCCACCGGAAGGGGGCGCTGTTCTCAAGATAGGAATATTGTTAGCATGTAATTCTTAAATCACTTTTCTAATATACACGTTACGAAACGGTCGAAGTCTCTCTCTGCACCTCCCATCAAGAACCCCGCTCCAACCACGTGGCAACAGGCTGCAAGACCGAGTGCGACAGTGATAGACAGCACAAGCTGCCTGTCAGACTTTGGGGACTACGAGGTGTAAGGTGGGCGCCTTGACTCGCCCGGGGCGTCTAAATGGTTAAGAGGCTCCCATACGCCAATGACCTTCGATCTGAATCCCTTAGTTTTCTAATGTTTTTTGTAGCTTATTATATTAACAACAACGGCTTTAAGCAATATAGTATCCCATATTTACTTCAAACTTCATTGTTTTCGAGATATTTGGCATCAAAGTTGAACAATTTTAGGCCAAAAAACTGGTTTTCTGGCCATAACTTTTGTGTTAATTGGTTTAAAATTAAAACCCTCTACCAGTTTTTAGAGACGTCATAGACGAACCCAAATTTGTAGATTTCGTATATGTTAGATCTTTCACGTCAATAGAGATGCGAAATAAGTGTTTTTTTAGACAATGTTTAAAAAAATCATACAAAATTAAGTATTAATTTGTTTCAAAATCCGGTCAGTCAAAATGGAGATAAAAGATTGAAGAACCGATAGCCGTTTGATTTATGATTCTATCTGTAGTGCAAAAGTAGTAGATACGATTCAAAACTTGTCAAAAATCGATGAAAACCTCGGGTAGCCCCTTAAGGCCGCCCCTAGTACTGTATTTACATTTTCGATTATGAATCTACTTACAAAATGTATAGAAACTAAGAATGACCTGCTCATGAAGGCCTTATATATCGCAATAGGCAATACCGATATCGGCCGGACTGCATGCCGGCCGACGCGTGATTTGGCCCGTATCTCCACGGCCACACACACACACACACTCACACACACACACACACATGAGCATGCACTAAACTAAATTAATATTAATTAATTATTTTAGTTTGTAAGTACTAAAAAGTAATTTAATCAATCAATGAAATTGTATCTACTAAACTGTATTACAACCATGTAGAGGAAGAGCGGAGCCTCCCAACACAAGTATTGCTATACTTACTGGGAGACGCCGGCCACGAATGTACTTTTACCTACTTTAGTATGATACCAATAAAATATTTTTGATTTTTTGATTTTTTGATCTCCACGTATCGGAAGCACGGCGGCCAGGTAGTCACCTTGATTTGGCTGGCCGCCGTTTGATTGACCGTTTAATTAGTTGTCATAACAGCACGTCTATCATGAGACGGCCGCGACATTCTCTCGATTTTTCTCGCACTATTCGCCTCTTTCTACACAGTGATACACATATTACCATTGTACCATCTTTGTTTATAAAGCAGTTATTTTAATCTACATAGACGCGCCCGCGGCTCCACCCGCGTGAATTAATTTTATGGATGTATTTGTCACAATTGTATTATGTTCATGAGCCCTGATTAGCAACGTAACGATATGGAAATAAAAAAGAGTATATATTTTCATATACATTTATTAAAATGTCAACTTGAAACTCAGTAATTAAAAAGTCTTATACTCTGCGGCCACCGTTCCATAACTGGCCACCTTATACTAAAAAAGAACTCTATTCACTTATAATAGATAGTTGCGTGCCACTGGAAGTGACCTTGATTTGGCCGGCCGTCCTACCACACGCAGTATCCACAGGCCGAATCACGCGTCCGTCGGCATGCAGTCGTGTAGCGTCTTCTTAAGAGGAATACCTCATTCCCGCCACTTAACTTTTTATTACTTAGGCCTCTCATGGGGTGCACGCGGTCGAATGCGTAAAGCGATCCCGGCACGCGGTCGAATGCCTAAAGCGATCCCGCGGCGCCCCTACCTACCCCGACGGAGCTGGCATTCGTTGGGTTTTTAGACGGTAGTCCAAGGCTTCTGCCGCGGTTAGTCCGTCATACCCGCCCTGCCCCCCTCCCCGTGGCGGGCGGGATGCGTAAAGGCATTTTCCCCAACGTTAAAAAAAAAAAAAAGGCCTCTCATGGGGTGTATACATGTCATGATTTGTCAGTTCCAATTTACCAGATGCTGACTAATTGCTATCGCTGAAGGCATGTTGCGGTGCTGATCCAACTGTCAAACGAGTTGTACTGAGAAATTGCGCATGCAAATTCTCAGTACAACTCTTTCAGACTTGTTTTCAAGTCTGGTGGACGCCAGGACGGACTTGGCACCGAGCCAAAAGTTGGCATATCTTTTCTCCACCTTGAATGGAGAGGCACTGGAGTTAGTCTCACATCTTGCGGTCACCGACCAAAATTACACCACAGCCCAGGAGCTTTTGGAGAAACGATATGCCAACATTAGGCGTTTGGCAGACACCCATGTGGCACAAATTTTGGCGCTTCCTCACATTTATGGGGTTGCCACGTTGCGGAGGGATTTGGTGAATCCCGTGATGGTGGCCTTGAATGCTTTACGACGGCTTGGCCTGCCAGTGGATGAATGGTCGTTCATGCTCTTGCATATAGTTTTGTCACGGTTGCCCACGGACTTGAAGCTCCGTTTTGAGTATAAGCACGGTGGGGGCAGTGCCACACAATTGCCACGTTTTGCGGACCTTGTCTCCTTTCTGGAGGAGGAGTGTCGGTTGGTGGACAACGCCGGGATTGAAGGCCCCTCGGGACCCTCGGCGGGACCTCCACGGGAACAGCGGCGTGTGGCTGCTCGCCCCCCTAAGCCAGGGGTGGTAGAGCCACGCCGCCCGCCCCTCCGATACGCGACGGCCCACGCGCCCCCAAGGTGCGTGTATTGCACGGATGATGGCCATTTGGTTGCAGCATGCCCCAGGTTCCTGCACAAGAGGGTGAAGGATCGGCGCGGTACCGCGAATGATCGCCGGTGGTGCTACTCCTGTTTGGGGCAGCATTTGCAGCGGGATTGCCCACGGCCTGAACCGTGCCCGCAGTGCCAAGGGAAACACCACCTGGTGTTGTGCGCCAACCAAAATGGGGGTAATCGGTTGGATGGTGCGGGACGTTCCCCCACGGGCGGGGGCCCGCTTCCCCATTACCCCCAAAGGGAGTCTCGTCGGGGCTCGCCGTCCACGGGCGGGGGTACCCCTCCCCCATCTCCTCGTCCACAGGCCAGGTTCGCTGCTGCTCAGCGCAGCTCGTCTACGGCGGACGATTCCAATTCAATAAGTAACTCTGCCGTGCACGGCGAAAAAAAAAAGCGACAAGCAACTCTGGCGAAAAGCGGCAGAGTTGCTTGTTGAAAGCGAAAAAAAAGCGGCCAAGTGCGTGTCGGACCACGCACGAGGGTTCCGTGCCTATTAAAAAGGTCTTATCGTTACTGAAATCTTATGGCACTTACGTCCTTTTCTTTAAGGAAGGCAGTTTTTTAGAATTATCTCAAAAACCTTTGAACCGATCTTGTTCAAAACAATTTTCGCTGAGAGAATTTAATAAGCTAAGCTATGAGCATGATTTTTTTCATATTTTTAAAATACACGGTTCAAAAATTAGAGGGGGGGGGACACTATTTTAGTGACTTTCGAGGAGGGAGGGACTTATCTCCGACTCTATTCACTTTATCAAAATATTGCTGAGAAACCTTATATTTATTTTGAAAGGCCTATCGATTGACGTGCCTCCAGCTCCAGACACACTACGGGGATTGAGATGCGTGAATCATCCAAATTGCCCAATTACGAAAACCAACAAGCCTTGCGTTTACCTCAAGCAATTACCTCTCTTATATTAACGCCATAAGGTCGTTGATATGTAACTTATATGTTGGATTTGCGCGTGATTCGACCTTTGTCGGTTAGCCATTTTGACAGCAATCATTGGCCACTTCAAAGAACTGTAATTGAGCATAGTGATTGATTTCCCAATTCTGTCACAATAGTGAATGGTACTGACTTTAATAATGTAAGTGATAATAATCATGCTGATTACTGACAGATGATCCGAGGCATTGAGGACGTTATTGTGATATTATCAAAAAAAATTGAAAGCTTGATGTCGGGATCAAGAATATGTTTTTGTGTCATTAACTGTTATTTGTTTTGCATTGATAGACAACTACATTTTCAATCACAATGCCAAAATATCAATTTCACCTGAAGCCGTCGACGTTATAGTTCCACAGTTTGTGATGTACTTTTTTATAATGGGGCGGGTATCACACATCTATTTTGGACAACCCTTAATATCTAGCAATGGTTTCCGTATAAGAATATTGTTTTTCACAATCAGTCACAAATATTGCATGAATTGCATTTTAATAAACATTATTTGCATTCCATCGTCTCGTCCGTAAGTTCCGATCTTATCTCAATAAGGTCTAATTTACCCTCTGGGTTGGCCCGAGTGCAAGTTGAATGAGTAAGCTTGGAGTAAGCTTTTGACTTAAGTATTTGTAAATTACCTATCCTACTTAAGCCGTTAGAAAATTAGCGAGATAGATAATGCCATATCTTAAAAGATAATTAACATTTAATTAAGTCATACGTCATGGTTTTTATCTGCGCACATAATTATTGCTCTAAAATGCGTTCAGAAACCGTAGGAAATGACCAGCATTTTACAACCAAATACACTATGAGAACTGTCATGTCTGTGGTAGTAGGTAAAATCTGTACTTTAATGTTATAACAGTATAAATTTTTCTTACGTTATGAGTTTAAATTTGGAACAGCTGTCAAAACTCAAGTGAATCTCCATTGTAGTGTCCATAGATATTCCCAGAATGAGGTGGGCATTCGAAATAAAACGCAGGAAGCCACGGGGGCTTATCTGCCCCGGAATTGTGACAAAGGCTTGTAGGGTGACCTAGGGCACAGATAATGTTTCACTACAGTAGAATATCTTCTCTTATTTAAATCGTAATACCTGTACAGTCTTCTAATTATCATTATTTTCATGCCACCTTGCCTTTACCTTTGATTGTTTGCTACTTGGCGACCGGTTTCGCCTAGTGACAGTGACTTGCCCTTTACTAGATGGGCCTCTAAATGAGCCCCTATTAAAAGGATTTAAAAAATTGTAGTACGATTTATAGGATATTTGATTTTAGAGTACAGATTTAATGGGTATGAATCGATCTAAACAAAATAGCATTCCACTAATAGGCCGAATACTTCAAGAGGGAACTAATATTTTTCGTTTACACGTAAAATATTTTATTGGTTACTTATAGAAAAATGTTGTTCAGTTACACAGGTAGCATCACTCATGCAATGGAGAATTAGAAGAAGTTTGGCCTAGCCAGCCATATTATCAGAGCTCGTAATCAGGCTAATCCATAATTGTTAGGGTTGCCGTCATCGAAATCGATGAGGAGGACTATATATAAAATTCGTAAATTTTTCTTTACAATATAATGTAATTATAGTAAACGGAAAAGAAGAGGAGCGATTATGCCCATGCTGTACGTGACCATCCAATTGAGAGACCAATTACTGCACTTATTTTGTCTGTGGCCGGAACATAAACCGACCGTATTCTAAGGATTCTATAGAACAAAAGGATTTTCTGTTTCTTTGTACTTTATTAAGAAAAATGTACATATACTTTTAATGTACCGTACACAATTGGGACAATTGATCACTTAAAAACTTCAAAGAAAAATATGTATGAGAGTATGATTGTCATACTGGCTAGTGGTTCAACTATCCGACTTACAAATAAATCATGAGAGATGATGAGTTTTTCGGAACTTAACTACAGAATGTGTATCATTTGAAATCTCCAAACCAAACTGGGCCAGCGTGGGGACTACATCAATTCGAGGATGATGAAAATGATGTCATTAAGGCGCCGTAGGTTCAGCGAAGTTAAACGAACAGAGTTTTTGAAACAATATAATACGTCTGTTTATAAAAATATGGTTACAAAAAAATACGAATAGTAATCTTGAGGCTTTTCTGCAGCGAGATCAGTGATTCGAAACATGATTACGCATTTTTTTATTTTTTTAGAAATAAATCACGAACATAGGTCTAAAATACACTTAAAATATTCGTAACAAATTATGCACAAAAGCTAAAAATATTAAAATTGCTTCTAAAAATCGGCAATATCATGTTTGAGAGAACTCAGTGATTACTTTTTTATTTATTTAAACGCCCAAAAAATTAAAATTAAAAAACATGATATCCGCGCTTCCGAGCACGCACCTCCATCTCGCTCACGCTTATGCCCAGTGAGAGGGTGAGAAGACCATGAACCTACGGCGCCTTAAGATGTAAGTATCATAGCTGATGATAGGATGTGTGATTTGTGTGTAAAAAATAAAGGGTGGCATCCAATGTGTTAAGGGGATGACTTGATTCGAATCGAATCTTGTAAACCACGCCCCCTGGTGAGACATTCGCTTATACCTTCCGCGCACGAAAAAAAGAGATGCAACACTCTTCGGCTTCTATAGACAAACGATAATACCTAACTTAACGAAGTTTCATTCATATTTTAATGAGAGATTTTAGATAAGGTAAAATAATATAATACAAACTGGATTTGGCCGTAAAAGAATGACTAAAAAAATACTCAACTTTGTATTTTTTTTCTATCAAGGAAATTATATAGCGATTAAATCAGATAAACACAGTCAATAATCATATATTTTAAAATCAGTCCTTAATTGTTTTCTAAACTAGTCAAAGCGGCATGTCGAAACGTCAGAAATAAAGGTAAATAAATATCGCGTTAGACCCTTGTAAAATGATTAAATAATAAAGGTCTCTTATGAGACACTTCTTGATTATGAGCTTTATCTGTCCCAGTTCTATGTATTCCGTTTTATTTTTATCAATTTATAAATACTTGTACGAACACAGCGCCATTTATGGTTTCCTTTTTTTCTTCCCTGTTTGGCAAAGGTGCAGATCGTCACCTTTGCCAAACAGGGACTCTTGACTTGGAAACTTGTAACTGGCACTTTCCTCTAGAATAATGAAGGGCCAGCTCTTACTCGCTTGGATGGGTTGATTTGGTATTAAAACGTAAAATACTAAAATTTTCGACAAGAAATCTATTATTGAATGATTCGACTGAGGATGTTTAAGTGTAATGGTCATAGATTTTAAATTATACATGTTCTTCACGTATTAAGAATACTTACATCAGTAAAAACTTGTCCTCTTTAAGTAATCATGGCGCAACCACGCACACTTTCCAAGATATTTATTAAATTTATCCCTCATAAACCAATTAACATAGTCACCCTACTCGCATAAGAAGCCAATTGTTCTCCAGATTGGTTTAAGCCTCCGCATGTGATCTTAATTAATGAAACGAATGACTAAGCTTATTCCGTTAATTTATTCGGGGAATTCCGTTCGTGAGTTTCCGTTTTATAGAAATCTCATTTCTGAAACGTGTCTAAAATGAAACCTTACTATCTAAGTAATAAGGAACACGAAAAATGGATTAGCTGTAATTTATTTACAATCGGATAAAAGCCTTCATACAATGTGTGAATGATTGTGTAAATTAAGTGTTTATGTGGGATTCGAGTTGGATGTGAATTAAGGGTGTTTGATTTTGATTTCAAGTAATATTATTGTAGTAAGATACATTTTTACCTGCATGTCTAGTACAACTTGCTGAGAAGCCGCTTCTCGCGCGACTGAGCGTCTCCTGTCTTACTGGCACCATGCAAATTAGAAAGAATTGACATATGTGCATACATATGGTCGGATTGTTACATCTGTACGCCACACCCAATTAAGAGTTCGACATGTTGTACTGATAAATTGTGGTTAAAGCACGTAATCTGTAGAACCCATAATCAAACGCCCTTATTTTCATACTCTGTGGCTAACTGTCAATGTCAATTCCATTAGATAACCTCCGGCTAGACTTTATTATTGTAAAGTTTACTTAAGTGATAGTGTTTTTAATTGAAAGAAACACTTACATCTTTATATTTTATTCGAACGATTCAAATATGTCTGTAGAAGAACGATATAACGAGGACGAAAAATCTATAATTAATTTCCTAAAAGCAAATGTCCCCAGATCGGACCAAGCCAACATCGAAACAGAGTTGAAAAAGGACTTTCTTCTAGCTAAGAAGAAGGGCAAAACCTCCAAAAAGCACGTTAAATCGAAGAAAATCCGGACTTTAACGAGACGAGAAAAAAAGAAATTAGGCTTCTATAATATACCAAGACGTAGTGTAAAGTATGAAGATGTACTTCCCATGCACAATATGTGGACCGAATATGTGAGCCACATGCTGGAACTGGACAAAGCAGTGCCAGACTGTACGAGTAAGAGTTGGGAGCAGTTTACACAAACCCTCTACCGGTCCGACTTCCACGGAAGCTTGCTCCACGTTGTCCGTTCAAAATGCCCAAGTTACGTCGGCAAGAGCGGCATATGCATAATGGACACACGAAACACTTTTAAAATAGTGTCAAAAGACAATGTTGTTACAACTGTGCCCAAGTATTGTTCGGTTTTTGAAATGCACATCAAGAAAGTGGCGGTGACATTGTTTGGGAAGCATTTGTGTGTGCGGCCGGCGGAAAGATCTTCTAAGAAAGTCAAGAGTCAACTCCACCCTGACTTAGTGTAAAATATAGTTTAAAAGTGTTGCTACAATCAGTGGCTTACAACATTTGTGGTCATTTTGTAATTGCATAAATAACTAAATAGCTCAACAGGATTGTCAGTGGTGTTAATGTGCTAAATAATGTTTTATTTTGGCTTAATACAATAAAGCCACTAAGTAAAACATGTGCACATCTGTGGTGAAAATAATAAGTCAGACACATCCTAATTGGTATCTGCCTGCCGTTTTATCAGTTAATAATTTATAAAAATATGGATTTAAAAATCAAAATATTAAATTGTTTTAATTTTACTACTGCTCTTGACATGACAGCATACAATTTTAAATAAAACTATCAATATTGTGCTCAGAATCATCTATTATAATTTATAATATTCAACAATCACATTACTATAATGGTAATTAAAATTAGTAACACAATAGTTAAAGAAATTATATTTTTCACCAAATGTTAAACATAGCTCCAAGTAACCTTGTTTAAATGTAGAATTCAATACATGTTTTATATCATGGTGTGGGTTGCTGTTGCCATCTTCATACAATTTTAACATAATCATGTCACCATACTTTTATAACTTAACTATTTATACTACTTCTAATACAATCCTATTAAACTCTGCTGTTCTTACTAAGACGGCATCAATATAATTTGACACCACCACTTTAGTCATTGGCCATATTTCCATACAAATATGTCAACTAACGTAATATAACTAATATATGGTGATGCCAAATTATTTGTTGTTAGTCTTAGCAGGGACATAATCTATAAGTACCTATAAATAATAAAAAGCTTGTTGAACCCACCATCCTTACTGAGACTACATTGATATAATTTGATATTTTACTTTCTTAATCATTGGCCATATTTCCATACGAATATGTCAATCTAATGTATATGGTGTTGCCAAATTATTTGTTGTAGTCTTAAGCCGGCTGTACACATTGGGCCAATGTTGGCGCGTGAGCAGATGCAGCTATGCGTTAGAGGAAGAGGGCTTTATATCGTTCTCATGCGTTTGCATAGCTGCATCCTACTCACGCGCCAACGTTGGCTCAATGTGTACAGCCGGCATTAGCATGGACACAATCTATACCTATACCCACTAAATACTAAAAAAAATAGTTGAATAATATTCTCATTTGCCTTTGGTCCTAAAGGTTTTCTTTTTCTATATAATAAATTAATAATGCAGTATACTACGGCAATAACTGCAGAAAATCAAAAACATGGCAAGTGCAATCATCATTAAGCAAACAGTGTATAGATTATTGGTAAAAACTACAAACTAACTAAAATTAAACAAGAAATAATGTTATACGCAAACCTATTCACGCATTTGCCTTTGCCTTTGTGAATTTCTTTGGGCCAGGCCCTTTCTGACCTGGTTGTGGTTTCTTCCAGTGTGGCTTCGGCCCCGGTCCTCTAGTCTCCGAACACTGCGAAGCATCTCTACCCCTAGACTGGCTTCTCGGAGCACGGGCCTGATGGGCCACATCATCTTCATTTTCCTTATTCTGCGTACCAGTTAACCGCTTGATGTTAAATCGGAAGGAGAGTTTCTTGTCTTGGATGAAATGAGCCAGCATATCAAGCGGAAGGACAGCGCAGTTGCTCTGCCTGAACACTTCATCTGCTTTCATGGTGTCATTGAAGCAGTACTCAGTGAAGACGACTTTGCGTTGCGCGTCACGCTTGCTGATGATGTGAATCTCGTAGATGTGTTGCCGGGCGACCTTCTTTTGCCCGATGTGCTGGATAGTCCAGTAGGCCATACGCTGGATGGTGTCCACCTTAAATAAAAATCGTTATCAGTCTTACACAACTCAAGTATTATTATTCTGAGCACTAGCAATGTAACAACCAAGTTCCTATCAAAAAAATATTCTCTGGTACCAGCTTTTGTTGCTTACTATACTTTTGTTTTTCCCTTTGGTCCGTTTTCATAACTATGGTTTTCGTAACTGGCTACCAAAGAAGATTTATTTTTCCTGTTTCATAATTAATTTTCAAACAAGAATTCACTTTCAGCTTTCGTAATCGAGTATTTTTTCCTCGTTCGTAATTAATTATCAAAACTACTTTTTCTTTTTTCATAATTGGACATTTTCGTGTGACACGACACTACCCTTTTCGTGTAAAACGATACACTCACCTTTTATAAAGAAAGATAAATTTAATGTTATTTATATACTCAGAATCATGAGCTGATTCCATCCTCCTACGAAAAAGTAGGCTCATTTCTGAAAATGTTCTTCACTTTGCTTTCCATAGTCCATTCCGTAACCGCCGTACAACGCGTTTGGAAAATTGTAACGGAACGTAAAAATAAAATTTAGGACGCTTTCTTTCTCCTAGTAGAATAGAAAAGAAAGAGCTCGTGGTCCTAAGTAGGAAAATCATCAAACTAAAAAAAAAGCATTTATTGCACTAATCGAACTCCTTTGTTAACTAGTTACTTCCAAAATGTTCTAACCTCTTTCATGTCGCCCGTTGTGCCGGTTTAGCACGTCTACCTTTAGCGTTCGTTAAAGAGGGATACGAATATGTGATGAACAGAGCCCCAAAGGATGATCCAACTACAATATTTAACAAGTACTACCAATTGAAATGGATGAAAGACATCGGATTTATTAAAAAGTGGTGCTGCGAAGACATGATAATCCGAACCACAAACGCAGTCGAGGCGTGGCACTCGCGTATAAATAAATCTTTGGCCAGTTACGAAAACCATAGTTATGAAAACGGACCAAAGGTTTTTTTTCAGTCTTCAACTAATTGTTGACAGGGTTCCCATCAGGCCTTTAAGGCCGAAACGCACTGACAGCGGTGGCGGAGCGGCGCGGAGGCGGTACCGGTTGTAATGTTCGAGCTAATATGAAAGGATCCGCACAGAGCGGCGCGGCGCGGCGCGGTTTTCTGTGCGGATCCTTTCATATTAGCTCGAACATTACAACCGGTACCGCCTCCGCGCCGCACCGCGCCGCCCCGCCACCGCTCTCTGTGCGTTTGCAGCTTTAAACGTTATAAAAAAACCGATATTATAACGATATATTTTGTTAGCGTTGGAAAATTACGTTATTATCACCGAACTTGTAAAAACGTCAATTATCAATTTGTCATGCATGAGAGCCGTTAACATTGTTCACGATAATGGGGGTGTAGGGCACTAAATATAAATGAATAATCATGTATTTTCTTGAAAAAAGATTAAGAATGTATGGTAGAGAATGCCTTGTGGCATTAAGTCTGTCCTTTGTACTTATTTTATTTGTGCAGTAAAGTTTAAATAAATAAATGTAGCCAAATGGAGAAAAAAGCAACGCAAGAGGTTTTAAATAATCACAAAATTATGGGTCCAAAGTTTTAAGAGGGGCTATGTTCTGTCCCTTTTCCGCAAAACGCACCTTCATATGAAACGATTGTCATTTCGTATGACGCTCGAGGATCGTGACCTCACGATCTGCTAGCGTTTTCTCTCTAACAAGCAACATTAAAACGATATTACAATGGGATTTTCGGCATTAGTCATATAAGTAAGTAGTAGCATTTAAACTTTCGTGAGACATGTTGAAATAATGCTAATAATTACACGGTTCAACTCACGTATTAAATTACCCTACGGGCAAACATGAAACATGTCGCCAGTAGTGACATTTAATACGCGAGTTGAACCGTGTAATCATTTAACATCCTACTAATATTATAAATGCGAAAGTTTAGATGTTTGGATGTTTGTTACTCAATCACGCTTAAACGGCTTAACCGATTTGGATGAAATTTTGCACGAAGATAGTTTATAGCCTGGATTAAAATATAGGATAGTTTTCATCCCGGGTCCACGCAGACGAAGTCGCGGGCGGAAGCTAGTTATATATAATTTTGCCTTCTTTCTGTTCACGTTAATGGGGGTGTAGGGCACTAAATATAAATGAATAATCATGTATTTTCTTGAAAAAGGATTAAGAATGTATGGTAGAGAATGCCTTGTGGCATTAAGTCTGTCCTTTGTACTTATTTTATTTGTGCAGTAAAGTTTAAATAAATAAATGTAGCCAAATGGAGAAAAAAGCAACGCAAGAGGTTTTAAATAATCACAAAATTATGGGTCCAAAGTTTTAAGAGGGGCTATGTTCTGTCCCTTTTCCGCAAAACGCACCTTCATATGAAACGATTGTCATTTCGTATGACACTCGAGGATCGTGACGTCACGATGTCCTAGCGTTTTCTCTCTAACAAGCAACATTAAAACGATATTACAATGGGATTTTCGGCATTAGTCATATAAGTAGTAGCATTTAAACTTTCGTGAGACATGTTGAAATAATGCTAATAATTACACGGTTCAACTCACGTATTAAATTACCCTACGGGCAAACATGAAACATGTCGCCCGTAGTGACATTTAATACGCGAGTTGAACCGTGTAATCATTTAACATCCTACTAATATTATAAATGCGAAAGTTTACATGTTTGGATGTTTGTTACTCAATCACGCTTAAACGGCTTAACCGATTTGGATGAAATTTTGCACGAAGATAGTTTATAGCCTGGATTAAAATATAGGATAGTTTTCATCCCGGGTCCACGCAGACGAAGTCGCGGGCGGAAGCTAGTTATATATAATTTTGCCTTCTTTCTTTTAAAGTAACACATGTTGGGTCTACACCCCTAATACTTTGATCAGGGCAGTAATGCGAGTTTCGTCCCTCGACTGACCTTGAAGGTGACGATGAAGAGGAAGTTCTGCTGCCCGGCCAAGTACACGTGTCGCGCGCACTCCTTCAGCTCGAAGCCGTTGACCTCCAGGCGCCACCCGGCATCGGCGTCCACATGTGGAACGCAGTCACCCGAATGCTTCTCCTTGAAATGCTCCATTAGCTTCTTCAAATCACCTGTTCGCGATAAAGTATGGTAACCAATATTTATAAACTATAAAAACATATTTCGGACTCAATACGCCTTTTATTAGGGTGAGGTTGAGTGGCTCGAGCTCGAAATTACCAGATCAGTGCCGCCGCATCCTGGACACCGGTGCTGTGCAGTGTGTGGTGCCTACCGAGCCGAACTATATACGAACTGAGGTACCTGCATATAACGAGAAAACCTTCGCTTTCGCACACCGCAGCGGGATGCTGCGGCCATAAGAAGACCACCTAAAAAACATTGTGAACTCATGATTACCAGTCCAGGAGCACTTGCCGAAGACCGCATGCGGGCACTCTCGCGGACGGAAGAGGCACTCCGCAGCGTGCGCGGCGAGCGCCTCGCTCGGCAGAGCATACACGCAGCCCTGCGCACGGTTCGGGCATGGTGTCTTTGCCTGTACACAAAATAACATTTCTGTGAAAACCTTTGTTTGCGTCACTCAAACTCATTACAGGATATCCTAATGAGCCCTAATTAATTTAAATGATATGATCCAGAGAACGAATATAATGTAAAAATAAATCATCATTGTCTGAAGCCAAGGCAATACTTGAACTTGTGCCCTCTGCATTGCCGGTTTGTTCTAATGAGAATACTAATACTACATATCGTTCGTCAACTTCCAAGTTAAATGACATGAATCAAAAATATTTAATAAAATAATTTGTTTTGTTAAGAGGCTCAAATGAATTTGTTTTGTTATTAGAATTCCATTGAGTCTGATTTGCTGTAGCTTGACACTGCACAGGTCCTGAGATCATTTTGAAGTCTGCTCATCTGGCCGGAGGTTTGTATACCCGGTCAACCTATCTTGGACCTACCAACCTAACATGTCTCCTACAATCGAGACCTCGCCAATTCTAGGAGACACTTTTGCGTCATATTGACCTCAAATTGCACACAGGTAAGTTAAGTTACCCATGCTATGCCAAGTGGCGGATCAAAGATTTTGGTTTGGTGGGGGCTTGACTCTATTGGGGGGGGGACTTGCTGGTTCCGCTAGTGTCCATGCTTACCTTGCCGATGATCTCCTCAAGCGAGCGGTTCCTCATCTGGGTCATGGCCTGCCGACAGATGGGGCAGATCGGCGGGCACATTGCTTGTGTGCACGAGCTGCAAAGGCTGTGCCCCGAAGCGCACAGGAAGATGGGTGCTGACATCGGCTCCAGGCATACTGGGCACTCTGGAATCTCCACTGCTGCTGACCTAAGAAACAAACTCGTATTCTTAGAGCTCTTAGGAATATAAAGTTTACTATTAAAAATATATATATATGTATAAAACCCAGACACAAGAAACAATTTAATATAGTTGTTCCTTACAACTTTTTTCATATTTTTTTTTGATTTTCTTTGTTTCATACATTAGCAGAGAACACTGAGAACAACAATGATACCTATAGTCAAATGCAAAAATTAAATTAAATTATATGTAGGTTTGGCCTCTTCTTCTTCTTATTTAAGAGCTAAGGCTCTTGTCGGTGGAGTAATTTCCAACTGCTTCTACATTCCGCCTTTCTTTTTATTTCTCTATATGATGAAGGGTTATTTTTTTCTTTTATTAGCTCCATGTAAGATGTCCTCGGCCTTCCCCTTTTCCTTTTCCCTTCTAGTTTTTCCTCTATTATTGTTTTCATCCAGCCATTTTTCCTCTGCCATTTTCAATAATTTCTACCAGATTTCTTTTTTCATTGACTATATCCAGAACCTCCTCATTCGTTTTATTTTCAGATTTGGCCTACACATGTTAAATAAATATTAAGAAATTTAATTGCTATTATTAGTAAGCAATTTCTGGTGAACAAGGGAACAAAACCATTATTCAACTAACAACAAAAGAAATAACCCTAACCACAAAAAGAAGTACCTACTGCAACTAACTAACAAAATAGCATTAATTATCATTATCACTCACGGTTTCTTTCCTTTGGCAGCCATTCAGATATCTGTAAAATAAATAAGTGAAGTAAGTGAAAAGTGTTTTAAAACTTAAGTTCTAATAGCAGTCAACATAGGTCACTTATACCAATTATACCTATGCAATTTATTTATTCATATATAATAACATTTAACTTAATAATTATATACTGTACACTACAATGATATTCAAGCTTTTTATTTCATGTTTAGGTTAAATCAAAATCAAATCACAATTCACACTCAGTTAACAAACAGTATAACTGTGCAGTAAAACAATCTGCTTTAAAGTAATTTGTTGTTGAAGAACTTAAAGACCCTAGTCGCCGCCATACTTATTTGTCCACACACGTTCACATTGACGATTGACGTAAAGAAAAAACAAATTAACACGACGGATAAGCATTGTTTTGCACAAATTATCGTATAAGAGATTTATTACAGTCTTAAATATATTTGTACCAACTTACTTATTCAACTTTGTGAACCAAAACCACACTTGTTTGATTAATAATGTTATGAGAGAACGGGAGCACTGTAGGTGTAGGTACCAAAGAGTACTATATATACTGAGAGAGAAGTGGTAGGTACAGTATCAAATCGTATCGCTATCGCACTTATCGGAGCACTCGAAGGCGTCGGTCGAAGCACTCGAAGCACGCTATTGATATGTATACGTGTATTGTATGTATGCATGCCTCGCACTTGGCTCCGATTGCATGGCGGTTTTGGTGCAACGTGACTATTACAACTTTAACGCTGCGTGTTACATAAACTCTATTACAAACCAATAGAGTCGTTTATTGTACTTTTGAAGGATATTAGAAATACTGATGAGGGTATTCCCAGAAATTGTAATGTTGGCACAAGTGTGTACTAACTACGTATAGAAAGAAGCCATAGACAACAGCCAAAGACGGCAGCTGTTCAAGGCACATGTTTTGACGATTGTATTTTAGACTTTTTGTTGAATTTATTGTTATTTACGTTTTAATAACTTAATATATTTATAATATATATAGTTATATGCTTTATAATAATAATAATAATTTTGTTTAATAGCGAAGAGTCTCGACCACCACCTCAAGAGACTCTCGCTAGATGGCTGGATCAAGGGTCAGATACAGAAGGCGGTACTCCTGGAAACTGCGCGGATAGTCAGGAGGTTCCTGTCTCTGTCGCCCTGACCACCGGCAGCTTAGGCCCCGCCTCGCTGCCGGCGGTACCCTAGGTTAGGTTTTTATAATGGTTTTATGTTTTATATGTATCGTTTTATATTTTACTTTTTATATAATTATTGTAAAAACCTAGCTTAAGATGAAATATAAATAAAGAGATAATAATAATAAACATCCCACAGCCTTGGAAATTTTAAAATTGTCCAGAATAACGCCTATTTGGTGGAGATAGCCCATTTTTGAAATGTCACTGACAGCACGCAATGATAACTAGATTACAGCGAAAAACACGTCAAGCCCTAGCGGAAGAACACGCACGCCCTCCACCTTCACCCGCCTCGTCGTCCACACCATCGTCCAGCACGTCATCGTCGGGCGATGAATTTGCGACCGCGCCCGACACTAGCAGCAGTTCGAACGACGACCACCTGCGCGGCGCGGGCGGCCACCGCTGCCGGCACGCTTGGGGCCTGCGGGGCATCCTGCTCCGCCCACGGCTCCCGCTACCGGTGGTATAGTGCGCCGCATGCAGTGGACGCAATCCATTAACGAAAACTGCATGCGCGCCTACTATGGGGCGACAGAGGGAGGAATTAATCTGTCCGCGTACCGTGTCCGGATGCTGCCTCTGTTCCAGGCGCTTGAACCGGCCATCACCGTGTCTGCGCAGCGTCTATCGGATCAGGTGCACGTCATCCAGCGGCACAAGCGGTTGGATGACGCCACGCTTGATCGGCTACGCCTGGAAGCACTCTCTGCTCATGCGGCCTCTACCTCGGCGCGGGATCCGCCCGCCTTGTTGCCGGCCTCGATGCCTGCACCCGACCTGGCACCGGGGGCACCGCGAGGCGGACTGTGCGAATCAGAGCGTGAGTACCCAGACCAATGAGCAACTGAGGAGGGCTTTGGAAGATGCGATTACGGGGTATCGTTCCACAAACAACTCTAGGCCACCACTACCACGCCTGCCCGTAAATAGACGCAATCTAGCGTTAATGGGAGCTCTAAACGGTCTCCTAGACCCGTATATACGGGCTAGTGAAGACTTACTTGATACACACTCAATCATGTACTGCGGAGCCATCGCGGCGTGCCGTGTTGCTCGCGTTAAGTTTCCGGACGCTGACCGTGCACCTAGGACCGCCGGGGGTGCCCCTGCATGGCAAGTACGGATTGAGCGTCGTATCAATACGTTTAGGACTCTCATTGCAAAGCTGATCTGCTTCAGGGGGGGCAACAACCGCCCCCGAGTCATGCGCTTTGTGAACCGGGCCTTCGCGGGAACTGGTATCAGGCCCCGCGACTACATGGCCTGTGTCACAGAGCGTATTGACTTTCTGAAGCAGAAAGTCTATGCATGGGCAGGCCGCCGTATTCGCCGCTACAGAGAGCGTGTGGACCGATACCAGCAGAATCGCCTTTTCCAGAGCGATCAAAGGAAGGTATACCGAAAGTGGGAGGGAGCCGACCTTCGTGTGTCCGACGGGCAGCAGCCGGGTGCTACTGCCATGGTTGACTTCTGGCGTAGTATCTGGTCGGTGCCAGTCGAACACACCGAAGGCGAGTGGATGAGTGTTGTTGAACGTGAGTGTGACTTCATCGAACCCATGGGGATTGTTACCATCAGCCCCGAAGACGTTAGTTGTGCCATCCGTTTGGCCCCGAACTGGAAAAGTCCTGGACCGGATGGATTACACAACTTCTGGCTGAAATGGTTTCGATGCTCACACCTGCGTTTGGCAACGCAGTTCCAGCGAGCCCTTGAGCTCGGCTCCCTGGCATCTTTCTTGACAACTGGTCCCTGCTCTATAAGTCCGGTAGTACCATGGAAGCGAAAAACTACAGACCCATCACGTGCTTGCCTACGCTGTACAAGCTGCTTACATCCATTTTGAGAGCAAAAATTAACGCACACATCGTTGCAAACAACGTTTTGGCCCCTGCTCAAAATGGATGTAGGGTTGGGTCTCGTGGTACTAAAGAGCTCCTCCTCATAGACATGACCATTTGCCAACGAGACCGGCGGAACAAAGGGGCCATCTCGGCCGCCTGGATTGACTACAAGAAGGCCTATGATTCGGTGCCTCATTCATGGCTGAGGAGGATCTTAGAGTTGTATAAAGTTGATGCAGTTCTGAGATCCTTCTTAGGCGCTTGCATGGGGCAGTGGACCACAGTCCTTCGTCAACCGGGGGGAGGAGATTGCCCTTCTGGTCCGCAGGACTTTATAAGGATTGAACGTGGGATCTTCCAGGGCGACAGTCTGAGTCTTTTGTGGTTCTGCCTAGCGCTGAATCCGCTTAGCACCCTGCTGAAGGATTCAGGACTAGGTTGCCGGCTCCGGAGAGAGGGTGAGGTCATTTCTCATCTGCTCTATATGGATGACCTTAAGCTATTTGCACCGAATGCACATGACCTTTTGGAACTACTGAAAACAACAGAAGTATTCAGTAGCGCCATCAAAATCGAATTTGGTGTCGATAAGTGTGCGGTCATGCATGTACAGCGGGGGAAAGTTGTAAATTCAACAAATCTGCAACTTTCTGAGACAATGTCCCTCAAATCTATCTCCGAAGCAGAAACCTATAAGTATCTTGGTATGTCACAGTCATTGGGTATTGAGGGTGAGGGCGTAAAGCGGGCGGTGAAGGAGCGCTTCTTTTGTCGCCTGACCAAAGTACTTAATAGTCTTTTGTCGGGCGGCAACAAGGCGCGCGCCTTCAACGCCTGGGTGATGCCCTTGCTTACTTACTCCTTTGGCGTACTAAGGTGGACTCAGACTGAGCTGGATGCCCTGGACCGAAGAGTCCGAGTACTGCTTACTGCGCATCGCATGCTACACCCACGCTCGTCTGTTATGAGACTGTACATCTCGCGGAAGTGTGGAGGTTGCGGCTTTTTAAATGCCAAAGACCTTCACAACCACGAGGTGTGCAGTCTCAGGGATTATTTCCTCAACAACGAGTGTGGGATGCATCGCGACGTAGTGGCAGTAGACGGAAACTTCACCCCGCTCTCCTTGGCAAACGAGAACTGGCGCAGACTTAAAGTAATGAGCGCCGAGGACCGCAAGGCGGTGTGGAGGAGCAAGGAGCTACACGGGCGGTTCTACAAGGCCCTCACAGGGCCCGATGTAGATCTGCTCGCGTCGGTGAACTGGCTACGTTTCGGGGATCTCTTCGGGGAAACCGAAGGTTTTGTCTGTGCAATTGCGGACGAAGTTATCATGACGAACAATTACCGGAGGTATATCCTGAAGGACGGTACGGTCGACATTTGTCGGGCATGCCGCCGTCGCGGGGAGTCACTCAGGCATATTATCTCCGGTTGTGGTCATCTTGCTAACGGCGAGTACTTGCACAGACATAACCTTGTAGCCAGAATTATTCACCAGCAACTTGCTCTTCTATACGGTCTTGTGGTCTCCGAAGTGCCTTACTATAAGTACACACCTGCGCCAGTTCTCGAAAATGGTCGTGCCACGCTCTATTGGGATCGATCTGTCATCACAGACAGGACTATTCTTGCCAATAGGCCTGATATCGTGCTGACAGATCGATCTAAACGCCAGGCAGTGCTCGTCGACATCACCATCCCCCATGACGAGAACCTCGTGAAGGCCGAGAAGGACAAAGCCAGCAAGTACCTAGACCTGGCTCACGAGGTAACCGCCATGTGGGATGTTGATTCGACGATCATCGTCCCGATAGTCGTTTCGGCGAACGGTTTAATAGCGAAGAGTCTCGACCATCACCTCAAGAGACTGTCGCTAGATGGCTGGATCAAGGGTCAGATACAGAAGGCGGTACTCCTGGATACTGCGCGAATAGTCAGGAGGTTCCTGTCTCTGTCGCCCTGACCACCGGCAGCTTAGGCCCCTCCTTCGCTGCCGGCGGTACCCTAGGTTAGGTTTTTATAATGATTTTATGTCTTGTATGTATAGTTTTATATTTTACTTTTTTATATAATTATTGTAAAAACCTAGCTTAAGAAGAAAATTTAATAAAGAGAATAATAATAATAATTCTTTATTGGACAGGCAAGACACCCATAAAATGTACAGCAAAGTAAAAGCAAAATACAGTAAAAATATGACTAAAACCTACTTACTAAAACACTGAAATAAAACACTTACACATAGTACTACACTATATTTGGCCGTTCTCAGACCTGTGCAGTTTGCGCCAGTAGTTATTAAATTCGTCACTGTGATCCTGGGCCACTAGTGACAATATTTCATTTTTGGAGGCTAAGAGTCTCGCCCTGAAGGCCGCAGACCTGGTTCTTAAAATGGCGAAGAAGTCAGGAACTCTCGCATCGGTGAACATGCCCTTCGCACTGCAGAAATGTCCATGTTTATGTTCATGCGTTCTTAGTTTATTTATAAATTTGTTCTCCGATATTTAAATAAATAGGCTGTCTTTTTTACAAACACGAATATCAAATTAACAAATAAAGACAATTTAATTTTAACGACAAAGGTCCATATCTATCGTACTCGTGATTTTAATTACATCGAGAGCAATTTACTCATAAATAAAAGCGTAAGACTACAAAATAAGAGTATAACATCGACATATATCTTTGTGCACTACTTGCGTAACCTCATACACTGATTCAAGCTGTTTATATGAGCTGATAATTAAACATGATAGCTCACGGAGTCACTTATTGGAAAGTGGTAATTATTAACGCATCATGGACATATTAGTTCATAGGGAAGGGATAGGTTCTTTTTCGGGGTTTCGATACTGGGCAACGCTGCAGCTTTTTGATGTTCCAATTTGCAGAAGTTAAAAATGTAAGTTCAATAAATAAAACACAATACAAATAGTTTCACAAATTATTATTTACTTACTGAAAATCGTATATAAAAATGTAGATTCGTATTATACTTACAGCGTCAGCATACACAATGAGTTCGTACAAAGAGACTCATTTAAGGCACTTAGCTAATATAATAATTACATTACATGGTTGGGACCATTCGTACATTAATTACTCAGACGCTGTCAACACCAAAATGCCCTTGAGGATTTTGGATAGCGCGCACATGTCTATTTGTATCGGAGTAAACGAGAGCGCGTGTTACTGGGCGGTCCGGTTTTTGAAGATAAAATATAGTACATAAATAAATGTTGAAATAAAAAAAAGGGTGGATTATTTGTGAAATATGACTCGTTAGCGGTTTAGGTATGAATATGTTGACTTCATGTTTTTAATTGCAGCCTATACGTCAATAAAATAAAGACATAGAACCGTTTAATGTGATTTTAACACCAATCTTTGCAATTATTTTCTATCGAGCCGATTTCGTCCAATTATGTATCGAGCCCATCCACAGTCCGAGATATATTTTATTTGATGTGCTCGAACAAATAGTTTTTCTTAAAAAACTGCTTAAATAACATCAATTTCACCAAATTAGCTCTTGTCAGCCTCTTCCTTGTAAAAAATAACCAATACTTAGGTACTCACATCAGAACCCCTAGCACACCTAGCATTCGTCCCTTTCGGCAAATATGCGAGTGCGAGAGGGACGAATGCTTTATGTCCGACATAAAACTTAGTGTGCTAGGGGGTCAGAGCAAATTAAATACTGCTATTCAGTCTATTTTTATATGGATTTAATATTATTGCAGTTAGGTTTTGATAATGAACGAAATGTTCAAGCAGTAATGAATGGTTTTCCAAAAATGGAAACGTGTACGGAAGCATCATACGCGGGGTAGCTCCGTAGGTACTCTAGCCGGGAATTATCAGAAGAAAGGACGCCGCACACCGAGTATGGAAAAAAAAGACCGGGTTGCACTCCGGGAGTGCCGGCAGAAGTGAAAACTCAATAACATTGTAACAGTTTTTCGATCAGGGGATCGATTTTTGAATCTCACCAAGTGACTAATTCTCACCGATGTGAGTGATTTCCGAAAGTTCGTATTTTTGAAACTCACCGGTGACTAACATTTGTCATACCTATGATATCGATTTACGAGTGCCCCCTACCCACTCGTAATTGATATCACCATGCGATTGTTTTTGACAGTTGACGTTTGTGACATCTGCCAAAAGTACTACCAAAGTATGTTTTTCGGAAGAATTAGCAGCGGGGCTCGATTGTGATATTTGTAATTGCGACGATTTATTGAGAATATAAATAAGCGGCCAAGTGCGTGTCGGACCACGCACAACGAAGGGTTCCGTGCCTATTAAAAAGGTCGTATCGTTACTGAAATCTTATGGCACTTACATCCTTTTCTGGGAGGCAGTTTTTTAGAAATATCTCAAAAACCTTTGAACCGATCTTGTTCAAAACAATTTTGAAAGAATTTTGTAAGCCATGATTTTTTCACATTTTTATAGTTTTCGAGTAAAATGCTTGTGACATACGGACAGACAGACAGACAGACATGACGAATCCATAAGGGTTCCGTTTTTTGCCATTTGGCTACGGAACCCTAAAAACCGGTATCAAGGACAACACTATAACATCTGCGTAAAAAGGAACGTAACGGGAAGATTGTCTCTGACTGACATTGTAAAATTTCTGAATGTTGATAAACAGCGTGTGACTTTCAAAAATACGGCTCTTGGGAAATGGTGACATAAAAGTCATCGGTGATAATTTTAGTCACCGGTGACTTTGATATAGGTAGCGGCACGTAAGTCTAGCGCTGACCGTTCCTGCGCAGAAGTCGAAAATAAGGTATTACGGGGGAGTGAAGGGGACGCGCGGGGGCGTGCGTGAGCGCTTATTGGCTCTCCAGCCGTACTCCGTCCCGCGCACCGATACGACGCCCCGCTCACTTCTGGTTATACAGTTGCGTTCTAAATTGTTATTACCGTCGTCGTTTTGTTAAGTTTGAGTTTGTTTTTTATTGACTGTTTTATTTAAGTTAGTGTTTATTTGTGATTTTAAACAGTAAATATGCCTAGAAGAAATACTGTTTTGAGAAGACAGGCACGGAAAATGGTATATGACGTGCATTCTTTTTTAAAGACAGAAAGTAAGGAATTAATTGACTCCTTGAAACATATTAAAAGTCAGATTGACGAAACTACGAATATGTTGCTCAGTCACTTGGACAGCGGCACTGTGGATTTAAACATGTTGAAACAAACTGCAGAAGTTATTAAGACGGAAAATATGAAATTAGATAGTGTAGTCAGTGAGTTACGGAAAATTCAAAAAAGAACAGCAGAGGCCACAAAAACATCAATTGCAACTGTAAGGAACATCTCTACTCAAGCCAATAGTTCCGGTTTGATCGCAGTGTTCAGAACACCTGGCAAAAAACGTTCTAAAACAAAACCGGTTACCAATATCGATAATTTCGACCAAAGGTGTGTATTGTATATACGGATGAATCCTACGTAGATTCGTCGCACTCTACTCCAAAAGCCTGGACAGATGGTACTACAAAGGGCATAAAAAAACCTATATCTAAAGGACAGCGAGTTGTCATTGTCCACGCAGGATCTGAAACTGGGTTTGTACCGAACGCTTTACTTGCTTTTAAAGCTGGTACTAAATCAGGCGACTACCACGACAACATGAATTATGAAAACTACGAGAAATGGCTTCGAACACAGTTAATTCCAAACTTACCACCTGATTCTGTTGTGGTAGTCGACAACGCATCGTACCATAATAAACAATAGGATCTCGCACCAACCTCGAATACGAAAAAAGCGGACATGCAGGCTTGGCTCACGGAAAAAGGCATACAGTATGACGCAAAATTACTAAAGCCCGTCTTGTACGAGTTAATAAAAGCTAACAAGGAAAGATTTAAATCATTTTCCATAGACCGAATCCTAGCAGAAGAAAATCACCTAGAGCTAAGACTTCCGCCATACCACCCAGACCTTAATCCGATTGAAATGGCATGGTCCGCTATCAAACAATACGTTGCAAGCAAAAATGTTAAATGGAACCTCAATACGTGCATAGAGCTTGTAAAATAAAAAAATATAACTTTATTTTTACCTCCCTATATTAGTGATGAGACGAGTTTAAACGAACTACCTTAGATATAAAAGAAGGACAAACAAAGACAAAGTTTTTTATTAGTAAGGATTATTGTAATCAACTTGTAGTGATAACAATTGCGTTTGCGACAGCGCAGCTATCCCCTCCACGATTCGTTCACCGCTAGACTTACGTGCCGCCACCTATATCACCAGTGAGATTCAAAAATCGCACTCCAGGTCACGTGACATCTTACGGCGTCATCCTAAAAATGAATTTGACGCAAATTTATAAACAATTATCAATTATTTAGGCGGACGGCCCGCGGGCGCGATGGGTGCGACGGGCCCAACGCGCCGCCGCGGCGCAACGGTGCCGGGGTCCGGCGCGCAGACGGGCGGCGGCAAACACAATACCAATTTGTTTTTGCCATTGCCAAATATTTTTCAAAGCTTTATCTCTTTAGGAATAACGTCTAAATTCGAATTTGCAAGAACGGCAGACAGCGGTTGCGACCAAAATATCAATTTGTTTTTGCCGTTGGTAAATATTTTTCTAAGCTTTATCTCTTTAGGAATAACGCCCTAATTTGAACTATTCGAATTTTCTCAATAGCAAAACGGTGAAGGACGCGTTGGTATTATTACAAATTTATTTGCAGAATATGCTATTGCAAAAAGTGTTTAACGGCTTTATACTCTTACGAATAGCGTTCAGTTTTGAATGAAGTCGAATCGGCAATTTGCAAGTTTTCACTTCTGCCGGCACTCCCAGAGTGCAACCTGGTCTTTTTTTGAAGTGAAAACTTCTTTAGCGGCGCGGAGCACTTTTTGGGATAGAGAAAAATTGTTAAATACGCGACAGAGTTTTGTGACGTCAGATGTGAAGGTCAATTTTTTGCTGCTAGCCGATTCGACTTCATTCAAAACTGAACGCTATTCGTAAGAGTATAAAGCCGTTAACTAAACACTTTTTGCAATAGCATATTCTGCAAATAAATTTGTAATAATACCAACGCGTCCTTCACCGTTTTGCTATTGAGAAAATTCGAATAGTTCAAATTAGGGCGTTATTCCTAAAGAGATAAAGCTTAGAAAAATATTTACCAACGGCAAAAACAAATTGATATTTTGGTCGCAACCGCTGTCTGCCGTTCTTGCAAATTCGAATTTAGACGTTATTCCTAAAGAGATAAAGCTTTGAAAAATATTTACCAACGGCAAAAACAAATTTATATTTTGTTCACCTCCGCCGTCCGCTGTTCTTGCAAATTCGAATAGTTCGAATTTGGACGTTATTCCTAAAGAGATAAAGCTTTGAAAAATATTTGGCAATGGCAAAAACAAATTGGTATTTTGTTCGCCGCCGGCAGCGGGCGAGCCGGCCCGTCGCACCCAACGCGCCCGCGGCCCGTCCGCCTAAATTTGCGCCAAATTCATTTTTAGGGTGACCCCGTAAGATGTCACGTGACCTGATCGAAAAACTGTTACAATGTTATTGAGTTTTCACTTCTGCCGGCACTCCCAGAGTGCAACCCGGTCTTTTTTTTTAATTCGATGTATGACCAATGTACGAATGGTGCCGAACTTCGCTTAGAACTAATACAACTTAGCATTATACAGGGTGTTTTATTCAAACGGGACAGTGAGGGGAAATCTGCAACCATAACAGATACGGTTTAGGAATCACGAGGCTGATTTTAGAAAAGGGTAAATCTATTGCCGTAAATCAAATTTTAAAATACTTAATTTTTCTTTGAGCTTAGATGCAGGGTTATATAGCAACAATTGTTCCTTGCAACCAGAACTATTAATTTTTAATTTCTAAAACGTACCTACTCCAATTTTTCGTCAAATTTGACGTGATTCCATTCCCGGCTGTGTTTGAGGCTTTTTTTAATCTTTGAATGCAATTTATTTTAAGTAATCGGCCTCGTGACTCCTGAGATCAGCGTATCTCTTATGGTTATGGTATTACATTTCCCCTTACTGCACCGTTTGAATAAAACACCCTGTATAACTATAACGACGTATGTTTATACAGCGTGTCTCTGACTTTGGGGCTATAAATGCAAATGTCGATTATGCTCCTTAAACGGAACTACTTTTGCTCTACAACTTTTCAAAAATACGTTCTTTTTATATTTTCATTATTCCATACAAATAAAATAAAATGTTCAATGTACATCATCCATTAGTTAGTTTTCATAATTGTCAGTGTCATGGATGTCAAATAATGAGGCCGTGTTTGCAATACATTGATGGTATAGTTAAAGTTCAAACACGAATAAATGATAGAAATAATAGTTATTTTACAAAGTTGCGGAACAAAAGTAGTTCAGTTTCAGGACCGTAATGGGCATTTGCATTTAAAGCCCCTAAGTCAGAGACACGCTGTATATAAGGTAAAGGACAACCCTTCAATATAATCGCAGTTGCAGTTCGGGCAGTCGGGTAGCCCCATAATGGCCCCTACCCACAAGCCAGCCAAGACCGGCAGCAAAAGCCCTTCAGGCTGCTGAGCAAGAGAATAACAGGTCCAAAAAAAAAAAACTTCAATACAATGCTAACAACGGATTAAGCCTAGTGCTATTTTGTTAACATATTTGTAAAAAATCGTATAATACAATCTCAGAGGGGATAATGAAGTTCTATAACAATCTTGGCTTATACTCCAAATTGTAAACAACCAACTAATTAAGTGTGAAAAAATTGCGTTAAGTACAGTCAGGGGTATTAATATACGTAATTACGTCCGGACATAAATATATGTACAGGACTCTATTGCCAATGTCATAAAGGCGTGTACAGATATGTATGTCCTTTTCAGGGTTCCATAGTCAACAAGGAACCCTTATAGTTTCGCCATGTCCGTCTGTCTGTCCGTCTCGTCTTTGGCTTAGCTCAGTAACCTTACTAACGTAAACTGTAATTAGGCATGGCTATATAAATCAATCACGCCGACAAAACGGTAGATAGAATAAAATATTGAAAAAAAAAAAAATTTTTTTAGGGTAGGTACCTCCTAAAGTGGGGATGTATTTGTAAACCTATAGTGTGGGGTATCGTTGGATAGCTTGTTCAAAAACTTTATGGGTTTATTTTAAAACAATTTTTCAACTCAGTGATTCGATTGCGAGATATTGGGCTTTAAACTCTTTAAATTTCATGTGTCCGGGAGGACCCCATGCCGGCTAAATGGCTACTACTGGGGATGTGAAAAAAATCGTGGCAGTAATAAATATCATGAATTTAAAAGGAAAACTATCACAGCTAAGTAGGCATAACTAGTTACCGAGTAATTGTCGACCAACATAAAATGTACTGTAGAAAGGCCAACTTTCGTACAAATTCGGCCGACGCAACCGCACCATTTCGTTGGCGCGCTCATGTCGATTTAGCTAAGATAGACAGGCAACTACGGAACCCCACACTTCGCGTGGCCCGACACGCACCCCTGGCTGTACCTATAAATACATCATTAATATAGAACAAAATTCGAGCGAAAAAAGCCTTAAGTATCACTCAAAGTGAAAGTTATTTATTCTTCAATGTAGACACACCTACACATGATATGCACCATAATGTAGACATGCACATATGTTGCACTGCACACATATGCATTATCTTAGTTTCGTGGAAATGTGTGTTTCTTACCGGCTTTTTTCATCGGTATGATTTTGATCGTACCTATATCAGCACAACATTACTCAAACGCGAGTTTTCGTCACGCAATCAACTAAAAAGCCTTCTTTCTTATAAAAAGTCAATAAAATGAAGAGGTAAAGATTGTGCAGATTTGTAAAGTAATCTCCGGACTAGGGTTTGCACCCGGGACGTCCCGGAACTGAAAGTCCCGGGATTTACCGGTTTTTTTAACCTCGTAAAGAACCGGGACAAGAAAATTAAAATCCCGGTTATTTCGGGACTTTCGGGAAATACATTTTAGCGTTTCTTTTTATAGGAATAACGTACGTAACGTAACATTCTAGCTTATAGCTTCGTACTGCTCGTGCCGTCCGGCACACTCGGACGTTTAGCGTCACCTATCCCATTCCCCCCTATCCCTTTCCTAGCCATGTCTGTCCGTCCCGTGCCCGCCCTACCCCGCACACCGACTTCAGTTCGCTAATTTCACTGCCCAAGTACCCAGTCATTATTCATCGCTCATCACCATCAGAGTGGCTTCGTAAAGTACCTGCTTAAATGTGTTATTATGTCGTGATTTTGGTGTCCAGGACCTGCAGTGATCAATGTATATATAACTTAATTTATGAGACTGATTGTTATTGAAATCACGTTGATTTTGAAGACTCAATAATTTAAGACCGATTGTTAGTGTTATATGCATTATTAGATTTATTGGACTGAGCAATGTTGGTTTTATACCAAAAACTAATTAAGATAAAACTAACCGCTAGGCTACCGTAGCTTGTCCCGTAACTATTTTTTAAATAGTATAGTATATTTTACTATTTAAATTTAAATAGTTACGGGACAAGCTACGGTAGCCTAGCGGTTCAGGCATGCGGCTGTCAAACGGCGGTTGTGGGCTCGAATCCCGGCTCGTACCAATGAGTTTTTCGGAACTTATGTACGGAATGTAATTTGATATAAATTTACCGTTAGCTTTTCGGATGATGGAAACACATCGTGAGGAAACCTGCATACATCCACGAAGAAATTCAAATGTGTGTGTGAAGTCCCTAACCCGCACTGGGCCAGCGTGGAGACTACTGCCTGTTCCCTCTCATGCTATGTATATACAGAAACAGTAGAATATACCTATTTTATCTCGTACGCCAGATTGTGTCTCTCGTACGCCAGACTTTTAACCTGCCCTATAATGTTGTTGTTATGACAAGTGATAGTAGTGATCTATAGCTATGGAGTGTCGATGAAGAATGGTGATGGTTAAAAGTATGAATAAAGCTGTGTATTGATCGCAATGTTATTCTATTCTATTCAATCTTTTTATTAAAATATAACTAACCCATCAGTTTTATCTCGTAAAATCTATTGATATATGTGGTATTATTATTAATTCTTGAAGTTTCGATGAGTATTGTAGGTTTGTCCCGAAAGTCCCGAAAGAACCGGGAAATCCCGGTTCTGATTTCGCCAAATCCCGGTTCTTTGTAACAGTACCGGTTCTGCATTCCCTACTCCGGACCTCCACATCCAATTTCCAAAAATATTGCAGCAGTATATAGAATGATATTTCAGGATGGATACAGGCTATATGATGTCCCGCAGCTTTGCTCGGTATAGTATAGTTGAGATTTTCTGAACTGGAATGATCTTCTTTTATCTTCAGAACAATGGCATTCAAGTCTAACAATACCACTGTGCGGTCGTAAGCGTGCCATTTTTTGCAAGAAAAAGGTTAGCGCCACATAAAATGTTCATTGTAAGTATACAATGTGCACGCGCCGACCGCACACAAAGACTATTCTTGAGCTCAGTACAATGGCCATTCATGAGCTCAGTTCCAATAATCTAAACTATACGCGGGCGAAGCCGTTCGTTACGTATAAAGGTAGACTGAAGAAATGTTTTCCCTGATGGTCATTTACAAAGTAGTCGGCGGCGTCTTTCTAACAACGAACTTAAAAGCAACCTTGTTGTCCGTCACATAGTGCGCCAGCGTTTTCAGCAGCATGGTCGCGCACTTGCCCTCCCTGATGACGTCCAGAGGTTCGACCACATCGTTGACGCAATGGTCGACCAGCACCGCACGCCTCCTGGCGTCCTGTTTACTACTAACGTGTATCTCGTATATGTATAAACGCGCGTTTTTCTTGCTGCCTATATGTTGTACGGCCCAGGAAACGGCGCCAGCGGCGGTCTTGTCTACCTTCATTGTGATTATGAAGTGCATATTTCCCGTGGCAGCCAGGTAGACCTTGACCATGTCCCGGTCGATTGGCAGCTCCAGGTCGGCGTCGACGCCCGATATTATGTTGCAGCTAGACGCGTGGGCCAGTTTAAAGTGGTCCATCAAGTGTTTCAGTTTACCTGCATACGAAAATTATTGACTTATAGAAACCAACGTTGGAGATGTTTAGGCAGTAACCTCATTCGATATATCATGGTAATCTCATAAAATAATGTGATATGTGAAATCATTTTGTTCATTTTTAATTGAAATCAACATTATGAGATTTATGAGTACTGCAGGTACTTTTTTTGTTAGGTATGTACGTAACATATCTAACAAAAACAGACTAGGGGAAAAAGGATAGTTACATTTCAAGAGTAGTACCTACCTACAAATGTAATGTACCTAATAATACCAGTACCTAGGAATTGTTGCTTGTACTTTGCTTCGGGGGGCGACATTGATCAAATTGATTTTTCTCCGAAATCATTGTTTTTAACTGTGGGTGAACTTTGGCAGTGAATATATTAGTATTCTATCTTGCTGTTTACTTGATTAAATCTTCTTAATTTCAAATAGTTCTGCTTTTATACTACATTCTAAATGATCAAAGTAGCCCCATTTTTTTCCTAAAGTAACCCCGGTTCACGGTACCTAAGTAAGAATTTTCCAGTTCAGACATTCATAGTCGAACTTCCTTTGAGTAAAATTATCTAATTAATATTTAACTTGTCCTGTCTCATTCGTGTTTTCTGGTATATTCTTAACCAGTCAAATATTTAAAGAAAATCACTTATCAATTTATCATGCATGTCTTAGAACTCAACTCGGCCACCCGGTGAAAAAACGGAAATAGTTCTATGCCTATTACCTCCGATACAAACTGCAATATCGCATCATTTTGACAGTTTGTATCGGAAGATGTATGTATCGCCATGCTTGTCTAACTCGCGCACCATGACATGGCTGAGCGAGAGCCTTGTGTCAGTCAGCTTTTTAGCTCCTTACCTATCCAGAAGCAGTTGTTAAAGGCCACTCCGAGTGGACACAACATGTCCCGGAAGATGCACTCGCTGGCGTGCTCCTCCAGCTCTCGAGCCTTAGCTTGGCTGAACGAGAAACCGCAGCCCGCGTCTTTGTGCGGGCACAGCAGCTTCGCCGACGGAGACGCTGGCGTTGCCGGTGCCGCTGCCGGCGTGTTCATCTGCATTGTGCGAACGAAACTAATTTAATGTGAGTATAAGAATGTGAAGAGGGTGTCACAAATATTCGTACTCATTTCTTTTCTTCATAATCCATACTAATATTATAAATGCGAAAGTGTGTCTGTCTGTCTGTCTGTCACCTCTTCACGCTTAAACCGCAGGACCGATTTGGATGTAATTTGGTATAGAGATAGTTTAAGTCCTGGGGAAGGACATAGGATAGTTTGTATCCCGGAAATCATCCCTCAAGGGGATGAAGTGGGGGGTGAGAGTTTGTATGGACCTACGATATAAACGAGTTCCACGCGGACAGTCTAGTATTTATATAATACTAGCTTCTGCCCGCGACTCCGTCCGCGTGGAACTCGTTTATATCGTAGCTCAATACAAACTTTCACCCCCCAGTTCATCCCCTTGGGGGATGATTTCCGGGATACAAACTATCCTATGTCCTACCCCAGGACTCAAACTACCTCTATACCAAATTTCATCCTAATCGGTTCAGCGGTTTACGCGTGAAGAGATAACAGACAGACAGACACTTTCGCATTTGTAATATTAGTATGGATGGATTACAAGTCATCACAATTGCATACTCGTATTAGTAACATGTAAATTTTATAAATGTTTATACATACAATTCAATTATTATTATAAAAATCATTAAAATTATAAAAGGCCTGTTCAATTAACATTTTTTTAGGGTTCCGTAGTCAACAAAGGAACCCTTATAGTTTCGCCATCTCCGTCCGTCTGTCCGTCAGTAACCCTTACTACTAGAAAACTGTAACTCGGCATGGGTACATAAATCAATCACGCCAACAAAACTACACTGCACTGCACCTAATGTTGGGATGTCATTTTTTTTCTCGTTAATTCCATAGTGTGGGGTTTTGTTGGATAGCTTGTTTGAAAATATTATGGGTTTTTGCAAGTCAGTGATTCGTTTGCCAGTGTCGATGACTAGACGAAAGAGGTTCAAAATTGCGAAGTGATAGCGGTGGTGGTTAATTTATTGGGTTGTGTCCATAATACACTGCATATACTTACATCAATTAAATTATAGGGAGTAGACAGGTTCATAGACACTGATGACTTTTAAGTTGGCCTTCCTTACACCCTCTGGTCTACCAGAAAGGTTTAGCAGTGCAACTGTGCCTACTAGGCGCCTACGCAGCTCGACCGCTTGTCTATCAGTGGGGTCGTCCAGCCTGATGGCCGCAGCCCGCAGAAATATCCAAAATTAACTAATATTTGATCTTGCAGCTTTTATCCCTACATCCCCTACCCTTGCAACCATTTCCTCGAACGCCCAGTTCCTCGTGTCCGTCATGGGTGACCGGCAGATGGGACAATCTGTAACCCCGCGGCCGGTGCAGTGGCTGCACAGGCTGTGCCCTCGCTGGCATATCAGGATAGGCGCCGTCATGGTCTCCATACAGACTGGGCATTCCATCGCCCGCTCGGACATCCTGAAACACAGATGAAGCTCTGAACTTCAAATCAACCTAACTACAGGCTTTCCGGTAAGGTAAATAAGCTTAACTATCGCTCAATACGGCAGCGTTATAAAACTATTGTATAGTAGAGAGAGAGTAGAGAAGGTAGATATGGCTCTGGGTTTGAGATGTCGATAAAGAAATGGCTTTCATCCTACAAGGACAATACGTATACCTTCAACACGTAAACGATTTGGAACCGAGATTTTAAAACGCAGTGGTGGTGCGATAGCCGCTTAATTAGCATAATCGCTTGAAATTTACCTAATACACCACACCGCTAACTATAGCCAACAGATACTTACTAGAACGTTGCTGGTATGAGAGGACATCTTTCTATGCTATTGTAATGTATTCGGTGACATTCGTCAACCCGCCGCGTACGCAGCATTGATATCTACACTCGCCAATCGCCAGCGTATTTTCAACGCCTTATCTTGAGTAACTACCTAAAGTTGACCGGCTGAGCATTCCGAGAATCGAGCCACAATATTTCAGAGCCGTAGTCGGCTGACGGAGTTTTTGATACCCTTTCGATAGAGTATGTCCCGGCCGTCCCATGATAGACGTGCTGCCTTTCTTAATTTAGTCACAAGACTCACAAGGAGCAAGCAGCCTTAAGTTACGTGAGATGTCAGTTCATCTCTCACTCCAAACCAAACTAAATACCGCTCGTGAGAGTCGTGAGTGACTACAGTGGCTCTTAAGAGTCCGCAGTAAGCTCGGCCGAATTTCACCTTCCCATACAAACGTAGTTACGCTCTCATTTTTAAACTACGTGTTGGACTGTGACGGAACTTTGCATATACAATGACATAAGGTATATCTATGTCTGTAATTAGTTTATATGGTCCCAGTCCCAGTTTATAAAACAAACGAAATACAGCAAAAAAAAGTTTTGTATGAAAAACTTAAATTCACTGTATTTTTTTTACTATGGTATCTGAAGATTCTGAAGCTACATAAACTAACAACAATTGTCAACTTTGTCATAGTATTTATAGTATAAATAGAAAATATGTGCACAAAAAGCAAATACTTACTTTGTTCAATTAGTTAGGGCAACACGTTAGCGAAGTAATACTTTATCCTTTAGTGCAAGTATCAATATCGGTCGCGCATTCGCTCCAACGGTGCGCTATACAGCTACAGTAAGCTTGTGTGCGTGCTAGTAGTATTTACACACACAAACGCGGCGCACTACGCGTCTCAAAATACCGAATCTAATGCCGGCTATACACTTGGGCCAAGGTTGGCGCGTGAGCAGGATGCCGCTATGCAAACTAATGAGAACGAAATAAAGCCCTCTTCCTCTAACGCATAGCTGCATTCTGCTCACGCGCCAACGTTGGCCCAACGTGTACAGCCGGCTTAAAGCCTGCTGTACACACTGGGCCAACGTTGGCCCAATGTGTACAGCCGGCTTTAAGCGAGCGCTTTTTAGTAGGTAGTTTTCGTCCGCGTCCACAGCCGTCTTTGGCTCTCGAAGGGTTAATCGATATAATAACTTAAAGGGTCTCTTTTTCGCACTAAGTTTCGCCCATTCGAGAGCGCGGCTCGTATTTTAAATTTGAAAACTGTATAATAATTATAACGTTATTCGACCGTATTTTATAATGTCATGAAGTCATGATATTCATTCTGTTAAGATTTTTGTATCGTTATGGAGCATACAGTTTTGTTATAATTATAACGAAAAATTTGAACACTAACGAAATATAAACGTTATGATATCGCTTTTTTTCATAACGTTTTAAAGGTCTGTAAGCCAATATAAAAGCTTGCACCAAAATTCAATGTTACATAACGTAAACAAAAATTGCAAATGGAAAAACAAAACATCTTCAATATTTTTGTTTGTGGATAGGTACAAGGTGTTTGAAACTTTAAAGAAGCTGAGCTTAGTTTGAAAATCACTCGTTATTATTATGACTATGAGTAAACCATTCGAAATACATATTACCTAGTTAGGTTCTCATTTCATTTGTGAACTCATTTCGTTCGTCGATAAAAATTTAAAAAACTTCAAATACTTAAATTAAAATGTATCTATAACATATTCCAATAACACAAATAAAAAACAATCAAGTAATACATTCAATAAGTATGCATTGACTAATAAAAGTAATTAGCATAATGGATTAATTTATTATTTTTACTCCTATAGCCGGCTGTACACATTGGGCCGACGTTGGTGCGTGAGCAGGATGCAGCTATGCGTTATGAGGAGAACGCTATAATTCGATCTCATTCGTTTACATAGCTGCATCCTGCTCACGCGCCAACGTTGGCCCAATGTGTACAGCGGGCATAACAAGAGCCGCGCCCTGTAAATTTTATATAATGTAATGAATGTAGGTATACTGTTGTTTATGTAGGTAGTGAGTGTAGTGTCCAAACTCTGTGTCAATAAACACGACAACTATTGAACAAGTTAGTATTGTATTTAATTTAACCAAAAGTTAACTTACGTGATAATAGATCTCGTTGCCATTGTTAATTGCTATAACAATAAAGTCGCTGTTTTAAGCAAAATGGCACCTCCTCTTAGTTTGGCACAAGAAAAGTTACAAATGATTAGCGTAGCATTGCGGCATTTGCGATTAACTTGGTAAACCACGTAATAGGAGTAAATTATACTATTTCGACAGGACATGAACCGCATGAACTAAATATAATTGCCCTGACAAAATAAACATGAACAACTAGAACTACAGGAAAATGTAAAAAAAATACAGAAAAGTACTCCACAACCCACAAGTGCTGTGACCACAGATTACTAATATGTAGCTAATGGGATCCCCTAAACTTGAATGTTGGCTGCTTGGCTTGCCATAGACATTGTTTTTAATTTTAATAAACTATTAAAGCGTCTTTTTAACACTCCCAAAATAAGCTTGTCAATATGTTGTCAATGGAAATTATGTTACCTCAACTGTCAACTTCAACTTTGTGTAAACGTCAAAAATTAAATTCTGTTTTCATTTTCATACGATTTATGCCAATTGGAAACAATTTATTGAATTTATCTCTTTTCAACTATTATTCACTATTTCACGTACCATGTCTAATTCAAAGGACCGCGAGGAGCCTGTTGTGCTAGCTCAACAGTGCTATGTTAATAAGGATTACTCAGCTTCCCTCAAACACCTTGAGGAATTGGAAACTCTCGCAGGGAGCAACAATAAGAGGATTCAGCATAATAAAGCTGTTGTAGAGTTCATGGCCGGTGACATGAGGAACGTGAAGAAATTTAAGAAGACGATCACCCTACTGACAGGTGTTACTTTTCCCGAAGTTGACACGAAAGAGACGAATTCTCCGTTCGCCTTGTACAACTACGCTGTCATTTTATACCACTCCCGCTACTACTACCAGTGTGCTGTAGTTTTGGATCGGCTGCTGAATTCCAAAAACGTTAAAGATACTAAATTGCATCAACAGATTGTGCTGCTTATGATGGAAGCTACACTCTGCCGACGAACCTTCAACAAGACCTTGGAGGTGGCCGACAATCACACCGAATTAGTGAAGTCGGACACTGACGTTAACAACATGTTTGAACGGCTAGTTAGTAGAGCGAAACTTCTGCTTGGCCAGAAAGTAAAGTTAAATTTAACAGCGGACTCCATTGAAAACATTTTTGTTATAGCCCAGCAGCATTACATTAATGGTGACATGAAGGAGGCAGCCGACACTTTGGGACAATACAAGACACTCAAATATAATTACGACTTAAAGACCCAGGGAGAGGACATTTGGGCAGCTATTAACAACAATCTTGGTGTCATTTACATGTCAGTGAAAAAACCGTATTTGGCATCAAAGTATTTCCAACACGCTGTAAAAGAGCACTTTAGAGCTATGGAGAGTGAGGACAGTGAACGCCTCATAGCTTGCAAGGATAGGCCTCTGTATGTATACAACCTAGGACTGGCACTGCTGGCAGCAAACAACTCTGATGGAGCCTTTGAGTGCCTGGTTGAGACTGCCCGCCACTACCCTAACAACCCTCGGATATGGCTTCACTTAGCGGAGTGCTGTATTAAAAAATGCTGCAGTGATGAAGCCGAACAATTTGCTGTTAAAAAGCTTGGTAGTGGCCCTCATACTAGAATATTGTTCACTAAAGATGTCAAAGATAAATATTCCACTAGTGGAGACTCATTTGCTATCCCAACATTGTCTCTAGAATTTGCAGCGTTATGTTTAAGAAATGCTATCACATTACTGCCAGAGCAGGAACCCACTATAGACGCAACCCTGCCCATAGTGCAGGCTCCCCCGGGCCCTCCTATTAGCTGGAAGCAGTGTTGCGAAGTGAAGAACTCTGTGCTGGTTCTACAGAGCTATGTGTTGCTACACATGCAGGATCCTTTGGCAGCGTTAGTGAGTGCCACGGAGCTTCTGAATCAACCTGACGTCTCCAACAGCCATAAGGCTTGGGCTCACATTTATGCAGCCGAAGCTCTGATCAATTTAGACAGAATAACAGATGCTGTGGAGCATCTCAACCCGCAAATGATCCATGAGTTAGTCTCTGTCCTCCCGTACCAGATGAGAGACATGATAGCAGTATCCGTGTGGGCCAAAGCTGCTGTATGTCACATTCTAAGAGGAGATTTGGTTACAGCAAGAAAGATTTTGTTGCAAATCAACTCCCCTAGAGTTTTACCACTTCAAATGTACTTAGAAATATGTACTGGTAATATAGAAAATTGTCACACAACTTTGAGAAAGTTAAGAAGTTTATCACAATGATTAACTTTAATAAACATTTATTCCAATAAATGAAGTTTTAATCTAGTATGTAAGAATTTCTAACGATTAATGAAAGGTTATTTTAATTAAAGGATTAATGAAACCAGCAGCTAAAGCACAAAAAAAAAACTGTCTTACATTTGAGATTTCAAATTAAAATATTAGTAACATTCTTATTACACTGCCGCCGTGTCCCGCTGCGTTGTGCGGAGCGACTCAAGAGTATGTAATTCCTACCAAGCGACTTTTTTCTCGTTGTATGCAAGTACCTCGTTTGGATATACGCTCCGCATGGTACCAAACCATTATTATTACCCTCGCCGCAACAGAGACTTGGAAGTTCGAAGTGAGTTCCAAATAGTTAAATATATTGATAGAAGTTATTTTTTTGACGTTTTTCGCAGTAGTTCCATTGAAACACAACACTTGAACACGATATTTAATTAAAAACCATTCTATAGGTATAGTACTCGTATGTATAGGATCGGTTGTCTAGTACCTATAGACATAGGCCTCATTGAGGTTAGCGTGGGACTAGACTAGATCGTTTTGAGTAAGAAATGTCCAATTTTACTTTATTAAAAATGTCCTCCTGTTCTATGATTGGCCTAGTTGGTTTTGAGTTATTGAGCTTGGCAATCACACAATACTACATAATTTTAGGTAAAAAGTATGCAAAAATCCATAAATACAGTTAAGTTGTGTGATTGCCACGTTGTATTATCTAAGTCATGATTGAGTCATAACCGCGATCGAGACTAAGTTGAGGATAGTTTGATATTGGTTTTCATAAAAACAAGAGTAGGTACTTATTGGATCACGAGGTAAAACTTATGAATTAATCTGCTGACACAAATGCAGGATCTTACAAGTCGAAATGGATACTAGGTACATTATGTAGTAAAAACAAAGCATAATCATTAAGAACAACATCGACGGGTGTGGATTTGAATGCATTCATGCAGTCTTATCGTTTTTAATTTATGCCGATTTTAGTCCAAATCTAAACCAAGGCCAAGTTAAATTACAATATGGACGGATAAAATGCTCTGTATGCGAAATTACGGAAATATTGTATGACATTATACATACATTTCAAGTTAGATAAGTGATTCTTTCATAATTTTAGTATCCAATAAAAAACTCATAAAATATCAAATACTTAACATAAGATCTATCGAGCAGAAATTGGACTAAAATTAAGCTCGCTAGATGGTGAAAATCGACAACTAACATCAGCGACCTCTATCAAACTGAAATTGTACCAAAATTATGGTCGCTAGATGGTGCTATCATTATGTAATTGTTTCTTTTTCATTGAATTCGTGACTCATAATCATGAATATTAATATTATTGTATTGATCTGTAATTCCGTTAGTATTAACACGTTCAAATGCACGCGGCCCGGCTTCAACTCTTGAGTGGGCATTATGCCCATCAATCAATCATTTACATCTTTTATCATATATTTTCTTGCATCGTCTCCACCATCCAAAGGTTGTCTGGAAGAGATCGCTTGTTAGCGATAAGACCGCCTGTTGTCTACCACTGTTTATGTTTAATTTTACCTCTATTGTATTGTATTGTATGCCGAGGCGGGACTACTCGTGACACTTTTTTTTGTGGATTTATTTTAGTTACGAGTAGATGATTGCTTTTATTTCTTTTTTTTATTAGGAATAATCACACAGTATCGAGTATCGAACCTAGAACTTTGTATAGCCGTGGATGCCGGGTTCCGAGTTCACAGATCTATGCACATTCGAGTGTGCCATGCCCCGCCCTCTTTTCACCGTTCACCAATAATGACTACAATTTGAACAACCTGCGTTGGCTCGTGGGTTCGCCATACTGAGAGATCAGTGAAATAACCTTATTATTAACAACTATACATAAATATTTTAATTAACCGTCCGAATCGTATTCTAAACGAGCAGTGCATTAAACTACTAATCCCTGGTCAATCGTCCTGAGGCTCTAGTATAACTTTTACCGAAACAAAACTTTACGATCGCGTTTGCGTTTCACCCTGTATGGGATTTGACAGCTAAACGCAAACGCGGTCGCAACGTTTTGTTTCGGTAAAACTTATACTAGAGCCTCTGTGCCAGTAAAGGCAATTATGGGGAGGTAAGGAAAATGCACGTTTAGCGAGGTAGGAATCATTATTTAATAAGAATACTATTACAACTGGTGTTATAGACGTTTGATGTGCCGATCGACCTTAAATACGGTAAAAAAGTTAATTTATGTAAAATTACTCTACTAATAATCCTAACTCTCGTTAACATGTTAATAAATAAATAAAAATAAAATAAAATAAAAAGCGTTTATTTCAGACCCAACACGATCCATAGTGGGTTAGTATCGACAACATCTTACATACTATGTTAATTAAATAAAACACAGAGCCAAAAAAAAAAAAAAAAACATCCAGTAAAATATCTTAAAACTAATTATTATTATTTGGCCCTCCCTATAGCAACCTTCATCCAATACTTAGCGAGCGGACAGTCCAATCGCTCTCCCAACTCCGTCAGGAGGCTGTTGCTGCTACTTAATTTGCACTGTCCTTATCAACGAGGCTATTCTTTTACGCCTTATGGCAAAGAAATCGTCTGTGCGCGCCTCCGCGAACATACCCGACGCGCTGCAGTGCCTCGGTAGCCTCAGCAGCGTCCTCAGGGTGTTGTTGTACTGGACGCGTATTGTGTTATAGGCCCTTTGTGTAAAACTTACCCACAGACTGCACGTGTAAAACGTCTGACAATACGCTTTAAATAGCGTCAGCTTTACTTGCGTGTTACACCGTGCAAATCTGCGGGCAAGCATATTGCCTCGTATTGCCATGGCCCTCCTTTCCCTTTCGATGTCCAAATCGTCATTTAATTTATCATTAATTAAATGCCCCAAATATTTGAATTTATCTACCACATTGAGGGGCACGCCTCCCTGTTAAATTGCATCGTGCGAACCCACTCTTATAACATCACTAGCTGTATTGTGTGCACGGCTTAACGTTCTATAAATATCGTTGCGCGCTGACGCGCACCCCTCTTTTTAATCTTTGGACACAGCCCTGCAAACACTAAGCAATACCAAGCAGCTCTGAAGTACTCCCGTAAGTTTATAAGGATATCCAGATCATCATTGTCTGATAATTAGTTTGGTTTTTCAATACACGACGTAAGCACCACACTGTGTTTTTCCTTACTGCGACTCTGACCGAGCAATTTCCTGACCTAGTGGGCTAGCTCTTCAAGAGGTTATGGGCCCAGATACTATTAAACACATTTGTTGGCTGTTTCGTCATTATCTGCATCAAGAAATCGGCGTAGTATTCGTCGTCGGCATCGCTCTCAATTTTGGAATCGTCGTTTGTAAGGTATTGACAGATCTGGCGAGTCGGTCGAACCGCGTGGCCGAATTTCATACAAGTAAGTTCAAGATGCCAAATGAAAACCAGGGACAAGTAATGACTGCAAATTACTCCAGTACATCTGTAGAAAAACTACGAGGCGTCGAAAATTATCAAATATGGAAATTTCAAATAAAGATGCTGCTCACACTCGACGGCTTATGGGAAGCAGTGGAAGGTACGGACGCGGATCCTTCACACTCGGATCGTGCTCTTGCTCGCATCGGTCTCAGAGTGTCATCCCCCTGTCTGCAGCACATACGCACGGCGTCGACCGCCAAGGAGGCTTGGTCTAACCTCAAAGCAGTTTTTGAAAACAAAGGTCTATACAGGCGAGTACAACTGCTGCGTCAACTGCATAGGGTGGAGTACTCTCAATTTAATAATATGTCAAGCTATATCGAGACGATTATGTCGCTAGTGCACCAGCTAGCTGACATTGACAAACCAGTTGAAAAGACAAGGAGCTTGTTGAACTGCTACTGAGTGGGCTGCCGGAGCAGTTTGACGCGTTGGTAAGCAATTTGGAGACTGCCAACATTGCTGACAAAGATCTCACCGCTGACATGGTCAAGTCAAGATTGCTTCAGGAGGAATCTCGGAAGAAGGCAGGTACATCTGTTGAGGAAGCGGCTTTGTTCTCAAAGTCCAGGGATCGTCCAGCTAAGGCTACAAAACCACTTGTATGCCACTACTGCGGGAAGACGGGACACATCAAAAATAAGTGCTTCAAGTATAGGAAAGACAAGCTGAGGAACCGCTCGCTTTTGGCAACTGATGACGCTGCAACAGCCTTCTTTATGAAATCATCTTTTTTTCTTGATTCGGGATGCTCCAATCACCTATGTAATGACAGGAAAATGATGACAAATTACCGGGACCTACCGCATGGAGGAAGCCAAGTGACTTTAGCCAATGATGAATCGATGACTGCGGAAGGCATCAGAGACATTTCAGTGGGTGGAGTGTTTAAGTTTAACAAGGTACTTTATGTTCCAAATTTATCTTGTAAGTAACTTAATCTCTGTTAGCAAATTGTGTGAAAAAGGGTATACTGTTGTGTTTTCCAAAGATAATTGTAAAGTCTATAGTAATAATTGTAAAATTCATGGCAACCTTATTACCTCAGCATCTAATAGGAATGGTCTATACAAATGGGAAGGTAACTGTGACGAGATAGGTACTTTGCAGGAAGTGCACTCTTCCATGTTCTTGTGTAACAGGCAAGATACTCAGAGTGCTAATGTTGCTGCCTCTTCATCTTCACAATCGGCTGAGCTTTGGCACAGACGATTAGGTCATCTTAACCTTAAAGGTATGTGCGCATTACGAGATGATGTTGCAACTGGTGTTGAATTTCAGGTTTCTTCTGACGCTCCGTGTGAAGCCTGTCTCCTTGGAAAGCAAGTCGCATTGCCGTTTCCCGTGGGCGAGGCTACACGTGGTAGTCAACCCTTGCAGCTTATTCATAGCGACGTAGCCGGTCCGATGCAGGAGGACAGCCTTGGCGGTACATGGTCACCATGACGGATGACTATACCAGGAAGAGTCACGTATACCTGATGCAACGTAAATCGGAGGTATTTACACATTTTCTTACTTACAAATGTGAAGTAGAGAAACAGTTAGGATTGCAAATTAAAATACTTCGTACAGATTTTGGAAAAGAATATTGTAATAAAACTTTTACTGAATTTCTTAAAAAAGAGGGAATAATTCATCAGAAAAGTGTGCCTTATTGCCATCAGCAGTGCGGGGTAGCGGAACGATTAAACCGCATTCTTCTAGACAAAGCTAGATGTATGTTATTTCAAGCGGGGCTTGGTAAGCGTTTTTGGGGGAAAGCAGTTATGACTGCTGTTTTTCTGAAAAATAGGAGCCCCATGCATTGTCGGGACACACTCCTCAGGGGCTATGGTCTGGAACCAAACCTGATTTGAGTCGTCTTCATGTCTTTGGCTGCATAGCTTACTCTTTGATCCCCAAAGAGAAACGTCGCAAGCTGGATTGCAGAAGCAAACCTTATATTTTTGTTGGTTACAGCGAAACTACAAAAGGTTTTAGACTGCTAGACCCTCTGAACCCCAATAAAGTGATTCTGTCGCGAAATGTTGTATTTTTAGAGAATAAATTTTACAAAGATATAGTTAATAATTTGAATTTTAATATTGATGACAATGAGATTTTATTTTATGAATATGAAATGCCAATTAATAATTTACTGAATGATAATTCTAGTCTTATTAATACTAATGAATCTTCTAGTCAAACTATTAATAATGTAATTAATGAAAATCAAATTCCTAGTCTAATTAATGAAGTTATAATTTCTAGTCCTTCTTTGAACTGAAATTATCTAGTCATAATAGATTCCTCCATAAATGTTTCAGATTTGGACGAGTTCTGCACTGGGAGCGAGAACGAAGCAGAGTCAAGCTGCCATTCTCCGGGGTCACGCGACTCGTCGCTGCAGTCTGTAGTATCGTCGCCGCAACCGTCGCGTCGAGGGGAAGGTGTGCCTGAGGCTGGTGCATCTGCTGTGTGTTCCACTAGGCCCGTGCGTTCTACAAGGTCACAGCCGCCCAAACGATATGAAGATTACACGTCCGACTACTCCTTGGTTGCGAGTAACGTATCCAATGATAACCCTAATGTAAGTGTATAAGGAGGCAATAAATGGGCCCTTATGTAGAGAATGGTCTGCCGCTATGAAGAGCGAGTATGACTCTCTCATGGGATGGGCAACAAAGTGTAGACCTTGGTTGATAGGCCACAAAATTGCAACATAGTTAAATCCAAATGGGTATTTAAAATTAAACATGATGCTTCAGGTAACTTTGAGAAATTTAAAGCACGTCTTGTTGCCATGGGTTATATACAAATTCAAGGGGTGGATACATTTTCACCAGTCGTAAGACACTGTACTATGAGAATACTTTTTTCTTTAGCTTGTCAAATTGATTTAACCATAGATCATATAGACGTCACTACTGCCTTTTTAAATGGTGACCTAGAGGAAACAATATACATGGAACAACCTCCAGGTTTTGATAATGATATTAAAAATAAAGTTTGTTTATTGCAGAAAGGCATTTATGGTCTTAAGCAGGCTAGTAGAATTTGGAATACTAAAGTTAATAAAATACTATGTGAAAATGGATTCTTACAAAGCAAATGTGAACCCTGTATTTACATACAGAAAGATGAAAATAGTCTAGTTATCGTCGCACTATATGTTGCTGATTTTTATGTTTTTTCAAACAACAGTTCTTTAAAAGATAAGCTTGTTAATATTTTGCAAAGTAAATTTAAATGCAAGAATTTGGGGGAACTTAAGAACTGTCTTGGTATTAACGTAATAAGGGAGGGCAACATGCTAAAATTAGATCAGAGTGATTACATAAGAAAGGTGCTTAGACGATTTAATATGGAAAATTGTAAATCGGTGTCGACTCCGATGGCTTTAGGTTGTAAATTTGATAATGATTGTGAACCTCTATGCGATGAGACTTATGATTATAGGGAACTTCTAGGGTCTCTCATGTACTTAGCGGTCTGTTCTAGACCAGACATCGCATATGCATGCAGTCACTTAAGTCAGTATAATTCCAACTTTAATCGGAGTCATTGGCTTGCAGCAAAACGCATTTTAAGATATCTAAAGGGAACAATTCATTATTCTCTATGTTTCATAAAGAGTAAAGAATTGAATTTGACAGCATTTGCAGATGCGGACTGGGCAAATGATACTGACAGACGTTCTTATACTGGTTTTGTAGTGAAACTAGGTTCAAATGTCATTAACTGGGAGTCGCGGAAACAGCGCTGCATTGCTCTTAGCTCTACAGAGAGTGAATTCATTTCGATAAATAATGTATGATTTATGTTTTATCAAGAATATTTTGTCCGAAATTCTATGTGTGATGCCAAGCATAACTGTGTTTAATGACAATCAAAGTGCACATAAATTGTTGCTAGCTAAAGAGTACTCTCATAAACGTACTAAGCACATCAGATGTGAGGTATCATTATGTAAAAGACTTAATATGCAATAATGTCATAACTATTAAATACTTACCAACAGAGCAAATGATAGCCGATGTACTTACGAAACCGCTGAGCTCAAGTAAACATTTCAAGTTTGTTCATATCATGAATGTTGTTTGCACCTCTAAGCATGTAAGTGTACAGTCAGCATCATATAGTTAGTAGCAGCCAAATATATCGTAACCCTTCCTTATTCCTATAGTAACAAAGACGTGTTCCGATATATTTGGCTACTTTGGCTGCTACTAACTATATGATGCTGACTGTACAATCGTAAAAATAATATGCCTATGTTTACTCAATTCGTTTATTGTTTGTATCTTGTGAAGGCATGTTATTGTACGAATGTGTATGAATAGAGTTAGTCTATGTAGGTAAGCATTCTTGGCAATGTTAACTAATGTAATTGCTATTATATTTAGTTCAAACCTATAGATGAATATGCTTGTATACACATACTGTGACTTCGTTGTGCATGTAATGTAATACTTTGTATATGTATACAGGCATGTAATTGTGACGTTATAAGCTGTGAGGGGAAGTGTTAAATTGCATCGTGCGAACCCACTCTTATAACATCACTAGCTGTATTGTGTGCACGGCTTAACGTTCTATAAATATCGTTGCGCGCTCACGCGCACTACTCTTTTTAATCTTTGGACACAGCCCTGCAAACACTAAGCAATACCAAGCAGCTCTCAAGTACTCCCGTAAGTTTAAAAGGATATCCAGATCATCATTGTCTGATAATTAGTTTGGTTTTTCAATACACGACGTAAGCACCACACTGTGTTTTTTCCTTACTGCGACTCTGACCGAGCAATTCCCTGACCTAGTGGGCTAGCTCTTCAAGAATACTACACACACCTAACACCCTAGCACACTAAGTTTTATGTCGGACATAAAGCATTCGTCCCTCTCGCACTCGCATATTTGCCAGAAAGGGATAAATGCTTTATCTCCGATATAAAAGTTAGTGTGCTAGGGGGTCTAGAATGCTAAAATAAGGTGTCGTGTATTTAGTTACCACCCGACACGGAAACCAGGAAGATAAATACGGGATGTCATTCCTTATGACCCTGAGATTTATTCTAATGAAAACTTATACCAAATACGGCAACTCAAGTCTCAACTATATAATGATGTTAAAAGTGCCTTTGCTAAAACTTCTTTTTGATGAGTCATTAAAATAAAGTATGGCAGTTAAATCGACAAGTTACCCAAAACTAAAGTTTTCATTAACAGTTACTATTAGATTACGATTACCATTATTAAGCTATGAGTGCGGCAGTAACTACCCTACTACTATGATTTAATTTGGTATAGGTACAGTCGACTACAAAAATATGTATACACGACTGTATTGCTTAACATGAAGGTCGTGTATACATATTTTTGTAACTTTGGCCGTATCTATCTCTTTGTAGTCGACTGTACGTAGTTACAACTATAGATATTTAAAAAAGACAGGCAAAACCACACGCGTATTGCTATTTAGTGCTTAATTGTATTAAGGCTGACGTAATATGTAAAAACGGGTCGTTGTATATTGTACGATATCGTCCTATTATTAATCAAGATGTATACACGCGTATAACTGCGTGGCTCAGGCACAAGAGGAGGCACATCCTGCTACAATTAAATCGGTAACAGTCGGTCAAATACAAAATTACTAACACTTTATCTTTTTTATAGTTTATTTTCCTCAATCTCTCGTACGTGATTAATTGATTATACCGTACCTGACACAGCGATGGGTAAATAAATATATTGTAACTAATTTACGTTAAAGTTACTTTTTTTTATCCTTATAACCAAAATATTTCCTTTGTCACTTGACTAATATGGTATTTGACAAAAGTCAAATCAGCTTCTTTTTAGTCCAGTAAATCCAGAGCTTGCGTCAAATCCGGTAGTTCTGATTTTTTGCAGACTTGTTAATAATGTTGGCCCAATGACTAATCGAAGTTTGTGACTTCGAGCGCCGAACGCATCTTTGTCACAATCTCTCGTCAAAATCATAATATAGCAAACATAAATGAAAGGTTTATACTTTCCGAGTATTTTCGTAATGTTTATCTGTTGCTAATGAAAAATACTATTTTCACCGTCGTCAAATACCCAATTAAGCCTGATTTTAATAGGTCAAGCAACGAAAAGGTACAGAGGGAAATGCTTGGAACACAATTTTTTACTTCGTAACTTTGTTTGGACTAGTTAGGAGGTGAACGTATCGTAAGTCCCCGGTGATTTTTTCTAAAATTACAGAGCAGATATCTCGAAAACTATACAAGATATCGAAAAACTTAACGGATGAAAACTTGTAGCCAATTTAGTATAACATGTCGCTAGGACGCATAGCTTCCGAGATATAAGCGAAAAGCCCAAAAATGGGACTATCTTTCAAACCGGGAGGGGTTCTAAGCATTTTCCTCTATATCTCTCAAACCGGGAGGGGTTCTAAGCATTTTCCTCTATATATTTCAAGCCGGGAGGGGTTTTAAGCATTTTCCTCTATATCTTTCAAACCGGGAGGGGTTCTAAGCATTTTCCTCTATATCTTTCAAACCGGGAGGGGTTCTAAGTATTTTCCTCTATATCTTTCAAACCGGGAGGGGTTTTAAGCATTTTCCTCTATATCTTTCAAACCGGGAGGGGTTCTAAGCATTTTCCTCTATATCTTTCAAACCGGGAGGGGTTCTAAGCATTTTCCTCTATATCTTTCAAACCGGGAGGGGTTCTAAGCATTTTCCTCTATATCTTTTTTTGAGCATTCGTTGCCTGCCCTATAAGGCCGTAAGTTTAAATACAAGATGGTGTTAGTGCAAAGTGTATGTTACCATGATACGTGGATTTACAATATTGTTTAGCGAATATATTGCGAGCGCTAGTATTACAGACCTATGCAATGAATCAGGGCGCTAAGTATCCTTGTCTGCAAAACATTATCATTTTGAACATTTGAATGTGGTGCGTGCGCGCCGTAGTGCCTTAATAGTATAGATAAGTATTCCATTGGACCAATTTTGGCACAGAAAACTAAAAGACTAATCAGTAATCCTTCAGACAAACATGACGCGCGTATTCTCGCACTGCGCGTGAGCACAAGCTACGCCATATACCTTAACACAGCTACGCGTATAACTAAAGTGTCGTCTTGTAACGCTTGGTGAGCCGGCGGTGTACGGTGAGCGGTCCGCGAGTAGCTTCGTCATCTAACGGCCGTGTCGGGACAGCAGCGAGCGCCGCCCTAGGAAACGTACTGGTTGGTGAGTGCGCGGAGCAGGCGCGCGCGGCGGATGGCGGCGGCCTCGCGCTGGATGTCCTCGCTGTTGTTGGCGTTGAGCTCTAGAGCGCCGGCGGCGGTGACGGCGCGCGCGCGCCGCCCGCCCTCGCCGCGCCGCGCGTGCAAGGCCACCGCCACCTCTAACAGCGTGCCGTCCCACAAGCACCCGTAGTACGCGTCCATAGAATCCGCCGCATTGCCCGTCTGCAAAGTCACCTAATGAATAAGAAATTGTTAATGTACTGGCTGGTCGCAAAGCAACTATTAAATGATGCAAGCAGGCCCGATACGGCGCGATACGCGAGAAATAGAATAGACGTCTCGAGACGAACTGGGGTGTAATATTAATATATCAAGGGCCAGTTGCACCAACTTATGATTACATACCGACACGAAATAAGCCCAGCTCAACATGATGCTAGTATTAGGGCCAGCACAATTCTTACGCATGATCCATTTAGCGAAGTGACATCAAAAATAAGTACACGTTTGCGCCTTATCACAATGGATTAAGTTGTAAATGACATATCTGCGACTTGGACCGTACATTCGTGTTTAGTGTACCTTTTCAGCAAGACACTTGAAGGCGGGCGTGTAGTCGGGTTCGTCGGGCAGCTGGCAGAGCGCCGCGACCTGCGTGGGCGCGGCCAGCGCCTGGCAGCAGCGCGCCGCGCGGCGCGCCACGCCGCCCTCGTCCGGCGCGCGCTTCGCGAAGTGCCACGAGCCGGCGGCCAGCGCGCACAGGTAGCGGCGCAACGCGGCGCCGTGACGACCCGCCGCCATCTCCGCGTCGCCGTACAGCCGCAGCCTGACGCAAAACAATGTAGAGAGGATTTCTTCACCTGGCCATTATACGAGTTTAACCGTACGCGCTACGTATAACTCACATTATGGCCAGGTGCGACGTAAAATAAATTATGTCTCATATGTAATATGTTGCCAGCCTTTGATAACAATTGCGTAGAAAATTGGCCAATGAAGCGTTAAAGAGGGACCACACCGGTGCTTAACGCTGCGTATACGCGTTGACGTGTCGTAAGCATCACGTATTCTTTATACATTTTGCTGCGTTTACGGTGCGTTAGCGTATTTTGAGCAGCGGTGTGGTCGCTCCCTTAATTGTACCTAGAGTAGTCAATTATTATGGTAAGAGAACCAGATCTTATCTTGTTCCTAAAATGTATAACAACATACCGTTAAATGTTAGGAAAAGCGCCAGCAAAAATTTCTTTAAATAGAAATTAAAAAAGCTTATGTTAAAACAATTTGAAGATAAAATGTACTCAATTAGTTGAAATTTAAATAGATTATGTTATAATGTGTAACGTATAGCAAACTTACATTTATAACTTACACTACTACACCAGTTGATGGGTATACTTATATTATAAATAGCTAGCATAAAACAGTAATGTACAGACAGACAGTTTATTTCTGCCAACAAACTGCTCTACAGTTTGGCGGAAGTTGTGAATCGTTAAAAAAAGTACTGTTTTTTTCGTGAGTAAATGCTTTTTTAATTTTTTAAACATGACAGTTGCCAACCATTGACTTACTATTACCACTTTTGAGTATGTATAGAGTATGTAGAGTGAGTATACTATACGTGTGCCATCTTAAGGGACGGAAATGCTCCTAAGCGGCTACATTGTGAAGTGGTCTTAAAATGGCTGACGGATTACCATACACATAAACTACCTACTTATTTGGCGCGGGTAATGGTTTATTTGCCACAACCTCATACTTTCACTAGAGTATGTGACATGTGCAAACTTATGCTAGGGAATGTCTGCTCTATTATACTACATAATTCATTGTTATTTGGACAGTGTTTGGACCGAGCTTAAGCTGAAGAGTGATGGCGATGAGAATATCTGTCCTTCCCAGGTATAGCTTAGTGAGTAATAAGAGCTACTGGATTAGGGCATCTTTTGGGCTCATATTATCGCCCATATCAAACCATTCTCGCTCGCAAATGGAAAGCATCCAGTATAGTCTAGCTATAGCCACGTACCGGAAGGCGCAGCGTGGTAGACAAGGTGGACTGATGACCTGGTAAAAGTCGCGGGAGTCCGCTGGATGCGGGTGGCGCAGGACCGGTCATTGTGGCACTCTTTGGGGGAGGCCTATATCCAGCAGTGGACGTCTTTCGGCTAATATAATGATGATGATGATGATAGTCTAGCTAGACGGCAAAACGTAAACATTACGACCCGGGGTTTTTGTTAGCAAATAAGGTAAAATGTATCGTCACTTTAACGTAATATGTCAAGCAATTCATTTCGATCTTTATCCCATTATTTAATCATTAATCCCAGAAAGAAAAGAAATTAATACAGAAACCACTTACCAAGAAGTATTATACGGGTAGAGTTTCAAGCTCCTCTCAAGCAGCTCAGTGAGGGACTCCAGAATAAACTTCGGATTATAGTTATTGATATTGGAAATGTTATTAGGCCAGAGATTCGTGTATTCCACAACGAGTTCTAGTGAAGTGTCGTCGACGATCACGTTGTATATTCTGGCGAGCAGCGAGAGTACAACGCTGATGGCGAGCGGTTCCCTTAGGGCCTGGAGGACCGCATGGTAAGCAGTGCGGTGCTCGAGCTGGCCGTGGTGGTTGGCGTGGCTCGTGTGCCCATGGTTGGCGTGGTTATTCGAGTGTATCGAGCGCTTCTGCGGGCCGTTAGAGTTGTTGGTGAACGTTGACAGCACTTGAAAAACATATAAGATTGCAAAGACGCACGTTCAAGGCTAGGTAGAGCTGTACAGAGCATAAACACTCTCGCAAACAGCAGCACATGAGGCAGGATGGACAAAAACATATCTTGCTTGGTGTAACTGCTATAAATGTAGACATGCCAAAGCCAATTTATGTCAAAGCCTTAAGGCGCCGTAGGTTCAGCGAAGTTAAGCGAACAGAGTTTTTGAAACAATATAATGCGTCTGTTTATAATAATATGGTTTCAAAAAAATACGAATAGTAATTTTGAGGCTTTTCTGCAGCGAGAGCAATTTTCGCTCGATAGAAAAAAATCACGAACATACGTATAAAATACACTTATAATATTCGTAACAAATTATGCACAAAAGCTAAAAATATTCAAATTGCTTCTAAAAATCGGCAATATTATGTTTGAGAGAACTCAGTGATTACTTTTTGATTTATTTAAACAGCCAAAAAACTAATATTATAAAACATGATATCCGCGCTTCCGAGCACGCACTTCCATCTCGCTCACGCTTATACTTAGTGAGAGGGAGAGAAGACCATGAACCTACGGCGCCTTAAGAGGAAATACGTAGGTATAAATACTTTTTCTAACATCTTGTTACTCTAGATTGTTTCACTTTGCTCCGGTTTTCTTTGGGACTACCGAGACTTTCTCTTAATTTATTGTGCTTTTGGCTGATCGAGTTGTTACTCAATCAGCCAAAAGCACAATAAATTCGGACTTCGGAAAAGGTCGGATAACCGTCGAATATTGGCTCGTCCAACGGTTCCGTGCCAAGAAGACGTGCAAGAGCGGCTGTTCAAACCTTGCCGCACTCAAGCTCAAATTACCCTGCCATTGGAAGCAATATAATGTTAAGTTCGTGGGCGGTGGTCGGATTTATCGAACTAACTCAACAGTTAGTTCAATAAATCTTATATGGCTGTGTCACAATTTTATATGCATTTTTTATGTAAGTAACTTCAGTTGCACTTGTCTTCTTCACTGATGCATTTTTACCCGACTGCCGAAGGAGGGTTATGTTTTTCGAGCGTATGTATGAATGTGACCTTATTCTTTGGCACGCCCTGCAGCCTAAACCATTTGACGGATTTCGACATATGAGGTGTCGTTGGATTCCTCTTAATCGTGGGAGTGACATAGGCTATAAAATTTGAAAAAAGAAATTGGGTTTTTTGAAAACTCTTTTAATTTTAATATTTGTTAGTCGGCTATATTAAAAAAAAAAGACCGGGTTGCACTCCGGGAGTGCCGGCAGAAGTGAAAACTCAATAACATTGTAACAGTTTTTCGATCAGGTCACGTGACATCTTACGGTGTCACCCTAAAAATGACTGACGCAAATTTATAAACTATTATAAATTATTTAGGCGGACGGGCCGCGGGCGCGTTGGGTGCGACGGGCCGGTCGCCCGTCGGCGGCGCGGCGGCAAACAAAATACCAATTTGTTTTTGCCATTGCCAAATATTTTTCAAAGCTTTATCTCTTTAGGAATAACTTCCAAATTCGAACTATTCGAATTTGCAAGAACAGCAGACGGCAGCGGCGAACAAAATATCAATATGTTTTTGCCGTTGGTAAATATTTTTCAAAGTTTTATCTCTTTAGGAATAACGTCCAAATTCGACTATTCGAATTTGCTCAATAGCAAAACGGTGAAGGACGCTTGGACAAAATTACAAATTTATTTGCAGAATATGCTATTGCAAAAAGTGTTTAACGGCTTTATACTCTTACGAATAGCGTTCAGTTTTGAATGAAGTCGAATCGGCTAGCAGCAAAATATAAAGGTTTGTGACCTCCTTCACTGTCGCGTATTTAACAATTTTTCCCCATCCCAAAAAGTGCTCAGCGCCGCTAAAGAAGTTTTCACTTCAAAAATATTTTTTTTTTAATACGTTTTTTCATCATCTCACACCATAGAGTCCACATTCATCCACTAGCTATAACTAACCATGGTCCCAGAGCGTGCGCGGGAACTTGCGCAGTCCCTTGCCGCGCTGCAGCTCGGCGCAGGCGGCGCACAGCGCGGCCGCCAGGTCGACGGCGCTCGCGCCCGCGCTTGCCGTCTGCACCGCGCACCCCGGCTCCCACTCACACACGTTCAGCAGACACAGCCACAACGCCAGCACCACCTGCGTAACAGTTCAACTTATTACAATACTAGCTGATGCCCGCGGCTTCGCCCGCGTGGTTATAGGGAAAATGTAACATATTGAATTTTCCCGTGGGAATTAGATGTTTTCCCGCTGGAAAAAGTAGCCTATGTCACTCTCCAACTTCTAAACTATCTCCATACAAAAAATCAGATCAATACGACGCTCCGTTGCGACGTGAAAGAAGGACAAACATACAAACACACACACTTTCGCATTTATAATATTGGTAAGGATAAGGATACAATTCTAGCTGTACCTGCGACTTCGTTCGCATGGTAATGTGGTGGGAGTTCTAATTTAATCATCATCCTTCTAGCGTTATCCCGGTTGAGCCTGGGGTCCGCTTTGACAACTAACCCCCAAGATTTGGATAAGGCACTAGTTTTACGAAAGCGACTGCCATCTGACCTTCCAACCTAGAGGAAAACTAGACCTTATTGGGATTAGACCGGTTTCCTCACGATGTTTTCGTTCACAAAAAGCTAACGGTAAATATTCCGCATATAAGTTCCGAATAACTCATTGGTACGAGCCGGGATTCGAACCCACGACCGCCGTTTGACAGCCGCATGCCTGAAGCACTAGGCTACCGTAGTTCTAATTTAATCTATCAAGTAAAACGTTGAACCAACCTATTTTAGCTAATATGCCGTTAAAATTCGTTTGTCTTTATCCGTCACTCTGATATTTAAATTAGTAAGAAAGGGACAAAACTCGTTTTATTTAACAGAGGTATTTTAAGTTTTATGTATAAGGGGGTAAAAGTTTAGTAGATGTTTGTGGCAATAGATCCAACAGATAGGACACAGGCTGAAGCATTCAATGTTTATTGAGCTTCCGTCTCTACATATTTTTAACACTGTTTTATATTAGGTATAACCAAAACACGTGATGACTGAAATGGACTTGAGTCACTCCGACTCTCAGGTAAAGATGTGTTTAGGAATTAAAAATAGATAATCCTTTCGAGTAGCCATTGACCGGTAAGTGTTTACGCGGAACAAAAGATCTGTTTTTAATAAGACAACCATTGACTTACTTACTATTACTACGGTGTATAGACTGGCAACCCAGAACATTTTTCTAGGCGTCTTCCAATCAGGCCGCCATCTTGGAAAATCCAAGAGTATGTAAACGTGCAGTAGATGCGACAATTTTCTGAGTTCGTATTCAGTTATGGCCATAGCGTGATTGAATACACTCGTATATAAAAAAAACTACTTATTGATTTAATCACCGACATTTGGTTTTTGTACATTTTTGATACTGGATATCTTTATAGTTCCCAAGGATGCACTGTATTGTTGCATGTCTCAGCGATTTGTGACACATTTGATGACAAAGTCCTATTTAAGGTCCATGCGGATCGTCAGATATCGATTTTGATAGCAATCGCTGCAAGACAATAAATCTAAATTACGACCATTTACAGTTTCAGTCAGATCCCCATACACATTTAAGACGCTGTCATCACCAAAATGCCCTTGAGGATTTTGGATAGCGCACACACTGTCTATTTGTATCGGAGTAAACGAGAGCGAGTGTTACTGGGCGGCCCGGTTTTTGAAGATAATATACATAAATATTGAAATAAAAAAAGGGTTTATTTGTGAAATATGACTCGCTAGCGGTTTAGGTATGAATATGTTGACTTCATGTTTTTCATTACAGACCCATACATCAAACAAATAAAGACATAGAACCGTTTAAAGTGATTTTAAGACCAATCTTTGCAATTATTTTCTATCGAGCCGATTTCGTCCAATTATGTATCGAGCCCGTCCGCGGTATTTGAAATATGGTGAATATTAACATATATTTTATTTGATGGGCTAGAACAAATAGTTTTTCTTAAAAAACTGCTTAAATAACATCAATTTCACCAAATTAGGTGTTGTCAGCCTCTTACGCCTTGGCCACGACTTTGGTTTTAAGCGACCTGCGGCAGCGGTTTTTCTAATTCATTGCGCGTGATCCCAACTAACCACAGTGCGTTGCGCGTCTCGACCGCGCAATGAACAGATAAAACGCTGCCGCAGGTCGCTTAAGACCAAAGTCGTGGGCAAGGCGTTAAGGTCCCACGGGATCCTTAGATATATATTCTGAAAACTGACCTAGGATTTAAATAAGTAGAACTTAAGATCTAAATAGTTACTAAACGTTGCCAATAAAATTATTCATAAAAACGATAAAAAAAAAAAAAAAGCAAATGGTATTATGGCGCAAAAATTAAGATCTTTAAAGCTTCAAATCAGTGAATCTATTAAGTTTAATGTTCTACTAATAAGGCAAAATAGTCTTAGGAAATTGTCACTTCTACATTTAAATCTTTGAAATAATGGCCACCATCGGGCGCGTATCTTACAAATTACAGAAAAAACATGTTATTAAAAAAAATCTGTGAATTTGCCGATGAAATGTGATCCCCGTACTTTTACTATTGTTGGGTTTGTTGTTGGTGCAATAGCGCAATGCAAAAGAAGGCATTTTTCAAAGTGTTGAGTCAAAATTGTACTCGAAACGACCGCCATTACTGCCCGCCACAGACTAAACCAAAATACTCTCATGAGAGTATGTTGACATGTGCAAACTTATGCTAGGTGATGTCTACTTACTCTAGTAATATGACTCAATGTAGACAACAGACGGCCAATTTATATTTTCCAAACTATACCTAACCACTAGGTAAGTTCTACAACCATAACGCGAGTCCGAGTCCCTTTCTATTAAAAATAATTGTTAAAAATATTAAAGTAATATGTTTATAAAAAAATAAATGCAATGTTTCAGAGCGCACTATCACATTCTGCCAAATCTTGTGCATGTTCCTGCCATTGCCAACTTAAGGTTAAACGATTCCAACGAATTCCATACAATTTTCGTTCGGACTAGATGTCTAATCTATTGATGTAAGGAACTTGAAATTGTAATATTTAGATAATATATGACTATCTTCTCCCGCAGTTTGAATAAGTACACGTAAAAACCAGTAATATTCAATATACAGCCATTTAAAATTCGTCAAATTTTACTCCGAGCCTTGTGTGTGCGTGAGTTTTACACGGTCCGTGTAAAGAAAATGGCTGCGGCACATGACAGCTCGTTGCCCAAAACCTTCAATAGATGTCTTTGATATCAAATCAAGATTAGTTAGACAGCAGAGTGAATAGTAGTCATTATACTCAATCGTGTAACATTTTAATTTTCTGCTGAAAGAGACGGCATTCATTTTATCTTGCTACGCTGCTCATTTTGGTAATCACGTCAGAGAGATGTCATTTGTTTTTGAGAGAACGAATTTCAAACAACAAATGTATGAAGTTCAATGCTTTGCTCTTTATTCGTGATTTATGATTTATTAAGATTGCCATGAACAATAAACTGGTCCACGCAACGATAATTTTATTTACGATACATTTTGCGTCTTATTAGAAAGGAGTAAGATACCTACAATATGGAAACGTAATCTGTGCCACCGACCGTATACCTACATATAGGATTTGATCAAATGAATTTGCAACTTGGGTTTATAAGTTTCAATTGAGTGAATGTTACTTAATGTAGCATTAAATGTAACGGACAATTGTGCATTTGGAGTGAACCTGTTAAATTTAAACATTCGCTTTAGTCGACTACACATCGATTGACAGTAAAATATCTACTGCAGCCTATTTAGGAATCGACTGTTCAACTACCGGAGATTACGAGTAGATTACCGGACATGTAAATTAACTAAGTCACAAATTGTTTCTTTATAATGTCGTGAGGGTAGAATTATATTCTCGTAGGCATTCTTCGGTGCAGGGACTAATGTCAGTTAGGCAGGTACGAAACCGGTATTCCATTAATTTCGACAGGAACCGATGATGTTGAGCCTTAATGAATGTGTGTTGCAGGCTTTGTGATAAAAGTATTTTCCTGTATGTTGGCCAATTTCTGTGTCTCTATATTGGCTGAATGTCAACTTGAAGGCACGAAGTACGAATCTATAATACCGCCTTAATACTGACGCGCTTGATAATGTTTATAAAAGGCCCGTTCTATACTGATTTAATACATACTGTTTATTGCTCATAAATATAAATACTGACAAACCAGCACGGCTATCACAAGACGGCGCGCGAGCTCTCTCGATTTTTCTCGAACTATCCGTCCCTCTCTTATTAGACAACTTAGAAAGAGACTTATAGTGCGACAAAAAATCGAGAGAGCTCGCGCGCCGTCTTTTGATAGCCGTGCAGTATCGTGACAAATACTCAGCGTATAATCTTGCAAAAACTCAAATAGACTTTATGGCTGAACGCGAGTACAGCGCTATGCCATGCCATAAAAAAAGGAAGTCAGACTTTTGACGTTACTTTGTTGAAATTTGTTGATACATTTATTGAAATTACGCCTGAATACGAATTTAGCGCATATAAGTTTCCATATCAGAATCGAATATTTTTTCGCGCTTTAGAATTTAATATACGTTTTGTGAAGGTCTATCACAACACCGGATCGAATTTATTACTGTTGGATAGTTATGCTTATGGCAAGCCCGCCATTTTGACGTCACTGACAGTTGACAGATATGGCGGCTACGATTTCAAGCAGAAAAAACCGGACAAGTGCGAGTTTAACTCGCGTGGTGAGGGTTCCGTATATAGTCTAAATTTAATAAGTGTTTTTTTAATCGGACGTAAAAATTGCTATGCTCAATCATCAGGCGCTCCATACAAAATACACAATAATATTGAGAATTTTCCCGCTACTTTGAATACTCAAACTTCTTATAGGTTTTCCTGTAATCTTTAGGCAAGGAACTATTTTCCATATTTTTTTCATAATTTTAAGCCTAGTAGTTTCGGAGATAAGGGGGGGGGGGAATGGTCAATTTTCGTCGTTTTTTCTCAATTACTTCAAATCTGTTCAGAATTTATTAATTTACTTTACGCGTCCATCTTTGGGTCACCAATTTACATATGTTTACCAAATTTCAACTAAATCGGTCCAGTAGTTTCGGAGCAAATCGGCTGTGACAGACGGACAGACACACGAGTGATCCTATAAGGGTTCCGTTTTTTTCCTTTTGAGGTACGGAACCCTAAAAATGAATAATTTAATGAGGTCAAATGTTTCCGAAAATTCATTAATCGTCGCAGTCGGATAAAAACTATCCTAAACGGAAGCTAGAGTAATAATGTACTTGTAAAAAAAGTTACATGTTTTTTCGTTCATGGGAAGCTGAGATCATTCGGGACACAACAATGCTTAGTTTGATACTGGCTGATTCTTTTTTTTTAATTTAGAGATTTATTATAAGTGAGACATTATACAATCAGACAGGGGGGGCTAGCACAACTAACGCCGCGCCGCGACGCGAGTCGAGAAAGATCTACCCTCCTCTTTCAAAGTTGCACGGTGCAAGTGAGACAGGGGACGCTCAGTCGCGCGGGAAGCGACTTGTCGGCAAGTTGTGCTAGACGTACAGAGCGAATTCGAGAGAGTCACACATAGTACGGGATTACCTGTGAGCGCGGGCCGATCGCATCGTTCGAGTTGGCAGCGGTCAAGGCAGCCTTACACTTGTTGGCCAGCAAGCTAACGTTAAGCCGGTGGTGCGGCCACTCGACCAGCAGCAGGTTGACTTGCAGCTGCAGCACTTCCCAGGCCAGCGCACGGCACAGTCGGTAGAGCGCGGGGTCGGAGCCGCCCGCCAGCTGGCTGCGCGCCTCGCCTTCCACCACCGACAGCAGCGCGAGCGCCGCACGCGCATTGCCCGCCTCCGCCCGGGCCCGCGCCGCTCCCGACACCACTACTCCGAAGTCCTGCAGGAACCCGCGCGGCAGGGATGCCAGCAGCCCACCCAGATTCCCGATCGGCTTCCAGTAGGAGCTGAGCTTCCACAGCGGCGAGGAGGGCGACATCACCGCCAGCTTCACGAGACACATGCGCACGTCGTCGGCGCCGGACGCCTCGACGAGCCGCTTCTTCAGCCGCCCCATCTCCAGCTCAGGTGCGGCTTTGTACTCGAAATCGGGCGCGCGCTTGTACTTGAAGTCGGTCGCCTCCCAGTCATCCGTGAGCAGCTCGCGCGGTATGTACATATTTTCGTCGTCGCTGTTGATCTGATCCTTTATTATAGCTTCCAAATGCTCCTCGCGGATCAGCTTCGCTCGGATTTCCGATGCACGGCTGCCTACGTACTTCTTTAAATACTCATCTATTCTATCTATTGGTAATCTACAATGAGATGAAGTGGCTAAATGCAGAAAGAACATCCTCAATTTTTGCCAGTCATCTTTTGATAAACGGCTGGACATCAGAACCGGACATAACGCCCAAAAAAGTACGTCGAAAAATTTAATACCCACTGTTTTGAACTTATTTAGAAAATCTGGGTGAGTGGATGGCAATCCTCCTTCCAAAGCATACCTAACAGCATTCAACGCCGACACGCGGACCAACAAGTCTTTGGGCAAGGTTATTGCGCCGATCGTGGCGGCGGCTTGTATCTCAAGCTCTACCGCTTGTCTGTGGATCATTGGTATTTCTTTCTTTAAATTGTCTGCTTGCAACACAGCAATAATGCCTATGTAATCATTAGCTACTGATTCTTGAAGCCTTTGTAACAAAGACCTATCCTCGTCTAACAGCTCGTAGCCCAAATTGAGAGCTCTAATATACCCCATTATGTCTTCTTCGGACATGCTCGCATAGTTTAAGTGTCCCCACGGCACCTTATCGTAACGGCCATAACCATTTTTGTACACTTCATGCTCTAGCAGTGTTAGGTTTCTTCTGCAACCCAAGATGTTCTTCTTAGCTTTCGCATGTTGACCATAGAAAAAGTAATTATAGCAGAGGTCGAAATGAATTTGCATCAAGAGTTCATACTGGGTAATGTAAACACTACCAGCATCCCAGTTGTGGGCCATGACATCCGTATCTTCAGTTAGGTGTACAAAAGTCTCCATAACAGGGACTTTGATTCGTTTCAATTCCTTACTATTGATTCCAGAAAAATCGTAATATGTGACTACATCTTCCAAATACTTAATGCTTTCGAGGCGTGAAGTTTCGTTGATCCTTAATATTTTGTCAAAGTTCGAATTTATGTGTGTGTATCCATTTTCCAGCGGTATGGCAGGTCTGTAAGATAATTATTTTAAATATTTTAGCACAGGTGACTAAACCACATCTCTCCCCAAGTAGTAATAATGATAACAGCCCTTACAGGTGTATGAAGGGGAACTTTGCAGACTTTGCTTGGAGGGCGGCCTTTACGGGGAACCTCAAGACCCATCGGTGGTACAACGTCAGCGCAAACTGCACGTGTGTCTTCCTTAGCATCTTCACGGAGATGTCCTGAAATAATAGAAGCAAACGGAACCATGTTCATATAAAATACATAACGATTACATATCAACATTACCAAACTACAATATACCTGGGGTGGTATAGAGAAAGCACCATCTGTGGCCATGAATACCAAATCTTGCACCAGCTGTTGTTGAATGACAGGTGTAAGTTTGGACTCGAATGTATCTGAAAATAAGGTTGAACAATAGTAATAATGTGATACCACTTTTTTTCAAAAGAAATAAGATGGGATAATTTGTTCAGAAATTCGATACGAAGTGTTCTAATGAACTCAACTGTGCACTGGAGTACCCAGTCCAGAGGGGCTTAACTACAAGAGTCTGGGCGGCTACCGCGAAGTGTCGTCTCCTTCTCTGTCGCTCAAACCAGCAAGTGAAACAGAGAGGGAGATACTCGAACGAAATTCGTTTTCGTTTCGCGGTAGCCGCCCAGACTCTATGTAGTTAATGAATGACTTTATGAGCTTCAGTTTGGTAGGTTACCTAAATTCCAGTTAAGAGTGGACGCGATCTTCAGCGCGAGTATTTTAAGTGCTTGTTGCTTCCTCGTGATGTCGAGTAGGTCGGGGCTGCCCGAGGAGGGCGGCGTGGGCGGCGCGTCAATGTCGAGCGCCCGCTCGTTGGCCCGCCCATTCCACAAACCATTCAAATTGCTGGTTTCCACTGACAGGAACTCTACTATCAAATCTGTTGCTGTTGGTTCTGTAAATGACCAAACAAGTATGCAGAGGGTTTTGTGGCAACATGTAATTAGATACTAGGTAACAATAATAATTAGATAACAACAGAAAAGTAATCAACACTATTAAAAAGAGTGTGAATTTATGGACAGTAAGATAAACAATTCAAAATAGGTTGCTTGTATAGTTAAACCCATATCAAATACAAATATAACCCTCCTCTCCTTCGGCAGTCGGGTAAAAATATAATAAGTAGCCATGGTATAACAACACCGGTACTCTCTTCCGAGACTCGCGAACCACGTGACTGACACAAGCCTACGTCATCAAACGGCATTTAACAGCATGATGACGTAGGCTTGTGTCAGTCACGTGGTTTGCGAATCTCGGAAGAGAGTACCTGTATTGTTATACCATGATAAGTAGCAAAATAATGTGTCCTGTATAAAGACTAGTGCAACGCAAATACGTATGTTTTATAGTGTATTGAGATGTATACACTATAAAAATACGTATTTGAGTTGCACTAGTCTTGATACAGGTGAATCGATATAATAAATAAATATTCAAAAGTAAATTTACATTGTTCAACTCCTCGCCTAGTGCGAGTGGAGTGAACTGCCACGCGTTTCGCGGGTCATATAAGCCAGTGGATTGGCTACAAAACGTGCTCAACTCACCTGATTCCGGGAGGCGCGATGTTCGCTTCAACTCCGGTTAGTATCTGTCAAGGTTCAGTCAACTGTCAGGTCAAGTCAAGTTCAATCAAGAAGGTCACCGGGCTGAAGAAGCAGCCGTTGTGTTCCGGGGCAGTATCGCCAACAATCCGCGGCGTCAAATCACCAACTCTTCCGATGTCACCGAAATATCCACACAAAACACTCGGACACCCGTGTGTCTTCAAAGCGAGCGATATTACACAAAACAAGGCAAATGCGTTTCCAAATTATCCAAAAACACTCGTTTTCTTTCGGGTCCGCAACCACGAGGTTATCTCTTTTCTCTCCGCCTTGACAAAGTGTCACTGTCAAAACCACAGACTCAAAAGAGGCGTACACACGTGAGGAGTTTAAGGGGGCGGGCAGACGGTCGGCCCGAACAATCACCCGCCTCGGAACGGCCTCTAAGCCGGTCCGCTATACTAGGGGAAGTCGCGATAGGGTTGCTACCGCTCGCTTCAGAACCGAGTCCCCAACCATGACCTCGGCAAACCGAGGGGTCCCGTCCTTACCGGGAAACAAATTAACGATGCGCCCCCGGCGCCATCGCAGTGGCGGAAGGTTAGCATCCTTAACTAGCACAAGGTCTCCAACTCTGGGGGGACTGGTTTTGTCAGTCCACTTGAGGCGCTGCTGCAAAACATGCAAATACTCTAATGACCATCTGGTCCAAAAGTTCTGAGCCATTTGTTGCAGCATCTGGTAGCGCGACAAACGACCGGAGGGTACGTCCCGGAGGGGGTGCTCCGGCAACGCTGCAAGTGGCTGGCCAATCAAGAAATGGCCTGGAGAGAGCGCTTCCAGGTCATTTGGGTCGGAGCTGAGCGGTTTTTTCTCCGCCTTGACAAATACTAACCGGAGTTGAAGCGAACATCGCGCCTCCCGGAATCAGGTGAGTTGAGCACGTTTTGTAGCCAATCCACTGGCTTATATGACCCGCGAAACGCGTGGCAGTTCACTCCACTCGCACTAGGCGAGGAGTTGAACAATTTTTGGTACCCAGAGCGTGGTTCCTCACAAAGAAAAAACGCGAATTTTGATAGTTTTTTTCCTTTTGGGTAAAAATTTTGAGGTTATTTGTTAAAACCAAATTTAGCTACAACTATTTAAAACCTCTATTTTGTGGCACTGCAAGTGTTTTGTACTGTAGATTTCACGAAATTATTGTACTTGCAGTGCAAATTAGTGAGATTACAACCTCCGGAAGGTGATTTTGAGTGTTTGGTACAATTTAATTTGGAGAATAGTTGAAGGCAAATTAAAGCCACATATTTGATTGATTGTAATTTGGAAAGCCTTTCATAGCTTGTTGTTTGGTAATAAGGCATTTGTTTTATTCAGTTTGCTATAAGCGGCCAAGTTTGCTAAGAATATAAGCTAAAATATAAGGCTACCACAAATATTAGTTGTAAGCTAGATTATTGTACAAGTGATGTAACTAGCCAATTATAGATTATAATTTGAGCTTCCACTGCGTTTTGAGAATCTATATTGGTTGTTATTGTAAGGCATTTCTGTAATTGAGTTGATATTTGGTTTTGATTCACTAGGGTGACCAAGAGATTGGAATTTCCACATTAATTAAATTAATTTTAATTTTCTCTGGTATTGTTGGAAATTCATTTAAAATGGGATCTACATATAAGGCTAAGATCCAGTCTGCACTGCGTTGGTTTTCATCTGCAGCAGCTTTGGTTGACAGAAATGACCGGGAGGAGGCTTTGTTGACCCGGTACGAGGAGGTGTCAGACCGTCTTAAGGCTGTGGAGTTCCAGGTTGAACTCTACCTAGCGGAGCCCGGCCGGACGACCCCGGAGACTGAGCAGGTGGAGCGGGACTTTGAGCAATGTATGGATTTTGGGGACAGGATTGTCGAGAGGGCTTCTAAGATACTGCGGGTTCGGAATGGTGCGGCCCGGGACGTTCCGAAACACGCAGTTATCTATAACCCAGGGTTGGCAGCGCGCTTGCCAGCCATACAGATGCCGGTCTTCCGAGGAGACCTGGACGAGTGGACCAGCTTCATCGACCTCTTTGATAGCTTGGTGCATGCCCGGACGGACCTGCCAGCGGCGTTGAAGTTGGCGCAGCTGATGTCTGCTCTCGTCGGGGAGCCGCGCGACTTGATCGCGCATTTGTCGGTCACCGACGACAATTATGAAATCGCGCGCACGTTGCTGAGGGACCGATACCAGAACGTGCGGCGACTTGCGGATACTCTTATGACTAAGATCTGGAATATCCCTCGGATCGCTCAGGCTTCAGACATCCGGCTGAAAATGCTGAATCCTGTTTTGACAGCGACCAAAGGGTTAGAGAACCTTGGTTTGCCGGTGGACCAGTGGTCCTACATACTGTTGAATTTTTTGTTGAACCGGCTGCCGGCTGATGTGCGGGCCAGGTTTGAGCACCGGTATGGTGGTGAAAGTGCTCAGCATCTGCCGACCTTCACCAATCTTATCGACCAATTGGATCTTGAGTGTCGACGGGCCGACACCTCGGATCTACCTCCACCCCCGAGGCCTCCTGGGGCCCAGCGGGCCCAGGGGAGAGTTGCACCTCAAAGGGGAGGGTGGGGCAAATCGGCCCCACAACCAGCGGGTCCTCACCAATATAATACCAGTGCATTGGACCCTGAAGTCTGCCTATGCTGCAAGAACCCTGGCCATCGGGTGCCAGCGTGTCCGAAGTTTCTTGCGCAGCGGGTTGTGGGACGCCGCAACATTGCTAAGCAGCGGCAATGGTGCTTTGTTTGCTTGGGCCCACATTTTGTGCGAGATTGTGCCCACCCGCGGGCGTGTAAGTCCTGTGGTGGGAAGCACCACCCCATTTTATGCATGAACCGCAGTGGGGATACACCTCCCCCCCCCCCTGCGCAGGGGTCATGCTCCCCTGTTCGGAGTCAGCAGCGGGCTGACCAGGGGCCCATGGCCTACCAGTGGGGACGTCGGGTAACACCCCCCTCCCCCCCCCCTCCAAAACTACGCGACTACTTCGCACGCACCCGTGCCCCAACGGGGGGTCCTTACGGGCGGGTGCCCGCAAACGCCTCCACCCCGGCAGGCGCCACGGATGTCGCCGCCGCTTGTGGAGCGACCCCGCTTGGCGTCGGGACCTCCGGTGTACGGCCGGAGTAGGACATACCAGGGGCCGCAGGCGGCACGCATGGCGCGACGGCAGTACCAGCCGGAGTGGGACCCGCTCGAGCGGTACGAGCGGCCCGCCCATGCGGAACAGGATGCAACGCGTTATCCCTGCTAGGGATACGCCGCCCACGCACCAGCCACCGCCACGCCCTTGGAGACCGTGTTATTGCCCACGGCTTCGGTTTGTGTTTGGGGCCCTGGCGGAGGATCAGCCTGCGTGCGCTCTCTCCTTGACACGGGAGCGCAAGGCTGCATGGTATCCAGTAGGTTGGTGCGACAGTTGGGCTTGGTTGTGAAACCCCACCCGGAAAGTATACGTGGGGTAGGCAATGTGACAGTGTCAAATCTGGTAGGGCAGACCTTACTCACCTTTGGACCGGGTCCCACTTCACGCGCGAGGATTAATGCTCCCGCGTTAGTATTGGATGAAGTGGTGGGGAGACTCCCCCAGGTGAAGCTGCCTCCAGAGGTTCGGAGTTTGACAGCTGGATTAGTTCTGGCGGATGCTGGATTTGACAGACCTGGTCCGATTGACGTGTTGCTGGGTGCAGACGTTCTTGGGCGGGTGCTGTTGAGCGGCAACCGTACCTTACAGCCTGGCGGACTGGTTACACTGGAAACGGTGTTTGGCTATGCTGTAATGGGTTTGGTGTTAGCGGCTCCACCGCCTCCTACTGAGGAGGGCTGTCTGGTTGGAACTGCTCTTTCAGAAGCCGTGCAACGGTTCTGGGAGATTGAGGAACCACCTACCGCGTCGCGTATGAGCCCCGAGCAGGAAGAGTGCGAACGGTTTTACCAAAATAATACTGGGCGCCTCTGCTCTGGTCGGTTCATAACACGACTTCCTCTGCTCATCCACCGACCTCCTCTTGGAGCGTCACGTGAGATGGCTGAGAAGCGGCTGGTTTCGATGGAACGCCGAATGAGAAGAGATGCGCTCTTCCGGCAGAAGTATGTGGACTTCATGAGGGAGTACGAGGGTTTGGGACACATGTCGGTGGCTCGGACGGACTGGAGTACAGTGGAGCACTGCTTCCTGCCGCACCACGCGGTCCTAAAATCCCCGGAGTCCAAGATTCGTGTGGTCTTTGATGGGTCCGCGTCCACCTCGACTGGGGTGTCATTGAACCAGTGTTTGCATGCAGGTCCTAAGCTGCACAAGGATATCACGGATATCCTCACAAATTTTAGGAAACATCAGGTGGTGTTCGTCGCCGACATCCGGATGATGTTTCGGCAGACAGTGATCCATCCTGATGATCGTCGGTATCAGCTGATCTTGTGGCGTGAGAGCCCTGATGAACCGATGTTGGTGTACGAGCTGAATACGAATACATACGGCTTGAAGAGCAGTCCGTACATTTCAATTCGAACTTTGTTAGAATTGGCGTCTCGAGAGAGACTGAGGTTCCCTCGAGCGTCCGCCATTTTGGAACGGGACTTATTTGTCGATGACGTGTGCACCGGGGCAAACAGTGTCGAAGAGGCTTTGGTTTTGCGAGATGAGCTGGTGGAACTCTTGCGGACGGGTGGATATGAATTGCGCAAATGGATGTCCAACTCACCGGCCGTGGTGGCCGGCCTCCCCGAGGATCACCAGCAGGATCCGCACCTGTTCGAAAATGTTGAGAGCCCGCACATGTTATCAGTCCTAGGCGTGCAATATCGACCAGTCCAAGATGTGTTCACCTATCGGGTGGAACTGGATTCCCCGAGGGTCTGGACGAAGCGGCTTGTGCTGTCCACGGTGGCCAGGACGTACGATCCGAATGGATGGATCGCGCCGGTCATCTTCACGGCGAAGGCATTTATGCAGCGCCTGTGGATGGTCCAACTGGGTTGGGATGATCCACTATCCGGAAATTTGTTGAGCGATTGGGAGGTTTTCTTCTCCACGCTCCCGGAGCAAAAATTGTTCAACTCCTCGCCTAGTGCGAGTGGAGTGAACTGCCACGCGTTTCGCGGGTCATATAAGCCAGTGGATTGGCTACAAAACGTGCTCAACTCACCTGATTCCGGGAGGCGCGATGTTCGCTTCAACTCCGGTTAGTATCTGTCAAGGTTCAGTCAACTGTCAGGTCAAGTCAAGTTCAATCAAGAAGGTCACCGGGCTGAAGAAGCAGCCGTTGTGTTCCGGGGCAGTATCGCCAACAATCCGCGGCGTCAAATCACCAACTCTTCCGATGTCACCGAAATATCCACACAAAACACTCGGACACCCGTGTGTCTTCAAAGCGAGCGATATTACACAAAACAAGGCAAATGCGTTTCCAAATTATCCAAAAACACTCGTTTTCTTTCGGGTCCGCAACCACGAGGTTATCTCTTTTCTCTCCGCCTTGACAAAGTGTCACTGTCAAAACCACAGACTCAAAAGAGGCGTACACACGTGAGGAGTTTAAGGGGGCGGGCAGACGGTCGGCCCGAACAACATTCATCTCCATAATATTCATTATATCTAATAGGGTGGGGTGAACTGGGAAAAATGTATGCCATGCAATGGGATTGCAATAACAAGAATTGCTTCAGGTAATTTAGTGGGTCTATGGGGACAGAGTTTAAGGGGCTCCCGTCAAAAATCAACGAAATTTAGTAGTTTTCATTTCGACACTTGTCCTCGGTTTATTGAAGCTAGCTTTCCAGGTGCAGATATGGGAAAGTTTGATTCCTGTTTAACATTTTTGATATTGAATAACTTGAAAAATGTTAATACAGAATTAATTATCAATTTTTAGGGTTCCGTACCCAAAGGGTAAAAACGGGACCCTATTACTAAGACTTCGCTGTCCGTCTGTCTGTCTGTCACCAGGCTGTATCTCAAGAACCGCGATAGCTAGACAGTTGAAATTTTCACAGATGATGTATTTCTGTTGCCGCTATAACAACAAATACTAAAACCAAAATAAAATAAATATTTAAGGGGGCCTCCCATACAACAAACTTTTTTTAAAACTGTTTTATAGATAATGGTACGGAACCCTTCGTGCGCGAGTCCGACTCGCACTTGGCCGGTTTTTTAAAGAAAGGTCTGTAAAAATACAAAACCCGACACCTCATCCTCATTAAAACTTTTATACACCCGAAACTCATACCTACTCATACAATACTGAACTTACCTATAATTTTGATATGCGTTTTTATAATCTTACTAATTAACACAAAAGTTATGGCCAGAAAACCAGTTTTTTGGCCTAAAATTGTTCAACTTTGATGCCAAATATCTCGAAAACAATGAAGTTTGAAGTAAATATGGGATACTATATTGCTTAAAGCCGTTGTTGTAAATATAAAAGCTACTAAAAACATTAGAAAACTAAGGGATTCAGATCGAAGGTCATTGGCGTATGGGAGCCCCTTAAGGCAAAAGTAAAGCAGCGGGGTGTCTCCTGTGCATGTGTGGAAAAACTTACAAGCATACTCAGCACGTCTAGCACACGACGGACGCGACATACTCTCGATTTTTATCGCACTATACCTCTTGTTCTAAGTGTTCTAATAAGAGAAAGACGGATAGTGCGAGAAAAATCGAGAGAACTCGCGCGCCATCGCGTGCTAGCCGTGCAGTTATCAGTGTTGCAGAATCATTGAAAACGCTAGGGTTGGCACTGCACGTAGATTATTTTTAACATGTGCCTCTAGGTATATACGAGGGACGGCTGAAAAGAAATCTACCTAAGTATGAAACAAAAGACTGTCATGTATGTATTTTTTTTATTTTTCAATATAGTCCCCTGCTAGTGAAATACACTTATTACATTTGTCAAATATTGACATTAACCCATGAAAAAAAAAATCTTTCGGTTTCTCGTCAAAAAAGTCACTAACTGCAGCCTTCATTTCGTCATCGGTCAGAAATCGTCTTCCTCGGAGATCTTTTTTGAGGTGTCTAAATAAAAAATAGTTGCATGGGGCTAGGTCTGGACTGTAAGGTGGATGGTTAACGGCATCGAACCCTAATTCCTTCATGGTAAGCATTGTTGTGCGGGCGGTATGCACAGGTGCATTATCGTGTAAAATCAGGATCCCTTTGCTAAGTTTACCCCTCCTCTTTTCTTTTATCGCGTCTCGTAACTGATGCAGTAAGCTGGAATAATATTCAGCATTCATTGTCCTTTTTTTTGGTAAATAATCTATTACTAAAATTCCTTCTGTATCCCAAAATACGGTAGCCATAAGTTTGCCTGCCGACGGCCTGACCTTAAACTTCCGAGGAGGCTTCTCATCCTTGAATTTCCACTGCAAAGACTCTTGTTTGCTTTCGGGGTCCCACTGTCGAATCCAGGTCTCATCACACGTCACCATTTTAGAAACAATTTCTTCCTCATTACCTCGACTCATTTCCAAAAACTCCTCACAACATTTGACACGTCGGTCCTTGTCAAACGCCGTTAACATTCTGGGGACCCAACGTGCACTCACCTTGGACATATTCAGATGCACATGAATTATCTCATTGACTCTTTCTTTACTGATGCCCACATCTCTAGCAATCTCCCACTGCTTCACTCGTCGGTCTTCTAAAATTATTTTTTTAACTTTGGCTACATTTTCGTTTGTAACAGCAGAAACCGGCCTTCCACTACGAGCGTCATCTTCCAAGCTCTCACGACCGAGTTTAAATTGCTTAGACCAAAACTTTATAGTAAATTCGGAAGGGCACGAACTACCGAACACACACATCATACGTTCTCGGATCTGTGAGGGAGTATTTCCTTCTTTTGTTAGAAATTTAATCACTGCACGATGTTCAATTTTAGCGATATTCATTTTTTCAACCGATATGTTGCAAACATTCGAGAATTGTAGAAAAATGGAACGGAAAAAACAAATGAACGTCAAATAATTCAAAAAAAGAATAACCAAAGAACAAGAATGCATTTCAGCCAGTATCATTTTCGCATATTTTTTTAACCAAGGAGATTACTTTTCAGCCGCCCCTCGTATAATTTAATTCACCTTTTTTTAATCGATATAAACTAAGTACAAAACAAAATCTCTTATCAACCCGTAATTAGAAAAGGTTTTATTCTTTTTTTCACTCCATAATATATTCAATATTTCAATATTTATTTTGTTTATTTATAATAGGTGGTTGCATCATTTATTTGTCAATATTGATTGTGAAGTTACTTAATAATGGAGAAGCTGAAATTACAAAATGCATTACTTAACAATAACACCGTGGAACATTATAATTGCCTGAAGTATTTACCAATTACATCTGTAGAAGTGGAGCAATCGTATTCATATTTAAAATGGATAAACAGTAATAGACAACAAAATTTAACGCCAGCTAACCTAGAAAAACTCTTAGGTAATAATTTATTCAGACAACTAATGAAAGTATACTTATGGGGAAGGCATGTCTTTAATGCTTGTTAGTTATAAGATATATGGTTTTTGAAAAGATTTTACCTTCGTATGACGTTCATAAGTGCATTGTAATATGCCTACTTGAAAAATAAACTATCTTTATATAAATCTGTTATTTTACCTTTAAAAAGATTCTTTAAGCAAAAGCCTGTACACCAAAATGTCACATGTCACACTGACCATAAAATAGATATTGTGCGACAACCCTGTGACTTAGTTTCAATGGATCTGCAACACCGATAAATGGTTATGCTTACAAGAAAAGGTTCATCTTGAAAAAAAAAACACAATTACCTAAACAAGCCACCCAGGCTTTATAAGCATATTCATAACGAATAAAGTATCTTACTAAATTGTAGTCATAACATAATAATAATATTATGTAAGAGTGTAAACCCTAACATTGACAGAGTATCTGGTAAATGCACACATTTTTTTGTTAGCTTTTTAAATTTTTTTTCTTAAAATGCATGATTATTGTCTTACTTTGCAAAGTTTAGGGTAACAGTACTATTAGATGAGTAGTTAGAATAAAAAAATGTGATAAAAAGAAGCAAGATACCAAAATTGAATACCGGTATGCATGTTGCTTGTCTGAGACACATACAGGATATGCCAACAGTTAATGTCAAGCCGCAAACAGTTGACAAGCCAAGTCATAACAGTTATAAGAAAAATAGAAAAACACATGCAAACCATGTTTTAAAACGAAAAACTTATCCTTACTCTGAGGAAATTGAACTTTCAATGTGTGTCTTATACCTACTCCTTTAATATAACACAAGTTTTCTTCAATAATCTAGCAATTTAAATTCGGATTAAATAGGCCATCTTTTAAAGCTACTGGCCAAATTAGGGTAGTGGCATGTATGTGTTAACTTATCATTTAAATTTAATGAAGCGTTTCACACAAGGGCAGAACAGTGAGGCAGAACAGTGGGCAGCACAGTACTGCTACTGTTTGAACGCACAGAACAGTACAAGACAGTACAAATCTGTGCATTCAAACAGTAGCAGTACTGTGCTGCCCACTGATCTGCTCTCGTGTGCAACGGGCATTAGATGGATGCTTCAAATCTCCGATATATGTGCGGGTCAAACACATTTCAATCCAATAATTCTAATACAACCAAAATCAATATGAATATCGAATTGATAGTGGTTGTTTTCAAATTCACTGATCCAATTTAAAACATAACATGTGGCTAAGTTTGTACAAGAAGAAAAATGGTAGGCTTTATAGACAACATTTGGAAATGTAATAAGTTGGAGGTTATTATTAGACCAGCGAAAATCACGTACCTGAGTAAGGGTACCGAAGATGTTCTTTCAGCAGCCGTTGGTCCAATAAAAACTCGAACCATAGAATGGTATCGGGAGATATGGGCACAGTGCCCGGTCGCAACAAATCCACATCCATATTTATAATTACCACAAGTACAACTTGTTATTTTAAACAATTTTAAATAAATAAAAGATATTTTTATGCAAACTCGGCTCTCTTTAATTCGCTCCAAAGAGAATATAATCACTGTCACTCGCTCCAAAACCAGACATGACATTGACAGCCGTCATAGATTATATAGAAACAATATAAGGTGCATTCACAAACATCCTCTTTTCTTTATAAAATAAACTTCGTAGTCTGTAAGATGACGAGGTAAGTTTCTAGACCGGTGACTACGTCGAACTTCTAACCTCGAGGAATCTTCCGGACGCTCAACTGATGTAGTATACTGTACCGGAGACTCTGTATCTTGAGGTTGAGACTCTGTATTTGGATGCCAATGATAAAACGTATCAACACCTAAAAAAGTAATATTATCATACTGGGGCCTGACCAAACTCACGATTGCCATAGAACTGGTAATGGGCTCTACAGATTACGTGATATTACCACAATTTGTCAATACAACATGTCGAAGTCATAATTGGGTATAGCGTACAGATGTAACAATCCGACCACATGTGTATCCAATTTCTCAGTACAACTAGTTTGACAGTTGGATCAGCAGCCCAACATACCTCCAGACGATAGCAATTAGTCAGATTCGGATAAATTGGGACTGACAAATCATGACATGTATACACCCCATCACACCCAGAAATAAAATAAGTTGTGTTTGTGTTGTGCTGTCAAAAATGACAAGTGTTGAATCTGCGCGAAAACAAATCGATGTCGTGAAATCGCAACTTGCGACATCGGGGATTTGCCAAATAGCAGAAAATGATCGACACAAAAACATAAGCGGAACAAATCCATAACCGTCAACCGACGGCAAGATTCTATAATAATATTGTAAGAAATCATGTGACGCAATGTTTATTATTTTCATTAACAAACAGTCATGTCTCGACGGTCGCTGTTTCTGCTGGCGGCTACGCTGGTGGTCCTACATTTTACAATAATCGTGTTCATGCTGAGTCCGTTACACGGAGTTCGCCGAACGTACTATGCGAGCGGCTACCACCGGTACTCGCTCCACGGGGGCCCTACTGTGGCTTGGTGCAAGGATCTGCGCTTCAAACCTCTTGGTCCCGTTGTGGCCCTGGTATCTCATCCCGGCAGCGGTAATACATGGCTACGCTATTTATTACAGCAGGTCACAGGTACATTTTTGTTTAAATTCTAAATTGAAGTTTTGTACGCGATTTATAATTAAAACGGTTTACTTACCGAATTCCTGGATAACCACTTTCCAAATAAAAACAGACATTAAATTTAGGAACTGAGTTGCCCACAATCGTGTAATATTAAGAACAATGGTTTTTTTATTCTTAAATAGAGTAAGTAGATATGTAGAATTTTTTGTCTATTTAAAACAAATTTGTAGGTATTATGACTGGGTCCATATACATGGACTATGGTCTCAGAACGCATGGGTTCCCTGCGGAGAACGTCACGGATGGCACAGTCCTGGTAGTAAAAACACATGAAGCACCTCCAGTGGCTCCCGACAAGTTCCATGCTGCTGTACTCTTGATCAGACATCCCAAAGATGCTATTTTGGTGAGAAATTATTACAAAATTAAGCTATATTACTGTATCAATATGTGAAAAGGAACTTACTTTTGTTTGAATTACCTGCAGTTCCAGTTTTTTGTTTGTAGATAAAACTCTACAAACAAAAAACTACAAATGAGTAAGCTTACTTAGCCATTACCTACAATATGCCTTTTAGCATTTAAGATTATATTAGATTATAAAAAATAAAAATAATTTAATTCGGGTATCATAGACCCATTTAAGAATACAATCAATCAATATAAATACCTACATATGGCAAGTTGGGAACTAACAACTGATAAGCAATGAGCGAGACTTCTCTACACAGGTACAGTATATATAATGAGAGGCCTCAACCTTGCCCTGTCTGTAAACCACTTTGTTTCTAAATCAATAAAATATTTTTGTATTTTGTAAGCAACAACATAGGCATACTATGGATAATTATGTTTTACAAGCTTTTATTTAAAAGTAGTCCAATAAAAATTTGCTAATGTTTATTTCTATTACAGCCATTTTCTTGTTTCTACCTGATTGGCATAGTCATGTAACTTTTGTAGTATTTAATGCAACATTATGGTTCTACCAAGTTGGTCTGATGATGAGCATGGCATGTGGTTATAGGTACTCCTCAAATACACGATACAAAACCATTTGTGTTTGGATTCATTAAAATGGCGTTGCGACAGTGAAAAAAACTCATTTTAATTATTATTTATGTTTTTTTAATTTAAAATTCGTGTGTTAATCTTGTAATTGATTTGTTTGAATGATATAAACAGCTGTTGATAAATAAAGTCTTTATTTACGAAACAAGAACGATTAGGTAGGTACATAAAAATATCGGCAATGCAGGCTTCCTCAATTGCGTACAAACAAACAGCTGTTTGTTTTACGTTTGTTTGTTTTGCTTGTGTGCTTTCACATTATAACATCCTCCTTGCTTCATATTACAATATTTGTCTGCATTTAGCATTGTAATGATAAATATTTTTTATGTTGTAGGTATACTTATTTATTGGAAGAACCGGTACGCCAAAAAAAGCTGCATGTGGTGTTAAAAGCATGAAAATCGGACCGATTGATCTTTAGGCCATACAAATCAATTTGACCCGTAGCACGAAAAGAAAAAAACGAAAAAGGAGAGGAGTTATGACGACAACTTTTTTTTTAATGGGAAAAAAATATTTTCTTCTGGAACCTATCGTGTGTAGTATCTAATGAAAGGGCTTACTAAGCCGATTCTAAAAATATATCACATCATTCTATTTCAGCCACTTGTTTTAAATAAAAATAAAATCATTTTCAAAACATACCAAGTTTGGGCTCCTCCAGATATGATATGGTTGAATAATTATTTGTAAAATATACCTAAAATTATATGTAATAGCCTCATATCCAACCCCAAGAAAGCACTTGAAAATATTTACATTTAGTATTTTTTAATATTTTTTTTAATATTACAAAATGTGATAAAACCACAATTCATCATCATCATCATCATAGCAGCCGAAAGACGTCCACTGCTGGACATAGGCCTCCCCCAAAGAGTGCCAAAGTGACTGGTCCTGCGCCACCCGCATGCAGCGGACTCCCGCAACCTTTAACACGTCATCGGTCCACCTTGTCGGCGGCCTACCCACGCCGCGCCTTCCGGTACGTGGTCGCCACTCGAGAACATTTCCGCCCCAACGGCCATCGGTTCTACGTGCTATGTGCCCCGCCCACTGCCACTTAAGTTTAGCGATCCGGAGGGCCACATCGGTTACCTTGGTTCTCCTGCGGACAGCCTCATTTCTGATGCGATCACGCAGAGAAAGTCCCAACATGGTCCTCTCCATTGCCCTTTGGGTGACTTTGAGCCTTCTTATGAGGCCCATAGTAAGCGACCACGTTTCAGTGCCATATGTCATCACTGGCAACACACACTGGTCAAAGACTCTCGTCTTTAGACACTGCGGAATATTGGACGAAAAGACGTGCCGTAGCTTCCCGAACGCTGCCCAGCCGAGTCGGATTCGACGATTGACCTCTTTCTCGAAGTTTGACCTACCTAACTGGATAGTCTGTCCTAGGTATACATTCATATCGTCTACAACTTCGAGCGTAAAGTGTCCGATTGTATTGGGAGTTGGTACTACATGGGCATTTGACATGATCTTCGTCTTATCCATGTTCATTCTTAGACCAACTCGCTCGGAAGCTTTACTGAGGTCATCGAGCATCGTACTTAAATCCTCCATGGTCGTCAGCAAACCGAAGGTCCAGCTCCAGTCCAGAGTCTTGAAAACGTCCTCCAGTCCAGCGGTGAACAGTTTTGGAGAAATAACATCTCCTTGCCTGACTCCCCGCTGCAGCGGAATAGGTTTCGAGTTCTGGTCCTGGAGTCGGACTGATATAGTGGCGTTCTCGTACAAACACTTCAGCACTTCGATATAGCGATAGTCAACTTGGCACCGCTGGAGAGACTGTAGAACGGCCCAGGTTTCAATCGAATCGAAGGCTTTCTCGTAGTCCACGAACGCTAAGCAGATAGGCACACTCAGATAGCAGATAGGGATACTCCTCGGTCTTCTGTATAACCTGACGAAGCGTGTGGATGTGGTCTACGGTACTAAAGCCTCTTCGGAAACCGCGGCTTGTTCGGGAGGCTGGAAGTCATCAAGCCTGCGTACGGGACGATTTGTAATGACCCTCGAAAACAGCTTATAGACATGGCTCAGAAGTGGGATGGGTCTGTAGTTCTTCAGCAGAGTGTTGTTGACCCTTTTTGAAGAACAACACCACCACTCCTCTGTTCCATGCCTTTGGAGTTCTCCCTTCCAGTAACACGGAATCGAACAACTTCTGAAGGGCCGTAAGGACCGGTTTTCCACCCGCCTTCAGAAGTTCGGCTGTTATTCCGTCTTCACCGGGTGCTTTGTTGTTCTTGAGCTGTTTAAGAGCCATTACAATCTCGTAAAGGCTGATGTCCGGGATGTCGTCGGTATAGTGTCGGGTTAGTCTAGCTCTAGGGTCTTCCGCCTGACTAACTTCGGGTCTGCGCGTTTACGTGTATAGCTGAAAAAGCGCTCTATCTCACCCAGAACCTCAGGTTTAGAGGAAACTATTCTACCATCTTCAGTTTTTAACTTCGCGAGCTGGCTCTGCCCTATAGACAGATCTCTCGAGAATGCTTCAGTGCCCTTATTACGCTGGATGGCCTCTTCAATACGAATTGAAAAACGACAATTAGTTGAAACATATATAAAAAGTTCAATTTTAGACACTGAGGATGATAAATACTAATGCGAGAGGAGTTTTCAATCATAATAATATTATTTATTAATATTGACATATTTATTTATTTGGGTTTTTTTAAGTTCTTTCTAATCGTTCTTTTAAAACTGTACCTTTTCGATTTGCAGGCTGAGTACAACAGATTACACAAGGGTCATATTGGAACTGCTCCAAAATCTGCATTCAAGAAGAAATCACATGAACACAAAACTACAGGTATGTTTTTTTTATTTGTTTTTTTTTTTATTAGTAGGCTGATATATTTACTATTTGACAGTGTCCGACCGAAGTTTCGGTTTCGGCCAGCTTCGGCCTAAAAATCATGTTTCGGCCAGAGGTTCGGTTTCGGCCAAATAACAGCCGAACCTTTCGGCCACGCCGAAACTTACAACATTGTACTTTCGGGTCGCGTTCGGCTAGCGTCGGGTGCGCTCGGCACGGCTGGCAATTTGGCGTCGCTTGCGTAACTCCGCCGGCCACTGAATCAGTGCTCTTTGCTCCTGTAGTGACAATTGTGTTTGTTCCCCGAATAATGGTAAGTAATTTAATGAAGTATTTTATTTTGTTATTGTTATGAATTCATCATGTCATAGTTAATTTCTAACACTTATTTGCATAATTTTCATCAAAGCAGCAATTGCAGATTGACGGATACATTGGTTATTTAGGATATAATAATTGGGAGTGCGGAAGTTTACTTATTTCATTAAATGACTTAGAATTCATCTTAGTTGCGTGTATGTAATATAATATTATTATATGATTATCATATTTTAATAATAAACTTGTTTAATTTTATACCATCTACAATTAACAAGTCGCTGCCTCAGTATTACAGTTAATGTAACATTTTAAATTTTTCAATGTTTAGCCATTTTCTTGTAGCAACCACAGTTGCCAATTTCGCAGACCCCTAAACTGATTGTGGCAACTGTGTTGCCAAGCAAAGTATGGGCTGCTTTGATGAAGAAAAAATAAAATCAATTTAGGCTACCTTTTTTAAAATCCGAAATCGAATGAGCGGTTAGGGTAGTTAAATTTTGACCCAGTGTCACTATAACAATGTTGAAAAATTTCAATTCGATATTCGAAAGTTGAACCTGTAATATTAGGTCCTTACCTACGAAATTGGCGTTTTGTATCGAGAATTTTATAAAAACTATGATTTTCATAGATTCAATTTTGCGGATTATTCAGCAATGTCAAATTCAAACCAATCAAAATTTTGGTAGGAATATAGAAAACTTTTAAGCTACGTTACACATATCTTAATTACTGAAAAATAGTTCGCATCATAAAACTATACGTAATTGAAACATTTGAAAGGGTGGTTTTCAAGCTTTAATTTGAAACACTAAATAAAAAATGAAAACCTATTATTTGTATTTAAAACCTAGTCTAATATTGAATTTAAAAAATAATTTGGAAGTTGCAATAGAAATTAATAAATTACGTACAAAATAATCTGTGAAAAAAAACGCCAATTTCATAGGTAAGGACCTAATATTAGGCCGGCGAGATTGTTGATTAATCAAATATCTGGAAAGAACGTCTCACTGACATTTTTACTCCACGTTTTTATCACGTTTATAAAAGGTTCGGTTTCGGTTTCGGCCGATTACATCAAACCGAACCTTCGGTTTCGGTTTCGGCAAAAAAACATGTTTCGGTCGGACACTAATTCGAATACTAACACAAATACTATTTGAGTTGGCCGAATTGCATCAAATTAGTCATTCAAAAAGCAACTCTACCGTCTACCGTGCAAGCTACAAGATTCCAATTCCATTGCCATTGACAGTTTTATAAAGAGACGGCCACATAAAATAAGCTCAACCATACCTAAGCACTACTGCGCTGCTGCTGTGTTGTAGGTATGGTTATTCTACATACAACTGTCCGTTGCTTTTTTTAGACTTGTTGTAAATATTTACCTGCTTTTTAAGTACATAGAGCTACCTAGTTATTAAAATCTTATTTCATTATTATAGACGTAGGTCTCTAACTAGGTAGCTCTATGTACTTAAAAAGCAGGTAAATATTTACAACAAGTCTAAAAAAAGCAACGGACAGTTGTATGTAGAGGGCGATGTTGGGTAGAGCTACCTCGTTGTTGAAGCCGAAAAAAGGTCTATAATATAATAGAAAAATGTAGGTATCCCTTTTGTACAATACATTACTACAAAGACCGGGAAGTAAGGGGTTGCCGGCCGAGTATATATATATAGAGGGCCGAACGTAGCGAGGTCGGATAGTTACGAGGCTGGCAACCCCTTTTAGTGCTTTTCTCAAACATGCAATGAAATAAATTAAAAAAAACTCCAAGAAATCAAACTTTAATTTTCATGGCTGAACGCCGTGATCCTTTGCCACAAATTTTAGAATGGAAATTAAAAGACCATCTTGCAGGCCTAGGCCTCCAATTTTGTATGAAATGCCATTACGGGTCTCTCGACTTGCTGCGCCCGAAACGTGACACTTCGAAGCCCATTATTAAGAACACAACGTCAATATTCTCGCTGTTTCCCGTATACATTGTCTCGTTGCCTTTGGCATAGGCCTCAGCAAGAGCCCTCCATTTGACTTGATTAAAATAACCAAGTATAAATACAGACAAGCTAAAAGCCTTCAAAGAACTTGAGAACGGTTGACGTTCTAGTTATCCAGTCAATTGGCAAACCCAAACTCAGTAAAGGTCTATTTTTATCTGTGCGTTTACAGGTAATATGGCATACTTCCGCAAAAAGTAGTAATGTTAGCTGTTATGAAACTGGCTTCTGTATATACATGTACATGGCTATAATATAGTTAAAGCAATGACGCGCAGTTGGAGTGTCCAAGAGGCAACCGGTTGGCTCGCGGTATTTGAAGCCTGTGCAACTCGAACTGAGCAAACTTGGCCCTCACTGGGGTGGGGCGGGAACAGAGGCGAGGGGACGGAAGTGAAAAAAAATTGGTGCATAAGCACGTCTAGCACAACTTGCTGACAAGTCGCTTCGCGCGCGACTGAGCGTCCCCTGTCTCACGCGCATCATGCAAATTAGAAAGAGGAGGGTAGATCTTTCTGGACTCGCGTCGTGGCGCGGCGTCAGTCGTGTTAGCCCCCCCCCCCCCCTAGGAGGGATGGCATAAAAAAAGTCTATTTCCACTCCAGACCAAGTTGGCTCAGTTCCGCTTGCACTGGGCGGTTCCATAACACTTTGGGAACTCAAATACCGCGAGCCATCCGGTTGCCTCTTGGATACCGCAATTACGCGTCATTAGTTAATTAACGTCAATTGCTTTTTCTTTTTTAATTAAGTCTCTTGTTTATATTGGCATGCTGTGTTTGCCTGTTAGTAGTTATACATTAAGCGTAATGCTGGGGCCACACTAACGAGAAATGCCATTAATTATCGGGATAATCGTAGTGTGGCCGTACCTTTAACGTCCATTATCGCGATAATTAATGGCATTTCTCGTTAGTGTGGCCCCAGCATAAGACACTTAACCATAAACTATCTGTAACCGAAGGTTCGGTTTGATTATAAAATAGTTTCGGCCGAAACCGAACCTTTTATAAACACGATTAAAACGTTGAATAAAAATGACAATGAGCCGTTCTTTCCAGATATTTGACTAATGAACAATCTCGCCGGCCTAATATTACAGGTTTCTACGTTCAACTTTTATCGAATTAAAATTTCAACATTGTTATAGTGATACAAAGTTTTCTATATTCCTACCAAAATTTTGATTGGTTTGAATTTGACATTGCTGAATAATCCGCAAAATTGAATCTATGAAAATCACAGTTTTTATACAATTCTCGATACAAAACGCCAATTTCATAGGTAAGGACCTAATATTGCAGGTTCAACTTTTATCGAATTGAAATTTTTCAACATTGTTATAGTGACACTGGGTCAAAATGTAACTACCCTAACCGCTCATTTGATTTCGGATTTAAAAAAAGGTAGCCTAAGTTGCTTCTAATTCTCTTCATCAAAGCAGCCCATACTTTGCTTGGCCACCACAGTTGCCACAATCAGTTTAGGGGTCCGCGAAATTGGCAACTGTGGTTGCTACAAGCAAGTGAGTGGCTAAAAAGTTAAAATTTTTACATTAACTTTAATGCTGAGGCAGCGACTTGTTAATTGTAGATAGTAAAAATAAAAAAAAGTTTATTACTAAAATATGATACTCATATAATAATATTATATTACATATACGCAACTAAGATTAATTCTAAAGTCATTTAATTAAATAAGTAAACTTCCGCACTCCCAATTATTATATCCTAAATAACCAATGTATCCGTCAATCTGTTTGTAAATTATGCAAATAAGCGTTAAGATTTAACTATGACATGATGAATTCATAACAAAAACAAAATGAAATACTTAATTAAATTACTTACCATTATTCGGGGAACAAACACAATTGTCACTACAGGAGCAAAGAGCACTGATTCAGTGGCCGGCGGAGTTACGCGAGCGACGCCAACGCCATATTGCCAGCCGTGCCGAGCGCACTCGCCCGACGTTAGCCGAACGTGACGATGTTGTAAGTTTCGGCGCGGCCGAAAGGTTCGGCTGTTTTTTGGCCGAAACCGAACCTCTGGCCGAAACTGGCCGAAACTGAAACCGAAACCGAAACTTCGGTCGGACACTAAAATAAATATAATAGACCTCTTGCTACTTTTATACGCATCATTCAAGTGCCAGCGAGAGACAGCAAGTGCTAGCGAGAGGGCACTTAGAGATGGCCACGTTTATTTAGGCCCTTTAATAGCCTTTTCTATTATAGCAGAATCTTCTATGAAGGAGAAAATTATTGGATTAAGAGCCCCCGCAGACTGCAGACTTTTAGTCGGCCGATAGTTTGGTCGGGCTCGTATTACAACGATACACATATCATACATACATCAAACTATCGGCCGACTGAAAGTCTGCAGTGCGGGGGCTCTAAACCGCCATTTAATTGCAGACTGGGCGAAGTTCGTGTCATACCAGCTGACGGCGTGGGAGTCGCTGCACGAGCTGTGGCTGACGCGCTTCCCCGGCCGAACACTGGCCGTGTTTTATGAGACCCTGGTACGAGACACCGGGCCGACACTGCAGCGGATACTGGATTTTCTCAACCACACCGTCACTAAGGTGAGCCCTTGGGTTAAAAATTAAAATGTCCGGATGCAGAGTGGATGAGGTTACTCTCATAAATCCTCAACCATACTCTGTGACTTTTTATTCATTATATTTAACGATTTAACATTAGATTGTGTCTCAAGAGAGCAAAATAATATAAATATTAACGGCGAGGGCGATACGTTGACTCCTTCGCTTCACTCAGTATTCTAATGTAGACAATTGAGCGTAACGAGGGATTTACGCCCAAGACAGAAATAATTATGCTAGTTTTGCTACCAACTGGCACATACTGCTTTTCGCGTTTATAAGGAAAATTTAAATTATACTTCAAAAAATGACAACTTTGAACCCTTATTTGAGGGCAACAATTACTCTTCTTGGAATAGTAGGTGTGTGTGTAGTACTTTGTTGTAAAGGCTAGAAAGTAGGCAATAGATGGACGAGTGGGTTCGAGGTCTGAGCCGCTAGGTGAGGACCTCGAAGGGGACGAGTCCATCTAATATTGCACTTTTGGCCGAGACATTACATAGTGCTTTTCACGCCTACTGCGAGGAATTGCAAATAATTATAATTTTATAATGCGGTGTATTGAATCCTAAACGTAGCGAGGGACCCTGCAATAGAATCCTGAGCGCAGCGAGGGATTCTAACGTAGGATCCTGAGCGTAGTGAGGGATACAAGTGTTAACGCCCGAGACGAAGATAATTTTGCTACCGAGTGACACATAGTGTTCAACTGGCACATTGCGTAAATGCTACATGCTAATGAATAAATTAAAAAAAGTAGCCTGAACAGAAAAGTAGCATTTTGATCTCTCTCGTCGTGGAGCAAAACTTACTTTTCCGAATGAAAGGTGTGAAAACGGATTTACTGTGTTGTCTGATTAGAATGTAAACATAATAGTAAATAATGTATAAATGGGACATTAACGCTTATTCAATGTAGCTACTGGGCTTTTAAAATTTGAATTCAATCATTATTGTGGTTACTAGGATGACATGAGTTGCGCGCTGGCCAATCGCGAAGGAATCTACCGGCGGCGGAAGAAACTGCAAGATTTCAACCCGTTTACAGCCGACATGTACCTTGCACTGGACAAGGCGCGGGACCGCGTCCACGTATTGGTCGCCGACTACAACCGCCGACACAATCTGAGCAGTCAACCGAGCCTGGAGAACGTCGCTCCGATGAAGTTCATGAAGTATGGGTACGTTACCCTGCTGTAATGCTTAGGCTACACACATCGCGATAAAACTTCGTCTTCGGCCTACGGCGAATGTGCATGGCCACACTGAAAATGGACGAAGCTGTCGCTCTGTATTTTATGGCGCTCATCAATTATTTTTTGGCTTTGTGCAAAATAAAAAAGTGAAGAAAAGGCGGCAATGGATGATTACTATTCATCGAGCAAGAACTAGGTAATTATTTACTTAAAAATATATTGGTATTTGATGAGACCTTAGAGCATTTACTAACTAGTTAATAATAATAATAAATATTTTTGTTCTCAGACCAAATTGATCCATAGATTGTTAGTATACAGTATCCTTAATTAATTTTTCGTCATTACTCCAATCCATCGTAAACAACCAACAAATCGTTAACAATACGTCGCCGCTTGCAGTTGACAGTACGTCAGCTACGCACGATGAAGTTGAGCCGACTGAACTGAAGTGTGGCCGCGCAAGCGAAGTTCATCGCGATAAAAGCCTTTGATGTGCGCAAATTTACCGACAGCGGGGCGAAGGGCCTGCGGCTTCGGGCGAAGTGCCGAAGTATTCGCGAATTTTCGGCTACATACATCGCGATAATGCGAATATTCGTGTGTGTGTGTAGTGTGTAGCCTAAGCATAAGGGGAACAACGAGCTGACGATCAAATCCTTCGTAGGTCAATGTTTGAGCTACTGAGTTGCTGAGGGGCTAGCACAACTGACGCCGCGCCGCGAAGCGAGTCGAGAAAGATCTACCCTCCATTTTCTAATTTGCACGGTGCGAGTGAGCGAGGAGACGCTCAGTCGCGCGCGAAGCGACTGAGCAGCAAGTTGTGCTAGACCTACTGGTAGGACTTGTGTTGCGACATGGCATAAAGGTGGTTTTCCACCGGATGAGCGCGGATTGAATTGATTTTTTATTTGCACGCTAAATTGAAATGTATTGCCGTACTATTAGAATGCACATTACACTGAAGAAATTTTCCCGCGATGTCAAGCGCTTGAAAATAATCTTCAGTGTGATTTGCACTCTAACAGTACAGCAGTACGGTTCAATTTAGCAGCAAATAAAAAATCAATTCAATCCGCGCTCATCCGGTGGAAAAGCACCTTAAGAACCATACAAGCGCTGCTTGATTATGTATGATCGTTGTTGTCGAAATGTCGACGTTTGTGAAATCCCGTTCGTGTTCCAATAAGCGCTGTCCGGCTCAACGGACTAACATATTGGGATGAATTTCAAGTACTAGGACGCCATGATTTGAAGGATATGACAGGGCTAATAGAGAATTGTTGTTGTTGATTATTAACGGGTAATTTACTTTAGAACGGTGAGTCATATATTAACTCCGTTTTAGTTAATTAAGCCTAATTTTGTTTTTTCTAGTCATTTTAGTCAAAGCGCAAGGGATTATTTATTTATAGACGCCATTTATTTTTATTATATTAACGCTTTCCTATTGGCTAAGCGCCTAGCATTTTGGTAGGACCTGTTCTGCTTCCATGACAGGCTTCCTAGTTTTTATAATTTCCGCACAACTTTACTACTGCGTGTGTTTATGTAGTAAGTAATTCAAGATGAAAATTGTTAACAATCAAGTTATGTATTTTATAAACATTGTTTTGTTTTAATATAAGCAGGGTTCGGGTTACAGTTCGTTTACGCTCACTATGGTGTGGCTGGGACGGACTCCCATGTATTTATTTATACAATCTAGCTTTACTTCATTTATAGCTACATATTTAATTCGTGTTATTTCGTATATTTTTGAACTATATATTTTCTATGCTACAGGTTTACGTACTTAATTAGATCCAGTCATTATTTATTCACAATAACAATGTAGTTATTTATGTTTAGTCATTAAGCTGATTGTTGTGAATTCAATGTGCTGTTTTCCTTGTATATAAGTCAATTGAACATCAACGAATCCTGTCGAGAGTTCAAATTTTGGCCTAAATCCTAACGCTGCAGCTAAGAGCGACTCACATTATCCGGATCGATTATAGAAGATTACATACATAGTTACAAATTAGTTAAATTACATTCGGGTTTGAGGTAAAAAAAAAAAAAAAAACGATCACTAGAAATAGCAAATCGGACCGGTATTCTTTTCATACAATAATTCCGGTATATATTTTCGGTATCTCGCTTATTATTTCATATTTTTGCATCCTAACCGACTTATCTAACATACGAGTATTCAAGCGGAACGCGGATCAGCGTCATTCAATCCCTAAGTACAATTTTGGAATTCCCCAAAAAATATCACGTTTTTTTATGAATACAGATTTCAGTCCTTGTTTGGAAAACAAAGCTTTAAGAGGAAACACAAAGGCCGTTTTTCTATACAAACGCAGTCCCCTGTTTTCTCCCTGGATAATGGCAGAAGAGCAATTTTTTTTGTCAATAAATCTATGGCTACTATTGACATGTTTCTATGTTTTCCTTTTTTTTATAAATTTATTCTTAAAAGAGATATTAACCTTCATTCAAAAACCTAAAAAAAATGCCAGTTTTTCCGCTGTGTTAAAACATCGTCCCCCTAAAATTATTAAAAAAAAGGAAAACATAGGAACACGGCCAAAGCCTTTCTTTAATTATTAATAAAAAAATAGTTAAATAGGCCAAGTTTTGGAGAAGAAATCAGGGGACTACGAAACGTTGATTTCATTTACTTTTAATAGGTATTTTCGGTCCAAGCTGCAGCTGTCTCTATCGCGCTCGCGCTCGCTTGATCAGGCACTGCGCGACAGCAATACATTTTACAAATACCTATTTCTCAATTATCTCGGCCTTTGTGTTTCCTCTTAAGCGCCAATTTTCTTCACCGTCCATAATTTTTCTGTGAACTCTGTGCGTAATAATTGCATAAAATAATAAGTACTTCGCTGATTAATCCTCAAAGGTCGCTGTTAGCTCCAGTGTTACGTGATGTTACTTTACCGCACTTGATTACGTCATGCACCTTTAGAGTAAGTAGTCTTCTAAATATTTCTGATGCTTTATGAGCGCCTAGTCACAATTTAACACATCATTGTATACTTTTTTGAGCAACAAAGTTGCGTCAACTTTCATCATGTTGACGGCTTGTGTGTGCAACATATGTTGAGACTAAAGTTTACAATGATGATGCTAAGGCATAAAAAGATCTAGTAATATGAGTATGGAAGTGAAGGCTAGAGACAAACACTACCGCAGCGAGACACCGTACCGTAAGCGGTGTTCGTTAAAACCTGAATACATGGAAAGTTTGACAAGTTTCTATGGAATGACAGCTGGCGACGCCATATTTAACGGGGATCCCCTTCATTGGCATATTTTTTTTTAGACTAATATAGTTTCTCATAATTGATTTGGCATAATTTCTATTGGCATAATAATACTGTCGCATAATAATACTTTGGCCTACTACTTTGTTTGGCATACTACGCTAATAGCATAATTTCAGTTGAACTAATCTGTATTGGCCGAATACATATTAAGCATACTATTGTTTGGGCTAATAATTATTTGGTATATCTGTCATTATCCATAATTTCTTATCCATAATTTCAGTTTTCTAAATGACTAAAACTCAATTTCGTTGTTACAATGCATTTACACTTTTCGTGGACGCGGATTATTGGGTCGTGCATTATCAGGGCGGATAAAAATGGCTTGTCATAAGCGAACTCTGTCTTAGGTCGGTTAGGTTAGGGTTCACTTGTGTTCCTCAGACCAGAAATAGACACCCCGCCCAGCGGGGTGGCGTCGACTCGCTGGAGATTATTAGTCCGCACAGATGACCGTCCCAATGTACATGGATTATCAGGCTGTACATTATTGGGCCGTGCATTATGCTTTCATTGCTTTGTGTAATGCATGATTTTATTTTTTAGGACACAATTTTTATGCGTTTTGTAATGATGCCAAATAATTATTATGTCTTTTTGTATTTATGCTATCTGATGTTAGTCTTTGTGATAATTATGCTATTTTCGTTTATTCTTTTTAATTTTATGCCTAAAAATTTATGCCATAACATGATTAGGCGTAACGCTAATTCGGCTATAAAAAATTATGCGTTATTATATTATTCCAAATGATTTTATGCGATCCAATAGAGAACCTATTTAACGTTGATGGGTCTATAATTGTAGGTAGGCAACTTTAGATAAGTAAAAGTTACATTTCTATATTTTTGACCAACTACGGCAAAGCCAAAAGAAATCTTTCTTGTATTTACGGGCGTCTAAGCTACTGAACCGATTTTGATGAACGAGGTGTCAATCTGTTCGTAATTATTTGCTAAAAGTAATTCTCGCCGCTGCACCGCTGTGGGGATGGTAATTTTCGACGACTTTAGGTATTGTTGGCGTTGAAAGGGTAAACGTGTTTAAAAATGAGAGTTTTGGACGCGCAAACTTGATTTCCTTCTTATATTCATATTACTAAAGGTTATTTTGCCTATGGTCAGTATAGATTAATGACAATAATTTATTTTTCAAATGCCAAAGATTTAAAAGCAATTAGTTTACATTTTGTGTTAAATAGTAGGTATTATGCTAACGAATTACTATTGCTGTGTGATTGTTTGAGCTATGGAATTTTGAATGTCTGATGTAACTGATGTATGTAACCATAATAACATTTATGTGTGGTATGAACTATTTGAGGTGCACTTTTCGTCAAAGTTCAATCTCTGAAACATCGATATGGTCTGTACATGGACGCGCTTTTAACAAATTTGAACCTAATTGCTTACACGATAAAATCGATATTTGAACTGACTTTTATCTACATTATCCTGTAACCGCCCAAAGCCTTTTAACAGGCCTCCTCTTCAATGGAATTTATACCATTCTAAATTGGAACAGAGTTGCATTTGTTTTGTTGCGTTCGATATTAAAATTTATGGACGTAAGGCCTTTAGTTGTTTTTAAAATAGAATACGTGTTGACACCATATAAAATAACCAATTAAGTTGAATTTTCCCGAAAAAGGATTAAAAATATTGTCAAACGGTCATAAAAGTAAAGCAGGAGATTAACTAATCACAAAGTTTTAAGAGGGTGTGTATTCTGTCCCATTTCTGCAAAACGCACCTTCATATGAAACCATTGTCGTGACGTCACGATCTGTGAGCGTTTTCTCTCTAACAAGCAATATTCAAACGGTTGTAGCTTCGTAATTCTTTGAGATAACTGAATGGGATCTTCGTCAGTAGGCATATTGTTTGCCTTCTTTATTTTGGTGTATTCGTATTGATGAAAAGGGCACCTCACACAATTCCTACTAATCGAACTTGTTGAATCGGACATAGGTACTTAATTCGTGTAGTAGTAAAATGCGCCAGGACTTGCGTCCAAAAACGAAGTTGAACCCCTGTTACGAATAAGAAAAACAATGCATTTTTTTTACTGTTACTTAGTCTTTAAGATGTAAGATCTGCAAATGTTTGTTCCTTTACAATAAACCCCTTTTTATGTAATTTTGGTGTTTATTTTTTACAAGCCTTTCAATCATCATAGACGCTTGGAGACCGTACACATCTCCAGGGATATTAGATTAGTTACGTGTACTTTGTTATTTATTAGATGCTACGAGACCGTATAGGTAGGAGGGGTGATCCAAAAGTAATGATAATCGGCATAAAAAACAGAAGTTATCCGTTATATATCATTTTTAATTATTAAATACACTCTTTATTAGTTTACTTACCTATATAATATATTAAAAATGTTTTAATTTTGCTACATATAAAAAAAAATCTTTGGATAGACGAAATGTAGACTAGTTTTTACATCGACGCAATTGCATCGATTTTATTGACGAGTTTTCAATATCTAAGAATAAGAAGTAATAGTAAAAGAGTTGGTCTAGATAACACTATAGGTAACTAGTTTTATAGAATTCACAAGCCTGAAAAACAGTCCTGCTACTCGGCAAGCTCGGTCAAGAAAAAAACTCATACAAATGGTACTTTTTTTTCTATGGTTTTTTCTGAGACGGCCTCACTTAATTGCTATAGAATTATGATGCATCACTCTCCTTTCGTATTTATATTCATATATTTGTAACCTAGGTTCACACTGTTAAAAAAAAAAAAAACTACATATTGATGGCCAGAAAAACCTACCTTGAACTTTGTTACGTGAGCTGTGCTTAAAAAAATCGATGACATGAGTTTAATTTATTAATTTTGTGGCATCAAAATAAATAAACTTTAAATTTTATTATATTTTTTTTTTATTACCACACCAGAATTTTGCCAACACCACCCCAAACATGTAACAAAATATCCTCCGATTTTACTGCCGGCAGAATATATTCCATACCATCATATTTATTTAGCTATTAAAAAAAAACAAATGAATGAAATCTTTTTTTAAAGTTATTAGTGTATTATTGAATAATTGCACAATAGGAATGACAATCACAAATTCTCATCACGAGACCAAATCATTCTGATTATCGTTACTTTTGGATCACCCCTCGTACATCACGTAGTAAGGATAAGGACAATAGACTAAGGGCCTGTTTCACAATCTCCAGTTAAAACATATCCGTCAGATAAATGTTGGCTGTCACTTTCCTTTTATATGACGGGAGAAAAGGATAGCAATAATTTTAACTGGCAGATAACTTTATCCGGCGATTGTGAAACAGGCCCTAATAGAAGTATACCTACCTACATGTTTGGACGTTATAGATAACATCTCACACTGTTGTTTTAATTTTAAATAATAAATCTTTAACAATTTCGTTACCAATTATATTTTAGGTTTACCAACTGTCCCGTTGCATCCAGCCCCCCTATTCTGTAACTTGTTGTAAGCTCACCTCAACGCTCACCCACAAATATATCTTGACACCGCGATGCGTAGTAACTAAGCGTAGGTAGAGGTCTAGTTTCGTGACGGGTGACCGGCGGTGTGGGCCGCATTAGCGCGTAGCGAATAACAGCCCAGGATGCAAGGTGAGAGATGTATAAGGTCGCCCGTGTCTGCGACCAGAGAGATGCCATTTATCATGTATGGGGGACGCCTGCCTTGCCGAATGTCACCTGCTCATTTCATCAAGCTTTTATTTAGTTTCACCTGTCCCGTTGTCTGTCTGTCTGTAATCAATTCAATTTGACCCGCATCCCGGTGACCGATTGAGCTGAAATTTTGGGTATAAGTATAGTTTGGATGACAATTCAATATTATGGTACCATCGAGCTGATCTGATGATGGAGACAGAAGGTGGCCATGGGAATTCATTACTTAACCGACGTAACCCGTTGAGTTTGGGTTCGTTAGAATCGTCTCAATGAGTAGTTGATGGTGGTATACAGAAAAGTACAGACGGCAATAAAAGCTTGTACCAAAAATGTTTTTTTTGTCAGCATTTTCTTTTTTATCGTGGATGCAAGAAGAGTGCATGTGTCCGGCCACGACTGCGCGGCGGCGGTTTTTCTAATCCATTGCGTGTGATCACTACTAACCAGACTGCGCTGCGCGTCTCGAACGCGCAATGAACAGACAAAACGCTTGCGGCGCCGCAATTCGCGCAATGTCGCCGGGCCTGATTCTGGATGTAGGTAAGTAAGAAACGGTGTAAAACTAAATAATGCTTTATTTCACATTGTGTCAATATTCATTGGTCACAAACAAGTTTTGCACTTCGACATTGGAACTTATAACTCCGATTTCGCGTTACAATAATTATAAAATATATGCAGTTAACAACAAACCCCGCCCACCGGCAGGGTCCCGCGAGTCTCTTGGCAGCTGGCCTGTTTATTTATAACAGACTGCAAATAGTACATTACACACCTAGGTCGGTAATATGAAGATCGCTGCAAATTGTCACGCGTATGTTGTCTTTATCATTATCACCGCCCACAGCGTGTGCGTTATTTTACATCCCTAGGCCAGAACGCGGATTCTTGCCCACGAAGCGGACAGTAAATGCTACATACGGCCCAGATAGCGTAAATACATTAACACTAAATTTAATCAGTGGAAGGTTGCAATAAGTAGGATTTCATTAGTTAATTTCATGTGTTAATTGATTGATCATTAGAGTCGGGACCAAGAGGCTCAGCGGGGAAGGAGTGTGGTATGTATGTACATCAAAAGCAATATAATTTGCATTATGATTATTATATACATGGATATTTCGCGTCCAGTACGCGAAAAGGTCTCCACAGTCAATGCGAATAATATAGGATATTCTGAATTCCTGGTAAACTTTCGTTGAAGTAAGTCTTTATCTTTCATAGCGACATTAGTTTTGTAAGAGAGAGACATTACATTTGTACAATTTATTACAGATTAGCATCATATAGTTTTATCCGCGTATTAATCAATAAAATACTACTATATTATATTCGGTCAGAATTGCTAAGGTACTCGCCTTGTCTGATCAGTGATCACTTACTCGTAGTCAGATCTTGTGATAATAATTTATTAACAAATTCATAATTAAACGCGAAGACCCGTTCGCAACTGTCGCAAAAATCAACGATCACGCACCGCAAGGGTTAAAATAATCACCAGTAGAATTTATCCTCTAACAACATGTATAAACTCTTAATCATTATACAAAATTATCATAAATATCACAAATAAAATACAAAGCTAATGATCGATGGAGGAGAGCTAGCAACAGTTTGTTTGAGGTTTGTACACTGTCGTTTATATTATATAGTGCCTGGTCGCGCGGCTGCGACCGATTTTGGACTTTATTACAATATACAACAAGGGTTCATTCAGCCCAGCCGCGCTCGTATGGTACATTGGAGGCACACTATAGACACGAAACGCGCGCCGAGCAAACTGACTGCCGTGTCGTTTTGTCACAATGCGATTTTCTTATTCTATCCCAGTCAGCTGCCAGTTGGCACGGCGGCGAGCCGAGTGTGAAACAAAACGTTACTGTACAAATAATATTTATAAAACAAATTGAAACGCTATAATACAAAATAAAAGAACAAAAACAGTTATTTATACAAAACAATAATGTCGCTTTTCGCTGCTCGGGCTAGATGGACGCTTGTTAGTAGTCTGCCTTAACCAATCGGACCGATTATCTAATGGAGTCTTTTACAATAAATATGATAGTAGAAAAAAAAACGAAAATATCGTACAAAATCAGCCTTCGCGTATTCATTCCTTCACTATACCATTTCCTAACTATCCTACTCGCACCCCCACGCTCGGCAGACTAAACGTAGCTCTGACAACTGTTACGGGATCGGACGCTGAACGCCGTTATTGCAACGCAATAGAGTTCAGATTAGCTCGCACTCATCGTTAAAACATGACATGTCATGGCGATGATGACGAAGTCTTTACACAAATTAAATAGATGAAATAGCATTAGAGTTGGAGTTACCATCGAAGCGGACTGACTAGTACACAGGAGGAGTTAACTGTTTAGACGCGGCGGCCTGCATATATGCACATTGTTTGAATCTCATTCAGGTAGGTGTCGGAGGACTGCGGAACTACGAGGAACAGTCTAAACAGCCTTTGACCACCGTTCGAACCACTAAATAGATAACACTGCGTCGGACGACACCGCTAATGTAATCGCATTTCTAATAACACTTTGTTTTAACAGGACAGTATACATTTTCACTAGTTGGCAGCATTTCGAGACCATTCCGGGATCTTTTTCACCGCGACATCACGACTCGTGGGAGGTACGCTATTCGATCTTCGATTCAAATCGCACCCGTACATGTCCATAGCAGTGTTCGGGTTTCTCTTTCCACGTGTCACAATCGTCCATTAGATCGAATACCACTTAACACGATCGCAACCAAGAACCCGCCTAGCGGGCACTCGTAATGTTTGCTCAGATGCCGGCTGAGCTCGCTAGGCGGGCAGTGGTATGAACTTGCACGCCTAGCGAATTCTGTCGGTTTCTGGTGAATTGTTTCATTTTTAGTCCGGTTGCGAGTGTTAAACCAGCATTTCGACGAGACATCACGGCTAACGAACGCGTTTGCGGCCCGGATGAATGTTGATTTAAAGCGAGAATACCAGGAGGCCATAAAGTAGTGAGATCGATTACAATAGCGGGCGTCCCTCAGCGGACGTGGCGGGGTGGCGGGGCGGCGACGCGCGGGGCGGTCGGCGGTCACCGCAGCGCGCGGCAGCGGCGGCACACGCGCACCGCGCAGCCGCCCCACGGGGACATCTCCGAGCACGACCCGCAGAATATGCCGCCGCATCTTCTGCAACAAACAAACATACCAATACAACAACCACACACCTTCTGAATAGCCTTCTAATAGGGGTGTAATAGACACTAAATAACCTATAATCAATAATGTCATATTTTCTCGAAAAGGGAAATATGTAGTCAAATGGAGAAAAAATCAACGCAAGAGGTTAAAATAATCACGAAGTTATAAGTGTCCAAAGTTTTAAGAAGGGGTATGTTCCTTCCTTTTTTCGAAAAACGCAACTTCATATGGAACGATGACGCTTGAAGATTGTGACGGCAATGTGCCGCGCGCTGTCGTATTCGGCGCCGCCGTCGACGCGGCCCCCCGGCGCGCGACGCGTAACGTGACGTCATACACTGTTTGCGTTTTCTCTCTCTAACAAGCAATATTAAAACGGTTGTAGCTTCGTAATTATTTGAGATATCTGAATGGGATTTTCATCACTAGGCATAGTTTTTGCCTTCTTTCTTTTGGAGTAATAATAATTTTCGAGTCCCTATTGACTAGGTCTTAAATTGGGAGAACAGAAGTTTGTCAAGTTTCAAGATGTTATAAACACACTGTTGGCGTGGCACATATTGTACCTGCAGTGGTGCCGCCTCCTCGCCAGCCAGAAGTGGTTCCGGCAGTACTGGCAGCGCGGCGCGGCGCTGTCTGGCAGCCACACGACCCCGCGAGCCTCCTCGCCCACCTCCACCTCGCTGGCGCTGCCGCTGCCGCTGCTGCTGCCGCTCCCGCTCCCGCTCGCGCTGCCGCGTCCGCTGCCGCTGCTCGTCATCTGCGCAAACGAAATCTAACTTGCAATGGTCTACAGTAAAAACAAGTGCTTGCGAAAGATCGGTCAGTCACTTAAGTCATAAGTTTCCTGGAATAATTAACACAATGAGGGTTATTAGGGATACGTCTCAATGATGACGTCGCTCGAGTAATGGAAAAGCGATGAAAGTGAAATAGAAGTAACATGAACATTTGAAGTTAGGGGTGTTTGTCCTGGATACCTAGCGCATGTCATATCATATCATTATACCTTACATGATTCGCTACTTAGTTCGCTACAGCATTAGCACTGAACAGGGGATTACGAGATGAGATACAGGACGATGTTTTCATTAGAGCATGAGTTTCGTAAGCGAAAGCTAAATTCGTCTAGGTCTACCAAAAGGGTATCTACTCTGGCGATACCAGGACATCATAAACGGATAGTGACCTGCACGAGTGGAGCTGCGGCCCCTCGTGCGTCCTGTTTACTGTATGGCGGTACCAGGGCAGCATGAACAAGCAGAGACCTGCGTGGGCGAGGGCGCGGAGGGCGACGGGCGGGCGGGCGCGGCGGGCGGCGGGGACGCGCGCCGCAGCGCCGAGCGCGCCGAGCGCAGCTGGCCCGTCAGCTCTTCTACCACTTTCTGTTGAAAACAACAACGTATTAAGTCACGTGAACTCTTAAGTTGAACCCTAAATACAGTTATTTTAGGTATTGGCTTAGGCAGATTCGATTATAAGTAATAATACGTAGTTTATTTTATTTTATTAAATCATCATCATTATCATCATCATCATCATATCAGCCGAAAGACGTCCACTGCTGGATATAGGCCTCCCCTAAATAGTGCCACAATGACCGGTCCTGCGCGACCCTCATCCAGCGAATTGCCGCGACCTTTGTCAGGTCATCAGTCCACTTTGTGGGGGGCCTACCCACGCTGCGCCTTCCGGTACATACGTGGTCGCCACTTGAGATGTACCCCATTGCCCTTTGGGTGACTTTGAACCATCTTATGAGGCCTATAGTTCCGCATTTTTATGCAGTCTGGAACCTCCCAGCTTTAATATAGTTTGGCGGCCGCCCTCACCTTCTGGTAGAGTATGATCTGATGCAGCCGCGCCTGCAGCGGGTCCGCGACGGGCGGCAGGCCGTCGAGCGGGTCGGCGGCGGCACCCCCCGCCCCCGCGCCCGCGCCCCCCGCGACCCCCGCCCCCGCCCCCGCGCCGCACACGCAGCGCGCCAGTGCCGCGCCCAGCTCGCCGCCGCACACGCCGCACCAGCACTCCGAGCTCGCGCCCGACGACCCCGACGTTTCGATGCCGCCTGTTGGACAAAACACACGATTATACTTCGATCTTCTTTTACATATGCCGCCCTGGTATTCGACGGAAGCGGAACGGGTGTAAAGTCAAGTGTAAAAATATGTAACGATAACATCCTCTCATAAATAAGTGCCAAAACCTTAATCCGCTGACATAAGAGTTATGGGACATATATATTTATGAGTAAGTTGTATGCACCCATATTTTTACACGTGACTGTAAGTTGCCGGAAGCACCCGACGACCGACGGGTTTATGTATGAGCGTTCTCTTAGTCATGTTATCCTAGTATTAACGGAGCGGAAAGCGTTGCGGGAGATTTTACGCCACGACGCCGCTTGCCACAAACGAGCTCCATGAACTAGCTTTTAGTAATGTTGTCCTATATAACGGTTGAGATATTAAGCATGCCGGTAGAGTTAAGTTAGTAGTTAATTAGGTCATTATTCGAGATTAGTGTACGGTAAAGTAAACTGAAACACTTACCTTTTTATCCCTTATTAACATTTTCAAGAGGACGAAAACGTACCTGTTTCAATTTCCTTGACTATACATTAGCAGTAGGTAGCATTGGAATCGTATACGGATTGTTTACAAACGGAGTAGGTAATTCCCGTCCGCGGTAGATGACGGATGACGGAAATCCGTCAGCAACCGCGGACGCGGCAGAATATGTATTCGCGGAAGTCCGGGGGAAGACGGGTCTACGAAATAACGCCTGGAACGGAATGAGTGGGGCACTTCCTCGTGGAATGAAGCGGTATGTGGCAAGTATAGAGAAGTGTTCGGAATGAGAACGCGACAAAAGCAAGGTATCGGTACTGACTGGTAGTGGTAGTGGTAGTGGTAGTGCTGGTGCAGTGGCAGCAGCGGCGGCGCGGCGAGGCGGGGCACAGCGTGAGCTGCGAGGCCACGCGCGGCCGCGGGCGCGCCTCGCCCTCGCTCTCCGAGCTCGTGCTCGACGCGCCTCCTGCGGACACCGCGCCATCACTCACCCGCTCATGCGACCCTGGTACCCTAACCCTAACCACTGACCGTCGGCGTCGAGCCCGTAGATACACTACTCTTTCTTAGGAGGACTTATTCCTTCTCTATGGTCGTGCCGGACAAGAGCGACCACTTATGATAGTTTGACCGATCATCTGTAGTGACAGAATACCTAGAGCATTATCCTTACTCTTTCTTTCGCTAGCATCTAGCTTCCCAAAGAAAGGTAAAGGGTTTCCAGATTCTCTGCTACTGACGCGATGGATGGCCATACCGGATACACGGAATGGGACAGTCACATGCCACATTAAGGGGATTAGAGATATGATGTGATTCAGTTAGTCGTTTAGTTTGACGAGCACAAGAGTTTGATAATACGGTATTTGACAACAGTAAAAGTACATTATTGCCGTGGCCGGGAAGGAGGCAATTGCAGGCTGAGTATTTGTTTAAACGGACGAGCTTGCGAGTCTGTTTAATTATAATACGAAGCCTGCAATTGCCATTCGGGCTGAGGCTAGTATAGTGCTTTTCTCAAATATGGGGGAATAAAAAAAGACTAAATTTATATAAACTTTAAATATTGTTGCACAACGTGAAAATATTTACGATTTCCAGCCATTTTTTTTTTAACAAAATCGCAAGTGTATTTTTCCACGAATAAAACGCAAACTATTTGAGACATACAAAAACGTCGTGTTTGCAACAGAAAAATACGAGTTGAATTGGCTGAATACGAGCTGGGCCATCTTTTATATGCCAGTTTCTACTTTAAAAAAAATTTGGTACTCGACAAATAAAGGAATTTATATATAACATTCCAGGCGGCCTACAATGTTTTTTATTATTTAATTTAGATCTGACCTTAAACTATACACTTTACCTTCCAATATGTAGCGAATTATGTTCACTTTGCGGGTCATTTTTGAGAAAAAATTGTTTCTTAGCAAGTTGCCTATTCAGTCATATACCGTATTTATGGAATTAATATTGGAGATTCCATTAGTGCCAAGAAGGCCATCACCAGTGTTTACATAAAGATTGCGATACTTAAATATAAAATTGTGCTTCGGCACCAAACTGTTTTTTAGAGACAGAGGTAGGTCAGATATTTTTGCGCTGATTGCAATGTCAAGTAATTACGGTTATCCACTGTGGCCACGCTCCTAGGAACCACTTGCATGCCGACGAACGTAAACACAACGCGTGATTGACACGAATCGCCAATAAAACTGCGCTACTAACACCATACTTTATCACCACCTACGCCACATGCACTGTTTACCGAGAAACACTAAACACACTCTCACTCACCATTCAAATCGATCTCCAAGAACTTGGGCTCGATGTCATCGACCCCGTTCAGTCCGTTCGCCACTCCGTTGCCCTGTGGCCTGATGTGGTTCAGTAGTTCTCCGGTGACGGGTGAGCGCTCGTGCGAGGCCGGCGACCGGCCCTCGCCAGGCTCGGGCAGGTCGAACCCGGTGGACGATTGGTTGGACGATTCGGAGATGGATCGCCATGTTATGCTTATGTTCCGGACTCTGCTGCCGTTTTGCGGAACCTGCGGAGAGACAACATACATTAAAATCTGCCAAACTAAGTGCGATATCTGATCGTACAAGCTTTGATTCGCGATTACTCGCGTAGTTACTTCAGTCGCGGACAGAAATGAACTGAAGACGAACAATAAAAAACTGGTCTATAGTAAATGAATTGGCCTATATATTGAAACTAACTTTACGTTAGTGCTTTATACCAATTATAAATTAGCAATATAGTAGCCGTAAATGAGTTAAAAAGGAAGGAGTTCTATCGTTGTGTATGGTAAAGTTTGAATACTTCATAAGTAGCTGATTTAACTCGAGAAGAAAGTGCCCTGCTAAGCTAGAACAACTGGCAGGACTCCACCCTCCTCGTACTAATTAGCAGATTGCGAGAGATACGGAAATCAGCGAGTAACTCATGGCATGGCAGAAAGTTGTGCCTCGATCATTACGTTACAGTTAGTTAGCTAGTGTGAACAGTTGCAAGTTGTACAGCGTCCGGCTAAACCATATCTCTATCTCGCTGTATCTTATAGCTCCAAACCGCTCGCTGGAGCGTATGGATGCGGCTAAAGAGAAACGTGGACATCTAGACACTGACCTCAGGCAGTCCCCGTTCATCGAACGCGCGCACGAAGACCGCCGGCTCCTCGGGCGTAGTCCCCGGTTCCACGTCCACCGCCGGCCTCGTGTCGGGCTCGTGCACGTGGTCGATGACGCGGTCGGGTATCTCCGCGTGGTCGCTGGCCGCATCCGTCTGGTCGGTGTGGTCGGTCTGGTCGGACTCGACGGCGCCGACGAGCTCGCGCTCGAGCGAGGACGAGCCGCTGGCGAGGTCGCGCGGCCGCGCCGAGTTGTCGAAGTGGTCGAGGTGGAGGCCGTCCACCTGAAACGCAATTACTTACAATTATTTGGAGCCAAGTATCTAACCTCTAGCTACCCAATACGCAGAAACGAACAGTGAAATTTGAGTTGGAATGTATTTGAATTTTCAACAACTGACACGGCCTTTTAAGGCATTTGTCCCACCGCCGGCGAGTAGCGAGTACTCACATAGTAATTCTTACTCGCTGGAGCGAGTAGCACGTAGTAACACTCGCTTACTCGCCGCCGGTGGGACAAGTGCCTAAGAGGCCTCTGGGCGCTTAGAGGTTCCTCGACGTGACTCGGTAAAAACCTTATTCTGCATGTGGTTGAGCACGTCTCGTATGCTGGCATTGTGGCATGCGACCCTGCCTACGAAGCTAGAGGTCCCTGGTTCGAATCCCGGTAAGGGCATTTATTGTGTGATGAGCGCGAATATTTGTTGCTGAGTCATGGATGTTTTCTATGTATTTAAGTATTTGTTTAAGTATATAAGTATGTTTATCGTCGTCTAGTACCCATAGTACAAACTTTGCTTTGTTTGGGACTGGATCAAATTGTGTAAGATAGTCCTCGAAAAAAAAAACTTTCGCCATTCTAGTGCGAACTCAAGTAAAGAACGCACGTCGAAAGCAGCACCGTGTCGCGAGAACAGGTACGTCACTGGATGGCTGACGGCCGGCGTCCGCACGGATTTTATTCCGCAGTGCGCGAGGTTTCATAATGGTCCATACTAGTACCATAGGATGCAGAAAATTCGTGCGGCGCCGCACCGCAACCAATCTGCAGCAAACCACAGATTTTAATCCGCATACGGATTATTTTCCGCAGTGTGCGCACTGCAAGGAGGTTCCATACTTCACAGATTTTGCGGAAAATAAACGCACAGCAAAAATCCGCAGTGCGCGCATAGCCTTATTAACACCAGTGATCGCCACTATGTGCGACTGATCTGGCGCACATTACGGCCACTAGCCTACGGCCTTTAGTCACTAGTATCGAGCACGAGCTAACTGCCACAGCTTGTGGCTCGGGCGTCGCCACTAAACGCTCGGTGTTAGCCATCACATACATTTGAGCGGTCAAGGTGTTCACAAACACCTGAACACGACTTTATTATCAAAGCCATAGGAGTGCATGTTTTTTTTTTTTTTTTTTTTTTTTTTTTTTTTTTTTTTTTTTTTTTTTTTTTTTTTGTGTCAATGTGCGACCGCTCTACATGCGAGTTATTTCTTAAAGTGCACCATAATGCTGAAAACAGACTCACGCCGAGAATACCCGAGAAGCGTGAATGTGATTGTTTTCTCGCCGTCTCGTTCTCTCGTTTCTCGAGAGAACGAGACGCAAGATTTCTCGGTGTCGACTTCTCGCGCGAGTCTGTAGCCGGCACAATGATACCAGGGGATAAGAAGTGACCTGGTCGGGCCTGGGCGCGGAAGTTGGCACGACGTCGACGACCGCCGGCAGCTCGTCCACGCAGCTGTCCGTGAGCGCCGCGCGGGACGAGCGCCGCGGGTCGCACTCGGCGGCCATCATGCTCGACAGTTTCCTGTACCAGGGGAACAGAATCATTAGAACACACAGATCCTGTATCACCATACACGAAGGATATACCGAGGAACACGTACACACATGAGTGATAAAGATGTAAGTATCTGTCCCTTATTGAGTATAGGTTTTTGAAGTGAAAACTTCTTTAGCGGCGCTGAGCACTTTTTGGGATGGGGAAAAATTGTTAAATACGCGACAGAGTTTTGTGACGTCAGATGTGAAGGAGGTCACTTTTTGCTGCTAGCTTGCTAGCTGCTTTATTCGACTTCATTCAAAACTGAACGCTATTCGTAAGAGTATAAAGCCGTTAAACACTTTCTGCAATAGCATATTCTGCAAATAAATTTGTAATAATACCAACGCGTCCTTCACCGTTTTGCTATTGAGAAAATTCGAATAGTTCGAATTTGGGCGTTATTCCTAACGAGATAAAGCTTAGAAAAATATTTATCAACGACAAAAACAAATTGATATTTTGGTCGCCACCGTGCACCGCCATCTGCTGTTCTTGTAAATTCGAATAGTTCGAATTTAGACGTTATTCCTAAAGAGATAAAGCTTTGAAAAATATTTCGCAATGGCGATAACAAATTGGTATTGTGTTTGCCGCCGCCCGCCGGCGCGCCGGACCCCGGCACCGTTGCGCCGCGGCGGCGCGTTGGGCCCGTCGCGCCCAACGCGCCCGCGGGCCGTCCGCCTAAATAATTGATAATTGTTTATAAATTTGCGTCAAATTCATTTTTAGGGTGACACCGTAAGATGTCACGTGACCTGATCGAAAAACTGTTACAATGTTATTGAGTTTTCACTTCTACCGGCACTCCCGGAGTGCAACACGGTCTTTTTTTTTTTGGTTTGTCACCAGACTGTAAAAACTCAATTGAAAGTTACGTCATGTATATAACACGAATAAAGTATATCGGGCACGAGATGTCAAGGATGTTCTGATCTTCTCAGTTCTAAGTCAGTTTAATTTTCCTTCATGTGTACCAGGGGAACAGAATAACAAGAAGACAGAGATCTGTTTGCCATGCTTTCTCTAGTCATGCACGAACAGCGTACTAGTAGGAATGTACGATATGATTACATGTGTATACTTACATGACATCAGGTGCTATACTGGGGTCACTACACCGTCGTTGTGTTGTCCTTTTCTCTCCTTCACTTAGAAGATTATCACAGGATCTCGTTTTAGTCATTAATCCTGAAATAATTAAATAAAAGAAATATAGTAACCGTAAAGCGTGGAGCACCCAAGCCTTGTTCATAAATAGTAATTAAACTAGCTTCTGCCCGCGACTCCGTCCGCGTGCATCTCGTTTATATCGTAGCTCCATCCATACAAACTTTCACCCCCCATTTCACCCCCTTAGGGGATCTGTTTTGTATTCTGATAAGGAAGGATTCCATTTAATTTTGTAGCTCAATAAAAAAGTTTCCGTCTTACAAACTTTGCACCCCTATTTATACCCGCTTAGGGGTGGGTTTTTCCAAAACCCTAAAATTACTTTTCTTGTACTGTAATAAGGAGTTTCAAGTCTCTCACTTATAATTGTACACCATCCCCATACAAGCTTTCAACCCCCTTTACCCCCATGAGGGTGGAATTTTTCAAAAATCCTTTCGCAGTGGGTATTTACGTTATATAAACTACCTATTGTGAAAAAAAAAAACAGCTTTCTAGGTTAAACTGATACAACTTAGAAAAGTTGAAAAACCCCCGACATTTTCATTTCACAGTCCAATATCTCAAAAAAGGCTGAACAGTGAACAGAGTTTCATGAAACATGGCTAAGAACACTCGAGATAAAATTATCTATGACACAAAAAAAACTGCATTCAAATCGGTCTATCCGGTTGGGAGCTACGATACTACAGACGGATACACAGACACGTTAAACTTATAACACCCCTCTCTTTGCGTCGGAGGTTAAAAAATAAATGGGAATAGGGATGATGACTAAGATTTTTTTATGATGTCATTCAAACCAATTTTTGGAGAGGAACAAACACCCAAACATTTGAGCTGGCGGCAGCGCAAAACGCTTCATACTGATAGACACACAGGTATGACGTCACAACTGACATTTGTACTAATCATTGTATGGAAAATCAGGTAGACTGTTGTTTCGGTCGCGAAATACTGCGTTTAAGTACATAGTTGTGATACAATTTTGTTTCTATAAAAGCGTATAAGGATTCTATTGGTAGCTTTAAAAATACTCTTGACATTAAAAAATAATGCATATTTTTTCTAAACTTTCAAGGTTCATATCTGTTTATGAATAATTTATACTTTATTACGATAATTTGATGGTATACTATCAATTTAGCTCTACGTTATCAATTTTAACATGAGGCATCATGCCTATGGTTACCGTTAGCAGGCGGATGCGGTTGCGGTAACGCTTCAGTCTCTGGTTGGTCGTCGTCGGGCTCCTCCCGCTCCCCGCAGTACATGCCGCACCAGAGCTGCATAGAGCGCACGCCGTACTCGGGCCACAGGACCTGGAAGTGTCGTTACGTTTAGTTAAGCCTGGTACAAAACGCGCCACATAAAATTGCGTCTCTGAAGTCAGCCTCAAGTCGCCCGCGCACACCCGGTAAGTAGTAGGTAACGAGACGCAAACTTACGTGGCGCGAACATTAAATAAATACCTGTGTATAAAGAGGAAACGAAATAATTTTTTGGAAAAAAAAATTGGACATTGCAATCACATATACTTAGTTTTAGTTATGTTAATATGCAATACGTTACCGAACATGGCCTTGATGATGATCGGTTCACACCCCGTTTACGTTACAACCTGACCCCGTATCATGGTAGACCTTTAACCTTTGGTATGCCGCGGCTGCTGGAGTTACAATATGGTTGTGTGCCGACGCGGATCCGCGTTCTCTATTCTCGACGCTATTCGCTATAAACACTATAGAAACGAACCAATCGCGTGGGGTCGTTTGAGCGCGGATCCGTGTTCCGGCAGTATAACAGGATTCCATGGATCCACGCTATTTAACCTAGAAAAACGAATCAAATCTCGGGGATCGTTTGAGCGCGGATCCGCGTTCCGGCAGTATAACGGGATTCCGTGGATCCACATTCCGGCATACCAAAGGTTAAACGCGATAAGTGACAAGATAGGAGCGTCGTCTCGTTCTATCGAACGGTGTCAACCAGTGACGGACGCTCTATCCTGTCACTTATCGTGTGATAAGGCCGACCATGATACGGGGTCAGTATTGACTATTGTCGCCGCAAAAAGTCAACGTCTCTTAGATGACCTACGTAGATAGTATTACCTATTTATTGAGTGACCACGTCCGAGCATCGTACCTGTTCGGAGCGCGAGTGGTGCGGCGAGTAGAGATGGTTCCTGTAGGCGGGCGCGCGCAGCAGCTGCCACACGTGCGCCGTGCTCTCGGGCGCGCGCGCCTCGCTCCGCTCGCGGCTCGTGTTGCACAGGAACGTGCCGAACATGCACGAGTGCACGTGTGTCGCTAGCTTTATCTGTGGATTATCCGTTTGGTCAGTTAATAGAAGTCAGTTAAGACCGAGGAGGTCGAGTAATCGTAACGACCGTGACGTATTGATACGGCCAAGGTCTAAAACGAAGGACCACAACACTACGAATATGCAATACAGCCAGGGATCGTTGCACGTATTCTAATTTCCTCGGTTTGTGGCGTGTTTTAATACCGGTTAATTACCTTTACTTGCGCTCGATTTGTCGGCGAGCATTAATTGACTCAGCGGTAATGTGTATGTGACTTCCGAAAGTTCCGAACACTTCTGCCCAGCTGGTTATATAGGTTTTAAGGTCACGACGTTTAACTTAACCATAAAACCTATCATGCAAGCTGCTCTGGAGTAGCAAGTGACATCGCAACCGCTTACGGTAAGCGGACGCTTGGTTACATCATGAAATAATTTGTTAGTTTTGGGAATCGTGTGGTAGTGAAGTACTAGGATCTCATAACTCACCAGGTAGGCTTCATTGAACTCGAAGCTGCACGGATACTGCCGCATCAGTTGGTACACGACGTCCAGCCACTGCAGGAATATAGGGGATCGCTCGTTCGGCTCTTCCGGGCCGAACTGGTGGCCGCAGCGGTCGGCGAACTTGTGGCCGTAGTCGAGCCATTCGCGTTCCACTAGAACTCGGAAGCCCTGTGAAAATAACATATTTATGTATACTTAATATTTATATCTGCGGACAAAACTCGAGCCAGGGAAGGTTGTCAAATCGAACTAATACCACGTAGCAGCGCTAAAAAAAAAGAAGGGGAGGGGAGATGCGCTTATTTTCTCCATATACCTCATAGTGACCGTTAACTAGTCGCATTGTACGGTTCTTTACGGCTAACGTGGTATTAGGAGCGTATATGTTGCAGGTAGCTAACCCGCGCTAGTACGGCGCGGGCTACCACGCTGGCCTCTCTTCATAAGTTACCAGGAGTGCATAAGTTTGCTGGAGCAAACCTCGAGCGTCCGATAGTGCACGTCGAGGATGAGCTGCGCGGCGGCCACGATCTGCGGCGTGCGGTCCCAGCCGTCCGAGCAGTGGACCAGCACGGGTCGTCCCGCCAGCACGGCGCGGGCTACCACGCTGGCCGCCCGCGCGACGCCCGACACGTACTGTAGCCATAGGGTGCGTTCCAGGTTGCTGTGCCAACTGTCGACAAAAAAAGTATAATTACTTTCATCTTTCAAAATGCGAAAAGTAACCCGCATCTGTAACGAGATTATTTTTAACCGACTTCAAAAAAAAAGAGGAGGTTCTCAATTCGGTTGTATTTTTTTTTTTTTTTTCAAAGTTTGTTACCTCAGAACTCCTTGATGAGCCGATTCGACATTTTTTTTTTGTTTGTAAGTATATGCATCCAGGTGGGTCCCATTTTTTTTTTAAATCCAGTTGGATGATGGGATCCATGAGGAATTGAGAGAACTCCTCAATTATATTAGGCACGCGTGTAGTGATTTTGGTATTTTCTATTATATCTCGTGTATTTACACCCGGAAATCATAAATTTGGTGGAGTGGAATTGATGATGAAGACCACAGATGAATTATGGAATTCCTCAATTATGTACTTAAAAGTACAAAAGCACGTCACAGATTCTGATAAAATTCCGTTGAAATAGCAGCTAATGAAGTACCAAAGGTGATCCTTGAGGAATTGGGTTAATACAGCGATTGGGTTTTTTTCTCTAATAATCAACGCATTTGCTCTCGGAAATCAGTTCATGTGGTAAATTGGAAAATAAATGTGGAAATGTTCTCGTGGCTTGGCGGAGTACTAAATTGAAGTCGGTTAAAACTTTGTTTTTAAAGTAAATTATTAATCTAGCTACACTGAGGGCATGTTCAATGAAAATTGAAGTCCTGAATACCGATTAGTTTTAAGAAAACTAAGCGCATTGTCAACAATGTCAGCTGCCTAAACCTGAAATCGGAACTGGGTAACCTCCATCTCTATCGCCTGACGAAGATAGAGATGCAGTTATTGTAACTTCTGATAAGGGGATGGGAGTGGAACTATCTCGCTCTAATGAGTGAGATGGTTTGACTCCTTTCCTCAGTTACCGCACTACACTTAGAACTTAGCTTCACTCTCATTTAGTTTTTGAGCGAGCATCGAGAAGTACTAGGATACCATAAAACAGAAGCACGTGAACTCACTTGGCCTGGTCGCTGGGCTCGGCGGCGAGCGCGCGCAGCTGCTGGAAGGAGCGGCGCACGTGGTGGATGTTGGGCAGCGACATGAACTGTATGTCCGCGTGCGGGTAGTACTGCTGGCACTCGCAGCCGCCGCCGCGGGCGCGGTTCGTTACCGCTGACGCGTATGAACGCGCGTCCACTATTAGCAGCTTCGTTTGCTGGTGAACAAAATTATGAGTTGGTTAACTTTAAATTTACAACCATTAAATGGTCGAGATACGAAGGGAAGTGGCAGTAAACGGGAAGATTACCATCGTAGTCAAAAATAATATAGGCATTTTACACACACTGTTTACTATGGTGTTGGTGAGTGACTATGTATTAATAACCCTTTTTGGATTAGAACAGCTTGGATCGAGTCGAGATAATTTACACATTTACAGTAGGCGGTTACCAATTTTGCAAACTGGTCTACAATACTCTAAGTTACATATTGTTACGAGCGTGGGGGGGTAGGATCGAGTTAAACACCTTTTTAACACGACAATAGATTTATTCTGCGATTTACACAGGCAAAAGTCCTCTGAGTCCACATGTACTAACGCTGACAACTCAATTAACTCACACAAGTGACTGAGTTCGCGCCTACTAGTACTGACACAGCTACACTTTACTGTTACGCACTAGACCACTTCACTAATCACAACTTTCCACTGTACTTCTTCAACCAGTTCTCACCCGATACTACTCCCTTAGTATCCCATTCTGAGAACTCCACTCTGAAGACTCCACTCAACCCTGACTCCTCTCAGGACTGACTCCAAGTCTCCTCTTCAAGACTGCCTTCCAAACTGACTAGTACTGCGAACGTGGTCCCCTTATATACCCCTTACCGAATATTCTAGTCCTTAATTTCGATCTTCATTTCGTTGTTCATTTCATTACTCACTTGTTTTGAGTAGCATGGGCTTTTCCAGATAAACGTGCTACGTCCACGTTTCTTGAATATTCCAAGCCCATACATTCGTCTATAAATTTCCTTAAGCATCGAATGTTCTATTCGCTTACCCTTTCTAGAACATTCCATGCTACTCGGCGTTTTGAAAATGTACTCACCATTAATTAAAAACATACAAAAAGTGCATGTCGGTCGCTAGACTCGAACCCGGGCACATCGGCTCTTCGACCGCCGTTGGTACCGCTGGGCTACAGATGTCTTAGTCGACACAGCGAATTTTGAAACACCTTGACGGCGTGTCACTATGCCAACAAAACTGTTATTGACCCCGCCGTCGTAACAATATCAAGTAATATAACAGTTCACCATTAGTCTGATTGATGATAAAATTGCAACGCAAACTACTAAGATCGCATACCTTGATGGTATTAGCCGGCTGCACACCCCTATCGGTGTTGCAGGCGGTGACGAAGGCGGCTAGCAACCGCTCGTCCTCGCTCGACCGCCAGCCGAGCCAGCCTACTTCTGGTTGCGACGAACGCGCAATCACCGCCCCGTTGCCCCGGTGTCGCCACACCACCGCGGGTACTCGACGCATGGCACGAAACCTGAAAAGACAAACTCAATAGTCAGTGCTGAATTTCAAAATTCACGAAGTAATTCATTCAATTTAGCTATCTAATTTGCTGAAATTTTGTATCTTACCGAGCAACAGAGTCGAGATCTTCATCACCGATGGACGCTGGCACGACTAGGAGCGGTGGATACGATGGACATAGCTTGTAATCGGCGTTGGCGGCGGTGACTCGCCACGCGCCCTTCGATGTGAAACCAAGCCGTTCCACCTGAAAATAATAGAGCTTATGAAAACCGATGACTAAGGAAAGGTGCAATATGTGTGTCATTTGTTTACAGCTAAATAATTCGATGTCTGTTATATTGCATAAAGATATGTTGGCAGTGTTAATACTTAACACAATGACTCAAAGAAAACAAAGACCATGATATTTCTAATTTGCATAGCTGCTGACGTCCTGTGCCAAAAAGTACCAGGGTATTATAATGTCAGCGTCTACAGCGTCTAATATAGTGTGGAACCCCCACGAGGTCACTTACGCCTTAATTCTGGAGAAATCCAAAAGGCGTTCTTGCGATTTTTATATAAAATAAACCTATGGGTACTATTCCTTTCTTTACCCGACAGAGTTTTTGCTTGGCACCCTGGGTTTTAATTCCCTGGAAGTGAGGCGTAAGCGTAATTATGCACTCGTATCGTAACTGGGGCGTGCCGAATATTACGTGGGGATTCCGACTGTCTCCAGCTGGTCTCGCAACTGGTGCGCCTTTTCGTGCCATCTCTGTCTCAGTTACAGTTTAATTTTAGACCACGTAATCGCGACTTACTGGCAGTTCCTAAAGCGCGCACTGTGGTGTACACGGAATCACCACTAGTTCTAGATTATCTAAACACGCTTCTCAAGTCAGCACCTGACTGCGATGTTTTTGCAAGTAGTTGGAATTGGAAGATGATATGCGATGAATGTAAGAGGTTTTGTGAGGCGATGGATGACCGTCCGTCTTCAGTTAGTTGTTAACATTATCGTTATTATAAGTTTATGTTAGTACTTAAATAACATTGTATGCATTTCACAGTGCCTTGGTGTCTCACTGTAATACTGTGTAATCTGTTTTTTGAATAAATAAAAATAAAATAAAGATAATCGCAGAAGACACTCACTTCAGGGCCGAACCAATTTCTGTGAGGAGCGTTTGATGCTCGCATCAGCGCTCTGTGGACGGAGGCGGGCGGCTGTTCTTTGGCCCAGGCCGCGTACGCCGCAGCGAAGGTTTCTTGAACGGAACCCATGGGCGAGAGAGCGGTGCTCAGGCGACGCCACCATTCCAGGCATTGGTCACCGGTGTTGAATGTACATCTGCAAATACAATCATCATAAATTGAATATAAACTCAAAACTTCCTGTCAGAAACAATAGCATAGTAGTCAAATAAACTTGTCCATTTAAATTTCCAAACGATTTATGAGCTGAATGAACAAGTAAGTCACGTTCGGTACATTTCAAAATTAGAGAAATCCGCGGCTGTGCACATTTGGAATGCATTGTGCGTCGTTGGCACCCGTTCGGGCACAAAGAAGGCAATAAAGGAATATTCATTTTACGACGCCACTGCGGAATGGGAGATGCGGGCGGATTTGTTATAAGCCTGACTCACTAGCCAGTTCTATAAACCTCGCTATTTACACCTAAGCGTGATAAACCTACCATAGTCTGAACGTCTGCGAATGTGTGCTCTCTTCCATAATTTATCAATACCCAAACTCATTGATACTTTTCTAATATTTTATAGGATCGTCATTAAAACAAGACTATTCGCTTCGTCTACGCGTAGACGGTAGAAAAACACTTGTTTGCTCCTATGTTGCTCTGTGTAGGTATAGTAGTCGGCCGTTATGTCAATGCGATATCAAATCGGCTTATCGGAGAAATTAGCTCAACAGCACAAACAATCTTACTTAACACACTGACTTTCTTGTTATTGAGCTGACCTCATCTGAGACCGGTGATTATTGGACATAAGCTTTGAAAACAAGAACCTACTATTGAAGTGTGAAATACAAATTCAATACGTTTAGCACCTCAGAAATAAATATTGTTACAATAATTCGAGCGTTTACATACATAAACAGTTAACCTTGCAGTTAACTTGGAAAACTGTTTGCAAATGGTGTTCAAATTGCTTGGTGGGTATAATTCTCTACGATTGTTACGGGAAAGTATACATTACCAGCTTTAAGTCTCTTTTTAACATATGTAACATACCAGGCAAGCATAAAACCTAGTGGTCCTTACTTGAGCTGTCGGCCGTGTTTGCACAGTACGACGAGACACAGCAGATCCCTGATTTCAACGGCGTCGATCAGCCTCAGCGGCACGGAGGCTCCAGGTCCGCTGCGCCGCCGCGGCTGCGCGTGCAGTCGATAGTTGGACATGGCGATGGTCCCGCCATCCGCCGTGCGGCCGACCCACTGCGAAGAGACTCCTTGTTGATTATGCCATTCTGGTACATGGAAACTAAATGATTAGGTAAAATTCTATTTGAAAGCCACGTTCATTGACCTGAGTATCGCATCCATTAGAAGGAGTACTATCAAAACGTGATAGCGTTCATTCAACCCGCTGCATTCGACCCGTTGACCTTACAGTCCATTTGCTGGTACTTACTTATCTATTAATTTGCATATGATAACGATAAGTAGAAACGATATTTAGCATTTGCATTAGTGATGTCCGTAAGTAGTTGTGCAGTATGCAAATATATTATTATACACATTTATATCCAAGCTAATTCAGTGAACATGGTCGTGTTGTTGTGATGTAAAAGTCTACAGACTTTGACCATTTATTTGCCTCTAACAGTTGTATCTAATTAGCAGTTCCTGTGTCCACTCGAGCGGTTGGACAGTAAACATTTAGAGTCTAGACAGCAGAATAAATTCTGAAGCACACTTTCGCTAAACAGGTAAGCACATGGCGTGGGAAACGTGAGAGTTAACTTAGATTAAATTGCCCAGGCACGATTTCACGCGGTGCGATATCGGTACAATGTTTACTTAGTTCAAATCAAATAGAAGCCGTTTTCTAATTTATTCCATATTTGGTGAAATTCGTGGTGGACAGGATGATTACACAACGTCCCATTGATACTGTATTAACTTAACGTCAAGTCAGTATCTAATAAGAAAACTGTATCGTGTACGTTTCGAATAAGTTACCGGTTCTCGAGTGTTTTTGGTTTGGGACGAGCCACTGGGATTGGTTTTCTAAGACACGTTGGAACGCTTGTGAAAGTCACTATCAAATTATTAGGGTTTTCGGAAAAGATATGCTGCAGATGTCTCTGAAATGCGACGTCCAGACACACTCGTCAAAGTGTTTAGGTGTGTTTAGGTGGCTGACAAGTCGCTTCGCGTGCGACTGAGCGTCTCCTGTCGCACTCGCACCGTGCAAATTAGAAAGGGTAGATCTTTCTCGACTCGCGTCGCGGCGCGGCCTCAGTGTCAGTGTCCTCAATGAGAGTCCATTGACGACACTGACCAGTTTTGCGACAGTTAATGGAAACCATACCAGGGGTACGTCAAAATGTTTAGGTGATAACCCTCATTGACGACACTGACCAATTTTGCGACAGTTAATGGAAATCATACCAGGGGTACAGAAACGCGGTGCAGTGGCGGCTCGAGGTGCGGGGGTGGTCGCCACTCGCAGTCCCGCTAACAACCACACCAGCGGCGCTAGCACAACTGAGGCCGCGCCGCGACGCGAGTCGAGAAAGATCTACCCTTTCTAATTTGCACGGTGCGAGTGCGACAGGAGACGCTCAGTCGCACGCGAAGCGACTTGTCAGCAAGTTCTGCTAGACGTGTAGGAGTAGTAGAGAATCTCACTTGAACGAACTCGCCGCATATCGGCGTGAACGGCACGTCGAGGCCGGGCTCGTCGCAATGGGTCCGCAGGCGGGGGTAGAGGTCGGCGGCGCGCACGCGGTGCGGCGGCGGCTCGGGCTGCGGCGGGGCGCCCCAGCGCTCCCTGTCGCGCTCCCGGTCGCGCTCGCTCATCGCGCGAGTCGACGACGTTGACACCTGCCGGCAAAACAAACAAAAATGTTATAATGTTTAGGTGATTATTACTCATTCAACAAGGCGATTCCAACCCTTTCCAGCTCTTGTGGTGAGCCGCGCGACCTGCGATGGCGGCCAAGTTTCAGACACACATGCCTTATTTATTTATCGTATGGCAAATCAGTATTTAAAACCGTGAGATCTTGGAAAAGACAGCTGGAAAGGGGTCGAAACGTCGGGATGTACTCGTATTTAATGCAATATACGCGAAAAAAAACGTCTAAGGTGGATGTCACACTGCGCCGCATTTCCGGACGGAGGTGCGTTTCTCGTTGTATGCAAGTACCTCAGTTTCTATATGAATTCCGTATGGTACGGTACACTGCACCGCACCTCCGTCCGGCGAAATTTGTATGCAGCTCCGTCCGGAGATGCGGAGCAGTGTGACGACCGCCTAAGGCTGGCCGCAGACGCACGGTTTCCTGATTAGGTTTACGAATACGGAATGTAGATTCGGAAACCTGAATGCGCATCTTTAATAGAAAATGTTTGACAAGGCGCACACGTTCTTAAATTTTCCGAACGGAAAAAATACCTGACGTTCGTTCCGAAACGCAGCCATGGGGTTCGGGTTATAAGAACGGAAAAAACCGAATGACGTCATCCCGAACGCAGCTCCTGCATATATTATATTTTGTTTCACTAGCCGCACACGAACGTAAATATCGATTTAGAACCGCGAGAGCGCCGTATCCTGTAAAATTTGAAGAATTCATCTGGGTGAGCTCGTAACTTAGCTCTTTTAAGATAAAATTGACTCTCTGTTATCCTCCGAGTATTTAATGGGTGCACCCAATAACGTCGTTTCCTCTTCTTCTTGTTTTCACGCCAGTAAAAGCGCAATATAAAGTAATTCCTCGTCTATGTCCATACGTGCTCTCACAAAAAGCGTCACTATAGAACTAGCAGAAAAAAAACGTAACGCAAATAATCGAACGTGTGCGTTAAGCTTACGGCATTCCAAATCTACATTCCGTATTCCTAAACCTAATCAGGAAACCGTGCGTTTGCGGCCAGCCTAAATCGTTTAATTTTCCGCGGTAGCCAACGTACACGAAAAAAAATTCTATGCTATAGAGAGAAAGGGCTTAGTTCAGTTAAGAGTTGAATCATCGGATACGTAATTATCTACTCAGTTCCATGCCATCAATGATTGAATCATTAAAACAAACTGTAAACATCTGTGATTAATGATAGGGTTTCGCCACTTTTTGTAGTTTGTACGAACTAAATCCGTTCGTGTTATCTCCAATCATAGAAGGCAATTAGTGTACCTATGTTCCTGTCATCGAACTCACGGCACAGTGATAGGATTACATCGATACAGTAAATAGAACAACTAGCTACGAGTATACAATACAACCAACACACCACACACACCAAGTTGCGTTTACGACTTGAAGAAAAAGCATAACGCTGGACTGGTGTGCTAATGCTGTTTTTGCTATAAAGGGAAATCAGGGCGTTCTTAGAACCCCAACTTACAGAAACCGTGCCTAATGCAAATGCGCTTTCCCAAGCTACTTGTGATCTGTGATATAAACGCTCGCAGTTTCGAGAAAAAGAAGCCAGTCAAGTTTTTCCTTGTTAGTCTTACGGTGGGTTGCACCAAACTATCTGTGATCGTAATCGTGTCGGTGTTCGTTATAATTAACAACATTAAAAAGTTGAAAAACCCCCGACATTTTAATTTCTGAGTTCAAAATCTAAAAACCGGTTGAACCGATTTTGTTGAAATGTAGCTAAGAACCATCTGGGTCACGTCAGCGTTCGGACAAAAAAAACGCATTGAAATCGGTCCATTCGTTTAGGAGCTACGATGACATCATGCCACAGACAGACACAGATACACAGACACATAGACACGTCAAACTTATAACATCTTTTTACGTCGGGGGTTAAAAATCTGAATGTATGCCTAGTTTGACAAGTTTCAATGGAATGACAGCAAGCTGCCGGCGCCATATTTAACGTTGGTCTGTCGCAAGTTGGTGAAACCGTTGATATAAGAATGAACTTCATCTAGCCCGTGGTAATGTGTTTCACTATCCGCTAGCCCTCATCATACAAAAAAATGCCAATGAAATTGGAATTCACATGGAACAAATAGTACATTGTTTAACGAGGGGCGGAAGTGGAATATTGCGAACAAGAGTCTATCAGAAGCCCGACGCCGAAGGCGGAGGGCTTTTGATGACTCGCGTTTGCAATATTCTTACGCCAGTGTTATACACAATGTTTTTCATCACATTTGCGAGGAAACAAATACATTTCAGATGAAATTAATACGAATCGTAATAAAAACTTCAACATGACAGTCGTCCATTTTGTTGAATTTGACGCGAGGCGCGTATGGCAAAGACCCTTCTGTATACAGCCACGATTTGAAACATTTAAAAACATTTTACATAGACACTAAATAACTACATATTAAATCTGTAAATAATTCAGTTAAACATGTTTAAGTAGTTTTTTAAGTTTAAATTTATTTATAAATACGTTTTCAGACATCGTATTTGATATAAAACCTCTTTGCTCTGTAACTGCCGCATGAGTGACAGATACAATTTAAGAAAAAAACCATTACGCCCGTGGGCGTAACACAGGCTATTACCGCTCTGTATGTCTGCGCATTATGAAGCCCTTTTCGAGCAAGTGTGATGAAAACAAATAAATGCCACTGATCCAATTTGAGATGATATTATATACTATAGCTTCTGCCACGCCCACGCGTGGAACTCGTTTATATCGTAGCTCCACACAAACTCGCAACCCCTATTTCACCCTCTTAGGGATGACTTCCGGGATAAAAACTATCCTATTTCCTTCCCCGGGACTCAAATTATCTCTATACCCAATTTTATCCAAATCGGTTTAGCGTGAAGAGGTATTCGCATAATATTAGTAAGAATAACTACTATATACTACTAACTCTTTAATACTTTCGCAACCGGACTAAAAATGGAACAATTCACCAGAAATCGACAGAATTCGCTAGGCGTGTAAGTTCATACTGCTGCCCGCCTAGCGAGCTCAGCCGGCATCTGAGCAAACATTACGAGTGCTCGCTAGGCGGGTTCTTGGTTGCGAACGTGTTAATGGAATAAATACACCATTTCAAATTGTATCAGTCCTATTTGTTTTGCTAGCGGCTATACTGACCTGTATGAGGCATAAAATGTTATAACATTAAATATACAATTAGAACAATATTTACACTCCATCCACATAGTACCTCAAGCAGACCGGAGAACGAGACACAAGTTGCTTTAGACACAGACACATACATTCCACACGAAATGTTCCGAAGAATAAATACTAAGTATATTCGTCTATCATACGTTTGCCGAGGGAAAGGTCTAAAGTTGAACTGAGTCGAAGACTAGGACGTAGATAAAGACTATTTATTCAATATCATAGACAAATATAAGATAGTCCCTTTAGCTGGAGCATCAAGTGTATAGGTATATTTTGTATAGGAATGCTTAGCTTAATTTCCTATTGGGAAAAAGCTCAGATATTCTTAAGTCCTCAGGAAGCTCGACACTTGTACAAGCAACGAGAAAACACACGTAGTAGTAGTACCTACAACTCTTTATTGTACAAAATAAACACAGTAAACAATGTGTTGTACCCTTTGAGGGATCTCTTCCAATTAAGCTTACTATGAAAAAGTTCTTTTATCTATTTTTTTTAGTATAATTTCTAGCAACAATATCTATTTTCCGACCTAGATGACAGATCCCATTGTGTAAACAAAGCTTCATGTTATTCCAGGCATTCCAGCACGAATAATTAAGAACCTAACTACCTTTGTTATGAAGAGTCGAGCGTGCTGAGGACTCTTAAGAGGGGTTCTAAAGGAAAGCTTTAAATCATATTCGCGTATATGAGTGAGGACTAAATTCTTGGCCAGTAGTTAGCGTGGTTAATTGGTGGTAGTTAAAAAGTTCCGCTGTGACACGAAAATTAACCATAGAATTGTATGGCTAATTTTCGTGTCACAACGGAACTTTTTATCCGAGCAAAGTTTTAGATAATATTCAGTTTCGTTGAGCTGTTATGGAATATTTTACGCAAAAAGCCTTTCTGAATGAGAGGAACATCTTTCCGTTTCAATTCATAGTATCAGCCATCGTTAATATCTAAAATATTCAAACAGCAATGTCGCACCAAAATCGAAATGATAATATAATAATTTTTAACCTTATAACCAACTAGCTTCTGCCCGCGACTCCGTCCGCGTGGAACTCGTTTATATCGTAGCTCCATACAAAGTTTCACCCCCTTAGGAAATTATTTCCGGGATAAAAACTATTCTATGCCCTTCCCCGGGACTAAAGCTATCTCTATACCCAATTTCATCCAAATCTGTTGCAGCGGTTTAAGCGTGAAGAGTTAACAGACAGACAGACAGAGAGACCTACTCTAGAAGATCTACTCTAGTACTCATATGTCAGCCGGGTCTAAAAGTCTAAACTTCGTTTACGCTCACAACATATACGGTAAATAATATGTGTATGATACCTACACTGGTAGCGATATGAATGTCAAAGTTCACATTCCAAAAGGGCACCAACTAATTAATGAAGTCTCACAACGTTGTTTAATGTCTGGCAGTTCATAAGAAACGACATAGTAGTAGAGAAAATTTTTTTTCGCCCGAATGTTGTTTCCATCCTTGTCTAACGTATATTACCCGTAATACAAGGTCGGCAACAACATTCGGGCGAAGTGTGGCCCAGGCATTAGTGAAGATGGATATACCACCAATGCGTAGTTGGTTGGTTGTTATCTATCACCTAGGTTCCGACAAGTATTGAAACTATAAATAGACCAAATTTTCTCATTATACTTATGCTATGATATCATAGCAGTGAAGAAAAACAAATAATTGTTACATAACTGTAGTAGCGTATCATAGCGCAAAAACATAAATTTTACATTAATGATTAAATTAAGGTTTTGCATAAAATAGTTGATTTAATAAAGCGTTAACACGTTACGTTTCAGGTTAACGTCTATGTATTTTAGAAGAAATGTGAAATAGGCCTTACGTAATGTAACGTAACTCGTACGATTCGCCTTAACTCTCGAATGAAGGAAATCATCAAAATTCAAATACATGTTGAACCACTACAACACAAGTACACTTATTGCAAATGCTGTGAGTGCATCACGTATGTGCTTATCGAGACCAGGCAAACATAACATGCAAGATGTGGTTTTAAGCATATGCAACCGAGCTATTAACGGAATGTCCAAGCATTTCAATTTACTTAAGTGGACCTTACGAAGATTTTGTAATAGGTTTTTACTTGCTCAACGTCAATACTGTTTGTTCAGCAGATAACTGTAGTTAGTGCAGTTACATCAGTTACTAAATCAATATCACACTTAAAATTGTTAGGTTTTTAGATGAAGCTATTAATTATCACGTTGCTTTGTGTATATTTATTTCTCTCGATAGCAAGACCCCTCTGACACCAAGCCGTTTCTAAGTTATTTATAATGTATAGGATGTAAAAAATACAAACAGACACGCCGTAAAACGAAGGCAATAAACTTCTCCAGTACTCTTCAATTAGTACGGCATTCCTGAGTAATGATGTAACACGCTCGCAGCGGTTCTCATGTACCGATTATAGAGCCTGCACTTAGCCGACTATGAATCACTGGTGAATGCTTATTACAACTACTAGGATAACATCGGTTTGGCGGAGCTATCCTGTCGCGGGGATGGGGACGATGCGATACGAGTAACATTGGTTTACGAATCAATATGCATTATGGCTTACTAGAAAAAAACAAAATGATAATTTAGTCGACTGAGTAAACGTTGCCAGTGAAAAGGGGAATTAATCAAATGACAACAAATAATATCATTATAATTTTAAGCTCAAGGAGCGGCGCCCGTGCCATTATCATGAAATCCAGACAAAAGACAATCTATCTGCTAACCGAAGTGATTTAAACTCTCCCATCTGCGCGATAATGAAACAAAAGAACGTTAGCTTAATGACGCTGAAACAATGTCAACATTAAATATTAGTAATGTATTAGCATTAGGCGCGAAGGCGTCGAGTTCGCCCACAGCATTTGGCGCATTCACCCTGCTAAGGCCAATGAACAGCCGAAAAAGGAGACAACACGACAAAACAAACTTTTTGTTACCAGCAAAAAAATAGATTGAAATCGGAGCAAGTTTTTGTACAAAACGTAATGCTATGAGAATTCTCCATGGACAAAAAATCTATCAGCATCACCTGTTAATTTCGACAATAGATAGAGATTTTGTTCGGAGAAATCGCGGCATACATGTCTTTATTGTGTGTAGGAAAGAAGGGCTGGTCGAGTGAGGAAACTGTGGAATTATTTAAGAATAGGCCGGGCGTAGTTCTGTCTGTAGTAATTAAAACAGTCATGAAAACAGTGCGGGTGGGCGCTTCCAAGCATGCACTACCTATAAACCGACTACGTTAGAAACTGTGCCTGGCTCAAACTCCGCCGGACATGATTACTCACAGTTAACATTAGAAGGCTATTACATTGGAGCGCGGTCGTTCACCTCCCAGAGATGGATTTGTACTTGGGTTGTTTGGTTACCAAAAATCCACTGCACTTTCTTCAGTCGACAGATGTTAGTACCAAGCACAACATACATTTATCTACAGCCCTGTTCATTCATGGACTGTAATTGTATTGTAATAAAGATCAAAATGCTTGGGATTGAAGATCAAGATAATAAGCTTGTCAATAGAAGTATTAGGTTCCTTTGAAAGTTTGTTGACTATTTAAATGTGCTTTCGCCTTTAGGAAAGGGGACGGTATCGATTGAGAGGGTACGGTTACAGTAACAGCAATCAATCAACGAACTAATGAATGGATAAGAGGGTATAAACATTCGAATATACCAAGAATCGATAACTTAATAAACAGGAAAATAAAACAGATGTACAATGTACATGCGTGTACTACAATAGAAATCAACTACATAGTTGGACCATCAAAGTACTCGATTCCAATTCATTCTACGGCCATTCAGGCTTCAGCTGACAAATGCATTTATGAATGGAGGTATCTATTTCACAAGAGCGTTATCATTACAACCTACGGCATTATTTAGCGGAAACGTAGTAGGGCGAGCCCTCGATCGGTACCACATGACTAATGCATTGTAGGTAGGAGGTATTGGGGCCACCATGTGGGCAGCATCCGCGTTCGTGCCGTAATACTTTATATCGTCGACGTAATCTCTACGTGACTTTAAGATTCAAAACACTTCTATTAGTCGGCAAGTGACCACATTGGAGACATTAACGAGCTGTCTCCGAGTACACGGTGTGAATGAAATATTCATTCTTCATTCGTGACGTTGTCATTTGAGTCATTCACCCAGCACGGGGCCGCCTGGAGCCACAATTGAAAGGCCCATTCAAGGCTGAGTAAAAACATTTCGTCGCCGTTTCTATTGCGCGCGGGATAGAAAGAGAACAAAACAAAGCCTGCACTATTTATCCGGTCCTAGTACGATGTGGATGTCCATCTCTATAAAGACAACAATGGGATGTAAAACTTCCGGTCTCCGTGTACGACGCATCTGATCAGACGAGCCGATATCATCTATGAAAAACGTTACAAACTACATAATGGGTTCTGGAAACCCAGTACATGTTCTCAATTTGTTTGGAATGTTTTCTTCGTTAGGTGAGGTTAGGGTCTGTATATCATTAAGTCGATGTTTTTTTTTCTTTTTTGGAGGAAAAAGTAAAACATTTATAAACAAATGATAATGTCCAGGGTTCAGTTCAGGCTCAAGCATTGCCCGAAGAAAAGACAATTATGAGGAATTAATACCATCGATCGACATTCGACATCTAAGTAGCAGACGATGCCTGCCACCTTTGAGTATAGATTAAGAAGCATAAAATTGGAATGAACTCAAAGTAAGCAGGTAGACAGTGAATGCCAGTTTGATATAACTAATCAATAGATGAAGGATGATACAAATTCTACAAGCAGACAAATTCGACACACAATAGCTTCGAAGAACTATTCATTTACGGGTCACGGTTTTATAGAGCAATTCTGCGGGCGTTCTCATTTGTGTAGAATCTCGTCATGAGGGCACATTATACAAGCCAATATTCATAAAGCAATTGCAAGTCCCATTATTGGACATTGTCGGCATGAGTGGGCACAATAAAACGGTGCCATGCCTTGGTTATTCGTTTCATAACATAATGCATGAATTCTAAAGAAACCACTAAATGCATAACGGCTTCTGGGAACCTATTATCCAGAGCTATAGCTAAAATCTTGTTCTCAACTTGATAGAGAATTATTAACATGGACATCACACAGCATCAGTCTTTGACTTTGGTGGTCCTATCATTGCCAATAATCAGTGTAATCAATTTTAAGAAGATCTTTAGATACAATATAATAAGGCGCCGTAGGTTCTGCGAAGTTAAGCGAACAGAGTTTTTGAAACAATATAATGCGTCTGTTTATAATAATATGGTTTCAAAAAAATACGAATAGTAATCTTGAGGCTTTTCTGCAGCGAGATCAGTGATTCGAAACACGATTAAGCAATTTTCGCTCCATAGAAAAAAAATCACGAACATAGGTCCAAAATACACTTCAAATATTCGTAACAAATTATGCAAAAAAACCAAAACGATATTAGAATTGCTTCTAAAAATCGGCAATATCATGTGTGAGAGAACTCAGTGATTACTTTTTTATTTATTTAAACGGCCAAAAACACAAACTGAAAAAACATGATATCGGCGCTTCCGAGCAACGTACTTCCATCTCGCTCACGTTTATGCTCAATGAGAGGGAGAGAAGACCATGAACCTACGGCGCCTTAAAGGGACTTTATACGAGTACCCGAGTCCGAGCTTGTGAAACGCTCTGAGAAATGACCACAGTAAATTACCGAACTAATGTCGTCATTGAATTTAACACTCTCCACTGTACGTTTTTAACAAGTCACGATTGCTTCATCTAATTTAGAGGGTGACACCCATCACCAGTCAATATTCATAAAGCGATTGCTCGCCCATTATTAAAGTTTGTTGGCATGAGAGCGTTCGGTAATGCGACGCCATGCCCGGCCATTCGATTCAATAGGTCACATCATAGGGATTTGTTACTTGATTGCAGAGGTATGACGGTCGTATATTCAATGTCATTGTGTTCATCATCTGCTTCGGTACCTTTTGACTATTATGATATGAGGGATTAAACAAATAATGTGCAACATGTGGCATTTAACAGTGGCTTTTCGGTGAAGGAAAACATAGTGCGGAAACCGATCTAAATCCAGTAAGGTCTAGCTTTCCCTCAGGGTTGGAAGGTCAGATGGCAGTTACTTTCATTAAACTAGTGACTATCCAAATTTCGGGATTAGATTGCCAAAGCGGACCCCGGGCTCTTTCAGGGTACAACCGCGAATAACGCTATAAACCTAACACTAAAGGCCGAAACGCACTGACAGCGGTGGCGGAGCGGCGCGGTGCGGCGCGGAGGCGGTACCGGTTGTAATGTTCGAGCTAATATGAAAGGGTCCGCACAGAAAACCGGCCGGGAAAAAAGCGTGGCGGAGGCGGCGGTAGCGGCGCGGAGGCGGTGAAACGCGTGCACAGATAGGCGGCGCTGGCCGGTTTTGCGGCGGGGAGTTGTATTACGCAGTTGTCAATGCACCGGCGCGCACCGGCGGTGTCGGCACGGCGCGGCGCGGAGGCGTGCTGAGAGCGGTGTAACCACTTGTATTTTTTTACAACTTCAGTTCAGATTTTATTAACTTTAACAATGAGTACAACTGTAAAATTTATTTCCCTGGTGAAACTTAGTACCCTGCTTAACAATCTTGGTTTTACGATGTCGTGTAATTCTTCAAAACTGTTTATAATCATATGAAAATAAGTGTAAATACGATCTTCATAAGAAGTCAGCTCTTGGATGGAAATCTCCAAATATTCCTCTTTTTTTATTTATTTCATGGACCCGGATGTCCGTTTAGATTTGTTCTTTTTGTTTTGCCATAAGGCAAGTAAGAGCAAAATCTCGTCATCGCTATTCTGAATCAGAGGATAACATTTTTGATCTTTCAGAATCTGTCAACTGTCGGTTACCGTTTGATATGTCACACACGCCGCCTCCGCGCCGCTATCCCGCGCGAATACCGGGCGGGATTTTGGTGCGACGTCCTCCGCCCCGCATTCGCTTTACCGCAAAACCGCCTCCGCACCGCGCCGCGCCGCTCTCTGTGCGTTTGCAGCTTTAACGCTATATGAATGATGAAACCAATAACGTGCGTGACGTGAGCACCAGAACCAACTAGCCATTTTAAATCGGAAGCAATAAAAATCTGAAAGCTCTCCTACTTCAATCTTACAGCTAACCATATTGTTTTTAATCAAATCAGGGTTTACAGGGTCAAAATGGAGGAGGTTCCGTATAAGCGCAAAATTTATATTAATAAACCATGTTTGCTATTTCTACAATCGTCAATGTATTCCTTCATACTAAATCAAAACCTTTTACATCTTTAAAACCTAATGACCAAAGAGGAGCAATCAGAAGAAAAATGCAATGTTCGACACCCTGCGGAGTAAAGTTATATTTATCTTGCTGCAGCTTGGCTAATTTTAATTATTAATATTATACTATCTATGGCTTCTAATGAAAACTGATAGACATGAGCCAAGTGCAGTCAATATAAGCGAAATGATGTTAAAGACCGGTAGAGCATATAACGCAAACATGTTTAAGCCATAAAATTCTTAGAACCCGTGGCATGCTGTCGCACGAATACAGTTCTTAAGACAAGGCCACTTACGGCCTTGTCGTGTGCACAACATCCTCGTCCTGAGGCCATGTCAACAAAAACTAGCAGGTTGTTTATTTACAAAAGACTCAGATGGGATTGTCTAATTGAATTATCCTTACGAATGTCACCCGTGACATTTGAGAGTACGACATTTTTAGCTTCGGTTTACAGTGCTAACACCGATTTTAACTCTGTCGTGTAAAGGTGACCAGAATAATTAACCCAGGTAGAATTTGAAACCTGAGGGGTTTTGTTTCATTACCATGCTACACGATGAGATGAAAATTGTTATTTGCAAGCTGTGAAACTTTTATTTACTTGTTTAATTTCACAAACTCGTGGCATTAAAATTGCGTTGGAATTGACTTTAAAGCGTAATTTGGGCGACATTAGTTACCTGTTTCTACAAGATATAATACACGGCATACCGTTTCATTCCTAGAAATCGTCAATTTACTTCATGAGTAAAGAATAAACATCAATCATCAATGGTTATCAAATAAGACGTAAGAATAAGAATTATCAAGGAAGACGTTGCCTAGGGGTATAAATAACCTCTGGCAGACCCATGTTTAACATGGCGAAGATGCAGGCACGTGTAAATTATATAAATATATTATTAAATATGTAGAAGATCCCACAGCCTTAAGCAGGCAGTTTTACGTGGTTTCCATTTGTCGGTAAAATAAACCTACCTGAGACGAAGGGTATTCTGGCGAGGGCGGGCGCGGGTACTTGCTGGCCATACGCGCACCGGCGCCGCAGCCCTGCGCACCGGCAGCCTCATCCTCCGGATAGTACAAATGCACGAAATCCTCCGTGTCCAAAAATGTATTGATCAGCATCACTATCACTCCACAGTACAAAACTAACTAATAAATAACTTAACGCAGTCTAAAATCAGACTTTGGGATCACTATGCACTATATAACATTAGATCACTGTTGTAGGAAGCACACCATCGAAATGCTTTCGATTTGTTACGTTCCATTGTTGGTCCTTAACTAATATAATTTTATAATAATAAATAAGTTAATACACTAATTGTATAAAATCACATTTGCACCGCAAACCGTTCGCACTGATATAATTTATCTACTGAAAGAGAGAAATGTTGTTGTAGGGGAATTTCTAGATGGCAGTAATCTGAGTGACAACAGTTGAAATATTTTGAAAGACAATACGAATCAGAAGTCAATAAACGTTATGATTGAAAAGATAAGCTGTACTCAAGGACAGAGTAAACATTGGGACATTATCAATGATAGCCTTCAGTAAGTTGAATCACCGAATCCTATTGACGTCAACCATACAATACGGCGGTGGCAAGTGTTTGAGCAACTGGCGGCATTGTTCACTTGTCAGTCTGCAGGCTGTAAAGCGAGAGGATTATTTTCAATGGAGTAACTGAGAGACATCCGTGGTGTTAAGGAAACCTGTCAAAATCGCGTAGGCATGACACGCGATCCATCTTGTCAATGTCGTTTGGATGATGACGTTTGCTTTGTTTACGCGTGTTTGTTCCTTCGATTGTACTCGTATTGTTTATGTGACGGCGGCCAGTTCAATCCCTTTCAAGATCTTTATAGGTAATCGATATGATACAGAGAAAGAATATAATGGAACAATAAACCATCTTCGTCTGTAGCCCCCTGTAGTATTTAAAATATTTAATTAAAAATAATTTGTTTCGTGATAAGGGTATCTTTATAGTTAAAATCGGTTTATAAAGCCATCAAAGTTACCCTATTCAATGTATTATTTTATCGTGGCTTCTATCAATATATTACATTGTAACTGACTGCATTCCCAACTACTATGGCAATATTATATAAACATGGCAATATAAACCAAAATGGCGTTGTTTTTATTTTATTATACAACCATTATTCATTATTATGAGGAAGTTGTGACATTTATACAATTCAATTAGCAATAATAATAACTCACTCTAAGTTTAATAGTTTATTATCGAATTAGTGTAGTCACTTGACGGTAATAAGTCTTATCGCTCAAATCCATTACACAATTCAAAGTCCTGCGAGTTCGATGACCTGGTTCCTATAATCAATGAATTTAAGAGTCCGCAGCAAGGTCCGCTCAACTCCGCGTTGAGATCGCGCGCTTACGCTTTAAAATGTTGTTGTTTCACCTAGAGGGAGACAGGGCGCTAGCAGTAAAGCGAGAGCGCGCGGGGAGGCGGAGCTATACATGTCGCAGTTAAAATATCGCAGTAAAATATCTTCATACAACGGCGAAATTATTGCGGTAAATAAAATATAACAGTAGAACATCTCCATAGCGAGATAACAATACAGTTTATACAGTGCGTAAGTGCGGCTAGGCAAATTTTAACTGATTATTTAACCTACTAAAAACGTAAATGTAGAGTACAGGCTACAAGTTTTGATGTGCCAACAAAAGTAGTAGTAACTAGTAACATAAGTATAACATACAATATACCAGGTTTTGTCATTTTAACAACCTAGTGCCATAATTGCATAGCAGATTTTCAGATACCACTACCACTATTTTTGTTATAAATGAAATAAATGAATATTTATTCTGCAAGTAGGCCGCCAAGGGCACTTTTATAAGTCAAGCCCTACCAGCGCTTCTGCAGAGACCACTGTCAAGAAGAAACGCCGCAAGAAACTTAACAGTCAGTCTTTTTCCCAAAACAAGCTTATTACAGTGATAGTACTTAAACTATTTTTAAATAAGTAACTCTAAAATCCGTATTATAGATGATCAAAAATATTAGACACGTATTTTTTCTTTTGGTCACTAAAGAAAAAATGTCGAAGTTATAAGTGCGCGTAACGTCACGGTTCATACGTTTGTGAAGTCACGCGGATTATCTACGCGCCATAACTTCGTCATTTTTACAGACTTCAAAAAAGCAGGAGGTTCTATGTTCGGTTGTGTGTATTTTTAAAATAGGTGTCCAATATCTTATGATCAATAAAAATACGCACTAATTAGAATCCAGATCTTTTTTCCTAGGAACCTACCCTATAAATATTTATTCACATTGAAGATTTGGTGTATTGAAGGAAATAAAAAAAGATCATACATTATTGTTTTTATTTTTGGTAAAAAGTACCTACTTACAACAATGATCCTAGTTGGTCCATAAATAAATGAAATTTGAATTTATAGCCTTATTATAACTTACCTATTAGGATTTATATTTTCTTTTTGACGACGAGCCGGTCCTCTTTTCTTCCTTCGAGCCGATAGCCATAATGTTGTCTTTGAACACCTTTTCGCTTCTAGAAAAAAAATAACTATAGGTAATTATAAACGTCTATACGCTCCCGTGATCGCTTACCATCAGGTGGACCGTATGCTTGTTTGCCCCCTTATAGTTTTAGTTGAAAAATATATGTACCTATGTACCTTGTACATCTTATATCTACAAATTGGACAAGCGCCAACCTGAGGACATAATATAGTAAGAAACTAGTACATACATAAATAATAAATACCTACAACCAAGGTACAAGTAGCACCGAGAAACAACTGCTATTGTCGCGTCGTCATTTTTTTATTTAGATACCTACCTAGTATTGTTATTGTCGGGTCACTCGATCAAAAAAGTGGAAGGGTAGGTAAGTGCCAATTTCTATATATAATTATGATATACAACGTGTTAATAAAATAACGCAAAACCTGAAAACAGTTTGTTCAGAATCGAGCATAGAATGCGAAAAAAATAAAAAATAAAAATTTGACAAGATTTATTTTTTACATTTGTATGGAGTGTTGGCCGTCTGGGGCGACCTGCTCCATACAAATGTAAAAAATAAATCGCGTCAAAAATTTTATTTTTTATTTTTTTCGCATTTTACTCTCGATTCTGAACAAACAGTTTTCAGGTTTTGCGTTATTTTATTAACACGTTGTATAGAAGTACGTAGATTACTATAGAGAGTGACGAAAAAACCTATCCTATATACTTTAGGATACTATACTATAACTTACATACCTACTTAGGTAAACTAATTAAAATTTCTAAGCAATAATGTGTGATAGGTAGTTTTCGTATAAAGTCCGTTCGTTCATCCTCGTCTTATTTAAATTTATAGCGTATTATTATTTTTTAACTAAGTAGGTAAGTATTTTGTTTTGGCTATATAAAAGAATCAAACTATATATCACCAAAGCCATATCCAGAATGATTTGACGTACCCAAGTGATATTTACGTAGGTACCTACCTATTTAATACCGAATGAGTACCTACTGTGAGATTAAAATTTTGTTTACCTACCAAATAAATTAAATAACACGTCAACTAAGGATTAATGACTAGGTACTCATATACATTAATATAATATGTACATATTACATGTATATAATTTATTTGTATACTTGGAACTTGACTAAAATGCATATAAGTAGGTACTTACCCGGTTTATCCATTTTTGTAACATAAAAATGCAAAGTCCATAAGAAAGCCACAGATCGTCGATCAGTATGATCAGTAAGATCACACACACCACCAGTATCACCAAGAAAAATCAAATCCGTTTTATCAGTCCAAGTCGTGAATTGACCGCGATTATCGTAGGAAGATAATTCACCAAAATAATACGTCGCTCCCGCGCACAGCAAATGGGTCACTATTGTCACTAAACTAAGCGCACGGCAAGGAGTAGCTATGATAAGGGCGGTGCGTACCGCCGCCCCCCCCGGACCGTTCCCCGCGCTAGAGTAATTCGCTGCAGTTTCGCATCAAATTTTTGTAATTTATTTTAAGGTTTTCGTAGTTACGCTCCCATTTTAAAACTACAAGATCAATTTTGATCAATCTTTTTTCTTTTCAAACTGCATAGTTTAATCGACACCGGAAATAGGTTTTGACTTCAATCTAAACTATATTTTGGTCGTAGTAGGCCGCCGAACTGAACAACTTTCTGGGGTCTAAAAATGCAAAACTTGTACTCGCTCTATTTTCTTTCTATTAACATTTTAAGAGTCATAAACTAGTTTTAGCCCTAGATATATCTTACCTCATTATATTTAGAGAATTTCATGATAATGTGACATGTTATATTAAAGTAAGGACGTAACTACGTTTGTATGAAGAATCGAGCTTGCTGCGGACTCTTAATTGTAGTAGGAATCGAAACGCGTACTTAAGTTGATTCAAGACGTAATGACATCATACCTGTCGGATGCAGTCAATTAAAATGCAGAAGCATACTTCTCAGAGAGCTTAACTAAAGTATCAGGTAGGAATCGACTAAATACAGGAATACTTTAGTAGAAGGAAAATACGGACGACGAAAACAAAGTAATTAAGTCTTTTTTTCATCATACAAATTTCAAAACACGTTATACCTTTTGTGCTGTTGAGTTGAGACCAATAAAATATGCACTCAGATGAATGCAATAAGAGGCAATTGTTAAATGAATATAAATAAGAAAAAATGGATTCATCTTTATTGATAAATTGATGCGCATGATTATTGCATTACTCACTGTTTGAGTTGAGAAGACCAAATGCTCGTAAACAAAGAAACGGGGCATCTGATAAAGGATACTGCGATGAATACGTTTATCGCTCCCACATTTTATATGAAATAAAACCACAAAACCGTAATAAGGTCAATATTTTACTTCCATTCATATTTATATTCTACAATGATAATGTATTTTTAGCTATCACGATCCACCCATATTCTCGCAAACATTGTAATTGTTAATTCATTTATATTTGTACGTTTATGTAACTAGGCCCATAAATATGCAGCACTGAAAATGTTTATTAATACCATTAATGCATTCGAAGTCATTGTTTCATCGCACTGCATACAATGACTTGACAAATCTCTTTATGAGCGGATGTACGATGGCCGTCGCTTTCTTCCATAATTTATGTATCTACGAGTGTATAAGAGGCCTTAGACGTAATTAACAGATATAGAAAGTCCTCTAAGTACTAGGAATAAATGAGTTATCGATAGATATCACGTAAAACTTGGAGACGAACGGCGGACGTGCGCTCTACTTTGCACATAGCCGGCTAGAAAAGAATGCGGTCAGCGGCACCTACTCACTGCAATAACTACATAGATATTCATGTACTCCTAGTTTTGCGAATGAAAACTTTAGATGCATTTTCGGTTAAGCATTGGATTTTGTTTGAAACGTGCAATCGGAGAACTTCCTCAAACAAACTTCACGGACATGGTTTAAATGTCATATTGAATTACCATAAAAATATGCTTCTTTAGAAACATTCATTGTTTTATCGATATGGTCTATAGGGGAACAGAACAATGAATTCACCGTACAAATTACAACATTGGCACATTGCGTGCGCGCCAAACGATTTAACAAGTAAGCTTGTTTAATTATCGAACATTACAAAACGTGTAATAAGGTCAGAAAAACCGACGATGTTTGCCCGGACTGCACTGGACTATGAAAAGTACGAGGCTTACATAAACATGAACTAGTCAGTTGAGTCGGTGCAAATGGGTAGTTTGCGAGACGCGCTGCAAGTACAAAACATGTAATCAATAGAAAGACGCGGGCAAAGCCGACGTATCACATTCCGAGACCGCAAGTGCGTTGTCGCCCGTTCGCCGTCATTCTCAAGTTACCGGCGACAAGCTTGTTTTTACGTCTTTCCAAATATGTTTAAAGGAAAACTCACTCTAAGTTCTTTAGAATACAGTATTTGAATATGTAGGTTTCAGTTTGGCATGTGGACACAGACGCCTGCGTGTAACGTAAACCCCGCCTCCATTCAGTGTATTGAGTCTCATACTTTTGCGAAACTGTACATTTGTGGTGCATTCATTTAACTCGACCTCTGGGCAGATATCGTATTACTTTTATTTATAAATTACACATTAAATGATCAAAACGAAATGAAAAAGGTTTAAAAAGAATAAAGCCAATTAAAGTCGAAAGCATATTTTCGGATGGCTAACAACTCTACTATAAATTGAACGATGCAGCCGACCTTCATTGAAAATTGATTGGGATAAATAACAAAGAGAAAAAACGTACGTACCAACAAAAAATACAGTAAAATAGACATCATTCAAACAATGGCGGCGCTACAGTAATGCCAGACGGTTCTAGAGAACCAGGTCCGTAATAAATAGTCGCCACTAGGCCAAGGTCCTCGATGTGGTGAATATCACGAACGCACAACTATTTATTCCCGCGCACTCACATCCCCGATGGGACGTTTTCGTTTTCCAATAAACAACTCCAAACAAGCTGCAGTGTCCGATGTACAAGTGAACACCGGAGTTGCGTGTCGGATTGGAAACTGACCTTCGAAGCTGCTCGCTGGCGAACCGTTGATTGATAAACAAATTGATTGGACCTTTTATACGGTTGAAGCGGTAATCGCCGTCGTGAGGATTCACACGATGCATACAGGTGTGTGGAAATCATTCATTGCTAAAGTATCAAACCTGTGCTTATAACTTTGTCAATTGGACGTGAACGTTCTAAGAACGTTATAAGATAATAAAATAAGTTTCTTTTGTTGGTACAAGCTTTTATTTCCGACTGTACTTTTCAACGGGGTTTCGTCGTTTAAATACTGAATTCCCATGGCCACCTTCTGTCTCCATGGTACCATAATATTGAATTGTCATCCAAACTATACTTATATCCAAAAATTCAGCTCAATCGGATAACGGCAAGTGACTGAAAAATGGATTGCAAATTTTGACGGACAACTTACATAGGTACTTATATACTTACATACGAATATGCCAAGTTAATATACAGCTTGTAAAAAGGCCAATTTTTACGAAGTTATTTTTTTACGAATCACTCCCTATGATGCAGAAACTGTAAATGCGAAACCGGGATATATAATAAATAAAGTTGACAACTAACACGAATCTGTGCATGTATGCAATACGAATATGTCGTAGTTAAATTGGTGTTTTGAGAGCCATATGGACCAGCTGACTCACAACTAATATAATTCTATATTTAAAGCGGTAGCGTTACGCAATCGGGATTTCCGAGAGCAAGGCCTGAAGTTCAAACGCCAGACATGTACATTGATTTTTACCACCGAGATATCCTTGAGAGTTGTTTGTGCATAATATGCTTGTTGGGAAAAAAGTGCTCCGATAAAGGATAATTAATTATTTATACGACACAGCTACTCCATTACATTTATCTAAAATTACGACTTAATTTTCTTATTTAATAGTTTAATACTCTATAATAAAATTGTAAATGCGTGCAGACAAGAGGACATACAAGAGTTTAATTTAAAGTTCGTTAACACAGCACAGTTAAGCAAGCAAAGTGATTTAAAGCAGATTTTATAGCTTTACAGTGAACTTATTTTATAGAAACCTGATAAAGTAATTTTCATTATCATAAAACTAGCTAGACCAAGTTGCGTATCAGAAGAGTTCTGTTGCTATAAATACAGTAGAGCCTTTTAGACTGATGTTTCGGAGGATCAAAGGATGCAAGGGTATACACGGCTCGATTGTCGCGTCAACTACGCAGATAAATTCCTAAACTGTATGACATTACACCAAGATCGTGGCACAAAGGGAAACTATGTAGTTTCAACCGAGATTCCAATGCGACAAGGTATACATCTTTAATAATGCTCCATAACATCAAGTACCTTTCTCTAGCTCACGGCGAGAAATCTTGCCAGTAGGGCGCTGCCATTTTTATGTAAATTTACGACATCAATAGAAGACAGATAGATTTTATTACCGTTATTAACCACTATAATCTAAGATACTAGTTTACCGATAAAATATTAGTAGTGAAAATTGTTACTTAGAAATTGCCTGCCCACGAATCAATTCGACTATTCATTATTATCTACAGAATATATAATTTGCTAACAAATAAGACGTAAGACACTTCTAAACATTTAATATTCTCAAGAGAGTTGATATTAGGAAAGATTGGTGAAAATAGGAAAGGTATCTCTCGTCGGGCTTTCAAAGGAAAACTAAGCAGTCTTCCATAAATCATGGATAATTAGCCCAAGAGAGTCAGCTAGGTACATCCTCGTGGCTGCGGCGGCGTGACATAAGGTGTTGCGTGACTTTAATTAGTAAATCTAATTTCTTATAATAACACACAGCGAACAGACGCGGTTTCTCTTTTAGATCATCGTCATATAATTATAACCGTTTTCTACATATACATATACCAACATATATACCAACTTATGTTGAAAATTATTTCCGTTTTATAGTCCGAAGTGTTTCAGATTAATTAACAAATCGTACAGAAGGCAACGGAACAAACATTATACAACGAGCGATAAATAAATGACCACGACAACACTTCCGAGGGCATTATCAGAAGTGACGAAAACAAAACAATCTAGGAAATTGCAAAAGTCAATGAAAATGTGGATCCGCAAAATTTGTCAACATAATGGCGGTTAGATAAATCAGCCGTTAGTGGAGCGAGGCCGGTCTTCCGGGCAGCTAAAATTTATGTGGCCTCGCGGCAAAAGCACTCGACTCGCATCTTGCATTCGGCCGAGCATAATGGGTTCCGGACGTTAAGTTAAAACATCAGTTTCGCCACTTTCGCTACGTAATGTAACAAAACGAGCCTTAAAAAAAAAACTAGGAATTCAAGACACTCCGAGGACCAGCATCAAATCTGTCATAACGAAGTGGGCAAAAATATCTGACACGTCCTTACGACCATAAAAGAGTCGTGTCAGATAAATAGTGCGATTTGTCGCAGCGGATATTAACGCTGGTGACTGTACTGTTGTACCGATGAAAAATGCGTACAAACTCTATTTTAGAAATAGAAGAATCTTGTTTTCTGGAATGATAAAGCCAAACGAAAAACCTACTCGAACAAAGAAACCTAAAATCTTGTTAAGTGAGAGTACAGTATACAGAAAACATCAAAACGAAAACGCATTTCGGCATATTGGACCATAAACACATCTGAGAATGGAATTTTAATCTCTTTAACCGGGATTGGCCTTAATGATTTGGAGCAGTTTGGTGCCACTGTAACTGAAATGTCAACGTATGTCACCTCTACGTGGCATTACATTACCGCCAGTGTCCGACCCATTTGTCCTTAAAGACTTGGTACATATTTACAAGAATGGGATTTTTGACCTGTTTTGTGAATAAAGGACAAATTCTTTAATGAAATTTATTGTTTTGTGAAACCATACATTTGGGTTTGGCAGCACAAAAATAGTATAATGCAGCAATATTTCAAACAAGGCAAACTTGAATACAACAACAGTGCCGCATATGAAGTAAGGAGCAACCAATCAGGATCGCACACGTTATACGGGCGGGCGTACACACAAACAAGTCATGTGAGTACTCGCCAGGCGCCGTGGGATCGACCCTGACCTTCGCGGCGCGGCATAAACATGAATTGCAAAACCATGCAACTATTTCCGACCCATGGAATCTAAAAACATTTAAAGTACAACAAAAGGCTATAAATACACTGAAGTGCATTTAAATCACAAAGGGAAACGAGACGCGAAAACAGCGCCACAACAATGTCCCGGCACATAAAGTAATAAAAGGACCAGGGAGTTATCTCTGACAGAGATAAGAATGACGTTACGGCACTACTTAACGCTATAAACGTTTCTTCTACTGATATAGACTAGCGCAAGGATGAGAGAATTAAAAGAAAACAAACAGCTCGTGATTATCATGACAGCAGCTCGGAAATGTCGTGAACTTAAGTTACGGAAGGGTTAAGAAAACACGCATAAGCCATTATCATGAAGAGTTCCGCGATAATGTTAAGTGATCACTTGCTTCCTGGTTATGCTATTCTAGTAATAGGTCACAAGCAAACCAGATGTGAAAGTAGTTATGCACATACATAATCCTACTAAATGCCACTAAACGCTGTAGCTGGTCTGTTAATGACGCGGACGTGGCGCTGACATTCACAACTACGAAGGTCGTCAACATACAATAGATGAATGTGACTTTTCTACACTGCGTATAATACCATATTTATCATCATGTATAATAACTTGTATTACAAAGATTGAAGTGTAATTCATCACAGATAAATTTATGATGATATATATAATGTTGAAATGAAGCCGTATATCACAAATTCCTCGTTCGCGTTTAAACTAGCACCGTTATTCCTCGTCCCGTTGCCTATGCGCATGGCCACAATTGATTTATTTTAAGGGCGGGAAAGATTTATTGGAATCGAACGAATGCATCGCTAGAGAAAGTAGACTTGGCATGAACTGGATATCACGAGGAAAAGGCATTTAGACATGATATATTGGACTGAACTATATAGAATAAGTCACGTCTAAGGTGGTAGAGCTGATCCCTGTGCGACTTGGCATCGTTTGGTGAATCATGGGATATCGATTATCATCTCATAAGAATTATATAACGCGTAGTGCTGTTACGTCTACCACTATTTGACTTTAAAATGAGTAAGTAAACAATAAATCATTAAGACACTACAGCACAAGTTTTACTTCGTTGAAAATCTTAACGAGGATCCCTGTGGTTATAAGTGGAGAAGTGAATGAAAAAGAAAAGATTTAGTTACAAGGCAAGTAATCAAGCACGCGGGTAGGCTAGATAGATACCTCGTGACGACCGAGACCTAAATACAAAATGAATGAAGCAATAGATCTCAGTAACTCATTGCATTGCAATGCATGAAAGCTATCGTGACTGAGGATCCTTCTCAGATAAATTAAGCACTCTCTCAATTAAAAAATAATCCTAAGCAGAAATGATGTCATGATAAAAAACGTTGCGTTTTGGTTGTTACTGAATCTGGGACATGTAATGAGCCTGGGTGATAAGCTTGCGATTATAATATAAATATTAAATTATCTAATCGACACATTACCGAGTAAATTTGATACAGGTCTTCATTCGTAATGTATACAAAAGCAAGATACGCTAAAACCATTGGGACTTCATCACTCTGTTGACCTAAAAATCCAACGTTTGATTTTCAGATAAGAATCCAATTCGCCATAGAGTCCGTCAGTTTTATTTTAATCGATTTGAATTGCCACTTTTGTAAATTGGGCAGGTCAGGAGACAAATCAACGCTTTACTCGAGTTAATTTTCAAGCTTTTAACATCAGCCATCGTTCAACGCGATTGGCTCTTCTATGGTGCGTGCTTACTTATATTATAACGATAGGACACAAGTGTGTTTAAGACAAGGCCATGGTTATTCAGACGTCTAGCCACGTGACGTGAAAATTGGTGCGTTGGCTGTCGGTAACGATTTTCTCAGATCTCAGCTGGCGACGTGTGGACCTGCGCAATGGGCGCTAGAAACACGTGGCATTCTCCAAGAACAAGTCCTGATCTAATTAGTAACTACTTTGTAATCAAATTGATCAATTGTGAGCGTAGGTTACTTCGAAATTGGTTAACCGTCGTTCCGTGCACCGAATTGTCTGATCATGAGATTAGGTTAAGTAATTAGATTCTCGAGGGTTGATGGACAGTTCCTTTAGGTTCAACAACTCATAATTCATGTTTTCTACTAACTTAGATCGATTTCAATGACTTGCGTATTTCTCAGAATGTCAGTTTCGAAGGTAGAGTCTTATGCATAGATTTGATGAAGGCACATGCGCAGAAGAGTCGGCTTTGCCACGTGGCAGACTCCCGTTGCATAACCTGACTTACTCGGCAGACATCAAAAATTATGAAAAGGACTGTCGAGAATTAAGGAGAAGCGTTATGTTATGTGGAGCTCGTGTGTCCTTTGTATCCCCCTGATAAATATATATCCTTACTTAATATTCAAATAAGAAACATTAACACATTTAAATTCTAATGCGCTAATAGGTATATTGAACCATTATCATACTCATTGCTAAACATACATGTGTGTCATATTCTAATTAAGTTAATTATAATGCTTCGCATGTCGTCAGCAAATAATTATCATTATTGCGGGTAAACGAACCTCTTGTTTCGTTTTGATGTGAGCAGCGAATAATATGGTTCGGTGCACGTTTTTTTTCACGTTGTGTCAGCACATTGCACATGTATCAATTGTTCGAGCGTCTTGAAAATCCTTGAAACAAATTATCCTCCTCATGAACGTACTATACTATAGGATAGAGGATTCGATTTGTATTTAGTACGTAAAATGAACATTTTACTTGACACTTGACAGTACCAGGAAATCAGCAATGAGAGAATGTCTCCGGCCACGCCTACGGGCCCTACTATGGCATGCCGGAGCCACGTTGCACTATGAGACGCCCCGCACACATGCATGTAGCGTTGTAGAATGGCGGCAGAATTCGCCCGCCATTTTCCTTTGCTAAAATTCTTCACATTTCTTATTTAATTTGATATAATTGCGGAGTTTTTCAAACATTTGAATAGAATATTATGGACCTACTTTTAAGTAACTTCTTCGACCATTTGAGAACAAAATTATGCCGCTTAAAAAATGGCGGTTTATGGAATCAAGTCATTAGCATTGAAGTTTGAGTAAAGCAATTCAATGATTAGCCAACGTTTTGCCGAGCCGGTGACCTCGGTCAAATTGTACTTTGAACAAAGCGGCCAGCGTTGTCTACTGACGAGGAATTCAAAACAACGGTTGCGAAATGACTAAGTTTTCATAACATGTAAGGTACTTATCAAAACATTTTTTGCCAGCAGTTATTGGACAGTGTTTATAAACATTCACATACCTATGGCTTTCTACACCTGTATCATTGGTTTATGATCGACGAGAATCTTTCATATTCCTGTATAATTATTATGATTGTTTTAGCCGTTACACTACACGAATGCGTAAACCCCGGCAAGGTTGACGTGGACGCCACGTTTCATACGAGTCGATAATTTGGGTGTATTTCACAGAAACTTCCATCAAAACACATATTTTTCACTCTCGCTTTACCCCAGAACTCCTATTGGTACATTTCAACGTCCGCCACCGCCGTATTATTATGAAGCCATGTGCCGAGCACGTCGGCCCACGGCGACTGCCATACTAGAAATTCCAATGCGGACTTTTACGAAACTACTGTTTTCTTTGACACTTTACAATATAATCCATTTATATTTGTCGGAAACTTCGCAGAACCACAAAAACGAGAATTGGATGTTGATAAGAGCGCGGATGTGCTGTATATCCATATTATGGAAAAGGAAGAGCGAAGTCGCATGGAATATGCGACAGGCGCGCGCGGCAGCTGCGAGGAAACTGGCGGGCGCGCGAGGGGCGAGGCGGGTGCGCGGGGCGCGCGGGACGGGGAGGCCGGCGTCTGAACCGCGTCTCTGCTCCACCGTCGCCGCTACTAGGGGCCCGCCGTGAATTGTATTGTGCAACGTCAGCAAGCGCGTGCGTACTCGCGTTTACCTCATCTGGCGCCGGCACCGACACCGCGCGACAAAAAACGCCACCAAGTCACCGCATCGGTTACGAGCGATGGTTTCCCCACAACCACCTTGCGTTCATGATAAACAATCATTAATTATCTCTCTGTTGCGAGACTTAGCGACTCACGTACTTTTTTTGACGACCGCATGCCGTTTTTATGCAATAGGTACCATGTTTAGAGCGTTGATGATAAGTAGTTTTCTTGTAACGCTTTACAAGAGACTACACTTCATTGATTTGCAAAAACAATAATTGGCAATACCGACGGATACTCGAAATAAGTGAATTGCAGGATGTTGTTGAAAACGTCGAGGATTTAACAATAAAAACATTAGCTAATAAAAATGTAATGCCAGACAAACCTAAATAAACCAAACGATAAATAAGGATAATTGACGACAGTGATTTCAAGAAGTCGCAATTCAAAGAGTCAGAGGACACAATTGGTTCAAGTGTTGGCATTCGCAAAGTCCGTTTTATTAATATGGCAAGATGACATTGATGACGAATTGACGACATATGTGTCGAGGCAAACATAATGTTAAACATAGACATTCACAGCAATTGTGTGTAAGTAGAACAAAAAATCATCACGACGAGATGGGGATGATATAGCGAGATTGAATGCAGTTCCAAATATAGGTACTAAAACTATGACATATTTGAATACAAATCTGACGATAAACTGAAGAGTGTAAACTGTTTCAGTAACAAAATCTTCGAGGACGACACATAGTAAAACAATAATGATACTAACTGAAACTACAATGAAGATGGCGGAAAACGCGCTAACCGACAAGCTAACGTTTATATCTAGTTTAAAAAAACACACTGTACCGGACACAGGAGTAGGAATAGGAAGCAAGAAATAAAGTAATGAAAACCAGTAAATACCGCACAAGAGGAGATACCATAGGGCTCGTCCAGAAATCATGTGATCGTTTATAGGGGGGGTGGGGGTCAGAGAAATATCACAAATGATCACGATGGGGGAGGGGGGGGTCTGAGAAGACGTCACGTGTAATTTTTTTACTCAATATGTTTCTCATATCAAAATAATCCGCGCAAAACGATGGTGCAGAGTGGTAAAACGAAGAAGATGTTAAAGATGGTGATGGTGAACTCAACACCATCCAGGCAACCTATAATACTCATGACAAGCTAGGGTAATAATAATACCACGTGCTAGCGAGCTGGTAGCATACAAATCTCGATAAGTGTGACAGAAAGGGAAATATCATTAATAGTCCTTCTCATAGTTCCACATTTTAGGATTTGCCACAATTGATTTATGAAGTTGTGGCCATTACCCGTCCAAATTAAGTAGGTTTTTTATGGCAAGTCATCAGCCATTTTAAGACCAGTTCTTAATTTAGCTGCATTAGGAGCCTTTCCGTCCCTCCCTGTGGCAACACGTATAGCCTGTCCTGAGTACTAAAGGTCCATGTCATCATCCAAAGCATTTGCGAAAACCCGTGGACCGAGGACATGACGTAGCGTGACATGGCTTACATTAAATACATTTTTTTTTTTTTAATTGACTAACTTAATTCATACTTAGTCCCAAAAATACACGTGATCTTGAATGGGGGGGGAGGGGGTAGCGTTATAATCACCAAATATCACCAAAGGGGGAGGGGGGGTCAAAAGTAGGCCAAATATGAACACATGATTTCTGGACGAGCCCATACCGGCAGTTCTTGGCGCGATCATAAACAAACGTAGATTAGCAAAACAAAAGCCACCGGCCTTCCTTCCTTACTCTTTTACACGAGCCTTTCTTTGTCTGCAATTAGCATCAGCGTCGTTACGGATAACAATAAAAACAAAAGATAATAAGAGGAAGACAATAGGCGCCATTAGGATATGACTGAAGCATTCAGCTCCTAATCCATTTACGCAAACCTCACCGTTTCATGGGTTTTCGAAAACTACAAGGCATAAAGGAAACGGGGCAAATTGAGCTGAATGTTGCAACGAATCAAGTTTCTATACTGTTGTATTCTTGACATGGAGGTGCCAAAATTAGGGAAATAACCAGGAAAGTTAATTATTGTATATGGATGAATGTAGGTATGTGTATGTCTGTTTATTTGTCACATGAAAGCAAAAAGAAAGTAGAAAGAAGTAAAAGGGATCAAGTAGGATTACTCATTACATACAAAATTACAAACGTACAATCTTATAGACTTTTCTTCTTTATAATATAGAAGAATAGTATAGATAGATAGTTAGAAATATGACAAGCCACGTCATTGACAGTTGCACTTTCCGAATCTTTACGAAGGTTTGAACGTATGTGCCTAATTAAATCAGTGTGTAATCGACTAGATAGATGACCGCTTAAGGCGCTGATCTTGATATTCTAAGCACTTTTATTCCAACTTCAAGGTGGCTTTTGCTCAATCATATTAAATCAACCACTTGCTTAAGCCATTACCTTCATAAACTGCATTTCCTAGTAGCAACAGCAATTTCAATTTGTTACTCTGTCGCGTTGGCACGCGGTCCTAATTCGTTTGGCAGTGAAGCGTGGTAAGCGTGGAATGTTATCAGGTATCGAAGGCTGGCTTGCACGTGGCCAGTCGCTATGGCGACCGCAGCCCGCCGATATTGCCGCAACAATCGCCAACACTTGACACGCTTTAATTATTATTTGCGTACCGGCAGCGAACTGCTCTGAAAGTTTTAATAACTGCGCGTACAACTCGGCGGTTTCCTGGTTTCTATCGAAGTTTATCTTAAGCGTTCGCATCATTCTTTTAATTATTACAGTCGAATAACTAAAACAAGGTGAAAATCTTGCGATTTTTAGTGGTATTGTTCGGAAAAGCAATTTAATGTCTCGCCTTTTAAACAGGTCTTGTAATGATAGCGAGGAAAAATAAACAGCACTGGGCAAACCGGACGGAATACAGAGCAGGCAAAAATAAAACAATAGAGCCGTAAACCCCAAGAATAATGGAGCAACAATGTTTTCAGTATAGCGCGAAATAGACTTTCATTGTTGAAGCCGGTGTGGCTTTTCAAATCGTAGGCTTTAATTATAGAATGCGTGCTGGATTGGTATCGAGTATTGAAAGGTGAGGCGATAAGGAGCGTTGGAGGTGACATGCAGCGAGAGTGCAGCTGGCTGGCGATCTGATACGGGCGCTGCAGACGGTGGTGGGCGTTGGCGCGTATGTCCTCCTACGCGCGCCCACTGGTCGCGCTGAAATATGTCGCCCGTTTGTCGGCTTTTGCAATTTAAATTGTTACTAACCGCCCTTCATAACGGTAAGCCGGAATTCACACTGCATAAAGCCTAAGTCGACATAAATCTCAGCCCTTTTATCCAGCACGGCGAAATACGTGACTGTAAGTTTATAGTACCAAAACGAGAACAATATTGAGCGGAGAGAGGACGTTGGCAGCAATCTAGCCCACGCCCAAGTCTAGGCAAACTGAGAATTAGGCCAGGAAAATCGATAGATGGCCGGAATCCATCGCCAGACGCGCACACCGAAATCGTACAACGAACTGAAACACACCACGTAGAAATAAAGCAAAACACACACGAGCAAGTCGCGGGCACTAGGAGTACATGACGTTCTTGGGAGTCAATGAGCGGCTGAAACGTACACATTTACGGCATCCTAGCGTAACGCACAGTATGCTCATGAGATTCGTGTTTTATTGGTAAGACACCAAACAAAATGTTGGGAATTCAATACATATAGTTAGAGGTCTTAATAGTATAGCCACCACATCACCTATCTTGCAGAAAAGTGTCAGAATGTACGAGTAATCATAGATGTTCCCATTTCACTCACTACCCTTAGTGCGGATGAAAATTTAATATTATGTAAGTTTTCAGGTCGCAGCCTAGAAACGTTTAGAAGCAACTGGGTCAAGTGTAGAAACCGGTCCACACATAATAGAGTTTTTTTCTCACATTCGTGCAACAGTAATTCGCTGTCCGCACGTAATCGATATATAGTATTATCTGCTATGCAGATGTTTCTGCAGTAAGCGAGCATGATTGATCCTTATTCCTGGGTAGATTGGTGCTTGGCGGCCTCGACTTCTGATTGTCGATCATCAAAATTCCAAATATTAAACGGCCAACCAAGAAAGAGTGTACATGTATAGCAAAAAGAGTCCAAAAATGTGGAAGCATTAAGGAAGTTTCCTGTTTAGTGAATTTGAATCTAATGGCCTAAGTTGCCGTATGGATTCCGAATTCAAGAACAGAATAATAGCTAGCTGGCACTGATGAGAATAATTGAGGATAGAGCTACACTTTGACGCCGTCTGCCAAGTATTTTCGGTCATTTCAGGACTGACGACTTAGTGCAAGGCCTGAGTGGACGCCCCGCTCAGAGCGGGGCGTGCAGCGTCCATATAAAACAAATGCCATTTATATGGACGCTCGACGCCCCGCTCTGAGCGGAGCGTCCACTCAGGCCTTGCACTTAGCTTAATGCCCGGAATACACGAGGCTAGTTTTTCAAGCCAGTATAGTAAGCTAGTTATCTCCGTCTCATGCCCGGAATACACGATGGAACACACGCAATAGAGATTACTCTGTCTACGATTAAAGGGCTAAATGATGCCACAATTGCCACATGTCTCGTATGAAGTATGAAGGATTTTCAAACTTTCAACTAATTAAAAAAAAACTTGCTCGGCAGAACTTTCTCGATCTGCAGCCATGCATTATATCATGTTGTCATGTGACGAAGGTGTATTGGGAGTGGGCCCACGGTCTATACTCGTACTTAACTCACATAAAAAATCCAACTCACTGATATAGAAATTGGCAGATTTAAAGATCTAATAAACACGGGCAATTTGGATCTGCATTATCGCTTGTATCCTCAAAATTTCTTAACATTTTTCTTAAAATTTAATTTTTTTCATTTGGCATTTCTAGTTTTTGCAACATTACTGATATAAATATTATTGTGGTACAAGTGTTCCTTGATCACACTAGTGATGACTACATTGCAACGACAATAGCGATTCGAGTGCGGGTCGCATCCGCATCACATAATCCCGACACATCTGACACATCTCGATCCTTGGCAAGAGCACGCGTTCGAAGGATGGGCGTGGAGCTTACTCTCATATGCAGGCCCGGACTTCGTACCATTATTGGATTAACAGTATGACTAAGACGGCAGCGGCCTTAAAAGGTCGTCTCAGCCTCAGCTGCGCTCGCGCCGCGACCACAGTCATTTCCGCCCACACTTCCGTAAACACCGCAATCTTGTGAATCGGAAAAAACACACGCGCAGGAAAGGACATAGCCAAATTCATGAGGAAAGATTTGCTCGTAGAATTTTCTTTAGTGAAGGTTTTTTTATTTTAAAAATAATGTTAGACATAGGTAAACGTTGACTGGTAGATAATGGTTACGGCATTAAGTCCGCCTTTTGTACGATAAGTTGTTCTTTTGTGCAATAAATATTAAATAAACAAATAAATAGGTACTTACGCCACTTCTAAAGCTTGTTTAATCTACGGCTGAATATTAAACATACAAGCATTTGAAAGTTCGCAGTGACGCATCTTTGTCTAAATATTTTATTAATTAGAAGGTTTAAAAAAAACATTTATACTCGTTGACCTTAATGTTTGAATTAAGACTTCTTACATCAAACTATAATCACATACTTTTTTCTATGGAGCTCAACTTAACTTTTTACAAATGTTTAGACAACTACAATAAATTCGACCAATCACGTGGCGCCTTTACTGAACTCACAGACCACTTTAAGTGGTCTGTGACTGAACTATAAGGAATTTGACCAATATAACGACGTCTTGGCTACAGAGGAAAAGACATCAACGTATACTAAGCCGTTGGCTGCGCTTCGTTTCAGCAGGGCTTAGATTTTCAATAGATACTAAATTTTCTGAGTATAAGGCCGGTATGAAACCGGTAAATTTAAATCAAAACCGGTAATTTACCTAAACATGAATTATTAGTAAAATAAAGTTTTTTTATGATTATTAATACTTGATCGTCATGATTATGTTTGTTTAGTCTCGTAGAATAGTAGTTTATGCAGTCGTTATATAATGTATGCTTTTTCAGTCGAGTACCACGTTTAGGCCACGAAGCTCGCTGAGTCAACAATTCATTTTAGTTCTGTACACAGTTATTATATATTCATAAGAATATAATAACTGTGTACAATAATATAACTAAATAAATAAATAAGATGACTGCTAGCAGCCATGAGCCCAACTCCAATGAGATTAATTTAGATATCGCTGTCAGTCATTCAATTGACGGATAGAAGTGCTCGAGTAGAAAAAAAGTATTCTGTACAATAGTTATATAATTAGCCTTAATTAGGCTTCGACTGACGATTGCATAAAATACTATTGTATCCGCTGCCGTATGACAGTCATATTTTTTAAGATTAACATTTGGGAATCAATAACGAGAAGTTGAGAAGCTTGGCTTATTACTTTGCAACAGTAAGGCCAACATTTTCGAGAATTTTGGAGAAATCTATTTCTTCTGTAGTTATCTTCCTTGTATTATCTTCTGTTGCTTATATAATTCCGAAATACAAGATGTCAATGTTATGTGTCATTTCAACTACATTTAAAATATTTAATTTAATATTCGCATTATTGTATTATTCAAGTTTAAATATTAATTGATCCCAAAGTGACCCCTCAGCGAACTTTAGCTTTTATACATTTTAATTTGGGACACTATTTCCATTGTCTTTCATTCGAAGCAGTTTGCAGGACTAAATCAAATCAGATTCATAAAATGTTGCTAAGATATGCCTTCAAAGTTAATAAATAATGTTTTAAATACAAGCAGAATACCTAGCTAATAGATAAGATATTCCATGGTCATTATTTAGCATACAGTTTCGAAAATAACTTTTACAGTTTGTTTAGAATGCAAATTTAATTTTAATGCGTACTTTTTGCGAGTATGCCATCAATATGTCAATGACAACTAGCCTTTTTAAATGTCAGGTTTCGTATTGGTACAATGTAGGAATTTACATCATTAATTATCACATTGGTGTGCAAATAGATTCTAATGACATCATTGACGAATTGTCAAGCGGCGCATTATAAACTGTAGCTACTTTTGTTATTATCTGCAACAGTTGCTTATAACCAAATCGTCCGTGACATCGCCGATAAGATCTAAGAAAGCCGGCTGCGATGGTATGGCCATGGGAAGAGGAGGCCACCAAACTATGTTGGTAACTTGGCACTACAACTTTCTGTCTCTGGTCGAAGATCCAGGGGCAGACCCAGAACAAGATGGAAGGATGTAGTGCTAAGAGACATAAGAGAGTGCAAGTTATCCGAAACCGATGTCGAAGAGCGCAAAGTGGAGAAGTAAGACGAGCAAAGCTGACCTCACCACAATGTGGGATTGTATTGCATTGTATTTTTTATTGGTAAATATTGTCATTTACAAGACATTAAACATTAAAAAAAAAAAAAAGATTCACATTACATGTCAATTTCATACTATTAATATACAGCTTCTCTTCCAAGCTGAAAGAGAGTTGCTTATAATCTAATAACAACGTCATCCATCGCGGTATGCCTTTCATCAAGTATGTATAAACGAGCAAGAACAAATTTCTCTCCTAATTAAGTATTCTTTTAGCGCTTCAACTTCGGCTTTTTAACTTTCATTTCCCACGCATTCCAGGCTTAAAGACTCAATAAACTACTTAAACGGATGCAAGGCTCAACCAGTGGTTTCGTGGGAGGTGTCTCGCAATTACGGTGAATTTTACATTTCTCATTAGATTTTAGCGCTTGCGAGTCCGAGACAAGAATGTTGTGATTATTTATGCTGTTAAAAGTTGCGTTGGTAGGCGTCGCGCATTCCCAGTCCCACGATACGTTTTGCATAAAAGCATTGTTGAAAGAGGAAACACATGCACGTATACAAGTTATATGCAATTTGGTTTTTATTACGCTGGAAAGGCGACAGTGACCGCGCAAGGTCTGAGTGGGTAATCAATTTATTCATTAGTGTTCTGGTACTAAATACAGTAGATTATCAAGTTTAAGTCTTAAGATGAAAATCTGAAGGGTTGGCAACAATGATGGTTATCGAGGTAGGTAGATTCAAGGTAAGGTCTTCAAAGATAGCCTTCAATGATAAGAAACTATGGGACATAATCATCACGTGCATCCTTATAAAAATTGCATGGTAAACTGTAAATATTTAATAACATTATGACAGGTGTTGTACACGCGTCCGGCCGGCGGCTGGCACCACCGACAGGTTCAGTGTCACGGTGGGCTGACACCAGGGCCCTTACCTCTTCCTGCTTATAATGGACGCTCTGTCGTCGGGCATCCAGGATGAGGCGCCCTGGTGTATGCTCTTCGCTGATGATATATATTGTCCCTTTCGGTGAAGATGGACTCGGGGTTGCAAGCAGACTAGAGCAGTGGCGGCAACAGTTGGACAATGTTGGCTTGCAAATCAGCAGATTAAAAACTGAACACATGTTTTGCGATTTAGGCGGTCTCTCCAATTTTACGCCCATATAGCTGGATGGCATAACGCTGCCGGTCTGCTCCGATTTCTGCTCGGGTCACTCATACAATGTAATGGCGATATTAGACCGTGGGCCCACTCCCCAATACACCTAAGTCACATGACAACATGATAAAATGCATGGCAGCAGGTGGAGAAAGTTGTGCTGAGCAAGGGAAAAATAATAAAGAAAAAAAAATTGGCCGAAAGTTTGAAAAAATTGTATGGGGAGGTATATTTACGTCATGTGACAACAGTACGAGACATATATGTGGCATCATTTAGCCCTTTAATCGTAGAGAGAAATCTTAAGTCTGCCAGTCCTGAAATGGCCGGAAGTAGGTACCCACTTGGCACACGGTGGCTAAGTTGGTAACTTTGACGCCGTCTGCCAAGACCAACAAAAAGGTGGATGGACTGCGTGAGAGACGATATGAGTAGGATGGACTAAAAAAAACATGCTGCGCCGACCCCAAGTAAATTGGATAAGGACAAGTGAATAATGATGATGATGATGACACTGATGTATGACATACTAAATTTGAAAGCTTGTGTGGCATATACTCGTAATTGTAGAAACCACACGTAGATAAATACAATGAGAATGTAAACAGTAGAAGTGCATTGGAAGTATTGGGACATAAACGAAGACGGAGAGAACTTGTTAGTTTAGACAATGTGTTTGAAGACAGGTACGAGTACTTCGCCACAAAATATTTGCTTTAACCGTCTGAAGTAACACTTAAATAAAAAACCCACTTGCAAATACAAGCTCTGCACTCAGGTTTCTCTTTGCACAACTGCTTCAAAACTGCTACGCCAATTTGATCCGAATCTGACTAATGATAAGAGCGATAGCAACAGTTAATGTAACTAACACCATTGAATTGTAACAAAACAAGTGACGGCCTTTCGTAGTCAAACATAGTAAACAGCTGGTTAACCCAAATAAACAAGACGGCGAGACGGCCGCGCCGATTGCGAGAAAGGGACGTCACTAGGAGTAGGAACGTCGTACCGTACTTACGTCACGTAGGCCCTTACAGGTTTAGATGATAATCGAAATTTCCAGAGGCATTGGAAAAATTTGATCGTGACGTAACGTAACGGTTGTCGAATACCTGCGCCGTGAGGTCATCGGAACGTGTAACTTGTACGAGGTTCTCATGGGTGTATGGTGTACATAGAACATGGTTGAACGCACAGAAGATAGAACGTGTAATCGGGTATTCCATTATTGAAATCCAGTTAAATATTCACAAATACAATAAAGCTTTTACAGCGACATTATTATATTAATTTTAATTTTGTGCTCAAATCTGTGTATATGTATGTAATGGTGACAATTGAAACCGCTTATTTGTCGCCAGCAACAATCCGATATTAGTCAAAATAAACACGAAAAAAAAACCACATTGCCTGAGTAATTGCTGTAACCAACCAAAAATAAGGCTGAAATCCATGGAGCACTGCGTAAACCACACCTTGTAATATATATTACGAAAGAGCTGCAATATGCCGCTAATGGAGTCGGGTTCATAATAGTACATTATGTACCTAGGGCGGTGAATTCGTGAATGGCCCAGATCGCAGGTGTTTGTGCGAAAAAAATATGCGATCTGGGGCTTTACGAATTACCGCCCGTAAGTACACAATTTTACGTCTTCACCTGGCCACAATGCGAGTTTTACCGTACGCACAGCGTGCGGTATAACTCGCATTATGGCCAGGTGTGACGTTAATTAATTTTCATCACACTTGCTCGAAAAGGGCTTCATAATGCGCAGACATACAGAGCTGTAATAGCCTGTGTTACGCCCACGGGCTTTATGATTGTTTTCTTAAATTGTATCTGTCACTCATGCGGCAGTTACAAAGCAAAGAGGTTTTATATCAAATACGATGTCTGAAAACGTATTTATAAATAAATTTAAACTTAAAAAACTACTTAAACATGTTTAACTGAATTATTTACAGATTTAATATGTAGTTATTTAGTGTCTATGTAAAATGTTTTTAAGTGTTTTCAAATCGTGGCTGTATACCGAAGGGTCTTTGCCATACGCGCCTCACGTCAAATTCAACAAAATGGACGACTGACATGTTGCAGTTTTTATTACGATTTGTATTCATTTCATCTAAAATGTATTTGTTTCCTCGCAAATGTGATGAAAAACATTGTGTATAACACGGGCGTAAGAATATTGCAAACTCGAGTCATCAAAAGCCCTCCGCCTTCGGCGTCGGGCTTCTGATAGACTCTTGTTCGCAATATTCCACTTACGCCCCTCGTTAAACAATGTACTATTCTGGACTATTACGTCGCCCTGGTAAATTAGGTTATATTTCAGCACATTGGGCATGGTACAAATGGTGAGCAAATTCTGAAGTCGTGTTTTTCAGTCGCTGAATTATTACACGATTAGATAGTCACGAGCCCAGTCCTTTCCTTTTGTCAGTGAAATAATAGCCAAGTATAAACTTTATTTAGATCCCGCTTTGGGCCAGTAAGGACGCCCAATTGCCCATTCCTCGAATCTATGAAAGTGGCCTATACCCAGCAGTGGGACGTACATGGATCTGATAGACCGTGGTCACGGTCAGTCATAACTTATTCATTACTAGCTCCCCGCGGCTCCGCTCACGTATTACACGGAAAGCAAGAGAAACTCCGGGATACAATATAGTCTATGTCCTGGTCAACCCAAAGATCTTTTCTATGATCAACCTAAAGGATGATTTGCTTCGAAGATTACCCCCTGCATATAATTTTTTTTTCAGCCATTATAGACCGCGGGCCCACTCCCACACCTATACGTCACATGAGAACATGATAGAATGCATGTCAGCAGGTCGAGCAAGTTGTGCTGAGAAAGGGAAAAAAACATTTAAAAAAAAAACGGAAAGTCTGAAAATCCTTCACTTCCGGTCAAAATTTGTATAGGGAGGTATATATTTACGTCATGTGACAACAGTACGAGACATGTGGCATCATTTAGCCCTTTAATCGTAGAGAGAGAAAACTTATAAGTCTGCCAGTCCTGAAATGGGGTTCCCTCTATTTAGCATAACTTTGATTGTCTTGTCCGAAACGTTTCTCGCATAACAGACTTGGCATATTCGGTTTTCGCCGTTAATGTGGCAGAAACCTTACTTAATAGAATTTCTAAAGTTCCGAAAATGTGTTTGGCCGAATTTAAATTTGCATACTATTGTTATGGCCGATTATATTTACGCATAATTTGGATTAGGATAATTTTATTCGGCATATTATCGATTGTCCGATACTTACTAAGCATACTAAAACGGGGTGCGGCGGTAGGTACGTCTCACGAGATATAACAACAATATAATTATATGATTTCGATAAGGATTATAACATAGTAGATTAGGTTAAGGCAGCTTGAAAAAGGGGGGATCGTAAAAAAACCCAAATAATCGTAACAATGGTATCGTTAGTAGGTTAGGTTAGGGTCTGCTTGTGTCCCTTAGAGCGGAAATAGGCACCCCGCGAAGTGGGGTGACGTCGACACGCTGGCGGTTAGGTTAGGTTTAGGTTAGGTTAAAATAATTGGCGTTTTGTTTTCAAAAATATAATAATTTCATACAACCAATATATATTTCTGCGAGAAGTGTTCGACAAAAAAAAAATATGCTCATATTTTATGCATGATTCGGAGCATCAAAATTATGCACAAATAATATTCGGACTATTGAAATTCGGCGTAATCGAACTATGCGAATATCGATTCTGCCAAAACAGTTTATGCACAAAGTCAATTATGCCTACATAGATAATGTCAAATATAATTCTTACTAAAGAAAATATGCCAAAACAGGGGGAACCCCTGAAATGGTCGGAAGTACTCGGCAGACGGCGCCAACTTTGACACACGTTGTATTACCTAACATCTCTATATTTCTAGTAACAGAGAGCTAATGCGCCACAGTTTAAGGCAGGTTAGGGCTTACTAACCGCGATGGGGCTTCGATGATTCGCTCGTGCTCATTCAAGCGGCGATTTACACGCACGCGAGACTGTTTCCGATCAACTCTATAGCTATGAATATCCTGTTTTTAATTATTAAACGGGTTGCTTTGTGTCGTTTATTTTGGGACTAAATTGTGAAGGGCGCGTTGCGAAGCATATTGGCGAAAGGGACACTTAAATTACTTAAACACACTTGAATTTTTAAAATACGTCACCCATAGTGAATTGAAGTTGATCCAGGTAAATAAATGCCTGTAACGTGACAGACGGTTGGATAGAAAGACATCGAAGTGATTCCATGAGTTTTCCAACTTTAACGTATGTAGGTAACTAAATCTAACAGAGACATGAAACGAAGGACATGGGGACACGTCACATTTTTGTATAAGTAGCATGTACCGGCCCTGTTAGTTTTAATAGGGTAAAAATAAAGTTCAAACTGATTTTTTAATTTTAAGAACAAGTTAACAAGTGCTGGTTCATGTAACGGCAGAGTTAATAGGCTTATAACAGAAGCATTGTGTAAATCGGTCAACGGTGCAGCAGCCGCTAAATCTACACGTATTTAGAAACCACCTGTTAATGCGGTTGACTTGGTGTTACATGTTTAGCTCTTTTGGCACTCTGTTGCCCTAGTAACTGAGTCCGTTAAATTTATCGGTGTGTGTCGGTAAATCACAGGTATCAGAGATGAAGCTGGGCAATTTTGGTTTATCGCTATCGTAAAATATAATGCAAGAACGTGTCGACGGACTTTATTTTATTGGCCATCACCAAAGTTCTTACACAATTCAGTGTTGGTTTTTGACAACTCGTGGCATTGTCAATGTGATGACAAGGCGGCAATCACAAGGCAAGTCTATTTCTACAACACTTGCGTCGAAAAATTTACAAATCATCGTCGGTCCTCGACAAGTTACGATGTCATTATCATGCCGCCCCTGTCAACAAGACGGAACCAAATCAATTTTATAGTCAATCCATTTTATTCTGTAAATGAATTCTTTGACTCAACTGCGTAATGCATACTGTGACATTGTATTAGATATCGTGTTTTGACATTTAGATATTATTAAACTAGCTTCCCCCCGCGACTTCGTCTGCGTTGACCCGGGATAAAAAGTATCCTATATTTTAACCCAGGCTATAAACTATCATCGTGCAAAATTTCATCCAAATCGGTTAAGCCGTTTAAGCGTGATTGAGTAACAAATATCGAAACATCTAAACATCCAAAATTTCGCATTTATAATATTAGTAGGATTGTTATAAATACCTACCTAACTTTTAATATATACGATGACGATCCTTTTGGGTGACATTTAAGACATGCTATTTTAATTTATCAGTTTGTTTTCTTTATTCGTCTTGTTTTTATACTTCTTTTGTATTTTATTTTATTCAATGTGTTGAGGATCACAATAGGGATTCTTTTAAATTGACATTGAATGTAATTTATAATGCAGTCTTGTATTGTGAAATAATTGAATCTAAACCAAGATTAATTAAGGTTCAACGTCTTCTTTAAGCCGAATTTCTAAACACTACTAGGTACTAAACTAACCATCCCATAAGGCTACAGCTTCAATGGCACCATGTGTTTTTGAAGTGAAAACTTCTTTAGCGGCGCTGAGCACTTTTTGGGACGGGGAAAAATTGTTAAATACGCGACAGAGTTTTGTGACGTCAGATGTGAAGGAGGTCACTTTTTGCTGCTAGCCGATTCGACTTCATTCAAAACTGAACGCTATTCGAAAGAGTATGTATACAGCCGTTAAACACTTTTTGCAATAGCATATTCTGCAAATAAATTTGTAATAATACCAACGCATCCTTCACCGTTTTGCTATTAAGAAAATTCTAATAGTTTGAATTTGGACGTTATTCCTAAAGAGATAAAGCTTAGAAAAATATTTACCAACGGCAAAAACAAATTGATATTTTGGTCGCCACCGTGCACCGCCATCTGCTGTTCTGGCAATGGCAAAAATAAATTGGTATTGTGTTTGCTGCCGCCCGCCGGCGCGCCGGACCCCGGCACCGTTGCGCCGCGGCGGCGCGTTGGGCCCTTCCACAGACCACTTAACCTATAGACCCCGCTTACTAAGGCGCCCGCGTGAGCCAAGCTTAAGCATAAAAAGCATCAAGCAGCTACCACGCCCCCAAACATTCTTTTAGTACGCGGTCGACCGTTCACGAAGTAACATGCAATATTCAACTGCTTTCTTGGCTATAAAGTATACAAAATATGCCTTATTATATGGTGAAACTGTGTGGAAAGTGTAGCATGACATCTAGTCGTCAAAAGGATGAGATTTCATTTCACAGGTAAGCAGGTTTTTTCTTTTTACAACGAAAAAACAATAATAATTTAAAATTTCAATTTATAAAGTAAAAGTTTCTTAACGTGGCGACGCGTTGATGTCTTTCAACGGCTGTCTTTTTCTTTCGCTTACAATTTTGTGTAATTCCGTCTTTGTCGCACCATTGCAGTGTCTTAATTAGTGATGTGACTGATCGATTACTTACGTCACCGATATCCGTAAAACAATATTGAAGTGTTAATACCTAGCGTACAGAACGAACTTGTATTACCTATTGAAATAAATACTACTAATACTGTATATATTTATGAGAGGTTTATTGTATTTGTAAATAATCGTTTGTTTTGTTTTTTAGTATATTGTTTTACAAAACTCTATTAGTGATATTTATTTCTATACATGCATTGAAGATGTTTAAAAGAAAATCGACCGCTTTAGCCTAGTTGGTAGTGACCCTGCCTACGAAGCAAGAGGTCCTGGGTTCGAATCCCTGCAAGGGCATTTATTTGTGTGATGAGCACGAATATTTGTTCCTGAGTCATGGATGTTTTCTATGTATTTAAGTATGTATTCATCTATATACTCGTAAGTATATTTGTCATCGTCTAGTACCCATAGTACCTACAAGCTTTGCTTAGTTTGGGACTAGGTCAAGTTGTGTAAGATTGTCCCTTTATATTTATTTATTATTTTAAAATGGAAAAGTCGCGGATTCAAAAACCAATTTTTAATAATAATTAATAATAAGTTGTTTTTTTCTAGTAATAAAGGTGCAACAGATGATGCGATGATATTTTTAACGTTTTTCAGATTTCCAAAATGTTCTATACAAAACCAAATTTGGATAGACGCCACAAAACAGTCACAAAAATGGATTCCTGCTACAAGCAGCGTAATTTGTTCGCAGCACTTCAAACCAGTGTTTCAAATACACGAATAACAACAGACGCTTGTTGTTCAAATTCGAAACCAATAAAATATGATATTCTTTTTAATGTTAAATAATTAAAAATATTTACATTTATATTCTGTAGTATTATTTTCGAGTGTGTCCCATCACTAACCAAAATCGTGTGATTGCTCGTTGACCTTGAGCTAGCCAATCACAGTTCACTTGTCGCCCCCCGCGCCCCGCTAATTTGGCATAATGAGATACTAGACAAAGTTTTATGAAGTGGAGTCTATAGGTTAAGTGGTCTGTGAGCCCTTCGCACCCAACGCGCCCGCGGCAGTCCGCCTAAATAATTGATAATTGTTTATAAATTTGCGTCAAATTCATTTTTAGGGTGACACCGTAACATGTCACGTGACCTGATCGAAAAACTGTTACAATGTTATTGAGTTTTCATTTCTGCCGGCACTCCCGGAGTGCAACCCGGTCTTTTTTTTTAACTGGGTTATTATTATTACACAGCCAGACGTCCTGGTAAGTGAACGTAGAAAGTGCGCAGTAAACCGACGCCCCTGGACTAAATGGCCGGCGGTCGACCTTGAACTGCAGGGGTTGGGGGAACGAGCGCCGTCTGGGCAGCGTCCTATATACATAGACATACCTACGAGTATATACATATGTCATGTATAGGGGTATAGAATGCATACAAAGTAAATGTATCACATATGCTATTACGAGCTTCTGCCCACGGCGCTAGTATTTTATCACGAACGACTTTATCACGAAAACTTTATCACGAAAAATTTTACCACGAATAGACTTTATCACGAAAGACTTTTTCACGAAAACTTTACCACTAAAGACTTTATCACGAAAACTTTATCATGAATAGACTAAATCACGAAAAGACTGTATCACGAAAAATCTTAATCACGAAAACTTTATCACGAAAAGACTTTATCACGAATAGACTTTATCACGAAAAATCTTAATGAGCTATTATGCCAAACAAGATGAGTTTAAATAAAATACTTTAATGAGCAGAGGTTCCGCACTTTCATAAAAAATAAATAACCTCGAAGACGAAAGCGGGCGGGCTCCCGCTTTCGTCTTCGAACCTATCCGCGATCCGAGTCGGTTTTGTCACTAAGTCCCTGTTCCCACTTCTCTGTATTTCTAGTCGCTCACTTAGTAATGTAGTCGCACGGATAGAATTTTAATATCTGGAATTAGTCTATTCGTGATATAGGTAGTCTTTTCGTGGTCATTTTCGTGATAAAGTCTATTTGTGATATAGTATTTTCGTAGTAAAGTTTTCGTGATTGAGTTTTTTCGTGATAAAGTCTATTCGTGATATAGTCTATTCGTGATTAAGTTTTCGTGATAAAGTGTTAAGTGATCAAATTGTGATAAAGTTTTCGTGATATGGTCTTTTTGTGATAAAGTTAGTTCGTGATAAAGTTTTTCGAGATAAAGTCGTTCGTGAAAAAGTTTTCGTGAAAAAGTTTTTTGTGATTTAGTACTGACGCGTCTGCCCACGACTCCGCCCGCGTGGAAATCGCTTATATCGTAGTCCTATACATTACGTTCACCTCCCCACTTCAACTTCTCAGAGGATGATTTCCGGGATAAAAAACTATCCTATAATGTCCTTCCCCGGGATTCAAACTATCTCCATACCAAACTTCATCCAAATAGGTTACGCGGTTTAAGCGTGAAGAGGTAACAGACAAACAGACAGCCAGACAGACACTTTCGCATTTATAAATTTTATAATATATTAGTATGGATTTTCACGCACGGTCCTATTTGGAAAATTCATTTAGTCCTTTTTGCAAAACATTGCTTTGTTTACCTGTTTCTTTGTACGTATATGGAGCAAACGAGACGTTTTGCGACCGAGTAAAAGTTAGTTTTCTATAGACTCGTACCTGCAGGCAAACTGTTAAAATAGTTTTGCAGGAGAGTTGTTAGATGAAGTAGTGTCCTTTGTTTAGTAAACTAGTCATTGTAACTACAATTTAGAAAAGTTGAGAAACCCCCGACATTTTCATTTCAAAGTCCAATATCTCAAAAACGACTGAACAGATGTTCATGAAACATGGCTAAGAACACTCGGGATAAAATTATCTATGACACCAAAAAACTAAACGAAAATCGGTTCATCCGTTTGGGAGCTACGATACCACAGCAGACAGACACGTTAAACTTATAACACCCCTCTCTTTGCGTCGGGGGTTAAAAATAGAATTGGCCGGAGTAAAAAATAAATTATAATTTTACAAGAGGAACGTTCTGCGGTCATGCAACCGAGTTAAGTTTTGCAAAAAAGTAACTCAGTTTTGTTTGAACGAGCAATTCTGCCCTCATAAGCCAAATAGCGGTATCTCAAAATGAAATGTCATTGTAAGTTATGTCATTAGACGTAGATTTTAAATTGCATGTTCCAATGAAATTTTGACGACCGGTTAGCCTAGTGGGTAGTGACGCTGCCTACGAAGCTGAAGGTCCTGGGTTCGAATCCCGGTAAGGGCAAATATTTGTGTGATGAGCATGAATATTTGTTTCTGAGTCATGGAAGTTTTCTATGTATTTAAGTATTTATATCTATTATATATATCGTCGTCTAGTACCCATAACACAAGCCTTAATGAGCTTACTATTGGGAATAGGTCGATTTGTGTAAGATTGTCCACTAATATTTAATTTAATATTTAATTTAATTAATTTAATGACATTTCATTTTGAGATACCGCTATTTGGCTTATGAGGGCAGAATTTTTCTATTGCGACTCATTGCAGAACTGCAGAACTGACGTTTCGCGAAAAGCAGATGCGTCCTTGCCGTTTATTATTAGCGCCAGGGCCAGTTAACGTATTCTACATACTGCAGAGATAAAAATGTTCGACATTGAAATAATAAAATAAATAGATATTATTATTATTTGTATGTTTTTTCCATATCTCAGGACCATGGAGTCCCGGACTTTTGGAAGGCATGCTTATTATCGCCTTTATTCAATTTTCTTCTTAGACTAGGTTTTTACAATCCATACTAATCCATACTTCCATACTAATACTATAAATGCGAAAGTGTGTCTGTCTGTCTGTCTGTCTGTCTATCTGTCTGTTACCTCTTCACGCTTAAACCGCTGAACCGATTTAGATGAATTTTGGTATAGAGATAGTTTGAGTCCCGGGGAAGGACATAGGCTAGTTTTTATCCCGGAAATCATCCCCTGAGGGGGTGAAATGGGGGGGTGAAAGGTTGTATGGAGCTATGGCGCTGCGATATAAACGAGTTCCACGCGGACGGAGTCGCGGGCAGAAGCTAGTACATATATAAAAAGTAAAATATAAAACTATACATACAAAACATAATTCATTATAAAAACCTAATCTAGGGTACCGCCGCCAGCGAGGCGAGGCCTAAGCTGGAAGGCATGCTTATTATTATTATTATTATTATTATTTATTTCAGGCATTACCCATATCACAATACAAACATAATTATAACATAAAACAATATAACTTAATTAATAAAATAAAATAAAAACATATCAAATAAGAAGAAAGTTGGGATTAATCCATACTAATATCCATACTCCATACTAATATTATAAATGCGAAAGTGTGTCTGTCTGTCTGTTACCTCTTCACGCTTAAACCGCTGAACCGATTGCGATGAAATTTGGTATTGAGATAGTTTGAATCCCGGGGAAGGACATAGGATAGTTTTCATCCTGGAAATCACCCCCTAAGGGGATGAAATGGGGGTTTGAAGTTTGTATGGAGCTACTATATTCATATTCATTTATTCGTTGCAACCATGGTATTCACAGAAAGTTCTTAAAATCTAATCAGTACAGACATGGACCCTACTAGGGTGTAGCAACATATTTAAGTACTAAGCTAACCTAAACAACATATATTTATAGAATCAACATGTTATACATATATATCTACACATTAGATAACAACGGTATTTATAATTAAAATTAATAATAATAATAAAAAATAATAATAATAATAATAAATTAATAATGTAATTGGCTATATGGTTTTATTATTTTGTCTATAAATATGTTGCGCTGTTGGTTTTCCATGTATCAATAAATAAATAAATAACACTTTCGTCTTATTCATAATTAGTCTACTTACTTATTACATTATTACAATTGAATGGCCCATGAACTCCTGCAGAGTGTACGGGCATATAAACGAGTTCCACGCGGACGGAGTCGCGGGCAGAAGCTAGTAATAAATAAAACAAACTTTAGATATGCTTCATCAAAAAAATATACACACATATAATGATGAAAATCTAGATGATACTGGCCAATATACTCGTTACCTTCAACTTCATGTTGTTTTCAACTAAGTATCTTTCCTTGATATTTCCTTTTTTTAACATCAGTTGGTGCGCAAGGACCAATAAAAATGTCTGATCTAACTAAACGGTTATTTTGGAGAATTTACATGATCTCCACAATTGTATGTACATAGATTTAGATTTAGATTTAGATTTAGATTTATTTATTTCACAATATACAATTACAATATAAATTAAAGCTAGCTTAATCTATATGAATTTATATTATGATCGTCAAAGAGAATAAAAATTGTAGTTAAATGTCAAGTTGCATTTGGTTTAAATTATAGTCACAATTAATTAATAGGCAAAAGTAAATAAATGACTAAGATAATATCACATAAAGAACGTCAGATTACAAACTATACTTAAACGAAAAATTCAAAAAATACAAATAACGATATAGTTTACAATGTCAAAAACAGTGATATTATTAATGTTTAATGTCCATAAATTCCTTTACTGAATATAATGCGTTTTTCAATAAAAAGTTTCTCAGTTGGCGTTCGAATGTTTCGTCAGATGACTCTGTTCGCAATGCGGCGGGTAGTCGTTCGTAATAGGTTGGGCCTATCACTCGAGGATTCCTACATGAAAGTGCCATGCGACGCGGGACCGTTCTGAGTCTCCCTGTTGATCGGAGCTGTTTGCCCGTGACCTCAACACGCTTGAACATTGGCAGATTCTTTCTCACGAACATCAACACTTCATATATGTACAGTGAGTAGTGCGTCATGAGGCCGTTACTTTCAAAAAGTTTCTTACACGGATGCCTGTGCTTTACTCCATCCAGTATTCGGATAGCGATAGCATAGTTACGTTGTTTGCTTAGATCAAATCTTGCAAGTTAAATTTGTGCAACCGCCCGAAGTTTAGATAATAAGGTGATATATTGGACGATATGGTAAGAGTTCATTCTATTCCTTACAAGGATAACCTTAAGCATAGAGATAGAGAGAAAATTCTTTTTAAAAAGGGAATAACCATTTGTAAAAGAATTTACTTTTGCGAAACGAATTCAAGAGTAAATAGGTACCTAATGCAATGAAGACATCGAAGCTACCTCGAGTGCTGAATACTTAACTAAATATAGCTACGTGTCATCATCATCATATCAGCCGAAAGACGTCCACTGCTGGACATAGGCCTCCCCCAAAGAGTGCCAAAGCGACCGGTCCTGCGCCACCCGCATCCGGCGGACTCCCGCAACCTTTACCAGGTCATCGGTCCACCTTGTCGGGGGCCTGCCCACGCCGCGCCTTCCGGTACGTGGTCGCCACTCGAGAACCTTTCCGCCCCAACGGCCATCGGTTCTACGTGCTATGTGCCCCGCCCACTGCCACTTAAGTTTAGCGATCCGGAGGGCCACATCGGTTACCTTGGTTCTCCTGCAGACAGCCTCATTTCTGATGCGATCACGCGAGAAACTCCCGACATGGTCCTCTCCATTGCCCTTTGGGTGACTTTAAACCTTCTTATGAGGCCCATAGTAAGCGACCACGTTTCAGTGCCATATGTCATCACTGGCAACACACACTGGTCAAAGACTCTCGTCTTGAGACACTGCGGAATATTGGACGAAAAGATGTGCCGTAGCTTCCCGAACGCTGCCCAGCCGAGTCGGATTCGACGATTGACCTCTTTCTCGAAGTTGGACCTACCTAACTGGATAGTCTGTCCTAGGTATACATAATCGTCTACAACTTCGAGCGTAAAGTGTCCGATTGTAATGGGAGTTGGTACTACATGGGCATTTGACATAGCTACATACGTGTATCTTTTTGTAATGTGCTTTATACGCGAGTTCTCCAGTCATGTGACTATTGCAACTTACCTTTTTTCGGTATAATGAAAATAGGAAGAACATGTTGCGTTACCCTAGACTTAATAAAATTTGTTCTACCATAAAAATGATAAAGAGATCATCACCATATATTTTTGTATTCTATCTAAACATATTGCTACAAAAGACGATGATCATACGCTCGATAATTGTCCTTCACAATACCTGAAGTTTCCATGCAAATACCTAAATAAGTTTATATCAAAAAATGTTGGTATACAAGCTTTTATTGCCCACTGTACTTATATGTATACCGTCATCAACTACTCATTGAGACGATTCTAACGAGCCCAAACTCAACGGATGTTACGTCGGTTAAATACTGAATTCCAATGGCCACCTTCTTGTCTCCATCATCAGATCAGTTCGATGGTAGGTGTCATAATAATGAATTGTCATCCAAACTATACCTTTACCTAAAATTTCAGCTCAATCGATTGAAGATATCTGCTTCAAAATTGGGTTTCTAGATTCCACCCGAACAAACATAGTTATACATAGTTAGGTAAGTACATACATTGCAAGTTAATAGAAAGCTTGTAAAAACACTATTCCCACGACAAGCTTTCTTTGAAATCTAACGAATGTAAACATTTGAGTCATAAACTTCGAGATTTATATTTTTTTATATGAAGCGCAGCTCTCCGATTTCGCCTTAATTGTAAACTATTTGAAGATTGTTTAAGTGTTTGACAAAAACACAAAGGTTTATAAGAATGGAAGGGCCTATACGTGACACAATTGTATACATAAATAAATAAAAAAAGATACCACCATTAGATGATGGTTTTTAATTTAGGTAATCATCATCATCACAGCTGAAAGACGTCCACTGCTGGTCATAGGCCGCCCCCAAAGAGTGTCACAATGACCGTTCCTGCGCCACCCGCATCCAGCGGACTCCCGCGACCTTTAGGTAATTTAAATATACTTTTAAAATTTCTAATATTCTTTTGCAACGATTTCAGAAATGGTTCATGGATTTTTTAAAGCTCGTCTTCCGGTCGATAGGATCTACACATGGATATTGTGTAATGTGCATTTCATTTTGAAGCTAAGTCAGCTAAATAAAAAATGCAATTCACAGAATAGTTCTAAAGCAACACAATTAATATTGTATGCAATTGCATAGAAAAATAAGTGCCACAGCAATCGCTAAACCGTCTGTATCTGTAAGCGGTGTTCGTTAAAATCTGAATGCATGGTAAGTTTGACAAGTTTCTATGGGATGACTTGACAGCTGCCGGCGCCATATTTAACGATGATCGGTCTGTCTGTACACTCTGTAGTCGCAAGTTGGTGCTTACCGCCCTAAGTGTCGGCTCCGCTGTCATGACTCTAGCATAAGATACCTCTGTAATGCTGCCAATGCTGGAGACATTTAATGGAACCACAACTCTCACCTCACCTGAGCGCGTCTCGCACGTAAGTCGCGAACTTGGGAACAATTTCCGAGTTTTCACCGGCGGTCTGGCTTCTTATCGACTTAACAAGGGCTGCTTGTCACGCCGGCTTACCTGTGAAAATATTTGTTGAAATTAATGACGAGGAGCGAGCAAAGCACTTACAGGGGAGAATTTAGATCCTTTGATGTATAGAACTTTGCAATCCTACTAATATTATAAATGCGAAAGTTTAGATGTTTGGATGTTTAGATGTTTGGATGTTTGTTACTCAATCACGCTTAACCGGCTTAACCGATTTGGATGAAATTTTGCACGAAGATAGTTTATAGCCTGGATTAAAATATAGGATAGTTTTTATCCCGGGTCCACGCAGACGAAGTCGCGGGCGGAAGCTAGTTACTAATATTCAGAGCAATGACGCGTAGTTGCAACATCCAAGAGGCAACCGGATGGCTCGCGGTATTTGAGCTCCCGAAGTGTTGTGAGCCAACCTGGGGCGGAACGGAAATATGTGAAAAAAAAAAAAGTCGATTTAAACATATAAAAATATTCATAAAACTTAAACCTCTGTTAACTAAAATGCGTTTCGCTCCTTTCCCACAAACTCAAATGTCAAAACGATAGATAAAGACCAACTCATTTTAATGAGCGGGGCGTCCAATCAGGCCTTACACTTAGGCGGTTATCACGCGGCGAAATGTGTATTCGGCTCCGCACACCGCAGCGGTTCGCGGCGGCAGTGTCATGACCGCCTAAAAGGACATACAAGTTTGTAGAGTTGGCGATAAATATTTGCATTTTGTGTACAGCAGTGAGACGAGACATTTTCATACAGCTGCACGTCTATCATGAGACGGCCGCGACATACTCTCGATTTTTCTCGCACTTTACCTCTTGTTCTAAGTTTTCTAATAAGAGAGACAGAGACGGATCGTGCGCCGTCTCATGACAGCCGTGCAGGAGCTGTGTAAACCTCTAAAACATATATAATTAGATGACATCCATAAAAGCGTAACGAACTTTCGTGATTTGCATTGCAAATCTTCAAGATGTAACGACATACGACGCAGTAAACATAAACAATGCTATCGCCAGCCAAAAATTTGGCGCCTCTCTTCAGATAACAGGACGATACAGTGTTATCAAAATACTATATCGGTATCAGGTGACAAGAGCCAGATAAAGTGATAAAAAACTATTACCTACAGCTGCTAGGAGACTTCACTTTGGAGGGTTTTCCCTTGTTAGACAGAACTACTTTAGCCCTAAATGCTTCATCATCTACACCTGGGTACACTATAATATTATAAAGAGGAAAGATTTGATTGTTTGTTTGTGTGTTTGTATTGAATAGGCTCCGAAACTACAAGACCGATTTGAAAAAATATTTTGCCATTAGAAGCCGACATTATCCCTGATGAACATAGGCTACTTTTTACCGCGGGAAAATGATTCATTCCTACGGGAAAACGGGTAATCCGCGCAAAGCCGGGCCGGGCAGCTAGTTATATATAAAACAAAGTCGTGTTAGTTACACCATTTATAACTACCGGTGTGAAGTTAGCGGCCAAAGTTAGCGGCCGATGATAACCCGACCAAATTAAGAAGTTATGTATATTTTCAACAAGAATACTGTCAAAACAAGCAGAACCGCAAAATATCTTCTTTCTTATTAGAAAACAACAAAAAAAAAACAATTCTAAAGATTAAAAAACGATAATAACTAGAAATGCACTTTGGCCGCTAACTTCACAACTTATCAGCCTAAGTGTTTTTTTGATATATTTTTCATAATTTCTGCACCTTAGACAACAAGCAATGAGCTATCAAATAACACTATTTCTAGGGTGATACTCGACTGCATACAAAAGAAACAGAGGCGACCACGTAGAAACATCAGCTTTCCATGAACAAGTGCATTAAATCAAGATTTTCTGCATCTTAGACGGCAAGCGAGTAAACCACACCCAATGTATCGTGCAGTGCATTACATTGGCTATCAAATGACACTAATTCTAGAGTGATACTCGTCTGCCTATAAGAGTAACAGAGGCAACCAAGTAGAAACATCAGCTTTCTACGAAAAAGTGCATTCATTTATGATTTACTGCATCTTAGACGGCAAGCGAGTGAACCACACCCTATGTATCGTGCAGTGCATTACACTAGCTACAAAAAAAAACTATTTATAGAGTGATACTCGACTGCATATAAGAGTAACAGAGGCTACCAAGTAGAAACATCAGCTTTCTACGAAAAAGTGCATTCATTCAAAATTTACTGCATCTCAGACGGCAAGCGAGTGAACCACACCCAATGTATCGTGCAGTGCATTACATTAGCTATCAATTGACACTTATTCTAGAGTGATACTCGACTGCATATACCAGTAACAGAGGCAACCAAGTAGAAACATCAGCTTTCTACGAAAAAGTGCATTCATTTATGATTTACTGCATCTTAGACGGCAAGCGAGTGAACCACACCCTATGTATCGTGCAGTGCATTACACTAGCTACAAAAAAAAACTATTTATAGAGTGATACTCGACTGCATATAAGAGTAACAGAGGCTACCAAGTAGAAACATCAGCTTTCTACGAAAAAGTGCATTCATTCAAAATTTACTGCATCTCAGACGGCAAGCGAGTGAACCACACCCAATGTATCGTGCAGTGCATTACATTAGCTATCAATTGACACTTATTCTAGAGTGATACTCGACTGCATATACCAGTAACAGAGGCTACCAAGTAGAAACATCAGCTTTCTACGAAAAAGTGCATACATTCAAAATTTACTGCACCTTAGACGGCAAGCGAGTGAAACACACCCTATGTATCGTGCAGTGCATTACACTAGCTAAAAAAAATTTATTTATAGAGTGATACTCGACTGCATATAAGAGTAACAGAGGCGACCAAGTAGAAACATCAGCTTTCTACGAAAAAGTGCATTTATTTATGATTAACTGCATCTTAGACGGCAAGCGAGTGAACCACACCCAGTGTATCGTGCAGTGCATTACATTAGCTATCAACTGACACTTATTCTAGAGTGATACTCGACTGCATATAAGAGTAACAGAGGCGACCAAGTAGAAACATCAGCTTTTTACGAAAAAGTGCATTCATTCATGATTTACTGCATCTTAGACGGCAAGCGAGTAAACCACACCCTATGTATCGTGCAGTGCATTACACTAGCTACAATACAAAACTATTTATAGAGTGATACTCGACTGCATATACCAGTAACAGAGGCGACCAAGTAGAAACATCAGCTTTCTACGAAAAAGTGCATTTATTCAAAATTTACTGCATCTTAGACGGCAAGCGAGTGAACCACACCTAATGTATCGTGCAGTGCATTACATTAGCTATCAACTGACACTTATTTTAGAGTGATACTCGACTGCATATAAGAGTAACAGAGGCGACCAAGTAGAAACATCAGCTTTCTACGAAAAAGTGCATTCATTTATGATTTACTGCATCTTAGACGGCAAGCGAGTAAACCACACTCATTGTCTCGTGCAGTGCATTACATAAACTATAAACTGACATGAATTCTAGAGTGATACTCGCCTGCATATAAGAGTAACAGAGGCGACCAAGTAGAAACATCAGCTTTCTACGAAAAAGTGCATTTATTTATGATTAACTGCATCTTAGACGGCAAGCGAGTGAACCACACCCAGTGTATCGTGCAGAACATTACATTAGCTATCAACTGACACTTATTCTAGAGTGATACTCGACTGCATATAAGAGAAACAGAGGCGACCAAGTAGAAACATCAGCTTTCTACGAAAAAGTGCATTCATTCAAAATTTACTGCATCTTAGACGGCAAGCGAGTGAACCACACCTAAAGTATCGTGCAGTGCATTACATTAGCTATCAACTGACACTTATTCTAGAGTGATACTCGACTGCATATAAGAGTAACAGAGGCTACCAAGTAGAAACATCAGCTTTCTACGAAAAAGTGCATTCATTTATGATTTACTGCATCTTAGACGGCAAGCGAGTAAACCACACTCATTGTCTCGTGCAGTGCATTACATAAACTATAAACTGACATGAATTCTAGAGTGATACTCGCCTGCATATAAGAGTAACAGAGGCGACCAAGTAGAAACATCAGCTTTCTACGAAAAAGTGCATTTATTTATGATTAACTGCATCTTAGACGGCAAGCGAGTGAACCACACCCAGTGTATCGTGCAGAACATTACATTAGCTATCAACTGACACTTATTCTAGAGTGATACTCGACTGCATATAAGAGAAACAGAGGCGACCAAGTAGAAACATCAGCTTTCTACGAAAAAGTGCATTCATTCAAAATTTACTGCATCTTAGACGGCAAGCGAGTGAACCACACCTAAAGTATCGTGCAGTGCATTACATTAGCTTTCAACTGACACTTATTCTAGAGTGATACTCGACTGCATATAAGAGTAACAGAGGCTAACAAGTAGAAACATTAGCTTTCTACGAAAAAGTGCATACATATATGATTAACTGCATCTTAGACGGCAAGCGAGTGACCCACACCCAATGTATCGTGCAGTGCATTACATTAGCTATCAACTGACACTTATTCTAGAGTGATACTCGACTGCATATAAGAGTAACAGAGGCTACCAAGTAGAAACATCAGCTTTCTACGAAAAAGTGCATTCATTAAAGATTTACTGCATCTTAGACGGCAAGCGAGTGAACCACACCCTATGTATCGTTTAGTGCATTACTCTAGCTACAAAAAAAAACTATTTATAGAGTGATACTCGACTGCATATAAGAGTAACAGAGGCGACCAAGTAGAAACATCAGCTTTCTACGAAAAAGTGCATTCATTCAAAATTTACTGCATCTTAGACGGCAAGCGAGTGAACCACACCTAATGTATCGTGCAGTGCATTACATTAACTATCAACTGGCTTTTATTCTAGAGTGATACTCGACTGCATATAAGAGTAACAGAGGCTACCAAGTAGAAACATCAGCTTTCTACGAAAAAGTGCATACATTTATGATTAACTGCATCTTAGACGGCAAGCGAGTGACCCACACCCAATGTATCGTGCAGTGCATTACATTAGCTATCAACTGACATTTATTCTAGAGTGATACTCGACTGCATATAAGAGTAACAGAGGCTACCAAGTAGAAACATCAGCTTTCTACGAAAAATTGCATTCATTAAAGATTTACTGCATCTTAGACGGCAAGCGAGTGAACCACACCCTATGTATCGTGCAGTGCATTACACTAGCTACAAAAAAAAACTATTTATAGAGTGATACTCGACTGCATATAAGAGTAACAGAGGCGACCAAGTAGAAACATCAGCTTTCTACGAAAAAGTGCATTTATTTATGATTAACTGCATCTTAGACGGCAAGCGAGTGAACCACACCCAGTGTATCGTGCAGTGCATTACATTAGCTATCAACTGACACTTATTCTAGAGTGATACTCGACTGCATATAAGAGTAACAGAGGCGACCAAGTAGAAACATCAGCTTTTTACAAAAAAGTGCATTCATTCATGATTTACTGCATCTTAGACGGCAAGCGAGTAAACCACACCCAATGTATCGTGCAGTGCATTACATTGGCTATCAACTGACACTTATTCTAGAGTGATACTCGACTGCATATAAGAGTAAGTAACAGAGGCGACCAAGTAGAAACATCAGCTTTCTACGAAAAAGTGCATTCATTTATGATTTACTGCATCTTAGACGGCAAGCGAGTAAACCACACCCTATGGATCGTGCAGTGCATTACATTAGCTATCAACTGACACTTATTCTAGAGTGATACTCGACTGAATATAAGAGTAACAGAGGCGACCAAGTAGAAACATCAGCTTTCTACGAAAAAGTGCATTCATTTATGATTTACTGCATCTTAGACGGCAAGCGAGTAAACCACACTCATTGTCTCGTGCAGTGCATTACATAAACTATAAACTGACATGAACTCTAGAGTGATACTCGACTGCATATAAAAGTAACAGAAGCGACCAAGTAGAAACATCAGCTTTCTACGAAAAAGTGCATTTATTTATGATTAACTGCATCTTAGACGGCAAGCGAGTGAACCACCCCCAGTGTATCGTGCAGTGCCTTACATTAGCTATAAACTGACACTTATTCTAGAGTGATACTCGACTGCATATAAGAGTAACAGAGGCGACCAAATAGAAACATCAGCTTTTTACGAAAAAGTGCATTCATTCATGATTTACTGCATCTTAGACGGCAAGCGAGTAAACCACACCCTACGTATCGTGCAGTGCATTACACTAGCTACAATACAAAACTATTTATAGAGTGATACTCGACTGCATATACCAGAAACAGAGGCGACCAAGTAGAAACATCAGCTTTCTACGAAAAAGTGCATTCATTCAAAATTTACTGCATCTTAGACGGCAAGCGAGTGAACCACTTCTAATGTATCGTGCAGTGCATTACATTAGCTATCAACTGACACTTATTCTAGAGTGATACTCGACTGAATATAAGAGTAACAGAGGCGACCAAGTAGAAACATCAGCTTTCTACGAAAAAGTGCATTTATTTATGATTAGCTGCATCTTAGACGGCAAGCGAGTGAACCACATTCAAAATCTCGTGCAGTGCATTACATAAACTATAAACTGACATGAATTCTAGAGTGATACTCGACTGCATAAAAGAGTAACAGAGGCGACCAAGTAGAAACATCGGCTTTCTACGAAAAAGTGCATTCATTCAAAATTTACTGCATCTTAGACGGCAAGCGAGTGAACCACACCCAATGTATCGTGCAGTGCATTACATTAGCTTGCAACTGACACTTATTCTAGAGTGATACTCGACTGCATATAAGAGTAACAGAGGCGACCAAGTAGAAACATCAGCTTTTTACGAAAAAGTGCATTCATTCATGATTTACTGCATCTTAGACGGCAAGCGAGTTAACGACACCCAATGTATCGTGCAGTGCATTACATTAGCTATAAACTGACACTTATTCTAGAGTGATACTCGACTGCATATAAGAGTAACAGAGGCTACCAAGTAGAAACATCAGCTTTCTACGAAAAAGTGCATTCATTCAAAATTTACTGCATCTTAGACGGCAAGCGAGTGAACCACACCCAATGTATCGTGCAGTGCATTACATTAGCTTGCAACTGCCCTTTATTCTAGAGTGATACTCGACTGCATATAAGAGTAACAGAGGCTACCAAGTTGAAACATCAGCTTTCTACGAAAAAGTGCATTCATTTATGATTGACTGCATCTTAGACGGCAAGCGAGTAAACCACACCCAATGTATCGTGCAGTGCATTACATTGGCTATCAACTGACAATTATTCTAGAGTGATACTCGACTGCATATAAGAGTAACAGAGGCTCCCAAGTAGAAACATCAGCTTTCTACGAAAAAGTGCATTCATTTATGATTTACTGCATCTTAGACGGCAAGCGAGTAAACCACACCCTATGTATCGTGCAGTGCATTACACTAGCTACAAAACAAAACTATTTATAGAGTGATACTCGACTGCATATACCAGTAACAGAGGCGACCAAGTAGAAAGCTGATGTTTCTACTTGGTCGCCTCTGTTACTGGTATATGCAGTCGAGTATCACTCTATAAATAGTTTTGTATTGTAGCTAGTGTAATGCACTGCACGATACATAGGGTGTGGTTTACTCGCTTGCCGTCTAAGATGCAGTAAATCTTTAATGAATGCACTTTTTCGTAGAAAGCTGATGCTTTTACTTGGTAGCCTCTGTTACTCTTATATGCAGTCGAGTATCACTCTAGAATAAGTGTCAGTTGATAGCTAATGTAATGCACTGCACGATACATTGGGTGTGGGTCACTCGCTTGCCGTCTAAGATGCAGTTAATCTTTAATGAATGCACTTTTTCGTAGAAAGCTGATGTTTCTACTTGGTCGCCTCTGTTACTCTTATATGCAGTCGAGTATCACTCTAGAATAAGTGTCAGTTGATAGCTAATGTAATGTCCTGCACGATACACTGGGTGTGGTTCACTCGCTTGCCGTCTAAGATGCAGTTAATCATAAATAAATGCACTTTTTCGTAGAAAGCTGATGGTTCTACTTGGTCGCCTCTGTTACTCTTATATGCAGTCGAGTATCACTCTAGAATTCATGTCAGTTTATAGTTTATGTAATGCACTGCACGAGACAATGAGTGTGGTTAACTCGCTTGCCGTCTAAGATGCAGTAAATCATAAATGAATGCACTTTTTCGTAGAAAGCTGATGTTTCTACTTGGTCGCCTCTGTTACTCTTATATGCAGTCGAGTATCACTCTAGAATAAAAGTCAGTTGATAGCCAATGTAATGCACTGCACGATACATTGGGTGTGGTTCACTCGCTTGCCGTCTAAGATGCAGTAAATCATGAATGAATGCACTTTTTCGTAAAAAGCTGATGTTTCTACTTGGTCGCCTCTGTTACTCTTATATGCAGTCGAGTATCACTCTAGAATAAGTGTCAGTTGATAACTAATGTAAGGCACTGCACGATACACTGGGGGTGGTTCACTCGCTTGCCGTCTAAGATGCAGTTAATCATAAATAAATGCACTTTTTCGTAGAAAGCTGATGTTTCTACTTGGTCGCCTCTGTTACTCTTATATGCAGTCGAGTATCACTCTAGAATTCATGTCAGTTTATAGTTTATGTAATGCACTGCACGAGACAATGAGTGTAGTTTAATCGCTTGCCGTCTAAGATGCAGTAAATCATAAATGAATGCACTTTTTCGTAGAAAGCTGATGTTTCTACTTGGTAGCCTCTGTTACTCTTATATGCAGTCGAGTATCACTCTAGAATAAATGTTAGTTGATAGCTAATGTAATGCACTGCACGATACATTAGGTTTGGTTCACTCGCTTGCCGTCTAAGATGCAGTAAATTTTGAATGAATGCACTTTTTCGTAGAAAGCTGATGTTTCTACTTGGTCGCCTCTGTTACTGGTATATGCAGTCCAGTATCACTCTATAAATAGTTTTATATTGTAGCTAGTGTAATGCACTGCACGATACATAGGGTGTGGTTTACTCGCTTGCCGTCTAAGATGCAGTAAATCTTTCATGAATGCACTTTTTCGTAGAAAGCTGATGTTTCTACTTGGTAGCCTCTGTTACTCTTATATGCAGTCGAGTATCACTCTAGAATAAGTGTCAGTTGATAGCTAATGTAATGCACTGCACGACACATTAGGTTTGGTTCACTCGCTTGCCGTCTAAGATGCAGTAAATTTTGAATGAATGCACTTTTTCGTAGAAAGCTGATGTTTCTACTTGGTCGCCTCTGTTACTGGTATATGCAGTCGAGTATCACTCTATAAATAGTTTTGTATTGTAGCTAGTGTAATGCACTGCACGATACATAGGGTGTGGTTTACTCGCTTGCCGTCTAAGATGCAGTAAATCTTTAATGAATGCACTTTTTCGTAGAAAGCTGATGTTTCTACTTGGTAGCCTCTGTTACTCTTATATGCAGTCGAGTATCACTCTAGAATAAGTGTCAGTTGATAGCTAATGTAATGCACTACACGATACATTGGGTGTGGGTCACTCGCTTGCCGTCTAAGATGCAGTAAATCTTTAATGAATGCACTTTTTCGTAGAAAGCTGATGTTTCTACTTGGTAGCCTCTGTTACTCTTATATGCAGTAGAGTATCACTCTAGAATAAGTGTCAGTTGATAGCTAATGTAAGGCACTGCACGATACACTGGGGGTGGTTCACTCGCTTGCCGTCTAAGATGCAGTAAATTTTGAATGAATGCACTTTTTCGTAGAAAGCTGATGTTTCTACTTGGTCGCCTCTGTTACTCTTATATGCAGTCGAGTATAACTCTAGAATAAGTGTCAGTTGATAGCTAATGTAATGTTCTGCACGATACACTGGGTGTGGTTCACTCGCTTGCCGTCTAAGATGCAGTTAATCATAAATAAATGCACTTTTTCGTAGAAAGCTGATGTTTCTACTTGGTCGCCTCTGTTACTCTTATATGCAGTCGAGTATCACTAGAATTCATGTCAGTTTATAGTTTATGTAATGCACTGCACGAGACAATGAGTGTGGTTTACTCGCTTGCCGTCTAAGATGCAGTAAATCATAAAAGAATGCACTTTTTCGTAGAAAGCTGATGTTTCTACTTGGTCGCCTCTGTTACTCTTATATGCAGTCGAGTATCACTCTAGAATAAAAGTCAGTTGATAGCTTATGTAATGCACTGCACAATACATTAGGTGTGGTTCACTCGCTTGCCGTCTAAGATGCAGTAAATTTTGAATGATTGCACCTTTTCGTAGAAAGGTGATGTTTCTACTTGGTAGCCTCTGTTACTCTTATATGCAGTCGAGTATCACTCTAGAATAAGTGTCAGTTGATAGCTAATGTAATGCACTGCACGACACATTAGGTTTGGTTCACTCGCTTGCCGTCTAAGATGCAGTAAATTTTGAATGAATGCACTTTTTCGTAGAAAGCTGATGTTTCTACTTGGTCGCTTCTGTTACTGGTATAGTCGAGTATCACTCTATAAAATTTTTTTTTATTGTAGCTAGTTTAATGCACTGCACGATACATTAGGTGTGGTTCACTCGCTTGCCGTCTAAGATGCAGTAAATTTTGAATGAATGCACTTTTTCGTAAAAATCTGATGTTTCTACTTGGTCGCCTCTGTTACTCTTATATGCAGTCGAGTATCACTCTATAAATAGTTTTTTTTTGTAGTTAGTGTAATGCACTGCACGATCCATAGGGTGTGATCCACTCGCTTGCCGTCTAAGATGCAGTAAATCTTTAATGAATGCACTTTTTCGTAGAAAGCTGATGTTTCTACTTGGTAGCCTCTGTTACTCTTATATGCAGTCGAGTATCACTCTAGAATAAATGTCAGTTGATAGCTAATGTAATGCACTGCACGATACATTGGGTGTGGGTCACTCGCTTGCCGTCTAAGATGCAGTTAATCATAAATGTATGCACTTTTTCGTAGAAAGCTGATGTTTCTACTTGGTAGCCTCTGTTACTCTTATATGCAGTCGAGTATCACTCTAGAATAAGTGTCAGTTGATAGCTTATGTAATGCACTGCACGATACATTAGGTTTTGTTCACTCGCTTGCCGTCTAAGATGCAGTAAATTTTGAATGAATGCACTTTTTCGTAGAAAGCTGATGTTTCTACTTGGTAGCCTCTGTTACTCTTATATGCAGTCGAGTATCACTCTAGAATAAGTGTCAGTTGATAGCTAATGTAATGCACTGCACGATACATTAGGTGTGGTTCACTCGCTTGCCGTCTAAGATGCAGTAAATCTTTAATGAATGCACTTTTTCGTAGAAAGCTGATGTTTCTACTTGGTAGCCTCTGTTACTCTTATATGCAGTCGAGTATCACTCTAGAATAAGTGTCAGTTGATAGCTAATGTAATGCACTGCACGATACATTGGGTGTGGGTCACTCGCTTGCCGTCTAAGATGCAGTTAATCATATATGTATGCACTTTTTCGTAGAAAGCTGATGTTTCTACTTGGTAGCCTCTGTTACTCTTATATGCAGTCGAGTATCACTCTAGAATAAGTGTCAGTTGATAGCTAATGTAATGCACTGCACGATACATTAGGTGTGGTTCACTCGCTTGCCGTCTAAGATGCAGTAAATTTTGAATGAATGCACTTTTTCGTAGAAAGCTGATGTTTCTACTTGGTCGCCTCTGTTTCTCTTATATGCAGTCGAGTATCACTCTAGAATAAGTGTCAGTTGATAGCTAATGTAATGTTCTGCACGATACACTGGGTGTGGTTCACTCGCTTGCCGTCTAAGATGCAGTTAATCATAAATGAATGCACTTTTTCGTAGAAAGCTGATGTTTCTACTTGGTCGCCTCTGTTACTCTTATATGCAGTCGAGTATTACTCTAGAATAAGTGTCAGTTGATAGCTAATGTAATGCACTGCACGATACATTAGGTGTGGTTCACTCGCTTGCCGTCTAAGATGCAGTAAATTTTGAATGAATGCACTTTTTCGTAGAAAGCTGATGTTTCTACTTGGTCGCCTCTGTTACTGGTATATGCAGTCGAGTATCACTCTATAAATAGTTTTGTATTGTAGCTAGTTTAATGCACTGCACGATACATAGGGTGTGGTTTACTCGCTTGCCGTCTAAGATGCAGTAAATCATGAATGAATGCACTTTTTCGTAAAAAGCTGATGTTTCTACTTGGTCGCCTCTGTTACTCTTATATGCAGTCGAGTATCACTCTAGAATAAAAGTCAGTTGATAGCTAATGTAATGCACTGCACGATACTTTGGGTGTGGTTCACTCACTTGCCGTCTAAGATGCAGTTAATCATAAATAAATGCACTTTTTCGTAGAAAGCTGATGTTTCTACTTGTTCGCCTCTGTTACTCTTATATGCAGTCGAGTATCACTCTATAAATAGTTTTTTTTTGTAGCTAGTGTAATGCACTGCACGATACATAGGGTGTGGTTCACTCGCTTGCCGTCTAAGATGCAGTAAATTTTGAATGAATGCACTTTTTCGTAGAAAGCTGATGTTTCTACTTGGTAGCCTCTGTTACTCTTATATGCAGTCGAGTATCACTCTTGAATTAATGTCAGTTTATAGTTTATGTAATGCACTGCACGATACAATGAATGTGGTTTACTCGCTTGCCGTCTAAGATGCAGTAAATCATAAATTAATGCACTTTTTCGTAGAAAGCTGATGTTTCTACTTGGTCGCCTCTGTTACTGGTATATGCAGTCGAGTATCACTCTAGAATAAGTGTCAATTGATAGCTAATGTAATGCACTGCACGATACTTTGGGTGTGGTTCACTCGCTTGCCGTCTAAGATGCAGTTAATCATAAATAAATGCACTTTTTCGTAGAAAGCTGATGTTTCTACTTGGTCGCCTCTGTTACTCTTATATGCAGTCGAGTATCACTCTATAAATAGTTTTTTTTTGTAGCTAGTGTAATGCACTGCACGATACATAGGGTGTGGTTCACTCGCTTGCCGTCTAAGATGCAGTAAATCATAAATTAATGCACTTTTTCGTAGAAAGCTGATGTTTCTACTTGGTCGCCTCTGTTACTGGTATATGCAGTCGAGTATCACTCTAGAATAAGTGTCAATTGATAGCTAATGTAATGCACTGCACGATACTTTGGGTGTGGTTCACTCGCTTGCCGTCTAAGATGCAGTTAATCATAAATAAATGCACTTTTTCGTAGAAAGCTGATGTTTCTACTTGGTCGCCTCTGTTACTCTTATATGCAGTCGATTATCACTCTAGAATTCATGTCAGTTTATAGTTTATGTAATGCACTGCACGAGACAATGAGTGTGGTTTACTCGCTTGCCGTCTAAGATGCAGTAAATCATAAATGAATGCACTTTTTCGTAGAAAGCTGATGTTTCTACTTGGTCGCCTCTGTTACTCTTATATGCAGTCGAGTATCACTCTAAAATAAGTGTCAGTTGATAGCTAATGTAATGCACTGCACGATACATTAGGTGTGGTTCACTCGCTTGCCGTCTAAGATGCAGTAAATTTTGAATGAATGCACTTTTTCGTAGAAAGCTGATGTTTCTACTTGGTCGCCTCTGTTACTGGTATATGCAGTCGAGTATCACTCTATAAATAGTTTTGTATTGTAGCTAGTGTAATGCACTGCACGATACATAGGGTGTGGTTTACTCGCTTGCCGTCTAAGATGCAGTAAATCATGAATGAATGCACTTTTTCGTAAAAAGCTGATGTTTCTACTTGGTCGCCTCTGTTACTCTTATATGCAGTCGAGTATCACTCTAGAATAAGTGTCAGTTGATAGCTAATGTAATGCACTGCACGATACACTGGGTGTGGTTCACTCGCTTGCCGTCTAAGATGCAGTTAATCATAAATAAATGCACTTTTTCGTAGAAAGCTGATGTTTCTACTTGGTCGCCTCTGTTACTCTTATATGCAGTCGAGTATCACTCTATAAATAAATTTTTTTTTTAGCTAGTGTAATGCACTGCACGATACATAGGGTGTGGTTCACTCGCTTGCCGTCTAAGATGCAGTAAATTTTGAATGAATGCACTTTTTCGTAGAAAGCTGATGTTTCTACTTGGTAGCCTCTGTTACTCTTATATGCAGTCGAGTATCACTCTAGAATAAGTGTCAGTTTATAGCTAATGTAATGCACTGCACGATACAATGAGTGTGGTTTACTCGCTTGCCGTCTAAGATGCAGTAAATCATAAATGAATGCACTTTTTCGTAGAAAGCTGATGTTTCTACTTGGTCGCCTCTGTTACTGGTATATGCAGTCGAGTATCACTCTAGAATAAGTGTCAATTGATAGCTAATGTAATGCACTGCACGATACATTGGGTGTGGTTCACTCGCTTGCCGTCTGAGATGCAGTAAATTTTGAATGAATGCACTTTTTCGTAGAAAGCTGATGTTTCTACTTGGTAGCCTCTGTTATTCTTATATGCAGTCGAATATCACTCTAGAATAAGTGTCAGTTGATAGCTAATGTAATGCACTGCACGATACATTGGGTGTGGTTCACTCGCTTGCCGTCTAAGATGCAGTAAATTATAAATGAATGCACTTTTTCGTAGAAAGCTGATGTTTCTACTTGGTTGCCTCTGTTACTCTTATAGGCAGACGAGTATCACTCTAGAATTAGTTTCATTTGATAGCCAATGTAATGCACTGCACGATACATTGGGTGTGGTTTACTCGCTTGCCGTCTAAGATGCAGAAAATCTTGATTTAATGCACTTGTTCATGGAAAGCTGATGTTTCTACGTGGTCGCCTCTGTTTCTTTTATATGCAGTCGAGTATCACCCTAGAAATAGTGTTATTTGATAGCTCATTGCTTGTTGTCTAAGGTGCAGAAATTATGAAAAATATGTCAAAAAAACACTTAGGCTGATAAGTTGTGAAGTTAGCCAAAGTGCATTTCTAGTTATTATCGTTTTTTAATCTTTAGAATTGTTTTTTTTTGTTGTTTTCTAATAAGAAAGAAGATATTTTGCGGTTCTGCTTGTTTTGACAGTATTCTTGTTGAAAATATACATAACTTCTTAATTTGGTCGGGTTATCATCGGCCGCTAACTTTGGCCGCTAACTTCACACCGGTTTTATAACTCAAGAACGGCTAAACCGATTTTTATGGTGTTTGATTGATTTGTTGGATTTGCCTTCGCTCCGAACAGCAGAATAGCAGTTTTTTTCACTTTCTCATACATTGTGAAGTTCGCAGGGTCAGCTAGTTCGGCATAAATGTTTCACTAGACCAGGGGTCGCCAAAGGCGGACCGCGGTCCGCATCCGGACCGCCGACCAGTTTTGACACAGCAACTTGCACTACAGAGTACTTACCTACGTAATTAAATAAAAATGTATCCCCCCCGCATTTTTTTTTTCTGTAAAATGTTGTGCGGACCGCGATGGTCATTTCATTTCTTAAAGCGGACCCTGAGTGAAACTAATTGGTGACCCCTGCACTAGACCTTATGCATTTTTTCTTAATTAGTTAATTATAAGATTATTGCAAAACAAACCGAACCTAACCTAATGACTTCTATTAATTTGATGATATTCAAAGAAAACCAGAAAAGTTCACTATTTCGAAGAAATTAGGTCTAATGAAACATTAGGGCAAAAGTTAGTTGGTCAAGTGAAGACCCCACTTTGGAGTGACTTGAGTAACTAGTGCAAAGGGAAACTTGGGTCATAAGGTGCTTTTCCACCGAATCAGTACTATTATTTATTCTGTGCCGGATCCAAGGTATGTTTCATATCATAACATAAAATACGGACAACACGGGACAAGCTAAGTTACGAAGTCACGTATTACTTCTATCGTAGGCAGCTCACTTTACTCTGGTGGAAATATTTTGTTTACAAAACTCGGCTGCTTCAAGCGAATGAAGTGTCTTCACGCAGACATTTCAATTTCCTTTATTTCAGTGGAAATTGCGGAGACATCCGTCCTGATTGCCGTCACGTGTTGATCGTGGGAGTAGAGAAAGGTTTATTTACTTTAAATGACGGAAAGTACTTACTTAAAACCAAACCATTGCCGACATCTTTTGTCTAATTGTTATGTTCAAGTAGGATTGTAAAACAATTACGCATAAACAATAGAACTAACAGTAGCTACTCCGGTACACGTGCCACACTTCGGTCAGTTTTATGAGGTCTCTTTGTTATCTTTCCTTTCATGTTTGTTTAGCAACAATAAGAAGTTGTCAAATTCCACGTTAAGTGCATTTTCGTAATTTTAAGTAAAAAAAACATATAATACCGGGAATATACCCTGTATTTACCCAACTCCCATCTCTCAGTGGTGCACTTTGAGACATCGATAATATCGAATCAAAGAAATGTTGACTTATAAGTCTCATAACAGTCATAACAGATACTTAGTAAATTATAAATAGCGTCAATATCTACTGTTTTATTACATCATATTTTATGTTGCGCTGAACCTAATACTTTATCTTGTTATTATTGTCTCAAGTGCTAATATGTATAGTAAATCCGTATATAAGGCACTGTAAAGGAAAAAAATACAGTATATGTATAATCTAAGTAACCAAATTAAAATATAAATATACATGACATGTTCACAAATAAAAAACAGGCTGCAGTTAGGTGTAATGCCCCCATAGCTATTATATAATCTGTGCCCATGGTCTCATGAAGGCTGGCGACGAGAGTATCTTTATTAATTTTATTATCTAGAAATCGATCTATCTTTATTCTTTATTATCTAATAGTAGTTTATGCAACTGATCCATAATGAGAGGCCATAAAATACGAGTGTAGTTTTATGAAACGAGCGCCAGCTAATCATGTACAGTTGCATATACACTACTTTATCTACACACATATCATAAGTACTCTAAGACGGGTTTACAATTTACTTTGGTAACAGCAAACAACCAACAAAAAAACGACAACAGCAATGGCGGCCATTCAAATTTCAAACCTACGTCAAGACGAATGGTTTTTTTAAATCATAGACAAACGAATGAAGTCCTACTCATGTCACTCGAGATCAAATGTCGTGCGAAAATATTAAAAAAACATACTGAATTGACGTTTCGTTCGATAACTGTTTTAATATCTATGGATACTAGAATAGACCCACTTGAGTTTTGACAGCTGTTCCAAATTTAAACTCATAACGTTACAAAAATCTATACTGTTATAAAATTAAAGTACAGATTTTACCTACTACCACAGACAAAAAAGTTCTCATAGTAAAATCGGTTTTAATAGTGCTGGTCATTTCCTACGGTTTCTGAACGCATTTTAGAGCACTAATGATATGTGCGTAGATAAAGTTCTAAACGATGTGTCAAATTGTGCGTTGACCTAGAATATTTTCTTCATTCATTTTAGTTCACAGTGAATGCCGATGCCGATTAAAAAGGTCTATCGTTACTGAAATCTTATGGCAATTACGTCCTTTTCTTTAAGCAAGGCAGTTTTTTAGAAATATCTCGAAAACCTTTGAACCGATTTTGTTCAAAACAAATTTAGCTGAAAGAATTTAATAAGCCATAGATACCGTATAACCGTTAGAAATATTAATATGGTTACTAGGTGAGAAGTAAAGCACTAAACCTGATCTATATCCCATTTGCTTAAAAGTCCATCGATCTGTTCCACCCAGTATATGTCCATGATTTTTTTCATATTTTTAAAATACACGGTTCAAAAATTAGAGGGGGGGGGGGGGACACTCACTAAAATTACTTTCGGGGCGATTATCTCCGACTATTCACTTAATCAAAAAAGTTGCTGAGTAACCTTATATTTATTTTGAAAAGGCTATCGATTGATGTGCCACACGTGGGCTTGCAATGAAACATTTTTTTTTGACTCTTCAGTTTTACGTATGGAGTACAGTCGACAACACAGCTATCTGACCATCGGAAATCTAATCTGACCTTAAGGGCATTGTAATAAGGTTCTAGGTTTTCACGGTATGGTCAGTTAGCTGTGTTGTCGACTGTACATCTCTAAAAAAATTTTTTTTTGTAATATAATTACAAAACTATGTAGCGGCTAACAAAATACACCTATTCTCAAAATTTTATTCAAATACTCCTTGTAGTTTTCGAGTAAAATGCCTGTGACATACGGACGGACAGACAGACAGACAGACAGACATGACGAATCCGTTTTTTGCCATTTGGCTACGGAACCCTAAAAAGACCAGGTTGCACTCCGGGAGTGCCGGTAGAAGTGAAAACTGACGGAGGGCACCGCGCCGGGCCGCGCTACACAGCTCCCCCCGCCCCGCCCCCGCCCCCAAGCCCCGTACGTCTTACATTAAACAATTCCCCCCCCGCCCCCAAGCCTCGTCCCGAATCTCTCTGAGAGAGACTCTCCATCCTACGGTCACGTGACCTCCTACGCATCTGACGTCACAAAAATCTGTCGCGAGTTTGTCAATTTTCCCCATCCCAAAAAGTGCTCAGCGCCGCTAAAGAAGTTTTCACTTCAAAAATAAGCGATTAGAGGCTTTGAATGAAATACGTTCTAATCGCTCTATTTTTTAATTTATTTCTAGCAACAGAAAATAAACTCCGGCCTAGATATGGGGAATTCCAATGGTAATACAAAGTTTCATGTATTCTAGCATATAGTTTTGAAATGAGAACCAAATTACGTTTGTATGGATAGTCGAGCGTCCTGGCGACGAGGCGACCTTCTGGGTGTCGGGGGGCTTTGCTTTTAAAAGCTACGAGTAAAAGCATAGAAAATATGCAGTTTGTAAAGATTTTTTTCTCAAACATACATTGAAATATTGACGTTGTGTTCTTCATAATGGGCTTCGAAGTGTCACGTTTCGGGCGAAGCGAGACGAGATCCGTAATGGCATTTCATACAAAATTGGAGGCCTAGGCCTGCAAGATGGTCTTTTTTAATTTCACAATGGCACAGGATCACGGCGATCAGCCATGAAAATTAAAGTTTGATTTCTTGGAGTTTTTTTAATTTATTTCATTGCATGTTTGAGAAAAACACTATACCTCGGCGTGAAAAGGGGTTGCCGGCCTCATAACTATCCGAACTCGCTCCGCTCGGCCGCCTATGTACTCGGCCGGCAACCCCTTACTTCCCGGCCTCTGCAGTAATGTAATATTGTACAATATGTACGTTTTACCAGCTGTTGCATACATTCAGTAGGTATTTATGTGGATGGTACTGTACTTTAATGTCGTTTTGGTATCTAATACGGTATGTAGGTTGACAATTAAGGACAAATTTCATCATACAACGATAAAACACGAAACAAACGAAATGCCAGCGCCAGCGTAAGCTATGTATTTATTTGGCTGATGATAAATAACGAGTGATGTCATTGAAACATATAACTTCGCACCATGTCCAATCAAGTCGAAAAATGCCAGCTTTCATTTTCATGATGACCAAAGTTACATAAAGGATCGCGGTAATGCACGTGATATAAGTTTAGGTAAATAAACTTAATTTCCTATAGCAAACCACTATTGATTGGCCAACCAGAAAAAAATCGTAGTAATAAGGTTTAAAAACTTCAATTCCTAATCGTTTAGATGAATTAGATGATACAATAAGTACCTTTAGCATTGATCATAGAACATTTTGCTCATTTGTACATTGTTTTATTTTAAAACCTTTTCGTTCGTATCTTCTGTACATAGATATAAGTTTCAAGAATCTATCATATAACATTTTGCCGTGAAAGCGACAAAGCAATGAGTAAACATGGCGCTGTGAATCCTAATGGTAATGGCCACAGAACCGTGGCATGAGATAAACCGAGGTTTTATTCACATTTCACCATCACAACACAACATACCGAGCTCTCGGCTGGGCGTACCAGTATAAACCTGACCTCCGACGACGCATAGTTATCATCATCATATCAGCCGAGCCTTGCACTGCTGTATATAGGCCTCCCCTAAAGAGTGCCACAATGACCGGGCCTGCGCCACCCGCATCCAGCGGACTACCGCGACCTTTACCAGGTCATCAGTCCACCTTGTGGGGGGGTCTACCCACGCTGCGCCTTGCGGTACGTGGTCGCCACTCGAGAACCTCTCCGCCCTAACGGCTATCGGTTGTAAAATGCAGGTCCTCGCATAGTGCATCCTTAGGAACTCCGGCGACCTCTGGGAACACAACACCAACATACACACCTACTGAGTAGGTAAGTAGTGGCGTTATTATGGCTCTGCGGTCTAACACCACACCGTAAGCCCACTCCCAATACACCTACATCTCATGACAACATGATAAAATACATGGCAGCAGGTCGAGAAAATAGTGCTGAGAATGAAAAAAATAAAATTAAAATAGGCTGAAAGTTTGAAAATCCTTCACTTCCGGTCAAAGTTTGTATTGTATGTTTGTAACCGTAAATATACCTACCCATACATGTCCGACGACGTAGGTGTATTGGGAGTTTGGGAGTGGGCTTATGTATGACGCTCCGCTGCGCCTATCTCTCTCGAGTTGTAACGAATATCAGGTTCATGTTATACTAGGGATGAGTGAGGCGAGTAGAGACAGCTTGTGAATCATAGCAGTACTGAATTAGCCAAGGTTGCTGAAGCTGCAAATAATATGACATTCGCGAGAGCCTTGACACTGAGCGAATCGGATTCAGTGGAGAATGTTCTCGATGTGCCCGTATTGTATAAATGCAATTGGTTCAGGGTCTTGCAATGTGCCAGACGTTTAGTTCTCTTCTTCAGAGGACTTGATACCCTACAATTAATACACGACCGAAATAAATAATGAGCATCAGTTAAAAGAATAAATAATGATCAAGGTATAAAGGTATATTATAAAATAATGTATATGCTCGGTTAAAATAATGAAAACTCACGAAAATGATGAGATAAAAAAACTGTATCCCAATTCCCAAATACGAGAAACTAACTGAAAAATAAACAGTTTTTTGCTAAAATCATATCCCGTCCTTTCGGCTCTGCCGTAGTAGGGAAATAGACGCTGTTTGACTATAGAAAATCGTGACGTCACTTGTTCCTATTTCCCTACAAACTTCATAAAACAGAGTGTTTTTGATGTTTCATATAAGTTGCTGATTTGACGATCAGAAGTATGCATGCATCAAAAATAATGCGTATAAACCCTTTGGACGCCATTGTTTACTTACGAGGGTCATACCATACGCTGCACTATACCTATACACAGTCAGAAACTCAAAAGTCGTCTTTCCTATGGTTAATAGTTAAGGGCTATTGCATATTTAATATGTTTTATCGCATAGAATTATAGAAGAGGAAGCGCCGTTTATGCGGCTAACGAGTCCAACCAAAAATTAGGCTTTAACTTTTGCACTGTCCACACGAGACTGAAACCTAAGGGCGGGTTGCAGCTTGCACAAACTCGATTACAGATAACAGACCGATCAACGTTAAATATGGCGGCGGCAGCTGTCAATCCACAGAAACTTGTCATTACAGACAGTTTGGTGCAATGCAACCCACCCCAAATCTCTGTATGACCCACGCACGTGACACCTAGGCGCCAAGTATTTGCAAATGAATATATGATTCAAAAGCATATTGCCTCCTGAGCACTATACTATATTTATAAAAAAAAAATATAGCTTAATAAAATATTTAAAAAACAATTAAAAATATGCTCTAATTGTGTGTCTCTGACTTAGGGGCTTTAAATGCAAATGTCCATTACGGTCCTGAAACTGAACCACTTTTGTTCCGCAACTTTGTAAAATAACTATTATTTCTATCATTTATTCGTGTTTGAACTTTAACTGTACCATCAATGTATTGCAAACACGGCCTCATTATTTGACATCCATGACACTGACAAGTATGAAAACTAACTAATGGATGATGTACATTGAACATTTTATTTTATTTGTATGGAATAATGAAAATATAAAAAGAACGTATTTTTGAAAAGTTGTAGAGCAAAAGTAGTTCCGTTTAAGGAGCATAATTGACATTTGCTTTTATAGCCCCAAAGTCAGAGACACGCTGTACATATAAGAGTGTGAAAATCAACCTTATTTGAAAGATAAAGGTCACTTTGACAGCGCACGCCATAACTTTCATTTGTTTTATGTCAAACTCAAACAATTTCCCTATTTAAACCATTTTAAAATCGCCAAAATCCTTGGTTTTTTTTTTTAATGTTTTATAAGCCCTTGCTTGCATCGTCATACCGTCTTAGCCTTATGTCATACTATTGTCAAACAATAAAGTAAATAAAGACCCAACAATGGGTATGTCTTGACTCGTTACGTGAACCAAAACAAAGATTTAATCTAGATTAAAAATAGATCGATAAGATTAGCCAGAATACCGCGTAGGACTAGGAATATCGCTATCGGTGATTATGCCTAAGTATATCTATCATCCATTTATCATGGCAATCCTTTCGCAAGTTCTTTAAAGTCATTGTTTTGTTTTGCCAGTACCTTGAGTACCTACCGTCTATTTGACACGTGCCCATGCCCTTATCAATAAGAAGGGTCTCACACTCTCAAATCTCTCGATAACATTAGATGAATTACAGAGCAAGGGCATCTCGAGCGATATGTCGTTTTATGTCTTTTTTTATAAATGTGTGTGAATGACAAACTTACACCCAATCGAGCAAGTCCCATATTAAGCTCAATAAGGCTTGTTTTATGGGGTGTCGACGATAAATATATTTAGTAGATACAAAAACTTAAATACATAGAGAACATCGAAGGCTCAGTTATAAATACTCATGTTCATCAGACACATAGGGATTGGAACCCAAGGAACGCAAGGTTTTCAACAAGAACCGCCGCCGCCGTAGTCCAAGCGTACTATGCCTTTGTTCAATCCCACATCCTATACGGGTTGCCTATTTGGGGTGGATGTACAGACTTGGACCGACTATTCAGGCTGCAAAAAAGATGCGTGCGTATTTTGGATGGCATTAAGTCAAATCGCGTGTCATGTAGAAATTCTTTTAAAATATTAGAAATACCAAGCCTGACTTTGCTATATATAATAAAACTATGTAATACAAGCGATATCCTCAAAAATTTCTTGCGAAGGCATAGACTTTAGAAGCGATAGATTAAATAATATATTCTCAATGGACGTTCAAGTGCCTGTTGCCAGAACGGCGGGGTTTAGGAAATGCACTAGGTTTGTTGCAACAAAAGTATATAATGCCCTGCCAAGCAAAATAAAGTCCCTGCCATACTCTAAATTTGTAGCTGCATTGAAAAAACACCTGATTGAATTATGTCCTTATAACCTAAATTAATTTTATAATTATTATAATCTCTTTATTTATGTTTCATCTTAAGTTAGGTTTGTACAATAATTATATATAAAAAGTAAAATATAAAACTATACATACAAAACATAAAATCATTATAAAAACCTAACCTAGGGTGCAGCCGGCAGCGAGGCGGGGCCTAAGCCACCGGCGGTCAGGGCGACAGAGACAGGAACCTCCTGACTATCCGCGCAGTATCCAGGAGTACCGCCTTCTGTATCTGACCCTTGATCCAGCCATCTAGCGAGAGCCTCTTGAAATGATGGTCGAGACTCTTCGCTATTAAACCATTCGCCGAAACGACTATCGGGACGATGATCGTCGAATCAACATCCCACATGGCGGTTACCTCGTGAGCCAGGTCTAGGTACTTGCTGGCTTTGTCCTTCTCGGCCTTCACGAGGTTCTCGTCATGGGGGATGGTGATGTCGACGAGCACTGCCTGGCGTTTCGATCGATCAGTCAGCACGATATCAGGCCTATTGGCAAGAATAGTCCTGTCCGTGATGACAGATCGATCCCAATAGAGCGTGGCACGACCATTTTCGAGAACTGGCGCAGGTGTGTACTTATAGTAAGGCACTTCGGAGGCCACAAGACCGTATAGCAGAGCAAGTTGCTGGTGAATAATTCTGGCTACAAGGTTATGTCTGTGCAAGTACTCGCCGTTAGCAAGATGACCACAACCGGAGATAATATGCCTGAGTGACTCCCCGGGACGGCGGCATGCCCGACAAATGTCGACCGTACCGTCCTTCAGGATATACCTCCGGTAATTGTTCGTCATGATAACTTCGTTCGCAATTGCACAGACAAAACCTTCGGTTTCCCCGAAGAGATCCCCGAAACGTAGCCAGTTCACCGACGCGAGCAGATCCACATCGGGCCCTGTGAGGGCCTTGTAGAACCGCCCGTGTAGCTCCTTGCTCCTCCATACCGCCCTGCGGTCCTCGGCGCTCATCACTTTAAGTCTGCGCCAGTTATCGTTTGCCAAGGAGAGCGGGGTGAAGTTTCCGTCTACTGCTACTACGTCGCGATGCATCCCACACTCGTTGTTTAGGAAATAATCCCTGAGGCTGCACACCTCGCGGTTGTGGAGGTCTTTGGCATTTAAAAAGCCGCGACCTCCACACTTCCGCGAGATGTACAGTCTCATAACAGACGAGCGTGGGTGTAGCATGCGATGCGCAGTAAGCAGTACTCGGACTCTTCGGTCCAGGGCATCCAGCTCAGTCTGGGTCCACCTTAGTACGCCAAAGGAGTAAGTAAGCAAGGGCATCACCCAGGCGTTGAAGGCGCGCACCTTGTTGCCGCCCGACAAAAGACTATTAAGTACTTTTGTCAGGCGACAAAAGAAGCGCTCCTTCACCGCCCGCTTTACGCCCTCACCCTCAATACCCAAGGACTGTGACATACCAAGATACTTATAGGTTTCTGTTTCGGAGATAGATTTGAGGGACATTGTCTCAGAAAGTTGCAAATTTGTTGAATTTACAACTTTCCCCCGCTGTACATGAATGACCGCACACTTATCGACACCAAATTCCATTTTGATGGCACTACTGAAGACTTCTGTTGTTTTCAGTAGGTCAAAGAGGTCATGTGCATTCTGTGCAAATAGCTTAAGGTCATCCATATAGAGCAGATGAGAAATGACCTCACCCCCTCTCCGAAGCCGGCAACCTAGTCCTGAATCCTTCAGCAGGGTGCTAAGCGGATTCAGCGCTAGGCAGAACCACAAAGGACTCAGACTGTCGCCCTGGAAGATCCCACGTTCAATCCTTATAAAGTCCTGCGGACCAGAAGGGCAATCTCCTCCCCCCGGTTGACGAAGGACTGTGGTCCACTGCCCCATGCAAGCGCCTAAGAAGGATCTCAGAACTGCATCAACTTTATACAACTCTAAGATCCTCCTCAGCCATGAATGAGGCACCGAATCATAGGCCTTCTTGTAGTCAATCCAGGCGGCCGAGATGGCCCCTTTGTTCCGCCGGACTCGTTGGCAAATGGTCATGTCTATGAGGAGGAGCTCTTTAGTACCACGAGACCCAACCCTACATCCATTTTGGGCAGGGGCCAAAACGTTGTTTGCAACGATGTGTGCGTTAATTTTTGCTCTCAAAATGGATGTAAGGAGCTTGTACAGCGTAGGCAAGCACGTGATGGGTCTGTAGTTTTTCGCTTCCGTGGTACTACCGGACTTATAGAGCAGGGAGGTGATACCAGTTGTCAAGAAAGATGGCAGGAAGCCGAGCTCAAGGGCTCGCTGGAACTGCGTTGCTAAACGCAGGTGTGAGCATCGGAACCATTTCAGCCAGAAGTTGTGTAATCCATCCGGTCCAGGACTTTTCCAGTTCGGGGCCAAACGGATGGCACAACTAACGTCTTCGGGGCTGATGGTAACAATCCCCATGGGTTCGATGAAGTCACACTCACGTTCAACAACACTCATCCACTCGCCTTCGGTGTGTTCGACTGGCACCGACCAGATACTACGCTACTAATGATTATTAGTATTGGTAGAATGTAAAATGATTATTAATGTAATTTTTAAATTAATGTATTATGTCCTTATAACCTGAATGAATTTTATAATTATAATATATGAATTAATTAATTTTATAATTATTATAATGATTATTAGTTAATTAATTATTGTAGAATGTAAAATGACTTGTAACTTGTTAATTAATGTATTAATCTTTAGTTTATAATTAATATTTAGCGACCACCTAGGGGTAAAATTGTATCCTGCAATTTGAAGCTATTAAACAAATAAAAAATAAATAAAACCCAGAACCGTCCACGACGCCAAGCCGGCCTTTACGCGCGTCAAATAGAAAATTCCGGCGTGCCACAATATCTATCCCTTAAAACGTAATTTGAGTGATCCTAGAGTAAGTTCCGTACCGTACCAAACAAACAGCTTAGTTAATTGCCACTGGTGAATCTTATCACAACGAGATGGGGTTTTCTCCCCAACCGACAAAGACACGAAGAATCTTTTACAGTACATATGGTGCTACTTTCCCGCACTAGTGCGGAAAAGAGCACTTTCCGTGCATATGTCGAAACTTTAAAGAGCCATATGTACAGTAAAATGTTGTACTATACACGTGCGAATAGGTAATTCGCAACTCGTGTCGATTTTAATTTATCACCACTCGTTGCGAATTTCCTATTTTCGGCACTTGTATCGTAAATACCTATTACGAGCTAACTACTAAATACCTTCACACAATATTTTCTTTACAGTACATATGGTGCTACTTTCCTGCACTAGTGCGGAAAAGAGCACTTTTCGTGCCTATGTCGAAACTTTAAAGAGCCATATGTACAGTAAAACGTTGTACGATACACGTCCGAATAGGTAATTCGCAACTCGTGTCGATTTAAAACACTCCCTTCGGTCGTGTTTTAATTTATCACCACTCGTTGCGAATTTCCTATTTTCGGCACTTGTATCGTAAATAACTATTATAATTCAGATATTGCGTGACTTTTGGGACACCGTTGCAAATTTCTTTACGAGAGACATATTAAAACCGTACGTTTTTTGGCTTAAAAACTTCACGACAATGCAATGCTCTACACGCGTTCCCAAATAAATTAGAGACAGCTAAATCATAATATTCATAATTAGCATAACCATACATAGTCTCGACTTCAGCGATCATGGCAATTTATGTTGAAAACAAAACAGATATGTTTTAGTAACTACTGAGGTTCTTAACATTAAACGATATAACGGTTATGATTATGTATATATGAATTTCTTGTAAAGTAGATAAATAAAGTAATCACATGATGCCCTTGAAAGAAACACCCGCTAAGGTCAAGCATGTTTAATGAGCGCTAAATAAAACTTGATATGTCTTATCTATTTGTATACAATTACTAAGATAATATTTCACATGTAGCTCTATCTTCACAATGTAATAAGAATATTTATCTAGCTATTTTGTAACGCCGGCTTGATTAATAGGTTTCAATTCTCCAAGATTAGGTAACGTGTTACCGCGAGATGATGCGATCGCATTTGCACCTCCTGGTTTCTTATGATTGCCTGGTTGCGTTAGTTATCTCGCAGTAAGATCTTCTAGGTCCATTACAGAATACAGAGTAACCGATGTCGTTATGGTCAGTCTTCATCTATTTTCAATAATCTCAATAATGATGACTTGCTCAACATCACTCATTTAATAACACAATAGTACATTACTGCAGAGACCAGTAAGTAAGCCATCCTGGACGAGTATGATTTAGCCGGCCGAGCCGAAGGGCGAATACGAGGCCAGGATGGCACTTATGGTCGAAGCGTGTATAGTGCTTTTCTCAAAAATAAAACAATATGTATGAATAAAAGTTAGATAATTGTATGAATAAAAGTTAGATAAAAGTTTGAATAAAAATTATATAGGTACAGTCACCAGCATTATATCTGCCATAACAAAGGCAGTAGAAGTGAAAAATTGAATAATTTTAACCTTGTAAAAAAGAAAAAAGAAAAAAAAAAAAGTTCGTGTTACATCAAACTATTTCCGTATGACACGGGTACTCCTCAAGGGGGGTGGGGCGGCGCGGCGTGTCATATTAGAAGCTAAAAACACTGTAAAAAAAATCAAGGAGAAAGACATCCAGAAAGAAATCTAGTCATCTCAAGGTGGTATGAGCGCAAATAGGAACCAGTCTTACGTGCATAGGAATGCAGTTAAGTCAGCTCGGTTAATTCGCGGTGTATTTTTACGCGTCGCATCTCAGAGCGCACCCGTCGAAATGCAAAAGACAAGATAATGCATACGTCTACTGTACATTTAGTGCGTTTCACTTTTGGTTGGGAGCTGTGCGTGCGCACCGGTTTATAAATAGGCAGCCATTCGCATAAGAAACGGCGTTTTTAAATGACCACAGTGCTCGGGTTAGTATCAGTTGCAAAACGATTATCTGTGTTGACATGGCTTTATTTACATTTTTGATGTCACCATCTAGTTGTTATATCACTCTGCCCCATGACATGAGATACCACAATTTGAAAATAATAATTATAGAGGACGTAAGTCTGATCTTGTCACAATTTTAGTCGGAACGACATACCTATTATAAGAATAGGAAGACAAACCTTCTTTCGGTTCTGTTACACCAGTGTAATTGTTGCGGTTACCAACAAGAATAGTATTTGTATTTTGTTTATTTTGGTAAGTGAATAATAACGAGAGAGACCAGTGTTTTAATCTACAGCAATAAATGCTTATTACTTCAGAACACTGTACAGCGTACTTACAATAAAAGCTTTGTTTCAAAATCCCCTACAAGTTAACTACCAGGAGATCAGAACACAAAGGAGTGTTTTTAACTTATCGGTATAATAACGTTTACGAGTGTTGTGGGATGACGCAGCGACACGCAAATGCTTTGATGTCTGGCGCCTCTGCCTCTGCACCAGAGGACTTTAATTATAGTCGGTATTTTTGGACGCGATGCATTACGTGCCCTGTTGCACGTGACAGAGACAATGTTTTTGTTAAAACTCGTATTTAAAATGGGAAAGGAAATAATTAATCAATCGCTCGGCTGAGGGACCAAATTTCTGTCAACTGTCATGTTATTTTTGGATGTTTGCTTACCCACTTTTCAGTCAAAGTGGTCTATCGAGTAGTTAGGATCCATATCTATTTAGGTACTTATGATTATTTTACGAGGTTTAACTTTGGATTTGTTAAGGGCATAATACATTTTTAAATCAAAATAACTTTTTTGTCGGTTAAACTTAGATTAGGATTAATTATTTAGACGAAAATGGAATAATTTTATATAATGTTACTAATATCAGACTTATTAGTAATATATTATTTGACTTATTTTTAAATAAATAATCTAATCTTAATCATTGTAAAAGATGCTTATAAAATCTTTTTACGACATACAAATCTACTTATCTCTTTTATCATAAACCTCATATTTACGAGGAAGCTCGAGTGCCAGTACAAAACCACAATAACAAATCGTTAACCATAAACCCTGTGTCAACCACCAAAGGTCGAATATAGCTCGATTCGCGGATACTCGTGTTTCGGACACTCGAGCCATGCCTCCAAGGGCGCGAGCGCATCTTTTGCACGCACGAGGCCATCTTGTAAACAAAACAAAAACATGTCCACTCGCCGAACTGCTCGAGGGAGATCCAAATTAAGTACATATTATTGCAATTACTTTTGTCGGTAACCTGTTCTTCGAAAACATAAAATTATGACGGGGTTCCCACGTACAATCCATAGGTACCTACTTAGGATTACAAATGAGAAAGTGTGTCTCTTCACGCTTAAACCGCTGAACCGATTGGAATGAAATTTGGTCGACACGTAGTTTTAAACCTGGGGAAGGACATAAGATATAGCTTTTATCCCAGTAATCGTTCCTAAGGTTTGTATGAAGCTAAGATATAAACGAGTTCCATGCGGACGGAGTCGCGGGCAGAAGCTAGTCTACACTATCTACACTAATATTATAAAGAGGAAAGATTTGATTGTTTGTTTGTGTTTGTATTGAATAGGCTCCGAAACTACTGGACCGATTTGATAAAATATTTTACCATTAGAAGCCGACATTATCCCTGATGAACATAGGCTACTTTTTACCGCGGAAAAATGCTTCATTCCTACGGGAAAACGGGTAATCCGTGCGAAGCCGGGCCGGGCTGCTAGTAAATTTATAAAGCAAATTATTGGACTGCGTCTGTATGTCTAATAGAAAGCACACCTAGTTTGCTAAAAATAAAATTTGCTAACAGGAAAAGCATTTTATACAAAAAATAAGTAACAATTATCACGCATTCATATTCTGCCATGCATATCATTAACAAGGCATTACTTATATATGAAATACCAATACTTGACACGTTAATTGGCCTGGTCGAGCGTAAAATTGTTCCAATTTCCAATAGGATTATAATCGAAATCAAATTGCATAGTAGAAATATACAAGGTTTTATTAGACACGTGAATATTATAACTATAAACATTAAAAGTCACTTCATTATTTTCATTGCCGTGCATAGTTTGCCACTAACTATGAGGCATTGAAGAATCTTATATTAGTTATATTTGTATATATTTTTTTGAGAAATAAACATCTTAATTTTATAGACGATATGATTCAGAGAGAAAGAATATGTATAATGGAAAAATAAACCATCTTCTTAAATAAATCATCGGGGTAACTTCCTCGTTAAAAATAACACGAATCAAAAATATTTAATAAATAATTAATTTCGTTATAAAGGTATTTTAATTTTATGTTTATTTAGTGCTTCATTACCTGGCGCTTTGCATGAATCATCCATCATCATCACATCAGCCGAAAGACGTCCACTACTGGACATAGGCCTCCTCCAAAGAGTGCCACATTGACCGGTCCTTTGCTTGATTAATTATTTAAAATGCATAAATAATTCATAAAGTGTTGGTATTTATAGTGTGAACCTTTTTACTTCAAATACGAAAAATTTGAAACAGAAATAATAAGTCATCCCCGGGGAAACATTTCAAAAAGTAACTAATTCCGTGTCTACTATACTATACTATAGCGAACAGATAGAGAAATAGACAGCCAAGAGACATACAGCTGTTGGGAATGCATTAGCTTTAGCATAGGGAGAAATAGAGGAGTTTAAATTTAATGTAGAGCTACAGCTACATAATATTCATTCATAACATTCGAATGGAAAACCTTCTTTTTTGTCAGTTAATTGAAAAGTGTTAAAATATATAACATAGACACTACTAACGTTACAGCATGGACCAATTTGTCAAACTAAGTATCGGTAATCCCATAGACATGTTCAGTGTTTACTTTATATGAAAAAAAATTGTCATGCTGCACGGAGATTAAACGCAAAAATGTTGATAATATAATTGGATACGATCCGTCTTCTCCGGATTAACGCAGAACATTTTAATGTAGAAATATTTTTTGTTCAAGATAACATTTACTAAACAAGTTTTTTCTTTTCAAATAATGCATGACATGACATTTAAATTCGTAAATGTGTATGTCACGGACGGTATTGGTAGAGGTATGAAGGAGTTTTGCATTTAAAAGTGAAACTACTTTTCCACATGTCAGGTGAAATTCAATCTTACGTCACAAATAGACTGACAGATAAAAGTCTCGCTTTTATCTGTGCGAGATACTCAAGGACAAAAAAACTAAGTGATAAGTGGTGAATTGAGTTGAGACAGGTTGTGAATCACATCTCTGCTGCTGCTCCACGGGAAGCACCCCCAGCAGGCACAGATTGTGGTGGGAGGAGTTCCAATTGTTGTCAGGCCGACGTTGCTCTATCTAGTACCTAGGCGTCATGCTTGACAATAAATAGAATTCCAAAGCGCATTTTGAGCGCCTGGCGCCCAAGTTGCTGCGTGCGGCGTCAGCCTTTGGGCGGATACTGCCAAATCTGAGAGGGCCCAAGGCCTCATGTCATGTCGCCGCCTGTAGACGGGGGTTGTGCGCTCGATGGCACTCTATGGTGCCCCAATATGGGTAGACGCGCTCCACAGCCAAAATATCGCTCAGCTGCGCCGACCGCAGAGAGTGATGGGTCTGAGAGCAATCAGAGGGTACCGCACCGTAAGCGCGGAAGCCGCGTGTGTGCTAGCCGGAACCATGCCTTGGGACCGGAACGCGAGGGCCCTCGCGCCGTGGGCGCCTCCACGCGCCACAGATACAGATCTGTGGCGCGTGGAGGCGCGAGACCAGAGGTACTTGCTAGCCCCACAGGAAATAAGGAAGCGGCGAACCGAGCTTCTGCAGGAGGCGATGGACGTATGGGAACAGCGGCTGGAACGGCCGAGCGCCGGCTCCCGCACCATAGCGGCGGTTCACCCAGTCCTCCATAACTGGGTTGAAAGACACTTCGGGGTTCTCACCTTTCGGCTAACGCAGGTGCTGTCGGGACACGGTTGTTTCGGCAGCTTCCTGCACAACATCGCACAGAGAGAGCCGACCCCGAAATGCCACCAGTGCGGAGCCGATATAGACTCGACCCAGGACACTTTGACCGAGTGTACGGCTTGGGGTGCAGAGAGACAAGAGTTGGTCGCCCGAATAGGAAAAAATCTGTCGATGCCGGCCGTAGTGCGGGCTATGGTGTCCAGCAAAGTGGCCTGGAAGGCGATGCTGATGGACTTCAGCGAACACGTTATGGCCGAGAAGGAGGCGGCAGAGCGCGAGCGGGAAGCCCGGGCTGAGGCTGACCCAATGCGCCGCCGCAGAACCGGGCGCAGGCGTGCAGCGCACAACCGGCGCTTGCCGCCTTAACGAAGACCTCAGGGGGCGACAGCCACCCATAGGGAAGAGGGCCTCTAGTTGGAGGGCGAGTCGGGTGTTCGGAGACGCCCCTTTTTTTTTTATTCTGGGGGACTAGTAGACAACTCCTCACCTCCAGCGATGGGTCTCACATGAAGTTTCACGGAAGTGTGCGCGAGCGTTCCCGCCAGCGCGCAGAGCACCGTGGGGTTTTAGACCGTAGTCCGGGCGGTTCCTACTGGGAGTCCGTCATACCCTTCCGGATGGAACGGATGCGTAAAGGCATTTCCCCACGAGAAAAAAAAAGACCGGGTTGTACTCCGGGAGTGCCGGCAGAAGTGAAAACTCAATGACATTCAGTTTTTCGATCAGGTCACGTGTCCGTCTTACGAATTTTCAATCTGTCGAATCTTACGGTCACGTGACCTGTGGCGAGTTTAACAATTTTTCCCCATCACAAAAAGTGCACAGCGCCGCTAAAGAAGTTTTCACTTCAAAAAAAAAAGGTTGTGAATCACATATAGCCGTATAACAGTCCATACTAATATTATACCTCTTCAAGCTTAAACCGCTGAACCGATTTAGATGAATTTTGGTATAGAGATAGTTTGAGTCCCGGGGAAGGACATAGGATAGTTTTTTATCTCGGAAATCATCCCCTAAGAATATGGGGGGGGGGGGGGGGGTAAAAGTTTGTATGGAGCTGCGATATAAACGAGTTCTACGCGGTCTGTGTCGCGGGCAGAAGCTAGTAACGTATATACAAGTGCAACATTGTACACTATATTCTCCGTCACGTTTTCCCTCGCGACGCTCGCACAGCATGCACGTGACGGCAATAACATGCAAACATGTAAACACAGCGAGATCGTGACAACTCGATAACATCATGCATCCAACCATAACCAATAATGTAACAAACAAAGGATTATCGCACGGCTTTGGACTTGGACGACCCTGCGTTTCTAACGACAGTAAAAATCGTAATACAATTGCCCAGAGCAGTTTTTCAGGGTATAAAGGGTGTATACGATGCGTACGATGGTTGATGACATTTTTAACCCCCGACGAAAACGAGGGGAGTTACACGTTTAACATGTGCATCTGTCTGTCTGTGCGCTGTGGATGAGATATCCGTCACGTTCCGACAAATATGCGAGTGCCAGAGTGACGGATTTCTTATCCACAGCGATAAGTAATAAAATGGCCATCATCTCGCAGGGTGAAAACTCCAGTTTTTAGGGTTCCGTAGTCAACAAGGAACCCTTATTGTTTCGCCATGTCCGTCTGTCCGTCCGTCTTCGGCTTAGCTTAGTAACTCTTACTACTAAAATCATGCTGTGCCCCCGGCTAAATGGCTACTACTGGGGATGTGAAAAAAATCGTGGGAGTAATACATATGATATGATGAATTTAAAAGGAAAACTATCACGGCTAAGTAGCATAACTAGTTATCGAGTAATAGTCGACCAACTTAAAAGGCCAACTTTCGTACAAATTCGGCCGACGCAACCGCACCATTTACTTGGCGCGTGTCGACGTAACAAATACAGACAGGCAACTACGGAACCCTACACTGCGCGTGGCCCGACACGCACTTGGCTGGTTTTTTTCTAGTGAGTCGATAACGAACTACCGGATAAATAGGTCGAGTCGATCGGCATATCCTTTACACACATTACTCGTAACAGTAATATATTTACAAGATTAATGCAAACTATCTGTCTGTAACAAGTGTGTAGCTATAGCTTTTATATGGACGGCAAACAATAGAGACCTGCCCCCACAGATATAGATATACATGGACCACGCAAATGCATGTACCTCGCGTGTCAGAATTCGGACTCAGAGTTGGCACTCCGACTTACATTCCGTCTGTTGTGCTAGCCTATTGCAGAATCGATTTTCCGCGGACAACGGGGAATTCAGATCACTAATTCGCCCGTGTGACGTCAAAGTAGGTAGAAAAAAGTGACACGGTCGGTTTTCATACAGATTGAGGTGTTTAAGTTATCTAGTGTATATTACCTGTGCCTGCCGCTATTATGTAACTTGTTTCAAGCTTACCTCAACGCTTACTCACAAATATATCTTGACATAGCGATGCGTTAGTAACTAAGCGTAGGTAGAGGTCTAATTTCGCGAAGGGTAACCGGCGGGGTGAGCCGCATTAGCGCTTAGCGAATAACAGCCCTGTGCAGATATTTTAGGCGTTGTTTTTCTACTCGTACATATATTAACCAACACCACTTCTTTACCTGGAGGAGTTAGCTTTATGACAAAAGTATACAAATAATTATCTTCGGTGCATTGGAATAATTCAGATTAACGCCAAACAACCTCATATGCCTTTGTAAAGGTTGCATGGTAAGCGTAGAAAGCGGTCTACCACTATTGAACCTTAACGTGCTAATAATAGAGTCGTAAATTAGGCACTTTCTGGGTTTACTGTACGTGTTTTCACAGGGAACAATGCTTGACAAATTACCCGGAGTATACTTCTAAAGCAAATGAAATACATTTTAGCATTAAACATTTAAATGCAATTATATTCTCCTTTGTCTCACAAATACTGTATACTGTAATGCACTATCAGATATATAATATGTTAGTGTTAGATAGACTAACGACGGCGGGGACGTCCACCGCGAATTCACGACAACACAGACACATACAGCCCCTATTCGTCCCGGTACCGCCGCATACCGGGTAGAGTCAGTCCGACCCAGGTCGGGCCTAGCTGAGTTTCTTGCTGGACTCTTCTCAGCTAGGCTAGGTTTTAGCGAACCAGCGATAAAACTCCCAGTAGTTCGACACCACTCACACCCCAGATTCGGTTGATACCGTTCAACCAATCTCACTGGAGCGCAAACTCGTAGAGTATTCCAGTGTACAAACTTTCCCGCGTGGTCGTGCCGGAGGCTCCCCCTGGATTTTCCCCAGGCTACCCTCCAACCATGCAATTCGACCGCTATATTGGGTCCGTCCTATTATAGCCACAGTCAGGTTTAAAAAAAAAAAAAAAAAAAAAAAAGACTAACGACTTGTATTTACATTTATAAATACGATAGGTTTTATTGAGTCATAAAATTATTCATAGCGTCTCCATCTTATGTTATCTATTGCCCTACGTCATGGCCTCCCAACTAGAACAACGTATAATTGATACTAAAAAGAACTCATAGATGGCGACACAGGTACCGAGCGAAACATTTGAACCAGTAATCGTGAAGATACAATGATTTTTACACCTTAATAAATTCAACGTACCTTAATTATATCACAAACATACTTTCGCACATACAATAAAGGTATATTTTATAAGTTTAGTAAATGCAATAAAATTGATACTAAATCCATGTAACTCGTACTATACGAGTCAGCTTTCAAGCTTGCTACGTATTATTGGGTACTGTTACTAGATGGCGCCATCACGGGTCGCGAAAGTTCTATGGAACTACAGGCTCTAAGCATTTGGTTATGTATATTTTTGTGGGATGTGTAATATTGTCTCTAAAATACTACTTTTGTATCGAAAAAATCAAAAATACTGTATTTGTTGCCCGGGAAGTCAACGCCATCTGGTAATATCTCAATGTATTACTAAAGGCTGACAGCGTCATAGCCGTGGTAGCTCGGATACGGCATCTACTGGTGTAGCTACGAGACTAAAATTGTATACAGAATTGCCTACATTAGGACGGTACGCTTTTGCTCTATGGGATTGGGTATCTGTACTTGTATTCTTTTATCTGTGCCTACGTTTACTGCTCGAGTTAACTTTATTTATCTCTAATCGAGTGAGAAATCATTCAATAAATTATTGAACATTTAAGTTCTAAAATAACAAAATAATCATACGTACAGTACTATTTAATATTTTTTAGGCTACTAAAACATATTACTCGGAATCAGAAGTGTCTGAGTGACAGATTTCAATGAAAATGTCTATTGGTGTTACTTCAAACGATATGATACAGAGAGAACGAATATAATGGAAAAATAAACCATCTTCGTCTGTAGCCCCCGACAGGATTCGAACCGGCGACCTTTCTATTAATTTCTTATTATTATTGGTGATACTTCGTTATCAATAAAATGAGCACTTCCTAGATCGATACATGGGGTCTGACTGAATCTCACCTTGGATAGCGAATGATAAATAAATTAAGGATTTAGATAAAGTTAGGTTAGGTTAGTCAAAGTGGCTTGGCTTTCACAATGAAGTATATATTTACATGGTACAAAACATTGTTTTAATCTATTTTGAATTTACGTGTGTTCATCGATACACTGAAAAAACCGGCCAAGTGCGTGTCGGGCCACGCGCAGTGTAGGGTTCCGTAGTTGCCTGTCTGTCTTAATTACATCGACGTGCGGTGCGTGCGGTTGCGTCGGCCGAATATGTTCGAAAATTGGCCTTTCCAAGTACAGTCAAGGAATTTAAATACCTACCCATTTCGTTGAAATGTCGTTAGACATTCGCAATGCATTTAGGTCGAAACTTCTATTTCAGTAATAGTATTGAAATGTCAAATTGTCAATACATATTTATTTGTCACTTCACATTACAGATAACCTCTTTGCAAAAAGTTATCATTTGCTTTTCTAATTACGAACATGTGTCAGTGTCAATCGAGAAATCTGAAAAATAATTTTCAATTACCGTAGAACCCCGTGACTTCGCCTGGATTTCGCAGTTTTTTGAAAAATTCTCACAGATTTACACTTGTTTTTGCTTGTTAAATCAAAAAACTAATTAATCTATATGGGACTTTAGTTTACCGTAACTTAAGGTCTCAATTTCGCTAAGGAATGGCTACAATTGGACTCTAAAGGTGGTAGGCGAAGTGTAGACAAAATGCCCTGTCTTCGCCTACATACTGCCGGAGCGTCAGTTATAGACAAAATTTCAAATTGCCGCCAACTATCTTATTAATTTTTAACCTGTTTTCGATTATGAACCGTAACTATCCCAGATAAGTCATATTAAAAAAAAACGATGGTAGGCGAAGACAGGTAACGATCTGAAGTTAGTTTCATACATTTACTGTTTTTTCGATAGGGTTGTCAAAAATTATGTTGACTAACTCGACAGCAAAAAAGAAAGGGTAATGGTTTAAGTTAAGACTAATGAAAATCAGTTTTCCCGTTTAAGAGCTACGGTGCCACAGCAAACATACAGACATACACACATAGCGGCCAAACTTGTAAGACCCCCTTTGTTCGTCGAGGCTTGAATGACCCTTAGATTCAGATTCAGATAATTTATTCATAAATGTACATTTCAATTATATGTCAATTAAAAAAAATACACAGCTTAATATCTACCTACTTATACTATACAATAGCTTAACATTAAGAACTACTCCGGTTATGGAATGAGCTCCCTGCCGAGGTTTTTCCGAGGGACTACAGTATGGGGTTCTTCAAAAAAGGAGTACGTATAAATTCTTAAAGGGTCGGCAACGCGCATGTAACACACCTGGAGTTGCAAGCGTCCATAGGCTACGGTAACCACTTACCATCAGGTAAGCTAAGCTTGTTTGCCACCAACGTGGTATTTAAAACTAAATAAGAAATTTTAAACAGATCACAAATTTGGATTGACAACCCTAGGGGCAGGCGAAGTGTAGCAACAAGATGGCCGGAACATGACCTCAGTTACATTTAAATCGATTGTGACATATACACGTAACTTAGGTAAAAAATAATATTACCACAAGAAAGAGCATGAGTTGTAGATTATAAATATTATAATACAAGAAAAAGCTTAGATCTATCTCTTCTTTGAGACTATTTATAGCAAAGTTCCGACAAGGTATAAATAAACACGTGCTACCACTTCAACGAAAAAACGGCACTGATCGTAAATGGCGTTAAGTTAGCCACAATTAATGCGAGAATATTGCCATGCATAAAAAACACTATACATTTCGTAGTTTTTTGTGGAACCTGCCCTAAAATCTAGGCGGGAATTTTAACTTTTATAAAAATAGGCGATGTTAGGTATCCCAGGCGAAGTCACGGGGTTTGACGGTACGTTATTAATTTGAAAAATAAAATACCTGCCGCTAACCGTGATCTATTAAGAGCTAGAAATAGCAGAGTTACACCAGGAAGTGGGGATTGAGGAGATAACACGTTTAAAATTTCAGTTCACCATGTCAACGTAGTTAATCTGGTTGCCTAGTTACTAACATATAACAATGCATGCGATATGTCAAAGGAACGTCGTGCTCTAGCTAGCTCTTATGGTGACAGTTTGCTATACAATATTGAGCCTTAGCTGGGTCGGAAATTAAATTTTCTTGACTTTACACATTAAGTTGGTCGAATATTACTCGGTTACCAAGTCGGTTTAAATTCATTATATGTACTACTACCACGAATTTTTTCACGTCCCCAGTAGTAGCCGATTAGCCAGCAAGGGTGGGGGGGGGGGGGGACATGACTCGAACAAAAATGAGGGCTTTAAAGCCCAATATCTTCGCAAGCTAATCACTTATTTGAAAAATGGTTTTAGGTAACCCATAATATTTTTGAACGAGCTATCTAACGATACCCCACACTATGGATTTAACGAAAAAAAAAAATACATCCCTCTTTAGGTGTAGGGTAAATTTTTTTTCAAGGTTTTATTGTACTGTTTTGTCGGTGTGATTGATTTATATACCCATGCCGAATCACAGTTTTCTAGTAGTAATGGTTACTGAGTTAAGCCGAAGACGGACGGACAGACGGACATGGCGAAACTATAAGGGTTCCTTGTTGACTACGGAACACTAAAAATGATAAATGAGAAGTCACTATGACAGTTTAAAAATGCCACCAAATTTCCAAGCTCTGGTTGTATTACTGCCTATCAGTATCACACCAATTATGCGACTCTTAACGCGTTTCGGCGCGCCTTACTCACTATATTAGTATGAATTCTCCGAGAATTTAACAACCATGCTGGGGCCCGTTTCATGAGGCAACAAGTTACAAATTACAAGCGGAAGTCTCTTTCTATCAAAAGGTATTGAAAAGAGACTTCCTCTTGTAATTTGTAACTTGTTGCTTCATGAAACGGGCCCCTGGTGTAAATTTTATTAAACAAGAATAGGCTTTATTCCAACATTAGCCCATACAATTGACATGGTCTGGTTATACTGGTTTACTGTATATACAAAAGTATCTATTAAATGTACATCTAAGTCCATACTAATATTATAAATGCGAAAGTGTGTGTGTTTGAAAATGAAAAAATTAAAATGAAAATGAAAATTATTTATTCGCAACAAACAAATAAATATTTGTATTTTTGTCCGTCTTTCACGGCAAAACGGAGCGACGAATTGACGTGATTTTTTAAGTGGAGATAGTTGAAGGGATGGAGAGTAACATAGGATAGTTTTTATCCCCGTAATGATCCCCTAAGGGGGTGAAATGGGGGGGTAAAAGTTTGTATGAAGCTGCGATATAAACGAGTTCCACGCGGACGGAGTCGCGGGCAGAAGCTAGTAATGTATAATTGGACGGTTTCCTTTGAATCTTCGAATCAAACCATTCGTTTGTGAGCGAAACACGATATTACATCTTGAACTGAAAAGGGTATTGAATGAAGCGTGAAATGGATCAGTATTGAATTTGACAGTCATAAAGGAAAGCGGCGTTTTGCGGTTTTTTATCACCAACCAGAATAATCAATCGTCATCGAACTGGGTTGACCTTACAGAATTCGCGGAAACGAATGCTCGCCGGACATAGATGTAACAGGGGTTATCCAGAGAGAGCACGAACCAGGTTCAGAATTTCAAAAATTCTGCGGATCCCTGTTGAAGAAAAAGTTGAATAATACAACTCCTTTAAAGAATCATGGCTTCGGTTTGCCCGCGTCAACCAAACTCACTTCTATATAGGTACCTACCGTTTCCTTAATACCCTCATGTTGTGTTCATGTGACTATACCGCTCGGCAATAACAAGTAAGCAGAATAACAATGTATGCGCAACTAGTGCATATTTTTAATAAAAACGTTAGGGAGTCAATCCATACTAATATTATAAATGCGAAAGTGTGTCTGTCTGTCTGTTACCTCTTCACGCTTAAACCGCTGAACCGATTGCGATGAAATAATGGAGATAGTTTGAATCCCGGGGAAGGACATAGGATAGTTTTCATCCTGGAAATCACCCCCTAAGGGGATGAAATCGGGGGTTGAAGTTTGTATGGAGCTGCGATATAAACGATTTCTACGCGGACGGAGTCGCGGGCAGAAGCTAGTGATAGTGATAGTGAAAAAAGAGGTGGATAGGTTATAAGCGCTCCAAAAGTGGCACACTAAAACTGGGTCAGTTGCACCAACTTGCCTCAGTTTCGCGTCGTCAATATAAACGTATAAACGTGTCTCAGCTGTCAGATTTGGTAGGCATTCTCTGGTAGAACCTTTTTATATTATGTCATTGTTAGGAGTGAACAGTGGCCGCAGACCCATAGCAATCATGTCGGTGTCCACGACAAGGGCATCATAGGGTAGGGACCCCACTTTAAGAAACCCTGTTATAGACGGTTTAGACTTTAGAACATTACGAGCGAATTCTTGCACTTTTAGTTAATTTTGCGAGGAAAAATGTCGACACGACATGGGTTAAGAGTAATAGGTAATCTATTACTCTTAACCCATTTATCAATAAATGTTACTATGATTATTATTATTTATTATATAATGGTATGCATCGACACTCGGCCACAGAATAAATAAGAGTACCACGGAAGGTTATCTGTTAACAAATCACCTGTTTAGGTATGCCGAACGAGCCTAAACGTGATGGCCATCCCTTTCTATCGCATGCAACGCGCTGCGATAGAACGCGTGCGGCCGAAGCAGCGTTATCATACCATTCATACCCCCTAAGGCCGGTAAGCCGGCGGGATGTACTTGTAGCGGCGCAACCAAATCACGGAGTGAGCCTCCCCTGACACCGCCCTGAGGAGATCGTTATGAGCGTGTCATTTTGCGTAATTACTTTTGCCACTAATTGTCGCGTTCTCCAATATTTATATAGACAACCTTTCAAAAATATATATCTATAGGTACACATGCGTCTTATGTCAGGAACAATAAAGACTGCATAGATATTTTTCAAAGGTATATTGTATAGATATTGGAGTACTCGACTCGTACATACGCTATTTCTCCTTACGACATCAGAGTTACGAGATCCTGATAATTAATGGTTAGTGACCTGGTGCATGAAGTAATAGGTAGAAGTTGTTGTCACCTTTTCCAAACAATTTGGTATCAGTCTAAAAGTAATTCAAATGGTGACAATCACCTTATTTCTCCGCGATACCTTTGTATTTGAATTATTTCGGGTTCAGTGAGCGTTAAGTACGCCTTGACTTTCAAATCTCCGACACAAAACGGTAAAATATTCGCGTTGCCAAAACGCCAATTATGAATGCACTGTTGGCGTCTCGAATCACTTTGATATACGTTGGAAATGAGAAAAAATAAAAAACCGGCCAAGTGCGTGTCGGGCCACGAGCAGTATAGGGTTCCGTAGTTGCCTGTATCTCTTTGTTACATTGACACGCGCGCGCTAGTAAATTTTTACGAAAACGCCCGAATTTGTACGAAAGTTAGCCCTTCCAAGTACAGTTTTAAGTTGGTGGACTATTAGTCATTAACTAGTTATGTCTACTGGCGAAACTATAAAGGTTTACTTCTTGACTACGGAACCCTAAAAAGTCTGGAAATATGTATAGTATAATATAAAAAAAAAGCTTCTATTAAACATTATATAGAGTAAGTACTAGATTTCGCCCACGACTTCGTCTGCGTGGCCCCGGGATAAAAACTATCCTATATTTAAATCCAGGCTATAAACTATCTTCGTGCAAGATTTCATCCAAATCGGTTAAGCCGTTTAAAGAAACATCTAAACATCTTTCGCATTTATTTAGTAGGATGATTAATTTGGTTATGGTCGTCGCTAAGCGATCACACCAGCCATATCAAAGAAGAGAGCAGTTGCTGTAGTCGATATGAATGGCCATTTGGCTTGGTTACTAATAACGGCCTCCACACATCGAACGCGGGATGTGCGCGGCGCGGGTCGGGCGCGGTTGAAGCGGTATATTCACACCGCAGGCGGGCGGCGTCTCTATAATATCTCTATCACACAGTAGCGCGGGCCCGCCGCGGTAGCAACGCGGGCCCGCGCTACTGTGTGATAGAGATAGAGATATTAAATGCGTTGGTAGTGAGAGAGATATCAATCGCCCGACCCGCGCCGCGCCGCGTCCGACCCGCGGCCGCGCTGCCCGAGTTGTAACTTAGCGCCGCGGGCCCGCGTTTGGACTACTTTGGACCGCGTTCGATGTGTGTTTGAAGTGTAGTTTCAATGTTTTACAACTTGCGCGGGCGCGCGCCCGACCCGCGTTCGCGCCGCAACCGCGACCGGTGTGTGGAGGCCTTAGGACTTAGGATAAGCAAACCACAATGAACCTTAACTTAACTTGTCCGTAGATTGATTGCGGTTAAAACTGATTACCTTACTCATATGATCATCGAAATATTGGAAGAGATGGATCATCATCAGTGATCGGTTATTTGGATTCTCCCTCGCGGGATATCAAGTAGAAAAGTTAATATAGATACGACAGTTTCCCGCGATACCGAACAAACCGTACAAAAATTAAAGAATTTAAATTATCTCTAAGGAATTTTTTACTCTTACATGGCAACCAGTTGAGACAAAAACTTCTATTCTTTTCCTAATCTCTACACTTTATTTTAAGCAAAATATATTAAAACCTCCACAAAGTATTAGCTTATATATCTGTCATGATGGAAAAAATACGTCAAAATCTTGACTTTGACATTTCATTATTTTCTCTGGATTTCAGTTCTAATTATTTGCTTTCTAAGCATTGCATAAATAAAAAGGTATTAGCTGTATAATTTATACTATAATATTAAGTCACAGGTTATCGTTAAGTGCAAATACATAGATCTTATAGCTCAACGGCGATCCAATAAATTATTATGGTTCAATTTTCATTTCATCGACTTGTTTCTGAGATTATTTTTTTACATCTGTGGCTTACTCTAATTAAACTTTTGATTCGCGTATGATTGGAATATTCTCGGGGAGTACTAGACCGCAAGGCAGTGTTACATACTGGTAGACATGCCGCGAAAATCTAATTCTTTCCCTAAGGATGAAACTATTCTAAGTTGGGTCGAGCCCCACGTTAACTTGATATATGAGTCGACTAAGCAATCAATCTATTGTTCAAAATGTGAAGTAACCATCGGATGTACGAGTAAAAATGTTGTTAAAAAACACGTTAAAAGTGGTAGTAACCATATATTAGCTGATAGACACGCATACTTACTCGCTGAACTTTTATCCAAACGGTACAAAATGTGCCGATTTGGAGGCAGCAAAGAGCTGTCAGTGTAAACACTTGTGCTCATTTGTTCGATTTAGACAAAAGAACGGAGAGTAAGTACTCGTCTATCAGCTACTTAGATGTTTTAAAGTGTAATAAAATAAACACATTGTATTTTTTTGCCTTTTCTAACAACATAAAGCCCGGATTCCCGGGGCATATCCATACTAACATAATGATTGAGGTCGTTCACCCCATGTCGAATCCAAAAAACCGATCACTGATCATCATAGAAAATTATTGGAAGATGTTCCCGCAAATTATAAAAGTAACAAAAAATATTGCCGTCTACATAGAAAACTGGCACTTTATCTAATCATAATCTCCTAGACAATTATTAGAGCAACATACCGCGTCCCAACAACTTTGCCTGCTCGAAATGCTCAAAGCTTTCTTTTAGACATAATTTATAAATTTGGGGCTCAATTTGGATTCAATTAAATCCGAAAATTCGTGACAAAGCCAAATATATTTATATTTTATATGTCGTTTTTGTTACGAATAAATGTTTGAGCTTGAGTTTGAAAGGTTTTACATCATTTTTATCCAGCCGATAAATCTGAAGATATGTAGCGGACTTAAAGCCAATCGCGAGACCAGTAACTTCGAGTGGTTCGCATGTACGATTTATGTTATGCATAAACCCTAGGGCCGACATCGATAGGGATAAGTTCAATAAAACATGCAACTTGTTTATAGAGTTAGAAATAGAATTATGAGGTTAATGACCTCGGAAACTGGCGTGTTCCGTGTGTACGTAGCTGCGTATACTAAGCTCCAAAACATCTACACAATTTTGAGTCTTATTACTTAGACATAAGTATCGCAACATGTATTAATAGATTGTAGGTACACGACTTTCGTGTTGATACTTGGAATTTTGACAAAACGAAACATTAAACGGATACGAAACGTTTATTCAACTTAATTCATTTGCGTGTCGTAGTCGTGTCTGGCACAAGTTACTTAACAAATGAAACCTCATTTTTAATTCCACTAACAGCGCCGACGGGAAAAACCCGCGAACGAAGAAACCATAGAATGCGAACTCCTTACAAATTTCTACCCAAACACGTGCCTAAAACCCTTTATGCGTTTGACAGCCCGCCCACCCATTATGTGGCGCTACTTAGACTTCTATGGTTTTTTCGTTCGCTGGCAAAAACCCCGTTTATGAATGGATAACAATGATTGCCCAAATTTGTGAGTCTGGGAATTCCAAAAAGTACATTTTTAAGGGCCATTACCTGAAGTATAGTTGGGGGAAATGCCCCGATGACAGTGTTAACTTTCGTAGAATAGTTGTTCAACGGTTAATTTCCCAAACTTAAAAAAACTATTACAGGAAGTTGGCGACGTTCTTTACTTCTTTAAAAATTAGGTAATCGGTTAAATTTGAATTCGAGAAATTGTATAGGTATAAACAGTATTAAATTTTATAGAAATCGCCTATACTTTTAACACACACTAACACTTACTAAACATGCTTACTTTTAACATCATACTAAACATGTTGGCCGACAGCCACGACTGTCCTTTGCAAAGGTACTGGGTGTCGGCAATAATAAACCCTCACTCTGAGCAGGTTTATTGTGTCAATTAAACGTTTGCTTAATTGATTCAATAAACTTGCTCCCACTAGTGTATTTTAATTTAATTTAATGTATACTAGCGACCCGCCCGGCTTCGCACGGGTACTATATTATACATATTTATAAACCTTCCTCTTGAATCACTTATCTATTAAAAAAAACCGCATCAAAATCCGTTGCGTAGTTTTATGCCGGCTGTAGGTACACATTGGGCCAACGTTGGCGCGTGAACAGGATGCAGCTATGCAAACGCATGAGAACGATATAAAGCCCTGTTCCTCTAACGCATAGCTGCATCTGCTCACGCGCCAACGTTGGCCCAGTGTGTACAGCGGGCTTTAAAGATCTAAGCATACATAGGGACAGAAAGCGGGAAGCGACTTTGTTTTATACTATGTAGTGATAGTGAAGATAACTAACCTAGCAATGAAAAGTATGTATTAACACTACTGTGGACACCAGTTGTCTTAAATAAAGGATTTATTATTATTATTTAACAGCATTGATATTCAACATGACATAAACGTTCTAGTACATATATGCAGGAACGCATACGGTTACGATTCAAATCAGGTTTAAAAGCTGTTTATTACGTAATATATAACCATGTTAGATGAAATCATGCATTATGCACATGTGATTACGGGTTATTTATAACTATCTGCCCGCGCGACTCCGCTGTATACACACACACAGGAAGCGATGCCGCAGGGTAACATATAGCCTATTAGTTAAAGCAATCACGCGTAGTTTCAGTGTCCCAGGGACAACCGGATGGCTCGCGGTATTTGAGGTCCCGAAGAGCTGTGGAACCGCCCTTTGCAACCCGAACTGACCCAACTTGGACTGGTGCAGAAATTGGACAGGGGGTGAAAAAATAAACATATTGTCACCAGGTATTCGATTTAAGGCGCCGTAGGTTCAGCGAAGTTAAGCGAACAGAGTTTTTGAAACAATATAATGCGTCTGTTTATAATAATATGGTTTCAAAAAAATACGAATAGTAATCTTGAGGCTTTTCTGCAGCGACGTTAGTGATTCAAAACATGATTAAGCATTTCGCTCGATAGAAAAAAATCACGGACATAGGTCTAAAATACACAAAAATGCACTTAAAATATTCGTAACAAATTATGCACAAAAGCTAAAAATATTAAAATTGCTTCTAAAAATCGGCAATATCATGTTTGAGGGAAATCAGTGATTACATTTTTATTTATTTAAACGGCCAAAAAATTAAAATTAAAAAACATGATATCCGCGCTTCCGAGCATGCACTTCCATCTCGCTCACGCTTATGCTCAGTGAGAAGGAGAGACCATGAACCTACGGCGCCTTAAACAGCACGTCGTTATATAAAAAGCGAACACACTTTCAGGCAACCAGTTTCAATCGGCTACTTCCGAGAAAAAAAATAAAAGATATTTTTATTTAATTTTGCCCCAGTCATCCGGTTGCCTCTTAGACACTTTAACTACGCGTCATTGCTCTGAATGTCTCCATCCAGTAATTTCTTCTATACGCAGGCGTTTTCTTTTTTTTTATCGGATGAATAGTGCCGCATATTACCCTCTACATACAGACTTACAACTTCTCTCATAGACTTTTCATCTGTATAATTTAATTACTAGCGGCTCTGTGAGCTGTATTTTTTCAAAAATAAATACATAATATTTTGAAAACCTGAATCCACAAAAATCTATGCTAAGTTTAGATCAAATAAAGCTAATTTCTCCAAGACAGTAGTATCTTAACTCTTACTGTCATCAAGATATTCAATATTTTAATTTAATCAGTTTTGCAGATTTAACCAGTGTAAGTCGCTATTACCTGTCACGTCTAACAGCTTTTTACATTTTGTAAGGTTCCTATACACTACAAGAAGGTTTACAAAGTGAGTTCGTTCGATAGTAGGCTCGAACTGACTCGGAAGTCGGAGGTACCTACATATTTTTTTTCATGTGTTTCAAGACCCTTGCACAATACATTAAGGCAATAACCGTTAATACTACATTTAATTTATTGTATAGATTTTTTTTAAAGAAATAATTATGCTAGTTAACTGACTCGGAAGTCGGAGGTACCGGCATATTTTTTTTTCATGATTTTCAAGACCCTTGCACAATACATTAAGACAATAACCGTTAACACTACATTTAATTAATTGTATAGATTTTTTTAAAAGAAATAATTATGCTAGTTAATTATGTTTCTGTGCATGTCCTCTGCAATATGCCGAAGTTAACGGAAATTCCCCGGAACACCGTGTATAAATATTGAACCTGCTAGTAGAGTAATGCGACCTGTAAAGAACAGCCGGGCAGCAGCGGGACATCCGGAGATACGAAAGAATTTTAGCCCGAGCTGAAGCAGAACTTCCTCCGCTTCGCTCGCTCGTTCAATTAGTATAGAAGTATATACTACTAGCTTCCGCCCGCGACTTCGTCTGCGTGGACCCGGGATAAAAGCTATCCCGTGTTTTTTTAACCGTCTTAGAGCCGAAGCCCAGTTAATGTATTATGTCGCAGGGAAATGGCCAAAACAGAGATTTGAACAAATCTCTGAGGGATATGATCAAATCACGCAGGATGTTAAAATGGCGAATTCATTTTATCATTTGCCTAGAAAAAAACAGTCCTTTGATCAAATCCCTGAATCTGTTTAGTGAAATGACGAAATAGACCAAAAAAGGCATCTCGTTTTTTCATTTCACTAGATTTGTTTAGTGATTTGATGAAATCCCTGAAACGCGTCAGTGAGTTGACGAAACAAACTCAATACATTACGAAGAACTTAAAAAAAGGTTTTTTTTTTTTAATGCATTAATATTGTTTTTTTTTGTATTAATATTAATTTTAATCATCCAGCCGAGTGACCGCTAGCCGCCATCTTATGTAGGTACGAACTCTAACCGGGTGAATGAACTTCGCACCGCGCGCCATACAGGATTTTTCAAACTTAATTACCTTTTATTACAAAAGACTTACCTAATAAATTAGTTTTTTCACGAATGATTTGTACGTTTTGGATACTTTAAGTGGGCTTCGGCTTAAAAAAACACGTTGTATTTTAAACCAGGCTATGAACTATCGTCGTGCTAAATTTCACCGAAATCAGTTGAGCCGTTTAAGCGTGATTGAGTAACAAACATCCAAACTTTCGCATTTATAATATTAGTAGGATATTAGTATAGATAGATAGACTAGTCGCTGGGTATAGCGGTATAGAATGTTTCCAGATTTATAACCAGTGATAAGAAACCTCGACTAGACAGATACATATGATAAACGACTTCATTAAAATGTACAGTCGAGCAATCACATATAGAGAAAGCGACTTATCACCTTGTCAGGTGTCACGCCGTAATAGATTGGCTTTTTACTGGGTTTCCGTCAGAGTTAAACTCAGCTGAGTTTCTATACAAGTAGATATGTTTCATACAAATTAGTTGAATTTGTTTCTGAATCATGGATGTTTTCTATGTATATCGTCGTCTAATACCCATAACCCATAACATAACACAACCCTTACTGAGCTTACTATGGGACTAGGTCGATTTGTGTAAGATTGTCCCCTTATATTTATTTATTTACGGTAAACTACGGTACGGTAGCCTAGCGGTTCAGGCATGCGCGGCTGTCAAACGGCGGTCGCGGGTTCGAATCCCGGCTCGTATCAATGAGGTTTTCGGAACTTATGTACGCAATATCATTTAATTCGCTGAGCACTTTTTGGGATAGAGAAAAATTGTTAAATACGCGACAGAGTTTTGTGACGTCAGATGTGAAGGAGGTCAATTTTTGCTTCTAGCCGATTCGACTTCATTCAAAACTGAACGCTATTTGTAAGAGTATAAAGCCGTTAAACACTTTTTGCAATAGCATATTCTGCTGCTTGGGCGTTATTCCTAAAGAGATAAAGCTTTGAAAAATATTTGGCAATGGCAAAAACAAATTGGTTTTGTGTTTGCCGCCGCCCGGCGGCGGGAAGCCGGCGGCCCGTCACACCCAACGCGCCCGCGGCCCGTCCGCCTAAATAATTGATAATTGTTTATAAATTTGCGTCAAATTCATTTTTAGGGTGACACCGTAAGATGTCACGTGACCTGATCGAAAAACTGTTACAATGTTATTGAGTTTTCACTTCTGCCGGCACTCCCGGAGTGCAACCCGGTCTTTTTTTTTTAATCTTATTTTAAGGAGCTTGGTCGTTAAACGACAATGTCGCTCCATACGTCCGCTAGTGGAGATATAGCTATCTAATACACAATTTGTAAGCCTTATAAAATGATTTAGCTTGCGCTGACTCAGGATCAGCCAGCGCCGTATCACAAAATCCGGTGTGGTAGGTGGCGCGAAGGGACTCCCCCCGTACACATTCCATCAAGATGTGATATACGTCCTCTATTACCTGGCAGTCATCACAGTATGGGTTGGACACTTTTCCCATAAGGAACTTAAATTTATTAGTGGGAACATGTCCAGAGCGGAGTCTCAACGCTATTACAAAGTCCTGTCGAGAAAGAAAACACTGAGTTATCCAAGGAGACTGTAACGGCTCAGGCTGGATAGTCCTGTACCAGATACCTTTTTCTTGGGACCGTTTGTCGAAAAACTCTTTCCATAAATCGGCACAGTACTTCCTGACCTTACGCAGGGTTTCAGTGTAAAATGGCACCGCTTGTAGAACTGTACCTTCGGAAGAAGCTTCCTTAGCTAGTCTGTCTGCTACGAGTATTTCGTTACTGGCGATACCTACGTGACACGAGACGGGATCCATTGTAAGACCACATTTTTGTTTCTGGATTTGTGCTTCTGAATGAGGTCTAACCCCGTAGGACCGTTAGCTTTTCGGTGAAGAAGAAAAATCGTGAGGAAACCTGCATACATCCACGAAGATATTCAAAGGTGTATGTGACGTCCCCAACCCGCACTGGGCCAGCGTGGGGACTACTGCCCGTTCCCTCTCATCCACGAGAGGAGGCTTGTGCCCAGCTGTGGGACGTATATAGGCTGATTTATTTATTTAAAAAAAAACAAGGCGATCATCATTTAAATTGTTTGATCTTATTACAGGCCACACCCGGTATAACAGCTTTGGGGCTATTCATTCATTACTTTCATACATACTATACAAGACAACATTAAACTTCTGAATGACAGAAAGAGATAAATGCAGCGCATCCGCTTGAGCTTTGACGAGCTCGGACCACCAGGACCGCATCACAACATAGCAACAGAGGAAGTAGGTGTATAGGTCAGGTGGTCACACTAAAAACAATGATAACACCAACGGTCACTGTATCAGTATCATGAATGTCATTGCGATAAAACTAAATAAAGCGGGGAAAAAATGCAATTTTCATCCAGGGCATCATGAAACGTCGATAGTAACTGGACTCAGCTATATAAATAATGAGTGATGAGGATAACCACTTCATTATAAACTGCAAAGAGGTCACACCAAAGAGGGCTGGCGGTTTAAGGGCGAGAGTTAAAAATAACTTTAACGGGCCGCTACTCTACCTTGACACGGTTAATGGTTGTGACAACGTGTTGGTAATTATGTGTGACAAGAATCACTGTTAGTACCAAAATAATAATTATCTCTTTTTAAACTTTTAAAAGAGAATTTACGAAGAACTTCAAATATTTTTTCTCAAAAATGGTCCGCAAAGTGAACATAACTCGCTACATATTGGAAGGTAAAGTGTATAGTTTAAGGTCAGATCTAAATTAAAAAATAAAAAACATTGCAGGCCGCCTGGAATGTTATGTATAAATTCCTTTATTTGTAGAGTACCAAATTAAAAAAAAAGTAGAAACTGGCATATAAATGACGGCACAGCTCGTATTCAGCCAATTCAACTCGTATTTTTCTATTGCAAACACGTTTTTGTATGTCTCAAATAGTTTGCGTTTTTTTGGTGGAACACTTGCGATTCTGTTTAAAAAAAAAACGGCGGGAAATCGTAAATATTTTCACGTTGTGCAACGATATTTAAAGTTTATATAAATTTTTAGTATTTTTTATTCCCCCATTTTTGAGAAAAGCACTATATTAGCCTCAGCCGGAATGGCAATTGCAGGCTTCGTATTATAATTAAACGAACTCGCAAGCTCGTCCGTTTAAACAAATACTCAGCCTGCAATTGCCTCCTTCCCGGCCACGGCAATAATGTACTATTAAATATCACTTCAGTGGACACGGTACCGTCGCCTATGTATTGAGGCTTGCAGCTCCAGAGGTCTCAAATGCGTGCCTGCGTGGGCATTGCCGTCCCTTTCACACGTGGAACTTTCAAAAGAAGAATGCATTGCAATTCCAGAAGTCAATACTTCTGTTCAATTTAGGAGGGGAGGGGAGCCCATTCAAAAATAATACAGAGGTCTCTGGTCTCAACTATAAATGCGTCTCTGTCAGTTGTTGTGATATAAAAGTCTAACACACACGACACTGTGTATGGAGAAGTATAAAATGTGCAAGATTAAAAGGCGCATGGAAAAGTTAGCAAAAAACCAACACATCCATTGATAACCAATTAGATTCCGAAATGAAGATGTCTACGAGGATTTAAATTTTATAGAAAATAGCTTCTGCCCGCGACTCGGTCCGCGTGGAACTCGATTATATCGTACCTCCACCTCTTCTCAACTTTCACCTCGTTAGGGGTGATTTCCGGGATAAAAACCATCCTATGTATGTATGTTATTGATGTGTCCCCGGGACTCAAACTATCTCTGTACCTTTCATTTAAATCGGTTCAGCGGTTTAAGCGTGAAGAGGTAACAGAAGACAGACAGACACACTTTCGCATGTTTAATATTAAGAATGGATAAAGTTAATAAAATTAATTTACCAGGATATCATAACATAAAGCACGTCAGTGTTGCGAACATTTAATACTAATCCGAGTCATGTACTTTCACGAAACGATCCAGTCCGGATCGATGTCTATCTGGCTCACACTGGCTCGCTAATGAGCCACAGACGCATGCATGCGGGAAGCGACTAACACTAAACAATACGTGTCTTATGTTATTAAACAATCGTTTATATCTACTTCCGTGAGTCGTTGGTCTCTGATACAGTTCGAAGTGTTTACACAGAAAACCACACGCCGACCCGGAATCCGGAGTATCCGGACCAGTAGGCCTATGCACACCGCGTTGTTTAGACGCGCCGACCGCGCCGTCAACGCGCGTTCGTGTCGCTTTACACGTGATTCGAAACATACGCGCGTCGACGGCGCGCTTAAAAAACGCTGCGTGCGTAGGCCCTAGGGCCGCGGCCTTCGAGGTCTCCGGAGACCGGAGAAGCAGATATTCTGGGAGTACCTACCTTAGTTAACGTGGTCTAAACCGGAGTTCTAAAGATAAAGCAACAACAGCGAAATATCTAAATAATTGTATCAATCAAACAATATAGAATAGAAAAAATAAAATAGACAAATTATTTGATTGATACAAAGACATAGTTGACATTATATAATGTCAACTATGTCTTTGTATCAATCAAATAATTTACTCAATGACAATCTAATGTATAATTATATCACAGTTTATATATTTTTTTACAATAATAATACCCAAAAAGTAACAATATATGATAAAAAAGAAACTGTAATGTAAATCAATAATAAGGAATCTAAATAATGTCAACCATGTTTTTATATTAATCAAATAATTTACTTAATGTCAATCTACTACCTACCTAAGGCCTCTACTGTATAAAAACACTTCCGGAGCGAAAATGCTTTCAGCTTATCTTTGAATAGGTTAGTACTCGAAAGTAACTTCAACTCCATCGGTAACTTATTGTAGAGTAGAGGTTGACTGGATGGTAACCTGCCGAGTGGCTAACCACTTCAAGTTTAGCCTGGGTAGCCTGAGGCAAGTCCTACCTTCTAGTGGCCAGACGCGTTTGTCTTATATATATAACTAGCGACCCGCACGGGTACTAAATATATTATACATATAAACCTTCCTCTTAAATCACTCTTATCTATTTAAAAAACCGCATCAAAATCCGTTGCGTGGTTATAAAGACCTAAGCATACATAGGGACAGACAGCGGGAAGCGACTTTGTTTTATACTATGTAGAATGTATGTATGTACTATGTATGTGTATGTATAAACAATATCTGTTAAGGCGCCGAAGGTTCATGGTCTTCTCTCGAGCGTGAGCGAGATGGAAGTGCGTGCTCGGAAGCGCGGATATCATGTTTTTTAATTTTAATTTTTTGGCCGTTTAAATAAATAAAAATGTAAACACTGATGCCCTCAAACATGATATTGCCGATTTTTAGAAGCAATTTTAATATTTATAGCTTTTGTGCATAATTTGTTACGAATATCTTAAGTGTGTTTTTGTGTGTTTTAGACCTATGTTCGTGATTTTTTTCTATCGAGCGAAATTTGCTTAATCATGTTTCGAAGCACTGATTTCCCTGCAGAAAAGCCTCAAGATTACTATTCGTATTTTTTTGAAACCATATTATTATAAACAGACGCATTATATTGTTTCAAAAACTCTGTTCGCTTAACTTCGCTGAACCTACGGCGCCTTAAGTGTCGATAACTCGCGAAACACCTTTGAGATTGCCTAGGTAGCCTATCCCTAGATAGCCTAGGAACTATTTACTGGCCGGGTCGCAGTAGAAATAAATCCTAAAGGGCTACTTCAGCTCGTGCGGGCTCAGGCTCTCTTATACATACTCCAGGAAAAATATGGTTTTGAAAAACAATAATTTATAATTGCGTTTCTTTTTTGTTGATTTCATTCAAAAAAAAAACGCAATTTCGTAAGAAAGATCCTAACAAGTAAAATACATTCAGACATCTATTTCACGCAACGAAAATTCAAACACTGTTCAAGAAATACAATAGTAGTTTATGCAACTGATACATAATCAGAGGCCTTAAAATACGAGTGTGGTTTTATGAAACGAGCGTGAGCGAGTTTCATAATAGGATCACACGAGTGTTTTAAGGCTAAATTATGTACAGTTGCATACACTACTTTATCTAAACACATATCATAAGTACTCTAAGATGGGTTCAGAAGCCGTAGGAAAATGACCTGCATTGCTACTATATAGTGCTACCTGTAAAATGTCTTTGTTGCAATCATTGCTGCATTTACGATATCCGGCGGAGTGTTCATATCGTTCTCGGAGTCACTACTACTCATATTTTCAACTAAAATGTGAATTACAAATAACTTTTCACAATTCTACTTTCGTCACAGCAAAAACCAACAAAGAAATGACAACAGTAATGGCGGCAATTCAATCCTACGTCAAGACGAATGTTTTTTTAATCATAGACAAACGAATGAAGTCCCTATTCTCATGTGACATGTCACTCTTGATCAAATGTCGTGCGGTTTATATTAAAAAACATCTGAATTGACGTTTCGCATCGATAACTGTTTTAATATCTATGGATACTAGAATAGAGACCCACTTGAGTTTTGACAGCTGTTCCAAATTTAAACTCATAACCTTACAAAAATCTGTACTGTAATGACATTACAGTACAGATTTTACCTACTACCACAGACAAGAAAGTTCTCATAGTAAAATTGGTTGTAATAATGCTGATCATTTCCTACGGTTTCTGAACGCATTTTAGAGTACTAATGATATGTGCGTAGATAAATAAGTTAGAGGTGCGAAAAAATAGAACAGGTTACGGTAAAAGTAGCCTTATGTATGAGGGGGCCCGGATTTATAATGAGCTACCAAATAATGTGAAAGATTGTGAGTCTTTAAATGGTATTTAAAACTAAATTGAAACAACACATATATAATACTGTATAACAAATTTCTAACGATCATGCTAATATGTTTAATTTTAAGGAATTGTAATATGTAAGCTCATGTTAAGTGAACTGTAGTTTCTTATGAATTAATAAAGAATCTCTAAACCTCAATGTTATTCTAAGATGCTTTATTCAAGAATCTAACAAACCTTCCACCACGAAGTAATTATGTAGATTTAAATGAAGCATGTATTGTTTTTTGTATGATTTATCTTGAATATTATAGAGCAAATGTAAATGAACCAAAATAAAGACAAAAATATTTATATATATTTTTTCTGCTTTTCAGAAGCTAGTGAATTTATCATTTGTTGATGTCTGAATTTTTGTCGGATTCTGTGGCTGGGTATAGAATCGCTAAGTATTTAATTGGACCCGATTCTACGTGGCCTCTAAACTTCCTAATTTTATTTAGGTGTCGCTAAAACACTGCAATTCTATGAGCAGCTGTCATAATCAAATGACAACGCTAATTTGTTTCTGACGTTTCTTATTTTCGGTACAACTTACTAAGCTGCCTAAATGCTATTCTAAATATATCGTTTTTAATCTGCCGCCTAAATTATGTCTAAAAATTAGACAATTTAGTTTTAGGCTAGTTAAGCCATGTGCACGGTGCACGTAGAATCGGGATCATTGATAATATATCTGTTCCACAGAAAAAACAAGCTATTATAAATTATTTCCAAAATTGACATTTCTTCAATCCAAGTTCATTGATTGATTATTAAAGGAAACCGTCGGAGATTTATCCTCATACATATTTAGTTGCAAGTCACATCCAGTAACCACTATGAGACCAAGCTGATATAATACCAGTCTGATAAGAGCCGCACCGCAGCTCTTTACATGCCCAATAACACTGCTGTACCGCAATCAGTAGCATAATCGTGGTCTTCCTGCCTATAGGGTTAAATACCTCGTTCATAGTTGCTTTATGGCCAGCACGGCTAGCACGCGACGGCGCGCGAGCTCTCTCGATTTCTCTCGCACTATCCGTCTCTCTCTTATTAGAACACTTAGATCAAGAGGTATAGTGCGATAAAAATCGAGAGTATGTCGCGGCCGTCGTGTGCTAGACGTGCAGAAGACGCCGTTGTCCCGGCGAGATAGACCATCCGTCTCTTTCTAAGGGCCTGTTTCACAATCGCCGGATAAAGTCATCTGCCAGTTAAAATTATTGCTATCCTTTTCTCCCGTCATATAAAAGAAAAGTGATAGCCATCATTTATCTGACGGATATGTTTTAACTGGAGGTTGTGAAACAGACCCTAAGTTTTCTAATTAGAAACGGGAACGGTTTATATAAAACAGGCTTACTACAATTATAAGCTTTTATTTAGTTTCACCTGTCCCGTTGTCTGTCTGTAATCAAATCTTGCAAGTTAAATTTGACCCACTTCCCGGTGACCGATTGAGCTGAAAATTTGGGTATAAGTATAGTTTGGATGACAATTCAAAATTATGGTACCATCGAGCTGATCTGATGATGGAGACAGAAGGTGGCCATGGGAATTCAGCACTTAACCGATGGAACCCCGTTGAGTTTGGGCTCGTTAGAATCGTCTCAATGAGTAGTTGATGATGGTATATAGAAAAGTACAGTCGGCAATAAAAGAATGATTTTTTTTTTTACAGAAATTTCTTATTCTAATCCTTGTGTCATATTCTACCAGCTAATGCTCGATTTTTATAAATAACACATGACATGAGGGTATAGTTATCCCAAAAAAGCAACTTAGTATTTATTTTATTTAACAGCTTCGGTCCAGGATTTCGCTAGGCAACCTATATGCGATTTTTCTATCTATTTATTATGTAACATGTAATAATAGTAATTATCAAATAACAGATGAGGATATAGGTATACGTCATCACGGTATTGCCTACTTATTGAGCAGCAATTTCGCATTCAAACGTTACGATAAATTAGTAGGTACCTAAGTTATTGAAGCGTTTCCCCCCAGGACTAGGGAGGCATAAAGGCAAACGGCATTGATCCAGGACAGACGTCCTTGAGCGAGTCCTTGCCCTTGCGAGGTCGCAATACGACGCAGAAGGTAAGTCTTTGTCTGAGCTAGACTATTTGCGACTTAGAAGGACGAAGATCGTATCCTATACGTAGTTAGGTACTAGGGCAACATATAATGGAGTTTCTTGCTAGTCTATACTGTCTATCATAAATATCATAATGAACTGCTTAATCTCTATAATACTATAAGACAAGTCTGTGAGATGTAGGTTATACATTTTATCCCGCGGAACGCTTGCCTAATTGGTAATGCGCGGGCAGCTACAAGAACAAAGTGTGTACCTACGAAAGACGTCATTTTTAGACAGGATCTCCTCACTTTTATTTAAAGCAGCGTAACTGGGGTAGTACCTCCAACCTTTAACTTGCGACAACAGCCATCATAACGCCTAGTAATGGTGTTCCATAGGCTACGGTGTCACCGTCTGCTTACCATCAATCAGGCCGCATGTTTGTGACCGTCGTTACTGAATGGAAAAAAACCTAGCGTAAGCATAGCAAACAATGTCATGCAAATGCCTGCACCACACTTCGCTATGCGCCATTTATTATTTGACTTATGCGCCTCTATTCGACGCAGTGTGGACGGTTTATTCGTCTATGTTTGCTTTATGGGCACGCATAACGCATAAACGCCAATAGCGAATACGATCCGTCGACTTGTCGGTTTTTGAAACACATCAAAGGAATGCATAAGCCGAATAGCGCGTCGACTGCCCGCTTCATTCACACACTCATTTGCTCGCATGCTTCTAGAATTGAATCAGATGATTGCATCTGGGCCACAAAAAATGGTCTCCATACGGTAAAAACAAAGATTGCCTGGGTTGAAATAAAAAATAATATGGAAGAACGCGAACAACACACATATTTGGCAAGTTCGGCATACCGGCACGAAGTGTGGATGGGCATGTTTGTGCGAACAACCAACATGATCGTCGGTCGGTCGGTCGTTCGTTCGTTCGTTTGTTTGTATTGAATAGGCTCCGAAACTACTGGACCGATTTGAAAAATTATTTTACCATTAGAAGCCGACATTATCCCTGATAAACATAGGCTACTTTTTACCGCGGGAAAATGCTTCATTCCTACGGGAAAACGGCTAATCCGTGCGAAGCCGGGCCGGGCTGCTAGTTTGTTACTATTAGCAGCCTGCTAGTAACAAATATTTTCGCAAATACGGCGCGCTCACATAACGAGTAGCGCATAGCGCAGTGTGGTGCCGGCATAATAGAACCCTTTCGCCTCTACATTACTTTTTCAGAAAAGAGTCAGTGTTGCCCTATAATGAGAGATTGCAGTTCTCTTCATAGAAGGTGAGGTAGGGCACAGCGAAATGTCATCCCGCTCGAATTTGCAGCAGCCCAACTGGGGAAGTACCTCCGCCTTGCAGAAGAACACAGCCATAATAACACTACTACTTGCTCTGTAGTAGTGCTGTGTTTCTGGAGGTGAGCCAGGTCGTCAGAGATCTCGAGGATGCGTTGTGTTGAGAGCGAGGGAATTTGTTAAAAGCAGTATGTGCCACTAACACCCCGTTCACACTGCGTCCGTTTTCGTGTCCGGGAGGCATCCCTCTTTTTCTCGCTTGCGATGTTTCGCCCGAGTGCGAAAGAGACGGATGCCTCCCGGACACGGAAACGGACGCAGTGTGAACACACGGTTAGGGTGGGTTGCACCAAACCGTCTGCCCTAATCATAAGCGGTGTTCGTTAAACTCAGAATGTAAAAGTTTGACAAGTTTCTATGGAATGACAGGTGCCGGAGCTATATTTAACGTTGATCGGTCTGTAATCGTAAATTGGTGCCACCCGCCCTAAGTAGCAATATTATTTTCATCTTAGGCGTAAACACTTAAGGGGCTACCCGAGGTTTTCATCGATTTTTGACAAGTTTTGAATCGTATCTCCTACTTTTGCACTAGAGATAGAATTATAAATCAAACGGTTATCGGTTCTTCAATCTTTTATCTCCATTTTGGTCCACCGGATTTTGAAACAAATGAATACTTAATTTTGTATGTTTTTTTTAAACATTATCTAAAAAAACACTTATTTTGTATCTCTAATTCTCTATTGACGTGAAAGATCTAACATATACGAAATCTACATATTTGGGTTCGTCTGTAACGTCTCTATCTCTAAAAAGTGGTCCAGGATTTTCATTTTAAACCAATTAACACAAAAGTTATGGCCAGAAAACCAGTTTTTTGCCCTAAAATTGTTCAACTTTGATGCCTAAAATCTCGAAAACAATGAACTTTGAAGTAAATATGGGATACTAAATGCTTAAAGCCGTTGTTGTTAATATAATAAGTTAATAAGCTACAAAAAACATTTGATTCAGATCGAAGGTCATTAGCGTATGGGGTGGGGGCCCCTTAAGCTACGGTAGCCTTACCTAGTGGTTCAGGCATGCGGCTGTCAAGGGGCGGTCGTGGGTACGAATCCAGTAGTTTTCCGGAACTTATGTACGGAATATTTACCGTTATTTATTCATTTATTCATTTATTCAACATCATAAGTCATGCGCATTACAAGGGATGTTAATTAATACATGTAGGTGGTTGGTACATGACACCCTGAGAGGGCACATAATGTTTTCTAGCGCTTACATATTGCAACAATAACACAATGTTTAATTTTTAAAATTATACATGCACACAGAAGTGGATAAAATTCTTAATACATTACGCTGTCAAAGTTTGTTCATAATGAATAATACATTTCAATTAAAGCAATTACGGGTAAATATAAAAATGTCAAGGTTAAGAAAATGATAGAAATAATAATGTAGAGGTCAGTTAAATGGTAATTAAAATTAAGCCATAATTAAAATTATACTGATTGACATTTTACAATGTATTGTCATTTAAATAATCATCAATGGAATAATAACTCTTCTCAATAAGTAGTTTATGTAATCTACTTTTAAATAATTTGTCGCTGGTTATTTGAATAATTTGTTCAGGTAACTTGTTCATTATAATGATGCATCTGCAGTAGGGACCATTTCTGTACATGGCCAGTTTTGAAATTGGTAGCTTAAGTTTATATTTATTATTTCTCTTCGAAGTAATTTTCTGTAGTGTGAACAAATTCGGATGATTTCTAACAAACATTACCGCTTCCTTTATATAAATGCATGGTAACGTAAGTATTTTTTGTGATATGAAGTGTGGACGACAACTATTGGGAATTTGCGTGTTAGTGAGGACACGTATGCACTTTTTTTGCATAACGAATAGCTGATGCGCGTCTGTGCTGGCACCCCACATCACTACGCCATACCTAAGCCATGAGTCTGCGTATGCGTAATATGCTGTTAATGCTGTTTCCAAATTAGTGTTTACTTTAAGGACGTTTAGTGCATATACAAAACTGGACAGTTTTGATTTTACTGTTTGTATGTGGGGTTTCCAATTTAGGTTGGTGTCTAGTTTTATGCCCAATAAATTAAATTCTGCCACTTCTTCAATAATTGTTTTGTCTATTTTCAACGCCGGTTGCAATGGTTTTTTCTGCACGGGCTTAAATTGAATTAGTTTTGTTTTATTTTTATTAATTTCGAGGTTGTGGTCATCGAGCCATTTCTTGGTAGTTTCAGATATCTCGCGTAACCGATCATTGCATTCGTTAGTGTCCGTGCAACTAAACAGCAAAGAGACATCGTCCGCGAACATTATACAAGTTGTGGAATCCAATATTTTTGGCAAGTCGTTTACATAGGCAAGAAACAATATACATCCGGTGACGCTACCCTGCGGAATGGAACATGTAGTGCCTCGTAATTTAGAAACAGAAACTTTAACTTCCCCTGTGTCTTCACAGAAATAATCGATATATACGTATTGGCTGCGATTTTCAAGGTAAGATTTAAACCACGTATAGGCCTTTCCGCGGATACCCATGCCGTATAATTTGGTTAAAAGGATGTTATGGCGAACTCGATCATAAGCCTTGGTCATATCGAGGAGTAACCCTACGCCGTACTTTTTTTTATCTATATTGCTAAGGATTTCCTGAACATAGTTATACACAGCAAGTGCGGTGGTGTGACGTTTCCTGAAGCCGAATTGGTTTTTGTCTAATAATCTAAACTTTTCAAAAAAGCTATATACTCTATTTATCATGCATTTTTCAAAGACTTTTGAGATGGCTGGTAAAAGAGCAATTGGCCTATAATGATTCGGTTCTTTTGAATCACCTCCCGCTTTCAGTATAGGTTTAATTTTGGCAATTTTTAGTAAATCCGGAAATACGCCCTCATTGAAAGATTGGTTTATAAGTAACCGCAACGGGGTGGCTAACTCGGCTGCACACAGCTTTATTAGTGCCGAGGGGATTTCATCTATCCCAAAACTTTTTTTATTTTTCATTCCGCGTATTATTGACAGGATTTCACGCTCAGATACTTCGCTAATAAATATGGAGTTCGGCACCGGAGCGATAACAGGTCGGCCGGCCGGCTGCGTCGGCGCACAGGCACCCCCGCTCCCGGCCGGCGGTGACTCACCTACTGATGCAAAGTGCTCGTTAAGTATGTTAGCAATTGATTGGGGCGATTCTACAATAACTCCATCTATTTTTAAAGACATGCTTTTAATATTTTTTTGCTCGTGATCTTTTTTAGCTGTTGTGTCTCTAATGATACTCCACATGGTTTTAATAGCATTTCTGGAGTCCTTCATTCTTCGAATAAAACTTAATTTCTTTGAGGATTTTACGCATTTTTTAAGTGTTTTTTCATACATTTTGTAGTATTTTTCCAATGTTGCGTTACCGGTGTAGTTCAGAAGTTGCTTTAAAACCCGTTTGTGCTTACAAGCAATTTTAAGTCCCGTTGTTAGCCATGATTTAATTTTAGGTACTTGCAGCTTGGTTTTCCGTTTAGGTATGTTTTTATTTAATATTTGTTCTAGGTGGCGGTGGAAGATTTTGTAATTTTGATTTACGGTACTATGTATAAGTAGATTTTTCCAGTCTGTATTAGAGAGTACCTGCTTGAATGAAGACATATTTTTTTTACTATAAATTCTTTTGTAGGTATATAGCGGCCTCTTTTGCTTTTTATTACAGACTCGTTTATTTGGCAGCTTATAAATAAGACTTTTGTGGTCGGATATGCCATAATCTTTTACTATTGTATCATTTTTTCCTAAATGGTTTGTAAATATGAGGTCAATGCATGAGGCAGATTTTTTAATTTCACGTGTTGGTGTTTTTATGATTTGATGCAGATTATACGGCAGCATGGCGTTCACAAGCCTTTCCGACGCTGGTGAGATTACGGCTATATTGATATTGAAGTCACCACATAAGATTACATGTAGCTTCTGCTCCTTTAATCGAATTTTATTGAGAAGGAGACCTAATTTATCATAAAATACATCAATGTCGCGGTCCGGCCTATAAATGCTTATCAATAATAAGTGTTCTTTGGGTAATTCCACGGCACAGCACTCAAATACTAATTCCTTCGACAGTTTCGTTATATCTTCTCGACTTATGTAATCGATTCCTTCCTGTAGTAGAATGGCCACTCCACCTCCACAGTGCATTTTTCTGTAAAATGCCGACGCAAACTTATAGCCCTCAATTCTAATCATATCTTTACAATGCATGTGCTCGAAAAGAGCGTTTTCCAAGCACTAAAATCGTGCGGAAAGTGCCACTTTTTCGCACTAGTGCTTTTTACTTTCCAATTTTTTTTTAATTTTCTAGTCCGTCGTCAGCCCGACACAAAGAGTTTTTATTACTCGAGAAAAGTTTTACAAATATTTCAATTACACGTTTTCTTTCATATAAAAGGTACATAAATACTAATAACGTATAAAATGATTTATTAATGTTTATGAATTTTGAATTAGGTCAATAAATTAATTAATTTTTAATATTCACTCAATGTGTTTGGCTGAACGCATATCTTTCTTATGCCTTTTACAATACGACAGTATGGCGGCTTGCACATGCGCAATGCGCATATGTATCTAAAAGCCCGCCATTGTTGTTTATTGTGAGTTTTGTGTAGTTATTTTATGTAAATATGTTAAAAAGGTCGAGTGAAAGTGAGTAATCAATAATAATAATGATTTATTGCGTTTCAATAGTGTCAGTATGTTTCTTAGAACTACGACGGTACAGCGTCATTTTTTTGTTTAATATAATATTGAGTTACTCAAAATTAATTGTGTTCCAAAACCACAGTACAATGGTTTTAACTTTTAAGTGAATAAGCTTGACAGCAAAAGATGTGAAGAAGTTGTTAAATGCAATTCCAGATAATAAATAGGTACCTGACAATCTACAATCTACCCTCTTCAATTTTAACCTAGATCTATTTTAAACCAACATTTCAACATTTAATATATTTCCTCACACAATGCATAGTAAAATGTTGTATGATACACGCGCGTAAAGATGATTTCCGACTCGTGTCGAATTATACATTCGCTCGCTTCACTCGCTCATGTATAAAAATGACACTCGTCGGAAATCACCTACTTTCCACACTTGTAGCATAAATAACTATTTTGCATTTCTGATATCCAGGTCTCGGATAAACAAACAGCTGATATGTTTTTTGAGCTAAGAAAGGCTTCGAGAATGTGGATTTTGTTTTTAATGCTTTGAACATTTTGTATAAGGATGGTCATGTTATTCTCGAAAGGTGCGATTTAGTGAGCTTAATTCCGTTATGCTGTTCTCCTCCGAGTTTTCTTTTAACATTTCTGGGCTGTTATATAAAGTAGTTTTGTCGTCGTGAGCTAATGCTGCCGCTTGGACATTTTCCGTGTTACTTTGTTGCGCAATAGCGGATTCATAAGTGAGCGCTGTGTCCGAGATTCGGGCCGGTAGACTCGGGGATATGACTTCTTTGCCATTAACATACAGTCGATTGTTACGTATAATAGCATAATTTCCTTTACTACGCGAATCCTGTAACAATTTCATGAGCTGGTGTCTTCTTTGTAAGGCTTCCTTGTTTAAGAAATCTGACACTGCATAACCATTGTTTTTAAAGCATTTCGCATTTTCTAAAACGTATTTTTTCATGCGTTTATTTATAAGTTCTATGGCGATGGGGCGATTTTTCCGTGATTTTCCTATTTTCCCTATTCGTATTGCTGATTCGATGAAGCCGCCTATTTCTATGTTAAGTATGTCAGCAAACATTTCACTAATGCGAGGATAAAGGTCCGCTTCCATCTCTCCACGATACTCGTCTAAGCCGTGTAAAACGATTATTTTTTGGTCGTTTGAGCTGCTTGGTGTTGCGAGGCTATCGAAACGACTTTGCAGTTCTCGAAGGGTTGTTGCAAGCTCTTTATTTTCCTTTTCTAAGTTTAAAATTTTTTCGTTTGTTGTTTGAAGCTGTTTTTCCAATTTATGCTGTTGTGTTCCGAGTATCTCAGTTCGTTGCATGAAGTCTTGTTTTAATTTATCAACAGATTGAGTTATTTCAGAGTGTATAAGGAGTTTCATATTTGTCATGATTGTTAAATTATTTTTTTCTAATTTCTTATCCAGGAGGTCACTAATTTGTTGCAGGGTGACGCTTGAAGGGATCTCCCTATGTTCGGGGATGTTTTGCGTATCGCCTGGTATACTCTGGTTGTTATCCATAAGATCTTCGACAGACATGCGTGTATCATCTAAATGTGCGTTAATATTCGTGTCCTCCATCATTGTCACCCCTTGCTGCCGCATACCGGCTGGAGACGCGGGTGTGTCATCGTTTCGGCGCCGGCGAGTGATATTTTCGCATGGAGGACATCTCCAGCATTTTTGTAGTTGGGTGGTATGCTCTCTAATAAAAGCCGAGCTCATGTTGAGGCATGCGAAGTGGTAAACTCCCTTACATTGTGTACAGTTTAGCAGTTCACCTCTTTCAATTTTTTTATTGCATGCTAAGCAGTTCATTTTTGCAGCGAAATACAATAATATCCAAGTTAAGATAGGGTTTCGAGTCGTCGTTATCGAGTTTATGAAAAGTATCCCTTAGCCGTATAAATCACTGCGGTAGGCGTTTATGTTGTTAGCTCACCGATCCTATCATATTATAATATAATATAAGCGCTTCAATCGCTGCGACTGCGCCGCGCCGTCGGGTTTACTAGCGGGATGATAAGCGCTGCAGCCGATGATCACTGGCGGCCGCAACCGGCCACTGACAATTCAAGCGCGTCAATCGCTTCAGCTGCGTCGCGCTGTCCAGTTGACCGTCGAGATGATCAGCGCTGCAGCCGATGACCGCTGGCATCCGCCACCAGCCACTGTCCACTGTCCGCGATAACGATTGTAAATCTTAACGTTCACTTTTACTTTTAATATTGTCATAATTTCTGAACAGTACGTCCGTTTGAAAAACTGATTTCACTCTTGAATAGCTCGGGTATTCAGCTTCACGGTAATATCTATCAATAGTTATAAATCACTACTTTCCTATTTTAAAAGACTAATATGTGTAGAGCACTGGCTAAGCGCTGTCGTCGCGGTACGCGCGCGGGGGTACATTAGCTTACGGTGAAGGAAAACATCGTGAGGAAACCGGTTTAATCCCAATAATGTCTAGATTTCCCTCTGGGGTGGAGTTGGAAAATCAGATGGCAGTCACTTTCGTAAAAAACTAGTGCATATGCCACATCTTGGGATTACCTAATCCCAAGATTTGGCATATGAAAAGTCAAAGCGGACCCTGGGCTCCTTTAGGGGCACTACCGGGAATAACGCTAGGATGAGGATGAGGCGTAAACACTTGAATACCTCGTTACGCTCAAGATTCAATATACCGCCCTCACCGTAAATCCCTTATGACACAATCCACTATTGTAACAAGCTACAAATGTTACAATGGCACTACTAGCGCCGCCTGTCGTCACGCGCGCACACTGTCGCGCATCTTGTTTATATCTCCGACAAGGTCACCGACGTCACCATACAAGTTTACAACATCACTGCCTGTCATCGTGTGTCCAACATCAACTGTACCGACTTTTAACATGACATACTCTCGATTTTTCTCGCACTATACCTCTTGTTCTAAGTGTTCTAATAAGAGAGAGACGCATAGAAAAATGAAGAGCTCGCGCGCCGTCGCTTGATAGCCGTGCAGTATTGTGATAGATAAAACATGAATCTGTGCACATAATTACTTGACGTTTCTGGATTCTGGACAACATGAGCTAAAATCATTTATCAAGACACTAGCTTCTGCCCGCGACTCGGTCCGCGTGCAACTCGTTTATATCGCAGCTACATACAAACTTCCACCCCCTTAGAGAATGATTTCTGGGATAAAAACAATCCTACGTCCTAGCCCCGGAACTCTATCTCTATGGATTTAAGCGTGAAGAGGTAACACTTTCGCATTGATAATAATAGGATGGATTTGACGAAGCTAAGATCCAAATGGATGGATTCAATTCATAATTAGCAAGTTTGTACATATGATAAAACTTTCCATATGGCTGCCTGCATGTTTGTGACAAGCTTAGAAAGTACTAGTGCAATTTTGATATGGTTATCTATATGAGTATTTCAAATCTTGGGGAGGTAGGATGAATAAATATAATATCATTTGTGTTGGTATTTAAAATTTCAAGTAAAACAATATAAATATGAAAACCGAAAGGCCAATTGCAGATTTGTTTAAATAAAAATGTGCATAAATTATTTATAACTAGCTTCTGCCCGCGACTCCGTCCGCGTGGAACTTGTTTATATCCTAGCTCCATACAAACTTTCAGCCCCCACTTCATCCCATTGGGGGATGATTTCCGGGATAAAAACTATCCTATGTCCTTCCACAGGACTCAAACTATCTCTGTACCAAATTTCATCTAAATCGGTTCAGCGGTTTAAGCGTGAAGAGGTAAGACAGCCAGACACACTTTCGCATTTATAATAATAGTATGGGTGGCTGCCTGTATGTTTGTGACACGCTTAGAAAGTACTAGTCCAATTTTAGTTATCTATATAAGTAGTTTAAATCTAGGGGAAGTAGGAAGCATAAATATATATCATTTGTATCGGTATTTAAAATTTCAAGTAAAACAATATATGAAACCCGAATGGCAATTCCAGATTTGTTTAAATAAAAATGTGCATTAATTATTTATAATATCATAACAATACGCCCATGGGTCCGCAGGGTATACAAGTGTTGTCAACTATAATAGTTTTGTCTTTTATATTTCTAGAAATCCACAGAATTCCTTAGTCATGTTACACACCTTTTTTCAAGGGAGTAGTTTTTGATAATTTTAACAGTTTGAAATGTCAAGGTCACTTCTTAATAACGTTTAGACATGGTTCTTTTAGGATACTATTCATAGGCGTCTTTACCTATGGTGCAGGGTGCGCGTTGCACGCGGGCGCAGCGGTCCTAGGGAGCGCAGAGCGCCGCCCGCTACCATTCCATTTTGACCGCGCGCTTACTAGGGGGCGCTAGAGTAACGTTTGCACACGCGCGCTACATGGGCTAGAGACGCCTCTGATACTATTATAACTCATGGTTTAGGGGTCCTAGCACATGTGCTAGCCTGGATTGCGATGACAGACTTGTTTTCTTCATCTACCTCACTGTATACATAAATGTATAAAACTACCCACATTGTCCATATATAACATACCACCCCCATTAAGAGATAGCACAAAGACAGGCTTTTCTGTAAAAAATATAAAACGGAATGTATTTTGGTAAGATAATTACATTGGATAACTGTGTACGGCCCAATAATCCATGTCAGCCTTAGTTTTACTCTATGGTTTTACTGGATATTTTCAGCTAGTCAACATCCAGCATGCTTATTTACCATGACTCTTATGCATACAAATAGAGAGAGAGAGAGAGAGAGAAAGATACATGAGCACTGATTAATGGGATCTCACAGATTGTGGTTATGGCTGAAAGTACCTGTGTATTGCGAAACATACCATGCTTTTTTATTATGTACGGTCTTACCAGTATTTAATCACTTAACAAAAACACTTATATTATTGACGCCATACTGGGCTGGCTGAGAGCACGAATCGGCATTGCAGTCATACGCGCCGTCAGCATGTGTATCCGCGGTACACAACACCACTTTAAACCCGACAACCCCTACTTTTAAGATTTTTATGTAACATTGTATAACAATGTTTATTTCATATTATGATTACTAATATATTATTGACGCCTCTATTAGCTGACATGAAGAGAAATGGGCACTATATATTATATAAACAAGTTAAACATTTCCTTTATTTTATTCTAGGTATTTGTTCACAACCTAAAAGGTGGGTGTGATTGGCAGAGCTCGGATAGGGTGAGCTGTTTTGAGAGTTTGCATTACATGGACATACCTGTCAATGGTATTTGTCCAAAGTGTAATTTAATTAGGTACCTTACTTTGTTGAATTATATCTATACTTAAGTCGATATCAAACGTAAGAAGAAATACGTTGAAAATAGTAAATATAGAAAAACTGATAGTTCTTTTACACAGAAACTTTATAATAAATTAAAAATCGTAGAGAGTACTCTTTTTGCAATGCATTATCATTATAGTTTAATCATAATCAATTAAAGTTTCGTTTTGTTTTAATATTTATTTTCAGGGTGTATCCATATTAATATTAACGCATGACATTAATGACATAAGAATAGCTCACCCTGTCCGAGCTCTGGTGATTGGGCAATGCTACTCTTAAGATATTTGACAAACTTTCCATGCTAAATTTAATTCAAGTACACTAAATAGGTTGATTAAACAATACCATAACTAGCCATCCTCAGTCATATTAAGTAAACTTCCTTATTTGAATCCATTTAAAACGTTCTTTCTTTAAGTATCATAACTTAGTAATCGATAAATACCATGACATAACAACGTGGGCATGATAAAGAAAATCACATACAATGTTGTTATAAATAATGACTATGCAGATAATATACTGCACCAACGAAACTGACGCATTTTACTCAAACAACTTAGTTGAAGCCCCAGAAAACCGGGGAGTCTTGAGAATGGGAACACTAGTAGACCTAGAATCGTTTCATTTTCCTTGGTGGGTAGCTGAACATCAGCTGTAGGTTCTCAGTTAGAGAAATTCGTAAGCCATTTCAGTCAAATAGTGCAGATAATATACTGCACTAACGAAACTGACGCAATTTACTCAAACAACTTCAGTTGAAGCCCTAGACAACCGTGGAGTCTTGAAAATGGGAACACTAGTAGACCTAGAATCGTTTCATTTTGCTTGGTGGGTAGCTGAACATCAGCTGTAGGTTCTCAGTTAGAGAAATTCGTAAGCCATTTCAGTCAAATAGTGCTCAAAATCGCGTCAAATACTAAAAAGGGTACAAGTAGTAGCCAAAAACGAAACAAAGAAAATAAAATCCACTTTGATTGATACCCTATTTCATTCCAATAGCTCAAGGTTGTCAAAAAGATGTATAATGACACTTGGTAAGAGCAAAATTCAGTGCGTAAATGCTGCTTACCTGCTTATTTTAGCTCCGTCCTGCGATGTAGCACAGTAATCCAAGTCCTGGGGTTAAACTACACAAAAACTAAACACAGGGGAAAACAGAAAAAAGCCAAAATTTCGTAACTTTATCGAAATGAAGACCATCGCACGGGCGGACGGAACAATAAGCGAAAACACGAGTGAGTGAGACGGAAACATAACATATTGGGAGAAAAAGAGATACAACACAGACCATAATAAACAGACGCGACCATAGAGTCCAATCAGCTGTTGGTTTACTTTTATTACTTTTAATGAATAATAATTACAACTAGAAAAAGCCCGTATTTCTTATCCTATAACGTCTCAATTAGTGTTAATTATCTTTATATTAATCATTTCCTAATATGGCTGAACTATAGTAACAAAGTCTTGTGGCGCTTTAAATAAAAAAAAGTAGAGCATTTATAAAGATACCTTTTCACTACCAGTGCGCATTTATAGGGATTTTTAGTACGGATAATACGAAAAACCAAAATACATTTAAATAATCTATATTAATTATTTGACTATTTTTAAAATACTTAGTGTACACTCTAGTAGAAACAGGCTTTACCAAAAAAAAAATGGACTTTTAATGTTTTGTGGCTAGCTTTTAAACGTTACTAATTTACTTTTCCCATATTTCTTGTCGTCTTTCAATTTTTTTGGGTCTGTAGTCAATATTATTTAATTTTACGAGTAAATACGTGAAATTAACAACAAAATTAGTTTATTTCTTGTAGATTTCATCCTAAGTTTTTTTTATGAACTTTATATTACATCCTAGTGTTTATTCTTATGTAACCAGGATAATTTATTCTAATTTTCTGTGAATGCTGTCAGCTGCTCACAATAACCTTTCGTCATTGCGAACTAGTTAATTACGCCTAATTAGTAGATAAAATAAAAAGTATAACAGCAACAGTGAACAGCATGGCGAAGGAAGAAGACGATGATTTGCCCGACAAGGATGCGGCTAAGGAGTTCTACGCCAAATACGAACCCAAGGAGATCATAGGCAGGTGAGATCTATATTTGGTACGGCAAGTGTCACTAGGAACGTGATTTCTTTTGAGTTGTGAGGCTGCCAAGAGCGGCTAGCTATCGGAATAAGGAATGGACAAACGCCCGGTGTTGTATACACAAACAAGACATTACTCATAAGTGAAGTTTTCTGCTTGACCTTGAGGATGAAACCTAACATACCTAGCCACCGTCCGGCATCGATTTTCGAGTGAAACCGACTATTAACCGCTTTCAAGGACACCCCGCTGTTATTTTAATTCGACATGTACTTTACTTGAGGCACCCTTACTTGAGGCAATTTTTACATGGTAGAAAAAGTACTTCTGTACCAAATTCACGGAATTTATACATTTTGAAATTGTAAGGGAGGTCCTTTACATATAATTATAATTAATTTATACCAAAGACTTCATCTACTTGTCTATGATGTTAACTGTTCTAAATGATTGAAAAGCACAAATTGTGGTTACTGTCCGATAGATAATATCAACTCTCCCACCTAATCACCAGGGCTGCTTGCTTGAAGGTTTTTCAACAGTTCATACTATCTGAGTAAAAGAGTGAGAACTTAGAAAAATAGAGAAAGTTTGAAGTGAAGAAATAAGGAAGAAGACGAAATTAACAGATGCTCTCAGACACGCACTGAAACTCAAATGGCAATGGGCAGGTCACATTACAAGATACACGGACAAAAGATGGACCTCACAGTCTACAAAGTGGCCTGGGCCACTGGGCAAAAGAAGGGTTGGAAGACCAAAAAAACGATGGGCAGATGACATTGTAGAAGCTGCAGGGAAGAATTGGTGGAATTACAGCAAAGAAAGAGAAAAATGGAAAAAGATGGGGGAGGCTCTTACCCAAAAGGGATCCATTTCCAACCTATAGATAAAGATATAAGAAAATATAATAACAAAAAATATGTAAACAAATGGAATAAAAGCTATATAATAATAATACACCAGAAAGTGTCCTAGAAAACCAAACCCATAAAATGTACTTTGACAGAGCCATATTAACAGACCGGACCACACATTACAATAGACCAGACATTACTGTGGTAGACAAAATAAATAAAACTGACCTTTTAATTGACATTGCAATTCCAAACACCCATAAGCCCATAACATACAAAGCACAATAGCTGAAAAATTATCCAAATATACAGATAAGATCTAAAAGATGAAATAGCCAGGATTTGGAAACTAAAGAATGTTACAATAGTCCCTATAGTTTTGTCCACCACCGGTGTCATCCCACAGCAGTTGCATACCTCCATAAAAACCCTGTCATTGCCGCCATCATCTTTTATTGTTATGCAGAAAGCAGCCATCTTAAACACTTGCAGGATAGTCCGAATTTTTTTACAGAACGATATACAACTACCCAACTCACAAACTCAAATACCCGCACCAGTCACCCAAATACCTAGTTCTGATGACAACCAACCCCAAACCCAAAACATACAAGAAATGTGATACGAGGGCAGTCCCAGAAGTACCCGACCTGACACGCTTAAAGAGGTTTTTATTTTGAGTAAACACTCTTTTTGAAAATAATGCACTTTAAAAAGTTTAAATTTGAAATTCGAACACGCAGCGTCGTTTGTCTTTTGTTTAGTAGCCATCAATAGTGGACGCTGTGAACAAATTTTCAGACATGGAGAAAATTGGCCATCGTTATGTGATACAATACTTTCATTTGAAAGGTTTTAGTCCAACTATTATTAAAGCGGAGCTAGATTCTACTTTGGGGGAGTCTGCTCCATCGTTTACAACAGTAAAATATTGGGTGGCAGAGTTTAAACGCGGTCGCTCTAGTTGCGAAGATGAACATTGATGTGGTCGACCAAATGAAGTGACTACGCCAGAAACAGTAAAAAAAATCTACAAAATGGTATTAGATGACCGTAGATTGAAAGTACGCGTGCTAGCAGACATGGCAGGGATTTCAAAAAGTGCTGTACATCGCATATTGACTGAAAATTTGGATATGAAAAAGATGTGCGCAAGGTGGGTGCCGCGATTGCTCACAGACGAACAAAAACGACGTCGCGAAGATATTTCGACCGAGTGTTTGGCAATATTTCACAACAATAAAGCGGAGTTTTTGCGGCGTTTTATCACTATGGATGAAACGTGGGTGCATTATTACACACCAGAGACGAAAGAACAGTCTAAGCAATGGACTCGAAGAGGAGAACCGGCCCCAAAGAAGGCAAAAACCGTTCCATCAGCAGGAAAGGTCATGGCCTCCGTTTTTTGGGATTGCCGTGGGATAATCTTCATAGATTATCTTCAGAAAGGAAAGACTATCAATGGCGAGTATTATGCTAACCTTTTGCATCAATTGAGTGAAAAAATCTGTGAAAACGACCGCATCTACCGAAAAAAAAAATTTTGTTTCACCATGACAATGCACCAGTACACACGTGTGCCAAGGCCATGGCTAAAATCCGCGAGTTAAAGTTCGAATTACTTCCGCATGCACCCTATTCGCCCGATTTGGCCCCTTCCGATTATTTTTTATTTCCAAATTTAAAAAAATGGCTTGGTGGTAAAAGATTTGCCAGCAATGATGAAGTGGAGGCTGCGGTTGATGGGTATTTTGACGAGCTCGACAAATCTCACTACAAACAAGGCGTTGAAGCTTTCGAACATCGCTGGACCAAGTGCATAGAACTAAAAGGAGATTATGTAGAAAAATAAAATAAAAGTTTTAGATTTTCTTTTGTTTTTTTTTGTCAGGTCGGATATTTTTGGGACTACCCTCGTAAGCTGTATGAACATGGGATGCACTTGGCTTCGGTCCGTGCATTCCATTACACCAGTATTAAAATACTGAGAATATAAAAGAACAAGAATAATAATAATAATAAGATTCACTGTAAATAAACAAACTCTTGGGGGGTGTGTAATGATGGGTATAAAAATAAATGATATCATGATTCATGGGCGTCGTTTGCGGGAGATAGGTCTGGATCCCCGCTCTGGGTCATTTGTGGTGCAAAGGCTAGCCATAGCTGTGCAGCATGGCAATGCGGCTAGCGTGATGGGAACCTATGCACCTGGAGTGGCGCGGGGCAGGTTATTCGATACTTAGTTTTTAGTTTAGATTAGCAGGGAATTTTTAGGCTTGGGTTTCTAATTTTAATGTATTGTTTTGTTTTAATCTATTGTGTGACATGTATATTCTGTGAATTCAATTGTATTTAAAAGCAATAAAATTATTTCATTCAATATAATAAAATTTGATATAATTTCAAAGTATATAATCATAATCACTCATTGTGTCATCATTGTATATAACAAACGTTTGGTATAATCTCAAAATATATATGTTTATTTTGTATACCTAACGTCTGGTATAACACTTATTTGTTATAACCAGGGAGCGTACATTTCATGCCGGTTTCGTCATAATGACGTATTCATATAAACACACATCGATGCTATCATGAAATTGGTCAAGTCCATGTTAAAATCAAACTGTGTTTCTTTATGTTCCTCATGTTCTTTGTGTTGTAAATGTAATTTGATGTTGCTTGCTTTTGGAGGCAAACTTTGCTGACAGCAGGAATAATAAATTTGTTTATTATCTATAACTAAAAATGGATTTATTTGGCACAATAATTTTATAGCCTCCATGGCGATCTAGGCCACTAGCAAAGCATTAAATTTCCTGATCTTATTAAATTTAACTGAAATGTTGTTTCCGCATGTCTCCTATTCGTGACAAAGAGTAAACTTTGATGTGACAATGTCAGATACAGTTCTTTCAATGTCCGTCTCAAGTGTCAATATATTAGATCTACTTAAACGGAAGAGGTTGATTAGATTAACCATTGATTAATCACATTTTCCATTATTGGGTACGGATAAATAAACGTTCGTTATGCCGTTGCCCTTTTCAAACTTTTTCCATCCTGTATGTAGCTTGACGTCATACGCCTGTCATCGGCATGAAATGTACGCTCCCTGGTTATAACCTTCAATTTCAATTTCTATTTCAAAGCCTTTATTTGCTGATACAACACAATTATGACATGTTACACGCTTAAATTACTTATTTATATTTGATCAGCGTCTCCTTTTGACACAAAGGCCTCCTCTGTTTCCTTCCATCTGAGCCTGTCTCTTGCTAGCCTGACCCACAGTGGGCCAGCGACCGCTTTGAGGTCATCTGACCATCTCATTCGCGGTCTCCCTCTTTTTCTTTTTGCATTGTGCCGCGGTATCCATTCTGTCATTCGGTTTGTCCATTTCTCCTTACTTCGCATCATATGGCCTGTCCACCTCCATTTTGCAGTATTTGATTTTTTCTCTACATCTTCCCATTTTGTTATTTTTCTAAGATCTTCGGCTCTTTTGTTGTCCTTCCTGGTGTATCCCAATATGCTTCTTTCCATTGCTCTTTGGCAACATCTAAGTTTTTGAAGTTGTTTTTTTGTGACTGTCCATGTTGGGCATCCATATGTTAGTATAGGCAGAATACAGGTGTTGAAAATTTTCCTTTTTATTGCTGTGGAGTATTGTTTGTTTTTTAAGATGTTTTTCAGTGACCAAAACCTTCTCCAAGCATTGGTTATTCTTCGGTCTAGTTCCTGATCCATTTGGTCGCTAAATGATATTAGTTGTCCCAGATATATGTAGATTTGAACACATTCCACATTTTCCCCTTCAACAATGATTGTGGTCTCTAGTCGGTTTGTCATGACTTTGGTCTTGGATTTGTTTATGGTTAACCCCACCGTCTTGCTATTGTCGGCTAGTTCTTGAATCATTATTTATAGATCCTTGGGCGTTTCAGCTATGAGAACGATGTCGTCTGCGAACCTTAAATGGTTGATTTTGGTGCCATTTATGTTAATGCCAAATTGGCCCCACTCTAGACTTTTAAATATTTCCTGCAGAACGCAAATAGATAACTTTGGCGAGAGTGGGTCGCCCTGTCGGACTACTCTTTTTATAGGGAATTGTACGCCGAGAGATTCTGTCTTTACCAGAGCACAACTGTCGCAGTACACGTTTCTGATAATTCTGATGTATTTGCCCTCAATACCTTGGTTCTTCAGAGCTTGCCATATGTAGGAATGTTGTAATGAATCAAAGGCTTTGTTGAAGTCGATGAACGCCAGGTACACAGGGTAGCCAAATTCTTGACATTTCTCAATATTGTTATGTTATGACCTTAATATGGTATAATTCTCATGTTACATAACTGTCAAGTACCTAGTATATTATATTGTTTTTATACTAAAGAAAGTATAGCAAACATTACGCTTTGCAAATTGTACCCGCATAGTATCAGTATTAGGCGGTTATAAAGTGTTCGGTTCTGGAACTTCGCCGGCCGCTACCGCGGCACGCTCGCTTCGCTCGCTCGGCTCACACGCTGTAGGGTCGCGGTTCTACCTAACACTCCTCCTCGCTTTGCTCGTCGTCGTACCTACACCGACTGCCTTAGTGTTTACCAAAAACTATTATGCTAACTGTACATTAACATTAACATTATATCATATGTTAATTATAGGAAATATGGATTAGACTTAAAGTATGTTATATTAAACGTTATTATGTCAAATGATCATCAGATAAAATGATAATTAAATCATTTGCAAATATATTAAGTATAGCAAACATTACGCTTTGCAAATTGTACTCGCATAGTATCAGTATTAGGCGGTAAAAAAGTGTTCGGTCGCTGCAGGGTCGCGGTTCTGCCTAACACTTCCAATATTTAAGTCACTGCTTGATCACATGTTAATTGTATCGTATGTTGCCTACAGGGGCATCAGTTCAACAGTCCGCAGGTGCGTTGAAAAGGAGACGGGCAAAGAGTATGCCGCCAAGATCATAGACCTCAGCCAGGAGTCCATGGATGGAGTGGACACACACACAATGCGGGATGCCACCAAGCAGGAGATACAGATCTTGAGGATGGTGGCGGGGCACCCTTATATTAGTGAGTGAGTTGTTGTAGCACACAATCATTATTAATGGCCACAAAAAGAAATGCAACCCACACAAAAGTTAGCTCAAATCAATTGAACATCAGCAAAGCTAGGCAACTAAGAACTTTAAGTCACTTTTGCACAGTTCCATAACTTAGCATGCCAGACTTGTATGAAAGAAAGAAAGATACATTTATTCACAAACACACAGGACACATATATAATAATATAAACAAAAAAACAGATAAAACATAAAACAAGTGTGTCTCTGCGGCAGTGAACCGGACACTGGCTCAGTATTATGCTGACGTGTCACACACGTACAGCGCTGATTTTCAGCCAGCACCGTCGGTGACTTGCGGAAAAGTCATACAAATGGAATATATAAACTACCTAAATTAATGGGACAGGCGAAAGAGAAATAAACATAAATACAAAGTGAGATAATACATGTACACACTACACTACCCAGATGCAGCTTCATTAATATAATAGGTACAGTACACATTAAAAAAAAAGACCGGGTTGCACTCCGGGAGTGCCGGCAGAAGTGAAAACTTGAATATTTTGACATTTCGAATTGACGAATACCGTAGCAACAGAAGTAAACAATTTCACTTGCAAATTAGCGCGTGAGAACTTATTGTGTGTCGGCCGAACGGGTAAGCGCCGCATCGCCACTACGGCATCTATACTTTTCAGTACATAATTGAGGAATTCCATAAGTCATCTGTGGTCTTCATCATCAATTCCACTCCACCAAATTTATGATTTCCGGGTGTAAATACACGAGTTATAAATGTTATAATAGAAAATACCAAAATTACTACACGCGTGCCTAATATAATTGATTGACCTAATTTTTGCAAATCGGCTCACTAATGACGGAGTTCTGAGGTAACAAACATTGAAAAAAAAAAATATAAAAATGATAAAAAAAAAATACAATTGAATTGAGAACCTCCTCCTTTTTTGAAGTCGGTTAAAAAGTACTAGGCAATGTAAGCCAACCTAACCAAACCCATGATTATTATTTATTTGTTTCAGTTGAATTACAAGATGTATTTGAATCAGAGACATTCATATTCTTAGTTTTTGAATTGTGCAAGAATGGAGAACTGTTCGACTACTTGACTTCGGTAGTAACACTCTCTGAAAAGAAGACTAGATACATCATGAGGTAATTATTTTATTTATATATCTAATGCAACTTGAACTTTATAGCGTAGTTAATAAGAGTTGTAATAAAATATACGTTTACACTAAGTGCCCTTTTCTGCCGTCCTAAGCAAAAAGGTCGCATCTGACTATGAGACTCGTAGTCAGATGCGTCCTTTTGGCTTAGGACGGCAGTTTTGTGTATAATCAGTGCGTAGTCAAGATAAATGACGGGATTCGCGCACATTGCCTATACCTACGCGCTCGTTTGACCCAGTCGCGAACTAACTCTTGCGCCGCTCTGTGCTCCTAGTACTTGAGTATAACAATTTGCAAGTTTAAATCAGTTTTAATTTGTTTTTTTCTATATACATATAAATTATGGCTTTGAGTGTGAATAAACAGAATATTCAGGAGAAGATGGCGTCTCGTAAGGAAACGGTGGAGTGCGTTCAGTTTATGACTAATTATTGCAATGTAGTTTTAGATGTTTTGATAAAATATTATTTAAGGTAAGTCATAATAAATCGGCTGAAATAATTTTGATTATTCATCATCATTCTCACTCTTATTACACTGCTAAGCTCAGGCCTCTAGGACGATAACGAAGGGGTATTTTACCACTTCCAGTGTGGGTTAGAGGCTTCCTATAATAGTACATTGTTTAACGAGGGGCGTAAGTGGAATATTGCGAACAAGAGTCTATCAGAAGCCCGACGCCGAAGGTGGAGGGCTTTTGATGACTCAAGTTTGCAATATTCTTACGCCCGTGTTATACACAATGTTTTTCATCACATTTGCGAGGAAACAAATACATTTTAGATGAAACGAATACAAAACGTAATAAAAACTGCAACATGTCAGTCGTCCATTTTGTTGAATTTGACGTGAGGCGCGTATGGCAAAGACCCTTCGGTACACAGCCACGATTTGAAAAAACTTAAAAAGATTTTACATAGGCACTAAATAACTACATATTAAATCTGTAAATAATTCAGTTACACATGTTTAAGTAGTTTTTTAAGTTTAAATTTATTTATAAATACGTTTTCAGACATCGTATTTGATATAAAACCTCTTTGCTTTGTAACTGCCGCATGAGTGACAGATACAATTTAAGAAAAAACCATTACGCCCATGGGCGTAACACAGGCTATTACAGCTCTGTATGTCTGCGCATTATGAAGCCCTTTTCGAGCAAGTGTGATGAAAATATAAATATCTCTTGGAAACATAATTTAATTACCAATCAATTTCTTAACCTTATGGCCTTACCTTATGGCTATCTAAGGCGAGTGTTTTATAACGACCACCTTTGTGGGGGTCGTCAGATATGAAGCTCACTGACGGCTCCCAGCATCTTATTTTTTTGACGACCACCATTCAGAAGTCAGAAACGAAACTCACTTAGGCACTGGAATCTGAGAGTGTTATCCCATGTCGAAAACTAAACATAAAAAACTTTAAAAAATTAAATGGCGCGAATGACCGATTATTTTATTCCATCTTGCAAATAATTGATATTTTTCTAGCATTTAAAATGAAAACCAGATTGTACAACTCGGGCATAAATGAGCCGTTTTACCCCTCTACTTAACTGATTACTAAATGTATACGATGATAGCTAACCATGCCCGCGTGTTCCAGACAAGTGCTAGAGGGAGTCCGCTACGTGCACAGCAAGAGCATCGTGCACCGGGACCTCAAACCCGAGAACATCCTGCTCGACGATCAGCTCAACGTCAAAATTACGGACTTCGGCTTCGCTAAGGTCCTCAAGGAGGGGGAGAAGTTGTTCGGTAAGTACCACCAAAAACATTACATGTAAAGTGATTGCCAAGACTCCCTAGCTCATATAGCTTTCAGCGTTAAAAAGATTACAGATCATAAGTAGCGCCAAGCTTCCTACTCCACGCGGCGTAACTCTACCACTACCAGCCACGCTCTACTAATTCTACATCTTGGCTAAAAAGTATAGCTTTGTTGGGCACATCCCGGTCGCCGCATAGACTCTCGCGCCGAATGAGTTTTTGATGATATTAATAAGCGACGGGTCTATATTGTGTCCCTAATATCAATGGTTACGTGTCCGTTGTAGGTTTGACGTGACTGTGTGTCGGTGTGTCTGTGTGTCTGCCTGCGGCATCGTAGCTCCTAAACTGATGGATCAATTTTGATGGGTTCTTTGTCCGAAAGCTGACGTGATCGAGATGGTTCTTAGCTACGTTTCAACAAAATCGCTTCAGCCGGTTTGAGATGAACTTTGAAGTGAAAATGTCGAGGTGTTTTCTACTATTCTAAGTTGTTAATTGTTCTAAGAAACTCTGCTATATCGCCTACTGGCTAATGGGACAAAATAACAACAAGAAGATACAAAATTACACTGCAGATTAGGAGTAGGCAGAGATCACGGAAATCCGCTTGCTACGATCTTGACAAACCTTTCTTGCTTGATTCACTTTCATTACATTCTGCATACGTGCTCGTCGGTTTAGGGTACTCTTGATCTGACCTTTCTTCAGGATTTCGATTTGGTCGGAAAAGGGTCGTCCTCTTCCAACTGTACCATTGAGGCCCCGTATCATGGTCGGCCTTATCACGCGATAAGTGACAAGATAGAGCGTCAGTCTCGTTCTATCGAACGGTGTCAGCCAGTGACAAACGCTCTATCTTGTCACTTATCGCGTGATAAGGCCGACCATGATACGGGGCCAGATGTTGATATGTTATCGCCATAAATTATTCACACACCTCTAGGCAAAATACCATATTAAACCCCCAGTTCAAAACAAGTAAATTGCTAAGCAAAACCGGCTGATATTTGATTATTACACATGTTCAGTTATCATATTATTCTTTATCAGATTAATAGGCGCTGTCGCGCTCATGTATATGCAAGATTTATAATTAGATTAAAGAATCTCATTTGAACTTTTAACCATAATGCTATAACCTTAAAGACCCAGTCACCACGTGACGTGTTATCCATAATCTTAACCGGTCATTTCTAATGCACTATTGACGTCAATTCAAAATAGCTCTTTTGATATCGAGGTTAAAGTAGCATTTCACTCCTCCTAGAGGTCACGCTCCGTTTAAGGCTGGCACTTATCTCGGATTACATCTGGTTTATACAGCGCAGGTCTATTGTTTCAATGCATGGTATCAGGGATGCAGGGTAGTGAGGATTATTATTTATGTAACGAAATTGCGTATTCCTATGTGACTTAAGGTGGTTCGATTTCCATACAAAACATTATTTGACATTCGCAGGCTAACGGCGTGACATTTTAAGAAACTTATGTAACTAACTTTCATAAACTTGTATAAACTAGAATAATTTGAGATATTAGTTTGTGACGTCATACTTTAGGAAAACCGTTTTTCTCAAAATTATTCTAGTTTATACAAGTTTATTCAAGGAAAGGGGGAATTTCGCGCAAATGGAAAGCCAATTTGTGAAAGTTACTTACATAGGTTTCTTAAAAAATCGCGCCGTTAGCCTGCGACTAGTATTTATTCAATCTAACATCCTCTTTGGGGGAGGCCTATGTCCAGCAGTGGACGTCTTTGATATGATGATGGTGATATTTAACATGCATGATGTAGGTCATCCACAACATGACTCAGATTCAGATTCATTTACTCACCAAATAAGATTACATTATAAATTACATTCCATGTCAATTTAAAAAAATCCCTATTGTGATCGTCAACAACATACCATTCCATAAAAGTAATTGGAAGAATAATAATTAATAACTAACAATTGAAATATAACTATGTCCACTTAATTTAAATTTATGTCATAGTTATAAAGTTCACCTAAAAGGATCGTTAGTACATAATATCACAATAATTGAATTATATCAAAAAACAATAAATAAAAATTATGCGGTTATGTCAAAAAAATCACTTATAGAATACAGTGGATTTTCCAATAGAAAGTTTCTTAATCGACGCTTGAGTATGGTTTCTGATGTTTCTATTCGTATTTCGGCGGGTACATGTTCATAGTAAGTGGGTATGATGCGCGGGTTTTGTCCTGCAAGTGCCATGCGACGTGGGACTGTTCTTAGTCGGCCTGTGGAACGAATAGTCTTACCTGATACCTCGACAACCCTAAACATGGGTAAGTTTCGTCTCACAAACATTATAATTTCAAATAGGTATGTGGAGTAGTGCGTCATAATTTTATGCGTTATAAAGATTTCTCTGCATGAGTCACGAGGTTTCACACCAGCTAGCGTTCGTAATGCCCGTTTTTGCATTATGAAGACTCGATTGGCATCCGTTGAGTTTCCCCAGATGAGTAACTCCATAAGTCATTAATGAATGGAAATGAGCATAGTACACCGATTTTAATGAAACATTCGATTAGGGGTTTCAACTTTCTCAGTGCAAATACCGCACTACTCAACCCAGCACACCCTTTTATCGACATGGCACTTCCAGTTAAGATTTGAGTCTAACATAAAGCCAAGGATCCTAGTCTCGTTGCATAGTGGCATTGGACAGTTTGATATACAGGGAGGCACAGTTATATTCCGTCCTGAAAATATCATGATGTTCGATTTAGTGACGTTTAAAAGTAACCCGTTTGCGCACTAACTATGACCGTAGTGTCATCTGCAAACAGCACGGGCAAGCCTGTGGTGATAGCAGACGGGAGATCATTTACATAGGCCAAGAACAAGGTGTTGCCTAGGGCTGATCCTTGAGGGATGCCTTGGTTGATGACTTAACTAACATTTTGTATCTTGCCGATTTTCGAGTTTACCGACGGGATCTCTAGCATCCGCACTGCGTTCTATAAACAGCACGTAAAATGTCAAGGTTTATTGTATAGGCTTGCCTAAATATTGACGTTGTGCTAACACTATGACCCGTCGCACACCTACTCTTTCCAGCGTTGCGATTGGCTGTTAACAATTTGCACCGTAACGTTATTACGCAGATAACTGGCCATCATAAACTTGTTTATCTACGCACATATCATTAGTACTCTAAAATGCGTTCAGAAACCGTAGGAAATGATCAGCATTATTACAACCAATTTTACTATGAGAACTTTCTTGTCTGTGGTAGTAGGTAAAATCTGTACTGTAATGTCATTACAGTACAGATTTTTGTAAGGTTATGAGTTTAAATTTGGAACAGCTGTCAAAACTCAAGTGGGTCTCTATTCTAGTATCCATAGATATTAAAACAGTTATCGATGCGAAACGTCAATTCAGTATGTTTTTTAATATAAACCGCACGACATTTGATCAAGAGTGACATGAGAATAGGGACTTCATTCGTTTGTCTATGATTAAAAAAACATTCGTCTTGACGTAGGATCGAATTGCCGCCATTACTGTTGTCATTTCTTTGTTGGTTTTTGCTGTGACGAAAGTAGAATTGTGAAAAGTTATTTGTAATTCACATTTTAGTTGAAAATATGAGTAGTAGTGACTCCGAGAACGATATGAACACTCCGCCGGATGTCGTAAATGCAGCAATGATTGCAACAAAGACATTTTACAGGTAGCACTATAGTAGCAATGCAGGTCATTTTCCTACGGCTTCTGAACCCATCTTAGAGTACTTATGATATGTGTTTAGATAAAGTAGTGTATGCAACTGTACATAATTTAGCCTTAAAACACTCGTGTGATCCTATTATGAAACTCGCTCACGCTCGTTTCATAAAACCACACTCGTATTTTAAGGCCTCTGATTATGTATCAGTTGCATAAACTACTATTTATTTACATCTATAAAGATGTTAACAAAACAAGTTTATGATTAGATTTTAATTAGAAGAAGGTTTTTCTATGAGCTGTTGAAAAAGTTTACAAGTAAATCAAAATTTAAAAATAACGTTTTTGAATAGCAGTATGTGCTAGGATCATGTTTTCGCTGCGCATACAACTTGTTTAAGTACTACTTTCTTAAGGTCGATTTAGACGAAGACTATTTACAGCCGTCTAAATTACGGCGCCTAAAAAAGGCACCGTCACATCTTCAGACCGTTTAGACAATTACTATTTTCAGCCGCCTAAATCTCGCCGCCAGTGACCAGCAAATCGTTTACAAAGTGCCTTTTCAGTAACAGTCATAAGCACGCCGCCACAACCGACGGTCCTAGTTTTTGCGCCAGTCTTTCTACGCTAAGATCACCATCACTTAAAATGAATTCAGGACACATTATTGATAAATGCATCTAATTCTTCTAACCAACTTGCCCTCGGCTTATAAACGTTTCCTCCAGCACCCGATCGATATTCACTTCTAAATAGTACGTACTCCAGAGTTTTAATTTTCGCCTTTATTTCATTGATGTCCAATCCTTCTATAGACATTCCTAACCTAATTGTTTGCAACGCTGTTAGGCGCTTCCCAAAGACATTCTTGTTCTCTATATAATTGAACAAGCTTTAATACTTCGTTTTCACTGAGTCTCGGCGCCATTTTACCCGAAGAATTTACACCCTATTTACTTTACGGCACGGAGGCGTGCCAGCGTCTGGCAGCGACGTGTTTACACGAGTCCGAAAAATAGGCGCGGGGGCAGCGAGAGACGCGGGCGGAGGTCACTGGCGCCGAAAAATAGACTCGTGTTCTATTCTGAAAAAATGGCGCCGAAAGTGTTTATACGGTGCCTTTTTTAGGCGCCGTAATTTAGGCGGTTGTAATGCGAGCAATGCGGCCGAACACCAGCGGCGAGGCTTTGGCTGCGGCGCGATGCGAGACAGAAACTATTCTCCTCTACCCAATTTTCACACTGCTAGTAAAGCAGACCAGGGATGTTGCAGACATTCGCATCCGCAACTGCGGAAGTTCCGCCAAAATGTATGCGGAGTTTTTGCGGATGCGGATGTAGTGCAATTCACGACAAGAAAGGAGCCCACGCGGTGCTTACCGTACGCGTTTTAGATATTTTCGCCATTAGTAAAAAAAAACATCTTCGTTTCTGTGATCAAGTGCAAACGGGTTTTTTATTTATTTGCTACGATTGTAATTTAGTCTCAATGTGTTTGATGATCGCGTGATATTATAAAATGGACGTTGTTTATTTACTTTTTTGAGTGTTTGACCCAAATTCCGCATCCGCGGATGTGTGCCCCCAAATATCTGCATCCGCGGATGTCAAGATAAATCGCATCCGCGGCATTCCTGAAGCAGACGTCGTTGTCGCGAGCCACGCAGATTGGCAGCAAGGTGTGCTAGCTCCCTAACTAGCCTGAAAGTCCAGAAAGATGCTGATATATATATATATATACAGGGTGAGCAATCCAAATGGGTCAGTATGGCGGTTTTGGAAACCATAACAGATAGCGAAATCTTGGCTTAGGAACCATGACGTTGATTTTAGTAAAAAGAAAAACTGCATTCATATACTTACAAAAATACGTGTACTCGGCCCAGGAATCGAACCTGGACTTTTTGAAAAATTAAATTTCGTTATTTTCCTTTGAATATCGGTTATGTAGCTCTTAAATAGTAAATGTTACTAAGAAACATGATATCTAAAACTAATAAAATGCATTGTTTTTAAACAACGAAGTTTTATTTTTCAATACTTCAGGGCCGCCGCCGGCCCTTTGACTTTGTATGGGGAAGTTTTAATATTGTTTAAGTAATTGAACAAAAACACAACACAAAGATAATTACATAAGATTTCGTTCGATTACTTAAACAATATTAAAACTTCCCCATACAAAGTCAAAGGGCCGGCGGCGGCCCTGAAGTATTGAAAAATAAAACTTCGTTGTTTAAAAACAATGCATTTTATTAGTTTTAGATATCATGTTTCTTAGTAACATTTACTATTTAAGAGCTACATAACCGATATTCAAAGGAAAATAACGAAATTTAATTTTTCAAAAAGTCCAGGTTCGATTCCTGGGCCGAGTACACGTATTTTTGTAAGTATATGAATGCAGTTTTTCTTTTTACTAACATCAACGTCATGGTTCCTAAGCCAAGATTTCGCTATTTGTTATGGTTTCCAAAACCGCCATACTGACCCATTTGGATTGCTCACCCTGTATATATATATAGATAGACTAGCTTCTGCCCGCGACTCCGTCCGCGTGGAACTCGTTTTTATCATAGCTCCATACAAAATTCCCCCCCCCCCCCCCCCCCCCATTTCACCCCCTTAGGGACTGATTTCCGGGATAGAAACTACTCTATGGCCTTCCCGCGGGACTAAATACCAAATTTCACCCGTACAAACTTGGCACCCCTATTTAACCCGCTTAGGGGTGGGTTTTTCCAAAACCCTAAAATTACTTGTATTGTAATAAGGATAGTCGATACACAAAGTTTCAAGTCTCTCACTTAAAATTTTACTCCAGACAAAGATTGACCTCGCTGGCGGCAGCGCAAAACGCTTCATACTGTGTGTCTATACAAGTATGACGTCACATTTGTACTAATCGTAGTATGGAAAATCAGGTAAATTGTTGTTTCGGTCGTGAAATACTGCGTTTAAGTACATAGTTGTCATACAATTTTGTTTCTAGAAACGCGCAAGGATTCTATTGGTAGCTTTTAATTTACTCTTGGACAATAAAAAATAAAGCATATTTTTTCTAAACTTTCATGATTTTAATTATATTTTATAATTTATACTTTATTTCGATAATTTGATGGTTTACTATCCATTTAGCATCACTACGTTATCAATTTGAACATGAGGCATCATGCCTATTGCTGTGTGCGTTGCTGCAAAACAAAAGGGTTCATGGCTCAGTTATAAGCTTCACTACTGATATTCAGCCTGATCCCGAGACACGAGATGATGATGATGGAGAATGTTTGTATGTTTGTTTGTATGTTTTGTATGTTTGTTTGTATGTTGCAGAGCTGTGCGGCACGCCGGGGTACCTAGCTCCGGAGACGCTGAAGGCGAACATGTTCGAGGACGCGCCCGGCTACGGCTTGGAGGTCGACATGTGAGTGTTTTTTTTTTTCGACTACACTTTAAGCAGAGGTCGTTTTCCTGGTTTTACAGGGGAGTTCTCCATATACACAGACTAACTTTCAAAAATATCTATACACGGTCTTTATAGTTATCTTATCTAGATGTGGGCCCTGTCGGATACACTTCGACCCAGTGGGATCTTTTGTGCATTTGCCCTCTCCTTTATGCCTACTCGCTCTATCATTTCCACAAAACGGATGATGCAGCTCAGCGGAAGCACCTTGAATTCCTTTGGTTGCGGATAGCCGTTACCAAAGTAATTCATTCTTTGTCTGACAAGGGCATGACATTCACACAATAAGTGTTCCATAGTCTCATCCTCCTCGCCACACATTCTACAGTCTAAACTGTCCGATAGTCCCATCTTGGCCAAGAGATCCTTGACCCCGAAGTGACCTGTGAACACCCCAGATATGATTCTGAGTTGCTCCCTACTGGATTTCCAGAGTTTGTTAGTCCAGCCTGAGTCCACTTCTTCTATGAAGAGATATTTCCTCCCCTACACCTAAAGTGGGGACATATTTCTTTTTTCTCTAACCCATAGTGTGGGGTATCGTTGGATAGCTTGTTCAAAAATATTATGGGTTTCTAAAAAAGGGTTTTTCAAATCAATGATTCGTTTGCGAGATACTGGGCTTTAAAACCCTAATTTTTGTAAGTCCGAAAATGTGTCCCCCCCTACCCCTTGACGGCTTATGGTTACTACTAGGGATGTGAAAAAATTCGTGGCAGTAGTAGGTACATATAACGAATTTAAAAGGAAAACTATTACTCGCCAACCAGTTACCGAGTAATAGTCGAACAACTTAAAATGTACTTAGAAAGGTAACTTTCGTATAAATTCGGCCGACGCAACCGCACCATTTCGTTGGCGCGCGCAGTGGTGTCGATGTAACTAAGATAGACCCGACACGAACTTGGCCGATTTTTTTTCATATATGGTGATGGGCCAGACGTTAAAATCGTCCTTATCAATACACGATTTGTCTGAACCATAACTGTTTATTATTTATTTTGTTTATCTAAGAGCGTTACATAAACTCCATTATCAGTAACCTTTTATCTTTGAGGCTGACGCGTTGCCTATTCGACGTAGCTACTCCTCATGGCGGCCCTCTTGAACAGAGATACTGCTTTAACAGTTGTTTGATTACGATGTGCTGAAGTAATGAGGGTGTGGTCTAAGGGTGCACATGCACCCGAGATGGGTGAAGATGTGTCAACATATACTTGACACCACATGGTTGCAATGCAAGCCATATGCTTTGAATACTTATTGTGTTAAACCAAAGCGGACCCTGGGTTCGTTTAACACTTTCGCAACCGAACTAAAAATGGAACAATACACCAGAAACCGACAGAACTCGCTAGGCGTGTAGGTTCATACTACTGCCCGCCTAGCGGGCTGAGCCGGCATCTGAGCAAACATTACGAGTGCCTACTAGGCGGGTTCTTGGTTGCGAACGTGTTAAGGCACTACCGGGAAAAACGCGAGGAGTAAGATGACTTATATTGTTAAACCCAGGTAGGCTTGTTTTATAATATCCTCACGTCAATAAACGTAGTCAAGTTCTGATGAAAGGGATCCTAGAGGAATCGACGGAACTGAAATATTATAGGCACGATTTGGATTTTTTCTGTGTGACCTACCCATACATTTGACCTCGCAAAATATTTTACAGTACATATGGTGCTACTTTCCCGCACTAGTGCGAAAAAGAGTACTTTTCGTGCATATGTCGAAACTTTAAAGAGCCATATGTACAGTAAAACGTTGTACGTTACACGTGCGAATAGGTAATTCGCAACTCGTGTCGATTTAAAACACTCCCTTCGGTCGTGTTTTAATTTATCACCACTCGTTGCGAATTTCCTATTTTCGGCACTTGTATCGTAAATAACTATTACAGTACATATGGTGCTACTTTTCCGCACTAGTGCGGAAAGAGCACTTTCCGTGCATATGTCGAAACTTTAAAGAGCCATACTCGTATGTACAGTAAAACGTTGTACGATACACGTGCCAATAGGTAATTCGCAACTCGTGTCGATTTAAAACACGCCCTTCGGTCTTGTTTTAATTTATCACCACTCGTTGCGAATTTCCTATTTTCGGCACTAGTATCGTAAATAACTAAAGTAGTGCAGTGAGAAAATACAACCGAATTGAGAACCTGCTCCTGTTTTTCAAGTTGCTGGTTAAAAAATTAAAGGATTACGAGAAGTTCGTAGTTATTTTGATTCTGTCATAATTGAATATTTTATTAGCTTTAACTCCTTTTTGCTACGCTTAAGCTACGGTAGCCTAGCGGTTTAGGCATGCGGCTGTCAAACGGCGGTCGTGGGTTCGAATCCCGGCTCGTACTAATGAGTTTTTCGGAACTTATGTACGGTATCAAATGATGATATTTACCGTTAGCTTTTCGGTGAAGGAAAACATCGTGAGGAAACCCTGCATACATCCACGAAGAAATTCAAAGGTGTATGTGAAGTCCCCAACCCGCACTGGGCCAGCGTGGGGACTACTGCCCGTTCCCTCTCATCCATGAGAGGAGGCCTGTGCCCAGCTGTGGGACGTGTATAGGCTGATTTATTTATTTATTTTTATTTAACTCCTTTTTGGTGCGAACACAGACCATGTATCCTAAAGACCCCGCTTAGCCTACTTTTTACTTACAAACAAAGCTGCCATACTTGCGGGGCGCGGGGGACGTCTAGTGCGCTGTGATTGGTGCATTCAAGGCCGCGCGCGTAAGTGATTGGTCCGGTGTCTCAAATATAGAGTGAATTCACCGTATGTGTGGCAGAGGGGGTCGCCCCACTAAGCGACGTCTATAGGTTTACTGGTCTGTGGGTGCGAACTATAAAACCTACCCAGAGAAAAAACTGTTAAGTAATTAATAAACTTTATACATTTCAGTTGGGCTTGCGGAGTCATAATGTTCACATTGTAAGTATAGATACGAATTTTGAATATGGGTCATACATAGATTTAGGTACGCGTCTTTCCTGTGGACATTATCAAACTTAAGGGCTACGAAGCCTAATTTTTGTTTGGACTCTTAATCCGCATAAACAGCGTCTCCTCTTCTATATTACTATGCGATAAAAACATTATTTATATGCACGTGATCTCTTAATTATTGACCACAGGAGAGACGAATTTTGGTTTATACACTGTGTAATACACATACAGATACTGGCATGACCTTTGTTTGGTTTATTAACTCTTCGGTTAAACACTTAATTAGAGTTTCCATCCTTAATTAATTCAGTGAAACAAAAATAATGAGGCATATAACAATAACGGTCGGTTGCGTAACTTCTAGTTATCAAGATCATAGTTAGTCATAATAATATGAGTGTACACGTCTCTCATACGCAAAATAGGCGCTATTATGTAGTCGAGTTGCGGAAACCCAGCCCGCGTACACCTATAACCTATAACCTCTGACTGTACCCATATAATTAGTCGTAAAATATAGATTTAAACGTAATTGTTGCAGCTGGCAAATTTTGCTGAATACATGTCTAGAAGCCGCACAAACATGCATGCATGATAGAGCCGTAGAACATTACACATTACAATACAATAAAAAATTAGACTCTACCACTTTTTTTTTTTATTCAAGTTGAAATGCGTATAGAAAGTTTCAAAATTATTTAAAAAAAAAACACCAGTGGACACAAATTTTTTTTTAGGCCGGGAAAGATCGCTAATGACAGAGGTCGGAATTTTCGTGGCACTTTTGAGCTGTCATAGGGACTTCTCGTTTATCGACTACCGATATTCATAATTATATCGATCAATTATAGAACACAACATATGAAACAAGATTAATAATAGAGGTAAACAACAGGCAGTCTTACCGCTAAAGAGCGATCTCTTTTAGATAACTTTTGAGCAGCTGAAATTGTGAAATAGAGATTTGCAATGAAAACAATGAAAAGTTAATAGTTAACTATTTTAAATTGAATGAGTTCAGTTACTATAACATATTATTATTTTAACTTCTATTTATATGTAATTTCCTAGAAATGAGATCGCCCAATCGCGATAAGACTGCATGTTGTTTACACATCACTCGTAATCAACTAATAATATTTAACATTTATTGTATTCTGTATTTATCGATATACATATGTACAATCGGAAGTCGATAAACGAGAAATCCCTATGACAGCTCAAAAGTGCCACGAAAATTCCGACCTCTGCAATGACCCAACCTACCTGCCGTTTTAATTTGGCAAACGATGGAGCAAACACCCTGTATATATATAGTGTCGTTTGGCTGCGTTCTCTAGGACTGTAATTCAGGATAGCTTAATGAACTAATTATTATATTTTTAGGTTAGTCGGCTGCCCGCCGTTCTGGCATCGGAAGCAGATGGTGATGCTGCGGAACATCATGGAGGGGAAGTACTCCTTCACGAGCCCGGAGTGGGCTGACATATCAGGTGCCGTACATTATGTTTGTTTGTTTGTCAATAGGGGCGTAGACACTAAATAAAATAATCAATAATGTCATATTTTCTCGAAAAAGGATAAAAAATGTAGGCAAATAGAGAAAAAATCAACGCAAAAGGTTAAATAATCACGAAGTTATAAGTGTCCAAAGTTTTAAGAAGGGGATGTTCTGTCCCTTTTTCGCAAAATGCAACTTCATATGAAACAATGACGCTGGAAGAATGTGACGTCACAGAAGACGGCAACGTGCCGCGCCGCCGTCGAAGCGGCCCCCCGGCAGCATCCTGTAATGTGACGTCATATACCGTTTGCGTGTTCTCTCTCTAAGAAGCAATATTAAAATGGTTGTAGCTTCGTAATTCTTAAAGATGTCTGAATGGGATTATCGTCACTAGGCATATTTTTTTGCCTTCTTTCTTTTGGAGTAATACTAATTTTTGAGTCTACACCCGTATTGTAATAAGGCATTTCCGTGACAACGTAATTAGAAATCAACACCGGACCTTTTGATTGAGAATGACGCCATTTGTGATTTGATTATGAACGATTCTGGAAATTTATGTTTCGTAACCATTTTCTTATTACTGGTACTTTAACTAGATCCACAATATTCTGACGAGGACTTAGTTTTACACAAAGTATTTTAAGCGTTATTTTTTGAGAGTTAGTATTTATCAGATGTGTCTAAATTTCATTTTTGCTACAAACTTTTCTGTTGTACTGTTTTGTACAATCATCATTATAAAAACACTAGCGTCTCCGTCCGTCTATATCGTAGCTCCATACAAACTTTCACCGCCTTGGGTGATAATTTCCGGGAAAAAAACCATCATATGTCCTTCCGCGGGCCTCAAACTGTCTCCATACCAAATTTTATCTAAATCGGTTCAGCTGTTTAAGCGTGAAGAGGTAACAGACTGACAGACCCACACACACTTTCGTATTTATAATATTGGTATGGATCCAACAACTCGATATTAACAACATTTTGTGTTTAAACATTTCCAGATGACCCTAAGGACCTTATCAGGAGGTTGTTGGTAGTAGAGCCCAGTCAAAGGTTGCTCATCGAAGACGCTCTTAGTCATTCTTTCTTCAACACGGTGGTAAGAACTCCTGCTATCTCATGTTGCTCTAGTACTTCAATATTTAATATATCTTATAAAAGTAAAACCAAGGACTTTATAATACTCAGGACGTGCTATGGTAATAATAATACCACGTCCGAGCGAGATGGTAGCATACAAATCTCAATAAGTGTGACAGAAAGGGAAATATCATTCGGTGTCCTTGTGACAGTTCCACTTTTTAGTTTGCCGCACCAGATTTAGTATGAGGTTGCGGCAAATAAACCATTACCCGCCCAAATTAAGGTGGTTCGACTTCCATACAAAACGTTATTTGGCATTCGCAGGCTAACGGCGTGATATTTTAAGAAACTTATGTAACTAATTTTCATAAATTGGCTTTCCATTTGCGCGAAATTCTCCCCCTTTTCTTGAATAAACTTGTATAAACTAGAATAATTTGAAATATTAGTTTGTGACGTCATACTTTAGGAAAACCGTTTTTCTCAAATTATTCTAGTGTATACAAGTTTATTCAAGGAAAGGGGGAATTTCGCGCAAATGGAAAGCCAATTTGTGTAAGTTATTTGCATAGGTTTCTTAAAAAATCACGCCGTTAGCCTGTGAATGTCAAATAACGTTTTGTTTGGAAATCGAACCACCTTAACACCTGTTCCGTGGCATCACCAAATGGTCGCAACGGAAGACCAGCGCTGGCTCCGCCAGCATTACGCTGAGTTGCGACCATTTCGTGGCAAATTACGTTATTGTTAATGTATGTAAATTGCCTTGTGTTTGTCACGAATAAATGTATCTTTCTTTCTTTCTTTCTTTCTTTCTTAAGTAGCTTGTTTATGTTAAGCCATTTTAAGGCCAGTTCTTAATTTAGCTAAATAGGAGCCATTCCGTCCCTCATTGTCGCAACCCTAGGGGTAAGGACCATATTATTGGCCAGTAGTTAGCCTGCTTAGTCGGTAGTTAGCCATACAAACTGAAGTGACACAAAAATTTAACCATAATTTTCACGTCACAACGGAAAAAACTATAGAAAATTTAATTGAGCGAGCTAAGCCGGCCAAGAATTTAGTCCTTACCCATAGCTGGTCCTGAGTGTTATAGATCCATGATCAAAGCCTTATAAAAATCTTGACTTGAAAGTAAAACTTAGTCCGCTTACCAATATTTTTTTTTATGACTTAGTACTGAATGCATCCAAGTATTTTAATATTATTTTCGCTTACCTAAACCGTTCTACGTACACCCCTTACTGTGTATGCAGCACTACTATGCTTACTGCAGCACTTTATTAGTTTTTAGAATTGGGTTATGCGTTTCTATTTCTGATATATTTAATTTTTTACGAATACCGACTGTAACTACGTAAGCTGTATGATGCTGGGTGTTACCGGGAATGCACCAAAGGCGGGAATGTTCCCAGAATGGTGACGATACTGGGATTAAACCCGGAACACATCAGTAATATTAATATTCTATGGCGTTAAAGTATTACATTTCAAAAGTACACATGATTATGTTGTGTTGGCCTGTGCATTACTTCACACTTATGTATCTTCAAATTCTTAAACAACACCAGAAACTAAACGCGACCCATGGGCGCAATATATTAATAAAGGCGGCTTTCATCATCATCATCATATCAGCCGAAAGACGTCCACTGCTTGACATGGGCCTCCCCCAAAGAGTTCCAAAGTGACCGGTCTTGCGCCATCCGCATCCAGCGGACTCCCGCAACCTTTACCAGCTTGTGGGGGGCCTACCCACGTCGCGCCTTCCGGTACGTGGTCGCCACTCGAGAACCTTTCCGCCCCAACGGCCATCGGTTCTACGTGATATGTGCCCCGCCCACTGCCAATTAAGTTTAGCGATTCGGAGGGCTATATCGGTTACCTTGGTTCTGCTGCGAACCAAGAAACAAGACGCAGAACCAAGGAAAGGCGGCTTTGCCATGAAATAATTGAAATATCAAAAAAATGCCTGTTTCTTTAGAAAACCTATATAAGTATAATCATACATAGCATACCTTGAGAAATGTCCACACCACTTTCTGTAGCAAGAACATTTGTTTGGTTTCTTGTAAATACATAACTTGGTAACCTTAGTAACATGCAAACTATAATATGTATATCAGCGCTGTCCTCAAATTTAAAAGTAAAGAAAAACACGTGGCTGTGCGTCGTTTGTTCTCAGAACTTGGCTGATAAACTACAGCTTTTAAAGACGATTCATACCTGACAAAAGTTGGAATGAAGATAAACAATTAATTAGCTTGCTCTCTGTTGTAATTTTTTTACACATGCCAATATTTATATAATTGCTATGTTATCAAACAATGATAATAAATCTTCGCATCGCATAGTTCATGGTTATTTGGAATTCATTAATGCAATGTTCAATATTTTTAATGAAAATATATAGATATATTAGTAATAGTTCTATGGAACAGGTCCGGGAATCCAAAGCACAAGTGGGTGTTGAAAAAAGAATCCAAAATCCAAATCACAGCAAAGCAGAAACCGTTGTTGAATAGCCGAGTAGAAACGTAAAACCAAAGTAAATATGACACCCGAATGCATGTACAGTACAGCAACGAATGATCTATGCACACATATTATTCATATTACTCTCAACACCCTACTTAACTTCTAAGATAAAGCCCACGTATACCTAAAGTACACGTGGTGATAAATTTTCTTTGTATTGCCCGCCTTTTTTTACCTGCTATGCGTAAGACAATGGCGGCAGCAGAGATAGCGGAATGGCAAAAATTTGAGACCACGGGGATAATGTCGTCCTTGAAACGTCGAAGGAAAACAATTCTTAAAAGTACTAGTACTCACGACAAGTTCCGTTAAACTAAGTAATGATAATGATACTTCGCTAGTTGAATAAATCTCAGGTAAATTGAATTTAATATTTCCCCATAGTAAATTACATTAAATACATAATAAATAAGCGTATTAAAATGTTCAAATATGAGTTTAGATTGCCTTGTTACATAGTTAAGAAATCCCGGGAAATTCCGTGAAATTTATTACGAAAATAAAGTCGAGTCCGTCTCCATACCGTTCACGCCGCCAAAGTTTAGGTAAATATCGATCCGAATATCCGATCTCTGTATATTACTTATAGTACTATCGACAACAGAGCTAACTGACCATCCGTGCACTTTATGTACTGTGTAATGAGGTTCTATATAAATACAGGATGGTCAGTTAACTGTGTTGGCGATGGTACAAGTACTTATTTTTCGTTTATTGCTTATAGTAACGGCCAATTATATCAACGTCGCGTCGTTTTTAACTTGATTTTTCAAAACTTATTTAAATATACTCAAATAGGGTACTTGCCTGGGAAAAAAAAAATATTTAGTCCGTCAGATAGATTATGTCAATTAAACAAAACATGATGAAGATATAGCCCGTCAAAGTTCCGCGTGACGTCATTATTTTATGTGTAATTAAATTCTGCCATTATATTTGAATGTACTAACAATAGCATAAGTTCACAATGTATACTAACCCATATGGACATACGTCTGAAATAAATTATTAATTCAAATTAATTCAAAAAATTATGCTAAAAAGTGTACCATAATGTGACGTCACACGGAACTTTAACGGGCTATATCTTCATATTTTTTGTTTAATTCACGAACAAATTAAATATCCTGCAATCATTTTTGATAATCCAAGTTATCGTAAAAAAATTTTTTTTTAGGAAATTTGCCATTTATATCATCAGAATTTAGGTTCCTAAATAGACAGAAGAGAAGATCCGTGGCCTGTTTCACGAAACTACAAGCTATAAGTTTAAACTGACAATACAGAGGCTCTAGTATAAGTTTTACCGATACAAAACTTTACGATCGCGTTTGCGTTTTTACCCTCAAATTGAGGGTAAAACGCAAACGCGATCGTAAAGTTTTGTTTAGGTAAAACTTATAATAGAGCCTCTGGACCTTCGTGAAAAGGCCCACTCGTCATCCATAAAATGGATGTGGGAAATTTTTTATGATTTCTCAGACATCAAGGTGAAATGATAATTGGTCGGTAATTTACGAGCAAATGTGAGTTTATTTCCAAATAAAATTTAATTACACTAGGTACAGTCGGCCAATGAAAATGTTGCGCACTTTAGTTCTTTGTTACAGTGAACGTCATGTTTGACAATCAGAGAAATGAACTGAAACCAAGTTACTATTTCAAAATGACATGGTTCTATGTATGCTCAACATTTTCATTGGCCGACTGTACCTACGAAACATTGTAAAGATAAAACTCTTCCCAGAATCGTTATCATTTTGTGAATATTCTTATCCCGACAAACATGGTTCACGTAACCAGTAAAACCCAAGAACTAGGAACGCATAACCCAAAAGCATAGAACGCTACATGTTAATTGCACACTACATGGATGTTCTTCGGCCCTGGTAGCTATGGGACCAGGACATGACGCCGCTGAAGAAATCGCTGTCGAGCACCAGTCGCCGGATGTCGCGCATCGAACTCATCGCTATGGTAAACACAGTGTGTTTTGCATTCTGTTCTGACACATCACCCTTAAATCATCTAAAAATAATTATAGTTAGGAAAATAACTATTAGCTCTTAGGTGAGTACAGTTGGAAGAGTCTGGTTATTTATATCGATCAAACAGTTTTATCAAGCGGTTTACACGGCCGTTGCACGCTTAGTGTGTTTCAAAGTGTTCTACTACGCACTGTGAATTGTCAGAAACGCAACGCACCTATTATTATTACATTGAAATATGAAAACTTGAATTGTGGTTTCAGAAGATATCACAATTAAAGTCAAATCGATACAGATGCCTTCTAACACCCCGATGTAACTAGCATTTGATTTTGATATTTACACTAAATAAAACGGAATATGCAAAAAACTCCTACACACACATTCATTAAATTGCCACAATTTTACGCTAACACATACACACACCACTCACAGAAGGTAAGTTCTGGAAAACTACAGAATAGCACGCTTCCTCCGCCTCTCTAAATAATTTGCATGCGTGTATGTTGAGCATGGTAATATTAAATAAATTAATGTAGTTCCTTACCAAATTAAATCAAAGGTAAGTAACGCTACTTAAGAGGGCTAATATTTTTAAAAGGGCGAAAACTGTATTCTTTTAGTAATAATAATCAAATCATCCTATCTTTTTATTACCAATTTAATTAAATTATTTTCATCAATCATGCTCCGAAAGTAGGTGATTGTTTATCTAAACAGCGGGTTGAAAGTGATGCGTGTGGCCCCTAGGGCTGAAAAGTAATTAAAAAATATAGCAATTGCAGAAACCTGTATGGCCACAGTAAATTGTATTTTTTTTTTATATTCGTTGATAATTATCATGCATTATTTGGTTTATTATGTTATTTGATGACTTATTATTGCGATATGAAGACTTTTAAATATATTTTTTATGTGTTCGTATTTCAACAACCGCTTCAGAACCTGAATGACCTGGAAACCACACTTCCATAAATAGTAGATTGTTAACCGAGGGTTGAAGGCCACCCATTCCCGACGAGATATTTTGGCGCTCGAACGAAGTGAGGCTGAAATGGGTGGCTTTCCCCGAGTTAAACACACTACTTTTCATTTCGAATACGAGGAAATGAATTGAAAGACAAAAACTTAAATATTTTCTAAATCAGTCATTTTTCATTAGTAATATGGTATATATGATATAAATACAATTAATAATGTAAATTTTCATCCAAACAACAATTAAAATTAGTTTTTCGATATAACCACTTCAAAAGCGCATCGACGAAATGCTCCGCACACTTACATTATTAAAATCTGTCAACAGTTCCCACCCAAATAGTCCACACACAAACGCTTTTAAAATGGGTTCTATAGGGTATGGTTGATTTACAAATTGTTAAGTTTTTGACTTTAATTTAATTTCCTCGTATTCGAACTGAAAAGTAGAGTGTTTAGCTTGGGAAAAGCCACCCATTTTAGCCTCGAAAAACTGACGCTCTCGAACTACGTTCGAGCGCCAAAATATCTCGTCTGAAATGCTTTCAATATCAATCTTCTATTATTATAACACCACCTTCCGTTCGCGACTTCGTCGGCGTAACCCGGGATAAAAACTACCCTATATGTATAATCCAGGCTAGAAACTATGTTTCATTCAAATCGGTTGAGCCGTTCACGCGTGATTGAGTAACAAACATTAAAACTTTTGCATTTATAATATTAGTAGTCAGGATACATTTTCAAATGGGACACATATTTTTTTTTACATTATTTGTCAAAATAATAATTACCCGCAAACTTAAGTATTGACTTTGACCGGTTCCAGATCACTTGCCCAATTGGCATGCGGCCTCATGTTCAAATTGATAACGTAGTGATTCTAAATGGATAGTAAACCATCAAATTATCGTAATAAAGTATAAATTGTAAAATGTAATTAAAATCATAAAAAGATATGAACCTTGAAAGTTTAGAACGATGATGCATTTTTTTTTATTGTCAAAGAGTAAATTTAAAGCTGGCAATAGAATCCTTACGCTTTTATAGAAACCAAATTGTATGACAACTATGTACTTAAACGCAGTATTTCGCGACCGAAACAACAATTTACCGGATTTTCCATACAATGATACAACTACTTTGTAAAAGTGACGTCATACGTTGGTACGTCATCAGTATGAAGCGTTTTGCGCTGCCGCCAGCGACGTCAATCTTTGTCTCAAATTTTTGGGTATTTATGTTCTTTAATTGTAGTTGCTCCCATACAAACATTTGTTCCTCTCCAAAAACTGGTTCGAATGGCATCGTAAAAAAATCTTAGTCCGCATCCCTATTGTCAATAAGTTATTTGGGGGATATAATGATCTCTCTTTGTTGTAGGTATACTAATTTCGTCTTTGTCTATTTATAGGCGAAAAAGCAAGGCAGTTTCAACGCGCGCGCGAAGTTGCGCGTCGCGCTGTTGGCGGTCCGCGCGGCGGTGCGCCTGCGCCGGCTGCCGCACACCGCCGCGCGCCCCGTGTCGTTGCACGCCGCGCTCGGCGACCCCTACACCATGCGCGTGCTGAGGAAGGTGGGTACTAGGACCGCAGGACTTTGATCAAGTTGCAGATACAAGCTCAAGCTCAAGCTATAGGTCAAGCTTGCGCGAAAGAGCCAGCGGCCATGCTTGGCTAGGCCACGATATGGCGTCCCGCTCCCTCGTCCGCGCTCGGCGACCCGTCCAATACACCATACGCTGATCGCTGTCAAGTTACACAATATCTACACGTACTACATAATTAAGCTGATTTTCCACCTGAAGGGCGAGACGAGACTAGGCGAGTCGAGAATTGAAATTTGTATGGCATTTACCAATGATGTAATATAAAAATAAAAGCGGCCAAGTGCGTGTCGGACCACGCACAACGAGGGTTCCGTCCCTATTAAAAAGGTCGTATCGTTACTAAAATCTTATGGCACTTAAATCCTTTTCTTTAAGGAAGGCAGTTTTTTAGAAATATCTCAAAAACCTTTGAACCGATCTTGTTCGAAATAATTTACGCTGCAAGAATTTTATTAAGCCATATGAGCTTGATTTTTTTCATATTTTTAAAATACACGGTTCAAAATTAGAGGGGGGGGACACAATTTTAGTGACTTTCGAGGAGATTATCTCCGACTCTATTCACTTAATCAATAAAATTGCTGAGAAACTTTATATTTATTGTGAAAGGCCTATCGATTGATGTGCCACACGTGGGATTGCAATGAAAAAAATTTTTTTGACTCAGTTTTATGTATGGAGTGCTGCACCCCTTAAACAATTTTTTTTTAGTAATTTAACTACAAAACTATGTAGCGGTTAACAAAATACACCTATCCTCAAAATTTTATTGAAATACACCTTATAGTTTTCGAGTAAAATGCCTGTGACATACGGACGGACAGACAGACAGACAGACAGACAGACATGACGAATCTATAAGGGTTCCGTTTTTTGCCATTTGGCTACGGAACCCTAAAAAGGTGGATACGTTGTCTATATGAAATTCCGTGTTTAAAAATGGCCACCAAATCTGACAGCTGAGACGTTTATACGTGTCCATTGACGACGCGACATTGAGGCAAGGTCATACAATTGACTCAGTTTTAGTGTGCCAATTTTGGAGTGCTTATAACCTATCTACCTCTTTTTTATATTACATCACTGGCACTTACTATGTCTATTATTGTTACTGACATAAGATGCATGTGTATATATTTTTGAAAAGTTGTCTGTGTAGATATTCGAGAGACTAATAGGGCCAGCAGCTGTGCTGAAGTCGGGAGATTTTGCGTTGCTAGGCTTTGCTAGATGCTTTAACCCCTCCCTCTCTCGTAAGGAATACCTCTACCGCGAGGGGGTCGAGTCTTATCAGCGGGGATATATTGCTAAATTCATAATCTGAATTACGGTGCTTTGTCTCACATAGGTCTCATGATAGTCATGATTTTAGAAGCCGCATTCATCATCCTCCTAGCGTTATTCCCTAGCGTTTGTGCCCTAAGGCCCGCTTTGACATCTAATCCCAATATTTGGCATAGGCACTAGTTTTACGAAAGCGACTGCTATCTGACCTTCCAACCCAGAGGGCAAACTAGACCTTACTGGGATTAGACCGGTTTCCTCACGATGTTTTCCTTCACCGAAAAGCTAACGGTAAATAAACGTACATAAGTTCCGAAAAACTCATCGGTACGAGCCGGGATTTGAACCCACGACCGCCGCTTGACAGCCTGAACTACTAGGCTATCGTAGCTTTATTAGAAGCCGCATTATCTTGGACATTGCTTGGTAGCCCTTAAAACGCAGATCAGCACTATTCTGACAAATGCATTGGGAACGTGGCACTATATAGCGTCTATATAAAGAAAGGTATTCCGGCTTGGTAAGACAGGCTGAATGTCAGACAGGTGTCACTGTCTAAATACAAAATAGCTAGGTTATATTCGATGAAACCATATGCTTGTCCTTTTTATTACGACTTGCCCTGTTAGTATGGGACAAATCTTGCAAGTTTCATTTGACCCACTTCCCGGTGACCGATTGAGCTGAAATTTTGGGTATAAGTATAGTTTGGATGACAATTCAATATTAATGGTACCATCAAGCTGATCTGATAGTAGTAGTCAAGCGCGCTAGTAACACACGTGTAATGTGTATTCATAACGGACAATAGTAAAGGGCTTATGAGTTATGACACTTACCTGAATTTAGCATCCTAATTAGGGAGCGGAGTTCGAGTCACAAGCCTTTACACATTGTTCTACAGACGACGCGCGTTGAGTTTGGGTTCGTTAGAATCTTCTCAATGAGTAGTTGATGATGCTATACAGAAAAGTACAGTCGGCAATAAAAGCTTGTACCAAAAATGATAGAAACTTATTGTCTAAACCACCTTTCACTGTGTTCCAGGTGATAGACGGCTGCGCGTTCCGCGTGTACGGCCACTGGGTGAAGAAGGGCGAGGGCCAGAACCGCGCCGCCCTCTTCGAGAACACGCCCAAGACGGAGCTGAAGAGCCTCTACGTGAGCAACCTGAGCCGATAGCCGCGGCGGCTCGGCCTCCTCGCTACTGCTGAGCTCCTGATGATCGGGTTTGTACAAGACACATTCCTCTTCCGCTAAGCGATGTAAAATACGCTATTTGACAAAAGTCAAATCAGCTTCTTTTTATGAAACGTCAAAAACGCTCCGTTAGCATGGAATTTGTAGGGATTAAAGGCTTGTGACGTCACAATCAAACAACGTCCTTATTGGTAGGTTTTATGAATTTAAAAATCTTAAAATTGACATCTTAATAAATGTAAATTACTTGAAGAAATATCGGTAAGAATATTGTTTTGTTTGTATTTGAAAACCGTGACGTGCAGAGTGCTGAACATTTTTTGCTCACGTAAACATCGCACTTTCAAGTTTTCGTTGTAAAGTAATTATAAGATTTATCTGGCTTGTTTTTTATTCCTAATGCAAAACAACTAATCAAAAACAGGAATCAAACAGTAGAATTGCATATTCATAGTCGAGAGATATTTTTCAAGGTAATATATCAAAACTAGAATAAGATTATGATAAAGCAAGGGGTATTTTCAAGCGGCATTTTTTGGCCTATACTTCATACCAATAGTTTCAAATTACTTACTATCTAAGAGTACATGAAATTTTCTTTGTAATGATGATACATAATAAGCATACTCTTTTCTTACAATTAGTAACCGAGAAATTATTCTAAAGTTTCACTTTTTTATAGCGGTCGCTCAACGAGTGATGGCGGTTATTCAACTGGCAATAACTTCTCGAATTTTTGACGCCAGAAGTTTTGGTTGGTGCTAGTGTGTGGCTAAGTTCGTAACGTTTAAATGAGAAATCGCCCAATTGAATATAAAATGTATTTGCTGTGCAATAAAGCTTTTTTTCAACTGTGGTTATCAGGCCGTCTCGAGGCGACGGCAGTCAATATAGGTTACATTTTCGCCGTCGGCTATTTACGTTCGCGGTAAACAACGCACTAATTTTTGCAATTTATTTGGCAAGTGCGGGAGGAACCATTTTGGACGTCTCTAGGCGTTCCTGGTAAAGGACAAGTTAAATGAAAGATTGATAGTTTCCCAGTATTTTCGTCATTTTTATCTGTTGCTAATGAAAAAACAAATTATTTTCATTGTTGTCGAATAGTCTATTGTGTCCACTCCTTCCGTCATATTGGTGTCGTCCGAGGCGAATGGCTCTGGTTTCGGTAGTATAAAGGGCGCTATTGGCAATATTTCCGTAGCTATGCAATAGAGATGTAACCATTGCATTAAAATTGCAATATACGAATTATGTTATGTAGGGAGTGGCAGCAGCGGAGAAGGTAAATGATGAGAGGTCTGTACTTCAGAATATAATAGAATATAATATAACAGAATCAATACTTAATAAAACAAACAACTGGCTTAGCAACCAAAACCTAGTAATAAATTTTAATAAAACTAAACTAATGGTATTCCACCCATACCAAACAAGATCTTTGAAAATAGACTTTTGCTATAGAGATAAAAAATTAGAGGTAGTCAATGAATTTTCACTACTCGGTTTGATGATAGACACACATGTGAACTGGAAATGACATATAAAAAAGATAAAAGCAAAAATATCTTCTTTTGTATATGCACTCAGCGAAATAAAAAAATGTACTGACTTTAAGACTGCACTTGTTACCTATTATGCTTATGCAAACTCATGGTTCAGCTACGGTATAATACTTTGGGGCAATAGCACAGACAATGCCTTTTATAATTTGCACATTGCACAGAATATACAAATTATAAAAAGCAAAACTTTACATAAGTATGTAAGTCGTCTTCTCTTCACTAATGTTGCGGTGCCCAACAGGGTCCACAATTAAGTTTTATTCTCATCACTTAGCAACTAAAACTTAAGTTTACTTAAAACCCTGTAAACTAACATTGTGGAATGCAATAAATGATTGAGTATTGAGTATAATATAATGGTGCAAATTACAATTAAGGCTTAAATGAAGTGTCCAAACGAACTGATCTGGAAGTTACGATTGGCCGCGAGCTATCGCGGCGATCTGCTTTTATTGACCACTGATATTAGGTATTTCACAATCACTTCATACAATGGTCTTTCGATGCACTGCGTGTGCCGATGACGTGGTGTGACGTAGGCCGACGCGAAGGGCTATCGTACGAAGAGTCGTGACGTAGTGATGTGTGACGTCACTCGTGACATACGTCAGAGTTTAGTAGAGTAGTTGGTTTGCAGCTACGTCAACTGTAAAGGAACTGCATTCAAACAACACATTTGCAGCCAAAAAATAGCTGACGTAATGCCCGTCTGTAACGGCCCCTCAGGTTCGGAGCGGGTACACTACATAAACACGAAAAACGAATTTCGAAATACCGATTTGTATAATTCCGAATGTTATAAAACTCTTATTATGACTATTCCGATTCTTCATAAATCCGATTTTTATGAACCCGAAAGGTTAAAATGTCTAACGGTTACAATTATGATGATCAAAATTCCGAATGTCAATACACCGAACAATAAGAAGTCCGATTGAATAATAATCCGAAATATCAAAAATACGAATTACGATTACTAGAATACCCATTTGCTAAATTCCGAATATCATTAAAGCGACCAATAATAAATCCGACTAAACAAAAGTACTGGTAAAAAACATACAACATCCAAAAGAAAATATAGCAAACATAACTCTTTCCAAATTGTACGTATATCATATTTCATTATTATGTAGTAAAAAAGTGTTAAGTTCTGGCGCTACACTGGCCGCTGCCGCGGCACGCTCCCTTCGCTCGCTCGGCTCGCGCACTGTAGGGTCATTGTTCTACCTAACACTCCTCCTCGCTTCGCTCGTCGTCGTACCTACATTGACCTGCCTTAGATTCTCTCTGAAACTACTTTGAACTAACCTTGCGTCTTTCTATATATTCTTTACGGGAAATAGGAATCGAAAATAACACCGGGGTTCAAAAATCCGATTTTCATAATTACTAATAAATAAAATTAAAAACACGAAGTTCATTTCACCGAATGTCAAATTTCCGAATTAGCGATGAAATTTCCGAAAATGTATAATCCGAATATTGTTTTTCGGGCCAATACCACTTCGTGCTTTTCATTCTTTGGAGTTATAAAAATCGGTTAAAAAAGCAATCGAAATTCTGATATTCGGTCAAATAAAATGCGTGTTTTTTAGTCATCGAAATTATAGGTCTTTGAAATTATGTAATTCGGAGTTTTGAAAATCGGAATTAGCAAATTCGGTTTAAAATATTTCGGAGTATAAGCGATAAATACGTATGTTGAATACAGAGTATACAGACAGAGCACAATACTTAAAGTAACATCAGCAAAAAAATCACATTAATTACTAAAGACAGGGAGCAATTTCCCTTGTAAACTGCTCCTTACCAAGAATAACATTTTAACCTTGTTCCTTCTTTCCTTTCAGGATTTGTAAACATACCAGGGTAAAAGGATCAGTGAAGATGCCTGTGGGTCCGCACCAGATTTTGACCGGGCAAGTGTCACGACCGACGTAGCTACAAGTAGATTCGACAGCACTTAGTAGGTATGCCACCAACTCAATGCTACCCTAGTTTAATTCTAAACGCGTATTATTTTATGCATAAGCTTACTGTTAAATACGATTTCATCGAGATTTGTTAAACTCAGAATCATTTTATTGTTATCCATCGTACAATGTTTTGTAGTTTCCATTAAAAATGTGTCCCCAGTAAGAGTTTCGTTACTTGAGATGATCAAAGATTTAGCTTAGGTGTAGGTTAAAAGTTGTCTCATTACACATAAGGTCCACAAATACATGTACCTAGTAATAATTTTAGTATTATCGTATAATCGATGTTTTCCTTTTGATTAGTAATTAAGTCTTATTTAATTTATAGTTTGTGTGCATTTTTTTTTCATTGTTACCTCGAGAGATCCTACTATTGAAAATCCTAGATTTAAATCTTGCCATTGGCATGTAAGTTATATAATTAGTTGGGTATTCTAGATTACCTAAATATATGATCGTGCTAAGAAAGCAATGGCAATAAGCCAGTCTTGATTTTTAAATACATTTGTGAAAAAAAATGTATTTGGCAACTAGGTATCTTCTCCCGCGAAAGATAGAAAGAGTGGTGTATCGAGTGACTTTCAGTTGTAGGTGCCTTCTATCAGTTGGTGCACCGAATATTTTCACGGGCATCACGTTATTAAATGATATGTTATGCTATCTTAATCGTATATATTTCTAAGTTTATACCGATTAAATATATCGTCCAGTACCAATAACAGAAGCTTTATTGGGCTTGCTATGGTACTAGTTCGATTGTTTAAAATTGTCCCCTTATATATCATGAAAATATATAAGTAATTCACTAATGAGTCATCATAATCTTATGACAACTTTCGAAACAAAATATGAAAATAACCGATTCTAAAGATATATATTACAAATATTATTCGTTTTACAACGAAACTTTACTATAAAAGTATGTGGAAGATGTATTCGTACAATACATGAACGATACATGGCATACAAGTTTTTGTATTGTACAATATCTATGTATTGTAATGTAAGTCAAAGTTATTACAGAAAAAAAAACAAAAGACATGTTTTGTATTTATTTATTTCAACCCCAAACTGAATCACTAGGATATCATAATTAGATAATTACACAACACAATTTACTGCTCAATATCATTGTTTAACCTGTAGCATTATTGTATTAATAAATATATAGGTATATGTGAACATTTTATAGAATTAAAGTCAACCGAAAGTTAACTCACACTCAATATTTAGAACGTTCATCAGCGCTAATAATAATTATATTCAACATGTTTCTGATGCACTGAATTTGTTTAAGAGTGACCAATTTCGGAATACTTTAGTCATTTAATTATTTGCAACTTTAATTTGGTTTTGGTTTCATTAGAAAATACAATAACAATTTTTGCAACTGTTATTATGTCTACCCTACAGTTTACTTTCTTCAAAAATACTAGAGTATGTATTCTAATGTTCACCTCGATTGCGAAATTCAATTTTGTTACATTAAAGTATATTCGTCACGTACAGGAAATCACTAACAACAACATCGCGTGAGAGTGAATGTAATATATATTCAATTATTCAGTTTATAAAACTTGGTTGAAATCATGAATGAAGGTTACTTTGGCGCGACGGCGTAAGGTGAAGGCGCGGCGCAGGCATGATGCCATTTCATACGATTGTAGACCTTAATACAATGGAATAAGCGTTCGCTCTGTCGACTACCTCGTTCGTACTTGTATAAGTACAAATAGAAATCCAATTTTGATCTCTACTGGATTGATTGAATGTTCCAAATTCAAAATCGCATAAACCGTGTAACACATGTTAACCAGTAAAGTAACATTCGTCACTAACTCATGAGACGCGTTGAAACGATCAAGATTTGCTGATTTGATATATCAGAAGAAATTGTCTAAATACTGGGTCCTTTAGACCAATGTTATTCATCCTTTTTCATTCAAGACACGAGTCCCCTTTAATAAGGAAACGCCTTCCGGTGTTGTAACTTACCTATATTTTTCATTACAAATTTTCAATCTTCAAATCACTGTTACTTCGTAATTACAGCTACGACCCCCATAAAGAGGCTACACGATCCGGGGGGTCGCGACCCACAGGTCGAAAAGCATTGCTTTAGTCAATTTTTCTTTCACTAATGAGCAGAGCCCGGAATTCTCGTAGCACTTTTGAGCTGTCATCAATTCTATTTATAATTTCCTAAAAGTTGGTATCCAAAGGTTCGCTATAAGACTGCGAAATCAAATTTTACATATTGTATTCTGTATTTGTCGATATACATACATATGTATAATAGTATAATCGGAAGTCGATAAACGCGCGAGAAGTCCCTATGACAGCTCAAAAGTGCTAAGAGAATTCCGGGCTCTGCTAATGTGTGAATTAGTTTAGAATATTTAGATGTCTTCGTATGTAAGTACACGATCGGACTGTGATCACCTACGAGACGAGGAACGTAGGCAATAAGATTAAGCAATAGATTATTTACACCTAACAATGATACATAGATGCTTCTAAATGAATAAATTGTCTACTATATTTTATACTGTATTTTTATTCGTGTCCCCCAATAAGTAATCGCTGTTGACCAGCATTCGCTTCTCTCTTGTTCCCAGCTGCACAATTTTATTATATTCCCATTTATGCAGTTCCTGTGTCTATGGAATGCCAATTCAACAGTTTCCCATTTCTATAGTTTCCTCTCTGTGTCTACAGATTACCAATTCAACAGGGTCCCATGTCTACAGATTCCCATTTCTACATTTTCCCGTTCCGTTCCGTTCCGTTCCGGTGACTCAGCCAGCCAGCAGTTCTGCTGCAAGGACGCGGAGGCGTTGGCTATGCCCGGGAGGGAGCGACGAGGAGGCTCCTTGACATTGCTCGAGAGCACGCGCTGGCACGATACGGGCAGACACAGCCAGGGGTGTATGGGAACCTTAACAGCCCCTGTCCGGAACTACCAGTTCCGAGACAGGGCGTGCACTCGGGCTCTCTCTTGTACTTCCTCGTCCTCTGCCGCCCTGGCAAGGTCAACTGACCCTCCTATCCGAGGCACCAGTGAGCCAATAAGTACAGGACAGGAGTGTGGGGCTGTTGCAGTCAGGATGAGGAGCGAGGGAAGAAAACCAGACCGAATACTAGCATCGTGCCCAGTGAAAGGAAGTATGGATATATAATTGTGTAAATATGTATAGAAGGGTAAATGACTGCGATTAGGTTATGATGCACGTTGCTTTATATAAAGTCTTCTTGTGTTGAAGGTCGACCTCGACCGATCAGTTCTAGAGGTAGATTCAGGCGATCATTCTACCTGTTCCTCTTATTCGCAGTCAGTTTCTTCCATTGCGTCGATTTCTCGTGCAGTGTTGTTAAAAGTCTCTTTAGTTGTGTGCTTCTGTGGTTCTATTGTCATGTTGTCATGAGGTCATAATACAACAACGACAACTTGTATTTTCCAGTACGTATCCATGTGCGGACTTGCTGCTGACAAGAGTAAACGTGATAAAGACACTATTACTTAAAATGTTGTTACTACACACCAAACATTGTCACAGATAAATACTATTAAATTCACCGATACCACTGTTTTTTACCTGTAGACACAGACACCACGTTAATTATTTACATAAACTTAACCAAGATGTTAACACTGCTCACTGCACACAAAACAGAGTGTAACAAACACTGACACTGGGAGAGTTGACCGGCAGCCAGTATTTAATTTGCCTGTTTTCGTGGTTAGGCGATCTTCCTAGGGAGAAGTCTTCTTCATGTGGAGCAAAAGCATAACTCGTGTTTTTTCTTAAGGTTCTTCAGTCTTCTGAGACATGCATAACAATCAACGCTTTATTCTCCTCGCTTAAGCTCTAGGCATTTTTTGCATCCAGTTTAATTGGAGTTTTGGTTTTCTTTTCGTTCTGGTGTTTTAAGTATTTATTACAAGATTATGCACCTAGCATGTTTATCCTCTATGTTTTTAATATCACTCGCCTATTCAGGCTCATCTGGCGTGGCGTGGGTCCCTAAAGTCATAAAATCTGGACATTTCAAGAAAGTGCGTTCACGCATAGTAGGTAGAAAAGGACCTTTTTTGCGTTCCTTTGTTTTGGGTTAGGCATATGGATCGCTATTCATTGCTCGTCCCCGGAGCTATTTATTTTAGAAATCGGACGTTGCATCATGGGCTAAGTTTCCTTAGTTTTAATATATTTAGGTTTACGGTAGTGAAGTCACTACCACGCTTCAACCCAGTTGAAGTCTCGTCTAACCCCTATCCACTACTCTGCGTTAGAAGGGGCGCCAAGCGTATTACTTGTATAACTGATCTAGATTTCATTCATCCATGAATCTATTTTGTATGCCTCACAAGTTAGATACTATTACTTATAAGTACCAAATATTACTAACATACGTATATTATGATATACTACCTATACGTATGACACTGCCGAAGCGTCCCTATGCCTAGACAGGGGCTTATTACGGGGTTCATTAAAGTGCATCTAGTACGTGTAATCCCTTACGTTACCTATGTTATGGACCAGTAGTAGGTTCATTCGGGCGTCTAGCCTGGCCTGTAGTTTGGCCTCTAATTGCAAGCATGTAACCCGACCTGCTTCACTAAAGAAGTTATAATACCTAAAAGTAATATGGAATGCTCTCACCCGGGCCTGTGATTGCCGCTAATTGTTGCTTCTGCCGTGGCGTTGCTGCACGTAACCGCAACCATTTAGAGCACTGACACGCACTGATTTTACGCACCTGATACCTAGATGGACTGAACCCTAGTAATAGCCACCTAATGCACTACATGTTTCTATAACCCGAAACTTATTCGAGATCTCAAGAGGACAAGACGGGCTTACTAGAACATCTGGCGATAGGCGCCCTTTGTTTCGCGGCGCTTTTTATGCAATTTGGAGAGACAATGACAGAGGACGGTAAGGGTCCGTGCGTCCGTTCGGCACGGCGGCTCAAACGAGACTCCCAGATTCCCATTTCTACATTTTCCCTGGTTTAAATAAATACCTATTCCCAATTCAGAAAGTTAAGAGGTCTACAGTATCCTGGCTGTGTCAACAGATTACCAATGCAGCAGATTCCCATTTCTACAGTTTCCTTGGTTTAGATACAGTCCCTGGGCGAATTTTCCCTGACATGAGATGAGACCTAGCTATATTGATGTCTCGCCCCCGTAAACCTCCGAGAATGATTACAAATATATATATATAGGTAAATTATATAATACAGAGAGAAAGAATATAATGGAAAAATAAACCGTCTTCGTCTGTAGCCACCGACAGGACTCGAACCTGCGATCCCTTTATTGCCGCCTGCCGGCCTCTATAACACGAAACAAAATATTTAATAAATAATTTGTTTAGTTAAGAAAATATATATAGGTATTATACATTATACAAATATTGCTCGTTTAAATAGTATAGGATATGATATTCCCAATTCAGCAAGTTAAGATGTCTACAGTTTCCTGTCTGTATCTACAGATTACTAATTCAACAGGTTCCCACGACAATAGGACATAACAGTCCTCGTCTAAATTAATATTTTTTTATTTAATCGTATGGCGATCTGTACAATAGGCGAATATCAACTTGATATTTTTCGCCTATATCGCCGAAAGTGTTGTCGCTCATTTAGCACCACCCAGGGAACGTGCAGGGTTGTGGTAGGTAAACCCTGCGGACGCGAGCAATACATCGTCCCCCAAAAGGGAATTGGTATATAAAACCTGAAATTAGTAATTAAAATGTTACTTTATAGAAGTTTCTGTCAAAAAAATCATTTTTGGTACAAGCTTTTATTGCCGACTGTACTTTTCTGTATACCATCACATCATCAACTACTCATTGAGACGATTCTAACGAGCCCAAACTCAACGGGGTTACGTCGGTTAAGTGCTGAATTCCCATGGCCACCTTCTGTCTCCTTCATTAGATCAGCTCGATGGTACCATAATATTGAATTGTCATCCAAACTTATACCCAAAATTTCAGCTCAATCGGTCACCGGGAAGTGGGCCAATAAAACTTGCAAGATTTGATTACAGACAGACAGACAACGGGGCAGGTGAAACTAAATAAGAGCTTTTAAAAAATAGGGATTGCCCAGGCGGGCACAGACAGAACCGAAAAAGAATTCGTGCATCGGCAACATAGGTATATTTGTGGCAGCGTTTTCGTGAATTGTTGACGTTGGTTGACAGCAACCGTGTTGTCAACAATCGCTAATGCCGATTTCACACGGGGACAGAACAACTAAACTTTAGTATGATGGCAGGTCAATGACCGCAAAAACTTTTGTGACCCTGGCTGATGCTTTGATGGGAGAGGTGCCTCGGAAAAACCTAGGGGAATCTTTCGACACACGCGAAGCGAAGGGTGCAATTAGCTAGCGCGTACGTCAATGAATAAACCATAGTTTAGATATGTTTTCAGGATAAATCTGACTAGACACCTACATAATTATAAGTTTCATAATTTTATTATCCCTCATTGTTTTATATAACCGCATTACGTTTCGGACGTGTCGCAATAGTCCGAGAAGTAGTCCCGTTTAGAAATATCAATTAAATTGATTTGATAGCAGCAGTAAAATTTTGATTCTGCCTATCACATCAGATAGGTACCTACATCAGTCGCTAAGGAAAGGAAAGTCGCGATGAAGTTCTCTTCGTCAAACTTTGTAAAAGGCGCGCCCGTATTTTTGCAAAACGAACCTTACTGCGTCTTGTTAAGATCTCATTTTCTCGCGGCCAGTCAACGGCCTTGCGGAAACTCCACGCCAAAAAACAGGGAAAAGTATTCTTCTATTTATAGAGTACCTCCCCAACTTCAAACGCATAATCAACCACGTCTGCAAGTCGTCACCTTTTGTTAATTACGTAGAATGTTAGACTATTTTTCCTGCTTATGTTAGCGTAGGTAATATCCTTTTACCTACGACATCTCCGACTGATTGAACAATAAAGTTATGTCAGGTGTGTTGAGCGTCTAATTCTCGCATTATTTCCCCGAACAAAATTTTCGAGGTGAAATTTGTACCGTGCAACTTGTTAGACGGCGACGGGCGCGGAAGTGAAAGTTGGACCGACTTGGCACGTGCTCGCCCGGCGGCGCCTACAACGCGAGCCGAGCATCCAACTCTACATGCAGCTTACTGAAAACGCAGTACCTAATTAAGTAAATCCAATTTAAGTTGTATTGGGACAGAGTCGGAAATAAATGTAAAGTATTCGATAAACAAAGCTAGAGTGTGCGTGTGCCGCGTCACCGGCCGCGCGCGGGGGCGCGTGCATTCGATCGCTGCAATGGCATCGATCGCGCACGTAGCGAGCGCGGCCGCGACTGGCCGAGCCGGCGGGTCACGTGACGCGCGCGCCTCGCCGCCATTGGCCCGTAGTAGCGGCGGCCACGTGAGCGCCGCGCCGCGCGCGTGGCCAGTCGCGGCGTGACAGCGGGCGCGCCTGTACCGCGCGGCGCGTTGCCGTGCCGTGTGCGTCATGAGCCTCCTGGACACCCTGCTCGAGGCTGCGCGCTTCATCGAGCTGCAGGAGCGGCGCCTCCAGGCGGGTAAGTCCGCCGGCTGCTTGTGTGCGCGCGCGGGCCGCGGCGGCCGCTGGGCGTGCGCGCGGATTCGCGAGCGTCCAGTCGTCGGTGCGCCGGTGCAGCGAGCCGACGCCCGACGCTCTTGACCTTGAACAGCACGCAGCCGCGCCGCGCCGTCGCGCCCCGCGCCGGCCTCGCCCCACGTAAACAAAGGAAACCTGAAATTCGCCGATTATGAACGCTACACGGTGCACGTAATTCTTAATCAATCCACCGCACTCGCCAGCCGCGGCTGCCTTTTATTTAATGCAATTTGCAAGGTACGATACGAAAGTGGCAGCGACTCGTACATATCTATGATTCATAGATTGCCTCGCACTCGACAGGAACGTGTTGTTCACTACGTCGTAACTCGTTACGCTAACGCAACATAACATAACATTCCGAATGCTCTTTCCACGCATTTATTTATCTGTCAATTAAAATTAAACCTTGTTTTTATGCGCCTTATGTGGAAGAAATAAGGACCATATTACACCGTTCATTTCGTACAGCATAGTTGTTTACATGTTGTGTCTTTTACCGAAGCATATCTGTTGGTTGATTGTAAAGTGCAAACTAATAAGAAGCGAAATCTCCGCGCCGGCTACCTACGCAAATAAACACTCGTAAAACGTTGCTAACGCTAGTGCCACGTATCTAAATTTCTTCTATGCGTTTGCGTTGATCTAGTTAGTGGGCGACAGTGCAAGGCAAGTGGGTACTGGGTATGCGGGGAAGCAGCTAGCGAGGTACCAGGGGCGCAGGGGGCGCGAGGTAGCAGAGCCGGTCAGCTGATCGCGGCCGCGGCGCGTGTCGGAGGGGACGGAGCACCGAGCGCACGCATCGAGGCACCCCGACCCCGACTGATGCATTTACTCCTCAACATCCTTTACAGATTTATAATCAGTAAAAAGTTGCTCAAGGCATTACGCAACGCTAAGCGTTAGTACGCAGCACACGCTACGCTCGGCTAGTCGATGAACTCATTGTCTTATTGTGTGCACTATCAAACGCGTAGGCTAGTGCCTACGTGGCAGCTCTTCGTGCTGAAAACGGTTTAGTAACAACACTAGTCATGCGAATGAATGTAATTGTCCCTGTGGTTGTTATTGCAAACCGCAAAATGTTCGTACATAGGTACCTATTTGTATCGTAGCGGGGTATATTCGCAGCTCTTGTCGTTTCTGCTACCCGTGTAACTTCAAAGCGAACGGGTTTCAAAACGTACGGAGCGTAGAACGCGACGCCAATGATGACTATCGGAACGTTTTTGTTTGGATATTATTCTGCAAAATGTTCTTGCCGGTGGATCATACATATCATAATTATTTTCAGTCTAATACTAAATCGGTAACATGACATATTTATATACTGGCTACCTAGTATTTTTAGGAATTCTGTAGGTCTGGTAAGTGGCAAGGCAAAGAGAACCGGTCACAATAACAAAACACCCACTTGCGCCTTTCCTGCACTTTCCAATTAATAAAACCGGCCAAGTGCGTGTCGGGCCACGCGCAGTGTAGGGTTCCGTAGTTGCCTGTCTGTCTTAGTTACATCGACGTGCGGTGCGGTTGCGTTAGCCGAATTTGTACGAAAATCGGCCTTTGAGTCGAACAAAGATTAGGGCTTTATAGCCCAATATCTCGCAAACGAATTACTGATTTGAAAAGTGGTTTTAGGAATCCCATAATATTTTTAAATGAGCTATCCAAAGATACCCAACACCATGGGTTTAATGAAAAAAAATTACATCCCCGCTTTAGGTGTAGGGGAGGTACCATAAAAAAAAACATAATTTTATTGTACCGTTTTGTCGGCGTAATTGATTTATATACCCATGCCGAATTACAGTTTTCTAGGAGTTATGGTTACTGAGCTAAGCCGAAGACGGACAGACAGATGGACGGACATGGCGAAACTATAAGGGTTCCATGTTGACTACGGAACCCTAAAAACTGAATTTGGCCGCCGGGCACCCTGTTTGTTTAGGTACCGTAAAATCGATACTATGATCCTATACAGAGTGTTTTTTTTTAAATGGGACAGTATGGGGAAATCCGAATCTAAAGGAGAGAGGAAAAGTGTCCAAGGAGACATTAGGTGTTTTTTATGTAAACAAATTTGGCTCATTAAAATTTTTGGTCAAGCGTGAGTTGTTCTTAAAAAATTATAAAGTTGGCCAATTTTTTTTTGACGCGGGCGGCTCTGTTTCATGTAAGGATTATTTCATTGTATGGAAAGAAAAAAATCTGAACAGCAGAAGTTGGTCAAATTTAATGAAAACTAATCTTCATACAATAGGAATGATGACTAAGATTTTTTTGTGACGTCAGTCGAACCAGTTTTTGGACAGGAACAAATGTTTGTATGGGAGCAACTACAATTAAAGAACATAAATACCTAAAAAATTGAGATAAAGATTGCCCTCGCTGGCGGCAGCGCGAAACGCTTCATACTGTGTGTCTTTACAATTGTGACGTCACATTTGTATATTTGTACTAATCGTAGTATGGAAAATCAGGTAAATTGTTGTTTCGGTCGCGAAATACTGCGTTTAAGTACATAGTTGTCATACAATTTTGTTTCTAGAAAAGCGCAAGGATTCTATTGGTAGCATTTAATTTACTCTTGGACAATAAAAAAAAATGCATATTTTTTCTAAACTTTCAAGGTTCATAACTTTTTATGATTTTAATTATATTTTATAATTTATACTTTATTACGATAATTTGATGGTTTACTATCCATTTAGCATATTATGTTATCAATTTGAACATGAGGCATCATGCCTATTGCAAGATTAGTTTTCATTAAATTTTACCAACTTCTGCTGTTCAGATTTTTTTCTTTCCATACAATGAAATAATCCTTACATGAAACAGAGCCGACCCGCGTCAAAAAAAAAATTGAACAACTTTATATTTTTGAACAACTCACGCTTGACCAAAAATTTTAACGAGCCAAATTTGTTTACATAAAAAAACACCTAATGTCTCCTTGGACACTTTTCCTCTATCTCCTTTAGATTCGGATTTCCCCATACTGTCCCATTTAAAAAAACACTGTATATGCAACATTAATGCTGAGTCAGCCTATTCTTTATAGCACACTAGGTACTATATTATACATATAAACCTTCCTCTTGAATCACTCCATCTATTAAAAAAAAACCGGGTTGAACTCCGGGAGTGCCGGCAGAAGTGAAAACTCAATAACATTGTAACAGTTTTTCGATCAGGTCACGTGACATCTTACGGTGTCACCCTAAAAATGAATTTGGCGCAAATTTGTAAACAATTATCAATTATTTAGGCGGATGGACGGGCCGCGGGCGCGTTGGGTGCAGCGGATGGCGGCGGCGAACAAAATACCAATTTGTTTTTGCCATTGCCAAATATTTTTCAAAGCTTTATCTAAGTAATTAGGAATAACGTCGTCCAAATTCGAACTATTCGAATTTGCAAGAACAGCGGACGGCGGCGGCGAACAAAATACCAATTTGTTTTTGCCGTTGCCAAATCTTATTCAAAGCTTTATCTCTTTAGGAATAACGTCCGGTGAAGGACGCGTGGACAAAATTACAAATTCATTTGCAGAATATGCGATTGCAAAAAGTGTTTAACGGCTTTATAGTCTTACGAATAGCGTTCAGTTTTGAATGAAGTCGAATCGGCTAGCAGCATAATATAAAAGTTAGTGACCTCCTTCACATCTGACGTCACAAAAATCAGTCGCGTATTTAGCAATTTTTCTCCATCCCAAAAAGTGCTCAGCGCCGCTAAAGAAGTTTTCACTTCAAAAAAAAACCGCATCAAAATCCGTTGCGTAGTTTTAAAGATCTAACTTAGATAACTTATCTAGTCATATTGCTAAACTCATAAAATATCTTTGTTTGTTGTAATATTTTTAGTATCAAGTTTTTTTTTGTTCTGTAATGTGTGCTTTATCTGAATAAACATTTTTCTATATATCTACTTATATCTCAATCCAACCTTAATTCAATCATATCTTTTGATCTCCATTTTTAATTAAAAAGTTTTGTTGATCGTTCCCAAATTATGTTACCTATATCAGCACGTCCGTCAGAGAAATGAAGTTGCTTACATAAAATCAGTGGCTCAGAGAGTACTAGCGTATAGTGTAACGTAGCGTAGTCTGTACTCTGTAGTACTAGCGAGCCAGTAGGATAAAAAAAAACTGAATCGACAAAAAGCCTATACAAAATTTCACGAGAATCGCTTGAGAAATGCGACCTGTATAAGAGGAGAACAGCCGGGCATACGAAATAATGTCTGCCCAAGCTAAAACGGAGAAATTCCATCGCTTCGCTCGCTCGTTCAACAAGACGACAATAGTTAAGGCGGTGCATTGGAAATTATCGCGTGCTTTGAATCGCCGTTCTGACTAGATTAATAAACAATAAGGTCTGATTTTCAGATATATGATTCTTGACTATATGATTGTTCATCTGATTATATCGATACACGATTGCTTAAAATTTCCTCGATAGAAAAAAAATCCAAAGTTGGGTCTGTATTTTCCTTTTTTTACTCAGCCTACTCAAACGATACATTATTTTACGACACAATCAAGTTAATACTATCCATATGTATCTATCTATATGTATTTTATCTCATCTAAAATCTCACTTGATGAAATTTAAATAAAACTTCGCTAAGTTAGGTATTTATCGAAATTTGTCCAAAAAAGCCATTCCCGAAGAGTGTTACATCTCTTTTTCTCGTGCGCGGAAGGCATCAGCTTGTCTCTGTCTAGGGGGCGTGTTCGATTCAAATCAAGGCATCCCCTTAAATAATAATGCACGAGTAAGCATACACTAGAATGACTAACAATAGTTTACGGTAGGTAATTGTTAAGCTCCAATACAGACATAGATACCCATTGTAGGTACTACGTAAATTAAATAGTAGGTTACTATTACTGCTATAGTATCATCCCTTCCGGTTCAAAAGAACCCAGTCTCAAATTACACTATTTCACAATACAACTGATTCTCATTTAACACCTATGGTCATATGAACATAAACTAAAAATAGCCCAGTGTCTATTTACCTTAGTCCCAAAATACCCTAAAATGTTAAAACCAAAACGACCTATCTCTATTAAGAACTTATGTCGAAAGCACCTAATGTCATCAAAGCATAAACTCAAAACACAATGTTCCCAAAATACACTAATTACAAAATACGCTACTCTCAAAATACCCTAAACGCGTGTACGCGTAAATTCGTACCAGAAGCCGACATAGAGTTAGGACCTGAACTATTTAGAGTATTTTGAGAGTAGTGTATTTGGCCAATGGTGTATTTCAGGATTAGTGTATTATGGGAATAGTTTGTTTTGAGCTTCAGCGTTTATGACTTTAGGTAATCTTGGTAATAGTTATAATATAGACAAAGTCGTTTTGGTTTTAGGGTATTTTGGGACTAAGGTAAATAGACACTTGGCTATTTTGAGTTTATGTTCATATGACCATAGGTGTTAAATGAGAATCAGTTGTATTGTGTAATAGTGTAATTTGAGACTGGGTTCTTTTGAACCGGAAGGGTATCATCCTCATCATGTGGCGTTTGCGGGGGATTCATAATATTCATATTATAAATGCGAAAGTGCTGTCTGTCTCTCTGTTAGGTACCTCTTCACGCTTAAACCGCTGAAACTGTGATCTCACCACATGTAGGGTACTTTGACGTTGAGTGTAGTTCTCACATTTGCAATGCCAATGCTCCGTGTCGTATAGGTTAATATCCGCGGGGACGGGGAAAAATTACAGCAATTGTCATTGTCAGATGACATTTGTCATGTAGCTGAAACAGGCTTAGGCAAATAATCAGTGATAAATTCTAGTTAAACTAACAGAAGTTTTCCGAAGTAACAATGTGGATTTACAGTGGCCCTTTTCACAGGCCAGATGAAATTCAAACGTATCTCAAAGTGGAATGCGTGAGCTAACCTTTGACTCTGCTTGTAGGCGAAATGGCTGAACAATAAAATTGTTGGGGGTTCAGTGGGTAGTCTGAGCCCTCTGCCCGGGAATCCCGCACACCGCGCCCCTAGGACCGGGCGAACCAACGGAAAAAAGTTGAAATTCAAACTTATGTATAATTATAAAGGTCTTGGCAATGAAAAACTTTGCTCACTTGTATCTTAACAACATTACAACGCTAAATACATTCTCATGACCTAGAATGACCTAGATGGTAAGCCAGAACAGCCATTCTGGACACTGCGGCAAATTGAAAAATAAACTTGACATGGCAACACTTTCTTTTGAATCTTCCAATGTTCTAAACAAAGGCGGAGCATGGCATCAGTCTATGGCGGCCAATACACGATGATTAAATACTGTGATCCTGGTTTGCCATTATTTGCAGCAATACTCAGAAGCAGTATTGAATGGCCCTTTAAACGCTAATTATTTATCGCGGTGGCCAGACGGTAGTTCTGTTTCTTCCATATCCCCATCTCGCTCTATCCTAGATGCGTACAGTGCGTACCGCTCATACCATCCACCAAGCAGAATCGTGTGGTGTGCCTTTTAGTCGCTCACAGGTTATTTCTTATCTGTGGGCGGATTTCAAAATTTCAGGAGAATTCTGCAGTATATTGACAGTCATGTGATACACGTCAATATGCATATGATCCAGATTGTGATATAGGTGGATCATCAGTATTTACTCACCGTGTATTGGCCGCCTATCAGTCCGCCGCATGATGCAAGCGATAACATGGAGATGAATGACCTTGGTTTTCTCATTTTATCTTGTAGGTTGCAGCACAGCTATCACAGCCCCCTATTCTGGGCTGTTATTCGCTACGCGCTAATGCGGCTCAGCCCGCCGGTCACCCGTCACGAAACTAGACCTACGCTTAGTTACTAGTGTTATATAAGTCTATACTACGACTTGCGGTGTCAAGGTATATTTGTTTTGTGGGTGAGCGTTGAGGTGAGCTTAAAACAAGTTGCAGAATAGGTGGGCTGGACCGCAGATTACAGAAAAAAGCAAATAGGCTCTTATAAATTGAACGTATTCTATAGCGAGTAAGAAAGGGATAGAACCTCGTTATCTGCCAGTGCCAGGTCTTCATACGTCATTGTCTCTGCTTTTTCGCTCGCACGATGTATCTCGCTCTCTCGCTCGTTCGAGATTTAGTGCAGCGAAAGATATTTTGTTAAAAGTTACCGACATCGATATTAACTTTTCATATTCTGCACCATTCGTAAATAAATTGTATCTCCATACAAATACATGTTTTCAAAATGTAATTTACGGCATTTACCACAAACCATTTCTGACAAATTGTGGCAATACCATACCATTTAGTAAAAATAATATTGCCATACCAAAGCACTGTCTCATGATTGTAATATTATTTAATGTTTCCTAAGATATCGCTATTCGCAGTAAGCGTGACTGATGCGTTGTAGACATGTCATGATTTGTCAGAACCAATTTATCAGAAGCTAATGAAGCTATCGTCTGGAGGCATGTTGCGCTGCTGATCCAACTGTCAAACGAGTTGTCCTGACTAATTGCAGGCAGACAATAGTAATTAGTCAGCTTCTGATAAATTGGGACCGACAAATCATGGCACGTATAGATAGACCTGTTTCTGAGACACAACTGCCTACGTGAGGTGTAGAGTTGTAGACAGCTACTTGATTCGGACTTTGAATAAATATAAAAAAATGTAATTAAGCCGTATTTAACAACTATCTGTATAGTTTTAGTTATCTATTAAAATAAACAATACAAAAGTTAATGTGGTAGGTATACGGAAGTAGTAAAATAAACCTCCGGCTCACTCACATCTGTATTTCCAATCTCCGTCTCTCAAACTTACCAAACGCCTCGCCTACATAGTTCACGCCGATAAAATATCGATGAATATGAACCTTAAAATGGTTAGAACACTATAAGTTGCAACTTGACGTTGACATCTCGGCAAAACTGTTTACTATTTTAACACTGTGGTGAGGTGAGCAGTAGATGGAGACAAGTCGTTAATAGACTCAAAATACCGTACTATTCGTCTCATTCTAACTCAGCTCATCTGCCCATAAGAAGTGACAGAGACAACTATATGAAACGTCTTGCTTTATACTGCGGGGTCTGTATTAGTCTGTGGGCTGGACGGCTCGCGAGCTGTGTCGCGACGACATAGACTATACGTCTCTTCCTTAAGGGCCATTTACATGGTGCAACAACTCCTATAATCGTTCGCTGACCAGCACGAGACGGCGCGCGAGCTCTCTCGCACTATCCGTCTCTCTCTTATTAGAAAACTTAGAAAGAGCCGGATAGTGCGAGAGAGCTCGACAGCTCGCGCGTCGTCTTGTGCTGTCCATGCAGGCTATACAAAAGGCAGTTCTGTAGCCCGTTCCACGAAGAAACAAGTTACAATTTTACGAATCTAAACAAGCAAAATCTCCAGTCTAAACTAAAATGGCTAGTCGTTATTGGTAAAGCGTCTCCAGTGATGCCAATTGGAACTTGATGCATCGTAAAACGGGCCACATGAAAATCGAAGTTCGGATATTACCGTCGCTGTCGCACTCTACAAACGATGCAATTTGTTAATATATTGTCATATATTGCCATCTCATTCTAAGTATAGCAAGTTGTTGTGACAAATTGCTAGGTGTACAATATAATGGCCCAACTCTCTCCACCGACAGAGAGAACTTTCATTTTCGTGGTACCGCCTCGTGCATACAGTTCGTTCATGTATCCTCTCTGTCGCTCGAAGAAACAATTGCGACAGAGGGAGATACACGTACGAAGACGAACTTTGTTTTCGTTTCGCGGTAGGGCCTCAGGCAGCTAAGGACTGACCACAGACAGAGTACGTGTCCATGAGGGTATTTATCCACTTGAAGCTCACTTTGTCGTGCACGCGTTCGCGCCGATACCGCTTATCGTGTTTGCTCACTTATCAGCACCAGTGTATATCGCCGTATACGTATGCCCTATATGCAACGAGTTTAACAACTTTGTAAGCGCTGGAAAGTCGAGACGGCGATAGTCGTTAATCGCAGGTTTTATGAGCTCTGATACAAACTGTTATAATAGCAACATTATTATCATTATTGTACTGACGCTGTTCAATAAATGATCGAGTCCTCCAATCTTTACTCCACCACGACTTAACCATTGGCGAGAGAGACGCAGTAATGCTTGAGAGTGGGATATCCTAGCATTCCTAGCACTCTTCTCCCAATTTAATTCGCTAAATTTAGCAATAAACCTTTTGGAGGTTCTTCTTTAAGAACTGGTTTTTTATATGTCTGGTCTAAGGCCCAACGATACTTTTTCGGGTTCTGTACCTCAAAACGAAAAGACGGAACCTTTATAGGATCACTTGTTGTCCGTCTGTCCGTCTGTCAAGTCAAGACCCTTTATCTCGGGAACGCATGGAGGTATCGCGTTGAAATTAAAACCATGCCGAATAAAACGTAGATTTCGACACTCTCAAGGGAATCAAAATGTATAGGGTACTTTCTGTTGACCTATTAGAACTATGAAATTCGGAAAGTAATATCGTCTTATACTTACCTACTACAAATACAGGGAAAAATCAGAAAACAATACATTTGTGATTTTGTGCGGAAACCTCGGTGGGCGAGTCCGACTTGTCCGTTTTTTTTATATTAACATACAAAATCATAGGTGGCAAATCTTAGTAAGTAATTGTTGCTACTAGATACTTACAGGTCGGAGGCATGAAGCCTGCTAGGGCTTCATGCTTCGGGTCTCGAGTTACAACATTAATCACAAATGTTTGTAACCGCATTATATAAAGCAGAGAACAACTCGAAACCTTAAAGGTGTTTTACACTGTACTGAAATAGCAGGCTGAAATTAAACCGGATTCGTTTGCTGAAATCGCAAGCCCGCTACACTGAAAGCATTTCAACCAATTGAGTTTCGCAAATAACATTTTTGGGATTCGTGCCTCTGCAGTATTTCTCAATTGAACATTGAACACCGGCAGACATGTTCATTTGCATATGCGCTTTGCGCTGGTGTTTTGTTTTTCGCTCTTGCTAGTTACACAAACGTTAATTAAATTGAATGCCGACTTGAGTCTCGCGTTGTCATATTTCGATTCATTGTGAGTGAAGGCATTCCTATTACGATTCCGGGGACCTAGCTTAGCTTTTACCTACGTAGACTATTTTATTTATTGTTATTATATTGGCTTAGTTTAGCCACGTTATCCACGTTAATCCCCTAGCCTGATCCCCCAGGGGAATTAGCGACAATAACAACAACTAGGAAAAAATGATAATGTTCGGTTATGGCGCTTCGCCGGACGCTACCGCGTCACGCTCGCTTCGCTCGCTCGGCTCGCGCGCTGTAGGGTCGCAGTTCAACTAACAACCTAACCGTTTTTTTCCCCTGGGGGATCAGGCTAGGGGATTAACGTGGACAACAGCAGTTTAGCGCGCCTTTTGAGTGCAAGGCGCTTTTGACTGACAGATGTAGGGTCATTTCGCTGGTTACGCGACCACCTTCGGTTAGCGACCACTTGAAGGAGAAGGTTTTTTCTATTGAAGATAACATCAATTCTACACACCCTATTGAGACAATTACTTGTACATGCATTTTTTTGTTGTTTTAGAATAGAAATCTACCTACTAAAAAACCGAGAAAATATTATCCTTTCAGTTCACCAACTCAGCTTAAGTGGTCGCCCACCGGCACATTAAATTAGGTGGTCGCTAACCGGCGAAATGACCCTACCTATTATACTGATAAACACCGATTTCGTAATTATCATATAACTTCCAATACTGAAGTGTTATTCTATTTATCTCTGACACTGTTTAGACATGGACATGCATATTATTAATTACCTATATGAATAAAAAGCTGTCCATCGTGAATATGCTCCGTAAATACTTGTTTAATTAGCACCCACAAAATTTTAAGGGCCTCTGAATCTGTGCAATGCAGCGACAAGCACAAACAATCGCATCACCAAGGCTCGCGTAAGGTCGGGCGGTACCGGGCGAGCAGCACGGTGAAAGGGATTGCGTGACCTCGGCGCGGTGAGGACGCGTCTCACATCTCTGCGCACAGCGCTGTATCACTCCAACAAAATTGCGAGCAAAAGGGATTCGAAAGCTGCGAAATAGAATGATTATTTGAAACATGTACAAGATTTTTGATTTCCTTCATTCATAACGGTTAGGTAGGTACGCAGGAGGAAGTCGAATCGTTAAATTTCAATACGTAGAAATTGGTAGCGATCCAGATTATTGAAATTCTGTTGATAAATAAAACATTTCTGTAACTTTTGGCTTGCTTAACAAAAACTTCGGTCAGCAGCTGCTTAAATGCGCGGTACGATACATATAAATAAGTTGCTTGTCGTCTGTCTGTCGCGATACTTGTGAGTTTGGCGACAGTACCGTTCTCAGCGCCCGTTACTTACTCGCGGTTCCACGAGTACGATTTTTATTGACATTGGAAATTATACAGATACATTCGCTAAAATCAGTAGCTGTATAGCTAGCAAACTTCCGCCAAGCAAATTTTTGCTCACGCGGCTCAATAGTTTATATTGATATGTATGTTAGTCTTTAAGGTATTTGTAATATGGGCCTTGTTGCCTGATTTAAATAAATAAATAAATATTCCGGCTATTAGTGCTATTACCTATTCAAATGGAAAGCTAATGTTATATACACATGCTCTTTAGTAGCACGAAAGCATGCTAGTTTCGATGCTACTAAACCGCATGTGTACCAGTACCTTAAACCTGAATGAATACTGTGAACTGTTGTACTTCTTAACTAGAATAATCCATAATTTAATTTGTATGCAAGCTTTTATTGCCGACTACTATTTTGGGCATTTATCAACTACTCGATGAGCGGGTTCCATTACCAATGAGCCCAAACAGCGTCGGGTTTATCTTGAGTAGTTTAGGAGTTGTTATGCCCACGTTTCGTCTTAACCATCAATCACATCAGCTCGGTGGAGCAATAATTTTACGTTGTCACCTTACGTATATCTTCGACGACCCAAACTTCAGCTCAATCGACCAGCAAGTAACTGAAAAATGGTCTGCAATGTTTACTTTCGTACATACAAACAGTGGACATTAAATTAAAATGATGTGGAGCAGCCCAACTGGGGAAGTACCTCCGCCTTGCAGAAGATCACAGCCATAAAACGGCGGAATAATTGACGACCGGTTAGCCTAGTGGGTAGTGACGCTGCCTACGAAGCTGAAGGTCCTGGGTTCGAATCCCGGTAAGGGCAAATATTTGTGTGATGAGCATGAATATTTGTTTCTGAGTCATGGAAGTTTTCTATGTATTTAAGTATTTATATCTATTATATATATATCGTCGTCTAGTACCCATAACACAAGCCTTAATGAGCTTACTTTGGGACTAGGTCGATTTGTGTAAAATTGTCCCCTAATATTTATTATTTATTTATTATTATTATTTATTTATAATAACACTACTACTTGCTCTGTAGTAGTGCTGTGTTCCTGGAGGTGAGCAAGGTCGCCAGAGCTCCCGAGGATGCGTTGTGTTGAGAGCGAGGGCATTTTGTTGCTTCAGCTGTCAACGCGGCGAATCCTCAAACATATCAAGGGTCGGTAACGCCCATGTTACTCCTTTGGAGTTGCATGCGTCTATAGGCTGCGGTGTCCGCTTACCATCAGGCGGGCCGTACGCTTGTTTGGCACCGTCGTATATATAAAAAAAAGGTTGGTACCTCATCAATCATCATGATCATCTTGTCAGACGAAAGACGTCCACAGCTGATGGACATAGGCCTCAAGGCGGCGGGGTTCATAGGCGGGGGGGTTCCCCAAAGGCCGAAGTGATCGGTACAGTAGGTACTTCGATTAAAATCTACATTCTTTTACTCTCCTTTCTCTGTCGTCTTAAACAAAACTCCAGTTACAAAATGGACATTGAAGCTTAACCGCATTTCTATTTACAAAACCAAGACTTGACTGACTGACATTAAAGTTTGCTTGTTAAAGCATAAAATGTTTAAAAAACTGTAACCCTACAACGGAAAACTAACTGACAAGAATATTTTCGTCCAAAATGTAGCCTATGTCACCCGGAGCATCATTGTGAATCGATTCACTCCTCATTTATCAAAATCGGTTCAGAAACTTAAACGCTACGATGGTACACACGTCAAAACAAACATTATACACTGCTAAAATTATATCGATTCTGCCGTAAAAGAACTAAAGGTCTGTCATTGCTCATTGATTACCAGCTTCTTCTAAATAGCGAAAATTCTAAATGTAACTAATGCAAAAATAAAATTATAGTTAAATGAATGATTCCCATTTCAAAAATTTCATAAGCGTCACCAGACAAAGTCTTAAAAGTGTCAATCGGGTATTCTGATTAAAGGGATTACGAGTACCTATCTATATTGTACATTCCAGATTCAAGATTATTTTCCTCTTGCTGATGATTCTTGTTGTGTGTCCAGTAGAATTGATTATCTGTTGACTTCATTCTCCTTTTTTGCTTGCTGATTCTTCGTGTTCCATTTGTCTATAAACCTGCATTTCATTTAAAATCGATCATCTTTCTGTAAATAGATCTTTCCGAAAACGGTCCCATGTTACTTCGCCTGATCATGGATTAAATATAAGCTTAGTGCCATTCAGTTCCATGTTTTTCCGCTGTCCTGTCCTCTCTGCTAAGTTCATTGACCTGCTCATATGTATCAATCACAATATATTAACATTATGTTATGTTAATATCATTCATTCTGCTTCCTTGCTCGACTTTTCAGAGATACATGTTTCCAGAATTTAACACGTGTTTACTTTCCTGATTAAAATGTATGTCTGCCTGACTACTTAGAATGTAGGTAGTTGTCGGGTGTAATAGTGAGCCTCACACATCTCCCAATTGCGAAGCAAAAGAGCTTATGTGTGTATGCGTTTTCGGAGTAATACGTCCTTTAATGCCTGAAAAAGTACTTGCGTTATCGACGCAGGGTCTGGGTGTAGACAGCCGTATCTGCGCGTCCGGTGCGAGGGCTCCTAAATGCACGTTTGATTGATAAAAACATTCACTTTGTGCACGCGAACGCAATTGTGGAATCGTTTGTATGGTGCTCGATTAGGGGGTAACATAAAGTCGTTGGCAGATATGTCAGTCACATATAAATTGAATAGGTGCTTAGAAGAGGGGTTTTAAAGATACTGCTAGCAACAGTTGTATATAATTCTGAATTATTTGCCATTTTCGAACAATGTACAGTCGAGGAAATTGAATGTTTAGCACTTTTGGACCTTAACGTCATTCTAATAGAGTTGACATGTGCCAAACATTCAATTTCCTCGACCGTATATGTGCATAGCACTTTATTTATAGGTATTTTTTTCAACTAACCCGAGCTGTTATTATAATGGAAGCTCTGAGCCTAAGCGTTCAGCTTTGTTCGTTGGGTCCTGCATGAGAACTCCATTGTCCAGACGAATTTATTACACTTTGAACATCAACATAATTGCCTTCAGCTGTTCAGCTTCAAATACCTGATTTAATTAAGTGTCTGGAGGTCTTGAAAATACCTAGGCAGCGGCCGCATCGCGAAGCAACCTGCTAAACCGGCAGGCGTGGTTACACGGGGTACATGAACAGCAAAAGGTGTGTGGAGTTTCCCGAGCGGCCAGAGGGCGGGGCGAGAGGTGCGGGAGGGGGGCGCCGGCCCGGGCTGCACGCTGCACCGCGCCAAGGTCAGCCGGCGCACGCATGCGCCAGCACGCGTCTCTCCCCGGCCCTCCCGCTTCTCGGAACCTGCACCGCCTGCCACTTATGTGTTCCTTTTACTTGCACTTCCAATCTCTCTCCCCCGCATTTCGCGCTCAATAGGAACTACGGTTTGAAGTTTTACGGTTTTAGTTTTCATTCCACGCTTATAAGGCGTGATGGTTATTTTTAGTTTGCATTTTTCTTTTTCGCATTCGAGACACGTCTGAAGCTATTTTGCTTCCTGGAAGTTTTCCGATTCCGCAAACGTAAATCGCATGTTTCTGCAATCTTTTGAGATACTATATTATTCTTGGCGCGCTTGAGCGTCAATAAGCCCGCATGTTGAGCGTCTATAGATAGAGATAAGATGCGTGGGACGGCGGATAACGTGGCGTCGTATAAACACTGATATCCCAACCTTTCTTCTTTAATTACGTTTTGCTGACAGCATGGCATGGGGCGGCACGTGCGATGTGGCCCCAGGGAACAAATAATGCCGCCCACAGCTTTGCACGAAGACTATAAACGAATGTGTATGCCATGCCAACTTTCATGCGAATTACGGATAGGTACGCTAAGGAGTTGTGTTGAACTTCTGAATGCAATTTGGTACTTAGCATTATTGTTTGGTTGTTACCATTATTGTTTGAGACGCAGTCTATAGAAAGAAAAGGTAGGAAAGTACCTAAATCAAACAAATTAGCGCTGACTTGACTGAGTTGTCTTGTCTGCCGTTTTCCTTTGGACAGTATGGAAAGGCGCTAAGCGATGTGACGGGCAGTAGAGCGCGCGCCGACGGCGGCCACGTTTCATTAGAAAGCTAATCAGCATTGTGCATAAGGAGCGGCTCCTACGTCGCCGGTTTCGGTTGCATGTTCCATTCACCTTATTCGAGGCGTCGAGGTTCACTGACTCCGCCGACCGACTTACTGGTCGACACGTCATCCGCGTGCTAATGCTGCGCTGCCGTTTCATCACCGGCGGTCGCGAGCCTCTTTAAATTCTGTAGGTGTCCCGCGGTCGCGGCGACCTCGTTTCGCGGCACCCGCGCCGCGCCTCGCCCGCGCTGTGCAGCGTTATGTAAAGTGCAGAGCGGTGCAGCGAGCGTTGCGACCGCGTGCGCCCTCCCGCCCCCGCGCCTCGCGATTCTGCCCGCACTCCGTCGGTTTCACTCGCGACGGCGCGGGCGGCGCGGGGCCCGGAGGTCGTTCTCCCTCCTCTGCCCTCCGAGACGGAGATGGCCGGCGGAACGCGGCGAGCGATCAGTCGTCGACCGTATCGCGTCGGCGTCGCTCGGCTAGCACTCCTAGCTACACCGCCGCGGCGTGCCGACACCGTCTCGCGTATCGCGCCTCTAGTTTATTTGTGGTAATTTTTGCGGATGCGTTTGCGATGGTCAGGATCGTCGAGCTAACGAAGGCGGTCGGAAATAGCGTGCATTATCAACGCGGCCTCGAGCGGCGAGACGAGATAGTGCGAGGTCGGCGGCACCTGCGCCGCGCCTCGCCCCACGTGCCCGGCACTGCCGCTGGCGGTGCAGCGGGGCCAGCCAGCGCCGGCACTGTCCCAGCCAGACTACTGGTCTACCCATCCAGCTCGCTGCCACCACTTTATTCTTACATTCCTAGTACCCGTGCTTGCATTCGCATTCGCAAGCACTCGCTTTTTCGTGAACTGTCCCAAAGTCTGAAACTACGAAGATGACTCCAAATCCTTCCATTTCTTTTCATAAAGTGAGGCAAAGTTTGTCTCAATAACATGTTTCCCTGCTCCTTGGGATTACTTGATGCAAAAAATGATGTAGTTTATTCAAGACTCCGAAATTGGCTCGCGGGGAGAACGTCTCCGACTCTCTACGGGCAGTTTTTTTTATCACTGAAGTATCTATCTAGATTATGTTATGACTAATGAATTGCGCAGCTAGTGGTTAGTTTGTGGAAAAGATTTGTATTGAACTAATATTTATCTTGGTCGCCTTCTAATACTTTCTTAATAACTCGTAAAATAGGTCTTCTTTCATCCAATAGCCCCGCTTAATAACGTAACATGTGTCTTGCTTACTCCGAAAGATATTGTAATAATATTAAAAGTCTTTGTTTCCATATCGTCCTCGTGTGTATGATCGATAGCATTGTGAGAGATCCGTGTTTTTCATTCGTTTATTTTCTATTGATAATCATGCTTGAGAAACGTTGGGAAACTTGGTGTGACTTCGAGGAATTTAATCGTCTTCCATACCATAGGTACGTGACTAATAAAGTCCTTACCTTGTTCAATGGCGGTCTCGGACATTGTAGTGCCGGTCGATAAGGTACGATTCCGTAGGCCTAAGATATTCTTTGTGAAACTTCTTTGCCAGTTCTTGATCTTCGGTATTAGCATGACTTTAAATTGTTGCTCTATCTAAATCTTTCTCTAATATATAGTTTTTTCGTCAGCATTTGATTACTATATTCATTTAATTACTCCGTTATTATTTCCTTTTAGTGAATTTTATTACTGTCCATACTAAATTTGCGTAACATATAAGATACAATGTCTTAATTGTAGCTTATATGTTACGCAAATTTATCAAATAAGCGGTGTTAAAAGCAAGAATTATTATTAATGGCGCTTGGCAGAACTGTAAACATTGTGATAGGTATGTTAAAACTAAAGAGTAAATTATTTAATCTCGATATTCGCGGTTTGTTTACTTAATTGGTAACAACATTCCTCTTACGTCTTTATAAGGAAAAACAATTGCTATTAACGCTGCGTAGCCATTATAATGCACTTTTATCACTTTAAATAAATAACTGTATCCATTTAAAGTTGGTAATTAATTGGTCACTGTATATATGTTAACTAGGAGTGATGGTGCGTTCCTGCAGTTTCATGATTATGTAATATGTAGATACGTATCTATAAAAACGTTTCGTAGTCCTTTTTTATGGAATTCAATTCAATCAGTCAAAGTTCTCTAGGCAGATGTAGGTACTTAGTACCTACTTATTACTTATTTTTTATATTTTTATCACCAGCTTAAAATAATCTGTCAGGACTTACCCTTCATAATCTAATATGCAGTATTTTTCTTCATAAGAACCCTGTTTTTTCCTTCAACTCACTCCCTTCGTGCAATTATTATTTTAAACGTGCTTATCACTGTAAGACATGTAAAATGCATCCATCTAAATTCTTTATAGTAGGTACATGAAATAAAATAAACAAGAAAACGAAAATTTCAAGAGCAGATAAGGCGATCTTAGCACCATAAGGGGTTTATTCCAGACAACCTTTGAGTTAGAATTGAGTGGAGATAAAGATTTACAAGTAAACAGAGAAACATGTAAAATAATCGTCGTATAAATAACTAAACTTACCAAAAAAACAATAAAGAATACACCATGTAGTTGTAGAGCATATAACAATAATACAAATAAACAAATGCACAAGATAATTTAAAGAAAATAAGTTACTGCACAAAATAATATCCAGTCAAAAAGTGTTTGCCAACTACAATTTCTGCAACTTCCCCGGCCTGAATGCTATTACCTGGCTGATATTCAAATATTTTACGCATGATAGAGAGGTGCAGTTAGTATGTATGACAATTATTCATTTTAACAATATAAATTCACTTGAATAGTTCTGGACTACGATCGAGCGGTTGAGCGTGAAAAAAATTACAGACCTATAAAAAATATGGAAAGTTAGGACTTTACTGGACTCGTCTAAGGATCTCTGAACTGATAGAAACCTCGTGTTTTGTTCAAAGTTGTATATCCTTCCGTAATACGCGTAAGATTATTCATAAAAATGCCCCTTCTGCACATTGGGCTCTCATAGAAATGCCAATAATCTAACAAAATACGAATACTATATTACTTATCCCATGTTCCAATCAGGATTGTACTCTCTTTATCACTTTCAAAAACTGCACCGAAATCAACCTATCCACGACAGGGTACAACTTCTATAACTAATTTTCGAACGACCCTAAATACCTACCCAACCTACATAAAAGATATGTATTTATATGCGTTATTTATTGGCATCTCAAGATTTGTTCGTGTCAAAACTGTCCATTACAGGACTGTCCAATATTTATATAAAAAATATCGCTATCTGAAACTGCCAATAGAACCACTATCAATAACACAAAGGGGGAATTGTTTTTCTAACTCACTTTATTGTAATACAATACCTATAGTTTTGTCTGGCGTGTTAACGAGCAAAATTGTCCGAGTCTAAAAGTGGCACTTCAACGAATCGGATTTCTACATTAAGATTTGTTCATTCATTAAATACCATTAGATTTTTTTACACAATTCATACTGAAGTCCAAGTTCCATTAAACAGTAATGTCGCTTTCATTGCGCAAGCGTTTAGTTTAATTACGATATACTCGTATCTATAAATACGCAATACATGAATCGCTGACGCGTCATCGGACCCCGCTCCAAGCGTCACGTCGACCGCTGACGAAGCAGGGTCTCATTGTTTCTGTAAACATGCGCCTTTTCAGTTTCATCCTCTGCTCTGAAATCCTACATATGTGATCTCCAAGGTTTGTTGTCCCTCAATCGCCGAGTCAAAGCGCTGCAAAAGCTGTTCTGCTAAAATGTTGCTTAGGTTGGTTCATCGCCAAAATACTGATACGAGGGGAGGTTCCTTAGCTTTTCTATATACCCCTATATACCTCGGGAGGGAGTTACAAGTGAATTTTTAATACCTCCCATAGAAATGTTATGATTATTATGAAAGTTAAATTATCTGATTTATAACGTCCAGTCCACTTAGAATACCGGTTTTAAACCCCAGGTCAGGAACAAGAGGATTAGGCCCAGTTGTTGATTTTGGTAAATTAGATTGTTACGGATTTTTTATGGTATTAGTCTGCATATTTTAACTTCTGATCATTGTTGTCGTGTAACTGACCTCTATCCTTCCTGTTAGTAAAGTATTTGTTTTGCTTATTTGGTTTATTTATCTTATACATAGATAGGAATATATAGTGGTTTATTTCTTATTTTACTTTTCGTTAGAAATGTATTTGTGTTAATGTTTGATCAGTGTTCGTATTTCACGGGTTACTTATGAATCGTTATGAACTTATGACTATAACTTGCACAATTTAGGAGTTTTAGGAGACCAATATTGTTTTGTATTGTTGATCTGTCTGGCCAGTAAGATTACAACGTCAAGCCAGTGGGCTCGATTTTTGATTGATTACGAATATTAGGATTATACTATGATCGTATTTATTTAGCGATGCTACCAGTGTGGTCGCTGTTACTTTTAATTAGACACCATACGTTTAAACTTGTATTTAGTGATGTGTTTATTAATAGCACTCTACTAATATTCAAATAGACACGGACACCAAATATCTATTTTTCTGTAGCGATGGATCTTTGTGAATTGCATGTTGAATTTGCGTTAGTATATTAGAAATCAAATCAAATCTCGATTAAAACCGCACAATCAGTAGTATTGTATATATTGTGATTGTGACTAGTTAGCTACAGTCCTGCTGAGTTGTAGTAGCAATACCTAATAGTTACATAATATAAACATCGACACGTGTCGCTCGGTTATATAAGACACGCGTTGTATATTTCGTGTACATTCTTCCAGCGTTGGCTTGAAAATTATGTTATTTTAGCTTGCTTTAATGAGTATTCTATTGACATTTTATGAGCTCCAAGTGTCATGCGATGCGACTTTTAATTCGCAAGATCGATATGTTGATTAAGCAAATATAATTTTCTGTTTAATCCTTGAAACTTTGACAAAACGTGGAAATGTTGTCCCTTTATATAAAATCGATATGTATATGCTAATCTATTTGTAGCATGAGAATATTGTCCAGATTTCAATTTCTTCTAAAAATAAATTATCAATGAGTAGGTAAGCAACGTTGTAGTAATGCGGTATAAAATTGACATAATTGTGTAATTAAACATTGTAACACGTCAGCATGTTCATGCTTCAGTAATATCGTAGATCGTTAGTACGTTATTATATTAATTTAAATTCACGCACCTGCTGTTCTCTCTTTTGCCCTGTATGCTCGCTTCGTAGGATGGCCCTTGTGTCCAACCAACCCAAAGGCATTCACATCGGTTCTTCTTACATTTAGTTAATTGGCATTGTTGTTGCTTAGCTTAATTATGTTTTTGTCACTTCTTTATTGTTATTGTTATTATTCTCTGATGGTAAAGAAGGAGGAGATGAGGAGGAGTCTATATTTCTAATATTATAAATAATGCGTCGTCATCAGCTTATTTACGTCCCATAGGGCTATCTAAGGGAGGACGTCTAAGGCCTCCTCTCATGGATTTTAGGGAACGGACAGTAGGTACCAGTGCAAGTGGAGACTTCACCTTTGATTTTATTGTTTCCTCACGATGTTTTCCCTCCAATGAAAAGCATGGTAAATATCAAAGATGTTTCGTACATGAGTTCCGAAAAACTCATTGATACAAGCCGGGATTCCACCTCACGAGCGCCAACATCTGACAGTAACTGAAAGCTCGCCTCGTACATGAGTTCCGAAAAACTCATTGATACAAGCCGGGATTCCACCTCACGAGCGCCAACATCTGACAGTAACTGAAAGCTCGCCTTTTCCCATGTTTTAGTGCAATACTACAGATAACATAAAATATGTAATTCTAATTCTAATTACTAGTCCTTTCTTTGTCTTTCTACCTTTTGGGATTATGAATATAAGCGGCAGTCGGATAAAAACTATGTTGCCCAAATTAGTACGTTTTTTTTGGATATACAATTTATTTATTCGCAAACAGCATTGTGTGTTTAATCCACAATGTCTGCCAATTCAGTTGGCCGCGGTACCAGGGCCGCATGATAGAAACGGAGGTGTAGTTAACTGTGCGCGGTGCGGGCGCGAGTGGAGGAGGGGGGGCAAGTGCACGTGCCGGCGGGCATGCCATGCCATGCGTTCGACGCCCGTCTTCTTCCCTCACTTGTTGAGCGCTGTCGCTTCTAGGTCGCCCCACATCGCCCATTCTAGCTAGTTTGCCTTCTTTACTTACGCTCACATCTCAGACGCCTTCTCTTTCTTGCGAAACTACATCCAAGTGCTAAGGACTATCATACATAAGTATTGATTCCGTTGTCAAATATCCGTGTTACTTTATTTATGATTTGGTTTGACTTCAGAAATACTTTCTCCGGCAAAAATATCGCTAGCACTTACCTCCAAGTGACTAATTGCGCAACCATCCTTCTGCGTCATGGGTACTCTGTAGCACTTCAGGAGTGAGTCAATGAAGCCAGTCAGGGTCGACATTATCCATTGTTTTGATGAAAAAAATTTTTTTCAGTACATATGGATATGGTGCGGTGCTACTTTCCCGCACTAGTGCGGAAAGAGAACTTTCCGTGCATATGTCGAAACTTTAAAGAGCCATATGTACAGTAAAACGTTGTACGATACACGTGCGAATAGGTAATTCGCAACTCGTGTCGATTTAAAACACTCTTTTCGGTCGTGTTTTAATTTATCACCACTCGTTGCGAATTTACAATTTTCGGCACTTGTATCGTAAATAACTACTTATATCCAAGCTTTAATGGACAAAAAAAATTGTGTAGTTCTCGTACTTATACCTAATTCTTTTTATCGCAAAACATCGATTATCGTTATCGCAAAGCATCCGTAAAAACAATCAACAAAAATATTTATTACAGATAGCCAAGATAGACATGCATTTGAAGAAACTTTAAAGAAAAGTTTGTGAATAGTGATTAGGAAAGTGGAACTCTATAGAGAATAATTAAAATGAATTATAGGACGAAAGTGTTATGACCATGGAGAATTGTACGTGTATATTAAGTACGAGTTAGTTAACATATGTGTCGTCCCATTGTAGAATGGGTATTGTTATGGAATCCTCCGAAGTGAATTTATGCACTGCCAGATACGGGAGCGGTACGCAAGTGTTCGGCGCGATGGGCACTCCAAGCGACGCGTTCTTCAGTGACACTATTCATACCATTGCCATCAATACCAGGAAAACAGAATTCGGCAAAAGCGTCGAGCCGATCCCGATAACCCTTAAAGCATACCAACAATTCCAAGCCCATGGACAGGCTATACATGGATATGGGTTTCAGCAGCAGATGTTAACAGCTTTAACTTCTGCTCCTCAAATTCCTGACGTCGAGACCCCTTCGAGATCATCGAACGTTCATGTTACCCCTTCCAGGGAGGAATCGAGGGATTCCCAGACCGTGCGACCGCCACCGAAAAAGAAATGGATTAAGGAGTATCTAGGTGAGTTTTGGTTAAGTGAACGACCGATCTTCGTTAAGTTGGCCTGCAGTGTATAAACACACGCACAAAACTTATAAAAGAACGCAATATTGTACATCGGGCATCGGGGACTTAAGCACGTGCAACAGCGGCCTTGCGTTCGACCTCGTGTTGTTTTTGCACAACAAAATCCAAGACCACATCTAACCAACATGTTGAATTGAATGCTAACATTTTCTAGTAGCTTCTTTTGAATATTATCTCCCTTTGGCATTAGGGATTACATTAAAAAAACCCTACGCCGTTCTGCTCTGCCTAATTAAGCGCAACTATAGGTAACATGGGAGGTGCAGGAAATTATCTTTCTTGTTTCGGTTTTTAGCGCTTTGTTATCTTCTTATCAGTTTTATTCAATCCAAGCTCTACACGACGTTCCCTTGAGCCCCACATTGCGAACAGGGTAACAGAATCGTCGAGGAGGATAAAAACAAGCGAATAAGCGTTACCTAGGGTATTCGTGCTGGAAGTGCCGATGCCGGTCGGACTCAAGGCGTTCCTCTTGCCAAGGTCGGAGCGGGCACGCCACGCTTATATGCTCACGAGTCACGTCGTATTAACACGCTAGTCCACGTTGAGTAAGATTTTCATATTAGGTCAATACCGTAGCGTCATGTGAAAAGTTCCTACTAATATGTGATCTATATTGACCCGGTGTAGTTAATTAGTTTGCAATTGGTCAATTTTCCTTTACACGGCGTTATTAGTGTTATTACTGGTCATTCCTGAATCGGGAAATTTCGCTGTATTGGGTGAAGAGCTGCGATGTGGCAAGTTACTCACCTACGTTCGACGTACTTACTATGACAAATTACCTGTAATTAAAATAGTCGATCGCTTTAATTTGTAAAACCTGTTTCATGTTATAATTTAGAGGCGATACGGCATTGTAAATCTTCGAAATGAACAGCCCTGTGAGCCCTGTTACCGACTCGGAAAGTTCTTACAAGTTGGAATCCGAATTAATTGATAGGGATTATAGATACATTGTACCTATAATGCGAGGAATTAATTACTCTTCCATTGAACAATTTAACGGTTATCGACAAAAGACGGCATAGGTAGGTTTTCAATTGTTTCATTGAACTAGAGAAAAAGGGCAAGGGTCGAACGAGTCTCGAGACTCTCGAGAGTGCCGCGTAATATTCACATCGCCGCAGGGCTCACAGGCTAACCAGTAAACCTTTGAACTCCAGTTACGCATTGCTGTTTCGAATGTAAGGGTTCAATTATATTAGTGACGTGTTCGGTGTAGTACAATACAAAGTATACTGCGAAGACTACTGTTGGTAATTACCAAGGATAGGACAAACGCCCGTCATTTTGAAAACTTAACCCTGTTCTGTACAGTAGAGACTTCCTTATATTAATAAAAAAAATTAGGTACTAAATAAGAATAAGAATAGTTTATTCGTGACAATACAAAACAAAGGACAAAAGTAATGTTTTATAAATTTATTTTAAGTACCATAATTTATATGTTTCCAGTGACAAATTATTCAAATGACGATGATTAAGGCGATAAATCACTTTCGCCAGTGGAAAAGAATGACCACAAATTTTTCCAAATGTTCACTTGTGAGCCTATATCGACGTGAGTTTAGGACCCATTTATGAGTCGAAAAAGTGCGTTCACAGTCTACTGACGTCATTGGGGCATGTCTAATAAACTATTCTTATTCTTATTTAGTACCTAATTTTTTTTATTAATATAAGGAAGTCTCTACTGTACAGAACAGGGTTAAGTTTTCAAAATGACGGGCGTTTGTCCTATCCTTGGAATTACCTAGTAGCTAGCTGAAGGGAGGTACAGGTACTCCAGATGGAACAATAAGTAGATTGCGTAGGTATCTGATTTAAATCTTCTATTATTTGAAGTTGTTCATTGACGACGTTATATGTTTACGTGTGCGGTGTTTGCGCAATGGCTGGCGGGACAATATCTTGTAATCCAATAATGGATGCCCGCGCCGCGCGTTACGTAACCCCGCAATTGTATAGTTTTTATGAGATTAGCTGTAAAATGTACCATAGCCGTGTAAGTACGTAGGTGTTTTGCGACTCGTGTCAAGGCCCGCCCTAACTATGCCTCGTCTCGTAATGCCGATGCCGTCGCTGCTATAGAGACAACTACGTTGATGAATGTGTGAAATTAATTTACGGCTCGTTGCGTAAAATAAAATGTTGCGTCAATATTGACGTGTAGGAACCTAGGAACCGAAAAAAATGTTTTATTACAATATTTTATACCTACTTACCTACCTACTTCAGCTCTCATTTCTCGGTTATTTCATATGTATGTATGTTCAGTAGATCAAGCCGTTACCTAGGCAACTTCAAATACTGCCTCAGTTCCATTATACGTTTTCAAGAACGATACATATACCTACCCACCAACAAATATACGTTCAACGTCTTTAATCGTAGGTACCTATACAATTTGAAAGTCAAGTGGCGAATGTTGGGATCCACACTTCGACGCGTTTAGGTCAATCAATACGTCAATTCTCAATTGGACGATTGCAGGCTATTTATTACGTTTTCTTCGCTTTATCTTATCAATACTTACGCTAGATTGTAGGCGTCCAAATGTAACAACTTCTAGATGTTATTACATAGGTAAGTATTAGCCTAAGATTACTTTTACGATGCCATTTTGGACCAGTTTTTGGAGAGGAACAATTGTTTATATGTGAGCAACTACGTTTATTGGATAAATACAATCACAACTAAAGTTTAAAAAAAAAAGTAACTAACTTAAATAAGCTAATAGCTCCCGCCGCGACCCCCAGAGGCAAAGGTGCCCATCACGCTCGCGGCATTACCCCGTTGAATCGCGATGGACAACCTTTGCCTCAGGAATGACCCAGAGGGAGGGTCTAAACTGCTTCTAAAAAGACGCCGCCCCAACTCCCTTAGAAAAGTCCTCGCCTCGGCACACCAACACCCCGACGTTTCCACGGCTAGAGGGACAAACAAATACGAGTAGTTGGTGAGTGCCGCGTATTTTTCTGTCTTTCTCACAGCCGCCAACTCAGCCGCTGCTCCTGCCGTTCGCACAGTCCGACTAATGTGCAACTACTATTAAAGAAAATTAATATCCAAAAATATGAGACAAAGATTGACCTCGCTGGCGGCAGCCCAAAACACAAGACATAAAAGTATGACGTCACAATCCGCTACTTGTACTAATCGTTGTATGGAAAATCAAGTAAATTGCTGTTTTGGTCGCGACATAGGTACTGCGTTTAGGTCCATAGTAGTTATACAAGTTTGTTGTTGTAATTATACTTTATTATAATAATTTTATAGTTATTATATGATCCATTTATTTATCAACACTGCGTTATAAATTTTAACATGAGTCTACCTACAACCCTTTTAACATTGTTATTAGCGACGAATAACTATTTGTCCAGTTATAGGTACTAAATGTAAAACTGACACTACCTCTACTTATGTAACGATTAGTCTGCTAAGAACTATGAAGTCCCACAAGTGACAATGGTTTCTAGATCATTAGGATTAACTGTGAATTAGCAGGATCGGTGTCATTTAGCAAACTTGATTTATAGACAAGTGGCATGATTCGAGTTATCACTACTTACACGTGGTGTTGTTTATCATTATCTTGCGCTGACATAAAAAACCGTTATTTACTTATCTTATAAGCAGGTTATTGACATTACATTATTGAAGGTTCTTCGTATCGTTCGGTGTCATTATTGCAATTAGACGATTTTTTTTTTATTTACTAACGATTTTGTACACGTTTAAGTGTCACATTGACAAAACGGGAATTGAGTTTATTCCGAAATTAGCTCATATAATTTTGACGCTTATTAACCTCAGATTAAGTTCTTATTTCTAATTGCCAAGAAAAGAGAATTTGAATTTTGATTCCAAGTACTTTAAGACCTTATTTGATATTTCGGTGGGGCCTTAAGCGAAAATTCAATTAAAATGGTGGTTCGTCCGCGAATAAACAGGATGCCAATCCCCGAACTAGAAACTATGTTTGTAGTGCAGTTACTAGCATAGCAGAAATGCTAGAGAGTGTTCGCAAGCTTATGGGTATGGGTGAGTTTACGCGTTTAGTTTCCCCCGAGGCGAGGTGTACGACGGGCGCTCGGGAGAGTTCGTGCTGCGTGACGGGCTGTGCCCCGCCCCGCCCCCCGCGCGCCCTCCCCTCCGGCGCCCTCTTATCACATCCAGTCCCAGAGCCCCCGCTCTACTCCCTGGCTGGCCCTCACTGCTCGCCACGCACCGCCATGCAATACACGATTTCTACACGTAACGTCTTTGTTCGATATGAAACTCGCTAAGTGCACTCCAAGCGGCCACCGCCTTTGTATAGGTGCGCAACATTCCACTATAATGCGGTTTTACGTTCATGTTTTTATTTTTTACCAATACGTTGGTGAATCGACTGGTCTCGTACGAAAAAGCTGCTTAAATCGCGTCAATATATTGAAACTGCAGTCAAACTGGTCAGCTATTTGCTGCTCCGGGTTTATGGTATGCCGGCCGACCTAACCGATCCACTGGTTAGTTGGTTACATGCCTTAGCTGGTAGATACCGGTTATCCTTTGGTTGCACATACATTCATTATTTACCATGCAACAATTTTATCGCCATAGAATCTTCATGAAATAAATGAATCTTGCAAAATAATATCTACTTACCTGAATACAGTCCCATTTCCCATCTACCAAATAAAAACGTATAAGTACATAACCTATGCCGAAAATACATTTATATTGTTTTTACTAGGTTATACCTAATATTAATTGATTAATATTATTTTATTTTTTGTCTACCTACCTCTTTTACAGATTCTTCTTAAGGGGCTACCCGAGGTTTTCATCGATTTTTGACAAGTTTTGAATCGTATCTACTACTTTTGCACTACAGATAGAATCATAAATCAAACGGCTATCGGTTCTTCAATCTTTTATCTCCATTTTGACTGACCGGATTTTGAAACAAATTAATACTTAATTTTGTATGGATTTTTTAAACATTGTCTAAAAAAACACTTATTTTGTATCTCTATTGACGTGAAAGATCTTACATATACGAAATCTACATATTTGGGTTCGTCTGTGACGTCTCTAAAAACTGACAGAGGGTTTTCATTTTAAACCAATTAACACAAAAGTTATGGCCAGAAAACTAGTTTTTTGGCCTAAAATTGCTCAACTTTGATGTCAAATATCTCAAAAACTATGAACTTTGAAGTAAATAATGGGATATTATATTGCTTAAAGCCGTTGTTGTTAATATAATAAGCTACAAAAACATTACAAAACCAAGGGATTCAGATCGAAGGTCATTGGCGTATGGGAGCCTCTTAATATATTCACAACATTTCATTTGGATGATGAAAGAAAACTAAAATAAGAAAAAAAGGTAAGTAGACAAAAAATAAAATTAGATTAATTAATACCTAGGTATATGACGTAGGTATGACAATAAACGGTATATCAGTACCACGCTAGTCCTAATACCTAACTGTCTTAATTTTGCTTCTATTAGAAACTAATAAGTAGGTACGTTGAAATTATTTGAAATTAAGATGAAAAAAAACTTCGAACGTACGCGTAGTATTTTATATTTACAACTGATTTATTTTAACTTGGTTTTTAAGAAATTAGTTATAATTATCGAAGGAATGGACGTCAGTTGTGTATACATATATACGTGTAGGTAATTAATGTTATGTTGTAAACATACAAGTTCATTTTACGGACAATAAGCATTCAGTGAAGAACGAATGCTGGGTAGCCAAGATTAGAATATCTTATTGTCTCCTGCCCCCCTATTCTGTAACTTGTTTAAGCTCACCTCAACGCTCACCCTCAAATATATCTTGACACCGCGATGTGTAGTAACCAAGCGTAGGTAGAGGTCTAGTTTCGTGACGGGTGACCGGCGGGGTGAGCCGCTTTAGCGCGTAGCGAATAACAGCCCACCTCACGCAAACAATTTATGTAGGTAATCTAAAACAGAAAGATATATCCATAAGATACGGAATAATTATTTTCAACGCGAAAATAATATACCTACTTATTTAATTTTGTGCTTTAAGCTTTTAATGAACGTGTTTTCCATTCTGATACCTACAAAGTAAAGTATCATGACTTTATTGTTTAATTAAAATAACTCACATTACCGACGTGTTTACTGACTGAATCAAATATACCGATAGCGATTCTTATGCCTTTTTTATACCGATAAAAAGGCATAAGAATAGGGTAGGCTGGCAGGTAGTTATTATGTTGACGTGCGGAACCGCGCCTCGTGCGTGACGCGCATCCTGCCGTTCCAGCCTACACTCGTTGCGCAATCCCTGCGATGCTTTTGTTATCCTGGTATCTGGAGACGACGGCTAGTTACGACAGTGTCACATTTCTTTTCTTATTAAAAATAAAGTTAGTTGTTCTATTATCTATTCTGTGGTAGGTATTAGTCAGTTGCATAAGTGCTTAAGAAAACAGCAGACGAATAAATAGCTACTTAAGTTATCTAAAGCTCTTAGTTGAATGCGGTAGAGGTTGTAGCTAGTTGAACTATCTGGGAAGTAGGTATATTGGTACCAAATTTTCTATGAGAGGTCAATAGTTCGTTACAGAAACTTGGCTGGGTCTATTCAGGACATGAATGATTTGGATGCGTTATATTGTTCAGAAGCAGCTCTATAAAGTCTGAATGTTCGTCAAAGTCGTAAGGTCAGGAGTCTTGACTTATAAATAGGTATTTCGTATTAATGCTTGAATAAAGCGGTCACTAACACCTCCTGTGTTCCTATATTTACCACTAATTTGTTAGTTTATCTACGGACTCGAATATTACATAAACCATGTTTGTTTCAGTCCTTTGTCTATTGTTTAATTTATCAAAATCATGGCCTCTCAACTAGAACAACGTATAATTGATACTTAAAAGAACTCATAGATGGCGACACAGGTACCGAGCGAAACATTTGAACCAGTAATCGTGAAGATAGAATGATTTTTACACCTTAATAAATTCAACGTACCTTAATTATATCACAAACATACTTCCGCACATACAATAAAGGTATATTTTATACGTTTAGTAAATGCAATAATATTGATACTAAATCCATGTAACTCGTACTATACGAGTGAGCTTTCAAGCTTGCTACGTATTATTGGGTACTGTCACTAGATGGCGCCATCACGGGTCGCGAAAGTTCTATGGAACCACAGGCTCTAACCATTTGGTTATGTATATTTTTGTGTGATGTGTAATATTGTCTCTAAAATTCTACTTTTATATCGAAAAAATCAAAAATACTCTATTTGTTGCCCGGGAAGTCAACGCCATCTGGTGATATCTCAATGTATTACTAAAGGCTGACAGCGTCATAGCCGTGGTAGCTCGGATACTGCATCTACTGGTGTAGCTACGGCACTAAAATTGTATACAGAATTGCCTACATTAGGACGGTACGCTTTTGCTCTATGAGATTGGGTATCTGTACTTGTATTATTTAATCTGTGTCAAAATACATTAGCCAGGATAAAGATTATAGTAGGTACCATTGTCTTACAGCTTGCATTATATAGGTACAGTCAGCGTCATATAGTTAGTAGCAGCCAAGGTAGCCAAATATTTCGATACACGTCTTTATTTCTGTAAGAATAAGGGTGTGTTACGAAATATTTGGCTACTCTGGCTGTTACTAACTATATGACGCTGACTGTACTATTTTCAATTACATATTCGAAGTGGTCTTACTTAAGAAAAACAAACATGAATAGAGGTAGGTAGGTACAGGTTAATTTTCACATAATAAATAATTTAATTTACCTAACTACTTAGGTAGGTACGTTGCATCGTTTCGAATTTAAAACGAGATGTGCGGTTAAAACTTAGAATCGCAAAAAAAAATGTGAATGTGATGTGATGAGATCTACTTCTACGAATACGTAAAGGATGTTCGAAGAACCTTATTTAACCCAAGCTAAATTAACATTATAATAAGACTAAATAATTTCGTTATTGATAAAATATACCTACACACGTCATTACCTACGCTGGTTACGCGTAGAACTTCGTAGAAGGTTTTTTCTATTGAAGATAACATCAATTCTACAGACCCTATTGAGACAATTATTTGTAGGTACAGTCGAGGAAATTGAATGTTTAGCACTTTTGGACCTTAACGTCATTCTAATAGAGTTGACATGTGCCAATCATTCAATTTCCTCGACCGCACATGCATTTTTTTGTTATTTTAGAATAGAAATCTACTAAAAAACCGAGAAAATAACTTTTCAGTTCACCAACTCAGCTAAGTGGTCTTCAACCGGCACATGAAATTAGGTGGTCGATAACCGGCGAAATGACCCTATGTTCTTATTTTGTTTTTGATGTTAAATGTTGCATTGCTCAAATGTTTTTAAATAAAACCAAAGGCGTTGATAGGGAAAAGTGTTTCTAACCCTACATTATTTGAAATCAATTTGTTTACCTACGCAGTGCATTATCTACGCAGCGTAGAACTAGAAGCCGTCACCGTGGCGTGGTTGCGGTCCGATTGTACGCGACCGCTTTTTTCTGCTTCTATCAGCAGCTGATTTTCGGCGCGGCTTGGCAACACGAACGTCAATCACAAGCACGCGCTCAAAACCACATGTACTGACGTCACCTCCTGCCGGCGGGCACGCCCCCTTCTCTATCTCCTTCATTCATTGGGTTAACGCTATCTCCTATCCAGCTCGCCAATGCAGCGTGACTGATTTTACGTGTATATTACATTTCGAAACTAATGCTAGCGCCATTTAAAGTTCAATTTCGTTTATCGAGCCTCGTAATGGTCTTGCGCTCGTATAGTCGTCCCGCTCTCGCCGATACTGAGATGTCATTAGCTCGGTTGTTTTGAACGCTTCCATTGCTATGTTCGCCTGGTACTTTGCCGCCTCGCACTGCAGCCGTCGACGAGCGGCTGACACGGGTTTGACAACCTGCCGGGCCGCAGATGAGGGTGTTCAGACACAAAACAAATGTAAACTGCCTTTTTGCAAAGTTTATTCATTGTTTTACGTTTAAGTCCACATTATAGACAAGCTCCTGTTAACCGCGGCTCTTCATCGGTTTGAGTATTTTTAATCCAAACAAAAAGTTATACGGTTGATGACGTATTTTTTCATTTGTTCACAGAGGAGGAGCCGAAGTCCCCGGTGTCGGTGCGAGTGGTGACAGCGTTGTCGGTGACGGCTCGTAGCAACGGCGTGGTGCGGCCGACGTCGCCGGTGCCGGTGACCCCCGCGCCGCCCTCGACCGCTCCCGCGCTCGTCTTCGAGCCGGCTCCCGCCCCCGCACCTACCGCACCGCCACCCGCGCCCCTCCTCGACTTCGTACAAGAACATTCCAGGCCGCGTACATCAAGCACCAGTCATGGGTATGTTCTCCTAGTATCGGCGCTGTCCAAAACAGCTGGGGACTCGCTAGGCGTGACGATGATGGTCGTTCGAATTCGATGTCTGCACGGCTATCACACAGAGAGACGGATAGATAGTGCGAGACAAATCGAAAGAGCTCGCGCGCCGTCTTGTGATAGCCATGCTGAAATTCTGGAAGATCGTTCGATTGTTGCGGAGAACTATTGCTCTATACAGGGATATATTATTATGCCTGATTGCAATATTTTGGACCTCATAAAGCATTATGCAAGAGTGAACCTTTTTAAGGCGCCGTTCAGCGAAGTTAAGCGAACAGAGAGTTTGAAACAATATAATAGACGCATTATATTGTTTCAAGATTACTAGGTATTCGTATTTTTTTGAAACCATATTATTATAAACAGACCTGTTTATAACAATATGGTTTCGAAAAAATACGAATAGTAATTTTGAGGCTTTTCTGCAGCGACATCAGTGATTCGAAACGTGATTAAGCAACTATCGCTCGATAGAAAAAAATCACGAACATAAGTCTAAATAAAACACACTTAAAATATTCGTAACAAATTATGCACAAAAGCTAATAGTATTTTATGCAACTGTTGTATAAATAAGTAGGGTCTCGCCAAGGCTCGCATCGCAACTCACGCCACTCGCGTTTTAAGACCAAGTTATACACCGTTGCATACAATACTTTTTCTACGACTAACTTCTAAATAAATAGCATTTGACTTTTCAGGCAGTAGTTTTTCCGTTAGTTCTAAACTACTCACGTAATTTCTTCAGCGGTGCAATTATTTTCTTCTTCGTCCATTTTAAAAGGAACGTACACAGTTTTCTTCACTTCACAAACACGAATAAAATCTTTAGAAATATGACACATTGACACATCTTGTTTTGTTTTTAATTTCCTTGGACTTGCCATCCGAACCAAACTGAATCCGGATCCGAACCGAATCGGATCGGTTTATATTTATAAATAATAAGTACCAATAATTGGTAAAATATGTATACGCATAATACATGATCATTTATTTTTATTTTAGTAAGTAAATAATTTATGTTCTACAAATGTTTGATAGTAAAACTTTTTATTTCGAAAAATTTGCTTATGAAGTTGGTACCACTGCAAAATGGCGGCCTATTGAAAAAAAGTTAGATGATTTGACATCGTGGTAAACAGTGCTTTTATGAAAAATGTATGAACCATAAAAGTACACTAAACAGTGCGTTTATGGGCCATAGAGCATAGAGTTATTCGACGACTTATTAAGAAAGCTACACACACAACTCTCAACCACAGAATAAATATAGTACATACATACTACACTCCACTCGTATAGGTACAGTCGACAACACAGCTAACTGACCATACCGTGAAAACCTAGAACCTTATTACAATGCACTTAAGGTCAGATTAGATTTCCGATGGTCAGTTAGCTGTGTTGTCGACTGTACGTAATAAAGTAGAGCACAAAAACAGTTAAGTATGTGTCATCATCATCATATCAGCCGAAAGACGTCCACTGCTGGACATAGGCCTCCCCCAAAGAGTGCCAAAGTGACCGGTCCCGCGCCACCCGCATCCAGCGGACTCCCGCAACCTTTACCAGGTCATCAGTCCACCTTGTGGGGGGCCTACCCACGCCGCGCGTTCCGGTACGTGGTCGCCACTCGAGAACCTTTCCGCCCCAACGGCCATCGGTTCTACGTGCTATGAGCCCTGCCCACTGCCACTTAAGTTTAGCGATTCGGAGTGCTATATCGGTTACCTTGGTTCTGCTGCGGATAGCCTCATTTCTGATGCGATCACGCAGAGAAACTCCCAACATGGCCCTCTCCATTGCCCTTTGGGTGACTTTGCGACCACGTTTCAGTGCCATATGTCATCACTGGCAACACACACTGGTCAAAGACTCTCGTCTTAAGACACTGCGGAATATTGGACGAAAAGATGTGCCGTAGCTTCCCGAACGCTGCTAGATAGTCTGTCCTAGGTATACTTATACATAATCGTCTACAACTTCGAGCGTAAAGTGTCCGATTTTAATGGGAGTTGGTACGACATGGGCATTTGACATGATCTTCGTCTTATCCATGTTCATTCTTAGACCAACTCGCTCGGAAGCTTTACTGAGGTCATCGAGCATCGTACTTAAGTCCTCCATGGTCTCAGCCAACACCACTATATCGTCAGCAACCGAAGGTGAGTGATGTACTCGCCGTTTATGTTGACGCCTAGCTTTCTCCAGTCTAGTCGTGAAAACGTCCTCCAGTGCAGCGGTGAACAGTTTTGGAGAAATAACATCTCCTTGCCTGACTCCCCGCTGCAGCGGAATAGGTTTCGCGTTCTGGTTCTGGAGTCGGACTGACATAGTGGCGTTCTCGTACAAACACTTCAGCACTTTGATATAGCGATAGTGAACTTGGCACCGCAGGAGAGACTGTAGTACAGCCCAGGTTTCAATCGAATCGAAGGCTTTCTCGTAGTCCACGAACGCTAAGCAGAGAGGCAGGTTATACTCCTCGGTCTTCTGTATAACCTGACGAAGCGTGTGGATGTGGTCTACGGTACTAAAGCCTCTTCGGAAACCGGCTTGTTCGGGAGGCTGGAAGTCATCTAGCCTGCGTACGAGACGATTTGTAATGACCCTCGAAAACAGCTTATAGACATGGGTCAAGTGAGATGGGTATGTAGTTCTTCAGCAGAGTGTAGTCACCCTTTTTGAAGAGCAGCACCACCAACCCTCTGTTGCATGCTTTTGGAGTTCTCCCTTCCAGTAAGACGGAATCGAACAACTTCTGAAGGGCCGTAAGGACCGGTTTTCCACCCGCCTTCAGTATGTGTAGCTTATTTTAAATAAATTGTATTATTTAGACTTTTTAGCGTACCGGAAGGCGCAGCGTGGGTAGGCCCCCCGCAAGGTGGACTGATGACCTGGTAAAGGTTGCTGGAGTTCGCTGGATGCGGGTGGCGCAGGACCGGTCACTTTGGCACTCTTTGGGGGAGGCCTATGTCCAGCAGTGGACGTCTTTCGGCTGATATGATGATGATGATGATGAGACTTTTTAGGCAACAAGTTTGCTCTGTTCACGCAATTTCTTCAGAAGTGCAGTTATGAATTCCTTTGATCATTTTAAAAGGAACCTACACCTTTGTCTTCACAAACACGAATAAAATCTTAATAGTTTAGGAGTTAGTTCACCATCTTTCGTTTTTAGGGTTCCGTAGCCAAATGGCAAAAAACGGAACCCTTATAGATTCGTCATGTCTGCCTGTCTGTCTGTCTGTCTGTCTGTCCGTCCGTATGTTACATGCATGTTACTCGAAAACTATAAGGTGTATTTCAATAAAATTTTGAGGATAGGTGTATTTTGTTAACCGCTTCATAGTTTTGTAATTAAATTACTAAAAAAAAAATGTTTCAGGGTTGGGTATTGTCCATACATAAAACTGAAAGTCAAAATTTTTTTTTTCATTGCAAGCCCACGTGTGGCACATCAATCGATAGGCCTTTCAAAATAAATATAAGGTTTCTAAGCATTTTTTTTGATTAAGTAATAGAGTCGGAGATACTCGCCTCGAAAGTCACTAAAATTGTGTCCGGGGCCCTCTAATTTTTGAACCGTGTATTTTAAAAATATGAAAATAATCAGGCTCATAGGGCTTATTAAATTCTTTAAGCGAAAATTGTTTTGAACAAGATCGGTTCAAACGTTTTTGAGATATTTCTAAAAAACTGTCTTCCTTAAAGAAAAGGACGTATTAAGTGCCATAATATTTCAGTAACGATACGACCTTTTTAACGAGCACGGAACCCGCTTGGCCGCTTTTTTTATTTCATTTTGAACTGTATTTTGGTGGGAAATCAGAAATATGATACCTCTTGTTAATGGTTTGTTTTGTTAGGGTTCCGTACCAAAAAAGGTAAGTACCATATGAAAGGGCTTAAGTTGCACTTTTTGAAACAATTTTTCTTTTTTTCTACATTGGTAAAATTTCAATCTATGAAGGAAAATGTAAAAAAATACCAATCCCCCCCTCTTATCTCCGAAGTTATCCAAGCGAAAAATTTGAAATAAGTAATTACTTGAGATTAAGATAAAGATAACTATTATTGGAAAAGTATAACTTTTTCTGTATCTAGCGTATTTTTCGTTTTATTCTCAAAAATCATTTCCTAATTAAGTTTGCAATTTAATCAATTTATAAATATTTTTTTGCTTTGAAATTCCTATGAGACTAATAGAAGTAGGTACTGTCTTTCAAATAAAATTAAAAAAATCGAGACCGGTTCACGTGATAAACAATAATCGCTAAAACACCAACATACATACTAAGCTGATTGCCCTTGCACGTTAGTACCAAATTGGGCCGATAGATGGCGCTGACCCCATTCCTACTTCGCGCTGTTATGATTTTTCTAGAATTAATGGGGTTGGTATTTCAATAGCAGGTCAAAAAAAAATCGTGGTTCAATTGTCTTCGTAGTTCGATTCGATGGTCTTGGTGTAAAAATTATTCGTTGTTTGAAATTGAATTCTGTTGTGTTGGGTTAAAATAAGTAATTCAATAAATATTGGGACATTTAATTTACTTCACCTTGAGTTAATTGATAGTTCGTACGGAACCCTCGGTGCGCGAGTAGGACTCGCGCTTGACCGGTTTATCTTTAATTTGTTTGCAGTGCACTAGCCATCCGAACCAAACCGAATCCGGACCCGAACCGAATCAGAACTGTTTAATAAATATTACCAAGAATTTATAAAACATGTTAATTAACACACAATAGATGATGATTTATTATTATTTTAGTAAATAATTTATCATATACAAATGTTAAATCTTAAATAAAAACATTTTATTTCGAAAGATTTGCTTATGAAGTTGGTACCATTGCACTGGAATATAGCGGCCAATAAAAAAAATAGTTAAGATGATTTGACATCGGGGTAAAACAGTGCTTTTATGAAAAATGTATGAACCATAAAAGTACGCTAAACAGTGCGTTTATGGGCCATAGAGCGAGTTTTTCGACGACTTATTATCGGTGTCATTGTATTTGAGCTAAAGCCTACATAAATGACTGATAACGGTACAGGAGTAGAAAAAATAGTAACGGAATTGGAGTCATCTCAGAATTTAATAAACGACGTCAAATTGGTGCCAATCAAAATTAATTAACGAACTTCGAGACTTTTGTTGTGTCCACACTTTGTACAAAGTATTTCGTGCAGTGTCTATAACTATAACATACATAATTACATAGCTGCATAGGTACATATAATCACGCCTGTTTCCCGGAGGGGTATTACGCAGAGTTCACGAATTTCTACTTGCTACGATCTTGACAAACCTTTCTTGCTCGTCTTAGTCATGTCATGACGATATCTCATATACTTACTTGAGATTATTTGAGTTGGCCGAATTACATCAAAGTGGTTCATTCAAAAAGCAACTCTACAATACGTTTCTGAGGGAACCGTCCACTGAAAGTGAAACTAGCTATTCAGATTCAGAATCCAGAACATTACATTTTACATTACTATTAATCGGTCTTACATTGAATTTATACAGTGAGACAAATCTAGGACATTGTGTAGAATCAGATTCAAAAATGTAATAGGGAATATTCATGATTTTTTTTTTTTTTTTTATCTATTCTATAAGTAATTATATAAACGGAAAAAAATATAACACTATCACAATATTATTAAATAAGCTAAAAATAAATAATTAAAACTACTATAATTTTCGGACGATCAAAACGCCACCATTTTGGCGCGCTCATTTGTGACGTCAACCGTGCAGTGTGCACTAAGAACAAATTAACAACAAAGTGTTTGATTCACACTTTTAATAAATGTGAGTGATTAAAGCTTACAAGATCAACTTATTGTAATGGAAGAGCACACAAAAGCTTATTATAAATATTGTATTGTCCCTATGTGTGAAAATAACATTACAAGTTAAAACTGCAAATATTTTCATATGCCCAAAGGTGCAAATATAAGGATAAAGAGGTGTAAGGCGATGAGGAGAGATAATGTATCGTGCTTGAGTAGTTTATATTGTTGTGAAGATCATTTCGACGTGAGTATTAAATATGTAAGTACTTAAAATCTTTTATTATTCTATTAAAATTTAATATTTTTAATAGGTACCTTCATATCTTTGATTATATAATACTAGCTTCTGCCCGCGACTCCGTCCGCGTGGAACTCGTTTGTATCGTAGCTCCATACAAACTTTCAACCCCCCACGTTATCCCCTTGGGGGATGATTTCCGGGATAAAAACTATCGTATGTCCTTCCCCGGGACTCAGACTATCTCTATACCAAATTTCATCCAAATCGGTTCAGCGGTTTAAGCGTGAAGAGGTAACAGACAGACAGACAGACACACTTTCGCATTTATAATATTTTGGTATATAGTATATATAGTATATAATATATACTAGCTTCTGCCCGCTACTCCGTCAGCGTGGAAATCGTTTATATCGCAGCTTCATACAAACTTCAACCCCCCATTTCATCCCCTTAGGGGGTGATTTCCAGGATGAAAACTATCCTATGTCCTTCCCCGGGATTCAAACTATCTCCATACCAAATTTCATCGCAATCGGTTCAGCGGTTTAAGCGTGAAGAGGTAACAGACAGACAGACAGACAGACACACTTTCGCATTTATAATATTACTAGCTTCTGCCCGCGACTCCGTCCGCGTGGAAATCGTTTATATCGCAGCTCCATAGAAACTTCAACCCCCCATTTCATCCCCTTAGGGGGTGATTTCCAGGATGAAAACTATCCTATGTCCTTCCCCGGGATTCAAACTATCTCCATACCAAATTTCATCGCAATCGGTTCAGCGGTTTAAGCGTGAAGAGGTAACAGACAGACAGACAGACAGACAGACAGACAGACACACTTTCGCATTTATAATATTAGTATGGAAGTATGGATGGATTATGGATCTGTAACTTATTTACCTTGTGCAGCTTTTACTCCTCTTAGTTCAGCGGACGTAAAGTCACAAATATTTGCGAAGTACGTATTTAGTCATCATGAACACATCAATTTTAGGCAGATTATCCGACTGTGCCTTGACAAAACCGCCTTCAGTCATTGTGGCGAGTCTTTTTTCAAAAGGAGTCACTGCTTTCAGTTAACATTTACCAAAAAACACTGATTATTTATCATAAACAGCGGCCAAACAATGCGAATAACTTTCAATAATCATACTAACGACCTGCACGGTGACGTCACGTTTCGCTCCGCCAATAGCGTTGCGTTTTGGAAATTTGCGAGGGAATTTGAAAAATAGTACTTTTAAACAATTTATTTTATCAATAGAAACATGATAATTTGACAAAATAATCATGTGTGTATATTTATTAAGCAATATAGATTACACGTGATTTTTTTTGTCCATTTCTAAATCACATGCATATTCCCTATTGGGTCAAAGTGGAATTGTAATTTAGTGTCCCCATAATTTACTACTTAAGTATATCTAGTATGTCGGTAACATGTGGTTGTTTAACTACACTCGTTTTCACTCGATTACTGCTGCAGGCAAAATACGGTTTTGAAAAACATTAATTTATAATAGCGTTTTTTTTTGTTGATTTTAATTTAAAATGTTATTCTAAGATGATTTATTCAAGAATCCGACAAACTTTTGATCCGGAAGTAATTATGTAGATTTAAATGAAGCATGCATTGTCTTTTTTTGTACGATTTATCTTGAATATTATAGAGCAAATGTAAATGAACCAAAATAAAGACAAAAATATTTATTAATATTTTTTTTGACTTCTCAGGAGCTAGTTAATTTATAATTTTTTTCATGTCTGAAATTTTGTCGGATTTTGTGGCTAACTATTTAATTGATAATATATCCGTTACACATAAAAAATAAGCTATTATAAATTAATTCCAAAATTGTCATTTTTTCCATACAAGTTGTCAGTTCATTGACTGGACTATACTGTCAAGGTTTGGATGTAAATATAGTGGTATATAAATATAAAACATGCGTATTGAATATCGATTGGTTCGGTCCGGTTTTGTAATTCATTGTGGTAGATTGGATAGATGTCCTTGCATCTTGCATGCATCATTTTCATGCGACTTTTGATGCATTTTGACTTGATAATTTTATAATTTAAATGTACATGTATATTTATATTTCAAGGAGGTATCTACCTGATGAATATGATTAGTAGATGTAGGTGTCGACTTGTATTGAATTGCTGAATTGAAATTTTCCGTGTTTTTTTACCATGTAGCAATCTTCTTGTTAAACTGTACCACTTCTCACATCCCTCACTGAAGGCGGAACCACATTCGCCACATGAAATATATCATTATCTGCATCTCTTAACGTTTCTGTTATCCTGGTCCCTAGGACTCCCCAAATCCCGTCGCCGCCGTCGGTCGGCAGCAACGGCAGTAGCAGCGGCAGCGGCAGCGGCTCCGCCCCGCGGGCCGGCACCCGCGAGGTCCACAATAAGCTCGAGAAGAACCGGCGCGCGCATCTCAAGGAGTGCTTCGAGCTGCTCAAGCGGCAGCTGCCTGCCACGCCAGACGACAAGAAGACATCCAACTTGTCGATATTGGCTTCCGCGATTAGGTATATTCAGGTTAGTACACCAACACTATGCATACCAAATTAGAATTTCATTAAGCCTGCTGTACACACTGGGCCAACGTTGGCGCGAGCAGAAGGCAGCTATGCGTTAGAGGGACAGGGGTGTTATAAATGTATCTATAGTTTTGACGGAAGAATATCAACTCAAAACTCGTCAAAACTAGCCGAAAAGCGCGTGGAGGTGGAGCCCCTTAAGTAATGTTTGGTAGCTAGATGGCTATGGCATGGCACAGCTGCAGCTGTGACAACTGTTGTGATTGATATGTGGTGTGAGTTATCTGACTTAAATCTAATTCAGAATTCTCACCAAGTGGTCGAAGTAAAATATAAAAAGCTGTAAACTTATTGTTCTGATAATGTTAAAAAAAAAGCGGCCAAGTGCGTGTCGGACCACGCACAACGAGGGTTCCGTGCCTATTAAAAAGGTCGTATCGTTACTGAAATCTTATGGCACTTAAGTCCTTTTCTTTAAGGAAGGCAGGTTTTTAGAAATATCTCAAAAACCTTTGAACCGATCTTGTTCAAAATAATTTTCGCTGTAAGAATTTAATAAACCCTATTAGCCTGGTTTTTTTCATATTTTTAAAATACAAGGTTCAAAAATTAGAGGGGGGACACACAATTTTAGTGACTTTCGAGGCGATTATCTCCGACTCTATTCACTTAATCAAAAAAACCGCTAAGAAACCTTATATTTATTTTGAAAGGCCTATCGATTGATGTGCCACACGTGGGCTTGCAATGAAAAAAAAATTTTTGACTTTCAGTTTAATGTATGGAGTGCACCCCTAAAAGATTTTTTTTTTAGTAATTTAATTACAAAACTATGTAGCGGTTAACAAAATACACCTATCCTCAAAATTTTATTGAAATACACCTTATAGTTTTCGAGTAAAATACCTGTGACATACGGACGGACAGACAGACAGACAGACAGACAGACATGACGAATCTATAAGGGTTCCGTTTTTTGCCATTTGGCTACGGAACCCTAAAAAGAGCAGAGTACTTTGTACTTGAAACTTTCCTTTAACTTCATTTCATTGTTTTGTGCCCCCAATAAACTGAATGGAATCAAACTTAATTGTATTAAGGGTTTCGGAATGTTCTCGAAGTTTCTTGGTCTATGTGTCAGCATCAGCAGCGGCGCTACCACGAACATCGAATCTCGAAATTCGTATATCCTCTGTCGTTCGAGTACCATAAAAAAAAAGTGCGTTAGAGACTGAGATATCCGAACTTCGTAATTCAATGTTCGTTGGTTTATGAAATAAAAGTATAATAGAAGCATCAGAATTCCTTCATGTCATGAGGCATGCAAAGCATGTGCGACCGAACTAGAACATGGCCGGAATCGTATGCGTAAAGGTTTCCCAACACCTGTCAAACTAGCTTGATCGCGTTTATGTCGGAGCATTCGTTACTTACGTAAGTAGGTAAGTGCGAGAGGAACGCATGCTTTATGTCCGACCTAAAAGTGATCATATAGCATAGCTGATAGGCTGACTGAGGTGTTACTGGTTCTTCCAGACACACGGCCGTATTCATAAACGTACTACAAGCCTGTTTTAACTAAAATGGCGTTAAAATTCGTTTGTCCTTATCTGTCAGTTTGACATTTGTGTGCGTAAGAAAGGGACAAAGCACATTTTATTTAGCAGATGCATTTTAAGTTTTATGAATAAGGGGGTTAGTTTATAGCTATGATGATTAAAAAGCATTCTGAAATATTTTCATAAGCAGCTGTATTTTGTATCCGACGCAAAATTGTGTACTCACCACGGGCGGTAAAAAAGAAAGCCCTCTATCGTATATTTACAACCCTAGCCTGCGGCTCGGTTCACAAATACCTGCGATTTCGGGCTAGATCTTTTACAGCCCTTGGTACAGTAATGTACTATTTCGTAGAAACCTATGGCTTCAGGCTATTGTTGCAAAAACTTGTTCTTAACGAAAAAAAAGGTTCCATTTAAAATCTTGGAAAACAATGAGCCCTTCGTCCAACGACTGGCAAGTTTTCAAACAACCTACCTATTGTTGAAACTCATTGTTCTAACTTTAATTTACCTTTTCTATGAAATATTTAGATAATCGATTTAGCTTAAAAGTATTATTATTATTTGAATGATTAGGGCGTTTAGTCTACGAGTCGCATGTATAAAATAGATAGACCTATCTTTTTTCGATGCTATTAACTAAAATACATAAATGAGACTGACATAATATTAATAACTAGCTGCCCGGCCCGGCTTCGCACGGATTACCCATTTTCCCGTAGGAATGAAGCATTTTCCCACGGTAAAAGGTAGCCTCTATGTTCAGCAGGGGTAACATCGGCTTCTAATGGTAAAATAATTGTTCAAATCGGTCCAGTAGTTTCGGATATTCAATACAAACAAACAAACAGACAAACAATCAAATCGTTCCTCTTTATAATATTAGTATAGATATGCATGCTATGTCTTGGTACCTCTTCTATGGTCCTGATTTCTTGGTACTTGTTCGCAGGTGCTTCGTCGCAAAGAGCGCGAATGCGAGCACGAGATGGAAAAACTGGCGCGCGAGAAGATCGCGGCGCAACAGCGACTCGCCGCCTTGAAGCGAGAGGTGCGCGTTACGACGACGCGCCCTCTGAGTGCCGGTACGTTCACCGCTACTCGCAGCATGCTCTCCTAGTCACTAACGGACGAGATTATTTTCGGCAGTGCGCATCCGTTAGAAAAAATAACTATATCAGCACCGATTTTTACTGAGTTGCTGGATTAATTAAACAAACTTGCATTTATATTGTTAAATATAACAATTTGTATATATTGGTAAAAAAAAAAAATTATTCACGTTATTATGTTTTAATTACAGGAACGGAAGAAATGGATAGGGATGACAGAGTCAACGGACAAGTTGTAGGAATTCCTATAAGTGTAAGTTCCAATTCGTATTACTTACGTAATTTGTTGTAATTTCTAATAACGCAAATAGTTGCAAATAAAACACAATAATCAATAACTTTAATGATTCATTTGACTTAGATTGGAATTCATCTATATTACAGATTACCTCATCGCCCCCGCGGGTGGCTAGGATAAAAACCTCGCCTCCCCGCAGTTTGAATCTGAGCACGAAGTTGCGTACGCTGCCTATACAGATAACACCCACCACCTCGCAGGTATGCTCTCCTGGTAATACTTTAGAAATTAGAACTGACCTAATCGCGGATTAGCTAATTAAATCCGGTTTGTTTATTTTGTTTTAGGAATTACTAACATCGTAACAAAATAGAACCTTAGTTTGAAAAGTGAAACCTCCAATAAAAATCTTGTTTTCTCAATTTCACCATCATTGATTGAGTTCACCGAATAAGCCACGGAAATAGTTATTTTACGAGACTAGTGCCGAAAATAGGAAATTCGCAACGAGTGGTGATAAATTAAAACACGACCGTAGAGAGTGTTTTAAATCGTCACGAGTTGCGAATTACCTATTCGCACGTGTATCGTGATGGGGCCAGCCGTGTACAACAAGTTGCCAGAGACAATCACGTCGGCTCCGTCCCTGATGATTTTCAAAAGAAACTAAAAAAATCGCTTCTTCAGCACAGCACACATTCTATAGCTACGACGAATTTATGAATATTGTGTGAATGGTTTTATTTAAATATTAATTGTTGATGACTTAGACTAATTATTATTAACTATTGTATTATTTATTAACTTTATATAGACACTTTTTGTGTAATGATAATATAACTATATTTTTCTTTTTAACTATAAACACTGACATGTAATATTAACAATTACGAATAAATGATGAATATGAATATCGTACGTTTTACTGTACATGGTACAAAGTAGCACCATATGTACTGTAAAACTAAAAGTAGTTCATATTTTTAAATGTAACCATAAAAAGGATGAGCAACAGAAAAAGGGTACTTCCGTTACTTAATAGTAGATTGTTTGTAGGCCATATTGCCATAGGGCAGCCATATTACTACGAGATGGTTATTTTCCCGAGCGAAGTGAGGGAAAATTGTTCGAGGTGATATGGCTTTTATTTTAGACCAGAGTTATATTATACACTCTACTTTTCATTTCGACTACGAGAAAATAGTAAAAACAAAATTATCCATGCATAATCAATAATAAATTCCACGGCGGCGAAAGCATTGTTCAATTTGGCCTTTTTAGAAACACTGATTCAAAATGTTGACACCACTGCGCCACTGCGGCGCTACCACGAACTTCGAATGTCGAAGTTCGTAATACATGCATCCCTGTCACTTGATTAAGGGAGTGCGATAGAGATGGAAATACCCGAACTTCGACTTTCGAAGTTCGTGGTAGCGCCGCTGGCCATCTATAAGGGCGTCCAAATGGCCGAGCGCGGCGGACACCATACGGTGCATATGATAAAGCGAGATAGACAGCAGCGAGACAGCTTATAGTTTATGCTGAGCCAGTGTCCGGTTCACTGCCGCAGAGACACACTAGTTATGTAAATAATGGCGTGATTGATTTATAAATCAATCACGCCGACAAAACAGTACTTACAATAAAATCTTGAAAAAACTTTTTGGAGTGAAAACTTCTTTAGCGGCGCTGAGCACTTTTTGGGATGGGGAAAAATTGTTAAATACGCGACAGTGAAGGAGGTCACAAACTTTTATTATTCATTCAAAACTGAACGCTATTCGTAAGAGTATAAAGCCGTTAAACACTTTTTGCAATAGCATATTCTGCAAATAAATTTGTAATTTTGTCCAAGCGTCCTTCACCGTTTTGCTATTGCGCAAATTCGAATAGTTCGAATTTGGACGTTATTCCTAAAGAGATAAAGCTCTGAAAAATATTTACCAACGGCAAAAACAAATTGATATTTTGTTCACCGCCGCCGTCTGCTGTTCTCGCAAATTCGAATAGTTCGAATTTGGACGTTATTCCTAAAGAGATAAAGCTCTGAAAAATATTTGGCAATGGCAAAAACAAATTGGTATTTTGTTTGCCGCCGCCGACGGGCGAGCGGCCGCCGTCGCACCCAACGCGCCCGCGGCCCGTCCGCCTAAATAATTGATAATTGTTTATAAATTTGCGTCAAATTCATTTTTAGGGTGACACCGTAAGATGTCACGTGACCTGATCGAAAAACTGTTACAATGTTATTGAGTTTTCACTTCTGCCGGCACTCCCGGAGTACAACCCGGTCGTTTTTTTTTTTTTAGGGTATCTCCCCTACACTTAAAACGTGGCTGTAATTTTTTTTTCTCGTTAAATCCATGGTGTGGGGTATCGTTGGATAGCTGGTTCAAAAATCTTAATGGGTTTTCTAAAACCATTTTTCAAATCAGTGATCAGTTTGCAAGATAGGCTTTAAAGCCCAAATTTTTGTTCGAGTCATGTCCCCCCCCCCCCCCCCCTGCTGGCTAAATGGCTACTACTGGGGATCTGAAAAAAATCGTGGTAGTAGTACATATAATGAATTTAAAAGGAAAACTATCACGGACAAGTAGGCATAAGTAGTTACCGAGTAATAGTCGACCAACTTAATGTGTACTTGAAAAGGCCAATTTTCGTACAAATTCGGCCGACGCAACCGCACCGCACGTCGGTTTAACTAAGACAGACAGGCAACTACGGAACCCTACACTGCACGTGGCCCGACACGCACTTGGCCGGTTTTTAAATAGTTGTGATTGGTGGATTTAATACGTTGAAGTGTTTTGATTGGTCAAATTAAAATGTTTTAAAATCGTCGTGTACTACTTTAGCCCCGCTATCTAAGCCTAATATGACACACTTTTCGAGCATGAGAAGTGAAAAATAATAAAAGCCAGTGCCTTCGTAATTACAAAGCTTTCTGATGTAGGTCGTACGGACGTCGTATGCCGCGCGGCACAACACCCTGACCCTCACCACCTTGGCACCTGCGGAGTCGGCACAGGTACATATTTATTTATTTATTTTTATTACCGACAGCCAGCAGCGGGAGTGGCTACGCGGGCGAGGTGCTCAAAATGACTCAGACTATCTCTATTATAAAGACGTGTTGACAATAACTACAACATAGAAAAGTTGAAAAACCCCTGACATTTTCATTTCAAAGTCCAATATCTCAAAAACGGCTGAACAGATTTTTATGAAACATGGCTAAGAACACTCGGGATAAAATTATCTATGACACAAATATCTACGATACCACAGACAGATACACAGATAAACAGACAGACACGTTACACTTATAATTATAACCTCCCCTCTCTTTGCGTCGGGGGTTAAAAAGAAAATCATTTTGTCGTCTTCGTACCCGTAGCTACACCCGCTGCCGACTCCTGACTTACACTGTAAGGTACAATTCGTCATGTATGTAAAATAATTGCACTGGCAACACTCATGTGACTCTGTAAGAATACATGCGATCATAAGGAGACGCTACACGGGCCGATACCGGCCGGACTGCACGCCGCCCGACGCGTGCCATACTAGATTATTTCTGACCTCGCTTGGCCGTCCGCCAATATCGCCCCGTGTAGCGTCTCCTATAGGTTACGGCGTCCATGGTATAAGGAAACGAGGAATAAATAAAAGGAATCTTCACTCATAATCAAGCGTGTCGTACTTATTGGCGTCCATTAGCTAAAAAATAATGAGGCATCGAACGTTTTGCAAAATACTGAAGTTCAATTTAAAATCAATGTTTGAAGACTATGAATAAGTTATAATGCCTGTATACCGAAGGACAGTATTGCGTGCACTACTGTATTCGGGCATTAGGAAACGCTACGGCTACGAAATTGGCGGACGGTTAGCACCACAGAAAATCTAGTATCGAGTGACCTTCATTTGGCCGGCCGGCGTGCTTCCGGCACGATCCACACGGGCCGAAATCACCAGGCGGCCTGCAGTGTGTTTTAGTCTGCCGATTTCGTACGTGTAGCCTATTTACAAAGTTTGAGCGGTCACACACGCCGACTATTTGCAGCGATACAAACGTGCGTTTCAGGAACTCGCGACTGTCGCACAAGCCATAGATCACGGTCTGGCATTACCTGTGTCGATAAGGGTAAGGCCAGACGAGCGTAATTTGCGAGCTGTGAGTCGCGTAATTTAGGTCCGCCCATAGATGGACATTTCGGCTTGCTCTATATATGGTCATATCATGATGGTATATCACGTCTGTAGCGTAGCGCTACGGAAAATATCGCCGTGTGTGAAGGATCTTAAGGCTGCATTGACTTTGCCAATTTAGCTATTGTATTGTCTATACTGTCTATAGCAAAGATGTCTGTTGTAATTTCAGAACGGGCAGCTGGAGAATGGCGTGAGCAACACGCTCAGCACCACGCTAGTGCACCCCGCGCAAATACACCTCCCCATCTCGCAAGTGAGTGTCTCGTCTCGACTACTGCCGGCTGTACACTCTCGGCCGAGACCTCTCGCCGAGAGTCTCGGGGGAGAAGTTCTCGACGAGAGCACACCATGTACACTCTCGTTGCGTCATTTGAACAGCGGAACAACCCTGCCTCGGCCGCAAAAACCGACACGCGACCGAGACGTACCGAGGCGAGACCCGAGCGGGCGAGACAAGGCGACAGCATCATGTACACTCTCGTTCTCGGTCTGTCTCGTGGTGTCTCGCCGAGAGTGTACAGCCGGCATACATACTAGTGGCTGTAGAACGCGCGAGCCTGCAATTACATTTTTTTTTTAATTTCTAAAAAGTGACGTGTCAAAGAAAACTATATAATATGATGTAATTGACGAACCTGCTCCCAAAATTACACGAGAATCGGTTCAGTAATGCGACCTGTAGAGGAACAGCTGGACAGCGGGACAGAGGGATAGACACCGGACATTCGAACGTTTTTCGGGCCAAGCTGAAGCATAGAACTTCGTTCGCTTCGCTCGCTCGTTCCGCTAATCGGAGGTATAATCACGAAAATCAAATTAGAACGGATACCTACCTTTCTATCGCACGTATAATACTCGAGCGGCAAATACAGAGATATAAGAATTTCAATTGTCATGCATGATAAAGAGCGGTGTTTCGGCGCCGAAACAAAAGACTGTTGTGTCGTAAAAAACCGCATCGCATCTCGCACGTCTCTGTGAACTGTTCGAAAAGGCATTAGAATATATACATATACATTACATGAGATTCTGCACGCGTTCACATACCTACGTATGTTCCTAATTGGTGTAAATCTGATCTTGGAGTCTACGGGGATTCGTAGGTACTCCTATTTTATTTAAGCACACATCTTATTCGATATTCACAGCAATTTTTGAAGCTGGTTTAGTTGTGGTGAAATGAAGCTGATTTACGCACGCGGCTAGACGCTTAGTGCGTACAAGGGCTAACCGTCTTTTGTATTTTCTTCTCCTCGTTTGTAAGTACTATGACCTCACCGAGGTGTGAACTACTGTGTGACTCGCAATTTTTTGTCGAATTAAGAGTTCAGTTTATTATTTATCTGATATTTTACGATTGATGTGCAGCAATAACCAGTTGGTGTAAAAAACAATTGAACTTGTTCAGATGGTCGGCAGCGGCGGTTTAGTAGTGGGCCCTGCGGCGCTGCAACTGCTGTCGGCGGGCGGCGGCCTTCGCGTGCTGCAGCCGGCGGTGCACACCAACGGTGAGTCATGTTACCCTGGTACCATAATCACTGCTTTATTCATTAATCACTTCAATTCATCATCATCATGGTGTGTGATGCATACAATATAGATGATTTTGGAGGTTATCGGAAATGACGGGACGTAATTAATGATTGAAATGAAATGTCGTTTATTCACATTAAACATATGGTATAAGCACAGGTGTTACAGTCATTTCCTTGTTCCAACATGAACAAGTTTCTAGCTTCTGTTACGTAGGAAGAGTAAGTGATACATATTAATTTATTTTCATAAGAAAAGAAACACATAAACGTCATTGAAAGTCGAAATCTCAGCTCCAAATACAACCAAACGAAGAAAAATTTGATTACAGCATCTCTCAAAAGTGATAAGGGTGACCATGATTTTGATATGACAGTACATTACTACAGAGGCTGGGAAGTAAGGGGTTGCCGGCCGAGTACATATAGATAGTATAGTAGATAGAGTAGGTACGTATAGTTATGAGGCTGGCAACCCCTTTTCACGCCGAGGCATGTATAGTGCTTTTCTCAAACATGCAGTGAAATAAATAAAATAAAACTCCAAGAAATCAAACTTTCATTTTCATGGCTGAGCGCCGTGATGCTGTGCCACAAATTGTGGAAGGGAAATTATGTACTCGGCTGGCAACCCCTTACTTCCCGGCCTCTGTAGTAACGTACTATTGCTCAAATCTTGAAAAGAAAAAGAAAACTTTCTTATACACATAATTGTTGCTAGGTGTTGCATTCAAATCACGATCATGGAATAATAAGTGATTGCTAATTGGATTACGTCTCCAACCTGTATAACTTTAAATTCAGCAAAAACCCACATATCATACCTATATTTGACGACCGCTTTAGCCTAGTTGGTAGTGACCCTGCCTACGAAGCCAGAGGTCCTGGGTTCGAATCCCGGTAAGGGCATTTATTTGTGTGACGAGCACGAATATTTGTTCCTGAGTCATGGATGTTTTCTAAATATTTAAGTATTTATTTATCTATATAATTATGTGTATCGTCGTCTAGTACCCATAGCTTTGCTTAGTTTGGGACTAGATCGATTTGTGTAAGATTGTCCCCTAATATTTATTTATTTATATACTTATTAGAAATTGGATATGTTACCCATAAGGCGTGTACAGATTATGCGCGGCAATCACTCGAACATTGGGTCGGCGGGCGGCCGCGCGCATTGGGGACGGGGTTTCCGCGCGCGGCAGCTCGAACATTGCCGCGCTCGAACGTGCCGCGCGGCGATCCGAGCGCTGTCGGTTTTTGAGCCCGCATCAAAGAAGCTTCAGTCGATGGCGCGCGCGCCAGCGACTGAAGTAATTGGCGCGCTGATCAAGCTGGATCGCTTGCCTCGCGCAGCCGCCGCGGTCTACCTAAATTCCATCGAACATTTGCCGCGCATAATCTGTACACGGCTATACCCATAAAGCGAACAACAAAATGTTGAAATAGTAGCGGAAGTATAGGTGTACTGTAAGTAGATAATACGAGTTGCAAGAGGCTCTGGTATCTTTACTGTCATTAGTAGATTTTTAAATATTTTATATATCTTACAAGTATATTTTAATTGAATACCCTGGTCAGAGGATGTATGAAAGTTTTACTAGTGGTTAGTGAACATCTGTCAATCTTGTATTTTTGTCTGTCGTACCAAGTGTTTGTTCCCAATGAATAATAGATATATTTGTTTATTCTATTTACGAATAGTTGTATTTTGATTGCAGGCGTGACAACAGGGGACAGTAATCATAGAATAACGAGAGAAAACGGCATTGTTTCGCCTCCGCCGGCCTCCTCAGGTTTGTTGATTAAGTTTATACATAGATTCACGCAGAGCAAAGGTAGGCAGAGCACATGCAACTTATGTTTCAGGTGGCTGGCACTATCCGTCTCTCTCTTATTAGAAAACATAGAAAAAGACGTATTGTGCGAGAAGTAGAAGTGCAGTGCTACTTTTAGCATAAATGTGGGTATAAAAGATCGACAAAATGTGATATCGCAGTGATCATTGCTAGCTCATGGCTCACAACACACTCTAACCCTGCTCACTTAGTCGACTTTTAAAACACCCACTGGAAGAGAGGGGGTGGTGATATTCTAACCCAACACCACACGAGGGTAAAAAGTTTGTTATGCATTAACTTCATCATCTTACTGTCCGCTTAACCCTCATATCATAAAGGGTCGGGAACGCACATGAGGCTCCCCAGTAGTTGCAAATGTCCATAGGTTATGGTTTTCGCTTGCCATCAGGCAGGCTTATTTGCTGCTGAGGGTATTAGGATTACGCCGCTATTCTGAAACTGGTCCACGAAGCCTAATACTCGGCAAATCAACTTAGGGGCACCTAGCTCCCAATGACCTTCAAACTGTCCGTTTTATCGTGATTTTTTTGCTTATCGTATTAACAACAATGAGGTTTACCGAAATAGTATTCCAAGTTTACTTGAAAACTCACAGTTGAATCCACCTTCATCTTATAAGTGTGCCGACTTATTGGAAACTCAACCCAATTGGTCTGTGCTCTATAGAAAAGGGTTCGTTACCATCACACGTAACGAACATTTTTCTACAACAGTTATATATGAATTTCATATATAAATATGCATAAAATTAGACAAATGCGTTATACTTAAACATGGAGAAATTGGTAACCAAATCACTTGTGCAACAAGTAGGTCTGGTAACAGTCAGTCCCGCGTACAGTGAAACGTCAATTCCATGTGATGTCAATTTGATTATGTTCGGTTCGTAGAGATGGGGTTGATAATTGCCATCAACTCATCAAAATGCTAATGTAATATTGTAATGTAATGCATGTAATAATACTAATACTATGTAGGTAGTGCTAGCGGTACGAAAAAAAAGCTGCAAATGGTGTTAAAAGCATGAAAATCGGAACGAGTGATCTTATACGAATCAATTTGACCCGAAGCACGAAAAAAAAAACAAAAAAGGAGAGGAGTTTGATGTCATCTTTTTTTTTAAGGGAAAAAATATTTTTTTGTTCTGAAACCTATCGTTTATCGTATCTGATGAAAGGGCTTACTAAGCCGATTCTAAAAATATATCACATTATTATATTTCGTAGTTTCTTGCCAAAACTGCATCATATGAAAATGTATTCAAATGGAGAAAAAGCAACGCAAGAGGTTAAATAATCACGAAGTTATATTATAATGATTGGACAGCAGTTTTAAGAAGGGATGTTCTGTCCCTTTTTCACAAAACGCAACTTCATATGAAACGATGACGTTCGCAATTGATGTCACTAATATGATGTGCCCCATCGTGTTCGGCGCCGCCGTCGACGCGGCCCGCGGCGCGCGCGGCTCGCTCTGCGGCAGCCTCGCGGATTGTGACGTCACAAACTGTTTACGTTTTCTCTCTCTAACAAGCAATATCAAAACGGTTGTAGCTTCGTAATTCTTTGATATATCTGAATGGGATTTTCGTCACTAGGCATATTTTTTTGCCTTCTTTCTTTTGGAGTATTACTAAATTCCGAGTCTACACCCGTATTACCGATAGACTTGATCAAATCTTACAGCTCTGAACAGATTTAACGCGCTTTTTACGTTTACCATCATGTATGAACGGGGTTTTTACATTTGGTCGTGTTTTTGTTGCAGATAGCGTGATGGTGAGCGGGCTCGCGCCGCTGGTGGTCTCCCAAGCTGGCGCGCACCTGCTCCACACCCACACCCTCACGCACAAGGTAATCCACACCTTGTTTGTACCATTTTAAAGCTTAATTTTGTAAAACATCAGAACCTGATTTTTTCCAAATGTCCATTAAACTAAAACAAATTTCGCTTGTAGATGGTAGAAACGCAAGTGGTGAAAGGCGGCATGGCGCCGTTGACGGTGAGCGCGCAGTACTTGAGCGCGACCACGATCGTGAAGCCCCTCGTCGTGCCGCCGCCGCCCGCCACGTGAGGGCGAGCCGCCTGACGCCTTCTGAACGCCTGGTAACGAGACTTGGGTTGTGTCCAAATATCTATTTGCATTTTTCGTCGTTTTAAGCGTACGTAATTCATGATTTCACCTGAAGCACATGGGGCCTAGACAAGCTTACAATCGACAAGCGCTAACGCCAATAGAAAACTGATGACAGATGTTAACGAAAAGTGTTTCGTCGGCATCTGTCATTCCCATACATTTTATTAGTTTTCTATTGGCGTTAGCGCTTGTCGATTGTAACCTTGTCTAGGCCCCCTGTGCTTCAGATGGCCTCTGTTTTCTTTGGGGACACTGCCATATTTGTATTCTTCGAGCAATAACAGTTACTTCGAATGCTGCTTATTATAAGACCTCTAAAGGTGCTCTTACACGAGCGATAAAAATTGCCGAATTGCCTGAAATTCGGGGCAATTTTGACGTCACGGCCACTTCATGCAATTCGAATATTGCTCAAAATGGAGCGATTATTGCTCCAGTATGGTGCTATTCTGGCTCCATAATTGCCGCAACTCGGGAAACTAGGCAATACGTTCATACACGAGAAATTCACTGGAGCAAATTGTAGTCGGCGATATGGAGCAACACGGAATTGAATGGAGCAATTCGAGAAATATTTCGGAAATATTGCCGCAATTTATATAAATATTGCTCAATTAATTGTTCCATTAATTTCGGCAACGTGTCGCCGGGCAATAATTGCCCGAAAAATCGCCCGTTTAAGAGCGCCTTTATGAAACCCAAGTCTCTCGAGAGCGCGTCTACCTCAAGTGAAACGTGCGCTTTCGTCGCTTCCACAACCATTCCTAATGATAATGTGGATAGGTGTGACCTACCGAGCGAGTGGCGTCCCGCCGCCGCCGTGGCGGGTTCGACGCATGTCTTATGTTAAGACGGCGTGTGAATGTAAAAATGTATTTATGCAATACTAACCGTAGTGGAGTTACTCAAAGACGGTGATAGCAAAGTGACAAATTGTGATTGTTGAACTTCAACACGATGTCAACCGGCCAAACCGTAATCAAATGCGGGTGAAATTCACATTGTATTTTTCTACATATAACAAATATTATTCCACAATAATTAAACGTAATTTATTCCACAAAGTAATTGCATAGAATATCGTGTAGCAGTTACAGCGTTGATGTAAGATATAATTTAATTTTTATTTATAGAAGCAGTTACTATAGGGATCAATTAAAATTGAAGATTTGAGTTTATTTATTCGGGACTCGAGGTGCAGTTGCCCACATCATCCTGTCCACGTGAATGTTAATATTCCGTTTGAGCTGGCATCCGTTTAATGGTGGGGACTGTATACAAGTAAATATTTCCAGTTTCTGTGAAAACGTAGGTTTAGGCTAAAGTGTACTTGTTATGTACAGACTAACAAGATGAAGTTTATTTTTTCTATGTATATCTGTGATGTGTGCGGTTAGCTACTACTCGTAGAACTGGAGCTCTGTACAAAGACGTCTATAGGTGTTGTCAATTTCTAACATTGTGTGTTAAATTATTAAAGTCAATAAATAATGTATAATTGTTTCGATTAGCTATACAAATTATGTGGCTTATGAGTGTCGCGTGCATGCAATATTTTATGGAACATCTTGTGATATGAGCTGGAATCAAGCACCAGGAGACCAGAAGTGGTCAACTGTTTAACAACATAGACATCCTAGTTGCCAAAGAAGTATAAAGAGCTTGTTCTATCGGAGCTCTATTGGAAAGTAACGCCATTTGCGTCTATGGTTCATAGGTGACGTTACATTCCAATAGAGAAATAACATGGTCTCAGGCGCTGGCACGGGCCGCGCGGCCGTCCTCACAGAGTGCCTACGTTTTACCCGGTTTAAGGGGAATTATTAAAATTAACTTGTAAACAAGGCCAGCTAAGCTAAACCGAACGGGAGCCCTTTCCACCCGTGATACTCCGACACGCCTGTTCCTACGGCCAGCTTTAATACCTGGCGTTTAGCTTGGCTGCGACCACTACTATTAAGTACTTAGTACTGTATAACGAGATTTAAGATATACTGTAGCTCTCTGTTTCTGCAATTGTTAAGTTTTGCTAACATTGAGCGTTAACGTTGTTGACTCTTCCATTTGTTCCGGCATTGATGAGTGGGTAGAGCTGTTTATATTGTTGTATGCAGTGCGGCGCCACACTCGCCACCGGGAACCTACATGTTGCTCTACCCAAAGCTTATTGCTCTACTGCAAAGTTCAAAAGAAAACTCTCTTATAATCTCAACAACAAGTCGTCTACTTAAGGATATTCCAATTTGCCAAGGTTTTGGTTTTTGAATTCTGTAGTTCTTATAATCTCAACAACAAGTCGTCTACTTAAGGATATCCCAATTTGACAAGTTTTTGGTTTTTGAATTCTGTAGTAGATTCCCAGTGTCGGGTGTGACTGCCGCACAACGCGCCTCTGACATACTCCAATACCGAAACTGATGATGTGTTGTAGCTTTTTAACCAGCCACGATTTGCACTGTCCCTTTCTGTCTAGCGTTAAATTTCTCTAAACGAAAGGGACGGCAATGCGTGGCGCATGGTCTTCTACAAAGCAATATGTGCCAACTGCCTATGATGACTGTAACATCCTCTTTGACTTATGGGTTACGGGTCGATACCGTGTGAAGAATTTTTTAACGAGCTTTAAGAAAATTCGTCTTATTTATCCATAGGTAGTGCAATACTAGTTCTACGAAAAGTAATATCAAATTGATAAAAATATGTTTGCCAGACCAAATATTTTCATTACCAAAAACTGGAAACGAAATAATGACGCTGGTTGCCATTTTATTGTGTAACTCTTTATAAATTGGTAAGAATATTGGCTGTCTACTAGAAAAGTGATGAATACTCTTGGATGCGAGCATCGACAGGGTCAAAACTTGCTTTTCTTGTGGAAGACACATTAATTATTCCAGAGATTAGTAAATAATAAAGACCCAATGTTTATTAGATGAGATTATGTCTATAGAGAGGTATCTGTACCGTTTATTTCGTATACCACGTAGACTTCTGCCTAAGTGAGTTGGCCGTGGTGTGTGGAGCAGAGGTCTAACTATTTATGGGGACGCGACATTCTATAGACATTGCCAGTATTTATGATTTACTAGTCTCTGCTTAAACATAGATATACTATTTTGTCATCTGCCTTCTTGTATATGTATTTATTTGGTCGTGACAAGATACCTCACAATTGTTTTGTCTATCTTTACTATTTATTTTTTCAAATAAACTACAAGTGTCAAACAAAAGCTTCTTGCTCTGTAATTATGTTTTGGATTTTGTCACTTTGCCTAAATACTAGGTGGATTAAGGAAATGTAAAAATAATATAATAAAGAGAGAAATTTATTTTAATTGTAATAATATTGCGAAGCAAAAATGCTCATGTACATAAAGATGATGTAGAGTATAAAGTTCTAATATTAGAAATACAATACAAACATCAGAAACTGGACTTTAATTTTTAATCCCTAATTTATTTAATCGTATGGCATACATTATTTTGGCCTTTAAAGTTTGTCACTCTTTAGTACCACCCAGGGGACACGTGCAGGGTTGTGGTAGGTAGCTCCTGCGGACGCGAGTAACAGTTGTCCCCCGGGTATCCACCGGGTATATATTATACTAAACATAATGTAGGTTGTTTGCAGTACCAGGGATCCAATAGCTTGGTCCTCGCCTCGCCTGGGCTCCCATTGTACAACCCCAAAGCTGACATCACCAAGACAACCCTAAGGGCACTACCTTCCTTAATTCCTCAAGAAAATTAATTTTAAAAGAAAAGTTCAGTATTGATAAAATATAAAAATAAAAAAAATGGTGCAGACAGTAGCTGTAGCTTGCTTATTGGGACTATAGTCTTCACCTATTATAGCAAGGATCGAGTTCCTAAAGGCACGGAACCTGCTCCAAAATGACGCAAACCATCTTGGCAACTTCATCAGAATACTGAAGGCGTCATTGTATTGAACCCTTTAACCGATTCGTTGCGCCTTCCATTTTCGAAAACTTGGCTGTGGCGGCGAAAAATAATTTCATGACACGATAGGCGTGCCTTACGCCATAGAATATGACGACACGCCTGTCGTGTCATCCGCACCGAATCAGTTAAGGTGTTAATTGCTTTCCTGGTGAAGTTGGTCCAGTGTAAAAGTTCTGCCAATATGCTCTAAAGAGTGTCACCTTGACCTCGTCAGAGCATCAACTTGCACGCAAGCATGTTGCAGCTCACTGAAGGGGCCTCCTTTCCCTTTCGATTCTTTGTCGTCCTCCAGGTTTTCAGTAAGAACGTATCCGAGATATTTAAACTGCTGCACCCTACGAACAGGCAGCCTATTCAAAAATACGTCTAGTAATCTCTCCGGACCCTTTTCTGCCTTAAATACGAGAACTTCCGTTTTCAGAAATGAAGCTACCGCCTCAGACCCTCGGCTGTACGGCTGAGATCGGATGCCACCAAAGGGCTCGTCCAGAAATCATGTGATCATGTTTGGCCTACTTTTGACCCCTTTGGTGATATTTGGTGATTATAACGCTAACCCCCCCCCCCCCCCTCCCCCATTCAAGATCACGTATATTTTTAGGACTAAGTATGAATTAAGTTAATCTATTTAAAAAAAATGAAAATTGGTTTTAATTTAAGCCATCTCACGCTACGTCCTCGGTCCACGGGTTTTCGCAAATGTTTTGGATGGTGATATGGACCTATAATACTCGTCTTACGTGCTGCCACAGTGAGGGACGGAAGGGCTCCTATGCAGCTAAATTAAGATCTGGTCTTAAAATGGCTGATGACTTGCCATAAATAACCTACTTAATTTGGACGGGTAATGGTTTATGTGATGTGCCACAACTTCATACTAAATCAGTTGTGGCAAATAAAAAAAATTGGAACTGTGACAGGGACAATTAATGATATTTCCCCTTCTGTTACACTTATCGAGATTTGTATACTACCAGCTCGCTCGCACGTGTTATTATTATTACCATAGCCTGTCCTAAGTATTATATGTCCATGGATGCCTGGATGGTGATGACGGTATAGACGTCGGAGGGTGTTGAGTTCACCATCAACATCTTTAACATCTTCTTCGTTTTGCCACTCTGCACCATCGTTTTGCGCGGATTATTTTTGATATGAGAAAATTATTGAGTAAAAAGATTACACGTGATGTCTTCTCGGACCCCCTCCTCCCCCATCGTGATCATTTGTGATATTTGTCTGACCCCCCCCCCCCCCCCATAAACGATCACATGATTTCTGGACCAGCCCAAAGTGAAAACTCAATCAAATAATTCACACAAAGATTGAAAACGTCCGGAGAGGTAATTCCCCCCTGGCGTACACACATTTAGAATGTTGAACTCGTTGTCACCCCATTTCACATAGTTTGATTTTCGTACCAGTTCAACAGATAGTTCACTAAAAGCCTTCCTGAAATCAAGAAAACATGCGTACCAACACAGATGTTTCCCGGTTAGTGTTATTGTTAACCGTATGTTTCAGACTTAATATGGCTGAATCCGTTGACAGTCCAATGAAAACCAAACTGCGCATCACCTATTTAACAGCCTTCCTGTATCATAAACGCCTTACCTATCACGCAATCACTGTGCGCCAAAGATATAGGTCGGTATTTGCAAGCAGACCCGATTTCCCCCGTCTCCATCACTCTCGCAGGAACAACATCAGCAATATTATGGGGCTTTTTACGGCAATGTGTGGCCGGCAAGTACGTGCATCTTGCTCTAGTGTACAAAGTCAGCGTAAGACGGCAATAGTTGCCGGCCAGAAATTGCAGGATAATGTGGCCCGTTTAGAAGCCCCATTCAATTGTTTCGTATCAGTCATAGGTACACTTATTTGTATGTTAACATTTGCTGCTAAGGTTGGACACATCCTCCACGGGCAAGGGATCTACCTTGAGTCTGCGTGCAAACATCCGCAACAGCCTTACCATCCTGTAAGGCCGCCATTGAAACGGGATTTTTATTGTAATGTGTTTTACTAGGAGTATAGTGAACTGTAGACTTCGTGAGCCTGCGCTTTTGGAATTTGTTAAACATTGATCGACAAAAAAAACCTATTTAATTATCGAACCTGCTGCTCACAAAATTTCACGAGGATCGCTTGAGAAATGCGACCTGTAGAACAGCGATAAATGTAAAAATGTAAAATCCTCGAACATGGATCATTTTCGCGAATTCACAATCAATCTTGGCTAGTTAGCAACCGAATAATGATTCCGTAAAAACTTATTTTAACCGACTTGAAAAAAGGAGGTTCTCAATTCGGCGGAATCTTTTTATGTACTTACATTCCCCGATAACTCGAAAACGCCTGGACCGATTTGGAAAATGTTTTTTTAGCTAGAAAGGGTAGGGTCATTTCGCCGGTTAGCGACCACCTAATTTCATTTTTAATTTTAATTTATTTCCAAACAAAAAGTAGGTACAATGGTTTTTACATTTGTTTCGCCAAACATAACTGTTTATTGGCGAGTAGTACACTCATTTTCAGTTTATTTATTGTACCTAAACATCTGTTACAAAAGCATGCATTATATGCATATGTGCCGGTGGGCGACCACTTAAGCTGAGTTAGTGAACTGAAAGGATATTTTCTCGGTTTTTTAGTAGATTTCTATTCTAAAACAACAAAAAGATGCATGTACAAGTCATTGTCTCAATAGGGTGTGTAGAATTGATGCTATCTTCAATAGAAAAAACCTTCTCCTTCAGGTGGTCGCTAACCGAAGGTGGTCGCGTAACCAGCGAAGTGACCCTATCCTTCCCAGGTGGTCTCATGGTCATCAGGTCACGATCTGATGATGGGATTATGGGAAAATCGAGGGAACTCTTCAAATTGTATCATAGGCACGCTTGAAGCGATTTGGGTACTGATTTGAAGTCGGTCAAAACTTTATTATTAAAGTAAATTATAGTAAAAGTCTTACATTCTAATATAGGTAGACTTGTTCTTGATTCTAACTCAAATTCAAAATATTTATTGCACACAATATTACAAGTAATAAAATGGACCCTGTAAGGGCACAGCAAAGAAGCTTATAATTAGGTTACAGCTATTAGGTTACAGGTAGTACCTTGGTATACCAAATTGCAAAAAAAAAACAGCTGTTCCATACACTTCGGCGGCCGAGGTCACGCCGTTTGTATGGAACAGCTGATTTTTTTTTCGCGAGTCGGATACAACTTATTATCCAATTTTGATCGAGATGACCGACCGAATCACCTCCCAAAATTTGAACGGTGAATACTATTTCACCCTGTATAGGTACTAGTTTTAGCTTGAACTAGATTTATTATTAGGTACTAATTAATTTGGTAGACAATTAAGAACTTCGCTTAAAGTTCATTGACATTACTTAAAGTCAAACAGAAAACGAATAGGGGTCCCCTATTATCTTTAAGACGTCAATCAATTGTTGCTAAAGTTAGTTGACCCACCTCTATACTATTAATTAGCAAGCTTTAATTGCTTAGTGAAGTGTCTATGTTCCAAGATAAGCACAAACGAAGACAAGATATATTTGTCTACTTCATGTTGACCTTATTCCGTTGCAATACGGTTCACAATTGGTATTATGTTGTCTATTCACTCATTTGGTACGTGCTATGTGATTAAGGGGTGTTCCAAAAAGTGCGGAAGTTGAGGTGATGATTATTTTTGTTATTCTGTCCCCGTTAGCCGTTAGCCAGGAGACAAAATGGAGTTTTTTTTTTAGAGATGTGGTTACCTATGACGTGGACTTGTGACATGCTTAGAAGATGGTGAAGCTAGCTACAGCAGCCTCATAGCCTCATTATTAAACGACTTCATAAAAGTCCTCAATCCGACCGTATCTTTCTTACCCCCGACGCAAAAAAAGGGGTGTTAAAATGTAAGTTTGACGTGTTTGTGTCTGTGTATCTGGTATCGTAGCTCCCAAATGGATGAACCGATTTTCGTTTAGTTTTTTGTGTAATAGATAATTTAACCGGAGTGTTCCTAGCCATGTTTCATGAAAATCGGTTCAGCCGTTTTTGAGATATTGATCTTTGAAATTAAAATGTCGGGGGTTTTTCAACTTTTCTAAGTTGTAGTTATATTTTTATGTATGCTCCCCGATTACTTAGAAAACGTCAGAGGCCCTAGTATAAGTTTTACCGAAACAAAAAGTTACGACCGCGTTTGCGTTTAGCTGTCAAAACCCATACAAATTGAGGGTAAAACGCCAACGCGATCGTAACGTTTTGTTTCGGTAAAACTTATACTAGAGCCTCTGGACGGATTTCGAAAATTCTTATTTTGTTTGAAAAGGTATCCTACCCAGATGGTCCCATGGTCATAAGGTAGGACTAATGGCACAGACATCATCATTTATAGACACACTTAAAGCGATTTGGGTATTCATTTGAAGTCGGTTAAAACTTTGTTTTGAAAGTAAATTATTATTATAAACGCCACATTGGCAGTTTTTTATAAGTTTTATAGCGTCCGTAATCCAATATATCAATACGTTATACCTACTCAGGAATGCCGCAGATTATGGACGCCAGCGGGGTGGCCGCTCGTCGCCCCGCTGCCCGCTGGCGGCCAGACCGCGGTGTTAAATGCCACTACGGGCGACATGTTCTCGCGGCCATGCCCCGTATCATAGTCGGCCTTATCACGCGATAAGTGACAAGACAGAGCGTCAGTCTCGTTCTATCGAACGTAGCAGCGTGACGGAGGCTCTATCTTGTCACTTATCGCGTGATAAGGCCGACCATGATACGGGGCCATGTCGCGTCATGCACTGCCTGTGACGCAATACAGGAGAACACTCATCCTGCCAATAGTGACATTTTATACGTGAGTTTATATAAGTTTCAATTCAAATGTCAATCTGTAGGTATCAGTTTAATATGTTGGTAGGTATTGCATACGTACCTAATGGCGCGGGCCCGCAGTGCTAAACGCACCGGCAACGCGTGTGCTCATGAATATAGGAACCGCGAATCGGTTCGAAACATGTCGAGCGATTTTCGATATAGAATACGTGTGTGACACGTATTCATTATAATTTAATATGTAAGAAAACAACTTTCTACAGAACTACTTGTACCTTTTCACGGTAGTTTGGTAGGTATATAGGATAGAGGTAGTTTGAATCGCTAAGAAGTACCGATTTCATTTCGAAAATCAACTCAAGGGGTTGTAAACATGTGGATGTTTGAATAGTTATATTTCTTAACGACTAACTAACTACTTACTAACTTTTTCTTTTTCTAGTTTAACGGAATACTGCGACAACGGAACTTGATCACGATAATGCCCAATTTCCACTGCGAGCGGAACGAGCTCCGTACGAATTGCATATTAGTGCTTCCACTGAATAAGAGTGAGCGGAGCGGAGCGGAGCGGAGCGGACTAAACGAGTTCAATAGTCACAAAAGTGGTCGCGCAGAGTCGAGCGGATTCCGAGCGCACTCCGCTCGACTCGCAACACTGATTTTCATACAAGTACCTACATCCATCGCGTGCGAGTAAGCGGAGCGGATTGAGCGAGTTAAAATGAATGGGTCCGCTGCGTCATGGCGTCGCGCGCTAGTTTTGAATGGACTCCGCTCAGACCCCCCGCCCCCTTCAACCACCCCAGCCCTTTCACGCCCTTCATCGGTCTAGTACTCTCAGTTTAGCCGTGACCTTGCGCAACATGGAGTTATTTGTTGAAGATATGGTTGCTCATCCAAAATCTGCGTTTGTTACGCTTCCCTTTTTAGGGTTCCGTAGCCAAATGGCAAAAAACGGAACCCTTATATTCGTCATGTCTGTCTGTCTGTCTGTCCGTCCGTATGTCACAGGCATTTTACTCGAAAACTATAAATAAGGTGTATTTGAATAAAATTTTGTGGATAGGTGTATTTTGTTAGCCGCTACATAGTTTTGTAAACAAATTCCAAAAAAAAATGTTTTAGGGGTGCAATGGATACATAAAACTAAAACTCAAAAATATTTTTTTCATTGCAAGCCCACGTGCCCAATCGATAGGCCTTTCAAAATAAATATAAGGTTTCTCAGCATTTTTTTTGATTAAGTGAATAGAGTCGGAGATAATCGCCCCGAAAGTCACTAAAATTGTGTCCCCCCGTCTAATTTTTGAACCGTGTATTTTAAAAATATTTTAAAAATCATGGACATAGCTTATTAAATTCTTTCAGCGAAAATTGTTTTGAACAAGATCGATTCAAAGGTTTTTGAGATACCTATTTCTAAATACTGCCTTCCTAAAAGAAAAGGACGTAAGAGCCGTAAGATTTCAGTAACGATACGACCTTTTTAATAGGCACGGAACCCTGCGTTGAGATCCGACACGCACTTGGCCGCTTTTTTCTTCTTATAGTAGTAAAGGAGGAAACATTTCATCACTTGAATCGTCCGCACACTGACTTGTTTCTGCGCCGGTTCTGATACTGGCTGCCAGGTTACTCCGCAAAGTCTGCTTCTAATGGAAACTCAGAAACTCGCACATCTGACCCAGCCTCATTTCCAGCCTCGCTCGCTCCGCAAAATCCGCTGGCAGTGGAAGGCAAATCTGAAACTCTTTATTAGTGGAAGTGCACAGCTAATTTCGTCCGATCCGGTCAGTTCGCTAGCTCCGTTTCCGCTCATTACACTTTTTTAGTGGAAAGCCCGCAAGGTCATTCGGTATTTTCCTGAAATCAACGAAAACTAAATAAACAATGCTTTGAGCCAGATTAGTCCGCCGCTATCAGGATCCTTCCGGGAGATAACGATTATTTAATGTATGTTAATTGCGGTAAATCAAACCTTACTCTGTCATCATAAAGTTCACTTTAGAAAACAATGCCAATGGGAGATACGAGGCTGAGAAAGTAAGCACTGGTTGTATAAGAAGGTCGTGGCAATGTACGATAAAATTTGATTTGTCATTTCCGAATATGATGTAAGTTTTGTAATTACGTATCTGATTAAGCGATTACATACAAAACTTCCACCCGCCCTTCCGCCCGTACTTGGTGCCTATCCTAAACTGAAATGTGGTTAGATATATATGTAGGTATGAAGGTTGAGAGGTGCGTATGACAAAATTAAATGTCCTTTCAACTAACAACATACATTAATGTTTTGATTGACTTGGACACATACATACATACTTACACAATTTATATAATCACGCCTGTTTCCCGGGTTTCCATTTGATAATATGTTTTTTTTTCATAACATAACATAATATCTTCATCTGACCTTTCTTTAGAATTTGTCCTCATCATCATCATCATCATCATATCAGCCGAAAGACGTCCTCTGCTGGATATAGGCCTCCCCCAAAGAGTGCCAAAGCGACCGGTCCTGCGCCACCCGCATCCAGCGGACTCCCACAACCTTTACCAGGTCATCGGTCCACCTTGTCGGGGGCCTACCCACGCCGCACCTTCCGGTACGTGGTTGCCACTCGAGAACCTTTCCGCCTCAACGGCCATCGGTTCTACGTGCTATTTGCCCCGCCCACTGCCACTTAAGTTTAGCGATCCGGAGGGCCACATCGGTTACCTTGGTTCTCCTGCGGACAGCCTCATTTCTGATGCGATCACGCAGAGAAACTCCCAACATGGTCCTCTCCATTGCCCTTTGGGTGACTTTGAGCCTTCTTATGAGGCCCATAGTAAGCGACCACGTTTCAGTGCAGAATTTCTCCTATTTGGTTAGAAAAAGTTGGCCAAGCTCTACAAAGAGTAGACCAACTGTCCCATCCACCTTAGACTTGAATAGTAGAATACAGGTATGTCTAGTGAAAAGACCACACATGCCAAGCGAAATTCAATCTTATATCAATACCATAAAGACTTGGACAGAAAAACTTTACTTACTTTATCTGTAGTTCCTGTACAACTTCTCTTGTAATATCCGGTTCGAAGGATCATAGCGCGCGTACTTAGTACCTACAACTTTTGTATCTGACGGATATTAATATAACAAGATATAAACGATATGATACGGAGCCCAGGATATGAGACGGGACCTGTCGGGGGCTACAGACGAAGATGGTTTATTTTTCCATTAAGTATAGTATAATACTTTCTCTCTGTATCATATCGTTTAAAATATGATCAGGGTAACTTCCTCGTTAAAAAATAACACGAAAACAAAAATATTTAATTAAATAATTTGTTTCGTTAAGAAGTATAATAAGATGTGTTCTACGGTACCTAGTCCACCTCACTATTTATTTACGGCGTTTAGTGTTGGGTTTTCCAGTGGGCAATAGGTATCCCGGATTGGGCCGCTCGTCTAGTAGCTAAGTGCGGGCAGATGTCGAGCGCTGACTGCTTTTCTATGGGCTCATTCCCCCTTCGGTCCCTTCCCCCCTTCCTTTTACCAGCCATGATTTGCGTGGCTCAGCAACCTAGAAAACAATATTGCCGAATGGCGTCTACTGAGACGTACCTAATTACAAGTTACCTACTCCATACAAAAGACGACTAGGTACTCGAGGTAAAAAAATCCTCTACTGAAAACAAAGTCATCCGGGACAAGGGTGTAGAATGTGCGTTCACGTCGATGCATGACAAACTTCCTTAAGTTTCCTCAAACAAATTTTCAGGCCTTAAACAATTCTGATATGGCTTTGACACGTTTATCTGCCGTTTAAAATGCACGATCAAATTACATGTAAATAATGTCGCTTGGTATGGCAGTTTTTGCGATCCGTTATCAGCGAGGATTAACAAAAAATATGGCAGTTGTCCCAGTCGAGGAAACATAAACCAAAAACATAGCAAGGTTCCTCTTATCGATCGGTTTACATTTTTTGGCGGTACATCCTGTATAAGGAAGTAGGATTAACGAACCTTGTCGCCCTAACTTTAGTCTGTTTACCCTATGACAGGTCGGCGCGATATAAATACTCGCTCGCGGTTTCGCACCGCACACTTTCGGGTGACTTCTGCCAGCCTGGTAACTTTTAGACTGAATTAAGGAAATTAACTTTGTTAGAAATGGCTACACTATTTAATATAATTCTACTATTTATTGTAATTTCTGGGTGCAAAGCATTACCCTTGGAGGACACAGATGTAGTCGTCGAGCCATCGAATGGCATAGACGATTATGACACGGGAGATGATGATAAGATTGACATATCTCATCTTGGACCTGAGGTTTACGGTGCTCCTAACAGTGAAAGCGGTAAGTGATAGTATTTTTTATATTTAAGAGCTTTTCCGATGATGCAGACGCAGGCCACATCCCGCCTACTTAAAAAAAACTTATGCGCAATTTGACTTTCTAAATGTTCTCGGCTTGTCATTATCTGTATTCTCACTTTCATGTCTCGTTCACGAAAGGGACAAGCCACACACACACACAACACATTTTGCCAGTTGCCTTGAGGAGTACGAGCATTACGTGTCCACCATTCCGATTATTGAAGGGTTTCCTTCCTATGGTCCATAATGTCCATATAAAACCTCCCTCAACAAAGCATTACATGATTCGGCTCTTTAGCATAACAACCTACTATAATTTGAAAGGCTTATAAAAATATATATTTTTGATTGACTGGTAAATCCAGTAGCGAAGTGAGGATTTTTTTTGTCGCCCTATAATGATTTCAATTATTTTTTCTTATTATACCTGTTTGTTTAGTTTCTCGGATGCTTTTTGAAATAGTTACGTACAAAAAAATACATGGGCCACTAAAACTGTTGCCCCCAATTTTTTATTTGAAATATCCGTCAACCTCTTTAAATTAAATGAAATTATTAAATTATGGAGAACTAGTTTCCGACAGCGACTTCGTCGGCATGGGCCCGGGATAAAAACGATCGTATATTTTGTATCTAAACAGCCAAACATCCAAACTTTCGCATTTATAATATGACTGGGATAGTAGGATAACATTATAAGCCCAGAGGGGTACGTGTAAGTCACTATAAAAACAACTAGAATTATTAACTCAACTAACTCATAGTAGTTTTCGCGATGGTTAGAAAGCGATAATTGGTTATTATTAATAAACAAAATAATATCACCAAAAAAATTTTATTCTTTGTTTTGAAAAAGTAATGTTGCCTCATATAAGGTAAAGCACTCGGAAGTGCTCGACGCTGTATTAGTATATAGCATGGGCCCTCTATGTCAAAGTGACATGACATGGCTTAAATTCAAATGAAGAAAAATCCTCTTAGTTCAAATTTAACCCATTATTGCTTTGACATAGAGTGCCCATGCCATATACTAGTACAACGTCGAGCACTCGGACGTTTACCTTACTTAACTAAACATGCCGAGGAAAGCTCAGGCTTACCTAATTACTTACCTAATATTAGAATTAATATTAGTAGTATTCATATTTTAGTACCCACTGAAGTCATAAAAGGGTCATTGTCACTCAAAAAAACAAAAATCGTTTTTTCTGTGTTCAATGGTTAAGGGGGCTCTCCCTCGCGATCCCTAACATCGTTTGTCCTAAAATCACTTGCCCGAACTGTTTTGTCCTAATGGGCACTAGCCCTAACAATCAATAGCCATACCAATATTTATTCATAATGTAATGATTGCTCTAAATCTCATTTGTCAAATAATGTACGGCCCGATAACCCGTGTCCACTTTTTGTGGAAGCGGATTATTGGATCGTGCATTATCAGGGCGGACAAAAATGGCTTGTCATAAGCGAACTCTGTTTTAGGTCGGTTAGGTTAGGGTTTACTTGTGTCCCTCAGACCAGAAATAGACACCCCGCGCAGCAGGGTGGCGTCGACTCGCTACACGGCTATCAAACAACACACACACAAATATAGGATAAACTACAATAGGCCATACAAAGTTAGGAAAAATAATCATTAGGATTAGCGATCATTAGGCTTACTGATACATGACATGACTATTATGGCACATAACTTTAGGATGAATAATCAATATGGCAAGTGACATTAGGAAATAAAACATGATGGGGAAAAAAACATCCATACGATGTTAGGAAAACTAAAGATAAGTGTTAGGACAAATGATCATTACGACCTAACACGCTAGGTAATGCAAAAATAGGTTAAAAAACGTTAGGGATTCAGATAAAGATCCGGTTAGGGGCTTATGTTTCTATATAATATGTTTTTATCGCATAGAATTATAGAAGAGGCGACGCCGTTTTTGAGTTCAACCAAAAATTAGGCTTTGTAGCCCTTTAAGGTCACAGCTCATTAGAGCCACCCGGCGCCCGACCCGCACCGCCTTGTGAGTTTGCGACTTCGTCAGTTTGCAAGTGTAAAAGGTTTGTACGTACTAGATAAGGTACCTAAGGGGTAATCCGAAACCACTCCAACGATACATATTTTTAAGTTTTTCAGAATTAATACGCTAAAATATATTTTATCGCACAGCAAGGGATGAAGTTTCACTGTAAATGTGTAGAACGTAGGGGATAAACTCCGAAACTACTTGATTCCTATTATTTTTCGGGCGGAGCTGCCGCTAATGTTCGTTCTTTGTAAAGTTAAAGACTTGAGCAGGTCATAAACTTATTGTATGTTTCACAAATTAACATAGTGACATAATTAACATCAGCCCCATAAACTGTAAGCGTAAGCACGTAGCACGCCCATCGGCAATAAACCGATCAGAAATGTCTCTCGGATCCTGGCGATGATGGCTCACTTCCTCGCCGTTATGTACTCCTGATAGCGGTGACACCATACAACTCACTTTAATTTAAACGGGTTTTGCATGCGGCTTTACATACATATTGTACACCACGTATGTACGTCTTTAACTTACCTTAAGTAACATTGCCTTGTCTGCATTTGCTGCCTCTATAAAATATTGACCGTAAAGGCCATTCGAAAGATATAAATAAACTTTATGATCAACAGCAGCAGGTCGATCACGTAACGCACTATACGTGTGTTAGAGTAGATCTAAATGTCAATTTTTATATGGAAAAATGACAGTTGGATCCCCCCCCTCCCCCCAGTCCCCCTAACGCCCCCCTAACGCGCGTTCGAAACGTTACGTGATTACCCCTCCGAGCTTTATAGTTGCAACTTTTGATGTATAGATGCATATCCAACTGTTTTGTACCATCAGGTGACGCAGTGGCGCAGTGGAACGAGTCTTCGCCTATGAACCCTGAGGAAATGGGAGAGTACGCTGAGGGAGACATACTGTTTCCCCAGTTGGGTAGGAACGGGATGCGAGATGAGGGGTCGCGCTGGCCCGGTGGCATCATACCCTATGTCATCGAAGGACGATACAGTGAGAATCTGCTCTTATGATATGATAGCCTGGCCCGTTCTTATAAAACCTTCTAGGTTGTCAAAATCGCCAGGTTATTTTATTTCTTCGTTACCAAGTGAAAATTTGCAATACCTAGTACTTTACTACATATTAAGGTCTGATTTGAACAAACTAGAATAAGGACTTAATCTGAAATTATAACTATGTATACAACAATACTATTACAGCTCAGGAACATCACGATACCATCATGAAGGCGATAGCAGATTACCACCGCTTGACATGTTTACGCTTTGTCGCCTACAACGGCCAGAAGGACTACATAACCATACAGAGCGGCAATACAGGCTGCTGGTCCAGCGTTGGAAGAATTGGTAAGATTTCCTTAATTTTATGACTTCCTAGTAGACCAGGCTACATCAGCGTGAACACAATTAGCGTTCCATTCAACTTATATTCGGTTATATATGAATCCTCGCTGCCCTAGAACAGAAGTATTACATTCCAACGGCTTCGATGCTACTTATCTAAAAACATGTGGCATGAAAGAGGTATTTAGCTTATCTAATTTTAGCTTTCCCCACTGTCAGTCTTATAAGCTACTCTAATGATTCCAGGTGGTCGGCAAGAGGTGAACCTACAGAACCCAGGCTGCGTGTCCAAGAAGGGCACCGTGTTGCACGAGTTGTTGCACGCGGTCGGCTTCATGCACGAGCAGAGCCGCCCTGAGCGCGACGACTTTGTGGACATTCGCTACCCGAACATCAAGTCAGGTATGCTGCCCTGGTACCTCGAGATGGTCGATGAGGGAAGCAGAGGTTTTGATGCTGCAGTGTTGTAGCTGTCAGATACGGATAATACGTTTGACAAACATTGGTTAATTACTTGCCACCTTCAATCTTAATTCTCATTTGTAGCAAAGACTACAAATTTTACTACAAATCCAACCACCTATTTTATTATTGAAGTGAAAACTTCTTTAGCGGCGCTGAGCACTTTTTGGGATGGAGAAAAATTGCTAAATACGCGACAGATTTTTGTGACGTCAGATGTGAAGGAGGTCACTTTTTGCTGCTAGCCGATTCGACTTCATTCAAAACTGAACGCTATTCGTAAGAGTATAAAGCCGTTAAACACTTTTTGCAATAGCATATTCTGCAAATGAATTTGTAATTTTGTCCACGCGTCCTTCACCGATTTGCTATGGAGCAAATTCGAATAGTTCGAATTTGGACGTTATTCCTAAAGAGATAAAGCTTTGAAAAATATTTGGCAACGGCAAAAACAAATTGGTATATTGTTCGCCGCCGCCGTCCGCTGTTCTTGCAAATTCGAATAGTTCGAATTTGGACGTTATTCCTAAAGAGATAAAGTTTTGAAAAATATTTGGCAATGGCAAAAACAAATTGGTATTTTGTTCGCCGCTGCCGTCCGCTGTTCTTGGCGCCGAACATTCATTCAAAATTCATTTTTAGGTTAACACCGTAAGATGTCACGTGACCTGATCGAAAAACTGTTACAATGTTATTGAGTTTTCACTTCTGCCGGCAATCCCGGAGTGCAACCCGGTCTTTTTTTCTTTTTAAAGGCTGTGCCACAATCTTCTCAAATTTCCACGCGAGTTTTTCACTCTTTGATTATATCAAGGTTCGGAAAACAACTTCAAGAAGGCTGACGCGAAAAGCACGAACGACTTTGGCGTCAGCTACGACTACAACAGCGTCATGCACTACTCCGAGTATGCCTTCTCCAGGAACGGACGGAAGACCATCGAGCCGAAGGTACGCATTGCAACACAGGAACAGGTTAATAAGGGCTTGAATATATTAGTATTGCATATATATTTGTTTAATGCAGTTGGTCGATTGCGTAACGTTTCATACGTAGGTAGGTTAGTTAGACCTAAATGTCATATTTTGTAAAGGAAAATTATACAGTTAGGTAGGTACATAAAGTTATCATAACGCTTGCTCCAAAAGTTACGGCAATAATCCCTAAGGTGCACCCTCGGCTTTAACATTTTTGATGATTAGGTGCGAGTGGCAGAATATATGCACACACCATTCACATAACTATATATATTGGTCCCTAATGTCCGCTCTAGATTAGATTAGAGTATGTTCTAGACGCCAGATAAGCCACCGTTAAAGAATGACACTGACACTGCCCTTAAAGTTCAATGAATTCATGTGTTTTTTCAGGTTGGTGGCGTCACCCTCGGCCAGAGGGAGGGCTTGAGCCGCGGCGACGTCAAAAAAGTCAACACCATGTACAACTGCCAGAAAGAGTGAGCAACTTTATTTTACTTAGTCGTGTTATATTTTAATCTGCCGCAGTCGGTAGCCCTACACCCCGTATCATGGTCGGCCTTATCACACGATAAGTGACAGGATAGAGCGCCCGTCACTGGCTGACACCGTTCGATAGAACGCGACGACGCTCCTATCTTGTCACTTATCGCGTGATAAGGCCGACCATGATACGGGGCCTGGGCCTATAAAGGAGACCATTCTATTTGGGCCCAAAAGTCAAAGTGCCGGCCACCGAAAAAAAAAACAACCCCAAACTGTTGTGTGATCCACTCTAAGCATTTCTTACTATGGAGGCAACACAGCTGGAACTTGTTTTTAACTTCCGACGCAAAAAGAGGGGTGTTACCTATAAGTTTGACGTGTCAGTGCGTCTGTGTATCTGTGTGTCTGTCTGTGGCATCGTAGCGCCTAAACGAATAAACCGATTTTAATGCGGTTTTTACTGTCCGAAACATGACGTGATCGAGATGGTTGTTAGCTACGTTTCTACGAAATCGGTTCAGTCGGTTTTCAGATATTGAACCTGGAAATGAAAATGTCGGGGTCGGGTCTACTTGTTGCTAATTATTATTTGTAGCTTATTATCAGTCAGTCGTTCTACTGATGAAATGTATGGGAAAATCCTACAATTATTCGCTAATTTTTGTGTGTGTGCTTGGGTGTTTTATTATGATATGTTCAGACCAATGTGGCCTATCGTTTGGAATGATTTTTGTTTCTTGGCTTAGTATGAACATTGACTGTTCTCCTTTGAGCTAAAATATTATATTCATTCTAGGTATTACAGTTACTAACTGAAATTAATTGGCCTTATGATTTTTCCCAAATTGAGAAATAATTTCAGCTGATATCCGTTAGCATCAATTTCATGATTGATTACTTCTTAGTCAAATAACACAGTTAAGTCTAATGGCATTTTAATGTGATTTCAGGGAGCCTCAAAGCGGTTGGATGGGTGCGGTATGGCAAGGACTTTTCGGGTAGATTATTTTAATATTACGCTTGCATAAAGATGACAAATTTCGGAGTTGCTAGTGTATTGTCTGTGGTACATTAAGGTAATTAAGGTTGAATTACATGCCTGATTTGGCTGGCCATCATGAGGAATTAATAAGGCAATCTAGCCGATGAGTTTGATTGCTAAGACTAGAAAATGACCACTAAATATATTTACTTCGCGTGGATAATAGTCCAGGCAATGAACTGACAACTTGTATGCCAAAAATGTCAATTTTGGAAATAATTTATAATAGCTTATTTTTTATGTATAACGGATATATTATCAATTAAATAGTAACCCAGCGACAAAATCCGACAAAATTTCAGACATCGAAAAAACGATAAGTTAACTGGCTTCTAAAAAGTCAGTAAAAATATTAATAAATGTTTTTGTCTTTATTTTGGTTCATTTACATTTGCTCTATAATATTCAAGATAAATCGTACAAAAAAAGATAATGCATGCTTCATTTAAATCTACATAATTACTTCCGGGTGGAAAGTTTGTCGGATTCTTGACTAAATCATCTTAGAATAACATTTTCAAATGAAATCAACAAAAAAAACGCTATTATAAATTAATGTTTTTCAAAACCGTATTTTGCCTGGAGTATAACGTTTATTTCACAGGTTGAGTAAGGTGATGATTACCTGATATTTAGTGGTCATCAGTCGATCTGATCATGAAACGAAATAGAACACGATAACTGCCCATTAAATTTGATGTCCTTTGCAAGCATTTTTACTGAAAATCCCTCGTCCAATGACCGAAGAAAATAATTGTGTCCAAAGATCTGTTAAGCTAAGTGTGCGCTAGTCCTTACTTGTATTTTGTATTTGTAATATTTGTATGAATAAATTATATTTAAAAGCAGTTCAACATTTTTCATTAGCTAAGTGTGCGCTAGTCCTTACTTGCATTTTGTATTTGTAATATTTGTATGAATATCTGTAATAAATTCTTGACATTAACTAAATGTCAAGAATTTATTACAGACACCCTTAAATAATTAGGTAAATAGTTAAATTAATTATAATATATAGCTATTATAATTAATTTAACTATTAAAATTACATGAAAATTTAAACAATTAAATAAAAATAACATTTTAAAACATCAAATCAGAAGTAATACGTATTTATAAGCTCTAAACTAATACTACCTAATAAAAAAGAAGAATAAGTACTAAGAGTGCATCCCGCTCTGCGTGAGGTCCGAACCAAAGGTCCCCAAAATGCTTGCGGCATTGCCTCGCTGAACAGCAATTGAGACCTGTTGGACGAGCCATGACCCAGAGCGGGGGTCAAGACTCCTCTCCCTTAAACGTCTGCCTAACTCCTAGCCCGAGAGCCTCACTGCCCCAGGGCCCAGCTGTCTCCACAGCAAACGGAACGAAGTCGTAAGTCGGTTCCAAGGCAGAGTACTTTGTGTAAATAAATTATATTTAAAAGCAGTTCAACGTACTTTATATATTATATAAGTGTCCATTTTAATTTTATAAATTATTACATATAGGAAAATCGAAATAGATAACATGCAAAAACAAATTTTGAATAATTTTATGCTTGTTTTTTTATGACATGCCATTAAACACGTCTTTAAAATAGTATCTACAGTTACCTACCTGTGAACGTTACTGTTAATTAGTAGAACTGCATAGCACAGTGGAGTCGGGTCGGTTTGACGACCGCTTTAGCTTAGTTGGTAGTGACCCTGCCTACGAAGCAAGAGGTCCTGGCTTCAAATCCCGGTAAGGGCATTTGTTTGTGTGATGAGCACGAATAATTGTTCCTGAGTCATGGATGTTTTCTATGTATTTAAGTATTTATTTATATATATAAGAATGTTTATCGTCGTCTAGTACCCATAGTCGCTCTAAAGCGATAAGACTGCCTGTTGTTACCTTTATTTATTTAATGTACTCTTTTAACATGTTTTTTTTATGTTGTGGTGCAATAAAGAATATTATTATTATTATTACAAGCTTTGCTTAGTTTGGGACTAGGTTGATTTGTGTGTGTGTCCCCTATTATTTATTTTAAGTGCAAAAATATGTACTTACCGATTTAATATTCTCATAAATATCGAAATCTTGCTCCGCTGACATAAGAGCGATGGGATACGAGTAATGTTGTTGCACCCATATTTTTACCCTTGACTGTACCAAGGTAAATATAAGTAGTTACCTAAATACGTTTCTTTTCATCAATCGTTTATCATTTTCATCTCAACATTTTTCTTTCACTTTACAAACATAACTCACAGTTTACTTCCTCTCCTTCACATTGACCTTCACGCAGTCCATTCATCCTTTGGACAATATACTGAATGAAACACAATGCACTTTGTGTTGGCTAACATTGACCCTACCACCTCGACCTTGTTTGTTGCTCTGCCAAAAACGATGGCAGGTTTAAATGAAATTTTAAAACCATTTGGTTACTAAATGATTAAGTATTCTCTATAGCCGCTTTAGCCAAGCGGTGTATTCGAGTGAAGTGCGGTCGTACCCACTATCAAACAGACGATCTTCCTAAATTGTAGCAATAGGATTGGCAATTAAGTATTTTAAATAGTAACAACTTAGAAAAATTGAAAAACCCCCGACATTTTCATTTCAAAGTCTCGAAAACGGCTAAACAGATTTTCATGGAACATGGCTAAGAACAATCGGAATAAAATTATCTATGATAAACAAAAACCGCATTCAAATCGGTCCATCAGTTTGGGAGCTACGATACCACAGACAGATACACAGATACACAACCACACAGATACACAGACAGACACGTTAAATTTATACACCCCTCTCTTTGCGATAAGAAATGTACCTAGATTATATACTTACTGCTGTGACGCAACGACTCAAAGCGAGTTTTGGCCTCCGACAGCCATTCGCAGGCCATTTCTGTCCAGCCGACCGCCCGGAGTTCGCTCAAGTCTTTTTGGACCGGTGGGGTGACGACCTAGATTCTATGAAGAACCAAAGTAATTTAGGATAACAGAAATCGTTTAATCCTATAATATTGCAGTACTATCTACAGGCTAAAACAAACTGTATCGGGCTGGTCGTCGATTATCTAGTTCTACCTAGGACTTCTCTGACATCATGATTTCCATCTCCATGAGGCATTTGATGAATTGGTACGATCTCTCGCATCTGCACGATTCCTCTGTAAATAAAATTTATATTTACATTTATATTGTTCTTCCAAAAAGTATAATTTTCTCTAAGTTTGAAATAAGAAAAAAAACGATGAACCTACCAACACGGCTAGCATAAACTTTCCGTCTATTTCTATGAGCACCGTAAAATGGGGTGAGTAGGGATCGCGAGGAGAGTTGGGTTATGAATGGGGAGAGAAGGGATGAAAGGGGGGTGAGATGGGATTTTAAGGCTACTGCTATCTAAATAATGTATTCCAATTCAAAATGGAGCTATAGTAATATTCATAATAAAAAAAAACGATCCAACAATCTTCCAAAATCACCTTTGTATGAAAACCCATCTCACTCCAACTACGAGGGACTACGGGGTGAGGTGGGATTTCGTGTTTATCGTTAAAGTTATGAAATAGAAGTAACGAAAATCATAAAAAAACTAAAATACAAACGTCCAGAACACTTATTGTATACAACATTCAGTTTGCATATGTAAAAATAAAATGTTATCGAGGTTTGAATGTCAGATTTGTCCCTACTCACCCCGGTTTACGGTACACAGAAAAAGACGAGTTCAACTCGCGCGCGTGATTGTTCGCGGGCGGTATTCTACAAGTTCCAAGAAAGGACGGCCGATTTCATGAAAGTATCATAACAATATGTTTCTAGGCTAGTGCGGTTTAAAAACATCCATATAGTCTGAACGAAACACTGGACTATGTTATAATAACTAGGCAACCAGAACTACCAGGAGCTTACTTCTATCAGTGGCGCACGACATGGCGGTCTCCCTGACGTTGCTGAGCGCGCGGGCCCCCCTGATGCCCATGAGCGCGGCCTCGGCGCGCTCCGGGTCGAACTGCCCGTCCGCAGACGCCACGTCCACCATCTCTAGCACGCACCGCACATAACACTGGAACGATATTTTATGAATGACTTTTTAAATTAATTAAGTGTAGAAAATGTCTAGTTAATTTAACAAGCTCTGGCCCCGTATCATAGTCGGCCTTATCACGCGATAAGATTGAGCGTCAGTCTCGTTCTATCGAACGGTGTCAGCCAGTGACGGACGCTCTATCTTGTTACTTATCGCGTGATAAGGCCGACCATGATACGGGGCCTGTTGTGCCAATACCATTGCACGGTAGCTGGTACTCGTAGACCTATGATGTGACGGTCGCATTTATGTCGCTTCTCACTGTAGAGTACCTGGGCGACCGAGCTCTGCTGGAGTGAAAATAGAGGATACGAATTTTCCCAGATATGAGACCTAGCTAGATCGGTTTTTCGCTCCGTAAACCTCTATATCTATTGTAAATTTCACCGAGGAACGGTCGGGTGCAAGTGCGGTTTTTCGCTCCAGTAAACCTCTATATCTATTGTAAATTTCACCGAGGAACGGTCGGGTGCAAGTGCGGTTTTTCGCTCCAGTAAACCTCTATATCTATTGTAAATTTCACCGAGGAACGGTCGGGTGCAAGTGCGGTTTTTCGCTCCAGTAAACCTCTATATCTATTGTAAATTTCACCGAGGAACGGTCGGGTGCAAGTGCGGTTTTTCGCTCCAGTAAACCTCTATATCTATTGTAAATTTCACCGAGGAACGGTCGGGTGCAAGTGCGGTTTTTCGCTCCAGTAAACCTCTATATCTATTGTAAATTTCACCGAGGAACGGTCGGGTGCAAGTGCGGTTTTTCGCTCCAGTAAACCTCTATATCTATTGTAAATTTCACCGAGGAACGGTCGGGTGCAAGTGCGGTTTTTCGCTCCAGTAAACCTCTATATCTATTGTAAATTTCACCGAGGAACGGTCGGGTGCAAGTGCAAGAATGATGCATGTTTTATCCAGAGCAGTAAATATACATACGACCCTTATGCGTGCTTGCTTATGCCTTGACTTTATGCTTTCTAGAGTAATACTTCACATCAAGTTCCCCAAAAAATTATTGATCTTCAGTTTCGCCAACAAACTCTGTTTCCAGTGAGCATAATCCAACCTTTGCTCTCTCTTGACTTGACTACAAGTATGGTAAGTAGTAAAGTGGCCGGCAATGGAATTTGCTAACTATGTAAACAAACCGCCATAGTGAAAGACAATTTCAGTATGGTGGTTTGTTAACAGTTAGCAAATTCTATTGACGGCCACTTTAAGTACTATGTTCTAAAAACGACACACCAACCTTCGCGGTGCACGCGCGCTGGCTGGCTGGTTGGCGCAGCCGCCGCTGTCAGCTTGCGTCTTTTGTTTACATTTATTGATTTTTCAGTCTTCTTGTAAATAATGCTATGCATGCATTCTATACGTTTTCTTTACCTACTACGTATGAACTCGAAGTGTAATAATTTCATGTCAATTGTTAATTTCTTATGTATTTGTATGTGCTTGTTTTGTGTTGTTCCTGTTGGTAAGTACCTACATATAAACCGTATAAAGTTTATCCACGCGTATTATTTCGCCGCCGACGGCCCGATCACCCACAAATGTAATGTTCTTTGTTAAGAATTAACAACCTACCTTCGGAGTCCTGTCAGTTTCGTCAGGAAAACTCCCGCTTTCATTTAATGCGAGTAAATACGCTGGAAGAAAACAATAAAGCATTAAGTAAGGATAACTGACACGTTTCAAGAGCGCCCGAGGAATGCGACATAATTTAATATATGTTTGTAAAGGTTTGTAATTAAACTGTCACACACTTCTGAGCTCCAGCACGTCTATCATATTCATGAGACGGCCGCGCATACTCTCAATTTTTCTCGCACTATACCTCTTCTAGTTCTAAGTGATCTAATAAGAGAGAGACGGATTGTGCGATAAAAATCGAGAGAGCTCGCGCCCCGTCCTGTGATCGCCGTGCTGTTGCAGGTGTGCCGTCGACCGTGTTTCTTGTAAATAGGTTTGTTTTAAAGTAGATAATTAAATTATGCTTAATACAAAATTACGGAATATGACGCCATAATTATGACTCTTTCTTTTGTAAGCTAATATTTTACTTGCAATGTATGTTTGTTTGGGTCAAATCTAGCCGAAGGCCAATAGAGTTGAAAATGTGTATAGGTATGTACCTAAATATACCCTAAAAGAAGAGGCACATACTTTGTCTATACGAAATTCTGTGTTTAAAAATGGCCACCAAATCTGTGCATCTTTGAAATTTTGGGTATCTATTCGAGTTAGCGTATTGAATTGGAATGTGTTTTGTATTTCTCGTGTCGTCCTGAGCGGTAATTCCGTAACTTTTCGAACTGGCGTTGGGAAAAATAATCTATGTCACGTAATTTACGAAGCAATCGCTCTGCTAGTCTGCTCCTCTGCTATCGCCGTCACATTCTCTCTTCAAACTGTATGTGAGATAGGGATAGCAGCAGCTCCACGGTTATCACGAATACCCATCTCTTTCGACATTGTGTTTTCTTTGCATAAAGTGACGGTTCGAGAGCCGTATTGGTGGGATGATTTACAAAAGTGCTAAAATAAGAACTAAGATGCTGATGTTTCTTACACATATCTATCCTGAACGTATCGTTGCAGTCGCTCAGAGCGCCCATGATGTCCATGCCACTCATGTCATCCTGGTCTGCTTCGTCTGCCTTTGCCTTCACATCCTTGTTCTCTGCCGAGTGCGCGAGAGACAGTGACAGCAACAGCACCACTGTTGTCACGAATATCTGTTTCAACATTGTGGCGTCTCGGCGAGCCCTGACGGTGTGAGCGCTGGTAGGATTTTTATAAGCGTAAACCTCAGGTAACGCAGAGTTGCTAAACATTTTTGTACGTTGTTGTTTTGTTTTTTCAATCACGACATGATCGAGTTTTACCTATATTTTAAATATTTTATAGAATTGACCATTATTAAACAAAAACTAAAAAAAACCATTATATACTTAACTAAAAATAGCTTGCCCTAACTAACTGCTATATCGATTTCTCCGTGTGGTGTCGGGCTAGAATAGCGCCACCCCCTTTCTTCCTGTGGGTGTCGTAAGAGTCGACTAAGGGAACAGGGTTGAAGCATGTTGTGGGCGATGGGCTAGCATCCTGTCACTGCAATATCACATTTTGTAGATCTTTTATACCCACATTTATGCGGATAGTGGTACTGGAACACAAGTTTCATGTGCTCTGCCTAAAGGCGTGAATGTATATGAGTGTGTATGCTATATCGATTTTGTTTACTTTGGTAATACTAACATTTCACAAAATATATAAACCGGCCAAGTGCGTGTCGGGCCTACTAAATGGTGCGGTTGCGTCGGCCGAATTTGTACAAAAGTTGGCCTTTCTAAGTACACACATTTTAAGTTGGTCGACTATTACTTGGTAACTAGTTTTGCCTACTTAGCCGTGATAGTTTTCCTTTTTTTAAATTAATTATTTGTACTACTGCCACAATTTTTCAACATCCCCAGTAGTAGCCATTTAGCCAGTAAAAAAATGGTTTCGAGAAACCTATATTATTTTTGAACAAGCTATGCAACGATAACCCCCCCCCCCCAAGCTATAGATTTACCGAGAAATAAAAATACATCCCCACTTTACGTGTAGGGGAGGTACCTACCCTAAAAAAAATATTTTTTCAGTAGTTTATTCTACTATTTTGTTAGCGTGATTGATTTATACCATGCAGTTTTCTAGTAGGAAGTACCTATTACTCAACTAAGCCGCAGACAGACAGACGGAAAGGGCGAAACTATAAGGGTTCCTTGTTGTTGTTGACTACGGATATAAAAAATCAGGACCATTAGAATAAGAAAGTACGAGTACCTACCTACTTCATAGGTCAGTAGGTACCTACCTAAGTTCTAATGAGAGCGAAAGTCAATAGTTCATGAACAATGCCAATCCCTCTCCTCAAATGCCTCTTCCAATGCTCGCGGTTTTGAGCTCGATCTGGCCAGTTCTTTAAAAAGGAGTCCAACTCATCCCGCCATCGCCGACTAGGCCCGCCTTCCTTTTTGAGTCCTGAGCTTTCCACTTCGTGGTGCTATTGGCCCATCACTCCGGGCATGCGGCAGACCGTCTGCTGCAGACGTGACCAGCCCAGTCCCACTCTAACTTGGCCACTTTCCGAGCTTCGTTTACAATTTGAGTGTGTGAGCGCAGCGTGGTGTTCCGGATACGATCCATTAGTTTCACACCCAATATGCTGCGGTCCACGTACTCAATAAGTAGTAAATGAACTACTCATTCACGTTTCAGGCTGTTCGGCTGTGGATGCCTTGCCGTTGCATAAAAGATGTGCAAAATCTCTTCAAATTTTCAAAAATCTGTTGAAACAATATTAGGTATATTGCCTTGTTGTCCTGTAATATATTTATTTAATTGTATTATAGTTTGTATGTTATGTATGTATCTATGAATTTATACTATACTTATTTATGAAAGATTTTTTTATTTTTTACTTATTTTTGAGTGCAGTATGTGATGTATGTGTTAGTAAGCTTTTCTTCATTTATTCCTGCACTACCTGTTTACAACTCTTCTTGAAAATTTCCTGCTACCCAAAGGTTGTCTGGAAGAGATCGCTCTAAAGCGATGCCGACCGCCTGTTATTACTTTTATTTAGTGAATGTACTCTTGTAACATGTTTTTCTTATGTTGTGATGCAATAAAGAATATTATTATTATTATGATTACTCAGTCAAATCATCAACGTTGTCCTGGACGCACCCTGAAGGAGCTCGTATTTCGTTTGCTACCTATATTATCTAGAATTGGTGTTGGTTTTGCGGAAGCAAACTAACTCTACATTTCTACAATCATCATGCGGCCTATATTTTTTTTTTTTTTACGAGTAGGGATGGTAGGGTTGTTTGTAACCACTATCATATTGGTAGCCTTTAGTGCGCAGCATGCGATGCGACATAATTTCTGCCATTAGGAAAATAGAGCTGTAAATCACAATTGTGGTCATCACACACCTAATAAGCGTTTATTAGAGATACAATAAGCCTTGGCTCTATGAGTACAATGATTATCAGTAATTGTTCTAATCATGGTCATGGCCGTGGGCATTAGGGTAACTGGTGGTTTGAGAAGCTGAATTCTTACATCATTCGTACATCTTCTATACCTTCTGTAAGTACATACTTAATATTATAAAACTGACTTTGACGACCGCTTTAGCCTAGTTGGTAGTGACCCTGCCTACGAAGCAAGAGGTCCTGGGTTCGAATCCCGGTAAGGGCATTTATTTGTGTGATGAGCACAAATATTTGTTCCTGAGTCATGGATGTTTTCAATGTATTTAAGTATTTATATCAGTTGCGCGCGGGCGCTGGTTAGCGACAGACGCGTCGTTTTCTTACGATTCCGAACTCGAACGGTCAAGGTCGCACGCGTGCGTTGTTTACAATTGTAATGGTTATAAAACCGACTCTATTCCCTAATGGATAACGGTGAAAATTTGGATTGTGACAACCCAGAGGAGAATGAGGATGATGTGTTGAGGATGGAATACAGCGAGAATGGAAATATGTTGCTTGGCGATAACAGTAGAATTTACGGATAGCGGGAATAACATGGAATTGGAGCGTGGTACTATAAAAAGAGGCAGGGAGGTGAACCAGGAAGAAGTGTGGACTAATGTGGGGCGAAAGGCAAAACGATTAGGGAGAATGGGACATGATAACGGCGCGACGAGTATACCAGAAGATAAAATTGAAATAAGTGTGACCTGTACGGAAAAGTTACCTAAACAATTTGGGCTTGCTAAAATGTTAAAACTGGAAAAAATTCAGTGTGTTACCCGAATAAAGTACATCAACGCGTACAAGGCTTTAATCCATTTTAGTGACGAGATTAGTGCCGACAATTTAATGCAATCTAAGAGTTTTAACGAAAACGGTTTTAAGTGTCAGAGAACGCTAGAAATCGGTCAGTCGTATGGTGTAATTTTTGACATTGACCTTGAACTGTCAGAAGAAGACATTTTGAAGGACCTTTGTAGTGATATGATTATTTTGGCAGTCAAACGTTTAAAACGCAGAAACACTAGTGACGGCCAGTGGGAAATGAGTGAAGCGGTCAGAATAACCTTCAAGGGGCCGTCCTTGCCGACACACGTATACATTTATGATACAAGAACCAAAGTCACTCCCTATAATTACCCAGTAACGCAGTGCTCTCGATGTTGGCGGTTCGGTCACACGCTTAAAATGTGTCCTTCAAATAAAATAATCTGCCCCAAATGCTCAGGAAGTCATCCAAACTGTACTACGACCAACTTTCATTGCAACAACTGTTCAGGCCGTCATATGGCTATGGCCAAAGTATGCCCGGTATACATCAAGGAGCGAAAACTGAGGGATTTAATGACAGAATTTAACTGTTCGTATAAAAGAGCCCTTACCTTATACGTTCCTCCTTCACCCACTCAGGTTAATACAATACCGCAGAATCCACTCTTATCTACGCCTGACCGAGAGAAAGTAATGGACATGCAGACTCCTCCTGCAGAACCACCCGAGAATGCCACATATGCCACTATGACAAGTAAAAATACAGCCAAAACTACTCAGAAGAAGACTGTAGAGAACAGGAAAAAGGAAAGAAATCGAAAAATCTTAGAGCAGGAGAAAGATGAGCAACATGATATACAGCTTGACGATATGTCTGAAAATAGTGACGGTGAGAACAAACATGAGGATCATTTGACGCAAGAAGAACGGTCACAGTACAAAGCACAAATTAGCTGGCAGTTGTTATTTAATAAATTAAAGAGAAAAATGCTTGAAGAGGACGGTGGGTCATGGAGTAATAAGATTACAAGCTGTGCGAGTATCATACTAGAGGGAATACTATTATTTATAATGCAGTATATGACGGACTGGCCATGTCTCAATTTTATAAAACAATTATGGACCGCAACAACTCACACAGTCCCATAAATATTATACAATGGAATGCTCAAAGTATTCGCCCGAAGCGCTTAGAAATTGAATCACTTTTGCATCAGGAAAAGATACACCTTGCTTTAATAAGTGAGACATGGCTCGACCCCAACATTAGTTTTCACATAAGCGGATACAACATCTTTAGAACTGACCGTGCTGATGGATTTGGGGGTGTCGCAATCTTAACACACAAGTCAGTCCGAGCTCAGAAATGCAATGTTCAATTATCAAACCCACGCATTGAGATAATTCATATAAAGATACTAAACTGTCAGCACTTAGAAGATGTAATATCCATCTATTGTCCACCATCAGCTAATACTTCTTCGAGAGATTGGGACCAGGTATTCAACCTAATAAACCGGAAGGCACTGGTTGCAGGAGACTTGAACGGTCATCACACCAACTGGTCGACGAAAATAGATACAAGAGGTGACCAAATTCTTGATTCCAGTTTAGACAACAATTATATTTCCTTGAACAATGGCACCCACACTAGAGTTAAGTTGGTAAATGGTACGGTACAAAAATCCTCTCCAGACCTTACTCTGGCGTCCGCAGATATAGCCCTAAATTTTGACTGGACGGTTCTGAATGAAAGTCTAGGCAGCGATCACTTAATCATCAAAATAAAAACAAATATATCTAATTTTATGCTCCATAAAAAGAAACGCGATTTTAAAAAGGCAGATTGGGGAAAATACAGGACCGCTTTACAAAATATGTTTTTGGAATTTACTCTGCCGGATGACCCACAATCTGCATACGACAGTTTTATCGATGCAATAGACAGGGCTGCCAAAGAGTCCATCCCAATCATTAAAACGTGTGATGACCCTCTCCGTCAGCAAAAGTTTACCCCAAGACCGTACTGGAATCAAGACATATCCATGGCTGTTGCTGAAAGGCGTCGAGCGCTAGCAGTCTTCCGACGAAACCCTACTCCGCAAAATTTAAGCCTATTGCAGAATAAGATCAGTGTTGCACAAAAGGTGATTCGACAAGGTAGTGCTAAGTCGTGGCAGGACTTTTGCGACAGTATCGATAGTACTACGTCTTCGAGTGAAATGTGGAATAAGATGAAATGGCTCAAGGGTTATAAAAGACGTACTACCACCATTTCTCATGAGAAAGCTGAGGATCTATTGTGTAATTTGGCTCCAGACTATGTTACTCCTGTGGCTCCTACCTTTGTTAACAACAACTCAGAGCTGTCGTCACCGATTTCTGTACGGGAACTCACGAACGCCATAAAAAAATCGGACACGGCACCAGGCATCGATGACATTTCTTACTCTATGATTAGAAACCTCCCAGATACTGCTAAACAGGCAATGGCAAGTATATTTAACATGTTTATGGCCCGCAGTTTTGTCCCAATTCAATGGCGAAATGTAAGAATAGTTCCCATACCGAAATCGGGCAGTGAGGATATCGATGTTAAGTTTAGACCAATCTCCTTATTATCTTGTCCATGCAAGATATTTCACACAATCATAACTCGTAGACTAGAATGGTATATGGAGAAAGGTAATTATTTTTCAGACGAAACAACAGGCTTTAGGAGATCCCGATCTTGCATGGACAATTTAACTAGACTAGTATCCCGTATTCAAACTGGCTACACCAGAGGACTTGCCACGGTGGGCTGTTTTGTTGACATCGACAGTGCCTACAATAACGTTTGCTTAATAAGTCTTCTGAACTCATTGGATCATCTTGGAGTGGGTGATTTAATCTGTCAATATTTGTGGGAATTTCTGCATTCGCGTCAATTGACTATCGAGTTGACGGGTCAAAAGTTTTTAGTTCGTGTTACGGGAAGGGGCCTAGCTCAAGGGGACCCTTTGTCCCCTTTGCTATTTAATATAGCTACCATAAACATTTGTAAACAAATGAAAGACATATTTGTGTCACAATACGCGGATGATTTTGTACTTTATACCAGCCGTAAGAATCTAACCGATGCGATTACAGCCGTCCAAGACTCCCTGAACAAGCTTAATGCCGCGGCCGGAGACATGGGCCTAAATATATCACACAAAAAAACTAAAGTCTGTGTATTTACGAGAGGACATCCCAGAAATACTAACAAATATAAGGTAGAATTAAATATAAATAACAGTAGAATACAGCAGGTAGATAGTGTGCAATATTTAGGTATGTGGCTGGATAGAAGCCTGAAATGGGGTCGACATATAAATGAAACTCGGGATAAAACCCAAAAGTTTTTGAATGTATTTAAGGTTCTAGCTGGCTCTAAATGGGGAGTTCACCCTACGCATCTCAGGCGTCTATACATAGCAACTCTACGAAGCAGAGTAGATTACGGTTGCTTCCTGTACGACGTTAGTGTTAAAAGTCATTTATATAAGCTGGATAAGGTACAAAATCAGGCTATGCGGGTCATAGGCGGGTTCATACGAAGTTCCCCAATCCATGTCATGGAAAGTGAGCTGTGCCTTCAACCACTCTTCATTCGTAGGAAATATCTAGCTGGCAAGTTCTACTTAAGAGCCAAATCCATCGACAATAACGTAACGATAAAGGTCTTGAAGGAATTAAATGAATCATGTCAAAATAGATACTGGAGGGGGAAGAAAATACCTCTACTCGTTGAAACAAGTAACGACTATAGCTGCTTTCCTGTTCAATCAAGTCCGAAATTACCAGTTTACTCTTTAGATAAATGGATAAGCAGCTACGATTTATCGGATTGTATAAAGATATTTGTTGAAGGTATAAAACTGGCGAAAAACCAAATGAACAAAGTAGATTTACGTACAACAGTTTCTGACGTCTTAACAAGCAAGTACAGCACTTTCTATAAAATTTTCACAGATGGTTCTAAAGAAGAAAATGGTTGTGGGGCAGCTTTTTTTGACCCTCAGATAGGTTTGCACGCGGAATTTTATATACAGGCCGAAATTTCCATAATGCACTGTGAACTTATTGCTATAGCCGAGGCGTTGTCATTTATAGAAACCTTGGACCATAACAAATGTGTAATTTTGTCAGATGCTAAAAGTGCTCTTTCACATTTGGCTCGGTTACCCTCGACTGGTCGAGGGCATCCGATAGCCTACAGTATCCTTCAATCTATCTGTAAACTCGAAACACTAAACAGAGAGGTGATTATCCAATGGATACCGTCTCATGTTGGGATCATGGGCAACGAGGAGGCGGACCGAGCGGCGAGGCTGGCATTGACTGGCGGTATTCCATATCATTGTTTACCTTTACACAGCGAGGTACTATGCAAAGTAAAACTAAGGTGTAGACATTCTTGGAGGGAATATTTCGACGAACGGTCCCGTACAAAAGGAATATGGTATCGAACTATTCAGTGCCAGCCTCCTCGAGTCCCATGGTTTGATAAACAATTGAGTAGAAAAGAGGTAGTATTACTTGTTAGACTACGCTCTGGACACATTCCGTCAAACAAATTTAAATATTTGATGGGCATCTCGGACTCACCTAACTGCCCTGAGTGCGATGTTGTGGAAGACGTCCAACATGTGTTGATGGAATGTGTCCGCAACGAGGCCCTACGACATGAGATGACATACCTAATGCTAAGAAATGTAGGTAGTTGTAATGGCATTCTGGCTTCGCCGTTGTCAAACGAGGCCAGAATGTTATGCAAACTATACTCTAAGGTATTGTAATAAACCTACCAATTTAGATATACATTACCTCTAAGGAAAATAATATTAAAATTATAATGTATATTGATCTCGCTAATGGGGGTGGCATAGTCACTGCGTGACAAAACCCTTTTTCTAAATAAATAAAGATTTAAAAAAAAAAAAAAAAGTATTTATATCTTTATATAAGTATGTTTATCGTCGTCTAGTACCCATAGTACAAGCTTTGCTTAGTTTGGGACTACGTCGATTTGTGTAAGATTGTCCGCAAAAAAAAAAAAAAAAAAAACTTAGTCGCTGGCCGTGTTCGTCTGTATGTACCTATGTTATTGATAAACTCGAAAACGACTGAACCAATTTTTATGCCGTTTGCACCAATGCGTAGAGAATTTTACCGTGGTGGCTTTAGTATACAACGTGTTAATAAAATAACGCAAAACCTGAAAACCGTTTGTTCAGAATCGAGAGTAGAATGCGAAAAAAATAAAAAAATAAATTTTTGACAAGATTTATTTTTTACATTTGTATGGAGTGTTGGCCGACTGGGGCGACCTGCTCCATACAAATGTAAAAAATAAATCGCGTCAAAAAATTTATTTTTTATTTTTTTCGCATTCTACTCTCGATTCTGAACAAACGGTTTTCAGGTTTTGCGTTATTTTATTAACACGTTGTATAATTTAAATATGTTTCGCGTAGGTAGATGGTAAAATTAATAAACAAATGACAGATTTGATTCTACCCCAGGTTGTTAGAAATTGTGTTTATATAAAAACATGTGCAATAAGTTAGAGTCTCGTTTATTAAGAAGATGTCATTAGGGTTCCGTATTTATATGCGTAAAGATGCTGACAAAGACTCTAAAACTATTGCAAAAAAAAACGATAAAGATCAAACTCTAGTACTATTTAACACGGTTGGCCAAATAAAATAGAAGACCCTGAAATAATACCATATCGCAGAAGAAAGGACTATGTGTCAATAAATAAAAATTGCATTTTATGGTCCAATAGAGTAGTAATTCCCAAGTAACTGTAAGGTAATGTTCTAAAAAAGGTCACTAGAATAGTAAAACAAAAATGATAGCCAGACGATATCTATGGTATCCTTCATTAGATGCCGCAATTAAAGAGATGGTAGCGATGTGTGAAAAATGCCAGGCCTGCAGGAATAACCCTCCAACTACAGAACATATTTGGCAGCCGGCCACAAAAAGATGGTCACCCTCACCAGCTTTTATTAAATGCGTGTCATAGTTTTCTGTTTTACAGTAGTAGTAGTCATGTCTTGTTTCATTTCTTTACATAAGTATGTATATTTTTGTCAATAATCGGAATCGGAATAAATATGATCCAATTTTCTTCGCAAACCAAACAATACATATATTTATTAAATGCAGTAAGTTATAAAAGTACTTAAACTAAACAAACCAAAAAGCTGCCAGTTTTATTAAATCATCTCGAATTAGTGAAATCAATTATTGTCATAGTTGAAGGATGGATTCTTCCCTTCCACATCATAGTTCTCCATTCTCTCCTCTCCACTGTTCGTATCATCAGCCCCCTTGTCTTCATACCGTCCTGCGTTGTCTTCTGTGTCCCTGTTCGCATTTCCCTCCCTCTTCTCTCCCTCGCTCTCGTAGTATTCACCGTTGCTGTCCCGCTCCTGCTCGCTGTAGTGTTCTTCTCCTGTTTGCTGCGCATCCTCTGCGTCTTCTTTGTCCTCGTTGTACCGGTCGTTACTGTTTTCGCTGTTGGTGTCCTGCTGATTATCTTGATATTCTTTTTCATCTTCGTATCTGTGTTCGTTTGTTTCTTGGTTCTTTTCTCTGTAAATATGAAAAATAAATAAAACCATTTCCTTGTTTTATTTTTTATTGTACTACAATATCTCGATGTCATTACTAGGTAACTTTTTTTAAGTTAGCGCAAAATTTGAATATAAGTAAGTCAGTAAGATAGATATGTAAATACAAAGTTACGCGTGAGAAAGATCGAGAATATTGTAGTAAAATCAATGTATGTACCTGTATACGATTTTAGAATTCGTAAACACACAAAGGCTAAGCCATAAATATTCTGGTATTCTACACTACACAACCCAGATAGACTAAAAGATCTTGAGAATTTTAACTAGGTTTCAATTACATCCTAGATCAAAGAATAAGTTCTGCATAGTACGAGTGTTTAAACTCTTTCGTTTTTCTAGAAGCGCCATATATGTTTGTTATATTGATTGCTTATCGGTATGTAAAGTCAAACATCCGTTACAAGGCGTTTGTTTCACTCAATCGTACTAGGATAGCATAACATAGTAGTTCACCTGTGTTCTTCTTCCTTTTCGTAATCCCTCTCCCCCCTGTCTTCGTACTTGCCCCCCTCTTGGTTCCAGTAGTCGTTCTCATCGTCAGCCCGATCCTGGACTTCTTGGCTACCACGCTCTGCGGAATAATCCGGGAACTCAACCTCCATCTTGTCTGGTGACCTGGTGAGGCGGTAGGCCTTCACATTGATGAGAAGTGCTGTTAAGAATGATTTCCGTGAGGTTTATCTTAGATGAATAATTAAGTAGCCTAAAATACTACTAATAAATCCACGGTTAAACTCACGTATTAAAAGTCAAGTATTAAATGTATCGTCCATCGAAGGAGACAATCTTCTGCCGCAGCCTCACACAACAACTCCAGCGCAAGACTGCCCCCCTCCCCCGCCCCTGGCGGAGCGCGCGCCGGTAGTGATTCAAGATACATTTCCGCGAAAACACTCATCCTGAAGAAGAACTCCCGAAGAGTTCGAAAGATGTCGCGTGTCGTGACATTTAATAACTACGTGAGTTTAATCGTGGATTTATTAGTAGGTACTATTTTAGACATGCCTCACGAAATTTAAATTCGATGAATGATAGGTATAAGTTTATAGAGTGCCTTTGTGGCCGTTCTATTCGTCTTTGGACAAAATTGGTGTATGCTATCTTGTAAAAATTCATGACGTCTTAAGTTTACCGTTTTGGTAAAAAGTTTGCCGTTTCGGTGTCTCTGCTATTGCTTGGTTACATAATAATGTCTTGTTATCATTGTTTGATTTACATACGCGACACAAAATATCCGCTAGGCGTTAAAAGAATACTTGTGTGTATATTTATTTTAACAGTATTAGGAACTCATACTTAGATAAACTCTCAGAGCTAGGCCTAGACAGCGGCATAAATCAATTCACCCGCGTCGAAAAAAAAGGCAACATCATCACCAAATCCTGCATAGATCATATATTCACTAGGTCGATAAACAGCGCGGTACATACCGCTGTCATAAACATATCGATAGCTGATCATTACATAACTGCCTGTGCGCTAGCTACAGCCGCCGCCGGCTCGCGTGCACCTGCCGTGGCCACGCGAACTGTTACCGTACTAGACAATGATAAGGTTGCAAATGCTCTGCAACAGGTCGAATGGGACGAGGCGCTTGCGTACGATTGTCCGAATAGAATACTCAATTTCATTAAGGAAAAAATACAACATATTTATGATGAATGTAAAAGGTCTGTAAAGTGTAAAAATAAAGCTACGAAAAAATGTAAATGGGTAAACAAGAAAATTATAAAAATGTGTAAACAAAGAGATAAATTGTATAAAATCTGGAAAAAATCTCCAGAAAAAATAGAAAACAGAATATTGTATAATAAATATCGAAATAAAACTAACAAATACATCAATTATGTTAAAAATAAGTATATTAAAAAAGAAATTTGTAGAAATTTCAGGAATTCGAAGGAAATCTGGCGTATAATCAATGAGTTATGTGGTAAAATAAATAACTCGATTGATGATGTAATTCTAAAACATTTTAAATTGAACGAAAAAGGGATATGTAACAATTTTGCCAGAGAATTTCAAAAAAATGTTGAAAATATATCAATTTCTTGCAATAAACATATCCTTGACCACTCTAAGTTCGCCGGACGCGCAGAGGTAGCAATTCGGTTAAAAAAAGCGTCTTGTGATGAGATATCCAAAATAATAAGTAGCTTAAATGATAAAAAAAGCCCGGGCTATGACAAAATCCGAGCCATAGACATAAAAAATAACTGTGCAAAAATGACACCAGTGCTAACACATTTAATTAATTCCTGCATTGCTACATCTGTGTATCCCGACGAACTTAAAATTGGAATAATACGACCTATCCACAAAAAAGGGACCTACACAGACTGTAACAACTACAGACCAATCACTATACTGTCGTGTGTTGACAAGATCGCTGAGAGATACCTCGGTAACCAAATTAGTAAATTCTTGACTCGACATAAAATAATTAACACTAAACAGTTCGGTTTTCAAAAAAACCGAAGTGCCTCACAGCTCCTTTGTGAATTCAGCAATGAAATCAACGAACACATGCATGAAAAAAGGCATGTGCTCGTTGTTTTCATTGATTTCAGTAAAGCTTTTGATATGCTGAAATACGAAACGCTATTCAGCAAACTAGAGCAGAACGGTATACAGGGCCCCCTAGTTAATTTGCTAAAAAACTATCACGTCAACAGATATACTCGAGTTAAGGTTAATAACACATACAGTGAAGCTGTAAAAACGGATAAAGGGACGGCCCAGGGATCTATTATTGGCCCAACCGAATACTTGTTGTATGTAAATGAAATGTGCAACATTATAACTGAGGGCTCTGTCTACCAGTTCGCGGACGACACATGCATTATCACAGCCGACCGAGATATAGCTAAGGCCGAGAGCGTAATGCAAACTAACTTTAACACTCTCTGTAAATGGGCGCATGACGTCGGGCTTGTTATTAACGCACAAAAAACAAAAATAATGCATGTTCGTTCGGCTCATAACAAAATTGCACACGAGGTCTCTGTAGTTGCCCATCAGCACAAGTGCCTACACCAACACAGCTGCACAGTTACGTGTAACTGTGAAAATATACAAGTGGTAAAGGAACACATGTACCTTGGACTTATAATAGATCACAGGCTCAACTGGGGACCTCATGTTAATTACGTATGCGATAAGCTGAGAGCTATCTTGAGTAGATTATACATTTTAAAGCATAAAGTACCGTACAGAACCCTACGTCTGCTATACCTAGCCCTCGCTGACTCTGTGATCGGATACGCCCTGGGTACCTATGGTAGAACCTTTAAGACCTATATGGAAAAAATATACAACCTACAAATTCGAATACTCAAAACTATTGTACCAAAAAATATTAAAGAGCATTATGTAACCGACTATTCACAACTATTTAAATACAGTAATCTACTTCCTGTACAAAAAAAAATTAAACTAGCTGTCTTAATTGAAGAATATCACAATGTTACAAAACTCAAAGCTAAGAAAAGATGTATTAGATTAAGAAAGTTATCATCCCAAAGCCAATTTTGTTTATCTAAATATAATAATATATATGGTGCTCGAAAATACTCATACTTACTGCCTAAAATAATAAATGAATTACCTGAACATGTACAAAACTTATATGTGAAAGGCTGTAAATTAAGAAAAATATTAAAGATGCACTTTTTAAAATGCAATAATGTAACCTATATTCTGTAAACTAAGTTGTACTAACTAACCTACTTAAAATACTTAGTTTTTAATTTAGCTATAAATTAGATCAAAAGAATAATAAGAACTCCCCATCGGCACACAAACCTCTCCAAGGTTTTGCCTAGATGGGCTTTGTAATGATATTCATTGTTTTTGTCTTAATCAATAAATAAAAAAAAAAAAAAAAAAAAAAAATTCTGTCGGTTTTCAGTAGAACTTGGTACCTAATTGATGAAACTCACCACCAATGCTGAGGACCAGAGCGATGCTAACTCTTCCTGAAGCCATTTTCGAAATTCGTGCCAATGTTTGGAGCATCTTCATTTTATACTTTTCAGTGTTTTGACTCCTTGGTACCCAATTACTTCAAAAGAACATAATTGTAGGGCCACCCGGTGATAGTAGACACGCAACATAGATAAAGAGGACCTACATTATGTAGAAAATAGTAATTAACCTAGTTACTTCGGGGAGTTGAATATACCTCATATTTATTCTTTGTCTTATTCTGTCGTTGAATTCCTTATATTTGATCTCAACTGGGAGCTAGAGTTGTTCTAACGAATTTATGCTATTATAAGGCTTTACACAAAAGTGATTCTTCCTATTCGAAAATCTTCACAATACCTTACCACAACCTTACACTTTCGTTATTCAGCACATATTACTGTAACGCATTTCAGTACATTTTATCATTCAATACAGATGTCTAAGTATCCTATCCATGTAGCGACACTATGTTACAAAATGTTACATGAGAAACCCATTTGTCACTGGTATAAATACTCAAACTAGTTTATGAAATGGGGTCTCAATTAGCCTGGAAACTAAATTATTTGCGAAAGTCACTAGACTGGAAGTAAGCTTAAGAAATTAGTGTTTTTTGATTAATTTAGTCTATCTGAAAGATTTAAGGATTAGATAAAGATATAACAAGCGAAAAAGTTGAAATATGCGCAAATAATTTATTTAATGCAAATAAAAAAAATACATTTCTAAGTTCGCCCGTAAACGCTCACCGGCTTGACGTGACGTCACACCATAAGACGTTAAACTTTTCATGGCGCGTGGATATTATTTGTATGACACAGAAATAATATAATTTCAGTTTCATTTAATATAATAAATCAGTAAATAATATTTTTTTACTACAACGGATAACTCTTCAACAAGGATCTCTACTTGGTAGCCTTTTTCACGTTCTTTATGTTCAGGAGTTACACGGCCTTCGACGATACACAGTTGATTTTCACTTTTTATTTGAACAAAACCAGTTGCGTTATCTCCATCAGACTCTCTTGTCGAACTGAAAATACAACAGAAGAGGCAAATTAAAATTTTGTTGATGAATAAGGGCACTCTAAATAACATAACCTCAATTCAACACCAGGTACCGGATAAACTTTTCGCCTTTTATCTCTACACTTGAAAAAATAGAATATTCCCTAAAAAACCACAGCACCATGTCCATATCAACCTTGGGCAGGTTTCGCGAGTCGGCTTTTATATAGCCTTTTTCCATTTTACAGATATTTTTTCGTTGTATTATGCGAAAGTGACTTATGGAGTGACGTCACTGCGCGCTGATTGGTGTTTTAAATTACGTTTCAATTTACGTAACTTTTAATTAAAAAATATCGCAAAAAAATTATAATTTTAGAATAAATCATCGAGTATGCACTTTTAACGGCTATTATTATTGGATTACTAATATAATATCTCAATATAATCTTAATGCAAGTTCCCTATTAACGTAAGCGTTATATATAGGTAGGAAGTGAGTCAATTAGCGCTAAAGGCACGTTTTCACCCACGACTGTAAACCGTAAACGCAAGCAGCTTCCGTGGAAAAGTACCCTTATGCAGAACCGCGACCCAATTCCCTTCGATTACGCACATGTTAGAAGCCGAAAACATGCTTCTTCCTGCTGGGTATCTAATCTGCGCGTTCAATATGTAAAACTGTCATTTCTTTTCGTGACAGTGCGCATGAGCTCGCTGTGTTCATAACACGCGCATAATGTTTCGGAATAGAATACTCATCATCTTGGTTGCTTGTTTCGGTCATATTAGTGGAGAAGGTACGTAAGTATAATTCAAAACATAACTCAAATATGAGTTAAACAATCTTTTGAAAAGTTTACCTTAGTACCATATACCAGTTGTGCTATATAATCTTAGACCACTTGAAGTCATTTTTACAGCTATTACCAGAGAGTCTAGGGATTCCCTAGTTTCTCTCTAGTCGGTCATAGGTAAAACATTACCGAAGGGATTACCTTTTCTACCAGGGGCGGCTTTGCCTATAGTGCAGGGTGTGCGTTGCACATGGGCGCACGGTCCTAGGGGGCCTCTGCTTTCTACCGTCAAAAGAAAAACCTGCTGTGAACAATTTCACTAGATGACGTGTTTCACAGCGTTCGTTTTTCAACTATTTATCGACAACAGCCTCCCTTGTTCATTTTGATACAGCTAGGTCTCTTTCATCATCCTGCAAGCGTTTTATTCCCGGTTGAACCCTAAAGAAGCCCGGGTTCCGCTTTTATTACAAGCCTCTTTATAGTGGGGCAGAATGCTCGAACAACTAGTCGTAAATGTGGACACGCTGGACAAAATGACCATTTTTTTTTCAGGAAACTCGACACTAAAAAATATCTAGTTGAATTCCTTGACCCCAAATATGTATATTTAGACACTAAGTTTGTGATTCTACGTTATTTAGAACTCGAGATATTAATGATATACGTATAATTCAAAATGGCCGCCATAAAATTAAAGATGGCCGACGGAGGAGTTGGTTCCTATCAAAAACTTAAAGCTATGGACCTAACAAGTACCTGAAAACAATTTGGTGCTTTTGTCCAGCGTTACCACATTAACACCTGAAAGTCCTGAAACTGCCCTACTACTAGGGAGAATAATGGGATGAATACTCTTCACTCTCTGGGATTATATTACCGTATAAGTACTATCTTATCAACAAAGACCTGTACTGTAAAGTTAGTTTCATGAACACATTTCAATTAAACTTAGCACGTTTAATAGGGGTTTAGTAGTATTTTATCGAAAAAGAATTGAAATATTGTCAAATGGAGAAAAAAGTAAAGCAAGGGATTAAATAATCACAAAATTACAAGTGTCCAAAGTTTGTGTGCATATTTTATTGCCTTCTTTCTTTTGGAGTAACTATAAATTTGACGCCCACAAACCAACTTTGCTCTGTTGATCATTACGTTGGATGCTATATTAGTAAAGCGCAATAAGAGAGCCGAATGAAGCTTTCAAAGTTAAGAAATAAATGTGTAACTGTCAAAAGTATTTGTAAAGATACTTCACGGCACAGGCCTTACTTACATAAAAGGAGAAAGTCTAAAATCCAGGTTTGATTCAAACACCTACAATCTTACTATTTTCCTTAGAACCGGAAGTTCCTCACCAGGAATACTTGAGAGCGTTCGAAAACTTACCCGCCTTGTTCGACCACATTGTCGGAATGCTTGAAGAGAAACCGCAGATTCTGGAGAGAAACGACGTCACAACTTTCCTGGAATTCGCAGCAGCAAACGACGGAGACATAAGCCCACGGGAAAATGGACTCAATGTATTTAAGAGAGAGTCAAATTTTGAAGAATTAAATGATAAAGACAGAACGCAATATCATGATTGGTATCTCCTGAAGGCTGATAGTGATTATGCAGAATTCGTTGGTTCATTCCGTGGAGGATTTCAGCTCACTGCGGAAGAGGTAGCTGAGAGGATGTTAATGGTTGAGAGAAACCTGGAGGAATATTATAATGAGACTAATTAAGTTTTTCATTTTGGGCTCCATGCCGCAGACATAACTGCTGGACGGGGTTTTCTTTCTTCATAGAAAATAAACACAACACAACATCCATACTAATATTATAAATGCGAAAGTGTGTCTGTCTGTCTGTCTGTCTGTCTGTCTGTCTGTTACCTCTTCACGCTTAAACCGCTGAACCGATTGCGATGAAATTTTCGTATCGAGATAGTTTGAGTCCCGGGGAAGGACATAGGATAGTTTTTATCCCCGAAATCAACCCCTAAGGGGGTGAAATGGGGGGTGAAAGTTTGTATGGAGCTGCGCGATATAAACGAGTTCCACGCGGACGGAGTCGCGGGCAGAAGCTAGTATAAAATAAATTAACCTGAGTAACCTAACCATAGCCTAAGCCATCTGGGTTAATTTATTTTGTAATTAATTTATAATTATTTGTTTCTTCGTTTATTTGATTTATTATGTTGTTATGTTACCAATAAATATACATTAAGTATCACGATATCTTTATTTTGTAGGAAATCTATAAGTTTATTGTATACATTATTCTTAACAGTCTAGGAGAGATTCTTTTATTAGCGAGGCGGAGCAAAAATGAATACGTCCGGAGCTGAAAAATGTATCATCAATAACCCCGGATGACGGGAGCAAAAATGCGTTGACAGCTTTATAGTGCGAGGACACACATTTTATATCATATAAATCGATGTCGATAAAAAGCACGATGTACCTACTGGACTACCGCTATGATATGCAGAAGTATTAATTATTGATGAAAATAAAATTAAAACGAAATGTTTGTATTTTTTCAGTATTTTATCTATTTTACGATCATTCCCGTGAGTATGATATAATTATAGTACCAATGTTATTAGTTGACTGAAATGGTATCTATACTTACCTGATGTACCTAATATTGTGTAACAACCTGACATGTAAGACAATAAGTTTGATCTATAAATTTCTGATTCAATAATTTGTTCGTATGGATGTCGATAGAATAGTCGATATTTAACTAAGCACTAGTGACAAGTGCATTTTTGCTCCCGTGGTCCGGGGTTTGATCATCATCATCATCCTTATCATAATTTTCAGCCGTTAATCGCCCACTGCTGAGCATAAGCCTCTCTTCGAGTACGCCACTTATCCCGGTCCCGTGCTAGTCTCATCCAAAAATGACCCGTGGTCTTGTTTACGTCGTCAACCCAGCGTGCTGGTGGACGACCGACGCTTCTTTTTCCTGTAAGTGGCCACCAATCCGTTAACGTTTTGGTCCACCTACCGTCACGCTGCCTGGCAATATGTCCTGCCCAACTCCATTTGAGTTTGGTTATGCTTATGACTTCTCCGACGTCACGCACCTTAGTGCGACGTCGGATCTCAGTATTCTTCACTCGGTCTTGTAGGTTAATGCCGAGCATGGCGCGCTCCATGGCTCTCTGTGCCACCCTTACTTTATGCACAGCCTCCTTTGTGAGCGTCCATGTCTCAGCACCATACGTCATTGTGGGCTGGACACACTGATTATAGAGGCGAGTCTTTAGGCATTGTGGAACGTCAACGGATTTGAGGATTTCGTCTAACTTATTGAATGCCGCCCAACTGAGCTGAATTTTCCTGGAGATCTCTTTGCTCTGATGCTCCTTGTCAAAGGATATAATATGACCGAGATAAACGTATCGCTCGACGATCTCCAGCGACTCGTTTCCAACCGTTACAGTTGAATTGGACTCGCCGGAAACGCTCATCATGACCTTAGTCTTGGACATATTCATCCTGAGACCTACCTGCAAGGAAGCATGATAAAGATCTTGGATCATATTTTGGAGCTCATCCAGGGTCTCGGCAAACAAAACAATGTCGTCGGCGAATCTCACGTGCGACAAGAATACACCATTGATATTAATACTGGACCTATCCCATGCAAGCGTTTTTATGACGTCCTCTACAACAGCCGTAAAAAGTTTGGATGAAATGAAATGAAAAATGTATATGTTCTCATAAAACATATACTAATAGTCACTTGTCTTATACAGAATGTAACTAAACTGGTGGCAATCCGTTTAAGGCGTTACTCGTTGAGAGGGTTCCAATCTGATCCGCTCGGCAATGTCACGATATTGCGTTTAATGTGGCGCAACCGAATTTATAGTTTCACTTAGTGAGTGTCAAGTACTTGATTTAAATAACCGTATATTTTTTATCCCCACCACGCCATTAAGTTAGTTTAGTTACTTTATTATTTACAGAGCATCAAAGCTTAACGTGTCCATAACCCTCACGTACCTTATGCCTAATTTCAGCTCAATTTGAAACCGGCAAGTGGCAAAAAAATGGGTTGCATATGTCATACTTACATACGAGTAGTGCAGGTTAAATAAGCTTGTAAAATAACAATCCATTGGCACTGTAATGACATAATTATTTAGTTTCTAGAAATGATTTGAACTGTGCAAGTAGTCGCTGCCTAGTTTAAGGAAGGTCCGTACTTTAGAAACTGCAACAGAATGACAAGCTAGCTTTTGATGCTGCGAAACGTCTGCAACGAGAACACATGTTTTATTTATTGGTTATAGTCAAGTAGTCTTTAGTTATAACTAGTTGTAAGGAATTACATGTACAAATTTGAAGAGCAACGTACCCAATAAAACCGTATCTTATAATATGATTTGTTATTTTCGCCATCTGTAAGTATCCTCTAACTACTCTTTTTACTTTTACCAAGCTTCTGTCAAAAATTTAAAATTTGGTACAAGCTTTTATTGCCGACTTTACTTTTCTGTATACCATCATCAACTACTCATTGAGACGATTCTAACGAGCCCAAATTCAACGGGGTACGTCGGTTAAGTACTGAATTGCCATGGCCACCTTTTGGCTCCATCATCAGATCAGCTCGATGGTACCATAATATTGAATTGTCATCCAAACTATACTTACTTACCCAAAATTTCAGCTCAATCGGTCACCGGGAAGTGGGTCAAATTTAACTTGCAAGATTTGATTACAGACAGAGAGACAGACAACGGGACAGGTGAAACTAAATAAAAGCTTGTAAAAAGCTGAGCCTCGCTCTGTTCCAAAAGTCTCCAAAGTGTTTGCGTGATTGCACCGTCGAAGAACAAAAATTGAGATCATTGAACCAACCAAGACATACTCGTAGTGTGGGGATCGTCAATGTATCTTAGAAAATATGAATGAACTAACATTTTCTCGTGAGCTTTCTGCTTGGACTTCAAAATTGGGCCTAGGAATTCAAATTGTGTTGTTGGGATTTTGTGGCACAAAATTCACTCGAATTTTTCACGATCGGATTGCAGATAGATACTAGGTTAGCATAACATAAGATAAGAAGAATCCGCAGCTGCACTGGTCCAGCTCGCGCGGCTTAGAAGGTATTTAATTGGTCGTATCCCTATAATTTCAATGATATATAATTATTACGACCTTTGACGACCGGTTAGCCTAGTGGGTAGTGACGCTGCCTACGAAGCTGAAGGTCCTGGGTTCGAATCCCGGTAAGGGCAAATATTTGTGTGATGAGCATGAATATTTGTTTCTGAGTCATGGATGTTTTCTATGTATTTAAGTATTCATATCTATTTTATATATCGTCGTCTAGTAGCCATAACACAAGCCTTAATGAGCTTACTATGGGACTAGGTTGATTTGTGTAAGATTGTCCCCTAATATTGATTTATTTATTTTATTTATTTATTAACAATTCCTTAATCATAAAAACCAGAAGGCACTTGTAGTTTCGTTGGTAGAATGATTGGCTTGTACATGCAAGTGCAACGAAAGTTAACTTAATACAATATATTTACGAAATTTGCACTAAACTAAAGGGCTTCCACTCAACTTGATGTCACGGAGCGAACTAGAGGACACATTAATTAAATATTTTCTCGCCAACCTGCATTTTGTAAGTATTAAATAAATGTAGGTAATATTCTCTCTCACTCATAGCACGGGGGAATTCACCCTTACACTTTACACCCTCAGGCATACTTGGATTGAAGCCGGCAAAAATATTTACTTAATAGTTGGGAATGAAATATGGGCGAATCAAACAAACATCGGATTAAAGGAAGGGTTGTTTCATTATTTTGTCTTACTCCACAGACATAAGTGTGAAAGCTTAAAGGTACTTTTTTTTTAGTGATGTCTTTGACAGTCAGAATTAATGTAATATTTATTACTACAGTCGTTAACAAAAAGCGAAAGAACCATAGAACAAGCAAACAAATGATTCAGCGATAATTTGAACATCGATTGGTCAATCGTTGACCTTAAGAGCGGTTATACATAGATATATTAGGTAGTCCCCTCCATTGCTAAGTACTGCTACTAGACATCATTTTAGTTATACACACTACAAACCAAGCAATTTGTCACACCAACTGTCAGGGACGCAGCTATATTAGAAAGAAAGGTATGTAGGTACTCGTATTGCTGTATCCTACCCGCTACTTAGCTCTATGTCGGTCCGGTTGTTGTGACAAATTGCAAGGTGTTTAATATATTTTAGCTGTCAGTATCGATTTGATTTCTATACAACACAGTAACCTGAGAATGAAGTACCTACTCAATGCTTGATATTATTTGTTTTACCCTAGTTTCCCCGGTCATGACTATAGCAATTACCCATCGTGTAGCTTGTTTCCATCGAAGCCCCGTCCGCAAAAATGGCGCCCAACGCGGGGTCAATTTCGGTTAAACCCATGTGTCAGTTTTGAATGGCTTTGTCCATTTACAATAGCGTTTAGCTTATAAAGTATCTGATCCAATTTACAGTTGCATGAATTATCCGGGCATAGTGAGAAGAAAAATGATGTCATAGTGGAAACAAAAATAGGATTAGGTAACTATTACGAATGATACTAATTAAGTTTAAAGATAATTTTATTGTACATAAATTTTACTTAAGTAGCTTAACTCCTTTATATTTAAGTTAATTAAACACGACAAATTTCAAGTAAAAATAACGACGCGCCAGCCGGGTGCTATCAGCGACGACGAATGACTCTTGCTCACCATGCGATGCGCAGCACCAGCGCCAGCGCACATTAAATTCTGATAACATGCATATAATCGTAATTTTACGAAGCAGATATCGATAAATTAAGATAGGCATTGAAATTAGACAGTTTACCAGACCGATGAAATTATGTGCTTATGGTAGACGGCGGCGATGCGATGATTGATGTTTTAGTCACAGTTCTGAAGCGGCACTCCTTTTGTCTTCATGATGCACAGAAGTGCAGTGTGAAAGCAATGTTTAAAAGTGCAAAACTACTCTCTAGAATTTCCTCCCGTTGTCAGTGTAGTCATTCATCAAATATGCGCAACAGGCAATCAACCTGAGCATCCATAGCAGAAACTATGTATATCTGTTTACGGTATTTGTTGTTCACACAGTGATGCGTCCCGCACGAGCTATATTACATGCAACCTTTTATCGACTGACTTGATTGATGGTCCGCTTAATGTGAGGAGCGCGCGGGCTAGAAACGGAAAGGTATAAATATAGCTGTTATTTTTCCAGTACAATTGTACTAAGAACTTGACTTGACAGTACTACATGACTCTAGCCTTGCCTGACCGGGACGCCATGGCGACGTCGCTGGTGACGTGTCCCTTACAAACAGGGTGGTAGCCAAGCGCAGGCCTTTAAATACATCTATTTTTGCATAGTGCTATCGTTTATAACGTTATTATTCCAAAAAAGCGTTATACTCAAAGCGATATTTTACGCGCTGTATAGCGGTACCCATTATAACGTAAAAAAATATAAGCCTATAATATATATTAACGATACTTTGCTTAAGCGATATAACAGCTTAATAACGTTATAGGGCTTATAGTGTGTCTTTTTCGCACTTGTGATTTCGCCTATTCGTCAGCGTGGCTCGTATTTTAAAACGATATTATAACATTTATAACGTTATTCGTCCGTATTTTGTAATGTTATGATATTCATTCTGTTTATGTTATTCTGTTATGATATTTATATCTTTATCGTTATCGTTATCGTTGTTATAACGAAAAATTTCAACACTAACGAAATATAACGTTATAAAATAGCTCTTTTTCATAACGTTTTAAAGGTCTGGTCAAGCGTCGCCAAGTAAGTCAACCTTCATACATTTCTATATGATTTGTTTGGATACGGTTGCCGGCGACGTCGCTATGTTTTCCCAGTGAGGCACGGCCCTTAATGTCTCATTTCGCCTGCATTATAGATAGAGGGTACACAAACAGTTGACCTGTAAATGTGAGGCCTAAGTAGCCGTCAAATGACATTCAAGCCTTTATTTGGAGGCACAGTGGTGTATCTACCAAGTCGAGCAGGCATGGCCGTAAAATCTGGGGCACGGTCGTGCCCCTGCTTATCGAGCTCACGGAGCAACTGACGTATTTTTGTCTTTGTCGAACAAAGAGTACAAATCTAAAGTGTTTGTAGTTGTACGTGGTAGAGTAGTCAGGCGACTTTATTAATACTACAAATTTAAATAATCAGCACTGATTAGATCCGACCATTACTCCTTAGAGCTGGGTACCTAAAGGTCCATCTGCGGTTGTTTCTCGACATACAAGTAACGTTATTTTTAGTCCAAGGATTTACGTTTATTATTAAAAAATACCTTGGTTATACTATAAACAAATAAATAATCATCCATTCAGTTATATCATTCACCCATTAATAACACCCGTGGAATAGCCCATCCTGTAGCTTGTCTTGACGCTAGCTACCCCGTTCTAGCAGTGGCACCCAACGGGGGCAAAATTTGATTAAGAGGGGGCGTATCGCCAGGGAAAAATCAGAAATCACCCGCGCGCCCCGTACCTGCCGCGCTGATGCGTCTATTGCTGCCCCGCTCCTTCTCGCATAGTATATGCCCCGACAGTCAGATGAAACATGATGAATACCTATAGATAATTATAATAAGTGGAAAGAAAGACAAAATCTGTAAGTACCTATATTTGAAGATATAATTTTCGCTAGTAAGGAAGTCAGTTTCGAGAGCTATAACTGAAATATGACCTTCCGTTTTTTACTAAATCACGTAAGGGTTGTAATTTAGCATAATAATGTCTCGTAAAAGGCTAAAGCAAAAAAACAGCTATAATCGAATTTAAACTTTTGTGAGACATATCTAAAATACTACTAATAAATCCACGGTTAAAAAATTAACGTAAATGTCACGGCAGACGACATGTTTCGAACTCTTCGGGAGTTCTTCTTCAAAACAAACATCGAAAACACTAATCCTGAAGAAGAACTCCCGAAGAGTTCGAAACATGTCGCCTGTCGCGTCATTTAATACGTTAATTTATTAGTAGCATTAAAAAAAAACTGTAATTTATTATGAAAACTTCGATCATGTTTATGAAAGCCAGATTTTCAGGCCACTGTGTGGCGGCCAAATTTTTCAATTCTGACCCCGTGTCATGGTCGGCCTTATCACGCGATAAGTGACAGGATAGAGCGTCTGTCACTGGCTGACACCGTTTGATAGAACGAGACGATGCCCCTATCTTGTCACTTATCGAGTGATAAGGCCGACCATGATACGGGGTCTGATCTCGGATTCGTACTTGGAGACAATGGAGACGCTTTGGCCCTTTAGTTATCAATTTTGAACATACTCGTATTAAAGAAAAACTGCAAAATTGTGTTCACTTTTTTTAATATAAAAATGTCCAACTTCGCAGGCAATAATTCGGGTGCAGACTCGAAAATTATTATTACTCCAAAAGAAAGAAGACAAAAAAATATGCATAGTGATGAAAATCCCATTCCGATATCTCAAAGAATTACGAAGCTACAACCGTTTTAATATTGCTTGTTAGAGAGAGAAAACGCAAACGGTGTGTGACGTCACATTACAGGATGCTGCCGGCAGGCCGCGTCGACGGCGTCGCCGACCACGATGCGCGCGGCACGTTGCCGTCTTCTGTGACGTCACATTCTTCCAGCGTCATCGTTTCATATGAAGTTGCGTTTTGCGAAAAATGGACAGAACACATCCCTTCTTAAAACTTTGGACACTTATAACTTCGTGATTATTTAACGTTTTGCGTTGATTTTTCCTCCATTTGACTAATTTTTTTATCCTTCTTCGAGAAAATATCACATTATTTTATTTAGTGTCTACGCCCCTATTGTTGGAATCTAAAAGCGTCACCCGTGATGACTTTAAAGAAAAAAAATGTCAATAATTACACGGTTCACCCACGTATTCAACGTCACTACGGGTGACATGTTTCGAACTCTTCGGGAGTTCTTATTCAGGATTGAGTGTTTTCGCGGCGGTGTCGCTTGAATCGCGACAGGATTCAAGCGACCCCGCCGCGAAAACACTCACTTTATAGAGTACAAATTACTTTAATTATCCAAGGAATACCACTACCTACATTTTGTTGCTTAAAAAACCACCGGAGCTGAAATATGGCCTTCCGTTTTTTTACTAAATCACGTAAGGGTTGTGAGCTAGCATAATAATGGCTAGTAAAAGCCTAAAGCAAAAAAAAGCTATAATCGAATTTAAACTTTTGTGAGATGTCTAAAATACTACTAATAAATCCACGGTTAAATTCACGCATTAAATGTCACAACAGGCGACATGTTTCGAACTTTTCGGGAGTTCTTCAAAACAAACATCGAAAACACTCATCCTGAAGAAGAACTCCCGAAGTGTTCAAAACATGTCGCCTGTCTTGTCGTTTAATACGTGAATTTAACCGTGAATTTATTAGTAGCATTAAAAAAAAACTATAATATATTATGAAAACTTCGATCATGTCTATGAAAGTCAGATTTTCAGGCCACTACTGTGTGGCGGCCAAATTTTTCAATTCTGATATCGGATTCGTACTTGGAGACAATGGAGACGCTTTGGCCCTTTAGTTATCAATTTTGAACATATTAAAGAAAAAGTGCATAATTATGTTCACTTTTTTAATATCAAAATGTCCAAGTTCGCAGGCAATAATTGTTGGAATCTGCACTCTCGATAACCCTAAAAGCGACACCCGTGATGACTTTAAAGAAAAACAATGTCAATAATGTCACTACGGGCGACATGTTCCGAACTCTTCGGAAGTTCTTCTTCAGGATGAGTGTTTTCGCGGCGGTGTCGCTTGAATCACGACAAGATTCAAGCGACACCGCCGCGAAAACACATCCTTAAGAAGAATTCCCGAAGAGTTCGAAACATGTCGCCCGTAGTGACTTTTAATACGTGAGTTGAACCGTGTAATTATTAGTACTGTTTCAACACGTCTCACGAAAGTTTAAATTCGAAAAGCAATGTCCGCCATCTTGGAATTCAAAATGGACATAATTTCTAGAATCTTCACCCTCGAGAAGCCTGCCAATGTATGTTGTTCTTTAACAAAACGCGCATATTAATTTACAACGAATGTTTCAAAAATTTTAAATAATGTGACCACTTTTTGAAATATTTCTGACTATGGATTCGTATTTAGACCTCTCAGACATCGATTTTTAACATAACCGGATTTATTCTCAACTAGCGATCCGCTCCGGCTTCGCACGGATACTATATTATACATATAAACCTTCTTCTTGAATCACTCTATCTATTCAAAAAAACCGCATCAAAATCCGTTGCGTAGTTTTAAAGATCTAAGCATACATAGGGACAGACAGCGGGAAGCGACTTTGTTTTATACTATGTAGTGATAGTGATAGTGATAATCTTTCATAAAGTAAATATACGATCGACAGAAAAATGTTCGTCTAGTTTTGCATGTACTGCACAAATTATTCTAAGAAGCCGGTCACCCGCCGATCGCTGCGTAATCTTATAGTTGTATTTTGAACTTTAAGATCTCTATTTTAAGGTCGACTTTTAAATATATTATTTCAAAATGTAGCAAAATATCTACTGGAATGTAATGATACGTACATTCACTGGACGAATATACTGGGTCACAATATTATTGAAATAATTATGTTCATCGTGCTGTCGTGAGAGCACAGAACGTAGTCCTCTCGTCTCAGCGGAGCGATTACGACTGACTCCGCCCGCGAACGGCAACAAAAGATATACAGAACCGCACGAAACACGCGACGGGAGAAAGGGTATCGCGCTAAATAAAAAAGGCCTATACGCCAAATACGATTCACCTCAATAAGTCTGAAAAGGGACTACATAAAAATACCCCGCTAGTACTTTCATTAGGTAATGTGAAAAGCTATTATACACTCAACTTTTACTTAATTTATATTCACGGGAACCTCACACTATTGAAATTGAGTAAAAATAAGACATGTTTTGGCGTTTCTTTTCTATCGAGGCAATTTTGGTTTTGTATGGTTTTGTTCAGACGATTCAATTGCAAATATGATGTAGTTTTGGTATGTTCTTTTTCCTGGCATTCGCTTTAGTTTGTCATAGGTAAATATTCAATCTAAGAACCCCGATTTCGCGGAGCGCCCCCTCTTAAAGCCATTCGGTTCAGGAGGATTCGGTTTTGAGATAACCAAAAACTCTCGATATGTAGTAATTTGTATTTATGCAAGAGGCGCATAGCTAACTCCTTTATTTACTATACGTCAAGTTTTATATTTTGATTCATGGGTAATGAATAGACCATTTGATCTACACCCTAGATATTTAGAGCCGGTGTTATAAAGACAGTCACGTCGTCGTTGTTTTAACGCTATTCCAATTAAATTCAGAAATATGTATGCAAAATGGTAACATTGTTTTTTTTTATAAAGGACTGTGTATGTGGGTAGATTATAATAATGTTATGTAGGTATACCAAGATGTGAATAGATCAGTCTTTGTCTCGACCTGTTGTTTGACTCTTCATGTGTCCCGATACATACTTGAACAGCGTACGTCCCAGAAAAGCCGTGGAGGTTATTTGTCCCATGTGATACTCTACTCCATACAAAACCATACTGTGTAATTTACAACTCAATAACAAAAAATATACGTATTACTAGCTCCCGCCCGCGACTTCGTCTGCGTGGACCCGGGATAAAACTATCCTATATTTTAGACCAGGCTGTAAACTATCTTCGTACAAAATTTGATCCATATAGGTTGAGCCGTTTAAGCGTTATTGAGTAACAAACATCTAAACATTCAAACATCCAAACTTTCGCATTTATAATATTAGTAGGATTTAGAATATTAGTAGGACTTCTTTATAATTAAACTTTTGAGCCGCATGAGTCTGAATGTTGTAATAAAAAAATTACAAATGATACAATTTCTGTTTAATAATTACTTTATTTCATAAAAAAATATCTTTCTCATTGTTCTTAAATGCCTATTTCTAAACGTTCATCCCACTTATTTTAGTTAAGGGGAATGCCTAAACAATAAAAAACTTAAGTACAGGCCCTTAGGTACATTTATGTAAATTTTTCAGCAAAGCACTCAGATAATCAAATTGATAAAAACGACATTTTCATCATGCGAATTAATATAGGAGTGTAAGGGGACAGGATTAATAAAACTTGACCCCACCAGATGATGGTCAATTGCGTAACGTTTCGTACGGACGTTAGGTTTTTTGAAAGGGGAAATGATAGCTGAGTGGTTCGAAAAATTTCGCAATTACTTTCGGAGCGCAGTGTGGCACTCCGATTTTCACTCTGTTTACACCTAAGCGATGCGCTCCATATAGCTCGTTGGCAAAGTCCGAGTTTAAACTACTAAATTCTAAGTTTGAGAAGACATCAAAGACTAAGTTAATTTTCAGAAAATCACATTTACCATGTAGAATAAATAGCGCTCCTTCATTCTTATATGTATATATATTGCAATGTTGTCAACGTTTCACTTAGCGTTTATCCCATCCTCTTTTATTTGCTTTGGAGCTCCGGCCAGCTAAAATCGCATTTTACATGTATTGTGAATTCAGTTTCGAGCAGTGTTTGCAGTTCTGAAGTAAATGGTTAATGATGATCGGACACCTGTTGGAACTGCAATAGAATGAGCAGGTAGGTCGTGACGTTGACAAGCATCTGAAACATGGATAATGACATTTTACTACAACTTTGGCATGCAGTGTGCTGAATGTAAGCTACGCGCCACATACGTTTGCGGCTCTGAAGTTCGCAAAAAAGTACAAGAAACTCGCACACCCGTCGAACCCCGTGACTAGCCCGCGGCTATTAGACGACGTAACATCACAGACGCAAACTTATGTGGCGTGTAGGCAAGCATGTAAGCACGAGTATATTTTTTTGATTTGCTACTTTCATAATGAGGGCTACCGTTTTTGCCCTCACCAGTTGGCGCCACTTGGCGTGTCGGGTCCAGAAGTATAGCTTTTGAAAGAAAATTTAACTTTAAGTCATACTTGGTCCCAGGCAACTCTGCCTATTAAATATGGCGGACTGGGCATTCGGCGTACAGGTGATCTACCTGGCTCTTCCTGCATTTCTCTCATCTGTCCACAGCACTGTTACCCTAATCAGTGGAATTCTAAATGTTTCCAATCTCGCTGATGTGGTAGTGGCAGGCTTGGCTGATGCAGAGTCAATTTGGAGAGCCGGGAACCCTACTGAGTGCCCACCTACTGATAAAGTCAGCCAAGCTGCCTGGGATATCATTTAATTGTCAAATGCTCCCACAAAATACTCCTACAAAATAGTCTCAACACTGGTGATCGCGCTCGACTGCTGGCAGTGTCTGAGCCGGAGTCAGGGCACTGGTTACATGCTCTTCCGTCGCGGAACATTGGCTCCCTGTTGGACCCTGGAGAATTGCGTGTAGCTGTGTGCCTGTGTGCGCTGCGGAGGATCGGCTGACGCCTTTGATCACCACGGCCTCCAGTCGAGTGCCGGTGGGCGATTCAGACACGCTGCCCTCAATGACCTCATTCACCGGGCTCTCGGCTCTGCTGCCATTCTCTCTACATTAGAGCCTGGTCTGTCTGCGGTAGACGGTAAATGGCGCAACGGTTGCACTCTCGTGCCATGGAATCTGGACCGTCCATTGGCATGAAACGTGACCTGCGCGGATACGTTGGCCCCGTCCCATGTCGTGCGGTCTGCCAAAATGCCGGGCTCGGCCGCTAATGACGCCCAAACAGTCAAGTGCCGCAAATACGCTTTCTTTAAGGATAATTACGTATGCGGCACTTGCAGTAGAGACCCTTGGACCTTGGTCTTCTGACACTAAGGAGTTTGTTAAAAAAGTGTCCCAAAAATTGATCGGGGTCACAGGCGATCTCAGGGTGGGCTCATACTTCGCCCAAAGGCTGAGCCTGGCCATCCAACTGGGAAGCGCGGCGAGCGTCTTGGACACGATGCCCCGGGCAACATTGGGGTGTGTCGAGGGCGGGCAATTTTGTTTCTTATAAGTTTTGTTTTATTTGTTTTAGTGTCAATATGAATAATTAATGTAATAAAACATTAAAAGAGTAAATCAATAATTTAAAATAATAATACTTATTATTATTACCTCCGATTTAATATCGTATCTGTTTTTCTTAGATCCGCATTTTAAGCACTGATATTCATTGACCCGCAACTCATAATATTTGCGATAAAATTATCTCAGGTATGCAAAATATTCACAACATTATAAGAAATTATGAATAGGTAAACTCGCGAAATCTATTCGTAAACTATGGCATTTGACATTTTGGAGACCTAACGCGCCACTAGCGCCTCTAGCGGCGAATTCATTTCGCAGTAGCCCTCACTACTCTCTTACTAATTGCGAAACGACCCAGTTGACTTAATTAGAGTGACTTGAGTTAATTAGAAGTGGGCCAATGACGTCCATCGGAATCGTTTCGCGATTAGAATGCAAGTACTAGGTTAGCATAAGTTAAGAAGATACCGCAGCCGTGCAGGGGCGGCCGAGGGTGAGGATGCCCAGCGGCGCGAAGTTGACTTTGGTCAGCATGGCCTGCCTGGCGAACTGGTCAAGTTCGCGCGATATCAGCGACGTGGGCGCCAGCTGCACCATCAGCCGGCTTAGAAGGTACTTGGTCGTCTCCCTCTAATAACATCATCATCAAACATCTTACGCTAACTATCCTACTGCTGGGCACAGACCTACTCTTGTAGTTGCAAGGGCACGGGCTGTAGTCACCGGTCCAGTGAGGATTCCAGCACGTCTATCATGAGACGGCTGCAACATACTCTCGATTTTTCTCTCACTATACCTCTTGTTCTAAGTGTTCTAATAAGAGAGAAACGGATAGTGCGAGAAAAATCGAGAGAGCTCGCGCGCCGTCGCGTGATAGCCGTGCTGGTAGCGATTAAATTGGAAGCTACGGTACCTACCCTATTGTGTTACACGAAGATTATGATACAGGATCGTGCTAATGTTATTACTACGGAATAATATTTGATATGTATCATTCGTTTTTCAGTAGGTAAAGAAAAGCATCGCAAGGCATATATGCACAGAAATTCAAAACCGTATAAGTACGAAGTCCCTCTACATATATTAGGGTAAGTCCGGGGTAGTTGGACACGGTTTTTTTAAAATGCTGTTAAAAGCTAACCTGACACATTATTATTAAAATCTTTATTTATAATTCAAATATGAACAAATAATTTTGATATATTGAGGAAAAAAATAACGAATTCTAATGAGGTTAACATTAAAAAAAAAGTTTTATTCTTATCTCATTTGGCCATCTCTCCCGAGGTGTCCGGATGAGATGGCCAAAATGAATGTTTAACATACAGTTGGCCATCTTTCCCGAAGGCATCAGGGTGTGATGGCCATAACAATGATTTTACCTACTTTTGTTTTTTTTTTCTAAAAAATTTAACCGTAGCTTAGCATCAATGAACAACGCGCAGTTAACTGAACAGTAAGTACGGACACTCAGTCAACGGTTCCATGAATTCTTTCGATGTGCCATCTCTCCCTGATGGTTAACTACCCCGGAATTACCCTATCAAATCGCGATTAGAATGGTATTATTGGAGGTGACAGGTTTGCCATACAAATACGACAATTGTATTGACTGACAGCGATTCCAATCCGAAACTGATTGCGGTTGAGTGATAAAGGAGATCTACATTACGTTGCACAGTCTTCATTCCCTGTGGTGATTCTAAATAGAAGAACAGAATTTTGTCTCCTTGATTAAATTACTTAAAATATTGAGATCGCAAATAAATAGGAATTCCATCGAGAACGCCGTTGTGAAATTTTGACTTTACTACGGACATGGCAGGGGTCATCTAGAATCAGAATGTGTAAATTCATTCATCCCTGGATCCGCTAGTGAATTCATCAGTACCTGTTGCTGCGTCCAGTGGCAAGGCTCAATAATCAGCAGCAGTGTAACCATGTGCAGGATGCTCCAGCACACCTGCACTATTACTGTCTTCACCAACCCTTCGTTGCTGCCTTAAACAAAGAAAATTGAGTCGGACTCGTATCACAAAAAAGCGGCAAATTGGAAAAACCTCAAGCTGGTCATTTGCGTAGTGATGTTGCTTACTTACGAGCATATTGACAGATTATTTCATGGGTAAATTTTTTGCCGATTAAGTTATTGGAAAGAAACGCTTGAATGTACTACTGGTGTGCCGTTGCCAGCAGTATCCCATGTCTAGAAAAATAGCCGGAAACATATATTCTAGGCTTAGGACATTTGGTAGCATACCGTGGTTCTAAAATCCATGGAGTCGCCGAATGTGAAAGTTTCGAAGTGAACTTCAAAGTATGAAGTTATATTAGCTTAGGACTTTTTGAAACATATCATGCTTCTATATTATCTATTGATATGGTTCACAACAAACATTTTTTTTGTCGCTGTAAAATATACATCTATATTTTTCTTCATTATATTTTAGTTCCTTAAATGGCTCTATCCAGTATTTAATCTCGGAAGTAGGAATATTATTAATTTTAGATAAAATCAAAAACCAATTTGACGGTCTCGTATCAAAAGTGTCAACTGATTATGTCAATATTTTTTAATTTTAAATTGCCATTTCACTTGCACTAATCACTAAACACGGGCATTAAAGAGGATGTATAAATAGATAAATAATATTGTAGCATCACATGTGATCAGTAATTAGTATTATTATATATTATAGGTTTGTGATAACATTAATTACGTTCGATTAAAATGCACTCAGTAACGATGTGACAGTATGTATAAATCTTTAATAGTTAATAAGAAATCATACTTTTTGACTTTGACTTTAACTTTGACTTCGAAATTTTTACACATGGCGACTCCAAAGATTTTAGAACCACGGTATAGTAGGCCCACGATAACTCTGCAATGAATTGACAACTGCAGAAATCAAAAGTTTATTTATGGCAATACTGATTTATAGTGGAACAACTCGTTTTGATCCTTTGCATTTCATGATGCTTTTCATTCAAAATATTTTGTCAGTCTTCTGCTTATCTACCGTGATGTTTGGTGTTATTTGTATTATATTGAGTCAATCACATTACCCCATTACCGCCAATTGAAAATTAGGTGAAGTTTTGTTGAAATGACTACCATATTTTTAATATTAAAAAGAAACAGATAACCGTTATAAAATATCAAGAATATAGAACGGACTATTACGGACTCACTCGTAGAGGTTAGAATTTCATGTAAACATTGCTCTTTGTGCTCACGGACGGACTCCATTTCTTCTTTCACTTGTTGGAAATGAGTAATCATCTTGAATATGAGTTCTCTAACTCCACTTTTTATAGTTTTACCCATTTCGAAAGCAGGATTCGCTAAAAACCTCGAATAAAATTTTACGAACTCACAACTCAATGACATTAACAAAATGTTGCCCCAGCGTTATTTTTCTGGGTTGCCACGTAATATCTTATGCAGAGTTATCGTGGGCCTACTTTATGCTACGAAAAGTCCTAAGCCTGTATATTACCAATGTTGCCAGTACAATAAATATAAACGCCGCAAAATGCGGCAGTGACCTTGGACAGCTCCTTTTACATTTTTTTTTGATTTATTGGTAACGATGATTGCTATTATTAAATCCATATCCATACCAATATTATAAATGCGAAAGTGTATGTGTGTGTTTGTTTGTTTGTTTGTTTGTTTGTTTGTTTGTTTGTTTGTCCGTCTTTTACGGAAAAACGGAGCGACGAATTGACGTGATTTTTTAAGTGGAGATAGTTGAAGGGATGGAGAGTAACATAGGATAGTTTTTATCCCCGTATTTATCCCCTAAGGGGGTGAAATGGGGGGGTAAAAGTTTGTATGGAGCTGCGATTTAAACGAGTTCCACGCGGACGGAGTCGCGGGCAGAAGCTTGTTATCTATACAGAAGTCTTCCGACTTTCCAATAGCATATAGGAGTTACATACTCAACCCCAGCAAAAGGTAGTACGGAGTAACCACAAGATGCAGGAAGGTGGACAATAACAGGGCCATGATGAAGACGCCGTTGCCCGCGTCCATCTGTCTCATCGACTGGCCGATGCGCTCGTGGGACAGAGCGAGACGGCGAATTGTGGATTGCATCTGCAAATCGTCAGCGGTGAAGTAATTTGCTGAAATATTAAAGAACCTGGTTATAACATGCATGTCATTTTTTGTCAGAAACCGTTAACTTTTTACGTAAATGTCATCATTCAGTTTATATTAGGTTTGTTTTACATATTTATAGTAAGTAGGATTGTTTTATAACAACCCTCCAACCTTTACAGTTTGTGAAAAAAGGGATTTGATGAAATGAAGATTCTGCGTAACTTACATTCATGAAACGTTTGTCGATACAATGAGGGGACACCGTATTTTTTATTAAATATTTAAGTTGACTGGTCTGGCATCGTTACTTTGACGACGGCTCCCAAATAAATCAAGATTTAATAAAAATCTTTCTAGTAGACTATTGACATGTGTGGTGACCATGCATTAGGCACGGCAAAATGGATTTTGAAAATGTACCTCAGTACAGCAGGGTTCCCGGTTCGAACTTTGATTCATCAGATTATATAAGATTATGAAATCGCTACACCTAACAGGGTCCATGCTATATCTATACATAGTAAACTAACTAACTAATCTATACATATATCTATAGTAAACTAAGACCTTGTAATGCTGCGGTTGCATTGAATCCGTACCGTGGCACCGCTGTATTTGGTGGTTAAGAGCAGCCGCAGCGGCATGCACAGCAACCGCGGTGAAGCCCCACTGCATCAGCGCCAGCAACTCTAGCAGCTTGGCTACGTAGTACACGCTGTACATCGCCATTATCGACCCTGCGACAGACGACTATAGCTAAACCAAACGTGAACGTTGAAATCCTCCTTTCAAGGCGGGGTTAGAAATAGTCCTTCTTTTGTTCGTGATATGTATACGCAGGCAATGATTGAGACGCCGGCAATGGCTTTACATTGTGCCTAAATGCGCTTTCACACGGCGCTGCATGGCAGTCCTGCAAGCTATTAGACCGAGCGAGAAAGTCAAACCATTATTTCCTATTTCGCTCTATCTCTTTGCAGGACCGAGCCAGCAGGCGCAACGTTGCCGATGTTGCTTTATTTTCAGGATTTTCTTTGCAATTGCAGACCCGCGCAGTTCCTTCTCACCGAAACTTACAGTTGAAGCCATTGTCTAGGACTTCTTGAATCTTCAAGTAAAGTTCTGCGACCTGGACCATGACGGCCAATGTCAATACGCACACGACCACGATGGTACCGATCTCTTCAGTTTTGGTGCAGGAATCGTTACACAAGTCATGATTGATCTGCAAAATAATAAGTAACTTGAAATAAATAAATGGAATAAATGAATTTTATTCTGCAAGGCCGTAATGGCACTTTTACGAGACAATTCTACCAGCGTTTCTGAAAAATAAGACCACTGTTAAGAAGAAACGCCGAAAGGGCATAGCCGGGTAAGTATGGCAAAACTGCCCTTAGCGAAAAAAATAATTTACTTTTACTGGATTATTACCCTTTAAATATGTAGTGCTTTCACCGAAAATAAAGCCTCAAATCCTTCAGGTTAAGAAAAAAAACGCATAAAAAGAAATAACATTTTTATTTTTTTTTGGCCAAAGTACTTATCCGATTTCTTTGTAATTCGGATATGTTGTAAGCAACATTAAGATCGCTTTTTAGAAAAAATAAAATAATTATTTTTAGAAAAAAAAACAAATAAAAACGAGATAACAATTTTCTAAAAAAAAAAAAAAAATAGGTACGAGATTGCGACAATTACCGAATTTGTGTATTTTATGTAGAATTTAATAATCTTTAACATATATTTTTTTTAATTACTAAAATCGGGATTAACGATGTGAAAAATTCGAATTTGTGACAACCCTTTCTCTTCATACTATCTCAACTCAACTTATAGTGCAAAACCAAGTTGACAATTAAGTATATTTGTAACACAATCTTAACGAATTTGAATTTAGAACGTGACGTTTTGCACTATAAGTTGCTTTTGTGGCTATAGATACGGCTAAGGGGTAAGCGCGAATTTTTAAAATTGTTGATAATATGTATACACGACCTTATTGCCCCTTTGTTAAGGTAGTGTACCTATATTTAACATACATATTACCTCATTACCTATTACAACAAAACCTGAGTTAAATAATACACACTGTAAATATTAAATTCATAACTTTTACATTTCATTAAGGCCCGCACTCAGCACAATAAGTCGCGTTCCAAATTCAAAATGCATTGGGATTGTTGGGAATACAACTTCACAGTGTAATACGTAGAAGTTATATCTTGTTTGAAGTAATGTATGGGATGTTACAAATTCGAATTTTTCACATCGTTAATCCCGATTTTAGTAATAAAAAAAAATATATGTTAAAGATTATTAAATTCTACATAAAATACACAAATTCGGTAATTGTCGCAATCTCGTACCTATTTTTTTTTTTTTTTTAGAAAATTGTTATCTCGTTTTTATTTGTTTTTTTTTTCTAAAAATAATTATTTTATTTTTTCTAAAAAGCGATCTTAATGTTGCTTACAACATATCCGAATTACAAAGAAATCGGATAAGTACTTAGGCCAAAAAAAAAAAAAAATGTTATTTCTTTTTATGCGTTTTTTTTCTTAACCTGAAGGATTTGAGGCTTTATTTTCGGTGAAAGCACTACATATTTAAAGGGTAATAATCCAGTAAAAGGAAATTATTTTTTTCGCTAAGGGCAGTTTTGCCATACTTACCCGGCTATGCCCTTTGTTTCGTCGTGGTTCGTCTCAAGTCAGTCTGGGATAAGTTACTTAGGTTAGTGACTGTCTTTCCCGTTCCTAATAGTTTTGAGGTTACAAACCGGACAGGAGAGCTCCTACTAATATTATAAATGCGAAAGTTTGGATGTTTGTTACTGAAACACGCTTAAACGGGTCAAACGATTTGGATGCAATTTCGCACGAAGATAGTTTATAGCCTGGATTCAAATAAAGGATAGTTTTTATCCTGGATCCACGCAGACAAAGTCACGGGCGGAAGCTAGTAGGAGATATACCGTACCCAAGCAATCCGGAATAGATATTGTGCGAGAGCAGCTCAAGTCATCCCGAGTTCGATTTGTTTTGTCCTTAAGTTCATAAGTACTGGTCTGGTACCCGATATGTTGTTAAAGTTTCCGTCACAGAATAGTGTTTTGTGGGAAGTCACGGAAGGTCCAAAATGTCTTGCCTTACAAAGGCCTCTCGCGACACGCCGCGGCTCGAGTCGCAGGTTGTCAGGAGACTGGAAACGCCCACATAATATACATAGGCACTCCTAAGCAACGCCACATACCTATGTCTGTATCTGGGCAACGACACGGGCGCGGCACCCTGACCGCCCTGCTTGTCCAAGAACGTGGGCTTAGACGATCTGATATTAATGCTGTCCTGGTACCTGCTGCAACTGCTTCAATATTCGCATAAGGTTCTCCATCCGCGCGGATCCACAGTAGGCGGCGAGGCTGGCTGTGGCCATCACCAGAAGCAGGTCGGAAATCCACACAAATGCAGCGACAGCCGTCTCACAGACTCGGATCCGCCGATTTGATTCTTCGCGGAAGTCTAGGATCAGGGCTGCTAGTGCTGTCATATCTAAAAGGAATCTCTAGGCTTAGTCGTGTTTGGTAGTATTTACCCAACTCTCAGATGGAGGGCTATATTTGATGTCTTTATGTGAACAAGAATAAGTCTGCAGTCCAACTTGATGAACTTTAACTTGTGAGGTGTTTTTGGATTCCTATTAGCCATGATGGGAATGACATAGGCGGTCGTCACACTTCGACGCATCAACGGACGGAGGTGCGGAGCTGCATACAAATTTCGCCGGACGGAGGTGCGTTGCTGTGTGTACCAGACGGAATTTATATACAAACTGAGATACCAGCATTCCACGAGAAACGCATCTCCGTCCGGAGATGCGTCGCAGTGTGACTTCCACCTGAGGCTATAATAATTTTAAATTTTTCTTGTTCGTCAATACATTGGGCTCGCAACGATATTCGGGCCCTTAAGCGAGCAGGCCAGCTCCGACCACCAACTGAATATATGCTCACCTGCAGATCTTCAGATCACCGATCAAAACTCACTTAGGGCAGTCATAATAATGCGCTGAAGGTGGACGAGTGGCGGCGAGACGGTGACGCGCCAGCCCCGACCTGCGCTCTCGGCGCGCACGCGCAGCGGCGCGACTCCTGCGCACCTCGAGATGCGCAGCACTACCGCCAGCGCCCCGTCGACTACGCACTCCGCCTCTCTCATATCTACTAGAAATCAACACATTTGCTCGTAACGTCGCTTTTAGTATACCTAATATAATCGTGGATATTTAACACGCGTGTTTTTTATAAAATTACGGTACTCGTGTTTTATAGTTATCCTACTATAATATTATAAATGCTAAAGTTTGGATGTTTGTTACTCAATCACGCTTAAACAGCTTAACCGATTTGGATGAAATTAAGATAGCTCCCAACCAGAAACCCGAATACCCGAACCCACTCCACACCCGAATTAAAATATAGGATACACAACAAAGCAACTGTTCCCATGGGACCAACCACAAACTCGCAAAAAATAAGAGCTAATTAAAAGTTAATAAATAATAAATAAATATTAGGGGACAATCTTACACAAATCGACCTAGTCCCATAGTAATGTTTAATGTTTAATGTTTATTTGGGCAAACAACGGTACAATAATACTTAATACTACGGCGATAGGATATACATCAACCAGCAAAGTCGCCACCACTTAATAATACATTTTTTCTTACTAGGATAGTAACGAAAACCAACGGTTTATTATCTGGTAAATAAAAGGTACATTTATCTGCTATTCAAATTATATCTCGAAGTTGCGTATATTAGCAGATCTGTGGATGCCGGGCTGGGTGGTAGTACACTGCTCAGCCCGGCCACATTGGATGACCTGTAACTGGCAAACTATGGAGGTATAATTAATTTTATTAAAGGTACACTGAGGTACACTTAATGTACAATATATCTATAAATATTTATTTGAAATTCGTGAGGTCCACCCACCACCCTGACGCACATCATTATTTCATTATTTGCATAGCTGTTACATTTTAACAGGCGCTCCAACGCAAAATGTTTGATGTATGTAAAAATATTTTTATGGCCATTTTTTTAATAAAAATTAAGGTTTATTATCTGGTACATAAAAGGTACATTTATCTGCTATTCAAATTATATCTCAAAGTTTCGTATATTAGCAGATCTGTGTGGGCCGGGCTGGGTAGTACACTTCTGAGCCCGGCCACATTAGATGACCTGTAACTGTCAAACTATGGAGGTACAATTAATTTCCGACTTGGTACATAATAGTACATAATGGGTACATTTTATCCCTATAATCACAGCCTCGTACGAGCATATGGCCGGGCCAGGAGGGAACACACGGTGACAGGCTATACCAGCAAAGTTGCCACCACCTATACAAATTGTTTAACTAGGATAGTAACCTAACCAACAACGTAAATACTAGTTTAGATTTAAGTAGCAAAAATTTAATTACAAGTGTTTAATAAGTGTATCTTTATGTAACTCTTTTAAACTGCAAACCAGACTACGCTTATATTGAGATTCTGACATATTGAAAATATCGGCATTGCTAAATCTATCATTATATGTTTTACATGCTCTACATAAAAACAAATTACCCTTATATTTTTTATGTGTGAGGGGGACACAGAACAAACAGTTAACTCGTCTAGTGTTATTGCGTGGAACTTTGAAACGTAATGCATTTAAGAAATATGGGGAGTCTATTACATTATTCACGATTTTATATAAAAACATTTGATCTTTTAATGTGTGTAATAGTAAGCTCAGTAAGGCTTGTGTTATGGGTACTAGACGACGATATATATAATAGATATAAATACTTAAATACATAGAAAAACTTCCATGAGTCATAAACAAATATTCATGCTCATCACACAAATATTTGCCCTTACCGGGATTCGAACCCAGAACCTTCAGCTTCGCCACTACCCCCTAGGCTAACCGGTCGTCAAAGTAAGTTAACTCTGAGCCGGTCGGTCCACTATCCCGCGAATTCACGGCCAAAATGGGAGTGTCCGCGGGAGTTCCGGGACCAGAGGTGTAGACACTAAATAAAATAATCAATAATGTTGTATTTTCTCGAAAAGGAATTAAAAATGTAGTCAAACGAAGAAAAAAGCAACGCAATAGGTTAAATAATCACAAAGTTATAAGTGTCCAAAGTTTTAAGAGGGGGTATGTTCTGTCCCTTTCATATGAAACGATTGTCATTTACTATGACGCTCGCAGATTGTGACGTCACTATATGCGCGCGTTTTCTCTCTACGAGCAATATTAAAACGTTTGCAAACTTCTTAATTCTTTGAGACATCTGAATGGGACTTTCGTCACTAGGCATATTTTTTTGCCTCCTTTCTTTTGGAGTATAACACATTTTCAGTCTACACCGGTATTGAGAGTAATTCTAAATTAACACAGTTAACTTCGGTTTTGGTCATTCCGGATCATGACCCCGAATTCACCCAGTATATCCCGTTAGATACGTTCGCATCGCGCAGCAAGGCGTTTGTATGAAAATGGTGCATTATTTGTCCATCATTAATTGAGGCGTTAACGTGTTATTGCCCTCGGCTTTTTCATGACAGCATTTCACATTAATTTGTTTTAAATGCATTGGCTGATTCGCTTTACACCTGCACGCGCAAACCTCACAATGTTGCGCGCCATTATAATTCATAATTTGTAAACATTGTTGGTTGATGCATGTTTGGTTATTAAGTATCAAAAATGATGAACTCGGGAAAAGAAACAAACCTCGCAAATGCGCAAACGTCGCATGACAAGCGTGAGCTATGATAATTACATTCTCGGTTGTCTTATCGCGCTCGCCTGTGGGTGTGAATAATTCCGCCTCGATGCAATGATCAACAAAGCTCACTTGTAACTATCACAGTGTCTTACTTCAGGAATAGGACACTCCCTTCGCAAAACTTCTTTAGTAGTCTAGATTATTGCGTTCTTCACAAGTTTGGTAGGTACTTTTTATGCGAGTGCGAGAGTGACGAATCCAGAAAATACAAATGGCCACCATAATACGCCCCTAGGAATGGTATGGTCCTTAGGACCTTTCTAAGGACCGTTAGGACAACTCAACTGTCATTTTCCCCTAAAAAAAATACATTTCGATCTACTTACTTAACGTACCTTCGTAAAGTTACGTAATCGACCAGCTGAGCTAAAGAGATTCAAGTCGTAGGAGGTATGCAGTTTTATCTTAGCACGAGACCATATACATCTCTAAGAACATTAGAATAATTATTAATTGTATTTGGACGCTCAGAGACCTTATATATCTCTGGGATACTAAATTAATATGATTAACTTCTTGTTAATTCTGATACAGACCTTATATCGAATGTAATAAATATGATTTGCAATTTTGTTTTGTTTCCCTTTAGTGACATTTACTCGTAGTTTGCTAAAAGTTAATGGGTCGTTTATCTGCAATTTTCTAATGATTGTATGTACTGTAAGATTATGAATAATCGAATTTAAATTACTTACCGGTTGACATGTAAAAGTGCCCTTGTGGTCCATTTACAGAATAAATATTGGAATTCGATTTTGATTTTGATGCCGCACGATAGTGCTTCACAACAGAGTCCCGTACGAGCGATGTGACTCCCGACCTTCTATCGACTGATTTGATGACTCACTTAATGTGTTTATCGTGGACTCGAATTCGTAGGGCGTATACACAATAGGGTTAATCGTTTTTTTTTCTTTGGAATTTTGTTACGTAATAGTAATGAAAAGTTGCGTGATTTTAAAGTTGACGTACATGAAGGAAAAAAATATAAAAAACACCTTGGCACTCTACCTGCGGTCAAACGTAAAAATAACTATATTTTTGGCCATATTTTTATTATAATCAATATCGTTCTTAGTAGTCGTAGTCTACGATATCTGTGACAGCTGACAGATGCTTTAAAAACCAAATTGGGTACATTTAAGAATTCTTGTTAAATTGAAACGTAAGGTACGACCTTTGTTATCCTTTAATTAATGATGTACTTTTATTTTTTTGAGTTTATCTATATATATAAAAGAAGACTTCCTGACTGATTCATCACCGCACAGCCGAAACTACTGGGACTAGAAACTTGAAATTTACACCAGAACTTCCTTTTATAGGCAAGGGATAAGACGGGATTTTTGGAAATTCGATCCCTAAAGGGGTTAAATGGGGGTGCAAAGTTTGTATGGGGGAAACATTATTTATTGAACTAGAGACTTGAAACTTTGTAGAAAGATAACTTATTAAAATACAAAAAAAGAACTTTCTGCGTTTTAGAAAATTCTACCCTTAAGAGCGTTAAATAGGGGTGCAAAGTTTGTATGGAGAGAACTACACTCGCGGTCAAAGAAACCGGGTCAGTGACGAAAACCTCAATATTTTGTAAATCGTTGGTCGTATCTGCATGAAACTAACTCTGTTTTATAGAGAATTTAATATCCTTCTAAATCCAACCTTCAATGTTCTACGTAGTAACTGGAAAAAGGTTTAATTGAAAAAAAAAACCAATTAGGTACTTATTTGAAATTGCGTTCGTTTTACTTTTGCTTGTTTTTAAGCAATTGTTTTCAATCTGTCAAAGAACTATGATAAAAGGCTGTCATTGTTTTATTTTGTGGTCATTCTTGAATGTCTATCATGCCGCTAACACGAGATGAATGTACTCGTATCATCACTATGTTAGAAGAAGGAAGAAGTCAGAGGTATACAGCGAGAAGAACAGGTGTGTCACTTTCTACAGTGCAGCGAGTCCTCCAACGTTACCTACAAACTGGGCAGAACCTTAGAAGACCAGGAACTGGCAAAACAAGATGTACTACAGCTAGAGAAGATCGATTTATTGTTACAACCATGCTCCGAAATCGGCACCTCACAGCAGTTGAAGTGAAAAATCAGCTTTTAGAGACCCGAAGGGACGGCATCAGCGAGCGGACTGTCAGGCGGCGGCTCAAAGAAGCAAATTTGACCCCACATAGGCCGGCCAATGGCCCAAAACTTGAAAGAATACATCGAACAGCAAGACGACTTTATGCCCGCGATCACAGATACTGGGGTGACGAAGATTGGGCAAGAATTTTGTTTTCCGATGAATCCAGATTTATGCTCTATGCAAATGACGGGCGGCAAAGAGTTTACAGACGGCCTGGTGAACGTTTTATTCCAGCATGTTTTGAGGAAAAAGTGGCGTTCGGCGGTGGGTCAGTCATGGTTTGGGCTGGAATCTCTTCAGAGAGTCGCTCGGAGTTAGTTTTAATAGAAAATGGATCATTAACGAGTGCAAGATATGTAAAAGAGATTCTTAATGAGCATGTCGGCCCATACTTAATTAATATGGGTGGAAATTCTATGTTTATGCATGACAACGCCAGGCCACACACAGCTCAAATTGTCAGAGATTATTTTTTGGAGGTTGGTATCAACTGTATGAACTCGCCCTCGAGGAGTCCGGACTTAAATTCGATTGAGCATGTATGGGACGAGCTTGGGAGGCGTGTAAGAGCTCGAAACCCCGCCCCAGCTACACTTAGAGACCTGAAACAGGCGTTAGTGGAAGAATGGGACAATATCCCGCAAGAACGCATAAAGAACTTAATAAACAGCATGCCGAATCGTCTAGAAGCTGTAAGAAGAGCCCGAGGAGGCAATACGAAGTATTAATTTTTATTTTTTGTGTTGTATGTGAAGTACCTACTGCTTATTTTTGTACGTAAAATTGGTTGATTTTTTGTTTCCTATGTAATTTTATTAAACAAAAGAATTACGATTCCACCATTTGATGTTATTTAATTCAGTCTAAAATTATCTACAATATGCAGCTTTATTATTTTAGGAGATATTACAGATTTTCGTACTGACCCGGTTTCTTTGACCGCGAGTGTATATTTTTTGAGCTAGAAACTTGAAACTTTGTAGAAAGATTACTTATTAGAATACAAATCGTTTTAGAAAATTCCACCCCTAAGGGTGTTAAATAGGGATGCATAGTTTGTACAAGGGAAACTTTTCCTTTTGAGCTAGAAACTTGAAACTTTGTAGGCAGGTTACTTATTTGAATACAACAAAATAACTTTAAGCATTTTGGAAAAATCTACCCCTAAGGGGGTTGAAAAGGGGGTGAAAATTTGTATGGGGGAAACTTGGTTTTTAGCTAGACTAAGACTAGAAAATTGCAATTTTGTAGAAAGATTAGTACATAATTAAAATATAAACGAGTACTTCCAGCGTTTTAGAAACGTCTATCTCTAAGGTGTTAAAAAGGGCTGCAAGGTTTGGATGAGAAACACTCTTTTTTGAGTTAGAGACTTTTAAAACGTTGTATAAAGATTTCTTATCAGAATAAAAAAAAAGTTCTTTCAGCATTTTGGAAAAGTTCCACCCCTAAGGGAGTTAAAGCGGGATTCAAGGTTTATATAGAGAACAAGAAAATGTTATAGTAAGAGTTTTGTAAATTCGGTCTTAGCCTGTATGTTAAAAAACTAAAAAACTGATTTCAGAGTTTTTTGAATTTCATCCCCTATAGGGGTTAAAGGGGGTGCAAAGTATGTATGGAGAGCAAGACATTTTTAAAGAAAGAGATTTGTAATTTCTGTTTTAGACTGTTTGAAATTGATTCTACAAGGGGTTAAAAACGTTCATCCCCTAAATGGGCTAAAATGAGTTGAATGTTTGTACGGGGAACAAGACAATTTTAAAGTAAGGGATCTGTAACTTCGGTTAAAGACTAGCCCCTTTATCCATAAAACTTAAAATGCCTCTGCTAAATAAAATGTGATTTGTCCCTTTCTTACGAACACAAATGTCAAAGTGGCAGATAAGGACAAACTAATTTTAACGCCATTTTAGTTAATACTTACTGGCTTATAGGACGTTTATGAATACGGCCATAGATTAGATTAGATTAGATTATTTATTTCATGATAAAAAAATACATTACAGAATTGCATACATGTCGAAAAAATAAGATTTTTTATCACGATCGTCAAAAACAGAGAAAAATTAAGATATAATATGAGGACAATGTCAACAAATATAAGAACACAATAACAAGGAAATATAAAAAACAAACCAAAAGCAAAAGAACACATATATCAACCTGTAGGTATCGTTATTATTTACAATATATAGTGCATCAGAAAATACGTGACACAATATATTTAAATGTCAAATTATATTCATACAAATTTAAATAGGTAATAATAATCATTTAACATGTCAAGTCAAGACTCATATACTCATTAACTGAGTATAATGGATTTTCCAATAAAAGGTATTTAAGGCGGCGTCTAAATGCTTCGTCAGATGGTTCCTGTCTAAGATCAGCGGGCAGTCGCTCGTAGTAGGTAGGCCCAATGACACGCGGGTTCTTACCTGCAAGTGCCATGCGACGGGGAACTGTTCTCAAACGCTCAGTGCGGCCAGGGTTGGGCAAAATACTGGCTTCATTGTAATTGAAATACAAATTACAAAATACATGTAAAAATGTATTTGAAATATAAACTACAAACTACTTTGGTGACAGGTATTTGAAATATAAAATACAAAATACAGTATTTCAAATAATGTATTTCAAATACAAAATATAAAATACACTATTGAAACTTATCTCAAAAAACTTTTTATACGTTTTTATAAATTGAAAAAGGAATAAATATCCTTTCAAAAAAACTAAATTCCTAAAAGTATAGTCAGATAAGTTCCGTCTAGTAGGTGAATGAATGTCGATGAAAACAGTCTCTCAACTGGACCGGAAGAGCACAGGCTGAGACTACCTTTAATAACTGTCTGACGTATCAGTGTCAATTGCCGTATTAGGAACATCCCCGTTTGACGTTGACACTTACAGTAAAGTGTTGCCACAGTGCCCTCAGCCCCTAATTATATTAAAAAACGTTCCATTATACGGTTATACAATTAAATAACATGTATTTTTGGGCAAATGTATTTAAAAAAGTAAAGTATTTGAAATACAAAATACTAAATACATGTGAGTGCGGTATTTGAAATACCAATTACAAAATACTTCGCCACTTAGTATTTGAAATACAAATACAAAATACGTATTTGTATTTCAAATACGTATTTCAAATACATGTAATTGAAATACTGCCCAACCCTGAGTGCGGCGGAGTGTTTTGCCAATCGCATTTACGGTATCGAAAGAAGAAAGATTGTTTAATAAAATCATACAAAATTAAGTATTCATTTCGAAATTATAATGTTAGTAAGAAACAATCGAAAGAAGAAATATTGTTTCTTACGAACATTATAATTTCGAATACATAGAGTGAGTCATAATACCGTGTATTGGGAAGAAGCCTCTACACGAAGTCCTCGATTTTGCCCCAACCATCGCACATACGGCACGTTTCTGCATAAGTAGCACTCTGTTGGCATCCGTTGAGTTTCCCCAAATGATTGAACCGTACGACATCAGCGAATGGAAATGAGCAAAATAAACCTGCTTCATGGCATTGTCAGATATTAAAGCTTTTAGCTTACGCAAAGCAAAGACTGCACTACTCAATCTATCGCATAGTTTGTCTACATGGCACTTCCAGTTGTAATTAGAGTCCAGAGTGAAGCCAAGGAACCTACATTCATCACTTATCGGCATCGGGCTGTTAGCTACACATGGAGGAATCACAATTTTGCGCCCCGAGAAGACCATGACGTTGGATTTCGTTATATTCAGGAGTAAGCCATTGGTAGAGAACCACCTCTGCAGTTGATCACAGCCGCCATGTATCTTCTCTCCAAGCTGTTCATATGTGCGCGCACTGACGACCACTGTGGTATCATCCGCGAATAGGACAGAGAGACCAGCTGTGATGGCAGCGGGAAGGTCGTTCATAAAAGTTAGGAAATAGTAGATTACTGCAGAGGCCGTGAAGTAAGGGATTGCTGGACGAGATTGGGGTAGACGGCCGAGTCGTAGACGAGGCCGAATACAACGAGTCCAGCAATCCCGGTTCCGGCCGAGGATTGTATAGTACTTTTCTCAAACGATGTGAGGAAATATTAAAATTAAAATAAATACTAGGTAATCAATTAAATAATAGCTAATTTGCGCCTTTTTTATTTTTTAAACATGCCATTTGAACAAGCCGTTCGAGCACCATGTTTAACCGCACATAAAGTATAGTACCATAGATTATTTTTATTTTTTTTATGAAGCAAGTATGCTTACAGTGTCTAGTGGTGGTTGGCAGTATGTACATTTTCCTTTGTCAGTTTAATATTAGTAAGCAAATTTAAAAAGTTAGAGTAGCGGACAATAATGGTTTTACTTAGGGTTTTCATACATTACTTCTTGGCGTAAGGCCAAGAAGTAATGTAGGGAGCCATAAACAAGAAACTTCACGTCTTCATTTCGTGATATTAACGCGTACATTTCCGAGCATGTTTGAGAAAAGGGTATTTCCTGACGCCGAACCATAGGAAACTAATAACTACTACAGCGTTTAATGGAATTCATCCTCTAAGGAGGTTAGAAAGGGTTGGAAGTACTTGGAAGTATGTATGAGGAACAAGTAAATTTTGAAGTGAGGGAATTCTTAGCTCATACATACTATAATAGCTTTCCGCCAGCAACTTCATCTGGGTGGACCCGGGATAAAAACTATTCTATATTTTAATCCAGGCTATAATTTATCTTCGTGCAAAATTTCATCCAAATCGGTTGAGCCGTTTAAGCGTGATTGAGTAACATACATCTAAACATCCAAACTTTCGCATTTATAATATTAGTAGGATGGTCAGCCATTTATTAGTCAAAATACATAATCCGACTGCTAGCAGAAAAGTAGGTTAGGTCAAGTGAGAACCTCGACCCTTACAGAACCGAACAGCTACCCGAAATGTAGGTTAGGTTAAGTTAGAACTGCGATGCTCCCAGAACCGAAAAGAAGGTAATGTTTCATTTAACCTGTGGATTATTTTGTTGTTTTCAAAAGTTCATTTTTGAATTTTTTGATAATGAAATAATTTATTCTCTAACACCGTCAAATGGGGACGGCGGATGGAGATGGAAAGTTCTACGTCTTTTAGCATTAGATAAGTTTGCTTTCAAAACTATACAGGTCGCCCGGTACTAACGTGAGTAAAACTGATGGAAGGAGATAGGCAAAAAATTACAGTAATGTAGCTTTCTTTAAAAATATACAATTTATAGTACGGTACGTAAAATGAATGCACCTTCGATAATTCCCAAGGTCGCGATTTTTTTGTTAATATTTAGAATATGATGAGTACTACTAGTAGTAAAAAAAGATAGGGAAATTTGACGGTGCTTTAGGTATTACACAGCGTTTTCTTAGCGACCCTTGTAAATCCAGGGATAAATTATACAAGTGGTATTTTTCTTCAATAGAGTATCGCATTTTAGTATTATAATCTCCACTTTAATTTGCTAAAACTTTCGTCAAGTGCTTACGTCAGTATAATCCGAAACGAATAAAAAAAAAATATTTCCTCTAAAAGATTATACAAGTTGGTTTTGATTACTGAATACTATTAAAAACTATCAAATATAACCTAAGTTTGAATTAATAACATATTTATCAATAGGTTAAATTTGTATGAACAGTTTAATGTTAAAAGCCTTCTAATTATTTTAAAATAAATCTCAAAAAAAATCAAGTCGACACATATAAACCAGCTTTATCATAGTAATCTATTGATAAAAAATCTAAGTAATTCATCAATAGCTCCACATTGTATTCATTTATCAATTATTTTTTAAATTTGAACGCACGACGAACTGCGCGCGAGTTTAGTGCGCCGACAGCGAGAGCGTCATAACCAATCACAGCACGCCGTCGTTGCTTATTTCCTACTCGGTAGCCTCCCCTCTGTTGATCAGCTCACTTGCAAAATGAAAGAATGTTGATTTTACGATTGTGTTCATTTATATTAAGTGTTGAATTTATAAATAAATCTTTGTAATGATGACTTTTCCGTCTATTCATTATACACTCATAAGCTTCATCAACCTAAAGAGTAACTATCAACGTACTTATGCAATTACTTATGCAATAATCAACTTATTGTGTAGCTTTAACAAGCTAGGTTGATCCACTGAAACAACGTATGAGTGACCGGTAGGTCGATCACGTAACGCTTTATACGTACGCTAGGTAGATCTAAATGTATTTTTTATATCGAAAAACGACTGTTGAATTGTCCTAACGCGCGTTTGAAACGTTTTGTGATTACCCCTCAGATCTCTAGGCGACCCAGCCGCGGCCCGATTTCTTACAGTCGGTTAACGGGTTTCTTCGGTTTCGGTTAAAACCGGTTTTGCTTTCCCTACTCTCAACCAACTGAGCTATAGGAACAATCCACCTCGGTCACCTTTTTTTTCAATCAGTTCATTCTTACAACGCCTTAGGGAGAAGACGGCATTACATAAGTTGAAATAATTATGAATTATGCCCAGCCAAATAAGTGGTTTTCTTTGTCCAGCGTATGTATGTAATCATAGTATATCCATTTGGTTTCGTTGCTATATTTGGTAAGGTTAGCCTTAAATATGATTGAAGAGAATGTTTCGCCTTAATATGATACAATGTGTATGTTAACTTAACATACAAAAGTAAAAGCAAGCGTTTACGTAACGTATGTAAGAAATAGGGAATGCAATATGCAATTACCGGGCAAAATTCAAAACCGGTGAATTACCGACTTGAGTAGGACAAAACCTATTAACCGGTAAATTACCGGTAATTTTAATTTGGTTTATAAGTAGCGTTATTTGATATTTATTTCTCGTAAAAATAAGCTAAAAGGTAGTATAAAGAGTAAAAGGCGGTTTCATGTTCCGTAAATGTCGTAATAATCATTTTCATTAATATTTAAAACTTGCTCCGTGGTAGGAGGGCTAAAACACAACTGAAGACGTTCCTTGGGGATTAGCAGGCAGGTAGGAATAGGAATTGGTCCCAGTTTTACAGATTACCATTACAACATCAGTAGTATCAGTACAATACAAAACAGTACCAGTAGTGAATATGGAGTGACGAAGGTTAACGTGAATATTAATATTATGGTGCATTGCCTGTTCCCCTTCACCCATCATTGGCGTCGGCGGGTCACACAGTGCCCTCGGTCATTGTTTTGATTCCTAAATCTACAGATACGCAACGCTACGGATTTACAATCCTAAAAAACAATAATTTACTGAATAAAAAAACAATCAAAATAATACAATACAAACTGACTAGTTGACTACAAGCCCACGTAGTAGTAAAAAAAGTATTTTACCACATAGCTGTTTCTAAGGAATGTTCAAAAGACGTAACCAACCATACCAGGAGCGAAAAGATTTAGATAGAGAAAACGGTACTAATAGTAACCGAACATTTTACTAAAGAGCGTTCGGACAAATGGTTTATTAACTTTATCTAGGAAAAGCGTGTACTGTTGCTCATGGGGTTCCAAATTGTGGCATCGGTTTAGCGATTTGGGGGGGCTAGGTCTGTATGTATACTTTCTGTATCCTAGCTCTCCTGCGGGTAACCTAACGTCTAATGCGATCACTCAGACAAACTCCCAGCATAGCCCTCTCCATAGCCCTTTGAGCCTTCTAATGAGGCCGATAGTGCGCGAACACATTTCAGTGTCATATGTCATCACTGGCACCACACATGGGCCAAAGACTCTCGTCTTGAGACACTTCGGAATACTAGACGAAAAGATGTGCCGTAGCTTCCCGAACGAACGCTGCCCAGCTGAGTCGACAGGAGACAGTTTGTCCTACGTATATATAATCGTCTACAACTTCGAGCGTAAAGCGTCCGATTGTAATGAGAGTCGGTAATACATGGGCATCAGATGATCTTCGTCTTATCCATGTTAATTCTTAGACCAACCCGCTCAGAGGCTTTATAGTATTCAAGTCCTCCATGGTATACGAAGGTGAGTGATATACTCGCCTTCTCCAGTCCAGTCTTTAACACGTTCATTGCCAAGCCAAAATGCAGAACTTGTATAGATGGCCAAAAAGAAAAAATCTTTTAAAGTCTTTTATTATGTTATTTATATTTATATATATATATATATATATAATTTCATTATATAATATATAAATGCGTATATATACAGGGTGGATGTTTTCCATGAACCTTAAAGAAAATATATTGTCATATGAGGGCAGTAGAATCGAATAGTAATTATTACACAAATACTGCAAACAAAAAATTCTAATTTAAAAAATAAATTTAAATGATAGCGCTTACCATATTTTATCTTGGTAAATGTTAATGTTTACCATGACAGACTTGCTTCTCGATAATTTGTCAACTTCACTGTTACTTATTCAGGGTTCAAGCCAAATTCGACTTTCCGGTGGCAGCAATTCCCGTCATTCCTTAAAATATTGTTCACCAGTGATGGCATGGACCTTATTCTCCGTTAGAGTTGCAATATGCAGATTTTTGCACAAAAGTTTGATGAACTCTAACTCGGAAACGGTCCGAAATATTAACATTGTTTATTTGGAAAATTGTTAGCACTAACGCTAAACTATCCTCCTCTTGCGGGAAAGTCCATCGTTCCGTTCCACGCTGTATATGTATATTTTAATCACGCGAACACGCGTGATCGGCCATACAAGAAACTTTTGTCCATGAATATTGCTGACATGGCCGATAACGCGATTATGTGTTTAGTCGGTCGTGCATTATTACTCATTATAAAAAACACCCGAGTACAACAATAATACGAAACTTGCCGAGAAATAACGAAAAAAATGAAGAAACGACACGCTTACACAGTACCGCTGCGGCGAGCGCACTGTTGTGTGCAAGTAAAATAATTAAAGATGGCTACCGACAGGCCACGCCCCCTAACAATAGGTAATTCCCTTCCCTAGTGGCCAAAACTAAAACCAGAAGCCAATACGCTACGGCCACAATTTTATAGTTCGGACAAAATCTAACTGGATCATCACGCGACGTCGCGTGACCGGCCACAGCGTATATGGCTGCTTCACGCGACGTCGCGTGGTGTGGCAACCAACGTGTTAAAGCATGCACCAGTGCAGCGGTGAACAGTTTTGGAGAAATAACATCTCCTTGATCGACTCGCTGCAGCGGAATAGGTTTCGCGTTCCAATTCTGGAGTCAGATTTACACAGTGAAGTGGCATTCTCGTTTGATTGATTGATTAAAACTTTATTCATTCCCACAACATACATGGCATTGATAAAATACGAAATTGAAACAATAAAGGTAAAAGAAAATAATAATAATATACATATCTAAAGAAAGCATGCAAGAAGTACATTCTAAAGAAGCCATGTGTCGTGGCTGAGAAATGGCGCTGGCTTAGCGAGCCATGCCAGAGCCTTAAATTACAAAATTGAAATATAAAATACTTGGCAACGCTGGAGAAACTGTAGTACAGCCCAGGTTTCGATTGAATCGTAGTCCAGAAACGCTAAGCAAAAGGGCAGATTATACTCCGCAGCCTTCTATATAACTTGACGGGTGGTCTTATTTTATCTTATCTAGGTGAGGGCCCTTTCGGATACACTTCGACCCAGTGGGATCTTTTGTGCATTTGACGTCTCATTTATGACTACTCCCAAATTGCTCCATCATTTCTACAAACTGCATGATACAGCTCAGCGGAAGTACCTTAAAATCCTTTGGTTGCGGATAGCCGTTATCAAAGTAATTAATTATTTTTCTGGCAAGTGCATGACATTCACACAGTAAGTGTTCCATAGTATCATCCTCCTCACCACACATTCTACAGTCTAAACTATCCGATAGTCCCAATCTTGGCCAAGAGATTCTTGACCCCGAAGTGACCTGTCAACACCCCAAATATAATTCTGAGTTGCTTTCTGCTGGATTTCCAGAGCTTTTGGTCAAGCCCGAGTCCATTCCTTCTATAAGCTGGCTTAGATTGCCTTAAGCCAGCCTCATTCCTCCACTCATGTTGGTGTTTGGTTTTGGCGTAGGCTTCAAAGGCCGTTATCATGGTTCCGCGCGTTCCATGGCGAGAGTACCACAAATTGTTCTGGACCTACAATAGTACATTACTACAGAGGCCGGGAAGTAAGGGGTTGCCGGCCGAGTACATATGCCGATCATAGCGAGGCCGGATAGTTATGAGGCTGGCAACCCCTTTTTACGCCGAGGTATGTCTAGTGCTTTTCTCAAACATGCAATGAAATAAATAAATTAAACTCCAAGAAATCAAACTTTAATTTTCATGGCTGAATGCCTTGATGCTGTGCCTCAAATTGTGGAATGTGACACTTCGAAGCCCATTATAAATAACACAACGTCAATATATAATTTCATGTTCGAGAAAAGTAATTTGTAAACCCCCTTCTTGCTTTAAGCTCATCTGCCATTTCGTTGCCGATGAAGCCCTCGTGCCCTGGTATCCAAGCTAGTTGGGTATCTATAGTGCTAAAGCCTCTTCGGAAACTGGCTTGTTCGGGAGGCTGGAAGTCATCTAACCTGCGCACGAGACGATTTGTAATTACTCTCGAAAACAGCTTTTACACACGGCTCAGAAGTGAGATGGGTCGGTGTTTCTTAAGCAGGGTGTTGTCACCATTTTTAAAGAAAAGCACCAGCACACCTCTGTTCGATGCCTTTGCCGTTCACTCTTTCACTAAGACAAAGAGAGGTATTTCCTTGTTTTGAAAATGAAATGATTAGTATACCTATTACCTACAAACTATGTTAAATAAGGCGCTTTCTGTCGTACTTATCCAAGCAGGTCGTTATTCATATTTTATAGAACGGAACCGTGTTTGTATTTTAAGAAGCTTCTGCAAACGATATTGTATTAATTTGGTACTATAACGCTAACCAGTTAATCAATTGACATTTTACATGTCAAAAGGAGGGTATTGATTGAGATATAATCATGACGATCAAGTATTAATAATTGTAAAAAAATATTATTTTACTAATAATTAATGTTTAGGTAAATTACCGGTTTTGATTTAAATTTACTGGTTTTATACCGGCCTTATACTCAGAAAATTGACCGGTTAACCGGTATGCATTCCCTAATAAGAAATATGCATCGAAATTCTATAATTTCAATAATCCCGGATTTTTAGTATTAATTAATTAAAAAAGTCCTCTTCCGCTTCGATGAACAACTATTTTTTTTGGTAATTCGATCTTTTAGTGTTAGGCTCTAATCGGAATTTGAAAGATTCTTGAGTACCTAACTTTCGGAGTTTATCTCCTACATACACCCTAATTTTACTACCTACTACTATTTAGAAAGATAACTAATACTAATAACCCTGTATATATACTTTCTGTATCTACTTCATATTAGTAACATCAGATATGACATCGCGACTAGTAAATAAGTACCTACAAATAAAATTTAAGCTAATTTAAGTTTAATACTAAATAACCCTATATAACTTTCTTTATTGGTAAAATAAAATAGATAATTGCAACCGAAAAACAACTAGTAACTAAATATAAAGTAAAATCAAGTACTATAAGTTTGTACCTACAAGTTTGAGCGTACGCACGGCACGGCCTTGGAGAAGTACTCGGCTGCCAGCACGCTGCACACGAATCACGCGCGAAAGATTTAAATTGCGGATAATAACTGATAAGCTAATGCAATTAAGAGCTATTGATGAATCCGTTAGAATTTGTGTTTATATATTCCTCGATAGAACTGAAATGAATTACGCCGACTTGAGAATTTATGAGATTTCTTTTATGGTAAGGAGAATAGTTTCAAGATATAATTCCTAATAAAAAAAAAGACTATTGATAAATCTGTTAGAAATTTGTGCTGCAATATATTTTTAAAGTTTTGAATACACTATAGTAGCCACTATTCACTTAAATATTCTTTCAGGAGATTTATATTTTTTTTAATCGTTTCCTTTTTTGCTGACGTAATCTCTTGACGAAACTATTAGAAAACGATAAGTAAGGTTTGAATAATCAAATACGATGCATTATAGGAAAAAACAATAACTTGTATAATCTTTGCAAAGTTTTACAAGTGTTCCTTACAAAAAAGTTAATTATTCGTAAACCAATATCAAAAACTGTTAGAAATTATTTTTCGCTGTTAGTACTTAAGGTACTCTCGCTGATAACAAAAAAAAATCAAACTTGGGAGTTATGTTAGTTTGACGACACATTACAGTGTTCGCGTACCGGACTATTAAGCAGAAACGTCTGTGGAGATATTTATAATTGTAAAAACGGAGTTCTTAATTTAAATTTTTAATTTACGCTTAATCCCTGAACGGATTTAGAATGGTAGAACTTTGTTTGGGTCGGCGATAATTAAGGTTCCGCCTACAATAATTGATTAGCAATCATTTTTCTAAGACGGTAACAAGTTCTACGCGCACGAAGTCGCGGGCAACAGCTAGTTAATAATAAAACAATATACCGCCAAATTACTTTATTTTAATAACATAGCCAAAACAATAAAACGCAAAATAAAGTTTTATGATAGGATCATAATAAATGTAGATTTTCTTTTATCTTAGACTTCAACGTGGTTCTTAATTGTCGAATCTTTTCACTATACATGTTTGGGAAAATGAAAGCCATCCATATTCTTTCGTTCCTCTTCGTTATAGTCGGCGAACTTGTTTATCCCGAACTGCGCACCGTTAGCCTTCTGGGACTCATTTTGCCTATTGATTCTAATCAGTGTTTTTATAAAAGCCTCGTAACGGATTCTATATTCCTCATGGTCTTTATAATGTCTATTGTATGTCTTGATGAACTTCGCAAAGAGTTCCGGGGCGTCCCTGAGGTCGATGGTTTTTGTGCCGTTAGGGTTCCAGTTCCTTCTCGCGAGTGCGGCGGTCGCGAACAAGACGAGCAGATATATCGCTTTCATGGCGGGAGATTGGTATTGTGAGCAACGCGCTAGGCAGGCGCTTATATAGGCACAGCGTATAATTACGTATGCTACGCTTATAATCCGTGTATAATTTTTACACCACGATTAGGGACGGGGCGACATGGACACTTAAATTCAACTCTTTAAAGACAGTCAGACTCCATGTAAGAAATAAGTTTCTATCAAAAATTTAATTTTTGGTACAAGCTTTTATTGCCGACTGTAGGTACTTTTCTGTATATCATCATCAACTACTCATTGAGACGATTCTAACGAGCCCAAACTCAACGGGTTACGTCGGTTAAGTGCTGAATTCCTATGGCCACCTTCTGTCTCCATCATCAGATCAGCTCGATGGTACCATAATATTGAATTGATATCCAAACTAATTAATTAATTTTCCTGATTTTTTTTGACATTTGACATTTCTTTTCTCATTGCCAATTTTTTTTTTTTACCGAATATTTTTTGTTTTTAATATTGTTGTAATTATACCTAATTCCAAATGTACCTACCTTTGTCATTTGCTAATGACTGTTTGTACGCCTCATGGCCAGAACATAGTGATTCTATACTGATTCTTATAACACCAATCTACCTGTACCTATGTTTTACAGACAAATAAATGAAATTAATGAAATGAACTATACTTATACCCAACATTTCAGCTCGATCGGTCACCGGGAAGTGGGTCAAATAACGTGCAAGATTTGTCCCATACATACATACTAACATACATACTAACAGGGCAAGTTAATATAAAGCTTGTAAAAAATACGCGCACCAGAGCGCATGGAGCGTGCCACGGGTTAATTCACCACAATCGGAAGCGCTGTAGCTACAAGAACTATAATTAGATATTGAAAAACTACTTTAAAAAAGTGTAAAATAACCTGTTATCAATTTATATACAATTTCACAGTTTTCCGTCACGCAAGCAGATAAGATATGATTGACATGGCTATGGGTAATTGAATACACACCAAGTAAAGCCACTGGGCAACGCGAAACGAAGGTTAAATTATAAAATGCAATTTAATTAAACCTCAAACATGTATTTATAATAATAATAATTTATTTCATTTATTCAGATAACTTAGATCCACTGGTTAGTAATTACAAATCTTACAAAACTATTGTTAAGGTATCTACACTAGAACTTATAAATAATTAAAATACCCACTCCCTGTCAACAAGTTAATGATTACCAATCAGTTTTCGATTGGCAATCATCAACTTGTTGACATGAAGGTATATGGGGGAATCAGGTTTCGCCGCAAACATTTCCAAAATTCTATTGGAGCTGCTCCGCGCGATATTTATCCTATTAATGCGAAAGTTTGGATGTTATTTGTTATTCATTATTATTTAAGTAAAGCACTTTACAATGACTTAATATTATATACAACGTCCCACAAAACTGTTTGCACAGTTTGACTGTGGGATCCATGAGTCTATATAATGAGTCGATGTTTGTTCAATCACGCTTAAGCTGCTCAACCGATTTGGATGAAATTTTGCACGAAGATAGTTTATAGCCTGGATTAAAATATAGGATAGCTTTGATCCCAGGTCCACGCAGACAAAGTCGCGGGCGGAAGCTAGTTTGAAATAAGAAGTCTGTTTACTTGTATCATTTTCAGATCTCTATAGCATTAAATTAAATTTGTGTGGCAAATTAATTATAACCTCAACATCAACATTTGCGGGTGTCTCATACAAAAATTCTATCCCCTAGCTTAAGGGGTTGGTGGGTCATGTTTGCAGGATTTTTTTGTTGTTTGCGTACCTACTAATACAAGCTCACACCCCAATTCAAGAGTCAAAATCCAACAAGGCATTTTTTCCATCTAAGTTGGAGCCGCTTCCACATAAATCAACATAGATAACAGAAAAGGGGAACTTTAAACCCAAAAACGGTATCTGACGCAGCACCAAGTCCAAATTATATAATAATAATAAATTATATGTTTTAATTATCGCAGAGTTTCATGCACTTATTGCTAAAGCCACATTAATGGATTATTTACAGCTTTAAAGATTTAATTTGCTATTAAGATTAAGTGAGCTACGGCATTTTTTTCTAATCTATACCTAATTAATGTCTTTTACGCAGAGGAAATCAAATATCATTTTAAGACCACAACGCCAAAAATTGTTTTCTGCGAAGTGGATAATTTTGGCGAAATGAACAAGGCCGTAGAGACCTCGGACTGGACACTAAGGTGGTGACATTTGGTGATGGTGACCACTCCCTAGTAAAGTTCTTAAAGATGTACGACGACACTACACCGGAACATGTATTCAAGTAAGTTTTGCAACTAACTTTTACACTTCTATATAATTTCTTTCTGATTTATGTACGCCCCGTTCCCACAGACTTGGAAAGGCTCTTACTAGAGCATTCAACATCTACGTCACAAACGCACTCATACACTGTAATTGGGTGCTATACATTAACACGAAAATGGCACATTACGTTTTGGACTTGCATTGGACAGCTAATCAACTCTTAAAAAAAACAGCCTAATACACGTCCGACAGCTGGGCACAGGCCTCCTCTCACGGATGAGAGGGAACGGGCAGTAGGCCCCACGCTGGCCCAGTGCGGGTTGGGGACGTCACATACACCTTATGAATTTCTTCTCAGATGTAAGGTTTCCTCACGATGTTTTTCCTTCACCGAAAAGCTAACGGAATATCAAATATCATTTCGTACATAAGTACCGAACCGAAGACCTCATTGGTAGGAGCCGGGATTCGAACCCAAGACGACCGCTTGACAGCCGTATGCCTGAACCACTAGGCTACCGTAGTTATACGTACCTTTCAAATACAGTAACTAGGTATCTTCCAGAGACATAACATCCTGCACCACTAAAGTGTCTGCTTAGCCCAATGGTTGACTGGTTATTAATTAAGTCCGCCAATTGCACTTTTATTTTTATATTTTTGCATAAAGTTTAAATAAGTAAATAAATAACATAATAGTCATTTGCTGCACTGCTAACTGTACCCCTCTCATGGGTGAGAAGGAAAGGGCTGTACTCGCCACGTCGGCCTAGGACAGGTTGGGAACTTCACATTCATCTTATAATTTCTCACGTTTTTATCGCTCACCGAAAACCTCGTGAGGGGTGAGGAAACCGTTCTAATAAAATCTAGAAAAACTTAGCGCGTACGCCAAACCTTGGGATTAGGTGCCAAAACGGACTCCGGGCTCATTTAGAATACGACCGGGAAAACGCGGCGGAGGGACTTGGTGGCAAAACAGACTCGGATCACGGATAGGTTAGACGACGGAAGCGGGAGCTTAGCTCCCGCTTTCGTCTTCGAGGTATTTTTTTTATCTTTTGGTATTTTTAATTTAGGTGAAAAAACCATTAGGTATTTAGATTATAGGGATTTTGAACGTAGGTTATTTAACGTTAGTTTTTTTTAATATTAGACATTCTGATACGTAGCCAGTGTAGTAGGTACATATTATAATAAATTTAAAAGGAAAACTATCACGGCTTAGAAGGCACTATTAGTTACCGAGCAACAGTCGACCAACTTAAAATATACTTGGAAAGACCAACTTACGTACAAATTTGGCTGACGCAATATTGTTGTGTTGTTGGAGCGCACGTGTCATTGTAACTAAAACAGACAGGCAACTACGAAACCCTACACTGCGCGTGGCTCGAAACGCACTTAGCCCGACACGCACTTGGCCGATTTTTCTTTTAATGATTACCTAAAATTGTACCTAATAAATAAGGTCTAATTATTCTTCACATGTTCAATACCAATTTAGGAGAGCGGTGCCTCTTAACAAAGGTATTGCATACTTAATAAAAATAGGTACAATCAAATAACAATTGAAAACCACATTGTGACGGAATAAATGATTTATTATTCTTATTAGGTGTTCTTTATTACTTAACTATAGCGGAGAAGGCTTGGCATGAACACTAAACATGGTGCAAACGAACATAATATCATTCAGAGGGTTGTCCCAGTCATGGGTTGTTCCACTGTTTACCTTAAGTTCAAGCCTTAAGCTGGCAATTCATGATCCAACAAGCCAAATGGAGCAGCACCGCCTCAAAATCGGGGCATGCATATCAAAACTGTAGCGTTTCAAGATAGATGGCGCGGCCGATCTTCGAAAGAAGTCAACGCGTTTCCGTCGTGAATGACAAAATTCAAAGTTGGATCTTTAACATCCACTTCTATGTATTTAGAGCAATCGTCGGCGCGCTAGTGAATGAGGAAATAACGCACGACCACGAACACTTGACGGGCTACGTGAAGCGCCTCGCATAGTCAAAATAATGTTTCTTTATCGTTTGACAAATGTCTGAATCTCATCCTCGCAACCTCCGACGTTGGTGACTACCTCGCATCCCGCTATATTTTGGACATCCGGCTGGTTGTTACTGGCACGGTCTACAATCAACATTTTGGTTTTGTCGCGATTGATTGCAAGTCCAAAATCCAACGCTAATTAACTGAATTGTTACAGCAAACGTGCATGCATCCTAAATATGAAAGTGCCATAGAGTAATAATGATCTAATGATTTGTGTCGGTCATAAACGCGATCGCACTAACCACGATGGTGATTTCGGAGTCATGACGTATTTTTTATGTATGTCCAACAGTATTGTAATGAAACAAGTTACGTAGGATGAAGACTGATTTATTATCCTCATTGTCGGTACATCTCTATTTCCCAGTTACCCACAATATTACATATTACTACATCCTTCCCTTATAATAATAAAAATGAAACGTTTCAGTAAATTAAACTTAAACAGTGTCTATTGAGTCTGACTCTTAATAGCTGGACTTAAGATCTATGTTTATTAATTATGTTACACTCCCATCACCGCCTTATCTATTATATTATAAACAAGATCAAAGAGTATCTATCAAAATATGAATGCACCCAAAACTTAATATCCTACGGTGATATTATTTATTACTAACAAACAAAATAAATGTAATACTTTGTTGTGCACTTAAGTGACTTACGTCTATTGCTATATTTATGTACACATATACATATATATAAGCATATAAATACATTTGTATATATATTAATTTAATTAATTATATAAGGACTCTATACGCTCGCGAGCCCTACGTGCGGCTTCCCTACAGACACGATCGAGAATACGCTCCTGCGGTGCCGGGGTGTCGGCCCCGGCGGCGGCGGCTGGTGGCTGGCGCGACGCGTCTCCGGGCGGAGACACGCGCGAGGTCTCGCCGGCGTCGCCGACATCCGCGCCGTCAGCAGCACGCTGACTACTCGCCTGCTTCTCGCTTGAAGAAGTAGACGGTGCCGTGGTGCTGTGTTCGGGCATACTAATCAGATGGCGCCTGTTGCGCCTGTAAATCTTACCGCGTTGATCAGCAAGCAGATATGAACGCGGTTGACTAGCTTTAGACTGCACTACCATATGCCGTCTTCCGGCGTCATCCGCGATCATTACATTGTCGCCGGGCCGCAATTCACGCGCCGGCCGCGTTTGTACATCATAATACATTTTATTACGATATCTATTGCGCATAATATTGGTGTAATCATTATCATTACCTCGTTCGGGTAGTAATTTGTCTTCATGCGCCGGAAGAAGCGTGTTCAACCTCCGGCCCATCAACAACTGTGACGGCGAACTAATACCGTCACGCGGTGTAACTCTTAAATTAAGTAAACCTAAATAAAAGTCCGATCCCGTCATCACCGATTTTTTATATATATTTTTTATCGTTCTCACAGCTCTTTCGCTCAATCCGTTTGACTGTGGGTAGTGAGGCGAGCTCGTGGTATGAATAAATCGCCATTTCTTGCTGAAGTCTGCAAAATCTTTAGAAGCATATGCTGGCCCATTATCGCTCACGACTTCCCATGGAATGCCGTGTCTGGCAAACTGATCCTTCATGGCTTCAATAACCGCACGCGAACCTATATTTGGTAATTGACAGACTTCAATAAAATTTGAAAAATAATCAACAATTACTAGGAAGTATTTTTTATTACACTCACATATATCCGTAGCGACTTTCAGCCACGGTAAGCGGGGTACCGAGTGAGGTATCATGGGCTCACGTGGCGGGCGCGCGGTGTGCTCTGCGCAGGCGCGGCAGCGGCGCACGGCGTGCTCCACGTCGCGCGACATGCCGCACCAGAACATGACGTCGCGCGCGCGCCGCTTGCAGCGCTCGATGCCCAGGTGGCCCTCGTGCACGAGGCGCACCATTTCGCTACGCAGCTGCGTCGGCACGAACACCAAATTATCTTTAAATATTACACCGTCTATATACTCGAACGCCTCTCTGTGCGCCCAGTGGGAATGCACCGTTAATTCCGATTCATGTTTACTTTTCGGCCAACCATTTAAAATATATTTAATTAGTGTTTGACACTCGTCATCTTTCGAGGTGGCTTCTCTTATCGCTCTAAGCCTGTCAACACTAAACTGGGTGTGCTCAATTACAAAACATGACTGTACATTGAGCTCGGCCGAAACCTTATCCTGCATCAATTCTGGTAAGGCAGCCCTGGACAGGGCGTCCGCTAAATACATATATTTACCCGGTTTGTGACCATCTTCTTCTCACTTTGACATTCCTGATCATGAACCCAACGTCGCAGCATATCTGTTTTTCTTTATGGAACGGAGATGTACTAGGTATAGTAAAGTAGGTAAGGGTTTCATACAACTAAAATAAAACAAACGTTTTATACCTATCTTGTTATTAATGTTTACTATTCAATGAATGTAATATTTCTTAGTTTATTTATGTCGTCATTAGCTAATTATTCATTGCATGATTTTATAATTAGCTTTTTTGGATTTCGTCTTTAGTACGAATATTTCAATAAAGGCTAAGCCGCAGTTAACAAAAAATCATCAATACGGTTTAAAAAAATATCGAAGTTGCCCAATGAAATTGAGATACTAAAGCGCGTCAAACTTATTAGGTTCGGAACCCTTTCTAGCATGTAAGGCCCTGTCTATGGACAAGAGACGGAGACGGTAAGACGAGTATGGAATAGATTCAAAAAGCGACAGACTAATTCTTGGGTGATTGGGTGTTACTTTTCTTATTTTAATTATTGTTTTCCATGTAAAAGGGCCTTTGTGGCCTAAGTATTTGCAGAATAAATAATTGATTTTAATTGTGAGTATCGAACGAAGCTCTGCAAGATAGCGGAGCGGTGGGCGAGCAAAGACTCCACGAGACTCCACCAACTGGAACAGAGATGCGTAATCGAGGCTAGCAATGCTATTACCTCGCACAACTCGGGTTGATGCTCTCCCTTAAGGCGCCGTAGGTTCATGGTCTTCTCTCCCTCTCACTGAGCATAAGCGTGAGCGAGATGGAAGTGCGTGCTCGGGAGCGCGGATATCATATTTTTTAATTTTAATTTTTTGGCCGTTTAAATAAATAAAAAAGTAATCACTGGAGTTCTCTCAAACATGATAGTGCCAATTTTTAAAAGCAATTTAAATATTTTTAGCTTATGTGCATAACTTGTTACGAATATTTTAAGTGTATTTTAGACCTATGTTCGTGATTTTTTTCTATCGAGCGTAAATTGCTTAATCATGTTTCGAATCACTGATAACGCTGCAGAAAAGCCTCAAGATCACTATTCGTATTTTTTTAAAACCATATTATTATAAACAGACGCATTATACTGTTTCAAAAACTCTGTTCGTTTAACTTCGCTGAACCTACGGCGCCTTAAACTAATATTGCTTGAAGCACTATTTTTAAAGTTGATTCGAAATTGCTTGGAACTGTATTATTATCACCAAGTACGTCGTGACTCCGCCGAGTATCTGCAATAAAACGAATCATTAAGTCGGTGTACTGACACACTTGAGAAACCTAAATAGTGGCACTTAAATATTAAGTAATTTAGTATTTTTTACGTTGAATTAATATTTTTATGTTAAAACAACTTGTTATTTTTATGTTAAAACTACTAATACATATAGTGAAAAAAGGTGTCAACGAAATTAAGACAAACAGGAAAAAAAGACGGTTCAAATTCCTTTGAATGAGCTCCGGCCCGACTCTGTCGATGGGAATCGTACTTTATAAGCGGATGTATGGGGATGGGGTAATAGTTCACGGCATGATGTACAGGAATACCAGTGGGCCGTTTCAGGAAGCTGAAATTTTCAATTTTAGGTTCGTGTTTTTAGCAGGCAACAATGGTCAAACAGCCAGTCATTATTGGTCTAGCTAGCGCCTCAATAGACCTGTGAAAAATTGTAGCTTCATGAAACGGGCCAGAGAAGGTAACTAGATACTAGGAAAGCAAAAGTGTCAAAGATACCGTCGCCATGAGCGGCCGATCCAGTGTGAAGACGCCGAGGGTCATGAACCTGGCGTTACTCAACATTGTCTGCTTGATGAACTGGTCTAGCTCCTTGGACAGTCGCTCGCTTTTCGGGGCCAGATGCACGATTAGCTGGCTTAGCATCACCTCGGTCTGTCCCTTCTAATCATAAAACAATCATAAAACAATTTACCCTCTTGGAGAATAAATAGGTATACGTATGGTTTGGTTAAAATGACGAAAAACGTACTAGTGTAAACGCTTTAGTTAGGGTAAGTTAATCATAAAACAATTTACCCTCTTGGAGAATAAATACGTATACGTATGGTTTGGTTAAAATGACGAAAAACGCACTTAAAAGTGGGATTTTAACTTCTCTTTGCTGAATATGAAAAGGAAAGATAACAAAGAGACCTCATAAAACTGACCGAAGTGTGGCACGTGTACCGGAGTAGCTACTGTTTGTTCTATTGTTTATCTGCAATTGTTTTACAACCCTACTTCAAGATAAAAATAAAAATGAGAGATTAGATGTCGGTAATTGGTTTTAAGTACTCTTCGTCATTTTATCTGGAACAGACTATTTATTAAATGTATCGGAGATAAGGGGGGGAATGGTATTTTTTTTACATTTTCCTTCATAGATCGAAATTTTACCAATGTAGAAAAAAAAACTGTTTCGAAAAGTGGACCTCGAGCCCTTTCATATGATACCCCACTTGACCTAATAGTTTTTTTTTTTTGTTGCCCCCTCCTCAAAAACCAAACAAAACAAAAAATACTCTAGATACAGGAAAAGTTATACTTTTCCAGTAATAGTAACGTTCATCTTAATCACAAGTAATCATTTCAAATTTTTCGCTAGTATTACTTCGGAGATAAGGGGGGGGGGGGGGGGGGGTATTTTTTGGTATTATTTTTTACATTTTCCTTCATAGATCGAAATTTTACCAATGTAGAAAAAAAACTGTTTTAAGATGTCCAACTCAAGCCCTTTCATATGATGCCCCACTTGACCTAGTAACCCCCCCTTATCCGTAATTTTAGATAGATATTAAAAATATATTATTTATACTAAACGGGACTTAATCGCGTATAACTAACTTATTTACACGCGATAACTTATACGCGATTAAGTCCCGTTTAGTATAAATGATGTGTGAGAATCGTGAAAGTTTAAATCAATATATTAAAAATATATATTGTTACGAGCGTGGGGGGGTAGGATAGAGTTAAACACCTTTTTAACACGACAATAGATTTATTCTGCGATTTACACAGGGTAAAGTCCTCTGAGTCCACATGTACTAACGCTGACAACTCAATTAACTCACACAAGTGACTGAGTTCGCGCCTACTAGTACTGACACAGCTACACTTTACTGTTACGCACTAGACCACTTTACTATTCACCACTTTCCACTGTACTTCTTCAACCAGTTCTCACCCGATACTACTCCCTTAGTATCCCATTCTGAGAACTCCACTCTGAAGACTCCACTCAACCCTGACTCCTCTCAGGACTAACTCCAAGTCTCCTCTTCAAGAACTCACTTCAAGACTGCCTTCCGAACTCAACTGACTCGTACCGCGAACGTGGTCCCCTTATATACCCCTTACCGAAGATTCTAGTCCTTAATTTCGATCTTCATTTCATTACTCACTTGTTTTGAGTAGCATGGGCTTTTCCAGATAAACGTGCTAACGTCCACGTTTCTCGAATATTCCAAGCCCATACATTCGTCTATAAATTTCCTTAAGCATCGAATGTTCTATTCGCTTACCCTTTCTAGAACATTCCATGCTACTCGGCGTTTTGAAAATGTACTCACCATTAATTAAAAACATACAAAAAGTGCATGTCGGTCGCTGGACTCGAACCCGGGCACATCGGCTCTTCGACCGCCGTTTGTACCGTTAGGCTACAGATGTCTTAGTCGACACAGCGAATTTTGAAACACCTAGACGGCGAGTCACTATGTCAACAAAACTGTTATTGACCCCGCCGTCGTAACAATATTAAATTTTAATTTTCCATACACGTGGATTAACTTTCTTTAAAACTATTCCAAATTTCATATGGATAGCATTAGTAATTCCTGAGATATTTAACTTTGTGACAGACAGACAGACGGACAGAGTCGCACCATAAGGGGTTTTACCTTATTGGTCCGGAACCCTAAAAATGGGAACTAAAATTTTCCAACGCACATTACCGCTCTAGTCGTATTGAAGAACGATTAGTGACGAGCACATTCCAGCGGATTTTCATCCCGCGGTATTCAATTCGCCTGATCGTCAACCCGCTGTATTACAAAACAGCGCTGTTTTGTAAAACAGCTACCTGTTATGTAAAACGGCGGATTATACTATTCCACTGCGACACATATACGTAGGGTAGTAAAGTAACATGTGTGTGACAAGCACCAACGCGGGGCCAACGTCGCCGATCGCCTCGCGAGTCCATATAGAACGACCTAATCCGAAGGCAAAGGTGATAAAATATGCGACATTAAGCTTTCTTTTGTTACCTCCAAATACACAAAATTATACGTACCTACTCCCATAGCCAAGAAGCGGTTTGTCCCGGCGAGTCGCGACGACAAACCTATTTTTCAGTCTTAAAGAAAACCTATCCGCTTTTTGGGACTGTTTCAATCCAAGAGACGAGGTGTTGTCTATTAGCCTAACCTAACAAAACAATACATTCACACATATATTTTTTTTAATTTATTTAATTTATTTCCAAACAAAAAGTAGGTACAATGGTTCTTACATTTGTTTCGCCAAACATAACTGTTTATTGGCGAGTAGTACACTCATTTTCAGTTTATTTATTGTACCTAAACATCTGTTACAAAAGCATGCATTATACTAAATATTCATTTCAATATGAGCTAGTCAATAACAATATTATTATTGACTAGCTCATATTTAACTATTCTGTTACTGTAATACTATTCCTACATCTTTGTTCTAGTTTACATTAAATTATATTAAATAGCATCTAATAGAAACTGTTTTAGCCTTTTTTTGAACATATTTTTATTAGTGCATTCATTTTCCGGAAAGATGGTATTAAATATTCTAGGTGTTATATAACTTATAGTCCTTTTACCATAGTAGTTATTAGCTTTGGGCTCAACGTAGGTCCGATGTGTCGTATTTCTCAGACCGCGGGAGTACACTCGAACCGATTTATGTTCCGTATTTTTGAATTGCTCAGTTGCTATTTACATACTTTATTTTATCATGCACTGGCAGAATTTTTAGCGTTTTAAATAATGGCAAATAATTGTTATTGCTACAGCTACTTTTAGTTTTTTTATCGGTGATACTTTTTAGCAGTCTGGTTTGTAGCTGTTGTATTTTATCTATGTATGTTTTGAAAGTGCGTCCGTATGCAATAATACCGTATCCAATTACCGCGTCCGCCAATGCATGATATAACATTCGTAATATTTAACCCCGTATAATCACGCCTGTTTCTCAAAGGCAGGGATTTCCATTTAAGTATCAAACTTCTTTTGCATCATTGACTTTCATAACATTCTATATACATTTTGCTTTGTGGTCTTTGCCTGATATGTCCTTAAGAATCCAAAGTCTTTAGAATCAAAGAAAATAAACAGAGATTCTTCAACTTCATGTGAATCGTCTTTAAGAAGTATATAGTCATCGATATGATACAGAGAAAGAATATAATGGAAAAATAAACAATCTAAACAAACAACAAAATATAAACAAAATATTTAATAAAAACTAATTTGTTTCGTGATAAGGGTATTTATTTGTATATTGTTAGTAGTTTAAATAGAGAAAATTAAGATCTCCCGTATTAGTCAGTGCCGTAAACAGAGGAGGTGTCGCTTCGCTTACCATCAGGGGAGGGAGACTACGGTCAATAACTGGTCAGTCTTTTAAAAAAAAAATGTAAGTAGCTTACCTGTGAATGCGTCCAGTGGCATGGCTCAATGATCAGTATCAACAGCGACATATGGACCAAGCTCCAATTCAGTGACAAGGTCACATCAAGCACTAAATGCTTGGAGTTGTCTGAATAGTAAAAAAAACATAGTTTAGAAACATCATGATTCCAAGTTATTACGACTGACAGTTGAGATTACACAATCTCAAAAACTGTTTGGATGCCATATTCCGTAGAAGCTACGGCTGTTTAGTGGTTCAGGCATGCGGCTGTCAAACGGCGGTCGTGGGTTCGAATCCCGGCTCGTACCAATGAGTTTTTCGTAACTAATGTACCTATATTTACCGTTAGCTTTTAGGTAAAGGGAAACGTGAGGAATCCGGTGTAATGCCAATAAAATCTAGCTTTTTCTTCTGGGTTGGAAGGTCAGATGGCAGTCGCTTTCGTAAAACTAGTGCCTATGCCAAATCTTGGGATTAAGTGTCAAAGCGGAGCCAGGGCTCCTTTAGGGCACAACCGGGAATAACGCTCGGAGGATGATGATGATTCCGTAGAATACGACGTGTGAGATTTTGCATTAGCGATCGCTGTAGCTAACTTTTATCGTCTTAATCAAAACGAATATTCGATGCTTAACGAATTATGACATCTGATTATATAAATAAGTATAAAGGCAGGTTTAGACAGGGTCAGTGACTGACTTCGAAATCGAGACAAGTCAGCGCTGACGCCGCCGACCCGAGAAAAACCCAATGTAAATTGATTTGAAGTCAGTACAGCGCTGACTTGTATATGCACACGAATATTTTGAGGTCAGTCGATACTAACTTGTGCACTGACCCTGTCTAAACCTGCCTGAACGATCACAAAAGAAGAGGTATCGTTAACGAACGACGTTCGGGATGAAAGCCGCGAAAAGTGATCGCTATATTGTCGTGACTGCTGGCACGTAGAATAGTCTAATGATGATGTCTGGGCCTGGTTAGCAGTTAGCCTACTATAATATTATAAATGCGAAAGTTTGGGTGTTTGTTACTCAATCACGCTCAAACGGCTTAACGAAGTCGCAGGCGGAAGCTATAGTACCACATATTCCGTAAACTTTTTTTATTTTTTTTTATTTTTTTAATATATGTATATATCTGCGATCAGTCGTAAGACTATGAGCAGATTGGTAGTAGGTAGTAGATGTTTGGAGAGATAAGACCACTGTCCTAACTCTCGTCTAATTCAGGCAGCACGTTGGCTCTCTGAGTCTCTTAATTGGGTTAGGCTCCAATAGTTTGGCAGACAAGGGATTAGGATGGGCTGTAAGTCTGTCCTTGTACTTGGCTGAGTATCGTCTCGCTTCTTCAGAGACAGTCGCTATTTCCAGGTACTCGTGAATTTCCGAGTTGCGAGATTTCGTAAACGTGACTACAAAATATGAGGTTATAGAGTTTGTTAACATAAACGACAAACATGTGATAAAGGAGTGGTCCGTACATATCTGTATCAGCATGTAGTACGGAGTGATGACTAGCCGCAGGAAGGAAGCCATAAGAATTAACATTATAATTAGGCCGTTGGTGTCATTCATCTGTCTCATCACGTCGCTGAGGCGCTCATGCGTTAGAGCGAGACGTCGAATCATAGTTTCCGCTCGCGAGGGGCGTGTCAAGAACTCTGATCCTGAAAATTGTAGGTAATGTAGTAAGTATTAAACAACAATTTGATTTGACAGACGAATTAGCATCTTTTCGAACGTCAAAAACGCTCTGTTAGTATGATTTGCCCCAGAAGGTGCCCCGAACGCATTACCGTTTCTAAGAGGAACGAGTGAGTTATCTATCCCTTCAGCTGTGGTCATCCCTCTGTGTATTTTTTCCTGCAGGTCGGTGGAGCCCCCCTCGGAGGGGCGCAATGGCTGTGCATACTTTCTTAGAAATAAAATCGCCATTCGTGTATCGATCTCGCTTTGATCCATTGAAACGTATAGCCAATGAAACGAGACAGCAAGCAAGCGAACATTTCAATGGCCAATGGAGGAAAAAATAAATTTGGTCGTTAGTCTAAAACAGTCAGTGGCGTGTTTGACACGGTCGGTGTTCTCGAGTGAAAATTTGTGGGTTTAGCGCTGAATTTTAGTGCCAGAAGACAGTTTTTGTAGACATGTAAGTAATCTTTAGAATTACATAAAAACAAGTGTTATTTTAACGGGTTAACTGTAAGACCCGTGACTAACACAGCATACCTACTCATGGTCAAAATTTGGCAACACGTTTTTTAGCGCTTTTCTAATAATATAATATTACTATTAGCTATTAAAATTACCGTTAGTTACACATTTGATTAAAATGAACTTAAATGGATTAACAATGGCCAGAAAGTAAATAAATCGATTGAAATTGGTAACGATCATAACAAACCCCTCAGAGGGTGTCCCCACAGACCAGGAAATTCCCTCCGAGGGCTGCCCACATAATACCTCGTATCGTCACTACGAGCCGCACTCTATATTAATCATGACCTTGATTTATATTGTTTTTAGATCATGATTTGATGTGATTTTTGTTTACCTGATGGATATATTATGATTTAAACTAAAACTATACTTAATGGGAATATTAAGAAACCTAATTTGTATGGTTCTAAACATATGGTTGCTGTGATAGTTGCAGTCGTTCGGAAGAGGTCATTTTGTATGAAAGTAGACATGCTTTTTTCATTTTCCTCTCACATAAAACCTGCTGCACCTACCATTAAAAAAAGCTTTGGTTACACCTAGTTGATGACCCAAATTTATTGTTTAGGCATAAATTGATTACATGCAGTATAATTCGCTTCAGATATAAACATCTAAATCGAAGCCCACACGAGCAACTTCTGAGTGTAGGCATTATTTTGGTAGAATATTTCAAATGGTCTAGTGTAAAAAAAATACTTATGAGCCTGCCATTTTATGTTTTTCGAATAAGTATTACACTAATTTCTTCAAATTAAGCCCATTAAATACCCCAAAAAATCAATTCAATATATTTAAAATAACCAAAATATGTTCGTAAACTTCGTTGACCTGGTGACCAGGCCAGCTAGACAGCCTTAATACGACTTTAATGTAACGATGATTATCTTTGCAGTTAGATGATTTAATATAGATTTAGTTTCATCCAAAATCCTGGCTGTCATTATGGAAAAAACTATAGAAAATTTAATTTTACCAAATCACTTCACCCCACAAACCTTGTCGGTGGAGCGTCCCTCAGAGGGTGCCACAGACGTGGGTAAGCCATGTTTTTTCGCCACAGCTGAAGGGATGGTCAAACAGCGTATACATTTAAATACCCTTATCACGAAACAAATTATTTTTAATTAAATATTTTGTTTTCGTGTTTTTTTTAATGTGTTCGTGTTTTTTTTTAAAACACGAAAACAAAATATTTAATTAAAAATAATTTGTTTCGTGATAAGGGTATTTAAATGTACACCAGCGCCATCTCTCTCGATTGTCCGAAACTACCTGATGTGGAGTGAGCGTATAGCTCGCCCATTAGAGGTGTGCCAAGGCTGTGAAACAAGTCTATAACACTATACAGAGGGCGCTAGTCTTAGCAGGAATGTAATGCAAAAATACACAGCGTAAGTCACTGTCCTCGTAGCTCAGTTGGTAGAGCAGTCTAGCGTTAATAGAAAGGTCGCAGGTTCGAATCCTGTCGGGGGCTACAGACGAAGATGGTTTATTTTTCCATTATATTCTTTCTCTGTATCATATCGATTAGCGTTTACATTGTTTGATCTCAGTAGTATCTTATTTTTTTCATTTATTAATATTTATTATATTATTGTTACGCTACGATTTGAGATAAATTCGAAACGATTAACGATGAAAAGTTGTTTGATTATAAATATAAAAAGCTTATGATATGATTATGTCATTTGCAAAAAAAAATACGTATCGTAATGTGTACTAGGAGGACTTCATAAACAAATTGAGTCACCATATCGTAGCTTCTGTAAATGCTGGTTGAGGTTCACAGCGGCTACATTTACGGCACCCGCGGTACACGCCCATTTGAGCACCGCCAACGTGCCCTGAAGATCGGCTATATAATATACACCGTACAATAACATTATCCTCCCTGCAAAATACGTTCTATTAGTCAAAAGTGTACTATTCAATTGCATATTTAAACACAACACAGAAGAATATAGACACTCTTTAAAGACTTAAAGAGTGGCGCACTCGTGGCGGAGGGAAAGAGTCACGTTGGGCCGCTGCACCAACGCAGTAACCCAAGTAAGTCAAGTAACTAAGTTAAAAACTTGAAAGTTACCTATCTGAAGTCCGTGCTTTTCAGAATTCTAACATAAAACCGTTCAAAAACTATTGGTACTTATTGGGTGTAGGTAAAACCGCATAAATAACACATACACTCTGTGCCTTCTTTGGATCCCACTCGGAGGCAATACATAACAAAGTCTGTAAACATCACTGTCGCAGTCCACATCAGATAGACGACCATCGAGTAGCATCTGATATTGTCGCTTTTATTAGGCACAGCACTTATATCGAGGTCGATTTTAATCTGAAAACAGTGGCAACTTGTTATACTCTCAAGCAAACTATTTCTTGATCTTGTCCTGTCTTATTAACGGCCCCGTATCATAGTCGGCATATCACGCGATAAGTGCGAAGATTAGATCGTCGTCTCGTTCTATCGAACGGTGTCAGCCAGTGACGGACGCTCTATCTTGTCACTTATCGCGTGATAAGGCCGACCATGATATGGGGTCTGGGAACGTTACACTGAGTTCCTTAGATAAACATGTTACAAGTACCATGGACTTAGAAGATGGTCCATAAAAAGAAGGTAAAAATGTACACAAACCCTACAACTAAAATCAAAGTTTGCCCCAGGAGAAGTAATCATGGTCATCCAAACTTAATGATTATGTTAATAAAACTGGTAAACAAAGCCTAAGTCTTCAGCATTGATGTCGCTACATGCCTTTCTAGGGTGTTATAAGAGGTAACTGGCTGAAAGATTCTGTTAATCGAGCATCGGCCGCGATAGCTTGATAAACCAGTGGAGCTATCTCAGCCGATGCTATCCTAGTACAGTCGCCATCAGATATATATAGGAGCTTCCAAAGTGCTCACAAATATCAGAACACGTCTCTATTGTCGAGGCATTAGAGACGCGTTCAGGTAATTGCGAGCACTTTGGCCTCTCCGATATATCTGACGGCAACTGTACCTGTTGCAACTGCTGCAGTACTAGCTTTAGGTTCTCCATTTGAGCAGCTCCCCTGTACACAACGATGCTGGCTGTCACCATCACCAACACGAGATCAGACAGCCATACAAACGCTTGTAACATCGTATCCCCGATGCGGATCCGATGGCCAGGCTTTTGACAGAAGTCCAGAGTTAGACCTGTTAGCATTATAACATCTGAAATAAAAACATGGTATTAACATATATAATTTAACAAAAACTTGTATTCCGTTAAAGTAGAGCACAAGAAATTACAATTTTGTGCTAATTAAAAATGAAAGCTTTTCCCTTCTCATCGACTCAGTCGAATCTTAACGATACCCACGGGCAGAAAGGTAAAGGCGGCGAGTGATTTGTAATTTTTCAGTGTAATGTAACACGATACAACCCGACCATTAAAGCAGTCAGTACAGCGAACCGAGCCGCTCGACGCGAGCGCCGCGTGCTCCACTTGGCTGTCGGTATTTACGCGAATGCCTTTGAATGTTGATTACAAGTCAGTACAGATTCACGAGTCGCCGCAAGAATCGAGTACAAATGAACAGAGCGCTCAAGATGAGCGTTCGCCGCGTAGCTGTAATGTAACACGATCGTCTTAAACGATACATATTACACCGAAATAGTACAAGTCAGTCGCCACCTCAAGGCGGTTCTCCCACTAGCACTAGGCGTGTTTTCTATATAAATTGAGATTCTTGCATACGATGGTAAAATCTGCCGCTCCGCCTAAGTGTGGCAAGATGTTCATGAATGTGACTGTAGGGTAGACCGAGGAAAGTTAACACAAAATTTACATTTCAGGATATTTCTGCTTCATTATAAAAGGTAGAAAGCAAATTCCATGCGTTATTGAAGACCTAATGTTTTTTTCCCCCTCTCTGTTTCGGAAAGCCGTCTTTTATCCTTTAAAACCAGTGAGCAAAAACGCATTTTATCCACTAGTGGGGAAAGTAATTTCCTTGGAGCGTGTTTAAGTAGCTTTTGAGACTTTTGACAGATAACAAAACGTAAAACACACATAATACAACATTTTCACAGAATATGATGTATTTATGTTGCCGCTATAACAATAAATACTTAAAAACAGAATAAAATAAATATTTAAGAACTTTTAAAGAATTGCTTGTTGACTTCATTCAGGCGCTGGGTCTCAAAATGTATGGGAAAATTAAAACCCGACTCGCACTTGACCAAAATTCTACTTGATATTACTTAACGTTATTATTACTATTTATTACTGTTAAAAACAATATACATATTATTATTTACATTAAATAAAGTTGTTTTACATGTTGCACTTTCCTCGGTACAGTGAGGTGAAAAGTTTTGTGTTACACACGGGTGCAAATGTATTTTACTTCTCGTGTGTTGAAACACTTGCTACGCTCAGGATTCTAATTTAGCTATTGAATCCTTTCGCTTGCTTGTGTTTCAATTCCACACTCGCGGGTAAAATACAACTTTGCACCCTTGTATAACAAATAACTATTCTCTGTCTTGCTGTATGGATGGAAAAGTATGTGTTGTCAAACCTAATGAAGGAATGTCTAACATAGTAGTCAATTTCACAGATCGATTTAAGCAAGTGGAATAGAGATCGAAATTTTCAAATTTCATAAATAAAGTAAGAAGTCTCAGCCTATTCTTAGGGCTTTCTAAATACATGTTTCAGTTGTAACGACAGACAGAGTTAATTTCGTATGTATAATATTATATGTATTATGGATACCGACTGATAAGCGTCATGGCGAGTGCCTGCATCGTGCCAGCTGACGGCGATGTATCGAACAACCACCCTGCGCGCGCGCGGCTCGCGCGGATCGGCGCGGCGCCGGCGGAGCGGCTCAGCCGCAGCACCAGCGCGAGCGCACCTTCCGCGTACATCGCGCCATCATCCACTACAACCAAGAAAATCTTATTTAAAAGTACAGTCGCCTGCGTTCGCGGTCTTCCCCCTATGTGTGATCATCTCGTGTTTAGTAGGAAGGGCCAGAGTTTGGCTCGTTGCAAGGATCAAGGCAAAATTCTTATAATATACGAGTACATCTAACCACAAAGCGTACAATTGGACAAAATTGGCAACTTTGTCTATGGAAAATTGTACAATTTAGTCGAATTGTAGACTTGTAAAGTTTTGTGATAAAGAGGCCTGGTCATGCTCAGGTCAATTTATATGGACGCCGTACCCTTACCGTAATTATTAGGTTTTTTAGGTTCCAGTGGAGACTTCTGTGTTTCCATGGTCTCGTGAGCTCTCTTCTGCAAGTCGACCCCTGACCCCGTATCATGGTCGGCCTTATCACGCGATAAGTGACAAGATAGGCGCGTCGTCTCGTTCTATCGAACGGTGTCAGCCAGTGACGGACGCTCTATCCTATCACTTATCGTGTGATAAGGCCGACATGTGTCTAAAAGAGTATGAGGGATGAACGTGGAGGGATGGAAGAGAGGAGTTGCGCAACGGAAAAGGAGTATGGACTGTGTGAGAGAGAGATGTCATGAGGAGGATGGTAGTGAGTGACGAGATGACCAGTGACAGGGAGAGGTATGGAAGAAAAATACATGCTGTGCCGAGACGCCAAGCAAATGGTATAAGGGCAAGGAAATTATGAGAATTTAAGATTTTAGGTTTCTCCACGATCAGTATGAGAAAATTATACAAAGACTAAATATAAGAAACGATCATAAGTGGTAATGAAAAGGAACCAATACTTTGACTAATAATTGCATCAGGATCAAATGCAGTGGCGTGGCGTAAAATTTTACAAGTCTACACTAAATTACATATATAAATAATTGTAAACTAGCAACACTGAAGCACTTGAACAGTAACGACTGGCCAGGGTGAGTTGATCAAGCTAACTGATGAAGTAAATTTATATTATTGTTGGTATCAATTTAGTTCATCAGATCAGTCTACCCTTGTGTGCTTAGGTCATAAATAATTAAGGTACTGGATATGCCTTAGGCATATAACTAAAAACATATTAAATAAAATGGACCCAAAACGCAAAATTGTGTTATAAATAGCATGATGAGAATATTACAAGGAATTGTAGAAATCAGAAATAAAATACGTGTTGGCGCCCCTGCGGAGTGCGGATTACTCAGCTTCAGATAAAATGATAGAAACGGTCTTTTTCTGTTTGTTAAACATGTCTGTATCTGTCACATTGTCATTAATGCTTGTGAGAATGGGTCAAAACGATCCCATAAAAAATATTCCATGTAAAAAAGAAACCAAGCCTCGAAACTCTTCCACCGTAAAAAGTTGTGAGATATTTCGTAGAGGCAAGTCTCAGGCATTCTTATTAATCTTTATTAGCTTGCTAAATAAAATTCTGTAACTTGGTAATTACACAACTTTACTGCATTTATTGATTTTTGCATATATAAAACTATGTAGTATTGTGCGATTGTAAACATTTTGTTAATAGGTACATTCAAACGAGTGTGTATAATTTTGAAGTGAAAACTTCTTTAGCGGCGCTGAGCACTTTTTGGAATGGGGAAAAATTGTTAAATACGCGACAGAGTTTTGTGACGTCAGATGTGAAGGAGGTCACTTTTTGCTGCTAGCCGATTCAACTTAAGGTCAATGAGGGCATTTCCGTCATACTTTTTGATTAGTTCACTTTGGCTGGTCATAACTAAGAGGATATTTACTTTTTAATAAACCTGATCACTGTAATAGATTGGGCATTTATTTAACTATACAAATGTTCTCATATTAAATTGCTACTAATGCTGGTTATTTAACTATGTTTTTCTTTTTAAAACATGTCAGTTGACGGATTTTCCCGACGGTTTGGGGCTATTCCGTCAACCAACGATTTTTCTTGTATCGTGACGTATTACAAACATATACGTCAAGTGAACAAATACCACTGAACTCTTAATCGAAACTAAACTTTAGCGAACTCAATTTAAGGTTTATTTTAGATTTTATTGCCAAATATATTTTTTTGGGGCAATTCCGGCCTATTTTTATAATCAGGAGTAGTAAACCTTTTAAAACAAATTCCGAAACCCTAGGGAAAATCCGTCAACTGGCATCATGTTTTTAAAATAGAGGGCTACTGTTTTTGTGTTCACCAGATAGCGCCACTGTTGAGTAAGATTCGAAGTACAGTGGCTAACTCATTGTTATTATGGGCGCGACAATATTTTTATTCGCAAACCTTATTTAATAAGTAAATTGGTCATTTCATTTCAAGTATTGAACGACCAATTTAGCTTAAGACCCTAAATGCTCAACAATCGAAGAGCTTGATTACCATCATACTGCTATTTTGCCTTTATCAATCAAAATTAATTATTTAACTTTGCAACCGTGCTTACAATTTTAATATTGAAATCGTATAATGATATGGACTAATTAACTCGCGCTAAGACGTATACACACCAGATGGGTATACGTATACAGACATTAAAATGTAAACGTAGCTATCTTAAGTATTCCCTCCCAATACAAGTAATGCCTTTACATACAACAATTTTGGTACCTTCTAAGTTTTAATCGAGACTAATCTCAGTCCGACGAGTTGAAAAACAAATAAAAAAATCAAGCAAAATATAAAAATAAAATTGATCCTCTGCAAATTAAACTAAGAATCGTTGAAAATAAATTATAGTATAATAATCATAGTTATTATTTAACTAAGTCAAATCAAAAAGGTTGGCAATATATGAAATGGGGAAATTCCGGCACATGACGGTTTTTCCCGTTTCACAATTGACGGATTTGTCTACTCGATCATTTCGTTAGTACCAATATTTAACCACCCATAGTTTCTCACCAACAGATTATAATTGAAAATTAATAAAACTACCATGAAACATGCATATCGAACTATATAACAAACGCATTTAGTGAGCCCTAAACGTAAATTTTTTCATCGCACCGTCACGAAACACAGCAGCACACTACACTCGCATTCGAGTTCAGAGCGCAACTAAACTTTGAAAGCGTGGTTTTTCCGTTCACTGGCTAGACAGCGCCATCTGTTTTTGACTGCGGGTATAAAATTTTCTCTCTGTTTTACCGATCGAGTCAGTAAGCGCGTACTGTTGTTTGAATAGCCACAAACGCCGTTTGACGGAAATGCCCCGCTGACGGCTTTGGCCACCCTGACCTTAATTCAAAACTGAACGCTATTCGTAAGAGTATAAAGCAGTTAAACACTTTTTGCAATAGCATATTCACAAATTAATTTGTAATAATACCAACGCGTCCTTCACTGTTTTGCTATTGAGAAAATTCGAATAGTTCGAATTTGGGCGTTATTACTAAAGAGATAAAGCTTAGAAAAATATTTACCAACGGTAAAAACAAATTGATATTTTGGTCGCCATCGCCGTCTGCGGTTCTTGCAAATTCGAATAGTACGAATTTAGACGTTATTCCTAAAGAGATAAAGCTTTGAAAAATATTTGGCAATGGCAAAAACAAACTGGTATTGCGTTTGCCGCCGCCCGGAGCCGGCGGCCCGTCGCACCCAACGCCCCCGCGGGCCGTCCGCCTAAATAATTGTTTATAAATTTGCGTCAAATTCATTTTTAGGGTGATACCGTAAGATGTCACGTGACCTGATCGAAAAACTGTTACAATGTTATTGAGTTTTCACTTCTGCCGGCACTCCCGGAGTGCAACCCGGTCTTTTTTTTTTGTATACTTACTTGTTTATATTCCCTATTAAATCAAGAAGGTACCAACCCTTAAGTACTTAAATATTTTAGCTAAAAGGAACCATTGCCTTTTTTAAGAGAAAACTACACTTAAAATTACCTTTTTTTGGCATGTACGAGTATAAGTAAAAAAATATCAACAATACGAGGTTGTAACGCTTAGCAATCCAACTTTGCTAAAAACATGAGAAAAAAAATCTTATCATCATCCTCCTAAGTCCTAGCGTTATTCCCGGTAGGGCCCCTAAGGAGCCCGGGGTCCGCTTTGAGAAAAAAAAATCTATACACTTTTTTAACAAAAACCTCTATCTCAAAACGATCACTGTATGGGTTGTTTCTCTTGTGCATAAATACGTCCAGTTATAATTTTTTATTTGAATGAAACTTGAAATATACCGTGTTTATACAATGCCTGCTTGGTTTACTCTAGTTTTATCCACAACGAAGTTATAGGGGGGTCGAAAATGGCCTGAACTGCTTCGAGAAAAGGATGGTACGGCCGACCCGCTGTTTTGCTCGACTTTTGACAGATTTGTTAGAATATATATATTTTTTTGGTGTGTATTGCTGTTTCATTCCAAATATAGCCGGTTGCTGTGACAAATTACAAGGTGTGTAATGGCCTTTATTTTCCCTTAACTAACTCCGTTCTCTCATCTAGTATTGAATGCGCTGTGTTCTTTACTAACACGATGCCTAATCGATTTTATTGTTTGTATGTGCTGTTTAATTACTTACTCGATTTTATTGTTTACTTTGAAAAACGGACAGATTATCTACTAACACATTCGGAGACTGCCTTCTCCGGACTCACCTGGAATAGAAAAGTAGGGATTTTCTGCGTAGGGATAATCTAAAATTTCGAAACTGAGAAGAAGAGTCAGTGTACTACTTATCATGATCATCATATCGGCCAAAATACATCCACTGAAGGAGATAGGCCTCCCCAAAAGAGTGCCTAACTAACCGGTCCAGCGCCACCAGCATCCAGCGAAATCGCGCGACCTTTACCAGGTCTCGCTTACTCGCTGGCGGTGGGACAAGTGCCTGTTCTGCACGTCTATCATGAGATGGCCGCGACATACTCTGGATATTTCTCGCACTATACCTCTTGTGCTAAGTGTTCTAATAAGAGAGAGACGGATAGTGCGAGAAAAATCGAGAGAGCTCGCGCGCCGTCCCGTGATAGCCGAGCTGTAGTTTGCGAAAGAAACTTATTTTCTTTCTTTCTTTCTTCTTTCTTAAGTTTAGCGATTCGGAGGGCTATAGCGGTTACCTTAGTTCTGCTGTGGATAGCCTACTAGCCTACTTTTCATAAAATGGCCTATTAGTTAAGGAGATCACAAGATCTTATACAGCTCTTAAGTAAATAATGATGATTACGAAATAATACTTATAGGTAATAATATTTAGTACACAGGCTGAAAATCCGGGCACTATTCGAGCTTGGCGATTAACAATGAAGATAAATCGATTGTGCATTGGTCATTAAAAACACATTTTGGCCGTCGCGTCGATACAAGTAAACAAACAAACTAACAAACAAACAGCCTCTCACCCTAAACGCATATACCTTCTCCGTTCCGTCGTGGGTAAAAACAAGATACGTATTGTTTATCACAGAACGCATTTGTTTTTTCTGCCGATTAAGTATATAGGATACCGGATATTTAATAAAGGCATGTTAGCTATATTTCCTTTAACAGACTTTGTAAATATATTTTATGCACTTAGTTACTAAATAAATCTTTTATATTTATTGTTTTTCTAATTTCACTATTTAAATTCACTGTTTTTAAAATATTACTCTTCTTCTGTATAAGGACCGCCTATAGCGGTGAAAGCCTCCTCCAAAGCTTTCCAGGTTTCCCTGTCTTTAGCTTTTCATCCCCAATAGCATCCCGCTGTATTTTTGATATCATCACTCCATCTTGAGAGTGGTCTGCCAAAAGGCAGAAAGAAAACTTCGTGTGCTGTCCATGGGGTACCATTCCATTACGACCTTTGTCCACCTTTTGTCTATCGTTCTTTGTGTGTGCCCTGCCTACTTCCATTTGAGTCGTAGCGCTTGTTTTATAGCGTCAGTGGCTTTGGTTACTTTTCTGACTGACTTGTTTTTACTTTATCTCTAAGTTTTAGTCCTAGATAACTTCTCTCCATTCCTCTCTGACATACTTTAAGTTTTGACAAAGTTTTTTTTTTGGTCAGGGGCCAGGTTTGGCATGCATAAGTGAGACATGGGAGTAGGCAGATGTTCATGGCTTTCGTTTTCAATTTAGTAGACATTTAACTTTTGAAAAGTTCCTTCAGGGACCAAATACTTACTACATGTGAGTTTTATTCTTCTTTCAACTTCATTTTCAGTGCTTGATTTTTTCTTCGACATACTCTAGTGGTGAAGAATCTAGCATGATCTGTATAGGCTGTCTGTTTGTCATTACTTTGGTTTTATCTTCCCTTACATGTAGTCCCACTTTTTTGCTTTGAGTAGCTAGTGACTGTAGCATTATTTCTAGTTCTTTGACGTCTTCAGAGAGCAGTACTATGTCGTCTGCAAATCTTAAATTACTCAGGTACATACCATTTATTTTTAGTCCTTTGTGCTCCCAGTGTAGTTTTGTGTGATTTTTTAGTTTTTTTTTGTAGGACATATTATTTATTCAATTGGTTTTTTTGCACAGCATTAATTTTTCTGGTAAGTATGCATTCAGTTAATTAGTGGAGTCACCTAGTGTGCTGAACAATTATACAGATGTACATTTAAAAATATCCCTTTCGACCTTACACAAATCGAATAGTAACCCCATAGAAAGCTGCTTATAAAAAAAAAAGAATAAAACTAATCAATAAATTTAGCTAGAACATATACAAAGGACGTTTAACAAAAGAGAGGATGTAACTAAAGTTAGCGGGACGATGAATCTAGTCAGGAAGGAGATCATATAGGGAAGATGAAGTGAAGGGACAGTTGAAAAAAATATGATCTGCAGTGCCCTCCCCCCGGCCACATTCACATAACGGGTGGTCACGTACTCTGATTTTGGCAAGAAAGGATATAGAGCAGATGTGGCCCAGTCGCAGCCGGGTTATGGTTGAGGTTGCGGTATTGCCAGCTTTTTGAAATGCGTGTCGGAACGGCAAATACAGTTCCGTACTGCCAGTTATTTAACATGATAACTTTACGTAACCCTTAGAACATAGTTCCACGAAAATGATTATCACTTTACACTTTAACTGTGGTTTTGCTCAACCAGTAACTGACGCTCAGTTTACACTGGATGAATACATGACACGTAATACCGATATTATAATTTTTTATTTGTAAATATCTTTTAAACTATTAAAGGTAGCGTCATATTGATCATTTTCCAGCCATCTACAAACAACTTGTGTTTTGCAGGTGAACTTCTAAGTCTTAGTTCGCTAGAGTTTTCGAAATAGAGCTGAGGAAAGCACTGATTGAAAATGTCCAACTTCGGTCATATTTTACACTAGAAAGAACTATCGTAAAACGTACTCACAATTTGTATTCGTACTCAAAATTGTATGAGCTATCTAATGATACCCCTCACGTTACTTGCAATCCAAAAAAAATATTGCTCGTCCTCTTATTACCTCGAAAACTGCCTCCTTAATTGGGGTTCAATTCGTTTAGACTTTATTTACGTGATTAGGCCATACATTCCTATATTTATACACATTTTCAGGTTTCTACGTCAAACGGCCTTTGAGAAAACTGGGTGTGACAGACAGACAGCCTCTGAGTGATCGCATAAGTGTTCCGTTGGACCAATTTTGGTACAGAACACTAAAAGCAAGGAAGGTCAGCCTGAATTCCATCATAATGCCTTCCGTTGAAAAGGCGAGTAATATTCCATTCTTCCGACCAATGTTCAGTTAACTGGGTCTTAGCAGAAGCACGCAAATCCTGACTGTGGCATCCAGAATGACAAGTACAGCCAATCTCAATAGCCTGTTTAGTACAGTCAGCATCACATAGTTAGTAGCAGCCAAAGTAGCCAAATATATCGTAACACTTCCTTATTCCTATAGTAATAAAGACGTGTTCCGATATATTTGGCTACTTTGGCTGCTACTAACTATATGATGCTGACTGTACAGGCATCAGCCTGCTCATTACCATCAATACCGGAATGGCTCGGGACCTCTGCTAAATGAGACTGCTGTGTAGTATTGTATTTTATACTTTATAATGTGTACGATGTAAATTAAAGATCCCATGAGACATATTTTTATTTATTTATTTAAATTAAGTAAGCACAATAAATCATCGTACAGTCAGCATCACAAAGTTAGTAGCAGCAAAAGTAGCCAAATATATCGTCACACTTCCTTATTCCTATAGTAATAAACACGTGTTCCGATATATTTGGCTACTTTGGCTGCTACTAACTATATGATGCTGACTGTACTATATACGCCTACATCAACAAGTAATCATATTACTACATTATTTATTTCCTTACTTGTAATCCTCATCAGATGAAATCTTGCATTCTTTTAATGCTAATTATAATATAGAAGACCCTCCCAAGCTACATAGGTAGCATAATATAAGGGAATGGATAAATCGGCCATTCTCGTAGTGGGCGTTCTCAGCCTAATTGCCACCACCCTTTTTATTCCTTCATTATTTCCAAACAATATGACTGAAAATGAAATCCTTACACGACAATTAGCTATTAAATTACTTTCCCTAGTAGCATTTTCGTTGGCATTTCGTTGGGCCAACTCGGTGATCAATGGCCCAACGTGGGGCCAACTTAAAATGCTACTAGGGTTAGCACTGTAATAGCATACGCGGTATTTGAGTTATGATGATCTTAATTTCTCTAGGGTCCTGGTAATTAGAACATTGAAATTCGCTCCGTTCCGGCGATTAGTAAAAAATAATTCTGCCTTGTAAACAACGTATGAAAACTCTCAAATGATCGCTATACTGGGAAGAATACACTTTTCAGACAAAATAAAGGTAATGGCAATCTGTCTCGTTAGATATATGCACTTAGAAACTTTAACCGTTAACATTATTTATTACAACATATTAAATCCAGTAAAACATATTGATAAAAAGAAGGCAGTGCTCGACATTAGCATCCCTCATTACGAGAAACTCGTGAAGGCCGAGACGAGAAGGACAAAGCCAGCAAGGGAGGATTAGGGAGTACCAGAAGGCACCTCCTGACCTGACTACCGACGCAGTGACCAGTAGTATAGCCTTCTGTCTCTGACCCTTGACCTAGCAATATGCGGGAGAGTCTATTGAACTGTTGGTCGAGACTCTTCGCTATTAAACCGTTTGCAGAAACAACTATCGGGAAAATGATCTTTGAATCAACATTCCACATGGTGGTTACCTCATGAGCCAGGTCTAGGTACTTGCTGGCTTTGTCCTTCTCAGCTTTCACTAGGTTCTCGTCGTGGATGATGCTGACGTCGACAAGCACTGCCTGGCGTTTCGATCTATCAACACGATATCTGGCCTGTTGGCTAGAATAGTCCTGTCCGTGATGACAGATCGATTCCAATAGAGCGTGGCATGACCATTTTAGTAATAGTTCTGATAAAATTTTAAGAAAAAAATATTTTATGTTAGTTTAGGTATATTTTATAGTGTCGGTTATATTTAATATTATATACCCCTTCGTCTGTGGCGAAAAAACATGGCCACTTACCAACGTCTTTGGGTCCCTCTGAGGGACGTTCCACAGACAAGGTTTCTGGGGAGAAGTGATTCGGTAAAATTTAATTTTAATCAGTTTTTTTACTAAATTACAGTCAAGGTTTTTTTTAGATGAAACACATTCAGTATTAAATTATTGAACTGCAACTATGTATCATCTCTCCACTATAGTCGAATTAAGGCTATCTAACTGGCATCATCACCAGTGCACCGATATTTACGACACATTTTAGTTATTTTTAATATGTTAAGTTAGTTTTCTGGGTTATCGAACGGGTTTAATTTGACGATATTAGTGTTAAGTATATACATATTCCAAAAATTTAAAATGGCAGGCTCAAAACTTTTTTACACTAGAAAATTTAAATTATTCTACCAAAATGGTACCTACACTCAAAAGTTGCGTGCGTTGGCTTTGATTTAGATTGTGATATTTGAAGTGTTTTTTGTACTAAACATGTTTATTCAATTCACACAGAAACAATAAACAAAGGTCATTCATTAGGTGTAACCAGAAATATTTTATTGTTAGTGACTGAGTCTTTATGTGAGAGTTAAATTAAAAAACATAACCCTCCTCTCCTTTGGCAGTCGGGTAAAAAGGCTTATGTACTTTCCTACAAAATCATCACTTGCAAACGACTGAAATTATCACAGCAACCGAATGTTTTGAATGAGACAAATTAGGTTTCTTAATATTCCCATTAAGTATAATTTTAGTTTATATTATAATATAACCATCAGTTAAACAAAAATCACAGCGAAACATGAACAATATAAATCAAGGTCATGATTAGTATAGATAGAGTGCGGGTCGTAGTGAAACCACGAGGTATTAGGTGGGCATCCCTCAAAGGGGAAATTCCTGGTCTGTTAACCACCCTCTGAGGGTTTTCTTATGATCGTTACTAATTTCAATCGATTTATTTACTTTCGGGCCATTGTTAATCCATTTAGGTTCATTTTAAACAAATGTATGATAAATAACGGTAATGTTAATAGCTGATAGTAATATTAAATTATTAGAGAAGCGCTAAAAACGTGTTGCCAAATGTTGACCATGAGTAGGTATGTTGTGTTACTCACGGGTTTATTACAGTTAACCCGTTAATACATATATATGTATATATATATATATATATATATATATATATATATATATATAAAACTTGTTTTTATGTAATTCTAACGATTACTTACGTATCTACAACAGCTGTCCTTCTGGAACTAAAATTCAGCACTAAACCCATTAATTTTCACTCGCGAACACCGACCGTGTCAAACGCGCCACACTGACTGTTTTAGACTAATGAACAAATTTATGGTTTCCTCCATTGGCCATTGAAGTTATCGCTTGCTAGCTTATTAGCGCTTCATTGGCTGTACGTTTCAATGGATTAAAGCGAGATCGTTACACGATTGGCTGTTATTTCTCTATGAAAGTAAGAACAGCCCTTCCTCCTACCTAATTATAATATGTTTTAACACTAAATCAATACTTAGCACCAAGCCCTTCGCACGATGGCAATTAGAAAAATCCTGGCAATTAGCGTCGTAGCTCTTAGAGAGAAAGACATTTTTGTAGAAAAACAGCTGTTAAACGAAAATATAGCTTAAATATATAGATCAGAACCAGCGAAGCCCACTATTCCGCTTTCTTTATAATAAGCTGTAACCCACTGACGATACCAGATGAATTATTAAATATGACAACATGATTTAGAAATTTCGAAAACCAGAGTCGAGGCAATTAGATACTTATGTGCAGTCCCGCGACATCACTGACACAAATACGTCCGCACTCATCGAGCACCTCGGCACAACTGATGGCTCGCGGCCTGTGCTATAGTGATGTGCCAGATAGCTTTGACTAGGGCTGTGCGCCCGCGATTGTAAGCGGTGCAGGCAATTATCCCTTTAGGCTGGACAAGACTTTCATTAATTATTGACTGATGACGATGCAAAAGTGGTTCAAAGAATCTTATTTGAATAAATGAATTCTTTCTTTCTTTCTTTATTTTGTTAAGGAAAATTTAATGTATTGTGTTGTATTTTTATATGTGATAAAAAATAACAAAAATCTGTACTCTTTTTAGTTTACGACAATTTCGTTAACTATAAAAGCGCGTGGACGCGTTGTGGTAATTTGGCTTTGAAAAAACATATCTATTAGACAACTAATGGCAAGGCTTCGATCTAAGGTGCAACACTAGGTATAGACGTAAACTACCCTACAAAAAATTAGCAATTTATTATAATTTGGTTTACATACGAATTTAGGCCCAGACGTGCAAAATTTAGCTCTCTGAGAATGGCCGAAATAACTTAACGTCGCAATTTAATTGAAAAAGTTTTGGCACATTTACAGGCTTAGTGGCATTTCTTAGTGATTACTAACACATCACTAAGCCCACCTTCATTATGTTGTAGACTTACTTTTTGTAGGTTATGTTTTCTACGCTGCTTTTTGTTTATATATTCCACGATGCTTAAAAATAAGGAATGGAACTAGACTGCAATTTGTGTTTAGATTACGGTCGTTTATTTGACTTTTAACCCTTTCCTCCATTTAGCAGATTTATGGGTTTTGTAAGAATACTCTGAGGATTTTTAATGATGTCCGTTAATCCATTGATACTTGGCGTCTTAATGGGCTTCACCAGGACTTGGAACATTCCTAATATCAATGTAGCATCACCAGAGTCACCGGTTCCTAGTGCAGATCCCAGGGAACTTATGTTAGATTCCCCTGGTACCAAAGATCCTAAGGATCCTAGGCCAGATCCAATCTGTCTTTTTTTTCTCGATTCTGTTTCGTCATGTTCATGTTCCTCCCCATGGTGACACCCGCTACAATGCCTCTTTTCACGCGTCTTGTTTTCTTTGTCATTTCCAAGTATTTTATCATTGTCACTGGTATCGTTTTTGGAGTCCGATGAGTTCGTTCCAAATATGTTACTGGGGAAAGCTGGTATATCGCCAAAGTATGAAGGCATTCCGCAATAAGAATGTGTTCCATTACCAGATCCACACGTGTTATTTTTCTTATTGGATAAGCCAGGGAAATCAGGGAACCCGCTGTTAGAATTTGATCCACTTTCAGAACTTTTCGAACCATTTGTACCATTTCCACTTGTCTTATTCTTATTTCTGAATATTCCTGGTACTACGCCAAAAGGCATTCCATTATCGTTGCCTCCTAGTCCAGTCATGTTGGCGAACATATTGGGAATACCTGTCATAGATCCGAAGTTTCCTCCGCCGTGTGAGCTGCTGGTGGCGTCGTCTCCCGTCTTGTTCGTGCCCAGGATATTCTGTTCAAAACTTGGCACCATAGACCGGTAGTTTGTGTCGATTACCGTCGTAGTCCTATCTCCACCCATATCATTATTCCTCTTTGCACCAAATCCAGATTTGCCTGATATTAGATGTGGAATATTGAGTATGTCCTTAATGTTAATGATATTGGTCGGGGAAATCCAAGCATCAGTACAACCGTTGAGTGTCAGAAATAAAAACACGAATTTACAATCGGGGGACATGTTCGCAAGAAGACCTTGGATTGTCTGCCGGAAATTCATCGGTTCGGAATACTTAAATGCCTGCCTTATCACGTTTGTCATTTTAAATTATGCGCTAACGTATCAACATTACTTTATTCGCATTGAATTGTATTATATTTTCATCCGTTATTAGTTTAAAGTAAAAAAAAAAACGAGTAATAAAACCCGTTTTCGGCAGTTGAAGAGTAGTTAGGTAAGGTACTGATGGCGTTTATATCGAATGTAACGCATACGGTTGTTCAGTAGCAAGTATGTAAGTAGTGGAAGGACGAATATTGTCGGACATAAACGCGATCAATGCTACTAGATCTGCTACTAGGACATCCTACGAAACGGATGACGAAACCCTATTTTCTACTGTCAGCATTAATATCTGCCATACCAAAGCGGGCAAAAATATATGATGCATCCTTACGGCCCTCGAAGCACAGTTGTGGCAGATATTTACCCGCGCTTTATTGTGGCAGATATTAATGTAAGTGACCGTACAGCCGTGGAATGTGACATACATTCTCTTGAGCACTTTGTAGTATCTGTTTTTTTTTTAACAGACTCGCGAGCTCTACAGCTAGCCATTTGTCATATTCGTATACTTAGCTAATGTGCATGAGAATGAGATAATATCTAATATGGAATGCTTAGGGATGACCATGATGATGATGAAGGCAATCAGAGGCAGATATCAACAGAGGGCGATTGGATGACCTCCTGATGAATCATGACCCCTATTTCACCAACTTAACAATTGTGACCTGAGGGGTAATCACGTAACGTTTTGAATAATTTGAACGCGCGCTAGGTAGGTCCAACTGTAATTATTCCATATAAAAATTGACATTTAGATCTATCTACCTAACGTACGTACAGTCGACTACAAAGAGATGTATCCATACGATGTTACAAAAATATGTATACATAGACTTTACTACCATAGTAATAAGATATACATACATAACTTTGTAACATTAAAAAACATACTTATCTTTGTAGTCGACTGTACAATGCGTTACGTGATCGACCTGAAGGGTAATCACGTAACGTATACCGAACGCGCGTTAGGACAATTTTAATCTAATCTTTCTATAAAAAGTCATATTTAGATCTACCTCACGCGCGTACAATGCGTTACTTGATAGACCTGCTGCTGACAATGATAAGTCACCGACAGACAGTCTTTACTCATCCAGAATAGTACATTGTGATACAAATGAGGTATGTTGATAACTACATCAGAGGCGGAATTATCACGCGAGCCGCAGGTGAGCGTGATAAGAGAGCCGAGGATGTAATTATCAAAGCTCACGCGTTTCATACGACGGTTTTCAACACATTTTGCGAGGAAAAAATCCTTTTCATAAGATGAAAATTGTATAGGCCTGCCAGGTTATTTTCTTTACTTATTCATGGCAACAGGTTTTTACTCACATGTTGTATACATCGCCAAGAACTTGCAGTGGCGTCCATTCTTTTTATCACTTTTCTAGTCAGCACGAGTCAACATTTTTGTTAATAACCAAACACCCATTAACAATGTTTGCAAATATCTGTGAAATAACCTATAATGGCGCGCAAACAGTTTTTTTTGTGAAGTTTGCGCAGTGCGCGTGCATTAGATGAAATCTCTAAACAGCCAATATTTAAATATTTTGGTTTTAAAATGTTATCTTTATTAATTCATGTAAAATGTTATAAAAATTGAATAGTTTTACTAAATTAAACGTTTCTATATCATATCACAAAAGAAATAGTGAGCTAATTCACAAAAAGGATTTAATTTGCCGAGAATTAAAAAAAAAGCTGTACATTCTGTACAACCCGGTTAATTTAAGAATGCACCGTGTTGTCCGTGTGCATGCATACATCTTGCTGCAAGGTGCCAACGTGACTTCGGATATAACCATAACACACGTGTGTCGTAATGTTATAAAACCCGCGTGTTTAATATCCAGGATTATGAGCATAAAAGCGACACAATTAGAGGTACGTTACGAGCAATTGTGTTGAAAATGACATTTTAGTAATTGTTCAGAGAACAGAATCACGCGCCTCCCAAGGCGCCTACGTTTGCGACATCAACCTAGTTTAAGTAAATCATAAGATTCCGCACATTTGTAAATAACAAGTATAAAGATCACATATAAGATAACTCTGCACAATTTTCTACAGTTGGCACTTTACACCTACAGTATACTAAGAAAAATATGTAATAGTGTGCTGTAGGCGAACATTGTATATAAAGAATAGAGAGAAATAAATCTAGTTAGTTACCAATTGTCCGTTGGTGTTTTATTACCTAAAACCCTGCACTCTCTCCGGGAGTGTAGGGTCTCACCTTTCAGCATCCTCTCACAGTGGCGAAGACACCTTCAAGCCCTCAATTGATCAACAGAGTCTGTTTGATCTGCTGTGAGAAAATCACCCTCCGCTAAACCCTATTCCTCCCCGTAGGTATCCATCTGTTGCCTTAGGTCTCGTGGCAACAGATATCCCTGGCTCCATGTGTACGTGTGTGTAAGGTGTAAGTCGAGGATAGGTTAGGGACTTAGGGACGTAGGATGGTAGGCTCCCTTGCATAAACCCACCCCTTAGTCTTACACAGTCTGTGCAGTCGCACGCTGGATAACAAACCTCCCACCCTAGGGAAATTACTACTTAAACCCGATCCAAGGGGAATTATTACTGAATTCCCATCCTAGGGAAGTTACTACTTAAACCCGATCCAAGGGTAGTTACCTTTACTTACTTTGCATTATTTTACACCCCGACCTGGGGTACATTATCCAGTTTGCGAGTTGTACATATGGTCCTTCGAGCCGGATCCTCACATCATATGCATACAGTTATATCAGCATTTATACGAAGAACAGAGGAAGTTAGAAAAAGCCGACGAAGTTATTATGGAAACAGGACATGTTAGAAAGAAAAGAGGATTGTTTGGCCAGGTATTAACATCCGTATTCGGTGTAAATGATGAAGTTTACAAGGACATCGACACGTTGAAAACAAACCAGAACAAACTCATAGAGGCAGCTAATCATCAGACCAAATTCATGATTTCCACAATTGCCACGGTCAACCAAACAGAAGAAAGAATTGCAAAAAAGCTCAACAGATTCCAAACTAATTTAAATCATGCCATCGACTATATAAACAAAGTGAATGTTTGGTATAAGAAAATAGATAAAAACTGGTTGCATATACACATATTGCAAATGTATCAACTGGCAGTAAACTATATAACTGAAATACAAGAGCATTACTCAGGATTACAAGAAGTATCTCTGCATCAAGGTACAATATATAATGTCTTAAAAATCAAAGAGATAAAGCAGATTATAAGGTCAGCAAACACAAACCTGCCGACAAAAATAAAAATAGTTCAAAGTCAATTAATTAAAACAAAAAGCACAGAAACTCCAACACATATAGAAATTTATGGTTATTTTGCGATTCAAGATATCACAAAATATTCCTTGATTCACGTGACACCAGTTCCAAAGAAGGATAAAGAAGGAAATCTATACAGCATAGAAATATATCACAGTATAATTGGAATCGATTACAATAATGAAAACTATTTTTAACTCGACAAAGAAGAATTCCAGTCATGCCTAAAACGAAATAATGATTATATCTGTTACCCAACTTCCGTAAAAAACATGCAATCAAACAAGAATTGTATAAATGATTTATTGTTCAAGAAAACAGAAGAAATCGAATGTAATACACGACTCCTAAATGTAACATCAACAATTTGGAAACAGTTATATATGCCAAACACTTGGCTTATCATTACAGCAAAACAGATCAAAACCTCAATCATCTGCGACGGTGAAAGAGAAGAGATAACGATACAAGCAATTGGAGTCATTCACATTTCAGAAAACTGTATAATAAAAACAAGAAATAACATGATAGCTGCCAGACGAATGAATACAGTGCGAGTACTAGCGACCTATACAAAAAAGGCCAACTTCTCAATGAATACAAATATTACTACAAGACTAGTTCAGAACATGGCCAGAGATGAGGAAGTACTTGACAGTTCCAGAGACTTGTTTAAACATTTAGTCAATAGTGAGATTGCTCAACAAACAGAATTAGACAACACGATTTGGCAACAAATAAAGTCTCATTCACTAACAGTCAGTTTAGTTTCGTCAACAATAACATTCATTTTTATATTACTCATAATTTATTTTTGTCCACAGACTATCAAGTGGGTGCGAGCCAAAGCATTCAGCCGCCGGTCCCCCCCGGCCCCCACACCGCCTTGCCCCGTCGGCCCGGCCCCCGCCAGACGGCCTCCGCCGAAGCCTCAGCGTCAGCGACCCGGCCACGGAGACGCAGTACAGCACGGAGGCAGCTATGAGATGACTGAGCTACGTTCGATACGGCCCCTGTGACACGCCCACGCCTGTCCGAGAGACGCCAATATGTTCAGAGAACAGAATCACGCGCCTCCCAAGGCGCCTACGTTTGCGACATCAACCTAGTTTAAGTAAATCATAAGATTCCGCACATTTGTAAATAACAAGTATAAAGATCACATATAAGATAACTCTGCACAATTTTCTACAGTTGGCACTTTACACCTACAGTATACTAAGAAAAATATGTAATAGTGTGCTGTAGGCGAACATTGTATATAAAGAATAGAGAGAAATAAATCTAGTTAGTTACCAATTGTCCGTTGGTGTTTTATTACCTAAAACCCTGCACTCTCTCCGGGAGTGTAGGGTCTCACCTTTCAGCATCCTCTCACAGTGGCGAAGACACCTTCAAGCCCTCAATTGATCAACAGAGTCTGTTTGATCTGCTGTGAGAAAATCACCCTCCGCTAAACCCTATTCCTCCCCGTAGGTATCCATCTGTTGCCTTAGGTCTCGTGGCAACAGATATCCCTGGCTCCATGTGTACGTGTGTGTAAGGTGTAAGTCGAGGATAGGTTAGGGACTTAGGGACGTAGGATGGTAGGCTCCCTTGCATAAACCCACCCCTTAGTCTTACACAGTCTGTGCAGTCGCACGCTGGATAACAAACCTCCCACCCTAGGGAAATTACTACTTAAACCCGATCCAAGGGGAATTATTACTGAATTCCCATCCTAGGGAAGTTACTACTTAAACCCGATCCAAGGGTAGTTACCTTTACTTACTTTGCATTATTTTACACCCCGACCTGGGGTACATTATCCAGTTTGCGAGTTGTACAGTAATTATGTTAGAACGAAGTTAGCGAAACAGGTGCCTGACAATATGCAGTTTCAAGACACTGCTCATGTAGAAGGCGAAAAAATACACGAATCATGATATTAAGCAACATTTATTAAATAGGTACCTACACCTTTTTTAATTCAGCATCTTATTAAATACCTACGAGTATATATGCGCGAGTTCGATGTCCGGAAGGTCTATTCTTTTCGTCGCTTCACATCTCAATCCCATATCCAATGCTTTTTGAAATGGGAATTTGATGAACCCAATCGAGGCCAAGGAGGTTAAAGTTGATCAGAAATCTTTTGAAACTGAATAATTATAACCAGGTAAGTCGTGACTCCGCCCAAAATCTGCAATGTGAAAATTACAAGTAAAAAAAAAGTCAACTGTTTGCGTGAGCGAGTAAATAAGACGCTCTAACAATAACAAGGTCAAGTTTTCCCTCTGGGTCGGAAGGTCAGATGGCGGTTGCTTTTATAGGGCTAGTGCCTAATCTTCTTGGAATAAGGTGCCACAACAGATTCCGGGCTCATTTAGGTAAAACAAGAGTACAACCGGGAGAACGCTAGGATAATCATGATGGGATTAAATGCTACAGTACTAGGATATCGGGAATGTAAGGGGACATCTTCCGTCGCCATCAATTGGCGGGCCAGCGCGTAGGCTCCGAGCGGCATGCACCCTGTGTTTGCTGTGCAGAATTTATTTGGCTGTATTAATTGCTACAGTACTGGGCTACCTCTCCATTAATGCTCCAGAATGCTCCAGAAAGGCCACGATACGAAACGAATGGCGAAGGATTGGATTGGAAACGAGCCACTGCTCCTTGACACATGACCACGAACACTGTCAAGAGTGTAACGCAAGGAAATAACTCGAGGATACCGTAAAATGTAAAGGAACATCTACCGTTGCCGGTAATGGACGACCAACGGGTAAACTCCAAACGGCATGTACTTGGTGTTGATCCTGCTCTACACTGTGTAGATTAGCAGCATTAAATGTTAATACTAGGATACCTTTCGATGCATGCTCCAGAATGATTCAGAAGAACAGCGATACGCGACGAGTGGCGAAGGATTGTGAAACGAACCAGTGCCTCTGGACATACAACCACGACCACTGTGTGTAACGCTAGAGAAGAAGACTAGGATACCATAAATGTAAAGGGGCCATACCGTGGCCATCAACGGGCGGGCCAGCGCGTAGACCCCAAGCGGCATGTACTTGGGGTTACCGAGAAGGATCTGCTTGGCGAACTGGTCCAGCTCCTTGGACAGCGCTTCGCACTTCGGAGCCAGGTGCACGATCAGCTGACTCAGCAGGATCTGGGTGCGCTCCCTCTGATTGGAATATAAATAAATAAATATAAGGGGATAATCATACCGGAATCGAACTAGCCCCATAGTAAACTCAATAAGGCATGATTGTATTAATAGGTACTCGTAAATTAATAGATCTTATCCTGTAAATGGGTTTCATCACCGATGTGCTTACCTTACTTATTCTTTTTATTTTCGCATTTCTGTCAACAAAGAACCTAGCCTGCAGTTTATTAATTATCGCTGTGGATAAGACATCTGTTGTGTCCTGGCATTATGCAAGTGCGAGAGCGACGGATGTTTTATGGTAACTATCTTAGACCAGAGAGGGGTGATCACGTAACTTTTCGAAGCACGTCAAGACACTCAACTGTCATTTTCCCGTACAAACACAAAGTAAAATGGTTGGGATGTTGAAAAAAGTGCTGGATGGGTTAGGGTTGGCATTTTTGGAGCCAATTTTTTATTTGACAATATTAAACAAATTATTTGTGAGATGTACATGAATATTCTGCGTCGTGAATGATGTGATGTGGGTGATGAATTTCTATGTATTTAGGTATTTTTACAATGTACAACAATAATACAAATACTCTTTATTTCACACCTTACACAAACGAAACAGTCTATTTAATGTATTATCCTCTACGACCTCTACCTAATCCCCATAACACAAATATTACTTATTGAGTTTACTATGAATACTCGGAGTTCATTATTCACTGCCATGAATCGCTAAACGCTACGCTCACAGCCAACCTGTGGTTTTCCCGCTATGTAGCGGAAAGCGCGAAAGGCGGCCCCTAGGCGCGTTCCTGGCAATGTATGTCTTAATTAAAAAAGTTACCTGCTCCTGGGTCCAGTGGCAGGGTTCTATCGTCACCAGGAGGGTCACGACGTGGAACAGACTCCAGTTCATTTGGAGCAGCGTCTCATACAGCACTTTCATGTCGTGGTCAACTGCAGGAAAGGAAAAAAAAATCATGAGTGTCGCCAGTACACTCCTATGTATGGGGTCCCATACAAACCTAGTTTGTATTGATTTAAACTTTCACGATTCTCACACATTATTTATACTAAACGGGACTTAATCGCGTATAATTAACTTATTTTATTTACCTCACTGAGGTCTCCCGACGTTTCGGATGTGTTGCAACATCCATGGTCACGGGATAACTGGCTTGAGCGGGTATCAACATCTTCTTGCTGCGCGGGTTTTCCGAACTACCCGCATTTGGTCTTTATTAACCGCTTGTACACAAGGCTTGTCACCCGGCCGACACACAAAACTAATAATATCCGGTGATATATCAATATCACCTATCCTTAGTTTACGGTACATCCGGCGCTTACACTAAATTCCCTGGTCTTCGGTGGTGCAAGACAGTTGGACATGTCCAGAGCTTTCGTGGCATTGATGATTTGAGCTTCTCACTTTGAAGCCCCCAAGGACATCGGCTTCCTTACTGCAGCTGAAGAATCAGTGATATAGTGTTTGTATAAAACTGTCTGGACAAGGTTAGTGTACCTAAGGCGTACCCATTTCTTATAACATTTAACGTGTGTTAAGTAAATAAATAATTTGTTACAATGCCTATGTGCGTTTCTTTTGAATAGTAACCGGTAGCAAGGCGCCCTGAGGTAATTTCTATATTTAATTAGAGTCTTATGCCAACCGATCTGGGTGGCTGGTGGTAACCAAAAAAAAGAGGTTACAAAGTCCCCCGGACCGGTCCGTCCGGGCCGGACGGCACCGGAGTGCAGTACCGTTATAACGGATGATGTTTTTTGACGCTGGCATTTACTTATGTTGATACCCGCTCAAGCCAGTTGTCCCGTGTTGTTGCAACACATCCGAAACGTCGGGAGACCTCAGTGAGGTAAATAAAATAAGTTAATTATACGCGATTAAGTCCCGTTTAGTATAAAACCTGGTTTGGTTCTCATTTAAAAATGACATGCTAGAATAGCATGCAACTTTGTATACATACTGGGGTCCGCCATATTCAGGTCGGAAATTAGTCGAGGAATAGTACATAGGACACTAGTTTGTGTTGCTATAAATTACACTGTATGAAAAACGCTCGCTCAATAGGGGTAGACACTAAATAAAATAATCAATAATGTCATATTTTCTCGAAAAAGTATTAAAAATGTAGTCAAATGGAGAAAAAATCAACGCAAGAGGTTAAATAATCACGAAGTGAATCATAAATCATAAGTAAATTAAGAATCATAAGTGTCCTAAGTTTTAAGGGGTATTTTCGGTCCCTTTTCGCAAAACGCAACTTCTTATGAAACGATTATGCTTGTAGATTGTGAGGCGCCGCCGCCGTCGACGCGGCTCGCCGCGCGCGCGGCTCGCTCTGCGGCAGCCTCGCGTATTGTGACGTCACACACTGTTTGCGTTTTCTCGTCTCTCTAACAAGCAATATTAAAACGGTTGTAGCTTCGCAATTCTTTGAGATATCCGAATGGGATTTTCGTCACTAGGCATATTTTTTGGGTTCTTTCTTTTATAATATTTTTTTTCGCCTATTTTTTTCTACATTAATTTCTACCAATCGAATCTAGTTTCCTATGGCGGATCCCGTTGCGTGTAAAAAATGTCATGTTGTTCCAGTAGGTATATCGTTGACCTTGAGTCGACCGTGCTGCAGCATAAGGCGTCTTCCTGATCCATCGGAGCGGAGCGTTACGATGTCATCTGTCAGTGTCAAATGTCAGGCGAGTCAGTGTGATTCTTTACTGCGCGCCTACATTTAAATGATTGCTTTCCGACTGGCGCGGGATGCAAGGAAGCGCTCCGCCCCGCTTCCGCGCATGATACTGCGCGCTTAGGTATATCAAGTGAGAAAATCTGCGCGACATCAGTAAGCTCTTAAGCGCAAAATAGCGCAACCGCGACCGGTGTGTGGAGGCCTTAAGTTTTCAAATTACATGAGTTTTTATGAATGTGGTCGAAAATGATCTATAATGAGTTTATGTCATATTTCGATTTTACTTACAACATAAGTAATATATGAGTAAAGAAATAACAGTAAAATTGTGCCTTTTAATACCTTAATATGGTCACAAAGTTTAGTACCTACTTAGGGTACCTACTTAGGGTACCATTTAGTGGCATGTCAAAAGAGCGATAAAAAATAAGTATTTCTACGTGGTTTCTTCCGGTAGTGCTGTGCTTGTGCTTGTTATTAGGGAATGCAAAATGGCCAAAAAGTTCAGATGATTAACATCTGAACTTTTTCAGCTCGAATATAATTGTGAGCCGCGATCGTTCTTTTGCCAAAAAAGTGCCGGCAGAAGTGAAAACTCAATAAGTTTTTCGATCAGGTCACGTGACATCTTACGGTGTCACCCTAAAAATGAATTTGACGCAAATTTAAAACAATTAATAATTACGTACTTAGGCGGACGACACGGCACAATACCAATTTGTTTTTGCCATTGCCAAATATTTTTCAAAGCTTTATCTCTAGGAATAACGTCTAAATTCGAACTATTCGAATTTGCAAGAACAGCACAACAGCAGACGGCGGTGGCGACCAAGATATCAATTTGTTTTTGCCGTTGGTAAATATTTTTCTAAGCTTTATCTCTTTAGGAATAACGCCCAAATTCGAACTATTCGAATTTGCAAGAACAGCACAACAGCAGACGGCGATGGCGACCAAGATTGCAATTTGTTTTTGCCGTTGGTAAATATTTTTCTAAACTTTATCTCTTTAGGGATAACGCCCAAATTCGAACTATTCGAATTTTCTCAATAGCAAAACGGTGAAGGATGCGTTGGTATTATTACAAATTTATTTGCAGAATATGCTATTGCAAAAAGTGTTTAACGGCTTTATACTCTTACGAATACCGTTCAGTTTTGAATGAAGTCGAATCGGCTAGCAGCAAAAAGTGACCTCCTTCACATCTGACGTCACAAAACTCTGTCGCGTATTTAACAATTTTTCCCCATCCCAAAAAGTGCTCAGCGCCGCTAAAGAAGTTTTCACTTCAAAAATCAAATAAAACATGTAAAGTAAAAGACAAGTATTACATCTATAGTGGCTATTATTATTGTTATTTTGACATTCGTTCACCTATTTTGTGCTGTGTAATTTTGACTTTTTGTAATTATCAGTATTATCACACACTACTAAACACTGACACACATAATGCGTAACGTGTTGTACAGTCGAGGTCAAAGATATCTTTACAATTGAGTGTTACAAAAATACCTTTACATTTAAATAAGTTTACACACTATATGACAACAACATACTTACAACGCACATGACAGTTTCATCTTTTCACTTAATGCACCAAAGTTCTGTTTACCATCTGTCTTCCATAGAAATATTTACACACATTGTGACATAATAGGTTTACATTCCATGTTACAAAATAAGATTTCCTGTCAATGTGCCGTAAATATGTTTACAATAGCAGTGGCACTTGAAAATTTACGTTCAAGCTTACTTTTATTTTACTTACACCTATTGCTACATAAATATCTTTACAGTTTGACACAAACCACAGTTCCTATTTCAAATAATGACAATCACCGAAAACAGTACCATACTGTCAAATATTTCTATCTCTTTCATTTTGGGCGTGACGTCAACGACGACGTTTTTTCTGTATGGGGCAGGCCCGTTTCACGAAGCAACAAGTTACAAATTACAAGCGGAAGTCTCTTTTCAATACCTTTTGATAGACATATACTTCCGCTTGTAATTTGTAACTTGTTGCTTCATGAAACGGGCCCCAGGTCTTCTAAGAGAAGGTCAACCCAACATAGAAAAGTGAAAAATTACGCGTCAAAAATATAGTTTGTCCTACTTATTTTATAATCAGGATAGGTACATACAGATTATGCCGCTAATTAAACGTATTTATGTTGTTTTGTTGTATGTCATGTGTAAGAATATATATTGGTTTTGTGCAGTTTATAGTTTTACTTAACACATTCAGCTTAATTTTTTGAAAAAACGAATAGTTTTACTTCAAAGTTAGTGAATCATTTAAATGGCTGAACCGCTTTTAATTGAAATTAGCTATGCGTTAGAGCTATGGTGCGGATATATCCGTCATTGGCTTCATAAAGGTTTAAAACTCAACGAATATTCCTCTTACATAAATTTGTGATCTTCTAGAATAATATATAATAATATTAATACTGTAAACATATTGAAATCTTGTTAATAATTTATCTACCGACATTAATTTCATTAATTTAATTAATTTCGTTCCATTCATAATTGATAATTGTATAGTATTAGTATGGATCAACAACACCATGTTATAATTTTTAATAAAATTTATCAATTGGACATTCTCATGTAATTACAATAAAAATTCTTATTATGTTGATGCTATTTCCTAGGGCCAATAGTAAACTTTTAACGTGAATTAAGTAAAGAATTAAGATGATACAGTATAAAAGACTTTCTCAATACATCCTTACTAATATTATAAATGCGAAAGTGTGTGTTTGTATGTTTGTCCTTCTTTCACGTCGCAACGGAGCGTCGTATTGATGTGATTTTTTTATATGGAAATAGTTTAGAAGCTGGAGAGTGACATAGGCTACTTTTTCCAGCGGGAAAACCTCTAATTCCCACGGGAAAATTCAATATGTTACATTTTCCTATAACCACGCGGGCGAAGCCGGGGGCATCAGCTAGTTTAATTATATGAATCTAGATTTAAGATCAACAAATATTCAGTGCCCTTTACTGGGTGTCATGCACCTATCATCTATTATGCTTGTAACACCTCAATGTACTATGAACATGACTACAATATAATAATAAAGAATATATAAAGAACCCGCCAATTGACAGACAGTCAGACATGGCAAAACTATTGGGTTTCTTGTTGACAAGGGAGCTAATATAAAAACGGGGTTACCATCATTATAACACAAACCCAATCTTTTGCAAGTGAACGTTTAAACAATTACTCGCTTACCTACTTTGACCAAATTTCATGTAGTCAAATGTTTCAGTTGGAAAAACATATTTTACGCCAAGTATAATGAGGCAAATGATTTGTGTTGTCAGTTTTCAAGCAAGCAACCAAGCATGATTTTACAAGGCGCATAAAAAAACGCTTAGTAAATTTTACTTAAATAATATTTACGTATTAGGTGAGTAGTAAATAGTGGTCTGGTCTCTAATATTGTTTCAAAAATTCGTGCATCGTTACGCACCTGCCTAAATATTATTTTCCGTCGTAATATTCCGTCGTCTTTAAATTGTTTGTCATAACAATTCATTTGACTAAATGTTCAATGTCTAGACATTTTATGCTTTAATAAAGTATTTGCTAAAGACCAAATGCCTGACCGTTATTTTCCGTGGTAATATTATGCTGAGTGAAAATTTGACCAAATGAAAATGTGCCTACTAAAATTATTCCAAACATTGCATTACCAAATACAACGGTTGCCAAAATTCGTTTGGGTAATGAAAAACTATGGCAAAACGGCAGGATCCCATAAAAACGATTTTAAGAAATTCCTCCTTTTGTTGAAGTCGGTTAAAGAGCCGAAATTGATAACAAATACAAGACGCAAATGATGAAATTAAGGAAGAACCATACCATATGAGCATATGACAATTGAATGTCATTATTTAAATTAAGAACAGTTCAATCAACCTGTAAATATATTTATGTAGCAATAGCTGTAAGCAAAAGAAAAGTACGCTTGAACGCAAAGTTTCAAGTGCCACTGCTAATGTAAACATATATATGGCACATTGACAGGAAATCTTATTTTGTAACATGCAATGTAAATCTATTATGTCACAATGTGTGAAAATGTTTCTATGGAAGACAGATGGTAAACAGGACTTTGGTGCATTAAGTGAAAAGATGAAACTGTCATGTGCGTTGTAAGTTCGTTTTTGTCATGTAGTGTGTAAACTTATTTAAATGTAAAGATATTTTTGTAACACTCAATTGTAAAGATATCTTTGACCTCGACTGTACGTACGTAAGTTATGAATTACCTTCTAATGCATGGGAAAATTACAGTTGAGTTGTCCTTACGGTCGTTGGAAAAGTTACGAAATAAGCACCCTGTGGCTCGTTTCACGAAGTTATAAGTAAGAATTCAAGTGTAAACGGGCAACACTGAAACACACTGGCGCGGCCTGTGGTGGCGGTCAATAGTAAAATTGACATTTAAGGCCTCCACCCACCGAACGCGTGTCGTGCGCGGCGCGTGTGCTGCGCGGGCCCGTGCAAGTTGTAAAGCATTGAAAATACACTTCAAACACACATTGAACGCGGGCCGAACGCGGGCCCGCGGCGCTAAAGTTACAACTCGGCAGCGAGGCCGCGTGTCGTGCGCGTGCGCGGGCCCGCGCTGCTGAGTGTGATAGAGATAGTGAGATACATACTAAATGTGTTGGTAGTGAGAGAGATATGACGCGCGGGCCCGCCGCGTCGGCGACGCGTTGCTACACGCCGCCCGCTTGCGGTGTCTTCAACCGCGCCCGACACGCGCCGCGCGCGACACGCGTTCGGTGGGTGGAGGCCTTAAGTAACTGTTAATTTACTATTGACCGCCGCCGCAAGCCGCTTCAGTCTGTGAGAGGCCGTATTGGTTAAGCGCCTCAGTGTTGCCAGTTAAGACGTGTAAAATTGTAAGTTCTTAGTGAACCGGGGCCATTGTTAAATTAGGCATGTTCGGTTTGATTCTATTTTCGACAATGATTTACGAACCTAAATCGAGTTTCGTTAGCAGACTAAGATGCTTGATGTGGCTCGGTGAGGCTAAAATCAAAACAGCAGAGATCAGTCTTAACTTTGGTACGTGGAGCATACTATTTCAAACTGAGCAGCAGATGAGTCTTATGCGCCCCACCTCACCCGTCACGCCTTAATGAAACTAGACTTACGCTTATCCACTACGAATCGCGGTGTCAAAATATATTGGTGGGTGAACGATGAGGTGAGGAAACAAGTTACAGAAACGGCCACGACAAGAGTAGGAGCGAATAAATCAAGTGCAGACTAAATAAGATAAATTAGTGATTAAAAAAAATATTCCAGACAAATGTATTGTAACCAGTCACAGCACATGAACATTATTGGTCAATGATATAAAACCTTTTCGAAAATGAGGTCTACTTAAACTTGGTCAACCAAACGTTTAGTTTCAAAAACATGGGATGGATCGTACTTCTACGTCAGTTTTGTATGGCAATACTCTACTATAATTATTATATTTCGATATGGCTACGCATGAGCGAGATAAAATAATACTAGGCTACCAGCAATTCTGAGGTCCTTACATCTCAGCAGCAAGTAGTATGGAGTGAGTACCAGCCGCAGGAAGGTCGACATGAGTACGAACATGAGGAATATCCCGTTGGTCGCGTTCAGCTGTCTGGTCAGCTCACTGATGCGCTCCTGAGAGAGAGCGAGACGGCGAATAGTGGTTTGTGCAAGTGAAATACTCGTGGAAGGCTTGACTCCTGAAAATAAATAAGATTTTCTCATTTCGAGCGCCCTTTAGGTGAACGTCACACGTCACAACAAGGGCATCTATACAACTAAACGTATTTTGTTGGAATCGGTTTGAATATTGTTCACACGTACTTGTTGATACGTTAGGTTTGCGTTTTCCACTTGTGTTAAAGTAAATATGTAAGTACCATGTTTTATTTAGTTACCTGAATTCACCTTCCCATGCGTCGTGAAGCAGTCTACCAAAGTGTTGCGTCCAGATGTTGGTGATCTTAGTAAGTCCTCTAGCGTCGCAATCGGTTCCATTTCGAAATTAGCTTAAAATGCAAAATAAGGAATTAACTTTCTTCATTCTTTAACTCAGGATATCATACATTTGTAATGTGTAGTTAGCTAGTTTGCCTATATCCTATAATACCATTGAGAAAGATTAAGTTAAGAATATATTAAATCGTTTATCCACTAATAAACTTGTGGTATTTACTGGCTAACAACAATCACAGGCTGGTATTCTAGTGCTGAATTATAAATATAGAAAAGCGGAGGTATTTAGCGTTCGTAGGTCATTTCTGCTACGTGCTGACATGTGCGTGCACAAGGCAACATTAAACCTGCCATGCTACAGAGACTTGCTCAGTAAAAGGGTTTTTAAAGTACCCGTTCCGATGGTCAAGACCAAATTTGCAAAGCGATTCCCTAGGTTTCTGTTTCCGCATATTTATAATGAATTTGCAAAAGCGATTGAAGTTAGACATTGCAGCGTCCAAGAAATAAAAAAGAAAATACAAACGCTCTTATTATCTTGGAATTATGAACAGTCAGAAATCATACTTCGGGTTGTGTCATAACGCTCACTATCGCGCACATTCAGCCGCACACACATACACTCACATCCACACACACACACGCATTCGCACAGACACACTCACACAATCATGTATAGGACTGCTGAAGATGGTTAATTATAATAGCTATTTAGGTATCAGCCCAAAAAAAAAAATCTAGTTGGTCGCGTGTGAGAGACGTGCGGTCGCGGTCTCGATACCCTCTCCCTTCTAGAATATAGTATGCATTATACGAAATCCGTAACTCTTATATCGCCTTCGGAATACCTTATACATCCTAGGTATTTAATCATTATTATTATTTCTTGTTTGTATACTAACATGTAAAAGTTCATACCTTGTCTTGCTTTTTGTTTAAGCTGCGTAATTATTAATCGGTTACCTTGGTTCCCGGGTACCAAGGTAACCGATATAGCCCTCCGAATCGCTAAACTTAAGGGGCTACCCGAGGTTTTCATCGATTTTTGACAAGTTTTGAGTCGTATCTACTACTTTTGCACTACAGATAGAATCATAAATCAAACGGCTATCGGTTCTTCAATCTTTTATCTCCATTTTGACAGACCGGATTTTGAAACAAATTAATACTTAATTTTGTATGATTTTTTTAAACATTGTCTAAAAAAACACTTATTTCGCATCTCTATTGACGTGAAAGATCTAACATATACGAAATCTACAAATTTGGGTTCGTCTATGACGTCTCTAAAAACTGGCAGAGGGTTTTAATTTTAAACCAATTAACACAAAAGTTATGGCCAGAAAACCAGTTTTTTGGCCTAAACTTGTTCAACTTTGATGCCAAATATCTCGAAAACAATGAAGTTTGAAGTAAATATGGGATACTATATTGCTTAAAGCCGTTGTTGTTAATATAATAAGCTACAAAAAACATTAGAAAACTAAGGGATTCAGATCGAAGGTCATTGGCGTATGGGAGCCTCTTAAGTGGCAGTGGGCAGGGCACATAGCACGTAGAACCGATGGCCGTTACGGCGGAAAGGTTCTCGAGTGGCGACCACGTACCGGAAGGCGCGGCGTGGGTAGGCCCCCCACAAGGTGGACTGATGACCTGGTAAAGGTTGCGGGAGTCCGTTGGATGCGGGTGGCGCGGGACCGGTCACTTTGGCATTCTTTGTGGGAGGCCTATGTCCAGCAGTGGACGTCTTTCGGCTGATATGATGATGATGATGATGAATTGTACTGTTTGGTTTCCACGGAAGTCTAGTGGTGCACTGCCACTATGTTTTGGATTAATTTTTTCGTGAATTGATATTTTCATTTTCATTTCATTTGATCTTACACAATTAACGAAATACTTGAATCTAAAGATTTTCACAGTGATAAAAAAATCAGGTTTGTTGAAATTCACCCATGTATTTTTGAGATGATCATTGTTATTTTTGTGTACCAGAAGGCCCAGCGTGGGTAGATCCCGCACGAGGTGGACTGATGACCTACCTGGTAAAGGTCGCGGGAGTCCGTTGGATGCGGGTGGCGCAGGACCGGTCATTGCGGCACTCTTTGGGGGAGGTCTATGTCAGCAGTCGGACGTCTGACGGGTTTTTGGATTTCATACTTTATTGTACATGAACAAGACCTTAGAAGAATGGTTGTACTGACCAGTGCGCAGCCGCGCCAGCTCTTCATTGACAGCCACGACGGCATCGTGCACGGCCAGCACGGCGCAGCACCACTGCAACAGGACCAGCACCCCCAGTAGGTTGCCCACGTAGTACCCGCAGTACATGGACATTATGTACCCTGTGGACCAATCAGGGCTTTAATACGGTTCACTACTTAGGTACTCTGAGGTTATATACCTCTACAGTGCTGGCCGCATCCAGCAATATTTCTATTCTTATTTAGAAAGAAGCTGCAATAAAAAAATGGTGATAATCTTACACTATTCGAGCTAGGCCCAAACTAAGCCAAGTTTGTAGTAAGGGTAGGTACTAGACGACGATATTCATACATACTTACCTATAAATACATAGAAAATCCATGACTTAGAAACAAATGTCCGTGCTCTACTCGCAAATAAATGACCTTACCGGTATTCGAACCCCGGACCTCCGGCTTCGTAGGCAGGGTGACTACTAACTAGGCTACAGAGGTAGTCAGGTCAGTAAATAAACTAACTTAAGAAGTCTAGTCTTCCTTTTTCGACCTCCACTGAGCTCCTTACACATCATCATGTCGATATCACTATATCGATTTGTGGGAAATTCTGGTCAGGATTCCCAGGGACGCGCGGATGCGATTTTTAGACATCCGCGGTTGCGGGTGCGGATTTTAGGATTGAGATGTGCAACGGCGAAAAAATCTCCAGCCTGCATCATCATTTCATTAAATGACGGTTCACTTAAAGACTTGTAGACACAAACACGACATTGCTATGACATTAGCGACTAGCTTCTGCCCGCGACTCCCGTAAGCATGGATATTGTTTATATCGCAGCTCCATACAATTTTTTAACCCCCATTTCACCCCCCTAAGGGATTTTAAATGGAACGAGGTACCGCTGGAACTTACACATTTGATTGTCTTGCAACGGCATTAAAAAACTGTAAAAATCAGCGATTAGGATTGAGATTGCCCACAAAACTATACAGATGATAAGGATACTTTTAATCTTCTCGTTCCGCGCGGATGGACGTATTCTCAGTTCAGTGTTCACCTGAAACAATTATAAGCAGAATGTAAGTATATGATGATGATAATGTTGTCCCGGCCGATTTAGGTTTCAGCCGAGTGATTGCCTTCAGGTATGCTGTTAACGGTCCTGTGCTCGCGTTTGACTTACCGTCGCCAATCTTCTTCGTGAAGGACCTTGTCATATTGCGGGCACACCGTCAATAATTAATAATTATAATTGATTTCCGCAGGTGCCCTGGCTTTCAATGCATCGTGCTTCGAGTCTAGCTCAAATCGCCGCTCGGTTTCAAAATCAGATCTGGTCTAGGGAAATAATAGAAGATATCTGTAAACTATTCCTTTTTATCTATAGCCTGAATACGGGTTGCGTAGGCCAGTCATTGTAGCACTCTTTGAGGGAGGCCGATGTTGATAAGTATGATCATGAGTCTAAAACACTACCAAGGTATTCGCCATGATATCCACGATCTATCGACGACGATTAGGAGCATTGTGCCTTGAGCAGCTCATGTATTCCCGGACTTCCTAACTGAGCATAAAGCGTGATGGCCAACAGTAATTTACTGGTTTACGAAGCCTCAACATATTTTTATTACCATCTTCTAGAACAATTTATTAACAATTTAAGACTCAGTTAAAAAAATGCCGAGAAAGTTTATATTTAATAGTCGCCTACCTGTTGTATCTGAGTCAACAGCTGAATGAGGTTCTCCATCCGAGACGGTCCCGTGTAAACAGCAATGCTGGCTATCATCATCATAAGAAACATGTCAGAGATCCATACAAACGCCTTCAGCGTCGTCTCACCGACGCGAATCCTCTTTTCGGGCTCCTGGCAAAAGTCCAAGACGAATCCTGCCAGCATGACTACGTCTGAAATAACAAGAACGCCAGTCATTGTTACGAAGACATTCCACTTAAAAACGTGTGAAAATGAGATGCAACTATTTGCGTATTTTTACATGCGGTTAATGCGCCCACCCTCCCTCCGCATGTGCCAACATGCGAAGAATTACTGCAAACCACCACCTATAATGACAAAACCTCGACACGTGTTTTGCCTGTCTACGAGGCATCATCAGATGCTGGCAGCAAGTGTTAAAGCGGAAAGGCATAGGAATATTGTCTTCGTAACATATCACGCACTTCCGCAAAGTAACGCCTGATTAAATCAATTGCACCAGTCTCGTTTGTAAAATCGTTGCTGATGCTGACAGAGTCGCTCATGCTCATATGACATGTCGAACTCATATGACTGAATCACGTCGTTCCATATTTTATTGCTTAATCTATAACCATTGATACAAGTCTCTACGACTAGGTCAGGTGTCTGTTAGACGTTTGGAAATCTCAGTTATATTTCTGATCTAATTAATGTTTGGCCTGCCAATGCTGGCTGTAGGAAGTAACTTAAGAGATAAAACCATGGTTTCCTTTTTAGTGGGGTTTGCTAGGAGAAGTCGCAGTGACTGTAAGTACCAGGGTAGCATACTAACTGAAGACAGTGAAAACGACGACGAGGGTCATGGAGGGGGTCCAGCCGCCGCGTGCGCACTACTTGAAGCGGTACTGGTACTAGGGCATTATACTAACTGAAGACAGTGAAGATGACACGCTGCACCGCGGCGAGGGGCGGGCAGACGACGGGTAGCCAGCCGTCTCGCGCACGCTTGAAGCGCAGCGGGCAAACGCCCGCGATGGTCGAGATGCGCAGCAGCAGCGCAAGCGCGCCCGACACCACACTCTCCTGCGCACGTTCTGCAGCGGGCAAATAAAACAATACTTACTAGATTTCACCTCTCTTTCAATAGTTTAAAATATTGTGACCTCGATGAAAATGGGGTTGTTACGGATAATAATAATAATCTTTCAAAGTCAAATAACGCTAAGGCTGGTATGGTTACATTTTCTTTCGATGTGTAGGTACTTACCTCGAATTTTAGTTTTTTGATATTTTTCAACAGTATCTCCGGATGGCCATAAAGCAGGATAAGTGTACATTGTTATACTTATTTTGTAAAACAGGCTAGCGACCCGCCCGCCGCTCACGGGTAGTGAAAAATAAGAAAGAGTTTCATTAAATGGCGTTTCCAAAGCTTTTATTCCTTGCAGAATCGGAACGAGCACAATGAAAGCGCCTTCTAATGAAATATCTTTTTCACGTTTTGCCACAACTTTTCGGCAATCTTTATTAACAACATTAAATTACTAAAAGTTGACACTTGACCTCGAGCTTTTTTACGGGTTTTTACTATTTAATAAGTATATATTAACTGCATATTAGCGGCTGAAAGTAACCGTTCGCGGAAAGCACTGAACGTGCCGCGCCCAGCTACTGAACAAAGTAGAACTTAACAAGTGTCTCATGTCGAAGCTAAGTTGATTATAAAAAAACTAGCTTCTGGAAATGGCGCCCATTTGTTCTTAGTACGTAGTTTTACTCCGTCCGCCTGAATTTCAACTTTCGTCCCTTATTTCGGCTCCGGGGATGTTTTTCCGGATAAAAGAATATTGTTTAAAACCTCGGGTAGCCACCCGAGGTTTTCATCGATTTTTGACAAGTTTAGAATCGTATCTCCTACTTTTGTACAGATAGAATTATAAGTCAAACGGCTACCGGTTCTTCAATCTTTTATCTCCATTTTTGTCTAAATTAATACTTAATTTTGTATAAAAAAAAATTACCATCGTCTTATTAAACACTTAATTCGTATCACTTTTGACGTGAACGATCTAACATATACGAAATCTACATATTTAGGTTCGTCTATGACGTCTCTAAAAACATCTCTAGGATTTTCATTTTAAACTAATTAACACAAAAGTTATGGCCAGAAAACCAGTTTTTTGGCCTAAAATTGTTCAACTTTGATGCCAAATATCTCGAAAACAATGAACTTTGAAGTAAATATGGGATACTAATGCTATATTGCTTAAAGCCGATGTTGTTAATATAAAAAGCCACAACGAACATTAGAAAACTAAGGGATTCAGAACGAAGGTCATTGGCGTATGGGACCCCTTAAAATATCTCTCTATGTCAAAGTTTGCGTCATGTTTGGCTAGTGTTCATGAATTGGAAAATTGTGAGATTTGTTAAAGGCTAATTATTGTAGTTTATCTTGACTGAAGGTATATTTACGTTGTTTGTCTGAAGCCGAAACACAATTGCTTAAAATATTCTCCATAGAACAAAATCCAAAACTTATATTCCTTTTTTATACACGTAGTCTCATAGAAGATTTGCTTCTAATACTTACTTAATAATACTTTACTGTTCAGATGTTTATCGACATTTGTCTAAATATTCTTCGTAGGTATGCCCGTTTGTCCAGCTGTTGTTCTCCTCTCCAGGTCGTACTACTCAACCGATTTTCGTGAAATTTTGTGAGCAGGTTCAATAATTATATAGTTTTTTTGGCAATTCAGATTTTCGATATTTCGATTTAATAAAAACTTGGGCTTGCGAGTTGTACAGCTCCCAAAGTAACTAGTTATACAGTGTGTGGCCTGTAACAAGGGCAAATATTTAAAAGGACGCTTCCTTAGAGCATCTGTAGTTAGTAACTAGTAACCCATTGTGTCCAATTTTTAATTTGGAGAAATGTTGATCTTAAGTTATGACCTTCATGTAATGTACATCTTGGAACCACGAGATCATAGCACAGCAGTCAATGCAGATTCTGAGGTAACATCATGTAATGAGTCATAATAGTTTTTGCATTTTTGTTTTCAATTTTTTGTTGTTATTCTTAGTGTTTTTAAAATAAAAAAAACTACTTGTGTCACCCCAAAAGAGTAAAAAGTACACGTGAACTTACTTTAAAGAAAAACAAAAGGAAAACAATTTGTTTTTTCAATTAAAACCACCTGGAAATCATTTCTCACAAGCTCAATAATATACCTTTTCATTTTTGCTCCTATTCCAGGCCACACCATGTACACGAGTATATTATGTAATATAGAATGATGAATTCACGCTGGCTCATCTAGTAGTTATATAACTGGGACCGCCGATGTCTCACTCAACAAAGCTGACCTAAGGCGTCGGCCTGACAGAAACAGCGATCTGTTTATTTACTTGACAAGTTTTGACGCAACCTTAGGTTTAGGTACCAGTTTATTGTCTTGTTTAATCGCTGCGCTGTAATGTACACAACTTATTAGTATAGGTTTTGTAAAATCATGGGAATGTTGTGCTCGTGTTCTTATACTAAGTTGAATCAATCATTTACAATACAAATATTTTTTATTGCTTACCAGATACAGTACCTACATAAAAGAAAAATAGAGGTAAATTAAACATAAACAAAAATAAAACAGAAAACAGGCGGTCTAATCGCTAAAAAGCGATCTCTTCCACACAACCTTTGGGTAGTGAAGACGATGCAAAAAATTGCATGATTTACCATGTTATGTTATTAATACCGTATTATGCCAATGATAAGTAGATTTTGTATCACTGTCTTCAGGTTGTATGATGCCCTAGTACCAATAGCAACTATTTTACAAATTTCCATTTTTTTTTCATTTTTTTTCATTTTTTTATCAGTTCGGAGAGCCTGACGCTCATTTGAACGATTAGTTTTGTAAGAGTTTCAATTTTACAAAATGGCCACTCGTTATTGGTTAAGCTCCTTAGTGTTACCAAAAGAATAAAAGAATCAGTGAGACGTATTTTGTTATATAATTGAATTAATTCAATTATTAAGTCAGCAAAACAATTCATCGTACAATATACTTATATTAAGTATAACTACAACATTTATTTCCTCATCGGATAAAATCTTGCAGTCCTTTTAATATAATAAAAATACGTAAACTACATAAGTAACTTAATACAAGTGATTGGATCAATAACTAACACGTCGGAATTTAATTGAAAAAGTTTTCCCGCATTTACAGGCTAAGAAATGCCACTAAGCCCATCTTCCCTATGTTGTTCACGTACTTTGTGTAGGTTATATTTAAGTTCATATGTTCCACGATGCTGAAAAATAAGAAGTGGAACTTGTCTGCATTTTGTGTTTAGATTACGGTTGTGTCATCTGGAATAACTTTTAACCTTTTCCTCCATTAAGCAGATTTTGGGGTTGGGTAAGAATACTCTTAGGATTTTTAATGACGTCCGTTAATCCATCGATACTGGGCATCTTAATGGGCTTCACCAGGACTTGAAACATTCCTAATACCAATGTAGCATCACCAGAGTCACCGGTTCCTAGTGCAGATCCCAGAGAACTTATATTAGATGCCCCTGGCACCAAAGATCCTAAGGATCCTAGGCCAGATCCAATCTGTCTTTTTTTTCTTGATTCTGTTTCGTCATGTTCATATTGTTCATTTTCCTCCCCATGGTGACACCTTCTACTATGCCTCTTTTCACGCGTCTTGTTTTCTTTGTAATTTCCAAGTATTTTATCAGGAATATTAGATATTGAACCGAAGCCTGATGTTAATAGATTTGAATTGTCACTGGTATCGTTTTTGGAGACAGATGAGTTCGATCCAAATATATTACTGGGGAAAGCTGGTATGTACCCAAGATATGAAGGTATTCCGCCATTAGAATGTGTTCCATTACCAGATCCACACGTCTTATTTTTCTTATTCGATAAGCCAGGTATGTAGGCGCTGAAATCAGGGAACCCGCTGTTAGAATTTGACCCGCTTTCAGAACTTTCCGAACTATTTGTTCCATTTCCGCATGTCTTGTTCTTATTTCCGAATATTCCTGGTATTACGCCAAAAGGCATTCCACTATCGTTGCCTCCTAGTCCAGTCATGTTGGCGAACATATTGGGAATACCTGACATAGATCCGAAGTTTCCTCCGCCGTGTGAGCTGCTGGTGCCGTTGTCTCCCGTCTTGTTCATGCCCAGGATATTCTGTGCAAAACTTGGCACCATCGATCCGTAGTTTGTTCCCATTACCGTGGTGGTCCCATATCCACCCGTATCATTATTCTCCTTTGGACCAAATCCAGGGATGCTTGATACTTTGTTAGAATTATTGACTATGTCCTTAATGTTAATGATATTGGTCGGCGAAATCCAAGCATAGTTACATCCGCTGAGTGTCAGAAATAAAAACACGAATTTACAATCGGGGGACATTTTCGCAAGAGGACTTTGGAGTGTCTGCCAGAAATTCATCGGTTCGGAATACTTAAATGCGTTGGCTTATCACATTAGGCATTTTAAATTATGCGCCAACGTATCAGTATTACTTCATTCGCTTTTAATTGTTTTCTATTTTCATCCATTATTAGTTTAACGTGGGCGGGTATAAAACCTGTTTTTGGTAATTGAATAGTAGGTAGGTACTAAACTAATTAAATGAATATATATTATCTATTTACCCACTTAACATCACCGGTATTATCTATTTTACGAATAATTAAAAATGTTGGTAGGTAACTAGGTACTCTGCCTAGCTAGAATGATGGCGTTTATATCGAATGTGAAAAAGCATTCGTTGTTCACTAGCAAGTATGAACTCGTAAGTAGAGGACGGACGAATATTGTATGTCGGACATAAACGCGATCAATGCTACTAGTGCTACTATAATACTGGACATACCTACGAAACGGAAGATGAAACCCTGTTTTCTACTGTCAGCATTAATATCTGCCATAACAAAGCGGACAGAAATATATGATGCATCCTAACGGCCCTAGAAGCAGAGTCGTGTCAGATATTTACCCGCGCTTCTGTGCACCTGCGGACCACTAATGCACAAAAGAAATACCTAGGGCGGCACATCGTGCACCCAGAAGAGGTACAACATATCACCGCCCAAAGAATCTGTCTAGAGGCAACGGGCCCTAACGGTGAAATAAAACAAAAGGGCTGCCACAATAGATCACTTGCTGGTAGAAGCAGCATATTTAGGCCCACAAATCAACAATAATAATATATACCTGTGGCAGGATATTAATGTAAGTGACTGTGCAGCCGTGGAATGTGAATGTGACTTACATTTACTTAAGCACTTTGTAGTACATTACAATGCATAACAAATACTCTTTATTGCACACCTCAAAATATTTATTTATTTCAGAAGAACGGTTAATACCAATTACACTTGTGCAAAAGATTCTTAAATATAGGGATTAAGTACCTACATAAAAGGTATTTACTTAAATATATTACGTACATGTACAAGCAGTCTTACCTATAATGAGTTATGTATTCATTAATCATTCAAATAGACATAAGAACTTAAAAATAGAGGTTAACAACAGGCTATCGCTAAAGAGCGATCTCTTCCAGACAACGGAGAATTTGCAACAAAAAATTACAAGTAAGTAGGTGGCAAAATTATAGAAGTAAACTAACTTACAACATACACAATTACATCAATATTAAAGCATACACACATAAAGCATACACATAAACATACCTAAATTCCGATATAAATACTTATACGTTTAGTGTTAACCATAGAGACGGTAAATAAATACTTAAATAAAGAAAAATCTAAACTATGAAGAAACATAGCAGATATATATATATAGCGCTATTAGTGGTCCTTTAAGTATGCTTTGAAAGTAGCGACAGATTTAGCACGCCTTCAGTGCACGGACATAGAATTCCATAGTCAAATGGCTTTTAACGTAATCGAGCAATTATAGAATTTTAAAGAGGAGGACGGGGCAGTGGGTTTTGGGATGACCTGGCCGCATAAAAAAAACTGAATCGTTCTTTGAGGTAGGGGGGGTTTGTAGTACCTGTTTTTTTTTTAACAGACTTCCGAGCTCTAACGCTCACGGAGCCATTTGTCATATTCACATACTTAGCTATGCATGAGAATGAGATACAATTTAATATGGAATGCTTAAAGATGATCTATGATGAAGGCAATCAGAGCAGAGGCAGGCATCAACAGAAAAACCAGCGGCCACTGGCGCCATCTATACTTTCAGCAGAATTCCGTAATCATTAGTAAGTAGTAGAGTTAATATTCAAGTAAATATAATATTCTTCAACGTTGTATTCAACGAGTTTTACGTGCCAGAACGGTTAGAACAAGACGGCGCGCAAGCTATCTCGCCAAGTGAACATTGCCAAAATTATGGGCTCCTATACTTTGGTTGAACTTCTAACCGGCATTAACGACGTTATACACAATTTTACGTCTTCTTCTGGGTGTGAAGACTGTGAAGTGAGATTTGCCGCTGCGCCCGTGGCCCCGGTGGGCGGTAAATCTCACTTACCGCCCGGAGTGACGTAAAATCATAAATGCATGCAGAGCTATTGACTACATATAAGACGGCATTTTTTGAAGTGAAAACTTCTTTAGTAGCGCTGAGCACTTTTTGGGATGGGGAAAAATTGTTAAATACGCGACAGAGTTTTGTGACGTCAGATGTTGAAGGAGGTCACTTTTTGCTGCTAGCCGATTCGACTTCATTCAAAACTGAACGCTATTCGTAAGAGTATAAAGCCATTAAACACTTTTTGCAATAGCATAAATATTCTGCAAAAAAATTTGTAATAATACCAACGCATCCTTCACCGTTTTGCTATTGAGAAAATTGGAATAGTTCGAATTTGGGCGTTATTCCTAAAATGAAGCTTAGAAAAATATTTACTAACGGCAAAAACAAATTGATATCTTGGTCGCCACCGCCGTCTGCTGTTGTGCTGTTCTTGCAAATTCAAATAGTTGGAATTTAGACGTTATTCCTAAAGAGATAAAGCTTTGAAAAATATTTGGCAATGGCAAAAACAAATTGGTATTGTGTTTGCCGCCGCCCGTCGGCGCGCCGACGGGACCGTCCGCCTAAGTAATTGATAATTGTTTATAAATTTGCGTCAAATTCATTTTTAGGGTGACACCGTAAGATTTCACGTGACCTGATCGAAAAACTGTTACACATTGAGTTTTTACTTCTGCCGGCACTCCCGGAGTGCAACCCGGTCTTTTTTTTTTACTCTGTATGAGACAACTGTCTTTACATAATATAAGAAATGCAGGGCGATTGGAGGACCTCTAACTATACAGAGGAGTGTGTGAAGTGACAGGGGAGTATATGCAAATATTTGCACTTGTCACTGATGCCTAGGCCGTGCCTGTTATACTAACATAACATGCGATGACAGAACTATTGTTGCTTACTGTAACCGTTCGGGGTCACTGTTACATATTATGCCTACACAAGTACACAAGGATTATAGCCACATGGATAATAGCGTGTTTTTGTTGTTATTGTTTTTGAAGAAATGTATCTTTCTTTCTTTCTTTCACATTGATATGTATGTTAGTATTTAAGGTGTTTTGTTATATGCCTGATTTAAATAAATAAACAAAATTATTGTTTTCTCTAAAAACGGTATTTGTAATGGCTGCCTAATAACTTACAGATTGACATACATAAAATTGTATAAGTTTCGATTTACTATTTAATGGTCGCTCGTTCAACAAAGACAAGACCCGAGTAAAAAGTTTTTTAAGCGAACGAAGTTATTCGTTTCAGCTCGGGCAAAAATTCGTTTGTTTTGCTGTTCATCTCTACAGGTCGCGTTTCTCAACCGATTCTCGTGAAAATTTGTGAGCGGCAGGTCGATCACGTGACGCATTGTACGTACGTTAGGTAGATCTAAATGTCATTTTTTGTATTGGAAAATGACAGTTGGATTACCCTAACGCTCGTTGGACACATTACGTGTTTACCCCTCTGGATATCTATCTATCGTTGTGTATAAGGCATCCGTCACTTTCGCACTCGCATACTTGTCAGGACGTGACAGATATCTTATCGACAGCGATAAGTGATAAAATGTCAACCATGCTAAGCTGTACTATCGACAACACAGCTAACTGACCATCGGTGCACCTTAAGTCCATTGTAATAAGGTTCTATATAAACACAGGATAGTCAGTTAACAGTGTTGTCGTTTGTACGCACGCTATGTTAATATGTACTTTAGTACTTACCTTCCTTCGAAATATTTCCTGAAATTTCGTCCACAAACATAACAAGAAAACAGCCGATTAACGCAACATAATATGTTCAAGTAACATGAAGTTCATAAATTATTTACTGGCCGACGCTGACTAGAGTTTGGGTAATCATTTTGTTCGTCGACAAAATAAGGTTGTTTGTTTCGCTGGAAGGTATTGAAATGACTGGGTATCGTGCCGATAATAAGCTAGTCGTGAAAAACAACGACAGATGTGTACACCGTGGATTGATACACGGTAACTTTTTATGAAACGTCAAAGTTTCATTTTGATCCATCAGCGTCCATAATGATCTTCTAACAGAGCAATTTGCTGGTAAGACTTAATCGACTCGACAAAACTGAGAGAGAAACTCAGACTTGAAAAAAAAAATGTTAATTAACATATTTTTTTAGGTTTCCTTAGTGATACAAAATGTATGAAAAAACTTGACGTAGAGGAATCAAGATTGGCGACAATTTATTCTTTATCTGAATAAAGAGTTTCATATAGGGTCTGTATTAAAAAGTGAATTCCACTTGTTTTTTTTATTGCAGATAAAATGAGATGAAACTTCAGTCAGTAATCAACTTGACAGTTATTTTTTAGGGTTCCGTAGTCAACAAGGAACCCTTATAGTTTCGCCATGTCCGTCCGTCTGTCTGTCTGTCCGTCTTCGGCTTAGCTCAGTAACCATTACTACTAAAAAACTGTAATTCGGCGTGGGTATATAAATCAATCACGCCGACGGAACAGTACAATAAAATCTTGAAAAAACATTTTTATTAGGGTACCTCCCCTACACCTAAAGCGGGGATGTAATTTTTGAAGTGAAAGCTTCTTTAGCGGCGCTGAGCACTTTTTGGGATGGGGAAAATTTGTTAAATACGCGACAGAGTTTTGTGACGTCAGATGTGAAGGAGGTCACTTTTTGCTGCTAGCCGATTCGACTTCATTCAAAACTGAACGGTATTCGTAAGAGTATAAAGCCGTTAAACACTTTTTGCAATAGCATATTCTGCAAATAAATTTGTAATAATACCAACGCATCCTTCACCGTTTTGCTATTGAGAAAAATCGAATAGTTCGAATTTGGGCGTTATTCCTAAAGAGATAAAGCTTAGAAAAATATTTACCAACGGCAAAAACAAATTGATATTTTGGTCGCCACCGCCGTCTGCTGTTGTGCTGTTCTTGCAAATTCGAATAGTTCGAATTTAGACGTTATTCCTAAAGAGATAAAGCTTTGAAAAATATTTGGCAATGGCAAAATCAAATTGGTATTGTGTTTGCCGCCGCCCGTCGGCGCGCCGACGGGCCCGTCCGCCTGAGTAATTGATAATTGTTTATAAATTTGCGTCAAATTCATTTTTAGGGTGACACCGTAAGATGTCACGTGACCTGATCGAAAAACTGTTACAATGTTATTGAGTTTTCACTTCTGCCGGCACTCCCGGAGTGCAACCCGCCTTTTTTTTTCTCGTTACACCCATAGTATGGGGTATCGTTGGATAGCTCGTTAATAGTTATTTACGATACAAGTGCCGAAAATAGGTAATTACCTATTCGCACGTGTATCGTACAACGTTTTACTGTACATATGGCTCTTTAAAGTTTCGACATATGCACGAAAAGTGCTCTTTTCCGCACTAGAGCGGGAAAGTAGCACCATATGTACTGTAAAAACTATTATGGGTTTCCTAAATCCATTTTTCAAATCAGTGATTCGTTTGCGAGATATTGAGCTCCAAAGCCCTAATTTTTGTTCGAGTCATGTGTCCCCCCCCCCTGCCGGCTAAATGGCTACTACTGGGGATATGAAAAAAATCGTGGTAGTAGTACATATAATGAATTTAAAAGGAAAACTATCACGGACAAGTAGGCATAAGTAGTTACCGAGTAATAGTAGACCGACTTAATGTGTACTTGGAAAGACCAATTTTCGTACAAATTCGGCCGACGCAACCACGCACCGCACGTCGATGTAACTAAGACAGACAGGCAACTACGGAACCCTTCACTGCGCGTGGCCCGACACGCACTTGGCCGGTTTTTTTATGGTTACGGTTTAAAGTAATTGTCATTATGGCTCCAGATGCCTCAGTCCAATTATCACCGCGCTAAATATCGCGCAAAATTCGCCCTACGATTTTCACCCTAATACCTACCTTACTTTATTTTGGGACGCAAAACTAGGTTCCTAACTGTCGATCCTCGTGCGAAAGCGATGGCGATGGAGATATCGCACAAAATTTATACATCCAATGTTTGATTACAAGTTGAGGTTTTATTAAACTCAACTGTACACGCGAGCCGCATTTTACCCCCGTGATTAGCATGCACGGTACACTTTCGGTTATATATTCAGTAAGTAATTGAAGTTTGGGACGTAAAGTGATTAACAATAGGTGTTTAATTCGTGTCATGTCAGTTAGAAAAGCTATAAAGCATCTGTAAAAAAACATAAACTACATGTGTGCGTAGTACCTACCTACGGGCATTCGTGACGGTTTAAGAGAACGTGAGAAATTATAAAACAGTTAGATTTAATCGATTTGATTTTTTTTTAATCAGATACCTGTGTAATCAGCTCAACTAAAATGCAAATTACAAGTGTACTTTTTTAAAGTTCTACTTCGTGAATGTGAATTAAGTAAATGCTAATTAAGTAAAGTGATAAGAGGATGTCTATCGGCAACCGATACCGTAACAATAAAATGCTGCCGTTCGGCGCCACGTTCATTCAAGTGAACGGAGTCAACAAGATATTCATTGAAAGTAAGTATCCATACTAATATTATAAATGGGAAATTGTATGTGTGTGTTTGTTTGTCCGTCTTTCACGGTAAAACGGAGCGACGAATTGACGTGATTTTTTAAGTGGAGATAGTTCAAGGGATAGGGAGTGACATAGGCTACTTTTTGTCTCTTTCTAACCCCCCACTTCCCTAATATGGGGGGTGAAAGTTTGTATGGAACTACGATATAAACGAGTTCCACGCGGACGGAGTCCCGGGCAGAAGCTAGTTATCTATAAATAGTATAGTACGACAATGCCTGGTTTGAATTTTTGTCCCACAAACGAGCATGGCAGACTAAGATTTTTGTACGATGCCATTCGAACCAGTTTTTGCAGAGGAACAAATGTTTGTATGGGAGCAACTGCAACTAAAGAACATAAATACCCAAACATTTGAGACAAAGATTGACCTCGCTAGCGGCAGCCCAAAACATATTAAAAGTATGACGTCACAATCTGGTATTTGTACTAATCGCTGTATGGATAATCCAGTAAATTGCTGTTTCGGTCGCGAAATACTGCGTTTGGGTCATTGTCAGATTTTGGTTCGCGTCTTTTCGGTGGACATTGCCAAGTTAAGGGCTTTAAAGCCAAATTTTTGGTTGAATTCTGAATCCGCATAAACGGCGTCGCCTCTTCTATAATTCTATGCGATAAAAACATATTATATGTATATAAACATAAGCTCTTAACTATTGCCCACTGAAAAGACGATTTTTGTTTTACTGACTGACAATGACCTGTTTAGGTCGATAGTTGTCATACACTTTTGTTACTATAAAAGCGTAAGGATTCTATCGGTAGTTTTAAATTTATCTTGTACAAAAAAAATGCATATTAATTCTAAACTTTCAAGGTCGCATCAATATCATTTAATGTTTTTTTCTTTTTTTAATAGGTAATGTATTACAATAATTTGATGGTTTACTATCCATTAAGCAACACTACGTTATCATGTGAGTCTACATCCCTATTAAGGCATCAGCGCGCTGCTGCGCCTATTACAACAATGTGTATGACATTTACATGTCATACATACGGGCGTCACTGCAGCTCTCGTCTCGTATTGGCCTGACAAGTCAGAACGCAATTACCTCACTTTTAAGCCTCTCACAAACCGGCGCTGCCTGCAGTGGCGGTCAATAGTAAACGTGTCATTAGCTGTCAAACTTACTATTGACCGCCACCGCAGGCAGCGCCGGTGTGATTCAGGCCTTACGGACGCTGGTTAAAAATCATCTTCTATGGATGTTGAAGGCCAGATGATATCTCCGTTGGCTTGGTCGCCTTAAGAGAATGGAGGAAGATCGCAAAGTGAAGAGAGCATGCCGAGGCCGTCCGGAAATGCCCTGTCTGGTCTGACGTCCATGGTGTCTACTGATTTTGGGACCTCTGGCGGCCATTTTTATGCTCACAAAAGGGCCCTCGATACGTAGGAGCAAAGCCGCGCGACACGTTAGCTAGGTCGTAATGGGGGCGTGGCTTCTACGTATGTAATACCTTGACCATGTATTTATGATTGATATGTGTTATACCGTGAAATCGACCTCACCATCCCGTTATTAATTCAATCATAGTCTTATTATGTAGGTACATGACATATTTATGGTGAAAACAGTAAAACCAACAAGATTTATTATTTACGTGATTAACTTAAAAACTAACACACAGATTTATACATATAGGATTGACACAGTATAAATCTAGACACACTAGTTTAATGAATTCTTAGAGCTACTGCCGACAACTGGCAAGAGTTGGCGCAGAATTTTGGTAAGGTAGGGCACAGCGAAATGTCATCCCGCTCGAATTTGGAGCAGCCCAACTGGGGAAGTACCTCCGCCTTGCAGAAGACCACAGCCATAATAACACTACTACTTGCTCTGTAGTAGTGTTGTGTTCCTGGAGGTGAGCAAGGTCGCCAGAGCTCCCGAGGATGCGTTGTGTTGCGAGCGAGCTTGTTTGCCACCGTCGTTGTATAAAAAAAAAAAAACATATTATTGCGCAGCGTAAAGTTTCTTTCTTTCTGAAGTTCTTCCCCAAATATTATTCTACGTAAAAACTCGTTGTATTCCTTGTAAAACAGTTCTACGCAATCTAGGCGAGGTCGAGAATACTTAAGTCTCTTTACTTTAATATACGAAAGCATTAGAAGTTCCGATCGGCTATATCAAAGGAGCTTAAGCCCGCCTTGATTGTGTACACTGAGATTGGATGGTTAGAGGTTCAAGCTGAAGTGTACAACAGTAGACCTTCAGTCATTGCAATAAAATCGAGAATGATTAGATTTATTAGTTAGCGGTTTTGTTGATTGTACGCTAGATCGATTGGGCAAGGAATTGTCATTTAAACTCATTTGGGGACCCGGAGATAAGGGAACTGAAGAACATTAGATTTAAAAGAAGTGTCATTATAATTTTAAGAGTTAGACTAGATTTCTTATAACATTAAAATTAAAGGGTTTTTTATATGTATAGCTCCGAGCAGGATTCGAACCGGCGGCCTTCGGGCATACGCGGTCCGTCGCCAAACAAGCTACCGGAACAATCTTGCTCAGTCGACAAATCTTTCAACCAGTGCCTTCTTACAATGCCTTAGGAAGTTTCGTTAGCAGACAGACACTGCTTAATACATCGTTTTTAACTCCTTATTAAACATTCAGAGCTAGCCACCTGATCCACTATACATTAGCTGTGGAGCCCACTGGCAGCCTGTAGCTTACCTCAGCCTCTGAGAAACTCTTATTATCCTCCTAGAGCGTTACCTACCTTTCCCGGTAGTGCCCTAAACCTAATCCCTAGACTTGGCGTCGGCGCTAGTTTTTCACCGCCTAGCTACAATGGCTTCTCTTCAACGTCTGAGAAAGTCTATGCGACTTAAAAAAAAACATAATTAGAGAATCATGGAAACGGAAAACAAAAGCGATGTCCTTAGGGTTTCCCCCTTCCTCAATGAAGACAAATAGAATAGCGGCCCTCTAGACTAGATTAAAAAGCAGTTCGGCTCTAACCTGGAACGCGCTAAGAACAATTTAAATTAGATTGGAATTCTATTGCTCCGTACGCTCTCTCTCATTTTAGGTATATTTTGAAAACGATTTTTATTTTTATTTAAAACAAGTGACTGAAATATAATGATGTGATATATTTTTAGAATCGGCTTAAGTAGTAAGCCCTTTCATTAGATACCTATATATACACACGATAGATTTCAGAACAAAATATTTATTTGTCCCATACAAAAAAAGATGTCGTCGTAATTCCTCTCCTTTTTTTGTTTTATTTTTCGTGCTACGGGTCAAACTAATTCGTATGGCCTAAAGATCAATAGTTCCGATTTTCATGGTTTTAACACCATTTGCAGCTTTTTTTAGTGTACTTACCGCTAGGACTATATAATAAGTACCTATCTATTGTCAGTCGCGAGCTGCAAGCTATCCTTCCTTTTTTAATCCAAGGCAAACTTTTTTAATACAATAGCGTGACATAAGCTAAACATCGTGAGGAAACCGGTCTAATCCCAATTTAGTCTTGTTTCCCCTCTGTGTTGGAAGGTCAGATGGCAGTGGCTTCCGTACAACTAAGTACCTATGCCAAATCTTGGGATTAGGTGTCAAAGCGGACCCCGGGCTCTTTTAGGGCACAACCGGGAATAACGCTAGGAGGATGATGAAGGTGATACAAGCTAACCATGCTAGGAGTCTATATTATTAAAAAAAAATCAAACTCTGTCACTCTTGCTTGACTTACCAGGGTAGAATATCAACAAGGAAAAATTTACCGGCCCCGATATCAAATTCTGATGCGATATGTTAGTCACTAATCGGCCCTCATGACCACGGGAACTAAAAATATTTTACGACCAAAGCGGGAGATTGAAGTTTTTGCTTTAGATCAGTGGAAAGGTCCCTTCGGCCGTCTACGAAACCGGAGTTTCGAAACTGGCTTCGATCGAGGCTTTTGAAGTACTTGTACGTAACTGGCTTCGATCAAGTACTTTTTTTTACTTGTACGTAACTAGTTTCGATCAAGCACTTGTCACATTTTTTTTGGCCGCCTACGAAACCGTAGTTGGAAAGTATTTGTATACTAACTTAGCACTTAGCAGAGTTTAGTTTGAGGTTCTATGGAACTTCATAAATGGTAAGGAAGTTTCCTTTTTATTTTTAGATATCCTGTTTATTTTTAGACATTTTTTTTTTATTTTGAGATATCAAGTTCCGACCCCAATTAAATATTTAATGTCTATGGTGTAAAGTATAAAAAAAAATTATGACTCATCACTGTCATTTGGCTATAATACCTACGTAGAAAAATGTCCACATTCGAAATAAACGGAATAATGCACAATGATGGCATCGACAATTCTAACCAACTGCTGCGAACGCCAGAAAATGAAGGAGTGTGTGTATTTCCAGGCTGCTCCCGAACGGATTTCAGGGCCGTATCGAACGTTACAAAGATAAATTTTCTATGTAAACTAAACTTTCTAATATCACCCGGGACACGTGTCTGCAGTTATCATTGTGGAGTAGGAGAACAAGCTTGGACGGAAGTATTTCTGTTACCCAACAATCACACAGACTTCGACGCTCGCCATGCCCAGCACATCGCCGATCTTCTGAGATTTTCCTTAAATATGGTACATAGTGTGGTGTCAGAAATGGTACACAATGTTATAGAGTAAAAATATTTTACTTCAAATGTACAATTTTGATTTCAATTAAAATATTTTTAATGTAATTTTTTTGTTAATACAACTCTACTAGTACTACCCGTTATTTTTCTGTACACTTTACAGTCAATCAGTTTGATTCCTATTGCCTATGTAGAACATTTATACAGTAAATGTCAAAGTGCATACAGGAGAGGAGGGAGATTGTTTAGGTTTCACTTTTAATCCAAAAAAATGCAAGTGACATATAACAATAACACCGCTACACAAAGTTACTGTTAAATAATACAGAACGTAAGTAGGACTGGCACTTGCAGGTTTTTGCATTACTACAGCCTATAAGCTAAAAACACAAATATACATGTAGTTGACATGCTTAAAAGATGTGGACCTCGGGAATAAATAGGTAAAAAAGTTAAAAAAAAATATTTAAGGATCTGGAAAAGGATCAAACTCCAATAATTGTTTCGCTCTTATACGCATCATTCTGATAAAGCGGGGTATTACTCTATCAATGAAAAAAATAAAACTCACTGGTATATACAGATAAGATTATTTTAAATCGTGTTTATTGAAAACATCTCGTATTAACCCTTAAAATACCGAATTAATGTTACGATTTCACAAACACACATGCAGAAATCCGGGTTAAAAACAACAAAAAATAGTTTTTTTGTAATTAACTAACTATTATGAACATACCGCTGATTCCATTCTACAAAAACGAAAACGATTCTAAATTAACAAATTCACTATCAGGGGGGCTCGTATGAAACGTTTTAACACCACTTTTTAACTCCATTCTCCATACTGTGACGGCGATAAAAACCGTGTTAAAACTTTTCATACTAGCCCCACAGATCCAAAAAAATATAACATCGCGTTTTAAGTGTTAACAATTAAAATACAAAAGAATAAGGGGCAATTATTTCGATGCAGTGTCCAACTGTTATTTGCCCGTCTTTTAAATCCTTTACTGCACTTTCAATTTCGTTATCAATTTCAATATAGCGTTTAGACTTTTTGGTGTTGGATTTGAATATGTCACTTATTTTAGTTTCTTTAATCAGTGTTTCCAGTAAATTGGCAACAGTATTATTTTTTTTGCCAATGAAACGATTTATTCGGCTATGCCACCCTTCCAAATTGTTTGTTGTTCTAATTTGTTCTTTGCTGCAACAACATGTTTTGTTGAAGTTCGTTTTTTCTAGCCATTGGGTTTTGAAATACTTGTTAAATTTGGTCATATCTATACCTTGTGGGCTCTTACGCATGACATATTCAATGCCACTTTTAGTGAATTCTGATGGTAATCTTGCAATTCCAGCACATCTCGATACGTGACGCTTTTTAACAGGAGTAGTAATTTTTAATTTCTTCGACTTTCTAATTAGGCATCTATTATAATGGTAATAGCATCCTTTAATTTGAATCCCAGTATATACTTTTGCGACGGCTTTCATTGCAGCTTTTTCGTAATCCATTGTTATTTTTGATGGCCTCCAGTCTTCAAAGATAGATTTTATAAGCTGAAAAAAGATTTTGTACGTTTTCACTTCTTTGTTGGGTAATAGGCCGTAAATGATGGGAATTACACTTTTTTTATTTTCGTTATAACCATGTATAGAATATAATTGCTTGAACACTTTTGGGCAAGACTTGAATGTTCCGTCACACAATATATGGCTGTAGGTTTTTATGAGGGGTCGTACATTTTTACGGCAGAATATAAGGATTCTTTCTCCATCACATCCTTCACCAACGTAGTCCGCAAGCAGAAAATCTTTGAGAAACTTTTTTGGCACTTGTACTTCGCTAGATGAAGAAAAACGTACCTTAGGTACGCCTAATATTCTATTCCGATTATTATTCAGACCGGTTTTTATATTTTTGAATTGCGGTATGTTCGCCATCAAGTGAACGCCCTCATTTTCCAGTTGATACAACATTGAATCATACTGTTTTTGGATCGAGTCAAAGTTTGACCCTGTTCTGTGTTTGAGCTTGTCTAATTCTATTAATACTTTATATTGTGATTGGTTTGGAACACAATCAACAATATGGGGTTTCGCTTTTTCTTCGACTATTTCATTTTTCTTGCTTAAAACAACACAGCCTCTGCAACCACTATCATAATTACCACACAGCCAAATCGAATTTTCGTTCCGGTATATCTTTTTTCGATGATATTTGTACCCTTCATACAAAAGGGCAACACCTCCCCTCCGCGTCGAGATGAATTCAATTTCTTTCAAAGACATGTTATAAAGTAGTACATTACCACTGTCACTGAATGAACTTATAAGCAAACGTAAATAACTAATTTAATAACAAGAATTTCCCTGACCTAATGCACTTTTTATCATGTCATATTGCGTCATAGCCGATGTTGACGGATGACATATTGTTTGTATTTAGAACATAATTATTATAGAAAAAAACCGTACACCCGGAAAGAATAAGACCAAAATAACAAAGGAGTTCTTAATATTGAATTTGTTGCGATTTCAATAAGTAAGTTATATATGTAAATGTAATTATAAAATGTAATATAAAGTTATCAGAACCAGTTACCCATAAATACTTTATGAAGTAATCACAGTCGGTTACCTACAAGCACAGAAAAAGTCTCGATCGAAACTAGTTACGTACAAGTAAAAAAAAGTACTTGATCGAAGCCAGTTACGTACAAGTACTTCAAAAGCCTCGATCGAAGCCAGTTTCGAAACTCCGGTTTCGTAGACGGCCGAAGGGGTAAAGGTCCCTTTATATAAATAATTAATGCTTTACCACTAACTACTACAGTTTTTAGAGCCAATATTACCTTTATATTATATGAGAATTGACTTGAAGGTTAGTCGGAAGCGAAATATGCTGTACAGTGGTAGTAATAGGGACGCATTTAGCTTAATCCCAAAAGTAAATATTAAAGAGAAAATACCGATCTGTTATCCCGTTCTTCTCGGGGAAGCGTGATTTAAAACTACTATGATTGCTCAGCTTATGGTTGTAAAACTGTCATTGTCTACCTTGGACAGTAGATTTGCTTTTTGAATGTACTAATTTGATGTAATTCGGCCAACTCAAATAATCTCAAGAATAACTGAGTGTGAGCTGTGTTGAACAAAATATACGCATTCAACATTAATTACACATTGCAATACTAAGAAAATTATTTTGTTAGTTTAATTATGTTACTTAGTACGCGATATAATACGTTTTATTTAATAGTAGAGTTAAAAAACGCGGAAACAGAAAATATCATGTAATTAAGTTGTTGGATTAATAAATATGAATAAATAATAAAATTTACCATCACCTGCAATCCCCTCGAAAATATCTGGCACCTTCTAATTTGGTACCGCTATGTTTAATCGTCTTAAGGGATTATATCTATATATAGATATAAATCAATATCAAATAAAATAAATAAAAATAAATCAGCCTATATCCCACTGCTGCTGCTGGGCACAGGCCTCCTTTCAAGTATAATACGAGTAAATACATAAATAAATATTCGGGTGCAATCATACACAAATCGACCTGTCCCAAACTAAGCAAAGCTTGTATAGATGAATTATCGAGAACATGGAATTGCATTTGTAGTGGTAGTACGAGAAAATAGAAAATTCAAATATAGAATGCCTGTAAACATACAATACTACTACATATGCAATTCCATGCTCTCGTTAATTAATCTGTACTATGGATACTAGACGACGATATACATAATTAAGTATATAGATATGCCCTTACCGGGATTTGAACCCGGGACCTCCGGCTTTGTAGGCAGGGTAGGGGCTAGGCTACAGAGGTCGTCAAAGAAAGGTATCAAACTCCCAAAGAAACTTCCACTGCCCTTATAACCCTTTTAACAGTTTCACTGCGCCGTAGCCGCTTTCCGCTACTTCGCGGGAAAACCACGGGACCGACTACAAGCGTAGCGATTCCTGGCAGTGAATGTGTTAAGGAATTATTTCCGGGATAAAAAAAATGTCCTTTCTAGGGTCTCAAGCTATTTATCCAATTGAAAAGCGGAGATTCACCAAAGCTTATCTAAATCGGTTCAGCGGTTTAAGCGGAAAAGGTAACAGACAGACAGGGGTTCTTTCGAAGTGTGAATTTGCAGGTACCTATTGATAATGTCAGTTTGAATAATATGGTTAGAACTAGGACAGTATTCAACATATAAAGTACGACGTTTCTCTGTCCACATCCTTGCCCCTACACATCTGATGTTCTAATTTGGAAAGACAGAGAGGCATGAGGGAAACATCCATATAACATGCTGGAGAAATGTCTAATTTTGAAACCCAAAAGCCACTTGAATACGTTATGTTGATGAGGCGTGATTTATGATCTGTCCATGACCAAGATAATAATAGAGTAGTTAAGATGTAGATATACAATAAACTTTAACAACCTATTTATTTGAAGAACATGAGTTCAAACTAATAGCCCTTACTAAAGTCAACTTTTCCGAAGTTTCCCTTCCATCACTGCTTTATTTGATTACTCACATAGCAAGGTTTATATAAAGCCAGCATTGCACACCGCGCAGCGGCGTGCCATCGACAGTGTGTAGTCTAGTCTGTCTGAGACTCTCTCAGTAGTTGTTAGTATACGCTCCGCCCGCCCAAGATCACTACGTGATTTATGCTCTCCTAGTCGTTACGTCAAATGTTCGAAATGTTACGAGTGAAAACCGAGATCGTGTAGAATGGGTGAGTTTTTTTATTTAGACTTGGTTATATCTTTTCTATAGATACAACCGTTTTAATATTGCTTCATATAGAGAGAGAAAACGCTTGAGATCCGTGACGTCACGGGTCTCAAGCGTCATATAAATGACAATCGTTTCATGTGAAACGACAAGGACCGATACCCCCTCTTAAGGGACCCCCAGCATACGCCAATTACCTTCAATTTGAATCCCTGAGTTTTCTAATGTTTTTTGTAGCTTATTATATTAACAACAACGGCTTTAAGCAATATAGTATCCCATATTTACTTCAAAGTTCATTGTTTTCGAGATATTTGGTATCAAAGTTGAACAATTTTTATGCCAAAAAACTGGTTTTCTGGCCATAACTTTTGTGTAACTTAGTTTAAAACGAAAGCACTGGACACATTTTTAGAGACGTCAAAGACGAACCCAAATATGTAGATTTCGTATATGTTAGATCTTTCACGTCAATAGAGATACGAAATAAGTGTTTTTTCAGACAATGTTTAATAAAATCATACAAAATTAAGTATTCATTTCTTTCGAAATCCGGTAGACAAAAAAGAAGGTAAAAGATTGAAGAACCGATAGCCGTTTGACTTATAATTCTATCTGTAGTGCAAAAGTAGGAGATACGATTCAAAACTTGTCAAAAATCGATGAAAACCTCGGGTAGCCCCTTAAAACTTTGGAAACTTGTAACTTTGTGATTATTTATTGTCTTGTGTTACCTTTTTCTACATATCTATAATATCTTTTCGAGAAAACTCAACATTATTGATTATTTTATTTGGTGTCACCATGCCTATATGAAGCAGCTAGTCAAAATAAACTTAACACATTGGTTGCCGTTGACGCGATATCGCGTCCAAACTATATGGAATATTTATCAATGATTCAGACGATTCAATAAAATAAAACGAATACCGTAGAAACTTTCCTTTTTTGCTGGTGTAAAAATGTTCTCGAAGGCTGGAGAGAGCCGTTTTCAATTCACTGGTCTTTTATAATAAACTCCAATGTTTAACATGGACAAAGGCTTAATTTAAATTGAGGGCGATATGACTTGACAAAATTCATAGTTCTAGCTCAAAGGAAAGTACCGTATACATTTTGATTCCCTTGAAAGTGTCGAAATATACGTTTTTTGTGGCATAAACGGCCGGATCTTTTTTACGTTAATTTCAAGTTTGATTTTTTTACAGCTTCAAGGTACTGTAGTCTTGAGTATTATGGTTTCCATTTCAACTCGATATCGCCACGTGTTCCTGAGATAAAGGGTCTTGACAGACAGACAGACGGATAACATTCCGTTCCGTTTTTTCCTAAAAATAGTAGCCGCATAAAAAGGAAACCACTAGTAAAACAACACAACTCTAGCCAATGTCACCCAACTATGGTCAATACTATATATCTTATGCTTGCTCAGGTGTGACTATGGATGTACTTAAGATATGTAATATAATAACAGAAATGTATAAATCGGTATTGATAGAAACGAATTAGTTTACTTTTGGTCCATAGTTGGGTGGTTTTACGTATTTATAACTTGACAGTACTGGTGCCAGGATTTTTTTAAATCACCTTCATGCGCACCGGTAGGCTTTGTGGAATTGCTGTAGATCGCATCTTAAAAATACCTATACCCAAGTCTTAAAGGCCCTAAACTGATGTAATCATATACCGGGTGAGCAATAAAAAAGGTGCAGGTCAGAGGTCCAAAAGCGTATTTAATTAGTACATTACTATAGAGGCCGGGAAACGAAGGGTTGCAGGCCAAGTTGATACGAGTATAGACGGATAGGAATACGCGGCCGGCAACCCCGTTTCTCGCCGAGATTTGTATATTCAATTCAATTTAAATACTTTTCCTCAAAAATGATCGGCAAAGTTGACTTTATTGGTAAAAAATCAGGACGTGCAGTGCATAGTTTATGGTTAGTCAAAATTAAAAAAATTAAAAACCTTGCCGGCTCAATTTTGCTCGACAACAATGTTGCATACAAATTCCATTATTTGTCGTGGTACATACTTTTTAACGTTAAAATGGCCATATAAATAAAATGCATAGGTCCTAAACAGCCAAGACGGAAGATCAGTAGCTGTGACTTATCGTGACTTTTTAGTTGTCTCAAATAACTTGTGGCGTTTTTGGAAGAAAGACATACTTCCATATTATAATTAAAAAAAAGAAAAGGCTGCAATGCAAAATTTATTCTGTTTTGTACATACAATAGTGGCTAGTTGTTTTTTCGGAAAATATAGGAAATTGACGTGAAAATAATTCCAGCTTTAAAAGAAGCTGCAAGCTCAGTTATTGATAATTTGTTCCCTGCAAAGCGAAAAGACAAACATCTAAAAGTATACGACAATTTCATGAAGTGGCGAGAAGAAAAGCATGCCTTATCATTTTCAAAAAGTATGTATTTGTTTTCTTGCACAATTTTTGAGAAAAGCACTATATTTGTCTCAGCCGGAAGGGCAATTGCTGGCTTCGTATTAATTAAACGGACACCAAAAGGTCGTCCGTTTAAATTTAATACCCAGCCAGCAATTGCCTACTTCCCTTGCTTCGACAATAATGTACAATTTTTTTTTAGTGCATGTCCATAGTTGTTAGTAAAAAACATATTAAAAACATAATTCTAGTGTTAGTAAGTGCATAGAGTTTTAAAATGTTAATTTAAATAGAATTAGAATAAAATAAAATAAATGGGAGAGCACGAAGGAACGAGGGCACCGTTTTGCAACGAGACGTAAGGACATTCCCTGCAACATTGTCCCTAGATTGAACGTTGTGAAACACGCGGCATATTACCAGTCCGTGCGTCTATTCAACAGGTTGCCCGTGGAGTTGAACATATATACATACATATACTCACGCCCGTATCCCATTGGGGTAGGCAGAGACTAAGGAACGCCAAATACTACGGTCCTTACATACTTCTTTCGCTTCGATGACATCCATACATCTCCTCATACACGCTCGTCGGTTGCGGGTACTCCTGACCTTGACAACAACAACCTTGAAAACAACAATAAATAGTAAACTTTTCAATGCAAGACTCAAGCGGCACCTCTTAGAGAACTCCTTTTACTGCATCGAAGACTACACTGAATAATGAATAATATCAGTGAACCTTCTAACTATTATCCCTCACTACTGTTGGCCTTCGAATTTAGTTTAAACAATTTATTATATTTGACATCATTACATTAGCCATCATTAGATAATGATTCTTACTACTTACGTACTGGTTGCTATTATTTGTTTTTTTTTACTTTGTATTTAACAGCTTAATTTACATGTACTATACACGCAATGAAAATTGTTTTATTCGAAATGAAATGAAATAAAAATGAGAAATAAAATAAAAATGCTTTGCTCAAATATGCAATAAAAAGCATTCAAGTTGTTTTATTCGTAGGTTAACAACAAAAGAAGGTTGCTTGACAGGCCTAGGTGTGTTAGGCTGCTTGAAATTCCTTTACATATCATCTTCACTCATCGCACCGGATACGTAGTGTTTTCCGACCTAATTTGAAGTATGTCATGTCAACATTTCATTGCAAGTTTTAGAAATAAATATTTTCTTTATGTTACAATGGCATAGATTTTTTTGCTTTTAGCGCCAATCACGACACACAATATCAGCGGCTCTTTTCGGAACATTAACAGAATCAGTGCCGGGAACCCGACCAACGCCGCCTACGCCGTAGGCGCTTTTCGCTACTAGCAGGAAGCCACGGGATCGGCTACGAGCGTAGCTCGTAGCAATTGTAGGCAGCGAATGACGTGTTAACGCTTCTTCTGCCAGGAAGCCGCCTAGCGGGGCCCTGAGCCGCTACATACCGGGAAAGACAGGATTGGCTACGAGCGTAGTGCGTAGCGGTTCTTGGAAGTCAATGCGATAAGCTGCTACGGACTACGGTGTAGCGCTACGAGCGTAGCATGGCAGTGAATGGGTTCAATTGTCCGATCGAGTGAACTGTTGTAGCGCTCCATGCCTACTTAGTTTTGACTCAAAGTAGAAAACAATTATAATGCTTTTGTATAGAAGGTTCATTGAACTTTGCCTTCTCTCAGTTATGTAGCCACTACTCTTTCGTGTATGTCAGCTACGAAGGTCGCCAGAGCTCCCGAGGACGGGCTGTGCTGAGAGAGACGTACATTTATTTCTATGTCTCAACAAAACGAACCCTCACAAAGGACATCAATAAAGGTGCAAAACAACCGAATATAGAATAGAACTTCGAAGAAATAAGAAAATAGGAACTGCACTCGCAGTGGCAATAAACAAACGAATTATACATAATATAATAAATAGGTCTTATGTATTTTTAGGGTTCCGTACCTCAAAAGGAAAAAAACGGAGTCTGTCAAGACCATTTTTCTCAGGAACGCGTGGAGGTATCAAGCTGAAATTTAAATCAAATACTCAGGTCTATTGTCTTTTGGAGTTTATGCTGCAAATTTTAGAGTTTTTCGACACTCGCAAAACCTACGGGGTACTTTCCCGTGAACTCAGAAACTTGAAATTTGGCACAAAGCCACGTCATATAGCACAGACAAAGGAAAAATTACAAAAAGTAGACATTTTTAGTAAAATCATCAATATTTTTTTTTAACTTAATACTTTTTTCCTCGTAAACGTGTTGAGGTATTAAATTGAATATCATGCCAAATACTCAGGACTATAGGACCTTTCAGATGTAGCAAAACCAAACTTTTATGTCAACGCAATCAAAAGAAATAGTAATTTAAGTCGCATACTTTGAAACTGAGTACTCGCTAGAAACTCAAAAGCTAAAGGGTACTCTTCCCGTTAACACAGAAACTTGAAACTTGGCACGAAGAAACTTCATATAGCACAGACAAAGGAAAAATTACGAAATTTTTAGTAAAATCATACAAAAAATATTTTTTTAAATTTTAAACTTTCTACCTTTTTTCTCGTAAACGCGTGGAAGTAATAAATTGAAATTCATATCTAATCAGGCCTTTAAAACGTTATAAAATGAACCGGAATTATAACGGTATATTCCGTTAGTGTTCGAAAATTACGTTATAACAAAATCAATATGCTCCATAACGATATAAATACCGTAACAGAATGAATAACAGAACGATATATAATAACGTTATAATATCGTTTTAAAATGCGAGCCGCGCGCTACGGCTGCGCCGTTGCCGCTCTGTGCCAATGCCAAAATGCCACCACGTGGGCCGTAGCGCGACGTGCGACGTTGCCGTTATGTTGTTCTAGCTTCTAAATCTTATTAATGCTTGTTTACCTCAATCATTTGCAAATTGGTTGTGAATTGTGAATATTTGGTTGGTTGCGACGATAAATGGCGGAATAAAAATAGGACGCAGGAAACAAACACAGATTCGTGGACTTGCTCATAAATAAAAAGAAAGAGTGCCAATCTTAATAGCCCCTAGGTATACACTATTACAATATGTAAGAGGGTCAATATTTTTTTATGTTAATTGTTTGTCTCGGCACTAAATCGCAGACTCCCAGTATTAGGACCTATTCCAAACAAGCCCTACGACCGACGGTGTTGCCGTGAGCAAAAAATTATGCATAGGTATGTTGGTATGTGCTTTTGTTCATTAATCGTAATAAAATTAAAATATACTTTTAGTTTCCGACATTTTATTTTATTTTTGATTTAGAGCCATTCCGAAAACGACAAGTTAAATAAAATCTGATTATGAAACCAAAGAATGTGTGAATTTTCGATTTCGGTTCTTCGCCATAATATGTCTAGATAGGCTCGCGATAGATAGGGGAGACCAAGGACGGTTGGTACACATAAATATGTATCGATCCTCCTTTTCTTACGATTCATCCTCCTTTTCTAATTAATCCTTAGTCACTAAATATTTATATAAATAACTAGCTGTTGCCAGCGACTCCGATCGCGTGGAACTTGTTATGGTCTTAGAAAAAATATTGCTATTAAATTATGTTCTTCGGTGCAAGCTATTTATCGCTGTCCCACACACTTCTACCATCTTAAAGATATACAAAAACTATCCTATATCCTTCCAAGGGTCTCAAATTATCTGTACGGGAAATTTCATCTAAATCCGTTCAGGGATTAGACCTACGTAAAAGGTAACAGTGCGATGAGTTCGTTAGTTTAAATTGATAAATCTAAATTGAAAACTTCGTTTTTACAAACATAAATATCTTAAGAATCATCAACAGACGTTTTCATACAGTAATTTACCTTGAAATATGATTACATCATTGTAATCACATTAACGACAACGCCTTTGTTTGATTCACTCCAACAGAACGAACGAATAAATTTTGTACGGCGGTTGCAAATAAGCATTAGCTCTACTGGAAACACCTGGAAATTTACATTTACCAGTATTATACTGTGATTCCTCTTTGTGCTGCAACTCACGAGTCTGATATAGCTATATAGGGTTGCCAACTATTTTTGCGGGATATATAGTATATTCCAGAATAAATACAAAAGTAAAGTACGATGTAAAACATATAGTAGGTAGCATGGTATAACAACACAGGTACTCTCTTCCGAGACTCGCGAACCACGTGACTGACACAAGCCTACGTCATCAAACGGCATTTAACAGCATGATGACGTAGGCTTGTGTCAGTCACGTGGTTCGTGAGTCTCGGAAGAGAGTACCTGTGTTGTTATACCATGGTAGGTAGTTGGCTGGGCAATGTTACCGTTTCGTAAAAACCTCGACAATTTGAAGCACTTTGTAAGGTCCTTGGGGGACCTTACAAAGTGCTTATAAAGTATAAAGTATTTACTACTACTGATATAATATATTGCGAGCGTCCTTAGGCGTTTTTACTACTACTTCTCTGTCTACGTGATTTATAGTCCGAGGGACGATCATAAATTTACTTACACCATAAAGTAGATAGATAGATAAAAAACTTTATGCCATGACCAAACTTAAGATTAAAAATTGGCTTAAAACAGAGATAAAAACGTATAAACGAAAACTATACCTACTAATGATACAACTATTTAAAATAATTGCCACGACATAGCCCTCTATAAGTAAAATTATTAGAATTAAAAAAACACAGTCTACGTATTTTTATCCTTATAAAGGAAACAAACCCAGACCACTTTTAGTAAGTATAATACGTTAGAAAAAGGAAGAACAAATGGATATTAAATGTATACATTTAAATCCAATCCAATCAAATTTACAGATCTGGTACAAATTAAATATAATATATAAGTATATAGGTATTATGTGGTTATACTATATTAAAATATGCGTTTTTAGTGATCATGTGTATTAATTTATCTGGCTGGAATAGGCAGTGTAACATTTTGAATAGTTACATCCTTACATTGTTTGTTACATTTCAAGTTCCAGTTAATAAGTATTTTGTACAATAAGTAAGTTTATCTTTGCCTGTATTTTCATCACGTCTACCTCCCTTTATAGCCACTCACATGATTGATAATTTTAATTGAACTCCATTTGTATGTTAAAATAAGAGTGACAGCTGGTAACAATAGCTACCAAGATCATGTCAGTGGATAAAAGGGGGTAACTTCATATCTAAGCAGATGGTCATATTTTCTCACTTTTATATGTAAATGTACTGCTACGTTAAGTAAGAAAACTATAGGTCTAGTTTAATATAATACCTTTCATTTTTAAAATGTATTTAGTAAATGACCGTTTGTTTGTAAATAAAATAAATAAATATTTTTTAATTAGTATTTTAGAACCGGATTGATCAAAAGATAGTGACTAAAAACTTTGTAAATAAACAACTTTGATAAAAGAAGTTTTGCCAGGCTGCTGCAAATCTAGTGTAGGTATTTCAGTTAAGTATATTATAAAATAAATGATGTGGTAATATTTTTGTTTTTTTTTTAGGATTACTAAATTGATTGATTGATTGAAGTTAGTAGTTTACCCTCTGGGTTGGAAGGCGTACATAAACGACTGTGAGACTTTAGAAGAATATTTACAACATAATTTAAATTAGAAATATTACACCAAACAATATTAATAAAAACAGTTCTAATAAATAACAGAAGAGCGACGCACATCAATCTTCTCGCAGAACTTCAGACATTCATCACGCACAACATTCCATCTACTTGCAAACAAATCGCACTCGGAAGCTGATGCAAGGAGCCCATTCAGAAGCTGCAAAGGGTGAACTAGCGGAGAACTCCTACGCACCACAGTTCGTGACGTTGGCACTGCCAGCAGACAGCGTTCACGAGGGCGGAAACAAATTTTGGTCAGCATAGGAGTATATAGGCGTATTAATTGCGCCACCAACTCAGCACAGTCAGAATTGCCACGCAAGATGCTGCAGGTTGTAGAGAGAAGCGCAAAATTACGCCTTACTTCAAGAGAGTTACTCAGCAAAGACGCTCAGCAAAAATTTGGTTGGGTATAAAACGGGTAGTATCCGCACAGTTTCTTGTACAGGAACCGTAGAAACACCTTTTGCACCCTCTCAAGAAGTAAGGCATAGGTAGCTTCATAAGGGTTCCAAACAACGGAAGCAAACTCTAGCTTGCTTCTCACTAGAGCACTATATAACAGTTTTATGGTTCCGATGTCCTGAAAATCCCTTGCGTTTCTAATAACAAACCCTAGTCTCTCATAGCAAGCACGTGTTAAGGAGTTAATAAGATCATGGAAATTAAGGTAGGTGTCCAGCTTCACGCCTAGCGAGCGTAGCGCGTAGCAATTGTAGGCAGCGAATGACGTGTTAACGCTTCTTCTGCCAGGAAGCCGCCTAGCGGGGCCCTGAGCCGCTACATACCGGGAAAGACAGGATTGGCTACGAGCGTAGTGCGTAGCGGTTCTTGGAAGTCAATGCGATAAGCTGCTACGGACTACGGTGTAGCGCTACGAGCGTAGCATGGCAGTGAATGGGTTCAATTGTCCGATCGAGTGAACTGTTGTAGCGCTCCATGCCTACTTAGTTTTGACTCAAAGTAGAAAACAATTATAATGCTTTTGTATAGAAGGTTCATTGAACTTTGCCTTCTCTCAGTTATGTAGCCACTACTCTTTCGTGTATGTCAGCTACGAAGGTCGCCAGAGCTCCCGAGGACGGGCTGTGCTGAGAGAGACGTACATTTATTTCTATGTCTCAACAAAACGAACCCTCACAAAGGACATCAATAAAGGTGCAAAACAACCGAATATAGAATAGAACTTCGAAGAAATAAGAAAATAGGAACTGCACTCGCAGTGGCAATAAACAAACGAATTATACATAATATAATAAATAGGTCTTATGTATTTTTAGTGTTCCGTACCTCAAAAGGAAAAAAACGGAGTCTGTCAAGACCATTTTTCTCAGGAACGCGTGGAGGTATCAAGCTGAAATTTAAATCAAATACTCAGGTCTATTGTCTTTTGGAGTTTATGCTGCAAATTTTAGAGTTTTTCGACACTCGCAAAACCTACGGGGTACTTTCCCGTGAACTCAGAAACTTGAAATTTGGCACAAAGCCACGTCATATAGCACAGACAAAGGAAAAATTACAAAAAGTAGACATTTTTAGTAAAATCATCAATATTTTTTTTTAACTTAATACTTTTTTCCTCGTAAACGTGTTGAGGTATTAAATTGAATATCATGCCAAATACTCAGGACTATAGGACCTTTCAGATGTAGCAAAACCAAACTTTTATGTCAACGCAATCAAAAGAAATAGTAATTTAAGTCGCATACTTTGAAACTGAGTACTCGCTAGAAACTCAAAAGCTAAAGGGTACTCTTCCCGTTAACACAGAAACTTGAAACTTGGCACGAAGAAACTTCATATAGCACAGACAAAGGAAAAATTACGAAATTTTTAGTAAAATCATACAAAAAATATTTTTTTAAATTTTAAACTTTCTACCTTTTTTCTCGTAAACGCGTGGAAGTAATAAATTGAAATTCATATCTAATCAGGCCTTTAAAACGTTATAAAATGAACCGGAATTATAACGGTATATTCCGTTAGTGTTCGAAAATTACGTTATAACAAAATCAATATTCTCCATAACGATATAAATACCGTAACAGAATGAATAACAGAACGATATATAATAACGTTATAATATCGTTTTAAAATGCGAGCCGCGCGCTACGGCTGCGCCGTTGCCGCTCTGTGCCAATGCCAACATGCCACCACGTGGGCCGTAGCGCGACGTGCGACGTTGCCGTTATGTTGTTCTAGCTTCTAAATCTTATTAATGCTTGTTTACCTCAATCATTTGCAAATTGGTTGTGAATTGTGAATATTTGGTTGGTTGCGACGATAAATGGCGGAATAAAAATAGGACGCAGGAAACAAACACAGATTCGTGGACTTGCTCATAAATAAAAAGAAAGAGTGCCAATCTTAATAGCCCCTAGGTATACACTATTACAATATGTAAGAGGGTCAATATTTTTTTATGTTAATTGTTTGTCTCGGCACTAAATCGCAGACTCCCAGTATTAGGACCTATTCCAAACAAGCCCTACGACCGACGGTGTTGCCGTGAGCAAAAAATTATGCATAGGTATGTTGGTATGTGCTTTTGTTCATTAATCGTAATAAAATTAAAATATACTTTTAGTTTCCGACATTTTATTTTATTTTTGATTTAGAGCCATTCCGAAAACGACAAGTTAAATAAAATCTGATTATGAAACCAAAGAATGTGTGAATTTTCGATTTCGGTTCTTCGCCATAATCTGTCTAGATAGGCTCGCGATAGATAGGGGAGACCAAGGACGGTTGGTACACATAAATATGTATCGATCCTCCTTTTCTTACGATTCATCCTCCTTTTCTAATTAATCCTTAGTCACTAAATATTTATATAAATAACTAGCTGTTGCCAGCGACTTCGATCGCGTGGAACTTGTTATGGTCTTAGAAAAAATATTGCTATTAAATTATGTTCTTCGGTGCAAGCTATTTATCGCTGTCCCACACACTTCTACCATCTTAAAGATATACAAACACTATCCTATATCCTTCCAAGGGTCTCAAATTATCTGTACGGGAAATTTCATCTAAATCCGTTCAGGGATTAGACCTACGTAAAAGGTAACAGTGCGATGAGTTCGTTAGTTTAAATTGATAAATCTAAATTGAAAACTTCGTTTTTACAAACATAAATATCTTAAGAATCATCAACAGACGTTTTCATACAGTAATTTACCTTGAAATATGATTACATCATTGTAATCACATTAACGACAACGCCTTTGTTTGATTCACTCCAACAGAACGAACGAATAAATTTTGTACGGCGGTTGCAAATAAGCATTAGCTCTACTGGAAACACCTGGAAATTTACATTTACCAGTATTATACTGTGATTCCTCTTTGTGCTGCAACTCACGAGTCTGATATAGCTATATAGGGTTGCCAACTATTTTTGCGGGATATATAGTATATTCCAGAATAAATACAAAAGTAAAGTACGATGTAAAACATATAGTAGGTAGCATGGTATAACAACACAGGTACTCTCTTCCGAGACTCGCGAACCACGTGACTGACACAAGCCTACGTCATCAAACGGCATTTAACAGCATGATGACGTAGGCTTGTGTCAGTCACGTGGTTCGTGAGTCTCGGAAGAGAGTACCTGTGTTGTTATACCATGGTAGGTAGTTGGCTGGGCAATGTTACCGTTTCGTAAAAACCTCGACAATTTGAAGCACTTTGTAAGGTCCTTGGGGGACCTTACAAAGTGCTTATAAAGTATAAAGTATTTACTACTACTGATATAATATATTGCGAGCGTCCTTAGGCGTTTTTACTACTACTTCTCTGTCTACGTGATTTATAGTCCGAGGGACGATCATAAATTTACTTACACCATAAAGTAGATAGATAGATAAAAAACTTTATGCCATGACCAAACTTAAGATTAAAAATTGGCTTAAAACAGAGATAAAAACGTATAAACGAAAACTATACCTACTAATGATACAACTATTTAAAATAATTGCCACGACATAGCCCTCTATAAGTAAAATTATTAGAATTAAAAAAACACAGTCTACGTATTTTTATCCTTATAAAGGAAACAAACCCAGACCACTTTTAGTAAGTATAATACGTTAGAAAAAGGAAGAACAAATGGATATTAAATGTATACATTTAAATCCAATCCAATCAAATTTACAGATCTGGTACAAATTAAATATAAGTATATAAGTATATAGGTATTATGTGGTTATACTATATTAAAATATGCGTTTTTAGTGATCATGTGTATTAATTTATCTGGCTGGAATAGGCAGTGTAACATTTTGAATAGTTACATACTTACATTGTTTGTTACATTTCAAGTTCCAGTTAATAAGTATTTTGTACAATAAGTAAGTTTATCTTTGCCTGTATTTTCATCACGTCTACCTCCCTTTATAGCCACTCACATGATTGATAATTTTGATTGAACTCCATTTGTATGTTAAAATAAGAGTGACAGCTGGTAACAACAGCTACCAAGATCATGTCAGTGGATAAAAGGGGGTAACTTCATATCTAAGCAGATGGTCATATTTTCTCACTTTTATATGTAAATGTACTGCTACGTTAAGTAAGAAAACTATAGGTCTAGTTTAATATAATACCTTTCATTTTTAAAATGTATTTAGTAAATGACCGTTTGTTTGTAAATAAAATAAATAAATATTTTTTAATTAGTATTTTAGAACCGGATTGATCAAAAGATAGTGACTAAAAACTTTGTAAATAAACAACTTTGATAAAAGAAGTTTTGCCAGGCTGCTGCAAATCTAGTGTAGGTATTTCAGTTAAGTATATTATAAAATAAATGATGTGGTAATATTTTTGTTTTTTTTTTAGGATTACTAAATTGATTGATTGATTGAAGTTAGTAGTTTACCCTCTGGGTTGGAAGGCGTACATAAACGACTGTGAGACTTTAGAAGAATATTTACAACATAATTTAAATTAGAAATATTACACCAAACAATATTAATAAAAACAGTTCTAATAAATAACAGAAGAGCGACGCACATCAATCTTCTCGCAGAACTTCAGACATTCATCACGCACAACATTCCATCTACTTGCAAACAAATCGCACTCGGAAGCTGATGCAAGGAGCCCATTCAGAAGCTGCAAAGGGTGAACTAGCGGAGAACTCCTACGCACCACAGTTCGTGACGTTGGCACTGCCAGCAGACAGCGTTCACGAGGGCGGAAACAAATTTTGGTCAGCATAGGAGTATATAGGCGTATTAATTGCGCCACCATCTCAGCACAGTCAGAATTGCCACGCAAGATGCTGCAGGTTGTAGAGAGAAGCGCAAAATTACGCCTTACTTCAAGAGAGTTACTCAGCAAAGACGCTCAGCAAAAATTTGGTTGGGTATAAAACGGGTAGTATCCGCACAGTTTCTTGTACAGGAACCGTAGAAACACCTTTTGCACCCTCTCAAGAAGTAAGGCATAGGTAGCTTCATAAGGGTTCCAAACAACGGAAGCAAACTCTAGCTTGCTTCTCACTAGAGCACTATATAACAGTTTTATGGTTCCGATGTCCTGAAAATCCCTTGCGTTTCTAATAACAAACCCTAGTCTCTCATAGCAAGCACGTGTTAAGGAGTTAATAAGATCATGGAAATTAAGGTAGGTGTCCAGCTTCACGCCTAGATCCCGAATGGAGTTCCATGACTCGACCGGTTAGCCTAGTGGGTAGTGACGCTGCCTACGAAGCTGAAGGTCCTGGGTTCGAATCCCGGTAAGGGCAAATATTTGTGTGATGAGCATGAATATTTGTTTCTGAGTCATGGAAGTTTTCTATGTATAAGTATTTATATATATTATATATATCGTCGTCTAGTACCCATAACACAAGCCTTAATGAGCTTACTATGGGAATAGGTCGATTTGTGTAAGATTGTCCCCTAATATTTATTTATTATCTGCCATCTGAGGCAGTCGCTTTCGTAAAACCAGTGCGTATGCCAAATCTTGGGATTAGGTGTCAAAGCGGACCCCGAGCTCCTGTAGAGGCACAACCGCTGTTTCAATGTATGCTCCCATTGCTCCCCCAGCTTTCCACATTGTAATGTTACGGATTCCATTTTCATTTAGTAATAAACATACTACAACTTTTGCTTGTTATACTCGCACTTGGCCGGTTGTTTTTTATTAAATACTGGATCTGCCGCTTAACTAAACATGCTGTATGACACGCAAGCACGCGATCACACATCATATAATAATGTTTCACTGTTTAACAAATAGATATTATCAATTTTTTAAATAGTTACACATTTTAAAAGCCCCATAAATACCGTTATTATAAGTTAGTCTACCACTCCGAGAAATAGGCGTGATTATATATGTATGTAAATATTTATGTATTGTTAGCATCGACCGCGACGCCCACACGTTTGTTTGTTTTTGTCGATAAATTACCCTGGGTCACCCGTCAGTTGTGATTGAATGGAAATAAGGTAGTGTGAGATCGAAAACAACTATCGGTTAGTGTGGGGCAAGGAAACGAATTATTTAAGAGAGTTAAGGGGCTCCTAGGTCCCAATGACCTTCGATCTGTATCTGTCCGTTTTTTCGTTTTTTTATGGCTGATCGTATTAAAAACAACGTGGTTTATCGAAATAGTATCCCATGTTTACTTCAAAACTCATAGTTTTCAAGATATATGGCACCAAACTTTGGCAATTTAGGCCAAAAAAACTGTTTTTTGGACGTAACTTTTGTGAAAATTACTTAAACATAAAAAAACTCTCGTGGGTTGTTAGAGGCGTCAATAAGGAACACTTATATATAGATTTCATATATAAAAGTGCATAAACAACATACAAATATCGAAAACAGAACTTTTTTGGACCATGTTTGAATAAATCATAAAAAAAAACACTTTTTTTTCAAAAAAACTCTTGTGCAAATGTAGGTGAAGGATTGAAGAACCGATAAGCGTTTGTCCGTCATAAATATATCTATAGTTATGACGGAGGAATATCAACTCAAAACTCGTCAAAAGTTGTCAAAAAGCGCGTGGAGCCCCTTAATGAAAAGGTCATCGGTTTGAGTAATTTATTTGTTTATTTATTTAAATCAGGCAACAAAGGCTCATGTTACAAATACCTTAACACATTCATTACCCAGAATCGCTACGCCGATCCCGTGGTTTTACTAGTATTTAGCGGAAAGCAATTACGGCGGCCTGACGCATATGCGTCGTCATGGGCCCTGAATGTGTTAAAGACTAACATAATATCAATGTTAACTTATTTCGCTTGTAATAAAGTATGCCATACAATTAAATAAATAAATATAAACTTATTAAAAATTGAATTAAATGATTTATTTATTACTTTCACTCTGCCATCGCCGAGCGTCTACGCTGTAGGCGCTTTCCGCTACATATGGGACGACGGATCGGCTACGAGAGTACGCGTAGCGGTTCTTGGCAGTGAATTTGTCAAGCTGCTACGAACTACGGCGTAGCGCTACTAACGTACCGTGGCGATGAAAATGAGTATTTACTCCTTTTTGCCTTTATTTATGAAATGAAATGTAAATGATTCATGTCTAATTCCAGCTTTAAATAGCAAACTGTCTTTGAGAAAACTGCCTGTGTCGGACAGATACTGAGCGATCGCTAGTCTTTCGAAGGACTAATTTGCTCTAAAAACTAGTGACTCTGTGAGCTGTAGAACTCGAGAGCCTGTCATTAAAAAAAAAAATTCGATAACAATCTTCGAATTGACATAAAAATCTATATAATTATTGAACCTGCACACACAATTTCACGAGAGTCGGTTGAGGAATGCGATCTGTGTACAGCCGGAAAGCTGGACATTCATGCATCAGTTTTTGTTTTTTTTAAAGAGAGAAAATTCAGACACGAGTTACAGAGAGACAAGAGAGCCACTAGTTATAGTATATAGAGACAAGATTCTAACCCATGACCATTGTTTGACAGCCAATTGAACCACTGGGATAGGCGCTTACCTATGCATACGGTTATTCGCATATTATGTGCTACGCAATCGTTGGCAGTAAATGTATTAGCAAGTCAAAAATATATAAAACAGAAAAGGGACAACAATTTTCAAGAAATGGATACTATAAATATTCCTTAATTTGTTCATTTATATGCCGAAAAACGCGTCAATATTACTTACGCAGTACTGAGTATTGTTATTTTTTCTTGGTCGTGATTTCTTTTCTTATTTGCTGTTTCGTAATATTGTCTACGTTTTTCATTCTCATGTCGTGTTCATAGTGCATGAATGAATCTATGAGCGGGGCAAGTGTTGATGTAAAAGAATTCGCCAAGTGGGGAAAATACATAAGTATACATACATTATACTCGTATGTGCAGTATAGCCTTTCTTGTACCTTGTTGGACATGTTGCATTTGTGTATTTCGTTTTTACTCTCATCTACTCAAAGGTTAACTGGAAGATATCCCTCAAAGGCATAAGTTCGCCTTTGTACTTTTTATCTTATCTTTTATGTTAAATGTCTACTATGCCTATTTTGTATAGTAAAGAGTGTACCTATTTTCGAAGTTAGTAATATTTTTTTTTCATAACCGTACATTGAATAAACGGTTTCTTATATTTTTTTTGCTAGCCTATTGAGTATCCCACTGCTGGACAAAGACCTGGGCCGTTACTATAATATCCCATCATACTAATTCATGTTTAATTTCCAATATCCACGATCTAGATTGCAACACTTTTTTATCTAAAAATGTTATACATAATGTTGTGAAGGACATATCGGATTCAGCCGATAATGTAACATGAATCTTGAGAGGCCAGACCTGAGCCAGCCACTTTGCCCACACTCACGCTTATACAGTGTGTGGCCTGCAACAGGAGCAATAAAATTAAAGTCTCCATAGAAAAGCGATAATATGGCAACAGGCAATGTTGTTACCATTATTTATTAAGCTTTGTTGTAAGAGTTTTCTCTCTTGTCATGGTGAAATAAAGAGTATTTATTATTATTTTTATAATTAATAATATCCGCAGTTATCATATGACGGTCGCAGTGTTTCAAAATGATTGAATTTCTTTTTTTATAATTGTGATCTCTATATATAATGAAATTTCTTATTACGGTATCGAAGCATGCCCATCATTAAATAGGTACCTGTTCTACCAATATATTTGACTCGATACTTATGTCATAGTAAATGGATAAGGACCAAATTTTGGCCAGCTTAACTCACTCAATAATTTTCTGTAAAAGTTTTCCGTTTTGAAACGAAAATGAACCATTCAATTCATGGTTATTTTTTGTGTGACAACGGAACTTTGTTCACTTATTCAGTTTGTATGGCTAACTACTGGCCAAGAATTTGGTGCTCACCCAATTATAGTCTTTTTGATATCCACAATTTTTTAAACATTTACAAGGTTTATTGTTACTCCGAAAGTAAAATAATATCGATAGCATTCCAGTTAAGTTAAATAATTAACACACGCATGAATTCACTTAAAAATAATGTTTTTCACTTCTCATGCCTGCAAAATTCGCCTTTAAGCTGGATGTAGGCTGCACAAAATGACACTTTTATGATCTAGTGCACAAAGTATTTTTTTAAAGACCAAGATAATCGGGTCAAACTTCTTAGAATGAACTCGTTATTTAATTATTAATCAATATCCTTTCCTAGAATACACGATATATTACTCAATTAATAAAACCAGATAAAATATTAAAAAGCGTATGGAAACATTTAATAATTTGGCAGCATTTAAGTCACAAAATTAGACATAAAAACAATAAAATAGTGAAGTGGCAGGAGTGAGTTTTATTTTGTTTTTTTTTTGCAAATAGTTGTTAATTCCTCACAATCGTAACATAAGCCATTTTACCCCTTGACTTATAAACCCCTCGTGTAAAGTCACGTTATCCACGTTAATCCCCTAGCCTGATCCCCCAGGGGAATTAGCGGCAATTATTTTATATTCAACTAGGAAAAAATGATAATGTTCGGTTATGGCGCTTCGCCGGACGCTACCGCGTCACGCTCGCTTCGCTCGCTCGGCTCGCGCGCTGTAGGGTCGCAGTTCAACTAACAACCTAACCGTTTTTTTCCCCTGGGGGATCAGGCTAGGGGATTAACGTGGACAACAGCTGTAAAGTGGCTCGTTTTATGCACTTTTTTGTAAAATCTACTATATTTTAGTTCAACCTCTAGGAAATGATTACTGATTGGCTAAATTGGCTTTATAATCCACCGTTTCATTTTCTGCTCCTTCTACAGGCTCACCCTGTGTAAGAACATCGATGTGTTCCAACGATATATTATAATAGGTAGAACCAGATACTGTGTCAATGTATATACAATATCGCGTTCTTTTGAAATAATGAGCTTGTTGTAGCTAGTTTCATTGTAAGTCTGTGTTCCATTCATTTTGTATGGAACTAAGACCTCTGCTTAAGGGGCTCCTAGCTCCTAATGACCTTCGGTCTGCAACTGTTCGTTTTTTCGTGTTTTTTATGGCTTATCGTATGAACAACAACGAGGTTTAAAAGTATCCCATTAAAAAAAAATAGTATCCCATATTTACTTCAAAACTTCAAAACGTAAGGCATCAAACTTTGGCAATTTTATGCCAAAAAAACCAGTATTTTGGAAGTAACTGTTTTGAATTTTAGTTTAAAATAAATAAATAAATAAATAAATATTAAGGGACAATCTTACACAAATCGACCTAGCCCCAAACTAAGCAAAGCTTGTACTATGGGTACTAGACGACGATAAACATACTTATATAGATAAATAAATACTTAAATACATAGAAAAACATCCATGACTCAGGAACAAATATTCGTGCTCATCACACAAATAAATGCCCTTACCGGGATTCGAACCCAGGACCTCTTGCTTCGTAGGCAGGGTCACTACCAACTAGGCTAAAGTGGTCGTCGAATAAAAATCAGTCTTACGTGTTAGAGACGTCAATAAGGTACATAAATATAATATGTAGATTTTATATATATAAGTGTATACACAACATACTTATATCGAAAACAGAGCTTTTTTGGACCATGTTTGAATGAAACATAATTTCAAAATTCTTTTCTTGCAAATGTAGATAAGGGATTGAAGAACCGATAAACGTTTGTGGCATAAGATCTCTCATTGTAAAACCAGCTACAATTAATCAGTAAACGCGACGTTAACGTTTATAATAATTGTCGTCTACCACAAAACGACCTCTGATGTTTTTGTTGTAGTCGACCGAAACAAACACAGCCTAGTTTATTATTGTACGATTCACGGTTTGGTAATACAAAAGCACAATGAACATGTCATGTTCGTCTAGTGACGTGCTTTCTGAGTTTCAAAGAAAACAAGGCGTTTAACTAAAAGGGGTGTGTGGGTAATAATTAATAAATAATGTTTTGATAATGTACCGTAGGGCACAGATAGTATGTTATTAATAAATAGGTCAACTGACAACATGCATAATTATGTCACTAAAGGTGTAATTCCGTGCATCGCAGTGGATTGCAGCCGCGCGCGATCGCTTGCGTGCGACTGACGCGACAATAATCAGTATGAAAATGTATGGCGCCATCTCCGAAGTCTGTGATTGGCCGCGATGCACGGAATAACATTTAAGGTGGCAAAGCATTATGATACGATACGACGTCGAATCTTGGCACGTCGCGGTATCATGGTATTACCCAACTGCGATGACTTTGGGAATGGAATAGCTCTCAGTTCACACTGACATATTTAGGCCTGAGGGGTACATAACGTTTCCAAGGAGTATTAGTATGAGACGTATGAACTAGTATTCTATGTTCCTTAAAAACGCACAGCTGCACGTCCGATCACTTCAAGACGTGAGTACAACTGATATACTTTCTCGTAACATTGTAATTATTAAATATTAGTGCCTTCGGTCAATCAGATATTTGCAAGTAGTTTCGCGAAGTCGTTTGTGACAGATACATAATAGCCGATCGTCCTGTTAATAACTTATTATTTATATGTACTAAATAATATACGTTGTAATGAGGTGTTATCTTAATAATCTTTTTATTGATGTATAGTGCTTTTATATAAGTTGTTCAGAAGTGATGTTGTGCTTAATTGTTTGGAGGAATCTGCGAATGTGACATGCCTCACAGAGTTGCTGCGGGCTGTTATATAAACATTAATGTATTTTCTAGGTTTTGTTTATAACTATGTCTAAATTATGTTGTATCTGGCCATATCTTTATGTCATCCACGTGTAAAAAATATATTAGAAGTATTTAGATTTTTCATCTTAACTATAAAGTAGAGCGAAGTTAACATCTGATTTATCAATAGCAGTGTGTGAATTGAAGAAAAATAATATTTGATCAAGTATCATTATTATTTTAAGGCGTTATAAAAAGTATTGCAACACGCTGTTTTTTTTAATAAAATGCAGCTTTTTTTTGGCGAGACTCTACCTACATTATATGAGAGGTCGATAACGTCCTAAACTAGATAATGCTAATGGACACTAAAAAAGCGGTCATGTCGCGATAACCCCGTTACTAGTTTATAAAATTTCACGAAGGCCAATTGACGTAATGAAGACTTATTATAGATAACACTTGTTTGTAGCAGACATAATAAAGGGGTGCGTCTCACGAAATATAGCAAAATTATATATAATTTAATATTAATAACGTTTACAATATACAATGAACGTTAGCTATAACAACAAAAATCAATACTGAATAACGGTCAGTTGACATAATATTCATTACTGCCAAGAATCTCAACGCGCTACGCTCGTAGCCGATTCCCCGAATTTTCTCGTACGTAGCGGAAAATTACTAGGACGTAGGCGCCCGCTGGGCGGGTTCCTGGCAGTGAAAGTGTGGACATCTCAGGTTAATACTTTCAGTAGCCGGAACTCGCTAGGAGGGCGCTCTGCTCGAAGGCGCTTCCCTCTAGAATCGGATTTTCGCATTAGCGACTACGAAACGCAAATTTGAAAGATTTACTTGTATTAAACTCAAATGGAAGATTTAGAGAGTCAGACCACTATCTTATTAACTTGACAATTGTCACTCGACAATGACAACCCGACGTACAGTCGCCAAAAAAGTGGCGTACCATTTTTAAACAACAACAGCTGTAGAAGTCGCAAATCTGCTCTTAAAAAAAAACAACCAATTTGATTCCTAGGCCACTATAGAACTTTGTCGCATTAACTACTAAATAATTACAGCGTCAGTGCGGGTCAAACCATTATCAACTTTCCGATCACAACATGAAATAAACGTAAAGAGTTTATAGACATTTTAGCACCATGACATGAACAGAATAATCAATCAAATACATCTTTACTAAGTGCAGTCGGAGGCATAAAATTAACGGTATGTTTAACTTGTCGCGATATGCCTCCGACTATTTTTTCAAATCCACACCACACTAGTTCTACATGCAAACATATAAACAATAAGTACCGCTTTATATTATTAGTAGAGATGTATTTGATTGATTAAATTAATCTTACACCTTGTTTATATCTTTTGAGTTCATTATTGACGCATTCGGGTTTTTTGATTTGTTTTAATTAATTCGTTTTATGTGTTGCTGTTGTTCGCGTTACTGTTTAGTTAAAATCTCGTAGACACTGAAGCTCTTTTCAAGAATTTGCATCGAGTTTTTTAGGGTCAAGTGTACTAATAGCCAAGTCTGGTAATGTTTTTACTCGATTAATTACGCATTCCGACATTCCGCCACCTCATCTTAGGAGACATCAAGCCCTGCTAAACGAAGCAAACTAAATCGCTGCAAATCCCAAGGTACTGTTCCACCACTAGTTTATCTGCCCGCCTCGATAACGTCTGAAATCACGACACCCGCCCTACAAGGGCTACAAGACGGCAAAGGAATTGATGGAACACAACTTTAAAATCCAGGAGGAATGGTTTGCAAATTTGCCTAAGGTCACCCCTGCAATTAGTGATCCCACCCAAAAACCTGAGTGATTTTCGGCTCCGAGACGAGAGTGGTGCTAACTAAACAGACTCCGCACTGAACACGGTCGATGTGGCGAATTCATGTAATGATGTGGGTGGCGTGATGCCGAAGTGTGACCGTGGGGGTCCTATACAGTCAAACTATCACATTATCAACGAGGGCCCAAAAAGGAAGTACACATCATTAAGAGGAAACACAAGGGCCGTTTTTCTATAGAAACGTAGTCCCCTGTTTTCTCCCTGGATAATGGCAGTAGAACAATATATTTTTTTCCATAAATCTATGGCTACTATTGACACGTTCCTATGTTTTCCTTTTTTTCATTTTATTCTTAAAAGAGATATTAACCTTCAAAAACCTAAGAATAATTCCAGATTTTCCGCTGTGTTCAAACATCCAAAAAACAATTTTGACTAAATTATTAAAAAAAAACATAAAAACACTGCCAAAGCCTTTCTTTGATTTTTAATAAAAAAAATTGTTAAATAGGTCAAGTTTTGGAGAAGAAATCAGGGGGCTACGAAACGTTGATTTTATGTATTTTTAATAGGTATTTTCGGTCCAAGCTGCAGTTGTCTCTATCGCGCTCTGCGGGGGGAGGCTTGAGGTTGGCGCGACAGCAATACTCGTACATTTTACAAATACCTATTTCTGAATTATTTCGCCCTTAGTGTTTCCTCTTAAGTGGAAACGCAGCCCAATGGGTGAATAACTTAGATATTAATTTGAAAACATGTAGACTCGCTAACTTATGAATAATGCCAATACGATTAAATAAACAAAACGGTTTTTAAGATTTGAGAAAAACTGCAGTTTTCTAAATATTTACCCCCCGTGGATAATTCATGCAAAGGACATTGCCGCGCATCCATAGTAACAAAACAAAACTCTTTGTGTCACATCCAAACCTAGTGTATTTTGAGGACATTAAACTACACTTCCACTACACCAAGTCTTTTTTTAAATGATACAGGGAATACGTAGATATTTGATATTTACCAACCTACAGAACGAGAAGCCGGGAGGAGCTTTGAAAGGTTAGGCGTTGTCATTTACAAATGCAAATAACCATTCACGAACATGAGCGTAAAGCCTGCAACACACTGGCGCGGCCTGTGGTGCGGTCAATAGTAATTGTGACAGCTCATGACAAGTTTACTATTGTCCGCCGCGCTAAGCCTACATCAAGGTGGTTTTCCACCGGATGAGCGCGGATTGAATTGATTTTTTATTTGCACGCTAAATTGAACCGTACTGCTGTACTGTTAGGGTGCAAATCACACTGAAGATATACCATAGTAAACTTGTCATTACCTGTCAAATTTACTATTGTCCGCCACCGCAGGCCGCGCCAATGTGTTGCAGGCCCTAGTGTTATTCAGGTCTAATGCATACTTAATACTTAGCACATTGTAGGATCAGTGGCCTCATCTAAACTATGGACACTAATGTTTCGAGGCACTAGAAATGTGCAATTAATGCAATGTCGATTTGAGAAATCCTCCATTGTGTAATATTTTTACATTAATGTAATCCTTGCATGATTTGAAGTATTTGAAGGTAGTTGACGTTGCTGTGTATAACTGCTCAATCGAAGACGTCAAAAGCTCTTATTCCCTTTTAATAAAGACTTTTGACGTCTTCGTTTGCGCAGTTTCTTTTGATGCTGACTGTACAAGTACATGCAAGCAGAAATAAAATAATAATTTACTTGCCTTTTAAAATTGTTTACAAACACTAACATTTTAAATAAGGTTTGCCGTTGGATGTGTATCTGTGAAAATTAAGCTGTAAGTAGTCAAAAGTTAGCATTTCATATAAATAATAACAATGGATTATTGCTGCTACTACAGGGTGGCATAACACAAAGTTGGTCCCATAATAAAAGTTGCTCAGAATCATGGATAGATTCACATTTTGCTATTTTGTATCACGTAAAAGATTGCACCCTGTATATGGGACTTGTGTGTCCGGAGGTTTATATTACAATATGTAGGCATACTTATTTTGAGATTGGCAGCGGCGCGGCGGTGACGTTTCTGTCATACTCGTATCATAAGCCGGGCTGATATTGACTACGTTTACCGACCGTTTACATTTCAATCAAAGCAAAACCAGTGAAACTCTGACCTCCGAACATGCATAGTTGTTATGACTCTCGGAATTGTTATACATATTGGTTGAATGGTGAGGTGGATTGGAAAAGGTTGTGAATATTATGATTGTCACATTGATTATAAAAAAATGTTCATGAGACGTTGTTTGCAATGGCGGCGCCGCAAGTTGTCATTGTAGTAAATTACTTTTTTACTTGATCTCACATTTCCCTGTTCGTATGTAGATTAAAGACAGATTGGGTAAAAAAATAAATAAAGGTTTATGACGCGTGTTTAGTTGATGTGGTACAAACGAAACGATGGTACAGGATTCAGCAATGTCCTTTGTTTTCGGCTATTTGGTTACGAAATATTGCTATTACCTGAATGCCGAAGGAGAGGAGGGTTATGTTTTTCGAGAGTTTGTATGTATGTATGTGGGATCTATATCTGAATCTCTAACGTTTTATGTCATAATGATCATTTGTCCTAACACTCATATGAGTGAGTGTAAAACATTGTGGGGAAAAAAAATCATCCATTCGAAGTTAGGAAAACTAAAGATAATGCCTATCTTTAGTTTTCCTAACTTCGAATGGATGATTTTTTTTCCCCACAATGTTTTATTTCCTAACGTCACTTGCCATATTGATTATTAATCCAACGTTATGTGCCATGTATCATTGTTATTATAATGAAAACAGAGGGGCTATGGCAGTAACTATTTATTTGGGAGAACACACGAGTAAAAACATTGAATATGATTTAGTATAAAACCATCTTGTAGAAAGCTATCAACCGGAATGAAATGAAGTCTGACATTAGCAGACGACATTACCTATTCTCTCTCTGCTCGTCATGCGCAAACGATTGAATGTCAAATATAGAATTACGTATGGCCAGTGTGTGCCATCAACAGTGTACACACACCTCATTACAGTAATCATAACGATCGTTAATCCTAATGATTATTTTTCCTGACTTTGTATGGCCTATTGTAGTTGGTGCTTCTTACCTGACAGCAGTCCGGTTCCGCTAAAGGGTCGCAGTTTAACCTGACACTCCTCGCTTCGCTCGTCGTCGTACCTAACTGGGCTCTGGCTTAGGCCTATACAATTACCCTATTAATTGAATAAATATTGTTATGGCTATTGATCGTTAAGGCTAATGCCCATTAGGACAAAACAGTTCCGGTAAGTGAATTAGGACAAACGACAATAGGGATCGTGAGGGAGACCCACATGTATGTGACTATGTCTTACATTATTTATACTAAACGGGACTTAATCGCGTATAATTAACTTATTTATTTACCTCACTGAGGTCTCCCGACGTTTCGGATGTCATAATTAATTAAGTCCCGTTTAGTATAAATGTGTGACTATGTCTTATTTTTTGGCACGCCCTGCAGCCTAAACCGTTTCACGGATTTCGACATATGAGGTGTCGTCTTCTTAATCGCGGGAGTGACATAGGCTATAATATTTGTAAAAAATCAGTCGGGTTTTTGGAAATATCTTTAGATTTTACTTGTTTCAATTATGAATCCTAAATGGTTCTTTAATCAGAAAAAATATACAATACAAGGAAACTAACAATTAATTTCAGTCAAATACAACCTATTAAGCGATAACTTGTAATAGTTCTTTGACTTTAATTGTCCCACGCAATTTTTACGTCCGTTTTTCACGCGAATTTTGGATTCTGGTGGACATCTTATAGCCTATGTCACTCCTGCAACGAATTATATTATTGAATTCGTTGCAGGAGTGACATATGTCGAAATCCGTCAAACGGTTAAGGCTGCAGGGCGTGCCAAAGAATAAGACATAGTCATATACATACACAGCTAGCTAGTCGCTTGCGGCGGTCGTGTCTTAACGTGTTCGCAAAATGGAGTGGACGAACGAAACACCTTGCTTCTGGGACCTGCTAGGACTCAAAAAATGGTTTCCGTACGGTAAAAACAAAGATTATAGCAATGCCTGAGTGGAAATAAAAAAATAAGGAAGAACGCGAACAACACACATATTTGGCATGTTCGCCATACCGGCACGAAGTGTGGATGGGCATGTTTGTTGTTCGCGCAAATAACAAATATTTTCGCAAATACGGCGGCAGTCATAATAACGAATAGCGCATAGCGCAGTGTGGTGCCGGCATCAAAGTCAAAGTTTTTATTCTTTAATTTAAGCGTATTACATGCACCTATTAAATTTATGTCGATAAACTACGGAAAGAAAACCTCTACCTCGAGAAAGACCAGGGTAAAAACTCAGCGAGGTATCCTTTTCTCAAAACAGTATACAATATAGGTATAATTTCAGTATCTGAGTACCTACCTATTATAAAATTACATTGCTACAGTAAATATAATAATAATAATAAATCAGCCTATACACGTCCCACAGCTGGGCACAGGCCTCCTCTCGTGGATGAGAGGGAACGGGCAGTAGTCCCCACGCTGGCCCAGTGCGGGTTGGGGACTTCACATACACCTTTGAATTTCTTCGTGGATCTATGCAGGTTTCCTCACGATGTTTTTCCTTCACCGAAAAGCTAACGGTAAATATTCAATGATATTGCCCATCAACGCGTATGCGTTGCGTATTGGGCATCATCATCATCCTCCTAGCGTTGTTCCCGGTTGTGCCCCTAAAGGAGCTCGGGGTCCGCTTTGACACCTAATCCCAAGATTTGGCATAGGCACTAGTTTTACGAAAGCGACTGCCATCTGACCTTCCAACCCAGAGGGAAAACCAGACCTTATTGGGATTAGACCGGTTTCCTCACGATGTTTTCCTTCAACGAAAAGCTAACGGTAAATATTCCGTACATAAGTTCCGAAAAACTCATTGGTACGAGCCGGGATTCGAACCCACGACCGCCGTTTGACAGCCGCATGCCTGAACCGCAAGGCTACCGTAGCTTTTTAGCTACAGTAAAAAACTCATTTATTTATTTTGCGATAGATTTCTAGTCCAGGACTTTATCACTGCCAAACATCCCTATCCCCGATGTAATCGTTCACCTTATAATAAGTTTCTGGTTTACGACTGATTTGAATTTTGAGTGAGTAAGTTCCGTTTAATGTGTTTTGTCTGTTTAATCTGTTGTAATAAAAACAATATAATACTACTTGATAGTTATCTTATTATCACTTGTATATAACATAAGAATTATACCATATTAATGTTATATTAGACGATATTTATACAAAATAAACATATACTCGTATATTTTATAATTATACCAAGCGTTTATTATATACGAGTGATTTTTTAATACAGACCATCTATCGACGTTCACTAAAGAATAATTTTGACCGAAGGGAGTCCAGTTCCGGCGTTATCGCGGTTTGTTACCGAAATTGCGCAACACATCGCAGTAATATAATGTGTTTTTGTAGTTTTTAATAAGTTTATATATCGATATGTGTGTTAGTCTATAACGTATTTGTAATATGGGCCTTTGTTGCCTGATATAAATAAATAATAATATTTGCATCCATTACCTCGCTATAAAAAAGTGCGTTGTATTGTATACGGATTTACAAATACAAATACTCGTAGTTTATTCGTTGACCCTTACTCTTACGTATTCGTTTACCTAATACTTGTAACAAATGGTTGGCTCCTGTACCTATTATTAACCCCAAATCGTGACTCGATTAATAAATTGTATCCTTACCCGTAATTATAGCTGAATCGATGTTTGCCGAAGGTGTGCTCGGTGACTGTTGTTTTGATGAACTCCTGACCCCGTAGCGTGGACGGCCTTATCACGCGATAAGTCACAAGATAGAGCGTCCGTCACTGGCTGACACCGTTCAATAGAACGAGACGGACGCTCAATCTTGTCACTTATTGCGTGTTAAGGCCGTCCATGCTACGGGGTCTGGTAGCGTGCGACAAAAAAAAACAGACATCCCCAAAATGGTTTTCGTTGGTTTGTCTCTGAACCTAGTTATGCAATTGAAATTTGAGCGATTGATTGAATTGGACTCGATTGCTTTCGATTATTTTGTGCTCCATTTTGCTGCTCCCCCTCTGCGCCTTCGGCTTTTTATATGTTTACACTCTAGGGGTAGAGTAGGCAAGACCACGTGGATATTGGGGTGCTCCGATTCGGTTTTGTTACCTGTGTCTTCAATGCATATAACATACAATATCTCGGCCATTTTTGATTTGAGAGAAAAGTGTTTCAAACAAAACAAGCTTATTTTAAAGTATTCTGTACGATAACAATATAAAAACTACATGTCATAATGACACCGCACTATGATTTTTTGTCGTATTTGTAGGATTTGTAGGTCGTTTTGATTTTCTAGGTCCAATATCTCGGCCTTTTTTGATTTTAGAGAAAAAAGTTACAAACAAAACATGCTTATTTTAACGTATTGTTATTCACTCGGATGTTTTTTTTTAAAGTGTCGGCACCCCTATGGCCGAACTCGGAACTTTGGACCGCTCTAGTTCTTAAATGAGCAAGTTAATCAAAAAATTATAATCTATAAAAGATGCTTATTTTAATGTATTCTATAAAGTTCTAAACAAAAAAGTAGGAAAAACGTCCTGGTTACACTTTGCTACACCACACCCCAACTAATTTAACAACTACCCTAAAAACCTAAAACCTAAAAATAAAGCAATTTTATTCTCGAATTAGGTTGACCGTGTCATTATATGATATAAATTACTTAAACAGAGATAAGTATATAATAAAGCAAGTAATGGTGCTAATAATTACACAGTTCAACTCACGTATTAAATGTCACTACGGGCTACGGGCTTTCGGAGGTGACGATCTACTGCCGCTGCCTCACACAACGACTCCAGCGCAAGACAGCACCCCTCCCCCCGCCCTGTCGGCGCGTGCATCAAGGGCCGCGCGGCGTTCGGAACGGGCCGCGCGGCGTTCGGAGCGGGCGCGGGCAGTGAATCAAGCGACACCGCCGCGATAACACTCATCCTGAAGAAGAACTCCCGAAGAGTTCGAAACATGTCGCCCGTAGTGACATTTAATACGTGTCTTACGAAACATGTCTCACGAAACGAAAGTTTAAATTCGGGCAAGTGATGGTTTCATTTTATTTACTCTGAGGCTAAGGAATTCTCTAGAACATTGTAAAATATACTGGTTATAATATACTGTGGATGGACTAGGTATATGTATCTGCCGGAAGCATGGCGTCCTGCAAGTCTCTCCCTATCTCGCTATATCTCATTCTTATCTTCGTAACGCTGTTTGAATTTTCACAGCTTCAATAATAATAATTATTGATTTATTACACAAATCGACCTAGTCCCAAACTAAGCAAAGCTTGTAATATGGGTAGTAGACGTCGATCAAAATACTTATATAGATAAACAAATACTTAAATACATAGAAAACATCCATGACTCAGGAACAAATATTCGCTGATCACACAAATAAATGCCCTTACCGGGATTTCAATGGATTGCAGAATTGTATTTAATTTTTATTTCAACTCGATACGTGTACGCATTCCTGAGAAAAAGGGTAAGTATTGACAAATTGACAGACAGACCACGAAGAGATACCGGTTCCATAGTCAAAGATTGGTTACACTTTCGCTACCAGGAACCCGCCTACGCCGTAGTCGCTTTCCGCTACTTATGTCGCGAAGCCACTTCTGGTCACTCTCATGGCCGCGAATGAGTACCTATAGCACACTAGCTTAGGTATCTGTATTAGCATATATTATGCAACTATGAACCTACACATACACCTTCCGGAATCCTTTATATATCTGACATATGAGCTGCCGCCTTATGCGTACCAGCTCCATCTGAGATGTGGGGACCTTCGTCCCCGAGAATGTCCTCCACCTCCCCTTACAGACATCCCTTACCACACAACTGATACTGTACCAGTTCACACACTATATTGTTCCAGTTATAATTACCCGGGTGCACCCTTGATTGATGACGACATGGCCTGAGGCTGACTACCGAACCTGAGACCCTGTTATTACACTTGTTACTAATCCTCTCACACTAAAGAACTCCACGACTAAGAACTGTGTTATCGCATGTACGTGACATGTAGGAAAACCTTATTATTGTGTACAGCCGGCATTAGGATGCTGTCATAATGTAAGTCAGTAGTGTATGTTTGGAACACAAATAGATATTCTAATATATGTTTTTAATGTTAGTGAAAATTTAGGTAGTAACTCTGTAACAAAGTAGTAGTCAGTCTTTAAGAAAGTAAATTAATATTTGTTTTGTGTAGTGACAGTGTTCACATTTATTTATTTATTTATTTATTTATTTATGCTTAAGGAGTACCAACAGCTGCAAAAACATAATATAAGTCTTACATAGTAATACAAAGCCAATTAAAGGAACTCACAGATAGAAATGGCATAGAAAAAAGAAAAATGTTTGACACACTTAGCACACAATATCGCACTAGGTATATGTACACTACAAATACAGAATAGTGCACCAGAAAAACAGATTAAAAAAAAAAAAATACGTAAAACTACATAGCAACTAATTAACAAAGAAGGAACACGTGAGCAAAGTTACACGCACCTGAACAAATCACCACTTGCAAATTATGAATTGTTACTATGAAAAAAAACGACATGCTAGTTTTTGCCTCACAGAAGGAACCGAACAGTTGAATACATCAATATCCATCTCTTTCGACAAACTATTCAAAGTGCGACTAGCGCGACTCAGGAAACTATTTTGCCTGTAATTAGATTTAGTATAGCCATCAGGCCTATGGTATCGGGAGCCTTCAAGAGAGAGAGGAACAGAGTGCTAGTGTTACAAACGTACTTCATATTCATACATTTATATAAAATAAGGACTTGCTTATGTGAACAATGGACGAACCTCTTGAATTAAAATAGCGCAATCTTAAAACCTAACAAATACCTAAAATAGAAAAATAGGGGCATATTTTTGTGAGGATATCCCAATTCCATTTTCCATCACTTCTTCACTTTTATGACACTTCTTTAGATTTAGGAATTAATCCAAATGTAGGTAGCATGTGACCAGATTTATAAAATACAACGGGTCACTTTTATGCACACGCGTAATGATGATGGTGATAATGATGATAATGATAATGATGATGATGATTTTGATTTAGTTGATAATGATGACGATGAGGTGGTGTAGCAATTCATTTTGTAGGACCGTGTATAGTCGGGTTGAAAAAGAAAGCGCACACTTGTCCAAGGTACTGGTATTTATGCAAATTTTAAAGTCATAGTTGGGATTTTGTGAGCGTCAGGATGGCGGGTGTACATCAATAAATGTGCGCCAAAATTCAAGCAATGTGCTTTGTAATCTCCAGAGATATTTAAGAAATTAATGACGCCCGCCATCCTGACGTCAGGTTGGCGGGTGCATTTCCAGTTCTAGCTAATGGCTGCCTACTCAAGGGTGAAAGTAATGCCTAAGGTTAGTGCTCGCAATGTGCTTCCACATGTATGAAGCACAATCAAATTCAGAGAGCCGTTAAAGAGTAATATGGAACTGAATAAATCTAAATATATAAAAGAAGAAACTGACTGACTGACTGACTGACATATCAACGCACAGCCCAAACCGCTGGTTCTAGAGAATCCAAATTTGGCACGTAGGTTTCTTATAAGGTCTAGGGGAGCACTAAGAAAGGGTTTTTTTTTAATTCGCCCCCTAAAGGGGTGAAATGGGGGTCCAAAGTTTGTATGGGGAAAACATTAGTTTTTGAACTAGAGACTTGAAACTTTGTAGGAAGATTACTTATTAAGATAGAAAAAAAGTAGTTTCAGCGTTTTAGAAAATTCCACCCCTAAGAGGGTTACAATAGGGGTGCAAAGTTTGTACCCGAAACTACTGGGACTAGAAACTTGAAATTTACACCAGAACTTCCTTTTATGACGTAGGCAAGGGATGAGAAGGGATCTTTGGAAATTCCATCCCTAAGGGGGTTAAATAGGTGTGCAAAGTTTTTGAGAGAAATATTATTTTTTAAACTAGAGACTTAAAACTTTGTAGGAAGATTACTAATTAAAATAAAAAAGTACTTTAGGCGTTTTAGAAAATTCTACCTCTAAGGGGGTTAAATAGGGGTGCAATGTTTGTATGGGGGAAACATAATTCTTTGAGCTAGAAACTTGAAACTTTGTAGATAGATTACCTTATAAAATAAAAAAGTACTTTCTGCGTTTTTGAAAATTCTATCCCTAAGGGGGTTAAATAGGGGTGCAAAGTTTGTATGAGGGAACTTTATTTTTTGAGCTAGAAACTTGAAACTTTGTAGAAAAATGACTTATTAGAATACAAAAAAGAAATGTCAGCGTTTTAGAAAATTCCACCCCTAAAGGGGTTAAATAGGGGTGCAAAGTTTGAATCCGAAACTACTGGAACTAGAAACTTGAAATTTACACCAGAACTTTCTTTTATGATGGAGGCAAGGTATAAGACGGGATTTTCGGAAATTCCATCCCTAACGGGTCAAATAGGGGTGCAAAGTTTGTATGAGAGAAACATTATTTTTTGAACTAGAGACTTGAAACTTTGTAGGAAGATTGCATATTAAGATACAAAAAAAGATCTTAAGGCGTTTTAGAAAATTCTACCCCTAAGGAGGTTAAATAGGGGTGCAATGTTTGTACAGGGGAAACATTATTCTTAGAGCTAGAAACTGGAAACTTTGTAGAAAGATTACTTTCAAAAATACAAAAAAGTACTTTCCGTTTTTGAAAATTCTATACTTAAGGGGGTTAAATAGGGGTGCAAAGTTTGTATGAAGGAAGTTTGTTTGTAGGAAAGGTACCTACAGTCAAAAACGTTGATAAGTGTTTTTTTTCTAATTCATCCCTTGAAGCGGTCAAGATAGGGGTTGAGACTTCACATAAGTAATGTGTGATTTATTATGATCAGGAAGATTAACGAGATCACTAATGCGCTGTTTGGGTGTCATTTTTGTTTAGTAAACAAGTCAATTAGGAAGGTCCTAATGCATGGCGATCGATCGGCAGCGGAATGAACCATGTTCATCATCATGATATCAGCCGAAAGACGTTCACTGCTGGATATAGGCCTCCCCCAAAGAGTGCCACAATGACCGGTCCTGCGCCACCCGGATCCAGCGGACTCCCGCGACCTTTACAATGCCATCAATTCACCTTGTGGAGGTGGGGGGGGGGGTCTACGCACGCTGCGCCTGCCGGTACGTACTGCTTGGTCGACCTACTTACTTGAATGAATGTGAATACAAATAATGTAGATAATCGTATTCCAATAGTACATTGCGATAAAGGCCAGAAAGGAAGGGATTGCCTGCCACGTTGTGATATACACGTGCGGATCGTAGTACGAGGCAGGCAGTCCCTAGTAGGTAGTATAGAGTTTTTCTAAAAAAAAAACGGAATTTTGATAATTACTTGAAAGATCAAGTAAATTTCTTCACGCAACTGCGGCGACGACACGGGGGCGCGGACTCTGGGTAATTTCCTATCCTAACCCCTTACTAACCTATACTTTCGTGACACCCTACATTTCCGAGCATGTTTGATTAAACTGGGAAAAACGGTACTACTACGGTAGCCTAGTTGGTACAGGCATGCGGCTGTCAAGCCAATCTAAATCGTCTCGATCTTCAGTATGTGTATTGAGATTTGAGATGCACTCATTTCGTATCTGCGGAACCCCCCATGAAATACCGAAGTAGGATTACCCGCTAATGTGTTTTACTACAATTACTATATGAATGAGACCAAAACATCATTAACAGGGTGTCAGTCATACACCTATACGGACGTCAAAGATACCTATACAGAATGTACACAATAATTCCTAAATAAGATACCGTCTCGACAGCAAAACAAACGTTGCAGTCAATCTCATATGCAATTAATCGCAAGTGACCTTATATTTGTTCTGGTATAGAATATGTTTATTGTTATCGGTGAAGGTATTAAGAGTAAATTATACTAGTTTCTGGTTGATGGAGGTAACGTGGGCAACATGCAACATGTCTGGGTCGAAGCATTTGTGGAAAATATCACCTTTGTACATCGACCGATGTAATGGTGAGTGTTTAAGATTAGTCGCTAAGAAATAACACTTTCCTGTCGAGGAAAAAGTGGGTCAGCACGTCTAGCACAACTTGCTGACATGCCGCTTCTCGCGCGACTGAGCGTCCCCTGTCTCACTCGCACCGTGCAAATTCGAAAGAGGAGGGTAGATCTTTCTCGACTCGCGTCGCGGCGCGGCGTCAGTTGTGCTAGCCTCTCAGTTGAATTTCCAGGTAACTCAAGTAACTCTCTTGGCTGACTGTTTATGTATTATATTTATATATTTTTATTTGTGTTATTTGTATATATGTATGATTGTGTATGCATGTTTATATATAGAGCTATTTATGTACGTGTATTGATATAATTATTTTGATTTTTGGCTTATTATAATCTCTGCACCACCTACTACATAATCTAGTTTTATCTCTTTCTCCGATACCCAAAGGTTGTCTGGAAGAGATCGCTCTTCAGCGATAAGACCGCCTGTTGTCTACCTCTACCTACATGTTATTGTATTGTTTCTCTTTTTAACTGCTTTGTTTGTGTGAGGTGTGCAATAAAGAGTATTTGTATTGTATTGTATTGTAACTCGCAAAGCTTCTACGGTTACGCTCAACGGCCGGGGAATCGCGCAATAAATAATGATTCGAATGTATTTTTTTTAGTCTTGTCAGTCTTATGGCAGTCTCTTTGTACATTTTATAATATCCTATTGCATAACACACGCCTTAGTCACAGCCTTAGTGTACGGCCTAAGTGCACGCTCCGCTAAGAGCCGGCTGCCGGCACTCCAGGAGTGCAACCCGGTCGTTTTTTTTGTGGAACCGTCTGCTTAAGATTTTTTATAATTTCAGCTCGAAACCATTGCTTTTATTGAACGAGCGAGCGAAGCGAACGGTGTTGTTCGTTTCAGCGTGTAATTATTTTGTTTGTCCGGATGACCGGCTGTCTGGCTGTCCGGCTGTTCTCGTCTACAACCCTTTCTCAACCGATTCTAGTGATATTCTGTGAGCAGTTTCAATAATCATATAGATTATTTTGTAGATTCAATTTTACGAAAAAATCTTTTTTTGAACATTATACAGGGTGATTCAGGAGACGTGAGCAGGATCAACCCTACACATACAGTTAATGTTAATGGATCTTTTACCATCGTAATTAAATTAAACGCCCACAGTTTTTTTTTACATTTTGTGTGAAAGTTTCATTCACAATAAAATTTTAATCATGGTCACCCTACACAACTAAAAAAAAAATAACGTTAATCTTACCAATGCTGGTACGACTGAGTAGCTTATAAACTATTGAATCCGTAGGGTTGATCCTGCTCATGTCTCCTGAATCACCCTGTATAGTCTTGCTAGTTCTACAGCTCAAAGAGCCACGAGTACCTAATAATCATTATAAGAGTTGCTTACTATAATCGATTTCATAAGAGATTTTGGTAATTTTTATGTTACTAATGTCCTTTGGTTTCACACACGACATGTTTGCAAGCGTTTACTTAATTCGTTTTTGATGAGTCGGATTTTAATGGTTCCATTTCCGACGGTCGACCTCGAAGGAGGCTAATTTGTCTATTAACTGTTATCTTTGAAGATTCATACCGAAATAGCTACGTAAATATACATTACCTATGCATGGGTCGGACCTAGTCGACGTCAAAAATAATAATATGTTTACACTTTTGTACCTACTTTATTACGTTAAAAAATGTTTGACCTCGACTGGTACACTATTTAATTTATTGTAGATACCTACCTGATCCTACACTTTTACACGAGCAATATTTGTATACAGCGTGTGATATCCATTAGAACATACATTTTAAGTAACGATAGCTTTAAGTTCTGTGAACCGTTTTATCGAAAAAATATACCAATTACCTTTTCTAATGGAGAGATGTTCTGCAACTTGGGAATCACCACTGCATTTATTAATTTTGGCATACCTAAAACTATTTCGTATTGTGTGATTGCCAAGTCATAAAATTCTTCTCATTTCTTTTCCTAAGTTATTGTGTTATAATACATACAAATTATAAATGCAGCTGGGAATAATAATATTGCATAGACTTGTATGGAAATGTTATTTTGCCAACGGCACATAACGTTTGTATAGTTTTCTAGTGCATTGTACATATAACACTAACCGCATGAAAATACACTGTACCTACCTTGTTATTACTATTTGTAGGAACTGTAATCGCATGTATTTGTATACGATTACAGACTTACTTATGCAGTTTGTATATCTCTAAAAGGTGACTGAAACTGCAATATTTTTAGCTTTTTCATTTATTGATAGGGTAAATACTTATTATGTTTAAAATTTGGAGCTTATGGAACTTTGACGGGCAATCGTTCTTAAACTACAAGTTCAAATTGAATGTTATTGAGAATATATCTAAGCCATATTATGTCCTATTGGTTATTAGCTAGCACAAAATTACAGGCCGTTGAAAATGGCCTGAATGTCATCAAGAAAAGGATGGTACGGACCTCAGTCAGAGCAAAGAATAAGGCAATAAAAAAATAAAATAAAAAACCGGCCAAGTGCGAGTCGGACTCGCGCACGAAGGGTTCCGTACCACTATATATAATAATAAGTTACAATAGAATTTGTACGAAACTATTACTTCTTGAAGTACATTTTATAAGTTGGTCGACTATTACTCGTAAACGTGTAAAGCCTACTTAGCTGTGATAGTTTTCCTTTTAACTTCGTTATATGTACTACTACCATGAATTTTTTCACATATCCCAAAACAACCATTTAGCTAGCAGGGGGTGGGGACACTGGAGTCTAACAAAAATTAGCACTTTAAGGCTTAATATTTTACAAACGGATCGTTTAATCGAAAAATTGTTTTCACAAACCCCCAATATTTTTAAAAGACCTATCCAACGACACCCCACACTATGGGGTAGACGACAATAAAAAAAATCATCCCCACTTTACATGTAGGGGAGGTACCCTAAAAAAATGTTTTTCAAGATTTTATTTTACCACTTTGTCGGCATGACTAATATGTATATTCATGCCAAGTTACAGCTTTCTAGTACCAAGAGCCTCTGAGCTAAGCTGCGGACGGACGGACGGACGGACGGACGGACATAGCGAAACTATAAGGGTTCCGTTTTTGCCATTCTGGCTCCGGAACCCTAAAAAGTGAAGCAACTTTTTTAAAGATGTGTGCGTGAGAGTGTTGCCAGTAGAAAGAAAGTAACCCTATAATTTGGGTAATTTGCTTAAGGTCTCTATAATATTTTCTGAAATATTATATCTAATTTAGTTTGAGATTGTCAAGCAGTAATATGGGATACCAGGCGCATCTCCATAACAGTTTGCCATGCACTCCGCCGCGTGATTTCGGCCCGTGTGGAAAGATGCCGGAAGCACGGCGTCCTGCAAAATTGTAACCCTATCTCGCTCTATCTTATACCTTCGTACCGCTCGTGCCGTCCGCCACGCTCAGACGTCTGGCGTCAGCTTGTGAAATGTTAAGTCATGTTTTCGTGATTTTTAAAAGTCAAACATGTTTTTCTAACAATATTTGCTTGACGAAACTGTTTGATGTTTAAAAATATCGCAAATTTTAGCGCAGTGGGTGTGCAATTTGTACTTAAGGGGATACCTTGATTCGAGTCAACCGCGCCCCCTTGGCAGAGACCCGCTTATGCCTTACGCGCACGAGAAAAAAAGATGCAACTCTCTTCGGGAATGACTTTTTTGAACAAATTTCGATAAATACTGAAGTAACTACTACGAAGGACGAAAGGAAGACTAACTGAAGTTATATTTATAGGTATTTCATTAAGTGAGATTTTAGATGAGTTAAAATACTATAGTTTCAACTTGATTGTGTTGTAAAATAATGTATTGTTTGAGTAGGCTGAGTAGAAAAAGGAAAATAAAGACCCAACTTTGGTTTTTTTTTCTATCGAGGTAATTTTAGGCAACAACACAGGTGTAAGGTATCGATTAAATCAGATAAACAATCATATAGTCAAGAATCATACATCTGAAAAATCAGACCTTATTGATTATTAATCTAGTAAGAACGGCGTGTCAAAGCACGCGATAATTTCCAATGCACCCCCTTAAATGTTTTTTTCCCGAACAATTATCTCAATCACAAAATATCGTACTATATACCTATACTACTATGATAAATATTTGCACTTTAAATCTCGCCCTACAGTATAGATATACACATTATTGAATGAAACAAAACCGATTTGCTGATTTTATTACTACCTCATATATAAACCGTATATACGGTCTTCATGTCCGGACTGTAATTGTTTGTCCGTTTGGGGTAAATAAAAATTATACTCTGGTAACACTCGTGCTTTATACGTCAGATATCACGTCAACTAACCGTCGAGGTTTTGCGTTCTAAGCCAAGCATTAATTTGTGTTTTCTAAGTGTTTTTATGGTAGCCATACACGAAGCGATTTACTTGCGCCAGCGGCGCTACCACGAACTTCGAAAGTGGAAGTTCGGGTATTTCCATCTATCGCACTCCCTCACTCGAGTGACAGGGATGCATGTATTACGAACTTCGACTTTCGAAGTTCGTGGTAGCGCCGCAGTATACTTGTGCAAGTCTAAACTGGCGCAGTAAATCGCTTCGTATAGGTAAGGTATTATTTCAGTAACTTACAAATAAAACGTTATTCTGTCCGATTTATTATTTGATTTTGCGGTATTTTTGCAACATTTGACAACGCAGGAGACCATTTTGTTTGTTTTCGTAGTTGTCACGGAAAACGTGTCAACATGACGGCGTCGCGACACGCACACACTGAGGAGGTTATGTAGCTTGGTTTTGTTTGTATAAATATGTGTGCGTGAGCGTGTATCTACTTATAAAGTTTGGTTTTGTTCGGCGTCACTAGACTGTTCGTAATGCTCCGTCTGTATTTTTTACTTGGTCTGAGGTCGTTTCTTTGTTTTTATTGTCCTCGAAACCCGTCCTAAACAGCCAAGTACACAATAGTCTCATGCGCTCGGGCAGCTCTAGCTATAGTCCAGGCAATGAACTGACAACTTGTATGGAAAAAATGACAATTTTGGAAATAATTTATAATAGCTTATTTTTTATGTGTAACGGATATATTATCAATTAAATACCCAGCGACAAAATCCGACAAAATTTCAGACATCGAAAAAATTATAAGTTAACTGGCTTCTGAAAAGTCAGTAAAAATATTAATAAATGATTTTTTCTTTATTTTGGTTCATTTACATTTGCTCTATAATATTCAAGATAAATCGTACAAAAAAGATAATGCATGCTTCATTTAAATCTACATAATTACTTCCGGGTGGAAAGTTTGTCGGATTCTTGACTAAATCATCTTAGAATAACATTTTCAAATGAAATCAACAAAAAAAACGCTATTATAAATTAATGTTTTTCAAAACCTTATTTTGCCTGGAGTACTAGAATGAAAACCGGTCAGCTTGTGCTGTAATGGTTCTTTGTTGTCGAGTCGTTGAGTGTATATTGATTGAATTATTTAGCAAGTGACCTTAAAATCATAAGATAATGCTACAAATGGAGGATCCGGAAAATTGTCGAGATCGAGGGTGGCCGGACCAAACATCATCGGCGAAACGAAATCCCACAGACTTCGGTGGTTCGGTCGGTCATCTACTGCGAATGGGAGGGGATCGGGCAGTCAAGAGAGCGTACCGTAAAAAGGGGCAAAACTGACATTCAAACCTCGATAGCATTTTATTATAGGTACATATGCAAACTGAATGGTGTATATAATAAGGTGTTCCGGACGTTTGTATTTAGGTTTTATTATATTTTGGGTAGTTCCATTTTATAACTTTGACGATAAACAGGAAATCCCACCTCACCGCGTAGTCCCTCGTAATTGAGGTGAGATAGGATTTTATACAAAGGTGATTTTGGAAGATTGTTCGTCGATTTTTTTTTATTATGAGTATTACTATAGCTCCATTTTAAATTAGAATTTGGAATACATTATTTTTGTAGCAGTAGCCTTAAATTCCCATCTCACCCCCTTTCATCCCTTCTCTCCCCATTTATAACCCTACTCACCCCATTTTTCGGTACTTGGGCCGACCGACTGGTCGCCGCCGGGCAGGGCAAGCTGCGTCATCTTCAAGCTGAAAGTTGGCAGGAAGTGGCGCAGGATCGGCATAAGTGGCGTGCTCTCGTTTCGGAGGCCAAGACCCTTTTTGGATCACTGAGCCAAAATAGTTAGTTAGTTACAAAAATAGAACTCAAATAAAAAAAAAAAAATCTTAAAATTATTACACATAGACCGAGTTTGAGCCACTTTTTAAGCATTTAAAAATGTCGCTCTTCGACAAGTTTTTAAGGCGGTGCATTGGAAATTATCGCGTGCTTTGAAACGCCGTTCTGACTAGATTAAGAAACAGTAAGGTCTGATTTTCAGATATATGATTCTTGACTATATGATTGCTCATCTGATTTTATGGATACATGATTGCTTGAAATTTCCTTGATAGAAAAAAAATCAAAAGTTGGGTCTGTATTTTCCTTTTTTTACTCAGCCTACTCAAACGATACATTATTTTACGACACAATCAAGTAATACTATAGTAATTTATCTCAAACCTATTACCTATATACCTATTATCTCTCACTTTATGAAATTTTGCTAAGCCTTCTCTAAGCTGTTGGGCATTTATCGAAATTTGTCCAAAACAGCGATTCCCGAAGAGTGTTGCATCTTATTTTCTCGTGGACGGAAGGCATCAGCGTGTCTCTGTCTAGGGGGCGTGTACGACTCAAATCAAGGCATCCCCTTAACTGTGTGAATTTAGGTGTACAGGTATTTTAAAACATTTCGTAAAAGTAAACTACAGAAAAAGGACAGGAGTGTAGGCGGGACATCGGATAACCCGTGTGCGATAGTTATTTCATGCCTAATTATGGTAATAATAATAATAAACTGTAGTTAGATAATTGAGTAGAGAGCAGATATATTCCAAAATATAGACTATAACTCCGTAAAAAACGGAATAAAACGCTAGCGTCGCGCGTTGTGTGAATGAGTGAATTGGCATTTGACAGCGCGCCAAATTTTGATTCATGATTATTTGATATTATAAGTTATCAAATAACTAGTTGAAGATAACTTGTACTTTCATAGATTTGATCTAATTTTTTTCGAGGAAGAATGAAGTGTGAGACTGTATAAAATATGAATAACAAATAAAAAATATCAGTAAACATCAAGTAAAATAAAAAACCAAGATAACATGGCGAGGGGCATATAAATGTGGAGTGTTTGTGGCGGTGCTTCAAAGGCCCGTGCTGCCCTCCTGGTGTTATTAGCTCTTGATATCTCTACGTACTCAATTTAATGACTAATGAACCCCCGCATTTCATGTTCGCCTGGTCGATAAAAAATGGTTCAGAAATAACTAACATGTTTTTTCCACACTAGATTATGATGATGTAACGGCGTCACCAAATGACTAAGGTCAGTCGGGGCAAGAGTAACATCGGGGGAAGAGGGTCAAAAGCTTCTCAAGCTAATTCTTTTGAATTGAGCGCCTTTTTGTACCGTCGGTAAAACAGACAGGCGTGTATTAGTTCCATCATCAAATCATAGATGTCTCTTTCACACGCCATATTGAAACAAAACGCGGTTCATTATGACTAGTTACGACTTGTGATAAGTGAAAGTGCACGTGTATAATTCAAAAGCGGTTTTGTGTGATTTATGGCTGTTAATTCGGATTTGTTTGTTGGTGAGTCGAATATTTATAGTTTATTTCTTATGTTACATCGTTATTTTCTGTAATTCCTATCGATTATAAGTTTTTATCAAGCCAATAAAATTTTAACCTCAAATTATTTAAGTGGGGCAAGAGGGCCAGTTCAGTCCGGGGGAAGGAAGTCATAAGCTACTCTTACCCCATGTCAGGGCGGTCAAACCTTTTATAAATTGTAATTTTTATTACAAATTGGCACTGTTTAATTCAGTTATTTGAGGATGCGGATGTTGGGTTCAAGCACTCAAAAACATACCACCACCAACATACCATATCGTGACACAATTAAAATGACTAACAAAACAAATAAAAAACACTAGAAAAACACGCTTTTTTAAATGCACTTAAAAACAAAAATAATATCTGGATCGTTCAAGTTGTCTCTATTTCTGGGCTGAATTGTAAAACTATGTGCTTTTAATTATAATATTTGATTGTAAAAGCGTGGGGCGCTGGAACAAGAAAGACTTTGTGTATAACTTGCTGAGAAATCAAGTTAAGCGACTTTACATGTTAAACGTGCATGCTTTTGTGCGACCATGAGGCCGCCAGGAAGTTAGTATTAGTATTTGTTTACATGAAAGTATTTCCTGTTCCAGCACTCCACGCTTTTACAATAGTGTGCCTGCCTAAATACTTACTACTAAGTATAGTTATCATTATCAAAGTGAATTAAAAAATTCAAAGCACTTTCTGTTATTTAAGTGTTAGGTGGTTTGTCACCCCTGATAACACCTCCTATGACACTCTTGCCCTGTGTTACTAAATACGTAAATCCACTGGAGCTAACCTAGTTCAAGTTAGGTACGTACGATACTCTTACCCCAGTCATGGGGCAAGAGGAACAGTCATGCCGATTTTTATTTTTTTACTAATTAGTGCATGTTTTAAAAGTTTATTTGCTTGATAAGTAGTTTCAATTAAAAATATATTCAATTGACTTATATTTTATCGCTTTATTATAAGAATTAATGCAATAATAAGATCACAAACACTATTTGAATCTAACTTTTTAAAAATTATGATACTCTTGCCCCGACTCACCTCATGTAAAAACATCGTCCATTATCTACATATTCTGTTTACTATAATAAGGGTCTGTTTCACAATCTCCAGTTAAAAGATATCCGTCAGATAAATGTTGGCTGTCACTTTTCTTTTATATGACGGGAGAAAAGCAATCATTTTAACTGGCAGATAACTTTATCCGGCGATTGTGAAACAGGCCCTAAAAGAAATAAGATTTTTTATATTTTTTATACCATTTGAATTATCGGTATCCGATATTTATACCTATCTCATTTAGAATTTTAACAGACTGCGTTTCCTAGGATATCAAAAGGAAATATTGTACTAGTTTTACTTATTTCGATCATTAAGTGCATTTCAAACATACTCGTAGCAATACTGCGGCGAACAATAGGCGACCGGTTAGCCTAGTGGGTAGTGACGCTGCCTACGAAGCTGAAGGTCCTGGGTTCGAATCCCGGTAAGGGCAAATATTTGTGTGATGAGCATGAATATTTGTTTCTGAGTCGTAAAGTGATTTATATTTATATTTTAAATGCTTAAATACATAGAAAACTATGTTATAATATTATATCTATTATATACATCGTCGTCTAGTACCCATAAGACAAGCCTTACTGAGGTTACTATGGGACTAGGTCGATTTGTGTAAGATTGTCCCCTAATATTTATGATTAAAAAAAAATGTGAACAGAAATCAGTCCAGAGTGGAAAAAAAAGTGTGCGTTTGAAAACGCACGATTTTTTTTTGATCGAACGGCGAGCGCAGCGAACGAAGTTGTATGTTTCAGCTTGGGCCGAAAATCTTTTGTACGGTATCCGCTGTCTGACAGACACGACAGCGCGACAGACACTGTCTGTCGCGCTGTCACGCTGTTCTCCTCTACAGGTCATATTTCTCAACTGATTTTCGTGAGAATTTGTGAGCAACTTCGTAGATTACGAGTATATAGATTCTATTGTCGAGTCACTTTTTCGAAATTCTACAAAACAATGCACAAAACCAAAATAATCACGTTATCCACGTTAATCACCTGACCCCGATCACCCAGGGGAATTAGCGGCAATTATTTTATATTCAACTAGGAAAAAATTATAATGTTCGGTTATGGCGCTTCGCCGGACGCTACCGCGTCACGCTCGCTTCGCTCGCTCGGCTCGCGCGCTGTAGGGTCGCAGTTCACCTAATAACCTAACCGTTTTTTCCCCTGGGGGATCAGGCTAGGGGATTAACGTGGACAACAGCAAAATAATGTACAAATGGCGAACCTAATGCCAAACGGCATTCTCTACCAGCCAACCATAGGGCCGAACAGAGACACTTATAATTGGTGCAAAGTGAACTCTGAACGCTTAGAGCGTAGAGGCTGACAAGACCTAATTTTGTTGAAATTGATGGTATTTAAGCAGTTTTTGAAGAGAAACTTTATGTCATAAAAAAAATATGTTGATATTCATCATAGTTGAAATGCCGAATCCTCACGGGCATTTTGGTCACAGTTTGGGACAGCGTCTTAAAATAGAATCCTACATATACATAATTACTTACTTATATATACAAAAACACGTTTATGGCCACAATCTTTAGCGATATGACCGCCTGTTGATAACCTCTACTCTATTTTTAAGTTTGTGTCCTATATTTGATTCATGTATTGAGGTATGCGATAAAGAGAATAGAAAAAATATGATTATTGAGCAACAATAATATTATTATAATGACATTTATAAACAGTCAATCTTATCATAATAAGCAAGTTGTTATGACGCTTTTTATTTAGTCGTATGGCAAACAAATTCATGGTCATGGTTTTAACAAATTTACAAATTAATATCTAGATTCTTCACCCAATCGGCTGCGTTTTCGCTTAGCTTAAGTAAGTCCAGAGGGTCTCCCGTGTACTTTCTATTTGGGCACTCGTGGACGCACGTAAACGTCTACAAGTTAAGCAATTGCAAAATCTGTGGAGAGTTGCGTTTCCGACGATTGGAAGGTGCTGTGCTGGTGGGTTAAAGCAATGTCGTCAGCATAGACAAATTTTCTGGAAGCCGTCTCTGGAAGGTCGTGAGTGTACAGATTAAACAGCAGTGGTGCAAGCGTAGATCCTTGTGGTAGACCGTTCTGTAGTTTTCTAGGACGACTCTGCTTATCTCCTAGATGGACGGCAAACTCCCTATTACACAGCATATTCAGTGATTCTTCGGCAGGGGACAGCTTTCATTAATGTATAATGTAGTCCATGCCACCATACCGTGTCGTAGGCTGCAGATAAGTCCACGAAGACAGCTACTGTTTTTAGTTGTTTTTGGAATCCTGGCTCAATGTGCGTCGTGAGGGACAGTACCTGATCTGTACAGTTACGACCCTCCCTGAATGCCGCCTGCTCCACAGGAACGACTTTTTCAGTAAGGGGTGTGATTCTGTTAGCGAGCAGCTTTTCTAATAGTTTATATAGAGAGCTAAGCAGGGCTATTGGTCTGTAGCATTTTGGGTCATCTGCTGGTTTGTTAGGTTTGAGGATGGCTACTATTTTGGCGTAGTTGAAAGCAGAATGCAGTTTATTTCCAGCCAGTATGTCCGCAAAGAAGTTTGTCAGCCATTTTCTACTGTTAGCCCCAAATTCTTTATAAATTCGTTGTATATGCCGTCCTCTCCAGCTGCTTTGCCAGGTTTAAGGAGTTTGATAGCGTGAGTTGTTTCCTCTACTGTAAAGGGTCTCGAAATGGTGTCGTCCACAGGGAACTCTTTTTTCAAGTTTTGGGTAAGTTTCTTAACGGTTTTAGTATGGGATCGATCTCCTTTTACATGTGACGTTTCAACAATTTGGCTGGCTATCGAATCAGTTAGTTTTTGAGACACGCATACGTTCTTTGAGCCCGATTTTCCCGTTAGTTTATTGAGGACTTTCCACGCCTTCCTGCTTGAGGTTTTGAAATCCATCCTTTCCACAGTGGACAACCATTTATTTTTCCGCTCCGTATCCAGCGACTCCAGTAGGTGCCGTCCTATTTCCTGGTCTCCGGTTGATTTGTGTTGTTGGTATAGTTGTTCACTCTCTTCACTCCAACCAGGGACATAGGTTTTTCTGTAACCCCGCGGAATATGCTTCTTTGCTATTGCAGTTGTTAGTCCGACGAATCTCATGTAATTTTCGGCAGTTGGTGGGATCCATCTTATGGCAGAGTCCATGTCTTTTGCAAAGGCAGCCCAATCTGCCTTCTGCAAATTCCATCTGGGAAGGGGCATTGATTGCATTAAAGGGATTTGGTTTTCTGTCTTCATCAGAACTGGACGGTGTTGGCTGTTGGGGAAATTGGACAGAATTTTTCGAGTAGTAGGAAAAGGGATACCTGATAATTCACATGACACGAATGTGAGATCTGGGTTATAGTCTCTTCTCCATCGGACAGATCTGAAGGATCCCTTATCCTTTGCATCGAAAACCAGGTGGAGATTGTTTTCTTCTGCCCATTGCAGCAGGCGGATCCTGTTTAGGTCATTGGAATCGTAGCGCCATGAGGTGTGGTGACTGTTAAAGTCACCCGCGAACACGCAGGGGTGAGGGAATATCGGCAGTCCATCTCCCCATTCCTGGGCGGGAGGTTTGTAGATGTTGACGATCGTGGTGTCCTGGACTTTGATTGCTATCAAATAGTAGTTGCTAGGGTTTCCGTATGGCGGCAGGATCGAGATGTTCGGCAGGCCCTCCCTAGCGTAGGTTGCAATCCCATACTTTGCGTGATTGTGTGCCACAATAATGTTGTACCGTGGGATCTTTCCTCTGGACTCCAGATCTTGCACATCTTTAGTGTGCGTCTCTTGTAACAAAAGGACATCCACACGGTGTTTTGTCAGCATTCTGTGCAGAACTTCGCACTTGGCCAAGCTAATTCCCTCGACGTTTAGCTGGCAGATTAGTAGGTAAGGCCCAATATTTATTTCAGAGGGGAGGCTATTTGTTGTATTCTATAGATTCATCTTTCCGTCTCGTATCAATCAATTTGCATCTGTAGATCATTTGTTTAAGCGACTCGAATATCGTGCTGTGAGGTTATTTTACAACAACAGGTACAGCAGCCAAAGTTTGTTACTCGTTTAGCGCCACCCAGGGGACACGTTTTAGTGGCAATTCCTGCGGACGTGAGTAACATCGTCCCCCCGATTTATTATGACGCTATGAAATACTCATTATTTTTAATCTCCACACAAACATTTAAGGTACCTAATAGGTACGCAGTACAAAACATCTGTCGAATTTAATAATTTACAGTAAACCGTGGTTACTTTTTGGCTACTTTAATCATTATAGAAAGCAGTATTAAACCAGTTATCTGAAATCAAGTATATTTAATCAGGTAAACAGTTAGGTACCGTAAAACGTGGCGAGTAGGGACAAAACTGACATTCAAACCTCGATAACATTTTATTTTTACATAATTATGTAAACTGAATGTTGAATATAATAAGTGTTCCGGACGATTGTATTTTGTTTTTTTTTTTTATGATTTTGGGTAGTTCCATTTCATAACTTTAACGATAAATACGAAATCCCACCTCACCCCGTAGTCCCTCGTAGTTGGAGTGAGATGGGTTTTCATACAGAGGTGATTTTGGAAGATTGTTGGATCGTTTTTTTTTTATTATGAATATAACTATAGCTCCATTTAAAATTGGAATACATTATTTAGGTAACAGTAGCCTTAAAATCCCATCTCACTCCCCTTTCATTCCTTCTCTCCCCATTCATAGCCCAACTCTCCTCGCTCCCTACTCATTCGTGTACTAATTTCAGTGCTGTCACAGGCCACACGAACAAAAAAAATGTTCAGGAAAAAAACCGTTTCGATCGAATCAAAATAACCTCGATTTACTTTATTACGGCACTAGCTTCTACCCGCGAGTTAGTCTGCGTGGACCCGGGATAAACACTATTCTATATTTTAATCCAGGCTATAAACGACCTTCGTGCAAAATTTCATCCAAATCGGTTGAGCCGTTTAAGCGTGATAAGGTAACAAGCATCTAAACATCCAATCTTTCACGGGTGCGTAATGATGGGTATAAAAATAAATAATATAATTTTATTCGCTATAACAATATGTGATATATTTTCAAGGTAAATAATCACTCATTGTATGTAATAAACGTTGGTTATAATTTCAAAATATATATGTTTATTTTGTATAATGATTATATGGACATGTTATATAACATAACTATCAAGTAATATAATATTTTATTATCAAAAGAAATTGTAGCAAACATAATGGTTTTACAAATTGTACTATGTAAACTTATATATTAGGTAGTAAAAAAGTGTTCGGTTCTGGCGCTTCGCCGGCCGCTGCCGCGGCACGCTCGCTTCGCTCGCTCGGCTCGCGCGCTGTAGGGTCGCAGTTCAACCTAACACTCCTCCTCGCTTCGCTCGTCGGCGTACCTACACCGACCTACCTTACAGTCTACCAAAAAATATTATGCTAACTGTGCATTAGAAGAAATAAGCATTATATCATTTGTTCATTATAAGAAATATGCATTATATATAAAGTATGTTATATTACATGTTATTACATCAAATGATCATTACATAAAATGATAATTATATCGTATGTAAATATATTAAGTGTGTGTTATATGACTTATATGACTCAAGAATTATATGAAAAGAGTGTTATTGCGACTAATATTATTGCAAACATTTTTATAGGCATCGTTACGCACCCAACTTTCACATTTATAATATTACTAAGCTTCTGCCCGCGACTTCGTCCGCGTGGAACTCGTTTAATATCGTAGCGTACAAACTTTCGCCCCCTTAGACGGTGATTCCCGGAATAAAAAGTATTATATACTCGTATGTTAACCCAGGTTATACACTATGTATACCGATATTCATTTTAATCCGTTAAGCCGTTTTTGCGTGATTGAGGTCCAAACTTTAGCATTCATAATATTAGTCGGATTTGTAAAAATCCAGGGACACGACTCGCTTGACAGACTCTAGAAGGCATTTTAAGTTTAATGAATAAGGTTAATTCACGTTTTTCGTTAGGTACGGTGGTAGTATTGTGCTGAAATTTACCAACAAAGTAAAAATGTAAATCCTACTAATATTAGAAATGCGAAAGTTTGGATGTTTGGATACTTTGGATGTTTAGATGTTAAGATATTTAGATGTTTAGATGCCTGCTTGATGCTTGGATGTTTATTACTCAATGACGCTTAAACGGCTCAACCGATTTGGATGAAAATTTGCACGAAGATAGTTAGTTTATAGCCTGGATTACAAATAGGAAAGCATAATCCCGGGTCCACGCCAACGAAGACGGGGGCGGAAGCTAGTTATTAAATAAGTGATAAAACTGGCCAAGATCGAGTCGGACTTACGCAGCGGTGAAACTAAATCGGTCGGTAGACGCCGACAAAAACTGGAGAATAACCTACTAAGGCTAGAATATGCGTGAAAAATGGTGATGTTCTGCATCGCGCTATTGAAGTTTTTAATTTATGTTGTATAAATACAATTTCCTTCGGATTTTCCTTATTATGTCTCTCTGACAACATCAACGAATTTTCACATTTACGAGGGTCAAACTGAAAGTTCTTAGAAAATCAAAAACTGAGCAATCAAGCAACTTATTACTTTTATTATATCTTTTCAAAATAGCCTCCCTTCACATCAATACATCGCTGCATTCGATAGAACCACTGAGAAAAGCACTTTGCCCACTCGTCCTTAGGGGTCTCTTCGACGGCCTTTTGAAACGCAGCCACTGCTTCGTCGGCGTCCATAAAACGTTTTCCTCGAAGTTTTTCTTTAATTTTTGGGAATAAATAAAAATCACAAGGTGCAAGGTCGGGGCTATAAGGTGGGTGACCCAGTAATTCCACGTTTGCCGTCGCCAAATAGTCGATCGTTTGCTTGGCGGTGTGCGATGAGGCGTTGTCGTGGTGAAGCAGGATCCTACTGCGAGGCCGTTTTTCTCGAACTTTTTCCAAGACAAGTGGTAAACAATTGTTAGTGTACCACTTCGCAGTAACTGTTTTTTGATCCTCTAAAATAATTGTTGCGTAATGACCAGTCCTTCCGAAGAACGAGGCCACCATCTTTTTTCCCACACTTCGACCTCTCTTCACTTTAGTAGGCAACTCCTCGGAAGGAAACACCCACTCAGCAGACTGTCTTTTAGTTTCAGGATCATAACAGTATATCCAGCTTTCGTCACCCGTAACTACGTCGAACACAGCATTTGAGTCACCTCCGTTGAATCTTTGACCCATTTCACGGCACCAATCAACACGACGGACTTTTTGGGCTTCTGTCAAATTATGAGGTATCCACCGGGCACAAAGCTTCCTCACCGCTAAATGTTCATGGAGGATTTTGTGGACTTGACTCATACCAATGGCTAAGCTTGTACGAATCTGCTGATAGGTTACTCTTTTGTCAGTCTCTATCATACGCCGCACAACACTGATGTTATCTTCAGTAGTCGCCGTAGAAGGCCGGCCCTCGCGCAGATCATCAGTGAGATTAGTGCGGCCACGTTTAAATTCATTAAACCAGTTGTAAATAGTAGCACGAGATGGGGCTTCATCGTGAAAGGCCAATCGAAGTCTATCATAACTTTCTTGTTGACTTAAATTACATCGAAAGTCGTAAAAAATCATTGCTCGAAAATTTTCTCGCGTTAAATTCATGCTCACGTAGTACACACAATTTTCAATTTGCCGCCAAATCGTAAAACAAATGACAATCGAGTGGAATTCGTACACAAAAATATTAAGAAAGAGTTCCATTTTCAAATTTTGAACTTATTTTTTTATTATATTTATTACAAGTGGCCAGTTCTAAAGACTTTCAGTGTCGCCCTCGTATTATATCAGTGTGGCTAAGATAACCCTTGTCATCCAACCTACCAATTTCTAGTGTGCCTTTACTCACGATCACCTTTCAACCACAAAGGTCAGATGGGCCTTTGGAGGGTTAGAACAAGGTTCACCTTACAAGTGTTATTAATATAACCCTGTACGTCACCCTGTCAGTTTCTCTAGTAACTTTTCTACTTATCGGTTCAACCCGGTAGTTTGCGGAGTTTTATAAGGCAATCAAAGTTTGTATTGACTGATGGATCGGGTAGTGGACTAGACGCAACACGCACGTGCCTGCTGTGTTCAGTAATTAGCAGAAATTAGTAAATGATATAGACTAACAATGTCTATTCAATTTCGCGACTTCAAAAAAGGAGGAGGTTCTCAATTCGGTTGTAGGTATGTTCCTTTTTTTAAGTTTAACTAGCTTTCGCCTGCGATTTCGTTTGCATTGACCCAGCATGAACACTATCCTATGTTTTAATCCAGGCTATAAACTATCTTCGTGGAAAAATCGGTTGAGCCGTTTAAGCGTGTTTGAGTAACAAGCAGCTAAACATCCAAACTTTCGCATTTATAATATTAAGAAGGATATGTTTGTTACCTCTGAACTCGGTCATTTAAAGAACCGATTCGAACAACTCTTTTTTTATTTGAAAGTATATGCTTCCAGATTGTGTTCATTGTTTTCTCAAACCCATCTATGAGGAATTGATATTTTCTATTATAACTCGTGTACGAGGGTCATGGCAAAAGAAGTTAGATACTCCATGGTCATTTAATTGATACTGGCTAGTTATACACCATTGTGAAGGCTTTGGTTATTTGCTTATAAATTCAAAAATGGAACAATCGGAAAATCTTATTATTAAAATATTTTTTTCTGGTTGAATTTGGGGGGAATTTGCCGCAACAATGGAGCTCACTCGACGTGATTTTCGTACACATACATACATAAATATACTCACGCCCGTATCCCATTGGGGTAGGCAGAGACTAAGGAATGCCAAATACTACGGTCCTAACATACTTCTTTCGCTTCGATGACATCCATACATCTTCTCATATAGGCTCGTCGGTTGCGGGTACTCCTGAACTGGCCTTTTAACAGTATTGCTGAAATTTGGTCATGATACCCTCGCCTAGGCCGCCCCCTACCGACCCTTCCATCCATCTCCTGGACGTAAATCCTCTTAGTCAGTCTACTTTCACACATCCTATCAACATGCCCAAACCACCGAAGCATACCTTGGTCAATCCTAGTCACTACATCGTCTTCTATTCCACATTTTTCTCTTATTATACTATTTTTTATTCGATCATTTAAACGAGCTCCACACATACTTCTTAACGCTCTCATTTCAACTGCATTCAGTCTACTCTCATGCTTTTTCTGAAATACCCAAATCTCAGCACTTCCATACATCAGTGTAGGAACAAGCACTCCTCTGTGAACCGCGAGTCGAGCCTTCTTTGTTATATTTTGGCTGCTCACAAACGCGTGCAATGCTCCATTCACCTGATTTCCCGCTTTCACTCTTCTTTCAATGTCACCATCACACTATCCATCTCTCGTAAATAATGAACCCAAGTACACAAATTCATTCACTTGCTCCACTCTCTCACTGTCAATGAGAATATTGCACACAGTCACACATTCTTCTTTCTCAAATACCATCACTTTTGTCTTACTTACATGGACTTTCGTGTTATGATTTATTTGACTTTAAAAAAGGTTTAAAACCTCAAGAGTGTTTTGAACTTTTAGTCACGACTTTGGTGAGTCTGCGTGTTCACGTGCAACTGTTTTTAATTGGTTTGCTGAATTTAAAAGAGGACGGGAGAGCTTTAAAGAAAAGAAAGAAGAAGACGGCCGTCAAACGCAGTCACTCAAGAAAATGTGCAAACTGTGGAAAAAAAAAGGATTCGTGCGAACCGACGAATTACATACGTAGAGCTCGAGCGTGAACTGGGCATTGGATCAGCAGCATTGCAAAACTATTATTCATGATCAACTGTTCCTTCTTAAGCGTTGTTCAAGATGGGTGCCGCGCCGCACAAACTCACCGATTTGCAGAACACCGTCGCGTGGATTGGTGATTTATGATGAATAAATTCGACGCAGGCGAGAAAAAAAACGTTTATGATATACTGACAGGTGACGAAACATGGCTATATAACTACAATCCTGAAAAACAAAGCGACAGTCCACAGTATGGTGCTTTGAACACGAGCCGACTCCAACAAAATGTCGCCGAGCACGAAGTACACAGAAACAAATGGTTGCCGCATTTTTCTGCAAAACGGAACATATTGCTACGATAGTGCTAGAAGATCAAAGGCCAGTTAATTCAAAATGGTATGTGACAGTTTGTGCCCCAAGAGTATTGACAGCTTGTTGTGACAAGCGGCCGAAGTCAGGAACCAAGCACCTGCTCTGGCGGCACCACGACAACGCTGCCCCGCACACTTCTGCTAAACACTGACTATTTCAGTTCAAAAAACGTTACTATTCTGCCCCACCCGCCATATTCCCCTGATTTACCACCCTGTGTTTTTTTTTTTTTGTTTTTTTTTTTTTTTTAAGAAGAGAAGGTAAGCGATTTGAGAACAAAAACGCCCTGGCTGCGTATAATTATGAAATTTCTGAGGTGTCTAAAGAAGAGTGATCATCAGTATTTTCCAAGTGGCTTAGACGGATGGAAAAGTGTATACGTGTTCACGGTGGCTAGTGTGGCTACTTCGAAAAAATAGATAACTGTAATAAATAATAAACTCTGTAACTTTTGAGTATCTAATTTCTTTTGGCATGACCCTCGTATTTACACTCTCGCAAACCATAAATTTGGTAAAGTGGAGCTGATGATGAAGACCACAGATGACTTATGGAACTCCTCAATGATATAAAGTATGTCACATATTCTGATATGATTCCGCTTAAGTTGCTACTAATAAAGTGCAAAAGGTGATTCTGAGATCCTTAAGGAATCGACGTAACTCCTCTATTATCAGCCCACATATAGCGACATGGGTTTTTTTTCTGTAATAATAAAATAAAGTTATTTACCCATATAATCAACGCATTTGCTATTATACTAAAAGTAGTTCATGTGGTAAAGTGGAAAGGTAATGTTCATGAATGTTCCTTGACGACTGAATTGAAGTCGGTTTAAATTTTAACTAGTGCGAGTTGGAATTGCCCACCGAGGGTTCTATAATTAATTACAAATGTATAGTTTACAGGTTCTTTCGTGTACACTTGTAGGTATAAGACGATATTACTTACTTACCGAATTTAATTGTTCTAGGTCAACGGAAAGTGCCCTATAAATTTTGATTCTCTTGAGTGTCGAATATAGTAGGTCAAGGGTCGAGTCAAGTTATGTCGTCGACCGAGTCCTCGTGGAGACCTGCTGAGCCCGCCGCATGCAACGTAGAACTTCACTTCTTGCGGAGCCGCCTTCGACACCAATACCACCCTCGCGCCTCGCGAGGACAAATACTAATTTATCTGAACTCTGGACTAGCGTTTCCAAGCACATTCCACTTAAATTTCTATTTAATAAACACGAGTTAAAATACTGCCCCAAAAAACGTGGCAAACCATTTTTTCCCAGTGACAGCTCGACCTGTCACTAACTTTTTAATACTCCTTAAGGACCCTTCACACCGTATGAATAATTCTTAAGCGCCCTTCACACGGGTCCGAACACTCATTATAATCAGAAGGTTCGTATATTTAGTCCAGCTAGACAGAAGAAATGAATTGCAATGTTTTGTAGTTGTGCCAATTAAGATAATTTGAATCAAATCAGCGATTAAGTAATATTCGTTGAATAGTATTTCTACGTAGTAAGATGAATTTAAGTAAATAGTAGTTGAAATAAAATAACGCCAAACAATATTACTAGTACTAAAGTTTCGATGAATCGTTGTCGATGAAATAATATTCGATGAAAAGGTTGTCGACAAAACAAGGGTACACCAAAAAATCTACTTATAATTTGAATCTATATTACTCTCTAACATCGTAATACTATTAGGTAGGATATTGAAGACACGTATTGCAGTAATGGACTTTTAAAGTATAGGAAATTACTGGCCTTAGATCGCGACCGGGTTACTTATATTTTCCACGCAGATTATCTTTTTTCCTAACAAACCAATCCAGATTATTCTTATTAAAAACACGTAAGAGAACCAATAAACAAATAATTCGTTTCATGATTGTTCCTGGAAAATTAAATTTGATTGTTTAATTCGTGCCATTTACATCGTTTGCGAGCTCTAGGTCCATCCAGTTTGACTAAGGCAACATAATTATATAGGTAACTAATGACAATATCGTTCCATAACATGCATTTATTTTAGATGACTTTTGGTTTGTGAAACATTACGATAACGAGAGCTTGTTTCTTCAAATGGCGTCGTGTATCCTGTTGGCTACTTACGTATTTGCTGCGATTACAGCTATCTGGCTGTTTATTGGTGATGATATATTTCAGTTTGCTTTGTGTGTGTGACCATGCATTTCCGAGAAATTAAAAGACCGATAAAGATTTACCCCCTTGTTCTCAAAATTTCAAAAAGCCTGATGCTATTAATGTACTTTGTTCCTTTCTTACGAACACAAAAGTCAAAGTGACTGACAAAGACAAACGGTTTTTAACGCTAATTTAGTTCAAATGCCTTGTAGAACGTTTATGAATACGGCCGTTAAACTTTTACGATTCTCACACATAATAATTTATCCAAACATTTTTTTATTTTCTCGCCCCTCGTTGCGAGTCGTCCCGCGACCAAGGATGTTGTGGCACACCCGATACGTCGGGACACCTCAAAGACGTAGGTAAATAAGTAAGTTCAATACGCGATTAATCGCTCGACATAGGTTCACAAAGCGCAATTGGCATACGAAAGTACGTAGGTACCTATATCATATAGCTTGCATGACATTGTAGGCATTTATTGACGTAACTGAAGACATATAGACACACTGCTCAATAAGCCATTTTTATAATTCACATTTTAATTATAAAAATGGCTTATTGAGCAGCGTTTTTATAGTATTAAGGATTTTTTTAAATATAAAAAGAAGATTATTAATATATACCAATTGTAATGGAATGTCGCTTATTAATGTAATCTACAAATAAATGTACAATTGTAAACAATGACCTGTAATCAATAAACCAACCACCAACCAACCACCAACCAAACAACCAATAAATGATGATGTCTATGTCTATGTCTGTGTCACAAAGGTTTCCACTCTTAGTCGTACTCGTAAATGCGTTAGTTATACAATTGTATAAAATACATTTGTAATAAGAATCCACCACAGGTTTCGTCAGTAAAATATAAATACAACAATAATGTAATTAAATTCGAAGAAGATAATGGAGATGCTGGGATCTAACTAATAATATAATCTTGTTTACTATTATTCTAAAGCAAAAGTGTGTAAAGTTTTAGCTTTGTAAGTTTGTCTGTAACGGGAATTTCCGGAACCACTTATCCGATTTCAAAAAACATTTTATTTGTGTATAGTAGAAATAACTTTCTGGATGCACATGGGAGTTTGCCTACATTCTTTGCAATAGGTACGCGCGTGACTGCCCAAAAATAAGAATGTCAATGATTCCAGGGTCACGTTTGATATGAGTTTCATAATTCCACCATAATAAATTCTAAACAATGGAACCGATTTGAGGTGATGTGTGAGCTGTATCTTTAGAATCCTTAAGCCGCTTCTACGCACAGGCGTGGCGCGAGCGCTTGTCCAACACTACGGATTTCAATAAATACTGACGCGTGTATAAACGCGGCCTTACGATATCGCGGCAAGCCTTGTAATACCGGGTCTGTGACTATACATTTTTAGATTTATCACGGTATTAGATTTTTTTAATTAATTATTTTATGCAAACATCCTGCCCTCCCGGCCGGTGCGTGGGGTGACCGTGAGCCTGATGGGGTCCTTGGCTTGTGTGACGAAGGTCCTAGATTCGTATTCGACTTCCCGTGGCATGCCGGGCGCGAGGCGCAGGCTGTACTTCTTTAAAATGGTCACCATGCCGGCCATCATCTGCATCCGGGCGAAACGCATGCCTGAAAAAAAAAGTTTAATAAGTTATTTAAGCAAACGAGCCGTAATGTGGTAATTATGGGTGCCTCCCTCGCAACAATTGTTCTCTCCGGTGCATGTTTGTCAAATAGTCTTAGTAAAAGCTCATTCAATTGCCGAATCGTGTAGTTTACGTCATCCAGTAAAAAAAATACCTGGTAAAGGTTGCGGGAGTCCGCTGGATGCGGATGGCGCGGGACAGGTCACTATGGCACTCTTTGGGGGAAGCCTATGTCCAGCAGTGGACGTCTTTCGGCTGATATGATGATGATGATGAGTAAAAAAATTGGTCCCAGTCTATAGCGCCAAGGTCATTGTTGAAGTCGTTTAAGTTAATGTCTTTAAGAGGTCGGCACGTGATACGTCTTGGCGTCGGTTTCCTTTTTGAAATGTTAATTTCAGCTGTAATGAAAGCGTGTCTGCCTAAATCTGGAATATGCCTCACGTCGACAAACAAAACGCGAGCGTCAGTACTGACTACCGACTACGTCTATCGTGGCTTCACTGTGCTCTGTGAAGTGCGTCGGGTCGTTTACATGCTGACTTATGTGAAGCGCTGTCAAAAATTGCGTCAGGTGTTTGAGTTTTGTCACAGTAATTTATATAAAAATCCCCGAGTAACAGTTATTAGGGCATTTTTTTAAATTCGTGTACCCAATTAGCGTGAGTTGTTAAATAAAAATCAACTCGGTGTCAGTTTTGTGACGACAATTAGGTATTCAGTTTGTGTACAAATTAACTTTTCAATTTATAAGAGCTATGCATATACACGTTATTTACATGTGAAACAAGTTCAATTTCGCATAATTTGTATGCTTAATTTTCGTCACAAAACTGACGCAGAGTTAATTTTTATTTAACAACTCACGCTAATTGGGTAAACGAATTAAAAAAATGCCCATTAAAAGAAGCAATTAAGTCCGTAATAGCGTCAAAAAAACTCCTCGTTAAGCAACGGGGGACGATACGCAGTTCCAATAACTAAGTTAACGATTTGAAGACTAATTTTCGTATTATGTCCTTCAGAATACCTTCATAAAAATATTTAGTTTTGAATAGCCCACGCTAAGCAAGCTATCTAGGTAGAATGGGATTGGAAGTGACAACTTTGTCGTACAAATACTCGTACGTCAAAGTTTGTACGAATTCATAATTCTATTCCCAAACTCATTGCGATCGAATATTACCTCCTTCGTTTGCAAACGAATTAAAATGTATAAAAAAAGTGAATTGTCTGATACCGATACAAATTCTTGGTCCCTCTCCAAACGGCATGTACGAATAGGGAACGATGCTGTTCTTCTGTTCCCCCAAAAATCTCTCCGGACGGTATTTCTCAGGGTCCGGGAACAATTCGGCGTTGTGATGCAAGTGGTACACAGGCAGGTGTATACGCATCCCTTTCTCCAGCTCCAGCCCCGACGGCAGCGTGTAAGGTTCCACCACCTCGCGCGACAGCACTCCTAATACCGGATACAGCCTCATCGATTCGTTTATGCATGCTTCCAGATACGGCAACTCTGTCAGACACTCATAAGTAATCTTCCCGCCAGTCTTCTTCAAATACGCATCCACTTCTTCGAATAATCGTGGTTGTGTTTCTGGATTTTTAGCGAGTTCGTACAATGTAAAGCACATCGTTGACGCGCTAGTTTCGAAGCCAGCGGCAAAAAACACTATGCATTGAGCTATCAGCAACTCGTCTGTCACCTCTAAATTTATCCGTTCCTTTTTACCTGACTCCGATTTCTGGTTACTCATTCTGTCGCCGGCTAAATACTTATTTTCTTTAAAATTTAGCATGAGATCAACAAAGTCGTTTCTTGCGGAAGGCTTGTGATTTCGACTTTGGAACACGCCTAAAAGCAGTTTGTTGAAAAAGTTGTCGATATCAGAAGGGAACACTTGGAAACCCAAACCGTAGAACACGTACGGCCATATTGCTCGGGCTACAATTTTGAATCCTCTGTAATTTGTCAGTGCAAAAATGTGGTCACCCATAATTTTGAAAGGATTTTTATCACAATCTTTGGCCATGACGTTGCTGTTGACTCCGAAGGCGCAGGAAGTGATACAGTCCATAGTGAAGCGCACTGATATTGCTCTGACATCAAGGTCTGGAGACTTTTTGGTTTCTTCATCGAGCAAGCTTTCAAACGTCACTGAACACTTTTCAATTAAGTGAAACATGTTCTTCATCTTAGACGAAGAGAAGAGCGGTGTTAGGTTCTGCCGAAGCACCTTCCAGCGATCGCCTTGGGTGAAGAACAGGTTCTGCGTAATGGTTTCCCTGTGAGTGTAGTTGGATACCTCTCGGCTGCTGAAGTAGTAGAAGTCTTTAGTGGTTATAAGTTTGATCAGCTCTGGATCTTGCACGATCAATGTTGGCTCCGTGCCATAGTAAGCCCCAAAATATGGTTCTTTTGGGAACTTTCTGCATAGCTTTTGGGTAACTTGGCCCCAGTACTGCCTTAGTAAAATATAATCCGCAAAGTTACCGAATATTGGAGTTGGTTTTTCAAATGGCACTTGTCTCAACTCCCAGTAATCAAATTTTCTTCTGCTTATGTAGTAAACTATTGAAAGGGCCACAATAGTGGTCGAAATAAGGAATAAGACGATCATGTCGTTACAGGTGACTCCTTGAAATGTTCTGAAGTGACGTGCAACTTTGCTTTATACCCGCTAGCTTACGTGGACTGGCTGACAATTATAAGGTCATTAATTACGCATGTACATAGTAGGACAGCTATTAGGGTAACGATCAGTTTAAAATAAATATGCCGTCAATAGATGAGAAGTGATATTTTTAAGAATGTTGTTATTGTTATATATTATGTAAAGTCGTGTAAATTTACCTTACGTAAATTTTATTGTATTTTTATATTATGAAATAAATAAAACTACTCTAATCTATAAAAAAAAAATGGTGCGTTCTGGTTACGCAAACCGGAGCGGACTTATTTCCGAACGAACACAGCGCATTACCGCATCGTCGTCATATGTACATTCTACAAGATTACGAACTTCGTCAGAAATAAAAGTGTGTTTAACGTTTCAATAATATATTATATCGTATCATTGATTTAGTAAGACTTGACTTGTATGTATTATCCTTGCTATCATTACTCATAGAGTACATCTGAATGTCTGTCTAATTAGACCAGCTATACAGTACTGGCTCACCACGAGGCAGCTTGACCCCATTGATTTAGTATATACAAGGTGTATTTTATTATACTGAAAACCTCAGACACCCCAACTGAGTTTTTTAATCCTTAATAAGATTAATACGTCCATTTACAAATACGTTAATTATTTCAAAAGATATTCGTTGGTTTTCTTTATCAAGCAGATCTACTTGATTCGTAACTCTACACTTGTAATCACTAATCAGTACTTGTCAGTGACGTAGATCCTGACGTTCACCTCACAACAACATCCTCCAACATTTCTCTGATTCGCGTATGTTGCCTTCGTAACTTTTAGACCCGGCACAATAAAAAAATATTTTTCAAAAAAAATACAACCTACCTTAAAAGATGGTGCAATCGATTCAGCTTTCGATTCTGAACAAACTACTTTCAGGTTTTCAGTTATATGATTTACACCTTGTAGAACTAGATGCACAATGTCAAACAAATATGCCAAGAAATGTGCCCCAGAATGACAACTCTAGCTACATTTCAGTAGTTGCTAATAGCGTTAACCTGATAACCTGCATCAAGATATATGTTTCATAAAAAAAGAACTACCATACCATATTAGAAAACCAACACCAAAAGATTAAATACTTTTAAGTTTATTGAGACATATCATATTGTGACTTGACTACTCACGTCAAAAATTTAGTTAGCGTTTAGCAAATGAATGGAGTCGCGTTACAAAATTATTTTAATAATATTTTTTTATTTAAAGAGAAACACCAATAGCACAAATAAATCAGGTTTCTTTATTTTACAAGTGGGGAATAAACAGTTTCAAATGTATGTACAAATATTATATAGGGGGAAGTCCCTTATCGCCAGACCGCACCTAGTGCCGGACACTCGTACTATCTCGATAACCAATAACGCGAGCGATTCAAGGACGAGTAAAAGGGGCCTCCCTTTTCCCCCCGCGCCCCTTTTACTCGTCCTTGAATCGCTCGCGTTATTGGTTATCGAGATAGTACGAGTGTCCGGCACTAGGTGCCGTCCGGCGATAAGGGACTTCCCCTTACTACTACTACTACTTATTCCGGGAATCACCGGGAGTTATTTGGTACTTTTTATTCCGGGAATCATCGTTTAAGAGGGCGAAAGTTTGTAAGGAGCTACGATATAAACAAAATCAACGGTGTCCTAACTTCGTAATAATAATAAAAGGAGGGACTGTGTAAGCTAGGTAAATATTTTTTTTTATAATTGCGAATCGGTTTGCTCTTGGCCAGCATATGTCATACATTATGTGCTCATACTGTGTGCAGTTATAAAAATATCATGGTAGTTCTGCTGATAAGAGCTGCCCAGCAGAACCACATTGCGACAAGATTTACAGCGGCGGTTCTATTGATATAATGGTTATAGAATTTTATTGATTTAATGTACCTATGTATATTTTTCTAATATATCTAAATTCCTGAGCACTTAGGTGATTCTACCAGGGAGCATCACATGTTTAGAGGGTTAAAAATAAAGCATGTAAAAATACATTTTTTTCGACTTATTTAACGGCATATTTATAAATTGGGCCGGTATGTATGTGCCGCATCCACGTTGTCACGATGACTCAGCTAGCAGTCTACTATCAGGCTTTGTTTTGGTCGGGCATAATGTGATGTGCAAAGGAACTGTCGATTTTTAAGACACCTTTTTTACATGTTTTTAGAGTTGCTACAAGAGGCAAAATGGAGGCAGAATCTCCGTATTCTAGCGGCGTCTCGACGCCACTACGGGTCTCTAGAATTATATATATTTTGCACGTCGTCATAATTATGGTTTTCATTTTAAGATTTCCAAGAAATCCTCAGTTCTTGGAAATCTTAAAATGAAAACCATAATTATGTAGGTAACGACATCATAAAAAAAGTATCTAATACCGAGTCCTTAGATTTATGTTCCGCGACTTTGTCATTTGAACTAACAAAATTAATTATTTAAAACATGTTTAAAACTATTAAATTACAATGAGTTTACACAAATTTCGTTACGTTATGAAAAGAGCTTACTTTAAGAAATAAATCCCAGCTTTTTTTTCTTTCTGTCTTTGACTGCACATTTAGACATAACTAACAACCAACAAGTCTCACGGTTGAAACCAGACTAAACGCGAAAGAGCCGGCCGATGCGATCGGCCGGTTCTTTTGGACGGCCATTTTTTTCGGCTGATTGTGTGTCTATATACTAAATCAATGTATAGTATATTAAACGTTTTATACATATTAAGCACTAGGAAGCCATCTGGTCTGGAACCTGTCAAGTAGTACCTAATCAACTCTGAAAGGTAGTTAGGCTAAGCAAGAAGCTTATATATAGATGGAGATAGCTTTTCGAACATTCGTTTGTAGCAAGAAAAAGTGACCTTGAATGACGTCACGTATGTTTCCATCTCTTTCTTTTAGGGTGTCCATGATTGTGCATGCGTTAGGAATAACTTACGACTTTTAAGATACTTGATACTCATAGTGTGCTAATTTTATTATTCTCATTACATCATCATACTACCTAGGATGCTCCTGCTCCTCCAATATGCTCGGAAATCGCCTAACTGTAGCAAAAGTAGTACGTGAAGTTTCTCGTTACTGACGAGCGCAAATTTAAAACGTTAAAAGTTATTACTGTAGGTACTTTTAGCGGCCAGCACGGCTATTATGAGATAGCTCGGGAGCTGTCTCGCGGTCAAAAGTCAAAGCGATTTTTTTTTGACGCTGACAGTTGGTCGCGGGAAACTCTCGAAACTCGTATTACAAGTGCACTTTAGAGCGGCAAAATAGATCGCGTTATTCGCGTCTCAACGTCAAAATGCGATACATTGTCTTCGATATGTGGACCCCGCGACAGCGATAATAATTTGATAATTTGACTCACAAGGAACAGTAGCATAATTATTATAAGTTAATTATGTACACATATTTAGTGTACTTTTTACTACCTACCTACTTTGATCAAATTTGTGAACCATTCATGACTTTGCTTCGTACCTACTTGTAAAAGTAAAATATTGTGAGAAAGCAACAACTGTCTTGAGCTGCCAGATAAGCTAGATTCAGAATTCTCACTCTAGTGGCTTTTCATTCCTTGAACATCTTGTTTTTTTTTTAAATTATTTTAGGTAGTTGCTAAAAATCATGGTAATCAATGATATCCAATTAGAGAATATTATAGCATTATTAAAATTAATTAGCTTTTCGATGAACGTTAGTGAGCATTTTGTCAGATTCAATCTCCACCAAATGCCAGCACCAGAGCCCGTAATTTTCATGCCGATGACATCAATTTGACGTCACGCTGCATATAGGTGATCCCAAATAGTTTTATTCTAATTATTAATCAATCGTCGTAATAGTCGTCAATCATTTTAATCATGTAAAAATTACTTCAAAAGTAATCTATTCACACGTGGAACAATTAAGTAGGTACCTACTACTTGATACGTGAAACGTAAATTAAACTATTTGTTTTGTTTTAATACATACATTTTATTAAACGGTATTGTTACCACATTTCAATAATTACGTAGAAAACAGAATTCCTTCAAGTAGGTACCTATTAATTATTCCACGTGTGAATAGATTAAATTTGAAGTAATTTGTACATGATTAAAATGATTGACGACTAATGATTAATAATTACAATAAAACTATTTGGGATCATCCTATATGCAGCGTGACGTCAAATTGATGTCATCGGCATGAAAATTACGGGTTCTGGCCAGCTCTGTTCGAGCACTCACACAAGCAGAAAATTCTCATAGCCCGCCACTGGTAAATAGTGAGGGGTATATACTTATAAAAATAATAAATGTATCATTAACATAATATCCGGTCTTATTTACGTAAATTTAGAAACTTTCAGTATGGCCTTTAAGTATATAAGTATATAAAAAAAATAAAAATATTAGGGGGACAGTCTTACACAAATTGACCTAGTCCCAAACTAAGTAAAGCTTGTACTATGGGTACTAGACGAGGATACACATACTTATATAGATAAATAAATACTTAAATACATAGAAAACATCCATGACTCAGGAACAAATATTCGTGCTCATCACACACATAAATGCCCTTACCGGGATTCGAACCCGGGACCTCTTGCTTCGTACGCAGTGTCACTACCAATTAGGCTAAAGCGGTCGTCAAAAATCGGTCGGTATAAGTTTCCTGATTGTTGGTACAACAGGCATTAACCCATTCAGGGCCCATGACGACACATATGCGTCAGACCGTCGTAGTCGCTTTCCGCTACATACGAGGAAAACCACGGGATCGGCTACGAGCGTAGCGCGTAGCGATTCTGGGCAATGAATGTGTGCAGGTACTTGGTTGCAAATGCATTTTTATTTACTCATACTCATTTATTAAAGTATTACATGTCAAAATATTACATTAATTCCATTAACTTAATTTCATTTATATAATTTCATTCATACAGTCTTTAAATATCTAAACATCTCAACAACACAACAACAACAACACAACAACACAAGACAAGTGACAACACAACAGGACACAGGTGACAGGACAAGTGGTCCTTTGCATCTGTCTCACAAATGCCGGGGTTTGGGATCATACGATAGGATAGGATGTACACTCAAAATTCTTCTTCAAAAGACAGAAGGCCAAAAAATATGCTTAATGACGAAAATCCCATTCAAATATTTCAAAAAATTACGACGCTAAAACCGTTTTAATATTGCTTTTTAGATAGAGAAAACGCTTCGAGCGTCATAGTAAATGAGAAGAAAGAAAAAGGAAGAGGGACAAAACATACCCCCTCTTAAAACTTTGGACACTTATAAGTTTGTGATTATTTAACCTCTTGCGTTGCTTTTTTCTCCATTTTAACTCCCGACCCAAAGAGGGGTGTTATAAGTTTAACGTGTCTGTGTGTCTGTGTATCTGTGTATCTGTCTGTGGTATCGTAGCTCCCAAAAGGATGGACCGATTTTAATGCGGTTTTTTTGTGCCATAGATAATTTTATGCCGAGTGTTCTTAGCCATGTTTCATGAAAATCTGTTCAGCCGTTTTTGAGATATTGGACTTTGAAATGAAAATGGCGGACGATCATTGCAGAAGCGAAAGCCATAAAGAGGACCTGGAGCGAATTGAAGCGTGAAGCTCAAGACCGATCGGGTTGACGACGCATTGTGGACCCCTTTGCCCCATCCAGGACTTAGGAACTTAAACAAACGTTTCTGGAAGACGAAGAATTGGTGCTGAATGGCGGTACCCTAGAGTTCAAGGCTGTAGTATATTACAGAGTGGAACAGTAAAGAGTAACCACTACGGACGTAAGATTGTTGAAGTACTGTAGACAGTATTTTAAGTGCAAAACAAACTCCCTAGAGCGTATTGCATATTGTGTCCATTTTAGAATTTAGAATCCTTAGGCCGGCCACTTCTACGCACAGGCGTTGCCGCAAGCGCTTGTCGAACTATACGGATTTCCATAAATACTGACGCGTGTGTAAACACGGCTTTACGTTATCGCGGCAAGCCTTACATACATTGACTCTGTGACTATACTTTTATACGGAATTCGATGTTTTAAAATTAATTATGTTATGCAAAAATCCTGCCCTCCCAGCCGGGGCGCGGGGTGACCGTGAGAATGATGGGGTCCTTGGCTTGTGTGACGAAGGTCCTACATTCGTATTCGACTTCCCGTGGCATGCCGGGCGCGAGGCGCAGGCTGTACTTCTTTAAAATGGTCACCATGCCGGCCATCATCTGCATCCGGGCGAAACGCATGCCTGAAAAAAAAAGTATGTAGTTACTTGTCTTCTCTGCTGTTTGTGGAGTCCGGACTGTTCATGCTTGCAAGGGCATAGTACCTAATTAACTACTTAAATACTAGTATTATTATTATTATCGTATTGACGAGAGACATCATTCTGATCTTGACACGTTTTATTGTTATTGACCCTGTACATCTCTGACAATATAACATTAATGTTCCTTTTTTGTTTTGACGCTTAGAGACCGTCTACATCTCTTAGAATATTAGAATAATTATTAATTGTATTTGGACGCTCAGAGACCTTATACATCTCTGGAATACTGAATAATATCATTAACTTCTGTTAATGCTGGATACAGATCTTATATCGAATGTAATGGTCATATTTTGCAATTTTGTTTTGTTTACATTAACTTAGTGACATTTAGTTTGTTAACCTTTTATATATCATTTTAAATTATTATTGTGTAAGATTACTACACTCAGAGGCAATGAAAACGGGTCACTTCCCATGGATTACTTTACAAAGTGACCCGTTTTCATTGCCTCTGAGTGTAATTCCCAATGTAAACTATGAAGGTACGCTACCTCAGAGGCAATGAAAACGGGTCACTTTGTAAAGTAATCCATGGGAAGTGACCCGTTTTCATTGCCTCTGAGTGTATTTTATTGTAAATTACCGTTTGACATGTAAAAGTGCCCTTGTGGCCTATTTGCAGAATAAATAATTGATTTGATTTGTAAATCTGTATTCTAGATAAGATAAGATAAGATAAGATAATATTCATTTATTGTCCAGAACTGTGTACAAAAGATAACATAATAGATATTAAGTCCCAACAGTTTGCCCATTTCGGGCGTACAATAGTAAATTACGTCAGCAATATTATTTAATCAAGACATACAAAATATTCATTCAATATGTAAAAACATTTCATTAATAGCCATTCCTTGAGCTTTCTTTTAAATTTAATCCCATCTTGTGACTTGATATACTCAGGTAAATGATTAAAAATTTTAATGCCATTGACATATGTATGAGCTCTTGCGAAGTATAAAGCTAGAAGGTCTAACGGTACGAACATACGTCGTTTTTATACTGAGATCGGGTATTCATTTTAGAGTCACTTTTTTCATAAAAATTACATTTCGTTCTTTTACTAATAAACTAATTTGTAGTATATAATTATATACACGTCAGAGTTAGTATTGCATTCTCTTTGAAAACGTCTTGTAAGGATTCCATATTTCTAAGCTTAAAAATAATTCGCATACATTTTTTTTTTTAAAGAAATGTAGACTCAATGTTTACCGAATTACCCCAAAAAATTATGCCATATGTGAGGAGGGGATAAACATTTGCATAGTACGCCTTTTTTACGACGTCGATTGAAGTTATTCGAGTTAATATACAGGGTGAATTCTAAATCGTGAATCGTAACCACGTTTACCGGTAAAGCTACTTAAGACTATTACAGAGCACTAGTGTTAATTACAATTAAGGACCCGCTTAATTAATTATGAACAAAACCAGAAAGTGCGTCCCCACTTGTCATCCGCCTTGGTCACCCTACACGAGTCACGTGACTTGCAACGCAATGTTTACCTAAGTGCAAAGGTTATCTTATCAATATCATGCATTCAATGCATTGTGCAGTTTGTTATTTAAACACTCATAAAATTTTCCTTTAGTTTACTCACATAAAAAAGAAACAGTTTTGCACCATCCTCATAATTAAATTTTGTCTCGGTACCGGCGACTCAGGATACCTTCTTCCGAATAGTTCTTGCGTTTGACCAATTCTGCCAGTCTGAGCGTACCAAGATACCATATCAAACCTTTGTATGTTCGTGTACGGATACGGTGGAGGCATTTTTATACCATTAATCGTAATAAAACTGAATTATTTTATGAGTAAATACGATTTAAATACATAAGTTGACAATGTCGACGATGTTGACATTATTGACAATACATGCCAAAATTCTATCCAGCCAACTTCAATATTAGGAGGTTGGATATCTAATGTTGAAATTTTCATGACAAGTGCGAAACATAAATGTAGGGTGACCACGAGATTTTAAAAATTAGGATAAATCAAATTAAAAGTGGACAAAATAAAAACGTACTTAATTTAGGTTTAAAAGCATTGTAAGTTATTGTTAACTATGTATAGCCTTCAAAAAAAATATTACGATTCACGATTTAGAATTCACCCTGTAGATAGTGCATAGCAAGACTTGGCTAGTTTTTTATTTATCTTTTCAATGTGAGACTTCCAGTTAAAGTTGCTGTCTATTGTCACTCCTAAGAAGTTAGTATTATTTACTTGTTCAATTTGTTTGCTGTCAATAACTATATTCAGATTTTTATTCATCTGCTTGTAATTTGTAGATTGTACAATTTTAGTTTTGTCCAGACTCACACTTAAATTTAACATTGACAACCAATTTATTACGATTTCCAGAGTATTTTGCAATTCATTAGTTATGTCCAAACCTTTTTCAGATACAAAAATAGTCGCATCATCGGCAAACATCACAACACGTGGTCAACTATTGTAGGGAACTCATTCACATATATCAAAAACAATAGTGGTCCCAAGAAGCTACCTTGGGGTACCCCTTGCATATTCATACTACTTTTTGATTGACATCTCGTTATTGTTTTTGTGGTCCTGTCATAAGAGTCTAATATCGTAGCTTGAGTTCTATTATTAAGATACGTCTGAACTAATTTCAAGGCCACTCCTCGAATCCCGACATGCTCTAGTTGCTTCAGTAAAATTTTGTGAGACACACAGTCAAACGCCTTAGACAGATCTATAAATAGTCCACAAGATGTTTTTTTCTTATCCATGTTTTAGACAAACATGGATAAAAATGATATTTGATGTAAGACTTTGAATATCGCTAGTGTCGTGTTTTTTCCCTTTTGAAATCCAAATTGATGGGCATTTACTATTTGATATTTATTAAAAAACGATATCATGCGATATAACATTACCTTCTCAAATATTTTTGAAAAATTTGGCAGTAATGCAATGGGGCTGTAATTGTTTATCTCATGTTTTGACCCTTTCTTATGTAAAGGCTTTATTAACGCCTTTTTTAGGTCATCGGGAAAAATTCCACTTTCCAAAGTTAAATTAATAATATATTGTGTTAAAGATCCTGCTATGTGCTCGATACTTGATTTAATTAATTTCATAGGTATTTGATCGTGACCAGTGCTTTTCTTATTTTATAGTCCTTTAACTATTTTAAATAATTCTTCGGTAGTCACCGGGGTCAAGTAGATGCTGGTTAAGATTGGTTGGGAAACTGATTTATATTGAGAGTCATTAACTATACGATTACTATTTAATTTTATAAAGAAGTCATTCATAGTATTAGCAATGTCAAGTGAATTGTCCATAACAATAATATCTATTTTAAATAATTCTACTGTATCTTTAATCATATTTGTTTGTGTTGTGTTTTGTTTTATTATTTGCCACGTAGCTTTACTCTTGTTGGTACTTTGGTTAATGTAGTTTTTATTTGTGTTGCGTTTTGATTGCATCTTCACTACTTTTATGATCTTACAATATCTTTTGTACTCACTTTTGACCATTTCATTACTTGATTTTAAGGTTTGTAAATATAAATGACTTTTACGTTTACTCGCTACTACAATCCCTTTAGTTTTCTAATTTGGTTGCTTTCTATGTGTTATTTTAATTTTTTTGATCGGTATGCAAAGGTCGAACTTGAGTCTGTAGATATCAATAAAGATTTCATAAGCATGATTTGAATCTGTCGAAGCGTAAACCTCTGAAAAGTTAATTTTTGAGATATAATTTAAGAAAATGTCCAAATATTTGTCTGGATTTCGGCTATGTATGTACCAAAACTGTTCTTTAAAACTTAGATTGGTTAGAATTGTGATAGTTTGACACGTATGATCGGACAGGCCAAGGTCCAATACATCAACCTGACACTGAGATATATTTGTGAAAATGTTGTCTATGCATGTCTGGGAATGTGCCGTTATCCTTGTTGGTACTGATATTTTGGGGTGAAGTTTGTACAATCTTAATGTGTTTAGAAATAGCTCACTTTTATTGTGTTTTTCCAAAATATTTACATTAAAATTACCCAGTAAATATGTTTTTGTAACAGTCTCTTTGTCTACTTACTAGCTTAATAAGTAGGAACTCTAAATTTGTAAGAAAAATGTCCAGATTACTATTTGGTGTTATGTAGACACATATTACCACGTAGTTAAGTCCACATCCTGTGACACCACAGCACTCAAAGTGACTTTCTACCGATGTTATTTGTAGATTGCAACTCCGCCCCGCTTCTTCCGCTTGCGACAAAAATTAGCAACATTTTTATAGCGCTCAATCTGAATTGTTTCAACTTCCTCGTTTGTTAAAACAACAGATATCTATATCTTTTATTAATTCTAATTGATCTTGTTTTGATTTTATACTTTGTGTATTCAAATGCAGAATGACAAGGCTATTCAAACTTCCCGTACGCATGTTTCTCTTTGTATGCACGAAAAAGCCGTGACTGGTTTTGTTGATGTCCAGGATCCATGAATACCTGTGCTGGCTCCTGCATTTGAGTTATACTAGCTTGTTTTGATCTGATTTTATCGAACATGTACGGTATGGTCATGTTTCGCAATTTACGTGTTCTAGCAATATCGTGCTCTTGTATGTTTAATTTGTTTTTATTTGAAAAGTATTCAGTGATAAGTTTTTGACTTGTGTATGGTTGGCGATTTATTGCTAATTGTTTTTTTACATGCATGTGCTCAGTACTATTGTTTTTATAACCAATGCGTAAAATTTCCCTCAATAGCCATCCACTTGACAAGCCATACGAACCGAGTCATGTAGACTATGTACATTTAGATACTTATTATATTTTATCTCGCCAATGAGGACATTTTGTGTTTGAGAGTAAAGCTAAGTTACTGTGAAGCACGGATTTAAAACTAGTTGGGTTCAGGTCATTTGACCCACCCATGATCACTACATAATCTAGTATAGTAAAGTCTTTACACATATTTTCACAATCCGATAACACTTGTTCTATACGTGCATGGGGTTTGACGATAGCTGATATTTTGAAATTGTCACCTAGTAAATTTTGCAGTGTCTTTCGAAGCCCGTTGCCGCATTGATCACCGAAAATGATGACATTATGTTTGGACGTATTTTTTTCCTGCTTATTTGAAAGATGTTTCCCGTAAGATTCCGTCGTCTTAGTCTGTAACTTAGTTTCTTTGTTACTCTTAGCAGTCTCTAACATAATTCCTGACTTCGACTTTCCAGTCTCTGAGTTATTTTTATTCCTTTCTAACTCAAGTCCAGGTTTCAAGATTGTGTTAGCGTCTTCGGCTTCCAGGTTTTCGTTTTTACCATTGGGTGACGTATTATTGAGTTCAGTTTCAGATTTTTCCAAGGCTTCACATGTTGGCAAAATGTAACTTATTCCTATGTATACTTCTGTGCCCTTTAGTATCTTTAATCGGGGTTGATTTACATATGTAGGTTAGTTTTTCGGTTTTCTTTTCATAAGCCAGTATTTGTTTTTTCAAACAGAGATTATCCAAGCCTAAATTTTCAATTTCAGATTCAGCTGTTTGTAGTTTTGTCTCTAGTCTAGCTATTTTAATTTTCAACTCTTCCAGCTCTTCTTTCAAACTATACCCGTTCTCAGGACAGCTTCGGTTTAGCATAGAGGAGTAGTCTTCATTGCTGTCATCTTCTGACGGTACCGACTTGAAAGAGTTCTCCGTGGGTATGTTAGGTTTAATTTTAATGCGTTCTGTCAAATAGTTTGTTGGTGTGTGTAAATTCCGTGGATTGATTTCTGCTGCTTTGAATGGTGTCGTTGGTAATTTCTTACATTTCCAGCTCTTCGATTGATTTGTTACATTTCCAGCTTTTCGATTCATTTGCTCGCATTCAATCGAATAATTTTTCGGAGATTTTCTTACATTTTACATGAAATAATTTTTGGCATCGAGAGCAGGTTAGAAAGCGTCTACCCAAAATACCTTCGTTACATTTTACACAGTTCGCCATAATGTCCCTTTTACTCCTATGCGAATTATGTCCTCTTTGATCGTGTGTCTGCGGCCGCGCGCCGCAGCGCTGCAGATACTGGTTTCGGATGACTCACCGCTCGCTAATAGCGTATGTGGAATATTAGCCGTTTGGTGACAACATTTAAAATATTATTTGTCATAACTTCTAAAGTGTAGCGTAGTTTTTAAAGCGGTTTTTTTCACTGTGTTCCTTTATTCACTGTCTTCAAAACAATATAACACTTATTACACAGAGGTTAATTTTTTGGCCAATTTTGAATTAAACACACTAGACGCGACAACAACGCGACTGCCTTGCACAAGCGGTACCGGACGGACCTACATTCCTAGTAGGTATGTGTCATGTTCTTTTGGTTAGCCTTGAAATTATGTCTAGTAGCAAAAAAAAACCCCTCTCCCCCCAATCTTCAACAAAGGACAAAAATAAATCGGAGCAGCATGGCTCAAAAATAATGATGTAAGTGCTAACATGGCCCTAACAAAACTCGAGTGAGAGTATTTACGCCATACTAGCCCCCTAGTATACAAGAACAGTATTAGTTAGTTATACTGGGCGTTTTCCGCTAGTCGACATCCAGTGTGCCTATTATGCGTGAAATCGGTGGGGTAGCGCTACTCTAACCACCCCAGCTCCTCCAGAAAGTTTGTGAGTGCCTTGGTGTTGCTGACTGCGTCCCGTAATGTGTCCGGAGACCCTAGGTGCTTTTTTCTGTATACTTCTACCTGCGTGCAGTCCAGTAAGAATGTGTTTGGTTGTTTCTTCGGCTTCCATGCACGCTCTGCACATGGGGCTGTCTTTGATACCCAAGTTGTATTGATGTCTGTACAAAGTGTTGTGTCCTGTTATTATTCCAACTATCTTGTGTAATTGGTTTCTATGTGTCCTCAGTAGTGCGTTTGTGAGTTTGTTGTCGCGTTTCGACAAAATCTCTTTAGTCTGTCTGCATGTGTCTATCTCCTCCCAGTATCTTTGGTGTAGGTCTTTGGTATATAGGGCAGATGCCCCGGTTCTGGCCACTGCGCTGGTTTTGGCCATTTTCAACTTTAAATTGAGTTTACTAAGGAACGGAAAACTTTACAAGTCTGGCTTATAGTCCTAGGTCCAGTTGATTATATATGTGGCTTTGTGGCAGGGGTAGAATTGGCTCCGGTCCGTATGCCGTTATTTTTGAGCCTTTCCGGGCCAGTTCATCCGCTGCATCGTTTCCTCTTGAGACCTGTGCCCCTTGATCCATTGTATAGAAACGTTCAGTAGACTAATTTCCGTATTATACACTTAATTCAGAACGCCTGCATAAAAATACTTAGATTTGAATAACCCACAAGGTGGACTGATGACCTGGTAAAACCAAGACAAGGCCTGGGCTGGTAAACTTTGGCACTCACTTTGGCACTCTTTGGGGGAGGCCTATGTCCAGCAGTGGACGTCTTTCGGCTGATATGATGAATAGCTCACGCTAAGCAAGCTATATCTCCTAAAAGAATGGGGTTGGAGGTGAGTTTTGCCGTATAAGTACGTCAAAGTTTATACGAAGTACGAACCGATAATTCTATTCCCAAACTCATTGCGATTACATAGTAATTGCTTCATGTGCAAACGTATTAGAATTTATAAAAAAAGTGAATTGTCAGGTTTTATTTAAAGCAAATTTTAAAATAATTAGTTCACTTCTGTGATATATACATATAAATTACTCACCGATACAGATCCTTGGTCCCTCTCCAAACGGCATGTACGAATAGGGAACAATGCTGTTCTTCTGTTCCCCCAAGAATCTCTCCGGACGGTATTTCTCAGGGTCCGGGAACAATTCGGCATTGTGATGCAAGTGGTACACAGGCAGGTGTATACGCATCCCTTTCTCCAGCTCCAGCCCCGACGGTAGCGTGTAAGGTTCCACCACCTCGCGCGACAGCACTCCTAATACCGGGTACAGCCTCATCGATTCGTTTATGCATGCTTCCAGATATGGCAACTCTGTCAGACACTCGTAAGTAATCTTACCCCCAGTCTTCTTCAAATACGCATCCACTTCTTCGAATAATCGTGGTTGTGTTTCTGGATTTTTAGCGAGTTCGTACATTGTAAAGCACATCGTTGATGCGCTAGTTTCGAAGCCAGCGGCAAAAAATACCATGCATTGAGCTATCAGCAACTCGTCTGTCACCTCTAAATTTATCCGTTCCTTTTTACCTGACTCCGATTTCTGGTTACTCATTCTGTCGCCGGCTAAATACTTATTTTCTTTAAAATTTAGCATGAGATCAACAAAGTCGTTTCTTGCGGAAGGCTTGTGATTTCGACTTTGGAACACGCCTGAAAGTAGTTTGTTGAAAAAGTTGTCGATATCAGAAGGGAACACTTGGAAGCCCAAACCGTAGAACACGTAGGGCCATATTGCTCGGGCTACAATTTTGAATCCTCTGTAATTTGTCAGTGCTAAAATGTGTTCACCCATAATTTTGAAAGGATTTTTATCACAACCTTCAGCCATGACGTTGCTGTTGACTCCGAAGGCGCAGGAAGTGATACAGTCCATAGCGAAGCGCACTGATATTGCTCTGACATCAAGGTCTGCAGACTTTTTGGTTTCTTCATCGAGCAAGCTTTCGAACGTTACTGAACACTTTTCAATTAAGTGAAACATGTTCTTCATCTTGGACGACGAAAAGAGCGGTGTCAGGTTCTGCCGAAGCACCTTCCAGCGATCGCCTTGGGTGAAAAACAGGTTCTGCGTAATGGTTTCCCTGTGAGTGTAGTTGGATACCTCTCGGCTGCTGAAGTAGTAGAAGTCTTTAGTGGTTATGAGCTTGATCAGCTCTGGATCTTGCACTATCAATGTCGGCTCCGTGCCATAGTAAGCCCCAAAATATGGTTCTTTTGGGAACTTTCTGCATAGCTTTTGGGTCACTTGGCCCCAGTACTTCCTTAGTAAAATATAATCCGCAAAGTTACCGAATATAGGAGTTGGTTTTTCAAATGGCACTTGTCTCAACTCCCAGTAATCAAATTTTCTTCTGCTTATGTAGTAAACTATTGAAAGGGCCACAATAGTGGTCGAAATAAGGATTAAGACGATCATGTCGTTGCTGGTGGGTACTACAAATGTGCTTCGGTGACATGTGAGTTGATTTTATACCCGCTAACCTTGGTTGACTGGCTGATAATGATAAGGTCATTACGTATATCGTAGCAGAGCTATTAGGGTAACCATCAGTTTGAAATAAATATGCCGTCAAGAGATTAGAAATTCTTTGAATGTTGCTAAATATTATTTTAAACAGAAATTTCTATTTGTACGTTCATTTTACGCAAACCAGAGCGGACTAATTTTCGAACGAACACAGGGACGTGACAATAGAGCTGTCATAAAAACCACATCGTCGTTCAACGGTACTTGACTTCAAAGAGTATAATTAACATATTCATCTTCACTCTCGACAACTAGTGCGATCACTTTGCATGTCATACAAAATATTGTGAAAATAAGTCTTTATTTGTACTTTGTACACATTATATTCATCATCAGGTTAATTATAATCATCATCAGTATAGTATAACATTATTTAAAATTAAAATTAAGTAAGATAACAAATCAGTCTTAATTTTGTACTCGGCAATGGACGTATCACGTCGACTCTCATGTCCCGCTTTCATAATTATTTATTACATTATTCACAACACACATAGAAGCTGTTTAGAGCCGTATAATTTAATTAAAGTACGACACTTATCGTTATCTATGTCTACGGCCGTGCGAGCCAACTGAAATCAAAACACATCCGTCCCAACTGCGCGCGAACAAAACACTGACGCTCCCACGGAATAAAGAATCCATTGGAAGTGGCATTCAACCGATTTTCATAGAGAACCACTGTCGCCGCACGCACACAACCATACTCCAATAAATACACGGACACACAATTGCAATACGCTTTCGATTTGTTAAAACGTACTGTGACAATATGTTGTTCATCCTCCTAGCGTTATTCCCGGTAATGCCCCTAAAGGAGCCCGGGGTCCGCTTTGACACCTAATCCCAACAACACAACACAACACTGTGACAATATGTTGTTAACGGTAGCAAATGATATATGCAAAATCTACTTTAACAAGTACTATTTACGGTCTAATTTAGAGTGTCAAGTAAATATTTCTTACGTCCGTTACCATATGCGTTGCAAGACTTGCAAGAGACTTGGTCGTTCGGCTACTCGACGCAAGATGTCGGTGTTTTCAAAACTGGAGATGCGACCGCTTATAAGTGAATAGGGATGTGGGTATGGTATGAGTTGGACTATCGATATTTTTATGATATTCATACGGTAAATATTAAGCTAAGACTTAGTTACAAATTGTTTCTAATAAAATCTTGTTTATTATATAATTAGTATTAGGTAACATTTATATTAAATTACTTTTGTTATAAATGTAGTAGCAATTAAACACAGATTTCTAATAATCAAAGAATATAATTTGTTTAATTTAATACAAGCTCATCTCAAATACTATTTAGAATTATTTTACCAGCACGGCTAGCACGCGACGGCGCGCGAGCTCTCTCGAGTTTTCTCGCACTATCCGTCTCCCACTTATTAGGCCACTTAGAACAAGAGGTATAGTGCGATAAAAATCGAGAGTATGTCGGGGCCGTCGTGTGCTAGACGTGCAGCAGTGCGGTCTAGTGAGAATTTACCGTCAAGTTTCTTCGCCGTGCGGGATAATAAGGAGGGCCTTTGTCCTGATTAAAATGCTTAAGGACCATACGCCAATGACCTTCGATCTGAATCCCTTAGTTTTATAATGTGTTTTGTAGTTTATTATATTAACAGCAACGGCTTTAAGCAATGAAGTAACCCATATTTACTTCAAAGTTAATTGTTTTCGAGATATTTGGCATCAAAGTTGACCAATTTTAGGCCAGAAAGCTGGTTTTCTGGCCATAACTTTTGTGTTAATTGGTTTAAAATGAAAACCCTGGACCAGTTTTTAGAGACGTCACAGACAAACCCAAATATGTAGATTTTGTGTATGTTAGATCTTTTACGTCAATAAAGATACGAAATAAGTGTTTTTTTAGACAATGTTTAAAAAAATCATACAAAATTAAGTGTTCATTTGTTTCAAAATGCGGTGGACCAAAATGGAGATAAAAGATTGAATAACCGATAGCCGTTTGATTTAGAATTCTATCTGTAGTGCAAAAGTAGGAGATACGATTCAAAACTTGTCAAAAATCGATGAAAGCCTCGGGTAGCCCCTTAAGCAATCTACAAATTATTTATAAGAAACAATAAAATATTATTATTTTAATTTCTATTTATAATTTTATTTGTTATTGTGTTTTATGTTTATAATTTCCTAAAAGTGGGTATCCAGAGTTTATCTCGAAGAGATCGGTCATTCGTAATCATATTTTACTTATTGTATTCTGTATTTATCGACATACATATGTATAATCGGAATTTGCTAAACGAGATGTCCCTATGACAGCTCAAATGTGCTACGAGAATTCCGGGCTCTGTATATCACTCCTAAAATATAATCCTTTTCATTTTGGTTTATCGATAACAATTATCGACCTTAGCCACAGCATTTGAGTAGCGAACCTTCGGGAAATTTGCCGTGCATTTCACGTTCCGAGTAGCGAAATAATACAGAGTATTATGAACTTTATTCTTAGAGAAATAGAATTGATATTTCCTTCACCACAGACGCAAATTGTGTCTAAGAAATTGAAAATTAAATATTTTTTATACGTATTCTAAAATATTACTTAACGATGATAGGAAATACCTCCATGAGACAAGTTTTTTATGTGCTGTTATTGGAGCAGCTTTCAATAACGCAATACGGCATTTTCCTAAAATAAACAAATATTCTCTCATGTCATACGCCGCGTGCGGTCGCTAGGTGAGTGACAATAATCTGTGCAAGAAGTATGCTTATTATTGCTCATGTTCGGCGACACGGGAACGCCCACTCACCACTTCCAATGGATTCTTTATTCCGTGGACGCTCCTATGCTGTGCCGCCAAAAACCGACAATAACACGCCACGCTCCAAGGTCAAATTACTTTCCCCAGTGGCGGATAAAATGCGTTTTTACCCGCTTGTTTTAAAGGATAAAAGACGGCTTTCCGAGGCAGTGAGGGGAAAAAAAGTTTTGTAGCTTAAATGTATATTATACAATGTCCTAGCCAGTGAGTGTGCGAAAGGTGGAACTCATAAGGGATTCTCCACGGAAGACAAATTGATCAACTACTAAAACATAAATTTGATAAAATGGACTACTATACAACTCACCGCAACCAGTTCAGCTAAGGGATACGGCACCGCAGAAGATGGTTAAGCCTATTGTATAAAAAGTGAGCTCATTCCATTACTTTTTCCTATGAATGTTTCAATATTCTGTGCGTAATTTATTTGCTGGCAGATCCGAGTAGACTAAACGTTACAGGTTTGAAAATTTCGCTTGTAAGTATGTATGTAGTGTATATTTATGTATATATATATTTATTTGTGTATGTAAGTATTTATTTTATTTATGTACCTATATGTATTTGTGTAAATATGTTGTATATAGGAATACCGTAATGTTATTTTTTTTTGTTGTTATTTGCACTGCCCCACAATCTTTTCCGCTTTGCCTTAAGGTTTGACTGGTAGAGAATGCCATATGGCATTAAGTCCGCCTTTTGTACGATAAGTTTTCTTTTGTGCAATAAAGTTTAAATAAATAAATAAATATTCTAGCCAGAGCCAATTATCTCTAGTTCTTCTTGTTTGAAATCGACAGAGGCTATCAATCGCTTCAACCTCCGTTCCTCTTGGCTGTTCTAGCTAAATTTGCTGGCCACTAATCAGTACATTAATCAACAAAACTCGCACCTTTCTAGCATTAAACACGCGAAATCTTTGACAGCCGTTTTGTTTTAGTGCACCGAAGAGTCTATTATTTATCATCTTTAGCTGCTGTACCTACGAATAACATCTATCAAACATATAGTAAACTGCACAACTGCAATTCTTAATTTTAGGAGTTATCCTTCGTTACGTAGGTAGGTACCTATTTTATATTGAAAGTTAAATTTTACAAAATCGCTGGGCTTGCTTTTTGAAACTCCGCACTTAGTAACACAAGGCTACCATGATATTCAAACATATCCCAACACTTCTGCTCAGTCTCCCTTTCTCAATATATTGCTCATTTAATAGTCTAGGATTAGTTTAACGAACGTTCAATACGCTTTTTAACAGCCATCTAGTCGGCAATAGGCGAAATTGCCGATAGCTACATAGTAGAACTTTTTAATGAACTTACGCAAATGATAAAAACTCAGTTTTCTGCTTTTATAGAGCCATAAAACAAGCGTTTAAGGAATTTACGTCGTTTCAGGTTAAGAGCTTGTTTATGACCGTTCACCTATCAATTTAATTATCTAGGATTTGTTATTTTCTAAAGCCGTCTGTACACATTGGGCCAACGTTGGCGTGTGAGCAGGATGCAGCTATGCGTTACAGGGAGAGGGCTATAGTTCGATCTCATTCGTTTACATAGCTGCATCCTGCTCACGAGCCAACGTTGTATGATATACCTACTCCATATACAGCATGAAACCAATACAACATATACAATACTACTCTAATGCAGTCCAGCAAAAACAAGTGAGTAGGTAGCTACTGATTTTCCGGCCTAGGCCTCCAACGTTGTATTGAAGTCCATTTCAGGTATTTGCATTTCAATTAAGAGTAGTAGTTTCAGACTCATTTATATCGAAGGTACTCGTTCGTAACGACAAGTACCTATGTTTGATATTGTTTTAAGCTTTCCCTTAAAAAGCGAGTGTGAAGCAAAATCAATATTGTACCTACACCTACTAATATTATAAATGCGAAAGTTTAGATGTTTGTTACTCAATCGCGCTGAAACGGCTTAACCGATTTTGTTAAAATATTGCACGAAGATAGCCTGGATTAAAATGTACGATAGTTTTTATCCTGGGTCTACGCAGACGAAGTCGCGGGCGGAAGCTAGTGTCAATATAAAATACTACTAATAATTTCAAGGTTAAAACAACGTATCAAATGTCACGGCAGGCGACATGTTTCGAACTCTTCGGGAGTGTTCAGTGCAGTGCACCAAGCGACATAGCCGCGAAAACACTCATCCTGAAGATGCACTCCCGAAGAGACAGACACACATGTCACATGTCACCTGTCGTGACATTTAATACGTGAGTTTAACCGTGGATTAATCATACTTATATACTACTATACCTATTATAAATGCGAAAGTTTGCATGTTTGGATGTTTGTTACTCAATCACGCTTAAACGGCTGCACCGATTTGGATCAAATTTTGAACGAAGAAAGTAATATTTTAGACATGTCTCACGAAAGTTTAAATTCCAAGATTGTCAATATATATTTAAAAAAGTTACTGCATGGTTACATTATTGTTTACGAATGATTGTATTTGACATTCAGTCATTTACATTGACTTTCCTTATATAGTCGCACAGGTAGCGTTCGGAAACGTTGACTTAATTGTAATGTGACATTCAGATACCGATATTAATATAATATAGTAAGGAACTCGCTTACTTGCTGGCGATTTACTCTCTATATATAAGCGTCGTGGGGACCCATAGAATACAAACATTATTTGGTTGAAAAAAAACAACTTTGGTCCCTTATACAAAAATACCCCGAAAGCCGAAAGGGGTTTGAAAGGTTAGCTACCATTTAATCGCAAAATTCGAACATATTTATTGTTTTTTTTTTCAGAAACAGAAAAGATTTTTTAACGATATGTTTTTTTTTCGTGAAATACACACACTTAGCTACGATTTAATAGCAAAATTATTTATGTTTTGTGTAATGTACGCACTGTGGAAGTCCTTGGAGACCGAAATCACCTATTCAATCTCACAGGTAAGTGGTCATTTTACAAAAATAGCCGGGGTTTTACTAGCAATTTATTTTGGACTAATATCACAGTAAAACTTGTTTTTTTTTGTATCCAAAGATGCTCAAATAGGTTTAATTCGACCATTAGTAAGTGTGTACATGTTCATTTTGTAAGTAAACACTAACTTTGTAGGCTAATAAAAAAATGTGTAAACTCAGAGGGTGATCATTCCATTCTCGTGCGAGGTATTTATTCGTAAAGTATTTATTCGTGAAAGGAGCGAACTGTATCATTTTGACAGTTTATATAGTGTTAATTGTAATCATAGTCTGTAATAAAACAATTTGAAATTGTGTGATTATTATACATTTTAATTTACACTGATTATTTCAGCTTTCCAAAAGATGAAGAAAGGAGGCATTTGATTGGCTATTGATTGTGACCTATAAAGGGACGGTATCCAGAAGTTTGAATTTGAAGGCGGAAGCAACCAATATATAACATGACTACTTATCAACAGTGCTGCTCCATTTTGACGTGTATAAAATTCTAGTTGTAAACTGTGTTTTTATTTTCCGTTTTATCTAATAATAAGTAACCCTTTCCTACCCTATACAGTGAATATTTATTTTATCTACTGCCAGTATGCGTCAGACTTTCAGTTACCCCCTCCCCCTCCCTATCCCCATGATTTGATGGGCGTTTATGTCTGTGATGCTAATAAAATTGAGCTGACTTGCACTCGAGTACATACTGTAGTGTGTGGATTTGTCTGTGGCCTTGTCGATCAGGCTGCGATAAATCGGCGGATTGATGCGCGAGTGGATTTCAGGCATTATTTTAGCTTCTTACACCGTATAATTAACTCGCCTAAAAAAATACTAGCAAGTTGCTAATAGCAACTTTTAAAAATAATTTTGCCCTCTTCTTGTACAAATATGGTGTCCCCTTATTTCACAGACAAAAAACGTTTCACCGAATGCATGGTTTAGCGGAATTTTCGTTTCATCGCATTTCTGTTACTCAGAAACGGTAAACTTTTTAGGTACAGCTAAAGGGCCATGCTGTAGAACCCATCAGGTTACGTTAGGTTTGGTTACAAAAAATGGTTTTCAATGAAATGAAAATTTGGCGAAACATACATTCGATGGAACGATTGTCGGTAAAACCAGGTTTTTCAATGTCAAATACAGACATATAACTTTTTCCATTCTAAGTCAAAGTTTAATTAGGGTGTCATTCACCCTAATTAATGTTTGTTTTTTTGACATTTTGTAATGTCAAAAAAATACAACTTCAGCGAAGCGAAGAATCCGTGAGACGAGATTTTCTTTCTCTGCACATCAACGGCCAACTGAGAGACTATTAGTCTCTCAGTTGGCCTCATATATTTTCTTATGACATCATATATTGCAATTCATTTACACGGATTAAAAAACTTTCCAATGTTTTAGTTTTTTCTGTGGATTATTGTTTTAAGATGTCCAGTATTTTTCCCAGTGTTGATTTAAGAATTAAACAATACTTTAAACTTGATTGTTTTCACCGCATCTTGCGCAAGCGCAACCTTGGGAAGGCATGCGTGGGGCCGAAGCCAACAGCGACCCTTTAAGAAAACAATAATCTACATATTATAAGTATGTCAATTAGTATTAAAGCGTTTCGGCTGCCAGCGAGGTCCATCTTTGACTCAATTTTTTGGGCATTTATGTTCCTTAATAGTACTTAGTTGCTGCCATACAAACACTTATTCTCTCCAAAAACTGTTTCGAATGGCATCGTGAAAAAATCTTAGGTCACACCCCTCCCCTATTGGTGATTTTTTCTTCGCACACCACAGCACCCCGCGCTCACACTGGTGACACCGACCCTTACTTGGGGGCTATGTATAAATGCGGCTTCAACATTATTGCAGGTGTAGAACCCGCAGGCAAGGATGGCGGGGGGACGGTGGCGGCTACGCCAGGCGCGGCGGACGGTAGACAGGACGTGGCTTCGCACTGCGTGGTCGGAGGAGCACACGCCTTCATTCTTAGGGTAAGGTTCTACGTGATATGTTGAGATGAGTTCAGGAATGTTGAGTTGAGTTTCATCGAAGAACGACGTATACATAAACTTACAGAACTTATGCAGAGTTTATTGCTTACTTGCTATACAAATATACAATACTTTTTCCACGAGTCAACTGAAGTAATTAAATAAACTTGGTATCTATTGAAATCTCAGCCCTGCTTGCTGTAATCAAGACGACATCCTATTGGTCAAATTCATTATAGTTCAGTAAACGCCACGTGATTGTCATTTTAGTTGTCTAAACAGTTGAAAAATGTTGAGTTGGGAGCTGCATACTAAAAAGTATGTGATTTTAGTTTGCTGTACGAAGTCTTAACTCAAACATTAAGTCGACGCCCTTTTCAGGAAACAAATTATTTAATTAAATATTTTTGTTTCGTGTTATTTTTAACGAGGAAGTTACCCCGATCATTTTATACAGACAGCATATATTCTGTCTCTGTATCATATCGTTTATTAAGTCGACGAGTATAAAATAGTTATTTATAGTACATATGGTGCTACTTTCCCGCACTAGTGCGGAAAAGAGCATTTTTCGTGCATATGTCGAAACTTTAAAGAACCATATATGTACAGTAAAACATTGTACGATACACGTGCGAATAGGTAATTCGCAACTCGTGTCGATTTAAAACACTCCCTTCGGTCGTGTTTTAATTTATCACCACTCGTTGCGAATTTCCTATTTTCGGCACTTGTATCGTAATAGTTATTTACGAAAATAGGTTTTAAATTTTGACATATGCACGGAAAGTGTTCTTTCCGCACTAGTGCGGGGAAGTAGCACCATATGTATTGTGATAAGCATAATAATATTAGTATAGAGGCCGGGAAACGAAGGGTTGCAGGCCGAGTAGATATAGTCGGCCGAGCGTAACGAGGCCGGATAGGGATACGCGGTCGGTAACCCCGTTTCACGCCGAGATTGGTATAGTGCTTTTCTCAAACTTGGAAGGAAATAAAAATAAAAAGTAGCTAGTCAATTTGTCTTATTCGTAGGTTAACACAACTAAATAATACGTTTCTGAAGCGCACCGCCTGCACCGCCGCCGCCGCGCCGGCAGCTGGCCCGCGCCCTCCGCCGCGCCCCCCCTTTAAAAACAAAAGAAGGTTGTTTTACAGGCCTAGGTGTGTAAGGCTGTATGAAATTCCTTTACATAGCATCTTCACTCATCGCACCGGATACGTAGTATTTCCGAACCTAATTTGAAGTAAGTCACGTCAACATTTCATTGCAAGTTTGAGAATATATTTGTACACTAAAAGTAAAAACATAATATTTGTGAAATAAGCTTGTAGCTTTATAAGTTTATATGTAGGGGGTAATCCCCGGAACCACACATCCGATTAAAACATATTTTGCTAGTATACTCGTAGGTATAGAATGGACCTTCAAGATGGACATAGGCTATATTTTATCCCGCGGCTTCGCCTGGGTTCTCTGTAATACGCTGACAAATCAAATCAAGCTTGTCGGCTTATAAAAATACAAGTTTCATGATTTTGCACGAAATGGTAGGGTATATCTTATTTCCACACGTTTGTTTCAGATATCCAGTTTCTTTGGACTAGCACCTTTGAAGTTCGAATCGCGGTCCAATGGCTTCACAGTTACTATATCTAGTGCTATGTGTGTATATAGTTACATCTTAGTCACAATCTTAGGTGAGACATAATAATTTATGGGGATGCATGGATTCTTGTGAATCGCTTTTAATAGACACGTTTATGTCTTCCGCGGACAAAAAATGTCGAGTGTGCATTTTGTACCTATAGAATTTCAGTACGAACTGTACCCTAAACTTTTGCTCTTGACTACATGAATGGTACTCAATAGAAGAAAAATCCAATTTTTTTTTTCGTTTTCTCCTAAGAAAAAAGAATATATATGAATAGAACAGCACGAATTTCGTCTGGTTGATATAACTGGTGACCACCCAAGCAACAAAATTATCCCAGAGTGCGTATTTTATAGACCTACAGCACTAATAACTCTCTTAATGGTTCTAGTAGGTGCTACCATGCTTATAATAGCATACGTGAAGTTTGTTTGCGCTTCTAGTACATCTGTTCTTATAGCTTAACTTATAATCGCTAATAGGCTTAAATTAACGGCACAATATAAGCTAAGGTGTCCTATTAAGGTATTGAAAAGGCGGAAACGCGCTTGAGACTATTCGCTCTGGTAAGCAATACTTATTATTGCCTACAAGAAGCATTATAAAACCGTTATAAGTAAAGTATGCTTATAAGAGCAACAAATAAAACCAATCGTACTGGAAACCATTTGCACTTGTTACTTACACTTATAAGGGTTTATAAGTTTACTTTGTGGATCCTTTATGAGTAAATTAGTTCTATAAGTGTTTATTCTAAGAGTAAATGTAGTGGTTCTTATTGAGCATTATCGATCTGCTAGCTGCTATAATCGTAATGTGTTTATAAAGGTTTAATGAATTACCATTATTATCCAAAATAATCTTCATGAAGCCCGTAAAGGAGTACAACCGTTCCTAATGGTCTTGCTAATTCTATTATGGTCTCATCACGGACATATTGAATATCTGGTGCTAATTTTATAACAAGCAAAGGACGTATCACATAAATTGACGCGGGTTCCGCACAAGATAGTGACAATGGAAATTCATGACATAATGTTTTCGATGTTTCTGGAGAATGCGATTTAGATTAGACCACGAGGAGAGTATTGGCGATGAATCTTAACACGATGACGAAAGTGATATTAAAGGCTATTCCAATTAAAAATACGTACTAGGAAAAAATATATTAACACTTCGTCAATAAAAAAGATATCCTGCCTCAAGACGCCTCAACGCTTCTTGACATAAATAAAAATAAGACAAAAGACATTAAAAAAATCTGATTATGGTGCATTTAAATTATTGTGGAACCCTAATTCCTAACAATATGGCGATATTGTAGTTCTGGTGAAGAACCATTTGTTCCTATAGAGGGATGATAACGTTCTTCAAAATGCTTGCTCTAAAACATGGTGACTTTTGATTATATTTCTTATTGCAACCTAATTTATTTTAAATACAACTTATTAAATAAGCTGGTTTCAAGAAGCGCGTAAAAAAATAGATTAAAAACACAATATGCTTCAACGAAAATATACGTTCGCATGAGAATGCACGTACATCTTATATTTATACGTATTATTATGAAAGACTTAAAATAATAAATACTTTTATTAGGAAAATGGCTTACCTTAAGTTTTTTATACAATGTAGGGAACAACTCACAACACAGGAACACAAAATTCACAACTGTTTTTGCAAAAACTTGTAACAGAAATATGGAGCACGTTATACTCTTGTTTGGTTTTGTAAGGCGCTTATAGTGAGCTTCGCGGGAGCAAATAGTTTTGCGAAGTCGAAATATAAGTCTACTATTGGCTTAATTGGTTGGTCACTAATTCCACTATTAGTGCTTTATTGGGACAAGTACGCCTATAAATTGGGCCCTTTTCCGTGGTTATAAGCGCTTACTATCCCGTTATAGTCCTGATAATATGTGGTTCTAGGACAATTACCAAGCCACTTTTTTTTACTTGGGCAAAGAGCTGGCGGCTTTCTCGCGCAACGCATCAGCATTGCAATTCCGCGAGGAAACGCCGCTAGCATCCTCGGTACAATGCCTCGAGGGTCTTTTTTTTACAAGCTTTATATTAACTTGACCTGTTCGTATGTAAGTAGGTATGTAAGTTGTAATATGTATGTAATAACTTTCAGTCATTTGCACAATATTCGGCCTCGCCACGGAAATCAACGTTGGCGTAGAGCTGTCAGTGCGGATGTCTTCGAGGATGTCGCAGGTCGTGTCGACTTGTGATGTCCTGGTAGTTGTGGCGACCGCGGGTGCCGGCGTCTACGGGGCGCCGAGGAGGATGCGGGATATGCTCAAGTTCATGGACAGTGTGGCGTCGGTGAGTGACTTCTGGGTATATCTGGTGCCCTGGTACTTTCTTTGCTACAAAATGACAAAGGTTCTTGCTATGAATATGAGATTCAGAGTGACCCCAATTCCATTTGGTAACAAACACACCATAATACTCCATGATGTAATATCAAAAAGAGGTAAATAGGTTATAAGCACTCCAAAAGTGGCACACTAAAACTCGGCCAATTGTATGACCTTGCCTCAATGTCACGTCGTCAATGGACGTCGCAGCTGTCAGATTTGGTGACCATTTTTAAACACGGAATTTCAGAACTATAGACAACGTATCTACTTACCTCTTTTTTATATATATTACTTACATCATTGATAATATGATAATACTGCTAACTGCTAAAAAAATGTATATACAAGGTGCTCTAGAGGAGTCCTAATAAGTTTACTGGCGTATTCAAGAGGTCGTAAGGAGTAAAAAATGTTATATGAACCCTTTAATGGCGTAAATATTCAACGTTCAGAATTATATTCTTAACGCTATCAGAACTATATCTTTATTATAGCAAACGATTTTTTTACGAGTATGCTTGTGATTATTATAGCAACCAACAAGTATGGATTAATCGCCACTTTTGACTATCACGATTCATAAGTAATTTGTAATTTGGTACAAAAATTAAAAATACCCTCGTTTCAAGTAGGTAACACTTAGTTTTTGTCTGAATTATCCCACTGCAATCCACTGAGCCCTCGTTGTGGAGTTCGTTGTTCGTTCTGCCTGGAGCTCGAGCGGCGTGGCACAGAATACGCAAAAAAACAAATATTATGGTTTACATGCAAGTTCTAAGTATTTCTAGAAACATTTATACTACCAATTAAAGACCTTTAATTGGGCTGTCTTGTATTTTTTGTCATCATTTTCTAATCAAGGAGGTAATAGTATTTTTTTGGTTTCCCTGTTTGGTTTCTCGGCCAGTAACTTCCCTGGGGGCCTTAGGGCCCGCCCAGGGGGAAAAGGAAGTGTAAGTGTGGTAACAGAACCTTAAATAATAATAAAGTTCAAACAAAATTACTGAAACAATTGGTAACAAAAGTGTAAAATTATAGTAGATTGTATGACAAGGGGCTAAAATAAGCCATACTACCACGAGATGGTTATTTTCCCGAGCGAAGTGAGGGAAAATTTTTCGAGTGGTAATATGGCTTTTAGACCAGAGTTATACACTCTACTTTTCACTTAGACTGCGAGAAAATAGTGGAAACTAAGATTATCCATCCACAAACAATAATAAATTCCACAGCGAAAAGATTGTTTAATTTGGCGGCATGATTTTTTTAATAAACTGTTTGACACAGATACAAAATATTGACACCACGAATAAACGCTACTTACCGTATAAAGCCGGGTCTACACGGCCGAGCGCGGCGGACAGCACACGCTGCATAAGACAAAGCGAGATAGACAGTAGTCTATCCCGCTCAATCTAATAGCTTATGTCATTTTTGCAGGCCACCCCGCTTGAACGTTTGGACGAGGCTATAGACGGCCAAAGGCGTTTATTTTTTTTAATGATTGTGAATTCGGGAATAAAAACGCCTCATATTTGAAATTTATTCTGTTTCCTGATTGGTTGATTTTAATATATAGCTGTATTGTGATTAGTTGATAGCAAATACAAATGCGTTTTTTAAACATTTGCGATTGGTGGATATTACGTTTACTCCAGGCAAAATACGGTTTCGCCAAACATTAATTTATAATAGCCTGTGTTTTTTTTCTCCGTCATAAATACATATTTTAAGATACTCTATTTACGAATCTTACAAACTTTCGACCCGAAAGTAGGTATAAAAAAATACTGTCAAATAAACGCCGATTTTATTAATTAAAATTAATAATAGTTGTCTATAATCGTCAACACAACAATATAATTGTCTTTAACCTGTAAACAATGAAATCCGACATTTTTTTTACATGTAAAATCAATATATTAACAAAATGCATGGCTTGGGTGACAGGTGACAGAAGTTGGTAGAAAAAAATTGTAATAAGTAGGTAGTACTTTGATTTGATTCTCATAAAAATAATTGATGGACCTATTTTGCTAAAAATCGTATAGATTTTTGTTTAGAATTGCATATAAATACATTTACTCCAATAAACTATCGGTAAATATATTTATAGGACCGAATTGTGTCCAAATTTAATTTTACTATATAGATTATTAAAGTAGTACACGAATCCTACAGAAAAAAGGTTTATGTAAAGCATAATACACATTTGAATAGTCCTGTTTAATTCTACAATTGAACTTGAACTCTTTCCGCGTGTGTTAACGATCACATTCGCTCGCAACGGCGGCACGCAATGAGTCCTTTGCCGAGCTCGCATTCAAGGTCGCGCTTTCTCTGACGCGAAGTAGATAGATACCTACGTTACCTACGCAGATTATTTGTAATCATTTATATCGTCTTCGACGATGTACTAGTAGGAGAATGCGACTATTCACGGTGTAATAATGGCGTAAGCGGGAAACGCGCTAACAATTAATGAAATAAACATATTTTAGTGAAAACATGCCAAGAATTTAGTACATTTCTATGTTGGGTGTCTCAATGCTTCATAATTATTTACTGATAAATGTCATCATTATAAAACAGTGACGACAATTTTAACAGGTGATTTCCTACTTAAAGTAGTTAATTTCCTACTTAATCTGCGTAGGTAGTACACAGACCACTTAACCTAGGTTAAGTCGTCTGTGAGTTTGTAGTACAAGATCCATCTGCACATCATTGTAGTAACGGAAGTAGGTACTTTATTATTGGAATGGGTAAGAAAGAACACGCTGCTAAAATACTGCTAAGCTGCTATAGCTATACAGAATGGAAAAACCTATGGGCCCTGAAAGAAAACCACCGTAAATCCATAACATCAGTGGCGTGCACCACGTAAAGGCAGCAAGACACTGCCTGCCCTACTCAAATCTGTGATATTGTTTTACCCAAAGGGTAAAAACGGGACCCTATTACTAAGGCTCCGCTGTCTGTCTGTCTGTCTGTCTGTCTGTCCGTCTATTATAGGTAGTTTGGGCTAATTTGGTTTATTTTTACTAATCATATGTTTAATCTTGGTGAAAATTTAAAGTCAGGCATTCATATATGTACAAAAAAAGGGCATAAATATATGTGTACGCCTCTATGTCAGTGTATATTTATATCCTTACTCTGGTACAAATATTAATATCCCTGACTGGTAAATTCGATTTTCAGCTACGTTACGCGTGTATCGACTTGATAAAAATGCAATACTTGAGTACCATTTGGTTTTGGTATTCGATGGTTATTCTCGCCAGTTCCCACCAATTTGCTAACACTAGTAACGGCTGTGAATTGTTTCCTATGGAACTGGACTGAGAAAATAATGAATGTAAATAAAACATGAATAAAAGATGGGTAAGGGTGACGAGAGACATCATTCTGATCTTGACACGTTTTATTGTTATTAACCCTGTACATCTCTGACAATATTACATTAATGTTCCTTTTTTTGTTTTGTATTGACGCTTAGAGACCGTATACATCTCTACAGACATGAGAATAATTATTAGTTGTATTTGGACGCTCAGAGACCTTATACATCTCTGGAATACTGAATTAATATCATTAACTTCTTGTTAATGCTGATACAGACCTTATATCGAATGTAATGGTCATATTTTCCAATTTTGTTTTGTTTTCATTAACTTAGCGACATTTACTTTGTTAACCGTTTAAATCGGTTCTTGATCTGCAAGTTTTAAATGATTATTGTGTAAGATTATTATTATTACATTGTAAATTACCGTTTGACATGTAAAAGTGCCCTTGTGGCCTATTTGCAGAATAAATAATTGATTGATTGATTGATTGGTGGGTAATTACCGGGTAAATGCACCTGGTAAATACCCGTATACTCGTATACCTAAATTAGTGGGCTATCTCGCTTGGCCTTTTTCAAAAAGTCCAAGCGAACATTTTGCTGTTGATTTTTTTCTCATGAAATCTTACAAGCGTTATTAACAACTTTTTTTCAGTTTAAAATATTCATTATGACGGATAATTTTTTTTTTCCGAGCCTATTCTGTGTCTCACTGCTGGGCAAAGGCCTCTCCCCGTGATCTTCATGCGTCATCCAGGTCGTCCCGCCATCTCCATCTAGGTCGGCCCCGTCTGCGTCGCCCGTCATGTGCCACCCACTTGCACGCATAGTTTACAAGATAATAAATATTTTTTTCTCTAACATGCTCGGAAATGTACGCGTTAATATCATGAAATGAAGACATGAAGTTTCTTGTTTAAGGCTCCCTACATTTCTTGGCCTTACGCCAAGAAGTAATGTATGAAAACCCTAAGTAAAACCATTATTGTCCGCTAATCTAACTTTTTAAATTTGCTTACTAATACATATTAAACTGACAAAGGAAAAATTACATACTGCCAACCACCACTAGACTGTTCTGTAAGCAAACTTGTGACATAAAAAAAGACGATGGTACTATACCTATGTGCGGTTAAACATAGTGCTCGAACGGCTTGTTTAAATGGCATGTTTAAAAAATAAAAAAGGCGGCAAATTACCTATTATTTAATTGATTACCTTGTATTTATATTTATTTTAATATTTCCTCACATCGTCTGAGAAACGCACTATACAATCCTCGGCCGGAACATGGATTGCTGGACTCGTTGTATCCGGCCTCGTCTACGACTCGGCCGTTTACCCCAATCTCGTCTACTCCAGGCAAAATACGATTTTGAAAAACATTAGCGAACATTAGATTAACATAGCGTTTTTTTTGTTGATTTCATTTGAAAATGTGCAATTTGAAGATGATTTAGTCAAGAATCCGACAAACCCGGAAGTAATTATGTAGATTTCAATGAAGCATGCATTATCTTTTTTTGTACGATTTATCTTGAATATTATAGAGCAAATGTAAATGAACCAAAATTAAGACAAAAACACTTATTAATATTTTTAGTGACTTTTTAGAAGAACTTATCATTTTTTCGATGTCTGAAATTTTGTCGGCTTTTGTCGCTGGGTAACTATTTAGTTGATAATATATCCGTTATACATAAAAAATAAGCTATTATAAATTATTTCTAACATTGACATTTTTTCCATACAAGTTGTCAGTTCATTGCCTGGACTAATCCGGCAATCCCTTACTTCACGGCCTCTGCAGTAATGTACTATTATTCAAAATAACACACGTATAGTCTGGCCAGGGAAAGATGAGCCTATATTGTTTGCATATTTAGCAAGTAACCAAGTAAGAAAATCTCAATGAGAACAACGTTTACGTTTACACATTCCTATATGACTATGACTTAAGAAGTTTCATTATATTTTGCAAAAATGCTTCACAAGACGACGTTTGGGATGAAATGGGTATTTACCCGTAGGTTTTAACCCCCTACCCATCTCTAGGCAGGGTGTTCTTTAAATAAATCGATACTAAATAATTACAACATTTGGTTTATCAAGTTATTTCTTCCGACCTGACCCTTACTTATACAGTACATATGTAAATATTAGGTAGTAAAAAAGTGTTCAGTTCTGGCGCTTCGCCGGCCGCTGCCACGGCACGCCACGCTCGCTCGGCTCGCGCGATGTAGGGTCGCAAACTCGCAGTTCACCTAAAACTCCTCCTCGCTTCGCTCGTCGTCGTACCTACACCGACCTGCCTTAGTCTCTGTAAAACTACTTTGAATTTCATTCAAAATGAACATTTGACTAAACGTATGAAATGCGGAAAGTAATGCTGGATAAGTCAAAAATTGGCTATGAAACAAAAGTTGTAACAAAGCTCAAAAGACTGTAGTGGTAAAAGTTTTTCGGACAACTGACACATTTGGATAACATCAAATGGTAAATGAAAAAAGTAATGAATTGTATATTCGGAGAAGTCATAAAAATACGAAAAGTTTTCGGACAAAAGATATTCGGTCAATAAATTTTAGTGATTGCGATAGTAAATTGTAATTCAAATGTAATTCGGGCTAAAGCTAGGTAAATTAAATTTAAATAGTGTTTAATTCATGATAATGAGAGCGAGAGAATGAGCTGTCTGGGTTTCCCTTCAGGTTCCATAGATTTTTTCACCCTGTATATTATCTAACGTGTAATATTGGGCATAATAAAAATCAAATAATAGGTAAGGGTATAAATCTCTCTAGTTTACTATTTTAACGATTTTTGCTCTATTACAATTACTACACGCCCACAATCTGTCTGCTTTGCGCAAAGGTTGACTGGTAGAGAATGCTTACGGCATTAAGTCCGCCTCTTGTACGATAAGTTGTCCTTAGTGCAATAAAGACTAAATATATAAATAAAACTGAACCAAAAAAGAAATTAATGTAAACAAAGCAAGCATCTTCCTCTAGAGTCTTAAAAAGTCCATTACAAACTACATAATATACACGTGTGCACAATCTTTGAAGTCCCTTTTTCCAACTTCCACTACCTACGTCAAAGTTCAAAGTTAAATTGCATAGGTATCTTCATCCCACGCTCGTCAGTGTCACTCATTGATAAATAAATAAAAATACTTAAATATTTTCATAATTCGTTTCACAACGAATATATTAAAATTTAACTACTATCAACAACTAGATCTTAGACGCGTTAGATGGTTTCGCGAATCGTTGCGATTCGTGCGGTACCTACCTAGTATGTAGTACCTACGCGGCGAGCGGGCGGCCGGCCAATCACGTTAGCTCTGCGGCTCGCGCGCGGCATTTTTAAACCTATTTTAACAGGTGTTTGTAATAACATTACTTGCAACCGATTTTATAAGGAGATTCGTACATTATTCGATGAAAGATTGCTTATAATGAAAATCCCAAAAGTAACTGATCAATTTGCATTTTTTTTTATAGTTAAACAGCATTTAACCCCTAAAATCCACCCTCCGTTGTTGTTTAGTGTGCGATTCGTTTCTAATGTTTGTGTCCACTACATTCATCAAAGAATGTAGGAACCTACAGCCAATTATTATTTTTGGTCACGGAAATATGGTAAATGAATAAAATGTTAGGGATCTACTAAATAGAAATGTAATATTCGGAAACATTTTTTGCCTGATTTATCATCAAACTTATAGAGGAAATATTAATTTATCAAAACAAAGAATAAAAAATGAGTTAATTTTTTTTTCCGATTTTACAGGAATTTATAAATTTTCAATTATTTATTAAAATATCTAAATCACAAATATTTTGTCGGATTTAGTCTCGTCGTTATTAATACAATTATAATTTATCTGTTACGCAGAAAAAAAAAGCTATTATAAATTATTTCCATTTCGCCATACTAGCTGACCGTATTTTGCCTGGAGTAGTTGATGTGTTCTGATTGGTCAAATTAAAATGTTTTAAAATCATAAATATGTTTACATATTTTCCCTAGGGGCTAAATGTACTACTTTAGCCCCGCTATCTAAGCCTAATATGACACACTTTTCGAGCATGAGAAGTGAAAAATATATTATTCAATTGACTTAGGTACCTACTTAATCTTAACTAACTCTTCTAGAAATGCTTTGCTAGCGTTTTCGAGCTACCCGTATCACCGATTCCCAAACAAGGCACCTAGGACTTAATAAAAACTTTTTATAAAATTCCAGGTGGACACCAGCATTGGCGCCCAATATTCCATCGTGAATGAGCGCAAACTCTGCGCGGTTCTGCTCGCGATTTTAATCTTCTTTACCGTTCTTATTACCGATGACTTCTGCTTCTATATATTGCAGGCTAAGAAGTTTGACAGACAGTGTAAGTGCTAATATACGTATCTATACTAATATTATAAAGAGGAAAAGTCTGCGAGATTGTAGTAGTAGTAGTAGTATTAGTAGGAGTAGTAGTAGTAGTAGTAGGAGAAGTAGTAGTAGTGTATAAGTGTGTGTGTAATGGGTTCTCCGGAACCGCTTATCGGATTTCAAAAGGTCTTTCACCTGCGTGCAGAATGGACTTTCTGGATAATTATAGGCACATAGGTAAGTATTATATCCCGCGGTTTTGCCTGTGTTTTTGCAATAAGCGAGCAAAGCCGCGCGGGCAGCTAAATTTATTATAAAATCCTGAGCGATCATGAGACTGTAGAAATATTGGGTAGGTATAATTATTACAAACCAATTACCATTATTTAACAAGCCTGTTTTTACCATTATTTAATAACTCAATTTTTGTAACGTGTTTCTCTCATGTCGTGGTGCAATAAGGAGTAGTATATATATTTAGTACTATTTTGTAGAAATCGTTGAAACTTTGGTAGCTTATACAATACTCCCAATTTGCCCAGATAAAACAATATGGGCTTATAAAACTCAGTTTTAGGTTGATGTCTGCAAATGGACTTTTGAAATTTCATTGCAGTGTAGCCACCTTTTGATTTGGTATTCAGTGGTAAATAATTGTACGCGGAGATTTACAGTGGACATCCAATTTAAACTGGACCGATTTATTCTGAGAATATTCAGACAATGTTTACACAATGCCGCATTCTCGTCAATACCTATCATTCCATTGAACGACCTTGATTATTGGCATCAAAAATAGATCCACGATATACAATGAATCAATTGAGAGATAAACCGAGTAGTTTTAATAGGGGCCGGAGGAGTCGGCTAGCAGCGATTATAATAACGACCACTTATTCAATTTATGGCTTACGTTGATAACACACGAGTATTGCATGTTCATAGTAATATAATTTCGAGCTACATCGTAACTAGCATGTGAGTATACTTAGGTACATTGTCAAATAGGCACAACGAAAAGAAACATAGCATTATTATGGGCGTTACGAGGTTAAAGTAAGCGTATTCAATTGCATGTATTTCAAGTCGCCTAACCCTGCATTTAATTTAAATGTCCTTATTCTGTTCGCTTTAAAACGACTACAAACTGTATGACATGCATATTTCTTACTCTTTAATTGTACGTTAGGAGCTCGAAGTCTCGTGGACGCGGCAGTGACCAGAATCTGAAGGTAAAGTCGCCGTCAATGGAATTTGCTAACTATGTAAACAAACCGCCATAGTGAAAGACAATTTCAATATAGCGGTTTGTTTACATAGGTTGTTAGCAAATTCCATTGACGGCCACTTTAGCGAGTACTTTGTTCAACACATCGGCATTGACCTCTAACGCCGGCAATGCTGCCAGCGATCCGGGCACCTACCGCTGGGCTCTCAGCTTGAGCCCATTGTTATTTTTTGTAGCTGGATTTATAGTTTTCTTAAACATGCAATGAAAATATTGCAGTTATGTACTTATGCTAAGTATCACGTTTCGAGTGCGGCGAGACGGTAGTCTTTAATGAAATTCTTATACAGGGCGTGGCCAGTATTATGAGGAAAGCAGTAAACGGTGGATTATTAAGCCAATTAGCATTCAGTTCCAAAGCGTTTAACAAAAAAAAACAAGAATAAAACATTTTTTTTAAGTAACAACCTGCCTGATTTCTTTTACTTAACACCTACCTACCTACCTGATTTGTTTTTAGTACACTATCAACATTATTTTCCATTTTAAATACAAAAAAAAACATGCAAAAGGTTAAAAAAAAACCTCTTGCTCATATATTGACGGCTCCACACCCGGGTATATAAAACAAAGTCGTGTTAGTACACCATTTATAAGTTTTATAACTCAAGAACAGCTGGACCGAATTTTATTATGTTTGATTTGCTGGATTTGTCTTCGCTCCGAATAGCAGAATAGAAATGAAAACATGGTAATTATTTCACTTTCTTACATAGTTTTATGGTGATACGGTGATATGTGATTTTATGTTCGCGGGGTCAGCTAATTTCATATAAAATTGAATTGATGATGGTCGGTCTACCTTGTAAAGTGACGTTTATCTAGTTATTTAAACTTGAACAAAAAAAGTACAAAACTACTTACTGTCTTAAGGCCTCTTCTACCAGTTGCCGTGCAGCTTTTTAAAAAAACCATACGCAATCTTGTTTAGTTCTATTTCATTGCATGTTTGAGAAAAGCACAAGCTTTACACATCTCGGCGGAACCTATCGTCAATAGGTTTATCTACTTGGCCGGCAATCCTTATTTTTCTGGTCTTAGCAGACCACATGTTTATGAATTACCGCAGAACGTCTAGCACACGAGGGCCGCGACATACTCTCGATTTTTATCGCACTATACCTCTTGTTCTAAGTGGTCTAATAAGTGAGAGACGGATAGTGCGAGAAAAATCGCGTGCTAGCCGTGCTGATCGTACATTAGCCAAAAACAAGAAGGTGCCCATAGATATATAACAAATCTCTTCTGTCTGCTCATAATCATAAGATATTTTCCATTTCAGGGGACATAGTTACGAATTACATCGGATTCTACCTCTTGTGGTACGTCGTCATGGTGCTGGAACTTCAATTTGCGTTCACCGCGCTGTCGGTGCGTACGCGCTTCCGTGCTGTCAACGACGCAATCGCGCTCACGGCCAGACAAGTCGCCATACCATGTGAGCAACCTTTTTACATCTCCTGGTACCCTGGTACGTGAGAGAGAGCTATGATTCAAGTTAACCAAAAAAATGTGCACGTTATCAGCTGTACCTGTCGGTTGTTTTTGTTGTTAAATGCATAGTTTGTTCAATCGTACCTGCAGTTCAATATATTGTACCGGTACGGTTTATCCGACAGTTGTAACTTTTTTCAATCTTATTTTTTTTAGATGACGGACCCCGGGCTGTGTACGAAAATATTATCAATGGAATAAATATAATCTAGAGCGAGCACTTTTAGCTTTCGAAAAGAGATGAACTTGAATAACATATGTAATGTATGAATGAATAAGTTGAATATGTTTTTTATAAATTTCTTGTAGGTTGGGTTAGTTGTATAGGTAATTAGGTAGCTTGTACTTAGGGTGGTGGTGTGTTCATTATAATTTATAATTCAACGGAGTAAAATTACTTTTCATGTGTTGTCAGTTTTTAACATCTCTTAAATAGTGATGTAGTAAGTACAACCGATAATTAGCGTTAAATTTTAGGGGTAGTTACTGCAAACGTTCTACATTTTAGCGGGCTGGCCACACAAAAATAATGGCTTCTATGTTTCAATTTAAATAGCTTATTGAGAAAGCTGTCAATGAAAAACATTGTGTATGTGTCCGCCTTCGGCGTCAGGTTTCTGATAGACTCTTGTTCGCAATATTCTACTTAGCTACGCCCCTCGTTAAACAATGTTATAGTATAAGTCCGTTTGGAAATGTAATATCGAGGTTAAAGTAAAAATTGGTACGATATAAACGACTTTCCCCTACATACGATCCTTTATGCGGTTTTCCAGTGGAAAAATTGGAACAGCCAAACCCCATCAACATGTTCGCGATCCGGGTAGCGCCGGCCGAGCCTCGCCGCTCCGCCAGCAACGTGAGCCTGCTCGTGGACTCGCTGCCCGGTGCGCTGTCCGGCCATCCCATCATTATCCGGAAGAATGGTAAGTGTTTATGTGCCCTTAGTGTATCGTTGGTAACCCAGCCAAGCCGCGCCGCGCCGGTCTGGTAGCAATGTCATCCCTCCATTAGACTCGCTGCCCACTGCGATGTTCCACCACCCCGACATCATCAGAAAGAACGGTGCGTGTTTCTGTGCTCCTGGCACCGTTTAGCTAACCAGGTCTCGCTGCACGTCGAATGTATCAGCAACATAGTGTGACTTATATTATTGGTTATTAACGGTTACATTTCTATGAACCGTCCGTAACTGATTCTGGTTAATATTGGCACATGCTTCACTCGCTCTTTTTCATAACTAACTTGTATTATTTTGCGTACCTAACCTATCAAGATAGTCCAAAGCCGAGCGGAATAAGTTCTACATGCTTGTATCCTGTTTAATATTTTTTCTACTTCTCAGTAAATGGCGAGCCGCGCCTCATTGTCCCACCGTGTGAGGCCGTGCGCCGCCTGGCAGCGCTCCACGGCGCGTTATGTGAAGTTGTGCAGCGCATAGACCGCAGCTACGGCTTACCGCTCATCGTCATATTGCTTTCTACACTGCTGCATCTTATCGTCACGCCGTACTTCCTTATTATGGAGATAAGTAAGTACCTACGTGATTTTGGTGAAAACAAGACCCTGTATATCTGATGAAAAAAATATTTGACAATCGTCTTCGGAGGTCTGGCACTTACGTATGTAACTCTTGATTCACTTGGCCTTATCCCATTTGCTTGAAGTCGGTGCAGCATGTCTTTTTCTTCCACACCTCTCTATCGCTCGCCACCTCAGCAGTTCTCACTTTTTATATTGTCTCACCCTGTCTATCAGCATACAGGGCAGGACGTTCGGTTACCACCGTCATTTGAGGTATAAAAAAGTTGAGATTGACATCCATAACAATGATCAATGACGCAATTTATAATTACGGTTATTTACGGTTAAGTCGATACTGTCGTCCTTTACACAATAATAATATTTCATGCCGCTACACGCCGTGCGACGCAGACTAACATAAAATGTCACGCATAGGTCCTGCCTCGACGAGCGCTGGCGCGGTTCTGACTCTGAGCGTGGCTGTCCGTGGCCGCCGTAGCAGCCGTAGTAAAGCAAATAAGGCATTATTAAATAATTTGACAAAAATAAATGGTGGTAATTCAAACCTACGAAATGAAACGAACGTTTCATACAAACACTGGAAACCATTAGCAAATACTGGAAACCATTTTTGTATCAGAATGAACGATTTATTTTTCCTTCTTTCAGTTGTATCTACGAACCGTATTCACTTCTTGGTGCTGCAGTTTCTATGGTGCGTCACCCACATGCTTCGAATGTTCGTCGTGGTCGAACCATGTCACTACACCATCACTGAGGTATAAACAGTTTATTACATTACTTAGCGTATATACAATTGAGTATTTAGATATCAATCCTTTAATAGCCGCAGTTGCAACTGATTAACCACCAACTGTTTCTTGTACCAGGGCAAGAGAACTGAGGAACTGGTGTGTCAGCTGATGACGTACGCGCCATCAGGCGGCGCGTTACCCTCGCGGCTAGAGTTGTTCTCCCGGCAACTCATGCTGCGCTCTGTCACATACTCCCCGCTGGGGATGTGCACGCTCGACCGCCCGCTAGTCGCCTCTGTAAGAAACATTACTATTATCATATACTAGGGCATCTGAAACGAGCAGCTGGTGTGTGCATTCCCCTCACGGCTATAGCTGTTCTTCCGGCAACTCATACTGCGCTCCGTTACATACTCCCCGCTGGGGATTTGCAGGCTCGACCGCCCGCTAGTCGCCTCTGTAAGAAAGATTAGTATTATCAGCTGTATTAGTAGTAGCTTGCTGTAGTATTATTAGCAGCTGGTGTGTGCATTACGCTCACGGCTAGAGCTGTTCTCCTGGCTGCTCATGCTGCGCTCCGTCACATACTCCCCGCTGGGGATGTGCAGGTTCGACCGCCCGATAATCGCCTATGGAAGGTACATTAGTGTCATCTCTTATACCAGGGCAACAGGACCAGAACAGAAGGAGGATATGTGCGCGTTACCTTTACGGCTGGAGCTGTTCTCGAGGCAGTTCATGCTGCGCTCCGTCACCTACTTCCCCGCTGGGGATGTGCATTGTGCACGCTCGACCGACGCCTCTGTAAGGAACATTAGTGTTGTCTCTTATACCAGGGCATCAAGCCGAGGAGCTGGTGTATCAGCTGATGACTGATGACGTGCATCGGGCGGTGATTCATCCTCGTGGCACCTCATACTGCGCTCTGTCCCCTGCTAATTTCAAGCAATTGTTCATTTCACGGCGCCACCATTCCTGTATCCGAAGTTTAGCCTAGTTGGTATTGGTAGTAACCCTGCCTACGAAGCTAGAGCTCCTGGGTTAATCCCGGTGAGGGCATTCATTAGTGTGATGAGCACGAATATTTGTTTGTTTTCTGTGTATTTTTATATTATATTTATTTATTTGTATAAGTATGTTTATGTAAATGTATATAGAAGCTACAGTAGCCCAGGGATTCAGGCCAGCGGCTGCCAAACGGCGGTTGCGGGTACCAATTAGCTTTTCGGTGAAGGAAAAACATCGTGAGGAAAACTGCACATATCTGCGAAAAAATTCAAAGGCTTGGGGACTACTGCCCATTCCCTCTCATCCATGAGACACCAGACATCTATCTCATCGAGAGGAGGCCTGTGCCCAGCAGTGCAGCCTGATTATTATTATTATTATAAGTAATATTTATTGTCATCATAGCTTTGCTTAGTTCAGACTGGGTCGATTTGTTTAAGATTTTCCGCAAATATGTATTTATATGTTTCGTACCATTTGTATGTATGTATCTTTCAGCGTAACCTTTGAGCAATTGAGAGGAAGGTAGGTAGAACGTGATAGGCAAACTTATACCGTGTACAAAAACACACAGAGAAAATAAAATGAATTAAACTTCTCCTCTCCGACATATATCCTAACCTATCCTATTACACGAGCAATATTTGTATATATATTTGAAATCACGTTCTCGAAAACGGCTCTAACGATTTCAATTATATTTTTAGTGTAGGGGTTTACGAAACCAAAAAATCGATCTCATGAGCCGTGTCTCATGTCTGGCAAAATTAGTTTTCTCCGTATTTTCTCGCAACAGACCGCGACAAACGCAACTCATTCCACAACTTAACAGCGCGTGCGATAAAAGATCTAGAGTATGTTCGCGTCTTTTTAGACGGTACAGTCACCAGCAATAACATCTGCCACAACATAGCACGCATAAATATCTGACACGACTCTATGTCTAATGCCATAAGGACGTGTCAGATATTTTTGCCGGCTTTGTTACGGCAGATATTGATGCCGGTGACTGTACCACAAGTCCCACTAAAACCGATTTATCGGCCGATTTCGGATCGGAGCTGTTCGGACGACTGTCTCGGACGTTCGTCTCTATAAAATGCTTCCGACATCGGACGTTGCCGCTCTTCTTTCGTTTGACTGCAAACCTTAAAGAGTGAGGACGCGATTTTAAAATGGATGATTTTGAAGAAATGTATCTTCTAGAAAATTCGTACCGCCATTTAATTCGTCGACGTCAATATCGGCGACGTCGTCGTGTCTAACCGTTAACTTGGGCTTGAACTTGAGGTTCCTGGCTGGGAAACATGTGAGGTCCCAGGCTGCGATTCTGGTCGTAACTGTAATTCAGATGACAACTCAGAGAACTCCAATGATTCCGTATCATCTTGAAGTTCTTCACTGGGAGTTTCAGGAAAATTTCGGCTTCATGTCTTGGGAGCGATTTGTTTCGCCTAAAATAATAACGAATCGTAGTATGTCCACGAAGATGATTTGTGATCCGCCGCAGAACCAGATTTACCTGGTCCATTACATCTATTATTATACTCTTTTCGAAATTGGTCCCTTAAGTTACTCCATTTTTTTTAATGTCTGCAACAGCTATACCCATTTCCGATGCAACTTCAGACCATAGCCGTTTTGCAATATCACGATTATTATAATTTTTGGAATGTTTGTCCCACAATGGTTGCCTATTATAAACACTACTAATTAGCTTTTCAATATCCATTGTCACTTTTCGAAAGAGAGTCGCTTTATTTTAACTAAATATACACTTTATTTTAAATAAACAAACACACAACTTTGCGGGTAGCCGGTACAATACTGGTGACAAATCCAAACAAGTTCGGATTCGGCAGTTGATCGGCCGTTTTCGGGCGTCAACGGAAGATGGCGGTTGTAGCAGTGAAGGCGCTCTCGTTCCTTTACATACGTTTGTTTCGATCTGCCGAGTTCAGACGGCGACGCCCGAACATACTTCGGCCGACAACGGATTAGGTGGACGCGTACCGTAAGCTTAGCACTCGACCGCAAACGGTTCCACTGCCGTCTGCCATATAATTAAACCGCTCAGAAATATAAGGGAAGTAGGACTGAACAGTGTGTTGAAAAGTAATGACAGATATGCACGTACCTGCGCCGGCGAATCGGTAACCATCGAAGCTTGGAACGGAAACCATTCAATGACATTGTATTTTATTTTCTTACAGGTAATTGGCGCAGTGACTACTTACTTGGTCATTCTCATACAGTTCCAAAGATACGACAGTTAAAATGATGAAATCCATTGATACTGTAATGTATACCATTTGTAAAAATCAACATTTGCTTCCATAAGGAGGCGCTATGAGATTTCTCTTTAACTTTAAAAGTGTGCGAAAATTATTTAACCTAATTAGAGTATTAAAAATACAAACTTTGTAAATACATATATATTTAGAAGTCTTTGTTTATAAGTGGAAAACTACGTATTAAGGTCTGTTTTTTATTCAACTTAGTAAAATGACGTTAATGTTTTATTTTTATTCATATTCTAATATGAGTAGGTACATAGGTTTTTAACTTGTAACTAATTTAGTCTTAATATGTCTAGTCTAATATTTACATTTAAATTCCTATTAAGCATTCATTTGTCCAATGTACCTACCCACACAGCTTACGTACATACATAGATTCACGCCTTTATTCCCAAAAGGGGTGAAACTTATGTTCCAGTGCCACTTTTAGGCAGATCTGGTTATAAAAGATCGACAAAATGTGATATCGCAGTGATAGATTGCTAGCCCATCGCTCACAACACACTTCAACCCTGCTCCGTTAGTCGACTTTTATGACACCCACGGGAAGAAAGGGGGTGGTGAAATTCTAACCCGACACCACACGGGGAACCCACCCAACACTTTTCAAAATTCTGAACATTCATTTAGACTCAGCACCAGACCTTGGACTCAAGCGGTCCTCCCAGTAAAGCTTGGGGGGCTGGGCGAGCCTCGGCCAGCGTAGCCCTACCTGCGTTCCTGTCCTCTGTTTAGAGCTCGCGGTCTCTCTTCAGTATCATTCTTTATCTTCACCAGATAGTCGACGATGAGATACCAAGTTTAAAGGAGGCCATAGGGATGCATGGTGTCACTCATGCCCTGGAACGGACATTCCGGCCGTTAGACATGTTCAGCACGCTTGGAACTCCCCTCGTCTTAAAAAGGTGCAAGCATCCCTCTTAGAAAGTAGCCCGGACGATTTTGAACACGCCCGCCTCCTGGTGGTTTCCACCCCCGGACACTGGCTCCACGCGCTTCCTTCGCGACAGGCACCGTTCTGGACCCAAACACATTAAGAATTGCTTGTTCCTTGAGGCTTGGCGCCAGAATATGTGTTTCACATGCGTCTGTGGCAAAAGCGGCGATGAGTTTTGTAGGCATGGCCTCGCAAGTATAAAAAGCGCCGGCCGTTTACACCACCACGGCACTGTACACGATTAGGCCCCTCGTTCGCTTGCCACCGTGTCTGTACCTGCTATACTCCAACCCACAGGGTTGGCAAGAGAAGATGGCAAGCGACCTGATGGTGCTACGTTACGTTAGTGCCGTGGAGGTTGAGTAGAGCCTTGCTGTGGGACGCGACGTGCGTTGATTGATACTTTTGGTCAGTCCCATATCCAGGGGACTCGCTCTCAAGCCGGCTCTGCAGCTGACCAGGCTCAAGTGTTGAAGCGATTCAAATTTATACTCGTCTTTAATTAAAAATTACGCGTTTGCGGCGCTTGTGGTGGAAACATTGGGTCCCCGGTCAGATGACATGAAATCATTTATCAATGACTAAACGACTCATCAACGCTTCAGGGGACCCTAGCCTAGGGCTGGCGCTTACGTCTCCCAACGTATTTCATTCGCAATACAGAAAGGTAATGCTGCCAGCGTTATGGGCTCCAAGCCGCAGGCGGAACTGATGCCATCGGGTCTATGACTGAGCAAATTAGGCTAATTTAGTTTTAAATTATTGTTTCGTTTTGTTTGTTTCATTATTTTATTCAGTTTCCAAAATAATTTTTATGGCAATAGTCAAGGAATTAATAACATTCAATGTATGGTATAAAAGTTTGGCAAAAAAGTCTAGAAAATAATAGAGGCTAATATTAGCTAGGGGCTAGTAGGTATCGCTGATATGGCAAACACGAATAGTGCGACCTAGAGATTTTCATACTTCACTTTTTACGGGAACATAATCAATTTATTATAATAGATTTCATATTTAGAAAAATTACAATCAAATACATATTCGTAAAGACATACAAACTCTCAAATATTACCTCTAATAATGTTTTTAGACCGAATGCTAGTAATTAAAATACAGTTTTGTTCACAAATTTTATCATTAAAACACTTAATATTCATAAAATATATATAGCATATATACCTACCAATGGTTTTATGTAAATATAACCTCTAAAATGTACAATGTAAACAAGATGAAAATTATCAAGTAACTGTGATTGTAGCGTTGGGAATTAATAACATAATTGTAATTATTCATAATCACTATAACTACATAGTATAAAACAAAAACGCTTCCCGCTGTCTGTCCCTATGTATGCTTAGATCTTTAAAACTACGCAACGGATTTTGTTGCAGTTTAGATTAGAGCACATAGAGTGATTCAAGATGAAGGTTTATATGTATAATAATAGTACCCGTGCGAAGCCGGGGCGGATCGCTTGTTTAATATAACCAAAAACCAGTAATTCCAGCAGTTCTTCTATAAACAATTAAACATTGTCCAATTCCGACAAAATTATTGCGGCTCGCAAGCCAACGTTTGGTACACATTATTAAACACTTCCCGAGCGGAACTGCGTATGGTCTTGCTAATGTTAAGAAAGTTTTTATGTATTTGAATGCTAATATATCCACTAGCTTGTCTTATAGTTTAACGAAGTTACCAGGGTCGACAAAAGATAGTTCCGTTTCTTGTTTTTTTTTCCCAAGCTGTACCTAAGTATTTAAATAAATATTAATTATCAGTTAAGTGTATTAAATAATTATACAGTCCATGGCAAATATTATTTTTGTATCGTATTACTTTGCAATAAGGTTAAACTGTGTACATATTATTTGTGACGTTGACAGTGCAGAGGTCAAAAAAAAATGTTTCCTTTACTTAAATTAGGATACAGCCAAATGTTTAGAGACATTTTAATTTAATAAATCTTACATTTTTACCGGGCCACGCCAAAAGCCAAAATGAAGTGCGGCAACGTAACGTCTAAGTTCTAGATTCTCTAATTAATACCATTGCTACATACTTATCGGATTTGTTCAACTTGTGTATAGATAAAGGTACATTCCCAGACCTAATGAAATTCAGTAAAATCACTCCCATTTTCAAGTCAGGACATAGAACAGACCCTTCCAACTACAGACCAATCTCTGTCCTTCCTGTATTAAGTAAAATCTTTGAGAAATTGATGTTAAGCCAACTGCTATCTCATTTTAATAAAAACAAAATACTGCATCAAAATCAGTATGGTTTCACTAAAAGTAGATCGACAGCTGATGCGGGCTGTCACCTGATGACTATTATTCTCGAGGCTTGGGAGGGCTCACAGGATGCTATTGGAGTGTTTTGTGATCTTTCCAAAGCGTTTGACTGTGTGGATCATCGCACGCTACTGCGCAAGCTGGAGGTCTACGGAGTTCATGGAAATGCCCTGAACTTGGTGGAATCATACTTGATTGATAGGCAACAGAAGGTATATATAAATGGTACTTCATCTCTAAGTTCTCCGGTAAAGATGGGAGTTCCTCAAGGATCGATCCTGGGCCCCTTCTTGTTTTTGGTTTACATCAACGATTTGCCTTACATGGTTAAAGACCTAGCAGACATCGTTCTATTCGCCGATGATACGTCTCTGATATTTAAAATCGATAGGAAAGATAGCGCTCTTGTACAAGTTAATAACGCACTAACCATCATCTCCAAATGGTTTGCAGCCAACAATATGTTATTGAACGCGAAAAAGACCAAATGTTTGAAATTTTCATTACCCAATGTCCGATATGATGTTGAACCAAATATAATTATTGACGGTGAAAGACTTAAAATTGACAATGCAACCTTATTCCTGGGCATTAACATAGATTCTAAGTTACAATGGGGTACCCACATTAATGTTCTGTCGGGGAAACTAAGCTCTGCAGCTTATGCAGTTTATAGAATTAGACGACTTACAGATGTAGCTACAGCGAGATTAGTCTACTTCGCATATTTTCATAGTTTAATGTCATATGGAATCTTGTTGTGGGGTGCGGCTGCGGACATCGAGACTATTTTTACATTGCAAAAGCGTGCGATTCGTGCCATATATGAGATGCGTCCTCGCGACTCCATAAGAGAACTCTTCAAGGAGATAAACATACTGACCCTACCTTCCTTGTACATTTATGAGAACATCATGCACGTGCGTAAAAACTTATATAAGTTCAAATTAAATAGTGATAATCATAATTTTAATACTAGGAACAAACATAAAATAGCTGTACCTAAGTTCAGGCTATCTAAAACAAATAAAAAATCTTTCTTAGGAAACTCTATACGGTTTTATAATAAAATCCCTAAGGAAATCACTGGGCTCACAGAAGGTAAATTCAAGAGTCATGTAAAATCAACTTTGTTAAAGAAAGCTTATTACACAATTAGCCAATACATAGAAGACAAAGATACCTGGAAGCTTCTGCATGACCACCACCTGGTACCAGCACCAAATGTAACTGGTACAAGTATTATATAAAGGTAGAATCAGTTTTTGACTTGCAAAAGTGCTATGAGAAAGCCTATTTGAATAAACATTAACAATAAACAATAAACAATAACGTGGCTCGTCTGCCTGTTTGCCCATACCAGCTGTATAAAAAAAACGTGGCTTCTTTGCAATCCTACTATCCTACTATAGTACATTGTCGTAAAGGCTAAAAAATAGGCAACAGAGGGACGAGTGCGTTCGAGGTCCGAGCCGAAGGTGAGGACCTCGAAGGAGACGAGTCCATCTATTGCACTTTTGGCCGAGACATTACATAGTGCTTTTCACGCCTTCTGCGAGGAAATTGCAAATACCTAATTATAATTATAAGTCAAAATGAAGTACCTAAATTAAATGCAGTATCAATTTAGCTATAAGGACTTGGTTTTAAAATTGTATAATATATTATATTTTGGATTCATAAAACGACCTGTGAAAATGAAATGTAGTCATATAAAACATTTTGAAGTATAGTTGTAGACTTAAGGAAACGAGTATATAAGTATTAGGTGTTTTGTATGGAAACTAACAATAATTTTGATAGACATTTATTCAACAATAGTTTTTGTGGAATAACAAAATTTGTCTATGCATTATTTGCGTCTGTAACAATTATACCATAGATCATGATTAAATAAGAAGATTAAGGATACGGAAAGACATTATTATATATATATTTATGTTACTTAAGTTTATATATACCTTAATCATAAATAAATCTTTATTATTTTATACATTGCTGATGCCATATCGCAGACATGTATTTTGATCTCGAAGGACCATATCGCGGACTTTTGGTCTGATGATTTTGCCGGAAACTGTTCTGGGGAAGTGGTCCACGAAGATGACGCCGCCATGTAGATGTTTGCTAACGGAAAGTTTACCTGGAAAAAGTAATTGTTAAAGTTTCATTTTTGGTATAAGTTTTTATGGCCAGCTGTACTTTTCTGTACACCGTCATCAACTACTCATTGGGGCGATTCTAACAAACCCAAATTCAACGGGGTTACGTCTGTTACGCAGTGAATTTCCATGGCCTTCTGTCTTCGTCATATCAAACTATACCTTTACCCAATCAGCTCAATCGGAAACCAGGCCCCTATACCACAAAACTTTACAAGTCTACAATTCGACAAAATTGTACAATTTTCCATAGAAAAAGCTGACAATTTTGTCAAATTGTATGCTTGTAAAGATTTGTGGTATAGGCCCCAGGAAGTGGGTAAAATTTTACTTGCAAAATTTCATTACAACACCGGGATAGGTGAAACTTAATAAAAGCTTGTATAAAAAGCTTGTAAAAAGGCACATTATTGGCCAACACGTATTTGGCAGGATAAGACAGAAAGACAAAGGGTTCTTTATAATCCACTTTTCACAATGATTGAATATTTTGTTGTTTAAACAAATAGACTCTTCGAACTAGATATGAAACTAATATCGTTGAAGTCACGAGAGATAGGTTTGAAGCCAGCTTTATTGACAAGAGTGATGATATCATATCATCATATGAAAATAATATGGAAGGACATCTCCCATCTGAGTAGTATATTAGTAGACATATTCGCACTAACTGGCAACGAGATCCATTATGTCCTGCTCGCTGACGGCGGCGCCGGCGGCGCTCCGTTGGACGACGGCGACTGCGCGCGAGCCATCGTCAGCGTGTGGAACGCCGACGACGCACGCCTCCGCCACGCCGGGATGTGTTTGGATCGCCGCCTCCACCTCCATTGGCATCACCTGAATATATCATTATAATTAGAGTCACCAGCAGGATTGCGTAAATTTTCCTACAACAGTAGGTACCCACGCGCCACATGAGTTTGCGTCTCTGATGATATTCATATTTATATTCATTGATAGTTACTAGTAGCGTCGCAAAGGTGTCTAAGGCTCTAGTATAAGTTTTACCGAAACAAAACGTTACGACCGCGTTTGCGATTAGCTGTCAAATCATTACATTGGGGGTAAAACGCAAACGCGATCGTAAAGTTTTGTTTCACGGGTTTCACGGGTGCACGGGAGGCAACTTGAGGCTAACTCCAGAGTAAACTTGTATGGTAGGTAACAAAACTTTACGATCGCGTTTGCGTTTTACCCTCAATTTGTATGGGATTTGACAGCTAAACGCAAACGCGGTCGTAACGTTTTGTTTCGGTAAAACTTATACTTGTGCCTCAGATTGAGGGTAAAACGCAAACGCGATCGTAAAGTTTTGTTTCACGGGTTTCACGGGTGCACGGGAGGCAACTTGAGGCTAACTCCAGAGTAAACTTGTATGGTAGGTAGTAGGTAGGAGGCGCGTATTGTACGGTAGGTAGATCTAAATGTATTTTTCTGTATAGGGCAACGACTGAGGAGTTGTCTTAAAGCTCGTTCAGAGGTTCCGCAACTATTCCTGTTTCTTTTTATTCAGGTAAACAACCAACTGTTAAAAGAACTAGAAGGAAAATATTAACAAAAATTTATAACGATGAAAGCAATTAATGCCCTGGCAGGTCTCGAACCTGTATCCTGCCTTTCGCGAGCAGGGGCGCTTTAGCAAGCCAGTAGACCACTGTTTAGTAAATACTAGCTTCTGCCCGCGACTTCGTCCGCGTGGAACTCGTTTAATATCGTAGCTCCTAATTTTCGCCTCCCTAGACGATGATTCCCGGAATAAAAAGTATTATATACTCGTATGTTAATCCAGGTTATACACTATATGTATACCAAAATCCATATTAATCCGTTTAGCCATTTTTGCGTGATTGAGGTACAAACTTTAGCATTCATAATATTAGTCTCTCACTTTAGTCTCTCTCGACTCACTTGACAGATTCTAGCAGGCATTTTAAGTCTAATGAATAAGGTTAACTAATTCACAATTTTCGCTATGGTGGTAGAATTGTGCTGAAGTTTACAAACAAAGTGAAAATATAAATCCTAACTAATATTATAAATGCGAAAGTTTGGATGGTTGGATGTTTGGATATTTGGATGTTTAGAAAGAAAGAACCGATTTGGATGACAATTTGCACGAAGATAGTTTATAGCCTGGATTAAAATATAGGATAGCTAGATGTCGCGGCCGGATGCTAATTTATCAGTCCACATTGTAATTAAGTTTGGCCCAGGTTGGAGTCGTGTTGGACTAAAAGCGGCATAAATTAAAAACGATAAGACTGCATGAACTGCATTCAAATCCACAACGGTCGATGTTGTTCTTAATGCTTAAGTTTTGTTATAACCTGGGACCGAGTTTTTCTTGGCTTTAATACTACGAATTCGATTTCTATACAAAATGAAACAAAAAACAAATAACCGATCGTTGACCTAAAAAAAAACGAAAAAAACAAAAAATCTTCTCATCGCTGGGGTTTGAACACGCAACCATCAACAAAGATGATTAACCATTGGTCGTCGTCAAAGAGTAAGCCAGCCTTTTGGGAGAAAATACGGAGACAACGAATTTTCTCGAAAATAAGTATACTGCAAATTTCATCAGAACATGATTACAAATATACATACAGATATAGGTTTATTATATGTATACAAATAGTGCTCATTTAATAGTATCGGAGAAGACCGGTAGCGCCATCTATTATAAAGTTCTTCACTCTGGATTTCTACATACAAACTTTAAAGCAAGTTTTATTCCCTTTAGAAGATGAATTTTCAAAAACGTAGATTTTTTTTTCTTGTGTTTTAGTATGGAACCATTTTACGGAGTTTCAAGACCTTAGCTCGAAAAAATATATAGGTACTCTCCATACAAATATGCAACTCATTTTTGACCCCCTTAGGATATGAATTTTCATTAACGCTGAAATTACCTTTCGTGTTTTATTAAACCGAAAAAGTTAAAACATTAATAAACCTTTTTAAGGCATCAGTAAAGAAAGAGTCAATGAGATAATTCATGTGCATCTGAATATGTCCAAGGTGAGTGCACGTTGGGTCCCCAGAATGTTAACGGCGTTTGACAAGGACCGACGTGTCAAATGTTGTGAGGAGTTTTTGGAAATGAGTCGAGGTAATGAGGAAGAAATTGTTTCTAAAATGGTGACGTGTGATGAGACCTGGATTCGACAGTGGGACCCCGAAAGCAAACAAGAGTCTTTGCAGTGGAAATTCAAGGATGAGAAGCCTCCTCGGAAGTTTAAGGTCAGGCCGTCGGCAGGCAAACTTATGGCTACCGTATTTTGGGATACAGAAGGAATTTTAGTAATAGATTATTTACCAAAAAAAAGGACAATGAATGCTGAATATTATTCCAGCTTACTGCATCAGTTACGAGACGCGATAAAAGAAAAGAGGAGGGGTAAACTTAGCAAAGGGATCCTGATTTTACACGATAATGCACCTGTGCATACCGCCCGCACAACAATGCTTACCATGAAGGAATTAGGGTTCGATGCCGTTAACCATCCACCTTACAGTCCAGACCTAGCCCCATGCGACTATTTTTTATTTAGACACCTCAAAAAAGATCTCCGAGGAAGACGATTTCTGACCGATGACGAAATGAAGGCTGCAGTTAGTGACTTTTTTGACGAGAAACCGAAAGATTTTTTTTTTCATGGGTTAATGTCAATATTTGACAAATGTAATAAGTGTATTTCACTAGCAGGGGACTATATTGAAAAATAAAAAAAATACATACATGACAGTCTTTTGTTTCATACTTAGGTAGATTTCTTTTCAGCCGTCCCTCGTATATAGTTAATAGATTTAATGTTAGCCTTTTAGGTATAATGATTATTTTGAACGCATTGAGAAATAAATATAGTAACTCTTTGCAGTATGAAATATCTCAGACGTCAATTGTATCTTGTCAGCGTGTCGAAACGACAATGTGGAGCCAACATTATTTACTAGCGACATCTCGCGTGCAGTAGCACAAACGAAGGAAACGGAATTTTCATATAATTAGGTGTTTTAACATGGACTTTTAACATTTATTCGTTCAAGGAAAAATCTACGATCTCAATCCAGTTCATTTTCAAGCCTTTCTAGCCATACACTAAAATATTGGCGCCACCGTATATGCACAAGTGGCGCATTAGTATGAGAATATTTAGTTCCAGTAAACGCCGCAGTGCAGTTATAAAATGAGCTATTGGAGTTTCCCTGCACGCGATCGGTCTTCGGCGTCATAGAAAGAATTAAAGCTCTTGTTAAGAGCTTTCAAATGATATATGTCTCAACTGTATACACTCTGGGTACACCTGCCATACTAATTTGCCCATTCTCCTTTATAAACAATTATCAATTATTTAGGCGGACGGCCCGCGGGCGCGTTGGGTGCGACGGGCCCAACGCGCCGCCGCGGGGCAACGGTGCCGGGGTCCGGCGCGCCGACGGGCGGCGGCAAACACAATACCAATTTGTTTTTGCCATTGCCAAATATTTTTCAAAACTTTATCTCTTTAGGAATAACATCTAAATTCGAACTATTCGAATTTGCAAGAACAGCAGATGGCGGTGGACGGTGGCGACCAAAATATTAATTTGTTTTTGCCGTTGATAAATATTTTTCTAAGCTTTATCTCTTTAGGAATAACGCCCAAATTCGAACTATTCGAATTTTCTCAAAAGCAAAACGGTGAAGGACGCGTTGGTATTATTACAAATTTATTTGCAGAATATGCTATTGCAAAAAGTGTTTGACGGCTTTATACTTTTACTTAGAATAGCGTTCAGTTTTGAATGAAGTCGAATCGGCTAGCAGCAAAAAGTGATCTCCTTCACATCTGACGTCACAAAACTCTGTCGCGTATTTAACAATTTTTCCCCATCCCAAAAAGTGCTCAGCGCCGCTAAAGAATTTTTCACTTCAAAAATCCCATACTTTTCATACCTTATATCCTGAAGAAATTATATCTAAAAAATACCGCGCTAGGTCCTATTCTGAGGTCTAAACTACAATATTAGAAAGTGCCATCAAAATCGGTTCAGTTGTTTTTGCAAAAAATTGCCACCAAAATTATGTTGGTTGTCATTGCCGCCACGCGGCGTCCACTTGACCAACAAAAGATGGCGCTGTTGCGTATACACGACTTTATCCTATCGGTTAGTCTCAATTTGGTCTGCGGGTCACCTTAACTCCATCAAAGGTACGATAAGTTACGTTAAGTTAGATACGTTTCATAATGGTTTGACGGAGTTTAGACGCCGACAAAAAACTAGAGAATGACCTACTAAGGCATATGCACGGAAATTGGTGATGTTCTGCATCGCGTTGTTGAAGTTTTTAATTTATGTTGTATAAATACAATTTCCTTCAGATTCTCCAGATTATGTCTCTCTGACAACATCAACGAATTTTCACATTTATAATATCAGTGTGATACTAAGCCGAAGTTTTTTGACATGAGTTCACTTCAAAATCATGATGCTAAAACATCAAGATTTTCGTTTGTAAAATATAGTGGGAACACACCATACTTTTTTACATACCACGTCAATGGAAAACAGCCTATGGACTTCCTGCAATTTCAAGGGAAATAGCATGAGCGTTGTCGACCCCTTAAAACTCCTTTCTTGAAGAACCCTGTACTGTGAACTTTTGATAAATCATGGTAACTTACATAATAACGGCGAACTTTGAAGGCATTGGAAATGCGATCGACGAAGAAGTAGTAACCGTTTTCATCTTTGTACAGCAGGTCTCCAGTCTTGTACCAGCCATCGAGAGTGATCGCATGGGCGGTCGCGTCTGGATTATTGTAGTATTCCTGTTAACATTGTTAATCACGAACAAAAATTTTCTGTATTTCGCGTAGACACAAACTTAACGGTTTAGCTACAGTCGACGTCAAAAATATGTTACACCGTTGCACCTTATTGCTCTGTAAAATAAGGCAACTAATGCATACGTGCGTTCTTGAGAGAATGCCAGTAGACAGGGCAGTGAAGAGAGCCTACGTAGGACGGCCGAGCGGTCGAAGACCGGTTGGTCGGCCTAAATATCGTTGGAAGGTCCTTCGCACGCTGCACGCAGAAAACTGGGGATCGCACAAAATAGGGTGCGCTGGCGCCAGCTCGTATTGAAGGCCAAGATCCACTTCGGGTCGCTGAGCCAGCGCCGCGGAGTAGTAGTAGTATACGTATCTTTGACATCGACTGTACATATAAATTATGTTCTTGACTATGACTATTTACCGAATGTATATTGTGGAATCATTCCGAAACATTTTGCGAGAAAAGCGTTTCCTGACTCTTACCGGTATTTACATACTAGAATTATGCCTACTCGTCAAAAACTGCCCTGAACGTTTTAAATGGAGATCGTGCAAGTCTAACGTATACGGTCTCAATATAAATACTCGTATAATATAACCGCTATGTTTATTATTATTATTTTCCATTCCTATCTTTCCAAGTTGGGCCCTTAACTAATTACCTATACCGCTATGCTAATGCTAATGCCGCTATGTATAATGTAGTCATGTTTATAAATTGTAACTAGGTTAAGATTGATAAAATTGTATGCCCGAAAAGGGTAAAAACTGTTGGAACTCATTACATGCATCTGTATACCTTTGTATGTCTACTGCACGGTTTTTGTACAATACATTTTTCTATTTCTATTTCTACCTAGCTAGCCTGACTGCGTTTATTAAGTTGAAGCATTCATCCCTCTTGCCTTTTACTTACTTGTTATTAATTAAGATGGTAGAAACTAACCTTAGACACATCACGCAAATTGCGACAGGAGAGGCCTAAACCTTCCTATAACACAACTGTCCAACTCTACTGTCCGCCATGTAATAGAGTTTTTAAGAGTAAGTTTGGCCTAGCCGGCAGCCATATCAGAGCTCACAATAGGGCAAATCCGTAATTGTTAGTGTCGCCGTCATCGAAATCGATGAGGAGGACTAAGGACTATATATATTAATTAAGGCACGAATGCTTAATTTGCCACATAAACGGTCTATTCCGATACACTATTATTAGGTTTTATTTTGTTTATGGCTGTTTGTTAACTAAAAAAAGAATTTAAAAAAAAAAGCTATTTAAACGCCCGTCCCTCACTAAGGACATGGTAGGTACTCGCAAGAGCTCGACCACGTACCGGAAGGCGCAGCGTGAGTAGGCCACACAAGGTGGACTGATGACCTGGTATAAAGGCCGCGGGAGTCCGTTGGATGCGGGTGGCGCAGGACCGGTCATTGTGACACTCTTTGGGGGAGGCCTATGTCCAGCAGTGGACGTCTTTCGGCTGATATGATGATGATGATGATGACTCGCAAGAGTTATCCATTTGTAACGATCTTCCACTGCTTGTTCCTGCTCTTTAAACCGAGACCTACTAGTCTGGCTCATCTGAGCCAGCCTCTTTCTCTACTGATCGTCTCCATGTATTCCGAGAACATCCCAGGCCGTTTTCAGCCAGTAGATTGCCAGTGGAGACCTTGTTTGGACAAGTGGTTATCCGATCGTCGACGCGCGTGTCCAATTCAAATTAGAAAACATACTTACAGCAAACCTTGGGCCTTTGGACCAGAGTTCTCCTGTTTTATGTGGTTCTGTAATGACTTCGCCAGTTTTAGTGTCAACCAACTGCAGATTGTAAGAATACATGGGTTTAATTAAACTAGAGTTTTACCTTTATAGTAAAGAAGGCCGAATTTATCTTACTAACTATACATACACACAGACAATCACGCCTGTATTACGAAAAGGGGTAGGCAGAGCAACTCGACTTGAATGTTCTGTGCCGCTTCAGCAAATATAGGTTTTTGATTTAGATAAAGTGATATTGTTGTCATAAGTTGCTAGCCCATCGGTCTATCAACCTCACACACTTTAAACTGAAAGTTAAATCAAAATTATCACGTTATAAATCCAATTTTTGATGGGTCTCATAAATCCAAATCCAAATGTTTGTTTTATGGACAAGTGAAAGAACAGGACATTAAACGTTAACAAACAGTAAGACTTAACTACTTATTTAAGTTACTCTTTCGCCAGTTCACTTCAATAATCATAATGTATAATTACCTGCACTTGTACTTGGGGTATTTCTTTTCCCACATTACCCTTTGGACCGTTTGGGGAGGGGAGAAATATAGGCCCCACACATTCTGTTTGTGCAAATAGATTCCATATTTCAGCTTCGGGCCGCATTCTGGACTAGAAAACAAAAGAAAAACCTCAAAACGATAAAGTAGCGGACATGTAGCTTTCATCATTCGTCTTGGCAGATGATTTCATCAGCTTGACAACTTATAACAGACAAGTTGCCTTCATTCTGTCACTTGATGACTTCTAATCCCAACAAAGTCTAGTATCCCCATTGGATTTGGATAAGTTCTCAACTCAGACGTAGCCGCTTCCGCAAAAACTCGTGCCCGCGCTAATAATACTTGGAATAATTGGGATAAATTTAATGTCAAGCGGACTCCAGGTTTCCGTTAGGTTTCAATTAGGAAAACATCGTGAGGAAACCTGCATACATCTGAAAAATAACTCAAAGATGTATGTGACGTCTCCAATCCATTTGGGTTAGCGTGGGGACTGCCCGTTCCCTCTTTTTCATGAGAGGAGGACTGTGCCCGGCAGCGGGACCTTTATAGGCTGAGGCAGATGATGACCGCTAAAGTATGAGTAAAAAGTTTTATTTGAATACTATTAAGATGTTAAACAATCGTACGGCCTGTTCGATGGTGAGCTTGCGATTTTAGAAGCGCCATCCTCGCCTTGCCGAACCTTTATTGATTTGAGAATTCATTTTGTTGCTATTAAAAGGAGAATGCCCAAATAATGCCTGAAATGTGCAGATATGTCCCCCATATAAAAAAAAACCGTTATTGAATATTATTGAACAGATTAAATAGAAGTCTGCTGAACTCTGCAGTAATAAAAACTAATTAATTAGTATATTACTAACGTAACGAACACGTCACATTTTTTTACACAGGTGGTTGTGTCATCGATGTAGTTCTTATACCATATTAGAACATTTAGCATTCACATAGATCTTAGCGACCTCTATTGTAGTTTATTTGTGTACATAACCTCTTTCATAGTAAAGCAAAATGTTACTAATAGCAAATTCCCAAGTTTTTGAACAATTTTTGAAAGAATTTTCGAAACCTTTATTTTTTTACTATATTTAGTAATCAATAATCATTTCAGTAATCTTTTACTCATACTCATACTCATACTCATACTATGGACATGGATACTCATAGTATGGCCGGTGGGTATTCTCCTTTAGACACGAAAACGGGCCCTCACCCTCAACACAGACCCCACACTCTTCTCGCGAGCTGTGGCGACCTTCTACTAGGAATATTCCACCACGCACCTCAGCGCAAGTAGTGGTGTTATTATGGCAACGGTTTTGCCCTGCCCCTCTAATGTGATAAATAGTAGATTGTGTCTCAAGGGAGCAACTAGCAGGTTCAGGGAAGAAAAGTAAATTGTGAGGACAACAATTACTCTTTTCTGAATACTATTCGAAATCCGTGTGAAAATGTATTTTTAAGGTCACTAATAATGATTTAGCTTTACTTTGAGTTGCTGAAGGATCTCCTGGTTGATGGAAGAACCGGTGACGACGATGGTGCTGAAGCAGGTCAAGTCACAGGGCTTCGGGTACCTGATGATGCCGCTGAGCAGATGTGGACTCCCGGTGCTCACAACGGGCTGAAAGACAAAGCCAAAGTGAAAGTTATTTATTTGTAGAAAACAGTGTAGGAACAAGATGACTGATCTAAAATACAAAATTCGACCATTTATTTTGTAACTCAGCAGCACGTGAATATAAAAAATACAGATATTTTTTTTAATACAATCGAATCGACAAAGTAAACCTATATTTATTTACTTTTATTTTTCAATCAAAATCAAAATATTTGGTCTGCAAATAGTGGACACTTTTACAAGTCAAATCGAATGTATAATATTTATACAATATAAATGTATATACAATACAATACGAATATTCTTTATTGCTCACCAGACATAGTACATAATAGAAAAACAAAGGTAAATTAAACATAAACAATGCAACAACAGGCGGTCTTATCAGGCGGACAGACAACCTTTGGGTGATGGAGACGTTGCAAAATAATCATATGATTTGTGTAGTTGGAAACAGAAAAACAGAATGTAAGTATACAATTTAACTATGAAAAACACTATACACGTACATAAATATATATATATAAACCTGCATACACGTACAATAACGAAATGTCATGCAAACAGTAGGTAGGTAGGTACGTCACAATAGAACACATAATCACAGAGGGTGACCTTGGATTACGCGGCGACTTATGTTGCCGTGGCGTATGGAATGCTCAGAGAAAGGCTCTTTTCGATATCCGTGTCGTAGACACTGACGCTTTCTCTTACATTGCACGCCACGTCACTTCTGTCCTAAAATCTGCTGAGACTGAAAAACAAAGAAAATACTCCGCTGCCTGCGAAGTGAAAAATGCTACCTTCACCCCTCTCGTGACTTCCGTCGATGGCGTATTCACACCACATATAACCTCCTTTGTCAAACACATAGGCGAAGCCCTCGCAGTCCGTTGGAATAAATCAGTAATCACTGAGTACAATGCGCCTCGTATGCACATACTGGTGGCTCGAATTCACTGCCATACTTAATTCGAGCCACCAGTGCCTTGTTCTAAGTGGTTGGCTTAGAAGTGAGGCAGTGAATTCGAGCCACCAGTATGTGCATACGAGGCACACGCCACAAATTCAAACCTGCAGTGAAACTGTTGGGCAGTATTATTATCTGTAATTTTGACTTGCAAATAAATAATTATTACGTAGTATGTAAACAGTAGGTATCACTTCAGTGAATATCTATAGACTCTAAATAGGACTAAAGCGGCCTTTAGACCTATCTAAATGCAGTACACTGATTCAGAGTGGCAGTGTCGAGTCTCACTGTCTAATTAGCGTGACTTACATGCTAACATTCTTTACACTCGTCTTTTTGCAGAGTCTTTCTGATTTAGTGTACTGCATTTAGACAGGTCTAAAGGCCGCTTTACATCATGCTTAGAAATAACTACATCAAAGTTTACATGTGAAAATACAATACAAGAAAACGAACGAAGTATAAGATCTCCAAGCTTATTGCTCGTTAAATTAAAGTTTGTAAATTACTTGTACTCGTAATCGTAGGGACGTAAACGATTTTAAGCTGGTACTAATATCCCAAATCTTTAAAGGAATATTAGGTATGTCGCCAAATTAACCCATTCAGGGCCCATGACAACACATATGCGTCAGACCGTCGTAGTCGCTTTCCGCTACATACGAGGAAAACCACGGGATCGGCTACGAGCGTAGCGCGTAGCGATTCTGGGCAATGAATGTGTTAAGAATTGGCGTCTATTCTACCGACAAGAGCCAAACTCTTAAACTGTGATGATGATGATCTCTTACCCGATATTTGTTGATGATGTCAACAGCGTGTTCGATGGAAATAGGCGACGATGACTGCACCTTGATGTGGTTGGCGGTGATCATGGCGAGGGAAGCTAGGTACGAAGATATCCACTGCACGCTTGACAAGTTCAGAGCTGGCTTAACTTCTCTGAAAGATAGACACGTCTAATATATTGCAAGGATGCTAAAATATAAGGGTTCCTTTTTTTACCTTTTTGGTACGGAACCCTAAAAACACTTTAGCTCGCCTATGATAAAAATCGGCCAAGTGCGAGTCAGCCCACGCGCAGTGTAGGGTTCCGTAGTTGCCTGTCTTTCTTAACGTGGACGGCCAGACGAACATGGCGAAACTATAAGGGTTCCTTGTTGACTACGGAACCCTAAAAAGGTAAAGCCTGTTGGATAAAGTTCTGGAGATTATTATCTACATACATATAAACTTACAAAGCTACAATCTCAGAGACTTCCTATTCATACTTAGTATCAGTTAGATATGATAGAGTGGTTGCGTTAAACAAAAACACAATACAATTTCAATAGGGTTGAGTCCTAAGATTTTTTTACGATGCAAATCGAAGCAGTTTTTAGAGATTCACAAATGTTTGTATGGGAGCAAGTACAATGAAAGAACATAAATAACCAAAAATATGACTCAAAGACGGGCCTCGCTGGCGGCAACCGAAAAGTTTCATACTATAGTTGTGCTATAGTTGTGACATATAAGTATGACGGCACAGTTTGCTATTTGTAGTTGAGTAATCGTATGGAAAAACGAGAGAATAGCTGTTTCGGTCGCGAAATACTGCGTTAAACTTTCATGGTCCATATCCTTTTATTACTTTAATAATATTTTGTTAATTACATTTTTTTACTAACTAGGTAATTATATAATTTAGCAAGAATACGCTATCAATTTTAAGACGAAGAAACTACCCTATTTATTATTTTTTTCATTCCAAAATGTTCCTCCAGAAACGGCAAGAGCAATCTCAGCACGGCTGTAGTGATTAGCATTGCAACTTACTTGTCTTTTAGTAACACGTATAGATGAAGTATCTTGAGTATGGCCGAGTGCTTGAAAGCGGCAACCTTGGGCAGCCCTGTGGTGCCACTCGTGCTGACGAGCCACGCGAAGACCTTGTCCGTGTTGAAGGTTTCAACTCTGCAAAAAACATGGGTTTACCGTTCGGTGAAGGGGTCGACTCCTTCACCGAACGGTAAATCTCATCCACCGCGTATTCCCGGAGTCCGTTTTGGCACATAATCCCAAGGTTTGGCGTACACACTAGTTTTTCTACATTTTATTAGAACGGTTTCCTCACGAGGTTTTCGGTGAGCGATAAAAACGTGAGAAATTATAAGATGAATGTGAAGTTCCCAACCTGTCCTAGGCCGACGTGGCGGGTACAGCCCTTTCCTTCTCACCCATGAGAGGGGTATAGTTAGCAGTGCAGCAAATGACTATTATTTTATATACAATTGGCGGACTTAATACCTTAAGGCATTCTCGACAACCATTGGGCTAAACAGACACTTTAGTGGTGCAGGATGTTATGTCTCTGGAAGATACCTAGTTACTGTATTTGAAAGGTACGTATAACTACGCTAGCCTAGTGGTTCAGGCATACGGCTGTTAAGCGATCGTCTTGGGCTCAAATCTCCGCTCCTACCAATGAGGTTTTCGGAACTTATGTACGAAATGGTATTTGATATTTACCGTTAGCTTTTCGGTGAAGGAAAAACATCGTGAGGAAACCTTATATCTGAGAAGAAATTAATAAGGTGTATGTGACGCCCCCAATCCGCACTGGGCCAGCGTGGGGACTACTGCCCGTTCCCTCTCATCCGTGCCCAGCTGTGGGACGTGTATTAGGCTGTTTTTTTTTACGAGTTGATTTACTGTCCAATTCAAGTCCGAAACGTAATGTGCCATTTTCGTGTTAATGTATAGGACCTCATCATCATCATCATATCAGCCGAAAGACGTCCACTGCTGGACATAGGCCTCCCCCAAAGAGTGCCAAAGTGACCGGTCCTGCGCCACCCGCATCCAGCGGACTCCAGCAACCTTTACCAGGTCATCAGGACCTAATTACAGTGTATGAGTGCGTTTGTGACGTAGGTGTTGAATTCTCTAGTTAGTAGCCTTTCCAAGTCTGTGGGAGCGGGGCTTTCATAAATCAGAGAGACATTATATAGAAGTGTAAAAGTTAGTTGCAAAACTTACTTGAATACATGTTCCGGCGTAGTGTCGTCGTACATCTTTAAGAACTTTGCTAGAGAGTGGTCACCGTCACCAAATGTCACCACCTTAGTGTCCAGTCCGAGGTCTCTCACGGCCTTGTTCATTTCGCCAAAATTATCCACTTCGCAGAAAACAATTTTCGGCGTTGTGGTCTTAAAATGATATTTGATTTCCTCTGCGTAAAAAACATTTTAGATTAGAAAATTGCCGTAGCTCACTTGCTCACTTAATCTTAATAGTAAATTTAATCTTTAAAGCTGTAAATAATCGATTAATGGCTTTAGAAATAAGAGCATGAAACTGCGATAATTAAAACATATAATTTGGAACATTAAATAAAAAAATGCTCTGATTTGGTGCTGCGTCAGATACCGTTTCAGGGTTTAAAGTTCCCCTTTTCTGTTAACTATGTTGATTTATGTGGAAGCGACTCCCACCTAGATGGAAAAAATGCCTTGTTGGATTTGGACTCTTGAATTGGGGTGTGAACTTGTATTAGTAGGTACGCAACGTGTCCCCTGGGTGTTGCTAAAGAGTAATCAACTTCTGGCTGCTGCACTGCTTATTCTGATAGCCTCGCAGCAACGTACAGTTCTATCCCACGAAAATGATCGAAAATTGCCACAAAGGCTCTTTTACAGATACAGATCATTTATTGGTAAAAGTACAGGTACATTTTACAAGTCAATTTGTTAACAGGTAATTATTATTATCTAGTATTTTAGGCTTAGGTTAGGGCTTAGGGTTTTAAGAGCCATCAGACCAGAGATCTCGGATTGTTCAGAGGGTGGAACCACTAGATATCTATCCGATAACTGGCTGGAACCGCTACGGGTACGCGACCCCGGACTGCTCTAGCTACTAGTGTCACACCCCCTCCCCTCCCTGTACTCCGTGGCACTAGTATCCCTAACCCCAGATCCTACATCCATCTTCCCGAAAATCCTTTCCACCTATCCTTCTTCTCAGCCAAGAATTCCCAAGGAGGGTTGATGTCAGGCAGGCGGCCGGTCGTAAAATAAACCATGCCAAATCCTTTTACAACATGAGTTTGAGAGTTGACAGTGTATACGATAATGTTAGGGCGTACCCCGCAGGCGACGCGCAGACGCAGCACCCGGCGTCAGTGGGAAATGGACAAGGGTTGCTGCACCAGGGACGGGGGCAGCGTAAGAAGCTAGTCCGGGAAGTAAGACTGAGGATTGCGAGCTGGAATATAGGTACGATGACTGGAAGAGGACGAGAGTTAGCGGATGTTTTAGAAAGAAGACGGATAAATGTAGCGTGTTTGCAGGAGACGAAGTGGAAGGGACAGAAAGCAAGAGAAATTGGGGCGGGTTATAAGTTTTATTATTGTGGCAGCGATGGGAGGAGGAATGGCGTGGGTATAGTGTTACATAAAGAGCTCAAGAACAAGGTGACGGATGTAGAGAGAGTGAATGATAGAGTCATTGTAGTAAAACTGTTGATAGAAGACACGGTTTTTAATGTAGTTAGTGTGTATGCGCCGCAAACTGGCTGTGATGACAGCATAAAAGAAAAGTTTTGGGAGGATTTGGATGCGGTAATAATGGGAATACCGGAATGTGAGGATATATATATTGGGGGGGACTTTAATGGACATGTGGGAAGGATGAATGATGGGTATGAAAGAGTGCATGGGGGCCGACGTTACGGAGTCAGGAACCAAGACGGTGAAGCTCTACTGGAAGCAGCCTTAGCTTTTGACCTTGCCATAGCAAACACTTTCTATCAAAAACGGGAACAACATCTTGTCACATACCGTAGTGGTCCACACTCTACTCAAATTGACTACATTCTTTTAAGAAGAAACAGGCTAAAATCGGCTAAGGACTGCAAGGTGATACCCAGTGAGAGCCTTGCTTCCCAGCATAGGCTACTGCTGCTGGATTTAGTTATTAAAGTTCAGCGTATGAAGAAGAGCCCGAATCCCCCAGCTAAAACGAAATGGTACAGACTGGATGATAGGGAATTAGCTGCAGAATTCAGGGAAAGAGTGGTTGGTAAGATGATAGAAATGGGAGATATGGCGGAGATGGGGGCAAATGAGTGCTGGAATGAGATGGCAACGTGGGTACGAAGTGTAGCGAAGGATGTCTTTGGGGAAACGAAAGGGAAAAAGAAGATAGATAAAGATACATGGTGGTGGAATGAGGAAGTACAGGCGATTTTAAAAGAAAAGAAGAATGCTTTCAAAGAATGGAAAAGGGTGGAAGACGGAAATGACAGAGAAAAGGAAATAAAAAGATCAGAATATCAAAACAGTAAAAAGAAAGCTAAGAAAGCAGTCGCAATGGCAAGGGCCAAGGTGCAAGATAAGTTGTACGAATTTCTGGAGAGCCCACGAGGCCAAAAAGATCTTTTTAGAATAACAAAAGAGAGAGAGATGAATGTAAGAGATGTAAATCATATGAAATGTGTAAAAGACGAAGCGGGAAAGATTTTGACGGATGATGAGGGAATAAAAGGACGCTGGAAGAGTTACTTTAATAAATTAATGAACGAAGAGAATAACTGGAGCGGAGTGGTAGAAAACGAACAAAGTAATATAGGCCTGGTGAAAGAGGTAAGTATAGAGGAAGTGAAGATGGCAGTGCAGAGTATGAAAAATGGAAAAGCAGTTGGGCCAGATGGTATACCAGCGGAAGTATGGAAGTTTTTTAAGAGCGGATGGATGGAAGTGGCTGACTTTGTTCTTTAATAAGTTGTTGCAAGAAGAGGTAATCCCTGACGAATGGTGCAATAGTTCACTGGTGCCCATCTTCAAGAAAAAAGGTGACGTACAGGATTGCAACAACTATCGGGGAATAAAGCTCATGTCACATAGTATGAAGATATGGGAGAAAGTGATAGCGAAACGAATGAGAGAAGAAAGTGAGGTAACACAGAACCAATTTGGGTTTATGCCAGGCCGGGGAACTATGGACGCCATATTTGCACTCCGCCAACTTTGCGAAAAATACCGACTTGCACAAAAGGACTTGCATATGGTGTTCATAGATCTGGAAAAAGCATACGATAGGGTCCCCCGTAAGGTTCTGTGGTGGGCTATGAAAGGGAAAGGGGTGCCAGAGAAGTATGTTCGAATTGTTCAGGCGATGTATGATAGAGCTAGTACTCACGTCCGGTCCGAAGCTGGAGTAACTGGCAATTTCAACGTGGCTGTAGGTTTGCACCAGGGGTCGGCTTTAAGCCCGTATTTGTTCCTCCTAGTTATGGATGCTCTAACATCAGACATACAGGAGGAAGCACCCTGGTGCATGCTGTTTGCCGACGACGTTGTTCTTGTCGGGGATGATGCTCTTGAGGTCCAGAGCAGACTGGGAAAATGGCAAGAAAGACTGGAGAACGTAGGATTAAAAATCAGTAGAACCAAAACTGAGCACTTGTTCTGCGATTTCAGCGGCTTATCCAGTTTTTCCCATATTGCCTTGGATGGTGTATCCCTACCAGTCTGCTCCGACTTCCGGTACCTCGGGTCATTAATCCAAAATGACGGTAATATAGACCGTGACGTGAAAAATAGAATAAATGCGGGATGGATGAAATGGCGACAGGTCTCTGGAACAGCTTGTGATCCACGAATGCCCCTTAAACTTAAGGGGAAAATCTATAAAATGATCATAAGACCTAACGTAATGTATGGATCAGAGTGCTGGGCAACGAAAGTGACGGATGAAAGAAGAATGCACGCAGCCGAGATGAGAATGTTGAGATGGATGTGTGGAGTGACGAGGAAAGATCGGATTAGAAATGAGTACATAAGAGCGTACTCCCATCTTAAAGGCCGGCAACGCACTCACAACACATCTGGTGTTGCAAGTGTCCATGGGCGGCGGTAATCGCTTACCATCAGGTGATCCGTCTGCTCGTTTGCCTCCTATATCATAAAAAAAAAAAAAAAAGAGGAAGTTTGAAAGTAGCACCTGTGACGGACAAAATGAGGAGCATTAGGTTAGCGTGGTACGGGCATGTAATGAGGAGGGATGAACGTCATATTGGTAAAAGTATGTTAGGGATGAATGTCGAAGGACGAAGAGCGACAGGTAGGCCAAGAAAGCGATGGATGGATTGTGTGAGAGAGGACATGAGGAAGAAAGGAGTAAGCGCTGAAATAACGAATAATAGAGATGAATGGAAGAAGAAAACATGTTGTGCCGACCCTACATAAGTGGGATAAGGGCAGGGAGATGATGATGAGACCAGAGATCTCGGACCTTCTGTCCGAATCTGCCACATCAATGCACAATCATTTCCCATCGTATTTTCTCGGAAACGTTCGTATTCGTCTTCCTACTTTATTCATACTCAGTACCCATCAAGACAACGTAGGGGACGGTCGCATTGCGAGACGAAGTATCGATATAGAGTGGTTAATACCACAGGATTTATTTAAGTTAGTATAAAGTCCTTTTTAATAGTCATGTTGCAACATAATATATTTTGTATAGGTATACAAACTTCATGCTATTAATACTAATCTATGACTAAGATCTTGTTTGGATGTCAGAGCATCTTCCAAACCGGAAATTGGGGTTTTTATCAGCGCTCTTAGTGAAATAAAATATCCTCGCTAACTAGTTTGATTTTTGTTTACCTAACGCATTCTTTATATTATTGGATCGTGGTGGCTTCAACATCTCAGTGTAATATACTTCAAACTGGTGGTTTGACATTTGACATTGATGAATAAAGTAAGTACTTACTCAATTTATTTGATACAAACACGTCACTTAATGATACAATAATTCATGGACACATCGGCACCATTCGGAAGTATATAGTCGTAGGTATGTGCCGAGTTTTCACGATGGGAAAAGATTATTCACTACATCTTGTACGGTCGAGGTCATAAATACGTTTACACTTTTGCACCTTATTGCCTTGTAATGAGGTGCAAAAGTGTAAACATATTTATGACCTCGACTGTACATATTTTTGTAAAAAAATTATATTACTGCAGAGTCCAGGAAAATAGGGATTGCCGGCCAAGTAGATCTAGACAGACGAGCGTAATAGAGAGTAGCATAGCGAGAGGCAGTGTTTTTCTCAAACACTCAATGAAATTAAAAAAGAACTCAAAATTGTCTTAAGGCTCGACCTTTGAAATTTTCGTGAAAATGAGGTGTTTAGTAACCAATTTAATACATTATAACGTAACAATTTATGAGTCGGAAACAATAAATCATAATCTGCAAGATATGAGAAGTACCTAACATAGTTTTCGTAGAAATCCCTTTTAACAAAAAAAAGTAGGTAGAGAAAAAAAATTTGAAGTCACCCCTATCTTTTCACTTGTAACCATTTTACTGCTCCATCTTTTATCAGAAAAAGATGAAATTTTATAATCTTTTTCATAAAATAATGAACAAGAACTTTGTTTTCTTACTTCCTAAAATTACCAATTAACACAAAAGTTATGACCAGAAAACCAGTTTTATGGCCTAAAATTGTTCAACTTTGATGCCAAATATCTCGAAAACTATGAATTTTGAAGTAAAAATGGGATACTATATTGCTTAAAGCCGTTGTTGTTAATAAAATAAGCTACAAAAAACATTAAAAAACTAAGGGATTCAGATCGAAGGTCATTGGCGTATGGGAGCCCCTTAATGGCTGAACTTTTTTTTATACAACGACGATGGCGACATGGGATGCGGGATGCAATGGGACACCGCAGCCTATAGACGCATGCAACTCCAAAGGCGTTGCCGACCCTTGATATGTTTGAGGATTCACCGTGTTGACAGCTGAAGGAACAAATTCCCTCGCTCTCGCTCAACACGACGAATCCTCGGGAGCTCTGGTGACCTTGCTCACCTCCAGGAACACAACACTACTACAGAGCAAGTAGTAGTGTTATTATGGCTGTGTTCTTCTGCAAGGCGGAGGTACTTCCCCAGTTGGGCTGCTCCAAATTCGAGCGGGATGACATTTCGCTGTGCCCTACCTCACCAAAAAAGCCCCGATATTGGGACACGAATTGATACTTGGAATCAAGCTGAAACAAAAGAAGGTTGCTTTGCAGGCCTCCAATTTTGAATAAAATTCCATTACGGATCTCTCGTCTAGCCGCGACTGAAACGTGGTACTTAATATTTCATTGCATGTTTGAGAAAATTGATTTTACGTATATACATCGTGTTTACAGGAGATTGTGTTCCGTAATGTAATTAGTGCATTTAAAATAACAATACCTCACCATATTTGTAAATAGGGTCGATGCCAGCCAACGGCAGCCCGTTCATGTAAGCAGCGTAGAAGGGGATGTGGACGTCAAGGTGGTTGCGGCCTGCCACCACGGCCACATCACCGGGCCGCAGGCCTGCTTTCCTGAGGGCTCTGGCGAGGCGGATAGACCGAGATTTTACCGACGACTTTGTTTCTGTTTCGCCGGTACCCGCGTCAATCTGGTTTAGGCAGGTAAATATAGTTTTGTAATTGATTCATCAACATCATGATACGCCTATTTACGTCCCACTGCTGGGCACGGGCCTCCTCTCATGGGTGAAAGAGAACGGGCAGTTAGTCACAACGCTGGCCCAGTACGGTTTGGGGACTTAGCAATAAAGTCCTAGGGAATTATTGCCAGAATGATAGAATTTATTTATCTTACTATATAAGTACTATACTTTACAATAGGAACTTGTAAAACAATAAAATAAAAAAAAACTTAACTAGACTAAAGTAACCTAAAATTAAAAAATTAAAAATTAAATCAAACAGGTTCTTGTGGAAGGGTTCCCATAAGACTGGCTGCGTTCCCTTTTTGGATAGCTTTGCTGATCCGTTGGGATAGGAACGAGGCAGCCCTATATGGTCTCCGGATTTTAAGACGAGGCATTCGAATTTTTGTCAGTTTTCCTTTCGATATTGTAAGCAAAGTAAGTAATCCACGTGAATGAAATTTTAGTATGTTATTATTCATCATATATTCTAACAAACTGGGATAGGAAAACACGATTAGTAAAACTTTTCTCGATAGATTTTCATTCCAAAAAAGTGTCCATTTTTATTTTATTTTGCTAATTATTCCGGAACTATAACATTCATATTTCGAAGTTTTCAGTAATGACAGTAATGCTATCTATCTAGCAAACTGGGAAATATCATTTTATTTACTGTCGTAGTTTTTTTATTATTATTTATTTTACACTTTCGGAACTGATGCCGCATATGCCATTGTGTTCATTAGCGGCGCCACTGGCTTTCGTCTCTTTTTTTTGCGCGTGGAAGTAATTGATGCTATCTCATCGAGGCTCCGCCTCCAGTCGCCTGTGATTCCTTGCCGACGACGGATGTGCCAAAATTGCGCTTGCGTTGACATCTCGCTAAAGTTATTAATAAAAAATATCTTCAAGTAAAATACTCGGACTTTTTGTATGCCAAACTTAGAAACTAATACGTTTAGATTATCTCTGTGTTTTTGACTGAAAAAAATAATTTTGTAAATGTAAGCGGACCGAGCACATCAGAACAAAAACTAGTGGAGTCGCCATTGACAGTTTTAGACTTGGACGACTATTCTCTCCGTACAAGTGGGTTAGTAGCCATTTCGTAAGGTTTTTAAAAGTTTTTTTTACTATACCTTTTAAAATAAAACTACAGAATATTTTTGAATTGAAGATGTCGTTATCGGAGCATAACAATATTAACAATCAGCCTTCGGTCTCGTGAGGCGCGGGGTAAGGCCGTAGATTTTGCCACTTAGTAACATAGAGTAACATAGACACTTCTATGTTACGGTATCGTAGAAGTAACGCGAAAGTAACAAGAAAAGTATGTAAGGCCGATTTCATAATGCACCTTTTTGGTATAAAACTTTATGCCGTATGATGTGCATGGATAACAAACAATCTTGTAAGATAGTGATAGTGTTTAATAGTTTTACTAAGAAAATCTTTACAAATATGTCACTTTTATACAAATTTGTAGGATTGTAATGTTTATTAAACAGGGCCCTGACTGATGGGAGCTGACGTAAGTGGAATAATTAGTTCAACCAATTAGCGCGCAGGGTGCGTTCTGTGGCATGTGAATTTTATCTCCAATTCACAATTTGACATTCATAGATTATAAAGTAACGAAAAATAAATGCGTTTAATGGTGAACTGTTTTGACTGTTCACAATTTTTTCACAGTTTATAATATAGCGAGTAAGATTATAAACTGACTACGTTCATAATATAATAGTTACAGATATAACACTTTTAACTCTCGCGCTTTGTACACGTATTTAAAATTACTGTATTTTATAAATTACTTTTGCACGGGTGGCGCACGACCGGTCGACGTGGCACTCTTTGGGGGAGGCCTAAGTCCAGCAGTAGATTTCTTTCAGCTGATATGATGATGATGAGTAATTACTTTTAATTATTCGCCTTAGACCCATGACAAACAATAATTTTAAATACTTTATGGTTACTTTGTATATACTCGTATGTCCGAAATAAATAATTTGAATTATGAATTTGAATTAGCACTTTAAAAGATATCGACCAAATGTGGTTTGTATTTCTTATTTATAAAGCAGTACCTTATTGTTGCTCGCGTGTCTCGCACACAGTTGGAACAGTTTATTGACCAAAATTTTGTTAACATAACAAGTAACGATTTTCGAACTTCGAATAATCCGGATTGCAATCCCTATGCAGAACTTCACCGATTTCCACGCATTTAGAAGGTCATTCTCCAGATTTTTGTCGGCGTCTGAACTACAACAAACCATATTAAACGTATAAAAAAGTTTGATTGAGTTACGGTGACCCACAGGCCAAATTTGAGAATATTTGGATAAAGTCGTCTTTACTTTACGCAACAGCGGCGCCATCTATCTGTTTATTAATGCGACAGCCCAACGAAAAGGATATTTGTCTGTTTTGGTCTGGGTATCATGGGAAAACTATCGAATGGATTAATATGCAACTTTCACTAAAACGTTCAAAGGATCTTCGGCCACGCAATAGGCTATAAAAATTATAAAGATAAGAGTGCAAAAGGGTTAAACAATGGGTTTGAGGTTTATATGGGAACCCCTTGAATCTATGACTTGAAAATTGGCAAGCATATTCATAATACTTGACTAGAAATTAAAAAGAACCCTATTCAAACTTTCAGCAAAATATACATTAAACGTGAAAAAACACGGGATGTAAAATTGTTTATATATATTTGTAATCATGTTCTGATAAAATTTGCAGTATAGGGGTTTAAGGGGCCGAGAGACAGATCTAGCTTCGTCTTATTTTCGAGAAAATTAGTTTTTTCCGTATTTTCTCGCAAAAGGCAGGCTTACTCTTCGATGACGACCAATGGTTACCCAATGGTTGGTTTGTTGATGGCTGTGAGTTGGAACACCAGCTATGAGGTTTTTTTGTTTTCTTTCTATCAGTTTATTTCGTTTTTTTTTGGTAAACGATCAGTTAGTGGTTTTTTAGTAGTAGTATTACAGCCGAAAAAAACTCAGTCCCCGGAAAAAACAAAGCCTTATTAATAACAATATCGACGGTGGTGGATTTGAATGCATTCATGCAGTCTTAGCGTTTTAAATTTATGCCGAGTTTCTCCAACATGATCCCAACATGGGCCAAACTTAATTAAAATATGAACTGATACAATGTTCTGTTTGCGAAGTTACGGAAATATTGTATGGCATTATACTTAGAAACATTTACAGTTTTACATTAGTTTTCCTTTCATAATTTTAGAATCAAATAAAACTCATTTAATACGGTTTGGTATGTTATTTTTATTAGTCTAAATAAAATCAAAAACATAATATAAGCGGCATCTATCGAGCTGAAATTGGACTAAACTTAAGCTCGGTAGATGGCGCCAATCTACAACTAACATCAACGACCTCTATCAAAGTGAAATTGTATCAAAATCATGCTCGCTAGATGGTGCTATCATTATAAACATCAAGCATTAATAATGTTTATTTTTCATTTAATTTGCGACTCATAATCATGAATGTATTATTGTTAATATCCGTTGTAACAAAGATCTGAAATTGCGTTAGTTTTAAGACTTTTAACACGTTCAACGGCACGCGGCGCGTTTTACCGCTGCGAAAGTCCGACTCCATCTCGGCCAGTTTTATCCCTTATTTAATAATAGCTTCCGCCCGCGACTTCGTTTGCGTAGAGACGGGATAAAGCTATCTTTTATTTTAATCCAGGCTATACACTATCTTCGTGTAAAGTTTGGACCTCAATCACAAAAAACGGATTAAAATGAATTTTGGTATACATAGTGTTTATTCCGGGAATCATCGTCTAAGGGGGCGAAATAGAGTTATATAAAAGAGTTCCACGCGGACGAAGTCGCGGGCAGAAGCTAGTAGTAATAATATAGCAGTTAGCAAAATTAATAAAAAAAAATATTTTATCTATTCTATTCATTCGATGTTCTCACTGCAGCGTTGCATTCTAGGTGTGATAAATAAAAGCATTGCACTAGCACGGCTTACGAGTTTCGCTAGCGGGTGGCGGGGTGCGATGGGCGGAGCAAGCGTGGGAATTATTTTCGGGTGCCTCGTCTTAAAGTTGGATAAATAATTGGTGAACTTAATTTTGCTATTATAAACATTTTTAAATACATGCTACGCTGTTTGACCTTAAAAATCGTGACGTCACTAATCTGTTTTTCTTTTCAAACTTCATACCGACATAGCGTGATTTAACGAATGACGTTAAATAAAATAAATACATACTAATATTATAAATGCGAAAGTGTGTGTGTTTGTTTGTTTGTTTGTCCGTCTTTCACGGCAAAACGGAGCGACGAATTTACGTGATTTTTTAAGTGGAGATAGTTGAAGGGATGGAGAGTGACCTAGGCTACTTTTTGTCTCTTTCTAACCCCCCTTCACTTCACTTCACTAAAATGGGGGGTGAAAGTTTGTATGGAGCTACGATATAAACGAGTTCCACGCGGACGGAGTCGCGGGCAGAAGTTAGAACATAATAAATATAACGTATACTGCCTTTTCGGCGAAACATGTTTCGCTAAATTTCACTACGCAACCATCTTTTCGCAGAATTTTCATTTGGTAAACCGATCGTTGGCATAACTTTACTTCGCACTTTTCTTATTTGGCAACATTTTTATAATGCAAAATTTTACTGCAAGTAACTTTTATGAGGCAAATAATTATGCAGCAAATGATTTGCTTAGGCAAAAAACGAATCGTCAAATGTCATTTGGGAAAATATAAACTTTGCTTTGGAACTTTGATAATTACTATTATTATGAACGTACAGTTAGCATAATATTTTTTGGTAGACTCTAAGGCAGGTCAGTGTAGGTACGACGACGAGCGAAGCGAGGAGGAGTGTTAGGAAGAACCGCGAACCTACAGCGCGCGAGCCGAGCGAGCGAAGCGAGCGTGCCGCGGCAGCGGCCGGCGAAGCGCCAGAACCGAGCACTTTTTACACAACTTGGTCTAGTCCCAAACTAAGCAAAGCTTGTACTATGGGTACTAGACGACGATAAACATACTTAATATAAAGAAATGTATACTTAAATACATAGAAAACATCCATCCATGAGTCAGGAACAAATACTCGTGCTCCTCACACAAATTCGTAGGCAGGGTCACTACCAACTAGGCTAAAGCGATGGTCAATTTCGTTTATTAAAAAGTTTTTTATACCGACCTGCCAAACAGAGTCTTCAGGAAACTTGGTCATATAGTCCATGAAAAAATTACCAAGATGATAATGATCGTCCCGTAAATCGCCATTTATCGTATCGTCCTGTTTCAGTTTCATGGTGTTGGTGCAAAAGACGTTTAGAAAGTTCTTTAGCCACTAAGATAAGAATGAGAAAATAGTCAATCAGAGGCTTTTATTTCTTCATAATTCATAACAATGGAGTGGGGTATGGCACAAGAAAAAAAAACAAGCGTTTGTATGGTGACTGTATTATATCCTACCCGCATCATACTAGGTAGTCCCAGAATAAATAAAAGTACTACGTTCAGAAGGTTCTCTGTTAACAAATCCCCTGTTTCAGTATGCCGAACGAGCCTAAAAGTGGCCATCCCTTTCTATCGCATGCAACGCGCTGCGATAGAACGCGTGCGTGCCGTAGCATATTACCGTCCGGGGCCGGTAGGACATGTACTTTTAGCGTCGCAACGAAATCATGGTCTTGGTACAGTACAACATGCACAGTCGAGTTCAAAAATACGTGATCAGAAGGTGATCACGTAACTTTTCGAACGCACGTTAGGTTAGGTTACTGTCATCTTCATATGGAAAAGGTGACATTTAGATCTACCTGACGTTCTTACCGTAAAATGTGTTACGTGATCGACCTGCAGGACTAATGTTATGTTGGTTTAAATAAAGATATTATAATCCAAATATTATGTTAAATAGGTTATTACAATTATTGCAAAACATAACAAAAAAAACCTGAGAAAAACCAATGATCTAGCGCTATCCAGGCCACAATTCATTTTAAGAATAGTATTAATAATAATGCAATTAAAGTTTATAATCATCTAAATAATGATATTAAAGATTGTAATGACATCAAAATATTTGACAGAAAACTAAAACAATTTTTCATAACCATGGTCTGGTTCCATTAAGGAATATTTAACAAATGCACTAGGTTAAGCAAAAACGTATCTGTAAAAATAATAATAAAGACTACCAATAATGTGTTATTTTAATATGTATTTGCATGTATTAAGTATACTTATTGCAAATAAAAATAATTTTGTTTTGTATAAAAGACACACCACTGTATGAGATCATGAATGCATTTGTGACCCAGCATGATCAGCGTCTGTCTATGTCCCATTTCGTGACACGGCAAAGATCTACTTTTTCTTTTGTTATTTTGTCTTGTATTAGTTTGTCACGTATGATTCTGATTCTGATTCATTTATGCCGTTTTGGATCGTAACCATACCGTTATTACGGTCATATTCACATTCATCTGATGCACTCTGAAAAAACTGCTCCAGTTGCGTCAGAACGAATCAGAGGGCATCACATCAGACCGGTACCCGTCCTGATTTGACAACAACTCGCCATCGCTTATACCGTGGACCGCGGGGCTGAAAATGCATATGATCAATTGATAAAATACCTATCTCATGTTAAGGACAGGAAATGTTTACTGATCCTTGATAATTTCAAGTACCTACTAAAAGATAACTAGATAGACCAACTATGTTAACAATTTAGTCACCCTTTTGTGTCATTTAAATTATAGTTAAATCAAGTAGGTAGGTACCGTAAAATGGGGTACTAAGGGATTGGGGGGGGCAAATGGGAAGCGAATATTTTCAGTTGCTACCTGGATTTCCTGGCTCCGGTTGCTCTAAAAGTAATTTTATTATACTTTTACACATATTTTTGCCGGAGTAGCCAAATGATAACATAAAAAAGTGGAGTCTCTAGAAGTGAGAGGTGACAGATATGTGACCTGAAGTGGAACCAGGGTTGTGGGGAGCGATTATGTGGAAGATGAGCGATAAATATGAGGTTTTTTCCCCACACATTTTCCCAGCTCACCCCACTACGGGGTGAGGTAGAATTTATCACTATTTTTGTATCTGTCGTTAAAATTATCAAATTAAACGACAGATAATCATTAAAATACTAAAATTCATACGGCCGGAAATTTTTCATGCATGAAATACAATGTGCAACATGCAAAAATACATTTTTATCGTGGTTTAATTGTCTATTTTGACCCAACTCACCCCATTTTACGGTACCTATTTATATTTGAATCTGATTAGCATCCACATAAAACCGGATTCATTCATGTCTGACGTGTCGTGTCGTGACGCGACAGACAGAATAACAGAATAGTACTTAAGGGTCACCCCCTTTGGAATTGGATTTCTTCGAAACGCCGGTCTGACCAGATTAGGAAACAATAAAGCCTGATTTTCAGATATTATGATTCTTATATTTGTTTCTACTAAACGGGACTTAATCGCGCATAATTAACTTAAGAGGGAAGTATAGCTAGCAGCTTGCGAGTCGCGACTGACAATAGGTACTGTTTGTCGGGAGAAAACGGTTTCCACTAACTAAATCTTAAGAAATCACATATCTAGGTTTCACTTTAAAAAAAAAATGGTGTCTATGTATTTTAATTTATTGCAAATTTTGAAAAAAGGAAAACCTATGAACCTAGTCTTTCATTGTGTCAATAACGTACTAAAAAATGAAAAACATTTTCTCTTTTTGTATGGTAATGTAGTATCCCGAAGGTATACTTCCCTTTTGCCACTGTCGGAGCACATGCTGAGTTCGTTCCTTTTGTCACACAAATAATCTTGGTAATTGTCTTACCTTTATAATTTATAACTATTTTGCTTATACTATTTGTGTGACAATAACCATTTTCTTTATTTTTTTCTTTCTGTCTTTCTTTCTTTTAATAATTTTCCTCTTTACCGGTTTACCGACGTTTCGGATGTGTCACGGACGAACTGGCTGAAGCGGGTATCAACATCTTCTCGCTTGCTTTGTGATTTAACTGATTGAATCGATACATCATCATCATCATCATATCAGCCGAAAGACGTCCACTGCTGGACATAGGCCTCCCCCAAAGAGTGCCAAAGCGACCGGTCCTGCGACACCCGCATCCAGCGCACTCCCCACAGAATACATGGTTGCCTAAAATTTCCTCTATAGAAAAAACCCGAAGTTTTATTTTTTGGCTCAGCCAGCTCACACAATACATTATTTTACGACACAATCAACTTCACTAAGTTAGGTATTTATCGAGACTCCAAAAAAGCCATTCCCGATGATAGATCTCTTCCTCTAGTGCGCGGGAGGCATAAGAGTGTCTGTCAATGAGGCGATATTTTCATACATTTAGTAGGTACGGTTAGAGTTACTGATGTGCCGACGGAAAGTTTCCTATACTTATTGCGAAATGTTTCTGCAATTTAACATAGGAAAATTTCGTAAATTTTATTTGTTTTTGTATGGGAATTGATACTTTCCATTTCCAACATGGAAATTTCCTTAATTCCTTGTGAAACTTTCTAGGAATTTCCGAGAACTTTTCCAACTTTTTGGAAACTCCGCAATTTGCACATCACTAGTTAGAGTCACACTTATCTGGTGCACTCTGACGTGAAGACTCCTTTTGTGTCAGGCGTCTAAGCGTATTAGGGAGCGTCACGTCAGATGAGTTTGAAGCGGGCTTAAAACAAATGCAAACTCCACCGCTACTGGGGCACTCGTGCAGCACCGCCCACAGCTTACCGCGCCAATCAAAAAGCAACAAGGCAATGCACACGCGAGTCCCCGGGAGTTGCAAACGTCCATAGGCTACGATCACCGCTTACCATCAGGCGGTATGCTTGTTTGCCACTGACGTGCTATAAAAATACCGGACAAGTGCGAGTCGGACACGCCCAACGAGGGTTCCGTATAAAATTACAAATGTACGTGTATAGTTTTTCAACGGAGAGTATAGTATACCTACCCCATTTTTTATTTTTTTTTGCCTTTTTTTTTGTAATGATCTTTATTCAAGTAGGCCTAGTAACAAGCACTTTCAAATCGCCAGTTATTTTTTTAAAGTAATTTATGAAACATAAAAAATAATAAATAATTTAATATGAAGTAAAAATTGTATAGAAAATACTAGTGAAAGTTTCTAGAACAACAATCTAATGTCAAAAAAACAAAATATAACGAGAATAGGCATGATGCCTCACGTTCAAATTGATAACGTAGTGATGCTAAATGGATAGTAAACCATCAAATTATCGTAATAAAGTATAAATTATAAAATGTAATTAAAATCATAAAAAGATATGAACCTTTAAAGTTTAGAAAAAATATGTTTATTTTTTTATCGTCCAAGAGTAAATAAAAAGCTACCAATAGAATTCTTACGCTTTTCTAGAAACAAAATTGCGACCGAAACAACAATTTACCTGATTTTCCATACTAAGATTAGTACAAATGTACAAATGTGACGTCATACTTGTATAGACACACAGTATGAAGCGTTTTGCGCTGCCGCCAGCGGGGTCAATCTTTATCTCAATTTTTTAGGTATTTATGTTCTTTAATTGTAGTTGCTCCCATACAAACATTTGTTCCTCTCCAAAAACTGGTTCGAATGACGTCACAAAAAAATCTTAGTCATCATCCCTATTAAATAATTCTTCGTATTCCTTAAGAGTGTCGATATATATAATCTCTTTGTGGTATAATTAAACGACCGTATCCTTTGTTTTACGTTAGATTAGACATTTGTTTTTTTTACAGCTTCAAGGAGCTGTAGACCTGAGATATGGATTTAATTTCAACTCGATACTTCCAGACAGAGGGACAACAAAGTGATCCTATAAGGATTCCATTTTTTCCTTTTGAGATACGGAACTCTAAAAAGAACCCACTGTAATATAAGTGCGTAAGTATAAAAGAATCTGTACTTAACCCGCGCCGCCAAATGAGGAACTGGCCTTTTTTTTTAACGTCGTGATAATGTCAGGGTATGACGGACTAACCGAAGCTGGATTACCGTCTGAAACCACGAACGACATCCGGCTCGACGTTGTAAAGGGGGCGCCGCAGAATCCCTCTTGGTATTCAACTAAGCCGACGTCGAAATGTCTGCGGCCTGCTACTGTGGGCCGCCCGCCGGGACGTACAGTCAGCATCAAAAGTAACTGCGCAAACGAAGACTACAAAAGTCTTTATTAAAAGGGAATAAGAGCTTTTTTGACCTCTTCGATTGCGCAATTACTACTGTCTACGTCCCGGCGGGCGGCCCACAGTAGCAGGCCGCAGACATTTCGAGGCGCCACCTTGGCGAGCGCCTCCAGTCCTGTAGAACCTTTGCTTATAGGGCTAAATCCGACCCCGACTCGCTGTACAATTACATACACAGATTCACGCCTGTATTCCCAAAAGGGGCATGAAACTTATGTTCCAGTGCCACTTTTAGCATAAATGTAAATATAAAAGATCGACAAAATGCGATAACGCAGTGACAGGTTGCTAGCCCATCGCCCACTACACACTACAACCCTGCTCCCTTCCAAACCGAATCCAATTTAAAAAAAATCTCAAATACTTAGTCCTTTGTATTCTTTAATCTGTGTCTTGATATTGATAATAACGCAGGCAGTGTAATGACATGTACGTCTTATCGAGAATATGAACATTCCCAATCACGCCACACGATATCATAGGTACTTAAACAGCTCCTTCCGTATCAAATGATACTCGAAATACCTCTTAAAGACGATCGAAATGCTAAACTCCTCGTATAAGATGACTCATACAATTACATGTGCCGATGACAATATAGCAATACTGCCATCGGCTATATTACCTGTGTTTGAGGCAATGTTGCTGGTACAGGAATGCGAATGTGTTGTGTTGATTTTAATCGTTAAATGCTGTAAAAGTAGGATGGTACGCTCGTGTACTGTACACCGAACCTTTCGCAGGCTCGGTAAAAAATTAACACTTTCACTGGCAAGATTCGCTACGCGCTACGCTCGTAGATTTATTTATATTAAACTCACTTACATGATTCTGCATTTTAAGTGGGTGACAGACGTACGAGCTATAAAATCGCGAGTTTAAAATTCGTGAACTTACTCTCCTCGGCGTCAGTGACACACCCAGGCTAGTAACGTCGTCAAGCCGTAAGAACGCGAACTTACTCGCCCGTCTGTCACCTACTCCAAGCGTTCCGCACCCACAGACTGGACACACAAAATGGCGGCTCGCGGTTCGCGTCAGTGACAGACGTACGAGCCAAGGCGAGCTACGAGCAAAATTCAAACGTGTTGGATCGTCGAAAAACTGGCTCGGCGGTTTTAAAGTACGCGTACTTACGATGACACACAGGCGAGTAAAGTCGTCAAGCCGTAAGTTCGCGAACTTACTCGCCCGTCTGTCACTTTAGACTTTATTTTATCTAACGATTCCGATTCCGATTGCCGCCCGCCTTGGCCTGATGGTTTTCGATGTACCCGACATGACTACATACTACAGCAGAATTGGCAGTTGATTCTCAAAGCTTAGTTTAAAAAAAAATCGGTAACCGGCAGCTATCAGTCTCAAAGTTGCCGGCAAGATTGTGTGCGTTGCCGGTCGTGTCGGAAAGTCTCTAATCATCACTAATTATACATTTTGTCCAACTAAAAGCTTTACAAATGGGCTGATAAGCACTGAAGACGTGTGAGAGGCCAATTTTATACAAAACTAGTTTTATAAGGCGCAGATGATGTTGCAAATCACGTGTTAAGGAACGAGATATTCGGAAGTTTTTTGTGGTTAAGGCTGGCGTTCACTAGGCTCGCTGAGGCGACTCGAATCGAATCGCGATAATTTGACTAGACTACATTTACTACAAAGCTGTGTCGATTGACGAGAGCCCCGGCGCGCCGGTTCGAATATAATCAATGGACGCAGTTTTATAGTAAATAAACATAGAACGCGAATTATTGCGATTCGATTCGACTCTCCTTGGCGAGCCTATTGGACGCCAGCCTTTATAACCCTGTTTGCCTAATGTATGCAAAATAAACATTTATGACTGGCTCCGAATTCGACAATGGTGAGTTTGTTATTGAGCTCTGCCACGAAACTCATGCCTAACGCAATATGGTCAGTAAATGCATACAATTTTTTATAGATATATACTTACATCATTAAAAATTACCTTTTCCTCTGGCCACTTTGGCCACTCACGCGCACGGGTGTCCCGCTCCAACCGGGATGCAACAACCTACAAGTCAACTTACCCGCTTTGTCGACATCTTGTCAAATGCCTTGAATCTGTTTACTATTGTACCGATCTCGATCGCGCGGTCTATTGGCGGTGCTGGAATCAACGGCCTCCCGGTCGCGTTCAACGACAACAACATTGCATCATTGAGTGAAGATATTGTTTCCGAGTTTAACTACGTTTTGCGTAACGAACTGCGACCTCAGTTGTGTCCAGCTTAGCAATGCGCTCACGAGAACTTTCCAAAGTTGCGAAACTTTCCACATGAGAATTTCTCGGTAACTTCTGAGAATGTTCTCGAGAACGAGAATTTATTTATTTATTTGACACGAGTGACACGACACGATCAAAGAGTCCAAAGAGACGCATCAAGAAATAGTTCGGTAACTTAGTTTAAAAAGTCAGGTCTAGTGTAAAGTGTGAAGTCCGAAAGTCGAAATGTTCTCTGAAATACAGTTAGAATTTAAGCAACTTATTGGTAACTTATCACTTATCAACAAAATAGCTAACTGTAATAGACAATAACACATGCATAATAACATTTAGTTTTAAGTTATGCCTATTTAAACTTTATTTTAAGTAGATTCTCTTGTTTAAACAATAATTTCCATGTTGCAGGAATGTTCTGAGAACATTCTCGAGAACGTTTCCGCTTTTTGGGAATGTTCTGCAATTTGTACATTGGACTCCAGCTCATTGCGAAATATGGGCATCCAGTAGAAACTCGCGAGGTAGTAACATGTTCAGAATACCCATTGATGGCTCACCCGTTTTATTGCAACATGGAATAATGGGTAGCGCGGCCGATTATATTATAGCTGGTCCGAAAAGCGGAATAGCGTATTTACTAGCGAACGATGGATGTGATGTGTGGCTGGGTAATTCACGCGGTAACAAAGCACTCTGGTCGACATATCAGAAAGAAACCCTCCCAAGGCACCTTTTGGGATTTCACTTGGCATGAAGTCGGTTACTACGGGTCCATATCGGGTTGCATAATATTAAAAGCCATAGTTTTGATAACCACTTGTGTCATAATCATCATTACGCATAACCGACAAAAGTCATAAATTAGTTAGCATATATTTTTAAGCATAATATTTAAGAGCATAAATAACAATTACCATAAATTTATTGCACATAAAAGCTTTAAGCATGAACATCAATTGCCTTAATAAGTTTGCGCATAATGTTTTCAAGTCGTATAAGAAAATTGGTAAAAGTAAAGGTAAATGTAAATTATCTCTTTGTAACCTAAACCGAACGAAACTTTTTTTTAAAACAAACTCATGGCAATTTTATTAACCTAATAACCTAACCGCCAGCGTGTCGACGTCACTTCGCGGGGTGCCTATTTCCGCTCTAAGGGACGCAAGATAACCATAACCTAACCTACCAAAACTACAATTGTACGATTGTTTATTTTAACGGCCCCCCGGCCCGCCTTGTCTAGCTGCCCTAGTAGCCTAATTAAACGCTGGTCAACTGAGTGAATTCAAGGATTCGACTATGGAGCTGAGGAAAACAAGAAGCGATATGGAACTGATGAACCACCTGATTACGACTTGGGGAAAGTGACTGCGCCGGTTGCTCTGTTATACAGCGATGCACACTGGCTCGTGGACCCGCGGGACGTGGCAAAGCTTGAGAAAGTGTTGCCCAACGTAGTCGACTCCCAGAAAGTGCCAAATAACTTCAATCATTTGAACTTTTTGATCGCAAATAATTTATAAGCGGCTAAACAAAATTTTATCCCGATTTCAAAGTAAATACTGATAAAATTGACCAAGGTTATTTAATGATGTTTGAAAGAGTGTGGGCCTTATCTTGCAATCATCACTACAATAATACATCTGAATGTCTGTCAATCCTACACCAGCGTGACAAGGCTGGCTCCCCACGAGGCAGCTTGACCCCGGGAAGTGGCTTGACCCAGCCATATCTTGAATGTGTCCTTATACGTACAATTTGTTGAATTAAGACGAACTTAATGACAATGAGCGCCTATGCAAATAAACATAATAGTCTTGTATATGTGTGATTGCCACTACAACTAGTGGCTCTGTGAGCTGTAGACCTCGCGGGTTTGTTTCAAAACGGTTGAATTTATTAATTTTATACCTTTTTAACCCATGGGGGTGGAATTGAAATCGTGGCCATTATCAAAAAAACGTCGAAATGTTGAGAATTAAATAAACACCTTTTTGAACGCGTTTTAAGTCCGATTTCGTTGCTAAAATAAAGCAAATGTTTTAATAAATTCGGGTTTTTAGCTAACCTCTCTTTAATTCCAGCTGCAGTAATTTTTTGAATTTCGGATTTTTTTCTGAACGCAGACCTTACCATTTTGAAGAGCTGCCCATCTTAGCGAACTATTCATTGCAAAAAAACGAAAACGCGGATGTTTCGCAAATCTACCGTCTTTGTACTTGATAAGATGCTGGAAATAATCGCAGAAGTTTACCCTTACCAGCCTAGGTTCACGCAAAACGGCAGTGCCATGAAGAAACAGGGTCGGAAAAGCCATTGCTATGTACCCCACAGTTGAGAATTCATTAACTGGCTCAGTTCTCACTTTGGGCCATTTTCGAGTACGCTTTTAATTTGACCCTTTTTAGGGTTCCGTATCCAAAGGGTAAAAACGGGACCCTATTACCAAGACTTCGCTTTTTTTACAGTACGCCCCCCGAGCCCCCGTCTTTCTAGCTGCCCTGACCTCTTTTATATTATAATCTTTATACGAAAATATTAGAATTTTGGGAACTGAAACTTATGTTAAACCAAAATTATAGTAAAGGCGATTCGGTCGATGGACAAATAAAATAATAAAGTAAATTCTATGAGTTGATTCTCGTGTAAAAGGTAATGCGAGCAAATGTATGAGCGATCTAACGAAGTTCGATGAATGATTCCTAAGTGATGATACAATTCTGCGAATAGTAAACGATAATCGATGAAACTATTTTCGGTAAAATGATGGATTCCCAAATTTAACATATTGATTATTCTATTTGGTGTCACTATCCCTATTTTATACCTAATATACAATACGCTAATGTAGATAATAATCGCTTCAAGGGAGATAAATTACTGACGCAATTATAGATATGCGATCGGAAAATAATATTGTTTATCACGTGATAACATTCCAATCACAAAAAGCACCAGGTGGGTCTCTTTTTCCAGTCACCGTATCGTTTAAGATACTAGACGAATTTTGATGAATGAGGTATTATATCGATTCTAAATTATGCTCTGGCCAGCTTTAGAGCCTTATCACACTTGCGATTTGCGAGCGTGTTTTCTATACAATTATCAGTCGCGGCGAACACGCTGCGTGATCGCCTTCATACAAAATACGCTTGGAAATCGCAAGTGTGATAAGGCTCTTAGTAGGTATGAAAAATAAAAGGGTTTTTTCCGTCAGTTTTCCGTAGTCCGGGTACAGTCTTTTGACATTTTGTTTGCTATTACGTGGTAGCTGTGACTGCATCATCTTCAAAGTTTTATAATTCTTCTTTTACTTTCCAAGATTTACGACTGGCTAAATGTAGTGCTACTTTTAAATCTGATTTTAAACAATTTTATTTATCTCCCATTATAAGTACTCTGTTATGCTACTGGTGTGTGTACTTTATTGTTGGTTAACACTTAAGTTTTTGGTATAGGCAGCAGTATGGTCGGTGGAATATATATTTATTTATGTATGTTTATTTTGTGTATATATTAATGGTTAATGTTTTTGGTATACTAATAGTCTTTGTTGCACCACCAAATAGTTATGACAGTTTATTTTCTGTCCGCTACCCAAAGGTTGTCTGACTTGTCTGGAAGATTTAAGAATTAGACTGCCTGTTACTTGCCTCTGCTCTTATGTTCACTGTTTTCTGTACTACTGTTTTGTATTACTTTTGAGGTGTTGTATTGTATTGTATTAATAAATAATAGTACAAATTTACGAATTTCGTCTCGTTTTAGATGTCACATCTCCCAATACTAACATCTCTTTCTGTAACTAAAACTATGGCATTTTCCTGAGATTGAGATACAGGGTTTTATAGCGATAACCTTCCATTCGCCACTACTAATGTACCCAATAAAACGAACTCAGATTTTAAGACAGATTTGACAGGTTTCGATGTCCGGCCAATATGAGGGTGTTCTTGGAAATCTTTAAATGTAGTATTTTTTCTCTAATATCGGTCTTGACTCCTGAAAGCAAATTTCCGTATCTCTTGTAGTTTCGGGTCTTCTGTCACTGCCCCGTGTACCTATTACCTATTGCATCCGGTTTACCTACTGATTAAAAACAAGATAAATGGCTAATTTCCTAATTAAAAGAGGTCTTATCTTGATTATTTTTCAAGTGGCCAAACAATTTCCGATGATTCGCTTTGATCAATTGTTCTATTGATATAGTGGTCCAACATACAAGCGGTAACGGGACTCATAGTAGAAAGCCTATTTATTTATTTTGCGATAGATTAGGTACTCATGCAGGATCTCACTGTCATATACATGTAAATACCCCTATCCTTGTAATCGTTCATATTATGATATGCTTTTGAAATGAGTGTTTGTTTGGCGACAGATTTGAATTTAAAGTTACTGAGTTCGGTAATGAGTTTTGGAATTGTATTGTAGAATTTTATATAAACCCAAAAAAAACTTTTACTGTCTGTATAAAGTTGAGGTTCTCTGTGGTTACCACCTTGGGCTTATCAGTGTTCAATGGCAAGGTATATAGATTCTTTCTAACATACAGTATTATTTCAAATACCTATAACGATGGCAGTGTTATAGGGCTGCTAATTACTTTTACCTTTTACCAAACGTTATATTCTCAATTTGACGACTCCATAAATACCGAAGTTTGCGTACAAAAGGATGCAGCAAAACCTACCGCGCGTGGTGCAAAGCGGAGACAATGACTTATGAAGACCTGTTAGATAACATGGTTCCATCCCTTTCTTACGCGTTATTAAATACGAAAGTGAAAAGAGATCGGATGTAGTTTGTTCAATTTATTACGGCCTATCTGCCGGTTTCTGAAATTTGTGGGTAGATGCCAAATTCTCCGTACGAGTGCTAATGCCTTGTATGCGATACATTTTCTTTTTCCTCCTCCTAGTATTTCACTAATTCATATAAAAAGGTGTTTATTGGCTTAATAAATAAATCCAAAGCAACAAATTAAAAATCATCTTTTCGATTGACAGTCTCAATTTGTTTTATTTGACGGTTTTATTTATATGTGTGCGGTTCGAGTTTATAAGGTAAGGTAAGGATAAACGGAGGATAAAAGAATATTCGTCACTTACCAATGAATAATTACGATACACTCAACATTCATCTTGTCCCATCACTTAACGAGTCTCTGAGGTTTCGTTACATGCATATTACCTTTACTTTTGAATTTTGTTAATGGATAATAAAAATCTGGTACGTCAAATTTATTTCGTGTAATTGAAATATTTTACGGCAGTCATATTCAGGCTGCAACTGAAATATTTATCTTCCATATATTAGACCACAGCAACTTTTTAAGAGTAAAACGAAACGGTGCGTCAAGTGTCACCCGCAACAAGCTATTTTAAAAGCACTAAGTCGTGATTACTCCGTTGTGTCTGTCCATTCTCTCCGAGAAAATTTGATCTGGCCTGCCGTCCACCTTCCCTGTCACTTTACCATGAGTCGTTGAAGATTGTGACCATCGTTTTAGACCATATAGCCGAAAAACTACATTATTGATATGATCATTTCACGCATTCCAAACGCCGCATAAAATATTTATTAATTTTTGAAAGTACACATTAAAATTATATTACTGAGGATAGTGACCTTTTGACCAATCACATACGGTCCTTACATACGAAGCGGTCGAAAACCTACTGATTTGCAAAGTTAACTAAAACAAAATAAACGTGACACGGTAATCAAACTAGCTCTCGCTTCAGCTTCTAAATTACACCACAACGCGCACTGATTTCGGAATGTAATGAAAGGTAATGTTATTCATTTATAATAAGTACTAGTAACGCATAAGCTCTAAGCACATACACGGGAACACACGTCTTGCCACTTCAGACCCCATGCGTGACGTCAACATGCACGTAGGACTAGAAAATCTCTCTGAAGGTGTGACAGGCGGCCCCCACCTTGGACATTTTCTTATGGATTTCTTTAACAAACCCGAGGATCATGTTTGGCAGGTGGGTTTAGAAGCAAATGTGCTAATTATTACGTTTCTGTTCCTACCTCAGAAGGAAAAAATCGGCCAAGTGAATGAGTGTTCCGTACTATCAGGTTTTACATGATTAAAACATTATGTAAGCACTGAAATAATAGAGTCTGGCTAATGAAAGGTCAGCCTGAGATTGATTTAAAACTTTTTATATGGCATCACTGTGAAAAGTGTCGAACGCCTTAAATTATTATGGTGTCCTAATCTTGATACTTGATAAGCTAACTAAGAAAGTAACTGTTTCATAGTCAATTGTACGGAATTTACTTTTAAAGAGAATTTAAGAGTGGCTTACAATGATTAATTGTTAAAACATATAAAAATATATATAACAACACATTAAAACTAGATTTAAAATTAAAACTAACTTAAAAATAACCTACCAAAAACTAAAAAATATTTTCTAAATTTGGACCCTTTGGCAGGGTACCACCCATCACGCAGGCAGCATTCCCGCGTTGAATTGCGAATGCAAGTCTTTGCGCGAGAAAGCTGCACGTGCGAGGGTCGCCTGTTGCCTCCCTCAAGCGTTTGGCTTACTTACAGCTAATATTATAGCTGGGCTAATATTAAAAAAAAAACGGTTGTAATGTGTCGTCCAAATTGAAATAACTAATGGAGAGTAAATTTTGATTATTCTTCTTAAATATACCTAAAGTAGACACGTAATTCCTAATTCAGTTTAATAAAGAAGAAAAAAAGAAGGTTCTTTCAGGTAACTACGAGTCAATAGTGTCTGACATAAAGTGAAGAATTAGAAAAAATGGTTCTTAATCACGAATTAAAAATCACCGTTCCTAAAGTATAACGAACCAAAGCAAGACTACTATTACCTACTACTATTTTTGCAACAGTGAGGACATTCCCGAGCACTTAGAGAAAATATATTTTATTTTGGTTTCCGGTGGTGGAAAACATCTTAAGAAAACCTGCGTAATTATATCTGCGAAGAAATTCTAAGTTGTATGTGAAGTTCCCAGCCGGCACTGGGCCAGCGTGGGATGTATTGTCGTATAGGGTTATTTGATATCACAAGTTTATGCCAACAAGGCGAAAACAAAATCAGCAGCCGCGCTGTCCTAATGACAGTCTAAATAATTACACGGCAACGTGACTGGCCTGATGACCTGGTAAAGGTCGAGGGAGTTCGCTGGATGCTGGCGGCAGTGGCACTGGACGGCCATTGTGGCACTCTTTGGGGAGGCCTGTTCAGCTGTGGACGTCTTTCGGCTGATATGATGATGATGATGAAATAAGTAAAAGACTTACGAATCAAACTTCACCTAAACCAGATCGACGCGGGAACCGGCGAGACAGAAACCAAGTTGTCTGTAAAATCTCGGTCTATCCGCCTCGCCAGAGCCCTCAGGAAAGCAGGCCTGCGGCCCGGTGATGTGGCCGTGGTGGCAGGCCGCAACCACCTTGACGTCCACATCCCCTTCTACGCTGCTTACATGAACGGGCTGCCGTTGGCTGGCATCGACCCTATTTACAAATATGGTAAGGTTTTGCTATTTTAATTTACGAGTGTATACGGGGAAAATATTTTAATATAGTGAGTGTATGAGGGAGCACTGAATCAGAATCATAATCAGAATCAGAACTGTATTTGCTCAAAACATGGTACAAAATAGGTAACTTAACTAAAATATACAGATCTACATGTTTCGTTATACAGACATGCAAATATAACTTGGTCATGTGTATCGCATGCACGAGTTGTTCCAATACTAAGTTCAATCCCTAGGTACTAAGAATGAATGTCGTTGAAATATTCTTAAGTTGTGTCATAAAGCCTTGAATGCTAAACTTTAAAATTGACGAGTGATGATTGAGTCTTTCTTCATCAGGATTTCTCCGAAATGTATTAAGAGAAACCGAAGATGTATTAAGAATTAAGAATGTTTGTCAAGATCGTAGGAAATATAGTCATGTGACTATATTTTTAATCCTTTTTCAAGAAATTTCAACATTTTCGTTTGTTTTATTTGGCGTTACCATCCCTATTCTAGGGATAAGATAGTCAAGAAATCTTAAACCCTAGACAGTAGCTGAGGAAACTAGATTTTTCGCTGTTAAGACGAGGAGGAAGTTTCAGCTATTGTAAAATCTAAAATGTATTTTACGCAGATGAAATAAAACATAATTTTAAGACCACTAAGCCTACGATTGTCTTCTGTGAACTGGATAATTTTGGCGATATAAAGAAGGCCGTGAGAGACCTCGGACTGAACACTAAGGTGGTGACATTCGGTGATGGCGACCACTCTCTAGCAAAGTTCTTAGAGATGTACGACGATAATACGCCGGAACATGCATTCAAGTAAGCTTTGCAACTAACTATTACATTTAATTTTACATCATTCCTATTCTGTTTGATCTTCTATTTCTATTTTGATTGACGCCAGGTAAGCCTAGTGGGTAGTGACACTGCCTACCAAGCTGAAGGTCTGGGTTCGAATCCTGGTAAGGGCAAATATTTGTGTGATGATCATGAATATTTGTTTCTGAGTCTTGGATGTTTTCTATCCATATTCTATATTGGGTCCATATTGGCTCATATAAACTTGATGTGTCGATTTTTTTTAGTAATACCGCTTTGTAATCATAATCATCACAGACTCTTCATATTTTTTTACTTCCTACCTTTTATGTTCCTAAATTTCTGTAACTATCATCGGAACTCATAACGAACAGTTTTCATAAAATGTTTCTTCATTATGTCATTACTAAGAACAGATTTCAACTCATAATTTGGTTTTTCATAACAGTTTCCTTCATAATAGACATATATCATAATTTTGGTAGTCCTAATATCATAAATCATAACTAAGAATATAACTAGTTAATATTTTTTTGCAAAAAAGTGTTTCCGCTCTTTTATAAAAAAAAATAACCTCGAAGACGAAAGCGGGAGCGACGCTCCCGCTTCCGTCTTCAAACCTATCCGCGATCCGAGTCGGTTTTGCCACTAAGTCCCTACTGCCTGCTTGAACTTATACACCACTATCTTGGCATTAGTTGATCTCAGAGAAAAGTTTATTAGTACAAAATTTAGCAATAACTACTAGTATGTATAGAAATAAATATGATATTAAACTATATTGCTAAAAACCATTAAAAAGTATATAAACATAGATAGTAGTAACAGAGATCCTTATGTTGAATAACATTATGAATATAGACATTTCGGAGTTACGATAGTTATTAGCAAAAATAATTATGAATAATGATCATTATGAGATAAAATTGTATGAGAAAAATTTCGGAAATCCAATAATCAAAGCTGTAATTTTATATGAACTTTGGTGCACCCGTTTTCTATATACAACGTGTTAATAAAATAACGCAAAACCTGAAAACCGTTTGTTCAGAATCGAGCATAGAATGCGAAAAAAATAAAAAATAAATTTTTTGACAAGATTTATTTTTTACATTTGTATGGAGTGTTGGCCGACTGGGGCGACCTGCTCCATACAAATGTAAAAAATAAATCGCGTCAAAAAATTTTATTTTTATTTTTTTCGCATTCTACTCTCGATTCTGAACAAACGGTGTTCAGGTTTTGCGTTATTTTATTAACACGTTGTATATATATAGATTAACTATATCGTCGTCTAGTACCCATAACTCAAAACTTATTGAGCTTACTACTACCGGTCTAGTTCGATTTTGTAAGCATTTTCACGAACACGGCGCACACATATTTACTTGGCAAGGCACTAACACGAGAATTCAATGCCTGCGTCACAAACGCGCACTGTAATAGCATTACCTAAGGTAGGTTTCTCCTAAGGCAAGCAATAAAATTATAAACAAACGTTCTTTCATTGCCGCCATGCGAGTTTTTAATAGGTACCTTACTTATAGTTTAGATTATTTGAACTGAGTTCATGAATGGCCATTGTACATGAGCTCATGAATAGCCTTTGTTTGCCTTTTTTCCTTGGTAAAAAAATGGTTACCGCCACGTAAAAGGTTCATTGAATAATGAAATCTATCTTCTTATACAATAGATTCCAAAATAGCTACGAGATAAAATACCACACACAGCCGCCTTGTACCTGGCTCGATGGAAGCGGTTATTATATCTTTTAGTCGTTTTTGAATTTATTGAATAAGATGATAGAGTTCATTATACAATGAACATTTTATGTAGCGCCACATTTCTTGCAAAAAATGGCACGCGTCCGACGGCACAGTCGTATTGTTAGACTTGAATGCTATTAGTCCAGTTCAGAAAATCTCAACTACTTAAATACCAGTAGACTATAATTATAATATCACTAAAGAGTTTAAAAGTGCCCTGAAGCGTTGAATAAAGCCTTTTATCATTTTTTTGCATACCTCCCCTATACAAAAAGTGAGGTTGTACATTTCTCGTTAACCCCATAGGTGCCATGCGTTGGATAGCTTGTTCAAAAATATTATGGGTTTATTCAAACCTAGCTTTAAAACCAGGCATAACTAGTTGCCGAGTAATAGTCGAAACTTAGAAAGGCCAACTTTCGTACAAATTCAACGCAACCGCAGCATTTTAGTTAGCGCGCGCGTGTCGATGTTACTAAGATTGACAGACAGGCAACTACGGAACGCTACACTGCGTTTAGCCCGACACGCACTTGGCTGATTTTTATTTCCTTTACCGTCGTGAGGAAACTGGTCTAATCCCAACAAGGTCTAGTTCCCTCTGGCAAATCTTGAAATTAGACCCCGGACTCATTTAGAATACAACCGGGAAAAACTCTAGGAGGATGATTGATTATTTTGCCTAAAAGCTTCTAATACTTTTCAATTAATTGCAGAGTTGAAACCTTCGACACGGACAAGGTCTTCGCGTGGCTCGTCAGCACGAGTGGCACCACAGGGCTGCCCAAGGTTGCCGCCTTCAAGCACTCGGCCATACTCAAGATACTTCATCTATACGTGTTACTAAAAGACAAGTAAGTTGCAATGCCAACTATACTTAGACGTACTGAGATTGCTCAAGGGGGCGCTCCGCGAAATCGGGGTTCTTAGATTGAATATTTACCTATGACAAACTAAAGCGAATGCCAGGAAAAAGAACATACCAAAACTACATCATATTTGCAATTGAATCGTCTGAACAAAACCATACAAAACCAAAATTGCCTCGATAGAAAAGAACCGCCAAAACATGTCTTATTTTTACTCAATTTCAATAGTGTGAGGTTCCCGTGCATATAAATTAAGTAAAAGTTGAGTGTATAATAGCTTTTCACATTACCTAATGAAAGTACTAGCGGGGTATTTTTATGTAGTCCCTTTTCAGACTTATTGAGGTGAAACGTATTTGGCGTATAGGCCTTTTTTATTTAGCGCGATATCCTTTCTCCCGTCGCGTGTTTCGTGTGGTTCTGTATATCTTTTGTTGCCGTTCGCGGGCGGAGTCAGTCGTAATCGCTCCGCTGAGACGAGAGGACTACGTTCTGTGCTCTCACGACAGCACGATGAACATAATTATTTCAATAATATTGTGACCCAGTATATTCGTCCAGGGAATGAACGTATCATTACATTCCAGTAGATATTTTGCTACATTTTGAAATAATATATTTAAAAGTCGACCTTAACATATAGATCTTAAAGTTCAAAATACAACTATAAGATTACGCAGCGATCGGCGGGTGACCGGCTTCTTAGAATAATTTGTGCAGTACATGCAAAACTAGACGAACATTTTTCTGTCGATCGTGTATTTACTTTATGAAAGATTATCACTATCACTATCACTACATAGTATAAAACAAAGTCGCTTCCCGCTGTCTGTCCCTATGTATGCTTAGATCTTTAAAACTACGCAACGGATTTTGATGCGGTTTTTTTGAATAGATAGAGTGATTCAAGAAGAAGGTTTATATGTATAATATAGTATCCGTGCGAAGCCGGAGCGGATCGCTAGTTGAGAATAAATCCGGTTATGTTCAAAATCGATGTCTGAGAGGTCTAAATACGAATTCATAGTCAGAAATATTTCAAAAAGTGGTCGCATTATTTAAAATTTTTGAAACATTCGTTGTAAATTATTATGCGCGTTTTTTTAAAGAACAACATACATTGGCAGGCTTCTCGAGGGTGAAGATTCTAGAAATGATGTCCATTTTGAATTCCAAGATGGCGGACATTGCTTTTCGAATTTAAACTTTCGTGAGACGTGTTGAAACAGTACTAATAATTACACGGTTCAACTCACGTATTAAATGTCACTACGGGCGACATGTTTCGAACTCTTCGGCAATTCTTCTTAAGGATGTGTTTTCGCGGCGGTGTCGCTTGAATCTTGTCGTGATTCAAGCGACACCGCCGCGAAAACACTCATCCTGAAGAAGAACTTCCGAAGAGTTCGGAACATGTCGCCCGTAGTGACATTATTGACATTGTTTTTCTTTAAAATTATCACGGGTGTCGCTTTTAGGGTTATCGAGAGTGCAGATTCCAACAATTATTGCCTGCGAACTTGGACATTTTGATATTAAAAAAGTGAACATAATTATGCACTTTTTCTTTAATATGTTCAAAATTGATAACTAAAGGGCCAAAGCGTCTCCATTGTCTCCAAGTACGAATCCGAGATCAGAATTGAAAAATTTGGCCGCCACACAGTAGTGGCCTGAAAATCTGACTTTCATAGACATGATCGAAGTTTTCATAATATATTATAGTTTTTTTTAATGCTACTAATAAATTCACGGTTAAATTCATGTATTAAACGACACGACAGGCGACATGTTTTGAACACTTCGGGAGTTCTTCTTCAGGATGAGTGTTTTCGATGTTTGTTTTGAAGAAGAACTCCCGAAAAGTTCGAAACATGTCGCCTGTTGTGACATTTAATGCGTGAATTTAACCGTGGATTTATTAGTAGTATTTTAGACATGTCTCACAAAAGTTTAAATTCGATTATAGCTTTTTTTTGCTTTAGGCTTTTACTAGCCATTATTATGCTAGCTCACAACCCTTGCGTGATTTAGTAAAAAAACGGAAGGCCATATTTCAGTTATAGCTTCGGTGGTTTTTTAAGCAACAAAATGTAGGTAGTGGTATTCCTTGGGTAATTAAAGTAATTTGTATGAAGTGAAAAGTGAGTGTTTTCGCGGCGGGGTCGCTTGAATCTTGTCGTGATTCAAGCGACACCGCCGCGAAAACACTCAATCCTGAATAAGAACTCCCGAAGAGTTCGAAACATGTCACCCGTAGTGACGTTTAATACGTGGGTGAACCGTGTAATTATTGACATTTTTTTTCTTTAAAGTCATCACGGGTGACGCTTTTAGATTCCAACAATAGGGGCGTAGACACTAAATAAAATAATGTGATATTTTCTCGAAGAAGGATAAAAAAAATTGTCAAATGGAGAAAAAATCAACGCAAAAGGTTAAATAATCACGAAGTTAAGTGTCCAAAGTTTTAAGAAGGGATGTGTTCTGTCCCTTTTTCGCAAAACGCAACTTCATATGAAACGATGACGCTGGAAGAATGTGACGTCACAGAAGACGGCAACGTGCCGCGCGCATCGTGGTCGGCGACGCCGTCGACGCGGCCTGCCGGCAGCATCCTGTAATGTGACGTCACACACCGTTTGCGTTTTCTCTCTCTAACAAGCAATATTAAAACAATGTAAAACTTCGTAATTCTTTGAGATATCTGAATAGGATTTTCATCACTATGCATATTTTTTTGCCTTCTTTCTTTTGGAGTAATAATAATTTTCGAGTCTGCACCCGAATTATTGCCTGCGAAGTTGGACATTTTTATATTAAAAAAAGTGAACACAATTTTGCAGTTTTTCTTTAATACGAGTATGTTCAAAATTGATAACTAAAGGGCCAAAGCGTCTCCATTGTCTCCAAGTACGAATCCGAGATCAGACCCCGTATCATGGTCGGCCTTATCACTCGATAAGTGACAAGATAGGGGCATCGTCTCGTTCTATCAAACGGTGTCAGGCAGTGACGGACGCTCTATCCTGTCACTTATCGCGTGATAAGGCCGACCATGACACGTGGTCAGAATGGAAAAATTTGGCCGCCACACAGTGGCCTGAAAATCTGGCTTTCATAAACATGATCGAAGTTTTCATAATAAATTACAGTTTTTTTTTAATGCTACTAATAAATTCACGTATTAAATGACGCGACAGGCGACATGTTTCGAACTCTTCGGGAGTTCTTCTTCAGGATTAGTGTTTTCGATGTTTGTTTTGAAGAAGAACTCCCGAAGAGTTCGAAACATGTCGCCTGCCGTGACATTTACGTTAATTTTTTAACCGTGGATTTATTAGTAGTATTTTAGATATGTCTCACAAAAGTTTAAATTCGATTATAGCTGTTTTTTTGCTTTAGCCTTTTACGAGACATTATTATGCTAAATTACAACCCTTACGTAATTTAGTAAAAAAACGGAAGGTCATATTTCAGTTATAGCTCTCGAAACTGACTTACCTACTAGCTAAAATTATATCTTCAAATATAGGTACTTACAGATTTTGTCTTTCTTTCCACTTATTATAATTATCTATAGGTATTCATCATGTTTCATCTGACTGTCGGGGCATATACTATGCGAGAAGGAGCGGGGCAGCAATAGACGCATCAGCGCGGCAGGTACGGGGCGCGCGGGTGATTTCTGATTTTTCCCTGGCGATACGCCCCCTCTTAAATGAAAAAGAAGAATAGTAGATTGTATAACTTGGGTCTAAAACACAACTACAATTTTCCTTCACTTCGTTCGGAAAAATGACCACGCCGGCGCGCGCTAATAATGCTAATTGCTAATATAATAGCTAACCTTCCACTCCGCAACCATGAAGGCCATTTCTATTTATTACATTAATGACTTTTATCTATAAACGTGAAGTCTTTAGTAAGATAGTACTTATATCAGGTATTAAAGTATTTATATCGTTTTTATGTAGGTCGAATGTAAATTCTGTATAAACTCGTGGGATCAGTCCACTCGTCAGTAGGTATGTACGTGGTTATGATATTTTAAGGTGGCTGACACCTTATAAAACTGCCATTGGAATTTGAATGTTCTACCCTTGGTACAGTCGATTTTTAATGGATTACTGTGATTCGGTCCACTCAAATAACCGCTTACCATCACTTATGTTAGCAGCCGGGCCATATACTTGTTTACCCCCGATACGGTATACAGTTTGAGGGCCATCTCCGGACGGAGGTGCGTTTCTCGTTGTATGCACGTACCTCAGTTTGTATATAAATTCACCTCCGTGCGGAGATGCGGAGCAATGTGACGACCGCCTAATTCCATACGTTTATTCCCTAGTTCGGTGATATGGCGCGCCGGTTCAGTAATTACGTGCAAATGGTTGCTGTATAACCTCTATAAATCACGGCAATTGACCCGAAAAAGAAGAAACATATTTTTGATAAATAGTCTCTTATGTATGTAATAAATTTTCACTATTACCAGATACCTACATTTAAATGATTAGAAATTAATATATCTCGCCATTATTTATCATAACCTGATCTGATTAGACTTTTTTTTAAGTTTATCATAATGTATGGAATTATAGCGATAAGTAGACCTCGAATTTTATACCGTATCGGTGGCAAACAAGACTATGGCCCTGCTGCTAAGCTAACTGATGGTAAGCGGTAACTGGTCAAAAGCTTTAGCTTAAGGAGACTTACACCATACCCCACCTACATTTATTTATATTTTTTGTAATTTTCCGTTCGATTTTGTGGTTTTTTTGCCATAACAAATTTTTTTTTTTATGCTTGAGATTATTTGAGTTGGCAGAATATCATCAAATTAGTCCATTAAAATTCGACTCTACCAAAGTGGAACTTTCAAATTCCAATCACAGATTTGTAACGGTAGATTAAAATTTACACATTTTCATATTTAATATAGTGAAGTATTTTGATTGGTCAATTTCAAATGTTTTGTAAATCATAAATATGTGCGCATATTTTCGCTAGGGGCTAAATGTACTAGACCTGTGTAACTCACTATATAAGGGATAATGTCCAAAACACAACGCTTAAAAGAAATTAGGTGTAATTTACACATGCATTTTATGAAACTTACATGACAGTGCCCAACTTACAAATTGCCTTTTTAATGTCTCCTGGGCGAGATAAAGTGTTTAATTTTCATCCTTGCAATATTGGGTTCCAATATCTTTCAGAGAAATTAAACCAGCTCTGAACTTGTCAAGCGTGCAGTGGATATCTTCGTACCTAGCTTCCTTCGCCATGATCACCGCCAACCACATCAAAGTGCAGACTTCCTCACCAATCTCCATCGAACACGCCATTGATATCATCAACAAATATCGGGTAAGAGGTCATCATCATCGCAGGTAAACAGCTTCATTCATTCATAAAACCTGAAATACCTGTGATAAAGAAACTGTGTTTCGTCTCTTCCTTACGAAGTCATTATAATTGTCATTGTGACAGATAAATACAAACAAAATTAAAATATTATAATGAACACTCACGTATTAAATGTTGAAAATCGCTCGACATGTTTCGAACAGAATCGCGGTTCGCGGAGCGAGTAGGTTCCGGGACCGCAGTGCTAAACGCGCCGGCAACGCGTGTGTGCTCATGAATAGAAACCGCGAATACACGTAGGCAGTAAACAGTTTTAACTTTTTTTTTAATTTCGTCGGGTGAAAATTAGGCACTTCGCGTGTTCAGCGGCCTTTAGGCCTAAATGCAGTGCACTAACAGTACTCGCACACACTGATTAGAGCGAGATAGTTTATCTCCCCTCCCCAGTAAGGGCACTGCATTTAGCCAAATCTACAGGCCGCTTATGTTCTTCAAACAATCTGCGACGATTTCCGAGTATGTTTGAGAAAAAAAATTGTTGAATTAAGAATCTGGCATCTTGTACCCACACTATTTTCTGCAAATAAATAACTTTGACTTTGTATTTCAGCCATTTGTAAGCACCGGAAGTCCAAATCTGCTCAACGGCATCATCAGGTACCCGAAGCCCTGCGACTTGACCTGCTTCAACACCATCATCGTCACCGGTTCATCCCTCGACCAAGAGGTCCTTCAGCAAATCAAAGTAAGTACTCCACTCAGCCATCACACATCCTGCTAGAGTTTCTTTATTTATTGAATAGGTTTACCAACAATTGTTTACACCATATATTACATGAATAGCTTGCAATAACAGTTTTATGCTAGATGTAACGTAACAATCACTGACAGGTAAACACCACATGCATATTACAAAAAAGACAGTGAGAAAACTAAAATTAAAAAGTAACCATAATTATCGAAATTCCCCAATAATCTTGAATTTAAAAGCTCATTTTCCACAAGTTAAGGGGTCTATCATGATAGACAACTGCGTTAAAGTTTCTAAAATAAGTAAAAAAAAAAGTGAATAAATATGACAAGTTAAGTGCATACAGAGGTCCTGAAAAACTAAAAACTAAACTAGACTAAACCGGTCAGGCAATTGCGAACAGTTCTCTTAAATCGAACTATAGGGTCAAAGTGTATCCGTCTCATGACAGCATGCATTTAGCATTTTGCATAACCTCGGGATAGGTGAGTTGCTGCCGGACACAATGCGTCTGAGCGGAGGACAGAGCGGAGAAATGGGGTTGCGAGGCATTCGGGACGGAGTTCGGAAACAAACTTGATCCAATAATTGCGGACAATCAATTTTATTCCTTACTAGCTTTAAAATAAATATCGCGTCTGCTATCCTTCTACGTAGCTCCAAATACTATCACAAAGTGGTTTAAGCGTTTGTTACAAGAGGCAATTTTTTTGGCTATGCCAGCTGAAAAAGAAAGATGTTGAAGGAACCGCTTCTGCACCCGCTCAATACCAAGCCGCGCAAGAGTCAGTGTGGTACTGCAGAACCGGTTGGTTCCGGTCTGCGGGTTGCCACACCGAGCAAGGCGCTATATATATCGCGCCTGCATTACACCGCCACGGCTGATGACGTGGTGGAGTACGTTCGTCAGAAGACCGGCTTCTCGCTGAGGGTGTTCCAGCTGCGTTCGCGCCACTATGTGCACTTGAGCTCGTTTGTGGTGCGCGTGCCGCGGCCGCTGCAGGAGACCATCGCATGTGCTGAGTTCTGGCCGAAGGGTGTCGTGTTTCGATGGTTCCGGGGCAACCTGCCGAATCCTACACCGGAGATGACGATGCAACGGGGCCACGCCGTTTCGTCGCCTAAATAGTATTATTTGTTGTTTTTAGTTTCGTGACGCATTGGTTTTTACTGCAATGTCACGTAAATGTATTTGTCAATATTTGTCAATAAATACGCAATGAGTGAGTAGAGTAGTGTGGACGCCACACTACGCTACAGTACTCCACCATACTTCGCACGAAACTGTTGTAAAGTAGTATTTTGGTTTTACTCAGTCGAAATGTTTTTGAATTTCTTATAACAAATCCCAGCATCCTAGATGATCTCTTAATAACATTTTCGATGTGAGGCACAAAAGTGAGTTTATGGTAAAAGACTACTCCTAAATCGCGTACTGTGTCTACCTCATTAATTAGGTCATTTCCGATGAAATATTAGGAATTTACCAGTATGTTTTCTAGAAAATTTTATATGTGCACATTTCTTAGCGTTCAGGACCTTTGATTATTAGTGCACCACTCGATGAGTCTACTAAGGTCGCTCTGTAACAATTGTACGTCTTTATCAGAAGCTACTGTACGAACGAACTTGAGGTCGTCAGCATACATAAAAATGTTTGAATAGCGTAAACAGCCAGGAATGTCGTTCACAAAAATATTGAACAGAATTGGGCCTAAATGCGATTCCTGTGGGACACCCGATGCTATGGTATGGGACGAGGATTTAAAACCGCTGACTACTACAAAAAATACTCTATCTGATAAGTATGAATTAAAAATTAAACCATTTCAACAAGGAATCAAACCCATAATATGCTGATAACTTAGATAACAAAATTTTGTGAGAAACCTTATCAAATGCTTTGCTGAAGTCTGTGTATATGATATGACATCTGCCTGACTGCCTATATCAATTGTTTTAGACAAGACCTCAGCAAAGTTAGTGGATGTGGATCTGGCACTCACAAAACCGTGCTGGAAGTCACTCAAGTAAATTCTTAGGTGTCTCTGAACATATCTTTGCAAAGGTTGACAGTATGGTATAGGTCTATAATTTAAAACTGCATTATTATCACCAGACTTGTAAATAGGAACAACTTTTGGAGTTTTCCATTGTGATGGAAACACTCCAGTTGATAGGGATTTATTATAGATTATACTCAGTGGCCTAACCAACTCTGAAGCGCATGCGTAGATGAAAATAGGTGGAACTCCATCTGGTCCCGCTCCCTTTTGACGATCTAAGCTTTTTAATTTATTAATCAGACTTATCATCAATAAAAGGAACCACTAGAGATAGGCCATTGTATGTAACAGTTCTCAAATTACTTGAGTCATACACATTTCGGCTGCTGTCATCCTTGACATAGACTGTGGAAAATTTATTGAGCGAACATTTCACATACTTGCGTACTACATGACGTCGTATCTGTGATGGACAACGGGTATACACCTGATCCTTTTTTTGGTTGTATACTAAATGAGCCCAGGGTCTACATTGGCATCTGATCCTAAGATTTAACGTAAGTACTTGTTTTTACGAAACCGACCTCCCTGTGACCTTCCAATCTAGAGGTCAAATCCTAACAAGGTATAGTTTTCACCTTGTTAGGATTTGACCGGCTTCCTTACGATGTTTCCTTTAACCGAAAACCTCCTCCTCCCCTCTATGCATCGTTATCCTCAATGCTGAGGGTCGTGACCCCTTGCCATCGTCTTTTCTCTAATGATGTTTTGCCAAATCTGTTTGTTTTCGACGACATCCACGGCTTCGTGGAGCTTAGTATGGAGGGAGGGTGGTGCGGATTTGGTCGGTCCATTGAATTGGGTTGCGTTCCCTCGGTCTTTTTCCCTCCACCAACCTCCTCAACAGAAAAGCTACCTACTGTAAATTATCAAAATCTATCTATCTATCGTCCGGGCAATGTAAAAAAGTTAACATCAAACACGGCGGAAGAGAGTGGGACTAAGGCTTGCTAGTGGCCCTGGCCAAACTGTCTGATTCCTGATTTAGCGGAAAGCTCAATCCCTAGATATGCCCATATTTCCATTTCCTCCATAGCCTTACTTTGCGCCTTAAGGAAGGAGATCTCTCTCGACCGATAGCTGTTAGGAGCACTCTTCGCCGACTTGTGGCTTGGATGCCGTATTATGGCCACGCCTTCGGCCACATCAGTTGGGGTTCGGGATACGTCTGGGATGTGAAACAGCCATACACTCTGTGTGTGCATTTGCTTTGGTTTTAAATAATGCCGGAAGTGTTATTCAGGAGGTGGTTTAAGAAAAAAGCTTTTAATCTTTGGAGTGGAACGTGTTATGCTCTATCATATACTTTGCCAGGGGTATCATACCAAACCACTACAAATTAAAATTCTTAACACGTAATAACCGAAAAAAATATAACATCTAACTCTCTCTCGACTTTCGACTCGCAGCATATGAATGGGGAATAAGTAATTTTTGAAATAGGTACGGGAATTCTTCGGTCATACATATACTACATATTTGATGAGCCCGTAATTAGTCAAGATACATCGAGGGTCCCTATTAAAAGAGTCGGATCTGCAAAACAGCTACTTTTTAGGAGAAGCTGTCAAAGTTTTTGGAAAAAAAAATTGTATGGGGGAAATTGTTAATTAATGGAATATCGTTATCAAACTTCGAATGTTTGCTTATTAGTAGGTTGTTTATTACTAGCCGTTGAGCATACATTTACTTTATCAGCCATTTTTCCAAAAAAATACAAAAACCTCCTATATTACTTTTTTAACCGGAGTAACTTGCTGTTGTCCACGTTAATCCCCTAGCCTGATCCCCCAGGGGAAAAAAACGGTTAGGTTGTTAGTTGAACTGCGACCCTACAGCGCGCGAGCCGAGCGAGCGAAGCGAGCGTGACGCGGTAGCGTCCGGCGAAGCGCCATAACCGAACATTATCATTTTTTCCTAGTTGAATATAAAATAATTGCCGCTAATTCCCCTGGGGGATCAGGCTAGGGGATTAACGTGGATAACGTGAATAACTTAAGCATCATTTGTCGGAAGTGCCACATACGACATTTTTGTCTGGAAATTGTATACATAATTATGTCGGATGTACCACATCCGACAAAAAAGGTACTTCAAAAAATGTCGTAACTGGCAGAACTGACATTGTTGCACGTAAACTCTTATGTAATACAGAGAAAATTTACTTGATAACTTAACAGGCTGTAAATTACATAAAATATACAACAAAAAACACGCTACATTTTTCCGTGTAAAATAGTAGAATGTGTTATATCCGACACTTTGTACTCACTGTGTGTCCCGTAAAAATGTCGGAACTGTCACAACCGACGTTTTTAAATGTCATCTGTTCTTAGATCCGACTATTTTGACCGATTTGTTATCTTTTTGTTTTCTAGTGCAGAATGCGACCCGAAGCTAAAGTATGGAATCTATTTGGCCAAACAGAATGTGTGGGGCCTATATTTCTCCCCTGCCCAAACAGACCAGAAGGCAATGTGGGAAAAGAAGTACCCCAAGTACAAGTACAGGTAATTTCGTTATTCAGATCAAAGTCAAATGACAAAAAGTTAATTATATTGTTGAATCTTACTTAATTTTCAGTTTTTGGACGAACTTCGATCATTTTTTGGCAAAACAAACATTCCAATTTTACGTCGTACTTTAACAGAGATTTATTAGGAAATACTGGATTGGTTTCATTTTATGTGTTGTGGGCGTTGGACCGAATGGCTAGACTGTAGCAGAAAGGCAGTTTCCAGGTGCTCTAACTACCCCTTTTAACACTTTCACTGCCAAAAACCCACGGGATCGGCTACGAGCGTAGCACTTAGCGATTCATGGCAGTGAATGTGTTAAGAATACAGGCGTGATTGTATGTATGTATGTAGGTTAGTGAGGACAATTTGCCCTTCTTTACTATAATGTTAAAATCCAAATTTACACCCGTGTATTAATTACAATTGCAGTTGGTTGACACTAAAAATGGCAAAGTGATCACGGAACCACATAAAACAGGAGAGCTCTGGTCCAAAGGCCCAAGGTTTGCCGTAAGTATGTTTTAAGATTTAAGTAGATTGGACACATGCTTGGACGATCGGTTAACCGCTTATCCAAGCAGGGTCTCCGGCGTCACCGCAATCTACTGGCAGAAGACGGCCAGATTACACGGAAGCGATCAGTTGAGACAAAAGCTTGCTCAACTGGTGGAAAGAGTGGTAAGAATCTGCGCAGGATCGTGATACATGGAGGGCTCTTCTGCGAGCCCTATGTCTTAAATGAGGGATAACATGACCCCATCATAATCATGTTTTAAGCCTGATTTATAATCTGACGTGTCGTTATTTTGAGTAAACGGGACTTAATCGCGTATAATTAACTTAATTGTTTAACCTCTTTGAGGCTTTCCGACGTTCCGGATGTGTCACAACATCCTTGGTTGCGGGACGAACTGCCTTAAGTGGGTATCAACATCTTCTTACTACGCGGGTTTTCCTAATTACCCGCACTTGGTCTTTATTAACGACTTTTACACTAGGGTTGTCGGCCGGAAAATAACGTTAAAATTGAATAACTACAAATTAGAAAAGTTAAAAAAACATTTTCATTTCAAAGTCTATTATCTCAAAAACGGCTAAACAGATATTCATTAAACATAGCTAAGAACATTCGGGAACTCATCAGATTTCGAATAAAAAAAACCCGTATTCAAATCGGTCCATTCGTTTGAGAGCTACGATACACAGGTACTCAGACACGTTAAACTTATAACACCCCTTTCTTTGCGTCGGGGGTTAATATTCTGACGTGTCGTATTCAGATGCAATAGAACGATGTAATTAGTGCGGTTAGGTTCACATCCATCTGACGCGCTCTAACGTGACTAGCTCTCCTGTTTTGCCAGGCGTCAGTGCGCCTTAGAGAGCATCACATCAGATAAGAATGAATCCGGCTTTATCCAGTTCAGACTGTGTCGCTCCGCTCAATTTAACTTTCATTAGGATTAAGATGAACAAAGAAATTTTGTTTTTGTGTTTCTGGGATCTGAATCGTTTAGATCAGCAGTTCGATCACGTAACGCATTGCACGTACATTAGGTAAATGCCAACTTTTATATGGTAAACTGACAGTTGAACTGTCCTAACGCGAGTAACGCGCGTTCTAAACGTTACGTGATTACCCCTCATTTCTTAATATTTTGTGACTTTAACGGGGAATTTCAAAATTCTGAATATATAACGCATGCAAAACAGCTAGGGAGACTCGCGGGCCGCAAGTAAGGGGCTGGTGGCCCGCGCGCCACCGGTTGCCGACCCCTGGTTTAGATCTAACATCCGCTAGGCTTTAAACTGTAGTTAAGGTAAAGGTACAAAAATATGTAAAACACCTGCCGAGAGGAAAAGAAGGGTCAAAAAAGACAATAATTACAGACGAAATACACTCTCTAATGGTATAGAGAACTACATTGAAAAATATCCAACAAAGAAATGCAGATCAAAAAAAACGGTTGAAGCAATTATATAAAAAAATAAAAACAAAAATACGACAAAACAGACAAAAATCAAAGATGGCATCTCTTGAACTTGAATTAGAAACTAGAAGCTCTACAAAACGCACAACACAATTATACGAAAAGGGCAAAGAATGGATACAAACAATAAATACTCAAAAAGGTAAAACGACAAACAGGGTTCGTATAATTCAAGCAGCAACCGAGTTCTACACGAAACTATACTCATGCAACGATGAGAAACAGACGTTCTCTAAATGTTACACAGAAGAACCAGTACCTAGTTTGTTAAACTGGGAAGTAGAGTACGCCATTTCAAGAATGAAAAAGGATAAAAGCCCAGGTGAAGACAGGATAACCAACGACGCTATTATAGCTATGATAGAGCCTTTATCTACGCACATGACGCAGATATACGACCAAATATTGCAGCGAGAAGAGATCCCAGAGGACTGGAATGACGCACTTATAACATTACTGTACAAAAAAGGGGACCCGGCACTAATTGATAATTACAGACCAATCAGTTTGCTGCCAGCCCTCTACAAACTATTCTCTGCTGTGATACTAAACAGAATATCCAAGCACTTAGACGAACAACAACCGAGAGAGCAAGCAGGGTTCAGAAAAGGCTACTCTACGACGGACCATATATTTACGATAACACAAGTAATAGAAAAGTACATGGAATACAATAAAGTTATTTATCTGGGGTTCATAGACTATACAAAGGCATTTGACTCTATCTCACATTCTTATTTATGGTCGAGTCTTGAAGAGCAGGGAGTACATACAAAATATATTAACATAATCAAAAAAATATACTACAGTACATCAGCCAAAATTAAACTGGAAAGGATCGGAGACCCATTCCCAATAGGAAAAGGAGTCAAACAAGGGGATGCAATGTCTCCCAAATTATTCACAGCCCTACTAGAAACTATATTCCGACGATTAGACTGGCAAAACCAAGGAATAAACATAAATGGAGAAATCCTTACGCACCTTAGATTCGCGGATGATATTGTGGTCTTGTCTGAAAGCCATGAAAGTTTACAAACTATGATAGAGACCCTAGATACGGAGAGTACAAAAGCTGGCCTACAAATGAACATAGCAAAAACAAAAATAATGACAAACGGAGAAAAGAAGGGCATAAAAACACACAATGGAGAAATTGCATATGTAGAAGAATATATTTATCTAGGCCGTCTAATAACTTTCACAAAACCAATAGAGAACGAAGTCGACAGAAGGATCGCCATGGGATGCAAAAGATATTGGGCGCAAAAGGAAGTGTTCAAAAGCAATCTGCCGGTGCATCTAAAAAAGAAGCTGATGGATAATACGATTCTACCAACAGTAACATACGGGTGCCAATGCTGGCCTCTCACTAAAACTATTACCCAAAAACTTAGAACATTCCAAAGAGCAGCCGAGAGGTCTATGCTGGGTATAAAACTAATGGATCATGTGAGAAGTACAGAAATACGAAACAAAACAAAAATAGCTGATATCATTGACAGTATTTGTAAATTAAAATGGAGATGGGCTGGGCATATCGCGAGGGCAAATGATGGACGCTGGAGTGAGCGAATAATGCATTGGTACCCAAGAGACGGCACCAGGACAAGAGGGAGACAAAGGCGCCGCTGGAGCGACGACATAGTGCAAGTTGCAGGCAAAAACTGGCAGAGAAATGCTACCGATCGCAAAGGATGGCATAGTATGGAGGAGGCTTACGCCCAGAAATGGGCATCCAAACAAAACTAAATATTGATTTTAATTTTATTTAATTTAATTTGCATTTCAATTAATCTGCATGCTCAATTGTAGACGCAATCAATTAGAGTAATTAAATAATATAATTAGTAAGTGAAATGTAATAATATTAAAAATGTAAGCAAACAATGTAATAACATAGAGCACATAAAAGCAATACTAGTATAAGAAATTGTTAGAAAGTTTGGAATAAAGAGGCTTATTATATTATTATATAAGGTAAACGTCCCAATATTTGACACCTTAATCCTAATAGCTGACACCCATTGTACTAGAGATTGCCTGCCTCCTACTCTTATCCATTATACATATGACTCTCGGCAGGCAACTCCTTATTTCTCGGCCTTTGTAGCAATGCACTATTAGTATTAAGCCAGTGTTCAATATTTCCTGTAGACGTATCAAAAGTTTAAAAGCCTAATTTTTGCGCTCGACTACAGATACTAGTGTCTTGATGACTTGGTATTGCCTGAACATAATTTATATGTAGTTATTTATATAAACTATGAACTATGGTAGTGTTTATACGAAAGACCGCAAATAATTGTTCCTGATTTTGGCCCTAAATGTCACAATGTTAACAGGAATACTACAATAATCCAGACGCGACCACCCAAGCGATCACTCCCGATGGCTGGTACAAGACTGGAGACCTGCTGTACAAAGATAAAAACGGTTACTACTTCTTCGTCGATCGCATGTCCAATGCCTTCAAAGTCCGCGCTTATTATGTAAGTAACCGAGAGTTCCTTATTGGGAGGCGCTACGCAGATCCGTTAAAGATCTAAAACAAAGATGAGTAAGCATGAATAAAATTACAAAATTTGTTGGCTTTATAACTAGACGACATGTGGCGTTGGTAAAGCACTCCTGTTCGCGAAAAGCAAAAAGGAGAGGAGGAGCAAGTTCGAGTCTTGCTGGGACTTTCAATCATCGTGATAAACCCTTTGTTTCAGTACGAGTATCTCCACTAGTACTTCCATCAACAGTTGCTTCTTTATCTGGGAATGCCTGACTTGGCTCTACGTACTCACAACTTTTTACGTTGGAAGAGTTGGCCCATTTTATACATGGAATGTTTTTTATGGAATCTGATAAACAAGAAATAGGGGTAGCTGCGATTGCAGTTCTCAATTAAACTGTTGTCATTTACAAAAAAAAAATGCATTTTACTTTTTGCAAAAAGACGCCTTTCCCCGGTTGACCTTACTTAACTAAATAGCTAACTTAAAACAGTAATGTACAGAAAGGGAGCTTATTTCTGTCAACACTCATTATAATGATATCTTCAGGTCATGCCAATGGAGGTGGAGGCAGTGATCCAAACACATCCCGGCGTGGCTGAGGCGTGCGTTGTCGGCGTTCCTCACGCCGACGACGGCTCGCACGCCGTCGCCGTCGTCCAACGGCGCGCCGGCGCCGCCGTCACCGAGCAGGATATAAAGGATCTCGTTGCCAGTTAGAGCTCAGATTTTATTGTTATTGTTTATCCTATCCTGACTATCCTCCTATATCATCCAGCGTTATATAGATGCAGCGTTAGATATGATACCTACAGAGAACATATATAAAAAAATAAACCATCATCGTCTGAAACCCAGAGCAAGACTCGAACTTGCGACCTCTGCGGCGCTACCACGAACTTCGAAAGTAGAAGTTCGTAATACATGCATCCCTGTCACTCGAGTACGGGAGTACGATAGAGATGGAAATACCCGAACTTCGACTTTCGAAGTTCGTGGTAGCGCCGCTGTATTACCGGTACAGTGCTCTATTAGCCTCTGAGCTATCCAGACATAGACGTAGCGTATTTTTCCATCACATTTGCCGCCGCTACTAGTAGCGACCTCTCTGTATTTTTCTATTAGAATGGGTCAAGCGCATTCGAATCCCAGTAAGGTGTGATGTGTGATAAGCACGAATATTTGTTCATGAGTCATGTATGTTTTTTATGTATCTATTGAGGTATTTATTTACCTAAATAAGTAAATATGTTCATCGACGTCTAGTACCCATAGTACAAGCTTTGCTTAGTTTGGGACTAGGTCGATTTGTGTAAGGTTCTACCCAATTCTTTTTTTAAATAATTCTTTAAATACTCTCGTTTCTTCTGTCTTATTCTACCTGGAATCCATACTAATATTCTAGTCGATAACATCCTACAGGCTCGCGATGCTGGTAAAAGTACCTTTTTAGTTTTTTTTGATGTCTCCAGGGCCTTCGACTGCATTAGCGTACCCCTACTATTATCCAAGATGTCTGATTACGGGTTTGATGTCACTGCTACAAAATGGTTCAGTAGCTGGCCGTGCGCAGACAGTTGCGTTGCGTAGGGTGGATGGTGGTGCTCTGCGGCCTTCTGTTTGTGCTGTGACAAGAGGAGTACCGCAGGGTTCGATACTCGGGCCTCTGCTCTTTATACTGTATAGCGCTGACATCACTAACAGTATAGAGAGCTGTAAGTATCACCAGTACGCGGATGACGTGCAACTTTACTTTTCTAGCTCGCCGCCAGACACATCTGCTGCCATAAACATGATAAATGCTGACCTTGACCGTATTTACTCTTAAGCCGACAAGAACTGTTTAGTTATTAATCCTAGCAAGTCGAAATATGTTGTTTTTGGGTCAAAACATCAAATCCGTAATACTCTTAATAACCCTGAAGCTCTAACTTCCGGGAATGTCGCCGTCATGGGCGAACCAATAGAACGGGTGGTAGAAGCAACCAACCTCGGCTTTCTAGTGGACGGGAGGTGTAGTGGGAAGTGTGTCCTATTGTCTGTCTGTTACCTCTTCACGCTTAAACCGCCGAACCGATTTGTATGAAATTTGGTATAGAGATAGTTTTGAGTCCCGGGAAAGGACAGGATAGTTTTTGTCCCGGAAACCATCCCCCTAGTGGGTGAAATGGGGGGGTGGAAGTTCCACGCGGAGGGACTCGAGGGCAGACGATAGTGGATCGTAACATCGTAAGTTACCAACTTGTTTTATTTTATGCCACATTTTTCAGGTAAACTCTCCGTGAACAAACATCTGGATGGTGGCGTCATCTTCGTGGACCAATTCCCCAGAACAGTTACCGGCAAAATCAACAGACCAATAGTGCGCGACACGGTCCTTCGAGATCAATATACTTATAATAATAAGAGCAAATCTAAAAAAGTTAGTAAATTCGCCTGTTGTCTCTATCCTCTCCGCTTTTAAGCTCTCAATTAATTACCAGATAAATTTATATTCCATATGATCAATTCAATAATTCAATGGGTCGCTTGCTCGAAAGAGGCCTGGATCCCCGTTCTGAGTCATTTCTGGTGCAAAGGTTAGCCATAGCTGTTCAGCGCGGCAATGCGGCTAGCGTGATGGGCACCTTTGCATCTGGGGTGACGCGGGCGGGCTATTTGATACTTAGTTTTATTTAGGATTAATAGTAAATTTTAGGTTTAGGTTTCTTTTGTATTGTAATAAATTATTCAATAACGTTTGAAAATATAATGTTATCCTCTTGAAGAAAAAATAAATATCTTAATAGTACCTACATTAATGCAGCGGCCACTACCTAATGTACAGTACCTAATGACTTAACTTTTTAAAATTGCGTTCTACAGTAACGAGGAACTTCATGTACTATTTTTGCTACAGTAAGGCGAACATTTCCGAGCATATTGGAGAAAAATGAATTATACTAAATTGGTCGTTTTACTTTGTGTGTAAACTTACGTTTCCCTGGTGAATAAAAATGTATTTATTAAACAAGAATTATTAGGTACATAAAAATATCCGCAACGCAGGCCTCGTCAATTCCGTACAAACAAACATCCCCCTAGGTACAAAAATAGAATCCGCAACAGGCTTCGTCAATAACACATTATAACCTAAACTAACAAAAGCGGCCAAGTGCGTGTCGGACCACGCACAACAAGGGTTCCGTGCCTATAAAAAAGGTCGTATCGTTACTAAAATCTTATGGCACTTACGTCCTTTTCTTTAAGGAAGGCAGTTTTTTAGAAATATCTCAAAAACCTGTGACCCGATCTTGTTCGAAACAATTTTCCCTGAAAGAATTTAATAAGCCCTATGAGCCTGATTTTTTTCATATTATTAAAATACACGGTTCAAAAATTAGAGGGGGGGGGGGCAATTTTAGTGACTTTCGACTCTTTCGAGGCGATTATCTCCGACTCTATTCACTTAATCAATAAAATTGCTGAGAAACCTTACATTTATTTTGAACGGCCTATCGATTGATGTGCCACACGTGGGCTTGCAATGAAAACAATTTTTTGACTTTCAGTTTTATGTATGGAGTGCACCCCTAAAACAATTTTTTTTTAGTAAATTAATTACAAAACTGTAGCGGTTAACAAAATACACCTATCCTCAAAATTTTATTGAAATACACCTTATAGTTTTCGAGTAAAATTCCTGTGACATACGGACGGACAGACAGACAGACAGACAGACATGACGAATCTATAAGGGTTCCGTTTTTTGCCATTTGGCTACGGAACCCTAAAAAGGACCGCCCCGGATCGTTGGAATGGTGAATATAAAATGACTGGTGGATAATAAGCCTCTGTGGTTTTTCTTTGAACAACTCTCTTGGTACTTATCATAATTATGAAAAAACCACTGCTTCAATTTTCAACTAGTCTATTACACAAAAGTAACTAAACGATCTTTATTTTCATATCGATTACCGGATGGAAAAAGGAGTTAGTATTACAGGAGTGACGAAAAAGTATTTTCCTATATCATTTTAATGTTGCTAGAATGCTTAATGTAATAAAAAAAAATGATCATAATATAACCCGCATTTTTAAATGTCTGTAATACCTTAATTCCAAGAATATGAGGTAAATGTTTCAAAATTCACGAAGAAATATCCACTGAGCATCCAACCATGGTGTTGCTGATCTCACTAATCAACCTATCCACGTACAAGCTGAAGAGCCTAGGCGACGACCAGTCTCCTTGCCTGACCCCGCACTGCAGCGTGTATGAGTTTGACAGCGAGTTAGCCCACCTGACAACATTCTTCTGATGACCACCCAACCACCACCATCGTGTCGAACCATACCAAAGTTTGAGCAATGCGATTAACTCGGATAGGCTTGAGTCCTTTTGTAGTTTCTGAAAAAGTTTATTATAGCACACCTGGGGCCGTAGACAAGGTTACAATCGACAAGCGCTAACGCCAATAGAAAAAAAATAATTGAAGGGGAATAACAGATGCCGACGAAACACTTTTCGTTAACATTCCCATACATTTTATTAGTTTTCTATTGGCGTTAGCGCTTGTCGATTGTAACCTTGTCTAGGCCCCCAGATCGAAAGCCACTACCGAACAGTGTGCTTCAGTTCAGACATTCAGCATTCAGTTCAGACATAGACATAGACTAGACGCTTTAAGTCGTTTATTTTTCCACATGTTTATAATGCTGTGCTCAGAGTTTGTGATGCTATCACCTCGCTAAGGCTAAAAGTCAAATACGTAAGTTTTTACTCCCATTGACCTACAAGGAATCTGAGGATATGCTGTCCTAGAATCGTGGTCGAAGCTTTGTTTCCCAAGAAACTCTCTACATAAATAAATAAATAAATAAAAGTGGCTTCTCGCCAGGCCAAATTTTTCCATCGTCTACTATTTATCACTTCTACGTCCACATGTCCCACATTCACACCAAAACACTCACACCAAGTCAGTAGGTACTTACCAGGCAATGAAATATAGTTTTAATGAACACCTGTTCTAACATTTATTTGTAAGAAACTGTCATGTTATTGCGTAGGTTTTTAATTGTAAATCTTTAGTATAATATTTTGTACATTTGTTTTTAAGTCGCTATGTTTATGGTAATTTTAAATATCATTTACTTGAACAAAAATTAAAATGGAACTGAGACTTCAAATGGGGCTGTTTTCAACTTATAGTTTGCCACCTACTGTTGCTAAACTACACACACATTTCGGTTTAAGATTATTTATTATCATTAAGAATTTAACAATTTACTATGACATTGATAGTATTGTGTGAGATAAGCGAAATAACAAGGACAAACCATGAGGGTATTACAATTCAGTTCAGCACGGTTAGCGCGGTGGCGGTGACTCTCTCGCAATATCCGTCTCTCTCTTATTAGAAAACTTAGACAGCTAATCCTGCTGCCGTCTCATCTCAACAACAAAATTTAGCAGCAAACAGTTTAGCAGGTCGTTGTGTTGTCATATGAAAATAATGATTTTAAGGGTTCCCTATCTTAATATTTTATTGTTTACTGTATAAATACTGTCTGTTTAATAATGCTTCTATTATTTTTGATTTCTTAAATGGTTATACGTTTTTTTAAATCTCTTTTTTGTATTGCAATGCGCGCGTGTTGGCGTTTATTACGTCATTTGTTAGTATGTACTTACTAGTTTTCGTTTTAATAAATTATACATTTGTGTTTGAACCATCTGTACGTTTCGTTTGTTATTTCGAATGTTCCGGTTAGGCGGTTCAATTTAACCAAACTTAAGCCCACATCACCCCGCCGTAGCGGACCATAGTCAAACTTTTCCATAGCTTTCAAATTTACTATTGACCGACACCGCAGCCCGCTGCAGTCTGTGAGAGGCCTAAACGGTAGTGACGTATCAGTTCGACACGTTGCGTGTACGCCGCAGGCATACGTAGTATCCACTAAGTAGTCTTTGGTCGTAGGAACAATGGACAGACGTACTACTGTGATGGATATACCTAGTAACATAAACTATCATCTCGGGCATCTGTTTAGAGATGTTATGCTTAAAGATCCAGATGCTGTATGTCAGGTGAGTAGGAAATATTACCTACATTATTGCCGGGGACCGGAAAGAAAGGGGTTACCTGGCGAGGTTATGCCAAGGGACGAGTCAGGCAATCTCGGTTCCCGCCAAGTTAAATATAGTGCTTTTCTCACACATGTGAGGAAACAAAGACATTACAAAAACATTTTGTGACCTACCTAGTAACGTTATTAGGTAGGTCACAAAACGTTTTTGTAATGTCTTTGTTTCCTCACATGTTTGAGAAAAGCACTATTATTTAACTTGGCCACGTGGTGATATAATAATAATAATTTACTCTCGACGCCAAAACCAATATTCCGCAGTGTCTCAAGACGAGAGTCTTTGACCAGTGTGTGTTGCCAGTGATGACATATGGCACTGAAACGTGGTCGCTTACTATGGGCCTCATCAGAAGGCTCAAAGTCACCCAAAGGGCAATGGAGAGGGCCATGTTGGGAGTTTCTCTGCGTGATCGCATCAGAAATGAGACTATCCGCAGCAGAACCAAGACGATAACCGATATGGCCCTCCGAATCGCGGGTGGCCAAAGTGACCAGTCCTGCAATCACTCACTCTTTGGGGGAGGCCTATGTCCAGCAGTGGACGTCTTTCGGCTGATATGATGATGACTCTCGACGCGGTTTTTTAAGTACTTAATTTTAATGTTAGTATTATTGTATAAAATTTTCCCAAATATTTAATATTTTAACATTAAAGGAATTTGTCAGATAATTTTTTTTTTTTCTTGTGATATAAAACAATAAAGAGTGAAAACCATTTCTACTAAAATATCACCATGAAAATCGCGCGGTACCTAAATGGTTTTCTTCGGATTAATGTGATTTTACCTTAGTCGTCTAGATTTAGATTTTAATCCTTAAATGGGTATGGCGCGAGGGTGGTGGGTTGGATTAGGATGTTAGAAATGTTTCAATTTTTTTTTATGCAGGTAAAGTATTAAAACGCCATACTTAGGTTGTATGCATTTGTTTATTTTCATCATAAAACACACGTGGGAAATATCGTCCTTCAAACAGATATGGATATCTGGTTTTCACCCAATTAAATTATTAAGGAAAGGGGGTCCGATGCTCGCTCGGCTTGCTTCATGGCGCAAAGGTTATCCATCGCCATCCAACGTGGTAACGCTGCAAGTGTGATGGGCACCTTTGCGCCCGGAGCAACTCGCGGGGGCCTATTTGACTAAGCTTAGGCTGTACTTAAGTTGGTTAATACGTATTTTTATTATTATTATAAGTATTCAATTGTTAATTTTAAATTATGTTGTATTTGACAATTTATGACAAATAAATAATTATTACTTATATTATTAAACTATTATCATTCTCCAATATGCAGATGACTTGAAAGTAGCTGCTTGACTAGCTGTACATTTGATATATACATTTGTTAAATATCAGATAATATTATCTCTGCAGTAGGGCAAATTAAATTACTGTACTTCCAAAACGTCCATCTCCTCAGCAGGTATATCCAAAATTGCCTATTCCATAGCTACTCACAGCTGTTATGTGATTCCTCATTGTCAGATGAGCTCAAGCATAGTTAACTCTACGTTGACATGATTACTTTTCGTGAAGTCGAGATTTTTCTTGTTTTATGAGCATACTGGTACAATAAAGTATTTTACGAAATTATGCCTCAAGTATGAAAATATACGATTCATGATCGGTCAGAAGTAAAATATTTCCCACATGTTGCAAAATACATGTACACATGTGTGTATACATGTAGTGGTCAGAAGTAAAATATTTCCAACAAATTGTATACTCCCAAATAACATTGAAAATTCTGAAGTAATGACGAAAATATCACTGGTAATAGTAATATGTCAAGAAAATAAAACACCAAAATCTATCCATTACACCGGATTTTTTCGCGACATACCGATTTTTGGCAACACTCGACTGGCATTGTCGCTTTGACAAGGCCATAAAATAAAAAATAAAAAAGTCGCTTTTACATGTGTCAAAAAAATAAATATTCGTGTTTCGTTCCACGTCTTTTGTGTTTGGCATACACAAGTTAATATACGTTGTATATTTGACACAAAGCGGGATCCAGCATGCTTCGGAGCGATTAGAGCACCATAAATGATCAATCTATCCAATTAAGGGTTAAAAAGTTTAACGCAGCGGGAAATATTAGTTTCTGTATGGATTATTGTACTAAAGTCGCCTTCAATGGACTTTGCTAACTATGTAAACAAAGGACTTTACTTTGTTTCGTCACTGTTCTTCCTTGAATTTTCACATCACCTCATCAAACGCCACTGGAACTATACACTATTGACACGGTCGTTACCGTAAAATACAAAACCTTTCAAAATCAAACCATTTAATTAAAAGTTAAAAATGGTTTCATAAGTTAGGTTAGTATGACCTGATGGAATGACGTTTTTGTTTCTTTTAAATTATACAATTGTCTATGATGGGTAGTTCTGACTAAAGTTGGTGATATTGTAAAGCCGCTACACACTGCTCTGTACCTGCCATCGCGGTTGTGTACAGTACACGGTAGTTTTATCAGTAATCGTAGTGTTTTATCAGTGGGTAATGGTTAAAAAAAAAAACCTACTTGTTTTTTACTTTTGATATTTTATTATTCGATATGTTTTGACATACGAGTCTTTGCCATCAATAGTAAATTTATCATTCAGAGACAATTTCAATATGGCGGTTTGTTTACATAGTTAGTAAAGTCCATTGACGGCGACTTTACTAAGCAGGGAAGAGATTTAAAGGCCATGGCAGGATAAGCTATGTGAATCTGCCCCCAGTGAGTTTTGGCTTGCATTTTTTTTCCATGATATTGCTTTGTATCGGTAACAAGTATGTGAAATTTGAGCCCCCAAAAGTTTATAGTAACAAAAAAAAACGAAATATGATCTTTTTTCAATTTTTTTTCTAGCCAGCCGATATTGACGTGCGTCACGTATAATGTGCATATAGTAAAGACAATCATATTACATCAATTATAGGATATATTGTGATACAAAAAAGGAAGAAACTTTGACGAGTTAGCGCTAAAAAACAGAAAACAGATTAGCAATTGTAGGATATATTGTGGTACAAAAAAGAAACTTAAAGAGGAAGAGGTTCCGGGGCAACCTGCCGAATCCTTCACCGGAGATGAAGATGCAACGGGGCCACGCCGTTTCGTCGCCTAAATAGTATTATTTGTTGTTTTTAGTTTCGTGACGGGGACGTGAGGGGGTTTTTACTGTAATGTCACGTAAATGTATTTGTCAATAAATAAATATTTAGGTTTAAACTGACGAGTTAGCGTTAAAAAACAGAAAACAGATAGAGAATGCCTGGTAAATACACATAGAGAAGGAAAGTATGCAGTTATTCGTAATAACATTCGCATTCGCACAGCGCTCCATGATGTGGTTGATGAAGTTCCTGCTGCCCAAGACTGACTTTTTTTTTCTTTCATTCTTTCTGACCCAACTGGTTTATTGAACGCATAATTGTAGTTATAATCTTTATTGAACAGGGCTCTGGGAACAGTTTTGGTGCTGCTTGACTTTTCCAGAGCTTTCGATTGCATCAATGTTCCACTCCTTCTATCAAAGTTGCATTTTTATGGTTTCCAGGACAATACAATAAGGTGGTTTGAAAGTTATTTTTGTAACAGGAAACAGCTTGTTCGGATTGTCCAAAGTGATAGTAGTTTTGTATCTTCTGACCCTATTGCTGTGACAAGGGGAGTACCACAAGGTTCAATTTTAGGGCACATGCTGTCTGCCAACAAACTGTCCTGCAGTTTGGCAGAAGAAAATGCTTAAAACAACGGTTGTTTAAGTGAATATTTTTTTCTTATTCTTATTATTATTATTTTGTATAGTGCTGATATCGTTCAATGCATCAGACATTGCAAATACCATCTGTATGCTGATGATGATCTGCAAATATATATATCTTTTGATCCCAATGACTCGGATTCAGCTGTTTCCAAAATAAATTCCGATCTAAAGCGTATATCAGAATGGGCCACTATAAACTGTTTGGTACTAAATCCAAAAAAGTCGAAATACATGGTACTCGGATCACAACGCTTAACAAATGCTATAGAAGCCCACAATCCTGTAATCGAAATGAATGGCGTAAATGTGACTCAAGTAAGTGAAGCAAGAAATCTAGGCCTTTTGATGGACAGAAACCTCCGCTTTGAAAATCACGTAGCTGAAACAGTCCGGTTCTGTATGTACCGTCTAAAGGTGTTGTACAATGTTCGCGACTTTTTGAGTATTGATCTGCGAGTGAGACTATGTGACGCCCTTATTTTATCGAAACTTAACTACTGCATTACCGTGTACCGTCCTTGTCTCTGGGCTCGCTCGCAGCGCTGCATTCAAAGGGTCCAAAATGCTTGCGCCAAATTTTGTTACAAGATTCCTCCGCGAACCCATGTCACTCCATTTATAAACGATGGCAATTGTCTCAAAATATTGCCACCTCAGAATCTAATGTTAGCGTGCTTGCTGTTTGACACCATAAATACACAAAGCCAAAGTTATTTGTTCCATAAGCTGAAATGGTCAACAAACAGAACTTGTCATTCAGTTAGAGCCCCGCGTATACTGGTATTGCAGGCTCAAAGACATCGTACTGCTGCTTATAGAGGGAGTTTTAGGTACCAAACTACTAAGTGCTGGAACATTATACCTCCACCAATTCGAGCATTAAAAAATAAAACTCAAGTTAAATTAAAATTACGACAGTACTTCCTTAACACGCAAAAGCAAAGTACCTAAACTCTGCTCCTACTACTCTTATTTTATGCTATGAAAATTTACTCCATTTATATACTGTACATAAACTCGCCTTTAATAAAAGATACCGTCTTACTTTACACCTACCCACAACTAATATGACTAATTATTGTTACATTCGAACACCTACACAACACATTATAGTTTACACTAACACAAAACAATTATTTATTTTACTTACACATTTAATATTTATTATATGAATTACCTATTGACAATAATAATAATACTGATGATCGATAAAATTGATTCGCGCTGCACTGGTCGTTGGATCAATTACATTTAGTTCTGGCTGGATTTGGTTCTGGCTGTTCTGGTTCTGGTTCTGGCGGAAGATCAGCGCTGCGGACAGTAACGCTGAGTCAGCGCCTATTCAACACCACAACAGACAACCCTCGACTAAGTTTTTACTTTTCTGAATGCCTTAGTTTATAGAATTTCTTTTCTAAATGCTTGTACCACTATTATTGTTTGTTGTGGCTGAATAAAGTTATTATCTATCTATCTATCTATCTAATAACAAATTGTTTATAAATGGCGAAGAATACATTTCCAAATTCCGAATTGTGTTTCCATGTGTTTTCTATATCTTACATAATCTTAGCTCGCAAATTTATACGGTCATTACATTGTTTTTTTACTGTTGCCAATATTTTCTATCCACCTGCAATATCACGAATCGAACCCATGACAATACTAATACAAATAATTTATTGATGAGACATAATGTACGTCAATTCATAATGTATGTCAGTTTTACTACAGACTAGGAGCTTACTATTAGAGGCAAATAACACGTGCCTGAGCTAGGATACCCTGTGTTCCAGGCAAAAAAGAACTAATAATTGAAAAAGTTATTCATATGCAAAATATAATACAATATCACTCACTCTTATTGACTAACAAGTACAAATAATTAGGAAGTTATAACTTAGGCGGTACCTATAAAAGATAGTATTACATTATTTTAAAACTATTTTAAAACGATAAATAACTTCTCTGTATCGTCATAGGACATATTTTGTACGTAAGTTTAAGGTATTACTCAATATTGCTTGCTGGACTTTTTGTATCAGGTATGACGTGCTACTGTTTGCGTCAGCGGAATTGTAAATCTAATGTTATTGCTGTATGTTTATATACAACTCCTGATAGCAATGTCATTAAATTTCTAGATCACCTAAATACACTTTTAAAATTCCTATGCTTGATAAATAATAAAATGATAGTCACCTAAATATTAATATTTTAATGATAAGTAATAAAATTACCACAGATTATTTAAATCTACTTTACAACTACAAATTGTGCAGTCATATCAATACACCTACACGCCGAAAAAATTGCATTGACCATATTTTTAGCAATATTAAAAATGCCAAAGGTAAAACCCATGCACTCGGCCTGTACGACCACGATGCAGCCACATTTCGAACTAAACCCCTACCCCTTAAATGCGCTAGATACATTAATAAAAGAGCTTATTGTAATGGAAATACCAAAAAAAATAGAGATTGTATCTACAGTCTATCTTTTTCAGAAAACGACGAAAAATCTTTGGAAAATGTAATCCACGCTTTATTGATATTATTCTATGACCTTTGTTTTCCTATCATTAAAGTCAAACTAGCGGCTAAAGACAAATAAGTGGCTTTAGGTACAAAATCCTTTAAAAGATGCTGCACTGTAAAAATAAAACTTTACGTACTATCAGTACAAGCAAAGAAATAGTATTTTATGCAACTGTTGTATAAGTAGGGTCTTAAAACGCGAGTGGCGTGAGTTGCGATGCGAGCCTTGGCGAGCATCGCAATTAAAGACGCCACGAGCGTTTTAAGACCAAGTTATACACCGATGAATACTTACATCACTATACATTTTTGCACAGTTCATGTGAAAAAATGCACAGAAATTACTTATTTTTTTTAAATATTTGGCCAGTGTTCGTTACAAACATGCACGATTCTAAAGAGTTTTTACACTTAGAATTTTTTTTATTAAATACTTACATCACTATACATTTTTGCAGGTAATGTGAAAAAATGCACAGAAATGACTTATTTTTTTTTAATATTTGGCCAGTGTTCGTTACAAACATGCACGATTCTAAAGAGTTTTTACACTTTTAATTTTTCTAATCTATCATCAAAAATGCGTAAAAATAAGCATGTTTTATTCTTTAAACTTTTTCTCTCACATCGATATTTACCGGGATATTTGGGTTCAAAGGTCAGTCATCTAAACGGTTCTGGGACTGAAAATTTCGGTATCATGAACCGACTCGGATGGCGGATATTTTTGTTTGTAAAAGAGCGGAAAAAAATTTATCTAGAGAAAAGTTGTCAAGTAAAAGTAGCTTATTTTGACGTTTTCTAAAAGTAACAATCATTTTGTCTTTACAATCACATTATACGACGACGCACTTCAAAATCGGCTGAAAAAAAAAATTGAAAAAAGATCATATTATTTCGATTTTTTTTTTTGAAACTTAAAATTTTTGGGGGTCAAATTTTGCATACCTGTTGCCGATACAAAGCCACATCATCAAAAAAAGTTGCAAGCCAAAACTCGCTGGGGGCAGATTCACTTAGCTTATCCTGCCATTTAAAAGTTTTGGCGGAAGAAAATTATTATTAATTACTTCACGTGTTCGTTTTTCAAACAAATAAGGTTAGTCGGGGCAAGTGCGCCAACAGGGTAAATGCGCCTATCATACAGGACCGGTCATTGTGGCACTCTTTGGGGGAGGCATATGTCTGGCACTGGACGTCTTCTGGCTGATATGATGATAGTGATGATCGTCTAAGATATCTATTGTACTAAAATATCAGTATATTTCAATATATTTGACGAAATCGCAACTACCCCGGTGGCACACTTGCCATGACTGACCTTAGGTTGTTTTATTCCGCCGGATTGCCTGCATTCTACGTGTACGAAGCGGCGCTGAGCTATACACTCGATCAGCATACACGCCTTTTTCCATATCACCCCATCGAAATGGTGTTATCTCTCATTTCCAGATAGACGCTGCCACGGGAAAGGAAGAGACAAGACGCTCTGTCCTGACCCGCGCCACCGCTTTGGCTAAATGTCTGAGAGCGCTAGGCCTGAGGTCGGGCGACGTTCTCGCGATGGGCGGCGTCAACCACTTGGATCTCCATATTCCGTACTACGCTGCACTGATGAACGGGTACCCTATATGTGGCGTTGATCCTTTTTCCAAATATGGTAAGATTTAGGTTGAAGTTCCGTTGGGCGGAAAGGTGTTCTAGTGGCGTCCACGAACCGGCAGGCGCAGCTTAGGTCGAACCCCACGAGGTGGACCTGGTAAAAGTCACGGGCACGGGAGTCGTTGTGGCATGCTTTGCGGGAGGGCTATGTCCAGCAGAGGACGTATTTTGGCTAAATATGATGACGATGATGATGATAATGAAAGTATTAAATATATCGTCGTCTAGTACCCATAGCACAGGCCTTATTGCGGTTATTATTATTTAAAACTAGTGGCTCAGCTCTATCATGGGACGGCCGCGACATACTCTCGATTTTTCTCGCACTACACTCTTGTTCTAAGTGTTCTAATAAGAGAGAGACGGATAGTGCGAGAAAAATCGAAAGAGCTCTGCCGCCGTCGCGTGATAGTAGTGCTGTGAGCTGGTTTTTTCTTATTTTCGATAAGGTGAATCGACAAAAAAATAAACAGGGTGATTCAGGAGACATGAGCAGGATCAACCCTACGGATACAATAGTTTATAAGCTACTCAGTCGTACCAGCATTGGTAAGATTAACGTGAATTTTTTTTTAGTTGTGTAGGGTGACCATGATTTATTATGAATGAAACTTTTACACAAAATGTAAAAAAAAACTGTGGGCGTTTAACTTAATTACGATGGTAAAAGATCCATTAACATTAACTGTATGTGTAGGGTTGATCCTGCTCACGTCTCCTGAATCATCCTGTATACATATTTAATTAACGAGCATGCTTACAAACATCGGTCCTAAAATGCGACCTTTAGATGAGAACAGCGGGAAAGCGGGACATTCGGAATCCGGACATAGGTACAAACGTTCGACTAAGCTGAAGCATAGAACCTCGGTCGCTTCGCTCGCTCGTACGAAAAATGAAAACTAGTTCAATTAAGACCGATTTAGAATTCTCACAGACTTATTGTTTACTTTTCAGATGAGATTAAGCAATTGTTCAAGCAACTAGAGCCGAAGATTGCATTTTGCCAGCAGTCTGCCCACGACGACTACCGAAGAGCTGTGGACGAGTTGGGACTCGACACGAGGATAGTCACGTTCGACGGCAGTGACGACACTATGGCCAAATTAATACAACGATGTGGCGTTACTCGTACAGATGACTTTCAGTAAGTGTGTCTGTACTGTCTGTCAGTAAGTGTACATGAGATTATTCGAGTTCGCCGAATTGCGACAAAGTAAGTAAGTATTCGAAAAGCTATTCTACAGTTGAAAGTAGAAGATTCCAGTTCAAATGACAGTTTAATTAAAATGTTGCCTCATCAAATAATTTTTCACGCCATTGCTCGGAAATGTGGCAAAAGATGGTTTGAATTCTGGCTTCAGAGCTGGTGTTAGTTGAACGTCGCACGAACAGGCCGTCTATGAGTTCAAACTGTCCAACAATGTTATTGTTGGACAGTTTGAACAGCGATTCGCTCGATCTAAGGCCCCCCCGGCACACGCCGGGCTGCCCCGCGCGGTGCCCCCCCGGCGTGGCTGCCCCGCGCGGTGCCCCCCCCCGACCCGACACGCGAGCGGCCGCGCTATAGTGTTTAATATTATGATCTTTAATCAAGTACTTCATTTATAATTATTTGCAATTTCCTCGTAGTAGGTTGTGTTGAGAGCGAGGGAATTTGTTCCTTGAGCTGTCAACACGGCGAATCCACAAACATATCAAGGGTCGGCAACGCCCATGTTACTCCTTTGGAATTGCATGCGTCTATAGGCTGCGGTGTCCGCTTACGATCAGGCGGGGCCGTACGCTTGTTTGCCACCGTCGTTGTATAAAAAAAAAAAAAGTAGGCGTCAAAGGCACTATGTAATGTCTCGGCATCTCAACCATACGTAAAGCAGGAGATGTTGCTTCGCCACGTCCATCTAAGCAAATCAAATAGCATCGCCTGATGGTGCCTCGTAGACCACCTACCACCTACCTCGCCTACCACGAAAACCGAATCTCCAAGTTCGTATATCTCCGTCCCTGTCGCTCGAGTACCATAAACCTTAAGTGTGATAGAGACGGAGATATACGAACTTCGAGATTCAATTTTCGTGGTAATACTTCAGGTGTCATTATTGGTTGCTGTATAATTAATTATTTGCATGTTTTCGCGTGCGGAGGGAGGGTGAGCGCATTAACCGCATGCAAAAATATGCAAATAGGTGCCTCTCGTCAGGAACGTTTTTAGGGTTCCGTAGTCGACTAGGAACCCTTATAGTCTCGCTTTGTCTGTCCGTCCGTCCGCGGATAATCTCAGTAACCGTTAGCACTAGAAAGCTGAAATTTGGTACTCTTATGTATATCAATCACACCGACAAAGTGGTAAAATAAAAAGTGAAATTTTTATTTTTATTAGGGTACCTCCCCTATACGTAACGTGGGGAGTGTTTTTTTTTCTTCATTTCAACGCTAACGTGTGATATATTGTTGGATAGGTATTTAAAAATGAATAGGGGTTTGCTTAAATCATTATTTGATAATGTTCATATTTTCGGAGATAATCGCTCCAGAAGTAAAAAAAATGTGTCCCCCCCCCCTCTAACTTTTGAACCATAAGTTTTAAAAATATGAAAAAAATCTCAAAAGTAGAACTTTATAAAAAAATTCTAGGAAAAATATTTTGAACTTGATAAGTTGAATAGTTTTTGAAAAAAATTACAAAAACTACGGAACCCTACACTGAGCGTGGCCTGACACGCTCTTGGCCGGTTTTTTTAGAATAGCAAAGGAATATTTAATTTATCTCGTAACATATATAATATTATGGACTTCCGCTAAGTAACGCCTGATTAAATCAGTAATTCAGTTTTTCGTAACTTAAAAAAAAAAATTTCGTTAATGATATGCTCGCGAGTTTGTCATTTTTTTGTATTATTATTAGATTCGCCGACCAAATTTCACTACCGTTTAACGATACTCGAACGAGTTATCGTTGAACAAACATTTATACACATGAAAAGTTCTCATACAATTTTTGTTTCAATAAAAGCATAAGGATTCTATTGGTAGTTATAAATTTACTCTTGGACGATGAAAAAAAAAACATATTTGTTCTAAACTTTGAAGATTTTCATAATATTATAATTTTAATAAAATTTCGTAATTTATACTTTATCACAATAAACAAAAACAACAACCCTCAAGAAAATCATGTGTAACAAATTAATAGACAAATAAATAAAGCGAACAAATTGTATCTAGATTAAACCTAGAAATGAGCTAAGCTTAGCAAATAATCTTAGAAATAGAGATCTTAGTAATTAATAGAAAAAATGTAAGTACCAATTAATTCATCGAAATAAACAGTTTTTTTAATTTTTATTTTACTAAGTTATCAATTTTAACATGAGGAAACTACCCTATTATAAGTATAATATATGAATGTCCTGTATTGCAGGGTAGCTGAATTCGACCTTGACAAAGTGTACGCGTGGCTGGTCAGCAGCAGCGGCACCACGGGACGTGCCAAAGTTGCAGCCATGAAGCATCGCGACGTCATCAATAATATTAAAGTCTTCTCAATGAACGCATTAAAGTAAGCATTCATTCATCATGCTTCTAGCATTATCGGTTGTGCCGTAAAGGAGCCCGGGGTCCGCTTTGACACCTAATCGCAAGATTTGGCATGGGCACTAGTTTTACGAAAGCGACTGCCATCTGACCTTTCAACCCAGATGGAAAACTAGATCTTATTGGGATTAGACCGGTTTCCTGACGATGTTTTCCTTCACCGAAAAGCTAACGGTAAATATTCCTTACATAAAATCCGAAAAACTCTGGTACGAGTAGTTACGGTCAAGGTCTTTAATTGTTGGGCCATTTAGGTGTCAAAAAATTTTGGTTTAAATAGTAGCTTTGACGTGTCCAGTAAAGTGAGCTCTAAATAGCTCAACAATAGTGATGCGGACTCAGATTTTTTATGATGTCATTCGAACCAGTTTTTGCAGTCGTACAAATGTTTGTATGGGAGCAACTATAATTAAAGAACATAAATACCCAAAAATTTGAGACAATGATTGACCTCGCTGGCGGCAGCACAAACCGCTTCATTGGAGCACACAAGAGTAAGTTCGAAAGCATATTAACCACAAATCCGAATAAAAAAAAAAAGACTGGGTTGCACTCCGGGGGTGCCGGCAGAAGTAAAAACTCAATACCAACTAGAATATGAGTTGCCAGTGTACAAAAACGAATTACTAGTACTACCACAATCAATACTAATATTATAAATGGGAAAGTGTATGTGTGTGTTTGTTTGTCCGTCTTTCACGGCAAAACGGAGCGACGAATTGACGTGATTTTTTAAGTGCAGATAGTTGAAGGGATGGAGAGTGACATAGGCTACTTTTTGTCTCTTTCTAACCCCCCACTTCCCTGAAATGGGGGGTGAAAGTTTGTATGGAGCTATGATATAAACGAGTTCCACGTGGCCGGCAGAAGGCCGGTTACACGACTCTAATATAAAGCGGCCAAGTGCGTGTGTGACCACGCACAACGAAGGGTTCCGTGCCTATTAAAAAGGTCGTATCGTTACTGAAATCAAATGGCACTTACGTCCTTTTGTTTAACGAAGGCAGTTTTTTAGAAATATCTCGATAACCTTTGAACCGATCTTGTTCAAAACAATCTTCGCTGAAAGAATTTAATGAGCCCTATATCCATGTTTTTTTAATATTTTTAAAATACACGGTTCAAAAATTAGAGGGGGGGGGGGACAGTGACTTTCGGGGCGATTATCTCCGACTCTATTCACTTAATCAATAATAAATGCTAAGTAACCTTATATTTATTTTGAAAGGCCTATCGATTGATGTGCCACATACATATAAATATAAATTTGAGTACGAGTATGAGTATGAGTATGAGTACGAGTAAGAGTAAGAGTAAGAGTAAGAGTAAGAGTAAGGGTAAGGGTAAGGGTAAGGGTAAGGGTAAGGGTAAGGGTGATGGTGAAGGTGAAGGTGAAGGTGAAGGTGAAGGTGAAGGTGAAGGTGAAGGTGAAGGAAGAAGTTTGTCCAAGAGAGAAAAATCGAATCGAGAATCGAGAGTAGAATGCAAAAGATTTATTTTTTACATTTGTATGGAGCAGGTCGCCCCAGTCGGCCAACACTCCATACAAATGTAAAAAATAAATCTTGTCAAAAAATTTTATTTTTATTTTTTTCGCATTCTATGCTCGATTCTGAACAAACTGTTTTCAGGTTTTGCGTTATTTTATTAACACGTTGTATATATATTTCCGTTTTTGGCTCCGAAACCCTAAAAAGATCCTTGCGGACAAATTACTCTTCAGAATGATGTAGACTAGTTACTTACCCATTTATTTGTGCTACAAAATATTTACTCCCAGGACTCAGCAGCCTCTTCTCAATTTATCACCCGTGCACTGGATGTCATCTTTCTTCAACACGATCTGCACGCCTGTTCTGAACTACATCAGGGTTCAGACCTCAGCGGCAGTCACCGCAGAGCATGTCATCGACATTATCAACAAGTACAGGGTAATCCATTCTTATATTATAAATGCGATTGTTCGTCACTTTATGCGCGTCTACACAATGGGCCATAATGGCCGCAGGGCAAGGGGGCTTTTTTTTTGGTGAAATGCCTTTACGCATGCCGCCCGCCACGGGGAGGGGCGCACGGCGGGAATGACGGAATCACCGCGGCAGAATGCACGCGGTCGAATGCGGAAAGGGCATCGCTGTGGATAAGACATCCGTCACTCTCGCACTCGCATACTTGTGAGAATGTGACGGACGTCTTACGGATAGCGATTAGTCATAAAATGTCAACCATGCTATACTCTGATTATTAATCAGACAGAAAAAAGGTAAACAAAGTTATGTCAATCAAAGAGGGGTTCTGAAAGTACGGGTCGGTCATGCAATATTATTTAAAGTTTACTTTAACAGCAAAATTGAAAATAAATATGTTATTACCCATATTTTTAATTGTTCCATCTCCTCTCGTTTATTTCCCTCGTTGTGGAAAGATGCCGATGTAATTTCTCTTCCAAAAAAATCCAAACCTTCCTCTTTTTCTGACTATCGTCCTATTTCCATTCTTCCTTTCTTATCAAAAGTCCTGGAAGGGGTCATAGTATGGCTACCGCTCTCGTGAAAATTACCGATGATGTCCGAGCAGGCATGGACAACAGGAATATCACTGTTTTATCGCTACTTGACTTTAGTAATGCTTTTAACACTGTTGATTTTGATATTATGCTTAGTTTATTACGTTCTCTCAACATATCTCCTGTGGTGATTGATTGGTTTCATAGTTATTTACATGGTCGTCGGCAGCGCATAAAGGTAGATTCTTCCCATTCGTCGTGGTGCAACACGCTTGCCGGCGTCCCGCAAGGTGGCGTGTTGTCTCCTCTTCTTTTTTCAATTTTCATTAATTCCATTACTAGTAACATCGTTTCATCATATCACCTTTATGCCGACAAATTCAAAATTCAAATTTACTCTCAAGGAGCTATTACTGATTTACCTCAGGTTATCCACTCCATGAATAAGGACTTGGAGATTATTTCTACCTGGAGTGAACGTTTTGGGCTTAAGGTAAACCCTTTAGCAGGGGGAGGGCAGGGTGGGGGTGAGGTCATAATCGTAGGCAGTCCGAAGCTCATTCCTAGGGTTGATTTTGTTAACTTACCAGGCGTAATGTTCGATGGTGTTCAAATTCCATATTCGCACCAGGTAAGGAACCTAGGTATCATAATGGATCGCACATTATCTTGGGTACCTCAGGTGAGCGAGGTCAGCAGGAGGATGTTTGCTTCGATCGGTTCTCTTCGTCGACTTTGTAACTTTTTGCGCTAGCTCAATCTCTTCTTCTTCCCATTCTAGATTATGCTGATGTTTGCTATCTGGACCTTACTGAGGACCAGCTTAACAAACTTGAGCGCCTTCAAAATCTGTCTCTTAGGTTCATATTTGTTTTGCGCAAGTACGACCACGTTTCCTCCTTTCGTTCTCAGCTCAAGTGGCTTCCAATTCGTCTCCGCCATGATTCTCACATTCTTGCGTTACTCTACAGTATACTTTTTGTTACCTCTACTCCTCCATATCTCAAAGAGCGTTTTAATCGTCTCACTTCCATCAGATCTTCCCAAAACCATCTTCTCACCCCACCACCTTCATCTACCAAATTTTATAACAGCTCATTTACCTTTCGGGCAGTTCGGTTGTGGAATGCTTTGCCGTTGCATATAAGGTGTGCAATATCTCTTCCTATTTTCAAAAATCTGTTGAAACAATATTACCTGTATCTCCCTTAACTTGTCTTTTATGTATGTATGGTTGTATATATGTCTGCGTATATATTCATTTATTAGGTATGTATTTTAAAGTGTCCTGTTTAGTAATATTTGAAAGATTCTTGATGAATTCCTGCACTACCTGTATAAAATTATAGTTTAAGTGTTTTCTGCTGTACAAAGGTTGTCTGGAAGAGATCGCTTTAAAGCGATAAGACCGCCTGTTGTTACCAGTTTCGCGTAAGCGTCGGTAAGTATTTTGAAACGTGTTGCGGGTTGGTAAGCGTCTATTAGGGAATCGTTCCTGGTAGATTCTTTGCGCAGCTCGTGCAACACCATTAGCTTTTCCGTATACCATCAAAATGTCCGCATATTTTTCATTCGTGAATGTAGCCATTATCAAATTACCAAAACTCAACAATAACAACATTAACAGAATCAGTAACAAAACCAAAACTCTTTTTAAGATTAGAAGAGTGCAAATTCGCGGCATTGCGTTTTTTTTTAATGAGTTGCCTCAATTACTAGCTGTTGTGCCAGCAGCCTAATCGTGATTCAGAAAAAAAAGACCGGGTTGCACTCCGGGAGTGCTGGCAGAAGTGAAAACTCAATAACATTGTAACATTGTAAATATTGTTCGGTTCATGACGCATTGGTGTAAACTGTAATGTTATGTAACCTGTTTTTCAATAAATAAATAAATAAATAAATAACAGTTTTTCGATCAGGTCACGTGATATCTTACGGTGTCACCCTAAAAATGAATTTGACGCAAATTTATAAACAATTATCAATTACTTAGGCGGACGGGCGGCGGCAAACACAATGCTAATTTGTTTTTGCCATTGCCGAATATTTTTCAAAGCTTTATCTCTTTAGGAATAACGTCTACACTCGAACTATTCGAATTTGCAAAAACAGCACAACAGCAGACGGCGGTGGTGACCAAAATATCAATTTGTTTTTGCCGAAGCTTTATCTCTTTAGGAATAACGCCCAAATTCGAACTATTCGAATTTTCTCAATAGCAAAACGGTGAAGGATGCGTTGGTATTATTACAAATTTATTTGCAGAATATGCAATTGCAAAAAGTGTTTAACGGCTTTATACTCTTACGAATAGCGTTCAGTTTTGAACGAAGTCGAATCGGCTAGCAGCAAAAAGTGACCTCCTTCACACTGACGTCACAAAACTCTGTCGCGTATTTAACAATTTTTCCCCATCCCAAAAAGTGCTCAGCGCCGCTAAAGAAGTTTTCACTTCAAAAAGGTTGTCCTGCAAACAGGAATCTGGATAAGGTTTTCAGAAATTCATAAAGATTTATCCCACCGGATACAGACAGCATTCATCGTGACATTCGTCTTAATTAAAGAGGAAATTTGGTTACAAACCCAGATGTATCTCCCTCTCTGTCGCACTTGCAAATTCAAGCGACAGAGAGGGAGATAGCGAACGAAGTTCGTTTTCGGTTCGCGGTAGCATTTCAGATGCTACGCGTGCTTTCGTGTTATAGTCGTCAATCTGGAAGTCTTGCTTACCTATTACTCCTATTTAGCGAAAGTATGTTTTTTATCGCTTGCCGGTTACGAGCCTAGTGCTTCCCTTATACTTACAAAATTGGCAAATTAATAAAGTTCATTACCACATCATTTATTTTATAATATAACTGAAATACCTACACTAGATTTGCAGCAGCCTGTCAAAACTTATTTTATCAAAGTTGTTTATTTACAAAGTTTTTAGTCACTACCTTTTAATAAATCCGGTTCAAAAATACTAATTAACTGTACTTTACCGCATAGTACTTTATTACTACAAAGTTCATTATAGGTATTTTGGCATTATTGCACATTATTAAAAAGAGGAAAAACTATGGAACTTTTCTAAAGAAAAATTAGACACAATAAATTATATGACTGGACTACACACTGATGTAATATAAAAAAAAATAGGTTATAAGCGCACCAATAGTGGCAAACTTTAAATGAGTCAATTGGACCAAACGTGCCTCAGTTTCACGTCGTCAATGGAAACGTTGCTGTCAAACTAAATTTGGTGGCCATTTTTAAACACGGAATTTCTTATAGACAACGTATCTACCTCTTTGTATAAATATTACATCATTGGGACTAATGAAAATGCGATGATAGCACATAACAATTTTCCTACCAAAACTTATTTTTGTATTAATCAGTAACGCTTTCAATCATTAGTGATTCAGTGGTCAAGACAGATTGTTCCGATAGCTTAGTTGTTTAGTAGCGACGGGCTTCGAATCCGGCTCGGAGCATTACATTTTGAAATTTTTCCTTTAATTTAAAATAGTAAAACTTATTCGTATTGTCTTTGTTTTCAGCCAATAACGGTGATGAGTACGCCCGCGATCCTGAAGCGCATACTGTCTCATGAGAAGCCTTGCGACCTGACCTGCTTCAACACCATCGTTCTTACTGGCGCTTGCATCAACAGGAGTTCCCTCGCCGATTTGAGGGTAAATAACAGCTATACCCTATTCCAGCATCTCTCTCGCACTATACCTCTCTTTCTAAGTTTTCTAATAAATCGTGCGTTAATCGTCATGTGCTTTCCAGGAAAACCGTTTTGCGACGCAAAAATATAAATATCGTTATGTTTGGAAAGCTCTCAAAATTAGTAAAACTAGTATAATATTTCCCTTTGTTATTGATTCGAGTCGAACACGCCCCCTAGACAGAGACACGCTAATGCCTTCCGCGCACGAGAAAAAGAGATGTAACACTCTTCGGGAATGGCTTTTTTGGACTTTCGATAAATACCTAACTTAGTGAAGTTTTATGTAAATTTCATAAAGTGAGATTTAAGATAAGATGAATACTAACTTGATTGTGTCGTAAAGTAATGTATCGTTTGGTGCCGGTTAATGTACAGCCATAATAATGAACGGCCAAAATAATGTACAGCCCAATAATCCGCGTCCATACTGTACATGGATTATCAGGCTTTATCACCCTGAGCAAACTTGGTCCGGGGCAATAATAGGAAGCCAATTTTGTACGAGCTGATAATGTACGGCCCAATAATGTACAGCCTGATTATCTATGTACATTGGGACGGTCATCTGGGCGGACTAATAATCTCCAACGAGTCGACGCCACCCCGCTGCGCGGGGTGTCTATTTCTGGTCTGAGGGATACAAGTGAACCCTAACCTAACCAACCTAAGATATATTTTGCTTATGACAAGCAATTTTTGTCCACCCTGATAATGCACGACCTAATAATCCGCGACCACAAAAAGTGGACGCGGATTATCAGGCTGTACATTATTGGGCCGTGCATTATCACCCTGAGCAAACCTGGTCCGGGGCAATAATTGGAAGCCACTTTTGTCCGGGCTGATAATGCACGACCCAATAATCAGTCCACAAAAAGTGGACGCGGATTATCAGGCTGTACATTATTGAGCCGTGCATTATTGGCTCCCTATCGTTTGAGTAGGCTGAGTAAAAAAAGGAAAATACAGACCCAATTTTTTTTCTATCGAGGAAATTTTGAACAAACATGTATCGATAAAATCAGATTAACAATCATATAGTCAAGATTCATATATCTGAAAATCAGACCTTACTGTTTCTTAATCTAGTCAGAACGGCTTTTCAAAGCACGCGATAAATTCCAATGCACCGCCTTGAAACGAAGACTAATTTGTCCGTTTAAATTCTAATATTATATGGAATTCATATTTACTGACAATATTGTCTAATGGAATTAATTTAAAAATGTTTAAATATCCTCTTTCTTGTTGATACTTTTTAACTCCCGATGCAAAGAGAGTACCTATGTAGTGTCTGTATATCTGTTTATCTGTCTGTCTGTGGTATCGTAGCTCCCAACCGGATGGACCGATTTGAATGCGTTTTTTTTAATTCGAAAGCTGACATGATCCCAAGTGTTCTTAGCCATGTTTCATGAAAATCTGTTGAGCCGTTTTTACCCGACTGCCGAAGGAGGGTTATATTTTTACCCAACTGCCGAAGGAGAGGAAGGTTATGTTTTTCGAGCGTATGTATGTATGTATGTATGTATGTGACCTTATTCTTTGGCAAGCCCTGCAGCCTAAACCGTTTGACGGATTTCGACATATGAGGTGTCGTTGGATTCCTCTTAATCGTGGGATTGACATAGGCTATAAAATGTAAAAAAAGCAGTTGGGTTTTTTGAAAAAATCTTTTAATTTAACTTATTGAGATATTGGACTTTGAAATGAAAATGTCGGGGGTTTTTCAACTTTTCTAAGTTGTAGTTATTTATCAGAATGGTCTTGGTCGTTATGAGTGGCTAGCAGATTTCACGCGCCTTACGATTTCTCGCCATTTCGATCTATTCTCGGCCTTCCTGGTAAACTCACGCAATGGACCGGCCAGAACATATTTGATATGGTCTGTCCATCCTGATTTGTCTGGCATGGGTGATCATCCGCGCGCTTAAGCTGGGTCCACCTTGTATCATTTTGCCGATCACGATCACGCGTATCGTATCGAACTCGCGTATCCTAAGTATGGACGCTCACTTTGGGCACCCCGTATCACTAGCATCGTCGTGAAAAAATGCGTCCATACTAACCGTAGCGTAGCAGCGTATCGTATCATAACCCCGTATCATTGGTATCATTGAGTGTGGACGCTCATCCGTATCCCCTTTGATGATCGGGGAAAAACCGCCTCGAGCCTGATCAAATCATAACTTCGTATCGTGATACAGTATCAAAACACGTCCATACTTACCGATCTTGATACCCGTATCCGATAGCGAGTGTGCGGGGTATATAATAGACGCGTGTCAACATCGATCCCGAGCGATCAGATACGGCGCGCCGTATAATCGCGCTGTTTTTGCGTCCACACCAGCGATCTTGATACGCGTGGGTGCAACACGACGAAGATACGATACGACAAAATGATACAAATCTGGACCCAGCTTTAGGTACCATCCACTGTGCCTTGCACAACAAGGCGCTCGATGGAGTCGCCGTTTAAATATCAGTTGACCTCTATTGACTTCAAGGATTATACAGTGATTTTGATTTGAGGATATGTTGTGTTGATAAACGCAGGTCTCTTACACTCAACATCGCATCCTTGGGATCAGGCGCAACACAACAGCGCAACACCGGTATCCTATCGCCTGTATACTTTTTTTTTTTTTTTATACCACGTCGGTGGCAAACAAGCTTACGGCCCACCTGATGGTAAATGGTTTTGCCGATGTCTTTCAATTTTGTCAATATGTAGAGTAGAACCCATTCGTTCAGGTTAGGTTTGTTTTATAATAATCCTGAAAATGTCATAGCTTCAGAGTAAAACCCCTTTCGGCACAAAAGTCAATTATGTCGAAGATTTTTTATTAACTCTTGTCGTGTAAAGCCAATAAGTTCGGTTAAGTTTGTTATACAGAGTGTACCAAAAATGGGGTGTGAACCGATCAAAGGCATAACAGTTATCGTGTTCTGACCCCGTATCATGGTCGGCCTTAACACACGATAAGTGACAAGATAGCGTCCGTCACTGGCTGACACCATTCGATAGAACGAGATGACGCTCCTATCTTGTCATTTATCGCGTGATAAGGCCGACCATGATGGGGTCTGACTGATAAGAAAAAACTCAAAGAAGTTTTTTTTTGACGCGATTTTTTTTTTACATTTGTATGGAGCAGGTCGCCTCAGTCGGCCAAACGCTCCATACAAATGAAAAAAAACGCGTAATTTTTTTCCCTTAGTTTTTTCTTATCAGAACACGATACCTGTATGCCCTTAATCGGTTCACACCCCATTTTTGGTACACCCTGACCCTATAGGTAACCGTTTTTTTTTATTGCCAACTGTACTTTTCTGTGTACTACGTCATCAACTACGTAATCATTGAGACGATTCTAATTACCCCAAACTCAACATGGTTACGTCAGTTAAGTACTGAATTTCCACCCTCTGAATCCATCATCAGGTCAGCTCGATGGAACCATAATATTGAATTGTAATCCAAACTACCTTTACCCAAAATTTCAGCTCAATTGGTCACCGGGGAGTGGGTCTTTAACTTGCAAGATTTGTCCGTCACTAACAAAATAACTACCAAACAAACGAACAGGTCAAGTTAAGGCGCCGCAGATTCAGCAAAGTTAAGCGAACAGAGTTTTTGAAACAATATAATGCGTCTGTTTATAATAATATGGTTTCAGAAAAATACGAATAGTAATCTTGAGGCTTTTCTGCCGCGAGATCAGTGATTCGAAACATGATTAAGAAAATTTCGCTCCATAGAAAAAATCACGAACATAGGTCTAAAATACACTTAAAATATTCGTAACAAATTATGCACAACAAATTATTATTTCAGCTAAAACTATTCAAATTGCTTCTAAAAATCGGCAATATATTTTTGAGAGAATTCGGTGATTACTTTTTTATTTGGTTAAACGGCCAAAATATTAATATTAAAAAACATGATATCCGCGCTTCCGAGCACGCACTTCCATCTCACTCACGCTTATACTCAGTGAGAGGGAGAGAAGACTATCTAAAATCGCTTTATTGTTTTATAGGCAGCACTCCGTCCAGATGCATTAGCGATAGAGGCATACGGACAGATGGAGTGTATTGGTCACGTGCTGCAGGCGGCGCCAGCGGGCCCATTCGGGAACTGTGGCGTAGAATCACCCCGCCACAAAGTTAAGGTACAACACAAGCGCCTAGTGAAAGATAGCAGGGCTACTAATGTGCCGTCGCCAATATTCCCATTTCCAAGAATATTTGAATCCCACTGGCATTATTGCCTGGAACGTTGCCTGTGTTGCCGGTACAAGAAATATAATCTGAAGATGGTTTCTTATTCTTATGCATACAATCAGTCACCAGTCTCGGTGATTAAAATATTAAGTAACACTTTTGAAACAAATATACGGCAACAGCACATCATTAAGCAGGGTGAAACCAGTATGGACAATTGCAGATAGCAGGGTGATAACGTCACAATATTTGAAGGTGTGTGGCTGTGTGCCCTGCTTCAAATAAACATATGAAGTCGGCCACGTTCAATAATTTCAACTATACTGGGCGGCGCGTGGTGTTTGTGACATAGGTACAAGAGCTCAATAAGATGCCCGTTTCACTAGAATTATCACCTCTTGCGCATCGCGCATCGACCCCAAGAACCGATATTGTACAACAGTGTACCAGTAGCATAAAAGTGTTTTTTAATCAAGCCAATTACTTGAAGGTCCAAATAGATCAAAACAAAATGCCCCATCTCCTCAACATCGACATAACGAAGTCACTCATGTGCAACTAAAACTAGATGCTGATAAGCAATAACGCGTCAACCAACATGATTACTATTTTGAGAAAATGGCACCTTAATATATTTTTATTGGTCTCTGCTTGTTTTCTTATAAACACATAATAGGTCCTAATTCGACAGCTCTCATGTTTCTCTTAATACACTCTTGATACACTCGGGGACAGGACATTTTCTGTGCGAGCTCGCCCTTCTGGACTTTTGCTCTACGTGGAGCTCGACCTTCGGCCTCCCGTGTCTGGCCGTTCACTTTCGGGAATTCAGACTCGCGTGACAAGCTCTTGGCAACACATTACAATATTTTTTGCGCGATTAATGATGACCGACTAGCAACAAAATGGATCTAAAATAAAAATACCGTTTCTGTAGGTTGACACATTATTCCTTATCAGCATTCAACTCTGGGTGCATAAAAGACGCACTGATCAATAAACGGAATAAACGGAATGTTGGCCATGAAAGTGAGCTTTCGGTAACTTGAGGTAAAAAATATTTCCCGTCTTACTATTGTCGTACGATATGAAGCTTCTGATGAGTAATGACAATACAAGCCAACTGGCGTTTCTTAGGTCATTCCACAAGGACCTCGTTCTAGAAAAACAAATTGCATGTTTCCAAAACTTACTGTGTTCATTACCCGGGTGTATACCATCCCGTTGGTGTCGTAAGAGACTAATGGAATTGGATTGAAGTTTCGTTGCGGGCTAGCAACCTGTCACTGCAATGTCTCATTTTCTTGATCTTTAAACATAAAATTGCTGGAAGTGGCATTAAAAATTAAATCGCATCGCATATGATGATTAGATACAGTTGTGTTGCACGTTGTGTATTATATATTTGTGCTTTTTCTTTTTGCAAAATTTTAAGATACCTACCGTATACTTACCGAGCAAGTAGTGCTGTTATATGGCTAGGTACGGTCTTTACAGGACAATCCTGGTTCAGGCGCATTTAATTAATTCACCAAACATGCATGCAGGCACAATGTACCATTAGCAACAAAGTTTTATCAATAATTTATTATATTTTATCTTATAAGGAGGTACTTCCCCGTCTAGGCGGCTCCAAATACGAGCCATATGACATGTATACCGGTGTACCCTACCTCTCTCTCAATATGTTCAACTAAATTTAAAAGTAAAAAAAAATGTTATTGACTTCATTTTCAGCTAGTAGATCATGTGACGAGAAGAATAATAACGGAACCCAACGTTCCCGGAGAGTTATGGATCAAAGGACCCAGGTTTGCTGTGAGTATATTTCAATCGTAGTAAATCCTAATAACCAAGCCTACAGTTCGCGTCATATAAGTTTGCGTCCGTGACGTTATCTAATGTACCTACTATAGTCCGCCCGTTCAACTCATTGTTATGGTATAACGGGGGAGCGGTCGGCGTGCGGGAGGCGGGGCCCGGCGCCCGCACACCGCGCGCTCCCCCGTTATACCCCCCGTGCGCCGCACGGTACCTATAGTAGTGTCGCAGTGGTATCAGAGGGTTTCGACGGGTGTGGGGGAGGCGACCTGAGGCTAACTTCAGAGAGAGAGAGTTACGTGGCTCGTATGTATGTATGTAAGACAGAAGCACAAAATACAGACAGAACTGGTCACTGGCCTAAGGGATCTCTTTCAGTTAATCTACCAATTGAGTTGTGAGTTGGATGCGAACGGTACGAAAATTAGACGTATTATACGATACGATTACGAACTATTTATTAAAACGTGTAGCAAGACGCATATTCATTGACATCGTCGTATTAGCCAAAAGATGTCTACTGCTAGACATAGGCCTCCCCCAAAGAGTGCCACAATGACGGGTCCTGCGCCACCCGCATGTTAAAAATATATCATAAACAAATTTTTGCCCACGACTTCGTCCGCCTGAACTACCGTTTCAACTAGTTTCAACTTTCACTTATTATGGGCCTAGGAAAATTATTTCTGGAATTGAAGGTATATCTAAGGTATGTCTTTACGCAAATTGTAATTAAGTCCAAATTCACCTAGTTCTGTTCATCCGCTTTATTTTGAAATGCAATCTACAATTAATGCAGTGTATGTGATACGTATTCCCAGAGTCATGTAACTATAGTATCCGCAGAATTAAGTGGCGAGCACGGTCATAATACATCGGAATCATCTCTTTCGCACCTGCACGGCCTTATGGAGCGGGCCGTGCAACAATAGTACAGGTAGCGGTTAGCAGAAAAAAGAATGTCGATAAAGGTATGAAACAAAGAAATTAAATAGTGTGGTATTCTTTTATTCCAGTATTGTATAATTGCTATTGAAATATTAAATAAGTATATTAAATAATTAACATAAATTATTGACAATTTAAAAATAATTACAAAAAAATTATTATAGTAGGTAGGGTAGTTAGTAAGTACCTTTATACAACAAAAATAAATAAATAAACAAGGAAAATACTAGCTATTCATCTTCGTCTTCAGTGTCACTGTCGTCTTGTCGATTTAGAACAAGACAGGTCAATGAAAAGTGCTTTAGCCAGGTCTTCGTTCTGGAGATTTTCAGCGTGGCGAACACAGTTAATCCAGTCGTCGGTTGTCACGTGGTCGATCGCTTATATTTAACGCATTTCTCATTATTAGGTACTAATAATCACGTGTTTAGCTAATTATTCAAGAAATATCTTAATTTTATTTATTGTATTTTCAGTCATTAAATAATTAACCATCTAAAAACAAATTAAGTAATGATATAAGATTTAATTTAAAATTATAACAATTATATCGACGTTTACATCATAAGTTATCGACATGTTACCACCCCTACGGTTACTGACGTTTATGACCCTTCTCGCCACTTATTTCTGCGGATACTATAGTAAATATTTCTTTCTGCGCGTGCTCTAATTCTTCAATTGGCATGAGTTAGCGCAGAACCGAGAAAAATGGCGCACTCTCGTGTCGGAGGCCAAGATTCATTTCGGGTCGCTAGTAATGATTCTTTGACACTTCAGGAGTATTACAACGACCCAGAAGAAACGGCAAAGGCTGTTACTCCGGACGGCTGGTTCAAGACGGGAGACCTGCTGAGAAGAGACGAAAACGGATTTTACTTTTTCGTGGAAAGGCTAAACATGCTCATCACATTTCGTTCTTATCAGGTAAGTTTTGACGTCAAGCCAAAATCTGGCATCAAATAATAAAAAGTTATATCGCCAGAGGGGTAATAAGCACGGAACAGGATTCTCCTGTAATGAAACGTCAACAGTGATTGGATACTATAGTTATATTTGTATTATTCGATAAAATAAAACGTACAGTCTTTCTTTAAACTGAAAAGTATGCTCCTTGGTTATTACATCAAGTTAGTCGTATAACAAAACAACAATAGCTATTATTCTTCCCATTCCTGATTAAAAATCTCACTCAGGTACAACATGAAATGCCCAAACACGATCACCGAGCTCCCCATAAACTTGCCTGTGCGCCGGCCGTGCATAATTTTGCGACGAAAAAGAGATAGGTACAGTCGAGGTCAAAGATATCTTTACAATTGAGTGTTACAAAAATATCTTTACATTTAAATAAGTTTACACACTACATGACAAAAACATACTTACAAATCACATGCCAGTTTCATCTTTTCACTTAATGCACCAAAGTTCTATTTACCATCTGTCTTCCATAGAAACATTTACACACATTGTGAGTTAAAAGGTTTACATTGCATGTTACAAAATAAAATTTCGTGTCAATGTGCCCTAAATATGTTTCTCTACGCACATATCATTAGTGCTCTAAAATGCGTTCAGAAACCGTAGGAAATGACCAGCATTATTACAACCAATTTTACTATGAGAACTTTCTTGTCTGTGGTAGTAGGTAGGTAAAATCTGTACTGTAATGTTATTACAGTACAGATTTTTGTAAGGTTATGAGTTTAAATTTGGAACAGCTGTCAAAACTCAAGTGGGTCTCTATTCTAGTATCCATAGATATTAAAACAGTTATCGATGCGAAACGTCAATTCAGTATGTTTTTTAATATAAACCGCACGACATTTGATCAAGATTGACATGAGAATAGGGACATCATTCGTTTGTCTATGATTTAAAAAAACATTCGTCTTGACGTAGGATCAAATTGCCGCCATTACTTTTGTCATTTCTTTGTTGGTTTTTGCTGTTACCAGGGAGCGTACATTTCATGCCGATGACAGGAGTATGACGTCAAGCTATGGCCAGCAGCAGTGGACAGGATGGAAAAAGTTTGAAAAGGGCAACGGCATAACGAACGTTTATTTATCCGTACCCAATAATGGAAAATGTGATTAATCAATGATTAATCACTGTTATCTAATCAACCTCTTCCGTTTAAGTAGATCTAATATATTGACACTTGAGACGGACATTGAAAGAACTTTATCTGACATTGTCACATCAAAGTTTACTCTTTGTCACAAATAGGAGACATGCGGAAACAACATTTCAGTTAAATTTAATAAGATCAGGAAATTTAATGCTTTGCTAGTGGCCTAGGTCGCCATGAAGGCTATAAAATTATTGTGCCAAATAAATCCATGTTTAGATATAGATAATAAACAAATTTATTGGTCCTGCTGTCAGCAAAGTTTGCCACCAAGCATGCAACATCAAATTACATTTACAACACAAAGAACATGAGGAACATAAAGAAACACAGTTTGATTTTAACATGAACTTGACCAATTTGATGATAGCATCTATAGATTCGTTGTTGTGGTGTATAAGTAATTAAAAATAAAATAAAATATTAGTTACTAAATACGGTTACTAAGTCGTGTCACTGCGTTTTTTGAATCATCCTGTGTGTTTATATGAATACGTCATTATGACGAAACCGGCATGAAATGTACGCTCCCTGGCTGTTACGAAAGTAGAATTGTGAAAAGTTGTTTGTAATTCACATTTTAGTTGAAAATATGAGTAGTAGTGACTCCGAGAACGATATGCACACTCCGCCGGATATCGTAAATGCAGCCACGATTGCAACAAAGATAATTTACAGGTAGCACTATAGTAGCAATGCAGGTTATTTTCCTACGGCTTCTGAACCGATCTTAGAGTACTTATGATATGTGTGTAGATAAGTAGTGTATGCAACTGTACATAATTTAGCCTTAAAACACTCGTGTGATCCTATTATGAAACTCGCTGACGCTCGTTTCATAAAACCACACTCGTATTTTAAGGCCTCTGATTATGTATCAGTTGCATAAACTACTATTATCTACGCACATATCATTAGTGCTCTAAAATGCGTTCAGAAACCGTAGGAAATGACCAGCATTATTACAACCAATTTTACTATGAGAACTTTCTTGTCTGTGCTAGTAGGTAAAATCTGTACTGTAATGTTATTACAGTACAGATTTTTGTAAGGTTATGAGTTTAAATTTGGAACAGCTGTCAAAACTCAAGTGGGTCTCTATTCTAGTATCCATAGATATTAAAACAGTTATCGATGCGAAACGTCAATTCAGTATGTTTTTTAATATAAACCGCACGACATTTGATCAAGAGTGACATGAGAATAGGGACATCATTCGTTTGTCTATGATTTAAAAAAACATTCGTCTTGACGTAGGATCAAATTGCCGCCATTACTTTTGTCATTTCTTTGTTGGTTTTTGCTGTTACGAAAGTAGAATTGTGAAAAGTTGTTTGTAATTCACATTTTAGTTGATAATATGAGTAGTAGTGACTCCGAGAACGATATGCACACTCCGCCGGATATCGTAAATGCAGCCACGATTGCAACAAAGATATTTTACAGGTAGCACTATAGTAGCAATGCAATTTTCCTACGGCTTCTGAACCGATCTTAGAGTACTTATGATATGTGTGTAGATAAAGTAGTGTATGCAACTGTACATAATTTAGCCTTAAAACACTCGTGTGATCCTATTATGAAACTCGCTGACGCTCGTTTCATAAAACCACACTCTTATTTTGAGGCCTCTGATTATGTATCAGTTGCATAAACTACTATTACATTAGCCTCTGCTGCCACTGCACTTGAAACTTTACGTTCAAGCGTACGTTTTTTTTTTACTTACACCTATTGCTACATAAATATCTTTAAAGTTTGACACAAACCTCGGTTCTTATTTTAAACTAGCTTCTGCCCGCGACTTCGCACGCGTATATATTATGATTTAATACATCTGACAAATTTGAAAATAAAGATTTCATTTACATGGACTGTGCGGTGTGCGTGTAACAGTTCACTTCGAATCTTAATAAACACCCTCATAAACTTGTACTTCAATAATATTATATAGATGCCCAAAGTATCATTTTACTCCCTTTGCGAGCCTCAGGTCCAAAGGCCCTAGGGCAAGCCCAACGGACACTCACTATCCTCAGGTGTCTTGCAAGCGAGACCTGAGGCCAAAGTCCCGAAGGTGAGCGGCGAGGCAAGCGAGGCCGAAGGCCGTGCTTTTCATTGGAATTAAAGGCCCAAAGCAATCCTTCCCCGAGGCCGAGGGCCTAAGGCCCGAAGCCGAATCCCCACGGATACTCGTTATCTCCGAGTAACTTGCAAGTGAAACCTGATGAGGGCTGAATTCCTGAAGGTATACGGGGAGGCAAGCGGAGCCGAAGGCTGAGCTTTTCGTAGGGTGCGCCAAAGTTCATATAAAATTGCAACTTCGATTATTGGATTTCCGAAAAATTTTCTCATACAATTTTATCTCATAGTGATCATTATTCATAATTATTTTTGCTAATAACTATCGAAACTCCGAAATGTCTATATTCATAATGTTATTCAACATAAGTATCTCTGTTACTACTATCTATGTTTATATACTTTTATATCATAATGGTTTTTAGCAATATAGTTTAATATCATATTTATTTCTATACATACTAGTAGTTATTGCAAAATTTTGTATTAATAAACTTTTCTCTGAGATCAACTAATGCCAAGATAGTGGTGTATAAGTTCAAGTAGGCAGTAGGGAACAGGGACTATAGTGGCAAAACCGACTCGGATCGCGGATAGGTTAGAAGACGGAAGCGGGAGCTCCGCTCCCGCTTTCGTCTTCGAGGTTATTTTTTTTATAAAAGAGCGGAAAAACTTGTTTGCAAAAAAATATTAACTAGTTATATTTTTAGTTATGATTTATGTTATTAGGACTGACAAAATTATGAAGGAAACTGTTATGAAAAACCGAATTATGAGTTCAAGTCTGTTCTTAGCAATGACATTATGAAGAAACATTTTATGAAAACTGTTCGTTATGAGTTCCGATGATAGTTACACTAATTTAGGAACATAAAAGGTAGGAAGTAAAAAATTATGAAGAGTGATGATTATGATTACAAAGCGGTATTACTAGAAAAAATCGACACATCAAGTTTATATTAGCCAATATGGACCCCTTTTCGTAGGAATTAAAGGCCCTAAGCATGCTTTTAAAGATCGGTCACTATGCGAGCTCGGGGGCTGAAGGCCCGTGGGTGAGCCCCCACAGACACTGTCCCGCGAGACTGGAGACCAAGTCCCGAAGGTGAGCGGCGAGGTTCGAGCTTTTCGTAACAATGAAAGGTCCAAATCAAGCCTTAAAAGAGCGTTCGGGGACTAAAGGTCACTTACTATCCCCAAGTGGCAGCGAGGCCAAAGGCCGAGCTTTACGTTGGAATGAAAGGCCCAAACCATCCCTTTAGAGAGCGCTCTTAATGCGATTCCCTACGGAGACTCATTATCTTCGAGTGTCTTGCAAGCGAAACCTGGGGCCCAAATTCGCGAAGGTAAAAGGGGAGGTAAGTGAAGCCGAAGGCTGAGCTGAGCGAGGCAAGCGAGCCCTCACGGACACGTACTATCCTGTGTAGGTGAGTAGCGAGGCGAGGTAAGTCTCGTAGGTGAGTGGCAAGGCAAGCGAGGCCAAAGGCCCTGCTTTTCGTTGGAATGAAAGACTAAGCATTCCTTCAGAAAACGCTCTTAATGCGCCCCCATGGACGGACACTCTTTATATCCCTGTGTCTTGCAAGCGAAACCTGAGGGCGAGCCCCCACATACATTTACTATCCCCCGGGGTCTTGCAAGCGAAACCCTAGGCCAAAGTTCCGACGGTGAGCGCCGAGGCAGGCAAGCAAGGCCTTTTCGCTGGAATGAAAGAATTGGGCCCTTCGCAACCCTTCTGAGAGCGGTCTCAATGCGAGCAATGACCCCTACAGACACTCATTATCTTCCGTTGTCTTGCAATAGAAACTTGAGGGCCGTTATCCTGAAGGTAAACAGGGAGGCAAGCGAAGAAGAAGCGAAGCGAGGGCTTGGGTTTTCGTAGAAATGAAAGACCCAATAATATTTAAGAAAGTCACGGGTGTTTTGTACATAAAAAAACTCAATTCTCCGCGGAATACCGTTTTGTCCTTTTATACCCACATCCTTTGACGTTGGCGAATTATGATTGACAGGGTTGAGTTGAATACCTATCTCGAATTATCAACTTTAGATGACCTCTGATTTCATAGCAAATATAATATCTTATTCGAGGGATTGCAGGTCCTTTATAAACAACAACAAAAACATAAAACAATCAGAGAAAAAATAAACCACTAAAAATTGACGGACAGACATGGCAAAACTATAAGGGTTTCTTGTTGACAAGGAAGCTACTATAAAATCGATTTTAATGAATTCCTCCTTTTTTGAAGTCTGTTAAAGAGCCTAAATTGATAACAAATATAAGACGCAAATGATGAAATCAAGGAAGAACCATACCTTATGACAAATCAATGTCATTATTCAAATTAAGAACAGTTCAATCAACCTGTAATAGTACATTGTGATACAAGTGAGGTATGCTCACCTGCTGGTACTCGACTTAAAAAGCATACATTATATAACGATTTCATAATAGTATTTTATGCAACTGTTGTCTTAGAAGGGTCTTAAAACGCGAGTGTCGTGGTTTGCGATGCGAGCCTTGGCGAGCATCGCAATTAAAGACGCCACGAGCGTTTTTAGACCAGTTATACACCGTTGTTGCATACTATACTTTTTCTACGACGAATTTGAAATAAATTGCATTATTTAGACTTTTCAGGCAGCAACTTTTCTATTCGTTCTTTTGCTACATACGCAATTTCTTCAGAAGTGCAGTTGTTAATTCCTTTGAACATTTTAAAAGGAACACTTTTGTCTTCACAAACACGAATAAAATCTTAATAGTTTAGGAGTTATAGTTTATCATCTTTCGTCTTTTCATTTTGAACTGTTTTTTGGTGGGAAATCAGAAATATGATTCCTCTTGTTTATGGTTTGTTTCGTTTTTAATTTGTGTGCACTTGCCATCCGAACCAAACCGAATCCAAACTGTTTATTTTTATAAATAGTACCAAGAGTTTGTAAAACATGTAAATTAACACACAATACATGATGATTTATTATTATTTTAGTAAATAATGAATAATATACAAATATTAAATCGTAAATAAAAACTTTTTATTTCGAAAAAAATGCTTAAAATGAAGTTGGTATCACTGCAATACAGCGGCCGATTACAAAAAAGTTAGTTAATTTAAAAGTTTGACATCGTGGTAAAGAGTGCTTTTATGAAACATGTACTCGTATGAACCATATATGTACGCTATACAGTGCGTTTATGGGCCATTATATCATAGTTTTTCGTCGACTTATTATCGGTGTCATTGTATTTAAACTAAAGCCTATATAAATGACAGATAACGGAACAGGAGTAAAAAAAATACTATAGGGCACATTGACAGGAAATCTTATTTTGTAACATGCAATGTAAACCTATTTGTCGATCTATATTATCGAATGTTTCTATGGAAAACAGATAGTAAACAGAACAGAACTTTGGTGCATTAAGTGATAAGATCAAACTGTCATGTGATTTGTAAGTATGTTTTTGTCATGTAGGTAGTGTGTAAACTTATTCGAATGTACATAAAGATATTTTTGTAACACTCAATTTGTAAAGATATCTTTGACCTCGACTGTACTTACATTATTTTATCGGATTATACTTACGACCTATGCAAATATTTCACCCATTGTTTTAAAATGCAGGTCGTGCCTGCTGAGTTAGAGGAGGTAATACAAATGCACGAAGGCGTTCAGGATGTGTCTGTGACCAGCGTCGCCAACCCTGTCGACGGGGAGTGGCCGGTGGCCGTGGTCGTGAGGAAGCCAGGGGCTACCGTCTCGGCGCAGGAAATCAAGGACCTAGTTGCAAGTTAGTATACGGATCCAGCAATTTCCTTTAAAAAAGAATAGAGGTACCTACACAAAATAAATTAATCAATAATGTCATATTTTCTCGAAAAAGGATTAAAAATGCAGTCAAATGGAGAAAAAATCAACGCGGAAGGTTAAATAATCACAAAGTTATAAGTGTCCAAAGTTTTAAGAAGGGGTATGTTCGGTCCCTTTTTCGCAAAATGCAACTTCATATGAAACGATGGCGCTTGAAGATTGTGACGTCACTAAATAGACGGCAAGCAACGTGCCGCGCTGCCCTGTTTAGCCAATCTCACGTATCTTTGAAATGGCCATTTCGAGAAAAATGCTGTTTAAGTTTTAGACAGACAACTTGTCATAACTTATAAATTTGTGGCCAATTTCTGAAACAAAAAAATATTATTCAAATAAGAAATTATGTAGCTAATGAAAAAACGTATTTTCAACTATTATTGCAAATAATTTAATTATGCCTAATTAACAAAATTAACGCTCTAAAATACATACATATTGAGTTACGCGAAATGCGGTATCTATAGATACGTGAATGTGGCCTCTGCTTATACTCCGTGGGTAGCAGCATTACGCTGATCTCTTAGTATCTTAATATTTCCTTAAATAAATTGGATGTAACACTAAAAAAATTACTCATTTGGGGGAAAAATTGTTTAATCATAAAAGTAATCGTTAAAAACGTTTAAGTATCACTAAACATTTATTTATTATATATTATATATATATATTTGTACAATTGGCCTTTCCAAGTACACATTAAGTTCGTCGACTATTAGTCAGTAACTACTTATGCCTTCTCGTCAGTGATAGTTTTCCTTTTAAATTCAGTATGTGTACTACTACCACGATTTTTTTCACATCCCCAGTAGTAGCCATTTAGCCGTCAGGGGGGGGGGAGACACATGACTCGAACAAAAATTAGGGCTTTAAAGCCCAATATCTCGCAAACGAATCACTGATTTGAAAAATGGTAAAAAAAAACCCACAATAGTTTGAACGAGCTATCCAACGATACCCCACACCATGGGTTTAAAGAGAAAAAAAATTACATCCTCGCTTTAAGTGTAGGGGAGGTACCCTACAAAATTTTTTTTTTTCAAGATTTTATTGTACTGTTTTGTCGGCGTGATTGATTTATATACCCATGCCGAATAACAGTTTTCTAGTTGTAATGGTTACTGAGCTAAGCCGAAGACGGACAGACAGACAGACAGACAGACGGACGGACATGGCGAAACTATAAGGGTTACTTGTTGTCTACGGAACCCTAAAAACGGAGTTACAGGAGTTTGACAAGTTTATTATTGACGAAAATTATGGGAAAAATTATGAACACCTTGTGCGTATAAATATGTTTATAAGACACTATTTAGAATCGATTTAACGATTAAACTGCTGTATCTCAAGATACGTGACTTTGGCTTAACAGGGCAGCGCGCCCCATCGTTTTCGGCGCACACACTGTTTGCGTTTTCTCCTAACAAGCAATATTAAAACGGTTGTAGCTTCGTAATTCTTTGAGATATCTGAATGGGATTTTCGTCACTAGGCATATTTTATTGCCTTCTTTCTTTTGGAGTAATAATAATTTTCGAGTCTACACCCGTATTGTTGGACTTTAACAACCTTTCTCTCTCTAAAGGTGATGTTCTCATTCTCAGTCAGTTCATGGGACATAATGTCAAGACTTGCTGATATTGCTTAAATAGTACATTACTGCAGTTTAGCCCGGCTTGCCTGCGGGTAAGAAATAAAACTAATTGTTCACTATATAGTAAGTATAAAACAAAGATGCTTCCCGCTGTGTGTCCCTATGAATGCTTAGATGTTTAAAACTACGCAACGGATTTTGATGCGGTTTTTTAATAGATAGAGTGATTCAAAAGGAAGGTTTATAATGTATAAACCTGTAGGTATAGGTACCCGTGCGGGTTGCTAGTAAAATATAATAATAGAACGAATTAGAAGTATGTGCAGAATGGGTAAATTAGTCAGTCAGTACGGAGCATGTACTAGCTAAAATAAAAAGTGATAGCCGCAGGTTTTAGGTAACCTCGGAATTCCCGCTAAGCTGGGCGGTCTAGAGCACGCCTTCAGGCAGCTCGGAGGAAGCGGCGCAGACGAAAGTATATGCAGCAGCCGAGCAGCGGTCGGTCAGTGGTAGCGGTTTGAAGATTAACCAGGCATAAAGGGCTGGAATCAATCCTATTTGTTAATACAGGTTCAAACCCATTCGAGCCTCATAAGGTTTAGGCCAGTGAAGGCTAAATAAGGCTTGGATTATTTTAACAAAAAATATATGCAGAACACAGAACTTATATACAAAACATAACTGCATAAGTGGCAGCCCTTATATGCATGAACTATATAGGTACACTATTTACGAGCAGGGGTAATCTGGAGAACTGTACATAATAAATCATTAAGTTTTGTGTTCATTACACAAAACATACATTTTATAAAACGTAATGCGTAATGCTAGTGATAATTTCTGCCAGGCGAAAACAAAACATGACCATGAAAATTGTACATTTTTTATCGCCGGCCAGTGCGCTAGCGGCTGCGCGGCGAAGGTTTTGTCGGGAAAGGGGCCAGCCAAGCTTGTCAGCCAAGTAGATAAAAGTTTGTTTATTATTAAGTACATTCCATTAACGACGACTTCGTATGTATTATTTTTGCAATCATCATATCTGAAAGACCAGCTTGACAGGACTGGTTGCCCACGAGGCGGCTGGACCCCAGGTAGATTGTACCTATGTTAGAGAAAACAACTATACATAAGTACCTGCATGTCTATCATGAGACGGCCGCGACATAATGCCCTCGATTTTTCTCGCAATATACCTCTTGTTCTAAGTGTTCTAATAAGAAAGAGACGGATAGTGCGAGAAAAATCCCGAGTACCTATGTCGCGGCCGTCTCATGATAGACATGCTGGGCGCGAAAAGGGATTGCCATCCTTATATACTTGGCCAGCAAACCCTGTTTCCCCGGCCTCTGCTGTAATACATATATTATTATCGTTACCTACAGATAAAGTGGAGGAACACAAGCAGCTTTGGGGCGTTGTGTTTGTCGACGAGATGCCGATGACATCGACTGGCAAAGTCGCGCGGGCCCAAGTCAAACAGCTGGTCAAGGATACACAACTAGAATGAAAGAAAGAGATGGAAAAGACTTTAAGGACGTGTTTCCTTTTATTTATAGATCCACCGTTTAACTCACCGGCTTCGCCTCCTACAGGTCGCCCGCGCCACGTTATCGTCATACCCCTGCACCCGCGCGCCTTGAAGGCGAGGACTGAGTTAAACGGTCGACCTATAACTGGTCGTATGTAAGCCCAGTAGTGGGACTTAAAAATAACTTTGTTATGCGCGGGATGTTAGTCTGATGTTATATAATAAAATTATATAAAATATTATATTAAAATGCTTACTGATGTCGCCTAGATTTCCTTACTATTGTCGGTATATCGAGATTCCTTCACTGAATCTGAATGATTTCCAGACAATAAGACACTTTGAAATGTACTGTAAGGTTGGCTTTAGGGCAAGAGCTTTCTAAAACAGCTTTCAGATTTTACGTATCGAGATTCCTTCACTCTCTGCGGTTGTCATGAAGTTAGCGGCCTAAAGTCTGCATCCACATTTTCGTCAAACAACTACAACTCGTATGTCACGAGTGCTAAACGTGAATCATCACAACACATGCCGCGTGAAATTGAAGGTAGATGGCGTTGCGAAACTTGAACTTGACGCTTTTGTATTAGTTTCATATAAATTAAACAGATGACAGTGATATGGGCATAATTTTCGTCCCCTAACATTTTATTAAGTATATCGGCATCATCAACGAGTACTTTACCGAGAGCTTACTGATGTCGCCTAGATTTCCTGACTTGCCGGTATACCGTAAATAATAGTCGCGCAGTAGTAGAGGATTCAAAAAATAATAATACATAGATTTGCGCGCCGTCTAGCGATTTTTCCAAGAACAACTACAGCTCGTATGTCACGAGTGCTAAACGTGAATCACCACAACACAGGCCGCGCAAAATTGAAGGTAGATGGCGCTGCGAAACTCGGGCTGGACGCTTTTGCATTAGTTTCATATAAATTAAACAGATGACAGTTAGCACTGTTATCAAAAAATCTTCTGAAAGTTCAAGAGAAACCTTAAACTTGTCAAATTAAACTAATAGTAATATATCGTGCTTTCAAAGTGTTCAAACCTGTTTCCTGCATAGATTCACTGTGATCGTACAGGAAAATAGGCATCGTAAAGTTAATTTCGGTGGCGCTGTCACCCCTCTTGCACCGCACTACTGCCGCTGTAACAAATTCATTGTTTACCTAATCAAGGCTGTTTTATATAATGGGCCATCATCACTATGCGTTAAAGAGAGAAAGAGCTAGGTAGGTACTTACTTTTATCTCATTCTACCACCTAACTGCATCCTGTCCTGCGACCATGATGATACATTGTATAGATGGTGGCCCAATGTTTTATGTATCCAGTCTGTAGTAACAATTTATCTCGTATTTTTAAATCCACTTTTAACCCAGTAAACGGTTCAAAGATCTGCGAACTCATGTTTTTTCTGATGTAAATTAATAGGAGCCAGGCATAGACGCCCTAATAATGCCCGAATAAAGCCCCGAATCGCTAAACTTAAGTGGGCGGGGCACATTGCACGTAGAAGCGATGGCCCAACGGGGCCGGAAAGGTTCTCGAGTGGTGACCACTTACCGGAAGACGCCGTTGTGGGTAGGTTGAAAATATCTGAAGCTGATCCGATTGATCTTGGTCTACCCTACATACCTACTAGTTAGGGTAAGCATCCACCAAAGCTGAGAGAGATTAAAAGATGGATCGATGAAAAAATGGGCCAAGAATGGATGGCAAGATGGTTGAGGGCGACCAGCTACGCTATTAGTGGATACTCTCCCGTAACGGGACCTTTTAGATCTGATTACACACCTAAGCAATTAGTCACAACGATTCGCTATGATTGGAATGAGACATCAATACAAACCTTTCATTCTAACTATATTAAGATGTTGCAGGAAATTGCTGTGGGTGTGTTCTCTAAGCAGAAAAGCTCAAAACGAAATTCTAAATTTCAATCAGTGGAAAATTGAAAAAATATTCGTTATGACCGGGATTTGAACCCGCGATCTCTGGAATCCGTCCATATCGCTCTTATACAACTGAGCTACCGTCCGCTATTAGCGAATCCTTCATACATTCCACGCTTCTATTCGTAATCACACGCCAAATCTTTCAATCTTCTAATTACATCTTAGGGAGGGTCTTACTGCGTGCGCGGCCTCATAGCAAGCTGGTGTGACAAATTGTATCCTTTGTAGTGTGCTTTACATCTAAAAGTATACATTCACACACGAACCACGGAACCCGTTGCCATTTCCCATAACGCTAACAATAACTTTGCCTCACAAAGTTAAATTTGCAACAAAAAGCCATGAAACATGGACAAAGTTCCGGCAGCAAATGCTACGAAACTTGTTCAGTGCCACTTTGTGCATGCACGTTTGAACATGTTCCTATTTGACCCGATTATAAACTTGTATTAAGCTTTCATCCGGTTTACCATATACTAAGAATGAACCTCCAGGATGTCCATCTATTGTTTATTTCGCGACTTCGTTTGTGTTCTGCGTAATCAACGAGAGTAAATAATCATTGACTTACGGTTACAGATCGATCAAAGTTAAATCGACGACCGCTTTAGCCTAGTTGGTAGTGACCCTGCCTACGAAGCAAGAGGTCCTGGATTCTAATCCCGGTAAGGGCATTTATTTGTATGATGAGCATAGCAGACGACAGTACCGTTTTAATTCAATCAAATGACCTTAAAAGTTATGAAGCGGACATTAACAATACTCTTGCGACTATAGTTGACTGGCTGGACCTAAATAAATTAAATATTAATATTGACAAGACAAAGATAATGCAATTTCATCAATCTAAATCACGCACTATAAATCTTGACATACAATATAAAGATCAGCGTGTAGAACAGACTGATGTAGCGAAATTCTTAGGCATTAATATTGATAAACACATAAGCTGGAAACCACATATTGACTCTTTATCCATTAGAATAAATAGTTTTGTATTGGCCTTACGAAAAGTTTCAACAATATGTAATCAAAAAACAGCATTACTAGCTTATTACGGATATGTGGAGTCAATTTTACGATACGGCATAGTACTTTGGGGTAATTCAGTACAAAACTCAATCCAAAGTATTTTTAAAGCGCAGAAAAAATGTATTAGGGCAATATGCAACATTAAACGAATTGAATCATGTAAACCCCATTTTAAAACACTAGGCATACTGACTTTAACAAGCCTATACATCTTTGAAGTCTCAGTCTTTATTAAATCAAATCCGGTTCTATTTCCACTAAAAAGCTCCTGCGCAAGCGGAAGACCGATTCGGCATAAATATAATATAAATGTGGTCCCTGGCAAAACTGCATTACTAAGAAAAAGTATATTGGGAATGGCAACGAAAATTTATAACTTTTTACCAGATGCTCTTAAATGTCAAGATCTTCACATATTTAAGAAGAACCTGAAAAAAAACTGGTCGAAAGAGCTTATTACACGCTAGATGACTTCTTTAATGACAAAGTCTGATTGCATGTTTATATAATTTCACTTTTACGGTCGTGTTTAAGATATAATTTTCCTGACATTTTGAACTTTAATTATTATTATTGTTTTTGTATTTCTTTAATTTTGACTAACATGTACTTACTATTAGTTGATGATATAAATATTTGAATTCTGTTTGATATATATAGGTAGGTATTTAATATAAGAACACATGTTCTATGATGTAACGAACCATTTATTATCGTAATTGATTTCCTATTTTATTTTATTTTTGTACGCCGCAAGGCAGAACATAGAGGACTCTCAACCTAATTTAAGATCTAGAATGTATAATACCTATGTTTCACAAAATAAATTACTGATTACTGATTACTGATTGTACACAATAAAAGGTTATAGTATATTACGTACCTAGGGCGGTGAATTCGTGAAAGCCCCAGATCGCAGGTGTTTGTGACTATAAATATGCGATCTGGGGCTTTACGAATTACCGCCCGTGGTGCGTACACAATTTTACGTCTTCTCCTGGGTGTGAAGGGATATTTGCCGCTGCGCCCGTGGGCGGTAAATCTCACTTACCGCCCGGAGTGACGTAAAACAATATACAGGTCACACATTAGATCAAAGCACAAAGGCGCAGAGGCGTCTCTAGCCCATGTAGCGCCCGTGTGCAAACATTACTCTAGCGCCCCCTAGTAAGCGCGTGGACAAAATGTAATGGTTACAAAGTACGGCTCGGCGCTCCCTAGGACCGCTGCGCTCATGTGCAACGCACACCCTGCACCATGGGTAAAGACGCCTCTGCAAAGGCGAACTTATCCCTTTTAGCACAGATTAAAGAATACAAGTACAGATACCCAATCTCATAGAGCAAAAGCGTACCGTCCTAATGTAGGCAATTCTGTATACAATTTTAGTACCGTAGCTACACCAGTAGATGCAGTATCCGAGCTACCATGGCTATGACGCTGTCAGCCTTTAGTAATACATTGAGATATCACCAGATGGCGTTGACTTCCCGGGCAACAAATACAGTATTTTTGTTTTTTTCGATATAAAAGTAGTATTTTAGAGACAATATTACACATCACACAAAAATATACATAACCAAAAAATGCTTAGAGCCTGTGGTTCCATAGAACTTTCGCGACCCGTGATGGCGCCATCTAGTGACAGTACCCAATAAGACGTAGCAAGCTTGAAAGCTCACTCGTATAGTACGAGTTACATGGATTTAGTATCAATTTTATTGCATTTACTAAACTTATAAAATATACCTTTATTGTATGTTAGGAAGTATGTTTGTGATATAATGAAGGTACGTTGAATTTATTAAGGTGTAAAAATCATTCTATCTTCACGATTACTGGTTCAAATGTTTCGCTCGGTACCTGTGTCGCCATCTATGAGTTCTTTTTAGTATCAATTATACGTTGTTCTAGTTGGGAGGCCATGCTTTTAGGGATCTTTTCGAGCTAAACTGTGATCAGTTGAGAGGAAGGTAGTAGGTAAGAACGAGTCAGGCAAACTTATAGGTACCAGTTATACCCCACGAGAGCATCAGGTTTCCATGTGCAAACTTATGCTAGGGGACATGAAAATGAAGCGAACAAAGGTCTCTGCTTCAGGTTGGGCCAAAAATTATTTCGTTTATCCGGCTGTCCAGCTGTTTTCCGCTACAGGTCGCATTTCTCAACAGTTTCTCGTGAACATTTGTGAACAGGTTCGATAATATAGATTGTTTGTAGTCAATTCAGTTTTTCAAAATTAAAAAAAAAAAAAAAAATAGGCAGGCTTAGTAGTTTCACAGCTCACAGTATTGCAGTCGTAGCTAGGTTAGTGCTATAGTGTTACGCCAAAATATGCGGCAAAAGGTGTTTAAGTTTAGAAAATCGGTAAGATTGATCTTTAGGCCAAACGAATCAATTTGACCCGTAGCCCGAAAAAAAAACGAAAAAGGAGAGCAGTTATTAAAAAAAAAAAAAAAAACGTTTATTTCAGACCAGTGATCCATATTTTGTTAGTACAGAGAACCTTAAGAACTATGTTAGGAAAATATGCTAAGGAATACAAAAATAACTTAAATAAAAATACATTACAAAAATAAAAAAAATATATAAACATTACGCGGTTTAGGCTAGCCCTTCGCAGTGCCAAGCAACTTCTCTACTTGGCCCTGCCAATAGCTACCTCCACCCAATACTTCATGAGCGGACAGTCGAGGCGCTCGGCCAACGCCCCTAGAAGGCTGTTGCTAAGTTATGTCAACCTCTTTTTTTTTGTATGGAAAAAATATATTTATTTTTCTGAAACCTACCTGATGAAAGGGCTTACTAAGTCGATTCTAAAGATATATCACATCATTATATTTCCGCCATTTTTTTTTATTTAAAACAAAATCAATTTTCCAAACATACCAAGTTTGGACTCCTCCAGCCACGATATGGCTTATTTTTTGTTTAATACAATATACCACAAATGATACGTGATATCCTCATATTTAACCTCAAAAAGAAAATTTTAAGATAATTTCGTTTAGTATTTTTTTATAATTAAAAAAAATTACAAAATGTGATAAAATCACAATCAGTTGAAACATGTATAAAAAGTTTAATTTTAATAAATACTAATGCGAGAGGAGTTTTCAGTAATATTCATATTATTTATAAATATTATTTTTATTTAAAAAATAAAAATAAACTTTTCAGATTTCTGTAATAGTGGCTAACTTCTCTTCAGATGCGAGATCGCCGTTTGTTGACCTCCTATTAGAGCAATTCTCCTTGCATTTTTTGCAGATGGGCGCACAAAGGGAGTTTATTGCGTCTGCATATGCACGATCTCCTTTGGCAGTCTGTAGCACAGCACACCCACATAAACGTTAACAAACCTATTTTTCACTAAAATGGCGTTCAAATTCGTTTGTCCTTATCGGTCACTTAGACATTAGTGTTCGTTAGACAGGGATAAATCACATTTTATTTAGCAGAGGCTTTTTTAGTTTTATGAATAAGGGGGTTAGTTAGGACAGCTTTTTGCAAAATAAAAAGTGATTGCGAGTAACTGGACTGAGGCTCTAGTATAAGTTTTACCGAAACAAAACGTTACGACCGCGTTCGCGTTTAGCTGTCAAATCCCATACAAATCGAGGGTAAAACGCAAACGCGATCGTTAAGTTTGGTTTCGGTAAAACTTATACTAGAGCCTCTGATCAGGCAATGAAATATCTCAGACTATTAGTCTTCAAAGGTAGCTGTATATATGGCGATCGACCTGTCAAATTTTCTCTATGCGTCAGAAACGTGGTACCTCTACCGCAAGCATATTCGATCATTATCATTAGACAGTTCCCATCTGAGATGCCTCCGCGACATCATGGGTATTCACTGGTCTGACCGCATCAGGAACACGACAGTCCTCAGGCTAAGGTCGCTTATATCCTACACAACGACCCTATCCTATCCTATCTAACGAGACAACAGCATCAGCAGTCTGATGACAGAGTGGCGAAGCGCATCTTTTACTGCGAACTGCAGAACAACAAGAGGAGACTAGGTGCCCAGTTTTTGCGGTGTGCTGAAACGTCACATGAAGAGGACTAATATTTAGCTTTCCGAATGGGAGGCATTGGCTAAGAGCCGATCACAGTGGAGGCAATTTGTGTTCAAACAGGTTCGAAGACACGATTTCGAAGTCAGACGGCGCGCAGAGCTCGACACAAAGCGCGACGAGGTAAAGGCTAGACCACATGCGGTATAATTATGTCGAAGGGGTGCTGATGTGGTGTCACACGTTCGCCGCAAAAATTGGCTATGTCAGTCACCTGATGTCGAACCACCGTCGCTCTCAGCAGTGATTAACAGTCGAAAATGGCTAGGTGAAGAACATGATGATGATGGTCTTAAAGACTTTTTAAAAGTGCTTGTTTCTAAGGCCTACTTTAATAAAGATTATTTCGAGTTTTTGTTTAAACTACTTTATTATAACTATATTCCTACACAATAAAATTCCACAATTTATAATCGCCCAAGTAAATACGATGAATAGTATAGGGAAAATAATATTATTCTATGTGAACGTTGAAAACTTCTTGATCTGACACGTCTACCTACTTGGCAAATGTCTTGTTTTCGCATTTATTGTTTGTTCTTGTGTTCTGTGTGACTTTCAAAACTATTATTGGGAGGGGGGGAGGGGGAGGGCAGAAGCGCTCTCTAAAGGGATATTTTGAGGCTTTAATTCCTGCGAAAACCTCTGCCTTCGCTTCTTATTCGGTTGCATCCCCGTTTACCTTCGGGAATTCTGCCCTCAGATTTCGATCAGAAGACACCTACGTGTCCGCGTGGGCTCGACCTTAGGTTTCGCTTGCAACACAACCGGAGATAATGATTATCCATAGGGGCTAGCATTTAGAGCGCTTTTTGAAGGGATGCTTCGGGCCTTTTATTCCAACGAACAACTTTCCTCGCCGCTCACCTTCGGGACTTTGTTCTCCGGTTTTAATAAAAATTCAATGTTACCGAAGAAACACATTCGCAAAAAATCTTCCAAACTTAATAAAGAAAATTACGATCTCCATAGCGCAACTTCGGCAGTTCCACGTAGCGCCCAGACCGTTATGGCAACGGAAACTATCAAACGTGCAGACTGGTCTGGAAACACTCTATTTACGGGCCAAACGTGAGTTTCGTGGTAAATAAACTGGTAGTTTAAGCTGTGGGTGAACGCCAGTAACACTGAAATAAGAACGGTTACACACGACGGCTTTTTCAGCAATACAAACGCCTGTCAAAAACACCAAGGCTCTTATTCTTTACGCGCTCATGCGTCTCACCTCACCCGTCACGCCTAACGAAACTAGACCTCTATCTTCGCTTAGTTACTACGAAACGCGGCATCAACATATATTTGTGGGTTGACGGTGAGGTGAGGTTAAAACAAGTTACAGAATAGCGGGGCTGTCTCGATACTGTATCGTGTTTGCAACGCTATAATTTATAATATGCTTCTAATTATGCTGTCTTCTTTACATAAAATCGAAGTCTTAAAACATCCATAATTCAAGCTATTATCTTTTAGCTATTAGAATAGAATAGAAGAATAGAAAATATTTATTTCGTAAACAACATCAACAAAACATTTCGCAGAGTTTAAAATAGGAGGTAAAAGACACAGAGTTGAGGGTTGTCTCCAAAAAAGGAGTCCACTCAGCTTCTGTTAGGGCACAGAGTGCACTAACGCTGGTTTTCAGTGGATCCATTTAAACAACACAACATATATAATTACTATATACAACTAACCTAAGAGAACCAATCATAGTGATGAGCGAACAGTACAAACTGTATTAAACAAGCAATGTAAAGACTATCTTTTATACTCAAGACCCACAAACGGAAGAGAATAATCGTGCGAGAGCGTGCTGCAATACATCTAGATGGAGGACGCTTACCGCAAGTAATTGAATTTCATTTCTAGTGTTTCTCGCAGAAATGAAAAATCTATACTAACATGATAAAGAGGAAAAGCCTAAGAGATTGTGGCTTTGGAAGGTTGTAAGTTTGTATGTATTGGGGGTTATCTCCGGAACCACTGATCCGGTTTCAAAAATTCTTTCATCTATTTATAGGATATATTCTAGATGGTCATCATCACTACATAATAATAATAATATTTATAAAACAAAGTCGCTTCCCGCTGTCTGTCCCATGTATGCTTAGATCTTTAAAACTACGCAACGGATTTAGATGCGATTTTTTTTAATAGATAGTGATTCAAGAGGAAGGGTTATATGTATAATATAGTATCCGTGCGAAGGCGGGGCGGGTTGCTAGTAGGCTATATTTTGTTCCGCAGATTCTGTAGGAGTAAGGATGTGTTACGATATATTTGGCTACTTTAGCTGTTACTAACTATGTGATGCTGACTGTACCTAAAAAACTTAAGGATGCTCTTCGATCGCGTAGTTGTGCACAGTTTACAAAAAAGCATACAAGTCACGACCCTTCATGACATGAGGATGAGATGCGTTGAGCTAGTCAATGATGTAATATAAAAATGAGTTCGATCGGTTATAAGCGCTCCAAAAGTGGTACACAAAAACTGAGTCAATGGTACGAACTTGCCTCAGTTTCGCGTGGTCAATGGAAATGTTTACTTGTCCCAGCTGTCAGATGGCAAACGCATAGTGAGTATGTGCGAATGCGTACCTTCTTCCTGCACAAACAGTTTTTTTACGTAGGAAAAGGGGTTTCTTTGAATTCCTGTTGTTTCAAAATTCAATACTTAAGTACCTGATAGTATACAGATTTTTTTTTCTACAGAGCCCTTCTATAGTAAAGTATGGTAGAAATACATATTATAGCAGTACTAGCTTCTGCCCGTGAATTCTCCATACGAATTTTAACCCTCCATTTAACTCTGTTAGGGGATGATTTCGGGAATAAAAACTATTATATAATCTTTCCTGGGACTCAAACTATCTCTACACTAAATTTCATCTCAATCGGTTCAGAGGATTAAGCTTGAAGAGCTAAAACAGACAGACAGACACACATTTTATTATGAATGGATTACAAATATATCAAGCTCAACAAAGTCCAATATGCTGACACCTGACCCCACTAGCAAGTAATCTAACTTCGACGCCAGAAGACCAGTGACTCAGGGAGTGTGAAATTAATAAGACTGCCTGAAACTTGCAACTATGTCAGCATATTGGGCGCCGCGCAGATTACTGCAGTCTGCTCGGCAAGAGTTTATTACGGTACATTGTGGCACAGATTACGAGTAAAGAATACAAGTACAGATACCCAATCTCATAGCACAAAAGCGTACCGTCCTAATGTAGGCAATTCTGTATACAATTTTAGTCCCGTAGCTACACCAGTAGATGCAGTGTCCGAGCTACCACGGCTATGACGATGTCAGCCGACCTGATAGTTTTAGTAATACATTGAGATATCACCAGATGTCATTGACTTCCCGGGCAACAAATAGAGTAAGTATTTTTGTTTTTTTTTGATATAAAAGTAGAATTTTCGAGACAATATTACACATCACACAAAATTATACATAACCAAACGCTTGGAGCCTGTGGTTCCATAGAACTTTCGCGACCAGTGATGGCGCCATCTAGTGACAGTACCCAATAATACGTGTAGCAAACTTACTTAACTCACACGTATGTACGAGTTACATGGATTTAGTACCAATTTTATTGCATTTACTAAACTTATACAATTTACCTTTATTTTATGTACGGAAGGATGTTTGCGATATAATTAAGGTACGGTGAATTTATTAAGGTGTAAAAGTCATTCTATCTTCACGATTACTGGTTCAAATGTTTCGCTCGGTACCTGTGTCGCCATCTATGAGTTCATTTTTGTAATAATTATACGTTGTTCGAGTTGGGAGGGCATGATTGTGGTGTGTTTGCTACTACAATCCTTAGGAGACCTGACCCCGTATCATGGTCGGCCTTATCACGCGATAAGTGACAAGATAGGAGCGTCGTCTCGTTCTATTGAACGGTGTCAGCCAATGACGGACGCTCTATCTTTTCACTTATCGTGTGATAAGTCCGACCATGATATGGGGTCCGATATGTGACAATCGATATGATACAGAGAAAGAATATAATGGAAAAATAAACCATCTTCGTCTGTATAATATCGATTATAAAATGATCGGGGTAACTTCCTCGTTAAAAATAACACGAAAAACAAAATATTTAATAAAAAATAATTTGTTTCGTGATAAGGGTATTTAAATGTGACAATCGTTTATAAGTAGATAGTAGATTCGATGCACAGGGACACGGAACTTGCGATGAGTTGGACTTCTTCTACGACAAAAAATCCCTTCTTCAAATTTACTCATTCGTGTGTAGTTGCATTTTAATTTAATCTCAATCTCAATGTTTAAAAGTCCGAATGTTTTTTTTTGTACATTAGCTTAACATTATGTTAGCGAAAGTGTGTCTGTCTATCTGCCTCCCACAGGTACCCCTTCACACCTACCTACCTACCTCCCTACCTACCTTACCTACATCTTCACGCGCAAAACGATTAAGATGGAATTTGGTATGGAGATAGTTTGAATCCTGGGGAAGGACATAAGTAATATAACAGATTTCATCCCAGAAATCATCCCCAAAAGAGGTGTAATAAGGGGTGGAAGTTTGTAGCTACGATATACACGAGTTCCAAGCGGAAGGAGTCGCGGGGAGAAATTAGTAATAATATTGAGATTTAAAAAAATCGGTATAAAGGTACAAGACATTTATAAACCTTGGGAAGCTTTAAAATTGTTAAACCAAATTACCAAAATTCTCACCCGCTCCACTGGTGACCATAGGGCTGGTTCGTTCCTCGCTCAACGCATTGGCATTACCATTCAGCGAGGTAATGCAGCCACCAGCCTTATGGGCACCCTACCAAGTGGTACTGATCTAGGGGATATATGTAAATATAGTGTAATAAGTACCCCATAGGTTAAGTTAGTTTTAGTCATTTTAGTAGTTTTATTGAATTGTACCATATCTAATATTTAAATGTATCATGTCTGTCATAATAAATAAATTATATTTATAAACCGATTGTACTCTCATCGGTAGTATTTTTTTAAGTTTATCTTATTTCAAGCCACTGTAGCTTAGTGGTAAGGCATGCGACTTTCGATCTGGAGAACGTGAGTTAGGCTCTTACCACTGGGTTTAAAAAACACTTATCATTTGATATTTAACAGTGGCTTTTCGGTGAAAGAAAACATCGTGACGAAGCCGGTCCAATCCTAAAAGGTCTACTTTTTCCTCTGAATGGGAAGGTCCAGAGGCGGAGTATCCCTATAGGCAAACTAGGCACGTGCGCAAAGTTCCAAAGGGGCGCGCGCGCGAAATTTTTGTACAGTAACAGAAAGCCGCTAGTGGGGCGCCAATGAGGTGCTTGCCTGGGGCGCTCTTGAGTCTTGACATTTAATCCGACTCTGGGAAGGTCGGGTGGCAGTCGCTTTTGTAAAACTACGCCAAAATCTAGGCGCCAAAGCACACAACGGGCTCCTTTAGGGCACAACCGGGAAAAACGCTAGGAGGATGGTGACCGCATTTTCTTTTCATATTTTCCTTATTTTACATAGTCAACGAAAGCCGCTACCGCAGGCTATTCAGACCGTAGCACAATAAGTTCCTATTACAGGTTTTGCATGTGCATACCGCATTGTGTTATACATACATACAAACAGAACGACGTAACTGTGTCGTGTTTCGTATGGACATACGTCCTTAACATATTGGGAGCAAACTTTGCGTAGTTTAAATTAACAACGTTGTTAAGATGCGACGCTTAGCTTCGTCGAGTAAAACCTGGGGGTTGAAGTTTGAGATCATGTTGCAACCTACTAATTTACAACATTTACGTTCATGTGTGCTACAATTGAATTAAAAGCAAGAGACTTGATTTATTTAGATACTGGCTTCTGCCCGCGACATCAAGTGCGTGAAGGCCCGTTATCATCCAGGTCTTAAACTATTTCGGTGCGAAAGGAGAATGTGCATTGTGCACATTAGTATGGGCGGTGTACCATGAGTGTATACAGTTGAAACATATATTAGAATTTTATCAATGTTATTTATATAAATCAATCTAATTTAGTGTAGCTAATAATGAAGCATGCGATGAAATAATGTTTAATATTTACTATTAGATCTAGTATGCTATAATTATGTGATGTACTTAAATGTTATTTTATCCCGGTCTATAGACTGAGTGATCAAATCACTGACCTAAGTTTTCATATGCCTGACCTGGCTGAATATATTATGGGAAGAAACATGTATAGATATTTAAGACCTTATGTACCATATATTCATTATGAATAAACCATTCATTCATTCATTCATTCATTACTTGAAAGCTCTTTTTAGGGTTCCGTATAGTCGACTAGGAACCCTTATAGTTTCGCTTTGTCTGTCTATCCGTCCGCGGATAATCTCAGTAACCGTTAGCACTAGAAAGCTGAAATTTGGTACTAATATGTATATCAACCACGCCGACAAAGTGGTAAAATAAAAAGTGTTTTTTTTATTTTTTATTAGGGTACATCCCCAATATGTAACGTGGGGTTTTTTTTTTCATTTCAACCCTATTGTTGGATAGGTATTTCAAAATGAATAGGGGTTTGCTACAATTATTTTTGATAATGTTAATATTTTTGGAGATAATCGCTCCAGAAGTAAAAAAAAATGCCCCCCCCCCCTCTAACTTTTGAACCATAAGTTTTAAAAATATAAAAAAAATCTCAAAAGTAGAACTTTATAAAAACTTTCTAGGAAAATTATTTTGAACTTGAGAGGTTGAATAGTTTTTGAAAAAAATTACAAAATAATTTCTGGACGAAAAACTACGGAACCCTACACTGAGCGTGGCCTGACACGCTCTTGGTCGGTTTTTTTTTTAGTAAATTACTATTCTATTTTCATTTCTAGCAACAGAAATCCCATTATGTATAAAAAGTTTCATGTTATTCCAGCATACCTGTGTGTGGAGTCGACCGCCCTGCTGACCCTATTAATTCGTTCACCTGTATTTGCGCGATTGGGAATAATAAGATAAATTGAAATAAGTGCGTGTTTCATGCCTTCTGTCTTTAAGAGGGCGTTCTGAACGTCGTCAGGAATAAGCGACAATTACAGGATTTTTGACGTTGTAGTTCTACGAAACAGAAAGGTTTTTATAGATTCTGATTACTTATTTGCATAGGTCAACTCCTTATATAAGGAGTGTAGAGAGTATTGTGCGTGGTGGCCTGAAATTTCTCCGTTAATTGTGACCCGATATTAAAATTTATTCTTATATTCGAAAATATAATTATACTCCTGAGATGGCCCCATTGTCACCAAGTCAGGATCTGATGATGAGATCCCAGGGAAATCGAGGGCAACCCTCAAATCCTACAGGCACGTATTACGTGTCTGTCTGTCAAGGACCTATTTTCTCGAGAACGCGAGGACGTATGGAGTTGAAATTAAACCGATATATTCGGTATACAGTCCATTAAAGCTGTGAAAAAAATCAAACTTTTAAGTAAACGTAAAAAAAAGATACGCCCGCCAAAAACGTATATTTCGACAATTTAGATCGGTTTCCCAAACTCAATTTTTCTTTGTAGAAAATTTTTTCTTCGCCATTATCCGTAGTCCCATAATTTCCCATTCTTATTACCTTCCTCACTATATTATGATAGGGAAATTTTGGCTCGCATAAGTTTACAAATACATTTTTCACAATGAAATGTCGTCGTTACGTGCGTCAACACAACAGTAACAGGCTTCGAAGTATCACATTTGGGGCGGAACAATTCGAGAGAACTGTAATTTCAAATAAAATTGAAGGCCTAGGCCGGGAAGTATTTTTTATTTTATTTTAATCTAAATATGGCGTCTGTGTTCATGAACAGGCTAAACAGCTGAATTATATTTATTGATTTTTTTTCTAGTGGCTGAATGGTTATCGGACCAAAAATATTCGCGTTAATGCCTATTAATACACGAACTGATATTAAGAATACAAATCTGTATGATTCAATGTGTTGATGAATAAATTTAAAATATTGTCTATTCGTAAGTCACCAGAGACCATAGACAATATTTGAAATCCTCTGCATTTATTTTATTTATTATAGAAATTAAGATTCTCATTATCAGTTTGTGTATAGGTAATGGCCCTAATAGGGTCTATTCGAACACTACACACGCGTAATACGGACGACGTCCGAAAAAAAACATTATGGAGGTATTGGAAAGAAAATTAAAAGTCTTTTGTCGTGTAGCTGGATTTTATATTTGTGGTTGATATTTATAAATAAAATTTCAAAATGAGTTCCGATGATAACAGCGACGAAGAAACTAAATTGTACTCCGCCGGAATTGAGGGCGGAGGCCGAATCAGCAATGAATGTTGCCGCCAAAATCGAAGGACAAATACATAAATAGGTACATATCAAAATTTTATAACCTGGAAGACTGACAAAAATGCCCACGGTTTCTCAGAGAATATACTTATTTCTGGATTATTTTAGGGAACTGGCAGAAACCAAAAAATCCTCGACATTGTGGGCAATGTCATGCATAAATATTGTTTTCTTTTTACTGCTTTTTTTGTCTTCGGTTACGGTTTATTAAATTTGTTTTTGGAGTGGTGATATTTTTTATTTTATTGCATATGTTTGAGAAAAGCACTATACATGCCTAGCCAGGAAGTGGCTTCTTTCCCGGCGGCTGCAGTAATGTACTATTTCAACACTCATTTTATTCCCAATTAATTGAACAGTTTCCGGATAGTTTGCCCTTCGGGCATCTGAAGCTACCTAACGAACCTAATCTACCTACTCTTTCGCGATTGCAATATGTTTGGGTTGGTAGGATTGCAAAACGTCAAACAATTTAACGTCATATGGCAAACCGTCAGCTACGTAAAATGTAACCATTCATACGAGTTGCATATAAAACGAAAATTTAAACGTCAAGTGCTGATGCCCTGGAGGCATGTGCCTCTTCCCTCATGGTATCAACAAAAATTTACGAGAAAGTTCTCATGGCCACCAAACCAAAGTAAATTGACTTAAGTATACTGGGTGGAACAGATCGATGGACTTTTAAGCAAATGGGATATAGATCAGGTTTAGTGCTTTACTTCTCACCTAGTAACCATATTAATATTTCTAACGGTTACCGAGATACAACTTGTTAAACTTTGGTGAAAAAAACTGTATGTTTCAACCCTATCCAGCAGATTCAATGAAGTCAGCAAGATTCTTGTGACTTGTGACATGTGTCAATTTCAAATGAAAATAATAACTATGTATAGTATTAGGGTTGTCACTAAGATAAAATATTTCGATTTTTATGTTTTTTTTTTTCTTTTAAATCCAGCTTAACATTTATAATAGATCGTTTGTACGTCACTTATATAACACTGTCCTTTCAGCTTAGTCCAAGGAAATGTTCCTCCCTGTATACAGCTCCCCTCATGCGAGCAATAAGTTTAGGATGAAAACAGTGCCTGCGTCGGCCTTCTCGTTATGATGTAGGTACTTACTGCTCGAGACCCCGTCTTGGGATATCATCAAAGATGAATACTCACGCTGAACCGCGGCTGCGCCCGCGTCGGCGACCGTCACGTGGGTTTGAGGTTAGGTGGTGGCGAATATAAGTGAAAATCCTGGATTCTTGCACAAAATATAATTCGTTCACCACGATTGAATACTGATAAGTCGATGGGCAGGTACACAAGCGAAACAACCGGTAGCTAGCAATGCACTGTTTATTGATGTATAGGTGACGTGGTGGGCGCAGCCACACACACATGCATACATACGCTAGTCGCATACATAACATTCCCTCCACCTATTGAACTAATACATTAATACCTAATAGAATTGCTTGAAGTCTATTTTGGGACGCGGACGCATCACTCTCCGTGGTTCGGCTGTATCAGACGTATTTTCCGACTTGGCCTCCTGGAACTCTTCCTCACCCTCGGGGTTCTCTTCCTCATCCTCGGGGTGAGTAGTCTCTGTACTCTGTTGCGGCGATGGGCACATACGCGACACTGACGATAGAGGAGGCGGGGGTGGCACCAGCGGCGGTGGCGGCGGCGGCGGCGACGGCGACGGCGGCGGCGATGGCGGTAGCGGCGATGACGGTAAGTATATATTGATATCTTCTGCGTCACAGTCCCATGCGTTACGACTTTGAGTGTTACCTTTATATAATGCTAGTTGGTTTACGTGTTTACGATAACATACTTGAGAGCCATAGTCTTTAATTAAATATAGAACTTTCCCCAATCGTTTCTGTACTGTTCCCTTACCCCACATTAACTTATTATTACAATATTTTGTGTACAGCACAAGAGTGCCTGTTGCAAATTGTTTTGTATTGTCTTTGTTGTTACCCTGTGAGCACTGATCATCGCGGTTATCACCGACTGGAGTCGCAGACGAGGGCAGCGGTGACGGCGGGGTTAAAAGGTCAAGTCGTGACCTTAATTTGCGTCCATAGACTAATTGTGCGGGGGAGAACCCTGTGGTAGTATGTTTCGAGTTACGGTAGTCAAACAGATATTTCAATAATTTGGTTTTTGTTTCCTTAATATTAGTACTTGACATGACACTAGATCGTATTCCCTTCTTAACAACTTTCACATAAGATTCAGCCTGACCGTTACTTGCCGGATGGTACGGCGGCGATGTAACATGTGTTATTCCGTTCAGTTCGCAAAATGAACGGAATTCTTGAGAACAAAACGCTGTGCCATTGTCCGTCACTAAAGTTACCGGTATCCCGAATCTGGACATAAACTCATACATTTTGTCAATAGTTGCCGTCGATGTCGTCGTGCTAGCCATGTCGTACACCTCCGGCCACTTGGAATACGCATCTACCAATACTAGGTACATTCGACCGTTTATCGGGCCTAGGAAGTCGGCATGAACACGGCTACCGGCGTCCTTAGGCCGCGTCCATGGTACGGGTTTGACTCGCGCAGGCGCCGGCCGCATTTGTAAACAAATATCGCAAGACCCTATCATCCGCTCCACGGCTTCGTCTACACCCGGGAACCAAAACCTAGACCTAATCTCCGCTTTAGTCTTTACAATGCCGAGATGGGACTTATGGAGCTCCAATAGTACCTTTTCCCGTAATGCATCGGGAATGACGACCTTATGCCCTCTCATTATGCATCCATTTTCATACGACAATTGAGTCCGGCATAGATGGTATGGTTTTACAAGCGTATCGCTAATTTTATTAGGCCATCCATCCATTACGTATTTACTTACTTTATCTAAAATTACATCATTGCGGGTTTCTTTGCAAACATCAGCGTACGTAACGGGTAGGCTGCCGCTCATAACAAAATGTACATAGGCGGCGCGATCGTAGAATTCAACTCCGTCAGCACATTCCTGAGTTGCGCCGCGCGCGCCCGCACACCCCCCGCGCGCGCCCGCTGCCGGTGTCGGCAGACTGGCACGAGACAAAAAATCGGCGCTGTTATCAGCACTTCGCACGTACTCAATAACATAATTATACGCGCTCAAAAATATTGCGTATCTTTGAAGTCTGTTTGCCGATACTTCTGGAATGCCCTTATAAGGTCCGAAAATTGATATAAGTGGCTTGTGATCAGTTCGCAAAACGAACGGTTCTGATCTACCATACAAATACTGGTGGAAACGGCGCACACCAAAAATAATCGCAGTCGCTTCCTTTTGTATTTGAGAGTATCGTGTTTCAGCCTTTGTTAATGTCCGCGAAGCAAAAGAAATTGGCCTCGCTTGCCCGTCGGGTCCACATTGCGATAAAATAGCCCCTAGACCGCGGGGTCCAGCATCCACTGTTAAAATTAACTTAGCCCCAGGGTCAAAGTGAGCCAAAACTTGATCTGAGGCTAAACATTTTTTTATTTTATTGTACGCATTCTGGTGAATTTCCTTCCATTGCCATTTAGACCCCTTTTTTAAAAGTTCATATAACGGACACAGTATTGACGATGCGTTTGGTACAAAATTTCTGTAATAATTGATTAATCCCAAAAATGATTGAAGTTCACTAATATTATTTGGAACCGGGGCTTTAAGGATCGCTTCGACCTTGTCCGGGGATTTATGCAAGCCATCCCTATTTATGACGTAGCCCAAATAGCTAACTTCATTTTTATAGAAATCACACTTTTCCCTTTGCAAGGTCAATCCTGCGTCTTGTAGCCTTTCGAGTACGGCGTGTAGCCTGGCAGCGTGCTCAGCATCATCATGGCCCGTGACGAGCACGTCATCGAGTAAGCACAACACGCCGTCCATGCCGGCCAACACGCCTTCCATAGCACGCTGAAATAGGGCGGGTGCACAGGATAGCCCAAATACAAGCCGAGTATACATAAATAGGCCACGAGAAGTATTTATGCACGTGAACTTCCGTGACTCGTCATCCAAAACAAATTGATTGTAAGCCATTGATAAATCGAGTTTTGTGAATTTATTGCCGCCATATAACTTTGCAAATAACTCTTTTGCTGTCGGCAAAGGATACTGATCGACTATCAATTGCTTATTTATGGTCACGGAATAATCAGCACACAGTCGGACACTACCGTTCCGCTTTAGTACCGGAACTATAGGAGAGGCATATTCCGCATAATCTACAGGTTTCAGAACGCCTAAATGTACCAGCCTGTCAATTTCTTTGTTTACCTTATCACGCAAAGCAAACGCAACCGGCCGGGCTTTATAAAATACCGGTTTAGCGTTATCTTTGAGCCTCAATTTGACCTTTTGTTTATTGAAACACCCTAATGTATCCGAAAATAGTTTAGGATACTTAGCTTGTAACTGCTCGACTGGGAACAGTTGCTGACAGTAATTAACCGGTACAAGTTCCAATTGAAAGGCTGCTATGAAATTCCTACCAAGAAGGGATACACCTCCGTCACGTACCACATGCATGTCTAACGCGTGTGTGCGGCCGGCAAAGTACACAGGCAGCCGCACTACACCGACACATGGAATATTATCGCCGGTATAGCTAACTAGCCTTTTTTGTGACGGAATCAATGGCACATCGTTAAAATGCAACTGATAAATGTCGTTTGAAAGAACTGTCACGCTGGATCCTGAATCAATTTCAAATTTTAATTTTAATCCGCGAATAGCTACTGTTTCTAACATTGGTTCCCCCCGTAATGATCGGATTGTAAATACCTCACCGTCATCTCCGAAGTCCTCGTCTCCGACACCGTTGTCTACGTAATTCACTTTAGATGGACACATCCTACGTAGATGGCCCTTGACGTTGCACTTCCTACACACATAGTCACTGTACTGACACTCCGGAGTCTTGTGGTTGGTATATCCACATACGGAACACTTAGGTTTCCCCACACGATCGCTTTTGGAGGCTGCTGATCCCCTGGCATTTCGTGAAATCTTATAAAGCGAATCTGGCATCGCGGCGGATGCGCCCGCGCCGCTCGCGCTGGCCGCGGCAGCCGCCCGAGCGCTGCTTACATTCTCCGCGTATTCCACAGCTTTGCCGAGCGTCAAGCCAACCAAATCGTGCGCGTACAATTTCTCTTTCTCGGGACAAGCTCTCATTCCCATAATAAATCGATCACGCAGCGCTTCTTCCACGTTATTAAAGGCACAAAGCGACGTCAGACCGCGAAGTCTCGCGGCCCACTGTGAGTGAGTTTCGCCCTGTTGTTGTACCGCTGCGTAAAAATTATGCCTTTCGCTAAATCCGATGCGTTTAGGGTTGAAATGCTTGTCCAGCGCTTGAATTATATCATCATATGGCACCACTTGCAAATCCTTGGGTAAGGCCAAATCCGCGGCGAGTCTATAGGTACCCTCAGTGAGTGCACTTAGTAATATAGCTCTTCTCTTTGTCCCGCTTGTATCCGTCGCGCTGGTGATGTCGTTTGCCACAAACCACTGTGTGAGACGACTCTTGTAAGTCTTCCAGTCCTGGCCATTGTGGTCAAAACTGGTTAAAATACCAAATAGTCCAGTCGACATGTTTTTTTTTTTTTAATAACGCGGGTATTCGTCGCCACTGATAAGTCGATGGGCAGGTACACAAGCGAAACAACCGGTAGCTAGCAATGCACTGTTTATTGATGTATAGGTGACGTGGTGGGCGCAGCCACACACACATGCATACATACGCTAGTCGCATACATAACAAATACAAACACATTAAACACTACATACCTAATAGTTATTGAAATATAATTATCAAACGATTGAAATACAACTTAATTTGGGAGTGCCACTATTTATTAGACGAGTTCAGTGTTCATCGTCGCTCTTTTCTTAAGCAGTATAACGACAAATGACCGAATGATTTTTTTTTAACTAATGATGCACACAATGACTGACACTCATTTTTGGCTCCATGATAAATAATCATTTACCCAGCCTCAATACATGTCCGTGCGTTACCGCCGTGCTAGCTAAGTAACGTAAAAATTGACACATACATAAGGTTATACGTCAATATATGGCCGATTGGTGTACCTACTACTCCTACTAGCCGAGCAGGAACTAAAACATAGACAAACTAACATGTATACAGAGACGTATTAACCGATATGCTATAGTAAATTATTGTACGTCTGGGTTTGCAATTTTCTTCTCTGCCTTTCTTTTCAATTTTATATTTTGAGTGGGTTTTCATTTTACGCTAGTGGTAATTAATCCATAGACAGGTAGTGACCAATTGGTATGCTTTTTCTTATTTCATTTTACAAGTCATAACAAACAGCACACATTGTGAAATGACCAGTCGTTATGGTCAAGGAAGCGTCTCAGTGTTTCCCAGTTTAGTTAAATTAAATTTAAATTTATTAAATTTTTCTACTGCTTATAAATTGAGAGTCAAGGAATTTCATTCCCTATCCATTTCGTTGAAATGTCGTTAGACATTCGCAATGCATTAAGGTCGAAAATTATATTTCAGTAATAGTATTGAAAGTCAATAGGTACATATTATCACTTCACATCACAGATAACCTCTTTGCGAAAAGTTATCATTTGCTTATTTGATTACGAACATGTGTCAGTGTCAATCGAGAAAATTGCTTAATAATTTTCACATACGTTATAGTAGTAACATAGTTTAATAGTGGGGTTACACCAGGAAGGAATACGGATTCATTAGATAACACGTTCAAAATTTCAGTTTAGTATGTCAACGTTGTTATTCTGTTAATTGCCTAGTTACTAACATAGAACAATGCATACGATATGTCAAAGAGAGACGTCGTGGTCTCTACACTTGTAAACGTAATTCAAGACCGAAAAAATAACCTTAAGTTTTTAGCTACGTCCATCATTTGGAAGAGTGTGAGTTAGCCAGTTTCGGTTATTTTTTCATATTAATGGCAATTATAAGGTTATTTTTTTGGTCTTGAATTACGTTTTCAAGTATAGAGCTATCTATAGGAGCTATCTATAGCTCCTGTGGTGACAGTTACTGTACGGGATTGTACTACCTATATACCTTTATATATCTTAGGTGGGTTGGAAATTATATTCCTTGACTAGGTACAGTATTAACTGTATACAGTATTAACTGAAAGATTCGATTTTATAAAAAATAACTACTGTCTTGTAATCCAACAAAGCATGTGATATAAAATAAAAAGTCCAAATAGCAAACTTGCAGAGCCAACGTTCACGCTATTTGCTTCAACTTTACTAAGTACAACACCAAACGTTGACTTTTTGCGCTATCCGTACCAACAGCCAAATCTAAAAACAAAAAGTCCCTAGTAACATCTCTGTATATACCTAAATTGAGACGTATAACGGTGCACATAAAGTAGACATTCCCTTTAAGGATTTATTACGGATGAATCTTTTGTACATCGAGCTCCCAAACTGAGGAAGTTATCTCGTTAAATGCACCGAGAGTTTGCGAGAAACCGGCCTAACTTTGTGACCGACAACCAATTAAAACAGACCCCCGAGACAAAACAATAATGCATTAGAAGCCATAACTAGCAAGACGTCTTTAAGCCCGCCAGGGATCTTCTTAAACTGGGCGTAGACGGCATCCTATCGCTGAATTTAAGGTGCTTCGTCATCTTGTTCTTAACTGAAATTGAGGTCAAAAGAGACGTCACTCGGTTAGCTAAGTTTACCTTTATAATGCTAAGCAAAGCAAGTGAATTTCAGACCAACTTTTCGGTAATTTATTACAGCTCTAAAAGGAATTTTGGATTTTTGCCAACTAAAACATGGTTTTTGATTTTCATTTATTTTCTTCAGATTTATCGACTCTATTTTTAATATTACTTTCGTCTGTAGGTAATTCTAATTAAGTACCTTCAAAGATAAAATGTTCACAAACTTACCTATAAATCGTTGTATCGAAACTTAACACTTTTGGTGCCAGGAACCCACTAGTAGGGCGTCTACACAACTTGCTGCCAAGTCTTGTCGCGCGCGAACCAGCTTATGTCTCACTCACTCTGCAATTTAGAAAGAGGAGGGTAGATTTTTCTCGACTCGCGTCGCATCGCAGAGTCAGTATACTAGCCCCACTGCTTATAAGCATTTCCTCTATACAGCAGAAAAACAGCGGCTTCGTATTCGCTCGCGCGTGGCCATACGAAGTATTTTTACAGTGAAATAAATGGTGTCGATTACATCGTTCACTGACCGAGCGAGCGGAGTAAAGGTAAGATGCTGTTTAGTAGCATGCTTGTTTGAGCATGCTCAATTATTATATATGCAAATACCATGCTACTTACTAGCAACATTACATTTACACATGCTATTTGCTCGAAACTAGCGTGCTTTCGCGCTACTAAAGAGGATGTGTAACAGTACTTTAAAGTTCTCCGTTTCAACTATTATGTATTTCGTATGTTCGGCGTTTATCTGGCTATTCTCTTCTACAGCTCAACTCTGAATCGTGATTTTTTTTAATAAGTTCAATAATTATATAGGTTTCTATGTCAATTTGAACCGGTTTTCAAACTTGGATCCTGCCAACTACATACATTTTGTACGTTAGACCTACTAATTCGACTTTCTTCCTCCCCCTTATTTATATTTTGTAATAAAAGCTAAAATATAAATTCTGATCTTGACAAAATGCCGTTAATACGGACAGAAACTTCGTTTGTACAAGTTCATATGAACGAGTATTCCCTTGAGACCTTGAATCAATTAAGTTTGTTGTTAGGTACTACTTTTTTGTAACGAAATTTTCTTTTCAATGTCTGACACGGAATTTGTATGTCTTTTTGCATTCTGGTTTGTGTCAATGGAGGATTTAAGGAAGATAAAGCATCTGTAATTTAGCACTATACTAAGCCAAATAATAAGCACACTTGTTTTTGAGGTTAAACGCATTCACCGCCACGAACCCGCCTATCGGGCGCCTACACCGTAGGTGCACACATTCATTGCCCAGAATCGCTACGCGCTACGCTCGTAGCCGATCCCGTGGTTTTTCTCGTATGTAGCGGAAAGCGACTACGGCGGTCTGACGCATATGTGTCGTCATGGGCCCTGAATGGGTTAAATAAACACTAATCCAAAACTAAACCTAAACTAAATAAGTATATACTCAAACACATTCACTGCCAAGTATCGCTACGCTCGTTACCGATCCCCTGATTGTTCTACTATTTGAGTAGTGGAAAGTGCCTAACGGCGTAGGCGCCCCCTTAGGCGGGTATTGAAAGTGTTAAGTCAGCATTTTCTACCGAATAAATATTCAAAAGTGAATTTTATTTAAACGATCTCGATATTTTACTTAAGACGCCGCCATTCCCTTTTATTACCTCACAATAGTTCGTATTCTTTCAAATGAAAAGAATCCAAGCTCGTTTTTCCAGCGTGCGATCGAAATTCTAGTATTGTCACTGAGCTCAATAAGCTTACTTTGCCTCGACTTCTTCTTAGTAAACCTTCTAAAGCCAACCTTATTTCATACGATACAAAGTTGACGATTGTTTGAAAGTTGGTCTGTTATCTAAGGGTTATGCTGACACATTCCGCTGTGTATTATTAGGGTCTGTTTCAGTATTGCATGTGTTATCAACAATTTTACGCGGCTATGGGCATTGAAGGTTTTTATGAGACAAGTTCTCTTTCTTTATTGGAAATTTCTGTCGTTTTACTGAAAATCTGCTGAATAAAAAAAATTGGTTGAAATATTTTTTTACGAACATCTTGTTTTTAGAAAATATCCATGACTCAGGAACAAATGTTATTTGCTAATCACACAAATAGATAAGGGCATCTATTTGTGCCTGGGCTCGAACCCATGCAGGATCTCTAGCTTCGTAGGCAGGGTCACTACCAACTAGGCTGAATAACTTATTTACTCTTAACTATTTCTCACAGACGATTGTATAAATCTGGGGTAAATAAAATTCACCCAAACAATTAGCACAATCAATCTTCAGATGAATAAATAAATAAATAAATAAATAAATATTAGGGGACAATCTTACACAAATCGACCTAGTCCCATAGTAAGCTCAATAAGGCTTGTGTTATGGGTACTAGACGACGATATATATAATAGATAGAAATACTTAAATACATAGAAAACATCCATGACTCAGAAAGAAATATTCATGCTCATCACACAAATATTTGCCCTTACCGGGATTCGAACCCAGGACCTTCAGCTTCGTAGGCAGCGTCACTACCCACTAGGCTAACCGGTCGTCAAATGAATGAAATGAATTTAATGGGGAACAGCATCCATTTCTATGGTTCTTTTGAATAAAAGATGTCTGCCTATATTTTATTAGAGTGAATAGACAGATTTGTTATAAATAAAAATGAAATAATCAATGATGTACTAGGTGTTATGTAATTACATATGTAACGGCGTTTGTGTAACCAAATTTTCTTCAAATGAAGTAATCTTTTAAATTGAATTTTAAACAAAATAAAATTCTACTGTTAATGAAATCTAACATCTTCTAATATCTCATTAATCGGTATCTATTTATTTAAACTTTGTTGCAAAAAACCAAAATAATGTACAAATGGCGGAAATATGTCAGTCACCGGCCCCCAGTAGGTATTCTTGCACGAGTCAATAAATGAAGTGTCAGCATAGAACTAGGCATTGGCGAGGTCACCACCGCTGCAACAAGCCCAATGGAGTAGCACCAATCGGTCCATCAATGGCAAAAAAATAGTTCGCGCGGCCCATTGGATATCCAAAGACATGGAAAGCCATCGCGACAAGTCAACGCGCCGTCCGATTTGAATGGTCGATGTCAAAATGTTACTTTAGAAGAAGTTTACGTTCGTCCATTTGGATGCATCCAATTGTCGCAGAAACTGGCGCGCCAGTGAATATCGAGACAACACCCACGATCCCGACCAGGGCTGTTATTTGCTACGCGCTAATGCGGCTCACCCCGCCGGTCACCCGTCAAGAAACTAGACCTCTACCTACGCTTAGTTACTACGCATCGCGGTGTCAAGATGTATTTGCGGGTGAGCGTTGAGGTGAGCATAAAACAAGTTACAGAATGGACTGGTGACACCTACGAGTATGTGGGTCGGCCGTGAATATAGTCAATATATCCTTCTTCTTCGTTGTTTTTGCTCTTGACAGAGAGGTCGTGGTCATCATTTCAGGTATTGGTAGCAAGCTTCACAACATAACAACTTCTCAACAATCTTATGGAAGGCGACTGCCAGAGAAGAATGGCGGCGTCCTAGGGCAGTCGCCTTTCTTATTGCGTGTAGTGGTGCATCCATTGCAGCTTTAATATGGTCAGTCCATCTCATCGGTGACCTGCCTAGCGGTGTGGTACCCTCGGTCATTCCATGGACCAGAAGTCGCTCGATAGCTACGTCTCCTCGACGACATTGTGTGTGCCCAACAAACGCAAGGATACGAGTCTGCATTATGGTTGATATATTATACTTAGACACTGCTTGATGCCCAGTCAAAATACCTATTACGTCCGTACATTTACCCTGAAATGTACAATAACCATAGCACAATGCACATAGCACGTAGAACCGATGGCCGTTGGGGCGGAAAGGTTCTCGAGTGGCGACCACGTACCGGAAGGCGCGGCGTGGGTAGGCCCCCCACAAGGTGGACTGATGACCTGGCAAAGGTCGCGGGAGTCCGCTGGATGCGGGTGGCGCAGGACCGGTCATTGTGGCACTCTTTGGGGGAGGCCTATGTCCAGCAGTGGACTTCTGTCGGCTGATATGATGTACAATACCCACTGAACGGGCGGGGCTTGTTCCGTGACGACGCATCGTAACGAATGCGCGAGCACCCGGTTGCAGCCGACCACGTTTTAATCGAGTGCAGGGGCGTTACCGCAACGAAAACGAAATGCATTCGTGTGTGTCCCAAGCAAGTGCGAAAGAGAGGGAGATACACAAACGAAGTTCGTTTTCGTTTCGCGGTAGGGCCTCAGTAGGCAAAAGCCGGACGGAGCCTGTCAGAAGCTACGACAGCTGAGCACAGCCGTCTACGTCTGCGAGAAGCCGGTCGGTCGCAAATCCATTTAAATATGAAGTGTAACGTCTGTATTAAAGCTTCAATTCCTTTGGCAACTAGTCAAATGCTCAGGCCCGGCCCGTTCGGTGAGAACCGTACATAAGTCGAACTATGTTACTATTACGTTACATTTTTATTATGTTAGTGAAGGTATGTGCTGGTTCATTTTGCTAAATTGAAAAGAAGTTTGTTAGTTCTCGCACGTTGTCGACAAGCGGGTATTACAATGCAAAGTGCCAGGGGTCTACTTGCCTTGTTACCTACCCAACATGATTTCCACTCAGCGCCGTGAGATTTCAGTTAAAATCATGTTTAAATAAGTACTGGGTTAGATTCTCTTTTGTTTATACCAGGGTGGTGGCAAACAATCTTACAGCCCGCCTGATGGTAACCATACACCGTTCATAGTCTATGAACCCTTATGACGCCATAATAATCACAATTTTGCACTGCCAGTATTCTGCATGTACATGTGGTTAGGTACGCATTTGTAACACCCGTCTTCCATTTTTATAATATGTAGTTATTTTCACACCTTTCATTCGGAAAAGTAAGTTTTGCTCCACGAAGAGACATTGCGTAAATGCTACATACCAATGAATAAATAAAAAAAAACCGGCCAAGTGCGAGTCGGACTCGCGCACGAAGGGTTTCGTACCATTATTAATAAAAACAAAAAAAAACGCGTTAGTTGTATGGGAGCCCTCCTTAATTTTTTTTTTTTTTTTTAAGTATTTGTTGTTATAAAGGCAACAGAAATACATAATTTGTGAAAATTTCAACTGTCTAGCTATCGCGGTTCTTGAGATACAGCCTGGTGACAGACAGACGGAAAAAAAAAACGCGTTTGTTGTGTGGGAGCCCCCCTTAAATATTTATTTTATTTTGTTTTTAGTATTTGTTGTTATAGCGGCAACAGAAATACATAATCTGTGAAAATTTCAACTGTCTAGCTATCGCGGTTCTCGAGATACAGCCTGGTGACAGACAGACGGACGGACAGCGAAGTCTTAGTAATAGGGTCCCGTTTTTACCCTTTGGGTACGGAACCCTAAAAAGTAGCTTGGACAAAAATGTAGCATTTTGATCCCTCTCGTCGTGAAGCCAAACTTACTTTTCCGAATGAAAGGTGTGAAAAAATAATTACCAACATTTGGTCCCTTGTCATCGGTAAAAAACCTGGAGCCTTTTAAGTTACCTTTTATACCAAAATAGCGCAAGGTTAGCGTGACTTCCAAATACCATAGATTTCGCAAAACCAATCGTGCGTTTAAAGGGATCACTAATCAATTGAATTAGGGACCTGTCGATGGACGAACCGACACTTCTTAATAGGGTCTTCCATTTCAACCTTTTAAGGGCGTATTGACTTCTTTATTATTTTTATTGCGAACTCAATTCTGCCTCCCCAGTGAACGTTTTAGAAGTGACTGAAGTAGTGACAATTGGGGAAGTGTGCTAGCTACATCAATTTGGGGCAAAGCTAAGGGCGGTTAGGCACGGCGACTTTTAGCAGCAGTAAACGCGACACAGTATTACATCTCGGTCAGCACAAGACGGCGCGCGAGCTCTCTCGAAGTCTCTCGCACTATCCGACTCTTTCTAAGTTTTCTAATAAGAGAGACAGGAGAGAGCTCGGGCGCCATCTTGTGCTAACCGTGCTGGTGATTTTGACAGGTGCTCAATGGCTAGGGTCGCATGTTTGCTAAACGAGCGTTTAATCGCTGCAAAAATTCGCCGTGTAAGCTCTTTCGTTCTTTCTTCGATTTAATATGGCAAATGTGGTCAGTCTGATGGTCCGTCTTGAACCTGGCCCCGTATCCTGGTCGGCCTTATCAAGCGATAAGTGACAAGATAGAGTGTCAGTCTCGTTCTATCGAATGGTGTCAGCCAGTGACGGACGCTCTATTATTTGTCACTTATCGCGCGATAAGGCCGACCATGATACAGTGTCTGGAGAGACGCCGTTCAAATGGCGTTCTTACTAAGTTAAACTCTAATGAAAGCATCGTATCCTTTAGTAAGTAAGACCTGTTGAACTAGCTAACTACCAGATATAATGTCAACGGCGGCTCTTTTTAACCGACTTTTAAAAAAAGGAGAAGGTTCTCAATTCGGTTGTATTTTTTTATGATAAGGCACTGTACCTATTACTAAAGAGTATTAGGTTTTTTGAAGTGAAAACTTCTTTAGCGGCGCTGAGCACTTTTTGGGATGGGGAAAAATTGTTAAATACGCGACAGAGTTTTGTGACGTCAGATGTGAAGGAGGTCACTTTTTGCTGCTAGCCGATTCGACTTCATTCAAAACTGAACGCTATTCATAAGAGTATAAAGCCGTTAAACACTTTTTGCAATAGCATATTCTGCAAATAAAGTAATAATACCAACGTGTCCTTCGTCCGCGGCTTGTCCGCCTAAATAATTGATAATTGTTTATAAATTTGCGTCAAATTCATTTTTAGGGTGACACCGTAAGATGTCACGTGATCTGATCGAAAAACTGTTACAATGTTATTGAGTTTTCACTTCTGCCGGCACTCCCGGAGTGCAACCCGGTCTTTTTTAAATAATCTTGCTATGACTTAATCTGCTACTCTATATCTAATTCGATTATATTATCTATTTGCTCTATTTTTATTTCTTATTATTGACGATCGTGATAACTGTGATAAGGATTCTTATAATTTTAACATTGTATGCGAATCATATTGTAATTTCTATCTCTAAATAAATAAATCTAAATCTAAATCTATGGGGGAGTGGCGATGATTGGAAACTACTTTTAATTCCAAAAAACTGTAAGTACTTATATTTAAATAAAATCTAAAAATATGTAACAGACACGTCTTTTCTTAATAGCTCCGATCTCAAATTCCCGTCATTCATTCTTTCTCTTTCACACAAATCCTACATCTATAGTATAAATAATAATTAATGAGCCTATATTCGTCCCACTGCTGGGCACAGGCCTCTGGATGAACTCTAACGCAATAAGAACTCATCATCCTCCTAGCTCTATTCCCGGTTGTGTCCTAAAGGAGCCCGGGGTCCGCTTTGACACCTAATCCCAAGATTTGGCATAGGCGCCAGTTTTACAAAAGCGACTGCCATCTGATGATCTTCCAACCCAGAGTGAAAACTAGACCTTATTGGGATTAGACCAGTTTCCTCACGATGTTTCCTTCACCGAAAAGCTAACGGTAAATATTCCGTACATAAGTTCCGAAAAACCGAGCCGGGATTCGAACGCAATAAGAACTATTCCTTCAAATAACACAATAAATAAATGATTTCTCAATTTAGCGATAATATGCAACACAGTACCGCAATCAATTCCACAATAAAAGACTGATGCAAAATGAATTGGCACGGGATAAAGTGCGTAACGGAGCAGTGATGCCTTCTAGTAATTTCCCGAGGGATAATTCGTTAAGGCCAGTACACTGAAGGGTATGTAAGTATGGGAAACATACTCGAATATATAACAATAGATAGTGAATTTATGTTAGCGTCTGGGTCAACCAACTATTTCATGTTGTTATTCTGCTCCGTTATTCTGAGAGGCGTAACTAGCGTTGGGACAACTTATTTTGTCTGTCTGTCATTTTCCCATACAACAAAGGACATTTATTGGTAACCCGTTCATCTCAGTCAGTGCAGGAGTATGACGATAATGGGGCGCGCGCGGCGTATGGGCGCCGGGCTTTGGGTCCCGCAACCCGTTATCGTCATACCCCTGCACCCGCACGTGGCGCAGGCGAGGACTGAGTTAAGCGAGGTACGTACGATACGTCAAACAATCGACTAGTACGAGTAGGACACAACATGACAATGTTTCTTAGAAAAAGTATTACATGGATAGTGCTTAGAATGGCCATAAAAGCTTTAAAAAAGCTAAATTCCGAAAATTACCTCCAAGACGTAATGATGGTTACTATATATCAACAGAAACAATTAACAACTTAGAAAAGTTGAAAATCCCCCGACATTTTCATTTCAAAGTTCAATATCTCAAAACCGGTTAAAACGTAGCTGAAACCATCTCGATCAGGCCAGCACGGCTATCACTAGACGGCGCGCGAGTTCTCTCGATTTTTCTCGCGATATCCGTCTCTCTCTTATTAGGAAACTTAGAACAAGAGGTATAGTGCGAGAAAAATCGAGAGTATGTCGCAGCCATCTCATGATAAACGTGCAGCTTTCGGACAAAAAAGCCGCATTCAAATCGGTCCAATCGTTTATGAGTTACGATGCCACAGACAGACACAGATACACAGAAACGTCAAACACCCCTCTTTCTGCGTTCGGGGTTGAAAGGATTCACCCACCTGCTTTCCTTGTCCTCATATCAGCGTTATCCTGGTTGCATCTTAGCCTCTTGACCGCCCTTCGTAGTGCTACGCCGTAATAATCTGACCCCTTATCTTATTTGTGATAAGACAGGAGCGTCGTCTCGTTCTATCGAACGGTGTCAGCCAGTGACGGAACGCTCTATCTTGTCACTTATCGTGTGATAAGGCCGACCATGATACGGGGTGTAGTAGCTTAATGTCACTAGCTCGCTCTTGGCCAAGATGGGACTATCGGCTAGATTAGACTGTAGAATGTGTGGCGAGGAGGACGAGACTATGGAACACTTATTGTATGAATGTCATGCCCTTGCCAGACAAATAATGAATTACTTTGGTAACGGCTATTCGCAAGGTGTTTCCGCTGAACTGCATTATCCGTTTTGTGGAAATGCTGGAGCGAGCTTGGGAGTAGGCAGGAGAGGTCTAAAGCACAAAAGATCCCACTGCGTTGAAGTGTATCCGAAAGGGCCCTCATCTAGATAAGATAAGATAAGCTTAATGTTCATACGTAGCTAAAAGGGCCTGGGGCCGCTTGCTAATAAATTTCTTCTAGCGATTCCCGGTTTTACCCTAAAGGAGTCCGGGGTTCGCATTGGAAACTAATCCCAAGATTTGGCGTAGGCACTAGTTTTCCGAAAGCGACTGCCATCTTACCATACCCTCAGGGAAAACTAGAAAGACAACCTTATTGGGATTAGACCGGTTTCCTGACGATGCTTTCCTTCATTCAAAAGCAACAGTTAAATATCAAATGTCATCATTATCATATCAGCCGAAAGACGTCCACTGCTGGACATAGGCCTCCTCCAAAGAGTATCAAAGTGTCCGCCACCCGCATCCACGGACTCCCGCGACCTTTACCAGATCATAAGTGCACCTTGTGGGGGAGCCTACCCACGCCGCGCCTTCCGGTACGAAGTAGGTACGAAGGCGGTACGAATATCAAATGTACATAAGTTTATTGTTATATTGTGGTGTGAGCCGGAGTTCAAATCCACCAACTCCAGAGGGGTAGTAGCGTTACTTTTCGAACGAGCGTTAGAAACATAGACCGTCATTTTCCATTCCAAAAATTACATTGAGATCTACCTAACGTACGAACGATGTATTACGCAATCGACCTACAGATTTAAAGTAGCTTGCCTACCAGTGCCTCGTAATAGGTACTAATGTAATAAACTTGTTAAGAGATACATTCTAACACTTTTTTTCAAGATAGTCTTTAATATACAGGGTCAAATCGTTGGTGGCCTAATCAAGGCTTCTCGTGTGTTTCAACGGGATTACTTGCACGGAGCTCGAGCAGCAAAAACTAATTTACCCGACGCCTCGCTATGAAGTCTGGTCCTCGCTGTATATTTGATACAGTCCACGATTTATGGTCTAGATTAGAGGTGGTGTCTAATTAGATTGTTGATCTGCAAGAAATAATATGGTCGTACAGAATTATATCATTATGAACATTTGTTTCTGACTCACGGATGTTTTCTATGTTATTCAGTATTTCTATCAGAGGCAGTGTTTCTTTCTGAACCGGAGGTAAGTTATTGACATTCATAGGCGCGTGTAATATGCTTATTAACGAATAAATAATATTGACTTTGACTATTTATTAAATATTTCATTGTCTAGTACTCGTATCACAAGAATTTATTGAGCTTGCTTCGGGCGGGTGTTCAATTTGTGTCCAAGCTCTTATTTACTTTTTTATTTAATTCCGATAACGAATAAGCTAATTAACACTAATTGATTTTGGATTTCGGTACGGTAGCAGAATCGTTGATGACTAGGGCACAGCTGAATGTCTCATTACTTATTTGGCCCGACTGAGGAACTTCCTCAATTTTACAGATGACCGCAGCCACAATAAAAGCACTGGCTCTGTAGGAACTCAACACCACATACTCACTTTATTCAAATACACCTTATAGTTTTCGACTAAAATGCCTGTGACATACGGACGGACAGACAGACAGACATGACGAATCCATAAGGGTTCTGTTTTTTGCCATTTGGCTAAGGAACTCTAAGAGCCTTATCACACTTGCGATTTGCGAGCGTGTTTTCTATACAATTATCAGTCGCGGTGAACACGCTGCGTGATCGCCTTCATACAAAATACGCTTGGAAATCGCAAGTGTGATAAGGCTCTTAGAATGGTATGTCCTGTAGTAAGAGTTCCTGGTGGTAAGCAAGGTCGCTAGTGCTCTCGAGGACGCACTGTGTTGAGAGGGAGGGTCAGGATCCTCTCTCTCAGCAGGCCCTACATTTGTCTTTAGCTGGTGATATAAACATCTTTAAAACAATAAACGGTCGGTTGGCAACGCGCGTGTGATTCTACTAGGCTAAGGAGTGTTCTTACCATCCGGCAGGACGTATGCTTTTTAATCACCTTCGTGGTATTATATACCTACGTACTACGTTTATTAATTGTAATAAAAAAAAGACCGAATTGCACTCCGGGAGTGTCGGTAGAAGTGAAAACTGACGGAGGGCACCGCGCTGGGCCACCCCCGCCCCCAAGCCCCGTCCCGAATCTCTCTGAGAGAGACTCTCTCCATCCTACGGTCAAGTGACCTCCTACGCATCTGACGTCACAAAAATCTGTCGCGAGTTTACCAATTTTTCCCCATCCCAAAAAGTGCTCAGCGCCGCTAAAGAAGTTTTCACTTCAGTAAAAGATTAGTGACACAGATACACAGAAACGTCAAACACCCCTCTTTCTGCGTTCGGGGTTGAAAGGATTCACCCACCTGCTTTCCTTGTCCTCATATCAGCGTTATCCTGGTTGCATCTTAGCCTCTTGACCGCCCTTCGTAGTGCTACGCCGTAATAATCTGACCCCTTATCTTATTTGTGATAAGACAGGAGCGTCGTCTCGTTCTATCGAACGGTGTCAGCCAGTGACGGAACGCTCTATCTTGTCACTTATCGTGTGATAAGGCCGACCATGATACGGGGTGTAGTAGCTTAATGTCACTAGCTCGCTCTTGGCCAAGATGGGACTATCGGCTAGATTAGACTGTAGAATGTGTGGCGAGGAGGACGAGACTATGGAACACTTATTGTATGAATGTCATGCCCTTGCCAGACAAATAATGAATTACTTTGGTAACGGCTATTCGCAAGGTGTTTCCGCTGAACTGCATTATCCGTTTTGTGGAAATGCTGGAGCGAGCTTGGGAGTAGGCAGGAGAGGTCTAAAGCACAAAAGATCCCACTGCGTTGAAGTGTATCCGAAAGGGCCCTCATCTAGATAAGATAAGATAAGCTTAATGTTCATACGTAGCTAAAAGGGCCTGGGGCCGCTTGCTAATAAATTTCTTCTAGCGATTCCCGGTTTTACCCTAAAGGAGTCCGGGGTTCGCATTGGAAACTAATCCCAAGATTTGGCGTAGGCACTAGTTTTCCGAAAGCGACTGCCATCTTACCATACCCTCAGGGAAAACTAGAAAGACAACCTTATTGGGATTAGACCGGTTTCCTGACGATGCTTTCCTTCATTCAAAAGCAACAGTTAAATATCAAATGTCATCATTATCATATCAGCCGAAAGACGTCCACTGCTGGACATAGGCCTCCTCCAAAGAGTATCAAAGTGTCCGCCACCCGCATCCACGGACTCCCGCGACCTTTACCAGATCATAAGTGCACCTTGTGGGGGAGCCTACCCACGCCGCGCCTTCCGGTACGAAGTAGGTACGAAGGCGGTACGAATATCAAATGTACATAAGTTTATTGTTATATTGTGGTGTGAGCCGGAGTTCAAATCCACCAACTCCAGAGGGGTAGTAGCGTTACTTTTCGAACGAGCGTTAGAAACATAGACCGTCATTTTCCATTCCAAAAATTACATTGAGATCTACCTAACGTACGAACGATGTATTACGCAATCGACCTACAGATTTAAAGTAGCTTGCCTACCAGTGCCTCGTAATAGGTACTAATGTAATAAACTTGTTAAGAGATACATTCTAACACTTTTTTTCAAGATAGTCTTTAATATACAGGGTCAAATCGTTGGTGGCCTAATCAAGGCTTCTCGTGTGTTTCAACGGGATTACTTGCACGGAGCTCGAGCAGCAAAAACTAATTTACCCGACGCCTCGCTATGAAGTCTGGTCCTCGCTGTATATTTGATACAGTCCACGATTTATGGTCTAGATTAGAGGTGGTGTCTAATTAGATTGTTGATCTGCAAGAAATAATATGGTCGTACAGAATTATATCATTATGAACATTTGTTTCTGACTCACGGATGTTTTCTATGTTATTCAGTATTTCTATCAGAGGCAGTGTTTCTTTCTGAACCGGAGGTAAGTTATTGACATTCATAGGCGCGTGTAATATGCTTATTAACGAATAAATAATATTGACTTTGACTATTTATTAAATATTTCATTGTCTAGTACTCGTATCACAAGAATTTATTGAGCTTGCTTCGGGCGGGTGTTCAATTTGTGTCCAAGCTCTTATTTACTTTTTTATTTAATTCCGATAACGAATAAGCTAATTAACACTAATTGATTTTGGATTTCGGTACGGTAGCAGAATCGTTGATGACTAGGGCACAGCTGAATGTCTCATTACTTATTTGGCCCGACTGAGGAACTTCCTCAATTTTACAGATGACCGCAGCCACAATAAAAGCACTGGCTCTGTAGGAACTCAACACCACATACTCACTTTATTCAAATACACCTTATAGTTTTCGACTAAAATGCCTGTGACATACGGACGGACAGACAGACAGACATGACGAATCCATAAGGGTTCTGTTTTTTGCCATTTGGCTAAGGAACTCTAAGAGCCTTATCACACTTGCGATTTGCGAGCGTGTTTTCTATACAATTATCAGTCGCGGTGAACACGCTGCGTGATCGCCTTCATACAAAATACGCTTGGAAATCGCAAGTGTGATAAGGCTCTTAGAATGGTATGTCCTGTAGTAAGAGTTCCTGGTGGTAAGCAAGGTCGCTAGTGCTCTCGAGGACGCACTGTGTTGAGAGGGAGGGTCAGGATCCTCTCTCTCAGCAGGCCCTACATTTGTCTTTAGCTGGTGATATAAACATCTTTAAAACAATAAACGGTCGGTTGGCAACGCGCGTGTGATTCTACTAGGCTAAGGAGTGTTCTTACCATCCGGCAGGACGTATGCTTTTTAATCACCTTCGTGGTATTATATACCTACGTACTACGTTTATTAATTGTAATAAAAAAAAGACCGAATTGCACTCCGGGAGTGTCGGTAGAAGTGAAAACTGACGGAGGGCACCGCGCTGGGCCACCCCCGCCCCCAAGCCCCGTCCCGAATCTCTCTGAGAGAGACTCTCTCCATCCTACGGTCAAGTGACCTCCTACGCATCTGACGTCACAAAAATCTGTCGCGAGTTTACCAATTTTTCCCCATCCCAAAAAGTGCTCAGCGCCGCTAAAGAAGTTTTCACTTCAGTAAAAGATTAGTGAGATGACGTCCTGTTTTATATCGATGAAAATAGTGTAAATAGATGTTTTAGTTACAAATACGTATTTTACTCTCTAAGGCTCTGTTTATAGATAGGCACCTAAACACACAAAATCTTCTTTATTGACATAAAAATCATTACCGCAGCAATTTAGCGAAGTAAATGGCATATTTATGAAAATCCATCTGCCTTTATTGAGGTTACCGCCTCCTGTAAACTGTGGCCAGAAATAATACCTAAACATAACGTTCAAAGTCACTTCCTCAAGCAATTATGACATTGCAAACTGAACTTTGTACTTTCTCATCAGAGTTCAATTTCTGAATGATCGCTAAATATGATCCGGCGTTCCTAAAGATAAGTCTTCTATAGGCAGTTAACAATAACTAAAGATGATTATAGCAATCTCTTAACTCAATAATTTATTTTCTTTACAATGACTCTTCCTCCTTTTAGATAGGGTTTAAATTCTGATATAATTCAAGATCGTGGCGGAGGTTTCTCAAGGTTAATGGTTTATAGGCAGTTGTGTTACATCGCAGACGATTTACGAGTGAACTCGTACTTAAACAAAGGTCGTTCGGTTTTCATTATTCACCAGGTTTGTGTTCGGTTTACTAAACATTCCTGTTGTTGTTACAATAGACATCTTCTGTGATAAACGACTGTTTGAATCAGGAGTTAGTTCAATTCACGTTAATGCGGTTGTTAAAGTTATAGAAGAAGCGGTGTTAGCAACATCATTTAGACGTGCTATGTTGAAATTCGTGGTTATATTAGTACTCGTAGCTTTTAAGTGTCTTTTGTGTTTATATTTCAAGCCATAGGCTCCACGGTTATCATTGAGATTATTTAATGTGTCCGACTCTTTATAAAACAGTTATTGGAAATGGAATCTTCTACCATGGGCGGGAGAGTTCCTTTTTGAATGGACTACTTTGATGCAGTTTGGCCAACTCAAATTATCTTAAGTATACCCTAGTGCGGATTACGGACCAGCATTTTTATACTTACATACTCCGCTCACTCAACGGCACGAAGTCGAAATAGATGTTGGCCTTTGACACGAGTCTGCGCCAACGTAAGATGAAAAAAGGCCATCGGTTTTGATGGCTACGTTACATGCAAATATATTGGATAAGCACGCAATCCCCTATCGTGTGATACGACAGTTAGTCACAGCAGAATTGTCTCAGATGACTAAACTTACCACTTCACCCTGAGTACTCTGCCAATACAGCCGTTACTGTGACTAATTGTCGCTATTAAATATGCAGACCTCAGGCCCCGTATCATGGTCGGCCTTATAAGGCGATAGGTTACAAGATAGAGCGTCAGTCTCGTTCTATCGAACGGTGTCAGCCAGTGACAGACGCTCTATCTTGTCACTTATCACGTGATAAGGCCAACCATGATACGGGGCTGGTGTCAGGCAGCAAAGGCACAGTACTGACAGGAGAATGAAGACATATATCAGGTTGGGCTCTCGTTCAGATATTATGCAGCAAAACAAACTCGGCTCGTAAACTGCGGTGTAAAAGGCAAAGGTAAAACTACCACACAACACTTCCCAATCAATCACCATTTTAAAATTGGAGTAGTTGATTAGTGAAGAATAAATGTATGATGACTTGATGACCGAGAGTTTACTTATGTCGCCCAGATTTTCTGTGGTCTTAAAGTTCTCGGTCGTAAAGTCGTATCGTTACTGAAATCTTATGGCACTTTTGTCCTTTTCTTTAAGGAAGACAGTTTTTTAGAAATATTTCAAAAACCTTTGAACCGATCTTGTTCAAAACAATTTTCGCTGAGAGAATTTAATAAGCCCTATGAGCATGATTTTTTTCATATTTTTAAAATACACAAAAAATTAGAGGGGGGGACACAATTTTAGTTACTTTCGAGGAGATTATCTCCGACTCTATTCACTTAATCAAAAAAAATGCTGAGAAACCTTATATTTATTTTGGAAGGCCTATCGATTGATGTGCCACACGTGGGCTTGCAATAAAAAAAAAATTTTTGACTTTCAGTTTTATGTATGGAGTGCAACCCTAAAAAAATTTTTTTTAGTAATTTAGTTACAAAACTATGTAGCGGTTAACATAATACACCTATCCTGAAAATTTTATTCAAATACACCTTATAGTTTTCGAGTAAAATGCCTGTGACATACGGACGGACAGACAGACAGACAGACAGACATGACGAATCTATAAGGGTTCCGTTTTTTGCCATTTGGCTACGGAACCCTAAAAAGGCCCTGCTTGTAGTATGATCGTTTGGATTTGTAAGTCCATTTCTATCTCTCGTTTCCTCGATTAAAATCAATGTTTTATTGAAATTTCAAAACAAATATTCAGTGTTGATTGAAAACGTATTTCAGAAGTAATGTTAAATTGCTTTGGAATATTTATTGTTTCAATTTCTGTGTCATTGGAAATGTTGTTTGACGGCAGATTGAAATGAAATATTCATAAGTAAGAATACAACTTTTAACGAGCTTTGTTGAATAGGCTGGGCGTCAAAAACCTTATAGAGTGGCTTCATGTTACTAATACTGAAGATTGTTGAATATGTTTCTAAAGATAAAATTATAAACAGCTTTGTTAAATGATAAAGATATCCATCATACTCGTAGCTACCACAAACTAAGTAACCAGCACTAATGTTCAGAGTAGGTCCAATCCCTTTCGTTTTATCGATACGAGTTGACAGTACATCCCGCTCGAATGTGGAGCAGCCCAACTGGGGAATTACCTGCGCCTTGCAGAAGACCACATCCATAATAATACTACTACTTTCTCTGTAGTAGTGTTGTGTTACTGGAGGTGAGCAAGGTCGCCAGAGCTCCTGACGATGCGTTGTGTGGTGATGTAGGGCACAGCCAAAATTTCATCCCGCTCGAATGTGGAGCAGCCCAACTGGGGAAGTACCTCCGCCTTGCAGAAGACCACAGCCATAATAACACTACTACTTGCTCTGTAGTAGTGCTGTGTTCCTGGAGGTGAGCAAGGTCGCCAGAGTTCCCGAGGATGCGTTGTGTTGAGAGCGAGGGAATTCGTTCCTTCAGCTGTCAACACGGCGAATCCTCAAACATATAAACGGTCGGCAATGCCAATGTTACTCCTTTGGAGTTGCATGCGTCTATAGGCTGCGGTGTCCGCTTACCATCAGGCGGGCCGTACGCTTGTTTGCTTACCGTCGTTATACAACGTGTTAATAAAATAACGCAAAACCTGAAAACAGTTTGTTCAGAATCGAGAGTAGAATGCGAAAAAAATAAAAAATAAAATTTTTGACAAGATTTATTTTTTACATTTGTATGGAGTGTTGGCCGACTGGGGCGACCTGCTCCATACAAATGTAAAAAATAAATCGCGTCAAAAATTTTTATTTTTATTTTTTTCGCATTCTACTCTCGATTCTGAACAAACTGTTTTCAGGTTTTGCGTTATTTTATTAACACGTTGAATATTAAAAAAAAAACTAAATCATCATCACATCAGCCGAAAGACGTCCACTGCTGGGGCGGGGCAGAAAGGTTCTCGAGTGGCGACCACGTACCGGAAGGCGCAGCGTGGTGGACTCAGGTCATCATCATAACCTGTTAAAAAGGTGGCGGGAGTCCGCTGGATGCGGGTGGCGCAGGACCGGTCTTAGTGGCACTCTTTGGAGGACGGAAGATATAGTTAAAGACAAATCAAAATAATTACGCACGCACGATATGTGACGTGGCAGTAGGTAACTTAGAACTACAGATATATGTATGACGTACTATCCTCCTACATTAGATAATTTCGCGCCATAATGCGAGTGGAATAGACCTTATTAACCAGGTTTACCGTTTAATTTCTGAGACCTTTGGCTCTGACCAATTATCGGTTTCAGTTGTTTCACATATCAGTTCATCGATAATGTAACGTATCTATTTATTTATACTCGTAATGTGAAAAAGTACTTACACTTACTTACCATTTTTTTTTATTAGCTGCGGCTCCGTCTTGAAGGTGTAGTTCTAGGTATTCTCTACTAAACTAGGAGTGATGTTCGATTGCTGGCAACATACTAGCCTATCCCATCTTGTTGCACACCTCAGTCAGCCGCGTGACTTTATAGAAACAAGGCAGTATGCAACAGCGACAAATATCAGAACTGTGTTGCCAGCAAACGACAATGTTTTGTAGACATTGGTATAATTTGACAACCTCGTTAGCCTAGTTGACCGCTGACCCTGCCTACGAAGCTAGAGGTCCCGGGTTTGAATCCCGGTAAGGGCATTTATTTGTGTGATGAGCACAAATATTTATTTCTGAATCATTGGTGTTTTCTATGTATTTCAATATTTATTTATCTATATAAGTATATAAATTAATTTGCTGTCACGAATAAAAGTTTGAATTTGAATTTTTAAACGTCGTCTAGTACCAATGGAGATAGTTTGGCTTAGAATGGGGCTGGGCTGGGTTGATTTGTGTAAGTTTGTCCGAAAATACTTATATTTATTTATATTTATTTTTAATCTGTTCTTACCCCATCATACCTTACGTAGGTAACGCAAGTAAGGCCGTATTTATGGACAAGATGGGCGATCGGTAGCGCGGGGCCCGAGGGAACACACAACAGCATAATATTATAGCAAACTACATAACAGCAAAACTATAGGCGTGACCGTTTCTTTAGTTGCACGTTTTGCGCTGCCAAACGCTCCACTTGTAGAGTCCACTTCAAAGATATGTTCACACTTTTGCACCTTATTCCATTGTAATAAGACGAATAATGTTATCATATATTTGATGTCGACTGTGCGTTAATCGGCCTATTACTGTAAGCTGTATTACTACGTTGCTTATTGGAAGTCTATTGCCACAGTCTATGTCATAAAGTTGTAGTATGTCAAAATTAACCAATATTTAAGAAACATGGACTTCCTGATTTGTTGATGCGGAGGCGGCACGATAACAGTAAGCTGTCAGCTATCAGTGTCAACTGTCAGTTGAGTCAGTACAGATTCTTTACACGCCCACAATTAAGAGGCTACCCGAGGTTTTCATTGATTTTTAACAAGTTTTGAATCGTATCTCCTACTTTTGCACTACAGATAGAATTATACATCAAACTATCGGTTTTTCAATCTTTTATCTCCATTTTGGTCCAACGGATTTTGAAACAAATGAATACTTAATTTTGTATGTTTTTTTTAAACATTGACTAAAAAAACACTTATTTTGTAACTCTATTGACGTGAAAGATCTAACATATACGAAATTTACATATTTGGGTTCGTCTGTGACGTCTCTAAAAACTGGTCCAGGTTTTTCAATTTAAACCAATTAACACAAAAGTTATAACCAGAAAACCAGTTTTTTGGCCTAAAATTGTTTAACTTTGATGCCAAATATCTCGAAAACAATGAACTTTGAAGTAAATATGGGATACAACATTGCTTAAAGCAGTTGTTAATAAAATAAGCTACAAAAAACATAAGAAAACTAAGGGATTCAGATCGAAGGTCATTGGCGTATGGGAGCCCCTTAAATAAGTGCTGCCGGAGTGCGGCATGCAGTTCATGCAGTACGGCCTGCGCTTCGCGCTGCGGCGTTACCACGAAAACCGAAATTTGAAGTTCGTATACATGCATCCCTGTCACTCAAGAAATGTAAGTGCGATAGAGATCGAGATACTCGAACTCCGAAGTTCGTGGTTATAGCTCTGCTGCTGCGTATGATAAGCGTCAAGACACAGACTTCCGTGCAATATCAGGAAGCTTATGTCAATGTACATCAAAATACCATCCCACCCCGCCTAATAAGGACGTCGCCTTAAGTAGATAAAGAACGAATTACTTTTTAACTTATATCTTGCTTTTAAAACCCTCACAAAGGCTGCTGGGGACGATGCGTCTGAATAGATTAGATGTGACGTCGGACAAATGGAAATGTCATTCATCAACTTTTCTGGCGTAGTTGCCTCGTCAGTCATTTTTTCCTGTGACGACTTTTTCGTTGAATAAAGAGTCATCCTGAAACATGTGATGGATGGGATATACAAACGAGTGAATTATATGAGACAATGCTTCAGCTTGGACCGAAAATCGTTTGTCCGCTATCCCGCTGTTCTCCTCTACATGTCGCATTTCTCGACCGATTCTCGTGAAATGTTATAAGCAGGTTCGTTAATTATATTTTTTCTTGAGTCACTATTTTGAAATAAAAAAAAAAGTAAAAAGAGTCTCGCGAGTTGTACAGCTCCAAAGCCACTTTAGTATATACTCGTATATACTATATCTATATATCTATCTCTTCAGCTCGTATCCACCCGATGTTGAGTACTGTATAACGGGGTGAGTAGAGACAAAACTGACATTCAAACCTCGATAACATTTTTACATATGCAAACTGAATGTGTATATATTAAGTGTTCCACCTCAACCCGTTGTCCCTCGTAGTTGGGGTGAGATGGGTTTTCATACAAAGGTGATTTTGGAAGATTGTTGGATCGTTTTTTTTCTATTATGAATATTACTATAGCTCCATTTTAAATTGAAATACATTATTTAGGTAGCAGTAGCCTTAAAATTCCATCTCACCCCCCTTTTATCCCTTCTCTCCTCATTCATAACCCAACTCTCCTCGCGATCCCTACTCACCCCATTTTACAGTATAGGCCTTTTTTTAGTACCTACGCCTCTCTCTTCCACTGCTTCTGTGCTAATCTCATCCACTGTTTGTTTCGCATATACAAGAATGAATGAATGATTGAATGTATATATATAATATATATATAATACGGGTGTAGAGTGTAGACTAAAAAAATTCTTATACTCGTCGACTATAAATCTTTAAATTAGAACCTCGCAAACCATAACGAAATGGAATACTTTTATAATGATGAAAAAGTTTATGCTCTATGGACAATCGAAATAATTATTTTGATACGCTCTAGACAACCGAAAAAAAATTGAAAATAGAACTTCGTATTTCAATAATGTGTCCTTGTTTAAGAGACTCGATCCGATACAAGATTGCCAATCTATGGCGTTTCAGAACGTAGCCGCTGCTACGTTCGCTTCGCGTCATCTGTCAAAAATCTACTTGAACTTGCTGCTGTATCCAGGGCATAAATATTTAAAAAAAGCTACGCTTTGTGATTGGCTAGTATTTAGACAATCACAGCACAGTACTGCAACATTACGGACGCCGTTGGTGTGATGTGATCTTTTTTTTTCAAAGTTAAACTTAAAAATTTAAAATAAAAACTAAGAAAATGAGTAGTGTGACAGTGACATAACATCTTTAACTCCTCAAGAAATAACTAATATGGCAGAGGAAGCCACACTTACCTTGCTACCTGAAAAGTCAAAGGGCCTTTACAATAGTCGAACTAGCCAATATAGTCCTACTTACGATATTTACTCATATTAATGAATTAAATTATTAATTTTAATGAACTCGTACAAAAAGTATTGTTCACAATAGTGTCATAATCAAGCTTTTTAATCTCGTACTCAGCAAGCTTCGTGGCCTAAACACGGTACTCGACTAAAAAGCTCTCTATTATAACACGATTGTGAAAAATACTAATTACTCCAAAAGAAAGAAGGCAAAAAAAATGCCTAGTGACGAAAATCCCATTCCAGTACTAGGCCAAATCTTGTGATTAGGTGTCTAAGCGGACCCCGGGCTCCTATAGGGGCACTACCGGGAATAACGCTAGGAAGATGATGATGATTGCGTTAAGATTTTAATTTTTTCGCAGTTCCAAGAGATTGCAAACATTATGTAGATATTTGATTTTAATTTCAACTCGATTCCTTCACGAGTTCCTGAGAAAGGTTGCCTCCCAAAGTATTAACAAAAAAAGTAATAAAACGAATGAATGCGCACAAAATCAGAAAACGCTCCATTTCAATATAAATCACTGTTTGTCTTCCCGGGTGTTTTCATTTCAACCCTTTTTTCTGCGAGGATTGCTGCCCAATGTAATGTGTGCCTTTTATGTTTTTATTACTTTTTAGTTAGTAAAATAGTGAGATATTGTTTTCAATTGAAGTTTTGTGGAATCTTGTAAACGTACCAATGTTAGTTTTAACGAAGTAATTACGTACTTCCAATATCCCGTGCAGAAGTTAGAATTGATTAGACGATGAGATGCTCATTGGCTCAACCTAATTCAGTAGCTTGACAATTGTTATTTAACAATAACAATTCGCCGTACAGCGTTGCTTGCCAACCCAGAAATGTACTTCGCTGAATAATATAGCGACAATTGTCAACTTGGTCATTATGATTCCTCTTTTCGAATACACGCTACTTACTCTAATGGAAGTTTTTCACAGACGAGATCGAACAGAGTATCTGTTTTGGCTCAATGACCAAAAGGGTCTAATTGGCCTCCGAAACGAGAGCACGATCTTGCGCCACTTCCTGCCAGCTTTCAGCTTGAAGATGAAGAAGATTTGCCTGCACGCTACTTCGTATGCGCTGAGATCCCCACGGTTATTAACACGTTCACTGCCAAGAACACCTAGAGGGGCACCTACGCCGTAGTAGCTTTCCGCTACCTACGAGGAAATCCACGGGATCGGCTACGAGCGTAGCGCGTAGCGATTCTTGGCAGTGATGGTGTTAAACATCTCTTGAAAATAGTATATTGGTGTAGCAAAACATTATTCGACATTGTCACTTTTACAATTGACTATAGGTAAAAAAACTTGAGTAAAGCTCTTGCATGTGGTATGTTATGTTGTCATTTGTTATGTTTGTGTTAGACAATTTAAATATGTAATGTCTAATTGAATACGTCACCACTACATACAAGAAGAGCTTTATTCAAGTTTTTCGCCAATCTTCTTTAAACAAATAAAATAAAATTAAGTTTTCTTATAATATTTTTTATTAAATCATTGTCTTTACAAAGAAATTATTCACATGAAAATTGATACAGTTATAGTTTGATATTATTAATATTTGACAAGGGTTTAGAGATAAAAGATGTTACACATCGTTTAAGTACCAGCAAGAGTTACAGTATTTACAACCATTTTTACATTATACACAACTTATTTGTAGGTTAACTTAATTACGAGACAAAGAAAAAGAAAAATTTCGATTTTATTTGATCCTTACATTATATTTATACAAGATAAAATTGATCGACATGAATATTAAAACAACAATTAAAATTTAACCAACGAAATGTTTTTTTACAATAATTGCGATGAAGAATAACCATTATTCAATTCTAATTCTTTACGATTATGTATCATTCACGTGATCGAGCATTTCTGGTAGTACATTGTAAGCTACCATGTTACCAAAACCACCTTTAGGTTCTTTTTTAGTGACAATAGCTATGATTTCCTCTTCCGGAGGAGGTGGCGGTAGATCAACATTATTATCCATAGCCGCTGGTATATCATCTACACTTAGAACTACTTCCCTATTGTCAATTTCGATTCTATTACGTTCTACCACAGAATTATCTTCCATTATACTATACAAATTCTCTGATTTACCCTTACTGTACATATGTCAGGAGCTCATGTAGAAAGGATCATTTAAATTGACTTCATCGTTAACTATGTTGCTTTTTTGAGACCACTGTTTCTTTTGATGCTTTATTCTGTATATAATCTCATCGTGTATAACGCCAAAGCACATCGCAGTCAATGCAAGCCCAGTTAATATATAACCTGAGCAGAACCATAATGTCGTAGAATTAATACTATAGTATCTCACACCGTGGATAGTAGTGTAGTTCATACCAGGGAAAATATTTCCGAAACCAATCGTACTCAAAGCCATGAAACAGAAATAGAATCCATCAATGATCCCCATGTGGTCTAACTTGAAAAGTACTATGGCCCCAACGGATATATAAATAAAAATTGCTGTTAGACACAGTAATACTGGTGCCAATATGCTTAAACCATGCATAGAAAGCTTAGAATCTGTATCAGGCCAACTTATGACGTCATCCTTAGCAGTGCTGGTCGTTGGCCTTTCTGAAACGGAATCCTTTTGGCTATCAGCTTTTAGTACGTAGCATTCTTCTGTAGGAGTTTTGCTTGTGTTTTGGCTGTTGAGTTCTTCTTGTTGCCTTTTAAGCTTCATTCTTCTTTCTTTTTCAGCCATTCTTCTTTCGTCGTAGCAACAGTAGCCACAGTTTGAGCAGAGACAGCAGCAAAGTGCCCTGCTGAAGACACTTCGTGCCATTTTTGAAAGCAACGACCCTACGCTGGAAAGGTAGACGAGTGTTAGAGGGATGCCGATGAGCGCGTAAATGACAGTAACACCTTTCCCCAGTATTGTCCTCGGAGCGATGTTACCGTATCCTGTAACGAAAATAATTGCCCATTAGCGTATTTATTATTAAATCTACGTAGGTACAATGATCAGCAGAAGAAGTTTCGTCAAATAACACGCTCTAAATAATCTAGACAGTCTTTTCGACATGAGAATCGTGTATAGGTCATTTTGAACTTGGCCCGCGTAGCTACTTTTGCTGTTGACAGTACCCGCTGCTCATTAATTAGTAAATATATTACTGTTTGAATAGGCAACTGATCACACATAAAAAACTACAATGTTTACTGCGAATCAAGACCACATATATATTTTTTTAATAAATGGACGTGTTTGTTATTCCAAATTCACAATAAATTAAAAATATACCAAGTATGAAATTTTCACAGCATATACATACATATATATAGAAGTGGCGTAGCGAAGGTGATTGTTAATAACTTAAAAAATTACAAAGTACAAGTGGATTCAAAAGATTTTTCAAGAAACCCAACTGCACTTTTTAAATAGTAGCATAAGTCACACCCAGAATTATGAGGAATCCTCATATGCCAAAATCCATCAAGCCGATCGGACTGTAAGTAGTTTTTTTGGATATTGACGTGAAAGATCTAACATATACGAAATTTACATATTTGGGTTCGTCTGTGACGTCTCTAAAAACTGGTCCAGGTTTTTCAATTTAAACCAATTAACACAAAAGTTATAACCAGAAAACCAGTTTTTTGGCCTAAAATTGTTTAACTTTGATGCCAAATATCTCGAAAACAATGAACTTTGAAGTAAATATGGGATACAACATTGCTTAAAGCAGTTGTTAATAAAATAAGCTACAAAAAACATAAGAAAACTAAGGGATTCAGATCGAAGGTCATTGGCGTATGGGAGCCCCTTAAATAAGTGCTGCCGGAGTGCGGCATGCAGTTCATGCAGTACGGCCTGCGCTTCGCGCTGCGGCGTTACCACGAAAACCGAAATTTGAAGTTCGTATACATGCATCCCTGTCACTCAAGAAATGTAAGTGCGATAGAGATCGAGATACTCGAACTCCGAAGTTCGTGGTTATAGCTCTGCTGCTGCGTATGATAAGCGTCAAGACACAGACTTCCGTGCAATATCAGGAAGCTTATGTCAATGTACATCAAAATACCATCCCACCCCGCCTAATAAGGACGTCGCCTTAAGTAGATAAAGAACGAATTACTTTTTAACTTATATCTTGCTTTTAAAACCCTCACAAAGGCTGCTGGGGACGATGCGTCTGAATAGATTAGATGTGACGTCGGACAAATGGAAATGTCATTCATCAACTTTTCTGGCGTAGTTGCCTCGTCAGTCATTTTTTCCTGTGACGACTTTTTCGTTGAATAAAGAGTCATCCTGAAACATGTGATGGATGGGATATACAAACGAGTGAATTATATGAGACAATGCTTCAGCTTGGACCGAAAATCGTTTGTCCGCTATCCCGCTGTTCTCCTCTACATGTCGCATTTCTCGACCGATTCTCGTGAAATGTTATAAGCAGGTTCGTTAATTATATTTTTTCTTGAGTCACTATTTTGAAATAAAAAAAAAAGTAAAAAGAGTCTCGCGAGTTGTACAGCTCCAAAGCCACTTTAGTATATACTCGTATATACTATATCTATATATCTATCTCTTCAGCTCGTATCCACCCGATGTTGAGTACTGTATAACGGGGTGAGTAGAGACAAAACTGACATTCAAACCTCGATAACATTTTTACATATGCAAACTGAATGTGTATATATTAAGTGTTCCACCTCAACCCGTTGTCCCTCGTAGTTGGGGTGAGATGGGTTTTCATACAAAGGTGATTTTGGAAGATTGTTGGATCGTTTTTTTTCTATTATGAATATTACTATAGCTCCATTTTAAATTGAAATACATTATTTAGGTAGCAGTAGCCTTAAAATTCCATCTCACCCCCCTTTTATCCCTTCTCTCCTCATTCATAACCCAACTCTCCTCGCGATCCCTACTCACCCCATTTTACAGTATAGGCCTTTTTTTAGTACCTACGCCTCTCTCTTCCACTGCTTCTGTGCTAATCTCATCCACTGTTTGTTTCGCATATACAAGAATGAATGAATGATTGAATGTATATATATAATATATATATAATACGGGTGTAGAGTGTAGACTAAAAAAATTCTTATACTCGTCGACTATAAATCTTTAAATTAGAACCTCGCAAACCATAACGAAATGGAATACTTTTATAATGATGAAAAAGTTTATGCTCTATGGACAATCGAAATAATTATTTTGATACGCTCTAGACAACCGAAAAAAAATTGAAAATAGAACTTCGTATTTCAATAATGTGTCCTTGTTTAAGAGACTCGATCCGATACAAGATTGCCAATCTATGGCGTTTCAGAACGTAGCCGCTGCTACGTTCGCTTCGCGTCATCTGTCAAAAATCTACTTGAACTTGCTGCTGTATCCAGGGCATAAATATTTAAAAAAAGCTACGCTTTGTGATTGGCTAGTATTTAGACAATCACAGCACAGTACTGCAACATTACGGACGCCGTTGGTGTGATGTGATCTTTTTTTTTCAAAGTTAAACTTAAAAATTTAAAATAAAAACTAAGAAAATGAGTAGTGTGACAGTGACATAACATCTTTAACTCCTCAAGAAATAACTAATATGGCAGAGGAAGCCACACTTACCTTGCTACCTGAAAAGTCAAAGGGCCTTTACAATAGTCGAACTAGCCAATATAGTCCTACTTACGATATTTAGTTTTCTTATATACTCATATTAATGAATTAAATTATTAATTTTAATGAACTCGTACAAAAAGTATTGTTCACAATAGTGTCATAATCAAGCTTTTTAATCTCGTACTCAGCAAGCTTCGTGGCCTAAACACGGTACTCGACTAAAAAGCTCTCTATTATAACACGATTGTGAAAAATACTAATTACTCCAAAAGAAAGAAGGCAAAAAAAATGCCTAGTGACGAAAATCCCATTCCAGTACTAGGCCAAATCTTGTGATTAGGTGTCTAAGCGGACCCCGGGCTCCTATAGGGGCACTACCGGGAATAACGCTAGGAAGATGATGATGATTGCGTTAAGATTTTAATTTTTTCGCAGTTCCAAGAGATTGCAAACATTATGTAGATATTTGATTTTAATTTCAACTCGATTCCTTCACGAGTTCCTGAGAAAGGTTGCCTCCCAAAGTATTAACAAAAAAAGTAATAAAACGAATGAATGCGCACAAAATCAGAAAACGCTCCATTTCAATATAAATCACTGTTTGTCTTCCCGGGTGTTTTCATTTCAACCCTTTTTTCTGCGAGGATTGCTGCCCAATGAAATGTGTGCCTTTTATGTTTTTATTACTTTTTAGTTAGTAAAATAGTGAGATATTGTTTTCAATTGAAGTTTTGTGGAATCTTGTAAACGTACCAATGTTAGTTTTAACGAAGTAATTACGTACTTCCAATATCCCGTGCAGAAGTTAGAATTGATTAGACGATGAGATGCTCATTGGCTCAACCTAATTCAGTAGCTTGACAATTGTTATTTAACAATAACAATTCGCCGTACAGCGTTGCTTGCCAACCCAGAAATGTACTTCGCTGAATAATATAGCGACAATTGTCAACTTGGTCATTATGATTCCTCTTTTCGAATACACGCTACTTACTCTAATGGAAGTTTTTCACAGACGAGATCGAACAGAGTATCTGTTTTGGCTCAATGACCAAAAGGGTCTAATTGGCCTCCGAAACGAGAGCACGATCTTGCGCCACTTCCTGCCAGCTTTCAGCTTGAAGATGAAGAAGATTTGCCTGCACGCTACTTCGTATGCGCTGAGATCCCCACGGTTATTAACACGTTCACTGCCAAGAACACCTAGAGGGGCACCTACGCCGTAGTAGCTTTCCGCTACCTACGAGGAAATCCACGGGATCGGCTACGAGCGTAGCGCGTAGCGATTCTTGGCAGTGATGGTGTTAAACATCTCTTGAAAATAGTATATTGGTGTAGCAAAACATTATTCGACATTGTCACTTTTACAATTGACTATAGGTAAAAAAACTTGAGTAAAGCTCTTGCATGTGGTATGTTATGTTGTCATTTGTTATGTTTGTGTTAGACAATTTAAATATGTAATGTCTAATTGAATACGTCACCACTACATACAAGAAGAGCTTTATTCAAGTTTTTCGCCAATCTTCTTTAAACAAATAAAATAAAATTAAGTTTTCTTATAATATTTTTTATTAAATCATTGTCTTTACAAAGAAATTATTCACATGAAAATTGATACAGTTATAGTTTGATATTATTAATATTTGACAAGGGTTTAGAGATAAAAGATGTTACACATCGTTTAAGTACCAGCAAGAGTTACAGTATTTACAACCATTTTTACATTATACACAACTTATTTGTAGGTTAACTTAATTACGAGACAAAGAAAAAGAAAAATTTCGATTTTATTTGATCCTTACATTATATTTATACAAGATAAAATTGATCGACATGAATATTAAAACAACAATTAAAATTTAACCAACGAAATGTTTTTTTACAATAATTGCGATGAAGAATAACCATTATTCAATTCTAATTCTTTACGATTATGTATCATTCACGTGATCGAGCATTTCTGGTAGTACATTGTAAGCTACCATGTTACCAAAACCACCTTTAGGTTCTTTTTTAGTGACAATAGCTATGATTTCCTCTTCCGGAGGAGGTGGCGGTAGATCAACATTATTATCCATAGCCGCTGGTATATCATCTACACTTAGAACTACTTCCCTATTGTCAATTTCGATTCTATTACGTTCTACCACAGAATTATCTTCCATTATACTATACAAATTCTCTGATTTACCCTTACTGTACATATGTCAGGAGCTCATGTAGAAAGGATCATTTAAATTGACTTCATCGTTAACTATGTTGCTTTTTTGAGACCACTGTTTCTTTTGATGCTTTATTCTGTATATAATCTCATCGTGTATAACGCCAAAGCACATCGCAGTCAATGCAAGCCCAGTTAATATATAACCTGAGCAGAACCATAATGTCGTAGAATTAATACTATAGTATCTCACACCGTGGATAGTAGTGTAGTTCATACCAGGGAAAATATTTCCGAAACCAATCGTACTCAAAGCCATGAAACAGAAATAGAATCCATCAATGATCCCCATGTGGTCTAACTTGAAAAGTACTATGGCCCCAACGGATATATAAATAAAAATTGCTGTTAGACACAGTAATACTGGTGCCAATATGCTTAAACCATGCATAGAAAGCTTAGAATCTGTATCAGGCCAACTTATGACGTCATCCTTAGCAGTGCTGGTCGTTGGCCTTTCTGAAACGGAATCCTTTTGGCTATCAGCTTTTAGTACGTAGCATTCTTCTGTAGGAGTTTTGCTTGTGTTTTGGCTGTTGAGTTCTTCTTGTTGCCTTTTAAGCTTCATTCTTCTTTCTTTTTCAGCCATTCTTCTTTCGTCGTAGCAACAGTAGCCACAGTTTGAGCAGAGACAGCAGCAAAGTGCCCTGCTGAAGACACTTCGTGCCATTTTTGAAAGCAACGACCCTACGCTGGAAAGGTAGACGAGTGTTAGAGGGATGCCGATGAGCGCGTAAATGACAGTAACACCTTTCCCCAGTATTGTCCTCGGAGCGATGTTACCGTATCCTGTAACGAAAATAATTGCCCATTAGCGTATTTATTATTAAATCTACGTAGGTACAATGATCAGCAGAAGAAGTTTCGTCAAATAACACGCTCTAAATAATCTAGACAGTCTTTTCGACATGAGAATCGTGTATAGGTCATTTTGAACTTGGCCCGCGTAGCTACTTTTGCTGTTGACAGTACCCGCTGCTCATTAATTAGTAAATATATTACTGTTTGAATAGGCAACTGATCACACATAAAAAACTACAATGTTTACTGCGAATCAAGACCACATATATATTTTTTTAATAAATGGACGTGTTTGTTATTCCAAATTCACAATAAATTAAAAATATACCAAGTATGAAATTTTCACAGCATATACATACATATATATAGAAGTGGCGTAGCGAAGGTGATTGTTAATAACTTAAAAAATTACAAAGTACAAGTGGATTCAAAAGATTTTTCAAGAAACCCAACTGCACTTTTTAAATAGTAGCATAAGTCACACCCAGAATTATGAGGAATCCTCATATGCCAAAATCCATCAAGCCGATCGGACTGTAAGTAGTTTTTTTGGATATTTAAACGAAAGTTGGTGTTAAGCCAACTTGAAATCGTTATAAACATTAAAGGCTATTTTAGCAAACCTATAATGATTTTAAAATTCCTATTCAACGATACCCCACATGACAGTTCGTCGACATTTTAATTTTATTTTTAAAAAAAGCGGTCTTTAAACGTAGAAATAGTTAGATCATATAATAAGGAAGCTTTGGATCGAAGCCTTTTCGATAGAAAGCTAAATTGGTTTATGACAAATGAAACGTATAGGTACAATTTCGACTACGAACACTTAACTGCTTTATGTATTATTGTAATAGTGCTCTAACGTAAATATTAGAAGAGTTGTCGGTTTGCATATAAATTCTTACTCACCAATAGTAGTCAGCACGGTAAGAGAGTAGAAAAACGCCAACGCCAGATTCCATTCATGTTCTTCATAATGGTTAGAAATTTCCCCACCGAACTCTCCCAACGCCATCTCCCGGTAACTAACGCCATACTGCGACGCCATTTCTGTAGTCACCCGTTGTACCAGCTCGTTTTGAAACTTCAAAATCTCCTGAGCTGCCAAGCGCGTCCAATTCTCTCTATACAAAATATTTAGTGACACAGTTATTTCCCAGATATTCTCAACGGCTCTGCTTCTTGCTTCCCAAAAATAATTAGCAGACACTGTCATATTGTAGTTATTTTCCTCCTCGGAATCTTTTTTTTCCGTATTATTATGCTCCTTATGACTCAGTTTTTGTCTATCCGGTAATATCCGAGGCCTGGCTGGCATTTCTGCCCCGCCCTCTATAGCTAGGAAAATGAAGGAACCGAGAAATATATAAGCTAATAGAACTGCAAATATTATAAAGTTCGTAAGGGATCCTATGAAAAATTGTTTTCTTCTGTACTTTGTAGTCTTAAAACAGAAACAGCAAACAACTTTTTGGCGGGTACTTTGCGTCTTCTTCCTGTTGGAGGCCATGGAATCTGCATCTTGGCACTTGTCCAAAGGGATACCTCCATTAAGCGACGGCTTGGCTAATGTATATTGTTCAAACCGGTTGATTGCTTCTTTATCTAGCACTATATGATCTATATCCATTTTCGTCGTTATCTTTTACCTTCGTTCAGTGTCGTCATCATGGTTTTATCTGAAACAATGACAAATGGTACGTTAGTATAATGACAATATTTTACCCTCACACCTTGCTAAGTGGGGAGTCATTTTTCAAAGTGCTTTTAGGTGTAACGGTATAGATGACGAATGCTTGCCTTCACCTAGTATGATTAATGATATGAAATGTCTTGCATGAAATGCATTATTAAATTTTGTTTCTGAAAATGTCAGCATCAAAAGTAACTGCGCAAACGACGACGTCAAAAGTCTTTATTAAAAGGGAATAAGAGCCTTTGACGTCTACCATTGCGCAGCTACCTTTGTTGCTGACTGTACAATAAAATTAATAAACTGTCTCGATGTTTCGATTTTTAGGGTTCCGTAGACAACAAGGAACCCTTATAGTTTCGCCATGTCCGCCCGTCTGTCTGTCTGTCCGTCTTCGGCTTAGCTCAGTAACCATTACAACTAGAAAACTGTAATTTAAAAAATTTTTTTTTTTTGGGGTACCTCCTCTACACCTAAAGCGGGGACGTATTTTTTTTTCTCGTTAAACCCAATGTAGTGGTATGAATGGGTATCATTGGATAGGTCGTTTAAAACTATTATGGGTTTTTATGAACAATTTTTGAAATCAGTGATTCGTTTGCGTGATATTGGGCTTTAAAGCCCTAATTTTTGTTCGAGTCATGTGTCTTCCCCCCTACCGGCTAAATGGCTACTACTGGGGATGTGTAAAAAATCGTGGTAGTAGTACATATAATGAATTTAAAAGAAAAACTATCACGTACAGAAACCGCACCGCACGTCGATGTAACTAAGACAAGCAACTACGGAACCCTACACTGCGCGTGGCCGGACACGCACTTGGCCGGTTTTTTTGTAACTGTTTTTTCAAAGACAAGGAAAAACATTTTCTATTTGAGTCGTGCGATCATGGACGTACCTATCACATGTTGCAGAAGGAAATTATTTTGTTGTATAATTGTATTAATAACAGGAAATTTTATGTATCATATTGATTATTAAATATAATAATGCTATGCTTTTGGGAAGCGAGATGTGAAAAATGTATTTTCCAAATAATACATTAAGTACCTATTACGTCACGTTTTCCTGCAGTTGACTGTACATCAAATTTTTTTTTTTCACCAAGTGTGCTTGTTTACCATTATGTTAGATTCGTGGTGTGTTGTGTTCTTATGCATGATGCTATTTAACAAACATTTTAAAATATTCATAAAAATCAATATGAACTTAATTGCTTGTGGTACATTTATTTTATTATGGACTTTGTTTTCGTATAAATCGGCATTGTCCTTACGCTAAACAGCGTATTAACGTAATTCAATGCTCTCAGATTCCCGGCATCCTGTTCTTGATATCTCATAAATCTCATAACATCGAGAAGAATTCTATCTCACAAACATCAAATAACAAATCAGTCACGCATGTTCCAGTTCCATTTCCTTTTGCATTACTACTCGTGCTTGACACATATCAATTTATTTATATATATAACTTAGCTTCTGCCCGCGATTTGATTTACATGGAACTCGTCTATATCTTAGCTTCATACAACCCCTTTCAAAAAATTCAAAATTATTTATTTTCAACAAGGTTGTTTACATTTAGTGTTCGTTTCCCCATTTTAAGTTAGGTTAGGTTAGGTTAGGAGGTTAGTTATTAGGAGGAAACGCTCTTTCATACAGGTGGTAACTGGGCGTTTTTCAAAAAAAGTGTACAAAACTTTTTTTTTTTCAGATTTTGTTTTTTTTTTGTTTATCTTACTCAGAATCGTTGACACTATCGATCCTCATACAAGAAAAAAAAATCCATTCCAGATCGTCACATTTTTGTATGCAGTCTTTTTTTATTTATATGGTCGTGACGCACTGGAAGAACAAACTTACATAGTAAAATCTGGAACACTTTTTTTCTTGTATGACGATCGATAGTGTCAAGGATTCTGAGTAAGAAAAACAAAAAAAAAAAAATCTGAAAAAAAAAAAAATTGTATACTTTTTTTGAAAAACGCAAAAAGTCAAACTATGCAACGATGTTTATAGCAAAGATGAATTATATATCCCCTTTGGAGTCCCCCAGGGAAGTTTTCTAGGCCCAACACTCTTTTTGACTTATATTAATGACCAATATTCAGCTTCCAAATGGCTTAGTAATCTCGCAGGCTGATGATACTGCGCTTCTTTTTCACGGGGACAGCCGGGAGGAGGTATACGCTTATGCTGAATCCGGTCTGTCTAAAGTAATAAAATGGCTTCAAATTAATTTACTTTCATTAAACATTAAAAAAACCAATTACACAACGTTTTCTATTCAAAACAGCACACAGCCTAATAGAACTACACATTTATTAAAAGCTCACACTTGCTCAAATCATTTGACAAGTAACTGTACTTGCTCTGACCTCAAAAATGTTCCCTCCACTAGGTATTTAGGTGTCCACATAGATCAATTACTTTCTTGGAACCAACAAATTGAAATTACTGCAAACAGAATACGGCAACTCATATGGCTATTTAAATACTTGAGGCATATCTCCGATAAGGAACTATTAATCTATATCTATAAAACCCTAGTTAAATCCATCGTTCTGTACTGTTTGCCGGTATGTAAGTACCCTCACAAAACTAAACTCTTGGTTCTCGAGCGTACTCAAAGGTCCATTCTTAAAGTACTTTTAGGTAAAAACAAAAGATACAGCACTATTAATGTTTACAGAGATTCCAATGTTCTTACAGTAAGAGAATTATATATCCTAAATTGTATTCTAAAAATTCATAAAAATCTAAAACGAGATCATAGTATGATACAAAAACGTAATCCCTATGAAATAATAAAGCAATTATCAAGAACTAGGACTAATTTTGCTAAACGACAATTTAAAGTAGCATCTGTAATTCTTTACAATAAAATACATAGAAAAACTAAAATTTACAGCACAACTTGTAATAAAGAGCCAAAATTACGACGATATCGAATTACTTATGTTATGACTAACAGTTGGTCATAAGTGATTCGATATCGTTCGAGTTAGTCACTAAACTGTAATTATAATTATATTTGCACGTTTCATTCAATCATTTCACTCACTTAGATTTAATTAATTTAAGTTCACTAACTCATGTTTTCGAATACATAACTCATATTTTCGAATACAGAACTTAATAATCAACAGAAGACCTTTCCAATCTAAGTATAGTAATAAGATAGATAGATTTAGTATAAAGCTGAAAACAATCTATGTTTAGTCTTATTTTGAACATGCAGGTGGCAGTCTTTTTTTATTTATATGGTCGTGACGCACTGGAAGAACAAACTTACATAGTAAAATCTGGAACACTTTTTTTCTTGTATGACGATCGATAGTGTCAAGGATTCTGAGTAAGAAAAACAAAAAAAAAAAAATCTGAAAAAAAAAAAAATTGTATACTTTTTTTGAAAAACGCCACCTGCATGTTCAAAATAAGACTAAACATAGATTGTTTTCAGCTTTATACTAAATCTATCTATCTTATTACTATACTTAGATTGGAAAGGTCTTCTGTTGATTATTAAGTTCTGTATTCGAAAATATGAGTTATGTATTCGAAAACATGAGTTAGTGAACTTAAATTAATTAAATCTAAGTGAGTGAAATGATTGAATGAAACGTGCAAATATAATTATAATTACAGTTTAGTGACTAACTCGAACGATATCGAATCACTTATGACCAACTGTTAGTCATAACATAAGTAATTCGATATCGTCGTAATTTTGGCTCTTTATTACAAGTTGTGCTGTAAATTTTAGTTTTTCTATGTATTTTATTGTAAAGAATTACAGATGCTACTTTAAATTGTCGTTTAGCAAAATTAGTCCTAGTTCTTGATAATTGCTTTATTATTTCATAGGGATTACGTTTTTGTATCATACTATGATCTCGTTTTAGATTTTTATGAATTTTTAGAATACAATTTAGGATATATAATTCTCTTACTGTAAGAACATTGGAATCTCTGTAAACATTAATAGTGCTGTATCTTTTGTTTTTACCTAAAAGTACTTTAAGAATGGACCTTTGAGTACGCTCGAGAACCAAGAGTTTAGTTTTGTGAGGGTACTTACATACCGGCAAACAGTACAGAACGATGGATTTAACTAGGGTTTTATAGATATAGATTAATAGTTCCTTATCGGAGATATGCCTCAAGTATTTAAATAGCCATATGAGTTGCCGTATTCTGTTTGCAGTAATTTCAATTTGTTGGTTCCAAGAAAGTAATTGATCTATGTGGACACCTAAATACCTAGTGGAGGGAACATTTTTGAGGTCAGAGCAAGTACAGTTACTTGTCAAATGATTTGAGCAAGTGTGAGCTTTTAATAAATGTGTAGTTCTATTAGGCTGTGTGCTGTTTTGAATAGAAAACGTTGTGTAATTGGTTTTTTTAATGTTTAATGAAAGTAAATTAATTTGAAGCCATTTTATTACTTTAGACAGACCGGATTCAGCATAAGCGTATACCTCCTCCCGGCTGTCCCCGTGAAAAAGAAGCGCAGTATCATCAGCCTGCGAGATTACTAAGCCATTTGGAAGCTGAATATTGGTCATTAATATAAGTCAAAAAGAGTGTTGGGCCTAGAAAACTTCCCTGGGGGACTCCAAAGGGGATATATAATTCATCTTTGCTATAAACATCGTTGCATAGTTTGACTTTTTGCGTTCTATTATTTAAGTAATACGTTTAAGAATTGCCCACGTATACCTACGATTTCCAGTTTACTGATAAGGATGGGGACAGAGATGGTGTCCAACACTTTGGGGATGATTTCTGGGATAAAAACTATCCTTTGTCCTTTCCCGGGATTGAATCGCCATACCAAATTTAATCTCAATCGGTTTAGCGGTTTCAGCGTGTAGAGTTAACAGACGGACAGACGCACTTTTACATTTATAATACTAGCTACTGCCTGCGACTCCGTCCGCGTGGTACTTATTTATCAATATAAAGTAGCTCTATACAAACTTTCAACCTCCATTTCGCCCTCTAATGGGATGATTACCGGGATAAAAACTATCCTTGTCGTTTCCCGGGATTGAAACTATCTCCCTTCCTAGTTAAAACTCAATCAGTTTAGCGGTTTATGAAGCGTGAAGAGGCAACATACAGACACTTTTGCATTTATAATATTAGTATGGATTTAGGTGAAATTGCGTTTCTTAATCAGGGATAATATTACCTATATAATGGAAGTACTTGCCTTCATGGGATTCGAACCCAGGACCTCTCGCTTCGTACTTAAATACTGATAATATCCACGGTTTGATCATATCATAATATTCATAATATTAGCAATACTTATACAAACCGAGCTAGCCCCAAAGCGTTCAATAAGACTTGCAATATGGGTACTTGACGACTCTATATTTCAAATATATAAATACTTAAATACATACGTAGGTACATAGAATGACTCCGAACAAAATGTGTATGCTCGTTACAACGAGCGAAGTCACGGGTCAAAGCTAGTTTGAAATCAAATAATAAGACACGCGGTGCGTGCGATATCATACAAAGTATCTATTAATCCACTAGGAATCAAGTTTTAATAGGGTTATTTTCTGGAAAATGATAGTATAAGGACATTAACCTGTGATTGCCATCGACGGGTAAAATAAAAATAAAGAGTTCGTGACACGCTTTCGCATTATTAGTGTGGATTTTTACAATCATAATTTGTCTAATTTACCTTTTTCAATAATAATAATGAAATAAATAAATAATAAATATCAGGGGACAATCTTACACAAAACGACCTAGTCCCAAACTAAGCAAAGCTTGTACTATGGGTACTAGACGACGATAAACATACTTATATAGATAAATAAATACTCAAATACATATAAACATCCATGACTCAGGAACAACTATTCGTGCTCATCACACAAATAAATGCCCTTACTGGGATTCGAAGCCAGGACTCTTGCTTCGTAGGCAGGGTCACTACCAACTAGGCTAATTCGTCGTCGTTAATTATAATTGTCAAATGTAAGGTAAACGTCCGAGTGCTCGACGTTGTACAGTCAGCGTCATATAGTTAGTAGCAGCCAGAGTAGCCAAATATTTCGTAACACACCCTTATTCTTACAGTAATAAAGACGTGTACCGAAATATTTGGCTACCTTGGCTGCTACTAACTATATGACGCTGACTGTACTAGTATATGGCATGGGCACTCTATGTCAAAGTGACATGGCTGAAGTTCAAATCAAAACAATTATTTATTCTGCAAATAGGCCACATAAGCACTTTTACATGTCAAACGGTAATTTACAATAAAATAATAATAGTTTAACACAATAATAATTTAAAATTTGCCGATTAAGGACCGATATAAACGGTTAACAAACTAAATGTCACTAAGTTAATGAAAACAAAACAAAATTGCAAAATATGACCATTACATTCGATATAAGGTCTGTATAAGCATTAACAAGAACTTAATGATATTAATTCAGTATTCCAGAGATGTAAGTAGAAGGTCTCTGAGCGTCTTGACACAAAACAAAAAAAAAAGGAACATTAATGTAATATTGTCAGAGATGTACAGGGTCAATAACAATAAAACGTGTCAAGATCAGAATGATGTCTCTCGTCAATACGATAATAACAACACTAGTATTTAAGTAGGTACTATGCCCTTGCAAGCATGAACAGTCCGGACTCCACAAACAGCACCCGATCACGAGTATGACGCATATCTCAGCCATCGCCTCCCTCAACCATATGTTAGGAAAGGTGGCGACCCGATCAACGACGCCACCGTAAGCAATGCCTTTTAAGCAAGCATGACATATTCAAGCCACCGGACATTGATAATAACAAAGATTAAGCGACTTGTTAGGCGAGAAACAGCATTACGTGCTCTCTTCTTACATATAACGGAACAGTTATTTCAGGTAGGTACTTATAATTATTACATGTATTTAGGTATATTCCTAATAGAATTAGCCTACTACTGGCTTAAAGGCATTTTTGTCGTTTAAGAAATCGTTGACAGTATAATACGCCTTGCTTAAAATAAAGAAAAATCCTAGTTTGAATTTAACCCATACTGCTTTGACATAGAGTGGTCATGCCATATACTACTACAGTGTCGAGCACCCGGACGTTTATCTTATAGACACGTGACTATTATAATTATTATTGAAAAGTGTCTTTTCTCAAAAATAGTACGAAATGTTCCCATAACATCTGTGCAGATAGTATCCGAAAGTGATTCATCCTGGACAATTTTTAGAAGTGTCCAGTAAGTAAGTATGAAATCCCATTACATATCATAATATTTAAATAGTATAGAACAAAAGTGTCCAGTAAGTAAGTATGAAATCCCATTACATATCATAATATTTAAATATAGAACATTTATGACGTCAGATGTGTAGGAGGTAGGATGGGGAGAGATTCGGGACGAGGCTTTGGGGGGGGGGGGGGATAGTTTGATGTAAGACAAACTTTTTTTTTTCCTTTTTTTTTTTCCTTTTTCTCTTTTTTTTGTTTTTTTTTGTTCTTTTTCTTTTTTTTTTTTTTTTTGTAAATTTTTTTTTTTGGAAAATTAAAATTATTCAAGTTTTTACGTCTACTGCCTTTGTTATGGCATATACTAATGCTGGTGACTGTACCTATATATTTTTTATTCTAACTTTTATTCAAACATTGTTTTATTTTTGAGAAAAGCACTATACACGCTTCGACCATAAGTGCCATCCTGGCCTCGTATTATAGCCGGACCTCGCCTTCGGCTCGGCCGGCTAAATCATACTCGTCCAGGATGGCTTACTTACTGGTCTCTGCAGTAATGTACTATTATGAAAAGTGGCTATGCTAGAACAACAGATAGCTGTTGTACGTAGATATTACGGCTGATATAGCTATCAGGTAACTCTCTCTCAGACATTCAATTAATGTAGAGGGATGGGAACCATAACTCTAGCAATTTCAACGCTATTATGGCTTTGCCTGTTCCTGCTTATACTTAAGGCTATTACTCCAGGCAAAATACGGTTTTGAAAAACATTAATTTATAATAGCGTTTTTTTTGTTGATTTCATTTGAAAATGTTATTCTAAGATGATTTAGTCAAGAATCCGACAAACTTTCCACCCGGAAGTAATTATGTAGATTTAAATGAAGCATGCATTATCTTTTTTTGTACGATTTATCTTGAATATTATAGAGCAAATGTAAATGAACCAAAATAAAGACAAAGACATTTATTAATATTTTTACTGACTTTTTAGAAGCCAGTTAACTTATAATTTTTTCGACGTCTGAAATTTTGTCGGATTTTGTCGCTGGGTAACTATTTAATTGATAATATATCCGTTATACTTAAAAAGTAAGCTATTATAAATTATTTCCAAAATTGCCATTTTTTCCATACAAGTTGTCAGTTCATTGCCTGGACTATAGGTAGGTACGCTTGACTAGTAAATGACTGCGCGATTACTGTGGGAACTTCTCATTTTAATTGATACAATAATGTTAGCGATCTTTAAACAAAACTATAATCTCACATAATTATTTTTCCTCGTTATAATATGAATATTGATTACAGATAATATATTAGGTACAATACGACAATACAAATACTCTTTAATACACACATCAAAACATGAATCAAATACGGGACATAATAGTTATTTGTTATACAAGTGTGCAAAGTTGTATTTTACCCGCGACTGTGGAATTGAAACACAAGCAAGCGAAAGGACCCTGTAGTTGAACCACGAGCGAAGCGAGTGGTTCTAAATTGGAATCCTGAGCGTAGCGAGTGTTTCAACACACGAGAAGTAAAATACATTTGCACACGTGTGTAACACAAAACTTTTCACCTCACTGTAGCGAGGAAAGTGCAACATGCAAAACAACTTTATTTAATTTAAATAATAATATTTATATTTTTTTAACAGTAATAAATAGTAATAATAACGCAAAGTAATATCAAGTAGAATTTTGGTCAAGTGCGAGTCGGGTTTTAATTTTCCCATACATTTTGAGACCCAGCGCCTGAATGAATACATCAAGCAATTCTTTAAAAATTCTTAAATATTTATTTTATTCTGTTTTTAAGTATTTGTTGTTATAGCGGCAACAGAAATACATCATCTGAGAAAATGTTGTATTATGAGTGTTTTACGTTTTGTTATCTGTCAAAAGTCTCAAAAGCTACTTAAACACGCTCCAAGGTCAAATTACTTTCCCCACTAGTGGATAAAATGCGTTTTTGGTCACTGGTTTTAAAGGATAAAAGACGGCTTTCCGAGACAGCGAGGGGAAAAAAAATAAAAATAGAGGTTAACAACAAAATCGCTAAAGAGCGATCTTTTTCATACAACCTTTTTTATATTATTTTGGTATTTTATCATGCGTGTACCACATAATTCGATAATCTACCTATATATCTTTAAAATACAGCGATTTCAAAGAATTCGTCAGTAAGTGTCTTTCACAGCAGCGTCATACCCTAGATATTCCTCTGTAGAAACATTTTTATCATAGGTATTGAACTGTAGACGATCAGTTTGAATTATTCATAGTATTTCAAGGTGTGTTTTATATGGAGCCCTTTACTGGTACGAATAAGTCGAGTTGATGCTTTAAGTCTCTGAGGCTCTAGTATAAGTTTTACCGAAACAAAACTTTACGATCGCGTTTGCGTTTTACCCTCAATTTGTATGGGATTTGACAGCTAAACGCGAACGCGGTCGTAACGTTTTGTTTCGGTAAAACTTATACTAGAGCCTCAGAGCTTTCGAACTTGGATAAAGTTAATAAATATTGATACTGTAGATAGGTTAAATGGTCGTTTTTTGATTCAATGTCTTATCAATATTCATTTGTTTAAGAAATATTTGTTACTAGCTTCAGCCACAGAGTAAATAATAGTCCTACGCTTTATTATAGCACACCTCAAAACATAAGACAAATACACATTAAAACTTAACAATAGAGTTTAACGATTAAAAAAAAACGTTTATTATTATTGTTGGCAGACGAGGCTCCTTTACTTTTGTGTAAGCTAATTATTATTGTGTATTTATTTATGACATGAAGTAAACTTAACTAACTTTATAACTTATCTTAACTTTATAATCTGAGCGTACAGTATAAAAATGTAATTTAAGGTTGTATTTGAACTTTTATTTGATCCAGGCGGTGTCATCGCTAAGCGTGCGTGTGTGTGTGTGTGTGTGTGTGTGTGTGTGTGTGTGTGTGTGTGTGTGTGTGTGTGTGTGTGTGTGTGTGTGTGTGTGTGTGTGTGTGTGTGTGTGTGTGTGTGTGTGTGTGTGTGTGTGTGTATGCGCGTGTGAGCGTGCGTGTGTGTGTGGTAACTTCTTATATCTCTAATGGCCGCTCCACACGATGGGCCATCTTGACCCATCATACAGGACGCAACTATGCGTTAAAGGGAGTAGGGCATATTTATGTCTAGTTCTACCGCATAGCCGCGTTCTGTATGATGGGTCAGGATGGCTTATCGTGTGGAGCGGCCATAATACTTTACTGGTTTGATGAAATATGACTGAGCTTTAAGCAAGGGTTTGCCGAATTACACCCAATCAGTAAATGTCGTAAACTCAAAAAACGATCTAAATCTATCCCACAATCAAAACTCTCGAAGAGAATCTTTGTAAGTTGTGAAAATGTTGTTTTTTTCGCTTTCCGCACACGTACGCCAAGTTCGATTTTTCGCACGAGGCGAAAGTAGGTAGGTAACACGGTATGAATAAAAAAATATATTTTTTCATTTGCTACCTCGCTTTCAGGCGTTATAAGCGATCGGTGGGAAAATTGATACGTTTCTGTTGATATACGGCTTTTATGAGCTATGGACGTGGCTGGGTCCGGGAAGATGAAAAATAAATCAAATAAAATCCATTAAGATAGGTAAGGTAACGCTTATAGAATCTTTACGAGCGCCCTTGTAACTATCGATACTATGTACTTTGCCAAAAATATGGTTACGATTAATTAAAATGATTTTACTTCCACTTTCATTCGTGCCAAAGGCGAATCCGTGGAAGTCCTGTGCACACATGGGACGGCGAATAGTCGAGAGTCAGCTGCGAGCGGTTCTGTAACTTGTTTAAGCTAACCTCAACGCTCACGCACAAATATATCTTGCCACCGCGATGCGTAGTAACTAGCCGTAGGTAGAGGTCTAGTTTCGTGACGGGTGACCGGCGGGGTGAGCCGCTTTAGCGCGTAGCGAAAAACAGCCCTGGGAGGTTATTCTTTACGAGTTCATGCACCTTATATATTTGTGGGTGAGCGTTGAGGTGAGCTCAAAACACGTTACAGAGTGGCGGTGCTGGAGCGAGGCCAGGGATGGGACGTTGCTCAGGACAGGAAGGCTTGGCCCGCTTATGAAGGCCCTGAGCGCTTCCGGGGAGCTCTAGGACAACAACAACAACGAAAATAATCTGGTATGGTCATACAGAGATTTAGGTTCGCGTCTTTCCGGTATGACATTGCCTAAGGTAAGGGTTATAAAGTCCAAACTTTGGTTGTACTCTTAATCCGAACAAACGGTGTTTCTCTTATAGTTATAAAACGTAGTAGGTCCTCAACTATTAACCACAGGTAAGACGACTTTTGTTTTTGGACTGTGTAGGACCCCGTAACTCAACGATGATGGGATAAAAACACCTCAACTAAATAAATTCATTCACACATTGGTTACCCAGAACGAAAACAAGTCAAGGCGCATGTTCACTTTAAAAACACACGCCATAATTAGAAAGTGATACGAGATAAGCAGCTTTACATATTTATAGACCTTCCTTTAAGAGTTAAGGTATATTAAGTATCAAAATCAGCCATTTTGTTTGTGTTGGACCTCGTTCAAATGTTTAAGCCTCTCATGTCAATAAGCAACATTGGACCCTTTTCAGAGACCTGTCAGGGCAGTCCGTATTCGATGAAACACCGGTCCACACCTTGTCACCTGAACCCTTAGATTGGATACTACGATATGAAGTAATTTTTAATCAGGACCTTTTTTTAGAAAGAAAACCTATATTTTTATTTACGCACGATGCTCATACAGTATTTTTACTGAACGTGACTTAATCGCGTATAAATTAAATTATATATCTTATTTACCTTGGAGCTATCCCGACGTTTCATGTATCACAGCATCCTTAGTCGCGAGATAAGTAATTAAAAATACTTATTATCTACTAGATTCTTAATGTAAACGTTTAAAGTTCTAGGACGATAGTAAATACTGTGTCAACATAATTCTTGAAAACACGTTGTTTTCAACATATAATTTGCTACCGGTTCAAAAGACTAAGTGATATTTTTGCTATTTTATCTTAAATATATTGGTTATACGTTTAAATAATAATAAAAAAAAAGCATTTATTCACGAAAAACCAGTCCTTTTTACAACACAACTTCCGCCAAACTGTAGAGCAATTTGATGTAAGCTAGCTATTTATAATATAAACAAGTATACTTATCAAATGCTGTAGTAGTTACGTTATAAATCACTGAGACTGAGAATAAAATCTGAACGTAGTGTATTTCGAAATAATCAGGTGTCCCATTCAGATATCTCGAAAAATTACGAAGCTACAACCGTTTTAATATTGCTTTTTAGAGAGAGAGCGAAACCACTCAGAGTCACGACACTCGAGCGTAAATGACAATCGTTTCATATATGAAGATGCGTTTTCCGGAAAAGGACTTTGTGATTATTTAATGCTCTCCCTGACTTTACTTATATCTCCGTTTGAAAATAATTTTATACCTGTTTCAAGAATATTCTTCAATGCTGGATTTTTCCATTTGGTGTAGATACAAATTGTTTAGATCTCAGCTAAAATGATCTAAAAAATAATAATTTTAGTCTAACACTTACCAAGCTTTTACCTTGATACCCGTTAAATAAAATTCGCAAGTCAAAGTCAATAAACCAGAGACAAACGAATTAATAAAGCTGACAAATTATCTACTATATACTAGGTAAACGGGATTTTAGTCGGGACAAATGCCCCACGTTTATCAAAAGTGCAAAGCGCTCTCATATTTTCCCTAATTAGGTAAATTATTCGGATCATTACATCTACCGGCGTACTTACGGTGCTAGTGGGTTCCATACATCGCTTTTATGGCTTTAGAGCTTTTTCGCACACAATGAAGTTTTATATACATACGTTCCGTTTTCCGTAGAAATAACATCATTTCATTGATCGAACACCGATATACGAATTTAAATTTGACAACATCTTGCTAACATGACGAAAGACGTAATCCCATTGTAAAATAATTTATAATTATACTGTTTTGTAAAAACTTAACCTGTATTCAAGTATTTTTTTAATTAATCTTGACTTCCTGGCTATTGTATTATTTTATTATCATATCATACTATTATTTCCAAATATTTATTATAATTTCGATAACAAACATAGGAACTAAAATAGTTATATTTGGGATGTTCAGTTACGAGGTACGTTAACAACCCTATCACGTGGGTGAGTGTTTGTCTGTGACATTGTAGCTTCTAAACGGGGAAGATGGTAGCTGGAGAAACCGCAAAAACCAGGAACTGGAAGACATGGTGTCCGAGCCCAACATCATAGGAGAAATCAAATCTGCAAGACTCCGCTGGCTTGGACACCTTGAGGGAATGCCAGTAGACAGGGCGGTGAAGAGAGCCTATAATCGGCCAAGCGGTTGGTCGGCCTAGAAATCCTTGGAAGGACGAGGTTGAGAAAGACCTTCGCTCCCTGCACGCAGAAAACTGGGAGGAGATCGCAGAGAATGCCGGCGTCTGTGCGTGCGCCAACTCGTATTAAGCCAAGATCCACTTCGGGTCACTGAGCCAGCGAAGTAAGTAAACCTTTTACTACTGATTAAAACGTGTGGTCTTCAATTGACACAATGCAGTGGAAAAGCCTACACCGATATTGATATTAGTATTGCACAAATCCACTATCGTTATTACCAATAAATCCAATATATCATTCTGACAAACGCGGTCCCAACTATGTACAATGTCATCGATCAAAATAATAATGGTTGACCCAAATGGCACTCGTGGTCAACTATATGCAATCTAGAGCAATGCACGAGCATTGAATATAATTGAACGATGTTGATGATTGAAAGGAAAACAACAAAAAAACGTCGTTACCACAACCACGGTTGACAGCAATAAAATGGGCAACCAAAGTTCATTTTTTTCTAATCACATTGCATTGTACAGATACCCATACGATGTATCCTTGACTTCTGCACTTAGGTGAACAATAAAATGTTGAAGTACAAGTCCCGTGTATTGAGGGTGTCATAGATGCCAAGAAGTTTTAAATACCAAAAGCGAAGCGATGAAGTCCCGTTGTTCAGTAGGTATAAGTAACGAATTTAACAAGATTTACTGAGTTTATTACCAAACAAGAAGCTGGCTTACTAATTATCTAATAAAATAAGAAATGAACCTACCTCGCCTAAACGAGATGAAATAGTAGGTAAGTAGCTACAAAGAAAATAAATAGATGTAGGTAAGTATATAATATTATAGCAGTTAAGGATTTAGCTATTATTTATTTACCATTATTTACAAAACAGTCCTATATCTGTAGAGTAAATAGGTACTAGTATAATTAAATTGAAATCATTGATTCATTTTTCTCTTGTAAGTACACCAACTAGAATTTGAGAGGTCGGTTTATATAGTTTTTTGAATAATGTTATTGAAAAATATCAGGATTTTTAATATCACCCCAGCGTTCTTCATAAAAGCTGCTGCTATAACATGCTTAGCCAAAACCAAGCAAGCAGTGATACTCGGATCTTCGGATCATCAAATATTCATACTCATTCCCGTCACAAGCTCGCCATCTCAAGTTAATTACACCAATGTTTGTCATCAAGAGGCTGTAAGGCTTTGGCCGGCGCCCAACCGAAGTGGAAGGCACTGTGAGCGGAGCGTACCCGCTCCGAATTTCATTAGAGCGTCAGCAATTTTTCAAGACGATAACGTCTGCGTGACATTAATGATGGTTTTTGTGAACGATGAGCGATTTAATTGTACGAAACGGAGGCAAGGGGATGGGGTGGCGAATAAGTTTACACACAAACAGAGAATTTCTATAATTATCTTGCACGTGTTTAATCGAATCTTGCCTTCTTCAACTTGCCATTTACGACGACAGTAATTCGAATGTACATAGTCCAGCTAATACGCTGTGAATACACTCAAAATAATGCAGGAACAGCCGATGTGCACTCCGTGAGAACAATTTCACTCCTCGAGTGATTTACGGGAATAATAATTACCCTGTTGCAAAAATGGAACCATGAAAATGTGACCATGCGATTTTGCGCAGTAAACAGTAATATCAGTAATATCAATAATAGGGATGCGGGCTAAGATTGTTTTATGATGTCATTCGAACCAGTTTTTGGAGAGGAACAAATGTTTGTATGGGAGCAACTACAATTAAAGAACATAAATACACATAAATTAGAGACAAAGATGGACTTCGCTGGCGGCAGCGCAAAACGCTTCATACTGATAGACACCCACGTATGACGTCACTTGTACAAAGTACTTGTATCGTTGTATGGAAAATCCGGTAAATTGTTGTTTCGGTCGCGAAATACTGCGTTTAAGTACATAGTTGTCATACAATTTTGTTTTTATAAAAGCGTAAGGATTCTATTGGTAGCTTTAAATTTACTCTTGGACAATAAAAAAAATGCATATATTTTCAAAATTTTCAAGGTTCATATCTTTTTATGATTTTAGTTATATTTTATAATGTATACTTTATTACGATAATTTGATGGTTTATTATCCATTTAGCATCACTACGTTATCAATTTGAACATGAGGCTGATGCATGCCTATTGTATGAATAAGCAAAATATGTGACTGTGAAGAACACTTCATTTAGTGAGGTTCGTTCCGGCCAGGTCATCAGTCCGCTGGATGTGGGTGGCGCAGGACCGATCGCTTTGGCACTCTTTGGGGGAAGCCTATGTTCAGGAGTGGAAGTCTTTCGGCGGATATGATGATGATGATGATGATACGTTCTGGCATTGATCCGGGCACGGGACGGTATACTGTGCATCATTTAAGGCGACGGCTTCCTGATTTGGCGGAGCGGTGGCGGTAAGATAACAGTAAGCGGTCATCTGTCAGTGTCAACTGTCAGTCGCGTCAGTACCGATTACTGCGCGCCTTCATTTAAATGAGTGCTTCCTAACTGGCGCGGGATGCACGGAAGCGGTACGAATGCAGTAGGTATTGCAAGGGCACCGTACCGCTGCCGCCTACGATGTTTATTTTATTTATCTATTAGTTAGTAATACAACGCAAGTTTCAGAATCAGAATCAAAAATGTATTCTTGACACAACACAGCACACAGTTCAGTTTCATGTGTTTGTTAGTGCTTTGTAGCTATTAGGTATATGGTACGGTATGGTATGGTGGTATGGTGGTATGGTGGTATTAGGTGGTAGGTAGGGGTTATGTTTTATTTGTTAGCATTGTTTTCTGTCTATTACAAAGTATCCCAGTGTTGGGCAAAGGCCTCCCCCTCTTATTCCAAGTCCGTTTATCTGTCGCAAGTCTAGTCCATGTAATTCCAGCGTAGTCTTCGATGTCGTTTCGCCATCGAGTCCTCAGTCTTCGCACTTGAAATTACTGCTGCGCAAATGTTATGCTGACCGTTTATCGATAAGTGAGGCAATCTGTGCGACATCAGTAGTAAGCTCGCATCAAATTACAAAATATATACCGATCCCGCCCCGCCAAGTAAGGACGTAGCCTAAAACCGAACTACAAAATAGTGCGTCAACTTAATCATGATTTGCTTGCAAGCCGTAAAGAGTATGTTTATGACGGCCGGAGCAACTTTACGAGCGCGTTATTATGACATGATGCATTTACCGCGTCTGCGGGACGCTGGAAGTTTAGAAACAAGTTTATATTGACGAGTTTGTAATGAGAATGTCAACAAAATCACTGCACTGATATGACTAATCCTGTTCTCAGCCCTCAACTATGCATAGTTAATTAATTTCACTGTAATTCGGCTGCGCCATAAGGGTAGGTACCTACGAAGAAGCGACAATCAAACACCACTTTCAGATCAAAACTGACTTTCATATTTATTCTACCTACCTACAGTACTTACATATACCAAAGTACGCTACAGGCACCAATAAAACTAGTGGCTCTGTGGGTCTGTGGGCTCGCTAATGTCTTTTTTTTGAAAAAATCATTTATATCGGATCGGAGCTTAGCTCTTAAGTATATAAGAAGAAGACATTCATGGTAAAAATTCTTGTAATCTTGACATTTATGCTTTATATTGTAATTTTTATCGTGTAATAAATTAATCTAAATCTAAATCATTTACAAGCAAAATTTCCAAAAACTGGTCATAAACAAGTTTCTGTCAAAAAAATCATTTTTGGTACAAGTTTTTATTGCCGACTGTACTTTTCTGTATACTATCATCAACTACCCATTAAGACGATTCTAACGAGCCCGAACTGAACGGGGTTACGTCGGTTAAGTGCTGAATTCCCATGGCCATCTTCTGTCTCCATCATCAAATCAGCTCGATGGTACCGTAATATTGAATTGTCATCCAAACTATACTTATACCCAAAATTTCAGCTCAATCGGTCACCGGGAAGTGGGTCAAATTTAACTTGCAAGATTTGATTACAGACAGACAGACAACGGGACAGGTGAAACTAACTAAAAGCTTGTAAAAAGGATATATTTAATCAAAATTTCACGAGAGTCGGTTGAAAATGCGATCTGTGTGGGGAGAACAGCTGGAGAGCCGGTCACAGCTAGACGGCGCCGAACAGCGGGACCGCGAGACATCTGGACATACGAAATAGTTTTGCCTCAAGCTGAAACGCAGAACAGTAAATGTTTACTTAAGCAGAAACGTCCGCTAGCGAGATTCTCGATTAAAGTGGAAAATGGATAACTATTCGCCTCGACCGGAATTTGTACCCGCAACCTCTGGAATCTGTCCATCGAAATTTTGAACCGCCGAAATCCGTTCGTTCAATAACAACAAATCACCATAGTAAATCCAATAAAACAATGACCACCGATGAATGAAAGGAACTCTTTTATGATCCACACAAACGATCCAAAGTGATCCTACTAAGAACGCAATACCTTCACAATGTTGCCAACATTGTAAAGCAAGCAAATTCATTTTTCACAATCGCAGGTTATCGCAGCGAGTTTAGTAGTAATAAAAGTAGCAGCATGCAGCCTGGATGCGATTTATAGCCTCGGCCGTGTATTGCACCTTTATAAATTTGACGTAAGATGTAGTGAGCGCTCAGTAGTGAACAATGGAGTTGTTTAGGAAAATGTTGTGTCTGGGAACTCGCAACGTGATATCTTTAGGGATTTTTATACCTATTATTAACGTAATTAACTAGGTACTTGCTTAAACCGTGTAGGCTCAGACATGAATAGGTCTACGGTCTGCCCAGCCTGTCGTAGAAGGCGACTAAAGGGGATCATTGGGCTCGCAGTGTTTCTGGCGGGGGCCGGGGCATTCGTCTAAAAACTCCAGGGAAAGCGAGGAACCTCTTTTCGACCCTTAGGACGAGTCAAATATGGCGAGGCGCAAGGGGGCTCCAGCGCGTTCAGAATAAGATCCTGGAGTCCTCCGCATGAGAACGCAGATGCAGGCCTGAGGAGGGAGGGAGGCCTGATGGAGTTTTTGGTGTATAGAAATACCACATAACACAGTCATCCCCCGATGATTGGGTACCTACCTACATGGTTCGCAGGTTTTCTCCACAAAAAAAGATACATAGTTAGGTAATGAATAATTTGTTTTTAAGTCCGTCTATTCCTTATAACGACGCAAGATATAGTGAGCGCAGACTGCGTCGTGAACGATGGAGTTGTTTGGAGAAATATAGATCATTTGAACATGAACTACCTACTGCAGCTAATGTATGCGTGCATTCTTCTGCAGTTGTTGCTTTTGATAACATATTAATTATTTATATTATAAACTCTGCGAGTAGCCGTTGGACTGAACGTATGTACACCATGCGAGTTTCAGCCGCTCGCAGATAAAATTTACCCTCACATGATTTTATTACTAGCCATAACTATTTCCGTACTGTCATAATCTAGTATATTTTACCACTCGTAAACTACGCTGCAAATTTAAAAGGTCACATGGACGCAGCACTTTACATCACACTGCGACTTTCTAAACTGGACGTTCTGATCTAGGGATGCAAGCGAGAGGATTTACGATTGAGTCGTAGAATGGGAGTGTAATGTTGTTTTAGCACTTGAGATGAAAGTTGACACCCTAGTTGATGTAACTTTATTGGGGCGCATGTTGAAACGTAATTAGAATGTTAACCTAGACTAAGCAATGGTATAAAACATATGAAGGTAAAGTTAGGTGGGCAAAAGCTATGGAAAGATAAATTTACTGATTTTGAATTGAGAAGTAGTACAATTCGGGGTTAATGCAAATGAGGATGTTTATCTCATGGAGTCGGGGTGGAGGAGTGCCTGGAGAGTAGGTATTTTAAAGGTACATGTTCCATAATATCTTTTGTTTTTCTTTGAGATTAGCAGTTATTATGTTAATTTTTTTTATTTTTGACATAAACCAACAAACGAAAGCGCGTATGGAAACTATATTTGGGATGATTTCAGTGTAATTCATCACCATTTGAATAAAAATATCTACTAGATTCTAGCATAATGCGTCGAGGTCCGCCAACTTGCTGAATATAAAGCAGCATACTCTTAAAACGACCCCAAAAGTCAACCGCAATATAAAAATTCATTTCATCGGACTGAGAGCTCATGGTAAATTTAAATTCATACGTTTTATTTTTACTCCGGAGAACTGCAGTATGTTGTAATAAAAATAAAACCAAATACCAGCACTTATGCAAGGCAATGCCATCGTTATGGAGATTATTGAGACTGCGGTTGGAGATACGAAGTAATCCGGTATAGTATTGGTACTCGTATATGCACCTAAGACCGTATGTCTCAGACTCGGACAACATTGTATAGCGAGACAAGGGGGACATTAGGGCAAGCCTCGTGGGACGCCAGTCATGCCAAGCTGGTCTAGCTAGAGTGACAGACAATCGGATGTACGCTGAGTAATGATTAAGGATAATACAAGTCAAAAAAATGGGTGTTGTAGTGCAAATATACATTAATTATAATAAAGATTGAACAGCACTGCCCGTTATAAATATAGGTTAATATGGAAGGATGTATATGTAATAGGATTTACATTATGCAAAAAAGCAATGTGTTAAATTCTGATGAATAAATTCGATTGATGTTATTTAAATTTTCTGTTGCATTTTGTGTCCAATTAAATTACAGGCAACCGAATTGAAAATGTAAGGTTTTTTTTTATCCCTGTTTATATAAATTGTGTGTGGCATTTTCTGGCATATATGTACACTCCTATGTGTAGGAACCGTAGAGGTCAAAGATGATAAGTGTGTAACTTTATTTTATTATTTCGTTGTAAGCAAGCATGCGAATAGCGCATATATTTCTGTACGGCGCGGTGCCCCGTAGTTACATCACGGGAAGAGGGTTGCGCCGTATGGTGCCTGGCTTCGACAGCCTCGGACCAAGGGGGCTGACCTAGTGAGGTCGCTGGTCCGAACCGCGGAAGTGGTCGACGTGCACACAAATTGGCATGTGTGGCCGTCGATTGTTCCCTGCAGCAGCGGAGGCACGGTGCGAGCGTGACGGGAGCTCTGTTGTCGTCGCACTCACACACAAGTGGGATCCACAGGCGGAAATAAAACTCCGATACTCTTGAGAAAGCTTGATGGCACGGCTGGTTGGTTGGAGCGAGATGGGTATATGTTGCACTAGTGATAGTCGAGCTTGTTATGAGTGAACATTTTGCTTGTACTCCACCTTATATATGTCGCAGGGAAATGGCTAAAACAGAGATTTGAACAAATCTCTAAGGGATATGATCAAATCACGCAGGATGTTAAAATGGCGAATCCATTTTATCATTTGCCTAGAAAAAAACAGTCATTTGATCAAATCCCTGAGTCTGTTTAGTGAAATGACGAAATCGGCCAAAAATGGCAACTCGTTTTTTCATTTCACTAGATTTGTTTAGTGATTTGACAAAATCCCTGAACCGCGTCAGTGAGTTGACGAAACTAACTCGCAAAGCCAACTCGTTTTACCATTTCACTAGACAAGTTTAGTGAAATGATAAAAATCTCAACTCTAGTACGGATTAAGTCGCTCAAGTGCGGTCGTCTTACCCCCCTCCTGCACCTTACCGCTACCCGCTCTCGCCCTTGCGTATTAGGCACCGGCCGGCTCAGACGCACGTGCGCAGTACGTAGCAGTTAAAATAGCACGCTGTTACCCTGCGAATGTCATTTTTTGTATGGAAAGCGAACCACCTTAAAATGATTATATTCTGGTTTACAAAATTCTTGTATACGATTAAAAAATCTGATTTGACATACTATTTTATTACCTAATTTCGACATTTTATTTCACCATTTCACTAAATCATGTCAGAGATTTCAACAAATCTCTAAGAGATATGACCAAATCACGCAGGATGTGAAAATGGCTATTCCATTTTATCATTTGCCTAGAAAAATCAGTCATTAGATCAAATCCCTGAATCTATTTAGTGAAATGACGAAATCAGCCAAAAAAGTAAACTCGTTTTTTTTCATTTCACCAGAATTGTTCAGTGATTTGATAAAGTAAGATTTGATAAGTAAAGAGTTAGTTTCGTCAACTCACTGACGCGTTTCAGGGATTTTATCAAATCACTAAACAAATCTGGTGAAATGAAAAAACAAGTTGCCTTTTTTGCCCGATTTCGTCATTTTACTAAACAAATTCAGGGATTTGATCAAATGACTGATTCTTTCTAGGCAAATGATAAAATGGATTCGCCATTTTAACATCCTGCGTGATTTGATCATATCCCTTAGAGATTTGTTCAAATCTCTGTTTTGGCCATTTCCCTGACACTCAAGGGCGAGAGCGGGTAGCGGTAAGGTGCAGGAGGGGGGTAACACGACCGCACTAGCGACTTAATCCGTACTAGAGTTGAGATTTTTATCATTTCACTAAACTTGTCTAGTGAAATGGTAAAACGAGTTGGCTTTGCGAGTTAGTTTCGTCAACTCACTGACGCGGTTCAGGGATTTTGTCAAATCACTAAACAAATCTAGTGAAATGAAAAAACGAGTTGCCTTTTTTGGCCGATTTCGTCATTTCACTAAACAGACTCAGAGATTTGATTAAATGACTGATTTTTTCTAGGCAAATGATAAAATGGATTTGCCATTTTAACATCCTGCGTGATTTGATCATATCCCTTAGAGATTTGTTCAAATCTCTGTTTTGGCCATTTCCCTGCGACATATATAAACCTTCCAGCATTACCATAACGTAAACATCTTTATTTCGATTAAAACAGTCATTTCTTTACACAATTTTGTCTTAGGTTTTAGCGTTTACATTCCAGTACCGTCTTAATCTAGGTAAATCTAGGTCTTAAGTTATGTTAATCTTGTACAGAATTACTCAGTGCATAATTGTTAATAGGCTAAATGAATACATTTCAAATAGTTTAGGTGAAATACCTATCTAAACACTAAACTTTTGTAGTTTTATGCAAATTAATACTTTTGATTCCTTTGTTATATCTAACAGAGGTCGTAAGCACTATTCTCAATTATTTCATTAGATTAATATCTTACTGTAGATTAATAATGTAGTAAAGTTTACTATGTTAAGCTTAAGGCTTGTCTAATATTTATGAATGATGTGCATAGTGCAAGTGAAAATTACCAAAACATGAGCTATGCAAAGGAAATGACTATAATTACATGCTTCTAATTAGCTTAAAGAGCTTTACCTACTGTGGCATAGTGCCGTTTGTTCAAATCCTTAAAACTACGTTTGGCGCATTGCCGTTTTAAGCAGAATTAATGAGGAATGAGGAGGCAAAGGTTGTTTTGTGATTCTACTGTCGAATATAAATTAAGTTAATTAAATAAATTTAGAAAAATATGGAAACAACCTTGTATGAAAACTAAATGAACCCAGCTTTGGTTATGTGACTGGAAGCTTTGCAAAGCGTACTCTGAAAGCTTCGCAACCACCGGCTTTTCAGGCGGCCAGGCCAAAGTCACAATCGTTGAGGAATATTCGATTCATGAGGCACACCTACCAAAGGTGTGACCTCTATAAATGGTACAACTTCGTTTACCTATTTATATTTGGAGCTTAAAGCTCTTAACGGAGGCTTTTACCTACACGTTATTGTCAAGTCCGGGTATATTTGGATGGTTAGTAAACTAGACCAATCCGCTCATATAAGATGTTAACTGTAGGGGAAAGTACCTTGACATAAGTCCGAAACCTATGAACCAAAGAGAGCTGTTGAGATGGTAAAATAAAGAGTCAAAGCTATGTATTTGTCTTACAGACGGCTGCCTTGAACAGTCTCCCCTTAATACGTAAGCACAAGAAATATGCTAACCAAGGTAGCTTAATCGAACAAATATGAGTATGAATTTGTCAATCCAAATTTCGTTCTCACCTTTACAATACATGCGTGTACATCAATTTTCAGGAACTACTGAAGCGCGCGCTGCAGTCATATTTACGTATCGATTAATACGAGATGAAAATATCGCGCGCCGCGCTTACTACCTATTTTTTCGTATTGTAGGTAGATCGAAATACTCCCATTCACATCTACCCACCACACATGTTTTATGATTAGAACGAGACGCAAGATATCAAGCGCCTGCTCGCTCAGTGCTCTTTTCAAATGTGGGTGGATTGAAATAATCCTATTCACATCTACCCACCACATATGCTTTGTGATTAAAACGAGATGCATAATATCGAGCGCCTGCTTGCTCAATACGCTTTTTCTTATGTGGGCGGATCGAAATGTCTCCATTCACATTCACCCACTACATATGTTTTATAATGGTAGATGGGAATAAGACTACGAGATTTACTAAATAATGACTGTCTTGAACAATTTCTTTGTCGTAGCTACCAAACAGAATACTCTAGAAAACAATAACTTCACCACAAAAACAACTGCTTAAACAGTATTTGTAATGCAGCGACACGTCTCTTGGGACATAATACCAACATAACACCGCCAACATATAATTTGATCCAAAATATCCCTTCTTTTCTCGCGATACTTATCCAAGTTGTCTGCTCTGTGGTTGAGCTTCGTTTTCGCTGAATGGCTTTGCGGTCGTAGTTCAGAATTGTAATATAATGCAGTGTAGTGCAGCGAGCTTGTACCAACTTCCGAAAATATCACTTTCAATATCTCCTGATATGTTGACATTTTGCTGTATCGTTGGGTGGGTGGAAAGGTTTATTTTCACATCCATTCCCGTTTGGAACGTAGCACGTTGTAAAATATTTTCGCTTCGCATTTTATACATATACCCAACATATTTTTTTGACGACCGGTTAAGCCTAGTGGGTACTGGGGAGTGAACCTGCCTACGAAGCTGGGTTCGAATCCCGGTAAGGGAAAATTATTGTGTGATTAGCATGAATACTTATTTGTTTCTGAGTCTTGGATGTTTTCTGTGTATTTTTAAGTATTTATATCCATTAAATATCGTCTTCTAGTTCCCGTAACACAAGCCTTATTGAGCTTACCATGGGGTTAGTTCGAGATGTGTAAGATGGTCCCCTAATATGTATTATATGTTTGATGTATGCCGAGCGCAGAGGTGAAGAAACGGGTGGAGGCCTTTGCCCAGCCCCCCTTGTAACTTGTTTTAAGCTCACCTCAACGCTCACCCACAAATATATCTTGACACCGCAATGCCTACGCATAAGCGTAGGTAGAGGTCTAGTTTCGTGACGGGTGACCGGCGGGGAGCCGCTTTAGCGCATAGCAAATAACAGCCAGTGAGACACAATGTGTGCGCGTGCCGCGGCCGCTGCAGGAGACCATCGCATGTGCTGACTTCTGGCCGAAGGGTGTCGTGTTTCGACGGTTCCGGGGCGACCTGCCGAATCCTACACCGGAGATGACGATGCAACGGGGCCACGCCGTATCGTCGCCTAAATAGTATTATTTGTTGTTATTAGTTTCGTGACGCATTGATTTTTACTGTAATGTCACGTAAATGTATTTGTCAATAAATAAATAAATAAATAATGTGTCTCTCTCTTGTCGGGCTCTAAAATAATTATACAGTTGGCACAAATAGTAGGCATTGTACGTCTTGCAGGGGCTAACCTAAACTATAAAAAGGTTATAACCAGGAGAGTAGCTTATTACGAGTATTAGCACGTCCACTATTCACTCCTAAGCAATAAGCAAATGGTTTTACAACATTACGCAAAGGAGGATATTCCCTGGTGAAATAAAACTACTGCTTAACGTAGGTATTCCTATTAGGCATGAGCCTTACCTTATTCCCAGACGTAATACCTAGTTATATAATATAAGATGGTATTATTGTATGAAACAAATATCAAATATAATGAAAGAAAATTCTAGCATTTAGAACCCATATTTATGTTTCACTGATTACTGCAACTTAATTAATAGTCATCATCATCCTCCTAGCGTTATTCAATGCCCCTAAAGGAGCCCGGGGTCCGCTTTGACACCTAATCCCAAGATTGGCATAGGCACTAGTTTGACGAAAGCGACTGCCATCTGACCTTCCAACCCAGAGGGAAAACTAGACTTTATTGGGATTAGACCGGTTTCCAAACGATTTTTTCCTTCACCGAAAAGCTAACGGTAAATATTCCGTACATAGGTTCCGAAAAACTCATTGGTACGAGCCGGGATTCGAACCCACGACCGCCGCTTGACAGCCGCATGCCTGAACCACTAGGCTACCGTAGCTCTTAATTAATAGAGCTATGTTTAATATGGTTGCTGTAGCGACTATGTTGGATAATACATACATACATAAATTCACGCCTTCATTCCCAAAAGGGGTAGGCAGAGCACATGAAACTTACGTTCCAGTGCCACTTTTAGTATTAAATGTATAATAAAGTAATTATACTCGAATTTAAACTTTCGTGAGACATGTTGAAATAATGCTAATAATTACACGTTTCAACTAACGCATTAAATGTTGCTACGGGCGACATGTTTCGCACAGTAGCGCGGACGCGCCACTGTGTAATAGAAATAGTGAGAGAGATATTAAATGCGTTGTAGCGAGAGAGATACCTACCGACCGCGCCGCGCACGACCCGCGTTCGGTGTGTGGTGGTGGTGTTCGGTGTCTTGAAACACTTCCGCGCCCGCTCCGAACGCCGCGCGGCCCGTGACGCACGCGCCGACAGGGCGGGGGGAGGGGGGCAGTCTTGCGCAGGAGTTGTTGTGTGAGGCTGCGGCAGGAGATCGTCTCCTCCGGGATCCGGGATTGTCGCCCGTAGTGGCAATTGATTATCATCATCATCATATCAGCCGAAAGACGTCCACTGCTGGACATAGGCCTCCTCCAAAGAGTGCCACAATGACCGGCCCTGCGCCACCCGCATCCAGCGGACTCCCGCGACCTTCACCAGCTCATCAGTCCACCTTGTGGGGGGCCTACCCACGCGGCGCCACTCGAGAACCTTTCCGCCCCAATGGCCATCGGTTCTATGTGCAATGTGCCCCGCCCACTGCCACTTAAGTTTAGCGATTAAAGGTCTCTACACATCGAACGCGGGTCGTGCGCGGCGCGGGTCGGTATGATATCTCTCTGACTACGAACGCATTTAATATCTCCCTCACTATCTCTATCACACAGTGGCGCGTGCCCGCGGCGGAGACGCCGCGCTACTGTGCGAAAGAGATAGAGATACCGCCCGACCCGCTCTGAACTGTGCTGATTGGAAGATGATGAGAGGCGTACCCCCAACATTGGGCGCATACACGCTCAAGAAGAAGAATAATTAGTTCATATTAGGATTACTTTCTACTATTCAACGCTCGTTATTAGGATTACTACAACAGTCAAGTCAACCTTACTGGTTGCCCAAAACAAAAATATTTTGTCCTTCATAAGGCTCTGTGTGTAGTAAATTATCTCGAAATGCTGTCTTGGACGCGAGCGTGACGGTCATTAATAATGCTTAGTAACAATACAGCGACATTAATAAAAACAAAGCAATTATTTAGGGTTGTGCAGAGCAATTATTTAGGGTAGTTATGGTAACCGTGTAGAAATGTGCAAAGCGTTATGGTAATAGGAATAGGTTTCCGTCTTCGAATATTGGCTCGGCTATGGTCTCGAGCGGCGGTGGACGCTGCAGCGGTGTGCCATTCGAGGGAGCGAGATATCGGAGCGCGGCATCCCGCTCCCGTCATCAGGATCGCGAGTAATCCATACGCATACTATCCATACTCCATACTAATATTATAAATGCGAAAGTGTGTCTGTCTGTCTGTCTGTTACCTCTTCATGCTTAAACCGCTGAACCGATTGCGATGAAATTTGGTATGGAGATAGTTTGAGTCCCGGGGAAGGACATAGGATAGTTTTATCCCCGAAATCATCCCCTAAGGGGGTGAAATGGGGGGGTGAACGTTTGTATGGGGCTGCGATATAAACGAGTTCCACGCGGACGCAGTCGCGGGCAGAAGCTAGTAGTCTATAATTACAATTACAATATCTGTGAACCTGGCGTCGATGACGTCACGTCGGCGCTCTGGTACGGTGCGCAAGGCGCGCGGGGCGAGCGCGGGTAGGTAAAAGAGAAGGGGGAGGGGCTTCACATTCCAGCGAGGTCCACAGATTTTGTAACCGAGTTGTACGTGGTAGAGGCCACGGCACTCGCTTATAAACCTCAGAGAAGGCGGGCCAGATATGGGGAGGCGTGAGGGCTCCAGTGCGTTCAGTATGAGATCCAGGCCCCGTATCAAGGTCGGCCGTATCCCACAATAAGTGACAAGATAGAGCGGCCGTCTCGTTCTATCGAACGGTGACAGCCAGTGACGGACTCTATCTTGTCACTTATCGTGTGATAAGGCCGACCATGATACGGGGTCTGGTGTATCATAATTATAACCATTTGGCTGCATTAAACTTTTTTAAACCCAAGTGTCCACTGCATGAGAGCGCAGGTGGCGACCGCCGCGCAATTTATAGTGGATAGAAAATTCCACATAACCCAGTGGATCTGATGGGTACCTGATTCGCAATGTAATAGTTTTCTTTTGTAGAATAATCTTACTATTAAGATTATAGGTTCCCTTGTGATACGCGTGTATTCAAAACAAAAGTTTGTAAAAGCACGAAACATTAGTATTCTATTATTGTAACAAAAAATATAGTATTTCAACCTCCTGAGACCCAGGATACGCTTTAGTGCTTTTGAATTAGGAACTTTTTGACATTTAGTAAAATTTTAAAATCAATTTTTAAAGTACAAAATTTTGTACGCGGGGTCTTAGGACGATCCATGACATTTTTTGAAACAAGATTGTTATAATATTTTGTTTTCGATTAACAGGCAATTTTGATTCAAGAAAACAGGGGATCTAGTTTCTGTTGATTAATAGTTTGCATAGTTGCTACTTACTCGTAACTAGTCACATAGTTACTTTAATGACTTAGATCCTCTATGTCACTAAAGTAATGTCAGTTTTTTAACACGTTCGCTGCATCATAGGGTCGACGCAGCCTGATCAATGTATGGTTAGTTAAATACATTCAATATTTCCCGCAGAGAACTAAAGCCACCCAAACCAAATGGATTCGATATCCGATTGGGCACTACGTCAAAAAAATAAGCCATTTGTCGCCTCTTCCCTCACATTTAACGTGAAAAGATGGCATGTCTAAACGCAACTTTCAGTCACAGAGCGTCAAGTCATTTGTAAGGGGAGCTCCACAATAGTTCTCTTCTGTATGACTGACTGCCGCGTCGAGCAAATGGTAGAAATTGTGTTATAGTTGGGTTGTATCCTTTTGTGCCCACAATGAGGCCATTGTACGCGAGACAGATACTAATTTCAAATGTTTCTTTGTATATTCAACGCCTGAGGAAACAAAACTTATGAGAGGACGAAACAAATATTCCTTTTTTTCGGTTGAATTTCCACCGCGCGTTTTCGGCAAGATATATTGCCTTGTTTAATGTGTTTTATTTATCTGGAAACTGTATTATGGTGGTTCTTTTTTATTGCGATCTTAACACATTCTCAGTTGAATGAAAATTGTAATTGATGTATGGGCTCTGGGCGTCTGCTTTTCGTATTTACTCTGCGAAGTTTGGAAATAAATTATATAGCTGTGCCACGAAAAAACAGACTTTGTAATAAGTTAGCTATATAAGTAAATTATGGAACATTATCTTCACTATAATCTAGGTAATATTACAAAATAGGCCAAGTTTTCCAACTGTTCTTTTTGTTTGTTATTTGGCGATCTTTTTTTGCTATGGCCTTGGGTCCATGCTTGATAATTAGGTATTCTCAGTAAATGATTTAATATTTATATTTGTCCCATAAATTATTAAAGTATGTCGATATGTATCCAGATTTGTTTCTTTGGTTTAGGGGTGGGGTGCTATATAATATTAAGGTTGCAAGTTCTAGCTCTCGAAGCAAGATGCCTGTCCTGACCTATGCCCCAATACATACATACATACTTACAAAAGAGGTAGGCAGAGCACAAGAAACATGTATTCCAGTACCACTTTCAGCATAAATGTGCGTATTAAAGATCGACAAAATGTGATATCGCGGTAACAGGTTGCTAGCCCATTGCCCACAACACACTTAAACACTGCTCCCTTAGTCGACTCCTACGACACCCACAGTAAGAAAGGGGGTGGTGCTGTTCTAACACTTCTAACCCGACACCACACGTGGACTATGCCCCAATATAAATCCATTTTAACCATGTATTAGCCATGTTTGTGTACTACAAAAAAAACATGTGAAGGGATCTCGTGTCTCTTTCCATACAAATTTATTTCAAATTAAATACATATCGCGTAAAAAAATGTATTTTAAGCGTTTCAACAATCAGCTACAAAACAAATATTATGGGAATATATAACATGCATCATTTTAACGAAAATATACATCATTATAAATTCATTACAGAGGTATTCCAGAGATTGACTTTATTTGAACACCACATGTTACGCTATTAATATGTCAGAAAGCCGTCTTATGATTTGTGTATAATATGTATGAAATAATAAAAAACTGCACCATTTAGCATTTCGCAATAACACTTTTATGTGGGCCTGAAACCACAACGTTTCATATGACGTACATTTATTTATTATTTGTCATTGTAGTAAAAAAGAATTAGGTGTCTGGTGCCGAGTGTTTTTATCTTTTTCACGCATGTGTACTTAAAATTTACCAGCAGTACTTTGTTTTTTATATCCGTCCAGCTATCTTTGTGCAAACATATATGTTTAACGACTTCCGAGGGACACCCAGCGACATAAATACCGAGCACTTAAAGCCCGCGGCTTACTAACAAAGTTGACACCCGCGTTGCTAACTGTATACATATGTACATATATACCTATATCAGCGACGTGGAAAATGAAATCATAAAAGGGTTGTTGAAAAATAAAAATATCATTAAATGAACACGAAAACAAGGCGTAGGTTGAATACGATTTTCGCAATTACGAAACAAAGAACGAACGAAAACATAATAAATTGCTTCATGAATCACGGACAGTAGGTTTATTTTGTCTTGCTGTCGCGTGATCCGACGATGTTATTCAAAATGCGATGATTAATTGAATAATAATTTAGTATCTCACGCTTGTGATTTTAATTGTTACTATTTTATGTCTCATTAGATCAAATTGATGAAGTGTATTTTTGTTTTTATTTTCTCGATTTTATTTTTATTTCTTCACACTTAATATAGAGAACTTTTTTGAGTTGTCATGTCTTTGCTCTTAAGTATTAAATAGTTATTTGTGGAGAATTATTCGCCAGAAATGACTGTTTCCTTTCCTTTTATTAATAACTACGCAATAATCGTGAGAAGAACACCTTTATTTGGTGCAATGAAAGTGTTATTCCAGGCAGACAATGACAAAAAAGCAGCGCCATTAAAATTGACAATAAAAAATCGCTTCGCCCTTCTCTGTCGACATATAAAGGGATAATGGACTGAGACGTAATGATTCGATTTCACTGCCGAATGCTTAAATAATATTTTTACTGCAAGTTATGAAATGTGGGTCAGTTCTTTATAAGGAGCTGTTGTATGTGGTATCCATAATTTTCAGTTATTTGTCTTCAACGAAACTCAAACATTAGCAGGTAACGTTTGAGTTTCGTTGAAGACGAATATCTGAAAATTATGGATACCACTTATGTCCAGTAATGCTGCATTTCATCCTTTAGATTAGTGTTGACAACAAAAATATACACATTATTTTTATTAAACGCCAGATATCTAAATGCTAAATAATTTAATTATACGCGATTACCTAAGTCCAGTTTAGTAAAAATAAGTCATAAGTCATTTATTAATAATATTATATATATTACATGATAAATATATGATGTATTTATATTTATTATTAACTACATTAGTATTTAAGAGGAGGCCTGTGACCAGAAGTGGGTCGTATATTGGCTGATTTATTATTATTATTGTTCATTATAATTAATGTGTGATAATCGTGAAAGTTTAAAAAATATATTTAAAAATATACACTTTTAGGAACTGAGTTAATGATCTGTTTCTCGCATTACAAGAATAGATTATCGAATTTAAACTTTCGTGAGACATGTTGAAATAATACTAACAGTTACACGGTTTAACTCATGTATTCAATGTCACTACGGGCGACATGTTTAAAAACAATATTAGAATAGATTACTTTAAAAACAATATTATCAGTATTCGATATTGAAATAAAATTTATGAGGTTAAAGGATGAATAACAGAACATCTTGACGAGTTCAGCACGGTATTCTTTATTTCACTCCTATAAACTCCACACATACATAAACATAAAAGTGGAGGTATTACAACAGGCGGTCTTATCGCTAAAGAGCGATCCTGTTATATCAGCGACATCTGTGCAGTTTGCCGATAAGATATAATAAGAGTGATATTTTCTGCGTGTAGCAGTGCCTATTACTTACGACGTTGGTTGTGTAACTTACGACCCCTATCCTACTTAAATATCGGCTGAAAAAGATATCTGTATATTTGTGATGTTTAGTCATCCACCATCTTGTTTGCAAAGGCGTCGGGCCAAAGTAGACATAGTGATACATATTATGTTGTATAATAGTGGTCGTTATATTAAGTAAACCAGCCAAACCAAGTAATAGGTTCTCGCTATAATGTTCTAATATCGTTCAAGCAGTATATTTTCTCACTGAGTATTTTCTTTTAATTATGTAGGTATCAGTTATGTCATCATCATCATCATCATTTTTAGACTGGAATCACCAACTGTTGAAAATAAGCCTCTCTCCGAGGACGCCACTTATCCCGGTCCCGTGCTAGTCTCATCCAGAAATGACGCGCGGTATTTTTTATGTCGTCAACCCATCGAGCTGTTGGACGACCGACGCATTTTTGTCCTGTAAGCGGGCACCAATCCGTTAACGTTTTGGTCGACCTACTGTCACGCTGCCTGGCAATATGTCCTGCCCAACTCCATTTGAGTTTAGTTATGGCTTCTCAGTATACTCGTACCTCACTCGGTCTTGTAGGTTAATGTCGAGCATAGCGCATTCCATGGCTCTCTGTGCTACCCTTACTTTATGCACAGCCTCCTTTGTGAGCGTCCATGTTTCAGCACCATACGTCATTGTGGGCAGGACACACTGATTATAGAGACGAGTTGCTTTAAATATGCCTTATAAAACGTCAACGGATTTGAGGATGTCGTCTAACTTGTTGAATGCCGCCCAACCGAGCTGAATTCTCCTGGAGATCTCTTTGTTTTGATGCTCCTTGTCAAAGGATAGAATATGACTGAGATATGGCTAGATCAGCTATGTACGCCATATCAAAGCATGCCTTTTATTCTAAATATTTTTAAATTTCTTACACAATGTTTTGAGAAGAAGAAGAAAGTTGGTAAAAAAATTCAAATAAAAAGCGGCCAAGTGCGTGTCGGACTACGCACAACGAGGGTTCCATGCCTATTAAAAAGGTCGTATCGTTACTGAAATCTTATGGCACTTACGTCCTTTTCTTTAAGGAAGGCAGTTTTTTAGGAATATCTCAGAAACCTTTGAACCGATCTTGTTCAAAACAATATTCGCTGAAAGAATTTAATAAGCCCTATGAGCATGATTTTTTTCATATTTTTAAAATACACGGTTCAAAAATTAGAGGGTCACAATTTTAGTGAATTTCGAGGCGATTATCTCCGACTCTATTCACTTAATCAAAAAAATTGCTTAGAAACCTTATATTTATTTTGAAAGGCCTATCGATTAATGTGCCACACGTGGGCTTGCAATGAAAAAAAAATGTTGACTTTCAGTTTTATGTATGAAGTGCACCCCTAAAAAAATTTATTTTTAGTAATTGTATTACAAAACTATGTCGCGGTTAACAAAATACACCTATCCTCAAAATTTTATTCAAATGCACCTTATAGTTTTCGAGTAAAATGCCTGTGACATACGGACGGACAGCCAGACAGACAGACAGACAGACATGACGAATCTATAAGGGTTCCGTTTTTTGCCATTTGGCTACGGAACCCTAAAAATAGCAAAATATGTATCACATTCACCCTATCATCCCCCAAAGACTGGGTGCCTGGTTCGCGGGTCTTATTTATTAGGTAGCTTTAGATGCCCGAAGGGCAAACCGCCTAGAACTTGGAGTCCTGTTGGAACTATCGAATTACAAAATAATGATTGCAACTGGTTTCGATAAAAATATTAAGTTCTTATTTTGGTTTTGTTTCTGATAGTGACCATTACGCAAAAACCAAGGTGATGTAACGAAGTTTTTAAAATTCCTTATTATGAACTCCGTTGCCCTAGTGATTTTAATATTTCAATAATGCATTTGTAAATAAGGAATTGGGGGCTTTGTTGACTCCTTACCTAATTTGGACTTTACGAGTAAACGCTTTCGGAATAATTGTTTTGCGCCAAGTTTCGGAATATTCAGACTCGCAACAAGACTCTGCCATTTTCCGTCGACAGTTACTCGTAATGGGGTCAAACGTTTTATATTTTAGTAACCAAAGTGGTAGTTGAATAACTTTTCTAACAAGCGTTAGGACAACTCAACCTTTGATCTACCTATCTACGTACGTACAAAACGATAGGGAATCGAATTGCAAATATGTTCCATACAAAGTGTTCCCAGTTTTTGCTGTGCCTCAGTGTATTACTTATGTGCATACTGTTAATTATACGTACTTATATGCGTTGTTTAGAAAATAATTGCTTGACACGCATGCTTGACACGCACACGTATTTTAGCTGTGTTATTTTATACATATTTTTATTTCATAACAGTGGACCATGCTCTTTTTGTAAAGCATATATATTTATAGCATATGCGATACTTTTCATTACACTTGACATACAGATTATACAGGGTGTATCAAAAATGGGGTGTGAACCGACCAAGGGCATATTCGGTACCGCATTGCGATACTAATTATGCATTTATTTATGTTTTTTTTTTTTCATTCATATATTTTTTTTTGTTTACATTACAGTCTTTGTCATTGTTGACATTGCTTGTGTATGATAACGTTCCCCCGCGAGGGGTGTGGAGGGTGAGAGGGTTTATTTCATTTTCAACCACTGCGCGCACAGCTGTTATGAAAACAAATGTTTTTTGCACGTTTTTTTGACACGCAGGTGACAGATTTTGCGTTGTTGATGTCATACACAAGTAATGTCAACAAAAACAAAGACTAAAATGTAAACAAAAACAAAAATATGTATGTAAAAAAAATAAACAAAAAATAAAAAACATACTTAAACAAAAAATGCGTTTTCGGAATCGCAATACGATACCGAACATGCCATTGATCGGTTTACGCCCATATTTATGTTACAACCCGTACAGGAAAATATCTCACATAACAACTTCACAGACATGTTTTTCTGATATTCTTGTCCCTTATTAAACCCAGTATTGAGTTACAAAGAAAAAGCTCCAGCATTCTGGACCATGTGTCACAGAGACTCCCAAGTTTTGTTCGCGAAAGTTGTGTCTTTGCGTTCTAAAACTTTCCCTTTGTTATAGTTCAGTTTCTTGTACTTTTTTGTTACCGTGATACTCGGTGGTTCAGAGTTATAAGGCTCTAGTAGGTAAATAAGAAACGATATTGAAATTTTATTAAACTTGTTCGCTTCAGTGTTTTATTAAAACGGAAAGTTGAGAAAATTAAGGTGCAGTTTGATGCGAGAAAGTCGTTAATTAGTTTGGAATATTTTGTTTCTCGGCAAACCTGTATTGTACCTATATAGGTATTTTTCAAAGGTACGCTAAAACGAGTTTCTTTCTTAGAAATAATTATCGATTGCGAAAATCTAGTTACGTACGTTTTTTTTATTTGGTTGATTGAGATTTGAAATACAAAGCAAACGAGAACATCATTAATACATAGATGTTGGTATACCTAATTTATTTATTCTATGAAAAAATTAGACATACATACATACAGACATAACTTTAATCACGCCTATTTCCCGGAGGGATAGGCAGATATCACGGATTTCCACTTGCTACGATCTTGACAAACCTTTCTTGCTTCGTTCACTTTCATTACATTTTTCATACATACTCGTCGGTTTAGGGTACTCTTGACCTGACCTTTCTTCAGGACTTCTCCGGTTTGGTTTGGAAAATTTCGACGAGGTCTTCCCCTTCTAACTGTACCATCAACTTTTCCCTCATACACTCTCTTTGTTAATCTTCTTTCATTCATCCTCTGTACATGCCCATTCCATCTTAACATGCCCTTCTCAATAAAAACAAAAAAAATAGTAATAAGTTTAAAGTTAATTCAATAGAGACTTTTTAAATATTTTTTGGGTGCTTGCAATGGTCTGATAGTCTAAAGTATTACGTATATAGAAGCATATCATAACTTGTTTTTCATAATTAGACTTTAAGGCGGTGCATTGGAAATTATCGCGTGCTTTGAAACGCCGTTCTGACTAGATTAAGAAACAATAAGGTCTGATTTTCACATAATATATGATTCTTGACTATATGATTGTTCATCTGATTTTATGGATACATGATTGCTTAAAATTTCCTCGATAGAAATAAAATCCAAAGTTGGGTCTGTATTTTCCTTTTTTTACTCAGCCTACTCAAACGATACATTATTTTACGACACAATCAAGTAAATACTATAGGATTTTATCTCATCTAAAATCTCACTTTATGAAATTTTAATAGACCTTCACTAAGTTAGGTATTTATCGAAATTTGTCAAAAACAGCGATTCCCGAAGTGTGTGTTACATCTCTTTTTCTCGTAGGCGGAAGGCATCAGCGTGTCTCTGTCTAGGGGGCGTGTACGACTCAAATCAAGGCATCCCCTTAAAGCATTTTTTTACCAGTATTTAGAATGGCATATAGGATACAGGGCTATACTATAGTCCGCTGTTCTGTGGTCCGCGGCTTTGCTTGCGTCCTATATAACATAGGGGTAGCCGCATCCAGCTAATATCATGCATTTAATCCATCTTCATATAACCTAATTCTCATCGAATCACAAAATTAAACCGCCCGGCGTGATCACATTTTCACTTAAATCCACATGGCCACCATGTCACAAACTGTTTTTAAACGAAGCCGAATTTAACTCACTATGTTAAATAGTTTGACTGACCCAAAGATATATAATTCAACATTACATTGGGGACCGGCGAGACTTCACGGTAAATTTACCTGCCTAACTTACCTCGAGTTCAACTGAGGTTTGACCTGAAAACTTACGTAAAAGTAATTCTGAGTCGAACAAACGTCAGTTAGGTATTCAAAGTAGTAGTTCGTGTAAGTGTGATGTTACTACAAAGAGTGAACAAATCAATTACTTTAGTAAGGGCTGAAATATACAGGGTGTACCAAAAATGGTGGCAAACCGTTTAAGGCGTGTGCGTGGCATCGCATGGTTACTAGAAAATAAGTAGACCAAAATAAAATGGCGGGTTTTTCAAATTGTATGCATTCTCGTAATATTCCCAGCTTTTTTAGGACTTCATAATCTGCATGCAAAACTATGCATATTTAACACAAATCTATAAAACCAACTAAACTTTTCACAGGTCCAAATCAGATACATGCACGTTTACTTAGTAAAATCCCAACTGTTTCCTCTGAGTAGTATCTAAGTCAACCGCAGACTTAAATTGGTAGCACTATGCGGATGCTACAAAAGAATTTTCTCGAGGCTAACTCTATTTCCTTGGTCATTACTCTTTGTAACCGTTACATAAAGGATGTTAGGTCCCAGGGAAACATTGTTTTAAACGAGGCTAATCCTTGAGACTAGGTTTAGTACGTATAATGTCGGATTAATTATCTTGGGTGGCTGAAATCGAGACTTAAATGGTTCCACGGACTTTGTTTACACTAGTATTATAAACTGTAACAAATCCGTAATGGATGTTATTTGAAATAGAAATATCATTGGTGTCTTCTATGTAATCAAAAGTTGTTTTTAAATGAAGGATTTCTTAGTACAGTAATAATCTTAAAATTTCACTAACATTAATAAAACCTTCAGATTGTTTTTTGTAATTACATTATGACTAGAATCTTTTAGACTGTTCAGATGTGACGAGGCTTGAGCTTGAGGAATGGATAGTGGCGGAATGAAATGGCTCGTCACGTTTGGACCTTAATAACATCATTAAAATAAAGTCGAAAACTGGAACTTTTCGATTAAACTTCTAACATATTTAGGACAATCTTATTGTAATTTTTAGTTCATTTTATGTTTTAAAATAGTGAATATTTGTAGTCAACTACAAAGTAAGGGTGGGTATTCAAAAAATATTTAAGTCCTAGCTTTCGCCTGCGACTCTCGTCTGCGTGGACCGGTATAAAAACTATCCTATATTTTAATCCAGGCTACAAATTTAATTATCTTTGTGCCATAATTTGTCCAAATCGGTAAGCCGTTTCAGCGTGATTGAGTAACAAACCTCTGAACATCCAAACATCTAAACTTTCGCATTTATAATATTAGTGGGGTCCGGTTATTTTAAAGAGAAATAAGAAACATCTTTTTTTAATGAAACCAAGCTTTTTATATAATAATCATTTAATAATCATTCGCTATTGAAACAAAAATAACGATAGCAAACCAATTGCAATGTAGTCCGCAATTTAAGTCGCCGAACGAAATACTTGGAAGCTAAATAGTGTTTTTATGAAAATTCAATATTCCTCATTGATAAACTATCGTTTTATTGAAATTGTTTTCGTATAACCACAACACAAAAAAATGTGCAATTCAGTTTTGAATGAAAGTGATAAAATACCATGAAAAATGCAATTTTCTTATTAAGTCATAATCTTGATGTTGTTTTTAACCCTCGACGCAAAGAGAGGGGTGTTATAAGTTTAACGTGTCTGTGTATCTGTGTGTCTGTGTATCTGTGTATCTGTCTGTGGTATCGTAGCTCCCAAACGGATGGACCGATTTGAATGCGGTTTTTTTGTGTCATAGATAATTTTATCCCGAGTGTTCTTAGCCATGTTTCATGAAAATCTGTTCAGCTGTTTTTGAGATATTGGACTTTGAAATGAAAATGTCGGGGGTTTTTCAACTTTTGTAAGTTGTAGTTAGGGATGTTACGGAGGCGGCTTTACCGGAGCCGGAGCCGGATCCGGAGTTTTTTTATTTTATTTAACGGAGTCGGATCCGGATCCGGAGGCGAAGTTGGAGCCGTTACCGAAGCCGGATCCGGAGCCGGATCCGGAGGTTTATCGGAGGCGGAGCCGGAGGTGTGAGATGTTTGATTTTTCGTCAACACATCTTGTATTCTAAGGGCGAGTAGCACCGACTTACGGTTACAGACCGATCAACGTTAAATATGGCGCCGGCAGCTGACACCCCATAGAAACTTGTCAAACTTTCCATACATTCAGATTTTAACGAACAGCGTTTACGATTACAGACAATTTGGTACAACCCCGCCTAATTTGTTTTTTTACCTCTTGAATATGCATAGAATTCAAACCTGAGGACACGGAGCTACCTTTTTTTCTGAGTCTGCTTTGGCAGTCTTCATATTCATACTCTTTATGGTGCAACGATTTTAGGTGGCCCTTATTCGTCCTTTCCTAGAATAATTACACTTTCTCACATAATTCACACTTTGCCGATTTGTACTTATATTAACAAAGTAATTCCATAGGGCACCAGTTTTAAACGTATTTTTTTAAACTAATATGACGCAACGCAATACCAACACGGAACTAACTGACGGAACTAACTGATTTATATTTTATATGAAATGGCCGCTGTACACATTAGGCCAACGTTGACGCGTGAGCAGGATGCAGCTATGCAAACTAAAGCCGGCTGTACACATTGGGCCAACGTTTACGCGTGAGCAGAATGCAGCTATGCGTTAAAGGAAGAGGGCTTTATTTCGTTCTCATTAGTTTGCATAGCTGCATCCTGCTCACGCGCCAACGTTGGCCCAATGTGTACAGCCGGCTTAAGAAGTTAAGACAAAAAGCGGACGATCGTGAGTGATAGGTAAGTAATTCCCGGACAAGTCAAAACTCGTAGGCGTGCGCCGCGCTACCGCGACAAATGCAATACCTTCAGCTCCGGTATAACTTCGGTAAAAAATTAACGGAGGCGGAGGCGGAGGCGGAGGTGTAAAATAAAAAAATAGCGAAAGCGGAGGCGAATCCGAAGGTGTAAAACCGAACGGAAGTTCCGCCTTAACGGATGCGGAGGCGAAGCTCCGTAACATCCCTAGTTGTAGTTATTTGGTGATAATACCAGCATATACTCGTATTCGAAAATCCTACAATATTTCAACTTGGATGAAAATGCGTTCGTATGTCCGGCCGGCGTTTGTCCGGCTGCTCTCCTTTACAAGTCGTATTTCTCAACCGATTCTTGTGTTTGTAAGCAGGTTAAACAAATACATAGAATTACATTGTCAAATTTCCAAATTAAAAAAATAGTAATTAAAAAAAAACCTTGTAATGTTTTTCAAAAACTATTCAACCTATCAAGTTCAAAATAATTTTCCTAGAAAGTTTTTATAAAGTTCTACTTTTGAGATTTTTTTCATATTTTTAAAACCTATGGTTCAAAAGTTAGAGGGACACACTTTTTTTTACTTCTGGAGCGATTATCTCCGAAAATATTAACATTATCAAAAAATGTTTATAGCAAACCCCTATTCATTTTTTAATACCTATCCAACAATAGGTATATCACACGTTAGGGTTGAAATGAAAAAAAAAACACTCCCCACATTACGTACATATACAGGGGAGGTACCCTAATAAAAAAAAAACATTTTTTATTTTACCACTTTGTCGGCGTGATTGATATACATATTAGTACCAAATTTCAGCATTCTAGTGCTAACGGTTACTGAGATTATCCGCGGACGGACGGACAGACAAAGCGAAACTATAAGGGTTCCTAGTCGACTACGGAACCCTAAAAAGAGTGTCAGACATAGCGTTTGTCATGAAACGGTTCTATCTCAGCATTAATTAAAATTTAATTAAAAGGACATCATGACAAGTGTTCGGTGAAGGAAAACATCGTGAGGAAACCCGTCTAATCCCAATAATAGTTTCCCCTCTGGGTTGGAAGGTCAGATGGCAGACTCTTTCGTAAAACTAGTGCCTATGCCAAATCTTGATATTCGATGTCAAAGCGGACCCCGGGCTTCCTGTAGGGCACAACCGGGAATAACGCTAGGAGGATGATGAGCCATGACAAGAGTGGAGAGCCATATGACAAACATTTATTTGCGAAGTGCATTTGTAACAAAATTCTCAACTTAACTTGCATGAACACATATGGCTGTTGAACAAACTTAGTAATGGCTACAAAATCCAATAGTTGAAAAGTGAGTATGTAACAACACGACGTACGTGGGGACGCCGACTGCACTTTAAACTATCCACATCCATAACATCATAACTTAGAACACAGTCCATTGAATTTTAAACTGTATCCAATCGGCGCAAGGTCGTTTATTCAAAACAAACCATGCGTGATACGAGCGTGCAATAGCAATTTACAGTAACCATAAAGCGAACAATGCTGTGGAAAAATCGCTCATATTTGTAGTGACAAACACTGTGTTATTCAGATAACATTTTAAAATATTCGTTATTGCTTTTATCACAATGTTTTGGCACATAGAAGTTTGTTTCGTTTTTATTTATATTGTTGACGCGTTTTTTTGCTGGATTGTTCATCAGGAACCTATTGTTTTTCATACTTTTTATCACCGAAACGAGAAACAAATAACTTAAGTAAGTATATTATTTTTATTTAATGTAATAGGTGGTCGTTTGAGATTTTACAGTTGCTTACAAAAAACTCTGTTTACCACTAATTTGAGTCATTGTTGACCTTTGCGTTTGTTGAACTGACTTTTTTTTTAATTCTTCTTGTGTGAGATTTATGTTTACCATCGTTTTGTACTTTTAGATTTCTTGAAATATTTTCCATCATATGAAATATATTCACATCCATATTTGCTTATTGATTCTTATAGAATGCTCAGTATTACTTTATCAGGATTTCTTACATCAAAAGCCTAATAAAATAAAACGCATGTTTTGTACATAAAATATTAATAACTGCAGCATATTTGGTGGTTTACATCTTTAAATCGAAGTAACTAAAACGTAGGACATAAATAAATACCATTTTTTTTTGTATGAATGTAGACGTAGGTATACTTAAAGGAAGGCTAGGCGATATACGTTGAAAATAAACAACCACCACATATCGACCTCGCTATAAGGGAAAATATTAGCTCGTTTTATAGCATTTTTCATCAAATGATTTATAAAAATTGCTAATATTAAAAAAAAAAAATTTTTTTTTATTATAAACGAGAATTTCCGAGATATCTGTTTTTTACGTTTTGTTTAAGTTTACTTCATACGAAAACAACTCTTTCAACATCATTATTGCAGTTATTCGTGCCATGTAAACATGTTTCTCGAGCGTAAAACCTCCTATAAAAAATCCGTCCTAAATTTGGCGTCTCTTCGTTTCATACTTTATGTACCTATTTTATTTTATCAATAAAAAAATCGTAACCTTTGCCGCCAAAAAATTACATCGGAAAAAAACTTCACCTCTTATTTTCCTATCCTGTACACCAGGCCCCGTACCATGTTCGGCCTTATCACGCGATAAGTGACAAGATAGAGCGTCAGTCTCGTTCTATCGAACGGTGTCAGCCAGTGACGGACGCTCTATCCTGTCACTTATCGCGTGATAAGGCCGACCATGATACGGGGCCAGGGTTGACATTTTAACAACTATCGTCGTGGGAATAAGGCATCCGTCAAGTTCTGACAGGTATGCGAGTGCGAGAGTGACGCATTGTCTTATCCCCACAACGATAAGTGATAAAATAGCAGCCATCTTAGCCGCTGATTCTATTACTAACGATACATTTTTTCATCAAAATTAAACAGTTGTTAGCTGTATACTTGTTGATTTATAGCACAGATTAAAGAATACAAGTACAGATACCCAATCTCATAGAGCAAAAGCGTACCGTCCTAATGTAGGCAATTCTGTATACAATTTTAGTCCCGTAGCTACACCAGTAGATGCAGTTACCGAGCTACCACGGCTATGACGCTGTCAGCCTTTAGTAATACATTGAGATATCATCAGATGGCGTTGACTTCCCGGGCAACAAATAGAGTATTTTTGATTTTTTTCGATATAAAAGTAATATTTTAGAGACAATATTACACATCACACAAAAGTATACATAACCAAATGCTTAGAGCCTGTGGTTCCATAGAACTATTGCGACCCGTGATGGCGCCATCTACAGACAGTACCCAATAATACGTAGCAAGCTTGAAAGCTCACTCGTATAGTACGAGTTACATGGATTTAGTATGAATTTTATTGCATTTACTAAACTTATAAAATATACCTTTATTGTATGTGCGGAAGTATGTTTGTGATATAATTAAGGTACGTTGAATTTATTAAGGTTTAAAAATCATTCTATCTTCACGATTACTGGTTCAAATGTTTCGCTCGGTACCTGTGTCGCCATCTATGAGTTCTTTTTATTATCAATTATACGTTGTTCTAGTTGGGAGGCCATGATTTATAGTAATCGTTTGCTCTATGTCAAAAATATTTAGATATAGAAAAAAAGTATTACTTGAACTAAGAAATTAATTAGGAAGATGCAAAATGATCTCGAGTCAAGCAAAATTATCTTGTGCCAAGAATATTTCATCTTGGTTCGAGAAAATCTTAATTCAAAATCATTTCTGTATCAGTCAAGATAGGTAATGGCATGGCGGTCTTCCTAATAAATTATATCTTGATTCAAGTAATATTTTTTTCTGTGTAGAGTAGACTGTAGATTATCGTGATGTCATTTATGTGGCAATTTTCATTCCACCGAGCAAATGTCGCCTCGTACGTATGTGGAGCGACAGTAACATAGTGCCGAGCCACCGGCGTGATGCACTGCGACAAGGAAGATATGTGTCGTGTCGCTAGCACTTGCATAATCTTTGCTCAGTTGACGTAAAATGTTTACACTGACCTGACCTGACTAAACCTTATTCCAGCGGGATAATCACGTAACGTTTCGAACGCGCATTAGGACATTTAGATCTACCTGACGCGCGTACAATACGTTACGTAATCGACCAGCATAGAGATTAATTCGGCTGTCGGGTAGCCCCATAGAAGCGCCTACCCACAAGCCAGTCCAGACGTGCAGCGAAAGGCTAGTGCGTAAGAACCTATAAAAAAAACCCAGCAGAGAGGTGAATATTGAACTTTCCGAATTTGATTCGGAGGGCGACATGGATCAAATAGGTTTTACTCCGAAATCATGGTTTTTACTTGTGGGTGAACTACCTATTCCATCTTGCTGTTTACTCGATTAAATGATCTTAACTTCAAATAGTTCTGCTTTTATATGACATTCTCAATAATCAAAGTAGCCCCATTTTTTCCTAAAGTTATCCCAGTTCACGGTACAACTCAAATGTAAATTCCCATACAAAAAATGACTAGATTTATCTGACGTATACTTGAGATTATTTGAGTTGGCCAAATTGCATCGAAATAGTCAATTAAATTAGAAAAGTTGAGGAACCCCCGACATTTTCCTTTCAAAGTCCAATATCTCAAAAACAGCTAAATAGATTTTCATGAAACATGGCTAAGAACTATCGGGATAAAATTATCTATGACACAAAAAAAACCGTATTCAAATCGGTCAATCCGTTTGGGAGCTACAATACCACAGACAGATACACAGATACACAGACAGATACGTTAGTGACGCTGCCTACGAAGCTGAAGGTCCTGGGTTTGAATCCCGGTAAGGACAAATATTTGTGTGATGAGCAATAAGTTTGTTTCTGAGTCTTGGATGTTTGCTAAGTATTTAAGTAGGTATTTCTATCTATTAAATATATCGTCGTCTAGTACCCATAACACAAGCCTTATTGAGTTTACTATGGGACTAGGTTGATTTGTGTAAGATAAGTCCCCTAATATTTATTTATTATTTAATTATAATCATTATAGTTCTTAAGGATACAATAGCTATACCCAGCCAGGGGCCATGAGATTACCTCATTATATTGTAAAACAAATTGTATAATTAACATGGTGCAATAAATGACTAAAGTGAACTCAGCGTTACACTGCCCACAACTGCTTGTTATATTTGCCGTAATTTTATTCTTGTCGATTTTTATTTTTCGACTGAGTTGAAATACCGTCTTTGTACAAAAAATCCTCTGAGTCACAAAACGTTTTGTCACTCAATAGCTATAATGTTGTTCCACTGTCGGACACTGTACCAAATAATACAGAATCGCGTGTTCTTCTAAGCTACCCCTTATTAGCTAATTCTGCAGGTCGATCACGTAACGCATTGTACAGTCAGGTAGATAAGACCTAATATTACTTTTTGTACAGGTAACTCAAGAAAATAACAATCGGCTCATCAATTTTTATTCCTCACTTGCTCCTTACTAACTTAACTTCGTCTGCGTGGACCCGGGATAAACACTATCATTTATATTTTAAAACTATCTTCATGCAAAATTTCATTCAAATCAGTTGAGCCGTGTAAGCATGATTGACGATTGACGTCACATGCAAACTTTCGCCTTTATAATGTAAGTAGGATTTCCGTCATAACACGACTATACAACGACTTTGACATTAAACACAGGTTAGCATACCTACTATGGTTGAGACTTATTTAATGTGCCGACTTTTTATATTTTACTTTTCATATGAATTGGATTCTTCTGCCGCGGACGATAGAGTTGCTTTTTGAACGGACTGGTATGATGTAAGTGTCATGTAACTCGGCCAACTCAAATAATCTCAAGAACACGTAGCATGAATGCTAAAAATGTATAATGCATTGAGCACGTTTCTCAGTTTAGTGAGATCGTTCAAAGTGCATGGACATAAACAAATAAGAAATAATAATTAGTATGTGACATCGTTAGTGATTGAAGTAAATACTTATACATAAGTATTACTAATTTAGCCCAGTTCAGGATTTTTAATAAGTGATCTCAATTGTAAGTAAAGTTACGTATCATACGCTTTGATGTTTATTGTTTATTTTTATCAATATTAATTCTTAGGTCAGGTTTTTAAAATTATTATTTAAAAACTAAAATATAAAACTGTACATTCAAAACATAACATCACGCTGAGTTGGGCCCATTTCGTGACACTGCACATATTTACTTCTTCTTTTGTCTTATAATACTGTGTGTTTTGTTGTGTTGTGTCTCGAATAAATATTTGATTTGATTTCATTTATAAAAACCTAACCTAAGGTGGCAATCTTGGACACCATCAGCACTATACTTTAAACAATAATTAGATTCCAAAAAAAATACCTTAAATTTTCCATTAAAATGTTTAAAATACCGACACTGGCAAAACTTACACTCTTCCAAATGATGGACGTACCTAAAAACTAGCTACGTCCGTGTGTGTAGTGTAAGTTTGCCAGTGTCGGTTTTTAACCCCCGACGCAGAGACGGGTGTTATATATCTGTCTGTGGTATTGTAGCTCCCAAACGGATGGACCGATTTGAATGCGGTTTTTTTGTGTCATAGATAATTTTATCCCGAGTGTTCTTAGCCATGTTTCATGAGAATCTGTTCAGCCGTTATTTAGATATTGAACTTTGAAATGAAAATGTCGGGGGTTTTTCAACTTTTCTTTTATTTATTTTAATGGCAATCTTAAGGTTATTTTTTTTGTAATCTAATGACATGGTTTCAAGTATAGAAGGGGGGAAATGATTAGTCATTTGATACGGCACGACATCTTCTTAAAAACCATCATGGAAGGAAAGATAGAAGGAAGGAGAGACAGGGGGAGATCACGGCGAAGTTATGTAGACCAAATAAAGGAAAAAGCTGGTATCGTGTTGTATCAGTAAATCTAAGGTCTGGCATACGAGAGAGAAATGGAAAATACTTCACCGACAACAGGACACCTTAAATTTGTGATGATGATAAACCTAGGGTGGCGCCGGCAGCGGGCGGGGGTGGCTAAGCTATCAGTGGTCAGGAACCTCCTGACTATCTGTGCAGTGTCCAAGAGTTCTACCTGCAGTATCTGGCCCAGCCATCTACTTTTTCTTTTCAATTTATATATCATATCTACACGTAATTTGAATGTGAAAGTGTGAAACTAGTTCCTTACCACATCATTTGTATGCTTCATTTCATAAGAGTTAATTTTGTTTAACCACTCAATATTTAAAAAGGCCCATCTACTACACCTACGTAGTTGTTCCTATACAAATAAATCATTTTGATTACCACAAAAAAGACATTATTAAAAAAATCTCATCATGCGTATACTAATTGACAGGATTTGTTCTTCAAAATGGACATAACAGCGAAGAATACAATACTAACGTTCCACCCGGACACAATGTATACTATCAGGGAAGCTTGCAAACTGGAAGGTCCTGGGGGAACGGAATCAGTCAACTTACTCCAAAAATGGATCTTGAAGCAACCGCATTTTGTCAAGAAGGAATACCGTGAGTAATAGGGGTGGAGACACTAAATAAAATAATCAATAATGTCATATTTTCTCGAAAAAGGATTAAAAATGTAGTCAAATGGAGAAAAAATCAACGCAAAAGGTAACGTTTAAAATTTACGTTACGTTACGAAATTATAAGTGTCCAAAGTTTCAAGAAGGGGTATGTTCTGTCCCTTTTTCACAAACACAACTTCATGTGAAACGATGACGCTGGAAGATTGTGGCGTCACTAGAAAACGGCAATGTGCCGTGCCCATCGTGTTCGGCGCCGCCGTCGACGCGGCCCCCGGCAGCATCCTGTAATGTGATGTCACACACTGCAATGTTTGCGTTTTCTCTCTCTAACAAGCAATATCAAAACGGTAGTAGTTTCGTAATTTTTTGAGATATCCGAATGGGATTTTCGTTACTAGGCATATTTTTTTGCCTTCTTTCTTTTGGAGTAATAATAATTTTCGAGTGTACACCTGTATTGAGTAGCCTAAGCCAGGGCCGGTTCACTCCGGGATTTCGTCGCGCCGCGGTAAGTACATGCTGGCCGGCCTCTCGGCCCGGGCAGCGGTATGTTAGCGCTGCTGCGGCACACACGCATTCTATCGCACCGCGTTGCATGCGATGGAAAGGGATGGCCACGTTAAGGCTCGTTCGGCATACCTAAACAGGGGATTTGTTAACACAGAACCTTTTGTACGTAGTACTATTATTTGTTCTGCGCCTAAGCTACGTGATTAATTACGTCATAGCCGTACCTACATTTTTCCGCTTTGTAGCAGTAGAAAAAGGAATCATATGTGAGTCAGCCTTCTGAGACCCAGGGTGCGCTTTTGAATAAGGAACTTTTTGACATTCAGTAAAAGTTTAAAATCTAAATTGAAATTTGTACAAAATTATTTAGTAGTCTTAGGTTAAATGGGTTAATACCGCGTTTCCCCGGTAGGTACGATAGGGTAAAGGAGCCTGGTTACGGAAGCCGCGGACAAACGCTAGTAATAAATAAGGATTCGAAATACCTATATCTTATGTACACATCATATCATCATCATCATATCAGCCGAAAGACGTCCACTGATGGACATAGGCGTCCCCTCCCCCAAAGAGTGCCACAATGACTGGTCCTGCGCCACCCGCATCCAGCGGACTCCTGTGACCTTTACCAGGTTATCAGTCCACCACGCTGCGTACGTGGTCGCCACTCGAGAACATTTCCGCCCCAACCAACAGCCATCGGTCATCATTATCCTCCTAGCGTTCCCGGTAATGCCCCTAAAGGAGCCCGGTGTCCGCTTAGACACCTAATCCCAAGATTTAACATAGGCACTAGTTTTACGAAGCGACTGCCATCTGACCTTCCAACCCAGAGGGAAAACTAGACCTTATTGGGATAAGACGGGTTTCCTCACGATGTTTTCCTTCCCCGAAAAGCTAACGGTAAATATTCCGTACATAAGTTCCGAAAAACTCATTCGTACGAGCCGGGATTCGAACACACGACCGCCGCTTGACAGCCGCATGCCTGAAACACTAGGCTACCGTAGGTGCAACTGCCACTCTCACTTATATTTAGGTAAGTTAGTTTTAAACATTATATTGAAGGCCTTCATTTCAGCTCAACCTTATTTGGAAGCGATATTGGTAACAACAAAAGGTTCAGTGGAAAAGGCAAAGAGACGAATTGAGAAGATCTGCACGACGCGAACTTTTCTGCCTCATCTTTTTGACAAAACTGACGCTAGAAATGACTTTATGGAGCTGCATGATATTATGTAAGTATAACCATAGGCCCACCCCTTAAGGCGTCGTAGGTTCAGCGAAGTTAAGTGAGCAGAGTTTTTGAAACAATATAATGCGTCTGTCAATAATATGGTTAAAAAAAAATACGAGCAGCGAGATCAGTGATTCGAAACATGATTAAGCAAAATTCGCTCTATAGAAAAAATGGACGATAATGGGGCGCGGGCGCCGGGCTTCGCAGGCGAGGACTGAGTTAAGGGGTCCACTTATAAGCAAAACTAATCTTTAAAACAATATTTTGCTAGATGATTTTATTACCGACTTGTTTAGGGTTCGTCATGCTCGTCCGTCGGTCTCAGGCATTGTACAACAAAAAACCTCAAGTTTCAAGCCTGTAAGTTAATACTAACAACTATGGACTGTAATTGTCTGAAAATAATTTATTTTTTATTTTTTTATATATATATATATTTTTTTTTATTATTGTACGAAATAATAAGGTGTAGTTACAATTTGGAACAAAGTTGTGTTCTGTAAGATGCTAGATAGTTGCCTTGCCACATACTTACTAATTTAGCTTAACATCAAACTAATCATCAATCTTATAGGTAGCAAATCAATAAAATATGTTAAGGGGCTACCCGAGGTTTTCATCGATTTTTGACAAGTTTTATCTCCTACCTTTGCACTACGATAGAATTATAAGTCAAATAGCTATATCGGTTCTTCAATCTTTTACCTCCAGTTTTGTCTACCGGATTTAGAAAGAAATGAGTAGGTACTTAATTTTGTATGTTTCTTTTAAACATTGTCTAATAAAACACTTTTTCGTATCTCTAAAGAAAGGAAAGAAAGAAAGAAAGATGAACGTGAAAGATCTAACATATACGAAACCTACATATTTGGGTTCGTCTATGACGTCTCTAAAAACGTGTCTAGGGTTTTCATTTTAAACTAATTAACACAAAAGTTATGGCCAGAAAACCAGCTTTTTGGCCTAAAATTGTTTAACTTTGATTTACTGCTATTTGCTATTTGCCGTTGTTGTTAATATAATAAGCTACAAAAAACATTAGAAAACTAAGGGATTCAGATCGAAGGTCATTGGCGTATGGGAGCTCCTTAAGGTATTGATATGTGGAAACCAGGTTTCCTAATATAACTGTTTCGGTTTCCATTCTAATATTTAGGTACATAATATATGTAGTTTGCTCTTGAAAACGTTGGTTAATTTGTCATTCCGATTTAAATAAAGTAAATTACACATTCCAGTACTCGACACTGACCATATATTTGCCATCTTCAATATACTTCACAGCATACCTAACAATAACAACAGATTGTAATAATAATGAAGAATAATAATAATCAATCATTAACATGATCGTTTCGAGTAAAAACAGTCAAGTGCATTTTTCAGATTTAATCCTGCGATAAATATGTATCGAAACTTTAATCCGCTCAGGACAATATAATTATTTCCGAGCAAGTTATATGTGCCCGTAGTTTTTATACTTGACTGTACTAAAAACTGTATTTTTTCACTGTATTTCGGTAATCAGTAATTTCGAAATGTTTATTATCGTCAGATTTTTTTTAATGTATTATCGTAACGTAACATTTGCGGAGTAAATATTAGTTTTTGATTACATTACTAATGAATGCGTTTAATTTCAGTAAGACCGTAAACTTACCAAAACTAACGGAGGATCACTACAGGATTTCAGTGGTGAAACTGACTGGAAACCGGTTACCGGCCGGATTTGATCTTTTGGATTTCTTTAAATTTTGTATCATTGTAAGTAGAAATATTGTTTAACTTGTCTGAAATTCAAAAATCATGTAAAATTAACATATTTTTTGAAAGGAATTTCATGATATAAAGTCGGATACTTATTATAATGTAGGAGTAGTCATATAATTCTTTACTTTATTGTACTTATATAAACAACACAACACTGAATCAATTACTTTTATCTACTAAAAATTCAAAAATAACTTTGTCTGTCTTACCTTTTCGTGCTTAAACCACTGAACCAATTTAGATGAAATTAGGTATGGATATTGTTTGAGATCCATGCTTAAATGACTACAACACAGAACAGAAAATAAAAACAACATCTCTATAATATTCATTTCTAGGTGTTTATCACAAAGAGTTGGAACTAGACTTGTTTTCTACAATTCTTAAGAGGAAACACAGGCCGTTTTTCCACAGAAACGTAGTCCCCTGTTGTCTCCCTGGGTAATGGCAGTAGAGCAATTTGTTTTTTTCCATAAATATATGGCTACTATTGACATGTTCCTATGTTTTCCTTTTTTTCATTTTATTATTAAAAGAGATATTAACCTTCAAAAACCTAAAAAAAAGCCAAATTTTCCGCTCTGTTCAAACATCTAGAAAACAATTTTGACTATATTATTTAAAAAAAAAGGAAAACAGGAACACGGCCAAAGCCTTTTTTTAATTTTTAATAAAATAAATAGTTAAATAGGTCAAGTTTTGGAGAAGAAATCAGGGGACGACGAAACGTTGATTTTATGTTCTTTTAATAGGTATTTTCGGTCCAAGCTGCAGTTGTCTCTATCGCGCTCTGCGGGGGGGAGGCCTGAGGTTGGCGCGACAGCAATACATTTTACAAATACCTATTTCTCAATTATCTGGACCTTTTTGTTTCCTCTTAAGTGACGTCTAATTGGCGGAGACTTCGACAATAACTAGGTATTATTTTCATTGTCACGGAGCACTTATTACCAGTCCTTCTGACACCTCATGTAATAGAAAGAGATACATAGTTAACTCAGATTTAATTGCAAATTAAAGCCTCATAATAAGCCATATCTTAATGCCATACAGTACCTATATGTATAAAAACACTGTCATTGAATTGTTACTCCGTTAAAACTGAATAGTTCCAACTATAATTAAAGATATTTTCCGTCAAAGCAATCGTTAACTCATAGTTAAATTCCATCAAAATAGTCCATTCAAAGAGCAGCTCTACCGTCCAAGCCAGAAGATTCCAATTCCAATAACCGTTTTATAAAAAGTCAGCCATATCAATTAATTTTAAACACAATTGGACACCATAGTGGAAGACCTACGATTTCTAAACTGGCTAAAATTAGGTCTAGACTGCTAAACATTAATGTCAAAAATATCACTTTTCATACCTGCCTCATAGAACAGAGACTGTACTCTATGGGCGCTTCCTAGATTCTCTTACTTATCCTTATAATGTTCAGTTACACTACAGCAGGGGCTGTTATTCTGTACGCGCTAAAGCGGCTCACCGCAACGGTCACCCGTCACGAAACTAGACCTCTACCTTCACTTAGTTACTACGCATCGCGGTGTCAAGATATATTTGCGTTGAGATGAGCTTAAAATAAGTTACAGAATAGGGGGGCTGGACGCCAGCGGGCAGCGGGGCGACGGCGACGAGCAGTTACTAAGTTTTCATTGCGTTTAAACGCGCAGCAAATAATCTACTGACCCTTTGTTAACGCAAAGGCGCGAGCATTTTCATAGTCCCCTGATGGTATTCTACTCTACTCTGTCACCCATGCAATAGATTACTTAAGAGCAAGTGTGGCCACAGAATAGTACATTGTTTAACGAGGGGCGTAAGTGGAATATTGCGAACAAGAGTCTATCAGAAGCCCGACGCCGAAGGCGGAGGGCTTTTGATGACTCGAGTTTGCAATATTTTTACGCCCGTGTTATACACAATAAATAAATAATAAATAAATAAATATTAGGGGACAATCTTACACAAATCGACCTAGTCCCATAGTAAGCTCAATAAGGCTTGTGTTATGGGTACTAGACGACGATATATATAATAGATATAAATACTTAAATACATAGAAAACTTCCATGACTCAGAAACAAATATTCATGCTCATCACACAAATATTTGCCCTTACCGGGATTCGAACCCAGGACCTTCAGCTTCGTAGGCAGCGTCACTACCCACTAGGCTAACCGGTCGTCACGTCACAATGTTTTTCATCACATTTGCGAGGAAACAAATACATTTTAGATGAAATGAATACAAATCGTAATAAAAACTGCAACATGTCAGTCGTCCATTTTGTTGAATTTGACGCGAGGCGCGTATGGCAAAGACCCTTCGGTATACAGCCACGATTTGAACACACTTAAAAAAAATTACATAGACACTAAATAACAACATATTAAATCCGTAAATAATTCAGTTAAACATGTTTAAGTAGTTTTTTTAAGTTGACATTTATTTATAAATACGTTTTCAGACATCGTATTTGATATAAAACCTCTTTGCTTTGTAACTGCAGCAAGAGTGACAGATACAATTTAAGAAAAAGACCATTACGCCAGTGGGCGTAACACAGGCTATTACAGCTCTGTATGTCTGCGCATTATGAAGCCCTTTTCGAGCAAGTGTGATGAAAAATATAATAATACTACGTATAGGAGGTTCTCTATTTAAAAATCTCCTGCTTAGGTATGCCGAACGAGCCTAAATGTGCACATCCCTTTCTATCGCATGCAACGATTGCGTGCCATAGCAACGCTAAATCACCGGCTGGGCATGCAATTGTAGCGGTGCGACAAAATCACGAAGTGAGCCGCGCCTGTTAGTCCAGGCAATGAACTGACAACTTGTATGGAAAAATTACAATTTTGGAAATAATTTATAATAGCTTATTATTTATGTATAACGGATATATTATCAATTAAATAGTTACCCAGCGACAAAATCCGACAAAATTTCAGACATCGAAAAAATGATAAGTTAACTGGCTTCTAAAAAGTCAGTAAAAATGTTAATAGATGTTTTTGTCTTTATTTTGGTTCATTTACATTTGCTATATAATATTCAAGATAAATCGTACAAAAAAAGATAATGCATGCTTCATTTAAATCTACATAATTACTTCCGGGTGGAAAGTTTGTCGGATTCTTGACTAAATCATCTTAGAATAAAATTCACAAATGAAATCATCAAAAAAAAAGCTATTATAAATTAATGATTTCAAAACCGTATTTTGCCTGGAGTATGTTTCGGCCTAGCCATATCAGGCCCCGTAGCATGGATGGCGTTATCACGCGATAAGTGACAGGATAGGCGCGTCGTCTCGTTCTATCGAACGGTGTCAGCCAGGGACGGAAGCTCTATCCTGTCACTTATCGCGTGATAACGCCATCCATGCTACGGGGCCTGAGCTCATAATAGGGCTAATTCGTAACTGTTAAGGCGGGATTCCACCGGTGTACGACACGGTGCGGCACAAGCATAATCAGTAGAAAAATGCGTGTGGTGCACAGTGCCGCACACCGGTGGAATCCTGCCTGTAGGGTTGCAGACATCGATGAGGAGGTCTATTATACGTGTCGCGCACCCGTCGCTTGTCTCACAAGGCCTTTAATTTTTAATGTGATCCTGCAGATAGCTGAACACATCAAACTCCACGAATGCTGCCGCGGATTCATCTTAGTTCTGGATCACAGAGCAGCAAGCGTGATGGACTTCGTGAGCAGAATTAATCTCAATGATTTACGAAACGCCCTCGCACTTATGACGGTGAGCCAAGATAATCGTTATTAGGTAGGGTCCTTACGCTGGTTACGCGACCACCTTCGGTTAGCGACCACCTGAAGGAGAAGGTTTTTTTCTATTGAAGATAACATCAATTCTACAGATTAAGACAATTATTTGTACATGCATTTTTGTTGTTGTTTTAGAATAGAAATCTCCTAAAAAACCGAGAAAATAACCTTACATTTCACCAACTCAGCTAATTGGTCGCCAACCGGCACATGAAATTAGGTGGTCGCTAACCGGCGAAATGACCCTACTTGTTTATATAAGAATAAGAATAATATAAGAATAATATATTGAAATAAAACCGTATTGCTAACGTTACACTGTGCTTGCACTGTTACATGTTAGGGGAATTAATTAAATGCGCCTGAACTAGGATTATCCTGTATCTCAGGCAAAGAGATAATACTAATTGGAAAACAAACAAATTAAAATCATACACATCAAAGACAAAAATAACGAATTATCTTACAACATAAATATTAATCTAAGAATATTTATTTCATTTACGTAAGGAATTGCAGTGTCAACGTCGACAATAACTGCAAACTAGGTCATCGAGTTTATTTTATTTTTAGTAGACTTTTACCTTAGTGCATAATAATATAATAGCATACATTGCTAATCATAAAACAAACAAATAGAATAAAAAAATACGAGTTGGTAATACAAGTAATGGTGACAGATCTATAACATTTTATGGGCTTATTTGGGTAACCTACCTATAGGTATAATAACTAAAACATCGTAATTAAAAATCAAAAATAAACTAAATGAATTGTCATATACTTAGGCCCCTTCATAATCAATAGAATTAATATATCGTCGTTCGGCCATTTTCCTGGCAGGGCATTCAGTGTCTCCTGTTTTATGATCGTGGGGCTTGTTAAACAGTTTGCAGGTTGCGCATTTGGGAGGATCTGCCTTGTTTGGGCACTCCTTCTCCGAGTGCCCTATCTTGCAACAATGTCCGCATGTGTGTTCTGGTTGCTTACATGTCTTGGCGGCGTGGCCAAACTGCTGGCATTTGAAACATCTAGTGACAATCGTGAAGTCTCTCACAGGGCACGATGACCAATTGATGAAAACTCGGTTCTGGGATATGAGCGCTTTGCGTACAAGGGCTGGAACTTCTATGACGTAGTTACACGTCTCGGCATATATATTTATTTATTTAACTTGAGTCATGCGCATTACAAAGGATGTTAATTTTTTTTTTTAACAGCCGATATTAATGACAGACATCATCTCGGTACAATAAAGGTCAATGATGACATACATTGTACTGGGATGACTGCTGTCAAATATTGGATGTATGGAGATTTTCAGTATAAGTAGCAGCAAGACACCCGGAGAGGGCACATAAATGGTTTTGCTCAAGTCAAAAATGTAAACAAGGTGTCACCTAAGTAAATATTATGGATATCAAATAATCAAATTATCACAATTTCCCGGTTGTGCCCGAAAGGAGCCCGGGGTCCGCATTATCACCTAATCTGGCCTGATTTGGCTTACGAACCTGCCTGCCTGACTGCCTTACTTTCCAACCCAGAGGAAAAACTAGACTTTATTGGGATTAGAGCGGTTTCCTCACGATGTTTTCCCTTTTCGTAGTCAGGTTACAGCTTTTGGAACTGTTTCTCGTTATTTACCTGTATTTTTTTTCCCAGGATGGCTTCGGAGTGTCCTTGAAAAATCTCCACTTCATAACACCCTCAAAGATGATCGACACATTAGTGGGCATTTTCAAACAGGTTTTGAGTTCTAAACTATCATCACGCATTCATGTTCATAAGGGCGTGGAGACTTTGTACGAGTTCGTCCCGAAATCATTGCTACCAGAAGATTTAGGTGGAGAGGAAAAATCGGTTTCGACACTCTACGGTATGAATAATAATTATTATCATCGTCATATGTCAGTGGAGTAATTTCATTGCTCCTGAGATTTTTTTACGACGCCATTCGAACCAGTTTTTGGAGAGGAAAAAATGTTTGTATGTGAGCAACTACAATTAATGAACATTAATATTCTAAAAATCGAGGCAATGACGGACCATGCTGATGGCAGCCGAAACGATTCATACCAATAAGTATGAAGCCAGAGTTTGCTGTTGGTATTAAAACCAACTTACTGCATCCAAAATCAAGTAGGTAAATTGGTGTTTCGGTTGCGAAATACTGCGTTCAGGTCCATAATCGTCATCATCGTCATCTCAGGCGAAAGACTCCTCCCAAAGAGTGCCACAATGACCACCCCTTTAGGTCCTTCTAGGACAATAAAAAATGCATATTTTTTCTAAAGTTCGTAGGTCCATTTTTATGAATGTAATTATATTTTGTAGTTTATAGTTTTTATTACAATAATCAATTTTAACATGAGGGAAATACCCTATTTAGGGAAGTGTAGTGTGGTTTCCCTTGTCTTCCCTAACTAAGTTTATGAACCGAGTTGGACTGTAGTGATACCTGAACGACAGACTAAACAGATCTTCATTCTCCTGTCAGTATTTATGCTCTGCTACCTGTCACCGGAAGTTTGTAAAAATGACGACCATTAATATTATTAATCAATTAAATATTATTATTATTTTTATATTTAATATGGTCTTAAATGTAAAAACCTTTAAACAAGTACATAGCACAAAATAAAGTCAGTTTTATCGTAACAAAACTCATGTAATTTTTTTTAACGAATAATTTTACAAAATTGGACAAATGCACCGTGTTTATACGGCTTGGCTGCGAGCTGTAAATGTATCTAAATTGGGATATATAACCATAAAACAAAAAGCGGCCAAGTGCGTGTCGGGCCACGCGCAAGGTAGGATTCCGTAGTTGCCCGTCTGTCACAGAATGCGGACTTAAAAGGGGTACCACGGTACACGGTAAAAGGTTCGAATTCCAATGACAATGTATATGCACCCGAAATTAAGTGCATTTCTTACCAGTTAACTAGTTATGTCTACTTAACTGTGATAGTTTTCCTTTTAAATTCATTATAATTATGTACTACTGCCACGAATTTTTTCACGTCCCCAGTAGTAGCCATTTAGCCGGCAGCCCCCCCCGCCTCCCCTGCACATGAGTCGAACAAAAATTAGGGCTTTAAATCCCATTATCTCGCAAACGCATAGAGTTGAAATAGTAGTTTATGCAACTGATACATAATCAGAGGCCTTAAAATACGAGTGTGGTTTTATGAAACGAGCGCCAGCGAGTTTCATAATAGGATCACACGAGTGTTTTAAGGCTAAATTATGTACAGTTGCATACACTACTTTATCTAGACACATATCATAAGTACTCTAAGATGGGTTCAGAAGCCGTAGGAAAATGACCTGCATTGCTACTATAGTGCTACCTGTAAAATATATTTGTTGCAATCGTGGCTACATTTACGATATCCGGCGGAGTGTTCATTCGTTCTCGGAGTCACTGCTACTCATATTTTCGACTGAAATGTGAATTATAAACAACTTTTCACAATTCTACTTTCGTAACAGCAAAAACCAACAATGAAATGACAACAGTAATGGCGGCAATTTGATCCTACGTCAAGACGAATGTTTTTTTTAATCATAGACAAACGAATGAAGTCCCTATTCTCATGTCACTCTTGATCAAATGTCGTGCGGTTTATATTAAAAAACATACTGAATTGACGTTTCGCATCGATGACTGTTTTAATATCTATGGATACTAGAATAGAGACCCACTTGAGTTTTGACAGCTGTTCGAAATTTAAACTCATAACCTTACAAAAATCTGTACTGTAATAACATTACAGTACAGATTTTACCTACTACCACAGACAAGAAAGTTCTCATAGTAAAATTGGTTGTAATAATGCTGGTAATTTCCTACGGTTTCTGAACGCATTTTAGAGCACTAATGATATGTGCGTAGATAAAATAGTTTTATAAAACCCATAATATTTTTGAACAAGCTATCCAACGATACCCCACACTATAGGTTTAACGAGAAAAAAAAATACATCACCAATTTACATGTAGGGAAGGTACCCTAAAAAAAAATTTTTTTCAGGATTTTATTCTATTGTTTTGTCGGCGTGATTGGTTTATGTACCCACGCCGAATTGCAGTTTTCTAGTTGTAAGGATTACTGAGCTAAGCCGAAGACGGACAGACAGACAGACAGACTGACGGACATGGCGAAACTATAAGGGTTCCTTGTTGACTACGGAACCCTAGAAAATGCAGTAAAATAAAAAAAAAAAAACAAAAAAATATATATTATAAAGCACGCGTGTTAATATCCAGGATTATGAGCCAAAAACGAAATTAATAAGAGCCTTGTTACGAGTAACGAGCAATCATGTGTAAATTATAATTAATAGACATATTATTATTATTATTAATAGATATATTATAATTTCAGACGATTGGCTGCAAGAACTCTCAACGGAGGATCATATCGCTCACATGAAGACGATGAGAAAAGCGTGCACAAATGAGAAACTTAGGCTCTCAGACCAGCTAGGCGAGGATATGGGAATATCTGGAACTTTTAGGACACTAACTTTTGATTAGAAATGTATAGATTTTTATGAATCCACTTGCAGCTCGCTTGGCTGCATTCGCGTATCACAGCGAAGCCAGACTAAGCCGCGGGGTAAAATATGGCCTTTATCCATTCCAAAGGTCCATTCTCCTGTTGAAGTCATCATCTTCATCCTCCTACTGTTATTCCCGGTTGTGCCCTAAAGGAGCCCGGGGTCCGATTTGACACCTAATCCCAAGATTTGACATAGGCACTAGTCAAAGTGACTGCCATAACTGACCTTCCAACCCAGAGAAAAAACTAGACCTTATTGGGATAAGACCGGTTTCCTCACGATGTGTCCGAAAAAACTCCAATTGGTACGAGCCGGGATTGAATCCACGACCGCCGTTTAACAGCCACATGCCTGAACCACTAGTCTACTGTAGCTTAACCACTATCGCAGTCGACCAGCAGGACGATCACGTAACGCATTGTACGCGCGTCAGTAGGTAGACCAATGCAACTTTTTATATGACATTTAAGGTGCTGGTACACATGCTGTTTAGTAGCATGCTTGTTTGAGCATGCTCAATTATTCTATATGAAAATAGCAAGCTACTTACTAGCAACTTTACATTTACACATGCTATTTGCTCGAAACTAGCATGCTTTCGTGCTACTAAAGAGCATGTGTAACAGTACCTTTAGATTGACCTGACGCGCGTACAATGCGTTACGTGATCGACCTGCTGATAGTTGATCCAAACGTATGTTACAGTACGATTACTGTTAGTTAACCACTGACAGATAGTTTGCCTTCATTTAATTTTCAACTTTAATGTCATACAAATGTCTGTCAGTGGTAAACCCCAAATAATTCTACTGTAGGACAATTTAACTGTCATTTTCTCATACAAAAAGTGACGTTTTGATCTACCTCACGCGCGTAAAATGCGTTACGTGATCGACCTGCAGGTGATCTGGAATAATGTGTATACTTATAAATATACAACAAAGCATAAGCTGTTTTGAGAAATTATAAAGAGTGACTTTTTACAATTAAAATTTAGTTAAATAACTTCCCGGTGACAGTAGAAGTAGTTTTTTTTTAAATTGTGTTTTCCCTTGAATGCGTGCACCAAACATTTCTGGTAAGCCCAATGGTGGACCGGTAGACAATGCTTTATGACATGAAGTCCGACCTTCCACAATTTTGTATTGAAAAATTAAGTTCCCTTATAAATATATGATTATTACTATTTATTTATTTATAATTTTATTTATATATTTAAATTCCTAATGAGTCTTCCTTTGGGTGTAATTTATTCAGTATTAAGGTGAGCACAAGTCTTTTATATTTAAGATTAGCAGTTTAGTTTGTGATTAGTATTTATATTTTTTTATTGAAATAAACAGTTCAATTTTTTTTTTTATTTCGAATAAAAATCTATAGGTTGGAAAAATGCTGTGTCATTTTATTTGTAAATAATGTAAGTCTCAGTTGGCTCAGATCGGGTTGCACAGGCTGGTTTCACAACACTTCGGGTGCTCAAATACCGCGAGCCATCCGGTTGCCTCTCGGACACTGAAACTACGCGTTATTGCTTTAACTGTTTATCTTTTTGATTTAGGAGTCGCGATACACCATTAATCCTTTTTATTGTGTTGTCACCGAATTCCCATAAGTAAGTACAGCCAAGTGCATATATATATCGATTCAATCCTCTCACTAATATGTACGAAAACTCCGATGACATCCTCATTATGAGTATGTTCTATGCAGCCATATTTTTACACTTGACTGTACCTACCTACCTAGAAGCCAAAGTTCAATCTAATATCGACCACCAGTTGAAAATGGCTTGCAAAATGGTTTGAAGACTTATTAAATACTAGCTTCTGCCCGCGACTCCGTCCGCGTGGAATTCGTTTATATCGCAGCTCCATACAAACTTTCACCCCCCATTTCACCCCCTTAGGGGATGATTTCGGGGATAAAAACTATCCTATGTCCTTCCCCGGGACTCAAACTATCTCGATACCAAATTTCATCGCAATCGGTTCAGCGGTTTAAGCGTGAAGAGGTAACAGACAGACAGACAGACAGACAGACAGACAGACACACTTTCGCATTTATAATATTAGTATGGATAGTATATAGTATATAGTATAGTATATATAGTATATAGTATATAGTATATAGTATAGTATAGTATGGATACAAACATTTTAAAGTACCTGGATGACCACGCTTTTCTCGATTGAAAATAGAGAAAAATAAGTTTGTTTATAATTTTTAATTTTTTCACCCCTGTACTGTAGATCTCTAATTACAAAATGATCCGAAATCGATTTACTTGAAAAAATATTTTGGATCTATTTGTAATTGGAGATCTACAGGGGCGAAAAATGTTTCTACCTTTTTCGTATCTATATAGTTCTCATACCTGAGGAACTTATTTTTCTCTATTTTCACCCGAGGGGAAGCAAGAACAAACACCGTGTTTAATGATAAACAGACGTATATGTTTATTCTGTAACTAACAGTCTCCACACGAATCGTCTCAAGTAATACAAAAAGGTTTAACACCTTACGAAACTACGTTGAACTAGCATTCGCTAGTTTGCCGGATGTAACAGCGCCATCTACCGGCACATTAAGTAAACCAATTCCGATATGCGTTTCGTACACAGGTGATTGATGTATTTTTAATTAATCATCATCAGCATCCTCATAGCAGCCGAAAGACGTCCGCTACATAATATATTAATACAAATATTATAGGAAATTAAGTAAACCTCGGGATTGATTATCGCACTGACAGACAGAAGAATGCCTTGCAAGTACGCAACAAAAGGTTGCGAATGTTTAGAACAAACGCAAAACCGAGGGCCGCATTTAGAGTCCACTCAGTCAAAAGAAAGGGATGAGCAGCCTACTTATTTAAAAAAAAAACCCCGCATTAAAAAAAAAAAGCCAAAAAGTAGACGTAGAAGAGAGTAAGAAAATTATATGACATTCAAACAGCTTGATGGATTTTGACATATGATGTGTTGTTGGATTTGCCATAATTGTATAGGACATAAGCATAAGCTATAAATACATAGTTGAAAAAAAAAAACGCAGTTGCGTTTAAAAAGAAAATCCTTTTTTGACCGGCTAGTGACTAATATCTAGGTTGGGAACTAGTTTAACTGTTGCTAGAAATTAACATACAAAAAAATATAGCGACGAAAAATGTTTTTTATATATTCTCTAATCGCTTAATTTTCTATTATATTTCAAATAATTTATAATTAAATTCAATTCGCAGCAATTTCGTGTCAATTATAAAGGTATTTCATCTAACCAGGTCGTACCAATTAACCACGTTCAAAATAATGTGCTCTCATTTATAGAGCTCCTCAATATCAGAGGTTGTAATACTGCAAATTTATTGTATGGAGGTGCAAGTTCAAGTTTATAACAAATACACTAAATCCTAAAAATCGAGTAAGTATCTAAATCATGTTTTTATGCTATTTATAAAACTGCTACGTAAATATTATATTTGTGTGTTTAAAATTCGGTTCGGATTGATTTGAAAAACACAATTTTGAAATACAGTTACCATATTTGTACTCCGTACAACAAATTAAAACTACCTTTTAACGGCCCCGATTTAACGGCCTTTCAATTATAGAGGCCTTGGATGCCTCGTGTAACCATTACAGGCCCCGTAGCATGGATTGCGTTATCACGCGATAAGTGACAGGATAGGCGCGTCGTCTCGTTCTATCGAACGGTGTCAGCCAGGGACGGAAGCTCTATCCTATCACTTATCGCGTGATAACGCCATCCATGCTACGGGGCCAGGTATCACTGTATTTCAATGACAATTTGTCATTATTTTGCTAAACAGAGAGAAAGCTTTTGCCGAAGTAGGCAATGAAATAAGTAATAAATAAATAAATATTTGCATCTTACACAAATCGACCTAGTCCTAAACTAAGCAAAGCTTGTACTATGGGTACTAGACGACGATAAACATACTTATATAAATAAATACATAGAAAACATCCATGACTCAGGAACAAATATTCGCGCTCATCACACATAAAAATGCCCTTACCGGGATTCGAACCCAGGACCTCTTGCTTCGTAGGCAGGGTCACTACCAACTAGGCTAAAATATTATGCAGATATTTGCACAAAAGTTTGATGATCTCTGACTTGGAAACGGTCAGAAATATTAACATAGTTTATTTGGAAAATTGTAAGCACTAACACTAAACTATCTACTAAGGTTAACTGGAAGAGATCCCTTACAGGGCTAAGTGCGCCTTTCTACCTATTTAACATTTTTTGTCTGTATTTTTACCGGTGTCTTGTGTACCTACAATCCATCAGATAGTTTGCAGCAGCCAAAGTAGCCAAATATAATTATCGTAACACAATCATTTTCACTCCTATATAGTAATAAAGACGTGTTGCGATATATTTGGCTACCTTGGCTGCTACCAACTATATGATGCTGACTGTACAATGAAGTATTTCCATACATAAATACATATGTCCTCCTCTTGCCGGAAAGTATATTTATAAAATGGAACGCGTTTACAATAGCCAAGATGTTTAAGTTTTGTCTTTTTTATATTTTTTCAATTTGATCTGCGGAAATATATATTACTAGCTTCTGCCCGCGACTCCGTCCGCGTGGAACTCCTTTATATCGCAGCTCCATACAGAATTTCACCCCCCATTTCACTCCCTTAGGGGATGATTTCCGGGATAAAAAATATCCTAAGTCCTTCCCCGGGACTCAAACTATCTCTATACCAAAATTCATCTAAATCGGTTCAGCGTTTTAAGCTTGAAGGGGTAACAGACAGACAGACAGACAGACAGACACATACAGATAGGCAGACAGGCACAGTTTCGCATTTATAATATTAGTATGGATTGCAAATATCTCGGCTTCGATGCATTTTAGAGTACCTATTACATTTTATAACAAAATATGTTTGTTAATGATATCATAATCTACCACATTTACGAGTGGCCGTTCACCTAAAAAAATGACAACACATTTTCCCAAATCTCCTTTGACGAGTTTGTCCATGCGCGAGCGAAGAACACGGCATATCTAGCTAACACACGCAAGCGAGCGAGACAACATCTTGGGGGCTACTCTGTCGTCCTAACCACACAGTGAAAAGCCTGTTCCCCCTGGTACACCCGTTAGCCCCCGGTACAGTTGGACCCCTCTTTCATCCGCGTTTGTCGCATAATTGGTTTTAGAAATTCCCGGAATTTCCGAAGAGAATTGATGGATTGTTTCCTACAAGTTTGTCTTTGGCAAATTGTTAATTATGGTAATGTGAAGGCGGACATTAAATTCATTTATAAAGGGATAATATCGTACCTGTTTAATATACTAAGTTTTGTTGCGTTTGTTGGGGGGACTTAATTGACCCGGGAATTTGCAGCAATATAAAATTATGTTCAGAATTCGCCGCCGCTTATTAATATACTGTTATACAGAAGTGAGAAATTACTCAATGAATTTGTGTATTTTACTAATAACTTGTGTCTATTTCGTGTTTTAGTAGTTGACCGATTTCCAAAATAATGATTTTCAGAGTTTATTCTTGAATATTTATATCGGAATTGACAGCTGCTATATTTTTTACAGTGGTAAGTTATTTATGAAATATGTGCAATAAACAGTATTTATATTGTACTAGCTTCTGCCCGCGACTCCGTCTGCGTGGAACTCGTTTATATCGTAGCTTCATACAAACTTTCACCCCCCCCCCCTCATCCCCTTGGGGGATCATTTCCGGGATAAAAACTATCCTATGTCCTTCCCCAGGACTCAAACTATCTCTATACCAAACTTCATCCAAATCGGTTCAGCGGTTTAAGCGTGAAGAGGTAACAGACAGACAGACAGACACACTTTCGCATTTATAATATAACTAGCTTCTGCCCGCGACTCCGTCCGCGTGGAAATCGTTTATATCGCAGCTCCATACAAACTTCAACCCCCCATTTCATCCCCTTAGGGGGTGATTTCCTGGATGAGAACTATCCTATGTCCTTCCCCAGGATTCAAACTATCTCCATACCAAATTTCATCGCAATCGGTTCAGCGGTTTAAGCGTGAAGAGGTAACAGACAGACAGACAGACAGACACACTTTCGCATTTATAATATAAAGTATGGAAGTATGGATAGTATTTGTAGCTCAGAGAGGTGATCACGCAATTTCCCATACAAAAAGTGACAGATCTACCTGACGCGCGTACAATACGTTACGTGTTCGACCAGCTGAAGACCCAATTAAAAGATGCATTGCGTTAATAATCTAGTGTATTTTATCAAGAATTAGGTTTAATCTCAGATTAATTACATAATCCACTTTGGTAATCGGATCTAAGACGAGACTAGGTACCAATCTTATTGATCCTTATTGAATAAGATAAGGTATCAGTTCTTCCAATTACGAATGTCGTATTTGATATCAGTCGCGTTATGTAGGCGCCCCGTGTCAATGGTAAATAATATAGCGATATTTTATTTTCCCCGACAGCTAGCACATAAATCATGATTGACACGACAGTGTAAACGAATATTCATCTATTGTAAATTTAAATATTTTTTTCAATAAATGTGATATTCGGCGCGAATGTTACAGACAAAATATTACCCACTGACGTAAAAATGCGTTTAACTCGTTTTTAATGTTACGTTACCGTATAGAAGGCAGACTTCAGGAAAAACCTGGTACCTATAGTAAGTTTTATTTTACAGAAGTAACTCCTTCTATTCTCGACTACAAAATCGTAGATCCTACAGTTTGAAACTGCGAAAGTAATAAAAAGGTCGTATCGTTACTGCAATCTTATGGCACTTACGTCCTTTTCTTTAAGGAAGGCAGTTTTTTAGAAATATCTCAAAAACCTTTGAACCGATCTTGTTCAAAACAATTTTCGCTGAAAGAATTTAATAAGCCCTATGAGCATGACTTTTTCATATTTTTAAAATACACGGGTCAAAAATTAGAGGGGGGGGGGACACAATTTGAGTGACTTTCTAGGCGATTATCTCCGACTCTATTCACTTAATCAAAAAAATTGCTGAGAAACCTTAAAAAAAAAAAAAAATTGACTTTCAGTTTTATGTATGGAGTGCACCCCTAATTTTTTTTTTTTTTGTAATTTAATTACAAAACTATAGCGGTTAACAAAATGCAGCTATCCTAAAAATTTTATTCAAATACACCTCATAGTTTTCGAGTAAAATGCCTGTGACATACGGACGGACAGACAGACAGACAGACAGACATGACGAATCTATATGGGTTCCGTTTTTTGCCATTTGGCTACGGAACCCTAAAAACTGCACTATCAATGACACCTCAGCCGATCAAAGTCATCCCGATTAAAGTTAACAACAGACTACACACTAATAAATAAGATTTTCATTTATTTCTTACTAACAGTGCCTTTGAGAAGTTTGTGAGATAATAGATATTCATTTAAGATATGTCTAAGCAGTATTTTGTTCAGTGAAGCAAAAAATGGCGTCCTAAGTACACTCAAAGCTGAAGCCTCGGTTAAATGCTTGACTAAATACCCTGGCTACAGTACTTGGCCGGTACATATAAGTACTATACTTGTGCACAATGAAGAGTCTCACGAAGTCATTACGCAAGTCACAACCGCTGAACTTGGTTTGAGTAGGTATGTTGTACTTGGTTCCTTTCAGTTATAATTTTGCTAACATTTTAAAGCCTTGGCGCGTGAGCATAATGCAGCAATGCGTTAGAGGAAGAGGGCTTTATTTCGTTCTCAATCGTTTGCATAGCTGCATCCTGCTCACGCGCCAACGTTGGCCCAATGTGAACAGCCGGCTTAAGCGTGGAGCCTTTATGACTTTGTAAAAGGAAGAATATATTAAATGTACAAAAAAGTTACGTTGGATTCTGAGGGAAAGTCTCTGGGGAAATTCAAACTTATAGACTTTCATGAAAATCAAAGGAATTTGTATTTTTTTATCTGATTATATGCCCGAGCGGCGTATAAACTCAAAATATTTTTGCAATGTCAAACAAAACAAACAAACAATGTCAAATAAACAATTTCAATTTCAATTTCAATTTCATGCTACTAATAGTATAAATATGAAATATTGAATATCTGGATGTTTATTGAGGACTACACAGCTGTTGCCCGCGACTTCGTCCGCGTAAAACTTGAGAAAAAGTATTGCTATTAAATTATTTTAGGCGTAACCTTAATTATCGCTATCCCAAACAAACTTCTACCATCTTCAGGGATGATTTTCGAGATTAAAACTATCCCATATCCTTCCAAGGGTCTCAAATTATCTCTATGCTAATGTTCATGTAATTCCGTCCTGGGTTTAGGCGTAAAAGGTTTATATTGCTAAACCTAAATTGAACTGTAATTTTTTTTCAAAATATACATATTTTAAGTATTATCACACGTTTCTAACTAGGTACTTGAATTGTTTGTTTTTCATAATGTATTGAAGGATTTTTTTAATGTGTTTATAGCTACCTACTACGCTTCTGGCATGCGGCAGATGTGCCCGGTCCAGTCCCATTTGAGTTTTGCGGCTGTGTGGGCTACGTCAGCTATCTGAGTTTTGGACCGCAGTATTGTATTTTTAATGCGATCCGTTAATTTCACGCCCAAAATACTGCGTTCCATGGCTCTTTGGCAAACCTTGAGGGCAGATTTCTGAACTTTTGTCAAAGACCAAGTTGTATCTTTATATTTATTTATTTTACTTTATTGCACAATCCATACTAATATTATAAATGCGAAAGTGTGTCTGTCTGTCTGTCTGTCTGTCTGTTACCTCTCAACGCTTAAACCGCTGAACCGATTGCGATGAAATTTGGTATCGAGATAGTTTGAGTCCCGGGGAAGGACATAGGATAGTTTTTATCCCCGAAATCATCCCCTAAGGGGGTGAAATGGGGGGGTGAAAGTTTGTATGGAGCTGCGCGATATAAACGAGTTCCACGCGGACGGAGTCGCGGGCAGAAGCTAGTACAAGATAAAGTACAAATGGCGGACTTAATGCCATAAGGCATTCTCTAACAGAAACATTTGGTGCAGGCATATTTAAATGGAAACTTAATCCAAGATAAACTTCTATCACACACATACTGATAAACATAATATAAATATATACCTAGACATATTTGCAATTACGTTCTCTAACGAATTCGATGAAATTTGTATTAAGTATAGGGGTTTACGGGGGCGAGAAATCGATCTAGCTGGGTCTCATGTCTGGGAAAAATTCGTTTCCTCCGTATTTTCACCCGAGCTCGCCCAGACAATTATATGAGAACCTCAAGCGAGTTGCATCAACTTACGATTACAGGCCGATTAACCTTCAATATGGAGCCGTCCGTCGTCATCTCATAGTTTGTGAAACTTTCCATTTATTCATATTTTAGCGAACGATTACGACGGTTTGGTGAAAACCACCGTTAGACGCTGGGTGCATGTTTGTACCATTTGGGATGGGGACATTAGGGCGATGGGGTGCACACAGCACCTTCAAGGAGATGGTGAAACGTCTTGTCGACGCAACAGGGAGACCAGAAGGCTGGCTCGTACAGTCAGCGTCATATAGTTAGTAGCAGCCAGAGTAGCCAAATATTTCGTAACACACCCTTATTCTTACAGTAATAAAGTCGTGTACGGAAATATTTGGCTGCCTTGGCTGCTACCAACTATATGACGCTGACTGTACGTTGCTGAACACATTGGCATTGCCGTGCAGCGCGTGCCGCAGGTTTTCTGAGCACCCACCCTACCTAAGATTGAAATATATTATTGAGAGTCATTAAGTTATAATACTCGTTAGTTAAAATTAGATAGGTATAAGTAAATTAAAAAACTAACTGAGAATTACTAATTTTTCTGTTCATTCGAGACAAACCAAACGGTTGAACGATGCTATATAAAATTTAATACTTTTTTGTGTACGTTGCTCAATAATAATAAAAACAAAAAAAACCGCTGGGCACCGAGCTTAAGCCAATTTTTTCTTTGTAAGTAAATATTAACTGGTTACCTACTTGTTTATTTTATGTTTAGTTTAGTTTGTTTTTTTTTGTATAAACACATTACCCTGTACTCTTAATTCAAAGTCGTAAAACAGTCACTTATTTAAAAATTAAAAAGAATATCATACGATAAAATATAACATGGATATACTACAGGCTTTGGCAGTGATAAAGTCCTGCACTAGAATGTATCGCAAAATAAATAAATAGGCTTTCTACCTGTAGCAATGTAAATTTACAATACTCTGATACTAAAATTATATGAATAAATACAGTTTTGAATAAATTATACTTCAGCCAGTTTTGTACTCCGGTTCTTATCGAGGCAGAAGTTTTCATTCCAAGTTTAGTGTGGTAGTGGTTTATCGACATTCATAGGGGCATATGACTAGATTGAAAAATACTTAAATAACCTTGACTTAGTATTCTTGTTGTTGTTACTTGTAAATGAATTCGTTTTATGTTACGCGGAAGTCAGAGTGTCAAGTGGAACGCACCCCGTTTTCCCTAGTCTCCTCTCAAAACGCTGGCGCTCATTAAAGAGTGATTTCCAGTAATACAATGCTTTGCGTCTGACCTTTGTACAAAGGTCAGGTGTGACCCGGCGCCTCAGGTTGTTTGTAAGATGGATTATGTTTAAGATATCCGCGAAGAATGGTAGCTTAAATTGTAAATATTAAAGATGCATTTTCACTAGACGTAGCTTAAGTCGCTTGCCGAGGATAAACTAAGATATCGACGCAGCGTAGCCAGCTAGCCAGCGCAGCATTACGTGTCCCGCCTGCACTACATTACGAAGGCAAAGTAAGTTGTAGGGAATGTGCGTGTCAAGACCGGATTCATCCTGAGGGTCGTGAGTTTGAATCTCGCCATGGCGCCAATTTGAATTCCTCTGTGGTGAGAGTTCCAACAGACCAGGGAGAATTTTGGCCGAAGGGAGTCAAGTTCCGGCAGGCAAGTTCTTCGCGGTCGGTTAACAGCTGCTACCCCGAAGTTACGTAACACTTCGCAGTAATAGTGTTTTTGTTATTTTTTTTAATAAGATTATATTGATTTGTATGCTAGTTTGTAAGGTATGTAAAAATAGGCCTTTGATTCCTGATTTAAGAGACCGCAGTAAGCTCGATTCTCCATACATACGTAGTTACGCTCTCATTTTGAAAATACGTGTTAGATTGTAACGAAACTTGGCATGTATAATGACATGAGGTATATTCAGGTCTGTAATTAGTTTATGTAGCTTCAGATACCATAGTAAAATAGGTACAGCATAAAGGCATTTATTTGTGTGATGAGCACGAATATTTGTTCTTGAGTCATGGGTGCGTTCTATGTATTTAAGTATTTATTTATCTATATAAGTATGTATATCGTCGTCTAGTACCCATTGGGACTAGGTCGATGTGTGTAAGATAGTTCCCTAATATTTATTTATTTATGAATTTTTTCACTCCTTAGGGCCTCAGCAACACACTGTTAAAATTGTTTTGAATCCTCTCGAGCACCGTGTCTATCTCTATTCTTGAATGATATAATACAACATTTATGCACCCACACGCAAACACTACACGAAAATGCACTCAGTGCAACAAGAGCATTATGAAGTTTACATCATTTGCTCTCTTGGGCAAACTAAACACTACATTAACGATACTGAAATCATGATACTGAATATCACGGGAATGGTAATATTACAATAATATATGTATAACGAAATATCTGATATATCCTGCAATTAACAGTTGCCTACATAGTATTTCAGGTCTCAGGTTGTCTGGAAGAAATCGCTTTAAAGCGATAAGATATTACTATTATTTACTAAGCAATTTTTTTGTAAGATTTTTCTCTGTGGTGCAATAAGGAGTAGGTATTTATTTATTTATTTTTACACGACTGCCAAACGAAAAGCACAGTAATGTGTTTTGCAGTAAATGTATGAAGGTACCTATGTATGTTTCTTACTTTGTGGCACACTAGACATCAAACGCGTGGGTCGATTTTGTCACTAAAGACACGATAGTAATCAGTATTCAAAATGGCGGACACCAGTCGCCATATTGAAAAAAAAAACAAACAAAAAATAATGCATAAACTGTAATGCATGTTTTGTTCGACTGATCGTATTGTATCTGTTTTTAAATCGAATAACCCATTCCTAATTCCAACACATACGTTTGTAAGCCAAAGTCCAATTGATTTCGGGCATATTCCGGTTTTAATGGCGCCATTTGCAAAGCCGGGTATCGATGGGGTGTGCCGTTTTTCTTATGTACGGGTATTTTACGATTCAGGTCGGCATTAGGTTTAACGTTTATTTACAATTTTTAAGTAATTAAAGTACGGCTAAGTGAAAAAATATGTACCGAATCTTAAGAGTCCGCAGTAAGCTCGGCCGAATTTCACCTTCCCATACAAACGGAGTTTCGTTCTCATTTTAAAACTACGTGTTGGATTGTGAAGAAACTTTGCATATACAATGAGATGAGGTATGTCTGTAAGTAATTTAAATGGTTACAGTTTATAAAACAGACGAAATACAGCAAAAACAAGTTTTGTATGAAAAACTTAAATTCGCTGTATTTTTTTTACTATGGAATCTAAAGCTACATAAACTAATTTATGCAGTTTTACTATTTTATGCATATATCGTTCTCCATCGATCACAAACACTAGTAACTTTGTCACTACTCTGGATTCTTATTTAAACAATGGGCAGTTGGGAAATAACGTTATCGTCACTGGTGACATCAATATAAATATTTTAGAACAAAATAACTCCACTACAAATTATCTGAATATGTTAGCATCTCACGGGTTGATTCCTACACACAAACTTAACACTCGAATAAACAGCTGTCTGGATCATGTCATTACTAATTTAAACCCTAATTCATTTTTTTCAAAAACCGCAATACTTGATACGACCATAACCGATCATCACATGACATTGTTAAATATTTATTCAATTACTAGAACTTTGCCGTACCATGTCAATAAAACTGTCACAGATTACTTAAGTGCTCTTAACATGTTTAATAAAAATGACCTTACTGTACTACTAAATATAAAAGATCCCAATATACTAACTAATACATTAATCTATTATTTACAAAATTCTATTGCGGCTAATACTAAAATACTTAAAATTCCTTGCAGTAAACGTACATTAAAACCCTGGATTACTCCTGGTGTGTTAAAATCTATCCAACACAGAAACAAACTACAACGTAACTTACGATATGATCCTACAAATGAAATATTACAGATTACTTATCGGCGCTACAGAAACTATTGTAATAACTTGGTCAGAAAGCTAAAACAAAAGTTTGAACGGGAGCTTCTGAATAAGGCGAAAAATAATAACAAAAGCTTATGGAACGCAATTAAAAACATAACAAACCTGAGCAAACTAAAGTGTAAAAATAATGACTTGATAAATCTAACAAATTCTCCCATTTCTTCAGCTAATTTAGCTAACGAACACTTTGCTACCATTGGTCAACACTTGGCGGAAAAAAATATACCTCTAACAATTAATAATACCAGTCTTACAAGCTACTTAAATACCTTACCTTCACATCTATCATCAATTGGTATAATAGAGCCTGATCTGGGAGAAATTGAGGCAATAATTCTAAACTTGAAAACTAAATCTGCGTCAGGCTGGGACAACATTCCTACTACATTTATAAAACAGGCAAAAAATGAATTAATCCCAATTATTGGCCACTTAAGCTCACTTTGTTTCTCACTAGGCATTTTTCCTGACGCGCTCAAGCGGGCTGTTATTCACCCAGTTTATAAGGATGGTGACAGAACTGATGTCAACAACTATAGGCCTATATCGGTGCTTTCCACGATTTCCAAAATAATGGAAAAATTAATTAACAATAGAATAATTAAATATCTAAATAAATATAACCTTTTATCACCTCGTCAGTTCGGTTTCCGTGAAGGTAAAAATACAGAAGAGGCCGTGCTTGAATTAATAAACTCCATTACTAAACATTTAGAGTGTAAAAAAAAAACTTTGTGTATATTTCTTGATATAAAAAAAGCCTTCGACACTGTCTCTGTCCCCATCCTTATCCGTAAACTTGATACCATGGGAATTCGTGGACAATTTCTGAACTTAATATCTAGTTACCTGAATAATAGAACGCAACGCGTTAAATTGAACAACGACGTATATAGCGTAGACGCTCACTCCACCCACTTTGGCGTACCGCAAGGAAGTGTCTTAGGTCCTACACTTTTTCTGACCTACATAAATGATTTGACCAATATTCAACTTAACAATGGGCTAGTGATTTCGTATGCTGACGATACTGCGCTATTGTTTCACGGAGACAGCTGGCAGGAAGTGTACGCTTGTGCTGAGGCTGGACTATCCAAAGTGATCACATGGCTTCAAACCAACTTACTTTCATTAAATATTAATAAAACAAATTATATTACATTCTCAATGCGAAGTGCGTCTCAACCGGATACGCAACAAGATACTTTAACTGCCCACTACTGCGTCGTCCGATCGACTAATGATTGCTCATGCTCCACTCTCAACCATGTTACCTCTACTAAATACTTAGGGATCCATATTGACCAACTACTTTCTTGGAATCAACAAAATGAAGTTACCGCAAATCGTATAAGGAAACTTATATGGCTATTCAAATATCTTAGGCACATAACTGATAAAGAACTATTAATATATATCTATAAAACCCTTGTTCAGTCTATATTACTTTATTGTCTACCTATATGGGGAGGTACTCATAAAAACAAACTCTTGGCTCTTGAACGGGCGCAACGTTCTATTCTTAAAGTACTTTTAGGTAAAACTATAAGATACAGCACTATTCATGTTTACCGAGATGCTGATGTACTTACTGTTAGACAACTATTTATCCTTAATTGTATCCTTAAAATCCATAAAACTGTAAAAATTGATGAAAATTTATTAAAAAAACGTAAGCTGCACACGGTAATTAAGCTTCCAACCCCGGTTAGGACATCCTTCGCACGAAGACAATTTTATGTTCTATCTATTAATTTGTATAACAAAGTAAATAGAATGTTGAATATCTACACAAAAAGTTATACAGAGTGTAAAATCGTTCTTACATCTTGGTTAAAGGAGAAAAGTTATAACGAAACTGAATTACTACTGTCATTATAATCTCTAATTGTATGTAAATGTATGTAAATGTGAGTAACCATGAAGTTGAACCTATTCTAGGATAGATACCCTAGAATAGGTTCAACTTTATTGTCTACTAAAATCAGTACCCCTAGGTTAAATAAGGCTTTACTTGCTTATACCTCGTTATGTAGTAAACTTTCGTATTAACAAACTAGGTATAATTACTTAGGTACTCTAATTTAAGTACTATCTTATTATTTAGGTATTATCTTTTGAATACATTGTTTATTTTTAGCTTAGTATCACCATTGTACGAAAGAGCGGATTCCTCCTAACACAAGTTTTTTCTAACTTAAAAGGAGGATTCGATACCATGTAAAAACAACGTTGGTTAAAAAAATAAATAATTTTGAATTTTTGAATTTTTGAACTAATTACAGACCTGGATATACCTCATGTCATTGTACATGCAGAGTTCCGTTACAATCCAACACGTAGTTTTAAAATGAGAGTGTAACTACGTTTGTATGGAGAATCGAGCTTACTGCGGACTCTTAATCCGCTGACATAAGAGCGATGGGTCATATACATTTATAAGTAAGTTGTATGCACCCATATTACAGTTGACTGTACGTATATAACGTTAAGGGGACCAGCAACGGTAATTAATAAATTTAATAAATATGTATGCATTATTTAAGCTCCTTTTTGCTTCACTTTTCTTAAAGACTGGCGCGGCCAAAAGTAAACTTGTCATAAGCTATCTTTACTTTTCACGCCACTGCTCAGAAATGTGGCAAAAGATGGTTAGACTTCAGGCTTCAAGTTGGATGTCGCACGAACAGACCATCTATGAGTTCAAACTGTCCAACAATGTTTTTGTAGTCCAGTTTGAACAGCGATTCGAACAATCACAGCTCCTTAGAACAGAATATAATAGATAAAAATTTAAAACAAATGCAGGAATAAATAATAAATTAATAAATATTAGAGGACAAACTTACACAACTTAAACTAGCCCCACAGGCATAGGCTTCAATCTCGAAAAGGAATCTAGTGTTGCTTCAAAAAATGAGTCCGATCAGCATGAGTTTTCAGTCATCATCATCATCATAATTATCAGCCTGTAATCGACCACTGCTGAGCATAAACTTTTTTTCGAGGACGCCACTTATCCCGGTCCCGTGCTAGTCTCATCCAGAAATGACCCGCGGTCTTTTTTACGTCGTCAACTCATCGAGCTGGTGGACGACCAACGCTTCTTTTCCCTATAAATGGCCACCAATCCGTTAACGTTTTGGTCCACCTACCGTCACGCTGCCTGGCAATATGTCCTGCCCAACTCCATTTGAGTTTGGTTATGATTTCTTTCAGTGGATCCGATAAACTAAAACTGTTAACATTTTTGCACTTGACTGTACCTACTCATATTTCATTGCTCCACGGGGCAAATGTACTGTCAAAGCAATAAATATCAACTGACTGTGTAACGTTATTAATCAGTTAATAACATTAACTTTAATGACAAAGACGTTAAAGATTACGCGTTTAGCATCGACGCCTAGCAACCTGTTTAAGTGGCGACCGCGCTCCATATATGGTAAGAACGTGAGCTAGCGCCTATGATTGGTCGCGCATTCAGCAGGCCCGTTATCCGTCGAGCTAAGCGGCCCGCGACCAGCCATTCTACAATGGTACTCACAGATCTCTGGCCGCGTCAATTCTACGCGGCGTCTGTGCTAAAATTACCCTACGAATAACATAATAATACTACAATAATCAGTCTCTCGACGTCTTGGATGATTGCATTTGGCCAGCGCAATTAAGTTAATCCACTTTTATGAAGTACAATAATATTGTGTTTGTGATTTTCCCCTCTTTTGGGAACTTGGTACCGGCACGGGAATCTGCAGGCAGCGGTCACCTGTGTCTGGGCGTTTCGGAAATTTCCCTATTGGCGAGAAGTGTCTACAACATTCATACCTGCTTATCTATCACCGCCGCGGCTGCCTCGAGAACATCTACCGCCGTGCCGCGCGCTCAATAAACAAGGGAAGTGTCGTTTGCGGAATCCCAAGTATTTTAGTTTATAATTTGAGTATTTAGTTAAGTAACCTTCATTAAACGTACTGTTCATCTAGTGGTCGGGTAACTCCACGACCCATTTACCTTCGGTTTAGTATTTAGTTCTTTACACATAAATAAAGTATACTGTAAAAATTAAGTGTTGCATTTATTTAACTTCCAATCTTGGAAAAAAAGATAAAACGCGACAACTGGTTATCGTATAATATTCGTCAATTACTCCGTAATTAATTAAACGAGCGTCCGTCTAGCTGAATGGGACTCGTATATTTATACCAGAGGCTCTAGTATAAGTTTTACCGAAACAAAACTTTACGATCGCGTTTGCGTTTTACCCTCAATTTGTATGGGATTTGACAGCTAAACGCGAACGCGGTCGTAACGTTTTGTTTCGGTAAAACTTATACTAGAGCCTCAGTTTATCTCGCCCACGCTAAAAGTTGTGAAATATTACGATGCTGGTGAAGATAGGATTTTTATATATAAACGAGTGCTTTCACTTTATATTTGCGATCAGGTAACATTGTACAGTCAGCATCAAAAGTAACTGGGCAAACGAAGACGTCAAAAGTCTTTATTAAAAGGGAATAAGAGCTTTTGAAGACGTCAATTGCGCAGTTACTTTTGATGCTGACGTACATACGTCAGAGGCCCTAGCACGATATCTGTCCTTATTTGTTGGAGTTGTCTCCACCCCGAATAGCAGAATAATTTTTAAAATCTGAAATTAGATCGAGAAAAAAATATTAGAAATAAATTATATTTTTGTCTCTTGGCTCGTTCTCTTATTGAGTAGAATTAGGGTGAAAAATGGATACATCTTTTTGTAGCGGACTGTACTCGCTACTCTTTAGACAGCTTGGTGTTGACAATTCATTAATGCTTTTGTATGTTTTTGTCATCTCGTAAATCTCCACAACTCTATAGACTCTTCTCGACAACTGAAAAGGAAATTAATTTAAATTATGATTACTTACTCCCGGCTCGATAATGCCTCTTTAATTATTTTATCAATTACTCAATGCTATTGTAACTATTAATTTTTAATTTGAATTAGTGTGACATTAATTCATTTATTTTGAATTATTAATAATTTTTGATGTTATTCTTAAATTGTATTATGTTAATTATTTGCAAGCCTGCTCGCGGGCTGATAACCTAAATTTGAATGTAAGACCTTGTGAACTGTATCGGAGAAAATAGGTAAATATTTCTGATTTCTCATTTCTGATAGCATATAAACAAAGTTATGTAAAGGTACCTCACAGCCTTAACATGATATATTCACAAAATAATCAATCATGAATCATAAACCCACACGACACAAATGCTTTTAACGTACAAGGCTATAAAACCCCAAGCAACTGTCATCAGAGCAAATATTTTATACAGCTGCGATTCGGCAACCATTTGATTTCCTTTTCATTTTTCCGTAATCAAAAAAATTCAACGATTCTTTTTCACGGGACTCGTTTGTTCTAACAACAAAATGAATTTGCTCGATTTCACTCTGCCGATTGTTTCACGGATTTTTTATTCGTATTTGTTCCCTACATGTATTATTTCGTAGCCGTAATGAATGCGCAGGGGTTTGATTTGTACTTCGCCTTTTTTGGCGAATTGTTGAATTTTATTTACGATGAACGTATTTCAATAAAATTATTTGTAACAAAATGATTTGATATGATATGCTCGGAAAGAATTTGCCGTTGTATCTCGCAAACTAAATTAATATAATGAACCCACTGCAAGCTAACGAAAGCATAATAACAAGAGTGGTTTCTTTCAGCTTCCAGACGTCAAAATAAATTGAGTTTATCCACCCAGTTATACTATTAATTACACGTTATAACTTAATGCTCTAAAATCCATCTGCTCAGTAACTTAGTGGATTCGATTCATTTGGGCCGGATTCATCCAATTATTTTGACGACCGGTTAGCCTAGTGACGTGACGCTGCCTACGAAGCTGAAGGTCCTGGGTTCGAATCCCGGTAAGTGCAAATATTTGTGTGATGAATATGAGTATCGGTTTCTGAGTGTTGGATGTTTTCTATGTATTTAAGTACCTAAGTATATCTATTAAATATATCGTCGTCTAGTACCCTTAACACAAGGCTTGTTGAGCTTACTTACTATGGGGCTAGTACGATTTGTGTAAGATTGTCCCCAAAAATATTTTTATAAAAACCGTCCAAGTGCGAGTCGGACTCTCTCCATTATCTATATAAACGACAAAAAAGTCACGTTTGTTGTATGGGAGCCTCCTTAAATATTGTTCTGTTGTTTGACGTTGTAGCGGCAACAGAAAAACATCATCTGTGAAAATTTTAACTGTCTAACTATCACGGTTCATGGGATACAGCCTGGTGACAGACGGACAGACGAACGGACGAACGGACGAGCGGAGCCTTAGTAATAGGGTCCCGTTTTTACCCTTTGGGTACGGAACTCTAAAAAGTTAGTTATATGTATACTACTAATAATATAAATGCGAAAGTTTGGATGTTTGAATGTTTGGATGTTTGTTACTCAATCACGCTTAAACAGCTCAACCGATAAGTTTAGCTAGATTAAAATATAGGATAGTTTTTATCCAAGGTCCACGCAGACGAATTCGCGGGCGGAAGCTAGTTCGTTAACAAATAATCAGTCAATAACACTTGGGTTTAAACAAGTTTAATGCAGCCAAATGGTTATATGATACACCTGACCCCGTATCACGCGATAAGTGACAAGATAGGAGCGTCGCCTCGTTCTATCGAACGGTGTCAGCCAGTGACGGACGCTCTATCCTGTCACTTATCGTGTGATAAGGCCATCATTTTCTCTAGCTGGACACACAACAAATCCTTCATCACAGGGTCGGTAACACGCTTGTCGTTCTCCTCAAGTCGTACGGTGTCTGCATACCATAAAGGCTTGTTTACACTTTGGGAAGTAGCAAGTGCAGGTGAGAAGTGATTAGTAAACATGTGTTTACGATGATAAATGTAAGGCGGTCGTCACACTGCCACGCATCAACGGACGAAGGTGCGGAGCTGCATACAAATTTCGCCGGACGGAGGTGCGTTTCAGTGTGTCGTACCACACGGAATTTATATACAAACTGAGGTATTGCATACAACGAGAAACCCACCTCCGTCCGGAGATGCGTCGCAGTGTGACATCCACCTTAAGCTGGGTCCACATTTGTATCATTTTGTCGTATCATATCTCCGTCGCGTTACACCGACGCGTATCAAGAAAAAAAATGGGATCGATGTTGACACGCGTCTATTATATACCCCGCACACTCGCTATCGGATACGCGTATCAAGATCGGTAAGTATGGACGTGTTTTGATACTGTATCACGATACGAAGTTATGATTTGATACGCGATACGCCGCGATCGCTCTCGAGGCGGTTTTTCCCCGATCATCAAAGGGGATACGGATGAGCGTCCACACTCAATGATACGGGGTTATGATACGATACGCTGCTACGCTACGGTTAGTATGGACGCATTTTTTCACGCGAGGATCTAGTGATACGGGGTGCCCAAAGTGAGCGTCCATACTTAGGAGACGCGAGCTCGATACGATACGCGTGATCGTGATCGGCAAAATGATACAAATGTGGCTTTAAGTGTTAAGAAATTGTTTACACATTGCTTAGTTGTGCTTTGTCCGGGCAGGTCGTATATGTTTATTTGCCAGGTCGTCACGCACTCATTTAAGTTCCCTCAAGGGAACATTTAATTTGTCAAGAAAATGTTCTGTATTTTGCAACAAATTAACAAAAAATGTCCTTATAGAAAATTGCATATAGGATGCTTATAGAAAACTGCATAATATATGCATGAGTTTGGACATTAAATCTAGCCTAAGCAGCACACGTACCCTATATGATGTAATACGTGGGTTTCCTGTGGTTTACGGATTTTTTTTTTTTGATTTCGGTAAGTAAGACAAAATAGGAAAATTAATCCTACCATCCATATCCATCCATAATCCATAATAATATGATAAATGCGAAAGTGTGTGTGTTTGTTTGTTTGTTTGTTTGTCTGTCTGTTTAGATGTTTGTTACTCAATCACGCTTAAACGACTTATTCGATTTGAGTGAAATTTCGCACAAAGAAAGTTTATAGCCTGGATTAAAATAGAATAGTTTTTATTCCGGGTCCACGCAGACGAAGTCGCGGGCGGAAGCTAGTGTCACAGAAAAAAAACCCAAACGTATGCTTAGCAGCCTCGTCAGAGTCATCAATAAGCATTTCAAATATAGACATCATCATCATCATATCAGCCGAAGGACGTCCACTGCTGGACATAGGCCTCCCCCAAAGAGTGCCACAATGACCGGTCCTGCGCCACCCGCATCCAGCAGACTCCCGCAAATAAACGAAGTGTACGAGGATAAATTCGGCAGCATAATTAGCGCCTCGCACATGAGATAATTAACAAGTTAGAAAAGTTGCTTGACCCCCGACATTTTCATTTCGATGTTCAAAATCTCAAAACCGGATCAACCGATTTTGTTGAAACGTAGCTAAGAACCATCTCGATCACGTCAGCTTTCGGACAAAAAAACCCGCATTAAAATCGGTCCATTCGTTTAGGAGCTACACGCAGACACACAGACAGGTCAAACTTATCCCTCTTTTTCGTCGGGGGTTAAAAATGGGTCGTGATAAACAGACGGTTTGACGACACTGAAAACATTATACTACTTTTTGAGTAGTCGTATAAAAAAGTCCTTCCGTCAAAAAACCGAGCGACTACATATTTTGTCAAGCGGTTAAGGAAAAGATTTAACAATACCGTATATATCGCTTTGTGACGTCTTAGGAAAACCCTCCCAATGTATTTTCAGCTAAGTAATAGGATTAGTTTGTTTGTATTTATTTAGTATCAGATAGGTAGTAAGTTAAGAAACCAAATTTCTTGAGTGAGTGAACTTGACCAGTGTAGTAGCGTTCATCATCATCGTCATCATTAGCCGAAATATGTCCACTGCTGGACATAGGCCTCCCCCAACGAGTGCCACAAAAGGGTTGGGAGACTCAAATTCGATAGAAAGAAGGGGAAAATATATATAATGACGATAATTCTATTCAAATATCTCAAAGATTACGAAGATACAACCGTTTAATATTGCTTGACAGAGAGTCAGTAGGACCAACAGGAAAAAAAAGTTCATGTGGTCCTATCAGTAGGACCACGTGGCCGGAGGGGAGAAAACGCTCAAGACCCGTGACGTCACGGGTCTCGAGCGCCATAGTAAATGACAATCATTTCAAGGTGCGTTTTGCGGAAAAGGGACCGATTATACCCCCTCTTAAAACTTTGGAAACTTATAACTTTGTGATTATTTATTGTCTTGTGTTACTTTTTCGAGATTATTTCTATAAAAATCAACATTATTGATTTATTTTATTTGGGGTCAACATACCTGTCTTATTGCGTAACTAGTGTTAGAACACTGACCACTTTATGATGAGTAAAGTAAAGTAATATAACATAATAACGTATAATATAACACTCATAAGCTATACGTCAACTTTCTATGAGTATCTTTGATATATCATTCCCATGAGTCAAACTAGTACAATATTTTCCTTTTGATACCCTAGATAAACAAAGAAATGATCGCTCATTAGCGATAATTCCGCGTATTATCTATTATTGTATAGCGTGAAGTCCTTATGTTATTTTATTTCTTTTCGTGAATAATTAAGAATAGGTATTTGTATTGTATTCTATAAACGAAGATCCGTAGACAAAGCCCGCAAACATTCTCATTGTCTCATCATCATCCTAGCGATATTCCCGGTTGTGCCCCTAAAGGAGCCTGGGGATTTGGCATAGGTACTAGTTTTACGAAAGCGACTGCCATCTGACCTTCCAATCCAGAGGAAAAACTAGACCTTATTGGGATTAGACCGGTTTCCTCACGACGTTTTCCTTCACCGAAAAGCTAACGATAAATATTCCGTACATAAATTTCGAAAAACTCGAACTTCAAACACATGTCTGAACCACTAGGCTACCGTAGCTTCAACAAGTTAATTGTCTATAGAATGAGATATAGTATATATACAATGTCAAGGATCATTATAACTTTACAAACTCTAACAATCTTTCAATAAATAGGTACGATCAAATTCGGACATGTTTAATTTATACTAAACCTCGTACAAGCTGCCAAGCTGTAGACAATCCACCCTCAAGTGCTACTCCAGATAACACGGATAACGAAATTCATCTTGTCTGATTCCATTAAATTCAATATTCCTGGTGTAACCCCAAAATAAATCCAATGTGAGCGGGATGATTAATATCTGTAGAACTCTCGTGTGTACTTATCGGAACACTCGCGGATAAGGCATAACACTTCTGTAATTTACTACGGAGTTTGCTATATGGCTGCTGGAAGAGACAGAAATAGAATAAATAATTTTAGTGGCTGTGTGGTAGAGATCGCGAGCTTTTCTTTTTTCAATAAAAATACTTTTTTGAATTTCGAAAAAGTGACTTGACAAAAATTCAATATAATTACGAATCTGCTCGCAAAATTTCACGAGAATCGGTTGAGAAAAGAGAGAGAGAGAGAGAGTAGAGGGAACAGCCGGGCAGCGCCACAGACACCGGGTACCGGACCTAAGAACGATTTTCGGCCCAAGCTGAAGCTTTTAAATTAGTTTACTTCGATCGCTCGTTCGATAAATAAATAAATACTACTAGGCTTGTTTTTTATTTGTTATATATTATACAAAGGTACTTCGAAAAAGTGACTCGAGTAAAAAATCTATATATTATTAATCTAAATATTGTCAGTAATTACAAAACGCATGAAAATATAAGTTAGTGACCTGATAATTCATGATAAATACTTAGTTTGTTAGTTTTCCAAGATAATCACATCTTATAGGCAAGCGGGACCGATTTCAGTCTCTTTAACTTTTTCCGTAGATGAGTCTATACATACTCTTTAAAATTGTAGAAGGAATATCTCAAATTATCGTTTCTTACCAAATTAAAGGACAAAAACCATTTTGTCGTTTACGTCCTTTAGTTATAAGCTAGCGCGCGTATGCAACCCTCGCCCCGCTCAGACGCAATTTGATACAGGGAGTTAATGCCGGCATGCATCCACATGTACTAGTCTTAGGCTGGCTAAAGTCAACAGTACATACCGATCTGTGCGCGCAACATCATTGAACTATCTATATCTACAGTTAATTGTTTGTTTAGAATGTTGAATAAATCCGGCTGGGGAAAAAATACCGTTTCGAGAGATGTGCTTTCGAAATCTGTAGTTCCTAGCAGGGATCGGCACCGGTTTTTTGCAAAAACCTCGAAATAACCACATATCTCGAACTATTTTATAATTCATATGTAGGACTCAGTTGTGTTTTGAGGTAATGACTGCGTATTATTAGATTGCTTAATTAGAAATGAAATAAATAACAAAGAACGAAAAAAATAACGTTTTCGTTCTCATACAAAAAATACCGGTTTCCGATCCCTGGTTCCTAGAAGATATCTGAATGAGAAAAAAATTGTGAACATGTGTAGGTTTTGAACCATGTTTCATATTTTATCCTATTTGTATAATACTCAGTTTATATTAAAATCTAGGTGGAAATTCTATATTATGTTACCTTCTTACTAAAAGAGCTTGTCACATCCAGAATAAACTGTCCATTAAATCTCCCGCAAAACTCTTTTACTTATACCGATTTTATTTATAATGTAAACCGGGGCCGCACACGATTTATCCAAGCAACGAGGGAAATAAAGAAGCATTTTTCGTGTGAAACAACCAACTCCGGCCGTTTTTTATCGGCTTATTTGTATTAAAAGCACTGTTGCGTGGAAAAAAATGTTATTCCCTTTTTACTACAGAGCTCTGTTGTAAAAATATAAAGTACAGGATAGAAGTTATTACGTAAATTAAGTGATTTATTCATAACTTGCACGATTTATGGGTCGTGGGCGTGTTACACTGCAAGAGTGTCACTTCCACTACTGGGCACAGAATGATCGTTTTTGAAAGGCTTATAAGCTGGTGAATCCAGCGAACGAAAAAAATACAGAATGCGGGCTCCTTACAAACTACCCAAACACGTGCCTAAAACCCGGTATGTTCGAACTAAACGGCTGCCTGGCATCGTTTTCACTCCCCGCCCCACTGTGGATGGCCAATGGCCTCTCCATAGAATTAGGGACGTTCGATCCACAGTGGCGCCCCCAACCCGCATTATGGCAATGGTATGGTATCCATTCTGTGGGGCCATTTTTAGGTGCTATTTAGAATTTTGTAGGATTTTCGTTCTCTAAGTGAATCGACTTATTTGATTAAATGGTTACCGTTTGAATATCTCGTAGAACGTTAAATACTTGAGCCTTATTGTATATATTATTATAATGAATAACTTTGACATGTTAATTATTTATTCTGTATGTATATTGTTTCTTAATTAATTGACTTAGGTAAGTACTGTTATATGTGAATAGTTTTTTTTTAAATCGAATCTTACTCATTACTTAGTCAATTATGTACCTATATATGATGTATTATTGTATCCTATGTTTTGCAGGTTAAAAAATACTTTATTACAAATAAGACTATTGGTTAAAAACACAATACATAATAAATTAAAATTATAAACTAAGACTAACCAGCATTATTGTACCTACATGACTATACAATGAATAAATGAATATGAATATAACCACTAAGAGAATAATAAGAAAACTAAATTAAAACTAAAACTACAAAATAAGATAACAGCATAGAAAACCAAGAAAGAAAATGAAATATAAAAATATTCTTTATGACCGGCTCCCACCTGGTCCAAAGGTGCCATTAATACTGGCTGCATTGCCCTGCTGAACTGCCACCGATATTTGTTGGACCACGTAAGAGCCAGAACGAGGGTCGCAGCCCTTGTCTTTTAGACGCCGACCCAGCTCCCATAAGCCTCCTGCCCTCCGAACATCAAGGACCAGCCGTCTCGATTGCGACCGGAACAAAGTCGTACGCCGATTCAAGGTGGGCGTATTTCCCATGTTTTAGTTTAGCCGCATTTTCAGCGGCCGCACCTGCTATCCTCATGGTGTGGGAAAGGTGAGTGGGTGCAAAGGTGCTCACACAGGTTGCATCCCATAGCAGGCAGCGGCCTTTTGCCCAGGGAATCAGCGTAAGACCATCCGGTCTCTTGTCATCGGTACGGTTTGGCCCTTAGGGCTCCAGAACACAAGGAATGCTTGCCGAGACCATGGCGCGGCGTATAAGTTCGTTAATGGCGTGATGTCTGGGGATACGCCCTGCACACCGCAGACAACTTAGACCATGGTGCCCGTTCGCCTCGACCATTGCTCCACATATGCAGCGGTGGGGCTCGCATACCTTGCTTCCAAGACGCAGAGCTACCGCTATCCTCAATGTATCATTGTCGAGCAATGTTCCTAAGTTTGGTGAAGGCAAGACGTGCAGCCACGCCCCAGACTTGGCAGCTTTTAGACGAGCCACATCTACCCCAAGAGCTGCATTTAACAGGTTTGTATATATTCAATTACAAGATATATCGTCCCAAAGTCTTTGTGATGCGGGGTTGTCTGGTTGTGTTACGTCAGAGAAGCGAGACCACTCAACTAGAGCCTCCCCAACATACGGTAGACAAATATTAGCACCATTAAAAGAGAGTATCTTAGTGACAAGATCTGTCGACGCATGGGAAGAGGCGAGGAATGCAACGATCCCAACGTCTTGTATGCAACGAACCTCTAATCCCCCATAGCGGATTGGCAGTGTTGCTTGGCGCCACTGTGCCTCATTGAATTGCACGTTTAGAACAGTTTCCAGACATTGTTTGGCTACATTATCATACATGTCCATATCCTGCCTAAAAAACCAAGTTGGCGCTGTTCTTACAGTTACGGAGCAGAACGAGAGACACGTGCGCTGACAAGTGCTCCAAATGTTCCCCGGAGGACTTCAAAGCCGCTGTCTTAGCCAGGAGGACTGAACTAACACCATCAGGAAAAATTGGCGCCCCGAGAAGACAAAAGGACGACTTGTTTATGACTTTAACGTCTGGCAATAACGCTTGGAAATTAAATACAGAATTTAGCGAGGCGGAACTACAAGGATATAGCTCACACTTTGCAGCATTTATTTCTAGGCCAATTGACCGCAGAGCTGGTAAGAGCGTACTGATATTATTGAGAACAACGTCAGAATCACCTCCTATGGTGCCATCGTCTAAATACCAGATATTCAGAGGTGACTCTAACGTTGAAATCAAACTCTGCATGGCTAGACAAAACACCAAAGGGTCGCCTTGTTGAGCACTGACCTGTGATGAAATGTCAAGTTTTACGATGACCTTGTCGCTGTTATCGTGTGCTAATGCAAAATATCTCGTTGCATGGATGGCGGCCTCGCAGCCAAGAGGCGTGCCAAAACCCATCTGACGTGGCTGAAGGAAGGCTGCCATCTCCTCTCGTACCGAGCGACATCCAAGTTTAGCAACTAGTCGTCTTAATGCAGATCCAATCGCAATCGGTCTTTCTTTTCTAGAGCACACAGAGACGCACCGTAGAGGTAAGGGCAAACTTGAGGATTAAGCATACCGCGCAAGAGAAAATTGCAAAGCTTGGTCAATTATTCTAGTAATTTTAGTCCGTTATCACCAGCACTGGAAGTAGTCAGTTCCTTTAAATGCTGTGGGCGTATGCCATCCAAGCCGGCTGCAGAGCCATTGTAAAAAGATCCGATAGCGTTGGATACGTCCGAGACTGAAACTGTAAGAAAAGGACTCGCGATGTTAGGTTCTGGCGGGAATGTGAGTGGTCTGGACGGTGAAGGGTGATATCTTTCAATGCCTTCAAAGTATAGGCATTGGATGGAGCCAGAGATGAATAAGAAAGAAGAACACGAACTGCTCCCCTTAAATCGCCATCGTAAACTTTGGCCTCAATCGTGCGGTAAATTGAACGAGTCTTTTTGTTTAGCTCCTCTGAGAAATACAAATCCAGGTTGTCAACATTCTCTTTAACTTTAGTGGTTAATGATTTACCTCCAAGCCCCCCAGGCACCTTTAACGCAGAGAAGGAAAAGGAAAGAAGCGCAAACCAATCATCTGAGTCGTTGGAACGCAAACAAGACTCGATTAGAGTGGTCAATTTGCCAGCCGCGAGGTTCCTTGCCCCTTTGGGAATGTGTGTTTAATACACGAACATTTCTCTTGAACGCCTTGAAGACTGGTGCCCTAAAATGTATGGATTTATTCCGGGTCCAGCCGCTGCAGCTGGTGTTGAAGAGAGAGTATGTAGAGGAGTGGTTGCAAGGCCAGGGCGAACGGGCGGCGTGGGGACCATAGACGCCTCAACATTCACATTTCCGTGGGCTCAACTACATAATGTGAATGTTCAGGAAAATTTCAACGTTATATGAAATGAGGTATGAGTAATATCAAATATAAATTGTACCCACACAACAGATAAAACACAACTTCAGTAGTAAACATTCGAGGCCAAGCAGCGAAGCGTGTGCTACGCCGCTACGCCATAGTAGCGCGTAGCTGGATTTTTCTAATTGTATCCAAAACCGGTCGTAAAAACGTGGCTCCTTTGAGATTCATGGGCTTTCAATGGGTTAAAGCATTTTACTGTACCTTCTGCGACAGCGAGGAGAAATTGGACAATAATAAAAAATATTACTTGGTTTGCTATTAACCTGAGAAGCTTTGAGATGTTGGTGGCCAAACCTTAGCCATTTAAGAATATGTTTTCGTCAAAAAAATATTTTGGTACAAGCATTTATTGTAAACTGTACTTTTCTGTATAGCGTCATCACTCATCAACTAATACTAATTGAGACGATTCTAACGAGCCCAAACTCAACGGTTTAGTACTGAATTCCCATGGTCACCTTCTGTCTTCATGATCAGATCAGCTCAATGGTAGTATTATATTGAATTGTCGTCCAAAGTTTACTTATACTCAAAATTTCAGCTCAATCGATTGAGCTTAACTGGTTCAAAATTCAGTTCCAAGATTTGTCCCTTAATAACAAACTGGCAAACGAACAGGTCAAGTTAATTAAAAGCCGGCTACCAACCAACCAATGTCCGGATGTTGCGCTGTCCAGCTGTCCGGCTGTCCGGCTGACCGGCTGTTCTCAACTACAGGCCGCATTTCTTAACCGATTCTTTGATATTTTCAGATTCGATTCTTGTGAATTCGAGCAAGTTCGATAATTATATAGACTTTTGTTGATTTAGTTTTTTTTTTAATAAAACAGAGACACTAGTTTCTACTTCAGCTCACAGAGCCGCTAAGTAATATATTAACAAGACGATTATTTAACGTTGTTGATAACCCGCCTGTTCTAAAGAAACAATAATCCATTACTTAAGCACTGTATTATCTTATCAATACTGCTGCAGTAGACTGGAATATCGAGATGAAACGATTGTGGACGATCAAACTGAATAAGATACAGCTGTTGAATTCAGCGGAGTCACAAATAATCCCACTTTGCAATATTGTTCTTAGTTATGCTAGCTTCTGCCTGCGACTCCGTCCTCGTGGAACTCGTTTATATCGTAGCTATTTTCACCCCACATTTCACCCCCATGGGGGTGTTATATTATCTGGGATGAAAACAATCTTATGTCCTTCTTCGGGACTCAAACTATCTTTATACAACATTTCATCTAAATCTGTTCAGCGGTTTAAGCGTGTAGAGGTAACAGACAGACAGACACACTTTTGCATTTATAATATTAGTATGGATATGGATTTTACGAAAAATTTAGCCTAATTGGTAGTGATGTTTTACCCGCAAAACTGATGCTCCTGGTTTAAATTCCCGGTAAAGGAATTTATTTGTATGATGTTTTCTATATAAGTAAGTATTTATTTATCTCTAATTACAGTACTCATAGTACAAGCTTCTCTTAGTTTGGGACTAGGTCGATTTAAGTGAGATGGTCACCAAATATTTCATTATTTATTTGTTTGAGAGTATTTTATGACAAAATTCTTAATTGGATCAATCTCAGTGGAATTGTTTATCAAATTATCAGTGACAAGTAAAGGTTAAGTATAGAATAAAATACAGAGAAATTAAGGGTAGTAGACATTGCTCGTTTTCTCTTATTTCGTTGACTTCGTGGTTAGTTGTTAATATTTAGTTTATTAATCATTGGAACATTTTTACCTCAGATTTTGTAGATACAACGAGTTTTTTAACCGTCTTAGAGCCGAAGCCCACTTAAAGTATCCAAAACGTACTAATCATTCGTGAAAAAAATATATTAGTTAAGCTTTCAGTAAGTAATAAAAGGTAATTAAGTTTGAAACATCCTGTATGGCGCGCGGTGCGAAGTTCATTCACCCGGTTAGAGTTCGTACCTATCTACAAAAGATGGCGGCTAGCGGTCACTCAGCTGGATGATTAAAATTAATATGAATACAAAAAAAAACAATATTCATACATTAAAAAAAAACAAACAAAGAAAACCTTTTTTTAAGTTCTTTGTAATGTATACATTAAGTGGGCTTCGGGTCTAAGACGGTTAAAAAAAAACACGTTGTATATTTGAACCGATGAAAAATGTGACATATTATTATTTGTAAAGCAAAGGAAAACTATAAAAACGCGATTGTAAAACCAAAATGTTTAATATTTTATTTAAACCGATACCACGCTTCGAATATTCTTTGGACCCGACATATCAACGACTTTGTGTCAATATATTTAATGAGGAATTAAAACCTTTACGACGTACGTTTACTTACCTTTACCGTTGAAATATTTTGTAACTACTTTCTTACACATACAAAAAATACTACACTCCTGATTGGAGGTAGACATTCTAAAACAAGAAAGATATCAAGATGTTAAATCCTCTCAAACGTTTTTCGAAAAACTGAATCAACAAAAAAAAAGAATCTGCTTACAAAATTTCACGACATTCGGTTGAGAAATGCGACCTTTTATGTTATAATGTGGTCTTATTTATATTCTATTCTATGCTTCTATTAAGTGTTTTAATAATGTATTGTATAAAAATCTGGCATAAATTTTATCGTATAAAGTATTAAAGTATAGAAATTAATCAAGTGTCTAAGCTGTTCTAAGCTACTACAGACTTAAAGACGATTACGTCACAGGGCCCATCCACTATCGATAATGATCCTTTTAGAAGGGGACATCAATCTTTCTTTCAAAGACTTATTTTTACTGCTCTTATTTTAGAACTATCTGTGTACAATAAAAAATGCTGTAGTGAATTATGTCAAAAAACTAAACGTTTACGTACTTTCTTTCTTAAATATTTCAAGAGGCCAACTTCTTACTTTTGTGTTTTTTACTAGGTACTTACCTACTCTATTTTAGTTTCACTGTATCACATCGTCAAAATGGCAGTACTTGTATACTTTAACACTTTCACTGCCAGAAACCCGCCTAGCAGGCGCCTGTGCCGTAGTCGCTTTCCGCTACATACGGGGAAAACCACAGGATCGGCTACGAGATTAGCGATTCTTGGCAGTATTAAGGTTGCAAAAGCCATCTTTTGCGAGGAAATAAGTTAAATCTTACCTAGAACAGTTTGACGTGCAACATCGTCATTTTATTTATACTAAACGGGAATTGATCGCGCATTCATTATTGCAGCGGCCGGGAAGTAGCAATTTGTGGATGAGTTGATTTTGTCGGATGAAGCAAAGCTGAATCCGACAAAAGAGACGAATCCACGAATTGCCGTTCCCGCCAAGGCAGATATAGTGCTTTTCTCCAAAAATGCCAGGAAATCAAGTATGTACACGGCATGACTCGTAGTGCTAGTTTCAATTGGCATACTTACATAAAAAATAAAACCATAGAATCGGTCACAATTTTAAATGTTTTATGCAATTCAAATTATTAAAGATTAAACGGTATTGCAATCGAAATTCATTTCAGTTCGTTGTGAGTTTTATTTCGATAAATATTTTCATTTCTTAATTTGAGACATTTTTAAAAACGTCACTTCGATGACTTTCAAAAGTACGCATTTTGTCTATGACCATTAAAAAAAAGAAAACTCGAGAAAACTTTAGGCCTGCAAGACACTGGCGCGGCCTGCGGTGTCGGGCAATAGTAAATTTGACAGCTAATGACAAGTTTACTATTGTCCGCCGCGGGCAGGCCGCGCCAGTCTGTGAGAGGCCTAAAGCAGGCTACAAACGGGCGTAATTTGTCACAGCAACTTGCAATAGTTGGAAAAAGACAGCCATACTCTACTAACCAGTTTAACTATAGCAAGTTGTTGTGAAAAATTGCAAGGTCTTTAAACGAACGAGCATAGTGATTTGCCTTAGTCAAAGCATATAGTGACAAGGTAAAAAAGTATACAGTAAAGGAATTTCATACAATTTCGTGGCCGCTAAAAGTGTACAGTAATGACTTTTAACTTTTTAAATTAGCGTTCTTCAGTAACGAGAAACTTCACGTACTCATAAATGTATCTTTCATTCTTTCTTTCTTTCTATTTTTGCTACAGTAAGGCGAACATAACGAGAAACTCCACGTACTAATAAATGTATCTTTCTTTCTTTCTTTCTATTTTTGCTACAGTAAGGCGAACATTTCCGAGCATATTGGAGAAAAACTTATTTATTTACCTCTCTGAGGTCCCCAATTTTGTAAAGAAATACTTAGTAACTCTATTTGAGCCTTTGCTATTCCGCCGTACCTCCATCTATCTATTTCGGCATATTCAAAACAACTTCTTATTTATCGTCCGAGAAAAGTGGAAAAACTTGCGGGAAAAATAGTAAACGTGACTCGCGAGGAAGAAATCAAAAACTTCCGACGGTGCCGGCGTGACGAGTCGAAAAGTAAAATTATGCAAGAACTTCCGAAACCCGAATGCTCCTCGAAAGGGAAAATACAACTGACGTATAATGACGTAAGTATATTTGGAATATATAAAAACGTTCGCCGTTTAACGTGAAATTGGACACTGATGGAGATCTCTAGTTTTTAAACTAAAGTTTTAAGAGGCTTTGCGAGTTTTGGCTAAAACATTCTGAATATTAATATCAGACATCATCATGCCGGGGCGGACCTAAAGCGGACTTTGATATCTAATCCCATGATTTGGCATAGGCACTACTTTTACGAAAGCGACTGCCATCTAACCTTTCAAATCAGAGGGAAAACTATACCTTATTGGGATTCGACCGGTTTCCTCACGATATTTTCCGTCACCGAAAAGCTAACGGCTAAAACATTGTGAATTTTAATATCAGACATAATAATGTAAATATACTTTAGCAGCGGATTATGAGCGACAGGGTACATGCGTAACTTTTTAAATGGGTGCTGAAGAACATCACATGATTTGAACGTTCAAAAATAACAATTGTCATGTCAACGCGCATTCTAAAAGTGAAAACTTTTATACAGAAACACTTATTCGACTATGTGCCTCACCTTTAATTTGATTTGAAGTTGTGTTTATCTTCCACCCTGCTCTTGATCTGAAACAAATAAAAGACGATGATGAGGTGTTAAGTTTAACTTATCCAACGACGGTCACGACATTTCAACTGTCATGTGTACCCTCAAATAACGTTTTCAGCCTGTCCGCAAGGGAGCCAATAATGCACGGCCCAATAATGTACAGCCTGATAATCCGCGTCCACTTTTTGTGGACTCGTATTATTGGGTCGTGCATTATCAGCCCGGACAAAAGTGGCTTCCAATTATTGCCCCGGACCAAGTTTGCTCAGGGTGATAATGCACGGCCCAATAATGTACAGCCTGATAATCCATGTACAGTATGGACGCGGATTATTGGGCTGTACATTATTTTGGCCGTGCATTATTATGGCTGTACATTAACCGGCACCGTCCGCAAGGCAAGTCATTTCCATGACAGCTCGTCACGGCAGCGCATCTTTCCAACGTCATGAGCATCTTAAGGCCTCTCACAGACTGGAGCGGCCTGCGGTGGCGATCAATAGTAAATTTGACAGCTATTGACAAGTTTACTATGGTCCGCCGCGGCCAGACCGCACCCGTGTGATGTGGGCTTAAAAGTGGCAGACTGTCAGTATGTTGCCATTGCCACTGTGTCAAAATAAATTGCATTACTTCACTGACGTGCTTTCAATCAATGTTAACGTTGAACAATTAATTGTAAATGCATGATGTACATTTTTTTAAATGTTTATCATGTATTTACTAAACTTCTAGTTTTTATGGAAGATGTCAGCCGTTGGCAGTATTCGTGTGCCAACTCTGCAAAATCACAGAATAAAATAATAGTACTACGTACAGAAGGTTCTCTGCTAACAAAACCCATATTTATGTAGGTCGAACGAGCCTTACCTGGGCCATGCCTTTTTAGGGTCCCGTACCCAAAAAACGGGACCCTATTACTAAGGCTGCGCTGTCTGTCTGTCCGTCCGTCTGTCACCAGGCTGTATCTCATGAACCGTATTGATAGACAGTTGAAATTTTCATAGATGTTGTATTACTGTTGCCGCTATAACAACAAATACTAAAAAACCGGCCAAGTGCGAGTCGGAGTGTAGGTATCATACAACAAACATGATTAATTGCCGTTTTTATAGATAACCTTCTGCCCGCGACTCCGTCCGCGTGGAACTCGTTTATATCGCAGCTCCATACAAACTTTTACCCCCCCATTTCACCCCCTTAGGGGTGATTACGGGGATAAAAACTATTCCATATTACTTTCCATCCCTTCAACTAGCTCCACTTAAAAAATCACGTCAATTCGTCGCTCCGTTTTGCCGTGAAAGACGGACAAACAAACAAACACACACACACACTTTCGCATTTATAATAATATTAGTATGGATGGTACGGAACCCTTCGTGCGCGAGTCCGACTCGCACTTGGCTGGTTTTTGTCGCATGCAATGCGCTGCGATAGAACGCGTGCATGCCGTAGCAGCGCTAACATACCCCCTGGGGCCGGCAGGTTGGTAATGTACTCATAGCGGGACGATCAAATCACGGAGTGAGCCGCCCATGGCACAATGGCAACATTTTGTGTGACGTAGGCAAGATAAGTCGTCGGGAATGACTACCTTATTTTATTATATTAGGTAGGTCCTATCTACGAAATTTGCGTTTAGTATGGAGACTTTTATGAGAACTGTGATTTTCATACGTTGAATTTTGCGGATTATTTATTCAGCAATGTCAAATTCAAACCAAACAAAATTTTCGGCAGCACATGAAAAGGGTGGTTTTCAAGCTTTACTTAAATTTAAATACTAAATAAAAAATTAAAACCTATTATTTGTATTTAAAACCTTTGTTACAAAGTCTTATATTGAAATTAATAATTTGGAAGTTGCAATAGAAATGAGTAAATTACGTACAAAATACTATCTGTGAAAAAAACGCCAATTTCAGAGTTCAGGACCTAATACAATGCCTGTCATTCACACACATGATTAAAATCAATAGGTTTGAATTCAGTCCGCCATTTTTTAACCCCCGAGGCAAACGACGGGTGCTAAATATAATTTTAACATGTGTATTTGTTTTTATATCTGTGGCATTATAAGCTATCGATATAAACAAACAACTCCATAACACTTGATTGACACGTCCCGAGACTGTTTTTTCCTATTTGGCGCCGTTTGATCCCAAGCTATGAATGTACGAGAAAACTCTAACAAAGGAGAACTTGCTAACAGGGAAAGGGCAGATTCAATTGTTCCATATCGCACACCTTTTCAAGTTTTCCAATTAGGGGAACTCGCGTAGATGTTTGGAAGATTTAACTAGAAGCCCGATGCAAAAATACTTGGTATTTTATATGAAATACTTTTTAATTGTGGATCAAGTTTCTTAAGTACCTTGTTCACTTCCATCATCTCAAGTAGCTGCATTTAAAAATAGAAATAAACTATAAAACACATAGTTGTGAGTCTTAATTGAAATTTGGTACCTACCTTATAATTGCTTGTTTCTCAATTTTACTTCAAATCTATGTTTTTATCAAAGAGTAGCGAATCGGGTGCCTTTTTATGCATTAAACAATTTGACCTTGACTTTGACTATTACCTACGCAACGTTTGAGTCACCAGATGAGCGAAAACCGCGTTGCCGACTATTTATTGATTTGAGGAATCCTTGGGGTCGACGGCAAGAACTCCTAACACGACGTATACTCGGTGCAAGCACCGGGGACCATGTCCACCATAAGGAAGACATTATTGCTAAGTGGACTTTTCCAGTTCACAGATGAGAGGACCATCCGCTGTGTCCCATCTCTTTATAAATATCTTTTATGTTCTTCTAACAATGGCATGACGTAAAAAAATGAAAAGCGAGATGATTTTACTAGGCAGGCGTCCGAAGTCTTATGCAATAGCCCGTCCAGTAATCTATAATTTTCACCCAGTAACCAGTTTCATTTAGATTCGATCACCCAGCAATAGTCCCTTATACACCCCAGCAGGTGCTGTGTCTGTGTGCTTTTCATGACACGTACAGAGACAGCATCTGCTCTGTGTACTCCTTGCATTTCATCAAATTGTCAACAGGGTATCTACGTGTTGGCTCACTTGGTACTTTGTTTGTAGGTACCTGGCTTCACGCACGCCTCCTCAAGACATGACCACATAATAAATAATTAGTACTAAGTAGAGAAGGTTCACTCTTAACCAATCCCCTGTTAAAAGTTGCATTCACAAGCGAATTGATAAGCGAATGACGCAAAGCGCGAATGCGTGTTCCGTAGCTGCGCGTGGCATTCACTAAGTAAGTGAGCGCGTAGCAGCGCGACGAACCCACGGAGTGGGGCGGCTCACTGACATGACTTGAGGTGTCGGTCCATATAACTCAAAATATTGCAAAAAGCAAGTTACCTTTCTGACGTCTCCTTTCATTTCACTAGTGAAATACTTAGTATTTCCCTCTATTTTCCCCTCCCTACTCGTGTAAATGCCCTCATATTTAACTTGTAACGTGTAGAGATAATGCGCACATCTGTGACCCGACAAAAGACAACTTTGCTACAACATTATACGCCGAGTTTTAGGCCGGAATTAGGCGGGATATAATTGAATGGCGGAGTTTGTTCTGATTGTGGTGTTATTTTGATACGCGTGTTACGCGTCTTGGGGGGAATTCTGTCGTGAGACACAAACGTGATAAAAAGTTGCTACAAGTCCTTTGTTTGAGGAGTGAAAGCTTTCTGTCATGTACCAGTACATTTGGGCAATATGTTTTATTATGTATTTCAACTTGATTGTACCTTTATTATTTTATTGTATTTTGATTATTTTACTTAATATAAACACATTTACACTGCAATGAATCGCTACGTGGTACGCTCGAACGACCCTGTAGTTTTCCCCGTATAGGTGTCTACGGCGTAAGCGACCGCTAAGCGGGTTGGGGCAGTGAAAGTATACATTGACACATCAGCTATCTTTAAACGATTTTTCTTCGATAACCATTTGGCGTGAAAAACTGACTCAGGAAGTATCTAGCCTGCAACTTACGACCGCGTTTACTGGATAATCAATCATCTTAAGATATTACTGCGCCTTTACAAAATCTAATATAAGATACACGGTGTAAGCGACATAGTAACGAAAACAGAAAAGACACTTTTAGACCAGTATCGTGAACTGAAATGAGGTGGATTTTTCTCCAGACACTCCAGGAAAAAGTTGTAAGTAAAATGAGAATATTAGACTTCCTACCTTTCACCCCTTTAAGGGATAAACACTATCCTTTGTCATGTCCAGGGTCCGAAACTATCTCCGTGCCAAGTTTCATCTAAATTGGTGCAACGGCTTCAGCGTGAAAGACATAGTTACTTTCCCATTTATAATGTTACTATGGAAGATGGGATTGAGAAGGGTCTACATTTACACTACACACACACTCCTACATTCATTCATTCAATAATCACACTACGCCCGAATTCAAAAAAATTGCATTTTCAACCCTCCATGTCTTTAGCACTGATCAGTGTTTTTTAAAAATTAACTCTGTAAGAGAAGCTAGAAATTCAAAATCCTTCAGCAACGTCAGTGTCAAAAGCATCCGAAAGGTTAAGTCCGCTTTGTAAAATAACGTATCTGATGTGACTCCCACGGGACCACAGGATGAGCCTAGTGAAAGAAAATTGTTGTTTTAAGTAATGGTAAATCAATTATTCTTATTCTTATTTGAATTTCTATCAAGGAAAAATTAACTCTAGTATATTAGATAATAATAATTACATACTTATTTAATAAATGTTAACAATTTGACTTGTAAAAGGTACCTGTACTTTTAGCAATAAAATTATCTGAATCTGAATCTATTTATGTTTGCAATTACTTAGTTGTTAGTTCTTCTGACATTGACACCCGCTTCCACCGCCGCATAGCATGACAAGATAAGACATCCGTCCCTTTGGCACTCGCATATTTCTCAGAACGCGACGGACGTCTTATCTACAGCGATAAGTGATCAAATGGCAAACATGCTACGTGCCATTAACGTGTTAGTACTCGTTGAACAAACGTCACACCAATATCATATCGATCTGTTGATTCAAATATTCCCTGACACACTGGCGGCATATTCCTCCCAACCAAGAGTAATCCCAATATAATCTGAAGTCCGCCCGCAATTTACTCGTCAAAGGGAGCGGTCTGGTAGCAAATTGTGCCACGGATCAATGTAGACGTAGAAACAACGAACTTGATCTTCATGCCTACTGAAGTTTGCGCGGAAACTGGTGAGAATCCAAAATTGATGCAATGTTTTTTTATTTAACGTTTAATAGCATTAGATGATAAAATATATAAATATCTTTTGTGGACCATATTACACAAATTGGCTTAAGCTCAAACTAAGCAATGTACCAGGTGATGATAAACTTACTTTGACCTGCTATTCAGGAATACCCTAAAATGCATCTAAGTTGCATTTTTATCCCTGACCAGTGATTCTGCTATTCAGAAAAGAGTCACTGTTGCTGTTACTCAAATGGGGGATTTCAATTCTCTTCATAGGTGTGAAAAGCAGTATGTGCCTCTCGGTGGCAAAATTATTTCCGTCTTAGGCGTCGAACACTTGAACCCCTCGTTACGCTCAAGATTCTACGCTTTCGCTTCATTAAGGATTTGATATACCGTCCTCACCGTAAATATAAAACTTTGCTCCCTTGAGACATAACTTACTATATTAATATCGATGGCAAAAAGCGAGAACGTAGTAACCGCCACTTGGTCAAAAAATTTTTTTTTGCATATTCGGATTCAGCGAATTTTTCTGCGTCGACTGGTCTGGGTCCCATGGCTCTACGACGCTTAGAAAAAACTGGACTACGTTGCAAAACGAATGTATTTTTTTGACGATGCCCACATCTAATTGCTGTAAACACCCAAATAGTAGCAATTTTCTAAACGAGTACATTTACGCTAATTTTGTTTTTTCATAAATCAAAGGGTGTGCCGGTTACAGCGTTGCCGAAATTTTGTTCCGTGGCGGTTACAGCATTTATGCATGTAGTGAAAAAATTACGAACTAAGCTTACTGCAATTATCCTAAAATAAATTATCTATGATTGACGCTTACTACATTTCATTCGAAAATGAATTATCAGCAAGCTACAGTAACGACATTTGAAACACAACGTGAAGTGGGTAGTGCTTGAAGATACAGCAATAAAAATGTGCGCTCGCGGCGATGTGGCTCGTGAATACGACCTGTGATTTAGTCTATCGGCGATCGCCGGAGCGAGTCGGTGTGCGTAGTCTGCGTACTCTGTGTGTCCGTGAAATAACAATTTTAATTTGTACGGTACCATAGTAATATAACGTCTAGTTATTTAAGTTAAATATTAATGGTTCAGTGAGATTAGTTCAAAGAAATATTTTTATAATTGAGGTGATAGTTGTGTTCAAACAATTGTTTAAGAATTATGTTGAAAACTTATATAATAAGTAATACTTACATTCAAAACATCTTTTATAGTTAGTGGGTTTAATAGGTAGTGAGTTTTATATCGATAAAAGTTACTTAAAAGACAATTTAATGCCAAAACTGAAGATAAAATGTAGAGTTTTAAAGTTTTCACGGGAATATTAAACCTCATTACCTATAATATTTAGTTTTAGCGGATAACAATATTATAGTCTGATTAACCCTAAGAATATTTATGTTTGTTTTTAGCACGATAAGTACAAGGTTGTGATTTTATAATATGAGAGATTTTATTAGCCTTTTGAAATGTTATAAGCAACGGAGGTTTTAAGTAACTTTCGTAATGTTTTTATACAGAGAAATTGAGACTAGATAGTATTTGATATGTTAAGACGGTAATTGTTGCTTCTGAGCTTTTAATTTGTAAGAAACCTGCATTTAAAATTTGGAAACATTTTAAAAAAGTATGTTGATAAAAGTTGATTGATACTTAAGTCGTTTTATTTTCAGTTTCTTTTTGCCGGTGGACACTTACCACATTTCAGTTAGTCCTATAAAGAACGTAATGACATTTACGTCAAAATTATTGAATCTTAAAATAAATATGCATCTGGTTACAGCATTTATGCTTTATGGAAATAATACTCGTTTCACCATTTTCGTACATTTACTTCTGGCGTTTACAGCGTTTTTGCGTAACGAAAAAAAGAGTTCAATTGTCGTAACCGCCACTAAGTCGTAAACCAGTCTTTCTTGTTAAATATTAAGTATGTCAGTTGAAAGAAAACCATAAGTTATGAATTAGATCCAAATATCAAGCATTTTCGTTCATAAATGAAAGAGTTATGATTTTTTTTCTCGAAATCGAAAAGTTTTTTGGCTCTGGTGTAAAGTTTGCATTTTGGCGGTTACTACGTTCTCGCTTTTTGCCATCGATATGAAGATAAACAAAAACTTATTAAAAGTTAAGTCAAGTCAAAAGGCAATGCCTAGACTTGGAGATCCTAGGGGGTTATTCTTTTGTTACGACTTATAAGCATTTTTTAATTCTAGGGGATCAACTGACATAATTCTACTCTTCAGTAAGTATGGTAGTTTAAAAAAATACGAATAAGTGATAACAAAAGAATAACGATATAATTTTGAAATTATGAGAACATCGTGACGCAGGCAGTTCAACACTAATCGCTGAAAAGGCATTTCGACACTAATTGCTACGCCAATCATTTGTAGATGCAAGAACACAAAGAACTTTGATGAACCAATTTTTAACTGCTCGGGACATCCGTTAATACGGGTTTTCTGGTACTTTTTGGCACATTTGCACTTCAACGTATCACAATCGGAAACAGCGAACAAAACTCGGTCTGTATTCGACTGAATGTATTGAATGAGGTAGTATTTGTAGCGTCATGACCGCAGTTAAGTAGCCGCAGTTAGTTAGTTAGTATAATAACAGTATATACCTAGTGCAGGACACCTGGAAGCGAGCACCCACGACAACAATATGTTGAAATTATTATTGAACCCTCTTTGCGCGCGGGGCGATAAAAAATGTCGAAACATGACACGTTTGTTGCGTTCTCTGTCGACCAATCATGGCTTAGTAAGAGCGACAGAAAGCGCAACTGTAAGCTAAGTTAGTCTGTAAGTACTAATTAAGTAAGTACCGTAAAATGGGGTGAGTAGGGTTCGCAGGGAGAGTTGGGTTATGAATGGGGAGAGAAGGTTGAAAGGGGGGGTGAGATGGGATTTTAAGGCTACTGCTACAAAAATAATGTATTCCAATTTAAAATGGAGCTATAGCTAATACGCATGATAAAAAAACCGATCCAACAATCTTCCAAAATCACCTTTGTATGATATCCCATCTCACCCCAATTACGATGATTATAATAAATAAAATAAAAATAAAAGTTATGTAATGGAACTACCCGAAATAAAATACAAACGTCCGGAACACTTATTATATACACTATTCAGTTTGCATTTTGTAAAAATAAAAAGTATTGCCCCTACTCACCCCATTTTACGGTAATACTTTTATCTTTAATATGCGTTTTTGTTTTCTGAAAGGCCCAAATATCTTTCTTATGTTTGTAAGAACTTTATTGTGTACAATAAAAGGTTAAAGAATATACATGTCACATAAGATCTAAATACAAATCCCTGTCCCTATAAGGTATCTCTTCATGCTAACCTTTGAGCATTTGAGAGGAAGGCAGTAAGGATGAGATAGGCAAACTTATCCAATGTGTATTATTTTTTTTGATTGACAAGTATTTAACACATACCAAATTAGATAGGATACCAAATTGTCAAAGATACTCACTTGTTTTCCTCGTTACTGAGAAAAATATAATTGGAAAGTTTAACGATTTATACGAAATGTTATACAGAACACTTTATTGACAACTTTCTACACAATAACATTTGAAGGTGATTCTGGCTCATCTAATGTAACAATCACTTCTATTAGGGACAATGTTCTATACTCTATGTCGCGCCGGAAGCCTAGTTAGGACAAGTTATATTTGCAGTGCTTAAGTTACCGGAATACAGTCATTTGGCTACTAAGTGTGGGCAGTCAAAGGTCATTTTAAGCTTGACTTTGATAGAAAGCCAGAAATCTGTTAGAATGATATGAATTTCCGCAAGATATAATATAGTATTGAAGCGAAAAAATAACCACAACGCTGTTGTTCAAAACACTTCGTCAAAAAACCCAAACGTATAAATAGTCAGCCACAGGCATCGTCAGTAGCATACAAATAGAATCTGTGTGTTAGAATGAGACAAAAAGACGAATCAATAATACAAATAATACAGGTCGATCAATCCAAACGGGTCAGTATGGAGAAGTCCGAAACAATAAGAGAGCGAAATCTGTTCTTAGGAACCATGGCGTCGATTTTAGATTTAATAATAATGACATACAAACTTTTTTTTAAACTCTCATACATCTTTCTTTTCTATCGCATGTATAACGGGGAGTGCTCCGAGGAATTGTTCGGATTAATCCCTGCCGCTTCTTTTCGCCATCGTCCAACGCGACAACATTACCATCCTCACCACTTAGATGGTTGGCAGTCCTCAACTGTGCGCTTCTCCAGAAACTTCCTGCCTCGCACAACTAAACTATGGAACGGATTGTCGCCTGCGGTATTTCAGGACCGATACGACCTTCAAACCTTCAAGAAAAAAGCGTACTCCCATCTTAAAGGCCGGCAACGCACTCACAACACCTCTGGTGTTGCAGGTGTCCATGGGCGGCGGTAATTGCTTACCATCAGGTGATCCGTCTGCTCGTTTGCCTCCTCCTATACTATATCTATATATAATCCTAAGAATAGATGTCGCTATCTCCTATACTTTCTGACTTCTCTCTACTGACCCATTTGGATTGATCACCCGGTATATACAGGATGTTAACGGGGTCATGATCCGGAATGACAAAAAGCGAATAAGATGATCATACTGAACAACCTTTCCCATGGGACCAACCACGAAATCGCAAAAAAAGCCAGGTATTCCATACATTAACTCTCAATTAAATCGCAGTTAACTCACAGTTAACTCTTAATTGGCTCTTTTTTTTTGCGATTACGTGGTTGGTCCCATGGGAAAGGTTGTTCAGTATGATCATCTTGTTCGCTTTTTGTCATTCCGGATCATGACCCCGTTAACATCCTGTATATACCGGGTATTTTTGCGATTTCGTGGTTGGTCCCATGGGAAAGGTTGTTCAGTATGATCATCTTATTCGCTTTTTGTCATTCCGGATCATGACCCCGTTAACATCCTGTATGTATAGATAATTTATTTAACTTTAACATTAGTCGATTGTGGGGCCGGGGGCTATTATAATATTATATTTTATCATCATAGCGTTTTTCCTGGTTGTGCCCTGCACAAGCCCGGGGTCCGCTTTTGCTCCTAATTCCAAGATTTTGGCGTAGTGTACGCCAGCCGCAAAGCACTAGTTTTACGAAACCGACTGCCATCTGACGCCTTAGACCTTCTTGGGATTAAACCGGTTTCCTGGCGACGTTTCCCTTTCCGTAAAGCCACTTTTAAAAATATCAAATGAATAATAAACAGGTTATTTGATAAAACTCAGTGGTACAGTCAGCATCAAAAGTAGCTGCGCAATCGAAGACGTCAAAAGCTCTTATTCCCTTTTAATACAGACTTTTGACGTCTTTGTTTGCGTAGTTACTTTTGATGCTGACTGTACCTCTGAGTTTTATCAATATCGAAGATCTACAGATTGAAAGTCGCGCGCCTTACCGCTCGGATACAGTGGCCTTATATATTTACTTATTATATTTTATATAGATTAATATTATATGTATAGTCATGTCTTTGTTTATCTTGAATAGACCTCAAATACCTGCTGGTCGGTTGCGTCACACTTCCTATATATACCTTAGGTAGATCTGAATGTAATTTTTGTAAGGGAAAATGATAGTTTTCTCAACGCTTGTTCGAATGAGAGTTACGCAATACCCCTCACCCCTCGATTGTGTCAAAGTGAAATGTTATTATCGTTGCCTATTCTAGTTGCTACTGCGCCTAAATCAAAGACCTGACGATAGCCTTTGAGGCCAGACATGAATCAAGGCTGACGTGCTCTGCGAGAGTCGTGGCGTGACGTCCGATTCAAAGTCGCGTCACGTCAAGCTATGCCAGAAATCACATTGGGCTTTTACAAATTCAGATGTGGATTATTTATTCAGTGAGTTGGTTTGGCTTCTGCATGCCGATTTGGAAATTGGTTGTTCGGAAGAGATCTGGTTCACGGCGTTTTGAGGAGCGGAAAAATAGAGAGCTGCTCCGTTATGAAGTCTTTATTTTATGCTCGGAAATAAAGCTCCTGGAAGCGATAATGATCGAGTTACGTACAAAGCGAGAAACAGCGATATTTTAAATTACATGAACAGTTTTGCGTGTGTAAATAATAATATCATATTGACTTACAGTCAAATATGCAACTTTGTATGGAACGTCATTAACGCTCTGTCGGAATGCAGTGTGCAGGGAAGTACGCAATTGCGTACTTCCCTGCACATAATTATGACATCACGATTCTTTCTCTCTGGCTAATCGGCGTCCATGTTTTGATGAATGTAGCAAAATAATTTAAAGCGTGATTATTTTGGAATTGTCATATTTGTGAACTTTAATTATTGATAAAGTAAGAATGAACAATTGAATGAATTAATTGATTGTGATGAGCTGGTAAAGGTCGCGAGAGTCCGCTGGATGCGGGTGGCGCAGGGCCGGTCATTGTGACACTCTTTGGGGGAGGCCTATGCCCAGCAGTGGACGTCTTTCAGCTGTTGACGGGCAACCACTGGGGGCTGCCACACAGTAGGGCCAGGGCTCTAATTGGTTTGTAACAAATATACTTTTGAACAATAAAGATTTATTATTATTATTATTATATGATGAGTAAGTGTAGTTTATCTTCACTGTTGTCAAATACCGTATTATGCGTGTGTGTTATACTTAGATACAGTTGATAATCAAAATGAAGGCCAAGTGTACCTACCAAACTAGTTAATAATTGCTTAGTTACCGCCCAAGGTCCCTAATGAGCCATAGACGTCCAGCCTGGTACACACCCGTGTGACGTAACGCATTTGTCTATTGTGTTATTGTGTAACGAACTTACGATGATAAGTAATTTGTGCTATGCGGCATTTGTCGGTGCTTATAATTATCCACGGAGGTGGCAATAAAAACCCACTGGGGCTAATGTTTAATTCTTAGCTATGTAAATAAAATGAAAAGTAGGTCCTATAAGAAAATCTTATTCAAAAGCATTTTAATTTTCATGTTTCAACTTTATAACTTATACGTCTTCACCGCGTAGATCAACAAATAGCATGACAAGTTTTTGTACATACAATCATTAAAATATTTCTTTTGAGGGCACGAAAATTGCTAGTTTTTAATATGATCGTTACATGTCTTCAATCAATATTTATTTCAGAAATCAGTAATCATTTTTTAGATAAAACAATATTTTACATGGTCAGGATATACAGTGTGTTACCGGCACGCGGGCATTTATTAAAACTGGTAATAATTGATCCATTAGCAATTGTTTGCATCTATCTGAAAATCATAATTATGTAAAGTAACTGCACAATTTATTTTTCCAAAACCCAAACCTTCAATGTACTAGGTGTATGACGCCACAATAAACAAAGTATGAAGAGCTGTCATTTAGACTTACTTGTCAATTAACTTTGCTGTACATTGCTGACAATTTATGAAGTCGGAATTATAGTTAATTATTTGAATTAAGGTCATGATTAAGTTAGTGGTAGGGCCTATGTTAGATGTTTGTATGGTTTTGCAGTTGGAAAATGAACCATAAATAGCATTAGGGCCATTGTTGGCAATTCGTTAGATTGCTACTAACGATTTCCCAACTTTTTCCCAACCGTTAGCTACGGTTGGCCAACGCAAAATGCTACTAGGGTATGGACGGTCTTTTGGGCTTTTCGGTATAATAAAATGATGTTTAATTCAGTCTGCAAGTCACCTCATAAGGCATATTAATAACTAGCTTCCGCCCGCGACTTCGTCTACGTGGACCCAAGATAAAAACTATCCTATATTTTAATCCAGGCTATAAACTATCTTCGCGGAAAATGTCATCCGAATCGGTTGAGCCGTTTAAGCGTGATTGAGTAACAAACATCTAAACATCAAAACTTTCGCATTTATAATATTAGTAGGATGCGTTGAATGTTATTTAGTTAAATTAAATGTGTTTTCTATACTCTATAATTACAACAGAATAAGTTTGAGACTTTATGATTGATATTTATGTTGCGGTAAACTTTAATACTTACTGAACATTTTATTAAAAAAAGCGGCCAAGTGCGTGTCGGACCACGCACAACGAGGGTTCCGTGCCTATTAAAAAGGTCGTATCGTTACTGAAATCTTATGGCACTTACGTCCTTTTCTTTAAGGAAGGCAGTTTTTTAGATATATCTCAAAAACCTTTGAACCGATCTTGTTCTTACTTAACTAAAGAGCAGCCCACTTACCGGTAACGCACTGTATAATATATAGAGTAGAGTACCTACATACATTCTATTAAATGTCAAGGTAGTACAGCGTTCAGCACGTCTATCATGCGACGGCCGTGACATACACTCGATTTTTCTCGCACTATATCTCTTGTTCTAAGTGTTGTAATAAGAAAGAGACGGATAGTGTGAGAAAAATCGAGAGAGCTCGCACGCCGTCGCATGATAGCCGTGCTGCACTGGTACAGTCACCAGGGTTAATATCTGCCACCACTAAGCGCGCTTACTTAAATATGTGACACGACTCTATTTCCAGGACCGTTTTTTAGGTCTCAGACATTATTTCCCTCGTTTTAATTTTTGATATTAATGCAGGTGACTGTACGCACTCGACCGCAATGCTCAGAAGCGACTAAACAGTAGTTGGAAATGGGGTGCGACGAAGAAAAAGGTTTCCCTTGTTATTCAAATAAAGCGAAAACTTCTCGAGTCCGGACCTTAAGCTTGGGATGTTTTTCATTCAAGTCTCGTTAAAACGCTGCTTTGCTTTGTTTGTGCAGAGTTTACGCTTTATGGGTTCAAAATTATCATCCAAGGGTGCTATAACTGCCTTAAAAAATAGTAAGGTTCTCAATTCGTCTTGTGTTTTTACTGTACCTATGTTCAGCGCTAGTTCGTTACCATGTCCGATTTTAGTGAAGATCTGATGATGGTATCCACGAGGAGTTGAGGAAACTCCTCAAATGCAACAGGCACGCATATATTTTGTAGATTTCTAGAGTAAATCATGCATTTGCCCTAGGTAACTTCTAATTTAGCTACGTGAAACTGATGATTAGACATCACAATTTAAAGGACTAAATTGTATGACAGTTAAGGAGTTCCTATATCGCTAAACTTGACAGTCACCTGCTTGCCTGCTGCAGTGACATGCTTCGTGTGACCTTTACTGTCGAATATATTGTTTCCAGAATAATACTCACTTACCTACAAACAATGCTGGTGGCGATCATTAGTATATGGGAAAATCATCGATAAAATTGAGTTTATCGATATAGGAGCTTTCTACCTATGATATTATTTTGATCTTAGAGATAGATATACCTGATGTCATTCTATATGCAGAGTTTCGTCACAATCCAACACGTAGTTTTAAAATTAGAGCGTTACTACGTTTTTATGGGAAGGTGAAATTCGGCCTAGCTTACTGCGTCCTCAGTATCTTAACCTTATTTAATTCTCGAAATCAGGGCAATGGGCATGATTACGCAGTCGGCAAAATTCCTTTTTGCCTCCTTTGATAAAAAGCTGCTGCATACGCCGCCTTACGTTAGAAAAAAAGATAAGTCCAGTCCTGTCAACAATTTTCCACGCTTGTCACCGCGATATATACTCCAGGCAAAATACGGTTTTGAAAAACATTAATTTAAAATAGCGTTTTTTTTGTTGATTTCATTTTAAAATGTTATTCAAGAATCCGACAAACTTTTCACCCGGAAGTAATTATGTAGATTTAAATGAAGCATGCATTGTCTTTTTTTGTATGATAACTTGAATATTATAAAGCAAATGTAAACGAACCAAAATAAAGACATAAAATTTTGTATTCATATTTTTTCTGACTTTTTAGAAGCTAGTTAATTTATATTTTTTTTGATTTCTGAAATTTTGTCGGATTCTGTCGCTGGGTAACTATTTAATTGATAATATATCCGTTACACAGAAAATATTAGCTATTATAAATTATTTCCAAAATTTTTTTTTTTCCATACAAGTTGTCAGTTCATTGACTTGACTAATATCTCCACTATAATATGTTACGCCTAAAATTAGTGTTGTAATCGTCTGCTCGGATTCCTCGCCCGCTTGAAGCTACACAACAGAAGCCTCCGGATAAGCAGTTTCAACTTTACAAAAATCCTAAAAGGACAGCGAGCAAGCTCTAAGTAATTAATATGGAATGCTAATTTTTGCTCTTTCCATGCTCCGTTTGCTCACACTCCGTCACAAACTGCACCTCATCCTGATCAGGACGCATCTGTAAATATTTCTGCATCGAATTTCGTGATTCGCAAATGACAAGACGTTACATATTATATTATGAGTCCACCAAAATAAGTCAGGTAAAATTTCGCGAGGAAGTTTTACTTTTTGGTCATAGTCATCGTATTCCTGAATAGCTCGGAATTTTTATCTTTCTAATAACTTCGTGTGCAACCAGCTGTGTCTAGCTGTTGGGCACGCAGCGGTAAGAACTCCTAACAAGTGCGCATACTCTCCATAGGAAGGGATATTTGACATTAATACATTTTGTTTTTTTTTTTATTCATTCTACTGCGTAACCTTGCCTTCTAATGTGTCTCCCTTCAGCTCCGCACTTATTACCGCATAGCTGTACATTGCCTGTTTAGTCACAGACATTTATTTTATGAAGCCAATTTTCTCAAATATGCAATGAAGTATTAACGTTGTGTTCTTCACAATGGGCTTCGAAGTTTCACGTTTCGGGCACAGCGAGACGAGAGATCCGTAATGGCATTTGATACAAAATTGGAGGCAAAAGGCCTGCAAGATGGTCTTTTTTAATTTCCATTACACATTATATGGCACAGCATCACGGCGTTCAGTCATGAAAATTAAAGTTTGATTTCCTGGAGTTTTTTAAATTTATTTCATTGCATGTTTCAGAAAATTACTATAAATACCTTGGCGTGAAAAGGGGTTGCCAGCCTCATAACTATCCGGCCTCGCTACGCTATATGTACTCGGCCGGCAACCCCTTACTTCCCGGCCTCTGTAGTAACATGATTTGTTAGATGGGTGCCCCGAACGCATTTTGCCCCAGAGGTTTTTTATTCCCATACGTATTTTGCCACGATCGTGTTTTGTCACAGACAAAATAATCTAAGTGTAACTAACATATATGTATATCATAAATCATTTATTTATATTAAGTCTTTGTACAATACGAGTATGTACTCATCGAAATTGTAGAACGGGTGCTCAGTCAGTCAGTTTTTTAAAACTGCAAAATTGGGGCTTCGGTTACATTTTTTACACAGCATAATTTAATAAGGGTACCTATCTTATTTACATATAATGGAAACTGAATATAAATCGTAAAATATTGTATGTTTCACAAATAAATCTTGCATTATAAATACAGGGATTTTTTTGACAATGTTTGTCTTCTATACGCGTTTAGGTATAATTATTTAAAGCAATAAATAAATAACTAAATATTAGGGGACAATCTTACACAAATCGACCTAGTCCCATAGTACCTAAGCTCATTAAGGCTTGTGTTATGGGTACTAGACGACAACAGATATAACTACTTAAATACATAGAAAACTTCCATGACTCAGAAACAAATATTCATGCTCATCACACAAATATTTGCCCTTACCGGGATTCGAACCCAGGACCTTCAGCTTCGTAGGCAGCGTCACTACCCACTAGGCTAACCGGTCGTCAAATCAATGACGTGTAGTTTCAGTGTCCGAGAGGCAACCGATTGGCTTGCGGTATTTGAAGCTCCTGAAGTGTTGTGGAACACCGCCCTGTGCAACCCAAACTGAACTGGTTTCATTCCCTTTGAAAATCCAAATCCTTCATTCGTAGTCAGTACCAGTTGGCACGTAGGTATGTACCTAACTGTATAGTCAGTGTCAATTCACAGGTATATTTCGGAGGTACCTAGTAACTGGTACAGGTTGCAACCTGCATATTGATGAGCTTCCTTTGATTGGGATCTTTACTTAACTAACTTAACTTAACTATTTTGTAACCAGATTTCATCCGAATAATTTGTAACCGCTTTGCAAAAAAAGATACAAAAAACCGGCCAAGAGCGTGTCGGGCCACGCTCAGTGTAGGGTTCCGTAGTTTTTGTAATTTTTTGTCAAAAACTATTCAACCTATCAAGTTCAAAATAATTTTCCTAGATTTTTTTTATAAAGTTCTACTTTTGAGATTTTTTTCATATTTTTAAAACTTATGGTTCAAAAGTTAGAGGGGGGGGACACATTTTTTTTTACTTCTGGTGCGATTATCTCCGAAAATATTAACATTATCAAAAAATGATTTAAGCAAACCCCTATTTATTTTTAAATACCTATCCAACAATATATCACACGTTAGGGTCGAAATGAAAAAAAAAAAACACTCCCCACGTTACGTATAGGGGGAGCTACCCTAATAAAATAAAAAAAACAATTTTTATTTAACCACTTTGTCGGCGTGATTGATATACATATTAGAACCAAATTTCAGCATCCTAGTGCTAACGGTTACTGAGATTATCCGCGGACGGACGGACAGACAAAGCGAAACTATAAAGGGTTCCTACTTCCTAGTCGACCACGGAACCCTACAAACACAAAGATGAGGGGTGAGGTTGGTAGTTTGTATTTGAATACTGTTATGAAAAAGTTATACCTCGCCGAGTTTTTTACGCCGGTTCTTGTTGATGCAGAGGTTTTACTTTATCGACATTGAAGAATAAATTTGACTTTGAATAAATATCGGTCGGCAGCTCACTCCAGTCCAAATATATATTTTTTTTAATTTGCAGACTAAGGACGGTAAACGGTTAACAAACTAAATGTCACTAAATGAAAACTAAACAAAATTGCAAAATAGTATCCGTTAAATTGGGTTTAAAGTCTGTATCAGCATTGACAGCATTGATTTATTGTTAATGATATTTATTCAGTACTAGCTGCTGCCCGCGACTTTGTCCGCGTAGAACTTGTAACTGTCTTAGAAAAATGATTGCTTTTAAATAATTGTGGGCGGAACCTCAATTATCGCCGTCCCAAACAAAGTTCTACCATCTTAGGGGATGATTTCCGAGATAAAAACTATCCTATATCCTTCCAAGGGTCTTAAATTATCTGTACAAAAAATGTCATCTAAATCCGTTCAGGGATTAAGCGTAAAAGGTAACAGTGCGATGAGTTCATTAGTTTTAATTGCAAAACTTTCTGCTTAAATTGTATATTTTTCATAATGTAGGTATTAAAGAAAACTACATAACTGGATTTTTTTGCTTAAATCCGTCCAGTAGTTTTACTCACGTTAGTTTGGGCTACCTGTATAGTTTTGAAAGCAAACTTATCTAATGCTAAAAGACGTAGAACTTTCCATCTCCATCCACCGTCCCCATTTAACGGTGTCAGAGAATAAATTATTTTGATTAAGAAGCCCCCTTATTTCACCTCTTTAGGGGGCAAACAGATCTACATAGTATAAAAGAAACCTATCGTCCTGTTTTCTTGATTTTAGCCACAGTTTAATATTAAAAAGTACACATTACTTATGTGAACTTTCAACCCCTATCTTACCCATTCAAGGGATGAATTAGAAAAAAATCCCTTATCAATGTTTTTGACTGTGCATTAGGAGCTTGTGACCGAAGTTTTAAACGTCTAACTTTAAAAACGACATGTTTCCGATACAAACTTTCAACTCTTTTTTAACCCCCTTAGGGGATGTTTTTTTATAACATCGCTTAGTAATTTGCTTTGCTTTTTAGTAAGATACCTTCATACAAAAATTCAAGTCTATAACTTTTCAAATGAACGACTTCCATGCAACGGTTTGACCCCTATTTCACCCCCTTAAGGGATGAATTTCGAAAAATCCTTTCTTAGTACACGTCCACGTACTGTAATGAATATATGTTCCAAATTTCAATTTCATTTCATTTCATTTCATTTCATTTCATTTTTTTTTCATCTTTAGCGGTTTAGGCTGTGCGCTGTCTGTCTATAGATTAGTAACGCAAGAGTTTTATATATATAAATTCCAGAGATGTCCAGGTCTCTGACCGTCCAAATACAATTTGTAATTATTCTTATGTTCTTAGAGATGTATACGGTCTCAAAGTGTCAAACAAAAAAAGGAACATGAATGTAATATTGTCAGAGATAAATGTCATTTTTCCGATGACATCTTTCAGATTCTCTTAAATATTATAGAATAGAATAGAAAAGAAATGAATTTATTGCCAGCCAAAATAACACCACATCACAATTTGGATTTTTATAAAGAGGATTAAAGTACGTACGACGTAAACATCGTCGTTGCTATAGGGACTTATGACTTTTTGGAAGGGCTGGAATGCACTCTCGAGGATGAAACACGTAATCAGAATATTTTAAAACAATACATTAAAACAACTTATGCTTATAGTGACTACTTTCAAGTTTGTAATGCTACTTTTAAACGATTATACAATATTACGTTGTTTACCTATATACTTACGCTATAAATTACGAAGTTAGATAGGTACCTAACAAACTTTATTTCGTACAGTAGTCGGGATATATTTAAGTTAAGTTACTTTCCTATACAAAAGCGATCGTTGCAATACGGGAGCATAGCCGCGCGGGCAGGTTGTATGTAAATAATACGTGGATCATTAAATCTATCATAATGTATCTGGCTTCCCATTCGCGAGCGCAGGTCTTATTTGACCCAGCTGCACCGGAATATCTTAAATCTAAATTTCAATTTGTTACTACTCACTTGCTTGTGGCAACCACAGTTGCCAATTTCTCGCACCCATAAACTGATTGTGGCAACTGTTGCCAAGCGAAGTATAGACTGCCTTGATAAAAATAATACCAAAGTAAATTAGGCTACATTTTTTAAAACTGGAAATCATGTGAGCGGTTACACCTCGTCCTGGTTGCGAGCTACGTACAATGTACATCCAGGAGTCTTAAACTCTCTGTCCTATTTCACCGTACCGGTTTCCTCTCAAATTCCTTCGCTGTTCAGGCTATTCGTCTGTGGAATGATCTCCCACTTACCGTCAGGCAAGCTCAGAGCAAGTTCTCCTTTAAACGCAAGTTGCGTAAGCATCTCTTTTTGACTATTAAAGATTGATGATCCTCATGATATCGTTGTTTGTATCTATGTATAAGTAAGTTTATATTGTATGCAATATATGTATATGTATGTATATTCATGTAATTAATTGATTTGTGTTTCCATTCGAGTCTCAGTATTTAGGATCCTGCACCACTAAAGTTTCTGTTTAGCCCAATGGTTGACTGGTAGAGAATGCCTTAAGGCATTAAGTCCGCCAATTGTACCTTTATTTTTTATATTTGCAATAATGTTTAAATAAATAAATGAATCCACAAATAAGTACACGTATTTATAAAGAGGAAAAGTCTATGTGATTGTCCTGTGTAAGTTTGTATGGGTTTGGGTAGTGTAGGGGTAATCTCCAATACTAACCACTTATCCAATTTGAGTAATGATTTTACCTTCGACAGAAGGACTTTTTGGATAGACACGCAATATTTTATTCCATGGGTTTGCCTGCGTTTTTTGTAATACACGAGCGAAGCCGCGCGGGCAGCTTTGTTAATATATTGATTTAAACTTTCACGATTCTCACATATTATTTGTACAAAACGGTACATAGTCGTATATATCGTGTTGTTACTTATTTATTTACCCTGTATTAACCACTTGTACACTAGGGTTGCCACCCTGCCGACACACAATACTAATAATGTCCGGTTATATAACAGAAGATGTTTTTTGACGCTGGAATTTACTTATGGATTCTACGAAGATGAAATTTTAAAACCGTGCTGAAATTACGTTTTTTTCTGATTTCGACGATGGCCGCGAATAAGTACCTATAGCACTCTAGCTTAGGTATCTGTATTAGCGTATATGCAACTATGAACCTACACTTACAGCTTGCGGAATCTTTTATATATCTGCAAGGATAGGACAAACGCCCGTCATTTTGAAAACTTAACCCTGTTCTGTACAGTAGAGACTTCCTTATATTAATAAAAAAAAATAGGTACTAAATAAGAATAAGAATAGTTTATTCGTGACAATACAAAACAAAGGACAAAAGTAATGTTTTATAAAATTATTTTAAGTACCATAATTTATATGTTTCCAGTGACAAATTATTCAAATGACGATGATTAAGGCGATAAATCACTATCGCCAATGGAAAAGAATGACCACAATTTTTTCCAAATTTTAAAATAAAAATTAATTAATAATTATTTAATTTTAATTTTAAATATCATTAGGAAGTCTCTACTGTACAGAACAGGGTTAAGTTTTCAAAATGACGGGCGTTTGTCCTATCCTTGTAAATCTGACATGTGAGCTGCCGCCTTGAGCGTACCAGCTTCATATAAGGTGTGGGGACCTTCGTCCCCGAGAATATCCTCCAACCTCCCCTTATAGACATCCCTTACCACACTACTGATACTGTACCATACCAATTCACACGCTATTGTTCCAGTTATAATTACCCGGGTGCACCCTTGATTGATGACGATATGGAATGAGGTTGAGACTACCGAACCTGAGACCCTGTTGTTACACTTATTACTAATCCTCTCACGTGTTATCGCTTGTACGTGACCTGTAGGAAAACCTTATTCACATACATGATATACCACCGTCACGCCTCCCAAATAGAATAAGGCCTGGTGTGGACGCACATAAATACACCTCATCATAAATAATCATCGTCCGAACTGTGTAAGCACATGAACACACGTGTAAATAAACCAAATCGTTACAATATCATTGGAAGCATCGAAAGTGATTATGGAAAGAGCTTACCCTAGTTTTCCTCCAAATCTAACACTACAAATCTGCACTTAACTGTTCGTTCGCAATAGAGCCGTTAGGAACTACCGGCCTACCCGTCAACTTTGTTATAAACGTGATTGATTGTGGGTGTTGCTACATGAAATAAATAGGCTGTTTGAGACATGATTATCTACATCAATGTAAATACTATCGTGAATCCCATTACTATCGTGCCATTAACGACACGCATTTTTCTACTATAGAAATGGCGTTCCGTAGACAGGACTTTCGGTTTATGGAGCTCAATCCAGTGGTTTGTTTTGAGTCCAGCAAATACTCTGAATAAATAAGTTAGATGTTGATTCGAATTACCGGGGTAAGGGCATTTATTTGTGTGATGAGCACGAATATTTGTTCCAGAGTCATGGATGTTTTCTATGTATTTAAGTATGAATTTATCTATATAATCATGTTTATCGTCGTCTAGTACTTACCCATAGTACAAGCTTTGCTTAGTTTTGGGACTAGGTCGATTTGTGTAAGATTGTATTTAACCCCTAATATTTTTAATTTATTTAATTATACGTGATTAAGTGTCTCTCCCGATGCGCATAAGTATATCGCCCTGAAATAACCTGATTTATAATATTACCTGGCCGTCTGCATAAACTCCAGATTATATTATTATGTCGGGTCAGAAACTCATCGTACGTGGGACAAATTAAATATACGAATGAGGGTTGACACTTGATAACGTTTCTCTAGCCAAATATATATTATGTAGTTGAAATATTTCATAATACCGGTATTTCGTCACAGCAATATTCCTAAATACCGCTGTGACTGAAAGCTGAGTAGCTTAATAGTACATACTAGTACCTAGGTGCTAAAATAATGCCTATACAATGACATTACATTTACATTACAAGACGTTTCGAAATCGACTAGTCTTTTTTAAATAAAAGGGTAGACCTTAGTCCTACCGGATGGTTAGTGACGACAGCATATGATTAAGCTCACTGGTTTAGCCTATTCACTCTTGTTTTCAAGGCACCTAGATCATAATGAGCGTATTCCATTCCTCAGCAGTTCGCATTAAGCGAGGAAAATCGCTTCGAGCGAATACATGGTAAGTTGACAAAGTAAGGATGCATTCGCTTTCCAAGCCACGTTCGGTGAAGAAACGTGGAAGGTGGAATTAAGTGGTTCAATTCTTGCGTATCTACACTCTTGAAATTTTTCTCATTCGGATAGAATGCCGCTAGCAAGCAACTCGTCGTCGGTGCTCAGGACTGTCATTTGGAGGTGACCATAAACTTACAATATCGCCTAGCCTGGCCTAGGGAGACGTTCAATTCCGTAGGTACTCACCGCGGGCTATAATTGCCTATGCTCGGGCGTCAAAGATCTGCAATCTGAGCTATTCTTAGTTTTGCCGGCCTAGTGAACAAACGAACAGCATTATTGCATTTGCAAAATTTCAAGTGAAAGAAAACAAATTATAACGACCTATTAGTCCTGTTATTGAATTCACATAACAACGTTCTGTTAAAAGCTCAGTTCGATCTGAGACAGACATTTTGCATTCCAATTTGATTTTAATGTGTTCCGCTCACTCGTTTTTATGCTTTGATGTTACGGATCACAAAAAGTAAGAGAAGATAGGGGCTGGTATGCATACAAAAAAGCTGAATTTCGAGCAACACATTCCTAACACCAAACTGACGAAGAAAATCCCAATTTTCTGATCCTTCTTTCTATTTTCTAGTTAGGAATGTGGCGGCTCGAAACGCAAGTTTATGGAGAAACTAAAATGGAATGCCAAATGTATGTTAAATTGACCCTCAGAACGTTCGACTGCACTTAGACGACGGGACTGTTTCCCGCTGAAAATTTGATCACGTTAATTGTCCGCCTCCAAGGGATGTAATGTGCATTATATATAAGGCTTGGAGTGCAATTTGATGGTTTGGAACCTGTGGGACCGGGAGTGGAACAGTGATTCAGATTAAGATCTTGCGAGAGAGCGAGTTGCGGTAGACAAGTAGGTACCTACAAGGTGGTCAGTGGCAGAATTCCGATTTCAAATTCAAATAGTTTTTGAACGTGAAGTCCGAGGGAGATGGCGATTGGTTTTTAGGGTTCCGTAGCCAAATGGCAAAAAACGGAACCCTTATAGATTCGTCATGTCTGTCTGTCCGTCCGTATGTCACAGGCATTTTACTCGAAAACTATAAGGTGTATTTGAATAAAATTTTCAGGATAGGTGTATTTTGTTAACCGCTACATAGTTTTGTAACTAAATTATTAAATATATTTTTTTTACGGGTGCACTCCATACATAAAACTGAAAGTCAACAATTTTTTTTTCATTGCAAGCCCACGTGTGGCACATCAATCGATAGGCCTTTCAAAATAAATATAAGGTTTTTAAGCAATTTTTTTGATTAAGTGAATAGAGTCGGAGATAATCTCCTCGAAAGTCACTAAAATTGTGTCCCCCCCCCTCTAATTTTTGAACCGTGTATTTTAAAAATATGGAAAAAATCATGCTTATAGGGCTAATTAAATTCTCCCAGCGAAAATTGTTTTGAACAAGATCGGTTCAAAGCTTTTTGAGATATTTCTAAAAAGGACGTAAGTGCCATAAGATTTCAGTAACGATACGACCTTTTTAATAGGCACGGAACCCTCGTTGTGCGTGGTCCGACACGCACTTGACCGCTTTTTTAGTATTGCGAGAGTTGCGGATTGACAAGTCAAAATGGATCGTTGGCCAGCTGCGCAGCGTGCATATGCAATAGAGGCGTATCTAAACAACTGTTTTTCGCCCATCATCACAAGGCGTAAGTTTTGTGTTCATTTCAATATACGGCGTATTTGTGCGGAGTAGGTTGGAGGAGTGCGTACACAACGGAGGTCATCATTTAGAAAATGTGATTTTCAAAAAATTAAATTCACGTTCATTATCTTTTTATGGGAATAAATAGCGTTGCTTAATATTCTTTAGTTTTTTTTAATACATTTTTGAAATCGGAAATCTGCCACTGACCACCTTGTATATTCTTTATCGACGTCTTAGAATTAAAAAAAAAAAACTTTATAGTTCATGGTAGTGAAATGTTATATTAGTACAGTTCTCAGGGGGATGTTTCTAATATATCAACTATAATTTTCATCTTCGACACTGATATATAGGTACTTTTATATTCTAGTGATCGAGGTCGCCTTGAGGTTTATGATTGAAAGTTTTTCATATTTTTATGAATGTGTTTTCAATGTAGGTATAAATATCACCGCTTCGAAGGTATGTAGGCTTAACACATCTCTAAACAATTAAACCCGGTTGGAGATAAGATAAGAAAAAATATTATGGTTATGTTTGAAAAAGATATTATGATCGAAATAAGTGAAATCAGTACAATACTTATCCCAGATAAAGGAAGAAACACGCGAATATGTCCGATATTTTTTTTTTACATGGAACGAGATATATCTTGATATAAATAGGTATGTAAGATGTCTATTTATATAAATTAATTTCATAAATACCCTCCATTATTTTTCGTTTTTATTATTTAAAATATCACTATTCTCTTTTTCTATGAATCAGATACGTGGGCCAATCTATTATGGTATTCTGATAAAAAAATAGAGACCTAAGAGCGAGGACTCATTATTATGAAATCTTTAATTTATTAAGTCTTTTAAATTTAAGATAATAGTCGTTAAGACTGTAATTTTTACCAAAAATAATTTGTTTTTTTTTTTTTGTCAATCTTATGCCGGGCAAATTGCATCTCTGGATGATATCTATTTGGGTAGGTATAGGTGGGTCCGTAAAGAAACGCACGCGTCTTGTACAATGGTCCGTTTAATACTGGCGTGTGTGCGAGAGCCGCACGCACACCAACACCAGGTGCATACATGCCTGCATTGCATATCTAGCAATTCCTCCTCCTTTAGTTTCCAAACCTGTTGACAACAATATAACATAATAAGTAAGTATACATCTCTAAGTTATCCGCAAGTTATATCTTATAACTAACCTTCTTATTTCGAGGTCTCAGCCGTTGCCCATGGGAATTGGGCAGTGGGTCAGAATTAGGCAAATTGTTTTCGCTTTGTTCGGGAGTAATTAAGGTAGCAGGCCGCGCTGCCAGTTCTGACCTGAACTGCTCGGTTCCCATGACCTCGCTCTCAGACCCCTCTACTGTTCCCTCCTCTGAAGCTTCTTGCCACTCATCGACCTGGTCTTCAGAAGCTTCAGTTTCCAAGGACGGGTCTCCTTGGACCTGCTCCATAGGAGGCAACAACAGTGGCGGTTCAGTGTCTGTTATTTCCGACTGAGTAGCAACACTGTTATCACCGCTATCATGAGTCATCACCGGGCTGGGGGTTACAAATTCCAGAACAGATGGCTTGTCAACATACCGTCTCAGTTGATCAATGTGGCGCTTACAGTTTACATTTTGTCCATATACATTCACCATATATAATCTACTCCCAACCTTTTTAACTATTGACCCTTTTGCCCAAAACGGTCTTCTATTTTGGTAACATTTTACCCAGACCGCTACCCCGACCGAGAACGATCTTGCCTTGTTCATATTTTGCGAATCTGAAATGTCACCTTTTGTACCCACTATCCCCTCTTTTTTTCTCCGAGGGAGGATTAAATCTAACCTGCAATGCAAATTACGACCAAACATCATTTTTGCCGGCGACTCCCCCGTACCCATCTGAGTTGTATTGCGATATTCGAACAAATAGTCTTGCAATATTTCATTTATCGTATTTACACATGTACATTGTTGCATAATAGACTTAATCATTTTCTTGCAGATTTTTACATACCCCTCTGCGAGTCCGTTGCTACTCGGATGGTATATAGGGGAAGTCACGTGACAAATACCGTTTTCTTCACAAAAACCCGCGAACTCTTGCGAAGCAATTTTAGGATCATTGTCCGATACAATCGTCCTAGGCAATCCAAACCGTGAATTTAAACCCTTTAATGTTTTAATCAAGTGACTCGTTGAAATTCCGGATCCCATATCTATGCACTCCACCCACTTAGTTAGTGCATCTACCACCACTAAATAGACCCTTTGCCCTATAGACATATAGTCAATATGAATTCTACTCCAGGGGTGGTCGGGCACCGGCCAGAGGGCGGGAGGCGCGCGCGGCGGGGCGGGCCGCAGCGCGCTGCATACGTCACACGCGCCGATCAGCTGCTCGATGTCAAGGTCAATGCCCGGCCACCACATCCGAGCGCGAGCCCTACTCTTGGACTTCACAATCCCTAAATGTGTGTTGTGTAATTCCGACAATAATCTATCCCTATAGACCGTCGGAATGACGACTCGGTGCCCACGGAGTAAACAGTAGTCTTCTACTTCCAAGTCATTCCTGCATTGAAAATATGGCCGTATTTGCTGGCACGTAATTTTCCTAGGCCAACCCTTTTTTATATATTTTATAACGGTATTTATTATTTTGTCATTAATAGCCGCTTCACGTAAATCACGATATGTCACCGGTAAGTTATGCAGTTGTAGGGAATTAATACTCACAGCCGAACAATGTTTATCTCTGTGGGTCAGCTTGTTATTGTCCACCGGTGCGCGCGAGAGATAATCTGCTACTAGGTTTTGTTTACCTGCTATATACTGGATCGTGAAGTTATAACCTTGTAAAAAGATCGCATACCTCACGAGCCGCGAAGCAGTTGTGACTGAAATGCCATTTTTATTGCCAAATATCGCTAAAAGCGGTCTATGATCGGTCTTTAGAATAAATGGTTGCTGTCGACCAAATAAATACTGGTGAAATCGTTTTACCGCAAACACCAACGCAGTAGCCTCTTTATGTAACTGGCTATAATTACGCTCAGCCGGTGACAAGGTTCTAGAACCGAAAGCTAAAGGACGTTCAATCCCGTCTAACCCTATTTGAGCCAAAACCGTCCCTAGCCCATCGGGTCCCGCATCAGCTGACAGAACTAACTGCGCGTTAGGGTCAAAATGCCCCAGCACGCGATCGGACGCCAGCTCGCATTTTATTCGTTCAACCGCCGCCTGTTGCCGTTCCGTCCACTCCCACCGTGCGCCCGCGCGCAATAATTCGTGCAATGGACTTAATATTGAGGATGCATTAGGTACAAAGTTGCGGTAGTAGTTTACCATTCCTAACAACCTTTTTAATTCTGTTACGTTCGTAGGCCTGGGCGCCTTTACAATAGCTTCGACCTTGCTATTGCATTTACGTAACCCGTTTTTATCTATAATGTGCCCTAAATACGTCACATTATTTTGAAATAAGGCACATTTCTTGCTTTCCAGCCTTAGCCCCGCCGCCTGAAATCGCTGGAAAACCTGTTCGAGCCGCTCTAAATGTACTGATTTATTAGGTCCTGTAACACACACGTCATCCAAGAAGACTGCAACTCCCTCAATACCTGCTAGTAAACTCTCAATAGTTCGTTGAAAGATCGCTGGCGAGCTGGCTAGTCCAAACACTAGCCTAGTATACATAAATAGCCCTCTATGGGTATTTATTGTAGTGAGTTCCTGTGCCGACTTTGATAACACTAATTGATTATAGGCCTGTGAACAATCTAATTTCGAGAACTTTTCACCTCCGCTTAACTTTGCAAATACCTCTTCAATGCGAGGCAAGGGGTATTTATCGACGTATGTATGCTTATTTAGTGTTACCGAGTAATCGGCGCAAATCCTCACACTGCCGTTGCTTTTTCGCACTGGAACTATAGGGGTTGCGTAATCAGAATGGGTCACTGGGACTAAAATCCCTATTTCAACGAGTCTCCTTAATTCCGTTTCAACCTGCTCTTTGAGGGCAAAAGGAATCGGCCGCGCTTTGCAAAATTTAGGCTGAACACCTTCTTTTAACATGATATTAATCTCTAACCCCTTATAGCATCCGAGTTCATCTTTGAACACGTCCTTGTAACAAGTGAGCAACTTTAACACATCGTCATCTTTTGAGGAAACTACTTCTAACTTATTATTAACGTTACAGTGACTAGTATCCGTAGTAAACATTACCCCAAACCTGGCCATAAAATCACGCCCTAATAGCGGTTTTCCCCCATTTTTTATTACATAAAAAGTAATAGTGTCTTTCTTACCGTTGAATGTTATTGTGGTAGAAAAGTAACCAACAGGCGTAATTTTGTGGCCATTGTAAAAACACATTTTTACATCGCAATTTTGTAATGGGCATTCAGAAAAAAACTGTTTGTACGTTTTGTCCGCCACGACACTCCTAGCTGAACCGGAATCGAGCTCCATCTTGAATGCGCAACTGTTTATTTCCACTGGTACCAAAATAGGGTTATTGTTTACGCACCTCATACTAAACAAGTTGCACTCCTCGCAGTCGTGTTGACACTCTTCCTGTTGTCCTGGCCCCAGCTGCAAGTTGTTTACGTTAAACCCGCAAACCTTACGGAGATGGCCTTTGGTTTTGCACTTGTTGCATCGATAATTTTTAAATCTGCAATTCTCCGCCAGGTGACTATTTAGGCCGCACACTGTACACGAGTCCGCTCCCTGACCCGGCGCCTGGCGCGGGCCGCGCGCGCGCGCTGCGCTGGCGCCGCCAGCGCCGCCGCCGGTGCGCCTCACACTTGCCTTAAACAGCGGTTCTTCCTTCACCGTGATTGCCGAAGGCTCGCAAGTTTTAGCTTCCCTAGCACAAACTGCCTGTTGAGCTATCTCCAATGCTCTAGCGAGCGTCAAGGTTGACAAGTCCTGGTCACACAATTTATCCCGTGCAGGCCCTGATCTAAACCCTAACACAAACCTATCGCGCAATACGACACTCAGTTCTGCCCCGAAACCACAGTACACTGCTAACCCACGTAGCCGCGCTGCCCATTCTTCTGCACTTTCGCCCTCGACTTTCACTGCGTCATAGAACTTGTTCCTATCTGCAAAAGTCGATCTTTTCGGCGTAAAGTGATTGTCGAGTACTAAAACAATCTCATCGTACGTAGCCGTTCCTATTTCCTTCGGATGAAGCAAGTTAACCACCAACCGATATGTATCCTCCGATAAACTGGTTAGCAACACGGCACTTCTTTTGTCTGTTGCAATGTCATTTAAGGTTATGAACATCGACAGTCTTCCAGAAAAGATCTTCCAGTCTTGATTTTTGTAATCAAATGTTCCCAGGGTACCAATGTAGATACTCATGATGCTTCTCTGAGTTCTTTTTCCGTCGTCGTCGCCAATTGGATGATATCTATTTGGGTAGGTATAGGTGGGTCCGTAAAGAAACGCACGCGTCTTGTACAATGGTCCGTTTAATACTGGCGTGTGTGCGAGAGCCGCACGCACACCAACACCAGGTGCATACATGCCTGCATTGCATATCTAGCAATCTCGTATCGGACCAAATTGTAGGATAATTTTGAAAAGTGAAATACAGTTGGTATTCCCGAAGACTCCATCAATAAGTTACGTGTTGCTGAGGCTCTAGTATAAGTTTTACCGAAACAAAACGTTACGACCGCGTTTGCGTTTAGCTGTCAAACCCCATACAAAATGAGGGTAAAACGCAAACGCGATCGTAAAGTTTTGTTTCGGTAAAACTTATACTAGAGCCTCAGTTCTAAAAAAAATAACCCATTATTTCAATATCTATTATCAAAGGTTTGACAAGTAAAAATTTACTTCAATACAAATGAAGTAGGTATATGAAGCTAATTCTTATAGCTACAATAATGAGAGTGAGTAGATTCACATACCTACTACCATGCAACAAAAAAAATACTTACGGTAAAAGAATGAACGACTACCTGATTCCATGTACCCTGAATAACTTACCTAAAGAATTACTGCATGACTTGTTGAGTATTACAGCCGATAGAATCAAGTTCAAAAAACAGTTAAAAAAACACTACTTGCAACTTACATAGCCAAACAAACACATTGTCAGTATTAACCGATTACCAATTATGTACCTAGCTAAACTTAGCTCAATGTTAAGTAGTTAGTAATTAGCATGATACCTTTATATATTTAGTACCTACACGCGGATCGGAACGCGCGATCTCGCCAACTATTAAATAAACCCACGGGGGTTTCCAATAGTGGCACATATGTAAACATTATAATGTAAACCCTATCTAAAAAAAAAAAAAAAATGAAGTCTCTTTGCGGATTTTGCTCTGAAAAATATCATATTTTTTTTATATACATCGACGGTGGCAAAAAATCGTAGGGCCCACCTGATGGTAAGCGGACACCGCAGCCCATAGACGCATGCAACTCCAAAGGAGTAACATGGCCGTTGCCGACCCTTGATATATTTGAGGATTCGCTGTGTTGAGAGCTGAAGGAACAAATTATAATATTATATTATATATATTTTATGTCAATGTAAAGTGAAACAGGCAATAAATGTTTGTTTAATCAGTCCCGGTGTATGTTTTCCTTTATAAAGTTACCCCCATTTTTTTTTTTAAATCATAACTATTTTTTTTTCTTTATTACTACGTGTTATTGCTAGGTTGTTATTCTTTACGCGCTCATACGCCTCACCCCACTCGTCACGCCTAACGAAATTGGACCTCTACCTACGCTTAGTTACTACGAATCACGGCGTCGATATATTTGTGGTTGAGCTTAAAACAAGTTACAGAATAGCGAGCTGATCAGTTACGTAACATGAGTTGTCCTAAAATGCTCGTTTGCGAATTTACGTAATCACCCTGCTGAACTTCAGATCATGATCGTAATTAAGTAAGCCTTACTTTTTATACTATCTCGAAACTTACCATTACACCCAATAGTTGATACAAATGTCTATAAGTTCTAGATCAAAGCTTCTCAGCTAGACTTAGAAAGCTTTTCTGTGAACTTTCTCACGGTCTAACTTTTAATGTTGTGGATTTTGCTTCAAGTTTCTAACGGTCTCGTTCCGCAATCGTGTTTAAGAGGAAAAACTTGGCGTGCATTTCATAAAAAGGTTATTCAAGTTTGTGCGTATTATTTAAAAATATTTTTGTGTTGCAGGTTTAAGTAACGAACATGGTAATGAATAATACATTCTTGTTTTATACGAATCCTTAGGTATATTATTAATAAATGACTTAATTCTAGAAAAAAAAAATTTTGATTTTGTGTCATGTTTTCTTCTTAAGTATATCCATTTTTATGTATCCAATTACCGCCGAGACAAACGTTGCGGTATGGCGCCTAAGTGAATGCCCAGCTTGCTTTAGCATGGGCGCTATCTATTACACTTAAGGCAAAACCGCCAAAATTTTGTCTCGCTCGCTCGTTAATGTTAGCGCGATAGGTATACTGTTCGCTTCCCCCCGCGCTCGGAAGCTTGGAAAATCGGCATAAAACAAGGTTTTTTTTTTCAAAGTGGATCATTATTTCAAAAAAAGTGACAGAACTAGCTTAAGAACATTATTTTTCAATGAAGATTACAGCATTTCGTATTTTTCTAGTAAAAATTTAGTAGTAAAATAGTTATTAAGTGGAAAAAAAAATGATTACGTGAAATTATATATGGTTTCAGCGTCTTAAAACTCCCTTTACAAGTCATATTCCCTAACCTACGTCTCATATTTGGTGACCTGTAACTTTCTGGGTAAAATATTGCATTTACCTGGATCCTTTTTAGGGCATTCGGTTGTGGCCGAATTTTCCGGGTAATAAAATCTGGCACCAGAAGGTTGTCAGCTCCGATGAGCATGGACATATATTTTTGAACTAGAATTAAATACTTAAATGCTAAAAGTTTCAAGACCGACATCAAAAAGGAGAGAATTCTTTGGAATCTTTTATTTTTTTATGTACGAGTATTGGCTATTACTCGAAGACACTGGGACCAATTTGGAAAATTATTTTTTGTTTAAGGCGCCGTAGGTTCATGGTCTTCTCTCCCTCTCACTGAGCATAAGCGTGAGCGAGATGCAAGTGCGTGCTCGGAAGCGCAGATATCATGTTTTTTAATTTTAATTTTTTGGCCGTTTAAATAAGGTCAGGGTGGCCAAAGCCGTCAGCGGGGCATTTCCGTCAAACGGCGTTTGTGGCTATTCAAACAACAGTACGCGCTTACTGACTCGATCGGTAAAACAGAGAGAAAATTTTATACCCGCAGTCAAAAACAGATGGCGCTGTCTAGCCAGTGAACGGAAAAACCCCGCTTTCAAAGTTTAGTTGCGCTCTGAACTCGAATGCGAGTGTAGTGTGCTGCTGTGTTTCGTGACGGTGCGATGAAAAAATGTACTTTTAGGGTTTAGTAAATGCGTTTGTTATATAGTTCGATATTCATGTTTGATGGTAGTTTTATTAATTTTCAAATATAATCTGTTGGTGAGAAACTATGGATGGTTAAATATTGGTACTAACGAAATGATCGAGTAGACAAATCCGTCAATTGTGAAACGGGCAAAACCGTCATGTGCCAGAATTTCCCCATTTCATATATTGCCAACCTTTTTGATTTGACTTAGTTAAATAATAAAATTAAAATAAATCAGCCTATATACGTCCGACTGCTGGGCACAGGCCTCCTCTCACGGATGAGAAGGAACGGGCAGTAGTCCCCACGCTTGCCCAGCGCGGGTTGGGGACTTCACATACACCTTTGAATTTATTCGTGATGCAGGTTTCCAGACGAGGTTTTTCCTTCACCGAAAACCCAACGGTAAATATCAAACGATATTCCGTACATAAGTTCCGAAAAACTCATTGGTACGAGCCGGGATTCGAACCCACGACCGCCATTTGACAGTTGCAGACGCCATAAGCACGGTTGCAAAGTTAAATAATTAATTTTGATCGATAAAGGCAAAATAGCAGTATGATGGTAATCACGTTCTTCGATTGTTGAGCATTTAGGGTCTTAGCAAAATTGGTTGTTCAATACTTGTTAATAATATAATTAATAATTGTTTTTTTTTGTTCTCATAATATTTTGTTTGTATTTAGTCAATGTTTTTCTACTTTATAAATAAATTCTATACTTGTTCAATACTTGAAATTAAATGACCAATTTGCTTATTAAATATGATTTGAAATTAAAAATATTGTCGCGCCCATAATAACAATAAGTTGGCCACTACTGGATCTTACTCAACAGTGGCGCCATCTGGTGAACACAAAAACAGTAGCCCATTATTTTAAAAACGTGATGTCAGTTGACGGATTTTCCCTAGGGTTTGGGAATTGGTTTTAAAAGGTTTACTACTCCTGATTATAAAAATAGGCCGGAATTGCCCCAAAAAAATATATTTGGCAATAAAATCTAAAATAAACCTTAAATTAAGTTCGCTAAAGTTTAGTTTCGATTAACAGTTCAGTGGTATTTGTTCACTTGACGTATATGTTTGTAATACGTCACGATACAAGAAAAATCGTTGGTTGACGGAATAGCCCCAAACCGTCGGGAAAATCCGTCAACTGACATGTTTTAAAAAGAAAAACATATTTAAATACCCAGCAATACTAGCAATTTAATATGAGTAAATTTGTATAGTTAAATAAATGCCCAATCTATTACAGTGATCAGGTTTATTAAATAGTAAATATCCTCTTAGTTATGACCAGCCAAAGTGAACTTATCAAAAAGTATGACGGAAATGCCCTCATTGACCTTACCTAAATAAAAAAAGAAACCCTAATTTCTCTCAAACATGACAATGCCGATTTTTAGAAGCGATTTTAATATTTTTAGCTTTTGTGCATTATTTGTTAAGAATATTTTAAGTGAATTTTAGACCTATGTTCGTGATTTTTTTCTATCGATATAGACTGATAGAGATACGCGGCCGGCAACCCCGTTTCTCGCCGAGATATAGTGCTTTTCTCAAACGTGCAATGAAATAAAAATAAAAAGTAGCTAGTCAATTTGTTTTATTCGTATGTTAACACAACTAAATATTACGTTTCTGAACTGTACCGCCAGCACCGCCGGCGTCGCGCCGGCAGCTGGCCCGCGCCCTCCGCCGCGCCCCCCCGTTTAAAAACAAAAGAAGGTTGCTTTACAGGCCTAGGTGTGTAAGGCTTTATGAAATTGCTTTACATATATCATCTTCACTCATCGCACCGGATACGTTGTATTTCCGAACCTAATTTGAAGTAAGTCACGTCAACATTTCATTGCAAGTTTGAGAAAACATAATTACAATTCAAATTTACAAATTTTAAATATTTTGTCTGGACCATTTTTTTTTTGTTAGGACCAACTAAATACTAGTGCAGTAAGCAAGGCGGAGAGACGGTCCGAGAACGCTTAGCGTAATAATGATTGTGATGCTTTTCTACCCACATTGATTATTTAAATGTATATTTTACCTTATTTTTGAACACTGTACCTACTAAGTTTTAGTTTCAGAACATTTTCAATAATTCGTGTACCCGCCTGTGTGTAGCGTGAGTTGTTAAACAAAAATTTACTCAGTGTGAGTTTTGTGACAAAAAATAAGGATACTTATGATGTGAAAAGGAACTTTTATCACATTTAATGTAAAAATGATATACACGTTGTATATCATTTTTATACATTAAACAGAAAAAGTGAATATTTTTACGTCGTCACAAAACTGATACTGAGTTAATTTTTATTTAACAACTCACGCTAATTGGGTACACGAATTATTGGAAATGTCCTTTAATGTGTATACTTTCTCATGTAAGTGAATTCTTGTAATTCATATGGGAAATAAATTTATTTAAACCTAAAAAGAGGTAATTAACCCTCCTCCTCTTGAGGCCTTAAACGATTTTTCCACAGGGCGTTCTTATGAAGCCTAAATCCTGTCGTCTGCCAGCGCTCTAAGGTAATACATATATACGACAGCGTAATATAATCACGTATCACGTACTACCAGCCTCGCGTAACACAGAAGCCTCTGAAAACATTTTCTCGAAGAAATCCATTACACTTGATACGTCTTGAAGTCAATCCGATCTTGGCGAGGATATTCAATATTGCGCTACAAAGCAATGCGTGCGTGAAGTCAGAAGCAGACAAATTTCTGACTTGAATGTATGGGTGTTATTGTTATCTTATTCATAATAATTCATTACAATTCATAATTCATTATTAACTTCGCGTCACTATTTTACAGTGGAAGTTTGGCACGGTAATAACCTGTGTGACTAATGTATTGTAGCGCAAAGGATTTTATTGATAAAATAAATAAATAAATATTAGGGGACAATCTTACACCATTTGACCTAGTCGCAAACTAAGCAAAGCTTGTACTATGGGTACTAGACGACGATACACATACTTATATAGATAACTAAATACTTAAATACATAGATATACATCCATGACTCAGGAACAAATATTCGTGCTCATCACACAAATAAATGCCCTTACCGGGATTCGAACCCGGGACCTCTTGCTACATAGGCAGGGTCACTACTAACTAGGTTAAAGCGGTCGTCAATTCTCTGTTTCCCATGTGTTTACGAGTTACTTAGCTACGCTGGAGAATTGCTCAAAATGATCATTACAAGCTCTGATTGCTTTGTTATACTGATTTGTGTAGATTATTTTGATCGCAAGGATGCCTAGCGACTTCTGCTGCTGACAGTCACCAGTCATCGGGCGTCTGTTATTTTCAATCAATTACATGTCAATCAGTAATCATAATCAGAAAATAATAATTTAAAATAATGGGAGGCTCTGCGAGCTGAAGGCCAATCGAGTATGACTTAAAAAACAAATTGAATTTCGAAAAAGTGGATGGACCAAACAATTCTATAATCATAGTTATTGTACCTGCTGCTCACAAAAGTTCACGAGAATCGGTTGAGAAATACAACCTGAAGAGGAGAACAACCGGACAGCGGGACAGCGGGTCAGCGGGTAAGCGGGACAGCGGGACAGCGGGACAGCGGGACAGCGGGACAGCGGGATATAGGATACCGGACACACTCGTGGCCCAAGCTGAAGTACATAACCACGTTGGCTTCAGTCGCTCGTTAAATAAATCCACGGGAGTACTTCTTCAGGATAAGTGTTTTCACGGCAATGTCGCTTGAAGCACGATCAATAACGGTGATTACACGTTTTATGGAACATTACAATTACTTTCAAACCACCGTCTAGTATGTTGGTGCGTGACAGTGCCCATACAAAACTGCCCATCCTTTAGAAAGGACAAATTATATCGTATGCTGCTGTTTTTTACAGTATTCGAAAGCGAACCCGCTAAAATATAGCCTCTGTCCATTGCAAAGGTCCTATTTATACACTGCTGAAACATTTTGTAATCGGGTATGTACTTCTGTACTCCTACATATAAACTTACAAAGCTACACAAATACAAACATAACCTCTTCATAACATTAGTACAGTACCTACAGATGAAACGTATAAAACTCATATCTGATGCATTATTTGCTAGCGCCACCAATCAAGATCTCTGGAGACACCGTCTTTAATCTAACATAAACATTTTATATATAAGATAATATTATTACGGAGACAGAATTTTGAAATATGTCCTTAGCAAAGAGAGAAGTTGGATGATATATTTAAAATACGAAAATCCTTTGACAGGTACGTTTACCTTTGTCAAGGAATATGAAGAAAGATATGTTAGATTTGGAACATATTATTATTGCGAAGCACAGGGTTGTCAGAAGCAATGGCTTAGGGTGCTAGTTCAGACAATTTCAATTTATGATAACATGTGTGTTGTATTTTGTATTTCGCGCAAGATTTCTACTTTTCGTTTTTATTGGCAGCGAGCCGTGTCGCGGCGAAATAGACAATGCGTCTCTTTCTAAGTGTTCTAATTATAAAGAGACGGTTAGTCTATCTCGCCGCGACAGAAGTCGCACGCCGTCCTGTGATAGCCATGCAGTAATAACTTTCTCGATTTCAACCACTTGGGGCACTTTTAGTTATTCGTTAACATTAACACGATAGTGTCGGATATCAATTTCCGAATTCAGTAACCTATCATTTTTCTCTATTTTCCTTTATGCTATTTTTTATTGATTACAATACAATACAACAATACAAATACTCTTTATTGCACACCCCACACAAACAAAGCAGTTAAAAAGAGAAACATTACAATAACATGTAGGTAGAGGTAGACAACAGGCGGCCTTATCGCTGAAGAGCGATCTCTTCCAGACAACCTTTGGGTATCGGAGAAAGAGATAAAACTAGATTATGTAGTAGGTGGTGCAAAGATTATAATAAGCCAAAAATCAAAATAATTATATTAATACACGTACATAAATAGCTCTATATATAAACATACATAAACAATCATACATATATACAAATAACACAAATAAAAATATATAAATATAATACATAAAAAAAAAAATGTAAAAAAATACTTTTATTGTTCCTTCTATTTTAAGATCATACATAAACAGTCAGCCAATAATAATAATAGTAAGACAATCGGGTTAGGGGAGAGACAAATAATGTTCTTTAAGAAGAGATTTGAAGTTACCGATAGATTTAGCTTGTCTTATATCAAGAGGGAGAGAGTTCCACAGTCGAATAGCCTTAAAAGTGAACGAACTACTGTAAAATTTCGAAGATGACGAAGGCACAGTTAAAAGCAAATTGTTAGAAGATCTAACAGAATTAAAATAACTAAAACGCTCTTTGAGATAGCGGGGAGTTGCAGGGTTAAAAAGGACTCTAAACAGAAGCGAAATAATGTGAGAGTTACGACGATAACGGATAGGGAGCCACTTGAGTTTGGAACGGAAACTAGAAACGATTACTTTGGACCTTCGACAATAAGTATACATGATAGTAATTTAATTGCATTCCCACTTAGCAGTTAACCGCCTTATCGCTTAAAGAATATAAAGATGTATACTTACATTTATTAACAAAACTAAATTCGACTTAGTTTACTTTAGTTTCTTAACATTCTGGTTGTAATGAGTCTAATCGCGATTTTAACTTGCCATCTCTATTTTTCATTCATGTACCTGTCAGTAGAATTGTGTCTCTCCATTTTCCAAACCTTGTACGCTTTTAAATATAGCGGCCTTAAAAAAAGTAATATTGCGGTATTTATTTTTGCTTATTGCTTAAAAATTATGCCAAAATCGTAAACATTTCAGTTTTTATACAAGTCATCTACAAAAAATATATTTGAAACATATGGGAAACAGAGAATTTACACATTACTAAAATCCTTTACGCTAAAACACATTAGTCACACAGGTTATTACCGGGCCAAACTTCCAATTGTAAACTAATTATACGAAGTCATAATAATGATTTAGATAACGGTAAAACCCACATACTTAGTCAGAAATTTGTTAGGGATGATTCAAAATTAGCTTGGAATAAAATAGAATATTTATTTTGACAACAGTGAAAATAAATGGTTTTTTCATTAGCAACAGATAAAAATGACGAAAATACTGAAACTTCAATAAGGACGTTGTTTGATTGTGACGTCTCAAGCCTGTAATCCCTAAAAATTCCATACTAACGGAGCTTTCATAAAAAGAAGCTGATTTGACTTTTGTCAAATAGCGTATTATTAAAAATCACGAAGCGGATTTTCATTCATTCATGATTTGCGTTTTAGTTTCTTACACTTTTTACATACATCTACTACAATGGTGGCAAACAAGCTTACTGACTGCTGCGAGCAGACAACGATGCTGCGCCCGCTGAACAGTCACAAGCGCCGTAATCGACGATTTTATTAATTTGAGGGTTCGTTGTGTAGTGTTGACAGCTTTAAGCTAGGTATTACCCAAGCGCCGTACCTCACTGTTTATCTCTGCGACAAATGGAAGAATCCAAATGAATGGTCGTAATATTTTGACTACATTCACGGGCGTACTCGACCACGACCAAGCGACGTAGCAGTCACTTGGTCGTGATCGGGCGTATTGTTTCGGTATTCATTGGCGTTCTGTTTATCTGTGCGATAAATGGATGACGTAATATAGTTTTAAAATTAACATTCACCATTGTTCCATTCAGATGGCGCGTAGCGATGGCTTCCCATCCGTCTGTTTGTCGCCGCGCCAACTATCTCTGAACAGTTTTGATATTCATGGACCACTTTTGGCGCGGCCCTACTTTTCGGCTTGTTACGGTTATCAATGCCGCTTTAAATAAGATTAGTGCCATGCACTAAATTCGAATGAAGAGAAATCCTCCTAGTTCGAATTTAATGCATATTGCTTTGACATAAATTGACCATGTCAAACACTAGCGCAACGTCGAGGACTAGGACACTTACATAACATGGTTCATAGCTTACAAACCCAAGCATACACACTGTTTTATATTGTCAACCTTATAAATTCTATTCGCAATCGTATTAGGTAAAGCAGTGACGCGTAATTTCGGTGTCCGAGAGGTAACCGGATGGCTCGCGTTATTTCAGCTCCCGAAGCGTTGTGGAACCGCCTTGTGCAACCCAAACTTAGCCACTTTAGACCAGCATTTTATTATATAAACAGCGTACATACTTTCAGGCAACCGCTGTTTCAATCGGCTGCCTCGCGACAATAGTACATTGTTGTAAAGGCTAGAAAGTTATGCAATAGATGGACGAGTGTGTTCGAGGTCCGAGCCGCAGGTGAGGACCTCGAAGGAGACGAGTCCATCTGTGATCAGCTGCGATTGTTCGAATCGCTGTTCAAACTGGACTACAAAAACATTGTTGGACAGTTTGAACTCCTTGATGGCCTGTTCGTGCGACGTCCAACTAACCCCAGCTTTGAAGCCTGAATTCTAACCATCTTTTGCCACATTTCCGAGCAGTGGCGTGAAAACAATTTTTTTTCATAAATTTTATCTATATCTGCCCCAATCCAAGTTGGCTCAGTTTGGGTTGCACGTAGCGGTTCCACAACACTTCGGGAGCTCAAATACCGCGAGCCATCCGGTTGCGTTTTGGACACTGCAACTACGCGTCATTGTTCTGAATGTACTTCTGGCAAATTTTTCATCTTGAATGTGTTTTAAATATCAACTTATGAACGATGGTTAAGGCATGAGTATAGGTATAATGAACTTAAAATATTATGCTCATGAATGCACCTATTTAAATACTATTGGCACTGTGAACTGTAGAATTAATGAGCCTGTCGTTACTTTATTTATTTTTTAATTTGGAAATCTGAATTGGCAAAAAAATCTATATAAATATCAAACCTGCTCACAAAATTTCACGAGGATCTTGTGAGAAATGCGCCCTATAGAGAAAAACAGCTGAACAGCCGGACGTACGAAAGCATTTTGTCCCAAGCTGAAACGGTACTTCATTCGCTTCACTCTCGTTCAATTACGATTGCGGCTACTATAAATATCATAGCACCTGGAATGCTCGCGGCAAGCAAAATGAAAAGGCCGCAACCAAAACCTTCTGCCAACCCTAACGGACTCAAGGTGTTTATTCGTACGTAAAATTCGAACCCCGACGGCCACCATAAATCATTCCCATAAGTTATTGGGGCCAGGGCTGCCTTGTGTCAGTAAATCCGACAATTCCGATTGCAGGCTGACAGCTTTTGTTGTGATACTTGTATGTAAATTTGTTGACATAAACAACTGCTCGTAAAATATCAAACGTATTCTGCGACGAGCAGTGAGACGGATGATGTTTATTTGGTTCATGTTTGGTGGAAACATAAATTTATACTTAGTTTAACTCGGAGTTGTTTGAAATTCTGTTACGCATGATATAAAAATATAAAAATGGTTGCTTCTAGCAGGTTTCAAACCTGTAACATTCTGACAGTTTGTTCTAATACGAATGTGAACGTTTTATTCTAAAATCTAAAATCATACAATTCACTTTAACTACATTAAATTAAAACTAACTTAAATCTGAAAGAGGCACTCAAGGCATTATACCGAGGATGCTGATATGAACTAAATTGATATTTACTTATTATAATAACGGTTAAAGCGTTAAATTCAAGTATTAATAGGATGCAGTCGCTAGAACTCTCAAACTGAAGAGCCACAATTAATACGTGATTTTAACCGTTATTGTTGATCCAATTTTTAAACATGTCTCACGAAAGTTTAACTGCAGTAAACTTCATTTAAATAGAACCTGACTAGCAGTACCCCACGCTCATACACTTACTTATACGCTTACGCGACTGCGGTTTGCTATTTCAGATTGGGTCCGTGTAGTAAAACCAATAAATAAATATTAGGGCATAATTTTACACAAATAGAACTTCCCAATAGTAAGAATCGGAATCTATATTTATAACACAACACAACAAAACACACAGTATAGTACAAGACAAAGACAAAAGAAGAAGTAAGCTCAACAAGGCTTTTGTTATGGGACGACGATATATCGACTAAATATAAATAATTAAATACATAAAAAAACATCCAAGATAGATACATATTCATATATTTATATATTCATATATTTGACGACCGGTTAGCCTAGTGGGTAGTGACGCTGCCTACGAAGCTGAAGGTCCTGGGTTCGAATCCCGGTAAGGGCAAATATTTGTGTGATGAGCATGAAAATTTGTTTCTGAGTCATGGATGTTTTCTATGTATTTAAGTATTTCTATCTATTAAATATATCGTCGTCTAGTACCCATAACACAAGCCTTATTGAGCTTACCATGGGACTAGGTCGATTTGTGTAAGATTGTCCCCTAATATTTATTTATTTATTTATTTATTCATGCTCATGACACCAATATGGCAAATTACTGGCTTACCGGGCTTCGAACATTGGGCTAACTGGTCGTAGAAGTATGAAATAGTAACTGATCTTTGATTATATACATCATAGAACAACTTTACCTAAAGCAAAACCTATAATAGACCCTTATCTTGTTAAACGTAGAATGTATTTTCACATGAACATTATTAGAAATTTGAATGACGATACCTAACAGGTGATATATTTGTTTTTCTAATTGCTTGTTATTGTGTATTTTAATTTGTTGAAATTGTGTTAGTATTATTATTATGTTCTTTGTTTTTGACGATTATATTATAAATTATTATAGTTTTGTAATTTCTTATAATGAAATAAATAATCTCATCGTATATAATCATATTTTTACATCGACCTTATTCCCAGCACACGTAAAACTTCTAAAGTAATTTATACATCAAAAGCGTTAACAATCTGAAAAACACGACACGAAAACCCCAATGCGTATTTAGCTCGCTAGGCCGTTCCAAAGAGAGGAAGACAAATATTGACCCTCTCCCGGTGTTGACCATGCTGGATTACCCGGTATTACAGTGTATTTGCCGTCTTGGGCCCATTACAGCGTGCTGTGTGCTCCAATTTAAATTACTTGGTGAAATAGAATTCACATTTTACCGAAACGGGCTTTTAAATGGACCTGGCGTGGTTTGAAAGACGATTAACATTTCACTGTGAAACTTTACATCAAAAATGTTTCGGTCTGTCTCTCTTACTTGCCTATAGATTGGGACAGATGACCGCTTGCTACGTTATTAGGGTTCCGTACCTCAAAAGGAAAAAATGGAACCCTTATAGGATCACTTTGTTGTCCTTCCGTCCGTCCGTCCGTCTGTCAAGACCCTTTTTCTCAGGAACGCGTGGAGCTCAAGCTAAAATGTATACCAAATACTCACGTCTACTGTCCCTTGGAAATAAGAAAAAAACAAACTTCCAAGCCAATGCAAGATCGCTATCGAAAGTCGCAAGTGAATCAAAACCTACAGGGTATACTTTCCGTGAACTCAGTCGTCTTATAGCACAAATAAAAGAAAAATTGCGAAAACCGTAAGTTTTTAGTTACATCGTGTATGTACTTAATAAAAATATTTTTAATAATTTTAAAGTTATTACTTATATACTTACAGGTTTGTACGGAACCCTCGGTGCGCGAGTCCGACTCGCACTTGACAGGTTTTTTTTTTGTTATAGGTACATACACTTGAGTTGAGATAATTTGAGTTGAAAAAGCTCCGACATTTTCATTTCAAAGTCCAATATTTCAAAAACGGCTGCAACAAATTTTCATTAAACATAAGAACACTCGGGATAAAATTATCTATGACACCAAAAAAACTGCGTTCGAATCGGTATATCCGTTTGGGAGCTACGATATCACAGACAGATACACAGATAAACACAAAGACACGTTAAACTAATAACACCCCTCTCTTTGCGTCGGGGGTTAAAAAGCAACTCTACCGTCCGAGCCGATTCCAATTCCAAGGACAGTTTTATTAAAGTCGACATTAAATACCCTCAGCCTTAATATTTTAGCAGGCTCAAGCAGTCAATTAGACCGGCCCGGCAACGACTTCGAGCGGCGATGGAAGCGGCAGCGGTTTTTCTGATTAATTGCGTGTGATCCCAACTAAACACAGTGCGTTGCGCGTCTCGACCGCGCAATTAACAGATAAAACGTTTGCGGCGCTAAATGACATGAACGACGGTTGAATTGAGCAGGTCGATCACGATTGTACGTACGTTAGGTAGATTTAATGTAATTTTTTTATATGGAAGAATGACAGTTAGACTTACCTATCATCATTTCGACGACCGGTTAGCCTAGTGGGTAGTGACGCTGCCTACGAAGCTGAAGGTCCTGTGTTCAAATCCCGGTAAGGGCAAATATTTGTGTGATGAGCATGAATTTTTGTTTCTGAGTCATGGAAGTTTTCTATGTATTTAAGTATTTATATCTTTTATAATATATATATATATATCGTCGTCTAGTACCCATAACACAAGCCTTAATGAGCTTACTATGGGACTAGGTCGATTTGTGTAAGATTGTCCCCTAATATTTATTATTATTATGTATGTTTTTTCCATATCTCAGGACCATGGGGTCCCGGACTACTTATTATTATCTCCTTTATTAATTTTTCTTCTTAGACTAGGTTTTTACAATAAATATATAAAAAGTAAAATATAAAACTATACATACAAAACATAAATCATTATAAAAACCTAATCTAGGGTACCGCCGCCAGCGAGGCGGGGCCTAAGCTGCCGGCGGTCAAGGCGACAGAGACAGGAACCTCCTGACTATCCGCGCAGTATCCAGGAGTACCGCCTTCTGTATCTGACTGAGAGTCTGTTGAGGTGATGGTCGAGACTCATCGCTATTAAGCCGTTCGCCGAAGCGACTATCGGGACGATGATCGTCGAATCAACCTCCCACATGGCGGTTACCTCGTGAGCCAGGTCTAGGTACTTGCTGGCTTTGTCCTTTTCGGCCTTCAAGAGGTTCTCGTCATGGGGGATGGTGATGTCAACGAGCACTGCCTGGCGTTTCGATAGATCTGTCAGCACGATATCAGGCCTATTGGCAAGAATATTATTATTATTATTATAATTTTCAGCCTGTAATCGCCCACTGCTATGCTTATGCCCCTCTACGAGTACGCCATTTATCAAGGTCCCGTGCTAGTCTCATCCAGAAATGACCCGCGGTCTTTTTTTACGTCGTCAACCCATCATGCTGGTGGACGACGCTTCTTTTTCCTGTAAGTGGCCACGAATCCGTTAACGTTTTAGTCCACCTACCGTCACGCTGCCTGGCAATATGTCCTGCCCAACTCCATTTGAGTTTGGTTATCACTTCTCCGACGTCACCTTAGTGCGACGTCGCATCTCAGTATTCCTCACTCGGTCTTGTAGGTTAATGACGAGCATAACGCGCTCCATAACTCTCTGGTTTACCCGTACTTTATGCACAGCCTCCTTTGTGAGCGTCCATGTCTCAGCACCATATGTCATTGTGGGCAGGACACACTAGAGACGAGTCTTTAGGCATTGTGGAACGTCAACGGATTTGAGGATGTCGTCTAACTTGTTGAATGCCGCCCAACCAAGCCCAATTCTCCTGGAGATCTCTTTATTTTGATGCTACTTGTGAAAGAATAGAATATGACCGAGATATGAACTCGTTTCCAACCGTTATAGTTGAATTCTCGTCGCCGGAAACGCTCGTCATGACCCTGTCTTGGACACATTCATCCTGAAACCTACCTGCAAGGACCCTACCTGCCTACCCCACCTGCTCCTGCTAGTTTTGTTTAAGTATACGTTTTTTTTAAAGAAGCATTTTACTCTTAAATACGTCAAAATGATAAGAAAACTCAAACATAATCGAAGACTTTGTATACTACAATGAAAAACGTCGATTGAATACAAAACTTGGCCAAATATTTTGCTGGTTTTTAGTAGGAAGTATCGCCTGGAAAATTTTGATATATAGGCAAGTAGTAGGCCAATTTGAGAAAAAAATCTAGAGGTGTCACTGTGTGCCTCACAAATACAGTTTTTTTTTAGTTTTTTGGGTGTCGATGCAAATATATCTAAAGAACATCATTACAAAATTTGGAGCAAATCGCTTTAATACATCCTGAAAACAATACATTAACATAATAATATAACAAGTAGGATATTCATACTCGGCAAAAATATTCTTCACTATAAAATGTACTCACAAAAAGAAACCCGAGCCCATTTGATGTGAGCGACTTACTATGGAAACCTGACTATGGCCTTTCGCGCAAATGGAAAGCCAATTTATGAGAGTTTGTTACATAAGTTTCTTAAAATATCACGCCGTTAGCCTGAGAATGTCAAATAACGTTTTGTATGGAAAGCCAACAACCTCTACTCTACTACGCCTCTACCTCTACATAATCGAATAGCAAATACGCTACAAGTCTTCCCACAGGATTCTTTAATTCCACACGATTCAGTAGGTATATACTTATCGAACTCCTATAAAAACTTACGATCCCCTTTTTAACCCTATAAGTGATCATTTACGGGATAAAAACTATACTGTGCCCTTCACAGGGTTTCACACTATATTATCCATACCTTTCATCTATTTATACTAACCGGGACTTAATCGCGTATAATTAACTTATTTTATTTACCTCACTGAGTCCTTTAAGTCCCGTTTAGTATAAATAATGTGTGAGAATCGTGAAAGTTTAAATCAATATAAATTTCATCTAAATCGGTTCAGACCGAAAAGGTAAAACAGACGGACAGACAAAATTACTTTCTCATTCATAACATTGGTACGGAAGTATGGATTGGCAACGGCACATCAGTAGGCATATCATAGCATACAGAATATAAAAGAGTTTCCTTTCAATCTGTTTTTCTTTCTGAATCGTATTTCCTCACAAAAGGTTTCAGAAAAAGTACGAGAGATTTTTAATTTACTGGCAACAGTAGCTCTTTTACATTGATATAAGAAAGGATGGCCGGATATTGCCAGCTTATTAATTTCCGGCTAAATGAGAAACCATCCATATTCCTTTCCGTTCCTTTATGCACGTTGATAGTATTTATCTTAAAATTGAATACCGCTTCGTCAAATGAAAAGGCTGCTTGTTTTTGGCACCTAATTTCGTAGCTTTGATATCATCAATAGATTAAAATTGTATCCAGTTGCGTTACTGCGTTCTTTTTAAATGATTGCAAGTCTATTTTATGGTCCCGCTTTAGCGGCGCGGCAAGAATTTTATCTGTTCATTGCGCGGTCAAGACGCGTTAGTTGGGAATGTTGGGATCACACGCAATTTTTTTGAAAAATCGCAGCCGCTGCCGTTGCCGCCGCCGAGCAATGTCTTGGCCGGGCCGTTACTCCAGCAGGTTGATCACGTAACGCATTGTACGAACGTTAGGTAGATCTATGTAGATGTCAATTTTTATGTAGAACAGTGACAGTTGAGTGGTCCTATAACGCGCGTTCGAAACGTTACGTGATTACCCCTCTGGATGCGTGTCGCGCAAGATCAGTCGTTGTGGTATTTGGAGGAGGCCTATGTCGAGCAGTGGACGTCTTTCGGCTGATATGATGATGATTATGATGACAATAAAGTATATTTTAGGTAGCTGCCACCACTGCTCCGCCCGCGTATTACAGATAACATAGGCGGAGACGCGGGATTAACAAAAGTAAATGCGCATTGTAAATCTGAAGGTTACAGTCACCTAACAGAACTACACGCAGGAACGACCCGGAACAGAATCCTGGCGGCCCACTCTATCCCTGTGGCAGCCCACGACAGCTCACGGGCACGACTCCTGAGTTGTAAGCTCGGAGCCCTTTTGATACCCGCGGATTTTATAAAACTGTTACCAAGGATGAGATAAAAACAAACTGTGACGTCAATAAAATGTATTTTTGAACTTTAATGATGACTTTACAACTTATTTATACTCCTGACACTGCCCTAAACAACTTTTATAACTTCCCTATCACTTTCCCTAATATTTCGTCCTATGAACTCCTTCTCATTAAATAGTTGCTTCCTTCTCAAGAGGACTCGGCTGACACAAAGAGTTCGGCAGCCCGGTGTGATCGGCATTTCCGATTTTATGGGTGAACAAAATGTTACATAACTGATTGGGTGTGACGTAATTTCACGCCCACTTTTATTATTTCTACCTGATTATTCTTATTGGATTCCATTCTTGTTTGCATTTGAACCCGTGACTCGGGAGGGCGTCTTAAAACAATGTTGCGTCCGATAATATGATTTTAACTATAATTGCGATCTTTCTTTCTTTCTTTTAGATTTTAATTACCCCTTTCATCATCATTACTACCCTGGCCGATTTCGACCACGGTGACTGGAAAAATGCCTAACTGGAGCGTCGTTCGTGAGCTCTCAGGTGACTGACGTAGCCTATATTTGCAGATAATGTGTGACTACATTCCCTACAGGTCAGCACCCCTCCGACAAAATGGTAGCGAATGGCCGCAGGTGGTCGAGCCTTTAACTCCTCGCGCTTAGCGTCGAGTACATTTCGTGTTCGTTCTTCGAAGGCTTGCACATTAACCTTCACCGCATGCCTCCACTTTGACCGATCTTGAGCCAAAATCCCTTTACCTACACCGCGGCCTGCAACATATATGCTGCAGGATAACATCCCTGGGGGGCTTATGGGCCGCCCAGAAGTAATAGGAGCTCATGCAGTTATTTTCTTCTTCTTGATTGATACGTCCTTGTCAGAACGAATGTGGTTGGTTTGGTCGGTCAGATTTCATTCGCGTCACGCAGTTATAGCTTTTGAAAAATAATATTCCAATTCTTAATAGTAAGCTCATTAAGGCTTGTGTTATGGGTACTAGACGACGATATATATAATAGATATAAATACTTAAATACATAGAAAACTTCCATGACTCCTTATATACCAGTATCCAATTACAGTATTATTATTTATCGTATGACAAATCAGTATTCTAACGCTAATTCTTTTCTTCCGGTTACATTATTAATAAATTCCAATCACAAAAAGCATTAATTTATTCCGTGTTTCCCGGCAAAATAATTAATTTCAATACAAAATGGAAATTCTGCGATATTTATAGCAATTACGTCGAATTCCAGATGAGATACCTGAGAAACAAGATCCTTCGCGTTTCAACAGTTCATAAATGATAATAGGTGAATTATAACAGCTCTTCACTTCGCCTTCTAAATAATTGAACATTTTGGCGGAGTTCAAATTAAATAAATAATATGGTAGCTGTCGGCTTTTCAGCATAAAATATATTGATTCCTTTTGATCTTTTGTGTAATGTTGTGCTAAAGATAACTTATGGTTTATGGACCATCTAACCTAAGGCAGGGGAGACCTAGGAGAGTTGTGTTTTTTTACATCAACGAATTAGCTCATCCACGGCCGGGAATCAAACCCGGTCAAATCTGACTAAAACAAATTTAGTTTTTTTTCATAAATTAATAGTAAGTACTGGATGTAAAACTCTGTATCTAGGCATTTTCCTGTGATTGTAGACTATACAGGGTTCCTTAGCAGCAATAGGGAATATGCATGTGATTTAGAAATGGACAAAAAAAATCACGTGTAATCTATATTGCTTAATAAATATACACACATGATTATTTTTTCAAATTATCATGTTTCTATTGATAAAATAAATTGTTTAAAAGTACTATTTTTCAAATTCCCTCGCAAATTTCCAAAACGCAACGCTATTGGCGGAGCGAAACGTGACGTCACCGTGCAGGTCGTTAGTATGATTATTGAAAGTTATTCGCATTGTTTGGCCGCTGTTTATGATAAATAATCGGTGTTTTTTGGTAATTATTAAGTGAAAAAAGACTCGCCACAATGACTGAAGGCGGTTTTGTCAAGGCACAGTCGGATAATCTGCCTAAAATTGATGTGTTCATGATGACTAAATTTAATACATACTTCGCAAATATTTGTGACTTTACGTCCGCTGAACTAAGAGGAGTAAAAGCTGCAAGGTAAATAAGTTACAGATATTCAATAAATTTTCATATTCCTTGTTTTTATACTCGTGAGATTGGTCAATTAAATAATTATAACCTATTTTGGCGATTCAAATAGCTAGACTTTTAAACTACTTCAAATAGGTGTCTTTGTTAAATAAGTGGAATAAAATACTAGTAGATATTTATCCATACTATATACTATTTTACTATACTATAACTTTATATATTATATATACTAACTTCTGCCCGCGACTCCGTCCGCGTGGAACTCATTTATATCGTAGCTCCATACAAACTTTCACCCCCACTTCATCCCTTTGGGGGATATGGGGGGAGCTACGATATAAACGAGTTCCACGCGGACGGAGTCGCGGGCAGAAGCTAGTTATATTATATATTATATATATACTTACTTAATAATAAATTATAAATGCGAAAGTGTGTCTGTCTGTCTGTTTGTTACCTCTTCACGCTTAAACTGCTGAACCGATTTGGATGAAATTTGGTATAGAGATAGTATAAACGAGTTCCACGCGGACGGAGTCGCGGGCAGAAGCTAGTATTATATAATCAAAGATATGTAGGTACCTATTAGGAATGTTAAATGTTGAGAACATCTTTATGAACTTTAACAAACTAGGTTGTTTTCGTCAAGGCTTATAAATAAAACAAATTTGTGTAGGTCACTCAGTAAAAAGGATTAAATTCTTTTAACTTTCTTCGATCAACAGTGCAAACAAAGAAACTTAGCTAAAACGTTTCTTGATCAAAATCAACACTCGTAGTCAGCTGATGATCAACAAAAATCATAATATTTGTAACATAAATAACTAAAAAAATTGGGAATCAGAATAGTTTTATGAATAAGTATATAATACAATTTTGAGGTTAGGTTATTGTTTACCTATATTGTTCGCGAGTCGTAATAAAAAAGATTTTAGGTACATACATTCACGTCGAAATGATCTTCACAACAATATAAACTACTCAAGCACGATACATTAGCTTTCCTCATCGCCTTACACCACTTTATCCTTATATTTGCACCTTTGGGCATATGAAAATATTTGCAGTTTTAATGTGATTTTCACACATAGGGACAATACAATATTTATAATAAGCTTTTGTGTGCTCTTCCATTACAATAAGTTGATCTTATAAGCTTTAATCACTCACATTTATTAAAAGTGTGAATCAAACACTTTGTTGTTAATTTGTTTAAGAACCGCCGTGCACTAAGCTGCACGGTGACGTCACAAATGAGCGCGCCAAAATGGTGGCGTTTTGATCGTCCGAAAATGATAGTAATTTTAATTATTTTTTTTTAGCTTATTTAATAATATTGTGAAAGTGTTATATTTTTTTCCGGTTATATAATTACTTATAGAATAGATAAAAAAAATAAAAAAATGTCATGAATATTCCCTATTGTTCCTTACACTACTTTACTTACTACTGTACGCAAAAAAACGAACTCCAATTTTTAGAGGGAATTTGTTCCTTCAGCTCTCAACACAGCGAATCCTCAAATATATCAAGGGTCGGCAACGGCCATGTTACTCCTTTGGAGTTGCATGCGTCTATAAGCTGTGGTGTCCGCTTACCATCAAGCGGGCCGTACGCTTGTTTGGCACCGTCGTAGTATAAAAAAAATGACTGCTTTGACCGGATTCGATCCCCAAATGTGAATGAGGCTTTTTTGAATGCAGTTTTTATTTTATCTAAAATCGGTCTCATGACTGCTAAGAACAAATTTCCTTATCTCCTGCAGTTTCAGAGTTTCCCTCACTGCCCCGTTTTAATAATACGAGTACAACGTGTATTAAGTAGTTATTTTCACTTAGGGGAACACGTCCTAAAACGAAACACGGTCCGGTCCAATAACGTGTTCAGACTGCCATACGAATTCAAACGTTATCGAATATGGCTCGGTGGAAATCCGACGATGTAGCCACCCACGGGACGGCTCTAGCACTTGCGAAATGCTCGAAAATTCGAGAAAGTCTTGCAACACGCGGTTTGGTCGTGTTCACTTGTTTCAGAAATTGTATTTGAATATCGGTATTGACGCGACTTTTTGCCCGTCTATAGCAGAGCGGAAGGGATATGATTTAAGCAGTGTATGTTCCACCGTAGAGTTTAAAGATACTGAACCGATTTTGAAAAATGAGGTGCCAATCGATTCGTAATTACGCTACAAGTGACATAGGCTACATAGGAGACTCGGCACACATGCTTCAGAGGGCGCTTTTTGCTACATATGGAGTTAAACATAGACACTCACTGCCAGGAATCCGCCTAGCGGGTGCTCTGTTAGTTGGCGTTTTCCCCGCTACTTAGCGGGAAAACCACGGCGTCGGCAACGAGCGTAGCGTAACGAAATTGTTGGCATTGAATGTGTTAACTAGATGAGTGAAGCGTGGCGGTGAATGAGTTAACACGTTCAGTGCAAAGAACCCTTGACGCTTTTAGCTACAAACTGTTTTTCGCATATTATTGCCTACGTATATATTTGCATCGCATACAGGCATGTGTTCAACCAACATCACACTGTCATGAGACCAGCTCGTGATCACCCGATTAAATAGCTTTTCAAATGCACGTTTGGACAACTCAGTTGTCCCATACAAATGTATGAATTCACAAATAATTGCTTAACGTAAACTTCCCATCTACATGTTATCAAAGTGTCTTCTTCGTTTAATAATCATTATCAACGATAAAGCGAGGGCGACCCAAACGGGCGACCCAAATTCTTGAACCGTGGGTTTCTTTAATACAGCACAAACATTGTTTCTTATCACTGCCTTACAAAAGGCCTGGCAGGCTCGTGTACTCGGGTCACGAAAACGTATACACACATTTTTTTTTTAATGTGTACGGGGGTACACGTTGAAACGATGTAGTAGGGTCCCTAGATTGATGGTCGGACCTGCGCTATCTTATAGGATAATGTAACTATTCTTATGCTACATTTTTTCGTTGAGTGCAGACACACTTTACATAAAATTAGTCTCATTCAAAGGAATCGTATAAAGTCTCTCACAGTATAGTAAACTTGTCATTCGCTGTCAAATTTACTATTGGCTGCCACCGCAGGCCACTACAGTGTGTTTCAGGCCTAAAACATAATATAATGTTGTTAAAAATTACGCACAGTATTCAATGAGGACAAGACGAGAGTAATTAGATATTATAATTTATTAAAAAAAATGTTCCTAGCTGCAATCCATTCAAGGAATTTGATCCACATATATATGTGTCATGCCATCACACAAGGTGGAAAATGCTGCTACGCGCTACGGCGTAGTACACGTAGCGTAACTTGGCCTCGCTAATGTTAGCTCAATATACGCTCTTAGCTCGCGCACTAAACAAAACTCCGGAACAAATATATTTACGTGGTGATCACGCATGTGCAAAATTATAACGTAGAGTTGCTATATTGATAGTTAACCGTCAAATGGTTACAATGAAGTACCTACAAATTATAAATAATAAGTTTCTGTCAAAAAAACATTTTTGGTACAAGCTTTTATTGACTGTACTTTTCTGTATATACCATCATCAACTACTCATTGAGACGATTCTAACGAGCCCTAACTCAACGGGGTTACGTCGGTTAAGTGCTGAATTCCCATGGCCACCTTCTGTCTCTATCATCAGATCAGCTCGGTGGTACCATAATATTGAACTGTCATCCAAACTATACTTATACCCAAAATTTCAGCTCAATCGGTCACCGGAAAGTGGGTCAAATTTAACTCGCAAGATTTGTCCCATACTAACAGGACAAGTTAACAAGTGTCTGTCAAATAGATCATTTTGAGTACAAACTTTTATTGCCGACTGTACTTTTCTGGATATCAACATCACCTACTCGTTGAGACGATTCTAACGAGCCCAAACTCGATGGGGTTATGTGATTTTATTACGGAGTTCCTATGGCCACCTTCCAGCTCCATCATCAGATCAGCTCCACGTAATCATAATATTGCATTGTCACGCGATTTGCATATGCGTACAAAATTTCCGCTCAATTGGAAACCGGGAAGTGGATCAAATTTAACTTGCAAGATTTGATTACAGACAACGGACAGGTGAAAGTAAATAAAAGCTTGTAAAAAATAATAAAAGCTTGTAATTATCATTATCATCACAAAAATATATGAGATCGGTTTCAAAAAATATGTCAGTATTTTTTAAATCGGCCATGATATGATACTAATAGAATCCCTACACTTTAATTAAACAATACTCGTAATTGTACCACAACTATGTATTTAAACGCAGTATTCCACGACCAAAACGGCAATTTACGTACAGCGCCAAACAAGGGTTATTACAAAGATAATAATAATAATAAATACTCTTTATTGCACCACGACAAGAGAGAAACATCTTACAAAAAAATGAAAGAAGAAGAAAGAAAAGATAATGTTGTGACATCATAATACTAAGTCAATTTGTATGAGCCGTTACGGCTGTCACCAGCGAGGGTCCGCCTTTGATCCTCTTTTGTCTTTATACGTTATCTGATTGCAGCTAGTCCCATGCAAACATTTGATCCGCTCAGAAAACTGGTTCGAATGACAACGTGAAAATAAATCTCAACTAACCATTAGCTAAATGCGTTTACTGGAATACGAATCCCGGACCGCTGGCTTCGTAGGCGCCCTCCAGGCCTGCTTGATCGAGAAATGGAGAGACACCTGTTCCTAAATAATGCACAACTTGGTTTCAGACCAGGCCAAACCTGGTGCTGCTGAGCCCATCGATCAGGGGACTGCAAAGGTTGACTTTTATATGCCAAGGCTATGCGGAGAGACGTGGTCTTAATCTTAAGAAAAGTGAGCGAATGGTCTTCAGGCCCAAATCTAAGACTTACACCAACTTGCCATATGTTTCGCTGAATGGGTCACTTCTGAATAGAGTAAATAAACTTAAATACTTAGGACACTGGATCACGGAAGACCTTAGCGCTATCTGTGATATTGAAAGGGAGCGTAGGTCGCTGGCCGTTCGTTGCAATATGCTGACCCGCAGGTTTGCTTGCTGTACAAATGCAGTAAAGGTTACGCTTTTTAAAGCTTACTGCCAATCCTTCTACACGTGCATTAATATATTATAATTTATTATTGATTTGTCACTTTCACTCGACAAATTTTACAAATTCATAAAGAACAACTACAAAGAAAACAGCAATGGGTTCTTTGTGCACATGTGCAAATCGCCATACTGTCGTATCGCTAAAGGCATAAGAAAGATAGGTATGCAATCAGCTAAACACATTAAGTAGGTAAATATTGAAAAATTATTTATTTATTGATCGAATTCAAAATTTAAAAAGATTATAAAGTATTTTATAAATTATTAGTATTTATGTACCTTTCATTTGAACTTTTCTCAAGTAATAAAAACTCCTTACGTCGTGCTGACGATAAAATTAAACTTCCGCACTGGCACTTTCCGCAAGATTTGGCTGCTTGGAAAACGCTGTTTTCGATGTAACATATTTATTAATGTTTAAAGGTATTAATAGCAATAACAACGCGTACACAACGCCCTTCACATGTTAGCCTAAGCCCTTCCAAGATTTACTCCCGGCTCAAGTCACTTGGCCCGATTTCACACATTCCTTCTAAATCCACTGAAATATTTTCCTACATTTTCCCAGCTAGAGTACACTTTGTCATTCCCGGACGTGTAACAACTGAGTCTTCATTACCAGGCCTACTTTTAAGATATCCAATCTGAACCTTATTACGTTGGATTAAGACTCGCTCGAGGGGGCGGTAGTTCAGTGTGCAGTATAAATCTACATGGATAATCTAAGTAGGTATTAGGGACGGCCACTGGTTTTCTAGTGTCGCAAAATCTGTACTGGGACGAGTAAAATTAGAGTTGGTTAACTGAATTGAAACGGCATCAATAGTATTTATTTAGTTGAGGAAAAATGTTTTTAGGTAAGTACTAAATGTCACCTATTCAGCGCTAATAACAAATGATCCACTTGAGCCACAGCCCTAGGGCTACGGGTGATTTTCGCTGCATATGGAGACTAAGATGCTACGGACAACTGCGTATCGCTACGAGCGTAGCTTAGCAGTACACGAGTTTAAAATTGACCATCTTTTGATGAAATTACCAAGGCGATTAAGAGGCTAAAGATCAACAAGGCCTGGTATCGATGGACTGCCCAGTAAAATGTGGAAATATGGTAGAATAGCTGTTGGATCAAGAGTCTACGAGATCATTCAACTTATTTGGTCAGAGGAACGTCAACCTGGTAAATGAAACGTTGGAGTCATATGCCCACTTCATAAGAAAGGGAACAGGAAAACTTATCTAACTATAGGGGAATAGGCATGATGCCTCATGTTCAAATTGATAACGTAGTGATGCTAAATGGATAGTAAACCATCAAATTATCGTAATAAAGTATAAATTATAAAATATAATTAAAATCATAAAAACATGAACCTTGAAAGTTTAGAAAAAATATGCATTTATTTTTTATTGTCCAAGAGTAAATTTAAAGTTACCAATAGAACGCTTTTCTAGAAACAAAATTGTATGACAACTATGTAGTTAAACGCAGTATTTCGCGACTGAAACAACAATTTACCTGATTTTCCATACTACGATTAGTACAAATGTACAAATGTGACGTCATACTTGTATAGACACACAGTATGAAGCGTTTTGCGCTGCCGCCAGCGAGGTCAATCTTTGTCTCAAATTTTTAGGTATTTATGTTCTTTAATTGCAGTTGCTCCCATACAAACATTTGTTCCTTTCCAAAAACTGGTTCGAATGACGTCACAAAAAAATCTTAGTCATCATCCCTATTGCCCTATGTCCCACCGCTTACAAAATCTGGTCCTATTGTCGCGCCTGGCACCTTACGCTGAAAGAACCATAGGGTACCAGTATGGGTTTCGAAGAAACAAAAGCACGGTAGACCAGATTTTCCTTCTCAAGCAGATCTTGGAGAAGAAGGGGGAATATGCTCAGCGCTGCCATATCCTCTTCGTCAATCTTAAGAAAGCCTATGATAGCATTGAGCTTGAATTGCTGTACAACATACTCACGCTTCTTAAAATACCTGTCAAACTGGTGAGGATGATAAGAGTCGCTACAAGCACGAGCAAAATGGCAGTTAAAACGGCAGTCGGACTAACGGACCAGTTTGACGTCATCACAGGTCTCATGCAAGGAGACGCGCTTTCCCCTATCCTCTTCAACTTGGTGCTCGTGTATGTCATTAGGAAAGCTAGTATTCCTAATGGCGGAGTGGAGTTGAATGGAAGACATCAGATCATTGGGTACGACGACCTGGCCCTTCTGGGAGAAAACAAGGCAGATGTCCGAGTGGCCGCCCAAAGTTTCGAGGAAGAAACCGTGAAGGTTGGTCTATGAATTAGCCACGAGAAAACTGAGTATGTGAAGGCACATGAAGCGATACAAAACTACTAGCATTTGTAGGAAAGACCTTACGGTGGGAGATACAAAGGTGTAAACAAATTTATATATCTTGGATGCATCGTCACAGATACCAACTGTAGTGTACTTAGTACCTACTCTTAGCTATAATAATGATTTAATAAGTTTTATTCATTAAACGTGTTAACTTAATATAAAACTTAAAACTAAACTTAATTCTAAAAACTTATTATTATATAAACAAATCTATAATTAGGTATTTACAACATGCACTTAAATATGTAACATTAATACTAACTAAATAACTAAACTTAATATTTACATGTAATACGTTGTACACGCGGACAAGCAAACCTAATTTCATATTAGATGCGGCGTCCCGTTATCTGCGCGGACGACGGCGGCCGGAGGTCGATCGCGCGCCCGCGCCAGTACTCATGTCGCTTCGCCGCTGTGCGCACGCCGCTCGTATGCAAAATATTGTACTCGCTCCCGCTATACGCTTGCGCTCATATTAGCCTTTAATTATTGTGCTTTGTGCTTGTACTGCTTGTAACTTTCTTCTATGTGCTTTCGGATATTCTATGGCAAAATTATAAACTTTCTCCTTCTATCTTTGTACCGTGTTTGTGCAAATTAAAAGTGATTGTTGGAACATTCGGACGTTTAATTTATGTCTACGCCCGAGTCACTGCCCGACAACTACACAACCATAGGGAAGATGACATACAAATCCGAATCCAAAACGCTCTTCGGTGTACAGAATAGGGCTGCAGTATTAAACAACATTATTATACTAAACAGTATTAAACAAAGAATAGAATATAATAGAATATAATCGAAAAGAATAGAATAGGCATTTATTGATTATACAACATTATTACATAACAATATAGTTCATGTTAACAGGTAATGTTTTAATATGTTAAAACTTACTATGATTGAAGTTTACAATTATGGTTATTATTATTGTTGATTTACTTTCATTATTTATTTATTGAGCCCTGCAAGGTTAAGTTGTGGTATACAAAGGTAGTGGCTCTGGAAGCTGAAGAATTTGTCAAATTATTCTTATTTTATATCGAAAAGCTGTATCGACAAAAATTACGATATAATTATTGAACTGGCTCACAAAATTTCACGGGAATCAGTTGAAAAATGTGACCTGTAGATGAGCATAGCCGGACAACCGGCCATCCGGATATAAGAAAGAATTTTGACCCCAGATGCAACGGAGAATTTCGTTCGTAGTAAACGTCTAAGTTACGAGAATTTTAGTATATACCTACTGTAAAAAAAATCATAATCCTATATCTCATATCATCCATCGCAAATATTTGATGAGTTACTCATAAATGTAATATGCTTTCAATTGCGTTTCCCTTCACGGGATGAAAAATCCCTTGCTCGTGGCTTTCACACGTCATGTAAATTTAAGCGTAGGTTATATTTTAGCATTCTAGTTGTTAGAATAATTTTACGCTACGAGGTACCAACGGATTAACAGGAATTTCAAGGTTGGGCTAAATATGGTCACAGTAAACTTTATCTTTACTTATATATTGAGTATGTGAGATTGTAAGTTTGTATGTTATGTAGGGGTCTACGGTACTGCTAATTCGATATTAGTGGTCATAATAATCACGACCTGCTTGCCCGACAAAAAAGTGGAACAACTCAGCGGGCGTAGCGTGTCATTTTTATTACAAGCTTTTTACAAGCTTTTATTTAACTTGCCCTGTTATAGTATTTTAGTTTTGGACAAATCTTGCAAGTTAAATTTGACCCACTTCCCGGTGACCGACTGAGCTGAAATGTTGGGTATAAGTATAGTTTGGATGACAAATTCAATAATATGGTACCATCGAGCTGATCTGATGATGGAGACAGAAGGTGGCCATGGGAATTCAGTACTTAACCGACGTAACCCCGTTGAGTTTCGATTCGTTAGAAGCGTCTCAATGAGTAGTTGATGATGGTATACAGAAAAGTACTCGGCTCAGTATCTTAATCGCTACGGTGGAACACACGTCAACTAGTACATACTGCTAAAAACATATCCCTTCCTTTCGGCCATGCTGTACTTGGGCAAAATTGGGTACGTCAACAACGCTATCTCACTCTATGGTGGTATATTGCAAAAAAATACAGCTAACGTCACCACCTAGGCAGTGGACCTTCTGTACCTTTAGGTACTGTAGTGTGTTGCTATCGGAGTGGGGGGCAGTAGTTGTCCGACCGTTGCCGAGAGTGGTGGTGTGCTGTCGAGCCAAGGAACGTGTAACAACACAGATATACCTAAAGATCGTGCCAATAGGGGTGTGGACACTAAATAAAATAGTCAATAATGTTTGAGTGTGGAGTTGAGCTCCGTCGAGTAAGGACGCATTCACGCAGTCTGCAGTACATAACCAGTGTGTCAAGACCCCTGCCTTTCGGCGAAGATACGATAAACCCGTGTCTAGCGCCGTTGGACGACACCGACCAGCTATTAAGACCCGGGAGACGACGAGACGGAGAAGACGAAGTGCAAATATAATATAATATTAACCCTAAAACTGATTTATAAATGCGGGCTCACGCACAACACACAACCACACACCAACACACACTGACACACACACACACACACACACACACACACACACACACACACACACACACACACACACACACACACACACACACACACACACAGACACACACACGCGCGCACGCACGCAAACACACTTGATGACTTGATTACATAATGTTCATTGTAGATATGCTAGATGTACTTAATTAATACTCATTTTGCTACTATTATTATTTTATAAGTGTCCAAAATTTAAGAAGGCGTTCTGTTCCTTTGTCGCAAAACGCAACTTCATATGAAACGATGCCGCTGGAAGATTGTGACGTCACTAGAAGACGGCAATGTGCCGTGCCCATCGTGTTCGGCGCCGCCGTCGACGCAGCCCCCCGTCAGCATCCTGTAATGTGATGTCACACACCGTTTGCGTTTTCTCTCTCTAACAAGCAATATTAAAACGGTTGTAGCTTCGTAATTCTTCAAGAATTTATCTGAATGGGATTTTCGTCACTAGGCATATTTATTTGCCTTCTTTCTTTTGGAGTAATACTAGTTTTCGAGTATACCTACACCCCTATTAAGTGAACACTACAGGTACTATTCATTATTCTGCGGATATTCCTACAGTATCTATGGCCCCGTGTGCAGCGAGCGCTTGATAATAGTATAAGTAATTCTGCCGCTATGATTGAGATAGACGTCAATAATTCATATGCACTTTTAATTTATCGGAAAACTGTCGCATCCATTTCCAATATCACTATCGCGGTAGTCGAGGTGATTCTGCACATTCAATTGCAAGCCTGCGAACGCAGTCGTGAGTGTTTAATGGATTTAGAAAGTCACGACTCATCATGGTCATCGTCCTGGCTTTTTCTGGATGAACCCTGGAGCGCGGGAACCGATTTTTCACCTTATCCCAAGACTTGGTATATGCACTAGTTACAAAACAATCTCTTTAATTGTAATAATAATAATAATAAGTGCATGAAGGTTTGCACAGTGTTGCACTGCAATAGTCTTTGCACCTGGCGGGGACCATCACCGGGTGTATCATGTTGTGCGCTCGGAGATGGTATCTGCCATGTGTATCCCTCGCTTTATATTATATTTGTTTTAAAGGGCCTCTGCGCTGTTGGCTTCGGCCCCACGCATGCCTTCCAAAAGTCCGGGACCCCATGGTCCTGAGATATGGAAAAAACATACATAATAATAATAATAAATACTCTTTATTGCACCACTACAAAAGAGAAACATCTTACAAAAAAATTTGCTTAATAAATAATGGTAACAACAGGCGGTCTTATCGCTTTAATCGCTACTGCGGTACCGAATTATTAGTATTTAATAAATTATATGTGGGCGAGTTTTTACGCCGGTTCTTCCCGTGGCAGAGGTTTTCTGGTGGTAGTTTATTGACATGCATAGGTGCATGTAATATGCCTAAATTGGAGAAAAATAACTTTGACTTTGACACCTTCTCACAAAGATAAAGCACTTACAAAAGAAAACACAAAGAGACAGAAGGCGTAAAACAACAGGCGGTCATATCGTATTACATACACGGTTTTTCCTGTGCATTATACTTACCACCATGAAGGTTTGCTTGCTGTTCACATTCAGTACACTATGTGTGGCATTTGCATAAATTATCGTGGGGCCGTTGCACGTCGGTATTAAGGTATTAGAGAACCGCTATCAAATTTTGATTACAGGGACACGGAGTAATTACGTTCAAAACTAAGCAGAAATAGTTCGCTTCGCAGGACCGTTTGAATGCGGCAATTTTCGCTTTCTTACTGTTAACTGGCCACACTGACGAGTCTCACCTGCATGAATTTTCGAGGCATTGTTGCTTCCGATACAAAAGTTAACATTTACGTAGGTAATAGTGGCTTTGTTAGCTGTCGAACTCGCGAGTCAAACTTCTTCCGATTTTATTTTTGAATTTACAGAAACCGTATTAAAAGAAAAGTACAAATATTAAATGAATTTTGTATAGACCAGTAACGCTGCTAACGAAATTATAAATTTATATTAAAGGAAAATTTTAATGCTCCGAGCCGGATTCCCCAAGGCGTTGTAAGTAGGAACTGATTGAAAGGTTTAGTGTCCGAGACAGATTGTTCCGATAGCTCAGTTGGTTCGAAAGCATTACATTTTTCAAGTTTTCTTACAATTAAAGAGAAATACATATCAAATCTGCTCACAATATTTCGAAAATGCGAACTATATGGAAGGGCAACCGGTCATCCCGACAGACATACGAAAGCATTTTGGCCCAAGCTGAAATGGAGAACAGGGTTCGTTTCAGTCATTTATTCAAAATGTATGATTGAATAAAAATGTATGATTTTGTAAACAAACAACAAAAACTAATCTTACAATAATACACACTTAATGTCAATTGGCTCATGATAATAATAATAACATGGTAGATTGCTGATTACAGTTGTTACAGATAAATTATATCTATATAGAATCAATAGAGGGTGTAAGCGACAAAATACTCATATGTTTAAGAGTCCTTACGCCCACATAAGCAGAAGCGGGAGCGTATTTTGCAAAATGCTTCCTTTTTCATTCAAGATAACGACGTAACTATTAGTATTTATTCAAAAACTGATAACTTAATTAAATAATCATTTCTAAACCACTTAATAATCTATAAAAAAATTATTTCGGCGCGCGGCATCTGTGCAGCGTGATTTATACGTCTTTTAAAAAAATATACATTTACGGCATCGTAGGTCCTATAGTTATGATTATTTTTTTATGGGTTAACATAAAGTTATAATTTGCTATCATATTATTTTTAGGGCAAAATAAAAGTACAATTTGCGGTAAAAAATTATAATGTAATCCTGTTTTCACCAAAAAAATTAAGAAAACTCGGAAGGTGTTTTATCAACTTTTTAAAATGAATCTTTGATTTTCAATCATGTCAGCCCCTCGTAAAAGATTTGGTGATGTGAATTCTAATCATTCATGTACCTAATGATTCTTGTTTACTGCAAAATTGAGAACCGAAACGACACTTCTCACTGCAAAATTTGAAAAAGACCTCCAAGAAAACTCATTTATTTTAGGTTTAAAAACAGAAAATGAAAATTTGAACCATGTTAAGTTTAAGAAATAATTATTTAATTACGTTATCAGTTTTTGAATAAATATTAATAGTTACGTCGTAATCTTGAATGAAAAAGCAAGCATTTTGCAAAATACGCTCGTTTAAGGCGTAAGGACCCTTAATTACATAACTTTAGGTATAATATAAACTTAATCTAAGTTAATTCATAAAATGGTATGGCTTGAGACTTCTGCTTAAGTACCATAAAAAAATACTCAGTTGCCTCTGGCCACCTCAAAACTAGAAATAGTCATGCATATTATAATTATTATAAATATATAACATTAGCTGAGATTGTGCATACTAACTCCATGTGTGGTACTTATGTGTGGTACATACTTAGTTCTAAATAAAGTCTTAAGAGGGATACAAATAACGGGATAAAATTATAACTTATATCCATCCCGTAGGTCCATATTATATGCTGGTGAAATCAGGTGATTAGTTCCGTAGATCACGCCCTTCATACAAACTTACACCCTCACAAGCTATATTGTATGTTAATATTAATAAATAATATGAATATGATTGAAAACTCCTCTCACATTAGTATTTATCATCCTCAGTGTCTTAAATTGAACTTTTTATACAGGTTTCAACTAATTGTTATTTTATCACATTTTGAAATATAAAAAATATATCATTTTAGGTAGGTATATTTTTCAAATAATGATTCAACCGTATCATATCTGGAGGAACTTGGCCCAAACTTGGTACGTTTTGAAAATGAATTTTATTTTAATTGAATGACTGAAATTTAATGATGTGATATATTTTTAGAACCGGCTTAGTAAGCCCTTTCATTAGATATCAGACGAGATAGGTTTCAGAACAAAAAAAATAGGTTTCCCATACAAAAAAGATGTCGTCATAACTCCTCTCCTTTTTTGTTTTTTTTTGTGCTACGAGTTCAATTTTCATGCTTTTTTAACATAATTTGCACCTTTTTACTGAATTTCGGGGTGTACCGCTAGCACTATCTACACTAACTTAACATCTGACGCGAATACGCGATCGACTGGCTGTGCGACCTGGATGTCGATTAATAATAGTATATATCGTCCCCTGATTGCGAAAACCGCTTAAGCTCCGTTTTGGTCAAAAGTGAGATATTAATACTGCTGTATTATGCTTTCCATGATCTACCCGCTACAAAAGCCCGTTTTTTGATACGTGGCTCCATTCCTGATTTGGTGTTTAGGATAACGTCAGATAACACTGTTTTTTCTAAATAATTTACAGACAAAACCTATTAAGTGTCTGTTATGGGGGCTAGCACATTTTTTTTCAAGATCAATACATTCTATCATTATTTAAGCGTTTTTGGAATGTTGGTAGTTTGAACGAAACTTGCAATTTAATTACCAGTCTAAAGATGCTAACGAGATAAACTAGATTTTTGCAGCAAGCGATAAAAACAAAATGTGTGTTTAGTCATCTGTCAAAATAGTCTAACCACCTTTAATATGTTTTGTCAGAACACCAAATCAATCAATAGTCAAAATTGATCTACAGCAAAAACATGCTAAAAGTAATATAAGCGGCTTTGCTCGTTACGTTTCGCCCTCGACCACATTCAATTCATTTAACCAAAACCGCCTAAGTGCACTATCGCCGCTATCCCGGGGAGCGCGGGGGGGTCACACCGTGCCCGCACTTGGCGCACTTAGTCGTGTTTTTATTTCGGAGCGATAATTACGCTACTGCGCGCGCGCATACCTTTTTATTGGATTGTTATTACCTCTTTTTTGTGTTTTTATTGGGAGGAAAATCCGTTATGGATACCTCCGCACCACGGGGATAGCGCGGAGGTTATGTCGGACTCGCACCGACTAAAATCCCCCCGATGGTCCTCTTCGACGCATTTCGGACAGCTCTGGGATCTTCTACGGAACGCACTAGTGCCGCCCTAGCGTCACGCCTTTGTGGGTGGTTTTGTGTGTGTGAGTGGGGTATTTAGACGATCGCAGGCCGCAACTGCGACCGTGTGCTGCCTCGAGAGTCCCATTTAGTCGCCTTGTACGACAGGCATTGAATACCATAGCCATATTCTACTGCCCAGGCAACAGGGCGCAGTGGCGGCGACGTGTTATTGTAGCCGCCTCCTCCTCCTCCAAGCAGGATCTGTACGCTCCCGCTCGCACTCTATTCTCTCTCTCTAGTCTCCTTACGGACCAAGGTCATGGTCCAGTGTCATGACACTTACAAAAGGTGACAGCTGCATCCCAAGTGGAGTCCTTCTTAACATTGCCGCTATGAGAGCGGGTGAGGAGAGATTTTGTCCCACTTCTTGCATTAGGACCTGCCGCTCAGACTGCCACTTATTCCTTCGCAGCACCTCCATTCTCTGCGCACAGGGCATTGTAGACTTGGGAATCCATTTCAGCCAAGATGTTAAGTGGTGGGAACCGTGCTAGGAGAGCAGCCGCCTCGTACGATATCGTACGGTATCTGCGGGCGACCCTAATGGATATCCGGCGCTGAACTGCCAGTATCTTCACTCTACTACGTCGGTTGCGCGTCAACCTCTCTGACCACACGGGCGCCCCGATGGACCGCACCACCCCTGCGTAAAGGCGGCGTACTCCTTCTTCTGGCCCTCCAAGATTTGGCAGCAGTCTGTGCAGTGCACCCGATGTTTTTTTAAACGGGGGGCGAGCCGGTTGAAGTGCTCGTCAAAGCTCCATCGGCCGTCTAACTTGAGGCCCAAGTATTTTATAAACTGACCTACTTGGAGCTCTACCTTTCCAACATGCACGGAGGTGGCGGGAGGCTCCCTGCCGCGACGCAGTCCATGTAGCCAAAGTGCCTCTGTCTTGTGTGGCGCGATTATAAAACCGAGACTGCGGATCTTATTTACCACGAGTGCCACGCCTAGCTACGCCAGTCTAGTGGTCCTCACGTAATTTTTCCCTTCAGCATAGACTAGAGTATCGTCTGCATAGCAAACGACGCTGACGCCGATGGGGAGTCCTGCTCGTAGAACTGTGTCGTATGCATTATTCCACCGAAGAAGTCCCAACACCGACCCCTGAGGTACCCCGCATTTGACTTCCCTGCATGTCTGCGCCATAACGACCGGGGTAACGAATGCTCCTGTCGGATAAGCAAGCTTCAATCACGGTCCTCAGATAAGTAAGCTTCGATCACGGTCCTCAGGTAAGATGGCAACTGATGGTACACTAAAGCTCGCCGAATTGCATTCCAAGGAAGAGAGTTGAAAGCGTTGACAATGTCAAGGCTGATCTCCAGCCCCACCCTTCCTCGCGAAATTGCCTGCTCTGACAACGCTCGGACGCGAAGGATTGTATCAACAGTCGATCGACCGCGGCGGAAGCCAACTGAGTATCCGGCAGGTTTGGACCTTCGTTATTTAGATGCCTGTTTACACGGAGGGAGATAATACGCTCAAAGAGCTTAGACCTGGTCCAATAAGCATATTGGCCGGTACGCAGAAGGTGAGTCTGCAGGCCTCCCTTCTCTTTGCAAGAGAACCAGTTTTGCCTCCTCCCATATCATGGAAAAGCAGCCATATCGGAGACAGCTGCTGAATAGGCGCCTCCATCGCAATCATCATCATCCTCCATGCTCGGCCAGGAATACCATCTTGTCCCGTTGCAGTATTTCGTGCAGCAAGGCGCTTTACGGCCCACTTCAATTCAGCTTCGGTTATCTCTCTCAGACCACGGGTTCAGGTCACACAGCAACTCATCTCACGACCGAGATTTGGCGTCGGCGATTGCATTCTGCAATGCCATGGTCGCTTCGCGGTACACTGCATAGTTCTCCTTTTTCTCTTCCGGCGTCGCCCTTCTGCGTCTTCTAGTCGTCGTATAGTTTTCAGTCAATTGTCTCAATTAGTCAGAATGAACGAATATTTTACATTCATATGTTGATTATTTCATTGGATTCCTACTTTAATCTTATTACTATTTCATTGCTAAATCTAAAATATCTCCCATAAGATAAATGTCACTTAAGCAGAAATACCTTTCGAACACCTTTGTTATTTATTTTTACCTTTTCCCTTATATTGAACTTTGTCAAGAAACAGGTTAGAGTTACGATGGAGATGACCATTACAAATAATAAAGTAATTAAACCACAGGAGATGGAAAAATTGTAATGAAACCTCACGTGCCAAAACATTGTACATGTATTTTCTAATTATAAGTACTTTTAATTCCTTAATTTTAAAATTCTTTCAAAAAAAACCTACAAACTGCATGGTGATTTTTAAATAAACTCAAATAATACAGAATCTGAAATCGTTTGAAGACTTTATTCAGTTCAAACATTTATTAATTTACATCAGAAATTATTATAAATCGGAAATTCCTATCTAAGGCTATTATTTTAAGAGATACAAAAAAAAGGTGTCTTCAGGAACAACCGCTTAACTGCAGCACTTTTTACGGTAAACCCTAAATTTTATCCTCTTATCCTAAACAAAAAGTAAATAAAGTCAAATAGTCTTAATAAGCGATAAACTGTTCATATAAAAACACGAAAATGCTTTAGTTATTATTGGCCCTTCATAGAAATATTAACATGCAAATCTTTAAATGCGTTTTTCTCAAAACTACATGTCATGCACTTAAGCGGTTTTCGCAATCAGGGGACGATATATTATAAGCCTACAATGTATACGACATACAATTAAATAAATAAATACGCTATCCTAATTTAAATTAAAAAATAAGGGAGTCCCGTAATGTAGCTATGGCAACAAGCAAGGAAAAAGTTAATTCTCCCATTACTTTTATTAACTCATAGAAACTGAATTTAGCAAAATTATCCGTGACATGAATACCTACACTAAAAACTCAGGGCTCATTCATTTCTAAATATAGTCTAAGTCGACAAAACGTTTCTCGTTTTTAGTCGTATCCTCTTTCATCAAGTTTAATGAACGAAATTAGTAATAGAGTTCATTTTCATTACGCTCCAGTTTTCAGAGAATTAATTTTGAATTCTACAGTATTCGGGTGAATAATGAATTAACTTCATTACCACACTTTTTATTGCCATGCTTTACCATGTAACAAAGAGGTTTTTAACCCCCGACGCAAAGAGAGGGGTGTTATAAGTTTAACGTGTCTGTGTATCTGTCTGTGGTAACGTAGCTCCCAAACGGATGGAGCGATTTGAATGCGGTTTTTTTGTGTCATAGATAATTTTATCCTCAGTGTTCTTAGCAATGTTTTATGGAAATCTGTTAAGCCGTTTTTGAGATATTGGACTTTGAAATTAAAATGTCGGGGGTTCTTATATTAGAGATGTTTACCTAAAATAGGTACCTATTCTATAAAAACTTTTTAATGGATAGAAATAATGATAAATATTATTTGGTGTAAAATTATACACGAATTTAAATATCTATGCTTACTAATAGCCCATCCCCAGGCGCTGGTTTTCAGGGCACCTAGAGATAAATAAACAACAAACACAACACCTCATTTAAAACTTACCTGTTCTGTAAAAAAAATGCAATTATAGAATTGTATTGCACCTCATTTAAAACATTCCTACTGTGTAAAAAAAAATGAAATTATCGAATTATTTACACCATTTGCAGTAAGCTTGTGTGTAAATATAAATATCATCACACCTAACGAAACGAATTATTTTATTATAGAGACTAGCTGATGCCCGCGGCTTCGCCTGCGTGGTTATAGTAAAATGTAACATATTGAATTTTCCCGTGGGAATTAGATGTTTTCCCGCTAGAAAAAGTAGCCTATGTCACTCTCCAGCTTCTAAACTATCTCCATACAAAAAATCACATCAATACGACGCTCCGTTGCGACGTGAAAGAAGGACAAACACACACACACACTTTCGCATTTATAATATTAGTAAGGAAGTAAGGATTACACAGATCTTATTATACAGATCCTGTACCGGCAAAGTGACGCTATTTAAAGCATATTGTCAATCATTTTACTCAAGCAGCCTGTGGTATCGATATACGAAACGAGCTTATAACGCCCTTCGCATACAGTACAATAACGCCTTCAGAATGCTGTTGAGACTTCCTAGGTGCCAGTGCCTCAGGAATGTTCGCGGACGCTCACACGAACGGGTTCCACGCGATCATAAGGAAAAAAATTGCATCGTTGATGGACCGTGTCAGGGGGAGTCAAAACAGCATTTTGATGGTGAAAGCGGATAGGTACAGTCGAGTTCATAAATATATGTACACTTTTTTACCTAATCGAACGCGTTTGCATACTAATTGTTAGCGGCCGCATTCGAGTTGGTAAAAAAGTGTACATATATTGGAGAACTCGACTGTACAACTGTCCCGTCTTTTGTCACTGGGTGGCACAGATCAGGACATTAGTAAGATATATGTATAAAATAGCCGTGATCTGTGTCACACCGCGTTTTGATTTTTGATTGGTTTTGATTTGCTGTTTGAATTTTAATTTAACTTTATCTTTTTATTAATGTGTAATTAACATAGATATAAGTTCCTACTGTAACTAACCCGATATGGATATTAATCTGAAATAAAGTAATTGAATTGAATCCAGAGGGCACAAGTTCGAGTCTTGTCCTGAGTTTCAGAAGGTGATGGTTTATTTTTCATTATATTTGTACTAGGTGAAGTAATGACGCGTAGTTTCAGTGTCCGAGAGGCAACCAGCCATGCCGCGTTCGTCTTTGATTTGTTTTTTAGTTGTTTGCATTTTGGTTTTTAGGCTGTTAACGTTTTTAACCACGTTATAATGATTTTGGTTTTTAACGACGTTATATGAGATTCAGAGCAATGACGCGTAGTCGCAATGTCCAAGAGGCAACCGGATGGCTCACGGTATTTGAGCTCCCGAAGCGTTGTGGAACCTCCCTGTACAACCCAAACTGACCCAACTTCGACTGCGGCGGTTTGTAGGGGGAGGGAGGGGGCTGCCAAAAAAATAATGTCGCCAGTTATTCGATGTAGACCAGCATTTCATTTAACCAGGGAACACACTTTCTGCTGCATCGCGACAAAAAAATACTTTTCATATTTTTTTCTATTTCCGTCTCAGTCCAAGTTGGCTCAGTTCGGGTTGCACAGGGCGGTTCCACAACACTTTGGGAGCTCAAATACCGCGAGCCATCCGATTGCCTCTTCTGCGACTACGCGTCATTGCTCTGAATCTCATATCGTTTAAAACTAACATCATTATAACGTCGTTAAAAACGTTAACAGAAACCAAAACGCAAACAACTAAAAAACAAATCAAAGACGAACGCGGCAAAAGGGCAAAATCAACCCAATCCCGATAACGATTGAAAGGTAAGCGCAAAATCGGCGCAAACTAGAATGTCGCCATTCCAAAACCAAATCGGGCCTTTCAATCAGATCGTTACAAAACTAGAGGCTATTCGGATCACATTCGCTTTGCGGTTCTCACTATCCTTTTTTTTGGGGCTACGCGTGAGCTAGATGGAAACTCGATTGGTCGCCGCGTCTGATCGCTTTCGTTCGGTATTAGGTTAGGTCGCGTCCTATCGCTGGGTGAATTTAATTGCTAATCATCCGACAACGATGGCGCAGCACACATTGGGAGAACAGTGATAGAGCATTTGACATTTAAGCGGGTGACCGAATATTTTAGTTGTAAATTAGAGGTTGTGTGATGCTATTATTTTTACTCTATGCAGGTATCCTCTCCTTTTTTTCTGTGAAAGATATTTGTAAGTACTAAGTAGTTGTTACGTTAAAGTTTACAATAATTAAACCAAATCCTTTTAATAATTAGGTACTTTTTCGTTACCATACAACAATTTTATTTACTAGCCACAAAAACGACAAATTATGATAGTATTAAAAGCTTACGCTGCGACTCCGTCCGCATGAAACACGTTTAATCGTAGCTCCATACCAAATTTCACCCCCTATTTCATTCCCTAAGGGGTGATTTCCGGGGCTCAAACTATATCTATAACAAATTTTTGTTTTGTTTTAATCTATTGTGTGACATGTTTATTCTGTGAATTCAATTGTAGTTTGTATAAATGAATAAAGAGTGATAGCAAATTATATCTACTGATTTCTTGTTTTCAGCGGTGGAAGCGTAAAGAGGTAACAGATAGAGAAACAGACACACTTTAGCATGGATTAGTATGGATTCTTATCATGCTACGTTTCATTCAAAATGTGCAGCACTGCCAGATAATACGTAAAAAGTGTCATTTTACTGCAGTAACATCGAATATAATAAATAATAAAAAAATACTTGGGGACAATCTTACACAAATCGACCTAGTCCCAAACTAAGCGAAGATTGTAGGTACTATGGGTAGTAGACGACGATATACATACTTATATAGATAAATAAATACATAGAAAACATCCACGACTCAGGAACAAATATTCATGCTCATCACACAAATAAATGCCCTTACCGGGATTCGAACGGGACCTCCAGCTTCGTAGGCAAGGTCACTACCAACATTACCAACAAGGCTTTGCTCCCGCACGGAATATGTGTAGATTATAATCTTTGCATACTGTTGTAAACCTTGATACTATTTCACTGGGATGTGAAGGTAAAATACGCCCCTATTACTTGTCAGTGCTTCCGATAGATGGATTTCTGAACAGAGATTAATTGGCATTGTATTCCAAATGTAATTTTGAATGACTTAAAATCCATGCTAATATTATAAATGCGAAAGTAACTCGTCTAAGCAGACGAAGCGTGCTGATGACCTGGTAAAGGTTGCTGGAGTCCGCTGGATGCGGGTGGCGCAGGACCGGTCACTTTGGCACTCTTTGGGGGAGGCCTATGTCCAGCAGTGGACGTCTTTTGGCTGATATGATGAATATAACGTAAAAACACAAACATTTATAGCGTAAAAACAAACACGCGGACAAGCGTCTGCTTGTTTGTTTTTACGCTTACACCGCTGAACCCGATTTAGATGGAATGTGGTTTGGAGATAGTTTGAGACCCTAGGAAGACAGATTATAGTTTTATCTGGAAATGCTATCTCTTTTTACCCTTTATGGCGGGAAACCGGAGTGAAAGTTTCTAAGGGAGTGCGATAATGGACACTGACAGCTGATAGTTTAAACCCCCGTGGAGACTGACGTGGCCTGCGGTGGCGGTCAGTAGTAATTTTGACAGCTATTGTCAAATTTAGGTCTTACTGATACCGCACAGAGCCGACACCGACTGGCAACAGGGTCTGATAAGGTAGAATCAGACGGTTCACTTGAATGATTGTTCACTCGAGTGATCGCTTCATTTTCCTTTCATGTTTTGTTTCACTTTTCCTTCAGACGTGTCACTTTGAGTGAAAGATGCAAAAAGAAACAAGATAATTAAAGAAAAGTGAACCGTCTGATTCTACCTTTAGACTTTAAAGTATTCGTCCCTTCACAGAGGTTGCAGCCAACATAAGAACAAAAATACAGTAACCTAACTTAAGAGGAAACACTAAGGGCGAGATAATTGAGAAATAGGTATTTGTGAAATGTATTGCTGTCCCGCCAACCTCAAGTCTCCCCCCGCGGAGTGCGATAGAGACAACTGCAGCTTGGACCGAAAATACCTATTAAAAGTACATAAAATCAACGTTTCATAGTCCCCTGATTTCTTCTCCAAAACTTGACCTATTTAATTTTATTTTTTTTATTACAAATCAAGGAAAGGCTTTGGCCGTGTTCCTATGTTTTTTTTTTTAATAATCTAGTCTTTTTTTTTTCTGTATGTTTGAACACAGCGGTAAATCTGGCATTTTTTTAGGTTTTTGAAGGTTCATTTCTCTTTTAAGAATAAATGTATGACAAAAAGGAAAACATAGGAACATGTCAATAGTAGTCTTAGATTTATGGAAAAAAAATTGCATTATCCAGGGAGAAAACAGGGGACTACATTTCTATGGAAAAACGGCCCTTGTGTTTCCTCTTAATGGTTTAACGAAATAGCGAAATAGTTAAGCCAAGTGTTCTCTGCCCGTACTTGCATGGCGTAACTGCTTTGAAACTAATCTAGTGTATTGAATATTGATTCTGCAACAGATGTTCTCTAAAGTGCTTCTGTGGAATACGGTAAATGCATTCGTAGGATATTCAGAGGGAATTCTCGGTGTAATCCTACTAATATTATAAATGCGAAAGTTTAGATGTTTGGATGTTTGGATGTTTGTTACTCAATCACGCTTAAACGGCTTAACCGATTTGGATGAAATTTTGCACGAAGTTAGTTTATAGCCTGGATTAAAATATAGGATAGTTTTTATCCCGAGTCCACGCAGACGAAGTCGCGGGCGGATCTAGTGTCTATATAGTTCTTCTAGTGTAACGCTTTGTAAGTACGTTAGGTAGATCTATATGTCATTTTTTGTACGGGAAAATTACAGTTGATTTGTTAGAACAAATCAACACGTGTTATCGAACACTCGTCCGATAATTTACGTTGACGACAAACGTTGCGCAAATCTTTTTTTGGGCATGAACAGCATTACAGGAAAATAAATACAAAACTTAATAGCTAATAACGTAATAACAAAGTCAATTAGCCACAGAAATACAGTTTATGGGAAAAAACGTAAACACAGAGTAATTTAAGAATAGAACTAAACTTAAAGGGCTTTGCTGGAAATGTTTTTTTTTTTTTTTTTTTTTTATGATATAGGAGGCAAACGAGCAGACGGATCACCTGATGGTAAGCGATTACCGCCGCCCATGGACACTTGCAACACCAGAGGTGTTGTGAGTGCGTTGCCGGCCTTTAAGATGGGAGTACGCTCTTTTCTTGAAGGTTTGAAGGTCGTATCGGTCCGGAAATACCGCAGGCGACAATCCATTCCACAGTTTAGCTGTGCGAGGCAGGAAGTTTCTGGAGAAGCGCACAGTTGAGGACTGCCAACCATCTAAGTGGTGAGGATGGTAATGTTGTCGCGTTGGACGATGGCGAAAAGAAGCGGCAGGGATTAATCCGAACAATTCCTCGGAGCACTCCCCGTTATACATGCGATAGAAAATGCAGAGAGAGGCCACATCTCTACGCAGCGCCAAGGGGTCAAGCCGATCCAAAATATGCTCGCTGTCGACAATTCGAGTTGCTCGTCGTTGGATGCGATCCAGAGGGAGAAGCTGGTATTGGGGTGCCCCTGCCCATAGATGAGAACAGTATTCCATGTGTGGGCGGACCTGCGACTTATAAAGCTGCAGGCGGTGGGCCGGTGTGAAATACTGTCTCGATCTATTGAGCACACCGAGCTTTTTTGAGGCTAATTTGGCCTTACCCTCTAAATGGCCGCGGAACTGGACTTCACTCGAAATGTCGACGCCAAGGATTCCGATACTGGCTGCGGCAGTCAGGGGAGTGCTCTCAAAACAAGGTGACACGTCGAACTTTAACTTTTTTGCGGTAAACGGGCAAACCTGTGTCTTGGTAGGGTTAAAACGGACTAAGTTAAGTCGACCCCATTCAGAGATTGCACTTAGGGAAGTCTCAATTTCAGACACAAGTTTGTTCCGGTTCTCGATGACGATTTCCCGAGAGATATTGGTACGGCCGGTGTAAGAGGCATCACCTGTACTATCATCAGCATAACAATGAATTCTGCTGATTTGCAGCATTTCATTGATATGCATAAGGAATAGCGTGGGCGATAGCACACAACCTTGGGGGACACCAGCATTCACAGACATGGAGTCGGAGCATTCCCCGTCAACTACGACCTTAATGCTTCTGTCTGCTAGAAAGCTACTGACCCATACACATAATCTCTCGGGAAGCCCATAGGATGGTAGCTTCGAAAGAAGTGCTTTGTGCCAAACCCGATCAAAGGCCTTCGCTATATCCAAACTAACAGCCAATGCTTCACCCTTAGTCTCGATCGCCTGTGCCCAACGATGTGACAGGTAGACTAGAAGATCACCAGCCGAGCGGCCTCTACGGAAACCGTATTGTCGATCGCTAAGCAACTGGTGGTCCTCTAGGTACCGAAGGAGCTGGCAGTTGATAATGGACTCCATTATCTTCGAGAGAAGGGAGGTAACAGCTATTGGCCTGTAGTTGGACGGGTTTGAGCGGTCGCCTTTTTTAGGGATCGGATGCACCAAAGCTTGTAACACTTCATAGGTTAGGAATAAGCTAGTTTGAGTCGCGAAAAGGCTTCGTTCTTGCAAGCCGAAAGACAACTTTTATAGACTACATATTACCTTAACTACAGGAATTTTCCAATCGGTCTCGACGGTATTCCATTGCATTTTAGCTGTATGATCCAGGAGAAATGCACTCGAGACACTTTCGCTTAATACTATACACTAAATAACACTTTTAAACAGGTAAACATTAAATCTCCATTCAGGGCTTTTTACTTGCAATTATATCGGACTACGTTTCGTTGCATTAGTTCTAACTGTCAAAGTTGACACTTATCTTTTTATTCCCAAGAGTAAAGCTAGTGCTAAATTGGTAAAATATATATTTCTAAAGCTACAGATCGTAGACTATCTGGCAGCACATCTATCATAAATTTAAACTATTGAAATTAAGGGAAAGTTTTATCTTAAAGTGTCGATGTTACCGAGATTGCATTAACAAAACGTTCATATCACTCTGTCTGTGACCGGTCAAGAAACGTTTCGTTTTAGGCATGTCACACTGGTTGTTGTGTCAAACATAGACTTTGTTTATTTATCTTTTCGCTCGAGTTAGCTGTAAGAAAATACTCAGAAGTCGTTCTTTTCTTTTAAACACGTCGTAGATTCAGTTTGCAGTGTTTTCTTTAAAAAACTATAAAATTATTATTGTCGACGGTCTATTGTTTGGTCGCTGCCCTCCTCCGTATTCGGTGATTCGGAACGGGTTTGAGGTGAAATGATTCTGCGATTTTGGGAGGATTGAAGGAACTCGTTCATTCCTAATCCAGCCAGAATGTGAGAGCCGCGTATTTTACTCTCCGGTTCCAAATTTTCGCCGCCTCGGGGTAAGTGTTTGCTACTAGCAATGTCCTAAGTGTCTGTTGCCGTGTTAGTGCTAATTGGTGTTTCATTTTGTTCCAGCCAACAGCCCCGTTTGCTTAACTTAGCGTCACTATGGTCTGGACATAATAGTCCAGATCTCTCTTAACATTTTCACTACTCAGGTGAGTGTTTGATTTTCATATTAACTCGTGTCTGACAATGTTTAGTCGTTTCGTTTAATAATCAAAGTGTGAATTTCGTCCATTTCAGTTACACGTGTAAGATGACTTAGTCAAAACCACCTACACCTCTTAATAGAAAAAACCCACCACGCGTGGTAAGCATACTTTTGTTTCTATTTCGACGCTAAACTGTAGATTCTCAAATACCAACTCTTTACTAATGGTGACAATTCTTTGTCCTAGGGTTTTTCTTTTTACCTCAGTTTTAAACTCAACATCTCCGCTTAAATGAGGAGCACACTCATGAATGCCGTGGAGGTGTACCAGTCCACCTGATCTGTACTGCGGGACCAGCTTCTGGCTAGACACTGTCGCCATGTTTTAAGTACTTACTGCGGAGCGAGTCGCTGTCCTGTGGTGTTGAAGATGGAGGTTTGAGTCACCTCTTTCGCCGGTAAATTAATTCTTTATTATGATAATGACTGCATCAATTCAGCCCAAAGTAACATGACTACCCTGTACAACTAATTTTAAAGAAATATCTAGATAATTTTAAGTCTAGTGGTATCATTTAAGTATAAACTAGAAAACCCTTTCATGTATTACCGTCTTTGTGACGTAGCCTTATTCGAGGGTGTGCCTTAATAAACTTTGTTAAAAGTGTTCTTGTGATTTTATTTAGCTAATCCTCAAGCTTGTCGGTTTTTTCATCTGGCGCTCATTAAATATAAATTTTTGATGACACTAACCGCTCTGGCCATAGCCCAAACACACGACCCTAAATCAATATTCCATGTTCATCGCAGACTTGCCTAGGCACATGCATTAATATTATACTGACAAATATTACAGTGGCGTTCCCAACGTTTGGCCAGATTGAGATTAGCTAAATAAATATTAATTAAACTTATTCATTTTATATTTAGGGGAACACCTGTTTCTCTAATTAAAGTGTTGCTTTGGTACTATTTTTAAGAAACTGAGTAGTGACTATGGTATTTTTATGTGTTAGTTTTAAGGATTCCTTATGGATTTAAGCTATTAATTTTAAAAACTTAAACAGTTATAACTTATAACTCAAACTTAAAACATCTTGAATATACTGATGTTTTCCTGAATGGTTTTATATCAACTGGAAAATATAAAAACTTTATCTTGAACGATACTAAACAAACTATACCTATTTATCTAGGTTCTGCTAAATACAAACATCTACTTTGATGTACTTGTGACACTGAAACTTTTCAAAACTGACATTGTGATTTTTACTGGAGTGATATAATATTAGTACTGTTATGTAACAGGAATGTCTATTAGAGAGTCATTCATTTCTGTCTGTCATTTAATAACCTAAACTTTTGGTGAAAGCGTAAACAATTTAAGCAAGGATAATTTTTCATATGCTTTGGTAGTCTATAATGGTAATGATAGGATGTTTATAGTTGTAAAGTTGGAATTTGAAAAACATTCAAAATAGTTTTTGTTACCGTTTTGAAAACTTTAATTATTATTGACTAATTTGAAACAAAGCGTAACTTTCCAAAATGGATTTTATACAAGCCGGTGCTAATATTACACACCTGAAAAAAGACGAAATTTCACACGAACTTGTCATTAGGGGATGTAAGGTAAACCCAGCATCTCGTCGTAGCAGTTTACAACAGGTTCTGATACAGACTGCCGATCTTGCTCATAAGGGTGGTGTAAAGCTAGGTCTTTCAGGAAATTTTGACTCTTCGGTAGAAATCTCAATAGTACAGCGTAAGGTGGAAGAGATAGAAAAGGCTTTGCAGGATGGTCCGTCGCCTTCCGCTAAATCTCGTCTACTGTCACGTTGCAAATATCTTCTTTGTCGTGTTTCGCGGTTGCCAATCGACAACGAGGACGTTCAACTTTTCAGGGTGTCTTTGAACGCGATAATGGATCGTTTGCAGGCTGTCAGTGGTTCGGATTCTGACGATGACGATAGTGACGTCAGCTCTCATGACATTACCGCCCAGGTGATCAAAAAAGTAATTTATAAAACTGAAAAGCAGTTCAATATAAATTCTCTGAATCTCAAATATAATGGCAACTCATGTGCACGTCTGTTTTTAAGGCGTTTGGAGGAATTACGTGTCGCGAGGCAAATTTCGGAACCGAGTATTTTCCGCGGTTTTCCGGAAATTTTAGATGGACCGGCGTTATCGTGGTTCCGTTCAAAGCGTGAACAATTCAACTCGTACCATGATGTAGTCACGGCTCTTAGGGATGACTTCGATATTCCAGATTTAGATTTCAAACTGCTCCAGGAGATTCGTTCTCGTACTCAGGCTATAGATGAGTCCATTGTGTCCTTCGTATCAGTAGTGCTAGGGATGTTCGAGAGGCTGAACAAGAAGGTTCCTGAAGAAGAAAAATTAGACATCCTCACTCGCAACATCCGACCCGATTACAGCAGGGAATTAGCTTTACAGGACGTCACTTCGATATCACAGTTAACTTCTTTGTGCAAACGGATTGAGTTGGCTAAGGTTAAGGCAGATCAATTCCGCGAGCCGTCTTCTTCTAAACCTAATACTGGCTCTCTCAACCATAAACTAGGAGCAGAATCTAAATTCGCATCGCGGAGTAACTTCCAAAAATCTCCGGGTTTATACCCAAACTCAAAGTCTTACGTGGCTTCAGTTGGACCAGCTGCGTCTAAGCAGGCTTGTTTTCGCTGTGGTATGACTAACCATGTTACCAGCCAATGTAAGAAATCGAGAGAGGTGATCTGTTTTAAATGTGGAGAAAAAGGCGTTCGAACTCCCGAATGTCCTACTTGTTCTAATCAGTCAAAAAACGGGATAGCTTAGTCTTTTCTAATACTAATTTGAAACTAAATTTTAATCATTCCTCCGCCGTAGAAAAGACTATTTATTTTGAACCTCCAAAGGGGGATAACCGATTATACGTTCTTCTTAATATTCTAGACGTAAAGGTTAAAGGATTACTCGATTGTGGTGCCGGTTGTAGTCTACTAGGACAAAACAGCCATCTCATATTCTCGGTTATTGGAATGCCTATTCTGACTCACAAGGTTCCGTTAAAGCTCAGGGTAGCAAATGGGCAGGAATTACTGTGTACCGAGTATATGTCGTTGCCTGTTAATTATAAAGGCAATATACAAATAATTCACTTTAACATTCAACCGGAAATTTCTACTCCAATTATACTTGGACTTAATTTTTGGAAAACTTTTAATTTGGCTCCGGAAATTATCTCTAGTTTACCTGATGACGATAGTGTGGCCAGTATATCTTCAGTTCCTGCCGAATCTGGTCTAAATGATGCTGACTCACTGTCTCCAGTAGAAAGGATTAGTTTAGAGGGGGTCAAATCTCTTTACGATCAAATTGATACGGATAAAGTCGGTTTAGGTAAGACGTCTTTGATTCAACATGTGATTAATACTGGGGATTCTCCTCCTATTAAGCAAAAATATTATAGGCTCAGTCCTGTAAAACAGGCTGCCCTGGAGAAGGAGGTAGATCGTATGCTTGAGGCAGGTATTGTCGAGCCATCTCACTCACCTTGGAACTCTCCAGTGGTCATGGTCGAAAAGTCCAATGGAGATCTCAGACTGTGCCTTGATAGTCGGAAAATTAACGCAGTCTCTAAATCAGACGCTTATCCATTACCTTATGTCAATTATATCCTAGACAACTTGCGAGACGCTAAGTTCTGGACATCTTTGGACCTTAGTGCCGCCTATCACCAGATACCTCTTAATGATAAGTCGAAAGAGGTCACAGCTTTTACGGTACCCGGAAAAGGGCTTTTCCATTATAACCGGATGTGCTTCGGTCTTGTAGGGGCCTCTGCCACTATGCAACGCCTCATGGATACCCTATTTACCGCGGAGTTCGACAACAAGGTTTTCTGTTACATAGACGACATTATCATATGCACGTCCGATTTTAGTGAGCATCTCCGTCTTCTTAGGGCCGTTTTTGAGAAACTCAAGGCCGCAAACTTAACAATCAACATGAAGAAGTCCCTCTTTTGCCGACCTGAACTTAAATATCTTGGATATGTTGTAGACAAATACGGTTTGCGGACTGATCCTTCAAAAATTGATGTGATCTTAAACTTTCCAGTACCCGAAGATGCGAAAGGCATCAAACGATTCTTAGGTATGTGCGGGTGGTACCGACGTTTTATCAATAACTTCTCTAAAATTGCTCGTCCTCTTTCGCGTTTGACCAGCAAAAAAGTAATGTTTGCGTGGTCTGACGAAGCAAATGAATCTTTTAATCAGCTTAAAGCTGCCTTAGTATCTGCACCTATCTTAAGGTGCCCTGATTTCGACGCCCCTTTCTATATCCACACTGACGCATCTTCGTACGCCATTGGAGCCGTACTGACTCAGAAGCATGGTGGGGTCGACCATCCTATCGCGTATTGCAGTCGCACCCTTTCTAAAGCCGAGACCCACTACTCCGTTACTGAACGCGAGCTACTTGCGGTTTTACATGCGCTGGACCAGTACCGGGCATACGTTGAGGGTAGGAAGTGTTACATAATCACGGATCATGCGTCCCTTAAGTGGTTTTCCAACTTGAAAAATCCATCAGGTCGTCTGAACCGATGGGCATGTCAACTAAGTCAATTTGAGTTCGATTTAATACACCGTAAAGGAAAAGAACACGTTATCCCAGATTGTCTATCCCGAATTCAAATTGCTGCCATTGACGTACTCTCTACAACGGACCCATGGTATTTGGACATGTACAACAAGGTATCCGATAAGCCATCTCTTTTTCCAAATTTCAAAATAGAAAATAACAAGCTCTTTCGACTCTCTAAGAATAAATATCGCTTAACAGCTCAGTTCGACTGGAAGGTGGTAGTGCCTTACGAGGATCGAAAAGACATTCTTTCCAAATTTCACGACGATATTACCGCAGGTCACTTTGGTGTTGCTAAAACTCATTCAAAAATCGCTACGATGTATTATTGGCCTACTTTATTCCAAGATGTTAAGGATTATGTCGACTCCTGTGAAACTTGCAAGACATACAAACCCGTAAATTTGGCTCGTCCAGGTTTAATGGGAAATCCTAGACGTATTACGTTACCGGGGGAAGCCATATCCTGTGACATTCTGGGACCTTTTCCGCCATCTTATCTGAGAAACCAATATCTGTTCGTCTGTACAGACTATTTTAGTAAGTATGTCACTTTATTCCCGTTACGTAACATAACCGCTAAGGCTATAGTCAAGTGCATGGAAAAGGGTATCTTCTTAATTCACGGCGTACCTAAATACATTTATTCAGATAACGGTGCACAATTTACATCTAAAGATTTTCGAGACCTGGTGAGCAAGTATAACGTTCCACATCTATTTTATAACCCACGTTACCATCCACAGACGTGTCAAACCGAACGCGTCAACCGTGAACTAGTTAGGACCATTGCTTCGTATGTGCGTTCAGATCACAGAACTTGGGATAAGAACATAAGCGAGGTGCAATGTGCCCTAAACACGGTTGTTCATGAAGGAACCAAATTTACTCCATATTTCCTCACCCATGGTCGCGAAATGATACTTGATGGATCCTTCTACAATTCCGATGTTCCTGTTGATAGACACGCTCTAGTGGTGGATAACAGTCACACTTTCTCTACAAATCTTAAAGAGATGCAAACCATATTCGAAAAGGTGCGTAACTCTCTACGTGTTGCTCACGAGCGTAATGCACGTTATTATAATATGCGCAAACGTCCTATGGAACTCCAAGAAGGACAAATCGTGTATAAGAAATGTTTTCGCTTATCTAACGCCGCTAAACATTTTTCGGCAAAGTTAGCTCCTAGGTACGAGAAATGCGTTATCCATAAAAAGCTTGGACCTTTGGTATATAATTTAAAATCCCTACAGGGGAAAAATCTAGGTGATTTCCACATCAAGGATTTAGTTCGACCCGGTGATGCCGCGCCGTCTTCCTGATGTTATGTTTCTGCCTCTTATCTTGTTTTAACTGTTCTTATAGTGCAGTTCAGCTGAGAGAAGCCTAGTGGTTGTTTATAACTCACTTGTTTTCCTCAGACCACAGAGTCTGAATTGATTAAACTCTTATTAGACGATTGCGTCTACCTTTATTTCTATTCAGACATTGGTATCTGACTTAGTAACGACATGGGTCTAGTTACGTACGAACTAGCCGTAGTCTTGATTGCATTTGACTTGCCAAGTCATCCAACTTTAAGTTCTAAATCACTTATGTGACTTACTAAAATTCTGAAAAGATTTGAACTCTTTGGAGCCCTATCTACAAGAAAATTTAAAAAAAATGTTCATTGAAAGGTTACTGATTAACCAGAAGTAGTTCTGTCAGTCCCCAAACTATACTGCTGGTGCTTGGGAAATCACTATTATATGGTGCATTGCCAGCCCTAATCCTCGGGTATCTGTTAATAAAGTAAACTACCGTTACCCACCGTAGTTTTTAAGTAGTAGTTATTATATTAAAATGGCGGGAAGATCTTTCCGCAGACAACTTTAGTCGTTAAATTACCCTCTGATAGTTATTGATTTACTCGTAAATGCTTTTAGATAAGTTTTCGCGTAGTTAAATTCGTTTAAGTATTAGGATTACCTTTGTTTAAATATAGTAGTTTAAACTTTAGAGTAAAACTTGTAGTCTAATACCGACCCGTAATTAAATTTCTTGTAATAAGTCGTTTAAATTTTTGTTTAAGTATCCCGAAAAAAAAAAGTGTTAAGCATAGATAGTTTTAGGGCGCGCATAGTTCATAGGTATACAGTATTGATCCTTATTCTGGCCATATAATCATCTATACGTGGTTAAGCATTCATAGAGTTTTCAACTCGTTTTTTTTTTCAAACGTTGCATGTTAGGTTGTCGTAATAGTAGTAATAATTACTGTCCATGTCGAATATAAGGTCCAGTCCTGTCAAGGTGCTGAGGCACATCATTTTTAATATATATATTTTTTCTCTCCACATGACTTCTGTGTCTTGATTTTCTATTCTATATGAAAAATATTCGTTAAATAGGTTAGCAGTCTTGCGGATCCCACAGATGGCACCCGTGGTTAAAGGGCCAGTGCTGTTAGTAAAGCACTCAGTCTCTGTAGGATTAACGTTTGTTTAGGGAAGTATGATTTCAAACGCTTTTTGGGGGTATCAACTAGCGTATTGGGTTAGTAACTCAATAGAGGATCCCACAGATGGCACCCGTGGTTAAAGGGCCGGTGCTTATAGAGCAGTCAATCTTTGTAGGATGAACGTTTGTGTAGAGAAGTAGGATTTCAAACGCTGGTTGGGGGTTTCAACTTGTGTATGGGGTTAATTTCAGAGTAGAGAAGAGTAAGGTAGGGTTCTTCGACAAATAATTTTATTTCTGAATTTTAAGAAATGCAGAAATAAAATTATTTCGCCAACAGAAGGGATACTGTAACACTTCATAGGTTAGGAATAAGCTAGTTTGAGTCGCGAAAAGGCTTCGTTCTTGCAAGCCGAAAGACAACTTTTATAGACTACATATTACCTTAACTACAGGAATTTTCCAATCGGTCTCGACGGTATTCCATTGCATTTTAGCTGTATGATCCAGGAGAAATGCACTCGAGACACTTTCGCTTAATACTATACACTAAATAACACTTTTAAACAGGTAAACATTAAATCTCCATTCAGGGCTTTTTACTTGCAATTATATCGGACTACGTTTCGTTGCATTAGTTCTAACTGTCAAAGTTGACACTTATCTTTTTATTCCCAAGAGTAAAGCTAGTGCTAAATTGGTAAAATATATATTTCTAAAGCTACAGATCGTAGACTATCTGGCAGCACATCTATCATAAATTTAAACTATTGAAATTAAGGGAAAGTTTTATCTTAAAGTGTCGATGTTACCGAGATTGCATTAACAAAACGTCATATCACTCTGTCTGTGACCGGTCAAGAAACGTTTCGTTTTAGGCATGTCACACTGGTTGTTGTGTCAAACATAGACTTTGTTTATTTATCTTTTCGCTCGAGTTAGCTGTAAGAAAATACTCAGAAGTCGTTCTTTTCTTTTAAACACGTCGTAGATTCAGTTTGCAGTGTTTTCTTTAAAAAACTATAAAATTATTATTGTCGACGGTCTATTGTTTGGTCGCTGCCCTCCTCCGTATTCGGTGATTCGGAACGGGTTTGAGGTGAAATGATTCTGCGATTTTGGGAGGATTGAAGGAACTCGTTCATTCCTAATCCAGCCAGAATGTGAGAGCCGCGTATTTTACTCTCCGGTTCCAAATTTTCGCCGCCTCGGGGTAAGTGTTTGCTACTAGCAATGTCCTAAGTGTCTGTTGCCGTGTTAGTGCTAATTGGTGTTTCATTTTGTTCCAGCCAACAGCCCCGTTTGCTTAACTTAGCGTCACTATGGTCTGGACATAATAGTCCAGATCTCTCTTAACATTTTCACTACTCAGGTGAGTGTTTGATTTTCATATTAACTCGTGTCTGACAATGTTTAGTCGTTTCGTTTAATAATCAAAGTGTGAATTTCGTCCATTTCAGTTACACGTGTAAGATGACTTAGTCAAAACCACCTACACCTCTTAATAGAAAAAACCCACCACGCGTGGTAAGCATACTTTTGTTTCTATTTCGACGCTAAACTGTAGATTCTCAAATACCAACTCTTTACTAATGGTGACAATTCTTTGTCCTAGGGTTTTTCTTTTTACCTCAGTTTTAAACTCAACATCTCCGCTTAAATGAGGAGCACACTCATGAATGCCGTGGAGGTGTACCAGTCCACCTGATCTGTACTGCGGGACCAGCTTCTGGCTAGACACTGTCGCCATGTTTTAAGTACTTACTGCGGAGCGAGTCGCTGTCCTGTGGTGTTGAAGATGGAGGTTTGAGTCACCTCTTTCGCCGGTAAATTAATTCTTTATTATGATAATGACTGCATCAATTCAGCCCAAAGTAACATGACTACCCTGTACAACTAATTTTAAAGAAATATCTAGATAATTTTAAGTCTAGTGGTATCATTTAAGTATAAACTAGAAAACCCTTTCATGTATTACCGTCTTTGTGACGTAGCCTTATTCGAGGGTGTGCCTTAATAAACTTTGTTAAAAGTGTTCTTGTGATTTTATTTAGCTAATCCTCAAGCTTGTCGGTTTTTTCATCTGGCGCTCATTAAATATAAATTTTTGATGACACTAACCGCTCTGGCCATAGCCCAAACACACGACCCTAAATCAATATTCCATGTTCATCGCAGACTTGCCTAGGCACATGCATTAATATTATACTGACAAATATTACAAGCTGACTTCCACGAGGTCGGGACTACGCCAGAAGAATAAGAGAGCCGAAAGAGACGCGTTAAGACCGGAGCCAACTCGGGAGCACACCTCTTCAGCACAATTGCAGGGATTCCATCAGGCCCACTCGACTTATGAGTGTCGAGGGAAAGAAGAGCTTTACGCACCGAGCTTTGGTTGAACCGGATATCCGGCATACAGCTCTCGCACCGCGGAATGGTCGGCGGCGCGTTTCCCCCGTCATCCAAAGTCGAGTTGGACGCAAAGAGTTTACCCAGAAGATCGGCTTTGTCTTTTGCGTCGTGGGCCAATGAATCGTTATCCATGTGCAGAGGCGGAAAAGATGGCGTGCAGAAATTCCCCTGGATAGCTTTGGCAAGAGACCAGAACGCACGAGTTCCCGACGGGAGGCGCTCTAATTTCTCACCAATTCTACCAATATGCAGCGATTTTGCTCTGGCAATATCTCTTTTGAAGGACCTGGAGGCAAAGTTAAACTCCTTTTTTAATACGCTAGTCTTTTCATCCCGTACTGCCGCTGCGTCTACCCAGGCTTGGTAACATTCATGCTTTCGGCGAGAGGCCATTTTACAGAAGCGACCAAACCAGGGTTGGGATTTGCCACCAACAGGGACCACAGGGGAAGGAATGAATGTATGGGCAACTGGTGCCTTTTTTTTGATGGCACACTAACGCCACCTTGTTAGATGTGTAGAGTACTTCCATACAAACAATAGTTACTATGGCAGCTCAGCTCTAGTAACTAAGCGTCGGTAGAGGTCTAGTTTCGTGACGGGTGACCGGCGGGGTGAGCCGTATTAGCGCTTAGCGAATAACCGCCCATCCCGCAATGACTGTCACAGCACATGCTGAGTTCAGTCAGCATCATATAGTTAGTTGCAGCCAAAGTAGCCAAATAAATCGTAACAAATCCTTACTCCTATAGTAATAAAGACGTGCTCCGATATATTTGGCTACTTTGGCTGCTACTAACTATATGATGCTGACTGTTCGTTTCTTTTGTCACACAAATAATGATTTTAATATTTTATCTCTGCATATACGTATTTTGCTTATGTACTTATCTGTTTATGTTACAATAAACATTTTCTTTTCTTTCTTTTAAATACAAAATATAATGTGTGCGTATGTGTGTTTGTGTGTAGGTGCATGGACAAATGTATGTGTTTGTAAAAACTGGAAGTCGGAATATGAACTGTAGTAAGCTTCTTTTTCTGCAGTGGTATCCCTTAATAACATATCCTTTTATATAGGTATATGAAGGTTTTCAAGTTTTAAATATACTAAATTAATTTTCTCTAACATGCAATGAAATATTGACGTTGTGTTCTTCATAATGGGCTTCGAAGTGTGAAATTTGGGGCGCAGCGAGACGAGAGACCCGTAATGGCATTTCATACAAAATTGGAGGCCTAGGCCAAGATGCTCTTTTTTAATTTCCATTCCACAATCTTTCTCTCTCTTGTGGCACAGGATCAAAGTTTGAGTTCTTGGACATTTTTTAATTTATTTCATAGCATATTTGAGAAAAGCTAACACTATACAAATACATACCTCGGAGTGAAAAGGGGTTGCCCGCCTCATAACTGTAGACCTCGCTACACTCGGCTGTCTATATGTATTCGGCCGGCAACTCCTTATTTCCCGGCCTCTGTAGTAATGTACTATTAAACGTGCTCAATAAAAAAAAGCACGTCCTAATTATGTACTTCTGAACGAATGCAACTTTCTACTACCCGACCATATCTCATTCTATATAACATTAGAATTTTTACGGACATAATCGTCTATAGGTGTTCGTTTATCTAGAAAATTAAAGGGAAATACTGTAAGTACTTGTTTTACTTATTTCGATTGATAAGTGGTTTTCAATACATTACAATACTAAACCCTAATATTTTTGCGTATCATAATAGTTTCCTTAAAAGCGCATGCGATTAAAGCACGATATTGGTAATATTTAGATTATTATTTTATATTAATGTATCCATAGGGTATAAATTGCTAAGCTATAGAGTGACTGTACTGGTGCAGTGATAAAATTCTCAACGTTTGCTATGCAATATTTATAAAACTTAATTCACTACCGATACATCTACGATATTTTATCTTCTTCCGTCAGATAACTAAATATTTCAACAGAAATTCCTAATTTAAAAAGAAAAAGACTACTTGCCCTGCCTTGCCTTGCCAAGTTGAAGATATCAAATTTTAGTGTTTGATCACCCATTTGGTATCTTGCCAAAACTTTTCCAGCATATTAAAATAATTCATCTCAAATTAAAGCGTTCCCGAGGTAGGTATTAATTGTGAACATTTGACAAAGTAATACTTAGATGAATCTGTACTGTGTGTGATATTTGAACATGATTATCCAGTGCATATGCATATGAGACATATGACTAATATACCGTTATTAAAACAAAAGAAGAATAAGGGGTCATATCATAACATGAAAAGCGAAAGTTTATAATTACGTTCCTATACGCTATTATCCGTAGGCATAATGTAACACACAATATTAAATAAGACTCGAAAGTCGTATCAAAACCGAATACCTAGTTATCAAAGTTTTTTCAAAACTGATTATTTGGTTACTGAGTTAACGGCGTACCTCGTTGTCCGTAGCATGCGAAAAATAAAATATTTGAATAATTTTTGAATTTTATCACGAAATATCAGAACGTGATTCGGAAATATTTCACTGACATTTTTGATGAAAACATTCCGGCATAACTATTCAATATCGAAAAACACAATCTCCATATTCCCTTCAATCATGGACTTTATTGTTGTAGTCGGAATAATGGTTACAGTTTTCGCTTTATTACAAAGCAATAAGGTGCAAAAGTGAACATGATTTTAACGTTAACCGAACAAATGAGTGTGTAATAAAAAAACGAACAGTTGAAACTTATTTCGTTTTGGTACGTAGTACCGAAAATTCCGGATTGTTTTAAGCCGATAGAGCCGTCAAAAAGTTACTCTGTAGTTTATTATGATAACCATCGACAAATACGGTTCAGTTGTTCTTAATTTAAAATCAAATTGTACACATAAATAGTCAACAAACCAATGTCAGCTAACATGACGTTAAAATTAATTCATTTTAAAATGGATAACGTAATATTGCTAAATGGATAGTAAACCATCAAATTATTGTAATACAGTATCAACTACAAAATATAATTAAAATCCACATAAATAGTCAACAAACCAATGTCAGCTAACATGACGTTAAAATTAATTCATTTTAAAATGGATAACGTAATATTGCTAAATGGATAGTAAACCATCAAATTATTGTAATACAGTATCAACTACAAAATATAATTAAAATCTTAATAAACACATCGACCTTCAAAGTTTAGAAAAAATATCATTTTTTTTTATTGTTCAAGCGTAAATTTAAATCTACCAATAAACTCCTTACGCTTTTATAAAAACTAAATTGTATGACACAGCAATTGACTTCATTTCTCATACAACGATTAATACAAATAGCAAACTGTGACGTCATACTTCTAAGTCAATTAGTATATGAATCGTTTCGGTTGCCACCAGCGAGGTCTGTCTTCCACTCAATTTATTGGATATTTATGTTCTTTAATTGTAGTTGCTCCTATACAAATATTTGATGCCCCTCGAAAACAGAAATCAGAAATCAGAAGTTTTTATTTGTCAGAATACAGTTATAAAAGGTTTTACAGTATAAAATGTCCTTGTATTCAACATGCAAGCATGTGTACAAATACTTAATAAATTACGCTAGAATACAATATTGATAGATGTCACTGAATTAAAAATAATGATAATAATAAGATACAATCAGTTAGTAAGATGTCAGTAGATTTTTATAATTTAGATATTCCCTTTCACTGTAAAAACATTTATCCATCAGCCATTTCGTCAATTTATGGTATATAACTGGTACGGATGGCATCGTATAAAAATCTTAGGACACAAGCCTAATCTCTATCCTATAAACATTTTTAGCCTTTTACTTGACATGCTTTTGGCAATGTCATTATTAAAAAAAACCGACCAAGTGCGTGTCGGGCCACGCGCAGTGTAGGGTTCCGTAGTTGCCTGTTTGCCTGTTTTGTGTTGTGGTTGTCTTTGTTAAATCGACGTGCGGTGCGGTTGCGTCGGCCGAATTTGTACGAAAATCGGCCTTTCCAAGTACACATTAAGTTGGTCAACTATTACTCAGTAACTACTTATGCCTACTTGTCCGTGATAGTTTTCCTTGTAAATTCATTATATGTATGTACTACTACTACGAAGTTTTTCACATCCCCAGTAGTAGCCATTTAGCCGGCAGGGGGGGAGGACACATGACTCGAACAAAAATTAGGGCTTCCAAGCCCAATATCTCGCAAACTAATCACTGATTTGAAAAATGTAGGAAACCCATAATATTTTTGAACGAGCTATCCAACGATACCCCACACCATGGGTTTAACGAGGAAAAATATTACATCCCCGCTTTAATAGGTGTAGAAGAGGTAGGTACCCTAAAAAAAATTTTTTTTCAAGATTTTATTGTACCTACTGTTTTGTCGGCGTGATTGATTTATATCCATGCCGAATTACAGTTTTCTAGTAGTAATGGTTAGCTAAGCCGAAGACGGAGAGACAGACAGACGGACATGACGAAACTATAAGGGTTCCTTGTTGACTGCGGAACCCTAAAAAAGGAGATATAATTATGAAAACAACATAATACACGTGTTTTCTTACTTTAATGTTTGAAACCCAGTTTCTGTAATACAAATACCAATGGAATATTTATGCATAATATTTATCGAACTTTGATTCTAACACGAAGTGTTTCAGTAAAACAATAAGTTTACCTATGATATTAGCTGTCGCGGGAGTATTGTTGCACTCTTTGGGGATCCAGCAGTGGATGTTTTTCGGTTGATATCAACGATGATATCAACCGAAAGACATGATGATGATGATGATTGATGATGAAGTTATTTTATATTCTGTATTGCAATGCCCAGGGTTCATGATTGAGATATCAAATGTAAAAAATCACAACAACATGAATGGAATAAAATAATTGAATCCTCCTTTTGATTGCGTACCAGTTACAGCAGCTGGTCGATTGATTGTCGAAACTAGTAAAATTAGTGCCTACGCTAATATTGGGATTAGGCTCCAATACGGATACGGATAGGAGAAACGGCAGGAGGAGGATAACGTTTTATCTAACTACAAAATCCTTCTCTCCTAAGTTCTACTCGGAGGGTAGGACACCTTAAAATTTAAACAGTTTCGGCGGAGGATAACTTACAACAACGGATTAAAAAGAAGCAACTTCCCGGAATCGAATCTGGCACACTCCCAACTCACATTAGTGTCTATGTATTATTTTGTTAAGTTAAACCAGTTTCATGTGTACGATGCGTGGACCGTTATAGATAATAATGTTGTTCCCTGAGACCGAAGGATTTATAATCGCCATACAAGACCAAATAATAAACACCACGAACTACAGAAAATATATTATCCGTGACCGAAATTTACCCACAGACCTTTGTCAACGTTGCCACGCTGCCTCAGAGACCATACAGCACGTAACATTTGAGCGTGCCGATCTATATCTCAGACAGACTACAAACACCGACATGACCAAGTTGCAGCCGTCACTCACCAATATCTCGCATTTAAACATCAGCTCATTAAAACAGGACACCGTACTATAAATATAGCCCTCAGGTTATTTTAGAATCACCTGAATACAAACTTTACTGGGTCATTGTCAGATTTAGGAGCGCGTCTTTTCGGTGGACATTGCCAAAGTTAAGGGCTTTAAAGCCTAATTTTTGGTTGAACTCTGAATCCGCATAAACGGTGTCGCCTTTTCTATAATTCTATGCGATTAAAACATATTATATATAAACATAAGCCCTTAACTATTGCCTACCGAAAAGACAATTTTTGTTTTACTGACTGACAATGACCCTACTGGGGCAGAGCAATCATCACCGACAAAACAGTACATTACAATGGACCTGACACACACCTTACACTTTTCGACAAAATAATAATAACTGTATTATCTTATCACACATATAGCGACATAGCGGTGCCGGTTAATCTACAGCCATGATAGTGCACGGCCAAAATAATTTAAAGCCCAATAATCCATGTCCATACTGTACATGGATTATCACAGGCTGTAGATTATTGGGCCGTGCATTACCTATCACCCTGAGCAAACTTGGTCCAGCACGGCTATTACGCGACGGCGCGCGAGCTCTCTCAATTTTTCTCGCACTATCCGTCTCTCTCATTAGAACACTTAGAACAAGAGGTATAGTGCGAGAAAAATCGAGAGTATGTCGCAGCCGTCCCATTAATAGACGTGCTGGGCAATAATTGGAAGCCAATTTTGTACGAGCTGATATGCACGGCCCAATAATCTGAGTCCTTGTGGCTTTGGATTATCGGGCTGTACATTATCTGTGCGGACTGATAATCTCCAGCGAGTCGACGCCACCCCGCTATGCGGGGTGTCTATTTCTGGTCTGAGGGACACAAGTGAACCATAACCTAATCGACCTAAGACACGAGCTCGCTTATGACAAGCCATTTTTGTCCGCCCTGATAATGCACGACGCAATAATCCGCGTCGACAAAAAGTGGATGCGGATTAACAGGCTGTACGTTATTGGGCCGTGCATTATCACCCTGAGCAAACTTGATCCAGGGCAATAATTGGAAGCCACTTTTATCCGGGCTGATAACGCACGACCCAATGATCCGAGTCCACAAAAAGTGGACGCGGATTATCAGGCTGTACATTATTCGGCCGTGCATTATTGGCTCCCGACATAGCCATACCCAATACATACAACCTAGCATCTACCCACACCGAAAAGATTAGTAAATACAAAGTCATAAATATAACTAAAATAGAGAGGAAATACCGTAAAGACTATCCCATTTATAATTTCCCAATTATACCCCGCACTCTGGACACCAGTCTCAAAATCCTTAACATTCATGAGCTTACTTATATTCTCCTGCAAAAGGCCGTTATTATGAATACATGCAGAATAGTTCGCAAATTCCTAGCTCTAGATCCGTAGGCTCTATAACACAATGCCTTCCATATTTGTTTGGGCAAAAGCCCGCAAATATGGAATTAAAATTACCTCAACTTGGAGAGAATAACAAAGCAAAACTACCCCAATAATCTTTATTGCACCACAAGTAACAGAGATTAATTAATTCAAGATTAGGCAAAATAAATAAATAAATGCGTAACTTTTTGAACGCGAGATGATTGTAACTTTGTAACTGTCATTTTCGTTTTCGAATTAAGACAGCAGCTACGCAACGCATCAGAACTGTAATTCACCGAGGAAATGCCGCTAGTATCCTCGGGACAATGACCAGAGGGCCTTTCTTTAGATTCAACTTAATTTTAATTAAGGTTAGTTAATGTTTATTTTCAAATTTTGATATACTTTTGAAAATAAATGTCATTTACATGTATGTTTAATTGTTTATCTTCTGAAATCGTTGTCGAAAAATAAAACATTTATATTTGTCAGTTTATTCTACGTCACAATCGTTCTAAAAGTTACGCAATTGCTCTGCTGGGGCCCAATTCTAGATTAAAAATGTGACACGTTCCTGGCATGTCCTGGGGATATACTCAAATGCATTTCTTGTATGTATATTCCAAAATCAGATTGATAATGACATGAACCTAGGAAAACATCCCTTTCTTTTACTATGGCCACTTTTGCATTTGGCGATGCGGAGCTGTCAGTACGAACGCACGAATGCAGTACAGCTTCCGAGTACGGAATATTAGTTGCTGCGACGTCAGCCATATGAGATTACGGCCGGTGGAACCCGTACCGAAATGTCAGGAATAAGGTAAATAGTTATCGCGTAAGGCACATGACCGGTTGAAGGCGCGTTCAAAAAGTTACGCGATTGACTTACTGGTCCCTTTAGATCCACGTCCAAAAGTCCACCTATTTAGTCACGGCTATTTTAATCCACCCATTCAAAGCAACCTAGATCACCGAATCACTTTCACTCAAAGGAAACGCCGATTTCTCTAGCTGTCATCAAACGGTGACAATTACAAATGGCGGACGTCAAAGTTGCGTAATCGGCAGACGGATTCCTTAAACGATCGCAATGAAATATTACAGTAAATGATCGGGAAAACTCGGTAATGGATCGGTAAGCATTCATATGGAATGCGGTGGAAATGCCAGATCTTTTGGAGATGCATTTAAAATGAACAGCTCACGTATTGGATGGCAGAGCTATTAATAGAATTTTCATGTAACACGCAATTTTTTGTAAAATATATTGTGTTATATATTTTGTTCTCAAACATGCAATGAAATGTTGACATTGTGTTCTTTATAATATATTCGAACGTAGTACACGTTTCCGGAGCGGCAAGACGAGAGATTCGTAATGGAATTTTATACAAAAATTGGAGGCCCCGCGGCAATGATTATTCTCTGTTTGACCATATCAGTCAGTAAAGATTTCCTAAAGGTCATTATTAGAGCAGGCAATCAATATCTATGCCTTTTGTGTGTGTACTTGTGTTGTTAGTGGTCAAATCAATAAACTTTTCATCACATCACATTTGCGAGCAAACGAGTAAGTTTTATGCAAAATAAACGTTAATCGCAATTAAAATTACAAATTTAATAGCAGTCTTCGATTCTTTTTAACGTTATTATTTTTTTATTTTTTTATTCAGAAACAATACAGAATTGTGTTTGAACATTAGGATTAAAATTACTTATAATTAATTATACATAAAAATTTGCTTAAACTATTCAATTCAATAACTATAAACTATAATTTATACATTTCATTAAACTTATTACATGTCATGTCTATAATTCTTACAACTAGGTATCACGCACAAAAATCTCGTCAGTCAGTATTGACGTATATTTTTGTGCGTGATACCTAGAAGCACCCTCTCAATAAAAATGCTTTCAGTTTTCTATGAAACACCTTATAATTAATTATATTTTTTAGGTCTGGGGGCAGTTTGTTAAACATTTTGACAGCCTGATGTTTTGTGCTGTGCTGCGCTACTTTGAGCTTCGGGAAAAAACTTTGTGTTAGGTTTTTAGTTCGCGTTTGTAGGCGCAAATCTTGTTCTTCGATAGACTCATATTTTAAAATATTTTTGAAAAAATCAGTTAACAACACGAGTACATAAAAGCAAGGAACTGTTAGGATGCCTAATTCCAGGAAGTGTTCTCTACAAGATATCCATTGAGGAATGCGTACAATAGTACGGATGGCCCTTTTTTGAACAACCAAAGCTTTCTTAAGGTTATATTTAAAGCAATTTCCCCAGAGCCTGATACTACCTAATCTTAGATTCTACTAACGCATAGTATATGACTTTAAGTTGTTCTATAGTGAGTTCCTCTCTCAGGCTCCTCAGAGCATAACAGGCTGAAGAAATGGAATGCTCAAGGCATCCAGCTCCCCTTTCCATTTCAGGCCTGCATCAATCCGTACACCAAGAAATTTAACACTATCAACTACATCTATCATAACATTATTTATAACTACATTAAGCTTGTCAGACTTCTTAGAATTGAGTTTAAATAACATAATTTGGGTTTTGTCAGTATTTAAACGCAAGTTATTGATATCAAACCAATTTTGGAAAGCCTTTATCGCCTTTGTAGTCAGCTCGACAAGCTTGGACATACTGTTTGCAGCAACAATCGCACTAGTGTCATCTGCAAACACGGTGACTCGGCATCCGGGAATGGTGTTGCAAATATAGTTGGCTCAGTCATTTGTTAATAGGATAAATAGGATGGGACCCAAAATTGATCCCTGTGGGACTGCTCTCTTTACTGTGACAAACTTTGATCTAACGGAACCTTCAATATTGTTTTCCAGGCTTTTTAGCTCTACAAATTGCTTCCGATTACTAACGTTAACGTGAGGCGTATATAATTAATTGTAATATTAAAAGATTACAATTATGTTCTTATTGGAATAAATGATTATTAAGTAAGTACTTTAAAACGCTTAAAACATCCATACTATATAATATTATAAATGCGAAAGTGTGTGTTTGTTTGTTTGTTTGTCCGTCTTTCACGGCAAAACGGAGCGACGAATTGACGTGATTTTTTAAGTGGAGATAGTTGAAGGGATGGAGAGTAACATAGGATAGTTTTTATCCCCGTAATCATCCCCTAAGGGGTGAAATGGGGGGAGTAAAAGTTTGTATGGACAGAAGAAGTAGTGGCGGGCAGAAGCTAGTTTAAACATAATTGCTATTTAAAATTATTTCTTAAATCTAGTTTGCCAAGTTTGTTTCGGCAGGTCATGGGCACAGATAAATAAAAACACAATGGCCCGTGATAAATCGTTATTTAATTAAGATACTATATTTGCAAACTTTTTTAAATAAAGCAATCAAAGCGGAATCAGATAAAGCTTTAATTGTTACCGTGAAAAAGGAATTGATTTTAAAACCCAAATAATGAACTAAAAGAAGCTAACGAACCTGTTGCGAAGTCCGAAAACCATTCCATTCCAGAACCTTCTATGAATATAACATGAAGAAAGACTGTTGCTTAAAATGAGGCATATTGTCTTGGAACGACAATGGGTCGTCTCCTACTTTATTTTTGACTTGTTTTTTCAGGTAAATAAGGCACGTTTTTATAAATCCATCATTTAAATTGATCGCAGGCAACGCTGGGGTCGGTGACTGCTTATTTTACTGCAATGCAATGTGGTGTGTTACACCTAATTCCATTAAAGTTGTTAATGTACTGAATTGTTTGTAATAAATAACCTTTATAGGAGATTTCTCCTTCCAAAAAGAGGTCGGTTTTAATTTAGAAACCAAAATTATAGCTAAGTATCTAAAAATTCAGTTTTTTCTTATATAAGGTGCTAACAAATTAGGTACCAATATTTTAAGAGGTGTTACATTACATCAAAACAATTGACTTTAAATAGAAATTAAGAAAACTTTTTATATGATATTTTTGTTTTAATTTCCGGTACAAAATAAATAAATTAAAATTTCGACCAAACATAATCAGCCTGTGCATTCAACTGACGAGATGTTAAAACACTATCTGTCAAGTGAACATCCTCGTTTGTGACAAACGTCAATGATTGATTGTTGACTATCTCATTAACAGGGTGTTTTTACGCAGTAACGTTGTATCCCTAATTATCTCCAAAAAGTGATACACACTTTTAAATGTTTCATACTTGAATCTACTCCTAGAGACTAGTACTAGCAGCTCTAAAAGTATTGGTACCTAATTTGTTAGCACCTTATATACAAGCAGTGTTCGCCGGTCTAGGAAGATCTTGTACCTATTTGCAAAAATAAACTATTTGTTAACCTAATGTGGCTAGATTTCCTAATATCGACTCTTTAGTCAACGCTACTTTTTTTCACTATCCAATCCTCCTCCTCCTCCTCCTCCTCCTCCTCTCCTATCCTCTGTTTTTTCGGTTGCGCCCTAAAGGCGCCCGAGGTCTGAACCCAAAGTGGACCTCAGGAAGCGGGTTAGGAAATCCCAAGATTTGGTGTAGGTGCTAGTTTTACGAAACCGACTGCCATGCGACCTTTCAACCCAGTGAGCAAACATGACCTTGTACGAGTATGGGATTAGATCGGTTTCATGATGTTTTCCTTCGCCGAAATTTAATACTTCATTATCAAATAAAGAATTTGTTACTTATTCTTCGATACTTCTTTAGGCACATTCATGTTACTGCGTCAATGCAATAAACATACCGCACCTTGCCGATCACCGCGTTAACTCACGGCAATTACTAACGCCATACCTAGTATTTCTACTTACAAAACACCTGTTCCCACAAATTACCTAGTGCGGCCACCCCATTTGCCTGTTATTTGTTTCTATCAGTAGGTAACCAGAACCCTTTCACAAGCCATTTGTTCCAGGGATGCCAAAGAACCTATTCCGATCGCTTCGATACATTTAACCAGAGATTAAGTACTGCCCTATATATTATAGCTAAAGCGGCACTATATAATGTGATTTATTGATACTCGTTTGTTTAGTGTTAATATATAGTTGCTAGAATTTATGGGGCGGTTATTTTTGTTTTTATACGAGAGTGAATTGGAAAGTTTTCAGCCTTACCTTTAAGATGAAAACTATAGTTTTTGTAACAATTTTATTTCTCATAGTCTCCAAAAACATCTATAAGTACACTTTTGCCATCTTGCCTCTGAAAGCAAGTGTAAAGATAGGCAATACATTTCTTTTGTTACACGGAATAATAAAATTAGTTTCATTATTCCGTGTAAAAAAAAGAATCTTCCAGGTCATCAAAATATGCAGTTACAGCTCTTAGCACCTCCATATCCGTGGAAAATTTTTTTATTCCCAAAAGGGGTAGGCAGATCACAGGAGATTTTGTTTGGTTCGCCGTTCCGATACTGAATATGTTATTTGATAATAAAAACATTAAAATATTGTATACTTGTAAACAAACTAAGCTCAAAACCCTCTGCACCTCTCCATCGTCATAAGCTCAAGTGTATGCCGCTCAAACTCTGACCCATCAATAATCTTTCAATTGCCAAAAACGAACCCCATTATGAAGGCTTAGAGCGACCCGGTGAGCGCAAAGGTTTAGCATACCTCTTGTTTTGCCCGGTTTAAACCGATCTGGGTAGCGGCAGATCAAAACCTAGTAACGGGCAACGCTAACATGTGGGCTATGACATTAGTTAAAAATATCGTTTTTAAACGATCAGGAAGGTAATAGGTATGATACTTTGCTTAGCTCGTTAATTCGATATTAGCACTAGAGAAAATTCGTGTGTTTTTTGAAGTACACGAACAAACTGTGGACCGAAAAAATGCAAAGTCCTCTAGAAAATTCTCAATTTGAGTGAAAAAAAATGCATTATTGACTTAATTCTCATGAAGCTAACTTAGTCGGCGAGTGCGACGCATGGAATGTGAAGGTTGCGAGTTTAAATCCTGCTCGTGGCAAATACATTTAATTTTTTTGCACTCAAATTGAGAATTTTCTAGAGGACTTTGCATCTTTTCGGTCTACAGTTTGTTTATATACTTGACTACATAAACATTACATTGACTTAATTCTCATGAAGCTAACAGTTACAGCTCAGTTCTCCAAATAGGGTCGTGGCCGAGACGCCACTTATTCCGATCAGACGCCGTATCATGGTCGCCCTTATCACGCGATAAGTGACAAGATAGGAGCGTCGTCTCGTTCTAGCCAGCCAGTGACGGGCGCTCTATCCTGTCACTTATCGTGTGATAAGGCCGACCATGATACGGGGTCAGAATGGGCAGCGATCAGTTGGTCACCCAAGTACGCTCTCTTAACAGCTCGGTCCTCTCCCATTCGCAATGATGGCTGAACCAGCAAAGAACTGTGTCAGTGTTGTGTACCTGGAGGTGAGTAAGGTCGCCAGAGCTCCCGAGGATGCGTTGTGTTGAGAGCGAGGGAATTTGTTCCTTGAGCTGTCAACACGGCGAATCCTCAAACATATCAAGGGTCGGCAACGCCCATGTTACTCCTTTGGAGTTGCATGCGTCTATAGGCTGCGGTGTCCGCTTACGATCAGGCGGGCCGTACGCTTGTTTGCCACCGTCGTTGTATAAAAAAAAGAACTTCGTTTCGCCAATAATGTTTGGCTCGGCCACCAACTCCTCATCTCGGAAAACGTTTTGTACTCGGTTCTAGTTGACCACAGAGGCGGTATTTGTGTCGCAAATGCCGTTTCTCCTTGCGGATCAATTTCCATTTTTCATGCAGATTTGGTGAATGCATTCGCCGCGTCATGTCGTATTGGGAGTGGTCGTTGGGCTGACTCCCAAATTGTGATCTAACGTTGACTTTCTGATTCAGTTTTGGCAGTGCATTGGGAAGCTTTATAATTCGGCAACCGGATTATATTCCGCTACTTCCGCATTCCGCTGGATGCGGGTGGCGCAGGACCGGTCACTTTGGCACTCTTTGGGGGAGGCCTAGGTCCAGCAGTGGTGAATGAATGATGATGATGACTTCCGCACTTAGCAGGGCGGTGCTTTATCGAGATCTTACTGATGTCGCCGATAATACAAGTAAAAATTTCAGAATGAGCGTGGAAGACGTTTATGGTTCAGTATTTATTTATTGTGCATATTGTGTCCCACTCACCCCTACATTCGTGCAAAAGGAAGGCGGCCTTGAGAGACAAATGGTGGCAGATTGTCAAGCTTGCCACTAAACCTCACGACCACTCTGCCAAGAATGAAGCGACTAAGAAAAAGATTATGTCCCCCTGCAGGGCAAACGCGGTACTTTCCCGCCACTTTTTTTTGAACCCTCGCTTTGTCTGATTGCACTTAGCTTAGTTACTACGCCAACTTTACGCCAAGTTACTGAACCACTAGACCATGGCGACACACATCCCGGTCCTGTGCTAGTACCAAACAGTATAAAACGCATCAATATCCCGCTATCTTCTTTTTGGCCTTCCTCTGTCTTGCAAGCCATTTTGCGGTGTTCATTGGAATAAATAATATTAATATTATAACTGGCTATTAGTAAGGCCTGATTGGACCTTCTTGAAAGTAGAAAAAGGTGAACACAATCAAACACCCCGCTATTGTCTAATACACAATTCTCCTGCCACTCTCCGCAGGACAATGCCACTCCCGCTAGTAGTTAGAGCACTTTTTTAAACGGCTATGTAGCCCTAACATAGCCGTTTTAAAAGGGCTTTACTAAGTATGTATTCACAAAGCGCTGCTTAAATCGTCTGATAAAGACGTAGATGCTAATGATGATGTATAAATAATACGTATAATTCCTGGATGATTCCCGTCACTGCCACATAAAAATATAAATGAAAAGTTGTTTATTTCAGACAACCCGGGGTCCATAAATGTTAAAATTACTACTTACGTACTTAAAGTACTTGGTTACCGTTGTCTAAGCGTGGTACGTTGATATGAAATTGGAATGCAGGATTTATTTTTCGGATCTTTTTACATTTCGCTCGATTTCCGCCTCCGTTTGATGAGCAGGCTAGTGATTGGAACTCGTGCAGTTTGCTTTTCATGTATGTAGTTACATTTTTAATTATTTTGCGTACTGGTTTCGTCTACTGACACTATTGAACATTTTGGTTTTTAGTATTCCGTAATCAAATTGGTCCGAGCTTTTGGTTTCTATCCCTCTGTCGTAAGGCAGTTTTCCCAACGACCGGTTGACATAGAAAACTGAAATTTTGTACAGATAAGTAATTTTTTGCCTTGTTAAATAAATCCTAATTAAAAGGGTACATAAGGAGTGAAACTTTTTAGTGAACCTCGATTTTTAAATTATCGTCATGGTTCTATCACGCTAATAAGTCCAGACCCCGTAACATGGTCGGCCTTATCACGCGATAAGTGACAAGAAAGGAGCGTCGTTTCGTTCTATCGAACGGTGTCAGCCAGTGACGGACGTTCTATCTTGTCACTTATCGTGTGATGACCATGATACGGGGTCTGCTTGTCTCTTTTCCAGCCCATCAATTTCAAGAATGTACACATGTCAGGAAAGTGGACAACTAGCCTTTGTGTTAGCACTTATCCTTCCCAGGCATTTGCATTGTCGTATTAACAATATTTGCATAGTTAAAATAATTCCAGGCATTATTAGATCTATAGTCCAACCGCTTCACTCAGTCCTCACCTCGCCGAGTACTGACTGAAGAAGGCCGGACTGTAACAGTAAGAAACGTCTGCAAACAACAGTCAGCTGGGTAAGAGCAATGGACGGATCCCAGAGGGCACGGGTTCAAAACCCTCTCGTGGAGAATAATTAAAAAAAATCACTTCATCGAAACTTATTATTAGATCTCTTCCTGTGGCTTTGCTTATCCTTTTTCAGAAAAGAGGTGCGAATTCACGTCCGTTTGTGTTTGAAACAGTAATCATCGGCTACTTTCACTCACACGATACAACTCGAGACCAAGATTAACTCCCCTAAATACTACTTTAGCTTTGGGAATCTCATAAAAACTAAGTTCGAAGGGAGAATAAATCAATAGGGAGGAACAAGGACGTATATAGGACTTGCAAGTATGCCCCTGAGATCTGTCGCTGCTTGGATGCGACTAAAGAATTTATTGGACTTGATATTTTTCGTTAGTTTCTTTGTGTTCACGGAACGAGTTTTGTTTCGATACAGCTGGTGTGAGAGTGTATTGGCTTTGAGTATTGTAGGTACATTATATTCGACAGAAAATAAGCTAAATCACTAAATACTTGATCTTTCATTGAACGCGGGGTTGGATGATCAATACTTTTTCACTCAAATAATGCGAAACGAAAAAATATAATATAAGCTACAACATTACGTTTATGCAGTTGGCACAAGTTGGCATCGAGTAAATATAACTTTTATAAACTCGGTCTCATAAAAATTTCAAATTAAAAACGATGTGTTATTTTTTTGTCAGCATGTGTATATGTAATACACTTTTTTATGGAATTTATTTATTTAATGGTATGGCATACATTATTTTGGCCATTAAAGTTTGTCATTCTTTAGTACCACCCAGGAGACACGTGCAGGGTTGTGGTAGGTAGCTCCTGCGGACGCGAGCGACAGTTGTCCAGTGAGTGGGCAACTCGACTGTTTTATGGAATAATAATTTAGGAAAAAAAACTTTGTTATACTTAATATGTACCATGTACATTTCCTACCACGCTCGCTAAAATGTAAGAGTAAGATTATCCGAGAGCGTAGTCTTTACTCAGGATTAAAATGATGAATAAATAATAATAATGTATAAAAGAAAACTTTGTTATACTTAATGTGTACCATGTACATTTTCTGCCACGCTCGCTAAAATGTAAGAGTAAGATTATCCGAGAGCGTAGTCTTTACTGAGGATTAAAATAATGAATAAATAATAATAATGTAGGAAATAAAAACTCTGTTATAATGTGTACATTTTCCACCACGTGCGCTAAAATGTTTAAGTACGGTTTTCCGAGAGCCTGGTCTTTACTCAGGATAAAAAATAGCAGTAAAATTATGTCCTTAGGTTATTTATGGGAGTTGATTCCTCGAACATCGGTTGCGTTGAGAAAGAAATAAGATGAAGGTACTTTAGTACTTTTCTAATGCAGTATTTGTATGAATATATTGTATATAGTTACTTACTACATGGTTTTTGACATAAATGGGCTTGAAAAGAGTATTTAAATGTTGTTTCGTGCTAAATGACCACATGAGCATTCTTGAATAATGGTTTATTTGTTTAATTTTTTGATTAAGGAATGGGAAAATCTCAAACAAAGACATACCTAGTTAAACAAAATAATTAACCGACTAACTACATATCTTGATAAGTGTAGGTAAATATATCCGTTTTTCCGATCCCAACTCATGATGTATCTTCATTTTGATTTAGGTAGGCCAGTGAGTGCAGAATGGTGATTACGTAATGTTAACTCAACTGCCATTTTCCCATACAAAACTACGTACGTCAGGTAGATCAAAATGTACATCTAAATGTCGGGGACGTCAAATTTTGTCATCTTAGGCCACTTCCACAGAAAACCAGGTTGACGTCACTAAGCTCTCGGCAAAAATTTACAATATACAGCAAACAGATTGCGCCATGGTAAAAGGGGACGGAAGATTCCTGAAATCAGCCCTCTGAACCCGCTGAACACGACAGCATTGTCATTCCATTCTCAGCCAAACATTCAACATTCTTCTATATCATCATTTACGTCCTAACTTATCCGATAGACCGTATCATCATCAGGATTTCAAGGTACTTACTCTCTTTGTTTACTAAGCACGGAGCCCGCGTATTCGTTCCACTTTTGTGGGTCAACACTAGCCATCGATTTGTTCCGAAATGGTGTAAGATAACAAAGGTTCCTTCATATCCTTATCCGGATTGATAAGATTGTGCGTATTGGCGAATATGGGGGTAGGTAGGGTTCAATTGGAAAAAAAAGGCAGTGAGGATACAACGCATGTTTCACGGCATTGGTAAAACAAGGGGTAAAGGCAGAATATTTTGGTACAGGTTTTATTATTAATTTTAACAGGTATTTTAATATTGTTTTGGATTAATCGTAAGTAGAAGTTACCAAGCGGATTAAGTACCTTGTTCCCTATAAAATTTCAAGCAAAGTCTACGTTTCATTGGTTATCTAGGGGTATCAAAGAGTTATTTTATACTCGATTTACTTATCATTAATTTTTTTTTTTTTAAAACACTTTTTATAACGTCTCAAAATTGCTGAACGATAAACGGACGAGATTTGCTAGCAACATATAATAATATAAAGCTCCTAATGCAATTCTATCGAACGCGAATGCGAATATACTTATAGGTATATAGATACTGCTCGTTTAATAGTACGGCAAACATTGTTCACCTTAGATCGAATGAGTTTAAATTTTTTCATCAAAAAATCATAGATAGTACTGTTATGTAGGTTTTGCAGTCGTTATTATTCAATATTTTTACTCAAAAATAACGTAGTAACTTTAAAATATCACCACAACTCCATTTCGGCATTATATTTTGCATAAAAATCACATAACAATGCATCTACAAATCCATTCTAGGTCGCTATTTTTTAATGCCATAAACATGCCATATCCACACCAATGTTTGGTCAGTTATTTGTCCCCAATATTGGCCAATAACGGCCGTAACGACCTAAAGCTTTTTACATGACAAATAGAGCTTTTAAGCTTGTGTCGTTCTAATGCATTAGATGTAAGCGAGCTTTTTAGGTTATTTTTCCTGGTAATGCTCGGGAGTGTGAGGGCTTTTAATAATGTTACGCACTTAGAATATTTACACTATGTAGCAGCAGGGTTCTGTAACGAAAAGTTCGTCGCTTTTTCGTTTTAATTAATTACTAGCTTCTGCCCGCGACTCCGTCTGCATGGAACTCGTTTATATCGTTGTTCTATACAAACTTTCACCCCCAATTTCACCCTTTTAGGGGATGATTTCCGGGATAAAAACTATTCTACGTCCTTCCCCGGGCGTCAACTATTGGAATCCGGGTGTCGAACGTTAGGACGTTTTCCATACTGCAAAATCAAAATCAAATTGGATGTTCCCTATAAATATTGTATACCATTTTGTTTGTTTTCGAAGCGTTTGTGTGGATAATTCTTAAGAACCCAAATTACAAGGTAAAGGCACCTTATCAACCGGACACAGGCCTCCCCCAAAGAGTGCCACAATGACCGGTCCTGCGCCACCCACATTTACCAGGTCATCAGTCCACCTTTTGGGGTGTCTACCCTATTGGTTCTCGAACCCCTAACGGCCATCGGTTCTATTGCAATGCCCCACCCACTGCGACTTAATTTTAGCGATTCAGTTACAGTATTTGATCTAAATGTATTATTTCAAAATAATATAACGGAGGACGTAAGCTGTGATGCCTCATGTATATGGACGACTTTGTCGGTCGAAATAGTTTTCTGTGTAAGGACAGTCTCACATTGAACCTCATGATCCTTTGTCCTTGCTACCACGCGATATCAAAACAACTTAATACAGGACTTAGTTGAGATGGCACCGTTTAACATTGACTATTAACCCAGAGGAGGCTCTTTGATGATAACTACAGTTCCTAGTTTGGTTAAATGGCGTCATTCCCTTGAATGTTCAGCCTAATTTGCTTTTTAAATGGTCGCAGTTACAGCTCATGTTGGGTTGGCGACGTTTGATTCGTGGATTTAAGTAAAGTGATGAATTGGAATTAGGCATGACTGCAAAGTTGGATTTCTACGGGCCTTGTAAAATTAACTTGGTTCAGCAAAGATAGGTACGTCAGATTCACAACATTAATTCAAACTAAGGATGGTTGATAACATTGTAGGCCAGTCATATCGACCTTAAAAATCGCAAGCTAACGGCTATAGTTGTGATTTTTTAATATATTGTTAGGACCACTACCAGTGTGTTTTTCAAACTGTGGGTCGCGACCCACAAGGGGGCCACGGAGCCTCCTAAAGGGGGTCGCGGCTACTCATATTTTTAAAGTTAAAGTGCTGTAAGTATTTTGTGCAGCGTTAGGGTGGGGGGTCGCGAAATATTTCTTTCTGTACTAAGGGGGCCGCGGCATGACAAAGATTGAAAAACACGTAACGTATATACAAGTTTGCAGCTGAGAAAGACCTGTGCTAACTTTTCAGCACTCAAAAAACCGTATTGTACGTAGATAAACGTTTCTTTTTCTTGGAGTTGCAATTACGTTTGCAAATAGGCTTTACTCGAGGTAAACGTCCCAGTGCCCGAAACTAGCCTTATAATGACACACTCAACGTCATGTCAAAACAATAGGTGTCAACTATCAGGCATTAAGGTGTCGAGCAGTAGGACTTCTTTGACCTTCTTTTTTAGGGTTCCGTACCCAAAGGGTAAAAATGGGACCCTATTACTAAGACTTCGCTGTCCGTCTGTCTGTCTGTCACCAGGCTGTATCTGAAGAACCGCGATAGCTAGACAGTTGAAATTTTCACAGATGATGTATTTCTGTTGCCGCTCTAACAAAAAATACAAAAAAAAAAATATATATTTAAGGGGGGCTCCCATACAACAAACGTGTTTTTTTGCCGTTTTGTCTGTCGCCAGGCTGTATCTCAAGAACCGCGATAGCTAGACAGTTGAAATTTTCACAAATTATGTATTTCTGTTGCCGCTATAACAATAAGTACTATAAACAAAATAAAATAAATATTTAAGGGGCCTCCCATACAACCAACTTTTTTTTTTACTGTTTTAATAGATAATGGTACCGAACCCTTCGTGCGCGAGTCCGACTCGCGCTTGGCCGGTTTTTTGTCTTTTTACATGATCTAATCGTAGTTAGTCCCATACAAAAACTCGATCCAATGATAAAACTGGTTCTAATGGCACAGTGGAAAACAAATTGTCAAGTAGCCAATTACGGGTATATCTCACACTCCATAAGATGCTACGCTACATACAGTAAAATATCTTTAAGAGACTTACAAGGAGCGTAGCTCTTAGTTGCCACTCATAACAACTTGTAACACTGAATGTTGAAGTTTAAGTATCACTTTAAATGAATGCAAAATCTCTTTGCCAGATAACAATGCGAAACATCTAATTCGCCGTATTAAATGGTAGTTGTGGAAGTAGCTGTGCAGCTTAAAATAATAGAATTAAATAAGCTTTTATGACCTCATAAAGAATATGAGGATTCTTTAGAATGCGGTTGCCGTCGAAATAGTTTTCTTTACGATACCTTTCAGTTTTACGAGATTTTAACGTCATTATAACTTTAGTAAATACTAATATTCAAATGGTTTAAGTTTAGACACTATTTTTTACTTTATTTGTAAGCAAACAAAAACTTTGAAAGTTGGATAAAAATTCTATAGATAATATAGTCAAGCTCCATCCATTTAGCTCCATATTATAATTGAAATTGAGCATTTGAGGCCGGATTTGACCAGGCGGTATATGCCGCCTGGTCAAATCCGGCCTCAAATGCTGCGGTCTTCATATGTGGTAAAACTTCAATATTGTATTGAGAAACATTGCAATAAACTCTATTCTTGTCTAGTTTCGATTGACACTAAGTAAATAAAAAATGCAGATAACAAAATGATGCCAAAGAAAAAAAGAAAGATGCATGGTTTTGTCAAGTTTCTATGTAATGTCCGCTGCCGGCCATTTATAACATTTATCGGGCTGTAATCGGTGGGTGCAACCCGCCCTTAAACTCACTCATTATGTATGTTAAACACCATCTGGGTAAGGAACCCTAAAAAGCATCAAATTTAAAGTGCAATGACAGTAAACATCCAAGTCTCTCTGAACTTTATAATACGTAAAGTTTCTAAGCGATGCATAATTTCAAACTTCACTGAAACTCCGGGGCTTATAGACAAAATATTTTACCTCCATAGTAGCTACTTTATAACATTAGAACCCTTTAGAATTTGCATATATTACTCATTAGAATTTCGAAACGTATAATCAAGGGAATACAGACGGGCGCGTAAACACGCGCGGTTTTCAGAAGTGGCAAGCTTGCGTTTAATTTCGCCGTTTATTTTCTTAGTTTGTGATGAGTGGCAACCGAATGCATCCTTATGCAAAACCAGCCACTAGGATTATGTTCTTACATACGTTTGAGCGCAATTTTAGCGCGACGCTTAATTAATTTTGTGCTTCGAATACTTTGCATAGTTATAGCGGATTAGGTTATCACAGAACTCATGTTTGACTTAGAATTTGCCGCAGAGTAATATAAATCTCATAATTAGATGCATCGACGCCTTGTGTAGACTTTTTAGTCGCAAAGTGGAGTTGGCGCATGAAAACAAATAAAAGTTTACAAAAAGAAAACTTCTGATACTTGCTATTCAGAAAGGAGTGATTGTTGCCGTCAAATGGGGGATCAAATTTGAACTTTTCTTCTCTGATCGTGCTACATTTTTTTTGTGTAAAGCAGTATGTGTCACTCGGTAGGAAAATTATTTCCGTCTTGGGCGTAAACACTTGAGTCCCTCGTTAAGCTTAAGATTCTACTTTAGAATCCCTCGCTACGCTCAGGATTCAATATACCGCCCTCGCCGTTATTGTATCTGTTTGCTCCCTGGAGTCACAATCTTCTATTATTTACCACTTAAATGTTTCCTTGTCCACGTCAGGCAAGTCATTTGCCATTCCAAAATAATTCAAGCCAGCATCAAACACAACCGACAAGAAAGTACAAACGCCAACACAATTAACTGACCATCCTGTATTTAAATAGAACCTTATTACAATGCACATAAAGTGCACGGATGGTCAGTTAGCTGTGTTGTCGAAAGTATCAATTCCACCTATATTGCCAGAAGAACATCTTAACTTGTGATTATATGTACTACTAGCTTCTGCCCGCGACTCCGTCCGCGTGGAACTCGTTTATATCGCAGCTCCATACAAACCTTTACCCCCCCCCCCCCCATTTTACCCCCTTAGGGGATGATTACGGGGATAAAAACTATCCTATGTTACTCTCCATCCTTTCAACTATCTCCACTTAAAAAATCACGTCGATTCGTCGCTCCGTTTTGCCGTGAAAGACGGACAAACAAACAAACAAACACACACATACACTTTCGCATTTATAATATTAGTATGGATATGGATATCTGTTAATACAGTTGCAATACGCGTGTTATATCACTCAGAAACAAATTTTATTTTAAGTACTTCGATGATTGATCATAGCTGAAACCTGACCAGAGTATTAACTTTGAGATCGGTACCTATCTTGAGTTTATAGAAACATACAACCCTCAAGAGTCCGCAGTAAGCTCGGCTGAATTTCACCTTCCCATACAAACGGAGTTTGGTTCTCATTTTAAAACTACGCGTTGGATTGTGACGAAACTTTGCATTTACAATGACATGAGGTATATCTATGTTTGTAATTAGGTTATATGGGTCCAGTTTGTAAAAGAATCAAAATACAGCCCAAAGCAGGTTTTGCATGAAAAACTTTGCTGTATTTTTTACTATGATATCTGAAGCTACATAAACTAATTATAGACCTGGAACCTCATGTCATTGTACATCCAAAGTTTTGTTACAATCTAACACGTAGTTATGAGAGCGTAACTATGTCTGTATGGAGAATCGGGCTTATACTGCGGATTCTTAAGCACCTACCTTTATATACTTCCTCCTTAAATAAAACAAGAAAATTGTTAGGTATGTTCATTTCAAACATATCGGTCAAGTCCTCAAACTAAGCAAAGCCATGGGTACTTAAAAAAATACTTAAATACATAGAAAACACTCATAATTCGGGATCAAAATATTCATGCTCATCACTCAAAATATAAATTACCGCGCTTCGAAGCCAGGACCTCTAGCTTTGTAGGCAGGGCCCAACTAGGCTTAAATAGTCGTACATGAAAGATTAAATTGATAATTGAAAGTGTTTTTGTGTTTGTTGAAACCTGGTGAAATTAGAAGTATTAGTATCTGGGTGTTATTTTAATGTGGTCAGGAATAATTGGCTAGTACGAGTAATACAAGTTTTACAGCTGTTAAAGATTGTGTCCTAGTAATGTTTATTGGATGCACTCAATTAACAAACGTAATTTAATGCTATTTTGCTTGTTAATGGAATTCGTGATGTTGGTTTATTTATGTGTAACAAAGTAAAACAGAATTAACGTTACCTGAACTATTGTCCTATAATTGACACTTGTAATCTTAAAACAAAAATAACACGGGTGAAAGTTTCTTTCAACCATGTATTTAAGATACGTTTACCACACTTCGGATTGCTACGTCAATGCAAATTAAAAAAAAATCTTAATGTGATTGCTTCGTATACTATTCTTACCTTGAAATTAAATAACTTTATGACTACTTGCTATCCACAGATTATTAAAATGAGCAAAGCTGTCAAAACACATTTCGCTTTAACTAAGCTCCAAGAATTTACAACAAAGATTGGGTATAACTTAAAATAGACGGAATGCTGTTAAAAAAAACTTTAATAAGACTATGTTGGTGTCTCATAGGTAGTTTTGTTTTCCTCGGAACAATTAATTAAAAGGAAAAGTAGTGAGTGTGCTGCAAAGACTTGGCATCCATTTCCCTCAACTTTGTAAGAGGTACCTACTTACCAAAGTTGGTCCCTGGTTGGGTTAATTAGGAAATTGCATTTTTAAAATTGTCTCGTGACGCGCAGCAACTTTGTCAGTTCTTGTGGTAAAGGGTACGTACTCGTGGGAAGCCTTCTATGTGGTGTTTGTAAAAGGATTCAGTTAAGGTTAATGTAGCCTTTGTCTTGCTCGCTCGATATGCTGCTCTTTGCTTACAAACGGACCAACTTGCAGGATACAAATTCATAGTGTTAAAACGAATGATAATTTCATAATATAACTCGTTCAGATTTTAAAAGAATTTACTTTTTACCATTTTTTTTTTTTTAATCGTGTAAAATATCTGATTTAGAAACAGTACAAAATTTAAAGTTGTTTGTAACATAATTTAGAGTACTTTTTTTCACATAGTATTTAATGACTAGCAAGAAATTCAATCTTACAGATAACTAATAAAATATCAAAGATTAACATTATTTTCTGTTTTCTTCACGAGCGAGATTTAAGAGCCTTAACGTTTTAATAAAGATCATCTGGCGTTACTACTCCTCTTAAACAGTAGCTACTCCAAAAAAACATAGAAAAGGCTGTGAATTAAGAAGAAGAAAATAATGTAATTCTATTATTTTCTTTACCTTTGGTTTGTATATATGGCGGAGTTGGTAAGTTTCGCCTAAAACTTAATGATTTATTGTAAAGGAATATTGGCATTGAATTCTAAGGTTTCTTGTTAACCGTTGAATCAATACAGCTTAGTACCTAATTCCGGCTTTAATTACGGAGATTCAACGGCATTAGTTTGGGTAACTAGTGGAATGGTTGTTCGATTGCAAGGTTTCGTTTCTGAATGAAATGTTGGAAGTTAGCACGAAAATTAAACGTTTTAGACCCCTTAATTCCAGTAAGTTGACACCACCTTATTCACCTCTATTGCAATAAATAACTAACGATGTCGGGCAATATTATACACGAATGGTAGTAGGCCAATCAGATAATACTAGTGGCTCGTTAACCTGTCGGTAAAAGTCGCATATTTTTTTCGATAAACTGAATCGGCAAAAAGTCTTTAAGTATAATTATTGAACCTGCTCACAGGATTTCACGAAAATCGGTTGCAACCTTTAGAGAACAGCCGGACAGCTGGTCATACGAAAGAAATTTGGCCCAAGCTGAAACGGAGAATTAGTTTGCTTCGCTCGCACGTATAATAAACGCGGGGGACCGCTTCAGTCACCCGATGGTCCCCCGACGCGACGATACTTGGAAAATATAAATATTTGAACTTACATAATATTATGTGACGATAATAGTTATTAAGTATAGCTTTAAAATATTTTTTTTTTGGATTTTAGAGTTTAAATTTTTGTATCGGGGGTTTTTTAAATTTCTAATTTTACTTTTATTTTGTCCTTTTTGAAGTGATGATCTTCAAACGGCTGATCAGTCATGGTTACCTTACCATATATTTTCAATATCATTGAAGTAACACGGTACCAAATTTCGAATCGATAGGACATATCGAAGGTAGTCAGATTCCCTCATCAACAATTAAAGAGCTGATGATCTTCAAACGGCACATCAGGTCATGGTTACCTTACCATATTATTTCCATGTCATTGAAATAACACGGTACCAAATTTCGAATCGATCGAACATAAGTAAGTTAGTCAGATCCCCTCAACAACTAGAATAGAGCTGATGATCTTCAAACGGCTGATCAGGTCATGGCTACCTTACCATATAATTTCAATGTCATTGAAATAACACGGTACCAAATTCCGAGACGATCGGACATGACGTTAGTCAGATCCCTTCATCAACTAGAAAATAGCTGATGATCTTCAAACGGCTGAACAGATTTTCATGAAACATGGCTAAGAACACTCGGGTTAAAATTATCTATGATACAAGAAAAACCGCATTCGAATCAGTCCATCCGTTTGGGCCCTAAGTTACCACAGACAGATACACAGATAGACAGACACGTTACACTTATAACACCCCTCTCTTTGCGTCGGGGGTTAACAAACTCCAAACAATCGTTTAAAAAAACGCCCGTTTGTCCTCCGGCATCACATAGAGCGTTCAAGCCGCTCGTGTGCGCCTGTTCACTAAGTCGCGAGAATTTAGTCTGGCCTGAGCTTGCCGCATCATTTTGGGGTTTTAATCCTACCTGCCTGGAAATTACAGGATTAACACTATTATATCGTAGCCGCATTTTGTAGTATAGGAACTATCCTTTTCCAAAATGTCGAATTAAACATTCAGCTTTTGTAGATGACAAAATATATTTTCATGCATAATTACCCCACTTTTCGATTCTATCCATACTAATATTATAAATGCGAAGGTATGTTTTCTGTTCGTCTGTCGGTCTGTTACCTCTGCACACTTAAACTACTAAACCAATTTAGATGAAATTATAGTCTAGTATAAATATAGTTTAAGTTCCAGGAGAGGATATAGGATAGTTTTTATACCCTAAGTGGGGTGGAATGGGAGATGAAAATTTGTATGGAGCTACGAACAAACGAGTTCCACGCGGACGGAGTCGCAGGCTTTGTTTTAATGTGAAAGTATTAATTTCCTAGCTTAAAAAAAGAGTTTCCCCATACCAACTTTGCACCTCTATTGAACCCGCTCAGGGGTGGGATTTTCCAAAATCCTAAAATAGCTTTTCTTGCATTGTAATAAGGAGTGCATACACAAGTTTCAAGTCTCCCACTTAAAATTATACTCCATCCCCATACACGCTTTCAAACCCCTTTTTACCCCTTTGAGGGTGGAAATTTCAAAAATCTCTTCTTAGTGGGTACTATCGTTATATAAACTACCTATTGTGAATAAACAGTATTCTAGGTTCAACGATTTGGGCTGAGCGTTGATTTAAGTGAATGGGTCAGTCAGTTAGGACTTTTACGATTATATACATTATAGATTTATAAAAAAAAAAAAATAGTTACATCGGGCCTAAAATGGTCGCCATTCCATCACTTAGCGCTGTGGATAAGACAGAAAGAAAGAAATCAAGCTATTTCTATTACAATTTAGTATATGGGTGGATCAACTATTTTCTGTCAGTAGTTGTGGCGGTTACGTCTCCTAAGTCACTTCTTAAAACTGCAATTTATGGTTTTTAAATCATCAAATTCATTCTTGTCATATTTGAGCCCTTTTTACCCGACTGCCGAAGGAGAGCAGGGTTATGTTTTTCGAGCTCATGTATGTATGTATGTATACATGTCTCTGCGTATGTCTTATTCTTTGACACGCCCTGCACCCAGCAACCTAAACCATTTGACGGATTTTGACATATGAGATGTCGTTGGATTTCTCTTAAACAATTAAGGAGGGACCTATAATATTTGTAGAAAAAAGTCGGGTTTTTTGAAAATCATTGATTTCACTTGTTCTATGACCATCTTATAGGCTTGGAAGTCCGTATTGTAACTATTCTTCTAAGAAACTCTGTAATGTTGTCTCCTGGCTAACGGACACTTTAACAACAAGAAATTGTTGTAGTAGAACATCAATACCATATAATAAAACTTTCAATGTTCCTGATATTGACTTAAACATTAATACTGAAATTGTAGCTTTTACTTTGTAATACTCAATTATTTGTACAATGAGCACGTCGTTAGCTTTAACAATTATATAATGATCACGGCGAAGTGTTAAATTATTCCGAGGGCTTCATTACAACGTGATCAAAATTAACTATGGAATTTACGTTGGGATGAAATAGGGATTGTTATGATTTAGTTTGTTGTTAGGTGAAATAAACTTTATGAATGACTTTACTACGTGTTCAAATAAGCTACCCGTATGTATTTATAGAATGTTTATTTAAACGAGGCAGTGACGGAAATCTGAAACTATAAAACGTACGGATTTTGTTCTTAGGAGTACAAAAAAAACTACGGTAGGCAAGTGGTTCAGGCATGTGGCTGTCAAGCGGCGGTCGTGGGTTCGAATCTCGGACGTACTCGTACCAATGAGTTTTTTGGAACTTATGAACGGAATATTTACCGTTAGCTTTCCGGTGAAGGAAAACATCGTGAGGAAACCTGTCTTATCCTAATAAGGTCTAGTTTGCGCTCTGGGTTGCAAGGTCAGATGGCAGTTGCTTTCATAAAACTAGTGCCTATGCCAAATCTTGGGATTAGATGTCAAAACGGACCCCGGGCTCCTTTAGGGCACAACCGGGAATAACGCTAGGAGGATGATGAGAAAAAAAACCGTAAACGTAGATTGAAATACGGCCTTTTTTTGGAATTGTAGATACAGGGTTCCATGGGTACAGTTGATTCTTAGAACGAGCGGCATTCATTCCCGTTATAAAACGAACTCCGATTTTTAAAAAGATTCGACTGGGAACGATACGACAATGTTGAGATTTTTTTGACATCTTTGAATGCAGTTATTTTTTTTTCTGCCTCGTGACACCTAAGAAAAAAAAACCTTATATCTATTACTTTCAGATTTCCTTTACGACCCATTTTGAATAATATGACCTGTATATCTCCCCACCCGTGGACCAGTTCTTCAGGTCGGTTCCCCAAACTCATTAATTTCGCGTTGCAAAATTTCTATTTGCATTTTTCCCCACTCAATTTTTTTGCCACTAGTGTTTTGCTCCATTCATAAATTCGCCCAGTCAGAGAAAATCGGATTTCCGGTAGCAATTTGTTCCTATTGCATATTTTCTCACTTAATTAATATACGTTCTCTTATCTACGAATTAATTTTGAGGTAAAACATGATGGGAGTCATGTTTTACCTCAAAATTCATTCGCTGAATTGAGACTTAATTTGTGACAAAAACACATTAGAGATATAAATAAAATAACACATCAGGGTTTATTAAAAAAGTATAAAGCTATACAATCGCGCAAAAAGATTACTTGAAATAGCTTTAATCAGTTATAATATATCAAATACAAGAAGGAACTTAGTACCCAAAATTCCGTGTTATCTTCGTTAAAAACCTATTTTACCCCGGCCTGTTTATACGTAGTTGTTTAGGGCAGAAAGGCTGTCATTGTGTCCGGCATTAAGTTTTAGACGCTTATGTAGTTCTGAACTAGCACAATGGAACCGGGAATGGAAAATTTAGGACGGTTAAGGGTTAGATTGTTGACATGCTTAGTTTCTGTTATTTTAGTCTCTAAATCTAAGCAAATATCCTTTGTTACTCTAGAATGTAAAACACTTTAAAATACCCGAGGAAAGACCAGCGCTGGCCAATTAGGTCGGCCCCAAGCAGGGACGGGAATTCGGGATCATTCATGGCACAGTTATTATATTTTTGTGCTTTTATTAATTTTCCCGTCATTTTAGTTGTTCGCGTAGAACCCTTCGATAAGCTCATGCACTGGCCCTAGGTCTCCTAGCGTTAAACTGAACGGGCATTGAAATCCCCAAATATATGGCAAACCACCAACCTTGTACTTGCAGGCTCCGACTCTGGTATTGTCCGTCGTCCTGATGAACTCTTCTGCTGGCCAGCAACACCACACCTTGGAGAGTCTTTTAAGCACCGAAAAACCCACAATTCTGTCCGATATAGCACCGAATGAATTTCCGAAATTATTGTCGCAAGACGCGCGTGCGATCAATCCGAGCGAGCCGAGCTATGTGTCACGGAGGTAATTTGTGTCTACCCTCCGTTTCGCCGCTAAGCAGTCTACCCTATATTAAAAAGATTACAATGCCCGAACATTAGTGATGTGAATTAATTGTTCTATTTTCTATCTTAAACGCTCGCGCACTTAGCACACATTTCTGTCAGTCTTCACCACACTATCTGACTACACACTGTCTGTCTATCACGAAACGTGTTGTACTCGCATCAGGTAGATCTAAATATCAATTTTAATTTGGAAAAATGACAGTTGGATTGTCCTAACTCGCGTTGGAAACGTTACGTGATTACCCCTCAGGTCTAACGTTACATTTATTTCAGTACAAGCTTCCGCCCGCGACTTCGTCTGCGTGGACCCGGAATCAAAACTATCCTATATTTTAATCCGGGCTATAAACTATCTTCGTGCAAAATTTCATCCAAATCTGTTATGCTGTTTAAGCGTAATTGAGTAACAAACATCTAAACATCCAAACATGTAAACTTTCGCATTTATAATATTAGTAGGAAGTAGTATATACGTTTTTTAGGTTCGACGCGGCCGTGGTCTCACATGTGGCGTGGTTATCTGAGAACACGGCGAAACGTCAGTAATAAAGGTTAAAATAGCGCTCTTACGGTAAATATTTGTGCTCATCTCAAAACTAAATACCCTTTACCGGGATCCGAACCCCAGACCTCTTGCTTCGTAGGCAGGGCTTCGTAGCAACTAGGCTAAAGCGGTCGTCGCTAGCAGCTCGCGACTGACAATAGGTACTCTTTTGATGAAATTTCCATTTCGGGGGAAAACGGTTCCCACTAACTAAATCTTAACAAATCATGAAATCGCTTTGATTTTAATGTCGATCGCTTCAGCATAATAATATATAGGTTCGCTTTGAAAAAAATAAGTTTTTGAGGTCCCTATATATTTGAATTTATTGCACATTTTGAAAAAAGAAATACCTCTAAACCTAGTCTTTCATTATGCGTACTTACTTGCGTAACGTACTTAAAAATCATTCAGATTGGAAAATATTTAGAAGTGGAAGGCGTTTTCTCTTTTTGTATGGACGAGTACGTAATATTACAAAGGCATTTTTCCCTGTTAAGGTTTCGGTGCATATTTAGGAGACAATAAAATTTTGCATTTGACCGTACAACAAACAGAAAATAAATATATTTTTCTGTATAAAGCTTTTGAGTTCAAGTTCCTAGGTTTCATATAAGTGACAAACTTTTGCCCACGGAAACTCAAACTTAGTAACTCGAAACTTAAACAAAGTTGTGTATCTCGGTATTCTCGGTCATGTCGTTCGAACTTCTTAGGTTAATTAACGAAGGACATACAGGAATTGGTTTTATCTCTGACTATGAATGAAGAATCAAATTGGTATTTTAGGCGTTTAATAAAGTGCACCAACTATTCGCTCAATTTTTGAAGTGAAAACTTCTTTAGCGGCGCTGAGCACTTTTTGGGATGGGGAAAAATTGTTAAACTCGAGACATATTTTTGTGACGTCAGATGCGTAGGAGGTCACGTGACCGTAGGATGGTGAGAGATTCGGGACGAGGCTTGGGGGCGGGGGGGATAATTTTTTGATGTAAGACGTACTGGGCTGGGGGGCGGGGGCGGGCCGGGGGAGGGGATGTAAGGGGAATTAAAATTATTCAAGTTTTCACTTCTACCGGCACTCCCGGAGTGCAACCCGGTCTTTGTTTATATATTGGGCTCTTTCTTAAAATTCCGAATATCAGTCTGATCAAAAAGAGAAACTGTTGTTTTTTTCCAGGGTTTGACTTTTTTCAATTAGTTTTACAAATAAGGGTATGGACCATATCTGATCTCTGAGGATAAGCCCAGTCCGCATTGCGTCCTAGTATTTGTCTAAAACTTAGAAACTAGGCGAGCACTTCTAGAAAAGTTAAAGCATGCTTTTAGTTTTCAAACAGAATAATAACATTTCCGAACGCAACATAACAAATGTTTTACCAAATTTTGTATTTATACAGGGTGAAGGGAAATTCGACGTATTCCTTGAAAGGGGTTATTCTATAGCTCATTTGCAATGATTTAGATCCAGTCAACCGGGGGTCAAAACTCATTGGTTTGCAAGTTATTCGAGTTTTTAGAGTTTTTTTAAAAAAACCCACCTTTTGGCATAAAACTCGTAATTGTGAAAAAACTAATTAAATTTAGACCTCAAAAAATAATTTATTTAATAACCAATAAATGACTGATTAAGGAAAATAAAAAAACATGCCAAAACTTTTCAAGATATTGCAAAGAAAAGCATTTAAAGTCACAAGGTTTTAAATTTTGTTCCAAATTTTGTAACACTTCGAGGCATTATTTAAAAAAAAGTATGACACTTCGCGTAAAAATTACATAAATTAGTTCCTCAGTTCATAAGCTTTCATGAAAGGTACAATTGGCGATATTTTTGTAATAATTTTTAATAATAATGATAATAATAGCGGAGCAGGTAGGCAGCGTGCCTTCGGCGACGCGACACAAACAAATCAATTAAGGGTCATTAGGTTAATTGTTCATTTTGGTTTTTATGTATTTTTTTCCTTACCTTATTCATTTTCATGAGGTGGGGGAGTACCTGGGAGAGGGACTAAACTAGGCTTGATAATTCTTCATGCATTAAGTAATCAATCAGTTAGTTTCAACTTTCTTTCCAATTCGGACGATTATTGACAACTAAGCTTCCTTTGCAAATGGCTGCTTACGAATTTGCAGAATACGCAGACATCATTTATTGTTACGGACTCTGTGGTAGAAGAGAGTACCAACGTCGTTTCCCTAACCGCCGCTTACCTCACAGAAGTGTGTTTGGGACGACGTATCGACTTATTCGGGAAAAAGGAACAGTTCGACGCAGCCAAGCTGATGCTGGAAGACCTCGAATTTATGATCCTGCTGAAGAGGAACAAATCCTGCAGTGTTTCCGAGCAGACGGCACTACCTTGACGAGAATTGTTGCTAACCGGCTCGGTATTTCTCAGTGGAAGGTGTAGTTTACCCTGCACTCAGCTCGGCTCGGATACTCCATATCATTTTGCTCCAGTCCACGCAATTGAAGAGGGAGACCCAGCAAGAAGGGTGGATTTCTGCAGATTTTTAATTAATACTGATGCTGAAGACCCCGATTACAACGAAGGGTTCCGTGCCTATTAAAAAGGTCGTATTGTTATCGTCGTTACTGAAATCTTATGGCACTTACGTCCTTTTCTTTAAGGAAGGCAGTATTTTAGAAATGTCTCAAAAACCTTTGAGCCGATCTTGTTCAAAACAATTTTCGCTGAAAGAATTTAATAAGCCCTATGTCCATGATTTTTTTAATATTCTTAAAATACACGGTTCAAAGGACACACAGCTTTAGTGACTTTCGGGGCGATTATCTCCGACTCTATTCAGACAATCAAAAAATTGCTGAGAAACGTTATATTTATTCTGAAAGGCCTAGCGATTGATGTGCCACATTGCGGGCTTGCAAAGAATTTTTTTTTTTTTTAATTGAATTACAAAACTATGTACTTAGTGGCTAACAAAATACACCTATCCTCAAAATTTTATTCAAATACACCTTATAGTTTTCGAGTAAAATAATAAATAATTTATTTAATAGCCAATAAATGACTGATTAAGGAAAATAAAAAAACATGCCAAAACTTTTCAAGATATTGCAAAGAAAAGCATTTAAGGTCACAAGGTTTTAAATTTTGTTCCAAATTTTGTAACACTTCGAGGCATTATTTAAAAAAAAAGTATGACACTTCGCGTAAAAATTACATAAATTAGTTCCTCAGTTCATAAGCTTTCATGAAAGGTACAATGTGCGATATTTTTGTAATAATTTTTAATAATAATGATAATAATAGCGGAGCAGGTAGGCAGCGTGCCTTCGGCGACGCGACACAAACAAATCAATTAAGGGTCATTAGGTTAATTGTTCATTTTGGTTTTTATGTATTTTTTCCTTACCTTATTCATTTTTGAGGTGGGGGAGTACCTGGGAGAGGCACTAAACTAGGCTTGATAATTCTTCATGCATTAAGTAATCAATCAGTTAGTTTCAACTTTCTTTCCAATTCGGACGATTATTGACAACTAAGCTTCCTTTGCAAATGGCTGCTTACGAATTTGCAGAATACGCAGACATCATTTATTGTTACGGACTCTGTGATGGTGACTCCGCTGCAGCTAGAAGAGAGTACCAACGTCGTTTCCCTAACCGCCGCTTACCTCACAGAAGTGTGTTTGGGACGACGTATCGACTTATTCGGGAAAAAGGAACAGTTCGACGCAGCCAAGCTGATGCTGGAAGACCTCGAATTTATGATCCTGTTGAAGAGGAACAAATCCTGCAGTGTTTCCGAGCAGACGGCACTACCTCGACGAGAATTGTTGCTAACCGGCTCGGTATTTCTCAGTGGAAGGTGTGGTTTACCCTGCACTCAGCTCGGCTCGGATACTCCATATCATTTTGCTCCAGTCCACGCAATTGAAGAGGGAGACCCAGCAAGAAGGGTGGATTGCTGCAGATTTTTAATTAATACTGATGCTGAAGACCCCGATTACCTGAAGAGAATTTTATGGACCGATGAATCCAATTTCGACCGTGACGGAATTACAAACTACCACAATCTGCACTTTTGGGCGCCTAAAGGTCAAAACCCAAGAAAATCCAATGAAGGAGCTCATCAGCAAAGATTTTCTTTGAACGTGTGGATGGGAATCGTGCACGACAATTTGATCGGACCGTTCTTTCTGCCAGCGCGATTAAACGGCATCGCGTACGAACATTTTTTAAGGGAAGAGTTACCCACATTACTGGAGGATGTGCCACTTGCCACCAGATTGAATGGTTTATCAACACGATGGCTGCCCTGCTCACTTTCACCGAGGTGTGCGAGAATGGATGGATCAGCACTACCCAAGAAGATGGATTGGTCGAGGTGGCTTGGCCAGCCAGGAGTCCAGATTTAACTCCATGTGACTTTTACATCTGGGGTCACATGAAGACGTTGGTTTTCGACACACCGATAAATAACGTTGAAGAGTTACGGCAAAAAATTGAAGCAGCTGCACAAACAATGAAAGAAGGGCTTTCGACGCGAGTGACAATCACTGAAGTTCGAAAAAGGCTTCGTGCTTGCATACGAAGCCGAGGCAGGCAGATTGAGCAAGACTTGTGATTTTTAAGAGTTTTTTTAAAGATAATTATTAGGCAGTTTAGTTTTAATTAAGTCTTTCTTTTTACTTTCTTGTATCTAAGGTTAGTGTGACTTTATAAGATACTTATTATGTTGATTTTTTATGATTGATTAAATTATTTTATTTACTAATGAAATTGTTAGTAACTCTTTTCAATCCTTTCCTTGTGACTGTCATTAAAGTAAAGAAAATCAATCGTCTAATAAATTACTTAAAACACCAAAGGCAACTTTTAGTGACTCCTACCCTAAGAAGATAAGATAAGATAAGGAACCGAAGACAAAGCCATTGTAACATGTAAAATACCACCCCTTAATTGGTTTGTTTGTCGCGTCGCCGAAGGCACGCTGCCTACCTGCTCCGCTATTATTATCATTATTATTAAACATTATTACAAAAATATCGCCAATTGTACCTTTCATGAAAGCTTATGAACTGAGGAACTAATTTATGTAATTTTTACGCGAAGTGTCATACTTTTTTTTTAAATAATGCCTCGAAGTGTTACAAAATTTGGAACAAAATTTAAAAACTTGTGACTAAATGCTTTTCTTTGCAATATCTTTAAAAGTTTTGGCATGTTTTTTTTATTTTCCTTAATCAGTCATTTATTGGCTATTAAATAAATCCTTTTTTGAGGTCTAAATTTAATTAGTTTTTTCACAATTACGAGTTTTAGGCCGACAGGTGGGTTTTCTAAAAAAAAATCTAAAAATTCGAATAACTTGCAAACCAATGAGTTTTGACCCCCGGTTGACTGGATCTAAATCATTGCAAATGAGCTATAGAATAACGCCTTTCAAGGAATACGTCGAATTTCCCGTCACCCTGTATGACTTCGAACTTCATAAATAAGGTTCTGGTTATACTTATACTTTCTTGAATGTAAAGAATTTTAAAACGTTTGATTAGAAATGATTAAGTAAATTCGTAAAATAATTGGACATTTTATAGCATGCCTTAACAAAATCAAATTCTCGACCTATTCTTATTCAGCGCTAATGACGACACTCATATGCATCAAACGTCTACAAACGGTTTTACCTACTTATGGAAATGAAACTGCTACGGGCTACGAGCGTAGCTTACCACTTTAACGAGTAACTCACTGACAGGAACCCGCGTGGCGTTGGCGTAGATCGTCTACGAGCGTTCGTAGCGCGTAGCGATTCTTGAGAGTGAATGTGTTTTGATGTACCTATTTAATTTGTTCAATCTTTAACTAGAAATGTTCAGACGTGTGTTAACACATTCATTGCCAAGAATCACTAAGCCCTACGCTCGTTGCAATTCCCTTAGTTTTCCCGGAAAGCTACGCCGGGAGCGCCCCCGCTAAACGAGTTCCCGGCAGTTAACGTGTTATTCTGTACAATCTTGTATAGCAATGTTCAGATATAGTATTGCGCTGATTAAACGATGTACAAAACCACGTCGACATCGCAAGGTGTACACGTACCTTTTACAAACACATTTAATAAAACGTCGAATTCACATACCAATCCTAAGAAAGCATTTTCCTCTTAAAAAGTACGTAATCACAATGATCCCACCTCATCTTGCTTGCTCCGTCGTATTTTAATCAAGCCAACGGGAGGCAAAATGGTGTATAACTCGTTAACCCGGAAACCGTTGGAGGCTGAGTTGCCAGCTGCGGAGGAATGGTATGATTATGAGATTTCTTTAATAATCCCCTTAGATTATTTTGCGTTGGTTGCCGATATTTTGTGTTATAATTGATATTTTTGACACAATCCCAGTTTAATTATATTAGATAATTTCATCAACAACAAAAAATGTATTTTATATAATCGCCATTGTGTAAATGAGGGCTCAGTGAAGTACCGTGTTTATGTCTAAGGAAGGTACGAGAATTTAAGAGCTTATTGTGTAACTGTTGTATACAATACTTTTTCTACGAGTCAACTGAAATAAAAACAAACTTTTCATCACACTTGCTCGAAAAGGGCTTCATAATGCGCAGACATACAGAGCTGTAATAGCCTGTGTTACGTCCACGGGCGTAATGGGTTTTTTCTTAAATTGTATCTGTCACTCTTGCCGCAGTTACAAAGCAAAGAGGTTTTATATCAAATACGATGTCTGAAAACGTATTTATAAATAAATACAAAACTTAAAAAACGACTTAAAGATGTTTAACTGAATTATTTACAGATTTAATATGTTGTTATTTAGTGTCTATGTAAAATGGTTTTAAGTGTTTTCAAATCGTGGCTGTATACCGAAGGGTCTTTGCCATACGCGCCTCACGTCAAATTCAACAAAATGGACGACTGACATGTTGCAGTTTTTATTACGATTTGTATTCATTTCATCTAAAATGTATTTGTTTCCTCGCAAATGTGATGAAAAACATTGTGTATAACACGGGCGTAAAAATATTGCAAACTCGAGTCATCAAAAGCCCTTCGCCTTCGGCGTCGGGCTTCTGATAGACTCTTGTTCGCAATATTCCACTTACGCCCCTCGGTAAACAATGTACTATTGTATCTATTTATTGAAGTTCTAAACCCTGCTGAAACGAAGCGCAGCCCACCGACTCAGCGTTCCGTTGATGTATTTTGTTCCATAACCAAGATGATGATGGTCAAATTCATTACAGTTGTCTAAATAGTTGTATAATAATTTCTTATAGTTGCGTTGGGAGCTATAGAAAAAAGTATGTGATTATAGTTTGGTGTACGAAGTCGTAATGTAAAGATTTAAGTCGACGAAAATATTATATATTTATTTCGGATTAATGTAAACCGAGCGCAGTTGATATTGATATTTAACATGTTACATATTAAGGTCTCGATGTTCTAATATGATAGCTCGCGGGGCTGTACTCTCCCACCAGTGTTATACGATGGTAGATTATTAATTTTTATTCTATGTATAAATAAGTGTTTAAGTATGCGTCCTTGTTCTATTAAATAAATGATTTTGATTTTGAGTTGATTTAAATGTTCGACAACATTTTCCCAGTGCTCGACACGGACCCAAAAATTGACGCCTTCAATCTTAATATGTTGTAATATAGGTAAACAACATGACAGCCTGTTGTTTACCTCTACTTCAAAGTATAATAATTAAAGGTGTCAATTTATCGGTCGGTGTCGAGCACTGGAACATGTACTTTAAACTATACCTTTATAAGATCATCGTTTGTAATTATTTTTACAGTACATATGGTGCTACTTTCCCGCACTAGTGCGGAAAGAGCACTTTTCTTGCATGTGTCGAAACTTTAAAGAGCCATATGTACAGTAAAACGTTGTACGATACACGTGCGAATAGGTAATACGCAACTCGTGTCGATTTAAAACACTCCCTTCGGTCGTGTTTTAATTTATCACTACTCGTTGCGAATTTCCTATATTCGGCACTTGTATCGTAAATAACTATTATATATTTACATGTTTTCACACTCAACTTTTTTCATGTAAGTGACGCCTTCGCAACAACAAAACCACATGAACATGAAGTAAAACACGAGTAAAAAACTTCGACCAATATGAAACTAAAGTGTGCTAAATTTTCTTTTTTGTACCCAAGTTAGCAAGTGGCAACATTACACACTACTCTGTTAAGGGAGGCGTCGCTACAGTGTGTGTACGGATACGCTTAAGTCGTCTGCTTTTATTTTATTTCCGTGTGTTATCTTTATTTTTCGAGTACTCTGTAGGGACGAATGTCGTTGTGATAAAATATTTTTGAGGGTTTACTGCCACTGACTTTTGTAAGGGGCTTAACGCGGATAGAAGGAAAATTATCCTGATTATATTGCGGGTAGTGTGATAATATAATGCTGGAGACTGAAAAGCGTCTCCTTTTTGACGTCAGGTTTTTGTAGAATATTTAAATACAATAAGGAGAAACGTCGTGGTATGTGCTTCAGAGTACTTTGCTTAATTTTATGTTGTTATTTTATTTAGTCACTTGTTCAAACTTGTTATTAAGTCAGTTGTTGATTACCGTAAAATTAACACAATGCTTATAATTGTCATAAAAAGAAAATCGAGAAATCATATGTGAAATAATTTAGTTTAATAGTTAATTGGGCTCTCTCATTTGTTCCCTACGTAGTGAGATGGCCATTCTGACTACGTAGGAAACAAATGCCTTGGTCTAGTCTTCGACGGCCCTCGACCCCGCGGCAGACCTAAGAAGCGATAGCCGGATGTCGTGACGACGCCCAGGATCGTGCAAAGTGGAGGAAAGCAAGTAGGAAAGCGGACCCTGGCAAACGCTGGGATAATGCTAGGTAGAAGAAGAGATTACTTAATTGTATTCGAATGTACACTTAATTGCAAGAATCTTTAATAACCGTAGAAAATAAAGTACTCAATATTATATTCATTATCTGTGATCGGACCAATTATAAAATGTACAGATTCTAGTATCTATTATACAGTTGAGACTGAATATGCATACTATCATTAAATCAACACCCAATTAAAACGATCAAAGAAAACAACTTTACTAAGAGCATACTCTCGCAAAATAAAATAATATCATTCTATCAATACATTTTCCAATAATGAACTAAAAAGCAATACCTTTTCAGAATTTCTTTCCGACTTTATGCAATATTCCTTCGGCAGATAAGAGCACACTTAACCTGCATAGCGATGCAACCGTTTCTCATCTCAAATTCACAGTTACCTTGAAAGTTTAAGAATTTATAAATTATATATTATGCTTTCGACAAAAATCGAATTATTTAATCGATACAAATACAGCTACCGAAAGTTAGTAAGACAATGTTCGCATAGGTTTGACACCTAGTTATGTTAATTAATCGATTGCTTTGAAATTAAATTCAAATTTGTTAGCGAGCAACACGTTCTAAATGATACTTTTAATACTCGTCGACTTTAATGTTTGAGTTAAGACTTCGTACACCAAACTAAAATCACATACTATTTACTAAGGAGCTCTCAACTCAACATTTTACAACTGTTTAGACAACTAAAATAAATTCGATCAATCACGTGGCGCCTTTACTGAACTATAATTAATTTGAACAATAGGACGTTGTCTTGACCACAGAAGAAAAGTAAAAGACATCAACGACAAAAAAGAAAAAGCCGTTGGCTGCGCTTCGCGTCAGCAGGGCTTAGATTTTCAATAGGTACCAAGTTTGTTTAATTAGTTCAGTTGACTCGTAGAAAAAGTATTGTATAAGTACAATCGTTATATAATTAGCTCTTTAAGTCTCGTATCTTAATTAGGCCACTCAGCAAGCTTCGTGGCCTTAACGTGGTACTCGTCTGAAAAAGCGTAAATTATAACGATTGCATAATAGTTATTTACGATACAAGTGCCGAATATAGGAAATTCGTAACGAGTGGTGATTCATTAAAACACGACCGAAGGGAGTGTTTTAAATCGACACGTGTTGCGAATTACCTATTCGCACGTGTATCGTATAACGTTTTACTGTACATATGGCTCTTTAAAGTTTCGACATATGCACGAAAAGTGCTCTTTTCCGCACTAGTGCGGGAAAGTAGCACCATATGCACTGTAAAATAAATAAAAGTGCGCACAATTTGATGTAATTATTTATACATATTATTTTAATTTAATTATTCAAATATATTTATATTTTTTTTTTTTATTATTATTTTTTTTTTTTTTATTAATATATTTATTTATTTATTTTTTATTTATTTTTTTTGTGTATGTATGTTTATATATAGAGCTATTTATGTACGTGTATTGATATAATTATTTTGATTTTTGGCTTATTATAATCTCTGCACCACCTACTACATAATCTAGTTTTATCTCTTTATCCGATACCCAAAGGTTGTCTGGAAGAGATCGCTCTTCAGCGATAAGACCGCCTGTTGTCTACCTCTACCTACATGTTATTGTATTGTTTCTCTTTTTAACTGCTTTGTTTGTGTGAGGTGTGCAATAAAGAGTATTTGTATTGTATTGTATATTTATCATTTTTAATCGTACATTAATTCAACGAAAATACATTTCGTAGGACAGAAAAGTGTAGTTAAACCCTATCGGGTTTGTATCGCATTCGTGGACAGTTATTAACTTACATAGGTACATAAAGAGAACTATCATAGGAGATAAGCTTAACTAACAATTATTTTATATAGGGAGAGCACGAGATAGCTAGATAATTCCCACCCGGGTACAAAAACCGTTCGTGCATGCCGACATGTAAAGGTACGCGATTCGCAACCTAACAAGAAATGTTAATTCGATTTCAATCTTAAAGTTTAGCCCTTTGATATGCAGATGAAGGTTGTCCTGTTGTGTTAATTTTCTTCATTAATAAAAACACAACGCCTCACTTTTTGTAAGTCTTGCCCGAATGCGAATAAATTAGCTTTACTAGTATTATTTCTTGCGCAACTAAATGAATAATGGATTGATATTCAGTTAACTCCTGTGGTCAACTTGAATTGAATTAGCGATCATTCTCAGAGAGCTAAATTTTGCACGTCCGGGCCAAAATTCAGTTGTAAACAAAATTATAATAAATTGATATTTTTTATAAGATAGTTTACGTCTATACCTAGGTGTTGCACCTAAGATCGAAGCCTTGTCATTAATTGCTTAATAGATATGTTTTTTTAAAGCCCTGTTCTCAATTTACCACAACGCATCCACGCGCTTTCTTAGTTTACGAAATTGTCTTAAACTTTAAAAGTTTGTTATTTTTTATCCTGTTTTAAATAAAGGAATGGTTTACCTACGACATTTAAAAATTATAACAAAATACATTAAATCTTCTTTAACAAAATAATGAATAAAAGTCTTGTCCAGTCTAAAAAACTTAATGCAATTATGTTATTATTAACAGGCTCCTACATTAGTGATTTTTTAATCAAATGAGAAAGAGAGAAACAGAAAGTTAAAAAGTTTTACACGAAGGAATTTTTAAAAAACGCTTCTATGCTCTCTAAATTTCAAGTCAACCTTAACACCGAGTTTTACTCCTAATAAATGTTACAGTAGTGACAAAAAGTCCCTTTTCAATCTAAGACATCAAAATTCCAATCACGAACGCTAAATCTCCGTTGACCTGCTTACATCATCGATAACAACCATTGAGAGACAAAAAACTCACAAAATGTTCGAACCTTAATTCTTGCACGTGCTTAGGTCACTTCCGTGATTCGCGCGGCGGATCTGGGGGCCGATTTTTGACTTTCGAGCGCTCGGAAATTAAATAAAAGTAAATAAAAAACGCGTCGTCCAAATCAAAGGAAAACAGGCCGCAACATGAAACCCTTGTGTGTAGGTAGGCCCGTGGTGTAAAAAATTATAACAAACTGAGCCCGGAAGTATGTAAAAAGATTGAAGCATATTTTAATGGATACTGTTTTTTACAGCATGGACGACTTTTGGAATTATAGAAAATTTGTATGTAGACATTTTATTTATAATTATTCATCTTTGTTATTTATATCATAATTTTTAATTTTGAGTTGGAATTAATGGAATAATGTCATTATTGTTCTTGTTTGTCTTGTTATTGATTTGTGCTATTTTTATTACATTTAATAAATTTACTTCGATTTTGAATTGCAGGTACTTACTTTCTACCAATACCACTCGTTTTTCAATTTTCTATCGCTATTTAAAAAAATAACATTGTATAATTTTTGACAGTTTTCGAGTGAAAGAGTCGATCGCCCGAAAGTCAAAAATCGGTGCCCGAATTTTTCACATTACCCAGTTTACTAATGTCGCCCAACAGATCGATTGTGTAGTCATCTTTTAATTGATTGTCATTGAACAAGTGAGCGAAGCGAAGAAAGAAGTGAAGAAAAAAATATTCGTTTCAGCTTGGGCAAAAATTCATTCGTACAGTCCGTCGTGAAATTTCGTGAGCAGCTTCAATAATGATATAATTTTTTGTCGATAGGAAATAGAATAAAAAACTTAAAAAAAAAGACAGGCTCGCGCTTTATGCGGCTTACAGCCTCTAGTGAATAAGTTTTTGAATATACCTAAATTTGGAATGAGTAATTACAATTTCAAAATTTAGGCGGTCAATTTAATCGGTACTGTCCAGGATGGGACATTAAAATTATAAAGTCTTGTTTTCAACAATAAACAAGTTTAATTAAATCAAAAATACATTAGTTTGTATGAAACGCAAAGTGTCCGTTATAGTGACAAGTAGGTAATTCAGTCGAACGGTGATGTGGTATTTTTTGACAGCCTTGTGTGACGTCGCTGCATGCGTTCAGAAATTAAACCGCTCCGTTTTGCGTAAACATACTCCCCGCCCTTGAAAGCTTCAAGCTTTCAAGATTCTGCGGCATCTGGTGATGGGAGTAGGCAGATGCGATTGATGGCTCGACGAACAATGCCTCGAGCTGTGGAGATTTCGGCTACTCGTGGGATGCCATCTTGGCCTGGGAAGAGTTTTTCAATTCTACCGAGACGCCAATTCAGTGGTGACGTGTGATCCTCCTTCAGCAAGACGAGATCGTTCGGTTTGAGGTCCTTGCATTTGAGCTTCCACTTCATCCGTTGCTGCAGTTCAGGCACGTACTCGGAACTCCAGCGCTTCCAAAAATGTTGGCGGATGTGCTCGAGCCGCTGAAATCTGTCGAGGCGATTGGTATTGCAGTCCAACAAACACGGCGATGGCAGCGCAGTTAGAGGCCTGCCAATTAAAAAGTGGCCCGGTGTAAGCGGAGCGAGATCTTGGGGTGATGAGCTCAAAGGACAAAGGGGACGGCTGTTAAGGATAGCCTCGATCTGACAGAATAGGGAAGATAATTCTTCGAATGTCAAATGAGTATTGCCAAGAATTCGATTAATGTGGAATTTAGCGGACTTAACGCCGGCCTCCCACAGCCCACCAAAGTTAGGAGCGTATGCTGGAGAGAAGCGAAATTCAATTCCTCTGTTGGAGGCAAAGTCGACGATATTTTCCATATTAGTGTTTATAAATTCAGTGATTTCTTTTGCGGCAGCAACAAAATTTCTACCATTGTCGCAAAAAATCTGTTTAGGTTTGCCACGCCAGGATATAAATCTTTGTAGGCATAGGTTGAAAGCATCCTTCGATAGTTGGCTTACTGCCTCAAGATGGATACATTTATATCGAAAGCAAATAAAAATACAAAGATATGCTTTGGTTATCCTACATCCTCGTCCCTTGCGATCTGTGATCATAAATGGTCCAGCAAAATCAGTTCCAGAAGTGTAAAATGGGTAGTCTGGAGTCACTCTCTCAGCGGGTAGATTACCCATTTTGTTGAGAAGCGATTTGCCCCTAAATCGCTGGCAAATGGAACAGAGGTGATAAGTACGTCTCGCAAGACCTCTGCCGCCAATAGGCCATATGCGATCCTTTATTGCACCTAGCAATAGCTGTGGTGGAGCGTGAAACAGCCGTTGATGCTCTTGCTGGAATAGTAGCTTGGTGAAGGGATGACTGGCATGCAAGATAATAGGGTGTCTTTTGTCGAAGGGATACAAGGAAGCGCCCATACGACCTCCAACTCGAAGAGTACCTTGAATATCAAGAAATGGGTCAAGAGAAGTTATGTTTGATTTCGCGTTGAGAGGCTTGTTGTTTTTTAATAATTGTGTCTCATTGCTAAAAGACTCATTTTGGGAGAATTTGACCAGGGTTAGGTATGATTTGTTAAGCTCATCAATTAACAGAGGACCAGTGCGTCTGTTGTTAGGTGGTCTACAGTTATCGATGAACCTGTAAACAAAAGCTAGAGCACGTTGTAAACGACAGAGCTTTGAAAATTTTTGAAATTGAATTATAGGCTCTGTAACCGTTGCGGAGAGAACCTTCAGTTCTGGCAACTCCTGTGGGACTTGCTTGGAGCCAGAGTTTAATGTAGGCCAAGACGACTCAGGGCCTTGTAAGAAATTAGGGCCTTGCCACCAAGCCCTGCAGTCGCTGATACGGTGAGGTTCTACACCACGGGATAAAAGGTCGGCTGGGTTTTCAGAGGTAGGTACATGGCGCCAGGAAGATACATCTGTGAGTTCACCTATCTCACTAACCCTATTGGCTACGAACGTTTTTAATTTGTTCGAAGCAGTATTTAGCCATGCTAAAACAACACTTGAGTCGGTCCAATAAACATGTCGCGATATTTGGCAGCGGAGGGCATCTGTTACTATAGCGCTTAGTTGCGCTGCAAGCAGCGCGCCGGATAACTCGAGGCGCGGAATCGTGACAGGCTTAATCGGAGCAACACGAGCCTTAGCGCATAACAGGCTTACATGGATTCGGCCTTCTGCGTCCTTTGATCGAAGGTAAATAGCAGAGCCATACGCCTTCTGGGAGGCGTCGCAAAAGGCATGCAGTTCTACCGATTTGTAGTCTCGGATTAATACAAGCCTGGGGAGAGACAACTCCGAAATAGAGCGAATGTTGTCCGCAAATTTTTGCCAGGTTGATGTTACTTCTTGGGGAGCAGGATCATCCCAGTTTAGCCCCGAAGACCATAAACTTTGTATTATTAATTTAGGTATTATGGTGCAAGGTGAAACGAGTCCAAGTGGATCGAAAATTTTAAACGTTGCTGAGAGAATGCTTCGCTTGGTTAGATTTTCGATTGGACCCAGTTCAATGTTAAAGCGCAAAACGTCAAGAGATGGATCCCAATCAAGTCCTAGCGTGTCAGTGGTAGCACTGAGCATGAGATTGGTGTTGTTTGTTTCCCGTGACAATATGGACGGTAAATTGGACCTATATTTTCGCAAAGGGAATCCCCCACTGGCTAAACTCTGAGAGACAGACTGTTGAATAAAGTGCAGTTGCTCTTCACTGTCATGCCCAGTCAAGAGATCATCCACGTAAAAATCCTTTTGAATGATAGTTTTGATGGCAGGATCTTGAGATTCTTCACCAAGCTGCCAGAGACATCTAGTGCTAAGAAAGCTCGCGCTAGAAAATCCATAAGTGACTGTGTTGAGTCTTAGAGTTTGTATAGGTTGTGATTCATCGTCACGCCACAGTATGAGTTGCAAATCACGCTGCGACTCGTCCACTAACACCTGTCGGTACATCTTTTCGATGTCTCCTGAGAGTACGAAACGATATTGACGAAATCGCACTAGGATATTGAAGAGTGAGTCTTGGATAGTAGGACCCACCATCTGTAGATCGTTTATAGATAGCCCAGAGGCAGAGCACGCCGAAGCATCAAATACAACGCGAAGTTTAGTCGACTCGCTCTTCTCTTTTATTACTGGGTGATGGGGCAGGAAAAATGCGTTAATGGGCCTTTGAATGGTCGAAGGAGAAAGATGGCCAAGTTCTTGGTATTCATGGATGAAATTGGTATAATGTTCCTTAACTTCCGGCTGTTTTTTGAAACGTCTCTCTAAATTAAAAAATCTTTGCTTGGCCGAATAGTATGAATCGCCTAGACAGTCGGGCTCATCCTTTAAGGGGAGTTTGACGATGAAGCGCCCGTCGTCTGACCGTTCGGTGTTTACGAGAAAGCTTTGCTCGCACAAACGTTCCTCTTCCGTAAGAGCTTGTTTTTTGTGAGGTACGCCCTCTAATTCCCAGAATTTAGCGAGTTCATCGTGAAGGTCGCTAGTGCGAGCAAAGTTGCAATGAATCTCTGAATTAGGCTGGGATTTAAATCGTTGCATGGGACCTGCGACTAACCATCCTAACTTGGAGCTTCGTAGAATGGGATTTCCCTGACCTAAAGAGTGCTGTTGGGATCCGATTATATCCCAAAATAAGTCAGCACCAATAAGCATGTCGATTTGCGATGGTTTGTCAAAGCTGGGGTCTGCAAGTTGGAAAGACGACAAATTAAAATGACTTATGTCTATGTTGGCTCTAGGAAGTCGTTCAGTTATTTGAGGCAAAACTAAGCATGTTAAAATTGCGCTGAACGAACTTCTTTGGGATTGGAGGTGTACGATACACCGGTTGACCTCCATGGCGAGTCGAGTATTGCCAATGCCTACTACGCTCTGGGTGATGTTGTTAGGCTGTGAAGGTAGACCTAACTTTTGTTTTATGTCCTGAGTGATAAAGGAAGCTTGACTACCACTGTCAAGTAAGCAACGCGCTGGAACGACCTTTTTTGAAATTGGATTTACCAGGTTAACCAAAGCCGTTGATAGTAATGTTTCCGATGGGGTTGACACAGTCAATGTAGACAGGTTTGTTTGAACAACTTCCTCAGAGGGCTCCATTTCCTTATGTAAAAGTGTGTTGTGCCGTTGTCTACATAAACGACAAGTACCCGGCAACCTACAACGGCGCACTTCATGCCCAACTCGCAAACAATTGTGACACAAGTTTAAACTAGTGGCCTGAGTGAGCCTGTCTTCTGGTGTTTTTGCTTTGAACGAAGCACAATCGAAGATGCGATGTTCTCCATTGCAAAATACGCAGCGAAGTTGTTTGGAGCTAGAAGGTGCATTGGTGTGGGCCACGAATGCCTTAACAGTTGGTTTGAACCGTTGCGGTAAAACAGGTACGTCTGACTGACGCTTAAATGGCTTATCATATTTATTTCGTTGAACCGTCTCGAGTACATCCGCACGGCTCTTTAGGAAAGAATGAAAATTGTCTAGGGTAGGCATTTCCGTGAGAGAATTTCTGTGTTCTTCCCATTTCACACTCGTTGTGCTGTCTAATTTTGATGAGACCATATAAATGATTAAAGTGTCCCAGTGGTCCACGGGTTGGCCCAGTGTTTTAAGGGCGCGCAAATTCTTAGACACGTGATCCACCAGATACCTAAGCGATTTGTCAGATTCGCGCGTGATAGGTTCTAAGTTAAATAGCGATTTTAAATGATTGTTGACAAGTTGGCGTTTGTTGTCATAACGTTCGCGTAACAGCTTCCACGCCTCGGGGTAATTTTTGTCCGTGACCTCTAAATTACAAATGACTCGAGCTGCCTCGCCCTCTAAATATGAGTTTAAATAATAAAATTTGTGAATGTTTTTAATTTTGTCATTGGTATGCACTAATGAGTTAAAACTTTCACGGAACTCCAGCCAACGATAATAAGCCCCGTCAAAATTGGGAATTTTGATAACAGGGAGACGGAAACCCATGACGTCATGAGCGTCATCATGAGGATTGGTCGTGGTTGAATTGTACTCACTGCCGCGATCGGGGTGGTTACGCTTGTAATTGTCTAAAATGTCCCGGGCCGTGGCAATACAATGATAGAAATCCTGCTCGATTAAGTCTCGTTCTGATAATTCCGTGTTTAAAGTAGCCTCATTCAATATTTCGATATCGTCTTGCAACGCATCAAAGTGCTTAAATAACGCTTCACAACTACTTAGTTTGCAAGTTAATTTACCGATTTCGATTGATGTCATATTCTCATCCGTAGCTAATGTAATTAAATAATTCTTAAACTTAGTTAAACGGCCTTTAATCGAACTACGTTTGACCAGTAATTCTTTTAATTCGCCCATAGTAACACAGTTAAGTGCCTAATAGCAACAGTAAAACTTGCAAAAAAAGTTGTTTACTCCAAATGAACAAATGGCATACGATACGCTCCTCGCCTTGCTGATGCAGCAGTCCGGCTGTGGTAGGCGAAACTGGCCCTTAGTGGCAGGCCGACGGTGGCGAGAGATGCACGCTGCGCGAGCGCTCGGAGATAGGGAGTCAGCTGTGCAGAACGGTGATAGTGCTGGAATAGATTGGTGCAAATGTCTGAATATCTAGGATGCGTTGTGTTGCTAAGTTGTGCGGGGATGCAAAAGGCAGTTCGAAGTAGTGATTTTGAGAAACTAGGCTCTAAATATATAACGTATCTACGAATAACTAGTAAAATTATGAGTGCAGCAGTGCTGTTGTTTAAGTTTTATATATCGCGTAGCTAGAAATGTACGTAGGTGCACTAAAATGAAGCAGTGGTGACAACTTTGCGTGTTTAATGCTAGTAAGGGATGATTTGTTTTTAATTAGTGCACGCAATAGTGGTTTAGAAGGACAGCAGAAATCAAAATTGTAAAACGACTGAGCAGTATAGGTATAAGCAATTTACAGCCTTTGTCTAGTGCAAGCGAGAAGAACTAGGTTCCCTGGCTCTGGTCAGATCGAGACCTTTATAGTGTGATGGGAAATAAATGGAACGAGCTCACTTTTTATGAAGGCAAACCAATGCTGCGGTGCTGGTATCCCGGAGCTGACCGGCTGGTTGCGGTGAGTCGAATATACTCCTTTTTGACAAACTCCAAGCCTTTGGAGTAGGTAGGTCTTTCTCGTAGCTCTGTGCTTCTTCTTGGTTGACGGTGAATAGGTCCTTAATTTCGTACGGGAGTAGTTTTCCGTGGAGAATGCCCTTTGACCTCCGCCTTTATGCTGTCCAATATAGGGTTGATTTTCGGTTCGTGTCGTGTAACTGGTCGCCAAATGTCCAGGATGGGACATTAAAATTATAAAGTCTTGTTTTCAACAATAAACAAGTTTAATTAAATCAAAAATACATTAGTTTGTATGAAACGAAATCAATAATGATATAATTTTTTGTCGATAGGAAATAGAATAAAAAACTTAAAAAAAAAAGACAGGCTCGCGCTTTATGCGGCTTACAGCCTCTAGTGAATAAGTTTTTGAATATACCTAAATTTGGAATGAGTAATTACAATTTCAAAATTTAGGCGGTCAATTTAATCGGTACTGTCCAGGATGGGACATTAAAATTATAAAGTCTTGTTTTCAACAATAAACAAGTTTAATTAAATCAAAAATACATTAGTTTGTATGAAACGCAAAGTGTCCGTTATAGTGACAAGTAGGTAATTCAGTCGAACGGTGATGTGGTATTTTTTGACAGCCTTGTGTGACGTCGCTTCATGCGTTCAGAAATTAAACCGCTCCGTTTTGCGTAAACAGGTACTGACTCGACACTAAATAGCTGCCAGTTTACTGATATTGTACCGCGTCCGCGTCCGCACCGACAAAGCAAGAAGTCTCCTTAGGCGTCCTATTTATGAAATGTATTATCCTATTTTTCATCGCATAGTTATTGAAAAGCTTTTAAGCAGAATTCAATACGCTCGGCACCTTTTTATTTTTATGGCAGAGCTCAGCTGTTTAATTAATGGAACGATGAAATCTTTAGCATCAATTAGGATTGTAAGCGGTTTCTTTTGTATAAATTTATTTTAGTACCTTGTACAAAATGGCCGAATATAAAACGCCAGAAACCCGCCTAGCAGGCGCTATGTTCGGTGGTGCTTCCCTCTACTTAACGGGAAAACCACAGCATCGGCTGCAAGCGTAGCGCTAACGACATTGTTGGCAGTGGATGTGGTAATCCATGACGACACACCCTACTGACGTCGATATTCGATACAAAGAAAGTGGTGGCCAAGGGTCGCCAAGTGAGTTAACATATGATTGACATTGACATTTACATATGATTGGTTTGGATACGGTTGCCGAAGACGTCGCCATGGCGTCTTAGTAAGGCACGGAGCTAAAGCTACGCCATTGGCAAAACACAAACTAGAGCGGTTGCAGCGACACGCGAACTTGATGATGATGACGTATTCCTGTTATCCCTCATTAGGGACATAGGCTCGGCAACTTGGTTCGTTCATAAATCTCTATCTCTATCGCACTAGCATATTCGGGCGATAAAGAGGGAGACAGAATGAACGACGTTTGCATCACACGATAGCAGCTTACTACGAAATATCACTCAGCCAGATCAGCAAATGATGTACTACCGACGAGGTGGTTGTTCACAGATTCCAATAGGAGTGACAGAGAGAGATATGATCATTTGTCATCTTTGTCGTAGTCACCTTTGTTTGTCATAATTGGTTTGATACGTCGTTGTGCAAATTAACAGATTCCCGGCCGAATTCAGTAGGTTTTTTAAATTGTGCAACAAGGTTTTAATTTTTCCGCTAGCGCACACACATAACGCCTCTGTGTAATATTTTCTTTGATATTCCGTTTTAAAATTCGCAATAACAAAAACACCCGCATACATATTTTTGGTTCCTATTCCATGCCTATTAGCACCTGCTCCGCATATTTCAAATTTCGATCATTTATATTCCATATATTTCCTTTATTAACAAGCTGCAGCATGGTTCAATGAACACTCAAGTACAGTCGATCATAAATCCGATCTTATGAACGCTCTAGTAATTTACTGGCGAATCGAGATCAGTCTCGATGACGAGAAGTCTATATTATATTACATTGCGCGGATACGGGCACTACGCATGCGGCACTGCATTCGTATTCGTACTACCTGGATTATCCCACTCACTTTGGCGCGATACCACGCTCATCCATGGTAACCTCCTGATGTAGGTCTAGCAAGGCTGTACAGCGTATCGCACACAATTATGTTTCATATATACGTTCCGTTGTAAGTAATACGAAGTGAAGTATACGAAATTGATCGCACACCTCTATTCATACGAATTATAATTTTACAACAACCTGCTAATATGACGAAAGAAGTAATCACATTGCAAAATATGTACTGTTTTGTAAAAAAATAATCTGCATTCTATTAGTTAAGCCCGACTTCACCCAAAAAGGCTGATCATTTCGATAGCAAACATCATCACTACATCACTTCACTATCACTTCATCATCACTATCACTACATAGTATAAAACAAAGTTTCACTTCCCGCTGTCTGTCCCTGTGTATGCATAGATCTTTAAAACTACGCAACGGATTTTGATGTGTTTTGTTTTAATAGAGGAAGGTTTATATGTATAATATAGTACCCGCACAAAGCCGAAAGTAGGAAATAAAATAGTTAAAATTTCGGATGTTTCAGGTATGTGGTACGTCGTCAACCATATTTCACTCTTTGATTGTCTATTGCAAAAAAAATACAGCTCACGTCATAAATTAATTAATTTATTATAAAGTACTGCCACGCTTCCGTGCCACTTGCGCCAATCAGGAAGTGCTCCTTGAAATTTAGATGCAAATTAAAGTATTTATATTATTATTTTACACGGCTCTAACGCGATTTTTAATAATCTTTATTTTTGACGTTATGTGCCGTGCCCTAGACAATTAATAAATTGAGGCGGGTAGTGAACTTTTTTCCGGTCTACCCTCCATCATTTATATCGACTTTTGTTGGGTAGTGAAATATTATGCAACCATATTACCTCCGTTGAGAATTTGCTGGGACGGCAGTCATCTGCGTCCATGACTGGTGCAACCCGTGTCGAAATTTCAGAAATAAAGGTAAATAAATATCGCGTTAGACCCGTGTAAAATAATATAAATATGTGTTTAAAGCGCGAGAGCTTAAAGCGAAATGTCAAGTCTGTATACAGATTTTATTAACTTGACACTAACAGTTGACAGTTCACAGACACCACACCAACACTCCACACCGTCATGTGCGAAAGTGGCCTAAGGCGGCTCGTGGTCTCGCGCGCTTTTGTTAATATTTCGAATTTTTTTTTTGTTATTTTTTTTTGCTTTGCGTCTGAAAAAAACCGCCGCGCGAAGCTACGCCTGTGTATTCGGGACCTTAGGGGTCTTATTACAGGTTCCTAATTATATACAAAGCCATTACTGAGATTGAAAGAGGCTAGACGTAACGCTATTATAGCGTTACGTCTAGTCACTGTCACTATAATATCGGTAGTTATAGTACCTACTCTTTGGTCATCCTTTTTGCTGGTTTTATTTTGTTAATCACGCCTGTATGTCTTCGTGTACGACAAAATTAGTCCAGTCAATCGTAATCGCATATCGTCGTATGGAAAAAAGTCAAATTTGGAAATAAATTATAATAGCTTATTTTTAATGTGTAACGGATATATTATCAATTAAATAGTTACCCAGCGACAAAATCCGACAAAATTTCAGACATCAAAAAAAACGATAAACTAACTAGCTTCTGAAAAGTCAGAAAAAATATTAATAAATATTTTTGTCTTTATTTTGGTTCATTTACATTTGCTCTATAATATTCAAGATAAATCGTACAAAAAAAGACAATGCATGCTTCATTTAAATCTACATAATTACTTCCGGGTGGAAAGTTTGTCGGATTCTTGAATTAATCATCTTAGAATAACATTTTAAAATGAAATCAACAAAAATAACGCTATTATAAATTAATGTTTTTCAAAACCGTATTTTGCCTGGAGTACATGTGCAGTATCCACGTATCGTGTTAGATTGGGCGATATTTTGCAGTTAGAGCATTGTCTGGATTACCTAGATATAAACGTGTTTTTTGAACCGTCTTAGAGCCGAAGCCCACTTAAAGTATCCATAACGTACTAACCATTCGTGAAAAATATTAATTATTAGTTAAGCTTTTAGTAATAAAAGGTAATTCAGTTTGAAAAATCCTGTATGGCGCGCGGTGCGAAGTTCATTCGACCGGATAGAGTTCGTACATATCTAGAACAGATGGTGGCTAGCGGTCACTGCGGTCACTCGGCTGGATGATTAAAATTAATACAAAAAAAAAACATAAAAAAACCATAAAAACCGCTTTTTAAGATCTTTGTAATAAATAAATAATAAAAATACCTATTAGCTTCTGCTTGCGACTTTGTCCGCGTGGAACTCGTTTATTTATATCGTAGCTCCATACAACCCATTTTGCCCCTTTAGGAGGTTATTCCCGGAATAAAAAGTAATCTATATGTTAATCCAGGCTATACACTATGTCAGGGTTTCTTAAAGTGCGGCCCATGGACGCCTTAAGTTAGACCTCCGTGAAATGATTGCTAGGGTTCCACGGCCAGTTCCTCAACTCTTAACATAGTTAGGTACATAGGTATAAACAGACATATGAAACATTTTTTTCAACATTTTCTTCAACATAGGTCCGCGGTATCTTTGAAATTCTGAAAGTGATCCACGCCTAGCAAAAGATCAAGAACCACTGCACTACATGTATACCAAAATTCGTCTTTATTCTTGCGTGATTGAGTAACAAACATCCAAACATCTAAATTTTCGCATTTATGATATTAGTAGGATTTTCCATGTCCGTTAAGTGTCTTACTGTTGAGCAAAGGCTGCACTCGACTTTCTCTCGTTGCGGTAATTTCTCGCCAATCGGTGAGAAAAACATCGGAATAATGACGTAACTTTTTCAAACGAGCGTATAGACAAACCGTCATTTTCTAATACAATCGACCAAGCAACTCGTTGCCGCCGCTCGACAACTTAACGCTTGGACATATTGCATTATATATATTTTTATACATTATAGTACCCACAAGTTATTTTACTTTGATATTTTTACGAGATGTATTGTCAACTATTTTCTTTGTGATTAATTGCTTAAAATATTGATGAAAATTAATCTTATATAGTTAAAAAAAAATTGCTACTTCCAAGAAATTAAAGTTGCGTGGATACGAGTGTACGCGATGATGGATAATATAAACGAATCAAGGTGAAAGAAGCTGTGATATATTCGATGAATACGATTTTCGCCAAATTGTGAACGCAACTTATAGTTCTTTGGTAAATGAAACTTGATAACGATTACACAATTTTATTTTTACTATAAATTCTAAATTACAAATTAGCCCGACAATTTGTTGTGAGCACGACCGATGCTAGGTACGAACTGGTTCACTTGCCCTGATCTACCTATTCAGCACTTATAGGGCGGACGCCCCCACTCACACACATAACACCCCCCTTATCACTGAGAGGACCTTCCCGTGAAGAAGGGCGGCCCAGTCGGAGCCAACTCGACGCCTGGGTTCCTCGGGGCCTCGTTTCTTGTGGATCGGCATGATTTCTGTTTTCTCCACACCATTATTCCGATGACGATGAAAATTAGTACATATAGCGGTCCTGTCCAGATGAGGTGTGTATTATTCTCGGAATGGAATTTCTCTAGTTCTTGGACAACATCCTTTTCCAATAAGGCCTCAAGTTTATATAGTTGATCTAAAGGCACCTTTTCTAATTTTAGAGGTCGTGCAGAATTCATAACTGTTATATTTGATAGTTGGAAGGATAACAGTTTAATAGCCTTTCCTTTAATCTGGTTCCTGTAGTTTCTTAGAGATGTACTTTTTGTAGTGAAGCTGCAGCCTTCCGGAATTTCAATTAGATATGTTCCTTCAATGAATCTGGTCTCTTCTTCGTCGCATAGTAGTCTCGATTTGGTTCGTTGGGGGCAGGTTATAGCATAATGGTAATCGTCAAGTTTTTGGAGCAGTTCGAAATTAGTTTTAAACGCAGTATACTGACAGTTTGCAGTTATCTCGTGTTTTAGGATCAACAGGTAAATGCAGTCATCTGATCTCGAGGTCATGGTGAAGAAGGCTTCCTCGCAGTAGTATATTTCTTGAAACTGTTTGCATTCCTTTTCCATGTACTGGTGTTTATCGCTGCTTACAGCCAAATAGGGTTTAGGGGGAATTAAAATGGTCGAATTGTAGGTGGGGGTAGGAAAGAGTTGATAATAGGTATATGTATTTTTGTACATTATAGGGAACTTTAAGACAAATACAATTCTGTTATCTGCATAGAAGGAACCACAAGTAATGATGTCATAATAATCTCGTATCTCAGTATTTTCGTTAATAAGCATTTCCTGTTTATCATAAAGCTTAAACAATACATTAGACATGAACATAATACTATCAGAACCTACTACACTGTGATGCGTTATACCTAATTTGGAAAAAGCAACTGCATTTTCAAGCATTACAACATAGTCGAGAATATTCTGTAAGTTGCTTTTTATCAAATTGCATAAACAATTAATTTTGATATAATCGGATAGTCGGTAATTGGTCATATTGACATCTCTTAGTATTTCGTTTAGCGTTACTCGAATCTTATTGTCATTGGATACGATAGTAGAGAGAGTGACATTGAACGTTTCCAACATTTGTTTATTAAAGCTAATTCCAGAGTTCAATTTGTTTCCAATAACATCTTGGTTTTTCTGTAAGGTTTGAATGGCATTGTTGAAGTGACGAGCGTCGTCGTGGTCTAAATTGCCAGTGATGCTTTTTATGATGGAACCCAAACCGTTGATGAGGCCACGTTTTTGTTTGGAATGAGTTTTAGATAAGCCATTGAATTTACCATATATTGATTTCAGGTCGTTCAGGAAAATCTGATTGGTCGTTACAGAGGTGTCACGGAAATAAAGGGGGTCTGCAGTCTTAATATATTCTAGGTAAATGCCTATGTGGCTCTCTACGTTACTTATACTATCTCTAATACTACTTAAATCATAATAATGTAAAAATACGTGCTCAGTCATCTGAACTTTAGCGGTCCCCAGTTTAAATGGCAATATGCCAGGGTTGTTATCCAGCTTCGTCATGGTTACTTGGCGGCCCCATGATGCTCCTGCTAGGAGAGTCCTGGAACAAGGGCTTTTGTTGTTTTAAGGGCACTCTTAAAGTTCTTTTATGATGACTGATGTCCCTGTCATCTATCACCTTTATCTCTAGATTTTTCTTAATTTTACGACCTAGATAACGAGGCTTCGTCTTTTGACGGGTAGCCAAGGGGTTTTTAACATATAAGGCGTGATTCTCCTCGTATTGTGGAGGATCGGACCTATCTTTATTAGCAATCAACATTACCCTTTCTTGGTGTTCCAAAAGGGTCTTGTTAATGTTTGCGTATAATTCTTTTGTGACATCCTTATGTCTATTTATGTAATGCTGTAAATAAACACCTTCAATATCTATATCAAATAGATCTCTGTTGTTAGAGTGACCATTTATGATCTCAATTGGTTTTTTCTTGGTTGCAGAATGAATGCTATTGTTATATCCGATAATAGCGTACACCATAATTTCGTGAGTTGTAAGATCCGAATGATTCTTGCTTATTATTCGGATGTGTTCCAAAATTGTTGAATGAAACCTTTCTATAGCGCCGTTCGACTCGGGATTGTTGACACTGATTAAATGAAGCTTTATTTTATGCAGTTTGGCAAGTTCCCTTATTAACTGATTTTTGAATTCTGTACCCTGATCAGCAGTTATACAGAGTGGGGGACCATGATGCGACATGTAAATAGAAAGAGCGTTTAATACGCTCAGACCAGTAACAGATTGTAAGGGATATGCTTGTGCATATTTAGAAAATATGTCAATGATGGTGAGAAACTTTTGATTATTGACTGTGAAAGTATCAATATGTAGTATTTCGAATGGTCTCGTGGGCAATGGAACAATCTGGTAAGGCTGTTTATTTGGGCGTCTTTCATATTTGCTAGTTTGGCATACATCGCAGTTATTGATGTATTCGGTGACACTGTTCTTTACATTAGGCCAGTAGTATTGTAATTTTATTCTCTGTTCAGTTTCGAGAATTCCGCGGTGATTTGTCGGACCGTCATGAATGTGCTTAATAATTTCAAATTGTTTTTCGCGGTCTGTAACGTCTTGGACGTGGGTTTTGCAAAAAATTAGGTTGTACGCAGAATTTTTGAAAATATTTTGTAATATCGAGGTTATAGCCGGAATGAATTCGTCGGGTGTAAAGATGTCGTATTTAACATTAGGTTTTATGTATTCTTTAAACAGTTTTATGATATCTTTTTGGATGTTATTTTTGTTTATCTGTGCTAGTATTCTATTTTTATTTGAGAAGATTTTTATCAATTTTGGCTTCGTCGGTGAATGATAAACAAAATTCAGGAACAATTGGTTATCGAAGGTATTTATTTGCTTTTCTGTAATAGGTATCTCCAAAACAGGACTCTCGAGTTGGGAGTGCACAGTACTTTGTGCTGTAGCTGCTTGTGGCTGAGCCGCCAACATCGCCAAAGGTAAATCGTCTTCATCTGATGTACTACTTTCGGGGAGAGATAAATTGCGTGCCAATGTTGCCAGGGGCAAGTTATCTTCGCTATCACTATCGCTTTCTGAAATATCTGAGTGGTTCACCAACATGGATAGTGGTCCTTTTTCCTTGTGGTTGGATGTACTTTGATTAATTTCATTATTTTGCAATTCTATTCTGGATAAGGCATCCGCGTTTGTATTTAGTTTTCCTTTTTCATACGTTATAGTGTAGTCATATTCTTCAAGGCGCAGGCGCCATCTTACCAGTCGACTATTCGGTTCTTTTATATTCATGAGGTATTGCAATGGTTTATGATCGGTGATAATTTTAAATTTTCTACCGTATAGATAGGGCCTGAAGTATTTCGTCGCCCAGACTATGGCCAAAAGTTCCTTCTCTATTGTACTGTATTTTGTTTCACTATCGTTAAGGGTCCGTGAAGCATAAGCAATTGGAAGATCAGAGCCTATTGGTCCTTGTGAGAGCACGGCGCCCAGGGCAAGGTTTGAGGAGTCCGTACGCAAATTGAATTCTTTTTCGAAGTCAGGATACTGCAGAATAGGGTCGTTTGATAGTAGATTTTGGCAATGTTTAAAACATTCAATGTAAGTTGGAGTAAGTTCGATTTTTGCACCCTTTTTTAGGCATGATGTCAATGGTTTCGTCAGCTTTGCGAGTTGTGGGATAAATTTCCTATAATAGCCGAGCAACCCTAAAAAGGACTTTATTTCCTTGACTGTTTTTGGGATGGGAAATTGTTGAACTGCTTTGATTTTATCAGGGTCGGGTTTAATGCCGTTGGTAGTTATAATATGTCCTAAGAAAGGCGTTTCGCGTTTCATGAATTCCGATTTATTCAACTGTATCTTAAAGTTTGACTCACGGAGTCTTTGAAAAACATCTTCTAGGTTTTGAATGTGCTCTTGAAGAGAGGTACTGTAAACTATTATATCGTCCATGTATACCATAACGTTTTTTAAGCCGCGTAACACGTTGTCCATAACGCGCTGAAACGATGAGGGTGCGTTCTTCAGCCCGAAAGGCATACGGAGATAGGCGTACTGGCCTCGATAACCCTCGTTGCCTGTGTCCACGCTGAAAGCCGTTTTGTCTATGTCATTGGGATTCATTTCTATTTGGTGGAACCCTGAAGCAAGGTCTAATACCGTGAAATACTGACAACGGCCTAGTTTGTCCAGAATATCATTGATGTTAGGGATTGGATACTTGTCGCTGATCGTTTTTTCGTTTAGTTTCCGATAGTCGACTACTAATCTCCATTTAGTTTGTCCTGTCGCGTCTTGTTTTTTTGGGACAATCCAGATGGGGGATGACCATGGACTATTAGAAGGTTGTATAATATTTTGTTCCAACATTGATTTGATCTGCCTATCTACCTCAGCTTTATGTATTTGGGGATACCTATAAGATCGCGTATAAATTGGTATTTCGTCCGTAGTATTTATGTGGTGTTTCATTTTGTTCGTAAACGTAAGTGGTGTATTTTCTGTATAGAAAACATCGCTGTAAGTTCCACATAAGTTTGTAAGATTACACTTCTCTTCGACGTTTAGATGATCTGTTCTCAGAAACGCTAGCACGCTATCATTTTTCTCGGACGTGGTCTCTAAGTTGTATAATACATAGTTGTTATTTAGTCTTTGGGCCTTAAGAGGCGACGATAAGCAAGTGATGATGTCATTATTAGTGGGATTTCTTATTTGCAGGTGAGCATAGCCTGACTTGGCTTGAGTTACAGTCTCGGGAATATAGCAATTGTTTACATTAGTGCGTGGGATGTAAATATCTCCATGTCGAATGTCCACGGGGACTTTGACACTCTTTGTAGAATTCGACCTTATGAGGGCTTCGAATAGAGATTTAGTTTCAGATGTCAGTACTTTTATTGGTATTTGAGCGTTCGGTGTGATAAGTAATTTATTTTTCAGATCAACTTTCGCTTGTAATTTTTCTAACATCTCGAACCCAATTAACCCATCAAATATATTATGGAATCTATAGATGTAATACTTAAACAAAGTATTTTCTTTAATCTCTGGGAATGAAGGCACCTCCACAGCGTAGTTATTGACAGAGGTACTATTTAAGTTTGTTACTGTAAATGGCTCCAACAACAATGGGTGGCCTTTGTAATGTTTTTCAATAACCTCCGGGGACAAAAACGACTGGTTTGCCCCTGTGTCAAGAAGAAGTTTGAGAGGAGGTTCTGCAATTTCAATATACGGCAACTGTCTTTTTAAATGAGCATTTATTTCTGTAATCATGTAGGGTTGTCTGTGTCCCGTACCTTGCAAAAATCCTGATTGGTTTCATTTTCAGTATAAATATCGTCACAGTTATCATAGTACTGCTGGTTGGCTAAATAGTCTGTGTCGCAAACGTATGGTCGTTTCTCGGTAATATTATCAGTGCGGGCGGCCGCGTAATCTGTGTCAGCGTAGAACGCTGTGGCTGGTTGGTTTGTTTGATACGTTGTTTGGCAGGTATGATTATGTATAGGCATGTAAGGTCTCAGAGGTATGTTGGCCGATCTATACGAAAATCCGCTCATAGGTTTTGATGGACCTGGTTTATTATTTGATTGCGGTCTAGAAAACTGACGTGACGGGTTGTAGGGGTATTGGGGTCTATTCCACTGATTATTCTCGTATGGATTAGGGTAAACCGGCCTATAATTGTTCTGTGAAAAGTTTTGTCTCTCAGAATACAGAGGTCTATTTAAATTAGGGAATGCCACCGGTCTCGGGGGTAAGTTGTGAGGACCAAATTTATTGAGGTCTAAGGGTTTTTGAAAATTGTTTTGGGACCCTTGTCGTTTTTGGAGATAGTGGATATTTTCTTCCTCCTTAATGTATTGTAAAGCCGTTGGCATGTCCTCGGGACGCATAGTCCTAATCGTAACACCTAGTGGGTCTTTAAGACCGCTCAGGAAAGTTTTCAGGGTTTGTGATGAGAAAAATTCGCGCTTGCAAATCTTTTTGTTTTCATCCTGTTCATGTAAATTGACATAGTTAATTATGGTGCTGAGCATATGCATGCACCGGTTGTAAAACTCTTGAGTTGTTTCGTTCTCTTGACGCATATTTATAAGATCCCTATTGAGACAATTTTCGTCACGTTGGTCGGCGAAATTTTTTATTAAGACTTGTTTTATCTCATTCCACGAAAACACGCCATTTATAGTAACGACCTCCTCAGCTTTTCCTTTCAGTTTGTTAAGGATACTATGGAGCAATACCTGGTTATTAAAATGATTGGGCTGTGCCACATCAAAATATTGGGTCAAAACGGTTTCGCATGTCGTTATAAACCTATGCAACTGGTTTGCATTTCCATCATAATCAGGAATGACTGTAAGAGCTATTTTTAAAGAATTAATCCTGTCATCTGCCATTTTACACAATTACACACTGTAAATTCACAGAAATATCTTATAAAATTAGTTAACTACTTATTCTAGTGTACAAAACAAACGAGATTCTATTTAAGATACACAGAAATGCAGATATTATGACTTTCCGGTTCGCTTGTAATGTACAAAAATACAAAAGAAATATGGAAAGGACTCACAGGATGGCGACGGCAGGCAGCATTTCGGCTCCGAAGATTCGATGACTAGGCCTTTGATGTATAAAAGCACTAGTTTTCCTTTTTCGACTGCGCCACTTATAGTTCTTTGGTAAATGAAACTTGATAACGATTACACAATTTTATTTTTACTATAAATTCTAAATTACAAATTAGCCCGACAATTTGTTGTGAGCACGACCGATGCTAGGTACGAACTGGTTCACTTGCCCTGATCTACCTATTCAGCACTTATAGGGCGGACGCCCCCACTCACACACATAACACGCATATACCACTTTAAAGGTCTGCTATATCATAGCAATTGAAGTTATTAAAAAATACTGCCATATTCGAACAAGACAATTATTGTACTTACTTTTAGTCCAAAAAGTAACTTTAGTTAGAACCCAGAGTTCAACCGCTAGTTAGGGGCCCCGTCCACAGTGCGCCGTAAAATTATTTTGACTCCTCCCGAGCACCTTTTAACCAAAATAATACATTTATCTGCTCCCCTTTCGCGAACTAAATCAAGACAAGTCGTAACTAACAAAGGGTTAACGTTTAATCACGTTACTTCCAGTAGTGAGTTCCGGCGAGTTAATTTATTCAATCTATGCGTCTCTTTTACTCGTTTGGAACTTGTTGAGAAGTTTGTACTTTTGTTGCGGTGTGTTGGCATCAGGGAGCTTGTGGACGGTCTCGATAGGTTTAGTAATAGTATTTTATGCAATCCTTATATAATGTATGCTTTTTCAGCCGAGTACCAAGTTAAGGCCACGAAGCTCGCTGAGTGGCCTAATTAAGTTACGAGACTTAATATATAGTTATATTGTAACACTTTACAGTCAGGGCTAGGCGGTGTTGTAAATTGTTTGGAGGTGTAGATAAGTCTCACTGCCTGTTAGTTATTTTTACGCATTTAACGTTTGTTCTGTAATGCGATTAACTCTTATAACATCCTCAGGTACGCCGTACCTAGTGGAGAATATACCTCTCTCGTTATATATGGTTAAATAATAGATTCTTACCTTTAAAAACTGACATACATTCCGGTAGACATGAGCTGAGTTAGGCACGGTTTTCCTCAATGTGAGACGTGATTCCCAATTACCAGACGGTTATTTCATATTGAGAAATCTGAGTTGTTTATCATACACTGATTATCGGACTCCGAAACACTCATTTCCTAAGTAATACATAAATAAAAATAGTTCCATCAACATTGTGATGTATGAATGACAGGTACCGGTGACAGTTGCTTGACGTACTATGGTCTATTTGAGTCACGTTCAGAATCGCCGCAGCGGTGACATCCATTCGTAGTTATTTGTAACATTTAGAAGATTTTAAGCCGTTCTCTTCTTCTGTTTAACAGAAATAACCTTGTAGTTGATATCGTTGGAATTATCTTTCACCTTTAATGGTGTTTTGCTAATAAATAGAATTTACCAAAGTCAACCGGACATTAGTGTTGCCGTTTGTAAAAAAAAAAAAAAAGAGGATCTTCTCGAAACGTCGATTTGCCGAGGCCAGGTTTCCGCCCAAGTCATTCCCGAGCTCGTCATGGATTGAACAATAGTGAAATCTTATGTTGGGAATCCTCGCTGTGGCCTGGTGCCAAATTAGTTTAATTTAACTTGTTTTTCACGTAAGTGAAGGTTTCATCTTCAAGATGATCCTAATTTCTACGCTTCTGGTAAGTTTTGAGCTTCCTTTATAGGTTAACCGAGCTAGATGCTCGCCGATTCTATTTTCTGTAGTATTTGTGTTAACGTGTGATCTTGGTTGTTTTAGCTGACCGCTTAAATACGTCATACAATGTAATACCGTCATCCTCGACCTGATCAACTCTTCGCCTCAACCCGGTGTATTCCGGTAAGTTACATATTCTCCGAAATAATTACCGTTGTCTACAGTAGATAAAAAAGGAACATAAAAGCTAAAATTCCAAGTCACTAATAACTGTGAAAATTGTTCACAGGGAGTCAAGTCAGGGCTAAAAACCAGTTGCCGAAGCCATGTAACAGTTCCCAGGTCACGTGTAATCTCCGAACCGGTGACGGGACTGCGCGGTTCTACCAGTGTGATTTCGTACCTACGCCGTAACTGTATGTAAAACTTTATTTTAAAGTCGGTGCTCCGGATACAAATGTGAAGTCAGGATGGAGAAAAGACAGCAACCTCTTTAAAATTGCTGGAGTACCGTTATAGTTTAGTTATCTAACGAAATTTAGTTTAAATCGCATTGTGAAATGATCCGTCTGACGTGCTGTAATGAGGGAGACGTCCTTTCATGAACGTTTACTGTGAATATGTCCTTGGGACGAAAATTGTAATGGTTGCTACGTCTTTTCATGAACGTTTAAAATGAATGTGTTCTTGGTACGAATATTGTAATGGTGGTTACGTCCTTTCATGAACATTTAGTTTAAAGGTTTGACTAATTGACATCTCTATCGAGAAGTTTCAATTGGCACTGTAGATCCGTACAAATACAATCGTTTTATTTCATCTATGAAGGCAAAAATGTTGCCATAACCTATTTACGGGTTGAACGTGTTTTTGGGTATAAATATATACTTTGTTAATATAACGTGGACTTTTATTTAGACACATCATTCGTTTGTTGGAAGTTTTGCCCTGGCGCCTGTACTAAAATAAATTTGGGCATACTCCGCTCCAAGTTGGCCTCCACCCTCCCCTGAGGTTTTTCCCTTGCTGTTTTTGGGACTGAGCTAGTGGAAATTTAATGTGGTTCTGGGGCGGGTTCCTTTCTAATTACAACCCGGGAACAATACATTACAATATATCTATTGTATACAATACTTTTTCCACGGGTCAACTGAACTAATTAAACAAACTTGGTATCTATTGAAAATCTAAGCCCTGCTGAAACGAAGCGCAGCCAACGGCTTTTCCTTTTGTGTCGTTGATGTCTTTTCCTTTCTTCTATAGTCAAGACGACGTCCTTGTGGTCGAATTCATTATAGTGCAGTAAAGGCACCACGTGATTGGTTGAATTTATTTTAGTTGTCTAAACAGTTGGAAAATGTCGAGTTGGGAGCTATATAGTAAAAAGTTTGTGATTATAGTTTTGTGTACGAAGTCTTAACTCAAACATTAAAGTCGACAAGTATAAAAAAGTATTTTCTAGTCTCTGGTCTGGTGCTTGACCCTCGTGGCAAAGCCAGTCCTGTCTAGCTGATCTAAATAGACAGGCATACAGATAATACATACAAGTCAAATCCGATTAAACAGGTTCAACATTCGCCCGGTCCCGGCCCGGGCCCGGTTCGACATTTAAAACGTATCATCATCATAGTGGGGTTCACCCCCACTTACCTAATATCGTTAGTGCTAATTTCATTACACCTAACAACGTTCGATATAATTTTCATTAGCCCTAATATTCGGATAACTACCTAATTTTATATGGCATAACTATTTGCTGGGCCTAATTTCATACCTCCTCATTAATACTAAACATCAAGTGTGCTAATATATTGGCAACTAATTAATGATTTTCCTAATTACTACTAAGCTTAATGATTAATGTGCCTAATGATTAGTATGTTTAATGTTCACTGCACCTAATTTCGTCACACCTATCTGTCACTTGTGCTATTAGCTTTTGCTCTAATGTTTCACTAGACCTAATTAGTAATTAATTCATATTTCTTCGAAACAGTGAACTTTTCGGGGTTTCTTTGTTTTGTATGTATAGTTTTATATTTTACTTTTTATATATTTATTATAAAAACCTAGTCTAAGAAGAAAATTGAATAAAGGAATAATAAATAATATCGTCCTGCATAATTAACGACCGGTTAATTTAAGGAACGAATAAATAAATATATCTCATTCAATTGACATTCGACCGCTGCTTAGGTTTTGCAGTAATCGGTAAAGCGGTAGGTATCGGCGTAAGTAAGTATATCATAATTATATCGCCACCATACAGAAGACTGCAGCCATGAATATACTTGCTTCGTTTATCTGGTGTTGTGTTCCTGGTGGTAAGTTGCCAGAGCCTCTGAGGATGCGCTGCGTTGAGACTGAGGAACCTGCAAATGCAGTCAGTCTCTAGCTATCAATCAATACTCCAGGCAAAATACGGGTTTGAAAAACATTAATTTATAATAGCGTTTTTTTTTGTTGATTTCATTTTAAAATGTTATTATAAGATGCTGTATTCAAGAATCCGACCAACTTTCCACCCGGAAGTAATTATGTAGATTTAAATGAATCATGCATTGTCTTTTTTTGTATGATTTAACTTGAATATTATAAAGCAAATGTAAATGAACCAAAATAAAGACAAATATATTTATTAATATTTTTGCTGACTTTTTAGAAGCTAGTTACCTTATAATTTCTTTGATGTCGGAAATTTTGTTGGATTCTGTCGCTGGGTAACTATTTGATTGATAATATATCCGTTACACAGAAAAGATAAGCTACCTACTATAAATTATTTCCAAATTTTTTTTTTTTTTCCATACAAGTTGTCAGTTCATTGACTGGACTACAAGTCTGTATATGAAGACCGCTCAACTCAGTCCTCGCTTGCGCAGCGCGTGGGTGCGCGGGCGACGCGGCGTGCGGTTACCGGGCTTCGCGTCCCGCACGTCGCCCGCGCCCCGTTATCGTCTTACCCCGAACCCGGATGCGAGGACTAAGTTAATGTAAGGCCTGAGTGCACGGGTCCATACGGGTATGAAATGCATTTGTTTTAGGTGGTGTACAGTCGAGGAAATTGAATGTTTAGCACTTTTGGACCTTAACGTCATTCTAATAGAGTTGACATGTGCCAAACATTCAATTTCCTCGACCGTACCTAATAGCTTTCAACACAATAAATCCTCAAAGCAATTAAAGGTTAGCAACGCGCTTGTCATTGGTCTGAAGTCATTAGCGTCTACAGGCTACGATGTCGGCTTATCATCAGGCAACAATAGCTGATTTTCGGTGAACGAAAACAACGTGAGGAATCCGGTCTAATCTCAAAAGGGTTATGGTTTCGACTTTCTAAGATTTGGCTAAGGCACTAGACTGTCTGTCGCTTAAGAGCCGGGCACGCGCTTGGTCGGTTTTATAAGATGTTAACATCATCGGAAGTTTAAAATAGAAACATCGAAAACAAATTGCCGGAATCAGCGTCTTGACTAAATTGAAAATAATGGTAGACTTTGAATTAAATTTAATAGCTAATAATATGTCGGAAATCTCCGACATAAATCGTGTTGATATTGCGTTGCTTAGAAATGTGAATGAACTTGGAAATAACAGGGATAAAGAAAATACCTGTTATTGAAATAGGACATTGTTATCTACGTATAAAAATATCGTAAGTATAAGGCCAACTAGACAGTCACGTGCTTCCCTCGTCAAAAATGTATCTAGAATATTACATAAGATCTATGAAAAAAATATCGAAAAGTTTCGTCGTTACTAATGTTTTCAATTAAATAATTATACTCAAGACTCTTGATCGTATCATTACTCTTGAGTCAAGAGTAATGATACGAACACTATGCACCTAATTTCTATGCAAACTGCACTGCTTTTATTAACATGGTATTCGACACTAGACAGAAAGTTAATTTAAATTCCTAAGTACACAAATAATAAACTACCCTTATCACTAAAGGTAGACCGCTGAACTCAGTCCTAGCCTGAGCGGCGCGCGGGTGTGGGGGTAGCACGATAACAGCGCGCAGGCGGAGTGCGGGCGCCGGGTTTCGCCCCCCGCGCGGATGAGCAGTTTCAGAAATAACGCCCAATATAGAAACTTACAAAGTTGAAATCTCACAGACTCCTCTATATTACAAGCTTTTATTTAGTTTCACCTGGCCCGTCGTCTGTCTGTCTGTAATCAAATCTTGCAAGTTAAATTAGGCCCACTTCCCGGTGACCGATTGAGCTGAAATTTTGGGTATAAGTATAGTTTGGATGACAATTTAATATTATGGTACCATCGAGCTTATCTGATGATGGAGACAGAAGATGGCCATGGGAATTCATTACTTAACCGACGTAACCCCGTTGAGTTTGGGTTCGTTAGAATCGTTTCAATGAGTAGTTGATGATGGTATACAGAAAAGTACAGTCGGCAATAAAAGCTTATACCAAAAATGTTTTTTTTTAAAGAAACTTGTTATATTAGTACCACTAATATAACAAGTTTTATATTTGATAAATCAAAGTAGTATTGATGATTGCAATAATTAAAGCGTACTTTCATTACTAAATTTTCAAAGATAGTCTATTTAATTAAGTTGAATTGCGTGGCCATTCATGTGTTAGTGTTAGAAAAATAATACTTCCATTATATTTATTATTATTAGTTTTCGATAGATACTCAGTATGCCAGATATTAAGTACTTTATTTCCCCTAGATGTAATTTAATGTTTCCAAGTCATCCCTTTTTGTACCAATCGCAGCTAATACCTCTTTTCTTGGCCAATTTACTTAGTAAATAATGGTTCAGGCGCTTCCATGTAATTTGAGAATTGCTTACACGCTTTGTTTTAATTATAACAATATGATTTTCTACCAGAATATCATGTAATATGGTTAGTTAGTTACTGGAATTTGGCACAAGAGTCGATATTGCGTAGAAATACCAATGTGCAGGATTCGGTGGTTTCCAGGGTCCATTCAATGAAGAATTTATTTTATGTAGTTGTAAAGTGCGTTTATTTCGCAGAAAGACGTTATTATATAAAATTATTTAATGCTTAACGGACGATCGTATATCGTGCCGTATATCGAGTCGAGTGAGAGCGGAGATCTTGCTCGGAGAGGGGCGGTTGATGTGATGTTGTCGCGCGGCGCTAGATGTCGCGAGTAGGTGCGCGAACATGCCCCCGGCCTTGGGAGCACCAGCTCCCAACAGGATCCTTCACCCGTCGAGGACCGCCGGCTCTGGTAGTAGCGGGCAGATCTTTGAAAAGGCGCGTCGAATGGTACCCGTCGCTGTACGGATGTCAGCGACCCGGGATACACCGTCGTTTCCAGGATATAGACGCGTGACTCGGCCTAACCGCCATTTAAGTGGTGGCAGGTTATCGTCTTTGATTACGACGAGGCTGTCAAGAGTTATATCAGCTTTCTTTGTCTTCCACTTCGTTCTAAGCTGAAGCTCTGCGATGTACTCCTTGGCCCAGCGCTGCCAGAAGTGTTGGCGTAACAATTCAATCCTGGCGTAGCGTGACAGACGGGAAGGCTGCTCAGCTGTCAGGTCCTCGGTTGCAGGGCTAGTCAGCGGTCGGCAGATCAGGAAATGTGCAGGCGTAAGTGGAGAAAAGTCGTTTGGGTCTGTGGACATAGGGGACATAGGACGGGAGTTTAGGACGGGAGTTTAGGACGGCTTCGATTTGTGTTAAAACCGTGCTAAACTCTTCGTACGTTAGCCTAGCGTTGCCTACAACCCGTTTTAAATGGAATTTGCACGATTTTATTCCAGCTTCCCAAAATCCAGCAAAATGAGGAGTATAAGGAGGAATAAAGCTGAATTTAATGCTTTCATTTGCTGCAAAGTCTATTATTTCCGTCGATTTATTTTTTAGAAACACTGAAAACTCCTTTTCAGCGCCTACATAATTCCTACCGTTGTCGGAAAAAATTACGTGAGGTTTACCTCTTCTACTGATAAATCGTTTAAGTGCTAATAAGTAATCATCAGTGGAGAGACTCGTAACAAGTTCTAAATGGACGGCTCGTGTGACCATACATATGAACAAACAAACATATGCCTTAATGAGTTGAGCTCCCCTGCCCTTTCGATTTAGGATGAAAATTGGGCCCGCGTAATCAGTAGCTGTGCGATCAAAAGGAAGACCAGGTTCTAACCGGTCTAAAACAATATTACCCATAATAGGACTCAGAACTTTACCTTTCAATCGAGTACAGGTAACGCATTGCTGAACTGTTTTCCTTGCTAAGTTCCTTGCACCTAATGGCCAGCAACATTCCCGCATGGTAGATAGGAGAAGCTGCGCCTGCATGGAGCAGCCGCTTATTTTCGTGTTTGAACAACAACACCGTGAAACTATGTTTACTGCACAATAACATCGGATGTTTTTTATTGTAATCGAAACTAGGTGAGTTACACAATCTACCACCGACTCGAATCACTGGTAACTTATGATCGTCTAAAAACACGTTGAGACTAGATATGCGATTATACTGTTTAGCGTTAGTCTTAATAGCTTTATTTTTAAGTAAGTTATCGTAAACGTCCGGGAATGATTGCATCTGTGCGAATCTAACTAGCATGCGACGTGATGCACCCAGCCGTCCGCTGATAATGAACCGGTTTGGCGAAGTTGTTTACGCTTAGAGTTAATGCGTGAGTTCAGAATAAAGCGGAGTGCATACGCGCCACTACGAATTAATTTTATGTATGACGAACATCTATCAAATGGAAATGTTTCATCGCATGGATTGCAAACCAAACTTACAATTTTGGATCGCAATTCAGGTAATTTATCAATTACCATGTTTTCATTTGAGTTGTCATGAATAAAATCCGATTTCGAATCATGTAAAAATGGTGGTCCATTCCACCATAAACTACAGTTAACTAAACTATCTAGTCCTTCCCCTCTTGACACTAAGTCAGCAGGGTTGTCTCCGCTATTTACATGCAACCAAGTCGAGTTACCAGTGAGTTCGTTTATTTCAGTTACTCGATTTTGAACGAACGGTTTTAGTAAATGGGGAGACATACGAATCCATCCCATGACTATTGTCGAGTCGGTCCAAAAGTAGATGTTAGTGAACACTAACCTTAAGGAATCGGTTATTTTCTTGAAAAAGCGGGCAGCAACTAATGCGCCAGAAAGTTCAAGCTTCGGAATCGTAAGCGATTTAAGTGGTGAGACTTTACTTTTACCACACAGTAATTTCACGGTAACATCTGACCCTTCCTCGTATGACCTAACGTATGCGCATGCACCGTAAGCATGTAACGACGCATCGGAAAAAATGTGAAGTTCCGAACGTCCAGTGTGTTCACCCCTTACATGACGCGGAATTCGTAAATCGTTTAAGTAATGCAGAGTGTCCATGAAATTATGCCAGGTTAACGCGATGTCCCTAGACACTGGAGTGTCCCAATCGATCTTGCTTAACCAAAGTCTCTGTAGCAAAATTTTGGATATTATCACCGCAGGACACAGTAGTCCTAGCGGGTCGTAAATCTGTGAAATAATTGACAACATCGTACGTTTATTTAAGTGTGACGAGGTAGGCAGCGGATCGATCTTTGTGGTGAAATACAATTCATCGCGCGTATTATCCCAGCCTATCCCGAGTGTTTTGTTCTGCGTGTGTTCACCAGTAAAATGCTCCTTAGATTTGGCATCATTGATGTCACAGTTGAAGGTCCATTTACGTAAAGGAAAACATCCTGACTGCAGAACGTTATACGTTTTTTGGCAAATATCGAGTAGGGTTTGAAAATTATCATCCCCCGTAATTAAGTCGTCAACGAATATGTCATGGTTAATAACGCGCGCGATGACGTCATCACCACATTCCGATGCAAGTTGTCGTATACATCGCATACTCAAATATGGTGCGTTTGCGGTGCCATAACTAACTGTATTTAGCTCGTAGACGTGTAACGGATCAGTGGGTTTCTCGCGCCAGACTATCATTTGCAAGGATCTCTGATCTGGCTGAATCAAAACCTGCCGAAACATTTTCTCCACATCAGCACAAGCTACGTATTTGTATTGACGGAAACGTAGTAAAATGGAAAATATGTCATTTTGGAGTGCTGGTCCCGGAAGCTGAATATCATTCAACGATTTATTTGTAGTAGTAGTGGCACTTCCACTATATACCACTCGTAACTTAGTGGTACTACTGGTTGATCGATATATTCCGTGATGAGGCAAAAAATAATTCGGCGCACCATAATTGTTTACACGAGTCATGTGACCCATCTCTTCGTACTCGCGCATGAAGTCACAATATAAACGTTTATATTCCGGCAAACGTTCAAGTTTACGTTCTAAGGATAAAAATCGATTTTTTGCTAATGGGTCGGGCGATTCTCTTAACGGCATACGTACCGAAAATCTACCGTTATCTTCGCGTTTAGTCGTATTGATAAATAGATCCTCACATTTCTGTTCGTCAGCTGTAAGAATACACTTTACTTGAGGAATGTCCTCAATCTCCCAAAATTTTCGGAGTTGAGTGTCAATCGCCTGAGTGAAATTACACTGAACTTGATTATTAATGCGCATGTTCCGTGTATTTATTGGACCAGATAACAACCAGCCTAACTTCGAATTTTGTAAGTAAGGTCCAGTTGATAAGCGAATCCTATCTTCGTCTAATAATTCCCAAAATTTATCCGCACCGACAAGTATATCGATTTTAGAAGGCACGTCAAATGTGGGATCTGCTAACTGAATGTTATCAGGAATACGTATAAGATCGACATCAATGCAAGTCGAGGGCAAACTGGAAGTTATGCGCGGCAAGACAAAACATTTTATCGACGTGTGATAATCGTTTATTTTAGAACGTATATTTATGTCGCATGAATGACTCGACTGTGTGACAGACTGTCCTACACCCGAGATCTGAATAGTGGACTGTATAATAGTCGTATTTAATCGATTTCTTAAATCTTCCGTAATGAAGCAATGTTCACTCCCATTGTCTAAAAGAGCACGACACGTATGAAATTGATTGTTTGTATCGACTACTTCGATTAATGCTGTGGAAAGTAAAACTTGCTTGGGAATGAACCGCGTTTCGTCCGCGGCGCCTTCGCTGCACTCAGCCACCGGCGCGCGGTAGGCAGATACACAATAGCTAAACGTACTCGGCATTGATAAGGATGCGCTGTGTGCAGGCGCATTCGACGGCCTCACGCACACATTCTCACCGCGGCTACTCTCAACGTGCAATAAACTATTGTGTTTTTGTTGACACTGTTTGCATGGACCGAATAAACATTCACTTAAGGAATGTCCTTCGCGTAAACAGTTGTTACATAAGTTTTTGGTACGAACTAAATTTAACCTATCTTGTACAGGTAAATTCAAAAACTTAACACACGTATACAGTGCATGATTCTCGTTACACAACGCACAGGATCGGAAGGGTTTATGTTGGAACGACTTAGATTTAGTCGCATTGGTACCGATAGATACATAACTGCCTACTTGCGTCGGTTTGTTAGACGTGTAATTATGTTTATTTGCTGTCACAATCGGTGCTTTAGACTGACTCGAGTTTATCATTTCTAGCGTATCAGCCCGGTTTCTGAGAAACGATAAGAGATCTTCCAGCTTAAGTTTCTTAGACTCATTATTGCTCGACTTATCCGAGATAAACCCTATGTGAGATTCCCATTTACGTTCCGTGGACGCATCGAGTTTCGATACAATTAAGTGGATTAATAACGTATCCCACGAATCGGTAGGTTCATCTAACGTTTTCAGAGCGCGTAAATTACGCAAAATAGTGTCGATTAATTTACGAATCTGAGTCGAAGATTCTTGTTTCAAAGCTGAAATATTGAACAACGATTTTATGTGATTGTGCACTAAAAGCCTAGGGTTGTGATACCGAATTTCAAGTAACTCCCATGCTTGAACGTAGTTGGAGGCCGTAAATTCTAACGCACTAATTACTTGTAATGCACTACCGCTTAGTGATGAACGCAAATAATGAAACTTTTGAATTGCATCGAGATTGGAATGTTTATGGATCATAGTTTCATATGAATTTTTAAATTCGAGCCAACGATCATACGAACCATCGAAGCAGGGCAATTTTATTTCAGGCAGTTTCAGATTTGATAGTGGTTTGTGCGCGGTATGATCACAACTTGCTGTAGAACCGTTATTTGTCTCAACACTGTCGATTAAACAATTAGCGCTAGCCATAGTACCAAAATATAACAATTCGAGTGTTTCTACATATTCGTAATTAGCACGCATTTCCGAGTCTGGAGTACAAAGTTCAATTTGACTTTCGATTTCGTTAAAACTTTGAAAAATCTCTGTAGCCGCTTGCATACGTAATTTTAACTCGGCAATTTGTACTTTAGTAGGAGTCACCGCTAGAAAGGAGTCTACGTATTTTCTAAACTGGGTTAGCCTGCCCTTCATGTGACCTCTTTGTTTACGGAGGTCTGAATTTGCGGAGTCCTGGTTTCTCCTAGGTGATCCTGATCCACTAGGAATATTCAGTTTCTCACCTTCTCCAACCATTTTGCAAGATTAAGTGAAATTGAAATAACTTACGTGTATAAACGAATGAGTGCGGTAGATGACAAAAGCTGCCGCTGCGTGACTTGCGATAACGAGCGCACTGGAATGCACAAAACGACACGGTTTTAACACAATTCGACTAGGAGAGGAATAGACGGGATAGGTAGACCTGACCGTTCACTGCTGCAGACGTCGGCGAGGTGCTGGTGTCTTCTCGTAGGGGAATTCGTCTTCCTGACGAGCTGACTTCTCTCGCTGAATCCGTGCTCGAAGACCAAATTATGTGCAGGATTCGGTGGTTTCCAGGGTCCATTCAATGAAGAATTTATTTTATGTAGTTGTAAAGTGCGTTTATTTCGCAGAAAGACGTTATTATATAAAATTATTTAATGCTTAACGGACGATCGTATATCGTGCCGTATATCGAGTCGAGTGAGAGCGGAGATCTTGCTCGGAGAGGGGCGGTTGATGTGATGTTGTCGCGCGGCGCTAGATGTCGCGAGTAGGTGCGCGAACAACCAATGAAAGTACCGCAGACCCATCGGCATTATGGACCTTAATTCCATTAAGTACCCATCGTACGTTGCCCAAAATATTATTCAATTATTTCAGGACGGCGACAGGTGCGAGAGAAAATGAAATTTTAGTCTATTCAACTTTTATAACATCATTATATTTCCTTTTTCGAGTTTCGTACCTCTTTGATGTCCGTCCGTGGTAATGCAAAATGTACAAACTTGAAAACCGGTAATGGACCATCTCCCCGAAGCCGTAAACCATTTAACCGGTTGTCACATGGTGCTACCCATTTGTCCAATTGCCGTCGTATTACGATACACTGGTCTGGTCTATTTCGTTAGTCTTTGTGATGATGGTTATCGAGCTGACCACTAAAAGCGAGGGACAAATAAATGACTCTCAACACAGCGCAGCTTCGGAAGCTCTAATGATCTTACCCACCACATGCAGGAAAATAACGCTACAAGTTACGTGCAAAGACCGTGGTAGTTTTTTAGGGTTCCGTAGTCAACAAGGAACCCTTATAGTTTCGCCATGTCCGTCCGTCTGTCTGTCCGTTTTCGGCTTAGCTCAGTAACCATTACTACTAGAAAACTGTGATTCGGCATGGGTATAAAAATCAATCACGTTGACAGAACTGTACAATAAAATCTAAAAAAAAATTTTTTTTGGGGTACCTCCCCTACACCTAAAGCGGGGATGCATTTTTATTTTCTCGTTAAACCCATAGTGTGGGGTATCGTTGGATAGCTCGTTAAAAACTATTATGGGTTTCATCACAAATCAGTGATTCGTTCGCGAGATATTGAGCTTCAAAGCCCTAATTTTTGTTCGAGTCATGTGCCCCCCCTCCCTCCTGCCGGCTAAATGGCTACTACTGGGGATATGAAAAAAATCGTGGTAGTAGTACATATAATGAATTTAAAAGGAAAACTATCACGGACAAGTAGGCATACTCATACTCATACTCATTTATTTATAATGCACAAATACATTAAACGTCAAAAAGTTAATATTAGATTAAATTTAATTAATTCTAATTTATTTATGTAGTCACCGAGTAATAGTAGACCAACTTAATGTGTACTTGGAAAGACCAATTTTCATACAAATTCGGCCGACGCAACCGCACCGCACGTCGATGTAACTAAGACAGATAGGCAACTACGGAACGCTTCACTGCGCGTGGCCCGACACGCACTTTGCCTTTTTTTTCTCATTTCTGTATCATTACAGCCTTCAAAATCTTGTGGTTAATAGCAGCTTCACAATATCTGTCTGTCATTGAATTTTCAAGGTAATTAATTGTTCGTGAAAAAACGTATGTTATTGTTTTTGTTGAATAAGTGCGTATGCTAACAAAATATGAGTCACAACGGCAAGAGTATAATGAATAAAATACACATGTTTATTCAGGATCGTTTGAAAGCAAGTAATTATTTTAGTCAAAATTCTTCAAAAAAAGTGAGTTAAGATTATGACATCATGTTTATTATCCACCGAGTCTAAAAATGTTTTCAAAAATACAGGTCAAGTATTGGGTATAGTGTCACCTCAGGGTGGGAATGCTATTTTACTCGTATAGCTGTCTTCGTAAAAGCTAATGCCTACGCTAATACCTGCCGACGACCTCCTCTTTCAGATTACATCCAGGGCTACGCTTAAAAGTGGACGAAGAGAAGAGACTTGAGAATAGGTTTCTAATTTGATATTTAGTTTTTGTAATTTTTTTTTCGGTATAAAATGAATAAATAAATGGCATTGAAGGAGTCTTTACCCAATCACCGATATAGGCAGGGAAAATAATGAATCAAAGACAAAATAAACATAAAGTAAACCGCATAATACCTTAAGTAAACTTAACCCTCACGCGCCCAGCCCCTGGAGATGTTGTTGATCCTGTTAATTACCGTGTTGGAGTTCCGTAGAAAGTTTAGGTTAAAATTTCACACCTATGCTCCAGCTACCGGAATAATGCGAGATGATTTATGATTACGGCTTATATTTTGCAAATTTACTCCCGTGTGGATCAAATTGTAAATTACTGTGCAAGTTTTGTTGTCTTATGATAATGTATTCTAACAATAAGCTTATTTTGAACATGATCAGATTGATCAGTTAATTATTGTATTTGTTTTGTATTGCGGTGATACGCTTAGTTTAACTTAAATTATGGTAATTGTTGAAACATTGTTGTGACATCATTCGTGATTATCGTTTTGTTGCCAGATATCACATCATAGTAAATGTATAGTTTTGCTTTAAGGCGCCGTAGGTTCAGCGAAGTTAAGCGAACAGAGTTTTTGAAACAATATAATGCGTCTGTTTATAATATTATGGTTTCAAAAAAATACGAATAGTAATCTTGACTTGTTTCTGCAGGGAAATCAGTGCTTCGAAACATGATTAATCAAATTTCGCTCTATAGAAAAAAATCACGAACATAGGTCTAAAACACACAAAAATACACTTAAAATATTCGTAACAAATTATGCACAAAAGCTATACATATTAAAATTGCTTTTAAAAATCGGCAATATCATGTTTGAGGGAAATCAGTGTTTACATTTTTATAGGTTTCCGATAGTGGCTAATGAAAGTAAATCTTGTAAATGTAAAGATACTGATTTAATAAATTTAAAAAAAAAAAAAATTAAACGGCTAAAAAACTATAATTAAAAAACATGATATCCGCGCTTCCGAGCACGCACTTCCATCTCGCTCACGCTTATGCTCAGTGAGAGGGAGAGAAGACCATGAACCTACGGCGCCTTAAGTTCAGTCATTTTCCCTTTTTCCGTGTAGGTAACTACTGCAGGTCGATCACGTAACGCATTGTACATTTAGGTGTCATCATTCTCCTAGATTCTTCGGGGTCCGCTTTTCACCTAATCCCAAGATTTGGCATACCAACCCAGAGGGAAAATAAGACCTTATTGAGATTAGACCGGTTTCCTCACGATGTTTTCCTTCACCGAAATGCTAACGGTAAATATTCCGTACCGAAAAACTCTTTGGTGCGAGCTGGGATTCGATCCCACGACCGCCTCTTGACAGCCGCATGCTTGAACCACGAGGCTAACGTAGTTTCTTTCCCGTAGTTGGTTCCTTACTGACATAAATCGTCTCTAAAAATTGCTTCAAATTGCCACCATGAATATAGGAAACTTTTATTTTGCGTGCTTACCCTGCTCCAAAAAAACCGCAACAGAAAACGTTTCTAGTTTTCCCATACCACTTAATCAACCCTTGGCATAAACTCCAAAAACATATTACATGATTGTGCCCGACCACATTTAATATGGCAGAAAGGGGTTTTTACACGTGTTCGTACATAAAAGAACCTCTTCTATTAGGTAGATTTATGGTGGCAAGGATTTTCCCCCTAGTTGGCTTTTGAAATGTAACGTCTTCACACTTTTGCGCTCGCGTGGGCATCAATGGGCGAGCATGAAGAAATTATGTTAGCTAAAAGGCTACAGAATGTAAGTTATGAAAATGCTGGTAGTGTTCACATTAAAGAGGCTTATAGTCATTGTTTGACTTGTAATAGTGCCCATTTTGCAGAATATATTTTGAATTTATTCCTTTACTTATTGTTACCGTTTGTTTTACGTCATTTGATTGTGGCAAAATTATTTCACCGAAATTAATTTTACTTTAGTAGTCATGTTTTGTCAGGATATTGGTAATTTGAATCTACCAATCTTCTACAGTTTTTTAATCTTTATACAAAACTACTAAAAAGTTTCGTGTCCGTAAAGTATAAAGTGTTTTTAGGTCAATGTATCAATTTTAATAATGAGATACCCAACGAAATTAAATATAACGGAGAAAGCGATCCAGGTCTTAAATAATACTTGAATAAAACCATTGATGTCAAAGGCTTGAGGACTTTTTAACAGAACGATTTGCATGGCCCAAACCAGAGCCCAAAATGACGTAATAATTTATAATATGACTAGCTTCTGGAACTCGTTTATAATATCGTAGCTCCATACAAACTTTGACCCCCCACTTCATACCTTTGGGGGATGACTTCCGGGATAAAAACTATCCTATGTCCTTCCCCAGGACTCAAACTATCTCTATACCAAATTTCATCCAAATCGGTTCAGCGATTTAAGCGTGAAGAGGTAACAGAGAGACAGACAGACAGACAGACACACTTTTGCATTTAAAATATTTGTATGGATGTATGGATTATAAATAAAATTATAAATAGAAACGAAAATTATGAATATTCCAAAAATTATCGTACCTGAGCGTGTACGAGAAAACAAACGTTAACACCACAGCAAGATAAATGAGATTTCGCCTGACTGGCCAAATCGTGTACGTACCTTATTTTACCACCTACCGCTCAATATGAATAAAGGCCAACCCTCCACAAATGTACGTCATACTTACGCCTTTTTAGCACAGTAAAGTAGTATGTATTAGCAGAGACGTAGCGGAGCATAATACGGCAAACAGGCTCAGTTCCTGCCGCCGGTATCCGTGAACAATTCACGTTTCTAAATTTAATTTACGAACATTCCCCTTAACTCTGACTAGAGTAGATGTGTGGATATGCTTATTAAATTTTATCTAAAACATTACGTTTGCGTTCAACACGGGAAGGGATGTTCTGAATAATTGTCGGATTCGTTGTGGAAATCATGGTTGTACACCTAGTAGATACAATATTTATCTTTGATATCCCAGATAAATTAAGTAATGTAGACGAAATTGTCGTAAAACGTAGAGTCCAGAGGCCTAGTGGCATTATGTCAATAGGGGTGTAGACACTACATAAAATAATCAATAATACTATATTTTCTCGAAAAAGGATTAAATATGTAGTCAAATGGAGAAAAAAGCAATGCAATAGCAAATAATGCAATGTTAAATAATCACAAAGTTATGAGTGTCCAAAGTTTTAAGAGGCGACGCGCCTTCATATGAAACGATTGATATTTACTATGACGCTCGCAGATTGTGACGTCACTAACTACGAGCGTTTTCTCTCTAACAAGCGGTATTTAAACGGTTGTAGCTTCGTCGCTAGGCATATTTTTATTCCTTCTATCTTTTTAACCGACTTCAAAAAAAAGGAGGAGGTTCTCAATTCGGTTGTATTTTGGAGTAATAATACATTTTGAGTCTAGACCCGTATTTTTTTCAATAAACGTTTACCTACACAAATCGGATCAGAGTATCATTTTTCGGTTTCAAATATCTCAAAACTAAATTAATCACTTCAGTCCACAGTAGATATATTTTGAAAATACGACTATGATATAAAATATGGATCCTTTATTCCGGATTTAACTATAAGAGTTCTAAGCAGCTGAAAGGATATTATAGCGATTAATAAATCGCCCCTCATTCAACTGCTGGCAACTTTGACAATGAAACATGGACTCATTTTGTATCTGAGCGTTTCCGATAAATAGGCAGGTACCCTTTTAACCACCGGTGTGAAGTTAGCGGCCAAAGTTAGCGGCCGATGATAACCCGACCAAATTAAGAAGTTATGTTTTTTTTAACTAGAATACTGTCAAAACAAGCAGAAACTCAAAATATCTACATGCTTATAAGAATACAACAAAAAAAAACGAATCTAAACATTCAAAAAAGCTAATAACAAGAAATGCACTTTGGCCGCTAACTTCACTACGTAGCAGCCAAAAAGATTCTTGATACATTTTTCATAATTTCTGGACCTGAGACTACAAGCAATTGTTAGCTATCAAATAACTCTATTTCTAGGGTGATGCTCGACGGCATAATAAAAGAAACAGAGGCGACCACGTAGAATAATCAGCTTTCTATGAAAAAGTGCATTCTTTCAAGATTTGCTGCATCTTAGACGGCAAGCAAGTAACTTTTGACATATCATCCGTAGAGTTAACTATGACAGTTAGCGAATACAGTCATTTGCAGAGTGACACTCGATCGTATAGTAGGGTAAAAGCGCCGAGGAACACACGTAAGTAAATTTGTCAATTAAATTTTAATAACAGTTAAATCTTTACATGACGGACGGCAAGCAAGTAACTTTTGACGTATCATCCGTTGACTTAACTATGACAGTTACCGAATACCGTCATTTGCAGAGTGACACTCGATCGTATAGTAGGGTAAAAGCGCCGAGGAACACACATAAGTAAATTTGTCAATTATTATTTAATAATAGTTAAATCTTTACATGATGGACGGTAAGCAAGTAACCTTTGACGTATCATCCGTCGACTTAACTATGACAGTTACCGAATACAGTCATTTGCAGAGTGACACTCGATCGTATAGTAGGGTAAAAGCGCCGAGGAACACACATAAGTAAATTTGTCAATTAATTTTTAATAACAGTTAAATCTTTACATGACGGACGGCAAGCAAGTAACTTTTGACGAATTATCCGTCGACTTAACTATGACAGTTACCGAATGCAGTCATTTGCAGAGTGACACTCGATCGTATAGTAGGATAAAAGCGCCGAGGAATACATCTAAGTAACTTGGTCAATGAATTTTTAATAACAGTTAAATCTTTACATGATGGACGGTAAGCAAGTAACTTTTGACGTGTCATCCGTAGGGTTAACTATGACAGTTTCCGAATACAGTCATTTGCAGAGTGACACTCGATCGTATAGTAGAGTAAAAGCGCCGAGGAACACACATAAGTAAATTTGCCAATTATTATTTAATAAAAGTTAAATCTTTACATGACGGACGGCAAGCAAGTAACTTTTGACGTATCATCCGTCGACTTAATTATGACAGTTACCGAATACAGTCATTTGCAGAGTGACACTCGATCGTTGAGTTGGGTAAAAGCACCGAGGAACACACGTAGATAAATTTGTCAATTAATTTTTAATAACAGCTAAATCTTTACATGACAGACGGCAAGCAAGTAACTTTTGACGTATCATCCATTGACTTAATTATTACAGTTACCGAATACAGTCATTTGCAGAGTGACACTCGATCGTTGAGTTGGGTAAAAGCGCCGAGGAACACACGTAAGTAAATTTGTCAATTATTATTTAATAATAGTTAAATCTTTACATGATGGACGGTAAGCAAGAAACTTTAGACGTATGATCCGTAGATTTAATTATAACAGTTACCGAATACAGTCATTTGCAGAGTGACACTCGATCGTATAGTAGGGTAAAAGCGCCGAGGAACACACGTAAGTAAATTTGTCAATTATTATTTAATAATAGTTAAATCTTTACATGATGGACGGCAAACAAGTAACTTTTGACGTTTTATACGTCGACTTTACTATGACAGTTACCGCATACAGTCATTTGCAGAGTGACACTCGATCGTATAGTAGGGTAAAAGCGCCGAGGAACACACGTAAGTAAATTTGTCAATTATTATTAAATAATAGTTAAATCTTTACATGATGGACGGCAAGCAAGTAACTTTTGACGTATCATACATCGACTTAACTATGACAGTTACCGAATACAGTCATTTGCAGAGTGACACTCGATCGTTGAGTTGGGTAAAAGCGCCGAGGAACACAAGTAAGTAAATTTGTCAATGAACTTTTAATAACAGTTAAATCTTTACATGATGGACGGTAAGCAAGTAACTTTTGACGTGTCATCCGTAGGGTTAACTATGACAGTTTCCGAATACAGTCATTTGCAGAGTGACACTCGATCGTATAGTAGGGTAAAAGCGCCGAGGAACACACATAAGTAAATTTGCCAATTATTATTTAATAAAAGTTAAATCTTTACATGACGGACGGCAAGCAAGTAACTTTTGACGTATCATCCGTCGACTTAACTATGACAGTTACCGAATACAGTCATTTGCAGAGTGACACTCGATCGTTGAGTTGGGTAAAAGCACCGAGGAACACACGTAGATAAATTTGTCAATTAATTTTTAATAACAGCTAAATCTTTACATGACAGACGGCAAGCAAGTAACTTTTGACGTATCATCCATTGACTTAATTATTACAGTTACCGAATACAGTCATTTGCAGAGTGACACTCGATCGTTGAGTTGGGTAAAAGCGCCGAGGAACACACGTAAGTAAATTTGTCAATTATTAATTATTATTTAATAATAGTTAAATCTTTACATGATGGACGGTAAGCAAGTAACTTTAGACGTATCATCCGTAGACTTAATTATAACAGTTACCGAATACAGTCATTTGCAGAGTGACACTCGATCGTATAGTAGGGTAAAAGCGCCGAGGAACACACGTAAGTAAATTTGTCTATTATTATTTAATAATAGTTAAATCTTTACATGATGGACGGCAAGCAAGTAACTTTTGACGTATTATACGTCGACTTAACTATGACAGTTACCGAATACAGTTATTTGCAGAGTGACACTCTATCGTATAGTAGGGTAAAAGCGCCGAGGAACACACGTAAGTAAATTTGTCAATGAACTTTTAATAACAGTTAAATCTTTACATGATGGACGGTAAGCAAGTAACTTTTGACGTGTCATCCGTAGGGTTAACTATGACAGTTTCCGAATACAGTCATTTGCAGAGTGACACTCGATCGTATAGTAGGGTAAAAGCGCCGAGGAACACACATAAGTAAATTTGCCAATTATTATTTAATAAAAGTTAAATCTTTACATGACGGACGGCAAGCAAGTAACTTTTGACGTATCATTCGACGACTAAACTATGACAGTTACCGAATACAGTCATTTGCAGAGTGACACTCGATCGTTGAGTTGGGTAAAAGCACCGAGGAACACACGTAGATAAATTTGTCAATTAATTTTTAATAACAGCTAAATCTTTACATGACAGACGGCAAGCAAGTAACTTTTGACGTATCATCCATTGACTTAATTATTACAGTTACTGAATACAGTCATTTGCATAGTGACACTCGATCGTTGAGTTGGGTAAAAGCGCCGAGGAACACACGTAAATAAATTTGTCAATTATTATTTAATAATAGTTAAATCTTTACATGATGGACGGTAAGCAAATAACTTTAGACGTATGATCCGTAGATTTAATTATAACAGTTACCGAATACAGTCATTTGCAGAGTGACACTCGATCGTATAGTAGGGTAAAAGCGCCGAGGAACACACGTAAGTAAATTTGTCAATTATTATTTAATAATAGTTAAATCTTTACATGATGGACGGCAAGCAAGTAACTTTTGACGTATTATACGTCGACTTAACTATGACAGTTACCGAATACAGTCATTTGCAGAATGACACTCGATCGTATAGTAGGGTAAAAGCGCCGAGGAACACACGTAAGTAAATTTGTCAATGAACTTTTAATAACAGTTAAATCTTTACATGATGGACGGTAAGCAAGTAACTTTTGACGTGTCATCCGTAGGGTTAACTATGACAGTTTCCGAATACAGTCATTTGCAGAGTGACACTCGATCGTATAGTAGGGTAAAAGCGCCGAGGAACACACATAAGTAAATTTGTCAATGAACTTTTAATAACAGTTAAATCTTTACATGATGGACGGTAAGCAAGTAACTTTTGACGTGTCGTCCGTAGGGTTAACTATGACAGTTTCCGAATACAGTCATTTGCAGAGTGACACTCGATCGTATAGTAGGGTAAAAGCGCCGAGGAACACACATAAGTAAATTTGCCAATTATTATTTAATAAAAGTTAAAACTTTACATGACGGACGGCAAGCAAGTAACTTTTGTAGTATCATCCGTCGACTTAACTATGACAGTTACCGAATACAGTCATTTGCAGAGTGACACTCGATCGTTGAGTTGGGTAAAAGCACCGAGGAACACACGTAGGTAAATTTGTCAATTAATTTTTAATAACAGCTAAATCTTTACATGACAGACGGCAAGCAAGTAACTTTTGACGTATCATCCATTGACTTAATTATTACAGTTACCGAATACAGACATTTGCAGAGTGACACTCGATCGTTGAGTTGGGTAAAAGCGCCGAGGAACACACGTAAGTAAATTTGTCAATTATTATTTAATAATAGTTAAATCTTTACATGATGGACGGTAAGCAAGTAATTTTAGACGTATCATCCGTCGACTTAACTATGACAGTTACCGAATACAGTCATTTGCAGAGTGACACTCAATCGTATAGTAGGGTAAAAGCGCCGAGGAACACACGTAAGTAAATTTGTCAATGAACTTTTAATAACAGTTAAATCTTTACATGATGGACGGTAAGCAAGTAACTTTTGACGTGTCATCCGTAGGGTTAACTATGACAGTTTCCGAATACAGTCTTTGCAGAGTGACACTCGATCGTATAGTAGGGTAAAAGCGCCGAGGAACATACATAAGTAAATTTGCCAATTATTATTTAATAAAAGTTAAATCTTTACATGACGGACGGCAAGCAAGTAACTTTTGACGTTTCATCCGTCGACTTAACTATGACAGTTACCGAATACAGTCATTTGCAGAGTGACACTCGATCGTTGAGTTGGGTAAAAGCACCGAGGAACACACGTAGATTAATTTGTCAATTAATTTTTAATAACAGCTAAATCTTTACATGACGGACGGCAAGCAAGTAACTTTTGACGTATCATCCATTGACTTAATTATGACAGTTACCGAATACAGTCATTTGCAGAGTGACACTCGATCGTTGAGTTGGGTAAAAGCGCCGAGGAACACACGTAAGTACATTTGTCAATTATTATTTAATAATAGTTAAATCTTTACATGATGGACGGTAAGCAAGTAACTTGTGACGTATCATCCGTAGACTTAATTATAACAGTTACCGAATACAGTCATTTGCAGAGTGACACTTGATCGTATAGTAGGGTAAAAGCGCCGAGGAACACACGTAAGTAAATTTGTCAATTATTATTTAATAATAGTTAAATCTTTACATGATGGACGGCAAGCAAGTAACTTTTGACGTATTATCCGTCGACTTAACTATGACAGTTACCGAATGCAGTCATTTGCAGAGTGACACTCGATCGTATAGCAGGGTAAAAGCGCCGAGGAACACACATAAGTAAATTTGTCAATTAATTTTTAATAACAGCTAAATCTTGACATGATGGACGGCTAGCAAGTAACTTTTGACGTATCATCCGTAGAGTTAACTATGACAGTTACCGAATACAGTCATTTGCAGAGTGACACTCGATCGTTGAGTTGGGTAAAAGCATCGAGGAACACACGTAAATAATGTGTAAATGTTATTTGTGAACGCGGCTGCAGTTAGTGTATAATTATTAAAAATTTGTATAAAATGTTAAAAATTCTGTATTGGTGATGTTTATACATATTTTTATTAAACAATCTCAAATGCTCATCGTTAGATACACCACTTTTCGTATTAAACCTCATCTCTGTGCCTCATCATTCACTTATTTCACTTAACGCGTTCCGTTTAAGGTGCTAAAATTTCATTTCGTTCGATTTTCGCTACACGCGTGGAGAATTTATTTATTATTATTAATAGTATTATATTTCGTAATATTTTTAAAAATAGGTAGATTTGAGGCCGAGGGTGGTAGATAGGTAGAATTGAGGTAAAATAGGTATTTTTACCAAAAAAAATGGTAGATGTGACAACGTCGGCCGTGTAAAAATGCTGACCTCGCGTTAAGGCTGGTTCACACGTATTAAGGTAGGGCGCGCACGAGCAACTTTGTTGCCAGCGACAGTACATCTCTCTTTTTCTCACTTCGGGCGTACGAAAGAGACAGATGTACTGTCGCCGGCAACAAAGTTGCTTCGTGCGCGCCCTACCTAAGTTGTCAAGTAGTGAACTTAATTTTAACCGACTTGGCTGGTTTATCACATGGAGTTAATACTTGACAACTTAATACGTGTGAACCGGCCTTTACTATTCGCAAAGCGCATAGAGTAACGTTGCGGTCAGAGTGTTTGTTCAAAACTAAAAATTAATGTTTTTCTTAATTTTATTTTTAACCAGCTTCTGCCCGCGACTTCGTACGCGTATAAATTATGGTTTAAACATGATATTCTTATGTTTAACCATACTACTGACAAATTTAAAAATAAAGATTTCATTTCCATAGTCTGTGCGTGTAACAGTTCAAAATTCTCTTCGAATCTAAATAAACACCCTCATAAACTTGGTCGTCAATAATATTATATAGATCCCCAAAGTATCCTTTGAGAGAGCGCTCCCTATGCGAGCCCCAGGTCCGAAAGCCCTAGGGCGAGCCCCACGGATACACACTATCCCCAAGTGTCTTGCAAGCGAGACCTGAGGCCAAAGTCCATATTTATAGTGTTTAGCCGCAGTAGCAGCACTAGCACTATTTTACATCCCGAGTTTTTTCACGTTTTCTTTATATTTTGCAAAAAGTTTGAATAGGGTTCTTTTTAACTTCTAGTCAAGTATTATGCTTGCAAATTTTCAAGACTTTAGCTCATAAATTCAAGCAGTTCCCATACAAAGTTCAACCCCATTTTACGCACGTCTAGCACACGACGGCCGCGACATACTCTCGATTTTTATTTATTTATTTTATTTATTTAATTATGAAACAAACGGTCATACAAAAAATATTGATACAATTTCTTCTCTTAATCTAGACCTACAGTTTCCATTTTTATTAAACATATCTTTATATAAGCACGAAAAAGTAGGTACCTATCCTGGATCAGGTTAAGCTAATTAGTAAAAGGTTACACAGAATTTATAGAAACAGTTTCACAGAAAACCTTGTGAACGGAAACATGTTCTACGTATTTAGCAACTTTTTGATCTAACTCTTCTCAACTTTCTGATTTAACTGTTATTAAAAGTTCATTGACCAAGTTACTTTTATGTATTCCCCGGCGCTTTTACCCTACTATACGATCGAGTGTCACTCTGCATATGACTCTATTCGGTACCTGTCATAGTTAAGTCTACGGATGATACGTCAAAAGTTTCTTGCTAGCCGTCCGTCATGTAAAGATTTAACTGTTATTAATAATTAATTGACAAATTTACTTATGTGTGTTCCTCGGCTCTTTTACCCAACTCAACGATCGAGTGTCACTCTGCAAATGACTGTATTCGGTAACTGTCATAGTTAAGTCGATGTATGATACGTCAAAAGTTACTTGCTTGCCGTCCATCATGTAAAGATTTAACTATTATTTAATAATAATTGACAAATTTACTTACGTGTGTTCCTCGGCGCTTTTACCCTACTATAAGATCGAGTGTCACTCTGCAATTGACTGTATTCAGTAACTATTCAAATTAAGTTGACGGATGATACGTCAAAAGTTACTTGCTTGCCGTCCGTCATGTAAAGATTTAACTGTTATTCAAAATTAATTGACAAATTTACTTATGTGTGTTCCTCGGCGCTTTTACCCAACTCAACGATCGAGTGTCACTCTGCAAATGACTGTATTCGGTAACTGTTATAGTAAACCCTACGGATGATACGTCAAAAGTTACTTGCTTACCGTCCAGCATGTAAAGATTTAACTGTTATTAAAAGTTCATTGACCAAGTTACTTTTATGTATTCCTCGGCGCTTTTACCCTACTATACGATCGAGTGTCACTCTGCATATGACTGTATTCGGTAACTGTCATAGTTAAGTCTACGGATGATACGTCAAAAGTTTCTTGCTAGCCGTCCATCATGTAAAGATTTAACTGTTATTAAAAGTTCATTGACCAAGTTACTTAGATGTATTCCTCGGCGCTTTTATCCTACTATACGATCGAGTGTCACTCTGCAAATGACTGTATTCGGTAACTGTCAATTATTTAATAATAATTGACAAATTTACTTACGTGTGTTCCTCGGCGCTTTTACCCTACTATACGATCGAGTGTCACTCTGCAAATGACTGTTCTCGGTAACTGTCATAGTTAACCCTACGGATGATACGTCAATAGTTACTTGCTTACCGTCCATCATGTAAAGATTTGACTGTTATTAAAAGTTCATTGACAAATTTACTTACGTGTGTTCCTCGGCGCGTTTACCCTACTATACGATCGAGTGTCACTCTGCAAATGACTGTATTCGGTAACTCTCATAGTTAAGTCGACGGATAATACGTCAAAAGGTACTTCCTTGCCGTCCGTCATGTAAAGATTTAACTGTTATTAAAAATTAATTGACAAATTTACTTATGTGTGTTCCTCGGCGCTTTTACCCTACTATACGATCGAGTGTCACTCTGCAAATGACTGTACTCGGTAACTGTCATAGTTAACCCCACGGATGATACGTCAATAGTTACTTGCTTACCGTCCATCATGTAAAGATTTGACTGTTATTAAAAGTTCATTGACAAATTTACTTACGTGTGTTCCTCGGCGCTTTTACCCTACTATACGATCGAGTGTCACTCTGCAAATGACTGTATTCGGTAACTGTTATAGTTAAGTCGACGTATGATACGTCAAAAGTTACTTGCTTGCCGTCCATCATGTAAAGATTTAACTATTATAAAATAATAATTGACAAATTTACTTACGTGTGTTCCTCGGCGCTTTTACCCAACTCAACGATCGAGTGTCACTCTGCAAATGACTGTATTCGGTAACTGTCATAATTAAGTCAATGGATGATACGTCAAAAGTTACTTGCTTGCCGTCCGTCATGTAAAGATTTAGCTGTTATTAAAAATGAATAGACAAATTTATCTACGTGTGTTCCTCGGTGCTTTTACCCAACTCAACGATCGAGTGTCACTCTGCAAATGACTGTATTCGGTAACTGTCATAGTTAAGTCGACGGATGATACGTCAAAAGTTACTTGCTTGCCGTCCGTCATGTAAAGATTTAACTGTTTTTCAAAATTAATTGACAAATTTACTTATGTGTGTTCCTCGGCGCTTTTACCCAACTCAACGATCGAGTGTCACTCTGCAAATGACTGTATTCGGTAACTGTCATAGTAAACCCTACGGATGATACGTCAAAAGTTACTTGCTTACCGTCCAGCATGTAAAGATTTAACTGTTATTCAAAATTAATTGACCAAGTTACTTTTATGTATTCCTCGGCGCTTTTACCCTACTATACGATCGAGTGTCACTCTGCATATGACTCTATTCGGTACCTGTCATAGTTAAGTGTACGGATGATACGTCAAAAGTTACTTGCTTACCGTCCAGCATGTAAAGATTTAACTGTTATTAAAAGTTCATTGACCAAGTTACTTTTATGTAGTCCTCGGCGCTTTTACCCTACTATACGATCGAGTGTCACTCTGCATATGACTCTATTCGGTACCTGTCATAGTTAAGTCTACGGATGATACGTCAAAAGTTTCTTGCTAGCCGTCCGTCATGTAAAGATTTAACTGTTATTAAAAATTAATTGACAAATTTACTTATGTGTGTTCCTTGGCGCTTTTACCCAACTCAACGATCGAGTGTCACTCTGCAAATGACTGTATTCGGTAACTGTTATAGTAAACCCTACGGATGATACGTCAAAAGTTTCTTGCTAGCCGTCCGTCATGTAAAGATTTAACTGTTATTAAAAATTAATTGACAAATTTACTTATGTGTGTTCCTCGGCGCTTTTACCCAACTCAACGATCGAGTGTCACTCTGCAAATGACTGTATTCGGTAACTGTCATAGTTAAGTCGATGTATGATACGTCAAAAGTTACTTGCTTGCCGTCCATCATGTAAAGATTTAACTATTATTTAATAATAATTGACAAATTTACTTACGTGTGTTCCTCGGCGCTTTTACCCTACTATAAGATCGAGTGTCACTCTGCAATTGACTGTATTCAGTAACTATTCAAATTAAGTTGACGGATGATACGTCAAAAGTTACTTGCTTGCCGTCCGTCATGTAAAGATTTAACTGTTATTCAAAATTAATTGACAAATTTACTTATGTGTGTTCCTCGGCGCTTTTACCCAACTCAACGATCGAGTGTCACTCTGCAAATGACTGTATTCGGTAACTGTTATAGTAAACCCTACGGATGATACGTCAAAAGTTACTTGCTTACCGTCCAGCATGTAAAGATTTAACTGTTATTAAAAGTTCATTGACCAAGTTACTTTTATGTATTCCTCGGCGCTTTTACCCTACTATACGATCGAGTGTCACTCTGCATATGACTGTATTCGGTAACTGTCATAGTTAAGTCTACGGATGATACGTCAAAAGTTTCTTGCTAGCCGTCCATCATGTAAAGATTTAACTGTTATTAAAAGTTCATTGACCAAGTTACTTAGATGTATTCCTCGGCGCTTTTATCCTACTATACGATCGAGTGTCACTCTGCAAATGACTGTATTCGGTAACTGTCATAATTAAGTCGATGTATGATACGTCAAAAGTTACTTGCTTGCCGTCCATCATGTAAAGATTTAACTATTATTTAATAATAATTGACAAATTTACTTACGTGTGTTCCTCGGCGCTTTTACCCTACTATACGATCGAGTGTCACTCTGCATATGACTCTATTCGGTACCTGTCATAGTTAAGTCTACGGATGATACGTCAAAAGTTACTTGCTTACCGTCCAGCATGTAAAGATTTAACTGTTATTAAAAGTTCATTGACCAAGTTACTTTTATGTAGTCCTCGGCGCTTTTACCCTACTATACGATCGAGTGTCACTCTGCATATGACTGAATTCGGTACCTGTCATAGTTAAGTCTACGGATGATACGTCAAAAGTTACTTGCTTGCCGTCCATCATGTAAAGATTTAACTATTATTTAATAATAATTGACAAATTTACTTACGTGTGTTCCTCGGCGCTTTTACCCTACTATACGATCGAGTGTCACTCTGCATATGACTCTATTCGGTACCTGTCATAGTTAAGTCTACGGATGATACGTCAAAAGTTACTTGCTTACCGTCCAGCATGTAAAGATTTAACTGTTATTAAAAGTTCATTGACCAAGTTACTTTTATGTAGTCCTCGGCGCTTTTACCCTACTATACGATCGAGTGTCACTCTGCATATGACTGAATTCGGTACCTGTCATAGTTAAATCTACGGATGATACGTCAAAAGTTTCTTGCTAGCCGTCCATCATGTAAAGATTTAACTGTTATTAAAAGTTCATTGACCAAGTTATTTAGATGTACTCGTATTCCTCGGCGCTTTTATCCTACTATACGATCGAGTGTCACTCTGCAAATGACTGTATTCGGTAACTGTCATAGTTAAGTCGATGTATGATACGTCAAAAATTACTTGCTTGCCGTCCATCATGTAAAGATTTAACTATTATTTAATAATAATTGACAAATTTACTTACGTGTGTTCCTCGGCGCTTTTACCAAATCAAATCAAATCAATATATTTATTTTGTAAATAGGCTTAAGCTAGCTCTTTTACACGTCATGTTTTAACTTAACTACTCAACTTAAGCTATTTTACATATAAATGCTTCTTTGTCATCTATAAATTCTTTTACAGTATAATAAGATTTCTCTATAAGATGGCGCTTAACGCTGAACTTAAATCTATTCATTGACAATTTCAGTATATCAGAAGGTAACTTATTGTAAAATCGTACACAGTTCCCCATAAACGACATATTCACTTTGCAGAGACGGTATCCGGGAATGGCTAATTTATTCTTATTTCTAGTGTTATAATTATGAACATCACTATTTAATTTATACATGTCAAGATTTTTACGAATATACATTATATTTTCATAGATATATTGTGAGGCAACGGTGAGAACATTGATTTCTTTAAACCTATTTTTCAGAGAAATGCGTGATCCTAAATTATAAATATTGCGTATAGCACGTTTTTGTAAAATAAAAATTGATTTAATGTCAGCAGCTTTGCCCCACAATAGAATACCGTAGGTGATGATTTCATAGGGTCATGACACTATGAAAATAGGCAAAATATACCAATCTTGCCGTCTCAACTTCTGCAAGTTGGCGAATCCTTTTAATTGCGTAAGCAGCTGAACTCAGTCTCCCTGCCAGAGTAGAAATATGTGGACTCCATTGCAATTTTGAATCTAAGGTAATGCCAAGAAAAACAGTTTTATCCTCCAATTCAATAAGTTCGTCTTTTAGAACAATCTGTGTGTTATTTTTATGCTGTACATTAGGCAATGAGAATCGAATACACTTTGTTTTTTTCGCATTAAGGAGCAAATTATTTATGGTAAACCAGTCAACAATAGACGACAGTGCATTATTTATTTCACTAAAACTGTCTTGGTTTCTTTTGACTTTAAATATTATCGATGTATCGTCTGCAAAAAGAACTACTTTATGTTTTCCATTCAGTACATAAGGCAAATCGTTTATGTAGACAAGAAATAAGAATGGTCCCAGAATAGACCCCTGGGGGACCCCCATAGAAATAAGAGACCCAGCTGATTTGGTTGGTACCCAACTCAACGATCGAGTGTCACTCTGCAAATGACTGTATTCGGTAACTGTCATAATTAAGTCGACGGATGATACGTCAAAAGTTACTTGCTTGCCGTCCGTCATGTAAAGATTTAACTTTTATTAAATAATAATTGGCAAATTTACTTATGTGTGTTCCTCGGCGCTTTTACCCTACTATACGATCGAGTGTCACTCTGCAAATGACTGTATTCGGAAACTGTCATAGTTAACCCTACGGATGACACGTCAAAAGTTACTTGCTTACCGTCCATCATGTAAAGATTTAACTGTTATTAAAAATTCATTGACCAAGTTACTTAGATGTATTCCTCGGCGCTTTTATCCTACTATACGATCGAGTGTCACTCTGCAAATGACTGCATTCGGTAACTGTCATAGTTAAGTCGACGGATAATACGTCAAAAGTTACTTGCTTGCCGTCCGTCATGTAAAGATTTAACTTTTATTAAATAATAATTGACAAATTTACTTATGTGTGTTCCTCGGCGCTTTTACCCTACTATACGATCGAGTGTCACTCTGCAAATGACTGTATTCGGTAACTGTCATAGTTAAGTCGACGGATGATACGTCAAAGGTTACTTGCTTACCGTCCATCATGTAAAGATTTAACTATTATTAAATAATAATTGACAAATGTACTTACGTGTGTTCCTCGGCGCTTTTACCCTACTATACGATTGAGTGTCACTCTGCAAATGACTGTATTCGGTAACTGTCATAGTTAAGTCAACGGATGATACGTCAAAAGTTACTTGCTTGCCGTCCGTCATGTAAAGATTTAACTGTTATTAAAATTTAATTGACAAATTTATTTACGTGTGTTCCTCGGCGCTTTTACCCTACTATACGATCGAGTGTCACTCTGCAAATGACTGTATTCGCTAACTGTCATAGTTAACTCTACGGATGATATGTCAAAAGTTACTTGCTTGCCGTCTAAGATGCAGCAAATCTTGAAAGAATGCACTTTTTCATAGAAAGCTGATTATTCTACGTGGTCGCCTCTGTTTCTTTTATTATGCCGTCGAGCATCACCCTAGAAATAGAGTTATTTGATAGCTAACAATTGCTTGTAGTCTCAGGTCCAGAAATTATGAAAAATGTATCAAGAATCTTTTTGGCTGCTACGTAGTGAAGTTAGCGGCCAAAGTGCATTTCTTGTTATTAGCTTTTTTGAATGTTTAGATTCGTTTTTTTTTTGTTGTATTCTTATAAGCATGTAGATATTTTGCGTTTCTGCTTGTTTTGACAGTATTCTAGTTAAAAAAAACATAACTTCTTAATTTGGTCGGGTTATCATCGGCCGCTAACTTTGGCCGCTAACTTCACACCGGTCTTTTAACCTCAATACAGCGAAATTTCAACCCTATCCGCTGTCATTCAAATAACTTTATTTGATCATGATTTCGATTTTATTATCTAGGAGTTTATATCGTCGAAGTCTAAAGAAAGACTGCTGGTTACCGACTGAGTGTTTTGTAGTTTTGGAAGTTATGTTTTCTTTAACATAAAGTAATACCTACGCCATAACAATACAATACAATACAATAATTTATTGGTAAAAAAATCATTTTACATGTCAAAGGAAGGAATTTAATAATAAGTAATATTAGGTCAAATATTTTAACAATGCATGCAATGTGCTGACGTTTTATTTATATAAGTATGTACCTATAGTTATTTATTCGGCTTGCGAACTAGTTTTCAATTTACTATTTACTATGTATTCAATTTAATATAGTTACTAGGTATTGTATAATGTAATATTTGGGATTAGATTAGTAGATAGCCAGCGGGCCCTAGGATGCAACTGGGATGAAGCTAGAATGAATAAAATAGGTTACCAGAATGAATAAAATAGCGTAGCCGTTAAGGTGTGTAACCGTAACCCGCACTTTTTTAGGGTTCCGTACCCAAAGGGTAAAACGGGACCCTATTACTGAGGCTCCGCTGTCCGTTCGTCCGTCTGTCACCAGGCTGTATCTCATGAACCGTGATAGTTAGACAGTGGAAATTTTCACAGATGATGTATTCTTGTTGCCGCTGTAACAAATATATATATATATATATTTGAGAGGGCTCCCATACAACACACCTGATTTTATTGCCGTTTTTATAGATAAAGATAATGGTATGGTCGTGCGCGAGTCCGACTCCCACTTGGCCGGTTTTTTTTCTTGTTAGCTCGCTGTGTTAGCTCTGTATGCTGCGCTTCGTCGCGCACGGATGAACTTGCGGCATTTGATTAAACATATTTTGACTAATAAATGATGCAATCAGAATCAATCTTTTGTAGAAAAATAAACGCGATCCTGTCACTTTTGCATTTAAACTAGTAAAAAATGTGAAGTTGTACACCTCTTTCCAAGAATTATTTGACATGGTGTTTAGTATCTTACTAGAAATTTAAACGTACAGTACGGCTATCACGTGACGGCGCGCGAGCTCTCTCTCTTATTAGAACACTTAGAACAAGAGGTATAGTGCGAGAAAAATCGAGAGTATGGCGCAGCCGTCCCATGATAAACGTACAGATTAATAACAGAAGACGATGTCATGAAATCTAGAATCCAAGTCGCCCATTCATTTGAGAAAGGCTTATCCCAATCAGAAGGGTAAACACTTAAAAGAGAGAATGTAGATTTAGATTTATAAGTTTATGGGTAAGCACGAAACTTTTCAAACGAGCGTTTATGACAATTCAACAATCATTTTCCCACGCAAAAAGTGGCATTTGATACATCCTTGTCGCGCGTATAATCCGTTATGTAATCGACCTGTAGGTCTGGCTTTCCTTTTGAGTTGAGTTGGAATGTGAATAAAACCTTTCTCTAATTTTGAAATATGTCCTAAAGGATATCAGATTCCTTCAGCTACCACTACAATGATTAAACGTGGTGGAGATAAAATGTAATCTAATATCATTATTATGTCTATCCAATAAATCCATTCTTTATACAGGTGAAAACACCTTTCAATCGAATTGATAGTTCCGGTTATCCCTTACATATAAACTTATAAAGTCACAAACTAAACCTCTTTATATTATAATATTCATAAGTATAGATATACAATGATTTAATCTTTCACGATTTTCACATATTATTTATACTAAACGGGACTTAATCGCGTATAATTAACTTAGTTATTTATTTACCTCACTGAGGTCTCCCATCGTTTCGTATGTGTTGCAACATCCATGGTCACGGGACAACTGGTGACAACCCTAGTGTGCAAGTGGTTAATATAGACCAAATGCGGGTAGTTCGGAAAACCAGCGCAGCAAGAAGATGCTGATACCCGCTCAAGTTGTCCCGTGACCATGGATGTTGCAACACATCCTAAACGTCGGGAGACCTCAGTGAGGTAAATAAATAAGTTAATTATACGCGATTAAGTACAGTTAGGGAATAAATAATATAGATATACATTTGCCCGATATTTTAAGTCCAACGGTTTTCATTGGAAAATATTGTGTGTCACAATTTTGTTTATCTAACGCTTAATGCTTGAGCATAAAATGTAAGGGGTAATAGACTAAGTACTGGGGTTAGACAAATGACTCGAGAAAATGGCGGAGTGCCAACGGCTAAACTGCCTCGCTATGCTAAAAAGTCATACATATATAGGACATTAATAGCAACATACGACATTTTGGGTTGGGCACCTGTAAATTAATGCGATGCGTAATACCACACTTGTACCTAAGTTTCACGTGTTGTGGAGGTCTGAAAATAATAGGTACACAATTTTAATCTATACTTAACCCTTTGGATGCCAAGAATGCCCAAAGGTGTTGTGTATTGCCGTGTCCACAGGCCCAAAGACGACTAGGTATAGTCAGAAATTACATGGTGTTGGCTCTCAAAGTCACATTCGTGCTTTCGACTAAGGCTCAAATTCACACTAATGAAAAAAAGTTGACATGCAGGATTCACTTTTGAATACGGATATCTATACACCAAAGATACTGGCAGGAGATAGACACATGCAAACCAACTAAAGAGATTTTGTCAAAACGCGACAACAAACTCACAACCGCACTACTGAGGACACATAGAAACCAACTACGCAAGATAGTTGGAATAATAACAGGACACAACACTTTGAACAGACACTATACAGGGTGTTAACGGGGTCATGATCCGGAATGACAAAAAGCGAATAAGATGATCATACTGAACAACCTTTCCCATGGGACCAACCACGAAATCGCAAAAAAAAACCAGGTATTCCATACATAACTCTCAATTAAATCGCAGTTAACTCACAGTTAACTCTTAATTGGCTCTTTTTTTTTTGCGATTTCGTGGTTGGTCCCATGGGAAAGGTTGTTCAGTATGATCATCTTATTCGCTTTTTGTCATTCCGGATCATGACCCCGTTAACACCCTGTATAACTTAGGTATCACAGAAAGCCCCATGTGCAGAGCGTGCATGGAAGCAGAAGAAACAACCAAACACATTCTACTGGACTTTCTTTCTGGAGGAGCTGGGGTGGTTAGAGTAGCGCTACCCCACCGCTTCACGCAAAATAGGCGCATTGGATGTTGACTTGCGGAAAACGCCCAGTATAACTAACTATGGCGTCCAAAAGGTGTATATTACAAATACGACTGTCTGTAAAGGGCCATTAAGGTGGTGCAACAACTCTAATTAAACCGATTTCGCTGCGAGCTACAGAAATACGACCAATTCGATCAAACCCTGCAATGTAAATAATAAAACTCGCATGCGAGTTGTTGTTGAAGCATGTAAATGGCCCTTTATGAGTACACTACATAATTACAAAGAGATTAAACTGCTGCCAAAATGACTTCATCAAATTTTAAACTTTTTGTCAGAGTTCGGAATGTGGCAGTTTTTTTTCTAATAGTTCCTAATACTTTCGTGATAAAAAAGTCTGTTGTTTGCACAAACTTTGAACAAAGCAAATGTCTAATAAAAATGGTGATTTTTAAAGTTCGCGTAACTGTTCGTTGGTTCCGTAACTTTGTACATTTCGTTTGCATTTGTTACGATTTATGTAAGTCGGACTAGTCAGGAATTTGTTACAAATAGAATATATGATTTTATTGGATGTGGTTTGGTATTTTCTGACTTTGCTTAGAATCAGAATCAAACATTTATTCGTGACAAGATAAAGACAAAAGAAAACACTCAATCTGTGCCGTGCCACGAAATGGGGTTTGCAGCCAGCGCTGGCGATTTACTTTTTTAATCATTTATGTTTTATCTCGATAATTCGTACTTTGAAAGACAGATACTTGAAGGCCAGGATATCAATGACTTACTGGGGTTATATTTAAATTGTTGTTTTACACGGGTCTCACGCGTTATTTATATTTACCTTTATTTTTGACGTTTCGACACTGGTTGCACCCACCAGTAATGGTCCCAGATGACAATTGATGATGATGATGGTTTAAATATGTGTACAAAGCACGAGAGTTTAAATATTTATCATACTTACTGGGTTTAGTTAGCCAAATTACCTTGAAGGTAAAAGTACGTTTCGCCGGACGCTTAGAACTTACATGTACGTTTATATTTTTAATAACATGTGGGATTTTTATACGATTACGGTCAATAGTACAAACGTAAGATAGATAAATTTGTCATCAAATAAACGTACCTGGAAAATAATAAAATAGTTAAACATATATTAAAATTATTTTTAAAGTATTTTGTATCAATTACACTGATTTGTCCCATTTACCGTACTAAGAAACGTGATTTGCACATATTACCGAATCGGCAAGCCGCTTTACCGAACTAGGGAAGAAAAGTATGAAATAATGGCGTTCGGTGGTGCTCAAACTTTAGTTGGTTATCTGTTGAATGACTATATATTTCAACTAAACTGCACTAGTTTTGTGATTGCAAACAATCTTGGCGGAATCTTAAACTTAGAAATAAAACTTTTAGTGAGGATAAAATACAAGTCACATTTATTGATAATAATTATTGTATTCACCTACGGGTTTTCCATCTTTAAAATCAATAAAAAATACAACTTCGTCAAAATAAATTCTATTAAAAAAGTTTAAACATGGTTCAAACAATTATAAAAGATCTTTTTAAGAATCTATTTGCTTTTATCGGTCAAATAAACTAAAAAAAATGCACTGATACAATTCATGTTTTTTTGTAGCCTTAAAACCACGTAAGTATTTATAAAAATCTGTTTTTTTAATACTATACTATAGGTTCTGAATAAGAGGGTTTTAATATTTAACATTAATTTTATAGTACACGGAGTTTAAAGTGAGTGAGTGAGTGAGTAGAGTTAGTATAAAAATATACAAATATTATTTGAATTACTTCTTATTCTATTTTTTTATACTTATTTAATGCTCTTATATAAAAATAAACTATTTCGATGACCAATTTAGTTATTCTATATCAGATATTTACTGAAAAATTAAATATTTTTTTTGAACAGACATTTGGTTTACCTACTTACATGTTTAGAAGCGCTGGCCTTAACAAAAATGTACGAAGAAATAGACATTTCAATATCCACCTAGCTGTTATTTGAATAAGGTTGATATTCCAATGAACTCAAAATAGTAGTATGGCTGAGGGAAACATGAATTCGGTAATAGAGACCATGGGTACGTTTCACCGAACGCCTGTTCGGTAAAGTGGTCAAGCAAATTATGTGGAACCTAAACGCGGACAATTTTTAAAAATAGTGTTTTAATCGTATTAATTTAGACATAAATAAGAACTGTAAATTTTACTACAAATAAGAACTATTGAAAAATGATAAGTACGAGTACATATGACTGTTGCTTCTAATGACGTGAAATAAATAATGTGATTTTTTGTAAATCGCCTTGCCAAAAAGCTTATCTTGACGTCAAAAAGTCGTGAAAGTTGAACGTTTCAAATACAGATATACAGAAATATATTTAGTATATCGATGTTCGGTAAATGCTCATTAAATTGGTAATACTACTAGTTGTTTGAAAACCAAAGTAGTTTAAAAAGTAGTTTATGATGAACTGGTAAATAAATATTTTATGAAACATACGTTTTCCCTGATTCCGAACGCTGTTCGGTGATACCTTCAAGTCAAAATGAGGCCAGACCCTTCACCGAATTTATAATTAACTTAGATTTTGTTAATTTGACTGCACTTAATCCACTTATTTCACCAAAACACACAAACTAATTAGACACTGTAAAACTATATTTTCTGATTCAAAGTCACCTTTGAACGGTTTTATGACCTTAAGAAGCACGCTCAATTCCTTACCGATTTTCGTAAGGATTCAAAGTGGCGAGCGACCCGTTTGATCAATTTTCGCGTCGCGACTGAGATTAAAATTGGCCGGCTTTGCCGTGCAGTGGAAGGGATAGGTATTTAACTAGCGTGGAAAAAAATCACAACGTAATATTTGCTCTAACTACTCGACTAGATCAAAATAGCAAAAATTCGGTGATAGGGCACGACCGGTGAAGCGTAGGTTTACCTTATTACATTTATTACCTACCTAACCTAACCTAACCTAACAAGTTCCATCTAATTCGGATGAAAAAAAAAACGTCAAAGAAATAAGACATGCTTTTTATGTCATTTTGCGCCTTTATTTCTGAAATCCTATAAGCACTAAGCAGTCCTACGGAGAAAATAAGCAACTTTCAGTTTTGCCTGCAAAGGTCGGCACGCTTACTCGATTTATCGCTAGGTAACAAAACGTTAACATGATTTATAGCAGGCTTGTTAAGGAACGATTACGTCCTTGACTTAGCGGCAAATTTATCGCTGACTGACGGTAATACGTTAAATATTGCTGACTTGCAGGATTTTTTTGATAAATAATTTGATATTTCTTGGAAAAATTGTGGCGTATGGCTGTATACAGTATATTGTAAAAGATAGAAGAAGACAGAGTGGGAATTCTTAAAAATATCATCAAGTGGTTAGTTCTATGTAGAAAACTCGAACAAGTACTACGAGTATGGTGGTAGCAAGGAGAGGCCTGTACCTTGAAGACATGTATTTATGTAGGTTTAAATATCAATCCAAAATAAAATTGTAGTCAGTTAAAATAAGTATAATAACTTTTACTTGTAATGCCACAGAAGGAAATTTTATAATTTACGATTATAATGTATGAAGTAGGTACCACTCATATTTAAAGTTCTTGTACACGCTGCACAGTATAAACGACTGGACGGGTTCTACAGATAAAGTATTGAACATTAGTCGAACTTATAAGAAATTGACTAAAACACTTTCTCTGGTTTTTTTTTCAATTAGATTGACGTAAAACTAAGAACTACAGATATAAGTAATCAGTCATAAACAGTGTACCTGAAATTTCCCTTAAAATTTCGTCGCATAAAACTCATATCGAGCATAAAAACAACATGCCAACCAGACCTTGAAACAAAAGACAGTTCTTGCAGATCCAATTTACGCGAAACATTGCATGTAATTTAAGATTCAATAATGTAAACCCTTACCAGCCAATTGAAATTAAACAGGAAGTTATTAAAAGATTTTAAGGAAAAAAACAGAAAATGGCGGATTATTAAACAAGGCGAAGAGGTAAAGAAGGCGAGGCGTGCCGAGAATTCTCCTATTATTAGAAAATTGGTTACACGGACCTACTCTCTAGATTTAGGGTAAGCTTCCTTAATGTTGATAGTGCTTAGTAATATGTAATATAAATGTGGAGATAATAATTATTTGTAGAAATAAATACATCTTGAATGTACAAATAAAAAAAAAATATATAATATGGGTGCCTATATAATAATATAGGTAATCGGATTTAAAAATATCCCTAAACACAAAACCTTACTTATACGATATTTTTGCTACCCCTAGATGCCCTGTGTAGCGGCATTATCGTAAACGTGTTTCCTATTTCAATACCTAGGTACGTGCCCTCTGATAGTTTAGAAACTTCCTAAACTCCCAAAAACCCTACAAATTGCCGAAGTGTATACATACAAACTCGGTACACGGATCATAACTTATTTTTGTTATATTAAAGAATACCTATTTTAAACACAAAAAACCTTCTATGGAGACAAATCGCAATAACAGCGTTTTTGACTTTTAAAAATATTTATTTCATATACTAGTAAGAAAGTCGATGCTATAGATCGACACATTGAAACAGACACAACACCGAAAAGCTACTTAACAATGTAGATGTAGTCATAACAAAACCTCTTTTCAAAGACGTAATTCTCCGCAACCTAGACAAGCACTTAGGACCCAATCAGGCCCCGAAGTGTCCCGAATAAACACGAAACCCCCCGATCCAAAAACCTTAATCAACATTTCGTAGCTTGCCGGCCAAAATCCTATTATGCAAATATGTCAAAGCTTGTATCGATCGCGGCCGATATTGGCCTTTGATTCGCAAACAAATGCCTTCTGTTTTTAAACGAGGCCGCGTGAAATCTCGAAAATGACCGAAATTACTTTTTAATGCCGGCGAGAATTCCTGAAATTTTAACTGGTGCTATACTTAGATTTTTCCTTTCTAAGAAAAAAAAATCTATAAAAAACCGGCCAAGTGCGTGTCGGACCACGCACAGTGTAGTTGCCTGTCTGTCTTTGACGTTTGTTACAACGACACGCGCGCGCCCTAACTAAGGTAAGTAGGAGTACTTACTAAACGTCGCGGTTGCGTCGCCCGAATTTGTACGAACTTTGGCCTTTTCAAGTACATTTTTTAAGTTGGTCGACTATTAAGGGCTCGTTCCCTTGTTCTTCGTACATTACTGAGTTATATATTACTAGCAATGTACAAAGAAAAAACATTCTTCGTACAAAACCGGGTAATGTAGGAAGAAACGTTCGTTCTTTGCACATTACTAGTTCCGTTGGCAGTTATGTACGAAGAAGTAAATATCTTGGTTTTTTAGTAAGAACAGCAATTTATTGTACAAAACCGGGTCATGTAGCATCCTCAATCTTTTAAGGTTTTATTCCACCATTTTGTCGGCGTGATTGATTTATATGCGCATTTCGCCGGACTAAAGCTTTCTAGTTATAAGGGTCACTGAGCTAAGCCGCAGATGGACGGACGGACGGACGGACAGACGGACATGGAGCAACTATGAGGGTTCCTTGTTGACTACGGAACCCTAAAAAGAGGGTGCATATTTTATTTTGAAACCCCGTTTTTATTATTGACCAATATCAACATTATTTACAGCGGTTATTCTGTATAATATGTAACTATTAAATTGTGTACAGGTATCTGTCGCGCAAGATAATAAACTGGTGGCTCTATAAGCTGCAGAAATGGCAAGCTTATTGTCAAAACTATTTTTTTAAAATTTCAATTTAAGCAACGAAACGAAAGTTTATAATTAACGAACATGCTCACAAATTTCATGAGAACTAGTTGACTAATGTGACCTGTAGAGCAGAACAGCCGACAGCTGACAGCAGGACATACGAAATAATTTTGGCCAAAGCTGAAGTATAGAACTTCGTTCGCTTCGCTCGCTCGTTAAATAAGCTAACCTATACAACCGACAGTTCACAATCTTACTAGAAAAACAGATGATACGCATCGTACAATGTTACGGTGATGCAATCCAACTTGATATAAATGCGAAACTTAAGATGTTTGTTACTCAATCACGCAAAACCGGCTGAATGGATTGAGAATTGAGATGAAAATTGGCATGTACTCGTATATAGTTTATAATCTTGATTAAAACATAGAATACTTTTATCCTCAAAATCATCTTCAAAGGAATACGATTGCGGATGGCAGTTGATACGGGAGTGCACGCGGATGAAGTCATGAATAAATATTATAGGCGGGCAAATACGTTGTTTCATATTATTCTGCATAATATCAGGTTTTTTTTTTTTAAATATACATCCTCAGTATAAACAGTTTGAGTCCCTGCGTTAATACCCTCGCGAACATTTTCCTCGATTCACGTCATTTCGCACGGTCATTGCAGACTTTTTGCGATGCCCAGTGAATGGACAATCATAATAATGCTTCGTCATTTACGTGACAGCTTCCGCTTACTCGTATCGTTTCCGTTCCTAGGAGAATGCCATATAACCTGCCCTACCTACCATACCTTCACTGAGCCACATGCAGGCAGCGTTCGGGAAGCTACGGCACATCTTTTAGTCCAATATTCCGCAGTGTCTCAAGATGAGTCTTTGACCAGTGTGTGTTGCCAGTGATGACATATGGCACTGAAGTATGAAACGTGGTCGCTTACTAGGGCCTCATAAGAAGGCTCAAAGTCACCTAAAGGGCTATGGAGAGGGCAATGTTGGGAGTTTCTCTGCGCGATCGCATCAGAAATGAGGCTATCCGCGGCAGAACCAAGGTAACCGATATAGCCCTCCGAATCGCTAAACTTAAGTGGTATTGGGCGGGGCACATAGCATGTAGAACCGATGGCCGTTGGGCCGGAAAGGATCTCGAGTGGCGACCACGTTCGTACCGGAAGGCGCGGCGTGGGTAGGCCCCACGCAAGGTGGACTGATGACCCGGTAAAGGTTGCCGGAATCCGCTGGATGCGGTTGGCGCAGGACCGGTCACTTTGGCACTCTTTGGGGGAGGCCTATGTCCAGCAGTGGACGTCTTTCGGCTGATATGATGATGATGATGATGAAGACACATGAGGCCATGAGAGTAGTAGCGTCAATACATTGGTTTAGGTTCCCGTGTCTACCTAGTTATCGAAACAAATCCAAGGAGGATTTGTATCAAGCTAGCGGCTGTTGGAGTTGTTGAAATACATAAACTGTGGTCGTCTCATAGCAATAATGTTGATACATGATTGTATTGATTATATTATTCCTTCCTTCGTTAAGGCGCTGAGCACACGAGGCGTTTAAGCACCGCGCTCCGCCGTATCGGTTCATTCCTTTGGGAGTTACGATGCCACACACAGACAGATACACACATACATATGTAAATAATGGCATAAGTTATTCGCAGAAATCGTAAAATGTCTGGTTGATGTAACAAGTGACAGAGGAGCTGGCGGTTTTCTCGCCCAACGTATCAGCATTGTAATTCAGCGAGGAAATCGACGGCCTCAAATAAAATAAGAGTCGGAACTGCAAAATTGAGATTTATGCTGTTCACTGTTCATAAAAAGCCCTAAATTTCAAAACAATATTCACAGATTTTCAATATTTTCCGTAAAAACCAAGATAAAAGTCCGACGATCTATGAACAGAGGACATTTAAAATCGTCGGTTGTGACAGTACTGACATTTTTACGGGGCACACAGCGAGTGCAAAGTGTCGGATATGCCACTTTCTACTATTTTGGACGGAAAGCTATAGCTTGTTTTTTTAAATTGTATTTTATGTAATTTACAGCTTGTTAAGTTATCAAGTAAATTTTCTCCGTATTAAATTGTTAAATAAGAGTTTCTGTGCTAAAATGTCGGTTTTACCAGTTACGACATATTTCTGGAGCAACATTGTAAACAAAGACCAGACAATAATGTCGAGTGTGGCACTTACAACAAATTTCGCTTAAACTAGTCCGGTTAAAAAAGTAACGTAAGTAATACCATTTTGTATTTTTTTTAGAAAAATGGCTGCAAAAGTACATATATGCTCAACGGGTACTAATAAAACCACCTACTAGTAAGCAAACATTCGAAGTTTGATAACCGGTCAAACCTCGGTACAATGCTTTTTAAGTATTAACTTATTTTTAATTTTATTTGGCGGCTTTCGGCGAGGCTACGGTTACAGTTCTTGATAATGGTAAAAAGTGTGTAGGAGTATTCTTAGACCTCGCCAAAGCCTTTGTCAGTTGCAATTCTACTAAAAAAGCTTGAGAATTACCGGATCAGAAGACTTCTTCTGCAATGGTTCCAGAGTTACCTGACAAATAGAAGCCAAAGAGTCAGAATCGTTGACTGCGTAAGCAATGAGTTGCCAATACATTTCGGAGTTCCACAGGGAAGTGTCCATGGCTCAACATTATTCATCATCTATATGAATGACATCTTCTCAATAAACTCACCAAACGCAGACCTCATATATGCTACGCAGACGAAACTGTTGGACTATTTAACGGTAACTCTTGGGATAATGCCCTGCATGCAGTCGAAAAAGGAATGACTGATAGGGCAATGGCTGGCTAGGAACCTCTTCACACATAATGTAAAAAAAACTAAATTCATCTGCTTCCACAAGACAAAAGCCTCTGAGCCCAAACAATCTCTAACACTTAAGACCAAAACGGACAATGTTGTTAACTAAAACGGGTTCGTACGAGATTATCGATCCCACACAATGTATTTACTTAAACTCTATCTACTAACACTATAATTAAGTTTTTCATATGTTTTTTTTTTTACCAACAACCATGGACATGCTCTGAAAATAAAAGTTTTTAAGTTCAATTGAATTGAGTTTAATATCTGGGAGTAGATATTGACCACAGCGCCTTTCATTCAAACAGCGTATATCATCTCTGTGCCATCGCGTAATATAATCTTTATAATACGCCTGCTGCGAAATTCAGCTGATGAACGTATTTTTCGACTTGTTTACATTACGCTGTGTGAATCCACATGAAGGCACTGCATATCAGTATGGGATGGGCTGGCACCTCAGCATTGATATGCCTAGAAAGGGCATAGAGATTGGTCCTTAAAGTTATGCTTAAGAAACCATTTCAATACCCGACGAAACAATTGTACGAAAAGGCAAATGTGCTTCCCGTTTGCAAACTTTTTGGTCTCCGTGCCTCGACGATCCTACTCAGAGCTGCAACGATCTCCCAAAAGTAGCAAACGAGCATTATTCAAACCAGAAGGGAGACACGCAAGATGCAGTGAAAATAAAATTTGCGCGTCCCTTCCTAAAATTACAAACAACCTTTCCTATACAACCGAATTGTAGAGCACTGCAGTATCCTGGATCTAAGTATCTGACTAAACAACATACGCAAGTACAAATAAATATATAGATAGATAAATCATTTATTTGGCATTTTGCAACAACATAAATATAAAAAAATACAGAAAAAAAAACAACGATAAAAGAACAAGTAAAACAATTGTGGTACGGAAACACATTTATAAATTAAATTTAAGGCATACTTGTGCGTTGCAATAATGCCAAAAAGGTACTAGCTCAGTTTTGCTTTGCTCGTGTGAGCAAGCACTGATATTCTGCCAGTACCTACCTCGGGTCACGATGCAGGTGAAATATTACAAGAAAAAATAATATTGAATAAATAAAGCTTGCAAATAATATCGAATAAATAAAATAATAATCTGTTTAATAGGTGAGTAATAAAAATGACAAAATATAAGGTGTAACTATGAGTCGACAAGGAATGTATAAATTATGAAAAAGCGTGTGGTGAGATGTGTGTAAATATATGGCTACTCACTCTGACGTACCAAGAAACAGAAGACCTTTTGAAATCCCAATCTTGACAGTAAATAGTCTTTTTTCTATGGAGCAAAAACGGCTTAATCATGTTTCGAATCACTGAGCTCGCTGCAGAAAAGCATCAAGATAATGTATCGGACGCACGCATGCACACACACACACAAACATGCACACGCATACACTCTTGCTTTTAAAAGATTGCGCTTCTCGTTCCACATAGTTTATGATAAAATTGTGTAGGTAACTACTTAGTAATTACTTTGTTTTTAGGGTTCCGTACCCAAAGGGTAAAAACGGGACCCTATTACTAAGACTTCGCTGTCCGTCCGTCTGTCTGTCACCAGGCTGTATCTCAAGAACCGCGATAGCTAGACAGTTGAAATTTTCATAGATGATGTATTTCTGTTGCCGCTATAACAAAAAATACTAAAAACAAATTAAAATAAATATTTAAGGGGGGCTCCCATACAACTAACGTGTTTTTTTTGCCGTTTTGTCTGTCGCCAGGCTGTATCTCACTACCTGAACCGCGATAGCTAGACAGTTGAAATTTTCACACATGATGTTTTTCTGTTGCCGCTATTACAACAAATACTTATAACAAAATAAAATTAATATTCAAGGGGTGCTCCCATACAACAAACGTTTTTGTTTTTTCAGGCTGTATCTCAAGAACCGCGATAGCTAGCAGTTGAATTTTTTACAAATTATGCATTTCTGTTGCCGCTATAACAACAAATACTAAAAACAAATTAAAATAAATATTTAAGGGGGCCTCCCATACAACTAACTTTTTTTTATAGATAATGGTACGGAACCCTTCGTGCGCGAGTCCGACTCGCACTTGCAGCCTGTAATCTGCTTTCATAAATGTAATCTGTTCACGCATAGGATGTATAATTTATACTAAGTAAAGGCATAAATTAAATCCGTTCTCTTCTCACGTTACAGGCATGCCCTAGTGTGAGGACTACTGATTGTTCTACAATGAGCCTTTGTGTTAATACTGTTCTAATATTCTAACTAGTTATCAAGGTATGTTTAGTAAATGACTAAATTGATATTGAAATTTAATGTAAGGTCTACTTGTACTTATAAGTATACAAACTTTCACATTTATAATATCAGTGTGATATACTCTAGAAAAGAAATACAATTTATTTATTTCATTTATTTACCTAGTATATTGTTATAAAATGTTCCCAGGGATCCCAGTCAGTAGTAAATAAAATAGAGCTCGGTTCGGTACCTTGTTCAAACGTGAGGTTGTCCTCTCGAAAACTCCCTTAAAAACTCCAAATCTCCAGAGGATTTCGATTTCACGGAAAACATGTAAGAAGCGTGCGAAGTCGACATCAAATATTAACGCTGCATGTTTTATCCCTCACATCTTGGGTGAGGTGAACCTCATTTTGACAAGATCTGCCTTGCTCTTGCATAACATGACAGCCCTTTGAATATTAACACCCGTCATCGACTTATGTTGAAATGTGAGATGTGAAGCGATGAAACTGGCTTAGTTATTGGAAATCTTTTGAGCCAGATTATTCCGGTGTTTAGCTGGCTAATGGAACGAGCGAGCGAGGCGAACGAGGATCTCCATTTCAGCTTGGGCAAGAATTAATTCGTATGTCCGTTGTCTGTCTGGCTGCTTTCCTCTACAAGGGACCGATTTTTGACTTTCGAGCGCTCGACTCTTTCACTCGAAAACTGACAAAAATTATGAAATGCTATTTTGAAATAGCGATAGAAAATTTTAAAACGAGTGGTATTGACCACCAATAGTAGAAAGTAAGTGCCTGCCATTTTGACACTACAAACCTATTTACTTTCATTTGATTTTCGAGCGCTCGAAAGTCAAAAATCGGTCCCCAGGTCGCAATCGCAATCGCGGTTCTCAATCGATTCACGTGAAATTTTGTAAACGGGTATTTTGTAAATTTTGTATTATATAAATATTTCTTGCCGATTCAGTTTCTCGAAAAAAAAATATATATGAAAAACAGGCTCGCGACCTCGCGAGTTCTTCAGCTCACAGAGCCAATAGTAGATAATTGCATCACAGATAGCGTTTGTAAATGTGTCACTAGCTTGAAAATATGGATGTATTTCGAGTGCTGCACTTCAAGAACACAAGAACAACAACGTCTACATACTACAAATACCTTATACACATATTGTAGGTACCCATATTTAATGCTTTTCAGTGAGTATACATTTGTAACCGTAACCCTAAAATGTTTTTTAACATTGAAAATGTTATTTAAATCGCTTCAGTATTGACAGTGAGAATTTCAGCGAAAGTGAGAAATCGCCCTGGTTACGTGAGTTTTAGGGCTACGTGGATTATTGAGATGTCAAAAGATGCCCCTTGGCAAGGACTGAAAAATGTAAAAAAAAAAAAAAAAATTATAGCTTTTTGTAAAATTGCAAAAATGTCGAAAAATTACGCATTTTTTGAGGGTCTTTTCGTACAAAATCGGCAATATCTTGAAAACAAAAAGCGATATCGAGAAAATGAAAAAAGTATTGGGTATTAAGTTTGCCTACATTATGAAAAAAAAAAACCTTAGTATCTCTTACGGTCTAGGCAGGAATTGAACTCGCGTTATGGCCAGGTGTGACGTGACGTGAAGGATATGTTTGTTGATTTCCTGGCGACATTTATATACGTTTGATGAATGTCTGAATTGTAGGAAGAAACGTTCGTTCTTATTACTAGTTCCGTTGGCAGTTATGTAAAAAGAAGTAAATATCTTGGTTTTTTAGTAAGAACAGCAATTTATTGTACAAAACCGGATCATGTAGCTTCCTACATGAGCCGGTTTTAGGAACCCGGAGAACCTCCTTGGTTTTGTAGTAAGAACAGCAATTTCTTTGTATAAAACCGGGTCATGTAGGAAGAATATTTACTTCTTTGTACACAACTACGACCCCTTCAGCCTAGTTGGTAGAGACCTGCCTACGAAGCAAGAGGTCCTGGGTTTGAACTCCGGTAAGTGCATTTATTTGTGTGAAGTGCTCTCGATTCTGAGTAGAAAAGACCCGATTGTAACAATTAAAAAAAAAGTCGAGTTCAACTTTTCGTAAAATGGCCCATTTACTACTTCTATCTACCTCTATATAGTGTTGGCCTTAGCATATACCTACTTGAGATTATTTGAGTTGGCCGAATCGCAAATTGTATGTAAATCAAAAAGAAATTCTATCGGACAGGTCGAAGATTCCAATTTTATTGACAGATTTATAAAAAGTAAGCCACATTAAATAATCTGAACCATAACCTGATAAAGGTCGTGGAAGTCCGCTAGATTCGGTGCAGGACCAGTCATCATCATCATCATCATATCAGCCGAAAAACGTCCACTGCTGGACATAGGCCTCACCCAAAGAGTGCCAATGTGACTGGTCCTGCGCCACCAGCATCCAGGCACTCCCATGACCTTTATCAAGTCATCTGTCCGCCTTGTGGCCTACCCTCGCCGCGCCTTCCGGTACGTGGTCGCCACTCGAGAACCTTTCCGCCCCAATGGCCATCGGTTCTACGTGCTATACCTTACCTACCCTACTTAGTATACGTATTTGTTATTGCTAGTCTACCTTGCTTTTAGTATTTTTATCACCCCAACGCTCTTTTATCTTCACTAACCTACATTGTCATTTAATTGAGCGTATCACATAGCGATATGAAATAATATATAAGGTAAACGTCCGAGTGCTCGACGCAGTACTAGTAATATGGCATGGGCACTCTATATCACAGCAATATGGGTTAAATTCGAACTAAGAGCATTTTTCTTCATTCGAATTTAAGCCATGTCACTTTGACATAGAGTGCCCATGCCATATACTAGTACAGCGTCGAGCACTCGGACGTTTACCTTACCTACAGGCATTAACAGTGTCCTAGAAACAGCGGGACCGATGGGATAATAGTAGTTTATGCAACTGATACATAATCAGAATCCTTAAAATACGAGTGTGGTTTTATGAAACGAGCGCCAGCGAGTTTCATAATAGGATCACACGAGTGTTTTAAGGCTAAATTATGTACAGTTGCATACACTACTTTATCTACACACACATCATAAGTACTCTAAGATGGGTTCAGAAGCCGTAGGAAAATGACCCGCATTGCTACTATAGTGCTACCTGTAAAATATCTTTGTTGCAATCGTGGTTGCATTTACGATATCCGGCGGAGTGTGCATATCGTTTTCGGAGTCACTACTACTCATATTTTCAACTAAAATGTGAATTACAAACAACTTTTCACAATTCTACTTTCGTAACAGCAAAAACCAACAAAGAAATGACAACAGTAATGGCGGCAATTCGATCCTACGTCAAGACGAATGTTTTTTTAAATCATAGACAAACGAATGAAGTCCCTATTCTCATCACTCTTGATCAAATGTCGTGCGGTTTATATTAAAAAAACATACTGAATTGACGTTTCGCATCGATAACTGTTTTAATATCTATGGATACTAGAATAGAGACCCATTTGAGTTTTGATAGCTGTTCCAAATTTAAACTCATAACCTTACAAAAATCTGTACTGTAATAACATTACAGTACAGATTTTACCTACTACCACAGGCAAGAAAGTTCTTATAGTAAAATTGGTTGTAATAATGCTGGTCATTTCCTACGGTTTCTGAACGCATTTTAGAGCACTAATGATATGTGCGTAGATAAATAATTAATTGATTCAGGCGTTACATTGCCGAATTCTTTATGATGTTATTAAATACGTGGACTAGGCCTGCAAAGTAACCTTCTTCTGTTTCAATATCAATTTGTGACAAAATATCATGGCTTTTAAAAATGGCCTTATCAGCCTCGTATATCTACCTATCCGGCCTAGATATATCTGTACCTTTATTTATATTTGTTGTTCCGTACAATAACTACCTGTTAAATACATAAAACGCTTCAGTTAATTCATTTCTAAATAGTGGCCGTATGCTATGTGCGAAGCTGTCCTTAAGACTAGTCGATGTTCATTTCGTAACTTTTCGTTTTATTTTTGCTTTTTTAAACTTGCAACCCGTAAATGTCAAACCTCACAAGTCACAACCACTACAACAAGATATGTTCATCTCAATTCACTATAACGATGTAAGGAACCGTCAACATGCCGTCTCCCGATTTTTTATTCAATACCCAAGGAGCATCACTATATTCGATATGAGGTTACATTTCCATTATTCATTTCATTACGGTACCTGACTCCCTTATACGGATAGATAAGACGGGAAATGGAGGAGGAAATAAATTGTTTAGTTTCTGTAGGAAAAGGTTGCATTGGTGATGTTTGTTTACGGATGAAAATGAGTGGTTGCATTTGTAGCAGTGTGAAAACTCAAAACTCAAAATAATCTTTATTCAAGTAGGCCTAGTAACAAGCACTTTCAAATCGTCAGTTATTTTTTTAAAGTAATTTATGAAACAAAAAATAAAAAAATATTTTATATGAAGTAAAAATTAGGTATATAGAAAATACTAGTGAATGATTCTAAATATAACGAGAATTAAATAATTAATGTAATGATTCAAAATTCAGTCACAATTAGTTCCATGGAGTTTTATCATTCATGTAGACTTGTGTGCTATAATAAGCTTTCGAAATAAGTTTACGCTTCACATAGTTCTTGAATTTATTAATAGATGACTCAGTTACGTTTCCTGGAAGTTTGTTATAAAACCTTACACAATACCCATGAATGATTTTTTTATTTTTTGGAGCCGAGTGGTGGGCACCGCGAGCGTATGCTTATTTCTACTATTAATATTATGTATGTCACAGTTTTTCCTAAAATTGACAATGTTTTTATGTACATACACAATATTTTCATAGATATACTGACAATGTAATGTCATTATATGAATATTTTTAAACTTATCTCTAAGTGAGTCTCTATGTTTCAATCTATATATCGCCCGAATAGCCCGTTTCTGCAAAACAAAAATCGAATGAATGTCTGCCCCACAATAAAATGCCATATGACATAATGCTATGGAAGTAGCTAAATATACTAATCGAGCTGTTTTCACGTCTGTTAATTGACGGATCTTGCTCACTGCAAATGCTCCAGAACTCAGTCTATTCGAGAGATTAGCAATATGGGGACCTCATTGCAGCTTAGAATCTAACGTTAAACCAAGAAAAACTGTACTATCAACTAGTTCCAATTCCTCACCTTGCTCGTGCGTAACGTGATTCGTGACAAATTTAATACATTTAGTATTTTTCTCATTTAACAATAAATTATTAGCATTAAACTAATTTACTATTTTAGAAATCGGATTGTTGACATCATTGCAAGCTTGTTGCTGACTTAAATCGTGTTTTAGGGTCATACAGATATTTAGGTTCGTGTATCTCCTGTGGACAGTGCAAAAGCCAAATTTTTGGTTGGACTCTTTATTCGCATTAACACGCTTCTACTCTTCTATAATTATTTGCGATACAATTCTATAAATATGCAACTAAGCTTTTAAGTATTGACCACAGGAAAAAAAAATGTTTTTACAAAAGAGCACTTTTCGTGCTTATGTCGAAACTTTAAAGAGCCATATGTACAGTAAAACGTTTTACGATACACGTGCGAATAGGTAATTCGCAACTCGTGTCGATTTAAAACACTCCCTTCGGTCGTGTTTTAATTTATCACCACTCGTTGCGAATTTCCTATTTTCGGCACTTGTATCGTAAATAACTATTCTGACGGTGTATATCTTATATATCTTTTCAGAAAATATAAAAGGATCACCGTTTCATGACGTTACGAGTTTCAATTTAGCAAGTCTAAACATGCAACACGGTCAAATGGCCATTAGTCAAGTGCATCTGTGCTGCTTGCGTTTAGACTTGCCTATGACAGGTGATTGTTGCAGCGCATAGGAGCTTATGCATAGCCGCATCTACGTTGGTGGCTATATAGCCTTATAATATAGCAGCGCGGCATTTCTTGCCACATCGATTGCAAACGAATTGTGAATCTGTTGTAGGCGAAGCCATCCAGCTAAAGCTGAGACTGGTACCCACTGCATAGCTGATAAGTTTTTAGAATTATGTTCCTTGTTTGTGAAGCTCTATATATATATATATATATATATATATATATATATACTTTATTTAACTATTTTATTTTTCTTTTAGTTTAGATTAAATGTAATTAACTTAAAGTTGTGGCACTAATACTTCTTTTTTTAAGTATTTTCTGCTTGAGGTTAATGAGCCAATCTTCAACGTGTTTTGTTGTCACGACTGCAATATCGAGGCGCCATTCAGACCCCGTATCATAATCGGCCTTATCACACGATAAGTGACAGGATAGAGCGTCCGTCACTGGTTGACACCGTTCGATAGAACGAGACGACGCTCCTATCTTGTCACTTATCGCGTGATAAGGCCGATCATGATACGGGGTCTGACCCGATAGTTTCGAATGCCGAAACCATATTCTCTTATCGAAACGAATTTCGAGATAAGAAATACTATTCTTACTTGACAACTGGTTTCGAACTTTGTTTTCGAATGTGGCTGAAGGGGATAAATATATTTTTTTAATTCCTATTCCCGTTTTTATCGTGTAATATGTAACGTATCTATCAGTAATCAAAACTTACGTTCAATTAATGTTCAATGACACCCTTCGCGGTACACCAGGGGAAATCTGCAACAAAACATAAACCATTGGAATACATATTACTTAAAGGAAGAAAAAAAAATAACCGAAAATATGATTACCGTTCATGCCCCATCTAATAAAACCAGGCACTTTAAAAAAATCACGAGTGCTCCGGATAAGAAGAAGTTTATGGGTGTTTTAAGTCAGCACTTTTGCTGAGGTATTGTTACACTGCAGTGAAAAAAAATAATGAAATTTTAGTAGCTTTTAATTGCCATAAAATAAATTTCAAAAATCCGTAGGTGGGCTGGGTGAGCTTTGGTTCGCGTATTTCTTGTGGACATTGTCAAAGTTAAGGGCTACAAAGCGAAATTTTTGGTTGGACTAACTGGCATAAACGGCGTCTCCTCTTCTACATTTTTATGCGACAATAACATTGTTTATATGCACGTTAGCTCTTAACTTTTGACTACAGGGAAGACGACTTTTGTTTTAATCACTTTGCATGACCCAGCTGCGAGGTACAAGGATATCGCCGCGAAAAATCTACCCACCTTTCTCTAATTCACACTGTGGAGATGAGACAAGACACGCGGAGCTGTCACGCGTGACACAACACGACAGCAGGTTGTGCCAGCCGGTGACATGTTCTCATGAAACTGCAATTCGTGATGTGTCAAAACTGATAAATACAAAATCGATTCAAATTCAGAATATTAACTCAAATAGATTAGTTTGACCTGACTGTTTTATTAATGCATTTCCTAGATCTGCATTTAATTGGGGATATTAGAAAAGGGAGATACCAAATTGTCAGTCAGTCAAGAAAAAGACTTGAAAGTAGAGATTTGATCCCTTCTGTCAAATAACGAGGATGGTAATACAATTCATGAATGACAGAGATAGGTATCAAATTGGAAACATGTTTAATGGAATACTGACCCTAATGTCTACTGTTTCTATTGTACCTGTTCTGGATGATGTTTGCGGCAAGCGCAACGAGGAAAAGACCGTTCACTTGCTACGGCATACCGTTTTGCAGAAAGGTAAAGTTCTAATACCGTCTATGAGATACTTTGATTCTTGTAAAATCAGAAGTGTCAAAACATCGTATATGGAAGTTTCGTGTTAAGAAAGTCAATTTCCCTTACTAGCTGAAGAGAAAATCCGTTGCTTCAAGCGTGACTTGAACCAGTGATCTTGGAGCATACCGGGCTAGTCGCTCTTAACCGACTAAGCTGTCGAAGCCGATGCTCGCTTCAACGCATTTTTCAACAGTGTCCTTTTATTACGCTTTGTTAAATTTAATTAACACCTAGTGAAAAGGAATGTGAGTTAGCACAAAAATATCGAATTGATTAACACCACAAAAGTTCATCATCATCATTTCATTCGACGACCGGTTAGTCTAGTGGGTAGTGACGCTGCCTACGAAGCTGAAGGTCCTGGGTTCGAATCCCGGTAAGGGCAAATATTTGTGTGATGAGCATGAATATTTGTTTCTGAGTCATGGATGTTTTCTATGTATTTAAGTATTTCTATCTATTAAATATATCGTCGTTTAGTACCCATAACACAAGCCTTATTGAGCTTACTATGGGACTAGGTCGATTTGTGTAAGATTGTCCCCTAATATTTATTATAATCATTATTTATTATTACATATTCAGCCTTCCCCCCATTGAATGCCAAAGTGATCGGTCTGCGCCAACCGCATCCAGCGGACTCCCGCGACGTTTACCACGTCGTCAGTCCACGCTGTCTCTTCTGATACGTCTTCCTCTCCACCGCAGCAGCCATCGGTTTTGCGTGCAATGCGCCCCTGCCTCTTAAGTTTAGCGATTCGGAGGGCTATATCAGTTATGCTGCATCGTTACTTTTTTACTATTTTAAGACACCCAGATTATTATTCGAAATTGGATTGGACCAATGCAAAAATTAGTGACTATTATTTAAATATCACGTATATTCCCACAAAATCCATATCCGCATCTCATTCTTTGGTGTGATAAAACGCCAGATGACCCGTAGCACAGATTAAAGAATACAAGTACAGATACCCAATCTCATAGAGCAAAAGCGTACCGTCCTAATGTAGGCAATTCTGTATACAATTTTAGTCCCGTAGCTACACCAGTAGATGCAGTATCCGAGCTACCACGGCTATGACGCTGTCAGCCTTTAGTAATACATCGAGATATCACCAGATGGCGTTGACTTCCCGGGCAACAAATAGAGTATTTTTGATTTTTTCGATATAAAAGTAGTATTTTAGAGACAATATTACACATCACACAAAAATATACATAACCAAATGCTTAGAGCCTGTGGTTCCATAGAACTTTCGCGACCCGTGATGGCGCCATCTAGTGACAGTACCCAATAATACGTAGCAAGCTTGAAAGCTCACTCGTATAGTACGAGTTACATGGATTTAGTATCAATTTTATTGCATTTACTAAACTTATAAAATATAGCTTTATTGTATGTGCGGAAGTATGTTTGTGATATAATTAAGGTACGTTGAATTTATTAAGGTGTAAAAATCATTCTATCTTCACGATTACTGGTTCAAATGTTTCGCTCGGTACCTGTGTCGCCATCTATGAGTTCTTTTTAGTATCAATTATACGTTGTTCTAGTTGGGAGGCCATGCCCGTAGGAAACTTATTTTTCATCACAATTGCTCGAAAAGGGCTTCATAATGCGCAGACATACAGAGCTGTAATAGCCTGTGTTACGCCCACGGGCGTAATGGTTTATTTCTTAAATTGTATCTGTCACTCATGCGGCAGTTACAAAGCAAAGAGGTTTTATATCAAATATGATGTCTGAAAACGTATTTATAAATAACATTAAACTTAAAAAACTACTTAAACAAGTTTAACTGAATTATTTACAGATTTAATATGTAGTTATTTAGTGTCTATGTAAAATGTTTTTAAGTGTTTTCAAATCGTGGCCGTATACCGAAGGGTCTTTGCCATACGCGCCTCGCGACAAATTCAACAAAATGGACGACTGACAGGTTGCAGTTTTTATTATGATTTGTATTCATTTCATCTAAAATGTATAAGTTTCCTCGCAAATGTGATGAAAAACATTGTGTATAACACGGGCGTAAGAATATTGCAAACTCGAGTCATCAAAAGCTTCTGATAGACTCTTGTTCGCAATATTCCACTTACGCCCCTCGTTAAATAATGTACTATTAAACACTAGTCCCACAATACGGATAGTAATATAATATTCCGGTATAATACAAGGGCAGTGTTGCAGCAATCGTAAAGTGGAGGATTAAGTCGGTGCCACACCGCGCGTTAGGATCATAATTTTGAACTCGGGCGACCACTTAAGACGGGGAATTCCGGAGTTGGTTTATGATGTACGCAGATGAAAAGTATTTTCACAGGGAGAAATATTTTCTTACATAATATAATTGTACACATTGATCTGAGACATTTTTGAATAATAAATTGCAAAGGGTTATCCTTTGGTCAACACACAACTATCCCATGTTCCTTCTAAGGTCTGAAACTATTTTGAGACAAATAATCTAAAACGGTTAGCGGTTTAAGTTTGAAAAGGTAACAGAGTTACTTTCGCATTTATAAAACCAGTATCATGGTAATCATTCCCGTTCAGTGAGCGTACCATGCTTACGTAATAAGCATCTTATAAAATGGCGAACTGTCAATGTGTTGCCACCGTCTACGGAGAGAAACCGTCTAGAGGATTAATAAAAGTTGTCCTAGCTAGCCAATGCCCGAAAGGGACGATGGTAAATTATCCTTACTAAATTGAGAAGTATCGGAAGACTAATACATTTTTGACGTCTATTGTCGTTTATAATTTAGTCGTGTTATAATAGTGACGTCACTTTCAGTACAAAAACAAGCTGGTGACAAACAAAAAAGCCACCAGCTAGACGCGCTTTACGACAGGAGATTTGACATTATATCTCGTTCGCACTTGTGGTACTGTCTATGTTTGCTTTCAAACTTGTCACTCACATGAGTTCGCACATATATGTGTACGTGTGTGCGAGTCCCTCTATTCTATTTTTCTTCTATGATTGCCACAGTGTGAACTTACTCGTACTAATAAAATTGATTTGTGTACCAAAACAAGGGTAACACAGCATTATTAACAGTTACGCCAAACTGCATTAACGGTTTGTTGGCGAACAGCACTCATGAAAGTTTAAATATTTAAACTAGCTAACATTATTCACAAAAATAATCATGCACAAACTACATGGAATTATAAGCAAATTTACAAAAAAAAAAAACATTAAATTAAATTAAAATGCAACTAATACTATAGGCAAGATACATCTTCGGAAATGACTTACTTTGTTTAACTCTACCACGATCAGTATGAATCAACACCAATGTATTAATGGAAATGGCGAAAGATGTGCAGGGATAGTTCTATCGGATTATGCAATAGCTGTTTATCCAATCCATTTTCTCAGATTGTTGGAAAGTTATAAGAGCTAGTAAAATATGGTCTGAAGGACAGATAATTTTTTTTATAGTGTAAGTTAATTACTATAAGTGTATTACAACTTTGTTAATTAAGAGGCACTTATCGATATATTCGCAATAGTGAAAAAGCTGAAAAATAAAATAAAACCGCCTTAAGTAAGGCAGGACAATATCATATACGTCACCATCCTGCAGAATCGTAAAGTAGGAGATTAAGGTGGTGTTGCACACCGCGTTAGGATCATTACTTTCAACTCGAGCCTGCTTTAGAGCATGGCCCGGGGAGTGCGCCTTAATTTGTTTTACGATACACAGGTAAACTTTAATGTATAATATTTTCTTGTATACTATTTAGCATTTATGTGCATTATATTTAGATTTAAGGTATAATAATTGTTGTGTTGCCCGAGAAGGACAAAGTTGTCTTTGTTTATGTTGATTTAACGTTCATCGCGAGTGCTAAACTCATTTGGCTTGGTTGAAAACCGGTTTCAATGGGTTGTTCGTTGCTCCGTCGATCCTTTTTCCCAGTCTGAGTTGGCGACAGTCTAATGTCGAAGAGAACGAAGAAAGAGATGCCTGGGGTCAGGCTGTGAAGATCACGTTTTTAAAAGTTTACCGATTCGATGCTAAAACATCAACATCTATTTTAACATTATCTGAGAATGATTTGTTAAGAAAAAGAACAAAGACCTCAAAATAAAATGAAAAACGACGACGCTGCAGCGCTGGCAATGAATTTTCTTTTGATATGCGTTCCCGCCGTGTATTTTGCTTGCCTGCTTACTGCTTTAAGATAAGTATTTAAAATAAGAATGTCAAACACAAGCTACAAATTTCTTACTAGATTGAAATACAAGTAGAGTGAGTTCAAGTATTTCTGATATGAAATTCCGGTAGGGACGCAAAGAGGATAGCAATGCCTCAGTTTGGTCACGTACCACGAATCAACGGAAGCCTTAGGCTATTTATAGAAAATTGTGGGTAGTTTTACTAGCGGTATCACTTACGTACGTCATATTTCATAGATTATATTGCTGTTCTGACCATTGAATATGCGGGTTAGGCACTGATTTATTTCCGTTTCCTCTTGTTAAAGAATATTTTAAACATATGGGTTGACTTAGCGATCCACTTACATGGCAAGAATATTGCGCATTTTTCCCTCCACCTGCGTGGTCCGACAACGAGGAATTTTAATTATACATGAAACACAATATTCAATTCATAAGATTTACAGACGATATAGCCGCAATAGCAGAATAAGGCAAAGATTTGAAAACATTACTAGAAACAATGGATACAGGCAGTATTTAAAGAATTTTCGCTTAAAATGAATACCAGTTAAACCAAAATTGTAATAGCATCTAAAACAGAAAATCCACAAACACCAATATGCTTAAACGGATCCACGGTCGAAAAAGTAAAATCTTTCAGATATTTAGGAAGCCTTATTTATAAATGAGAACCTTCACGAAGTGCTGTTTAAGATTTTTTACCAGTTTCAGTGCAACTATGGAAGTACAGTACAATTAAGAAAATAACACCTAGCCAGAGGACTGAGTATGCTTGTCTCAGAATTAAGATAGCTCCTATAAAAACAAATGTTGTGCTAAAATAAAATAACTAAAAGATACCAAATGTTAGATCAGTAACTCAGTACATTTTTTGACATTACTTGCAGAAAGTCGAACAGATCTTTAAAGAACCGAGGTTACTAAGCAGAAATTCCACTATCACTTCACCTACTCACGACTCACGAGTTCACATTTAGTTCCAGCACGTAAACTAAGTTACGTTGCGCATACGTCCAGTAAATCAGACCAGTTCATAACCCCCGTGTCTTTGCCGTAACGAGCGTGGCTGAGAATTTAATTGTCCAACTTTCCAGCTTTATGCAGTTCCATGTTTAATGGCAGTCGGCGGGTTGACACGTAGAGAGCGGAAAGGCACACAGGGAGCAAAGATTTTTTTAACTATAACTTAAACAATTTATGATAGTTTGTGGATTTAGAACACACTAATTTCCCAGTGATAGATCTAATATACTCGCATACTCATTGCGTATAGTCAAATTGACTGGTTAATAATTTGTTAATGTATCCAATCAATGTGACAGCAACATTATTTAGTTATTACCAGTGGCTCTGTTAGCTGTAGACTTTTTTTTTTTAATTTACTTTACTGAGTCGACTAAAAAAATGTAAATTTATACCCCCTTATTCATAAAACTTAAAATGCCTCTGCTAAATAAACTGTGCTTTGTCCCTTTCTTACGAACATAAATGTCAAAGTGACAGATAAGGACAAACTAATTTTAACGCCATTTTAGTTAAAACAGGCTTGTAGGACGTTTATGAATACGGCCGATAGACTTTGAAGAGATTAGATCCATGAGAATCTGTTGAGAAATGCGAGCTGTAGAGGAAAACAGCGGAACAGCCGGACTTATGATAGAATGTTTGCCCAAGCTGAAATGGAGAACTTCGTTCGCTTCCTTCGCGCGTGCGATAAGTTGGGCACTGTAAAACCTCGCAACGTAATCCTCATTAATAATAAGTTACCATCTACATTTAAGGAAATGCCACCATCAATATTTAAAAGAAGGCTCACAAACTGGCTGTTGGATAATGCTTTTACAGAGTTGCCGAATAATTAAATTGTAATGAAATTTGGGACTCAAACTAGTAATTTATCTTAACCTGTTTTTTTTTTCATTTTTTTTTCATTTTTATGAATTTGAAGTAAACTACATGCATCTATTGTTTATTTTATTTTATTTTGACTGTGTTTGCGAAATTATGATTTCGATTTGTTAATTGACATGTTACTTTATTTCCAGCTCTATTTCGTGTTGTGCGGGCTGTTGTACCTATATGTAATACCAAACTTCCTTCAACACCAAAATTGTGTTTACCATATTCTATAAAATAAACCATTATCACTGTGTAACATATTTATAAACTGCAGAAAAAATAAAAATAAAACACAATTATCATGCCGTCCGTAGACACTTTTGTTTGTCAGTATTGTTTGTATACCTGGTAAAAATGTGGTTGCCACGTCGAATCGGCGAAATAATCAGAAAAACCATACATATTATTTTTTAGTTTATAATTTGATTAATAATTTGGCAGTTGGAATTTCTAGTTATACTACGTTACGAGGCAATTTTCAAGTATTTCAGTGTTTTCGCGGTTATTACGAAAAAATATGGTTTTTAATTTATTTTAAATCTGAACGTTGTTTACTACGAAACAAGCAATAATAATTGTATTTATACTATGACTTTTTTATGCAAAGGTCGTAAGTTGATTCGTGCGTGGGCAAATATCACAAAATATCGAGCTCACATTAGCGAACGAATAAGACAAAATTTTCATGCCCTGTAACCCAAAGCGTAAGTTTTAAATAGTCCCCAATGTACCCTCAACCTAACGCACATTATGAACTGAACTTAAAACTAGACTGTCTTATGCTAAAATATTTTTATGAACTCCTATTATTTTAACGGAGGGCATTATGAAAATTCTTTAGTCTTTAATATGGCGTTTTATGAATTACATATTATTTTATATTAATAATTTTAGCTTACCTAAGGACACTCCTCCTGGAAGAGGGCTACACATACTCGTTTATATTTCGAACCCATGATCTCCTTTTGAAGCCTTTAAAGCCTGAACCAATCGACCGTCATAGCTACTTAATACCTACATAATTAGTTCGCCCGGACCGGATTTATTCTGTGACAATTCCCCTTTAATATTTTTTGAAATCCTTTTTAGTGGGTGGATTTCAAAACATATTTGACATCTCCTTTTGCCTTTCTCCATGTCTAGTGCTAAACTTTCTACAGCCAAGTTTCGTTGATTCGGTAATTTTTGCGGGAAAAGGTCAGATTTCTTTTTTTTGTTTATTTACTTAGGTTAGATACAACGTTGGTTCTTAAATAATAAAACGGCGTCTTTGAACCATTGTTAGTTGGTCTCGATGCACAATTCCATATTATACATAATACGCCTACGTATCAAATTCACATTCAGAAGAATATATATCACGGAACATAATGAGACATTAATGTAGCGGCAGTTAAAACTATACGGCTTTTTTAGTAAATGAATGATATAAAAAATAAAAATAAATCTATTACTACAGCTCAGCACTTTAACATTTCTAGAGAGACTTATTATTTCCGCAATGATGATATTAGTTTGGCTTAAGCTAACTGTACCCTTTTAAATGACTCTTGCGTAAAAATAATACACGATACAAGATAATAACCCGGCTAAGTGTACCAGCGTGACCCATATTGTTCATATTATTGTAACATTTGTTCGCGCGTGCTATTTGCACGGCCATTGTGTCTTAGGTTGGCTATATTTTGTTCTCGTTTGTGAAGATATGTGCCTTCATTGTTACATTCATCTTGCGTGGAGCTTTATCATTTGTGTTGTGGAAGCTTAAATGGTTGTCTGAATAATATTCTTTAACGTACTGTATTATAAGCTTTAATTGAACGAGCAAGCCAAGCAAACGAAATTCTTCGTTTCAGCTTGTGCAGAAATCTTTCCTATGTCCGGATGTCCCGCTGTCAAGCTGTCTGACTGTTTTCTCTAGAGTCATTCGGGGTAAAAGAACGCTGTGGGTATAAGTTCGCAGTACCTCGTTCTGTGAGGGGGCGTTGCTGCGTCTTAGCATAATTCAGTGTCGTTTGCACCGCCATTACTTCAGAACGCAAAGGAGGTGCAAGGCGACACAGGTCGCCAAATAACGACAATTTTTACATTGTATGGACTCGGGAAAAGTGTGTGGTCGATGGATTGTTGGAGTTAAGACAGTAATTCTATTCTATAATATGTATACTGTTTAGATGAAACATATCTGTTATCATAATTAATACGCAACTTATGACCGATTGTTTTTTTTTTGGGTAAGAGAACGAGATGAAAAGTACGCACGCGTAATCTTACCCGCATTGCGTACCCTATGCCCCAGTTCAAAATATAATATTTTCAAATTGTTAAATATTTCTTATTATTGAAGAATACAGCAAAATGTGTTGTTGTTGTTGATTATACTCAAAATCAGAATTTTATTGATACCCTTATATACAATTTTAAGTGTGTTCGGTTACCCGGCACGCGAACTTTCACCCAACGGTTTGCTTAATTTTATCTAATTATAGGGTCAATACAATATTCTACTCTTAAAGCGTATAGGAAAAAAAAACATAGAGTTGCCTAAATCCAGCCAGCATCATGCTGAATTGGGCCCATTTCGTGACAATGCACAGATTTACTTCTTCTTTTGTATTATAATACTGTATGTTTTGTTGTGTTGTGTCATGAATAAATATTTGATTTTGATTTGATTTAAATAATGGCATAAGATTAGATGATTTAAGTATTTTATAAACTGTCAGTTTAGAAATAGCAAGTTTTGTACGTATTTCGGAACCGAGAAAATAAAGTGCGTGCTCTAGACCCGAATGACTCTACACGTCGCATTTATCAAACGATTTTCGTGAAATTTTGTGGGGCAGGTTCGATAGTCGATTTAGATTTTTGAAAGATTTTTTTTAACAGACTCGATTTTGCGTTCTACTTTTCACAGGCCTTTAGTGAATACCATCCATTTACAAGATTATACAGAGGGTATATTAGAGGCTTTAGCTTATAAGTAGTAACTCTCCTGGCTCAATACTTCGCTGGCTCAGAGACACGTTGGTCGATTGCGTAACTCTTCGAGCGTACGTAAAGTAGATCTAAATGTCTTTTTGTATGGGAAAATTACAGTTGAGTTGTCTTAAAATGCGTTCGAAAAGTTAAGTGATCACCCCCCTGACATACAAAGGCATGCTCCCCGGTTAACTAATCGTGTCTCTTTTATGAAATTTAATCGTCCTAACATACTTACATCGTCCAAATATCATGGTAATAGCATGAAGCTTCGGTAGCCTAGTGGTTCAAGCGGTGGTCGTGGGCTCGAATCACGGCTCGTACAATAGAATTATTTGGGGTTTACCACTGACAGATAGTTTGCCTTCATTTAATTTTCAACTTTAACCTCATACAAATTAAGTAGTTATTTCTAAATCGGTAGACGTGGGTAACAGTATTCTGAAAATTGCCTTATTTGTATGACATTAAAGTTGAAAATTAAATGAAGGCAAACTATCTGTCAGTGGTTAACTAACAGTAATCGTACTGTATAGTCGAGGAATGAAAAGGTTGACCACTTTTCGGCCTTATTTCAAAGCTGTTAAGGTCCAAAAGTGGTCAACCTTTTCATTCCGCGACTGTACCTAATATGAGTTTTTCAAAACTTATGTACGGTATATTTACCATTAGCTTTTGGGTGAAGGAAAACATCGTGATGAAACCAGTTCCCAATAAGGTCTTGTTTTCCCTCCGACTTGGAAGGTCAGATGGCAGTTGCTTTCGTAAAAACTAGTGCTTATGCCAATGCTTGGGTTTAGGTGTCAAAGTGGACCCCGGGCTCCTTTAGGGCACAACCGGGAATAACACTAAGAGAATGATGATGAATCGTTCCATAAACAAACCTACATTCATAATTTAACAAATTTATAAAACTACAGTTCAACAGAGGGCTGTATCTCTGTATAAACTCAATAACCAGCCATTTAAAAGCAATCTGACCATGCAAATACATTTAACGCAAATATTATTCCTGACATCGCATTATTTGGGCAAAACACACCGCAGACACATTTGCAGTAAACTGCCGAAATCGGATACACCTTTATTGGACGTGTTAAATCCGTAATTGAATTCTCAATTAATTGGAAAAAGCGACGAATGGGAAATCTCATTAAGTTTAGCAGCCCGATATAAAACTATCCAACCGTAGCAGATCGGGGTGAATTAATCGGTGGATGAAAAACAATTAGCTACTTGTCATTTTTTTTACGTTGATATTTGAACCAATATCATGAGTGGATCAAATGTTTGTATAGTCACATAGCTAGTGCTGCGAAAACAGGCTGCATAGCTATGGGTTTGCGCCTCGTCGGTCGAACCTTGTCGGGAGTCGGGACTGGCAGATGGCATTGTTGTTGTTCGATTTGAATTTCGAACGCAGAGTTTGGGCTGTCAACTCAGTCAGATTTTTTCGGTGTCAGTTAAAATTAGTTAGCGACAAGGCGTACACATCCAAGTCCTCGGAAAAGAATACGCCCTGTTTTCTTGATTAGTTTCGTTCCAAGCATGCCTCGCTAGGATTGAAAAGGCATTTGCGCTGTGTGGCTTTAGTTTTTTTTAAGTGGTGTGCTGCAGTACGATCATTTGGCGGCTGCCAGAATAGCCGCTGGTTTTTTGTAAGGCCGAGTCTGTGAAGCAGAGTTCGGGTAAGTTTCCCTTTGGGTCGCGCCCCATCTTTAAAACTAGTTTGTTATCGCGTATGTGGGTAATGACGCAGCCGAAGAGGACTAGCTACAATAAGGGCACGCAAAAGCTAAAAAAGAAGGTCAAAGGACTCTCGGTGACAGCAGAAACGGCTAATACACATTGACATATTATTATGACGTCACAGCATTATCTTCATGCTACTATACTCAATATACTCAATCATTTATTGCACATAATGGTTATACAGGTGGCATTCAAATAATATAAGGTATCACATTATGTACCCTGTTGGGCGCAGCAAATAAGAAGGTGGACACTTAGGTACTATATTAATATTAGCATACAATAAATAGTGTTCATTATCAATCTTGTTTTTAATTAATTCTATCAACAAACTTATCGTCTAAATATTCCTTTAACGAGTAGTAGGTTTTCGACAGTAAGAACTGTTTCAATTTGTGTATGAACAATGTTTCTTTTTTTTCAACTTTCAACTCTTCCGGCAATTTATTATATATTTTAATTGACATTACAAGAGGTCCTGACGAATGTAGCTTTAGTCGTGAGGATGGTAGCATTAGTTTGTCTTTATATCGCATCCTACGGTTTTTGAGCACATCTTCCCGTTTCGTATAAAACTCAGGATGTTTACGGACAAATTTACAATTTTCGAGTATGTAGATGCATGGGAGTGTGAGTATGTTGTATTGTTTAAAATAAGGTTTACAACTGTCAGTCTGTTTAATATTAGCTAGGATTCGAATGAGCTTTTTTGTAAACTATGACTACTACTTCGTACCACTGAATGGCAAATCACGTAATTTGCTGTTTTGGTCGTGAAATAATGCGTTTAAGTACATAGTTGTATTACAACTTTTTTTCTTATAGTGTAAGAATTCTATAATATAAAATAGTACATTATTGCCGTGGCCGGGAAGGAGGCAATTGCAGGCTGAGTATTTGTTTAAACGGACGAGCTTGCGAGTAATACGAAGCCTGCAATTGCCATTCCGGCTGAGGCTAATATAGTGCTTTTCTCAAAAATGGGGGAATAAAAATACAAAATTTATACAAACTTTAAATATCGTTGCACAACGTGAAAATATTTACGATTTCCCGCCGTTTTTTTAAAAACAGAATCGCAAGTGTATTTTTCCACCAAAAAAACGCAAATTATTTGAGACACAAACAAAAACGTCGTGTTTGCAACAGAAAAATACGGTTTGAATTGGCTGAATACGAGCTGTGCCGTCTGTTATATGCCAGTTACTACTTTTTAAAAAATTGGGTACTCGAAAAATAAAGGAATTTATATATAACATTCCAGGCGGCCTGCAATGTTTTTTATTTTTTTATTTAGGTCTGACTTTAAACTATACACTTTACCTTCCAATATGTAGCGAAATATGTTCACTTTGCGGGCCATTTTTGAGAAAAATACATTGTTACAGTTTGAAACGTTTTAGTGTTATATAAGTAATTTAAAATATATATTCTAATTAACACTTCATTATATTATTTGATGGTATACTGTCAATGTAGCAACACTACATTATAAATTTGAACATGAGGATGGTACCCAGTATTATAAAACTGTACACAAGGTATTTTGGGGCACCTTTGCAAGGGCTTGTAATTTGGTCTCACAAGACGCCACTCGGCAAGTTTGGTCTCTAGGATAATTTCTAAGCTGATTTAGCTTTGTTGACCGTGTTACACAAGTCAGACCCCGGGGGTTTCGAGGGGAATTTCACCTTTCACGTTGCAGTCTGTCAAAATTTTCCCCGTTTAGCAACTAGTCCACAGGGCTCCATCCCTCACTTGCCGTCTTACATGAAAAGGGCTGAACAGCTGGAGTGATCTTTTGGGAAAAAAATGTGTTACATAAATAGGTGTTGATTGTATCTTTGAAGTATATATTAGCGGTTATTCTGCGACGTATCAACTGCCATCAGTTGGGTCTTCAAGTCGCTGCCAAGTCAGACCCCGTATCATGGTCGGCCTTATCACGCGATAAGTGACAAGATAGAGCGTCCGTCTCGTTCTATCGAACGGTGTCAGCCAGTGACGGACGCTCTATCTTGTCACTTATCGCGTGATAAGGCTGACCATGATACGGGGTCTGATTGTGTGTCGGTTATCGTTTTATTTTTAGATTAAAATCATATGATTTTATTTAATCTCTAAAATACGCGGCGCTGGCGCCAATATTATTCATCCTTTTCATGTGTAAGAACATTACAACTGATTTATTTTTTGCAAACTTTATTAAAATTTTATACAATACAATACAATACAATACAATACAAATAGTTTATTTCCAAAAGACATTTGAAATAATAAAATAAATAATATAAAGTAATAAAAAGAATATAATGTAATATAATGTATGTTTTGTTGTCATTAAAATTTATAGTACATCAAAACGAATGAGTAGTTACAACGTCTATCACATACTTACACAAATAGATTTTAGCCCTCACAAAGCTAAGCTTGTACTTATACTACTTTTAATATTTATTATTTTCGGTATGTTCGGTCCCGTTTCCGCAAAACGCAGGATTGTCATTTACTAAGACGCTCGAGGAACGCGACGTCACGATCCCCTAGCGTTGTCTCTCTCTAACAAGCAACATTAAAACGGTTGTAACTTCGTATTTTTTTGAGATTTTTGAATGGGATTTTCGTCACTAGATTTTTAAGCAATAATACATTTTTAGACTTCCCTTCGTATGTGAGGTGAATACACCTCACAGTAAATAGTTGCCCCTATTGCGATTTTATTATAATAACTCGTGACAATTTATTTTGCAGACAGAAGCAATAGCAACTATACTAAACCATAACATAACGAACAAAAAAGTTGCTTTCATAAAAACTCACAAATACACTAAAACTAAAGCTCTCATCAAAACTAAAACTCATTAATTTAATTTCAATAATGACGTAGCAACGGAAAAGCGTTGCAATGAAAACGTTGGTTTGATGGAAAATATGCGAATCGAAAAAAGGGCAAAAAATAATGGCGCCAATGCAATTAACAATCGGAATGACTGCCGAGTGCCGGGGGACTTACGGGCGGACATTTTGACGAGCATTTACCTTACTACAACCGTTTATTTGATGACCAAATACATAAACACATTGCGTTCTACCTAACGCCGGCTTGGTATAATATTTATCTTCCAAATGAACAGTCATTATAATTTTCAGAACAATGGCTAAAAAAAGGATTCGTGTGGGTGAGCGTGCTAAAAGATTCTCCAAAATGCTCGGAAATGTTATAATATTTGACTGTATGGGACATGTGTCTGCATCGGCGGCCGGAGGCAACTGAGGCGCGCGCAGTCGCTGCGCTCGTATTTAACTCAAGACACGTCGTCCTGCTCTCAAACGTAGTATGTGAGAAACTCTGCTAACGGGTAATCCTAAACCGCTATTTTCTCACATACCCGCTTTGAGATATTCGGCGAGCAGGAGCGAGACGGAAGTAATGCTATCGCGATCGTCGCGTACGTGCATTTACATGTAGGGTAAACCTAGTGATATTGATTTCGAAATACCCAAATTTCTATTTAATTACAAGTCTATAAATCCTATATAAGGCGACATGCGCTTCTAATAAACGTTCATTATTCTACTGACATTACCGCTGTTTACTTCCAACCTCCTATCTGGGACCCCCATAACTGTAAAAGCGTGGGGCGCTGGAACAGGAAAGACTTTTTGTATAACTTGCTGAGAAATCAAGTTAAGCGACTTTAAACGTTAAACGCTATGCTCTTGTGCGACCTCATGCCGCCAGGAAGTTAGTATTAGTATTTGTTTACAAGAAAGTATTTCCTGTTCCAACGCCCCACGCTTTTACAATCAAATATTAAAGCACATAATTTACACTTCAGCTCAGAAATATAGACAACTTGATCGATCGATATTTATTTATTTTATTTTTAAGTGCATTTATAAAAGCGTGTTTTTCTAGTGTTCTTTAAACTTTTAATTTATTTTATACTTTTTAGTCTTTGATATAACTTGCTGAGAAATCAAATTAAACGACTTTTAAACGTTATGCTCTTGCATAAGTTTTAAAAGGCTAAGTTAAAAAGCGACATGTTTCCCATACAAACTTTCAACTCTTTTTTAACCCCCTTAAGGGATGAAATTTAATAACAACGCTAAATCATTTGTTTTGCTTTTTAGTAAGAAACCTTTATGCAATGATTCAAGTCTGTAACTTTCCAAATGAACGACTTCCATACAACGGTTCGACCCCTATTTCACCCCGTACCTACTTGTGATTTAAGCTAAGTAGAATTTATAACGAGTGTGCCTGCCTAAATACTACTAGGTACTGTAATACCTACTCGTAAATAGTATAGTTTTCAAAGTGAATTAAAAAATTCAAAGCAGTTTTTTATTTATTTAAGTGTTAACACTTGCCCCAGAATATTTATAAACGCAGTTTCTCAGAATTTTGAAGAGTTTTTCAACTTATTAAGGTATTAATTATCTTGACTGCGTTTACCAACTGTGTTACTAAATACCTAAATCCACTGGAGCTAACCTAGTTCAAGTTAGGTACGTACGATACTCTTACCCCAGGCATGGGGCAAGAGGAACAGTCATGCCGATTTTTATTTTTTTACAAAAAAGTGCATGTTTTAAAAGGTTCTTTGCTTGATAAATGGTTTCAATTAAAAATATATAAAACTAAAAAAACTAAATATATAAAATATATGTTATCGCTTTATTATACGAATTAATGCAATAATAAGATCACAAACACAAATAGTGAATATAACTTTAAAAAAAGTATGACACTCTTGCCCCGACTCACCTTATACTAAATTTGGCTGCAATTGAATGCTTAGCAGAATGATTTACAGATTTAATATGTAGTTATTTAGTGTCTATGTAAAATGTTTTTAAGTGTTTGAAATCGTGGCTGTCTACCGAAGGGTCTTTGCCATACGCGCCTCACGTCAAATTCAACAAAATGGACAACTGACCTGGTGACATTATTACGATTTGTATTAATTTCATCTAAAATGTATTTTTTTCTCGCAAAGGTGATGAAAAACATTGTGTATAACACGGGCGTAAGAATATTGCACAGTCGAGTCATCAAAAGCCTTCTGATAGACTCTCGTTCGCAATATTCCACTAACGCCCCTCGTTAAACAATGTACTGTTGACTTTGAAATAATAGTGAACTGGAGGAAATAGACTTGAACATTCACTTGTAATGAGTATTCTACCGAATGTTACGAATACAGGTGAAAGCTCAAAAAATAATCAGGAGCATTTTAGCATTCTAGCGAAACGACAGTAAGCTTGCATTGAGGTTTTTGCCGAGCCTAGCTATATGGTGTTATAGTTCTGCCGCCGTAGCTCTCCCCCCACACCTCCCGCACAGCATTTAATTTAAAGTGGCCGTCAATAGAATTTGCTAACTATGTAAACAAACCGCCATATTGAAATTGTCTTTCACTATGGCGGTTTGTTTGGCATAGTTAGCAAATTCTATTGACGGCGTTTTTACTAGAGCGTTCACTAGAATGTTTGTGCTTGGCTCTGTTCGTTGTTAATACGGGTGTAGACTCGAAAATTATTATTAGGTACTCCAAAAGAAAGAAGGCAAAAAAATATGCCTAGTGACGAAAATCCCATTCAGATATCTCAAAGAATTACGATGCAGCGTTCTAATTGCTTGTTAGAGAGAGAAAACGCAAACGGTGTGTGACGTCACATTACAGGATGCTGCCGGGGGGCCGCGTCGATGGCGGCGCCGACCACGATGCGGCACGGCACGTTGCCGTCTTCTGTGACGTCACATTCTTCCAGCGTCATCGTTTCATATGAAGTTGCGTTTTGCGAATAAAGGACAGAACATACCGGGCCCTTTCTTAAAACTTTGGACACTTATAACTTCGTGATTATTTAACATTTTGCGTTGATTTTTTCTCCATTTGACTACATTTTTTATCCTTTTTCGAGAAAATATATGACATTATTGATTATTTTATTTTGTGTTACGCCTATTTCGAGACGTTAATTTCGAGAAAAAAATGGGAATGCTCTGAGTTCTGTTACATGTGACTGCTCATAATACCTAAAAAATATAACGTCAGATTAACCGCCACACCCGTGTGTCATGTTAGTAAACATTGGAAATAACGAACGTAGCGCTCTAATTCGTGTAACGAACTTTGTAATGTAGCGTGCTACGTGACTTCGGAATGCGTTCTACGTTCGCCTCTTCAAATAGACTTTGGCCACGGAATAAATATAAGTACAGATAGTTCAACTCAGTTGTGCGCACGCACACATTGCGCCGCGCGCACAACTGAGTTGAACTATCTGTAGTTACGTACAGAAGGTACACTGTCTAACAAGTGAAATTAAAAAGTTAAAAAAATGGGCTGGATTTAACCAATTATTAAGCGTGACTCATCCTCATGACAAGATGAGTCTATCGACACCTCACATGTTAAAATCTATCAAATGTGCTCTGTAGAGGACTATAGGCCGTGAAATCTGTCAAGCAAAAGAACAAAGATTTTTTTTTTATTCATCAACGGTGGCAAACAAGCTGACAAGCCTGATGGTAAGCGGACACCGCAGCCTATAGACGCACGCCACTCCAAAGGAGTAACATGGGCGTTGCTGACCCTTGAATATGTTTGAGGATTCGCCGTGTTGACAGCTGAAGGGACAAATTTCCTCGGTCTCAACACAATCATCCTCGGGAGCTCTGGAGACCTTGCTCACCTCCAGGAACACAACACTACTACAGAGCAAGTAGTAGTGTTATTGTGGCTGTGGTCTTCTGCAAGGCCTCCGCCTTCCCCAGTTGGGCTGCTCCAAATTCGAGCGGGATGACATTTCGCTGTGCTCTACCTCACCAAATGGGCAACAAGAATGGTACGGCATTACCATCCATTTCTCGAAGCTAATCGGGCCATTTTAGTATTTTTTTCTGTAATTTCGTTTCGGAAAAATCTAGTGCTGGAACTCACCGAGCCACTAGAAAAATATTTTTCTGTTTTCAAATACCGTATTATTAACTCGGTGGTGCGGAGAATGGAGTCACGCTGAGGTGGCACAGAGTGGTAATCACGTAACATTTCTAACGCGCGTTAGGACTGACAAACTATCGTTTTTCCATATAAAAATTGACATTTAAATCTACCTAACGTACGTGCAATGCGTTACGTGATCGACCTGCCGGTCTGTTTTGGTAAAACTGTTGTGTTGTGGTCCCGCTATCTAATCTACCCAAAGGTTGTCTGGAAGAGATCACTCTTCAGCGATAATATCGTCTGTTGTTTAACCACCCATATATGACCAGAACTATGCTAGTCTTTGGTATCTCATTTGCCCTTGTTTCGAAAACGATGAACAGCCCTTAACATACGGTTCTGGGCATATGACGGTTCATATCATTTTCGAATCAAGGGGCATATCGGTGTCCTGTATCTTTGTGTTTTCTTTTGTAACTGCTCTATATGTGTGAGTTGTGCAATAATAGTACATTGTTTAACGAGGGGCGTACGTGGAATATTGCGAACAAGAGAAGGCGGAGGGCTTTTGATGACTCGAGTTTGCAATAATCTTACGCCCGTGTTATACACAATGTTTTTCATCACATTTGCGAGGAAACAAATACATTTTAGATGAAATGAATACAAATCGTAATAAAAACTGCAAGAATCGTAATAAAAACATCGTATTTGATATAAAACCTCTTTGCTTTGTAACTGCCGCATAAGTGACAGATACAATTTAAGAAAATAACCATTACGCCCGTGGGCGTAACAGGCTATTACAGCTCTGTATGTCTGCGCATTGTGAAGCCCTTTTCGAGCAAGTGTGATGAAAAGAACATTTGTATTGTCCTGGTTTGTCTTTCCTATTTACAAAAAGAAAGTGCAAATACTGATTATAAATTATTTATTAAACTTATGAAAAAGATACCCAAACTCCAGACAAAGCAAATTTATATCCAGAATAAACAATATAAACATGGCTTCCTCCTGATTAAATAAAAAGGAACCCTTTTTACAAAAGGCGACATTGAAAAATAAACGGTCTGCATCATTCATGAAAGAAGGTTGATAAATGCGAGCCCTATATCACAGGTGATGTGCACCGGGTTCCGTAGATTTATCAACGGAGTTCACTTTCTGTAATTAGATTCTTTTTCACATAACTGCGACCAGCTACGATGGTTACTTCTATCGAGGCTTGCCCGTGTATTGCAAACAACGCAGGCAATCCTGCGGAATAGATTAGATTACATTATATTATTCATTTCATGATAAAAAATTACATTACAGATTTGCATACGTATGTCAAAATAAGTTTCTGACAAAAATTTCATTTTTGGTACAAGCTTTTATTGCCGACTGTACTTTTCTGTATACCATCAGTTGATGATGGTAAATATACTCATTGTGACGATTCTAATGAAACCAAACTCAACCGGGTTACGTCGGTTAAGTTACTGAATTCCCATGGTCACCTTCTGTCTCCATCATCAGATCAGCTCGATGGTACCATAATATTGAATTGTCATCAAAACCATACGAGTACTTATACCCAACATTTCAGCTCAATCGGTCACCGGGAAGTGGGTCAAATTTTACTTGCAAGATTTGTCCCATACTAACAGGGCAAGTTAAATAAAAGCTAGTTAAATAATGCAATATAATATTAAGACAATGTCAACAAATGTAAGAACACAATAACAAGGAAATAGAAAAAACAAACCAAAAACAAAAGAATACAAATATATCAACCTCAATCCGGAAAACCCATTCTATACACAGGTGAAAGAATTATTGAAATGAAATAAGTGGTTCCGGAGATTACCTATTACATACAAATAAACTAAGATTAGCTACAATCTCCCAGAAACTTCGTCATTATAATATTAGTATAGATTGTTACTAGCTAAAGACAATGAATATCAGTTCTGGTGCCTCGAGTCACAATTAATTCGTATTTCAATTCCATTGAATTGTGTGTTTTTTAACACACTCGTTTTCCGCTATAACATCGAAATAGGAATTAGATGCGATGACTAACAAAATTGACCTTCAGACGTTGTTGTTGATCACACTCCTAATACTCTCGTATTTAAACTTGCATCTCATTGTCACCTCAGTAAGGGACGGTTGCCCGAATAAAAAATATTCCAAGTCCATCTCCGGGACTCTAATCATCGCTTTATAGCCCGTAAAATCCACGAAAACGTGCAGTTTTTTTTAACACCGTTTTTTTAGTTTATGTGTTGTTGTAAGAAGATACTACATTTCACCTTAATTATTTAGTTTCAATTTGGAACAATATTATTAACCTTAAAATTTTATCAAAGATCTTGTACGTATCCCCGATTCTAAAACAAAGCACTCTCTCTGGAGTCTGTAGGTTTAGATACCCGTTTCTTAGAAAGTGTGATCTTGAACACCTTCATTCCATAATTCATGACCATTAGTCTTCAAGGGGACAACGTTAAATCCAGTATACATGTCTAGCCTAAAATAGCCGCGCTGAACTCTATGTTTGGTCTGGATGAGATTATTTAATGTGACCGACTATTTATGAAAGTTTTATTGGAATTAGAATCCTCTGCCATGGACGGTAGTGTTGCTTTTTTAACGGACTATTTTGATGCAATTTGGCCAACTCAAAAAATCTCAAGGATATCTACAGTCGTAGGTCCTGTCCAATCTTTTTTCTTTAAATGGCAGAAATGTTGGATGGACCATTTTATAATTTAAGTACTTAGGTTTTCGTTAGATAAAAGAAACAGCAGAAAACTTAGAAGGTAGGTCTTTATGTATTTATTACATGGATTATTTTATTCATGTAAGTGAGTTCTACAAATTATTATGGGTATCAATAAGAACAATTTAGCCATCTAAAATGTTAACTTAAAGTTCTGTAAAACCGGCCTCAGGATTCGATTTTTGTTTTCTGACTTATTTTGCATATTGACCTGATGGTCAATGCATTTTATTATCAGTCATTCGCAGAGCCCGGAACACTGATTTAATTTGAAATCGAGGTTACCACGTATACTCGTAGGTATTTACTTAGATATGCCTCTGGAACTCAAGATGGTTGCCGTTCCTACGGCGAGTGCATAATAAGATTACTTACGGGAGCTCTGTATACGATACTAAGTTATTGAAATTGCTATTGAAGCGTCCTCCTCGATGCAGAAGTATCTCTATTGTGCATTAATTCAATCGATATTTTCTAAGGTTACAGCAAAGAAAATTCCGTAGCAGTATTACGCTTTCCTTAGGAACTCCTTGGAAGAAGATTGATACATAGTTATTGTTATTAAAATGCTTCATGGAATTAAATGCTTATTATGGTTATAATAGAGGGAAAGATAGAAGGAAGAAGTAAAAGAAAAAGACCACAAAGAGCTTACATGGAGCAGCTAAAGGAAAACATTTAAGTTGAATCTTATAGAGAGTTGAAGGCAACGGCAGAGAATAGAACATAATGGAAATTACTCCACCGACAAGAGCCAAGCTCTTAAATAAATGATGATGATATGGGAAAAACTTAGAAGATTATTGGAAGGAACCCAGAGATTATTTAATAAGTTCAAAATGAGCCAATAATTAATACGGTTTTTTTTACAGATTATATTCAATGTATTTTTTTTATGTTTTTGTTGTAGGCATATTTATTATTATCTGTACAAAAATGATTCAATATTTATTGACATATTTTGAAGTCATGTACCAACGTTACCAAGCATGTGTGAAAATAATTGCGTTTCCAATCGGAATTTCGAGAAAGAAAGAGTTGTACCATTTTGATGCCAATTTATTATCCACACTGTTGCAAATTTTTGATACCATGATGGCCAAAAAATGTGCGAAAAAACGCTTTACGATTTCTCGTGTCATCCTTGCGTTCAACATTTGTATATTCATACACCACACTGGGTTCGATTCCGGGTTTTCTCCGCTTGAGGGGGCGTTATTTTTTTTCCTTCCGCTTTCATCTTCTTATCTAAAAGATTCACAATAATAAAACCACATGCAAAATAATAAAACGTAACAATGTTTCTAAAATTGTCTAGTTCTTAATATGTTTTATCTGAAACATTTAATATCCAAGCGTTTGGCATTTACGTACGGTTTAGTACCTACGTAAATGCCAAAAGTACCGTACGTAACCTCCCAACAGTCGATGAAATATTCCAGCGTAACTCGAGAGCACTCACATTTTGGTAAAAGTTTAACGGTAAAATGCATTCTATAAAGTTTCGGGTGTTCGTGTATACGTCTAGTTTACTAATTAGTTAAAAAGGTTTTGCTTGACGTAATGAGCTCTTAATTTTTTTAGGGAAAAGGTGGCTTTTTGACTACTTTGAGAGGGCGTGACGGGTTTTACTGAGCTTCAGAGTACCTAGATGTGATACTTTGGTGTTGCTTGTTTAACTTGTTTTAAAACAGGATGTCCCTTTATTTCAAAGATAATCATTTCATTGAAACAGTATTTTGTTTCGCAGAATTTTAATTTCTTTGTTTTTTTCTTAAGAAATTGTAATTTTTTTGATGTATCATAGCGGGAGAGTGGTGGTGTAGAACGCATTAGTTTTAGATCAGCTTAAGTTGGGTTTGATTTAAAACTACCGCCAAAAGTTAACAGTATAAAAAAAAATGCTTAACATACGTTCGATGAAACATTTGTCGATAAAACAAAGTACAACCCTTTATCGCTTAAACCGCTGAACCGATTGAGATGAAATTTGGTATGGAAATAATTAGAATCGCCAGTTCTTATTCCGGAAGGGGTGAAATAGGGGTTGAAAGTTTGTATGGAGCTACGACATTAACGAGCTTAACGCGGATGTAGTGGCGGGCAGAAGCTGGTAATATATATGACGGTATAGTAATTTGGTACCAACCAAAAGTAGATCTGATGATGGAGCCACAAGGTGGAACAGTTCATTGGCTAAAGGGAAGGAGTATTCAAATACATTTTTTCATTAAAACATATTATATACTAGCTTCTGCCCGCGACTCCGTCCGCGTGGAACTCGTTTATATCGCAGCTCCATACAAACTTTCACCCCCGATTTCAATCTCTTAGAGGATGATTTTCGGGATAAAAACGATCCTATGTCCTTTCCTGGGATTCAAGCTATCTCCATACCAAATTTCATCTCCATCGGTTCAGCGATTTAAGCGTGAAGAGGTAACAGACAGACAGACAGACTCGCATTTATAATATTAGTATGGAGTATGGATAGTACGGATGTAACGTCACGTCAAGTTAGTTTAATAGAAATACTGGTAAGTAAATTGTACATTAAACTTGTATATGTCGGTGAAATCTGATTTGTATGATTATAGTATTTCTCTATTTTGTTTGTACCTATTGCTATTGTTCAAGTTAAAAACGAAAAAGAAATAAGTAATATTTGTAATAGTGGTCTTATTTGTTGCTTTTTCCAATGAAAAATGGAGTCGACTAACAATATTAAAGTTGACTAAATTGCCCCATTTTCTAAAACCTCATATAGCCAGAGGAAATGAACTCTGAATAATATACAAAATGACTGAATAATAAACAGACACCGAATTGAAGTATTTAAGGTAAAATATTTTCGTCAAAAAACTTTGAATGTGAAAACTTTGTAATGATAAGGAAAGGTCCAAAGTAATTAGCAACACGAAAGACCGACTCGTTTTAACTTTTCCAGGCGTCTGAGTGGATAAATTTTAAGGGCCAATCAACAAAGGGCCTCTTAAGGGGCTATTTTATTAATTTTTCGTCATCAGGAATGTAATTATTTATATATTTATCGTATGGCAATTTAGTGTATTTAATGGAATGTTATGAATACATGATTACTTTATTTATTATTATCTTTTGAGGACCAGTTAGCCTAGTGGGCGCTGCCTACGAAGCTGAAGGTCCTGGGTTCGAATCCCGGTAAGGGCAAATATTTGTGGGATGAGCATGAATATTTGTTTCCGAGTCATGAATGTTGTATATGTATTTAAGTAAGTACCTAATTATTAAATCTATTTTTTATTTTATTTTATTTTTGTTTATTTGAGGCATCAACAGCATTACAGGAAAATATTACAAAGCTTAAAAGCTAATAACAAAGCCAGTTTATAGATGTCCACCGAAATACAGTGAATGGAAAAGAACGTAAACACAGAGTAATTTAAGAGACGAACTAAAAAATTAAATCTATAACATGCTCGGTAAATACAAAATATCATGTGTGTGTGTGTGTGTGTGTGTGTGTGTGTGTGTGTGTGTGTGTGTGTGTGTGTGTGTGTAGGTGTGTAGGTGTGTGTGTGTAGGTGCGAGGGAAAATGTATATATTTGTAAAAAGTGATAGTCGGAATATTATTACATATATTACATATATCGTCGTACTATTACATATATCGTCGTCTAGTACCCATAACACAAGCCTTATTGAGCTTAATATGGGGCTAAATCGAAAGATTGTCCCTTAATATATACTTATTGATTTATATAATATTTAGTTTTGTACGCTAATAAGGAATCTCACGCAACTGTCCAAAAGGTTTTTTTTTTACAATGGACGGACTAAATGCCATTTAAACATTCTCTCCCAGGTACCTTTGAGGCAAAGCAGATTAATATTTAATATTTCAATTCAATTCAAATAATTTCAGGATTGCAACCATGCTGGATGGCTTCTTTTTCACTATTAAGGCGCCGTAGGTTCAGCGAACAGAGTTTTTGAAACAATATAATGCGTCTGTTTATAATAATATGGTTTCAAAAAAATACGAATAGTAATCTTGAGGCTTTTCTGCAGGGAAATCAGTGCTTCGAAACACGATTAAGCAAATTTCGCTCGATAGAAAAAAATTGCGAACATAGGTCTAAAACACACAAAAATACACTTAAAATATTTGTAACAAATTATGCACAAAAGCTATAAAAATTAAAATTGCTTTTAAAAATCGGCAATATCATGTTTGAAGGAAATCAGTGTTTACATTTTTATTTAATTAATCGGCCAAAATATTAAAATTAAAAAACATGATATCCGCGCTTCCGAGCACGCACTTCCATCTCGCTCACGCTTATGCTCAGTGAGAGGGAGCGAAGACCATGAACCTACGGCGCCTTAACGTATACGTGTTACATAATTCCCCATGAAGAATAAAATATTTATTTAACCGAAAAAAGTGCCAACCCTAATAACCTGTCACGTCAATCAAATTTAATGTTCTTAGCTTATTTTATCAGAAGACTAACTGTTTATCATTTGTAGCTAGATTAATAATAATTAAACCATTTAAATCTTCGGAGCAAGTTCAATTTCAATAAAAGGAAATCAAACCGATTTAAGTAAGTTCTTAAAAAGGCAGAAGACAAAATATGGTGTCAATTACAAAGTAATCTCAATCATTTTTCATCAACATATTACATTTCACAACTTATAGACCATTTCGTGTCCTTGTTTCCAATTCGTCAAAAGATAAGAAACAGGAAGTACACTGTACTCTAACTCGGTTATAGTTGTTGTCATTTACCTCTCAGAGAAAATACGGTGAAAAAGATTGTAACTTTCTGAGTAGTCCACTCTTTACTTTTACGTTTCCAGGGTTTCGTTTTAATGATAATATTTTTACGTTTTTTTTATCCGAAATATTTTTTTATAGTGGACCACGGTTTTTAAATATATCCAATAGACTCTTTACAAGGGACCTAACCCCCTTTCGGCGTTAGGGGTATTTTTGTAACACCCCGTATTATAAATAAATAAAATAAATTATATTTATTTTATTTTCTTAGTTAAGTTAATACATATGCAAATAATTCATCATTAAATCTATTAAATTGTCACGTAACTGGTCGCTCACAATATTAACCCGTGCATTGACCATTAGGGCACTGCATTGCAAATTAAATTCTCCAAGAATGTGCAGGGTAGGTTCCAATCGCGGGGCGTTCCGCGTGTTCCGAGGGGGGAAAAGCTACGTAAATCAGCTTTTGGAACGTGTATTAGGAAAACTTACGTTTCATTTTCCCATACAAAAAGTTATTTAGATTTATATAAGAGAGGGGTCATTAAGAAAGATTTATTTATTCACAAACACACACATTGAACAATAAAAAAAACTCACACCACACACAAAACACGAAACAAGTTTGTCTCTGCGGCAGTGAACCGGTCAATGGCTCAGCTTTATGCTGAGGTGTCAGACACCACTGCAGCGCTGATTTACATCGAGCACCGTTGGTGACTCAGAAAACGTCACTTTTCAAACATATTATGTTATGAGGTTTGCGTAAGGCCAATTCAAGTGGCATTTTCAAATATAATAAATGACATTTTGATCTACCTGACGTACGTACAAAACGGCAAGCATCTCACAGACTGGCCCGGCCTGACCGCGGCGGTCAGTCAAGCAAGTCAAGCTTGTCATTAGCTGTCAAATTTACCTACTATTGACCGCTACCGCAGCTCGAGCCCTTGTGATCCACACCACTTGAGTATGTTCTAAGTCTAACGTAAGTTTGAAAAGTGACGTAAGCATCACTCAGACGTACATATACGCAATCGAAAGGTCGAAAATCATTCTAATTCGAATTCGATTCGCGATTCTTAATCATGAGTTTATGCGGTGGATGCACGCTGAGCACTGCACTGCAGTGCTATGATGAAGTGTGCCGTTTATAATAACGGGTGTCTCAACAAGGAAACACTTATTTAAATTTTGTGTATTTTTTATCGTGATTGTTCTTATTAATAAGAACACAACCCTGCCGTGGTCAGGCGAAAATGGAGTGTTACACAAAATACCGTGTTACGATTATAATGGTGAAAACCGGCCAAGTGCGAGTCGGACTCGCGCACGAAGGGTTCCGTACCATTATATATTTTTAGCAATGAAAGTCACACGGTTGAAAGATAACGATTATAATCACATTTTCTACAAATATTCAATGAATTTACATAAAATCTAATATTAAACAATAATAATCTCAAGAGCGACGTTTATACAAACCAACAACTACAAGAATCTATCAAAAAGTGACAATCTAGCACTATTCCCGCGTAAAATGACAGCTAATGTCATCAGGGCCGTTTAAGGCATTTTTAAAACCGTTGAAGATCTAACACGGCCTCTCCTGACCGTGCATCGTCCTCGACTGCATCTTCCGCTCTTCATCACCAACACCAGCAGCAGCTATTGCACGGAGTCAGCAGCTGCTGCAAGGAGTCAGCAACTGTTGCACGGACTCGGCAGCTGTTGCACGGACTCGGCAGCTGTTGCACAGAGTCGGCAGCTGCTGCACGGAGTCGGCAACTCGTGGCTCCGCTCCAGATGTTTCTTGCTCGCTGGCTTCTGGAGAACCAGCATTAGGACCATCTGAAACATTATGACCTTAGTCTCCATACTCAGACCTTATTCAACATTACTTTCTTTTCAATCTTCATTCAAACATTCTTATTCACCAGAGACATAGCAATTCATACATTGAAAGTAATGTTCATCACTATCGCATCACCACAACTAATTCATTCATCCTTACATCACCATCACATCATCATGATTCATTCATCATACGAAACCAGAAATCATTCATCAGCTTTTTTTAAAAAAACCTTCACTGAGACGTCTCATTATCAGCCAAAGTAGGATTGCCTACTCGGCTGCACATGTGCACCATTGAGATTGGAAACGTTCCCCTTCATCACCCAGGAAGCTGAGAACACAAGTCCCCCTCCTCCAATGTTAACAAGGATCTCACCCACTTGTTAACCTGCTGGTAAACTACGTGAAACCCCGCACGCACGCCAGTTAGATCAAATGCCATTCCCGCGTACAGGATAATGAGAGTTGATCCGTCCCAACGCTCGCTCGAAAAGCCACGCAAATACCCTTCTACATACATGTGCAACAAGGCATCACAAGCGCTTGTTAACCAGCACCATGTATGACGTTAACAGAGGCTAGAGGCGTCCCACTAGCATGTCAACCTGCTCACGTTGACAGTACCATGTCAACCTGCAATTGACAAAAATGTCAACAACGACATGTCATCCTGCTCAAACTAAAATGTCGACAACAACATGTCAACCTGCAATTGACAAAAACATGTCAACAACCGTTAACAAAAGCACAGCAGGCGTGCTTGTTAACCTGCACACACGTCTACTATCATTAATGTCTTATTGTGATTCTTTTGTTGGCCAAATAAAGACTATTAGAGGGACTGCAAAATTAAAATGTTTTCTGACTCAAGAGAAAAGAGGGTATGGAGTGGGCTTATGATAAACCGAATCACAACTGTCACGAACAACAATGAAAGCAGCGCATGACTCTAACAACTCTCCTCTCCACATTCTCAGATATGAGAACTCGCTCATCAACCGCAGTCAAGAGCGTCCAAGAAAGTTGTGCATGCCTCCAGGCATCTCCATTCTTTCCACAGCACCAGATAGCAGGATCGGCTTATGAACCGCAGTTCATAGCCACCAGGAAAGCAGTCCTTGACTCCAGGCACCACTATCCTTTTCACAGCATCAGCAGTACTCGATGGCTGATTTTCTGGCTTCCTCACGAGATCCGCATATCAACCGCAGTTAATAGCGTCCTCTTCTTACAGTAGACAGCCACTGCCAACAAAATGAATTACCAAGTACAATTGCTTCTACAAACACTTCCATTACAATGAGTCGCTGTCTATTGGACTATTGTCGCTTCTCATTGGAAAACAGTTCACATACAGCAAAGTGTACCACCATCATCCACGTAAAAACTCTTTTCATCAGACCCGTTCGGCTCTCACTGACTCATTACTTCAGTAATTTTTAGCACATACCGCTGGGCAAATGCTTCCTTCACTGACATGCATACAAATAAATCCAAGTATGTAACTTATCAAGTCAAAATAACATCTGGCATGATCTACATCTACAAATCAACAGAGTTGAGCCATCAAATCAAATAGATCAAGTTGCCTTAGACAGTCTCGCTACAAACAATAACCACATTCAATCATAGCTTCAATCAAGCAAAACAAAACTTGCTTGGATGTGGGGTCGCTCACTATGTGTAGACTTGCTTACTAGTAGAACCTATCTAGGCACTATCTAGCTACCAGCACTGATAGGTACGACCAACTTACAACGTCGATTGCATTCAAAGGGTTAAAAGTAGTGCACCTTCTTGATACTAGCTCTGGTAAACATTGCAGCTAACTATTTAACCAGCCTGTCATCCAAGTTTCACTAGGATGTACAGTTCACTAGATTATTCTTCATGTTATATTTCATAACTAATGAAATAAAAACCAACAGGGCTTTCATGTCTACTTGGTTCAATCATTAACTAACACCACAAATTATTTAAGCCCCATTCAGTAACCATTCAATGATTATGGACATAAGTTAATATTAGTCTGCACATGATGACAGACATATTCTATCTGTAAACTGAGAACAACTAGTTAGAATTGCAGCTTCTACAATCACTCTGTTTATGTAACAGCACAAATATAAAAACAATTTGTCAAAAACTTCATGCTTTGGTAGCCACTTCTATTTTGGCCGACTGTACCTGTCTTTGCACAGTCATCAACTAATCATTAAGACTATTCCAAAAACTCATTGCTCATGCTAACATGATGGGTCTACCATGTCTAACTATGTGTAATCAAAGAGCCAAAATGACTAGCCTGTGTCAACCTCATCAGACCAGCCTGATGGCATTGTCATCCGACAAACTCAAATGTTTGAACTTTCATAATTTCAACTTCAATCCAATTTGGACTTCAAGAAGTTGGCTAAACTTGATCTGCAAGACTTGAACTAAACAAGTCAACATACATAACTACATATGTCTACATGCATACAAGCAAACACACATTGCAAACTCAATAAAAGGTTGTATGTGTTTTCATGTATCTGTCAAATCCAATGCAATTACTGACCTGAAAATCTAGCAATCATACCCATTTGACTTCTCACTTTGTCCCATGAAATTCAAACATGATACCTAGGCTTGTTGTCATTTTGTCATATCACATTACACAAGTTTAGAATGAAGTCTCACTATATGTCATCAAAACAGTACATGTGCTAATTAGAATCAAAACACATTATGTGCCACTGAACTACTGACAACTTTTTCAGGTACCTTCTAAGGCAATAATGTTACTAGATAAGTACAGCCATAGGCTACTAGGCACTCCATGCTTATCTAAATTGCTAGTGCCAAAAATTTGGTCACACACCGCTAACTTTGTTTTAATATTTCTACCACACTTTGAAAACCAAATTCTTTGACAGTGAAATCAATGACTCACATGATAATGTATATAACAGCATGTAAATACAAGAACTACTTAGTGTGTTGGCATTTTTTTTTTCTTAATGGCACTTGCAATTCTCATCCTACTTATCTCACTAAGGTATGATGGCAAGTTCATAGTTTGAGTCTAGTAATGCTAAATATGACACTAGTACTTTACTAGATCCACTAACACAGTAGGAAATTGCATCTCATAACATGAATATGCTACAATTCAACGCTCATATTGATTTAAAAGTTTTCTTCATACCTGCTCTGATCCATTGGCAGTAGGTACTCATTTTTTTTTTAGATGAGTAATTACCCGTCTACTACTTGCCATGTGTATCGCCACTTGTCTCACTGTGCCAAGTCCGGAGCATCCAACGCAGCTCAGGAAATGAGGTTGTATGTACACTGGTACTGTTGACTCAACTGCTTCATGAGTATCTACTTGACAACTCAAGGACACCCATGGAGTCTAGAACTGACCGCTGTTGCAGTTCCTAGGCAGCTCCTGTTGCAGCTTGTAACATTACCCTCCTGACAACTGACGGCTGACCTGTGGACACTTAATGCAGATCGCCTCGGAACCAAATATTAATAACACGCTTAATGCTCTGTAGTTACCGACCGAAACATAACCACACCGATTGTGAGGTATTTGTCATGTTCGTTAACGCCGATACGAACAAAGAATTTTAGCGAAATGGCGGCCATTTTTCGCGCCACCAGCGTGTGCGCATCGATCGATTATAACACTTTTGATCCCTTGCGAGTCAATGGGATCCAATTAGATTGTCTGAACGTTGCTCTTAGACATATTGCAAACGAGAGTTACATATTTTTAGCGATAACTTCAGCTTAGAACACGATAGGTTAGCTAAGCGCGTCGTAGGTATTAACGCATTGTGGGCTAATGAAATACCGTATCCCACTTCTGATTTTAGCAATGAAAGTCACACGGTTGAAAGATAACGATTATAATCACATTTTCTACAAATATTCAATGAATTTACATAAAATCTAATATTAAACAATAATAATCTCAAGAGCGACGTTTATACAAACCAACAACTACAAGAATCCATCAAAAAGTGACAATCTAGCACTATTCCCGCGTAAAATGACAGCTAATGTCATCAGGGCCGTTTAAGGCATTTTTAAAACCGTTGAAGATCTAACAATATAATAATAAGTTACAATAGAATTTGTACGAAACTATTACTTCTTGAAGTACATTTTATAAGTTGGTCGACTATTACTCGTAAACGTGTAAAGCCTACTTAGCTGTGATAGTTTTCCTTTTAACTTCGTTATATGTAGGTACTACTACCATGAATTTTTTCACATATCCCAAAACAACCATTTAGCTAGCAGGGGGTGGGGACACTGGAGTCTAACAAAAATTAGCACTTTAAGGCTTAATATTTCACAAACGGATCGTTTAATCGAAAAATTGTTTTCACAAACCCCCAATATTTTTAAAAGACCTATCCAACGACACCCCACACTATGGGGTAGACGACAATAAAAAAAATCATCCCCACTTTACATGTAGGGGAGGTACCCTAAAAAAAATGTTTTTCAAGATTTTATTTTACCACTTTGTCGGCATGACTAATATGTATATTCATGCTAAGTTACAGCTTTCTAGTACCAAGAGCCTCTGAGTTAAGCTGCGGACGGACGGACGGACGGACGGACGGACGGACGGACGGACATAGCGAAACTATAAGGGTTCCGTTTTTGCCATTCTGGCTCCGGAACCCTAAAAAATGGTTATCATTACAAAAATGGTGAAAGTTACGTTGAGACCGTAATTTCATGACAAGAGTACCTGTCATTAGAACCGTGGGATTTATTTGCAGGATATATTCCATACATAATCGGAACATGTCTTCTTAATCCTACTAATATTATAAATGGGAAAGATTAGATGTTTGGATGTTTGTTCACGCAAAAAGGGCTGATCGGATTTATATGAAATTTGGCACCAAGATAGTTTATAACCTGGATACAAACAAAGGATACATTTTATCTCTATAATCATCCTATAAAGATACAATAGGGGACGGCAGTTGATACGGGAGTTCACGAAGACAACGTCGCGGGCAATTAATAAAATAAATATCATAACTTACTTTTAATCGATAAAGTGCATTCTTATTGAGACAGCCTTTATTAAACCTACGTCTTAAACTCACAAGGGTTTTCTATCGAAGTAATACAACCATTGAAGCCCTATGTGTAAACACCATCGTCACTTCCCATAATTAACAAGCCACTTGTCCTGTAAACAAAAACTTTCGGGACAGCAAACTAGCCCCATCGATCAATCAGCTCCGACGCGGGCATTCCTGCTTACATACCGGTCTAGTCGCAGTAGAAACCATATCATCAGTAGCCCAGTATCTCATAGTTTCAATTAAGAAAAAAAAGTTGCACAAAACTACTTCTTATTCATTAAAATTCATAAGCATACCTACTTTATACGAAAAAAGACGAGATAAAATGCCAAATCCAGAGCATATTCCGGATGTGCTAATGCGGCGGAACAGTGTACAGTCAACAAGATATGTATTCATTAGAAGAATTCTATAGTAAATGCATGCTTGACATAGATTATCATTATTGTTTTTGAAATTTACTTAATTTTAGGACATTATTATTATTATACAATTGTTAATTAAAATTATTTTAAATTTACATGTAATAATCATCTCGTTAATTTAGCTCGTATGACTGTATTTATTTTTGCATGCATGCATTGCATGAATGCATACAATATTAATTTGATTTATTATTTAATTTAACTTATGAATTTAATATACTTTCATTGTTATGAACTATAACCACACCAAATGTGTGTACGCCTGAAAAGGCAGGATTTAGTGATTCTATATTGTCATTTGTACCTTAGACTACCTATTTGTACCTGAATTCTTCACACACAATAAATTTAATGATTAAATTATTTAAATTAAAAAAATCGGCTTATCGACCGTTCACCAGCTCGATGAGCAGACGTTATTAAGAAGATCGCGGGTCATAAGATCAGCTCATGATCGAGATGGGTGGCGTACTCGAGTTTGAAGGGCTGAAAATTATGAAGATGATGATAATGTTAAAAATTGTAAACATAATCTTCGACGTACAGAAAACATTGGTTTTATACGGACATAACCAGCTATCTATATATAGGTATTAAGGTAAACTTACTGTATCGAATCTTTTTTAGTTTTCTCAACAACTGTCTCGACTTAAAGTACTGATCATTGTAGTTTACTGTGGCAAACTAATCCGACCTTCATAACTTCCGTTCAAAGCTTAGGAATTTTTGAGAAATTTCCCGAAACAAGGCAAATGTTCTGTTATTTGTTTAATATATTCTGGCTGGAAATAGTTAATCCGAAGTATGAGGACGTCGAATCGAAGGAGTAAGAAGTTGGAAAGGGGAGATTTCCGGCCGAAGCGGTCTTTGATGACTCGATTTAAACGGTCTGGTTATCTTTATCACACAGATCGATTTTAATCACCTCTGCGTGTAATATTTTTTTTTTTTTCATTTATTTAATCACGCATCATTTTGTATAATAACTGATGTGGGATGTTGATTCGACGATCAATGCCCTGATGAAATATAAGCCCGAGATTTATTTTAATCTTTTTGTATGGCAACAGTGATATCATTGTCAAATGTATCAAACGTAAAAATTAAATTTATATGATGTCCTAATCTTGTTACCGACTTAATAATGCTAGCTAATAAAGTAAAGTAATGGTAATTGTTTCAAAAATACTAAACATAATAATTTGGTCAGTTTTCGCTTTAATAATATTCACTTTTATGAATATATCTAAAAAAAGATTTTGAAGATTATTCGTTACATACATATACATGTACAAACCTACAATCTCAGAAACTTTTCCTCTTTGTATTATTTTTTTCATAAACATTTTTCCGCATTGCTAGAGTGTCATGAAGAATGTCTTAAGGGCAGTCTTCTGCAATCGAGGGTCGGCAATGTAATAGAAATTTATAGAAAACGATGTTCCTTAACCTTGAAAAAAATCACACAGCTAGCCAATGAATGTTACTTGTTCTTAAAATATTCGAATTTAAGAGAATTTTTATGTATAAGTGTAAAAAAAATCAGATAATCACTATGAACGTGTAAATCGCACTCCCGTATTGTAACAACTGAGTCGTAAGTATCAAGAATTATTAAATGAATTTTATCAAATAATAAAGTTAAAAGTATTCATTCATTTTCATTTTTTGTGTAAAAAAATCACAAAGTTGCCCAATTTTTACCCTCAAGATCTTCATAGAAATTACTATGGAGCGGCCGGCGCACTGCTGCGAGTGCGACCGCTCGCGACGGCGCGGCAGCCGCGTTCAGTCGGCCACGTGCTTCCGAAGTGAGAGCGCTTCTTATGTTCATTGATTATCATATTTAAATAATAAACCTAATGCCATTAATGTCAAAACATCTCGCCAATTAATGTCATATATGTCGTCTTTGAAGTTGCAATTATGATGTAAACTGCGCAACTTTAAAAATGTATAGATTAGATTTTAACACTTAACTTGGAAATACGTTTAGTTTATTTTATTTTGTTTGTCTCCTTGAAAAGCCCTCATTTATAACATGGCGGCATTGTGTGTGAAATAAAAATGTGATCACTTATAATAAAATTTAGCATTTGTTATGTTTTCATTATAAGAGTACCTATCTACAAAGTGCACTCTGTTTACTGGTTACCAATTTAATGTATTTAGTTAAGTCATCGTTTTGTATATGTATATCTGTTTTTTTATGTTTGGTTTGATAATAAAAAGGGTTGGGTAGTAATTAGTAATAATATCTGTGGTTTCCGTGCGTCTTTTTAGCATATGAATGAATACCTACCTTCATCACCATCTTGTCAGAAAAGTACGTCATTACATTATGGTTTTAAATAGATATCGTATAATATTTGCAACTGTCACGTTCACGCCTTAATAAAATAAAATCTTATTAGAATAAATTAAATTTGTAATTTTTATTATGTTATTTTGAAACATGCCATCCCTGTTGAGTTTGACTTTGACATAAGTATATCAAATGTGCAAAAAAATGTACAACATTTAACCGCGGGAAAATATTCCCACCTGATTCTTACGGAAAAAGTAGTCTTAGTAGGTATTGTTATTAAATACTTTTGACATAACAATTTTTATATTTGGTAACAAACTTCCAAGTTACAATTTTGTTGACGAGTCAAAGTCCGACGACCCACTGTGCACACTGTACATGCGTGCGTGTGCGGTGCGCGAGCCTCGATCGTTGTGAGGGTAGCGCTAAAAAACTAAACGTCGCGCGGCGCGCCTCCGAAGCCGGCCCTTAAAATAATTATTATCATAATTATTTTGTCGCATTTCAACACGCTTTTTTTTAATTATTCGCTTTATTTAGGCTCATCTTTCATTCGACAGGCTCTATAGACGTTTTGGTGAACGATTAAATAGCCAAGAGGCTCGATCTACACCTTACACACAACAAGGACTTCTCGCCACTCTTCTCATTTTCTTGTCATTTTACCTGAAACAATAAAAAAAAAAGATTGGACTTTCATAAAAGTTGTACGCGACATTATTTACGACAAAAATAAAATCATTGAAGTTCAGAAGACGAATTGGAATGAATAGCACCTTAACGAGGCACCAATCAGCTATCCGCAGCAGAATCGATGGCCGTTGGGGCGGAAAGGATCTCGAGTGGCGACCACGTACCACGTGAGCACGTAATGGCCTGGTAAAGGACCAGTCTTTCTGTCACTTTAGGGGGAGGCCTACGTCCAGAAATCTTTAGGCTGATAGGATGAACAACTCGTAAGTATTTTTTACTAGCTGATGCCCGCGGCTTCGCCCGCGTGGTTATAGGAAAATGTAACATATTGAACTTTCCCGTGGGAATTAGATGTTTTCCCGCTGGAAAAAGTAGCCTATGTCACTCTCCAGCTTCTAAACTATCTCGATACAAAAAATCACATCAATACGACGCTCCGTTGCGAAGTGAAAGAAGGACAAACATACAAACACACACACTTTCGCATTTATAATATTAGTATGGATTTGCAATAAAGAAGAAAGAAGAAGTGCAAAGAAGAAGCTTTCAGAAATATACTGCAGTCTGTCTGTTACCTGTTCACGTTTAAACCGCTGAACCGATTGAAATGAAATTTAGTATGAAGATACTTTGGGTCCCGGGGAAGGACATAGGATATTTTTTAACCCGGAAACCATCCCAGGAGGGGGTGAAATTGGGGATGAAAGTTTGTATGGTGCTACGATATAAACGAGTTCCACGCGGACGGAGTCGCGGGCAGAAGCTAGTACTCCATATAAAATCCCATTGTTGGCTTCGTTTGAACAAAAGTAAGTGTATACAGACTTGAATACCAAACTTCAAAAACTGAATGTAATAAATGTTTTTTATTCTGGCACTCTTACAAGGTAAAATTCTACCAGCGTTTCTGAAAAAAAAGACCTCTCTCAAGAAGAAACGCCGAATAAAAAATCATCAATCAGTAATTTTTTTCAAAAAAAAGCTTATTACAATGATAGTAGGTACCTACTTAAAATAAGTTAACCAGCAGTTAACAATGGGCCATCATGACCCATCATACAGGACGCAACTATGCGTTAAAGGGAGTAAGACATATTTATGTCTCGTTCTACCGCATATCCGCATCCTGTATGGCCCATTGTGTGGAGTGGCCATAACGCATTGTACGAACGTTAGTAGATTTAAATCTCAATTTTTATACGGAAATCTGAAGGTCGATCACGGTACGTAACGTATTCTACGCGCGTCAGTTAGATCGAAATGTAACTTTTTGTATGGAAAAAGTACAGTTGGATCTACTTAACGCGCGTTCAAAACGTTACGTGATTACCCCTCTGATAGTTGAACTGTCCTAACATGTTCGAAACTGTGCTACAGAATACAAGGCAGGAAGTTAAAATAACAAAATGAATGGAAATGCGACTATTACAAAATCGTTGGACAATGGACATGCTTTCTTGAAGGAACTGTGTCATCTGTAGGCGTGATACAACTCAAAGGTTCAGTGAAACTTAAACAGCTGAAAGCTACCGCGAGAAGTAAGTCTGAAGAAATCGTAATTCCTCGTCTAGGTACACATTCGACGTAACTGGACTCAGTCACCGAGTTCTACTTAACATTTTTGTTTACAACAAGAATAAAGTAGAGGAAACCAAGAACTTTCAAACTTTCCAGTCAACACGGCGCTCTGCAATTCAGTTAGTTCTTTATTATTACTTGTACTTAGATTGACTATGCGAACATGTCTCGGAGTTATCTAAAATACACGGGTTTGGCTTAGACCACATCATTTTTACCAAACCGGACTTAAATGCGTATAATTAAATTTATTTATTTATCTTTTGAGGTTGCCCGACGTTTCAGATGTGTTCTCCTTGGTCGCGAGCAAACGTTAGTCCCGTTTAGTGTCCCGTTATAATCATCTTCCTCCTAGCGTTATTCCCGGTTGTGACCTAAAGGAGCCAGGGTCTGCTTTGACACCTAATCCCGAGATTTGGCATAGGCACAGTTTTATGAAAGCGACTACCAACTGGCCTTCGAACCCAGAGGGAAAACTAGACCGGTTTCCACACGATGTTTTCCTTCACCGAAAACCTAACGGTAAATATTCCGTACATAAGTTCCGATAAAGTACGACCCGGGATTCGAACCCACGACCAACGCTTGACAGCCGCATGCCTGAACCACTAGGTACCGTAGCTTAAAAATTAAAAATCACGTGAGTTTAAATCTTACTTGCCGGTTTACTGTTAATACTAACGTGCTGCGTACTACGTGGTATTACATTTGTGCAGACGCGGCGCGGTACGCATGCAGTACTGAATTCTTACCGCACAGCACACCCACCCGCCATCGCGCATCTCGCCCCAATCAGGAACGCGCAATAAAGAGCAGCTTACTGATACCGTACCGAGCCCGCACAGACAAATGTGGAAGTAAGACTTGGTATCTTAAAGTTATAACATGATGCTTTTAAAATTTTATATGTATTTATAGAAAACTAGCTTCTGCCCGCGACTCCGTCCGCGTGGAACTCGTTTATATCGTAGCTCCATACAAACTTTCACCCCCCACTTCATCCCCTTGGGGGATGATTTCCGGGATAAAAAGTATCCTATGTCCTTCCCCAGGACTCAAACTATCTCTATACCAAATTTCATCCAAATCGGTTCAGCGGTTTCAGCGTGAAGAGGTAACAGACAGACGGACACACTTTCGAATTTATAATATTACTAGCTTCTGCCCGCGACTCCGTCCGCGTGGAAATCGTTTATATCGCAGCTCCATACAAACTTCAACCCCCCCATTTCATCCCCTTAGGGGGTGATTTCCAGGATGAAAACTATCCTATGTCCTTCCCCGGAATTCAAACTATCTCCATACCAAATTTCATCGCAATCGGTTCAGCGGTTTAAGCGTGAAGAGGTAACAGACAGACAGACAGACAGACACACTTTCGCATTTATAATATTAGTATGGATATAGTATATATATAGTATATATAGTAATAGTATATAGTATATATAGTATAATAGTATATAGTATATAGTATATAGTATGGAGTATGGATAGTATGGATTAGAATAACCGTTTCATTGTTGTTGTAATTAAAATAAATTAAACCTTATCCGCTTCTAATCTAATCATCTAGAATTCCTATTTTTGTTGTTATTAAATTATTTCTTAATTATAATTAACTAGCTTCTGCCCGCGACTCCGTCCGCGTGGAAATCGTTTATATCGCAGCTCCATACAAACTTCAACCCCCCATTTCATCCCCTTAGGGGGTGATTTTCAGGATGTAAACTATCCTATGTCCTTCCCCGGGATTCAAACTATCTCCATACCAAATTTCATCGCTATCGGTTCAGCGGTTTAAGCGTCAAGAGGTAACAGATAGAGAGACAGACAGACAGAGACACTTTCGCATTTATAATATTAGTATGGATTTGCTGCTAGCCAACTAGAAGTCCTGCATGTAGATATATTATATTTTAAAATATTTTCGACTATGGGGCAACTATGGATACCAGTTCCGTGTTAAAAAAGATATATCTAATTTGTTTAGCTCACCGCACCTATTTATTATACTTTTCTTCGTAACAGGGAAAATGTTGTAACGTTCGGTAATCAGCTCAAGGACTTTAATTGTTGAGCCATTTAGGAGTCAACAAATTTTGGTTTTTTAATAGTTAGCTTTGAAGTGTCTAGTGCAAAAATATGTATCGATTTCATCTTCTCATAAATATGTACCAAAACCTTAACCCGCTGACATAAGAGCTATGGGACATATTTATGAGTAAGTTGTATGCACCCATATTTTTACACTAGACTGTATAAAGTGAGCACTAAATGGCTCAACACTTAAATTACCTGACCGTAACTACCTAAATCCATATTCTCGGCGCATTTGCTATGGAGTTAGTCATTAATTTGCAATTACCTCCTCCTTATAAATTATATTTAGGTATAATGATAAATGAGATGAGAGCTGCTTGAGCTGCTTCTTTACGTTTTACTGCAGTATATTTCTGAAAGCTTCTTCTTTGAACTTCTTCTTTATTCTTTATTGCAAATCCATACTATAAATGCGAAAGTGTGTGTGTTTGTATGTTTGTCCTTCTTTCACGTCGCAACGGAGCGTCGTATTGATCTGATTTTTTGTATGGAGATAGTGTAGAAGCTGGAGAGTGACATAGGCTACTTTTTTGAGCGGGAAAACATCTAATTCCCACGGGAAAATTCAATATGTTACATTTTCCTATAACCACGCGGGCGAAGCCGCGGGCATCAGCTAGTTATCATAACAAATTACTATAAGGCAGTTCTAGATCTACTGAATTGACTAAGTAGAAACTGGTAACTTATTGTAGTAAATTACGATGCTGTTACACGCTATGCTATCTAGTCGACAAAGAGGTAATACTTGCCAGTTCAATATTCAGAGGCAATTAGCTTGTGAGACTTTAGCGATTAATTATTGATCGAATCCAATTTGGTAATAACCGATGATTAATTGCTTAATGAACACTGTCAAAGACCATGTTGAACTGTCAAAGTTTCTGAAACACGTTTATAGTACAGCTTTAATTGCTGTGAATGACAAACTAGTGTCAAGCGATGTCATTGTGATCTGTCAAATTGTTTTATTTTTTTGCCTGCATCCATCTGCGAATTAATTCAAAGGTGTATTTAAAGTCCCCAATCCGCACGGGGGCAGCGTGGGAACTACTGCCCGTTCTATCTCATCCATGAAAGGAGGCCTGTGCCTAGCCAGTGGGACGTATATAGGCTGTGGCAAATGCCGATTCATCCCATCACTAGTAATGTAAAACCACCCTTTTTTACCCTATCCTAACTCCATATATTCGCATACCTGAATTGGGGGTAGGAAAACAAAATTATGACAACTCTCTCTACTACTGCGCGCCTCGGGTCGAGCACACGCTCCCTTCGAAATAAAATATCTACCGCGAGTGGACAATACCAAGACAATCAGCGCGATTATATCGCCGATCATACGTCCTGGGGCAGAAGAAGTTAAAGGAGTGAGCTTCGCGTCCAATTCCATCAAGCACGCGCGGGGCAAATATTCAGGAACCAGGATTGCCTCCAATTTCCCTTTTTCAACTTTTTCTTCGATCCCAGGCTGATTTGTAGGATTATTGTTATTATATATAAGTATTTTTACAAGCTTTTTGGATGACAATTTAATATTATCATCGAGCTGATCTGATGATGTGACCGGAAGGAGGCCATGGGAATTCAGTTTTAACCGACGTAACCCTATTTAATTTTGGCTCGTAAAAATTTTTGATCATGGTATACTGACTTTTCAGTCGGCAGTAAAAGCTTGCACCAAAAATGAAATTTTGACAGAAATGTATTAAGGTTGTGATACATTTTCACAATAGAAGGTAGGGGCAGGAGGTTAAACAAGTGAATAAAATAGAAGAACTTGATTTTTAAAGGACCTTAATTTTGATTATAAATAAAAAGACACATTTACGTAAAAGCCGTCCTTGAATCCTGCCCCCGACCCCCTTGAGATTTTCGAGAGATTTTCCTAATTCAATTCGTTATTAGGCTTTTGATACGTTACAATCGTTGACTCAGGATAATTAAACATCGATAAAATAAGCATGTACAGGATGCAAAAGGATGGGGGTTATCTGGTTCAATAATATCTAATTCTAGATCAAGTTTGGCCTAAGTCAGAAAAATAAATAATTTTGTCAAATATTAATGATATATAGTATCTGAGGTATATCAGTTGGGATCATGTTGAACACTGAGTATACGCAGCTGGCTAGATGTCTTTCTGCTTCCTCAAGGCACTTCGTGTATTTTAATGAGTCTAAAGATAACTCATAATAAAAAGCGCGACTATTCGCGCGGAGCTCAATTTAAATCAACCGAATTTCAAAACGACAACGACACAAGAGGTTGACAGTTCCTTTCGATCTGTCAAACGCGAGCATAGAATGTTGCGAGATTAAAAATACTAAATCAAAACTTAACATTGTTCAAAACTTACTTTACTTTTCAAAACTAATATTATAAAGAGAAAAGATTTGATTGTTTGTGTGTTTGTATCGAATGGGCTCCGAAACTACTAGACCGATTTAAAAAATTCGTTTACCATTAGAAGCCGACATTATCCCTGATGAACATGGGCTACTTTTTACCGCGGGACATTGCTTCATTCCTACGGGAAAACGCGTAATCTGTGCGAAGCCGGGCCGGGCAGCTAGTATAATATAAGTTTGTATATTATCTATAAATGGAGTTAATTTTTTGCCATGGTAGAAATAAGTAGCAGCCAATAATTTAATTTCTGAGACAATTAATTCATGGAGCAGAATCTTAGTTTTATGAATAGATGTACAAGATAAATTGTATTAAATAAATATGAAACAAGTATACGAAATTTATAATTTGGGGGGCTGCACTTGAAATTTTGAAACAGACAACTTACATACACCACATACTTCGAGTAATAATTATTAATATATAATTGTGTTCGTACTGGCGGCGATGTTTCATTTCAAATCGCACAAAACTATTTTATTGGATACGTCGTTAATAATAAAACTAACACAAAAGCCACGGTACTCCCTAGTGCTACCCCAAAACGATTGATTTGATAAACAGCCGCAAGTTGGCAGTGAAATAAATTCCCAATCGAAATTAGCCCAAGCAATTTGTTTTGTTTGATAACTACAAATGAACCGGGTTCAAATACAAAGTGAAACTCCCGATCAATGGCAGTTATGGATGGCGTTATCACGCGATAAGTGACAGGATAGAGCTTCCGTCCCTGGCTGACACCGTTCGATAGAACGAGACGACGCGCCTATCCTGTCACTTATCGCGTGATACTACGGGGCCAGTTAACATTTAATTATTTATTAGTATCGCAACTTCCGTGTAAGGACACTAACGACTTATCATCGAAGTCTCTTTAGGTTTCGGTGGTTATTTGCTCAGTATTTTTGTGGTCGACAATGTTTCTTACGAGGATGAATATTTTTATTTCCGAGTCTGCTACTAGATAACATGTGTCTCTTGATCGCTGTCCACCTGGAGTCAGCCCTACGTTAGCTCATAACAGTCGCCTCGGCTCAGCAGCGCAACCTTTGGGCGAACGTCCGCGCGCGTTCGGATCAAATCTCTGGTTGTTTGAAACGCTCGAATCTAAAAATATTACCCTCTCACGATTATCTTCCTTAAACTAGGGCAACTTGCGATAACTTGGATGAAATGGTTTGGCTAGTATATATTTGTAAATTACCAGGTAACTTGTATTTGGAAATAAATTATTTAAAAAAACACCTATCGGTATTGTTAGAAGTTTTTTTTTTTTTAGAGTTGATAATGATAAAAAAACGCCACCTAAAGACTGATTATCAACAATTCCTCTCGCTGACGGTTAGCCGCAAGCTCGATGTTCACCAGACTACAGTGAGCACACCTGCCGCTGGATGATGCCCTCACGTATGGGGTGCACTGTAGTTGACTGTGTAGTTTCATACAAAGAATATCGACCAGGTGCGAGCAGGTGGTGAGAGTCGGGCACCGGGACTATAAGTGCTAACATTCATCCAAAAGTTAATCGCATTCTATGTCTTCAACTCATCTCGCTGGATGACCGACCTGTCTGTTAACGTTAAGGTCCACCGACTGTCAACTCTGCCTGGCAATATCCTGTTCAAGTCCATTAAGGCCGCTTCCGTATTTGGTAGAGAGGAATCCGTATGCGCTGTATTTTGGGCACGGTGTGTTTTGTACTTTACCGAAAGCTTAATAATGTCGCCTAACCTTACTTGTCAGTTTACTGTCAGTACCTATTACATTTGCGTTCATAGTGTGGTGGAGTTTTCCTCGTTCACCGCATTGCTACCTCGCTGCTCTGAGAGGTATATTGTAACTTAATGCATTTGATCTATTAATGTGAATCCACCTAGTTAGGAAAAAGTCACCTGACCTAGTCCGATCGAGTATTTAAACAATTATGTGGAAATACATGGGTATAAAGATTCATAAATTAATCGAGGTTCGTTTGTCATTACTCCGTCCAACTCTTCAGATGGATAGGTACTTGTGCATTATATTAAGACAAGATCAAGAATAACGGGCTCAGGCCTGAGGATGATTCTAGCCTAATCGGAAGAATCTATCTAAATTATCGTAAAATTGTAAAAATAAAAAGTAAATAATTCATCCACTAAACTCAAAACATCCTACTACACAACCGAATGTATTCAATGTAGAACCACGCTTATCCAACTATCTCTCCGCCAAAATTAACAGATAAGTTTGATGGCAACATAACGGATATCGACGTCCATCATCAGCGTCTTAGTCAATTTAATGGCCAACGGATCACCAGACCACGCGAAGATTAAGTGCTTCCAATATCCCTAAATGGCACAAGTTCCTTAAGTGGATAGTTGGTACGTAAATTTTAGTTTGTCTTTGTGCTTAAGTTCTTAAACATGCATCAACGGAATGTTTCTAAGCTAGTTTGGAAAGTTGAGGCCTATGTGTGGGTTCGAAGATGCCTGGAGGATTTGGTTGGGTAATTAATTTATTTAGGATCACTGAAAGTAGGCGGTGGGGTGACATTATGCAGGTTCTGGACTTTTCCTAGTTAAGCAGTGGATAGAGATGCGAGAGAGAGATGGAATATTAATAAGAAAAAAACAAGTGTTATAAAATGTTATACAAAAAAAAATAAGTAAGGTAAATTAACCCGATGTTTACTTTGTTTTCCTCCGTTTCAATTCCAAATCAAATATATCCTTCTTCTTCTTTAACTTAAGAATAGCACTCTTGTCCGTGGAGCAATCGCCAGCCGTTTCTGCCGTGCTGTGTCATTTCCTTTACTTTCGGATATGACCCGACCTTAACTTTCTCCTTTATTTGTTCGAAATAGTTTCTTGGCCGTCCCCTGCCCTGCCTCTCGTTCCTTCAATATTCCCTTTCATAGCCTTAAAGAAAAGGACGTGTCTTAGCAGATGTCCATCATTACTCCTCTTTGTTTTGTGTTCCTTGAGATATTTGTTTTGATTCTCCATAATTATATGGCCTGTCCAATCGGCATTGCACTCGCGTCACATGTCTCTTGTTTGACGTTTAAGTTGCCGGGAACATCCACTCGTCACTTAAATGGCGCTAGTTGGTCTGTTGCCACGGTTATGGTTGCGTTCGGAAGTTGTATCAGTGCAACCGGGTCCAACCGTATCAACTATCATTTTTAAGTCGCATATAAGTATATTAGTTAGTATATTTTTTTAATTTTTCTTCACTGTATTGTTTTGTTTGTTGGGTAGGTCTGGTCATTGTGGCACTCTTTTGGGGCTTTTGGCTATGTCCGGCAGTGGACGTCTTTCGGCTGATACGATGATGTTTTATTATTGTTGTTTGTATGAGTGTTAAAATGTGTGTTACGCCGTGCAATCACCGAGATTCATCGGAAGACCAGCGCTGACGACTAGACCAGCACAACGCAGAGATGGAACCGTTTCGTGGCAATGTTGTTTTTTCATTTGTATGCTGATTTATGTGCATGTATATGTTGTTGTCATGAATAAATGTTTATTCTACTCTATTCTATTCTTCGTTTTTCTATTTCTGATAAAATGGTTCTCTTTTCATTTATTATTTTCAACATTTTTTCGTTTCAAAGCAATGATTTTACAAACCTTGATAATGTCCTACCAAAAATGCAAAAGGACTTATTAAACACACGTCAACAGATTGCTACACGAAGTATCTAAACTTGAGACAAACTCAAAGCTGACCCGCATTCTCCAAAGAACTTATTAAATTAGTGTACCCTAAATCAATTTAGGTGGTTCGGCTTCCATACAAAATGTTATTTGACATTCATAGGCTAACGGCGTGATATTTTAAGAAACTTATACAACGTGTTAATAAAATAACGCAAAACCTGAAAACAGTTTGTTCAGAATCGAGCATAGAATGCGAAAAAAATAATAAAAAAAAATATTGACAAGATTTATTTTTTACAATTGTATGGAGTGTTGGCCGACTGGGGCGACCTGCTCCATACAAATGTAAAAAATAAATCGCGTCAAAAAATTTTTTTTTATTTTTTTCGCATTCTACTCTCGATTCTGAACAAACTGTTTTCAGGTTTTGCGTTATTTTATTAACACGTTGTATATGCAACAAACTTTCATACATTGGCTTTCCATTGGCGCGCAAAGTCGCCATTTCCTAGAATACACTTGTATTTAACTAAAATAATTTGAGAAAACTGGTTTACCTAAAGTAACACGCCCCAAACGAATTTCTCAAATTATTATAATTTATACAAGTTTATAGGAATTTCGCGCAAATGAAAAGCCAAATTCATGATAGTTTGTTACATACTTTTCTTAAATTATCACGCCGTTAGCCTGCAAATGACAAATAACGTTTTGTATGGAAGCCGAACCACCTAAAGAACAAAGTTTAGACATACTAGTTGGAGAAATTGCAGCTTTCGTTGTAAGTATCAGTTGAGCTTTTGTAGAAAAGTTTGTTCATGGTAAACACGTCGATTAAGCTAGCTGTTACTATCCCTTTTATGTTACCTACCATAAATTTCAAGAATTTTGTATGGACTTTATTGCTATTAATGGTAATTAATACTCTGGTGTCCTTATACTTTCTAAATTATCAATAATCTCAAACCATTGTCTTGACAGAAAAATTGTGACGAAAAAGGAATAATGAACGCTAACTAAATTAAAATAAACAAAAAACACCGTGATTTTTCGGAAAAATAAAATCAATATTCTAAACAATCGAGACAACGGTCAACAATAAATTTTAATTTTATCTAATACTTGCTAACACTCAAATTGCCTCCGCAAATAAATCCATTGGGATACTAAATTCCCTCCCGGCCTATTTTTATTTTCAAACATTACGATTTATGCTACCTGAGATCTTGAAGCGGGGTCTCAACTTTGTTAATTTTGAAAGTTGCGCTCAAGGGGGTTATTATGTAGGAAGCGAAGTAGAAAGGATTTTAAAATTTTCAGTTTCCGATCGTCTGACGTCAACAGGGTCATAGGTGGGGTAAAAGTAAGGGGGTAAATTCAAGTGCAGTCTGTGAGCTCTTACAATATTGCCCTATTAGGTAGTAGTCTAGTCGGTGTAAAAAAAATTATGTGGGTGTCCCAAAAGTCAAAGTCAAGCCGCAAACCTGTGATAGCCCGTCCAAGTCATAACAGTAAAAAAACTTTTTTTTTTTACTTGTTAACTTTTGGGACACGTTGTATATATAAATCAAGGATTCTCACGTCGACATACGTTATGTGCTGTGTATAAAAAGAAAAAACATATTACTTTCGTGTATTCTGTACGGTGTCGAAAACAAATGACATGACGTGCAGTGAATACAAAGCCTGCTCAATTATTTTGTAGAAAAAAAAAGACCGGGTTGCACTCCGGGAGTGCCGGCAGAAGTGAAAACTCAATGACATTGTAACAGTTTTTCGATCTGTCTCAAACATCACGTCTTACGAATCTTACGGTCACGTGACCTGTGGCGAGTTTAACTATTTTTCCCCATCACAAAAAGTGCACAGCGCCGCTCAAGTTTATGTAAATGTTGTTTAGGACCCACACCAATCGTCATCAAAATATTTGCCCGTGTCAAATTTACACACACACACACACACACAAGTAAATACCGCAGCGGTTTGAATGAAACATCTATTCCCATCACGGTGTCTCGGTCAAAGGACCCTGTCACACGTTTTATACCCAATGAATAACATTAACCTTTTACAATATGTCACCATACATTCTAATGTCGGCTTATGAAAGGTCAACTACCTAGAAAGGGTAAACGGGGAAAACTTCTTTAGTCTTTAGACTTTAGAAAATTAAATATTAGCCGAGCTGAGCGGTCCTGTTAAACACTATAAATTCGAAAGTGGGTCAGTCAGATATACTTTCGCATTTATAATTTGTCGTCATTCTGATCTTGACACGTTTTATTGTTATTGACCCTGTACATCTCTGACAATATAACATTAATGTTCCTTTTTTGTTTTGACGCTTAGAGACCGTATACATCTCTTAGAATATTAGAATAATTATTAATTGTATTTGGACGCTCAGAGACCTTATACATACTGAATAATATCATTAACTTCTGTTAATGCTGGATACAGATCTTATATCGAATGTAATGGTCATATTTTGCAATTTTGTTTTGAAAACATTAACTTAGTGACATTTAGTTTGTTAACCTTTTATAAATATATCATATTAAATTATTATTGTGTAAGATTACTATTTTATTGTAAATTACCGTTTGACATGTAAAAGTGCCCTTGTGGCCTATTTGCAGAATAAATAATTGATTTGATTTGATTTGATATAAAAAAGTATATTTATTAAAATGAATGTACATCGGTTGTAAGTATAAATGTGTTAAGTTGTCCGAACTCCGAAATACGGAATGTAACCAATAATTATGGCGAACGTTAAAGCTATTTAGTGCCATGAATATGGAGGTCATTTATATATAAATGACCTCCCCAGAACCATGGATGTACCATGCGTCCTGGTCGCGGACGATATCTCCATACTCACAACTTGTGAAAATAATATAAACTTAAATAGCAGACTAGAATCAATACTTAATAAAACAAACAACTGGCTTAGCAACCAAAACCTAGAAATAAATTTTAATAAAACTAAATTAATGGTATTCCACCCATACCAAAAAATATAAATGACCTCCCCAGAACCATGGATGTACCATGCGTCCTGTTCGCGGACGATATCTCCATACTCACAACTTGTGAAAATAATATAAACTTAAATAGCAGACTAGAATCAATACTTAATAAAACAAACAACTGGCTTAGCAACCAAAACCTAGAAATAAATTTTAATAAAACTAAATTAATGGTATTCCACCCATACCAAAAAACATCTTTGAAAATAAACTTTTGCTATAGAGATAAAAAATTAGAGGTAGTCAATGAATTTTCACTACTCGGTTTGATGATAGACACACATGTGAACTGGAAATCACATATAAAAAAGATAAAAGCAAAAATATCTTCTTTTGTATATGCACTCAGCGAAATAAAAAAATGTACTGACTTTAAGACTGCACTTGTTACCTATTATGCTTATGCAAACTCATGGTTCAGCTACGGTATAATACTTTGGGGCAATAGCACAGACGTATCATCCTTATTTACTTTACAGAAAAAACTTATTCGCATATTAGTAAATATTGATAACAGAGACAGCTGCAAACCCCATTTTAGAAATCAGAAAATACTGACTCTAACTAGTTTATATATTCTGGAAGTTTGTAAGTTCGTTCGAAACTATCCCCAATACTATAAGAAACGCGAAGACGTACCCACAACTCATAATCTCCGATACAGAGAAAGACTCATGTTGCCCTCATCAAACCTAAAAATGCATTCTGATGCAACCTACGCCATGTCTGTGAAAGTATATAATAAATTGCCCGATACTATAAAATCCGAGAAAAAACACACCACATTCATAAAATTATTAAGAGAATTCCTTATTAATAAAAGTTATTATACACTAAGAGAATACATAGAAGAAAAACTATAAAATAAAATGAAAATTTAAACTCACCTTATACACAAATATAATAAAATAAAACCAAGTTCCTATTAAAAAAAAAAAAAAAAAGTATAAATAAATGTGCAATAAACAGATATTGATACTTAAGCATAATGCCTTTTATAATTTGCACATTGCACAGAATATACAAATTATAAAAAGCAAAACTTTACATAAGTATGTAAGTCGTCTTCTCTTCACTAATGTTGCGGTGCCCAACAGGGTCCACAATTAAGTTTTATTCTCATCACTTAGCAACTAAAACTTAAGTTTACTTAAAACCCTGTAAACTAACATTGTGGAATGCAATAAATGATTGAGTATTGAGTAATTAAAGAAAAGTATAAGTGTGGAACAATAAATAAATAAAATAATTATAATAAAAAGTTAAAAGTGTGTAGTGTACCACGTGTTAGCAGTGTACCACGGCGTGAAATTAATAATGTATCAGGATTACCAACTCTTTTTAGGGTTCCGTAGTCAACAAGGAACCCTTATAGTTTCGCCATGTCCGTCCGTCCGTCCGTCCGTCCGTCTGTCTGTCTGTCTGTCTGTCTGTCTGTCTGTCTGTCTGCCTGTCTGTCTGTCTGTCTGTCTGTCTGTCTGTCTGTCTGTCTGTCTGTCTGTCTGTCTGTCTGTCTGTCTGTCTGTCTGTCTGTCTGTCGGTCTGTCTGTCTGTCTGTCTGTCTGTCTGTCTGTCTGTCTGTCTGTCTGTCTGTCTGTCTGTCTGTCTGTCTGTCTGTCTGTCCGTCCGTCTGTCTGTCTGGCTGTCTGTCTGTCTGTCTGTCTGTCTGTGTCTGTCTGTCTGTCTGTCTGTCTGTCTGTCTGTCTGTCTGTCTGTCTGTCTGTCTGTCCGTCTGTCTGTCTCTCTGTCTGTCTGTCTGTCTGTCTGTCTCTCTGTCTGTCTGTCTGTGTCTGTCTGTCTGTCTGTCCGTCTTCGGCTTAGCTCAGTAACCATTACTACTAGAAAACTGTCATTCGGCATGGGTATATAAATCAATTACGCCGACAAAACGTTACAATACAATCTTGAAAAATATTTTTTTTTTAGGGTACCCGCCCTACACTTAAAGAGGGAATGAATTTTTTTTCTCGTTAAACCCATGGTGTGGGGTATCGTTATCGTTAGATAGGTCGTTTAAAAATCTGATGGGTTTTTTAATACCATTTTTCAGATCAGTAATTTGTTTGCGAGATATTGGGCTGTAAAGCCCTAATTTTTGTTCGAGTCATGTGTCGTCGTCCCCCGTCCCCCCCCCCCTGCCGGCTAAATGGCTACTACTACTGGGGATGTGAAAAAATTCGTGGTAGTAGTACATATAATGAATTTAAAAGGAAAACTATCACGGACCAGTTAGGCATATGTAGTCACCGAGTAATAGTAGACCAACTTAATGCGTACTTGGAAAGCCCAATTTTCGTACTAATTCGGGTGACGCAACCGCACCGCACGTCGATGTAACGAAGATAGACAGGCCACTACGGAACCCTTCACTGTGCGTGGCCCGACACGCACTTGGCCGCTTTTTTCCTTGGGGAAATGCGTTGATGCACTGTCCGTCCGATCGGAGGGGGACCGGAGTGTGTGAGACTCCAGGGCCCAGACTACCCACTAAGCCCCCAACGTTTGTCCAGGCTTTTCAAAGGTTCGCTTACGCATGCTATGACCCTTGCGACTAGCCCGCTCTACAAGCCTGGCCGGGACAATTTCGAGGCGCTTCAATCCCGATGATCTATTGGGTAGCTGGGGCAGGATTACCACCCAGCGCTAAGTAAAATATCAAAAAGCGGCCAAGTGCGTGTTGGACCACGCGCAACGAAGGGTTCCGTGCCTATTAAAAAGGTCGTATCGTTACTGAAATCTTATGGCACTTACGCACTTTTATTTAAAGAAGGCAGTTTTTTAGAAATATTTCGAAAACCGATCTTGTTCGAAATAATTTTAGCTGAAAGAATTTAATAAACCCTATGATTTTTTTCATATTTTTACAATACACGGTTCAAAAATTAGAGGGGGGGGGACACACAATTTTAGTCACTTTCGGGGCGATTATCTCCGACTAATCACTTAATCAAAAAAAAATGCTGAGAAACTTATTTTTCGAGAAAAACGCAAAAAACCCTTTCAAACCGTTTTTTTTGGTATGCCCGATGATTATTTACAAATGCTTGAATGTCAAAATAGAGCATGGATTACATGAAATACGAATACGTGAACACTTTTTTATTTTAACAATTATTTAATAAGTTAAAAATAAAATAAATTATTGCTATTTTTTTTTTTTTTAAGTTTTACTGTACTCTCGAAAAGAACTAAAAACACAATAAATGCAGAATAAAGTGCAGTAAAAAAGCAGATTACTGCAAACAACCCTCGTATACTAAGAGCTACTTGAATTAATTGCAAGCTAAAGTACAGTATTCGTAACAATTTACTTAGTAGATATATATATATTGATTGAGTTCTTCGAGATACCAACACGTCGTGGTACAAATGTTTATAAATAATACACATTAATATTAAATTAAATTTATCATTAAAGTTCAATTGTATTACACATATACATTTATGGACATTAAACATTAATAATATCACTGTTTTTGACATTGTAAACTATATCGTTATTTGTATTTTTTGAATTTTTCGTTTAAGTATAGTTTGTAATCTGACGTTCTTTATGTGATATTATCTTAGTCATTTATTTACTTTTGCCTATTAATTAATTGTGACTATAATTTAAACCAAATGCAACTTGACATTTAACTACAATTCTTATTCTCTTTGACGATCATAATATAAATTCATATAGATTAAGCTAGCTTTAATTTATATTGTAATTGTATATTGTGAAATAAATAAATCTAAATCTAAATCTAAATCATAAGACATTAAAATACGTAGTGGGTGGTCCAAAATCAAGAAAAACCAAAAAATCGCAAAAGTAGCACTTACTGTTGTTTAAGTATTGCACGGCAGTTTTCGAGTAAAATGCCTGTGACATACGGACGGACAGACAGACAGACATACAGACAGACATGACGAATCTATAAGGGTTCCGTTTTTTGCCATTTGGCTACGGAACCCTAAAAAGTACACGTTGAAAAGCGGCTAGCTGTATTGGGAGCGAGCTATTGGGCAAAATCGCCCCTGAGTGTCCGACAGTTGGAAACGGAGACGCGGTAGACCTCGTCGGCAATGGCGAGACAAGCTAGACTCCTTTTAAAATAATGGCCTGATAGGTACTGCTCGGAACCGGAAATCGTGAAGAGGAGAAGCCTTTGCCCAGCAATGGGACACTAATATAGGCTCGTCAAAATAATAATATGATAACCAGGTATTTTCACTTGTCAGCATAACATAGACCGAATACAGCTAGCGTCGTTAGTAGTGGAGTGATAAAGTTTGTAACCTTTCCATTTAATTATACGTATCGCGACTTGCTTGATCCCTATGACAGCTGTCATCTCAGTACAATTTATAATCTTAAGACGTAAAATTATACTGAGGTGACAGTTGCCATAGAGTTCAATATTCGCCGCGATACGTATTCAATACCTCAACGTTACTAGTATATAGATATACATTTTCGCGTTAAAGTCGTACTAATATTATAAATGCGAAAGTTTAGATGTTTGGATGTTTGTTACTCAATCATGCGAAACCGGCTAAAATATTAAAATTAATTTTGGTATAGGTACAGTCTGCGTCATATATTTAGTAGCAGCCAGAGTAGCCAAATATGTCGTAACACACCCTTATTCTTACAGTAATAAAGATGTACCTTGGCAGCTACTAACTATATATGACGCTAACTGTACAGGACCTATTCATAATGTTCTACAAGCCTATTTTAACAAAAATGGCGTTAAAATTAGTTTGTCTTTATCTGTCACTTTGACATTTACGTTCGTCAGAAAGAGACAAAGCATATTTTATTAAGTAGAGGCATTTTAATTTTTATGAATAAGGGGGCTAGTGTATAAAATAGAATTCATTTATCCCGGGAATGATCCCAATCCTACATCCGAATCCGACATGAGAGGTGCAAGTTTGTATGGAGCTACGATATAAAAGAGTTCCACGCGGACGAAGTCGCGGGCAGAAGCTACTGATATTATATTTGCTTAGTTACAAAAAAAAAGGATAAAAATTGGAAACACATTTTGGAAGTTGATTTTCGCGGTCAAAAAAGTGAAAGCAAGATTTATAAGAATGTCAATGTCAATTAAATGACTCTGACAAACTTCGATTGGGTTTCCATATAAAAAGATTTTTACACTTCGTTTTATGTTACGATGTCACGTTTCGTCAAGTTCCCAGTCGAGCTTCGAAGTTTTGCCCAAAGGGACCCGTTTTACCTTGTTTTAAAGAGTGCTGGCATTATGTGAACTGTAAGTTATAGACTCCTTGACTGGACGAGGCGGGATCACTATGCGGTATTTAGAAATAATGTAATAATTAGGTATGTAAAATAAATTGATGACGCGGACAAATGGCGTACCCAAATTGACGTTGGAGGGTCGTACCTACAACTCATAACGAAGAATAAATTAGATTAGAAGGATAAATTTAGAATAGGGTAGTTTCCTCATGTTCAAATGGATAACGTTGTGTTGATAAATGGATAGTAAACCATCAAATTATTGTTATAAAGTATAAATTACAAAATATAATACGGGTGTAGACTCGAAAATTATAATGACTCGAAAAGAAAAAAGGCATAAAAATATGCCTAGTGACGAAAATCTCATTTAGATATCTCAAAGAATTACGAAGCTGCAACCGTTTTAATATAGCTTGTTAGAGAGAGAAAACGCTCGCAGTTAATGACTTAACAATCTGCGAGCGTCTTAGTAAATGACAATCGTTTAATATGACGGTGCGTTTTGCGGAAAAGGGACAGAACATACCCCCTCTTACAACTTCGGACACTTATAACTTTGTGATTATTTAACCTGTTGCGTTGTTTTTTTCTCCATTTGACAACAACATTGTTAGGTAATCCTTTTTCGATAAAATACAACATTATTAATTATATCATTTATCTTTTTTTATAATTTTATTTTATTTTACCGTTATTTATTTGAGTATAAGTTCTACACCCCTATTAATTAAAATCATATAAAGATATGGACCTTGAAGAAAAAGAAGAAGAAGGATTAAGAAACAATAAGGTCTGATTTTCAGATACATGATTCTTGACTGTATGATTGTTAATCTGATTTATCGATACATGATTGCTTAAAATTTCCTCGATAAAGAAAATCCAAAGTTGGGTCTGTATTTTCCTTTTTTTACTCAGCCTACTCAAACGATACATGATTTTACGACACAATCAAGTTAATTAACTTGATTGTGATTTTAGATGAGATAAAATACTAGAGTATTAATACTCTAGTATTTTATCTCATCTAAAATCTCACTTTATGAAATTTAAATAAAACTTCACTAAGTTAGGTATTTATCGAAATTTGTCCAAAAAAGCCATTCCCGCAGTGTTACATCTCTTTTCCTCGTGCGCGGAAGGCATCAGCGTGTCTCTGTCTAGGGGGCGTGTTCGACTCAAATCAAGGCATCGCCTTAAGCGAGACAAGCGGCACCAGCAAAGCACCTGTAATAGACTGAAATGTCTTCTGATTGATTAAAAATAAATTAAACAATGTGTCTCAATAACTACTATATAAATGCTCCAAAATTGAAGCCACTCAACCAGCAAATTTAGCATATATTGCTATTTACTAGCGTATTATTACGCCAGTAGCAATACATGCTAAATTCGCTGGTTTTCAGTGCACCCTGAGAGAGATCTAGAAAATAAAATATAACATTATAGCATAACGTTACCGAAACTTATTAAAATAAAAAGTGGCTTATTAAGCAATGCTTCTATAGCTTTAAAGAATTTATTGAATTGAAAGAAAAAAGCGATCCGGAGGGCCACATCGGTTACCTTGGTTCTCCTGCGGACAGCCTCATTTCTGATGCGATCACGCAGAGAAACTCCCAACATGGTCCTCTCCCCCTTCCCATGGTTCCCCTTTGGGTGACTTTGAGCCTTTCTATGAGGCTCATAGTAAGCGACCACGTTTCAGTGCCATATAGCAACACACACTGGTCAAAGACACTGCGGAATATTGGACGAAAAGATGTGCCGTAGCTTCCCGAACGCTGCCCAGCCGAGTCGGATTCGACAATTGACCTCTTTCTCGAAGTTGGACCTACCTAACTGGATAGTCTGTCCTAGGTATACATAATCCTCTACAACTTCGAGCGTTAAGTGTCCGATTGTAATGAGGGTTGGTACTACATGGGCTTTTGACATGATCTTCGTCTTATCCTTGTTCATTCTTAGACCAACTCGCTCTGAAGCTTTACTGAGGTCATCGAGCATCGAACTTAAGTCCTCCATGGTCTCAGCCAAGACTACTATATCGTCAGCAAACCGAAGGTGAGTGATGTACTCGCCGTTGATGTTGATGCCTAGCCTTCTCCAGGCGAGAGTCTTGAAAACATCCTCCAGTGCAGCGGTGAACAGTTTTGGAGAAATAACATCTCCTTGCCTGACTCCCCGCTGCAGCGGAATAGGTTTCGAGTTCTGGTCCTGGAGTCGGACTGACATAGTGGCGTTCTCGTACAAACACTTCAGCACTTCGATATAGCGATAGTCAACTTGGCACCGCTGGAGAGACTGTAGTACAGCCCAGGTTTCAATCGAATCGAAGTCTTTCTCGTAGTCCACGAACGAAGCAGAGAGGCAGGTTATACTCCTCGGTCTTTTGTATAACCTGACAAAGCGTGTGGATGTGGTCTACGGTACTAAAGCCTCTTCGGAAACCGGCTTGTTCGGGAGGCTGGAAGTCATCAAGCCTGCGTACGAGACGATTTGTAATGACCCTCGAAAACAGCTTATAGACATGGCTCAGAAGTGAGATGGGTCTGTAGTTCTTCAGCAGAGTGTTGTCACTCTTTTCGAAGAGCAGCACCACCACCCCTCTGTTCTATGCCGTTGGAGTTCTCCCTTCCAGTAACACGGAATCGAACAACTTCTGAAGGGCCGTAAGGACCGGTTTTCCACCCGGCTTCAGGATTTCGGCTGTTATTCCGTCTTCACCGGGTGCCTTGTTGTCCTTGAGCTGTTTAAGAGCCAGTACAATCTCGTACAGGCTGATGCCCGGGATGTCGTCGGTATAGTGTCGGGTTAGTCTAGCTCTAGGATCTTCCACCAGACTAACTTCGGGTCTGCGCGTTGACGTGTATAGCTGTCCGTAAAAGCGCTCTATCTCACCCAGAATCTCAGGCTTAGAGGAAACGACTCTACCATCTTCAGTTTTTAACTTCGCGAGCTGGCTCTGCCCTATACACAGATCTCTCGAGAGTACTTTAGTGCCCTTATTACGCTGGATGGCCTCTTCAATACGATTTGTATTGAATTGGCGCAGATCGCGGGTAAGGGACTTCAATGTTAAACCTAACCAGCTCACCTTGCTGTGTTTGTATTTCCACAATACTGTTTTCAGCCCGTGAGTAATGACTGGAATCACCTACATGTTGACGGGGTTACGCCATAGTATGCCATTTTCGAAAGCAGCAGTGTCGATGTCGGGTTTTGGCAGTCGAATACGCGCGAGAAGTCCAGCAGGACAAGGATGGATCTCATTCCCCTGTCTGACGCTGCGATTATGTCGGAGATCTGTTTATTGAGCTGCCGGTATAAGGTCGCATCAGCTGAAGACTGTAAAATCATTTCACTCCTGTCCTTCATGAGCTTCTGAGTGGAGCTAGAGAGCCTTTTAGTTCTGTTGGTGCCTTGGGCCTTGAAGAACTTGGACCCAGTGACACGGACAGCTTCCACAAACCCGTCGTTCAATTCGTCCACATCGCCGCCTAGGCAATCAAAACGGTTTTGGAGTTCCAGCTGGAAGCTCTCGGGGTTTTGAATTTGGATTGATGCTGGACGGAGCGTAGACTTCATCAATCGAGAGCGCTCTTGCTTGACGCATATATTCAATGTGCCTCTTATCAGACTTAAGTGGCAGTGGGCGGGGCACATAGCACGTAGAACCGATGGCCGTTGGGGCGGAAAGGTTCTCGAGTGGCGACCACGTACCGGAAGGCGCGGCGTGGGTAGGCCCCCGACAAGGTGGACCAATGACCTGGTAAAGGTTGCGGGAGTCCGCTGGATGCGGGTGGCGCAGGACCGGTCGCTTTGGCACTCTCTGGGGGAGGCCTATGTCCAGCAGTGGACGTCTTTCGGTTGATATGATGGTGATGATGATGAAAGAAATAAAAAATAATGTTAGTACTATGTAACACGAAATGTGTACCTTATTGTTAATTATTGATTGTATTGTAGATGAATATGACTATTTTTTTACATGTAATGTGTTATTAGTGTTATTACCAATAAAATATGTCTATGTCTATTAATGAGAAGGAGACATCGCTGTTCAATTAATTAATTTAAAGCTAATCGAGTGTTATTTAAGTGTTTAATTTAGTAGTTTGGTACAAGATTCTGGTGCCGAATATAGTTTTATTTTATTTTGTGTACTTTAGAAGTTGCTATGACCATCTTAAGGAGCTCCACCATGATACCGTGATTGCGTTGTCAGTTGTCACCGAACTTACATTAAGTATGCTTATTGAAGTCAACGAACTTCTTTGCTTCTCATCATCATCATCATCATCATATCAGCCGAAAGACGTCCACTGCTGGACATAGGCCTCCCCCAAAGTAACCGGTCCTGCGCCACCCGCATCCAGCGGACTCCCGCAACCTTTACCAGACCCCGTATCATGGTCGGCCTTATCACGCGATAAGTGACAAGATAGGAGCGTCGTCTCGTTCTATCGAACGGTGTCAGCCAGTGACAGACGCCCTATCATGTCACTTATCGTGTGATAAGGCCGACCATGATACGGGGTCCGGTCATCAGTCCACCTTGTGGGGGGCCTACCTACGCCGCGCCTTGCGGTACGTGCTTCTGCTTGGTCAAAAATCTGTCGTATGTCCTGATGTTCAGATGTCCGGCTGTATTTCTCTGCAGGTCGCATTTCTCAACCGAATGTAGTGAGACCAGGTTCGACAATTACGTAGATTTTACTGTCGATTCCCTTTATTTATTTAAACTATATCGCACCAAATAAAAAAAGTACAAAAGGCGGAGTTAATGCCTCATGGCATTCTCTACCAGTCAAGATTAAAGTATGCTAATTCAACGAGAGAGCGAAGCGAACGAAGTTCTCCGCTTCAGTTTGGGCCAAAATTATTTTGTATATCCCGGATGTCCAGATGTCGGGCTGTTCACCTCTGCAGGTTGCAGTTTATAACGGAATGTCGTTGTGAACAGGTTCGATACTGAAATCGATTTTTAAGTCGATTCCTTTTTCAGAGCCACTAGTTTTGACAATGTTTTGCAAAGGACAACTTAAATATACACAGGTTAAATAAAAGTTTGTCAAAAAATAAATCATGGATAAATCACCGATAAAACCAGTTAAGAACGATGTTCAAATATCGTAACGTTCCAATTCCAAACGCCATTGGCTATCGTTGTCACGATTAAGCGTTTTTCCAAAGGCGTATCTCGCTTTCATCCGGGGCTGGTATTCACAATGCTTACTTCGTCATCTGCGGTGAACCAGTGTCCGTCTGACCTCCTATACACGTAAATTGTACGCCGCTCGAGAAACGTTATGCTAGCGGTGAGCGAAGAGGCGAGTGGAAATAGGATGTGAATAGTGCAGTCTGACGTTTAATTAATTCTTGCCAAAGTCAGGCGTTGTAAAGGCCGGGACGATTTATCAACGAGCGGGCGAGTAAATGATGGAAATGTGTGTTAAATTCACTTTGATCAGTGCGATTGGGGTAACAAGTTGAACATCTAAATTATTTGTCTCTAAGGCAAGTAGTGGCGACTAAAAATGTCACTCTTTATCTTAGAAAGTATAGTCTATTTATTCTTGTCCTATCATGTAAACCAACATGACGTCAAATACGATCTTAGACAATGAATAGTGATTGGAAATGACGATAAAATACCCATACATGAATTCTGATTCGTAGACAATCTAGACATCGTTATGTCATATAATTTTGAGGTCAATCGTTTGTTACTTCGATTATCGAAGAAAATCCATCCATACTAATATTATAAATGCGAAAGTGTGTCTGTCTGTCTGTCTGTATGTCTGTCTGTCTGTTACCTCTTCACGCTTAAACCGCTGAACCGATTTGGATGAAATTTGGTGTAGAGATAGTTTGAGTCCTGGGGAAGGACATAGGATAGTTTTTATCCCGGAAATCATCCCCTAAGGGGGTGAAATCGGGGGTGAAAGTTTGTATGGAGCTGCGATATAAACGAGTTCCACGCGGACGGAGTCGCGGGCAGAAGCTAGTGTATTATAAATTATATTTTTCAGTGGTTACTTGGTTGATTTCAATACTTTGTGAGATTTTTTGTAGAGTTCAACAACATTATAGGTGATGATTATTGTGTAATCCCAGAGAAAAGTGTGATAATGTCTTAAGAGTTTGTTTAAACATGATAAGACACTTAACGATGAATACACTTTAAAAGATGGTTTTATTTTGCTGGCCCATGCACTGCTATCAAATACTACTGGAACATTGATTTAAAAACATCTTTCTAAACTGACAATTCCTATCAATTTCGGTCCGAAGTCCGTGACCACCTGATAATAGAACGAGCGAGCAAAGCGAACGAAGTTCTCTGTTTCAGTAGTTTTATGTCCGGGTGTCTATACGTTCGGCTGTTTTCCTCTCCTCCAGGTTGCATTTCTCACCGGATTCTATCGGGTCTTAATGCCAAGATAGTATAGATTAGATCGATGTTAGAATATATATTGAGATATTAAAGTGCTTGAGTTACCTGGTAAATGTTTGTGCAAAAACTCTGTTGCATAGAAAATTCAAAACTATTTTCTGAAACGTTTCGTTATACTAAAGTTTAGTATTTTTTTCGGCCAAGTGTATAAAAATGTTAAAAGTCCTTTAAAAAGCAAAACCCTTTAATTTCGCGGCGAAAAAAGGTAAGGGCACCAACAGAGCGCCGCCGCCTACTTCCGTTGTTTTAATTATCCGTCAGGCTTTAGAGGACGGGTGCATTAAGCCAAATGCTGAATTTAATTTACACACGAGCTTTTGACCACGATATTGGATGAAAAATACGACTAGTCTCTGACAATTACCATAAAAACTAGGGTTTGAGAATTTGTAGATTCGGGTTGATTTCATGAAAATCGCTATAATAACACAATTTTTAAATACAGTTAATTATCATATTTGTAGGCAGGTACAACACATAAAAACTACCTTCCAAAAGGCACAAATATCGGTGTGATATAACGGCCTTTCAATTATAGAGGCCTTGGATGCCTCGTGTAACAATTACAGAGGTCATTTCGTACTAAGAAAAAAAAAAGAGAGTATTAGGGTGAAGACACGTCTATCAGCATCGAATCGCATTTTGTAATACAGTAAACGTAATTTTGTATGAGATGCGTCCGCATCAATTCACCCTTCCGCATGCGGACGCATCTCATACAAAATTACGTTTACTGTATTACAAAATGCGATTCGATGCTGATAGATGTGTCTTCACCCTTAACGGCGTTTTTACTATGGCCTTCGGTGCCTCGTGTGCCAATTGCAGAGGTCATTTATTAAAAAAATACAAGTGATTTAACAGCGTTTTAATTTTAGAGGTCTTTGATCCCTGGTGTGTTAATGACTAGAGTTTGTTACCATTCTTACAATAGGTATTATACGTGTCGTACAGAGGTAATATTAATAAAATACTTTCAAAATCCAAATGTCAATTATAGAGGTCCCGAAATTTCAATTGTAGAGGTCTTTTGTTGCCAAGGGACAAGGACCAGCTATTTGGTTGCAATTATAGAGGTTTCTCAATTATCCAGGTCCCAATTAACCAGGTTTCACTGTACATTCTTATCCTAGGTTAGTTATCTTATACATTAAATTAAATTAAAATACATGGGTGGAAGCAAGTTCATTGTATCAATTAGGCAAAGATGCTTAATTGACACAATAAACCTGCTTAGAGTGAGGGTTTATTAATGCCGACATCCAGTATCTTTGCAAAGGGGTTCTCCTCCGTTAGCCCTAATAATTTCACACCTAATTTCACTAGCCCTAATGACGTTAACCCTAAAATCACAAACCCGAATTATCATTGTTCCTAATTATTCATTTGCCCTAAATGTCACTATCCCGAATTTTCAGAATGTATTATTTCTCATGACCGAATTTTCACTAAGACTTATTTTATTTAACCGATTTTTTCCTAGGCCTAATAATGACTTCACCTTATTATCAATGTCTCTAAAATCACTGACAGGAATCTTCAGTTTGCCTAAATAGTTTAGCTCTAATGTCACTACTTATCCCGAATTGTCAGTAAACTAATTTTATATCACCGATTTTTTTCTTTTTTCGTATTACGAGGGTTCTGGCGCTTCGCCGGCCGCTACCGCGGCACGCTCGCGCGCTGTAGGGTGGCAGTTCTACCTAACACTCCTCCTCGCCTCGCTGGTCGTCATCCCTACACTGACCTGCCTTAGAGTAGAATAGGTAGGTAATGCTATGTCTATCCGTCTCTCTCTTATTAGAAAACTTAGAAAGAGAAGTATATATATAGTGCGTGAAAAATCGAGAGAGCTCGCGCGCCTTTTTGTGCTAGCCGTGCAGGGAGTCCACGCCAGCCTGCTGCGCGGGGTGTCTATTTCAGGTCTGAGGGACACAAGTGAACCATGACCTAACCAACCTATAGCCTGCTGTACACACTGGGCCAACGTTGGCGCGTGAGCAGGAGGCAGCTATGCGTTAGAGGGAGAGGGCTATAATTCGATCTCTTTCGTTTACATAGCTGCCTCCTGCTCACGCGCCAACGTTGGCCCAATGTGTACAGCCGGCATTAGACAGAGTTCGCTTATGACAAGCCATTTTTGTCCGCGCTGATAATGCACGACCCAATAATCCGCGTCCACAAAAACTGGACACGGATTATCGGGCCGTACATTATTTATCCCTCCAATATTGGCTCCCATTTTGACGAGATTAGGTGTGACTTCATAGTCCGTCCACCAGCTTTGTCATTAATAGAAAAGCCGAAAACACGAACTCTTCTATATGTTATTATATATTAAATAATAACCGTAATTGATAAAAAAACTTACCTAAAGAACATCATCATGACGTTACCAATGGGCATTTTTTTTTCAAAGTGTACCATTTAATTTGAAACGATGATTTTTCTGTTTAGTCAATTGTTAGACTTTGATTTACTTAGGGGGTGAATTGTAGCCTTAGGTATCTTAATTAGGCAAATAAATGACTGACTGTTGAGTTTGTTTCGGCGTTTCTTCTTAATAGTGGTCTTCTTTTTAGAAACGCTGTTAGAATTTTGACTTGTAAAAGTGACATTACGGCCTACTTGCAGAATAAAATTCATTTATTTATTTAGAATAGAATAGAATAGAATAACATTTATTCATGACAACGACACATACATGCACATGAATAAAAACACAAAATAGAAGACAACATTGCCACGAAACGGTTCCATCTCAGCGTTGTGCTGGCCTGGTAGCCAGCGCTGGTCTTCCGATGGAACCATCCGGTGATTCCACGGCGTAACACACATTTTACACTCGCACAAAATAATAATAATAATATTAATAGTGATATAAAACAAAAACAATACCGTAAAGACAAATAATAAAATTTCCGAACGCAACATAACCGCGCCAACCGACTGCTGGATGCTCCCTATTTCATTTATTCATTGTGCCACAAGTACGGAAAGATATGTCTTATAAACGAGGGTCTATTAGAAGCCCGACGCCGAAGGCCTGTCTTTGATGACTAGAGTTTGTTACATTCTTACTGAAGGTATTACGTGACGTACATAAAGTTGTTGATCACATTTGCGAACAAACAAATATATTTTCAACGTAATTGTTACAAATCGCAATAAAAACTACAAAATCTCCGTCATCCGTTTTGTTGAATTTGACGTGAAGAACGTGAGGCAAAGACCCTTCGCCATACAGCCACGATTTAATATCACCGTTAATAATATTTTACAGACATTAAGCTGCTACATTGAATGTTTTCAATGCTCGAATAATTCAGTCAATAGCACTAATAAATAGTACATTACTACATAGGCCGGGAAGAGTATGAGGCTCTGTTGTCCCCCCTATTACTTTATATATATCAATTATAGTAACGTTAAAGTTGACCTTGTCATGTTACTGTCACTGTAGGGTTTGTTGAGGTTATTTGTGGGTGGATTGACGTAAGTAGTGAAAGTCAACATAAATATTATTCTTACACCTACTGAAGGTGTCATGTTACATTACATGACGTCTTATACTTTGGGAAAAATACGGTTTTGAAAAACATTACAAAAAGAAGCGTTTATAATATTAATATGGATATGGATAGATTAAGTATATATTATTATATAGTGTGTTCATATCGTAGCTCCACAAATTTTCTATACCAAATTTCATCTAAATCGGTTGGTTAAGCGTAAAAGTAACAAAACAAACAGACAGACTGCTTTCGCATTTATAATATTAGTATGGGTTATGTGCAGAGTAAAGTTAAACGCTGGCTGTTCATAAACACAATGCCAACGCCACAATACGGGTGTAGACTCCAAATGTATTATTACTCCAAAAGAAAGATGGCAAAAAAGTATGCCTATTAACGAAAATCCCATTCAGATATCTCAAAGAATTACGAAGCTACAACCATTTTAATATCGCTTGTTAGAGAAAGAAAACGCTCCCAGTTAGTGACGTCACTAGCGTTATAGTAAATTACAATTTGTTGCATAATATGAAGGCGCGTTTTGCGGAAAAGGGACCGAATATAATACCCGTCATAAAACTTTGGACACTTATACATTTGTGATTGTTTAACTTATTGCATTGCGTTTTACTCCATTTGACTACATTTTAATTCCTTTTGCGAGAAATAGTATTATTGATTGTTTTACTCCTATCATGGCATAACCAAGCGTTGAAATTAAATACGTTTTGATTATTCGTTCTAATATTTATTAACAGTTAACTACAGTTATTTACTAAGAAATGCTTGGTAATTTAAATTAAACCTTTACTGACCTGAACGACCGCCGCGTTGTCTTTGTCTATCATCAGGATTATTGGACTGGCTGCCTAAAACATTTTTGCTGACGTCTTCCATCAAGTCGCCATCTTGGAATATTAGTATTAAGAGGAAACACTAAGGGCGAGATAATTGAGAAATAGGTATTTATAAAATGTATTGCTGTCGCGCCAACCTCAACCCTCCCCCCGCAGAGCGCGATAGAGACAACTGCAGCTTGGACCGAAAATACCTATTGAAAGTACATAAAATCAAAGAAAAGGTTTGGCCGTCTTCCTATATTTTCTTTTTTTTTACAAGCTTTTATTCAACCTTTCCCGTTGTCTGTCTGTCTGTAATCAAATCTTGCAAGTTAAATTTGACCCACTTGCCGGTGACCGATTGAGCTGAAATTTTGGGTAAGTATAAGTATAGTTTGGATGACAATTCAATATTATGGTACCATCGAGCTGATCTGACGATGGAGACAGAAGGTGGCCATGGGAATTCAGCACTTAACCGACGTAACCCCGTTGAGTTTGGGCTCGTTCTTCAATCATCTTAATGACTAGTTGATGATGGTATACAGAAAAGTACAGTCGGCAATAAAAGCTTGTAAGTACCAAAAATGAATTTTTTGACAGAAACTTATTAAATAATATAGTCAAAATTTTTCCTGCATGTTTGAACACAGCGGATAATCTGGCATTTTTCTTAAGTTTTAGAAAGTTAATATCTCTTTTAAGAATAAATCGCATTGCATTCGCGCGTCATGGAATCGGATCGCTTCGCAATTGTGTTCGCTTTGAAACACTTACGTAGGACGCAGCCTCAGATTAGTTGAACGATCTTTACTATGAGAAGTTATCAAAACGAACACTTCACGCTATAATTTAATCAAATCCCTTTAGCAAACTTGCCAGATAAATCTTCGTTAAAAGTGGCTTTAATTGTTCTATTTTCTATTTTTTTTGTAAGTTATTGTAACCGAGAATGGCTAGCCGAGCAGAAAACGGATTACCATTAGTGAATGCCGGCTGAATATCTAGTTGCTATCTTTTCTGTGTTATGCTAAACTCCTAAAGTCGTGAAAATACCTCATCTCAATTTTAGCCGTGCGAATATTTGTATTATTTCGGTTTCGTGTACTAACTAACCCAGCTATTTCTACTACTTATTGAATACCAGAGGGGTAACGTTACGTTCCAAACGCGCGTTAGGAAAATTTACGTGTAATTTTTCTATATGAAAAGTGACATTAGATCTACCTGACGTGCGTACAATGCGTTACGTGACCGTCCTGCAGATTTATGTTTGTGTCATTCAAAATTGCTTGTGCGGAATTATTTTATACTTCAGCTACCTAATTTTACACATTAACGTCGGGTTATTTAATTATTAATCAGTTTTATTGCCTGCCTGATGCTCACCAAGACACAGTAGCCCAAGAACGCTTGCAACTTGAGAGGAACCACAAGCGAATTGTTGACTTTGTTGATGATAATTATAAACTTATGTTTGAGTTACTTACGTTATACAATTTATACATATGCGTGCGATTTAAATAGTGTCTCAAACAGTCTTCAAAAAATATGTAACGTTGAATCTGACAGAAATTCAAATTCGTCTTTTATTTTATACCACAGGGAGGTAAACGTCCGAGTGCTGCTGTTGTCCACGTTAATCCCCTAGCCTGATCCCCCAGGGGAAAAAAACGGTTAGGTTGTTAGGTGAACTGCGACCCTACAGCGCGCGAGCCGAGCGAGCGAAGCGAGCGTGACGCGGTAGCGTCCGGCGAAGCGCCATAACCGAACATTTTTTTTTTTTCCTAGTTGAATATAAAATAATTGCCGCTAATTCCCCTGGGTGATCGGGGTCAGGTGATTAACGTGGATAACGTGCGAGTGCTCGACGCTATACTAGTATATGGCATGGGCGGGTTCCCTCTATTTGGCATAACTTTGATTGTCCGAAACGCATTTTCACATAACAGACTAGGCATGTCCGGTTTTCGCTTACTTGATAGAATTTCTAAAATTCCGAAAATGTGTTAGTCCGAATTTTAATTTCTATAATATTGTTATGGCCGATTATATTTACGCATAATTTTGTTTAGCATATAGTTATTCGGCATATTATGGATTGTCCGATACTTACTAAGCTAACTTAAAACGGGATGCGATATGTTGCGGGAAGGAATATAGCAGATTAGGTAGGGGCAGCTACAAAAAGGGGGGCTCAAATAACTGTAACAATGGTATTATTAGTAGGTTAGGTAAGGGTTAGCTTGTGTACCTTAGAGCGGAAATAGACACCACCAACAAATGTATATTATTATAAATGTAACATGCCATTTTGACTAATAAATAAATTTAGTCTAATCCTAAATTAGCACAATATTATATATTCCTGCGACAAAAAAAAAATGCTCAATATTTTATGCGTGGACATGATTCCGAGCATCAAAATAATGAACAAATAATATTCGGACTATTGACATTTGGCATAATCGAACAATGCGAATCTCGATTCTGCCTAAATAGTTTATGCGCCAAGTCAATTATGGCTACATAGATTATGCCAAATATAATTCTTACTAAAAAAATATGCAAAAACAGGGGGGGGGACCGGCATGGGCACTATATATGTCAAAGTGACATGGAACAAATTCGAATGAAGAAAAATCCTATTAGTTCGAATTTAACCCATATTGCTTTGACATAGAGTGCCCATGCCATATACTAGTACAGCGTCGAGCACTCAGACGTTTATCTTACTTGTCTTATAATAATAAAAAAATAAATCATATATTTCAAGTACCTACTTATAGGCAGCGGCACGTAAGTCTAGCGGTGAAAGAATCGAGGACGGGAAACGCAACTGTACACCAGATGTGAGCGGGGCGTCGTATCGGTGCGCGGGACAGAGTACGACTGGACTTGACTGGAGAGCCAATAAGCGCTTACGCACGACCCCGCGCGTCCCCTTCACTCCCCCGAAATACCTTATTTTCGATTTCTGCGCATGAAGGTCAGCGCTAGACTTACGTGCCGCTACTATACCTACTGTAATATCCCTTACTATACAGGGTGGAATCTTGTACGTGATCCAAAATAGCAAAATGTGAATCTATCCATGATTCTGAGCAACTTTTATTATGGGACCAACTTTGTGTTATGCCAAAAAAAACACACCTGTTCATACATTCTTGTCAGTCTAAAATGAGCAGCGTTAATGAAATAGTTGGATTTTTTTGGCATAACACAAAGTTGGTCCCATAATAAAAGTTGCTCAGAATCATGGATAGATTCACATTTTGCTATTTTAGATCACGTACAAGATTCCACCCTGTATAATATTATAAATGCGAAAGTGTGTCTGTCTGTCTGTCTGTTACCTCTTCACGCTTAAACCGCTTAACCGATTTGGATGAAATTTGGTATAGAGATAGTTTCAGTCCCGGGGAAGGACATAGAATAGTTTTTATCCCGGAAATCATCACCTAAAGGGCTGAAATGGGGGGGTGAATGTTTGTATGGAGCTACGATATAAACGAGTTCCACTCTATCCCATAAACAAGGAAAACACCAATAAGGACCATGTCCCGAAATCTACGTTTCATTCAATGAACCAACAGCCCGACAACTTAGGAGAGTTGAAAATCTCCGACATTTTAATATCACAAAACCGGCTGAACTGATTTTGTTAAAACGTAGTTAAGGAACCATCTCAATCAAGTAAGCTTTAGGACAAAAAAAAATCGCACTACAATCGGTCCACTTGTTTAGGAGCTACGATACCACAGAGAGACACACAGATTCACAACACGTCACACTTATAACACCCCTCGTTTTTGTGTAGGGGGTTAAAAAGGTTGGTTTTGTCGACAGCTAAAGGCTTTGCAAGTCTCTGACTATTGACACAGCGTATCCTTGGAATTTTGGTGACCTTAGGGGCAATCACGTAACGTTTCGAACGCGCGTTAGGTAGAGATCGGAGGCTCTAGTATAAGTTTTACCGAAACAAAACGTTACGACTGCGTTCACGTTTAGCTGTCAAATCCCATACAAATTGAGGGCAAAAAGCAAACGCGATCGTAAAGTTTTGTTTCGGTAAAACTTATACTAGAGTTTCCGACTGTCATATACGACGATAGTCTGTCACCGCGACACTGCCCGCCCGTTGTTTCCCTCAAATGTACGATCAAAGTTGAGCTCAGCATAATTTGTTACTATTATATTTTATTTGTTTTATTTTCTGTATTGTTCGTCACGAATAAATGTTTGAATTTGAGTTTCACTTCACCGAAGTTTGGAGTTTAATCTCAATTTTCCTTATAAAAGATGTGAAAAGCACAATGTGCCACTTGGTAACTAATTTATTCCCGTCTTGGGTTCTACGTTGTGCTCAAGAATCTACTTTAGAAATCTCGCCGTAAATATAGTATTTTGCTCCCTTGAGACACAATCTACTATTCCATATTCAATTACAATTTGCATAAGATCACATCAAAATGCTAGAATACCTACGTAACGAAACCATTACTGGTTGTCAACGACAAAAGAGCAAGACTATACCTAGAACCGAAGCCAAACCAATGGCTAGTACATAAGCACCTAGATTTTATAAGTAAATAAAGATAGGAATAACTCGAAATACTTGACAGGAAACATAAACAAACCAAATAAACGCATGTCAATGTAAGTCGTATTAGGTAATTAATGAAGATCACAGCTAGCATCCCTATAGTGGAAGGCATATAAGCCAAAATACATGTTTAAAATCTTTAAATCGAGTATAGGTATCTCAGAGGCTTGACCATAAAGTGACCTGTGGTCTTCTCACAAACCCCCTTGACGGCACGGAGGGGCCTTCCGCGGCTTTGCCGCTTTTGGCGGGATCGGGCGCCGTCCGCAACAACGGACGGGTGTCTATGGTGGGCGCAATGCCCGTCTGGTCCGGTGGGGTCGTCTGCTTCGTCCGTCAAGCCCTGCCGGGTGGGACTCCGTTAGGAGAGGCCCAGCGAGCGACCTGCGAGCCGACGGCACTCCAGGAACATCCTTTTGTCTAATTCAGGTGGCGGCGGGTGGATCCGGGCGGATCAGATCCCGCGGTAAAGCCCTCTTGTCGGGCGGTCTGCAGTGGTAGGGAGCTATGCCTGCAGGTGTGTCTGGCGCGAGCCATCTGCCCGCGAGAACATAGCTCTGGCCAGTCTGGTGATGAAGTCTTCCAGATGTTCGATCTTCAGGTCACGGTGGAGTACGCGGTTGCTAACGTAATGGTGCACGCCGGTTGGGGTGCGGCGTGCACCATAAAGTGAGCCACCTAGAATCGAGTATATCTCACCGGCTTGACCGTTAAGTGGCGAGGCACCACACGTGACCCGCCGCGCGCTGATTGGCTAAAATTATCTCGTACTAGAGTCTGATCGAGAGTTTATATTACGTAAATTGGCTTATCATACCAAGCTATCAGTGCGACATTTCGTAACCTCTTATAGTATAGGTGAAGTAATTAAAGCGTCACCTGTGGTTCGCCAGCGTTGTTCGGTGATATTTAATATAAAAATATGTAGCGTAGATACAGGAATAATTACTGTCAGTGCCTGGAAAGTCTAGAAATTGTTTAAGGATTAATATAAAACAATGTGCTTATAATATTTTATTTACAAATTCAAAAAATCTGTTGAACAAAATTCGTTATAAACAAAAAATTAACTGTAACAGTGTTTTTAGGTGTGATATTTTTTGATTTTTTTTTGCATAATGGTACTGAACCATTCAGACTGTAAAAAATAGAACCGGAGTCAATTCGCGCCAAAAATCACACAAAAATGTCTGCGTAAGCCTGCGTCACTGGCGAGGCAGCGAGCACGGGCGACGCATCGTCATGCCTCCCCTGTGCTTTTTTATACAAATAGTATGACATTTGATCACGAGTACTTCAAGTCATCCGCGTCTCTAAGAAAAAAAGTGTCACGAGTTGTATTCGTGATCAGCGAGTTACGCGTGGCAGTTGTTAAAATGACCTTTGCGTTTCGAGCATTGTGATCGGTGCGTAAAGTGCTAGTAGCCAACTATTAGCACCTTCAATGTTAATTCATAGAATTGAAGGTGTCAAGCAGTATGAAAATTATATGAATCAATGCGTGAAACTTTGCGACGTTAACATTAAGTGATAATTATGTTGTACTGTTTGAAATTTTTCGGTTTATTTTCTTTTTTTATTAATTTAACGTCAAGTTAATGTGAGCTTTTTGCTTGTTTAATGTATCCATCAAAAACATTCCTCTCTTATTCATGAAGTTATTTCTCTTGTAACGAAAAAAAAAATGAAAGCAACAAAAATAAAAAGAAAATTTTCAAGCCCAAAACCTACAGAAACCCAATAAAATATCTTCCATCCGTAAAATAGTCAATAATGACGCAGAGATACTCAGACTTTTATCTCAAAATCTCAACACTCAGCGCTTCCTGGTGGCGAGCACGATGTCACCGCCAGATAAAATAAAAGCTGCGAAAACAAATGCCAAAGCAAAGGTGGGGTTAAACGGGAATGAAAAATGGTTCTGAACTCCTAGATTAATAAGCATTTGCACCTTTATTCTGTAAATTAAGCTGTGAAGCAGTATTTAGAACAAAAACAGACAGTAATTTAAATAAGATATTTTCTGTAGGTATATTGATTTAAACTTTCACGATTCTTACACATTATTTTTACTAAAAGGGACTAAATTGCGTACAATTAACTTAGTTATTTACCTCTCTGCGATCTCCCGAAGTTTCGGATGGTCTCAACCGGGTGTCCATCTAGTGGCATTAAACGACAATATACTTAATGAATTTAAAAGGAAAACTATCACAGACAAGAAGGCATAAGTAGTTACCGAGTAATAGTTGACGAACTTAATGTGTACTTGGAAAGGCTAATTGTACAAATTCGGCCGACGCAACCGCACCGCACGTCGATGTAACTAAGACAAGCAACTACGGAACCCTACACAGCGCGTGGCCCGACACGCACTTGGCTGGTTTTTTACGTTACAATTTTGCCTTAATTATAAATTTATAATTTCGTTAGCAGCGTTACTGCTTAATACAACAATAATAATTTCGTTAGCAGCTGCTTCGAAATTATAAATTTATAATTAAGGCAAAATTGTAACGTAAAAAACCAGCCAAGTGCGTGTCGGGCCACGCGCAGTGTAGGGTTCCGTAGTTACAAAATTATCCCAGAGTGCGTATTTTATAGACCTACAGCACTAATAACTCTCTCTTAATGGTTCTAGTAGGTGCTACCATGCTTATAATAGCATACATGAAGTTCATCTGTTCTTATAGCTTAACTTATAATCGCTAATAGGCTTAAATTAACGACACAATATAAGCTAAGGTGTCCTATTAAGGTATTGAAAATACGGAAACGCGTTTGAGTCTATTCGCTCTGGTAAGCAATAGTTATTATTGCCTACAAGAAACAATATAAAACCGTTATAAGTAAACTATGCTTATAAGAGCAACAAATAAAACCAAACGTACTGGAAACCATTTGCACTTGTTACTTACACTTATAAGGGTTTATAAGTCTACTTTGTGGATCCTTTATAAGTAAATTAGTTCTATAAGTGCTTATTATAAGAGTAAATGTAGTGGGTCTTATTGAGCATTATCGAATGCTGTTATAATCGTAATGTGTTTATAAAGGTTTAATGAATTACCATTATTATCCAAAATAATCTTCATGAAGCCCGTAAAGGAGTACAACCGTTCCTAATGGTCTTGCTAATTCTATTATGGTCTCATCACGGCCATATTGAATATCTGGTGCTAATTTTATAACAGGCAAAGGACGTAATCACATAAATTGACGCGGGTTTCGCACAAGATAGTGACAATGGAAATTCATGACATAATGTTATCGATGTTTCTGGAGAATGCGATTTAGATTAGACCACGAGGAGAGTATTAGCGATGAATCTTAACACGATGACGAAAGTGATATTAAAGGCTATTCCAATTAAAAATACGTACTAGGAAAAAATATATGAACACTTTTGGAATCAAAGAGATGTCCTGCCTCAAGGCGCCTCGACGCTTCTTGACATAAATAAAAAAAAGACAAAAATCATTTAAAAAATCTGATTATGGTGCATTTAAATTATTGTGGAACCCTAATTCCTAACAATATGGCGATATTGTAGTTCTGGTGAAGAACCATTTGCTCCTATAGAGGGATGGTAACGTTCTTCAAAATGCTTGCTCTAAAACATGGTGACTTTTGATTATATTTCTTATTGCAACCTAATTTATTTTAAATACAACTTATTAAATAAGCTGGTTTCAAGAAGCGCGTAAAAAAATAGATTAAAAACACAATATGCTTCACCGAAAATATACGTTCGCATAAGAATGCACGCACATCTTATATTTATACGTATTATTATGAAAGACTTAAAATAATTAATACTTTTATTAAGAAAATGGCTTACCTTAAGTTTTTTATACAATGTAGGGAACAACTCACAACACAGGAAAACAAAATTCACAACTGTTTTTGGAAAAGCTTGTAACAGAAATATGGAGCACGTTATACTCTTGTTTGGTTTTGTAAGGCGCTTGTAGTGAGCTTCGCGGGAGCAAATTGTTTTGCGAAATCGAAATATAAGTCTACTATTGGCTTAATTGGTTGGTCACTAATTCCACTATTAGTGCTTTATAAGAACAAGTACGCCTATAAATTGGGCCCTTTTCCGTGGTTATAAGCGCTTACTATCCCGTTATAGTCCTGATAATATGTGGTTCTAGGACAATTACCAAGCCACTTTTTGTTACTTGGGAGCGTTACTATTACTTAGTACAAAATTAATTAAACTAAATACCTATGCAGTTTGTAAGTATTTATAAAAGTTATCTTTTTGTTTTCAATTTATCAATATTATGCTACAAAACAAAATTACCTAACTCTAACTTTAATCGCCCTTAGCCGTTCCTGGTGTAAAAGTCCCCATATTACCGGCGGCATTTCCACGCTGGATAGCCATGGAAAGCCTTTGCACTAGAAATGACTCAAAACGGGGGTCCTCCCCTTTTTATAAATATAAATTACTAGCTTCCGCCTGCGACTTCGTCTGCGTGGACCCAGGATAGAAACTATCCTATATTTTAATCCAGGCTATAAACTATCTTCGTGCAAAATTTCATCCAAATCGGTTGAGCCGTTCAAGCGTGATTGAGTAACAAACATCCAAACATCTAAACATCCAAACTTTCGCATTTATAATTATTAGTAGGATATTTTTAAACACGTTATTTAAATGTGAAACTAGTCCATATTCACACCATTTGTACCTATGTTTAATTTTCGTCACAAAGCTGACACTGAGGTAATTTATGTGTAACAATAACAACTCACGCGAATTGGGTACACGAATTATTGAAAATACTCTCCTATACAATATGACAGGCCTGTCAACCTTAAGTGGGCCCCAAATTAGTACCTACTCCTAAATTGCACTTGGCAAAACAATCGCGTCCAGCGTCAGAGCTTGTTAAAACCGGCTTGACGACTGAGTCGTCTTGTACAACAAAGTCCAGGTAACAATAAAAGCTTATCTCTAAAATGAAATTTTCGACGAAACTTCGGTTCTCAATTGAAAATAAAAAACGGAAACGGGAAATTGATAAGTTGACAACTCAAAATGATGAAGAAACAATGAAGCAATTATATTTCCGAGTGATAAAGATAAATGGTGATTTAATTTAACAACGAACGCACGGTTCATCAAGTTGATTTGAATGATTTCATCGCCCGAAGGCAGCCGGAGTGATATTAAATCAAGTATTGTAATAAATAACGACTTCCACTTGAAGGGGAGGTAAGGGTGTAGGAGGCTTCGCAAGCAATCGATAAGGAATGGACTGGTGACTTTTTGGGCAGCCTGACGGAAGTACTTACTTGACAAAAAAAAGATTTATTTTCCCAAAAAATCACAAAATAAAACAGAAATAAACGTAGCTACTTATTTATATAAAACAACACAAACCAGCACGTCTAGCACACGACGGCCGCGACATACTCTCAATTTTTATCGCACTAACCTCTTGTTCTAAGTGTTCTAATAAGAGAGAGACGGATAGTGCGAGAAAAATCGAGAGAGCTCGCGTGCCGTCGCGTGCTAGCCGTGCTGAGGAGAAATCACCGCGACAAGGCACGGGGCTCAGCGTTTGCTGCTAGCGTGTCGGCTGTACAAGTTTTTATTTTTTATTTTTTTATTATCCAAAATACTTAAAAAACTATTTACATTTGCATTTGAATAGCGAGCCAAAACCGCGCACGGTTTATCTGTCACTATTGTCGCTCGTTTACAAGCTAAGTGTACAGCGCTGTTTTTAAACCCGCAAAAAGAGGGGTGTTATAAGTTTGACGTGTCTGTCTGTGGCATCCTAGCTCCTTAACGAATGGATTTTAATGCTTTTTTTTTGTACTAAAGCTAACGTGATCAAGATGGTTCTTAGCTTTTCAACGTTTTTTAAGTTGTTAATTATTCAGTCCGCACCTACATCACAGGATATTTAAGATACTCGTACATAAGATAAGAGCTAGCTGCAAATGGAACATTCGCATTATACATAATAAACTTCAATAGATGTTTCAACATATTTTTAAGCCCCGCGTAACAGACCGCACCCATGATCGCGGTATCTGATATCTAGGTATTTGATGTTATGTTGCTGGTGGTGACGAAGCTCGTCAAAGATTCAGAAGATGCGCTGTGTTGAGAGTTATAGGAGCTTGAGTTTATCTCTAGCTGTCAATACAACGTATCCTCTAATGAATAAAGGATCGGCAACGCGTTTGTGACCCTTCCGCAGATATTGCCAATCAGACAATTCAATTCTGCCACCATCATCCTCCTAGCGTTATTCCCGGTTGTGCCCTTAAGGAGCCCAGTCTACTTTGACGCCTAATCCCAAGATTTGACCTTTCAACCCAGAGAGAAAAGTAGACCTTATTGGGATTCGACCGGTTTCCTAACGATGTTTTCTTCACCGAAAAGCTAACGGTAAATATTCCGTACATAAGTAACGAAAAACTCATTTTAACGAGTCGGAGTTCGAACCCACGACAGTACTACCTTATAGCTTCTTCGTATTCTCAATCGTAAGGTCAATCTCACTTGATAATATATTGTTATCGCATCAATCCTTATCCTTACTAATATTATAAATGCGAAAGTGTGTGTGTGTGTCTGTATGTTTTTCCTTTTTTCACATCGCAACGGAGCGTCGTATTTATGTGATTTTTTGTATGGAAGTAGTTTAGAAGCTGGAGAGTGACGTAGGCTACTTTTTCCAGCGGGAAAACATCTAATTCCCACGGGAAAATTCAATATGTTGCATTTTCCTATAACCACGCGGGCGAAGCCGCGGGCATCAGCTAGTATAATAAGAGTTAAAGAATTAGTTTAATAGTTAAGTAGTACATTACTACAGAGGCCCGGAAGTAGGGGGTTGCCGGCGTGTACGTGTATACAGCGTGTCTCTGACTTTGGGGCTATAAATGCAAATGTCAATTATGCTCCTTAAACGGAACTACTTTTGCTCTACAACTTTTCAAAAATACGTTCTTTTTATATTTTCATTATTCCATACAAATAAAATAAAATGTTCAATGTACATCATCCATTAGCTAGTTTTCATACTTGTAAGTGTCATGGATATCAAATAATGAGGCCGTGTTTGCAATACATTGATGGTACAGTTAAAGTTCAAACACGAATAAATGATAGAAATAATAGTTATTTTACAAAGTTGCGGAACAAAAGTGGTTCAGTTTCAGGACCGTAATGGACATTTGCATTTAAAGCCCCTAAGTCAGAGACACGCTGTATAAGATATAGATAGTGTAGAGGCTGGCAACCCCTTTTCACGCCGAGGTATGTTATGTATGACGAGGTGCTTTTCTCAAACAGGCAACGGAATAAATAAAAAAAACTCCAAGAAATAAAACTTTAATTTTCATGGCTGAAAGCCGTGATGGTATGCCACAAATTATGAAATAGAAATTAAAAAAAACCATTTTGCAGGCCTCCAATTTTGAAAGAAATGCCATTACGGATCTCTCAACTCGCTGCGCCCGAAATGTGACACTTCGAAGACCATTATGAAGAACACAACGTCAATATTTCATTGTACGTTTGAGAAAAAATACATTTGTAAATGAGCCTATTATAGTTAGAACTTCAGATATGGTATTATAGCCTATTCACTCTTGTATTGAAGGTACCTAAAGTTAAGATACAAAATATAGACTTTATTATAATGCCGAGTAACTTTAACGAACGGATAGCCTTAGTTAGGAGGCGGTTCGAGTTAGGTCTCCGCAACGGAAGGATGTGTCCTATTTAGGCATCGGTATCGGTCCGTAATAGCGAACTAAGTACCTTCGGTATTGTAGAAATAACAGGGAGTTGTCACATAAGACTAGTTACTCCGTGAGCTGCAGGCCGATCACGTAACGTATTGTACGTAGGTTAGGTAGATCTACATAAATGTCAATTTTTATATGGAAAAAATACAGTCTCTGAAGAACCTAAAAATCGCGTAACAATAGTAGATTGTATGACAAGGGGCTAAAATAAGCCATATTACCACGAGATGGTTATTTTAGCGAGGTGAGGGAAAATTGTTTCAGTGGTAATATGGCTTTTAGACCAGAGTTATACATTCTACTTTTCACTTAGACTGCGAGAAAATAGTGAAAACAAAGATTATCCATCCACAATCAATAATAAATTCCACAGCGAAAAGATTGTTCAATTTGGCGGCATGATTTTTTTAATAAACTGTTTGACACAGATACAAAATATTGACACCACAAATAAACGCTACTTACCGTATATAGCCGGGTCCAAACGGCCGAGCGCGGCGGACAGCATACGCTGCATAGGATAAAGCGAGATAGACAGCAGTCTATCCCGTTCAATCTAATAGCTTATGCCATGTTTGCAGGCCACCCCGCTTGAACGTTTGGACGAGGCTATAGACGGCCAAAGGCGTTTATTTTTTTTAATGATTGTGAATTCGGGAATAAAAAACGCCTCATAAATTTCAAATATATTTGAAATTTATTCTGTTTCCTGATTGGTTGATATAAAATACAAATGTTTTTGTAAACAGTTGTGATTGGTGGACTTAATACGTTGAAGTATTTTGATTGGTCAAATAAAAATGTTTTAAAATCATAAATATGTTTACATATTATATTTCCGAGGGGCTAAACGTACTACTTTTAGCCCCGCTATCTAAGCCTAATATGACACACTTTTCGAGCATGAGAAGTGAAAAATATGTTTTGGAGAAATTTACAAAAACTAAATCGCCAAAAAAAAAAAATTATCGAGCCTGCGCACAAAATTCACGAGAATCGGTTGAGGAGTGCCAGTTGTAAAATAACGAAAAAGAATAGCCGGACAGAGGGACATCCAGAAATACAAAGCTGAAACGGAGAACTTCGTTCGCTTCGCTCGCTCGTTCAATAAGTTTCACTAAAACAGAGTATCTCTTTTGCTCCTCTGAAAAGCACGAGTATATTAATATCTTCCGTGTCGAAAACGTTCTAAAAATCCTTTTTTTTTCTCACTTGTGTCACAAACAAGTGTGAGCCGCTCTCCAGAAATTTAAATTATTAAATTAAAACTTCCTTTCACACAGCGGTGTGGCACGCTGGATTCATAACTGGACTTTTTAGTCAGTTTTTATTCCGAGTTTATAACATTCGTCATAACCAGTGCAATTTCTTTATATGACGATGTTTTTCACTATTCATCCGCTCCGATATACCTACTTGCAGTAGGCACTTACTTAATGTTATTATAAGGTTTGCGATTGGGTATCAAGGTTTTAACAGGGTTACTTATTTCTGAAAAGCGGTCAATATAAGTTTATGTCACTAAAGTTATTTTTGGTACACAAGTTTATATTGCCAACTGTACTTTTCTGTATACCTACCGTCATCATCATCAACTACTCCGGTTAAGTGCCTACTGAATTCCCATGGCCACGTTCTGTCTCCATGATCAGATCAGCTCGATGGTACCATAATATTGAATAGTCATCCAAACTATACTAACATCCAAAATTTCAGCTCAATCGGTAGAGGTTAACTGGTTGAATTTTCCAAGATTTGTCCCACACTAACAAACTACCTAAAGCCTGCTGCAGCCTGTACACACTGTGCCAACGTTGGCGCGTGAGCAGAAGGCAGGTATGCGTTAGAGGGAGAGGGCTATAATTCGATCTCTTCCTGCTCACGCGCCAACATTGGCCCACTGTGTACAGTCGGCATAACAAACGATCAACAGGTCGATCACGTAACGCATTGTAATCTACGTACGTTAGGTAGGTAGATCTAAATGTCAAATTTTATATTGATAAATTACAGTTAAACCGTCCTAACGCGCGTTCGATACGTTACGTGATACGGCAGAAGGCCCATACTACCCATTAATTCCCCAAAGATTGCTCAGCCATTTTGCTAACAAGGATTAAAATGTTCGTTTACGCTTGCTACTTTGACGCTTGCGACTAACCCGCTTTACAGAACTTGTTTTAAGTTCACCTCAACGCTCACCCACAAATATATCTTGACACCGCGATGCGTAGTAACTAAGCGACGGCAGAGGTCTTGTTTCGTGACGGGTGACCGGCGGGGTGAGCCGCATTAGCGCGTAGCGAATAATAGCCCAGGTCTGGCCAGGGATAGCGTCCCGGGACAATTTCGAGGCGCTTCAATCCAGTAACATTTAGATCTAATTGACGCGCGTACAATGTGTTACGTGATTGACTTACGCGAGACCCACACACCCGTCACGAAAAAAAATGGTTCGTTATTATACTAATTCCTAAAATTTTGAAAACAAACAGCTGGAAAACAATTTTTAGTGATTCAGGCAGATAATCGGTTATAAAGCAGAGGCATTTCTGAAAGAGGACATATATAAATTAATCAATAATGGTTGATCATCATATCAGCATCTCTTCTCGTAAATTTTATCCGGTGTATATTTTAATATTTAACCAGCTATACTATTAGACCGTACAAATAATAATATTTGAGAACGCTATTTTGTTAAATTGCTTAATTAATATTAAAGCGGTTTTCACTACAACCTTAATTTTACCGTCCAAACTGAATATGACTTAATAATGGTTTTGACTTTTATGGGTGTCGTAAATATTATACACTCGCGGTCAAAGAAACCGGGTCAGTACGAAAATTTGTAATATCTCCTAAAATAATAAAGCTAGGGACATGAATTAAACTGCATATTGTAGATAATTTTATACTGAATTAAATAACATCAAATGGTGGAATCGTAATTCTTTTGTTTAATAAAATTACATAGGAAACAAAAAATCAACCAATTTTACGTACAAAAATAAGCAGTAGGTACTTCACATACAACACAAAAAATAAAAATTAATACTTCGTATTGCCTCCTCGGGCTCTTCTTACAGCTTCTAGACGATTCGGCATGCTGTTTATTAAGTTCTTTATGCGTTCTTGCGGGATATTGTCCCATTCTTCCACTAACGCCTGTTTCAGGTCTCTAAGTGTAGCTGGGGCGGGGTTTCGAGCTCTTACACGCCTCCCAAGCTCGTCCCATACATGCTCAATCGGATTTAAGTCCGGACTCCTCGAGGGCCAGTTCATACAGTTGATACCAACCTCCAAAAAATAATCTCTGACAATTTGAGCTGTGTGTGGCCTGGCGTTGTCATGCATAAACATAGAATTTCCACCCATATTAATTAAGTATGGGCCGACATGCTCATTAAGAATCTCTTCTACATATCTTGCACTCGTTAATGATCCATTTTCTATTAAAACTAACTCCGAGCGACTCTCTGAAGAGATTCCAGCCCAAACCATGACTGACCCACCGCCGAACGCCACTTTTTCCTCAAAACATGCTGGAATAAAACGTTCACCAGGCCGTCTGTAAACTCTTTGCCGCCCGTCATTTGCATAGAGCATAAATCTGGATTCATCGGAAAACAAAATTCTTGCCCAATCTTCGTCACCCCAGTATCTGTGATCGCGGGCATAAAGTCGTCTTGCTATTCGATGTATTCTTTCAAGTTTTGGGCCATTGGCCGGCCTATGTGGGGTCAAATTTGCTTCTTTGAGCCGCCGCCTGACAGTCCGCTCGCTGATGCCGTCCCTTCGGGTCTCTAAAAGCTGATTTTTCACTTCAACTGCTGTGAGGTGCCGATTTCGGAGCATGGTTGTAACAATAAATCGATCTTCTCTAGCTGTAGTACATCTTGTTTTGCCGGTTCCTGGTCTTCTAAGGTTCTGCCCAGTTTGTAGGTAACGTTGGAGGACTCGCTGCACTGTAGAAAGTGACACACCTGTTCTTCTCGCTGTATACCTCTGACTTCTTCCTTCTTCTAACATAGTGATGATACGAGTACATTCATCTCGTGTTAGCGGCATGATAGACATTCAAGAATGACCACAAAATAAAACAATGACAGCCTTTTATCATAGTTCTTTGACAGATTGAAAATAATTGCTTAAAAACAAGCAAAAGTAAAACGAACGCAATTTCAAATAAGTACCCAATTGGTTTTTTTTTTTCAATTAAACCTTTTTCCAGTTACTACGTAGAACATTGAAGGTTGGATTTAGAAGGATATTAAATTCTCTATAAAACAGAGTTAGTTTCATGCAGATACGACCAACGATTTACAAAATATTGAGGTTTTCGTCACTGACCCGGTTTCTTTGACCGCGAGTGTATATATTTTATTTATTATTACTAACTAAACAATGGGATAGAAAACTTAATCTATTAGTCGTCAATCTGTAACCGGCCAGTACACGCTATACAGCTACTCCTGTGTTTCATTTGAAAGCTATCCCGAAATCGTTCAATTACATTTCCCTGCAAAACTGTTTTAACAGTTTGTCTGCAGGTACGAATTTCTATAAAAACTCTATCGCAATATTTAACACTTTACACTATGATTTTGACTAATGTATCTAATATAATTGCATAATGTACGCACATAGAACGTCGTGCTAAAACATTTAAGTGGCATTTGCTTGCAAGCATTTGTCACTCAAGTCTTTGTAGTAAGTAACATTTTCAAAGCTTTTTTTAATTTGAAACTTATTTCAAATCAAATCAAATCATTTATTTCGAGTAACAAAACTCATAATACATTTTTTCAATTAAGTTTTGTGTGACATGTATTTTGTATTGTAGTGTAATGTTAAATGAATTTATGTGATTTTGACGTTTAATGTATTTGTGCATTATAAATAAATTTTATTCATGATAATACATCAGCAAGATTAAGTTCATACAAATACAAATATTAAAACTAAATTAAAAAAAAACTAAATTAAAAAAAAAAAAAAAAAACTAAATTAAAAAAAAAAAAAAAAACGTATAACGTAACGTGTAACATATTTGGCTCGTGTTGAATCTCTTGACATGACAAGACGTGTAGTGAATACATTGCTTGCTCAATTATGTTATGAAGAAAAAAAAATTGTTAGTTTAACGACCTACACTAATCGTCATTAAAATATTCGCCTGTATTAAATTTACCTACTGTATATAGACAGAGACTATATGAATGCACCAAGTATGATTAATGTAATGTTGTCCTTTTTATCACATGTTTCCTAAAACATACGTCCACAAAGTAAGCAAACAAGCCGGTAACATCAAAAACCCCCACAAGGGTCTCGTTAAACAGTTTTGCTTAAAATGTGAGCATTCGTATTTGCGGTGTGTTTGGCTGTTTTAAAATATGCACAGTGTTGCCGAGATTACGCTGTAGCGTAAAATTAAAGAATCAGAAGGCTTGCACGCGTGAGTATGTAGTATTTGTACGTGTCATATTTTTTAATTGAGCGAGCGAGCGAAGCGATCTAAGTTTACTGCTTCAGCTTGGGTCAACAGTATTTCGTACTGGGCTGGTCACGTTTGCCGTATGCACCCACAGAGGTGGGCTAAAATAGCTACAGAGTGGGCGCCACACGATGGTCAGCCGAAAAGGACAAGGTTCGAAGTCTTCGGGGGAGGCCTTTGCTAAGCCGTGGGACTCAAAAAAGGATTGTAAAAAGGGTTTTTCAAAAAATACACACCCTAAAAAAGTTGACATGTAAAACTTGTTTTTTTTTTTTGTTAATTGTTAGTGTTAATTTACAATCGTCTCTGTCCCCCGCAACCCTTGGCCAAACCCATGAAAACTCGCTCTAGTCATCCTGCCATCTCCGCCTGGGCCTGCCTTGCCGAAACTTATTTATTATTATATTTTGCAAAAGCTTGGCAATCTGTTTTATACAAAAACAATAATCCTCTTTGCTGTCTGATGGCATTCATCGGTTATATATTCAATATTAAGGAAGCCATCCAATGATGCTTTCCTCATTCCTTGTCTGCGAATCTCTTCGCCAGGTCTACTACACTATTCCTCTTTAGTCGGGAGAATTGCAAGCTGCCAATTCTTTGCAGCTAATTAGTCCGTCTTGATAATTCTTACTTTTGCTATTTCTTCTTTAACTGGTTGCAGATTGAGGTCCAAGTTGATATATTTGTTACTTATGTACGGTGGTATCTTGAACATAGTCCTCATTGCCTTGCTTTGAAAACGCTCCAATATTTCAATATTACTTTTTTTTATTTTTTTATTCATTTAAATCAGGCAACAAGGCCCATATTACAAATACCTTAAAGAATAACATACATATCAATATAAACTTATTCATAACAATTACTGCGACGTGTTGCGCAATTTCGTGGTGTCAGGTAACCGACCGCGAAAACGTCGGAACTTGACTCCCTTCGGCCAAAATTATTCCTTAGTGAAGTCCGATAGATGGTCTGTTGGAACTCTGACCACGAAGGAATTAAAATTCACGTCATGGCGAGACTCCAACCTCACGACCCTCAGGGTGAATCCGGTCTTCACGCGCACATTCTCCAGTACTTCCTCTGCCTTCGTAGTTTAGTGCACTCGAGACACGTAAAGCTGCGCCGAAGGTGTCGCAAGAACGCAGAAGGTCCAGTCGGTGCGGTACCGCACAGATTCCGACAAGTAGGCTACTTCTTTTCCTCCACCTTGTCGCGTCGCGACTTCTTTTGAGTCGTACGTGGCAGATCCTTGCGAATGTCATCACACGGGTTCTTCACCCCTTTTATCCACCTCTGCTTAGGTATTGCAGTCATCGGTACTATGACTGGCTTGTTCCCCCCAGCTGGATGCCGTACGTCCATATAGGCTTCGGTATAGTTTTATAAATGGCCATTTTACTGGTGTCTGATAGCTGTGATTTCCTGCCGGTCAGCCAATGTTTTCTTTTTGTACATAAGTGCTTTCTCCATGTGATTGTGAGCCGGCGATCGAGGTTCATGCCTAATTACCTCGCCGAAACTAAACCGTGTTTTAACAAGGAATAAATTAAACGAAATGATATCTAAACAACCTACTGTGTTCTTGTTTTTTCTGACCGCTATGACGGCTGCTGCAGTATTTTTTTGCCGGGTAATGCATTACATTCATTTTACACGTGTCGCGTGTCGGCGTGTCTGGACTTTTTGTTTCGTGCTCAACAAGCTTTCAGGTCCTATTAATAAAAGCGAGTAAAATACGCAAAATATAAGTATTTATTTTTATAAAAACGTATTTTACAGATATATTACTTTCTGAAAGTATACAATAGTAGATTATACACTAAGGGGATAAAGCACTGTTTTATGTCACGGGAGCGAATTGAATCCCGAACGTAACGAAGGACTCATAATTTAACTCCTGAGCGTAGCGAGGGAGTTATAAGTTAATTCCTGAGCGAAGCGAGGGAATTAAGACCGAGTCCTGAGTGCAGTGAGGGGTTCAACCGCCCAAGACTAAAACAGTCTTATCCCCGAGGTGTATACTCTACTTTTCACACCTTATGCGAGACAAAAAAACAGGCTCAGTAGATAAATAATGTTTATTTACAAATATTCAAAATAGACCAGAAGCACTGATTCAGACACAGACTTTACGCCTTTTACAGCTTTCCATTTGTCAAAATCGTTGTACGCTTTTAGGTATTTTTCCTTTGACTTCTCTGGCAGCAGATTGTTGACAATGCCTATGGCATCTAATTTGATAAACTCAGGAGTCAAAACACTTTTATCACTCGACATTTTCAATATTATTTTTAAAATTAAATCTTCTATAGGCACCTACAAGAACTCGATTTGTTCGTCACGCGTGAACAAATGAAGGCGCGCGACGTTCCAAATTCGAAAGCACAAGCCGTGGTCCTAGATTCGAAATTCGAATTTCGAACACCGCGCTCCTCCGGACCGGGGTTCACACGGAGGCAAACTTCATTTATTTTGTCAAATCAAGTAGGCCATGGCCTAGGACAAATTGTGTTTAGCAAAATTAAACTTTATGCATATAGTAATAAGAATTATGAAAAGTGAAATCATATTATTAACCAGCGGGTTATAATGAAATTCAGTACAACATTATAACCCGGCTAATACCAAGGGATTTAATGTCTTGCTTTCGGTAGGGTTTACATGACCTATAATTCGGCATTGTCGAGCATGTGGTTTGAAAAAAAAATTGTTTCAGCTTGGAGAAAAATGCTTTCGTAAAGTATGTCTGGCGTTCCGGCTGTTCTCCTCTTATCTACTCGTCGCATTTCTCAACCGATTTCGTGAATGGTGAGCAGGTTCAATCATCTAATATATAGTTTTGTTTTGCCAATTCAGTTTTTCGATATTAATAATAAATAAAAAAACCAGGCTCGCGAGTTCTACAACTCACATAGCCAGTAGTTTTATAAATAACTACAACTTAGAAAAGTTGAAAAACCACGACAATTTCATTTCGAAGTCCAATATCTCAAAAACGGCTAAACAGATTTTCATAAAAGATAAACACACGGGATAAAATTATCTATAAGACAAACAAACTGCATTCAAATCGGTCTATCCGTTTGGGAGCTACGATACCACAGACAGATACACAGACAGACACGGTGAACTTATAAACACCCCTCTCTTTGCGTCGGGGGTTAAAAACAGTTTTGACCTCGTCGTATGACTAGTTACTTCTGATGCTGATTGTAGCTACATAAATTATCTCGAATACGGCAAGATAATTATGATAATATAAACAATAATCGAACGCACGCCTTCGAAATGACCGAGGTTCGCCCCGTGAATTTCAATCGGAGATAATAATAATGATGTGTAGACTCGCTTTAAATTATTTTTGTTTTAAAGGGCCTCTTCGCTCTTGGCCTCAGCCCCATGCATGCCTTCCAAAAGTCCGCGACCCCATGGTCCCGAGACTTTATTTTAGCTTTTATTTACATTATGATCTCCGACTTTCTTATAATACAGACGAATTTGACATTAAAACAATACCTTTGATATTGCCTACCCGTCTCCATTAACATACTTTGACGTCTGAAGAGTACAAAGGGTTAAGAGAACTTCAATGTTCTTCAGCAAATAAGTGGTAGGTAATACGTGTATCACAAAGAGGAGAAAAAAACAAAAACATAACGTATTTACAAACGTTAGTCAAGATAAATCCCTTTGATCGCATTAAACAGGGGCCGTACTCAGCAAGTTCTAACTCATCGTGTTATGGCAATAATGTGGGTATTGTGCCAGCTCTATGATATTCTAAGACCCTGTCCGTTTTACGGTGAGAAGACGGTGCGGTATCAGTAAGCTGTCTGCAACCTGCAAATATCATCTACAATTTTTTACTTCGGGCCTATATAACTGTGCTTCCTGACTGGCGCGGGAATATAATACTCATTAAAACGTATACCTACTGACAAGTCAGGACATTAAATGTTTCCAACGCAGAAACTTCGGCTATTCTAAAATTCGATCAAAGTGGAAACTTGAAAAATTCCTCGCCACGAGCGGGTTCGGGCGGGCGAGCCTCTCTAAGGTGTAATTCAATGAGCGGAAGAGATTGAAATATTCGCCGCCACTAGCGGAGCCCACGGTAGCTCAGTTGGATAGGAGCAATGGACGGACTCTAGAGGTTGCGGGTTTAAATAATGCTTCAATTTTCCACTTTGATCGGAATTTAAGTCAGGACATCTCAGCAGTGACATCAGTAAGCTATCGATAAAGTAGAAAATATCGCATACCACTCGACAAATAAATAAATATTTGCGGACAATCTTACACAAATTGGCCTAGTCCCAAACTAAGCAAAGCTTGTACTATGGGTACTAGACGACGACAAACATACTTATACATAAATAAATATTTCAATACATAGAATACATCCATGAGTCAGGAACAAATATTCGTGCTTATCACACAAATAAATGCCCTTAAGCTAGAATCAGACGGTTCACTTTTCTTTCATTTTCTTGTTTCATTTTGCATCTTTCACTCAAAGTGACACGTCTGAACGAAAAGTGAAGCAAAACGTGAAAGAAAAAAGCATTCACTCGAATGAACATTCATTCAAGTGAACCGTCTGATTCTACCTTTATCGGGATTCGAACACAGGACCTTTAGCTTCGTAGGCAGGGTCACTACCAACTAGGCTAAACTGGTCGTAAATAGGTAGGTACCTAAGGGACCCGTTAAAAACGAAGCATAATAATATGAAGCATATTTAGCATGTAATTTTTTATATAATTATGAAGGCTCATTTTACTAATCAGAAGCGTCTGCAAACAACTTTCAATATATGAAAAAAAAAAAAAAAAAAGTTTTTTTTTTTCACTTTCATTGGATTTTATAAAGAAGGTGATCATATAAACTCGAAGCTACATAGCTTCTGCACTCATCATCATCATCATCATATCAGCCGAACAACGTCCACTGCTGGACATATATGCCTCCCCCAAAGAGCGCCACAATGACCGGCCCTGCGCATCCAGCGGACTCCCGCGACTTTCACCAGGTCATCAGTCCACCGTGTGCCTACCCACGCTGCGCCTTCCGGTACCTGGTCGCCACTCGAGAACCTTTCCGGCCATCGGTTCTACGTGAAATTTACCCCGCCCACAGCCACTTAAGCTTAGCGATTCGGAGGGCTATATCGGTTACCTTGGTTCTGCTGCGGGCAGCCTCATATATGATGTTATCACTCAAAGAAACTCCCAACATAGCCCTCCTTCTTATGAAGGCTATAGTTAGCGACTACGTTTCCGTGCCATACGTCATCACTGGTAACACACACTGGCTTTTGCACTATTATCTGTAAGTATTTTATTATATAAGCCTGATATATCAGACAAAGTGACAGTGTAACCTCTAGATTTATTATAACAGACTTGAAAATTGCGAGCAACTATTTGACGTTCCGCGGTTAGAAGGCTAACTAACTTGTGGTTGCGCTTAAATTAAGCTGTCAGAATCAGCCAATGCCTATGTGGTTTATGATAGCGAGCGAACATGTTCGACTTTAGGACATATGCATTTATTTATATTCATTTTATAAGAATCTATGGTAGTCTAACCTAGCTAAGGGAGTCCGTTGGATGCGGGTGGCGCAGGATCAGTCACTGTGGCACTCTTTGGGGGCCTATGTCCACTATGTCCAACAGTGGGAGTCTTTAGGTTGATATTATGATGAATAAATGATATGAAGAGGAACACATAAACGATACCTCTTTTATTGGACAAAGGATACCGCTTCTCTTACCCCGAGGAAACAACCTGTACCTCTTAACCCGGCCAAACCGTCCTCGCCTGCGAGGCCCGCGGGTGCGGGGGTAGGACATAACGGGGCGCGGGTGACGTGCGGGCGGGGAAAACCGGCGCCCCGCTATTGTCCTACCCCCGCGCCCGCGCGCCTCGCAGGTGAGGACTGAGTTAAGGTGTAATTCCGTGCATCGCGGCCGATCACGGCCGCAAGCGATCGAGGCCTGCTGTCCACGGAAGCGTAGCTGCATAGACGCGTATTCGTCATTGTACGCTTGGTGTACGCTTGCTTGCAGCCTACATACAAAACCGCACAACTCTGTCCACGGAGCGGCAACGTCGCGTCAGCGACGCTGCATGCAAGCTTCATGCCGCCGGGCGTACCGCATGCTATACGCCGGGCTGCATCGCACCGAACAGCACGTTGAGTATTTGTGAGAAAAAATGGCGGGAACAGCTGCAAAGTTTGTGCAAATAGTGGAAAAATATCCGTGTCTGTACTATAATAACCTCACGGAATATTCCCGTAAAGATATAACAGACAAGGCATACCTACATTCTGAAATGTCCTTTTGCTCATTCTATAAAATGAATGACATACGTTGTATGGATGTATCCAATATAAACGGCGTCGTCGCCGACTTCGAAGATAATTAATAGGCCGAAATAACGTCTTCATCACTGGACGACATTGTCACGAATGAAAGAAAATGCAGCCTACGATACGTTTACGCTACGCTTCGTGGACAACGTCAGTACGCCGGGCTGCATGAATGCTGCACGGCGATGCGTGCAGCGTCTATGCAGCTACGCCTCGTGGACAGTAGGCCTTAGTGTAATGGCACCGTTTCCGAAGTTTGTGACGAACGCGTGCGGCCTACAGGTACATTTCATTGGCGCATCAGTCGCACGCAATCGATCGCGCACGCACGGAATTACACCTTAAAAATTGTGTAGCATTTATACGTACTTTTTTGTATATTAGAATTTGAAGGGGTGATTACGTACGTTACTTTTCGAACGTACGTTAGGGCAACTGAACTGTCATTTCCCCATACAAAAAATAGCTTTAAATCTACCTGACGTACCTACGTAAGCGTTACGCAATCGACCAGTCCAACATACAGTCTATCTTTCAACTACCCCGAGAATTATTAGGTACTTATTTACTACCCGCTTTTGCAGTCATCCATGAAAAAGTATTAATTTTAACCAAGTGCAATGTTTCCAAACGTGGCTGGTTAGTAATAAAACTATGGGAGATTTCCGATAACAGCCACTGAGAAAATACCTGGCAAGTGTTTCCAGACACGGGCCACATACGGCTCATAACTTTAGAAACCTGGAAAACTCGAGATCTTTAAAATATACGAGCACGGGAGCCGCCTGATAAGATAGACGTACATTACTTGTCATCATATTATACATCTATTCACAATCAATGTGCGAGGATGGTACTGTATATCATCATCGCACAGCACATTCATCGCAGCGCGCTGCTGTCCGCCCTAAATCACTGTGCACAACATTTACTTGGCAAATATGCGGTCCTAACTGTCGCTCCCGTATCGGCCTTACGAGCCATGTACGTAAATGCCGCACCACCTTGACATAGACGCTGCTTTAATCATCCTTATCACGGATGTATCACCACCATCAGATGGTATCCTCTTATCCCTCACAAGGGGCATAGGGCTCTTTCAACTGTTTCTGGAAGGCAACCTCAATCTCCTTTCAACCAGGGATCGTTAAGGCAGCCATGCTTCCATCAATATGTATCGTACAAACAAATTAAAGAGACTGACAAACTTTACCTTGCTCTGAAAAAAGTTAAGTCAAATATTGGAGTACAGAACAGTCCAGAGCCAGACTTATAAATTGCCGTATTTGTACAATAGATGGAACACATCATACATGTGACCTGTAGTAGAGGATAACAGTCGAACAGACGTATTAATTTTTGTCCAAGCTGAAACGGAGACCCATAATCTTCGCTCTATCCGTTCAATAACTTTAGCGTGTGACGATTTTTTGTTCTTTAATCAGGGCGCCTGTGTGTCTCAAACCAAAGTTATAAACATAGTAACGGGTTAGAAACCGCTGGAAATTGCCGTGCTCAATTCTCGATGGTGCCAGGAAGGATAAAACCGGATTTAAGTTGCAGTTGGGAAGAAATTTACAGTAACTACTGGTAAAACAATACTTTGTGATCTTCTTCACATTGATTCATGTTGGAACATGTGCTCGGAATTGAAAATGTTGGCGAAGAAACTTGGAAGTTTGTAGGTTTTTATCTGTTGTACTTTATCTAGTTGATTATATATGTGGGGTTGGCGGTTTTTTGCGTTAAGTTAGGGGAATTCAGTGTTGCACAGTAGTAATGTACCTCCTCGTACATGTGCATTTTTCTCTCCTCAAAAATGTTCATGGGCACAGTTTTGATGGGCAACCTGGTACAAAAAAGTTATAAAAAAGTCTAGAGTATGTAACTGTAGGCTTGCCTAAAAATAAATTTTAGCCAAGCTGGTGGGAATTGGCTGGTACATGTGGGCGCTCCGCCACTGCTGCACAGGTATGATAAACCGACTTTTACATAATAAAATATTTATAAATCATCATCCTCATCATCATCATCATCATCACCATCATCATCGTCGTCGTTGTCGTTGTCGTCGTCGTCGTCGTCGTCGTCGTCGTCGTCGTCGTCGTCGTCGTCGTCGTCGTCGTCGTCGTCGTCGTCGTCATCACCATCATCAGTATCTACATTTTCCACTGCTGGGCACAGACCTCCTCTTACCTACTCACTTGCTTTCATATTTAAAAAAAGGTAGCCTAAACTGCTTCTAGTTTTTCATTATCAAGGCAGCCCATACTTCGATTGGCAACCACAGTTGCCACCATCAGTTTAGGAGTCTGCGAAATTGACAAGTGCCACAAGCCACAAGCAAGTGAGTGGTTATAGATTAGAGCAAATGGACAGTAGTCCTTACGCTAGCCCAGCGCGTGCGCGGGTCGGAGACTTCACATACAAATATATGAATTTCTTCGATGTATCGCACTATCTACTCACTTGCTTATGGCAACCAGAGTTGCCAATTTCGCATACACTGATTGTGGCAACTGTAGTTGCCAGGCGAAGCATTTGCAGAATTGAAAACAAAAAACAATTTATTTTACCATTTTTAAAATCAGACATCAAGTGAGCGGCTATTTCGGTTCCCATACGGTGTTTTCCTCCACCGAAAATCAAATGGTATATCCTGAACTAATTTAACGTACAGAATTTGTATATTTATTTGTAATTGGGATCTCATAGACGGCTGCGACGATTTTATTCAGATTTACAATAGGAGAGTTTACGAGAGCGATTGGTGTGGCGAGATTTAATTTACGGAAAATCTCATATTGTCCGGTAAAAACTCGCAACACATCGGGCAAAGCTCAGCCTGCCAGGTGCATATGAGCCAGGATTTGCACCAGCGACCACCGTTTGACAGCCGATTGTTTGATCCACTACTGCACATTCCTACATGCTGACAGGAATCCACGCTAACTACTTACTTGCTTGTGACAACCACAGTTGCCAATTTCGCGCACCCCTAACCTGATGGTGGCAACTGTGGTTGCCAAGTGAAGTATGGGTGGGCTTTGATAAAGAAAAAATTAAAGCAATTTAAGCTACCTTTTTTAATACATGAAAGTGAGCGGCTCAAGAGCGATAGTATCGTCCAAACAAAAACATAATATATATGTTATAGGCAATATGTATAATGCAGGTATTCTATACAATACCTAGACAATGTATGAAATGATATAATTTTTTAAATCTATTTTATACTTTACTTAGGCAATGTATACAATTCCTAACCCTCTTTCTGTCCTATAATGTCCTATCTTAACTGAAATGAGGTGATCCGTCAGAGAACCAAGGTGATTTACAGCCTCCAAGATTAGTAAGCTGGAGTGGCAGCATTTTTACCTAACCGCCAGCGTGTTGACGTCACCCCGCTTCGCGGGGTGTCTATTTCTGCTCTAAGGGACACAAGCAAACCCTAACCTAACCTACTTACCTACAAATAACACCATTGTTACGATTATTTGTGGTTTTCTTCTACTGCGCGGGGCTTCCCCTCCGAGCCCCCGATGCAGCCTGCACGTTTTAGGCAATGTATAAAATGCCTAGGCATTGTATACAATACCGGATTACACAGATTGCCTATGACATATACACTAAATGATGCATTTCATACAAGTTTCTGATCGATTGTTATACAGTCAAATATAATTACCTAATCCCAACTGATTTACAAATGAATTTTAATAATGTACAGTCAAGGAAATTGATTCGTGTACCGTGTTGTGTCTAAATTGCCGATGACAATCGAGAATACTAAGGGTTATCTTTCTTCGCAACTCTAAGATGACGTTAGTGCCGCGATATGACATGTTTGTTTACCGAGCTCTTCCGAGCTCTTATCAACGTTTGACGTTTTTCGAGAATGGCATAAATGAATAAGACAGTGATAGCATTTTTTATTTCTTACTGCTCTCGAATATAACCGACTTTGTCCGATTTGATGTTACTATCGGCAATAGATGAATAGGTTCGCTGAGACGAATATTATTGGATGTTGAAATATTAGCCGTTACCCTAAGTGACGCTTGATTACCTACAACATCATTTTGATATCGTAATCGGTGTGGATTCACTCCGAATTTTCCCGCCCTTATTTTTTTTACATTTTGGGAAATATACCGGGTGTCCCTAAAACCAACGCCAAGCCGCAATTGTGTGATATGCCAAAGTCATAACAGTTATAAAAAATAGAAAAAAAAATCCAAGTCACGTATAAAAAAAAGCCATAGGAAATTCAAAGCCGTTGGGCATCCATAAAGTAAAAAAAAAACATTTTTTTAAACGACTTGGTTTTTTTTAATAATAGTTATGACTTGGGCTACCACCCGTTTGCGGCTTGGCGTTGGTTTTAAGGACACGCTGTATAAAGAATAATTGCTATTTTATAATATAAACATCAGAAATTTTATTCTTAATACTTTTAATATCTAGTATAAGCACCCATACTATCAGACACAGCTCGAAGTCGGTCCGGCATTGAGTCTACTATATGACTACAAACGTCTGAACCTCGCAACGATTCCCATACTTCGTGACAATGTTCCTCCAAAGCTTGTTTCGTTCTTTCTTGCCCATTTACCCACATTTGCACCATAATAACCCAGATATTTTCGATGGCGTTTAAATCGGGTGATTTGCTGGGCCAAGGAATTTCTGTCACATCGGGATGTTGGCGAAACCAATTTTTGGCGACTCTTGCCTTATGAGTTGGGCAATTATCATGAACGAAGTGTATATTGGGAACTTCTTCCTGTGGGTAAACATTTCGCACAGTAGGTAGCATGATGGTATCCATTGTCTCCACATAGTCTACGGCATTGGCTCGCGAAGGCAACTGAGCGAGCTCGCCGACCCCCGCTGACGACATCCACCCCCACATGTTGACAGTTATACGGCCGGACGCTCGGTTCGGGACAACATGTTCTTCTGCATACCGCGTCCTGTTATGTCTCCATAAACTCATACGCCCGTCTTGTGAAGAACAAAAGGTTTTTTCATCTGTAAATATCACAGTGCTCCAATCAAAATGTTGATATCTGTGTGCAAATTCAAGTCTTGCAGTTTTATTTGCTTCAGTCAATGCTACTTTTCTCGCTGGTTGCCTATGGTGTATTCCGATACCGTGAAGATGATTTCGCACTGTGCGTAAGCAAACGTCAAACCGATCAGCAAAATATCTTGTTGGCGTGAAAGGATGTTCTTCATAACGTTGCTGCATCTCAAGAATCTGTTCAGCCGTCATTCGCTGTGATCCGTGGTTGAAACGGCGGCGATCTTCTGTATGTCCTTCGTCTTCGAATCGAGTGATCCATAGCCTAACTGTTGTTCTTGATATATTTAATAACCGAGCTATATCGCGAATGCCGCGGCCCTGCTCATGCAATGTAATTATTTGACTTCTTCGTTCAGCATTGTTTACTCGATGCATTTTCAATATTTTACAATTAGTTTTAGTTTGACATTTGACTTTGTCAGCCGTTTGACATCGCCGAAGAATTCTTTTTGCTATTTAAAATACAAAACTACAAATAGGTTGGTATTCTGAGAAGACAGTTTGACAAAGTGTAATAAATTGAATGGATGCATTATCTAAGGTTGAAGATTGCAGACCTTTCACCCGAACATGCGTCATTTAAATTATGCAAGCAATTTTCGCTTACTTTACGATTATAAACCTATGTATGTTCATATTTCAAGCATTAAATCATCGAAACGGTACGCGAATCAAATTCCTTGACTGTACGACATTACGTGGAAATGTAAATCAAACCATTATTGGTTTGCATCCATATTAGACCACAGTAACATTGACCACGCAGTTAAAAGCCACTTCCGTTATACTGGCTTTATTTATTTATTTACTATACTGTATATTGTGTATGATTTAAACTTTCACGATTGTCATACATTATTTTCACTAAACGGGACTTACTTCACTAAGGTCTGTCGACGCTGGGAAAGGTTCTCGAGTGGCGACCACGTACCGGAAGATGACCTGGTAAAGGTCGCAGGAGTCCGCTGGATGCGGGGGCGCAGGGCCGGTCCTTGTAGCACTTTTTGGGGGAGGCCTATGTACCTACAGCAGTTGACGTCTTTCGGCTGATAATGACAGTTGATTTCCGAACGCTGGTCCGAAATTACTAATTATCCTACGGTTTACTAATTATTATAACCGCTGTGGCTGCTCCTGCCATTGCCATTGACAGGTGACGCTTGCAAGCGTGTCGCACGGTTAGCAAAGTGATTGCAGCTCTAGACCTGTGTGTGTAATAAGGGTCATTTTTCCATGCAAGGAACCGTTTGGTAGAATAATAATAACGAATTAAAGCAATGAAATATTGCAAAGGTTTTTAAATAAATTACCAGTTATAGACCATGATGAATTAATGACAACAGGAATCCCGGTTTCTGTACAAGTTTGGTATATCTGCTATAGAATTAATTTCACTAACTTAGGTATGGTTAAATAAGATTCACTTACGCTAAATATGAAATTTAATCACCACTCATTTAATGATATATTAGGCATTTATATCCTCCAAAAGGTTCCATTCAAATACAACTCCAATTCAAATAAAAGTCAATCCTAAACTATTAGGGACGGCGACTGGCCGTCAAAGGGAAATAGGCTGATTACTACATTAATTCCACTCATTCAGCGAGACTTCAATAGAACTAGCCACAGGTATTATAATTACGGACTTATGCTATATTATTGTATACCTACTTACCTATATATACTTGTAATCAGGTTCTGGAAACCGCTCTAACGATTTCAATGAAAGCGGGTAAGTATATGGCGTTTTAGGCACTTGTCTCACTGCCGGCGAGTAGCGAGTACTCTCATAGTAATTCTTACTCGCTTTTACTCGCTTGAGCGTATAGCTCGTAGTAACACTCGCTTACTCGCCGGCGGTGGGATAATTAGTGTCTAACAGGGGCGAAAAATCGATCTAGCTGGGTTTCATGTCAGGTGAATTACGTTTTGACCATATTTTCTCTATTTTCACACGAGCAGAGTTCATTCGGCCAGGGACTTATTCATGAATTGGTATTACAAATGAAGAATAATTTTCAAGAAGTTGTGGCTTTCCAAAGACTTGTGAATTGGTCGATTATAGTATTTATTTATTTATTGTATATTTGCGATGACCGTGCGTATTGCGTAGACCGTGTCCGAAACTCTGAAATCCGTCGCCGAACGAAAGTAGCGGACGTCGGCAAACGAATAACACGGTTAAAGTGGAGGTGGGCGGGACACTTGGCGAGGAGGAACGATGGGAGATGGACAAAACGGGTTACTGAATGGCGGCCAAGGTCATCTAAACGGTCAGCGGGCAGACCACCAGCTCGATGGACCGATGATATGTGCCGAACAGGAGGCAAACATTGGATGAGACTCTATTGATACAATAATTGATACAATTGTATACAATACCTAGGCATTTTATACATTGCCTAAAACGTGCAGGCTGCATCGGGGGCTCGGGAGGGAAGCCCCCCGCAGTAAAAGAAAACCACAAATAATCGTAACAATGGTATTATTTGTAGGTAAGTAGGTTAGGTTAGGGTTTGCTTGTGTCCTTTAGAGCAGAAATAGACACCCCGCGAAGCGGGGTGACGTCAACACGCTGGCGGTTAGGTAAAAATGCTGCCACTCCTGCTTACTAATCTTGGAGGCTGTCAATCACCTTGGTTCTCTGACGGATCAGCTCATTTCAGTTAAGATAGGACATTATAGGACAGAAAGAGGGTTAGGAATTGTATACATTGCCTAAGTAAAGTATAAAATAGATTTAAAAAATGATATCATTTCATACATTGTCTAGGTATTGTATAGAATACCTGCATTATACAGATTGCCTATAACATATATATTATGTTTTTGTTTGGACGATACTATCGCTCTTTAGCCGCTCACTAAACATTGCACAGGACCGAGGAGAGTGAGTGGTGTAATAAAGAAGAGGCCTATACTCAACAGTGGGTGGATACGGGCTGAATAGATAGATAGATAGAAATTTGCGATATATATTATCGTGTGTATATATATGTTTTGGCATGTTTATATTTGTCTTGAATTTACCTATTAGGTTTAATTTTTATTTTCTGTGTGTTTTTGTACACGCTATAAGTTTGCCTATCTAGTTCTTCCTACTTTCCTCTCAAATGCTCACAGAATAGCTAGAAGAGATCCCTTGTAGGGATTAGTTCGCCTTTGTACTTTAATCTATTCAATAGATATTCTATTGTGTGACATGTATATTCTTTTACCTGTTACTGTGTACAATACAGTGCTTACATACTGTATGCAATTAATGCGACAGCGATTCATCGGACAACCGTCTCACCATCATTATGTAAATTTAAGAGCTAGGCTCTTTGCAGTGTATTATTTTTTTCACAAACATGCAATGAAATATTGACGTTGTGTTCTTCGTAATGAGCTTGTAACGTTGCAAGATGGTATTTTTTTATTTTCCATTCCACAATTTGTGGCACAGGATCGTGGCGTTCAGCCATGAAAATAAAAGTTTGATTTCTTGGAGTTTTTTTAATTTATTTCATTTTTTTTTAATTTTTTTTTTTCGGCGTGAAAAGGGGTTGCCGGCCTCTGTAGTAATGTACTAGTAGGTATATCACTGCTGGGCTGTGGCTGTATTGTTGGCATGCTACCGAGACACTGAGTCTAAGAAAACCTAATATTACGCAAACGGATCCCTGAAACGAAAAATGGTTTTTTTTTTTTTTGAACAAGCTATGTAACGACACCTAACAATCTTCAAGTTTTGGGTTTAATGAGAGAAAAAAAACATCCCCACTTACCCCTACTCTAGAGTACCCTATGTGAAGTGACCTTTTATACAAACATACTTGTTTATGAATAACGACCAAACATTTTATGTTTCACGCACGTAGAACCGATGGCCGTTGGGGCGGAAAGGTTCACGAGTGGCGACCACGTACCGGAAGCGCAGCGTGGGTAGGTGGATTGATGACCTGGTAAAGGTCGCGGGAGTCCGCTCGATGCGGGTAGCGCAGGACCGGTCATTGTGGCACTCTTTGGGGGCGGCCGATGTCCAGCAGTGGACATCTTTCGGCTGATATGACGATGATGATGATGATTTTATGTTTCAGGTAACAAAACCATGTTTGGGTGAGGACCAAATTCTTGGGCTATAGTTAGCCTTTTAATCGGTACCTAGTTAGCCATACAATCTGAAGAAGTGAATAAAGTTCCGTTGTGACACAAAAAATATCCATAAAATTGTATGGTTAATTTTGCTTTTAGTGTTTTTTTTTTATATATAACGACGGTGGCAAACAAGCTGATGGTAACCGGACACCGCAGCCTATAGACGCATGCAACTCCAAAGGACGAGGATGGGCGTTGCCGACCCCTGATATGTTTGAGGATTTGCCGTGTTTACAGCTGAAGGCTCGGAAGCTGTGGCGACCTTGCTCACCTCTAGGAACACAACACTACTACAGAGTATGTATAGTGTTATTATGGCTGTGGTCGTCTACAAGGCGGAGGTAATTCCCCAGTTGGCTTGCTCCACATTCGAGCGGGATGACATTTCGCTGTGCCCTTCCTCACCAGTGTCACTCCAGAAAGCTTTCATAGAAAATTTTATTGAGTGAGTTAAGCAGGCCAAGAACTTGTCCTTACCCATTTATTCCTTACCAATGTTAAGATGACGAAACACTAATAATTGCCAAAGTTATGACTCGCACTTCGCCGATTTTTCTAACTCGTACCCACTCTTTGAAGACAACGTGAACTCATTAAATCTTAGATCTAGCCGAGAAACATTCAAGAAGCCTGAAGAACATTTGATAAATGTTTTATCAATTTAATTATATTGCTTGAGATCTTTTATTAAGTTTAAATCTTTAATCTACTGCGCTTTTAATACTAAGAATCTTATAATAAAGTCTTGAGGCTTTTCAAGTCTCATAACATAATCTCTCTACATTAAGAAATTCTAGAAATGGTTTTATTATTTTCAGAATGATAAGGAGACTTAGTCTATGATTATGATAACATCCTTCGTAGAAAATATTAAAACAAACCGATGTTTTGGGTAAAATATGTACCTACTATATATTTTTTTAAATAGTTTATAAAATAGGTACCTTTTGTTAATTCTCCGATTTTCATATTATTTTTCAAAAAAATCTTCTCGTTAAATACATAAAAAATACAACTAAGGAAAGTGCATAGTTTAGGTGGTGTGCATGCAGGCTCAAGGTAAAGTGGCACTTTACACGATACCAAAAGTGTCTTCTTTCCCTCATTATATCTCTAGAGGCCATTACACCTAGCAATATGTCACAATAACTTGGTATAGTTGTAGTCAAAATATGATGGTATTATACTGATAGTCTAATCAGAATTTTCGTATGAAACGTCAAAAATGCTCTGTGAGTATGGAGTTTGTAGCGCAATACATAATATGAAGGTGCTGATAAACGCACTCACTAGTATTTTTTTTCCTTTTTTATACAACGACGGTGGCAAACAAGCGTACGGCCCGCCTGATGGTAAGAGGACACCGCAGCCTAGAGGCGCATGCAACTCCAAAGGAGTAAAAAGGCCGTTGCCGGCCCTTGATATTTTTTTTTGATATATTATTTTTATTTATTTTAATTCTAGCGAAGGTTACATTACAGGTAAAGAAAGTAAAGGCTCACTAAATAAACAGAAGCGTTTTAGCGAGCAATCTAGCTAGCGTTCTAGCGAAACGACAGATGATTTGTTGTTTTCTCCCTAGTAGAACTAACTAACTAATTTGGCTCAGGGACCCTAAAAGGGCCTTGGCCTCCGAAACGATAGCACGCCATCTGTCCCGATCGTGCGCAACTTCTTGCCAGTTGCTGACTTGAGGTCCGTTTATATCTACAGACATGTGCCAGACGCGAGGCAGACACGTTCCGGGGTCGGGAGGGGGGTTGGTGTCTGCGCGGTCAGATACAAATACGTTAATAGACACTGTATAAAATAATATTATTTTGTCTGACACGCTCAATGTCTGTAGATATAAACCGGCCTTTGAAGATGTCGCAGATCTGCCTGCACACTGTCCTCCCAGCGGTACTTGGGTCGCCCAACCGGGCGGCGCGGCGACCAGTCGGTCGTCCCACGTACGCTCTCTTGGCAGCACGATCCTCTCCCATTCGGAGTAGGTGACCGACCCAGCGAAGTCTGTGTGATTTGGTTACGTCGATGATGTTGGGTTCGACCACCAGCTCCTTTTATTGTTCCGCTGCTGTCCATCTTGGCTCATACCTTCCGCACGCCGTTTACTAGAGGGTTCGCTAAAAATTTTATGATCGTCAAAATGTTCGCTTTGCTCTTTACGTTGGTCAGTTCAAAAAACATTTACATTGAATGCTAATGTCTATCAGCACCTTGGCATCATAGTTTTCTCTGGTCAAAGAGCTTCCATTTTTAGGATTCCGTACCCAAAGGGTAAAAACGGGACCCTATTACTAAGACTTCGCTGTCCGTCCGTCTGTCTGCCACCAGGGTATCTCAATAACCGTGACAGCTAGACAGTTAAAATTTTCACAGATTATGTATTTCTATGGCTGCTATAACAACAAATAATAAAAACATAATAAAATAAATATTTAAGGGGGGGGGGGGGCATACAACAACCGTGTTTTTTTTGCCGTTTTATTATTATTTATTTTATTTATTTGTTACTTAACAATTCTACAAATACACTAACTACTTAAAATCCTGCAAAACTGTTTTAACAGTTTGACTGCAGGAAGACTTATTATAATAACTTATCTAATTTTACAAAACTAGTTAAGTAATAGTTCGACTTAAACATAGTAATACAGTAGTAATATATATATGCTTTGGTAATATATCTAATGGTATATTTATGTAGGTATGAATAAATATTTAGGGTAAGGAGTCTCGAAAATGTTTTTTTACTTTCTTTTAAATAAGCGTGCATTTTGTTCGAGTCTTATGTCTCAGGCAAGTTGTTATAGATATATGGCAAACGTTTTTTTATGTTCTATCTCCATAGTAGTTATAAACTTTTGTCTGTCACCAGGCTGTATCTCAAGAACGGCGACAGCTAGACAGTTGAAATTTTCGCAGATGATGTGTTTTTGTTGCCGTTATAACAATAAATACTAAAAACAAAATAAAATAAATATTTAAGGGGGGCTCCCATACAACAAATGCGTTTTTTTTTTTGCTGTTTTTATAGATAATGGTACGGAACCCTTCGTGCGCGAGTCCGATTCGCACTTGGTCGGTTTTTTTATTTATATGTATTTAGCAATTGCTAGGTGTGTAACGGGCTTAACATATTATCATACATGACTTGAAATAAACCTACCTACCTATACCTATTCTATTATTTTATGTTCTTAAGCCTACTTTTTGTAACCTCAATCACAAACTCCTTGTCAGCGCTCACCCACTACCGATGATAAATTAAAACTTGCCCGCGGTTGTCGATTTTATACCCTACTTATCAAACTTCGGTAGATCCGGATCCGTACATTCGTTTCTGGAAACTTGGTTATAGTTTGTGAAACGACCGTAACTTTAGTACACATGCCATATTAACAAAACTCACTCAAACTTTGCGCTTCAAAAGACTGACGGGTACAACTTGATTTGAAGCTTTTAAAATTTGCCGATGTCTAGGTATTCATATTAATTTTAACTCAATTTATAATTTACATCAGTGAACATTTTTTTGTCTATATGCTGTCCCGTTAAGTAGGAGTTAGTATGATAAAGTTTCTTTGAAAATATCTACTTTTAATATGGTTAGAAAAAATAAATCCACCAAATGTAGGGTTTAAACCCTACATTCATAAAAGTCAACAAGTTGCGACGTCTTTCGGCTGATGTGATGAAGATGATATAAGTAGGTATGAGTTTTGCATAGTATGAGTTTGTGTATGATTGTCTCTAGAACTGAACTTTTTTTTTTCTAAATAACCCTAAAAATGGCGAGTATACCAATGTCGTCCCGAGTGGTTGTCAATTTAAAATAAGATGCGTGGAAAAGTATATTTGTTGTGTCCAATAAAAACCAGTTATGTATTTTGCGTACATACTGAATGATTTAGATAAATTTGAGTCTGTCTCTCGGACTATCCGTTCGTTTCATCTAGAAACTTGGTCATACTTTTCATTCCGGGCACCTGAATCGGCGGGAAACTTTTCTAATTTTCCAATAGCCATATACATAGCGACGACAGTCGAGGCTATGTGACGATAATTAAAGTCAGCGAATACTTCAAGAGTTTTAATGCTTTCAATTTATTTATTTTAGGGCGCTTCTCTCAGCGGGCAGCGTGCAGCGTGGGTAGACACCACAAGGTAGACTGATGAGCTGGTAAAGGTCGCGGGAGTCCGCTGGGTGCGGGCGGCGCAGGACCGGTCATTGAGGTACTCTTTGGGGGAGTCTCATGTCCAGTCTACGATTTTCAGCGCATATAATGACAATGAGGGCGCTTCTTTATTACCTAATTACTTTTTTAAAGGAGCGGGTGCTTGAATCACATTAAACTCCGTCACCAAAGGGCCTATACGTGTTGGATCTACGAGTATATCACCACGCACGCCTACGAAATGACGGGGCTTATTCCCGTGAATTTAAACCTGAGATGCATAGTAATAATATTAATGGTGTACCGTCCCTACACGTAGGTAAAGTATATCGTTATATAACCTAATGTATAAAGATATTACGAGTCCTTAAAAACACTTTTTTCAATTGCGTGTGATGTAACAAAGACAGACAGGCATCTACGTAACCCTACATTGCGCGTAGCCCGACATGCACTTGCACAGTTTTAAGGTTATATGTATATATTACATGCCACATGTTACGTCACAATAGGGAAGATGCAATATTTTCATTTTTAAGTACTTTCATTTGAAAGAATTGCATGCAGAGACCACGAAAATATAAAAAAATTAAATACTATAATTTATAGTCCAAAATTCCTGTTACAAAATGACAGTTATAACTTTCGCGCCTAAACGGATCTACAGTTCCTGTGACGTCACTCATGTGTGTCACTCGCCATATTTGTTTGCCCTTGGTTCGTCCACATGTCATAGGGTTGCCTAAGTTTTGTCTATTGACATATTTTTTTTCATAAACAAATCATAGCACTATGAAATAAAAAGATACAAAGTATCACTGTGATTTGTACTTGATTTCTACGCTAAAATATTTCGCACTTTCAACAAAATAATTTAAGACCAATAATTTAGTAATAGAAACAAAGTTTGCCTTTACAATTATAACCTTTAATCAGTTGACATAACAGGAGTGACGTCACCAGAAGCAGACTTGTGGATTAAAACACGTTCCGTTTTACATTAATTCAAAGCGTAATTATTGTTTGTATAAATTAAAGTAAAAACGTTTCAGTAGCTATTATTTTATGTTTCTTTAACATTTTGGTCACAAAATAATGGTAATAGTAGATTACTGCAGAGGCCGTGAAGTAAGGGATTGCTGGACGAGATTGGGGTAGACGGCCGAGTCGTAGACGAGGCCGAATACAACGAGTCCAGCAATCCCTGTTCCGGCCGAGGATTGTATAGTACTTTTCTCAAACGATGTGAGGAAATATTAATATTAAAATAAATACTAGTTAATCAATTAAATAATAGGTAATTTGCGCCTTTTTTATTTTTTAAACATGCCATTTGAACAAGCCGTTCGAGCACCATGTTTAACCGCACATAAAGTATAGTACCATAGATTTTTTTTATTTTTTTTATGAAGCAAGTATGCTTACAGTGTCTAGTGGTAGTTGGCAGTATGTAAATTTTCCTTTGTCAGTTTAATATTAGTAAGCAAATTTAAAAAGTTAGAGTAGCGGACAATAATGGTTTTACTTAGGGTTTTCATACATTACTTCTTGGCGTAAGGCCAAGAAGTAATGTAGGGAGCCATAAACAAGAAACTTCACGTCTTCATTTCGTGATATTAACGCGTACATTTCCGAGCATGTTTGAGAAAATATTATTAATAAAATTTTTGTATAAGATACCCTAAGATTTATATCGTTACTGTAAGTTTATTAATACATACATACATCCATACATACCCTCGAAAAATATAACCCTCCTACTGAGGCAGACGGGTAAAAACTATACTACTCGTAATAATACGACGACCGCTTTAGCCTAGTTGGTAGTGACCCTGCTTACAAAGCAACAGGGCATTTATTTGTGTGATGAGCACGAATATTTGTTCCTGAGTCATGAATATTTTCTTTGTATTTAAGTATTTATTTATCTATATAAGTATTATGTGTATCGTCGTCTAGTACCCATAGTACAAGTTTTTCATAGTTTGGGACTAGGTCAATTTGTGTAAGATTGTCCCCTAATATTTATTTATTGAATAATAATCATATTACTCCTAGAATCAGCCCTTATTTGCTTAGGTAAAGTTTGAGCTTGTGCCAGCCCCAGAATTGTTAAAGGGCGAACTTGAAGTTTGAAGAACATTAAGGGAGCGAAAAGCGGCCTTAACGAATTTTTATGAAGCCAAGTTTCGTCTAGGTAAAAACTTAAGGTCCCTTTTAAACCGTAATTTTGTTTTAAATTTTCGCACTTACGGTTAGGTTAACCTTGCCATGCCAATTTTGAATTATAAGTGGGCAGTGGTTAATCAAACATCTTAAGCTGGCCATCAAAATTAAGGCTTTTTTTGAACCGATATCTGATATAATGTCACACTTTGTACTGGACGTAACACAATTTTTGTGTTATGGGTTATGGTTAACACAATTCAATAAAAACATAATTGAGTAACAAATTGGCATTAACGTGAGTCAGGCAAAAGCATCTTAAATCAATACTCACATACTTATTCTTAATCCACCGAAGCTTTGTTCCTAAGGAAACGTAGTGTGGTTGGTGGTCATCAAATTTTTATTTCTCGCTATCCTCGGTTTTTGCCTGTCACCCGACAGGCGGCCGAATGTTGTTTTAGCGTTCCGTATTTCATTTAGATATTCTGCTCCTCTCCGCTGCCTCCTGCTCAATCGGTCCCTCATTGCTGTGACTCTGCCGACGTAGCATAGCCAGTATTCTTCTCCAGGACTTCCAGTTAGCTGCTTGTTGAGGTGCTGCATTACCCGGCATTTTAAGAGGCTCCAACACCTGGTTGGGCCAGCGTTTGGGGTTTCGGCCTATTGGTCTTCTGCCTTCTGTGCAAGTTACCTCCAATTTCTCCAAATTCTCGGGATCCCGGCGAGCTATGTCGCCAAAATATTGAATATACGGTGAAGGAATAGAGACGACAGTCGCTGTTTCGTCAACAATTTACCAGTAGATATATGGGTTTTTTATGAATTACAGAGGATACGTTTATGGGCAAGAAAATGAAATCCTTCGCGGCACGAACCTGTATTATTAGAGTAGTCGGTGTTAGAATATTTATTTACTGATCCCGGATATCAAGAAGGTATCTTATGAGCTGTATATATGAAATGGTTGAAACATTAGCGCCGAAGAATTCTTTGAGCGTTAAATTAGAAATTTCGGAATAGGTAATCAAATGATGCTTTCGGACAAGTTTATTTCCGGAATTCCACCTGCAGTATCCCATTTTTCATGTGTTCTGTATCATACCTTGAAATTAAACAATCCAAGTAATTAATACGCATCAGAAATGATATAGCCCTCCGAAGGTGGGCGGGGCCCATTGCTCGTAGAACCGATGGCCGTTGGGGCGGAAATGTTCTCGAGTAGCGTCCACGTGCCAGAAGGCGCAGCGTGGGTAAGCCCCCCACAAGGTGGACTGATGACCTGGTAAAGGACGCGGGAGTCAGCTGGATGCGGGTGGTGCAGGACCGGTCACATAGGCACTCCTTGGGGGAGGCCACTTGGACATTTTTTGGCTAATATTATGATGATGATGATGATTAATTAATGAGGTTTATTTAACTAGACGCAAAACACAGACAATATAATCGTTCCGCCGTCTTGGGCAAGAGAGAAAAAGCGAATCGAACATAATAATATCGTTCAGGGTTAGCACAACTTGTCTACCCCTTTTGGTAATACAGAAGTGAGTATATCTATATGACAACAAACTTGTGTTTTACGAGGTGTCTTTTCCAAATATTTTTCTACCTATACGGAACCATAAAAGGTTTTTCCATTCGTTTCTGGCGATTATTCCGTAGTGACTGTCATAAAACCGAAATGGCCGGCGGACGTGTCATTGACGGTTTCATTTGTATTAGTCTTTGCTTACTCATTGAAATGTAATTTGGAGGGAAAATGTCGACTGGAAGGCACATTTGTTGGGCTTAGGGTTATTAGATTGGATTTAGGCCCCCTTCGCATTGGGTGGTGCGGTTGCCGTGCCGTCAGCCGTCAATTAAGTCATTACGGGTTCTTTAGTCGGATTGGGTTTAACGTTATGCTTTTACCAGTCATCCTAAAACAGACTAATTCAGTGATAAACAATATTGTTCTTATTATTTAGGCGATAGAGTACGATAAAGTTACGTAAAAATCAAAATTATGACTTCACAAGGTAATTACGGTATTATTTCTAGCGAGTATCAGACAAAAACTTATTAAAATTTAATGGTAAATGTTCGGCAGTTCGACTAAATAATTCAGCTTGATAAGACATTCTAACAACGCATGCTAAATGTGTTGGAAACCGAGTAAATACCGAATATTGTTTATGATGTATTGGTAATTCCTGTTCTGGTAATGGTACCTACCATTACCAGAACAGGAACAATTGTCATTGTGTCATATTTTGTTGCGTTTCAACTATTTTCTATAACTCACCGCAATAAGAGTTATTGAGAGATAAAGCCATTTTATCTTATGCCAGGCCTGTCTGCCTGCCGCTTTGTCTAAACTAGGTGTTCGCGAACCTTCGCATTTCAATAGGCTTGTGTCCCAAGATTTTTTTACGATGCCTTTTGAACCAGTTTTTGGAGAGGAACAAATGTTTGTATATGGGAACAACTCAAATAATTGAATGAAAGACGGACTTTGCTCGCTGGCAGCAGCCGAAACGATTCACACTTATTGACATAGAAAACTATGGCGTCACATTTGACTATTTGTAATTTTGTACTAATCGTTGTATCGGTAAGTAAATTGCTGTTCCGGTCACGAAATACTGCGTTTAGGTCCATAGTTGTCATTCAATTTTGTTTCTATAAAAGCGTAAGGATTCCATTGGTAGCTTTAAATTTACTCTTGGACAATAAAATAACGCATATCTTTCTAGGTCCAAAAATTTAATTATATTTTATAAATAAATTATTGTAATATACTTCATTACAATAATTTGATGGTTTACTAAACATTTAGCAATGACACGCAATCGTGGCAACCCTAACCAGGGGTGTCTCACTCCGTGATTTCAACGCGCTGCTACAAGTACACATGTCTACCGGCCCCCGCCGGTATGTTAGCGCCGCTACTACGGCACGCACGCGTTCTATCGCAGCGCGTTGCATGCGAAAGTAAGGAAAGGCCACGCTTAGGCTCGTTTGGCATACCTAAACAGAGGATGTTTTAATAGAGAACCTTCTGTACGTAGTATTATTATTTATTCTGTGCCCAAACTAGATGAAAGAGCACTTTTTTGTTTTGTTTTGGTTTTGGTTTAAAGATTTTGTGTTTATTTTATTAATATCGACTATTCTCTCAGAGCCACGCCATCTAGTCCAAATAGCTAGCTTCACTGAAAATCAGCGTCACGGAATGTGTCCTCTGGCTAGCTCCGTGACATTAAGCTGAGTGCAAGCCCTTTAATGCAAATTACTAAAAATAATGTTACACTTTTACTTATGTATAGTTTTTGCACTAATCAATTATTTTCTTTCTTCTTTCTTTCTTTCTTGCTATGCGGTTGAGCGGGATGCCATGGTTTGAGTTTTTTGCCTGACACACATCGGTTTTATTAAACAGAGGAAGAGCTTTAGTACGTAATATTCCAGCAAAATACTCTACCTTTACTTTGATGCGAGTTTGCAGTATTACCTGTAACAATAATGGATTATCATTAGTACATTTACGTCCTCCGTTATTCCCGGTTGTGCTCTCAAGGAACCCGGGGTCCGCTTTGGGCGTACTCCCAAGATTTGGCATAGGCAAGTATCAGTTTAACGAAAGCGGCTGCTATTTGACCTTCTAACCCAAAGGGAAAACTAGACCTTATCGGAATGATCATTAACACGTCATCATATGTTACGCGTAAGTAGTTTATGATCCTCATTTCCCCATACACATTCAAACAAATGAACGTCGTTTTCTTACTATACCAACGAACTGGAAAAGTGAAGTTAAGTTACTGGGAGTTCCTGATATGGCTTATGGATAGAACATTTGTTGCTTCCTTGATCCTCCTGGGGTCATTAAGTCTAAGTCACGTGACGTGCTCTGATAGATGTGACTGCGGAGCAAGAAAATTGATGGAGATACCAGATTTTGATACTGATAAACGTGCCAATATTTCGTTAGTAAGGCTTTCTGTCAATAGCGTAATGTAAAGTGAAACAATTTATTTCCTATGTGCTGCAATATCATGCAAGAGCAATTTGACTTTACAAAGCAGTCACCAAAATATGGTACTGTCTGACTTAGTTATCCTCATACCCAGGTTGATTTTTACAATTTTGGACCCCTCGGTAATACCATTAGAGTTTCAGACTCGATTTGACTTCGTACTTGTACAAGTACGCAGGGATTTATGAGGTTAAAATTTGACCACTGTGGTCGATAATTGTATGATGATGTCCAGTTGGTCAACTCATTAAATTCTCTGCTGTCAATCATTTATTTATTAATTTTCATCAAATTTTAAATTATGTACAGTTGCATACACTACTTTATCTACACACATATCATAAGTACTCTAAGATGGATTCACAATTCTACTTTCGTAACAGCAAAAAACCATCAAAACAATGACAACAGCAATGGCGGCAATTCGATCCTCCGTCAAGACGAATGGTTTTTTTAAATCAAACACATAAACGAATGAAGGCCGTATACTCATGTCACTCGAGATCAAATGTCATGCGTAAATATTAAAAAAACATACTGAATTGACGTTTCGTATCGATAGCTGTTTTAAGTTTTTATGTATGGATACTAGAATAGAGACCCACTTGAGTTTTAACAGCTGTTCCAAATTTAAACTCATAACGTTACAAAAATCTATACTGTTATAACATTAAAAGTACAGATTTTACCTACTACCACCAGACAAAAAAGTTCTCATAGTAAAATCGGTTGGTATAAATAAATAAATAAAATAAATAAATAAATATTAGGGGACAATCTTACACAAATCGACCTAGTCCCATAGTAAGCTCAGTAAGGCTTGTGTTATGGGTACTAGAGGACGATATATATATAATAGATATAAATACTTAAATACATAGAAAACTTCCATGACTCAGAAACAAATATTCATGCTCATCACAGAAATATTTGCCCTTACCGGGATTCGAACCCAGGACCTTCAGCTTCGTAGGCAGCGTTAATACCCACTCGGCTAACCGGTCGTCAACGTATAATGCTGGTCATTTCCTACGGTTTCTGAAGGCAGTTTAGAGCACTTATGATAAGTGCGTAGATAAAACGCTATCCATCCATACTAATATTATAAATGGGAAAGTGTATGTGTGTGATTGTTTGTCCGTCTTTCAACGGCAAAACGGAGCAACGAATTGACGTGATTTTTTAAGTGGAGATAGTTGAACGGATGGAGAGTGACAAAGGCTACTTTTTGTCTCCTTTTAACTCCCCACTTCCTTAAAATGGGGGGTGAAAGTTTGTATGGAGCTACGATATAAACGAGTTCCACGCGGACGGAGTCGCGGGCAGAAGCTAGTAATAGAATAAATACAGAGCCTAACGCACAAAATTATAAATTACACACGTCCCAGTACACTTTAAACACAAAGGTCCGGGCAAACCGCAAAAAGGACAACTTTTTACCCACGTTTTGCCACTCCGCCCTTTCCTGCCCGTGCCTTCGTCCTACTTTGTCACAATTTGATGGATGTTCACAAAGGGGCCCTGCCTTCGCACTGATATGGATGTGTCAAATCGCTCCTCAGTCCTGATATTTATTAGCTGAAGCCGTAATTTCTCGAGCCTTTCCTACAATATCAATCATTTTATCTTAGTAGACAACGAATTTATTACATTAAATATCCTTTGCTAAAAAGACACGGTCGTTATCGGAGTTTTTCGAGAATATTTCGCGTCTCTTTACGATACCCAGAAGTGTCGTTCGTCTTTCCTTTATTGACGTTATTATGACTGCGCCGCAATAATGTGGTCACAGAAAGTCTTCGGAAAAAGACCGCGTACAAGATTCTCTTTGTCGTCGTGTCGGCTTCTCGTGGGTATTATATAGTTGAGTAGTTCAGATTCGTACCTTTATATAGGGGAGGGAACGCTTAGTTCTTTGTGACACTTACTTGTGCCGTTTGCGACTAAAACTGTCTTTAGTGTTGTTACATAAGATGTAGTTGTCTATGAAAATCCCTCTAGTGAAGGAATCATTTTTTTTTGGGCATAAGGATCTGAAAAGATTTAAAGATAACAGTGTGTGCTTTTTCTCATTTATTATTTAACGAATGTCTTTCATTTGCGACTTCACTCACGAATAACCGTGTAAAAAAATCCTTTCAAGAGATAATTCCGCTTCTTCGGCTGAACCACCTCCGAGTGTTCGTTTAGGCCAGAGTTCGCTTTCCGCGTTGCGAAACCCGCGATAGATAAATATTAGATTTACCTCTCAATTGCGACCTTCCCAGGGCTGTGAAAATGAAAATCAAAAGTCTCCTTCCATTAGGAATAATGGTAGTTGAAAGAAAAAACATGCCCAAGCCAAGTGGTGCGCTAAGTACTTTGAAAGATTTTCTTTGTAGTAAGTCGGCAGAATTTAATAATTTTGGTAGCGATATTTTTGAGAGCGAGAGCTTCGAATTCAAATCATTAGTCCTCGAACCCTTGTTGGGCGAGGCGTACTCGTATTGTTTTGAAACATAAACCGTACTTGAAGGAACAAATTAAAAAAACTTTAATATTCCAATACTGGGTACGCGGCTACCTGGTCTAAAAATTTATTGAGCTTCATGATCAATTTGATACAAGACTTTTTAGTGACAGGTTCTTTTTTAGGGTAGGCGTAGTCAACAAGGAACCATTATAGTTTCGCCATGTCCGTCTGGCCGTCCGTCCGTCTGTCCGCTCGTCTTCCGTCCGGCTTAGCTCAGTAACCATTACTACTAAAAAACTGTAATTTGGTATGGGTATATAAATCAATCACGCCGTTGTCGGCAACAGAAGAATAAAACATTGATTTTTTTTTTTCGGGTAACACCCTTACAGCCATAGTGTGGGGTATCGTTGGATAGCTTCTTCAAAATATAATGGGTTATTTGAAACGATTTTTCAAATAAGTGATTCGTTTGCGAGATATTGGGCTTTAAGTGCAATAAAAGTAAGGCCAAAATCACACTGGCGCTGCCTGCAGTGCCGGTCAATAGTAAAGTTGACAATTACTGTCAAGTTTCCTTTTGTGCGGTGGCAGGCCGCGCCAATTGTGAACTCACCTTCGGTTCGGGCCACAAACACCTGCGATCTGGGGCATTCACGAATTCACCGCCCTAGATACGTAATGTACTATAAAAAATCGGTACGTCGCGAACAGTTCCGGTATTTTTATTTGTATGTGCTTGACAAATTACAAGTGAGGTTTTCGTCATTACTTCAGAATTTCAACGTCATTTGGAAGATTCTATATTGTGGGAAATATTTTACATCTGGCTGGCGCAGACATATTATGCAACATGTGGGAAATTTATTATTTTACTTCTTAATGAATCATATTTTTTCATACTTGGGGCATAATAATATTCTCGCCTATACACACACACACACACACACACACACAATCATGACAAATAAATAAATAAATAAAATAAATAAATGAATTTTATTCTGTAAGTAGGCCAGGCCGTAATGGCATTTTTACAAGTCAGAATTCTACCAGGCAGCGTTTCTGAAAAAGACGACCACTGTTAAGAAGAAACGCCGAAACAAACTCAACAGTCAGTCATTTTTTGCCAAAAAAGCTTATTACAATGATAGTTGAACTACTTGAAATAAGTCAAACTGAATATGACAAAGAAAAAAAATCATCATAATGCAATTCTACAAGAACACATGTCCGAATTAGCTATATGAATGATTAAGCTATATAAGTCGAGAAGACATCTATTTAGCCTTTATCATAGATTTACTTAATGTAGGACTTACGAGTATATAGTATGTAGTACTCACCTACAGCTAGTCCAGCAGCTACTTTCAAGTCATCTGGCTTTATTGGAGAATGATAAAAAAAAATATTTTGTGAAAACCAGATATCCATATCGGCCAGACGATATTTCCCACCTGTTTTTGAAATGAAAATAAACAGAATGCATAAAACCTAAGTATGGCATTTTAACCCTTGGCATGCCTGGTAGGGTCTGACAGACCCGGGCTGTTAAAAATCCGTCGTTATTTTTTGAAATTTTAAATTTACCTCGTCGCGTTTCTGAGTAGCTTCGCGTCATGAACTACCCGACGTTTTGACGCTGCTCCCGCAGTCGGCCGCGAGCACCCTTTCGATTTGGACGTGCGTAAAGTGCTCGCGGGCCTGAGAAACCCGACCAGGCATACGGCGTAACATTTTATCGCTAAGTACATTTACGTTATTTTTCGTATATATTTTATATACATACGAGTATATATTTTATAGATAGTCACAATGATATATCAGTGCCTTAAATAAACCTAAGACTGACGTTGATCTTAGGTATAAGTTTAATTTTTATGTTTTTTGACATGAGAGTCTATTTTTGTTGATGGAAATATCAAATGTTTTTATTTATGTAATAAGTTCTTATGGAGTTTCTTGGATTAAGACTTGTATTTATTTCTAGTAAAAATAATGTACAAAATAACCAAAAACACACAAACCAACAAGTTAAAAAAACAATTAATATGTAATTTTTTTTTTTACATTTACGGGTTTGTCAGACCCACCAGGCATACAGTGTGACTTTCGTTCACCAGGCATGCCAAGGGTTAATAGTTTACCCGCATAAAACAATATACATCCACTTCTAAACATCCTAATATCCACCCTCACGCATGCCCAATTAAAGGTTAATGTTGATTAAATTTTTTTTTTTTACTGATAAACGACCTGGAAATGTAATAGGTATGGACAAGCCTACACAAAGGCATTATTATCTGTATGGGTCACCCCATGACATCATTCCAACTGACCGGAACAAATGGGTGCGAGCGCAGTGCATGGTATAAATTCGTACACCCAATACATCCGGGAGTAAACCAGGTATCAATCACCTTTTTTGTAAAGGAAATGTTCTCATTTATCATGTTGTACCTAGAGGTGTCATGCCGCGTGTTTATTGTGGCGCAAGGGATAAGCGATGGCGTCGGGCTAACACATAAACAAGGTAATATTATTTATTTGCATCCAGGCCACAGGGCCTATATTCACTAATTACTTACAGACATATCAACATGCAACACACAATCCGAACCAACTTGACGTAACACACAAACATTCAAAAAAATAATATCTATACCACAAGTTGGACTGATGAACTAACTGATAAAGGTCGCGTTGATATTTGCGATTTGGTACTTACCTACTTTCTAACCTAAGTTTACAGTTATATTGCAGGTAACATCAGAAACAATTAGATTATCGAAAAAAAAATCGGACTATCTTACACAAATCAACCTAGTCCCAAAACGATATAAGACTTATATAGACAAATAAATACTTAATACAAATATTCTTGCTCATCACACAAATAATTTCTCTTACCGGGATGCGAACCCGGGACCGCTAGCTTTGTAGGCAGGCTCACTACCAACTAGGCTACAGAGGTCGTCAAATTGTGGATAATATTATGTACCTAAGTGCAGACTAAGCTAATGACGATAATAACGATATTTAAAATCATTGCGCAAACATATTGTTGTGACGTAGTTATGATTTCGATAGGGAGGTATAAGTGATTAAAAAAAAAGACCGGGTTGTACTCCGGGAGTGCCGGCAGAAGTGAAAACTCAATGACATTGTAACAGTTTTTCGATCAGGTCACGTATCCGTCTTACGAATTTTCAATCCGTCGAATCTTACGGTCACGTGACATTTTACGGTCACGTAACCTGTTGCGAGTATCTCTCGAATCTCACGGTCACGTGACATCTTACGGTCACGTGACATCTTACGGTCACGTTACCTGTGGCGAGTTTAACAATTTTTCCCCATCACAAAAAGTGCACAGCGCCGCTAAAGAAGTTTTCACTTCAAAAATATAGGTATTTGATTCGAGTACGTATCATTAAACGTTATTACTTGGGGTGGTATTCCACTTGTCCAAGATCTTTGTCCAATGTGCATTGCGTCTCACTCATCCTTTATCCAAAATATGAGATGCAAATACACATTGGACAAAGATCTCTAAGGATATTTTGCATATCATGAGCGTTTGAAAGGACCGTCGAACTCGTTAGAACAAATTTGTCTGTCTACGAGTACAACAACAAAGTAACTGCTGAACAAAGTTGTGGCCTTGTCTCTGTAAACCAATCAAATGAGAATTTACAAACTCCATTCTGTAATGGTGATCTGAGAATATTATTCCATTAATATAGGTTTCTATCAAACAACTGGCCAAGAACATCTAGCGGTCGTATACATTCGCGTCATTATTCGAGCCTTTAAACCGTCTCACTTCCGTGGACATATTTTTGAAGAATTGGGCGTAGATTTTGATACCGTTTTCGGATATTTGCGAGATGTCCGGTAAACTTAGATACATAACGATGATAAGAACAAGTCGTGATTATTTATTTCCAAAACAAATAAGTATAGGTACTTAACCAGAAACGAAATCGACATCTGCAGCCACTTCTACAAAAATGTGACCACGAAAGTGATTCGGAACAAACGCTTAAATACTAACCCATTCATAGATTTACGCCTTCATTCCCAAATGGGGTAGGCAGTTACACGAAACGAATGTTCCAGCGCCACTTTTAGCATAAATGTGATATTGCAGAGACATTCCTAGCCCATCGCCCACAACACAATTCAACCCCGTTCCCTTAGTACGACATACGACACCCACGGGAAGAAAGGGGGGGTGCTATTCTAACCCGACAACAGACGGGGGACTCAACAGCTCCATAATCAGACGATATAGTGGGTAAGGAGGAGTCGATCATATCGACAAGAGACAGAGGAGAGAAGCGTAATAAGGCGGTTATACACTGCCGGCTCCGCACGCCGCAGCGGGATGCACCTATAAAGAGTTTCATACACATGCAGCATAGGGTTGATAAGGACTGAATAGATAATAAGATTAACGTATTGATACTATTGTACTGAAATTATTATGTCGACACGCGCGCGCGTTTATAAATCAGTTTCTACCCACAATTAACTTCCTTAGTTACGGCATTTCAGTTTTCATATTTTCTTACTTTATTTTTGAATATATTTTAATGATTTTTTTAGAAGTGTTTTTGATAAAGTTACTTAAAAGTTTGGTACCAATTTAGAAATAGTAAAAGCATGTCTTAGTTCATATGAACTTGTGTCGAAACGAGCAACAATACACTTTTTATCCTGAAGCGGTTCAATGAAAAAAGACCCATTGACGATTTTATATTGAGTTAAATAGGTCTGACTTAGTGACAGCGAGGCCACTTAAAAGTATTAAGTTTCCATTTTAAGGCTCTTTACCTACACTCTGGCAACCAGAATAAGAAAATTGGAACTAATTTTGTAGCCATCGAAGAATTAGAACAACCTAGTTATTTAAGTACTTAAATGTAAGTTTTTAAGATTTTTAGTTATCCCTTATTAAGTCTCGTATTAGTATTTATTTATTTATTTATTAAGAAAGAAACAATAATACAACATAAACAAGTACAGGGTCCCGCAAAACCGTATGAATAATGGTTTGATGGATACAAAACTCATCGTATGCGGATGTCAAAATTATCCAATCAAGTTATGACTTTGAGATGTAAAACAATAGGTTTAAATAATTGGCACAGATCTGTGTCTTAGTATACGAAGGCTTAAGCATCAAAATAATGATAAGCCGCTTCCATTTTTTTAGGACGACACCGTAGCATCCACACGAAATCATTGAAAAATTATCTGCCCGCTGCCAAGCTCCCTAGCATCATCACTCTCCTAGCGTTGTTCCCGGTTATGCCCCTAAAGGAGCTCGGGGTCCGCTTTGACACCTAATCCCAAGATTTGGCATAGGCGCTAGTTTTACGAAAGCGACTGCCATCTGACCTTCCAACCCAGAGGGAAAACTAGACCTTATTGGGATTAGATCGGTTTCCTCACGATGTTTTCCTTCACCGAAAAGCTAACGGTAAATATTCCGTACATAAGTTCCGAAAAACTCATTGGTACGAGCCGGGATTCGAACCCACGACCGCCGCTTGACAGCCGCATGCCTGAACCACTAGGCTACCGTAGCTATCAAGCCAAGCTCCCTAGCGCCACCACATAATAAGTAATAGTAAGTATTATTATTATTTCTTTCTTTGACATGTAAAATGATTTTTTTTACCAATAAATGATTGTATTGTATTGTATTGTATTACCTAAAGGTACAGAGAAGGTCCACTGGCTAAGTAATGACGTCAGCTGTTTTTTATTTGCAATAGTTAGACAATCATAGAGCGACATAGGGTTCTAAGTCGACGTACCAGATAACTGATAATAACTACTTATTTTAGTTTCTACTTTATTTTCGACTAATACACAGTTACGCTGTGGTAAACGTAAGGTTGACCAAGTCAACAGTGCTAAAAGTACGAAATGAACGATGATTACAAATCATTTCGGACGTTTACCGACTCATGTTGGTAAATCTTAGGTAAACCCGAGGATTAAACGCACTTCGGCTTTTTACAATAATTACTTTTACGGTCATTCTGGCACTCTTTGGGGGGCAGTTACTCCCTACTATATACAAACTTAAATAGCTACTATCTCGCATACCTTTCCTCTTTATAATATTACTACAATCTCACATACTTTTCATCTTAATAATATTAGTAATATTAGTTGCACTATCACATTAGTGTAGATTTTTTGTATGTACAGAGTTCAGTGCTCCAAGCAGACTTATAGGCATAGCGTCGTTCTGAATGCGATTCGAATCCCCTTGGCACCAAGCGCAGCGTGGCCTGTTCAATGTTTATTCGCGTAAAATATGAACGCTCCTAAATTCTGGTGCCAACTAGTCGAGCGACTGATTCTTTGAGCTGCATTAAAACTATAACATACTCTTAGGCCACCCCGCATCGGCTGTGCGGGGTCGGTGCAGTCTCAGTAAGTTGTCAGATGTTAGTGTCTTAATTTTCAAAGGCAGGACCCAGATAAGCTCTCTTTACTGCAGCAGCATGATCGTCTCCCATCCTCTTGCCTCAGCCTTGACTTCGCCTATAACCTTTAGTCTGTGATGGGTTAACAAAATATGTAGTTCAAGCCTCGGTCACGCCGCATTAGAGAAAATAAATTATCTCTTAAATAAATGCAAAAAGGTGACTAAAAATATGGGTAAAATCCTTATCAAACACAGATGAAAGGATAATGTTCCGCATATCTAGCTATCACTTCTTCCAGCTCCCTATTTTTCCTCCGATCCAATTTCCCGTCTTCATTCCTGATTGGGTTGAACCGTAATACAAATACGCTTTATTACTCACCAAGAAAACAACAGGTACATAATAGTAGTTTATGCAACTGATCCACAACGAGAGTGGTTTTATGAAACGAGCGCCAGCGAGTTTCATAATAGGATCACACGAGTGTTTTATGGCCTAATTATGTACAGTTGCATACACTACTTTATTTACACACATATCATAAGTAGTCTAAGATGGGTTCATAATTCTACTTTCGTAACAGCAAAAAACCAACAAAAAAATTACAACAGCAATGGCGGCAATTCGATCCTCCGCCAAGACGAATGTTTTTGAAGTGAAAACTTCTTTTTCGGCGCTGAGCAGTTTTTGCGATGGGGAAAAATGGTTAAATAAGCGACAGAGTTTTGTGACGTCAGATGTGAAGGAGGTCACTTTTTGCTGCTAGCCGATTCAACTTCATTCAAAACTGAACGCTATTCGTAAGAGAATAAAGCCATTAAACACTTTTTGCAATAGCATATTCTGCAAATAAATTTGTAATAATACCAACGCGTCCTTCACCGTTTTGCTATTGAGAAAATTCGAATAGTTCGAATTTGGGCGTTATTCCTAAAGAGATAAAGCTTAGAAAAATATTTACTAACGGCAAAAACAAATTGATATTTTGGTCGCCACCGCCGTCTGCTTTGCAAATTCGAATAGTTCGAATTTAGACGTTAATCCTAAAGAGATAAAGCTTTGAAAAATATTTGGCAATGGCAAAAACAAATTGGTATTGTGTTTGCCGCCGCCCCGTCGGCCCGCCGAGCCGGCGGCCCCCCTCGCAATCAACGCGCCCGTGGCCCGTGCGCCTATTGATAATAATTGTTTACTGCGTCAAATTCATTTTTAGGGTGACACCGTAAGATGTCACGTGACCTGATCGAAAAACTGTTACAATGTTATTGAGTTTTCACTTCTGCCGGCACTCCCGGAGTGCAACCCGGTCTTTTTTTTTAAATCATAGACAAACCAATGAAGTCCCTATACTCATGTCACTCGAGATCAAATGTCGTGCGTAAATATTAAAAAAACATACTGAATTGACGTTTCGTATCGATAACTGTTCTAAAATCTATGGATACTAAAATAGAGACCCATTTGAGTTTTGACAGCTGTTCCAAATTTAAATTCATAACGTTACAAAAATCTGTACTGTTATAACATTAAAGTACAGATTTTACCTGCTACCACAGACAAGAAAGTTCTCATAGTAAAATCGGTTGTAATAGTGCTGGTCATTTCCTACGGTTTCTGAACGCATTTTAGAGCACTAATGATTATGTGCGTAGATTAAAATATAAAACAACCTAGATATAAACTATAGTAGACAACAGGCGGTGTTATCGCTAGCAATCTATTCCCGATTCCAGGTAGCGGATTTATGTATCTGGAGTAAATTTTTGTTATTGTTTGGAAAATTGGGTCTTTATTTTCCTTTGTACCTATATCCTCCTCCCCCACCTCAAATATAATTAACGACAGAAAAATGTTGCCCGACATTATCATTTCAAAGTTAAATATCTCAAAAGCGGCTGAACTGATTTTGTTCAAACGTAGCGAAGAACTATCTCGATCACGTCAGCTTTCGGACAAAAATAACCGCATTAAAATCGGTCTATTCGTTTAGAAGCTACGATGCCACAGACAAACACATAGATACACAGACACGTAATACTTATAACACCCCTCTTTTTGCGTCGTTATAAACAATACCGCAGAACTTGTGTACGTACTGTAGGTAGCTTGGGCTTGGGGTAGCTTAGCAGCTAGACGTAGAGGATAATCTTGGCACCCAACCTAGTAAACATTTCTTTTTTATAGTATAGAATAAATTCACAGGATGGTCATAGGACTCATAGGGTATATTTTATCCCGTGGCTTCACCTACAATCTGTGTCATAAGCGGGCGGACCCTCATGGGCAGTTAGTCCGAAATAAAATAAAGGATTTCGTTCCAATTTCGTTATTCATCTGTCACCAAAAAGTTTACTAAAAGCGCAATCAAAGTAATCAAACATTGCGGTCTTGCGGTGAACACCCAACATTTGTATGGTTCATTTTCAGAGTGCCTTTACCGCAAAACACAACAAGCTAATTTTGTGATTAAATTTCTGCCTATTTTGTATCAGAAGGTATCATGATATCAGAAATCGGTTGGGAATTTTAGAAACCAACACACGTTAATGTGGGATTGGTACTTGATGGTTTAATATGGCGCTGGCTGTTGAATGTTGAATAAGGAACGATCAGCGAAAGAAAAAAACATAGAAGTCTCAGTAGCGCCGCAAATTGGCCTTACAGAATGGGTGCCAATTGCCAGTATGCGGGGTTGGGGGCGGGGTGTCAAAATGATGCCAGGCAGCCGTTTACTTCGAACATGCGCATACCGGCAGGTCGATCACGTAACGCTTTGTACGTACGTTAGGTAGATCTACAAAAACATAGAAGTCTCAGTAGCGCCGCAAATTGGCCTTACAGAACGGGTGCCAATTGCCAGTATGCGGGGTGTCAAAGCGATGCCAGGCAGCCGTTTAGTTCGAACATGCGCATACCGGCAGGTCGATCACGTAACGCTTTGTACGTAGGTTAGGTAGTTAAGTAAACGCGCGTTGGAAACGTTACGTGACTACCCCTCTGGTTTTAGGCACGTGTTTGGGTAGACATTTGTAAGAAACTCGCATTCTAAGGGTTTTTTCCCCTTGTTGTTCGTACATAACTTGGTCATATGCGTCGGGAGGCTCGGAGAACCTCCTTGGTTTTGTAGTAGGAACAACAATTTCTGTGTACAAAACCGGGTCATGTAGGAAGAATATTTACTTCTTTGTAGTGTCAACTGTCAATGTGAGTGGTAATCTGCAAGGGACGAAGGTTTCTTGGTACATTACCCGGTTTTGTACGAAGAATATTTTTTCTTTATACATAGCTAGTAATGTAACTCAGTTATTTACGAAGAACAAGCCGTTTTTTCGTTCGCTGGGAACGATCGAATGTTGTTTGGATTGTTTTGGAATGGCGAATGTGACGATGACGGATGACGGAGAGTGAAAGTTTAGCTGAACGAGCAACGTGTGAATGATGGTTGAATAAATAATATATTTTCCAAGAAGAGTTTAAATTATTTCTACCTAGACCCACCGGGGTCTAAAAAAAAATAGGATAGATTACACTACCTAATCAGTAATCACGCCCGTATTATAGAAGGAGTAGGCAGAGCCGAAAGCACATAAATTAAATTTTCAGTGTCACTTCTAGTATTGTCGATTTGACGACCGGTCCAGAGTCATCATAATATCAGTCAAAAGATGTCCACTGCTGGAAATAGACCTCTCCCAAAGAGTGCCACAATGACTTCAAGGTTATCAGTTCACTTTCTATCTAGCCACTTCTACTTTCAGTCTACCCACGCTGCGCTTTCCGGTACGTGGTCGCGACTCGAGAACCTTTTCGCCCTAACGGCTATTGGTTCTACACGTGCAATGTGCCTTGCTCACTGCCACGTCTGCCACTATAATTTAGCAATTCAGAGGGCTATATCGGTTAACTTACTTTCATTTCTGATACAATCATGCAGATAAACTCCCAGCATAGACCTCTCAAGGGCAATGGCCTTTTAGGGGTCGACAGAGTACATTCAATTTAATTTCAGAACCACTACTAGGTTTAAAGAAGAAAATGTATTATTGCTTTGACAAGTTGCTAGCTTCTTGCCAACACCACGTTGAATCCAATCCCGTAGTCGACTTTTAGCAACACACCGACTTTGCCCCCTCTAACCCGACAATTAGTAGAGAAAGAAAAGAAAACACTATAAGATAAGTAAAATTAATTTTAGGTTATAGAATAAGGCCGCTTGACATCAGACCAATTAGAAACCCGGCAAAAAGGTCAAACGATAGCGTAGAATTTATTATGAAAGGCTAATTGTTTTGTAGTTGAAAGTAAATTGCCGGGACTCAATCAACCCAAATGCTCAACGATAAAAACATAACTTTATATGAGTTTCAAGTGTTCTTACAACCTTTCTTTTCTACGCATGTATGTAACGAGGAAAGTTACTCAAAAGGGTTAGCTGATGTTTCATTTTGCTATCGCCCCAGAATAATAGCTTCTTTTCGCCATCGTCCAACGCGACAACATTACCATCCTCACCACTTAGATGGTTGGCAGTCCTCAACTGTGCGCTTCTCCAGAAACTTCCTGCCTCGCACAGCTAAACTGTGGAATGGATTGTCGCCTGCGGTATTTCCGGACCGATACGACCTTCAAACCTTCAAGAAAAGAGCGTACTCCCATCTTAAAGGCCGGCAACGCACTCACAACACCTCTGGTGTTGCAAGTGTCCATGGGCGGCGGTAATCGCTTACCATCAGGTGATCCGTCTGCTCGTTTGCCTCCTATATCATAAAAAAAAAAAAAAAAAAAAAAAAAAAAAATAATATTGGGAAGGAAGAATGGATCGGATTTCTTCGGTCAAAGTAATTTTCGTGACTGTGTGATTTCTGCTTAGGAATATTGCTGCGGTATAAAAGGTTTGACGTCATCTTATAAGTACAGTGACTAGGAAAATATAGAATATAATAATAATAATATAATATCTGCTACAAAAAAGGACGCATTCATACTTAATATTGTTAATGCGAAAGTGTATCTTTCTGTCTGTCTCTTACCTCATCACGCTTAAACCGCTGAAGCTATTATGGATATACTCGTAGTTTGAATCCCGGCAAAGGACATAGAATAGTTTTTATTCCGGAAATCATCCCCTAAGGGGTCAAATGGGGGGGTTAAAGGAGCGCATTAGAAATTATCGCGTGCTTTGAATCGCCGTTCTGACTAAATTAAGAAACAATAAGGTCTGATTTTCAAATATATGATTGTTGACTATATATTATATACGATTGTTTATCTGATTTAATCGATACATAATTGTCTAAAATTTCTTCGATAGAAATAAATCCAAAGTTTTGTCTTTATTTTCCTTTTTTAACTCAGCCTACTCAAACAATACATTATTTTACGACACAATCAAGTTAATACTATAGTATTTTATCTCATCTAAAATCTCATTTAATGAAATATAGATAAAACTTCACTGGATCTAAGATAAAAACGAGTTCGACGCGGACGGCGGCGCGGGCTGAAGCTAGTTTTTTTTTATCTAACACGACAATTCACGGCCGTTAGGACTTGTCAGATATTTTTGCCCGTTTTTTTATACTGTACAATATTTTAATTTGAAATTGTGACATTAGGTTTTTCATACGGTTACCCTGGTTGGCTTTCTTCTTTCTTTCTGAACATTTTGAATGTTTTTTTTTTTTTTTAATTCTCTCAACTATACTAATATTATAAAGAGATGACTTTTGTGTGTGCGTGCATCTTTGTAAGGGTGTTGCTTTGTAAGGGCGGGTTGCAACAAATTACGATTACAGACCGATCCACGTTAAATATGGCGCCCCAGCTGGTATTCCATAGAAACTCGTCCAACTTTCCATACATTCAGATTTTAACGTGGAACCCACCCTAAGTTTGTATGAAGGAGTAATCTCCGAAACATTTCATCAATACACCTTCGGGACTATACTTTACCGCGGATCCAATAGCGAATGCAGTGTGAAATAGCCACGTGCGTAGTGCGTACCGATTTTGGCCAAACAATATGTACTCGTACCTATCGCAGTAAATCCTGAGTCTTGATACTATTCACATGCAAAAGCTGAATCATGTTTGTTTTGCTTCAGATACAGGTTATATACCTACTAGGCTAATACTACGCACCCACACGTTGGACCGACTAGATAAAGTCTGTCGTGGACGGCTCCTTACTAAGTGCACCAGAATGTCTACAAATCACGAGAAATAGTGACACGGATGGCAACATCTGAGCCTGACAATGCACTTGTATACAATTAATGTACGACCGGTTAGCCTAGTGGGTAGTGACGCTGCCTACGAAGCTGAAGGTCCTGGGTTCGAATCCCGGTAAGGGCAAATATTTGTGTGATGAGCATGAATATTTGTTTCTGAGTCATGGAAGTTTTCTATGTATTTAAGTATTTATATCTATTATATATATCGTCGTCTAGTACCCATAACACAAGCCTTAATGAGCTTACTATGGGACTAGGTCGATTTGTGTAAGATTGTCCCCTAATATTTATTTTATTTATTTATTTAATGTTGTCAATACATGCAAACCATTAAAATGCAGTCAACACATCATTTGGGATAACATAGAGCGATTTCATTTGCCTTTTACTCAACTTTATATAATTATCATGCCCAAAACATTTTCAATCTGATACACCTAACCTTCCACCACGTTAAAATGAAAAATAATTCACACATAGTTATGAGCGATTTTCGAAGCTAACAAACGATTGCTTACTCAAGTATTGGTTCAATGCCGTATACATTTTCTAGATCAGTGGCCGAGAAATTATTCCCAATTAAGAACAGTTCGTTAGTCTTAATACTGGCAATAACGTCTGAAATGATTCCACGTGATTCGTTTAATGACGAGAACTCTTTTCTTAGGTGCCAAAGAACCTGGGCTACCGTCTTTCTGACTTTAGACGGATTGTTTTCAATTTATTTTTGGGTCATGTGGCGAGGCGAGTAAGAAATTATCACTTTGAAAGTATATCAGAAATAATAACCGATATTGCCCTCCGTATACGTATAGCTAAACTTAGGTGGCAGTAGGCGGGGCGGGTCACATTGCACGTAGAACCGATGGCCGTTGTGGCCGATAGGTTCTTGAGTGGGAGCTGCGTACCAGAAGGCGCAGCAAGGGTAGATCCCCTCGCCCCCAAGGTGGACGTAGCGCAGGACCAGTTATTGTGGTATTCTTTAGGGGTTTGGGGGTGTGGTATTCTATCACAAGAAAACAAGATCTCTCGATTTTTCTCGCACTATTCGTCTCTCTCCTAGTAGTAAACATAGAAAGAGACGTATAGTGCAAAAAAAAAATGAGAGAGCTCGCGCGCCGTCTTGTGATAGCCGTGCGGTGCATTATTTCCTCATTCATCGTCTTGGAACCTCGCACATCCTCGAGCGAATTCCCAAGCATTTTGAACCACTCGGTTCTAACGTCAGTGCCGGCTCAAGATTATTTCAGCTGAGGTAAAACATAGGTACCGCGGAAACTTTAATCAAAAAAGACTCAGTAACTGTATTGGCTGACCTCTTCATCTAAAGTGAACTCGGACTCGACGACAATGGCGAAAAAAATGCCTTAAACACGCTGAATATTCACCCCCGCTATTTCAATCTCATTATAACTTGTTTCAACCTCACGACACCGTTCACCCACAAATATGTATCTTGACGCCGCGATTCTTAGCAACAATGCGTAGGAAGTGGTCTAGTTACGTTAGGCGTGGCGGGTGAGGTGAGGCGCATTAGGGCGTTCCGAATATCAGGCCAGCTCTGCCGTGTCATAACAAATTGATGTTCCCATGATTTTGGGAAATAGACATTGAAAATGGTTTTTCGAAATAGTATCGAAACTTACTACTATTTACTTTTCTTGCTCGTTTCGCAATGCCCATATAATGTAGATACTTTTTCACTGATTTGCCATCACAGTTAAAAAAAAAACCGCGTTCTCTGTAGGATTTAGCTACCCGCACTGCCGTATTTTTTTTTTGTTGGCTTCTTTTCAAAGATCGGCTTAATCGGCGGCGGCTTGATCGGCGGCCCTTTGCTCGAACCTGGTTTTCTAGTAGTCGTATGTCGAAGGGAATAGGATGATAAAATATTATAAACCATCCTTCGGCTCTCCCCCATTTCTGTAAAATGTGGTTGTGTGTCGACTGTTCACGAGTGTAATCAATCACTATGTATCATTATAATTACTATGACAAGCATGTATATTCAAGTATGCACACAGTTATGTATAGGAACTATAGGAAGCATCTCAACTTACGTTATGTCTACAATATTCGCGTAGTTCCGTATACCTACAGCACTCTGGTTTAATTTTCACGAAGCGGCAGCTTTGCTGCTGCCATAGACACGTACAGCTTAGACACTTGAAAGTTATCGGATTCGTTTGAACAAATCAACTGTAATTTCACCATACAAAAATTACATTTAGATCTACGTAATGTCATCATCATCATCATCATATCAGCCGAAAGACGTCCACTGCTGGACAGAGGCCTCCCCTAATAAAGAGTGCCAAAGTGACCGGTCCTGCGCCACCCGCATCCAGCGGACTCCAGCAACCTACCAGGTCATCAGTCCACCTTGTGGGGGGCCTACCATCGCCGCGCCTTCCGGTACGTGGTCGCCACTCGAGAACCTTCTGCTTTTCTTTCTACGTAATGTACGTAAGTACAAATCGTTATACAATCAACCAACTGAGTAAAGGTAAAATTCCCAGTTTAGCTGCTCAAAATGAGCGAGATTCGATTCTATTGTCGAAGCCCGAAGGAGTGCTAAAAGCAAGATGCAAAGTTTAATTATCTTGCATTTCATTTTGCACCAATTACAAAATCGTACAATTAAACGTTCAGAAATAATAAACATTCCAAAACGCCTCTAGACTCGAATGGTTTTACTGCACTGTTCTGCGTTGGAGAAACCGTTCCATTCCTTCTAATTATGCCTCTCACCTTTAATTAAATCGGTGTAGGCAGATAAATTCCCGTCCAACTTTGTACGTTTCAGCGGAGCGCGCCATGACGGCTCATGTTGCGGCTTGTATTGCATGTGTTTCTGTGTTCTTAGAATGAAAACTGCAGGTTGATCACGTAACTCATTGAACGTACGTTACTTACTTAGATCTAAATGTATCTTTTATTCGAATTTAAGCTTTCGTGAGAGATGTTAAAATAATGCTAATAATTAATTACACGGTAGTCGAATACAACACGGCTGGGCAGCATTCGGGAGGCTACGGCACATCTTTTCGTCCAATATTCCGCAGTGACTCAAGACAAGAGTCTTTGACCAGTGTGTGTTGCCAGTGATGACGCATGGCACGGAAACGTGATCGCTTACTATGGGCGTCATAAGAAGGCTCAAAGTTGCCCAAAGGGCAATGGAGAGGGCTATGTTGGGAGTTTCTCTGCGCGATCGCATCAGAAATGACGCTATCCGCAGCAGAACCAAGGTGAAATTTATATTTTTTAATGAAAACTTACCCCTCTACATTTCATTATTGTGTACGACGCCGTTGATGGTCTTGAACCATCAAAAACACTCAATAAATAATTCACTTGTAGCTCTGGGAGCTGTAAAAATTGTGAGCCTATCTTGAAAAAAAAAAAATAAATTTATCGACAAAATATTTCACGAGAATCGGTTGAAAACTGCGACCTGCGGCCGGGGTGATCATACCGAACTTCGAAACTCGAAGTTCGTAATATATGCATCCCTGTCACTCGAGTGAGGGAGTGCGATAGAGATGGAAATACCCGAACTTCGACTTTCGAAGTTCGTGGTAGCGCCGCAGGTCGATCACGGCACGCATTGTACGCACATTAGGTGGATCTAAATTTATTTTTATATGGAAAAATGCAGGCTGGATCTACCTAACGCGCGTTCAAAACGTTACGTGATTACCCCTTAGGACAACTTAACTATATTTTTTCCATACTAAAAGTGTCATTTAGATCTACCTGACGCGCGTGCAATGCGTTACGTTATCGACCTGCTGTCAGGAGAGCAGCCGGGCAGACAATAGTAGATTGTGTCACAAGGGAGCAAAGTGCCATATTTACGGCGAGGGCGTAGATTGAATCCCGAATGAAGCGAAGGATTCCAGAACGTATTGAGGGATTCTAACGTGGAATCCTGAGCGTAGTGAGGGATTCAAGTGTTCACGCCCAAGATGGAAATAATTTTGCTTCCTAAGAATTACGAAGCTACAACCGTTTTAATATTGCTTGTTAGAGAAAAAACGCAAACAGTGTGTGACGTCACATCACGGGATGCTGCCGGGGGGCCGCGTCGACGGCGTGCCGAACACGATGGGCACGGCACATTGCCGTCTATTAGTGACGTCACAATCTTCCAGCGTCATCGTTTCATATGAAGTTGCGTTTTGCGAAAAAGGGACAGAACACACCCCTTCTTAAAACTTTGGACACTTAGAACTTTGTGATTATTTAACCTTTTGCGTTGATTTTTTCTCCATTTGACTGCATTTTTAATCCTTTTTCGAGAAAATATGACATTATTGATTATTTTATTTAGTGTCTACACCCCTATTCTGCAGGGTCTAGTTCTCATCATCATCCTTCTAGCGTTATTCCCGGTTGTGCCCTAAAGGAGCCCGGGGTCCGGTCTTGACACCTTATCCCAAGATTTGGCGTAGGCGTCTTACGAAAGCGACTGCCATCTGACCTTCCAACCCAGAGGGAAAACTAGACCTTATTGGGATTACATCGGTTTCCTCACGATGTTTTCCTTCACCGAATAGCTAACGGTAAATTCAAAAAAAGTTCCGATAAACTAATTGGTACGAGCCGGGATTCGAACCCACGACCGCCACTTGACAGCCGCATGCCTGCACCAGTAGGCTACCGTATCGTTGGGTCACTCAAAAACTCGTCCCCCATACGGCCCCTTAAAGGCAGGGGAAGGGGACATAAGTTTGGCAAACAGGACAAGATAAACAAAAACTGGGACACAAAGCTATGGCTTCATAATACGTGCTCTGCGGATAATGAATTAATATGCATCCTACGCAACTTGTCCACATCAGTTAGTACATATAGGACTGTGTAAAAGGCAGTAGTTCTACTAATTTAAACCACCCATTTTTGAACGAGCGAGCGAAGCGAACGAAGTTCTATGCTTCAGCTCGGTCCTATAATCGTTTGTCCGGTGTCCGATGTCTGTGCCGCTATCCCCCTGTTCTCCTTTACTGGTCGCATTTCTCAACCGACGAAAAATTGTTAGCAGGTTCGTTGATTATACAGCTTTGTTTTTGTCAAGACACTTTTTTCAGAAAAAATAAAAATAAAAGACATGTTCGCAATTTCTACAACTCACTTAGCCACTAGCAAGTTTCCCATTAACTTGTTGAACGAGCGTTAGAACAAGAACGGTCATATTCTCAAACAAATCTACCCGACGTACTCGTACATACGAACTAGTTAGGAGTGTTAGGCAATCGACCTTCATCAGAGGGGTAATTGCGTAACTTTTCGTAGGAACGTAAGGACAATTCAACTGTCATTTTGTTATGTTACGCGATCGACCTAGTGAATAACTACTACTTTTGAAGGTTATCTCTTAAATTATAGGCAGTCCGTAGGTATATACAGCTTGAGGTTGAAGTCTTATGCCCTCACACCTTCAGCGATCAGTGGCTTATTGCATGGTTACCTACTGGTAACAGAACCTGAACTTTTGTCAGGTACCTACTCTGTTAAATGCGTGGGCTCTACCCGTTTTATGAGACATATTCGGAAAAACTTTTTTCAGAGTCTGCAGCCTTGATCATATAAGGGGCAGCGTCTGTTGTTAAAATCAGTAACTTGAAGAGATTATTGTCATAACATTATGTCGATATGTCTGACACAGTGCTGACAAAAACAAATCACAGCACTGTGTAAGAGCGAATAAGCTAGGTTCTGAGACACAATTGTCGAATCTCCCTTGGATCACATTCGCAATGCTCTTTCCATGATTTTCAGTCTCATCAATGCATAAATATACATCGGAATCCTTTGAGTATTTTCTTATTGTTTTCTTTTTTAACAATCTCTTTCGGACGGGGTTTGATCAGCGGTCCTTGGTAAGAAATAAAAAGACGTACTTAGTATTTTGGGGAAATACGGAAAAGTTGCGATATATGTGCTCCATGCCGCCCTGCAAATGTATTTTTTTAACAAGATTATAAAGTACACGCGCCTACTGGCACTTTCTCCCACATGACCGCATCCACCCTAAACTAATTAAGTTGAGGGCAGACCCTTTTAAAGCTCATTAAAATGGAATGCTTGTAGCCAACAACGCGCATTATTTTAAACATGTAAGTTGCCACGAAATATGCAAAGAGACCACTGTGAAATAAACCATTACTCAAAGTTTCTTGAATAATTTAGGATATAAATTCTTTAACTTCGGTTCACGAGGCTCGAAACTTTCTGCGATACAATATTTTTGCTATTTAGTATAACTGACCAAGCGAAAATAAACATGCTCTTCAAGTCCAGAAATGAATACGAAACGTGTTAAATATTTATGTTAGTATTTAAATGTTAATTATTAAACAAAAAGCAGTTTAATATTCATCTGAAATTAAAAAATAAAATACCGCGCGCCCCAATAGAAGTAAAAGAGTAATAAAGAAGTTAAAATTCTATTTAAATAACTATTTTTCGATTATCTTTTTTACAGAAGTAGTATTAAATTATTACTTTCATTTCACGAAAATCTGAAAGATTTTTATTGATTTTTTTTAATTTCTGGTTTCAGTAAACTCAAAGTCGAATAAAAGTGGCTTAATACTTTACAGTGCATATGGTGCTACTTTCCCGCACTAGTGCGGAAAAGAGCACTTTTCGTGCATATGTCGAACCTTTAAAGAGCCATATGTACAGTAAAACGTTGTACGATACACGTGCGAATAGGTAATTCGCAACTCGTGTATTTAATATTGAAATAAAAAATGATTTTGAATATTTATATTTAAGCATCAGGTTTAGAAATAGGTGAGGTTTTATAAGAACCTTATATAAAGAAATCATATAACAGTATGTTTTAATGATCATCAGTCAGATGAAACTTTTGCCATGCCATGTTTTATATCTAAGACTTGGGAGTGCACATGCAAAGCAGCTTGTGTTTCAGGGTCCATGTTGTCAGTGCGTGTAAAAAGGCGTTCAGAATTCTGGGCTTTGTACTCCGCCGAGCAGTAAGCTTCTCAGACATGAAAGCCGTCTCGGCGCTGTACAATGCTCTGGTAAGAAGCCAATTAGAATGTAACGCGGCAATATGGGCTCCGCATGAGGCCAAATACAGCATCATGATGGAAAGGATACAAAATAAGTTTACCAGATACTTATACTGGAAACGGTATGGAGTGTATCCATTCTATCCGCTGATGTATCCCACACTTTTTGTGATTGGCATGGTCGGTTACGACAAATTAGAAACTCGCAGGAATCTGGCGCTTGCATGCTACTTGCTTCGGGTTCTCCGCGGTAGTATCTGCAACCCGGACATTTTACAAATGTTCAAGCTGTGCGTGCCTGACAGGTACACCGAGAGGACGAACAGCGGACAGGAGGGACGAACAGCGGACAGCGAAGCGAACGGACGTGTTGATCGCCTAGCCGCCGCGAGTTGCTTATCTATATAGTGCGTTATCGTTTTGTTTAGTGTACGGTGCGGTGCAATATTACATTAAACATTGTTGTTTTGATGAACTCGGACCTGCTCGGGGGGCTAGCAAGCCCCCCAGGACCCAATAATTACGAACAGTCGTGGTAATAGTGGAACAAAGACAACAGCAGATAACACAAGCACAGCAAGATAACAGCAGTTGAAAATAGAAGTGAATCAAGTGAAATGGACACGGACAGTGCAATGGAGTCGTCTCGCGAATTAGTGCAAAAAAACATAAAAATAAATATAATAGACATTCAAAAATTCAACTCTGGCGAACTAAGTTGTTGGCATTGCGATGTCACAATTAAATTAGAACATAAACTCAGGTGGGAAAAAGGTAACCAGACCGTCACGGGTCGTATACGGTGCACCGCTTGTAAGAATTCTACCTGCTACAAATGTGCTATCGAATTCGATTGCCAAACAACACCCGAAGGCGAGTACAAACAAACTCTAACCACAGCCAAAATAGTCACTTACGATTATTATAAGTGCATCACTAAAGATATGAAATGCAAGGAGTGTGAAAAAGTAAACAATCGCCGTATTATACCTCTTGAGGGCCTAAAAAAATATAGAATGGTTCCTATGCGAATGCGGGATAAATCAAGTACAGGAAGTGATGAGTGTTGGCCTAAATACCGGTACTCAAAATACTCGTAAAAATAAGAAAAACGGTCGCAAAACAGACTCCGATAATACAAATATACCCTCAGCGCATTGTTATCGCTCACGCACTAGCAGCTACAACGAAGGTAGATCGCAAAACACCACAAACCAAGCGGGTGGAAGCAGGTTAGATGTTATTCCTAAAACGGTACGGCCCGCGGCAGCCGTAAGTACGGCAACCAGCCAAGCAGACATGAACCAGTCAAACGAAAGTATCAGGAGCGCATACGTCGTAGGCGATAGCAGCCGCGCGCGCAGTGTCACGCGTAGCAGCGCTACGCCGGGTGCGGCCGACGTCACTCGTAGCAACGCTACGCCGGCCACGGCCGGCAGTAGGTCGCCCGCTATCTCGAACGCATCGACTACGCGGCCACACGGCGGCATAACAATTAAAAATAGATTTGAGTCACTGCCCGCTCAACATAGCGATCAGAAGTATAGCAGGGGGTCGCGCTCGCCTCCACAGAAAAAACAGCGCATTAATAATAAAAGAAGCAGAGAAGAGAGCGAACTTTCGATGCTCACAAATACTCCTAAAGAAAGCCCTCATATTCCTAAAATTAGAATTACGAATCCTCAAGACCTATATGAGGGTGAGAAATTAAAGAAGTTACGAGAATGTGCGAAAATAAATGACACTCCGTACAATTACTCAAAAAACAGAAAAGAACTAAGATTTTATCCCAAAACAAGCAAATCCCGGCAAAATTTAATAGAAACTCTGAATAGTTTTGAAGGAAAAATTACCTACGTCGCCCCGAAACCACCTGCAGATAGAGAGGGCAACGTGTTAATAGTAATTAGAAATGAAACATATGGAGAAACAGAACAAGAACAGATCGAAGAAATGGAAAGATGCATCGATATTAAACCATCGAAAATAAAAAAGTTGAATAACGGGGGCAACCTCCACCTCGTCATCTTCCCTTCTAAGCAGGGTGGCAAAACATTTACGACCACTGAAATAATAGACAGAACGAAATCAACGTCAGAAAGATTCTTTGGAGCGCCGAAAATTTATGCAGAACCATTTCGGAAAAATACGAATAGAATAGTACAGTGCAAAAAGTGTTTTAGATTCGATCACACAAAACAATCATGCCATGGACCGCAACTGTCACCCAGAATGCAAATTACAATTGAAGGGCGAGAAGTGACAGTATGTCGGTCGTGTCGACAAGAGTGACCACGGAGCCAATAACGTTATTTGCCCTGTCTTCAAAAACGAGTTAGACAAAAATGAGGCAAGATTACAAAAACAGGCAGAAAATGAAGCAAGGAAGATCGAACGAGTTGCTAATAGCTACACTCGTCCTGGAATCTCGTTTGCTGACAGGGCCAATACATCTGCACCACTACCCAGACAGGAATCAATAAGGGAAACTGTATCGGCAGAATTTACTCCACCAGTTCAGCAGATCCAGCCAGCTCAACAACTCAACTTACCTAACGTAGCAACTAGCAGACTAATCATGACACAAGAAGACGCAATGAAACTAGCGCAATGCATATACTCCTTCTTCAATGGCCGTTAAGTCGCAATTCAAAAAACTTAGAATTTTACATGTGAACGCCCAAGGTCTACGAAATAAGTTCACAGAATTAAAAACGTTGGTAGACAAACACTTGCCTCACATCATCATTATAAATGAGTGCAAAGTGAACTTTGACAAGGTAAAATTTGACATCCGAAACTACGATAAACTGACGCACAGCAGAGCGACGCACCTGGGCACAGCGATGTATATCGCCAGAGGACTTAGATGGACTCAAACAGCGCTCACACCCGGATGGGAAGAAGAAGATGGCTTGATCGAGGGCATCGCGATCAAGTTAGTCTACAATCATCGATCCGGAGAATACTTAAAAATAAAAGGGGTCTACTTTCCAATCCCAGAACAACACCTAGCTAGAGAGGAACTCGAAGATACCATCATGGACGAACCTGCACTCATAATAGGAGACCTAAACCTACGAATGAGACAGCTTGGGCACTCTAGAGACGCTGGCCTGGGTACCCTCATGAAAAAACTACAACAAGAAGGAGTCTGTGAACTTAAACACACAGGCCTTCCATCACGCCCAGCAAGCCAAGGTACTAATATCCTTGACGCTGCTATTGTCACGCACGAACTTCAACAAGTGGATGACTTAAAAATGACACAAATCGCGTCAATTGGTTCAGACCACCTTCCTTGGACAATGGATATCAAACTTAACGTTGACCGTGAGGTAAAACTTACAAGAAATATGAAAAGGATACTGGAAAGCGAAGAGATGAGGAATGCTTATAAGTCCACTCTGTGTGAAAAAATGTCCGATCTTTCTCCAATAACTGACAACGCATCATGTGAAAAATACATCGAAAGTCTAGAAAAAGCCATTACAGAAGCTTTGGATATACATGCACCTCTCAAAGAACACAACAGAAGAGACTTTCTCCCAGACGATATAAACAGGCTGATCGACCTACGTAACCGAGCGAAGATACGAGCCTGGAAGAAAAGAAACCACGCAAACCCAGAAATATCTCGAATCGCGCGTTCAGAGTATAACAGACTCAAAAAACAAACTAAAGAGGCCCTCACGAACCTCATTGAAAACAGCTGGTTGAAATCTCTCGAAGATCCAACGGATAGTAGGGCAAAGATGTGGACAATCCAGAAAAATATGAAAGCTCCAAACATGAAACTTCCTAACATTGTAGGATGCACATCTGAAGGGGAAATTATAAACGCGCTCGTCGACGCGGCAATAGTGAAAGAAGCTTATATTAATCCAACTGACGAGGGTTCAGAGAAGTTCACCCCTTTTGAACCGCTAGACAGGACGTCTACTAGAGAAATACGTCTAGAATTAAGAAAATTTAAGAACAAGAAAGCCCCGGGGCCAGACCAGATCCGTGCGGATGCGCTAAAAATTGGAGGAGATGTTTTTCTTGAAACATTTAGACCGATAGCAGATTACGTCCTAACCACGGGTTATTTCCCAAGACGATGGAAGGTCGGTGAATGTATATTCTTGCATAAACCAGGCAAGAATCACAAAGAAGCTAGCTCCTATAGACCAATCACGTTACTCAACATAATGGGCAAATTATGTGAAAGACTAATTCTCTCAAGGCTACAAGGCACAGTTGACAAGTTGCAACCGCCCTTTCAACATGGCTTCACCAGATTTAGAGGAACCGCTACTCAGATTCTCCGCACTGGCAAAATAATAACGGATGCTTTGGCAGATGGGGAGAGCGTTTCTGTGATAAGCACGGATCTAAGCAAGGCATTCGATTCTATTAACCACAAAGGCCTAATAAAGAAACTTCAAAATGCCGACGTCCCTATCAACGTCATGAAAATAATAGAAAATTACCTGGAAGACCGATTGCTCATAGGGAAATTTAGGACCATCCATGGAGAAGCGAAGAGGATACCGCACGGGGTGCCCCAAGGATCGATCCTCGGCCCCATCATTTTCAACCTGTTCGTTTACGACATATGGGACACTCACGACAGAATACGAGGTCTCAAGCTATCCCAATACGCTGATGACCTATGTATTTTAAATAGAGCAAAAAACCCCGACCACGCTACCATAAGAGCGGAATGGGCAGCCGAAACTATTGTAAATTACTATGAAAGATGGGGTCTTAAATGCAACGTAGAAAAAACAGAATGCATCCTGTTCACGAAAAAGAAGAAATACAAGCCGACGGTTAAAATAAAAAAACAAACATTCACATACAAAAAAGAAATAAAATATCTAGGAGTCATCTTCGATAAGACCCTCAAAATGAACCCACACACAGACAAAGTAGTCAAGAAACTAAAACAAATAAGAGGTGCTCTGGGACCCATCATTGGCTTCCACGCCAAGACAAACCTAGAGGTCAAACTAGCTATAATTCAAGCCTGTATCCTTCCCATCATGGACTATGGAGTGGTACAGTTATTATCCAGATACAGTAACTCGAACCTCCAAAAAATCGAGAGGCAATATAGAATGGCGCTGAAGAGTGCAGGTCAATTCCCTAGACGTCTACCCACGGAGACGTTATGGGAAATGACAGATCTAGAAGCATGGCACCTCCGAGCTGCTGACTTGAATTACAAAATGCTGGCCAAGATCGCATCGCTGGGAATAGAAGACCTAAACACACCTGGGGACGCTTACCTGGCGCACGGAGAATTTAACCCATTACTAAAAAATAACAGAATAGGTGAAATAGAGTATACTATTAATAAAGACATGAGGCGTTGGCCTCGCGGGGCGGCGGCCCCTCGTCCTCTTAGAATAAAATAAAATATAAAAATGTAACATATGAAACACAAATAAATAGGTACTAACATCTTCAACTCATCACTTGTGACATGACATGACACCTTCAGTTTACACAGATCTTTTCTAGACATAAGTTAGCTGACACAATCCTGCGGGAACTGAAAGATGTAAACACTAATAGGTAATAAATTATTTCTGATTCTGATTCTGATTCTGATTACACCGAGAGGAGGCGGCGACCGCAGCTACTGGCAGAGCCAACCGGCAGGACGAACCTGCTCCGTAAGGCACCTCTCAGCCGTACTATACACGTTCTCAATCTCGTTGCCGACAAGACAGATCTTTTTTATTGCCCTATGTTGGAATTCTCAAAAACGTGTTTATATGTATTATGCTATGTAACGGATTGACATTTAATTTGAATTATTGTGTAATGACATATTGAAATCTAAATTGACTATTAATGCATTGTAATAAATTGAATTTCTAATTTAAATTATTTAGTTAAGTAGTAATAAGGATTATTTTTGATTTAAGGTTAAGGCACTATTGTATTAGGGTTACCTGTAAGGATAGTCGCTGTATTTAATAAGAAATAAATAAATAAATATCCAAAGTTCAATCTCGCAATCTTGCCAGATCTCGTACGAAAATTGTACAAGACTCAATCTCGTAAAATATGGACGACTCCCTAGTGAACATTAAAAGCCACGGTATTTGGTAAAGTTTTGGGATCTGCATGCTCCATGTTCCATGCTCAATTTATAATGGTCACGAGCCTATGTCACCGCGATATTCAACAATGATGCGGAAGAAAAGCATTTCGGCTCCCAGGATTTCGCGAGCAGCTGTACTTACTGTATGCTATGCATGATGTGCCTGTTTCTCACAGTTTTTTTTTGTTCTTTTTTTGCATATTTTTCTTACATATTTTTGTACAGTCGCCATCAGATATTGATTTAAATATTTATTTATTTAGGATCACCAACAGACAATTTAATATAAAGCTTAGGTAACATTATTGCTTGATGTTCATCTAATTATAGGTAACCACAGCTTATTTTAGTTTCTAAGAACATTCAAATAGTCGAGGCATTAGAGACGTGTTCAGATATTTGTGAGCACTTTGGCCGCACCGATATATCTGATGGCGACTGTACCCATTTTAAAACTTGTAAGTTTTCTTAGTTTACTTTTGTTTTGTATATTTTTTGTATGTTCTTAGATACTAAAATAAACTGTGGTTACCTATAATTAGATGAACATCAACCAATAATGTCGCATATTAAATTGTCTGTTGGTGATCCTAAATAATGAAATAAATTATAACATAAATTGTGTTTACCCCACGAACTGGTAAAAGCAACCAAAAGTCCGAAACCTGAACATCACATCACAACATCATCATCATTATCATCATCTGCATTGTCTTTTAGGAACAATAATCGCCACAGAGGCGAATCTAATGTCTATTGTATCGCGATCCGAAAATGGATAGAACCTCCGCATTCCTGACTTAATGTCCACGCATATATCAAATACAAATACCATCATCTATCTTCCATATTAGATAACCCCCCCCTACCCTTTTCTGTTTCACATCAAACGGTGTAACGAAAGCAATGAATAAACGAAGCAAGTGAACGGAACAAATGAGAGAAGCTTCGTGTGAAACACCTAATGAGTATGTATTTTAATCTTGGGGGTGAGAGGTAAGGGTAGCTTACGTGTGTCAGCGATACAAATCAGGCAACTTATGAAAAATATTTCAGAAAACTTGATGCTTTCTCGAGACGTTCCTTAGAATGTTTAACTCAGATAGCCCGACCAGGTGTTATAACACCGCTCATTTTTTTTTTATAATTTACTCTATTGCTTGTTGCGATCTCAGATATCGCAAAATTGACCCATGTTCCAAAGAGTGCATTTAGTTGAAAGTGGGTGTAGGGGAGGGCATCAATTTAAAGACAATTAACATTTATTTAGTTTCTAAAGTATGTGCAAATTAATAATTTTCATGATTTTATTTAATAGCCTTAATTGTCCTACTGCTGGGCAAAAGCCTCCCTCTTTTTCTTCCACGTATCCCTATGCTGATGGGCAGTCTCCCACCAGTCTTGGTCAAAGACCTCAAGGCTCGTCACACCATCTCCGACAAGGTGTACCACGACGCCGTGTCCAGTAGGTCCCACCTAGTTGGTGGTGATTTTTCCCACAAGTCTTCCGGCATGCGGCAGATGTGCCAGGCCCAGTCCCACTTAAGTTTGGCGGCTGCTTGAGCTACGTCAGTTACTTGCATTTAGGAACGTAGTATTGTATTCCTAATGCGATCTGTTAACTTCACACACAACATGGCTCTCTGGCATACCATGCGGGCAGATTTCTGATCTTTTGTCAAAGACCAAGTTTGCGCGCCGTAGGTAAGGATTTACCTAAACTTAATTAAATGAATACTAACTTAAATCTAAAAAAACCTTCCAAAGACTATATCGAGGATGCTGACAAACAATTAATTGAACATCAATTCGCCAATTTCCTGAGGAAGAAGTTTTGAAGGTTGTTTCCCAAATTACTAAAATGAACTTTTGAAAAACAAAATATATAAGAAGACCGAGACCTTAATAAAAAATAAGAAGAATAATAAGAATAATTTATTTACCATAACTTAAAATATCAATTTTTTTTAGATGCAGTGACTTCCACACAAGGCAGAGCCTGTATCGTGGTAGTCAGATCGAATACGAGATTTACAAATATCATGCGGCTATTAAAAGAAATATAAAATGATTTCTTTTTATTTTACAAAGCGGGCAAAAAAGTGCAATTTGTTGAATTCGTGCGTAGTGTGATAATTGAGTAAATGAATTTATAGGAGTGTGTGTAGTGTTAGGTGGATGTCACACTGCGACGCATCTCCGGACGAAGGTGCCTTTCTCGTTGTATGCAAATACCTCAGTTTGTATATAAATTCCGTGTGGTACGACACACTGCAACGCACCTCCGTCCGGCGAAATTTGTATGCATCTCCGCACCTCAGTCCGTTGATGCGGCGCAGTGTGACGACCGCCTTAATGTAGGAGAGGGAAGGATGCAAATCACCAATCATTCACTAAGCAAGTACCAAATAATAGGACCTAACCAATTATCAAGTCGCTAGTCGTTTCTGGTACACTGATGGTCCATTGCTATGGATGAAAATGCAGCAAGCAATTATGTGCTACTTTTGTACCGGGAACATGTAATGGCCGCTCCTCACGATGGGCCATCCCGACCCATCATACAGGACGCGGCTATGCGGTAGAACGAGACCTAAATATGTCTTACTCCCTTTCACGCATAGTTGCGTCCTGTATGATAGGTCGGGATGGCCCATCGTGTGGAGCGGCCATAAGAGCACGGCGGCCTAGGCAGTCTATTGAAAAAGTGTTGTTTAGAGTTGTTAAGTTGTATTCAGTCTAGGTTACGATGTTATTTTTGAACGAGCGAGCGAAGCAAACGAAGTTCTCAGTTTTAGCTTTGGCCAAAATTCTTTCTTATCTCCTGATATCCAGATGTCCGGCTGTTCTCCACTATAGGTCGCATTTTTCAACCGTCTTTCGTGAAATATTGTGGGTTCAATAATTGCAAAGTTATTTTGTTGTTTATTCAGGTTTTTTTCTTTTTCTTTTATACGATGAAAAGATAGGCTCACGAGTTTTAAGTCACGCGACGTAAGTAAGGCACGCGAATCCTCCAATCACGAGGTATTTTCAAGAAACGAGTAACTACGGAAGTACGGAATATCAATTGAAATTGATTTGAAAATGACTTTTCGGTGAAAGAAAACATCGTAAGGCAATCGGTCTGATCCCAATAGGGTCTAGTTCTACCTCTGGGTCGGAAGGAAAGATGGCAGTCACCTCCGTAAAACTAGTGCCTACGCCAAATATTGGGATTAGGTGTCAAAGCGGACTAGGTACTATATACCGTTTGAGCACTACCGGGACAAACGCTAAAGGGACGATGATGACTGTTATTTTATCATCAACTAGCATCCGCCCGCAACTTCGTCTGCGTGGAGCCGAGATAAAAACTATCCTATATTTCTGTAAACTTTATTCGTGCAAAATTTCATTCATTCGGTTGCGAAACATCCAAATATATAAACATCCAAACACCCAAACATCCAAACAGCCAAACATCAATACTTTCGCATTAATAATATTATATAGTTAGTAGGATTCAATAGGTAGTCCTCGCAAATTACATCACCTATCATTTATAAGTATATGATATATATCTCAGGGTGACTCTGAGTACAGCGATCAATCAAAGGTATCTGCCATCTTTAGCTCTGGGCCTGCCTTTGCCGGAATGCCAAGTCATCTGTCAAATCACTGCTCGTTAGAACTGGTAATGCGATGTTAAAGTTACTTTAGTTTCGACTCACTTATGAGGGGAATCTTTTATCAAATCCACGAAATCTCCAAAAATAAGATGGTTTGTTATATTTTGTTAATAGCTTATCTTAGACAAATCTTCATTTTGCTTACGTACCACTTTTATATAAATAATTGTGAATTGACTTGCAAGATTTTATTATGTATCAGTAACAAAGTAAGACACGCAAAAAGAAATAGAAAAATCCACGTATTTTTTTTAGCTTGCCCATATTAGATTTTTTTGCCAGTTTACTATTATTTAAGCACAATGTATCTAAGTTCAGTGAACAGGAAATATAAATGATAATTTTTAGTACTTTATCGCAATTAACGTAACAATACTGCGAAGGTTGGCATGCATCAACTAGTGAAAGTGACAAAGTACTAAAATGATCATCTACTTTTGCTGTTGACTATAACGCCTTATATCTATCTACATATCTACAGAACAGTAAATCCTATACCAAAGAGTTTGTCAACTAGAATTATTTTTAATTTCTTACTTCGAGAACTCGGCCACAGTACTTGGCTTTGCTTCAAGGTTTTTTATGACAGCAGAAGTTTTTTACGAAATATATAGCACATACTAAGTACTAAATCCCATGTCGGGCTTGCTTGCCAACTTTTCATTGTATTTATTACGTACTCTTAAAATAGAGCAGTAAATTATAATTACAAAAGTCTAAACTAAGACGTATAAAGGTGAGTTTTTACGGGTTATTTAACTTGACTTTATTCTTGTAAGTCAAAGGCACTTACCAAGTTTATTACAGACTTGCTTCTGACCCCGTAGCATGGACGGCCTTATCACACGATAAGTGACAGGATAGAGCGTCCGTCACTGGCTCTCACCGTTCGATAGAACGAGACGACGCTCCTATCACTTATCGCGTGATAAGGCCGACCATGATACGGGGTCTGCTTAGCTTCTCCGTCCGCGTGGAACTCGTGTATATCGTAGCTACATACAAACTTCCACCCCCTATTTCACCCCCTTAGGGGATGACTTCTCGAAGGAAATTTATCCTATGTCCTTCCCCGAAACTAGAACTATCTCTATGCCAAATTTCATCAAAATTGTTTCAGCGGTTAAGCGTGCAGAGGTGTCAGACAAACAGACAGACCGACAGACAGGCACACTTTCGCATTTATAATACTAGTTTGGATATGTGACTTTAATATGGTGCAATAACTTTCTAGTTAGTCTATACTCCGTTACTTAAAAATATATATTTAGCTGGCTTTTATAGGATAACCTGTACTCTGAAGTTCTTATCTAATAATAACATTCTCGTTCTCGAGAACTAAACATTTTGGTGACTTTGGGATTATCCCGTCGATGCCAGCTGGTCGATCACGGTACTTATTAGCTAGATCGGAATGACAGATTTTATATGGAATAATGTCATTTAAATTGTCTTACGCGCGTTCTAAACGTTACGTGTTTAGCCCTCTGAGGCTCTATTAGTATCAGCATTACCGAAACAAAACGTTACGACCGCGTTTGCGTTTAGCTGTCAAATCCCATACAAATTGAGGGTAAAACGCAAACGCGATCGTAAAGTTTTGTTTCGGTAAAACTTATACTAGAGCCTCTGGTCGATAAATTGTGATAAAAGAGACTTCGTAAATATTTTTAGTTCTATGAATGTTTTTGTAAATCTAAAGCCACAACTTTACACAATCTCCATCTGCGGCTGTATAGTCCAGCCAATGAACTGACAACTTGTATGGAAAAAATTTAAATTTTGGAAATAATTTATAATATCTTATTTTTTATGTGTAACGGATATATTATCAATTAAATAGTTACCCAGCGACAAAATCCGACAAAATTTCAGACATCGAAAAAATTATAAGTTAACTGGCGTCTGAAAAGTCAGTAAAAATATTAATAAATGTTTTTGTCTTTATTTTGGTTCATTTACATTTGCTCTATAATATTCAAGATAAATCGTACAAAAAAAGATAATGCATGCTTCATTTAAATCTACATAATTACTTCCGGGTGGAAAGTTTGTCGGATTCTTGACTAAATCATCTTACAATAACATTTTCAAATGAAATCAACAAAAAAAACGCTATTATAAATTAATGTTTTTCAAAACCGTATTTGCCTGGAGTATGTAGTCGCTATTCGTCTGTTTCCCACAGACTAATGCGTTGGTCGCGACGACTCGTAAATTGTCGTTGAAAATAGTCACATATACAGTGTGTTCACCTTCATATTTATTATTTTCTAAACCCATTTGCGAAATTGGGTTATTGAACTTAAAAACTTGAATGGGTTGTGAAACGTAGCACTTATCGTGTATACACATATACACCATTATATTCATGTTCTATAAATTAATTATAATTAAAATACGGCCTTTTTTTTACGGCCGTTTGTGATGAGTACAACATTAATTATAATTAAAATACGGCCTTTTTTTACGGCCGTTTGTGATAAGTACAACATTAATTATAATTAAAATACGGCCTTTTTTTACGGCCGTTTGTGATGAGTACAACATTAATTATAATTAAAATACGGCCTTTTTTACGGCCGTTTGTGATGAGTACAACATTAATTATAATTAAAATACGGCCTTTTTTACGGCCGTTTGTGATGAGTACAACATTAATTATAATTAAAATACGGCCTTTTTTTACGGCTGTTTGTGATGAGTACAACATTAATTATAATTAAAATACGGCCTTTTTTACGGCCGTTTGTGATGAGTACAACATTAATTATAATTAAAATACGGCCTTTTTTTACGGCTGTTTGTGATGAGTACAACATTAATTATAATTAAAATACGGCCTTTTTTACGGCCGTTTGTGATGAGTACAACGTACTAACTTGTAACAGCAATATTTTCAGCATTGATTAAATTTTGAACAAGATGTAAGTTCATATTTCTATCCAGTGAAAAAAGCGGATTATGTCTGAGATACAATTATTAATTATAAGTGGATATTATCTAACATTGCCTCTTTATTTATTACTACACAATTTCAAATTAAATTGAAGAATTCTGAAAAGTATTGGGAATTATCTTTTCATACTACATATTTGAGACAAGGAGGACCGATGACCTGGTAAAGGTTGCGGGAGTCCGCTGGATGCGGGTGGCGCAGGACCGGTCGCTTTGGCACTCTTTGGGGGAGGCCTATCTCCAGCAGTGGACGTCTTTCGGCTGATATGATGATGATGATGATGATGACTATTTAAAGGACGAAGGCCAATTTTCGGGCTCAGTCGAGATTATGTTATTCAATTAGTTATGGCTGATCCTTCAAAGTTTTGACGACTTTGCGAATGACAAGTTTACTATAAAGATTACCTTGTATTGAAATTAAATCAATAGCGGTGCATAATTAGTATAAAATGTTATGCGTAATTATACGCGTTAACTTGTACAAATAATTAACCAAAAAAAAGAATGTTTAAAACGATACTAAACTATTACCAGAAATCAAATTAGCCTTAATTTTAAAAAAATATACTAACAATGCAGTATCCAATATTATTATCGGTGTCCGCGATTATTTATAGAATACACCGCACGTTTCAAGCCCTTTCCATTGCTGAAAAGTTAAAATATGTACTTCAAAAGTTCATGAATATACAATCGACGAATAACTTTACGTGCCTATGCCTAAATATTTCAATAGGTACGAAAATTATTTTCTACTCCTGCTGGTCGATACGTTTCGCATGTTTGTTAATTACCTTGATCTTAATGTATTATTATGTATGCGACAATGAAATGTGACAATAAATGAGTTGTCGTAACGCTCGTTTGAAAAGCTACGCAATTAACCCTCTGCAATACCCTTTTTCAGCAAAACTCACTCCACTCACAAGGCGACCGAGCGCAGCGCCTTTACTTAATGGAATCTAAGTTAATTCCTGTCTAGCAAGCAGGGGATTGCAACTTTAATCTTGCGGGAAGATTAATTGTTTGTTAAGAAGTAAGCTCTCAAAAAGTTAAAGAAAGATCCAGGGTACGATTAATGGTACCTAGGTGACTTTAGATTTAGAATTCTTATTTCTTATTATACACATGTATACAATGGCTAATCGTAATAATCATCATCATCATATTAGCCAAAAGACGTCATCTGCTGGTCATAGACCTCCCCCAAAGAGTACCAAAGTGACCGGTCCTGCGCCACCCGCATCCAGCGGACTCCCGCGACCTTTACCAGGTCATCAGTCCACCTCGTATCGTATCGTATCGTAATAATAAATAATGATAAATCAGCCTATATACGTCCCACGGGTACAGGCCTCCTCTCATGGATGAGAGTAACGGGCAGTACTCCCCGCGCTGGCCCAGTACGGGTTGGAGACTTCCCATACACCTTTGAATTTCTTTCTTCGAGCGTGCGGGTGTCCTGGCGCGGGTATAGCCAGGACTGCCGGGGGGCGCCGGGGTGGAATGTTCGCGATCCCATGGCGCCCCCCTTAACGGCAATGCGGGTGACGCCGGTGTGTTTTTAGTGGATATGCTCCTCCAGTCACCATCACTCGGATGGCGGTAGGAGGAGAGAGTCCCACATAACCCCCAAATAAAAAAAATAAAAAAAGTCTAGTTTCGTTACGCGTGACGCGTGGGGTGACACACAGGAGCCCGTAAATAGCAACAGCCCCGATAATCTGAATTCATGCGCATGTTCGCATGTTTCTTACTCAATCATGCTTAAACAGCTCAACCGATTTGAAATAATTTTTTCACGAAGATAGTTTATATTCTGGATTAAAATATAGGATACTTCTTCTCGGTTCCATGCAGACGAACTCGGAAGCTAGTAACTAAATAAATATATTAGTGGACGATCTTGCACTAACTGAACTAGCCCCTAATTAAGTTAATTGAAGTTTGTGTCATGGTTACTAGACGATAAGAGACCTATTTAATACACATATGTATAAATATTTAAATACATCCAAGACTAAAAAATATAATATTCATGCTCATAAAACACAAATATATATTATGCCCTACACAAAGTCACTACTAGGGTAAGACAGTCGTTTATGCAATATCATGAACACAGAATTTATCAACACGATTCGAACAAAATAGAACGTCATAATTGTATAAACTAATTTTCGAATAGGAGATATACTCTATTCTTGTCAAGTCGAATTGGCACTTAAGCCCAATAATAATAATAATAAATACTCTTTATTGCACCACTACAAGAGAGAAACATCTTACAAAAAAAATTGCCAAGACTGAAATTAGAACTTCGACAGCTAATATTAGACACTTGATTCTAGTAGGTATATAGTTTTCATCTGACATCGTTCACGATGTAAGTAGATGAATAATTAAAAACTTGTAAAACCCCCGACTTTTTCATTTGAAACTTCAATATCTTTTTTGAAATTTTGTTGAAACGCAACTAAGAACCTTCTCGATCACGTTAGCATTCGGACTGAAAAACCGCACTAAAAGCGGACCGGTCCATTCGTTTAGAAGCTACGATGCCACCGGCAGATACACAGGTACACAAACACGTCAAACTTACTTATAACACCCCTCTTTTGGCGTCAGGCGTGAAAAATGTAACTATGCATTGCCGACCCTCTACTAACTAAATTCGTATAAGTACTAAACTTAAATTGTAAAGTTCACTATTTCAAATCAGCGACCAAATCGATAGCTCCAATGTCGGTGGAATATCCAGTACGAAATTAATATTTGCATAATACACGCGAATCGCGTTTGATTGGATTTGTTTGTAAGTACATTATATAAACCTTGACACGTAGCTTGAGAGAATTTGGATTTGAATCCTTAATGCATATATCAATAAGCACTCTACCGGCAATAGTGGGATCGCAGGTTCGAGTCCTGTCGGGGGCCAGACGAAGATGGTTTATTTTTCCGTTATATTCTTTCTCTCTGTATCATTTCTAAATAGCTTTTTTGAATTAGGATTAACTAGTTATAAGGCAGGCTCCTTAACCCAAAAATCTTTTATTATTAAGATTAGCAGTTAAGTTTGTGATTAAACCTATTAAATGTTTTATTAAAATAAACAAAAAAAAAGCTAGGATTCCTTGTGTTAGCTACAGGACTCAGTAAAATAACAAGTTTGAACATCGAACATGCATTTTTTTAATAATCTTAAAAGGTATTATGTTAACAAAAATTATGTATTGTACATGTATTTGATGATTTTTAAATTGAGATAGGAATATAAATAATGAATAAAGAATCCTCAACTAATTTTCTTACATTTTATATTATGTGCAATATTATGTTCCAGAGTCACACATTATATCTCTTCCAGTCTTCCTATAACGACTGGATCTCGACTGGTAATTTACTGTGCAAACTCCTGATAATGCTACAGACTTATGAGTTTTATATTAACTAAGTATAAAATACCTTTAAGAAAAGTACTTTTCATAAATTGGTGGGAGTAAATTGTGCTATATCAACGTTCAGTTGATGGTTAATTTGGTCTGAACTCGCTCGTAGCGAGTTTTCACTTGATATTAAGCTAGCTTAGACCAAATATGTGGATGGTAATGCTAATATTTTTATCTTGTAAAAATATATTATAAATGGACTACGTCATCTGTTACAAGAGTCATGTGCTAATCTTATCACTACATAGTATAAAACAAAGTCGCTTCCCGCTGTCTGTCCCTATGTATGCCCAGATCTTTAAAACTACGCAACGGATTTTGATGCGGTTTTTTTAATAGATAGAGTGATTCAAGGGAAAGGTTTATATGTATGTAATATAGTACCCGTGCGAAGCCGGGGCGGGTCGCTAGTAAGTAATAAAATGCAAATGCCGGCTGGTACGCCGCGGAGCTGCAGCGTGCGCACGCATTGCGTGTGCAGCTCTCTGCAGCAGGTACCCCGTAGACAGGCGCGAAGACGCGCGCGTAACCCGGTGTGACAGGGGTGCTGTGTGATATGTATTGGATGTGGGTAGATTAAGATCTACATACCTACCGACCAACGTGAAATAAAACAGTCTTGAATATACCAGCGTGCTGTGTTATTTGTCTCCCGATTAAGATACCTAGTACAGGACACTGTGCACGTCTACGCTTACGTCGACGCATACGTGCTGCACACGCACTCGGTGTGGCTCGGCATATAATCTAAAATTAAAGATTTTAAAACATGTTTTGACCTATATGCCTTAAATATTTACCTACTATATGTACTGGGGTGTTAATTATCACCTTTACTTATTCATTGATACAATTTGTATTCATATTTATTCATTAATTTGGCTATTTTTACCTACTATAAATTTACATCTTGTTATATGGGGTTATATATACTATGTAATATGGGGTATTTTTGTGGGAGTTCTATATATAGCTATACAATAGTTTTGTTAATTCTAGACGTGATCTTGCTGTCCTGTCCTGTCGTCTACACTGACCGACCATCTCACTCTGGGTTTCACACTGATAAAGATTTTTATTGAAGTCGCTAAGCATAACAATAGTCCAGTCAATGTACTGACAACTTGTATGGAAAAAAAAACAATTTTGGAAATAATTTATAATAGCTTATTTTTTCTGTGTAACGGATATATTATCAATTAAATAGTTACCCAGCGACAAAATCCGACAAAATTTCAGACATCAAAAAAATTATAAATTAACTAGCTTCTAAAAAGTCAGAAAAATATTAATAAATATATTTGTCTTTATTTTGGTTCACTTACATTTGCTTAAAGTTAAATAATACAAAAACGACAATGCATGCTTCATTTATATCTACATAATTACTTCCGGGTGGAAAGTTTGTTGGATTCTTGAATACAGCATCGTAGAATAACATTTTAAAACGAAATCAACAAAAAAAACGCTATTATTAATTAATGTTTTTCAAAACCGTATTTTGCCTGGACAGACATGGCACGGTTAAAATGTCAAGTTTTTTGAAGTGTTTGTGCACGATTCTCTTTGTGGAATGCGTACGAACTATCGTACGAATGGCTCTTTTTGCATCTTGAAGGCAACTTCTACGTTACTACTACTACTACTTCCGCCCGCTTGCTAAACTTAATATGACAGACTTTTCGAGCACGATAGTTTTTTTAACAAAACAATGCTCTCACAAATTTAACACTTTATATATATTTTTATTAAACACTTTTGCACGCATTTAATAACAGACAGTGAACAGTGACGGTGCATTTAATAGAGGGCACAACTTAACACATCCTCGTCGACATATTATAGACTGGTATCGACAAAGTAAGGAAAGGGGTTTATCAGTAAACTCTCAGTAAAGTACAAAATATCGCATATCCATCCTGCCCCGCCAAGTCAGGAAATCATATCATACTAATATTATAAATGCGAAAGTGTGTGTGTTTGTTTGTTTCTTTGTCCGTCTTTCACGGCAAAACGGACCGACGAATTTACGTGATTTTTTAAGTGGAGATAGTTGAAGTGATGGAGAGTAACATACGCTACTTTTTGTCTCTTTCTAACCCCCCACTTCCCTAAAATGGGGGGTGAAAGTTTGTATGGAGCTACGATATAAACGAGTTCCACGCGGACGGAGTCGCGAGCAGAAGCTAGTGATTTTATAAAGATTAGGCCAAAGTGTCAAATAACATTTTAGTAACTCAATACATTTTTTGATATTATTCGGTCTAACGGTCCTTTTTCAAACCGGGGGCATGATCGTTCGTTATCCAAGGTATTCGCAGCCACGACTACCTAAATTGGCGCGCGCAATTCATTAATATTTGCAATCATTTTCGCGAGACTTATCTCGCCCCAGAGGCTCATTTGCTGTATCGCGTCGGAATTAACTCAATTCCACACTTTTGAGGTTTTACACTAGGTAGTAATAATTTAACTTTATTTGACCAATTCGATAAGAGATCAGAGATCACGTTCCACACCTCGTTAGTAGAATACAATTATAAGTTTAAGTAAATAAAAAAAGCAGTTTATTTCAATGTATTTTTGGTACGTTGTCTCTGCTTATGAATTTAGCATACTTAGTCTACTTTTTAAGATTATTTTCCCTTAGGGGTGTCGAATCCTAATCTTACTAATATTTCTGTAATATTTTGTTACAGATTTTACTTCTACGTTTTAACCGCCGCATTCAGATATTTAATTGAACGAGGATGCAAAGTGAACGAGGTTTTCTGCTTCAGCTTGGGCCAAGGGCAGTGTAGAGTTCCGTAGTTGCCTGTTTTTCTTAGTTACAATCGACACGCGCGCGCCAACTAAATGGTTGAGTCGGCCGAATTTGTACGAAAGTTGGTCTTTCTAAGTACATTTTAAGTTGATCGACTATAACTTGGTAACTAGTTATGCCTACTTAGCCGTGATAGGTTTTCTTTTAAATTTGTTATATGTAATACTGCCACGATTTTTTTCACATTCCCAGTAGCAGCCATTTAGCCGGCCGAAATGACACCAACAAAAATTTAGGCTTTAAAGCCCAATATCTCGGCAAACGAATCACTAAATTGAAAAAACCCATAATATTTTTGAACAAGCTACCCAACAATACCCCACACTTTAGGTTTAGCAAGAAAAAAAAATACATCCCTACTTTAGGTATAGGGAAGGTACACAAAAAAACATTGTTTGAAGATTTTATTCTTGTGTTTGGTCGCCGTGATTTATTTATATACCCATGCCGAATTACAGTTTTCTAGTAGTAATGGTTACTGAGCTAAGCCGAAGACGAGAAGAACCAATAAGGGTTCCTTGTTGACTACGGAACCCTAAAAAAGGGCAGTTGTATGTAGAGAGGGGTAAGGGGGCGATGTTGGCTAGAGCTACCCCGTCGTTGAAGCAGAAAAAAATATTTACAGATCTGAAATAAATAAAAAGCAATTTCAAGTAATACAACGCCACATAGTGATACTGGAAAATATAAGTAATACCTAATAACTACCTATGTTGGACAAATAAATCTTTGAAATCTTGAAATCTGAATCTGAGCCGAGTCCCGCGAATACACATACTTATGCACATACACATACAGTTCGCATTTCTCAACTGATTCTGGTGAAATTATGTGAGCAAGTTTAATAATTTTATAAAATATTTTAGGTGCTTCAGATTTTCTAAATTAAAATAGAACTCTTTAAAAAATAGACAAGCTCGCGAGTTCCAGAGTTAGCAGAGTCACTAGACTATTTGATGAATTCATGGACAAATTTTAAATTGTATTATTAAAAAATAAACGTCAAGTTATAAAGGTTTTTTCCTTATTAGGAAGGTACATAAGACGTGACCCGTTTATGCGGATTAAGAGAGCTACCAAAAAGAAGGATTCGAAGTACTCCAGGAAAAATACGGTTTTGAAAAACATTAATTTAGAATAGCGTTTTTTTTGTTTATTCTATGATGTTTTGTTCAAGAATCCAACAAATTTTCCACCCGGAAGTAATTATATAGATTTTGTATGATTTATTTCGAATATTATAGAGCAAATGTAGATGAACCAAAATACGGATAAAAACATTTATTTGTATTAAGTATGTCTGACATTTCAATGGCTACCTACTTAATAGTTATCATTTTTTTAATGACTGAAATTTAGTTGGATTTTGATTCTAGGTAACTATTTAATTGATATACACTCGCGGTCAAAGAAACCGGGTCAGTGACGAAAACCTCAATATTTTGTAAATCGTTGGTCGTATCTGCATGAAACTAACTCTGTTTTATAGAGAATTTAATATCCTTCTAAATCCAACCTTCAATGACCTACGTAGTAACTGGAAAAAGGTTTAATTGAAAAAAAAAGACCAATTAGGTACTTATTTGAAATTGCGTTCGTTTTACTTTTGCTTGTTTTTAAGCAATTGTTTTCAATCTGTCAAAGAACTATGATAAAAGGCTGTCATTGTTTTATTTTGTGGTCATTCTTGAATGTCTATCATGCCGCTAACACCAGATGAATGTACTCGTATCATCACTATGTTAGAAGAAGGAAGAAGTCAGAGGTATACAGCGAGAAGAACAGGTGTGTCACTTTCTACAGTGCAGCGAGTCCTCCAACGTTACCTACAAACTGGGCAGAACCTTAGAAGACCAGGAACCGGCAAAACAAGATGTACTACAGCTAGAGAAGATCGATTTATTGTTACAACCATGCTCCGAAATCGGCACCTCACAGCAGTTGAAGTGAAAAATCAGCTTTTAGAGACCCGAAGGGACGGCATCAGCGAGCGGACTGTCAGGCGGCGGCTCAAAGAAGCAAATTTGACCCCACATAGGCCGGCCAATGGCCCAAAACTTTAAAGAATACATCGAACAGCAAGACGACTTTATGCCCGCGATCACAGATACTGGGGTGACGACGATTGGGCAAGAATTTTGTTTGCCGATGAATCCAGATTTATGCTCTATGCAAATGACGGGCGGCAAAGAGTTTACAGACGGCCTGGTGAACGTTTTATTCCAGCATGTTTTGAGGAAAAAGTGGCGTTCGGCGGTGGGTCAGTCATGGTTTGGGCTGGAATCTCTTCAGAGAGTCGCTCGGAGTTAGTTTTAATAGAAAATGGATCATTAACGAGTGCAAGATATGTAGAAGAGATTCTTAATGAGCATGTCGGCCCATACTTAATTAATATGGGTGGAAATTCTATGTTTATGCATGACAACGCCAGGCCACACACAGCTCAAATTGTCAGAGATTATTTTTTGGAGGTTGGTATCAACTGTATGAACTGGCCCTCGAGGAGTCCGGACTTAAATCCGATTGAGCATGTATGGGACGAGCTTGGGAGGCGTGTAAGAGCTCGAAACCCCGCCCCAGCTACACTTAGAGACCTGAAACAGGCGTTAGTGGAAGAATGGGACAATATCCCGCAAGAACGCATAAAGAACTTAATAAACAGCATGCCGAATCGTCTAGAAGCTGTAAGAAGAGCCCGAGGAGGCAATACGAAGTATTAATTTTTATTTTTTGTGTTGTATGTGAAGTACCTACTGCTTATTTTTGTACGTAAAATTGGTTGATTTTTTGTTTCCTATGTAATTTTATTAAACAAAAGAATTACGATTCCACCATTTGATGTTATTTAATTCAGTATAAAATTATCTACAATATGCAGTTTAATTCATGTCCCTAGCTTTATTATTTTAGGAGATATTACAGATTTTCGTACTGACCCGGTTTCTTTGACCGCGAGTGTATATATCCGTTACATAGAAAAACTCTGCTATTAAGCATAAATTATTCCCAAAACTATATTTTATTCCGTACAACTTTTCAGTTAATTGGCTGGATTAAAGCTAAAACTCTGCACGACCCATATAACTGACACGCTCTTTTGTTTCTGCACTTCCGCGTGCGAGGCTCGACTCACGCTTAGCCGATTTGTTTATGAATACACATGTTTCGCCGTTTTGCGTGTAATCGGACCTCCATTCATTAAAATTTCCAATCATTTTCGCACGACGAATCTCACCCTAGGGGCTCATTACGGTATCAGGGGCGGCTTTAGTCAAATTACCGTCGTTTTTTTTCGAATTTACTAACCTTTTTTAGTAGTCTGCTAATAACATGCTTGATGAAAAGTTTGTTAGAACTATTTTTTTATCAGTTTCTTATTTGATTGATATCAAGAAGTGATGTAATGTTTTGAGGGATAACAAACAAATTTTTGAATTAATTTTTGTAAATATTACTGCAGAGAAATTTAAGTGGTTTTATTTATATTGTATATTTTAATGTCCATCATTTTTGATGCTCTTCTCCCATGTTATTTTGCAGGTGTATTTTTTTTTGACTTTATAAATTTTATATCGCAGAAAAAGTATCACATTGCTACTTACATTTTTTGGGAATATTTCTATGGTGAAAACCAAAAGTAAGTGTCAACTGACCCCCGTACTAGTTATCGTATAGTATAGTATCACGGTGGGAAAGGATTCACCGTCCTTATAAGTATTACTTATTAAATCTCTAATCACATAACACAAAATTATACGCCGCTTACAACGCTGAAATTCACGATTTTAATTTGCTATGAAAAGGGTTACGAGGGAACTTTTGGTGGTGCTTTCCATGGATATACTTTTACATGAAACGTGCACTGTGACGCTTACCCTTAGAAAAAATATACACAGCGAATTTTATGTAACGAACGCGCGACAGCATCGCGAAACTACTAAGCGTTTGATAGGCATCTGCATCGATAAAGCCGGATTCATACTTATTGGACGCTGTGCTCACTGATGCGCTCAGGGCTGTTATTCGCTACGCGCTAATGCGGCTCACCCCTCCGGTCACCCTTCTACGCTTAGTTACTACGAATGGCGGCGTCAAGATACAGGATGTATCAAAAATGGGGTGTGAACCGAGCAAGAGCTTATTCGGTAGCGCATTGCGATTCCAAATATGCATTTGAATATGTTTTTAATTTTTTGTTTATTTTTGTTGCCATTGATATTTTTGTTTTTGTTGATATAGCTTGTGTATGACAACATTCCCCCGCGAGGGTGAAGGGTGGGAGGGTGTATTTCATTTTCAACCGCTGCGCGCACAGCTGTTTTATGAAAACAAATGTTTTGTGTATGTTTTTTTGACAAGCAGATGACAGCTTTTACGTTCTTGATGTCATACTCGTACACAAGCAATGTCAATAAAAATAAACACTATAATGTAAACAAAAGCAAAAATTTTAATGTAAATGAAAACAGATAAAAAATAAACAAATGCATTTTTGCAATCGCAATACGCTACCGAACATGCCCTTGATCGGTTCACACCCCACTTTTGATACAGCCTGTATATTTGCGGGTGAGCGTTTAGGTGAGCTTAAAACAAGTTACAGAATAGCGGGCTGTTGCCTAACCCGACCGAAGGCGTCACTTCAGAGTGCATCAGATGAATGTAAAAAATGTATGACAAGTCAGACAAATATAAATGCGGTTTAATATACCAATAAATATTACTGCAAAAAGTCGCCGTGCGTCCTATCATATGTAAAGAAGCACTTCTCGAGGACATTATCACACTTTTCTCTCGGATTACACAATAATTATCACTTAAAATGTTCTTGTATTACTTAATACTGATAACAGACTAACGCCGAGAACCCCCAAGAACACCCGAGAAACGTGAATGTGATCGCTTTCTCGCCGTCTCGTTCTCGGCGAGACTTCTCGCGAGAGTCTGTAATCGGCATAAAGAAACTTACAAAGTATTGAAGTAAACCAAGTAACCACTGAAAGATATCATTTCTAATAAGATTTTGTACAATAATCGAAGTAACGAGCGAATGCCCTTAAAATTTCTGGCCTAACGATGTCTTGATTGTCTATGAATCACACTTCATGTATATTTTATCATAATTTCCAATCACTAGTCACGTAGTCATTGTCTAGATCATCTTTGACGTCATGTTTGTTTTCATGATGGACACGTAAGGATGAATATATATTATAGACTTTACCTAATGTGTTAGTAGAGATTGCTGACAGCTACAAATATTTTTTACATATTTTTTTGAAAGACCTTACGATATTATTCAAATCCATTTGCAAATGAACAAGTTTATAAAGAAAAAGGCACGAGATCTGGTTAAATAAAATAAATCCTAGAATTGCGAAAGGATATAAAATTTCCATTTGCGCACCTTAATTTGTATGTATCCGTTTATAGCATTCAGAAAACCGTTTTAATCTTGCCCCGGGTTCCTTTATCGATAAATCTCTAAGCGAAGGTCTTTTCAAACCAATAAAGGTGGGTTTTCTTTCATCTTGGATGGAAAGTGTTTGAGGGATACGAATAAACATGTCTTCTAAGCAAGGCTTAGTCAATTGTGTTCAGTAAAGGTAGTTCAATACCCACGCTGTTTCTTAACACTAGGATATAAAGATACGATGGTGTTGTTCGTTTAGTATAAAAGAAAGTAGTTTTGGACGGTGACTTTACTTTGATTGGTGTACCTAAGTAGATTAGTTTGGGCGCTTTTGATGCTAATACATAGAGCCTAGCGACTAATATCTCTGAGATACGCAGTTTTCCGGATGTATGCTATGAGTAGAGATCGCTTTAAAGCGATAAGACCGCCTGTTGTTACCATTATGTATTAGCCAATTTTTTGTCGTGGTGCAATAAAGAGGATATTATTATTATGCAAAGTGATTAAAAAACGTTCTTTCGATTAATGTTTACAAAAGAACAATTATTACAAAGGCAGTTCCGATTCGTTTCGTTCCATTAAAGAGGTGACTAGGGATCCAAATTCCTAATAATTACGTTTAAACGTCAAGAAATTTCGAATTGTTTGAGGATCCCTCGAACAAAGACGAAGGATGGAGTCCAGAATTAATTTCCATTCTGAAGGGAAATTAGATTTTAAATTAAACTTCATTAAAACTGTGGCGGTATTGAAAGGTAGGTATATAAATTTAGAAGCGGTAGATGAGTTTATTTTTGAAAACTAGATGTTACCCTAAACGGGTGAATGTGTTTTTACACGACTACCCAACGAAAAGGAGTGAAATGTTTTCAGGCACTTTGTATGTATGTGAGATTCCTCCACAAGAGCTGCTCAACGCCGCCATTATCAATTTATGGTTGAATAGTTTCGAATTTTCAATGGCCATTAAATTTTATTAACTCAATTTGACGATAGATGTTGCTGTACCAAACTCTTAATCGCCATATTATTATTATATTGAATATTTGTTTCTGAGTCATGGAAGTTTTTCTATGTATTTAAGTATTTATATCTATTATATATATCGTCGTCTAGTACCCATAACACAAGCCTTGCTGAGCTTACTGTGGGACTAGGTCGATTTGTGTAAGATTGACCCCTTATATTTATTTATTTATTTTTATTATATTAAGATTCTCCCGCAAAACATGACCGCAGCATTTTTACCTACATTAAAAAGTGATATTGGTTTGTATAGTTTGTTTTACTTTAGATTACGAAAAGTATTAATTGTAAGTAGTAATTGTTTTTAATTGTTATCTCCAATTAGGGTTGTATAACAATTATTTAATTTAATCAGGTAACAAAGGCCCATATTACAAATACCTTAAAGACTAACATGCATATCAATATTAAACTTGGTAAAAAAACTACAAAACACACTATGTGTTGCGCAATTTCGTGTTGTCAGGAAACCAACCGCGGATACGCCGAACTTGATGCCTTTCCGCCAAAATTCTTCCTATGGACGCTGCACGCCCCGCTCTGAGCGGGGCGTCCACTCAGGCCTTGCACTATGTGTAGCTCGATAGATGGTCTGTTGGAACTCTCACCACAAAGTAATAAAAATTCACGTTATTACGAGACTCAGTCAGAGATTATAACAAACAGAAGCTACTCCACGTGCCACACTTCTGTCGGCTCTTTGTTTTATTTTCCTTTCTTAGCAACAAAAGGTGTAAAAGTCAACATAAAGTGCATTTCCATAATTTTTCATCATCATCATATCAGCCGAAAGACGTCCACTGCTGGACATGGGCTTCCTCCAAAGAGTGCCAAAGTGACCGGTCCTGCGCCACCCGCATCTAGCGGACTCCCGCAACCATTACCAGGTCATCGGTCCACCTTGTCGGGGGCCTACCCACGACCCAGAACCTTTCCGCTTCAAAGGCCATCGGTTCTACGTGCTATGTGCCCCGCTTACTGCCACTTAAGTTTAGCGATCCGGAGGGCCACATCGGTTACCTTGGTTCTCCGTCGGACAGCCTCATTTCTGATGCTCTTTCTCGAAGTTGGAGCTACCTAACTGGATTAATTATTACTTATTAATCATATTTTTAATAATAATAATTTAATACATTTTTACTTTTACTTTGAATAAACTATACTTTGACCACAAGTGTATCGTTTTCCTCCTAGTTATTCCCGGTAGTTACCTAAAGGAACACGGGATGCAAAAAAATAACTGATTTACATAGTCTGAGTTTCAAAATAGTTGCTGGCCGCGACTCCGTCCGCTTGGAATTCGTTTATATCGTAGCTCCAAACAAACTTTCACCCCCCATTTCATCTCTTTAGAGGATGATTTCCGGGATTAAAACTATCCTTAGTCCTTTTCCGGAATTCAAACTATCTCTATACCAAATTTCATTACAATCGGTTCAGCGGTTTAAGCGTGAAGACTAGACAGAGAGACAGACACTCTTTCGCATTTATAGTATGGAAGTATGGATTGTGACTAGGGTAGTCACGTAACGTTTTGAACGCGCGTTAGGTAGATCCAACTGTCATTTTTCCATATAAAAAAGGACAGATCTACCAAACGCACGTACAATGCGTTACGGTGATCGACCTGAGGGTATTAATCAAGATTCTAAGGTGAATCATAAACCATAAGGTCGCCATAACTGTGTTGTGTGTGGGACCTGCATTTTGCTTCTATATAATTATATTCACTTAAGTCAGTCCTCGCCTGCGCGGCGCGCGGGAGCGGAGGTGGAACGATAAGTTTAAGGCCTGAGTGGACGCTCCGCTCAGAGCGGGGCGTGTAGCGTCCATATGAAACACAATTTATATGGACGCTCGACGCCCGGACGGGCGGCGTGCCGGCGGCGTGCGGGCGGCGTGCGGGCGGCGTGCGGGCGCCGGGCTTCGCCTCCCACTCGTCGCCCGCGCGCCACGCAGGCGAGAGCCGAGTTAAGCGGTCTACCTAACATTATCATCATCATCATCAATTAGCCGAAAGACGTCCACTGGTGGACATAGACCTCCCCCAAAAAGTGCCACAATGACCGGTCCTACGCCACCCGCATCCAGCGGACTCCCGCGACCTACTAGGTCATCAGGACACATTTATGGGGGATCTAGCCACGCTGCGCCTTCCGGTACGTCGTCGCCACTCGAGAACCTCTCCGCCCCAACTGCCATCGGTTCTACGTGTTATGTGCCCCGCCTACTGCCACTTAAGTTTAGAGGTTCAGACTACCTATAAGCAGCTGCAAATACGACTAATCCTTAAATAAATAAAGTGTTGGCTTCTGGTGTCGCAAGCGTCTATATAAGACGGTGTGTGATGCCATCAGGTCGTGTGGGTGTTTGCCACCGCCGCAGTGTAAATATGTCACGTAAATGTGTAATGTCCCGATATTACACATTGTGGTCCGCCACGCAGTGTAGGGTTCCCTAGTTGCCTGTCTGTCTTTGATACTTCGACGCGCGCGTACGAACGTTAGCCTTTCCAAGTACATTTATTGAATTGGTCGACTTTTACTCGTTTACTAATTATGCCTTTTTAGCCGTGATAGTTTCCCTTTTAAATCCACGAAGCATATACTGGGAGTGAAACGGATCGACCGTGCCCGAAACTCTACGCTGCGCTCGAAAACCCGTATTGCCGACATTGACCGCCAAGCTGAAATGAGAATGGGCCGGTCATGTCTGCCGCGTGCATCCACAGAGGTGGGCGAAAATAGCCATGGAGTGGGTGCCACACAATGGGCGGCGTCGACGTAGCAAGCTGAGACGGAGATGGCGGGACGACCTGGACGCTTTTTGTAACGATTAGCCAGATATTGCTCAAAGTTGGGACGAGTGGACACACCTTTATAGTCTTCGAAAAAAAAATGTAATACTGCCATGATTTTTTCACATAGTAACCATTTAGACGACAGGAAGGGGGGGGACACTCAACTCGAACAAATATCACGCAAACAGATCACTAATCCATAATATTTTTGAACGAGGTATCCAACGATATATCGGACTGCGGCGTTTCGAGGTAGTTTTAGGTTCGCGGCGTCCAGTGTTGGAATGATCTCCCCCCACCTATCCAAGGAGCGTCTAGCTGGTATACCTTTAGGCGCCAGCTTAAGGGCTATTTGTTGACGCTCCAAAAATCCCAACCCTAACCCATCCAGCACTTTATGAAATTTTTCTTCTATTTTAATTTTTTTTAAACGTCCCAACCGTTTCGCGTTTTTCACATTGCGTCTCTCGTCCCATTATGTTTGTGTTACATATTTAACAAATTTATTATATTAATTATTTATTTATTATGTGTATACGTTTGTAGCGGCAGTATGTTGTGTTGCGTTCCGTGGGTCACGTACGGTGCTGTCTGAAAACCAGCGCTGTAGGTGTCTGTCTGACACCTCGGCATAATGCTGAGACAGCGACCGATTCACTGCCGCGAAGACACACACATTAAGTGTCAATTGTATTGTATCTCTACTCCCTTTGTCTCTGTGTGTCTTTTGTGTAGTGAATAAATGTCTTCTTTCTTTCTTTCTTATATAAACCATGGGTTGAACGAGAAAAAAAATACATCCGCAAAAGTGTAAAGATTTATTCTACTATTTTGACGGCGTGATTGATTTATATACCTATGTCGAATTATAGCTTTCTAAGCTCACTGAGCTAAACCGCAGAGGGACGGACGGACAGCCAGTCATGGCAAGTCGAGAGAATTAGGGTTGCTTGTTAACTATGGAACCCTACAATTACCCCCCCCCCGTTTTTACCATTTGTCCTTGGCGTCTGTAAAGTGTGTTCGAATTGAATTACCTACAGTACAAACTCACGGAACTTAGAATAGGTAGGTAGATTAAGAAAACGGAATGAGCACATTCTCTTAACACTTTTACTGCCAGGAACTCGCCTAGCGGGCGCCTACGCCGTAGTCGCTTTCCGCTACACACGAGAAAAACCAGGGGATCGGCTACGAGCACAGCGCGTAGCGATTCTTGGCAGTGAATGTGTTAAGAACATTAAGATAATAATTTTGAAACGCCACTATCTTATTATCCAAGAATAAATGACAATACTTGCGTAACTTGACACTTTCAAAATCAAAAAGCTTGTCCCGATTACCGAATTCAGTTCAACACACAATTCACTTTTTCATAATTTAATCAAACAGATGATTATCAGGCAAGTTAATTGAACAAAACTCCGCAAAGGATAACGATCGCGCCACTGAGTGACTGAACGATTGAACTGAACGACGTCTCCCATTCGCTCAATCGGTCGATCCGCATTTCATTCAGGATATCTCTGCTCAGTATCGCCTAAGCGTGGAATTCTTTTTAACCACGCTCTGTGGTGCTGCAGATTATGTCCTGAAAAGTTAGTTCATTTAGTTGAAGGCGATTAATAAATAATATCTACTGGAAAGTTTCACTTAAGGCTTCATCATTCATTCATAAATTAGCTATGGTCATTGTTTTTTTAATATTCTGGGGTAATTTTAAGTCATTCTTTTTTGATCGAGCAAGCGAAAGAAACGAGGTTTTCCGTTTCGCTTGCGCCAAAATCCCGTCCAGCTGGTCTTCTCTACAGGTAAAATTTTTAACCGATTCTCGTGAAATTTTGTTAGTTGGACCAATAATTATATATAACTTTTTGTCTATCCAGATTTTCGAAATATATAAAAAATCAGCGCTGCAGGTGTCTGACACCTCAGCATAATGCTGAGCCAGTGTCCGGTTCACTGCCGCAGAGACACACTTGTTTCATGTTTTATCTGTTCTTTGATTATTTTATTGTTTAATATGTGTGTCCTGTGTGTTTGTGAATAAATGTATCTTTCTTTCTTTCTTATATATTTTTTAAATATTGAAAAATAGACATGCTGGAGTACCAGCTCTAGTTTATATGCGCATTTTTTTTTTTTACCATGACCAAGGCATAGAAGCATATTATGGCCTGCGGTGGGCAGGAACCGTAGCCTATGGGCACTGCGACTGATACCTACTTAAAGAATAATTAAAGAAGTGCGAAGTGCGCTGTTTTCTATATTGACAATGTATTTATAACCAATACTGAATAAATAAAATGAATATGAAGCATTATTATTAACATTCACTTTCATCATTCATTCATTTTTTTTTCAGCATTACTAATTGAATGCAATGAGGTCCTTTTAACTAACAGGACAGTTTTCGCGACTGTGTTGTTTATTCGGCGCGCGACAGTACGAACAGCATTCTGTATGTTAAGTAAAACTTGTTGCCCAGTCGCGTCGTGCGTGACTTAGTGTCTCCTATCTCACTTGCACTGAGTAAATTAGAAAGAGGAGGGTAGATTTTCTCGCCTTGCATCGCGTCGCGGCGTCAGTTATGCAAGCCCCGCTGAGAGTGATAGCGGGCAGGCTTGACAGTCGCTATAGTCTAATACGACTGGTTACCCTAGTGGGTAGTGACGCTGCCTACGAAGGCTGAGGGTCCTGGGTTCGAATCCCGGTAAGGGCAAGTATTTTTGTGATGAGCATGAATATTTGTTTCTGAGTCATGGGAGCTTTCTATGTATTTAAGTATTTATATCCATTATATATATCGTCGTCTAGTATCCATAACACAAGTCTTAATGAGCTTACTATGGGACTAGGTTGATTTGTGTAGGATTGTCCTCTATTATTTTTTTTTATTTTTTTTTATAGCATTGGGCAAGCCTACCTCTAGCAACTTTTAAAATATAATATAATTTAACATCATATATGGATATTTGGTGATCCGATTTTTTTTGTCTTAAGTATACCTACTTCGTTAAGGAGGCGTAAGGTTTCCAGTTCATTATAGAATCTTAGGAGAGGTTCACATTCTTCAAATTTTCCACTTATATTTGCATTTGTTTCACACATTCGTTTCCACTCGCGCCAGGCTAACGTATCAGAATGAGCATGTGAAACAAAATGTGAATGCAATGCGAAAATTATCAGTGGAGCGGTCCCTGCCAAAGGCTCATCATCTTATTAGATAGTATAAATAGTTTCAAGTGACTGCACCGCTGATTCAGCCAAACTGAAAACAATTTACCAGCAAAGTACCAGTACAATGTCGCAGTTCATAGAAGGATTTTTTATTCCGTTCCGCCGTGCACGTAACCGGAGCATCGTAACCAGGGTGCGATCGAATATTTTTTCGTCCTTGCATGAAACCAGTTGCGAACAAATGGAGATTCAATTTTATTGTGTTTGCACGAAACCGAAAAGTGGTCGTATGTTAAGAATGGTTTTTTTTTTGTTAATACAAGTTGATCTTCAATCTTTCGTTTTTAAGCAACAACGGCCTCCATAGCTTAGCTTGGTAGTGACCCTGCCCCTTGTTTCATGTGAAATAAATAAACATTATCTTATTTTTTTTATTAAAATTCTTCCCAAACATAGAAACTAAAATTAGCATTCTTGATATAAAATAAGAAAATCTTTCGCTTTTCAACTTGGCTCAACATTTCCGACCTTGAACCGTATTTAGTGAGAAGGTCAGCGATTATCTCCTCATGTCTGGTGCCAAAATTCGAACAGATGTCGGGCCATTCAAAAATTTCAGTCCACTCACCCTTCTCTAGATGTGCAATAGCGGCGCTAAACACGTGACCCGCTTGATATTGAAAAAAAAAACAACTTGCACAGGATGTTTATTTTTGACACATTATAAACTTCCCTGAAGTCCTTTCGAGGGCATCCGCTAAATACACAAACTTCTATGTTTTCCGGCGTCCGCATTAAATAATCCGCAATTGTTCATATTACTTACTTTGGAGATTAAATAGCAAACCTCTTTGGCTAGGTATTTTATATGATCGTCAAGTTTCGTACAAGGACAAACAATCTTCCATCGTAACTCGTTTCGTAAAAAAAAAAAATACCCTTTGTTTCTTAACTGGTTTCGTATTCGATCGCACGTGGTTACGAGGCTCTGGTTACGTACACGACTGAAGGGTTTTTATTTATGTTTAGACGTTTCAGCTAACTAAAAGCATAACTGAAAACACACCAGCGATCCATCGAAGTACCACGCCCTTTTCTACTGTGTCAACAATTCCTTTGAGTAAATTCTCTGTTTTCTAAGTTACGATTGCCTGGCTTCCAAGAGGGATTCAATTAAAGAGCGCTCTTAGTCAATGTAGGTCGTAAACCACCGTGTTAAAGAAATAGCGTCGCGCAGGGAAAGGATGCACTGTTTTGCATTTTTATTCCATTAGAATTGTGCACTTCGCTTATGAAGCAACTAAGGTACTTTTATGTATGTATGTAAATTCTTTATTGGACATGCAACAGAATATAACAACAGAAAAATTATTACGAGAACAGATAACACACGTACAAAGACGAGCTTATCCCTGAGAGGGTTTCTTTCAGCCAACCTTTGAGCAATTGTGTGGGGATGAGCCACAATGTACAAAACGATTAAAAAGAAAACAATAATAAATTGAATGATTGATACACATACTATTAAATAAACAATATACTAAATATGTAACGATAAACATAGTGTACCTAGTCTTAAAATGCTAATAATATACAGTCAAGGAGCATTCGACAACCACAACACCTTCAACTTCCCCTTCAGCGAGGCCACAGACTTGACACTGACTGAATGACGGAGGCAACGAGTTGCATAATTTGACCGAACTGTACTACAAACATATTATACTTTCATTATCCTCCTAACGTTTTCCCGGTTCTACCCAAACGAGCCCGGAGTCCGCTTTGGCACGTAATAGTCCAGTCAACGAACTGACATCTTGTATGGTGAAAAAAAAAAATTTTTGGAAATAATTTATAATAGCTTATCTTTTCTGTGTAACGGATATATAAGGTATCAATAAAATAGTTACCCAGCGACAGAATCCGACAAAATTTTAGACATCAAAAAAATTATAAATTAACTAGCTTCCAAAAAGTCAGAAAAAAATTAATAAATATTTATTTATTTATTTTGGGTCATTTACATTTGCTTTATAATATTCAAGTTAAATCATACAAAAAAAGTTAATACATGCTTCACTTAAATCTACATAATTACTTCCGGGTGAGTTTGTCGGATTCTGGAATACAGCATCTTAGAATTAACTAATACTATATAACTAATTAATAACATTTTAAAATGAAATCAACAAAAAAAACGCTATTATAAATTAATGTTTTTCAAAACCGTATTTTGCCTAGAGTATAATCCCAAGATTTGGCGAAGACACTAGTTTTACGAAATAACTGCCATCTGACCTTCCAACCCAGAGGGAAAACTAGACCTTCTTCCTTCTTTTTTTCCTTATCCTTCATATACCCCTGTATTTATAATCAAAGCCGTTTTGGAGAACCCATTTACACAAAAATACAGGAACAAAATGTTGCCCTTGGATACCAGTTAGGTAGTGTATGTGTAATCCAAATATCAAAATTTATAGGATCGTTACATTATACACATCTATTGCAATAAAATAAAGAGGTACTTACACATTGTGAGTGCGTAGCATTTTATTAGTTTCTACATTTGTATGTCGATTTGTGGAATCTCAGAAATATTTTTTTTTAATTTGCAACCTTTGTTTTTTAAACAAACTGTCTTCATCTTTTTATAACACTTTGCTAGTAATTTGTTTTTACTTAAGTAGTATAACATACCCTTTTTTACCTAGGGCTAAAGACAATAGATTAATTACTAATCTAGTAATCTCTGGACAGTTGTTCAATTATTTTTTGTTTATTGCATGTGCAAACCATGTGTGTTACTGTTTTGTGGCCCAATCTTTTTTTGGGGAACGTGTCATCCGATTTTTTTTTGCATTATTTACAATTGACCTTTGGTATGAACGTATGCTTTATTTATGACACGAATTCGCTTGCGTTTATGAGCAGCCGCAGCCGGGGCGGGTAGCTAGCTTATGAATAAAATACTTTTTCCACGGTTAAAGTACATTGTGCCACGAGGTTGATAAATGTTTTTGTACGAACAAGAGTCTATTAGAACCCCGATGCCGCAAGTTAAACATATTTAATTTGTGTTTTTTATGTGTATATTTATTTATAAATTAGTTCGTCAAACCTCGTTCCTTCATAACTGACGCATGAGCGACAAAATGGTTTTTTTCTTAAATGTTTCATAACATCCGTAGTCTTAATAAAGTCTATTGTAGCTCTGTATGCCTGCCTATTATAAAGCCCTTTACGAGGAAGTTTTATGTTTTTTTACGGACCCCTAAATTCATTAAACTAATGCAAAAAGGATAAAAGAGCTACTAATAAGTTCTGCATAATAAATGTAATTTCTTTTTTCAAATGTAATTCAGCTCGTGAATATTTATGACACCTTTTCAGTAAACATTATTGCACATAAGACACGTATATGTCTCGTTAGCAGAGTAATAGGATTTTCATCACGAAATATACAATTTGCCCTGCAAATGTAGGTTCGTCTAATTCAATATGACGTAGCTTTGAAAATTTTAAATTGTTGTCAATGTAAACAAATGAACTACTTTCTAAGTACACTTTTGTTTTTATGTGAATAACAAAGGTAAAACTTTTTCTAATTGAACGAGCGAGCAAAGCGAACGAAATTCTCTCTTTCAGCTTTGACCTTTCCTCTTTCGTATGTCCAGGTGTTCTGATGTCCCGCTGTTCGGCTGCCCTCTTCTACGGATCGCATTTCTCAACCGATTCTCGTGAAATTTTGAGAGCAGGTGGATTTTTTTTTTTTACAATTCAGGATTTTTTTTATACAAAAAAGATTAATTAAGGTAGGCTCTCGAGTACTACAGCTCACTAAGCCACTATTATTATAGCAATTAGATTATTCTCATATGTATAAGGTAATCTCTGGAACTTCTCATCCAGAATGGACATGGCTATTATGTTGTGTCCTTCGGCTTTGCTTGTGTCCTTTATAATACACGGGCATAGCCACGTAGGCAGCTAGTATATAATATTATACTAGGGTCCTGAGACCTGCAGAACTCGCGATCCTGGCTTTTTTTGAATTTTGAATATCTGAATCGCCAAAAATATTGCTCACAAAATTTCACGAGAATTGATTGAGAAATGCGACCTGTCGAGCTGAACAGCTGGACAAACGGACATTCGAAAGAGTTTTGGCCCAAGTTAAAAAAGAGGACTTCGCTGGCTTCGCTCACTTGTTCAATAAAATATAAGAGATGATAATCTTACAGTGGATAAGTTGCGGATTTGCGAAAGTCACAAAAAGTAAAAACTATAATGGTAGAAGCAGAACTCAGTTAATTTAGCTTTGCAACAAAAGTCTTTTATATAGAACTAAGTAGTTAAACTCTCCTGAACAGCTTTGTAAAAGGTTGAGAACCTGTGCCAGTTGTACAGATCTCACGTCAGCCATTGTTCTAGCTATGAATGACTGACTGAATGGTTGAATGAATTGTCCTTTGCAGGCGTCAGAGCAATACGCAGTGAACTAAGCAGCTTTACGGTGAGTATCCATTTGTTGTGTGAGGTGAGGTGCGAGAAACAATCTACCATAGGAAAGTAAGTAAGTGTTATATTTATAAACACAGTGTGTTACAGTGGTGGCCGTTAGCTTTTCGGTGAAGGAAAACATCGGGAAGAGACCGGTCTAATCTCAATAAGGTCCAGCTTGCCCTCTGGGCTGGAAGGTCAGATGGAAGTCGCATGCGTAACTATGCCAAATCTTGGGATTAGGTGTCAAAGCCGACCCTGGGCTCGTTTAGTGCACAACCGGGAATAACGCTAGGAGAATGACAGTGAATAGTTTCGCTATGGATTGCCAAACTTAATACTTAGTTGAAGTACGTTATACCTACTATCATTATATCAGCCGAAATACGTTCACTGCTGTACACAAGCCTCCTTCAAAGAGTGCCAAAGTGACCGGTCCTACGACACCCGCATCCAACGGACTCTCGCGAGCTTTACCTGGTCATCAGTCCACCGTGTGGGGGCCTATACCCACGCCGCGACTTCCGTTACGTGGTCACCATTCGAGAATCTTTCCGCCCCAACGGCCTACGGTTCTACGTGCAATGTGCCACTTAAGTTCAGCGATTTCGAGAACCACCTACCTTACGCCACCAAAAAACGGAACCCTACCTTGGTACCTTGGTTACCTTGGTTCTGCTGCGGATAGCCTCATGTCTGATGCGATCACGCACGCCTTCATGTATACACAATTCAGGTGCCTCTGTACACATTCTAATTCTACAGTAATGTCAGTAATGACAGTTTAGAAGTCAAAATGAAATAACAATTATACTAAATAAAACTATTAGTGATAACAAAATGTAACGCGCATATTAAAAATGCCAATTCAATAATTTTCTACGAAGGAAGAGCTCCTGGATTCGGATCCCGGTAAGTGTTTATTTCTGTGATGAGCACAAACATTTGATCCTGAGTCATGGATGTTTTCTATGTATTTAAGTATTTATATCGTTATCTAAGTATGTTTATCGTCGTCTAGTACCCATAGTACAAGCTTTGCTTAGTTTGCGACTAGGTCGATTTGTGTAAGATTGTCCGCAAATATTTTATTATTATTTATTTACTTTAAGAACGAAGTTTTAACCTAGCCAAGAAGTTTTAACCCTTTAGAACCCAAATCACTTCAAATGTCCCTATAACACTTGAAAAGTTCCCTCGATTTCTCCAGCACCACGTCTTCAGATCCTGACCTGATGACAATGGAACCACCTGGGAAGGGTACTCTTTCAAACAAAAACAGAATTTTCCAAATCGGTCCAGGCGCTTTGGAGTAATCGGGGAAAATACCTACATAAAAAAAAAGATTCTGACGAATTGAGAACCTCCTCGTTTTTTCAAGTTAATGAATAAGGAAGGCGAAGAGATGCGTCAAACGAAATAAGTAGTGCAAACCGTTGGATATTGCAACTGTCGGAACTCTAGAGAATTTCTCGGGCATCGAAATTGATAGATCTCACGATAGAGATACCAGTATTTTGCGCTATATTGCAAACTAACCTAACTGTCAGATTACAATCTCAAAAGCGGCCAAGTGCGTGTCGGACCACGCACAACGAAGGGTTCCGTGCCTATTAAAAAGGTCGTATTGTTATCGTCGTTACTGAAATCTTATGGCACTTACGTCCTTTTCTTTAAGGAAGGCAGTTTTTTAGAAATGTCTCAATAACCTTTGAGCTGATCTTGTTCAAAACAATTTTCGCTGAAAGAATTTAATAAGCCCTATGTCCATGATTTTTTTAATATTCTTAAAATACACGGTTCAAAAATTAGAGGGGGGGACACACAGTTTTAGTGACTTTCGGGGCGATTATCTCAGACTCTATTCAGACAATCAAAAAATTGCTGAGAAACGTTATATTTATTTTGAAAGGCCTAGCGATTGATGTGCCACATGTGAGCTTGCAAACAAAAAAAAAATATTTGTAATTTAATTACAAAACTATGTAGTGGCTAACAAAATACACCTATCCTCAAAATTTTATTCAAATACACCTTATAGTTTTCGAGTAAAATACCTGGGACATACGGACGGACAGACAGACAGACAGACATGACAAATCCATAAGAGTTCCGTTTTTTGCCATTTGGCTACGGAACCCTAAAAAGTAGTTTATGCAGTAACGGCTCTACAAAATTTAGGGTCACATTTAAACTTTATTTCTATAACAGATCCCAATTTTGTGTTTGTCTTTTATTTCTTATTTCACTTGTAACGCCAGAGGCCTATGAACCTGCGGATTCAAACTTCGTCATATCAATTCGCTACAAACGCGCTGTGGAATTTTTAGAAATACAAATTTAAAAGGGCGTGTCAGGGCCGTGCAAGCCATAGCTACTGTGGCCGACAACTCGCTGCTTGGCGGTGTCGACGAGGTGACGCGAATTACACCATGCAATCACCTCACAGCCACCTAAGACGTGAACGCTCCGAGGCAGAACTCGGAGAGCCCACCAATGATGACCTATGGGCACGACTACCGAGTTGTAAGCTCGTAGTCCTAATGTACCCACGGATACCTGGACAAATTCGTAGGTTACCTATGATAAAACTGTTTATTTATTTTTTACTTAATTTTACTACTACCCTACTGCCTATCACTGCCCTAATAACTTTCCTATGGTTGATTTCTTGAGGAATTTTTCCAGTGGTTTTCTCCCGGAGGATTAGACTGACACAATTTGCTATGGGTAGGAACCCGCTATTCATATTAAATTATCAATGAAACAAAGCTATCTTTCGTCTCATAGTAAATTAGGGCTTTTTACGCCCCTTTCCATGGGAAAAACTCTATGGCCTAGATTAGTCCTAAGTGGATTAATCTTGTTACAATGGAAACATAGTTGTCTAGTTAAACCGAACTTGCTTGGACGTCTTACAACACTTTGCGTCTTAATCATGTGAGTCTATTTTTAGATATTAAATATTGAAGCGGCACTATTTAGATTTGGAACATTTTTCCTGAGCTTACATTAAGTTTATATAATAAGTTATGTGCATACAATAATCAGTAAGAGCGCACTTTGCGCGTCATTTTGGTAGTTAATTTTTAACTGTACGGTTAGTGGTTACAGAGTTATCGCCTTAGATGACGAGAATCGATAAGCCGAGATTACGTAATCGAATTAAATTCTTTATTTGTGATATCTAAGTATAGCCAATCATGAATAGTGCTATCTCATGTTGCTAATACTGTCCCCCTCTGCCGGCCGATAGTCGATTGCCAGGACGTGGTGCTGTTTCAGTAGCTGGTGTCTCTTTCTGGCGCACGGTCGCCACCCTTGGTAGATCTTGGCTGATATAGTCGAGTTTTAAGGACTTTAAAACGTAATTTCTGCTTAAATATTTACATTGGTTATTTACTATTCTTATATACTTGAGACCTAGCTTTTACTATTATATACTCGCTATTCGATTTTTAAAACTGCGAGTTTATTTACTGAGAGTATTTTATTTTACTTTACATTATTACGACTTTCCTTTGGGTTTTAGGCTATGAGGTTGGGTAAATAAGTGCTACTAGGAATCTTATTAATTTACACATAGGTACATCTCAACGGCTTATATGCTTATGCGCGAGTGTGAAGTTCCGTCGCTCACAGGTACTGTAAATTATACCTACTGTACTTTATCGTTTCTCCTTTAAAACAATAAGATGAAACAAAGTTTGTTGACTTTATCCGTCTTGACTCAGGTCTTAATTCGATTTAATTTAAATTTGGCACGCGTGTCAATGCCGAAGACATCTAATATGTTACAGGTGGCGATAAAAATGCTTACAAATATATGCTGCAAGTAGGCCCTAAGGGCAGGGCTCACAAACACAATTAATCAACAATGTTATTATTAAGTGACATGCATACATATAACAACGATGAAAACATAGACAAATTCCTGGGCACACATTTGCCGGGAGATGTATGAAGTATCCGGGTCCATTATATTACAATATATAATCTTATCCTAAAAATCAGAGATGCAAAGAGTTTCCAGCCTCAAAATTAAAAAAAATATGGAGATGTTAAGTCTCTAGCGTCAGTAAAATAAAAGAATGGAGATGTAAAGAGTCCCCATGGTCAAATAATTATGTTAAGAACAGAAACAACTTTAATACTCATACCGTCATACATAATACATGGTTGCATGCTTACTGCATATTTATGAGCACCGAAAAGTAACTTAGCAAGACTTAATATACTTACGCTCAATTTGATATTACTTTGATGCCAACTCAATTTCAATACCCGTGCGTAAAGAAGTATGTGCATATTTCAAGGAGACTATCGCGGCGAATCTTGACTTAGCTTTGCATATGACTTTAATACTTCAAAAACGCATTCCACTATTTGGCCCGAACAGATAACGATTATGTTTTCGGAACTTAGTTAATTGTATAATCTTTCTCTCTTTCTTTATAATATTATGTTTCATTATATATTGCAAAGCAATCTCAGATAAAATGTACAGATAAGTGGTTCTCTTCCAGTCTTTGTATTTGCCTCCAGAAACAATTGAACACATCAAGGTAATTAGAATAACGTGTAGTTAATATAATAATAATATAAATAATAATAAATCAACCTATATACGTGCCACTGCTGGGCACAGGCCTCTTCTCATAGATGAGAAGGAACGTGTAGTTAAAATTCAATTAATATTATTATTTTTTACTTTAAAATTGTCTGAGTCTCGTTCGCTTTTGTTTAAAGTCAGCATTTTTTTCCTTTTATATGATACGCGCAAGCAGGGTGTAACATCCACACTTATTCTAGACGACCAGATAGCCTAGTGGGTAGTGACGCTGCCTACGAAGCTGAAGGTCCTGGGTTCGAATCCCGGTAAGGGCAAATATTTGTGTGATGAGCATGAATATTTGTTTCTGAGTCATGGAAGTTTTTCTATGTATTTAAGTATTTATATCTATTATACACTCGCGGTCAAAGAAACCGGGTCAGTGACGAAAACCTCAATATTTTGTAAATCGTTGGTCGTATCTGCATGAAACTAACTCTGTTTTATAGAGAATTTAATATCCTTCTAAATCCAACCTTCAATGTTCTACGTAGTAACTAGAAAAAGGTTTAATTGAAAAAAAAAAAGACCAATTAGGCACTTATTTGAAATTGTGTTCGTTTCACTTTTGCTTGTTTTTAAGCAATTGTTTTCAATCTGTCAAAGAACTATGATAAAAGGCTGTCATTGTTTTATTTTGTGGTCATTCTTGAATGTCTATCATGCCGCTAACACGAGATGAATGTACTCGTATCATCACTATGTTAGAAGAAGGAAGAAGTCAGAGGTATACAGCGAGAAGAACAGGTGTGTCACTTTCTACAGTGCAGCGAGTCCTCCAACGTTACCTACAAACTGGGCAGAACCTTAGAAGACCAGGAACCGGCAAAACAAGATGTACTACAGCTAGAGAAGATCGATTTATTGTTACAACCATGCTCCGAAATCGGCACCTCACAGCAGTTGAAGTGAAAAATCAGTTTTTAGAGACCCGAAGGGACGGCATCAGCGAGCGGACTGTCAGGCGGCGGCTCAAAGAAGCAAATTTGACCCCACATAGGCCGGCCAATGGCCCAAAACTTGAAAGAATACATCGAACAGCAAGACGACTTTATGCCCGCGATCACAGATACTGGGGTGACGAAGATTGGGCAAGAATTTTGTTTTCCGATGAATCCAGATTTATGCTCTATGCAAATGACGGGCGGCAAAGAGTTTACAGACGGCCTGGTGAACGTTTTATTCCAGCATGTTTTGAGGAAAAAGTGGTGTTCGGCGGTGGGTCAGTCATGGTTTGGGCTGGAATCTCTTCAGAGAGTCGCTCGGAGTTAGTTTTAATAGAAAATGGATCATTAACGAGTGCAAGATATGTAGAAGAGATTCTTAATGAGCATGTCGGCCCATACTTAATTAATATGGGTGGAAATTCTATGTTTATGCATGACAACGCCAGGCCACACACAGCTCAAATTGTCAGAGATTATTTTTTGGAGGTTGGTATCAACTGTATGAACTGGCCCTCAAGGAGTCCGGACTTAAATCCGATTGAGCATGTATGGGACGAGCTTGGGAGGCGTGTAAGAGCTCGAAACCCCGCCCCAGCTACACTTAGAGACCTGAAACAGGCGTTAGTGGAAGAATGGGACAATATCCCGCAAGAACGCATAAAGAACTTAATAAACAGCATGCCGAATCGTCTAGAAGCTGTAAGAAGAGCCCGAGGAGGCAATACGAAGTATTAATTTTTATTTTTTGTGTTGTATGTGAAGTACCTACTGCTTATTTTTGTACGTAAAATTGGTTGATTTTTTGTTTCCTATGTAATTTTATTAAACAAAAGAATTACGATTCCACCATTTGATGTTATTTAATTCAGTATAAAATTATCTACAATATGCAGTTTAATTCATGTCCCTAGCTTTATTACTTTAGGAGATATTACAGATTTTCGTACTGACCCGGTTTCTTTGACCGCGAGTGTATATATCGTCGTCTAGTACCCATAACACAAGCTTTACTGAGCTTAATGTGGGACTAGGTCGATTTGTGTAAGATTGTCCCTTAATATTTATTTATTTATTTTTATTCTGGCCTCAAAGTAGGCGAACCCTGATTAATCCGCCTGTCGGTTATTGTATCTGTCATTTGTTTTATCCGACCTTCTAAAGGGATTTCACTATTTCGAATTAAGCACTACTGAATGTGGTCAATTCAAATCGCAAGTCTATTCGGTGGCTTTCAATAATCGATTTTGAACGCAAACGCAATAAGTAGAACGTCTAAAATGACGGCCATTAAATTTAGCAGCGTTTCAAAGTAATACTTGAAATGATTTGAGTTGGTCGATTACATCAAGTAGACCATTCAAAAAGCAACTCTACTGTCCAAGGTAAAAGATTCCAATTCCAATGACAAATGTATAAAAAGTCAGCCAGATTTAATAATCTCAACCATTAGTAGGTTTGAATTATGTAACCGAACCGGGAATTTTATTGAGACATGAAACAAAGTTTGTTCGTACAATATTTCAAAGCTGTGCCACCACCAAACTTATGCAGCGCGAAAATTCATGGCATCTGTTTCTTTGATTCAGTTCTTAACATTTCGTGTTTTTTTTGTAGTTTCGGCGCAAACCCGTTGACACCAATCCAAACTGCCTATTCAGATAGAGTCGAGGCCTTGTTGTCCCGGTATTTGTGCTAACACGATGGTGAATTTATTCGACAAACGTCTGGAGGGGAGATTTGTGTGCAGTCGTGTTAACTAGTCCGCTTTTGCTATTGTGATTGAGAAATGGTTGTGCCTGTGAATCCTCAGTAAAATTACGCGTTTAGGCATCTATGCTGCTGCTCTCACGCTGTGTTGTGTTACTTTATGTTTGTGTGAGAAGGGTCTCAGTTTGTTGTGTTTTTAAACAGGCTCAGACTGGTTTTTCATAAATGTAGAAACCCGTTAAAGAATCAAGGTTTACAATTTTATTTGTAGTCGCAAGAAGAAGAGGTGGTAATTAATAAAACCCTTGTTGATAGGAAGTGAAAAAGTAGAGTGCAGAATTAGACCCAGCATGAGAGTTGCAGTGTGGATTGGGTCCCAACCCAAAGCAATCGATCCCTGGAACCCCAAAACAATCGATTCTCCCTCAATTGTTCTGAAATTAGATATGATCACTACTGTTCTTTTTAACTAAAATTTAATAGTGTGTGTGTATAGCAAATCGTACGTATTAGCCGTTCGACAAAATGTAAACAAGCAATGACATGCCTGTCCCTGTTGCCACTTCTGCAAAACTCAGCTTTTGCGCATCTCCGAGATGGCCGGCACTTCGTCTTCTAACAGGAGTCTTAACACCTCTTCACCTCAGCCAGCATGGAGAACGAAGAAAGAGCAGCCCACGAAGGAACTCGGATCACCAGAGATCGCCGCAATATCTTGATATTACGTCCCTTATCGTCCCTTGGGTCTGCTAGGCCTTCTGGTAGAACTGGGTTGGCAGCACGAGTAGTGCCGACAAGCCACGCAAAATAGGCGCACGTTATGACGTCGAGATGCAAAACCCAGCCCGCGAAAACCTATAATATCTCCGAGGTGCAATTCACCGGAACGCGGTTGGCATTGTGTCAGGACAGCGAACGCTCTAGCCGCTAACTTGATTTCGGATTTTAAAAAAGGTAGCCTAAATTGCTTTCTATTTATCTTTATCAGAGAAGTCCATACTTCGCTTGGCAACCACAGTTGTCACCATCAGATTAGGGGTGCGTGAAATTGGTAACTGTGGTGGCCACAAGCGAGTGAGTGGATATAAAATGTTCAGCGGGAGGTGTGGGCGGAGAGGCACGATGGCGGAACAATATCAAAATTGCTCGGCTCGACAAAAAGCTCGAAGCAAATTTCGTTTTGCTAGAACGCTTGCTAGAACGTATGCTAAAATGCTCACTAAAACGTGTTTGTTTATTTTATGAGCTTTTAGCTGTAATGTAACATTCGCTATAATATGCTCATTACAAGGGAATGCTCTTCACCTTAAGCGATTAATCGAGATGCTTTGATTTTTCTAGCTGTCAAAGTCGGTTTTCTTAGATAGAGGGATTTCCTGTACGTAGGTACTGTTATTTAGTCTATCATAATAGGGGTGTAGACACTAAATAAAATAATCAATAATGACTTATTTCCTCGAAAAAATATTAAAAATGTAGTCAAATGGTGAAAAAATCAACGCAAAAGGTTAAATAATCACGAAGTTATAAGTGTCAAAAGTTTTAAGAAGGGGTATGTTCTGTCCCTTTTTCGCAAAACGCAACTTCATATGAAACGAAACGATAACTTCATATGTAGAAGTATAAATAAAGTATAAATATTATAAATAGAAGAGAGTGCTCGATCCCACAGTCAAACTGTGCAAACGGTTTTGCGGGACCCTGTACTTGTTCATGTTGTATTATTGTTTCTTTCTTAATTAATAAATAAATAAAAATAAATGACGCTTGAAGATTCTGACGTCACTAATAGACGGCAACGTGCCGTGCCCCATCGTGTTCGGCACCGCCGTCGACGCAGCCCCCCGGCAGCCTAGCGTAACGTGACGTCGTACACTATTTGCGTTTTCTCTCTCTAACAAGCAAAATTAAAACGGTTGTATACTATATATTTTTTAACATTAGAATTATCTTTCTGTCAAACGGGTTAACAAAGAAGCAGTGGTCGTAAACCTTCCTTCTTCGATTTCGACCGATACCACTGAATTTCTCGGAACTTATGTACATACGAGTACATATCATTTGATATTTACCGATAGCTGAACGCATAGTTTTCACATTTATTACTAATTTGTTGGCAAAACTGTAAGTTATGTGTTTATAAGCAAGATGGCGGCAATTTAGAAAATAGTTAAATATTGAAGGTTTTCGTTTAGTGTGTTTGGCGGTTTTTAACTAAGTAAGTAAAATCTGTTTTTGCCTTTTTCTTCTTTGGAGATGAAAAAACATTAGCCGGAACCGGCGGCGACTTCTGTAGCCCACTCGGGCCAGCCTCAGCCTCATCCATTGTAAATGTGCACCAACAAACAAAATATCGAAATAGATCAACAATTAAAACGATAACAACAATCTTTAAGTAAGCTTACAGCAATAGAAATCACAACCGACTCAATGAAAAACCCACATGAGTGATAGTTGATAGATAGTGACAGTGACGTTTAAAAATAGACCATTGTGTGAGAACTCTGCCTCTTTAGGTTTTTTAATGTACAACCTTTCCATGAAAAATTGCAAACGCAATTTAGTAAAATTCTTACCTTTTCATCTTAGAATATAAATTAACTAATATTATGTTTCTTATCTGTTCACAACACTGAGTAATGTATGTATTAATAAAACATGATAATAAATACGTGATATTTATTAACTCGTATTCACTGTTCGATCCGCAGAATGTCCCCGATAAAAAACCTTATATCTCGTTCTGCAAAGGTCTCTCTAATGCTAAAAAAAACAGAGTATAGCTTCGTAATTCTTATCGAGATTTCTGAATGGGATTTTCGTCAATAAGCATAATTTTGCCTTCTTTCTTTTGGAGTAATAACCATTTTATTATCGAAACGCCAATTTTTGAGCCTACACCCCTATTAGCAACCATTTGCTTATTTATCTCTGACAGTCGGCTGTATGTGGAATACCTAATACATACGCTCAGGGTTGGAAGCGCAATTCAGAGCACCGTCTACCGTCTTGAATGGATTTCATTGACAGGATCTGATCGCAATACAAGCCGGTGGGTAAATCCCACACGTATACATCATACGTGTAGCAATACCTTAAGGCGGTGCCTTGGAAATTATAGCGCGTTTTGAAACGCCGTTCTGACTAGATTAAGAAACAATAAGGTCTGATTTTCAGATATAATTATGATTCTTGACTATATGATTGTTCATCTGATTTTATGGATACATGATTGCTTAAAATTTCCTCGATAGAAATAAAATCCAAAGTTGGGTCTGTATTTTCCTTTTTTTACTCAGCCTACTCAAACGATACATTATTTTACGACACAATCAAGTAAATACTATAGTAATTTATCTCATCTTAAATCTCACTTTATGAAATTTTAATAATCCTTCTCTAAGTTAGGTATTTATCGAAATTGGTCCAAAACAGCGATTCCCGAAGAGTGTTACATCTCTTTTTCTCGTGGGCGGAAGGCATCAGCGTGTCTCTGTCTAGGGGGCGTGTACAACTCAAATCAAGGCATCCCCTTAAGGCGGGATTCCACTGGTGTGCGGCACTGTGCGGCACAAGCATGTACAGTACAAAAATGCGTGTGCCGCACACCGGTGGAATCCCGCCTTTAGGTACTAGCTTAAGTGATTACCTTGTCCCAAATAGCACAGAATAAATAATAGAACTACGTAAAGAAGGTTATCTGTTAACAAATCCCCTGTTTAAACTTCAAACTTCAAATATTTTATTGCCACAAAGACTTATACCTACTAGATAATACATGTTATTAGGTATCTCTCATTAAGTATGCTGAACGAGCGTAAACGTGGCCATCCCTTTATATACCGCATGCAACGCGTCATGTATAATCTAATAGGGTATCGCTAGTAATTATACACAATGTCATCTATAACTACACTCGCGGTCAAAGAAACCGGGTCAGTACGAAAATCTGTAATATCTCCTAAAATAATAAAGCTAGGGACATGAATTAAACTGCATATTGTAGATAATTTTATACTGAATTAAATAACATCAAATGGTGGAATCGTAATTCTTTTGTTTAATAAAATTACATAGGAAACAAAAAATCAACCAATTTTACGTACAAAAATAAGCAGTAGGTACTTCACATACAACACAAAAAATAAAAATTAATACTTCGTATTGCCTCCTCGGGCTCTTCTTACAGCTTCTAGACGATTCGGCATGCTGTTTATTAAGTTCTTTATGCGTTCTTGCGGGATATTGTCCCATTCTTCCACTAACGCCTGTTTCAGGTCTCTAAGTGTAGCTGGGGCGGGGTTTCGAGCTCTTACACGCCTCCCAAGCTCGTCCCATACATGCTCAATCGGATTTAAGTCCGGACTCCTCGAGGGCCAGTTCATACAGTTGATACCAACCTCCAAAAAATAATCTCTGACAATTTGAGCTGTGTGTGGCCTGGCGTTGTCATGCATAAACATAGAATTTCCACCCATATTAATTAAGTATGGGCCGACATGCTCATTAAGAATCTCTTCTAAGGTTTAAGATCATTTAATCTCATAAAGAATTTTACAATTCACTTACATGAGATAAACACATAATTAAAAACAAAAAATTGTTCTGAGTGCACAAGAATCTCTTCTACATATCTTGCACTCGTTAATGATCCATTTTCTATTAAAACTAACTCCGAGCGACTCTCTGAAGAGATTCCAGCCCAAACCATGACTGACCCACCGCCGAACGCCACTTTTTCCTCAAAACATGCTGGAATAAAACGTTCACCAGGCCGTCTGTAAACTCTTTGCCGCCCGTCATTTGCATAGAGCATAAATCTGGATTCATCGTAAAACAAAATTCTTGCCCAATCTTCGTGACCCCAGTATCTGTGATCGCGGGCATAAAGTCGTCTTGCTGTTCGATGTATTCTTTCAAGTTTTGGGCCATTGGCCGGCCTATGTGGGGTCAAATTTGCTTCTTTGAGCCGCCGCCTGACAGTCCGCTCGCTGATGCCGTCCCTTCGGGTCTCTAAAAGCTGATTTTTCACTTCAACTGCTGTGAGGTGCCGATTTCGGAGCATGGTTGTAACAATAAATCGATCTTCTCTAGCTGTAGTACATCTTGTTTTGCCGGTTCCTGGTCTTCTAAGGTTCTGCCCAGTTTGTAGGTAACGTTGGAGGACTCGCTGCACTGTAGAAAGTGACACACCTGTTCTTCTCGCTGTATACCTGTGACTTCTTCCTTCTTCTAACATAGTGATGATACGAGTACATTCATCTCGTGTTAGCGGCATGATAGACATTCAAGAATGACCACAAAATAAAACAATGACAGCCTTTTATCATAGTTCTTTGACAGATTGAAAACAATTGCTTAAAAACAAGCAAAAGTAAAACGAACGCAATTTCAAATAAGTACCTAATTGGTCTTTTTTTTCAATTAAACCTTTCTCCAGTTACTACGTAGGTCATTGAAGGTTCCCCCCCGACGTGCTGTCACCTTGTTGTGGTGGGGGGGCTTGTGTGTTCTTATGATCCCTGAGGCTATACCGGATAGGGCTACCCATACCGGGAAGGCAAGGGGGGAGGGACCAGACCAAGAGCGGCACAAAAGGAGGGCGCCTAGCTGCGCAAAGGGAGGGAGCGCTCTAGTTTTCTCTGCTTTAGCAGAGGATACTCCAGAAGCGACCTAGGATCCCCTCATATAGGGGCAGACGAAGCAGAGACGGTAGTTTTTAACAAAACTACTAACAGGGGAGTCCACGCCAGCTCCCCTTGAATCCCGGAATCCGCAGCACTCTTCCAATGACCCCCATCAGTGGCGGTATGGGGTATGGGAGGTGATAGCTGCTAGCGCGCGGACCGGAGGGCTTGCCTTAATTGGCCGGCCTGCGGGAAGGAACACCCTATAAAACCCGACAGCGAAGTCGTTAAAACCTGTAGACACTGGGCGACCTCTACAGTATGTAGCCACACTTCCGGAATGGGCGTCACCCGGGAGTGTAGTATTATCGACCCTTCTCGTGGGACTAAAATGTACAAAAATTTAAAAAAACAAAATAAAAACGATGATAAGAACGATGACTCTGGCAAACGCGCAATGGATATCGAACAAAACGATGACGAAAAAGCTATGGACGGAAGTGGACCTGAGCTCGTATTTAAGGAGCCAGGCCTGCAAATAAGAAGTGAAGGAAGTGGCACGGGTGCTGTTAGTGAGGAAGGCCACCTGAAAGGAGGGCATGCCTTACGGAAAAGGCCCGCGGATAAAGTCAGGACGGACTCTTTATCCGAGGATATTTCTGATCAGGAGGGAGACGGACCACTGGCGGCCAAAGTCTCCACCCACCGTAGAGGCGGTAGGGCCCATTCTGCGGGTCGTGGCTCAGGCATCAGTCGGGCAAAGGCGGAACTCCGCGCCCTGGAGGAGGAGGCTCGGGAAGTGGCTGCAAATAAAGCATGACAAAAACGCCTCAAGGAAATTCCATCGGAACTAGCCAACTCAGAGGTAGACACGGACAGGGATGACAATTCGATCGACGATATATGTGTCAAAAAATTGAAAGCAAAAACGCATGCAGTAGTTGACATCATTAACAAAAATATTAAAGGTAAAATTGGGAAGGACATTAAAGATGCGGTTTCTGCCTTGACAAAGGTGGTGGATGCGTTTGCTTCCCAGTCGGAGACGGAGGAGACACGCCGATTGAGAGAAGACAATAATCGACTCCGGAGGCAAGTTGAAGCTATGAGGGTTGAAATGAAGGCCTATCGTAGGGAATATGCTGAAAAGCAAACCTCCTATTCAGCAGCAATTCGAGCGTCCGAGCCAACCTTAGCTCACCCAACAGACAGTGAGTTGATGGAAGAATTTAAGCGCTCCATAATCTCCTCAGTTGGAGTAATGATTAATGCGCGACTGGACGGAATTGAGGACCGTCTTCTTCCAGCCAAGCCCTGCCGGCCTTTGCTAGCAGCGGACCAAAGAAGAGGCGCAACTAATAATAATGCAGCCACGGACGTGGTCGCTGCAGTAAAGAATAATAACCGGCCGCCTATGGGACAAGAGTCTGGTACAGCGAGTTCGGCATCGCCTCAGACAAACGGGACTGCATCTCAACAAGCACCCTTAGAGAGTCAGGCAGATGAAGATGGGTATATTCCAGTCCGCAACAAGAAGAGTAATAAGGCAAAAAAGGCCAAAAAGGCGAATAACGCATGCGGAGAGGTGGTGCCCGCTGCGGCAAAAATGGCCGGGAAGAACAAAGCGAAGCCTAAGTTTACCACACCGAAAACGGCGGCGGTGGTTATTTCACTCCAACCAGAGGCTGCCGAAAAAGGAGTGAGCTACTTCGACGTAATGAGTAAGCACATGAGTGGCAGGGGTAAACCTTGAGGACATAGGGATTACGTCGCTCAAATTTCGCCAAACAGCGTCTGGAGCGAGGATGGCGGAGCTCCCAAAGGAACTTGACGCTGCCAAGGCTGATGAGCTGGCTGAAAAACTTCGGCTAGTGCTGGAAGGCGTCGCAGCTGTCACAAGGCCCACAAAGTGTGCAACAGTGCGTATAGTGGACCTAGATGACTCGGCTACTACTGAAAGTGTAACGGCGGCTGTGGCTAAAATTGGTGGATGCGCTCTTAATCTTGTTAAAGCCGGCGGGGTACAGCGCGGCCCTGGCGGGATGGGGGCCATAGTGGTTAGATGTCCTGTAGCCGCGGCGAAGGTACTGGTGGACAAGGGTCGTGTTTTGGTTGGATGGAGCTCTGCACGGGTAACTGCACTGGAGCAGCTTCCGATGAGGTGCTATCGCTGCATGGGCGTTGGCCATACAAAACCAATGTGCCCTTCAGCGCTAAGTAGAGAGCATCTCTGCTACCGCTGCGGCGAAGAAGGTCACCGAGCAGCGACTTGCACAGCGCCAGCGCCAAAATGTGCAGTTTGTGCTGAAGCTGGTCGACCTCACGGTCATGTGATGGGTAGCCCTAGATGCAACCCTCCATCCAGAGCTGGAAAGGCAGTTCCTCGGACTAGGACCGTTACCAATGCTGCCTGTTCGCAGGCCTTAGAGAGGGAAGATACTAGCATGCAAGAATAATGAGTCAAGCCCTTCATGCTAGTTTCCTCCAGACCAACCTTAACCACTGCGCTGCGGCTCAAGACCTGTTCTTGCAGTCCATCGCGGAGTGGCAGGTCGATATAGCAGTGGCCTGCGAGCCATATATGATTCCGACTCAACCAAACTGGGTGGGAGATATAGACGGTCTGGTAGCGATCACCGTCCGATCGGACGGGCAGTCTCAACTCACACCTCTCGAGAGGGGTCCAGGATATGTTACTGCAGGCTGGGGAGACTACATAGTACTGGGAGTTTACTTTTCTCCCAACCGCTCTTTAACAGAGTTCGAGATATTCCTGGACTCGGTCAGAGCAGTTGTAGGCAGGTGGTCTTCAAGGGCATTGATAGTCCTTGGCGATTTTAACGCGAGATCCAGCGCATGGGGTGATACCACCACTAATCCACGTGGAAGAACCCTTGAAAATTGGGCTCTCCAGGCAGACATGTCGCTTTTGAATAGAGGGTCGTCCCAGACTTGCGTCCGATTTCAGGGAGGGTCCGTGGTGGACTTATCGTTTGCCACTCCCGCTGTCGCGCGCAAAGTGCATGGTTGGAGGGTAGAAGAAGAAGTGGAGACTCTATCGGATCACCTCTATATTAGTTTTGTGGTCTCCCCTCCTTCCGTAATGGTGACACCGCCTAGAGGGCGCAGTAACTTTGTTCGTTGGGCCTGCACAAAAATGGACCGGGAGTTTGCCCGTGAGGTAGCGCTCGTGCAGCGCTGGGTCACTCCCGATTCAATGGTGGAGAGGTCCTCGGTAGATGAATTGGCTGACCATCTACGCAAGGCCTTGATTAAGGTGTGTGATGCAGCTATGCCGAGAATTCGACGGCGGCCAGCCCAGCGACAGGTATATTGGTGGTCGCCGGAGATTGGGGCTCTGCGAAAGGAGTGCAACACCGCTCGCCGAGCCTATGTGCGGTGTCGTAGGCGATATGGTCTGGACGCAACGACTGAAGAAAACCTAAGGGGCATCTATCGGGATAAACGGAAAGCCCTGCAGATAGCTATCAAGGAGGCAAAGAGCAGAGCGAGGGAGGAAATATTGGTTGAGCTAAGTCGGGACCCTTGGGGACGCCCATACAAAATGGCTCGTAAAAAGCTCCGCGCGCAGGGTGCTCCCGTGACCGAGACCCTTACTAGGGAGGTGCTAGACACCGTAATGGGGGAGTTGTTTCCGGTCTCACTAGGACATGACCCCCCTATCATGACGCCCCCCGATCCTGCTCGAATGGAAATAGACTTAAATTTCTCTCCTATCAGAGTGGGCGAAATGAACAAAGCCTTGAATCGGCTGCGAAAGAGGCGGACCGCACCAGGGCCGGATGGTGTACCAGGTCGGCTACTATTTATAGCCTCTGAGGCTTGGGTGGACTGGATTCGGGATTATTTCAACAAGTGTCTTCACACTGGCCAGTTCCCTAAGCTATGGAAGACGGGCAGGGTCTGTCTGATTCCGAAAGATGGCCGACCACCAGGCCATCCATCGGGGTACCGACCGATAGTGTTGCTGGATGAGGTGGCAAAATTACTGGAAAAGATACTCGCAGACCGCCTCGTCCGACATCTTGAAGAAGCTGGACCAGATCTATCTAGAGTCCAATTCGGTTTTCGGGCGGGCCGCTCCACAATGGACGCCATAGACCACCTAAAGACCATCTCTAGGGAAGCAACGGACGAGGGTGACGTGATGCTGGCGGTCTCCTTGGATGTCAAGAACGCATTCAACAGCCTACCATTTGAAACGCTTAGGGAGGCACTTCGCTACTTTGAAGTGCCTGCCTATCTGAGGAGGCTGTTGAACAATTACCTTGAGGATCGTCACGTCACGTGGGAAGATGGACAAGGAGTTTTAATCCAACGACCGGTCGAGCTCGGTGTCCCCCAGGGGTCAGTCTTAGGACCCACATTATGGAATGTCGGGTTTGACTGGATCCTAAGGGGCCCAGTCCTGCCGGGAATGAAGGTGCTGGCCTATGCTGACGACACGCTTGTTACTTGCCGGGGGTCCTCTTACGAAGAGGCAGCGAGGAGAGCGACGATAGGAACGTCATTGATAGTGGATCGGGTACACCAGCTAGGTCTTAAGGTGTCCCTCCCAAAGACTGAAGCCCTGTTATTTCATGGTCCGAGAAGGGGACCTCCCCGCAATGCCGGAATCAGGGTGAACGGGGAGGTTGTGGCGGTCAAGGCTCGGATGAGGTACCTGGGCCTTACTTTAGATGGACGGTGGCACTTCGGAGCACATTTTACCAACCTCGCTCCGAAACTGATGTCCACTGCTGCCGCCCTTAGTCGGTTGCTGCCCAACGTGGGGGAACCCAATGCCACGTGTAGGCGTTTGTATTGCGGAGTTATACGGAGCATGGCCTTATATGGGGCGCCTATATGGGCCGACAGTCTCTCAGCAGCCAACAAGACACTACTCCGTAGGCCGCAGAGGGCGATTTCGCTAAGGGCGGTCCGTGGATACCGGACGGTGTCTTATACTGCTGCGACGACGTTAGCTGCGGACCTCCCTTGGGACCTGGCAGCGCAGGTCCTCGCTGGGGTCCACCAATACAAGGCTGGGAAAAGAGTGGCAGGGGAATCCCCTGACTGGGAAGGGATGAAGCGCGCCCGGGCTTCGGCACTGGCCGAATCGCTACGCCAGTGGAAGGAGGAGCTGGCATCAGCAGAATTTGGCCTTTCGACGGTGGGAGCGATACTGCCTCATCTGGAGCGCTGGGTCGACAGGTGACATGGAACGTTGACGTTCCACATGGTGCAGATACTTACTGACCATGGATGCTTTGGTAAGTATCTGCATCGCATAGGGAGAGAGGCAACCCCCTGTTGTCACGAGTGTGGCGCGCCTGTCGACACAGCACTTCACACTCTGGAAGAGTGTACCGCGTGGGGGCCTCAGCGGACCACATTACAGGCGGCAATAGGGGCAAACCTCTCGCTGTCGAGTGTTGTCAATGCCATGCTCAACAGCGAGGAGGCGTGGAGAGCGATGGCCTGCTTCTGTGATGACGTAATGTCACAGAAGAAGGCTGCGGAGCGGGCTCGCGAAAACGATCCTCTCGCGGATTCGCTTCGCCGACGACGGACTGGAGGCAGAGCCAGGCGCTATGCGCATCTGTTGCCTCCGCCGTAGCGGAACCATGCAGGGAGTCGGGGCAAGCCCTGTAAACAAAGGTTCCACAGGACTAACGTGGGCCGCCCGCCGGGACGTACGCAGTTGAATGCCAAGAGCGATCCTGCGACGCCCCCCTACAAGGCGGAGCCGGATGTCGTTGGTGGTTTTAGACGGTAGTCCAGTTTCGGTTAGTCCGTCATACCCGTCCTGCCTCCCCGGATTGGTCGGGATGCGTAAACGCATTTCCCCAACGTTAAAAAAAAAAAAAAAAAAAAAAAAAAGTCATTGAAGGTTGGATTTAGAAGGATATTAAATTCTCTATAAAACAGAGTTAGTTTCATGCAGATACGACCAACGATTTACAAAATATTGAGGTTTTCGTCACTGACCCGGTTTCTTTGACCGCGAGTGTAAAAGACAAAATTTATTAATTAAATAAATAATCAGACCTTTAAAAAAAAATACTTTAGTCCAGACAGAGCGCAAGGATACCTTACGGTTATTTGGTTGCTGATTTCAGAATCTAGTTTTGTGCTAATAGGTAGATAGTTACTTGCGGGAAATACCGTGCATGTATTTTATTATAATTATTATTTATTTTGTTACCTTCTATTTAAGTGTTTTATTTCGTGATATTGATGTTACTCACCTACACACACTACACTTCACACAAGTTAGCACGACGACGTACCGTTATGAGACTGAATTTCGCCTGGCATGAATGGAAGAATGCTATAAATATTTTTAATTTTGTTTTTTTTTTCAGTACAGTTTTGAGTTAGTTATTTTTATTTTTTGTATGTTGTGATACTGAACTTACGTGTCTCGGGCTCAGGCAGATTATCAGTGCTTCTCTCGAAAGAGCGAAGCGTATAACTGAGCCATGAACCCTTTTGTTTTGCTGCAACGCACACAGCAATTATATCTATGTCGAACTTTTTTTGGTATGTTATTGTATGTCTATTCTGTTCCATATTGTGTATCGAATATTTGTTATAATTTTGTTTTTAACTATGTTGTTTTTGTTTCTGTGTGATTGTAGCAAACAAATAAACGTTTTATCTATCTATCTATCTTACCTAACCGTAACCAGTTTCATAAGACTTATTTTATTTGTCACAATATTCTGTGTGCAATGTGTCGTCATTTGTACGTCATCGACAGTATTTTCCATTTCTCTCTGTCGTACGTCAGCCCTTTGATTGGCTGATACGACACGACACCAGCTTTTTCCTTTATTTTATTTGGTAAGATAAGATAAGATTTATTTGCAACCAAGTACTTAAAACTAAGATACATGGACCCTGGAAGGGTGTAGCAACAATCAGGTTACTTATACTATGTACATAAAGTTAATTTTTAACTAACTAATATCGATAGGTACCTATTGATATTTATAAAAAAATTACGGCAAACACATTATAAACATGTATCTTCCATAAATTCAGCTATGGAATTGTAAAATTTATCTATTAGTTTAGATTTTAGACTGTGTACGAAGGATATGTCAGTTGGTACATCTTTTATTTGGTTGGGTATTTTATTATAATTTTTTATTGCTCGGTAATATGGTCCATTTTTATATATTTCTAGTTTAGGTTCAGGAAGTTGCAGGATGTGACTTTAAACAGGTGTAGGTTTTTACGAACTAAAGTAGCATGGGTCCATGTACCACGTACTATTATATTCGTGATCGCAAGACATAAATAATTAATATAAGTAAATATTAGGGTTCAATCTTACATAAGCTCGAACTATAGTAAACATGGCACATGTGATTACAATTGAATACCTACGGGGCTTCTGATATCGATTTCCCGTGCGATATTCCGGTATTAACCGGAAAGCCAACATCGCAAACCGGCGCAGGATCAACGTCGGCAAACAATGAACAAACCCTTTCGGTCGCTAATGCCGGAGTAATCTCGCTGTTCGCTCACATCGCTCGACTCTGCTCACAATTGGATACACACACTGTGAATCACTTTGTGAGATTAATGTGACACAAATTTACAGATAATAACAACCAATTTCTTAATAGTTCTAATACACGACCATTTCCACTAACACACATCACTTAGATTATTTCATCAAGGGAACGCACGTCGTAAATATGTCCCCTTCTGTCAAATGTCGAAGATGATACAAATAAATAAATATTTGGGAGACAATCTTACACAAATCGATCAAGTCCCAAACTAAGCAAAGATTGTAGGTACTACGGGCTCTAGGCGACGATAAACATACTTATATAGATAAACGAATAATTATATACATACATAGAAAACATCTATGTGTCAGGAACAAATATTCACGTTCATCACAAATAAATGCCCTTTCGAACGCAGGAACTCCCGGCTTCGTAGGCAGGGTCACTACTAACTACGCCAAAGCGGTCGTCATATTTGGAGCACCTAGAAAACCAAGTTGTCTACCCGTAAAGGATGCATTTTTAACGTCCGACGAAAAGAGAGGGGTGTTATAAGTTTAACGTGTCTGTCTGTGTATCTGTGTATCTGTCTGTGGTGTAGCTCCCAAACGGATGGACCAAATCAAAATAAAATCATTTATTTGCTGTAAAACATAGTTAAATGCATGCTAAACACAATGTAGTCAATTAAATTAAATTAAATCAAAAAATAATAATAGGTAATAATATAATGGAAATAGGAAGCAAGAGTTGAAACCGTTTTTGAGATATTGGACTTTGAAACGAAAATGTCGGGGGTTTGTCAACTTTATCTTTCTCAATATTCAAAGTAGCCCGTGGCCGTTTCATTTCACTCGTTAAACTAGATTTAGATTCAGGGATCAGCTCATAGATTACGTAACGCAATATACTGCTTCATGTAGATCTAAATGTCACTTTTTGCATTGGTAAATAACAGTTTAATTGTTCTAACATAAGTTTGAAAAGTTACGTGATCCCCCCCAGAAGTATTTAACACAGATGTGCGGTAAACTTAGATATCTAACCAGAAATTAAACGAAATCTGCAGCCACTTCTACAAAAATGTGACTAGGAAAGTGTTTCAGAACAAACGCTAGAATAATGACCCTAAAATCTTCCTGTCTTGTCACTTTGTTGTCTGAAACATAAAGCTTTGCCATTTAGTTAAGTTTAGTTTAGTTTTATTTATCTCACTAGCTGTTGCCCGCGACTTCGTCCACGTAGAGGTTGTTATCGTCTTAGAAAAATGATTTCCACACAAACTTCTACCATCTTAAGGGATAATTCCGAGATAAAAAACTATCCTTCAAGGGTCTCTATACGGGAAATTTCATCTAAATCCGTTCAGGGAGTAAGCGTAAAAGGTAACAACAGTGCGCTGAATTCGTTACTTTAAATTGCTAAATCTAAAATGAAAACTACGTTGTTACAATAAAATGATATACACATTTTACGAATCATCAACAGACGTTTGGTTTAAAGAAAAATATATTTTACAGTACATATGGTGCTACTTTCCCGCACTAGTGCGGAAAAGAGCACTTTTCGTGCATATGTCGAAACTTTAAAGAGCCATATGTACAGTAAAACGTTGTACGATACACGTGCGAATAGGTAAATCGAAACTCGTGTCGATTTAAAACACTCCCTCCGGTCGTGTTTTAATTTATCACCACTCGTTGCGAATTTCCTATTTTCGGCACTTGTATCGTAAATAACTATTGTTCATGTTTACTATATACATATATTATATTCTTTTATGGCTACATTACTGGATTTTTTTGCCTAAATCCGTCCAGTAGTTTTACTCACGTTAGTCCGGGCTACCTGTATAGTTTTGAAAGCAAAATTATCTTATGCTAAAAGACGTAGAACTTTCCACCTCCATCCCCAGTCCCTATTTTACGGTGTTACAGAAAAAAATATATGATTATCGAATATAATCTTTTTAAATTAACAAAATAATCCGCAAGTTTAATCGAACATAACCTTCTTTTCGGTTCTGGGAGCATCGCAGTTCTAACCTAACCCACATTCCTGGTAGTTGTTCGGTTCTGTAAGGGTCGTGGTTATAACTTAACCTAACCTACTTTTCTACTAGCAATTGGATGAGTATGTATTTTGACTAATAAATGGCTTACCATATACCCCGATACCGATATTCCCTTACTTATAGACCGAAGAATTCCCTTACTTCTAAAATTACTTGTTCCTTATTAATCTCATTATACTTCCAACCCCTTTTAACCTTATTAGAGGATGAATTTTAAGAAACGCTGTTATTAGTTTTCTAGTCTTTAACCGAAGTTACTGTTTGTAGTTGTTTGTTTGTAGTCTTTTAATAAACAGTCTAACACGAAAGTTAAAAATATCATACTTTTAAAATTACTTTATTCTCCATACAAACTTTGAACCCTATTTAAGCCCTATAGGAGGTTGCTTTCAGAGTTTTTACAGTGTTAACATACAGGCTAAGACCGAAGTTACAAATCTCTTACTATAACATTTCTTTGCTCTCCATATAAACCTTGAATCACGTTTTAACTCCCTTAGAGGTGGAATTTTTACCACAACGCTGAAATTGTTTTTTTTTCTCATAAGTAATCTTCCTACAACGTTTCATGTATCTAACTCAAAAAAGTGTTTCTCATCCAATCCTTGTACCCCTTTTTAACCCCCATAGGGAAGGAGTTAACTAAAACGCTTAAAGTACTCTTTTGTATTCTAATAAGTAATATTTCTACAACGTTTCAAGTCTGTAGCTCAAAAAAAGCATTTCTCACACAAACCTTGCACCCCTTTTTAACCCCCTTCGGGATCGATTATTCTAAAATACTAAAAGTGTTTTTTTTCTATTCTAATAAGTAATCTTTCTACAACATTGTAAGTCTAGCTAAAAAACAAAGTTTCCCCCATACAAACTCTTAACCCCCTAAGGGATGGACTTTTCCAAAACGCTTACAGTTCTTTTTTTATATTCAAATAAGTAATCTGTCTATAAAGTTTCAAGTTTCTAGCTCAAAAGGAAAAGTAAATGCGTGGGTGACCCGTTCTCATTATATATTTTTTGTAGCTTTTTGTTTGTAGATAGTAATTTCAGGAATTTCGAGTTGGTTTACAGAATGCGCCTTCAGGATAGATATATTTATACTTAATCTATTCCTCAGCTTCGCATGCATTTTTGGTAAAATTATACGTGGGCAACTAGTGTCCAATTAATCTACATTTTATCTCTAGTTTTAAAGTGAATCTTGAGCTTTATGAGATCAAAACTGGAAGAGCCATCGCGCATGTGTGTTAAGCCATATAAATAAAATACATGTCATTTCTATTTAATCTGGTTATAAATATTTATTTCCTTTTTGAAAATAAAGATCTTTATTTTCGGGATTTCCGTATATAAAAATCAATTAGGTATCTATACCTAATTGATTTTTAGGAAATAATAAACTACTATTTAGCTTTTAAATACCTGTTTCTTTAATTAAATAGAAAAACAATTTGAAATGCCTAATTTACACAAACTCAGACCTTTGATTTTAGGCGTTGACCGAGAGAGTAATTAATTTAACGTTAAAGTGATGTCAAGTCTATTTTCAGAATTAATTTGAAACTCAGGGGTCAAAACATGTTGCCGGTTCCTTTCGCAATTTAGGTAATGAAATTCTTTTAAACACTTCTCGGAACTGAAGAAGAAATTAGGTACAATACAATTAACGATAAATAAAATACAGACACTGATGTTAAAAGTTCTGAAAGACTCAGTTTTCTTCCGGTAAATTAATTTATGAAACGGAGGTACTCGGGTTTCTGTTTACAGTTTCTTCAATTTTCTTAGTGAATGAGGTAGGTACTCTTTACGGGGTGAAAGGTAGGTAGATTGCTCTTTAGCTATAAGACCGCCTGTTGTTTACATCTACTTACTTGTTCTGTATTGTTGCAATGACGAGCATTTGTATTCTGTTGTACTTAGACGACGTCCGCGATTGGCGAGCAGGGATTGGTATGCGGTATTTTATATTTTACCGAGAGCTTACTGACGTCGCCTAGATTTTGTTACTTTTGTGTTTTAAGAGTGAAAAGGTAACGGACAGACAGACAGTCAGCCAGTCAGACTTTCGCATATTAAGTATGGATTTATTATAGAAAATATACAGAATACAGAACACAAAAGCTCACACTTGAATAAGTAAACACGCAATTTATCCGAAATAAGGTATCAATAGAAACATCAAAGGATTCCTTAAAAAGCAATTCAACATGATTAAAAACTTCGTAACGTAATTAAAAAGTTAGGATACGAAAAAAGTTACTGACAGCGTGGCGTAACATGACAACTTTTACGAGAAATGTTTGTTGATAAAAAAATAACTTCATTAGAAATTCATCAGGGACAACTGATTTGTATGTGCATACATTTCTGTTCCTAGGAACTTATTCTTGCTGCCTATATTAATAATACATTTCATTACCCATAATAAGTTTATTTAAGAGGTAATTATCGCGGTACCCCGAACAGACACTTTGGTGGCAAAACATAATATATGTACATATGTATGTTAGTCTGTAAGGTAAATGTAACTATGGGCCTTAGTTGCCTGAATCAAATGGTTATTATTATTATTATTAAAAAGTAGGTACGGCTTGCTTAATGATAAGGGATTACCGTAACCTAGGAACATCTGCAACTCCACGAGATTCGCATGTGCATTGCCGAGCGGATAAAAACCAATAAACTCCTTTCTCATAGAATCCCATACCGTAATGTCTCAATAAAACCTCGGCAAATTCTTCTTGCCAAAGCTGCAGCGTTTATGGGAAGGAATTACGAATAAATATAGGTCATAAAAGGTATTGAAATGAACTATTGACTTCTTAAATTAAAAAAAATAAAAATTCAGTGTTTTCATGAAAACAAGTTCATCTTGTTTACAATTCAGTCCTATTCGTTTGGCTAAAAAGTTGGTTAAAAATCCTCGATAAATTCTGTTTTCCTCTACTGGTAACGTGCAATCAACGAGTAGAAAACTGCGATAAAATTATGATATTTCATGTTTTTCTGCATATTTTACGCAACTGGCGCCGTAGTTGCACTTGTCGTGCTTTTGGCTTGCTCTTGGTAGGTCAGAAAAGTTGTTTGTTTACACAATGCATTGTCCTAATATAGTGTTCATTCACATTCGGTTGAACCTAATGTCTAACTAAATTAAAGGAGGCTACTAACATGACCAACAGCTACGGCCAGCCAAATCGTTAAAAGTATATTATAAAAAGAATTGCTATCTCTTCACCTCTCTCTTCGATTTAAGTGTGTTGTGAACAATGAGCTAACAGTTTTTCACTGCAATCACATTTTCACCATTCGTCGCGGATATCGCGGGTTCTATCTCCCCCTCGTGGGTTGTGTAATTTCAACTGATATTTATTTAACAGTAACTTTCCGGTGAAAGAAAACAACGTGAGGAATCCGATCTAACCCCAAAACCGTCCAGTTTTAATTTGCCATATTAAAAAAAGGAAGCATCACGAACCAAACAGAGGTAGAGCAGTAGGCTGCCAGAAATTGATTTACTAACTGCGTTTGCCGGGTATTTTCCCCTAATAGCTGCAACTCGCTGAAAAAACTTCTGTATTCCATTTGTGACATCGAATTAAGTGCATGCTGGTCACGTCGTTGGATCGAACGAACAAATATTTGCATAGAAACGAAAACCCACTTGGTAGCTGGTTGAAACAAGCTCTGTACTGCTGTTTGGCTAAAGGTTCGTGCATGGCGAGTTTTTGCATCGCAAGCGAAACGCACGGGTGGAATTGCCAGACCACTTACGCGTTAAGAATACTAGATGGTAAAAATACATTCGGAAATAAAATTCCATTGTAAAAAACAGTGTGCGTATCAGAACAAATTTCAATCAAAACATTCCATTTCACATTGGGTAAAAATCACGTTTGTTAAATATTTACTTTATTCTGTTTTTAGGGTTCCGTAGTGAACAAGGAACCCTTATAGTTTCGCCATGTCCGTCCGTCTGTCTGTCTGTCTGTCCGTCTTCGGCTTAGCTCAGTAACCATAACTTATAACCACTGTTATTCGGCATGGGTATATAAATAAATTACGCCGACAAAACGGTACAATAAAATCTACATTTTTTTTTTTTAAGGTAGTCCCCTACTTCTAAAACGGGGATGTGTTTTTTTTTTCTCGTTAAACCCATGGTGTGGCATATCGTTGGATAGCACATTTAAAAATATTATGGGTTTCCTATAATCACTTTTCAGATCAGTAATTCATTTGCGAGATATTGGGCTTTAAAGCCCTAATTTTTGTTCGAGTCATGTGCCCCCCCCCCCCCCCCCCCGGCTAAATGGCTACTACTGGGAATTTGAAAAAACTCGTGGTAGTAGTACATATAATGAATTTAAAAGGTAAACTATCGCGGACAAGTAGGCAGAAGTAGTTACCGAGTAATAGTCGACTAACTTAATGTGTACTTGGAAAGGCCAATTTTCGTACAAACTCGGGAGACGCAACCGCACCGCACGTCGATGTAACGAAGATAGACAGGCAACTACGGAACCCTACACTGCGCGTGGCCCGACACGCACTTGGCCGGTTTTTTAGTTTGGTTAGGTTAGTTATTTGTTGTTATAGCGGCAACAGAAATTGTACATCATTTGTGAAAATTTCATCTGTCTAACTAGTTATCACGGTTCATGAGATACAGTCTGGTGACAGACGGACGGACAGCGGAGCCTTAGTATTTAGTGTCCGGTTTTTACCCTTTGGTCACGGAACCTTAGGGTAGAAACGGAAAAAAACTTATAACATGTGCATAGTAATATATAATAAACTACCTGATGACCTAAAATTGTTAAGACAAAATAGCTTTAAGAACAAATTGACTACCTGGCTTCTGGACAAATGCTTTTATAGTGTAAAAAGATTTTTGGATTTAGTTTGACATGTTGTTTGATATGATGTTATCCAATTATTATTATTAGAAAATTAACTCTCCACCTCCTAATTATTGTAACTGACATTTTTTATTTAATTATTATTTGACATTGAAATTCTTGTTTGCATTTGATATTATTATAATTTTGACTTGTTAATACTCATTTTTATGATTAAATATTATTATGGAATTTAACGCTCCTCAAAAAAAATGTTTTGCACGCCTGCACGCAGGCTGAATGCACTGGACTATAATGTTGTAATTTTTAAGAACTATGTAACTGCATTCCGAGCAAAATAAATATCTTTGAATCTTTTGAATCTTTGAATCTTTGCAAAATAAGTTATTTCTTAATTTCCGTTTATTACGGCGCCGGCGCTGGGTCAATGATCATCTTGGTTCAAGTATTATGAAGACAGACAATGTTGAGGAGTCAACTTAGGTGCCCTATCATTGGCGTGTGAAGTCGCCCTAAACGTTTACCGGAGTCTTTACCGGTTCTTTTGAAATTAGAACAGATATCTTTCATTCTATTTGCTGGCTGAGAAAATCGGTATGCGCGGTTTCCTTGATAACGGCCATGATTGTTCTTTGACGCGTTTTAGCACTTAAGAGTAGAATAATGTATAAAATATTACTTAAATGCCGTATTTATTAGCCTTTATTACTGACGTTTGGACACGGGTTGCACAGCCGTCACCGTTCTAAGACCACAGCCGTTATTTATTATGTGTTTACAAAGCGCGAGTTTCAAGTGTTATGAGTATATAGTTAGTAACGATAAATACTGTTATGTACACCTCTTAACAATACAAATTATAAAAAAAATGTTTCTTGTCTATTTAACGTGCAAGTTACCACGATCAAATAATAAACGATATGTATGATACAGAGAACAAATATAATGGAAAAATAAATCATCATCGTCTGAAGACTAGGACAAGACTCGAACAGCCCCTTAACCTCCTGACCTCATTCCTCAGACCTCTTGAGATAATTGATTAAAGATTTTTCTTTTTCTTTAAAGTTTTTAATAAAAAATCTTTTTTTTGGTTTACAAGACCAAAGTTCTTCTTTAAACTATAAAACAAATGAAAATATATAATATTATATTGGTTGTTATTTTTATACGTGCAATTGGTAATTTATTTCTGTCCAGGACAAGGCTCGAACAGCCCTCTGTATCGCCGGTACAGAGGGCACAAGTTCGAGTCTTGTCCTGGACTTCAGACGATGATAAATACTTACTAGAGAAAATAGTAAGATAGGTAGTACACTTGAAGGGGTCCATTTCACATGGGTTAAAAAGGCGAATCGTCATCCATATACAACTTTTTACCTACCTCTTGAATACTTGTGTAGTACTTTTTCAAGTAGAAATTGCCTTAGGAACACGTGACTACCTGAAAAATAAAAAGTTAAATTTTCATTCAAAAGTTACCCGTTTTCTATAATAGTAGATTGTACAACAAGTGCATAAAACGCACCATATTACGCGAGACGTTACTCACTCGCAAGCTCGCTCGGATGGATATAAAATCGAGTGTAAAATGGGTTTTATGGACGAATTGTACACTCTACTTTTCACTTCGATTGCGAGGAAATGAAATGAAAAACTTTTTTTTTTCAATAGGTACGTGACACCTGACTTAGGTCGTTACATACTGCTCAGTTATAAAAATATTTTGTTTTGTCTATCTATGATAACTTATTGTTAAGGTTCAAATAATATATTGATGAAGCATTTTTTTTTTTAATAATAAATAAGATGAAATTAAAAGTAAGTATAAGTTTATTTCATGAAATTTTATTGTGTACTTTGGCTGCTGGTATCCTTGCCTTGGTCTTAGAATACTAACGAAACATCATTAAATAAACCGGGCTGTTGGACCGATTGCCTTGAACTTCGACGAAGATTTTACTTTATGCACTAGAGCATAAAAAGCGACTTTATGTAGCCTACGCACACCATAAAGCGACCGTTTTAGCCTAGTTGGTATGCCTACGAAGCAAGAGGTCCTGGGTTCGATCCCGGCAAGGGCATTACGAGTTACAAGTAAAAGGAGTAGGTGCTCATGTCCGACGCAGTAGGATATAAAATTATCATTTATTCTAGAGACGGTGGAAGTCACCGCCTTGGCATATAAACATTTATGACATGAGAACATTTGCGTCTAATTTTCTTGCAGTTTTGGGACAGTTTCATGGTGATTTTCTCAGCTTTATTAAACTTGATATGTATTTGATATACCTAACTTGAGACTTACTTTATGAACTTGGACAATATTTTTGGTTTTTTTTTTTTATATTAATTATACATTGTAAGGTTCGATATGATTAGAATACAAAAAGTCATAGATAATTAATGATGTGGTAAATGAGGACTCAGTAGATATTTATTGATAAAAAAACAATTTTACATGATAAACATACCAAATTCAAACGCAAGTCAAAAATATAGGTACTTAATGAGAATAATGAGCTTATAACGTAGGTAATCGTATACCTATTAAAATATTTTTTTTGTTACATTACTTACATACACATATTATTCATATTAGTTTAACTAAAATCCCGTTAAAGGTCGTTTACGTTTATCTGTCAGTTTGTAATTTTTGTTTGTGAGAATTGACCTATCCCAAGATTTAGCGTAGGCAATAATTTTACGAAAGCGCCTGCCATTGATCTTCCAACCCAGAGCAAACACTAGACCTCATTGTGGCTAGACCGGGTTCCTCACGATGCTTTCTTTCACCGAATAACCACTGTTAAATATCAAATGATATTTCGTATATACGTTTTTCAAATTAAAAAAACATCAAACAATAACAACTTTAATTTAAAAAATCACTAGCAGTAGGAACGGTTCGGAATCAAACAATAGACAACTTAAAGTTGAAAACTTCTTACCGTAACGAACGGAAAAGCAAATCTTGTTAAACAAATAAACAGAGAGGCGAGGATAGCACTATTGTACTTTTTAACTTTTTAAATCCAGCCTGCCGAAAACTGTACTGGAATATTCGAGTCTTCCGTGACTAGCAAATATTCAGTTGAAACTCAATTTAAATTCAGCCCAGTCTTTTAAATTATTTTTTAAGCTCAGTTAAATTATAAACCTGCTTTTTAGCAGAAGGTACCTACAAGGTTAATTAAAGTTAAGGTATTAAAGTAACAGAACTCACAACGTTACGCGATATAGTTTACATAGTAATAATCTACGCAATTGTACACTGGAATTTGAATTCCCACAGGGATTCAGATAAAGTTTGTAACGGCTTAAACACAATACAAGTTCTCGTTCAGTACGACCATATATTCGGCAATAGTTCCTTCTAGTTAACAAAAGCAGCACGTGTACGTGAATACGATTTGAGATCTGAAATAACGGCCTTCTGTTAGTTCGTTCTGTCCATTTGAACTTTGAATGTGGAACAACATAATTCCAGTTTCCTGTTCGCTCGGCTGTCCGGTTTGAACTTAGAACACACAGAAGCGGGTAATTCCATGGAACGTTTGCATTTGAAAATACCGTTCCGTTCCACTCTCGCCCTGTCACGTAGCTTTTTTTCGGTTCGTTCCACAAGGCGCATTTATAGAAACGTCAGCGGGATTTATTCCTTAAATTCCAGCCTATTTTATCATGCACGCCGAAAACAACTGTCCGGAACAATTACTGGTGTCTGCGTACATTTTTAAACGTTAATTCTTTTAAAAGATACTCGTTACGTTTGAAACTCGCTCCGTAACAGTGATCGCCATCATAAGCCTCTTACAACTGCTCCGAAGCGTAGACGGTTCCAAAGATGTGGAAAATCCAAGATAATCTGTCGACTACATGATTTTGAAATTAGGCCTCACCGGGGTTTTACATTTAAATGATTTTTATTGCGTCCCTTGCTCACAAATATGAGTGGATAAGGCGAATTAGGATCGAGTTCTGGGTATTTTATTTGTACTCGAAATATTGAGCGAGAGTCATGAGCGTGAAGTCGCAAAGGTAGACCAGTTTAATACCGATGATAAGCGTCACTACATTTTAGAACGAGTCGCTTTATACGCATGAAACTAAAGGAAGTTAGCACAGTCGAAACCACTCAGGTTATAACCTAGTATTCCCTAAAGAAAATACCATAAAGCCAGCGCTATAGGAGAATAAATAAATGAATAGGTGCGTAAGAAATTTCTCTCTTTTCTCTTAGCGTATCCTCTGGGAACTCGCGAACGCGTACGTACGTGTAAAGGAAAACCGCCGTACTAACGAGGTCTGAGGATTGCCAGAAATCCAATCTGTTGGGGACACAGGGAAAATCCAGCGGAATCACGTATAAGCGCCAATTTAGTGGTTGATTGTCAATCGAAAATACTACGCGTTAAATTTTACGAGACATCCGTCGGGCGATCGTAAAATTTGATATAATTACGCACGCTGTTTGATTGCTGCGACCTTTTGACAAAGGGACTTTTGTAAAATTTATTCTTTTGACGATGAAACCTCCGCTTCGAATTGTAATATTTCTCCTGCAAACTCCTTTGTTAACGGTTGTGTAAATTGTCTATTTGTTTCCATGGTTTTATAAACGGGGATGGTTTTATTTAAATGGTTGCTAGGTTTTTGGTTAATTTCGTTATTAAACTGATTGTAACGCAGACATAATTTTGTGCATAGTATAATAGGCAGGTACAATGTGTTAATAAAGATGATACAACAATCAATCAATAATATGCTTACAAATAAAAAAACAGCAACTTACTTAATTAGCGGCGTTGAGGGTTAGGGCGTATTAGTCCGAAGTTACTTCTTCAAAAGTTTATATACCTACTAGATCCTAAAAGTTCCAAATGATTATCTATTACACAGCTCATCCAGTGATTATAAGTTACAGGCCAATAAGGCTCGCTTGCTAGTACGTGGCGATATTTCTTAATTACGAGAAAATTGAAACTCATACCTACTAATCTACAGTATATAAATAATGTTAAACAACAACGTTACATTCGAGTTAAAACTTTTTATTCTAAAATACGAGTACTATTAATTAGACCTCGGTTAACCTCACGTCGGCGTCTCCTGTCGGCGCGTGCGTCACGGGTCGTGCGGCGATCATAGCGCGCACGCGCAGTGCTTCAAGTGACATTGCAGCGAAAACTCTCATCCTGAAGAAGAACTCCCGAAGAGTTCGAAACATGTTGCCGGTCGTGACATTTTACACTTGAGTTTAACCGTGGTTGTATTAGTAGTCATAACGTTCTGACTTCACTCCATTAGGGGATGATTTCCGGGATTCAAACTATATCTTCACCAAATTTCTCCAAATCGGTTTAGCGGTTTAAGCGGTTAAGGTCAGACAGACATACAGAAAGACTTTATAATATTAGTATGGATACCATTTTAATTACTTACGTTTTATATCAATTGACCTTTGACATAGTAAACCAACAGAGCCCGTGTAGCATGTGATCGATGGCCCGATCTATCAACCCATATGAATCCACAACGTTTGGTTCTTGTAATGAATTAGCTGGTGGAAATTTAGTATCCACTTAATATTAACACAGGAATATACCGTTTTATTGCTTCTTTTTGTACAAATAGTACATTATTCCAGAGGCCGGGAAGTAAGCGGTTGCCGGCCGAGTACATATAGACGGCCGAGCGTAGCAAGGTCGGATAGTTATGAGGCTGGCAACCTATTTTCACGCCGAGGTATGTATAGTGCTTTTCTCAAACATGCAATGAAATAAATTAAAAAAACTCCAAGAAACGTGCTGTGCCACAAATTGTGGAATGGAAATTAAAAAATACCATCTTGCAGGCCTAGGCCTCCAATTTTTTATGAAATGCCATTACGGGTCTGTCGTCTCGCTGCGCCCGAAACGTGACACTTCGAAGCCCATTATGAAGAACACAACGCCAATATTTCACTGCATGTTTGAGAAAATGTCTTTTATAATTTAAGGACGCTTTTGGTATCGAATGGTTAGGAGCCTTTGGAGAAGTCTGGTCAACAAGAAGAGGACATGATGTTACGACCCTCAGCATTGAGGGAACGACTGATGATGATGACGATGGTATCGAAATGGTATGTGATGACTTTGGCCTAGTTGGTAGTAACCCTGCCCACAAAGCCGGCGGTTCCGATTTAACTGTGTGTGAGAGAGAATAGAATAATTGGTTTGCGTTAAACACACATAATATTGATGTTAAATTATCAAAGACAGGCAAATATTTTTTCCTGGATCATTGGAGGAAAACAATTTAGAAATGTAAACAACTCAGTATTCTTATATTGGGGACGTAATTAATTATGGTATTGCGTAAGAATAGTACATTTATCTTCGAAAGATATCCTAATAGGAATAGGAATTAGTTAATTAAATGTCTAATGTTAGGTATATGGAACGAGGTATAGAGGCGTGCGAGTTTCAAGTACTAGTTGAATTCGAATACGGCCTCGGGACAATCAATGACTACTACTAATTCTGATAAAACAGGCTAGCGCCCGAAAAAGTAGAAGTCAGCTGACATTATCTAACGTTACGTAGGTATTGAAACTTCTGGAAATGAAATTTCCAACTTGCCTCAGCGCGTTTCAATCTCATTTTGCAAAAACAACACTCTAATTCAATTACTCAGTTGGACCAAAGCTATTAACATTTCAAAGAATAGTTTCCGCGCCGCCAACAATTTAGCAGAAGCCACTTAAATCACCTAGAACTCAACTTAGTCTAAATAATTAACAAGTACCGTTTCAGGGAACATATTTTATGAGTTTAGTAGCGATTTTATTACGATTTCGGTTAAGAGTTCGTTGCCTGGAGCCTGTCCAAGTCCATCGATCCAGACACTTCTCAAAGAGTATTACACGAAAGAAAATAACTTTACTCTGCGCTCCATAAAACAACAGCACCTATACGATGTGTCGTTGTCAATATTATTTTTATAGAATACTGCTACCAGCTTCGTCACAGGATAGAAATTACTTAAGTATAGAAGATCCAATTTCTAACAAACTCGATGTTAGGAACTAATAATCTTCTTTGTCGCGTAACACGTGCGGTTCTGACTCGTTATGGTTATAAAAATTTATACCAGGCCTGTCCTTCTTGCCACTTTGGCTAAACTCAGCTATGGCGCACCTCCGAGGTGCATTTCAATCAAACCCGGTTAACACTGTTGACAATGTCACTTATCGTACCGCGGCGGGCGTTGTCACGACAAGCACACGCTAATGATGATGACCCTAACTAGATGAAAGAGCACGTGCTATGCGATAGAACGTCCTTGTGAAATTTGAATTGTCTAACTCTCAAACTCTGGTTTTTTTATGCCGGCTTTACACTTTGGGCCAACGTTGGCGCGTGAGCAGGATGCAGCTATGCAAACGCATGAGAACGATATAAAGCCCTCTTAGCTGCATCTGCTCACGCGCCAACGTTGGCCCAATGTGTACAGCCGGCTTTAAACAGAAGACCATCTCCATCCATACGTCAGAACTATTATTTATTCTGTGGGCAGACTGTTGAGATTTATTATATTTTATGAATTGTTTGTACACAGTGTTGACAATAAATTATATCTTATCTTATCTGTACACGGGTAAGGCCGTTATTTCTTGTTCCTGATTAAGCAGTTTAAATAGTCTACATTTTAATCACTTCCAGTGTGTTACGAATATTAGTAATCCATTTATATGGCTAATTGGCGTAACACACCGGAAGTGATTAGAATGTAGACGATTTAAACTGCTTAACCAGGAACAAGAAATAACGGCCTTACCCACACTTCACCTTTCAACGCTCTTATTTTATCCCGAACCGCAAGTCAGAACGGAGGCCAGTGTCAGCGATCGGTTCAATTAATTGTCTGCTCGGAGCAGCCGGGGAGCCAATTTTACTCTGGAAATGTTACTAGATAAAAACTTATAAACGTGATACTTTATTGTACAAAAAAACATCGCGTGCCTACGATTATTTTCGAACATTTTTCCTCGTATCCTGAATTTCATACTTAATTATTTTTTATGCAACTGGCATGCGGCTGTCAGTCATAAAAAGAGATGTATTTCCTTAAAGCCCTAAAGATTTCAGCAGCATCGTTTTACTGTGCTTATCCTCTGTATAAATGAATATGAATGTATACATTAAACTGACACAAATAGCTACTCCCGCAAGAATCGAAACTAGCATTATCAATTGCATACTCGGTTGAAATAGAGTATCGATTCGAATATTTGGATAGATGCATGTGGTTAACGTGGTTCAGAGGAACATTCGAGCGAGGTTGGACGTAAATGCGCAGCAAACCTAACTTGCTTCAAATTAACATTCACGAGCTACATACAACATTTTCACGAGTTCTTTTAAGTTTAACCTACGTAGATAAATATACATATTTTCCTAGAAATAGGCTCAAGATTACAAAGAAAAGTCAGTGAACTGTAATTAACATCAGTCCTGAATCACCTAAGTGTTTGTGACGTGCATGGTGTTCTGCCTTTTCGCAGAATTTCCTTTGGTCAAACATCACTCGCCAACCAACATTTCGAAAATGATTCACTTTGACAACTAACCATTACCTACTTTTTGTATGACAACCTGACACTTGGTCGAATTTTTATAAAGCAGAATATCACAATGACTAAAAATGTTTGGAAAACTTATCACTTGCCAATTATTTCACTAGGCCAAACAACTATTGAACGAACAACGTTTCGTCAGTGCAATAGTTACGTTTTAACATATAAGCCAACTTAAAAGTTACGATGAATTATTTCAATTAGCAATATAAGTTATTTTTTAAGTATTGGATTAAAGTACCCACTTTTTCGGTGAAAATAAAATTAAGAAGTGCGTATCTTTTGGCGAAACCCATCTGTTGAACTTGCCTGAAACAAAGAACAGTTTCGTGATAAGTATAGCAACAGAAATAATAACTGTGACAGAGTCCAGATAGGTGCGACGACGAGTGAAGCGAGGAGGAGCGTGTTAGGTTAACCACGATCTTACAGCGCACGAAGTCGAGCGAGCGAAGCGAGCGTGCCGCGGCAGCGGCCGGCGAGTGCCAAAATCGCCTTATTGAATATTCAAAATAAGTAATGAAAAATAATTTTGTATTAAAATAATAACAAGGAAACATTCCAAAAGCAACGTCCCGCAAGTAATAACGTAAACACTTATCGCTAATAAGTCAGTTTATTCTTACTCACCCACAAAGTTATTAAAAGAAGTGAGCAGTTGCGCTTACCCACATTGTAAATTATATTACATAGTAACTGTACGAACCCTACTGCGTGAAACATATGGGAAACGTTATACAACGAAATGACTATTCAGCCAACTAAAACATTCTGTTCAACGATTTTTGGCATTTTGAATGTTTACTTTATAATCATCAGACCAAACGTACAGTTGGCAACTGTGAGGTTGGGAATCGAAACGAAATCTTATGACGAGTTGGCAAGTGATTATTTGGCGAAATAATATTCTGCGAAACGTTGGTTGGGAACTAATGATTGGCCAAACAATTTTCTGCGAAAAATAAGAGAACCGACGTGCATATACAGGGTGATGAATCCAAATGGGTCCGTATGGACAAGTCAGAAACTATAAGAGATAGCGAAATCTGTTCTTAGGAACCATGGCGTCGATTTTAGATTTAATAATGACATTGAAACTTTTTTTTAAAACTGTCATACATAACCGGGAATCGAACCTGGTCGAAGTCTCTGTAAAGTCGAAGTCGTTGTTATTGTTGATGGTGCGAATCATAAGTCACAAGGAACACATTTTTAATCGTAGGTTCAGCGAAGTTAAGCGAACAGAGTTTTTGAAACAATATAATGCGTCTGTTTACAATAATATGGTTTCAAAAAAATACGAATAGTAAGTAATCTTCCGGTTTTTCTGCAGCGAGATCAGTGATGTTTGAGAGGACTCAGTGATTCGTTTTTTATTTAACCGGTGTGAAGTTAGCGGCCTAAAGTTAGCGGCCTATGATAACCCGACCAAATTAAGATGTCTAAATTTAAATCATTTTCGGAAACTGATACGAAGCATGGAAATACGTATATCCAGCGGGAATAATATGCGGCGTTCATCGTTATGCCTTACAATGCATCAACACAAAGCTACGACGTAAAAAGTATTAATAAATGACAAAAAAGGAATTTAAGTAACTTCCTTCATTTTTTCATTTCACTTCAATGCAATTTTCATTCAGTTCTCGACAATAAGACACCTTACAAAGTACTGTTGAGACAGTAACAGGCCTAGAGCTTTCTAAAACAGCTTTCAGAACTTACTTATCGAGATTCCTTCACTATCTGCGGTTGTCATGAAGTTAGCGGCCTAAAGTCTGCATCCACATTTTCGTCAATCTGACTGATTTCCAGACAATAAGACACTTTGAAATGTACAACAGGGATAGATGTAGGGCACGAGCTTTCTTAAACAGCTTTCAGATTTTACTTATCGAGATTCCTTCACTCTGCGGTTGTCATGAAGTTGGCGGCCTTAAGTGTACATCCACATTTTCGTCAATCTGACTGATTTCCAGACAATAAGACACTTTGAAATGTACTGTAGGGTTGGCTTTAGGGCAAGAGCTTTCTCAAACAGCTTCCAGATTTTACTTATCGAGATTCCTTCACTCTGCGGTTGTCATGAAGTTAGCGGCCTAAAGTGTACATCAACATTTTCGTCAATCTGACTGATTTCCAGACAATAAGACACTTTGAAATGTACTGTAGGGTTGGCTTTAGGGCAAGAGCCTTCTAAAACAGCTTTCAGATTTTACTTATCGAGATTCCTTCACTATCTGCGGTTGTCATGAAGTTAGCGGCCTAAAGTCTGCATCCACATTTTCGTCAATCTGACTGATTTCCAGACAATAAGACACTTTGAAATGTACAACAGAGATAGATGTAGGGCAAGAGCTTTCTAAAACAGCTTCCAGATTTTACTTATCGAGATTCCTTCACTCTGCGGTTGTCATGAAGTTAGCGGCCTAAAGTGTACATCCACATTTTCGTCAATCTGACTGATTTCCAGACAATAAGACACTTTGAAATGTACTGTAGGGTTGGCTTTAGGGCAAGAGCCTTCTAAAACAGCTTTCAGATTTTACTTATCGAGATTCCTTCACTATCTGCGGTTGTCATGAAGTTAGCGGTCTAAAGTCTGCATCCACGTTTTAATCAATCTCACTGATTTCCAGACAATAAGACACTTTGAAATGTACAACAGAGATAGATGTAGGGCAAGAGCTTTCTAAAACAGCTTCCAGATTTTACTTATCGAGATTCCTTCACTATCTGCGATTGTCGTGAAGTTAGCGGCCTAAAGTGTACATCCTTTGTTTCGTCAATCTGACAGATTTCCAGACAATAAGACACTTTGAAATGTACAACAGAGATAGATGTAGGGCAAGAGCCTTCTAAAACAGCTTTCAGATTTTACTTATCGAGATTCCTTCACTATCTGCGGCTGTCATGAAGTTAGCGGCCTAAAGTCTGCATCCACATTTTCGTCAATCTGACTGATTTCCAGACAATAAGACACTTTGAAATGTACAACAGAGATAGACGTAGGGCAAGAGCTTTCTAAAACAGCATCCAGATTTTACTTATCGAGATTCCTTCACTCTGCGGTTGTCATGAAGTTAGCGGCCTAAAGTGTACATCCACATTTTCGTCAATCTGACTGATATCCAGACAATAAGACACTTTGAAATGTACTGTAGGGTTGGCTTTAGGGCAAGAGCCTTCTAAAACAGCTTTCAGATTTTACTTATCGAGATTCCTTCACTATCTGCGGTTGTCATGAAGTTAGCGGCCTAAAGTCTGCATCCACATTTTCGTCAATCTGACTGATTTCCAGACAATAAGACACTTTGAAATGTACAACAGAGATAGATGTAGGGCAAGAGCTTTCTAAAACATCTTACAGATTTTACTTATCGAGATTCCTTCACTATCTGCGGATGTCATGAAGTTAGCGGCCTAAAGTCTGCATCCACATTTTCGTCAATCTGACTGATTTCCAGACAATAAGACACTTTGAAATGTACAACAGAGATAGATGTAAGGCAAGAGCTTTCTAAAACAGCTTTCAGATTTTACTTATCGAGATTCCTTCACTCTCTGCGGTTGTCATGAAGTTAGCGGCCTAAAGTCTGCATCCACATTTTCGTCAATATGACTGATTTTCAGACAATAAGACACTTTGAAATGTACAACAGAGATAGATGTAAGGCAAGAGCTTTCTAAAACAGCTTTCAGATTTTACTTATCGAGATTCCTTCACTCTCTGCGGTTGTCATGAAGTTAGCGGCCTAAAGTCTGCATCCACATTTTCGTCAATCTGACTGATTTCCAGACAATAAGACAATTTGAAATGTACAACAGGGATAAATGTAGGGCACGAGCTTTCTAAAATAGCTTTCAGATTTTACTTATCGAGATTCCTTCACTCTGCGGTTGTCATGAAGTTAGCGGCCTTAAGTGTACATCCACATTTTCGTCAATCTGACTGATTTCCAGACAATAAGACACTTTGAAATGTACTGTAGGGTTGGCTTTAGGGCAAGAGCTTTCTAAAACAGCTTTCAGATTTTACTTATCGAGATTCCTTCACTATCTGCGGTTGTCGTGAAGTTAGCGGCCTAAAGTGTACATCCACATTTTCGTCAATCTGACTGATTTTCAGACAATAAGACACTTTGAAATGTACTGTAGGGTTGGCTTTAGGGCAAGATCTTTCTAAAACAGCTTTCAGATTTTTCTTATCGAGATTCCTTCACTATCTGCGGTTGTCATGAAGTTAGCGGCCTAAAGTCTGCATCCACATTTTCGTCAAATCTGACTGATTTCCAGACAATAAGACACTTTGAAATGTACAACAGGGATAGATGTAGGGCACGAGCTTTCTAAAACAGCTTTCAGATTTTACTTATCGAGATTCCTTCACTCTGCGGTTGTCATGAAGTTAGCGGCCTAAAGTCTGCATCCACATTTTCGTCAATCTGACTAATTTCCAGGCAATAAGACACTTTAAAATGTACAACAGAGATAGATGTATGGCAAGAGCTTTCTAATACAGCTTACAGATTTTACTTATCGAGATTCCTTCACTCTCTGCGGTTGTCATGAAGTTAGCGGCCTAAAGTCTGCATCCACATTTTCGTCAATCTGACTGATTTCCAGACAATAAGACACTTTGAAATGTACTGTAGGGTTGGCTGTAGGGCAAGAGCTTTCTAAAACAGCTTCCAGATTTTACTTATCGAGATTCCTTCACTATCTGCGGTTGTCGTGAAGTTAGCGGCCTAAAGTGTACATCCACATTTTTGTCAATCTGACTGATTTCTAGACAATAAGACACTTTGAAATGTACAACAGAGATAGATGTAGGGCAAGAGCTTTCTAAAGCAGCTTCCAGATTTTACTTATCGAGATTCCTTCACTCTGCGGTTGTCATGAAGTTAGCGGCCTAAAGTATGCATCCACATTTTCGTCAATCTGACTGATTTCCAGACAATAAGACACTTTTAAATGTACCGTAGGGTTGGCTTTAGGGCAAGAGCTTTCTAAAACAGCTTTCAGATTTTACTTATCGAGATTCCTACACTATCTGCGGTTGTCGTGAAGTTAGCGGCCTAAAGTGTACATCCACATTTTCGTCAATCTGACTGATTTTCAAACAATAAGACACTTTGAAATGTACTGTAGGGTTGGCTTTAGGGCAAGATCTTTCTAAAACAGCTTTCAGATTTTACTTACCGAGATTCCTTCACTATCTGCGGTTGTCATGAAGTTAGCGGCCTAAAGTCTGCATCCACATTTTCGTCAATCTGACTGATTTCCAGACAATAAGACACTTTGAAATGTACAACAGAGATAGATGTAGGGCAAGAGCTTTCTCAAACAGCTTCCAGATTTTACTTATCGAGATTCCTTTACTCTGCGGTTGTCATGAAGTTAGCGGCCTAAAGTCTGCATCCACATTTTCGTCAATCTGATTGATATCCAGACAATAAGACACTTTTAAATGTACTGTAGGGTTGGCTTTTGGGCAAGAGCTTTCTAAAACAGCTTTGAGATTTTACTTATCGAGATTCCTTCACTATCTGCGGTTGTCGTGAAGTTAGCGGCCTAAAGTGGACATCCACTGTTTCGTCAATCTGACTTATTTCCAGTCAATAAGACACTTTGAAATGTACTGTAGGGTTGGCTTTAGGGTAAGAGCCTTTTAAAACAGCTTTCAGATTTTACTTATCGAGATTCGTTCACTATCTGCGGTTGTCATGAAGTTAGCGGCCTAAAGTCTGCATCCACATTTTCGTCAATCTGACTGATTTCCAGACAATAAGACACTTTGAAATGTACAACAGAGATAGATGTAGGGCAAGAGCTTTCCAAAACAGCTTTCAGATTTTACTTATCGAGATTCCTTCACTCTCTGCGGTTGTCATGAAGTTAGCGGCCTAAAGTCTGCATCCACATTTTCGTCAATCTGACTGATTTCCAGACAATAAGACAATTTGAAATGTACAATAGGGATAGATGTAGGGCACGAGCTTTCTAAAACAGCTTTCAGATTTTACTTATCGAAATTCCTTCACTCTGCGGTTGTCATAAAGTTAGCGGCCTTAAGTGTACATCCACATTTTCGTCAATCTGACTGATTTCCAGACAATAAGACACTTTGAAATGTACTTGTAGGGTTGGCTTTAGGGCAAGATCTTTCTAAAACAGCTTTCAGATTTTACTTATCGAGATTCCTTCACTATCTGCGGTTGTCATGAAGTTAGCGGCCTAAAGTCTGCATCCACATTTTCGTCAATCTGACTGATTTCCAGACAATAAGACACTTTGAAATGTACAACAGGGATAGATGTAGGGCACGAGCTTTCTAAAACAGCTTTCAGATTTTACTTATCGAGATTCCTTCACTCTGCGGTTGTCATGAAGTTAGCGGCCTAAAGTCTGCATCCACATTTTCGTCAATCTGACTGATTTCCAGACAATAAGACACTTTGAAATGTACTTGTAGGGTTGGCTTTAGGGCAAGATCTTTCTAAAACAGCTTTCAGATTTTACTTATCGAGATTCCTTCACTATCTGCGGTTGTCATGAAGTTAGCGGCCTAAAGTCTGCATCCACATTTTCGTCAATCTGACTGATTTCCAGACAATAAGACACTTTGAAATGTACAACAGGGATAGATGTAGGGCACGAGCTTTCTAAAACAGCTTTCAGATTTTACTTATCGAGATTCCTTCACTCTGCGGTTGTCATGAAGTTAGCGGCCTTAAGTGTACATCCACATTTTCGTCAATCTGACTGATTTCCAGACAATAAGACACTTTGAAATGTACTGTAGGGTTGGCTTTAGGGCAAGAGCTTTCTAAAACAGCTTTCAGATTTTACTTATCGAGATTCCTTCACTATCTGCGGTTGTCGTGAAGTTAGCGGCCTAAAGTGTACATCCACATTTTCGTCAATCTGACTGATTTTCAGACAATAAGACACTTTGAAATGTACTGTAGGGTTGGCTTTAGGGCAAGATCTTTCTAAAACAGCTTTCAGATTTTTCTTATCGAGATTCCTTCACTATCTGCGGTTGTCATGAAGTTAGCGGCCTAAAGTCTGCATCCACATTTTCGTCAAATCTGACTGATTTCCAGACAATAAGACACTTTGAAATGTACAACAGGGATAGATGTAGGGCACGAGCTTTCTAAAACAGCTTTCAGATTTTACTTATCGAGATTCCTTCACTCTGCGGTTGTCATGAAGTTAGCGGCCTAAAGTCTGCATCCACATTTTCGTCAATCTGACTAATTTCCAGGCAATAAGACACTTTAAAATGTACAACAGAGATAGATGTATGGCAAGAGCTTTCTAATACAGCTTACAGATTTTACTTATCGAGATTCCTTCACTCTCTGCGGTTGTCATGAAGTTAGCGGCCTAAAGTCTGCATCCACATTTTCGTCAATCTGACTGATTTCCAGACAATAAGACACTTTGAAATGTACTGTAGGGTTGGCTGTAGGGCAAGAGCTTTCTAAAATAGCTTTCAGATTTTACTTATCGAGATTCCTTCACTATCTGCGGTTGTCATGAAGTTAGCGGCCTAAAGTCTGCATCAACATTTTCGTCAATCTGACTGATTTCCAGACAATAAGACACTTTGAAATGTACAACAGAGATAGATGTAGGGCACGAGCTTTCTAAAATAGCTTTCAGATTTTACTTATCGAGATTCCTTCACTCTGCGGTTTGCATGAAGTTAGCGGCCTAAAGTCTGCATCCACATTTTCGTCAATCTGACTGATTTCCAGACAATAAGACACTTTGAAATGTACAACAGAGATAGATGTAGGGCAAGAGCTTTCTAAAACAGCTTCCAGATTTTACTTATCGAGATTCCTTCACTATCTGCGGTTGTCGTGAAGTTAGCGGCCTAAAGTGTACATCCACATTTTTGTCAATCTGACTGATTTCTAGACAATAAGACACTTTGAAATGTACAACAGAGATAGATGTAGGGCAAGAGCTTTCTAAAGCAGCTTCCAGATTTTACTTATCGAGATTCCTTCACTCTGCGGTTGTCATGAAGTTAGCGGCCTAAAGTATGCATCCACATTTTCGTCAATCTGACTGATTTCCAGACAATAAGACACTTTTAAATGTACCGTAGGGTTGGCTTTAGGGCAAGAGCTTTCTAAAACAGCTTTCAGATTTTACTTATCGAGATTCCTACACTATCTGCGGTTGTCGTGAAGTTAGCGGCCTAAAGTGTACATCCACATTTTCGTCAATCTGACTGATTTTCAAACAATAAGACACTTTGAAATGTACTGTAGGGTTGGCTTTAGGGCAAGATCTTTCTAAAACAGCTTTCAGATTTTACTTACCGAGATTCCTTCACTATCTGCGGTTGTCATGAAGTTAGCGGCCTAAAGTCTGCATCCACATTTTCGTCAATCTGACTGATTTCCAGACAATAAGACACTTTGAAATGTACAACAGAGATAGATGTAGGGCAAGAGCTTTCTCAAACAGCTTCCAGATTTTACTTATCGAGATTCCTTTACTCTGCGGTTGTCATGAAGTTAGCGGCCTAAAGTCTGCATCCACATTTTCGTCAATCTGATTGATATCCAGACAATAAGACACTTTTAAATGTACTGTAGGGTTGGCTTTTGGGCAAGAGCTTTCTAAAACAGCTTTGAGATTTTACTTATCGAGATTCCTTCACTATCTGCGGTTGTCGTGAAGTTAGCGGCCTAAAGTGGACATCCACTGTTTCGTCAATCTGACTTATTTCCAGTCAATAAGACACTTTGAAATGTACTGTAGGGTTGGCTTTAGGGTAAGAGCCTTTTAAAACAGCTTTCAGATTTTACTTATCGAGATTCGTTCACTATCTGCGGTTGTCATGAAGTTAGCGGCCTAAAGTCTGCATCCACATTTTCGTCAATCTGACTGATTTCCAGACAATAAGACACTTTGAAATGTACAACAGAGATAGATGTAGGGCAAGAGCTTTCCAAAACAGCTTTCAGATTTTACTTATCGAGATTCCTTCACTATCTGCGGTTGTCGTGAAGTTAGCGGCCAAAAGTGTACATCCACATTTTCGTCAATCTGACTGATTTCCAGACAATAAGACACTTTGAAATGTACTGTAGGGTTGGCTTTAGGGCAAGATCTTTCTAAAACAGCTTTCAGATTTTACTTATCGAGATTCCTTCACTATCTGCGGTTGTCATGAAGTTAGCGGCCTAAAGTCTGCATCCACATTTTCGTCAATCTGACTAATTTCCAGGCAATAAGACACTTTAAAATGTACAACAGAGATAGATGTATGGCAAGAGCTTTCTAATACAGCTTACAGATTTTACTTATCGAGATTCCTTCACTCTCTGCGGTTGTCATGAAGTTAGCGGCCTAAAGTCTGCATCCACATTTTCGTCAATCTGACTGATTTCCAGACAATAAGACACTTTGAAATGTACAACAGAGATAGATGTAGGGCAAGAGCTTTTTAAAGCAGCTTCCAGATTTTACTTATCGAGATTCCTTCACTCTGCGGTTGTCATGAAGTTAGCGGCCTAAAGTCTGCATCCACATTTTCGTCAATATGACTGATTTCCAGACAATGAGACACTTTTAAATGTACTGTAGGGTTGGCTTTAGGGCAAGAGCTTTCTAAAACAGCTTTCAGATTTTACTTATCGAGATTCCTTCACTATCTGCGGTTGTCGTGAAGTTAGCGGCCTAAAGTGTACATCCACATTTTCGTCAATCTGACTGATTTTCAGACAATAAGACACTTTGAAATGTACTGTATGGTTGGCTTTAGGGCAAGAGCCTTCTAAAACAGCTTTCAGATTTTACTTATCGAGATTCCTTCACTATCTGCGGTTGTCATGAAGTTAGCGGCCTAAAGTCTGCATCCACATTTTCGTCAATCTGACTGATTTCCAGACAATAAGACACTTTGAAATGTACAACAGAGATAGACGTAGGGCAAGAGCTTTCTAAAACAGCTTCCAGATTTTACTTATCGAGATTCCTTCACTCTGCGGTTGTCATGAAGTTAGCGGCCTAAAGTGTACATCCACATTTTCGTCAATCTGACTGATTTCCAGACAATAAGACACTTTGAAATGTACTGTAGGGTTGGCTTTAGGGCAAGAGCCTTCTAAAACAGCTTTCAGATTTTACTTATCGAGATTCCTTCACTATCTGCGGTTGTCATGAAGTTAGCGGCCTAAAGTCTGCATCCACATTTTCGTCAATCTGACTGATTTCCAGACAATAAGACACTTTGAAATGTACAACAGAGATAGATGTAGGGCAAGAGCTTTCTAAAACATCTTACAGATTTTACTTATCGAGATTCCTTCACTATCTGCGGTTGTCATGAAGTTAGCGGCCTAAAGTCTGCATCCACAGTTTCGTCAATCTGACTGATTTCCAGACAATAAGACACTTTGAAATGTACAACAGAGATAGATGTAAGGCAAGAGCTTTCTAAAACAGCTTTCAGATTTTACTTATCGAGATTCCTTCACTCTCTGCGGTTGTCATGAAGTTAGCGGCCTAAAATCTGCATCCACATTTTCGTCAATCTGACTGATTTCCAGACAGTTAGACACTTTGAAATGTACAACAGAGATAGATGTAAGGCAAGAGCTTTCTAAAACAGCTTTCAGATTTTACTTATCGAGATTCCTTCACTCTCTGCGGTTGTCATGAAGTTAGCGGCCTAAAGTCTGCATCCACATTTTCGTCAATCTGACTGATTTCCAGACAATAAGACAATTTGAAATGTACAACAGGGATAGATGTAGGGCACGAGCTTTCTAAAATAGCTTTCAGATTTTACTTATCGAGATTCCTTCACTATCTGCGGTTGTCGTGAAGTTAGCGGCCTAAAGTGTACATCCACATTTTCGTCAATCTGACTGATTTTCAGACAATAAGACACTTTGAAATGTACTGTATGGTTGGCTTTAGGGCAAGAGCCTTCTAAAACAGCTTTCAGATTTTACTTATCGAGATTCCTTCACTATCTGCGGTTGTCATGAAGTTAGCGGCCTAAAGTCTGCATCCACATTTTCGTCAATCTGACTGATTTCCAGACAATAAGACACTTTGAAATGTACAACAGAGATAGATGTAGGGCAAGAGCTTTCTCAAACAGCTTCCAGATTTTACTTATCGAGATTCCTTTACTCTGCGGTTGTCATGAAGTTAGCGGCCTAAAGTCTGCATCCACATTTTCGTCAATCTGATTGATATCCAGACAATAAGACACTTTTAAATGTACTGTAGGGTTGGCTTTTGGGCAAGAGCTTTCTAAAACAGCTTTGAGATTTTACTTATCGAGATTCCTTCACTATCTGCGGTTGTCGTGAAGTTAGCGGCCTAAAGTGGACATCCACTGTTTCGTCAATCTGACTTATTTCCAGTCAATAAGACACTTTGAAATGTACTGTAGGGTTGGCTTTAGGGTAAGAGCCTTTTAAAACAGCTTTCAGATTTTACTTATCGAGATTCGTTCACTATCTGCGGTTGTCATGAAGTTAGCGGCCTAAAGTCTGCATCCACATTTTCGTCAATCTGACTGATTTCCAGACAATAAGACACTTTGAAATGTACAACAGAGATAGATGTAGGGCAAGAGCTTTCCAAAACAGCTTTCAGATTTTACTTATCGAGATTCCTTCACTCTCTGCGGTTGTCATGAAGTTAGCGGCCTAAAGTCTGCATCCACATTTTCGTCAATCTGACTGATTTCCAGACAATAAGACAATTTGAAATGTACAATAGGGATAGATGTAGGGCACGAGCTTTCTAAAACAGCTTTCAGATTTTACTTATCGAAATTCCTTCACTCTGCGGTTGTCATAAAGTTAGCGGCCTTAAGTGTACATCCACATTTTCGTCAATCTGACTGATTTCCAGACAATAAGACACTTTGAAATGTACTTGTAGGGTTGGCTTTAGGGCAAGATCTTTCTAAAACAGCTTTCAGATTTTACTTATCGAGATTCCTTCACTATCTGCGGTTGTCATGAAGTTAGCGGCCTAAAGTCTGCATCCACATTTTCGTCAATCTGACTGATTTCCAGACAATAAGACACTTTGAAATGTACAACAGGGATAGATGTAGGGCACGAGCTTTCTAAAACAGCTTTCAGATTTTACTTATCGAGATTCCTTCACTCTGCGGTTGTCATGAAGTTAGCGGCCTAAAGTCTGCATCCACATTTTCGTCAATCTGACTGATTTCCAGACAATAAGACACTTTGAAATGTACTTGTAGGGTTGGCTTTAGGGCAAGATCTTTCTAAAACAGCTTTCAGATTTTACTTATCGAGATTCCTTCACTATCTGCGGTTGTCATGAAGTTAGCGGCCTAAAGTCTGCATCCACATTTTCGTCAATCTGACTGATTTCCAGACAATAAGACACTTTGAAATGTACAACAGGGATAGATGTAGGGCACGAGCTTTCTAAAACAGCTTTCAGATTTTACTTATCGAGATTCCTTCACTCTGCGGTTGTCATGAAGTTAGCGGCCTTAAGTGTACATCCACATTTTCGTCAATCTGACTGATTTCCAGACAATAAGACACTTTGAAATGTACTGTAGGGTTGGCTTTAGGGCAAGAGCTTTCTAAAACAGCTTTCAGATTTTACTTATCGAGATTCCTTCACTCTGCGGTTGTCATGAAGTTAGCGGCCTAAAGTATGCATCCACATTTTCGTCAATCTGACTGATTTCCAGACAATAAGACACTTTTAAATGTACCGTAGGGTTGGCTTTAGGGCAAGAGCTTTCTAAAACAGCTTTCAGATTTTACTTATCGAGATTCCTACACTATCTGCGGTTGTCGTGAAGTTAGCGGCCTAAAGTGTACATCCACATTTTCGTCAATCTGACTGATTTTCAAACAATAAGACACTTTGAAATGTACTGTAGGGTTGGCTTTAGGGCAAGATCTTTCTAAAACAGCTTTCAGATTTTACTTACCGAGATTCCTTCACTATCTGCGGTTGTCATGAAGTTAGCGGCCTAAAGTCTGCATCCACATTTTCGTCAATCTGACTGATTTCCAGACAATAAGACACTTTGAAATGTACAACAGAGATAGATGTAGGGCAAGAGCTTTCTCAAACAGCTTCCAGATTTTACTTATCGAGATTCCTTTACTCTGCGGTTGTCATGAAGTTAGCGGCCTAAAGTCTGCATCCACATTTTCGTCAATCTGATTGATATCCAGACAATAAGACACTTTTAAATGTACTGTAGGGTTGGCTTTTGGGCAAGAGCTTTCTAAAACAGCTTTGAGATTTTACTTATCGAGATTCCTTCACTATCTGCGGTTGTCGTGAAGTTAGCGGCCTAAAGTGGACATCCACTGTTTCGTCAATCTGACTTATTTCCAGTCAATAAGACACTTTGAAATGTACTGTAGGGTTGGCTTTAGGGTAAGAGCCTTTTAAAACAGCTTTCAGATTTTACTTATCGAGATTCGTTCACTATCTGCGGTTGTCATGAAGTTAGCGGCCTAAAGTCTGCATCCACATTTTCGTCAATCTGACTGATTTCCAGACAATAAGACACTTTGAAATGTACAACAGAGATAGATGTAGGGCAAGAGCTTTCCAAAACAGCTTTCAGATTTTACTTATCGAGATTCCTTCACTATCTGCGGTTGTCGTGAAGTTAGCGGCCAAAAGTGTACATCCACATTTTCGTCAATCTGACTGATTTCCAGACAATAAGACACTTTGAAATGTACTGTAGGGTTGGCTTTAGGGCAAGATCTTTCTAAAACAGCTTTCAGATTTTACTTATCGAGATTCCTTCACTATCTGCGGTTGTCATGAAGTTAGCGGCCTAAAGTCTGCATCCACATTTTCGTCAATCTGACTAATTTCCAGGCAATAAGACACTTTAAAATGTACAACAGAGATAGATGTATGGCAAGAGCTTTCTAATACAGCTTACAGATTTTACTTATCGAGATTCCTTCACTCTCTGCGGTTGTCATGAAGTTAGCGGCCTAAAGTCTGCATCCACATTTTCGTCAATCTGACTGATTTCCAGACAATAAGACACTTTGAAATGTACAACAGAGATAGATGTAGGGCAAGAGCTTTTTAAAGCAGCTTCCAGATTTTACTTATCGAGATTCCTTCACTCTGCGGTTGTCATGAAGTTAGCGGCCTAAAGTCTGCATCCACATTTTCGTCAATATGACTGATTTCCAGACAATAAGACACTTTTAAATGTACTGTAGGGTTGGCTTTAGGGCAAGAGCTTTCTAAAACAGCTTTCAGATTTTACTTATCGAGATTCCTTCACTATCTGCGGTTGTCGTGAAGTTAGCGGCCTAAAGTGTACATCCACATTTTCGTCAATCTGACTGATTTTCAGACAATAAGACACTTTGAAATGTACTGTATGGTTGGCTTTAGGGCAAGAGCCTTCTAAAACAGCTTTCAGATTTTACTTATCGAGATTCCTTCACTATCTGCGGTTGTCATGAAGTTAGCGGCCTAAAGTCTGCATCCACATTTTCGTCAATCTGACTGATTTCCAGACAATAAGACACTTTGAAATGTACAACAGAGATAGACGTAGGGCAAGAGCTTTCTAAAACAGCTTCCAGATTTTACTTATCGAGATTCCTTCACTCTGCGGTTGTCATGAAGTTAGCGGTCTAAAGTGTACATCCACATTTTTGTCAATCTGACTGATTTCCAGACAATAAGACACTTTGAAATGTACTGTAGGGTTGGCTTTAGGGCAAGAGCCTTCTAAAACAGCTTTCAGATTTTACTTATCGAGATTCCTTCACTATCTGCGGTTGTCATGAAGTTAGCGGCCTAAAGTTTGCATCCACATTTTCGTCAATCTGACTGATTTCCAGACAATAAGACACTTTGAAATGTACAACAGAGATAGATGTAGGGCAAGAGCTTTCTAAAACAGCTTCCAGATTTTACTTATCGAGATTCCTTTACTATCTGCGGTTGTCGTGAAGTTAGCGGCCTAAAGTGTACATCCACATTTTTGTCAATCTGACTGATTTCTAGACAATAAGACACTTTGAAATGTACAACAGAGATAGATGTAAGGCAAGAGCTTTCTAAAACAGCTTCCAGATTTTACATATCGAGATTCCTTCACTCTGCGGTTGTCATGAAGTTAGCGGCCTAAAGTGTACATCCACATTTTCGTCAATCTGACTGATTTCCAGACAATAAGACACTTTGAAATGTACTGTAGGGTTGGCTTTAGGGCAAGAGCCTTCTAAAACAGCTTTCAGATTTTACTTATCGAGATTCCTTCACTATCTGCGGTTGTCATGAAGTTAGCGGCCTAAAGTCTGCATCCACATTTTCGTCAATCTGACTGATTTCCAGACAATAAGACACTTTGAAATGTACAACAGAGATAGATGTAGGGCAAGAGCTTTCTAAAACATCTTACAGTTTACTTATCGAGATTCCTTCACTATCTGCGGTTGTCATGAAGTTAGCGGCCTAAAGTCTGCATCCACAGTTTCGTCAATCTGACTGATTTCCAGACAATAAGACACTTTGAAATGTACAACAGAGATAGATGTAGGGCAAGAGCTTTCTAAAACAGCTTCCAGATTTTACTTATCGAGATTCCTTCACTATCTGCGGTTGTCGTGAAGTTAGCGGCCTAAAGTGTACATCCACATTTTTGTCAATCTGACTGATTTCTAGACAATAAGACACTTTGAAATGTACAACAGAGATAGATGTAGGGCAAGAGCTTTCTAAAGCAGCTTCCAGATTTTACTTATCGAGATTCCTTCACTCTGCGGTTGTCATGAAGTTAGCGGCCTAAAGTATGCATCCACATTTTCGTCAATCTGACTGATTTCCAGACAATAAGACACTTTTAAATGTACCGTAGGGTTGGCTTTAGGGCAAGAGCTTTCTAAAACAGCTTTCAGATTTTACTTATCGAGATTCCTACACTATCTGCGGTTGTCGTGAAGTTAGCGGCCTAAAGTGTACATCCACATTTTCGTCAATCTGACTGATTTTCAAACAATAAGACACTTTGAAATGTACTGTAGGGTTGGCTTTAGGGCAAGATCTTTCTAAAACAGCTTTCAGATTTTACTTACCGAGATTCCTTCACTATCTGCGGTTGTCATGAAGTTAGCGGCCTAAAGTCTGCATCCACATTTTCGTCAATCTGACTGATTTCCAGACAATAAGACACTTTGAAATGTACAACAGAGATAGATGTAGGGCAAGAGCTTTCTCAAACAGCTTCCAGATTTTACTTATCGAGATTCCTTTACTCTGCGGTTGTCATGAAGTTAGCGGCCTAAAGTCTGCATCCACATTTTCGTCAATCTGATTGATATCCAGACAATAAGACACTTTTAAATGTACTGTAGGGTTGGCTTTTGGGCAAGAGCTTTCAAAAACAGCTTTGAGATTTTACTTATCGAGATTCCTTCAGTATCTGCGGTTGTCGTGAAGTTAGCGGCCTAAAGTGGACATCCACTGTTTCGTCAATCTGACTTATTTCCAGTCAATAAGACACTTTGAAATGTACTGTAGGGTTGGCTTTAGGGTAAGAGCCTTTTAAAACAGCTTTCAGATTTTACTTATCGAGATTCGTTCACTATCTGCGGTTGTCATGAAGTTAGCGGCCTAAAGTCTGCATCCACATTTTCGTCAATCTGACTGATTTCCAGACAATAAGACACTTTGAAATGTACAACAGAGATAGATGTAGGGCAAGAGCTTTCCAAAACAGCTTTCAGATTTTACTTATCGAGATTCCTTCACTATCTGCGGTTGTCGTGAAGTTAGCGGCCAAAAGTGTACATCCACATTTTCGTCAATCTGACTGATTTCCAGACAATAAGACACTTTGAAATGTACTGTAGGGTTGGCTTTAGGGCAAGATCTTTCTAAAACAGCTTTCAGATTTTACTTATCGAGATTCCTTCACTATCTGCGGTTGTCATGAAGTTAGCGGCCTAAAGTCTGCATCCACATTTTCGTCAATCTGACTAATTTCCAGGCAATAAGACACTTTAAAATGTACAACAGAGATTGATGTATGGCAAGAGCTTTCTAATACAGCTTACAGATTTTACTTATCGAGATTCCTTCACTCTCTGCGGTTGTCATGAAGTTAGCGGCCTAAAGTCTGCATCCACATTTTCGTCAATCTGACTGATTTCCAGACAATAAGACACTTTGAAATGTACAACAGAGATAGATGTAGGGCAAGAGCTTTTTAAAGCAGCTTCCAGATTTTACTTATCGAGATTCCTTCACTCTGCGGTTGTCATGAAGTTAGCGGCCTAAAGTCTGCATCCACATTTTCGTCAATATGACTGATTTCCAGACAATAAGACACTTTTAAATGTACTGTAGGGTTGGCTTTAGGGCAAGAGCTTTCTAAAACAGCTTTCAGATTTTACTTATCGAGATTCCTTCACTATCTGCGGTTGTCGTGAAGTTAGCGGCCTAAAGTGTACATCCACATTTTCGTCAATCTGACTGATTTTCAGACAATAAGACACTTTGAAATGTACTGTATGGTTGGCTTTAGGGCAAGAGCCTTCTAAAACAGCTTTCAGATTTTACTTATCGAGATTCCTTCACTATCTGCGGTTGTCATGAAGTTAGCGGCCTAAAGTCTGCATCCACATTTTCGTCAATCTGACTGATTTCCAGACAATAAGACACTTTGAAATGTACAACAGAGATAGACGTAGGGCAAGAGCTTTCTAAAACAGCTTCCAGATTTTACTTATCGAGATTCCTTCACTCTGCGGTTGTCATGAAGTTAGCGGCCTAAAGTGTACATCCACATTTTTGTCAATCTGACTGATTTCCAGACAATAAGACACTTTGAAATGTACTGTAGGGTTGGCTTTAGGGCAAGAGCCTTCTAAAACAGCTTTCAGATTTTACTTATCGAGATTCCTTCACTATCTGCGGTTGTCATGAAGTTAGCGGCCTAAAGTCTGCATCCACATTTTCGTCAATCTGACTGATTTCCAGACAATAAGACACTTTGAAATGTACAACAGAGATAGATGTAGGGCAAGAGCTTTCTAAAACAGCTTCCAGATTTTACTTATCGAGATTCCTTTACTATCTGCGGTTGTCGTGAAGTTAGCGGCCTAAAGTGTACATCCACATTTTTGTCAATCTGACTGATTTCTAGACAATAAGACACTTTGAAATGTACAACAGAGATAGATGTAAGGCAAGAGCTTTCTAAAACAGCTTCCAGATTTTACATATCGAGATTCCTTCACTCTGCGGTTGTCATGAAGTTAGCGGCCTAAAGTGTACATCCACATTTTCGTCAATCTGACTGATTTCCAGACAATAAGACACTTTGAAATGTACTGTTGGGTTGGCTTTAGGGCAAGAGCCTTCTAAAACAGCTTTCAGATTTTACTTATCGAGATTCCTTCACTATCTGCGGTTGTCATGAAGTTAGCGGCCTAAAGTCTGCATCCACATTTTCGTCAATCTGACTGATTTCCAGACAATAAGACACTTTGAAATGTACAACAGAGATAGATGTAGGGCAAGAGCTTTCTAAAACATCTTACAGTTTACTTATCGAGATTCCTTCACTATCTGCGGTTGTCATGAAGTTAGCGGCCTAAAGTCTGCATCCACAGTTTCGTCAATCTGACTGATTTCCAGACAATAAGACACTTTGAAATGTACAACAGAGATAGATGTAGGGCAAGAGCTTTCTAAAGCAGCTTCCAGATTTTACTTATCGAGATTCCTTCACTCTGCGGTTGTCATGAAGTTAGCGGCCTAAAGTATGCATCCACATTTTCGTCAATCTGACTGATTTCCAGACAATAAGACACTTTTAAATGTTCTGTAGGGTTGGCTTTAGGGCAAGAGCTTTCTAAAACAGCTTTCAGATTTTACTTATCGAGATTCCTTCACTATCTGCTGTTGTCATGAAGTTAGCGGCCTAAAGTCTGCATCAACATTTTCGTCAATCTGACTGATTTCCAGACAATAAGACACTTTGAAATGTACAACAGAGATAGATGTAGGGCAAGAGCTTTCTAAAACAGCTTCCAGATTTTACTTATCGAGATTCCTTCACTCTGCGGTTGTCATGAAGTTAGCGGCCTAAAGTCTGCATCCACATTTTCGTCAATCTGACTGATTTCCAGACAATAAGACACTTTGAAATGTACAACAGAGATAGATGTAGGGCAAGAGCTTTCTAAAACAGCTTCCAGATTTTACTTATCGAGATTCCTTTACTATCTGCGGTTGTCGTGAAGTTAGCGGCCTAAAGTGTACATCCACATTTTTGTCAATCTGACTGATTTCTAGACAATAAGACACTTTGAAATGTACAACAGAGATAGATGTAAGGCAAGAGCTTTCTTAAACAGCTTTCAGATTTTACTTATCGAGATTCCTTCACTCTCTGCGGTTGTCATGAAGTTAGCGGCCTAAAGTCTGCATCCACATTTTCGTCAATCTGACTGATTTCCAGACAATAAGACAATTTGAAATGTACAACGGGGATAGATGTAGGGCACGAGCTTTCTAAAATAGCTTTCAGATTTTACTTATCGAGATTCCTTCACTATCTGCGGTTGTCGTGAAGTTAGCGGCCTAAAGTGTACATCCACATTTTCGTCAATCTGACTGATTTCCAGACAATAAGACACTGAAATGTACAACAGGGATAGATGTAGGGCACGTGCTTTCTAAAACAGCTTTCAGATTTTACTTATCGAGATTCCTTCACTATCTGCTGTTGTCATGAAGTTAGCGGCCTAAAGTCTGCATCAACATTTTCGTCAATCTGACTGATTTCCAGACAATAAGACACTTTGAAATGTACAACAGAGATAGATGTAGGGCAAGAGCTTTCTAAAACAGCTTCCAGATTTTACTTATCGAGATTCCTTCACTATCTGCGGTTGTCGTGAAGTTAGCGGCCTAAAGTGTACATCCACATTTTTGTCAATCTGACTGATTTCTAGACTGTTCGGGCCGACCGTCTGCCCGCCCCCTTAAACTCCTCACGTGTGTACGCCTCTTTTGAGTCTGTGGGTTTGACAGTGACACTTTGTCAAGGCGGAGAAAAAAGATATAACCTCGTTGTTGCGGACCCGAAAGGGAACGAGTGTTTTTGGATAATTTGGAAACGCATTTTCCTTGTTTTGTGTAATATCGCTCGCTTTGAAGACACACGGGTGTCCGAGTGTTTTGTGTGGATATTTCGGTGACATCGGAAGAGTTGGTGATTTGACGCCGCGGATTGTTGGCGAGACGGCCCGTACACCACGGCGGCTTCTTCAGCCCCGGTGACCCTCATGATTGAACTTGACTTGACCTGACAGTTGACTGAACCTTGACAGATACTAACCGGAGTTGAAGCGAACATCGCGCCTCCCGGAATCAGGTGAGTTGAACAAGTTTTGTAGCTAATCCACTGGCTTATATGACCCGCGAAACGCGTGGCAGTTCACTCCACTCGCACTAGGCGAGGAGTTGAACAATATTTGGTACCCAGAGCGTGGTTACTCACAAAGAAAAAACGCGAAATTTGGTAGTTTTTTCCTTTTGGGTAAAAAAGGGCATTTTGAGGTTATTTGTTAAAACCAAATTTAGCTACAATTATTTAAAACCTCTATTTTGTGGCACTGCAAGTGTTTTGTACTGTAGATTTCACGAAATTATTGTACTTGCAGTGCAAATTAGTGAGATTACAACCTCCGGAAGGTGATTACCAGTGTTTGGTACAATTTAATTCTCCAAATTAAAATTAAAGTTTGTCCTGTGGTGGGAAGCACCACCCCATTTTATGCATGAACCGCAGTGGGGATACACCTCCCCCCCCCCCCCCTGCGCAGGGGTCATGCTCCCCTGTTCGGAGTCAGCAGCGGGCTGACCAGGGGCCCATGGCCGAGGAGAAGTGGGGACGTCGGGTAACACCCCCCTCCCCCCCCCCTCCAAAACTACGCGACTACTTCGCACGCACCCGTGCCCCAACGGGGGGTCCTTACGGGCGGGTGCCCGCAAACGCCTCCACCCCCGCAGGCGCCACGGATGTCGCCGCCGCTTGTGGAGCGACCCCGCTTGGCGTCGGGACCTCCGGTGTACGGCCGGAGTAGGACATACCAGGGGCCGCAGGCGGCACGCATGGCGCGACGGCAGTACCAGCCGGAGTGGGACCCGCTCGAGCGGTACGAGCGGCCCGCCCATGCGGAACAGGATGCAACGCGTTATCCCTGCTAGGGATACGCCGCCCACGCACCAGCCACCGCCACGCCCTTGGAGACCGTGTTATTGCCCACGGCTTCGGTTTGTGTTTGGGGCCCTGGCGGAGGATCAGCCTGCGTGCGCTCTCTCCTTGACACGGGAGCGCAAGGCTGCATGGTATCCAGTAGGTTGGTGCGACAGTTGGGTTTGGTTGTGAAACCCCACCCGGAAAGTATACGTGGGGTAGGCAATGTGACAGTGTCAAACCTGGTAGGGCAGACCTTACTCACCTTTGGACCGGGTCCCACTTCACGCGCGAGGATTAATGCTCCCGCGTTAGTATTGGATGAAGTGGTGGGGAGACTCCCCCAGGTGAAGCTGCCTCCAGAGGTTCGGAGTTTGACAGCTGGATTAGTTCTGGCGGATGCTGGATTTGACAGACCTGGTCCGATTGACGTGTTGCTGGGTGCAGACGTTCTTGGGCGGGTGCTGTTGAGCGGCAACCGTACCTTACAGCCTGGCGGACTGGTTACACTGGAAACGGTGTTTGGCTATGCTGTAATGGGTTTGGTTTTAGCGGCTCCACCGCCTTCTACTGAGGAGGGCTGTCTGGTTGGAACTGCTCTTTCAGAAGCCGTGCAACGGTTCTGGGAGATTGAGGAACCACCTACCGCGTCGCGTATGAGCCCCGAGCAGGAAGAGTGCGAACGGTTTTACCAAAATAATACTGGGCGCCTCTGCTCTGGTCGGTTCATAACACGACTTCCTCTGCTCATCCACCGACCTCCTCTTGGAGCGTCACGTGAGATGGCTGAGAAGCGGCTGGTTTCGATGGAACGCCGAATGAGAAGAGATGCGCTCTTCCGGCAGAAGTATGTGGACTTCATGAGGGAGTACGAGGGTTTGGGACACATGTCGGTGGCTCGGACGGACTGGAGTACAGTGGAGCACTGCTTCCTGCCGCACCACGCGGTCCTAAAATCCCCGGAGTCCAAGATTCGTGTGGTCTTTGATGGGTCCGCGTCCACCTCGACTGGGGTGTCATTGAACCAGTGTTTGCATGCAGGTCCTAAGCTGCACAAGGATATCACGGATATCCTCACAAATTTTAGGAAACATCAGGTGGTGTTCGTCGCCGACATCCGGATGATGTTTCGGCAGACAGTGATCCATCCTGATGATCGTCGGTATCAGCTGATCTTGTGGCGTGAGAGCCCTGATGAACCGATGTTGGTGTACGAGCTGAATACGAATACATACGGCTTGAAGAGCAGTCCGTACATTTCAATTCGAACTTTGTTAGAATTGGCGTCTCGAGAGAGACTGAGGTTCCCTCGAGCGTCCGCCATTTTGGAACGGGACTTACTTGTCGATGACGTGTGCACCGGGGCAAACAGTGTCGAAGAGGCTTTGGTTTTGCGGGATGAGCTGGTGGAACTCTTGCGGACGGGTGGATATGAATTGCGCAAATGGATGTCCAACTCACCGGCCGTGGTGGCCGGCCTCCCCGAGGATCACCAGCAGGATCCGCACCTGTTCGAAAATGTTGAGAGCCCGCACATGTTATCAGTCCTAGGCGTGCAATATCGACCAGTCCAAGATGTGTTCACCTATCGGGTGGAACTGGATTCCCCGAGGGTCTGGACGAAGCGGCTTGTGCTGTCCACGGTGGCCAGGACGTACGATCCGAATGGATGGATCGCGCCGGTCATCTTCACGGCGAAGGCATTTATGCAGCGCCTGTGGATGGTCCAACTGGGTTGGGATGATCCACTATCCGGAAATTTGTTGAGCGATTGGGAGGTTTTCTTCTCCACGCTCCCGGAGATAAATCAGGTCGAACTGCCGCGTAAGCTGTTGCCGGCAGGGAAATGCCGAGTAACCCTACACGGGTTTTGCGACGCCTCTGAGCGAGGGTATGCAGCTGCCGTTTACTTGCGGACGGTCAGCTCCGCCGGATCGGTCGATTTGCACTTGGTAATGGCGAAGAGCAAGGTGGCTCCCCTTCGCACGCGTTTGACAATCCCAAAAATGGAATTATCTGGAGCGGCTCTTCTTGTACGCCTACTGAACCACGTGGCCTCTACCTTGAAGGACACCGTGAACCTTGAGGAGAGTGTCTACGCATGGACTGATAGCCAAATTGTATTGTGTTGGCTGCAGTCGTCATTCCATACTTTGGAGGTCTTTGTGGCCAACCGGGTCTCGCAAATCCAGAATTCGGAGACTGCCTTGGTTTGGAGACACGTGCCAGGTGAACTGAACCCAGCGGACGTGGCGTCCAGGGGTTGCACGGCACCTGAGCTTGTTGCCCACTCACTGTGGTGGAGACCAGATTGGTTGTTGGAACCGGAGACACTCTGGCCTGCCAGTTGTGTGATTGGGACCCCATCCTCTGGCTTGGGTGTCCACCTTGTCGAGACCGCTCCAGTGTCAGACACTGCTTGGTTGCTAGAACGGTATAGCTCTCTCGACAAGCTTGTTGGAGTGACCGCCTGGGTCAAGCGATTTATACACAATTGTCGCCACCCTGACAACCGGTCACGCGTTAGAGTTCTCGCCACAGAAGAGCGGAATGCCGCCCTACATCATTGGATTAGGGATGTGCAGGAAGAACACTTTGGGGACGTATTGAAGCCCCTGCGGCAGGGACGTCCTAAGCTACCGAAGGCGATAGCACGCCTCAACCCGTTCATTGACGAGTCGGGTACACTCCGGGTTGGAGGACGGCTCCGCAACGCTAGCTTGCCGTACTCGGTGCGCCACCCCATTTTGCTGCCTAAGAAGGGGCATCTGGTGGAATTGTTGGTGATTGACCGCCACATAAAGAACTCGCATGCCAGCTGCAATGCACTCTTGGGCATTTTGCAGCGAGACTTTTGGATATTGAACAGCCGACGGGTTATTCGGAGCATCGTGTTTCGGTGCTTGCCTTGCTTTCGGCTCAAGGCAGCCACGATGCAGCCCCAGATGGGGGACCTTCCTCCTGATCGGGTCAACGAGGCTAGGACCTTCTCTAGGGTGGGGACCGATTTTGCGGGACCTTTTTTAGTGAAAACGTCGCGACTTCGAAATGCGAAGGTTGTAAAAGCGTATTTGTGCGTTTTCGTATGCCTGTCGACCAAGGCTGCTCATCTTGAACTTGTTGGTGATCTTACGACGGAGGCTTTTATTGCGGCATTGGATAGATTTGTATCCCGTAGGGGACTCCCATCTCTGATCCGGTCAGATTGTGGAACCAATTACAAGGGTGCCGACCGTTATTTACAAGATGTTGTAAAATTTTTATTTGAAAATAAGATTGATATTGGAACAGACCTCTCCCGTCGGGGTATCACCTGGACGTTCGATCCGCCAGGCTGCCCCCACTGGGGTGGAATCTGGGAGGCTTGCGTGAAGCAAGCAAAAGCCCATATGTATTGGTAGTCGGTCAAACTGTATTGACTTTTGAGGAACTCGCGACGTTGTTTTGTAGAATTGAGGCCGTCCTCAATTCCCGTCCGTTGTGTCCGCTCAGCTCCGACCCAAATGACCTGGAAGCGCTCTCTCCAGGCCATTTCTTGATTGGTCAGCCACTTGCAGCGTTGCCGGAGCACCCCCTCCGGGACGTACCCTCCAGTCGTTTGTCGCGCTACCAGATGCTGCAACAAATGGCTCAGAACTTTTGGACCAGATGGTCATTAGAGTATTTGCATGTTTTGCAGCAGCGCCTCAAGTGGACTGACAAAACCAGTCCCCCCAGAGTTGGAGACCTTGTGCTAGTTAAGGATGCTAACCTTCCGCCACTGCGATGGCGCCGGGGGCGCATCGTTAATTTGTTTCCCGGTAAAGACGGGACCCCTCGGTTTGCCGAGGTCATGGTTGGGGACTCGGTTCTGAAGCGAGCGGTAGCAACCCTATCGCGACTTCCCCTAGTATAGCGGACCGGCTTAGAGGCCGTTCCGAGGCGGGTGATTGTTCGGGCCGACCGTCTGCCCGCCCCCTTAAACTCCTCACGTGTGTACGCCTCTTTTGAGTCTGTGGGTTTGACAGTGACACTTTGTCAAGGCGGAGAAAAAAGATATAACCTCGTTGTTGCGGACCCGAAAGGGAACGAGTGTTTTTGGATAATTTGGAAACGCATTTTCCTTGTTTTGTGTAATATCGCTCGCTTTGAAGACACACGGGTGTCCGAGTGTTTTGTGTGGATATTTCGGTGACATCGGAAGAGTTGGTGATTTGACGCCGCGGATTGTTGGCGAGACGGCCCGTACACCACGGCGGCTTCTTCAGCCCCGGTGACCCTCATGATTGAACTTGACTTGACCTGACAGTTGACTGAACCTTGACAGATACTAACCGGAGTTGAAGCGAACATCGCGCCTCCCGGAATCAGGTGAGTTGAACAAGTTTTGTAGCCAATCCACTGGCTTATATGACCCGCGAAACGCGTGGCAGTTCACTCCACTCGCACTAGGCGAGGAGTTGAACATAGACAATAAGACACTTTGAAATGTACAACAGAGATAGATGTAAGGCAAGAGCTTTCTAAAACAGCTTTCAGATTTTACTTATCGAGATTCCTTCACTCTCTGCGGTTGTCATGAAGTTAGCGGCCTAAAGTCTGCATCCACATTTTCGTCAATCTGACTGATTTCCAGACAATAAGACAATTTGAAATGTACAACAGGGATAGATGTAGGGCACGAGCTTTCTAAAATAGCTTTCAGATTTTACTTATGGAGATTCCTTCACTATCTGCGGTTGTCGTGAAGTTAGCGGCCTAAAGTGTACATCCACATTTTCGTCAATCTGACTGATTTCCAGACAATAAGACACTTTGAAATGTACAACAGGGATAGATGTAGGGCACGTGCTTTCTAAAACAGCTTTCAGATTTTTCTTATCGAGATTCCTTCACTCTGCGGTTGTCATGAAGTTAGCGGCCTAAAGTCTGCATCCACATTTTCGTCAATCTGACTAATTTCCAGGCAATAAGACACTTTGAAATGTACAACAGACAGAGATAGATGTAGGGCAAGAGCTTTCTAATACAGCTTACAGATTTTACTTTTCGATATTCCTTCACTCTCTGCGGTTGTCATGAAGTTAGCGGCCTAAAGTCTGCATCCACATTTTCGTCAATATGACTGATTTCCAGACAATAAGACACTTTAAAATGTACTGTAGGGTCGGCTTTGGGGCAAGAGCCTTCTAAAACAGCTTTCAGATTTTACTTATCGAGATTCCTTCACTCTGCGGTTGTCATGAAGTAAGCGGCCTGACACCTCAAAATACTTTTACAGTGCATGTGCTCGAAAAGAGCGTTTTCCAAGCACTAAAATCGTGCGGAAAGCGCCACTTTTTCGCACTAGTGCTTTTTACTTTTCAATTTTTTTTTAATTTTCAAGTCCGTCGTCAGCCCGACACAAAGAGTTTTTATTACTCGAGAAAACTTTTACAAATATTTCAATTACACGTTTTCTTTCATATAAAAGGTACATAAATACTAATAACGTATAAAATGTTTATGAATTTTGAATTTGGTCAATAATTAAATTAATTTTAAATATTCACTTAATGTGTTTGGCTGAACGCATATCTTTCTTATGCCTTTTACAATACGACAGTATGGCGGCTTGCACATGCGCAATGCGCATATGTTGACCGCGCATGTATCTAAAAGCCCGCCATTGTTGTTTATTGTGAGTTTTGTGTAGTTATTTTATGTAAATATGTTAAAAAGGTCGAGTGAAAGTGAGTAATCAATAATAATAATGATTTATTGCGTTTCAATAGTGTCAGTATGTTTCTTAGAACAACGACGGTACAGCGTCTTGTTGTTGTTTAATATATTGAGTTACTCAAAATTAATTGTGTTTTAAAACCACAATACAATGGCTTTCACTTTTAAGTGAATAAGCTTGACTGCAAAAGATGTGGAGAAGTTGTTAAATGCAATTCCAGATAATAAGTAGGTACCTGACAATCTACCTGGGCTCTTGAATTTTAACCTAGATCTATTTTAGACCAACATTTCAACATTTAATATATTTCCTCACACAAGGCATAGTCAAACGTTGCTTGTATGATACACGCGCGTAAAGATGATTTCCAACTCGTGTCAAATTATACATTCGCTCGCTTCACTCGCTCATGTATAAAAATGACACTCGTCGGAAATCACCTACTTTCTACACTTGTAGCATAAATAACTATTTTGTACTCGTCGACTGTAATCTTTTGTAAGTACATTCTTGTTAATGAGTATCCCACCAAAAACATAAATGTAAAAAAGGAGAGCCAAGTTCAATACAAAAATTATTCTCTGCTGTGGGCTTCGCCGCAAAAAGAATGGAGATCTGAGATTGAGTGCCAAGTTCTATGCAAAATCCAAATATGTAGTCTAAGGGCTGACTTGGCTGGTTTTCCCGTACGAATTATTATTAAGTACCTACTTTTACACAGTCATGGAAGAGCCTTATGTTCGATGGGTAGTTTCTACCAGCAAGCCAAATTTTCGGAATAATAAAATAAGAACCGAAAGGGGGGGGGGGGGGGGTTAGAACATGCGAAGGCTATATAATTCGTATGGGAAAACCAGCCAAGTCAGCCCTTAGACTACATATTTGGATTTTGCATAGAACTTGGCACTCAATCTCAGATCTCCATTCTTTTTGCGGCGAAGCCCACAGCAGAGAATAATTTTTGTATTGAACTTGGCTCTCCTTTTTAACATTTATGTTTTTGGTGGGATATCATTACTTTTTGTAGGTAAGTACATATCCTCGTAACGCCGTGGGTCCTTATAAAAGGACAAATTATAACTATACAATTATTATTTATTTAAACTATTGCCTATACTATAATACTATACGTACGTACCTACTTATTAAAGAAATTGTAATAATAATATTACTACAAATTATAAGTTTTCCTTAAGAAAACTTAGCAATGTCGCAGCATAAATCGCAACCTTATAGGTCAGATATCGAGAGACAACCGGACAGCAAGACGGCTCTCGCGCTTATGAGCGCGGCTGCCGCTCGCACGGCCACGTCGGCTGCCCTAGGAAAAAATCAAGTAACTCAGTTGCGGCCAACTTTACAGGAGAGCGAAAATACGTTTTTTTTAGTTTACAGCAAAAATAAGATAAAAAAGAGCAAAAAAAGGATACAAGAGTTTTTAGTAGGGAAGAGTTGGTTTTACTATATTTTTTTATGTTTATTTTTATTACTAGTTTCATTTTTATAAGCTAAAATAGTTTTCTAGTTAGAATGAACTTCGCATAAGTAAGCTGGTTACTATATAAAAACAAGTAACTCTGAGATGCTTGATTACAGTATTGAGTCACCTATATTATATTACTTAGAAAATACAAGTAACTTTGTTTAAGTCCTAACTATTTCAATAAATAAAAAATGTACATGTTTGTAAAGTTGGTTTTATTTCTAAATCACTCAATATATTTTGTATAAATTCGACCATAGTATATGTAATAAGTCAATAAACATATAAGTATAAAGTTTTGTACTAAAACCAGTTAGGTATCTGAACAAACAACTTCCCCTTCATCAATCAAATCCAATGAGCTTGAGTTTTCATGTAACTGCATCCAAAAGAGTCGTCTATTTGTTGGCATTAGTGGTACTAGTTTGTTTATAATTTCATTTTTTTTTATAGTCTTTATGCCTCTTCCAGATGTTTGAAGATTTTGTTTTGGTAATTCATGCACGGAATATTTTTTCTGCAAGAAGTCTAGAACACCATACTCGTCTTTAAATTTCTTTTTATACATCAATGTCCTTCCTCCTTTCACAAACTTCACTTCAACTACATCTTTTAATAAAAAAAAACGTAAGCCGTCATTTTTGTCTTTTTGATTTACGTTTCTTTTCTTTTTATTCCAATCAAAAACCTCTTCTTTAGTCACTTCCAAGACCACTGTGTCTTTTCGACTGGTTCTTATACATGTTTTAAAGTCTTCAAAATCATAGATGTATTTCAGTTTTCTTATATTATTTTCAATATTTCCGTGAACGCCGTCGGCGGTCATATGTGTGTGTCCTTTAGTAAGATACTTTATTGTCACAGATTCGATTTCAAGACTATTAACAATAGTCACAAGTGACGTAAAAATAAACCAATTTTTATTTTGAGATGAACAATTATCAGCCCAAAACACAAAGTGTTTAGTATCTCTTTCTGATACTATTAATTTATAAACAGCATCTACTATGTTTTTAGCATCTCTACCTGAGGTTGCTTCATGCCACCCTACATTTTTATCATTAATTATATTGGTATGAGATACTTGCGTTTACGTCGTTATATGTTTATTTACTAATATTACCATCTACGTTGAAAGCAAGTATCTCCTCAATCAATTTGAATAACAAGTAACTCAAATAGGGATACTTGTTTTCAACGTTGGCACCCGGAAAATACTTGATTTCAGCGTAGGAGGACCATTAAAAAAAAGATACTTGGATAAATTAATTGCCAATAATTAAGAAAATAAAAGGTTTTGGAGAAAAATTTCTTTAGTGAAATACGCCCCTTTCTAAGGAGATTTCAAAAAGTAAAAAAAAAAAAAAACTAGCATTTTGAGATACTTTATTTCTGCGTAGGGCAGCCGACGTTCGCGTCAACGGTTCGATTCGGTTGTCACAGCGCCCCACCCACCCACCCCGCCCGCGTCACTCGGCGCGCGCGCGTCGTGTATATACCGAAAATCTAAATGCCTATTATTTTATCATTATTTATGAGTAGGTAATGATTTTATACTATTGATGTGCGCTAAATATAAAAGTAATAATTAATCCCAGTTAATAACGTAGGTACCCTAAGTAATATTAGGTATTTATGTTAAGCGTTCATAATATAATCTAATTATTTAAAAATTGCCAGTTTTTTATTTATTCCTTTGTATTCATCTAATTACCTATCTGCATACCAAATTTTAACTCTCTAGGTCATCTGGAACTGGGTTAGAGTTTTGGTCTATAGGTCAGTCAATGATAAAAATTTTGGACATTAATATCTAAATAACCGTTTGAGATAAGCTTATGAAATTTAGAACGCATACGTATCTCGCAAGTCTCAATATATGAGCCAAATTTGATACGTTTATGTAAAATAGTTTTTGATTTATGAGGGGGTCAAAAGTGGCTCCAAATGGTTCGTGTAATATTACACACGGTGCGGCTCGCCAGTTCTGTTTCTTGAACTTGGCTTGACACGCTCCCGCGTGTCTAGATTGGGCGATAAAGCGTTTAAATAAGTTTCGGTCCAAACCGACTGAAACTTATTTCTATAACATAATCTACAAAATATATAAAACTTTTTGCATTGCCATTAGGCCATGAGAGAAATCCTGTTCTTGATTTAAGTTGAAGTTGAAGCATGCAAAATCACGAGTAAGTAATTAAATTAAATTACTATGAATGATTTTTCAACAGTTTTTTTAATTTTTTTATAGTACTTATCAAAAAGGCGAAGGGGCATCTAGCTAATCTATTTTTATTTACATAAATGCTTACGAAAACTACTGTCAAGATAAATCATGAGTACTTAAATTAAATTTCTATTAATGATTTTTCAAGTTTTTTTTTTTTTTTATAATACTTATCAAAAAAGCGAAGGGGCATCTTAGCTAATCAATTTTTTTTTACATAAATGCTTATGAAAACTATTGTCAAGATATGGATCTTATGGCGTTGTGTTGTGATTTTACATTTTAGTAATCATAACCTGCCAACATTTTACCGTTTCGAAATCAATACGAGTTTGCGAAACAACTGTAGATTAAGAAATTTCCTCCGGTGATTACTATTGAATAAATTATATTTATTTTCGGCTTAAGGTTTTTTTTAGACTATCGATTGCATATTCCTTACATAATTCGCAAGTTTTGTTCAGGAATTGATTTTTTTCTGGTACAGTCATAACGGTCACTTCAGAAGAATTTAGCAGGCAATGAAGGTCAGCGTGAGTCTTCCTATAACATGTGACATTTGAAACATGAAGTACCTTCAATGACGTCGCGCCCACAAATAACACACATATTAAATACCGGATCACTCTTTTCTAATAACATTAATTGTATGGCTTGCCTGTATTTTGTAAAATTCATGCCTGCCCCATCCAGAGATTTATTGTTATTAAGACACCAGAAGAAGTATATGATCATAGGCCCGCAATTATTATTATCCTTTTGCCTACGATGCCTTATTGTATTGACTTTATTTATCGTTACATCATAATGTAATTTGCTTAACAAATCGTTAATTTGATTTAAGTATTCGGCCTTATAACTGGTTTCCCCACCCAGGGGATCAATGATTGTGATGCTTTGTTTAGTAGGTTTCATGATAACCATCGTAAAGTGGCTGTTCAGACAAATGGGAAAAACTATTTCCTTTTCCATGGACCAATGAAATTTACTGATATCGTAGAAACGAGGTTCCTTTTTATGCAAACCGAAAATTATTGATGACAATTCACAATTCGCAACATCGTAATTACCACTATCATTTATGACATGAAAAGCATGGTTAATTGCATTACTTGTGACGTATTGTCTGGGACATAACGATTGGAAGTCGTCAAAAGTCAATTCATTCAGAGGACACAAATAATGGATCTTGGAAACATAATAGTTTCTGGAGATTGGTTTGTAATATAACGGGTCTCTCACCAATCCGTTGGGAAACACATCAAGGGGCACGTGACTAGTGCAGGAGGAACTGGCTGATTGAGTTGAGATAGAAGACTGAGTTTCTGATAGTAACTTAGGTTGGCAATACTCGCATTCATATGCACCTGAAAAATCGAAATGTGTACCCAAATACTGCCTAGCGCAAGATTGATGCACCCTATCTTGGCAATTATCACACTGAACCCAGTCAGTGACGCGTTTAACGGAACTTGTACCGTGTCTTCAATATTTACAAATATTGGGAGTATTTTCAAAGGTTTCGATTTCAACGTCACTTCCAACTGACATGGTCTTCAAGTGTCGACCTTCGAAATGACTGTGTACCGGTTTCTTTTTTCGCTGCCACACTTCTTCGAACTGAGATACTTTAACAGCTTTAGTAAGTTTCTTCTTTGGAATCATATTAATAATTTCTTTTGAAATAGACAGAGTATCACGCACCAAATTTCGGATGAGCTGTGTACATTTCAAATTATGACGACCTTTTAATATGCCGCGTTTGAGCTGCCCAAAGTAATTTTCAACAGGAGAGTTACTTGTCCGTTTGTTTTTTAACAAATTGCTCCATAATGATAAGTAAGGTATATATTTGGTAAGGAACACCAAATAAAGACTCGGATCATAGAATTGATTTAATTCGCAGCCATACGTACCAATAACTACATTTGACACAATTTGTGTGCAGCGAATATAAAAAGGGCTGTTTGCATAATTTGCGGTATATTTTGCTTTCTCTTTGTGAATAGTTGATGTTACGTTGTTCATGTTCTCTAAAATGATTGATCTGTCATTAGCAGCAAGCGCTTCAGATCGGATTTTTCTCATTGTCGCATCAGACTTAATACTCCTAAGATTATTAGTATCTTGTAGATTACGTTCACTAATTTGAATAAGATTCTGTTTCTTTAAAGCAAGCGGTTTAGTGTTGACAGACTTATTCTTCAAAATGGCCCTTTCCACGCTCTTGACTTGCTGTGTTAGGTGCGATTTATGTCTAAAATTAATATTTGTACTCAAAACAGTTACTCGACCTTCGTATAAATAAATTTTAAATTTTTTACAACCTTTGTGTTTGCAATGGCCCATAATTATTATCTTATTATCATTTAAATATTTCTTGTACTTAAAATTTATAATACACGTATTATTAATATGCTTATCAACAGTGGTTCTTAAGATAAAAGGGTACATAGTTACATCCAATAAACATTGATTGCCATAGTTTACTTTCCATTTCGTAAGAACCTTCAAGAACAAAACCGCTTTGATCGCTCAAAAAATCAACATTTCGTGTCCCAATGGGAAGCAAGACTGCGGAGTTATTTGCACTAGAAATATTAAGTACTGCCTTGGGAACACGTTGCAAGTCTGGTGAAACTTGAATGTTATTTTTAGGTGATATAGGCGGAGTCAATGAATCGCTAGAATTTGACGGCAATGTGCCTGTACGGGCATTGGTTGATGTATCCGAAGGAGTCAATTCAATATCACACAGGGACCCGACAACCCATTCAAAAGGAAAGCGCTTAAATGCTGCTCCCTTTCGTATAGATAGCCCAATGAATGACTTACCCATTCGAACAGGTAACCCATAACAACCCTTTGCAGTGGATATCCCTTTCAAATGGGTAGCCTAATGAATAGCTTAGCTATTATTTATTTTATTTATTTATTTATTTAAACTTTATTGCACAAAAGAAAACTTATCGTACAAAAGGCGGACTTAATGCCATATGGCATTCTCTACCAGTCAAACCTTAAGGTAAAGCGGAAAAGATTGTGGGGCAGTGCAAATAACAACTAAAAAAAATATAACATTACGGTATTTCTATATACAACATATTTACACAAATACATATAGGTACATAAATAAAATAAATACTTACATACACAAATAAATATATATACATAAATATACACTACATACATACTTACAAGCGAAATTTTCAAACCTGTAACCTTTAGTCTACTCGGATCTGCCAGCAAATAAATTACGCACAGATTTCTTAAAGACGAATTTGCTCGGGGCTTTCCTGATCGCGGGGGGAAGGCCGTTCCAAAGACGAACCACCTGCACAGTGAAAGAATTGGACATAAAGCCAGTACGGTGAAGAGGGATAGATAGAGAGAGATTGCCAGAAGAGCGAAATTGACGGTCACGAGAAGCACCATGAAAGTGAAAGAAAGATTTGAGATATTCAGGGGAATGTGGATCATTAAGAATAGAAAATAAAGTGCAAAGCATGCGAGTATTTCACCGTTGACGGATAGGAAGCCAGCCAAGCCGAGCCCGAAAAGAGGAGACGTGGTCGTATTTCCGTAGACAGAAAATGAAACGGATACAGTATACAACAGATAAACCATTTAATGGACTCCCTTACCAATAAGGAAACCCGAATAAAAGGCTAACCCTTGTGAATTGCTTAAAGGTATCCTCTTTATAAGGCTTACGTACTATAAGGGTTCCTCTTATGATTTAGCGGTTATTATAAAACTTTCCCTTTCAAGAATATCGTACTCAAAATTAAGGTTTGTTAAGGTGTAAGAGAAAGAGACAGGAATAGTCTGAATATGCAAGTATGATAAGGAAAGATAATACGTAGGTATGTGGGGACCTGGCTGGGGACGGGAGTTGCATTTTGTTTGTAGTTGCCGCAATCCAGCTCAACGACAGTGTAACGAAGGAACTTTACCTAGCAAATTAGACAGTTTTCATTCTAAAATAGCTTGGCTGTTTTAGGGTGAAGGACGGCGCAGCACTTAGCAGTATTAGGAGGCCAATTGGCTAAAATCTATTGTGAATTTTTACTTATTTTTAACGAACTTATGAACTTTTGCATGCTCCAATATAATGCTATATGTACGTGTGGACCGAAACCAAAATACCATTTGGGGTCGTTCTCTCATTTCGTGCAAATCAAGGCATTCTCTCGATTTTTTAAGTTTCTTAATAATTAATACTATTAGGTTGTTCTGTGGTTGTGATCTCGCTTATCAACAATTTTGTGCTAAATATAATATAATTATTTAGTTCAAATCAAAGACCAATTTAATTGTCATTTCATTGTCAGTTACATTTGTGCTTATTCTATGTTAGTTTTATATGTAGGCAATTATTTAATATATTTAGTACAGATTACTTGCCCTACCCAGTGCAACAAAATAGGCAATCAGATCTTCAGGATACTGTTTTGGCTACTTCTGAGTCGTGCCATGATAGATGCTATTTTTTTAAAGGCAATTTGATAACATTGTTATTTTTTTTATAATAAGACTATCGGTATTGAAGTGTGCGCTGGTAATGAAATGAGCTCGGAGGGTAATTTTTCCGCGAGACGGTAATGAAAGTTTAAATATGAAATCACATACAAAAATATTTATTTAGCAATAATATTGGTAAAATATACGTATGAAAACTTTCTACTTCGAATTATGATGAGTAGAATCAACCGTTGCAATAAACAGAAAAGATTTTTATAACTTCGTTGATAATATGGTACTTAGGCTTCGTTCTATCTATACTATGTTCTATGTTCGTTCTATGTATGTTATTTTTACTCTTATTAAAGTTCTATCAATCAATATTTTTTTTAATAATTAAATTTCATGGACATACTCGTACACACAAAAGTTCTCCCTAGGTGGTGACATCTGATAAGGGAAAAAACAGAGGAGGAAGTTAGAGACCATATCTGCGATCTAACAAAGTAACATCCTCAAAGCGACAAAGCGTGGAAGTGTCTAGGAGAGAAATGTGTTGTATTACTGGCGAGTCTTTTCAGCCACATCATGCAGGAGACCCGACATATGCCGAAACAATTGGGGTTTAGCAATATTTTTTCCTCAGTATCAAGATAAAGGCAGTTGTTATTAATATAACAACTACAGGGGCATTACGTTGATGTGTCATATCATGAAACCAGTGACTGATGACCGATTACCAATGAAAAGCACACTCTCTAGCAAGTAGCTCTCAATACCATTGCTGAAGAATAAGAACAAACAAACCAATGTATGTGTCCTTTCTCGACATGGAAGAACTAAGACTAGGAATATCCCCGAGAATCCGTCACATTAATACGCTGATATATACTGGGAAGCCAGATTAGTGATCGAGTCACCGAGGGTGTTTATCTTGGCTTGGTGTTATTACCAGTACTACCATTCTATTTGTTTCAATTATAGGCAGACCCAAAGCAATGCAAAAACAAAAGTATTAATAATATTTTAACTTTTGTTTTTGATATTTTTAGAGCATTTTTCTATTTAATCGAGCAGATTTTTATTAAATTTCACGAAAACGCTATACGACTCGACCCTGCGTAAATAATTGGAACATAGCAAAATCGGAGTAACTTAGGTACCTAGACGAATACGATTCGACTATTTATTTTCGATTCGCATGCAAATTCCATGGTCCAAATTGTGATTTTCAGTAATTAACTACCGGGTAAAAAAACAACTAGGGTCTGGCCAGGGAAAGATAACATTAATTGAATAGTAGATTGTATGATAATACAAGGTCTAAAATAAGCCATATTACCACAACATGGTTATTTTCCCGAATTAGGTGTGGAAAAATTGCTCGAGGGGTACTATGACTTTTAGACCAGAGTTATACACTCTACTTTTCACTAAAACTCACTCTCTCTCACTCTTTTCACTCTACTTTTTTCGAATGCGAGCAAATAGTAAAAGCAGATTATCAATCCACAATCAATAATACATGCCACTAATTCCAGGGCAAAAGGATAAGAAAGATCTGAAAACTGTTTAAGAAAACTCTTGGCCCTAAAGCTATCCCTACAGTACATTTCAAAGTGTCTTATTGTCTGGAAATCAGTCAGATTGACGAAAATGTGGATGCAGACTTTAGGCCGCTAACTTCATGACAATCGCAGAGTGATGGAATCTCCATAAGTAAAATCTGAAAGATGTTTTAGAAAGTTCTTGCCCTACATCTATCTCTGTTGTACATTTCAAAGTGTCTTATTGTCTGGAAATCAGTCAGATTGACGAAAATGTGGATGCAGACTTTAGGCCGCTAACTTCATGACAACCGCAGATAGTGAAGGAATCTCGATAAGTAAAATCTGAAAGCTGTTTTAAAAGGCTCTTGCCCTAAAGCCAACCCTACAGTACATTTCAAAGTGTCTTATTGTCTGGAAATCAGTCAGATTGACGAAACAGTGGGTGTACACTTTAGGCCGCTAACTTCACGACAACCGCAGATAGTGAAGGAATCTCGATAAGTAAAATCTGAAAGCTGTTTTAGAAAGCTCTTGCCCTAAAGCCAACCCTACAGTACATTTCAAAGTGTCTTATTGTCTGGAAATCAGTCAGATTGACGAAAATGTGGATGCAGACTTTAGGCCGCTAACTTCATGACAACCGCAGATAGTGAAGGAATCTCGAGAAGTAAAATCTGGAAGCTGTTTTAGAAAGCTCTTGCCCTACATCTATCTCTGTTGTACATTTCAAAGTGTCTTATTGTCTGGAAATCAGTCAGATTGACGAAAATGTGGATGCAGACTTTAGGCCGCTAACTTCACGACAACCGCAGATAGTGAAGGAATCTCGATAAGTAAAATCTGAAAGCTGTTTTAGAAAGCTCTTGCCCTAAAGCCAACCCGTCAGTACATTTCAAAGTGTCTTATTGTCTGGAAATCAGTCAGATTGACGAAAATGTGGATGTACACTTAAGGCCGCCAACTTCATGACAACCGCAGAGTGAAGGAATCTCGATAAGTAAAATCTGAAAGCTGTTTAAGAAAGCTCGTGCCCTACATCTATCCCTGTTGTACATTTCAAAGTGTCTTATTGTCTGGATATCAGTCAGATTGACGAAATTGTGGATGCAGACTTTAGGCCGCTAACTTCATGACAACCGCAGAGAGTGAAGGAATCTCGATAAGTAAAATCTGAAAGCTGTTTTTGAAAGCTCTTGCCCTACATCTATCTCTGTTGTACATTTCAAAGTGTCTTATTGCCTGGAAATTAGTCAAATTAACGAAAATGTGGATGCAGACTTTAGGCCGCTAACTTCATGACAACCGCAGATAGTGAAGGAATCTCGATAAGTAAAATCTGAAAGCTGTTTTAGAAAGCTCTTGCCCTAATGCCAACCTTACAGTACATTTCAAAGTGTCTTATTGTCTGGAAATCATTCTGATTGACGAAAATGTGGATGTACACTTAAGGCCGCTAACTTCATGACAACCGCAGAGAGTGAAGGAATCTTGATAAGTAAGTCCTGAAAGCTGTTTTAGAAAGCTTTTGCCCTAAAGATATCCAAACAGTACATTTCATAGTGTCTTATTGTCTCGAAATTAGTCAGATTGGCGAAAATGTGTATGTAGACTTTAGGCCGCTAACTTCATGACAACATCAGAGAGTGAAGGAATCTCGATAAGTAAGTTCTGAAAGCTGTTTTAGAAAGCTCTAGGCCTATTACTGTGTCAGCAGTACTTTGTAAGGTGTCTTATTGTCGAGAACTGAATGAAAATTGCATTGAAGTGAAATGAAAAAATGAAGGAAGTTATTTAAATTCCTTTTTTGTCATTTATTAATACTTTTTACGTCGGAGCTTTGTGTTGATGCATTGCAAGGCATAACGATGAACGCCGCATATTATTCCCGCTGGATATACGTCTTTCCATGCTTCGTATCAGTTTCCGAAAGTGATTTAAAATTAGACATCTTAATTTGGTCGGGTTATCATAGGCCGCTAACTTTAGGCCGCTAACTTCACACCGGTTTTTATTTATTTAAACGGCGAAAAAATTTAATTAAAAAAACATGATATCCGCGCTTCCGAGCACGCACTTCCATCTCGCTCACGCTTATGCTCAGTGGGAGGGAGAGAAGACCATGAACCTACGGCGCCTTAAGTAATTGAAAGAAGAACCTAATAATGAGGTAATAATTTTATTTCATTATTATATTGGGATCTTGTACTGACTATACCTTTACCATTGATTAAGAGGTGTCTGTGAAATGTAACTTATGTAGGGGGTAATCTCTGAAACTAATCAAGTTGCTTTTATTGTAGGTACATCATACAATGAATTTTCGAGATGAACATAGGCTATACATTTGTATATATTTTATTCCTCTGATTTGCTTGCGTTCTTTGCATAGCATAAAAATAGGTTCCTACTCGAATAATATTCATATGAAACAGGAGTTTCTCTAATGTATCCCTCGGCAAATATCAAGATTCTAATGTGTAATGTTATGGAAAATCGCCTCTTATCAGTGTCATTTTTCCGGGTTGTAACCATGTTAACATTTGCGTCCTATTTTGCCCTCCTTAAAATAAATATAAATATTGGAAGACAATCTCACGCAAATCGAAACTGTTTCTGTTGTCAGCAGCCTAAAATATTTTGTATTAAAAAAAAGTATAAAATATAAAACATCCAAGACACAGAAACAAACATTCATGCTCATCACACTAATATTTTCTCCTAACAGAAGTTGATACCAGGACCGTCAGGTTCCCAGTCTGTACCAACTAGGTCTTTGAAATACATACATACATATAATCACGCCTATTTCCCGGAGAGGTAGGCAGCGATCACGGATTTCCACTTGCTACGATCTTAACAAATCTTTCTTGCTTAATTCACTTTCATTACATTCTGCATACATGCTTGTCAATTTAGGGTACTCTTGACCTGACCTTTCTTCAGGATTTCTCCTTTTTAGGGTTCCGTAGTGAACAAGGAACCCTTATAGTTTCGACATCCGTCCGTCTGTCCGTCCGTCTATCTGTCCGTCTTCGGCTTAGCTCAGTAACCATTACTACTAGAAAACTGTGATTCGGCAACATCAATCACGCCGGCCACAAAAACGTAACCAGGTGGTTCGATCTTTGTACTGAAATTACAATTTATGCTTAATATCGACGATATAATAAATATTGATACTATATATGTATAGACATATATATCTCTCCATTTTTCGGCTGAGTAAATGGAAAATGCGTAGCATTATCGCATTTCTGTAAATAATAAATAACATTGAAGAGAAGCCTCGAACGAAATCCGTTTGCGTAAAAGGAGGTTTACTCACAATTTTTGTGATGCCAGCAAATTTTATTCTATAAATACGAGGGTGGAGGCAAACAAAAGAGCACCTCTAGTGGCTCGATTTGACTTTTTGCTCTATTGATAGGTGTTGTGTTCCTAGTGTCGAGTAAAACAGCTTACAGGGAAACAAATTCGCATAAACGTCTGATACGACACACTCGCACACGCGTCCCAACAATAAACTCAAGGTGGTTCGATTTCCATACTAAACGTTATTTTTAACATTCGCAGACTCACGGCGTGATTTTTTAAGTAATGTAACTAACTTTCATAAATTGGCTTTCCATTTGCGCGAAATTCCCCCTTTTCTTGAATAAACTTGTATTAGAATAATTTGAGAAAAATGGTTTTCCCAAAGTATGACGTCACAAACTAATATCTCAAATTATTGTAGTTTATACAAGTTTATTCAAGAAAAGGGGGAATTTTGCGCAAAAGTAAAGCCAATTTATGAAAGTTAGTTAGTACATCAGTTTCTTAAAAAACCACGCCGTTTGCCTGCGAATGTCAAATAACGTGCCACCATAAGTGAAGTCAGGGCATTCGACGGTACATTAGCCCGCGTGCCGCGCATGTGTGCGTAAAACTAGTTTGAAATAGAGTGCAGGTGTAATAAGGTCTTAAGAGAGTCTAGTTGAGATACTGCGTTAGCGAAAGTGTATACGTGGTAGTGTCGCCGCTTGTGTTCAGAGTGACCTCTGCCTTGCCTTCATCAGTCGATACAACAAATCTTCAAATCAAAAAAGGATCGGTAACGCGCTTGTGAAGTTGTGACTCCTCCAGACGCGCTAATAGCTATCATAACCGGATAGGCCGTATGCTTGTTTGGCACCGTCGTGGTATTAACAAAAGGGAAACAGCTATATGTGACGTGGTGACTTCAGTATTTAGAGGGATATTGCCCACTTTCATTTCTCTGGCTTTCAAAATCAAACTGACAAAGACATGACAAAAGCAATATCATAGGGAGGTCCCCTTCCACCACTAGTACAATGGAACCACTGCCGTGATTTGAGAATTAAAATGGGCTTTTGTCAGTTGCAAATTGAAGCCCATGAAAATCATTTTCATGTACAAAAATGCAAGTCTCGCATCGCAGTTTCTTCTACTGGAAAACGTGAGATTTAACGTAAAGACAAGTCATTTCACAAATGTATTCAATGCATATCTACAATACACAAATAATCATAAATATATATCGATATACACATATAATTACTTACATAATATAAATGAAATTTGCAACCCTGATACTATAAGACTCCACAAATCTCCCGGGAAATAAATTGATTCTGAGTATCTCAACACTAAAGTGGTATGTCTCAACGCGCGACGTAAACGTACCATTGTAACCGACTAGTACTCTAAGACGAGGCTAAGAAATAATTCTTCATTAAGCCCCGAGGGCCTATAATTATACCCCGCGATACCAAGACGCTGATGAGTTCTCTTAATCATTAGAGATGATCTTTTCGATTAGTGTTAATAAATGTTTCGATAAATTAACGATCTTTTATGGCTGATGTAGTGGTGCGATGAGCACGGATGTTACATTTAATAAATCGACTAAATAAATTAGTGCGAAAATAAGCCCCTGGCTCAGCGTTTGCTGCTAGCCTAGCTTGATTGTTAGTTAGTTTTTAGGATTCAACACGGAACCCTTATAGTTTCGCCATGTCCGTCCGCCTGTCTGTCTGTCTGTCTGTCTGTCTTCGGCTTAGCTCAGTAATTCTTACAACTAAAAAACTGCTATTCGGCGTGGGTATATAAACCAATCACGCCGACAAAACAGTAGAATAAAATACTGAAAAAAAAATATTTTTAGGGTACCTCCCCTACATGTAAATTAGTGTTTTTTTTTCTCGTTAAACCTATAGTGTGGGGTATCGTTGGATAGCTTGTTCAAAAATATTATGGGTTTTTGAAACTAGTTTTCAACTCAGTTATGCGTTAGCGAGATAATGGTATTTAAAGCCCTAATTTTTGTTCGAGTCATGTGTGTGTGTCCCCTCCCCCCCCCCCCCCCTGCTGGCTAAATGGCTACTACTGGGGACTTGAAAAAATTCGTGGCAGTAGTACATATAATGAAGTTAAAAGGAAAACTATCACGGACAAGTAGGCATAAGTAGTTACCGAGTAATAGTCGACCAACTTAATGTGTACTTGGAAAGACCAACTCAAAATGCACGCGCAGTGTAGGGTTCCATAGTTGCCTGTGTGTCTTAGTTACATCGACGTGCGGTGCGGTTACGTCGGCCGAATTTGTACGACGAATTTGTACGAAAATTGGCCTTTCCAAGTACACATTAAGTTGGTCGACTATTACTCGGTAACTACTTATGCCTACTTGTCCGTGATAATTTTACTTTTGAATGCATTGTATGTACTACTACCACGAACTTTTTCACATCCCCAGTAGTAGCCATTTAGCCGGCAGGGGGGGTGACACATGACTCGAACAAAAATTAGGGCTTTAATGCCCTATAAAATGTATAATTTAAACTTTAACTTTAGCTATAAGAAATTGTTACGCCCTCACATTTCTACCACCTTATGTAACCATGGTTTTGCAATAAATATATATGAGTATGAGTAATATGTCGCAAACGAATCACTGATTTGAAAAATAGATTTAGTAATATTTGAACGAGCTATCCAACGATACCCGTCCTGTTTTGTCGGCGTGATTGATGTATATACCCATGCCGAATCACAGTTTTCTAGTAGTAATGGTTACTGAGCTAAACCGAAGACGGACAGATAGACGGACGGACAGACGGACGGATGTCGAAACTATAAGGGTTCCTTGTTCACTACGGAACCCTAAAAAGGAGAAATCCTGAAGAAAGGTCAGGTCAAGAGTACCCTAAATTGACAAGCATGTATGCAGAATGTAATGAAAGTGAATTAAGCAAGAAAGGTTTGTTAAGATCGTACAAGTGGAAATCCGTGATCGCTGCCTACCTCTCCGGGAAATAGGCGTGATTATATGTTATATATATGTTAATATTTACCGATATTTTTCCATATTAAGGTTGCTTCATGAAAACGTTTGAAAAACACAGATTTAAGCTATTTCCTCATAATAACGAGATTTTAAGCAAGTTGTATTTTTCTGTGTGAGTATTATGGTTGTCAATTTCAATCTTTTACTTTTATTTTCTAACATCCTACGCAACGCCTTTCACTTATAATATAAGCTATTTCCTCATAATAACGAGATTTTAAGCAAGATTAGCAAGTTGTATTTTTCTGTGTGAGTATTATGGTTGTCAATTTAAATTTCTTACTTTTATTTTCTAACAACCTACGCAACGCCTTTCACTTATAATATGTCTTCTATGAGACACTCGCCCTCTCCAAGCGTGCGTATAAAAACGCCACGTGTTTTCAGTAAACAGATAAGTTAAACAGGGCGCCAAAATGGCCGCGAATTAGAATTCATGGCTTGTTTTTTGAGAAAAATCCGTCCTTCCTGCTTGCTCGTGGTTGGGTACTTCGTTGAATTTGCAGATAAGACCGCCTGATGTTTGCCTCTACTTTTAAGGTTATGTTCTGTATTAGTTTCATATATTGAAGTATTGCAATAAAGAGTAAGTTATACAATAGTTATTCAATGTCCTTTGCGCTCACAAACTCAAATTGGGAAGGAAGGCGGCCAAGTTAAAGTGGGATTGGGCTGGTCACGTCTGGCGCATGCTTGTTGAGTTATGGGCAAAGAGCTCCACGAGGTGGAAACCTCAGAACTCGAATAGGAGACGCGGCAGACCTCGTCGGCGATGGCGAGATGAGATGGACTCCTTTTTAAAGGACTGGACAGACCAAGCTCAAAATCGCGAGCAGTGGAAGAATAGGGAACGCCTTTGCCTAGCACTGGGACACATCAGGTTCTATATAATAATAATATAATTGTGTCTTTGACCGATGGTAATTCTCCGAGTTAGAATAAGCACCACCACTTTTTTTTCCGCGCTTATCGTCCGCGTAAAGCCAGACGGAGCAGCCCCCTATTCTGTAACTGTTTTAAGCTCACCTCAACGCTCACCCACAAATATAACTTGACACCGCAATGCGTAGCAACTAAGCGTAGGTAGAGGTCTAGTTTCGTGACGGGTGACCGGCGGGGTGAGCCGCATTAGCGCGTAAGTAGCGAATCACAGACCAGACCCCGTATCATGGTCGGCCTTATCACACGATAAGTGACAGGTTAGTGCGTCCGTCACTGGCTGACACCGTTCGATAGAACGAGACGACGCTCCTATCTTGTCACTTATCGCGTGATAAGGCCGACCATGATACGGGGTCAGGTCAGATGCGCCGACTGCCGGAGCACAGCCGTCCACGTCCGCGAGGAGCCGTGGCCGCGGAGGACCGACCGTTATTCCATTCAAATATGAAATGTAACGTCTCTATTAAAGCCTTAAACTCCCCTGGCAACTTGTAAAATGCGCTCAGAGGCACAAAAAGAAAAACCGTCGCATTATTTAGTGCTGAACATAAGAGCTTCAGGTATGATTTACGACATTAATAATGTTGATATATCCAAGCCCGGTAAACAGTTTCGATATAAAATGTCGAAGCGCCTCAACGATCTAAACTTCGTTATTCGTGTCCTTTTCATTCTAAAGAATTTGCCATGTAGAAAAAGAGGGACGGAGAGATTGACTTTTGTTTTATTTTACTCGACATTGGTCGTTTTGATGTACAGAAGCAATATTGACAATCTGAAGCGGCGAGAATATCCCGCGTGTTTTAACTTTATTTTTCTCTCATTGAGCCATTTTTAGGCTGCTTAGGAAGTAATTGACGTCGATTGCCGGCTAGACGTTTATTTCAATGAATAAAATAATTTTAACACATAAAATAATACTCAAAAGTAGAGGGGAAAAACCTTTTTCATAAATTTTATATCAATGTCCGAAGCGCTCATAGCCTAGCGTCGCCTGCGAGTTGGAAACGATAACGCAGGTTAAGCAAAGATGGCAGCGGTCAGTCTTTGGATGGGTGACCGCCTGATGTTTGAGTGGTTAATATAAATGAGCGCTTCCGTGCTTTGGAAGGCACGCTAAGCAGTTGATCCCAGCTGCTGTCTATGACAGTAGTCCTAAAGCCGAGTTAGAGGCCTTCGGGCGACTTAAGAACTTCTAGCAGACGAGTTGCCCACTCACTTGACAAGGGACAACTGTTACTCGCGTCCGCAGGAGCTACCTACCACAACCCTGCACGTGCCCCCTTGGGTGGTACTATAGAGTGACAAACTTTAAAGGCCAAAATAATGTACGATTAATAAAATATCAATGTGATGAGAACTTTGACGAATAAATTTTTTAACATTATCATATAGTTTTTGGAATGCCTTACGTCTCATTTGAGAGTCCTGTGGCGTTTGACATGGAAGTCAAATCCCACCAATCCGCATAATTATGTGCGCATTGCTATGGCACTATGGCAGATATGAATGCTGGCGACTGTACAGTACATACTTGAAATTTACGTCCTCATACAATTTTCTGCCAATCCACTCAGTCAATTGAGTACCTAACATTGGAAAAAGTTCGGAGAAAAGTGATAACGGAAAACATCTTAAAAAGCAGTAAATTTTATTTTCGTCTACGTAACGTACATAAAGATCGAAATGTCTGAATCAATACAGTTTCGCAGTAAAAAACACGTTCGATAAACGTGGAATAATAGAGTTGGACGGTCGTTGATACAGTTTTTGTTAGATTTGGCAAACTACGGGTAAAATCACGGTCGGCATAAATATAGCTACGGTGGCCTAGTGGTTCAGGCATGCGGCTGTCAAGCGGTGGTCATGGGTTTCGTACCAATGAGTTTTTCGGAACGTACGGCATATTTTCGCTGAAGGAAAACATCGTGAGGAAACCGGTCTAATCCCCATTAAGGTATAGGTTTCTGGGTTGGAAGGTCAGATGGCAGTCGCTTTCGTAAAACTAGCTTACGGCACATCTTAGGATTAGGTGTCAAAACGGACCCCGGGCTCCTTTGGGACACTACCGGGAATAAAGCGTGCTGCACGATAAGCAGATACGGTAAGATTTTATCTGCGTATACCGGGGAGGGGAGTTAAACCGTCTCGGTCTATAAACTCACTCGTCTCCGCTCTCGTGCATACGCATACTCGTACGCAGATAAAATCTTACCGTATCTGCTAAGTGTGCAGCACTCTTAACGCTAGGAGGATGATTATGGCCGGCATACCGGCTAGGGTCAGAACTCGAAGTCCGGGTTCATTCTATCCGGGACTTGGGTGTTGTTGGCAGGGAACCCTGCAGGTCGATCACGAAACGCATTGTACGAATGTTTGGTAGATCAGCAGGTCGATCACGTAACGCATTGTACGCACGTTAGGTAGATTCAAGTGACAAATTTTATATGGAAAATGACAGTTAAACTGTCGTAACGCGCGTGCGAAACGTTACGTGATTACCCCTCAGATCCGTGTAATCCGGAATGAACGTGAGAAACAAATTGAAATAAATATAAGGGGACAATCTTACACAAATCGACCTAGTCCCAAACTAAGCAAAGCTTGTACTATGGGTACTATAGACGACGATAATAGTACATTGTTTAACGAGGGGCGTAAGTCGAATATTGCGAACAAGAGTCTATCAGAAGTTTGCAATATTCTTACGCCCGTGTTATACACAATGTCTTTCATCACATTTGCGAGGAAACAAATACATTTTAGATTAAATTAATACAAATCGTAATAAAAACTGCAACATGTCAGTCGTCCATTTTGTTGAATTTGACGTGAGGCGCGTATGGCAAAGACCCTTCGGTATACAGCCACGATTTGAAAACACTTAATAACATTTTACATAGACACTAAATAACAACATATTAAATCTGTAAATAATTCAGTTAAACATGTTTAAGTAGTTTTTTAAGTTTAAATTTATTTATAAATACGTTTTCAGACATCGTATTTGATATAAAACCTCTTTGCTTTGTAACTGCCGCATGAGTGACAGATACAATTTAAGATAAAAACCGTTACGCTCGTGGGCGTAACGCAGGCTATTACAGCTCTGTATGTCTGCGCATTATCAAGCCCTTTTCGAGCAAGTGTGATGAAAACATACTTATATAGATAGATAAACACTTAAAATACATAGAAAACATCCATGACTCAGGAACAAATATTCGTGCTCATCACACAAATAAATGCCCCTACCGGGATTCGAACCCAGGACCCCTTGCTTCGTAGGCAGGGTCACTACCAACTAGGTTAAGCGGTCGTCGTAAATGCGAATGCCTATGAAGTGTGATGAATCAAATTGTCTTTCCACTTTGTATCAGTAAAGACTTTGAATCTAAATTGAACACTTTAAAGAGAACATTAAATTAAGACTTTATAGCTAGGCTTAAATTATGCTGAAGTCATTTTAAGAGCAGTTTGTGGGGTGTGTTTCAATTAAATTTTAAAGGATACTAAAATTATTTATGAAGATTGAAATGGCGAATAATTTATATGTCCCGTACCGCATATCGGATATATTGATGTACATTACATAACAAGGGCGGTAAATTAAAAAATGTCCCAAATTTAAGTAATTCATGGTCCAAGCCGAAGTCAAGGAAATAAAAATACCTAAAGGAACTGATAGCATCAGTATCCTAGCAATATCTAGTTATAATATTACAAATACAAATATATTTATTTCATGACCCATGTCCCAAATAAAAAAAAAAAAAATAAAATAAAAAAATAAAAAAAAACTGCGGGATGGGGTAAGCAAAGAAATGTTAGTGTTGGAAGACCTCGCTCTTCCATGGTAAAATAAGGATACAATTTATAGTTTAGATTCCTATAGCTATTTTAATTTTATTCATGAACGATTGTTGTTTGAGTAACACTAATTATCTCACCAGAAGGATTTCTTGTGAGCGTAGCGGTTACATGCACATACGAGTATGCTGAGAAGCGCGGGTGCTAGTATTAAGTACCTTATATCCATACTAATATTATAAATGCGAAAGTGTATGTGTGTTTGTTTGTCCGTCTTTTACGGCAAAACGAAGCGACGAATTGACGTGATTTTTAAAGTGAAGATAGTTGAAGGCTTGGAGAGTAACATAGGATAGTTTTTATCCCCGTAATCATCCCCTGAGGGGGTGAAATGGGGGGGTAAAAGTTTTTATGGAGCTGCGATATAAACGAGTTCCACGCGGACGGAGTCGCGGGCAGAAGCTAGTACTTACATATATTCAACATCCTGGGTTAAGAATTACAGCAAATTTTGATAGCGTCATAGGCAGCGATGTCTGCTTACCCTCACGCAGGCCGTAGCAGCAGCTGATTTGCTACCGTCGGGATAAAAGAGTGTACACACTTTCACAAAAACCTATATAAAATAAGGCACGTTAAAACCACCCCTAGAACAAAAACACTATTGCGTTCGAGTCCCAGTAAAAAGTAAACAAATAAACCCAAAGAAATCTGCTATTTACGACTGTAGCCTCAATAGGTGCCATTTAATTTTATGACATCACCATAAGAGTTTAACTGAAGTCTTTACGACACGGAACGGATCGCTTGAGATTGATTCATAAACAACATGTTTATTTTATTAGGAAATGTCCGACTGCCTACAATAGTTTATGAGAATCGGGACGCTTCCGAGAGTGGAGTTTATGAAACAAAGCAGTCGTTAAGCAGAGTTAAGTGGAACAACAGAGAACGTTCCATACAAACGTTTTTCGGACAACATTGCTTAAGTCGCCGAAAGACGTCCACGGCTGGACATACGCCTCCCCCAAAGAGTGCCACAATGACCATCAAGCGGACTCCCGCGATATTTACCCGTCATCAGTCCACTTTCTTGGATGTATGTGTGGGTTTCTGCGTGATCGCATCAGAAATGAGGCTATCCGCAGCAGAACAAAGGTAACAGTGTTCGGGGCACATTGCAAGTAGAACCGATGGCCATTGGGGCAGAAAGGTTCTCGAGTGGCGACCACGTACCGACAGGCACCGCAAAACTTTCAAAATTTATAAAATAGCACTGAATAGCACTTTATTTTCGCATTATTTGTTGTCAATGAAAATTGTATAATGTGGAAATAAAGTATGATTCCTGGCTATTGTATAATATGTACTACTTAATTGAAGTTCCTAGAACTAGCGACACTTAGCAATGGACACGATTACGCTATTTAGTTTGCTTGATAGAAACTGGAGTAAGAAAACCCTCAAATCAATCTTGCTTGACATAATTAATAAAATAACTAAACGATTATCTAAGAGTAAATCAGGCTCCACATCAAATTGGACGTGACTGACTGGTAAATATGTGGTAAATCAGTCTGACTTGATTCATCTGCTGGGTCAGGAATTCCTCAATTTGTACGAAATGCCGCCGCAGGGTCGCTGCTAACAATGACTGGAATTCGGCTTCAACGAAACCCACGGCACAGTGCACCCACTCAATAGCAGAGAACAAGCTGCTGATAAACGTGAACCTAATTACTACCCCCTTATTCATAAAACTTAAAATGCCTCTGCTGAATAAACTGTGCTTTGTCCCTTTCTTACGAACATAAATGTCAAAGTGACAGATAAGGACAAACGAATTTTAACGCCATTTTAGTTAATATAGGCTTGGCAGGCAAACTCAATTAGCCCAAGGGCTGTTTTTAAACGACTTCAAAAAAGGAAATGTTGTTCAACTGAATGTATTTTTTTTATACATAATTTGTATATTTACCGATTTTCAAAATATTTTTTTATTCGACAGAGTATACTCCTGAGGTGGTCCCATTGTCCCGAAGTCAGGATTTGGTGATGGGATCCTAGGGAAATTGAGGGCAGCCCTTAAATTTTATAGGTACGCGTGTAGTGATTACGGTATTTTCTATTATAACTCGTGTATTTATCCTCGGAAATCGCAATTTTGGTAAATTGGAACTGATGATGATGAAGACCACGGTGACTAATGGAGCTCCTCAAGAATGTAAAGTACGTCAAAGATTCTGACATCATTCTGTGGCAGTAGCAACTAATAAATAAATATTAGGGGACTATATTACACAAATACCTACTAATAAAAGTAAGTTAAATAAGGCTTGTGTTATGAGCACTAGACGAAGATATATTTAATACTTAGATATAAATACATAGAAACAATCCAAGACTCCGAAGCAAATATTCATGCTCATCACACAAATATTTGCCGTTACCGGGATTCGAACCCAGGACCTTCAGCTTGATATCAGCGTCACTACCCACTAGGCTAACCGGTTTCTATTCTGAGATCCTGGAGGAATCAACGGAACTCCTTAAACAATATCAGCCCACATACAATAAGTTAATTTAACTTAATTTGTATAAAATTGTATACTTATTATGAATTATGAATATAAAATAAACTTACTTTAAATCTAAAATTACAGGGACTGTAAAGGGTGAAAATATTATTGCTTGTAAAATACTGTGCAATTTTATAAAAGACTAATTATGCAACCGTTACGTAATGAGAGGGATAATGAGACGAGTGTTCATTTGACTAACTAATTTTAACCTGTTTCAGTTAAATATGTGAATAAGTTGTTATTTGTTATAGTATTTTGATAACTCAATTTTCACCCGATGAACTCATAATAAATATCATTCGATTTATCTGCGTTGCTGACGCGGGTTGAGTATCCGTGCTTAAATTTAACTGTTTATCCAGATTTTCAAAACCAATGTAAAATTTAAATGAAAACAGCCTCCAATATTCATAGTACAGTCGAGTTCTCCAATATCTATACATACAACCTTTCAAAAATATCTACACATGTCTCTTATGTCAGTAACTATAAAGTCTCTGCATATATTAGTTTTGAAAGGTTGTCTTGTGCAGGGGTTGGAGAACTCGACTGTACCTAATTAAAATAGAGGTAGATTTTTTTATGATTAATATACAATCAAAATACAAATAAAAGCTACTTTAATCTATATGAATTTATATTGTGACCGTCAAATAGAATATTAATTAATTAATTTATTTGTTTATTTACTTTAGGGATAACAAACAACTAAGTATACAAAACATGTTACAAATAGTGTTACATACAAGTATTATTTTATGCACAGTCAACAACGTTATCCACGAATTATTAATTAAAAAATGAAATGTTAACTTATATCCTAAAACGTTTAAAAAAAGTCATATCATAACCAATGGGGACCACAGAGCTGGCTCGTTCCTCACTCAACGAAGTCTAGTTTAATTGACATTTTTATTTTTTATTCTTCAATGTACCTACCTCCACTCCTCTAGTTATACAAAAATAAATATTATTTAATTATTTATTTATTTTAGGGATAACAACCGACTAAGTATACAAAACATGTTACAATTAGTGTTACATACAAGTATTATTTTATGCACAGTCGACCACGTTATCCACGAGTTATTAATTAAATAATGAAATGCCAACTTATATCCTAAAACATTGAAATAAAGTCATAACCAATGGTGACCACAGAGCTGGCTCGTTCCTCACTCAACGAAGTCTAGTTTAATTGTCATTTTTATTTTTGAAGTAAAAACTTCTTTAGCGGCTCTGAGCACTTTTTGGGATGGGGAAAAATTGTTAAATACGCGACAGAGTTTTGTGACGTCAGATGTGAAGGAGGTCACTTTTTGTTGCTAGCCGATTCAACTTCATTCAAAACTGTATATTTAATGTGGACGTTTTGATAAAAAGATACTCAGTTGACGATCAAATGTTTCGTCAGATCACTTAGGCTTGGGCTACAAAAAGTTTGAACATTGGCAAATAATATCTCACGATCGTCAATACCTAATACATGTATGAATAACACAATAAGTAGGTACCTGCCTCATTTACATTCAGTCGAAGTGAGCAGTACGGGCGTAAAATACGGTATTTCGCCCGTCCTGCCCACTTCCCTGCTGACTTCGGCTGAATGTAAATCAGGCATAATATATGAAACGAGGCAGTTTGAGCCTATTGTTATTTTCTGCTTCATATCCCAAGGGGCTCTCTGAGATTGGAGTAGAATTTTTCATGCTACCACTAACAACTATAAACGATAATTTTTAATTCGTGATCGGGAGCCGAAAAATATTGAGATCAGCCAATACGGATTTCAAAAGATGAGTAGTTCATTCAATTTAATGATCCCCTCCATTTCTTGAAGTTGAGTAGATACGTCAAACGCTGTTGTCCACGTTAATCCCCTAGCCTGATCCCCCAGGGGAAAAAAACGGTTAGGTTGTTAGTTGAACTGCGACCCTACAGCGCGCGAGCCGAGCGAGCGAAGCGAGCGTGACGCGGTAGCGTCCGGCGAAGCGCCATAACCGAACATTATCATTTTTTCCTAGTTGAATATAAAATAATTGCCGCTAATTCCCCTGGGGGATCAGGCTAGGGGATTAACGTGGATAACGTGCGTCAAACACACATCTATAAGTCAAATTTCGCAAACTACCGTTAGGCTGATAATGATTTTGAATTATAAAGTGATTCTTTATTCAGTTTTATTCAGAAAAAAAGAACGTCTGTTTTAGGTAACTTCGAGTTAATCGTGTTTGGTATCAATTACAGACTTAGAAAAATTTACTCCTGATCACGATTTAAAAATCATCGTGTAGGTATAGTAGCTGAAATTGGTATCAACGTTTGCGGAAACTTAAATGACGTTGTCTTGAATATGAGAGACACCTAAGTATATGTATCATCATCCTTCTAGCGTTATTTCCGGCTGTGCCCTAAAGGAGCCCGGTGTCCGCCTTGACACCTACTCCCAAGATTTGGCATAGGCACTAGTTTTACGAAAGCGACTATCATCTGACCTACCAACCAGGAGGATAAACTAGACCTTGTTGGGATTAGACCGGTTTCCTCGCGATGTTTTCCTTCACCTAAAAGCTAACTACAAAAAGGTCTACAAACAATGCATTGGTTTTGAATCTGCTTAATTTTAATTCATGAATTCAGCTATCCATAGCTTCGCTACCATTTTGTTTTTAATCCCTTGCGAGTAGAGCTGGGATTGCGTTCGTTCGACTAACTGACTGTAGTTTGATTACAGAAACGTTTTGTTAAGCTTTGCTTTGCGTCGATATTTATATGTAAACTGGAACCATCATCCTCCTATCGTTATTCCCGGTTGTTCCCAAAAGGAGCCCTAGCAACACCTATAATTCCAAGATTTGGCATAAGCGCTACTTTTACGGAAGATACTGCCATCTGACCCCGAGAAGAAAAAAAAAATAAATGAAAATTGGGATTAGACCCGGTTTCCTCACGGTGATTTCCTTCACTGAAAAGCTAACGGTAAATATTCCGCACATAAGTTCCGAAAACCGCATTAGTACGAGCCGGGATTCGAACCCACGACCGCCGTTTGACAGCCGCATATCTGAACCTCTAGGCTACCGTAGCTTCGTAGCGTTTGTAAACTGGAGTAAATACACATAGGCCTCCCCCAAAGAGTGCCAAAGTGACCGGACCTGCGCCATCCGCATCCAGCCTGTCTGTCTAGTATATAAATACCTAGATTATTTAAGTAAATAAAGAGGACCCCCATATAGGAACCCAAGTATGCCTATAGATCAAATGACATTGTAACTCGTAGTACATAATAGGAAACATAAAACAACATGAATAAATATATGTCAACGTAAGTCGTATTAGGTAATTAAAAGTCACAGCTGGCATTCCTATTATGTAAGTAGGCAAAATAATCAAAGTATATAAGCCAAAATACATATCTAAGAACATTAAAATTGAGTATATCACAGAAGCTCGACCATAGTCCACACATGACACGCCGCGCGGTGATTGGCGAATAATAATGCATACGAGAGTCTAATCAAAAGTTTATATTACGTAATTTCGCTTATCATTCCTAGCTATCAGCCAGACCCTTTGTAGTATGGGTAAAGTGATTATATGACCAGATAGGCCATAAAAAACTATAAAAGTTTGTTAAAAGGACTATAATTCACAGGGTAATTGTATTGTAGTGATAAATCTAACGAAACTATGTAAAAACCAAGCCCAAACAAAAGAAACCAACTTTCCTTGTGTCGTGATCATAGTTAGAATTACATTATCGGACGCAACAATGTTTAAGGTCGTCCTTCCAAGTCACGAGATCGGATGTAAACAAGATTTAAATTTAACACGATTAATCAGGTAAAAATAACCAGAGTTGAAAAATTATAGTTAAAGTGGGCGTGAAATTACGTCACCAAAAATCGGAAATGCAAATACCGGCCGGGCCGCCGACCCCACTAAGTTCGAACTAAAATTGGAATATAAACGGGCCAGAATTCATAGCAATTTGTACCCATTGTACAAATTGCTACATCCGCTACTTATCGCTACTATCCGGCGATACCTCCAAGAGGCAACCACCGACCTAGGTCGTTGGTTTAATCTTTGGCGTATCGAAGCCAACCCGGAAAAAAGCACTGCAATAGTCTTCCACCCGTCTGACTGCGTTAGTACAGAAAGGCGGATGGCTCCGATCCAGATGTTTGACCGACCCGTCCCCTGAGTCAATGAGGCCAAATATCTTGGAGTGACCCTTGACCGGAAACTGACCTTCCGTAGCCACATCCGTAGGGTACGCAACCGCGCGCTGTTCGTTCTAGGAAGGCTTGGACCGATGATCAACAAGTTTAGTAAAATGTCACTTAGAAATAAGCTGACACTCTACAAGACTTGTGTTCGTCCAATCATGACATATGCAAAAGTAGGATTTGCTCACGTGCCTATGTCATCGCTCAAGCCGCTTCAGGTCATTCAAAATCGTTGTCTCTGTAGGGCGACTGGTGCCCCGTAGTACCAATCGAACCTCAGCCTGCACCACGACATGGGGATTTGCACCATGTATGGTTTCTATAAGCAGGCTGCCAGACGTTATTTTGACAACGCTCCCCACGATAGGAATCCGTTAGTTAGGAAGGCTGCTGATTACGTTCCCATCCCTCCCCCCTCTGTCGTTACTCGGCGCTCACTGATTAGGGGCCGCAGGGTCCGGCGTCCTAGGCACACACTCACGGACCCGGACGACGAAATCACAACCTCCATCGATAGATGGAACGCTGCGCTTTCGGCGTCCATCACATCGCGTACACTTTTCCCGCCGGCGGGGACGTCCACCGCGAGATCGCGACAACACAGACACAATACAGTCCCGATTGGTCCCGGTACCGCCGCATACCGGGTAGAGTCAGTCCGACCCAGGTCGGGCCTAGCTGAGTTTCTTGCTGGACTCTTCTCAGCTAGGCTAGGTTTTAGCGAACCAGCGATAAAACTCCCAGTAGTTCGACACCACTCACACCCCAGATTCGGTTGATATCGTTCAACCAATCTCACTGGAGCGCAAACTCGTAGAGTATTGCAATGTATAAACTTTCCCGCGTGGTCGTGCCGGAGGCTTCCCCAGGCTACCCTCCAACCATGCAATTCGACCGCTATATTGGGTCCGTCCTATTATAGCAACAGTCAGGTTCAAAAAAAGTGTCAGCTGAATCCTCTTGAGAAGCAAGCAACTAATGAGAAAAAGTACATAGGGAAAAGTGATAGGGAAGTTAGGAAAGTTGTTTAGGGCAGTGTTAGGAGTATAAATAAGTTTGTAAAATCATTAAAGTTCAAATATTCATTTTTATTAGCATCACAGTTTCTTTTCTCTCATCCTTGGTAACAGGTTATAAAATCCGCGGGTATCTTAAGAGCCCCGAGCTTACAAAGAGGGAGTCGTGCCCGTGAGCTGTCGTTGGCTACTGCAAGGAGCCGCCAGGAGTCTGTTCCGGGTCGTTCCTGAGGGCAGTCTGTTACGTGACTGTAGAGTGGCATACGTCGCTGCTCTAGGCGTATGACGCAGCACTCAGTCGGCGCAACAAAATCGTCTGAACGAAGCACCGAGCGAAGCATGGTATAACAACACAGGTACTCTCTTCCGGGACTCGCGAACCACGTGACTGACACAAGCCTACGTCATCACGCTGTTAAGTGCCGTTTGATGACTTAGGCTTGTGTCAGTCACGTGGTTCGCGAGTCTCGGAAGAGAGTACCTATGTTGTTATACCATGGAGCGAAGGTAGCCGCGCGCAGTGCCACTGCGCGCTATCGAGGATGTTGCGTCGGCCACACAACTAATATTATAAATGCGAAAGTTTGGATGTTTAGATGTTTGGATGTTTGTTACTCAATCACGCATAAACGGCTCAACCGATTTGAATGAAATTTAGCACGAAGATAGTTTATAGGGACGGAATTTAGTAAAATATAAATCTGATACGGTTGGTTTACAAATAATAACGCATGCCAAGCATCACTAGAGCACGATATAGGCTAGGCTTTGATACGTAAATACAGAATTGGGTAAACTCATGTAAACTTTATAACCCACTAGCTTCTGCCCGCGACTCCGTCCGCGTGGAAATCGTTTATATCGCAGCTCCATACAAACTTCAACCCCCCATTTCATCCCCTTAGGGGGTGATTTCCAGGATTAAAACTATCCTATGTCCTTCCCCGGGATTCAAACTATCTCCATACCAAATTTCATCGCAATCGGTTCAGCGGTTTAAGCGTGAAGAGGTAACAGACAGACAGACAGACAGACACACTTTCGCATTTATAATATTAAGTATGGATATGGATGGTGTCACTACTTATATGGATAGTTATAAGTATAGTAAAACCATATAGAATTGCCACAATGAATTTAACCCTTGGCATGCCTGGTAGGGTCTGACAGACCCGGGCTGTTAAAAATCCGTCGTTATTTTTTGAAATTTTAATTTTACCGCGTCGCGTTTCTGAGTAGCTTCGCGTCATGAACTACCCGACGTTTTGACGCTGCTCCCACAGTCGGCCGCGAGCACCCTTTCGATTTGGACGTGCGTAAAGTGCTCGCGGGCCTGAGAAACCCGACCAGGCATACGGCGTAACATTTTATCGCTAAGTACATTTACGTTATTTTTCGTATATATTTTATATACATACGAGTATATATTTTATAGATAGTCACAATGATATATCAGTGCCTTAAATAAACCTAAGACTGACGTTGATCTTAGGTATAAGTTTAATTTTTATGTTTTTTGACATGAGAGTCTATTTTTGTTGATGGAAATATCAAATGTTTTTATTTATGTAATAAGTTCTTATGGAGTTTCTTGGATTAAGACGTGTATTTCTAGTAAAAATAATGTACAAAATAACCAAAAACACACAAACCAACAAGTTAAAAAAACAATTCATATGTAATTTTTTTTTTTACATTTTCGGGTTTGTCAGACCCACCAGGCATACAGTGTGACTTTCGTTCACCAGGCATGCCAAGGGTTAAAAATAAGTAACAAAAAAAATATTGAAAATGGGTATATGTGGTGGGTGTATATATCTTGACGTGAATATTATTTATGAACAATAAACAAAAACTAATGAATTAATGGGCAGTTGCGTGATAATTTATGTTCAGATATCCCATATGAAAGAACGTTTATGTGAAGAGAAAAGCAAAAATTTACACCAATTTCTTTTAATATCCTGCATCTCAGATATATCGGCAATTTCCTTAAGAAATCTCATCTAAATAAAAGCAGCACCCCCCCCCCCCCCCCTCCCCCCCATCCCTTCGTCCCCTTTCACCCTCAACCTTTTCCCTTGTTAATCTGAATTATATGTCACCACAGCAACTAGTTAAATCCAATACATAAATAGGTTTAAATGGTTATTCAGACAAACATAAACATTCTAAAATGCTATTTCAGCAACCACCTTATCAGCTAGACTGGCAATCTTCTCCCTCACATATCATGATTACTTTTTTTCAAAATATGCACTTTATAACGAACTTCCTTAAGGTAATTTTTGGAATGAAACAATGGACTGACATACGAGGTTCAGGAAGTAACTTAGTCGGTTCAACTCAGACCCCTATTGTAATTAAAGCAAACAAAGTCGACAGTGCGATTGCAAACCGTGGCATTATGGTGTCAAGGAGCAAAATCGATGGGCATTAACAACAAACCAGGAAGCCCTGTTTACGAAGCATTACACCGATTTTATCAATATTTGGAAGGCACTTGGATCAGAGTACTGAGAATGTTTATTTACTTATACGTTTGTCGAGGGTGTTGACTTTACTGCACGGTTCAAAACGATAAGCACGTAAAATGACAGCCAAATCATTCTGTCACAGCCAAATGCTGATACGAAATAATTTTATTGGTGATCATTGTATTTATAATTTTGATTATTGTTATTTTGGGACGATTGTTCGATGTAAATTCTTATAATTTTGATTAAGCCAACTTTGAACTGTAATTTATGTCATGAAATAAATTAATCTAATTCAATCTAATCTAATGTAATAAATCAAACAAGAACAAACAAGAACATCGGTGATTCATTTAAGGATTGGCCACATCGAAACCGAGGCATATGTAATCCTCAAAATTGTAGACATTTTGCCCGACTCAAATGTTAGATATGCCTTAAAATACACTTATGCCATGCTTACGCCCTGAAACATCGCACGCTAACTAACTTCATGTACTGATCTGGCCTCCTTTTTTGTTGGGGTCTCAGTTCGCCCTAACCTAACTTACTTTTCAGACCGCAGTTCGTTAAATTTGGGGTTGGGTTCTAACCTATATAAGTAATAGTCAGAATAAGTAATAGTACAAGTACAGAAATTGCACTTCCTAGCAAAAACGGTGTTTAGGCATAAGAAATGTGCCTACTCTGTGCATCTCTGTCTATCGTATAACTTGTATCATGCACACACGGCACGTGTAGCGCTAGGGCTGCCACGCCAAGAAGCATATCAATGAAGGCAAAAAATGTTCTAGCGCACCAGATGTCGCTTGAGTAAAGTGAACCGATATTAATTTAGTACAGTATGCTACTTCACATGTATGTCAGTGTCATTATGAATAAACACTTCACATAAAATTGATCTGCCACTTCTCTATTCTCTATTAACTAATTTAATTTAACTTTTGAAATATTAATTCGCAAGTTAATTCACAAGTAAGTTCAAAAAGCATATGGTTTTATTAAGATACTCTGTTTAGGGTTCCGTAGGTAAGTACTTTTATAGCTTTTTTTAAGAGTATATCTAGCTCCAAAAGTTTGCATTACTCGTATCACCGGAAGATTGCTCCTTACACAAAACGACGAGACTGCCATGATTTTCCTATGAGGATACGTTTTCAGGGTTCCGTAGTCAACTATAGTTTCGCTTTCTGTCCGTCCGTCCGCGGATAATATCAGTAACCGTTAGCAGTAGAAAGCTGAAATTTGGTACTAATATGTATATCAATCACGCCAACAAAGTGGTAAAATAAAAAGTGTTTATTTTATTTTATTAGGGTACCTCCCCTATACGTAACGTGGGGAGTGTTTTTTTTTTCATTTCACCCCTAACGTGTGATATATTGTTGGATAGGTATTTAAAAATGAATAGGGGTTTGCTACGACAATTTTTTGATAATGTTAATATTTTTGGAGATAATCGCTCCGGAAGTAAAAAAAAATGTGTCCCCCTCCCTCTAACTTTTGAACCATACGTCTTAAAAATATGAAAAAAATCTCAAAAGTAGAACTTTTTAAAAACTTTCTAGGAAAACTATTTTGAACTTGATAGGTTGAATAGTTTTTGCAAAAAATTACAAAATAATTTGTAGACGAAAAACTACGGAACCCTACACTGAGCGTGGCCCGACACGCTCTTGGCCCGTTTTTCTATATTGGAATTGGAAAGGTAGACATTATTTGGTAAAGTGCTGCATATAACCTTATGTTTTTTTTTTCGTCTTTGAACAGGCGATTATTATATTAGATGGTAGAAAAAAATAACTTTATAAAATATTCACTTCGAAGGGTAAGGGGATTGGGTATTCAAACAATCATAAACAGTGCAGCTGTGGCCCTATTTTGTTTTCATCGTTCTTCTAAAATCCTCGTAATAAATAAGACAAAAATAGGTACGCGCGGTTCGTCGCGTTCAAGTCGGCGGCGGCGGCGGCGGATCACAGCACGACGCACGTGCGCGGTGCCGGCCCTCGACTGACTGGCCCCCCGGGGTCTCGCGAGTGCGAGGTATCTAACGCACCCCGCCCCGCCCACTGCCTCCTGCCTACTTACCTCGAAACGATTCGTTACAATTATTATTGGAGTTACAGTTCTGATAGCGGGTTGTTTCTACCGGCACTCCCAAAGTGCAACCCGGTCTTTTTTTTTTTTTTTTGAAATGAGGTCATTATTTTATATGGTTAGCATTTTTGAGGTTAGCATTTTTTATAAAATAATGTTATTAGTTACACTTTAACAAAAGTTTGAATATCGTATACTTTCAGTTACATTTTTTACAAACACAAAAAGGTTTTTTTCTTTCAACTGCGATTTACTCACAATTTTTTTTGTGACTTAACACAATCATCCATTCACGTCTTCATATGTTTCTGTTGGAGTCGCAGCTCTAACGCTTACTAAATGTGATCGATTTTATGAAATTGTTTTGAAAGAAAACATCGTACAAATAGCTCATCGTTGTACGGATTAATACGAACTTTGGCATACAAATATTCTATACATACATACATAAATTCACGCCTTTATCCCCAAAAGGGGTAGGCGCCACATGAAACTTGTGTTCCAGTGCCAGGTTGCTAGCCCATCGCCCACAACACACTTCAACCCTGTACCCTCAGTCGACTCTTACAACACCCACAAGAAGAAAGGGGGTGGTGCTATTCTAACCCGACACCTCACGGGGTAAATAGTCTATATAGCCTGGATTAAAATAAATAAATACTTTTTATTCCGAAAAATCATCCCCTAAAGTGACGTTATTGGAAATGGAAGTTGGCACGTGGATAAAGCCGCGGGGTGGTTGGCAAGTAAACAACTACCTAGTCTTTAGATCACGTTACTATATTGAAAATACGAAGCATTAAGAACTTCCATATTAAATTGAAGAGAGAACTTTAAGCATCTACTTGAGAAACTTTAGCGATCGCTTTGCAATAATGTCACAGTGCCCTGAAATAAACAGTTCACTTGATAATATACTCGTACCAGATTCTTTTAAACATTCCTCCTGAGCTGTTGTCAAAACTCAAACTGGTTGCATAGGTTAAATAATTTTACTTACGTACAGAAGGTCCTCTATCTAACAATACCGATGTTCGACAGATAGAAAACTCAAATCATGCCATCCACCTCTAAAACATAGCATGTGCTCTTTCGTCTTGCTAAGGTTGGCACGTGTAGCCCTGGGGACAATACGAGTACCGCGACGCCCACGTGACTACGTGCGAGCTATAGTATCACTGTCCGGGGGCGTTCGGGTGAATTTACTTTTCAGAGATGTGCGAGAGCCGAGTTTAGCCGAAATGGTCGGAAGGAGGGGCGTGTACGTGCGTACGTGTGTGTGCGTGTGTAGAGGTACGCAATGATAAAGAGTGGGGCCCATCCTCGTCGAATGAACAGAATAGACGCAGACTGGTAGACTAGTTATATAAGTAGGTAATTTTGCCAGTTTTATTCCGAATACTTAAGAGATACATAAGATCATGCTATACGATTTTCTAGGAACAACTTAAACAATGTATTTATTTATTAATTTAGTCGTATAACATACGTTATATCGCCTTTAAAGTTTGTCACTCTGCTGACACTCGCGTCCGCAGGAGCTACCTACCACAACCCTGCACGAGTGCACGTGTCCCCTGGGTGGTGCTAAAAATTGTATTTGGAACTCGATTATTTTTCACTATATTCACTATACTTATATGATACAGAGGGAAGTATATGATATTATTATAGCTTTAGACGCTTGTAGAATCTCCGGAACCATTTCTCCGATTGCAAAAATAAAATTCCTATATCTACACACATTTTCCGAAAATATAATCAAACATAAAATGCTAGAAATTTAATTGATGTGCATGTGAAAGAGCAATTAATGAAGATTATGTTTCAGTATAAAGAAACCCAAAAAACACATCAGTTTTTTTTTTTTTATTTATACCCACTATTGAAATTTCCTATGAAATCATAAAAAAAGAACTACAAAAAAAACGGAACAGGGTATTTTCGGGTACCCCTGGGGGGGAGGAATCCAAAAGCAAAATTATTGACGTCGCTGTTTGGACCAACCTGTATATGTTTTTCACTTAATTTTGTCCCGTTGCTCTTGTTATTTGTAAAGTGAAATACTACATTCCGATCACTGCCACTGTCTACAACCCTATTACCCACGCTTGGTCGGAACAATCTGGAAAGATCACACGCGTTGGCTCGTGGTGACCACGGTTTGATTCATTGGGCACATGATTGCCACACGACGTGAATGGATTGTCAGTAAATTGTAATGCTTACGGAACTAACCTTCCCGGAGCGTAATTACACCAGTAGGTATTTTATTTGCAGTTTGGGAACGATTGGTGTCAGTTTCCATACAATGAGTTATATTGCTGCAAAACATTTCCATGTTATTAATGTTGTATTTGTTGGAGACAGTTTGGAGAGCACTCAATTCTTAAATAAGTCAAGGTAGCTACGTCCCTTGGCAAAGAGGTTGAGGACTAATATTTTTCGAAGGAAATGGGAACCACTTTCATCGTAAACTTATATCCATCCGACAAGTAGTTGTAGTAAGATGAAACGTAAAATACCGCTACACCATACTGCGTGTTCTTCTGAGTACCGTGACAATAGCGCATTCTGGATTATTAGCAGTGTGTCTTGCAACTTACCTGTTCGAAGCGACAAGTTCCAAACCTCCTTTGAATGGTTCATGAATGAACTGGTTGTTCAAACTAATTCGAGTGTTTCTACCAAGTGAGGTCTCAAAGAGTTCGTGAGCAGAATTCTATAAATTCATTCGAACAAAGGGGCGTTATGACAATTTTCATGGAATATGAATTGAAATCTGACAAGCGTATACGAATCTTGTCGCCATCACAATCTTCTGTCACTTCTGTACACTTCAGGGTGTTCAAAACATATAAACAAGTATAACACTTTAAACTCTCGAGCTTTGTTTACATATATAAATTATTGTGTTTCACGGGTCCGCAATATTTATTTACCATTATTTTTGACGTTTCGACATGGGTTGCACCGGTCACGATCGCAGATGACTGAAACTTTTTTACGCCTTTCAAAACCCGGCAAGAACAATAATTTCAATATGTAGTTATACATAAACAAGTATGCTCAAATGCTTTCATCGTTATCAGCCTGAAATCGGTCACTGTTGAGCATAAGCCTCTCATCGAGATAACATTTATCTCTGTCCCGCGCTAGTCTCATCCAGAAATAACCCGCGGTCTTTTTTACGTCGTCAGCCCGTCGTACTAGTGGATGTCGATGCTTCTCTTTCCTGTCAGTGGCCATCAATCCGTTCAAGTTTTAGTCCACATATTGTCACGCTGTCGGGCAATATTTCCCGCCCAACTCAATTTGAGTTTGGTTATGACTTCTCCTACGTGTTTAATTTAATACACAAAAAAAGAACTTGATTAGGCGTTGATATTCTTGAATAGAGAAATGTAAAATTATCTCGAACGAAGCGTGATTATCTTGACCCAAGAGTTTTTTCTCTTGGCTCGCGAGAATTATCTTAATTTACAAGTTTTTTTTTTCTGTAAAAATAATGGAGGCTTTTTGGTGTATTTGACATTTATTAAAAAAATACATATACCTACACTTAAAAAAAAAGTTTATAAATTGATTGGATAGTCCCGTCCCATTCTTCTTTAATGTAGCTAAAGCACAGAAAGCTCCAGTTCACGTAACTCTCAGTTATACTTAATGTAAACTGCTTAAAAGTTGAGCTTTCGAGCAATTTCGCTGAGCTCAAATAAATGGTGCTCTATATAAGAAGATTATAACTCTATGTGCGAAGTTGTGTATGATTCAATTACCTGGGGATTTTAGTTAGTTAAACTTTTGAAAGCAACAACATTCCAACGGTCCCTGAGATTTAAACTATTTCAACGGATTTTCAATAATAGTAGGAATTTAATTTGTAGCCAGCATTCACAACACATCACACACACTCGGGGTTCTATAGATAGTTTCGTGTTATTGGCACGTGTATATAGGTATGTATTAGTCAATAACCTAGATTACATTACATACGAGTATACCTTTGTACAGTCAACAGCAAAATAAACTGGTGAAATAGGGTCCACAGGGGTTACATGTTACTGATTGTTTGCATTTTATCATAAGTAAATTATCTCTAAATGTGTCATAAGTAATTGACATGCCATTCAAACCGTTAGTCATTATTGAGTGTGTCAAGTTAAATTGATTATCCTTATCCGATTGCAACATTTTGTATAGAATATCCGCTGTGTATAGAATGAACTTTCTGGTTGGATATAAGCTATAGTTTATCTCCCGGGGTTGTCTGTGTTCTGTGCAATACGTGGGCGAAGTCGCGTGGGCAGCTAGTGTTAGTAAAGAGTCTGCGAGGTTGTAAGTTTGTCATTTTTATAGGCTAGTACTTATCCCGCACCTTCAGTTGCGCTTTATGTAATAAGCAGAGGTCAGCGGGGGTGAGCTATTTTTACGTCATTAATGTCATGTAGTTGTGTCTTGTAGATATTAATTTGGATAAGGTGTATCCATAAAGAAATTTTAAATCAAGACAAAATTTAAATGATTAAACATAAAATGAAAATGCATTACAAAACGAGCTTAAATGCTAGTTGAAACTGTTTTGCCACTTAAGCGGAAAGCTTTAATCACATTCCGTAGATTCTTATAAAATTTATTTGTTTTTATGGCGACGTAAAGCTCGTAGCAGAAAGGCAGCCTAAATAAAATCTGAACACGTCACTATTGTCGAGGCATTAGAGACGTGTTCAGATATTTGTGAGCACAGCAACCTCCGTGCGGCGAAATTAGTACTCGATTCCGCACGGTATGCGCCGGAAGTGAGATGACCGCCTTAAGGCACCGTAGGTTCAGCGAAGTTAAGCGAACAGAGTTTTTGAAACGATATAATGCGTCTGTTTATAAACAATATGGTTTCAAAAAATACGAATACTTAGTAATCTTGAGGCTTATCTGCCGCGAGATCAGTGATTCGAAACATGATTAAGCAATTTTCGCTCGATGAAAAAAAAACACGAACATAGGTAATAACACTTAATTATTCGTAACAAATTATGCATAAAAGCTAAAAATATTAAAATTGCTTCTAAAAATCGGCAATAAATCATGTTTGAGAGAACTCAGTGATTACTTTTTTATTTATTTAAACGGCCAAAAAATTTAAATTAAAAAACATGATATCCGCGCTTCCCAGCACGCACTTCCATCTCGCTCACGCTTATGCGAGATATATATGGACAGAAGAACATGAACCTACGGCACCTTAAAAGCGTGGCGCCGCGCGGGTGACTACATTATTTATATTTTAAAAACAGTTTCGTACCCCAATACGAGTACAATACAAACATGGGAAGAATCGGAAGTACAACTAGCAGCGCTAATTAATGTTACACATTTACACTTGCACATTTGTCTATTTTATAACTATGACGACGGCTTTAGCCTAATTGGTACAGACCCTGCCTATGAAGCAAGAGGTCCCGGGTTAGAATCCCGGTAAGGGCATTTATTTGTGTGTTGAACACTAATATTTGTTCCCGAGTCATGGATGTTTTCTATGTATTTAAGTATTTATCGTCGTCTAGTACCCATAGTAACTAGCAACCAGAACCAAATCCAAAATTAGGGCATGTCAAAGGAGCATGGCATGGAGCATTTTAAAAATAAGGAAAATACACAAAATAAGTAGTGACATTATCAGGAAAAGAACGAAGGTAACGGACGCACTAACTCATGCACTGAAAAATGAAATGGCAATGGGCAGGGCACGTCTCACGTATCTCCGACAACAGATGGACCATAGAGGCTACTGTATGGAAAGGCCCAGTCGCCAAAAGGAAAGTCGGTAGACCAAGCAAGAGGTGGGCAGATGACATACAAGAAGTAGCAGGCAAATACTGGATGGAAAAAGGAAGGGACAGGGAACGTTGCACAGAGCTGGGGGAGGCCTATACCCAATTAGAGATCCATAGTAATTAATGCTACCTAAACCTTGTAAAATGTACATATCTACCAAATATGGAAATAAAAAAGGCTTATTATTATTATTAGTACCTATAGTACACGCTTTGCTTAGTTTGGGACTAGGTCGATTTGTGTAAGATTGTCCACTTATTTATTTATTATATAATGAGAATTTCAAACAACTTCATCATGCAATTATGGCTTAAAGATTTCCGCGTGCGTTTTACACAGAATACAGACAGAACTATGCTATGCCAATCCCGATTCATTTTGAATATTAGTGAAATCATTTTTGAAAACATCGGTTTTCAAAAATGATTTCACTAATATTCATCGGACTACTCATCGGATTAGCAGTTCTGAAAATTAATCCTTATCTATATACAATAGGTAATAGTAGAGACAAATAGCTTTAGTTGCAAAATAATGTAAAAAAAAGGTTGACTGGTAGATAATGCTTACCTTCGGCATTAAGTCCGTGGTTTGCATGATAAGTTTTTCTTTTGTGCAATATAGATTAAATAAATAAATGTAAAAAAAACTGGTTTAGTCACACAATAAAGAAGGCCATAATTTTTATTCCCATTTAAAGGTATTTCCTCAAACGCACATTAAACTTACGTTACTGTAAATACAACTTGAATATATTTGCATATTCTCCCACGAAACACATTCAGTTGCTTCTGGGACGCGAAGGAAGCCATTATTACATTTTATTGCCGTCTCCTTTCATAATAACACGAGAAGAATACGATTTTAAATTTTCCCGATGTTTTTACTCGGGGTACATTTGCGTTTAACTTGCGAGGTTGTGGGGCATCGTTATTTGTTTTAAATTCGCATTAATTACGCCTCCGATTTCTATGAAACCATACTGTGCGAGCAGGAAAAAAATTAATACCATGAATTAATTTGGTAAACAAATCGTTCGCTAATTAAATTAGTAGAAAGATTGTTTTTGCCTTTCCTTATTTGTTCACGTTTAATTATTTGATGATGTATCCCACTTAATGCGAATTTCACCAAAATATGAGACGTTTCATTTCTGTTGAAATATAATCTTGCTCGAAAGTAATATGTACGTACGTACAAACTTAAGCAATGCCACACAAATTTATTTAGATCCCTACTACGATATCCCAGCCTTTAACCCTTTAATAAAATCGTCCCGTCAAATGATCATCACACATACCTACTTAGAACAACGTATCACAATAGGCTTTGGAGAGGAAAAAATGTTTACAAAGGAACAACTACAATTAAAGAACACAAATTACCAAAAAAAATTGACAAAGACGGACCTCGCTGGCGGCAGCTGAAACAATTTTTACTAATTGACATAGAATTATGAACAGTTTGCTATTTTCACTAATCGTTGTATGGAAAATCAAATAAATCGCGGTTTCGGTCGCGAAATACTTCGTTTGACCGTAATGATTCTATTGGTACATAGTTTTAAATTTCCTCTTGGGCAATAATATAGCACATTTTTCAAAATTTTCAAGTGCCTTTCTATTTAGGTATCATTTTATGTTTTAATTATATTTTGTAATTTATACTTTATTAAAATCATCAAATTGATGGTTTACTATCCATTGAGCGACACTACGTTATCAATTTTAACATGAAGAAAACAGCGGTAAAGAACCTCTAATACTTATTCACTAGTTCCTACATTGATAAATGGATCGAGCGAAATATACATATTCAATAAACTTTCAGACATTGATAAATGCATTGTAATCTATCTGACGTACAATGTACAGGAGCCCATAATTCAGAGCGAACTGTCAATACAAACACCATAAGACTTGGTAGTCAATAGAGCTCTCGGCGTACAAAGGAAGCATTTTGCAAGCATAAAATAAATCAGCTAGCGTGTACTGACTGCAAACGGGTTAAGAGGTATATGAGCTAACTTTAGACAGCATAATATTCTCTACGTTTTACTCGTAAGTTTAACTTCTGGGGAATGAATTGTGGCTTTTCGGTTGCGCTTCTCTACTTTTCGTTAATACTAGCCGCCCCGTTGGTCAGCGTATTACAGAAAAACCAGGCGGGACAGTGGGAAGAAATATAGCCTATGTTCATAAAAAGTCCGCTATACAGAGGTGAAAGAATTTCCGAAATACGTGAATTGGTTCCGGATATCATCAGAAGATACAAATACAAGACTAAACACTTTGTCCTCTTTATAAAAGAAGTAAAAAAAAAACATTAAAATTGATTATACATTAAAGATAATCCATGTAGTAATATTATAAATGCGACAGTGTGTCTGTCTGCCTCTTCACGTTTAAACCGCTAAACCGACTGGAAAGGACATAGGACAGTTTATTATCCCGAAAATCATCCGGGGGGGTGAATGAGGGAAGAAAGTTTGTTAAGAGGAAACACTAAGGGAGAGATAATTGAGAAATAGGTATTTGTAAAATGTATTGCTGACGCGCCAACCTCAAGCCTCCCCCCGCAGAGCGCGATAGAGACAACTGCAGCTTGGATCGAAAATGCCTATTAAAATTACATAAAATCAACGTTTCGTAGTCCCCTGATATCTTCTCCTAAACTTGACCTATTTAACTATTTTTTTATCTTAAACATCAAAAAAAGGCTTTAGCCGTGTTCCTATGTTTTTATTTTTTTTAATAATATAGTCAACATTGTTTTCTGGATGTTTGAACACAGCCGAAAATCTGTTTTTTTTTTAGGTTTTTGAAGGTGAATATCTTTTTTAAGAATAAATTTATGAAAAAAAGAAAAACATAGGAACATGTCAATAGTGTTTTTTTCCATAGATTTAAGGAAAAAAAATATCGCTCTACTGCCAGTATCCAGGGAGAAAACAGGGGACTACGTTTCTGTGGAAAAACGGCCGTTGTGGTTCCTCTTAAGAGATGATATTTAAACGAGTTCCACGCGGACGCAGTCGCGAGCAGAAGCTAGTTAAGTGATAAGAGGAGGTTGAAAAATAAACAGGTGGATGGGTTACAAACGGAAGGAGGTGAGTGACGAAGTGACGGGCGATATACAGGCTTAAAAGAAAAATACATGATGTGTAGAGCTTAAGTAATTGAGATAAAACAAACGAATGATGAATAATGGATCTTGGCAATAGTGTTAAGCAAATACTATAACCTCCTGCAAGCCTAAAAATGGCAACATGTTATCACTTATCGTCGTGTCATGCCACTCTCACACTCGCATACTTGTCAGAACGGATTTCTTATCGACAGCAGATATAAAAAGTCAACGGCCGCTGCGCTGTTAAAAAATAATAGTGTCAATCACTTTCGATGTTCGATCATTTTCCTTTAAGCCAGCACTGCCTTAGGTTAACATTAAACGCAGTGATTGTACTCTCTTCGGGTAAACGGTTTGATTTATTACACCACATATAAACAATTCATTATTTAAAGACAACTATGTTTTCCGAACTAAAGCGGACGAGAAATATGAGCTTGGAAATACAAGGAATCTATGTCGCGGCAAATAAAATAAACAAAACTGCATTAAATATAAAAGCTAGCTTATTACATGATTCTGTGTGTTGATCTACACTATTATGACTATATCCTACACTATTATACTAGCAATATTTGTATGTATGTTTATAAATAACTAGCTTCTTCCCGCGACTCCGTCTGCGTGGAACTCGTTTATATCGCAGCTCCATACAAACTTTCATCCCCTCAGATGATTTCCGGGATAAAAACTATCCTATGTCCTTTCCCGGGATTCAAACTATCTTTATACCGAAATTAATCTAAATCGGTTCAGCGGTTTAAGCTTGAAGGGGTAACAGACAGACACACTTTCGCATTTATAATATTAGTATGGATATACCGCTGGATGCGGGTGGCGCAGGAGCGCTGTCACTTTTGCACTCTTTGGGGGAGGCCTATGTCCAGCAGTGGACGTCTTTTGGCTGATATGAGGATGATGATGATGATATATTTGTAATCACGTTCTCGAAAACGGCTCTAACACTTGGCGGCGGCTTCGGCTCAATAAAATTTGGAATTAACGTAGCTGTCGTCTATATAGGGTCTCATGCCAAAATTTGTTTTCAGCATATTTTACCTATTTTCACCCGAGCAGAGCTCGGTCAACCAGGGACTCTATAATGAATAGAATAGCATATAATTTTAGAACTGAAAAATTCTTTAGCGGCGCTGAGCACTTTTTGGGATGGGGAAAAATTATTAAACACGCGACAGATTTTTGTGACGTCAGATGTCACCGATGATCACACCGATGCCGTAGTGGCTAATTCTATAATTATAGGTACAGTCAGCATCATATAGGTGGTAGCAGCAATAAAGCAAGTGGAATGAAATATTAAACTAAAAATAATAGTATGGGAAATTTCATAAAATATACATATATATATATATATTAATGGGATAATTGGAAAGTATGATAAAGTAATGTAAAACACGGAGGGAAAGTTCCATTACCCAGAAATGTATTTTTCCTCAGTGAGAATTTTAGCTTGCGTATAAGGTGGCGGTATGTTGTTCCAGCATTTCGTGGCGATTACAAACAGCTTTATTGCTTTGTACTAGCAATAAAGCTGTTTGTAATCGCCACGAAATTTACCTTACAAAATAAAGCTCAGGCTGTCTCGTTACTAATATTGCACTAGTCTTGTCATGCATTTGAAATATTTACCCGTACTTACAACAGATTTTATGCAAAACGAGAGAAACAAAAATGCCTATAAGGTAAACGTCCCGGTGCTCGACAGAAGCCTAGTACTTTGATACTTTCAATCCTTTATTATACATGTATAAAATATTATAGGGTAAACTTTCAAACATTTAATTATCTATCTTACTTTTTCTCATTTTTGGAGCGGCCTCGTAACTTTAAGGGCTTGTCGGGCACTGGAAAAATACTAAACACGAAACATGAAACCTTACTCAAAAAACCCATATCAAGACGAAGCCTCAAAAGACTAAAGCAAAAGATAAATCATTCGTAAAATTTCTAAAATAATATCGTTCTTAATTAGCCCTGGCTTACAAACGTTGTATTTTTCAGGCCAAAAATATCTATTACACGACAAATTAGGAGTTTTAAGGCCTTTGTTTAATAGCCATTTCAAATTAGTGTTAAAACTCCTTTTGGTTAATTTTCAGGCGCCTTTATGGGCAGTGTCGGACGAAATATTTCAGGCCTTAGTGACAAATGGCTTCACTTGCGTTTGACTCTGTATAATTAAAGGTTAATTTCACTTTTATCATCGTTAATTTGTGCTTTTCATTCATCAATTTCAAAATGCTATAAACATTTAAATACTTTTATATGCAGCATCATTATCGTATCAGCCAAAAGATGTCCATTCTAGACATAGGCCTCCCCCAAAGAGTGCAACAATGACCGGTCCTGCGTCTCCCGCCTCCAGCGGACTCCCGCGACATTTACCAGGTCATCAGTCCACCTTGAGGGGGTCTACCCACGCTGCGCCTGCCGGTACGTGGTCGCCACTCGAGAATCTTTCCGCCCCAACAGCCATCGGTTCTACGGCTTTTTATTTATCAATAATTTAAATTCGCCTCCTCAGTAGTGCCAACCTTACTTTGGTCAAAATCAGGAACATAAACCAGGTGTCTTTTCTTTAGCAAATACAATTAATAACAGTTTAAGTAAATATAATATTTCGATTAATACAAGCCATAAGTCGCAAAGGCACTTTACATATCTGTAAAAGTTCAGCAACACAATTAAGCCTTAAAAGACCTTCAAACTTTGAATGTCCACATGAGAGTCACTCATACTAAAATGATTTTGACCTATTTCTCCCCCCTTTCTGACTATCAAGTACCACTTACCAGCGACATACTGATTTCTAATACAGTGTTTGTTTTCTGGCCCCGAATCATGGTCGGCCTTATCACGCGATAAGTGACAAGATAAGAGCGTAGTCTCGTTCTATCGAACGGTGTCAGCCAGTGACGGACGCTCTATCTCGTCACTTATCGAGTGATAAGGCCGACCACGATTGGAAGTCTGGGCGTAAATCTAGACCCTTACCTGAAGTGGAATATCCAAATTGCCAAAAAGTTAATAAAAAACTGGCTAGTGCCTGTTTTGCATTAAAAAGTTTATCGAAGTATACTGATAAGGTTATACTAAAACAGTGTAGGTACTTCAGCTACTTTGAGAGTATTCTCCGATATTGTATAGAGGTCTGGGGAAACGGAGCCAACATGAATTCTGTCCTGTTAAAACAGAAAAAGCTCTAAGGATCATCGAAGGCCGTTCTAAAATACATGTTACGAATGTCTTGTCTATTGAAAATTAAATTATTACTGTTGTTTTGTTGTATTTATTTCATGTTCGAGGTGTGTTCAATAAGTAATGAGAATTATAAGGATGCAAATATCTTTTAACTTATTTTATTTTATTTTTAACCTATTAGCACCCTTATCTTTATAATTTTTGTAGCCTAAAACCTGGCCGGGGATTTTCTCGACAGATTAGTAAAGATTGCATCAAAATCCGTTCAGCTGTTTTCACGTGATGCGCGTACACATAAACAGAAAAACAGATAAACAGACAGAATTTCTAAAAAAAATTGGAACGTGTTCTGTTATCGATAAGAAGTATCCCCAGCAAACTTTTTTTCGAATATCTTTCATGTACAGACTTTCGACCCTCTTCAGTTTTATTATATGTATAGATATAATAATAATAATATATTCTTTATTGCACCACAACATAAGAAAAGCATGTTACAAAAGTATAGACGATAAATAAAGGTAACAACAGGCGGTCTTATCGCTTTAGAGCGATCTCTAGATATAGTCACCTTTTAAGAGTATACACTTTACTTTTTTATTATTATTATTATGTGGTACTGTGGGCCTTAATATGCCGCTTCGACCAGCAAGTGATCTATTGTGGCAGCCCTTTGTTTAGATTTCACCGTTAAGACCCGTAGCTTCTAGGAAATTCCAGATTCTTTGGGCGGTGATATGTTGTACCTCTTCTGGGTGCACGATGTGTATGTACACTTACTATATCGTTACTCTAAACTTAAAATTTCCTTTTATAAAAAATCTTCTTGACCCCTTAAAAAATCCTGTACTACACACGGCGTCATTATCAACAAATGTATGGCCTCTGAGGTGCTCTTTTAACCGCGGAAATAGATAAAAATCGCTAGGAGCGAGGTCTGGTGAGTATGGCGGATGCTCCATCAATTCAAACACGACGGTTCGTTAAAATTATTTTTTCGATTTTTTTTATCAGTTGTTCGGTTAGTGCTGTGTTCGGCCGCCCCGAGCGTGGGTCGTCATTGGTGCTCGTTCTTACTCTTTTAAACTCAGCACACCACCCATACAATGTGGAATAAGAAGGAGCGTGAACCCCTTATGTTTCTTGCAAATCTAAATTAACCTGCTCTGTAGTAAAATTTTTCACACACACATCACATCACACACACATACATTTATACAATCGTTATATACAGGGTGTAATCGTTAAGTGTTTACAGGCCATAATTCCGTAAATATAGCAGATATCAGAAAACTTCTAACTGATATCGAAAGTACGTTACCCAACGAGTAAAATTACAATAATAACATTTTCTAAATAGATAAAGTAATATAAATAAAATAAAATTACACTACATAATTAATTACATTTTTTAATTTTTTATGGAAGGGTTTGAAGTTAATATTTGGGATATTTCTGCTTTTATTTCAAAAACGTTATTAGTGTAATTTTACTCGTTGGGTAACGTACTTTCGATATCAGTTAGAAGTTTTCTGATATCTGCTGTATTTACGGAATTATGGCCTGTAAACACTTAACGATTACACCCTGTATACGTAAAATACAGATAGACAAGACGTTTATTAACATTTGTTTTTGTTTATAGTATTCTTTATACATCTAAACACTTAACACAAGAATAATATGATCGTAGAGCAATCATTTACCAATTTAATATTAAGTACCTACTTGTATAAGATAGACGTAGCGTTACGACCAACCCTGTCGAAGGGACAGGGACTCGTCTGAAAACAAAGAACGGTTACCGCTGATTGGTATATTACAGTTTGTTTGCCAGAGATGCTGGCCGAACTTCGCCGAGGGAACCCCACACGACGTGTCATCTTACATCACGATAATGTGAGTTCCCACACCGCCCGTAAAACAAATCAATTTTAGAACGAGGAAAACGTTGAGTTGATGTCCCATCCTCCATACAGCCCTGACCTGAGTCCAAATGTTTTTTTTACGTCCCCTAGAATTAAAGATTTATTGCGTGGTCAGCGGTTTGAAAACCCAGAAGCCGCCGTGGAAGCCTATAAATCGGCCATTTTGGCAATGTCTAGTTTAAACTGGAATTACTGTTTCAATGACTGGTTTAAAAGAATGCAAAAGTGCATTGATTGTAACGGAGAGTACTTCGAAAAACAATAATATATAATTTATGTATCAAGTGTACTTAGTTTTTTAAATTCCCGATCATTTCGGTTTGCCCCTCGTATATCGTCGTCTAGTACCCATAGTACAAGGTTTGCTTAGTGTGGGACTAGGTCGATTTGTGTAAGATTGTCCTTAAATATTTAATTATTTTTTATTTATTGATATATATATTTTTTATTTATTTATTTATTATAAGAATTAAATGTGCTATGCCTGCCAGATTTTTTTTATTTCTTTACGTAAGAGTTTATATGTCATTCTTATTACTTATTGAACACCCCTCATATGTCTGTATATTCATCGAAATAAGAATTTGTATTGTACAGTAGGGCAAAGACTAAACTATAATTTAAGGGGCTCCCATACGCCAATGACCTTCGATCTGAATCCCTTAGTTTTATAATGTGTTTTGTAGCTTATTACATTAAAAACAACAGCTATAAGCAATATAGTATCCCATATTTACTTCAAAGTTCATTGTTTTCGAGATATTTGGCATCAAAGTTGAACAATTTTAGGCCAAAAAACTGGTTATCTGGCCACAACTTTTGTGTTAATTAGTTTGAAATGAAAAACTTTGAAAGAACACATTTTTACAGACGTCATACACGAACCCAAATATGTAGATTTCGTATATGTTAGATCTTTCACACCAATAGAGATACGAAATAAAAGTTTTTTTAAACAATGTTTAAAAAAATCATACAAAATTAAGTATTCATTTCTTCCAAAATACGGTATACTAAATTAGAGATAAAAGACTGATAAACCGATAACCGTTTGATATATAATTCTATCTGTAGTGCAAAAGTAGGAGATATGATTAAAAACTCGTCAAAAATTGATGAAAACCTTGGGTAGCCCCTTAAGAAATAATGATAAATTAACACTGACTAGGTACCTACCTCTAGTTTTGTACATTTTAAGAAAAACTTAGGCAATAATGCAATAATAAGCCGACCAAAGATTTAAGAGATTGTGACGATATGAAAGTATTTCATAGAAGAGTAAAAGATTACTTTATGAAAAAGCCACACTACTCCATTGACGAATATTTTGCCAATGCTTTAAATTATCTGGACATTGACATTATTATTTGACTATATTATTTTATTTTGTTTTGGAGTAGTTTCTTTTTATTATTAATGACTTACTATTATTTGATACTATTTGATATTAGAGCCACGGTAACCTAGTGGTTCAGTTCAGGCATGCGGCTGTCAAGCGGCGGTCGTGAGTTCGAATCCCGGCTCGTACCAATGAGTTTTTCGGAACTTATGTACGGAATATTTACCGTTAGCTTTTCCGTGAAGGAAAATATCGTGAGGAAACCGGTCTTATCCCAATAAGGTCTAGTTTTCTCTCTGCGCCAAATCTTGGGATTAGGTGTCAAAGCGGCCCCCGGGCTCCTTTAGGGGCATTACCGGGAATAACGCTAGGAGGATGATGATGACTTACTATTATTTGATTTTATTATTTTTGATATAAAGTGAATGAATTTATTTGAGCACAACACAAAGCAAATAAAGATTTTGACTGACTTTGATTATGATCTACCATCTTACCTTGACACTGAGAGGCGTCTTTCACCAGCTTCGAAGACAGATATAATAATTGTAACGTTTGATTGAGCTTATATTTGTTATTACACAAAAACTTTACTGGGTTTTATTTAATAGAAGTAAGTAGTAAGAATTCTTTGTTTAGACCTAGATATCGGTTACCGGGTATCTTTGAAGAGAATTATGTTATATCATATAATTATGATACTCCATCTGCTAGAAATGCAATTGTTTTAATTATAATCCGTAATACCTGATATACTGCCTTCGCGGTCTAATGGATATAGAAAGTTGCTTTAATTAAAACTTATAATAAGTACATCAAACGAGAGGAAACATAATTCAACTAAATGAACTAATACATGATTCAATATTTAATTTTGTAATTAATTTAGTTTAGTATAAATCTTGAATAAATTATTTGAACTACAATAATAAATAGAAACATTAAACCATCAACGTAACCTAAACAAAGAAAGATCTACTATAAAATAAAACTTACAGATAAAAAATTGGCCCAGATCGCCGTCGGCGGATAGTGTGCCCAGAAGGCTAGCTGCATTGCCTCGCTGGATGGAAATGCTTACTCTTTGAGCAAAATGTAGGCCAGCTTTCTGGTCAGCACGGGTGTCTATTAGGCACGCTGACAAATCTTTAGGTAGGTATATAGTCGGCGCGCAATTGGCCCCCATGGTCTAGAGTTTCAACCCCAAAATATATAAACATTCCGTAATGTTCAATCTATTAAGTGTGCTGTTATTATAAATGTTATCCTCAAGATTATGTGACTGCTACATACTACACAGAAAAAGACGACAAGGTGACGAATAAAAGCGACACGGCGAAATTCGGGATGAATGAAATTCAGAGCCCATCAATTTAATGAAAGAGAAATAGGACGAGACACCGATTTTTCACAAAATACACATTAAGGTAAACGTCCGAGTGCTCGACGCTGTACTAGCATGGGCACTCTACGTCAAAGTGAAATCTTAGTTCTTCTCTTAGTTCGAATTTAACCCCTATTGCTTTATAGAGTGCCATGCCATAGTACAGCGTCGAGCACTCGGACTACCTTACATCCGTTGTGTTTCAAATAAGACATTTATTTAGCAAATCGTGTACACGTGGTGTAAGTACCGGTTCTTGCACTACGCTTTGCCTGTATCGTAGGATACATTTTTTTTTATTGCATGGATTACATTTTTTAAACAATATTTTATAAGATATATAATATTAAAATTATCAATTTATATAAATAATTCAGACCGGCGTGAAGTTAGCGGCCAAAGTTATCGGCGAGCGATAACCCGACCAAATTAAGGAGTCAACATTTTTAAAGCGTATTTGCTCAAAAATTAAGGCTTAAATATAACAATGAACAAGAAAATAAGAGAGCCTACTTCTTACAATAAAGTATTACTAAATATTTGATCACCTGCATGAAATAAAAATGATGTAATCAGTCCTGCCGTCGCGTAGTAACGACACGAAAAAACTAACCACTTTTATAGAATAAGACGGTGCCAAATTCACAAAAATAGAAGCTCTAAATCACGAGCTTTCATAAAAAGCTTTCAGAGTCCACTAACCTCGCTAACTGTGTTGTCAGTGACCGAAAAATTGTTATCGGCCGAACGATTTTTGAAGATATGACTTATTAATCTTATTATGACACACTTGTACACAATAAGACGGTTTCAAATTAACATCAGGAGAAGCTTTACATCAAGAGCTTTCATAAAAAGCTTTCAGAGTCCACTAACCTCGCTAAATGTGTAGTCAGTTACTGAAAATATGTTATCGGCCGAACGGTTTTTGAAGATATGACTTAATATGACACACTTGTACACGATAAGACGGTTTCAAATTAACATCAGGAGAAGCTTTACATCAAGAGCTTTCATAAAAAGCTTTCAGAGTCCACTAACCTCGCTAACTGTGTAGTCAGTTACTGAAAATATGTTATCGGCCGAACGGTTTTTGAAGATATGACTTAATATGACACACTTGTACACGATAAAACGGTTTCAAATTAACATCAGGAAAAGCTTTACATCAAGAGCTTTCACAAAAAGCTTTCAGAGTCCACTAACCTCGCTAACTGTGTAGTCAGTGACCGAAAAATTGTTATCGGCCGAACGGTTTTTGAAGATATGACTTATTATGACACACTTGTACACAATAAGACGGTTTCAAATTCACACCAGGAAAAGCTTTACATCAAGAGCTTTCATAAAAAGCTTTCAGAGTCCACTAACCTCGCTAACTGTGTAGTCAGTTACTGAAAATATGTTATCGGCCGAACGATTCTTAAGGATGACTTATTATGACACACTTGTACACAATAAGACGGTTTCAAATTAACATCAGGAGAAGCTTTACATCAAGAGCTTTCATAAAAAGCTTTCAGAGTCCACTAACCTCGCTAACTGTGTAGTCAGTTACTGAAAATATGTTATCGGCCGAACGGTTTTTGAAGATATGACTTAATATGACACACTTGTACACGATAAAACGGTTTCAAATTAACATCAGGAAAAGCTTTACATCAAGAGCTTTCACAAAAAGCTTTCAGAGTCCACTAACCTCGCTAACTGTGTAGTCAGTGACCGAAAAATTGTTATCGGCCGAACGGTTTTTGAAGATATGACTTATTATGACACACTTGTACACAATAAGACGGTTTCAAATTCACACCAGGAAAAGCTTTACATCAAGAGCTTTCATAAAAAGCTTTCAGAGTCCACTAACCTCGCTAACTGTGTAGTCAGTTACTGAAAATATGTTATCGGCCGAACGATTCTTAAGGATGACTTATTATGACACACTTGTACACAATAAGACGGTTTCAAATTAACATCAGGAGAAGCTTTACATCAAGAGCTTTCATAAAAAGCTTTCAGAGTCCACTAACCTAGCTAACTGTGTAGTCAGTTACTGAAAATATGTTATCGGCCGAACGATTCTAAAGGATGACTTATTTTGACACACGTGTACACAATAAGACGGTTTCCAATTAACATCATGAGAAGCTATACATCAAGAGCTTTCATAAAAAGCTTTCAGAGTCCACTAACCTCGCTAACTGTGTAGTCAGTGACCGAAAAATTGTTATCGGCCGAACGGTTTTTGAAGATATGACTTATTATGACACACTTGTACACAATAAGACGGTTTCAAATTAACATCAGGAGAAGCTTTACATCAAGAGCTATCATAAAAAGCTTTCAGAGTCCACTAACCTCGCTAACTGTGTTGTCAGTAACCGAAAAATTGTTATCGGCCGAACGATTTTTGAAGATATGACTTATTAATCTTATTATGACACACTTGTACACAATAAGACGGTTTCAAATTAACATCAGGAGAAGCTTTACATCAAGAGCTTTCATAAAAAGCTTTCAGAGTCCACTAACCTCGCTAACTGTGTAGTCAGTGACCGAAAAATTGTTATCGGCCGAACGGTTTTTGAAGATATGACTTATTATGACACACTTGTACACAATAAGACGGTTTCCAATTAACATCATGAGAAGCTATACATCAAGAGCTTTCATAAAAAGCTTTCAGAGTCCACTAACCTCGCTAACTGTGTAGTCAGTGACCGAAAAATTGTTATCGGCCGAACGGTTTTTGAAGATATGACTTATTATGACACACTTGTACACAATAAGACGGTTTCAAATTAACATCAGGAGAAGCTTTACATCAAGAGCTTTCATAAAAAGCTTTCAGAGTCCACTAACCTCGCTAACTGTGTAGTCAGTTACTGAAAATATGTTATCGGCCGAACGGTTTTTGAAGATATGACTTAATATGACACACTTGTACACGATAAGACGGTTTCAAATTAACATCAGAAGAAGCTTTACATCAAGAGCTTTCACAAAAAGCTTTCAGAGTCCACTAACCTCGCTAACTGTGTAGTCAGTGACCGAAAAATTGTTATCGGCCGAACGGTTTTTGAAGATACGACTTATTATGACACACTTGTACACAATAAGACGGTTTCAAATTCACACCAGGAAAAGCTTTACATCAAGAGCTCATAAAAAGCTTTCAGAGTCCACTAACCTCGCTAACTGTGTAGTCAGTTACTGAAAATATGTTATCGGCCGAACGATTCTTAAGGATGACTTATTATGACACACTTGTACACAATAAGACGGTTTCAAATTAACATCAGGAGAAACTTTACATCAAGAGCTTTCATAAAGCTTTCAGAGTCCACTAACCTCGCTAACTGTGTTGTCAGTGACCGAAAAATTGTTATCGGCCGAACGATTTTTGAAGATATGAATGACACACTTGTACACAATAAGACGGTTTGAAATTAACATCAGGAGAAGCTTTACATCAAGAGCTTTCATAAAAAGCTTTCAGAGTCCACTAACCTTGCTAACTGTGTAGTCAGTTACTGAAAATATGTTATCGGCCGAACGGTTTTTGAAGATATGACTTAATATGACACACTTGTACACGATAAGACGGTTTCAAATTAACATCAGGAGAAGCTTTACATCAAGAGCTTTCACAAAAAGCTTTCAGAGTCCACTAACCTCGCTAACTGTGTAGTCAGTGACCGAAAAATTGTTATCGGCCGAACGGTTTTTGAAGATATGACTTATTATGACACACTTGTACACAATAAGACGGTTTCAAATTCACACCAGGAAAAGCTTTACATCAAGAGCTTTCATAAAAAGCTTTCAGAGTCCACTAACCTCGCTAACTGTGTAGTCAGTTACTGAAAATATGTTATCGGCCGAACGATTCTTAAGGATGACTTATTATGACACACTTGTACACGATAAGACGGTTTCAAATTAACATCAGGAGAAGCTTTACATCAAGAGCTTTCATAAAAAGCTTTCAGAGTCCACTAACCTCGCTAACTGTGTGTCTTACTGCAAATCATACCTCTACTGACACCTGTGATGAGATTCCTCTCATTCCTGTCAGGGCGTTTTTCCAATGTGCTAAACATCCTTATGTATCTCCATACATAAGGATGTTTAGCACATTGGAAAAACGCCCTGTCTGAAACGCAGTGACCCGGAACGATCCTAGGAGCTGTCAGAATGACACCAGCTGTCAAAGTCAGACCCCATTCACGATGGAGGCTGGCGTAGAAGTGTTGAAGAACTTCACATTCCAAATCTGCAGCCATCCGTGGCCAGGTGCGCCTGGATGAGCTTATTAAGGACAGGACAGACGACAGTGGTAAATTAACATGAAAACCTGAAGATATTTCAAGGAAATAATAACAAGCGGTGTGATATAACCTCAACGATTGTTTCAGGACTAAAAGGGACAATTTTAAGATATTAGTTAGGTTTAAGGATTTGGCCTGGAAGGAACTGGATCACTTGAACGTAAGTCACCTGCCTCAACCTCGGAATCATGGATTCGGCAAAACCGACTGTGATAAAGAAAATGTTACAGGTATAGCTGCCGCACGGACGGAGTGACAACGACATACGTGGTAAAGGGCGGGCAGTGATTTTTATACTGCTATTGGTTCAGTAACGTCATCATAATTCATAATGCCACTAATATAGGTCTATTTTTCAGGTGGGATTTTTAGAGATTTTTAAATATTTTTACAACACATAATTGAAGATGCTTAGAAAAAAGTAGAGATATTTTAAGATATAAGTTATCACGTTGTGGTCCTCCGTGGAGTCGGAGAAATATCTATACACCGGCGCGCAAACACCGGTGTGTGAAGAGTAATACGTCACGATACAAAAATAATCGTTGGTTGACGGAACAGCCTCAAACCGTCGGGAAAATCCGTCAACTGACATGTTTTAAAAATATTTTTTTTTTAAATAATAAGCAGTACTAGCAATTTAATATGAACACATTTATATAGTTAAACTAGCTTTTGCCCGCGGCTTCACTCGCGTTAAATTCGGGGTAAGACGGTTCGGTTCCCCTTTCCTGATTTAGAACACAGAAGAGAACTCGGAACAGAATATTATTTTAATACGCTAAGTTGTATACGATTTTGACACAACTATGTAATCAAGAGTAATTAATGCACTGCCAACAAACTGTCATGCAGTTTGGCAGTATACTATATTTTGTAAACATAAATGTGTCCTTCATGAATAAATGATTAATAATAATAATAATATTATATGTCTTTCCATTTGGGGATAGAATGTAAAGATTCTGGGCATTGGACACACGCGAACATTCTAAGTTCACCCCAGCCACCTTTAATGTTTGTCCTTGCGCTTTGTTAATGGTCATAGCGAAAGTAAGTTTAAGAGGAAATTGTAGCCTTTTAAACTGGAACGGGAGATCTGTGAGAATTATTGGGATTCGTGGGATCATTACATTTTCACCCTTTCCTACGCCGGTTAAGATAGTGGTGCTAATGATATTGCGGCCAAATTGTTTGACACGAAGTCTCGTCCCATTACATAATCTAGGGGCATCCGACGGGGGACTGGGACGCCTAGTTTTAATTGAAGCTTGTGTGAGGGTACACCTGGCAGCTAAATCGAATTCTGAAACTCTACGGGATATGTTGTGCTCTGTTCTGTATCTATAACTGTGTCTACTGATAAATACTCTGTTCTCCTTCTGTATCTCCTGGTACTTTTACTCAATATGTCTGAATTTATTTTGTTGACAACATCATTTTTTGGTGCTAAAATTGCTCTTTCACATACATATTGATTTTGGTGTATATGGTTTTGTAAATCTGGGTAACCACTTGCAACTAATTCTGAATCAATTAATTGACAAAAATCTCCCGTCAGTGTCACACAGCCCTCGGCATCAGTTTCTAACCGACCATCTCCTATTTTCAATAGTGTTTCGGCATAGTTGCCAGCATTTGTGTATCATATAGTTGCACTCTCGTATTTGTAGTCAAACTGAACTTTCTTGCCCATAGAGTATACGACTCGAGACATGCTTAATTTCGTCTGCATCAGGTGTCCCCTTCTGAATGACTGGTAACGTTTGGCGGAAATCATCAGCCAATAAAACCACCATCCCTCCCATAACATCGGTACCGTTGCGCAAATCCTGGAGCGTTCGATGGATGCTTCTACCGCTTTTTTGTGGGCCATAGTACTTTCAGCCCACACTAAGAGTTTGCACTGACGAAGCACCCCGTGCGCAATTTTTACTAAAATTACAGACTGTTTTAATTAAATTACCTTATTATTCGTTTGTATCATAGACCCTGGACCAATTTTCCCGAGTCTCACACAAATTTCCATCCCCTATTTTAGGGGCTAGGAGAAAATTTCCAAGATAAAATAAGGCAGGTATTTTTCGTTGGTTAACAGTGAGACAGTGTACCAATTTTTAGCTTCCTACCTTGAAGACTGCGAAAAGTCCCATTTAAAATTTCACCCCCTTTTGTAAAGAGTTGGAGGCGGATTAAAAATAAATGATGCACGATTTTATTGTTAGTCACAAATAGTCCGCATACCAATTTTTAGCTTTCTACCTTGAAAATTGCGGAAAGCTCCATATAAACTTCCACCCCCCATTTTAGGGAAGTGGGGGGCTTAGAAAGAGATAAAAATTACCCTATGTCACTCTCCATCCCTTCAACTATCTCCACTTAAAAAAAAAAATTCAAATCGTCGCTCCGTTTTGCCTTGAAAGACGGACAAACAAACAAACAAACACATACACTTTCACATTTATAATATTAGTATGGATGGTTTTTTTTGATAACATTCAAAATTTTAACATATCATCTATGATTTCATCTCAATTGTAGGTACCGACTATTAGTTGGTAAAGTTTAAACCAGGCTAAAAACTATATTTGTGCAAAATTTCATTCAAATCGGTTCACCCGTTTAAGCGTGATTGAGTAACAAACATCCAAACATCTAAACTTTCACATTTGGACGTACTCATGCAAACAGGAACCAACCCACACTTCGTCAAAAATTGAGTTAAGTATAGGGCACAGTTCTAAAATGCACCTTCTGTCGACCCTATAAATATCATAGTGCTATGACGACTTTTACCTATAAAAACATTATGGTCACAAAGTTACCAACACACGTATTAATAACTTTATAAAAAATCAAAAAGATCCATCTCACATGGTAACCCGACAATTTGCAAAATAAGATTATTATATTTATTCTAAACAGACCCAACTAACATGGTTCCTCTTTAGAGTATCTTTATTATTATACCACATGAGACCAAGCGGGTTGGTTCCCGCTTGCAAAATAAAAATGGGAAAAGTTCATATTGCCACCAAAGATCCACGTCGCATGGTTATATAGTTTATATAGTTTCATTTATAAAACTTGAGACACCATGTGTTTTGGATCCGGTTTGCGTAGTAATAAATGCCTAAGTGTGTAATTATTTTAGATACTTTTTTTCTACTCGAGCACTTCTATCCGTCAATTAAATGACTGATAGCGAAATCTAAATAAACTTCATTTGAGTAATATAAGATAAGCGTGTACAGAACTAAAATTAATTTTTACCAATCACGAGACTCGATTTCCAGAAGATATCAATGCGCAAAAATAAAAAAGCGGTTGGCTGCACTTCGTTTCAAATAGATTAATAGATACGTAATTTTTATAGAAACCAAGGTTGTTTAATAAATTATTATTTCCGTTAACTCGTAGAAAAAATTCATCCATTTCTCTCGTACCTTAATTAAACGTGGTACTCGACTGAAAAAGCATACATTATAATAACGTTTGCTTAAACTAATATTATTGGTTTACTGTAATTGTATACCGGTAAAATAATGCAAATGTGACGTATAACAAAAAGATCTTCGTGAAAGGGTGACTAATATTACCAAGCATATAATGGAGCCCCTGTGGCCATCAGGAAAGCGAATCACAGACGCAAAGTTAGAAGACTTGAAAAGCCTTCGGCATCTGATTCCACACGTCAATCATAATTTCTACGTTAAATTAATCCCTGGTATATATATACATATATATATATATATATATATATATATATATTCGGTCATCCTGAATAAGGCTTTTCAGGTGAACTAGACTTCGAAATGGAAGTTGAAACTAGTGAATAGTAACTGAGTTGGCTGCAGATATCTTTTTAACCCCCGACGCAAAGAGGGGTGTTATAAGTTTAACGTGTCTGTGTATCTGTCTGTGGTATCGTAGCTCCCAAATGGATGAACCGATTTGACTGCGGTTTTTTCTGTGTCATAGATAATTTTATTCAAAGTGTTTTTAGCCATGTTTTTTATGAATATCTGTTCAGCCGTTTTTGAGATATTGGACTTTGAAATGAAAATATCAGGGGTTTTTCAACTTTTCTAACTTCATTAAAGTGGCATAGGTTGATGATGTACAACTGTTTTTGTGTAAAGTATTTTATAAATTAACATTTGTACTCTACTTTCGTTTAAAAAAAGTAATTAAAACACACGTTTCGTTATCGTTATTATGTACCATTGTATTATTACTAGTAAAGTAAGAAGGAACCAACCCACACTCAACCTTTTTGTTAAAAGGAACCATCGACTATTTAAGGACAAAAACCAGTATTCGTTTTGATTTTTGAGAGAGTTCCCAGTAAAAACTCTAGAAAATATGGATTTCTTTCATATTGCAATCAAACTTTTCGTTATAATTAACATACTTACTTTACATAGTTTTTCTTTACACGTTTTAGACAAAAATCGCTTTATCTCGAAACTGTCATCGTGTGGGTTGGTTCCTGTTTGCATAAGTACGTCCATTTATAATATTAGTAGGATAAATGCCCAGTTTATTACAGTGATCAGGTTTATTAAATAGTAAATATCATCTTAGTCATGACCGGCCAAAGTGAACTTATCAAGAAGTATGACGGAAATGCCCTCATTGACCTTATATAAAATAGATTGATTATTACCAGCAACATTTATGTTGAACCTTAGCAGGCTCAAGCTCATCACAATGGTGCAATTTCTACATAAGATACAAAACCTATTTCTTGTTGACGTTTTGTCGAAAAATGAAAAGGTTCTTTTTGGCCAGGCAACTTTTAGAATAGCACATAATCACACACAACAAAATGGTACGAAATAGAATAATAAGAAACAATGACACATCGTGTGCCAGGAAAACAGAACAAGCTCAGCATAAGGCTACGGGATGGCGGCTGCAGCGCTGATTTTTAGCCTGCTCCTTACCAGCGACATCCAAATAACACAAAAAAGAAAAAAAACCCAAAGCTAATGATACAAAAACAACTGAAATGATAAGCCGAGAATTATATTACACAAATACCTAAGGAAAATGGGTGCTTGCACTATACTAAATAAATAAATAATAAATAAATATAAGGGGACAATCTTACACAAATCGAGCTAGTCCCATAGTAAGCTCAATAAGGCTTGTGTTATGGGTACTAGACGACGATGTATATAATAGATAGAAATACTTAAATACATAGAAAACATCCATGACTCAGAAACAATATTCATACTCATCACACAAATATTTGCCCTTACCGGGATTCGAACCCAGGACCTTCAGCTTCGTAGGCAGCGTCACTACCCACTAGGCTAACCGGTCGTCAAAACTAAAACTAAACTCGAAACTTAACAATAATAAAGTACAACATGCCTATTAACAAAAAAGCGGTAACATTTTGAACAAAAATACAGTTCTTACAACATTATATATTCACAATTTAAGTTCGTAATTAAAGAGCCCTTGTGGCCAACTTACAGAATTAACATTTGATTAACCACAGAAAAACCCATTTCGACTAGATAATTTCAATGCCTTTAGAGTGTGAGCTGTGTTTTTTGACATTTGACACAATTCGCGACTGTGCCTAAAATATCAGCGATTGCCGCGTAAATAATAAAGACGTTCATAATTATAATTACCTGTTCGACTATACAGGGTGGAAAGATAAGTCGGGCCCTGGAGGGAAACTACCTTAAATCCTTAAGCTGGCTAATTTTAAGGAGACATTCCTTTATTTTTAAAAAGAAACAAAACTGCATTCAAAGATTTTCGAAAACTCTCTTGCCTCGCCCAGGACTCGAACCATCTAAAATTTAAAAAAAAACAAACACTCGCTATTTTATTACACTATCGATAGGATTATTATTCAGAAGAAAATTTGATCCTGAATATAATCCTATCGATTAGTGTAATAAAATGGCGTGTTTTTTTTTAAATTTTAGCTGGTTTGAGTCCCGGGCGAGGCAAGCGAGTTTTTGAAAATCTTTGGATGCAGATTTGTTTCTTTTTAAAAATAAAGGAATGTCTCCTTTAAGTAAAATGAGCAAGCTTAAAGATTTAAAGTAGTTTCCCTCCGGGGCCGAAGACGAATCAAACGAGCCCAAACTCGATGCAGTTATGTCGTTTTATTACGGAGTTTCTTAGGCCACCTTCCAACTCCATCATCAGACCCTGGAAACTATCTGAAGACAAAGTACTTATTGAGACGATTCTAACGAGCCCAAACTCGATTGGGTTGTGTCGTTTCATTGCGTAGTTCCTATACTTCCTATTGCCACCTTCCAGCTCCATCATCAGACCCTGAAAACTATCTGAAGACAAAGTACTCATTGAGACAATTCTAACGAGCCCAAACTCGATGAGGTTGTGTCGTTGCATTGCGAAGTTCCCATGGCCACCTTCCAGCTCCATCATCAGATCAGCACCATGTCATCATAATATTGCATTGTCACGTGATTTACACCTGTATGCAAAATTTCAGCTCAATCGGTCACCGGGAAGTGGGTCAAATTTAACTTGCAAGATTTGATTACAGACAGACAGACAGACAGACAGACAGACAACGGGACAGGTGAAAGTAAATAAAAGCTTGTAAAAAACATAGAACCGAATAGAGAATCTCCTCCTTTTTGAAATCGGTTGAAAATATAAAAAAAATGACTGAGATAGATGGGACATTTTCAATCAGAATTACTATATATTATTTTCAATCATTTTCATACAAATTACACTATAAAATAACCGTATTAACTACCGACAATGATGTGAACTTTTAGTCTGAAAACGTCACAAATGAATATAAACTTTCAAAGAATTAAATTATAAAACTGAATTATTAAGATACGGAGCGCAGCGCACGTCTGCACGCTACGGTGCCCGCGCGGTTTTATGCGCAACACCTAAACCCCCCACCACATTCCGGACCGAGGCGATGTAAGCGCGTGAATAACAAAGATATTTTCATGCTAATTTCTTCGGATTTTAAGTGTTTTCTTGGTAATATTGCTCTCTTGTGGTTTTGGGTTTTAGAATTGTTTGGGGTTTGAATATTATTAGTAGTTTTTCTTTTGTCGGGGGTTTAGGTATTAATTTAAATGTAGGTAATCTTGCTCTCTTGTGGTTTTGGGTTTTAGAATTGTTTGGGGTTTGAATATTATTAGTAGTTTTTCTTTTGTCGGGGGTTTAGGTATTAATTTAAATGTAGGTAATCTTGCTCTTTTGTGGTTTTGGGTTTTAGAATTGTTTGGGGTTTGAATATTATTATTAATTTAAATTTGGTTTTTAGGGGCTTAGGTTTTTTGATAGTGATTTGTGTTATAGCAATCGTTTTCCGGGGCTCAAGTGTCGAATAACACAAAACTTGATTAATTGAAAAAAAGACACTTTAAAATAATTTAAGTTATGATTGTCAGTTTTCGTAATGTTACCTATTCTAAACGTTAAACGCTAACAAAGCTATATGTTATTGGTATCGTTGTAATTAACTTCTCGACTGCTTCTTTACGTCTAGTTTTTGTAGAGTTCCCTATAACATATTTTAATAATTAACAATTACAGGTTCTCAGGTCATGTTAAAGCCAGTTTATCTGTTGCATTTCAAGTTATCCTTGTCAATTAGGTACTTACTTAAATAGCATCATGAGTCGTTCCAAAATTGAAGCTTTTAGACAAATATCATCCGAGCTAAGTAAAATTTCACCGGCTTTAAAAATAAACGATAGGGTGTCTATGGACAATTGCAAATTAATTTCCAGAGCCCTACGAAATAGTTCTTGTAAATATAAGTATGCCAGTAAAATATTTAAAATTGTCAACAAGAACAACACGTTTAAAAATGTACACTTTCACTCCAGCGCAAAGAGTGTTGACATCATAAAACTGTCACAAAGTGAATTGAAACGTGCGCTAATTGTTTACAATATACCACTGAAACCGATCTCGCCCAGAAAAATTGAAAATGTGTCTTATACTATCCCAACGAATCATTTCAAACTCCGAAACAATAATAAAAATAGAATAAAAATTTATAACGTATGGTTGGTGTTAGATAGGGCCCTGAGAGAAATTTCGACTGGACAGATCATAGCTTCGCCGGTGCATTCGTATGATGATGAATCAAAAGAAGTTTCTTCTCGCCCACCACAAAAAAGCCAATGTGGAAATCTAATATTGAATGAAGGATTAAATTTTGATCATAACCCTAATCAAGCTGAAGGCGAGAAAGTTAGCAAACCTCGCGTTACAATGAACGAGTGCAATATTGTAATTTCACCTAAGTCGTCACCAATATATGATTTCATTGACCTACCTCAGTCAACCTCAATCGACCTCGACGAACCTGAATCACTCAGTAATAAAGCTGATTCCAAAGATAATACCTGCATAAAATTTGATTTTGAAGATCAACTCGATGATCGCAATATCATAGACTATAAGGTATCTAAAATGATAAGCGGACCTACTGTATTGTCTTCTGCAGTTTCACCTATTTGTGATCGGAGTGAAAGTAGTCCTTTTAATAGCAGAGCAGAGTCGTTTTCTACAAGCATACATTCAAAGTCTAGCAATACATTGCCTCGGCCCATAGCGCCGACAAATGAAATCAATGTGTCACCAGATTTACAAGAAGTTCCCAAAGCTGTACTTAATATGTCTAGTGCAAATAATTCCGCCTCCCTGCTCCCCATCGGGACAAAAAATGTTGATTTTTTAAGTAATGGGAATGTTTTTGCTCTTGAAGGTTCTTGTGAAATGGAAAATTCACAGTGGAAATCAATGTTTTCTGGGGAAAAGTTAGATTCACGCATGTATCCTCTCATTTTGAAAAAAACTATTGAAAAAAATATTAATAATACTTGCATAATTATTTTTATGTATAAAAAATATTGTACGAATAAAGTTGTAATAACAGCCCGCTGCAAACACGAAGGTTGCAAAAGATTTAAGTTATATTTGGAAAATCATCGGGTTACCGTATGTAGTAATAATTTAAATTTTTGCCATAAGTCGCATTTAACACAGCAAGTCAGGGGTATTGAAAGGGTTATATTTAAAAATAAGTCTGTTAACACAAAACCACTAACTCTGAAAAAAGAGAGTCTAATAAATATTAACGATCAGTACCTACAAAGTACCAATAACCTTAGAAATATTAAATCTGATTCGGTCATGCGAAAAATTCGATCACAAGCACTAGCTAACAATGACAGGTCCAAGGATGATGTACTAGATTTATATTTATTTCAAAAAGACCACTCCAATTACGTACAGGAAGTGAGTTTTCCGTTATGCTTCAAGATGTTTTGCGAAGAGCAGACAAAAGTATTGAAAATAGCCAATAGGCCATTACTACATTTTGATGCAACCGGTGGAGTTTGTAGACCACTAAATAATAATAAAAAATCAAAAAGGATTTATTTATACTCTGGCGTAATTCAGGCGCCTGTATCAGAAAGAATATTTCCCATTTTAGCTATGGTTTCATCAAAACACGACACTAACACGATTTTTAAATTACTGAATGACTTTAAAGTTTTTAGCGCCAATAGAAACTGCTGGCCTGCGTTTTCGGGCGTTGTGACGGATTTCAGTTTCGCCCTTATAAACGCAGTTTGTTTAGCATTTAGCGAATGTTCGCTAGCAAATTATTTACAAAAATGCTATAAAAGCTTAGAAGAAGGTAGTGAAGAAGAAAGACCTCATACACCTATATTTTTATGTTGCGCTCATCTCGTAAAATGTTTGTGTAAGGACGTTGATAAATGCGGTTCACTAGAAAAAAATATTTTAAAAGACTTTTTAGTCAGTGTCATTTTGATGAAAGATTTGAAAACTATCGACGATTTTGTCTCAAATCTTTACATTTTACTCCATACCCGATATCATACACGCAATGTTGTAAACGCTTACAATCGTCTTGTAAGCCTTTGCCGTGACACGTGTCCAGATGTCGTCGAGTTATTGGAAAACATGCAATCTGTTACATCACCGAAACCTGATGATGACAAAATTAGAGGCAGAGCAAACTATGCAAATAGTCCTTTTTACATTAGATGCATGGCAAATCTATCATCGATAGTTCTAGATTCAGAGGGGATTGAATTAAATAAATTTTATGATTTAAAATTATTTGAGGATTTTGTTACCAAATACATACCGTATTTACCACTCTGGAGCAACTTATTAAAAATTAAGCGGGTTAGCAACTCCCCTGTCGAAAATTATTTTGGGCAACTAAAACGAACAATATTGAAAGGCCGGCATAATTTAAAATGCACTCAACTTATTAGAAATTTAATGCGCGACACTAAAGCTATTTCAAAAGAAATACTTAACAAGATACCAAAGAAAAATCTTACGAAAACTGTTAAAGTTAACCAAGATGAAGAAGTTTGGCAGAAAAAGAGAAAACCAGTGCATAGTCATTTCAATGGTCGACATTTGAAAACGGTTTCAGTGGAAAGTGATGTCGAAATAGAAGCATTACAAAATACACACTACATTTGTAAATATTGCAGACATGGCACCAGTTATGAAGTAAAAATAACGAAGTGGGTTCAGTGTGAGACTTGCCTAGAATGGGTGCACCAATCATGTGCTAAAGAATTTTTAGATAAAGATTATGATTTTTCGGGTGAATATGTATGCGAATATTGTAAATCCAAAATAGTATCACTTCATTCTCCGATACCATATCAGTCAGCAGTGTCTGACTGCAGTAGTCATGCAAATATGGATGTGTTTGAAAACGGATTAGTGACTGATCCTAATTATTATAAGGTAACACCGAGAGACTATTACATTACAAAACTCAATTCTATACCACATGTGAAGGAATTGAGAGCCTCTGATTTCCATTCGCTTCTTCCGAAAACACATGTAATAAGTACTGCCGTTGACCATGCTTTTCATATAATAAATGAAAATAATGATTACTATGTTAAAAATTGTGGATTGTCCTCAATCATTTTTGGTCTGTACGAAAAGTATGACGTTAATCATTTTGATTGGCCATTGGATAAGGAGACAGTTTTTCCAATTTGCACGAACGATCACTTCACGTTCGTTATATTAAAACTAAGCGAACAAAGCATCACCATTATTGATCCTTTGGGCAATGAATCTGGATATAAAAAAAAATACTTACGTCACATTAACAATTTATTAAGAAAATTAAACTACGATTTTGAAATAAATAAAGTTGACATATCAAAACATCGTAATCAAACTGACAATAATAACTGCGGTCCAATGATTATATACTTCTTTTGGTGCATTGTTAATACTAAGAAATTGGATGGCAACGGTATAAATTTTACAAAATATAGGCAAACTATTCAAAAAATGTTGTTAGAACACAGTGATCCTGTTCATAAAATGTGCATGAGTTGTGGTCGTGACGTCATTGAAGGAGTCACTTATTTTAGGTGTCACGTGTGCTTCAGAAAGACGCACCTTGTAGAGGCTTGCTTATTAACTAGTTCCGAAGTCCAGTCGATGACTGTATCAGACAAAGTAAAGCTCCTAAACAAAACCTGCCAACTGTGCAAAGATAACGAGAGTAGCTAGTAAGTAAATTAGTTGTAGAGCACACTCCATACAAAAAGCTTTTACCAATTATTTAATAAGTCACCTAGTAAATGAATGTAGTTTATGTGGAAGGTATGTTAAAACTTAAAATTATTAAGCTGCGCTAATACGTAATACTTATAAAGCTTAAATATTATTTATTTTTGAGCAAAGCACGCTTAGAGCTTATTAATACGCTAAGTGTTGTAGTGTGTTGTTGTATAGGTTGAAGCACGTTTTTGGCCATATATATGCAGTTAGCACTCTAGTCCATCTGAATTATCTTTAGCATTATTCGTAAGTTGACAACAGTGTCTATTTTGCGTGTAAATAACAGGGTTGATCAATTCTCTACCCAGTCTCTGTTAATGTCAATCCCTCTCAGCTCGGTTGATATCTAAATCTCACAGACACAAGGTCACACCCAGGCCTTTAAATAGCGCTATTTTCGTATAGCGCTATCATTTATAACGTTATTATTCCTAAAACCGCTATACTCAAAAACGATATTTGACGCGCTGTATAGCGATATCCATTATAACGTTATAAATCTAAACCATTAATATAAAACCGATACTTTTTTAACCGATATAATAATGTTATAACGTTATAGGCTACCCCTTTCTCGCATTCAGTATAGCCTACTCGTGCAATGTAAGCGATGTGATTACGTAACGTAGGTTGTTTGTTAGAGTGCACGACGTCATAGTAAAATAGAGAATTTTTCGATTTGCTCGGCTTGTCGGCGCAGGTTGTAGCCTGATACGAATATCCTGACTACTAATTTTCAAATCAGATTGTCTTTAGCTACTCTGTGCCTCATTAATCGGAAATGCATCATCCCATAAAAAACATGCCATGTAAAAAAGAGGTCAAGTCTCGAAACTCTTCCACCGTAAAAAGTTGTGAGATATTTCGTAGAGCCAAGTCTCAGGCATTCTTTTATCTTTATTTGCTTGCTAAATAAAATTTTGTGACTTGGCAATCACACAATACTACATAGCTTTAGGTATGCAGAAATCCATTAATGCTAAGTTATGGAATCTCACTTCTTTTTGTAGGTTAATGTGTTATCCATACATACAAACTATGAATGCAGGCCCATTCTTGCTTTTGAATTTTCCCATTCACTGCAAATGTAACTTTGTAATCCTATATATTTGTATAGGATTACAAAGTAATGTATACAGTTGGTGTATCTAGTTTTCCCTTTATGTGGCCATTAAACTCTAACTCTGTGCCAAATTTCAGCTCTCTGAGTTTATGGGAAGTACTAGTTCTATTTTGATGATCATGAGTGAGTGTCATAAATGCGAAACGTTGCTTTCGCTTAACTTCGGAACTAAAAGACCTACAGACTTGAAATTTTGGATTTTAAGTATGTGATTATAGCTTACTGGATGACGAAAATTTCTGCATTCTGGTCTTATCCAGAAGTTCTCAAATAGGGGCCTGAAAATGTGGCGAAATGGTTCCAGTAAAGGATGGTACGGCAGTTTTTGCTTCACGCTCGACTTGGCGGGGGCACTGCCGTGCCCCCAGATATTAATGGCATTGCTATAACATGGTAAATTATTAATAATTTAAATGCCTGCATCAAATATTTCTGCTTAGCCCGTTGGTTGACTGGTAGAGAATGCCTAAGTCCACCATATATACTTTTTTTTGTATTGTGTCACAAAGTTTAAATAAATTAAACCAGTCTCATGGCACCAGCACGCACATTACGGATGGATGGTCAGCTAAGATGCTTAAAATGAGGTGGAGAGAATGAGAAATTTGATTTATCTATATATGTAAAAGAAGACTTCCTGACTAATTCATCAACGCACAGCCGAAACTACTGGGACTAAAAAGAAGGGACAAGATGGAATTTTTGGAAATCCCATCCCTAAGGGGGTTAAATAAGGGTGCAAAGTTTGTATGAGGGAAACTTTTTTTTTTAACTAGAGACTTGAAACTTTGTAGGAAGATTACTTATTAAGATGCATAAAAAGTTCTTGCAGCGTTTTAGAAAATTCCACTCCTAAGGGGGTTAAGTAGGGGACAGGGGTGCAATGTTTGTATGGGGGAAACATTATTTTTTGAACTAGAGACTTGAAACTTTGTAGAAAGATTACTTATTAGAATAGAAAAAAGTACTTTCTGTGTTATAGAAAATTTCATCCCTAAGGCGGTTAAATAGAGGTGCAAAGTTTGTATGGAGGGAACTTTATTTTTTGAGCTAGAAACTTCAAACTTTGTAGAAAGATTACTAAATACAATACAAAAAAGGACTGTCAGCGTTTTAGAAAATTCCACCCCTAAGGGGGTTAAATAGGGGTGAAAGGTTTGTATGAGAAACACTTTTTTTGAGCTTCAGATTTGAAACGTTGTAGAAAGATTACTTATTAGAATAGAAAAACAGTTAGTACTTTTAACGTGTTAGAAAATTCCATCCCTAAGGGGGTTAAAAAGGTACTTATGCAAGATTAGGATGAGAAACATTTTTTTTGAGCTAGAGATGGGCAACTTTGTGGTACGATTACTTATTAGAAAAAAAAATCCTTTCATCGTCTTGGAAAAATACCACCCCTAAGGGGGTTAAAAGTGTTAAAACGGTATTCAAGGTTTATATGGAGAGCAAGAAAATATAGTAAGATATTTCTAATGTCAGTCTTAGTCTGTATGTTAAAAGACAACAAAACTGATTTCAGGGTTCTTTTTTTTTAATTCATCCCCTATAGGCGTTAATGGGGCTTCAAAGTTTATATGGAGGGAAAAGTAATTTTTTAAGTAAGATTTTTTAATTTTGGTTCTTAGAGAGCAGATTAGTAGATTTTTTTATTCATCACCTAAGAGTGTTTAAAGGGGATTCGAAGGCCGTATAGGGTCAAGACAATTTTAAAGTAAAACATTAGTGTAACTACAATTTTATACGGTTTGTTTAAAACTAAAAAATACATTTCAATGTTTTTGAAATTCATCCCCCAAGAGGGTTTCTAGGGGGTTCAAAGTCTATACGAAGAGCAAGATATTTTTTTTTTAAATAATAGATTTATTACTTAGGTTATGGACCGTTTGTTTAATGATTAGAAAACGATTTCAGCGTTTTTTTTATTCATCCCCTAAGAGAGTTAAAAGGTTTGAAGGTTGTATAGAGAGCAAGACCTTTTTTAAAGTAAGACTTACAGATTTGAACAGTTACCACAAATGTAGGATAGGTTAGGTTAAACTGCATCCATAAATAAGAGTCTTAAAAGGTAAACAAATATGGCGGAATGGATAACCATAGACTACTATAGTGATGTGGTGTATGTCGAATAATGTCGATGTCGGCAACATTACTATAGCGGAAATGATGAATTACGATGATAAATGATAAAAAACGTGAATAATTTATTGAGTATAGGGTTATAAACCATCTTTCAATAGAAATTTCCTACAATGTAAACAAAAACCTAACTTAAAAATTTAATTTACCAGACATGTTGCTTTCACGGGAATATTGACATAAGTGATTAGTCAATTTTATTGATAAATTTTACTGTCGTCCGTGTGCCCGGTAGGGTTAGTTAAAATTGTGCAATATAATTATTGTAGAATATTATTGTAGGTGGGTAAAAACTAAAAGTATTATCAATGAGATTTTAAGCAATACTAAACACAAAACAAACATGGTGTTGCATACAATATTCAACAAAATAATTAAGTTATCTTTGGCAACCAAACAGATCGCAACGAAAGATTACATGTAGTTCGTTCCAAGGCTGCACTCCGTTCACTATGACAGCAGGACAGCATAATTAAAATTTTCTAAGTGTGAAAGAGAAGGCACAATACGGTTGCTGTCAGAGCGTAGCGTTGTTTTTTTCTGTGTGCGGTTTTCTAGTAATCTCATTGAAAATGCTTTTTTTGCTAGATAACCGGACAGAATTGAAAACATGACCATTTACAATAAAAAAATTACCATTTACCATTTAAGTTAGCGTACCATTAAGCGTAGATTAGATTAAGGCCCTTAACTATGTACATTTTTTTTGATTTTCAGCCATTTGCCTCTGACATGTCTGCAACAATATGTTTCGGCAAACAATGATTTTTTTTAGAAATTTGGCGCACCGGAATACTTAATATTTGTTTACTAGCTCAACATCACTGCCTCGACCAAAGACTACTCTGCCATCGAGTTTTTATCGATGTGAAAGAACATCCCATCCCTATCCACCAAAGACAATACAGAGTATTTAAAATGTCAGTTGTAGGTTTGAGGTTACAGCGATCTCGGTTTTCTGCAAAAAAATAAGTGTTTTACGATAAAATTGACATATTATTATAGAAATAATGGTGTTGCACGTGATTACCTAGATGTTACAACAATTGCCTACTTGTTATTGCGTGTGATTACACCAGGAATGTGTATTTTTCTACCGGTAAGTGGTTTGTTTACATTTTAAGACTCTTATTTATGGATGCAGTTTAGAACTGCGATGCTCCCAGAATCGAATAGATTTTATCAACATTGGGTACTTATTATTATAACAGTAATGTAGCTTAGTAGACATATAAAAATATATTTTTCTTTAATACTGTATGAAAACGTCTGTTGATGATTCTTAAGATATTTATGTTTGTAAAAACGAAGTTTTCAATTTAGATTTATCAATTTAAACTAACGAACTCATCGCACTGTTACCTTTTACGTAGGTCTAATCCCTGAACGGATTTAGATGAAAATTCCCGTACAGATAATTTGAGACCCTTGGAAGGATATAGGATAGTTTTTGTATATCCAATTTAAACTTTCGTGGACATGTTGAAACAATACTAACAATTACACGGTTCAACTCACGTATTCTATGTCACTACTGGCAACATGTCGCCCGTAGTGACATAGAATACGTGAGTTGAACCGTGTAATTGTTAGTATTGTTTTTGTATATCTTTAAGATGGTAGAAGTGTGTTTGGGACAGCGATAAATAGCTTGCACCCAACATAATTTAATAGCAATATTTTTTCTAAGACCATAACAAGTTCCACGCGAACGAAGTCGCTGGCAACAGCTAGTTATTTATATAAATATTTAGTGACTAAGGATTAATTAGAAAAGGTAGATGTATCGTAAGAAAAGGAGGATCGATACATATTTATGTGTACCAACCGTCCTTGGTCTCCCCTATCTATCGCGAGCCTATCTAGACAGATTATGGCGAAGAACCGAAATCGAAAATTCACACATTCTTTGGTTTCATAATCAGATTTTATTTAACTTGTCGTTTTCGGAATGGCTCTAAATCAAAAATAAAATAAAATGTCGGAAACTAAAAGTATATTTTAATTTTATTACGATTAATGAACAAAAGCACATACCAACATACCTATGCATAATTTTTTGCTCACGGCAACACCGTCGGTCGTAGGGCTTGTTTGGTCCTAATACTGGGAGTCTGCGATTTAGTGCCGAGACAAACAATTAACATAAAAAAATATTGACCCTCTTACATATTGTAATAAATAGTGTATACCTAGGGGCTATTAAGATTGGCACTCTTTCTTTTTATTTATGAGCAAGTCCACGAATCTGTGGACAGCGTTGCGTTTCCTGCGTCCCATTTTTATTCCGCCATTTATCGTCGCAACCAACCAAATATTCACAATTCACAACCAATTTGCAAATGATCGAGGTAAACAAGCATTAATAAGATTTAGAAGCTAGAACAACATAACGGCAACGTCGCACGTCGCGCTACGGGCCACGTGGTGGCATGTTGGCATTGGCACAGAGCGGCAACGGCGCAGCCGTAGCGCGCGGCTCGCATTTTAAAACGATATTATAACGTTATTATATATCGTTCTGTTATTCATTCTGTTACGGTATTTATATCGTTATGGAGAATATTGATTTTGTTATAACGTAATTTTCGAACACTAACGGAATATACCGTTATAATTCCGGTTCATTTTATAACGTTTTAAAGGCCTGGTCACACCCACTGGTATGAAGTCAAATCTTTGGCAATGTGGTATTTATCATTGTCTACACGTGTGTCAAAATAAGTCATATCTTCAAAAATCGTTCGGCCGATAGCAATTTTTCGGTCACTGACTACACAGTTAGCGAGGTTAGTGGACTCTGAAAGCTTTTTATGAAAGCTCTATATGTAAAGCTTCTCCTGATGTGAATTTAAAACCGTCTTATTGTGTACACGTGTGTCAAAATAGGTCATCCTTAAGAATCGTTCGGCCGATAACATATTTTCAGTAACTGACTACACAGTTAGCGAGGTTAGTGGACTCTGAAAGCTTTTTATGAAAGCTCTTGATGTAAAGTATCTCCTGATATTAATTTGAAGCCGTCTTATTGTGTACAAGTGTGTCATAATAAGTCATATCTTCAAAAATCGTTCGGCCGATAACAATTTTTCGGTCACTGACAACACAGTTAGCGTGGTTAGTGGACTCTGAAAGCTTTTTATGAAAGCTCTTGATGTAAAGTTTCTCCTAATGTTAATCCGAAACCGTCTTATTGTGTAAAAGTGTGTCAAAATAAGTCATATCTTCAAAAACCGTTCGGCCGATAACAATTTTTCGGTCACTGACTACACAGTTAGCGAGGTTAGTGGACTCTGAAAGCTTTTTATGAAAGCTCTTGATGTAAAGTTTCTCCTGATGTTAATTTTAAACCGTCTTATTGTGTACAAGTGTGTCAAAATAAGTCATATCTTCAAAAACCGTTCGGCCGATAACAATTTTTCGGTCACTGACTACACAGTTAGCGAGGTAAGTGGACTCTGAAAGCTTTTTATGAAAGCTCTTGATGTAAAGTTTCTCCTGATGTAAATTTGAAACCGTCTTATTGTGTACAAGTGTGTCAAAATAAGTCATATCTTCAAAAACCGTTCGGCCGATAACAATTTTTCGGTCACTGACTACACAGTTAGCGAGGTTAGTGGACTCTGAAAGCTTTTTATGAAAGCTCTTGATGTAAAGCTTCTCATGATGTTAATTTGATACCGTCTTATTGTGTACAAGTGTGTCATAATAAGTCAAATCTTCAAAAACCGTTCGGCCGATAAACAATTTTTCGGTCACTGACTACACAGTTAGCGAGGTTAGTGGACTCTGAAAGCTTTTTATGAAAGCTCTTGATATAAAGCTTCTCCTGATGTTAATTTGAAACCGTCTTATTGTGTACAAGTGTGTCATAATAAGATTAATAAGTCATATCTTCAAAAATCGTTCGGCCGATAACAATTTTTCGGTCACTGACAACACAGTTAGCGAGGTTAGTGGACTCTGAAAGCTTTTTATGAAAGCTCTTGATGTAAAGCTTCTCCTGATGTTAATTTGAAACCGTCTTATTGTGTACAAGTGTGTCATAATAAGTCATATCTTCAAAAACCGTTCGGCCGATAACAATTTTTCGGTCACTGACTACACAGTTAGCAAGGTTAGTGGACTCTGAAAGCTTTTTATAAAAGCACTTGATGTATAGCTTCTCATGATGTTAATTGGAAACCGTCTTATTGTGTACACGTGTGTCAAAATAAGTCATCCTTTAGAATCGTTCGGCCGATAACATATTTTCAGTAACTGACTACACAGTTAGCGAGGTTAGTGGACTCTGAAAGCTTTTTATGAAAGCTCTTGATGTAAAGCTTCTTCTGATGTTAATTTGAAACCGTCTTATTGTGTACAAGTGTGTCATAATAAGTCATCCTTAAGAATCGTTCGGCCGATAACATATTTTCAGTAACTGACTACACAGTTAGCGAGGTTAGTGGACTCTGAAAGCTTTTTATGAAAGCTCTTGATGTAAAGCTTTTCCTGGTGTGAATTTGAAACCGTCTTATTGTGTACAAGTGTGTCATAATAAGTCATATCTTCAAAAACCGTTCGGCCGATAACAATTTTTCGGTCACTGACTACACAGTTAGCGAGGTTAGTGGACTCTGAAAGCTTTTTGTGAAAGCTCTTGATGTAAAGCTTCTCCTGATGTTAATTTGAAACCGTCTTATCGTGTACAAGTGTGTCATATTAAGTCATATCTTCAAAAACCGTTCGGCCGATAACATGTTTTCAGTAACTGACTACACAGTTAGCGAGGTTAGTGGACTCTGAAAGCTTTTTATGAAAGCTCTTGATGTAAAGCTTCTCCTGATGTTAATTTGAAACCGTCTTATCGTGTACAAGTGTGTCATATTAAGTCATATCTTCAAAAACCGTTCGGCCGATAACATATTTTCAGTAACTGACTACACAGTTAGCGAGGTTAGTGGACTCTGAAAGCTTTTTATGAAAGCTCTTGATGTAAAGCTTCTCCTGATGTTAATTTGAAACCGTCTTATTGTGTACAAGTGTGTCATAATAAGATTAATAAGTCATATCTTCAAAAATCGTTCGGCCGATAACAATTTTTCGGTCACTGACAACACAGTTAGCGAGGTTAGTGGACTCTGAAAGCTTTTTATGAAAGCTCGTGATTTAGAGCTTCTATTTTTGTGAATTTGACACCGTCTTATTCTATAAAAGTGGTTAGTTTTTTCGTGTCGTTACTACGCGACGGCAGGACTGATTACATCATTTTTATTTCATGCAGGTGATCAAATATTTAGTAATACTTTATATTGTAAGAAGTAGGCTCTCTTATTTTCTTGTTCATTGTTATATTTAAGCCTTAATTTTTGAGCAAATACGCTTTAAAAATGTTGACTCCTTAATTTGGTCGGGTTATCGCTCGCCGATAACTTTGGCCGCTAACTTCACGCCGGTATAATTCAGGGCGTGTGTTTGTTTAAGTGACTGTGTGTGTATGTGAGTGTGTGTATGTGAGTGTGTGTTTTACTTGACTAATCCTAGAATCTTGTCTATGTCCTCATAAAAGTGATTTATGCCATAATAGGGCCTTAAGTTTTACTTCTCTTGTAATGAAGACATTATATTGATCAACGATTTTTTACGCGGCTCATTACTGGCATGAAAACTTGTTTCTAGGTCTTCCGTGATGAAAGAAGAATAATTTATCATTTGTTAAACAGCCGGTAATACTATTTGTAATTTGAATATTATCAAGCCTGACCAAAAGTCCAAAACTAGGTGAGGGTCGTCCGCATTGCCGGAATTCAATGAAACCACAATACATAATATATCATGTATAATTCTTGACGAATAAAACCCAGGAAACCTTTTATATTTCTTATCCAACATTTCGTAAATATTTATATTTTTCATAAACTTTTATTCAAAGTATCAGTTCATTAAGTAGAATTACATTATAGTATTGCAAATATTCCCACTACAAAAACAGGCCCTTTTTCTGAACCAAAACCGTGCGTCATGTTATACTTAGTAGGTACATCATGTTATTTTATTTTACCTTAAAAATACTCGTTCCGCCCATATGTAGGGTGAAAGGTTTACAAAAGACCTCATTTCGTAACAATAACGCAAATTTTAGGGTGTGAAGGTACCTCATGAATCTCATGATTCTTTATAAGAAATCGTCGGAATTGCATATGAATTGAAAATAATTACAGGACAGGTTGAAGGGGAGGAGGTTTTTTGTTTCTGGTGCAAACTTTTTGATATTTGATTCTAGGGAGATCATTATTTACTACGCTTTGCCTGTATCCTGATACCAAAGGACACGGTTCCGTAGAATTGTATCCATAATATTAATTTAGAATTTACGAATGTATGTATGTAATAAACAGATACACTGATGTTCACGTAATAAAACAATTCATTCGTTGAATTATAATTATAACACAAAAATCATGATAAATTATTGTTTAATTGTGTTCTTTTAAACTAAATTATATCTTCATTTGCTTGCTTTTACCCAAATTTCTCGTCTTCGTTAGTTATATTTTTTTTTAGATTAGATCTATTTATTTCCAGATAAAATACCAATATACATACTTAAAGTAGTAACACTTTGTGGCACATAACAAAAATTAATATTTTTTACTCTGTTTTTTTTTCCCGTCACCTAGTCGATCAAATCCAGTGAAGACATTGTTTCTCAATCAGTCCAACTATTTATTGGCTCACAACCCTCTACGTTTATGCCTAATACCATACTTGTCACATGACTTTCACTCCCCATCATATGCCATACAATATGCACAAGTACGCGCAATTAAGAATTTATTTTCACCACCGTATAGGCGTATTTATGTTATAATATCTTCAAAACAAAACAATACAGTAATGCATTGATTACCTCGTATTGCGAACACCAAAGCGTGACTTAAGACTTGCCTTTTCCACCGGACTTTAGATCCAATCTACTAGAGACAGGACAATGCCTCAGCGCCAGTGCTTTGAATTGTCTTTATAATCGTGAAACCTTTGTCAACGTAGTGATACTAGGAAAAGGAATGTAGTTCTCGGTTAGGACAGTAAGTTTTTTGTACACCAGTTTTAGAGAAACCTGAAATAAAAAATGTTGGCATACGAAAAGTAATTATTAAATAGAAACACATTTGTAGTACAATCCTCCTATTAGATTAAAAATATATATTCACTAATTTATTGTACTGTCATCTAGGTATACTGTATATTACCTATATTCGTTTCTGAAGATAATATGAATGCAAAGTTTCAAATCGACAACACCGATCGATGGGCGGCGGTAATCGCTTACCATCAGGTGATCCGTCTGCTCGTTTGCCTCCTATAACACAAAATAAAAAAAATATAAAAAAAACTAATGAAAGTGGGCGAACATTGAGTTGCCAGATTTGATTACTTGAATTAACCAACAAAAACCTTAATTATTATATTCGGTTGTTCGAAATATTATACTGACTCGCATCATTTAGTATGTGAATATTTTGTACCTGAATAACAACTTAATTAAAACACAATAAATCTTTTTCACCGAGTTAGTGGTTACAACCGACTGTGTTTGGCACGCACCAGAGTTAAAACTTTGATTGTCATTTATTGTAATATTCCTTTTGCATTTCAATTTAGTTTCCGTGCTGTTTAGGGTTCCGTAGCCAACAACGAACCCTATAGTTTCGCCATACATGTTCGTCTGTCCGTCTATCCCGTCTGCGGCTTAGCTCAGTGATGGCGGGGTCCCACGGCCCGTGTTATCACAGGCCAGGGCAGATCGTGCCACACCTGTGCCCGTGCCCAAGCCGGGGTCCCACGGCCCGCCAGGCCACACCGACAGGCTATGGGAACCGTCGCGTCTGACCTGGCACGATCTGACCTGTGAGAAAGCCGGCCGTGGGACCCCAGCCGCAACAGGCACCGTCGCGCCGCCGACTCCCGATGGATAGGACGGGCGACGACAGGCCACCGCAGGCGTCATCGGATGCGATGGTTCCCACGGCCTGTCGGTCTGGCCTGGCACGGTCTGACTTGTGAGAAATCAGGTCGTGGGATCCTGGCATGACCCTTACTACTAGAAAGCTGTAATTCGGCATGGGTATAGAAATCCATCACGCCGGCAAAATGTAGAATACCATTTTGATAAACATTTTTTTTAGGTTCCTCCCATACACGTAAAGTGTGTTTTCTTGGTACTGGTTTCATACTGATTATTAAAGCAATTTGCAAGTTTTCAGTTCTGCCGGCACTCCCGGAGTGCAACCCGGTCTTTTTTGGAGTCAACTGGCTAAATTATTTAGTACGGGGTATGTGAAAAAATTCATGGCTCCAGTACATATAATGCATTTAAAAGGAAAACCATCACGGATAAGTAGACTAGTGAATCAGTAACTTATTTATTTGCCTCAGGTAACGAGGCCCATATTTACATTACCTTACTGTCCGTCTTACTGACACGTTAAGACAATACATGGAAATGCCAACTTTCTTACAAGTTCGGGCGCCGCAACCGCAACGTTAAGCCGGCTGTACACATTGGGCCAACGTTGGCGCGTGAGCAGGATGCAGCTATGCAAACGCATGAGAACGATATAAAGCCCTCTTCCTCTAACGCATAGCTGCATCTGCTCACGCGCCAACGTTGGCCCAATGTGTACATCGGCCATAAAGTTGGTGCGCGCGTGTCGATGTAACAAAATCAGACACGGAACCCTACTCTGCGCGTGGCCCAACACGCACTTGATACGCATGGTAATGCACTGTACGTACGTTAGGTACTTCTACATGTCACTTTTTATGTAGAAAAATGACAGTTGAGTTGACAGATGAATTATCCTAACGCGCGTTCGAAATATTACGTGACTATGACTACCCCTCTGATCAAAAATATACCTCTAGTTTAAATACTCGTAGTACAATCGTGTTTAAATACGTCCCACGTAAAGTATAGGGCAACAACAGCAATAAAAAAAAATGTATTCTGCACTTCTTTATGGTGTTGTGCTATACAAATACGCGGAATATCGCTTGTGTGTCCATGTAATGGTCCTCGCACCCTATTAACGTGATTGTGACGTTTAAACAAACACCAGCTCTATCGAACCCACACTATAATAATTGCCGGTCATACCAGCCAATGCATGTCAAGTTGCTCCTGTCAACACGGTTAATTAACGTTGGGAGAAGTGACCGCTAACTGGGTGAGGGCTACCTATTACAAACCAATCAACGAAGGAGCTGAATTTACATAAATGCAAGGCTCTGTATTGCGACGGTCCAGCCACCTGCGGCCAGATTTGATCACAAAATTGGACCCCGACATGTTATACGGATCCCTACTCAGATGTCTCTGCCTTTCTAAGTTAGAATGGCAAATATATAAATGAAATTGTTATATAGGATACAAGTGCGGAAAGTAGCCAACTCCCAACGAGTGACACGCGCTGTAATTTACCTATCTGCAAAAGTATTAAACCTATTTACAAAGCATTATTATTATTTTTATATCGAGCCTGTTATGTCCCACTGCTGGACAAAGGCCTCCCCCCTCTTGTTTCAATCATCGCGCTCTAGAGCAATATCTGGCTAGTCTTTTTAAAAGGAGTCCAAGTTATCCCGCCATCGCCGACGAGGTCTACCGCGTCTCCATTTTGATTTCGCGGTCTCTTTGGCCCACAACTCATTCGGCATGCGGTAAACGTGACCAGCCCAGTTCCACTATAACTTGGCCGCCTTCCGAGCTACATGTTCTATTTGGGTCTTGGAGCGCAGTGTGCTGTTCCGGATGCGAGACAATAAAAAAATATACGTAAAAGGTGACATTTTCATTAAAATGAAATCTCATTCTCGCACGTGTGTGGGAATATTGGCCAGAAATCCATTCCCTTCCATTCGGGTGCCGCACAGACTACCAGACTTAACTGTGGCTAAATGACTATTTTGGGACGACAGACTTTTATGAATGCCTCGATTCTTGTAAACTGAGAGACCCGATTATGTCTTCCGCGCACGACGAAACGAGATATAATTACGCTTTAGGAATGGCTTTTATGGACAAATATCGGATTTGTGAATTTAAATTACGTCGTTTAACATAAAAGGGGAAAATAAAGGCAGGGCATCTGTAGAATTTTATACAATAAATTAAATTACGCTTTATTGCACACCTCAACACTCTCCATACCAACCCAACCCTCTTTATTAATATTAAATTAATCGTGGTTTGGCTTCAGCAGGTCGATCACGTAACCCATTGTACACGCGTCAGGTAGATCTAAATGTCACTTTTTATATGGAAAAATGTTAGTTAAATTATCCTAACGCGCGTTTGAAAGATAACGTGATCACCCCTCAGATAAACCAGAAAATAAGTATATGAAATTTAAATATCCAGAAAATAAATTGAAATTTAAATATATATTTTGTTTCGTAGTTCATGCCCTTTCCTTTGGACCAAACGAGACGAAAACAGATGATACAAAAAACAGTGCTCGGCGGAAATCCAAACAACACGGAACTCAAACTGAAGACTAGACTGCTGGACAAACAGTTCAGATATTATCCTAGAGGTCCTGTTTCCTGTAAATAAGTTTTAAAATCGCGCCTTGTGCAAGAAAAGGAGAATCTGACCCCGTATCATGGTCGGCCTTATCACGCGATAAGTGACAAGATAGGGGCGTCGTCTCGTCCTATCGATCGGTGTCAGCCAGTGACGGACGCTCTATCCGCTTGACAGGAGTCACTTATCGTGTGATAAGGCCGACCATGATACGGGGTCTGACATGAGAAGGCGATCAAAATCTAATATGTTTTAACAAGTCTCTCCCTAGAGAGTTGTGTCAGATATTTTTGAACACTGAACTGGTTCGTTAATTTTGCAAGTAAATAACACAATTTTATATCTTACACTTTTTTGTTCCATGATGCGTGGAATCTTAAAAAGCGGTGTAATACATTTTATCAATCACCAAAAAAACAAGGTAGTTAAATATTCCAGCTCTTAACCCAACTTGGTACCGGTAGTAGAAAGGGCACTGGTTCGAGTCCTGTCTTAGTCTTCAGATGATGATGGTGTTTTGTCCATTATAGTTCTTCTCTGTACCATATCGTTTTGTGACCTCAACTGGTCAAGGTAGCTACAGCTCAGATCTTTTTGGTTAAAATTCAAAAGCTAATAATATATATAAAAGATACGCTTTTATATATATTATTATGTATATATCGTCGTCTAGTACCCATAACACAAGCCTTAATGAGCTTACTATGGGACTAGGTCGATTTGTGTAAGATTGTCCCCTAATAAATATTCATTATAATTATTATCTTTATAAAGTTTTCTTCTTAAGCTAGGTTTTTACAATAATTATATTATATTTATTATTATTATATTTATTATATATTAAGGAAACTGTAGGTTTAAATTGTTTAACATATGGTTCTGTTTACTGTAAATGTATACAACCGTTTGTTTCTTAATAAACAATGAATACATAAATATCGTGTATATGTAATATATGCAAGTTGGTGAATAAATATGTCTTTTTAGGGTTCCGTAGCCAAATGGCAAAAAACGGAACCCTTATGGATTCGTCATGTCTGTCTGTCTGTCTGTCCGTCCGTATGTCACAGGCATTTTACTGGATAAGGTGTATTTGAATAAAATTTTGAGGATAGGTGTATTTTGTTAGCCGCTACATACTTTTGTAATTAAATTACTAAAAAAAAATTTTTTTTGAGGTGCAGTGCTCATGCATAACACTGAAAGTCAAAAAAATGTTTTTCATTGCAAGCCCACGTGTGGCACATCAATCGATAGGCCTTTCAAAATAAATAAAAGGTTTCTCAGCATTTTTTTTGATTAAGTGAATAGAGTCGGAGATAATCGCCTCGAATCTCACTAAAATTGTGCCCCCCCCCCTCCCCCCCTCTAATTTTTGAGCCGTGTATTTTTAAAAATTAAGAAATAAAATATAGACACATGGCTTATTAAAATCTTTCAGCGGAAATTGTTTTGAACAAGATCGGTTCAAAGGTTTTTGAGATATTTCAAATAAACTGCCTTCCTTAAAGAAGAGTACGTAAGTGCCATAAGATTTCAGTAACGATACGACCTGAGGCACGGAACCCTTCGTTGTGCGTGATCCGACACGCATTTGGCCGCTTTTTTTTTTCTTTTTTTCATAATGTATAGTTAAATATTGTTAAAATGAACTTAAATACCATCGTTTTACTGAAACAATAATTTAAGCATTCCTACTACATAAAAGGTTTCTATATATTCGTTCAAGTTTTCATAAGTTTAATTATGTTTGTCATCCCAACATGTGAAGTTCCAAGTAGGTATGACTGACTGATATTAACTTACCACGCTGGTTGGAAGGGCCGGAAAACGTGCTTTATTAAGGAAGTATTCTGAACACGCCAAACAGGGCCTCAGCTTTGTAATTGAGAGTGGGATCATTTCTGCGGGGACCTGTACGTTATTACTACAACAAGTACTTATTCTACATGAGATCTCCCAGTTAACCTATGCCCCAGAGGCCCAGCCAAATAAAAGAGAAAGTTGCTGTCGAGTCGAATGAAGACGTCAAGAGGCTGGCGAAGGACAAAAATCAGTGGTGGTTACTGGTTACTCCACCGGCACGAGCCTAGCTCTTAAATAATGATGATGATAATAACCCTATGCCCCCAGTATTGTATGCCCTTCGTGTATACGAAGAACGAACTTGCTGGCTTTAATATGGTACCGTATGCATGCAGCACGCGGGAGTCCTGTGGATGAGGATGGCACAGGACCGGTCATTATGGCCCTCTTTCGGGGAGGCCTATAGCCAGCAGTGGACGTCTTTCAAGCAGTTCGATGCAGCCTAAATTGACCTGATTGGGGAAGTACCGTCACCTTACCTGATACATCAGCTATAACTACCTCTAAATTTACCACATTACAGAGACTACTATTACTTTGAAACAAACAGATCTTGAATTAGGATGATTCCTTCGAACCCAGAGAAAAAAAATTAACGCTGACTGGGAGAATATGAGACAGTGTAGAGTGGAGAATTTCAATTTTATTAAAAAAAAACATTCAATCATTCGAACAGATTTGTAGTTTCCTCGGGGTAGCCTGATTCCCTAGAGGACGCGTCCCCAGGTGGCGGATAGGGGGATGCTCGATGGAGGGCCAAACCTCCATAGGGTAGGAGGGAAATAAAATACCTCCCGCGGACCAACAAGGCCAGAGAAGGACACTCTGTGAAAAAACCCCTGCCCCGGGCTTCTCCGACATATTCAGAGTCGAGGCCGTGGCAGTGCTGCGTACCTAGGCTGGGGCACGCAGAAGAGATGGCGGCGGATGAGCTCCTAGCGGGTCAACGACGGCGCTCACACCCTGAGGTTGGTTACAGCCTTGGCGTCAGGTGGCAACCGGCCGTAAAACTTAATAGCCAAAACAAAACTTCTCCTAATTATGAAAGTCAAAAGCAAAAGAAATAAGTATAAAACTAGGGCGTACCCCTCAAGCGACGCGAACTCGATTAATGCGAAAAATGCTAGGGCGTTCCCCCCAAGCGACGACCAATGTGACAAAAATCAAAATCAAGGTTCGCAGTCAATACACCAGCTTAGGATAGCAACGTGGAATCTGGGATCGCTTACAGGACGTGGACAAGAACTCGCGGAGACCCTGAAAAGGAGGAACATAAACATCTGCTGTATACAGGAGACGCGCTGGAAAGGGTCAAAATACAGAGACCTAGGACAGGGGTACCAGCTGGTCTACCATGGTATAGACAACAAACAAAACGGTGTAGGGATTGTTCTAGACAGGCACCTAAAAAGCAGGATAGTAAACATAGATAGAAGAACAGACCGTCTCATAACCGTAAAACTAGCACTTGATGACTCACCAATACTAAATGTCATCTGCGCCTACGCTCCGCAAGTAGGATGTAGCAAACAGGATAAAGATGAGTTTTGGGAGGAAATGGACGATGTGACTACCAGTATACCACCAGAAGAACACAAATTTGTCCTAGGAGACCTTAACGGACATGTGGGGGAAAGAGATATCACTCGTAAAACCGCACATGGGGGTTACGGCTACGGATGCCCCAACCCAGAAGGTGAACGGATCCTGGAATTTGCATCGTGTCATGACCTCACAATACTCAACACCACCTTCCAAAAGAAGTCAGAACACTTAATAACATACAAAAGTGGAGGGAAGTGCTCGCAAATAGACTTCATAATGGCCGATAGTAAGCTTAGAACGGGATTCAAGGATTGCAAGGTTATACCCGGAGAGGCATTAACATCGCAGCACAGAATTCTAGTGGGTATTTATAAACTACCAAAACCTATCAAATCTCAAGTTGATAAAACAGCCCGCATAAAATGGAAAGAACTTGCTAGTGATAAATCAGACCCCTTTCGTGAAAAACTTAATGAATATCTGATTAAGGATATGGAGAAAACCTATGAAAATGCCCATTCTATGTGGTCAAACTTCGAAAATGAATGCAAAAGCCATGCCAAGTCCATTTTAGGTATATCAAAGGGAGGGATCAGCACCAACAAAGACCCGACATGGTGGAATTCAGTTGTCAAGGAATCTCTCAAAACCAAAAAGGACCTGTTCAAAACCTGGCAAGAATCAGAGTCAGAAGAAGACCTAATGAAATACAAAGATGCAAAAAAGCTTGCTAAGAAAATCGTTGCCCAAACTAGAGCAAATTCACGGGAGGGTTTCTACGCTAAACTTGAGGATGTTCAAACAGATTCGGAAATCTTTAAAATCGCCAAGAAGAAACATTTATCAACACAAGATGTAAAACGTAACAAATTCATAAAAGATAAAAATCAAAATCTACTCACTAGAAACGACGACATAAACAACAGATGGTTTGAGTACTATAAAGAGCTAATGAACGAAGAGTTCCCAAGAGAAGCGTATGTGCCCAACGCCCTTGTAGAAGGACCAATACGAGAGATAAATGCCGAGGAAGTCAAATCTGCTGTAGCAAAAATGAAAAATGGGAAAGCAGTTGGACCCGATGAAATCCCAGCTGACTTTTGGAAGTTTATTGGGCCTGTGGGTGTAGCTTGGCTGACAAGACTGTTCAACACCATAATGCAAGATGGGGCTATACCCGAGTCATGGCGTCTTAGTCATCTGGTTCCTTTCTACAAAAACAAGGGTGACGTTACACAATGTGGCAACTATAGGGGCATAAAATTGACATCACATACATTGAAAGTGTGGGAACGCATACTTAACAGGCGCATCCTCACGATGACGACAATAACATCAAACCAGTTTGGATTCACACCATCGCGTTCAACAACGGATGCTATACAGGCCGTGAGGATACTCACGGAGAAACATCGACTGAATAAAGAAGATTTACACCTTATCTTCATTGACCTTGAGAAGGCATTCGATCGTGTCCCAAGAGAGCTGGTCTGGGAGGCTTTGAGAGCACAGGCGCTACCCGAATGCTACATAACCTTGATCCAGGATATGTACAGAAACGTGCGCACAAAGGTAAAGAGCCCTGCCGGCACTAGCCGGGAATTTGAAGTGCGCGTCGGTGTGCATCAAGGATCTGCACTTAGCCCTCTCCTTTTTAACCTTGTTATGGACTACATCACAAGAAATATCCAAACTCAGCTGCCTTGGAATCTCCTCTATGCCGATGATGTGGTGCTTATAGCCAAAACCCCAGACGAACTGCAAACGTCCTTGTCTGCATGGGTAAATGCGCTCGAAAAATCAGGACTTAAAGTGAATAGGACGAAGACGGAACACATGGAATGCTGCTTTAGTAATGGAAACAATCTTAACGGGTCTTCTACAATCTACTACCCCGACGCAACTGCAGTTCCAAAGGTCACCCAATTTAAATACCTCGGCTCAGTGCTTACCCATGCTGCCGATATAGATGCGGATGTAAAGCATAGAATAAATGTTGCCTGGCAAAAATGGCGGTCATTAACAGGGGTTCTATGTGACCCACGAATGCCTATTCGCACTAAGGGCAAGGTTTACAAAACGGCAGTTCGACCGGCTCTAATGTACGGTGCAGAATGCTGGACGGTAAAAGAGACGCATGTACAGAAAATACACACGACGGAAATGAAGATGCTAAGATGGTCAGGTGGAGCAACCAGGCATGACAAAATCAGAAACGAGTATGTTCGAGGCAGTTTCAAAGTTGCTCCAATACCAGAAAAGCTTTCTGAAAGCCGTCTTAGGTGGTATGGCCACGTCATGAGGCGACCTGATGACTACGCTGTCAAAAAGGCCTTAAACATCCCGGAACGTAAAAGAGGCAGAGGCCGCCCCCCTTCTACATGGTGGACCAGCATGACCCGGCTTTTGAAAAAGGAACAATTACCAGACCCGACAACCCAAGACCGAGCGACTTGGCGCCGATTAATTAGGAGAGCCGACCCCACCTAACGTGGGAACAGGCACAGAAGAAGAAGAAGAAGAAGAACAGATTTGTAGTTCAAATAAATATTTTAACATTGCCTAATATTTTTGAGACCTTAGACCTAGTTCATTAAATAGAGGTTTCATGAAGCAATTAAGAAACCGCTCAAACCAGTGACCCCAGAGACTCATCAAGTCTGCTCATAAAATCTACCGGTGGCGTAAAAAAGTAATCTTAAGAGACGTACCTTATCTGTCTCCTCGAAACGATAATGCAAATGAAAAAGGGGGCAACTTAAAATAAAATAGCGGAGCTCAGTACGTACCTAATTGAATAATTTTGTTACGAGAATGGAAATATCAAAGGTCGGGTAACCCTTTTACGGCATTAAGTAATTCCACGGGAGCCCACAAGGCTCTGTGAGGGAACCCTTTCGGCCACATTGGAAACCAAAAATTCGAAACCAGTGTCGAAAACAGAATTATTTTTCTTTTTAGGAAACCGGGTTTCCTAAAAATAAATCAATGTCTGTTTTAGAAACTCCTTACGAATACGGAATTTTAAATCTTTTTCGAAACCTCAATAATACCAACATGGTTTATATACATATACAAAGTATAAATAGCAAATGAGTCGGTGTCCTGTCAATATATTATACAAACTCATTACAATTTTTCAGCTCTTTTATAAAAAAAAATAACCTCGCTCCCGCTTCCGTCTTCTAACCTATCCGCGATCCGAGTCGGTTTTGCCACTAAGTCCCTATTCCCTACTGCTACTTGTTGGTATTATTGAGGTTTCGAAAAAGATTGAAAATTCCGTATTCATAAGGAGTTTCTAAAACAGACATTGATTTATTTTTAGGAAACCCGGTTTCCTAAAAAGAAAAATAATTCTGTTTTCGACACTGGTTTCGAATTTTTGGTTTCCAATGTGGCCGAACCCGAGGGAACTAACGAAGTTTCCAGAAAACTCCACAGAACAGGAACGTAAGCATTTTTTGCCATTCCTAATCTGTGAAAGTTAATAGAGCAGTGCCAGAGTGGCCATCAACGAGCTTTAATTTAAATTGGTCGGACATTTTATACGACATTATCTTAATTTTGGGAACTTTCGACTATTGAGTTTAAATAAGTTAGGGTTTGAATGGATTAAATTTAGACAGATAGCCTCCTATAGTTATTAGTCTTTTAGTTACGGCTGAGCAGTTATTGACAATCAATTAACATCTATGAACCAATTGCATAGAATTAATCGCATATTTGGTTTAAGTACTATCATTTGGCAAACTTAACATATTTTACAAATAATCGTTTTGCCTGTGAATTTATATCCCACACCTATTTTTTTCTGAAACCGCAAATCATTTGCGGTGGTTATAAAACAAACCTTGTCAAAGTTAAAGAGCTCTAACGCTTTTACAGCTTTGGAAATGAAAAATATGCGACAAACTGTTCTCCATATGAACGGCGACCACATTAATGGTGTGATGGTTATTTGCGTTACACATACCAATAAAATTTAAATTTCTCGAGCCAAATTGTATTGACCTTCACGTAAAAAAAATGTCAACACATTTTGGTGGTTGTCATTTTTTTGGGTGCGCAAAAAATATAAAATGCACACAGCAGTGAAATAGTAGATTATACACTAAGGGGATAAAGCACTGTTTTATGTCACGGGAGCGAATTGAATCCCGAACGTAACGAAGGACTCATAATTTAACTCCTGAGCGTAGCGAGGGAGTTATAAGTTAATTCCTGAGCGAAGCGAGGGAATTAAGACTGAGTCCTGAGTGCAGTGAGGGGTTCAACCGCCCAAGACTAAAACAGTCTTATCCCCGAGGTTTATACTCTACTTTTCACACCTTATGCGAGACAAAAAAACAGGCTCAGTAGATAAATATTCAAAATAGACCAGAAGCACTGATTCAGACACAGACTTTACGCCTTTTACAGCTTTCCATTTGTCAAAATCGTTGTAGGCTTTTAGGTATTTTTCCTTTGACTTCTCTGGCAGCAGATTGTTGACAATGCCTATGGCATCTAATTTGATAAACTCAGGAGTCAAAACACTTTCATCACTCGACATTTTCAATATTATTTTTGAAATTAAATCTTCTATAGGCACCTACAAGAACTCGATTTGTTCGTCACGCGTGAACAAATGAAGGCGCGCGACGTTCCAAATTCGAAAGCACAAGCCGTGGTCCTAGATTCGAAATTCGAATTTCGAACACCGCGCTCCTCCGGACCGGGGTTCACACGGAGGCAAACTTCATTTATTTTGTCAAATCAAGTAGGCCATGGCCTAGGACAAATTGTGTTTAGCAAAATTAAACTTTATGCATATAGTAATAAGAATTATGAAAAGTGAAATCATATTATTAACCAGCGGGTTATAATGAAATTCAGTACAACATTATAACCCGGCTAATACCAAGGGATTTAATGTCTTGCTTTCGGTAGGGTTTACATGACCTATAATTCGGCATTGTCGAGCATGTGGTTTGAAAAAGTAATTTAATTCGTCTTAAAGCGTCACCTCATACCGCCAAGTGTAAAAATATGGGTTTATACATCAGTGCTTACTCATACATATATCCCATCGCTCTTATGTGAGCGGATTAAGGTTTCGGTACATATTTAAGACAGGATTAATTCAATAGATAATATTTTTGCACCTGACTGTGCAAGTCCTTGCAAATATAAACCACGCGCGGCCTAATCAACCGATCATTTGTATACTTACCTGCATAGTTAGAAACTCAATCATCTGTCCTCGTCACCTTGCGTGCGATGCACACGGTCCTAAGTTCAAATCCCAATAGGTATGGAGAATTCATTGTGTGATGAGCACATAATTCTAAATTTTGAAGGTAGCGCTAGACAGTACCCAGAATACAAGCCTCATTGAACTAATTAATATTCGATCTATCTATCTGATCGAGTTATCAGTGTATATGTCGCAGGGAAATGGCCAAAACAGAGATTTGAACAATTCTCTAAGGGACATGATCAAACCACGCAGGATGTTAAAATGGCGAATCCATTTTATCATTTGCCTAGAAAAAATCAGTCATTTGATCAAATCTCTGAATCTGTTTAGTGAAATGACGAAATTAGCCAAAATAGGCAACTCGTTTTTTCATTTCACTAGATTTGTTTAGTGATTTGTTAAAAACCCTGAACCGCGTTAGTGAGTTGACGAAACTAACTCGCAGAGTCAACTCGTTTTATCATTTCACTAGACACGTTTAGTGAAATGATAAAAATCTCAATTCTAGTACAGAATACAGATTAAGTCACTCGTGCGGTCGTGTTACCTCCCTCCTGCACCTTACCGCTCCCCGCTCTCGCCCTTGCGTGTTAGGCACCGGCCGGCTTAGACGCAATTTATGAAAGTTTATTACATGAGTTTCTTAAAATATCACGCCGTTACCCTGCGAATGTCAAATAACGTTTTGTATGGATTGCGAACAACCTTACAATGATTATATTTCGGTTTACAACCACCTATTCTTGTACTCGATTAAAGAACCTGATTTAACAAACAATTTATTACCTAGTTTCGACATTTTATTTTACCATTTCACTAAATCATGTCAGAGATTTCAACAAATCTCTAAGAGATATGACCAAATCACCTGTGAAAATGGCCATTCCATTTTATCACTTGCCTAGAAAAAATCAGTCAATACATCAAATCCCTGAATCTATTTATTGAAATGACGAAATCAGCCAAAAAAGGCAACTCGTTTTTTTCATTTCACCAGAATTGTTCAGTGATTTGATAAAATCCCTGTAACATCATGTGAGAGATTTGATCATACTTAATTGTAGAGTAACACTGAACCAGTTCAGAGATTTGATCAAATCACCTACGCCATGTTACAGTAGAGACTTTATCATTTCACTAAACGTGTCTAGTGAAATGATAAAACGAGTTGACTCTGCGAGTTAGTTTCGTCAACTCACTGACGCGGTTCAGGGAATTTATCAAATCACTAAACAAATCTAGTGAAATGAAAAAACGAGTTGCCTTTTTTGGCCGATTTCGTCATTTCACTAAACAGATTCAGAGATTTGATCAAATAACTGATTTTTTCTAGGCAAATGATAAAATGGATTCGCCATTTTAACATCCTGCGTGGTTTGATCATATCCCTTAGAGATTTGTTCAAATCTCTGTTTTGGCCATTTCCCTGCGACATATACAAACAACCTGTGTAATATTGAAATGTTAGCAATGCCATAAGTAGGTTATTATATCCGGGAATGAGAACCAATTTAAAGTTTAATTGAGTTTTTGGAGAATTAGAAACGATACTGTTGGGTGTAAACAAGTCGAGGGCTGAGAGGATCATTATTCCAATTAAGTACTCTTTAATTATAATATTATGAGCGTGTCAAGTAATTTGAAACCTCTGTTTGTTGCCGACGTGATACCTACTCCTCTTTATGCGATAGGTTTTTGTTAAATTAGGATTCCTTGCGGGGATATATCGCGTAGTAAAAGAGTTGTATGAATTATTGAGCGTTGTGTCCCGTAAAATGGAACCATTCAATTTTTTTTCATCATGATGGTGGCAACCATGCTTATCGCTTACAGCCAGGGTTATGGGCAGTATTTCAATTACATGTATTTAGTATCTTGTGTTTCATATAGTTTAAGTTTTAAAATGCATTTCCACGAAAATACATTTTATTGAATTTTAGAATCGTATAATCGGTATTTATTTAGAGTGAAAATTGTAGTGGATATTTGTGAATATGGAAGCAAAATATGGTTGTTATACAGAGACACTAGGAGCGATTGCAGGATACAGACCTTGCTAAAACGGGCCACATACTGTATTTTGTTATTTGTATTTTGTATTTTAAATAAAAATGCTTAAACTACTGTATTTTGCTTTTATATTTCAAATACAGAACATAAAAATATTTTGTATTTTAATGCCATTCCGCATTTTGTAATTTGTATTTTAATTGAAGCAATACATGTATTTTGCCCAGCCCTGCTTACAGCCAGAGGGTATTGGTCACTATAGCATATGGATGCATAATTGTATACTTGCCGACCCTGTCTAGAACCTTTTACTGTTGTTCACGCAGAGAGAATGCACTAAGCATTAGCTTAGCCGGTAAACACCCATAGTGGGGGGTATGTGGAACTCACCCTTATAAGGGAATACCTACTAACCCACTCAGCGGCGTTAACCCTTACTGCCGTTCAGGGACACCTCATGGGATCGCTAGCATTCTACCACGATGCCCCCAACCCTGGCTAGAACCTAGCCTGACAGCTTATAACCTCATGAATGAAAAGCAAGGAATATCATTATTTCAGAGGTCGGTATATGAAGTCGTTATAATAACAAATCCTTTACTTAAGACAACTGGGGTCCACAGTGATGTTAATATGTAATTATCCTAGGTAAGTTATCTTATACATTAACTTAAATTAAAATACACTGGCAGGAACTAGTTTGTTGTATCAACGCCTAGTTGACACAATAAACCCGCTCAGAGAGAGGGTTTATTAATGCCGACACCCAGTACCTTTGTAAAGGACTGTCGTGTCTGTCGGCCAACATGCTCAGTATGGTGTTGGGACTGCCCTGGATTCTGCTTCGGATTGACACGATTTTTTTGCGCATTATGGCGTGGAAACCATCTACGCGGGCATCGGCAAACATGCCTGACGCGCTACAGAACCTAGGCAGTCCCACAAGCACCCTGAACATGTTATTATAGAGGACCCGCAAAGCGTTGATTGTCCGTTGAGTGTAACTAACCCACAGGCCGCTTGTGTAGAACGATTGACAAAAGGATTTGAACAAAGTTCTCTTCACTTCCGCTGTACGATGCGCGAACCTGCGGGCCAGCATGTTCCCTCGAACCGCCAACGCCCTGCGTTCCCTCTCTTTGTCACTGTCGTCCTTCAAATCACTTCTAACAATATAAACCAAATATTTAAATTGGTCAACTTTCGCCAACACATAGCCTTAAAGGCGGCACATAGGAGGACATGCCTCGCACCGCGAAAACCATAACCTCGTCGTTATGCTGAACGACAAGCAATCGCTTAGAGCTTTATACACGCTTGTGTTAAAACGATTCATCATCTTCATCAATTCAGCTGAAAAACGTCCACTGCTGGACATCATCATCATTCATCCTTAGAGCAACTCTCTCGTAGGCTTTACTGAGGTCATCGAGCATAGTACCCAAGTCCTCCATGGTCTCAGCCAACACTACTACTATATCGTCAGCAAACCGAAGGTAAGTGATGCACTCGCCGTTGATGTTGATGCCTAGCCTTCTCCAGTCCAGAGTCATGATTAATTGAAGTAAAAGAGGCTCTACGTTGTTGATTACAATCGACATGAATAATAAAACACAAGCCAGCTTGTTTTCTTTCTCAGTGTTTCCGCGAGGTTAATTTATCAGCCATGAATTTCGAACTGTTTTAAATATTAGATCTAAAAATTAAAATCAACATTATTCGTGGAATGTACCCGACTGATCAATTTGTTATTATTATTAAGTATGAGACTTGATAAATTTTTGCAAAATTACTTGTAACGATAATACCTATGTTAAGTGCTATAGTGAAATGTTTATGTCTTACATATTTGGATATTTAACAATCATTCAAAAAAAGGGTCAAGTATGACATGTTTTGTTGAAATTTAATCGCTGTAATACATTTTGCAATGTACAAAAAGTGCATTATAATTATCACAAAATGACATTAGTTTTGACAATTTAGCCATATTTAATTATTATTGGAGACAATTTTACAAGTTTTAGAAACCCCGTGTCTCAATAGTGGTCGATCTTTGTCGAACGAGCGAGCGAAGCGAACGTAAAATTTTCAGCTTGGGCCAAAATTCGTTCGAACGTCCGGACGGCCCGCTGTCCCGCGAAATTTTGTAAGCAGGTTTGTTAATAATATAGTTTTATTTGGCAATTTAGTTTTTGTTTTTTTTATCTCTAAACATTGTTTTTCCCTTAATATATTACACCCTCGCTAGTTCTACAATTCTCAAAACCACTAGTTTTAGTTTAGTATATTGAACACTAGCTTCTGCCCGCGACTCCGTCCGCGTGGGACTCGTTTATATCGTAGCTCCATATAAATTTTCACACCCCACTTCATCCCCTTGGGGGATGATATCCGGGATAAAAACTATCCTATGTCCTTCCCCAGGACTCAAACTATCTCTATACCAAATTTCAACCAAATCGGTTCAGCGGTTTAAGCGTGAAGAGGTAACAGACAGACAGACAGACACACTTTCGCATTTATAATATTAGTATGGAGTATGGATTTACCAAGACTGATTATCACGAAATTAATTAATTGGCTTTTAACCTTTTTGTAATTCGTAACGTGTTTGTGGAAAAACTAGAAACAAACTCCTGTTGATACGTATAGTTATGGGAGTAAAAACTCGGTCTACAAGTTGCTTTGAATAAAGTTTACAAATCCAGCACATTTGCTCAGACTTTTGCTCTTTAAGAGGGGGCGTATCGCCAGGGAAAAATCAGAAATCACCCGCGCGCCCCGTACCTGCCGCGCTGATGCGTCTATTGCTGCCCCGCTCCTTCTCGCATAGTATATGCCCCGACAGTCAAATGAAACATGATGAATACCTATAGATAATTATAATAAGTGGAAAGAAAGACAAAATCTGTAAGTACCTATATTTGAAGATATAATTTTCGCTAGTAGCTAAGTCAGTTTCGAGAGCTATAACTGATATGACCTTCCGTTTTTTTACTAAATCACGTAAGGGTTGTAATTTAGCATAATAATGTCTCGTAAAAGGCTAAAGCAAAAAAACAGCTATAATCGAATTTAAACTTTTGTGAGACATATTTAAAATACTACTAATAAATCCACGGTTAAAAAAATAACGTAAATGTCACGGCAGGCGACATGTTTCGAACTCTTCGGGAGTTCTTCTTCAAAACAAACATCGAAAACACTAATCCTGAAGAAGAACTCCCGAAGAGTTCGAAACATGTCGCCTGTCGCGTCATTTAATACGTGAATTTATTAGTAGCATTAAAAAAAAACTGTAATTTATTATGAAAACTTCGATCATGTTTATGAAAGCCAGATTTTCAGGCCACTGTGTGGCGGCCAAATTTTTCAATTCTGACCCCGTGTCATGGTCGGCCTTATCACGCGATAAGTGACAGGATAGAGCGTCCGTCACTGGCTGACACCGTTTGATAGAACGAGACGATGCCCCTATCTTGTCACTTATCGAGTGATAAGGCCGACCATGATACGGGGTCTGATCTCGGATTCGTACTTGGAGTCAATGGAGACGCTTTGGCCCTTTAGTTATCAATTTTGAACATACTCGTATTAAAGAAAAACTGCAAAATTGTGTTCACTTTTTTTAATATAAAAATGTCCAACTTCACAGGCAATAATTCGGGTGCAGACTCGAAAATTATTATTACTCCAAAAGAAAGAAGGCAAAAAAATATGCATAGTGATGAAAATCCCATTCAGATATCTCAAAGAATTACGAAGCTACAACCGTTTTAATATTGCTTGTTAGAGAGAGAAAATGCAAACGGTGTGTGACGTCACATTACAGGATGCTGCCGGCAGGCCGCGTCGACGGCGTCGCCGACCACGATGCGCGCGGCACGTTGCCGTCTTCTGTGACGTCACATTCTTCCAGCGTCATCGTTTCATATGAAGTTGCGTTTTGCGAAAAAGGGACAGAACACATCCCTTCTTAAAACTTTGGACACTTATAACTTCGTGATTATTTAACCTTTTGCGTTGATTTTTCTCCATTTGACAATTTTTTTTATCCTTCTTCGAGAAAATATCACATTATTTTATTTAGTGTCTACGCCCCTATTGTTGGAATCTAAAAGCGTCACCCGTGATGACTTTAAAGAAAAAAAATGTCAATAATTACACGGTTCGCCCACGTGTTAAACGTCACTACGGGTGACATGTTCCGAACTCTTCGGAAGTTCTTCTTCAGGATGAGTGTTTTCGCGGCGGTGTCGCTTGAATCACGACAACATTCAAGCGACACCGCCGCGAAAACACTCATCCTTAAGAAGAATTCCCGAAGAGTTCGAAACATGTCGCCCGTAGTGACATTTAATACGTGAGTTGAACCGTGTAATTATTAGTACTGTTTCAACACGTCTCACGAAAGTTTAATTTCGAAAAGCAATGTCCGCCATCTTGGAATTCAAAATGGACATCATTTCTAGAATCTTCACCCTCGAGAAGCCTGCCAATGTACCTATGTTGTTCTTTAAAAAAACGCGCATATTAATTTACAACGAATGTTTCAAAAATTTTAAATAATGCGACCACTTTTTGAAATATTTCTGACTATGAATTCGTATTTAGACCTCTCAGACATCGATTTTGAACATAACCGGATTTATTCTCAACTAGCGATCCGCTCCGGCTTCGCACGGATACTATATTATACATATAAACCTTCTTCTTGAATCACTCTATCTATTAAAAAAAACCGCATCAAAATCCGTTGCGTAGTTTTAAAGATACATAGGGACAGACAGCGGGAAGCGACTTTGTTTTATACTATGTAGTGATAGTGATAGTGATAATCTTTCATAAAGTAAATACACGATCGACAGAAAAATGTTCGTCTAGTTTTGCATGTACTGCACAAATTATTCTAAGAAGCCGGTCACCCGCCGATCGCTGCGTAATCTTATAGTTGTATTTTGAACTTTAAGATCTATATGTTAAGGTCGACTTTTAAATATATTATTTCAAAATGTAGCAAAATATCTACTGGAATGTAATGATACGTTCATTCACTGGACGAATATACTGGGTCACAATATTATTGAAATAATTATGTTCATCGTGCTGTCGTGAGAGCACAGAACGTAGTCCTCTCGTCTCAGCGGAGCGATTACGACTGACTCCGCCCGCGAACGGCAACAAAAGATATACAGAACCGCACGGAACACGCGACGGGAGAAAGGGTATCGCGCTAAATAAAAAAGGCCTATACGCCAAATACGTTTCACCTCAATAAGTCTGAAAAGGGACTACATAAAAATACCCCGCTAGTACTTTCATTAGGTAATGTGAAAAGCTATTATACACTCAACTTTTACTTAATTTATATGCACGGGAACCTCACACTATTGAAATTGAGTAAAAATAAGACATGTTTTGGCGGTTCTTTTCTATCGAGGCAATTTTGGTTTTGTATGGTTTTGTTCAGACGATTCAATTGCAAATATGATGTAGTTTTGGTATGTTCTTTTTCCTGACATTCGCTTTAGTTTGTCATAGGTAAATATTCAATCTAAGAACCCCGATTTCGCGGAGCGCCCCCTCTTAACTTCATAACTACCGTTTCATTAAACGTGCTTTAACAGTGGCATAAGGTGGGTTGCACCATATTGTCTGTAATTGTAAGCGGTGTTCGTTAAAATCTGAATGTATGGAAAGTTTGACAAGTTTCTATGGAATGACAGATGTCAGCGCCATGTTTAACGTTTATCAGTCTGTAATCGTAAGTTGCGGCCTCTAGGATATTTTTTCACAATTAAAAAGGGATAAATTGAATAGATATACACTAAATAATGAAGAATTAAAAGGGTGATAATTTTTTTGTGACATGTTTTGAAGAAAATATTAAAAAAAAAAAAAAAAAAAAATTGGGGACAATCTTACACAAATCGACTTAGTCCCAAACTAAGCAAAGCTTGTACTATGGGTACTAAGACGACGATGTACATACTTATATAGATAAATAAATACTTAAATACATAGAAAACATCCATGACTCAGGAACAAATATTTATGCTCATCACACAAATAAATGCCCTTACCGGGATTCGAACCCGGGACATCCGGCTTCGTAGGCAGGGTCACTACCAACTAGGCTACAGAGGTCGTCACCCACCCGATACCCACCGTCGATATTACCCACCGTATTCGGTTATTGTCACATCATGTGAAGTTGATTGCATTGAACACATCACTGCATGGAAAAAATGTGTTAAAATATCATTCTTGTCTGTACAGCCAGCATCATGCTGAGTTGGGTTTAGTCCATTCAATAATGGCAGCAGGCAGTCCATCATGATTGTCTTTGTCATCATGGTTGAACCTAACGGCCCGGCCACATTGCGCGAATAGGGGCGTGGCAAGCATTTCATCTGTTCATTGCGCGGTCGAGACGCGTATCGCACTCTGGTTAGTTGGTATCACACGCAATGAATTAGAAATACCGCTGCCGTTGCCGTCGCATTGCGCGGCCGGACGGTAAAACTGAATTTAAACCTTTCAATAATGAACACGCTACGACACCATTAGCAGATGAATTTTTTATCAAATTATACGATAATCTGATGCCAAAAACTGCCCTTGTATGCTGATGGAAAATGCCTAATGAAAATGGACAACCCGACGCACAATCGAATCTCTGAGCCTACTGAAGATTAGAACATGAACGGTGGATTAAAAAAAAAACAAAAGGGAAAAGTTTATACTGTTGCTCCAAGCAGAATTCCAAAGGTCCTTCGAGATGCACATGCTGTTTAATGGAATAAATATCAAAAATCAAAAAATATTTTTTTAGCTTATGCCTAGGATTAGTGTTTATAAAATAATACAACTTAAAACCGCGACCGGTTGAGGAGCAAGGTAGGTACTTCATTTTCTCATGAGAGCGTAAAAGCAGTGTGTCTCAGCACCAGCGAACATAGCCGAAGCACAACAATACCGCGGAAGTCCAAACAGCATCCTGAATGCATCATTATACTGGACGCGCAAAGCGCTATACGCCCGCTTGGTAAGGCTGGCCCCACACTTCTTCTTCATTCTCGTGTGAAGGAATAAAAAAAAACAACTAAATTTTGTTTTGCCAATATTTTGCCACCTCTATCGCTCGGGGTGTAGCTTTCCTAAGGTCTTCCTCAGTGCACGAAGCCGGACACAGGGAGCACTGCGTCATGTGCTGAGTCGTCTGAACCGTGCCACATTCGCAGAGTACGTTGCTATTTCCTGGTCTGATTCCCCATTTCTGGAGGTTATCTTTAGAGTGACCAACTCCCGTCCTTAATCTGTTTAGAGCCTTCCACGTGATAACCCCCAACTGAACGGAATTCAGTCACCGAATCATAATCGGAATCACTAAAGAGCAAATAAAACGGTACACTTTGTGCAGAATTCCTATTAGACTCTAATAGAAATTCTGCACAAAAAAAAGGCACAGCATCTAATAATTACAGGGTGTGCCGTTTTTTTGCTCTTGAGTGGTCCGGATACTGAATTCAGTTACTGATTCCGACTGTGTGAGGCCGGTCTAAAAGCTAATCCACAGACCTCACGTGTAGAAGGTTTGACAAAAGGCTTTAAAAAGCATTAATTTCACCTCTTTACTAGCACGTGCGAATCTGCAGGCCCTATATAATGCCCTTGTTACCCGTACATAACTAAGTTTCATTATGTTCATCCATTCCGCCATTTTCTTCGAAGGCCGAAAGATTCGACGCAGCGGAGCTCCTTATTCTTGGTCGTTAGTGTGAGAACTTGAAGTCGTTTATGTCGTATTGTCTGTGGCGCTTCCGTTTATATTTTTATACAACGACGGTGGCAAACAAGCGTACGGCCCGCCTGATGGTAAGCGGACACCGCAGCCTATAGACGCATGCAACTCCAAAGGAGTAACATGGGCGTTGCGTAGATATGTTTGAGGATTCGCCGTGTTGACAGCTGAAGGAACGGAATCACCTGTCATAATCTCCGCATATAGAACCATATAACCTGCAGGAAATCATTCGCAAAGAAAGTACAATAGCCTCTTTTTGCAAACTCGCCACCTCCATAGTTAATAACCTGAAAAAGTTCAATGGCACATAAGTTCATTATTCATTTCACCCGTCATTAATTACAACCATACTCAATCGAATCAGGCGATCAGGAAAGCCCCAAGCAAATTCGTCTTTAAGAAATCTGTGCGTAATTTATTTGCTGGCAGATCCGAGTAGACTAAAGGTTACCGGTTTGAAAATTTCGCTTGTAAGTATGTATGTAGTGTATATTTATGTATATATATTTTTTTGTGTATGTAAGTATTTATTTTATTTATATGTATTTGTGTAAATATGTTGTATATAGGAATACCGTAATGTTATTTTTTTTAGTTGTTATTTGCACTGCCCCACAATTTTTTCCGCTTTGCCTTAAGGTTTGACTGGTAGAGAATGCCATATGGCATTAAGTCCGCCTTTTGTACGATAAGTTTTCTTTTGTGCAATAAAGTTTAAATAAATAAATAAATACTCATCATTCATACACAGAATCACTAATTATTCCATTAGAAATCATTTACCACACAGTAATCGCTGATTCAGTAGCCCGTATCCTTCGCGGGAACTGCTTTCTGGTTAAATCAAAGACAAAAAAAAGCTGAAGGAACAAATTCCCTCGCTCTCAACACAACGCAAGGGTGGTCTTCTGCAAGGTGGAGGTACTTCCCCAGTTGGGCTCCACATTCGAGCTTGATGACATTTCGCTGTGCCCGACCCCACCAGCGTGGCCGTTCCGTGGGCTGTTGCTGGGTGACCGAAAATAATAACGCTGTTCTTCTATCAATCGTGATTCAAGGAAATATAAAAGGTGACGACCGGTTAGTGTAGTGGGTAGTGACGCTGCCTACGAAGATGAAGGTCCTGGGTAAGGGCAAATATTTGTGTGATGAGCATGAATATTTGTTTTCATCACACTTGCTCGAAAAGGGCTTCATAATGCGCAGACATACAGAGCTGTAATAGCCTGTGTTACGCCCACGCGCGTAATGGTTTTTTTCTTAAATTGTATCTGTCACTCATGCGGCAGTTACAAAGCAAAGAGGTTTTATATCAAATGCGATGTCTCAAAACGTATTTATAAATAAATTTAAACTTAAAAAACGACTTAAACACGTTTAACTGAATTATTTACAGATTTAATATGTAGTTATTTAGTGTCTATGTAAAATGTATTTAAGTGTTTTCAAGGACGACTGACATGATGCAGTGTTTATTACGATTTGTATTCATTTCATCTAAAATGTATTTGTTTCCTCGCAAATGTGATGAAAAACATTGTGTGTAACACGGGCGTAAGAATATTGCAAACTCGAGTCAACAAAAGCCCTCCGCCTTCGGCGTCGGGCTTCTGGTAGACTCTTGTTCGCAATATTCCATTTCCGCCCCTCGTTAAACAATATACTATTCTGAGTCATGGATGTTTTCTATGTATTTAAGTATTTCTATCTATTAAATATAATATCGTCGTCTAGTACCCATAACACAAGCCTTATTGAGCTTACTATGGGACTAGGTCGATATGTGTAAGATTGTCTCAAATATTTATTATTTACTATTATTATTAAAACTCCAAATAATTAATTTGGTAGTTTAATTTGAAGAGTTTAGTTAGCATCTGAAGCTACCTTACAAACCAAACTTACCTGTGTTTCGCAAATTCGAGAGTGCTGGTTATGTACAAAAAGTAAGGTAAGGTATTTTCAGACTTTTTAATAAAAATCCGTCAGAATCCGTGCTTTACGTTTATACTAACAATGGCAATCAAGCATACATACGGCCTGATGGTAAGTAGATATCTCAGCCTCCACTTGGGCATAATACACCTTTGCGACTCCAGACCCCGTATCATGGTCAGCCTTATCACGCGAGTGGCAAGATAGTGTCCGTCACTGGCTGACACCGTTCGATAGAACGAGACTGACGCTCTATCTCGTCATTTATCGCGTGATAAGGCCGACCATGACACGGGGCCAGAAGAATCAGAAGCGCGTTGCTGACCCTTTATATATATGAATATTCTTTGTGTTGACAGCTAGAAACAAATGCAGGTCTTACTCTCTACACAGCCCATCCTCAGGAACTCCGGCGATATTACTCACCACCAGAAACGCCACATCTTACAGAGGATGTACTAGCGTTTTAATGACTTCGGTTTTCTGTAAGGGGCTACAAATATGAGCATGAAAAAATTCCGCTGTACTAAGCATTTATCTTAATGTCACGTGACACATAAAGATATAAAATCCCTAAACCCTTCACGAGAGCCAAAGGCCTCTTAAAATTTAGAATTCGGCCTTTACCCTACATAAAAATTAGATAATGTCGCTGTCCTTGCGAAGAACTTATATCGATCGAAGCCGACACAAGCGACTTATGTAACGAAACGATTGGCACTGACAAATTCTATTTGAACGAAATATGGGTAGGCAGTTGGATTTTTTTTATTAATTTATTAGTAACACAGGCCCTCCTCGACTGTGTTGCTATGTTGAGAGTTTCTTTGCGTGATCGCATCAGAAACGAAGCTATCCGCAGCAGAACCGAAATAGCCCTTCGAATCGCTAAACTAAAGTGGCAGTGGGCGGGGCACATTGCATGCAGAACCGATGGCCGTTGGGGCGGAAAGGTTCTCAAGTTGTGACCACGTATCGGAAGGCGCGGCGTGGGTAGGCAAAATGGACGGATGACCTGGTAAAGGTTGCGGGAGTTCGCTGGATGCGGGTGGCGCAGGACCGGTCACATTGGCACTCTTTGGGGGAGGCCTATGTCCAGCAATGGACGTCTTTCGGCTGATATGATGATGAAGATCTTAAGAATGATGATTAGTAACTTAAAATGTGATAAATGACTATATGGATCTCGTCGTACCTGTCAACTGGCAATTTTGAAGATCGTAAATAAGGATTTTTTTGAAGTTTTAAAGTTGGCACAAATTCAGCAATTTTAATTATATATAGTAAGCAACATTTTTTTGTTATTTTATGTTTACGATTACTAAGGTTCTGTTATTCTCGCACTTTATCTGCTTTCATCAAGGTCTTTAAAATAATATTTTTTTTAAATGCTCAGAAAGGTTTTGATAAACAAGTCGTTACCATAAAAGCTATTCAAAAAGCTAACACCGTCACATTCTTGCTATAAAAGTCGTCATTCAAAAAGAAGAACAAAGTCGTGAATGGCGATGGCATGGGCCGACACATTTGTAAGTGAAATTTCCTAAAATTGCCTGCCTAGTGACAACTGGGTCAAATGTCAACCGCCGTGCAGACGTTGAATCAATATCCCGTACAATGATATTCTGATTTCTATTTATTTTAGCCTAGCGCAGTTAAAAACTCATCGGGCAAGGGAAAGCGAATGACAATGATGTTCTTAGAACACGGTTAACAAGCAAAATAGCTGATGTTGATTTTATTAAGAATGAAAGAAAGAAAATGAGTTGATTCATGACGCCTTATATGTGAAAGAATATTTAGTCAATAAGCCTTACTAAGTACTTCGATAACGGAATTCTGACAGACATCTTAGAATAAATGTATGATATTTTATTATATACTAGCTGATGCCCGCGGTTTCGCCCGCGTGGTTATAGGAAAATGTAACATATTGAATTTTCCCGTGGGAATTAGATGTTTTCCCGCTGGAAAAAGTAGCCTATGTCACTCTCCAGCTTCTAAACTATCTCCAAACAAATCACATCAATACGACGCTCCGTTGCGACGTGAAAGAAGGACAAACATACAAACACACACACACACTTTCGCATTTATAATATTAGTAAGGATAAGGATAACTAGCATATTTTTGTCATTAACTCTTTAACTATACTATTTATTTGTATTAGAATCTTCGTTAAGTTGATTTGGAACTTAACATTCTAAACAACTTTATTTACCGTACCGTACCGTAAATAATTTATAATTAAATGCAAGCCTACTCTTACAACTGAGTGACTGGCATTGAATTTTTTGTATGCTTGGGTGCGACATAGTGAAACAATACCGCTTTTACCACCGACTACAATAGTTTGTTATGCACACTGCACACATGATCGACAAGTAACGCAACTATCATATTTTATACTTGTATTTATTATTATTTCATGTCATAAGTTTCTCGAACAGTATTATTTTTCTATTCCGCTAAAACATGCAGGTCTATTAGCGATAATGAGATGCATCGCGTTTAGACTTGCACGTTCTTTCCTGTTTCAATGGACTGTTTAATGTTTTTTTGAAGTGAAAACTTCTTTAGCGGCGCTGTGCACTTTTTGTGATGGGGAAAAATTGTTAAACTCGCCACAGGTCACGTGACCGTGAGATTCGAGAGATACTCGCAACAGGTTACGTGACCGTAAAATGTCACGTGACCGTAAGATTCGACAGATTGAAAATTCGTAGGACGGACACGTGACCTGATCGAAAAACTGTTACAATGTCATTGAGTTTTCACTTCTGCCGGCACTCCCGGAGTGCAACCCTGTCTTTTATTTTCTATGTATAATGTGTAGCTTCACTTTAATTATTCGTAGTGAATACTAGGAGCCCCGTTGTAGAACTAGCGGGTCTGTGTGATTTTTTATTGTTTTTTTTTTATTTCCTAAACTGAATCTACAAAAAAAAGCTAGTATAATTATCCAAGCTTCTAATACAATTTCACGAGAATCGGTTCAGACATGCCACCTGTGGACGAGAACAGTTTGTTTTGGTGAGTTAGGGCACAGCGAAATGTCATCCCGCTCGAATTTGGAGCAGCCTAACTGGGGGAGTACCTCCGAATTGCAGAAGACCACAGCCATAATAACACTACTACTCGCTCTGTAGTAGTGTTGTGTTCCTGGAGGTGAGCAAGGTCGCCACAGCTCCCGAGGATGCGTTGTGTTGAGAGCGAGGGAATTTGTTCCTTCAGCTGTCAACACGGCGAATCCTCCAACATATCAAGGGTCGGCAACGCCCATGTTACTCCTTTGGAGTTGCATGCGTCTATAGGCTGCGGTGTCTGCTTCTCATCAGGCGGGCCGTACGCTGGTTTGCCACCGTCGTGGCATAAAAAAAAACAGTTGGACAGCCGGATCTACGAAATAATTTTTGCCCAAGCTAAGACTGAGAACTTCGTTCCCTACGCTCCCTTGTTCAAAACGCTCACGTATTCAGCTATAATTTTAAATGCCACGGCGAGATTACCCAGTTACCCAGCAAACTGATTTGTGGTATTTGCGATGAAATATATTTCTCTTGAAACAGTCGAATGGCTGTCAAAAAGTACAACTAACTAGCGTTCACAGATCAATTACAATGATTGCTAATTAATTTAGCATTGCGATTCAGCGAGAAAACGCTGCCCACATCTTAGGGATTATGCCGAGAGGGCCCAATATCTTAGGGAGTATGCCGACAGGGTCCAATCTTTTTAATATTTTTGTTTCTACTGCTAAAGTTTGTTGTTTTAGTAAATATATAGGGGTCGAAAATGGCCTGAACTGCTTCGAGAAAAGGTTGGTACGGCCGTGCCGATGTTTTGCTCGGCTTGGCACAGTAGTGCCCCCAGATTTTAATTATATTTGTAAATAATAGATAAAGCGATATATATAAAACACACAAAACTTTTTGGAGGCCTGATTAGATAGCAAATGACCCAACCTACCTGCCGTTTTAATTTGGCAAACAGCCTGTATTATAAAAATATAGAAATTAATTGGCAAAATTTAAGGCGACGTACTTGATGCACTCAAACGTCATGCACCATGCACTGCATTGCATCCAAACTTTACATTGATCGCTCGCGATAGTTGCACGCTCCTAATATTTAAGCAGCTGAACTTAGCAAATAGCAAGCTCGTTAAGTTTCAGATTACTATCTAACACAGTTCCTTTTAGTTTAAATTGAAAACTCGTTAAATGTAAAGCTTTTGAATTCATACTCTATTACAACGGTACGGCCCAACGGCCATCGGTTCTACGTGCAATGTGTGCACTGCCACAATGCCTATCAAGATGATTTTCCAATGGTGATCAGAAATTTACTTCTTCATTACAAAACCGTATAAAGCGCGACACGAAAACGCTTCTACAGGCTAATCATATCATTTCGTTAACTAAATGAAGCGACATCTTCAACAGAAAGAAATGCAGATAGAATTTTACGGACTCTGAATTTAACAGGATTTTCAATCAACTGGGGAATACGCAGCTGACTCGAATGGAAAAAGACCAGATACCATTTTACTTATCATAATGTAGGGTATTAAAGTTTATGAGAAATGATGAACGGGGCATTATGGATATTAATAAAGTTAGGCTGAAGCACACTTAACAAATGATTAGGTACTTGTGTGCCTACAAGTAGAGTAAACTTTTCCCTATTTTTAAAAGATTCTGTAAGAATAATTTTGAAATATTGTTTGTTACTGTAAATTGTTTCTTATTCTGTATTAGGTGAGCCAAAATATCTATTCTTCGCAAGAGGACATAATGTCTTTATACCAAATTTCGTCTAAGCGTGGAGAGGTAACAGACAAACAGACAATAGACATCATCGTAGTCAATTTTTTTATATGCCTGGAAGCCTTTGCCTCGCTGCAATGTCATAATAAATTATGTATTTTATATGGTATGTATGGTATGTACGGTATGAGACCCGGGGTCCGTGTCGAATCCCTGTTTATTCCATGAGACACTGTCTACGCTTCCCCATATATACTACCGATTCATAATGTACTTTAAAAATTAAGTTTTAACCGACTTCAATTCAGTACTCTGTTTCAAGTGTGCCTATAAAATTTGAATAGTCCCTTTGATTTCTCCAAGATCCCATCATCAGATCCTGATTGGAACCCCCTGGAAACGACCGTCTTTGAAACAAAAAAACCGTTTTGCATATCGATCCACGCGTCTTTGAGAAATCAGGGAACATAAAGTTGGCTAAAAATCAACATCTTTAGTCGATAAAGCCGTAATTCTACAGAAGTGATAAAATTTCAACTTAACTTCCTTATATTAAACCATTCGCATCTTAAAGTAAAAGTCTTATCCCATCAAATTCTCATGCATTTATAACTCCTACCTTCCGAGGCAGTATAATTTTATTGCATAACTCTGCCAGCCTCTGCCAGTCAAATTGCAGGGGTAAATTGAAATGAGTCAACGGCATAGATCTTCATACCGCGTGACTTTGAATTTATACAACGCATTTAACTCAGATTGAGGTACTTTATTAGCATATATGAGTGTTATGAATTCCTTGTTTTATTAAACTAAGTAGAGACTATATTATGAACGAAGCGGTTAAGAAGCTTTTCCCAAAAAAATGCACTGTGTTAACTTCCTTTGGTGAAGTTTGATTTGAAAAATACCTATATATATAGATCTATTATATTGCTTATCATTGTGACATAGTGGAACGAATAAAATTTTACTAATTAAAGTTCTTTAACAAGGTGATTTTAATTTGGAAAAAGCTCTCGGCGATCTGTTTAAAAATACATTACTCGTGAAAAATACATCTAAATATATAAATAAATAATAATTAGTGGACAATCTTACTCAAATCGACCTAGTCACACACTAAGCAAAACGTACTATGAGTACTAGACGATGATAAACATACTTTTATAGAAAAATAAATACTTAAATACATTAAAAACATCCATATGGGGTGGGGTACGAATATTCAGTGTTCATCAAAAAAACCCGCGAAGTATTAGAACAAAATTATTTAAGTATCACGATAAAGCGAGGACAAATTACGCGGCTTAAGTTTTTTGATAATCACTTTTTTTTAATATTGTACACTCTTTTGTACGCACGCCTGAAACTTTATTGGAGTGTTTCCTAAAACGCCGAGCTAAAAATTCACATTTACTTGAAATCCGATATCGTCCCTTAACTTCACATCCATTTTCCTAACCTAACCTAATCTTTGAAAGTGTTATAATTATAATAAACGACATCTTATGCATTGAGATAATTCGATTTGCAATTCCTTTCATAATTGATGACAACTCGCTTCAAAAACATTAGATCAATTAATGAACTTCTTTGCGCCCCAAAAGTTGTTTTTTAGCTTTGCTATGCATTATTCTCGAATTATCAAGATCCCAGGTAACGACTTATAACATTATTATTTTATTTCAATAACCGTAGAAACAAAAAAGCACTTATTATTTTAATGATTGGATGCCATTTTACTTACTCAATTCAAAAATGTCACTTTAATCATTAATAGCGTTAAAGCATAACTCTCCTGATTCACGTTTGATATTGGATTATTAAATCCACAATGTTCAAAATAACACACCCTGCGTCAAAGTCCCTCATTTTCTATTAAAAAAAATATCGTTCAAAACTTAAGTCTTAATCCAGACACCCTGTATTTAAATATGACATCTATTCAATATATAGAAAACCCGTTATAACTATAAATAAAATGAAAATAAACATTTTTTAATGTCTTACCAGACTTTGTCGATCGATAATCTTGATCAAAGATTATAATGAACTCAAAACAATAGATATCAAATTATCTTACTAAATATTATCAAGGCAGCCCATACTTCGTTTGGCAGCCACATTTACCAAAAGCAATTTAGGGGTGCACGAAATTGGTAGCTGTGGTTACCGCAAGCAAGTAAGCACAATTAAATTTAGTATTTTCAACAGCGGCTCCTGCCAATAGTGCCAATCATAATTATAGACAAAAGCTCAACTTTTACCATTACAGGCACAAAAACAATAAGTTGCCATCTAAAATCATAAAAGAGTCATATTACTCCACTTAAAATATATTAAAACAATATTCAACTTCACCAACTCCGAAAGATACATCGAAATACGATACCCCGTGTTTGGTTTTGTTGTGAGTTGAGGATTTTAATCAAACTTTTGAAGCCCTTACAATTTCTCGCAGTTTTCACACGTTCACAGCGTTGAGTTATGTGCAAAGTTTTATGTTAATAAATTGTTTGTTCATTTTTGTGTTTAGGTTTGAAACATGTCTAGAACTATGTCAATTGTATCGCAGTTGGCCCTAATACTATATTAAATATGTCTCGGCAAATGTGTGTCCAGTATTTGTCTTATGTGTCAATGCTTTTTATTTTTATATAGATTAAATAGTGAGAGTTACGGTAGCCTAGTGGTTCAGGCATGCGGCTGTCAAGCGGCGGTCGTGGGGTCGAATCCCGGGTCGCACCAATGAGTAGGGATTATTTACCTTTAGCTTTTCGGTGAAGGAAAACATCGTGAGGAAACCGGTCTAACCCCAGTAAGGTCTAGTTTCCCTCTGGGTTGAAAGGTCAGATGGCAGACGATTTCGTTAAACTAGTGCCCTTGCCAAATCTTGGGATTAGCTGTCAAAACGGACCCCAGGCTCCTTTAGGGCACAACCGGGAATAACGCTAGGAGGATGATGATCACTTGACTCGTGGCTCTATAAAGCAGTAGAACTAAACTAGCAACCCTGTCTTTTTTATTTGAACAACTGAATCGACAAGAAAAATCTATATGAGTATTGAACCTACTCACTCACGAGTATCGGTAAAGAAATGCGACATCTGTTCATCCGAACATACGAATGAACTTTGGCCCTGTGTGGCCTTTTTTTTTTTGACGGAGTGGAAATGCACTTACGCATCCCCCTAGCCAGGGGAAGCTATAATGGGGGGGTATGTGGGACTCTCACCCTCTAGCCAACTGTATTTAAACAGAAGGGGGAGAGAGTCTACCCACTAAAACCACTCCGGCGTTTCCGTACCTGCCGTTAATGCAGTGGGATCGCGAGCATTCCACCACGACGCCCCCTGACCCTGTGTGGCCTGACCTACACCCAAGTTATACCTAGATGTAGGCAACTTATTCCGAGAAATGGCGTATACACTTTTTTAAGTGAGCAACTACAGTTAGAAGTTCTGAAGACACTCGGGTCCTAAACTCTGTTCAACTAATGTCTTCGACAACTAGGTTAATTATTTGTTCTTGAACTCATACAAGAGAGACGGGCGTTTCTATTTTATGTACAGAAATGAGAAGTTAAAACACATTCCAACAGAAGCACTTTTAAGCCTACACACTCTTTGTTCTGACAAGAGTTAAGCCTTAGCAGAGCTCACATACATTTAAAAGTCAAAGTAAGTGGCTCGGCATAAAGGCCGGTGCACACAGGTGTAGTGCGTGCCTGGGATCGTTGAACCTTGCGTGCGGCTGGCAGTGACTTGACCCACATACTGCTACAGGCTTTTCCCTAGCATACAATCATGTTAGTATTTAGTGAACAGGGTGGTTGGACTATAGGAAAGGGGATCCCGACACGTAGTGATGTTAATATGACACCATGTATTTTTTTTTAAGAATACGTTAAAATAAGCATGTTTTGTTTGAAAATTTTTCCTCCTTGAGCTAAAAATTCAAAACGACCTAGGACTTAAAAATCAAAAACGGCCGATATATTGTATTTTATACGCATTGGCGTCTACTAGGTTAAGAGTCCGCAAGTAAGCTCGATTCTCCATACAAACGTAGTTACGCTCTCATTTTAAAACTACGTGTTGGATTGTAACGAAACTTTGCATGTACAATGGCATGAGGTATATCCAGGTCTGTAATTAGTTTATGTTGCTTCAGGTACCATAGTAAAAAAAATACAGAGAATTTAAGTTTTTCATACAAAATTTGTATTTGCTGTATTTCGTTTGTTTTATAAACTGAAACCATATAAACTAATTACACACATAGATATGCCTCATGTCATTGTATATGCAAAGTTTCGTCACAATCCAACAGTTTTAAAATGAGAACGAAACTCCGTTTGTATGGGAGGTGAAATTCGGCCGAGCTTACTGCGGACTCTTAAGGGGATGCCTTAATTCGAGTCGACCACGCCCCCTTGACAGAGACACGCTTATGCCTTCCGCGCACGAGAAAAGTGATGCTTTTTTGGACAAATTTCGATAAATACGTTAGTGAACTTTTATTTATATTTCATTAAGGGGGATTTTAATTGAGATAAAATACTATAGTACTAACTTGATTGTGTCGTAAAATAATGTATATAAATTGTTTGAGTAGGCTGAGTAAAAAAAGGAAAATAAAGATCCAACTTTGGATTTTGTTTCTATCGAGGTAATTTTAGGCAATCATGTATCGATTAAATCAGATAAACAATCATATAGTCAAGAATCATATATCTGAAAATAAGACCTTATTGTTTCTTAATCTAGTCAGAACGGCGTTTCAATGCACGCGATAATTTCCAATGCACCCCTTAATGGCTTTGCCTGTTTTAAATTTCAAGATGTTTCGCGCGCTCATTCCAACACGTCTAGGCGCGTGTGAAAGCGAGAGCCTGTGTTGTGGTGTGAAACAAAAGCGAAGCGACTTACGCAGACTTCCTGCATGGTAATTATACTGTAACTTGTTGAATAGGTAAGTGTCAACACAACCTGAAGGAGTGTCAAGCAACCGTCACTTTCAACGTCAAAAAATTACAGTTTATATGCTCCTAACCAGCGTTCAAAAAGTTACGTAAATGCAAGAAGTATGTGTAAGTCGCTTGGTTTTTATTAACATTTTAATATAGAGTCCATTTCAATATTAAGTTACGATACTCCTGCTATTGACAAGAAGGATTGAGGGGATTTATTTATTTATTCGTATGGCATTTAATTTCTGGTGGGATGTCATGAGCAGAGCCCGTAATTTTCATGCCGATGACATCAATTTGACGTCACGCTGCATATAGGATGATTCCAAATAATTTTATTGTAATTATTAATCATTAGTCGTCAATCATTTAAATCATGTACAAATTACTTCAAAAGTAAACTATTCACACGTGGAATAATTAATAGGTACCTACTTGAAGGAATTCTGTTTTCTACGTAATTATTAAAATGTTGTAACAATACCGTTTAATAACATGTATCTACAAAAACAAAACAAATAGTTTAATTTACGTTTCACGTATCAAGTAGGTGTAACTGTTCCACGTGTGAATAAATTAACTCTGAAGTAATTTTTACATGATTAAAATGATTGACGACTAATGATTAATAATTACAATAAAACTATTAACTGCATATAGGCAGCGTGACGTCAAATTGATGTCATCGGCATGAAAATTACGGGTTCTGGTCATGAGAAAACAAAGTAACTATAATCATGTAACATACAAAGGGGAGGTTAAGGAGTCTATTTATTTATTTAATCGTATGGCATACATTATGTTGGCCTTTAAAGTTTGTCACTCTTTAGTACCACCCAGGGGACACGTGCAGGGTTGTGGTAGGTAGCTCCTGCGGACGCGAGAGACAGTTGTCCCCCCTTTGTCAAGTGAGTGGGTAACTCGACTGTTAGAAGTTCTTAAGCCGCCCGAAGACCTCTAACTCGGCTTAACGACTACTGTCATAGACAGCAGCCGGAATCAACTGCTTAACGTGCCTTCCAAAGCACGGAAGCGCTCATTTACATTAACCACTCAAACATCAGGCGGTCACCCATCCAAAGACTGACCGCTGCCATCTTTGCTTAACCTACGTTATCGTTTCCGACTCGCAGGTGCCGCTGGGCTATGAGCGCTTCAAGGAGTCTATTCCACACCAGGTCTCGAATTTGATATCGGTTTGTACTATTAATATACGGTTCTCACCGAATGGCAAGGGCCGGAGCGCGCCTGAGCGCATTTTACAAGTTGCCAAAGGAACTTGAGGCTATAAATATAGACGTTACATATAAAATTTGATTTAAACTTTGGCGCTCGGCTGGCATCGCGTCGGTATCGGCACCGTTCGGCTTGTGCCTACTGTACTACGTTAAAACGCGGTCGGCTGCCGCCGGGTGCTCGCGCATCCGTTGCGATGTGGCGCGGAGTAACGCGCCCACAGCCTGCAGCCTAGCGCATTAAATACCAAAGTTTAAGTAGCGCTACGATCAGCCTTGACGTGGAAACTCTTAGTTGTAGTCTTGTAGCGGTGCTACGAGCGCCCACGTAATGAGTTCTTGTTTCAAAGTGCGAAATGTCACAAAAAGCCTACTTATGACACACTTTAGGTTCTGCCCGCGACGCCACTAGCGTGGAACTCGTTTATATAGCTCCATAAAAACTTTCACCCCTCATTTCACCTGTTTGGGGGATGATTTCCGGGATTAAAACTATCTCCACACCAAATGGTTTTGCTTAATAAACAAGCCAACAAAAGGGGTAAATGAGTAACTTTTCGAACAAGCGTTAAAAAATAATTACCTAACTGTAATGTTACCGTTCAAAAAACATATATTGTAATCTACTTAGGTACCTAATACGCACGGTATTTTTTTTTATCAATCATAACTCGCGTTTCACGAACGAACATTTGCGCGACACTCACCGTAAATTACCTGTATCGATACTGGATCGCGTTTGTAGAGCTCAAAATGTCGCCGTATGTATAAAAAAATCGTTCTAACATAAGTACGAAACGTTACATAATCAACCAGCTGGTATAAGGTGTCGACTGTGCCCATCACCATCATCATTTTTGGCCTGTAATCACCCACTTCCGCCGATTACTGACACCTCGGGTCAGTCATACAATGTGACGGCGATATTGACCGTGACGTTAGAAAGCAAATCGCCGCAGGATGGATGAAATGACGACAGGTTACGGGAACAATCTGCGACGACCGAATGCCCTTGCCCCCAAAATTTAGAAAACCATTATAAGACCTGTCGTCATGCATGGATCGGAATGTTGGGCCGCAAAGATGACGGGTGAAAAGAGATTGCATGTTACGGAGATGAGAGTTTTGCGATGGATGTGTGGCGTGACGAGACTGGATCGAATGAGGATTGAGTTTATAAGAAGAAGCCTGAAAGTAGGACTGAAAAGCGGAGAGCAAATCGCCTACGGTGGTTTGGACATGTTTTGCGGAGAGATGATAGTCATTTTACTAGAAGGACATTAACTATGAATGTGTAGGGTTGTAAGAGAACAGGTAGACCAAAAAAAAGGTGGATGGACCGCGTGAGAGACGATATGAAACGAAACCTTTTGTGTAGTTAAGTAACTTAATTTAAATATATCCTGAGGAAAGTACGAAATAAAGTTTGGTAGGTACCTACCCATCTTCGTTATTTATAAATAACGTTATATTGTATAATAGTTTAAAAGTAGCACTACAAACTATGGAAGAAAAAAACAAACAACACATGAAATGAAATGAAATGAAATGAAATGAAATGATTTATTATGAAAAACATACACAGGTGTTATAAATATACATGTCAGTAGAATTAATTTACATGAGGGCATGTTCCGCCATAGTTTGGCATTCAAAATATAAATTCTAATTTAAAACGTCATAATACTAATCTAATTACACCAATAATCTATTCTCAATATTACAACACAACACAACACAACAAACTGCGCCGACCCCAAGTAAATGAGATAAGGACAAGGGAATGATGATGAATGATGAATACCGTACCGTCCCTATACTGAGCTTATCTTATCCAGAAGTGACCCACAATCTTGCTAATATCGTCCACCCAGCGGGCTGGTGGACGGCCGACTCTCCTATTACCTATAAGTCGCCACCAATCTGACACCTTTTTGGTCCACCTACCATCATTCTGCCTGGCAAGGTGACCAACTCCACTTGAGTTTGGTAATGGTATGTACAACGTCGCGCTCCTTAGTGAGACGTTGGATCTCAATATACCCCTATATAGGTACCCGTACATCACCATAATTATATACCTTGTTGTCTAACCTCAAGTTTTACAAACGAGCAAAGTTTTCAGTGCGCGCAAGATATGAATGGAATAAAGTTTATGTCGTTGTTGCGTAAACTTAATACTGTTAATTAATGAAAATTAACGAGAATATGCTTGTATATTGTCAACCGCAAACGTCAAAGCAACACACGTTCCAGTAACACATTTGTCTCTGTATATTAACCACGGATCGAATATATGTAGGATCCCAACTACATATAACTTTTACGAGGGTCTATTCCATTTACTAATAGGGATATAGACTGAATAAAATAATCAATAATGTTGTATTTTCTCGAAAAAGGATTGAAAATGTAGTCTAAAGGAGAAAAAAGTAACACATGACAATAAGTTATCACAAAGTTAAAAGTGTCCAAAGTTTTAAGAGAGTCCTTTTTCCACAAAACGCGCCTTTATATGAAACGATTGTCATTTAATATGACGCTCGGGGATCGTGACGTCACGAGTCCCGAGAGTTTTCTCTTTTCTTTGTAACAACAAGCATGCATTGGAGAAGAAAGATGGAGGCATAAGGCCCATTGCAATTGGTACAACCTTGCGGCGACTCGTTGCTAAATTGGGTTGCCGTTCAGTAAGGGAGGAGATAGCCGCATATTTTCAGCCGCGTCAGATAGGTTTTGGAACCCTATTGGGTTGTGAAGCGGCAATCCATGCAACAAGGCATTTTGCTATGTCTCGTGAAGACAGTGATACTGTTATATTGAAACTGGATATCAGGAACGCCTTCAATTCTGTGGAAAGGGTACGTACTTTTAGAACAGGTGAAAACCCGTACTCCTACACTATATCCCTTTCTTTTCCAGTGCTATTCAACTCCTAGTAACCTGTTCTTTGGTGACAGCACGATCTCTTCGCAGGTGGGTGCTCAGCAGGGGGATCCATTGGGCCCTCTGGTGTTTTGTCTTGCGATGCAGAATTGTATAGCGTCGTTGCAGTCACCATTGAATGTATGGTATTTGGATGATGGCACTATTGGGGGAAGCTCTGATGCTGTTCTCGATGACAAGCAGGCTGCTACTGGCTTTGAGATCGATCGGGATGGAAGTGAATTCCTCAAAGTGTGAGCTGTATCCGTGTGTTTCCTTGGCGTTTGATTCTGTGCCCAATTTTGAGTCAGTATTGCCAGGTGTTAGGCTGCTAGACAAGTCTTCGTTTTCTCTTCTGGGAGCGCCCATAATTACGGAGTTCGGCGATTCAGGCTAAAACTCAGGCATTGGAGTCTGCTTTTTTGAATTTGGAACAATTGTCAGCGCACGTGTCACTAATTTTATTACGCAACTGCTTTGCAATGCCGCGTGTTACATATATCCTGAGGATGTCACCTATTTGGATGTTTGGACAGGATGTAGAGAACTTTGATCGTGTGCTTGAGCGTGGCCTTGAAACTGTTTTAAACGTCAGTTTCCACGAGACACAGTGGCGCCAGGCAGCTCTTCCTGTTGGTTATGGGGGATTAGGGGTCCGTTGCATGCATGACGTCGGTATAGTAGCTTTCCTTGCATCATCTCATGCGGCATCAGATCTTGTCACTAGAATCCTTTCTTTTGATGGTGGCAATATCTGTATCACGTACTTACAGGAAGCTCGGTCCGAATGGTCATCTCGTTTTGCTGAAGTTGTATGGCCGGATAATCCCTCGTCACAAAGGTCGTGGGACGATATTTTGTGTCGAGATATGCACAATAGTCTGCTGCATGACGCTGTTGGAAGTGACGTGGCCCGGCTGAAAGCTGTCGCGGAACCTGAGTCCGGTGCATGGTTGCATGCTTTGCCGTCGCCGCAATTGGGGACTTTGTTGGACAACGACACGTTGCGGGTGGCGGTGGCCCTAAGACTCGGAATTAAGGTTTGCAAGCCACACCGGTGTCGATGTGGGGTGATGGTCGAGACAAATGAACACCACGGCCTAAGTTGCGTGCGATGTGCCGGCAGGATACCCAGGCACTGCGCTATCAATGAGTTGATAAGGCGCGCTTTAGTCTCGGCGAACGTGCCATGTGTTATGGAACCCCATGGCCTGAGCCGTACGGACGGTAAGAGGCCGGACGGTCTTACACTGGTTCCATGGGCAAAGGGTCGTAGTTTGCTTTGGGATGCTACGTGTGCGAGTACTTTCGCTCCTACTCACCTCGCCCACACGAAGCGGCTGAAAATGCGTCTAAATACAAGCACGATGAATACGCCAATCTTGAACCGGTGTATGATTTTGTCCCGGTTGCTGTCGAGACAGCTGGGCCGTGGTGTACCGAGGCCAAGAAGTTCATCAAAGACATAGGGCGGCGCTTAAGAGAAAGGGGCTGTGACCCTCGCTCTGGTTCTTACCTGGTCCAACGAATATCACTGAATGGAAACCACGCTGAATGGCCGGTAATGCTGCCGGTATTTTTGGCACGTTTGGCCTGGGTGAGTATCGGAGTGGGGTGTGAACTAGTGAGGAACTAGTGGTAATGTTAAATATAGGTAACGAAACCTGCGGTGGATTTATAATTTGTAGATGATTGACGAAGCATGTTGCGGATGCTGTTTGGTTGTATTGACGAAACCTGCGTTGTGGAAATGTTTTGTATGTACTTTTGTCACATTCAATAAATATTTTCATTTTACAACAAGCAACAAGCAACATTGAAACGGTCCTATCCTTGTAATTTTTTGAGATATTTGAATGGGATTTTCGTTTTCAGTCATATTTTTGCCTGCTTTCTTTCGGAGTAATGCTAAATTACTGGATGACGAAAATTTCTGCGTTCTGGCCTTATCCAGAGGTTCTCAAATAGGGGCCTGAAAATGCGACGAAATGGTTCCAGTAAAGGATGGTACGGCAGTGTTTGCTTCGCGCTCGAATTGGAGGGGGCACTGCCGTGCCCCCAGATTTTGAGTCTACTACCTTATCACATTTTTTTTAACTAAACATCCACCAACCGCCAACCGACATCAATGACTGTGACTATGTCTCATCTATCGGAGCGTGTCTCATAGTTTTAAATAAATGACGTCAATTTTCAGATATTATATCGTATTTGTCTAGTATCTGATACACTACTGACACTGTTTTATTTTCATAATGTTCATCTAGTTCTAACAAAGGTTTTACTAATATTTCGAATTTGTTCAAAAGAATAATGTACCTTTTTATTATGATGTTTAGTCTTTCCTGGATCTCTGCAAACACCTGAAACAATAAATACAATTGTTAACATAATTGTTGTGCATACCTCTTTCGGCATTTTTTTCGTAGTTGGAAAGTTACGACAGAGCCCCGCCCCGCGGGGCACCTATTTCCGAGTAGTTTGCCCTCCGGGCATTTGAAACTGCCTAACAAACCTAGCCTACCTAGTTCTACGCGAATTTGCGTGTACTGGTTATGTAACTTGGTCATGTAGGGTACGGGGAATAACGCGTCCCAAGCATTAGAATTTTATCAGATAATTATAATGGAAGTAGCCGAAGAATAAATAATTAGTCTCATTTAATAGATTTTCACATACTGCAAACCCCGTTTACCGCCGCTGCCTCTATAAGTAGTGGCCAAACCCTTATAACATGTATGTTAAAGCTTATTTCGTTGATACATCACGTACGGTTTGCAACAACGCCCTTAAGAATCAAAACGTATTGCCAATATATCATTATGATAAATCCGCAACATCAGCACAGAAGGACGTCAATAAACCATTTAAAAACCATCGAGCCGTTACCAAACAAATTGCTAAAATAAATCCTAAGGCGTCGATAAGAAATGAAATAAGGCACGGCCCTTGGAGGGCTAACGACTTTAGGCCCACATTAAACGGATGACGATGGAAAAAGTGGAAACACGGCACCGTTGAAAAGCTAGTTTGACCTAGCGAGTCCATACAGGCTGGTAGGATGACCATGTAGTAATTATGGGTGCAGATAAGTCCTGCAATGACGAGACTTGGGACTCTTGGTAGCATACCGAGGTTTAAAAATAAGTGGAGACGCTAAATAATAAAGAAAATTTGTAGTCAAAGTTTAAAACTACCGTTCATGTTAGGTATTTTAGTCTTATACTGCTACATGAAAATACTGTTACGTAAATAGAGTTCAATTAAAATCTAGCATATTTTTTGTACATGTAATGATTCAAATTAGTTTAATGCAGAAAAAGATCATTTTTGTAACCAATTTTACTATTCTATTTCATCATTATAACTATTATGAAGATAGCGTGTTATTAACGTTGATATAGAGCAAACTATTATCAAGTCAAAACTAATGAAATATTTATTGCTCCGCGAGATAGTGACTAGACACCCAAAAAGTTCAATATACTTACAAAAATATGTTAAAAGCAAAGAAATACCAATGTAGCGGAGGGATTATAAGTTTATAAGGGCTGGCAAAATTTATGTTTTATTTCGACTGGAAATAGGCTTATCCATAACACAAAATGTGTGTTCCACGCAATACAAAATGTAACACAAAAGCTGATATAACTTCAAAAAAAACCTTAATTTTGGCAGCCTTACCCATAATTTAAACTGTAGAAAATCATTGACAAGTCTCGGGTACTGCTACTAAAACGTTATGAGACTAAATTTCAGATTATGACATTTCATCGGGATGTTCCTATTTTCATGTCCCATAATTTCAAATTTAGAATAACAGAGACAACTAAGTAAACCCCTTTTTTCATAAAACTTAAGGAAACCCGGTTAGCTAAAATGTGTTATATCCTTTTCTTTCTTTTTAGTCGTGCCCATCGTGATTGATGATCGTGTTTGTTGATTTGCGTTGGAGCTCGAATGTGTTCTTCATCGATTCCGGTCCATCGCGTTCCTCACAAAATGGTAGAATTTTTGAAATCATTTTCACCAAAGAATATTAAATACTCACTATATTTTCACACAAACGCAAATGTGAGTGACAGAAGTGACAAAGTAATTTTACCGGCTTTTAGCTAACACAGGTTTGATGAACGTTTGTGAATAAGGCAATATTAAGCTACATCTTAGCGGTGCCCACTTCAGTCATTATAGTGCAACAAATTATTTAGGCGTAAGTACCTACCTAAATAAAAAGCTACGAAAGTAAATGAAATATCACCAAAAATATTTAGTGGGTAGGTACACCTTGGGTCTCATCAGCTCATACGAGAGTTTGGTCCTCACAATTTTTCTTCTAGGATCGATATCTTGGAAATTAAATTTGAAAAAAGCGACGAATTCTAAATATTTTCAACTTTACGGCATAAATGAAGAGGACTCAACGAGATGATGAAAATATTTTGAATTTGTCGCTTTTTTCGAATTTAATTACCAAAATATCGATCCTAGAAGGAAAATTGTGAAGACCAAACTTGTAGAGAATCAAATTTTCTAAAATTTTTGTCCTCACGGTTTTACTGTAAAATCAAAATTGGCCGAGTTATTTACGAAAAACCGTTTTTCGAATATACACAGGAACCTGATTCAGTCTACTTTTTGAATTTACACTCCCAGTGACCCCCCCGAGGGACCTACGAAAAAAAATCCAAGAACTGATTATTCACGGGTCAAAATCTATAGTGACTGAACTATACGTAGTATTCCAAAAGTATGCTTCCCTCTTCAGTCGAATAGAATGGTAAGCTTGCTCTTAAATGTGAATATTCCAAGCGTCCCTCTTGCGTCATAGTCCATGGTCACTGGAGCGTAGGACAAGAACGGTCTATTCAAGCTAGTCAACAATATACCTACTCGTAGCCGGAAATCCGTTCGTGTCTCATGACTCCGCTGCGAAAACTATTTTTGCACTAGATAATTAACACAGTTTTAATAAGGTGACGTACTGTTAGCTTTGCTCACTTGTTTTGGAAAGTGTTTGTTTAATTAGGTTTTTGAAATAATTAGTTACGTTAGAAGTATCTACCATAATTCGGGGAACGCAACCGCAACGTTTAATTGGCGCGCACGTGTCGATGTAGCACCCGACAGACGGGCAACTACGGAACCCGGAACGTGGCCGGACACGCACTTGGCCGGTTTTGTTTTAAGTTGAAAATTAGTTTTGACGACAATTATAGATTTTCTCAAACATGCAATGAAATATTGACGTTGTGTTCTTCATAATGGGCTTCAAAGTGTCTCGTTTCGGGCGCCGCGTGACGACAGATCCGTAATGGCATTTCATACAAAATTAGAGGACCAGGCCTGCAAATTGGATTTTTATTTTCATTCCACAATTTGTGGCGTTCAGCCATGAAAATTGAAGTTTGATTTCTTGAAGTTTTTATTCTATTTTATGTCACGTTTGAGAAATGCACTATACATAAATAACTCGGCGTGAAAAGGGGTTGCCAGCCTTATTATTCTGCCTCGCTACGCTCGGCCGTCTATATGCACTCGGCCGGCAGCCCCTTACTTCCCGGCCTCAGTAGTAATGTATTAAAGAATGCAAGTTTCTAACACTCAATACTATGAACTCGAAAGCTGTGTTCGGATGTGAGTAAGATTACCAGCTTATTCACTTCTGAAAACAACACTACTCGTACATACCTACAGTACAAGATTATTACCGATTATTACCTAGTGGCTCTGTGAGCTGTAGAATTCTCGCAGCTGTTTTTTTTTTTTTTAATTTTTGAAGTGAAAACTTCTTTAGCGGCGCTGAGCACTTTTTGGGATGGGGAAAAATTGTTAAATACGCGACAGATTTTTGTGACGTCAGATGTGAAGGAGGTCACAAACTTTTATATTTTGCTGCTAGCCGATTCGACTTCATTCAAAACTGAACGCTATTCGTAAGAGTATAAAGCCGTTAAACACTTTTTGCAATAGCATATTCTGCAAATAAAGTAATTTTGTTCACGCCTCCTTCACCGTTTTGCTATTGAGCAAATTCGAATAGTTCGAATTTGGACGTTATTCCTAAAGAGAAAGCTTTGAAAAATATTTACCAACGGCAAAAACAAATTGATATTTTGTTCACTCTAGATGCTAGTTTTTCAAGGGTAAGTTATCATCGACTCGATAGCCATATCGTGTGTATGTTTTTGAAAACGTTAAAAAACTATAGTAATAAAGAATTGTATCTAACTAAAAATTAAAAACGATAGACAGCTCTAGAAGGAAATGAAGTGTTAACGATGAAAATGACCGCTAACCGTCAAACAGGCGATGGTCTCTCTCTTCAAAAGAGTATGTTATCCGTTAAGTCTACATTTTGAAAGGCTTCCAGTTAACCTGCTTCGACATTAGAGATGGGAAACTTGTTATAAAAGGGGAATTCACGGAATATTTATTTAATACGCGTTTTTCCCTCCGACTTCGTTCGCGTTGATTTCCTTTTGTTGGACCTTTAGTGGGATAAAAAGTTTGTAATATGTTAATCCAGGCTATATATACTCTATTTGGATCCTAAAATACATCTTAATCCGTTCAGCCGTTTTTGCGTGATTTAGTAACAAAAATCCAAACTAAGCATTTATAATATTAAAGTAGGATAGTAGAATATATTTTGGATCATCAACAATAATACATACGAAAACACTTAAAAGACTAAAACAGTAGGTAATAACAGATTTTCCACAAAAGTACGATCAATAAAGCCAATTTTAGTGGTTTAACCAATGATGTACACTCGCGGTCAAAGAAACCGGGTCAGTACGAAAATCTGTAATATCTCCTAAAATAATCAAGCTAGGGACATGAATTAAACTGCATATTGTAGATAATTTTATACTGAATTAAATAACATCAAATGGTGGAATCGTAATTCTTTTGTTTAATAAAATTACATAGGAAACAAAAAATCAACCAATTTTACGTACAAAAATAAGCAGTAGGTACTTCACATACATACAACACAAAAAATAAAAATCTTCGTATTGCCTCCTCGGGCTCTTCTTACAGCTTCTAGACGATTCGTCATGCTGTTTATTAAGTTCTTTATGCGTTCTTGCGGGATATTGTCCCATTCTTCCACTAACGCCTGTTTCAGGTCTCTAAGTGTAGCTGGGGCGGGGTTTCGAGCTCTTACACGCCTCCCAAGCTCGTCCCATACATGCTCAATCGGATTTAAGTCCGGACTCCTCGAGGGCCAGTTCATACAGTTGATACCAACCTCCAAAAAATAATCTCTGACAATTTGAGCTGTGTGTGGCCTGGCGTTGTCATGCATAAAAATAGAATTTCCACCCATATTAATTAAGTATGGGCCGACATGCTCATTAAGAATCTCTTCTACATATCTTGCACTCGTTAATGATCCATTTTCTATTAAAACTAACTCCGAGCGACTCTCTGAAGAGATTCCAGCCCAAACCATGACTGACCCACCGCCGAACGCCACTTTTTCCTCAAAACATGCTGGAATAAAACGTTCACCAGGCCGTCTGTAAACTCTTTGCCGCCCGTCATTTGCATAGAGCATAAATCTGGATTCATCGGAAAACAAAATTCTTGCCCAATCTTCGTCACCCCAGTATCTGTGATCGCGGGCATAAAGTCGTCTTGCTGTTCGATGTATTCTTTCAAGTTTTGGGCCATTGGCCGGCCTATGTGGGGTCAAATTTGCTTCTTTGAGCCGCCGCCTGACAGTCCGCTCGCTGATGCCGTCCCTTCGGGTCTCTAAAAGCTGATTTTTCACTTCAACTGCTGTGAGGTGCCGATTTCGGAGCATGGTTGTAACAATAAATCGATCTTCTCTAGCTGTAGTACATCTTGTTTTGCCAGTTCCTGGTCTTCTAAGGTTCTGCCCAGTTTGTAGGTAACGTTGGAGGACTCGCTGCACTGTAGAAAGTGACACACCTGTTATTCTCGCTGTATACCTCTGACTTCTTCCTTCTTCTAACATAGTGATGCTGATGATACGAGTACATTCATCTCGTGTTAGCGGCATGATAGACATTCAAGAATGACCACAAAATAAAACAATGACAGCCTTTTATCATAGTTCTTTGACAGATTGAAAATTTCGTTTTACTTTTGCTTAAAAACAAGCAAAAGTAAAACGAACGCAATTTCAAATAAGTACCTAATTGGTTTTTTTTTTTCAATTAAACCTTTTTCCAGTTACTACGTAGAACATTGAAGGTTGGATTTAGAAGGATATTAAATTCTCTATAAAACAGAGTTAGTTTCATGCAGATACGACCAACGATTTACAAAATATTGAGGTTTTCGTCACTGACCCGGTTTCTTTGACCGCGAGTGTATTAATATAAAACGAGAGAAAAAAAATTAAAATGTCCACCAAATCTCATCATCAACTCATCAGCAACTAGAGACCCCGCACCGTTCCTCCCACGCAAAAATTGTCCATGGCAATTGATTGCAAAACATTTTATTGCACGTATTCCCAATTTGACGAATTATCGTTTGTAAGGGTGGCCACAGCGGGATGAAATTTCATGGGAGAGGGATGGCATTTGTGCATATTGTTTATCACATCATACAAGACTCGAAAACCAAATGCCATCCGATTTCAATGATTTTAAGTGCATTTTTCCTAAGTTCTCGTCCACCACCATTTTTTTCCGGCTTCCAACTCTGACGGCTCGATAACCAACCGGCCGGGACGGATGGCATTTTTTTTACAGTGTCTGTATGTGATGAAGAACAAGCATGCCAAATTTCGAGCGGTTGCCTCCCAATTTTTTTTTTTCGCTTGCTTACTTGGCTCCGGTAAGCAAGGAGGGATGGCATAAAAAAATAATTTTATAAACAGCGTACACACTTTCGGACTACCGCGTTTCATCCGGTTCCCCCTCTTATTTCTGAACCAGTCACAGTTGGCTCATTTCGGATTGCACAGGGCGGTTCCACATCACTTCGGGGGCTCAATTACCGCGAGCCATCCGGCCGCCTTTCCAACATTGAATTACGCGTCATTGCCTTAGCTACTAACCCTTTCTTATAATTCATCATTGGGCTTAACGAACTAAAATTTATATGCAAGTGTATGTAGGTGCGAATGCGTGTGGCAGCGCGGTGAAAAAAGGGGACGAAGGACCGTGCGGTAGAAGACCGTAGGCCGAAAGGGACGAATTGGTCTGTGAAAGGGAATGAACTTGATAGAAGCCTGCCGTACCTGATATTTCGAGTCGAGGTGGGCGGCCGCCACTTGCAGTACTTACTCTTCAAGGGACACTGGTTACTGTTCTTCTTAAGTGCACAAGTTATAGTTTATCGCGTACTTAGTTAAATTGATTTACTTAATTTCAATTGACTGCAATTTTTTCTTGCGTTCTGATCGACCAGATGTCATAATTTTAATTTTGCAGAAATGTCATAGAGCGGATGATATAAATGAAAAAGGAGTTTGAAAGTAAAAGAGTATGGATGATATGCGTGACAGTGACCGATGTCGAGTTAAAGAGAGGGCGAGTGTATGTGTGGCAGAAAAATAAACACTCATGTAATATAAGGGGGATTTATAGAATTCGTTTTGGGAATGAAAATCTAATTAAAACACCAAATAAATCAAATGTAATTAGTGATAAGAACACCTGTTGTTTACTTCTAGGTACTTGTAATGTATTCTAGTTTATTTTCTTATGAATGATGTATAATTAAGAATCAATAATTGACATACATATGGTTCATAAAAGTGCCCTTGTGGCCTATTTGCAGAGTAAACATTTTGTGATTTTGATTTTGCGTTGAATTGTAAAGCTTGACTAAATCCGTAAACAAAACGAGATATAACCTAAAATTTTGAATTTACAATAGATCTACATGAGATCAAATTTTAAAATTTACATCTCGTTTCATTCCCGCCGTTTAAATATTATGAGGCATTTTTAAACGACTTCACAAAAAAAGGAGGACCTGTATGTTTGTATGTATGTTCGTCCGCGATTATTGCCGATGTCGTCAGTTTCCCCTTGTCAATCTGTACGCAACTAGTATCTCCATAAAACGGGCTACAAAACTTAGGTACCCATCACTACTAGTATTCGTTAAGCCAGAGGTGGCAGATAGTTAAACAGGCGCGGTTTCCGCTCCAGTGGGCCGACGATGGCCTATTTCGTATCGGTGTTACAGGAATTAACCTGGCAGTTTATTAAAACAGCTTTTCGCTATTAACACCTACTATTCCTCTACCCCCTGCATGGCTGCGGAGCACACTGCGACTAAACACCAACGTAGAATACCAGAAATTTTGGAATATGCCCTGGGTAAGTAGGCAGGCAAACCAGGGCCCCAATCAACCCCGGATTGTCAAGGAAGCTAAAACAACTAAATAGGCCGGCACTCCGTCTTCTGACGAGAGCCATTGTTCATGCATTATTAAACAAACACCTTTTCACTCTTTTTCACAGGTATTACAGACAGTCGTCTCTGTAGAGCCTGCATGTAAGAGGAAGAGACAGCCGCCCACGTCATCCTGATGTGCCCTGGGGTGGCAGAATACCGGGGTCACAACCGGACCCCGTCGGCAACATAAAGGGTCTGCTAGGCTTCCTGGTGGAACTAGGTTGGCACGAATAATAGTAGTGCCACCCATACGCAAAATAGGCGCTAATATGACGTCGAGTTGCGAAAGCCGCTATAGTCTATATAACCTATACCTATCGCTATAAATAAACACCTTTTGTGCTAAACGCCTTATAAAATGTTATAGCAAATACGCTATTAGACTACATCCATTTTCGCACTCCCTTATAAACTTTTACTCATCTTTTCACCACTTTAAGGACTGAATTCTGGGATAAGAACTATTCGATGCCCATCCCAGGGTCTCATCTCGGTTCAGTGATTAAAGTGTAAAACGCAACAGAACAGAACAGTCAGAGAGAAAGAGTTCAAGACAATAATAATATTATTTTTATTATTGTTTTTTTGTTTTTAAGGGTGAGAAATAGGGGGAGAAAGTTTGTATGGAAGTTCAATATAACCGAGTTCCATGCGGAGATAGCCGCGAACTAGTAGTTTCATAACTTCTCCTTGTGTTTTACGTCAAATTATTTTAGTACAATCAGTGAAACCTAATATTTTCGCAAAATGTGCACTACAACTATTTGAGGAGGCACAGTCAATATTGATGTTAGAGATATCAAGCCAGCTAACTGATTGTTAGATTGATAACTTTATCTGCGCGCTCATAATTTGCAACTATTAATCAAGAACTGCAGACTGAGAAATGGCTTGATATAATTAATAGTAAAACTTCAGTTACAAATTGTGATTTTACCTTGTTTTACCGACAATTGTTACATCGAATGTATGTTTCGAAGAATTTTCTTTTCATCAAAAACCATTTTTTTTCAGGAATGTTATAAAACAAACCTAACCTAACCTAATGGGTTCTACAGAATGACCTTTTAGCTGTACCTGAAAAGTTAACGGTTTCTTAGTAACAGAAATTCTATGAAACCATGCATTCGGTGAAACATTTGTCGGTGAATTAAGGGGACACCACAAATTATAAACTGAGGATGGATGATTGTATAATATACCAATGAAATCATTTTTACCTTTGTAAAAATTCAAACAGCATTGAATATGAATTATTTTGTGTTGGACCCTTTATTTTTGTAAAGCCTCTTCCCTGCTTTTTTCCTTACTTTTTAAACAATAACAAAAAATAATACAACTAGTGGCTTTGTGAGCTGAAAAACTCGCCACTAGCTCTTGAAAAAAAATTTGTAGACAATCTTTTAAGATTTAACCTTTTCACAAAATTTCACGAGAGTCGGTTGAGAATTGCGATGTATAAAAGAACAGCCGGCATACAAAAGAATTTCGGCCCAAGCTCAAGCGGAAATCTTCGTCCGCTTCGGTCCCTCGTTCAATGGTATTACAAAAACGGTAACATACTCATTAAATCGTATTACATTATTCCGAAAAAAAACCAATTCTTAAATCCATTTAACGTAAGGAAATTAAAACGATAAAAACCGATGGCCTTAAGTAAAACGTGCCTAAAATCAAATGGAGTGCTAGTAAACGTCCCTGTAGACATCGAATACCATAAATCATTTCTCCAATATCTCCAGTTTTCAATTTGCCAAAATTAGAATCGCGGAATGATCGAACACGATTAATTATAAGAGGATACGTTCAAGGAAGAACAATTTGGGCCGTTATACCAGTCTTATATGTGTTCCAGATTTATTTTTGTATTTGACAAGGTATTAGTTTAAACGATATGATACAGAGAGGAAGAATATAACGGAAAAATAAACCATCTTCGTCTGTAGCCCCCGACAGGATCGAACGAAATGGAATGATCGGGGTAACTTTCTCGTCAAAAATAACACGAATTAAAGGTATGTATAAGGTACCTATTAGTTCTTTATAGTTTGAGTCAATCCAAGTTTACAAGTTTACACCACTCTATAAAGTCTAGTGTGGTGTGGTGTCTAGTTGGTGTAAACTTGTAAACTTGGATTGACTCAAACTATAAAGAACTACCAACGAAACAACTTTTTTTTTGTTTATACCATGACAGTAGCAAACAAACATACGGCCTGCCTGAGAGAAGCAGACACCGTAGCCTTTGGACGCTTACGACTTAGAGGAGTCAAAAACACGTTGCCAACCATTTATTAGTTTGAGGATTTGTTGTGTTAATTGTGTCATAGTGGTGTTATTCGATTTCAGTAATAAGGTTTACAAAAATATCTTAGGTAATTTAAGTAATAATTGTATATACAAGATGATAAACAGAGATCGGAAATTCGGGAGCTTTTATACCTAAACCTAGCAAAATCCCGGAAAAAGCGAAGCAAGTATGGAGTCAGCTTCTTAAAAATAATATTTTAATTATTTAAGTTCCGGGATTGTATAAATAAAGCATCATGAAAAGCCTACCTTTTTTTTAGGTTACGACTATTTTCAGCGATTTTTGTCAACATACACGTTGGTAAACAGTTTT